>JADMNL010000025.1:9065000-18870000 GCA_016271365.2 Neoceratodus forsteri
GGCGATCTACCTTGTTCAGGCTCCTTGTTGTAGATTCAAATACAAGTAATGCATGTCGGAGATGTGAAGGACAGGGTGCCAACCTACCTCACATTTTTTGGCAACGTACACATGTGAAACCCATCTCGAAACAAGTGATACAGTTCTGTGATAGAGCAGGAGCAACGCTACCAGTAACGCAACACTACCAATAACGCAACAGTTATTCATCCAAACAGACCGAGCAGAATTATTCTATGTAAATAAATCCCAGCAGTTTTGCATCCTGCAGCAGATTTAGGACTTCAAAGACTATTGCTAAAGACTATTAAAAGTGGTCCAAAGGATGAACCAGGCATTAAAGGCCAGTCAGTCGGACCTCAATAGTGGGAACACTGACAGACTATCCTGAAGAAGACACTGGTGGGTTTTCTTGAGGAAAACGGGCTGCAAGATGAGAGGCAGCACGGTTTTGTGTTGGGGAGGTCCTGCTAGACTAATGTGATTGACTTCTTCAATGGGATGACTAAGACTGTAGACAGCGGCCGAGCGATTGATATCCCGTATCTGTACTTCAGTAAGGCCTTTCACTCTGTACATCAGAGGAGATTACTCAGGAAGCTGGAGGATCTAGAGATGGGAGACAAGCACATTAGATGGTCTAAAACTGGTTAAAGAATAGAAGCCAAAAGCTAGTTGTGGTGGTGGGGGGGAGGGATTCTTGGAATCTAGGCTGGGGAACAATGGGGTTCCACAGGGCTCAGTGATTGGTCCAGTGTTTAACATCTTCACCAGTGACATACTGGATGGAATCAAAAGTAAAATTTGCCAGTCTATGAATGGCACAAAGCTCTGTGGGAGGATGGACACAGAGTAGGGGAGACAGAAACTAAGTGAAGACCTGGCTAGGTTAGGGAACATGGCCCGGCATTTGGCAACTGGGGTTCAACACTAAAAGTGCTAAGTTACAGACATGGGGACAAGGAACCCAGAGACCAAATACTGTTTGGGTGGTGCACAGGTCATCAAGTCTGAGGAAGAAAAGGATCTGGGGCTTATCATCAAATGTAACCTGAAGCACTCGGCACACTGCAAGACAGCAGCAGCAAAAGCAAATCAGATACCGGGCTGCAGAGCGAGGGGGATTAATAGCAGGATGGCAGAGGTCATACTACTGCTATACAGGTCTCTAGTGAGACAGCACCTAGTACAGTGTGCAGTATCCTTATCTTAAGAAGGATGTCAACTTGCGAAGACAGTCCAGAGAAGGGCGACCAGGATGATCCAAGGTCAGCAGGGCAACACAGACGAGAAGAGGCTCAAAATGAACCCTAAGATCAGGCAGGCGGGGTTAAATTGAGATCTTCAAATACCTTAAAGGTTTTAACAAGGTGAATGAAGAGGGCCTCTTCAGTCTTCGTGAGAGCAAGTCCACTAGGGAGCATAACCTGAAGCACACAAGGGGAAGATTTAGGAGGGAAATAAGGAGGTGCTTTTTCACCAAGAGAGTGGTGGCAAAGTAGAATGAGCTGCCACAGGAGGTGGTCTTCCTGAAAACGGTGGATAACTTCAAGAGGGGGTGAAACAGAATGAAGGGGAAAGTTGCTGGGGGGAAGGAGAGGGGAGCAGGCCCACTGTAGACAAGCCGGGGGCTGTATAATCGAGCAGACAAGAAAGATAGCAAGGCCTTTATCTGCTGGTATGTATGTACTGTGGTCTAAATGGGGTACCATCAAAGTTCCTACTTTCAAAGAATGGATATCATAAATGGGAAGAATGGCAGTCAATGAAACATAGACTGACGGCAGATAAGGACCACTTGGCCCACCTAGTCTGCCCATTTCCCTACCTACAGGATAAGCTACAGATCCTAGTGAACCAACAGCCTATTTCTTCCTACCCCCCACAAGAATTACCTTATGTCTGTCCCATGCATTCTTGAATTCTCCCACAGTTTAAGACCCCACAACCTCCTCAGGAAGGCTATTTCATGCGTCCACCACCCCCTCTGTGAAAAAATACTTCCTCATATTACCCCTGAGCCCTCCCCCTCTATCTTCAAATTGTGTCCCCTTGTTCTTGCACATCTCTTTTTCTGAAAGATGCTACCCTCTTGGACTTTGTTGATTCCACTGAGGTACTTAAAAGTTTCTATCGTTCCCCCCTCCCTCCTTTCCTCAAGGGTATACATATTAAGCTCCTTTAGTCTCTCCTCGTACAGCTTCTCTTGCAGACCCTGCACGCACCATTTTAGTTGCCCTCCTCTGGACATCCTCCATCCTGTCTATGCCCTTGCAGAGATGAGGTCTCCAGAACTGGACGAAGTACTCCAGATGGGGTCTCACCAACTGTCTGTATAGAGGGATAACAACTTCCTGTTTTCTGCTGGTGACACCTCTCCCTATACATCCCAGTATTCCCCCAACCCTCCCTACTGCCTTCTCACATTGCTTGCTAACCTTAAGATCATCTGATATGATTACCCCCAGGTCCCTTTCCATTTTTGTTGTTGTTACTACTCTCCCCATTGTGTAATCTTTCCCCTGGTTTTTGTTTCCCAGGTGCATTATTTTGCACTTCTTTGCACTGAATCCAAGCTGCCCTACTTCTGACCATTCCTTCAACCTTGACAAGTCCCTTCTCATCCTTTTCACACCTCCTTGTGTATCAACCCTGTTGCAGATCTTTGTATCATCTGCAAAGAGGCATACTTTTCCTTCCAATCCCTCTGTAATGTCACTTATAAAGACATTAAAAAGGACTGGACCCAGAACTGGAACCCTGCGGTACCCCACAAGTAACCCCTCTTTCTTCAGAGTGGACTCCATTTACAATTACCTTCTGTGTCCTCTTGTCCAGCCAATGTTTTACCCAGGCTACCACCCTGGGACCAACTCCCAGGCTGGTTAATCTGATTATTAAACTTTTGTGTGGGACTGTGTCATTTTCAAATGCCTTGCTAAAGTCTAGGTAGGCCATGTCCACAGCTCCTCCCTGGTCTACTACTTTGGTCACCCAGTCAAAGAAATCAATTAGATTTGTCTGACATGACCTTCCCGCTGTGAACCCATGCTGCCTCGGGTCCTGTGCCCCACTGGCCTCTAGGTACTCAACAGTTCTTTCCTTCACAAGTGATTCCATCACTTTCCCTACCACAGAGGTCAAACTGACAGGTCTGAAATACTAAGTTATTTGACACTTCAAAAACGGCCTCAACATAATCAAAGCTTGGACCCATTTTTGAATAATGTGTCTCCAGCCGTTTTTTCTCAAACTGTATAGCAAATTCTTTGTTAGTTACTGCACAGCGAGCTACAGTACATGTTTGAGTGATTTGTAACCTATGTAACCATCCTGGGATTGATTACACTTATCTGGTGTACTTTTAAGTTATAATGCACTGTATATGTGGAATTTTTATATTTAAAATTCTCAATAAAAACTTGAAAAGGGAAAAAAAAAGCCCATTGTTTGGCTGTCATGTAGAATGCAGAGAGATTTGTTCCCCTAATTTTCACCCCTTCTCCCTCCTCCCTCTAGTGTGCGTAATACAGCTGTGGGCATATAGCATACCATTGAGTAAGCTCCCTAGCCCACTTGCAACAGTCACTGTTACACCAGAACCTGTCTCCAGCCCTCCTAGGCAGAGGCACACTGCTCTCTGCCAGCTGCCTACAGCACAGCCTACCTCCCGATTCAGAGAACAACATCCATTCCGGAAGTCCGGTCGCCTGCACTGCAGCACGACACTCTGCCACTGGGCCATCAGGGTGGCAACTCCAACAGATTTCTGACGCCTAGATTTTTCAGACTGCTACCAATTTTTTCAAGCAAAGACTAAATATCTGACCCCTTCCCCCCTTCATTTACTAGTGCTCGCACACTTCCTGCAGTTTCATACTAAACCAGCCCCGGTATGTGGACCCTAGAGTTACACAGACATTTTAATGAAAAAAATAAAGGGAATCAACTGATAAAAAAAATTATGTATAAAGGGGATAACCCAAAGAGATTTCTGCGACTGCAATCCTCGCTGGAGGATTTACTTGGTAAGAGGAAGGGGGTAAGTGGCAGAATACAAAGATTAGGAATGGGCACAGACTGGGAAATGGGTAGGGAGTTTTTATGCATTTTTCTTTTTTTGTGTGTGTGTGATTTCTTTATGCTCCCCCAAGCCCTCAGCCGACCATGTCTTTGGGCAACCTAGGGCCCCACCATCAGTCCCGTCACCCACCGCCCTCATTACTGCTTTGGCCTGGCTGACCCAATGTATCCCTTTGCCGGGAATGGGAGAGAAGACTTGCCCAAAGGCTTCCTTCTATGCTGGACACACAGCGAGGGGTCAGTTCGGACACTTCCAGGCTTCATGGCAAGCAGGGACTGGCTGCCGTCATCTGGTCAGTTGAGCGGCTAGGTTTTCCCACTTTTCTCCTGTAGGGTGGGGGGTGGGGTTTTAGGGTTTGACACCCTAACACCACATTTCCCTTCTTTTGTTTTTTTAACTCTAACTAGTGCATTAACAACGTTTTTTGCAATGAATATAATTTATAACATAGAAATTCTATTTCAGTTTACAGAGTACTTGGTCTGAATAATATCTGCTAGCTATGACAGACAGTATTTCACATGTTGCCACTGCATGAATCGTGTATACCATATTATTATATAAGCAATAAGACATGACGAGGTGTGCATTACATTGTGATAACTGCACTTCTAGGGGTGTAGTTAGGAATGAGGCCAAAGGCCGAGCGACTGTCACCCCAGGAGTGCGGTTATCACAACGTAATGCACAATGTCTTATTGTGCTTATAAAATTGCTCTTTATTTTGAGAAACAGTTTTTTTTTTAATACACATTTTTAAATAAGTAAAAATGTAAATTAATATGTGTTTTTTATGTGAAATAGTCCCTCTGTCTACTGGTGCTAGATTAAATTAGTGATAGTAATGATAATAATAACAGTAATACTGCTTACATTTAGTTTCTGTGGTTTTTGTTTTGTTTGATATGTCTGTGTGCCCTTCCCTGCCCACCCAAGCAGTAAGTTATCAGGCTTGTACCACTTATGAGTGACATCTCTTCAAAGGAGCTCAGCACAACATGGTAACCATTGCCTGTAATTCTTGTACAAGCCCGATTTATCATGTAAGAATATTAAGAACTCCTGCTTTAAAATCTGAACTTACAGCATGCCCTCTGTGTGGGTAGCACCTTTTTTTATGAGGGACAGAGCAATTTTGACAGCTAAAATAAAGGAGATCCCTCCTAAACAGGGACAGTTGAGAGGTAAGGTTTCAGGCTACGTTTTATTTTCCTCTTTAAAAAAAAAAAAAAAAAAAATCACTCGAGTGTTCTAATTTAAGTTTTTGTTGCTGCGACTCATAAGCAACTGACAAGTCCAGCCGTTTGACTCCCCCTTCACTTGCCTGACTCGCTCAAATTAAGATACTGGAGTCCCATATATTGATGTAAACCCCGACATGTTGGAAGCTTACCGGGATACTGCTGCACTGTTTCCCAGTTCCTGCTCTTGTGGGTGGAGCCACTCATGTCTCTTTGCTCTCCGAGCGCTCCTGGACTAACGCTGGGGAGTGCTACATTAGTTTTTGGTGCCATTACCACGGCAGACTACAGATTTGCGGTTTGAAAACCACAAAGCAGGAAACTGGTTTGCATGGTGGCAGATTAGGGACATGCTCGCTCCAAGTGAAGCGGGCTGGTATCTGCATATTTTATGACAAAATTAAGAAAAAAACATTTCTTCCTGATGTTTTTTTTTTTTTTGGGGGGGGGGTCAAAACTAAAATAATCAACGGGAACAGGAAAGAACTGCCGCTTGCCTGGCTGCCTGCTGAAGCTAAATAATAAAATGTGTTATTTTCTTACAACGTAAGCAGGCTGAAAAAATGGCAATGGCAACATTTTGAAACATTCTGAATAGAACGTTTAAAATGAATATATGAGCCATTGGGTTCTGTCATATGGCTATTTTACTGGGACAAGTTATTTATAGACAGTGCAACACTGTCTCATGTTGCACTATATGTAACCAATCAGATTATTCAATTGGTCTCAGCCATGTTATAACTCTGTTTGGTTTAGTCAGTATATTTACAGACTTAAGCTATATATGTATTATGTATTTCTGGCTGGCTGAGATTTTGCAATTTTACATTGTAATGCTGGTTTCCGTTCCAGCCTGACATGGATTATGTTCTGCCTATCTTTCGATTTTACATCTAATCCCATAATTTTTTTTTTTTCACAAACACGTGTTTTTATATATACATTTTTACTGTCGGACTAAATCCACGATCTTCACTGTTTTCTTTGCCACAGTCTGTTCGACTCACTTTTGCCATTAGGCATGCCTCATGTTTTCTTGTTTTTCTCGCAGCTGCAAATGAACTGAGCACATTTTTAGTTCAAACTTTAATCATGTTACCAGAATTGTGAATCTAAGATTACTATATACACGCTTGTCTGTTTGTGCACATCCTAGCTCCCTGATGAAAATGATGCTCCACTAGTCTTCCACAATAAACCACTGAGCAGCAACACTTTTGCTCTTTTTCCCCAAACTTATTTCCACGAGTGAGGCGACTCATTTGTTTGCTACTGTGCCTCGGGTATTTTTTTTTCCCGCCGGCTCAGTCTGCTAGCACACGAGCCCCGTTTTTGTTTGTGTCACTGTAGGCTGACAGACTAGCGGGTCCAGGGGGTCAAAATTAGAATTTGCAAAGATCACTCAGCAGGGCTAATGGCCGAGAAAATTCACTAGTCCAACTAGTGTGCTTATTGAAATGTTACCTCCTCTAACACAGGCCAGCAGGGCTACTTAAAGGAAAATTTCACAGGTGCAATGCAATGTGTACCATGAAAAGACTTGACTTCTCTTGAGGACACCTGACTAAAAATCCTGATAGCCTTCAGAAGTTCAACTGGCTATGGGCATGCCACACTGGCAAACAATGTGAATTCAGAGACCTTGTAGGAAATGTAGAATCCATGCTGGCTAACAGTGATTATGACTGTAGGTCCTAGTTTGTAGCATGACACTGTGCAATGGGCCACCAGTGAATCTTCTAGAGATGTGACATTTAAGAACTCCACCCAGTCAATGGATTTTACAGAAACCCATATGGCAGAAGCAAATTGCACTCTCTCTCTCTTTCTCTCTCTGTGCTCAAAAAGTCTGCTCCCACAGACACTCCAGGGATAAATTATTAAAGCAAAACAAGCCATCTCACAAAGACATAGGTTCTCCAGTGCCTTCCAACAAAACAAATGTATGAAGATGTTTACACACTGGCTTGAGTAAGCTTTTAATCCCTGGCTAATTACAGCAGCAGGCAAACTCTTCACCACTTCATCGGCTTACATCATCACACACACACACACACACACACACACACACACACACAAATCCGACATTTTAAAAACACAATGGAACCACAGACAACCCTCTGGGAAAAGACATCTACTGGAAAAAGCATTTGGAAATGGCCTTATAAGTATTACTGATGTACTGTTCCAAGCTTCACTCAGTGGCACTAAACACAGCAGAAAGCAACACTGCTCAAAATGGTGCTGGCTGTTTGACAAAAATGGACTGAAGCCCAAAATACATGGTTTCATATTCCTCGCCTTTGGAGGATTCCACAGGGTCTCTAGTAGTGAGTGCCCTTGCATGCTAGTGTGTTATCAGCAAAGGAAGATACCCTGTACCAATCAGTCCAAAGTGAAACTAGGAGCTGCCCTGATGGCTCTGCAGGTCGGCCAGGGAACTTGCCTTCTCCACAGGTTCAATGACAACTTACAAAGACATACGTTGGCAGGAAGGGCTGACATTTGGAGGTAGATCTATGGGTTTTTCCCTCACCCCCCCCAACCATTTTTCACCCCTGTCCCCACCGACAATTAAGACTGCCAAGGCTGTTCTCTTTCTCCAGCCAGGAAGGCGGGTGAGTGAAAGGATGCCTACCTAGATGATGCCACTCCTTGGTCTACCAACAGTGGGTACACAACAGCCAGACTATAAGCAGCTCTCCCCCAGTAGTCAACCTCATCCATGTAACACGCTTAGCTCCCAGCTGGCACCTCTAGGGCTCACAAATCCATGACCTGGGTCTCATCAAGCCTCCTCCTTATTCTATACACTCTGCATATCCCTCCGCTTGAGTCAACTGGCTAGAGAGGCTACCACGACAGGATACTGCTAAACCTGACTAGATAGGGAAGAGGGAAGGCGAAAACAGAACATATCAATATATTTCCCTCCTTCTGGGAGGGTGTGGAATAGGGGACTCCTCAAAAATCACTCAGCGCCATCTGTCTGTCTACACAGTTGTGATCCAAAGGCCACAAAGTGGCATTTGCCTGCTCAGTCCCATCCAGTATCTGTCTTAGCAGCCTTCATGACGCACCACAAGTGTGGGGGACATTCTAAAACCATATTATTAAAAAAGGTGATTAAAGGAAATCTATATGGGCTGGGACAATACTCAAGGGCCTTAGCATAGCAAGGAAAGGGTTACACAAATGCTTGTTGATGTCTCTGAAATGTCAAATGATTAGTGTGGGATTACTGCACAACAAACAGCCCCAGTGCCACTTAAATCAAGGCTTGAAATCAGAGCTGGACCCTGCTCACTCCGGTTAGATATGCCAGCCGCCACAAAGCGCTGCTGTGGCACCAATACACTCTCACACTCCTCTCCAGCATCTAAAGAAGCTTACCTGGTTGGGCTCTGTTGCACTGTCCAGAGGGTGGGGTTTGCAAAAATAGCAGAACTGCCTTCTTATGCACATGCCTTGCACTCTTAAATGACACACTCCTACGCGCAGAGCAACACTGAGTTCAGTACCTGTAAGAAAGTTCAGTACAATGTTGTTGACACCTGGGGAGGTCACATTTTGTCACAGAAGTGACATGCTCAGTCTTGGAGGGGGCAGATCATCCAGCACATGGGCACCCTATGCAGACTAAACAAAATACTGAAGCTGCCTTAGGCTCCCGCCCCTGCAAACCTTACCTTCTGGTTTAGCTTTTCTGAGAAAAGCGACATTTTTCTTGCACTGCAAAGTAGTATAATTTAATTACGAAAAGTCCGCTACCCAGGCCGACCCGGTGGCGCTGAGGGCTCAGGCGCTGGACGCCTTAACTCACACCATGCCGACGACCCATGTTTGGGTACGAGCACGGGCTGCTGGAATCTGGCGGAGGGGTGGAGGACACGGCGCTGGTAAGAGCAGCCAGAAGGCAGCTCTTCTCTCTGGGGTGGTAGAGTTGCATCCTACGGCCATGGTCTGCCTCCTGGCGGAGGCCATGCTGCAGCGCAACCCAGAGGGGTGCAACGGCGCTAGGCCAATGGGTGGGCAGAAGCAGCTGTTACCGGAGTTGTAGAGCGCATGCACACCTCCACATGCACGCGTCTCTACTCCTGGGGCCCCAGGTTACAGGGAGAAAAAGGGAGGAGAAAAACACCTGGCAGGCAGGATGACGCCTGACCCTCCGCAGGCACTGCTCCCAGGCCAGGCATAAGGTAAGCCCCGGTAATTACGGGTGTCAGAGCTGGGAGGGCTGGTTGAGCTGAATGGGGCATGCCGGCGGCGAAAACAGTGACATGTTAAAAAAAAAAAAAAAAAAAACACTATCCGAAGTATGGTGGACACTGGGCGGTTCCATTAACTGTAAAGGTGAGGCACTGCACCGTGCACTTGCATAAATGCACTGAAGTGCACAGTGCAAGGACCATGACCTTACAGTTAATGCGCCCCAGCATCCGCTATACTTCCGGGTAGAGGAATTTTTGTAATTAAATTAAACTACTTTGCGGCACAATAAAAAAGGCGCTTTTCTCAGAAAAGTTAAACCAGAGGGTAAGGTTTGCAAAGGACTGCTTTCCTTTAAAGAGCAGGTGTTTACTTATAATAAATAGAAAACTATTTTTATTTATTTTGATGCGTTAGTAATTACTTTCTTCTTATATGATAAAATATTTGTTAATGCAGTGAAACACGTGGATTTTCACTGTTGCTTCTCACACTGCTAGTAAAAAAAAGAATTCAGAATTCAGTAGAATTCTGGTATTGTGCTGTCAGAAACTGCCAACGACTTAAAAGTCCAATGTATTTCAGTGAGAAACTAAATGTATTTTTCCATCTTTTTCAAAAGAAATCGATGCAGTATTTCATCAACAAACTTTGCCTCTTACGTGTTTGCACTACTGTGCTCCCTCTGTATGATTTTGTATCTAAAAACAATAACTCGTTTCTCTTTTTTCTTTCCAGTTAAAATCTGCTTATGAAGAAAATCTCACCAGCTAAATTATAACAAAAGATCACGTTATCAAAAATCACATATTTCTATTAAATATATAATATTTTTGTGGCAGGAAGTGTTAATTCTCAATAGAAATCTGGAAACAGATTTGCAGTTTCACATTGAAATACACTGGTAGCCTTCCCCATAAAGAGTTCCTGACATCATAATGCAACGATCCAGTTGGATTCTTTTCTCATTAGCAGTTGGCAAAATACTAATAAAATTATGAAAAAGTAAGTAAATAAATAAAAGCAAACTGAATGACTGCAGAGGAATCTAAAAGCTCCAAACCTTCATTCTTTATGATATACACCCTTACTAAGCATTTGCTCCTTAAAAGTTTTGTTTCCCTTGCATGACGTCACGGTTAGGGGGTTGCAGCACTGAGAACAAAAAAGGGGTGGATTATGCAAATGAGGCAGAGCTAGATATAAAAGCATTTTTTTATTGGAAAACGGCACTTTTTGGCAATTTGAATGGTAGGATATTGAATCATAACTCCTACAGGTTACTACTCCCATTTGTTATAACAAACCTCAGAAAATCACTTTAAAGAGCACCTTTCCCATGATTTTTTTTTTAACTGCCTGCAAACACATCAGGAGGCTCCCTTACTTGAACGGGAGTTCCTCCATAGTAGTTGTAACATTTTTTCTTGAGCCCCCAAAGGAAGGGAAAGGATCGTATTTTGCTTGCGAGGGGGCTAGTCGCTCGATCCCTTCCATTTCCTGATCACCGACGCCGTCCCCATGCTTCCTTGTTTTATGATGTCATTATAGGACTAGCACAGGGACAAGCTCCATTCAAGCCTATGGAGCGTGGTTTGAAAAGTTATTTTCAGTAAACAGACTTTTGTTACAAATGGAAGCCTGTATTCAAGTAACCAGGCTCTTGTTACTTGAATACAGGCTCCTATCTGTACCAAAAATCCGATTAAAATACTGAAAATAACCACGCTCTATAGACTTGAATGGGGCATGTCTCTGTGCTAGTCCTATAATGACATTATAAAACAAGGAAGCGTGGGGATGGCGTTGACGATCAGGAAGTGGAATAGATCGAGCAGCTAGCCCCCTCGGTGGTAAAACAAGATCCCTTCCCTTCCTTTGGTGGCACAAGAAACACATTTTACAACTACTATGGAGGAACTCCCATTCAGGTAAGGGAGCCTCCTGATGGGTTTGCAGTGCACCAAGAAAGATGCTCTTTAAAAGTTACATGGCAGGGAGTTGTTAACCAATGAAACAAACACAAATACAGCAAGTAAGATATTTACTTTAACTGATAATACATGGAGGCTATTCATGTTTTGCTTCAACTGCTCAACACCCACGGAGAGTACTGACCCAAACTCCCCTTCTTGAGTCACCACGGCAACTGCTTAAACACTGCAAGACATGGAGACATTTGCCGCAGCACAAGATCATGTTGCCTTTTATTTTATAGTTTGTTTACCCAGGACAGCCTAAGGACCGTGCAACATCTCATTTTCACTGGGGACTAAAGTGCATGGAGGTCATGTAACTTTGCTCCAGGTCACACAGGACCCAGACATTGTTACACTGGAGTTTTAAATGGGGATCTGCTGTTTTACTGTTCAGTAATCCAACCAGTAGATTATACTGCCCTCCATCACCTGCCATTATCAGTTTCCATCATTAGCCTTCTTGCTCCCCCTTTCCACTGCAGTATTGCTGCAAAGTGGAAGGAGCTGTGAGGTCTGGCACTAGATGTTTTCCTTCTCCACAAAAAAAGTCACAACACTGCTCTCCATTACTATCAGCAATTAGTTTAAAGGGGAACAAAAGGCACTAATACTTGCTTACCCCTTTTCCTTTCTGTTCACCTCTTTTGTCATTTTCTGTCTCCCACACTTTTAAAACTGGCTCTGTCTGTAGCCCCCCTACTGAGCCAGTCACATCATCAGCTGGAATGGGTCAGTGGCCCCTGAGGCTGACAATGCTACAGCATGGGCTGCCACATTAATGAAAATGCAGCAGCTCCTCAGATGTGCTCAGTTTGTAGAGAAGTAACAGCCCAAGACAGTAGCAGTGCCAGCGTCAGGAGTCAATGACTGATTCTAACCGACGATGATGTCCTGTGGTTGGAGAAGTAATAATGTCACAACAGTGGGACCACATACAGAGTTGGTTTTAAAGGACAAATAAACAGCTTTTTTTGCCCTTTCACTTAAAAAAATGTAAACAGCCCTCTCCTTTCGAAAAGCCCGCTCAGTCCGTTCTATAAAATGGCTCCCAAACGTGAGACGAAATGAAGCAAGAGCCAGACTTGCTCCCTATGCAGCAGTGAAATACACTGTTTTTAAATCCTAATTTTAAGTAGTTTTAGAAAAATGACCAATACCATGACTTAACACGTGTATCATTCTTACCAGTACACATGTTAAGCTATGCTTTGGATCATTTCATCACTGCAGAGCGCCAGTCAAGTACTTATAGTTGTCCCGGCTCTCTGAGCCGAATGGCAGTACCAACTGATATGAAAAATGTCTTCTTCAGCTGGGTCCTGCTTTTAATCATCATTGTGCTATATTTACTCAAAATATTTTAACTGAGATTCAATGTCTCGTTTTCAGTGCAGTCCTGCTTTCAACCAGCTGCATAATGTATTTGTCCTGGGTAGCTAAGATGAGATGCCAAACCTAGCCTTTAGTGGGATCCTACTGTTACACGTTCACATATTTCACTTACCTAGGAAAGCCAGTCCAGATGCAATACCTGATTTTCAGTGTGGTCCTGCTTTGACATATTTGTATAATGTATTTACACAGAACAACACAGTTGAGATGCCACATCTCATTTTCACTGGGGTCCTACTTTCTCCTATTTTTAACACAGCATTTCCTAGTGTAGCGAAGTTGAGATGTCATATTTTCAGTGGGGTCCTGCCTTTGCCAATTTTTACACTGCAGATACAGTCGTGGCCAAAAATATTGGCGCCTTTGCATTTTTTCAAATAACTCACAATTTCCTCTAAACATAAGTTGAAATTAACAACAGCAGAGTATTTGGTCTCCATATATAGAATAGTGGATGGGTGAACATCCACAACAAGGCTGTGTTTCCATCGAGGGAGTTGATGACATCACAGAGACCTCGAGAGTGAAGCTCGAGAGGTCTCGTTGATGTCATCAACTGCCCGAGATGGGAACGCAGACTTAGTTGTGGATGTTCACCATCCATGGTTTTGTATAGTATATGTTGTTTTTTTTTGTTTTACATTATTTTTTTTCTGTTACTTGCTGTAGGCGCTGCTCCCGTTCCATCTGGTGCTTCTGCTCATGCCCGTTGCCGCTTATGCTCCGTCCAGCTTCTCAGTTTCTCCTCTGCACATCATTAATTTTAAAATCGAAGAGAAAAAAAAAGAAATGTTTTCAGAAAGGGAGCCATGTATGGCTCTCCTTGTCTGATTGCCGACTTCTAAGTCGATGGCTCGCTGCTCAGCGCATAAATCGCATAGCCATGTCCTCTGAGAGAGCCTCTGCCTGAGCTAATCAGGTGGCAGGTCAAGGATGAAAAGTTGTTGTACTATCGATATGACGTCAGAACAATAGTACAAATTTTTTGACCTTTAAACTGTACTACAACATTTCAGCAGTTGCTGCAATCCATTCACAATAGAGAGCACCCATATACTATAATTCTTTATTTCTCTGTTAATATTACAGAATCTTCATTTTTGATTCAGAATTTAATATATCCTTTTAAATCAGAAAATGAAAAGAAATGGCATTGACAAAATTATTGACACCCTAGACTTAATATTTGGTAGCACAGCCTTTGGTCAAAATAACTGCGATCAACCGCTTCCTATAGCCATGGATGAGCTTCCTGCACCTCTCTACTGGCAGTTTGGCCCACTCTTCTTGTGCAAACCGCTCCAGTTCTCCCAGATTTGAAGGGTGCCTTCTCCCAACTACTGTTTTCAGATCTTTCCACAGGTTTTCAATGGGATTTAGATCTGGACTCATTGCTGGCCACTTCAGGAACAGTCCAGCGTCTTGTCTTGAACCATTCCTGGGTGCTTTCTGAAGTGTGTTTGGGGTCATTGTCCTGCTGGAAGACCCATGACCTTCAACGGAGACCCAGCTTTCTGACACTGGGTTCAACATTGCGCTCCAAAATGGCCTGGTAATCTCCAGATTTCATGATGCCATGCACACGTTCAAGGCACCCAGTGCCAGAGGCAGCACAGCAACCCCAAAACATCACTGAGCCTCCTCCATGTTTGACTGTAGGGAAGGTGTTCTTTTCTTTGAAGGCTTCATTTTGTTTTCTGTAAACATAGAGATGATGTGCTTCACCAAAAAGCTCTAATTTGGTCTCATCTGTCCACAGGACATTCTCCCAGAAGGATTTTGGCTTGTTCAGGTGTGTTTTGGCAAACCCCAGTCGGGCTTTCTTATGTCTCTCTCTCAGCAGTGGGGTCCTCCTGGGCCTCCTACCATATAACCCCCTTTCATTGAGTTGGCAACAGATGGTGCAAGTTAAAACCGTCGTACCTTGTGTCTGAAGGTCAGCTTGAATCTGTTTGGCAGTTGATCGAGGTGCTTTCTCCACCATTCGAACAATCCTGTGCTGCAATCTTTGATCAAGTTTTCTCTTGCGGCCACATCCAGGGAGGTTGGCTACAGTGCCATGGGCCTTAAACATCCTGATAACATTACGTGCAGTGGAAACAGGAACATCAAGGTCTCTGGAGATTGATTTGTAGCCTTGAGATTGTCCATGCTTGGCTACAATCTTCTGTCTGACCTCCTCAGACAATTCAGTGGCTGTCTTTCTTTTCTCCATGCTCACTGCGGTACACACAGTGACACAAAACAGGAGAATGAGTCCTTTTCTCTATTCAAACTGGCTGAATGAGTGATTTTTATATTGCAGGCACCTGCAACTCACCACAGGTGAGTTCAATTCCAAAGTAAAGGAGAATCACCTGCTTGAAATCTAATTATTTCTAACTACTTCTAAAAGGTGCCAATAATTTTGTCTGGGCCATTTAAGGATTTCTGTGTGGAATAAGCTAAGACTTACTAAACTTTTCTGCTTTTTGTGTTTTATTCCACTGCAAACCAAAGAAATACATATGTGGATACCAAAATATTTTTTAATTTCAACAATTTTCTGGAAGGAATGATGCATTATTAGAAAAAACTGCAAGGGCGCCAATATTTTTGGCCATGACTGTACACAGGACAACCCAGATAAGCTGCAATATCTCATCTTCAGCAGGTTACTTTTAGCATTTTTATTTTACCGTGCATCTACCCAGGACAGTAAACTGAGATGTAACACAGCATCTCATTTTCAGTGGAGTCCTGCTATTACTCACTTTGAAAATGCATTTACCTAGAAATGCTCAGCAACAACCCCATATCTCATACTGTATCTAATTTTCAGTTGGGTCTGGATTTTACAGCGCATTCACCCAAGAAAGCCATGATAAAGAAACTCATTTCACCTCTCGGCATCAGACATCCGGGGCTCGAGGTATGAACCCAAGTTGTCTGGATGGCAAGCACTAGTGCTGCTACTGGTGACTAATGCTACATCAAATGTCTGGGGTGTAGTCTCAAGAGGCTTTGCCTAATTCTACATCTCCAAAGTCTTGATATACTGTACTCATCATATCAATTAGTTTCAATTTAGAATCCCTCCTCTTAACTGTTAGGTCATTTCAGCAAAAGGTTATTCTTCTGGTCTCCATCAGTTTTGTTGCTAAATGTCTGTCTGTCTGTCCTGATTAGTCCCTCTCTGGGGGTTCTGAGATTTGCGATCTGACATCAGTTCTCCAGTATCAGGCTGCACTGACCATGGCAGAGGGTCTCTACAAGAATCTTAGTGTGGATCATGGCCCAACTCTAGACAAGGGTCACCATGTGTACACCTATTTAAATAATCTTCTGCAAAAAGCACAGCTGGAAATATTACCTTGTAGGTCAATCCAGGGAACTTTTCACGTTCTTCTGGACCATGACTAGTAAATAAACAAGATTAACCATTTCCTAATTTCCAGAACCTGCACCATCTGAAAAAAAGAATCAACATGGACCCAACACAAGTCTGTCTCAGCTAAAGCTTGACAATGTCATGTCAGAGTCTCGTAAGATCAGAACACAGAATCCTACCAACTAATGAAAGTCCACACATTGTAGGTAGGGAAACTTACAGAAATGGTTAGCTAGGCTAAACTGCATACAAGACCACTTTAGTTTAATACTTATTTCACTGATTCCCAGTTTCTCTCAGTAGCACATCCCTGCATAGGATTCATGCTTGATACACGATTTGCTAGAATGGAGAGAAGATTCATGCTTCCGAAGAGGCTCTCCCCTATCTAGCCTTTCAGTGATCATTGCAACAATGTCAACTTCATGTGCTGGCATGAATTTATAGATCAGGTACTGCTGTAGGAGGAGATATTTGGTCCTCAGAGATGTGGAACAGTACAGAAATAGGAGTTATTTACTTAGCTTGATTCTCTTTGAAAACCAGGCTCCTTCATTGGTCAATGAAAGACTGATCTGTTTTAGCACCTATGCCAGTGAGTCGAGAATCAAGCAAAGACCTCATTTACAAACAAGCAGCTGCAGCATGTGAAATTATGCTGACCAAGGTGTACAAAGTACAAGTCGGGGCAGAAATTACTCTCTAACCCTTTCAGCAATAAATTTAGTAGGGAAAATAAAATTTAAGCTCAGCCATCAATATGTGCACTGGAGTGAATGGTCATTTAACAGGCCATTGTTTCAGCACCTGTGTCAGTGGGTCAAAAACTGGGCAGAGATCACACTGCTTCCAAAAGAATGCTCAGATTCAGAAGTCTTCATCTAATTCAGATACCCAGCAGCTGAGGTGCTGGATGCCATTCTACTCACAGGACGTCCAAAGAGTATCCCTCTTCCACCTATATTTCAAATATCAGCTGTTCACAAAAAGACTAGAGGTCACAATGAGTGAAAACTCAATCTTTGGGCTGCCTTCCAACTCTAAGTTGGCATCACCTCCGGCACTGGGTTTAGGGTCAGCAAAAGTCTCTGAGACAGGGTCATCCCTGGCACCGCCTTAGGAACCATTCTTGGTGCCAACTTCAAGGTCATGCCTGAAGTCAGTACCCTCTTCAGTGTCATGGGCGACACAGGATTTGGGGCCAACCTCCGAGACAACACTGTTATTAGCACCTTGTTCGGAGCCGGACCCAGGATAGGCACAACTGCTGTTGCCACCTCTGTTACAGTGTTCAGATCAGTCACCTCCCTTGGTGTCGCTAGCAACATCATGGACAATGACAACATCCAAACTGAAAACAGTGCTCACAACAGCCTCTGTGCTGGTCCATCTCCTGACTCGCAAACACTGTCAGGAGGGGACCCAGCATCTTCCACAGTGCCACCTGCTGCATCAGCACCACAAACAGCGACAACAGCACGGAACACACTAAAAGAGAACGTTGAGGTGTCCACCCATGTACACCAAACGTATAGCTGCTGCCTCACCACCAGGGACGTCTGCTGCTCAGCATAGGCAGACTGCAGAGGTTTCGCAGTCAACTGTCCATGAGACCCATCCACCAAAGTCTCCGACGCTTCAGCACAGTGATGTAGTAGAAAACTCTGCACATCCATGTAACCAGAGGTCCTGGGAAGCGGGACAGGGGAAAGGCCTAGAAACCTGGCCTTGGACGCATGCATGAGATGCCTACCTCTGAAAGTGGGGATCGATGATCCCACCTCAACGTGCAGTTTTCAAGGATATTTCGGTTCAGGGAACAGCAGGTATCGCATGCATCCATGTCATGCTCTGGTCCTAGACAGTCCGCACAGGTCTGATGTAGTTCCAGAACAGCCATCCGATTCCCACAGGGGAAACAATGCATAATGGGCAGCTCTAAGACTTTCTTTGATGACTTGGCCCCTTTATTTTTTTTTTTTTTTTTTAAATCAGGCTTTATCATCATGGTAAAATAACAAGACAGGTGATATGGCAAATAAGAATTATGGTGACACAGTTTAAATAAATGGCATTGAGAGGAACTCAGGCTCTGCTATCCCAGGGTGTGCACTTGTTGGCGGGAAGAACAGAACTGAGGTAGGTGAGGGAGCTGGCAACAATTACTGGCTAGCATGTGACACCACATGGGGAGTATGCAAGACCCATGCCCAGTGACCGTGGTTTGCGCCCTGGTCAAAGCTGAAAGCTTTGCTCCTGCAGATTCCTAGTGCCTCTCGCCCAGATCCATAAGTGGGAATCAATGGTGAAGACTGATTCTTGGAAAATCAACAGGTTAAGAAACAGATCCAAAGATCATTCCATACAGAGAGCAGAAGAACTGCTTCAGAGTGAGGCTTGACAGTTTTCACAAAGGTGGGCAAAGCAAAAAACTCAAAAGTGGCAAAGTCAAGAGGAGGCTAACAGAGAGAAATTAAATAAACACCCTCTTTATCTAAAATATGTGTTCACCAAGAGTCACACATATGTGTGACTTGTATGTTAAGACAGACTGGCTCCAATTTGAAGGAAGGCTCAAATTCCAAACCTGCCTGATGGCTAAAAAAATAAGTCTAGGCCTGCTGCCCCCTGGGGTACAGAAGCTCCTCACCCCGCACTATAATAAGTGCTGCAGCAGAAGGTACCCGATAGTATGGTTTTCAAAACCCATGCTGTATTGCTTCAAGGACAGAGGGCTTTCTCTCACTGAGCTCCAAACTGGCTTAACTCCTTACCCCCGTACATTTCTTCCATAGCCATGTTAGGTCCCTTCAAACAAAAGCTAAAGAACCATCTTGTTGCAAATTCCAGCTGTGACTGCTTTCACCAATCCCCCCCGACTCTTACAGGGCTTAGTACTATATACTCTCCTCCCAGGGCAACCCTTAGATGGCCCACAGGTTTTCTACTCTTAGTTCCTAATTTCCTTGGCCTTCCAAAGCAATGTTCCCCTGTTTTGTTTTTTATATTTCTATTTTCCCTTCCTACTGCCCCACCAGAGCCGCTCCATCGGGAGTCGCCCATTAAGCCTGTCCCTACTAGTGCCTACCTTACAGCCTCCAGTCCCTCCATCTGGCCTCGGAAACCCCCCAGGCGGGGTCGGGCAGCCCCCGAATCTTGCAAGTCTTGTCAGGGTCCTGGGGCGGCAGGCAGGCACTGGCACATCGGGACCCGGCACAGTGCTCGGTCTCCCTGTTCTATAAGGGACATCGACAGCCCCTGATGTCAAGGCGCAAGCGCCGATGTCCGCAACGTCCTCCCCCTAGATGATGCAGTCCCTAGGGGTGAATGGTCTGCAGGCCTCCGCCCATGACCAATCAAACCCCCGAGGTGCAGACGCGCTGTCATGCCCCCAGCCTCCGCCAAAGGTCACTGCGCACCGGGTTGGATTTCCACCCTCCCTCCGGAGAAGGCGAGACATCGGACGCTCAGCCTTTCTCCCCCCGGCTCCCCAAGTCCACTCCCGAACCCGGGTCGCCAGTGTGGTGCAAGGTGTGGCGTCCAGTACCTCAACCCTCAGTGCCACTGGGCCGTAATGTTCTCCTAGTTATCCACTCCTCTGATTTCTCTCCCTCCAAGTCTCCCTATATCTTCCCCCCAATTTTCATCCCTAAAGCTGTCTGCCACCTGGACCTCTTTCCACAACTTATAATATATCCTCTTCCCCCTACCCCTTATGATGAAGCCTCTCTGGCTCACATATTCTCCCTTCCCTATGTAAGTCTTCCTATCTATTATGTATGTCTTAGCCTGTCTTACCCAAATGTTACCTTTACTACCGCTCACTCTCACGCTTCTAATTGTATTTTTATGTACGTTGTACAATGCCAACTTGACGTTTTGTCACCTTACTTGCCGAAGTTTAACATTGCATGTATTGTTTACTTGGTATTCAATTCTTGCTGCTTAACAGTAATCACTTACGTTTACACTGTTTGTCTAACTCTGACATGGAATCTATGTAATGAGCTTGTTCTCAAACGGTGTTAATCCGAGATCACAATAAATAAATATGTGCTTTCCTCTTTCTAAGTTTTCAGAAACAAAAAGAGCAAGAGATTTCAGCAAGGGTGCAATGAAATCCTTAAGTTTTACAGAAGTACCCTCTTAAAGGAGAACACAGATGCACAGGATCCCTCACTTTAGTCTTATCACCCATGAAAGCACTTTTAAATAAGGTACTGGGCTAACCTGAAGGTGTCAGCCACCCAGAGATATCTATGTCTAAATCTGTCCCTGATTAAATAAAGGCAGCAGCTGTTTCATGGAATCTTGAGATTGCAAGTTACATCATAGCAGGAGGAATCTGTGTTGTTAGGGAAGCAGCTTCCCAAACTATGACATCACTTTCTGTCTCAAGGTTAAACAAAATGACTGCTGCCATGATTTAATGTGGGACAGATTCAAATAAGAATATTTCTGGACTGCTGACACCTGCATATTAGCCAACTTTTTTTGAAGTCTTTCAATCATTGAGGGACCCTGCACACCTATGTTCTCTTAAAAGCTGTTCGTGCTCTGGTATAGTGTGTTTTTTTGTGGGGGGAAGGGGGTCCTTGTTTCAATGCATTCCATAGGCACAGACCCCTCATTTATAATTTGAGGAGCAAAATCAATGTATTTTTTACTTAATCTATTTATCAAGAGCTAAATTAACAACTGCCTCCTACCTACTGCCACCCGACATTACTAGATTTACCACCTGATGCTGCCCTACCCTCCCATGGTGGTATGCTTTTCTCTCCAACATCCTCCATGGGGGCAGGGCTGCAATGACAACCCATCAGGTTATTATTACTGCATGGGCAGTGGGGCACATATCCCACACCATGCCTCTCCCATGTTCTCCTGTGTAAGAGCCCTACCAATTCCCTCAATGTGCTCAGCTCCTGCCTTAGTTGGACATACACTGGGGAAGGCCAGACTGTATGGTCACCCATCACAACCCATTCTGCTCCCAGTCTGGATGTAGGAGGAGCTGAAGCCCCCCCAACCCAATCAAAGTGCACTACTTCCAATGAGCTCTCTAGACTTCTCCAGCCTGGGGAAGGAATCTCCTGCAAGAGTGCAGTGGGCTGCCCCAACATACAGCACCTCTCAACAGCGACATCGACTGCGACACCTCAGGCATAGCAGTACACATTTTATACTTACAGTAAATGTCCTCTTATTTCACAAATACATGACTTTGTTTTGTTGGAGACATTCCTGGCATGTAAACTATTAAAAAGAATTATGCAACTTGAAATATCCCATATCACTAGACATCTGGTGTCCACTGTTAGTTTTTATGTTAAGGAATGTGCTACACATTCTGACCATATGCTCTGCATTTTAAAGAGCAGATCTGCAAATCAGCATGTACAATCTTAAATATAATGTTTCAGCTATTACAATTCCCTACAATACTTTTTTCCATTTTCTGTTTTCTGATCCAGGTTTATAACACATCTACATAGCCTAAGAAATGTGTTTAAAAAGCACGGAAGGTCCTCAACAGACCTAATAATTTCTGTGTTCATAACATCGTAATGCTTAGTTTACTATAACAGGCTATAATGTCACAAACAGAAACTGTGAGGGCAGCTGGGAATAGTAAGGAGTCATTTTAAAAGATGAAATGAAATAAATACTGCATTTTCCGAAATATTTAAAAAGGCCAGTGCTACACATTTTAGGGCTGAACAGTTAAGAGGTATGAGTTCCACTGAATTTTGAAATTCCGCTGAGTGCTTTAGCTATGAAAAATGTGACAGGACTGGGTGCACCAGAATAAGGCACGTCCCAAGGAAGGCGGGTGACGGAGTTGGAGGCAGGCAGGAAATGTGGGCACAAATAGAAAGTAAGAAAAAAAAGAAAAGAATGTGATGTAGAAATGTGCATATTATTTTGTCGTAGAAAACTTCTATTTTTCATGCTTACTAGTTGTTCATGTACAATGGGTCACGACGACTGCCAGAAATACTGCTCTCTGATTGTCCTAAGCAGGTCACCTGCCATGCCTATAGATATAAAACTTTAATACCAGATAATTTCATAACTGCAGTAACACACTCCATTGAGAGATACAGTACTCCTACAGTGCGTGCTGAGAGACAGTCTGTCTGTGGCCTTATGCCTTCGCACACAGCGAAGGAGTACTTCTACATCCCATGGAATGCATACCCTATCATGGGTTACCACATCCTGAATGAGTTTATACCTCTGCTGTTGTCCTACATTCTGCACACGAATGAATTAGCCAGCAACATTTCTCTCACAGTAAGTCTTATGTTGACATTAAAAAAAATTCTTACCAGACACCTGTTTGTTTTAAGGTGGGGCTTTCTTTTTTTTTTTTGTTAAATAACCTATTTCCACATCATAGCCTATGCGAAATGTGACATGTTGGTTTTCTATGGGGTTCTGCTTTCTACCTAATTTTACAGTGTGGGGAAGGGGTGGAGGTACTTAAGGACTGGGAGGTTAACTGCCTAGCTTTGTATCACACAGTGAGTTAGTGGCTGTTGTGGGTGGGATTTGAACCTAGAATCTTCTGGTTATCAAGCCTGTGCATCGGAACCTGCACCACTGCTTGTGCTGGTGATCCTGATGGTACAGTACGATACAGTAACACGTAGTGACAGGATTTATCAACTTGGAAAGTCTTTCGCAGCTGAGGACCAGCTTATTTTCTTACAGTGTCCTGGTTCGGAACTTCCCAGTGTCGTTCCCAAATTCTCGGGCGGGAGGGGGTTAGATTTCTGATGGTACCCATCAAAGGAAAGGCTCATACATGCAGCATTCAGACTCCACACGGGTTAACAGTCAACTAGCAGTTTCAGATGTAGTTCCAAATACTCTGGTGCCCAGTTTGCTTGATAGGTTTTATTCAGTTGACACCCCTATCAGAGAATGTACCACAATTCCACTGCAGTCTGTCTGCACGGAGTGCTTCAACAGGTAACACACAAGTGTGCACTATGCCTGGATCTGCCATTCAGGGGAGTAAAGGTGTGGTAGAAGAAACTGGTAGTAGGTATGTGCTCATTTCTAACCTGTCATGTTGGACACAAATGTCAAGCCAAGGCGAAACAAATTTTATTTTTCCAAGGTGTCCAATCCCAGAGGCTATGGGCACCGTACATAAATTCAAACTAATAACAAAAAACATAAATAAATAAAAAACAAAGATTACAACAATTACTATAAAATAAAATAAAGCTCAGCTAAAAACAAACTCTAGAGGCAATCCCATTATTAAAATCTAACAATGTCCGGGAAGGCCTAACTGAACAGGAGGGCCTTGAGGTGGGCCTTAAATATCTCAACTGAAGGGGCCTCCCTAACAGATGGTGGTATTGAGTTCCACAGGACGGGTCCAGCGACACTAAAAGCTCTTTCACTGTCAGTTTTTAACCTCGTCCTGGGAACCACAGGGGACCCCTAAAGGAGGGGGAGCGAACTGAGGTAGCAAGTGTAAGAAGGTCAGCCAAGTATCCAGGGCCAGCCCATGTAGGGCCTTAAAGGTGAGCAAGCCCACCTTGAAGAGGATACTCCATCTAACCGGCAGCCAGTGCAGTTAACGCAGCAACGGGGTGATGTGGCAGTATTTCAACTGTCCCGTCAACAACCTGGCAGCTGGGTTCTGCACTCACTGCAGGCAGCAGCAGAGGGTACCCCGGTAGAGTGCATTACAGTAGTCAAGCCCTGACGTCACAAAGGCATGCACTACAGTGGGGAGGTCCAGAGGCGAAATAAGGGGCTTGATCCTGGTGATATTCCTAAGATGGTAAAATCTGGTCCAGACAACGGATAACACCCGAGATTCAAAGGTCAATCAGCTGTCAAACGTCACACCAAGATCACACTCGAAAGGAAAGGGAACATTGTTTAACCAGGAGTAGCACACTAAGCCAAAGCTCGTTTCCAGATGTGACCTGGGTGTACAAGGAAGTTAAGTGACTTTCTCAGGTTCACACAGTATGCACCTAGGCGACTGTGGGATTCAATCCCAGTTCTCCAGATCTGCAGCTCAGAGCCTTAACCCACTGCGCTATACTGCCTTCACTAGCACAGCTCCCAGGAACAATCCCGTAGCTGTGCCAGAGGCCATCCTATTACACCCTCTGTTCAACTCCACCACCAGTACATCTATCTTATCTGGGTTCAGTCGCAACCAGCTGGAGGCCATCCAGTCATTGATCTCAGCAAGGCAGTTGTTTTAGCACTTCCGCCACATTGGAAGTTCCAGGGGCCAAAGAAAAATACAGTTGGGTATCATCTGCATAGCAGTGAAAAACCCAAACTGTATTTCCTAATGAGCTCTCCCAAGGGCAGCATATACATGGCAAACAACACTGGTGGCAGGACCGAACCATGAGGTACTCCGCATGACAGGATGCTAGGAGGGGGAGGAGAAATTCCCCATCACCACCCATTGCCTCCTATTCGTGAGGCAGAGCTCAAACCAGCCGATGACAGTGCCAGTGAGTCCACAAAATTCCCTCAGGTGGTCGAGTAACACCCAATGGTCTACTGTATTAAAAGTTGAGGAGAGATAGAGGAGAATGAGAATTGTCCCCTCCCCTCGATCTCTCACCTTGAGGAGGTCATTGCGCACCTGAACTAATGTGGTTTCTGTGCTATGCCTAGCATGAAACCCAGACTGGAAAAGCTCATAGAGATCAAAGGCCATGAGGTGCTCCTCAAACTGCTGCACCACAACTTTCTAAACAGCCCTCCCTCCCTACAAATGGGAGACAGGAGATTGGACGGTAATTTGCCTTGATGTCAGGGTCCAATGATGGTTTCTTCAGAGGGTGTCTAACCAGTGCCTCCTTCAAGGCATCTGGGAAGACCCCCCTCCCCCCCGGACATAGAGCATCTTTCAAAGACAGTCTCTGCAGCCAAATCATGTCTCACTTCCACTGCAGTACTCGGTACACCTAGCACTATGATATCGGTGATGCAGCGGGACTGTGGGTAGAACAGTGTGTGCGTTATGGGCAACAGTGAAGCAGCACACTACTCTATGAACACAGTGTGCACATAAAAAAAGGATATCGAGTTAACCGGTTATCGGAACACCTGGAACCATGCCAGAAACTGCTTGAACTTGTGGGGGTGGGCCTGGATGGGCTGTTGAGACAGCCCAAAAACTAGCAAGAGGAACACTGTCTAGCTCACACCCAGAATAAATGTTCCTCTGGATATAACAGCCCTGGTGTATTTTCCCTCACAGGGGACTCGACGCACCATACGGTGTGGGACAGCGGCATACTTGCATTTCCTGGAAATAGAATTATCATCTAACTTGGCAGTGAATAAGGCTGCTCCCCCAAAGGGGGCATACAGGCTTAATCTGCAGACTTCGGGAAGAAATGGGTGAAAACTGAAGCTAAGCATGCTGCCTAGGATTACTTATATTGCCAATGAATGGAAAAGGGAGTGAGAGAGAGAGAGAGAGAGAGAGGCGCATCACATGCTGCCTTGAGCTGACAGGTATTCGACAAGAAAAAATTACTCACCTTAGTAATGTTGTTTCTTCTAATGGAGTCTTGCTATATTATGACAATTGCAGTCTGTCCCACCATCAGAACTGCCCCGGAGGTGAAACAGCCAAATTCCATGCCAGGCATGGAACCCGGAGCACGAGCTCGGTTAGAGAACTCTGTCTGTGTTATTTCAAACTGAAACGGTCAGATCTTTACGAGCAAAAACTCACTAAGGTTCTGTGTGGAAGCTGTAACCTACACTAGCCAACAGGCTACCTAAAATTAACACATATTAACACATATTCCTGGTCCCAACACAAAGATTCAAGTCAGGGGCCAGAGAATAAGATAAGATAAGAAAAGATAAAACAAAAACACAACACCCCAAAAACCCCCAAGAAAGAAGGGGGTGGAAAAACATAAAATGGGCATAATGCATGCCCACACTGTACTGCCCACCCATACCCAAGTAGAAGTTCTGAGAGGGGCAGGCTGGGGAGAGGTCATAATATAGCAAGACTCCATTAGAAGAAACAACATTACTAAGGTGAGTCATTTTTTTCTTCAAACAACATGAAGTCTTGCTATATTATGACAATTGCAGAATATACAGCAGTACCTCCATGGAGGAGGGACAGAACCTACTTAGGGAATAGGCTCTGAAGCAGCTGTGCAAACCGAGCATCCCTCCTGGCCTGGACATCCAGGGAGTAATGCTTGGTGAAAGTATGTGCCGTTTTCCAGGTAGCTGCTTGACATATCTCTAGGATAGGGATGTCTCTGGCAGCAGCTAGAGATGCAGCTGTACCTCTGGTAGAATGAGCCCTCAGACCTGAAGGGGGAAACTTTCCTCAGTTTTTGATAACAAAACTGGGTACAAGAGACAATCCACCTGGCAATAGATTTTTTAGTGGCAGGTTTCCCTTTTCCGACCTCACCATAAGTGAGAAAAAGTTGGAGGGATTCGAACCTGTGACCCTTGGTACGCTCTATATAGTAACTTAGGGCCTCTTAACATCTAAACTGTGCAATCTCCTCTCACCAGAGGAGGAATGGTCAGTGAAAAACACTGGAAGGGAGACAGATTGATTAAGATGGAAATCTGAAACCACCTTAGGCAAAAACTTCCTGTTAGTCCTGAGGACTACCTTATCCCTGTGGAAAGAAATAAAGTCAGTCTCTACTGACAAAGCTTGTAACTCACTTATGCGCCTGGCAGAAGTGATAGCTACTAGGAAAACAGTTTTCCAAGTTAAATACTTAAGCTCTGCAGAGGACAGAGGTTCAAAAGGGGGTTGCATCAACTGAGCAATGGAAACATTAAGATCCCAGGCAGGGGCCGGGTTCCTAAAAGGTGGATTAGTATGAAATAATCCTTTAAAAAACTTGGAAAATACAGGGTGAGCGGAAAGAGAGGAGGGCTTTCCTGCTGAAATAAAAGCAGAGACAGCTGCCAAATGTACTTTCAGGGTAGCTGGTCTCAGGCCCAAAGAATTAAGATGGACCATATAGTCCAAAACAATGGGCAAATCAGCAGATTCCGGGGAAATATGCTTCCCAGAACACCAAATGGAAAACCTTTTCCACTTAGAGTTATAAGGAGCCTAGTGGAAGGCTTCCTAGAAGCCTTTAGATTTCAAGAACACCTTGAGAAAGGTGTAGGTCAGCAAATTCTAACTCCTCAAGAGCCAGGCCTTGAGGTTGAGAGATTTGAGATTTGGATACCAAACTCTCCCCTGGGCACAGGTTAACAGGTTGTGATTCCTGGGGAGACACAGGGGAAGATGGACTGCTAAGGACAGAAGGAGTGGGTACCAGGGCTGCCTGGCCCAATCTGGGGCAATCAGAATCATCCTGCAAGGCTGGGATCTGATTTTGACTAGCACCTTGAATAGGAGAGGGAAGGGGGGAAAGGCGTAAAGAAACTTCCCTTCCCAATCTAGGAGAAAGGCATCCAGGGGGACTGAGCCCATCACTGGGGGCCTGCAACAAAACAGTGGAAGTTGGTGATTGTCTGGGGCTGCGAAAAGATCTATCTGAGGAGTGCCCCATCTGGCAAAAACTATCCCCAGTACTTGGGGATCCAGAGACCATTCGTGATGGCCCTGGGAAATCCTGCTGAGAGCATCTGCCAGGACATTGTCCTTTCCTGGGAGGTGAACTGCCATGAGGGAAGTGTTCAGGGAATAAGCCAGAGACCACAACTTCATTGCCTCGGTGCACAAGGCCAAAGACCGAGTGCCCCCTTGTTTGTTGATGTACCACATTGTAGTGGTGTTGTCTGTTCTGACTTGTACCACTTTGTTCTGAACAGATGCAGAAAACGCCTGAAGTGCTAGAAAAACAGCTCTGAGCTCCAGCAAGTTGATGTGGAGCAGAGATTCCTGAGGGGACCACACTCCCTGGGTGGAGAGGTCGCCCATGTGAGCTCCCCAACCCAGAAGTGACGCATCTGTAGTAAGGGTCAAGGAGTGAGATAGGGGGATGAAGGGGACCCCTAGTCTCAGACTGCTCTGATCCTGCCACCACTGAAGGGCCTGGATCAGGGTTCGAGTCACTGGGATCAACTTGGAAAGGGGATCTTTCCTTTGGGACCAAAAGGCTCTCAAATGAAACAATGTCCCTCATCTGAAACCTTGCTCCTTGCACTACAGCTGTGGAAGCAGCCATGTGTCCTAGCAGCTGTAAGAAGTGCCTTGCTGGTCGAGAGACCTGCAGAGTGAAGGAGGAGGCCAGGGCCACTAGGTTCCTTACCCTTTCTAAGGGCAGGAAGGCTCTGGCCTGCTTTGTGTCCAATTCTGCACCTATAAAGGTGAGAACCTGGACAGGTTCCAGAACTGACTTTGGAAGGTTTAGAAGAAAACCCAGAGAGGTGAGCAGCTGCTGGGTAACCTGCAGGTGTGATTTGACCTGGTCTGGAGACTGACCTACAATGAGCCAGTCGTCTAGGTAGGGAAAGATGGCAATCTTCTGCCTTCTTAAATGAGCAACTGCTACTGCTAGACATTTTGTGAATACCCTTGGTGCAGAGGTAAGGCCGAAGGGCATTGCCCTGAACTGGTAATGGCCTGAGGGCAGTTCGAATCTGAGGTACTTTCGGTGGGAGCTTCTGATGAGAACATGGAAATAGGCATCCTTGAGGTCCAGGGAAGCTAGCCAGTCCCTGGCCTTAGGGAAGGTAAAATCATTGCCAAAGTCACCATTTGAATTTTGGTTTCAAAGGTGCTTGTTTAGATATCTTAGGTCCAAGATGGGCGCCATTCTCCTGTCTTTTTGGGGTAAGGAAGTACGGGAGTACAGACCCTTGCCTGGTGTAGGGAGAGACCCTTTCTACAGCTCTGAGAGCCAGGAGGGTTGAGACTTCTGTTTCCAAGGCAAAGGTCTCTAAAGGACTTGCAGGTGGAAAAGATCTGATTCTCATCTTTGGAAATTTTTTGAAGCTGAGAACCAGACCCAGGCTTACTACTTCCAGGACCCACTTGTCTGATGTTAAGAGACTCCCAGTTCTGAACGAAGTAAGCCAACCTGCCCCCTACAGGCAAAGGAGAATCGGCCCTGGGCGCCCCATCAGGGTGCCTGTTTGGCAGGTGCTTTAGGCTGAGGGGTGGGAGCAGGCCTGCTTGCACCCCGTTTGCCTCTGCCCCTGAAGAAGCCCCTCTGAACATAAGCAGAGGAGGCCTGGGTTTGGTTAAAAGGCCTGTGAAAAGGCCTACCTCTACCCCTGGGGGTCTGCCTCTGAGGAGTGGCTTGCTGCTCCTTGGCCTGAGCACTCTTATAGGTTGTCCTATATTCATCCATTTTCTTCATATAACTCTGTCTGCTCCCCAAACAGAGAATTTCCTACCACAGGAAAATCCATGGCCTTAGTCTGGGTATCCTGTGACAAGCTAGTACACCTGAGCCAGGCTAACCTACGAAAAGCCATAGATGTAGCCATGACCCTAGAGGATACATCATTAAAATCCACAGCAGCATGGAATTGCACCTTGGATGCCTCAATACCATCAGCAGCCACCTGTTCCAGCTCCTTAGCAAGCTGGCCAGAGGCCTGTTTGGCCAAAGCCATGACAGTGTCCCATCTAGATTTTTGGTATCTTGCCACATAAGCCATGTAATTTGCTTGCCTGAGTCCCAAGGACACTGCCATGTATTGTTTTTTAGCCATGGCATCAATCTTCCTGGAATCCTTGTCAGGAGGATGTGAAGTCAAGGGAATATCAGCTTTATCACAGGCTGCAGCCTGAACTACTCCAACATGACTGCATTGCTGAGAAAGGAATTCTATATCAGGACCTGACAAAGTGTACCTCCTGTCCATCTTCTTGTCCACAGGAGGCACAGAATTAGGAGCTTTTAAGATTTTTATTGTTTGCTTCCTAAATGACTTAGGCAAGGGGATAGACAATCTCCTAGACTCTGGAATATCCATCATTTCTACAAAATCAGGTTCCTCTTGCTCATCCACAGCTTCCTCCAATGGGAGCTGGAGGGTTTCAGCAACTTTTTTATGAAACATAAAGTGAGAAGGGGACTCAGAAAGCGTAGGGGGGGATTCTAAGGGTCTGTCTGGGGAGAAATCTGGTTCAATGGGCACCCCCAGGCCCTCAAAGTCACATTCATACTGTTCATAATCATCCTCCCCCTCCTCTGGTTCATAAAACTCTTCTAAATCATATTCTTGAACCGGTGGAACCGGCCGAACCGACCTTTTACCAGACAATGGCGGTTCGGATGGAACCGGAGAAAGTGACTGGACAATTTGTATAGCTCTTGCTATCTCTGCAGCAGTTGGAGAAGAAATTTTGGACTCCACACCTGCTGATTTTCTTGCTTTCTTTGCTGGAACTGGCTCCTCTGAGTCAGCTTTACGTTTGGCCAAGGAAGTTTCGCCCTGGTCAGAGGGCACTCCCTCCGGTTCGGTTGGCACCGAACCGGCTGGCCATCCGGTCAGCTGGACTTTTTGGCTCTCGCTCCCTGAGCCTGCCAACTCTCTTATCCAGGGTGGCTGGGAAATTCTTACAAATCTGGCAGTCTGAAAAGGTGGTCAAACCTCAGACAATATACACATGTGGTGTGGGTCAGCCTTGGCAAAGGCTTCCCACAGACATCACAGTGTTGAAACCCAGTGGGCCCGTTTTTCTTTGGGTTTCTCAGACATAATGCCAGCCTAACCAAAAACTTGCCCTTTTAACGGCAGTGCCAGGCAAGACACCCTTATCGGTTCCCAACCGTGTCACGGGTCGTGGAAAAAAACGTAATGAAATCCGTTTGTTTTTAGAATCGATAAGAACCGGGAATCGCACTCTAAAACCTTTAAACACTTGATTCTCAAAGTTTTAAAACAACCTGATCGGTTCAAACCGAACCGATAAACATTTACAAGTTCCACACAGAAATAAACCTGTCTATTACTTACGATACCACAGACAGAGCTTGAACACGATAAACTGCGGTTAAAATAATAATATTCTGGTTGAATTGAACCGAGAAAACACTGTTTAAACCGAGAAATGAACCGAGCAGTAGGAGAAATCTCCGGAGCGACTGTTCAGTGAGGCGGAGTAAAGAATCTGACAGTTTCAGTTTGAAATAACACAGAGTTCTCTAACCGAGCTCGTGCTCCGGGTTCCATGCCTGGCATGGAATTTGGCTGTTTCACCTCCGGGGCAGTTCTGATGGTGGGACAGACTGCAATTGTCATAATATAGCAAGACTTCATGTTGTTTGAAGAGGCCTGAAGCTGCAACAATCTGTAGCTGCCATGACCAAAGAGTCTTGCACAGAATTTGCAACAGGCTGTACGGAAGCCCCACTCTCAAGATGATGGAAGAAGGCCACCAGTCTGGGACTGACTGAAATTGTCTTTACCTGTAGCAGCCGATCAAGCCATCCCAAGCTGGGCTCTGGAGGAGTTAGGGCAGTTAAGTAGGCTTTTTCAGAACAATTACAGAGGCTGCCAAGGCCAGCTGGAGAGGGGGGATTAGCAGTGCCTTTGGGCCAGGGAGTCCCAGGAAGTCACGAAGGTCCAGCCTGCCAACTTCTCAGGTAATGCATGCGAACAGTATTGTCTCTTGCATGGTACGCAAAAAGTCCACAAAGGCTGGATCCACCCAAGCAGACATATGTGTGCCCTAGATGCTGAGGTGATCAAAACTAGTGATATAAGGCTACAACATTTTTTCTCAAGAGATGCACATTAAACACAGAGGAAAGAAGGAATTGGGTTGCTTGAGGATACATATGAATATGCCAGAAGATAAAAGCTTTATAGTCTATGTAGTCTGCTCCAGTGTGCAGCATCCACTGTGTTTACAGGGGGAACTGCCCCCTTCCCATGTCCCCCTGTCCCCTATCAAAAAAAAACTCCACCCCTCTCTCCTGCCTCTACCTGCAACCTTCCCCCTCATCTTGCTTGAAGCGGTCTACAGTTTTTAGGGATACCACCCCCTCCTGCAACTCGTTCCACTTAGCTACCACTCTCTCGGTCAAAAAATATCACCTCTCCTTCCTGACCCCCACCACCACCACCACCACCACCAGCTTCAGGCTGTTACCCTTAGTCTTGTTTCCCTTAAGGCTGAAGAGGCTCTCAGTGCTCACCCTGTCAATACCTTTAAGGTACTTGAAGGTCTCAATCATGTTCCCCCTCTCCCCTCTGTCCTCAAGAGAATAAGGTCTCAATCATGTTCCCCCTCTCTCCTCTGTCCTCAAGAGAGTATATATTTGAAAAGGCCAGGGGTCATTTACTTGCTTTTCTGTAATAAAATCTGAAGTTTTGATATTGAAGCAACGTGTGTGGCTCTAACTTACTTCGGTGTGGAGGGTGAGTGCCATGACTTTTTGCTGTGGATATACAGTATATTGAGCACCCCTGCCGGATCATCTTGGTTGCCCTTCTCTGGACCATTTCCAACAAGTTGACATCCTTCTTAAGAGAAGGGCACCAATACTGCACACTGTACTCTAGATTTGGACTCATAAAAAGACCTGCACAGCTGCAGAATGTCCTCTGTCCTCGTGCTGCTAACTCCCCAGGCTATGTAGCCCAGTGCACATACTGCTTTAGCTGCAGCTTTCCAGCAGTGTGCCGAGTGTTTCACGTCACTCGAGATCATTATATCCAGGTCATTGTCTTTCTCTTACTCTGACCTGGTTACCTGCACACCACCGAAGTATTTGATCCCTGGGTTTTTCGCCCCAAGTGCATAACGTTACACTTTTTTAGTGCTGAACTCCAGCTGCCAAATGTAAGACCACTTCAATGTTTCTCTAGCCTTGCCAGATCTTCCCCAGAGTTCCTGTCTCCATTCCTCCATGTCCACATGCCCACAGAGTTGTGTCATCCATGAATAGGCCGATCTTTCCCTTGATCCCACCCACGTCACTTACGAATATGCTAAAACACCACAAGTACTTGTTGAGTACCTCCGCTTTCTCTTCACTATCCTCTGCCAAACCACACTCCTTTTTCAATCTGTCTCATCCTTTATGTTCCGTTTCTCCCTTACATAGCAGAAAAAGGCCTTCTCCAACATTTTTACCCATGTACTAGCTGCACTTCCCTTGTAGCCTCTGCCACCCTAACTGTTCTGCTTGCCTCATTTTCATTTAGCAGAGTAATCCACCCTATCCTCCCTCGTCCTAAGTACGTTTGTACTTCCAGAAGGCTGCCCCTCGTCACCTACAGCTTTGATTTATTTAGTTTTTGTTAACCAGGCAGGTGTGCTAGATAAAAAAACGCCTATTTTCAGGCATGACTCAGGAGGTTACAGAGATAACTGGAATTACAAAAAGCAACAATGCCACTGCATAGCAAAAAAGCAGAGGAATTGGTGCTGTTGCTCTGCGTGCCTGTGGATTAAAGTCCCTATTTAATCCACAGGTCAGTGGAGAGACTCCTGGAAACTGCCATTGGGACTTGTGGTTGCAGAAAGGAAAATTGAAAGGCAGCCATTTAAAATTGGTAAAGCGGGAGACAGCGAGCTGACTGTGCTCCACAGCTGGTTCTCCAGAGAGACAATGACTGTGAGAAAGAGATGTGGACATTTAATTCACAAGTCCTGCAGTCTCCTCTCTCTTCCCTGTCTCCGGTGCATTTTCTCTGTTGTCAGCGAGCAGGTCTGCGCGCAGTGCATTTCATTGAGAGGGAGAGTGTGACAGCTCGATGTGTGGCACCTACCTTTTCCCAGCCCCCACCCACCCACCCACCACAAATGACGTGCAAGTAACTGTAAAACCTATGCTGAATGTAGTCAGCACAGTTCATCTTGAGGACAGCACTGACAAGCTCAGTGTGTGGCATCTACATTCTCCCGCTCCCCCCGCCCCAAAAACGATGTGCTGTAGTTGTAAAACTATCCTGACTGTTAACCTGTAAGTCAGCACACACAGGAGAAGTGAGGGAGAGAGAATGCGAGCAGTGCACTCCGGAGAGTAAGACAGAGGGACTGAGAGCGAGGTGTAAGTGAGCGGGACACAAGCAGAGTGAGCAGACAAGGCACATTTTATGGACAACAAATGTCAGAAATCCATTCAGGACTGTATTTCTGGCATTTGTACATGCCTAAAAAAACTGCAACATGCATTACTTGTGTGGACTATTTTTTAAGTCGGCAATATACACCACAGTTTTTGTTCTTTATAGAGGAATAAAACAACTTTGCGGTTTTATAAAAAACAAAAAAAAACAAACAAAAAAAAAAAACATGTTACAAGTGCAGTAACCCAGTAACCCGTGACAGGGTATGGGGTTATAGGCATTTAATCCAGGCCTCGGGTGCTGTGAGAGCACTCGGCCTGCGGCCTTGTGCCTCACAATGCACCCGAGGTGTGGATTAAATGCCTATAACCCTATACCCTGTCACGGGTTATTGATAATATAAGGATCAACATGCACATAATAAAGCAACAATGAGAAACATTACAAAACCATGAACAGGCCAAAAACAATGTCACAGCTGATCAACGGAAGAAGCGCTAAAGATACGGTAAGAAATGAGCAGTGCATGCAGGCTAACATTTAAATGCAGTAATACTGAAGAAACAGTCAAGTACAAGAACATTTATCTGTAGACCTTAAAAAACTGTTAAGGTCTTTTTCAAATTTGGGGTGGGACTGCAGCACACGAAGCGAAGGAGGGAGGGAGTTCCACACGCTTTGGGCAAAACAGGCAAATGACTGCTCACCAATTTTAGAGGAGCACTTTGGTATAGCCAGGAGAGATAGATCACTGGAAATGAAGAGTACAGGTATGGCCAGGAGGAGTTAACAGAGCAGCCAGAGTGGCAGGTTTGGATGACCTGATGATGCTGTCAGTAACACGGCTTATAGTATATAGATGCCAAGCCGGGAGCGGGGGGGGGGCTGAGCCAACAAAGACTGAAATATAACATGCAGTGATGGGTCAGCTGGGGAGCAGATAAGGCAAACCCACATTATGCTCTCGTAGGCAATGTTCCTTTTGGATAGGATGCAAGCGCTGGCCTAATAAAATCCAGTGAGCCCACAGGTAGGGCTAGGTAGTACAAATCCCTGTACAATAGCAACCCCTTCAGCCGGAGTCGGCATATCTGATTCTTTTTTTTATACTTTATTTTTTCATTTTATCTTGTACATGACAGACAAAAAGCATGCAGAAGACAGTCCAAAATAGTGATAACATTACCTTTTGGAAAAAGAACACCTTTCTCCTTAATCAGAGGAACATTATGCATCAACTACATAGTGGTACATCATACGGGGGTATCTTATAATTGTATTATACAAGATTAGATAAAACTCCTAATATGTGCTGTTTGAAGAACCCAGGAGCACATGGCTTAAACAAATGTTAATTAACTGTCCAGCAATTCAGTCCAAAAAACGAGCGGTGCCCCTACAATAAGGGCTATTTGCTGCCATGTTCCAACCTAAATGATAAAAGAGAATACTACAATAAACTGATTTGCAGCTAAGCATTGTACTATATTAAGAGGAAACTGACATCTATAAACATTTACCTCTTACTCCTTCAGTACTTAACAGTATTGAACTTAATTTTCATTCCCCCCTTCCATTTTAAAACAGAACAAAAAATACAAGGCCTGTTCAGATTCCTAACAAATGCAAAAGCCTCAAACACAGAGAGGACTGAGAATTTTTGTGCAAAGTCAAACAATTGAACAAGTTACTCCAATTTATTTAAATTATAGTCTGTTGGGTGAAACTGTAATGGCATTACCGGAAATTAGAATGTCCAATGTCCCCACATTAATCCTTCAGGCTGCTGCCTCGTCGTCCTCTTGATTCGACCCTTCGGTTCTTCTTCGCGATTCAGCAGCCCTCCTATCTGTCCACTTGCCAGCCTCAATGGGATCCGAAAATAGGTAGACACTGCTCTGATGTACGAACCAAAGCCTGGCTGGGAAGATGATTGTGTGCGGTACTCCCAGCTCCCTCAAGGCTCATCTCACATAGTCAAACTTTCTTCTTTGCTGCCTCGTTGCATAGCTGTCAGGGAAAATGTGTACCTGGAAATCCCCTTGATACAGTGGAGCTGCTCTCCGGGCATGTCTAAGGACTTTGTCTCGGGCCGCAACACCTGAGGTAACAAACATTAAGATACAAGGTTCCTCCGCATTTTGTGAGCGACCACGTGGTGTAACTCGATAAATTTTTTGTATTTGCTGGGGCTTCCGGATTTAATTTTTTGGTTAACCATTTCTTGCATGTTCAGGACTGGGTGGTCCCCCTCTGAACCCTTGGGAAAACCTACAATCCGGACATTGGCCCCTCGAGCTTGATTTTCAAGCGCTTCCAAACATGCCTTAAGGGGCTGGATTCCTTTAATGAACAGGGCGGTCGCTCCGGTCGAGGCCTCAGCCTACTTACAGTCCTCTTTGAAGTCATCTTTAAGCCCATCTACTGCTTTCTTCACAATTAAGACATGGGTGTTAAAATCGTCTACTTTCTGATTAAGTGTGGAAACTGAGGCTATCAAAGCCTTAAGTTTATGACCCAAGGTATTAATAGTTTCTCCTGCGTCAGGCCGTTCCTTCGGTTAACGTGGCATCTTCTGCTCTCCCAAGTCCTGCCGTTCCCTTACTTTTTCCGGCCCCTCCAGGCATCTTGCCTTTTTTTTTTTTTTTCCAGTTGTTTAACCAGGTATAGCACACTAAGCTGAAAGCTTTTTTACAGGAGCAACCTGGGAGCACAAGGAGGTTAAGTGACTTGCTCAGGGTCACTCAGTATGCAAGTGGAAGCTGTGGGATTCAAACCCAGGTCTGGTCTGCTGCATGTTACCAGATTTGCAGCTCAGAGCCTTAGACCACTGCGCTATACTGCCTCCTGTCTTTCTTGGGATTGCCCATCTTGACAGATTTTGGGTCGCTCTTCGCAGTGGTGAGGTCAAAAAAACCTGTGGAAGCTTCTAAATAGGAGATTAAAGTAGACTTCCTCCTCTCGATGTGTAAGCTGTAAAGGTTGCTGCAGCTGCTCAGGCTCCACAGTGCCCCCGGCATATCTGATTCTGTAGGCAAGCCCAAGCTTGAATTTATAGACCACCTCATTGCAGAAATAAACTAGGCGTTTTGGCCACAGTTTTCTTACTTTTGATATTGGTACACTCACTAGTGGCCTCCATCAGTTCCTCCTTTATTATTGTCCATTTCTCCCTTCTCATCCCAGCTAGGTGTCATACTAGAATTTTATCCATCCTACCAAAGTTTGCCCTCTTAAAGTCCAAAATTATTTTCCTGGTCCTGACCATCCCCCTGCCAGTGTCTGGGTGGAACCACACCTTGTGGTGGTCAGTACCTGCAAGTGGCGCTTCCATCTTCACATCCTGAACATTCTCACAGTTGGACAGGACCAGATCCAGTACAGCCCTCTACCTAGTGGTTCCATGACACCCTGGGTCAGGAACCCACCCTGAAATGTATGCGGCGATACTTGCTCCCTAGTACAGGAGGTAGCCGACAGTGCCATGTATGTATGTATGGCAATGTATGCACAGTACGGTGATTCAGCATCATTGCACCCTAAAAGCTGTCCTGGCACATCCGGCACTAAGATTCTTGAAAGATGAGAAGTCAGTGAAGTAACTAGTTTGTTCTCTCTCTCTCTCTCACACGCATTCTTACTTGTTGGATGTGGTGACGGTCCAAAGAGACTGGTTAGAGCCAAAGGAATCTCTTCACCCCCTTAATGCTTGAGGGTCTCTGCAGCCCCTAGTATTCAGGGGAACATACAACTTATTTAATTCCTCCAAATCCTTATGAATTGGTCCATAGAATCACCCAAACTGTGAGGTCTTTTTGAGGGAAGGTGGATTAGCTGCCCTTTAAAGGGAATCCGTATGTTTCATTATGAAATTATTGTAAAGGTTACTATAAGGGATCCAGTATGTAAATTGCTGGGTTATATTTAGAAAATGTTTTCAGTAAGACAGAAAAATACAGGTTACTCACCTGTAACAGGAGTTCTAGGAATGGTATATGCTGTTCATCCACACTGTCTGGCAGGTTCCGTGCCGGAAGGTCTTCAAGCTGGCTCCTCCCACCCAGCCAGGTGGTAAAACTCTCGGCTCTGCCCCATGACGCCAGATCTAGCCGCTGGAAGCCAGGTCAAGGCCGGGCTGGGAGGTTACAGGTATGAACAATATACCATTCCTAGAACTCCTGTTACGGGTGAGTAACCTGTAGTTCTAGGGACATGGACATGTTGTTCATCCACACTGTCTGGCAGACTCCTAGCAGTTCTCTGGGAGGAGGGAGGCAAGGTGCACAACCCCTACTTGGGAAATATAGACTGGAGAACAGAGGCCCCAAAACCAGCATCCCGGCGTGACTCAAGGTCGATGTGGTAGTGGGAGATGAAGGTATGTGCTGGCTTCCAGGTAGCAGCCCTGCAGATTTCCTGGATAGGGACATCGCTGGAAGCAGCCACTGATGCAGCGGTATGGCAGGTAGAATGAGCTCTTATCCCTCTGGGAGGCTCCATGCCCACTAACCTATAGCAGAGATCTATGCAGGAGGTGACCCACCTCCCTATCGTCCACTTGGCTGCAGGTCTGCCAGGTGCAGCTTCAGCATAGGTGACAAAAAGCTAGCGAACTTCTCCCCGAACTTCAGCCATCTGCTCCTCGTAATAAGCGAGCACTCTTCTACGGTCCAAAGTATGGAGCCTATATTCGGCCTCCGAGGTGTGATTGGGGTAGAACACCGGCAGAGTCAACACCTGGTTAAGGTGAAACTCCGACATCACCTTCGGAAGGAATTTCGGGTTGGGGCGCAGGACAACCTTGTCCCTGTGGAAGACCAGATAAGGAGACTCGATGGAAAGCACCTGGAGCTCACCCATCCTTCTGGCTGACGTGATAGCCACCAACAAGGTGGTCTTCCACGACAGGTGAGAGATGTCACACCTGTGCATCGGTTCGAATGGCTTGCCCATGAGCTTAGCCAATACCGGCAGTAGATCCCATGGAGGTGGAGGTTCTCGCACCAGAGGGGATATGTGATCAAGATCTTTGAAAAGGCGCCCGACCACCTTCTCCTGCGCCACCGACTACTTCCCAGCCCGCTCCCGGTAAGCAGAGATGGCTGCCAGATGCACCTTAAGGGTCGTCGACCGAAGCCCTAGCTGAGAAAGGGACCACAGGTAGTCCCGAATGCTTGCCAAGGAACAGGAGGAAGGGTCCAGGCCCTTGCCCTGACACCAAATGGAGAATCTCTTCCATTTGAAGGCGTAGCATTTTCTGGTCAACACCTTACGGGACGCCTCAACGACATTGAGGACCTCGTCGGAAAGACCCAAGGCCTGGAACTCCAGCTGCTCAGGAACCAGGCAGTCAGGTGCAGGGATTGAAGGTCCGGATGGAATACCTTCCCCTGATAAGACTGAGATCAGGTCCAGGCGGGCTGGAAGCCGCCTCGGGAGCCTGGAGCTGACACTGAGGAGATATGGATACCAGAACTGGCAGGGACAGTCTGGGGCTACCAGAATTACCTGCATCTTGTCCCTCCTCGCCTTGAGAAGCACCTTGTGGATCAAAGGAAATGGGGGAAAGGCATAGAAGAGGCTCGGGGTCCACGGCCTCGAGAAGGCATCCCCCTGCAACAAGCCCTGCTGAGGGGAGGGCGGGCATGAAACAGTCTCAGCTTCACATTCTCCCTGGAGGCAAACAAGTCCACCTGAGGCGTGCCCCAGTGGGAGAAGAGATCTTGTACTATCTCCGGCAGGAGAGACCACTCTTGAGACGCAGCCCCTATCTGGCTTAGGGCATCGGCCAGGGTGTTGGAGGCTCCTGCCACGTGAATGGCGAGGAGATCCACCTCCAGGCTGCGCACAAGACACCAAATGCGGTGAGCTTCCCTGCACAAAGGCATGTAGCGCGTCCCGCCCTGGCGGTTTAGGTAGTATATGGTTGTGGTATTGTCCGTCTGGACCTGAACCACTTGACCTCGTAGAAACAGAGCAAAGGCAGTAAGGGCTAGACAAACCGCTCGAAGCTCCAGCAGGTTGATGTGGCATCGGAACTCCCAGATGGGCACCCCAACCCATCAGAGAGGCATCGGTCGATAGACCGTCGGCTCGGGGCAGACAAACGGGATGCCCTCCTGCAGATATGCCAGAATGGTCCACCACTGGACAGCGTTCCATGTTCCCTGGGTCACTTTCACTAGCTGATCCAGTGGATCAAAGTGCTGTGACCACTGGCTGGCCAGTCCCCACTGAAGGAGACGCATGTACCAGTGCTCCCAATGGACCACACTGGTGCAGGCCACCATGAGGCCCAGGAGGTGCAGGAAGTCCCGGGCAGGGCACAATTGCCCAACCTGAAATGATTGGGCAAAGGAGGAAAGAACCTCGGCCCTGTCTGCCAGGAGCCATGCTCTGGCTCAAAGAGAGTCAAGCTCTGCCCCGATGAAATTTATCACCTGCTTTGGCACAAGTTCCGACTTGGCCTCGTTGATAAGGAGGCCAATTTGAGAGCAAACCTGGAGGGACAGATCTCTGGACTGCTCCACTTCCGCTCTGGAGGGGGCTGCAATCAGCCAGTCATCCAGGTAGGGCTACACCCGGACCCTCCGGTGCCACAGGAAGGCTGTCACCACTGCCATGCATTTGGTAAAGACCCTGGGAGCTAGGGAGAGGCCAAAGGGCATGGCCCGGAACTCGTAGAGGGATCCCTTCGCTCTGAAGCAGAGGAATCTCTGATGTGACGGATGGATTGGGACGTGAAAGAACGCGTCCTGAAGGTCCAGAGAACAGAACCACATGCTTTGTTCCAAGGATGGGATAATCTGAGCCAGAGTGACCATCCTGACGGTCCGAGACCTTAGGAACCTGTTCAGGTCATGCAGGTCGAGAATGGGGCGCCAGCTCTCCATCCGTTTTGGGACCAGGAAATATCTGGACACAAACCCCAGGTCTGGAAGGGGATCCGCCACCTTCCTGATTAACTCTTTTTCGAGGAGCAGGGCAATATCGGCTCGGGAGGCAGACAGTGAGGCTGCGGACCCTGTGGCCCCGAGGCGATGGCTCAAGGGGGAGCCTGCTCAAACTCCAGAGGCAGGCCCTTTCCTACCACCTCCAACACCCAGCGGTCCGTGGTGATAGCGGACCAGGTGGAAAGGAAGTGGTGGAGCCATCCCCACAGGGGAACCCAGGGGCAGTGACGAGGCTGGGGGTGACATCCCTCAACCCGTCACTGGGCAGGCTTGGAGGAGGGACTGGCTGAGGGACCTCCTGGGCCTTTACCTCCCTGCTTCCTACTAGAGGAAGCCGTGGCCTTGGGTTTGGGATGCCAAGTGTGAGCCTGCTGGCCCTGGTGCTGGTGCTGTTGGGCCGGATGTGCCGCAGGCGCAGAAGGGCGAAAGGACTTGTGCTGCTGCTGTCGGCGGCCTTTGTCCTTCTGGGCGGAGGTGACTGAGTCCAGAGTGGCACTGGAGTTCTCAATCCGCTGGAGGTGACCTTCCACTCCAGGGCCAAAGAGGTTGGTCCCCAAGAAGGGGACGTCCACCAATTTGTGCTGGGTATCCGCCGTGAAGGTGGATATCCTCAGCCATGCTCTGCGGCGCATGGCCACCGTGGCTGCAACCGATCTGGCACAGAAGTCTCCTATGTCCAGAGCTGTTTGGAGCTGCTGCTTCGCCACTGCCCTACCCTGGTCCCGAACCTGCCGGACCGTGGTCTGCAGGTCAGCCGGGAGATAAGGATCACCTCATCCAGTGAGCACATGAGGACATTAGAGAAGTGTGCCATCAGCATGGCCGAGCTGGTTTGACGGAGGCCAAGGGAGGACGCAGCATACACCTTGCGCCCGGCATAGTCCAGCTTTTTGGACTCCTTGTCGGGGGGCTTGTCCACGTCCCTAGCGTTCCCGGAATGCCGGAAAACGCTGTTGGTGACCAACCCCTCAGCAGAGGGGTGTTCCGAAAACCCGGGCAAAGAGCCGGTAAGGACTGCATACTTCCTGGACATCCTGGCTGAGGGCACAGGACAGGAAGCAGGCTGCTGCCAAAGCTCCAAGGCTGGGCCTACGATGGCCTCAGCCACCAGAAAGGCCTCCGTGGGTGAATCCCCTCAGTCCAGTATCTCCATCAGGGGATACCTGGCCTGTTGGATACGGGCTCGAGCTGCATCCCGGTGGACTCCGAGATGAGCCGAAGCAAACCCATGAAGGACGATGGGCCTTCGCCAATGACTGACCTCAGAAGACTCCAGGTCAACCGCCTGGAGAACAGGGATGAGTCATCGTCGGACTCCGAGGAGTCCACAAAGAGCTGCCTAGGGCCTAAGCCACCCTCCACCTGCCGAGGACAGTCGGGAGTGAGGGTGACCGACAACCTGTGGGGCAGGCCTTGACCCGACCGAGAGTCCTTGATCGGCGCCCCCGATTTCGGTTGTGGAGGCGGAGATTCCCCCACAATCGGTGCGGCAGCAGGTTTCAGCCAAACAACCGGCCCAGGCTTGGGCATCTCGACTGCAGTGAGGGGTTGTTTCGGCCGCTCAGGTGCCAGCCACATGATGGCCAGGGACAGCGTCGGCTTGCTCCCGGACAAAAGTAACTGCTGCCACATCAGGTCCTCGTAGCCTCGACACAACTTGTGCTGAAGCCTCTCCTCTTCCGAGGAGGAAGACGAGGATGAGCGGCGGCGCCACTTACCTCGGTGCAGAGACTGAGACCGACGATGTCGGTGGGATCAGCTAGACTGAGAAGAGGTCCAAGACTGAGATCCTCAGTGTTTCCAAGGACGGGCCTGGGAAGGAGCGGAGGACACCCGTTCTTCCCTCAGCTTGGACACCTTAACCAGGGACTGCTGCACCAGAGGCACAGGCAGATCCTCGGTCTCCACTGGGGGAACCGGCAAAGAAGGGTTGTCGGCTTCACCAGTCGACAGCCCGTCCGACGGGTCGAGAAAAATCTCGACAGCTTCGACGGGTGTCTCGGCCGGCTGGCCGGACGGGGATGCCGTGAAGCCAGTGGCCTTAGCCGCAACCTCGACCGAAGTTGACAGTCAGCTGTCCGGGGAAGGAGACCTCTCCCACTCCCACGAATGCCGACAATGGGACTTACCCTTAGAATCCTCCTTTTTGGACCGACAGGAATGTCCCAATGGCCCCTCTCCCTTCGTGGAAAGGGATTGGCAAAGCTGCTTGAATGAAGCTGAATACGAGGTACCCAAAGAGAGCGGGATAAATGCCGTGACCGAGAAGGAGGAAGATGCGGCCTGGGCTGCCTCCTCCACGAGGCGATCATCTGCTCGAGCTGCTCAGCCGAGCCAGCTGCCACAGTAACTGCCCAATAGGCCTCCTTCGTCTTTACCGGTGGGTAGTGCTTCTTGGGGCGCCCTAGCTTTAACCGAGCAGCGCGGTCCTCCAGGACGTTGACCGAGAACGAACGGCATGACTCGCAGGCCTGTGGGTCGTGTTCTAGGCCGAAGCAGTAGACACACATGGAGTGCGGGTCCGTCCTGGACAGCTTCTGCCCACAAGGGCACCACCAAAAACCAGGAGTCGATTTGTCCATTGTAGCCATGAGGGAAAAGGAAGACCGAAGTCTTGAAAATTTTAAAATGAGTTTCGAATGAACTGAAGAATTAGGGTCCAGTCTATCACGCAGTGCGTTAAGGAGGGAACCTGAGCTTCCAAGTAGTAAGGAAGATCATGGGGCAGAGTCGAGAGTTTTACAACCCAGGTGGGTGGGAGGAGCCAGCTTGAAGACCTTCCGGCAAGATTTAAAGCGGCAAGGAACCTGCCAGACAAAGTGGATGAACAACATAGCCATGTCCCTAGAAATGCTTTTTAAATACAGATGTGCGTAAAGGACAGATGTCCAGGTGTTGCCATACATGATATTTCAGGTATCAAGACCTCCGTGGAAGTAATAAAATAAGTATAGTAGGTTACCACCACTGCTGCTACAATATGGGTAGTGCTGTTACAGACGTCACAAAAAGGGTGGATTACCCATAACTACTTGCGCCCACTGCAGCAGGACCGAAAGAGGCACTTTTGCGTTCGCTGAAAAGTTTTGGCATTTTGCTTAAATATGTGGATTGCACCAAAAATTATGTCCACAGCAGCCCCAGACTCCCGCAGCTGTTTTTAAAGGTAGGTGAGGATGGGAGCGGGCTGGGAATAGTCTTTCCAGGTCACCTTTAAATGAAAAAAAAAAAAAGCAAAACATTCTCTGTGTTTTTTAATTGTGCTGTTTGGTAGCATGCAACTGAATTTGACATTTAAAAAGCATGAAAAGGATGACCTGAAATATGCTGCACTGTATTACACCATGTGAAGTACAAGTTACCCGATGGCGGGGCGCCACGCTGAGTAAAATATGGTGTCCCTGATTTTGGTAATTTGTCCCCGATTTTTGGGGAGACTGTCTCCGGTTTTGGTCCTAGCAGGTTGAGAGGTATGACTGGGCAAAACGCCAGAAAACATGCAGACTTCCCACAGAGCACACAGATATCCTCCCATGTTAACTCAAAGTGCAAGACACTGCATACCCTCGCTTCCTGCCTGGCCTAAGCTGAGGGGGTTGTCCTTCCCAGACTCGCTTATGGCCTCCTGACTTTCCTAGGATCAAATAAAACTGTCCTCTCAAATGGGACATGACATAAACAACAGTGCATGCTGCTTTGCCTTGGCCACCCTTAGATTTATGCACCACCCCATCCCTATCCTAACCAAGTACATAATCAGTGATATCCACACAAGGAGAGTTATATTCCGCTGACCCCCTCCCCCCATCTCTATCCTAACCAAGTACATAATCAGTGGTATCCACACAAGGAGAGTTATATACCGCTGACCCCCTCCCTCCCTCCATCTCTATCCTAACCAAGTACATAATCAGTGGTATCCGCACAAGGAGAGTTATATACCGCTGACCCCCTCCCTCCATCTCTATCCTAACCAAGTACATAATCAGTGGTATCCACACAAGGAGAGTTATATACCGCTGACCCTCTATCCTAGCCAGGTAGAAAACAATGCAATCAGCAAAGCAAGATTTATACACTGTTGACTTTCACAGTATCCCTATCAGAACTAGGTAATCGATGGAATAAGCACAAAGAGATTTACGCACTGCTTTGTTCCCGTCATACTCAATGAAAAGAACAATCAATGCAAACATACTGTGAATAATGCCTTCCATTTCTGCAAGTTACCTTGTGCAGGGTGAAGTGGGCCTTTACAAGGTTAATCTGGTCATGTCAAGCAGGATAAATAGATTTAACGAGTGTTCATTTTATTGCCCTGTTTTTCTCATTTCCATTTGATCTACTTTTGCGATTTACTGATAGAAGGCCTTTAAAAGGTCATTCACAGGAGATAAAGGCTCTGTGAAATGCACCATTAATCTTAACTGTTCCGTGATAACACCCCAAAGGTGCAGTCAACATACTGCTCATACGAAGGGCTGATTTATAACAGTTGAATTTTTACTACTCAGGCTAAACATTCCTTGGACAACACCTTGAATTCATCCAAGATTAGTACAGTAGGACCTTTTTCATTCATCTCGTTACCCTTGAGTGTACAAAATTCTCAGTTAAGCAGAATACCAAAAACTGGCAGTAATTTAGTTATACAAGTAAAAAATACATTCCAAGGTGCAAGCACTGGTCTCTTGTGTACGATCATGTGCACATAAATAGACAGCATACAAATGCAGGGGTCTCAACTGGCACTGGCCCATGCAGATTTTGTATCAGGTTAATAAATGTTTCCTATAACTAGCCCTCTTGACTTGTATCAGAGAAAGCAACATTTTAATAAGTACAACAGTTGGACAAGTAGAAAAGTCTGTTGGATGAGTGCAAATGTCTGTGGGACTAGTGGATTTGCCACTGGCCCTGCTGACAAGTAACTTAAAAACTTAGTTTTCACCTCTGCACATGGACTCAAACCACACATATGGGCTCACACATACATAGAATGCTCAAATACAGACTCACACAAATCACTCGCACGTACAAAGACCAGTCATCCATACACAGACCACTCATACCTACACAGACTACACCCACAGGCTCACATATACATGAACTGTGCACCCATAGGCTCATACAAACAGACCGCTCACCCACACACTCACAGATATACAGACTGCTCACCTATGCCCTAACACATATACAGACCACTCACCTATGGATTCACACACAGATCACTCACCCATGAACTTGCACATGCAGACTGTACACACTTATGGACTCACACATACACAGGCTCAACAAATTGCACACACATTCACTTACTCATGGGCTTACAGTTACATGGACCACTCACCCATGCACTCACACATACACAGACCACTTAACCATGCACTCAAACATATACAGGCTGCTCACCTATGCTCCCACATATGCAGACTATATAGATCCATGGGCTCCCACATGCACAGACCATACATCCATATGCTCCCACATATACAGACTGTACACACCCATGGGCTCCCACATATACAGACTATACACACCTATGGGCTCACAAGTACACAGACTGTGCACACCCATGAGCTCACACACACAGACACAGAGGCCCAGATATTCAAAAGGGTTGCACATGGTGCAACAGTGTTGTGCCATGCGCAACCCACTGATGCGCCCCGGCGCGATGTTCAAAAGGGGAAAGTGCACGGCACAAATCCCAATGCGCCGGAGCGCATCAGTAATGTATGCAGGCACAGGTAGGGTGGCCGTGCCCATGCATACTCTGCACAGCCAGATATTCAGCCCAGGATGTGTGGAGCCATGCATGCGCAAACCCTACCTGCACCAGCACAAAGCTGATCCAAAAAAAAAAGGAACAACGGATGACCACCCACAGGTGAGCTGCCACATTGCAGGGTGCAACACAGCAGCTGCCACCTGAGCTCTGGCTGCACCTCTGTTGTGGCCCCCCATGCCCAATTGCGGGCATCAGTAGAAAAAGATAGCAGTATAGCGCAGTGGTCTAAGGCTCTGAGCTGCAAATTTGGTGACATCCAGCAGACCAGACCTGGGTTTGAATCCCACAGCTTCCACTTGCATACTGTGTGACCCTGAGCAAGTCACTTAACCTCCTTGTGCTCCCAGGTCGCTCCTGTAAAAAAGCTTTCAGCTTAGTGTGCTATACCTTTTTAAACAACTAAATAAAAAAAAAAAAGATCAATCCAAACTCCCTGGTGGCCCAGTGGACCGCTGCTCGCACGATCGCGGGCTAAGTAAACAAACAGTAATTCCTATTATCCCTGGTGGTCCAGTGGGCTAAGTAAATAAATGGTAATCCCTATTATCCCTGGTGGTCCAGTGGATCTGCCCTCCCCATCGCGGACTAAGTAAATAAATGTAAATCCCTATTCTCCCTGGTGGTCCAGTGGACCTGTCCGCCTAATGTGGGCTGCAGAAGAATTAAAGAAAACCTATCATCCCTGGTGGTCCAGTGGACCCCCCCACCGATCTCCGCCCGCTCCCCCCGGTCAGCAGCGGCAGCACCTGCCTGCCGCCTCACCACCTGACCACCGCAGTAGGGCTGTACGCCCGTAGTCCACAGCGTGAGCCAACGGGCATATCACATTACACATTCCAGATATGTGAATTGGATCCATTCACATGTCGGGAAGGTGTAATATGAGCAGGCCAGCATGCCCACTGGCTTACACTGTGGACCAATGGTATACAGCCCTACCGGCTGTCGTGTCAGAGCGGGCGGCGGGCAGCAGGTAGGGGTGGTGCTGCCCGCCGCTGACTGGGGCGGGGAATCAGTGGATGGGTGGGGAGGGGGATCCACTGGACCACCAGGGATAATAGGGATTTACATTTATTTACTTAGCCTGCGATCGGGCAGGCAGGTCTACTGGACCACCAGGGATTTAGGATTATACTATCTTTTACTGCAGCCCACGATCGGGCTGTGGGGCACACGGTTGTGCTGCAGGGGAGTCGGTCTCCGACGGCTGCTGCCTGGCAGGGCGCCAGGTGCAAGTCATCGGGGATCAGCGCACCTGCATGCAAATGGCCCCATTTGTGCCTTGCATACATTATGGCCCCATTTGCATGTCAACTTTTGAATATCGCAGTTGCTGCACCTTGCACAATGGAACTTGCGCTAGCGCATCTCCATGCTCCACTCTGGCCACTGGCACTGCGGGTGGCCAGGATGCAATATTCAACGATGCTGAGCCACGGCGCAGCCCTATTGAATATCGCCCGGTCAACGCCCCTGCGCAGCCATGTTGAGCTGCGCCCAGGCTTGTGCCACAGCCTGGCGCAGTTTGAATATCTGGGCCACAGTGTACAAACCCAGGAGCTCACACATACCCAGACTATACACCCCTGGGTGCACACAAACAGGCTGCACACCCATGGGCTCATACATACACAAACTGCATACACGTGTAAGCATAAACAGGTGGCTCAGACATGGCCTGACACACAAAGTGCTCACAGATGGGCTTTTTCATACACAGGTCACTCGCATGTGTGCTCATACAGACTGCTCACAAAAGGGTTAAACATAAACAGACAACTCATACATACACAAACCTCTCACACACATGGGCTTACACATACACAACTGCACACAGATGCGCTCACACATACACAGACTGCTCACACATACAGACCACTCACACATGGGCTCACATATACACGGACTACTCACACATACACAAACCAAGGTCACACATGGGCTCACTCATCAATCAATCAAAATCTTTATTTAACCAGGCAGGCACCACGAAGCAAAGCTAATTTTCGAGGTGGACCTGGGGGTTTACCTTACAAAAGAAAAAGTTCACACAAAGAACAGCAACAAATACAATGCAGGGACATAATAGCAGAAGGCATATGTAAATACAGATGCAAATATAAGGGCAGGATACAATACAAAAGAACATTATACAGTCAGTCAAAATGTACAACACAAGTGCATTGGAGAACTGAACAATAAACAATGTTGCTGGCAGAGGCCAAGCTAGGTAAAATCCAATCAACGTGTCCAACAAAAAGAGCAAGTGAGGTGCGTATATACATATATAGACAAGCAACAGTACCGCCAGTAAGGACCAGGCTCAGATAGATTCACCCAGGTCCTACAAGGGAATATAACAGGAAGACGAAGTAAAATACGAAGGGAAGGAGGGGGAAGTGAATAAAACTCATGCATGAACGAAGAGCACACTGGCTTGCAGATCCAAAACTTTGCATTCTGGAATCCTAGTCTAGTGATGTACTCCAAATACAGGTTTACTTACACAAACATGGATACACAGGCACACAAATAAACTCGCACAAACATGCACCTTCTCAAGCATGGACACACATTTCCAAATGTGCACAATTAATTTCCTGTTATTTGTGAAAGCAAGTCTAAGCCTCAATATATCAATATATTACATAAGGATAGTTCAGCCTCCACATCATATTCTGTAAACTAAAAGTTTCTATAAAAAGAAAATGTTTATCGTATAATGTAGGTTTGCAGAAACTGCCTTCTGTGGTGCTATAATTTTTTAATTTTTTTTATTTTTATTTTTTGTGACATGAGACTCGCTCTTGAGCCATGTGATATCCATAGGGGGAGATAAAGATAGACAAATTGGTATTTTATTATCAGCGTGGTTCAGCTGGTAGCATTCAGCTCTCCGGGTCAGGAACTGGTTGTGTGTTCTAGACCCACACCAGGGTTTTAGGCTCATATCCACTGTTGATACTACATTGCGGTATCGGGGGGTGAGGGAGTGCTGCTCCGTTTAAGATGCAATCCTTTGGATGAGACGTTAAATTACAAGCCCCTGTGCCCTTCTCTAGTGGCTGCCAAAATGAAAGTGAATGATCTGTGGGCATGTCCTGTAAAGTATAAGACTGCCCCCCCTTCCCCAAATCCTGGCTAACATTCCCGCATCCATAAACCAAGTTCTGATGTTGGTGCCCATGCTTATGTGTAGATGTCAAGCACTTAATGGCTGCAAACAACTGCATACAGACCCTGCACTACCAGTGGCTTACTCACTTCACTGCCAGGTAAACTGCTTCCGGATTGTGCATTGTGAAACTGGAGTTACCGAAATGAGCTGCTAAACCAGTGTGTTGGGGACAGGGAAAGACGCAGGACCCCGGCAGTGGGAGGATACTTCAGACTCAGAAGCAAGTGCAGTTGGAGGTGTGCTTGGACATGTGACTGCAGACCACCTATAGGGTGCTTGTAGTCTTTACCTAAAAAGACTTGTAGTTCATTGATCACTCCCTTTGCACAGGAGAACACCACCGAGTGGACATAGAGCAGAACAGCAGACATTGGGGAAGCCAAATAAGGCCTCTTTCTTTCGGAATTTATTTTTGGGGCTGTGCACTGTGAAACCCATGAGTTGTTGAATCAGTGTGCTGGGGATGGGGAGGAGGGAGGATACCACCAGTGGGAGGTCTGAGGGAGAGTACTTAAACTCAAAAGCAGGTGCCACTGGAGGTGCACTTGGACATATGGCTGCAGTCTGCACCTAAAAGACTTTTAGTTCATTATCTGCTCCCTTTCCACAGCAGAACACTGCCAAGTAGAGGACTAGACATCAGAAAAGCCAGATATGGGTTCATTTTTTTCTGAATTTGTTTGTGGGATTGTGCATTATGAAAACTGGGGTTACTGAAATTAGCTGCTGAATCAGTGAGTTGGGGACGGGGAAGATGCCAGCAGTGAGAGAGCTGAGGGAAGAGTACTCAAGTACTCGGCAGCAAGCACCAGTGGCGGTATGCTTGGACATGTTGTTCAGACTGCTTATAGGGTGCTTGCTGTTCCTATAAAAAATACCCAGAGGGCCAAGTGACCCCACGCATGAGCAACCCAAAGCATGAGTGACAAAAAGCAGATGTGGTGTCCAACTAAGTGGCGTCCAGGGAATCCGCAGGGAGGACCACAGGCCATGCTGCTCAGAGGGCAAATAAAAATATGGGGGGGTGGGGCAAAAAAGAGCAGAACTAGGGAAAGTTTATAGGGGCTGTGGAATCTGCGGCACTCCTCACCTGAGGTAGTCCAATGAGGTTCAGACACACGGGGGGGGGGGGTTATTACTACACCCTACCTAAAGTAGGCCTACAGAGGGGTTACAGGAGACTACAGTACTCCTAATCTAGGGTAGGCCCAAAAAGAGAAGGATTACAGCTAAACCCTATCTAGGGTAGGCTGATAAAAGTATCAGAAAGGATGCAAATACATCCTATCTGGAGTAGGCCTGCAAAGAGTATTGGTCTAACATGCTTCAATTTATGAAAAATAGCAAGACAAGAGGACACAGCATGAGATTAGAGGAAGGCCGATTAAGGGGTAATGTGAAGAAGTTCTTTTTCACAGAAGGGGTGGTGGATGCACGAAATGGCCTACCTCAGGAAGTGGTGGATATGAATACAGTGCAGGGCTTCAAACAGGCATGGGTTAGCTATAAGGGAGCAATACAGATGAGTATGAATAGATAGGCCATTGACAGAGTAAAGGCCTGTGGCACATTATTAAGGTAGAAAAAAATGGGCATACTGGAAAGGCCTTGCGGTCCTTATCTGCCGTCAACTTCTATGTTTCTATGTAAGGGGTGAGTGATAGGTAGGAGAGGGTTTGCAGTTAAACACTATCTAGTTCAGGCTGACAAAGGACACAAAGGGGCTGCAACTACACCATACCCGAGGTAAGCCCACAGAGTGTGGTAGGAGGTGACTGTTAGGTATGGAAAGGGAGAAGTTACCATATCCTAAAAACAAACTAGGACAGAAATAGGTTGCACATGATGGAAGGGTGGAGGCATGTTCATCTAGCAGGAGGACAGGAGTAGGAGGTATGGGGCTGTGGTGCTCCTGGGTATGTCTCCTTAAAAGCCTAAGGGGACGCAGATTGGTACCCATCTAGGATATAGCAGCAGGGGGCAATCAGGACAAAAAAGGGAAATCAATAAACACCGTATCTAGGGTAAGGGTATACATTAATTTTTAGGTAATGGGGAAGCAGATTTGGAAATGATAGGAGTGGTGCAGTGCAGTCGCTGTGGATTGGCAGTCTTCAGAGTGACCATCTGGAGACTCAGGTACTGCCCCATCTGCATGCTCCACTGTGGACTGAGTGGGGGAGGTTTCCAGACTCCGGGCTGAGTCGGTCAAGATTCCAGAGGCCTCTTCCCCCACCAAGGGGCCACCAAGTCCACCGCCGATGCCTCAAAGGATGCCTGTAAGGAGGGCCAGCTGGACAGTGGTGGGCACCAGGAAAGTGGGGGTATGCAAACGCATGCTTCAGTTTGTGCCACTAAAGAACTCTTCCACTGCTCTGGAGGGATGGGACTGCCAAGACAAGCACCCATGGTAGCGGCAAGAGAGGACATCTGGGTCCTTCAGAGCAGAGGCTCCAATGTGGGAGGAAGAGGACCCCAACAGAAGAGGAAGCAACTTCTGGTGGGGGAACTCTGTCGTCATGGGGATCATTTTGAGAACACCATGGGAGGGATGGACGGAGGTGAGGTGCCTACCTGGCGCCTCAGCACAGAGAGATGGGGAGCAGATCCTTAGGATCGCCAGGGCAGGAGGGGGAGCCGGGTGTCATTGTCCATCTTGAAACACATGACCTGACAGAGGAGGCAGCCAGGGTGGTGCAAGACAGGTTGAGGGATCAAGGGAGGGGCCTGAAGCAGGGATCAAGCATGCTGGCCTTCACAGAGGTGATACCTGTGCATGGCTAGTGGACTAGAGAGAGCATACTGCACCATGGTCTTCAACAAATAGTTGAATGCATGGTGCAGGGAGGAGGGGTCTGGTTACATCGGGAACTGGGGTCCTACCTGAAGGGCTAAAGACCTGGACAGATGGGATGACCTTCAACCATTCAGGAGGATAACAGCAATCCTCGGTGGAAGGTTTAAATGCTACTTTGATGGGCATTTAATCTAGTAAGGGGGGTACATAGATATACTCTGTGATTTGGCAGTTTATCACCTTCCCAAAGAGCTTTCCAAGATGGGGCAGGATGGAGATAGGACGGTAGTTATCCATGAGACTAAGGTCACCTGACTTATGGATGGGGACAATTTTGGCTTGCTTCCAGGTGGGGGAACAGTACCCATAGTAAGTGAGAGGTTAAAGATGAAGGTGAGTGGATAGATAATGTCTAGGACCACAAGTTTTAAGAAACGGGGGGGATAGTCCATCACTACCACCACTCCCCTCTAGTTGGTAGGCTGAGAAGGAGCTTAAGTGCCCCAGGAAAGGAAATTATCTTAAAATAAAAGGAGGCTACTGGAAGTGGTGAGTGGGAGTGACAGCAGGGGTGGGGAGGAGGAAGTTTAGCCAAGTAGCTGCTAAGGTTACAGAAATGAGCATTAAGTGCATTCGCAATTTCAGCAGGGTCGGTTAGAGGGCCTTGCTGGGTATTTAGAGGGGAAGGGGACTGCTTAGTAGAGGGGTATACCAGGGTACAACATGTTTAGAAAGGATAGGACAGGGAGAAAGTGGGGTTTATATGCAAAGGAAAGTATTAAGATCATAGAAATACAAAGTCACAGTGAGGATAAGGAGGAGCTGGAGGTTCTTTAGGTTAGTCTGGAGGTGGGATCAGGGGGTCTTTATACATGTAGGGTGGTGTACAGGCCACAAACACAGGGGGAGGTTATATAAAGGGTTCTGGGGGAGGCCACAGGCAAACTGGCAAGCAAAGGGGAAGCAATAATTATGGGTAACTTTAATTTACCAGATGTGAACTAGAACATCCAGGTTATAACTAGGAGGAGCGTCATCTTAGACTCCCTGCAGGGGGCATTTCTCAGGCAGCTAATTACAGATTTCACTAGATATAGGGCAGTGCTGGATCTGGTATTTACAAACAGGGACAGCACAGAAGACGTCACAGTGGGTAGCCCCCTGGGTTTAAGTGCGCATCGTAGTCTGGTTTGGCATACGGACTGGGCAGCAGAAAAAAAAAAAAAAGGGTGATGAGGGTTATGGACTTCAAGAGAGCAGATTTTAAAGGGCACACCTGCCCGTCGGCACAGCAGTTGGATTTAAGCACCTAAGACTCGGGTTCGGGTATGAACCAAGGAGTCAGAAGGCCGGCTGGGGAAGAAGGATTGAATGTCCTGGGGACTGCTCTCTTCCTCCGAGGGGAGGGAGGGGGAAGAGTGTCCGGTGCTTTACGGACCCCTGGCGGAGGCTGGGTGTACCGCCATGACCGGCGTCATCACGTTAGGGGGGCAGGGCAGATGCTAGACATTAGTGCACATCCCCATCCCCAGGAAGCAAGCATGGAAAAACATGGCCCTCCCCAGCATGACAACCCGCTCTACCCGCCGTCCACTGTCTCAGACATCCACGGGCGGGGGTCCCCTCCGTGGCCCAACCGGGAGGGGGGAAGGGCTTGCCAACAGTGTCCACAGAGGGGCAGCCTCATCGCAACCCCGCCCAGGGGCAAGCCTGAGCATGGGGCGGCAGGCGGAGCGGTCTGAGGACAGGGGGAACCAGGCACAAAAAAGAGTAGATTTTAAAGAAACAGACTGGGGAAGATAGTGGGGGGGGAAGGGAGATGGAGGCACAGTGCAATAAAGGAGGAAATAACTAGGGTAACAGCAGCCTGTTTAAAGGTCATAAGCAAGGGTAACAGGAGAAAGAGGCTTCTGTGATTCTCTAAGGAGGTGGCTAAATGCGGTAAGGATGGAAACAAAGCAGCTTTCAGGAAATACAAGGAGACTCACACAGCAGCAGGCAGGAAGGTATGTATCTGATGAAGCAAAGGAAAGCAGGAAGAGGGTAAGAGCAACTAAGGCTCAAATTGATAAAAGAATCACCCAGGAGGCCAAAAATGGCAATAAGACTTCCTTAAGGTATGTGAATGAAAACAGGAAGACAAGGGATGGTATAGAGGGGATCAGGAGACCAGGATGTGGGAATTGCGCAAAGGAAGAAATGCTTTTGCTCAGTCTTTACAGTGAAGGGAGACAGGCAATCATGCATTAACACACACTGGAAGTAGACACACATCTATTTACGGAAGAGAGAGTCTGCCGTGGGTTGGAAGCCCTTAAAAGTGAACTGCGCTGAACCTGTAAGTCATTTTTCCCAGTAGAGGATTGATTTCATATGTCCGAGACCTTTCTGTCATTGTTCCATCTTTACTGGCCTTTTATTTAACACACTGCGGGTTTCTGATTAACAAGCTGCTGGTTAAGTGCCATTTTAGAACTGTATGATTTAGTTTATGTCTCCTTTGGGCCACAAAGTTCCAGAGTAGAACATGAATGCACTGTGAAAACAATGTAAGTTCTTTAACAAGGATATAATGTACATCATACTGTTCTAAAATGGTGTAGCCAACAAGGGTATAAAGCAGAAACACCCAATGAATTTACTAAAAGACCAGTACAGATGGAACAATAACAGAACATGAATAAGTATTAAAAACACAGCTTCTACAGAAAAACAGAGGCATGCAGATTCAAGGGAGCTCTCCTTTAAGACAAAAAAGGCAATGGGGCCAGAAGGGATTCTCCCAAGGGTACTTAAGGAACTGAGTAAGGGGCTAGTCGCCACGCTGGCAATGCTATTTAGCACTTCATTGGAGAGAGGTATGATTCCAGAGGACTGGAGGATGGCCAATGTGGCCCCTCTGCACAAGAGCAGCACCAGGGAGTAGGCCAGTAATTACAGACCAGTCAGTCTCACACCAGTGGTGGGAAAGTTAATGAAGTCCCTGCTCAAGGAGTAATGGAAGACATAATGGAATACTTGGGCAAGTATGGCCTACAGGATGATAAACAACATGGTTTTGTGGCAGGCAGGTCATGCCGGACGAACGTGATTACATTCTTTGATTGGGTGACTAGGGAAGTGGATAGGGGCCATCCAGTGGACCTCCTCTATTTCGACTTCAGCAAGGCCTTTGATTCAGTGCCACATAACCACCTGCTGAAGAAACTAGAGGATCTGGGCATAGGAAGCTGCATTGTGAAGTGGGTGGGTAACTGGTTGGAGGGCAGGAAGCAAAGAGTGGTAGTCAACTGGGAGAGGTCAGAGGAGGAAGGGGTGACGAGTGCAGTCTCACAGGGCTTGGTCTTAGGACCAGTCTCATTTAATGTATTCATCAGCAATATAGTAGTAGGTATCCAGGGCAAGATAGCAATCTTCACGGATGACACTAACCTAGGCGGTACAGTGAACGGCAAAGAAGCAGTTGAGAGCCTACAAAAAAAGATCTGAAAAGGTTGGGGAAATGGTCTAGTATCTGGCAGCTGAAATTCAACACCAAGAAGTGTAGGGTGATGCATATAGGCAAAAATAACCCAAGGACAACCTATTGGCTCAACGGGGTCAAACTCAATGCCTCACAAGAGGAAAGGAATCTAGGAGTTATAAGTGACACCCTAAAACAAGCCAGCCAATGCCATGCAGCATATAGTAGGGTCAACAAAATGTTGGGGTGTACAGGGAGAGGATGTAACAGTAGGCAGAGAGAGGTGATACTGTCACTGTATAGATACATGGTGTGACCTCACCTAGAGTACTGTGTACAGTTTTGGAAGGGATTCAGCACCTAAAGGAAGATCTGGCGAAACTCAAGAGGATCTGGAATATGGCAGCTCGGGTTCAATGTGAAGAAATGCAAGGTTGTGCATACTGGCACCCAAGAACCAGAGGATGTACTACAGCCTGTCAGATGTCCTGGTAGCCAAATCCAAGGAAGAGAAAGACCTGGGGGTGATGACCACTCGTGATCTGAAGCACTCCTCACAACGCAAGAAGGTGGAGGCAAAAGTGAACTGAATGCTGGGCTGCACTGAGAGGGATCAGCAGCAGGCAGGAGGAAGTCATACTGCCATCATACAGATCACTGGTATGGCCGCACCCGGAGTATAGTGTGCAGTACTGGCATCCCTACCTGAACAAGGACATTAACCTGCTAGAGGCAATTCTGAGTGTGACTCAGATGGTTAAGGGTCAGCAGGGCAGGGAATATGAGGACAGACTGGAGGACCTAAACATGAACTCCCTTGAAGTGAGGAGGGAGAGGGGAGACATGACTAAGACTTAAGTACGTGAAGGTCATTAAGAAGGCGAGCAAAGAGAATCTCTTCAGTCTTGGTGGCAATAAAACTATGATGGGACACTGCTTTAAAGTATCTTTCCTGTTCTTTTCGAAACTGACCCCTTCCCCCTGCGAACCACGAAGGACCCATATCTGCCCCTAATCCAAACGGTGCATGAATCAGAATTTTTATATGCCTCTATTTTAGACAGAAAGGAATCGTATTTTGGCTCCATGGAGCCGAGCTGCTGATTCCTTCCACCTCCTGATCCTGAGTGCTAGCACATTTTGTGATGTCAGTATATGGAGAGTACGAGGCGCACTCCGCAGACACTAATTGGGTAATTTTTGTACTTCATTTTTCATACTTTAGATGGCCATCATGAACAAATCAAGGTCACTGCTCAACTAACAAGGTCCTTCTTACTTAAGCGGTGGCCTTGATTTGTTCATGATGGCCATCTAAAATATAAAAAGTGACCTTGCTAACTCTATGGAGCATTCTCCGCATATATAGTGACATCAGGACATGTGCTAGTGCAGGGGCTGCCCTCAGGATCAGGAAGTGAACAAATCAGCAGTTTTGTTCCAAGGAGCCAACACACAATCCCTTCCCAACTAAAAAAAGGGGCACTTAAAAATTCTGATTCTTGCACCATTAGAAGCTGGGGCAAGTAATGATCCTTCATGGTTCTTGGGGTGAGCACCTGAAAATGTGCTCTTTAAGCTGGAAGCGGAAGGTTCAGGAGGCATTTCTTCATGCAGAGGTTGGTTGAAGGGTGGAACAAGCTCTCTGAGGAGGTGGTCTCACTGGAGACAATAAAGGGCTTCAAGACAGGGTGGGACAGGTTAAAGGGTAAGAGCAAAACGGGAGAGGGTGAAAATGGATGGTAGCAGTTGGGAAGGGGGGGAAGCTAGAGTCCTTAATTACTGCTTGGGATTCTGCAATACGAGCAGACTTGATAAACCACTAGGCCTTCTTCTGCTGCCACTTTCTGTATGTTCACATGCTTATGGTGCATGTGAAATGTGGTACATTAAACCAAATACTTTTCCTTTAATTGTGGTTAGAAAGCTTTGTCTGCAACTGTAGTGGAGGGGTGGTGCCAGAAAGACCTACTGCTGTCTCCCAGTAGCAGCTCCAGCTATGCAGCAAAGTAGAATCCATTACAGTACCTTCTGTCAACAGCAACTGTTCCATCTAATCCAAGTTTGACCACGGCAGGCAGTAGAGAGGCGCACTCTATGATGCTGAAAAGAGGTCCCTGTACAGGTTAACGAAACCCTGGATAGTCAAAGCAGTTCGGAAAAAGTACCACATTCATCACAACAGAATGCACCCAAGGACTGTACTCCACACAGGACAGGTGCTAGGTCAGGGGAAGACGCTTACAGGCGAAGCGCTGGAGTTTTTGGACAGCACTGCCTTTTTCAGTGTGATTTTTTCATGCACCTGCATACATGCAATAATGTGCTGTGGACTCTGCTCAAATAAAACAAACTTCTAACAGCACCTGTCCTGTGTGGAGTACAGCCCTTGGGTGCACCTGGTTACGGGAAGTGCGGTGCCTTTTCTGCACTAATCCCAGTTTGAAAAAAAAAATGATGTTTTACATGTTTCTTGGGGACAATGCTACCCCTCCCCGCACAATTTACTAGTGCTTTTAACAAAATCCTGAACCCCACCCCTGCCTACCCCACTCACGTCCTGCTTATACTGAGCAGGGCTAGTTTTGTTCATAGTTGGGACTTACCTGCAGACAAGGGTTGCAATGATGACACACCAGACAGTGCAGCAACAATCAGCTTTGGGTTGCTCTTCACTTTTCCAGCGCCGGCAACACAACCACAAGGAATAAATGAAGAGGATGAGGAGGTCAAGAGCAAGGCAGGCCAGGGCCAAGCCCCCCAACAGCAATAGCGACTGGAAAGAAAACAAAGACATGCAGTTAAAAAAAGTTTAACTCTCCCAGAGCTATGTACATGTAGTGTGGCAGCCTGCCCTCTAGACACCTGCACCATCACGTTTTCTGGTTTTTAATTCAGACAGGTCCCTTTATTCACCTTTGAATAACAACACACGAATACAACAGTATTGATTTTACGAGCACTTTCTAATCACGGTCAAGACCAATCTGGAATTCTGCTGAGAGCCGGCGTCAAATTAATCAAACGGAAACTGCATGCATTAGCCTTAAATTACTGGCATGCTATTTTACGGTCTGGAAGGCTGAGGCTGCCCAGACGTCCCTTCAGCCAACTGCTAGCATTTATAATTAGTGCAAATGTGAAGGATGGCTAATGGGGAGGGCTGTCCCACAGTAAACACGCACAGCATCAGCAAGAAGCTGATTATGTTGCCAGTAAACTATTTAGCTATGTGATTTACTGTCTACGACAGGATGGGGCTCCCACTGTGCACTAGCTACAGAACAGTACAGGTTGCTAAGGTCTTTAAACTGTTTAGACCCACCTGGAAAGCCAGAGTTCTCATACAAGCCCTGTATTCACACAATGAGACAGGCTAGGAGCCAAGCCCATAGCAGACGCGAGGCACTTGCCTCCCTAAAATGGGCAGCACAGGTCACCCAGCATTTGCCCACCCCCTGCCAGTTAATCAAGGAGTGATACTGGTGACTGCTGTGAAGACAGATGCTTGCCTGCCCACTCTGCTGGGGCAACAGTGAAGCTGCAGCAACCTTATCATTGGGGTGAAGGACCAGGGGATGGTAGTAGTCATCTTTTATTGTTCGATGGTTTGTTCTTTTCCTGATAAATGTGTTATAAAAAGTTGACCAGCCTCCACTTAAACATTCATTGGGTGAAGCAAGAAAAAAAAAAAACAGTACATAATAGAGTTATTAGAGCATGCTTTTAATATGTTATCTAAAAATCATTCTCTCCAGTCATGATACAATGGACACCGTATTGTTATGTGGAACAGAGTTTCATTATCACGGTTGCTGAATCTAAAAAATATCTCCTTAGCTCGGGAAAGCTAGGAGTAGCAGTGACTCACTTGATTTAAAACTCAGCCTCTCTCTGGATATTATGTTAAAACCCCTCGCTACCATTTTCAACCTATCATTAACGTTAAAGGACTTCCCTTAGATTTGAAAAGCAGCAGTTGTAACACCAGTCCACAAAAATGGGGACAGGACCCTACACACTAATTATCGCCAGATTTCGATTCTCCATCCCTTGTCCAAAGTCCTCGACAGAATAGTCGCAGACCAACTGATTGCCTACCTAACCAAGTACAATATTCAGTGCCCCTAGCAATATGGTTTCAGAAAGGCCCATAGCCCACCACTGCACTGCTGGATTACACCGATTTTAATCATAAAGCCCTTGATAGTGGGTCCTTGGTAGGGTTAATTTATATCGACCTTACCAAGGCATCTGGGGCTGTAAATCACTTCCTCCTTCTTCGCTCCCTTCCTGCCCTTGGCCTCTCTTTGGAAATAAATGGATGGTTTTACAGCTATCTGAATAGTAAGTCCCAACAAGTTAAAATAGATGGCACCCTATCATGCAGCTTCCCAGTTTGCGCAAGAGTCCCGCAAGGGTCCATCTTGGGACCCTTGCTCTTCAGCCTGTACCTCAATAGCCTCCCAAAAGCATGTGCTAGTAATGTTGTACTATATGCAGATGATGCTGTTCTTTTCACCAGACACACCTCCCCATCTACACTCTCAGATGAACTCCAGCTCAGCTTCTCCAAGGTTGAAACCTAGTTTGCTTCCTACAGACATCTTATGCACTACAAAAAAATGAAAATAATGCATGGCTAACTATCCAGAATAATCAGAACCAATCCGTGGAGATGGTAAGCGAATTTAAATATCTGGGAGTCGCACTGGATAGCTCGCTCTCGTACAATCAACATATTCATCAAATCGCCAACACAGTAAATGCCAGACTCAGTGTCCTGTACAAGCATAGATGCAGCCTTATACCCGCAGCTCTAAAACTTGCAGTGACCAGCTCAATCCTTTCCATTATCGATTATGGTTTGGTAATTTATGGTGCGGCCAAGGACACCGCTCTCAAATGTTTAACTGTCACTCTTAAAGCTTGTAGGCTGGTAACTGGTGCAGACAAAAATATTCATACCTGTGGACCTTTACACCCAGACCTAATGGCTCAAGCTTCAGGGACGGGTTGCCTATCAAACTTGTCTACTCGCCAAGACAATCACCCTCTCCCTAACCCCACCAGCCATCCAATCCCTGCTTCAACCATCTGCAAATCATAAGAACATGTGCAGTATGAACAAACCATCATTCCTAGTCCCTCCCTGCCATACCTCAAAGGCCCCAAAACTTTAAGCTATAGGGCACCCACCTGGCCTAATAGGCTACCTAATGTTATCCTCTCGGAAACCAAGCTTGGCACTTTTAAATCATTACTCTGGAAACACCTCACAACACAGGGCATATGTGACTGTTTGGGCTACTTCCCATTCCCACCATACACTACCCTGACTCTCTGATTTCTACTATTACCTGACCCTCTCGCTCTACTCCATACCCTCCTTCTTGCATACTCTTATCTCCTACCCCCTTACTTGCAATCCCACTCTTTCTGCTTTTCCCTTGAACCCTGCCCTCACCTTCCCACTCCTTTACTGTCTCTAACTGTCCTTTTCTTAATCACCCCCATCTTGCTTGCTCGCTCTCTCTCATATCCCTCCCATTTTTCCCTCCCTCCACCCCCACCCTTTCTTCCCCCTGTTGCCTCCTAACTCACTTTGCTAACTCCCGCTCTGCTGCTGGATATGACAACACCCATTTCTGTTTCTGGGCTGCGAACTGTGTATGCCGACATTGTTATGATCTATACCACCTGACCTAATGTGATTCTATAAATGCAGTTTTGTATAACCTGTTGCAGTTATGCACTCTGTCTTTGCTCTTTGTGTTAATATGATAAAGTCCATTTTTGGGCAGCAAATCTAGTACACTGACATTTGTATGACTGCAGCCATGATCTGAGTCTCGGGTAGAACTTGTTGCTACATTGCCCTTTGTAATACCTCATTGTTACTCCGTTCAATTTTTTATCTGTCTGTGTTTTGACGTGGAACCTTCGTAAAAGAACCCCTGATTCAAAGGTTATTTGTAATCCTAGTCATCAATAAATAAATAAATAAATAATGTCCTGCCTTACAAGGGCATTGCATAGTAATTCTGGAGGAATTATATTTGTTCCCGTATCGATATTCCAATGTTTCCGTTGGTAGGTGGTCAAATTTCACCAGGGTGACTAAACATCTATTTTCACAATGAAAAGGTAAAGGAAGATACTGTATTCTTCTAAACAATGTGAAGTTTTACAAGCTTTATACCACAACGCTTTCAGCTGTCACCCCTTCTTCATGTCCAGTTGTGGAGACCTTTTTTATTTTGTTGTTGCCACAAAGGTTTTTATTCTCCAGTAGTAGGCTGGGGCAGCTGTCAGCCCTGTCTCTGCGCTCAGCAGCCGTTCATTCCTTCCTCCAGTCTGAGCTTTCAGTCTCCTGCAGACTTCCCCCCACAGCACGGCAGAAGAGTGAGGGCTCCCCAAGACACATCCAGTAGCCCCTACATTTTCCAGTTTTCCTTCTGTTCCCAGTGCTGGGTCGTGCACACCAACATGTACACTTGCCGCAGAAGTTTCGCACCTCCATCCCTTCCTGTGCTGTCCTGCGGGCCTGCACTACCACCAGGCCTCCACCTGGCGGCTGTAATTCTGGGGGAATAGCATGCTCACCTCCACAACACTAGAGCAGACCAGTCCCTCAGATGTTCATCCTTTCCCTTCCTGGCTGGCCCCACACAACCTGTGACCGGTCCCAATCCCGGGATGTCAGCGTGCTGGGCGGTAGCGCTTCCACCGTGTCGCTGTGGAGCTTTCTGATAAAACTTGTATTCTATTTTTTTTTTTTTTTAAATCAGGTTTCTATAAGGAGCATAATATTTTTTTTTCATATAATCTGTCCAAAGACGAGTTCGATTTACACCTCTCGCGGGCCTGCCGGTGCAGAGAAAGCATTACCACCAGCAACACCAGTGGCCCCGGTTTGGGAATGAGCCTGGGCTGCTAAAGGGATGGCCTGGGGAGAATGGCTGGGCATCACATGAATGCTCACCTCCTCAGATCCTGGTCTCTGCCACAACACTACCACCTGGATGACCAAAGGTGGTGGTGCTACACAAGAAACTAGTCTTGCCAGGGAAGCTTCGGTGTTCTGACATCTCATCGTCAGATGCAACATGCTCGCAATGCTCAAGGGAAGGGGAAGAAAAGCAGAAAATTCCTGCTCATGCAGGATGCAGCCTGCCACTGTGCTGCAGGTCTCGCACCACAGACCAAGATGCTCTCTCTCCTCGACTGACACAATCTCCACTTGAGGGGTAAGGGGTGGCACCCGGGCAGCCCTTCTCATGGAGGGCCATCCACAGGAGAATACAGGAGAGAGCCAAGTCCCAGAGAAGGTGGGTGACGGGGCTAGACAAAGCGGAGAGGCCGAAAGGGGCCAGTTAGTGTCAGGGGGTGAAAAAATAAGGTAAATAAATAAAAAGATGCAAACACACTAGAAAATTATTCAAAGATTTAAGCTATTCTCAACGAATATTGAGATTCTTTCAAGAATTTTTTTTCTATCAAACAATTAAGCGTCAATCTGCTGTGTTGGTTATCTATTAGTCTATAACAATTTGAGGACGACTCAATTTCACTTGTGTGGTTATGTGAATTTTACCCAATTCTGATCTGACCAATGCAGTTGACATAGATACTGGTACTACAGTGACAAAGCCTTCTCTATATCAGCGAGAAGAGAAAGACAAGAGGAGGTACTGTCAAGACTAGCCAAGGATGATTGGGAGGTGGGGGGGAACACAGAGGACGAGAAGAACAAAGCAAACATCAACAGGTATTTCTGCTCTATTTTTACCGAGGAGGAGGAAGGTTGTAGGCTCTCCCTTACAAGGGGCAGCACAAATGGCGGTACAGTATATTTGGGACCACTGACAGAGGAAAAGAGTCCTAAAGGAACTGGAGAAACTTAATGTAAATAAGGCCAAGGGACCGATGAAGTAAACCCAAGGTTGCTGAAAGAGCCAAGAGAGGAGCTGGCAGCTCCCCAGCTGACATTTTTAAAAAGCCACTGATGCCAAAAATGCTACATTGCAGAATTAGAATAAGCATACCCCAAATAAATCTCATACCAAACACTAGATTACTACGTTACCTCATTTTAAAGTTATTAGCCATTTTGTAACCCTGATTTCACTACCTGTACAAAAAAGCCTGCATCAGTGAAGAGCTGCTGTTGATGTCATCCTGGGAACTCACAGTCTAGAATTCCCTGTCAGCACGCTTATAGGACCTGTGTCTCCAAAGTTGTAAAGATCATGTGCAATGGGTTTCACATATAAAACAAGCAACATCATTCAAAAAACATTGCATAAAAAACTATACGAGTTTCAGGGTTTGTAACAAAGTCAATTCCACAGCAGAACCATGCTCTGGAGTGGTATTATGCACCTGTAGCATGGCAAGTACAAAACCAGGGAGTTATGCTTTATTCAACAATGCAACATGACATCCTATATTACCAAGTATAATAAAACAAAGGTACAGACACATACAAAGTGGAATCATTTCTGAGTTTTTTCTCCTGTGTTTGCCGTTTGGGATTTGGCTGCTGTGCATTATGAGAAATGCATATATTTAATTGCATTTTGTATGTTGTGGGTGCAATGGTGAACAGTCATTCAATTACTAATTACATGTAGCTGTGATCAACATTTCAGAATGTGTGTTCATTTTGGCTGACTTCTGTGAACTGTTGAATCAACTTAGTTTTTCTCTTGTGTTTGCTCTTTGAGATATGGCTGCTGTGCATTATGGGTAATGTGAATTTTTAACTGCAGTTCGTATATTGTGGGTGCAATGGTGAACAGTCATTCACTTAAGCAATAAACCACGACAGGGTGTTAGTGATGTTGGGTTTACCCACGCCTAGCGTGGTTCGGTCACGAGTCCGCAGACAGAGTGACTAAACCTCATCAGGTGTGGATAAATCCCAGCATCACCAACACCCTGTCATGGTTTATTGCTATTATACAATTGTATTGTGATTTAAAATAGGAAGACAATTGGATTAAAATTATTTATTTTTCTTTAAGAATAGATAAATTATGGAAAGATGCTTCCACCCCAAAAAATAGTCCATATACTGGTTTGACTGTGAACATCTAAAAGCATGTTGTGGTTTATTGCTTAAATAAGTTCGTCATTTATAAATTAAGGCAAGACCCAGGCAGCGAGTGACAGGGAGATCCGGAGAGTGCTAGTTTTGAAAGTCATTCATCTGGGTTAAAAGGCGCTCAAATTGACTGTATTTAGTGTTTGAAGCTACAGATGCTTTGCTGATGTGGGTTTAAAAAAAAAAAAAAAAGGAAAAGAAAAAGAATAGCATGAGATGAACATAGATGACAACAGCTCAGTGACTCTGAAAATACCGTCCTCTCGTTGTGCTGACCTATGCGGTTCCTGCATTCACGCGGGAGGAGTGGTAGATCGGTGAAGGATTTATTTGAAATTGGACTACACGGCCATTGATGGCTCTCTGTGCGACATGTATGGAAAGTGAGAGCCGTGGATGTGAAGCTGAGGCACGCATGTTTCCAGCGGCTGTGATGGCGGTATGTGAGGTACTGGTTTAGACATTTCTGTTAGTAGTACCAGGGAGACTTTCCACTAAGGAGCTGAAGATGGCATGTAGCTCCTCGTTGTCGATAACGTGAAAGCTGGTTTGTATTTTTTGGGGGGAGGGCAAGGGAGTAGCGCAATGAATCAAGATGGCGGCATTTACCAGATGAATCGGGGATCGGAATGTTTTTTATTTTGAGGGAGTCGAGCCTTGGCACAGCTGGCACTTCTTCCTGTTGGCAATGCTAACATTTACAACAGGGTAAGGGTGGCAACTGACCAATGAAATGAAAGCATTTTAAGTACCCATTGTATAATTACTGATTACATGCAGATGTGATCAACATTTTATAAGATGTGTTCATTCTGTCTGACTTACATTTGTGAACTGTGGAATCATCTTTGTTTTTCTGCTGTGTTTGCTGTTTGGGATTTGGCTGCTGTGCATTATGGGAAATGCATATATTAAACTGCACAGGAGTATTCAGGTCTGGTAGTTGTTCCTGCAAATCCCTTGGCAGGCCAACAGATGGCTGTGTAACAATGCTACGGCCATATTTAGATCAATTTCCACATATATTGAATTGAGTCACTCAGAAAATAAATTTCATAGCCCAAGTAAAAAACCAAAGAGCCCACACAGTTTGCTGACTGGTGCAACCTGTTTTACTTGTGAAAACCACTGCACATGATCTTTACAACATTGGAGAAACAGATCCTATAAGCTTGCTGACAGAGAATTTTAGACTATGAGTTCCCAAGATCACATTATCATCAGCAACTCTTCATTGATATTTACTGGGGGTACGCTTATTCTAATTCTGCAATGTAGCACTTTTGGTCCGATGGTGTCAGTTGCTCTTTAACTTATCACTTGAGCTGGGCGAGGTCCCACAGGATTGGAAAAAGGCCACAGTTTCCCTCTACATTAAAAAGGGAGCAAAGAGAGTATACGCAACAACAGACCGGTAAGCCTCACCTCAATTGTGGGCAATGTAATGGAAACCCTTCTAAAGGAGTGGATTATATCCTTTCTCGAAGAAAACAGCAAATTAGACACAAAACAGCATGGTTTTACCACCAGAAGATCATGCCAAACTAATCTAATAGACTTTTTCAACTGGGTAACTAAAATAGTGGATCAGGGCGGTGCAGTAGACGTAGTATACCTGGACTTCAGCAAAAGCCTTCGGCTCAGTCCTACACAGAAGGTTACTAAATAAGTTAGACAGCATGGGGATGGGACAACAAGTGTTGAACTGGATATGGAGCTGGTTTAGCGGAAGGACCCAGAGGGTACTAGTAAACGGCTCCCTATCAGAAGAAAGGGGGGTAGATAATGGAGTTCCACAGGGGTCGGTGCTAGGTCCGAAACTAATATTTTTATTAGTGACATATCTGAAGGCCTGGAAGGTAAGGTGAGTTTGTCTGCAGACAATACAAAAATGGGCAACAGGATAGACACTCCAGGAAGAGCGGAAAAGAAGGCTGACCTACGGAGTCTGGAACTATGGTCAAAAATATGGCAACTAAACTTCAAGGCAAAAAAAATGCAAGATCATGCACCTTGGAAGAGGAAACTCAGGAGAAGAAAACTATCTAGAAGGAGTAAAACTGGGAATCCACTAAGCAAGAAAGAGATCTAGGAATAATTTTAACGGATGACCTGAAAATGTCCAAGCAATGTGAAAAAGCAGCACTAAGAGCAAATGGCATGGTGGGCTGTATAGGAAGGGGGATTACCAGCAGAGTGAGAGGTCATCCTGCCACTCTATAGATCAGTGGTGAGGCCACACCTGGAGTACAGCATCCAGTTCTGGAGGCCCCACCTCAAAAAGGATATGCACAGACTGGAAACAGTGCAAAGGAGAGCAACAAAAATTATACAGGGAATGCACAGCAAAACATATGATGAACGGCTGCGGGACCTAAACATGTATTCCCTAGAGCAGCGAAGGTAGAGGGGAGACATGATAAAAGAGCCTTTAAGTTCCTAAATGGAACAAACAAGATACATGTTCAGGACCTGTTTCGGATCAAGCATCACACCAGAACCAGGGGGCACAATATGAGGCTAGAGGGTGGGCAAATTCAGGGGCATCACATGCAAGTTCTTCTTTACAGAGAGGGTGGCAGATGCATGGAACTGCCTTCCACAGGGAGACGTGGAGGCAAAAATAACGGGAACTTTCAAAAATGCTTGGGATAGGTACAAGGGCACCAAAACGCTGAATAGCAGTCAAGGGGGGAGGGGTAGGAACAAGGACAGACTAGGTGAGCTGTATGGTCCCCTTTTACCGTCACTTTTTTATGTTTCTATGATTATGTTACTTAAAGTAATGCTTTATAATATAGGAAAAAAACAGGGTTCCTAGTTCTTTATAATCTTCTGACCATCCAGACATCTGAACCATATAATGCAATTGAATTTATTTTCATTTCACCTGCAGTTAAAAGCAAGAAATAAAGAATTGCCGCCATATATGATTACATTTTAATAGAGCTTTAATTGTATGCTTCACTTTACTAGTTTGAGTTTTTAAGTGTTTAATCCACTTTACAGTATTTGGTAAATGTATTCCCAAGTATCAATCACATAGAAGTGCGATGTGCATATTTATGGAACACATACAAACAGAGGTGAGAAAGAAGTAAGTGCCTCAGCAGGGACTTTAACCCAAGCCACCCAGAATGCCATTCCGATTGCACTAACCAGCTGCGCCACTAAGACAACTGGAACCTGGGCTATCCCCGAGTACATTACTCTTTCTCAAATGCACAACCCAATGGCAACAGACCACACTCCTGTGTGATTGTTACAAGTAAATGTTTGTGTTGCCATTGGGTTGTGCATTTGCGGTTAATGTAAATGTTGCTGGGAGTGAGGATAAAGATTCTTTTTCACACCCATCAAGACCCATACTGCAGGATGCTGTGACTCAGGATACAGTACATTGTTACAGGGCTGGAATAAGAGCACAGCTATTACACACACCCACTTACCCCTCAAGGAACCCAAGTTGAGTTCCCAAGATGGGGATCTCAAGTCAGGCCAGCAGCAGGCTGACCACAGATGGATCCAGACATGAGAGACTCACGGGGAGAGTCAACCACATCTTCCTCCTCTGCATGGTTTGCTGGGGTGGAGGAGGGTCACAAGAGTCATGGTAACAAGAACACTCCTTGTGCCTCCAGTATGCCACAGGTATGCAGGTCCCTGATGCTAGCGTCAGGAGTCCGATCCCCTTCACTGGACTGCCAAAACACCAGCTTCCTCTCCGGGAAACCCAATGCTTAAAAGGGGATCATTAACAAGGTGGTAAGCCATGGGACGTTTAAGAGATCAACACAGGATAATTTATTTAAAATTTAGTGACCGGGATCCGTACAATGTTTCCAGGTACGGCCCGCAAGAGGAGATACAGCAGAGTGTTAAATGGCAATAACAAAGTGGCAACAATAACGGCATGAATGTGAACAACAGAATCACAGCACAAGCAATAAATTTCAGAGAAAGAAAAAACAATGTAAAAAGTGTACATGCATGATGGTTATGGGCAGCATTCAAGAACGCGGGCACTCAGCAACCCTTATAATGACCACTGGAGCTCAAAATAACTTATAAAACTAATTTACTGCACGGTACAGGATAACATAAAAACAAAAAAAAACGCTGGCCATACCCGACACATTTCGGACGTTAGTCTTTTATTAAAGGATGAAGATGACGTCAGTGACTTTTTGAGATGATGGTTATGAGGTAGTCAGGCTAAGGGCTAAGGAAGCGTGATGCTAACGTATGGCAAGGTGTTTGTATAGAACCATTCAGGTGTAAAATTCAGATTACATAGTACACTAATTTGAAAGCTATATAAATAAGTAGGCAACAATGGGTAAAACAGTGGAAAGGAAGCTGACTTGCCAGTGCAGCAGTAGAGTTACCACTCGCAATGCCACCAACCCGGGTTCAGGAATGAGCCTGGGCCGTCAGAGAGCCAACCAGGGGAAGGACGGTAGAGCATCCCAGAGGACACTCTTCTCTGGGGAGGCAGGGTGCAATGTTCCCCTGCTTTACTGCCACCTGGGTGACCATGGGTGGTGTTACAGGGGATCTGCAGCTTACAGGAGGGGCCCTGGGAGTGCAGTCTCAGATTGGCTGCGTCGGGGCTTTCTGGCAGCCTATCCCACTGCGTGCTCCTGGCAGGGTGGGTGGGACATTAAGAACAGAGAAAAATGGAGGTGTAGGTTCAGGCAGGTGAAGCCTCTGCCGGACCACCACATCCACCACCGGATCCGTGCCACCATACAGCGGGCACACCACCAGTCTTCACCTCTGCCATGGTTGGCTAGATGTCTTTGGGGTACAAATGCAGAAGAAGCTAAGATGGTATACTGGTACTGGCAGCAGGTGAAAGGAGGTCCCGACCTGGCCCAAAGCCACGAGGATAAACAATGTTAAAAAAAAAAAAAAAAAAACAGCAGAGAGGGGATGGAAAGGAAATGAATGGTTGTATTGTGAGAAGAAAAAGAAGTCTAGTTACAGGCGTATTCTTTTGAGAAGTGTGTAAGAGTGGTTTGAGAGACTACAGGGAGGCAGAGAGAAGGATGGGGACAGGGAGTCTGTTCCACGGTGTAGCAGTTCAGATTGAGAAAGCGGAATGGCCTGCTAAGAAGTACTTGATTAATGTGGGGAGTAGGAGGGGGGGATGGCAGGATTAAGGTGAGGGGAGGGGTAAATGAGAACAGTGGTGAGCTACTTTATAAGGCCTGGTCAGACTGCAGCAGGAGTGTAAGCGAGGAAGGGCCACAAAGGAGAGGGGGAAAAACTATGGGAGAAAAGAACAAAGCAGATACGGGAAAAAAAAAATAACTGAAACCCCCGTATGGTAGCACAGCACAACCAGGAAAGGTGGTAGAAGCGTTGATAGATTTAGTTTCTCTTCATGGACATATCTATCTATATAACAATAATTAAGCAGTGTTGCTTTAGTTGATTCACCTGCTCTGAAAGGGTTTTTGAGTTTACTGGTATCAAAGAATCCCCATAGAAAAAAACAAACAAACAGAAACAGACATCAGTAAACAAAGGCGAGAAAGAATATAAGCAGGGGTCAAAACTAGCACTGATCTAGGGCCAGCCTGGTGGCGCTGAGGGTTGAAGCGCTGGATGCCACACCTCGCCAGCGACCCAGGGTCGGAAGTGACTTTGGGTGCTGGAGGGTCAGCCGGGGGGGGGGTAGGATTGAGCGTCCCTAGAACTGCTCTCCTCTAGGGAGGGTGGGGAGGAACTACTGTGGACACACTGGCTCCTGGCGGCTGCTGGATGTCAACACACACCGCGGTTCGCAGAGAGGGCTATGCGAGGCAGGTGGACATACCATGTGTGGACACGCGCATGACAGCATCCTTGGCACCACTGCACGCCTGCGCCGAGGAAGGAAAGGTCACGACAAAAAATTAAAAAAAAAACTCCTACATGCACAGTGATGGCAGGATCAGACGGCATCGTGACAGGTGCACCCAAGTAAGCTCACGTGGTGTCCGCCCCCTGGTGTTCTGCAATGAGCAGAGTAAGTACCTACCACAATGTGGCTGGAGGGGGGCAGAACATAGGGGTCTCAGAGCTCTGGCTGCTGCTGGGGCACAGCCGAGTAGACAGCTGGATGGGTGGCATAGGTACACTCCCCCACCTGCCGAGGAATAGAAAATAAACAACAAAAAACTAGCACCGATCCACTAGCCAAATGCTATTAGATTTTGTATCAGGCCAGAAAAGGTTTCAATTAACTAGCACTGCTGGAAAGCAGGCAGGGAGGAAGTAAGGTATGGAGAGCCATGTGCACCAAAGCAAGAGTCTGAGAAATAAAATTCCAGAGCTGGAGGCCATTATGGCAGAGGCTAGCCTGGATTTGTTGGTCATTACAGAGTTGTGGTGCACTGACAGCCATGACTGAGGCTCTACCATACCGGGCTACTCTGTTCAGGACAGATAGGGTAGGGAGGATGGGAGATAGGGTTGTACTATATGTGAGGGAGGGAATCAAGGCTACGGAAGTACAGAGGTACCAGGGGGGAAAAAAAGGGCTGGAGGTGCTGCGGGTCATCCTGGAGACAGGTACTGGGGCCGCTATCCATATAGGAGCGGTATAGAGACCTCAAACACAACAAAGGGAGTTGGATAAGGCACTTAGGGAAGTCATCATCGGGATGGCAAGTAAGGGGGAGGGGCTGCTAGTTGGGGACTTCAATCTGCCAGATGTGGGTTGAAGCCTTCCAAATGCAACTTCGGCAAGGGGCAGGGCCATCCTTGACTCAATACAACAGGCTTTTCTCAGGCAGCTAGCCAAGAAACCCATTAGGGACAGGGCATGTTGAACCTGGCGCTTGCAGACAGGGACAGTATTACAGACGTCACAGTGGAAAGTCCCCCAAGTACCAGTGATCACCATACAGTAACTTAACAATAACACAGGAACCAAAGCAAACCACCCTAGGATGAGAGTCCTGGACATTAGGAGGACGGAGTTTCAAGAAATGGTAGACTGACTCAAACTGCTTCGGGGGGGGGCTGCTAGGGAGGGGTGGAGGCACAGTGGGGAAACATAAGGAATTCCATAATTAAAGCACTCAGCCGCTACATAAAGGAAGTCGGTAAAAGTAGAAGGAAAAAGACACCATTACAGTTGTCTTGTGAAGTGGCCTTGGTAGTGACTAAAAAACAAACCCGGTGGCATTCAGGCGATACAAGTAAACAGAGAAGGAAGAAGACAGGGCAGTATTCCAAATAAAACAGAGGGAAGCAGGAAAGTCAGTGAGGGGGGCAAAGGTGCAGAAAGAAGAGACAAAGCATTAGCTAAAGTGGATAAGACTTTCTTCAAGTACATAGGTGAGAAGGAAAGCAAGGGGGGTGAGGATAAGGAGGGTGGCAGGGGCAGACTGCACAAAAGAGTTTCAAGAAAAAGCAGACATCCTGAACAGGTACTTCCTGCTCAGTCTTCACGGTGGAGGGAGGGGGAACAGACCACCAGTGAGCAGCAGGAACAAGGTGGGGCGCGGAGATAGGTGGACATAAGTCCATTTCAGAGGAAGAGTCCTGAAGAACTTGCAGCTCTGAAACTGCACAAGGCTATGGGACAGGATGAGATATACCTAGTGGTATTATAGGAGCTCAGGGAAGTGCTAGCTGCCCCACTGACAGCCTTATTCAACAGCTCACCACCTCACGGGGGTGAACAGAGTGTAGGAGGGGAGCCTCTTTCAAATGAGAACGAGCACAAGGACCAGAAGGCATTCAAGTGATAAACTTCCCCATGTTTCCTCTTAGCTGTGCTCCACCCTTGCTGTTCCATTTGATGTCTCTTGTTCTTACTTAAATTTGTGTCAGGATTAGTTGCTGTATTTGTTGATAGTGACGTTGTCCGTACCCTGTAACCACACTGTGCTATTTCATTTAGGTTTTGCATATTGTATTGTATTAGCCATCTATTGTACTGTTCCGTTTTGTCACTGTCCTACTAGGACCTCCTTGTAAATGAGCATGCTCAGTGGAGTTTTCCTGAAATGAACTTGGATTGAAGTTGTGGTTCTGGAAGACTAGAGGAGCTCAGATGTGGTCCTTCTCCACAGAAGCAGCAGGGTGGAGGCTAGCAACTGTAGGCCTTTTAGTCTCACATCAGTGGCGGGGAAATGATTGGAAACCCTATTAAAGGAAGGGTTGTTAGAGTTTCTTGAATTCAGTGGGTTACAAGACAAAAGGCAGCATGGATTCACTGGGGGAGGTCATGATAAAACCAATCCGATTTCTTCGATTGGATGACCGGGGAAATAGATCAGAGGAAGGCAGTGGACATGACCTATCTGGACTTTATTTAACAAGAACTTCAGCACTGTGCCATACGACAAGCTGTTATAGAAACTGAGCAGCCTAGTGGTGGGATCCAAAGTGGTTAAATGGGTAAGGAACCAATTCATGGATAGGCAACAGTGAGTGCTGGTTAATGGCACTCACTCCAGTGAGGGAAGATTGACCAGCGGGGGGCCGAAGGGCTCTGTACTGGGACTGATCCTCTTCAATGTCTTCAAAATTGATGTTGCAGAAGAACTGGAAGGGCCGGTATGCCTTTTTGCAGATGACACCTAACTCTGTAATAGGGTGGACACTCAGGAGGGGGTGGAGAGGCCTTGGGAAACTCAAGGAGTGGCTGAGCATGGCAGTTGGGGTTCAATGCCAAAAAAGTATAAAATCATGCACCTAGGGCACTGGAACCCACAAGCTGAATATAGGATGGGGGAGATACTCACTCACTAAGCAGGAAAGGGACCTTGGGATTACGATATCTGAATACCTCGAGTGGCAGGGCAGTGACACAATGCAGGCGGTAGGACCAGTGGGATGCAAAGGAAGAGGTATCTCCAGCAGAATGAGAGGTGGTGGTTGCCACGGTTATCGATTGCTTGTGAGACCCACTTGGAGAACTGTGTCCAGTTTTGGAGGCCACACCTCAGAAAAGACCTAGACGGAGATGAGGCAGTCCACAGGAGGGCAACTAAAATGGTGCAGGGGACGGGGGTTGCATCAAAAGTCCTACAAGGACAGACTGAGGGCTCTCAACATGTACACCTTGAAACAGAGGAGAGCAACAAGGAACAAGACAGAGACCTACAGTACCTCATGGGGGTGAACAGAGTGCAGGAGGGGGAGCCTCTTTCAAATGAGAAAGAGCACAATGACTAGAAGACATTCAATGAAGCTGGAAGGGGGAAGAGTTTAAGAGCGATGTGAGGAAGTACTGCTTCAATGAATGAGTGGTGGATGCCAGGAACAGACCGTCATTGAAGTGGTGGAGGTGAAAACAGTAGGAGATAGACATAGGGTAATATTAGTAAACAGGCAGGGAGAAAGGAGGATCACTGCAGACCAGTTAAGAGTCTGTGGAGACAGACTAAGCAGGGACCATCTGGGCAGACTAAATGGGCCAAGCGGTCCTTTTCTGCCAACACATTCTATGTTTCTACACTGTTTGGTATTGTGAGATGGGAAAATTTCAATGAGTACACCAGTTTCACAAGTGAAAGAGTAGGCCAGGTCAGTGGATTTTTCCCAGTAACTAACTCTGCTGGCTAGCGGCAGTAAAGCACAAGTTCGACCCCTGACAGTTATTTCACAAACAGCTAGTCGTGGCAGATAAGCAGAGTGGGTGGATACCACAGAAAGAAAAGGGGACTTCTGGGTGTTTAAAAATACTTTATCTTCTTTAATGGACAAATACAAAGAAACAAACGTTATTTCAGTTATATCACCACTCTATACTAATAAAAAAGTTTCTATTTCCTAGCCTCAGACTATTATTAAAAAGCTATACGGAAACAGATAAGGAATGAGACACAGAATAAACTAAGAGCGACAGAATCCATTTTCTTCATACCACAGGGGACAGTTTGCCTCTTCTCGGCAGCAGAAAACTGGGTTGCCACAACTGTAATGACATCACCCTGCCACCCATGGAATGCTGGGGCTCTGAGGACTCAGGCAAGATGCAGCAGCGACAAAAAATATACTAAAGTGGTGCATTTCACCACGTACGTTTTTAAAAATCAAAAGAGCATTCTGTGTTACAAACAAACATTAAACTACAATAAAATCCTTTTTTACTCAAGATAATTCAGCTACCTCCTGCTGTGTTCATCTCTCTCAGTTACAGTATCCGACACTGGCTCCAATACTAGGGATGTGCATGGGTCTCAGTTTTTGGATTTGGGGCCCCTGCAGTCAGACTGTAATGCCAAAACTAATCCACACCCTCTTACCGTTGACACAAAAACATGCTCTCCCCAATGCCCTTCCTCATCAGCAGTTCAGTCCCTGGCCTTAACCCCTTTCGCATTTGCTGTCTTTTACCTTTGCACTGGAGCACTTCCACGTGTGCTCCTGCCCACTGCTTGAATCAGCTGACTACTATGATGTCAGGGAACACTCCAACAGAATTTATTTACCTGCATTAGGGAGACACTGTGGAGTGCAGACAGATTTGAGGCTGCAGTTAGTACTGCACACAACCTACAGGGAGAGAGTGGTGCTTGGGAAGACTCCAGAAACTAGTCATGTACTACTTCACCCGTGTTTCTCTAATTGTGGCTTGATCTGCGTTTCTCTAGCCGTGGCTGCTGCTGGATTTCTTTAGCCATGGCGGATCTGTGTTCACTAGCCACGGCTCAATCAGGGTTTCTCAAACTGTGCCTCGATTCGGGGTTCTCTAGCCCCGACTGGAACTGGAATTCTCTAGCCGTGACTGGATCTGGGTTTCTCTAGCCCCAATTGGAACTGGAATTCTCGAGCCGTGGATGGATCTGGGTTTCTTTAGCCTTGAGCTGAATTGGGATTCTCTAGCCGTCGTTGGATCTGGGATTCTCCAGACTGACTGGGAACTGGGATTCACTAGCCATGGCTGGACCTGGGATTCTCTAGTCTTGACTAGATCTTGGTTTCAACTAGCCATTGCAGGATCTGTGCACCTCTAACCATGGCTGGATCTGGGTTTCTCCAGCTATAATGTGAGCTGAGTTTGTCCAGCTATGTTGGATCTGGGTTTCTTCAGCTGTAATGTGAGCCGAGTTTCTCCAGCTGTGTTGGATGTGGGTTTGCTTTGCTGTTGTTGGATGAGAAGTTGCTTTTCCTGTGGCTTTCTCATGCTGCTACACAAAGATGTATAACATTATCCCACCTGGTAGTTAAACCACTACCACTAGCCAAACAGCAATTTGCTAAGAGTTTCTGTCAAACTACAAATGATATTGTTCAGGTAACACAATTATTCCTGGAGTACCACAGGCTAAAGATTAAAATTCAATGACATTTTCAAAGTTTGGCTTAGAGTTTTGTCATCTGTTTAAAATATTCAGAAACCAAATAGAAAATGTATTACTTCCAGCCTCAACACTGATGCCTTGACAACACTTGTGACCCACAATGGATCAAAGGGATTAAAAAAACGTTCCATACAGAAAAACAAATTATAACATTTCTTCACTATTTCAGATATTTTCAGTATACAAATAGGGAACACTACAGGTATATTTAAAATAATTTGTGTGCTGTATATTAGTTTTCTGTAATGGTTTTTCATTTGCCACCCAAGAAAAGGTTTCGGGTTAAACCATACGTACAATCAGAAAAGCACAAGACGTCGAGCAGAATTTTGTAACTCCAAGCAAAGAAATGGAAGTCTGCTAACCAGGTTATCTTGTACTTCATTTTATTCTACGGGAGTCCAATTACTATGACAGCCTCCCATGTCAAAAGCTGTCAAAGCCCCATCAACACCATTAAAAACTGCCTGTGCAAGAGTTGATGATGGCTCTTAACTCTTTCATTTTGTGCAAGATCCCTGGCAGTAACTCTATCTGTCCGAGAGGCCAAAGCTTCTTCAGGAGGTGAAATCTAATTTGAGATGCACAGAATGCAGGCCATTTCAGACTAATATTACCTCAGAGGTGGTTACAGTAAACTAGAGTGCAACACATGGCAGTGCCACTTGCAGGTAAGAAATGTGATGCACGATTTTTATAAGTCAAGGAGATGCCCAATGCCTTGAAACCAGACAATGACAGGTTCTGATCCCACTGGAGTCCTTTATACTCCTCTCCCTCTTCTAGCGGCAAAAAAGCAGGCCATGACTTTAAGCTTAGTTGAAGTAACCTTTATTCAAAAAAAAAAACATTTATGAAAAAAGGAGACAGAGCCTTGGCATGCAGGGCGAAACAAACCAGATTAGAAAAAAGAGTAAACATTTACATATTGTACATTTTATTGGTTTGCTTGTCACAAGTCAACTCTATTACTGCAGTTCAGATACAATAACCTTTTGTTTTAGATTATTTTTTACTATTAATATTAGTCCACTCTAACTATCCTAAGTACCTTCTTTGCTGATTGTTTTACCCAGGATAGTTCAACTGACACACAACATCTAAGTTTCAGGAGAGGTTCCTGCTTCCACCATACTTTATTGCTGAAAGAGACTCAAGCACCTGGAGGTCAAGAGGCTAGCTCAAGTTCACACAGTGAACTGAAGGCTGTGGTGGTTCCTGAGCCTGGCTTCTCCTGGGTGACACTTCAGAACTCCAACCCCTAGACCACATGACCTTCTGCATTCCAGATTATGCAAAGGAACATTAACAACAAAGGTGTTGAGCAGAAAACAAATGTTGCTTCACTGCCCTTCCCCTGAGAGGGTCTCTAAACCTAAAACGATGTGTGTCCCAGGACCCTTACTACTGGACTAACAAAGGCACTGCAGATTTAACTGGTCACCCTATTGCTCATATGGTGCTGCCCGCTGTCCCAGGGGCATTGCAAGTGCCAGTGACCTCGGTTCGAAGTGTGGACTCGGCTGCTCAGGCAGGTGACCAGGGCTGAAGTTGGTGATTTTCCAGCCCAGGGAGGGGATGATGCTGCTTCTCGCACCACAATGACCTCTGTGGTGGGCAACGTAGTTTGCTCCCCACGGGTCTACGCTGTGGAGTCAGAGGCCAAAGCTTTCTGTGGCAGTGCCATCTATAGGGTGGACAGAAGGAAAAAATAAATAGGGGAAAAACCCAGACAGAAATGCATTCGATGGTCCCATGCACTCTCGGCACCCCACTCCATGCTGATCTCCATCGGAAGGAAAGAAGGATAGGCAGATGATGAGGTTGGGAGGTCGCTCCGATAACCCAGACCCAAAGTCTGGATGGACCAGTACTGCAAAACAAAGAGCCTTATGAAAAAAAGCCTCCTAATAACTTAATGCATTACCCTCTGATCTGCAGTGCCCTGGGCTAATAACAGCTTATGAGTACAAGAAACTATTACTACACAGCAATTCATTAGGCTAGTCCCAATGATAAATGTCATTAATTAAGGCAATTCAGGAAAGCAGGGTAGAAAATCGTAGATAATTATGACTAATAAATCAGGACTCTTCAAAATTTAGAACGTGTTACATCCTACTCATTTCTATTCATGAAGACTGAAGCAGTAACAAAAAGCTGTATTAGGAAAATGAGTCAAAAACGACAAGGCTAAATTGTCCTGTAGCAGATTAGGTGTGATATTAATTTCGTAAGAGCATTTGTTCATATCTGAGCTGAATTAAAGAAAGTCAAGATTTCAAAACACCAGAGATCCTTGGGATTCCAGAGGTTGGTTCCAAAGCACCCAGAATACTGTAGACTGACAGGCAAGCAGATAATATCAGAGTAAGGCGCTAAAACTAAATAAATAATAGAAATTGCACAGCCAGCCTGGATACATTCAGTTTGATTTCTGCTCAGACACACACTAGGTAGGACAGCATTATCAAGGGAGACTGTCTTGTTAGACCTACCAGCTGCGATTCTGCTGACTATGGTACTGAAAAGGGATCACAGGGATACCACGCTGAAATCTCCATGGGCTGATTCTATTGCATATTATGCACCTGGTTAGGTCTGCAATACAAGGAAATACATTACTGACTCACGAGCCCAGATCTGTTAGTTTTGGGTCTGACTGACCCCACTGCAAAGCAACTCACCACAATAGGAGTCAAATGGCAGGCCAAGGACGGGTGCTATGGCCGGGTGCACAGGCTGGGGTCATAGGCTCGGCTACTGAACCGGCAAGTGTGAAAGCTGGAGCAACACCAAAACAAAAAAGACTCAGTCTACCACTAAACCAAAACTCTTCACTTTCTCTGCAGTGGAGGACATAAATCATATCAACTGCCGATGATGACAGTCGAAAACTTTGGTCAGAAGCTAGACAGGGCATGCGGCAGTGAATCAGGACAACACCTGAAAAAGTTAGAGGATAGCAGCAAGAATATTTACAAGAATTCTGCACTGTCTGCAAGCTGTAACCTCCCGGGTCGTACCCGAACATAGTCATTCTTATGACTAGTGCGCCTATGCGGTCAACAAAAACTAAATAAATAAATATATAAAATAAAAATAAGTAAGACTGATGATGTGATGGCTACTATCACTGCAGTCAAAAAATAGCACATCCATCTTAAGGCAACTCAAAACCTACGAGAACTCTGGAGATATCTCAATCTCTGGGTGCTGGGGAAGTACCCATGACAAGTTTGAAACTCAGGAGGTTTTTTTCCATATAGGTAATATAGTTTTTGTTTTTTTGGTAATAATCGTACAGGAGTGCAGTGTGCATATTTATGGAACATAGAAAAACAGAAGTGAGAAAGAAGTGTGTGCCTCAGCTGGGGCTTGAACCAAGGCCACCTGAAATACCGTCCTGATTGCGCTAACCAGTTGCGTCAGTGAGACAATTGGAACCTGGGCTGTCCCCGACACATCACTCTTTCTCAAATGCGCAACCCAATGGCAACACAAATATTTACTTGCAACAATCACACAGGAGTGCGGTGTGCATATTTATGGAACACATACAAACAGCTGTGACTTAAACCCAGGCCACCCAGAATGCCATTCCGATTGCACTAACCAGCTGCGCCACTGAGACAACTGGAACCTGGGCTGTCCCCGAGCATATAGGTTTTTACTAACATATTAAAATGCCAACAGAATAGGCCTAACGGTCTTTCGTGTCTGCTCGTTTGGTCAGCCCCCACCCTGGGTGCTGACCTTGCTGTCCCCCTCGCCTTCTCTGGCTTCTCCCTTCCCAGTTCCGGATATTCTCGCTGCATTGGATTTTGCTTCCAGAACCCTTCCCCTGTACCTGTCCCACCCCTTCTGAACCCTCCACTGCTCTGCCTCCACCAGCCCCTAGGCAGCGCATTCCATGGCTCCACCACCCTCTCAGTGAAGTAGCACCTCCTCCTTTCTCCCTGAATCTTTCCTCCAGCTTCCACCCATGCCCTCTAGTGGCCCCTCCTCCTTCCTTCAAGCACCCTAACTGCTCCTCCCCTATTTACCCCTTCATACACCTGAAGACCTCTATCATGCCCCGGTCCCTTCTCTCTTCCAATGTGTACATATTTGGCTGTTCGAGCCTCTCCTCAGGTCCTGTCCCCAAGCCCCCAAATCATTTTGGTTGCCCTCTTCTGGACCCTCTCCAGGAGTTAATGTCCCTCTTTAAGTGTGGCCTCCAAAACTGCACGCAGTACTCGAGGTGCAGCCTCACCAAGCAGTTATACAGAGGGAGTATCACTTCCCTTCTTCTGGAGGTGATCCCCCTAGCGATGCATCCCAGCATCCTGTTGGCCTTGGCTGTTGCCCTCCTACAAGTCTCCGAGTTGTTCATCTTTTATTTTTCTCCCATCCCCTGGCACTGCCAGGGATATACACTGTTAATCAGGGAAACTATTGTCATTTCTTACCAGGAAAGGAACACTACGCTGTGATATCTGGTTTCCAGGTGTGCCCTGGAGGAGGTGGATTCCTTGGACCAGTTCTATTGACAAGGAGAATCTGGCCTTGACACCAGGGAAACTCTTCTTCAGTAAGTGCCCTGGGATCTTTTACTTCCTCATGGACAGTGACCAGAGATGGGCAGATGGGACCACTGTTTAACGTCTTATCTGCAGGATGGATACCCTGTTCAGGTGAGTTCCCTGCCATTCAGACAGCACGGGATCCCCCTCCCCCCCAGGTTTTTCTGCTTGTTGCCCTCCCCCCATATGAATCGGTGGTCTATCAGCCCCGATACAGCATGCACCTGCGAGGCCCAAGGTCCCTGGCCCACCTGTAAGGGTTACTACACATTGGAAATCACTGCCAGCCCTCCCCGGCCAAGGCACACTGCCTTCCTGTAGCCTGGCCTGCCTCCCAACATGGCGATCAGCATCCATTGCTGAATCCTGGTTGTCAGCACAAAGCGCCAACGCCAAACCATTTAGGTGGCCCCAAAACTCAGAGTTTAATGGGAATTATAAAAGAAACATGTGCTGGAGCCTTGGGCTTTAATGAAGAATGCATACATCCAATAACTAACATTTACCACATAGTGCCTAGACTGGAGTGGAATATAAAATATTGGTGCCAGTGATACAATGTAGCATAGGGATAATGGATCACTAAAGGAAGCGGCTTTGCAAACTGAGCCCTGCGGTACAAAGATTGATCCAGTAACTTCAGTTAGGAGGCAGTATGGCGTAGTGGTTAAGGGCACTAAGCTGCAAACCTGGAGACCTGGGTTTGAATCCCATCAGCTCCCACTTGCATACTGTGTGACCCTAAGCAAGTGACAATTTCCTTGTGCTCGGAGGTCACACCTGGAAACGAGCTCTGGCTGAGTGCGCCTTTCCCGGTTAAACAATTTCTCCTTTCCCCCCTAAAAGTCAAAAATGTCCAGGTATTCTAAAGGCCCTGGCTTTTAATCAATAAGATTGCCAGAATTAAAGGTGTTGAGCAGTACAAGGGTAAAATAAATCATTTTTACCTTGTCTGCTCATCTATCCAGACAAGAAAATGCAGGTTTCTTAGCTTCATAGAAGAATTAGAAAAGATATTGGGCAGGGGGCCTCACTCTGCCCTTCCTATGCAAGGCACAGGTACTTAGAAGTCTGAAGAAAATGCAGTTGGAAAAATAATTAAAGGTAGACGTTATCGCAGGAGAACTGGGGATTCTTCTAGTTCTGCCTCAGCGACTTCTGATGTTTTTGCCCTTGCCATGCAGCAGGAGAATAAGTTAAGGTTCCGTAGAGAAAAGTCTTTTTGTACTTTAACTGATTTATTGATCATGAAGCAATGTTACACTTGCTGGAGCCCTTTATACTAACATGAGATGACAATATTAACAATAATTTTATTCATAAGAATGGGATACACCATTAAGTCAAAGACTCCTTTACAACGACTTGAGCAGCAAGGCAACCAGCATCAGGTAACAATTAGAAAGTAGGAGTTGCACAACATAACCTTAAGTACAAAAGTGGGGACACCACTTCATCACAGTCACATTTTGCACACACACACTTAAGGAGATGGCAGGTTTAGATCAGTGATGCCTGACTTTTATCACTATCATATTTCAACCCAGTGCTGCTGATTTATGTCCTTTTTACCTAGACTGCCTCACTTTTTTAATTTTTTTATTTTTTATTTTAAATCTTTACTATTGTTATGGAGCTGTACCAATTCCAAATATACTCGGGGAAACTAGCATTTGTTTATACTGTCCTGATTATGTATGTGCCTAATTACAAAATAGTGTGTTTTGAGTTATCACTCAGCAAGCTGAATGATTACATAGAGAATAATGTATAGGCAACCATACACAACAAGGCTGTGTTTCCATCAAGGGGTTGAGATGACAGCGTATGAACCTCGAGAGCGAAGCTCGAGAGGTCCATGCTGTCATCTCAACCCCTCGATGGAAACACATGCTGAGTTGTGTGTGGTTGACCATATTTTATTTTTTATAGTATATGGTTTTTTACACTAGAGTGACAGACCCCCACTGAAGTGAAAACAAAAAAGCTTGCCATTTCTTTGTTCTACTCGCATATCAGAATCAAATTTCCCGATTTTGAAAGGTAAAAGGTATGACTTTGGGCAATGGGTGGTTAGTAAGTAGCTAGTTGTATGACCTTTAACTGTGCATAACAACTGTTCAGAATGTGCATAACAACACTTTAGAATGTGCTTAACAAGGATTTTGAGCAGGCTGATTTTTATACACAACAAAGGGTAACCATATGCTACATATATTTTTATATAACAGGCATGGGTCCAGACTAGCCAAGATAAAACTACTATATTATGACCAACTTGCAAGACAGTACTACTGTCTCACATTTTCTAAGTTAGAACTACTATACTGCAAAGCCGAGTATGTCACAATGGAATTCTGAACCAATCACATAGCAGCTTTAACAATGCTGATGACATCACAACAGCCATGTGCAGCTCTGAAGCCAGCAGATATTAGATGCTCTGTAGACTTAGTTGCTTTCTAGTCTGCATCTGCACTGACTGTGTTTATTTATATAATATACGGTTAGGGCTTACTATGTACAGAAATCAAGGAGGACCACAAAGTTGTTATGGATGCGTAAATGCTGTTGCTAGCCTTGCTTGTAGAGCAGAACGCAGCTAACTAAAAGAAGCTACATTTTCTTATTAATTTAAAACTTATATCACAGCAGGAGTCAGTCTGTTGAGATTAAGTAGATACTTTATTAGAAGTAGAAGGGGTCTTATTTAGGGTTAAAAAAAAGAAAGAAAGTCAGTGTGTGTGTGTTCTGTGTTGGGAAGGGTACTGTATCAGCTGACTTTGCTAAACCAGTAGGAGGAAAGAGAGCTTAATTGGGGGTGTGGCTTAGACACTATAAAAGCAGGTGACTCAAATTACAACTTCCTGTTGCTAGCCTTTTTTCTTACTAACTGCCCTCCATTCCACCCTAAGCCAGTTCTACTTTTATAGCCACTGGATTTGGTTGTCAACAGGAACTTCCTGTTTGGCAGTAGGAAGGGAAGGATCGTAGAGAAACATTGGCTTTGTCAACCCTAAAGGAAAAAAGTAGCTCACTCTCCACCCCTAGCTGCTGGTGGTCTGACATTGAGCAAGGAAGAAGGAGGCTACTGAAGAATATAGGAAGTTGCTGTCCCTGAACAGGAAGGGTGAGAACTGTAAGGAGAGGAGAGAATAAGCATCCAGAGAAACAGTAGAGGGGACACAAAATAAGACATGATAGGAGTGGTGCAGTGCAATGGCTGTGGGGCGGCAGTGTTCTGGGAGACATTCTGGAGGCTGCGATGCTGCCCTATTTGCAGGCACCTCTCTGGTCTGAGAGAGGAGGTTGCCCATCTCCAGGCTGATCTGGCTAGGATTCTGGAACCTCCTCCCCACCCAGGGACCACCAGGGCCAATGCCACTACCTCAGAGGTTGCCAAAAACAGGAGAGGCTGGACCAGGGTGGCCTAGGAGGGAGAGGGTGGTGGAACAGGAGTTGCATCCTCCAGCTGTGCCTCTCCACACCATTCACTCTTCTGGTGGATAGTGGTTCCTCTATGGAGGCACCTGCAGTGGAGACCAAGGAGGATGCTGGGAACCTTCACAAAGGAGACCCACAGGAGGGGTGGCATGGGACCCCACAGGGGAAGGAAACAACTCCTGGTGGGGACTCAATCATTGGGGGGAGGAAGGAGAGGGAAGTAAGGTGCTCTCCTGGCGCCACGGCTTGAGGGACAGAAAGCTAATCCTCAGGATCGTGGGAGGAGCTGCACCAGGAGGAGCTGGATGTCATTGTCCACCTAGGGACAAATGACCTGGCTAGGAATGGGATCAGAGCAGTGCAAGAAGAGTTTTAGAGTTGGGAGGGCCTTAAACAAGTAGCACATACAGTAACCTTCTCGAGGTGCTGCTGTCTATGGCAAGGGTGATGCTGGGCACTCCTCACCAGGGAATTCAATGAGTGGTTGAAAACTGTGTGGAGCTCAGGCTTTTGCCATTGGGACTGGGAGCCACCTGGAGGATGCAGACTTATACTGGTGCGGGTGGTCTGCATTTGTCCGGGGAACCAGGATCCTAGGTGAGAGGTTTAAATGCTTCATTGGCAAACATTAAACTAGCCAAGGGGGGAGGCACTGAAAAGAAGCAGGGAAATCCCAGCCTCCCCCCACAAAACATGGTAATTAGTGAGGTAAACACCAAGGTAGAGAAGTTATTAGGGAGCAGGACAGAGGTAAATGTAAAAAAAAAAAAAGGCAGTAAAGACAGGAATGGGGCTAAAAGGGGTAAGGCTATCAAAAAGTGGAGGGTGATGAGTACCAATGCCTGTAGTCTGTGTAACAAGCTCCCTGAACTAGTGGCCTTGATGGAAGAGGGTTGCCTGGATATTGTGGCAGTCACAGAAACATGGTACACAGAGAACCATGACTGGGATGTCAACATACCAGGATACACAATCTACAGGAGGGACAGGGAGGGTAAAAGAGGAGGAGGAGCAGCTCTCTATGTAAAGGAAGGGATCAAAGCAACAGAACTAAAGAGTAAACAGGGAGCAGATGAGGCACTCTGGGTCACCCTGGAGACAGGAAATGGCACCACAATCCGCATGGGGGTTGTATACAGACCCCCATCTCAGGGGGAGGGAATGGACAAGGAAATGATAGAAGGCTTCCTTAGAATGGCAGAAAAAGGGGAGATATTGTTGACGGGGACCTGAATATGCCAGATGTTAACTGGAGCACCTTTGCTGCAGGCACATCCAAGAGCAGGGTCATTCTTGATGCCCTACATGGGGCATGCCTCAGACTGCTAGTATTGGAACCCACTCGGGAGGGAGCAATCTTAGAACTGGTACTCTCAAATGAGGACGGAGAAAGAATCTCAGATTTAGAAGTGGGTAGCCATCTGGGAACAAGCGACCATCAAACACTGTGGTTCACGATAAACACAGCCATACAATCAAGCCATACAAAAGCAAGAGTATTGGACTTTAGGAGAGCTGACTTTGGGAAAATGAGAGAGTGCCTCAGAAAAGCACTAGCAAACAGGCAAGAAGTAGGGGTGGAGGAACAATGGGGAGTAATCAAAACAGCCATCACAGAGGCAACAAGCCTTTGTGTAAAGCAAATCAATAAAACACAACGAAGGAAAAAACCGCTGTGGTTCTCAAAAGAGGTGGCAGGGAAGGTTAAGGAGAAAAGGATAGCATTCAGGAAATATAAGGAAACACAGAAGGAGCAGGACAGAGAACTTTATCAGTTAAAGCAGAAAGCGGCTGGGAAGGCAGTCAGAATAGCAAAGGCCCAAACTGAGGAAAGGATGGCCAATTCTGTTAAGAAGGGGGATAAGACCTTTTATAGGTACATTAGGGAGTGAAGAAAGACCAAAGGAGGGATACTGAGGCTTAATAAAGGGGAAGGAATGTGGGTAGAGGGTGACAGTGAAAAGCAGGATACTGAACGTAATACTTCTGCTCAGTATTTACAAAGGAAGAGGAGGGGGAGGTACCTAAACCAAACAAGAGAAACACTCTGAAGACGGGGGTCGATACCAGTCCATTTACAGAAGAAAGGGTTCTGAAAGAACTAATAAAATTGAAGGTGGACAAAGCAATGGGGCTTGATGGGATTCACCCAAGAATTCTAAAAGAACTAAGGGTAGAACTAGTGACACCGCTGACTACTCTCTAACAAATCATGGGAGGATGGTGTGGTGCCTGAGGACTGGAGGAGGGCAGATGTGATTCCTCTTCACAAAAGTGGGAGCAGGACAGAGGCAGGAAACTACAGACCAGTTAGTTTGACCTCAGTGGTGGGGAAAATGATGGAATCACTTCTGAAGGAAAGAATTGTTGAGTACCTAGAGGCCAGTGGGGCACAGGACCCAAGGCAGCATGGATTCAAGATAGGAAGGTCGTGTCAGATGAATCTAATAGATTTCTTTGACTGGGTGACCAAAGTAGTAGACCAGGGAGGGGCTGTGGACATGGTCTACCTAGATTTTAGCAAGGCATTTGATACAGTCCCACACAAAAGATTAATACACAAGTTAGAAAGCCTTGGAGTGGGTCCCAAGGTGGTAGCCTGGATAAAAAATTGGCTAGACAACAGGACGCAAAGGGTAGTAGTAAATGGAGTACACAGTGAAGAAAGGAGGGTTACTAGCGGGGCACCGCAGGGTTCAGTACTGGGACTGGTCCTTTTTAATGTCTTTATAAGTGATATTGCAGAGGAACTGGAAGGAAAAGTATGTCTCTTTGCAGACGACACAAAGATCTGCAACAGGGTTGATACACAAGATGGAGTGGAAAGGATGAGAACGGTCTTGGTAAGGTTGGAGGAATGGTCAAATGTATGGCAGCTCAGATTCAATGCAAAGAAGTACAAGGTAATGCACATGGGAAACAAAAACCCAGGGGAAGCGTACACAATGGGGGGTGAGATACTGACAACAGTAAAAATGGAAAGGGACCTAGGGGTAATTATATCAGATGACCTAAAGGTGGGCAAACAATGTGAGAAGGCAGTAAGGAAGGCTGGGAGGATACTGGGATGCATAGGAAGAGGCATCAATAGTAGAAAACAGGAAGTTGTTATCCCTCTGTACAGACAGTTGGTGAGAACCCCATCTGGAGTACTGTGTGCAGTTCTGGAGACCCCATCTCCGCAAAGACATAGACAGAGTTGAGGCTGTCCAGAGAAGGGCAACCAAAATGGTGCAGGGTCTGCACCAGAAGACATACGAAGAAAGACTAAAGGAGCTTAATATGTATACCCTTGATGAAAGAAGGGAGAGGGACATGATAGAAACTTTCAAGTACCTCAAGGGAATCAACAAAGTCCAAGAGGGTAGCATCTTTCAGAAAAAGAGATGTTCAAGAACAAGGGGGCACAATTTGAAGATAGAGGGGGGACGGCTCAGAGGTAATGTAAGGAAGTATTTTTTCACAGAGAGGGTTGTGGATGCATGGAACAGCCTCCAAGGAGGTCGTGGAGTCAAGAACAGTGGGGGAATTCAAGAATGCATGGGACAGACATAAGGCAGTCCTAGTGGGGGGTAGGAGGAAGTAAGCTGTTGCTTAAGTAGGATCTGCAGCTTATCTGTTAGGTAGGAAAATGGGCAGACTAGGTGGGCCAAGCGGTCCTTATCTGCCGACAAATTCTATGTTTCTATATAGAAAATAATAACCAGCTTCCCCTTTTTCCCATAGAGAAACCGTGGCGTAATTTGCCGTTATAAAGGAGTGTTTATAACGGCAAACACGCGCACAGTCTCCTATGCTGTGCGCATGCTCATGCAGCAGCGCCACCACTCAAGACCGCTGACCGCTTCCATCTCTCCCGAAAAAACTCCGCCACCGTCAGAAGAACTTGGCGGTAAGTTCTCTCCCCCACACACGTGAAAACCTCACAAACCAGGACAAAAAAAAGAATGTTTTAAAATATGCAGATTCAAATCGGCATCTGACAAAAACGAAGCCACATCGCAGATGTACCGAAAGCTTTTTATTTTATATACTTGCTGAGGCAAAAATGGGAAACCCAGCAATTATATAAAATAAAATATGGTCCGGGATGTGTGTCAAACTCGATTTTACACACACCCTCGTTGTGGGATGCTTTTCACAAACTCCTCGAGGTTTATGTAGCATCCCACAACTCGGGTGTGTAAAAACTGCTACACACCCTGACCCATACTTTATTCTCTATATAATGCATGTGTGTTATGAGGTCTTTTTTCTCACACACCTGAGGTGTGTGATGACCCATAAACCTCAACAGCGAAGCTCAAGAGGTTTATGCAGTCATCACACACTGAGGGTGTGTAAAAGAAAACCTCATGATCACACAGCTGTATATGTTTTATTTTTTATAATTACTGGTGCTTGGTGTTTTAAAGAAAGAAAAAGTTACAGCTTCTTGACTAGTCCATGCTGTTTCTTGCTTCTGTAATATGCTCCATAAGCTCAATTGAGCTTTTGTTGCATTTGTTTATATGTAGTAAATGTTACAGTTTACTGGATCTGAAAGCTTAGCACGACCCAAACTATTGCGGTTTGTTTAAAAATAGTGGCAGGAATGGTACTAGCCACCTATGCTGCTCATGAAGGACCCCAATGATTCCGTAGGAGTGGAGGGCTGTATTGGCACTCAGTTTTGGTTTCTTTTACTATCTGTTTGCATTTCGGTGAAGAGAACAGTTTGTGAAGCCTGCCCTGAGAGGGAGTGGAATCTTGCTTTTTTCAAACCTGCGGTCGAAATCAGGCTTCTCCCGCTTGCACGTTAGGGACAGTTGAGCGCGAGCTTTCAAAAGTCATAATAACTGGTTATTACGGCATTTCCCAGTTATTATGGCTTTTGAAAAGTAGCAGAAAGTTGTGCATTAAAGGGGGTCACCAGTAATTATAAAGTTGTTGTGGATGGTTCCAAAGTTGTTATGCATGTTCTCTCATTAGCGATTCAGCAGTGCTGCGCTTTGCGCTCTGTCTCTCCCGCTACTAGTTTCATAGTGTTTGCAGCTGTCACTGTGCAGACGAGTTTGGCGATTTGGGGTCACATAAAATGCAAGGCTGTATTTCATTAAGTGAACTGATTTGGACAACACTTTTTTTTTTAAAAACAACAATTATTTAAATGTAAAATAGCAGTTTGAAAACTGAAAGTTGACTGGGAGCATGCACGCCCCTGATGAGCATTCTTCAAGTTCCCAGTTTCACTGTTCAAACTGCGATTTCGGCCTGAAATACCACTTAGTTTTAAAAAGGAAAAGTATTGCTGAAATCAAATCACAATGGAATACAGCTATATATATACATATATAAATATATATATATATATATATATATATATGACCCATGATTCCAAAACAGAGACAGCCTCCCCCTCCCTATCCATCATGAGCTAGTCAAAGAAATGATTCTCCAGTAACTGACTATGCTGACATAGGCTACGGTACTGTCCCAACACGTCCTTGTGCAGGCTCGATACTCTCCTGAACTCCTTCTGCCGCTTTGCTTCTAACCTCCCCCCCTCGCACGCATCACTGCTCTCTACACTCCTCCCTCGTTATTACACTTCTGCCCCATCATCGCTTGACCCACTGCTTGGCTTTCAAAGCCAAATACTGGTTTGGGACCCTCCCCTCCCCTCCCCTCTCTCCTCTCTAGTGTTGCTTAGATTGTGCTTTTGTGGATCCTACCAGTATCTGTCAGATAGTGCTGGTATCCTACCTAGGATCCTACTAGAAATCCTACCAAAGAAGGATGTAGGATCCAAGGTTAGATAGTGATGGATCCTAGGTCAGACAGCGATGGATCCTAGTTAGGATCCAGGGATCCTAGGTCAGATAGATAGGATCCGGGGTCAGATAGCGATGGACCCTAGGTCAGATAAGATAGGATCCAAGCTGCATCTGTTGCTAGGAGCCACAGGATCCACAACATTCGTAGGATCTATGCATTGGATCCTAGAGGGTAGGATCTATGGTCAGATAGCACTACTATCCTACCACAGCAACTGTCTGGCCAAATGGGAGGTATCTGTTGGTATCCTAATTTATTGGATACTACATGAGCAACACTCCTCCTCCTTTCCCCAGCAGCCCCCCTCCACCTACCCATTGTGCTCCAGGGACTCCCGCTCTTTCTCACTGCTTCACCCCACGCAACTTCTGGTCTGTCAGCTTTCTCCTACAGACTACCCTCCCTCTGGAATAAGCTCTCCCCAACCACTCGCCATTCACACTTGCTTCCAGCCCTAAAGCGTTGGCTTCGACATACTCCTTCCTCCCTCCCCACTTGCTCCTGCACTGCCTCCTCCCCAGTCCCTCAACCTCAGCCCCCTTGTCCCCTAATGATCTCTGAGTCTCCTCCTTCTGACAAATTATTTGATTTGTTGACCTGCCAACCCTGCTTGTTACCGATGATTTGCTGTAGTTACTGGATGTATGATTTTGATCCTGTTCTTACTCCATAGCACTCGACTGTTATAATTGCTGCGTCTTTGTGTGTAATTGCTGTGATTGGAATTGTGAACTGGATAATAAAAACTTTGTCTGCACAGTATTTCTAGATTTAAGTAAGGCATGTGACACTGTAGACCACAGCCTGCTCCTTTTGTCCCTTCGGAACACTGGGGTTGGATCCACTGTCCTTGAGTTGGTTTGCCAACTACCTTGCAGGTAGACTCCAGCAAGTGAAGGCGGGATGGAAAGTTTCACCTCAAACCCCTGTTGAGTGGCGTTCCACAAGGCTTCTTTCTTTCTGGGTCCCTCGCTCTTCGCTACGTACATTAACAATATTGATGCTTCCATCAGAAAAGCACAAACACACCTTTTTGCAGACGACACAGTGCTTTACACTAGTAGTCCTACCCCTGATGCTGCTTGCAAAGCTCTTCAGTGTGAATTCAATCTGCTGCAGCATCAGCTACTTAACCAGAAGTTGTTGCTTGATGCTAAGAAAACTAAGGCAATGATGTTCTCGCCTTTCCCTCAGGCACCCAACCCTGCTATCACTGGGACGCTTCCTCAGATTACCACTATCCTAGGTGAACAGCTGGAATATGTTACTAAGTTCAAATACCTGGGGTATGGATTGACCACAGACTCTCATTCAATGATCATATAGAAGAGCTGATAAAGAAACTCAGAGACTTTCTCTTTTCTTTAGGATCAAAAATCTCCTTACAAGGGACACCAAGTTGAGAATGGTTCACACTACCTTTCTCTCCCTACTAGACTATACAGACTTCCTCTATAGCCAGGGGCCTGCTAGTGCACTTGCCAAACTCGATATACTTCATCATCGAGCCTTAAGGTCCATCACAGGTCTCCCATACTCCACACATCACTGTTCCCTGTATGAGGCAGTGGGTTGGTCATCCCTCAGTTATAGATGCCAGAGAAATGCTGCGTTTTGGACATACAAAGCCATTACAAAAATACTGTCACAATATATCTGACTGCCTACCATTGTGTACACTTGGTAAGTATGCCCTGAGAAGCACTTCTTATATTTCCTTGTACGTTTACAAGACCAGATCATGTTCTGGCAGGGCCTCATTCAGACCTAGAGACATCTGTAGGCGGTGTCTGAAAGCATAGCCACTCAGGACAATAACGCCTATAGACGTACTCAACAGACTTTCACTCAGGCCTAGAAACGTCTGAGGAAGTCAGCAGTTTTTACCTAACTATTAAACAAACCGAATTGCTTAGAAGTGAATGCATAGCATCGTTAGAAAGGTAACTTTGCTCTGAACAATTTTGCTGCAGACACTTTGTGTCTATCATGTATACTTCAGGAGTTATTCATATTTATTTAAGGTGTGGTGTGCATGGCTAACATTTGTCTCTCAAGCCTCACCTAAGCACCTTGAATAAATCTGAAAAAGAAAAAAAAAAAAACAGTTGTGTGGTATTTCAGCTACTATAAAATAAAAACTAAATGGAATACAAATGATTGCATAGCACCATTAGAAAGGTTATTTTGTGCTGAACAATTTTGCCCCTGATACTTTGTGTCTACCACATATACTTTAGCAGTTATTTGCATTTGTTTAAGGGATGGTGTGCATGGCTGACATTTGTCTCTCATGCGTCACCTAAGCACCTTGAAAAAAATCAGAAAAAAAATCAGTTGTTTGGTATTTCAGCTAGTATAAAATAAAAACTAAATTGATTACAACCGATTGCATAGCACCACTGGAAAGGTAACGTTGTGCTGACCAACTTTGCCACTCATACTTTATGTGTAGCAGTTACGGTTCAAGAGGTAGTCACATTTGTTTGTGGCATGCTGAATATGGCTTGATTTTGCTTAGAAAGGCCCAGGATGCAGTGCTAAGAGTATACAGGGCACAAGTGGTGGAAGTCTCAAAGAGCTCTTGTGGTGCGAATGTGCTACCCCTACTGTGGAACAATCTGGAAAAAAACTTAAAATTAACTCAGCCTATTAGCTTTACAGCATTCAAAACTCTATACTGATGTCGTAGTAGGGAAACCTGTTCCTGTTACCACTGACCCACAAGCCTCTATACATGCTAGAGCACTATATGTGCCTTCCTGTTACAGTACTAACATAATATGGCCTCTCTCTACTATTCTTTTCCTTTTCTCACCCCTACCGACCTTTTCTCTATCCTTTACTCTTTTCCCCACTACCAACTTTCTGGGTGTTTGACCCACAATATCTTGGCACTGCACCATCCCTCTTCTTCATCCCTCACTCCTCATCTACTAGTATCCTTCCTTTCATCTTCCGCCCCTGCTCTAGTGTCCTGTCCAGTACCTCCAATTATACTGTATTCCTCCATCTAAATGTTCTCTTCATGGCCCACCTTGTATTAACCCCTATCATTGAAACTCTATATATTCTGTATACTTCTTGTCTGTACATAATTTTGTTTGAGTGTCACCTGGAAGTGAGCCCCAGCTCAGTGTTCCTTTCCTGGTTACCAAAGTTTAAATAAATAAATGATCGCCAAACTCATCCATACTGTAAAAATGGGTCCAAAAGCAGACAGTGCCCCTGTACTGGCGCTAGTCATCACTCGCAGCTCCCGCTCCCTAATTCCCTCGTGAAAATTATTTAATATAAAAAAATAAAATATGGCTGGCCATACACAGCTTGCCTTGTGTTTCCATCTCAGGGTTGAGATAAACAGCATGGACCTTTCGTGCTTCGCTCTCGAGATCCATATGCTGTTCTCTACTCCTCGATGGAAACACAGGTTTGTTCTGTGTGGTCACTCATACATTACATTCCTTATGTAATGTACTGATTTTCTACTTTTACGTTGAGCCACTGATCAGAGGGGCACAGATTACAGTTTGTAGCCTTTTCCTTTTTTATCCTTTTATTATTTCTGTCATAAAACCACCTACACACCCTGTTGTACAAATCAAATATGACATGGGTGAGAGTGAGATAGTAGAAATATTTTCACTCACTATACTTGACCTCTTCTGTCCTTACTCCTGGCTTCACCACTTATTAATTCAGAAAGTCAAATATAGCTCATGATGATATTTCTTCTATATCACTCTCACCCATGTCATATCCCATATTTTTTATGGACAGACTCGATGGACTACAGGTCCCCTTCTGCCATCATCTTCTGTGTTTAAAGATATATAAAATACAGTATGTGTGTGTATATATATATATATATATATATATATACACACACACACACACACACACACACACACACGCTGTATAACACACGCACATTGTATATACACACATATCTAGAATCACACCTAACTGCTTATTTTCCAGTGTCAGGATAACTTAACTGGCATTTTTTATTTATTTGTCAGGGCTTGAATGTAGCAGTATTCTGGTACATTTTAGGTGCCAAATGTCATGCCGGAATACCAAAATTCGAGCCCTGGTGCTCCACCTGAAATACCAGATGTTTTGCGCATTAGACCCAACAACGGGGGGGGGTCCAATCCCTGTGTCAGTGCTAGCCCCCCCTTCCCAGTACTGTGGGACACTGGGAAGCCCACTCCCAATGTCCCAAAATGTTCCAGTAATACCTTTCTATATAAAAAAAAAGAAAACAGTCCCCCGATGTCTCCCCCGTCCCCATCCCGACCCTCCCACTGAGCAACCCACCACCCCTCACACCCCTTGCCCTATACTTACCATCAATGTATAATAGCCGTCACTGGCGTTTTCAACTTATGTTGCCATCTCGGCCATTTTTCAATATTTGTGCACCAAATGTTCAAAATGGGGTTTTTGGCACCCCACCTCATGAACACTTACACTGTCGTTTCATTACTCAGTCCCGAAAGGTGATTTCACAATCGCAGCGCGGAACCACCTTTTGGAACAGAGTAACAAAATGACAGTGCCAGTGTTCATGAGGTGGGGTCCCAAAAAGCCCATGCTGAAAATCTGATGCAAAAATACCAAAAAACACCCAAGTAACGTGCGGTCGTTGAAAATTTTCTATGCACGCTCGTAACTTCAGCAATTTTTAGTATTTTCACTCCAAATTCACAACATTGCCATTTCTTCACACTGCCTCATGAACAGTACAGCTGCCATTCTTCACATCCTGCCCGAAATGTGTTTTCGCACCTGTGGCACAGAATGGTGCAGTCGCTGTGCAAAAATCACCTTTCGGGACAAGTGAAAGAAATGACAGTGGCACTCTTCATGAGTTTGGGTCCCAAAAAGGCCATGTTGAAAGTATGGTGCAAAAACTCCTAAAAATGGCCGAGTTACATGCAGGCATTCAAAATGTTCTATGCACGCGCGTAACATAAAGACCTATTGAATTTAGGCAGAATACCAGATTTCCAGGTGGGGTACCAAAATTCTGAATCTGGTATTCTGACAAGAATACCCCTTTTTTTCTTAAATTCTACCCGTTTGTATTCATATTTAAACAGCACATTGGATTTACTTTATTGTTTGGCCTTGCACTTTAATTTCCCAGAAGAATATACTGCCAGTGTAATGAACTATTATTGCATTTTTGGGTATGAACTGCCCCTAGATATAGTGAAATGTCATTATTATATATACGGATTTCTGTATACAAAATCTTACTAACAAAAGTAAAAAAAAAAAAAAAAGGGATCCTGTGAGAAGTTAGCTGTGTATAAATAAATCTCCATGTGCCAATTCCATTGGTTATGTACCTTGTTTATACATGAAGGGGGACAAGGTCAGCTCTGTATAAATCTCTGTGTGCTGATTCCACTGGTTTATTTGTTTCATTTATTTATTTAAGACTGTCGTCCAGGAAAGGCACACTGAGCCAAAGCTGATTCCAAGTGTGCCCGAGGGAGAGAGAGTTACGGACAGAAAAACAGTAAATGAGTGCAAATTGCAAAACTTGTGCAAATTATAGCAATTCAAGACACACAGTAGCAGTGACTTGGAAGTGGAACGAAGTGCACAGATAAATAAACTACAGAGCCTGAGAAACTAACGTGCAAAGGGCTAGGTGAGTAAGTGAAAGGGGAGTACAAAGAGAAAAATGCCCCATTATGGTGGGACTGGCACTATGTTTACAAACAGGAGCAGTAACTCAGGTAGTGGGGTGAGGAAAAGCTGCATCTGGATTGTGAGGAAAAGGGGGTGAGGAAAAAAGGGGGAGACAGAACACTAGTTTGAGGCACATCTGAGGAGAAAGGTTTCCTGATGAGACCTTTGGGGGGGGGGGCAGAATGGGAAGGGTGCTGCTACAGACATGGGGAGATGATAGAAGGCAGGTCACCTCGCAGAAGTTTTACCCCCAAGGAAGGAAGAAAGGGAAAGGGAACACTGTTTAACCAGGAGTAGCACACTAAGCCGAAGCTCGTTTCCAAATGCGACCTGGGAGCACAAGGACGTTAAGTGACTTCTCAGGATCACACAGTATGCACCTAGGCAGCTGTGGGATTCAAAGCCAGGTCTCCAGATCTACAGCTCAGAGCCTTAATCCACTGCGCTATTCTGACTCCAAGAAAACTGTCATCAGATGTGTAAACAGAGTAGAAGACTGAGAGAAGAGTGGTAATGCGAATGGCAGCATAACTAATATTTAGCAAAGGAGGGAGGACAGAGATGCACTGATAAGACAGGGTGAGAGGGTGCGAGAGGGGGAGAGAGGTAAAGGCAGAGGAATAGTAGGTAAAAGGAGGACAGTAAAGGGCAATGCAATGGGTGGAGTGAAGCGAGGGTCCAGTCTTGCATGAGTAGATTTTGGTGGCAGCACTGTAAATTGCATCCGTTTACCCCAAAACAGGTAGGGTCATTTTAAGGATAATCTCATGGTAGATTGGGAGGCAGGAAGCAATACAACCACCTTACCTGTACCTAGTTACAATACAGATCTTGCAGCAAGGTGGCTGTGTGTTATTCTCCCTTGTGTTCATTGCACTGGTCATGTATCTGGTTAGGATAAAAATACCACAGGGAGTCGCCAATCTCAAAATAAGCAGTAGTAGATATTTATTTATTTATTTAGATTTTGGTAACCGGCTAAGCCCACTGAGACCAGAGATCCCTTTTTCAGGGGCGACCCGGAGTTAGTTACAATGACTACGTACATAGATGAAAAATACAGTAGGATTTGAGTGAAATACATATTAAGTTACAGTGAGTGCATACATAAACATTGGGGTACAGTAGACTAATAGTAGGTACAGGTCAGGGAGAGGGTAACATACATGGGGAACAGGGAACAGCAGGAATCACAAGGTTGAACAGTTGCTTAAGTCAGGTAAACAGTGTTTTTAGCATTATCCATAGGCGATACAAGGGGTGGAGGGCATTGGTCAGCTGACATAGGAAGGGGGCAGGGACAGTGAACAAAGTGCACAGATAAATAAACTGAACGCCCATTCGCTAACATCCTAGTTAAACTCCTGGTTAAACAGTGTTCCCTTTCCCTTTCTTCCTTCCTTAAGTGTAAAACCTCTGCCAGGTGACCTGCCTTCTATCATCTCCCCACATCTGTAGCAGCACCCTTCCCATTCTGCCCCCTTAGGGGGGAATCATTTTGCACTGGGCGAAAGCTGCACTAAATCGTATGCCAAGCTGTTCACCACGGTCATGCTTGCTAATCCATCATGCCAGGCAGATGTGAAATCGGCACTGTGATCTCCTTTCTTCTTTTAGGTTTGTTGCAGCCAAATAGCTACTGAAGCCCATGCATCTCATCAGAAAGATCTTTTTAATCACCAAACTGACCAACCAGCTCAATTTTAGGACTTGGATTAACTCACTGTCGAGTTCAACACTGACGCTCACAGCCTGATTCCTAGTACTGCTCTGAACGTTCAGAATCAAAATAATGTTACTACCCCAGAGTCCAACTTTGCCTACCATCTGTAGCCCCCAATGTCACCACCCTTTTTTATTATTTATTTATTTTCAATTTACTTATTCGGGATACTCAAACTGAGATGCAACATCTTATTTCAGTGTGTGGTCTTGCTTGTATCCAGTTTTAGAAGCTGAAGGGACTGAAGCACAGAAAGACCTGGTCAAGGTCACGCAGTGAGCTGTTGACTAGGGTGTGATTCCATCTTAGGATTCCCATGATCTGCAGTTTACTGCTCTACAACCACTACACCACGATGACTCTGTGGCCTTCATACAATTTTTATTTTTGTTATAATCAAACAAATGTATCCATGGATCACCAAATGGATGTCTGTGACCTGGGTTCAGGGGCAAGTATGGGATGCTACCAAACAGGTGGCAGAGGTCAAGGAGTGCTGGTGGTGGCACCATGTGCTCAACCAGGAGGGAGGGAGGGAAGCATTGCACTTACACAGCATCAAGCCTGGTGGTAGGGCTCTGAAGGGTTCACTGTCGAGCCACAGAGGAAGCTGCACGTCAGCAAGGCACCTAGCTGATATAATGGGAGGCAGGATGTTCACAAGGGAGAAAATAGGGGGAAAGAAACACAGTAATATAGCAATGGTGGAGCCCACATTCTTGGCCCCATGCCACTGGAACCCTGGTCAGGGTGCAGTTGTCAGGGCTAGCGGGCTGCTGAGAAATACCAGCCTGGTGACTGGGAGGATTATTATGGGAGGAGAAACATAGCACGATGGTGGGGCCCTCCAGTGATCTAGCAGTAATATGCTGTATTCAGAATCTTAGAATCTTGTGACCCAGGTTCAGAAGCATGTCTAGGACACTGGCGAATGGGCAGTCATTGTTAAAGAGTGTTCCCGGCAGCAGCACTTCCTTCACTGATGAGTGACCCCTGCGGTGGGCCAAGGCAGGTGAAGCTGCAGCCAGTGAGGCCTGTCCCAGGCATGACACTGCACACTATGGGTGGTGTGTGGCCATGGGGAAAAACTGGGGTAAAAACATCCTCAGCTATCTCAATAGCCACCAGTACTCTAGGGCCACTGCACAGAGAACTGAGCAATAGTGTTAAAACTGGGAGGTTGCTGGGACGATCAAGAAGGGTAATGACCGAGGGGATAAAGTGCAGTTATAAAAGAAAAATGCTGATACGTGGCCCTTACAGTGGGTTTTCCCTCTTCTTTCTGATAGCTGGTCTTTTCTGCCTTGGTCTCAACACTTAGAAACATCCACTGAGAAGAATGAGGTCCAAGGTTCTAATCCCAACAGAGTTACTGTTTCGCTGTGTAATTATGAGAAGGTCACGTGGCCTCGCTGGGCTTCAGCGCCTTTCACTGAAGCCGTTGATGGTATGCCCTTGATGGTTAATACCATGGGGAAGCTGGACACCCATCACTGAAAACCAATATGTGACTTCTCAATCAGACTGTCTTACAAATAATGATAAAAAAAATACTAAAATCACAGAATGAAAGAATGACCCCCCCCCCAAAAGGGTTAAAAGGCTGTCTTTGTACTGCTCATTTGGACATGAACTACAAGCCAAAGCCCTTATCCACCTTTCAAATAATTCCACAGGTGAGTTTCTAAAGGACTCCAATAGCACTTAGGGTCACAGAACAGTAGTTCACTCTGATTCTGCCTCCAACCACACATATACACAAGACAGCCAGATACGGAATGCAGCACCCAGAAAAGGACCTGACGCTGCCTTCTGGGCTCTGCACTGAACTAGGGACTACCCACGGCATTACAGTTTTTGATATATTTATTCAGTTTTTGACTCGGAAAGGCACACTACGCTTCAATAGCTTTTTTTCTTAGGTATGTCCTGGGGGTGGGCTGCACGGACCTTCATTTTGTTTTATTGTTGGGTATCTTCTAGCTGAGGCATTTAGAGTTACTTTTTTTAAATTATTAAATTATTTTCCATCCCTCTGACAAGGTGTCAGCATGGCTCAGTTAGTAGCACATCAGCTTCTGGACCAGAAGGTTGTGTGTTCTCGTCCCACACCGGGATTGGACTTGTACCTTAAATACTGGCATCCGAGTGCAGTATTAGGGGGTGCTGTACTGCTGGGATGTGCCGTCCTTCGGATGAGACGTTAAACTGAGGTCCCTTCTACCCATGCTGGTGTTGTCCTGGTGGGTGTCCAGGTGGAAGTAAAAGAACCCAGGGCACTCTTCACAAAGAGTAGGAGACATTCCAGGTGTCCTGGCCAACATTCCCCTTCCCATACACCGGTTCATGCAATTGTCCAGGCTGTGTATGGGTGTTGATGTGCGATACGGCTGCCACTACACATTCAGTCACTTCACTACCAGTCTAGCATTGCTTGTACAGCGTTTTGGGAGTACACTGTGTATGAAAAGCACTATATAAATGCTGATTCTTCTTCTCCTCCCCATTTCCTACTACCCCTGCAATGGCAGGAGGGTGCATTCACAGTAAATGTGAATACTGCTCCTTGTACTAGCAGGTGGTGTGTGAATGATAAACAACCGGTGCACTCCCTCTCTCCCAGGGAACTGAGCACTTCATTTCCACAACACACCACACTGAACACTCAGTCAGACTCAGTGTGCATTTCCAAGCTGGTCTGGTGGCACTGAGGGTTAAGGCACTGGATGCCATACTTCGCACCACACCAGCAACCCGGGTTCGAAAACGGACTCGGGCCGCACAGGATTGAGCATCTGGAGGACAGCTCTCCTCTCCTGGGGTGGGCTGCAGGTTTTGCTCTGCTCCTTAGCGGCCCCCGATGGAGATCGGGGGTCCTAAACGAGCCAGCGCAGTAAGGGTTGGAGCGGCGGCGGATGCCAACAGTGTGCCTGCACAGACTTCTTTGCATGTCTGTGCTCCAGGGAGAAACACCAAAGAGAAACCCCCTGGTCTCCAGAAGGAAGACGGCGGTCCACAGGGAGCATCGCACACGCCCACCACCGGTCCCCACCTGGTTGACTCTCTCGGGTCCTCCCCCTCTCTTGGGCCACAGAGGGAGGACTCTGTCCCAGATTCCTCACTGGGTAGGGGATTCATGCAGAGCGGTAGTGGTGACTCGAGTGGTTCTCACCCAATGGGGCCCTGGTAGCCCGGTGACAAACAGAGTCAACAAAAACTAAAGTGTGCATTTCCAGAGTTGCCATGTGTCTCCCCTGGTGGCAGTGTGACACACTGTCTTCATACCACTGGGCTGTCCAGAACTGATTTTCCCCCTCAGCATTCAGACTGTTTATTTACTGACATGCTGGCTGCAGGCAATAACGTCCCGAAAAAAAAAACTTTACCAAGGCCCAGCAGTGCTGGCAGTATTAAGTTCATGAATCTCTATAGATGTGGACTTCTGAGAGTTCCAGCCCCCAAAATAAACTCAGTGGTTTGAATCTGACATTCCAAAAGTCCTACAAAGTTCCTCTGGCCCAGGGTTGTGTCCCACCACAATGCGGGTTGGCACCAGGCAGCAGATTGTGTGTCCTGACGCACCCACAGCACACCCCAGGGACACAACACATTGACTGAGATGGAATCCTGACATTCTGCCTGTGTGTAAAGCATGTGCAGTCACATCTCCCCAAGTGCCCTGGCATTGCACTGTCATGTGGAAGACTACCTTCTCATCTCCAGCCTGACACCTAGTCAAGTCTAACTGAATGTGCAGTGTGCCACTGAGGCAGTATGGTCAAACTCCAAGAAAAGAGTTGGAAACCCTCCGCCACAACAGTGCCACCTGTGAAAGCAGTGCTTCTGGCATTAACTGCAGAGTTCCCCACTGTCTGAAATCTGAATGTACAGGGCAGTGGCAGTGCTGATCGGGTCAAAATGTGCATTATTTTTGTGGACCTCCTATATGCACTGTACATGTGCATAAGTGGATTTTAAGTCAAATATAATGTGCTGGTATCAAAACAGGGGTAGTAGGTGCAGTAAAGGATGTCAATAAAAGACAATTTTGGAGGATTTTGTAAAACAATCAATCAATAATGGATGGAAATTTAGGGTGGTGGCCAAAAAATATACAGCAGTGGTAAAAAAAAAAAATATAGGGTGGTGGCCCACCGCACTAAAACAGTGAATGGGGAACACTGAACTGCATGGGTGACCAAGCACCAGACTAGCCCATACAAGCTGCCACACCGTCGGGGCCCCCAATCAGGAGAGGTAGTTGGGGACTCGGGAGAACAGGGGAAATGTTTGCCAATCCTCAGCAAATTCAAGCTAGCCCTCACAGAGCACCTTCCGGCCCCAGCCAAATGTAACTGCCAAAACCCTGCCTAGGCAATGGCTCAATGACCCTCTATAGCCAACATATATACTTTTGCTGCCTGCCACTATCCGTCTAGTGCTAAACAGTCTGTTTACTGTAGATCTGTAAACACTGTGCTTCTCTTGTTGTACCAGTTTGCACAGCTTGTTGAAACTGTAGTTTTCCTGTTGAACCACTTCGCACTAATTGTTTTTGCACAACATACCTTAATGTTTGCACCCAGTTATGTACCCACCTATGTAACTAATTTGTGTATAATGTCCCTTGATATCTCAATCCAGTACGTACTGTTATCTGTAACTAATCCCTGGTTGTTCCTAAAAATGGGACTTTTGTTCCAGCGGGCCTACCTGGTTACCAAAAACTAATAAATAAATAAAATACTGGCATAGTGAGTTAAATGACAGTCAGCTTTCCCTCTCCCATACCAATGAGCCTCTGATGCTCAGAGTCCAGCCCTTCAGCCAAAACCAGACATGGACAATGCTTTCTCCCCTGAGGGCAGAAGGGCAACCCCTGTGATGAGACAGATCGGATCTCTGGCATCGTAAGAACCTACGTGTGTATGTACAGTGAACCTCTAAGGACACTGGAGTGTATTTAATGAGCAACTGGGCATCGAAAGGACTGAAGGGCTTAAGTACAAAGGAAATGTGGGACTAAAAAAGATACGTGGCACAAATCATTCACCGAGTAAAGGCTTTAGTGACACATCCCCTAGGGACAACACTATTATTGAATGAACTTTAGATACAAATTCTAAGCTGTTAAAAACGGCAGACTTACTGTACAGATGGATTTCCTTTCAACACCTGCACTTCTCTTTTAGGCAAGTGGAAGCACGAACACATTTATTTAAAGCTCTTCACAGTTAACGATGTGAATTAAGGTCTCCAGTTAACCCCTTCAACCCAAGCATAAAACACAGAAGGATAATAGTGGCCTATCCTCGCCTACTGAAAAACAGATCTGTGATAACGGCTGGTGATTTGACATTATGATTCAAGTGAACCCTCTCAGCCAATCAGTAATTTGAGCAACACACCAGAACTTGGGTTCATATCCCAAACACTACCATGCCAGTCCAGCCCTAGGAGGTGCTGTACTGAAGGGGCATGCCACCCTTCAGATGAGAGGTTAATCTGAGCTCCCATCTGCCCATCTCTGGTGCTGTCCTGATGGATGTTCTCGGGTGCAAGTCAAAGACTGCAAGAGACAAGCAGGCCCAGTGGCACAGAGGGCTGAGGTGCTGTCAGGGACTTACCTCTTATCATGCCAGCGACCAGAGCTCAGGAACGAGCCTGAGCGGCTGGGGGCTGGCAGTGGCAGGGGGGGGAGCTGAGAGAGGCTTGAGCAGCCGGCTGGCAGCTCTCCACACCTGGACTGGGGTGGTGAGCCATCCCTCCTCTTCACTGCCACTAGATGGAGGCCTGGTGGTAGAGCAGACATCCAGGAGGCTGACGAGAGTCAGGAGGAGGTGGAAGGGACTGCAATTCTGGGAACTCACGCATTCCTCCACATGCATGCGCCCTCCATGCCACTGCAGCGCCAGGACAGCAGTGGAGAAAATGGGATGAAAATGGTGGACCTAGGCTTCATGAAGCCTAGCCCAAGGCACCAAAACCTACCCTGCCACTTCAAGGTCCAGGGCAGAGTCTGGATGACCGTTGGGGACAGCCGTCCCCCTCACAGCCCCACCATGGGAGGGAACCAATCCTTGGGAGAACTAGCCCTAGACCAGTGAAGAGAGGTAAAGGACAGATGGCAGTGCCCAGGGACAAGGCTGACTAGCTGCCCAGTCTGACTCTGGAGGATAAAAACCTTTATTTAACTATATATAATATATATCTATATATCTATATATCTATATCTATATCTATGTATATATATATATATATATATATATATATTGCAAGACACTTTGCAAGTGTAGGGGATCTTTCCTGGTGTCCTAGCCAGCACTCCCCTTCTCAGTCTGGTTTAGGCATTTGCTCCTGCCTGTGTGTGCATGTTGATGAGTGGAGAGACTGCACTGATATATTTGGTCATTGCACTACAAATCTCTGTCACTGCCACAGCTTGTAATGCGCTTTGAGATACATAATGTAGGAAAAGCACAACTGACATGCAAAATTGAATCTGCACATGCTCGTACATGTCAATTCAATATATTTTTTTTTTTTTCCCCTTTTTCTCCCCTCCTATGTCCCTACCAGAGCTGCCCCTTCAGAAGTTGCCAATGAAACCCATCCCTGCCACCAACTTACCTGCTGCTCGGGGTTCCTCATCCTGCTGCAGATTACCCCCCCCCCCGGGTGGGGTCGGCGCACCCCTATACCTTAATGTCTTCTCCGGTCCCCGAGACAGTGGCAGTCGGCGGCACATCAGGACTGGGTTCGGCGCTCCATCTACCCGGCTCTGGAGGGTATTTTTCCCTATTCTGTGAGGACGTTGCTAGCCCTTGATGTCAAGGCGCAAGCGCCATCCGCAACGTCCTATCCCCCCCAATGATGTAGCCACTCGAGGTGATTGGTCCACAGGCCTATGCCCATGACCAATCAAACCCTTGAGGTGCCGACGAGCTGTTGAGCCCCCAGCCTCCACCAGAGGTCACTGTTCGCCGGGTTGGATCACCCACCCTCTCCCCGGAGAAGGCGAGCTGTCTTCGGACGCCAGCCTTTCTCCCCGCCAACCCCGGTGCCCAAGACCGCTCCTGAACCTGGGTCGCTGGCGTGGTGCGAGGTGTGGTGTCCAGAACCTCAACCCTCAGCACCACCGGGCCAGTGTGTCAATTCAATATTTCTAACCCTGGAAACTGTATTTTCTACATCAATCCATTTTGCCATTTATAGCCACCTTCAGTTTGGCAAAAGTCTACATTGAATTTTCTAGCTAAAAGTCAAGCAGGCTAGTGACTGGGAAAATTTCTTAGCCCCACAGACAATCCACTGGCCCAACTGGCATACTTATTTAACTATTATATCCTCCATACTAGGCAGCAGGGCTAGTTAAAGCAAACTTTTACTAGATCAATACCAAGTCTATCAGTGTTGACTAGTAGGCTGGTGACAATTTCAAATGGTCAGGAAAATCCACTTGGACACCTACTACTTCCTTATTTAGATTCGGTTAGAAGTAGAGAGAGCAGATCCCTCACCCCCACCCAAACACAAAAATATTTAAAACCTCCACAAATCTTAGTTATCAAGTGTATCACAGAGTACTAACTGGGAAGAATAGCCTTTCCTGTTTCAGTTTGCTGGCTCCCCACACAGGAACTTAATACATCAAAGGAGTGTAAATCATGTCTCCTTGTCAGATCACAGTCTGAAATAAGGACAGAACAGTTCCCAGAAGCTTTGCTAGTGCTGATATCTGGCCAACATCCTGCCATTCCCATAAACAATAACTTGGGCTGATTACTTAGAATCATTTCCCAAAACGAAGCCCTAGCTATGCTAAATGACTGGCATGGGGCATGGTGTTTCCCGATCTGAAGAGCATAACAGATACATTTCCACTATTAAGCCCTCCGCCAGTCAGGAAACATGGAAATGAAAACCAGCAAACTCGGCCAAGACCCACCATGCTGAACAGTCACAACCCACAGCTTTGAAGAGCAGATAGTTTTCAGGGCAGATTGCAAATGTTTTCCACTTCACTTGGAGAGCCAGCTCAAGAGTCCAAGTGTTTGCAAATGAATGTACTGTTCCTCTGAGCTGGGCAGAACAGGGTTACTTGAACATCATTTTCGAAAGCCTTCACTTCCACCTCCACTACAATAAACAAAGCTAGATGCTAATAAAGTAAACAAACGTGTACATACATACATACGTACGTACATACATACATACATAGCTTCTGCCAGATAATATTTTGGAAGCGTCTGGGGGTATGCCATGTAGATATTTAAGTATCCTACTAAACCTGAAGTTGTCCCACTCAAACAACCTCATTTACAGAAATGATGGCTACCAAAATTAACTAAAAAAAAAAAATGATGGTGAAAATAAATGGTGAGTCTTTGGAACCCCTGCTCCTATGACCGACAGCTTCAAGCACAATTCAGGGGTCCTGTGACCCTTAAGACCCTTAATGTGGGTGTAACAGGAACTCGTCTATATACCAGTATAGCATCGTCTTCTAATATTTACCTACATATATGTATATACAAAAAACAATGTTTAACAGGGAGAGGAAATTTAGGCTAACTGCAGCTACTTGTAATGTTATTTACAAAAATTATATGAATACCTTCACATTATCAATATATACCCACACCTGTAGATGATGCAACATTCTGTTCAGTTCTCTTCATGGAACCAGTAATTTTACTATAGTATGTTGTGGCCATAGACATCTTAGGCATTAAAACAGAAAACTGTGACCTTTGTGACAGCTGAAAGCATGCCCATGACACAAGCCTGCTGTATGCAGGCAGACGTACTTCTACTTCTTTGCATGTCGGTGTATGTAAGCGCACACCTGCACTCTAAAAGGTATCCGCCATCGGGAGGGGCGGCACAGTGAACAGCAAGGGTGATAACGGGCTTAGTTACAGGGTTTGTGGTTATGCTTTTTCTTTGGGGGTTAAATATAGGTTACTCACCTGTAACAGGAGTTCTAGGAATGGTATATGTTGTTCATCCACACTGTCTGGCAGGTTCCTTGCCACTTTAAATCTTGCCGGAAGGTCTTCAAGCTGACTCCTCCCACCCACCCGGGTGGTAAAACTCTTGGCTCCGGCCCATGACGTCAGATCTAGCCCACTGGAAGCCAGGTTGTGCGTCGAAGCCAGGAGGTCGGGTGGGTCGGTGGATGAACAACATACACCATTCCTGAACTCCCGCAGGTGAGTAACCTGTATTTCTAGGGACATGGATATGTTGTTCATCCACACTGTCTGGCAGACTCCTAGCAGTTCTCTGGGAGGAGGAGGCAAGCAAGCACCCTTACTTAGGGAATAATGACTGGAGAACCGAGGCCCCAAAATCAGCATCCCGGCATGACTCAAGGTCGATGTGGTAGTGGGTGATGAAGGTGTGCTGACTTCCAGGTAGCAGCCCTGCAGATTTCCTGGATAGGGGCGCCCTGGAAGCAGCCACCGATGCAGCGGTATGGCGGTGGGATTGAGCTCTTATCCTCTGGAGGCTCCATGCCCGCCAACCTATAGCAGAGATCTATGCAGGGGTGACCCACCTGCCTATCGCTCCGCTTCACTGCAGGTCTGCCAGGTGCGGCTTCAGCGAGGTGACAAACAGCTGGTGAACCTCTCCCGAACTTCAGCTGTCCGCCTCCTTATAGTAAGCCAGCGCCTTCTAGGGTCCAAAGTATGGAGCCTATATTCGGCCTCCGAGGTGTGATTGGGGTAGAACACCGGCAGAGTCAACACCTGGTTAAGGTGAAACTCCGACACCACCTTCGGAAGGAATTTCGGGTGGGGGCACAGGACAACCTTGTCCCTGTGGAAGACCAGATAAGGAGACTCGATGGAAAGTGCCTGGAGCTCTCCCATCCTTCTGGCTGACGTGATAGCCACCAAGAAGGCGGTCTTCCACGACAGGTGAGAGATGTCACACCTGTGCATCGGTTCGAATGGCTTGCCCATGAGCTTAGCCAATACCAGCAGTAGATCCCACGGAGGTGGAGGTTCTCGCACCGGAGGATATGTGATCAAGGCCTTTGAAAAGCACCCGACCACCTTCTCCTGCGCCACCAACTGCTTCCCGGCCCGTGCCGGTAAGCAGAGATGGCTGCCAGGTGCACCTTAAGGGTCGTCGACCGAAGCCCTTGCTGAGGAAGAGACCACAGGTAGTCCAGAATGCTTGCCAAGGAACAGGAGGAAGGGTCCAGGCCCTTGCCCCGACACCAAATGGAGAATCTCTTCCATTTGAAGGCATAGCATTTTCTGGTCGACTCCTTACGGGATGCCTCAACGATGTTGAGGACCTCGTCGGAAAGGCCCGAGGCCTGGAACTCTAGCCGCTCAGGAACTAGGCCGTCAGGTGCAGGGATTGAAGGTCCGGATGGAATACCTTCCCCTGATTGACTGAGATCAGGTCCAGGCGGGCTGGAAGCCGCCTCGGGAGCCTGGAGCTGAGACTGAGGAGATCTAGATGCCAGAACTGGCGGGGCCAGTCTGGGGCTACCAGAATCACCTGCACCTTGTCCCTCCTCGCCTTGAGAAGCACCTTGTGGATCAAGGGAAATGGGGGAAAGACGTAGAAGAGGCCCAGAGTCCACAGCCTCGAGAAGGCATCCCCCTGCAGCAAGCCCTACCGGGGGCATGAAACAGTCTCAGCTTCACATTCTCCCTGGAGGCAAACAGGTCCGCCTGAGGCATGCCCCAGCGGGAGAAGAGATCTTATACTACCTCCGGCAGGAGAGACCACTCGTGAGATGCAGCCCCTATCCGGCTTAGGGCATCGGCCAGGGTGTTGGAGGCTCCTGCCACATGAATGGCGAGGAGATCCGCCTCCAGGCTGTGCACGAGTGACCAAATGCGGAGAGCTTCCCTGCACAGAAGCATGGCGCACGTCCCGCCCTGGCAGTTTAGGTAGTACATGGTCGTGGTATTGTCCATCTGGACCTGAACCACTTGACCCCGTTGAAACGGAGCGAAGGCGGTGAGGGCTAGACGAACCGCTCGAAGCTCCAGCAGGTTGATGTGGCATCGGGACTCCCGAGGGGCCCAGAGACCATGCGGTCTGTGCTCCCCCAGATGGGCACCCCAACCCATCAGAGAGGCATCGGTCGATAGAGAGACCGTCGGCTCGGGGTGGACAAACGGGATGCCCTCCTGCAGATGTGCACCACTGGAGAGCGTTCCACATCCCCTGGGTCACTGTCACTAGCTGATCCAGTGGATCGAAGTGCTGTGACCATTGGCTGGCCAGCCCCCACTGAAGGGGATGCATGTACCAGCGGGCCCAATGGACCACGCTGGTGCAGGCCACCACGAGGCCCACGAGGCGCAGGAAGTCCCTAGCAGGGCGCGATTGCCCAACCTGAAATGATTGGGCAAAGGAGGAAAGAACCTCGGCCCTGTCCACCGGGAGCCGTGCTCTGGCTCGTAGAGAGTCGAGCTCTGCCCCGATGAATTGTATCACCTGCTTTGGCACAAGTTCTGACTTGGCCTCATTGATGAGGAGGCCAACCTGAGAGCAAACCTGGAGGGCCGGATCCCCTGGACTGCTCCACCTCCGCTCTGGAGGGGGCTGCAATCAGCCAGTCATCGAGGTAGGAGTACACCTAGACCCTTCGGCGCCGCAGGAATGTTGTCACCACTGCCATGCATTTGGTGAAGACCCTGGGAGATAGGGAAAGGCCGAAGGGCATGGCCCGGAACTCGTAAAGGGATCCCTCCGCTTCAGGAGGAATCCTTGGTGGGACGGACAGATTGGGACGTGAAAGAACACATCCTGAAGGTCCAGAGAACAGAACCACATGCCTCGTTTCAAGGATGGGATTATCTGAGCCAGAGTGACCATCCTGAAGGTCCGAGATCTTAGGAACCTGTTCAGGTAGTGAAGATCGAGAATGGGGTGCCAGCCCCCTTCCTGATCACCTCTTTTTCGAGAAGCAGGGCAATATTGGCTCGGCGAGCCAACAAAGAGGCTGCGGACCCTGTAGCCCCCCCGAGGGGCGACGGCTCGGAAAAGTGGGGCCTGCTCTAACTCCAGGGGCAGGCCCTTTCCTACCACCTCCAAAACCCAATGGACAATGGTGATAAAGGACCAAGCGGAAAGGAAGTGGCAGAGCCGTCCCCCCACGGGGGGAACCAGGGGGGAGTGATGAGGCTGGGGGCAACACCCCTCAACCCATCACTAGGCAGGCTTAGAGGAGGGACCGGCCGAGGGACCTCCTGGGCCTTTACCTCCGTGCTTCCTGTTGGAGGAAGCCGCTGGCTTGGGTTTGGGATGCCAAGCGCGAGCCTGCTGGCCCTGGTGCTGGTGCTGTTGGGCCGGACGTGCCGCAGGCGCAGAAGGACGAAAGGACTTGTGCTGGCTGCTGTCGGCGGCCTTCGTCCTTCTGGGCGGAGGTGACCGAGTCCAGAGTGGCATTGGACTTTTCGATCCGCTGGAGGTGACCTTCCACTCCAGGGCCGAAGAGGTCGGTCCCCAAGAAGGGGACATCTGCCAGTTTGTGCTGCGTATCCGCCGTGAAGGTGGATATCCTCAGCCAAGCTCTGCGGTGCATGGCCACCGTGGCCGCAACCGATCTGGCACAGGAGTCTCCAATGTCCAGAGCCATTTGGAGCTGCTGTTTAGCCACTGCCCTACCCTGGTCCCACACCTGCCGGACCGTGTTCTGCAGGTCGGCCGGGAGATGAGGGATCACCTCATCCAGGGAGCCCATGAGGGTGTGGGAGAAGTGTGCCTTCAGCACGGCCGAGCTGGCCTGGTGGAGGCCAAGGGAGGACACAGTGTACACCTTTCGCCCAGCATAGTCCAGCTTTTTGGACTCCTTGTCAGGGGGCTTGTCCACATCCCTAGTGTTCCCGGAATGCCGGAGCGCTGTGGTGACCAACCCCTCGGCGGAGGGTGTTGCAGCAGAGCAAGAGCAGTAGGGACCAGCGTGAGTCCTGGCCATCCTGGCGAAGGCGCATGACAGGAAGCAGGCTGCTGCCAGAGCTCCAAGGCCAGGCCAACAATGGCTTCGGCCACCGGAAAGGCCTCTGTGGGTGAATCCCCTTGGTCCAGTATCTCTGTCAGGGGATACTTGGCCCGCTTGGATACGGGCTCCAGCTGCATCCCGGTGGACTCCGAGACGAGCTGAAGCAAACCCATGAAGGACAATGGGCTTTCATCCACTGACTGACCCCTGGAGGACTCCAGGTCAATGGGCCTGGAGAAAAAGGAGTCGTCGTCATCGGACTCCGAGGAGTCCGCGAAGAGCTGCCTGGGGCCTGAGCCACCCTTCACCTGCCGAGGACGTTCAGGAGTGAGGGTGACCGACAACCTGTGGGGCAGGCCCTGACCCGACCGAGAGTCCTTGGTCGGCGCCCCCAATTTCGGTTGTGGAGCAGCTGGTTTCAGCCGAACAACCGGCCCAGGCTTGGGCACCTCGGCTACAGTGAGGGGTTGTTTCGGCCACTCAGGTGACAGCCACTTAATGGCCAGGGAAGGCGACGGCGTCGGCTTGTTCCCAGACAGAAGTAACTGCTGCCACATCGGGTCCTCGTGGCGTCAGCGCAACTTCGCGTCGAAGCCTCTTCTCTTCAGAGGAGGAAGACGAGGGACAAGCGGCGGCGCTCGCTTACTTCGGCAAAGTATTCCGAGACTGCCGACAATGGGCGTGGATCTGCTGGACCGAGACGATGTCAGAGACTGAGACCCGAGATCCTCAGCGTTTCCGAGGACGGGTCTGGGAAGGGTTGGGGGACATCCGCTCTTCCCTCAGCTCGGAAGCCTTAACCAGGGACTGCGGCACCAGAGGCACGGGCAAGTCCTCGGTCTCCACCGGGGGAACCGGTGAAGAAGGGTTGTCAGCTTCACCAGTCGACAGCCTGTCTGACGGGTCGAGAAAAATCTTGACCGCGTCGATGGGTGTCTCAGCCAGCTGGCCTGACGGGGACACCGTGAAGCCAGCGGCCTTAGCCGCAACCTCGACCGAAGTCAAGTGTCGACTGTCCGGGGTTGGGGACCTCTCCCACTCCCACGAACGCCGACGATGGGACTTACCTTTTGGGTCCTTTTTTCTGGACCAAAAGGAATGTCCCGATGGCCCCGCTCCCTTTGTGGAAAGGGATTGGCAAAGCTCCTTGAAAGAAGCTGAATACGAGGTACCCAGAGAGTGCAGGATAAATGCCGCGACCGAGGAAGAGGACGATGCGGCCTGTGCCTCCTCCTCCTCGAGGGCGATCATCTGCTCGAGTTGCTCAGCCAAGCCAGCCGCCGCGGTAAGTGCCCAACGGGCCTCCTTCGACTTCACCGGCAGGTAGCGCTTCTCAGGGCGCCCAAGCTGTAACCGGGCAGTGCGGTCTTCCAGGACGTTGGCCGGAAACGAATGGCATAACTCGCAGGCCTGCGGGTCATGTACTAGGCAGAGGCAGTAGACGCACGTGGAGTGCGGGTCCATCCTGGACATTTTCTGCCCACAAGGGCACCGCCGAAATCCGGGAGTCAATTTGTCCATTGCAGCCGCGAGAAAGAAACTTGACCGAAGTCTTGAAAATTTTAAAATAAGTTTCGGGCAAACCGAAGAATTAGGATCCAGTCTACACACAAAGCGTTAAGGAGGGAACCCGAGCTTCCAAGCGGTAAGGAAGATCTGGCGTCATGGGGCGGAGCCGAGAGTTTTACCACCCAGGTGGGTGGGAGGAGCCAGCTTGAAGACCTTCTGGCAAGATTTAAAGCAGCAAGGAACCTGCCAGACAGTGTGGATGAACAACATATCCATGTCCCTAGAATCTTTATTTGTAAATCCGTTTAGTAATTTTTTTTTTTTTTTTTTTTTTTTTTTTTTTTTTTTTTTACACTGGATCTAGGCTGATTCACAGCCACACTGCAAAACTGAAATATTTGGGAAACGCGAATGTGACAAGCACAGTTTATACAGACACACAATGTTAGGATGATCGCGTGCTAGTACCGTGCCGCCTTCCTGACAGGCATCACGCAGCAAGAGCATGTAATCCCCTTGTTACCCGGGGTTACTAGAATCCCAGTAAGACCTAGTGGTAGGCAGGGAAGGCAGCTTGTGAAACTCCAGTTAAATGGGTTTCACACTGTCTCACTCTGTTCTCGGTCACAGCTGAGACTTGAGAGATGACATCACCATAGAACTGTCGCAGCTGCATAAGCCACATTGGAATCTGCAGCACAGGGAGTGAGTTAGAACTTTGGGAGTTTTCAAAGTCAGTCTTCTGTTTGTATTAAAGCAAGAAGGAAGTCTACTGTTTTGTTTACAAGTAGAAGGAAGTGTTTTTCTGTTTACCTCCTTGGGAGAAAATTTAGAGTCCAGTTTAAAGTGGTGGAGACCGCTGTCCAGGTCTCAGTGCCCCGAGGTGGAAGAGAAGTCCTCTGTGGTTCCAGGGCAATCCCTAATTTTCCACTACAGAAGAAAGCTGCCTGTTTACAGTTTCTGTTCTGGTATAACAGTGAAAGAAGTGGTACTTCGGCTGTGGGGCACCTGCAACGAAAGGGTGAGTGTTGTGCTCTATTTGAGAGGGCAAACAATATGTTTTCTTCAGTTTGGAAAATATGAAGAAAAAAGCTGGGATGTGAACTATTATTTGGGAGGCCTATTGTACTAGGACAAACAAAATGGAGTAGTTTAAAGTTTAAAGTCTGAATGGATCTCAAGTACTGTTGTAGAAGGGGTGCTTCAAGTCATCCACCGTTTAATCTACATTTCAAAGTTTAAGTTTCTGTTTTTCCAGAGAAATGGCCGGGTGTGGGCTGTGGGAGCTGGAGGTGGGAACACCCCCCATCTTTAGTAACCAGGTCCACCTCTATGGATTTCTTCTGTGATTGCTACTTGCCTCATGCGCCTGGCCAGTGATGAGGTAGGTACCCAGACATGGGTCGCAAATTGGAAAATCTCTCTAGGAGTCGCAGACTCTAAGTGGTGTGGGGAGCCACAGGATGGGAAATATACTCCTTGTTTGATGGGAGTCTCCTTGTTTGATGGGAGTCTGAAGGAAGTAAGAAAGTAAATCTCTCTAGGAGTCGCAGACTCTAAGTGGTGTGGGGAGCCACAGTTTGGGAAATATACTCCTTGTTTGATGGGAGTCACTCCAAGTAAAGTTGGGTTCATTCTTCAAAGGGACAGTCAGTCAAGTGGCCGGCAAGGGAGCCGGGCCAGTCGTGCTGTGTATCCAAAGTGCATGCAAGTCCGGGCTGAGTGCCTGGTGGGTCCAGAACCAGACCACAGCAGAAATGGGTTCATTCTTCAAGTGGACCGCCTTGTAGTCTCTGATCTGCATATACAGTGAATGTAGCCCCTTGGGGGACCATCTATGCTTTGTCATGTTCAGCTAGTTTATGAATAAAGCCACACTGAAAAATCCCAATCCTGGTTCTGGACATTACAGTTATTGCTTCCTGTAGTTGGATTTACTTGGGTGCCCCTGTGCAGAGTAGCCAAACCTAGGTCCCTTGTGCCAGGTAACCTCATCTTCCCCGAACCCAGGTCCCCACCAGGTATTGCTGCCAACGCCAACAGCATGCCACCTGTCGTTTTAGTAAAAAGGCAGGGGTGAGGGGTTACAAGCGCATTTCCATTCTTGTGCCCAAGAGTTTTATGGCTGTGGCTTGTGTACAGAATGCGTGGCATTAGTTACTGACCATCGGAGCCATGCTTAGAGTTTTTGTACATGAACCGTGACACAGCCAAAACTCCAAATTACTGGTTCCAAGAAGAGAACTGTATATAACGGTGCCCATCAGAAGAAAACCATACAAAATACAGGTTTTCGGTTTTTCACATTAGTTTTCATTCAGTTGCAGTCAAATATTAAGAAAACATTGCGCCAAGTTTTATTAACAGCCTGTTCACTATTACAAATGCATCTGCTGACGTTGTTGCATCTTACCACCATGTTATACTCTGCATTTTTTTTTTCACTGCACTATCTTGAATATTTGCCCCTTCTCCACACACACACCCACCCCGGGGTCACACCTGGAAACGAGCCTTGGCTCAGTCTATCATCCCGAGTTACCAATTTTTAATAAATATAGAGGCTAATGTATGGGCAGCCATACACAGTGAGCCTGTACCTGCATTGAGAGGTATCTATGGCAACCAGGAACCTCAAGTGTGAAGCGCAAGAGCTTCACTGGTTACCACAGAAAACTCAAGGTGAAGACATAGGCTTGTCTGTGCTTGGATACCCATATACTATCTTTTATAGTGTATGGGCATCCATCCATGTCCATTTCAGGCACTCTGCGTCCTTTCAGTTTGTGGGGCAGGAGGCACTTCAGGGTTGGTGGCAGGCTCAAATTACTGATTATGCTGCAGCTTTTTCTGTAAGTTCAAGTTTCAAAATCAAAACAGTTTCCAGCTCAACTGGATAGAGGAAAGCAACCGTGTGACAGCACTCTAATTTGATGTGCTGCAGTAGTGATATCACTACTGCAGCACAAGAAATATATTCCAGGTGTGGAATTCCATGCATAACAGGGTTCAACCATACACTATATAGAGGAAACTAGATGGGCAATTATGCACAACATGAGTGTTCTGACACAGAGTGGTTCTGAGTCCCTTGAGAGGTCTGTAGGAATCAGAACCCCAAGGTAGCAGAACACACTGGTTGTACAGAAGGTTGTTCATTCTGTATTTTTTATAGTGTACTGTATACTATTATGTGAAATGTGCATGTAGCAGTTCTTTCGCTTTCAGAATGAAACGGACTTGTGCAGTCTCTAGATGTTTCAGAATGCTGCTGTACCACATAAGGGTACATCAATACTCAATGACCTTTGAACTGCGGTGCAACAGCATTTTGAAAAGAATGGAATTCTATACCGAACAATGCTCTGCTATACACTATAAATCAATAAATGAATGCTAATTAGAAATAATGTTTTATAATCCTTAAGCATCAGTTAGAGCTGAAACACAAAACCATGAAAATAGTACTCTGGCGATGTCATAGACCAGCTCAGCAGCTGAAAGCATTGCTCCTGACCCACCTGCCGATTAACCTCCTTAATTTTGTTAAAATCATATCTAACCAGATTTGAATGGCAGGAGGAGGTAACACAGCTGCAAGGTGCATTAGATGTCACCAAAGATTTCAACCGAAGGAGCTAGGTGATGCTGGACTAACCTTGAGAAGCCTAGAGGGCAACTGAAGCCCACTTCTGGAGAGCGCAAGACAGCGTGGGTATCATACCGACTGGGAGGCTGAGAAACTTACCAGAAGCAGATTAGAGATATTATTAAAGGAGATTAAAGCCTCTAGGGAGGATAATAATAAAAAAGAATTCCGTAAACTTCATAAAAAAATGGCTTAAGTGAAAAATAGGGTGGAGGCTGCAGAGGAACGAGTCAGTCACCTTAACGGAAGATAGCGCCATCCAGCTTAAGAAAGCGGTTGAATCCTTGCTAACCCACACAGCAGTGCTGCAAGAGAAAAGTACAGACCTGGAAAGTGAAAAAGGTGATGATTAACAATTGTCTTATTAGCATGAATTGTGTTAACAGGTGAATTTAGAATAAGGTGAAGTGAATAGGAGGCCTCATTATCCTGAGGTAGCTCAGACCTTTGAATATTGTATACAAATTTACAATAAGAAAAAAATGTATTTCACCAGTGGTGACATTAGAGAATTATTATGCTTATTAAGGGACATTAAGGGTGTTGAAATGTGAGTGGTGCTACAAATGGGTGTGCTATATATGGTTTAAAGAAATGTAAAAGGAAAAGAAATATACTAAACTAAGATTTCGTAGATACAGATCATAAACACTATGGACCTGATACAGTGTCTAGGCCATGAAATCTAGCCCATTACTGGCGTGTATATAACACTAAATAAAAAATTTGTGAAGAATAAAAGAAATCCCATATTGTGTGGCGTTTGTCCCAATTAATATTCAACCCAGATTTTGCTAGTCACTTCGGTGGACGACCCAAAACCGAAAAACTAATCTATGCCCTAACATAAGGGCTGGGGCAGCCTGAACAAACAAACTATCTAGGAGGAGGTAGCAACCTACCGAATTAAAGACTGCCAGGAATGCACTTACTGCGAAAGGTTTCCAGCACCTCTGGATGGAGCCACCCAGAAACACAAGGCCCCGCAGACGGAATGGCAGTTGGTGCAGTCCCAGAAAGCTCGACTCTCTAGTCCACTGGCAGCTACCAGAGCTATACAGCAAATCCATCACCTTCCTCAAGGACTTCAGAACATCCAAGCAGGCTCAATGGTGGAGGACCCTGCAACCTGAGCGGGCACGTGCAAGTACTTTTTAAATCTTTTTCTGCCTTTTCCTGAGTGCCCCATTTAAATCTGTGATTTTTTGAAATAGGTACTTTAAACTAGCGAGAATGTTTTTCTTTTTTTTTTTTTTTTTTATGTATGATCTGGGTGTTAATAGAATGTGACTCTTAACAACTGTCATAACTCTCCAAGGAAGGACTTGGTTGGTCTGACAGCTTAGACAGAGTTTTCTTTTTGTATCATCTATGTTGGTCCAATGAAAGGTTCTGGACCTAGCTCTACACTTTATTCTTAGAGCAGTAGCATGGAAAGGACACTTCTACAGAAGTAGAACATACATTTTTCTTTTTTTTTTTTTTAAACTTTGTTTATACTCCTCCCCGCCCCCTGCACTCCACTTCCGCAGGAGTCACCTACGGCATCTTGTCCCTGCCTCTTCTTACCTGAAGCCCGCAGTAGTCCCATGTAGCCTTGGTTTGCCCCCCCCCCAAGCGGGGACGAGGTGGCACCCGCACACTCTGAACATCTTCCTTTCGTCAGGGCACCGGCCAAGGACAGGCAGAGAAGCTTGGTGGATCTGTGCCTGGGTGCGCTATCTTCGGGAGTGCAGGGAGCCATTTTCCTTATTCTGTGGACATGATGTGTGCCCCGACATCAAAGCATGAACACCAACATCAGTCACACCTACCCCTCTTTACGTGGCTGGGTGCTTGCTGTACCCCAGGCCTCCGCCTGGAGCCAGTCAAGTGTCGAGCCTCAGCCCCTCTGCCTCCCTGAAGAAGGTGAGTGGTCCCTCAGATGCTCAGCCTCCCCCCTCCCCAAGGCTGGACCTCCAACTCCATGGGCTCGTTCCCAAAACCAGGTCGTCGGCATAGTGAGCAGCAGTGCTACCGTTGTATCAGCAGGCCGGCCTGAACTAAGAATTTTCTAACACCCCTTGTTCAAACAAGATAATTACTTCAATGTTGCTGTTCTCTGCATTGCAGACTGACCTGGTCGATTTAAACTGGGGGAGGTACTGTGTCCCAGGGTTTGCCTGTATACTTTTCTTGGAGGCATGGAGTGGGGTTGATTGTGGTAGGGGAGGTCCTGTTCTGCACAGCCCTACTCAATTATCTTGGTAGATTTAGCCTGAAAAATTTTATCTTTAAACGAGGAGTGGGTCTTCTTTACTTTTGTTGTATCCAGGTATAACAAGCATTTGGAATCAAGATACTTTCATTTCCGTGGGGAGGGGGTGGTCCTGAGCTTGGAGGTAGTCGAGGTACACACCGCAGTTATTTATGGGAGAGACAGCAGATCCACAGGGGGAGTAGTTCCAGGTGGTTGATTCCCCTCCCTCCAACCAGATATGGATGACTACTTGCCCTCCAATTCTCACCGTGCCACCCTTGGTATGCGCCCTCCACCTTGTGGGAGGCCCCATCTCTCCATATGCTTTCCACAAACAAAAACAAAATAAAAAAAACAGGCATAAAGGGTGTACCACTACTGGCCCCAAAGTAGCCACAAGGTGTTATTTATGGTCACTGAACTTAGGGCACAATGAAGTACAATGGGCTTAATTGCAGTCTTTCACCAACTACCTACTATATGCCATGTCCTGACATGCCTTTAGGGGACTTTGTCTTTAGTCTATGTTGCTGGCTTGCTCTGACAGGCTGCCATGTTTGTGCCGCTTAACTTTATGTAAACCGGGGGCCTTTACTACAATAACTGCACCTATAAAATTATGTTATTGTTCATCAGTGACAGCGGAGAGGAAGGGGGGTGTACTTTGGTGGAGCACAACCCAGCCGATGGACTCCAGGCATCTGCATTTCACTCTGTTTGCTACAATATGGAGCCTATTTTGTCATCTACGGGCTCACAGAAAAGGCCTCGTGGCGAGGGGGCAAATTCCCTTTTCCATCCCAACCCCAAGTACTCTACCACCTCCTCTATGAACCAGGGGCAGGAATAAAGATCTGATGCTTTAGACCGCCAACCTTGAGATGCACACCTTACTACACTGTTTTACATGTATTGCCCAGCTGGCAATGAGTTTATTGGTCACCTTTTTTAAGTGTTCATGTAGTCACTAAGTGGGAACTGAAATAGCTTTTTTACAGAAAGCTGTAGGTCTTCTGGAATCATATTAGTTACCAGGGATTGGCCTGGTCAGACTTCACACTAGGGACAATGGCTAACTCTTCCACTCAGATTGTGTCCTATAATGTTCATGGTTTAACCAACTCAACTAAACACAGTAAGATCCTTAATTTAATTAAAAAAATGGAATTTATTGTACTCCAATAAACCCATCTCACTGAACTGGAACATGAGAGACTTGAGATGGCTCAGATAACTGTACCTTGGTGGCCTCCTCCTATAAAGCTGCGTGGAAGAGGGGTACTGTGGTTATGGTCCTGGATGCTTTCTCGTTTGAATTAATGGACCAGAGACCAGATAACGAGGGCAGATACGCCCTTGTCGGAAGTAGATATAATGAGGTAATTATCACGTTGTCCTCAATCTATGCTGCTCGGGGGCAGACTATTCCTTTTTTTTGTGGCTTGTTCTTGACCTGGCACAATGGAGGGAAAGGCCCCTACTTTGTGGGGGAGACCTTAACCTTACATTTCTACCCCATTTGATTTGACCTCTAGGATTTCTACCCAGGAACACCAGGTGGCCAAAAAGTCCATAAATTACTGTAAGATACGAGTTACTTGGATGTCTGGCTTCACCTGCATGGTCAAGACAGGGATTATTCTTATCTTTTGGCACCCTACCAAATTTATTCTCGAACAGACTACTTTCTGGTCCATAAAGAACTAGAAGCACAGATTGTGGATAGCTGGATAGGGGACTTGGAGCTTGGACCCATACCCCCTCCCCATTTTATGAAAGGTCCACCTGGCACGGTCAAATGGAACACCTTTTAGAGACTTGGTGCATCTCACCACCAAAATGATAAGAGTAAGAAAGTTATCGCTGGGTTTACTGAACAAGCAGTCAGGAAGAACATCTCCCCTGAGATCTTTCCTGGCATGCTTTAGGACAATGTTAAGGCTATGCTCAGGGGCGGGTCATAGAAATTTCCTCTACAAAAAAAAAATTAAGGGAAGCCCAAAAAGTGGGACTTATTAAAAAAAAAAAAATTAGAAAGCTTGAAGCCTTGCAGAAAATTAAATTAGACAGACACTGGGGCCAGCTCTTGTTAAAATTAAAGAAGGGACTGGGCTCCATCTTACTTTATAGGGTAGAGCAGCAACTATTGTTTTTAAGGCAAATATATTACGAGATATTAGGGAGGTCCCAGGACATTGAAACTGTTAGCAGGAAAGCTCCGTGCAAAAGGCTAGAACTCAGATTTTGAGGGTTACCGACCCCGTGCCAGGATAAGGACTAGGCGCCACAGATATCTCAGAGGCCTATTAAAAAAAAAAAAAAGCTATCATGCAACACATTATAAAGTAGTGGATCACCCAGAGGAGACAGCTATAGCCTCATTTCTACAAAAACTACACCTTCTTCAAGTTACTGAAGAACAGAATGAGGAATTGAATGCTCCAGTTACTAGTCAAGAAAATGAAACAGAAATTATCCACCTTAAAACAGGGAAACGTCCAAGCAAACACAGTTTGGGTGGGGAATTTTATAAACAGTTCAAAGGTACAGTGACTCCAGTTTTATAGAGCCCCTTGACAGCAGTTTTGGGAGAACAGGGAAAGATGGTCCCCCTCCTGGTCACAGGCAGTGATATTGGTTATTTCAAACCCCAGCAAGGACCCCATGATTTGTTCTTCCTATAGACCAATTTCCATTTTGAATACAGACTATACAATTCTCACTGCTGTCTTGATGAGGAGGTTGAAGCCAGTTATTCCATCTATTATACCCCAAAACCAAACAGGCTCTGTGCCTGGTATGCAAGCTCGAGATAACATTCAGAGAACAGTCTACATTACCAACCATCTTAACAGGACTGGGCAACAGCTTTTCTCATGAGTGTAGATGCTGAGAAAGCTTCTAACAAGGTCTCTTGGGCATTTCTGAAGAGGGTCCTACTTGGTTTGATTTCAATGACCATTTCATCCAGAATACTGTATATCCACCAGTTATTCAGCTCCATCGGCATGCGTCAGGGCGAACACACACATTTCAGGGAGTTTTCCACTGTGTAGAGGCACCTGACAAGGATGTCCTTTATCGCTGATTTTATTCACCCTGTATTTTGAGCCCTCAGCATAAGATATTCATCTGAAGGCCAATATGACTGATTTACCCACGACAAGGTATGGGTTTACTAAGAATTAATCCATGCCGGGGGTGGGGGTGTGTGAATTATGAGGCTGTAGGCCAAGTGACTTCAACCACCCAGGCGTGAATTATTGCTCAGTAAACCCATACCATGAGTGGGTTAATCCTCTTATAACATAAGCCACATTATGTTAGAGGTTTATGTAAAGAATTATTAAAATATACATGTTTGAACATGGATTTGTACTAAAATAGTCCTTCCGCCTAATGAATAATGTGTATAGAGGATGCTGTCTTTGTAGTTGTCCACTAGGTGGATTTGTTGTTATGAGGATGCAAGTGCTGCAAAAGATGTGAAATTTGCCTTTGTAATGCCAAATTCGCCTTTGTAACTCAAAGTTCAGTATTCTAGAGCGAAATTCTGCCGTTTCGGGCGAAATTCCGCCATTGGAAGGCGAAATTTGCCATCTCTGTTACAATGTACAATGTGTCTATGGTGGAGTGATTCCTCTAAAGTCAGTTTACACTGCTGTCAATCAGGATACTGTGGACTGGCAAGGCAACTGTGGGTATACTGGGGATTAATCAATGGTCAGGTGATGCGTTCTGACCAATGACATGATTGTATTTTAGATAACCATGTTATAAAGGAAATTCATTTAGAACAGGCAGAATATAAACTTGCCAGTATGCAGATGATGGTCTGTTCTACTCCCAGAGGTCATGAGGACCATACAGCATTGTACTGAAAATTGAAAGGCGCTTTAGAAATAAAATGTATTCTTTTATTATTATTATTGTTCCACCAGGGTACTCCCTCAACACCACTAAGACTGAAGTCCTGATATCCTCTCATCTTGCCTCACAGAGTCTTAAGAAGCAGTTCACAAAGAAATGGAATCTGGGAACACACAAATACTCGTAGGGATATATCCGGGCCTCCAAGTCCAGCACATTAGTTACGGATCATTATGCCCCACTGGTGATCACCTTATCTGCAGATTACAAACGTCGGTCTTGCTCCCTTTACCGCTGTACTCGAGAGAGTCCAATCGATCACGGTGAGTGTTCTCCCTAGATTTTTATATTTGTTTCAGTGTATCCCGTGTCATGAACCCTTGACAGCTTTCCATGGGTGGCAAGAGCAAATTCACTATTGTTTGGCACAAGTCTAGGATTAGACAGCAGCCCCCTTATCTTGCCCAAAGATTGGGGGGGGGGGGCTGTACCACTACTAGGTGGTTACTGCATAGTGCCCCAGATGCATATAGACCTGCTCTGGAGTAATGACAATTACACCACACACTGGAAAATTATAGATTTGGCAAAGGACATTCTAATACCCCTCCCAGCCTTTTTATTTTCCTATTTTCCGCTAAAGACTTACATAATGTGCCATAGCACACCTTTAGTCATATTTGCATAGTGTTACCACACACTGGAAAATTATTTGGCAGACATTCCAATAGCCCTGGCCTCCCAGCCTTTTTATTTTCCACTAAAGACTTACGTAAAGTGCCACAGCACACCTTTAGTGGTATGTGCATAGTGTTACAGAGTTGGAAATGGGGCACGAAATGAGGTCCCACCAAAAAGTCCTTGTGGAAATTCTCCTGGGGGGGCTTGGGATGAGAGACTCCCTCCTGCCACTACAGACCGCTGGTTAAGATTTCAGTATTTTCAACTTGTAAATCATCTCGCCAAGTTAGTAAGGAAGGCCTCCACAGACTTAGCCACAGAGGGAACTACCCCCCCCCCGCACCACACACACACACCCCGCCACTCACAGTGATTTGGGGATCTAATGGAGCCATAACCTTATTGTATGCTAATTACATAAGTAATTTGAGACATGATACTGACTACTTGAAACTCAGGTGGGAAAATGACCTTAATATCACCCTGACTGATACCCAGTAGGGGGAAATGGTCCGGCATACTTCCTCCTCTCCAAGATGGAGGGTGTTTGTATGAAAACTCTGCATGATATACTTTATGATATACCAACAGCAGCCAAAGTGGGACTCGTAAAGTAATCCCACACTGCTGGCAACAATGCGAGACAGTAGTAGCCTTGCGTGCCAACATCTTTTGGCACTGTCATAAACCTTCTGGTTATTGGACAGAAGTTAAAAGGCATATAACACACATATTAAATATTACTGATCCACTGACTAGTGAACACCGTTTATTACACATAAAGCCCAGATCTCTGAAGGGAAGGGAGGCTACCTATTTGTGAACCATACTCACAGAAGTCGCTGCAATTACCAGGAGATTGTTACAAATGCATGACCCCACCCCAAAAAATGTGCAGGAGTGGTTAAGAATAATAAATCAAATACAGGTTACAGAAAGGCTGATGTTTATTGTACAACAAAGAGCTACAGCTTTTACAAACAGATGGATACAATGGGATATGTTGCAACCTGAGGACCATGAGTATGCTGAAGACAGGCACCCTTGAGGCAGTGTGTCCCTGGTGCACCTTAGAGACTGCTTTGTGGCCGTCAGGTGACAGAGATTCTGGAACCAATCATCTGAAGGATCATTGCTAAGAGACTATATAGACTATTGAGAACAGTGGGACTATTTCTCCCCCCTTCCCAATCAATTGTTTATCCTCCTCGGGGACACCTGGGCAGCTGCTTCCACCCTTGCCCTGCCCCTACAACACCATCACCCATCTCCCCCCAATGCTCACCTGGCTGTGATCCCAACAAACTAACTCTCCATGGCAGGGTGGAGGGGAGGGCCGTCCTCAGCCCCTGGCATGCATCCAACTCTTGGCCAGGTGTCACGGAGTGACATCACAGACCTGCGGAAAGCAAGCAGGGCTTCATTTAGCCAGGCTCCAGTTTTCCTCTTCCTCTTTTCTCCCTTGATCCCTCCCACCATGCCAGATGGATGGTGCAGCCTCTGGTCGGTCTTCACCGCATTGAGCTCTGGGCATGTGCCACCTCTCACAAAGGACCAAGCTCCCCTGCTCACTGTGAGGAACGTTGCTGCGGAGCCAGGCTGTCTCCCTCCACAGCTGGGTTGCGCTCCCTTTGGGCACACTCCACAGTCTGGTCGCCCAATATGTGCATACACGGGCTGCTGGTACGGAAGTGCAAAGCGCTTCCATTAATCCATCGGGTGGCTCCGAGCCACCTTCTTTTTTTATGATCTATGCACCCCCAGCTCAAAGCCATAAGCTGTCGTGAAACCACTCAGTGACATGTTTTACGTATGATTATATCTGCAGCTGTTTCATGATTATATTGGTGCTAGTAACTGTATCACCAGTGTAAGCAATGACAAAGAATCTAATAAGTCATCTAGTAATCTCTTGTTAATCACGACACGCTCTGTTAATGCCGTGTTTGAGATTTTTCAATAAAAAAAGTTAAAAAAAGAAACATGAAACCTCAGAAGTAGTGAAATGCAATGTTAGGGCAAAAGAATACCCTAAGTCTTGGTAAATGTATGTTATGGTGTTCTTCTGGGTGGAAACAATTGCTCGATGTAGTGCTGGCATTGCATTTGTTAAACTGCTTCCTTTGCCATTACATTTCCCAGAGAGAAACCAGCTGCTGAGAAGAGAGGAGGGTTTTATACAAGCCACCAGCATTAGGGAAGGTGGCTTTGGTGGCACCAGGAATGAGGTGAGGGTTCCCTGTGTCCCCAAGGTGGATGAATGGGGGGCTGTTAACTGTGCCACCAGAGCTAAGCTAATTGGTGGCATTTTTTTTTTTTTTAACCAGTTCTCCCATACCAAGTGGGCTCTGGTCTGTTTGAAGTGGAGTCCGGGGGTTCTTAGCTAGAACCATGCCACTGAGTTTGGTCTCCCGGTGGCCAGACTTAATGTGTGCGAGGTGGGGGGGGGCTGATCCCAGGGATGGGCCATCCGTGTCGGTGGCATAAGAAAAGCAAACACCAGGGAAGTGGCATACAAAGGAAGATACTGAACACCACAGTCACATATTTCAATGCAACTTTTAACAGACTTAGGCTACTAAATGAGCAGTCAGTATTACCCATGCACATGGCAAAGCTGTTCACAGCAGTCCGTTCCCCAATGGACATTAGAAAGCAGGCAGCAAGGCTGGGAACTGAGGGGGCGGAGGGCTGCAATCCATTTAAGGAAAAGCTTTATCGTGATGCTTTGCTCTGGGATTTTGCTGCTGTGCAGTGTCAGAGTTCATACCAATTAATTAAAAAGGAAGTCGATTCTCCTCTCCCCTACAGAAAATCAAAGGGAGAGAAGCAGTTTCTGACTGCTTTAAAACATTTAGGATTGTCTAAGCTCTACAAACGGAGGGTAGAAGACGAAGCTCTCGGACTATTAATGGGGCCTGAAGATACTGAAGAGGGGTGGGAACCATATCCCAAGCCAATTAAGGCGACACTGGTATTTGCCTGGCAAATCATACAAACTACATGGGTCTCTAATGTACCATCAACTACAGAGAAATTGTGAGATTTGCTGGTACAAACTCTGCCACTAGAAAGTTTCACGAACTGATGCGCAGGACTGAAATCTGAAACCCAGTCAGCTCCCTTTATTGGTTCTTTGCCTCAAGGGGAAGCAGGCTTGCTACAAAAAGAATGATCTAGTGGTACACGGGTGAATGAACTCTAAATTAGGGTTGCGGAAAGCAATGCTAAATCTGTGTCTGGGTAATAAAATACACACACAGTTTTAGTAACCGAAGTGTAAATCTAATAGGAACCTGCACTTTGTTATGTTTAGCTGTCTAGGGGACCTCAGGGTTCCAAGGTCCCTTAATGCTTCTCTGTCTGTAAAGTTCTTTAAAAATGGTTCACTGCATCAAATGCTCAATAGATTAACATGTTTTTTTTTTTGTTTTTTTTTTTAAAGAACATGTGCTTAACACGTTCTGTACTCCTACTGAAATAAGTGGAGTGACTGCACTGCAGTTCTGTGATGTAATGCACTTTAATTGCAATAAAAAAGAATATTAATCAAAGTACCAAAGGTATTGAAAAGTAACAAACCTTCAGTATGAAAACAGCAGAGTAAAAATGAATGTTGAGTAGTCGTATCATCCACCGTCTCTGAACTGCTTCACTAACTGTAGTATGAAATTAAATGGACCTAATTTGTCTACAGATGTATTTCTGGTCTTCACCATGACTGTCTGCAATCTCCAACTAAAACGTCTAGATATATCATCTAGGATCCCAGTTCAGATACATATTGGATGTTACAAGAGCTCTTATAACATGGGGTAGCAAAGCTAAAGTTGTAATTGGTTGAACAACATCACCTTACTGTTCATTAATCTCTATTAACGCACAATTAGGGTGAAGGGGTTCCCCAGATCCTGAATTAGTGGACACAATGGATTCTGTTTTGTGCCAGATGGGAGAAATGTGAAAAACAGCCATTTGCAATGGGCTGCTTAGCGTGCGGTAATCGCCCCCCCCCCCCCAAGTTACCGCACACTGATTGGGGAAGAGTACAGAGTGTTGTGCAATAGCAGAGGGGGGAAGGGATCTATTTTCCCCTGCCATGTCACTGTGCCCATATTTGTCTCCTCTTTCCCACCCACCACCATGGATCACAGGGTACCACCATAAGTAGTACACTGTCCTGTCACTGTACCGAAGCGGTTTCTCAGCTCCTCTGGTCTGTCTGCTAATGTTGCCGCTATTGTTGATCTCTGTATGGCAAATGAGCAGGTGGCCTTCTGTCCCTCACCCATCCCACATGGTGAAAGTGTCACCGTATAGCCACCCTGTCCTGCTCCCCCCCCCCCCGGCAATGTCTTCTGTGCCACACAGTGCTGCCGATGTGCCTGCCTGGTAATATTGCCGCTGTTGTTCATCTCCATGCAGCAAAATGAGCAGGTGGGTTTCTGTCGTTCATCACCCACCTCACCTGGTAAAAGTGTCACTGTATGGCCACCCTCTCCCCCCACCCCCAGCAACAAGAGTGACAGCAGGTCGGAGATATGGAAGTGACCATGCAAGGACCTCCGACCCGCTGTCAGTGCCCGTGGTGCACTGTGCCACCTCTGACATCCAACACTGAGAAAGAGAGAGAGACAGTTCGTACCCCCCAACCCCAAGAACGATGTCTGCTTCCCTGTAGCCTGTCCTCCTGTCGTGACCCCCCCATGATGTCCTCTCACTGTACAAGGTGAACGGTCACCAGCCGTACCGCTGAGCCACAGAGTTCTGGCTGTGGTGCAGCGGTGTGTGGATCACATCCTTGTACATGTGGCCTCCAGGGTGCTGGGGGGAAACAGACCGCAACAGTGACAGGGTTCTCTGTAGCTGTGAGGGTCGTGGCTGGCACTGTGGAAGGATACAGAGGTCACCGGCAAGAGAGAGAGACAGAGAGCTGCGATGCAGAGAGCAACAGAAAAGTGAGCAGCACAGAGAAAGGGAGTGAGTTTTGGGACTTCTAAATGACAAGTGCTGCAGTGTCCCCTCTGTCTGTGTGTGTGTGTGTGTGTGTGTGTGTCTCTCTCTCTCTCTTTCTCTGTAAATCAATTTGTTCAAGCTGCATATGAGATCATCTGGTCCAGTGTTCAGCTCTCCACTGAGCAGCAATGTGTCCATGTCTGTACCCCACTTCTGTGGCAGGCAGCAAGTTTACAGTGCAGGCAGCTCGGTGTTGACTAATGAATAACAGGAGTCTCCGGGAACAGTTCTGTAGCGGGAGTCATGAACTCAGCGCAGGGCTCATTCCCACTGTTTGAGAGGCAGAGCTCTTCAGGTGTTGGGTGCAGCAACGAAACACAGAGGCACTGATAGACAGACTAGGAGTGTAGTTTCCCCAAGCCCTGTGCTCCGTCGTCGGCGCATACCCAATACTGTGTTCATTTCCCCACCCAACCTGTGACAGGATGAGAGAGAGAGAGAGAGCGCAGTTGTGTGTAAAGGAGGGGACAGTGTTGACCTTTGTGCCCATGCTCAGTGAGATAAAGCAGTTGTTTTCAGAGCCACTGTGAGTGCGCAAACAAATGTTCCTTTGCCTCCGTGACTGTATCTGTGCGAGCTCGCACATGCTGTCAATGTGGAACAGTGCTGAGTACTGATTCCCCTACGTGGCTGAGACAGAGAGCGCAGCTCTCTACTGCTGTCAATAAGTAAGAGCGTTTCAAGTGTCACACAAGGTATTATGCACTACAAATGTCACAAATCCTGTCAACTGTGTATTTGTGGCATTTGTATGTGCATAACAGAAGTGAGGTATGCATAGTTTTTTGGGGACTATTTTGCAAGGTGGCAGGATACAGCACATTGTTTGCTCTTTAAAGTAGGAAAAAAAACAGGTTTGTGCATTTTTTTTGTTGTTTAAACATAAACCCCCATGTTATAAGTGCAATAACCCACTCCAGGGTGTGCTGCTATTGTGGCCTCGTGCCTCACAACATCCCCCCAGGTGTGCGTTAATCCCTAATAACAGCACACCCTGTCATGGGTTATTGCTTACTTCTAATTTTGTATACTGTGCTATATCTCATATGCCTTGCATTCTGTATCACTGCTTCAGACATATCTGACAGCTACACAAATTCAATTAATTTACTTCTTAAATGCGAATATTGCTCTTTGTCTTGTATGCCTTTGTATCCAGTACCACTGTTTCCATTCTATGTATGCTGTCCTGCGCAGGACCTCATTGTAAATGAGCTTGCTCAATGGAACCTTTTCCTGGTGAAATAAATAAAGGAATAAATGAAATGACATGAAATGTGACAAACAAGATGGATTGCTATCTGGCTTGTGTGCAAGAAGGTGGTGGCGGTGGGTGGGTACTACTCTGCCGTGAGAGGAGTACTCAGCAGCAACGGGTTGGTGCTGGGGCCACTGCTGTTCAAAATCTTCATCAGTGCTCTGGAAGCTGGGGTGTCCTGCAGGCTGCTTAACTGTTAAGATGACACTAAGCTGGCAAAGGCGGACGGCTCCCTAGAGAAGGGGGACACACCTTAGGAGGAATTGAATGAGTTGGGAAATATGTCCAACTCCTGGAGCCTCAGACTGAATGTAGCAAAAGCAAAGTGCTAGCCCCCTTCCCCTCCACTGGGAAGAAAAACAGAGACAGGAGCTACAGACTGTGTGGGGCTTCTCATGTTTTGTCGAGGAGGAAATGGACCCAGGGTTATAACAGACAATGGGCTGAAGCAGGTCAAGCAGTGTGTGCAGCTGTAAATGTAGTCAGCAGGATATTAGGGGGCATAAAAAGGAGTGGGGTGTAAACCAGAGCACAGGAAGTATCCCTTTCACTTTGAAAGGCTCCGTCCTGCCTGAAGTATTGTGTGTGCAGTTATAGTCTTCTCAATACAAAACGGACATTGAGACAGTCAAGGTGGTGCAAGGCAGGGCCAGCTAAATGATCAGTGATATGGGAATAAAACCTAAAAGGAGCCACTTGAGGCCATTAACACATCAACCATGGAGAAACAGAGGCTGAGAGGGAACATGAGATCAGTAATTCATATACTTGTGCGACCTGATCATATCAAACAGTCAGCTGTTTGATCTTGTATCCAGTAGCAGGATGCAGGACATCTCCGAAGCTCAGTGTAGTATGTAAGGGGTAAAATTAGGAGGCCCTTTTTCTCCAGCAGGGTGGTGAACCTACAGAACAGTCAACCAGCGAAGACAATGGGCACAATGAGAGTACAGGCCTTTAAGGTGTGCCAGGATAAATGTATGCTTACCGAGCAGATAACCAAGTACAGTGCCTTGAAGGTAAGCAATTCTCAAACGGGTTTCTGTTTACACAGCATACTTGCTTCATCGCTGCTTATAAAGGTAGAGGAGTGCACATGATGGCATGCTGGACCTGGAGTCCTTTCTAAACTACTATCTGACTCTGTGTGTGTGTATAAATACTACTATAACATGTAACCACTCAGTTTCTGATTGTTCCTCCAGGACCCTCTTATAAAACTGTAACTCACCTAAGAGGCTATTCTGACAAGCAATGTAAAATACAATCCTACTAAAGTTTGTTGCTAGTATTTTCCTGTTAAAACCTTCAGTGTGATAGGAATGGTTTTACAGTTTAAAGGTCCCTTTTCTCAAGTTTCCACCATGTTGCGCCAATAACAATCTTTTGAGCAGGGGCAGATATTATATTAAAAACATTTGCTCATGCAGTTTGGCTGCTATAGAAATTGTCAAAATATCATTATACAATGGCAAGAAAGAATCTTGGACTGTGATTGGTCAGTTTGGGGCTGGACCCATGGCGTTATCCCAGCACGTCGCCACAGGTCTAGTCTCAGCACTGTGAACCTGCTGCTGACCATCTTATTGATTGTTTCATCTTCTCTTAAAAACAAAAAATATGTTTCCACACAAAAACATCTTTAAAATCATTTTTTTTATTCTGTATAACAACGAGCCATTGTATAATAGGAATAATGCACTCCAGGGTGTGTGTCGTTTGGGATAGCGCCACGCCTGGGGCATTGGACGCACTCGGCCTGCGGCCTCGTGCCCAGCCCCCCCATGCGTGGCGTTATCCCAGCATGACACACCCTGTCATGCATTATTCCTTTAATATGCAATAGCACTTTATCATATATTTAAAAGTACATGAGTGACAGAGGAGTTTCAAGGAAATCCCCCCCAATGTTTAATTACACTCCCCAACATATATGATTGCCCCATTTGGTAGACCAGGGGTAAGGATGTCCCCTTGGACCCAAAAGTGAATTTTAAGTCCTGCCTGTATCAAGGCCCATAACAGGGCCCATACTCAATATCAAGTCCATCCCCCAAGGGCGGCATCAACCTCCTCCCCGGAGCCACCAAGGCTGCTTGGGGCACGGACTACCACCACTGCCTCAATGACCAGACACCGCACAGCCCCAGTGCCATTCCCTCTCCCCATACTGGAAACAGTACCAGGTGGGGTCCAATGTCACCGTCAGCACCACCCAGCCCACTGACACCATGGACAGTGTCAGGAGCCAGGGCGGTACCAGGACGTGACACCGAGGTGTCCACTGGTGTAGACTGAACATACAGCTTCGGCCTTACCACCAGGGACATCTGCTGCCCAGAGAACACAGACTGGAGGGGTGCACAGCCAGCCTCCCAGAAGGAGCCAGCTGTTCACCAGACCCACCCTGCCCCAGGGCCTCCAAACACCTCAGCGAGGTCGAGGAGTGCCCTGTGCTTCCACAGTACCAGAGGCACTGGGAAGGGGCCCAGGGGAAGGGCAGAGAGACCTGGCCTTGGCCTCATCATGCATGAGCAGCCTGCCTCTGGAGGTGGGAGGGATCAGGATCAGGTGACCCAATTTCAATGCGGAGTGTTCTAGGGAGTGGTAGGCCATGGAAAAGCAGACAAAACACAAATCCACATCATGAGTCGGGCCAAGGCAGATCCAGCAGGCTTGATGTCTGTCCGTCACCACAATATGTTTCCCAAATGGGCAACAAAGCATAACAGAAGGCTGAATGGACTTTTGTTAGCCCTTCTTTCTTTTTCTTGGACTTTGACATCGCAGAATATAATAAAACACAGGTGACACCAGAGATATAAAGAGTATTCGGCAGTGACATAGAAGAAATTTGGTTGATGACAATCAAACTGTTGCTCCTGCGATGTGCATTCAGTGGCAAGAACAACAGAACAGGTGTGTGTGAGGGAGCAGATGACTGTTATTGGCTAGCATGTGCGGCACCACGTGAGGTGCATGGGCAACGTCAGTAGTCACATCGGCTCCCTCCCTGTAGTAAAAAGCTACCAAGGGGTCACAGTGTCTCCAGACCGAGACCGATAAGTATGAATCAGTGGTGAAGACCGATTCTTGGAAGAGCTTCCGTTCCCTGCTGCATGTCTGTGCGACCTGTCCAGCTGCTTCAAACAGTTCTACAGGTTGTGGGGGTACAACAGCAGGTGATCAGCTGTGCAAGAGCTGGCCTCACTCTACAACTGAGTTTATCTCAGCAAATGATTTGCCTGCCAGCCCCTACCCCATTCCCTGCACTGTTACACTGCTCTAATGCACAGGGAAAGGCATGCAACACTACTAATGGAATTAAAAGTGGTCAGAAGTAGTGGTTCCAACCACTCTGCACCACAAAAATGCAACTGTGTATGGGAATCCTGCCTGCACTTATTAACATACTAAAATGCCAGCAGAATAGGCCTTATGGTCTTTCGTGTCTGCTCGACAGTCAGCACCCATACTGGGCGCCCATTTTGCTGTCCCCCCCAACCCCTTGGGCTTCCCCATCCCCTTTCCAAGGTATTTCCCCAGTATGGGACTTCCTCAGCTTTACCTTCCCCCTATTCCTGTTTCAGCCCCTCTTGAACCTCTCCACAGTATCAGCCTCCACCAGTCCCTTGGGCAGTGCATTCAATGGTTCCACCACCCTCTCAGTGAAGTAACTCCTCCTCCCCTCCCCCAAGTTTCCCCCCTCCAGCTTCCACACATGCTCTCTGGTTACCCCCCTTTTTTATTTGGAACACTCCATCTGAGCCTCCCTTATTGATCCCCTTTATGTACTTAAAGACCTCTATCATGTCCCCCCCATCCCGCCTCTCCTCCAGGGTATACATACTGAGCTCCTCAAGCCTCTCCCCATAGGTCCTTTACCCCATGCCCCAGATCATTTTGGTTGCCCTCTTCTGGATCCTCTCCAGGAGTGCAATGTCCTTTCTTAAGTGCAGCCTCCAGAACTGCACAAAGTGCTCGAGGCGCGCCCTAAATAACTAGGCAGTTATACAGAGGGAGGATCACTTCCCTCCTTCTGGAGGTAATCCCCTAGCGATGCATCCCAGCATCCTATTGGCCTTGGCCGCTGCCCTCCTACAAGTCTCAGAGTTGTTGATTTTAACATCCCCCACCACCCCAAGATCCCTCTCACCCTTCGAGACTTGTAGTATGTCTCACCCCCCAGGGTGTACACTTGACCTGGTTACTGGCCCCCAGGTACAGAATCCTGCATTTCCCAGCACTGAACTTCAGTCCCTACTTACTCGACCACCTGACCAGAGCCTCCTGGTCCTCCTGCAGAGCCACTCTCCCCTCCTCCCCATCCACCACCGCTTCCAGCTTCAAGTCATCCGAAGAGAGACTCATTTCACTCCTGATACCCTTCCTTATCTCAGAGACATAGGCGTTAAACAAGAGTGGCCCCAGGATCGATCCCTGGGGGACCCCACTAATGACCTTCCCTGGGGATGACACTGTCCCTCCAACCTCCACCCTCTGGATACACTGAAAGCCAATTCCCTATCCAGCTGATCATCTGCCTCCCAACCCCCATTTCCCCAGCTTAGCCAGCAGGCCACTGTGGGATACAGAATCAAATGTCTTGCTGAAGTCCAGAAAGAGGACTTTCACTGGCCTACCCAGATCCAGGGCACCCGTCACCCAATCGTAGACATCCACAAGGTTGGTCTGACACGATATCCCCGGGACAAAGCCATGTGGTCTATCGTCCAGGTGACCCATTTGCTCCAGCTTCCTCTCAAGCCTTTCCTTGACAATACCCTCCATCACCTTGCCAACCACGGACATCAGGCTAATGGGCCTGTGGTTCCCCATCTCCTCTCTTGAGCCAACCTTGTGGATAGGCATGATATGGGCCACCCTCCAGTCATAAGGCACCCAGCCCGTCTGCAGAGATGTTGAAAAGCTCCGCCCGGGGGGGGGCCGCAAAACATCCACTAATTTCCTCACCACCATGGGTATCATTTCATCTGGCCCCGGGCTTTCTCTATCCTTAGGGACTTGAGGGCTTCCTCATCCTATCAACTGTGATTTCAACCTCCCCGGCCCCCCCTTGCCACCCGCTCTTCCGACCCTCACCTGTGTTGGCCCATCACCCTCCCTAGACTCGGTTGGACTCCAAGACTCTAAGGGTCATGCCTCTTTCGCAGGTTCACTATCTCTCCCATCAAGATGTGCAGCCCCCCTCTTCCTCCCTGGTAAAATCTGAGGCAAAGTACTCATTCAGTACCTCAGCCTGCTCACCCGCCTCCTGTGCCCATCCCTTCCCTCCCCTGTCCTAATCCTGCTTTTCTGACCCCTCGCTTTCCTTTTCTCCCCTATATATCTAAAGAACCCCTTGTTCCCCCTTCTGATTTCCCTGGCCAGGTTTTGCTCCATCCTCTCCTTAGCAGATCTCATCACGCTGCTGACCTTCCTGGACATCAGTTCGTACTCTCCCCCACGATTCCTTTCTTCCCTTGAGCGCTTAAAGCACCCAAAGGCAGCCTTCTTTTCCCTCACCGCCTACTGAACCTCCCAGGTCCACCAACATGGTTTTCTGGCCCTACTGAATTTACACCTCATCCTTGCACAGGTCTTGGTAGCCTCCTTTACCCACCTCCTAATGATCTCTCACCTACCATCAGCATCCATGCCTGGCCTTATCTCATCCAAATAACCCTTAAGAATCCTTCCCATGCCCATGAAGTCCGCAGCGCTAAAGTCAATTACCACTGTCTTTGTGCGGTTTCCATCCCCCAGGTCCAGGAAAAACCAGACCATAGCATGGTCACTCCCCGCCCACAGGTCGCTCACTTCCAGGCCCCTAATCTGGTCACTGTCTGCCAGGACCACATTCAGTATCCGGACCTCCCTAGTCTGCTCCCCCACCGCTGGATTAGGAATGCGTCCTGAAAGACATCCAGCAATTGCTGCTCACTGGCCACTGGGGACATCACAGTCTCCCAGTCATGTTTAGATCCCCCATCACCACTACCCCTCCCTTGCCCAATCTACAGTGGCCCATAACAATTGCCACCAAGCTCTCTTCCAGACCCTCCACCAGCATGGGGCGATCTGTAGACCACCCCTATTTTTACTCTCTCTTACCCCCCTCTGTTTTGCAGGGTGACCCAAATCACCTCCACACCCCCACCACCACTTCCTCCTCCACCCCTCCAATATCGATGCCATTTTTGACTGTCAGTGCTTCCCCCTTTTCCCACCCACCTAGCCTTCCTGAACATTGTATAGTCCAGGACTAGGTCCCAGTCATATCCCAGGGTGGCCCAGGTCTCAGTGACAGCTGCCACATCCACTGCCCCCTCAACAAGCATCGCCTGGAGCTCAGGCATCTTACTTCCTACTCTCCTGGCATTGATCAGTACCACCCTCCACCCCCCCCACACATCTCCAACCGTTGTGCTCCTGTGTGGCCTCCTGCCTACCCCCCCCCGTGCCTTGCCCACTGGCCTTTCACTGTGTCCCTCCAACCCCTTAGTGGGGCTGCAACCAGGTCCTTTTATTGGTCCTCCTGGAACAGCCCCTTGCAGCAAAAGTTTTAAATATCTAAAGTGGATGAAACACATGCTCATGTACCATATTCACACCGACATGCACACTGCATAGACAGGCTCAGGGCCCAACGTTCAAAGGTCATGTACTCATGGAGTAGAATTTATGAGGGCTAGTGTCACACAGGGATCCTACTCCACATGTGTGGGGACTTCCTTATCCTTACATCCACAGCCGGCAGCTGGCCCCCTCCACACCTTATCCTGAGCTGTGAATCTGGCTATGCAGGCAGCCAGGACAGGGGTGGGTTGGTCAGTGGGCATGGGCTAACACTAATACCAAGACACTGTCTCTGTGGCGTGTAGGACTGGTGGAGGGAGTGGATGCTATGCAGCTCGGAGGGCTGCAATAACAGCTACCCCCCCACCACATCTGTTATCCATGGTTCCAATCAACCCCATTGCTCCAGCCCCCAGACCTGGAAGCCTCCAGGACAGTGAGCCAGAGGCAGTACTGGCACCAATCGTTAACGTTTTAAACTTCTGTGTCATTCCATCTGGGGTTTGTTTCTTTAAAGGACTGTTATATCCCAACATCCCTCATTCCCTGCAGTGGCAGGAATCCACTGCCAGCCTGGCACAGGCACTCAATCCTATACCCACAGTCTGGTACAGCTCCACCCCTGCCACCCTCAGCCACCACATGTGGATCTGTACCAGCGGACTGCAGTAGGCAAGGGTTGTGCATGTCGGCAGGCTTGCCACATGTATGACTTAATGCACCCCAGATAAGCGCAAGTGTTGCATCTTTGGGTTCCTTTGAGGATTGGGCCTTTAGTCGCACAGTCGTATACTCAGACAGATGTGCACACAAACCGCAGTGCCCATTGTACTATGTATACCTGTGGCTACTTAATTTGTTCGGTTTAACATTTTTAAATGTCAAATTACTCTGCAGAATGCAGAGACAAAACAGCGTTCACACAGACACAGTCATATCATACAGACAATGTATGCAAACAGACAACAGTATCCCACAGAAGCAGCATGCACCACTCAATACGTATATATACACATTTTTATTTTGTGGTGTTCATTTAGCACGACATCCGAATGTACGCACTACAAACTGTATCTTTTGCCATGTTTACATGGCTGCATGAATGCCGCCAGTCCAGCCTCCACCACTGGCTTTCCCAGTAAAACAGAGAGGGAGAGAGAGACATACAAGACTGTCTTGTTACTATTATCTAACCGTGGAAAACCAATTTCTTTTTAGTTTAACATGTTTGTGCCAAGGAAAGGCACACTGAGCTGAAGGTCGTTTTCCAGTGCGACCCAGGAGCACAAGGAGGTTACTTGGTCAGGATCACACCGTACAAGTGTTGGTGGTTGTGAGATACGAACCCAGGCATGCCATAACCTCTAAGCTATACTGCCAGTCTCTCAATTTCCATAAACTGCAGCAAAACATTTTAAAACAAATACAATCAGGCCAGCCCGGTGGCACTGAGGGTTGAGGCACTAGACGCCACACCTTGTGCTACGCCGGCGACCCGGGTTTGGGAACAGACTCGGGTGGCCGGGGGTCGGCAGGGGAGAGGGAGGATCGAGCGTCCCAATGGATGCTCTCCTCCCTCAGGGGTGGGAGACCAAGAATGCATCTGCGTTCTGCATCCCTTCCATAGCTGGTGGAAGCACCGACATTAGGAAGGGATGAAGGCGGCTCTGTTCGCCAGAGCCGGGGAAGGGGGACGTCGATGGTGCATAACAGGCTCGACGTGCGTCAGCACGCCACCACTCGGGACATACGTCCCAGCGCTCGACGTCTCAGAGGGTAGGGGAAACTAGGGGAGAAAAACGGAAAACACCTCTCGGCAGCCCTGGATGAAAGCCGCTCCGGTTCCATCCAGACCACCAAGAGGGACAGACCCCACTGTGCAGGAGGAGAGAGGAGGCACTCTAGGAGCAGATCCCACGGAGGTGGAATGGGGGAAATGAGTGGACGGAAGCAGTGGGCTCCGAGAGCAGACAAGAGAGATAAAGAAATAAAGTAAAAAAAAAAAAAAACAATCTTTGATGAATAATAATCCCATCTAGTCTGTATCTTGGCGAAAGAACACCCCCCCCCCCCCCCACACACACACACACACACACACACATATATACTGCAAGAGCGGGAGTAATGAATTTATTTATGGTTTAGAAGACGTCTTTTCCCGGGGTCCCAATGCACAATTATTACTCAACAATAACTCTGAAATCCTTTCCTCCTGATTTGCAGTACACCTGTGCATAGCTGTACTACAGTATCAGCACCGAATCAGTGTACATGGTGCCACTTGAGGTATGGCATTATTACATGTGAGCATTCCTAGTTCAGGGATGCTAAATGCTTAACAGCAAGATGAACAGGAGAGCTGGCTGGGATTGTGATGGCAAACGGACAGTGGCCACCTAACACACAGTCGCTATACTCTTCAAGAGTCGAGCAACTTAAAGCTAGACAGAGGTTTGCTTGCTTGCACAGGAAAACACGTTGAATTTCAATCTTTTCTCTGAGAGTGCGCTACCAAATTTTGCTTCAGTTAACTTGGCTCCTATGGAGGGCCTGTGCAGGGTGCACTGCCCAGTCCTGTATGGTTGGTTCAGTTCTGTAGGTTGATTGTTCAGTTGTTAAACCATCATCATTTCATAGTAGCAATTTCAGTACATTAAAAAATACTGCACAAACACATATACATTATATTTCGGTTGTCTGTGAGTCTAGAAGAGAGAAACAAACTTAAGTATTGGCTAGGTCTGTTCATGAAAATAAGAGAAAAATAAACGTATGTAGGACTAGACAAGGAGAGAAAACATTAAATTATCAAATTGCTAAACTTTGGAACGAACTTCCTCATTTAATGAGAACAACAATTTCACAGACATATTTTAAAAATGAATTGAAGTATATTTATTCTATTGTTTGTAGATGTTGACGAATTAAGGGGGATTTCTGTACGTGTAGGACTATTGCTGTTGTTTTTGTACACTGTGATTATGTATTTTTGTTTTAAACTGATGTAACATCTTACACAGGACTGTCTTGTAAATAGGGTTTTTTCCCCATATGGCATGTACTCCTGTATAAAAAATAAAGTTTTTATCTATCTATCTAGAAAACAATGGAATACTATAATTAATGGTTTAATTCAGCTCCACTAATACTATACTGTTCAAACAATAGAAGTATATTTGTAATTTCCCCAGCCTTAAGATGTTTTTATTCTTGAACATAAAACTGATTTGACTTGCTGGTAAATTTATCATAATAACCTGCAATTTGAGGAAACACTTCATCCACATTTAGGAATAATATCCTTAAAGGACTTGTAAACAATGCCGAGGAAATGCAGCCAACAAAAACCACAGCAGCGTCAGTTACCATTTTACTCACAAAATGCTGCAGTCCTTTTGTGTGTAAAGTCAGTCACTCCCAAGTCACTACGGTTTAAACAACATGGTACAGTGTAAACAAATCCCTCGTCTGTATTGAAACTGGACAGTCCTGTAGCCTCCTAAGATGGCGGCTACGTCTGTACGTGGTGATGTAATGTAAGCGGCATCACTCCCGAGAGTTACTGTATTCTGTATGGGGACCTTGTAAAGTATATATGATAACTTCATTAAATAAGCACTGCTGCATCAAATCCTATACTGTGCAGGTGTGATAAGGTTGTTACACCTGCACAGTATAGGATTTGATGAAGCAGCGCTTTTTTTTAATGAAATTATATATACTTTATAAGGTCCCCATACAGAATACAGTAGCAATGTGATATTAAATATACAGACTGCGACAATGAATAAATTTAACAGGTTCTAAAAAAGGCCTGAGTATGAGTCCCAAGTACAATAAAAGTCTTTTAAAATTGTTGTTCGGACTTTGTACAAAAGATGCAGTACATTAAAATGTTCAAACCAATTCATGCCATGTTCTGCCAACTTCATTCAAGAAAATGGCACTGTAAAAGTGCTCCAGCAAGATGCATACGCTGGGTAGGAATATTCGGTATTTGTACTCTGTTCTCGTGAAATTCTGAAGTTACCAACAGCCTGTAATGGCTGGTGTACCCTGTACATGTGATCTCACTCTGCCTGCAGCAGCTGCTTGAATGTACAAGCAGACAGCCGAGAATTTCAGGAATAACGAGCATGTGGCTGGTTAAAGTATTGATGCCAACGATTCATAGTTAGCGCACCAATGAGGGTAACAAATCACAAAACTTGAAAAATGTTAAAGCTTTTAAATCTCAAAGAGTGACTTTATATAGAAAGTTACCAACTTTCTGAGTCCTAAAACTGGGAGAGTCCATCTTGACCATGCCCCCTCTCCCCCCCACCGTGTCACTCCCACGGGCACCGCCACAGACAACACTGCACACAGTCAATTAAATGTTGCTGTTTGCTCTGGCCATGCCACCCCCACAGGAACACCAGCAGCAAACATCCAGATTAAAACAGTACATCATTCTGCTGCAGCACGTTCCAAATCACAGAAAGTTCATTAAAAGCAAACCTGCGTTAAATTGTGCTCAGACATTCGAGCTGCATGTATTGCGCCTACTGACAGTCCCATCCAACCTGCTTACACTCACTTCATTTGCTGCGCAAACTTCACTTCAGTGACTCCCACCACCACACCAGATTGTTTTCACACACTTCCCTACAACTGATCAGATTTGGGTACCTTAGTTCACTGCTGCCGGTCTCTTCTCTGTCTGGAGTTCCTCTCAGCTGCTGGCAGGCAGACGTCATCCACGTGTGCTTGTCTGCACTACTACCCAGTCTAACCTAACAGGAAGGAACATGCTTTACTGTGCCCCCACTGACATGCTTGCAGTGCAACACAGGCCCAGTGGTTAAAGTTGCAAACTGTTGTCCAGCCCAAACAGTACCACAGTGGTGCTGAAATAATTGTCACTCATGGATTAGCAGTCAGAAAAAAAGGGACAAAACTGGGACAAGTAAGCAAAAACCAGGTCAAAACTGATTTTGCAAAACTTGTGGGGACACTGGGACATGCTGCCTAAAATAGGGACTGTCCTGGGAAAACAGGGACTGTTGGTATCTTTATTTATATATGGCATCACAAAAGAAAATACACAAAAAATGCTTTCAAATAAGCGCAAGGGATTTGTATGGTTGTAAATAAGAACACTGGGAAAAATAAAACCAGAAAGCAAAATCGGCAACCTCTCACCTTACACTGTTCAAAAACGGTATTCAGCAGAAGGTTTAGATAGGTGATCTAATATTATATAATAAAATCTACTGACTTTAAATATGCTAAGTTGATTTCTAAAATGAAATGTGTATACTGTAGGAGCTTGTAACCAATAACTTCTTACAGAAATTCCGGAAACCTGGTCCAGACTGCTCTTTACACCCCCGGCCTGACACAACACAAAAATGTTTAAAATAATGTTTCTTGTCTTTTTCTCTCCCTCTCTCTCTCTCTCTCTGCTTCTCTGTGGAGCCAGGATGCAACACAGCGATACTGCAGTATATCACAAAATGCTGCAGTACGCTGCAAGAAACAGTGTAATTCAACGGCAACTGAGCCCTTTTTACTGCAGTATTTTGTGACGTGTCATTTAATTAAGCAATAAGTCATGACAAGGTGTGTGTTATCGTGTAATAACGTCACTCATGGGGTGGGTTGAAGCACGAGGTGAAGCAGAGTGCTTCCACCACCCCAGGAATGATATTATTACACAATAACACACCTTGGAGTGCCTTATTGCAATTATACAATGGCTCGATGTTGTACAAAATAAAAAAAATATTTAAGAAAGATTTTAGTAGATTTTGAGTGTGCCAATATTTGTTTCTGAAAAAAAGTGGATAGCTGCCATGATGTGCACACAGTGATGTTATCGTTCAATAACATCACTGTCCCAGGCACACATTGACCAATCAAGACATTAGAAATGTTGCTGCCATTGTATAATGTAAGTTACTGCATTGCATCCCGGCTGGTTTCACTGTAGCCCCTCACCACACGGCACCAGTTGGGAAATCTCAGTCTCCAACTTTACACTCCCAGCTTCAAATCCAACTCCAAAATGGGGTAAACCAGCTCTTTCAGACCACATGGTGATGCAGCACCTTGTTTTTTTTTTTTTCTTCAAATACACCTGAAGAACTCTTGTTTTAGAAAGCAAGAGCATTATTTTTCTGTCTCCTCAGAATCTCCTCTGGATATCATGGTTGAACTCCATCTCCTCAGCCCCTGAAGAAGCCACTCCAAAGCTCGGATGACCTACATGCAAGAGCTGGAAAAACGAGCCCGGCCAAGACGCAGACATATCCACACACTGATGCAGCTCCATGTATAGTCAATACAGCAAACCTGGGCAAACCACATGATCTATTCTCTGCTGGGGTGTCAACAGGAAATAGTTCCCTACACACCCCACTGCAGAAAATCTGAGATACAAAATAGTTACACTGATGACAATAAGCTCCAGACTTCATTTGGTGCCTAAACAAAACAAAACAAAAAATAACCTTCAACATAAGGGGCAGCAGCAGCAACTATGAAGATAAAAACTAAGCGAGGGACCAAAAAAAAAAAACCATAAGCCACCCAGAAACACAACTGTGTTAAGCTGAAGAGTACAGTCCAGCACTTAAAACACCGGCTTATAAACGGATCACAAATCAAATCCTACCAGAAAAAAATATACTTTATGTGAAACCTTATGCAAGTCACTTAAAGGGGATTGGCCAGCAATAAGAGCCTCACACCCAAGTGTGAGGTTGATTCCAATTTGCACTTAAAAACTTCTTTTTTTTTTTTTAAACTTACTGTTTACTGCAGTACAGTAGAATGTATTAGGCTAACGTTGCTGACTTCTAAGATTGCATTTCCTGTAACCAGAAATCCCAAAATCCCCTGTAACTGACGTCAGAAGAGGACTGCAGATCCGGGAGTTTCAACAGCCCGCAGTATACATGTAAAATATTCTGTAAGCTAAAATCATGTGTTTGCTGGTCATCTGGTCCTGCTGTGCTCATGGGGCTTAGTACAGTCCTCTATGACAGTCTCTACCCCTAGGAGAACAGCAGACCAGCAAAGAGAAGATTACAACTTATAAAAAAGTACTGCAACAATCACTGTAGGCTACTGAATCTCCCGCTACTGCTGAAGTTCTCCTCTGATGTCAACTGCAGGGGTGTCTGGCATTTCTGGTTATAGGAAATGTCAGTTTACAAATCAGTGAAATTAGCCAGATATAATCTACTACACTGCAGTAATCATTAGGTAAAAAAAAAAAAAAAAAAAGTGTTTTTGCACACAAAGAGCTAACTGGGATCAGCCTCACACTTGGGTGTGAGACTCTCATTGCTGACAGTTCCCTTTTAATCTCCCAATACGCCAGTCCAGCCAGCTGCAGAAATGGGTAGAAGCAGGGCACCAAATGAAAGAAGATGCCGCTCCTAAACTGGAATATCCAGAGTAAAACTGTAAACTAAGATGAATGAAAATAAAAAGCTCACCACGTCAGGAAAGCTGTTGGAATTTACAAATGTCATACTATTGCCATCCCAATTTGTACAGTACAACCCCAGTATCTTCCAACTGTCACCTGCAACCAAAACACACACACACGCGTGAGTGCTCCTCTCTCTCTCTGCCGTTGGCTATTCATTCCAATCACAATATAGTGGGGTCTCTCAGAACAAATGCCTCTGTAGCCATCAATTTAGTTTGCTGTAACGAGGGCTCCTCATAGACGGAAACAGTGAAAAAACATTGAGAAATCTGCAAGCAAACCCCTGCAACAGTGTACCTGTGTTCAATGGCGTTTTATTGATTTATATTAGTTTTTTTTTTTTTGTTTAGTATTATAAGGGCTAAAACGTGTTGTACACACTGAAATTAAAAACATTTTCAATTTAATTTGCTGCATTCTTTTTATTTTATTAGATTGTCCAATGTCTACAGTATTTTTTTTGCTCCGGCTTTGCTCTGATGTAAGGAAGTATTTTTTCACAGAGAGAGTTGTGAATGCATGGAACGGCCTTCCGGAGGAGGTTGTGGAGTCAAAAACAGTGGTGGAATTCAAGCATGCATGGGACAGTCATAAGGCAATTCTAGGGGGTTGGGGTAGGAAAAAGTAGGCTGCTGGTTAACTAGGATCTGCAGCTTATCCATTAGGTAGGGAAATGGGCAGACTGGGTGGGCCAAGTGGTCCTTATCTGCCGTCAGATTCTATGTATGTTTTATATATGTTTCTATTTAGTTTCAGAGATTATATATTTGAATTGCAGTAGCTGAAGGAATGAGATATATGGCTGGCACTCGAGAAATTTCAACTCTGCGCTGAGTCTCAACAGACCATCCGCTGCTAATATCTGCAGTTCTGTTTCCTCCTCATCTGGGTCACAGTCCTGCTCCATGGCTCCCCTTTTAGTCTTGATTTCAGCGATGATGTCCTCCTTGGTAGTCAGTTCTGTTATGAAGCAGGTGTCATCAACATGAAGCCATTTTCAGTTGCTCCGTATTTGTCATCAGCTTAAGATTGCATGCCAGCTGTAAAGTCTTGCTCAGCATAGCGACTTTCGTCAAGTTTGTCTAACTCCATTTCAACAATGGCATCTTCTGACGGTGTCAAAAGTGGAGCTAGGGCATCCTTCCAGCAACTGTGGATTTTGTGAGGAGTAACTTGCTCCCATGCTTGTGCTGCGACACAGTACGTGTCCTTGATGCTGCACCTTTTAAGGAAGCTGACCAGTACGGATCCAGTGTCTCGAGTTGATCTCACTCAAGAACGGCTTTCCATGCTTTTTTTTCTAATGTGGCAATCACCTCATTGTCCTCTAGCTGCAGCCGCAAAGTTGTGTCTGCCGATAAATACAGCACAGTGATTTTTTTCCATCCCTGGAGCACAACTCATCAGTGCTTGAATGAGCTGGACACTGGTCCAGCAGTAGCAAAGCTCCTGGGAATTCTCCCCTTGCTCCTCAAATAGCACCAGGCAGCAGGAACAAAGTCACTGTGGAGCCATGATCTGAGGATGTCCCTGGTCTTCCATGCCTTGCTGGAATGGGCATACTGGAGGAGGAGAGCTTCACAGTCAGTCACTGTGATGAAAGCAATGGGGGGGGGTCCATATTTATCGATGCATAGTGGCTTCAGTTTATGTTCGCCACTAGCGCAGCCACACACTAGAAGGGTCAGGTGATCTTTAAACAATATGCAGTCCAATATGTAGCCCTTTATTTGCAGTATTCAGTTGCACTTCTGAAAGCGCCACAGCCACCTGGGACTTGATCTGAAGCTGGTATCCTTTCTCATACAAGGCTTTGGCAAATGAATCCACCTTCTCCTGAAGGATTACACAGGGAAAGGGGCACCCCATCTCCAGCTGGTTTTCAAACCAAAGTTGACAGCAGAGTCCACCTCTATATTAAAAGCAAGCCACATTTATTGCTTACGCTACAGTTTGTTTCAATCGCATTTGGCAGTGAAGTTTTATAACTTGTACTGCTTTTCCAGTCTACTCATGGTGGACTTAGGGAGGATATACAGTGCTAGCGGGTAAACTAGGTGGTAGAACTGGCCACTCTTCATGCATCCCAAAATCTTTCTTTTCGGTTTGAGATGAGAGCTTTGCTCTTAAGAGTCAGCCATCACAAGTACTGTGAAAAGTTTGTAGCGTTCTCTCAGAGTCGGTAGTGAGCAGCAGGATTAGTTAGGGAGATTCTGTGGGCTGGATAAAAGCCTTTTAAATGGCTGTGATTAGCTTCAGCTGCAATTAATCGGTCAGGTAAGCGGCTGATAATGGGGTCCAAATGAGCTGTTTGTTGTAACGGATACCAGTTATAATGGGAAGTTATAATGAAGGACCACTATATCTGCCAAGAGTTAATGTCACAGGCCATACATATCAATACTTCACACACTGCCTCTGCCAAATCCTACTCAGATTTCAGTAGCGCTATCTACCTGCCTATTGCAGTTCTAGTAGCTCCCATGTCTCCCTTTCCCTGAACATTTCCAATCCCTATTCAGCACCCCCAAGATCTCACCATCTCCACCAGTTTATTCCAATCCCAATATTTCTCAGATCTCTCATCACTGCCTGTCCATGCCAATCCCAATATCTGCCAGCTTGCACCATCACTGCCTGTCCAATCCAATCCCAATACCTCTCAGATCTCACCATCAATGTCTGTCCACTCCAGTCTCAATACTTCAATATCTCAACATCAATGCCTGTCAACTCCAATACAACACATTTACTGAAATACGTTCACAATAAATAATGTATGCCCGCAATTATTTTTAAAAACCAGACACAAAGAAACATAGAATGTGTCAGCAGATAAGGACTCATGATCCTGACTACCTCACCCCCCCACCCCCGCTTTCCTATCAAGACTCCTTTGTGCCTACCTCATACTCTCTAACTGTACCATTTTGGCCAGTACAATACCGTATTTCTTACAGTGGTGCTGGATCCTGATTAGCTGCCAAGTGTGTACCAAATCTTGGCTGCCTAGGAAATACTGTAATTTAAATTATTGTGTGCTGTTGTATGTAGTTCTCCATCTTATTCTGCTGCAGTGAGTGCATGGGTGATGGGCTGGTCCAAGCAGAATGCATTCATGGTCCACATGGTAACCACCATGGACATGCGCCACCGGCTCACCTGTGACCCCCAGAAGCAGCTGAGCTGCTGCAACTTGGATGTTTTCCCTGACAAAATTGGCGGGAGTGTCTGTCAGTCTAAGTAGTCAGCTGTATATGATCGGCCCAGTGGCGCTGAGAGTTGAGGCGCTGGACACCACGCTGGCAACCTGGGTTCAGGACTGTGTCGGGGTTGACAGGGGAGGTACAGGATTAAGCATCCAGAGAACCGCTCTCCTATCCCTGGGGAGGGATTGGGGGTTTTCACAGCTCTACAGTGCACCCTGATGGAGATCGGGTGCTCTGCAGGAGTGGTACACTAATGGGTGCAGTGCGGCGGACATCGGCACATAGTGCTTCTGACGTCATTGCACGTCCGCACTCCAGTGGGGGACTATATGGAGGAAAATGACTGGGCGCGATCGTGTAGCTTGATGGCCCGCTTGGCACTGCCCAGGAGGTCTGTTGTGGAACTGCGCTGGAGGTCTGGTCCCAGCCCGGGAAGGCATAGGGGGCCCCCAGGCAGGTTAAGGTGTGGCCGCACCAGACCCCATCATGTGAGTAAGCCTGCTGACTCCCATGCAGTGGGAGCCGGTAGCTGGATGCCCCCACTGGTCAAGCCACAGAAGGAGCAGAAAAAGAGCAATTAAAAAATTAAAATAAAAGAAATAAGTAGTCAGCTGTCTGAGCCAAGCAATTTATTACCGGCATGTCGTGGTGTGTGTGTGTGTGTGTGTGTGTGTGTGTGTGTGTGTGTGTGTGTGTGTGTCGGAGAACCGTACCTCCTCGAGATCCGATGGTGAAACGCAGCTCCTCCACTTTCTGCAGTGCTAGTTAATTATGGTAATCAGACTTTTAGCTGAAGTCTGTGTTTTTGCTGAAACGGATGTCGTCGGGTCAGGTCCATGACCATGGATCAGAGACATCGATGCCCTCACTGCACTCTCAGAGCCCGGCTTACAAACAGCAGCTGCATTATAAGGAAGTACTTAATGAAGTTCAGAATCTGTATTGAAAAACAGTTATCTTGGGGTGTGTCATAGGGTGTTAAGGCAGACTCAGGATCTGGACTTGGTATTTTTTTTTTTGCCATTGCCGATTGCCCATTTTTTGGTGTTTATTCTGGTTTCAGCTTGGTTAATTCCAAAATACCTTGTGTGTAGTAGTTCGAGAACTGGGTTGGTTATTCCCCTGGTTTCTTAAAGAAAATTTAGGTTGTTTAGCCAATTCACTTCTGGGATGCATTTTTAGTCCCCGAGTTGAAGAATGTGTCCCTGATGCTGAAAAATTCCTAAGTCAGGACAAGTGGTGAGGAAGTGGATGCTCCCTACAACTGCAGTCTCTTGAGACGGACTAATCCAAGGCTCAGGCTACTGCTTCCAAATTTCTGGCTTTGCACTTCACTTCATTAAAAAGTGCAAAGCCAAAAAATTAGAAGCAGCACTGAGCAGCCTTGGATTAGTCAGCTAGTCTCAAGAGACTGCACCAATCAGGGCTTATCCACCCTGACCACCTGCCTTTGGGAATTTTTACACATCAGAGACACATTCTGAACTCGGGGACTGATGAGAGGTATGATTTGTTTATTCTGACGATTCCTCCATGGGATACGGCTGCCTTATGTCGCCGGCACTTCATCCTCGTGGTCCGTCTCTGACCGCCCCCAACCCCATGTACCTATTTTCACCTGTCAAATGTTGGCGGGTATGATATCCCGTAAATGCTTGAAGCCACCAGTTTTCGCCTCCCACTACCACCTCTGTTGGAAGACTGTTCCAGGTATCCATCAGTCTTTCAGTGAAGTATTTTCTCACATCCTTCCTAAATTTCCTCCCTACCAGCTTCACTACATGCCCCCTTGTTCTCATGCACTTTCTCCTCTGAAAAATACTCCCCTCCTGTACCTTATTCACCCCCATGAGGTATTTATAGGTCTCAATCATGTCACTCCTCTTCCAGGGTGTACTTTACCACGGATCGTTGATAGAAGGTTGAGAGCTCAGAGTTAAGCAGCCATTCCTGTCAGCAGCTCACTCATGTGCCGTGCAATGGAAACATCTTATGGCATGCACATTTCAACCGAAACAGTGGCACATTCAACAAAAGGCTGTCTGAGGAACACAGCTCTCAGTACATAACCACTCCAGTCCCAATACCTCACAGAATCTCACGATCAATGTCTGTCCATTCCAATCCCAAATACCTCCCAGATCCCACTCTATCACTGTCAGACAATTACAATCCCCATGTAGCAGACCAATCTGGTAATACAGGAGACTTTAGGAACAAATTCTTCCTCAGTCACTAAAATTTGCTCCTGCTAATAAGATATGCCTGATAAAAGGTCAACCTGCTTATCACTGTCTATTCCAGTCTCAAACAATACCTCACAATTTTCAGTCTCTTGCATTTTGTCCTTCCCAACCCTTATATTCCAAAGATATCAACACTGTTTTGGGTCAAGACTCTAGCATGCAGTGCCACAGCTAGCTTTACCAATCCTCAGCCAGCAGGGCTGCTTCGCAAGAAAACAGAGCACTCAGACAAATGTACACTTGCAGCAAAATATGTATTATATCAGCAGGGTTCTCTAGAGCTCATGTGGCCTTATTAATATTTTACTGCAAATACACTTTCTCATGCTCGAGCTACGTTTCTTGTCAATTTTATAGAGTTCTTGTTCAGCCTTTCACAGTGGCACTGGCTCTTACTACAGCGCATGTTCGTTTCTTGTTTCATTCTACTCCTTAGAAATTCTTTCATGGAAATACATGCAGAATTAATGTCCCCCCCACCCCCACCCCCAGGCTACAGTATAGCTGTAGAAAATTCAACTGCTAGATAATCTCATATACATCATAAGTTAGAGAAAGTTCTAACTCCAATATGTTACTTAATCTTTTAATCACATTTCTTTAAAAAAACTGGGCAAACTCCTCACAGGCAACCAAAGCCAAAGAAACATTTTAAAAGGGTTGGTTTGAGGTTTAAACATGCATGTTGCATTCCTACATGTAAACTGCAGTGAAACATGCCTATCAAAGACTGCACGTATGGATGTCACGGTATTAATAGCAGCTCTTGGAGTTCTGATTTCAGCTTCTTAAGTAATACGCAAACTGCACATTAATGGCAAATTCTTTGGTTCCAAAAGCATCCACAATAGACATGTACCACTGTTCTAGTCAGCTGAACATCTTAAGAGATTCAATCCTGGGCTCTTTGTTCTCTGTCATCATTAACAATCTACCCAAACACCACACTGGCACCAAGTCCATGCTTTATGGGGAAGACATAATGCTATACATGTGCCACTTGAACCTCGGCTCCACTGAGTAAGGTCTCATACCTGACGTCTATGTGCTGGAATCCTGGTTTAAGGTCAGTAAGCTCCTGATAAACACCAAGAAAATGAAGGCTGTCCTCTTTGTCCCTCCTGTCTAGGCCAACATTGGAGTAAACTACTAAAAATTTGCTCACGCAAGGGTGATCTCCGAGACTGCTGACTTGATTAAATATTTAGGAGTTTTGAGCCAGCCCAATGGCACAGAGGGCTGAGGCACTATAAGCCTTACCTCTCACCATGCCGGCAACCCGAGTTCAGGAACAAGCTCTGGGTGCCAGTAGTTGGCTGGATCGCGCCTCTGAAAGACAGCGCTCCTCTCCCGAGGACAGGGAGGGATGTCATCTTGCTCCTTGGCTGCCATCTGGTGGAGGCTGGGTGGCAGCGCTGGACTCTGAGCACCATGGAAGGGAGGAGCCGCGGTTTCATAGCATGCTGCTGAGGCTAGGGGATAGGGAGCAGGGCTCTCGGTAGGATTTTTAGTTTGGGGGTCTGGCTCAAAAAAAAAAAAAGGGGGAGATGTCCACAGCCCAAAAGTGGGAGTCCCCAGAAAAATTTCCAAGGGTCCCCATTCAAATACATGGGAGCCACACTCCCGTGCCAGCACTACTTATGCTGTAACATTCTGTAGAGCACCAGAGGCAACTCCATTAGTTTCTATTGGGCCATTTTAAACTACATTTGTTTATGTTTCAGAGGGGAATCAAACAAATTGTGGCCACTGCTCAGATAACAAGGGCTTTATTAGTTGAGCAGTGGCCATAATTTGTTTGCAATCAACCTCTGAAACTTAAAAAAAAAAAATGCAGTTTAAAATGCCCCAATAGAAACTAATGAAGCACACCCCCCGCGCTCTACAGAATATTACAGTACAAGCAGTGCTGGTGCAGAGGCGCAGCTCTCTAAAGTGACTCCTGGGGCTTGGTGGCTGAGCGTTTCTGGGACTTTTGAAAAAAAATCCCAGGCATCCCAACGCACAAAATGTGCGTAAAGGACGCAGGTACCAGAGTCCCCGAGAGTCCTAAGGAGAAAAGGGAAGCCACCTGCTTTGTGAAGCCCTGCCTAACTCTGTTCCTGCATCGCCACCTGACCACCGCCCCCAATTCTAGATGAGTCACTGGGTGAGGGTAGGGCAGCCCTACCCTTCTCAGCCCCACCACTGGGGGCAATCCATGGGAGGAATTCTCAGGGGTGTGGTAGGTCAGGGGGGGGTGCCAGGCAGGGGTGTCAGGGACAGGGCTGCTAGCAGGCTGGAGCCGAACAGATGGGAAAAAAAGCTATATGGAAAAAAAATCTATATATTTAAGAGTTTTAATGGACCAAGAATTCTTGTTTAAGCCACACACTGACTGGGCGACAAAGTTGCTTAACCAAAAATTAGGTCTACTATATCGGCTTAATTGAGGTTCTGTATCACTGTGTATCTCTGTTTGCTGCTGCTGGGAAGAGGGAGCACCACTGTCAGGTATTTTCCTCATTAAACTGGCCCCTCTCGAAGGGAGTCTCCATTACCCTATACTCTGCCTGGTGCACAAAATATTTCCCTGCCCCCCTCCAAAAAAAAAAACCTTGGCACCATCCTGGAGTTTATGCCACACAGGCAGAAACTCAGATTCTCCTCGCAGTTGCTCTCTGCAGTCCCTAGAACATTTTTAGCTACTGGTACAAGGTCATTTGCCTGCATGGCACCTAGGCTGCGGAACAACCTTCCGGCTGATGTCCTGGTATGCTCCAATTCTGAGGCCTTTGAAACCTTCCTCAAGGGCCTACTTCTTCTAAGTAACCAATGCACATGTTTGCACTTAGGCCCCTCTTTCTAACTGCTGACTTGATCGCTGCCCTGTGTAAACAGTTTACTGCAGCAACCATGTGTTGTACTCTTCTATTACGGTATTGTTAAAATCAGTGCAATGCACAAACTTGTGAATTTACCTGTCCTTGTCTCTTATCACTCGCCAACTCCTTTGTACTTCATTGTTTATTGTTTATTATTGTGTATGTACTAAGAAAATTATGATTGTTGTATGTAATGATTTCAGATCACTCCTGCAAAAAGGGACTGCTCATTTCTGCGAGCATACCTGGTAAAAGTCTAAATAAAGTAAACCAAGGCCCCTCCCCCTTCCCATCTGTAGTCGTCCAGGTGGATGTTGAACACCAACTAACAGTATATGGAGGACCCTGGGGCGATAACACCGATGTCTTGGCCATCATTCCTGCTCTTAGCAAAACAATAGCGCAGTCAACAATGCCTATATGTTGGGTGCTGCTGTGCATACAGAGGCTGCGCTGTTCGCCTACATATACCATTCAACTGCCTAGTATCTACCTCTTTGCTAGGTCAAGTTCTCCAAGGTACTCTGGGTGTGGTGGAATAAACATCAAAATTGTATTCTACTCTGTTCTACTGATAGCGACTCAGAGCAGCTGTGCTGTGTGATGACTGGCTTAAACTGTGCAATGGCAGGTAATTCCCATCTGCTCTCTGTGGTACTGGAATCTCAAGGTGTACTTTACACACATTCTTGTCCAAAGATAGACCGAGGTCTCTACAACAGCACAAAATATTTTATAAAACGGCACAGATGGAGTAAATCAATTAATGGAGCATGAATGGAAGGTCAGATCGTTTTAGTAAGGAATCCTTTAAAGACTCTTCAAATGAATCAGCTAAGTGAGCCACTGGAAAAGGCCACTTAGCGGTGGCAGAATTGCTTTGAGCAGCAAGACAGACTACTAAAACAGAGCAGTGAATCAGGTATACAAGGTGTCGACTTACATATCTTACAGAATATAATATGATCAGATCAGCAGCCTGTAACTCAGAGCCCAAACAGGAGCCAGATTCAACATGCCAAAATATTTTTATTATATGGGGTTAAGTTTAAATGTATGTCTTAAAGCAGCAATATTTGTTTTCACAATATAGTTATTTTCCCCAGTGTTTTTCTGGTTAAAGTATCACTATTCAAATTTTTCTTTTATTCCTGAACTAAGATAAGGGATTTAGAAGATTTAAAAGTTCCCATCCCTGCACCGGGCCTGCCATGAAAAAAAACTCAGTAGCTTAGCACAGTGCTATTTATTGATAATCAGATAAGATTACACTAGGCATAAATACACCTATTTTCAGGCACAACCTGGTGGAGTTACAGTGGATGTCATAAGCAAAGGAAGTATAGCAAACATTGTCAAACGACAAAGTAGTAAGCACAAACAAGGCTTTATACTTAAGAATTTACAGTAACATTCAGAATTAAGCAGTACAATGACAGCAGCACAAACATCAAAATGGCAATACAAAACTACAATACACAGTATGAAATGAGAAAAACTGAAGACTGTACCAGTATAAATTGTTTAAACATTAAATTTTACAGCAACTTGAAATTAACCAGCACTGGGGTGGAAAGTGCGCAGTGCTAGGACGAGCTAGGTCCAGTGGTTTGGATGGAGTAAGGGGCAACAGCAAGGGCCAGTGGGGCATAGAGAGACCTTTAGAGTCTTGCAGAACAGTGAGTGACTGGGGGAACAGCAGACATTAGGAGGAAGGGCGTTCCAAAAATTGGGGGCATAAACTGCAGCAGCCAGTTTGCCAAGGCCCATGGCACATCTCCACTCAAGGGGAGGTGAAGAGTCAGCTGATCTCAGTCAGAAAAGAAGAGGGTACTGCAGATAGGTGGCAAGTGAAGACAGGAAGCCAGTCCTCAAGAGTCTGTTGATGAAATGGCCTAATGCAAAAGAATGTTGGCCCACAGGGTAAGTCCAGAGTAAAGGTGGCAGTGGTACACAAGTCTAGGGTGGTCAAGTCCAAACGGCATACATTGTTATATGTTGTGTCCCATTTTGAGCTGATGGTTTTGTTTGCTCCTAGGAAAGCTCGGAGGCCATAAGGGACTCTGGGAAGGAGAACCCCCTCGATCTACGGCCAGGCGGGCAGGAGGGGATATACAGTGTTCTGACCCTGAAACCGTCAGAAACATGGAATAGCACCATCCTAGTACTGCTACAGCATTGACTTTAGTATGTTCATTCAAATTCAACATATAGCCTAAAAGGAAGAGCTTTTTAAAAATTATTAGTGGTGGTCATCTTTAATGACGTGTGCCATAACAGCTGTTTTTGCCGACTGAAACACTGCTGCTTTAACATGGATGGATGCACTTACTACACTGTCAAAGAAAACTAATGCCTGCTTAAAATTAGGCTTCTGTCACAGAGTGGAACGGAAGTGAAATAATTTTACTGACAGGATAGCTCATTCTTGAAGTGGTTTATCACAGGAGGCAACAGCAGCTTACACAGCTTTCATTTTTTTTATTTAAATTTTTATGAGCAGGTAAGTGTACTAGACACAAAACTACTTTCAAGCAAAATCTGGGAGGTTACAATATGGTAAAGGGAGTGGATATGTTACAGTATTAACAAGCATGTTGAGAAGGGTTGCAGTGATTGAACAGTTACAAAACACTAACATATAAGAGCAAAAGTTACATTTAAATGTAAATAAGTACAAGAAAGGCAACAATAAAACCGTGAGTATATACCGACTACATAGCTTTAGGTCCAGAGAACGCTTTTAACATGACAAAAAGACCAAGTAATTAGGCACAGGTTTAGGGCTTTTCCAGTTATAAATATTACCCAAGTTCAGTCTTAAACAGTAGACAGCAAGAGGCGCCACAAATTCTGAGCAAAAACACGTTCCAAAGCTTAGGTGAAGAGAAGAAAAAAAGAAGATCCCTTGTTTTTATGTGGAACTTTGAAATAGACAATACAGCCTGATTTTTTTTTTTTTTTTTTTTAATAAGTATATTTTATTGAATTAATAAAAACTGTGTTACAACCACACAAGATAAACCAACACACAACGACAACCCCGGAAGAAAAGAATGATATAATGTGATCAAGCTACATGGCAGACACAAAGATAAAAATGAAAGAACAAAAAAGAAAAAATGCTCCCCCAATTCCCAATCCCTCCTATCGACCCTCCCACCCATCTGCTTTAATTCATTCATGAGGAGTAAGCTACACCAGGGTGTACGGTATTATACACAGCTACAAATAAGAGGCGGTACAGTCTAAAAATGCAAACTCTGCCAATGGCATGTGAAGGGGAAGATACAATTCCTAACAGGGCATAAAGCGACTCCACCGCTTTTTAAACATAGAAAAGCAGTGTCGCATGGAGGGCAACATCTTCTCCATACAGAGGGCTTGTAAGATCACAGCGTCCCATTCCAACAAAGGCAGATGGTATCCTGGTCCTTCCAACTCCTCAGAACAGTTTTCTTGACCGTCGTGGTAATCAGCATGAAGGGATATCCATCTGTACCCCTTAAGTCTATCCAGACCCAGTCCCAGTAAGCATCCCTCAGGGGGTGAAGGCATCCTGCTGACCAAGAAGCAGATCCAGGGAATGGAGCCGCCTTCCTGGGGAGGTTGTTGGGTCTAAAACAGTGGGGGAATTCAAACATGCACGGGACAGACACAAGGCAATTGTAGTGAGGGGTTGCAGGAAGCAGGCTGTTGGTTAACTAGAATGTGCAGCTTATCCAATAGGAAGGGAAATAGGCAGACTGGGTAGGCCAAGTGGTCCTTATCTGCCGTCAAAGTCTATGTTTCTATGCTGCCACAGAGGATGGATCTTCAGGCAACCCCACAGAACATGTTTTAGCATTCCATGGACTGTAACACATTTTGTACAGAACGGAGAGTCTAGGATGTGCCAAGCATGTCATTTTTCAGGCGTACAGTAAGTCTTGCAATATTTTGGTTTGCATCAGTCTGTAGCAATAATTTTTAACATACTTGTGTGTATTAGCCGAAATTGTTGCCCAGGCCACATCCATGGCTTCCCAGGAGTGGGTGTCTCAGCCTTTGTGGAGCAGGTCTCATAGTTCTATTAAAAAAAAGTGCTGAGTGAGGTACTGATGCCTGCTGAATTAACTGAGGCAGTGCCAAAGTCTCTGGGCAGGCAGGGGGGTGTAGTGCCCAGGGCATGTGCCACTGCATATCAGAGCTGCAAGACGATAAAAAGGCCTCTTTAATCTGTGGGTAAAAATTAGTCTACATTTGGACAAACATGGACCACATGTCATCTACGATGAGATGGTCCACTAGGTGGATACCTTATTCTGCCAGTCTGGTTTAGAGAGAGTTTTACCCCCAATTTTAATGCTGATACAGTAGAAGTCACTTAATTGGGACACCCTGGAAGCAGACTTTTTGTCCCAATTTAAGCTGCTGTCCGGATTATCAGAAGACAACTCTTTACCGGCTATTTACAGTCTCTACTGGTCTCCATGTACTATCAGCATTTGCCCCTTATGTTATAAATAGAACATAAATTCATTAACTGTCCACCAGATTTGTTTCTCAGCCACCACTCAGTAGTTTACATTAGTTTCCTTTTTACCAAGCTGACGAGGTTTGTGTACAACATAGCAGCTGCCATGTGAAGTGCACTGACTTACAGATCATTATCGTAGTGAAGCAGTCTAGGGAGGTCAAATCATGGAAAGCCATGTGTGCAAATGCCAGGAGCCTTAGCAACAAGATGGAAGATCTGGAGGCTGTCATGGTACAGTCAGACCTGGACATTGTGGCCATCACTGAAACCTGGTGTAATGATAACCATGACTGGGAGATGGTCATACCTGGGTACAACATATTCAGAAGAGACAGAGCAGGCAGGAAGGGAGGAGGAGTGGCACTGTATGTGAAAAATGACATAAGGGCCACACAGATCCAGGAGGAACAAAATGGGGAGAGATACTGTAGTTAAGCTGGAAAGGAAAATGGGGCCAGCCATCCGAACAGGTGTGGTCTATAGACCACCAGCCCAGGAGGAAGAAACAGATAGGAGCTGATGCTAGCCATCCAAAGGATGGCAGACAAGGGTGAGGTAGTACTGGTTGGAGACTTCAATATACCAGACGTGGACTGGAGCATCCCAGCAGCAGCATCAACTAGAGCAGATTTATCCTGGACTTTTCCAGGGTGCCTTCCTCAAGCAACTGGTCATGGAACCAACTCGGCAGAAGGCAATACTGGACCTTGTGCTCACAAACAGGGACAGTGTGATGGGGGTAACAGTGGGGAGCACCTGGCAACAGTGACCACTAGTCATTGTGATTTGAAATCACAGAAAGAGCAGAACCAAACCACAAAAACACGAATCCTGGATTTTAGGGGGCAGACTTTGGGAAAATGGGAGATGCTTGAAAGAGGCATTAAGGGAATGGGACAGGAATCAGGGATTGAGGAACAGTGGGCAGTATTTAAAATGGGATTATAAGAACAACAGAATTATGCATTAAGCAGGTTAGCAAGAGGAAAAGAAAGAGGAGACCATTATGGTTTTCCAAAGAGGTAGCAAAGAAAGTGAAAGCCAAAAGATTGCATTCAGGCAATACAAAAGACACAGGCAGAAGGGATAGGGAGAAGTACCAGGAGAAACAAAGGGAGGCAGGGAAGTCAGTAAGGAAGCCAAAGCTCAGACAGAAGAACACATTGCAAAATCAGTGGTTAAAGGGGACAAAACCTTTACAGGTACATAAGTGAAAAAGAAGGACAAAGGAGGGATAGTGAGACTGAAGGGGAGGATGGGAGCAGCGTGGAGGATGACAACAGTAAAGCTGACATATTGAACAGGTATTTCTGCTCAGTCTTTACTAAGGAAGAGGGGTAATGGGTCTGAAGGAGTACAAGGTGAGAATGGTGCAGAAATGGACACAAGTCCCTTTACACGAGAAAGGGTCCTGAAGGAACTGGAAGTAATAAGAGCTGATAAAGCAATGGGGCCAGATGGGGTGCACCCCAGGTCCTTAAAGAACTAAGAGAGGTGGTGGCTGAACCTCTGGCTATCCTGTTCAGCCAATCACTGGAAACAGGAGGTACCCAAAGACTGGAGGACAGCAGATGTAGTCCCTTATACAAAAGTGGGAACAAAGAGGAAGCAGGGAACTACAGACCAGTCAGCCTCACCTCGGTAGTGGGAAAGATCATGGAAGCACTACTGAAGGAGAGATTGGTGGAACATCTGGTTGTCAATGGACTACAGGACCCAAGGCAGCATGGTTTCACCAGGGAGGTCATGTCAGACCAACCTCATTGAATTTTTGACTGGGTGACTAGGGAGGTGGATCAGGGAGGGCAGTGGACATGGCCTATCTGGACTTCAGCAAGGCCTTTGACACTGTGCCACATAGAAGACTATTACACAAACTGGGGAATATGGGTGTGGACAGGACAGTAGTGTGGTGGGTAGGTAACTGGCTGGGTGGCAGGACACAGAGGGTGGTGGTAAATGGCTGTCACTCCACAGAGGGAAGAGTGACCAGTGGGGTACCACAGGGATCAGTGCTGGGACCGGTCCTATTCAACATCTTCATCAGTGACATTGCACAGGATATAGAAGGCAGAATTCTCACTGTTCGCTGATGACACAAAGCTCTGTAACAGAGTAGACACACCAGAGGTGTAGACAGAATGAGAAGGACCTGCAGAAACTTGAAGAATGGTCAAGGGTTTGGCAGTTGAAATTCAATGCAAAGAAGTGCAAGACAATGCATATGGGGCACAAAACCCTGGCACAATATATCAGTTGGGGGTGAGGATATAGCATGCACCAAGCAGGAAAGGGATCTTGGGGTTGTCATCTCTGATGACCTCAAGGTGAGGAAGCAGTGTGACAAGGCATCAGGTAAAGCAAATAGGATGCTGGGATGTATAGGCAGGGGCATCACCAGCAGGAAAAGGAGGTCATAATTCCGCTATACAAGACACTAGTGAGGCCCCACCTGAGTACAGTGTATAGTTCTGGAGACCATACCTACGTAAGGACATAGACAGGGTAGAGAAGGTTCAGAGGAGGGCAACAAAGATGGTGCATGGGTTGCATCACAAGTCCTATGAAGACAGGTTGAAGGAACTGAACATGTACTCCTGGAGGAGAGGAGGAGAGAGGGATATGATAGAGACATACAAGTATCTTACAGGGAGGAACAGGGGTGCAGGAAAACACTATTTTTAAGCGAAAAAGATGTTTCAGGACTAGAGGCATGGGATGAAGTTGGAGGGAGGACGATTCAGAGGAAACATGAGGAAGAATTTCTTCACAGAGCGGGTGGTGGACAAGTGGAACACCCTGCCAGAGGAAGTGGTGGGGGCTGAAACAATCACGGGATTTAAGAATGCATGGGATAGACATAAAGGAATTCTAGAGGTCAGGGGTAAGGGGAAATAGACTTCTAGGAAAACAAACTGAACTTACAAGCTCAAATGGGCAGACTAGGTGGGCCATAGGCCCTTATCTGCTGACACTGTCTATGTATCTATGTATCTATGTATTAAAATAAAAGGCCAAAGACAAGTCAACTAGAAGGAGATAACAAGAGAAGGCAAGCTAACTAGAAAGAACTAACTTCGAGAGCTGATCTCGGGGAACGAACACCCGGCTCTAAAGCACTATAGCTTTGTGACTTTCAGTTAAAACAGACTGTATACATTGAAGACAAAATTTTGCCTCATGAGCAGTCAGCACTTAGCAACCACCACTCAGTTTAGTTTTCCTTTTTAAATAGCGAGAACACGAAGGAACCACCGATGACTCGGAGACTGAAAGCAGAGAAGGGAATATGAGGAGCTGAGGTGGAAATCAGGCAATGGTGGCCATCAACACATACTCACTGGCTCATTATACATTCATGCAGCATGAGTTAGTGAGTTGTTGTGTGACTCAATGTGAGAATTGTCCCAATAAAACAGCATCACAGTCCCCATTAAGCAGACTTTCGTTCCATAGAAAACAAAATGGCCACTTAATCGGTTCCCAGCGGGACGTCCCAATAAAGCGGACATCCTGATTATTCGCATCCCAATTAAGTGGCTTCTACTGTATTTCTCAATAGGGGTTGGGATGTAGCAGCCTCAGTTTAGTCTTAGCCAAATGGGTAAGTAGGGCATAAAAGTATAGAGAGGTAGCAATTGGTGTAACCCTTAAAGCTTCAAGTAGTGCAGCAGTCCTGGTGCAGAGGATATATCAAATGGGGAGCAGAGAGTTTCTTCGATATCCGGCCACTGTGGGCGATAGGTGGTATTTGGAGAGTCAGCGGAGGTACCCCATTGAAAATATTTGGTTTCCTGTGCAAAGCCCATCTAGGCTGCTTTCGTTGACAAAGGAAGCTCAAGGTACATTGATGCAGAGCATGGAACCATTGCAAGGGCAATCGGACAGACAGCACACTAAGAGGATGCAAGAGTCTGGGAAGAACATTCATACAATACAGCCTGATCCAAGGACCCAAGTGTCGAGGCACAGGACAATTATTTAAGGAGTGTGGCTAAGGGGCAGGGGGAATGATGGCATGGCGCTTCCTTAAAACAACATCCAAGATTAAAAGCATGCTGTTCAGCAGCTATCCTAGTCCTGAATAGAATGAACAATAATTTATCAGGCAGGTGGTAGCTGAAGCAAATCATCAAATGTTATTATACGTTACATCCCACCATTTTCAAGCTGCAACTGGAAGTGTTAAAGTATGCTAAGGCTCCAGTCAGGTGCTGTCTGCTAGCGTCAAAATAGCATGCAGGGTCAAATAATATTTGATTCTTTATGCAAGGCCCACACACTCGAATTTACAGATTTACACACCATATTAACAAGTGTGAAATCAAGAGTGAGATCAAAAGTAATGCCTAGATATTTGACTGTCTAGCAACTCAAGCACATAGCCATCAAGATAAGAGATAAGTAATCTATTTAGTCCACCACCGCATTTTGGCATGACCCAAACATAGTTATCCGAGTTTTCCTAGTATTTCAAACTAATTTATTTTTATAAGCAAATTTGGATGTGGAATGAAATCTTGATTTATCCATCTATTAAGATCATTAATACAATATGAACTGTACATGAGGACAAAATCATCTGAGTACAGAAGGGAGGGACAGTGTGAAATGCTAAGGGGCAGACTGTTAATATAAAGAGAAGCTAACAAGGGAGCAAGTATGAACCCCTGAGGGGCACCCACTACAGCACAAGCGACATCTGCATATGTCTGTCCATATTTACATACTAAGAAACCAGCAGAGTAGGCCTTACGGTCTCTCGAGTCTGCTCGGGGATCAGCGCCCGTTTTCACAAATTGCTTTCCACAGAAGAGGTAATTACTAAAACTGGATAACACCATAAAGAGAAGAATAAGTAACTCATCCGTAACTGCAGTTCTCCTGCTGGTGTTCCTTCCACATTCACACTAATGCAAGAACTGCATGGAACTATGACTCCTACTCTTTTGCAAGTCCCCATCCCTTCGTGCTCCAGATCAATCTAAGGTGAACCTCAGGAAAATGAAGATCTGCCTTTCAAGCACTTGATGGGCTGAACTTAAGCCAGAGGAGACAGAGTGGACTGTGTGAATCTGGAATACCAGTTTCAGAGCTATACTTACAAGTAACTTATCCTTCAACTACCAGGATTCCTTCCACTTACTCACACTACAGAAGTCTGACTTGCAATAGTGGCATCCAGAATGGGGTTAACAGGGTTCGACAATTCCTCTGATCTTGAATCTGGGACCTGCTATTTTATGGCAAACACCATTAAGGACCAGCTCTTAGCCTGGGCACACTGGGGGCTGGTGAAGCATTTTGCTGCACAAACCTAACTCACCAACTGGGCTAGTGGAGTCTAGAGGGTGCTAAAGTACAGTTACGTAAGGACTTACCATAACAGTAGATCTTCGAGAGGTGCTCTTGCCGCAGGCCTTAGCACCCACCGGAAAAAAACATAGCTAGCAATACCCAGCAGGGTCCCCCAACCCCGACATTGGCTCTGCCCCAGTCATGCCATAAAAGGGGGCGGTCCCTAGCTCCACCTCAGTTCACCCACCGAGGATCTGCGAACAGATCCCAGCAAGCGAACCAGGAGAAGCATGACCCAGTCATGTTGAAACTCTCCAGGGGGAAGCGAGGTGGGAAAGCAGCACCTGCTGCAACAGCTCCTCTCGAAGATCTACTGTTGTGGTAAGTTCTTACGTAACTGCACCATCTTACTTTGAGGGAGAGCTCTTGCAGCAGGCTATTACCATTAGGACTGAATCCCAAGCAGTCCCACGCTAAGGAAAAGACAAGCCCCAGGTGAAGGATGACAGAAACAAGTACAATGGCATGTGGGCTTCGAAAAGGAGCACCTCCAGGTTGCTGGTTTCCAGCCTTCCTCTTGAGGCCGCCTCTCTGGGCTGTCTGATTACCACAGGCATGCTGGCCTGAGGTTTTCCAAAATGGCAGTTTACGGAATCACTTCTGGTCCCCCTTGTACATCTGCCGGTCGGACCAGGATTGATTTGCCTGACTCCTGGAGATGAGAGATAAGGCTGTCAGTCTCTGACCCAAACAGTACAGAACCATGGAAGGGAAGGTCCCTGATTCCGGTCTGCAGATCCTGGGAGAGTCCTGCAACTCGCAGCCAGGCATGGTGCCTTAGGCAGACACCCGACACGGATGCCCTTGACACCGTATCTGCAGTGTCGTACAAGGCACGCAAAACATGGGTGCATGTCCGAGCTCGATTTCAGAATGTCCAGGAGCTCCGTTTTTTGCATGGAGTCTGGCAAGGCATTGGCTACCTCTTTTCCCTTCTCCCATAAGCAGGGCCACTGGAAAATTGCACCTGCAATTTTCACCCTTCTCCACACAAAATCTGCAATTTCCTGCAATTTCTTACATTTATTGAAATTTTGACTGAAATTGTATAACAATATTTAAATTATCAAGGAAATCTACTCAGAAATGCTGACAATTTAGTACACAGACTTGGATTTGACCAAAACAATACAGTGTGAGGTGAGGAGGGGTCCAGTATGACACTGCTTTCATGTGATTCACTACCCTGCTTTGGTTTCAAAATCCTCTGGCCATGCATATTGAGCAATTAAAATCTGTGTTATAGCAGACTATCAGAGAACGTTTTGCCAACACAGACACTGAAAGAAGAGGTGTGAGAAGAGGTGCAAAGTACCCCATTCACCTCAATGAAGCACTGATCACAATGCTTGATTTTGAATGGTAGGGTAGGTTTTCCTTGTATAAATAAATGCTTTCACTCTAAGAGGATTTTGATTCAAATGTGTGAAGTTTGGATGGCCCTGCTGATTATAAACTTGAATGTGCTTCTGAGGGGGCTGGAGACAATGATTCCTTACACATCAGGCGGCCATTTCTGAAAACATGCTGAACAGGTCAAGTTACCTTCAAATAGACAAAATAATTGCAATCCAAGTAAAATCACTGCAAACCGAGTAGAGCAAAAGTGCCATATCAAAAACTATTGTATGATGTAATGAAAAAGCTATCGGTATGATTTAATACTTTTATCATGTGATTTTAAAGTGTACTTACAATGCTGATTAAGAACAGTAATTATTTTAACAAAGTAAACATTTTTTGCTAGAACTTTATTAGGTGCCGTTGTTATCGGTTTATTTTTTTGTTGCACCAAAGCAAGTAGTTGTTAAACAGGCTTCATTATTTAACATCTAGAAACTGGCAAAATATGTTGTTTCAGGATTTATTCAATATGGACAGACTGTAAATTACTAAATAAAATCTAGTTAGTACTGCATGACTTAGATGTCTTGATTTTTAGAAGATATGCTACATAATGATTAATTTGCAGTGCATTTCAAAAACACACACATTTCTTCGTATTAAAAGCATTTACAACGCCGGTCCAGTGGCATAGAGGGTGAGGCACTGGCGCCTTACCTCTTCCCATGCCGGCGATCCGGGTTTGGGAACTGACTTGGGTAGTCGGGGGTCTGTAGGGGGAGTATGGGATGGAGCATCCAATGGACTGCTCTCCTATCCTGGGGAGGGTTAGGGATTGCCTCACTCACGTAGCGGCCCCCAGTGGAGACCGGGGGCACTATAGGAAGCAGTGCACTAGAGGGAACCAGAAAATCCATGCCGGAAGTCTAGCCGGATGCCAGCTGCTGGCCCCGGGCATCCCCGAAGACTCCCCAAGAAGCCACAGAATGCCTCAGCAGCTCCCGGACTGCAAGAAATAGGTCTGCCAAAGGTCCTGCAAGGACCTCTGCCAGCTCCTTCAGGACCCTGGGGTGGATGCCATCTGGGCCTGGCGCCTTGTCCACCCTCAGTGCCTTCAAACCCTCTCTAACTCTGCTCTCCATGATTTCCCCATCTGTCACCATTTCCCCCCCTGCTTCTGCCATTTCTCCCACCTTGGGTGTCACCCCCTCTTCTCTTTAGTAAATATTGAGCAGAAGTACTCATTTAGTGCTTCCGCCTTATCGCACCCTGCTTCCACCCAACCCCCCTCCTTCCTAATCCTTACTATGTGGTCCTTACAGCTCCTTTTCTCCGTGATGTACTTAAAGAAGTCCTTCTCCCCCTTCTTAATGCTTTGTGCCAGTCTGAGTTCTGTAGATGCTTTGGCTCCCCTTACTGCCCTTGTCACCCTCGTTTGATTCTGTCAAGTACTCCTCCCTGTTTTCTTGTACTTCCTAAAGGCAGCTCTTTTCCTCCTTACCTTTTCCATGACCTCCTTGCTCAACCAGATCGGTTTCTTAGCCCTAGCCTTCTTGCTCTGTGCTTTGCAGCAGGTTTTGGTTGCCTCCATTATCCCCAACTTTATGAGCTCCCACCTCTGGTTAGTGTCCATAATAGATTGAATTCTGGCCAGGTACCCTTTTACCACTTTCCCCATCCTCCCAAAGTCAGCCCTCCTGAAGCCCAGCATTATTGTGCCAGATTCCACTCCTTCCTTGCCTATATCCAACGTGAGCCATACTGAGCAGTGGTCACTCCCTGACAGCGGTTCCTCCGCTATAAGTTCTCTCACAAAGTCCCCATTTGCCAGCACAATGTCAAGGGTATTTCCTAACCTGGTTGGTTCACTGACCATTTGCAGCAGGAAGCTGTCCTGGAAGGCATCCAGCAGTACCTGCTCCCTTCTGTTCCTGGTTGTTGGGGTGCTCTAGTCCACTTCTGGCATGTTGAAGTCCCCCATAATCACCACACTACCCTTCTCGCAGGTCCTCCTGATCTGTCCCGCTAGTTCCCTGTCTAACTCCTCCGTCTGAGATGGTGACCTGTACAGCACTCCCATTCTAAGAATCCTGTTCTTGGAATCCTGGATTTGCATCCAAAGTGACTCCTACTACCCTCCTCCCATTCCTCCTTTACACACTTTAGTCCTTCCTTCACATATAGTGCCCCCGCCTCCACCTTCCCAATCACCCTGTTCCCACGAAATAACCTGTACCCTGGTACAGACAGGTCCCAGTCATTGTATTGGGTGGCCCATGTTTTGATGGCTGCAATGTCCACCTCTCTCTGCCATGAGAACCTGTAACTCTGCAGTTTTCTCCCAAGACTCCTAGCATTAAGGGTAACCACCTTCACCCCCATCCTGCCCTCCTTTCCTAGCATCACCAACAGTACTTGCTATTTGTCCTTTGTCACTGTTATGGGGGGTAAGCTCATATGGTTTCTTAACCTGTGATCTCTGCATATCTCTTCCCCAACTGCCACCCCCCCCACTCCTAGTTTAAATTCCCAACTTCCTCTATGTACTCCTCCATCCTCTGTTTCAACACTTTCTTTCCCTCCTCACTCAAGTGTAGTCTGTCCTTGGCATAGAGACTACTGTCTTGGCATGGATGCTATTGTCACAAACCCACTCAGCAGGTCAGACCATCTACTCCCAAAGTGCCAACCTCTGAGTGCAGTCTTGTGAACAGTGTAAGGGCCTGTCCACACTACACCACTTACAGTCTGTAATGGTTCCAAACCGTTACAGACCGGAATCGATACAAGTGTGTCCACACTGCCAGCAAACAGTCTCGATAATGGTTGGGAACCGTTACAGCCCGTCCACATTGTGGTGTCGTGTAACCATTATGGCTGCACCCTATCCCACAATGCAGTTTGTGCTGCACTGGGGGAATGCTGGAGCTATACGCGCATCCGTCCACACTATGACCAGTAACGTTATGGGGCAGAACCGTTTTTGAAACCATCGTTGAAATCACCTCATAAGTGGTTTCAACAACGGTTATGAAAACACCTTCTGTAACGTTACAGGTGTAAACGCAAACCATTGCCGTAACGGTCTGAGCCCTCTGTAACGTTACAAAGGCATAGTGTGGACAGGGCCTAACAGACAAGGTAACCCTCTTGTCTGTTTTTGTGAGTTCGGATCAACCTTTAGTCTCAAGTTCTGGAGGGATTCAAACTGTTAACCTCTTGCTAGCATACCCAATGCACAGGCTCAGATATTTCTGTCTTCGGTGGGCCAGATATCTTTGCCTACGGGCACCCAACCAGGTATACAGAGATGAACCCTTAAAAATTTAATAAAGACCTCAGATTTAAAATGCTTCTCTTTCCAGTTTGGTACCACCATTCAAGCTTATGTTTAGTATCTTCAATAACCATGTACTTTTCTTACAAGATAAAAAGAAGTCAAAGACAGACCAAGTAAGTTCCAAAAAAGAATTTTACTAAAACAGTTAAAAATATGTGAAACACAAAATACAGAACTCTTATATCAAAAGACATACAACTCTTTTAAAATAAACAAGGTTTAACAGTGCAAATTCCTACTTCAATACTTAGTCTCTAAATACTTGCTTAAATGCTCACCGATCTTGCCTGGTCAGAGTCTAGGTAAAAAGGTGTCTCTGTAAAACAGAATTATTCCTTAAACAACTGTATTGGCCAACCCATTTTTGTGTGAGGTCAGCTAGCTCCTCCTCTGTCAGATTATATTTAAAAAAAATATATCAAAAAAAAAAAAGCAGGCTTTTTTTAAAGTATCAGTTTTGCAATCCTTCAGCATGACTCATGTTTCAAATGACATCTCTTTTGATCCAAGCTGCGTCCTCCTCACACAGGCATCATATGAGCATTTATAACCTCGCACCCCTGTGTAATAACCTGGGTTTTCTCTTCAACGTCATAAACCTTCTTTTATGATTTTCCCTCTTAACAAAGTTAACTTAAACTCTGTAATTAGCTCCTGGTCTGCCATGTAACACATTGTATCTAAAAACTGAGTGCGTGTGATACACATGCTGTCAGCATTTCTCTTAGCTTGCATCTGTCAGCTAAAAACTGGGGGGGGGGGTCACTCCCACAGCATTACATTTTTCAGCAGAGATGGTCATTAATACATGTGATATTAAAAAATTATACAGCACTCAGAACTGGCTGTCTATGTCACAGCAATATGGACTATAAATTAGAATATTATACAGAGATACAGGAGGCCCCTTTCCCCTGAAGAAGCCCACAGGAGTGAAATGTTGGGCCAGGACCGGAGGGCACCATCGGAATGTTTAAATAAAACCTGTTAAAATTTGAGATGAAGCTTTTGCATGCAGCTGGTTTACTGGACATTTCTGGATTTTGGATGCCTGCCAGTTCCAAGACTGATTTCAGAAGGAAAAAAGTTATTAGAAGGGCACTGATTTGATTTCCTGGACCTGCAGTGGGTTAAGGAGCCTTTTACCTACAGGTCATTGGTTGAAATCTGGCGCAGGTCGTAGTAGCCAGCACACATCATCTTCTGATGACTCTTTGGTTGTCTGTATGGTATAAGTCATAGTGGTCTCATCCAGTTCTTAGTCTAGTGTCCATATATTATACAATGGCAAGAAAGAATCCTGGACTCTGACTGGCCAGGGTCAGTGATATGATTACACAATAACATCACTGTATGGATGATGATATTCTTTTGCACATCTTTTCTTAAGAAACAAAGCTATACTGCCACACTAAAAATCTACTAAAAACATTTTTTAAATGTTTTTTATTTTGTATAACAATGAGCCATTGTATAATAGCGATAAGGAACTCCAGTGCTTCACCTCGTGCTTCAACCCACCCCAGGATTGACATTATTACATAACACACACACGGTCATGCATTACTGCTTAATTACATCACAGAACCACAAACACAAATGATGATAATTATGAAATGGGTCGAGAAAATGTAATGACCCGATTGGCTGAGGACCTGGAACCCTGTGCTGATATCCCAGCACAACCACACATGATGAAGTTCCAAGCTTCCCCAGTCCTCTTTACCCGGCCTAGCCTCAGCGATATCACTTCTCGTGTCTTGCTACTGTCGACTACCTGCTTGCTTTCACACTCAACTTCATCATTTATTTATTTAACAAAAAAAATAACTTTCCCCATACTGCTGTGTTAATTCAACGGTAACATTTATTTAAAAAAATATTTCCCTCATATCGCAAAGGTGACTCCTCACAATCTGTTCTGCTGCTGCCAGCCACACACTCAGTGAGCCAACAACACTGCTGGCATTCCCCATAAATCGCAGTATCTCCACAGTATAAGGGAAATACAACTGGCTACAATCTGCAGCTTGAAAGAAAAAAAAAAACAAAACTAAATGTAGTTTTAAATCCTTTACTGGACTCCGCTCCCTCTGTACTCCTGCAGCACAGTAAACTTCCAGTTCACCAACTGCCCGTACTCCCATATGGCACACACTGTTTCTTAAGACTGCTACCACCTGCTGCCCAAAGGTCTGCACTACAGACTGTAACCTGCTCTATTATTTCTCTTTTTTGCAGTGTTTGTACTTTTTTTTATGATTTTAATTGTAATAAAAATAACTTAGTATTAAAAACATACACAGCAATAATTAACTAGACCCATTTCATGATCACAATACAGCATTCCAGGGTGCACATTGTGCTGGGATAATGGCACTTCTCAGGTGGTAGAAGCACTCCACCTTCGGTAACATGCTTTAACCCACTCAAGGTGGGCCAGTATTCCAGCACAACGCACACCTTGTCATGCCCTATTGCTTAATTAGCAGTTTTAATGACGGGCATGAGGCACATACTGGCAGGGTACTGCAGACTCCAGGCGGCAGCTGCAATGTCGATAAAGAACTCAATTCTCCTGGCAATCCAGGACTTTTCACAAACTCTAAAATTCATTACAAAAATGTTAACGGAAAACAAAAAGTCAATTCCCAATGGCATATTCTGTTGTCTGGTTTAATCACCTCTATTAAGCCACTGGGATTGAAAGAGACAGGAAAGTAAAAAGTAGCATCATGCTACTTAAAGGGACACGGTCAATCCCCGAAGGCCTCAAAGTGTCTATTGTTTTAAAAACACATTTGATGATTTTTCACATTCTATAGAGACAGTTCACGCAGCTGGTAGTTTGATTCAGATTCATTTTTTCTTTTAAAAAGTGAAAAACTGACTGCACACTACACTGATGTTACCACACCAAAACATGTTTGTTTACATTACTTGACCAGCTCCCATTACATATTTTCTGGACTTGGGAACACCCCCTACACAATCTAGCCATGCATTATGCAGTGGGAGTAGAGAAGGCTATTGTATCATGAGTGACTTCACTGTTTGAGGGTGTTTCTACTGTTCAGGAAGTATGATGATCAGAATCAAAACAAGGCTGGGCATAGCTACACACTACCATGCATTTCAGTTCCAATAAGCAATGAGGCAGATAAAACAACCAGCAACAGCAATGAATTTTAGAGAAAGTAAGCAATCATAAAATGTGGGTTTTTACCTACACATAATATGATGCAAAAAAGATTGAGTGTCCCTTTAATGCTGAGACTTCATGCCAAATACAGTACTTCTGATATACAATACCCATTCTCTTTCATGTCCAGTGGGTTAATAGTTGCTGCAGTGTTAGCTGGGGACCTGAATCAATATTAGGGATTGAATTTATATGCGGATGTTCAGTATATTGTGGAGCATTCCGTTTATAGATGTTGCTTTCTCCAAAGTGCTATACACTGTTTTTAGAAAGTGAGGGGAGATCCAGTTTCAATTTGTTAACTGTAGCCTGGAGGTACAGCTCAAAATAGCTAGAGCTACCATAAAAGCATCATAAAAACAGGTTCTCACTGAGCTAAGTTCGCAGGAAAGGATTTTGGAGTGGGGTAGTGATTTAGTGGAGCGACAAGATTCCCCCTTTTCACACACAGCTGCTTAGGCAATCACACAATAAAAATGTACCATGGATAGTCCTGTAAGTGTCCAAAACTCATAACCTCACTATTACTGGGAGCCAAATCAGAAACGACCACTGAATTTACTAAAACGCCACCGATGGCTGGGAGGTGTTTACAAATAATCTTCTATGGAAAATACGGATCTGCAATTACAAATGCTGTCCCACTTGAAAGTGGGTGTCACCAGATACTACCGTTGGGTCTGGCCATGGCTGACAGACTACCTGTCCAAAATCATCTTAAATGATTTTTCATTTAATCAAAGCTAAACCAGTGATTTGAGGCTGATCAGCAGCCAATAGGACATGATATTTGCAAGAGCTTCTGCAAACTGACTGAATAAAACTTCTTTTGCCTAAATAAAGACTTCAAACTGCTCTAAATTGCAGCTTATTATTAAGAGACCACAATTCTGCTTCAGACTTGGGACAGATTCTGGACTTTCTAAATATAAGGAAGCCTTGAGCTGTAAATTTAATACAGCCCAGGAAGGGGAAAGCACAGGACGGTGAGCCCAAGCAACCCAACAGTAAGGTGTTGAAAGCAATCCAGGATTTAGAGAAATTTGTCCAGATATGGACAAGAAAGCGGACACCTTCAATGCCAGGTGGCCATGACACAAACAAAACTGTGAGACTTCCACTGGAAGGTCACTGTGCACCTTTAGAAGGCATTATGAACTTGACACTGAGTTGAATTTCCATGACTTGCAAGTGTCTGTAATTCTGCTCCACCCATTTCATCTGTCTACTACATTCCTACATCTGAATGGAAATGTTTTTAAAACTGATCTATTGTCTTTCCTGATACTGCAGCACACCTGCCAGTTCCTTTTTTTTTTGTTTTTAGATTTTTTATTTAGAACATAACATGAACCTACAAAATTACATTAAATCACACATAACTAAAAAGGTGCTCGGGCATGACCTCCAGTCATGCCAGAGACTCAGGTTTGGGAATAGATGAGGGTCGCTCAGGGACCAGCTGGGTGATGGAGAATTGAGGGTACAAGACAACTCTCCTCACTCGAGGAGGGGGTACTCCAAGTCTCACCACTTGCCTGCCACCTAGTGAAGGCAGGGTGTCAGTACTGATGTGACCAGAACACTTGGGGGGGGCGGAGAGAACACACGTGCTGAAGCAGCACACATGTGCGTCACTCATACATATTCCCAGAAGAAAATGAAGGAAAATGCCTCGGCTCGCTCAGTATTCCCTGCATGCATCACATGACCCAGTGTGGCTGGCCACCCGACGATATGGCTCTGTGTAAGAGGTGGTTAACCAGTAAGTCCACGAGACAGGTCAGCACTGGGGCTGGGGGATGCTGCTGGGACCGGAGACATTTGTGAAGAAACCAACAAAAAAAATAAATGGAACTCACACCTCAGTACACCTTACCCAGTCACTCATTATGAAATAAATACATCCCAGCTGCCCTCCCCCCCTCGAATTTCTGGATACCACCAAGAGATGGGGAAAGTAGAATTTACTCAGAAGGGTGGTGGAACAGGCTGCCACTGGAGGTTGCAGAAGCTAAAAATGTTGATAATTTGAAATGAGGCTAGATACATTTGTACTGGAGCAGAACATGCATGAGGGCAAAATTTTCAGTAGACCTTTGAACAGTATGGTTGTGTAACTGCTGTGAAGACAGAACAGGAACTGCATTTAGCACTGGTCTGATTTAGTTTTGCAGATGCTATGTTGCTATATTCTGATCTAAGAAAAGCCTGCCAGAGACCAACTTCCAAATGTCCATAACGGGCAGAAGAAGTACAGATGAGAAGAAGAAATTGTTCCCTGATGTTTGCTTCCCATTATCCTACCCCCGGAGTCTTAGTTTCTTACTCCCCCTTGTTCTGCTATTCTATACTTGCAGGAAAAGCTTTTCCTGGTCAGCTCTATCAATCCCCCTTCTTCAATCAGTGTACAAACACATGAAGTGCTTCAATATCTTCATAACTCTGCCACCTTTAACCCTATAATCACTTAACTGCTGTAGATCTATGCATTATCCACTCTAGTTCTGCTATACTTTTTTTTTGTGCTACAGTGACCAAAACTACACCCAGAATTCAAAATTAAACCTCACTAGTTCCCTGAACTGAGCAGAGGTCAAAGTTAAGTTCCATAACCACTAGCCAGCAGGACTAGTGACTGGAAGAGTCCACTTTTCCCACAGACATTCCAGTGGCCCAAATGGTGAACACAGTGAAAGGTTACCTTCTAATACAAGCCAGCAAGGTTAGCTAAGCAAAACCATTTCGCCAGTGTAATTGTGACCCCCCCCCCCCAAGGGCACAGACTACTGGGGGGGCTGGCAAGCTCTGCCACCATCCCCTCTCCTTGGAAAATTAAAGCACCCCCCAACTCCTTCATCCTAAATCTGCACCCTACTCTGAGGTGGTACGGGAAATACTGTTGAGTACAGGTATATAGTACTAATGGTAGTAGCATCAGATACAACACTTAGAGTGAGAACACAGAAGCAACTGCACAATTATTATCCAACTAGAGGCAGACCTGGAGTGAGACTGAGGGGACATGGGCAGGGGATTAGCCAAAGGGTATCTAACTGGAAAAATTGCCCATCGGGTAAACCCCACCTCACATGTTCTCAACCACACTCTAGCAGCTCAGCCTCTAGCTCTAACATGATTTTGCGTGCGTGCCCAACAGACCTACTTCAGAGTCCTCCCTTTAACTGGCTTGAAGTTGTGCAGCCAATGTTGCCAAGCTGCCATACTGTTCCCATCTGTGAGTTCCCAGCCAGCTACCAGTTTAATTAAAAAGTTGGTGTGTCAGATGAGTCCGTCAACAGTGGTAGTGATCAGTCTGACAGTCTCTCAATTCTCATCCTGGGACCGTGTTTCAGTGTCCAGTTAGCAGCCTCAATAGACAGGTGGACCCAATTATTGTGGGGGAGTAGGCAGTAAATACTGGGGGCTATTAAACTAAATCCAGAGGCAGGCAGTTTTAGGCCTAGTAGTGAGGCAGAGGTACAGTATGAACGAGCCTACAATTTACTCCCTGTGACCCTGGGCCACCGCTCTCTCTACGCTAGCACTAGACCACGTGTCATTTATCTTCCTGCCTGTCCTTCCTGCAAATGACTGCATTGCTTTTCCCTTCCTCTCCAGGAGTGTTAAGTATTTTGGGATACAGTTTGTATAAAACACATTACAAAAATGCTGAGGTACAGGACATGGTCATTTTAAAACTAGAGAGAGAGAGAGAGTGTGTGTGTGTGCGCGTCTGTCTCAAGCGATACGGCTGCAGAGGCCAGAAATACTTTTTTTGTATGTACAGTGAAGAGGAGAGGATGGAGAGTGAATGATCAAGGAAGGGGCTAGCTGCAGGAATTTAGGCCTCACTAGCCAGCTGAAGAATGTCATGTTCAAACAACATGAAGTCTTGCTATATTATGATAATTGCAGTATGACCGCAGGTTAGAACTGTTCCGGAGGTGAAATAGTTAACTTTCCATGCAGGCATGGAACTCAAGCTGGCTCGGTTGAAAACTCTGTCTGCTGTGCTTCAAACGCAAACTGTCAGATTCTTTACTCCGCTCACTGAACAGTCGCTCCGGAGATTTCTCCTTCTGCTCGGTTCATTTTGTCGGTTTAAAAGTATTATTTTTCGGTTTTTAGCCGAAATTAAACCGCAACCGGTCGGTTCAAGCTCTGTCTGTGGTAATGTAAGTGATAGATAGGTTTTACATTTATTTTTTCTGTGTGGAACTTGGAATTCTTTATCGGTTCGGTTTGAACCAATCAGGTTGTATTTAAAATCTACTAGTCCTTTTTTAGAGTGCGGTTCCCGGTTCTTATCGGTTCTAAAAAAAAAAAAACGGATTTCATTACGTTTTTTCCACGACCCGTGATTCTGATTGGGAACCGATAAGGGTGTCTTGTATGGGATTCCCATAAGCGGGCAAGTTGGTTAGGCTGGCATTATGTCTGAGAAACCCAAAAGAAAAACCGGACCCACTGGGTTTCAACACTGTAGTGTTTGTGGGGAAGCTTTTGCTAAGGCTGACCCACACACCACATGTGTCTATTGTCTGGGGTTTGACCACCTCAATTCAGACTGCCAGATTTGTCACAATTTCCTTGCTGCCACCATAGATAAGAGAGTTGGTAGGCTCAGGGAAAGGGAGGCCAAAAAGTCCGCTGACCCGGATGGCCAGCCCGGTTCGGTGCCAACCGAACCGGAGGGAGTGCCCTCTGACCAGGGCGATACTTCCTCGGGCAAACGAAGAGCCGGTTCTGAGGAGCCGGTTCCAGCAAAAAGGACTAGAAAGTCAGCTAGAGTAGAGCCAAAAGTTCTCTCCCCAACTGCTGAGGAAATAGCTAAAGCAATTCAAATTGTCCAGTCTCTCTCTCCGGTTCTGACCGAACCGACACCTTCAGGTAAGCGTTCAGTTCGGCCGGTTCCACCGGTTCAAGATTATGATTTTGAGGATTTTTATGAACCGGGGGAAGGAGAAGAGTAATATGAGGAGAGTGAATATGGTTTTGAAGATCTGGATGTGCCCATTGATCCGGACATCTCTCCAGATAGACCCCTAGGGATTTCTCCTACAAGGCTTTCCGAGTCCCCTTCTCATTTCATGTTTTATAAAAAAGTTGCTGAAACTCTCCAGCTCCCTGTTGAGGAAGCTGTTGATGACCAAGAGGAGCCAGACTATGTAAAAATGATGGATATTCCAGAGTCTAGGAGACTGTCTATTCCTTTGCATAAATCTTTTCGGAAACAGACAGTAAAAGTCTTAAAAACTCCTCACACTATACCTCCTGTGGATAAAGGGATGGACAAGAGGTATACCTTATCATGCTCAGACACTGATTTCCTCACTCAACAATGCAGCCATGTGGGGGTAGTGCAGGCTGCAGCCTGTGACAAGGCTAATATTCCCCTAGCTTCACACCCCCCTGAGAAGGACTCCAGGAAGATTGATGCTATGGCAAAGAAACAGTACATGGCAGCATCTTTGGGACTCGGACAAGCAAATTATATGGCTTATGCTGCTAGGTACCAGAAATCCAGATGGGATACTGTGCTGGCCCTAGCGAAACAAGTCCCTGACCAGCTTGCCAAGGAGCTGGAACAGGTGGCTATGGATGGTACTGAGGCATCCAAGGTGCAATTTCATGCTGCAGTGGAGTCCAATGATGTTTCATCAAGAGTCATGGCTACATCTGTGGCACTTCGCAGGATGGCTTGGCTCAGATGTACTACCCTGTCTCAGGATTCCCAGTCTAAGGCCATGGATTTTCCTGTTGTGGGAAATTCTCTATTTGGGGAGCAAACAGAGAATTACATGAAGAAAATGGATGAATATAGGACCACCTATAGGAGTGCACAGGCCAAGAAAAGGCAGGCCACTCCTCAAAAGCAGCTTCCTAGAGGCAGGCCTTTTCATAGGCCTTTTTACCAAGCCCAAGCTTCCTCCTCCGCCTATGCTCAGAGGGGGTTCTTTAGAGGGAGAGGCAGACGGGGTACAAGCAGGTCTGCTTCCACCCCTCAGCCCAAAGCCCCTGCCAAGTAGGCACCCTGATGGGATTGCCAGGGCCGATTCTCCTCTACCTGTAGGGGGCAGGCTGGCTTACTTTGTCCAGGACTGGAAGTCTTTAACATCAGACAAGTGGGTCCTGGAAGTAGTAAGCCAGGGACTGGTTCTCAGCTTCAAAAAATTTCCAAAGCTAAGAACCAGATCTTTTCCACCTGCAACTCCATCAGAGGCACTCGCCCTAGAGGCAGAGGTCTCTACCCTCCTGGCTCTCAGAGCTGTGGAAAGGGTTCCTCCCCTACACCAGCGCAAAGGTTTGTACTCCAGGTACTTCCTTACCCCAAAAAAGACAGGAGAATGGCAGCCCATCCTAGATCTCAGATATTTAAACAAGCACCTTTTAAAGCCAAAGTTCAAAATGGTGACTCTGGGAATTATCCTACCCTCTCTAAGGCCAGGGGACTGGCTAGCTTCCCTGGACCTCAAGGATGCCTACTTCCATATTCCCATCAGAAGCTCCCATCGAAAGTACCTCAGGTTCGAGCTGCCCTCAGGCCACTACCAGTTCAGAGCAATGCCCTTCGGCCTCACTTCTGCCCCAAGGGTATTCACCAAATGCCTGGCTGTAGCAGTTGACTACCTAAGAAGGCAAAAGATTGCCATCTTTTCTTACCCGGACGACTGGCTCTTAGTAGACCAGTCCCCAGACCAGGTCATTTTACACCTTCAGATAACGCAGCAACTGCTTACCTCTCTAGGTTTCCTTCTGAATCTCTCAAAGTCAGTTCTAGAGTCGGTCCAGCTTCTTACCTTCATAGGCGCAGAACTGAACACACAGGAAGCCAGGGCCTTCCTCCCCCTGGACAGGGCAAAGACCCTAGTCTCCCTGGCCTCCTCATTTACCCTGCAGGTCTCCCGGCCAGCAAGGCATTTTCTGCAGCTCCTAGGACACATGGCTGCTTCCACAGCAGTTGCAAGCAGGAGCAAGATTTCAGATGAGGGACATCCAGTTCCATTTGAGAGCTTTTTGTCTCAAAGAAAGGATCCTCTTACCAAGCTGATCCCAGTAACTCGAACCCTGATCCAAGCCCTACAGTGGTGGCAGGATCAGAGCAACCTGAGACAAGGGGTTCCATTTGTCACTCAGTCTCATTCTCTAATCTTACTACAGATCGTGGCTCTCTGGGCTGGGGAGCTCACATGAGCGACCTCACCACCCAGGGTCTGTGGTCTCCCCAGGAATCTCTGCTCCACATCAACCTGTTGGAGCTCAGAGCAGTTTTTCTAGCACTTCAAGCTTTTTCCAAATCTGTTCAGAACAACAGTATTCAGGTCAGAACAGACAACACCACTACAATGTGGTACATCAACAAGCAAGGGGGCACTCGGTCTACGGCCTTGTGCACCGAAGCGATGAAGTTGTGGTCTCTGGCTTACTCCCTGAACACCTCCCTTACGGCACTCACCTCCCAGGCAAGGACAATGTCCTGGCAGATGCTCTCAGCAGGATTTCCAGGGCCACCACGAATGGTCACTGGATCCCTGGTCTTGGGAGTAGTATTTGCCAGATGGGGCACCCCACAGATAGATCTTTTGCAGCCCCAGACAATCACCAACTTCCTCTTTTTGCTGAAGGCCCCCAGTGTTGGGCCTCCACTGGATGCCTTAGGCCTCAGGGGAGGAAGTTTCATGCCTTCCCTCCTTTCCTCTCCTGTTCAAAGTGCTAGTCAAAATCAGATCCCAATCATGCAAAGTCATTCTGATAGCTCCGGATTGGGCCAGACAGCCCTGGTATCCACTCCTGCTGTCCTTAGCAGTCCATCCTCCCTGTCCCTTCCCAAGAATCACAATCTGTTAACCTGTGCCCAGGGAAGGGTCTGGTACCAATCTCAAATCTCTCAATCTCAAGGCTTGGTTCTGAAGAGTTAGAGTTTGCTGATTTACACCTTTCCCAAGGTGTATGGATATACTGAAGGCCTCTAGGAAGCTTCTCCACCAGGGCTACTACAATTCCAAATGGAACAGGTTTTCCATATGGTGCTCGGAAAGCATTTCCCCAGTTTCTGCTGATCTACCCACAGTCCTGGATTATATGGTCCACCTGAATTCTTTGGGGCTGAGACCAGCTACCCTGAAGGTGCACTTGGCAGCTGTGTCTGCTTTTATTTCAGCAGGTAAATCCTCTTCCCTTTCAGCTCATCCTCTATTTTCCAAGTTTTTTAAGGGGTTGTTTCACACCAACCCTCCATTCAGGGATCCTGCCCCTGCCCCTGCCTGGGATCTTAATGTTTGCATTGCTCAGCTTATGCAACCCCCTTCTGAGCCCTTGTCTTCAGCTAAGCTCAAGTACTTGACTTGGAAAACTGTGTTTTTGGTAGCCATCACCTCTGCCAGACGCATAAGTGATTTAAGTTGTCAGTGGAGCAGGAGTTTATCTCTTTCACAGAGATAAGGTGGTCCTTCGGACTAACAGAAAGTTCCTACCTAAGGTGGTTTCAGATTTCCACCTTAATCAATCTATTTCACTTCCAGTGTACTTCACTGACCACTCCTTCTCTGGGGAGAGGATGCTGCACAGCCTAGATGTGAAGAGAGCCCTTAGTTACTACATAGAGCGTACCAAGGGTCATAGGTTTGACTCCCTCCAACTGTTCCTCACCTATGGCGAAGTTGGTAAAGGAAGCCAGCCACTAAAAGATCCATTGCCAGGTGGATTGTCTCTTGTATCCAATCTGCTATGAGAAGTTGGGTAAGTTTCCCTCAGGCCTGAGGGCTCACTCTACCAGAGGTACAGCTGCTTCTCTGGCTGCTGCCAGAGTCATTCCTATTCTAGAAATATGTCAAGCAGCTACCTGGAAAACAGTTCACACTTTTACCAAGCATTACTCCTGGACATCCAGGCTAGGAGTGATGCTCGGTTTGGCACAGCCGTGTTTCTAAGCCTATTTCCTAGGTAGGTTCTGTTCCTCCTCCATGGGGGTACTGCTGTGTAGTCTGCAATTGTCATAATATAGCAAGACTTCATGTTGTTTGAAGAAAAAATTACTCACCTTAGTAATGTTGTTTCTTCTAATGGAGTCTTGCTATATTATGACAATATATCAGTTGGGGGGGTGAGGATATAGCATGCACCAAGCAGGAAAGGGATCTTGGGGTTATCATCTCTGATGACCTCAAGGTAGGGAAACAGTGTGACAAGGCAGCAGGTAAAACAAATAGGATGCTGGGATGTATAGGCAGGGGCATTACCAGCAGGAAAAGGGAGGTCATAATTCCGCTATACAAGACACTAGTGAGGCCCCACCTGGAGTACAGTGTACAGTTCTGGAGACCATACCTACGTAAGGACATAGACAGGGTAGAGAAGGTTCAGAGGAGGGCAACAAAGATGGTGCATGGATTGCATCACAAGTCCTATGAAGTCAGGTTGAAGGAACTGAACATGTACTCCCTGGAGGAGAGAAGGATATGATAGAGACATACAAGTATCTTACAGGGAGGAACAGGGTGCAGGAAAACACTATTTTAAGCGAAAAAGATGTTCCAGGACTAGAGGGCATGGGATGAAGTAGGGAGGACGATTCAGAAGAAACATGAGAAAGAATTTCTTCACAGAACGGGTGGTGGACAAGTGGAACACCCTGCCAGAGGAAGTGGTGGAGGCTGAAACAATCACGGGATTTAAGAATGCATGGATAGACATAAAGGAATTCTGGAGGTCAGGGTAGGTGCAACACACTTCTAGGAAAACAAACTGAACTTACAAGCTCAAATGGGCAGACTGGGTGGGCCATAGGCCCTTATCTGCTGACACTGTCTATGTATCTATGTATGTATCTATGTATGACCTCCCTTCCTGCCCCTATCAGAACCTCTGTTTTGGGGATGTGGGTGGGCAGTACAGGGTTGACACTTTTTTTGATGCCCACCTTGTTGTTTTTCACCTACCTTTTTGGGTGAATTAGTGTTGTGTTTTTGCATTTTTGGGTCTCCTGACTGGAGTCTTTGTTTTAGACAAAAAATGAGTGTTTATGTTAGTAGCCAGCTGGCTAGTGTAGGTTTACAGCTTCCTCACAGAACCTTAGCGAGTTTTAGCTCGAAAAGATCTGGCAGTTTGTGTTTGAAGCACAACAGACAGAGTTTTCAACCGAGCTCGCGCTCTAAGTTCCATGCCTGCATGGAAAGTTAACTATTTCACCTCCGGAGCAGTTCTAACCTGCGGTCATACTGCAATTGTCATAATATAGCAAGACTCCATTAGAAGAAACAACATTACTAAGGTGAGCAATTTTTTATTTTGCCTTCAATTGAAGTTCCAAATACATCCCAGAGTGTATACCAGACCACTAGCCTTTAGTCCAGTATCCCCCAGAAAATGAAAAGTTGGTTCCTGTGGAAGTACGAGAACCCGCACTGTACTAATATCACTTTAAGTAATTCAGAACAACCCAGTTCTCCCCAGACTGCTGGATACCAATCTCTAAGAACACGGACTGTCGGTAACAAACTATCCTGTTTCTCAGGGTGAAAACAGAGGCAGTTAGGACTGGGAAGGCAAACAAAAGGGAACCCAGTAGCATTCTTTAAATACAGGAGCTGTCCTTTAAGTACAATGGACCCGATTATCTCTCTCCTCCGTCCTCCAGCGGCCAGCTCGGACAAACAAGACATGATGGACAGTTCTATTAAAATCTTCCTACACAATACTGGTCTCTCTCTTACCCTGAGGAGATAGGAGAGTGAGTGAGCATACGCTGAATGTGGTACGTGTGCTGGGGGAAAGCAACCACAACATATCCAATGTCTTCACTCATAAAATATTATTACTCCTTAAAACCCATCAATTTCACTAGCAATTCTAACCTCAGATATAGCTTTAAAAATGACAATTATTATTTCTATTTTATAATAATTCATATTACTATCACTAAATGTTCTCTTTCATTTTTAAATATAATCCATAAAGATGTCTGGTGACTGAAAATATGGTAATTTTACTTTAGCTAGCATATCCTTATTTTTCATCTTCCCAAAAATTGTTCGGATCCATCACTGTACCAATGTGTTTTTTTTGGTTTGTTTGTTTATTGCTACCTCTTTGCTTATCTCTCAGGCTCACAATATTCTGAATGTCATTTGAATTACAAGTCTCTTAATTAGTTCTTAAAATGTATTTTTATTCATAAAACAGAATTTTTCAACATTAGACCAAGACAGAGCATAGATGGAAATGGTATGCTACCCTTCACATCAAGGGACTACCATTCTTTACATGCCTGTAAGATAATGAAGGGGAAAAAAAAGTCTTATCAAGTCTCAGGGTAGAGAGTCCATGTACTCCACACTATGAATTCCTTTGGAATCTTCCTCTTCACTGTCCCTTGAAGGTTTCTTCTGCCGGATGTGGGAGGCAGTAAAGTTCTTCGTTATTATTCCATGGGGAAATTCAGCAAGGCAGGAAGGATAGACAGGCAGCAGAGATTAGCAGAGGGTAGAGTAGACAAAGTGTATAAAAGAGACCCGCAGAGAAGGGTGGTGGTGGTAGTGAGGGGGTGACTCGGCCTCACAGCATGAAATCCGAATATTTGTCTAGCTGATACATGACCCACTTTTTGCCACTGGAGCTCAAAAAGAGCAAAGTTTTCCCATTTTTCGGTAACAAGTCTCTTAATTATTTCTACTCCCAGACCTTCATGGAAATATGAAAGTTACAGACCCTTCTGTAATTCTTGATCTTCTATAGTACCTACTCCATACAGCGACACTCTTTGGTCTTAGCCCTGGAGGCTCTAAGGAGATCTTTTCAGGCCACTGATGCCCCGCCACATGATTCTACTGTATGTGTGTGCCGTCAGCACATAAAGCAGCACCAGCCCCAACCACCTCAGAAATGTTATTTATTTATTTAAATTCTGGTGACCAGAATAGGCACACTGACTGTTTTTAGGTGCAACCAGGGGGAGGGTTACAAAGGGAGCAAAGCAGTTATGTATGTATTTATTTACTTTACTGGAGAGTAGAGAACAATTGCCAAATGATGAACTGCTTAAAATTGTTTACATTTAAACATTTTAGGCCAGTTTGTCAGCACAGCAGTTGGTTTACTACTCACAATGCTGGTGTCTCGGGTTTGGGAAAAAGTCGGAGACATGGGAGGTCATCGAGCATTCCAAACAATGCCCTTCTCCTCCCGGAAGGGGGACCAGCACTCTGAGCTAACATCACCCCCCCAGTGACCACAGGCTGTACTGCAGCTGCAGCCTCTAGTGGGTAAGTAGACTTCAGGATGTCAGGCAACATGGTTCTGCCAAGGAGAGATCTTGTCAGACTGACCTGGTTGAATTTTTTGATTGGGTGACAATCTCTCTGGACGGTGGTAGGCCGGTTGATGTTTTATATCTAGACTTCAGTATGGTATTTGACTTTGTGCTGTATGGGAGAATGCTGGGCAAGCTGAGTGACTTGGGGTGGGGGAAAGGTCGGTGAGGTGGATTGGGAACTGGCTAAGTGACAGACAACAGCGGGTGGTGGTAGGGGGGAGCTATCGACACCCAGAAGGGTCATTAGCGGGGTCCTTCAGGGTTCAGTTCTGGGTCCACTATTATTTAGTGCTTTCATTTCAGACATTGCGGTGGGAAGTAGGAGTGATATGAGCCAGTTTGCGGACAACTCCAAACCAGGTGCAGAGGTGGACAGTGACAAGGGAATGAGGACACTCCAGAAAAACCTAGAAAGACTACAACAGTGGTCAGTCACAAGGCAGCTCTCGAGTTTAATGACAGGAAGTGCAGTGTACTTCACTTGAGAGCTAGGGTTCCAGGGTGCAGCTACAAACTGGGAAGGTGGGTTACAGTTTGTCTCAGAGGAGGAAAAAGATCTGGGAATAGTGATCAATGGTCAAATGAATCACTCAGGACAATGCAGGAAAGCAGCGGCTAAGGCGCACAGAATGCTCGGGTGCATTGCTAGGGGAATCACTTTGAGGAGACGGGAGGTAATTCTGCCACTGCTACAAATCCTTGGTGAGGCCGCACTTGGAGTACTGTGTGCAGTTCTGGCACCCTTACTTAAAGAAGGACATTATGCTCCTGGAGAGGGTCCAGAGAAGGGCATCTAAGATGATCCTTGGAATGGGGGATTAGTCCTATGTGGAGAGACTTGGAAAAAATGTACTCCTTGGAAGACAGAAGGGACAGAGGGGACATAATCGATGCCTTTAAATACCTGAAAGGTATTAATAAACACTGAGGGGGTGCTCAGACTGAAGGGGGAAGGGACCACGAGTGGTCATAGCCTGAAACTGGTAAGTGGGAACTGTAGAAGAGATCTGAGAAAGCATTACTTCATTGAAAGGGTGGTGATGCCTTGGAATGCGCTACCTGAGGAGTTGGTATCAAGGGAATCGGTGAGTGGGAGGTTTTAAGAAGGGATGGGATATCCGGCCCGCTGGCACAGTGGTAACGCTACCACTTGTGATGCCAGTGACCCAGGTTCAGTAACAAGCCTAAATCACTGGAGGGCCAGCCGGGGGGAGAAGGACTGAGCACCCGATGGGCCGCTCTCCTTCTCTGGGAGGTGTGGGTTGCGCTTCTCACCGTAATACCGCTACCGCCTGGGTGACCACAGGCAGTGGTGCTGCAGGCAAGGAAGCAAGCTAGAGGGGTGGATGTCAGACGAGGACCACAGTTGAAGTGCGTCTCTACACGCCCTGCCTCCTTGGTCCTCCTCGAAAAGCTGACGTCAACAGGTGGGGAGTCCAGAACACGGAAAAACACCCCACCGCGGATTTAGGCAAAGGTCCCCCGCAGCAACAATAACCGCAGAGGGACCAGGAGAAGGACTTCAGTTGCATGCTTCCCTGAGGACTCGGAGGTAAGAGCCGCCTCCGCCCCACCCGAGGGGTTAATCAGGTCTCTAGAAACAATTGGAGCAGGGTGCTATAGGAGTCATCTCCGGTTCCTTCGGCAGCGTAGCCTGGCGGGTGCACTGGGGGACTGGAGAGAGGGATCAGCCATTGAGAGGGAAGGGGGCAGAAGAAAAAAAAAAAAAAGAAGAAGGGATGGGATAGATACATGGGCAGGGTACAGGTAGGGTGAGTGCAGACCAGGGGAATTCTGAATGGAATTCTGGGGAGGGCTGGAAGGGAGAGGGGAGGGGGGCAGCAGCAGCTATCAAACTGTGAGCTGCATCTCAAGCAGATGCGATAGACCTTAAGGTCTAATCTGCTGGCATTTTCGTATGTATACCATGACTCTTGTGCATGGCCATGCAATTGTGCGTGTGCCCCATGGACCCCTAGCCACCCTCCACCCAACATAAGGCAGCATGAAAACAGGACTCTACTACCCTACAGCTCCGGACTACCCGTTGATCCTCCTGAATGGGAAGGACAGGTCATAGCTGATAACACTCCCAAAGGAACATACCATGGGAGAAATGCACTCTGTACTCCGGGGGGGGGGGGGTAGATGACAGAAAATGGTGGCAGGTAGGATTGGGAGGAAGCTTGGCAGAGGTGGGCAGCCCCGTCCACGGGGACAAGAAGAGAGAGGGAGAAAATTGAATTGTTAAATACTGAACACATAGACAGGCATATGATAGCCTAATGGCCCTGTAAGGGCCTATGCAGCCCACACCAACACCATGATAATGAAAAGGGACAGATGGACAACACACATACAATGTATGCTTCTGAACAAAATTGTGGGACAGTGGATAAATATGTGCAAGGAGCTTTACACATGGAAAGATGGTTTAAAGAACGAGGGTATAGTCTATCGTGTATAAATAGGGGTAAAGATTATGCAAATCAAAAAGAAAGATGAACTTTTGAGTGCTGATATAGTTGAGAGAGGACAAGATCCATATTTCAACTTAGTTACTACTTTCTCTGCCCATGCAAAACAAGTGGAAGAGGTAACAAACACTGCCGTGTTTTAAATGCAGATTAGGGGTTGGAAAGAGACTGCAGACAAACCACCAGAAGTGGCATTTAGAAAGGCAGAGACATTAGATGATAAACCAATGCCTAGTCAGCATGCATCTATGAGGCAGGAAACATGGATGAATAAGAATGTGAGAGGGTGTTTTACCTGTAAGATATGTACGTTCTGTTGTTGCATCAAACAGGGTAATGTTTTTAAACTACAACGTCTGGACAAGTCATATGAAATGTAACACCTAATAACTTGTGATTCAGTGGGAGTTATTTATATAGCAACATGTAAATCCGGGCCCGGATATTTAAAGGGGTTGCGGCGCAACCCGCATTTACCTGATTGGGATATTGAGAAGGCTGCCTGGTGCAGCACAAATCCTGTTCCGCTGGGGCGTAATGATAATATATGCAGCGCAGATGCAAGGGGCATGCCCATGCATATGCGGCACATCCCGATATTCAGCCCGGGATGTGCAGCGTATATGCCAGCACAATCCTGCATTGAGCCGCATGGGGGAGCTCAAAGTTGAGCCTCTGAAAAGTTGGAACAACTCCTGACCACCCACAGGCGAGCTGCAGTATTGCAGGGTGCAACACAACAGCCCAGCCATGGGTGGCCACCTGCCCACCCAGAACACTGTCGGCAAGCACACACATAACCTGGTGGTCAAGTGGACCCCCGTTGCCGCGGTAGATGTAGTACAACCCGGTCCCTGGTAGTCTAGTCGCCCCAATACATATGTAATAAAAGACCATCCCTGGTGGTCTAGTACTTCACCAATTCCCCGAGAAATGTAAAAATGACCATCCTTGGTGGTGTAGTGGAACCCTCCCTGCCCATTGCCGCAATCACGGTAATCCTCCGTACATGAATGCCCTGGTGATCCAGTGGCACCCCCACCTCTCCCTCACAGCAAAGTGCGGGCAGAGAGTTCCACTAGACCACCAGGGATGGTAATTTTTACATTTCTCAGGGTATCAGGTTGGGAGGACACTAGAACACCAGGGATGATCTTTATTGCTCGAGACTTCGGGGGCGGGGGCCTAGAACTCCCACAATTGTTTGTTATACATATACACGATTGCAGCTACGGGGCAGGGGATGCCCCAGGATCCCCACTGTACACGTCATGCTGTGCAGAGCACCAGGCGCAAGTCAGCGGGCTGCCCTGCGCAAGGCATGCAAATGGAGCCATAATGACAGGCAAATGGCCCCATTTGCACCTTGCATATTTTATGGCCTTATTTGCATGCCCTCAGCTGAATATCGCAGGTGATGTGCCCAGCACAACTGCATTTGCGCTGTCGCATCCCCGTGCTCCCTGGCTCAAGCCGGCACAGTGCCACTGCGCAGTGCGCAGTACATGCCATATTCAACGGTACTGTGCCATGGCGCATCACCGTTGAATATCACCTGGCCCTGGCACCAGCGCATCCCAGTTGCGCTGCGCCACTGCATGGCACAGTCTGAATATCCAGGCCCTGGTGTCTTATGTGGGGAAAAAACAAAAAGGTGCTTTAAAATTTGGGTTTGGAAACACTGAAGGGCCATTGAGAATGGAAATATAGCATATGCTACAGCTGTGCATATACAGGATATGAATAATAAATATGTTTCTATGTTCTATGAATTTATTGTACTCCAATAAACCCATCTCACTGAACTGGAACATGAGACTTGAGATGGCTCAGATAACTGTACCTTGGTGGCCTCCTCCTATAAAGCTGCGTGGAAGAGGGGTACTGTGGTTATGGTCCTGGATGCTTTCTCGTTTGAATTAATGGACCAGAGAGCAGATAACGAGGGCAGATACGCCCTTGTCGGAAGTAGATATAATGAGGTAATTATCACGTTGTCCTCAATCTATGCTGCTCGGGGGCAGACTATTCCTTTTTTTTGTGACTTGTTCCTGACCTTGGCACAATGGAGGGAAAGGCCCCTACTTTGTGGGGGAGACCTTAACCTTACATTTCTACCCCATTTGATTTGACCTCTAGGATTTCTACCCAGGAACACCAGGTGGCCAAAAAGTCCATAAATTACTGTAAGATATGAGTTACTTGGATGTCTGGCTTCACCTGCATGGTCAAGACAGGGATTATTCTTATCTTTTGGCGCCCTACCAAATTTATTCTCAAACAGACTACTTTCTGGTCCATAAAGAACTAGAAGCACAGATTGTGGATAGCTGGATAGGGGACTTGGAGCTTTCGGACCACGCCCCCCCTTCCCCATTTATATGAAAGGTCCACCTGGGAACGGTCAAATGGAACACCTTTTAGAGACTTGGTGCATCTCACCACCAAAATAATAAGAGTAAGAAAGTTATCGCTGGGTTTACTGAACAAGCAGTCAGGAAGAACATCTCCCCTGAGATCTTTCCTGGCATGCTTTAGGACAATGAGGGGGTACAGGCAAAGTGGGCAAGCATTAAGGATGCAATCCTTGAAGCAACATCCCATTGTGTTAGATAGAAAAGGAAGTGCAAAAGAAGAAGGAAACCACTTTGGTTCTCAAATACAGTAGCAGAAAAGGTCAGAGCCAAAAGGCTGGCCTTCAGGAAATATAAGGGAACACAGCGGGATGAATATAGGGAGGCATACCAAACTGCCCTAAGGGAAGCAGGTAAGGCAGTAAGGCAGGCAAATCCCAAACTGAGGAAACACTAGCACGAACAGTAAAAGAAGGTGACAAGACTTCTATAGATACATTAGTGAAAGGAGAAAGTCCAGAGGGGTATTGCTAAGCTTAATGGAGAAAAGGAGCATGTGAGGAGGAGGACCCTGTAAAGGCATCTATCCTAAATAGATACTTTTGCTCAGTAATTACTGAAGAGAAGGTGAGGCAGGGCCCACAGCTTAGCATCATGGACACAGGGGCAGGAGGTGAGCACTACTCCCTTCACAAAAGAAAGGGTCCTACAAGAGCTTGCTAAGCTCAGGGTGGATAAGGCAATGGGACCTGATGGCATACATCCCAGGGTACTTAAGGAGCTAAAGGAGGAACTAGCAGAGCCATTAGCAGAATTGTTTAGTGAGTCTCTGAGCACAGGAGAGGTCCCAGAAGACTGGAGAAGGGCTCATGTGATCCCACTCCACAAAAGTGGTAGCAGGGAGGAGGCGGGAACTACAGACCGGGTCAGTCTTACCTCAGTAGTGGGCAAGATTATGGAGGCTCTCCTTAAGGAAAGAATAGTCAACACCTGGAATCCATAGGGGCACAGGATCCAAGACAGCATGGGTTTACAAAGGAAGGTACTGTCAAACTAATCTCATAGATTTCTTTGACTGGGTAACCAGAGTGGTGGACCAAGGGGAGCAGTTGATGTCGCTACCTTGACTTCAGCAAAGCTTTTGACACTGTTCCACATAGAAGATTGATAAATAAGCTGGGTAGGCCTAGGTGGGTCAGAAGTTGGTCAACTGGGTGGCAAACTGGTTGACGGGCAGAAAACAGAGAGTGGTGGTAAATGGTATACAGTCAGAAGAGATGCAAGTCACAAGTGGGTACCCCAGGGATCAGTCCTGGGGCCAGTCCTCTTCAACATCTTCATTAGTGACCTTGCAGATGGACTAGAGGGTAAGGCTTCTGTTTGCAGATGACACCAAGATCTGCAACAGAGTAGATGATCCAGATGGGGTGGGCAGAATGAGAAGAGATCTGGATAAACTAGCAGAATGGTCAGAAGAGTGGCAACTGGGATTTAATGCAAAGACGCAAAAATCATGCACATAGGGAAGAGAAACCCTGAAGCCACCTATAGGCTGGGAGGGGAGTTGCTAGCAGTCACAAAGGAAGAAAGAGACTTGGGCATCATCATCACTGATGACCTAAAATCATCCAAGCAGACCTCTAAAGCAGTAGGTAAGGCTAGGGGGTGTTAGGGTGTATTAGTAGGGTATTACAAGTCGTAAGAGGGAGGTAATAATCCTCTGTACAAGACACTGGTTAGGCCCCATCTGGAGTACTGCGCAGTATTGGAGGCCACACCTTCACAAGGGGACATTAACCAAATTGAGGCAGTCCAGAGAAGGGCAACCAAAATGGTGCAGGGACTGCATCAGAAGACATATGAGGACAGATTAACGGAGCTCAATATGTATACCCTTGAGCAAAGGAGGAGAGAGAGTGATATGATCGAGGCATTCAAACACCTTAAGGGCATAAACAAGGTGAAAGAGTCTAACATGTTTAAATATAAGAAAATAGCAGGACAAGAGGACACAGCACTCAGATTAGAGGGAGGCCGATTAAGGGGAATGGAGGAAATTCTTTTCACAGAAAGGGTGGTGGATGCATGGAATGGCTTACCACAAGAAGTGGTGGCTATGAATACAGTGCAGGGCTTCAAACAGGCATGGGATAGGCATAAGGGAGCAATACAAATGACTATGAATAGATAGGACACTGACAGAGCAAAGGCCGATGGCACATTTATAAGGTAGAAAAAGAAATGGGCAGACTGGATGGGCCTTGCGGTCCTTATCTGCCGACAACTTCTATGTTTCTATAAAACTAAACATATATTTGAATTTGTGGCAACTGACAAAATATACTCTAATCCTAGAGGGGAAGTTGATAAGTTGGTTTTACAAAGAGAAGGATTTTAGATATTTACTTTGAAAGCAACTATTTATCCAGGTTTAAAATAAAGGTTTTGATTTAGCACCTTACTTATAACAGGAAGTCGGCTGTTTTAAGTATTTGAAGGATTAGTTATTTGGATAAAATGATGTAATATTTCTGAAGTTGTTTGCCTCCCCCCCCCCCCCGTAGTTCAGATAAACAAGATTAGATTATGCACATATGTTATCTATTTTATTCAGAACTGGAAGCAGCTTTTAAAGTTGAACATTTTTGCTCCAGAATTTGTAAATAATACGCAAAACATTTTTCTTTTTAAGATTTGCACATTTTAGTAAAAGATATATATATTTTTCAGTAAGAGATATTTTAATGAGATATATTCTAATAAAGATGTTTAGGCAGATAGGACTTTATGTATGTATTGTACTATACGTAGATATCTGTATATAAGAAAAGTCAGTATAAACTGATAGGTCCATATAGACTTATGTGCAAATGCCTATTTAAATGTGTGATGTAATAATCAGGTCACTATGTTAGTGTGTATAAAAAGGTACAACTAAAGAGAGGGGTCTACGTGTTTTCTAGAGTTCTAGTTTGGTTCAAGTTCGGCAGGGTATGGTTCGCATTCAGTTTGGTTCAATTTGATTATTAAATGTATGGGTTTAAGTTCAGTTCAGTTTTCTTTTTTTTTTTTAATAATTTGTCAGTTTGAGTTAAGAGTTCTCCAATGAATTCACCTTACTGCCTCCATGTGGGTTCTCCTCCTCTCACACTGTCTGGGTTCATGTTCAGTTTCATCTTCTTTGCTTTTTTAGTGTTCAAGTTTGGATTGGGTGAAAATCTAAAAGGTCGCATTCGGTTTCAGCTCTTGGATGAACCCTGGCTCTAGGTGTGAGCGGACAAGCCAACTGCCTTTGACAAAGGTTCTTTCTTGATCCGAAATGAGTCAGGAGCAGCTGGAGTCCAGGATGGATTTTCAGAAGAGTGGTATGCTGATTTTACTTTAAATAAAATGAATGCTTTGGAATTATATGCTTTCAAGTTCCATTAGTGCCCATTTTTAAAATATATATATATTTTTTTTTTTTTAAATGTGGTAACCAGATCAGGCATGCTGAGTCAAGACTCAGGGACAGAAGTACAATACAAACAGAAGATTACAGAGAACCATATACGGCAAATGCAATATCGGGCAGGGATTACAGAAAACGAGATACATCAAAACAAAACATATATGGTTACTTGGAAACAGTTGCAAGCATATCAGTGCAATAAGTGCATGTAATAAAAAAACTCTTCAGCAGTTAAAATGCTGGATGAGCTAGGGAGGAAGTGGGGGTGAGACAGAGGAGGAGGGAGGACAAGAGCAAGGAGTGGCAGGAAGGAGTCAGATGAGGTGTCTGAAGGCAAGGAAGGAGGACGAGTTTTGAAGGTTTGAGGGGAGCAGATTCCACAGGAGAGGGAGGTGGGAAGATAAGGCATATTGACCAGCTGTAGAGTGGGGATGGGGGAGGGAGAAAGAGCGGGGGTCCCTGGTGCACAAAGCATAAGAGGAAGGAGCAGCAAGGGATAGGCAAGAGGAGACATGGGTTGAAGAAACCCAAGTCAGAATTTGGTAATGAAAGATAGAGAGTGGATTAGCCTTCTGTAGAATAGGGGCAAAATGGAGAGAGAGGACTAGAGAGAGAAGTGGTGAGTATGGGGAGGGAAATTGGTAGCAAAGCAGCAGAAGGAATTTAGGAGAGTATTGAGTTTGGAGAGGGAGGCACGCCATAGGCTACGTTGGTGTAGTCAAAGACTGGAGGTATCATTTTCGTGACCAGCTCCAGGTGAACAGGGAGGGAGAGGCAGTCTTTATTGCAATAGAGGGCTGACAGTATAGCCTATAGGTTAGAGTAATGAGCTGTGAGAGAGTTTGGTAAATCCAGCAGACCAGACCTGGGTTTAATACTCATAACCTCCACTTGCATACTGCGCGACTCTGAGCAAGTCACTTAACCTCCCAGTGCTCCCAGGTCGCCCCTGAAAACAGGCACTTGTGCCTAATGGGCCTTACCCGGTTACCCAAAAGACAAAAAAAAAAAAAAGTATGCCCAGTTTAGGGTATATGGTGTTGATATGGACGGAAAAGTCAAGGCAGCTGTGCAGTCAGACCCCGAGGTATTTGAAAACAGAAGCTATTTCAAGAGGGGAGCTATCCTGGGGGGAGAACAATGGTAGGGTCTGCAGTCTGGCTAGTTTCTGCCTAGAGCCAAAGGTCACAGCAACTGTTTTCTTGATGTTTACTCTTGATTGGTCAGCTTGGAACCAAGTCAAGACATTGCTGAAGTCTTTTTGGGAGGAACTTGCACTTCAGCCAAGGAGAGTCTTGAGGTATAGATTACGGTGTTGAATACATGTGAATGCAGAAGTTAGTGCAGACAGAGAGGATAGGGGTAACAATTAACCCTTGAGGAACATCGGCGAGGATAGGGAGGGGCAGATAAGCAGTTTCCCACCAGCACATACTGGTGGGAAACTCCTCATTCCCCACCCCTATCCGCACAGCACACATAGAAATATGCTATGGTCAGTGCCCAAATATTATGAAGTCTCCGCTTTTATTAAGAGAAGAAGTTGCATGATGGTGGTCTTATTGAACATCTCATGGTAAACAAATATCTGACAGGTCCAGCTTTCACTAATGAGAACAACAGACCAGATTCTGACAAAGTCAGTAGTTACACCAAGATCTGCTCACAAGGACAGGTGAACAAGCCGATGGTGTGTCGGCATATCACAATCGAACCCACTTCAAATTCAGCCCACAAGCTCTTTCTGGGGAAGTTTTCTTGTTACTAAAAAATATAACAACCTGGATTACATGTTCCAACACCCAACCTGGAGTTCTCGATATTGTCCAAAGACCAGCTTGCAGATGCAGATATTGAAGGCTCGGATTCAATAGCTGCACAGGAACCAGGACAGCAAATGAGGCAACAGGGGAAGCCTACAAGGACCTTAGTCACTCTCTGTTGATCCATTTCCATCTCAAACATTGTCAAATTGGTTCAGTATGACACTGCCTGCTATTGACTACTCTCAAGGATCTGCTGCTATGCTGCTGAAGCAATCAGACAGCATAATGTTCACGTCTAGATGCATGTGTCTTGGACCTAAACATTGTTTTTCAGCTGTACCAGAATCAACTAGGTTCAAAACGCATCCTCTAGGACTTGAAAACTAAAATATTCTGCTCACATCGCCAGCACGTTCATGTGAAGACTGTGCTCTTGGGGTGGCCAGCCCCACTGGGTCTAAAATCCTTGGAGCCGGCTCGTCACCACAGCGGTTGGATTTCCACTTGCAAAGCTGGCGACCCGGGTTCGGGAACGGACTCGGGTCACTGCACAGCCGGCCAGGTGGAGAAGGCTTAAGCCCTGCAACTGCACGCCTCTCTCCAGGGGAGGGAGGGAGGGGACGCGGCTCGCTGTCTGCCGCCTCCTGGCAGAGGCCGGGAGTGCGACAGTTCAAGCAAGTCCCATTGCACATAGAGGCGTGGTGAACGTTGGTAATCGCCTAGTCATCCGTGGCACACCACGCCCCTGGGGAGAAAAGCAGAAACTCAGCTCCCTGGTTGGCCAGATGATGGCTGCCCGCTCCTACCGACTCGAGTGCCCCGATGCCCCGGAATCCACCTCAGCAGCGCCCGGGAACTGAATGTAGAGCGCGCTGGTTGCCCCTCCTGGCGCCTTCCCCCTCGGAGGAGAGGGACCCATCCAGTACAGGGATACACCGGGTCACCCTTGGGATAGTTGCAATCTGAGGCGAGTGGAAGGGGGTCAGTGCAAGGGGGTTGGGGGGGTCCTTGAGCAGCCAGGAGGAGAGGCGGGCCAGGGAGCAAGTAAGGAGCAAAAAATAAATAAATAAATAATCCTTGGAAGTGGACTCCCCACCAATCCACTGTCACTGGCAAGTGGTATGTGAAGATATGGAAAGGGAAAAGATCTCTGCAGAGGTGCAGCTTCTATCACAGCAGCGACAAGCCGTCACTCATACAGGGTGATCCAGCAATTGTGCTGCTTGTGAGCAGTCATCATGCACCAGGAGTCCCTCCTGTGAAACCTCATAAGAGCAACTGGAAATCTGCCCTCAGATCCAGCACACTCCAGGATTGCAATCTCTTAAATGATGTTAGCAGAGACTTGACTGGTGAAGAAGTAGTTCATGGTTTTCAAGAAGCAACTAACTACCTGAACTGCTTCCTACGTTACAGTTCCGGATAGGTTAGTATAAGCTCGCTGCTCAGTTTAGGGAATACTTGCGTCCACAGTTCTCTGAGATGTGCTAGCAGAACTGTGAAGCTCTACATATAGACATGGCACTGAAGTAAGCCCTAAGGCCTCACTCTGAACTGAACATTTTTCAGGTCCACTCAGAGTATGAGACACCTGAGGCATCTGGGCTGGAGTGGTATGCACTGGCATGCAATTCTAGAGACTAGCCAGTTTTGTTTCTCATGGTCAAATCCCCTGTTTGCCTCTCCTTTCTCACCCCAAAATCTCACTGCTGGGTTTCATGAAGCCAGTGCCACTGGTGTTTAAACAGTTTAGTCAACAGATGGCGTAACTGATAAATGGGGGCTGGCATTATTGCCTGGAGGTTAGAGTAACGAGCTGTGAATGAGCTTGATACATCCAGCAGACCTTGGTTTGATTCCCACAACCTCAACCTGCATACTGTGTGACTCTGACCTGACCACCCCAGTGCTCCCAGGTCACCCCTGAAAACAGGCACTTGTGCCTACTGGGCCCTAACCAGTTACCAAAAGGAAAAACAACTGAGCCTTATTAGAGCTCACATTTTGCACTTTATTACTGCATATACTTACACTGAATGCATTTTGTGCTATTATTATATACGTATAGTAATGCTGGAATGTTGTCTTTAGTACTGGGATACTGGTTCTGCACTTTAAGTACACCAGTAGATAGCACTCAGCCTTTAAAAAGAGCATTTGTCGTGCAAAACATTGGCATGTTAGCTGAAGGTCTAATGTGCTGCTATGGACTTTTAATCTTCATTAAAATATTTTCTACGCGAAGAGAGCGACTTCTGTATACCAGTCCAGCTTACTAAGTGCCCTTCTTTTTTGCTTACACAATGTACAACGTAACAACTAAATCAATATAGGGGATTTGGGGCCATGCCTCCACCCAGAATATGTTAAAAGACAAGACAATTCCCCACTCTAACCTGAGTGCAGCTCTCAGGACTCAGTGGGTGGGAAAGTTGGAGGAGCCCTTGTCCAAACAAAGCTGGGAGGTGTTGTGGAGAGATTGGTGGGTATCGGCCTCCTTATCTTTTGAGTGTTTCGTTGGAAATTAGGAACCTGCTTCTTCCAGGTTTCCACTTTGGTACAGCATTTTGGGGCTCACTATAGCCCCCTGTGCTGGAGGGCATGTGGACACCCTGGTACACATGTTCATATTTACTGGTCATGTCTCCAGATTTCTGATTTGTGTCATAGTATTCAGGAGGTGTTAGATTCAATGTGGGGCAAATCTTTGTCTCTGTTTTTTCACAATGATCTTGGGAGTACCTTCTAAAGAAATCGTGTTGAGATGGTAGAAGCAGCTATACGCTTTGCTGTCCCTGGTGGTCAGTACATGTATAACAGCCAAATGTCTCCACCACTCCCCCAACTCTAGCAGAATGGAAGTCTTGCGTAAATCAGACACGAGTCATAGAACATATTACTGCCCAGCTCCATCTTCCCCTAGATAAGCACATGGAACTTTGGGTGGTATGGGATCACATCCCCAGCCCAGCTCCATCTTACCCTTGATAAGTACATGGAACTTTGGGTGATATGGGATCGCATCCCCAGGTTTCAGGTTCGGATGGAGGAGAGGCGACGGGCCCACATTTAATGCCCAACTAAGCTGGCCCCCCCTTAGCTGGGTTTTTATCATTCGTTGCTCTTACTCGTATATTTCTTGTTCCATAGTGTCTGATTGTTTAACCAATGCCCCTTGTAAACTCATCCAGGCTGTTACTTGTTCTCTCCTACCGACTAGTTTGTTGGAATTTGCTTTATATGTTCCTGTTTACTTCTTACACCTCATTTGTTTCAAGCTGATCTATAGAAGATTCGCTACAACACTTTCATGCTTGTGTTTACTGTATGGGACGCAATGGAAACTATGAATGATAACGTTATACTGGGAGGTACCAAACGTAAGGCATCAGTCCTTATTCCTAGCTTGGTGCATCTCATTAGAGGATACATTACTACAAATCTCCCACGTTGGACATTATGCTCCACGGACCCTTTTATTTAATGATTTCTATACCTGCAAGATCGAGGAAATGTGTTACATCATGGTTATGCTGTTTTTTTACTGCTATTTCAATATGGATTTCACCTTTGAAGGATGCGTATTTGACTTATCGTTTTCTGTATTCACCATTTTCTGAATAAAGAGGAGTTAAAAAAAAAAAAAAAAGACGACAATTTCAAACCCTTATTTTAAAAGTAACATTTTGCAAACTGTTTCATGGTCAATGTACAGTTTATTTTTAAATACACATAATTTTTATTTTTATGACTATGATAAATCATTTATAATGCAGAAAATTATAACCTCAGCACATTTCCGGTTACTTTATCTTTATCATTCAAGGATCACTTTCTAGAACATGATGACCAGCTGCAAAGATACATACTGTAAGATGGTCCTCGTCTCAGTATAGCCTGAGGTTGTCGGAAGGGTTTGAGCATACGTGCACAAATGATGGGATACACTGTAATAAAGTGCTCTCACCATATACTGCATTGAAAATGGGACTGGGGAGTCTCTGGGAAACAGTTTGGCTGGCTCTGTGGTTTCAATATAAGAAAAATAGCAGGACAAGAGGACACAGCATGAGATTAGAGGGAGGCCGATTAAGGGGTAATGTAAGGAAGTTCTTTTTCACAGAAAGTGGTGGATGAATGGAACGGCCTGCCTCAGGAAGTGGTGGATATGAATACAGTGCAGGGCTTCAAACAGGCATGGGATAGGCATAAGGGAGCAATACAGATCAGTATGAATCCATTGACAGAGCAAAGGCTGATGGCACATTCATAAGGTAGAAAAAGAAATGGGCAGACTGGATGGGCCTTGCGGTCCTTATCTGCCCGTCAACTTTTATGCTTCTATGTTTCTAGCAGCACAGAGCTGCAAGGCACACCCCAAGTCTAGGGACATCAAGTGCAGAGGCCAGCAGAGGAGGATTGAGCTATCAGACAATCTCCTCCCAAGGATGGGAGTGTTTGTCCCACTGCATGCCTGTCTCCTGGGGTTAGGCAGAGGCAGCAGTGAGGGCATTCCATTACATCATAAAGGGAGATGCTAGAGATGTACCGCCTGCGGAGCACATGATGTCACTTGCCCAATGTTTTGGTGTGTGGAACTGAAAAACAAGGAAAACTATCAATCCAGGGATCAGAAGACAGTTGTCTGTGCCACCACACCTACAGGGTGGGTCTGCCTGCAGTAGCTCCTTACCCCCCCCCCCCAACATGCCCCCTCTGTTCAGACCACAAAAAGATGCTTACTCTCCTTGAGCCCAGCAGGGAGAGCCCTGAGGAGGAGGACCCCTCCCCCCGGACCACCACCACCACAGACCTGTAATAATATCAGCCAAGGCATCCAAGGGAAATGATAGCCAAAATGACTTGTGCCTGAGAGGCTGAGCTGAGGATCCTGGTACAAGTGGGAAGATATTTTGCACCTCTGACAAGAAAGAAGGAAAAAAAAAAAAAAAGGCAAAAAATAACCCAGCCAACACTCTACTCACTGGAGCATACAGAAGTTGCTACCTTTAGCTACACAGTCACAGTTTGCTGCTCACAAATGGCTGTTTTTTCAGAACTGTCTGGCATGTTTCATTTTTTTTCATTCCACTAGAAATGTTTTGCACGTCTACTACTGTGATCTGATGGAAAACTCCAGGACATTTCTAATGTCAGAATATATGAGACTATTTCTGAGCACAACTCACTAGCTAGAAAATGCTATTTTGGGGTTTCTGGAAAGTTCTAACCTGGGACAAACACTATAAAGGACGTCTCACTGCACAAGCAGGAGGATCCAATGGGAAACTCTAAGAACATGGTTGCCGGGTGAGTTGTCTCAGCAGGTCTCAGCCAGACATCTGGTGATGGGTCACAGAGATAGACAAACATAGCCACAAACTGACAGAGACCATGTAGTAAGAAACGCATCAGTAATAAGGTTCTAATAGTAGTCCTCTTGTGCCAAGAGTACAGTGGTCACAGGCTATAGGCTAAGAAAGACCACTTTTGGGGATAAAATATTTGTTTTACTTGCACTTGGCCAAGATAACTACTTTATGATAGAAATACTGGATTGTAATGTGCACATACTAAACATACTATCATGCCAACAGAGTAGGCCTAATGGTGTATAGGAAAGGAGGGCAGGATGGGAGGAGGGGAAAAGGGTGGAAGGTGGTTACCCTTAATGCTAGGAGCCTTGGGAGGAAAACTGCAGAGTTGCAGGTTCTCATGGCAGAGGGAGAGGTGGACATTGCAGCCATCACGGAAACATGGGCCACCCAATATAATGACTGGGACCTGTCTGTACCAGGGTACAGGTTATTTCAGAGGGACAGGGTGACTGGAAAAGGAGGGTGGCACTATATGTGAAGGAAGGACTGAAGTGTGTGAGGAGGAAGGGAGGAGGGCAGTACAGAGTCACTTTGGGTGCAAATCCAGGATTCCAAGAATAGGAGTCTTAGAATGGGAGTGGGTACAGGCCACCATCTCAGATGGAGGAGTTAGACAGGGAACTAGCGGGACAGATCAGGAGGACTCAAGTAGGGGTAGTGTGGTGATTGTGGAGGACTTCAACATGCCAGAAGTGGACTGGAGCACCCCAACAACCAGGAACAGAAGGGAGCAGGTACCGCTGGATGCCTTCCAGACAGCTTCCTGCTGCAAATGGTCAGTGAACCAACCAGGTTAGGGAATACCCTTGACCTTGTGCTGGCAAATGGGGACTTTGTGGGAGAACTTACAGTGGAGGAACCGCTGTCAGGAGTGACCACCACTCAGTATGGCTCACATTGGATATGGGCAAGGAAGGAGTGGAATCTGGCACAAGGTGCTGGACTTCAGGAGGGCTGACTTTGGGAGGATGGGGAAGTGGTAAAAGGGTACCTGGCCAGAATTCAATCTAGTATGGATACTAACCAGAGATGGGAGCTCATAAAGTTGGGGATAGTGGAGGCAACCAAACCTGCTGCAAAGCCCAGAGCAAGAAGGCTAGAGCTAAGAAACCGAGCTGGTTGAGCAAGGAGGTCATGGAAAAGGTAAGGAAGAAAAGAGCTGCCTTTAGGAAATACAAGAAAACAGGGAGGGGGAGGACAGAGAGGAGTACTTGACAGAATCGAAGGAGGTGACAAGGGCAGTAAGGGGAGCCAAAGCATCTACGGAACTCAGGCTGGCACAAGGCATTAAGAAGGGGGAGAAGGACTTCTTTAAGTACATCAGGGAGAAAAGGAGCTGTAAGGACCACATAGTAAGGATTAGGAAGGAGGGGGGTTGGGTGGAAGCAGGGTATGATAAGGCGGAAGCACTAAATGAGTACTTCTGCTCAGTATTTACTAAAGAGAAGAGGGGGGTGACACCCAAGATGGGTGAAATGGCAGACGCAGGGGGGGAAGTGGTGACAGATGGGGAAATCATGGAGGACAGAGTTCGAGAGGGTTTGAAGGCACTGAGGGTGGACAAGGCACCAGGCCCAGATGGCATCCACCCCAGGGTACTGAAGGAGCTGGCAGAGGTCCTTGCAGGACCTTGGCAGACCTATTTAATGCCTCACACATCTGGGTGTGTACCTCAGGACTGGAGGATGGCTCATGTGGTGCCCTCCACAAGAGTGGCCCCAAGGATGAACCGGGAAACTACAGACCAGTGAGCCTCACATCCATCGTGGGTAAGCTAATGGAGACTATCCTGAAGGAGGAGGCTGGTGGCCCTCTTAGAGGCCAAGGACTACAGGACAGCAGACAGCATGGCTTCATACGTGGCCGATCCTGCCAAACCAACCTGATCGGGTTCTATGACTGGGTAACTAGGCACTGGACGGGGACATGCAGTGGATGTCCTGTATCTGGACTTCAGTAAGGCATTCGACTCAGTGCCCATGGAAGGCTGGGAAGGAAGTTAGTAGGCACAGGGCAGGTGCAATGCTGGTGAGATGGGTAGGAAACTGGCTGCAGGGAAGGCAACAGAGGGTGGTGGTGGGTGGGGAGCTCTCACACCCAAGGGCAGTGACGAGTGGTGTCCCACAGGGCTCGGTGTTGGGACCAGTGTTGTTTGGGATATTCATTGCAGACATATCATGGGACATCAAGAGCAAGATCAGTCTGTTTGCTGATGATACCAAGGTTGGCGGTGGTGGATGACCTAGGGGGATGGCAGGGGTTGCAGGATGATCTGGCAAAGCTTGAAACCTGGTCAGACACCTGGCAACTGGGCTTTAATGCCAAAAGTGCAAGGTGATGCATTTTGGGATGAAGAACCCAAGGAGGACTTACCAGCTAGGGGAGTGCAGCTAGCCCAGACAGAGGAGGAGAAGGATCTGGGTGTGCTCATCACAGGGTCAATGAACAACTCGGCACAGTGTAGGAAGGCAGCTGCAAAGGCCAACAAAATGCTGGGTTGTATTGCAAGGGTATATCCTCAAGGAGGAGGAGGGTGATTCTGCCACTGTATAGGTCATTAGTTAGACCACACCTGGAGTACTGCGTGCAGTTCAAGGCCCATCTGAAAAGGGACATTAAGTTACTGGAGGGAGTGCAGCGCAGGGGGACAAAGATGATCAAGGGTCTGGGGACTTATCATATGAGAGGAGGTTGAAGGAGTTGAACATGTACTCACTGGAGGAGAAGAGAGAGACAGGGGACATGATTGAAACCTTTAAATACATGAAAGGAATAAACAAGACAGGTACAGAGGGCTGTTCAAAGTAAGGAGGGAGGGGCCACCAGGGGCCATGATATGAGACTGGAGCGAGGAAGGTTCAGGAGGGAGATGAGGAGACACTTTTTACAGAGAGGGTGGTGGCTGGGTGGAATGCATTACCTGCAGAAGTGGTATGCAGTAGAACAGTGGACTGCTTCAAACGAGGATGGGACAGGACAAGGGGAGGGTTAATGAAGGGGAAGGGTGGAAGGAGGGCAGCTGCAGAGTAAGGGGTGCTAGCTGCACATTCGAGCAGACTTGATAGACCTCTAGGCCTTTATCTGCTGGCAAATTTCGTATGTTCATATGTTCGTATGTTCGTATCGTGTCTGCTCGGGAGTCAGTACCCTGAACGGGTACAGTCTCTGTCTTCATCAAAGCTTCCCCGTCCCAGACGAACTTTTCCCGCTACCAAAACCTGTCCCAGCCCCTCTTGACCCCTTCCACCAGCTCCTCAGGCAGTGCATTCCATGGTTCCACCACTCTTTCAGTGAAGTATCACCTCCTCCTTCCCCCCACCAGAGTCTTCCCCCCTCCAGCTGTGTCCTCTGGTGACTCCTCCCGCCTTCCTCTGAAGGAAACCACTTAGGCTTACCTTATTTATTCCATGACATGCTCATTATTACTTACTGTTCTAAGAATATGGGAGTCACTTTTTGCATGTTATCTTTACTGGGGAAAATATAGGTGATTCTCTCACATATGTGTATATTTTGTGTGGTGTTTTCTTCTAACATAATAATGACTGATGGGACCATTACAGAACATGTCAGATTTGGACTTTTCTGATACGAACCCTGGCAACATCTGGTCTAGGGGTCATCTTGGTCCTGGAACAAATCTTGGCATTAGATCAGAGATCGCTACTGGCCCAGGTGACAGTCCCTGCCCCCTGACAGAGACAGAGAAAGGACCACAAGGTCCTCATAGGACTGAGGGCTAGGGTGCAGCAGTGCCCAGATTACCAGAGAAGAAACTGTAAGTGCCTAATGCAGCGCCACCCCCCAGGTTAGGCAGAGGAGAGAAGAAAAAAAGGGAAGGGGGGGGCATTTGCACAGAAATCCCATTTTCTTTTCCCACCGCTTACCACACATATTTTTCCTTCCCTTTTTTTTTTATTATTGCACGCTGCTCAGCTGTGGGGATGGTCTGCTCACATCACTCCAGTCTTCAAAAAAGACAACAGGTGTGATATTATAGTGTGACAGTTTGTCTTCTAATGCCACTGCAGAGAAATAAGAAGGTAATGGCCTCCACGTGGGACAGTATAAGCAGACTTGCTCTGCCACTGAGCAGCACACCACTGAAAAATGTTGGTAAAGACTAATGTTTTCGAAAATCTGTGGAGAAAACTAGCTTTTCTGTGCAGCAGCTGAAATGTTCCCCTTTAAGCAAATATGCAATTCACATAAACATGCCACAGAAGCTAGAGTAGCGGCAGCGAACTGCGCTGCCACCCGGGAGACCAGATCTTGTGTGTGGGTCCCAGAATTACATGGCAAAGATGGCTGTGGGTCAGGTGTGTCATGGAGAGGAGACACTCAGAATGGTCTACTGGCATTCTCACACCAGAAGCCGGACGACAAAGGTATTGGTGCTACTTGTGAAGACAGCCGCTTGACCACTCTCCCTGCCAGAGGAAAAGTGCAGCTGTAGTTACAGAGCAGAATGAAGGGAAAAGGATGAGAAAAATAAACCCAGTGCCATATAAAACTATAAAAAAAAAAAAATCACTTGACATGTATTTACCCCTCCAATACATCTGGGCTATAATAAATATTTATACAAATGCAATTAGGTGTTGTTATGACTATAATTAGGGAGGCAGTGTAGCACAGTGGCTTAAGGCTCTGAGCTGCAAATCTGGAGACCTGGGTTTGAATCCCACAGTCCCCACTTACATACTGTGTGACCCTGAGCAAGTCACTTAACTTCCCTGTGCTCCCAGGTCACGCCTGTAAACAAGCTTTCAGCTTAGTGCGTCTCTCCTGGTTAAACAATTGGGAAAAAAATAAACAACTGGAAATAATGCTGCCGTAAAGGTTTTTTGTATCATTAGACAAAATGGTTACTACAATTTACATGTGCCTTAGCAATAAAAGCAGGGTACACTGCAACTTTTGTACACGTACAGATTTTATTTAAAATATTTTTGTGGTACAACATTTATCAGTTACAGCTTCTCAGTTATGGTCAGCAAAGAGGCAATTGTGTCAAAGTTTCATTACATTATGTATCCCTATGAATGACTGGTTGACCAGGGAAGGGTGGAACATCAGACTCATGGGGTATGAGCACTAAGGTTGAGTGTCAGTTGAGTTTTTGCTCTGGCTGTTCAGTACCGACTCTTTGCCCCTATGGAGTTATTTTCAGTATACAGTAGTTTGGAGCAGGTGTTTATGGCACGATGTCCTATCTTACACTGCAGTGTTTAAAACCCTTTCTTATCGGTAGCGCCATATGGAATCGGAACCATCCATTGCTTAACCCGACCCAAAATGGCTGCACAAGACAGAACGAGTTAAGCTGCCACCGGCCAGACAGCTTCTTGCACAGCATTTTACACTTCGTTACAAATACAGTTCATCAAGTAAGTACATCACTACTACAGTACCACAAACTGCTGACCACAACTCAATATTTGGCTAAGAGTTTTGTCATTTCGCAAAAATGACAAATGCTACAGAGTTTAGACTTGCAGCAACACAGACTCTGTAAGGGCTGGCCTGTTGACACAGGCAACCCAGGTTCAGGAACACGCTTGGACTGACAGAGGGCCAACAGGGAGAGGACGTCTGCTGCTGCTGTGGGGTCAGTCGATGAAAAGTTGTCCACTGAGAGAGCCCTAGGGGAGTGCACGTGACACAGACATGACAGCAGGGTAAGCAGTCAGTCTCTGTGCATATCCATCATGTGCACACTAGAGAAGGGTTGTGCCACAATCCCAGGGGAGGGAACAAAATGGAAGCGAAAATGCCGGTGCCAAGAGGAACGGATAAGGGGAGTAAAGGAGTATTTTACTACACCAGTTTTGCATGATTTACTCCCACTTTCTGATTTTAGGAAGTTGTTTCCCACCCTGTATATTTACAGTACGTTGGTATATATGCACAAAATTGGTGGCAGCATTCAATGCTACTAGCCACAGATCCACATATGAACAGACTGTCAGTAGCAGAGGTGGGTTAGAAAACCGCATCGGTATCAGTTGTGTACATGCAGGAGACTGTTTGAGGAGTTGTGCAATGGATGGTAAGAAGGGAAGTTGCAACATAAAATGTTAAAAAATGGGTCACCGAAGGGACTGCACTAGTCCCAGGGCAGAGTTTACTCTAATTAAAGTTTGTTGCTAAGTTTTCCGTTACCCTAAATTGTTTAAAACTGACTGCCCTAAAGTTCTGAATTTTTCGGAAGCCTGCTTTAGATTAATACATAATTGCAGCTTGTTGCTGCATATTGAAATGTCTGCATATGTGGTATACACATATGTTTAACGTTTAATCGTTTGAAAATATTATTTAGCTGAAAAATGTTTCTCTAATTACGTTGAATGATATCGAACATTGTTTTGGGATGTAGCTGGTTTGAGTGGGACATGTAAAACATGCAGAGACTAAGTAAAGGCCCTTTGCCCTAAGGTGAGCACCGTTTTGGTGCCATAACTAAGGTAATGCATGGTAAATACAAAATAATCATACCCTCTGGTAGGGTTAGGAACTGGGGACTTTGTGAAGAACAATGTTATAACAGTATCACCATCTTTAATTGTAAATCTGCATTTTATACCAACATGTAACTTAGTGTATTCTGTGTTCAATGTCTGCACCTGTAATGCTGTCCAATGTTGTAACTGGACCAAGTTCTATTGTCTTGCACTCCCTGCGACGACGTACCTTTGTAAATGAGTCCCTGACTCAAAAGCTGTAAATCCGACTTGTTCAGATAAAGTAAAAATAAAAATGTTGCTCATGGGCTTTATTAACAGCCTTTTTCGAAACAGTTTGTCTTATTTCTTTTTAAGGATTACCCCTCACTGATGTATCTGATAACTCTCAATGTTCACACTGCGTGTATTAAGAGGGGTGGCACCCCTTGTGCTTATTGATCAGACTGTTAGATTGATCGTTAGGAAACTAACTGTATGTTTCTGTGAAAACAATAAACAAAGTTAAAAAAAAAAATTGGGTCACCGCACTACATAGAAGTGGGAAAGTATCACAAGACTCCTCGCTGGTATCAGAGAACGAGGATCAGTGGTTACAGACACCAAGTGCAACTGTGACTTTTTTTTTCCTTTTTAAGAGACGGGAGTCCAAGGCAGGTCAATGCATCATATATTACTACCATGTAGATGAAAATACTATCAGGTGAAAGTAGCTAGCAGTAAATACTTCCCAGTCCCACAAATTATCTGGACCCCTGAAGGATAATGCTCAACGACCACATGCCCACTTCACTGAGTTTTCCAGTGGCTCTGGTCTCCAGAGGGCGGCCTGCCCCACCTCAACAGCCCAACCATGGGGGGCAAGCCATGGGGGGGCAGTAGGCAAGTCCCAAAGAAGATGAGGATAGGACTGGGGAAGTGTGGCCTAGGTCATGCTGAAAACGGTGTCCCCTGGAGCAGTGCACTTACCCAGTTACCAAAGACTTAAATAAATAAATAAGTAGGGCTGATGGGAGCATCAGATGCTGGAGAAAGATAAACAGTAAATAATAAAAGAAAGCAAGACTTGTATAAGAAAACATAAGGGTTCCAGGCACACTGATCGGTCCAGAGAAGAACAAAACCTGTCTCTTCTGTTTTCAGTTTTTTCAGGTTGTGCGAGAGGCTGTTGGGCCCCATACACTCCTGCTTAAAGTCAAACCAATCTAAATTCTTCAATGGTGATTTGCATACAACTCCCATAATGCCTGGCATTACTGGGATACATGTAATTTGTATTTCTCTGGATCCGAGCTTATTGCCAAGGCCCTTCCCGGGTAACCCTCGCTTTAGTGCTTTTGTGCTGGAGTTCTTCATCTTTTAATTAAATTCATGCTGAAAACAAAAAAAAAAAAAGTCAAAATCAACACTGAACCGTTAGGTCTTCATCAGGACTGCTCAACAATGAAAACACAGTATGCATGCTTATACTCTGCACAAAATACCTTGATGCTCTAAAGTCACTACTCCAGCTGAAATCAGCCGCCCCAAGACACAATACCACCCTGAGTGTAAACTTCCATTATAAAATGGCAGGGTAAAATCCAGTAATCTGATTGGCTCTTATTTATGTGTAAAATATGGTTTACACATGGTTAAAAAGCAGTGAGGAGTCTGGAACCCAGATCAATGGGCATTTGGAACACAGGCATTTCAGTTCATCCCCTACAACCAGAACTGATCTTCCACCACAAACATGGCTGCTACCTTTACACTATAAAAAAACTTCAGCTGGGCCCTAAAAATAAAACTACCTTAAATAAAAAATGAAACAAATTAATTAAATGTTGTTTCCCTGATTATCACACTCTCCTTACATACATATAGAGAATACTGGATGGGCAACTATGCACAGCCAGTGTGTTCTGCCACAGAGGGGTTCTGATTCCCTCTGACCTCAAGAGTGAGGCTCGAGAGGTTCATGGGAATCAGAACCCCGAGGTGACAGAACATACAGGTTGTGCATAAAATTGCTCATCCTGTATTTTTTATAGTGTAGGTAGTACTATGTGAAATGTGTGCTTTGTGTTTTTTTTCTCTCTTTTTCATAATGAAACTGACTTGAAAAGTCTCTAGAGGTTCTAGAATACTGTCACCACAGAATCAGAGGAAAGCAACAATGTGCCAGGATTCCATGTGGTTCTGCTGCAGTAGTTTCTTTGCGGACAGTGAAAAATCCCCCTTCTATGTTTACCTGCTCATCAGGGAACTCTCTTCTTCTTGCCCTGAGAGTGTAATAATGGAGTCTCTGACTGTAACAAAGGCCTTCGTTGTCAGTGTGTACAGTGTGTTATGACAGAAACATTCTGCCAGAGTAACTGAGCAGAATTTTGAATCCATGTGTTCCGTGGTAAACATTCCATGATAAATATTCCGTATCTTGAATGTGGAGAAAATAGAAAAGAAAAAAAAAAGCACTAAGAAGAAAATAGGTACTAATACAATGACATCATCAGTGACATCACTTGCAGTGGGCGAAAGTACTATTTTATCACAAATGCAAACAAGTAAATCTATTGTTTCTACAAATAAACATACTATTCACAACAGTAAAAAAGGTTTTAAAAAGGCGCCAATTTTATAAGTACAATAAGGCACTCAGGGGCATGTAAAACATATTTTACAGCATGTCCAGCTGACTGAAGTCACTTTCGACCTTCGACCCCCCCAGCCTACCTCAGCCCCTGGCCGTGCTGTAAAATATGTTTTACACACCCTCAGGCCTTATTGCCTCATATAGGACATACTGGGTGGAAGGATGTACAGAATAGCACAAAGCTTGGTGCTTCCACCCTCAGCTCCTTTCATGCACTCCAGCATTGGACTGAGCGATCTACAGCACAGATTACCACTGCTGAAATGGATATAAATACATGTGGCCTACAGTAAGATCTGTAAGCAGATGCATGCAAGTCCTACGCATAAGTACTGCCCTTGGGTCAACCTATGCGTCAATGACTGAATGAAACAAGACAAAAAAAAAAAAAAAAAAAAAAAAGAGAGGAACCAAACACCATGCAGGCTACAGGCAGTGCAAGACTTCCTGACTGGACTAATAAGGTCTTTTTTCCCCCTACAGAAGAGGAAAGTAACACATCAGCACAGTGTCGTGGCATAAAAGCTGGCCAAGTACCACGTATGGTTGCAGGAGCATAACCGGCCCGACTATTCATCACAGGAATTGCTTTCCAGGGCTGCATGTTCGCAGGAGGTGTCAGAACTGACAAATGAGCCAAGCAAACACACTTTCGTTTAAATCTCCCTGAGGCCAGAGATTGATAAAGAAATATTGATATTTAAAGGCAGCCAGGTTGTACGCATCAAAATCAAAGTCTGGCATGCAAACCTGTGGACAAAGGTCAACTGCAAACAGAGCTTTGGGGAGACTACAATTGATCAGAACTCAAAAGATATAGTATTCCTTTTATATCAGCTCAACGCTTATTTATCAAGACACTTGAAAAAGATAACAGAAAGTTTATCCATTACCCTTTGACCCACTAGTTCTATTCAGATACTGTATGCACTTACTGTAAAAATGCATCTCAGTAATAATCCTACAGAAAACAAAATAAACTGTGGCTTGTCTCTGCAGCAGAGTTTTCTGTAGCAGGGCCATCAAAATCTACTGCCCAGGTTAGGGGGCCCAAGACAGCTTGCTCTGTCATATATTCACTGAAAGAATGGTGGAAACCTGGAACAGTCTGCCAGTAGAGGTGATGGGTGCAAAAACAGTGGGGGGGGGGAGGAGAAGGGGGGCTTCAAGCACACATGGGATAGGCATAAGGGAATACTGGTAAACATGTGGTGGGGGGCAAAATTAGGCAGGGTCTGCAAAGGCAGAATAGGTAAGGAAAATTTGGTCAGACTGGGTGGGCCAAGTGGTCCTTTTCTGCTGACAGTTTCTATATCCAATCATTCCTCCTTAAGTATGAAGTCTCACCAACCCAGGAGGCATTGGTTCGCTACTTCCATGCATCAGCATGCAATGGTGCATTTAAGTGAAACAGCCAGGCAGTCTGTGGCACTGGCCCGTCAGCAGGATTAGCACCATCCCTGCCTCCCAAACCCTTTACCAGACAGAACCTGGACCTCCCATGTGGCAATACAACTCAATTTGACTGCTGCATGATACCCATATTGTTGGATAGGTACTGTAGCTAGCACTGTGACCCAGAACAGCAGTGATTAGCAATCTGCCTCAGTCATTCTTCTGTGACAGGGCTCCTTTGGAGCCAGCTCCCGTACCTTGCCTGACTATGCTTTTTAACACTGCAACACTGTAAGCTACCTGAACACCTTGTAACTTTCTTTATGCCTTCATGCAATTTTGTAACTTCTTGTTTTGCTTCTTTAACTACACAATGTGACGAGGAATCTTGTAAACGAGCTCCTAAGCTCAAAGGTGTACTTCCAATTCAATCAATCAAACAATAAATAAATAAATAAAGCCTAATATCTGCAGTAACAAAGACGGTCATGATTCAAGAGGGGGGTTGTTGTGCTCAGTGAAGAACAGTTTACTTTATACTCGCGCAGCTTTCACTGGGTTATCACTCCTTTACTAGAACCACTATCTCTGCCTCAGCACAGCAACAGGATTCATATCTATACCTAGAATATCTGCTAGATAACTGTTTTGAAGCATCTGTAACTACCCTTACAGAGGTCCGGTCCTCTTCAACATGTTCATTAGTTACATTGGTAAGGGACTCCAGGACAGGCTGCGTCTCTTCGCAGATGAAGCAAGACTCTGTGGGAGGGTGGACAGTAATGAGGGAATAAGGGATATGCAGAGGGACCTACAAAAACTAGAGGGGTGGTCAAAGGTCTGGCAGTTGAAGTTCAATGCCAAAGAGCGTAAGGTAATACACATAGGGAAAAGGAACCCCAAGACCGAGTACTGGATGGGTGTGCTGAGACTTAGCACTACAGAAGAGGAACAGTATCTAGGAGTTATCAGTAACTCCCTTTAAAAATGAGCCAGCCGGCCCGGTGGCGCTGAAGGTTGAGGCGCTGGATGCCACACCTCGCACCACGCCGGTGACCCGGGTTCGGGAGTGAACTTGGGCCTCCGGGGGTTGGCCGGAAGGAGGTAGGCTGAAGCATCCAAAGACAGCTCGCCTTCTCCGGGGAAGGAGGGTTCTTTATTCCGGCCAGCGGTGACCCCTGGCGGAGGCTGGGGATGTGATGGCAAGTCAGGGTCCCAGGGGCTGGATTGGTTGGGGGCATAGGTCAGCAACCAATCAGCCACAGGGACTATAGGGGAGGGACGTTGCCGACATCGGTGCTCACGCCTTGACGTAAGGGCCCGCAATGTCCCACAGAAAAAGTGGAAACACCCTCACTGGAGCCAGGAAGATGGAGCGCCGAGCCGGGGTTTCTATGTGCCGGTGCCTGCCTGCAGCCCTACGGACCTTGACACATGCAAGATTCGGGGGTCTGCCCCCAACCTGACCCCGTCCAGAGGGTATCCGCGGCAAGATGGAGGGACCAAAGACTGACAGATAAGGCTCCGGCAGAGACTAGGCTTGATGGGCAACTCCCGATGGTGCAGCTCCAGTGGGCAGTATGCAGGATAAATAGTAATGGGAAAAAAAAAAATGAGCCAGTGCAACAAGGCCTATAGCAAGGCTAACAGGACAGGATGCTGGGATGTATTTGGAAGGGTATTAACAGTAGAAGAAAAGAGGTAATACTTCTCCCATACAGATCCCTGGTGAGGCCTCACCTTGAATACTGCATCCAGTTCTGGAGTCCTCACCTCAGTTAGGACAAGGGATAGGTTAGAAACAGTGTGGCGCAGAGTAACAAAAAATGATTCAGGGACAGCAGGGCAGATACTATTTGGGGCGCATCAAGGCACTAAATATGTACTTAGTGGAAACCAGAAAAGAGAGGGAAGGTATGATAAAGACGGTCAAGTTCTTTAACAGAATTAACAGTACTGCTAGGAATTATTTACCCTGAATACCAACTTGAAGTCACGTTGTCATGAGTGGTCATTAACAGGAGGGACGTTCAGAAGGGACATGAGGAAGTACTTCTTTACGGAAAGGGTAATGGAACGCCGGCCCGGTGGTGCTGGAGGTTAAGGAGCTGGTCACTAACCTCGCGCCACGCCGGTGACCCAGGTTCTGGAACGAGCCCGGGTCGGCAGGGACAAGAGAGAATCGAGCACCTGGAGGACTGCTCTCCTCTCTGGGGGAGGGGGAGTTTGTCGTCCTGCTCGCAGACTGCCCTCTGGCGATGGCCAGGGGCAGTACCGGTCGAGGCATACCAATGCTTTGCATCGTAGAGGGGCAGGTGGGAGAAAATGGTGGCAAAGGGTCTGGCAGGCTCCGTGATGGCACGCTGCATCCCAAGATCCACCCCAGTTTCTGAATTGGGTCTTCGGGGAGATTGGCACCTCCTCCTGGCCCCACCGTGAGGGTAAGCCACAGGAAGCACATGGGACCGGAGAATAAGACCCTCCACAAGGAGGGCCACAGCTGCCTGCCAGGCCTCCAGGCGGAAAAACAAATAATAGAAAAAAAAAAAAGGGATGGAAGATGGAACGTTGGAACAATCTGTCAGCCAAGGTGGTAGGTGCAAACAGTCAGGGGATTCAAGCAAGTGTGGGATAGAGTGAAGGCAATAGTGGTCGCCTGGGGCTACTATAACAGGGAGGGTTAGTATCCTGGAGGAACAACGGGTTCCAGGGAAGGTTCCAGTGATTAAAGGGAATATGAGCAGATTGGATGGACCTCTGGTCTTTTTCTGCCATCATGGTCTGTTTCTAAGTTTCTTACAGTGTTTCACCCAAGAAACAACTCGCAGGTTGTGGGCATTTGTTCAGCAACATAGACATCATACAGTCGTGGCCAAAAATATTGGCGCCTTTGCAGTTTTTTCTAATAATGCACCATTCCTTCCAGAAAACTGTTGAAATTAAAAAATATTTTGGTATCCACATATGTATGTCTTTGGTTTGCAGTGGAATAAAACAAAAAGCAGAAACATTTACTAAGTCTTAGCTTATTCCACACAGAAATCCTTAAATGGCCCGGACAAAATTATTGGCACCTTTTAGAAGTAGTTAGAAATAATTAGATTTCAAGCAGGTGATTCTCCTTCACTTTGGCATTGAACTCACCTGTAGTGAGTTGCAGGTGTCTGCAATATAAAAATCACTCATTCAACCAGTTTGAATAGAGAAAATGACTCGTTCTCCTGTTTTGTGTCACTGTGTGTACCACAATGCGCATGGAGAAAAGAAAGACAGCCAGAGAATTGTCTGAGGAGGTCAGACAGAAGACTGTAGCCAAGCATGGACAATCTCAAGGCTACAAATCAATCTCCAGAGACCTTGATGTTTCTGTTTCCACCGTACATAATGTTATCAGGATGTTTAAGGCCCATGGCACTGTAGCCAACCTCCCTGGACGTGGCCGCAAAAGAAAACTTGATCGAAGATTGCAGTGCAGGATTGTTTGAATGGTGGAGAAAGCACCTCGATCAGCTGCCAAACAGATTGAAGCTGACCTTCAGACACAAGGTCCGACAGTTTCAACTCGCACCATCCGTCGCCAACTCAATGAAAGGGGGTTATATGGTAGGAGGCCCAGGAGGACCCCACTGCTGAGAGAGAGAGAGACACAAGAAAGCCCGACTGGGGTTTGCCAAAACACACCTGAACAAGCCAAAATCCTTCTGAGAGAATGTCCTGTGGACAGATGAGACCAAATTAGAGCTTTTTGGTAAAGCACATTATCTCTCTGTTTACAGAAAACAAAATGAAGCCTTCAAAGAAAAGAACACCTTCCCTACAGTCAAACACGGAGGAGGTTCAGTGATGTTTTGGGGTTGCAGTGCTGCCTCTGGCACTGGGTGCCTTGAACATGTGCATGGCATCATGAAATCTGGAGATTATTAGGCCATTTTGGAGCGCAATGTTGAACCCAGTGTCAGAAAGCTGGGTCTCCGTCGAAGGTCATGGGTCTTCCAGCAGGACAGTGACCCCAAACACACTTCAAAAAGCACCCAGGAATGGTTCAAGACAAGACGCTGGACTGTTCTGAAGTGGTCAGCAATGAGTCCAGATCTAAATCCCATTGAAAACCTGTGGAAAGATCTGAAAACAGCAGTTGGGAGAAGGCACCCTTCAAATCTGGGAGAACTGGAGCAGTTTGCACAAGAAGAGTGGGCCAAACTGCCAGTAGAGAGGTGCAGGAAGCTCATCCATGGCTATAGGAAGCAGTTGATTGCAGTTATTTTTGACCAAAGGCTGTGCTACCAAATATTAAGTCTAGGGTGTCAATAATTTTGACAATGACAATTTCTTTTCATTTTCTGATTTAAAAGGATATATTAAATTCTGAACAAAAACAAAGGTTCTGTAATATTAACAGAGAAATAAGGAATTGTGGAGACCAAATACTGTACTGTTGTTAATTTCAACTTATGTTTAGAGGAAACTGTGAGTTATTTGAAAAAGTGCAAGGGCGCCAATATTTTTGGCCATGACTGTACATACTGTCACAATCTCTGATTTTCTACACATTTCTTTTTCAGGGACCCTGTGTTTTTGATTTTCTCCCTGTACTTTTCAATTTCTCTCTATGGCTCCTTTCCTTTATTCCAATCAAAACCCTAAAGCAAAATTCAGAGGTCCTGAGAATCTTACTGCAATGGGTTACTTGACATCTTACAACTGAGCAGTCAGTGGGGGATGGGCAGTTTTGATGGTATACTTGCCTCCTTCCATCCCTCTGACCTTAGTATGGGGTATAGCACAGCACAATAGATGCTTTTACACACCACACCCTTACCAGGACCACAAACTCTCCCTCACCATGGCAGAAGACTCAGTACCACAACCTTCAGTGACAGACGGATAAACTACTTATATAGAGCCTTTCCATGGACTCAAGGTGCTGCACAGGTAAATAAAACAAAACTATGAATAAAATAATTAACTATACTAGAGATATAAAGTATGAATTTCACAATAAACACAGTCAGCATATGGACAATCCAAAGGCTAGTTGGGGAGCACCTGCTAAGTAGAAAAATTAAAGTGACTGAATACCACTAGTATATTTCGAAGTTGGACACCTGCCTTTTTTTTTTTAGTTAAATACATATTAAGGGTTCTGACTCATTTTAAATTAAATGAGGTACTGGGCTTACCTGTAGCTGGCAGCAATCCAGAGATATCGTTGACAAAGTCTGTCTCATTGAGACACTACACTGCCACCAGTTTTAGAATCTTGTGCTGTAACACTGCATAAAGCTGCGCCTAACCATACTGAAGTTCAGCAGAACATTTCATCCTGCATGACATAACAGGATTCTGAAAAAAACATGGCAGTATAGTACCAACATAATGCAGACTTGGTCATCGATGTCTGTGGATTGCTGTCGGTTTCTAATAAGCCCAACACCTCATTTCAAAGGGCTTTATTTCATTTTTTATTTTGGTCTTTGGTAACTGGGTAAGGCCCACTAGGCACACGTGCTTGTTTTCAGGGGCGACCTGGGAGCACTGGGCAGTTAAGTGACTTGCTCAGAGTCACACAGTATGCAAGTGCAGGTTGTGAGAATCAAACTCATGTCTGGTCTGCTGGATGTATCAAGCTCGTTCACACCTCATTCCTCTAACCTCTAGGCTATACTGCCAGCCCAACTTTATGCAGGCTTTCAAACCATCATTGGCACTGTTCATAAATGTTTCCCTTTAAGGGTGTGGTATAGATCCCACTGCCATACCTAGGCAGAATGTGGCCCAGTTAAGAGTGCATTATAAATGCTGCTGCCATGCTAAGACCGTATACCATCACAACAACAAAACTTTCATAGAGCAGACCATTACAGCACAGCGACAAATAGACAGGTTGCTGTAATGGTCCCGTTGTACACCAGCACGGTTTCTCCCGGTGTTACGCCCCCAACCCCAAACAACTCCGACCCAGAGTTGGTTTTAATAATGGGGGGTGGGGCAAATCCCTACTAAACACATTTTCTTTTGGACGCACAATGCCAACTGTTGACACTGTGTCCGTTGCTGTGCTGGATGTCGACAACAATGTTGCCACTGCGGCATGGTACATCCATGCTGAGAGAGAGAGTGTGACCCAGGTAAAAGTGCAATGTGGATCCTACTGCCCTGCCTAGAGATAGAGCATAGGCAGTCTCATTTCTTCCAGTAGCTTTGTATGACGTCCGAACTATTCATTGCTCAACCTGACACAAAATGGTCATCCAGGTAATAACGAGTTGAGAGTTTTTCATGTCAAGGTATTAAATAAGCCAAAAAAATTGATTAGCAGTTTTTACACGTGAAAAGTGCTAATCAGCTGTGAAAATGCATAGCACCTGGCACAGAATGGTTAGCAAAATTTAAAGAAAATGCATATAGTTGTATTAATTTTTGTCCACTGTTGCATAGACCACCTTTAAAAATGGATAGCAGTCTACTGTTACACACCTGCGGAAATGGTTAGCATCACCCCATTTCACATAGTGTTTTGCTATGCAATACCAGCTATTTAATACCCTGCATGTGCTTTCAAATGATAATGAACACGGTTTGTCAATGTTCTCCTTTATCTATGCATGTTCTGTGGCATGGCGGCATGACCCTTACTGCACTCCTAGCTAGGGTTCGCCCCCTTTTTACATGGCAGCAGGATTCATGTCACACCCTTAATTGTGCCACCTCTCTCTCTCTCTCTCTCTCTCTCTCTCTCTCTCTATCCATCCTAATGGCAGCAAGAAACACACTGCACCCTTAACTGAACCACTCATTCTGTAAGCATAGCAGTGGGGATTTACACCACACCCTTAAAGAGCACCTTTCCTCATTATTCTCACTCTTAAGTTTTAATAAATAGGAGGCTCCCATACTTGAATGGGAGTTCTTCCATACCAGTTTTAAAATATATGATCTGATCTGCCCCCTAAGGAAGGGATCATGTTTTGTCCTGAGGGAGCTAGCCACTCGATCAGTTCCACTTCCTGACTTGCCGATGCATCCCTGTGTGCCATTTTGTGATGTCACTAAAGGACCAGTGTGGGGACATGCTCCATTCAAGTCTATGGAGCATAATTTTAAAAGCGATTTTCACTATTTTAAATCGGACTTTTGGTACACATTGAAGCCAGTATTCAAGTTTACAAGGCTCTTGTTACTTGAATACTGGCTTCAATGTGTACCAATTTTCACTATTTTAATCGGACTTCTGATACAACTCGAAGCCAGTATTCAAGTAATAATTGAATACTGGCTTTGATTTCTGCCAAAAGTCCAATTAAAATAGTGAAAATAGTTTTTAAAATGACGCTTCACAGACATGCATGGAGCACGTCCCCGCACTTGTCATATAGTGACATCACAAAATGCCAGAGCGCAGGCACGGATCGTCAAGTCAAGAAGTGGAAGAGATCAAGCAGCTAGCCCCTTTGGAGGCAAAATACAATCCCTTTCCTTAGGGGGCAGAACACGCAGTTTTAAAACTAGTATGGAGGAACTCCCATTCAGGTAAGGGAGCCTCCTCTTTGTTTTGTAATGCTCCGAGAAAGGTGCTCTTTAACTAAGCCACATTCACCAGCATGGCAAGACCTATAATGCACCCTTAACTGGACCACACTGTCTTGCCACGGCAGTGAAACAAACACGCTCCAATATGCAGTAGGCATAGTGACAAATAAGGGCCACTGAAGTTAATGGCGCTTGAGTGGGCAGTTACTAATTTTTCAGGATATTAGGTTTTTAGACCTCCAGTTACTTCTTATGCCTACTTTCAGTTAATATATCATTCCTGAAAAAGATCAAAAGATCAAAACGTATATGCTACCATAATCTGAAGCAAGGGTTTAAGATAGTATTACTGTGCCATCTGCAGCCCACAAGTTTATGAAGGGCCCCCTTTCTAGTTTAATTTTTACTCAGTTATACTACAGACACTGTATGCAAATACATACACAGGAGATGGTGCATGTAACTGCTCACACCCCTCCCTTCTAATGCTACAGCAGTTAACTGACTCGAATGATGGAAGGACTAATTGAATAATATGAAAGTGTCAATGGATCTAATTAGTATTTCTGCAGCTACAGCAGATATATTAAAAGCTAACAGGGCAATAATTCATCCTGGGGATAACTGCCAGATGAGATGTTACTTACTAGCAGATAATCACCCCTTCCTGTAGTGGAAAAAGCAGGCAGTCATCTCCAACAAAAGTTCTGCTGAAGCACCATTCTGGCCACTCTTTGATGAAATCACTGCTTGAATACTGCACCGTATTCACATAGCTCGCTGAGCTGTCAAATGGGAAGCCCCCCCCCCCCACTGGGTGGGGAATTCTTTGAAAATGGTTGCTCCTTTGAGCTCTGTGCTACCTGTCCATTTATAACACAACTTCTAATTAATTGAGGCCTCAAACCTGTGCATGTCTTATAGCCTACCACCCAGTAAGGAAAGGAAGGAACCTGGTTTTACATAACATGCTTTACACAACACGTATACCAGGGCACTTTACTACAATCCAAAAGGCGGGGTTGCTGTTGTTTTCAGCACACTGGAATATTCAACCAGCACAGTGACAGAGTGACACTGCAGAGGTTAAGCAATCTGCTTAGGGTCACAAAGTAACCAGTGGTTGTGGACCTTAAACTCTGGTCTCCATATTCACAGCTACTGTATATGTGCCCTAACCAGTAGTTCAAAGCATCTCTTAAGATTAGATCTGTGCATGTCACTAAATTTGCAATGGCAGATTTTGAACGTTCAGCTTCAAAACGGTAAAGTAACCTCAGATTATCATTATGTTCCGATTTCAACTATTCTTTTTTATTCTGCTCTTATTCTGTTTACAAGGGCAGAGTTTAGACATCTGATATATGGTGCAGCCTCAGCCTCTGTAGTGATAACATGTATGGCCCTAAAACACATCTGGACTGGACCTCTGTACTTTAACAGCTGTCGTAGTTTCTCTTTGTTCTTTCTTTTTTGGTTAGTTGTATGTATTTGCTGTAATCTGCACACTCCAATAAACTCTTTATACATACATCAGAAAAAGACTAACTGCATTCCGCGATGGCAGAGAATGTGCCAGACGGCGGCAGTGACGGTATATTTGGCTCTGCTTTGTGTTTACTGACTCCAAACTGAACATAGAGTTCTGATTATTAATTAAAAAAAAAAAGGAGGTCACTACCGTCACAAATCAATAGCTGCTTTAAGTGGGGAATAAATGTCTGTGTACAGGTGGCTGGGGGCCATTTACCATCTCTGGAGTGTGAATTATGACAGCAATGAAAACTGGGACTCCTGCTTCTAAGAGGTAATGAGGACAAAGGAAGATGCAGCTGTTTACACCACGCAAGACGACTAAAGCTTCAAGGCTCCAACATAGCAACCTACATAAATGAATCACTTTTTTTTTTCCCCCCGAACAGGATTGTTCTTTCTTGGTTCAGCTAGTCAGACTTGCTTCCACCTGTGCCCATTCAACAATCTACCCACCTACAGTGTCCCTTGCTGGAGTCCATCTCTCACAGTCCTGCTATACCCCTCACCCCAGAATTTCCCTAGCGTAAAGCCCCACCTTCCTGAGCCTCGGTAACCCTTCCTCCTCTTACCTGGTCCACTACAGTAGTGACCCTGGGAGCCACAGTGGAAGAGTGATAGAACAAGGAGCAATGACATTTGTAGCAGGCCAGTTCAGTATCAGCAGCCACCACGCTGCCACTGTGATTTCCAATTTTTCCCCCCTCTCCCCTAAAGCTAGCATTTTATGCAAAGGGTACCAAACCACCTGACACACCAGTGTCAGTTCTCTCTACCCACCGATGTGCCTATGTTACCCCACTGCACTACAACGTGCGATCACCCAGGTGGAAGTAAAGCAGTCAGAGGCATCACCCCTCTCCAGAGAAGGAAGGCATCCTCTAGGGCACTTGATTCTTCTTGTGTGGCACTCGAGCGTTACCAGGTTAAGATTGCAAACCCAGCCAGCTGGCGTCATGGGCAGCATCTCTGCCTCTGCGTCAACAGTGCCAGCAACTTAATTACCTTTAAAGGGAAGGTGAACCTTCCAATGCACAATCTAAGTACCACACAGCCCAAATTCTTCAATCATCCTATGAGGGCAGCCGGACTGGATTTTATTCTTTTTTTATAAAAATGCTCCATTCTCAGGCCGGGTGCTCTGTATGATGTCAGCACCTTTGCCAGCTCCCATTCTCACAGCTGTACAAGTGGAATCTGGTGAGACACCCTTTCCCCCTCCCTCAATCTGGTATTTCTCCACCATACTTTACCCCCATTTCCACTCTCCCGTCTTCCCTCATCCTCTCCTCGTGCCAGGAGGAAGAAATCTAACTCCTTTCTGGTGACACCTAAGCCAAGCCTGGCCCTTTGTCTTCATCCGCTACTCAGACTCTTCCCCAAAGGCCTTGGCATTTTCCACCTAAATGCTAAAAGCCTGCTCCCTAAACTTGACCCCCTTGAAGTTTGGATCTCTCAGCCCCCCCAGTCTCCTGTCCATCTCTGAATCCTGGCTCTCCGCCAAGATACCAGACTCCAACCTGTCCCTCAGACTACCATCTCTTCGATAAGGACTGTGGCAAGCATGGTGATGGTGGTGCTTTATATGTATGGCACGACCTACCCTGCCCCATCACCTTCAAAGAGTCAGTCCCTTCATCTCATGAACTCCTTCCTTGCCAAGCTATGCCTCCCCTCCACTCTCCCTATCTTTGTTGGCGTTTTTATGCTCCTCATAAATCTCACCTTTCTTCCTGGTAGAATCCTTTTGTTTTCCACGCTGCTTCCCGTGAACTTTTCCTACCAGGAGATTTCAACATGAATTAGCTTTCCCCTGCCTCCAGGCCTCCCCTACACAAGATCGAGGCCCTAAACCTCTCTCAACTGGTATCTGAGCCCAGCCGGCACAATCAATGCTCCCCAAATCACTGCCTCCTGAACCGGGCGCCTTCTTCCCACCCTCATCACATCGCTGCGGCTGGCATCCTCCCAGACACCTTCAGTGACCAGTGTGTGACCTACTGTGCCATGAAAGCGAGGGCCATTCACCCCCCTTCTAAATATATTTGGTGCAGATCACTCCGGTCTCTTGACACGAAGGCCCTTCTAAATGACTTGGCTACCTCTGACTGGTCCCCTGCCTATCCTGCCTTGGACACTGATGCTGCCCTATCCCTCTTCCATGCCATATTTAATCACACTTACAATACTCACGCCCCCCCCCCCAGGAAGTCTAGAGTTAAATTGCTCTCACCACCCTTGGATCACTCCTGACCGTATCAATTTATACAAGTCACGAGACTGGTGCCTGGGCCTGCTATAAATCCTCCCACTCCCTGTCGGATCTTCAGTCCCACAAGTCACTCAGGAATTCCTGCCCAAAGGCTGTCCGCATTGCAAAGGCTCAACTACTTCAAATCTAACTTCCAGTTTAATTTTAACTCCCCCTCAAAATGTTGACATGTTACACATTCCTTCGATCCCCTGGCCCAGTCTACTACCCCTGCCCTCCTGGTAGATGGCTCATTGGTCTCTGACCCTCCTTCAGTGGCTGCTCACTTCAATAACACACCACCTGTGCTTTACCCTCTCTTTTGGTCCCCCCCCCCTCCAGCCAGATACCTCCTCCCATCTCAACTCTCTGAAGGTTTCCAATTTCCTCCAATTTCTCCCCAGGCAGTCTTTTCTCACCCTCACCTCACTAAACCCATCAAAATCCAGCCCAGACAGATTGGACCCCAAACTTCTACAGATCTGTGCTTCAGCAACAGCCTCTCCATGTGCTTGTATTCTGAACCTCTCCTTCTCCCTCTCCCTCCCGCCTTTAGGCCTGGAAGTTAGAAAGGTGCTGCCTTGGCACAAAGGGGTGACACCTCCTCCCTTGGAAACTTCCAGTTGATCTCTCTCCTTCCATCTCTAACAAAGCTGCAAAAGACTATCTATTGCCAGCTTGCCAATTTCCTGCACTCCTCTAACCTCCTCTTCCCCCTTCCAATCTGACTAGAGGATGTACCACTCCACCATTTCATCCCTGCTGCGTGTAACTGACTATCCTCTCTGGGATGGACCAGGGCCACATCGCCACAGCAATATTCATCTACCTGGCTAAAGCCTTTGACTCTGTGTCCCATCCTCTCCTCCTCAATAAACTGAACTCGGCCGGTCTCTCAGCAACCGCTTTGGACTGGTTCCACTTTTATCTCATGGGCCATCAACAATTGTTCCATATGTGTGTTGCCCTGTCCCTGCCCCATCCTAGATGGGGTCCCAAAGGGCTCCATCTTGGGCCCTGTACTATTCTCAATCTTCCTAAACTACCTCCCCTCTGAGTGTGTCTCCTCACACATCCACATGTATGCGGATGACAGTCATTTTTGCTTCTGGACCCTCAGCTGCAGCTGTGGAGGGTCAGCTCCAGCACAACTTCTGCAATGTACTGCGGTGGTTCCACGCCAGCCAACTCCGGTTTAACACAAAGACGACCATTTCCATGACGTTTGGCACCAGCCAGAAACTGGCCAAGCTGTTATCCTCCTCCCCATTTTCTCCATGTGGGTGGCATCCATCTGGAGGTTGTCCCTGTCTTCAAGTAACTTGGCATGTGGCTCGACAGCAAGCTTCACTTCTCTGCCCGCATCAATGCTATCCATATCACAAGGACTGCCTCTCCCCTTCAAGTCCGCTGGGAGCTTGTTACCAAAATGGTTCTCCCGATCTTTGAATATGTGGATGTGGCCTACGGTACTTCCGCTTCCTCCTGCCTTGCAAGATTACATTCCCTCTGCAATGCCTTCTGCCGTTTTTGCTACCAACTCTCCACTCAACATTGTTATCCCTATTCCTCCCTCTCCATCCTCAAGCATCCAAGTCATCGCCAGTCCGACTGCTGCTTTTATAGCCAAATACTGGCTTGGGTCCCTTCCCTCCCATCTCTCCTCACTAATCTCCCCTGCCCCATCCTCTTCATAGGTTCTCTGCTCCAGGGACTCCCATACCTTCTCCATCCCCCCACTCACTTCTCTGCATGTCAAGCAGCTTTCTCCTACTGCTTCCCTTCCCTCCGGAATCAGCTCCACTCTCCCCTATGCCTGTCCTCCTTACTTCCCGCTTTCAAATATCAATCAAGGCATACTTCTTTTCCCCCCGTTCCTGCCAATTCACTCCTTGATTCCCCCCCCCCAGCCTGCTTAGTCCTACCCTATGTTACTGCCTTTAACTCCCCTATTGACGGTCTTATCACACTTATTGCACTGCCACCTACCCCAACAGGCATGGATCACTTTTCCTGACTCTCTTACGAGTGTCCACTTTTATTGCATAATGCATTCACTGTTGCTTTTACACCCAGTATTCCACGTGCTTCTTCTGTAAAGATTAGTATCAACTGTAAAGGTGCCCACTGTAACTTCCATTTTTTTTGTATTCTCAGACACTTATGTTAGCCGGATACTGTCCTCACATTTTATATAATTTATCCTCTCAGTATTCCCCTCTCCCTGGTCAGATCTGGAAAAGAGCATTGGCTCAGTGTGCCTTTCCCGGTTACCAATTTTTAAATAAATAAAATAAAGATTACAGAGGGTGCCCAGACTTCCTGAAAATGGTGATGCAGAGTCTTAATATGGAGCATTCCTATACTTAAAACACATCCACCCACCCACATACACACCCACCCACACACACACACACACCCACACACCCCCACACACCACAAATAAATTAAAAAAAAAAAAAAAAATCAGGCCAGGCTTCCCTCTTAGGATGACTGAAGAGTTTAGGCAGACAGACTGGCAAAGGTCCATATTTCTTTTAAACATGGTATCACATTTTGGATTTTTAATTTGAAGGAACATACTCCCTAAAAGGGAAGGCAAATCCAGTGTACCAGTTAACAAAATACTGCATTTTCAAAAGAGGATCTCAGTGATTCCACATGAAATTATTAGCAGTATGTCTGAAAACATCATGGTGAAAGACAGTTTCTGGCAGCCACACAACAAATCCAGGATGCTGTGGTGGAAAAGTCTGTGTCAAGAGCACACAACACCGCCATGACTGCTGACGAAAACAAATGGAGTGCACACAGCCAAAATCAGCAGATACATTCAGGAAAGGGCCAAGGAGATCAACAGGATAAAAAAATAACAATGTTTAACTGGTTGTAGGAATCAGAACACACTCCGAGAGAAAGACATTCTCTGATTAACTCTGGTCTCATCCTAATCAGAGAATTAAGCCAACATTCTGGCTTTCCAGGTCAGACTAGGCCAGTAAACCCAGGAATCAGCCAAGCCTGTGATTTCCTACAAATTGGCTCTGGCATTAAGTCTGTCACCTCACAGCTCCCCCTCCTTTTCAGAATAGAGTGACCAGCAGGACAGAGGATAAGTGTTTTAGGATCTTAAAGCAACTCTGAAGGCCTAGGTGCTGAAAGACTTCTGACAATCCCAAAGCCCTGAATGTGGACTTTAAAGGGACACCGACAGTTTTTACTGCTTTATTTTTGCACAGCTACAGAAGGTACTTGCAGGCATCTATATGCATTGTGATGGCAAGTTACGGTCCCAAACTGCGATATATTAACGGTTTAGTAGAGTTTCCATTATATTTACTGTTACTGTCGTCCTGACCTTATTTCCCGCCGCCGGATCCTACAGCACATTACCACACCAACGTGGCATCTAAGCCCCTGCAGACTCATGTATGGATGAGTTGGGCAAATTTCATGAAATATTAGCTGAATATATTTTACAAAACTGTTCGGTGAACCGACAGTTAAAAAGTGATTCCCGTGTAAAACCGAGCACTACAAGACAGTTTGATTGATGCCTGAAATTCAAAGCCGATACTCCAAGCATGCACATCAGTATGAAAGCCGTGACACTGGGTATGCACATCAGATGCTGATGCACATGCCGGGAGTCATGACTTTCAATTTTCAAACAGCCATCAAATCATCTTATAGCGCCTGGTTTTACGCAGGAATCACATTTTAAGTGTCAGCTCACTCACAGTTTCGTAAAATATAGTCCCCCCGAGGGAGAGGATCACGCATATGGAGGATGGCTCTCCTCTCCTGGGGAGGGTGGCTTGGCAGTCCCGTTGAATGACTGCCCCCAGGTGGAGTCCTAAGGGTAGAACAGGCCAGGGACACCAATGACGGGAGGGTGCTATGGGACTCCGCAGCATGGCGTGCGCACCCCAGCAACAGGGAGGGGAAGTGACGAAAATGGAAAAAGGGGACAAGCTGGCGGGTTACATGAAGCCCGGGCTATACTCCCAAACCTCAGCTCAACCCCCGACATCTGGATTTGTATATTTGCGGGGGAAGGGAGAGACAGCCCTCTCCCTCCCTGGCCCCGCCACAGGGGGAAATCCATGGGAGATTCACCTGGAAAGGGCGGTCGGGAAAGAGCAACGCTGTCGCGGGTGGATACGATATGAGCCTCCCAAGGGGCGAGCCAGAAGTCCACCTGCCAGTCGTCCCAAGGGAGAAAAAGACGGGGAAAAAATTAGCAAGCTGGGTGAAGCACTCGGTCAAACACACTGAACCCACAACTCTGCCCTGACTAAAGCACTGTTCACAGAGCAGGTAAGATACTTGATGATGTGCTTCCAGGTGATTTTTGCCCGAGATTCTGTTCAGGCAAAGTTGGGGCTTACAAGTCAGGTCATTTTTCACGGGAGGGTTGTTTTACTACAGAAAAGTGAAAAAATGCAGTTCTGATACATGAGCTCTGTGGCTATCAGGGACTTGATACAACATAACCAAACATAATCCAGGTGACTTGCAATTAATTGTTTTCCCCAGTTTAACAATTATTCAGACAGCCAGTTTACCCCCTTAGATTATGCATGCTCACACCCACCTCAAATACAGTTTTGTGACCTTACCCACTGCAATGAGATTAGAAACCGTCTGCACTGCAGGCCCGGTGGTGCTGAAGGTTGAGGCACTGGACGCCACACCTTGCGCTACACCGGTGACCCAGGTTCGGACTCGGATCGTCGGAGGTCGGCCGATTGAGCGTCCCTAGGACTGCTCTCCTTCTCCAGGAAGGGTGGGGAGGGATCCCTGCAATGGTGCTGGCTCCTTGCAGTGGGTAGGGGGTAGCGCAACTCGCAGTGTACTGATGGGGTCAGTGCGGGCAGATGTACGGTGCCGGGAGCACGTGCCGCAACGTCCTTGGTATCACTGCATGCCCAGGCTGTGGGGGAGAACTCAAGGGGTAAAACTGTCTCAATCCTCCAGCGTTTGTGAAGGGTTGTCTGTGGTGCTGCACCAGACACTCCTAGGTGCTCCCTCTGTCCTGACCCCTCTGTCTTCTGCACTGTGGCGGGTGTGATGCGACCTAAGAAAGGGTGATGGAGGAGACTGGAGTTCAGGCACCGCGCCCGGAGCAGATGCCGCTTAAAGTCTGGATAGGGGAACACCCCTGCCGAGGAAGTAATGGCAACATAAATAAAGAAACAAAAAAAAAGGAAACCATCTGTACTAAATTGCACTTTTGCTCAGGAATGCTGCAGGCAGGGCTGTCGAGATACAGTGACAAGGGGATAGGGTCCAGCATGAAATATCATGTGTGTTTCTTTGTAACAACAGATTTTTGGCATACACTGATTTTTATAATGAGATGGGACTAGGATGTTTTGCAGAGATTGCAGTGCATTAAAGCGTCTCGTGGCACCATATGTTTGAATACAGTAAAATACAAATGGATAGAATATGTGTTGCAGTTTACCTAAGTAAATGAAAAGTCAGTCAGTTTCATTCACAGTTTAGCACAAATCTATTTTTCTTGTATGATCAGTCACTAACAGCCTGTCCATCTAACCCCACTTCAGCCACTGTTTTGACAGCACGTCAATGGCTGACAGGCACGCGCTTGGTATTATTCTGTGCATGTAATGTGTTTAAATAGAAGAGAGAGAGAGAAAAAAAAAGTGGACCCAAACACATCATGCCCTGCATGGCATGTTCTCAGTTCAGCTTCTGGAGAGAACGGGTGGCAAACGAGCAGTGTTTCAACAATACACCGGATGTGAGCACTAGTCCGAAATATGCCTAAATGTGGAAAAAAAGGACAAAAACAACTTACAAAGTTTTTTGTTTTGTTTTTTTAAGAAGAGTTTTATTCCTCTGGACATATTTACATCACTGTATCTTATACTTGCCAAATTATATGTGCCATTGATCTTTAAGTTGCATAGCTATTATGTTGACTTTTAGCTTTCCCTCCCAAGTGAGGAAGCCCTCCTGCTGAGAAGCAGGCCAACTGTACTTTACTTCCTGAAACACAAAGGAATGTGCTGTCAGCTTTACATTGCAACCTGCAAACATAGGGCATACCTGACAGATTGAGGGTGATCAATAAAGACTCTTGTATGGTAACAAGCTGCTGATGTCACAAAGGCAACAGAAGGTCAGCGTTAACAATCAGATACAGTTGACATAAAAACACTGAAAGGACCAATAATGTGACGAGTCACAAAAAACCTAGAAAATACAACTGTAAACACAGTATTTTTATTTCAGTCAATACCTTCAACTTAAAAATCTTGTGATCCCCTGAATTTTAGAGTCGATCAGCCAAACTGCAGCATAAGTGTCTGCTACAGAAGGCCTACTTACGAGCAAAAAAAATGCAATCAGCCACATGGTTTCTGCCCCACCCCAACCTCTCGTTACAATCTCCACTAAAATGGCTTTAAAATAAAGGAAAAGAGCACCACTACTAAACTGCTTGAAATGAAATGATGATGATGATATTATACACTCCTAATGTTTCACAGAGCCAGAACCACCTGGTATGGTGCCAGTAAGGGGGATCTGCTTTCAATCAGAGCAGGCATGTAGGGGGCCCTCCGCAGCTGCAAAGTTCATCCTGGCATGCCAGACATACAGCAATGACTGCTGAAGCAGCTGGGCTAGCACTACCTCAGCATAACTGATGATGGGTTTACCAAAAGCTCAGCCAGCTTTTGCAGAAACTCTGCTGGTTCATGCCAAGCAAAGAAAACGCATGCCAGCTGAAGTGAAACAGCCTCTTTGTTAACTATGTGCCTATTGTTTTTTCTGTTTTGTTTGTGTTTTGAAGTATAAGTAGTTCGAATCTCCAAAGATTTTGTTGCACTTTGAAGCAGATGAGTAGGAAAGACTTCTTTTAAAGAGATCTTTTCCAATCAATATAATATATTTATGCAATGGGGTGGAGATAAACGGTGTGTAATAAATCCATTTATCTGAGTAACTGTGTACATAAATTTAATTTATGTATACAGTGCTTATGACTTCAGCCGTTTATCCACACAGTGCTTATGTCATCAGCCATTTAGGCCCTGGACACACTACAGAACTGTTTTTGAAAACGGTTTTAAAACCAGTTTAGCCAAACAAGTTCAGTGCAGCCACACTACTCAGTAACCATTTTTGATAACGCTAGTGTGGCCACACTGCTAGTGTTAAACCTGTTCTCCTTGTAACTATTTTGTGTTAAGTCCAACACATAGGACTGTGCTTGCCTGGACACACTGCAGCTAGAACTGTTTTAGTTAAACCATTACAGCTTAAAACACTTTTATTCCTGGATAGACCTGTGAGTAAAACCATGCTAGCTCCAAAACGTTTTTAAAAATGGTTTTAAGACTAGGTTTCTAGCAGGGTTTAAAAACACTTTTGTTAAAACGTTTTAAGGGGCTTGTAGTCTGTCTGCAAACAGTGCTAGGGGGATTTAAACCATTTTAAGACACTTAAACCATTTTATAACATGGCATTAATTCTGTACAGCAAATGGCGATCATGGATAGGCGGAAGAGGGTCACGGGACGGCAGCCGGAGTGGGCATTAACCCAGCTTATATGCCGTGCCCGCTTCGGCAGTACCGCGACCAGCCAGACCCCCAGCATAGCAGCACTGGGTCATGTGGGTGAGTGAGACAACGAACGAGAGGAGCGACGGGCCGGCAGCCCCATTGGCAATCCGAGCACGGAAAGGGAGACGGGGGGACCAGAACCCGCAGTGCACACCCGCGACAGTCTCTAGCTCGGAAGCGTGACAGGCGATGCAAGACAGCACGGTGTGCTGTTCACTGGTAGGAGGGGTGGCGATGAACGAGTGGGTGGACGAGCAGTGGTGGGCAGCAGGAGCGGCCGGCACTATGGCGCATGGGACACTGACTGGGGGAGGTCTGGAAGTGTCGGAGCCCCCGTCCGCCGGACCACTATCCCGAAGGCAGCAGGAAGTGACAGCCCCCGACATGCAAAGCGCGACTGCAGCCCTGCTCAGAGCGGCCGAACTGTGCACCGCAGACCTCCCACACTGGGCATGAGCAGAATACCCGCACCGGAACTGAACAGAAGAGGCACAGGACTGTTGGCCACCCGTCTCCGCGCCAATGTAGGGACAAACGCTGATCAGCACATCTGTATGTATGCAATGTTCTAGACCGTTGTCTGAAAGTGCAGTAAAAGTTTATAAACTTCTCACCGCCTCCACCTGTTATTGTTGATCTCGGACAGTGGGCCCCGACACATCCCTCCACCGACGCGCGGCCCATGTTACAAGCGCATTAAGCCACTCCGTCGGTGGCATCTAATGCGACTGATGCATGGGGGGCCGGGGGGCGGCCCTCGGCCGCCACCGCCCCCCCATGCATCAATCCAGCATTAGATGCCACCTTCGTCGTGGCTTAATGCTTACTTAAGTTCCCCAGTGTATCCAGGGCCTTAACTATACAGTGCTTATGTCATTTAGAATGTTCAGCCTCAGTAGCAGTATTAACCATATTCAAATGCGAATAACTTTAAAACGAAAAATGACAGCACAGTACTGTGAGCACGAATGTTGTTCAGCACGGAAATATCTACAAAATGAATTGCATTTTATTTATTGATATTTAGCAAAAACACAGCAGAATATATATATTTTTTTCATTTTGTCCACAAACAAATGAAAATAACTTTAAAATGAAAAATGACAGCATGGTACCGTGAGCACAAAGTTTATTCAGTGCAGAAATATCTACAAAATGAGTGGTGTTTCATTTATGGATACTTTTTAGTTTTTTCAGAATTAGCAAAAAACAGCAGAAAATTCCATTTTTGTGCACTTTTTCATCAAAAAAATGCAAATGACTTAAAAACAAAAAATTACAGTATGGTACTTTGAGCACAACAGTTGTTCGGCATAAAAATATCTACAAAATGAGAGGTGTTTCATTTCTAGATTCCTTTTACATTTTCTATAATCAGCAAAACATGGCAGAAAATTAAATTTTTATTCACTTTTTTGACTAACAAATGCCCCCTACAAAAGCAAAAACAAAAGAACTGCATAAATGGAATATGCAATGGAAAACTTGTGTAATAAATGATTTATCTGCACTCTAGCAGTTTGACCTCAGACACCTCACTCGTGGCTTATGCTACTCGTGAGGTTACCTGAGGTCAAACTGCTCTTGTGCAGATACATCATTTATTACACTTGCTTCACTGCATATCATTCATAATATATATATATATATATATATATATATACACACATATATACACATATACACACACACACACAAAATGGGTTGAAAAAGCTCCTACACTACCACTGGAGCAAACCCATCATATGACAGTGCATTATTCTCCCAAGACCACACACCTACCCTGCACCTTTTTCATGCGTTTTTCCCATACATTAATCTGCACCCCTTCTGTAAAGTGCATGAACACTCTTCATGGTGTGTGGATCATGACCACACACCCGGTTGTATTTTATCACTTACATATATTTATTCTCTAAAAAAAAAAAAAAAAAAAAACGTGTTAATGCACCAGTAAGGATTCAACTTAAAGCAACAAAAGTAGCGAAATGTGCCATTACGGTTCCCAACCCTAACACACCCCCCCAAGCAGCAAATGGACACCACCATGTAGGCAACCACAGACACACAAACATACAACTGTTTCCAAATGACACAAATGCAGCAGCAGTACTGATGCGCCACCTTCATGGATTTGTATCTGTGGCATGCACACCAATAGACATGCACATTCACTTGTTGCTGCAGACACAAATCTACGATACTCAAATCACAACACTGCTTCTGTGTGCATAAGCAAAGGTCCTGAAGCAACAGATACAAATCCACAATACCCAAATTACAAGAGTTCTTTTATCTGTAGAAGCACAAGCCCCTGTGGGGCCAGTGCTTCTCTAGCCTCAGGCTCTCATGCACACTGTAAGACATGCACACACCTGACAGGCATGCACTTCTGCAGCCACAGGTGTAAGACATACTAGACTGAAAATCTGGGGCTCATTGTGGACTCCAAAGTAATCTGAAATTCCAGGCGTCAACTGTTGTCTGTAGTGGCTATTATCATTTTTGTAATATTGCCTGGATTAAGCCCTATCTTGAGCCAGCTGACTTGGCAACACTAGTGCACGCCTTGGTCTCGTCTGGACTGGACTACTGTAACGCTCTCTAACTGGGGCTATCTGCGAGGCTGATGCACCACCTGCAGCTGGTTCAGAATGCAGTGACTCTGCTGGCTGCTAGGATATCTCGGACCAGGCATATCACACTGGTTCTCCATGCTCTCCGCTGGCTTCCCGTCAGGTGGCATTATCAGTTTCCAGGTTTGCTTGTTGACGTGCAAGGCCCTACATGGTCTGGGTCCAGACTACTTGTACGACCTCCTGATACCATGCACTCCTAGTCATACCCTCCAGTCAGTGGGGGCAGACCATCCCTCCATTCCTAGGTCATGCTTAAAATCCTTGGGCGATAGGACATTCTATGTGGCTGCTCAGATTCTTTAGAACACCTGTCTCCAAGAAGTGAGAGATGCTCCTTTTCTCTGGCTGTTCTTAAAAAAAAAAAAAAAAAAAATCTTTGAAAGCTCACTTTTTTAATCTAAGTTATGTCCTGGATTCTTGATTAACTGTAGTCAGTTTTATTTATTGTTTTACTCATTTGTAGGTACTGTAAGCAGGTCAGAGCCCTAGGGATTGGGCGCCATATAAATAAAAGTGACACTGACATTGATTTTTTGAATATGAATTTCTTCTGTCATCCCCTTTTGAAGCAGATGACTTATCTTTTTTTATAATCCAGTAAGGAATTTAAATCCCTATCTAATATTATAGTATCGCCTACGACAAAAAATAAATACCAGAGTTGATTCAGCTAAAAAAATTAAAAAATCAAACGCCAAAAAGGGGACATAAACTGAATCTACAATCACATCTTTCCCATTTAAAGAACCTTTAACTAATATTATACGCCCTTCTTTGCCTGCTTAAGCTTGTTGACTAATAGTAACACCTTTAACAATTAACACAACTCCCCTGCTTTTACATGTACCTTTGGAATATTAACATAACACCCCAGCTTTTATTTGTACCATTGGATTAAAAAAATTACCAATCCATCCATACTTTAGTTTACTTATATCTTCATCCAGTAAATGAGTCTTCTGTAACATCAATATTTGTATGGTTTTCTTCTCAGCCATCAATAATACTTAGTTACGTTTTGAGACTGCGTTCAAAACATGTGTGTTCTATGATCTAGAGTATGCTACTAAATTTATTACAGACTCCTATTCATGGCTGAATAATCTCAGTACATGCCACCTCTTCAGATACAAAGACTCCCTATATATCCCCTTCCCTCTACGCTATCCCTCCTCCCCCACAATCCAGCTAGTCCCATATCGAACCAACCATCCTCTTTATAATCTGAATGACCACAGAAAGTAAAAATTTTAAACATAAAAATAATAAAGACACTACACTTATACCCATAAATAAAAGATTTATAAATCATATTTTTGGCACTTTATATATCTACACAGCACCTAACCCCAGTCATGTATTATTTGTACTGCTGGCGCATACTTCCTCAATGCTCCATCTTAAGAAATAATACACATTTATTTTATATTCTACGAATGTAGGACTTTATCTACAGTTCCAATCGATGCCTTTAAATCTCTTAATTTAAGCTGTTACACCGTCTTCCCTTCCTCAAAAGAATATTTTGGCAGGCATAATCATTATTGCCCAACCCACCTCATATATCTTTTTTCCTCAGCAATCAAACTTCTTCCTCTCTTCCAACGCCTCAGAGGGAAGGTCCTGACAGATGGAAATAATACCTCCTCTCACAGTGACCTTTTTATTTTATATATGGCTTGCATGTTTTGATCTTTTATCTTGGGACTTTATAAATCTCAAAATAATATGGCTTGGAGTTGCATTTGGACCTTCTCTTTGCCAAGCCACACAATGAATTCTATTAATTTGAAAATCTGTATTCTCAACGCCTTCCCACTAGACAGCTTAAGAGATCTCTGATGCAGTTTCCCTCAGGGATATTGTCTGCTCCCAGTGATCCAGGACTCCCACTAAATGCATATTCTTCCTCCTGGAACAGGTTTTCAAAGTTTATCATTTTTGTGTATCTTTTTTTTTTTTTTTTTTTTTAGTTGTTTAACCAGGTATAGCACACTAAGCTGGAAGCTTTTTTACAGGAGCGACCTGGGAGCACAAGGAGGTTAAGTGACTTGCTCAGGGTCACACAGTATGCAAGTGGAAGCTGTGGGATTCAAACCCAGGTCTGGTCTGCTGGATGTCACCAAATTTGCAGCTCAGAGCCTTAGACCACTGCGCTATACTGCCTATCTCTCCGATTCTTTTACTTCTAATTGCTGTATTGTCTTCTTAATACCACATTTTCATCTTCTAACAGCCCAATTCTTACTTCAGCCTCTGTTACTCTGGTAGAATTCTTAATCAGCTGATTTTTGAAAGTCTCCCACTCTTGGTCTTACTTTGTACAACTCTACCGTCAAAGTTTCCAACTGAAATTTTTTTTTCTTTATTTCACCCACATCTTTCAACAATCTTTTTGCCCAGCTGGGTGGAAGAAAGGAGTCATCATCACATTTACAGTTGGGGTTATAATCCGACATTAACGCCGAATCAGAATCTCAAAAGGGTGCACTTAAAATTGTAATTTACACAGCTGTTTTTTTTTTTATACTTGTTTAAATACTGGAGAGGTCCGACAATGTGGCTCTTGGGTCTTCTCATTTCCTTGTCCACCCTCTATAGCTGTAAGTTTTTTTTTTTGTTTTATTTTGTTTTTTATAACCTCAGGAATTTCTTCCATTACTGCCACAGATATTCCAGATATGGCTCCTCCCCTCCCCAGTTCTTTTTCTAAACAAGCAGCATCAGTCGCTGGAAGTACAAGATTTTGTTTTGGCTGTACAAGTTTCTTTACCTCAGAAGCTTTTAATATCATCGGTCTTTGGTCAACAGTCCAAGTATCCTCTGGAAACTGTGACGCCTCAGCAGTTACCTCCACTAGATTTGAACTCTTGTAACAGTCTGCAGTTCTGAGACCTCTGATGCCCATTTAATTATCTGGCTAGCAGTCTGGGCCACATGCAAAAGGGCTTAATACTGGGGGGCAATCAAATGAAGTCCGATTTGATAATACTCCCATTAATTTCCTGAGAGACTGGATTAGCCTTCCCATTCTTATTTGCTCATCATTATACCCATGTTTGTTCCCTCTCTGACCAATTCCTGCACAGGCTTCAAAGGCTCTATGAGATCCTCATTATGGCGTTCTTTCGTTTCCACAGGATTTAGAAAAAAGTCCTATTTGCTGGATTAACAATATTTATTTGGTCTTTCATTTTGATTTTTTTGCAGTGCTCTTTTCCTAACCTTCTGAAATACTATTCACAGCATGTGAAGCTGGAGTTCTGCAAGTAATTCTTTGCTCATACCTTAGGGCACAATAGAAGCCTATAACAGTCTCTATAACTGTTCCTAACTCAGCAGGTGAGGGAACCGACTAGGGAGGCACGGGTACTGGATGTGGTCCTGGCAGACAGTGACCAGACTGGGGGCCTGGAGGTAAGGGACCCATTGGCGGGGAGTGACCATGCCACGGTCTGGTTCTGCCTGGACCTAGGAGGGGTAGAAGGCTGCACAAAGATGGAAGTAACCGACTTCAGGGGGGCAGATTTTAAGGAAATGGGAAGGATCCTTAAGGAGCATTTGGATGGGATTGGGTCAGACATGGGCCTGATAGTAGGTGGAAATCATCAGGAGAGGGTGCAGGATGCTACCAGCACCTGTGCAAGAGTAAGACAAAAATGCAGTAGGGCCTAAAAACCCTGTTGGTGGACCAGGGAGGTCCAGGAGGTGGTGCGGGGAAAGAAAGCAGCCTATAAGAAATTCAAGTGCTCAAGGAGTGAAAGGGATCGAGGGGAGTACGAGCTGATGGCTAGAAGGGCCACTAGAGTGGTGAGGGCGGCTAAGGCAAGGAAGGAGCAGAACCTGGCCAGGGAAATTAGGAGAGGGAGAAAGGGGTTCTTTAGATACATTGGGAAAGACGAAGGTGAAGGGCAGATTAGCAGGATTAAATCAGGAGAGATGGGCACAAGACCCGGGGAGCAGGCTAAGGTACTAAATGAGTACTTCACCTCAGTTTTCACCAGGAAAATGGGGTGCTGCATCATACATCGGAGGAGACAGAGATAATGAGGAGGGGACCCTCACCGATCGGCAGGTCTGGGGAGGGGAGGCATCACTGGCAGGTGGGGAGGCTAAGCAGGAGAAGAGGTACCAGAAGTGGAAATCACAGCAGAGAGAGTGAGGAAGCCCTCAGCTCCCTTAAGACGGAGAAAGCACCGGGCCAGATAAAGTACATCCTAGAGTGCTGAAGGAACTTGCAGATGTCCTGGCGAAACCCTGGCAGAGCTTTCACCATCTCTCTGAGGACAGGGTGGTGCCCCAAGACTGGAAGGTGGCGCATGTAGTGCCTATCCACAAGGGGGATCAAGGGAGTTGGAGAGAACTACAGGCCTGTCAGCCTGACATCGGTGGTGGCAAGGTGATGGAGGGCATTGTCAAGGAGAGGCAAGGCGGGACCTGGATAAGTCAGGGTGCCTGGACGACAGACAGCATGGATTCATCCCGGGGAAATCGTGTCAGACAAACCTGGTGGAGTTCTATGACTGGGTGACAAGTGCCTTGGACCTGGGTAGACCAGTGGATGTCCTCTTTCTAGACTTCAGCAAGGCATTTGACTCTGTTCCTCACGTGGGCCTGTTGGATACGCTGGGAGAAATGGGGGTGGGAAACCAGATGATCAGATGGATAGGCAATTGGCTCAGGACGGACCCAGAGGTCGTAGTTGATGGGACAGTCTCATCCCAAGGAGGGTCATTAGTGGGGTCCCACAGGGATCAGTCCTGGGCCCCTTCTGTTCAACGCCACGTATCTGACATAGGACAGGAATCAGGGTGAGATGAGTCTTTTTGTAGATGACTCAAAACTGGGGGCGGTGGTGGATGGGGAGGAAGGGAGGGTGGCCCTGCAGGGGGACCTGGAGGCTCTGGAAAGATGGTCTAGAAAGTGGATGCTGAGGTTCAATGCAGGGAAATGCAAGGTACTCCACCTGGGGGCCAGAAACCCAGGCCAAGTGTACACCCTGGGAGGGGGGGAATACTACAAGTCTCAATGGCTGAGAGGGACCTGGGGGTGGTGGTGAATGTCAAGGTGAACAACTCTGAGACTTGTAGGAGGGAAGCAGCCAAGGCCAACAGGATGCTGGGATGCATCACTAGGGGGATCACCTCCAGAAGGAGGGAAGTGATACTCCCTCTGTATAACTGCTTGGTGAGGCCGCACCTGGAGTACTGCGTGCAGTTTTGGAGCCACACTTAAGAGACATTAACCTCCTGGAGGGTCCAGAGGAGGGCAACCAAAATGGTTTGGGGCTTGGGGACAGGACCTATGAAGAGAGGCTCAAAGAGCTAAATATGTACACATTGGAAGAGAGAAGGGACCAGGGAGACATGATAGAGGTCTTCAGGTACATGAAGAGGTAAATAGGGGAGGAAAAGTCAGGGTGCTTTGAAGGAAGGAGGAAGGGGCCACTAGAGGGCATGGGTGGAAGCTGGAGGGGGGAAGATTCAGGGGAGAAAGGAGGAGGTGCTACTTCACTGAGAGGGTGGTGGAGCCATGGAATGCACTACCTAGGGGGCTGGTGGAGGCAGAGACAGTGGAGGGTTCAAGAGGGGGTGGGACAGGTACAGGGGAAGGGTTCTGGAAGCAAAATCCAATGCAGCAAGAATATCCGGAACTGGGAAGGGAGAAGCCAGAGAAGGCGAGGGGGACAGCAAGGTCAGCACCCAGGGTGGGGGCTGACCAAACGAGCAGACACGAAAGACCGTTAGGCCTATTCTGCTGGCATTTAAGTATGTTAGTATGTAACTGTAGAACAGCCTGATCTTTTAATGCGATTGTCTACAGTCATCCTTATTTACTGTTAACACCTGCAATAACAATCACTCCACAATATGAGAAGTTCATGCATTAAATTATTAATGTGTTTAGTAAAAGCTTAACAAAAAGTATGCTCTCCAAATGGTATGGCCAATGATACTCCAACTTTGTAATTTCTAGGCATATGCCCTCAGTGGCTTTTTGTTCAAAACAGCTGAAGTCTATAAGAACAAAAAAATAGTCTTACTATGAATTTGGCAGTGATCAGGTGTTTCAAGGAAAAGACCTCCAATACAGCTCGTCAGTTCCTCGGCTTGTCCAATAGCACAGCAGGCGAACTTCTACCTTGCAGCTTTTCTCAGCAACATTTCTCCACTGTGTTTTTTACCACCACTTCATTTCATAGTTACTTTCATAGTCAAACCTTTAAATCCAGTGCCTGCAAATGCATGCTTGCAGCGACTTCTCACTGTGACATCTCAGAGGGCTCAATCCTGCTCTTTCAGTATTGTATGGCTGTTCAGGGGTTATGTCACAAACTCGACGGCTATTCCCCCCCCCCCCAAAAAAAAAAAACAGCAGTCTACAAGCTGCTTCTCACATTCACTGCAAGCCGAACTCACAAGTGGCTTGATCACATTTCTATTTAACTTCACAGGCCTTTCTTCACAAGTCTCTGCCAAAACAACTACTGTGCCTGGATTATCCTGAAAATTTTCTCACTTTAAGCAGCAGTGCATTTCAATTTCGATACAGGTACCTTTTCTACTCCGTCACTCCAGCAAACATTCACAGAAGCATTTTCAAGAGGAGCTCCTGGCACCAGCAAACACCACCTGCTACTCATAACGACCAGAAGCTGTCATCCACTTTTCTCCACATAAAAAACACTTTAAAGATTTTTTGCCCTTAAAACCCATTTTATGCCATTAGAACCATTTCATAAGCGTAATAAGTCATTCCAGGGTGTACATCACATATAGAATAATGCATATGTAACCACCCTGTCCCCTGAGGTTACTAGCATCCCCTCAGTATTCATGCTAGGCAGGGAGAGGCAGCTGGTAATTAACAAGTTAAATGGGGTTTTCACCTGCCCACACTTCTGTTTACTTGGCTTCAGTTGAGATGGAAGTGATGATGAACTCTCACAGCAGCATAAGCCTTAGCCAGCTGTGAGAAGGGAGTTTAGAATGTTCAGACGAGAGTTAGTGCGAGTCTGTAGTTGGACATTGGAGGAGTGAGAACTTCTCAGCAGAAGGCTCTGAATTGAGAGCCCTGCATTCTCACCCTAGTCCTAGTAGTTCACTGGTTTGCCAAGAGAAGTGGTGGAAACCGTTGTCTAAAGCAGGATCTCCTGATTTTCATCCCTGGAGGGGTGAAAAGGACTGCTAGTGGATGGATCCAAAGGGCAATCCCCTTTTTGATACAGGATGTTTGAAGCTGCCTGAAATGTCTAACAGGGAATAGGATCTGAATTTGCTAAAGGAAGCAAGTACCTGTGCTGTTGTGTTCTCTGGCTAAAGGGGAAATGCACACTTTTTCTGTGAATTCAGAAGTTTGAGACTGTTTTAATTTAATGTTGGCTAAAGTGTGTGATGTCCAGAGGTATGACTATATCACATTGTTCAGGACTGCAGTTTTTCCAATACCAGTGTAGTGATTCAAATGCTGGATGCCAAAGTTCATTCAATTAAGCATTTTTTTTTTTTTTACTTTCTTTTTTCCCCCACTTATCGCCCCGACATTCCACTCCTTCGGGCTCGCTCATGCTACCCACCTCAACACTGAGTCTGCCCCTAGAGTGCCCATGGGTGACTCCTACCTTTCCTCCCCTCTTTCGTGGAGCTCCCTGGCACAGTAGGGTCTGCCCGTGGTTCCTGGACTGGGCAGCTGGAGCGGCTGTCGTCTAGGTCCACCGAGGTTGGTTTCCATTTTCTGTGCTTCCTGCCCCCCCTCCCCTGAGGACGTCGGCTCGGGCAAGTGCATGCTGACGGACGCCTGCCAAGTGCCTAACAACGTCCTCCCCTCCCCGACTCCAGCCCTTCTGGAGCCGCCAGTGCCCCATGACAGCCGATGCTCCCACCGGCCCTCAGAGACGTCGGGTGCGCACAGCACCCCTGGTAACTCAATTGAAAGGAGGAGAGCATCCGTTGGGATGCTCAATCCTCCTTCCCCCCCCCTGCCGACCCCCGACGACCAATTAAGCATTTTCCAAAGTGTATTTCTGAATGTTTAAGGTGCAACTCTGAAAGAATGGCTGAGTATGGATTTGGGAGCAAAGGGTTCAGGATTAACTGGTTCCGTAAGGGTGCCTGGTTACTTTAGACAAATGACCAATGTCTGAAGAGAATTTTACCCCCTTAAGCGGGTTGTGCTAGTTCTTAGCAAAATCTGTGTTCAGTTGTGGCCAGTGCCACTAGAAGCAATGTTCAATGTCCTATGACAAGTGGGAAAACAAAGTGCAAGATCCTGTTATCAAATGTGTTTTCAGTTGTGGCCAGTGCCACTGGAAGAAATAGCCTACATTATATGGGAATACAAGTCCAAGATGTTCTATGTCCTACAGTGTGAGAATACAAAGAGTTTTCTGTCGATACAGTCGATTTGTTGTTCTGCAAGTTCCTAGTGCCATGATAAAGTTCTCTCCCCAGGACCTGGTTTTGTAAATACCAAATAGGTTAAATTGCTTTTGTACACCCCCGGCCCTTGATCTCTAGAACAATGAGCCTGGTATACATTCCCAAAGCTAGGGATGGCACCAATTGTCTAAATGTTTCTGAAGTCTGTGCCCAGTATGGGTGACAGGGGTAGCTAACTGTGTAAAGTAGTGGGAGGGGTGGTTACAAATAAGATGGTGTGCATAACAAGAATTTTATACAAAACCTGAGGGGTGTGATGCTTCATAAACCGGAGAGCGAAACTCGAGGGGTTTAGAGTAGCATCACACCCCAAGGGTATGTGTAAAATTCCATTTATTTTGCACACTTACACGTTTTTTTTTTTTTTTTTTAAATTAGCTGGGTAGTGTCTTTTTGCCAGAACTGCAGCCGCCAGAAACGCATGTGGGCTGAAGTGCAGTTTTAGCTTTCATTTTCTTGTTCATTTATTATTCAAAGACTTACCCCCTCTTCACTCACACACACACAGTCCTTCCACAGATTACCCCAGTGGTACAAATCGGAGCAGTAACAACAGGGATGGGAGAGGCACAGTTCATCCTGCAGTGCTGATCACCACCCATTCCCAATCCCCCAGTCATTCAGTCTTCATTCAGGAAAGGGAAAAGGGGATCATTATTATCTCAAACTGCTAACACCAAACACCACAGTTTAAAAATCCTCAGTCGATTCTGTCCACCACAGACGTGCTGGTGGGGTTACTGTCTCAGGTGTCAGCTTTTTCTGTAAAAGATTAGTCAGGGAAGCAGAGTACAGATGCACACAGCAAGGAAAACCTGGCTTGTATTTGCCATTATAACCTGTGGTTTATAACTGTGAATTATAACCAGGTTTTCATATGGGGAAAAAATGCTCCGTTATTATACCATATCTTATCAATTAGAAGCCACGGCTAATGCTGCATTTTTTTTATTTTGAGATGTGGCTTCTAACTGAGGGCGGCTACTGAATGAAGGCGGCTTCTACTGTGACAACCTACCCAACACCACAATGGACTGCTATGACTGAACCTCGGAAACCACAGAAAAGCGAACCCATCAGCCCCACCAGACAGATAAGAATGATCGCCTGATAGATATCTTACCTCACAGGAAGCTTTGGAGGCTTATATAGCTGGTCAGCATTGGTGTTAGCTGGGGTTTCCACACGGTCGTGGTGTTGAGCGAGTGTGTTGAAGTAGCAAGGCAGCAAAAGTACCAAAATGAATGAAAAACAAAGTAGAGTACTAAGCACTGGCATACTGTGTGATTCTGAGCAAGTCACTTAACTTCCCTGTGCTCCCAGGTTGCACCTGTAAACAAGCTTTCAACTTAGTATGTCTCACCTGGTTAAACAATTGGAAAGGAAGGAAGGAAGGAAGGAAGAAAGAAAAAATAAAATAAAATAAAATAACAGAAGTAAGGGATTAAAGGGATTCAGCAATGCAAACTGAAACTGCTGTCTCCATCCACAGTGTTTCCACATGTGCGGCATTTGCAGTCGGCCAAGGCATGCAGTGGCATGGTTCAATCAATCAAGACTTCGGTAATCAGACCTTACTGTTTTATTGTCTCAGCGATGTGAGCTGCTACTGAGGGACTCTGTATATATATTTATATATGCTAAATGATGCTGTTGACCGAGAAAGTGATGGAGGTTAACATACCATAGAGCTGCCCACTCAAGTAGAAGCTGCTGCCTCTAAACAAGGGTGGCCTCAACTGCATTATTTTATTTTGAGCCATGGCTTCTATTCAAAGGCAGGGCAGCTTCAAGTCTATGAAATGAGGCAGTATAGTGCAGTGGTTTAAGGTTCTGAGCTGCAAATCTGGAGACCTGGGTTTGAATCCCACAGCCCCCCTTGCATATAGTGTGCGACTCTGAGCAAGTCACTTAACTTCCCTGTGCTCCCAGGTTGCACCTGTAAACAAGCTTTCAGCTTAGTGTGTCTCACCTGGTTAAACAATTGGGAAAAAATACAGTAAAATCCTATAATGCACACCTTGTGGTTTACTCATATACATATTTATGCAAAGCCAGTGGGTATAAAACATCACAAATAAAAACAGGATATGCAATGGGCTGACTCAAAATATGCAACGGATCTTCAAGTGTGAGGTGGCCGGACCATAACCCATGAGTGGCAAAGCCACAAGTGAATTACGAAAAGTCCTGCCCACTAACAAGTGATAATAAATTGCCTACTGATATTTTCAACCACAGTTTACAAGTTTTAGCTTTTAAACAGGGACTCGCAAGGCTTTTAATGTTCAATCAACACTAACCATGCTACCAAGCAGGTCTCCATCAGTGCCTAAAGTGTAATCTGTCATCATAATTTCAAGACCCTGGGTTAAAATCCATATTTAATTTTCCTCAGTTGAGCTATGCTGTTTCACCATGCTCCACTATGTCCGCCAGACCGGAAGTGATGCACTGTCCTGATCCTCCAATTGCATATCTAACTGCAGTCCCTGTTCACTTAGAAGAACTTATGAATGTGCTAGTCTGGACGTGCCTCAATCACCAGTGTTGCTGACAGTTTTATTAAATCTAACTAATCATTAACTTCACTGTTTTTTGTTGCTTGTTGTGTCTCGTTATTAATAAAGGGGGGTCATTATCGTGCTGCAGATTGTACTGTCTGACCTGTGAACAATGCTTATGCCATGCTACAATACATATGACGGCACATTTCAGGGTACATTAGTTCATGCTGGCACACTGCAGTTCAGTTTTTCTCAGACCTGTCTAATTTGCTACTGACTCATTTATGCGCATTGCCTTCAGATTACTGTCTGTCATCCTAACCATTTATGCTGTACTGATGTGTGTGTGTACTCACAGTCACTGGTATTACACAACATTAGTGCCATCTGTGACAAATTCAAAACTATAAATCTAATTTCTTACTGAATCATGTGTAATGTTTTTTGCTGCCTTAATCTGGTATTTCTTTTGTAAATTATTTTGCGCTATAAACAGTCAGTGTTCATGTTATTACCAGGGTGGGAGAAATCGGGTAGCCAAGTGGCCAATGGCTACTAAACAAATTGGTCTGGGCTATCAGATTTTAAAAGTTAGTGGCCACCTTGGCTACCTGCCTACAAAGGGATTATTTTTAACCCTTAAAAAGGATGACAACTATACAAACAGGTTACTCACCTGTTAACATTAGTTCTAGGAATGGTATATGTTGTTCATCTACACTGTTTGGCATGTCCTTTCCTCTTTAAATCTTGCCGGAAGGTCTTAAATTGGCTCCTCCCACCCACCCGGGTGGTATAACCCTCAGCTCCGCCCCATGACACCAGATTTTTGCCCACTGGAAGCTCAGGTTGTGCATCGAAGCCGGGGAGGTCGGGTGGGTTCGTGTGGATGAACAACATATACCACTCCTAGAACTGTTACAGGTAAGTAACCTGTTTTTTCTAGGGACATGGATATGTTGTTCTATCTACACTGTTTGGCAGACTCCAAGCAGTTCTCCGAGAGGAAAGAGGCAAGGTGCACACCCCCTACTTTGGAAACAGAGACTAGATGACTGAGGCCCCAAAACCAGCATCCCTGCGTGACTCTAGGTCAATGTGGTAGTGGGTAATAAAGGTATTTGATGTCTTCCAGGTAGCAGCCTGACAGATTTCCTGGATACCGTCCCTGGAAGAAGCCACCGACACAGTAGTATGACTGGTAGAATGAGCTCTTATCCTTCTGGGAGGCTCCTTGCCTGCCAACCTGTAATAGAGTTCGATACACGATGTGATCCATCTACCGATCATCCACTCTGCTGCAAGTCTGCCAGGTGCAGCTTCAGCGTAGGCGACAAACAGCTGGTGAACCTCTTCCCGAATTTCCAATGTTCTCTCCTTGTAATAGGAGAGCGCTCATCTCAGGTCTAGAGTATGGAGCCTGTACTCCGCGTCAGAGGTGTAGTTCGGGCAGAACACAGGCAGAGTCAACACCTGGTTAAGATGAAACTCTGACACCATGGTTAAGATGAACTCTGACACCACCTTCCAAAGGAATTTCGGGTGGGGGGGGTGCAGGACAAACTCATCCCTGTGGAAGACCAGGTAAGGAGGCTCCACCGAAAGCACCTGGAGCTCCCCAGTCCTTCTGGCTGACGTGATACCCATCAAGAAGGTGGTCTTCCATGACAAATGTGACATCTCACACTTGTGCATTGGTTCGAATGGCTTGCCCATGAGTTTTGTCAAAACCAGCAGCAAATCCCATGGAGGTGGAGGTTCACGCACTGGAAGGGATATGTGATCGAGGCCTTTGAAGAAATGCCAGACCACCTTCTCCTGTGCCACTGTCTGCTGACCGGCCCATGCCCAGTAAGCAGAGATGGCTGCCAGGTGCACCGTAAGGGTCATAGACCGAAGGCCCCCTTTGGACAGAGACCAAAGGTAGTCTAGGATGCTAGCCACTGGACAGGACAGAAAGTCCAGGCCCTTGCCCTGGCACCAAATGGAAAAACCCTTCCATTTGAAGGCACAGCACCTCCTGGTTGACTCCTTTCTGGATGTTTCCACAACTGTGAGCACATCTTCAGGGAGACCCAAAGCCTGAAACTCTAGCTGCTCAGGAACCAGGCTATCAGCTGCAGGGATTGAAGGTCCAGATGGAATACCTTCACCTGACTGACAGACAGCAGGTCTGAGTGTACTGAAAGATGCCACGGATGCCTGGAACTGAGGCTGAGGAGATCTGGATACCAGAACTGACGTGGCCAGTCTGTGGCTACCAGGATCACCTGCGCCTTGTCCCTCCTCACCTTCAGAAGCACCCTGTGAATCAAGGGAAATGGAGGAAAGGCATAGAAGAGGCCTGGGGTTCACAGCAGAGAGCCTTGCTGAGGGAACGGGCATGAAACAGCCTCAGCTTCGTGTTCTCCCAGGAGGCAAACAGGTCCACCATCGGTTTGCCCCAGTGGGAGAACAGGCTGTGTACTACCTCTGGATGGAGAGACCACTCGTGGGAAGTCTCGCCCACATGGTTGAGAGTGTCCGCCAGTTGATTCGAGGCTCCTGCCACATGGATGGCTAGGAGATCTGCCTCCAGTCAGCTCACAAGGGTCCAGATGTGAAGCGCTTCCCTGCACAGCATCCGGGAGTGTGTACTGCCCTGTCTGTTGAGGTAGTACATGGTCGTGGTATTGTCAGTCTGGACTTGTACCACTTGACCCCGAAGGAGCGGAGAGAATGCTGACAGTGCCAGTCTGACTGCTCTAAGCTCCAGCAGGTTGACATGGTTTCGGGATTCCTTGGGGGTCCAGAACCCGTGGGCTCTGTGGTTCCCCATGTGGGCTCCCCAGCCTGTGAGAGAGGCACTGGTCATAAGAACCACCGTCGGCTTGGGACAGACAAATGGGATCCCTTCCTGCAAGTGATCTAAGACGGTTCACCACTGGGGAGCATCCCACATCTTCTGGGTTACAGTGACCAGCTGGTCGAAGTGACCGTGACGCTGGGTCCTCTGGCCGGCCAGCTCCCACTGCAGGGGGCACATATGCTACCAGGCCCATCGGATCACGGTGGTGCAGGCTGCCATGTACCCCAGAAGGCACAGAAAGTCCTGAGCAGGGCACAAATGCCCAACCAGAAATGATTGGGCAAAGGAAGAGAGAACCTCCACCCTGTCTATTGGGAGCCAGGCTCTGGCTCAGCAGGAGTCAAGCTCTGCCCCAATGAAGCATATCACCTGCAAAGGTACGAGTTCAGACTTGGACTCGTTGATCAAGAGACCAAGTTCAGTGCAGGTCTGGAGGGCCAGGTCCCTGGATCTCTCCACCTCTTGCTGGGTGGAACCTGCCAAGAGCCAATCGTCAAGGTAGGGGTAGATAGTGACTCCCCTGACGCCGAAGGTGGGCTGCCAGCAATGCTATGCATTTGGTGAAGACCCGTGGGGCCAATAACAGGCCGAATGGCATGGCTCAGAACTCAAAGAGGGCTCCTTCTGCTCGGAAGCGAAGGAGCCACTAGTGAGACATACGGATTGGGACATGAAAGAACACATCCTGGAGACGCAAAGAGCAGAACCATATGTTCTGCTCATGGAATGGTATGATCTGAGACAGAGTTCCCATCCGAAAGGTGCGTGACCTGAGGAACTGGTTCAGGTCATGCAGATCCAGAATTGGGCACCAGCACCCCACCCCACCCCCATCTGCTTCAGAACCAGGAAGTACCTGGAAATGAACCCTGGGTTTACCGGGGGGGTCCGTGACTTTGGCGGAGGAGTTGGGTAGTGTTGTCTCAGAGAGCCGACTGAGTAAGAATGGAAACCATCTCCTCCCATGGGAAGCGGGATTGGCTGGGAGGGTACTGCTCGAACTCTATAGGCAGACCCTTGCCAACTATTTCTAGAACCCACCTGTCCATGGTAACAGCAGACCAGGCGGAAAGGAAGTGGCAGAGCTGACCCCCAACGGGAGGACCCAGAGTTGCTGTGACAGGTATAGGGGTGGCAGCCCCTATCCCATCACTGGGCAGGCTTGGAGGAAGAGGGTCCAGATTGGGGACCACCTGAGCCCTGATCTCCAAGTGTACGGGCCACTGGAGACCCGGGCTTGGGCCGAGGGTGCCAAGACTGTGCCTGCTGTTGCTGTCCCACCAGAAAGTGGGACTGCTTGGCCGCAGCATGCCGAAATGGCTTTTTCTTCTGCTTTTTGGAACCCTGGGATTCCCACTGAGCAGAAGTGACAAAGTCCAAGGTAGTACTGGACTTCTCGATGCGTTGGAGGTGACTGTTCAGGCCTGGGCCAAAAAGGTCGGTTCCCAGGAAAGAGACATCCATAAGGTTGTGCTAGATGTCTGCCGTGAAGATGGAGAGCCTCAGCCAACCCCTGCGGCGCATGGCAACCATGGCCGCCACCAAGCAGGTGCACAGGTCCCAGAGGTCCAGAGTCATCTGGAGTTGCTACTTCGCAACAGCCCTACCCTGGTACCAGACCTGCTTGACCCAGTTCTGCAGGGAGATGAGGAAGGATCTCATCCAGGGAGTCCACAAGGGCGTGGGAGAAATGCACCATGATGATGGCCGAGCTTGCCTGATGGAGGCCCAGCGAAGAGGCAGCACAGACTTTTCAGGGGGAGTGGTTCAACTTTTTGGATTCCTTGCCCAGAGGTCTATCTGTATCTGCTGAACTACCAGAGTGTCTGAACACAGATTTGGTCACCAGACTTTCCACAGAGGGATGTTCTGTGAACCCCAAAAGGGACCCTATAGGCACTGTGTACTTGCAAGCCACACGGGCAGATGGTGTAGGGCAGGAGGCAGGGTGCCGCCAAAGCTCCAAAGCCGGACCAACAATGGCCTCGGCCACTGGGAAGGCTTCCGTCGGTGAGTTCCCTCTCTTAAGGATATCCATGAGGGGGTATTCAGCCAGTTTTTAAACTGTCTCTAGAGGCATCCCCATGGATTCGGAGATCAGACAGAGGATGCCCAGGAAGGAAGAAGGGCCTGTTCTGTCGAGAAACTGCAGACCGCTTCGTCAAGGGGACGAGAATGCAGGTCTGAGTCATCAGACTCCGAAGAGTCCAGGTAAATCAGCCGGCCACCTAAATCTTCCCTCAACCCGCCTGGGGCGATCAGGCATGAGAGTGACCGAGAGCCTACATGGGAGGCCTGGAATGGTCAGAGACTCTTTAGTAGGAGCCCCTCCCAAAGGCTGCTGAGGTGGTGGTTCCACCACTATCAGTGGATAGGTCAATTTTGGTCGAACCAGGATGGTTTTAACCAGCTCTGCGGGCAGAGGAACGGTTTTGACCAGCTCCAAGGGAGTCGGCTTCGGCCTGGAAGGCAAAAGCCAAGCGATGGCCAGCGTGAAAACCATAGTCGGCTTCTGACTGGACAAAATCAGCTGTTGCCACATGAAATCTTTGTAGCATTGATGGGGTTTCCGATGAAGCCTCTCCTGAAGAGAACGAAGAAGAATGTCGGTGTCACCTCTTTTTAGAGTGCTTATGCGCTTTCTTTGGCCTGTCAGTTGAAGGAGTCAGAGACCTCGATCGTCTGGGGGACCGACTGGGTCACTTGGGAGACACCGGGGGGGGACCAGCGATTTTCCAGGGTCTGGGACTGGTTTCTCGATGCGATCACCAGTGGGCTGGGTCTTCTCATTGGGAAGAGGCAGGACCGGGGTCCTGATAAGACAGTTGTCAGCCTCCTCAGTCGATAGGGTTGAGAATAATCTCAACCTCGTCTTCAACCGAAGTCTCAGTTGGCTGAACAGATGGTGGGATCGAAAAGCCAGCGGCCGAGGCTGCAATCTCAACAGAAATTGAAACTAGAGATTCCTGGGACCAAGATCACATGATCCCAAGAACGTCTTCGCTGAGATGAAGAATCTCTCAGTTCCTTGTCCTTTTTATGGGACCGGGAGACTTGCGAGACCGAAGGTCTCTCGCCCTTAGTGAGGAGAGACTGGTACATCTCCCGAAAGGAGCCTGAAAAAGTTGAGCCCAAATTGAATGGGATGAAGAAAGGCCTCAAGGAATGATCTGCAGCCCAAGCCACCTCTTCCTTTAAGGCCTGCATCTGTTCGAGCTATTCGGCAGACCCCGCAGCCGCAGAGACCGCCCATCGGGCTTCTTTAGATGTGACTGGTGGATTCTGTTTCTCCGGCTTGCTCAATTTCAAACGTGCAAGACAATCGTCAAGGACATTAGGATGGAAGGCGAGACACATCTTGCAGGCCTGGGTGTCATGGTCGACACCCAGGCAGTAAACGCACGTGGCATGCGGGTCTGTGCATGACATCTTTTGCCCGCATGGGCAGCAGCAGAAACCAGGAGAAGACTTCTCTTCCATGACGGTCGAGATCGCAAAGCGATGATCGGTAGCTCTGACAAGTTTAATTTTCAACAAATCCGAAGATTTAGAAGCCAAGGCCGACTGAGCACAAGAGCGGTTAGGAGGCAACCTGTAGCTTCCAGTGGAAAGGAAGATCTGGTGTCATGAGGCAGAGCTGAGGGTTATACCACCCAGGTGGGTGGGAGGAGCCAGCTTTAAGATCTTCCGGCAAGATTTAAAGAGGAAAGGACATGCCAAACAGTGTGGATAGAACAACATATCCAAGTCCCTTGAAATATTGTTTTGGCCATCATATTTTGAAAGCTACTGGCCAACTTGACCACCAGCTCACAAACTGAATTGTCCCACCCTGGTTATTACTCCCTGCTTTTATTTGTGTGCTTAGCAATTCCCTGTTTATTTTGTGCCAATCTTATTTACAGCCTTGTGTGTGACTAAGAGGGATATATTATTGACTACATATTACTGATGATGGGGGGGGGGTAAGAATAATGCACTGCTCATGAGATGTAACAGTAATGCATTAGTGAAGGGGAATCTTTTTTGTAAAGGTTGGAGATAGTGCACATCTGTACATTTCATGCAGTACATATGTGACAAAAGCAGACAAGACTGCATTACTGTGTGTGACTATTTGTCAGGGGTGGTTAACAAAATAGAGTAGATATGAGGCAAATACAGCAGACACTTGTACATATCTGCAACGTACTGTGAGTTTATACATGGCATGGATAACAGACAAGCAAGTCCAGATTCTTCTATTTATTTGTATTGCTGGGAGTGGCTATGAGAATAACAAGGCTATATACAACTGCAGAAAAAAATAGTCGGGTGACAAACAGCATATACCCATCCATGCGTGTGTGTAGCGCTATTTTCACTTACTGAAGAACTGCTGAATGGCTCACTGCTGCTAAAAATGGGATCATAAAAATAAGACTCAGCATTATTAAACTGCAACCCTGCATCTGGTCCACTATCAGAGTCAGACAATTGCCCTTCAGAGATACTGGAGCTACCACTACTGTTGCTGCTCACAGTGTCAGTCATCAGGTCGTTCAGGAGCATACGTCATAGTCACGCTGATGCTCAGAATGACAAGCACGATGCAGTCACTTCTGGGTAAGATCTGTGATTTTTGTTACGTATCTTTTGATGGCCACGAAACAATCAGTCTGACTGATCAAAATTAAATACCGGTAGGTAATTGGACAGACTGGATAGACTACTGGGCCTTCTTCTGCTATCAGTTTTTCTATGTTTCCATGTAACGTACATGTCCATAAGTTGAACAAAACCAACAGTAAATTCCCAGAGTTACAGCACTTGTATATATTGCGCATTACCAGCTCCATATGTACGAAGCCTGTCCCTGTACTTGTCACTTGTCTTTTATTGTTGCACCTTGTCCCTGTACCTTGTAGTATGCTTACCACATATCGGACCTGTGATTTGATTTAGTTCACTGTTAATACTTCTAGGCAACGAATTAGTTTTGTTTCTGGCATTTGTTCTCTGTCTATCTCTAGGCAACTGTATGGACCCTCTGCATTCCTGTACGTTGTTGTGATCTGCCAGGTCACACCTGAACATAGGCAGATTCATTGTCTAGTGCACATATTTGGTAAATAAAAACTAGAAAAATAATAAATGGGGGGAGAGAGGGGGTGGGATGCACAACAAAACCCCATTAATAGTTATTTATTAAGTTTATTAAAAGGAGATCACCACTGAGCCACGGTTCACTGTCAGTAGCGTCCTTTAGCAAATACAATAAAAAGCATAAAAATACACTATATAAAAGAAAAATGAAACTATAGTACAAGCATAATCAAGAAGATACAGGTCAAACAAAAGAATACCAAGAATGAGGTGGTAGAGGAGGAGACTTCCGGTTCCGCCCTCGAAGTAATGGCCACGTAGTGCTAGCACTCAAGATAGCCTTGCTTAAAAAAAAAAAAAAAAAAAAAAACCTCCATCTGGTGCAAATTCAAAAGTAAATAAATAAATAAATATTCAGTTTAGACAGGTCCCAGGACGACAGCGATGAGCATGGAGGAGAGGGAAGGCAGGTCCAATTCTGAGGCCTCAGAGCAGAGTGCACAATCCGCAATGGTGTTGATGAATACCTGAAGAAACTCCGCAAAGACATTAGTCAAAACTGCAAAAATCGGAAATAAAAAAGTGATTTTTTTTTTTTTTTTAGTTGTTTAACCAGGAGTAGCACACTAAGCTGAAAGCTTTTTTACAGGAGCATCCTGGGAGCACAGGGAAGTTAAGTGACTTGCTCGGGGTCACACAGAATGTAAGTGGTAGCTGTGGGATTCAAACCCAGGTCTGCTCTGCTGGATGTCACCAGATTTGCAGCTCAGAGCCTTAAAACACTGCGCTATACTACCTCCCTAGTTGGACACTATATATCAAGAACTGGTAGCATTCAGGGCAGAAATAAAAGACTTATATGGTGAATTGTGGCGTGATGTTATGCAGCTCGAGCAACGCGTAGATGATATGTAGAGGCACTTTACTGCTACAGAAAATAGGGTAGATGACTTGGAGACAGCATTGTGGCGATTAAACGTCTCCTTGCTTAAAGATGAGGAGTTTTGCACCACGTTGGAAAGCCGAATTCCTCAAATTATACAGGATAATATGTCGCCAGACACTTAATCGGCGCTAATTTGGGACACCTTTAAGGTAGTAATTAGAGGAGAAATTGTTGCCTATGTTTCCCTGAAATGCAAACAATGTGAGGCTAGATATATTCAAATCCAAACAAGATTAAAAGATTTACAACAATTAAGAAGTCTGGGTGGTGTGGTCTCAGACGAGGAGATACTACGCCTTAAGATAGAACTTCAAGGTATATTAGATGCAAGGGGGCAAGCAGCCTTTTTATATCTTAAGAAATTTTATTATGAAGGCTGACCTAAGGGGAGTAGAGCATTAGCTAAATGAATCAGAGGTTTGACAGGGGGCTTGCCTTACTAGGATTAAAAATCCCAGGACGGGAGCTATAGCGCAAACTACTGCAGACATATTGCAAGTTTTTCAACAGTTTTATAAAGATTTATACACTGACCCAGTACCCCCTCAGGACACCCTGATGCAGGACTTTTTATCCCCGCCTTTCTATACCTAAACTCTCCCCAATTTAACAAGAGCTTTTATTATGCCAGATTACAGAAGACGAGATATGGACTGTACTAATAAAGGCAAATACCTTGAAGTGCCCTGGTCCAGATGGGTTCCCAAAGAAATGGTACAAGACTTTTTAACCCATCTATTACCCCTTATGAGAGGGTCTTTCTTGGAGGTGCAGGAGGGGGAAGCCCCCCCCCATCTTGGGATTATGCAGTGATATCAACCATTTTAAAAAGATTCCCAGTTTCCAGAGTCTTACAGTCCCATTTCCATTTGAAACCATGATTATAAATTATATACGGCTCTCTGGGCTCATAGGCTAGAGCATATTCTGCCACAGCTGAGACACACGGACCAGGCAGGCTTCCTTAAGTTGCGACAGACCTCCAATAATACTAGGAAGACTGTACATTTTATGGATAATATCTCTAGACATTCTCTTCCAACCTCTATTGTTAGTCTTGATGCCTTTAAGGCATTTGATAGCGTGGTCCGGCGCTTTCTATGGAAAGTGTTGGCCTCCTCTGGTTTTCCCGATGGTATTAACTGGCTCAGTAATATATATTCCACCCCAAGGCCTATATTAGGATAAATTGCACTGTTTCTACCCCACTGATACTGGAGAGGGGCACCCGGCAGGGCTGTCCCCTCTCCCCTCTGCTATTTATATCGAACCATTAGCAATAGTTATCGGAAGTGCAACAGAAGTGCAGGGAATTCAGGCAGGTGAAGAAAGCGATACAATAGCACTGTATGCTGATGATATTTTGCTCTCCCTACTGGAACCAGGAACATCATTCCCGCAGTCTGGAGAATTTGGGGAGAGTCTGCATTGGCCTCAGGGAATAAGGTGAACCCCTCCAAGACAGAAGTACTAACGTTTAACTTTTCCCCTACACCAAGCTTTGCGGGCGCTTCTTCGTTTTAGATGAAGAGATACTAAAATCAAATACTTGGGAATCCACCTATCTCAATCTCTTCAAAGTCTGTACCTAGTAAATTTTGAACCCCTTACACAAATATTAGAGGCAGATCTTCATCGATGGGCAGAACTACATCTCCCTTTTTATACCAGAATAGAACTTATAAGGATGTATATCCCACCCAGATTGTTAAATATGCTCCAAACAATCCCGGTCCTCCCCCCACCCTCCTATTTTCTGTCTTGGAACAAGTCCCTAGCTAGATTTGTCGGGGAGAAACCCCACATTAGATGGACCCTCCTCCAGCTTTCAAAGGAGAAGGGGGTGCTGAACCTCCCTAATTTGCTACATTACACATATGCAGTAGTATTGAGTTGGCTTAATCCCTCCCGTAAGGCCCCTTGGAAGAGCATAAAGATTTTACTTAATGACCTACATGATGTCTCTGGAGTGGTTTTTGCACCTTTGACATCCCTCCCGAGTTTAAAGGATTACTATATAGGAGCACAGCATACTTTACAAGCATGGTACAAAATAAGAAATGCTCCTGCATTGTCTCCTCTGTTTTATTTTTTAAGACTACTTAAATTCGAAGTGGAATTTTTACCAGCTCGGATAGATCTTTTTTTTCCCACAGGTGGCACCGGAGTGGTCTATTCTTTATTTTCCAGTTTCTGGATGCAGAGGGGTTAGAGTCCCCTTCTCACAACTACAGGAAACCCATGACCTAACTAATAGAGAATATTTTAGCTATTTACAAGTGCAAATCTTTCTATTCCACAAAGGCCCACAGAGAAGCAGTCTCCCAAATCCACTTCCCCTTTTACTAAACATGCTTATTTCTACCGTATGAGGTAATATATGGCAACACATGATTGGACTCATATAGGGGGCTTACAGAATATTTAATGGACTCGGCTATAGGGATCTTAGAGGCTTGGAATCCGGAACTACCAGTCCCAGTTTCAGAAGAAATGTGGTTTAAGAATGCCCACCCTTCACTCTGGGTCCCTTTGGCCCCATATTGGTGAGAGTTTGCTTGGACGGTACGCAGTCGCCATTTTAATATGCCAGACACTTTCCGAGGACACCCCATTGATTCCAATCTTCCAGGAACACCTGCTCAGATTCTTCCCATCAGACTTCTATTAGGCACCCACAATAAGGCCCTCACAGTTGTCACTGTTTACATACCTCCTAAAGAACAGGGACCTGGTCTAACCGCTGTCCTTGACTTTGTCAAATCCCACCCATCGGACTCCGAAATCATCTTTCTTGGTGACTTCAACATTAATTGGCTCTCAGCTGAATGTGGGTCATTTAAGGACTCCGTTATATCAGCTAACCTGGCTCAAATGGTTGACTATGCAACAGAAAGAACTACAGAACTGGGACCTGCACCCTACTCGACTGGATCCTAACCAACCACCCTCCGGATCACTAAAACCTCAGTCCTCCCCGACTCACTCAGTGACCACTCTTCCATCAGCTGTACCTGGTCAAACAAATTTATAAGCCCCTCCAAAAATCATCACCAGCAGAGTCCTACCCGTGGTCAGCTACCCCACCAAATCACACCTCAGTCTGCAGGACTGGTCCCCATCTTCAAGGCAACAGATACTAATACTGCACTGGAGCAATTTATTCACATTTTCAATGAAGCCTGTAATAAATTTGCCCCTCTCAAAAAGCGTAAAGTTAAATCGCTCAGTAACCCTTGGCTGTCAGACCACCTCCTAAAAAAACTTAAATCCAGGGACCACCTCTGGGAACTAGCTAGAAACTCTGGTAAGCAACTCGACATCCAGAATTATAAATTGGCACGGAACGACTGCACCAAATCCATTCGGCAACAGAAATCTGACTATTATAAAAATGCCCTCACTAACTCCTGGGGAAATGGGAGGGATTTCTGGAAAAACATTAAAGAGGTCACTGGGAAGCAGTCAAAATCCTCGTCGAACATTCTCAACATAAATGGGCACACTACACTCGACTCTAAAACTATTGCGAACACTTTTAACATCGCTTTCACTGACCTTAGCAGTGTTCTCCCCTCCAACTTCTTCCAAGACGTGTCAATTCCCATCCCCCCCAACTCCTCCACCCACACCCGTCACCCACCTTTCTATTTTAAAGCACTAAAGAAACATCAAGTCCGAAAATACTACATTGCCAAAGCCATCAGCAAATCTAGAACGAGCAATGACACACTTGACCTCAAGCTACTGGCTAGCAGCTTGACGAGGTACTTGGGCCCCTCACCAAAATCTTTAATCTCACTCTTTCCTCTAGCCAATTCCCAGACAAATGGGAAATGGCCACTATTACCAATTCACAAAAGTGGTGATAAGACTAACCATGTGAACTTCCGCCCTACCTCCATTCTGCCTCCCCTATCGAAGGCACTGGAACGTATAGTAGCGGACCAACTTACCGAGCATCTGGACAACTACAATATTCTCTGTAAACAGCAACATGGCTTTAGAAAAGGTCATAGTACATCCTCTGCCTTACTCAAATTCACCAGCTCCATTCACAGCTCCCTTGACAATGGACAACTAACTGGTGCTATTTTCATCGACCTGACCAAAGCCTTCGATACTGTTCACTACTCCCTCCTGCTGAGCCAACTAAAAAAATGCTGGTCTCTCCAATGATTCAATCTCTTGGTTCAAAAGCTATCTTGAAAACCGCACCCAGCGTGTAAAAATTGGAGATGTGCACTCTGATTCAAGATCTGTCCTCTCTGGAGTCCCCCAGGGTTCAGTACTGGGCCCCCTACTCTTCAGCCTGTTCCTTAACACCCTACCGGACTCCTGCACTGAACATATCACCCTGTATGCCGATGATGCAGTAATTCTTGCCACACACCAGGACCCAAAGAAATTGCAAGAAAATCTCCAACTCTGCTTCTCCTCGGTTGAGAATTGGCTCACAAAGCACAAACTGATCCTTAATCAAAAAAAAAAAACAAAGGCCATGAGCTTCAGCAGCTCCCCGTAATAAACATAAGCACTTCCAACTCTCCGTTATCACCAGACAAGGTGCCGCACTGGAACAGGTCAAAAACTTTAAATACCTCGGGATCACCCTTGACCCTCACCTCTCCTATACTGCCCACATCGACCATGTCGCCAAAGCCGCTAACTCCCGGCTAGGCCTGCTATTCCGTCATAGGAAACACCTGTCACCTGAAGCCCTCACTGTCGCTGTCCAGAGCTCCATCATATCCATCATTGATTATGGCATTATTTACGGCTCTGCTACAACCACCGCACTCAAACGTGTATCCACCGTCCTCAACAAGGCCTGTCGACTTGTCATTGGCTCCAACGCCCTAACTCACACCTGTGACCTCTATTCTCAAACTGGATAGTTGAATCTTGCCAATCGAATAAAACACCAAACTTGTATTACTACTAAGAAAATCTTGCTAGTGCCCCGAGTCTGTGCCGTCATACAACCAAGAATCCACCCGACATACCAGGGTGAAACTCAGCTTCTGCAAGTCCCGCATTGCCGCACAACACAGGGCCAAAAAGATCCTTTGCTTGCAGGACCACTAGCTGGTAGCGGTCTTCCCAGCGACCTCCCTGCCTCTTCTCTATCGCTCAGCACTTTTAAGACTCGTCTCCGCCTAACACTGACTGCCTCCAACCTCTGTGACTGTTGTGGCTAAGCATATCTTTTGGTTCCATAGCTGAAGATGCCCTTTTGGACCCACATCTACTCCTGCACTTTGCCAGCACCCCGCCTTCCTATCTTTACCTCCCCTGCTGGCCCATGACAAATGCCACCTGGCTGCACTACCTCTATTCTTACCCGCCTTCCACCTCTCCTCTCCTCTCTCTGTCCCCCCCCAACCTACCTCCCCTTCTCGCCCATCCACTTAGTCGCCCTGATTTCACCCTCCTCCTTTCCCCTCCCCAAAGTTTCACCTTATTGTTATTTTTTCATCTACAAGACTATGTGGTGTTCTTTTTTTTTAAAATTTTATAAACTGTTATCTTTGCTTATGATTGTCTCAATTGTACCAATGACGTGGAACCTTTGTAAAAGAGCCTTGGCTCAAAGGTATTTGTAATCCTAGAACAAATAAATAAAAAATAAAAATAAATAAAGCTAAGTTGGCAACGTTTCTCTGGAGCCCAGTAGGAAACTGCTGGAGACAGTGTGGAGAAACAATGGCCAATCAATCATGTTAATGTTTTCTGGTCTTGCCCAGCCTTAAAAATCTTTTGGCAGGAGATAGCTGATTCCCTGGTAGAGTTGGTGGGAGACGAAGCGGTCCTCACTCCAGAACCAGTTTTGCTCTCGGTTCCCCCAGAGGGCCTCCATATACAAAAAGGTTCACCTTTATTTACTTACTTATTGGAGAACTAGGAAGGCAATTACTCGCCTATGGAAACAGACTAGATCTCCAACAATTCATGACTGGTATAAAATAATGGAGGAGGTATATATAATAGAACGTTTAATAGCCAGAAGCAATAATAGATATGAAAGATCTGAACTTCAATGGTGCAGCTGGGTCTTTTTTATATCGCAACGGGACTCATCCTTTGTCCCACAGACGGAGGAGGAGGGAGAAAGGAGGAGCCTGACCCTGGGGTTAGATGGCTTACAGGAAGAAAATGTATGGTATTTGATTCAATATGCTTAAAAATACTGGTGGGTAGACAGAGTGAAAACACTGAAATTGATAACCAACTGTTTAAATGAGACTGACTAAAAACATAACAGTGTCCGATCTATAATTAGGGAGGCAGTATAGCACAGTGGTCTAAAGCTCTGAGCTGCAAATCTGGTAACATCCAGCAGACCAGACCTGGGTTTGAATCCCACAGCTTCCACTTGCATACTGTGTGACCCTGAGCAAATCACTTAACTCCCCTGTGCTCCCAGGTCGCTCCTGTAAAAAAGCTTTCAGCTTAGTGTCCTACTCCTGGTTAAACAGCTAAATAAAAAAAAATAATAATAATTGTGCGGTTACATCACATGTACTGTATTTCATATAAACATTTTTACCTCTATATAGTTTTAATAAACAGAAAGTATATATATATATATAAAAAAAAAAGAATGAGGTGGAGGAGAAAGATAGAAAAATAGCATAGCAGGTTTTTAATAAGAAATAAGTGTGGCAAATAAACATGGTCACCATATCCCTAACTATAAGGCAGGTTTCAGCTGTAATAAAACTTTTTTTCTATAAAGGATTTTCTTCCCAGATCCTCATACAGTTCAAGGCATATTCCCTGATCACAGAGATATACTGCACTGTAGCATGTATTCTCTATCCCCCCCCCAAAGTAATCCACCAGTTACCTCCATGGCTTGGTGCTCCATGGCAGGGGCTCTAGGCGAGGGCCATCATCCCCTCATGTCCTCCCTTCTGAGGAAGCCCACTATATGGACTAGACTCTAGTGCTGGCAAGCACTAGGACCAAGTGGAGTGTCCCATAGCCCCAGTGTAGCGTTCTGAAAAAAATTACAGTTAGTAAATTATCAATTACAAATACTTGGAAAGGAGACGAACGGAGATGAGGCTGATGGCGGAAGAATTTAATGATTATAACAATAATCACAGTGAGAGATTACAAGCGGTACATCCTTCATTCTTCAAACTAACAGTGAATGTAGGCTTGCTTATATAGTGGAAGACAGCATTATCAGTTTCTATGGTTGTCTATGATTGGTTCAAAACAAATACAAACATCAACTTAAAAGGCAATTCTCTTTTTAGTACATGTATGAACTTATCCTTGGTAAGCACAAATGTATTGATAGTGTAAATTATATTACTATATAAGACTAGTAATAGTTGTCATTACCAGTTACCAAGATCTAGGAGGAAGAAATAGATTTGGACTTAAGAATGTGCATACAAGCTTTTTGGCCTGTCCCGATAACAAACACTAAAGATAGTCAAAGGATAATTTGAACTCTATCCCTGTATTTCTGTCTTTGCAGACACTTAAGACACCTGTTTTCTATTGCTCACATGGTCAGTACAAATATCAAAAGGCACCTTAATATTGCAACTTGTGGTTTAGCTTAACTTGTAGCTTTACAAGTTTTATATGATCCAGCTTCATAGGTCAATATTTGTTACACAAACACATTATGTTTTAGACCAAAATGAGATTAGCCTGAAATACTGGGACACACTTCTTTATCCCTTGTTACACCCAGGCCATCATTTAGATGGATGTTGGTTTTTCTACTCCTTTTCTGGTCCCTCCAACCGTCACTCAATGGCAGCACAGCTGTCCGATGGTCTTGTTCACACACAGCAGACCCTGCTGTAGAAACAAGTTCCCTGGCCCAGCCACAAGGGTACCTGTGGCATCGGAGCTCACCAGCAACCCACCCTGACTGAAGCGCACTGTTATGCAGCAGCTTCCTTAGCCTGACCCGCCTCTGGACACGGAGAGTTGAGTTTGTTCCTGAACACAGGTCAACACAGCAGTGCAGCTGAGTTACTGACCGGCTGTAATAAAACTTTTTAACACAATATAAGTCATGTTTTATTGTAGGTAGAATTAAGCTACCTGACAGACCCAGCCAAGATGTAAAAAATTTCCTTTTCTGTGTAGGTTCTGCTTCCACCCAATTTTACAGCTGGGGAGACTAAAGCACACAATGAAATCAAGTGGCATGCTTGAGGTATCACAAAGTCAGCTGCAGTGGTGGGATTCAAACCCAGGATCTCCTGGTTCACAGTTCTGTGCTCTAAACTCAACCACACTGCCTTCCCAAATCAGGATCATGAATTAGTTTTTTGTTTACAGAGCCACAATTGTGCTCATTTTAAAAATGAGTCCCTAAACCCACCACTGGTACCAACTTACCTGGACTTAAAACGGTCCATACCTTGAGATTTTCTGATTATGAAGGGGAAGGGATTGTAATTCTTGGCTCAGAGGAGCGGGCTGTCAGAATACTTTCCCTTTCTGGTACTGCTAGCTAAAAGCTCCACTCCTGTGTCGGCCCCACACTCCGACATTTTGTGACGGATGAGTCTGAAGCGTGCGGGGATGCGCTACACTGATATGAATGAGGTGCGAGTTTTAAATAGCTTTTTAGACATATTTTATAAGTCTGCTGGGGTCAATTCAAAGCCACTGCTCAACTAACAAGAGTTTTATGCCTTGATACTCTACGTTCGTCTGACTGACTTGTGGACTGTGTCCGCTTGTCCCAATTCATGATATGTACTGCACATTATTTGATGGCCGTTTTTGTTTTAAATAGTAAAAACTTCAAATTTAAAAAAAAAAAGTGGAACAGGGTATCCAGCTTAACAATTAGGAACGGCACTATAGACAACATTCACATAGTAAAATGCAGCAAGGAGCATATTGAAAAAAGCAAAATGAGAAGAAATAAAATTAGAGAAAGATTAAAAAAAAAACTCAATTATACCCTTTTGGGGCAGTATGGGGTTGGGGCACTGGATTTTGTTACTTGATATCAGCAAGCACCATGAAAGTATGACTAAACTGATTAAACTAGCCAGGGTTGAGCAGGTTACATCTTGAATTTGTAAAGAATCATATTAAAGGCAATTCCACAGCAGACAGAGTGGGAGACGGGATTTATTGCGGTAGAACTCCAAACTTGGAAAGGAGCCTTTTTTTGTTTGTTTTTAATGGATGTCATCAATGTATAGAGACAGCAAGGAACAACTCGGCTATCAGACAATATAGATCTCGTTACAGGACCTTATATTTGGTACACGAGCTTGGCTACTAGTGTTTTGGTTTTCCTGCAACCCTCCCCCCAAAATGGACCACAAACAGCACACTCTCATCTGAAAACCTTCCTTAACTGCTGATAAAAGCAGTACATCTTGCTTCAATTAGAGTACTGTAGTGTTTCTAAAATGATGTCAGCCTGGGGGATGGAGGGGCTGTTCAGAGCAGAATCAAGCGAGACTTTTTTTTTTTACTTTTTAATTTTTATTGATATTTCAAAGACACTAGAAGTTATACTAAAATTATATAAAACATCTGTTGAAGAAAAAACACATTATACAAAGACTAACGGTTAGGAAAATAGATGAATCTGCAGCACACCCTCTTATTTAATCTCAAGTCAGTGACAAACTCATTGCATTAAACATACATAAAACTTCAACAGTTAATGCAAGAGACTCCAAGGAACACAAGCTAACATCTCATGGATTGAGGATATTCAAGAAAGCATGCCACGTGAGGTTAAATACATCCAATTTGTCTAAAGCTAAATGATTTAGCCTTTCATTCTCTGCTAATCTACCTATATACTGTATCCATTCTGGTAGTGTTGGAACCTTAGGGTCTCTCTCCACTTAGCAAATATCAATCTCTTTAATCCTAGAAAAGCAGACGAAAGCTATATTTGCTGATAACTGTTTAGGACGATGTACAACTCTTGTACAATCACCTACCAACATAAAGCCAGGGTCTAGAGGTGTATATCAAAGTTAAGTTTATCATTATAGAATGTCTTTGATAGTAAGAATCAAGCAAGTCTGCTAATGTACCAGTTACTGAAAATGTTTATTTTTTTTTGTTGTTGTTTTTTGTGAAGAGATGGAAACGAACTTCACTCAGTTGATATGCTAACCCACTGCTGTTACCTGCATAGAGGTTCTGTATCTGTTAAGCAGACATTAAGTGAAATAAATTTTATTTTACGCCGTGTTCACCCAGGGTAGTCCCGCTGACGTGTTAACATCTTGTCACCTGTGGGGTCCTGCTCCTACCCATTTCTGCAGTTGGGGGAACGGAGAGGTTACAAGTTGCCCAAGGTCGCACAGTGAGTATTAGCTACTACTTGGCTCTAGTGGGGTTTAAACCGATGATCTTTCACTTACTAAGCCAGTGCTCTATCCACATTGTAAATAATGCAATGCGAATAAACACTGGTCTGCCCGCAGGCAGTGGTGCTACTGTGCTGCACTAATACATGGGAGTCCCAGGTCCATTTTGCAGGCCCAAGTCCCATCCCCAGATCAGTGGAGTCTGAAGGGCACTGCAGAGATAGCACTCCACGTGGAGGGTTCAGTACCTACAGCCACACTATTGCATACTGTGGCTGGATTTGGAGAGGGTCTGAATATCGTAGGTCCCGCTCACAAGTCAGGTGCAGCATGAGCAGGGTCCACATTTAGTGGTGGGTGAGCATAACAGGAGAGAAAAATCCAGGAGCGCAATCTGTAGGATGATGGCAGCTCTACTCCCCCATGGTCACTGACCAGCCTAGCATGCCCAGAAAGTATCCCCTCCCATATACACTGGAACCTGACGAGCTTCCTACGAGGTGGGGAGGGTTCGCAGGGTTGACTTAGTAGCCAATGAGTATGTCGCTGTAGGTAGGTGCATGGTGTCCAAGTTGGAGAAGAAATACAAGGTAGGTTTCATGTACCAGGAGATAAAGAAAATACTGAATAAAAATCTCTTTGGGACACTGAGTCAAAAGCATTTTTTTTTTCCACTTTATTCATGGTATGCTGTGTAAAGTATGATACAGTTTAGATGGGACAGGCCTGGGATTATTTCTTCATGGCTATGAAATTGGCTTGTTACAACAAAGCTAAAGAACTTGCAGTCTTGTGCAAGTCCAAAGAACCCAGAGCCAACAGATCATGGCAGAATCAATGGCTCCCTGAGAAGAAACCCTGGCTAGGTCACTTTACCTATCAGCTCCCCTGCTTCAGTCCAGTTGCGAAAACTAGTCGAAGCCAGACCCTACCAGAAATGAGTGAAAGGGATACCTTTCCAAAAGTTCTCTGTTACAACAAAAACAAACAAACAAACAAAAAAAAGCAAACAGAAATCAAAATGATTGTCCAGCTCCATTGCCCCTGCTGGTAGGAAGCTGCACTACTACAAATGAGAGCCCAGCCCAAATGTCGTTCTCCGATCCCACACCCAGGGCACTGGGACACAGGGAGTAATGTGGAGGAACTAAGTTCTGGCCCAGGATGGGGGTGGGGCAGGCCAGCCTGTTCTGTTAGTGCCTCCTACAGCCAGAATATGAGGAGGCACAGACATAATGGATGACCACGTCAGCCATCCTCACACATGGGAGGGTGTCAGACAGGCTAGACTGGGAGGAGGGAGGGATGTCATGGGGTTGAAAAGTCTGTCCTGAAACATATAAAGAGATGCATTCCCCAACCCTCCTCATGGGTGTCAGCATGGTTCAGTTGGTAGCACATCCGCTTCTGGGTCAGAAGCTCATGGGTTCTAGTCCCACAAAAGGACTGGGCTCATACCATAAAGGCTTTCTCTCCACTGCAGTACTATGGAGGTGCTCTACTGCTAGGGTATGCCATCCTGAGGTGAGACAAACCGAGGTCCCATCTGCTGGTTCTGGTGGTTGTTCAGGTGGATGTTAAAGATCCCATGGCCCTTCTTGAAAAGTGTAGAAGTTCCCTGGTGTTCTGGCTAAATTTCTGCCATTCACTCCAAATACCACCAAAAGCCTAATCTAGATCAATTTCAGTTGGTTTGTATCTGTAATCCCCTAATCTAGCACCCCCCACCACCACCACACACCCTGATAAGGCTAGAAACAGGCACTGCTTCCTAGTCCTTATTTCCAGGTCAACAAAAATGAAAATAAATGGCAGATTCAAAAGTCCCTCTTGTACATGTCCACATACTTAATGTGCATCCCTCCTCTGCATGCCAGCTCTGTGCACGTCTGTGCCTCCTGCCCCCCGAAGAGACCCTGGATTACATTGAGGGTCTGGCATGGAGATTCCAAAGGGTGATCTGATGTGCTGGTTGGGAAGCTGGTGGATGTACAGTAGCAGGAGGAGGTGTGGTAGTTTGAGAGGAAATGAATACAGAAAAAAAAATAGAAATGATTTCTGCCTGATTAATTCTTTTTAGTCAGGCATTAAATAGGACAGGAACCAACAGAAATTCAGTCTCCCCATCTTAAAACTGTATGAGAGTCCTTCACCTCGGAAAGCTGTTTCCATGAAAGTTCCACCAACTAGAGGCGCTCCTCCACCTACAAATTAAGAAGTGAGATTTCTTCCACCTACATATTCCCAATTTAACTTAACCACTGTTTTTAGTTCCATTCTTAAGTGACTGGAAAAAAGGGTCATGGTGCATGTAAGTAAAGAACTGGATTTCTACGGAAGACACAGTGACGACTTCCTCTTCTTCAGAATTTCTTCACCAACAGAATAATTCAGTGTTCAACAGAAGGGACCATGTCTCCTGAGGGGAAGTGGGGGGAGGAGATGCTGCAACCTGGCAAGGCAATCCTGAGGAAAATCAATTCTATTTATATATTCTGCTTAGTTTCGATAAGAGCCACTGTTGTAACTCCAAAGGTCAGCTGCAGAAATCGCCACAGGATAGCTGTGTTTTTTGCTGCTGGGCAGAACCTTTGTTTTTTTGTGTTCCTGTGATGAAAACATGCATTTCTTCATTCTCTGGACCAGGATTAGTCATCCATAATTCATAAAGGAAAAAAAATACTTAGCTTTGTCCCAGAGACAAAGGTTGGTAGACTAAATTCAGCTGTGCCTGTACTATTCTGCATGTTTGTAAGTCACGGTGTATGCTCATTCACTCTACATCCTTGGCCCCTCTATGAGAATGGGGACCAAGAGAAACAAAGAAAACACTGACATGTCATCTGTATAGAAGGCACAGCTAGCCAGTCCAGACAAAAAAGGGGGAGGGGGTTATTGCACGACTGCACGTGTTCTGAATACAGTGGGAGTATATCAGCCAGACTAGAGGCAGAGACAAATGGGCCAACTTGGAAACCTCACTGTAAACACAGCATTTACAGACCATCCATGGGTGCAGGGCCATAAATGAGACTCCAGTCTCGCGCTAAAGCTCAAATACAAGCAGCAGTACAGAGTCACTGCATTCCCTTAAAGAAATCTGGGATGAAAAATGGTCACAAACTGACTGTCAGAGACAATCTGACACTGTACTGCATTGCAGTGCTTATCCCGCCCCCTGCCCTCCAACACCACCGCCATGTACTGCCCTCAATAACAGCAGGTATTTTTTTTGTAGGTTGCTTCATGCCACAGTTCTGCTTGCCAAAAAGAGAACTCTCCATTCCATGAAGCACTCATCTATGCTACTGTTAAAGGCATACTCTCCTCTGTAGTCTGCAGATTTTTCTGCAGAGTACTTCAATCTGATGGGGGTTGGGAGGTGGGAGCTCAGGCCCTCCATGATTCATTTTTTTCCTCCTTGATTTTCGTCCTCCTCAGTTCCAAACCCAGCTCTGCCTCAGCCTGCTTTTAAAACAAACACAAATCCGAGATCAGGGGCCATTCCAAGGGCACAGCAGCAGCATACGATGCATGAGACCCGGGTTTGGGATCAGGCTGTTGGGCTTTCAGAGCAGGGGATCCCTGCTTGGTGACACCTGGTAAGGAGTACTGCCAATGGTAGCCCTTCCTGGCCAAGGGAGGGAGGGCACCTCATTCTGCTCCAACAACCACCCCTGTAGTAATGCAAAGACAAGTCTGGCCCCTCCACTGGGATGCTCCCAACACCAGAGGGTGGTGTGGGGGGGGGGAAACCAGGGGAAACACCAATCCTAAGCATCAGTACAAGAACTCTCGAACCCCATGCCATACCAAGTACAGGTGTACGGTGATTCTTGAGGCTGCAAGGTCACCAGTAGCAGTTCAGATTGGGCAACAGTCAAAAGGATTAAGAAAGCTACATATGAAAAAAGTTTTTAAAAAATCCAAGACCCCTGTATTCCTCCCCCGCCCCCAAATCAGTCATACATCTGAGTTTCAAAAACATAAATCAAAATGATTTCTGGGCGGTTACATTTCATTTTATTTTCGTGTACTTGGAGAAAGGTTAATGATGCTGCAAAATGAAGCCTTGGATTTCTCTACATGCCAGAGAACCACCCCATTTTGCTCTGTCAGTAGAGGACCACGTCTCCAGTGGAAGAGAGGAAACAGAACTCCACCTCTCACTCAACTCGGTCCCTTCTGAGCAACAAATTACAACTGCAGAGTACCAAATTTCATTGTAAATTCTGTTCCAGGTGCAGAACAAGGACACCAGGAATTCCACAGTGCAGTGACCGCAAAACTGACCTCCAAATTAATGTGTTACCATGGAATTCCCCATTTTGTGGGCGACTTTTTACATTAGTAGGTTTGCTTAAGGGAGTCACTAATGAGGACTCCTGGGTCCTTTTCCTCTGATGTCATGCCCAGTTTAACGCACGCCCCAAATCCATACTCTGTTCTAGGTTTTTTGTTGTAACTTTGCACTTTGGCACTGAATTTTAGCTGCCACACTTCAGACCAGTTTTCCAACCTTTGTGGGTCTCTCTGCCACTCCCTTATCCCCTCCACATTATCAACCCTACCACAGAGTTTAATGTTATCAGCAAATAGACACAACTTGTACTTCAAACAACTGCAGCCGCACTACAAAGAACTCTGGGTGGTGCAATTTCAGAGGGAGCTAGCCCCCGTTCCAGTCGAGAAGACTCCTTGCAAGAGACTGCACTCGAAAGAAAAGGATGATGCTACTCAGCTGTACTGTGGCCTAAACTTACTTTTTATGCAGCTTTTTACTCCACAGGTGAAGCCCCACATCTGTCCCCACCTCCCCATGGCTGGCACCCACCTCCCCTAGACCTACCTGGAGTAAGTCCCCCACAGACTGACCCCTGTGGTGAGGCCAGAGGGGGAAAGCCACCCCCCCCCAGTCTGCATCCAGAATTGCTTCAGGCATGCAGGTGCAGGGAGGTGGACAGGGCAGTGGCTCACCCTTGGATCCCTTTTTCCACTTTTTTCCCCATGAGCCCCTGCCACAGCGGCACATCCTGTGGAACCCCGGACCTCCACTCGAGCATCTTGCTGCCTGCACTACCAGAGGGCCTCCATCCGGTGGCAGTGAAAGACCAAGTCAACTGGTCACCCCACCCCAGGAGAGGACAGCAGTTCCTGGGAGCCTCGCACCTGTCCCCAACTCCTCCTGGCTGGCACCCACATCCCTCGGACCCACATGGAGCAAGTACAGAATTCGTCCTGTGGCGAGGCCAGAATGGAGGCCCCCCGCAGAGTCCGCACTCAGAACCACACCAGGCATCTGGGTGATGGCACAGATCTGGAGAAGTGCACAGGGCAGTGGCTCACCCTTGGAACCATTTTTGTGCTTTTCTCCCATAAACCCTGCTGCAGCGGTACATCCTGCAGATGCATGGGCCCTCCCGTTCAACTTCTCACTATCAGCACTACCACCGGGCCTCTACCCAGTGGCAAGCCAAAGGTTAAGTCGACTAGCCACCCCGCCCCAAGAGAGGAGAGCACTCCTGGGATGCTCAATCCTTTTCTACCCCGACGATCCCCAGCAACCTGTGCTTATTCCTGAACATAGGTCGCTGGCATGGCAGGAAGCAATGCGTTAAATCACCTTAGCCCTCCAAGCTACCGGGCCGGGCATGTCTTTAATCTATTTCGTAGAGTACAGCTTAGCTCTGTTCTCAAATAACAAGTAATAACATTACAACTGTGCAGAACCAGTCACAAAAGAAAGCCCAAAAGTCCCAGTGCTTCAACTTCTCCAGGTCTTCGTCAGGGGCCATACTGAAGAGGACGGGGCCCAGAACAGAACCCTGTGGTACTCCACTGGTGACCTCTCTTTCCACTGACCTGATCCTATTCACCACAACTCTTTGCTACCTCCCCTCTGACCAACCCCCTATCCACCTTACAATTTCCTTAGCTGTTCACAGATCTTCCATCTTCTTCAACAGCCTTCAATGTGGCACTGAGTCAAATGCCTTGCTGAAGTTGAAGTAGAGTACATCTACAGCATGGCCCTTGTCAACTACCTTCGTTAGCTAGTCAATGAACATTATCAGGTTGGTCTGACAAGACCTCCCTGTCATGAATCTATGCTTACTATCCTGAAGTCCATTCTTGTATAGATATTCTACTAGTTCTTCTTTAACTAGCGTCTCCATCACTTTTCTTACCACAGGTGCAAGGCTGGTAGGTCTATAGTTTCCCAGCTGCTCCTTGTCCCCTCCTTTGTGCAGTGGAACCAAGTCCACTATCCTCCGGTCCCTGGGAACCACCCCTTGTAATAGAGCTATTGAATAGCCCTGCCAGAGCCCTTAGCCCTTAGCCATGGATGCATCCCATCCAGCCCCAGGGCCTCATTTACCTTCAGGGCTGCTAGCTCGTTTTCAACTCTTAAAAATTTCAGCAGTTTCATTTTCGGGACCCCTATTATTAGTTGCCTTTATGCTGCCCTCTGGCAAGGGCCCCCTATTCTCCTCAGTGAATACTAAGCAGAAGTATTCACTTAGCACAGGTGCTTTCCACCTGTCCTCCTCTATTACCCTGCTTCTCCCTCCCCCAGTCTGACAATTCCCCCATCTTTCTGTTTTCTCTTTCAAGAGCAGTTTCCCCTCCCTTTAACCCCTCTGCAATATGCAGCTCTGTGGCTGCCGCTGGCCTTCTGACTGCCCTCTTGGCTTCTCCATGTTTTTCCTGATACTCCTCCAATTCTTTTTTTTTTTTTTAAACTGATTTTATTAAACTTTTTTTTTTTTGTTTAATAACAAAGTGCATGCTATAGAGCCAAAGTATACATTTCCACAATACTGTTAGGAAGACATAGGTCAAATATACATCTCAGCAAATCATACGTCATGCATAAGATAGTAAACCTAGAGCAATGACACCTCAGCATTCTCCTGAGGATCTATTATAATCAATTTGTAATCATCATTAGCTAAGGAAAGAAACAGTGACTAACAGGGAGTTGTAACTTCAAGAAAAGGTGAAGGACATTAAGAAAAAGAAAGGAAGGAGGAGGGGGGCCATCCGGGGGAGGTTATCCTCGTGACAGGGCTAGCATAAATCCATTTCTATCAAGTATTATTTAAGCCGGGCTGCCCAGGACTCAGTCAAGAGACAAGTAACCTCTACATTATCATGAGACATGATCCGGTCTACAAGATGCAATGTAGAGAGACCGGATCATCCACACTCCTCCCAGTCTTAATTCCCCTGCTTTTTTGTACTTACAAATGCCCTCTTTTTAGCCCTCACTGCCTCCCTGACCCTTTTAGAGAACCAAACTGGTCTCTTGTACTGGTTCTCTTGCTAACTTTTCTCGTGCATGCTTTTGTTGCCTCAAGAATGGCCCCTATTATAACCCACTATCTCTCCCCCACTCACCTGATGCTGTCTACCCAGTTACCCTATCCAGCACAATTTCCCCTCATATGGTTGAAAACCGCCCTCCTGAACACAAGCATGTCAGCCTTAGATGAGGGCTTACAGGTGCCTAAGGTCACCTCTAACCATATCATATTGTGGTCCCTGGACTACAGTGGTTCCCCAACCCACACTCAGTCTACTCTTTCTGATAGTGAGTACCACATCTAGAATGGCTTACTGCCTAAAGGGTCCCAAACCTGCTGTACCAACGTGCAGTCCTGCAAGACATCAAGTCGGGCCTGGATTCTGGCCACTAGGGTGTCACAATCGATGTCTGGCAGGCTAAGATCCCTCACTATTACAACCTCACCCTTTGCTGCCCCCCAACTTCAGCCCCAGTTCCTTAGTTCTCTCTGTACCCTGCCCAGGTGGCCTGTAAACCACCCCATGCTAGCCTTCGTACCTGACAACTCTGTGAGCTGAACCTTTAGTGATTCTACCTCCCCTTTCCCCACCCAATGTTCCCCACAATGGCAACATCCTTTACCACCTCGATCCCTTCTCTGATGTAGAAGGCCACACTTCTACCCATCCCTCTACCATACCTGTATGAAGTGTAGCCTGGAATCGCTGTGTCCCAACTGTTGTTTAAACTGGCTCAAGTTTCTGTAATGGGCACTAGATCCAGCCAAGACTCTGCCACCAAGGTCTGGAGCTCATTTATCTTACTACCTAGACTCCTGACACTGAGGCAAACCACCCTCCAACACATACCCGCACCTCTACTGGTTCTCACTTGTCCTCCCCAATCACCCTTCTCTAATCACCTTGGTGTCCTGTGTTTCCACTTCCTTTCACGTCTAGCATGTCTACCCTGCCCTGTCCCTGGATACCTTCCTCCCATCTGTTATTCCCTAAACACCGTAACCCCATCCCTGGGGGAGTCCTGTCTAGCTTGAACACTGTTCCTCCTTCCAAAGTGGATTCCCCAGCCCCAGCCCCAGCTTCCCCTGCTGCTAGTATAACCATCTGCCACTGTAGAGGTCAAACTTTTCTGCCCCAATGTACTAGTCCCCTCTCGTCAGGTGAAGGCCATCACTTTTGAAGAGCCTTCTGTCCTTGAAGCCCCCCAAATCCACTATAAAGTGGTGCCCCTGTTCCTGACACCATCTCTTCAATCACCCACTTGAACTCTGCGATCTCTACCTCTCTTACTGTGCTCTTCAAATTCTACTGGAGATCGAGCTGTCCCCAGTTGATGGAGAAGGCATTCTGTGCCATGGCCCTCTCATCCATGAAGAGAGAGTAGAACTGCGGTACTTTGCAATTTTTTCAGCAGGCGAAAAGATCGACATGCAGGCGGCCCCACTGAGTGGTAATGAGATGAAAGACGCTGTCCTTGAGTTCCCACTCACCTGGCAGAATGCCCTTTCAACTTAGTCAATCTGTTGTGATGTTTTCCTGGCCTGGAATGCATACTGCCCTCAGACTCCTTAGGTTGCCTTCTGCCCACTGAAAGAAGAAAAGGGTCTCTTGTAACATCCGAGAGCTCTTTGTGCCTCCTTAGCGACTGATGAAAGCCATCGTTGTTTGGTTGTCCGTGAGAATGAGAACATCCCGGTTGGAGAGCTGCACCCTGAACTGTTGAAGAGCCAGGCGGACTGCCCGCATCTCCAGCACACTGATGCTGTAGCGATACTTCACCAGTGACCACTTGCCTTGTGCCGAGAGCTGTTCTGTGTGCGCACCCCAAGCCCCGAAGGCTGGCATCTGTGGTGTCTCATCTGGTGAGGATGCCCCAGGGTGAGACCCTTCATGATGTTGCATCGTTGGGCCCACCACAGAAGGGAAGCTTTTACCTGGCGAGATATCTGAACCTGCTGGGCCATTCGCTCCCCCGACTGGGCCCACTGATGGAGGAGGGCTGACTGGAGAGGGCGCATGTGTACTAATGTCCATGGGACTGAGTCTGCCAGGGAAACCATTGTTACTATGAGTTGCATTAAGGCTCGCGCCGGCAGGGCTTGAGCCGTTAGGACTTTGTTGATGAGTGAACTCAGTTCCTTGAACTTTGCCTCTGTGGGGAAAACCTTGTTCTAGATTGTGTTGATATTTACTCCTAGATGAGTCAGGAACCATGATGGACGAAGGGAGCTCTTCTTCTGGTTCGACTATGAACCCCAGAGAGACAAGGCACTGAGTGACCACCGATACTGCCTGGACTGCTTGATCGAACTGTGGTGCTTTGATGAGGACATCATCCAGATAGGAGAAGAGCTGGATCCCCTGTAGACAGAGATGAGTGAACACCGTTACTACGACTTTGGAGAAGACCCTGGGGGCTGTGGACAGGCCAAATGGTAGCGCTGAAAACTGAAAGTGATGGCCCTCCACCTTGAACCTTAGGAACTGCTGGTGCGCTCTCCGGATGGGGATATGCAGATACACATCTTGTAAATCAACTGAGGCTAAAAATTCCCCATGTGAATTTCTCAAATGATGGAGGATAGCGTTTCCATCTTGAATATCCTGTGTCGAACAAATCAAATCAGAAACTTGAGGTCCAACACAGGCCAAAAACCTCCTGAGCGTTTTGGGACTATGCAAAATAAAGAATATACTCCTCTGTTCCTTTCCTGATCAGGAACTTGTTCGATCGCTCGTGCCTGAATAAGGTCTGTAATTGCCTGCAGTGTCGCTGCTCTTTTTACTGGATTGTTTGAGACGGGCGAGGGCACTACTTGGGGCAGCAGGGGCATGGCCCTGAACTCTATGAACTAAACATCATGAATTACGTCTAGCACCCACCTGTCCATGGTGGTGTGGACCCATTCCTCGAAAAAGCTGGAAAGCCAGCCCCCTAGACGAGGATGGGCCCATGAATCCTTCTGTGATTTTTTTTGTGTTGCCCTCGGTGTCTTGGGAGCCACCCCTGCCACCCCAAAAGCAATGTAGATTGAGAGAAGTGAACCATGATCATCTGCCTGCAAATGCCTTGTACTGGCCCCTGGAAAAACTTTTGGCATGAAAATTCTGTCTGGACCCTGAAGTCCATGGTCTGTTCCTGTCCTGGGATTGAGGCATCTGGACTTCTGCAGTCTCCCCTGATTCTTTAACCACCTCCTTTAGAGTTGAACCAAAGAGGAGGCCTCCTTCAGAAGGGGTGTTCACCAAATGCATGTCTGAGGAGGCGTCTGCCTGCCAGGCTTGAAGCCATAAGTTTTGCCGAGCTGAGGTCCGGAAGAACATAGCTCTTTCTGCACACCGGATTGCCTCCTCCGAAATGTCAGCAGAGTAGGCCGAAGCTAGCACCATTCGTTGAAGCTGTTGAAGAACAGATTTGTTCTTCTCTGGCTCATCAGCTAGCTGGACTGCCAGATCAGTGGCCCAGGAAAAAGCCGCTCGGACTGAGAAGAGATTAGCTGTAGCTGCCTTAAGCGAGGTTGTGGCTGACTGAAAAGCCTTCTTTATGGCAGTATCCACCTTCCTATCCACTGGGTCCATGAGTGAAGCCCCACCCTCTGCTGGAATAACCATTTTTTTAGTGAGGTTGGAGATTAAAGGGTCAATTCTGGGGCTGTCAAGCCATCCCTCCGTCATTTTCTTGTCAAATTTCAGTACCTTGGTGAGCCAGCGTAGAACAGGGCAGGAATGCTCTGGTCCCTGCCATTCTTCCCTTAATAGGTCCTCTATGGCCGGAGGAATGGGAAAGGTCGTCACTGGCTTAGAAGTCGAGGCAAGCCTGAAGGCTGGCTTCGTGTGCTTAGGTTCTGGAGAAGATGGGTCCAGGTGAATTTCGTCCATCACCTGTTTGATAAACAAGTCCAAGTCATCCAAATCAAAGTTTCTGACTGGTGATGAGTCTGAGTCCGACTCAGTGATTGGGATTTCCCCCTCTTCTGGGGAGGAAAAGATGGACACTGAGGGAGATCTGTCCCTTCGATGCTTCTCATGGGTGGCATCCCTAGATCTAGATCTACTCATGGATCTGGCCCTCTTCCTCCTCCTACTGTGTCATGATGAAAGGGGAGCCCCCTCGTCAGAGGAAGGGGCGGGGATGCACTTGCGGGAGGCCTTCCTGTGTGTTCTGGGACTGTGGCAGGATGCCAAAGCAAGAAGGATTAAGGGCTAAGGCCCTGTTCAGTTTCTCTATTGGGTTTGGGGCTAGATCCCTGGCTGAGTGGCGGCGCCCCTCTGAGGCGGAAGACTGTCCCTGTCCCATGGGCTGGCTGCGCAGGACCCGAGATTCGGAGGTGGATGCCTCGTTGGCCTCTTCCACGCTTGCAGATATAGCACTGCCACATTTAACACATAATAAACCTGCAAAGGTTGCCAACATGGGGGCCTGCATTTGTGGCACTTTCTGCCCCTAGTTGGCCTGTCCGATTTTGCTGAGGATATGCTGGAGGGTCGATGAATAGCTGGGAGGGTTTAAATATGTCCTTGGATTGGACTGCCCCCGCGAAGATAAGGTCTTCTTTAAGGCCAGCAGCTTGAAATAAGCCAAGTGGTGTGCTTATGTAAGCCTTTAATCCCCCTGTTAATGGCAGAATTATTTGGAATTTGAAAGGATTCAAGCCCTGGTTGAATGCATTGAGGCCCTTAGCAAATCTACTGTGCCCCTTGAAACTTGATGCTCTGGCTGCCTTTCCCGCCCGTGCCTCAGACCCTGCAAAGAGCGCGATCGCTCTGGCAGCTCCTGGAGACCATCAGGGAGCCAGAGAAGATGGGCAGCACAATCACAACACTACCCTTCTCGCAGGTCCTCCTGATCTGTCCAGCTAGTTCCCTGTCTAACTCCTCCATCTGAGAGGGTGGCCTGTACACCACTCCCATTATGAGAATCCTATTCTTGGAATCCTGGATTTGCATCCAAAGCGACTCCATACTACCCTCCTCCCCTTCCTCCCTTACACAATTAAGTCCTTATTTCACATATAGTGCCACCCCCTACTTTCCCAATCACTCTGTCCCTACAAAATAACCTGTACCCTGGTACAGACAGGTCTCAGTTATTGTATTGGGTGGCCCATGTTTCTGTGATGGCTGCAATGTCCACGATCTTCCTGCCCCCTCACATAATTGTCCTAGTTTCTCAAACCTCCTCTGGACTATATCTATTGTCTTGTCAGCTAGGTCGTTCGTCCCAAGATGTATAATTAAATGAGGCTTGTCCCTACACCTTCTGGCATATTTCAGAACAGACTGTCCCACCCTTTCCGCTGTCATTCCTGGCATGGCCTCCACCCAAATCCGACTATGCCTCTCCCCCTTGCTACCCCACCTGACTCCTCTTAGTATTGAGTCCCCAGCACTAAGATTCCACCCCTCATACTCCCTGCTTGCTTCCATTCCTTTCCACCTCTCATTCCCAGCTCCTCTTCCTCCTCCTGCACATTATTTCCCCCTTTTGCCCCTGTTGCAATTCTCATAGCAGAACTTCCCCCCGCTCCGGTTTGGTCCAGGCATTTATCAATTATTCCTCCAATAGCATCATCTCCCTCCTTCTTCCCCTCTAGCAGTGCAAAACAATTTTCTGAAGACCCTTCACCAACGCATGCTTCCTCGCTCCTCATAGTAACCTGTTCCCTCTTTTTCACTCCATGACTTTTGCCACTTCTTCTCTGCCCTACACAGGTCCCGGTCTCCTCCTTCCATTTGTCTTTTGTCTCCTGACCTGGCTTCCCTTGCAATCGTTCTTCCTGGCCTGGGCCCTTTCGTCTCCGCTTTCCTTCTTCTGACCCTCTCCTCACCACTGTTGGCTCAAATTGCCCTCCCTCATCTCCCCTCCTCCCTCCCTCCCTCCAGTATTGGGCTTAAATCCACCTCCAGCCTGCCTTGCCTGTTTTAGTTCCTCCTGCAGACCCTCAATCTCCTTTCTAAGTTTCTCTATGTGGTTGCACATTAAACATCCTCCACCCTCCAGGCAATTTTTAGAAGACTGGTGCTCCACAGTTGTTGCAACCTACCACCCTACCCATTGCTCTCATTACCCACCAGTGAACCCCCACCCTTCCAGATGAAGGATACCAACCACTCCCCCAAGTCTCCCCTCCCCGGCCTCTATCAGTGCAAAACATTCTTCCCCTTTTAATTTCCTTTACCCCCTTTGTCGTACATGTCTAGACAGACTAAGCAACTACTTTTTACATTCTCATCCTTCCTGTCCACATCCAAAAAGAGACTTTAAGCAACTATTGCATAACCTTCTTCAAACTCCTACTCCTTTTTTCCATAATGCAAATAGCAATGTAAACAAGTAACAATGAAAGCTCCTTGTTTTGCAGTTACTTCCCTTCCACTGACATAGCAGTCACCTCTTCATTTGCTGCTGTTCCTTTCCTGGATATCTGCTTCTGCTATGACAGGTACATGTCCTTTGCCCTTTTGGGGGAAGTGATGTCAGAACCCCTGGTATAAAGGAAAGCACGGACTGGGGGTGGGTGGGGTGACTGGCAGGGAGGGTGGGACCAGCCCGTGCCTTCCAGAAACAATCAGGTAGCTGAGGCCTCTGGTCAGACCATTATCACCCTTCCCCCACCATGTACTGGACTTTGCAGCTAGTGAAGCCAGCAAAAAAAAAAAAAAAAAAAACAATCACAATTCCACTCAAAGCACAAAAAATAGGTTTGAGGTGAGCAGCTTAGAGACTGCTGTTATTGCAAGCCGGAGTAATTGTGTGCACTGGGAAGAGAAACTGAGCAGTTTCCCAGTCCCCGTGTTACTGCATTGGAGGTAGCATGTGCCAGCCAATAGCCTGAGGAATCTTCAGCCTGTTTAGTATCCAGACTGAAGAGAAGACTGGTGGCAAGGTAGAGTAGAGGCCTGCCAGGTGAACACCACCTACAAAGCCCCCCCCCCCCCAAGGGTGAAGACTGGAAAGGCCTGGCAGGTGAAGACCAGCACCTTCATCCTCTCTTCAGTTGTCTACAGCTGTGGCACGCCACCAACTACTCCAACAGCACGGTACAGTAAAATCAAATATCTGCACACCCCCTGTGAACCTCCACAACTGTAAGTACCCCAGACTGCTGCTTTGGGGAGTTCCTTATTTAGCTAGCTAGTCAGAGAAATGAGGGGGTTAAAGCCCTAGGCTGGACTATGTTTAGAATCCAAGCTGCACCAGACAGATGGTTAAGGTTACATGTTTGAAGTTATTTGGGCCCAAACATAAGTTCCCCAGCATCATCGCAATCGGTGTGGTACCCACCTAAGGGACTTTGGAGACTTTTGGGCAGCTGCCAAAAGGAAACCATGTGTACCCATAGGTGGGAGGTGGAAGTGTGTGGGGTAAAAGTTTGCAACAATTGATAAAGTTGGTATGCTATTTTTCCTCCCTTTTCCCCCTTCTCCAAAATAAAATTGTTAATTGTTAATGTGACAGGTTGGTACAGTGACTTATTTCAAAAGGTGGAAAGTGTTGGTTGGTGGGGAAGGTACTAACATACTAAAATGCCAGCAGAATAGGCCTAACGGTCTTTCGTGTCTGCTCGTTTGGTTGTACTGTGGGGGCAGCTACTGTAATTTTCTGGGGAGTGTTAACCTGTAACTTATTTCCAGGTATTCCCAACCACTACCCCAGGTGGAGGCACCAAACACACTTATTGTTCCAGTAGGTTGGTGGAATATCTAGACGAGCATGGTCACCATGATGCGAAGCAGCATAGATTCATTGGGGGGATCGTGTCAGATAAATCTGATTGACTTCTTTGACTGTGTCACTAAGACAGTAGACAGGGGCCAAGCAATAGACATCTTCTATCTCAATTTCAGCAAGGCCTTTGACTCTGTGCCCCACAAAAGGCTGAACAGAAAATTGGTGGATCTCAGGGTTGTGGAAAAGATGGCCAGATGGGTGGAAAACTGGCTGAGAGACAGAACCTAGAGGATGGTTGTTTGGGGGGGGGGGGGAGAGTTATCTGGCACCAGAGAGGTAACCAGTGGGGTCCCACAAGGCTTGGTGCTGGGGCCAGTGTTCAATGTCTTCATCAATGACACCGGGGATGGCATGAAGGTCAAAAATGTGCCTATTCGCGGATGACAAGCTCTGTAAGAGAGCAGACACAACTGACGGGATACAGGACCTACAGGAAGATCTGGAAAAGCTGGGGAGGCGGTCCAGGATCTGGCAGCTTGGCTTCAATGCCAAGAAAAGCAAAGTTATGCATACTGGAGCCAAGAATCCCAGGACAGAGTACTACATCGGTGGAGTCAAAGTATTTGCATCAGAGGAGGAGAAGGACTTGGGAGACTGTGATGATCACTAGTGACCTGAAGCACTCCACACAGTGCAAGAAAGCAGCAGCAAAAGGAAACAAGATGCTGGGATGCATTTCTGGGGGTGGAATCAGTAGTAGGAGAGAGGAGGTAATACTGCCCTTGTACAGGTCAGTGGTAAGGCCGCATCTATAGTACGGAGTTCAGTACTGGTGCCTACACCTCAAAAAGGACATTAACCTACTGGAAAAGGTCCAGAGGAGGGCTACAAAGATGACAGTAGATCAGCAGGGTAAGGCATAAGAGGAGAGGTTGAAGGCACTGAACATGTACTCCTTGGAAGTCGGGGGGGGACATGATTGGGACCTTTAAGTACTTGAAAGGGATAAAGAAGGTTGATAAGGAGAGTCTTTTTAAGCGGAGTGGCGACCATAACACAAGGGGGCACAGTCAAGCTGAAGACTGAGGTTTAGGAAGGAGGTCAGGAAGCACTTCTTCACAGAGAGGGTGGTGGACATGTCGAATGCGCAGCTGGAAGAGGTCATCTCTTTGAAGACAGTGGGCAGCTTTAAGAGAAGCTGGGATAGTCATGGTGGAAGGTAAGGATCATGGGAGGAGTGGGGAGGAAGGGCAGGGACAGCAGCTCAAGCCGTGGACCCTGCAATACGAGCAGACTTAATAGACCAAATGGCCTTCTTCTGCTGGCTTCGTCGTATGTTCTTATCAGGGGTACTCCACGAGCCTAAGCCAGCCCCCTCGAGGTATGTCCAGAGAAGACCTGAGGGCCCAAGAAACAGCCATGGTTAAGTCCAGAAAAACCAGGCTGTTACAGGATGAAGCAAACTAACTATGGATAATAGCAAGTGAACTTCTTTACTTATGCACAAACTGGTGACTAGGAAAGGACCACCGAGCCAAAGCTTGTGTCTTGGTGTGCAATTATATGTGGATTGGTGACTGGGAAGGCACACTGAGTCAAGGCTTGTTTCTATAGTTGGTGTGTATATGCAAATTGATTTGGTGACTGGGAAAGGCACACTGATTCAGGGCTTGTTTCTACAGTAGGTGTTTATATGTAAACTGGTGACTGGGAAAGGCACACTGAGCCAATGATCATTTTCAGGCATGACCTGAGCTGAGGGTACAGGAAGCTGATTAACAACAGGGTAAGAGGGGGAGAGATGAAGGTGGCTAGGACAGTTGTTCTAGCTAGAGGGGAAAACAGAGTAACAAGAGTCAGAAAAGTGGAGTGACATGCATAACCTGGGATGTGGGATTAGTGGTGGAGACTATAAGTTGAATAAAAAGAGAATATACTCAGTCAACTTTATTAGTCTTACTTTATTCCTAGTGTACTGAGCAAAGCAGGATATTTTTTTCTAGGGGAGGCCCAAGAATTTTTTCTAAATTTTAGGGAGGCTCGATATCTTTTTCCATGGCTTGGGGGAGGCTCATCACAAAGTGTGAGTACTAATGCTGTAGAAGGTCTGGTTTCACAGTCAGAGAGTTTGCTGGACACTTGAGTGTGCAACATTACTATGCATTTTTGCTTTAAAACTCGAACAGCATACTCCCTACATGGAACACAGGTCTTCAGAGCGGTAAAACAACAGATGTCCCTCTTTAGGCAAGACAATTAAGAGATATAAATCACACTTTATAATGTGGGACAGCCCCTTCTCCATGTGAGCAGTGATAAAATGAGGGACTGTTCCTACAAATGTGTAATAGTTGAAAGGTACTGTATAATGTATTGCTGATTCCATTTTTACTAGCCCTGGGGGTCGTGTACCATTTTACTCTGCGTTTGAGGGAACTGAACTGGAGTAAATACTGTAGTAAAGCACCTAGCCTACACATAAAAGGTAGTAAGAGTCTCATGCTCCAGTAAATGTACCCAATGAAAAAAAAAAAAAGTACTATACTGCGGTATTCACAGTAGATGCTTCAGCCCTATACTGGGCAGTAAACTTTAATTTAAGGGACTGGGGGACACAAACTAGAAATGGGCAGATTTCCAAGGACAGGGTACTGAAGGGGCCACAGAATCTGAAGACTGACAAATTCCGGGGGCCAGATAGGATATATCCCAGGATACTCGGGGAGATGGGCCATGCACTGCCAGCTTCCCTGGCTGCCCTCTTAAATGGAGTCCTCGGAAACAGGCAGGGTTCTGACTGTCTAGAGGGTAGCACACGTGGTACTCCTGCATAAAAGTGAGATAAAAACCCTGGTCATTACAAACTGAGGAGTCTGGCATCCAGTGCAGGAAAGAGATTCTGGAGACAATAATTAATGACTACACTGCTGAATCTTTAGAGGAAAGGGGGCTGACAGATAAAAACCAACATGGTTTCACAAGGGGCAGGTCATGTCAGAGGCTCCTAAAAGACTTTCAATTTGGTGACACAATCCGTCCACAGGGATCAAACATTGAATATCCTGTATCTGTATTTCAATTACACACTTGATTCACTGACACATGAGAGACTGATTAAAAATGTGGGTGAATGCCGGCTCCGTGGTGCCGAGCGAAGGGGTTTGCTCGGCACACTGGCAACCTGGGTTCACGCCCTGAGCCAGAGTACCAGGAGCGGAGTCCGGCCGGGACGGAATAAAAAGCATCCACTGAATGCTTCCCTCCCAGGAAGGGGGTGGGCAGGACCTCAGCACCTGTGGGCGGATTGGGTGATGTGCTAAGGGGACACGACCCCTCCGGTCCCTGCCTAAGGTTGCCGTACTCACGCAGGCCCAATTAGGGCAGTTGTGGGCAGGCCAGTAAATGGGAAAAGTGCCTCCCGATCAGCCGGATGATGACCACCTGTCCCTTGCTGCCACGAAGCCCTGGAGCAAGCCCAGTCCAACCCCGCAGCATCGCAGATATGCAGGCTCACCTACAGGCACCCCCCTCCCCCCCGGAAGAGAAGGGCCCTCCTGACAAAGGGATATGCTGAGTTACCCGGGGGCTGCTATAGAGGTCGGTGGATGGTGGCAGGGACCTAGGCGGTCCTAAGGAGTGGCCAGTCGGGTGAGCCCAAGGGAGAAGCATAAATACAAAAAACCAAAAAAATTGTGGGTGAATTTAATGTAAAGGACTCACTAGATGGACTGGGAACTGGTTGTTGGGTAAGATCCAGAGGATAGTCCTCAATGCCCAATTCTCTGGGGGTAAATGAGCTGACCAGTGGTGTGCCTCAAAGATGCATCGTGGGCTAGCAGTCTTCAATATGTACAATGGCAACACGGAGATCGAACTACAGAGAAAAGTGAGTTTATCTGTAGGGAACTTCAAGCTCTGCAAAGTGGGGACAGTGAGGAATAATCAGCTGTATGAGGAAGGAAGTGGCAAGCCCAGAAAAACTTGTCTGGCATTTGGCAATTAAAGTCCGGTGCCAAAAGATGCACTGTGATGTACACTGGGTGCAGAAATCCAAAGTCAGAGAACTGGATCAAAGGGTTTTAGGCAGAACACTCCAGGTGGGGAAAGGGGCTTGGGTGTACTAATTAGTAACCAAATTAAATTCTTCTGTCAGTGTAGCAGAGCACATGGGAAGGTCAGCAGGATACTGCGTAGCATCAGATGTAGCTTCACCAGTCACAGCAGGTACAGGTGATTCTGCCATTGTACATGTTGCTGGTTAGACAGCACACAGGGTATTGTGTGCAGTTCTGGAGCCCACACTTCAGGAGGGACCAAGATTAAGTGGAGTCAACAAAAAAGAAAGGTGACAAAAATTATCCACGATCAACAGAAAAAGACCTACAACGAGATTCTAGGGGCCCTCAACATAGGTTTCATAGGTTTGTTTCAAGCTAGTGGAGCAATTTGGCCGTTTAGGCTTGCCATTTCTCATTTGGGAAAATCCTTTAACATGTCCTCACTTGGGGCTAGAAAAGAGGGGGGATATGATAGAGACCTATAAATACATTCTGTGGGGGATAGTTGAGTGGAACATATAGGATTGTTCAAACTGAAGCACCACTAGGAGTCACAGCCTCACAATGGCAGAGGGGATGTTTGGTAGAGACATAAGGAAGCAGTTTCTCAAGGAGAGAGTGCTGGACAAAGGGAACAGCCTTTCCTACAATGTGGTTAACAGATGTCCCATAAATGGTTTCAAAATGCTGTGCGACACCCTCGAGGGGATCATCAGAAGTGAAAGGGATCAGTGATGGAATAGCAGTGGACAGGGACTGGAGTAGTGCTGGGAACTTGAGTAAGTCAGGGCCTCAGAGCAGACTCAACTAAGTATTCTATCTTTACTGTCCACATCTATATGTTTGTATCAGTAATGTAAAGCTGGTCTTTTTCACTATTCCTGTTTTTCACAGCATTTTGCTCCTTGTAAGCTTTAACGTCAGGATCCTATTGTACACAGTTGTTTTACTGTTATCTTAATAGCTGTGTGAATGTTTTATTTTGTGAAGCCTTATTTTGTTGTAAAAAAAAAAAAAAATCAATTGTACTTCCCCCTTCCCCCAGGACACATCTGGAAACGAGCTAGTATAGCTCAGTATGCCATTCCTGGTGAAACCTTTCAAATAAATAAATAAATAATGTCAGGTTGTCCTATGTTCAAAAACTCTGGCTCACCACAGAATTTTGCACTTTATTTGCAAGGCTTGAGTAAGTCAGGGACTCAGAGTCTGCCCTGTTCCTAATGCATTTTGGTCACTGGGGGCTATGATGATTTACCGATTCTTCTCATCACAGCCATTTACTCCATGTCTGCATTCTAAGTGAAGTTGATCTATGTTCATTCAATTCCCTCTCTGCACATTTTGCTCAGTGTTTGTAAGAGTGGTGCCAATGTGATCCTGTTCATGACCAACTCCATTTCCTGTCACCACAGTGTTTTCCTCTGTATCTGCAGGCTACAATGTAAAGCTAGCCCCACGTTCAATAGCCCCGTGCTTGACACATTTTGCTCGCGTAGGCTGTGAGCGCAGGCTGATCCTGTTCCCATCACGGGATTCTGCTCTATGTCTGCAGGCCATAGAGGTAAGCCTTGACCCAGATTTTCCACAGTATGGGGCCAGCTGTTGTACTAGGCAAGGAAGTTGCATCATCGGCAACGGAGAAACAAATCCAAAACTTACAGGCAAGGCAGATTCTGTCTGCTCACCATGTGACAGCATAAAAACTCAGTCAGTTTTAGATTTACTTCAGCTATTAAACTCAACAAAATGGGGATTTACGTTATCATTAAAAAGAAAATACAATCTAGCCCTGTGATGCGAGTGGTGGGGCATCCACTTGGTATGCTGAGAACCCAAGTTTGCACCTTAAACTCAGGATATAAGGAGCGGCGGCAGACAGGAAGGACTCCAGGGTGTCCTTTGAATGCTATCCTAGGTGGGGTGGGTTGTACCATGCTGCTTCTGCAGCAGCTTCTAGGGGTGGCAAGGTGGTGGCACTTATGGAGATGTGGGCACACTTGCGCTTTTAGACTTTCAGCGCCCAGAACCCAGGCTGTGGGTGCAGCAATCATGACAGACGAGAACAGAGAAAAAGGGAAAAATATGCCCTTTGGCTTTCAGGACTCCTCCCATGCCTCTGACTGGCTGTGCACACTGACTCTGCCCCCAGTCACTGTATCTTCAGTACAGCAGACACTGTTTCTCCCTGGTCCCCCACGAGGAAGCCCCAGGCATGCTTAAGTCAGTCTCATAGAATGGCGAGACAGAGATGTGAGGGAACCTGGCAGTGGAGATCAGCAGTGCTGGGTGAGTCCTACAGGCAGCAGGAACCAGCCCACAGAAAGTCCAAAGGAGTGTGGGGGTCAATAGCCGAGGTGGATAAATAAAGCATACAAAGAAAATTAAAATAAAATATAAATGCAAACCCTGCAAAATCCCACCAGGCCTTAAACTTCACCCAGCAGATGATCACAGTTTACTAACCATACACCCTGAAGTGACAGAGACTTCTCCATCAATATAATCCGACTTCTTTATGTATTTGTAATTTGTGACCAGGAAAGGTACAGTAAGTTATTAAACCTGGCTTCCAGGTATGTCTGGGGGTGGGGGTGTGGTGGATTGCATGTAATGGACAGCGAGAATGTTGACCACGACACCACAGAAACTCCCCTGCTCTTCTTCGATAAGTGCCATGGGATTTTTGTTTTTTTAATTAGTTTTTATTCTTTTTATAGCATACTACAAAGAATACAGATTACTTTAAAACTTAAACAAGAGAAGTAACATACATATTCTATAATCGTACTCATGCATTAGTCATTTGTACAAATGAATTAGTTTTCCTTACCACATAAGAGCAGTGTAGGTCCTTTCCGTCCTGTAGTTGGCAACTTCAGTAGTAATCAGAGTTTGCAAAGTTCTCTAAACGAGGAGTCTTCGCTACACTGATAATGTTTTAACATATGGAAAGCCAGTCTGTAGAATGGCCTTCACAATGTCATAAGTTGATCATGTAAGTGGTTCAACATATAACCTAGTTGTAAGACCACTTCACATTGTTATACAGTATATATTATATACTAGAGAATTCAAAAAGAAAAGAAGGAAAATTGTAGAGAAGAATAAATGCAAGTGGTTTGAGAAACTCAAAACAGTTTATCTGTCAGTCGGTAGGAATGGAAGGAATAGTACAGCGGGACCCGGGGAGGGGGAAGAGACACGATCCTATGGTACAGAATCTGTATATATTTTTCTACTTGGTACATTAGGCATTTTCTCCATTTAATTTCAAAGAATAGAATATGGTTAGTGAGACTTGCAGAAATTTTCTCCAGTGTGTAGATCTCGTGGGTGAGAGCCTTCCAGAGCCCCCGTGTGGGTACTTTGTGCACCACAATCTTGTTATGGCTTTTTTGGCTACTAGGATTAGCAGGTTCAGAATTTTAATGGGAGGAGGGTTAAGAATCGGTCTCTCTGTGCGGATGACCAAAAGTATAAAACCAAGTGTTATTTCACCTGGACAATCATATGTGTCCTCCATTTCTTTAATTAACCTCCTTCCAGAAGTTTTGTATTACAGGGCATGTTAGCAGTATATGAGAGTGGTCTGCTTGTTTGGATACACACCGATGCCAATATTCCACTGCTTGGGGGCCTATAAATTTTGCTGCTATCGCTGGAGAGTGCCATGAGCTCTTATACTTCCACCTGGACAGTGGATGGGCAGAAGGGACCTCTGTTTAACATCTCATCCAAAGGATGGCATCTCACCAGTGCAGCACCCCCTCATACTGCAGTAAAGTATCAGTTATGGATATTACCCCTAGTACCAGGTTTGGGGCTAGAACCCACAACCTTGCAGTATTTCCACCCCAGAGCTGAAAGTGCTCCCTACTGAGACACTGACATTTAAGTATGAGTCATTAGGTGACAAATACAGAAACCAAGCACCAAAGAAAAATACAGGGACGAAGAAAAATAAATTTGGGTGAAAACTAGAAAAATTAAGAATAAGACTATATGGATTATGTCTATGTTGCATGACACATGTATTTTTTTTATTACATTTTCACCAGGAGGTATGTTGAGCTGTGCACTGCTAATTTTTAACTATGTTCCAAGTATCAGGGCATTGGTTGACATCACAATAATAAGCTAATGCCCCTATCCTTTCAATATCTTCCTGGGAAAACACTATCGCTCTCCCAAAGTGTGTCCAATTACACAATAATACCAGATATAAAAGTCTATTTTCAGGCAACGTTTGGTCCAGCTAAATCCTTGTCGGCCTGCGCTACTGATACCCACAACGCTTTGCACTGGATTTGAGCCTTTAATGTGCGAGTATGATTGGGAGATGCACACAAGAACCAACCTACATAGTAGACTTGGTGCCACCCCTGCTAATCCTTTCACCACTTAGTCTAAGATTATGCCTCGTCTCTTATGTTTCTGTTGTCAGTGGTACTGATTCTAAACTGCTCTTGCTCACTAATAAAAGCCTCTTTATTGACTTACAGAGCAACAATTGTGCCCATTTAAAACAAAAAGTCACCGAGCACCCTACTAGTGCCTAACCTAACCTGGACTTAAACAGCCTATACCTTGAATTTCTCAACACAGTAGTTTATGTAGAGGAAGGGACTGTAATTCTAAGCTCTCTGGAGCAGGCTGCTAAATCCCTTACCCTTCCTGTTCCCAATTTGTGAAAGCCCTGTCCCCCGCACTCAGGCATTTTGCGAAAAATGATTTTGTAGCATGCAGAGGTGTGCTCTATTGATATCAATGGTGGCAAGTTTTAAACTGCTTTCTGTTACATCGTAGAGGTCCATTAGGGTCAAATCAAACCACCACTCAACCAACAAGGGGCAGCACGGGGTGGGCTTTTACAAACTGGGACCAAGAAGGAAGGGATCTGGCAGCCAGCACCTGCAAGCGAGGAACTACAAATCCTTCCCCTTCAAAAACTACTGCTTAGAAAAGATCATGGACTCAGGTAAGGTAACGTACCAGACGGGGATTGATGAAAGTACCGAAATTAGTGCTCTTCAACTTGTCCCTACCGTTTTAGAGCGTGTAAATCAGGTCCAACCCATCCTCCACTGTCTTCTAGGGCAGTCCCACCTGGAGTCTGACCCAAAGCACTGGTGTGCACCAATCACGTGACAAACCTTCCCAAATATACTCCAGAATCTGAATCTCCTGTTTGTTTTAATTCATGCCTCAAGGCATTTATACAAATGTGTCCAAATGTACAAGAATTGCAATGAAAGTAACTGGGAACGGTTTGGACTCACTGAGGTAAACAGAAGCAGCAGGTTTGTTAGTTTCCATTTCTGCTCATTCACTAGAGGCACTTTCTGTGGGCATTTAAAAGTGTGGGTCACTGATCCAGAGCTGCAAAGAGATGGGGGTTGATGATGATGCTGCTCATACCTCACACACAATAATCCTGCTGCACATGAAACAATGCAACACAAAGCCGACACTGAACTTGAAATCTTACAGTGGCAAACTCCAACCCAACCTGCCACTGTGTTAGGGTTCAACAAGAAATAGGGACAGCGGTTTCCAATCCCTACACAGAGCGAATAAAACCGGCAGTAGTACAGGTCTAAAACAGCAAGCACAGCAGATTTATTTTGTGGAGGGGTGGGAGGGTGGCTTTGTCAAAAATTAATAGGATGGCCTTTTTAAGATAAGATTATTCCAATCCTGAACTACTGGAAGAACAAAATACAGTATTTTATGTGCCTAGGAGACAAAGCCACCGAAAAAAATAAATGTGCATCTCATTTAATATGGTAATTTAGTTTTTTTTATACAATGCTGCTGCTTTGAACATCAAGCCAAGGTGCTTCAAAAGGGCCTTTAAACTCCATGTGCCACACAAACACGCACACACTTTACAGCAGAATCAAAGGCCACAGAGGGAAGGGAAATGTAATATCCGATTAGACAGCTGAATACATCTCCTCGCTGCAACTGTCAGGGGAAAGAAAGCCCTGTTGTCTGAATACAGCCTTGGAGTGGCAGCTACTAGTCTATTGGATCGTGCTGGAGGAAAGCTGATCTGACTGTTTTCATCTCAAAAGCCCCCCCCCCAACCCCCCAAGCCAATTACAGCTCAGAATAATGTTTCAGGGAATGGACAGTAATTGAAAAAAGATTTGCTCTAAATCACTGCTTCAATTTTCCAGGAATCCTATTAGCTAGAACTCTGCTGGAGTGTATTTGGAGTAGTAATAGAGTGTTGTTTAAGCATCATCATTACATGAATGGAGAGATCACGCCTAGTGCAGACAGAGGTCTGCTTCAAGTCATATCAGGGCCCATCAGGGGAGGGGGCAGGTGACAGTGCCACATCACATTCCATACATGAACCCAGAACACCCCATAAAAGCAAGTTCTATCAGCTGTAGCAGGAATGTGCTATGAATCACAAAGCACAATGATAAGGGCCTGGTTTTATGTGTCATGCTGAACAACAACCCTTCCTCACAGTCAATGCAGGTTCAACAGCTGAAACAGCTGACCCAACGACACAGCAGCTAGGGTGGAGGAGAGTTGCCAGCTATGCCGGGAACTCAAGATTGCACCCCTGAACTACAGTCATCACTGCCAGCCAGAAGAGTTTATGCAACATACTTGGGGCTCAACCCGGGGGACAGCTCGGGGTAATGTGAGGAAGCATTTTTCACTGAGAGGGTTGTGGACGCATGGAACAGCCTCCCTGAGGAGGTCGTGGAGTCAAGAACAGTGGGGGACTTCAAGAATGCATGGGACAGGCATAAGGCAGTCCTAGTGGCTGGTAAGAGGAAGTAAGCTGCTGGTTAACTAGGATCTGCAGCTTATCTGTTAGGTAGGAAAATGGGCAGACTAGGTGGGCCAAGCAGTCCTTATCTGCCGTCAAATTCTATGTTTCTATGTCTAACCCACGGTAGTGTGGAAGGTGGGCAGACAGTTTGGCTTAGTGGTTAGAATGCAAAGCTGTGAATCTGAAGAGCCAAGTTTGAATCACATAACTGCCAAGTCACCTAACCACTCAGTAATTTCTCACTAATGTGTTTTATGTGCTGTTTGGATGTATGGATAGACAGACAGGCAGATAGGACAGGACAGACTGACAGAACTTTAAATACGCATTTCTAAAACAAGGCCAAGTACATCAACAGGTGCCAGTACCTCCAACGTACACATATTTTAAACAGTAAATAGCTCACTAGGTGCCACGATCATAGAAAGCTTCTGGAAGAGTCAGGCAAGTCTTTCCTTGGATTAAAGTCAGTGTCTATCAAGCATACCTGATGCAGGAAGCAGCCTGATTTTATGTAAATGATACTACGTTTACAGCCTTGATAAGGTGGGCCAGGAGTCCCATGAAATGTCAGCTTACCATATGGAGGATTATAATAAGTCACTAAGAGGATTGTAGCCAATCAACACAGAGAGCTACTATACATATTATCTGGTGTTCAGTGTGCTCTCATGCTGAGCGGGGGGAGAGGGGCATGCTCCATTTCAACACCAGGGAAAGGATGGCACAATAAAATAAAAAGACTAAACTCAACTGATCTATAAGGGCCTCTGAGGGATATCTCTTAGGGTATAACAGACTCCTCTCCTGGGGTCTGGGCAGACAGAACCACTCAGCTTCGCTCTACAATCCTCTCGCGCAAACCTCAGGCTCAGAGTCTTATACCGTAAGAGACATCCCTCAGAGGCCCAATTAACTTATATTTTACAATAAATAAAGAAGTTTGTTTCGTACCAGGAGTTGAGCTTTCCAGTTTCCTTCTTTTAAGACCAGACCATTACTGATACCAACTGTAATTTGTTTACAGAAAAGTGGAAAATCACTTCAAATGAACACTGCCACTACTTTTATACCCACAGCATATTCCCACTAGAGTCTTGCACAGTCAATTACTTACTGTTTGTGCCTTTCGTCTACTTCAACTGCATGGACTGTATTCTTGATGTACTGGCAGGGAGTACCTTTGTTGTCAAAAGCTGGCTATGTGCTGCTGTCTGTCTGTGAGGACCCTCATGAAAACAAGGTGTTGCATCTTATGAGGCTGTCCTAGATGACATCAACTTCCAACAAGTAAATAAATGATAAAACCAGCTGTATTGTGTGTGTATATGTATTATAATGATGCAGTAGCACACCAACGTGGATGTATGCATCTATGCAGGGATGGCAACAGATATGTTCACACAGATTTGCAAAAACTTTGTTAATGCACCAGTTAGGGTTCAGATTAAAGTGACAAAAAGAAGGGAAATGTGGTGTTAGGGTTCCCAACTCTAACACCCTACTCCCACACTGCAGGCAGCAAAAGGAAAAACCATTATAGTTTCACCTCTCTCGCAAATCAGGCTTGGGGCATTCCTTGGAGTTGTAAAATCCTAACGCTCACTCCATTCTCATATACTCTGCAAATCTCGGCTTCTTTACTGATAGAATGGGGTGAGAGTTTGGGTTGACAACCCCAACATCCCAGGCCTGAAGCTCTTCTGTCCACCGCAGGAGTCCTCTGATGATCCAACCCAGTACCAGCCCCTGCTCAGCAGCCTCTCTGGAATCCTGACAGTACCCACATTCTGTCTCCTATGAGCGCCACCCCCAACCCCATTCCCCAAGATGGCAGGAAGATACTTCACTCAATAGTCATCGACCAGGAGATGGCAGTATGTTGCCAATAACCAAGGAGCCAGTAGGGTCCTACTGTGGCTTGGGGGTAACGGTGGCTTATCTGCCTGGAGCTGCTGAGGTATTTTTTCCCCACTAATCCCTTCCTTATCCCTCCACAGGCTGTGGTCCTTAGGAGCAACCCAACCAAATACCCATTAGGGCTGTCCGAAGGGTAGGTGAGCCTCTTACTACCTCCCAAACTCCCCTGCCAGCCCCACTCTGGGCATGCAACACCTCCACATCACTCACCAGGTGAGCAGGTGTGTGCAGACACAAGGTCGATGCAGGTGGCTCACTAGTTCCTTCCCCCACAACACACCACCCCCCTGGGCCACTAGGGGACAACTGTGCAGCAGCAGAAGTCACCCTCCCTCCCTGAAGCAGGAGACATCTGAGAATCATGGCCAGATTTGTTTGACATTGACCTCCCTGCTGTGAATCCATGTTGCCTTGGATCCTGGGCGCCCTTGGATTCCAAGTGTCCCACTATGCTGGCCTTAAGTAGTGCCTCCATGATCTTCCCAATTACTGAGGTACAGCTAATCAGCCTATAGTGTCATGGTTCCTTCCTGCTCTCACTTTTGTGTAGAGAAACTACATGTGCCCTCCTCCAGTCCTCCGGAATTACTTCTGTGTTTTTGTAACTCTGTGAACATGGCTGCCAGAGGTGCTGCTAGCTCTTTCCTCAGCTCCCATCCTTGGGTATATGCCATCTGGCCCCATTGCTTTGTCCACCTTCAGTATGGTGAGTTCCTCCAGGACTCTCTCCTCTGTGAATGGGCTAGTGTTTACCTCCCCCCCCCCCCCGTATCTGCTGCCCAGCTGTGGCCCATGTGCTTCCCCCTCTTTGGTGAATACTGAACAGAAGTATTTATTCAGCATTTCTGCCTTATCAAGGTCTCCTCCTACACTCTCCTCCCTCCCTCCCTCTGAGCCTTATGACCCCAAACTTTCCTTCTCTCGCTGTGGTACCTACAGGATGTCTTGTCCCCCTTCTTCACCATCTGCGCCAATCTTTCCTCAGTCTGTACATTTGCTCTTCTCATAGCCTTCCCCGCTTCCCTTAGATGTTCTAGGTACACCTCCATGTCCTCCCTCCTCCGAGTCTCCTTATACTTCCTAAACCCTGCCCTTTTGGCTCTCACTTTGTCTGCCACCTCTTTTGAGAACCATAGTGGTTTCTTCCTTCCTTCTCTTACTTTTTTTTTTTTTTTTTTTTTTTAGTTAATCCTTTTTTTTTTTTTACCTTGGTTTCCAGGTCTGCCACACCCGTCCAGGCATCCTATTCCTCCGGCCGCCATCCGGTACTATCCCGGGCCTATGGAGCCCCTGCTGCCAATTACCCCCCTGGCTTACCCCCACGGTAGGACGGTGGAGAGTCCCCCTTACTCTCCGACCAAATCAGGATCCAGCAATGCAGCGATGCCACCGACCAGGCATCCCATGGACGGCCATCAAGCCGTCGTGACCATTCCGCCATTTCTCCCTGTTCTCTGGAATTCCCCAGAGTCAGAGGGCATGCTATAACGCCAACGGCCGCAGGTGCGCACACGCGTCCCCGTCCAGGCGTCTGTCCTCGACTCCTCCCCAGTGTATGGTGTGCGTCCCCGACCCTCAACCTCCGTCAGGGGGCAGTCGGACACCGACCATTGTGGACTCCCCTCCCCAGAGAGGAAGAGCAGTCCATTAGATGCACAATCCCTCTCCTCCCCTGCCAGCCTTCAGCGACCCGTGCTCGCTCCCGAACCCGGGTCACCGGCGTGGCATGAAGTGTGGCATCCAGTGCCTCAGCCCTCAGTGTCACCAGGCCAGCCCACCTTCTCTTACTTTTGGTTACCAACCTGATGTATTGGTTCGTCACCTCTTCTATGGTGCCTTTCAAGTGTTCCCACTTCTTTTCAACTACTCCCCACCCCCCCTCCTAGCCATGGCTTCTATGATATGTCCCCCCATATTAGCAAAGTCTGCCCTTCTAAGACCTTTGCCTTTGTGTGACTTGACTGTGTCCCTGTCCCCTTGTTAAACCACAGTATGACGTGCTCGCTGGATCCCAGTTGACCTTGTACCTGGACTTCTACGATTTTGTCCCCATTTGTCAGTACCAGGTCCAGTATTGCCCTGTCTCTGGTGGGATCATGCACAAGCTGCCTGAGGCCTGCCCCCAGTAGGGACTCTAAGATGTCCTGACTACTGGTTGAAGCAGCTCCTGGGGTAATCCAGTACACGTCTGGTAAATTGAAATTGCCCACCAGCAGAACCTCCCCTTTTGCTGCCATCTCATGTATTTTATCCAGTAGCTCCGTATCTGCTTCCTCCCTCTGTGTTGGAGGCCTGTAAATCACACACATGCGTACTGCTCTGCCGTTGCCAGGCTCGAGGATGACCCACAGTGCCTCGGCCTCCCCCTGTCTTCCCTGCATCTCTGTAGCCTTTATACCTTCTCTGACATACAGAGCCACCTCCCCCCGTCCCTCCTGAACAGAGCATAACCCAGTACAGTAATGTCCCATCCATTACTTGCAGTGTACCAAGTCTCTGTTATCGCAGCTATGTGCAGGTCCCCCTCTACCAGTAAGGCATCCAAATGTGGGATTTTATTTCCCAGGCTTGCAGGCATTCGTTACCATGGCCTTTCATGATCTGCTGCCTATCATTCCCCTACACCTACTGTTGCTCCCCTTATTCACCCCCCCCCCAAAGTCTTTAATCATATGCGGATACGATTCCTCTGCTTTTCCTTTGTGCCTGGTTCTGGCATCTCTATGTAAAACTTTTCTTTCTGCATCTTAGTTCTGGTCTGCCTGACTTGTGGGGGTGGGCTGCTTTTGTTCATCAGCTCCCATGTACCCCCCCCGGCCCGGATAGTTTAAATGCCTGTCAACGAAGCATTGAATTTTTCATTGAAACTACCTTCCCCTTCCTGGAGGCAGTATAGCGCAGTGGTCTAAGGCTCCGAGCTGCAAATCTGGTGACATCCAGCAGACCAGACCTGGGTTTGAATCCCACAGCTTCCACTTGCATACTGTGTGACCCTGAGCAAGTCGCTTAACTTCCTTGTGCTCCCAGGTCGCACCTGGAAACAAGCTCTAGCTTAGTGTGCCTTTCCTGGTTAAACAATTACCACCCCTTCCCTCCTTCCTGGATGGATGCCGTCCATTGCCCTTGTACAGGCCCACATCATTCCAGGTGGGTCCCTAGTCCCCAATGTAGCCATACTCCTTCTCACTGCACCAGCCCTTCAACCACGTGTTGAAGGTACCAATATGGAGACTCCTGTCCTCCCCACTGCTGTGGACTGGCAGCACCTCCAAAAATGTCACAGAGATTGCTACCTTCTCCAGGCGTCACCACCCCCAACTCCCTAAAGTCCTCCTGCACCTGTTCCAGGCTTGTCCTGCTGTCAGATAGGTCATTTGTTCCCAGGTGGATAATGACCTCCAACACCCTTCTCCTTGCCACTGCTTCCACAATCCTCAGGATCCACTCTCCCTCCCTCCCTCCGAGCTGTGCCTCCTGGAAGGCACTTGACCTCTATATTCTCTCCGCTATCTTTACCCAGCTCCATTCCCCGAACAACTGAGCCCCCCACCAGGAGTAACTTCTTCCTTTGGGGTCCTCTCCCTCCCGCCACTGGGGCTCCCTCAAGGAGGTGCCTCACGCCCCACCCCACCCTGGTCACAGCCTCGGGTTCCCCTGTGGGGCTCTCCTGCAGAACAGTGTAAGAGTTCCTGAGCTGGACTGGATGGAGGGGGGGGGATGTGCCTCTGATCCCCTCCCTGGGCCCACCGTAGTCCAACCCCTTCCTCTATCTTGGCATCCATTGTGGCAGTGGCTGGGGACATGGCCTCTGGGTGGGAAAGGTGGTCTCCAATACTCCTGCCAGCTCGGTCCAGAGACTGGCCACCTCCGCCCTCAGCCCAGAGAGGTGCCTAAAGATGGGCAGCACCGCAGTACCCAGAATGATGTTCTGAAGATTGCTGCTCCACACCCACCACACTGCATCCTACTCTTCTGCTTAATTCCTTCCCCTTTAGCCCTGTGTGTGTCCTTTACTTTTTTTTTTTGTGACCTTACCCTTCTCCCACTCCTTGCTGCCTCTTACTTATGTTTTGATCTACTGAATGATTCACCCCTTGTGCTAGCAGCCCATATTACTAGGAGCCTGCCTGTTGCACAGTTTCCCCAAATATCCCTGTGCCCTTACGAAGGTGTGACTTGAGGAAGCCTATTAGGGAGGAACACCCTGGGGTGGGTGGGGATGGGAGGAGGTTACACATTTGTTCCACGGATGAAGGAACATACAATCAGTTACTGAAGCTGGCATCCTGAAAGCAAACACAAGTTACCAGCAAACTGCTTGTACAGGCTTTAATGAAAAACTCCCAGTACACAAGTAAATACTTCATTCAATAAACCCTCTGCTTCCGATTAGATATCCCAAACCAAGACTGGAATACCTCCCTTGTATGTCTGTTAACACCAGTCCTGTTCCCTGCACTGCTGCCCTTCCTCTCTTCTCCACAGAGCTCAGCACTCTCTCAGGTGAATTCCATACTGCGCTCCCCTTAAGCTGCAGTCTACAACAGACAATAAAGAGCAGACCAATCTGAACATGCTTCATGGACATTTTTTCTAGCTGGACAATCACCAGAGATGGGCAGGAGGGAAGTCGATTTAACACTCATCCGAAGGGCAGCACCTCTCTCTGACTGTACAACCCACCCCATTCTTAAATATTCTGTTGGTATCGTGATTCAGCCAGGTCCCCTGTATGGCATTTAACATACAACCTTCTGGACAAGAGGAGAGAGTGATGGAAACGAAGTCACGCTGACACCAGCTAAAAAAGTGAATGTAGCCTTTCAGCAAGTGTAGTACAGAGGCATGTTACACAATTTCAAAACAGTACTGTTCAGTCCCAGAGAGGATTTCAAAACAAAGTCAGTGGAGAAAGGCAAACATAATGGTTAAACCACCTTCATCCATAGGCCTGCTTCTGGCTTGGGTGAACAAGGGTAGAGAATCAAGAGGTTAAACTAGCAAGCTGCAAATGAGCTTGGTACATCCAGCAGACCAGAGTTTGATACCCAGAACCTCCACATGCATACTGTGTGACCCTGAGCAAGTCACTTAACCTTCCTGTGCTCCTGGCTCACTCCTGTGAATGGGACTTTGTGCCCAGTGGGCCTTAACAAGTTCCCAAAAAATAACGCAGATAACGATGCCAGAGAGACTGAGCAGCCTGAATTTGAGGCAGTGGAGACAAAATCAGCAGCAACACTACAAGCTTCAGCAGCCACAAGATTAAAGAATGTTGCATCATATTGAACAAGAAAATATGACAGCATTTCACGGTTTTCTGCCAAGGCTGTAATTCACTCAAACTGCCAGGAAGCAACTGCGTGTCTGCTACCTAGTTCTGTAACTGATGGCTGTTCCAAGGTTCAGTTTTCAGTTTCCTAATGAGAGCAGCCATCAAACATCAGAGATGTCAACATTAACCCTCACACTATATACAGTGCAGGTACACAAGAATATCTCTGTAACAGCTACAAATGCATGCATGCCGTTAACATGCAATATTTGTACAATTATTCCCTCCACTGGGCCAGCAAATCTCCTCTTGTCCTGGGTTCGAGTTTCTCTTTAAGGGGGACGTAGTCATCAGCATTTGTTGGCCTACATTGGCCATTTTAAGCACTCAACCAGTTAACTAACAACAAAAAAAAAAATCATTTAACACCTCTTATACTGGAATGGAAACAATGGTTTCTGAACTTCCAAAAGAATTACCAAGCAATGTTTGTTTTTTTTAACTATTCACTTGAGGACTGCATTGAAAATGTCAAACTGTGGCAAAACAGGATAAAAAAAACAAAAGGCAGCGAGTGTCCCACTGAATCTCTTCTGTTCTCCACTGTCCACAGCTGGTATAACGCCAATCACTCTGCCCTTTCTGTATCAATAACACTAACTGCATAAGACACTCCGATTCATCTCTTGCATCACTTCTACAGATGTTGCTGAATTAACTCAGCTCGAGTTATACACAGCAGCAAGCTGGCCACTCAGACAAAAACAAATCCCTGTGCAATCTAAATGGAAGTGTAGTACAAAAAATGCTGCATTGTCCTGTGTACCAACAAGCACAATAATGCAAGGTTTGGATAACAGACGGTAATACGGAAGACGAGATCACACTTCAAAGGAAAAGTATTGTACAATAAATGTGTCAGCAACTGACATAGCCCGCACCAGGTGGGGGTTTATGGTGTGCACGTAAAGGCAGTGTTTTGTTGATATGGACATGTTTAGAATGAAAGGCTGTTAGTGCTATTGATCCTTAAACACTAAAAATAGCTATACCACGTTTGAAGACAATCAGATAAGTGGTTCATAAATACAGCGGAAAAAAAAATAACATCCACTCAAGCCAGAGCTCACAGACCACTCTGTCTCCCACATGGCAAGAATTTGCCTGGAAGATCAGCACTACATTCTTTATTACCCCAGTCATTATGACAAAGTGGGCCAAAGGTAGTATTGCAGCCTGCTGAAGGGGAGTGTGGAGAACTGCTGCCGACTTATAGTTAACTTTTCTGGTCCTGTCCTGTGGCACTTCAGGGATGCAGTCACCCGTAAGCTTCGAGGTATATTTATCATCATGGGAGCAATGTCCCTTTCACCACTTGGTGTTGGGTCTTAGACTCTTGAGTATTAAGGGGAAGGAGGCGGTGTGTCTATGGTATACTTGTACAGCAGCAGCTGCAAAAGCCATCACTAAACAGGCGGCTGCAGAAAACCCTGCCAAACCTGAGAGAGTGGGAGGAAGTAGTGACACACACATCTGCGATGGAACAACTCCCACTTCAAATTCAAGACAGAATGCAGGCATACAAATCCAGATGGTCAAGGTGGCATATGTCTCTAGATAGGGCCAACACAGAAGGGGAGGAGGAGGATGGAGAATGGAGAGTGACGGGCAAAAGGACTGAACAGAAAAGGAAAGGAGGGCACGAGAGTAGCCCTAGTGAAAATGGTAACAGTAAATACATACAGAGGACAGGACGGGACGGGGTGGGGGAGAGCTATAACGGAGTCCAGTAATAAAGATGGGAGGATCTTCTTGGATCAAGGGAATAAAAGCTTTGATCGGAAAATAAGACTTTGTTCAGTCAAGGACTCATTCTACAAACTGTTATAGTTAGGCGGATAGGCTGAAAAATAAAAATGGTGTAATGTACTGCTGTAACAGCATAAAGATGCACTGTATGTTACAAGTTTGTCTTTAATCTAATGTGATTCATTTGTATGTACTATTCTGGTGCAACATAATGAAGTACAAGTAAGTGCTACAGCTAAACGTGTGTGCATGTGTGTGTGTATAAGAGAGAGAGTACGCATGCATGCCTGTGTGCCACAAGTCAATGTGAGGCCCTTCACGCATAATTAGGTTACTGTTGTTGATATTTTGAAACCCTGCAGAATGCATAGCACTGAATATCTGTACCAGAGTTGGTGGCAATCTGATAAGTAAGCCCCAAGATATTAAAAAAAATTCTAAGTGTGACATGTGTATACGGTTACACATTCATGCCCAGCGGTCATCACAGTTTAAAAGCTCATGAAAAGCTGGCCCAGTGGCACGGAGGGCTGAGGTACCATGCCTCACCTGCCGCCACACCAGCAACCCAGGGATGGGAGCAATCTCGAGGTTCAGGGGTCGGCTGAGGAGAGGAGGATTGAGTGCCTGGACAGCTCTCCTTCTCTTGGGGGGGGGGGGGACACCAGCCCCGGCATTCACCTGATCACTAGTAGCGGTGGCTGGGGGTACAGGCAGCTGGGACCGCAATGTGGGGAATGAAGGAGCAGTGACCATCAACATCTTACACATGGGAGCATGTGCAAGCACATCTGGATGGCACTGCATGTCCACTTCTCTGATGGGAGGAAAAAAGGAGGGGAAATGGCTGGCAGCGGGACAGGATGATGCCGACCCCTCGCCGGCTCCACACCCAGGGCACAGGGCCCTCTTCTGGAAGCCGGATCCAGTCTGTTGGCTGATGGCAGCCGCCAACCGGGGGGGGGGGCACGGAGGAAGACTGGGATTGAGATAAATCCCTGGGATGCTGGGTGATGGGGCAGGGGTATCGATGGAACAAGCAGCCTGTCCCGGCAGGGGGAGAAAAAAAATAAATAAAAGCCCATGAAAAGCTCATTCAAAAGAGGCATTGGGCTCATCTGTAACAGAATACACTCCAGAGAAAAGTGTGTATGCACCATGAGTTCATGGTGCCTATACAACAGCCTGTTTAAATACCCCCTACCCACTGAAGTTCCCATTGCACTGTTAAGTTGTAATACGCTTGATGCTTACTGGCACTTTACCTTGTATGGTTATATTGTTTTGTTAATCCTGTAATGTGTTTGACCATGTACATTATGTGTTCTCCCTCTCCCCCTACCCCCAGGGACGCATCTGTAAACCGAGCAGTAGTCTGCTCAGCATTCCTTCCTGGTCAAACCTTTTAATAAATAAATAAATAAATATAGACAACTGAGTCTGTTCAACATCACTACTACATTTCAGCCATTGTTAGAACTTTCTGACATCACCGAGGAACAAGCTGTACTGTACTACACAGAGTCAAGCACAGTTTGTTCCTCGATGACATCACAATATTCTAAAGATGGCTGCAAAGAAAAAATTATTCACCTTAGTACTGTTTCTTCTAATGGAGTCTTGCTATATTATGACAATTGCAGTTTGACCGCAGGTTAGAACTGCTCCGGAAGTGAAATAGTTAACTTTCCATGAAGGCATGGAATCTTGAGCGCGAGCTCGGTTAAGGAAGCTCTGTCTGTGTGCTTTCAAACCTAAACCGTCAGATCTTTACGAGCAAACTCACTAAGGTTCTGTGTGGAAGCTGTAAACCTACACTAGCCAACTGGCTACTAACATAACAAACATACTTCTTGGTCTCGAAAAAAGACTCAAGTCAAGAGACCCAAAAGATTAAATAAAACAGTTCACCCTAAGGAAGGGTGAGGCAAAAACAACAACAAAGTGGCAAAAATAGAGTGCCAACACGGTGGTGCCCACCCACAGCCCAAACAAGGTTCTGAGAGGGGCAGGCAGGGAAGGAGGTCATAATATAGCAAGACTCCATTAGAAGAAACAACATTACTAAGGTGAGTAATTTTTTCTTCAAACAACATGAAGTCTTGCTATATTATGACAATTGCAGACTACACAGCAGTACCCCCATTGAGGAGGGACAGAACCTACCTAGGGAATAGGCTCTGAAGGACAGCTGTGCCAAACAGAGCATCACTCCGAGCCTGGATGTCCAGGGAATAATGCTTGGTAAAAGTGGGAACTGTTTTCCAAGTAGCTGCTTGGCATATCTCTAAAATGGGGATGTCTCTGGCCGCAGCCAGAGAAGCAGCTGTACCTCTGGTAGAGTGAGCCCTCAGGCCTGAGGGGGGAACCTTACCCAGCTTTTCATAACAGAATTGGATACAAGAGACAATCCACCTGGCAATGGATCTTTTAGTGGCAGGTTTTCCCTTGCCAACCTCACCATAAGTAAGGAACAGTTGGAGGAGTCAAACCTGTGACCCTTAGTGCACTCTATGTAGTAACTAAGGGCCCTCTTCACATCTAAGCTGTGCAGCCTCCTCTCACCAGAGGAGGAATGGTCAATAAAGTAAACAGGGAGAGAAATAGATTGATTAAGGTGGAAATCCGAAACCACCTTAGGCAGGAACTTTCTATTAGTCCGAAGGACTACCTTGTCTCTGTGAAAGGAGATAAAGTCTGGCTCCACTGACAAAGCTTGTAATTCACTTATGCGTCTGGCAGAGGTGATAGCTACCAGAAACACAGTTTTCCAAGTCAAGAACTTAAGCTCAGCTGAAGACAAGGGCTCAAAGGGAGGTTGCATGAGCTGAGCAATGCAAACATTGAGATCCCAGGCAGGAGCAGGATCCCTGAATGGGGGTTGGTGTCAAGCAATCCTTAAAAACTGGAAAACACAGGTGAGATGACAGAGGAGAGGACTTACCTGCTGAAATAAAGGCAGAGACAGCTGCCAAATGTACCTTCAGAGTAGCTGGTCTCAAACCCAAAGTGTTTAGATGGACCATTTAATCTAGAACTGTGGGTAAATCAGCAGAGTCTGGGGAAATATTCTTTTTCAAACACCATATGGAAAATCTTTTCCATTTGGAGTTATAAGTAGCCCTGGTAGAAGGCTTCCTAGAAGCCTTGAGTATATCCATTACACCTTGAGAGAGGTGTAGGCCAGCAAACTCTAGCTCTTCAAGAACCAGGCCATGAGATTTTTTTGCTTAAAAATGGTAAAAATTACATGGTGAAATAAACCCACCAGGAGTGGGAGACAATTAAATGGGCCATGGCCTACTTTGTCTAAACCTACCAAGTTACTTGAGGTTCGGGTACCAAACCCTTCCCTGGGCACAGGTTAACAGATTGTGATTCTTGGGAAGGCACAGGGGAGGATGGACTGCTAAGGACAGAAGGAGAGGGTACCAGGGTTGCCTGGCCCAATCCGGGGCAATCAGAATTACCTTGCAGGATTGGGATCTGATTTTGACTAGCACTTTGAATAGGAGAGGAAGGGGAAGGCATGAAAACTTCCTTCCCAACTGAGGGCTAAAGTCCAGGGACTGAGCCCAAGACTGGGGCCTGCAGCAAAAGAGAGGAAGTTGATGATTGTCTGAGCTGCAAAGAGATCTATTTGCGGGTGCCCCATTTGGCAAATACCACCCCCGGAACCAGGGGATCCAGGGACCACTCATGATGGCCCTGAGAGATCCTGCTGAGAGCATCTGCCAGGACATTGTCTTTGCCTGGGAGGTGAACTGCCACAAGGAGGTGTTCAGGAAGTAAGCCAGAGACCACAATTTCATGGCTTGAGTGCACAAGGCCGTGGACCGAGTGCCCCCTGTTGTTGATGTACCACATTGTAGTGGTGTTGTCTGTTCTGACCTGCACAATTTTGTTCTGAACAGATTTGGAGAAAGCCTGAAGTGCTAGAAAACTGCTCTGAGCTCCAACAGGTTGATGTGGAGCAGATATTCCTGAGGGGACCACAGTCCCTGGGTGGTGAGGTCGCCCATGTGGGCCCCCACCCCAAAAGGGATGCATCCGTAGTAAGGATTAATGAATGAGGCTGAGTGACAAAGGGAACTCCTTATCTCAGGTTGCTCTGATCCTGCCACCACTGCAGGGCTTGGATCAGGGTTCGAGTTACTGGGATCAATTTGGAAAGAGGATCCTTTCTTTGAGACCAAAAGGCCCTCAAATGAAACTGAATGTCTCATCTGAAATCTTGCTCCTTGCACAACTGCTGTGGAAGCAGCCATGTGTCCCAGGAGCTGCAGAAAATGTCTTGCTGGTCGAGAGACCTGCAGGGTGAATGAGGAGGCCAGGGAGACTAGGGTGTTTGCCCTGTCTAAGGGGAGGAAGGCCCTGGCTTCCTGGGTGTTCAGTTCTGTGCCTATGAAGGTTAGGAGATGGACAGGCTCCAGCACTGACTTTGAGAGATTCAGGAGAAAACCTAGGGAAGTAAGCAGTTGCTGAGTTATCTGAAGATGGGCCTACTATGAGCCAATCGTCCAGGTAAGGAAAGATGGCAATCTTTTGTCTTCTTAGGCAAGCTACTGCTACTGCTAGGCATTTGGTAAATACCCTTGGAGCCGAGGTGAGTCCAAAGGGCATTGCTCTGAACTGGTAGTGGCCTGAGGACAGCTCGAACCTGAGGTACTTTCAATGGGAGCTTCTGATGAGAATATTGAAGTAGGCATCCTTGAGGTCCAGGGATGCTAGCCAGTCCCCTGGCCTTAGGGAAGGTAAAATGATCCCCAGAGTCACCATTTTGAACTTTGGTTTTAAAAGGTGCTTGTTTAGGTATCTGAGATCCAGGATGGGCCGCCATTCTCCTGTCTTTTTTGGGGTAAGGAAGTACCTGGAGTACAAACCTTTGCCCTGATGTAGGGGTGGAACCCTTTCCACAGCTCTGAGAGCGAGGAGGGTAGAGACCTCTGACTCTAAGGTGAGTGCCTCCGATGGAGATGCAGGAGGAAAAGATCTGGCTCTCATCTTCGGAAATTTTTTGAAGCTGAGAACCAGTCCCTGGCTTACTACCTTCAGGACCCACTTGTCTGATGTGAGAGACTTCCAGTCCGGGACAAAGTAAGCCAGCCTTCCCCCTACCGGTAGAGGAGAAGCAGCCCTGGCTACCCCATCAGGATGCCTGCTTGGCAGGGGCTTTAGGCTGAGGGGTGGAAGCAGGCCTGCTTGAACCCCTTCTGCCCCTTCCTCTAAAGAATTCCCTCTGGGTATAGGAGGAAGAGGAGGCCTGAGCCTGGTAGAAAGGCCTATGAAAAGGCCTGCCTCTGCCCTTGGGAAGCTGTTTCTGAGGAGTGGCCTGCCTTTCCTTGGCCTGTGCACTCCGATAGGTGGTCCTGTATTCATCCATTTTCTTCATGTAATTCTCTGTTTGCTCCCCAAACAGAGAATTGCCAACCATAGGAAAATCCATGGCTTTGGACTGGGTATCCTGTGACAAGGTGGTGCATCTGAGCCAAGCCATTCTGTGAAGAGCCACAGAAGTAGCCATGACTCTTGATGATACATCATTAGAGTCCACCGCAGCATGAAACTGCACCTTTGATGCCTCGATACCATCTTTAGCCACCTGTTCCAGCTCCCTGGCAAGCTGGTCAGGGACTTGTTTGGCTAGAGCCAGCACAGTATCCCATCTGGATTTCTGGTATCTGGCAGCGTAAGTCATATAATTTGCTTGTCTGAGTCCCAAGGATGCTGCCATGTACTGTTTCTTTGCCATAGCATCAATCTTCCTGGAGTCCTTTTCAGGAGGATGTGAAGCTAGGGGAATATTTGCCTTGTCACGGGCTGTAGCCTGCACTACACCCATATGGCTGCATTGCTGTGTAAGAAATTCTGTGTCAGAACCTGATAAAGTATACCTTCTGTCCATCCTTTTGTCTACAGGAGGTATAGTATGAGGAGTTTAAAACTTTTACTGTCTGCTTCCTGAAAGATTTATGAAGGGGAATAGACAGTCTCAGACTCTGGAATATCCATCATTTCTACATAATCAGGCTCTTTCTGGTCATCAACAGCTTCCTCAAGAGGAAGCTGAAGAGTTTCAGCAACCTTCTTATAAAACATGAAGTGAGAAGGGGACTCAGAAAGCCTAGGGGGGAACCCCTAAAGGTCTGTCTGGGGAGGTATCTGGTTCAATAGGAGCCTCCAGATCTTCCAGACCATATTCACTCTCCTCATAGTCTCTCTCCCCCCCCCCCGCCACGGTTCATAAAATTCCTCAAAATCATAATCTTGGACCGGAGGAGCCGGGCCGAACGTCTCCCAGATGGTGTCGGTTCAGGAGCCGGGGAAAGAGACTGGACAATTTGGATTGCTTTAGCTATCTCTTCAGCTGTTGGGGAAAAAACTTTTTCCACGGCAGCAGACTTTCTAGTCCTTTTAGCAGGAACTGGCTCCTCGGAGCCAGCTCTTCGTTTGCCCGAGGGAGTATCGCCCTGGTCAGAGGGCACTCCCTCCGGTTCGGTTGGCACCGAACCGGGCCGGCCATCCGGGTCAGCGGACTTTTTGGCCTCCCTTTCCCTGAGCCTACCAACTCTCTTCTCAATGGTGGCAGCAGGGAAATTCTTGCAAATCTGGCAGTCTGAATCGAGGTGGTCAAACCCCAGGCAATAAACACATGTGGTGTGAGGGTCAGCCTTGGCAAAGGCTTCCCCACAGACATCACAGTGCTGAAACCCAGTGGGCCCAGTTTTTCTTTTGGGTTTCTCAGACATTATGCCAGCCTAACCAAAACTTGCCCGTTTATGGCAATCCGCCAAGCAAGACACTCCTATCGGTTCCCAACCGTGTCACGGGCCGTGGAAAAAACCGTAATGAAATCAGTTTTTTTTTAGAATCGATAGGAACCGGGAACCGCACTCTAAAAAGGACTAGTAATTCAAAATAAACCTGATCGGTTCAAACCGAATCAATAAATGTTTTACAAGTTCCACACAGAATTGTGATGTAAACTATCTATTACTTATGCTACCACAGACAGAGCTTGAACCAAAACGGTTGCGATTAAAATTATAAACTTTTTAAACCGCAAAATGAACCGAGCAAAAGGAGAAATCTCCGGAGCGACTGTTCAGTGAGGCGGAGTAAAGAATCTGACGGTTTAGGTTTGAAAGCACACAGACAGAGCTTCCTTAACCGAGCTTGCGCTCAAGATTCCATGCCTTCATAGAAAGTTAACTATTTCACCTCCAGAGCAGTTCTAACCTGCGGTCAAACTGCAATTGTCATAATATAGCAAGACTTCATGTTGTTTGAAGTAGTATTTACTACTGTATAGACGACACTGTCCATCTCTGGAACACTTCCCACTACATGTGAGCCCAATACCTCATTTGAAAAAGCTTTTCATGGGCTTTCAGACTGTCAGCTACTGTTCATGAATGCGTCACTTTAACTATATCCCCCTTCAAGAGTCAGCTATCCCGGGCTGGCCCAGTGGTATGGAGGGCTGAGGCACTGGCACCTTACCTCCTGCCACACTGGTGACCCATGTTCGGTGATGAGCACGGGTTGCTGGGGGGGGGGGCAGGTGAGGACTGAGCAGCCGCCAGGTAGCTCTCCTCTCCTGGATGGGGGAAGTTAGCTCTCTCGGCCTTTGACCACCACCATGTGGAGGTGTGGTGGTGGTGCCAGCGATGGAGGGGGACTAGGTGTTAGGCCAGAGGTGGGAGGAGCAGCGTTGTTTCAGGCCAAGGAATGCGTGTGCACCTCCACGCTCGCACACAACCTTTTCTGGTGCTCCAGGGAATAAGGGGAGAAAATAAGTGGGGAAAAAAATTGGGGTTGGGGCCTTATGAAGGCCCCAGTGAGCACCGATGGCTCACCATGCTAAGAGGGAGGAAGGAAGGAGTCAGACTTGGGACAGCCACGGAGCAGGAAGGGACAGGCTGATACAGCCACACAGCCACCCAGACTGCCAGAGGAGCATAAAGGAAAATATAGCGGAAAAAAAAAAAAAAAAATCAGCTATCCCATGAGGTGTTACCAGCAGGACGGTAACATAACATGTCAAGTTGACGAATAGCAGTGTGTTCACAGTCAGCTGGGGTGAGGTCAGTATCACAAATGATGAATGTACAAGGCTCCAAACAGACTTTCACTGGTCCCACCTTTTTGGTGCCTTTTGTCTTGATTTAACTAGATCTGCACAGAAAACACAGCTGCACTGTACAGTGATAAAAACAGGGTATCACACATTTCTGCAATAAACCTTCACATACAAACAACAAATCACTGACCCCCCACATAACATCAGAAATAAAAACACAAAAAAAAGGGACAACAAAAGCAGGACATTCTTAATTAAAAAACATGCCAAGGTGGGGGCGCTGTGGAGCACTCAACAGGGCTGACAGTCTTTCCCGAGCTCTGTATTAGATTACATTTCATAAGTTTATTAAATAGTACCCAATGATTATATTCTGATATTTTGTAACCGACTGCATGTTGGAAACGCTTGAGAGCAAAATGGGTGCAAAAAAACAGTACCAGCATTCAACCTCGGGGCTTGAAACATATTTTGGTGGCCCGGGAACCAGTGCCTCAACAAAATCTGGAGGCCCAGTTACTTCCGCATCGCCGGAACTTTTACAAATTCTCCCATTATTAACAAAACTGCAGGAGAACGGCGACGAAACAAATAAGCGTCTGGCCACTATGGAGAAAAAAACGTACTGACCTAGAACACAAGAATTATGGACAATACTATGGCAATTGCTGACCTTACTTCTTCTTCAGAGCGACAGTCTGAAGCCAGCACAGGCATGATCCGTGACGTCAATTTCCTGCAAACAAAAGTGGAGACATTGGAGAACGGCCTTCGGCAGAGAAACGTCCGGATAGTAGGATTTCCTCCTCGATTTGCCAGCCGTACAGAGCTTATGTCAGGGCTTGATCAGATGCTTTCTGAAGATCTGAAGTTATTAAATCAGGATATGGGCATTAGCATTGTGCAGGTTTTCACCATTCCTCTGTGCCCAGGAGTTCGAGAGGGCTCAGCCTCACGACCAATGACGGCGATCATGACCCTGTCTACCCCAGAGGCAAGAATTCCACTGTTACAAGCAGCCAGAAAAAAGAAAAAACAGGTTACTGACCTGTAACAGTAGTTCTAGGAGTGGTATATGTTGTTCATCCACACTTGTTGGCAGATCACCTTTCCCTTTAAGGGTCGCCGGAACATCTTCAAGCTGGCTCCTCCCACCCACCTGGATGGTAAAACCCTCAGCACTGCCCCATGACACCAGATCTTGCCCGGTGGAAGCAGAGGTGTGCGTCGAAGCAGGGGAGGTCGGGTGGGTCAGTGTGGATGAAAAACATGTACCACTCCTAGAACTACTTACAGGCGAGTAACCTGGTTTTGTAGGGATGTGGATATGTTGTTTTATCCACACTTTTTGGCAGACTCCTAGCAGTTCTCCGGGAGGAGGGAGGCAAGGCGCACACCCCCTACTTAGGGAACAGGGACTGGAGAACAGAGACCCCAAAACCAGCATCCCGGCGTGACTCGAGGTTGAAGAGGTAATGGGACATGAAGGCGTGTTCTGACTTCCAGGTAGCAGCCCTGCAGATTTCCTGGATAGGGATATCCCTAGAAGCAGTCACAGACGCAGCGGTATGGCAGGTGGAATGAGCCCTTAGCCCTACGGGAGGCTCCCTAACCGCCAACCTATAGCAGAGATCAATGCAGGAAGTGATCCACCTGCCAATCGTGCGCTTGGCTGCAGGTCTGCCAGGTGCGGCTTCAGCACAGGTGACAAACAGCTGACGAAGCTCTCCCCGAACTTCTGTCATACGCTCTTTGTAGTAGGCAAGTGCTCGTCTCAGGTCCAAGGTATGGAGCCTGTATTCGGCCTCCAAGGTATAATTGGGGTAAAACACCGGCAGAGTCAACACCTGGTTAAGGTGAAACTCCGACACCACCTTCGGAAGGAATTCCGGGTTGGGGTGCAGGACAACCTTATCCTTGTGGAAGACCAAGTAAGGAGACTCCACCGCGAGCACCTGGAGTTCCCCAGTCCTTCTGGCTGACGTGACAGCCACCAAGAAGGCTGTCTTCCACGACAAATGTGACAAGTCACACTTGTGCATAGGTTCAAATGGCTTGCCCATGAGCTTTGCCAAAACCAGCAGTAAATCCCATGGAGATGGAGGTTCACGCACCAGAGGGGATATGTGATCTAGGCCCTTGAAAAAGCACCAGACCCGCTTTCTCCTGTGCTGACTGCATATTGGCCCATACCCAGTAGGCAGAGACGGCTGCCAGGTGCACCTTAAGGGTTGTCAACCAAAGCCCCAGCTGGGAGGGGGACTAGAGATAGTCCAAAATGCTAGCCACTGGACAGGATGAAGGGTCCAACCCTTTGCCCTGGCACCAAATGGAAAATCACTTCCATTTGAAGGCATAACATTTTCAGGTCGATTCCTTACAAGATGCCTCAACAACCATAAGGACCTCGTTGGAGAGACCCAAAGCCTGTAACTCTAGCTGCTCAGGAACCAGGCTGTCAGGTGCAGGGATTGAAGGTCCAGATGGAGTACCTTCCCCTGACTGATGGAGAGCAGGTTCGGGCGTACTGGAAGATGCCTCGGGAGCCTGGAGCTGAGGCCATGGAGATCTGGGTACCAGAACTGGCGTGGCCAGTCTGGGGCTACCAGGATCACCTGCGCCTTGTCCCACCTGGCCTTGATGAGCACCTTGTGTATCGAGGAAAGTGGAGGGTAGGCATAGAAGAGGCCTGGGGTCCACGGCCTTGAGAAGGCATCCCCCTGCAGCGAGCCCTGCTGAGGGGGGGTGGGCATGAAACAGCCTCAGCTCCGCGTTCTCCCTGAAGGCGAACCCCAGTGTGAGAACACATCTTGTACTACCTCCTGGTGGAGTGACCACTCATGAGATGCCTCGCCTTTCTGGCTGAGAGCATCGGCCAGCTGATTTGAGGCTCCTGCCACATGAATGGCTGGAGATCCGCCTCCAGGCTGAGTACAAGGAACCACGTGCGGAGAGCTTCTTTGCACAGAGGCAAGGAGTGTGTCTTACCCTGTTTGTTGAGACAGTAAATGGTCATGGTATTGTCCATCTGGACCTGGACCACTTGACCCCGAATTAACGGAGCGAAGGTGGTCAGGGCTAGCCAAACCACATGGAGCTCCAGCAGGCTGATGTGGCATCAGGACTCCTGAGGGGAACAGAGCCCGTGGGCTCTGTGCTTCCCCAGATGGGCACACCCAACCCATCAGCGAGGCTTCAGGATGACTGTTGGCTCAGGGCGGACAAACGGGATACCTTCCTGCAAGTAAGCTGGAGGCTGTCCCACATCCTCTGGGTCACAGTGACCAGCTGGTCGAGGTGACCTGAGCGCTGACACCACTGGCTGGCCAGTTCCCATTGAAGGGAACGCATATGCCAGCGGGCCGAACAGACCATGCCGGTGCACGCCGCCATGTAGCCCACAAGGTGCAGGAAGTCCCGGGCAGGGCAAAAGTGCCCAACCAGGAATGATTGGGCAAAGGAGGAGAGAACCTCCACCCTGTCCACTTGGAGCCAAGCTCTGGCTCAGCAACAGTCGAGCTCTGCCCCGATGAACTGAATCACCTGCGAGGGCACGAGTTCCGACTTGGCCTCATTGATCAGGAGGCCAAGATCGAAGCCTGGAGGGCCAGATCCCTGGACCGCTCCACCTCTGACCTGTAGGGACCTGCTATGAGCCAGTCATTGAGGTAGGGATAGATCCAGACCCCTCGGCACCTCAGGAAAGCTGCCACCACTGCCATGCATTTGGTGAAGACCCTGGGGGCCGATGAAAGGTTGAAGGGCATGGCCTGGAACTCAGAGAGTTCCCTCGGCTTGGAAGCGAAGGAACTGTCGGTGGGACGGATGGATTGGGACATGGAAGAATGTGTCTTGAAGATCCAGGGAGCAAAATCACATGCCATGCTCCAGGGATGGTATGATCTGAGCCAGAGTTACCATCTAGAAGGTGCGGGACTTGAGGAAGCTGTTCAGGTCATGCAGATCGCGAATGGGGTGCCAGGAAGTACCTGGAAATGAACCTTGGGTCTGAAAGAGGATCTGCAACTTTGCGCACCACCTCCTTGCGGAGGAGCTGAACAATGTCATCTCGGAGAGCCGACTGAGTGACAGCAGACACCAGATCCTCCTGTGGGGTGCGGGCTTGGCTTGGGTGGGGACCTGCTCAAATTCCAGAGGCATGCACCAGCTGACCACTTCTAGCACCCCACGGTCCATGGTGATAACGGACCAAACGGAAAGGAAGTGGCGAAGTCGGCCCCCCATGGGAGGACCCAGGGGATGTGTGATGGGGTTGAGGGTGGCACCCCTCAACCCGTCACTGGGCAGGCTTAGAGGAGGAGGAGGATCCAGCCAAGGGGTCACCGGGACCCTTCCCTCCAGGTTTTCTGACCAATGACGTCACTGACTTGGCCCGCGGTCACCAGGTTTGCGCCTGCAGGCTCTGCTGCTGGGCTGGGCTGGGCTGGCCGTAGGAGTACAAGAGCGAAAGGGCTTGCGCTTCTGGTGCTTGGAGCCCTTGTCCTTCTGGGCAGATGTCACAGAATCCAGGGGAGCAATGGACTTCTCAATACACTGAAGGTGGCCCTCCGCACTGGGCCCAAACATGTCAGTGCCCAAAAAGGGAACATCTGCCAGCTTGTGCTGAGTGTCAGCAGTGAAGATTGAGATCCTCAACCAAGCCCTAAGGCCCATGGCTACTGCGGCTGCTACCGAGCGGGCACAAGAATCACCAATGTCCAGAACTGCCTGGAATTGTTGCTTCCCAACTGCCCTTCCCTGGTCCTGGACCTGCTTGACCGTGGTCTGGAGGTCCACTGGAAGGTGAGGAATAACCTCATCCAGGGAGCCTAAAAGGGCATGGGAAAAGCGTGCCATCAGAACGGCCGAGCTAGCCTGACGAAGGCAGAGTGAGGAAGCAGAGCAGACCTTCTTCACCGAATGATCCAATTTCTTGGATTCTTTGTCCGATGATCTGTCCACGTTGCCTGTATTGCCTGAGCACCGAAAGATGGAGTCAACCGCCAGACCCTCAGCCAAGCGATGCTCCAAAAACCCCGAAAGGGAGCCTGTTGGAATTGTGTATTTGCAGGCCATCCGGGAAGAGGGCACAGGGCAAGATGCAGGATGCTGCCACAGATCCAGAGCCTGGCCAACAATCACCTAGGCCACAGGGAAGCCTCCATAGGAGAGTCCCCTTTGTCCAGGATCTCTGTTAGAGGGATATCTGGCCAGTTTCTGGACCAGTTCAAGCTCCATCCCCATGGACTCGGAAATAAGTCGAAGAATGCCCATGATCGAGGTGGGTCCCTCGTCCATGGAAAGGCCCCCAGAGGACTCCACATTGATGGGACGTGAGTGCAGTGAAGAGTCCACGTAAAGTGGGCATCCTCCTGAGTCACCCTTGATCTGCCTTGGGTGATCGGAAGTGAGAGTGACCAACAGCTGATGGGATAACCCTTTTGCCGACCGAGAATCCTTGGTCGGGGCCCCAGACTTCAGCTGTTCGGGTCACAGCTCCACCACAAATCGGCAGAGAAGCCTGCTTTGGCTGGGCCGGCTGGGCCTCAGCCAGTACTCCTACAGGGTAGACTGTGGCAGGAGCAGACGTTGGCCGTTCAGGCAACAGCCACTTGATAGCCGGGGTAGAAACCAGGGTTGGCTTTGTACCAGTCAAGACCAACTGTTGCCACATCAAATCTTCTTAGTGCCGATGCAACTTGCACTGGAGCTGCTCCTCATCCGAGGAGGGCTAAGAAGAGTAGTGGCGCCGCCACTTACCGTGATGTCAGGAATGAGATCACCGGTGGACAGCGAGATCTGTCAGACCCGGTAGAAGAGGACAAACCTTGACCGTCGGCAGGGCCAACGGGGGACGTCGGAAGGAGCCAGGGATCCCTTCGGCTCCTCCAGGTCAGGTTCGACCCAGCAAGCTGAGCCGACCCGTCCAAAAACACTGGAAGTACCGGAGTCCGAAAGAGAGAGTCGTCGGCCTCATCTGGCGACAACATGTTGATCGGTTCGAGAAAAATTCTGGCCACATCGGCAGGCGTCTTAGCCAACCGGTCTGATGGGGGTTCCATGAAACCAGCGGCCTCGGCCGCAATTTCGACAGAAGTCAAAACTGGAGTCTCCTTGGAGTGGGACCGCTCCTGATCACTAGAGTATCGACATGGAGTCTTTTCCTTCTTCGACTCCTTCTTGCGAGAGTGCGAAACGTGTCACCCAGAAGGGCCCTCTCCCTTAGTTGAGAGAGACTGGCACAGCTCTTTGAAGAAAGCCGAATAAGTGGAGCCCAGTTGAAGCGGAATGAAGGCCAAAGCCGAAGAAGTACTAGCCATGGCCTGGGCTGCCTCTTCCTTGATGGCCTTTAGCTGTTCAAGCTGCTCAGCGGACCCCACAGCCACTGAGACCACCCAACGGGCTTCCTTGGATTTAACCAGTAGGTAACACTTTTCTGGTCACCCCAGCTGGAGTCGGGCAGAGCAGTCTTCCAAAACGGACAGGTGAAAGGACCGATAGAGATCGCAAGCCTACGAATCGTGGTCATGTCCTAGGCAGTACAGCAGTGAGGGTTGGGTGCCAAGACATCTTCTGACCGCAGGGGCACCGGCAGAACCCAGAAATGGTTTTCTCTTCCATCGCAGAAGTGAGAGAAGAAGCAGCAGATGAAACTCGAACAAGTTTTAAGGTACGTTTTGGAAGCAAGTGTGAAGATTCGAGAGCCAGGGTCTACCACACGCAGGAGTGGTAAAGAGGGAACCTGAACCTTCCAGCAGAAAGGAAGATCTGGGGCGGAGCCGAGGGTTTTACCACCCCGGGTAGGTGGGTGGGAGGAGCCAGCTTGAAGACATTTCGGTGACCCTTAAAGGGAAAGGTGATCCGCCAACAAGTGTGGATAGAACAACATATCCACTTCCCTAGAAGGGGACATTGTTTGGGAGGGAAACTGATTAGGATTTTTCCCTGACTTTTCCTCCCACACACAAGATCAAAAGAAAAAGCTACAGATTGTAAAGAACACACTTCTGGATAAAGGCTCAGGTGCTTTTTCCAGCACGTCTACACATAACCCATCAGCAAAAGTCCCATATTTTCATGGACCCAGAATGGATTCTAGGGCCTCGGATCCAGATTCAGAAGCGGAGCCGGAGTGACCATAGCAGGACTATGGTTTGTTCTCTTGCTGCCCAGGGATGCTGAATAAGTTCCCCCGTGGATATATTACTTTGGGCTACCTGTTGAGTGTTCCCTTAAATTCATGGTCTGTAGGCAGGAATGTTTGTTTAACCATCTTTTTTTTTTTTTTTTTTTTAATTTAGTTGTTTTTAACCAGGTATAGCACACTAAGCTGAAAGCTTTTTTACAGGAGCGACCTGGGAGCACAAGAAGGTTAAGTGACTTGCTCAGGGTCACACAGTATGCAAGTGGAAGCTGTGGGATTCAAACCCAGGTCTGGTCTGCTGGATGTCACCAGATTTGCAGCTCAGAGCCTTAGCCCACTGCGCTATACTGCCTCCTAATCTTGAATATTTAATGATTATACAAAGTTTACTACTTAGCCTAATGACAAAACTATATTTGCATAGGCACAGACTTTAAAATGGTGTGCTAATGCACACTGCTCAGTTTGTGGACTTTAAAACCTCCTTTAGAGATATTCTTCCCTCTGCACAGTCCCCAAGTGGACGCCTAAGGGTGTAGGGTTTAAATACAAACCTTAACCAAGCTCAGACAATCTGTTTTTCAGTATGGTGTCCTTTGTGCATTTGTTCCCCCCCCCCAACCCCCACCAAAATACAACTCTGCAAGTGGGAGGAAAGCTCGGTGTATGGTTTATATTATTCCCTGTGGTGAGAGGATATCCTATGAGCTTATTTTCTCTGTGCAGTTACTCCTTATGACCACTGGGGGATGGAGGGCCTATGTCATTTTCTTTTGCATAATAATTCTATGTAAAATTCACTGTACATACAATAGATAGCATATCGTATGCTGAAATGTGTATGTAATTTGATGTACATGTTGCAATCTGTAAGATGAAAATCTATAAATAAGAAAAAAAAAATGCCATGGTTTTTATTTCTGCTGTAATCCTTTAACTTGAACCCCCCTCAAACACACACACACACACACACACACACACACACACACACACACACACACACACACACACACCTTTCACGTCCATGACACTTCAAGCAACAGTTTGGCTTCCTTAGTTTGTGGCTTTGCTTCACTAATGTATTTGCCTAGCAAGCATTTATTTTACCAGTCCAGGACAAAAAAGTGGTAAGCCTTGGACTTCAGGACTAATGATACCAGCAACCCCTGCGTGCACCTCACTAACCAGTACTCTTGTTTCACGAACAGTATAGGGCTGCAAGTAATAATAGGCACTTGACTACTCCACCATAAAACGAGTTCACTGTCTGCCAGAAGTGTGAGCCCACTTACAATTGACCACTAACAGATTGTATGTTCCATGCAACATCTGCCTCCTATTATGCTGGCTGTTGCAAAAATGAATACTAACCCTGGAAATGAAGTGACTTCCCTTGCCAGACAAGCGGGTTGCATGAGGAAAAGTGTCACTGAGGAGACGGTATGGACGTTTTTTAGGCTTTAAAAGGTAAAAATCTTGAAGTCCCTTAATCAGAAAAATGGAGACTGTAGATCATTTGATTTTCGCGTTGTTAAAATTCCTTGGACTCGTAAGCTTCACCCCACCCCCACACATATATACCCTAGGGACAGGCGTGCTGACGTCAGTTCTGACCCAGCCAACTCCCCTCGGGCACTGGGACAGAAACCAACCTCCTACCATCAAACCTAGAGGGCCACTGTAAGGAATGACGTATTTTTCAAAACTTCATGAAGTCTGCATGATACCAGAACAAGACTGATTTAAACCATTCAGATGTGATGATAGAACTCATGCAGACTATGGCTGCACAATAACTTATTCCATAAACTAATTGTACACAGCTGAACATTATGTCTGTTGTGACTCACACAAGATGAATATATACCAACAGCATTTCTTGGACAATATAATAAATGAACATTAAACCAACTTCTTCAGCAATTCATGTGCGTGTTGTAGTCAGTTAAGAGTGACCACACTGACAAGCTCACTGGGCAAGCCTGGTAACATTTATGGGGCTGAAGGGGGGGGGGGCCATAAACCATCTTTTCACAGCAGTTGGTCAATAACTGGGGTTCCATTGTACCCTTCCCTAAAACGCAGAAGCACAGATATGAAAGGATCTCTAAGAATGTAACACTGATATGATGCCCTCCATTACAGTGGCACAATGGTGCCACAACACTTAGAACGAACAAACAAACAAAAAAAAGGAAAAAACAAGGTGCTGCGTCAGCATGCGGACTGAGAACAAAACAAACAATACTAAAGGCACACTGGAAATAGGAGTAGAATCAACATTTTAACCACAAATCTTCAGGAATCATCTACAAAGAGAAAACTGCAAAGTTAGTGGCTACTGCCACTGTATTTAGGGTAGAGTAGGAACTCAATGTTAACTCGTGCTTTTCAGCAGCTTACAGCTTATCTTGAATAATCCTTTAAGGATTTTCATGATATTTACGGAAGAGTGTATTCTGATACTGGATCTTTTTTAACCCTTGCTGTGCCGCTGACATGTATACACGTCCTCAAACCTGTACGTTCTAAATCTTCTGGCAGCCTATTGTTTTGCCTGGAAAGACACGCTAAGCTGAGGCTTGTTTCCAGGTATGACCTGGGAGCACAAGCAAGTTAAAGGGGCACTGTCAGCTTCACCCGTCATGTTTTCATCTGCTTACTTGAGTCGGACTCTGTGCATCTATATATTACTTATCCCCCAAACAAACTCCCCATGTATGCCACAATGGTGATCGCTTACCAGATTTTTCAATTTTTGGACATTTCTTCATTCTACCAGCTGACAGAAAAACCCTCGTCCCCCGGAAGCAGTGGTATGCCGAGAGCACGCCTGTGACACGAGGCGCCGGCATTAACATACATTTTTTACATGCCCACACTAAAGAGTTGCTTGCAGCAAGTTTAGTAGTATACTGAATTAAAGTTGCTTTTTTTTTTTTTTTTTAAATAAGTAAAACCGAGCGCCTGTAGTGCCAATAAAAACATTTAAACACTGCTGCCAAAATCCCGCACCTGCATGAATGTGGACCACTCCAGGTGCCGAAATCCCATGCATGCACAACAGCGGGACAGAGCACAGATCCTGTGCATGTGCAGGAATAGCGCACATTGACGCAGGCGTAAGATTCCAGCAGCAGTGTTTAAATGTTTTTATTCGCATTACCAGAGCTCGGTTTTACTTAAAACACAGCAACTTTAATTCAGTATACTGCAAGACATGCTGCAAGTAACTCTCTAGTGTGGCCATTTAAAAATTAATGTTAATGCCGGAGCTCCGTGTCACAGGCACGCTTCTGGGGGACAAGGTATTTTCGATCGGGCCGCTGGAATGTAGAAACTTCCAAAAATTTAAAAATCTGGTAAGCGACCACCTTTGTGGCAGATATGGGGAGTTTATTTGGGGAATAAGTCATATATAAGTGCACAGAGTCATGCTTATGCAAGCAGACGAAAAAACGAGCAGAAAAGCTGACAGTGCCCCTTTAAGTGAATTGCTTATGGTCACACAGTATGCAAGAGATGGCTGTAGGATTCAAATCCAGTTCTCCAGGTTTGCAGCTCAGTTCTCTTAACCACTACGCTGTACTGCCTTCTCTTCAGCCATCGATTTTGGTGACATTTGGTTGCATGGTTTTATGGCTAGAGATGAAAGAAAAAAAAAAAAAAAAGGACACTACCAACTTTTTCAAAAATAAGGGCAGGTCACGTGCCACTGCTTCAGACGTCCAGAGCAGTCAGAGGTGTCTGACTTGCCCTTTTCAGGGCTCTGGAGCCAACTGTGAAGCCGCTATTTCTTCACTCGCATGACCAGCAGTCGGGAGCCCACCCTTGCTACTGTCTCTCTCCCCCTTACATCCCCCTCAAAAATACTCGCCCCTCATGTTCATTTTACTGTTGTTTGGGAGCCTATTGTCACCGCTGGTATTGTGCTGCCACTGCCCTGTAGTCTCCCTCCTGCCTCCCCCCAGTAAAAATACTCTCCCCACCCATACATCCTCTGGCACCCAATCGCTTATCCCCCCCACAAAAAAAAATGGTCCCTCGACTGGGGGCTAGAACAGACCCCCATTACCACACATCCCGCTACCGCTTCATTGCAAGAAACTGTGGAAACCAGGAAAACATGAAAACTGTGCATCCCCCATCACTTTATATTTTTATATTCGTAACTAGCATTTTTTTTTTTTTTATGTTTTTTCAGCGTGATTCCACTAATCTATTTATTTATTTTTTGTTAACCAGGTAGGTACACTAGACAGAAACCACCTGTTTTCACGTAAGACGCTGGAGAGCACAATAAGAATACAATACACGACAACAGAAATACAATACACGACTTATTACAATGTGTGATTGGATACAATATGTACAGGAGCAGATAGCGTGGATGAGAACCTTTTCTCCTTCATTATCAATAAGGTTCTAACTGACCAATACAAGCACAGCAACAACACAACATTATAACATGAAATGAAATTTACTACAAGAGCAGTACAGTATCCAGCACCATAAGTTTGCAATCTACCTGTTGGGGAAGCAACTATACAAGTTGTACTTGCATTAATAGGGCTCACTCTTATCTAAAATAACTAATTTTCTTTCAGTCTTTTATTTAATGCTACAACACCACAACGTGGGCAACATTTGGGGGTCTCTGCCCCTTCATCAGGCCCCTTTTACTGTGGTCACCTTATTATATTCCTTAAGCAAGCAATAACACAACGAAGTGCGAGTTGTGGCCTAAGAGCACGCCTCAGGTACATTATAAGCCACGACGCATTTGCACCAAGTGCCTTTAGCACCTGGGAAGTGCTATCAGGCCATAACCCACACCTCGTGATGTGTTATTTTGCTTACAAAATGGGCCCTCAAGTAATTATTTACTGGGTCTCCAAGTAATTATTTAAAAAAAGTCAAGCATAAGAAAATTATTTCAATATCTCAAATTCTAGAAATAGTTCCTCCTATTGCTGTCAGAACTGTTTGTGGGCAGTAGTGGGCTCCCTATCTATTCAATGTTATCAGGATATCTGTCTATCACTGTTGCGTTTCCGAACAGTTTTTTTTGTGGTGTGTTTGAAATGCTCAGACCAGCCACTTGCCTAACACTCAGCATCAGCTGTTACTGAGAGCGAGTGGGCCCCACTGCAGCCACTGTACTTAATGGGGGAACAGACCAGGGAGGCATGGATACTGGATGTGGTCCTGGCAGACAGTGACCAGACTGGGGGCCTGGAGGTAAGGGACCCGTTGGCAGGGAGTGACCATGCCACGGTCTGGTTCTGCCTGGACCTAGGAGGGGTAGAAGGCTGCACAAAGATGGAGGTAACTGACTTAAGGGGGGCGGATTTTAAGGAAATGGGAAGGATCCTTAAGGAGCATTTGGATGTGACTGGGTGAGACATGGACGCTGACAGTAGATGGGAAATAATCAGGGGAAGGGTGCAGGATGCTACCAGCACCTGTGCCAGAGTAAGACGAAAATGCAGTAGGGCCCGAAAACCCTGCTGGTGGACCAGGGAGGTCCAGGAGGTGATGCGGGGAAAGAAGGCAGCCTATAGGCAATTCAAGTGCTGAAGGAGTGAAAGGGATCGAGGGGAGTATGAACTGATGGCTAGAAGGGCCACTAGGGTGGTGAGGGTGGCTAAGGCAAGGAAGGAGCAGAACCTGGCCAGCGAAATTAGGAGAGGGAACAATGGGTTCTTTAGATACATGAGGGAAAAACGAAGGGTGAAAGGGCAGATTAGCAGGATTAGAACAGGGGAGAGATGGGCACAAGACCCGGGGAGCAGGCTGAGGTACTAAATGAGTACTTCACCTCAGTTTTCACCAAGGAAAATGGGGGTGCTGCATCATACATGGGAGAAGACAGTGATACTGGGGGCCTCACTGATCAGCCAGTCTGGGGAGAGGGGAGGGGAGGCATCACTGGCAGGAGGGGGAAGGCTACAGGAAGAAGAGGTAGCTGGAGGTGGAAAATCACTGCAGAGAGGTGAGAGAAGCCCTCAGGTCCCTTAAGATGGAGAAAGCACTGGGGCGGATAAATTACATCCAGAGTGCTGAAGGAACTTTTGAATGTCTGAAACCCCTGGTAGGAGCTTTCACCATCTCTCTCTGAGGACAGGGTGGGTGCCCCAGGACTGGAAAGGTGGGCGCATATAGTGCCTATCCACAAGATCAAGGAGGTGGCAGAGAACTACAGGCCTGGTCAGCATTGACACCGTGGTGGGCAAGGTGATGGAGGCATTGTCAAGGAGAGGCTGGGGACTGAAAAGTCAGGGTGCCTGGATGATAGACAGCATGGATTCGCCCCAGGGAAATCATATCAGACAAACCTTGTGGAGTTCTACGACTGGCGACGAGTGCCTTGGACCTGCAGACCAGTGGACATCCTCTTTCTAGACTTCAGTAAGGCATTTGACTCTGTTCCTCACGAAAGCCTGTTGGATAAGCTGGGAGAAATGGGGGTAGGGAACCAGATGATCAGATGGATGGACAATTGGCTCCAGGACCAGACCCAGAGGGTCATAGTTGGCAGGATAGTCTCATCCCCAAGGAGGGTCATTAGTGGGGTCCCACAGGGATCAGTCCTTGGGCCCCTCCTGTTCAACGCCTATGTCTCTGACATAAGGACAGGTATCAGGAGTGAGATGAGTCTCTTTGTGGATGACTCAAAACTGGGGCGGTGGTGGATGGGGAGGAGGGAGGATGGCCTACAGGGGACCTGGAAGCTCTGGAAAGATGGTCTAGAAAGTGGAAGCCGAGGTTCAATGCAGGGAAATGCAATGTACTGCACATGGGGCCAGAAACCCAGGCCAAGTGTACACCCTGGGGGAATGCTACAAGTCTCGGTGGCTGAGAGGACCTGGGTGTGGTGGAGGATGTCAAGATGAATAACTCTGGACTTGCAGAAGGGCAGCCAAGGCCAATAGGATGCTGGGATACATTGCTAGGGGATCACCTCAGAAGGAGGAAGTGATACTCCTCTGTATAACTTTCTTGGTGAGGCCACCTCGAGTGACTGCATGCAGTTTTGGAGGCCACACTTAAGAGGGACATTAAACCCTGGAGAGGGTCAGAGGAGGCAACCAAATGATTTGGGGCTTGGGGACAGGACCTATGGGAGAGGCTCGAAGAGCTAAATATGTACACATTGGAAGAGAGAAGGATATGACAGAGGTCTTCAGGTACATGAAGGGGGTAAATAGGGGAAGAGCAGCCAGGGTGCTTGAAGGAGAGGAGGAGGGGGCAACTAGAGGGCATGGGTGGAAGCTGGAGGGGGGGGAAGATTCAGGGGAGAAAGGAGGAGGTGCTACTTCACTGAGAGGGTGGTGGAGCCATGGAATCGCTGCCCAGGGGGCTGGTGGAGGCAGAGACGGTGGAACAGGTACAGGGGAAGGGTTCTGGAAGCAAAATCCAGTGCAGCAAGTATATCTGGAACTGCGAAGGGAGAAGCCAGAGAAGGCGAGGGGGGCAGCAAGGTCAGCTCCCACGGTGGGGGCTGACCAAACGAGCAGATATGAAAGACCATTAAGGCCTATTCTGCTGGCTTTTTACTATGTTAGTATGTAAAAGCTGTTTATGATCATTCTGAATTTCTCTCCGTCTCCAAAAATCCAACTAAATTTTGGAAAACCGTCAAGGATTTGTCTGGACACATGACCGGTGGCTCACTACCCGATGAAATCCCTTTTAACAAGAACACCATTAGTGATACATTCAAAATTCTGAATGCCTTCAATAATCATTCTACGACTGCAGGCTTAGCCTTCGACAATTCCCCTGCGAATATGATGCTTTCCCAAGTGGATAATCAAGGAGCTGATCCCAGTGTCACCGATTCAGTCTTCTCCTTGCGTCCTACTACTCAAAGAAGTTGAAGACCTGTTACTAAAATTAGACGAAAAAAAAAAAAAAAAAAAAAAGTGCTGGTGCGGATACCCTGAACCCATATTTTCTGAAGGTGGCCATCCATGTGTTAGCCGTGCCAATAACCCATTTATTCAACCTATCGCTGACCCAAGGATCCATTCCCTCAATATGGAAAACAGCGCACATCATACCCCTGTTCAAGTTCGGAAATCCCTGTGATCTAAATAATTACAAACCGATTTCAATTCTCCCGGTCTTGTCAAAATTACTGGAAAAAGTTGTAAGTAACCAGCTGAGGCAGTATCTAGAAGCCAAGAACCTACTAAATCCTGTCCAATCAGGGTTCAGAGCGAAACATAGCACCATCACAGCACTTGCCAAAGTAACAAATGACTGACAAAGAGAGCTTGACAACAGGAATTACACTTGTGCTGTGTTCTTGGACCCGAGTAAGGCTTTCGACACTGTTGACCATTCACTGCTACTCTCTTCCCTGACCTCACTAGGTGCAGACCCATTATCTGTACAGTGGTTCAACAACTACCTCTCTGATCGATTCCAGTGGATGAAAGTGGAAGGAGATCTCTCGACTCTCAAACCCTCTCCTAAGTGGCATTCCCCAGGGTTCTATCTTAGGACCCCTTTTATTCACAATCTACATCAACAACATTGACGAAAGCATAACTAAGGCCAACATACATCTGTTTGCAGATGATACAGTTCTTTATGTAAATTGCCCGTCATTATAATCTGCATGTAATGACCTTCAATCTGAGTTCAATCTGCTGCAACATCAACTTCTGAATAAAAAACTATTACTTAATGCCAAGAAAACAAAAGTAATGCTCTTTTTTCCCTCTGCCCAAACGGTAAAGTTAGCCCTATCAGATCCTGTGCCACAGATTACTACTATTCTTGGTGAAAAATTGGAATTCGTCTCTAAATTCAAATACCTGGGAGTATGGCTGGACCATAGGCTCTCCTTTATATAGCACATTGAAGAATTACTCAAAAAACTACAACAGAGACTTGGCCTGTTCTTTAGGATAGCCCACTTCTTAACTAGAGATGCTAAACTGCAGCTGGTCCAATCATCCTTTCTGTCCTTGATAGATTATGCTGACATCCTGTACAGTCATTGTCCCACTCACTATCTCACCAAACTTGACACACTATAACATAGAGCTCTGAGGTTCATTACAGGCTTGCCTTACTCCACTCATCACTGCTCCTTATATCAAACAGTGGGGTGGCGTTCTCTTCAATACAGGCACGATAGAAATGCAGCCTTATGGACCCTGAGAGTCATCTCCAAAAAACTTCCCCAATACATTACAGACTGTCTTCCTCTAAAACCAATAGGTAATTATTTCCTGAGAAGTTGCACATCTGTCTTACTGAAGGTTCCCAAAGTTAACTCTCATTTTGGCAGGGCTGCTATAAGCTTTACACTGTCGTCCTTGTGGAAGAAACTGTACAAAAAAAGCTGAAATTAAGGTCACCCATCAGCATCGCATCCTTCAACCTCTTATATTCTCGTGTCAGAAATGATCAGTACAATTGTTTTCCATGACCCTGGTTTGTCATCATGCTAACCTGTACCACTGTACCAGAAATGAATAGTGCAATTGTTTTCTTTTCTTCTTAACCCTGGTCTGTCATCATGCTAACCTATAACACTGTGATGGCTCTGTCCTCCTCCTTGATACTGGCCTACTTTCCCACTTTTTCCAGCCTTTTTTTTCCCCCCATAACCTTCACAGGATATTTCCACCATTTACACGCAATATTCCTACCGTCCCCTTCCCGCTCCCTGTCGGCCCCCGCCTCTATTTTATTCTCCTATCCATGGGACTACACATTCTCACCATGTTATCCTTCATGCATACATTACATACCCCTCCTGGTACCCCCATCTGCCATTGGTTGGTGGTTCCCTATCGCCAGCTTTATGGCTGGTCCCTGTGATTGCCCCTGGTAATTGGTCTATCTGGTATTTCTCTACAGTGAACATGGATTATATGAAGTTGTATTTATGTAATTAAGTTTTCAATGGTGGACCAGACCCCTTTGTAACTGGATCCTCCTCTGTTATGGTTCTTCCTTGTCTCCTTTCCTTTATCTTTTGAATCACCTAGATTGCATCAATATGAATGTTTACATACTTATAAACATGTATTTATACATGTTTTTTTTTATGTTGAATGATACCCTGACCTTGTTCTAACCACGTCCATCTTCTCCGCTCAATGATGTTTGCCTGGATAAATAAAGACATTGATTGACTGAGCGCTAATATTACAGGGAGCATAGTGCTGTAACTGGACATGAGGCTGATGCGCTAATTCAACAGGGTGCTAAATAGTACTGCACCCCACACCACGCTAAATAAAGAGGGTGCTAATATAAACTGCTATACATTTTATCTGATTTACAGACTAAGAGTATTTCAGGCTTGCAACCTTTTTTCAATGCAGTGAGATCTGATGCTACCAGGACAAAGTATACTGGGTCCTTACAGCATACCGGTAGCTTCTATGAAGACCACCGATTAGGCTTCACCACAGCATAGCTATACACCTTGCATCCTACACAGTGCCAAGTGAGAGGGTAGACAGAAAATAAGGGAAAACAACTGGCATCCTTGGGCCTCGTGCCACAAGTGAAGCTGTGCCATGGTATCTGGGTTGGAATGTTGATGGTGAGCCCAATGGAGGAAGTATATCGGGACAAAACATGGAAAAAATAAGAAAGGAATATGTAGTTACAGAACAGACATGCGGAAAATGTGTGCGTTTACACCATTAGTTCACAGACTTTGTCATAGTGAACCTCCCTCAAGCCATGGAAAAGATCTTGAGCTTCCCACAAATATTGAAATAATCTTGAGCCTCCCCAAAGAAAAATTGCACACTTTGCGCAGTATATCGTGAATAAAAAGAAACTCCTTTGAGTAGTTGGCTCTCGATTTATTCAGCTTATTGTAAACTCTCCCCCTGTAACAGCCCTTCCAAGGTCAGCCTACTTTCTCCACTATTTTCACTCTCAAACCATTACCCCTTGTTGCTAGACCTTAAGGGTCAGACTGCTTTCTCTGTCTGTTTCCCTTCTATCTAGAATAACCTTCCTACCCACCTCTGCCTCTCCTACTTTTCCCTGCGCTCTTAAGCAATGCCTCGGGGATCCTTTTGCTCCCTCCTGCTCTTTTTTGGTAGACTATTTCTGCTCCAGTCTTCTGGGAACTCTTTCCAGCATCCCCACTCACAGATGGCTCTACCTCCTGTCTGAAAGCCTCTCTGCCAGATCCAGCCCCCCAGCCCAACAGAGCCCCAGCTCTGAACCCCCCGGGCAAGTCCACCTTCACCCTGGCACTCCATCTATAATCTAATGCTGGGCTGGAGTCAGGGAGGCTGGCGCAGTGTCACACAACTTGTGGGGCGTGGCACTGGAGGAGCCTTCGCCTATCAGAGACCAGGGATTTTCGTAGTAGTTTCTCCAGGAGCAAAAGAGCGTGCAATAGCGTCTGCATAGAATTACCCTTCATCCGCCGCCGCTCCCCCCATTCGGCTCAACATCTGCCAGGTCCTCCGGTCTCCACGGGGCCACTAAGAAGTCAAGCAAATCCCAGAACCCTCCCTGGGAGAGGACAGCAGTCCGCTGAATGCCAATCCTCTCCCTCCCCTGCCAGCCCCCAACAACGTGAGTCCGTTTCTGAACCCGGGTCGCCGGCGTGGCATGAAGTGTGGCGTCCAGTGCCTCAATCCTCAGCGCAACCGGGCCAGCGCTTCTCCTGCTCTTGCTCCTTTACTGCTCTGCTTAACCACTGTATTTCCGCTGTTCTGCCACCAGTTTAATTGGCCAATTGTTACCTCTTATTGTTTATTGTTCCCATTTACTTGCACTGTTCATTTTATACTGCTTGTCTGTTTTGCAATTCCCTTTTGAACTGTATTCACTCTTTACCCTCCCCCGGGTACATCTGAAATGAGCCTTAGGACAGTGCGCCTTCCTTGGTCACCAATTTGTAAATAAATACATTAAATGCAACTACTTTATTTTTCTTCAGTTTGCCACATCCCTTCAACACAAAATATCTAAAACTCAAAATTTAATACAATGGCCTGGATATTCAAAAGGGTTGCGCATGCGCAAGTCCAAAATGCGCCATTCTGCGATATTCAGCAGGAGGCAGTTACGCCACTGGTAACAGGTTGCGCAAGAGAGCAATGCAAATGAATGCATGCTCAACAGGAGGGGGAGGATCCATGCATAACCTGCGCAACCCGATATTCAGTCGGGTTGTGCATGCGCAACCCCCAACCTGCGCCCGCACAAGCTTGAGCCACAAAAAAAAGGTTTAGTTGAGGGCCACCCACAGGTGAGCTGCTGCATTGCAGGGAAACACAGCAGCTACCACCCCTGGCTGGCCCCAACTCGGTCCCCTGTGCCCCCCCACCAGCCCGATCAGCGGGCATAGTGTAACCTGAACCCCTCCCCGCCCTGTCTCCACAGCCCGATCGCGAGCAGTCCAGGTACCAACACACCCCACACTCTCCCACAGCCCGATCCTCGGCAGTCAGGTACATGAACACCCCCCACACACATCTCCCACAGCCCAGGTCGCGGGCATAACGTGTAAGACCCCCAGTGCCCGATCACGGGCAGAATGTAACCCCAACCCGAATATCTCCTGGTGGTCAGTGGACCGTAAAGCCCGATCGCGGGCAGAATGTCACATCCACAACCCCCAAAATCTCCCTGGTGTCTAGTGCAGCCCCACCGACAGTCAGCCTGGGCGGGCGGCAGGCGGTGGATGCTGCCCACCGCCGCGGGGGAGCGGATGGAGGGGCTTCGGGTGGGGGGGGACATAGACACCAGGAGATTTTGGGGTTGGATGTGACATTCTGCCCGCGATCGGGCTTTACGGTCCACTGGACCACCAGGAGATATTCGGTTGGGTTACCCCTGCCCGCGATCGGGCACTGGGGGTTCATATACGCTATGCCCGCGATCGGGCTGTGGGAGATGTGTGGGTGTGTCTGGCGTACCTGACTGCTCGCGATCTTGAGTTGCATTGTAAAGCGCTGCTCCTGACGGCTGCTGCCATGCAGGTGGCCAGGAGCAAGTCCTAAGGGATCGCGCACTCTACATGCAATGGCATGCAAATGGGGGCCATAAATAGATGCAAATGGCCCCTGGCGCCTGGTATAAATTATGGCCCCATTTGCATGTCACCTTTGAATATCGAAATCGAGCAGACAAGAATGGTACTTGCGCCCACCGCAAGTTTACTGCTCATCTCTGCAACCTGCGTGGCGCAAGTTCCACTGCGCCATGCGCAAGTGCTGTGGCTGGGGAGTGATATTCAAAGGAGTTGCGCAATAGCGCAACTCCTTTGAATATCACCCCGGCCACACCCCTGCGCAACTATTTTGAGCAGCGCAAGGGCTTGCGCCTCAGAATGGCGCAGTTTGAATATCCAGGCCAACATGTTTTCAGACTGCTTGAGCCTCCCCTGTAATAGGATAGGAATTCCCAATCTGAGTCACCATTTGAGAAACCCTGGTCTACACCAACACTTTACTGAACAATCTGATGGATATTTAATCTACCAAAACTCTGTAAATGTTCCCATTATATGAAGTGCTATGCACACCAAGCCCCCCTCCCTCCTTTTTTTTCCCCCTGTAGTTCACGCATTTAGTTTTTACTTCCTGTTTTACCACTCCCTTTAGGTCAATCAGTGCCACTACTAGCCCCAGTCCCATCAACACTCAACTCAAGAGGGAAGTGCTAGTTCCCAGTACCCTTGAATCCAGTCCTCTTCCATTTATCCCCTCGTCCATGGGCATTCCACTCCAGGTGGGAACTGAAACATTTTGATGTGGTTGATGGGAAGGGAATGTTCAAAGACTATGCAGTCTGCATGATGCAAATAAGTGAGAGAAGGCACTGCAGCACTACCTACCCAACCCATACCCTCCCCACACAGAGGCATGACCAGCAGCAACTTCATATGCCTACTTGTCTATGTTGGGTGCCAGAGAAGAGGCCTCCAGCTCCCTCCTGAATGGCATTGCCACCAACACCAGCTCTGAGCGTTGCTTCAATCAGTGATGCACAAGACTTGGGACAGCAATTTGCTTCTGGCATGGTTCCCTTTTCCTAGGCTTCCAGGGGACAACTGCACACCAGAACAAGCCAGCCACACTCCCTTAAGTAGGAAGTGTCCAAGAAGGATGCCTGCACTGCCTCTCCCAGTCAGCTGCCAAAATGCAAGGCCTAGGATGTGAATTGGGGGTCAAGAACACAACAGGTAAACATCCAATGATTGCACTGCCAAGCCAGGCCCAACTTAAGCCTTACAGCAGCGAAGACAGAGCATTCCCCTGCTAAGGGGAAAAAAAAGTGGCGTTGGGGTGCTTTCCTGCAATATAAAAACAGGATTTTTAGACCTTTAATGTGGTAAGACGGTAGGGTGCCGAATCTACTCCTAATCTGCACTCAAATATCAAAGCTAGGTTTCAAACCTCAAGCACTGATTAGGATGACAAAAAAGCAAACAAAACCTTCACAGCCATGTCAGTCATCTCACAGGTTTCAAAGTGAGGATTTAGTTAGCAGTAAAGCAGATTTCATCCCACAGGCTGATCAAAAAATCTCTTTAGCTATGTGTCTGATGGTATACTCAGCAGCTGAAGAGAAGCTGTCACTTCACTGGTTTGAAAACTGAGAACCTATTTTTAAATACTTTCCTCAGACAGCTAGCCAAGACTACGGTGTGGTGGGGGGGGGGTGTGGAAGGAGGCAAACTTTAACTTTAAAAAAAAACAAAAAACACATGTTGCAACTGAGCAAGAACAGAACAATAAGGTCATACACTTCAGTTCCTCATTTAACACTTCCAGATGGTAAAGCCTTTGGAAAACAATAGGGTATACCCAGCCAGTTTAACTGGGTTATACGATTCCCTGGAAGGAATCTCCCATGGGTCCTCAAGAGCTGGAATGGAACATACTTAAAATGACAAATGTAATACATGGTCTTTTAAGAGCTACTAACACAACAGGGAGAACTCTGAAAAAGAACAGACTAACATTGGCTTACATTTCATACATTTTCAGTATTTCTCTTTCATAAATGTTCTGTTATTTCTCTTGTTCTCCATCGCCAAGGATATTTGCACAAAAACAGGATCTTTGTTTTGTGGACTTCTTGCCCATCTATGCTTAAACTCACAATTTTCTGCTTATGATACCAAAATCCTTTCTAAAGCAACAGGCCGGTGTCACATACAAGAGGTTTTGATGTCAGGTGTACCAAGTAGAGCCCTCTCCATCAGCCCTTGGCAGCCTCCCAGCCTCATCACCACCCCTGCTCCCACAATTACTGAGACATGGGCCACCCAGAAAAATGATTGTGACTTAAATTTGGAGGGCTACAAAATATTCAGGAAGGACAGAGGAGAGGGCATAGTGCTGATGGTCAAAAACGACATAGTGGTTACTGGAGTGGAGGAGGCTGTTGGGGGGTGGAAGCGATTTGGGTAACCCTGCAAATGAGGGGAGGTAAAAGATTGAAAATAGGGGTGGTGTACAGACCCCCCGCAATGCAAGAGGCCCTAGAGGACAAACTAGTTGAGAACATAAAGGATCACTGTGACCTTGGAAAGGGTAGGGTGGTGGTCATGGGTGACCTCAATATGCCGGGGGGCAAACTGGGACACTATGACATCCTCTGTGGCCAGGGAACAGAGACTGATGGATGTGTTTCAGGATGCCTTCCTGGTCCAGCAGGTGAGGAAGCCTACTAGGGAGGGGCAGATACTGGACGTTGTCCTTGCAGACAGTGACCAGATGAAGGGCCTGTAGCTGTGCAGCCCGCTGGCAGGTGGCAACCATGCCACAGTCTGGTTCCTGCTGTACCTTGGGAAGGGGGGAGGAACACTGCACTAATACAGTAGTAGTAGACTTCAGGGGAGCGGACTTCGTGGGCATGGGTAGGATTCTACGGGGCACCTTGGACAAGATTAGGCCGGACATGTATGCTGGTAGCCTGTAGGAGACCATTAAGAAGGGGGTGCAGGAGGCTACTAGGTCCTGCACTAAGAAAAGGCGGAAGCATGGCAGAGCCAACAAGCTGTGTTGGTGGACCAGGGAGGTACAGGTGGCAGTGAGGGATAAAAAAGCTGCCTGTGCACGTTTTGAGCATTATAGAGGGGCTAGGAAGAGGGGTAATTATGAGTTGATGGCTAGAAGGTTCACCAGAGCTTCCGGTGATGTCACCACCCCGTATGGTCGCCTAAGAGAGGAGCTCCAGCAAATCCCACTTAATAAAAACTCCCTAATCCAACTTTTCAGACTCCAAACCAATAGGATTACTACAAATGATGACTGGGAGTAAAGATAAAGCGAAGTTGTGCCCTGGGAGAAACAAAGACAAAGCCGATGTAAGTGGATCAAATAGATGGCCTATCTCAAGTCGTAGTGTATCCCTGGCAAGCAGTGCGGCCTGTGAGCTGGATTTTGACACGGACAGAGAAGGTGAAAGGCTTTCCAGATCTAGATATGAAACGCTACTATCTGAGATTCGGTCATTTCGAGCCGAGAACCAAAAAGAGTTTTTAGCCCTACAAACCAGGCTAACGGAGGTGGAGGAAAGGCTGGAGCGTTCGGAGGAGGCAGCGGGAGAAATTGCTGAAGAGACTTTGCGCCTACACCAAGCGGTTGACTTTTTACTGGATCAGCATGAAGTTTTCCAAGACAAGTTAACAGACTTAGGGGTGCGCTCTAGGAGGGATAATCTCCGTATATACGGCCTCCTGGAGGACTCGGAAACGGAAAGATGGAGGACTTTCTGACTGACCTCCTTAAAGATGTCCTAGCCCTCCCCCTGACATTTCAATTCAGAATTGAGAAAGCACACAGGGCATTGTTATGTAAACCTACAGAGCAAGCAGCCAGGCCACGCTCAATTGTGCTAAAATTTTCCAGCTTTAAAAGACAAAGAACTGATTCTGAAAACCACATGGGCCAAGACAAATGTCACATATAACTCTGCTAGATTACTCTTCGACAATGACTACCCGACGGAAATTATGAACAGAAGGATAGCTTACGCTCCAATATTGAGAACCCTGAAGGAGAAAGGAATTCGCTTCCAAACACCATATCCCGCAAAGTTACGGGTCTGTTGGGACACTGGTACCCGAATATACTCAACCCCTGACGAAATCATCCCGGAACTGAAGCGAAGGGGATGGAGTTTCCAGTCGTCTGGTCCTACGCTACATGAAAAGCGTCCCCCCCCCGTGATGGCAGAGTCTTCCGAATAAACAAGCAGGTTCTGGTGGACACAGAGGAATCCGCTCAATACAGGAAATTAAAGAGTTTATCGGGAGAACCACAGGTCACCCCAAGGAGGTAGCCCCCGAAGAACACAGTTTGAATACTTATACTCAAAATGAAACTAATGGAGGTAATTGCCGGTTCCCTCCAGCCCCCTATCTTGTGGGAGTTGGAGTGTGGACTTAAAGACTCTGAGACATTGTGTTCTCTCTCGAGACATCCCTATGGAACTTTTCACTTTTACTTTATGCCACCTTGGTCTATATTGAAGATTTTAGTTTACTAAAGTGAATTATTTACTTAAATGCCAGAATAAAGATAGATCACTGTCTCTTTAGGTGCAAACAAACTAGAAATCTGAAGTGGGTTGTGCTGGGGAAATGGTTATGTCCACCAACTGTACCCCGGTTGTAGCCCCCTCAGTTCCAGCCCTCTTGGGGCAACTCATGAGGGTAGCAGTTATACTTAATTGTGTGGCTGCTTCCCTTTCTTGGTTGATGTCACCATTTAGCGACCTCGACGGTTTAATAGGTCAGGGAGGCCTGACCAGATATTGGGTCACATTTCCTCCCTTAGGGAACCAGTCCCGTTATAGGTCATTGGCTCCCTTCGTTAGAGGGATAATGTTCATACCCTCATCTTTTGGAAGTACAACTGTACATAGTTTTAAGATGTTGGATCCTTTTCTACTTATGCATTTTGTTATTTTAGTGACTGTGCACATTTGCTTCAAAGGCAGTCGTTTTAAGACAATTATATTGTATGGGATAGGCTCTGTCTGCGGACAACTGTCAAGCTTATCAGGGTTGCAGAAAGTAATTCTTTTCTATACCACCCCTTTCAAAGACCTAGTTGGGGCCACTTCTATAGAAATCCTTCCCTTGGCTGGTGGGTCAACCCAGAGCATTAATAATAAACCTGATGGCGCATCCAGCAACAATTAGGGTTTGTTCCCACAATGTCAACAGTTTAAATAATCCTATAAAACGATATAGGGTGATGGCCTCCCTTAAGAAGCTGAAACCATCATTTATTTTATTGCAAGAGACACATCTAAATAAGCAAGAACACCAAAAGCTTTTAAAATTTGGATTCTCTATAATAGTGTCCTCCGTTTACAGAGGAGGGAAAAGGAGGGGGGGCGACGGTTTTGGTTCCCAGGAATGTGCCTTTCCGCCTATCAGATTCTTATGCAGACCCAGAAGGGAGGCTTGCCTTAGTGGTCGGTCAGCTGGAGGGGCAGGACATCACCCTAGTTTCAATATATATTCCCCCTGGAGAAGGGCCAGAAGTGAGGAAAATGTTATTCCAGAGAATAATGGACAAACACAGGGGAGTAGTAATTATAGGAGGGGACCACAACTTAACCTTTTCACCACTTGATACCTCTAGTTTAAACCCCTCTAAAAAATCTCCTGCACAAAGAGTAACCCAGTCCTATCTTTCGGGAGCCCAGTGGGTGGATGCCTGGAGGTACCTTCACCCCAATAAAAGGGAATACACGCATTTCTCAGCCCCTCACAAAGTATACACTCGTATAGACTATATTCATGTTTCCAAGGAATATTTATTAAAAATTCAAAATTGTACACAAACCCCCACGGTTTTATCAGACCATTCTATCTTAACACTTAATATGTCTTGGGAAAGGGGAAAAATTAACACCCTATGGAAATTTAACAACTACCTATTAAATATAAAAGATTTTAAAGACACAGTTAAACTCAGAATTAAGCAGATTCTAACTGATAATAAACAGCAGGGGACTCGGGACGGTACTCTCTGGGACACCCTAAAGGCCGTTCTTAGAGGCGAAATAATAAAGTATGCAGCTCAATTCAAAAGAAGACAACAGATACGCCTCGATAACCTCCAGAAGCAACTCCAGGAACTGCAGGCCCAACATGCCGCTGGGGATGTGGGTTTTTTTCCCCTCCTACAGGCCACACGAGACCAAATTCTGGGGATCCTAGATATCCACACTGAGCAGACCCTACAATTTATTAAACAAAAATATTACAAAGGGGGCCCCAGAGCCACTCGGCTACTTGCTGACAGACTCAGGCAACATAAGACCCGATCCAACATCACTCAGATCAGAGACCCGAACTCAAAAAAGATCGTCACACTACCTAAGGGGATAGAACAGGCTTTTCAGGCCTATTACAGTGCTTTGTACCAGACGAGGGGCGGAGGGGATGTCCAGGAAATACAGGCCTTCCTGAGGGGTCTTGAGTTCCCAGGGATTTCAGAGGAACAGAAACTCTTTTTGGAAAGGCCGATCTCCTCTCTTGAGTTAGCCCAGGCTGTCTCGGCCCTAAAGACTTGCAAAAGCCCGGGTCCGGATGGATACACGGGGAATTTTTATAAGGCTTTCAGGGAGGACCTCTCCCCTACCTTATTATCTGACTGTAGAGGTGTCCAATTGGGTGAATCTCCCCCTGATTCTTGGCGGTATGCCTAAATAGCGAGCATCCTGAAACCGGACAAGGATATGACATCTTGTTCCTCATACAGACCTATTTCGGTCCTCAATATAGATTACAAAATTTTTGCATCTATAATAGCCAAGAGATTTAAAACTTTCTTGCCTGAGGTAATAGATTTGGACCAAATGGGATTTGTACCTGGACGTCAAATACAAGATAACATAAAAAGAACATTACATCTACTGCACCAGGTGGGGAGGGGAGGCGATCCATTTCTTCTGCTCTCTCGACGTGGAAAAGGCGTTCGACTGCGTCGAATGGCCCTTCCTCTGGGCAGTATTGGAGAGGATTGGGATCCCACAATCAGCAGTCGGTCTCATAAAATCAATGTATACGGACCCTAGGGTATATATTCGGGTAAATGGATTGTTTACTAGTCCCATCCCTCTGTCTCGGGGCACCAGGCAGGGCTGTCCCTTGTCTCCCCTGCTGTTTGCAATACATCTGGAGCCTCTGGCCCAGACTCAGACACGCAGTAGGCTTGTCGAGAATAGAACTGGCATCTGGTACCACATGTTAGCTCCTCTATGCGGATGATCTCTGATCTATATGACCAACCTGGGACCTCCTCCCCCGGAACATACTTGACAAATTGAGAAATGTCAGGATACAAAATTAACCAGGCTAAGTCTGAAGTACTGGCCATGAATTTTGCTCCCTCTCCAGAACTTAGAACCAGATATTGCTTCAGGTGGGACCTGAGGAGTATCAAGTATCTGGGGGTTCGGATTGGCCTGTCCGTTGAGGACCCCTTCTCTCTGAATTACACCCCTTTCCTTCTCGAGACTGGGGTGGAGTTGGAGAGGTGGAGGGCTCTCCCTCTGTCCCTCCACCAGAGAATAGAATCCATCAGAATGGTGGTTCTCCCTCGCTTTCTTTATCTAACCCAGACCCGTCCAATGCAGATACCAGATGCCTTCTTCAGGACTTTGCAAAGGAAAGTCTCTGCTTACATTTGGGGGAAACAGAAACCAAGGGTTAGTCTTTTAGTACTACAGCTCCCCAAACAACAGGGAGGTATGTCTCTACCTAATTTTAGATTATATCACCTAGCCTCCCAAGCTAGAATACCTTTACACTGGCTAGACAAAATATACAGCAAGGTGGAAATCAGTGGAGGCCCAAGAGGAGGAGCTCCGGGATGTTTTCTGCACTTTCCTCTCCATCCCTTCTGTCCTAAAAGGGGAGAATGTGAGAAATCCACTTACCCGATCCACATTACAATCCTGGCATAGAATGCTCTCCTCTCAGGAATTCACCAAATGGAGGCCCGCTATTCTCTCCTTACCTTATGCAGGTGCCTTCCTTCCGGCTAAGTTGGACAAAGGGTACACTGGGTGGCTGAAAAGGGGCCTGCATCTGGTATACCACTTTATGCCTCAGGGAATAACCTTGGCATTTACAGACCTAGTTCAAAAATATGCCATCCCTTTCTCTGACAGGTTTAGATATTTTCAAACCAGGAATTATCTTAGTTCCCTAAAGGAGATCAGCTGGAAAGATAACCCTCTCCCTGAACTTCTACAGACCCTTTTGAGTGTGATAGATGGGAGACTGGTCCCTTCTCATATAATTTCAATTTTCTATAGGGGCTTACTTTCATTAAAAGAGAATCCCCTAGACAGAACCAGACTAGCATGGGAAAGGGAACTGGGGTTGGTATTCCTGTTCCCCTCTGGGAAAGGCACATAAAGACAATGAAGGGGGCACTGGCTCTGGAAGATGGAAGGAGTTTGCCTGGAAAATAACAGTAAGATACTTCAGAGCCCCAGTAGTGGTCCAGAAATATGGGTCCCATCTGAGTGCAGATTGTTGGAGGCGATGTGGATGTACCCAAGCTAATTTAACCCACATTTTTTGGTCCTGTCAAGTTTTACAACCTTTTCTTACTTATTTCCATGAGGCCATTCGGAAAATATTGACCTCAGATATGACTCAAGACCCCTTGTTTTTTCTTTTTGGAGAGTTCTCTCTCTAGGTCACATAGATAACCCAACAAGGAACTTCCTCAACCTGGCCTCACCTGCTGTTAAAAAAGCTATTACTAAGAGGTGGTTGTCCCCCTCACCTCCTACCCTGGAGCAGTGGCACCAGATAACGATAAAAATTTACAGGATGGAAAAAATCACAGCCACATTGAACAAATCCCAGACTAGCTTTGAAAAGACTTGGAGAAGGTGGTTAATATACATTATGCCTATTCGACCAGAGTTTGTACCCTAATCTGAGCCTTATGATCCATAATTAACTGATTTTATTTTTATTCCCTTAAGTACTATTCACGTCTACTACATGTAAATGGATGAAATTCAATTAATATGTGCACTGTATGTTCTGTCTTTTTAATACATATTTATGTTTTAGTTTTTTATTGTAAAGTTCAAATGGAAACCTTTTGGTAGTTTTTATGTGTATGTTCCCAATATAAAAATAAAGATTGAAAGTTCAAAAGAAGGGTCACCAGAGTGGTGAGGGAGCCAAGGCAAGGATGGAGCAATACCTGGCTAGGGATATCCAAGGGGGGACTCTATAGATGCATAGGGAGAAGAGAAAAGGACGGCACAGATCAGCAGGATTAGGACAGGGAGGATGGGCCTCAGGAGGCGGGGAGCGGGCTGAGGTGCTAACTGAGTACTTCACCTCGATATTTACAGAAGGAGGCAGGGGATACCTCAAGCCCAACGGGAGGGAAGGGGAGCCAGCAGAGTCGAGAGTTAAGATGGAGTCTAGGGGAAAAGAAGGAGACAAGAATATAGGCCAGGCAAAGTCTAGAAGGGGATGGGGGAATCAAATGAGGGGGTGGGCTGGGAGGCAGAAATCACAGTGGATAGGGTGAGGGAAGCCCTTCAGATGCTAAAAACTGATAAGGCGCCAGGGCCAGATGGGATGCATCCGAGGGTTGTGAAGGAACTGGCAGATGAGCTAGCAGCTCCTCTGGCTGCACTCTAACACCTCGCTGCAGACAGGATGGGTGCCTCAGGATTGGAGGGTGGTTCATGTGGTACCTAGAGAGGAGATGGGAATTACAGACCTGTCAGCCTAACGTCTGTGGTAGGCAAAGTAATGGAGGGCATTATTAAGGAGAGGCTCGGAAGGCAGTTGGAAAGGTTGGAGCAGCTGAATGACAAACAATATGGTTTCGTCCTGGGATGATCGTGTCAGACCAACCTCAGACTTCTACGACTAGGTGACAGGGGCCCTGGACCGTCATAGGCCAGTGGACATCCTATACCTGGACTTTACTAAGGTGTTTGATTCAGTACCCCACATTCGGCTGCTAACGGAGTTGGGGGGATGGGGTGGGAGGGCAGTTGCTCAGATGGGTAGAAAACTGGCTAACAGGGCGAACACAGAGGGTGGTGGTTGGTGGGATAGTCTCCTCCTCCTCCAGGAAGGTCACCAGTGGGGTCCCCCAAGGTTCGATATTGGGGCCACTCCTGTTTAATGCCTACGTGTCAGATATGGGGAGGGGGGGTTAGAAGTAGGATGAGCCTCTTTGCGAATGACTCAAAACTGACAGCATTGGCGGACAGGAAGGAAGCGAGACAGACAGTCCAGAGGGACCTTAATACCCTGGAGGAGTGGTCAAGAAGGTGGGAACTGAGGTTTAATGCAGGGAAGTGTAGCGTGTGGCATCTGGGAGGCAGAAACCCAGACCATGTATACTCCGGGGTCACACTGCAAGTTACATCGAACAAGAGGGATCTAGGGGTGGTGGTAGATGTCAAAATGAATAACACTGAAAATTGCAGAAGAACGTCAGCAAAACCAAACAGGACAACAGTCAGACTGCATCTTGAGTACTGTGTGTAGTTCTGGAGACCTCACCTCAAGAAGGACATAGCACTGCTGGAAAGGGTCCAGAGGAGGGCAACCAGGATGATTCAGGGCACAGAAGGTAGGTCCTATGAGGAAATGCTGGAAGAGCTTGGGCTGTATTCAGCTGAAGGAGAGGAAAGATGGGTGGGGGAGACAGGATAGGGTCTTCATATATGTAAACAGAATAAGCAAGGGCGGAGCCAATGAGATGTTCAGACTATGGGGGGAGAACAACCAGGGGCATGGAGTGGAAGCTGGGGGGACACTACAGGGGAAAACAGGAGACATTACTTCACCGAGAGGGTGGTGGAGCCATGGAATGCACTGCCCCGGAGTCTGGTGGAAGAGGGCACAGTGGAGGGCTTCAAGAAGGAGTGGGGCAGGCATAAGGCAAAACTGAAGCCGAAGATGACCCTCTCTGGGGCTAGGGGAGGGGGGAAGCGAGCACTCATTAGGGGGCTAGCTACCGAGCAGACACAACAGATCATCAGGCCTGCTGGCTTATAGTATGTTAGTATGTAAAGTTTCCCTCCACTCCAACATGGTGGGGTTAATGGGGCTCCACAAAACCTTTCAAAGACCAAATCCTGCCTGCAAAAAACTGCTTGGTTAGGCCACACCTTGAGTACTGTGTGCAGTTCTGGAGGCCGCACCTAAAAAGGGACACTGCACTCCTTGAGAGGGTCCAGAGAAGGGCAACCAGGATGATCTGGGGCATGGGGGAGAAGGACCTACAGGGAGTGCCTTGAGCTCAACATGTACACCCTGGAGGAGAGGAGGGACGGTGGGGATATGATAGAGGTCTTTAAGTACATAAAGTGGATAAATAACAGAGGCTTGGATGAGGTGTTCCAAATAAAAAAGGGAGGGCAACCAGAGGACATGGATGGAAGTTGGGGGGGGGAGACTCGGGGAGAGGATGAGGTGTTACTTCACTGAGAGGGTAGTGGAACTATGGCATGCACTGCCCAAGGGACTGGTGGAGGCTGATACTTTGGAGAGGTTCAAGAGGGTCTAGGACTGGTATAGGGGAGGGTGAAGCTGGGACAGTCCAATACCGGGGAAATATCATGGAAAGGGGATGGGAAAACCCAAGGGTGTGCTTACAAAGTCAATAAATAAAAATTAAAAAAAAAAAAAAACTCAATCTCCGACCTCGCACACCATTTAGAATAGTGATCAGCTCCGCTAACATGTTGTAAACCCCAACTGTAAACTATGAACCCACTTATAAAACTAAGGCCCCTCCTCCCCCTAGTAAGTAAAGGCAAATACTAGTTCTGCACACAACAACTGACGTGAGTTGCACTCCCAATCCCTCCTCCCATATCACAACTGCTCACAAACACGGAGCATGAAAATACCTAACAGTACCCCCCAGTAATCAGCAGATAGTCTGCCACTAACGTCCACTACTTTTCGTGCATAAGGCCCCATCACTTGCATATAATGGTTATAAGGAAAAGGAAACAGTTAAAATACATGAGTATGAAGTCCCCCAAGTAGAATTCAAAGACGGGGCGGGGAGACGAGGACCACCAGGGAGGCTACTCTCCCATGCAGTCCCCTATAGCAAACCAAAGTTAGAAGGGTAAAGGGAGCCCACAAGGAAGCTCTACAGGGTTGCCCGCCCCCAATGAGAAATGGAGACAAGGCTATCCTGCTTAAATGGTAATTTCAGATTAAACTCCATTGCGCTACCAGAGTATAAATATCTGAGCTCCATTTCAGGGTGCTCTCCCTCTGCATTAAGAATATGGACTCAAATAAATTTTTAAGTAGAGAAGTAAGTAATGCAGCACTCTTTAAATTCCAACAGATCAACCCCCGGTCCTTGTATAAGTTCCACATCAAGTTTTGCCAAACATGTAATAAAGTCATGTGTCCAATAACTCAAACTAGGACCAAAAATACAGATAAGCCAGAAGTCCAGGGTCCTAGTAGTCATAACTGTACCAGGCATCAGTCCGGCATGCCAATTCACCCTTTGAGGGGCTCTTAAAAGTCTTATGGAAGCAACAGTCATCTGCATGGTCCTCTAATTGCAAAGGCCCCTGGCGAGCTGCAAATCTGGAGACCTAGGTTTGAGTGCCATAGCCCCCACTTGCACACTATGCGATTCTGAGCAAGTCACTTAACTTCCTTGTGCTCCCAGGATGCACCTGTAAACAAGCTTTCAGCTTAGTGTGTCTCTCCTGGTTAAACAATTGTAAACACTGACCAACTAGGCCTGCCGGTAGAAGCGAGCCGTTATGAGGGGAGAGGGGAATGGGAAGCCCACCGATCCTGTCCTAATAGGCCCTACAAGCATAAATCAGAGAGAAACAAATGCGCTCCCCAATCCCCATCATACAGGTTACAGTACCGCCGAACTGGTACAAGGGCTCCTCCGGGTTCAAGCGGCCCACTGATCCCTCTTCTGATGCTCCAACTCCCTCGCGTACTCCACAGGGGTCGAAACTGGCACCTGCCCACTAGCCAAATGCTGGTACATTTTGTATTGGGCTAGTAAGATTTTCCTTTAACTAGCCCTGTGGAATTGTACTGGAGAAGGTAACATTTCAGTAAGAAAATCAGCTGGGCCAGTGGACAAGTCTGTTGGGCTAGTGAATTTTCTCACTCTCTAGCCCTGCTGGCTAGTGGCTGTGAAACTTAATTTCAACTCCTGCTCCAATGCAGAATCTGGGCTGGTGAAGGCCTTCTGTGGGCCCCCCACGGGCCAGATGATAAGCCTAGCAGGATAGGCAAGTGCAAGGACATGAAATGAGTGAAGAGGTTTCTTTACTTCAGCAAAAGCTTGCCGTTGCAGATGCAGCAGCCTCGAGTAGTCTGTAAAAAGACTCACACAGAATTGTTGAATCATGATAGTCCTTTTCTCCGTGCAGCATCAAGAACCAGAAGCCTATCCTGGTAGTGCAGGAACTTGATGATAATGCGGCAGGGTCTCTGTTCTGGTGCACGCTTTGGGCCCGGGGATCGGTGAGCCCGTTGGATTTCCAAGGTAACATCAGGAGGGAGCCGAAGGGTCTCCTTAAGCCAACCTTGCATATTGCCAGCACAGGCTTTTCCCTCCAGACCTTTACGAAGACCTATAACTCTGACATTACACCAGCGCTCCCGGTTCTCGTGATCGTTGAGAATTTGCTTTAATAAGTCAATTTCCTCGAGTGCCTTGGCCAAATCTGTGGATTGCCGAGTTGCTGAATCTTCCCGATTCCCCAATCTGTTTCAAGTTCCCCTAAACGGGTTTCATGGGTTTCAACAGTCCCGGCTTTATCGTTCACTGTTTGTTGCATATGTTGTATTTGAGCCGTTACATTTTCAAGACCAGCCTCCATACGTGTACCTAAGTCATATTTCAGATCCTTTAGAAGCCTTTCTAAGTTGTAGTAGCCCTCAGCCATTGCTTCACTTGAGACAGAGTTAAGACCCTCCTGTGATTCGGAGTTTGCAGGCATTGGTTTCTCTGGAGTATCGGCGAGTTCCTGAGTAGGTCCTTTTCACGTTCCCAGCTGAGGTAGGCCTTCAACGATGTCACTAACACCGGACGAAATACACGCGAGTTTGGACTGTTTTTTCCTGGATTTCGCTTGTGCAGGCATCAAAGCAGTTTTACCAATCCAGTGGAGTTACTTGTTTGGCAAGATAAGATTTTAGAGGGGAGACTGCAAGTGATGAGGACGGAGCTCCTCTTTCAAGCCGCCATTACACTCCTACGCTAGGCCACCGCCCCAGCCCCGGAAGTTCTCCTAATTCTGAGCGGATAATATTTCCTCTTTTCTGTCCTGAAGGAATTTGGAGTGGATGACCCCTAGTCCCACTAATGTCTGGTTTTAAATTGAAATTGACATACTAGGTTAGGGTCAGCTAGAGTCGTGGCCAAAAATATTGGCGCCCTTGCACTTTTTCAAATAACTTACAATTTCCTCTAAACATAAGTTGAAATTAACAACAGTACAGTATTTGGTCTCCACAATTCTTTATTTCTCTGTCAATATTACAGAACTTTTGTTTTTGATTCAGAATTTAATATATCCTTTTAAATCAAAAAATGAAAAGAAATGGCATTGACAAAATTATTGACACCCTAAACTTAATATTTGGTAGCACAGCCTTTGGTCAAAATAACTGCAATCAACCGCTTTCTATAGCCATGGATGAGCTTCCTGCACCTCTCTACTGGCAGTCTGGCCTACTCTTCTTGTGCAAACTGCTCCAGTTCTCCCAGATTTGAAGGGTGCCTTCTCCCAACTGCTGTTTTCAGATCTCTCCACAGGTTTCAATGGGATTTAGATCTGGACTCATTGCTGGCCACTTCAGAACAGTCCAGCGTCTTGTCTTGAACCATTCCTGAGTGCTTTTTGAAGTGTGTTTGGGGTCATTGTCCTGCTGGAAGACCCATGACCTTCGACGGAGACCCAGCTTTCTAACACTGGGTTCAACATTGCGCTCCAAAATGGCCTGGTAATCTCCAGATTTCATGATGCCATGCACACGTTCAAGGCACCCAGTGCCAGAGGCAGCACAGCAACCCCAAAACATCACTGAACCTCCTCCATGTTTGACTGTAGGGAAGGTGTTCTTTTCTTTGAAGGCTTCATTTTGTTTTCTGTAAACATAGAGATGATGTGCTTTACCAAAAAGCTCTAATTTGGTCTCATCTGTCCACAGGACATTCTCCCAGAAGGATTTTGGCTTGTTCAGGTGTGTTTTGTAAACCCCAGTCAGGCTTTCTTATGTCTCTCTCTCAGCAGTGGGGTCCTCCTGGGCCTCCTACCATATAACCCCCTTTCATTGAGTTGGCGACGGATGGTGCGAGTTGAAACTGTTGTACCTTGTGTCCGGGTCAGCTTGAATCAGTTTGGCAGTTGATCGAGGTCCTTTCTCCACCATTCGAACAATCCTGCACTGCAATCTTCGATCAAGTTTTCTCTTGCGGCCACGTCAAGGGAGGTTGGCTACAGTGCCATGGGCCTTAAACATCCTGATAACATTACGTACGGTGGAAACAGGAACATCAAGGTCTCTGGAGATTGATTTGTAGCCTTGAGATTGTCCATGCTTGGCTACAATCTTCTTCTGTCTGACCTCCTTAAACAGTCCTCTGGCTGTCTTTCTTTTCTCCATGCTCATTGTGGTACACACAGTGACAGAAAACAGGAGAATGAGTCCTTTTCTCTATTCAAACTGGTTGAATGAGTGATTTTTATATTGCAGGCACCTGCAACTCACCACAGATGAGTTCAATTCCAAAGTGAAGGAGAATCACCTGCTTGAAATCTAATTATTTCTAACTACTTCTAAAAGGTTCCAATAATTTTGTCCGGGCCATTTAAGGACTTCTGTGTGGAATAAGCTAAGACTTAGTAAATTTTTCTGCTTTTTGTGTTTTATTCCACTGCAAACCAAAGAAATACATATGTGGATACCAAAATATTTTTTTAATTTCAACAATTTTCTGGAAGGAATGGTGCATTATTAGAAAAAACTGCAAGGGCGCCAATATTTTTGGCCACGACTGTATAATGTGCTAAAGAAAAGTTTAACAGGTGTCCCACTGTTCCTGCATTTATGAAGGCACATCAAGTTTAGACTGCTTAGTCTTTCTGTCCTGATAAAAGTTTTGAAGCCTTTCTTCGGACCCTTGCAATCACATGTATATCTTCTTGTTTGTAGGCAGCCCAGAATTGGGTACCACACTCGAGGTTGGGGTGAACATATGCTGTGTATAGCTTAGTGGACATAGGACCTTTTTATTAGTACTACATATATTCTTGCAGATCTTCATCTGGCCTGCCTAGTTTCTTATCATCTGCATATTTTTTGCACCATCCGTCCAATTGCCAATTTAGATCTTTAATAAAAATTTTAAATAATATTGGCTCCAGGGCCGACCCTAGTGGTACACCACTAGCAACCTTCCCTTTATTTAAGAAGTGGCCATTAAATGTGTCCCTTTGTTCAGCTCTCAGCTAACATTTTCATGAAAACATAATAAGTTTGTCACACACAAAACTTTTACAAATCCATGTTGGTGATAATCTGTGACACCATTAACTTCTATATCATCTTCCTGGGACCAAGGGAAGGCAGATCGGTCTGTAGTTTGCACTATCTGAGCATGCACCTCTTCTGAATATAGGGACATCAGCAGTCATTCACCAATCAGCAGGGACTGTACCTTCTGTTAAGGATTTATTAAATATTAATACTAGGGGTTTAAGGATCTCTTTCAGAGTCATTTTCAGCATTTTACACAAAATAATATCTGGTCCCGGAGATCAGTACTGCCCTAGTTTTAAAGTTTTTCCCCTCAATTTTTGGTTTCTGTTATTTTGGCATGCCCCCTAGTTTTTTTTGTCCTAGGGAGTTATTCGAGTCAAGTACTATACTATCTGCTTGGGAGAAAACTAAACTGAAGTCATTATTAAATTCTTCTGCCATTTCCTTTGGAAAATGTATAGTCTCTGAACCGATCTGGAGTGGGCCTATTGAATTCTTTTTTTTTTTTGTTTAAAGGGAGTTTACACATCCATAACATTTTCTGGTGTTGACTTATTTGCTCCAGTTGCTAGTTTAAACTCAAGTTCTTTCTCTCTCTCCTTAATCAGTGATTTAACCCTTTTCAACGTATATTTACACACGTGCCGAGTTTCTGTATCCCCCTTCAGACAACATTATTTTATACTTTATTTATTTGAATTTTGATGACCGGGTAGGTCAACTAAGACAAAGTCCCTTTTTCAGTGACAACCCGAGGAATAAAACATTCCAAGAACAAAACATAATACAATAATACCCATAGAACAGTACAGTGAGTCACAATTTACAGTTAAGGCATAGGTAAATAACAACAGTACCCGAGCAGACAATAACCAAAGGATTCAGGATTACAAGCAGTTTGCAGGTAGCCAGGGGAGGCCGGAAGCAGATTAACATTTTCTACCATGTGTAGGGACATTTATGCCATTCACATACCAGATGTCAACAATTTAAACAGCAAGATAACCAAGAATAGGCAGATTCAACTGCATTTGGTCAGAAACATGGGGTTCAGGTTACAGTCAGATGTCGTTCTAGGTAGAGGAGGAGTGAGAAGTGGGGAGAACAGCTCGTCTTTGAGATAGGAGAGAAGGGAGGCTGTTTGTGATCGTTGTGGAGATTAAGAGAGATGCGTAACATTAGTCACATGTGGCCTTACTTATTAATAACAATAATATGCTGTGTTTCTGGAATTTGCCAGTGCCAATGTAACATACTACACCCCTTTCTTCCCAAGGGAGCTGCACTACAGCAGGCTGCACATGAAACCATGGAAGTAGTCTGTCCTCTATTGACCCCACTGTGTTCTCATGCTACTTAAAAGCCTCTGTTCCTAAGGGCCCTATTAAAGTACATCAAAAGGGGAAATCTCATTCTCTTACCCTTTATTTACTAATACAACTCCTGAAATGTCTCATTCTTTTACTTCTCCTTATATCTGGGAGTATACATCCTAATCCGGGCCCTCCTTCATATGGAGTCAATGGCAACAAAAAACAGGGTACGCTTGTCCTGGTCAGTATGAACATCTGCAGTCTGTTAAAAAAATCTGATGCCCTCGCTGCCTGGGTCGCAGTACACAACCCAGACATCCTGTCAGTCATCGAAACGTGGCTGTCACCATCTACCCCTGACTCAGCTATCATCCTAACAGGCTACTCACTTTTTCAGCAGGACAGACTACCTAGAAGAGGAGGTGGCTGTGCCATATACCTAAAGGAGTCATTGTTGGCTCATCCACTGTCCCTCCCTGAACCAGCTATTGATATTCAGATCCTTGCTGTTAAGGTTATGCTCGGTGCACACAATAAGGCCCTCAACGTTGGCTCAGTCTATATTCCCCCCCGACCTTGCCGAATGAGGCTTAAAACCCCAAATGAACTGAGTCAGGAGTCTAAGTCAAGGTGCAGAAACCATCCTGTTAGGTGGCTTTAATGTCAATTGGCTCTAGTCAGGTGCCAGTAGGCACAGGGATGAGTTAACAGGCCTGAACTTTATCCAGTTAATAACAACTCCAACCAGGATAAACTATAAGACTGGGACTAGCACATGCCTGGACTGGGTCCTAACAAATCGTCCAACGCTTATCTCCCATTCTGAAGTATTGCCTGACACTATCAGCGATCACTCTTGGACTAACAAATTTATCAAGCCCAGTGACAGAATAATCACAAGTACAGTGCTCTCCCACTGCCACCTGCAGCCACTAAAGTCTCTCTTCCAGCAACAAGACTGGTCTTACATTGAACCCACCCCAGATATTGACTCAGCTCTGGAATACTTCACTGAACGCTTCAATGCACTCTGTGACATCCACGCCCCTTTTAGGACACGTAGGATCGGGGACTTGATAATCTCTGGATATCTTTTAACCTTCTGGCTCAAATGAAAGCTCGTGACCACCTCTGGCATCGGGCCAGGACCTCTGGCAGTCAACCCGACATGCAGGCCTATAAGATGGCCAGGAACACATGTACTAAGGCTATCCGTGAGCACAAAGTGCAATACTATAAGGTCATCCTTGTCAGACAGGAAAAAATTCTAGGAAAACCTTTCGGAAATCACTGGGAAAGCGTCCAAGCAGGCTCCAACTACGTTAAATGTTGATAGGTCTATCACCCATGACCCCGTGTAAGTTGCCAACACATTTAATTCATCCTTCACAGACCTTAGCCCAATTTTGCCCCTAAATTTCTTTGAACCGCCCAGCACAGCTCCTACATCCACTAAATCAGAAGAGGCCTTGACCCACCCATGTTTCTACTTAAAAGCTACCTCAGAAAGTGAGGCCAGCACACACCTACTTAAAGTTCTAGGAGGAACTAGGACAAGCAGGGATTCCCTCGACCTGAAACTTCGTACCCTAACCCTAGATTCAGTCCTATCCCCCCTCATCAAGCTTCTCAATCGCTCCCTCATACCTTCACAATTCCCCAAGTTCTGGAAATCCGCTCTGGTTACACCAATTTTTAAGAGTGGGGACAGATTATTACCAGGGAATTTATAGGCCAATATCTATTCTCCCCCTGTTGTCCAAAGCACTTGAAAGGATTGTTGCCAACCAGTTTGTGGAGTACCTGGGAAAAATACAACCTACATTGTTACCAACAACATGGTTTTCAGAAAGGGCGCAGTACATATACGACCCTACTGGAATTCACAGGTTTCATTCGCCATACTCTTAAATCAGGGTCAATCTGGCGCAACCTTTATTGACCTGTCTAAAGCATTTTACACGGTCAATCGACAGCTGCTGACACATCAACTTACTGAGCTTGGTATATATTCAGACGCCCTAAAGTGGTTCACCAGCTATCTAGCAAACCGCACACAACAGGTGAGAAAACGGTGTTCCTTTTCTGCTGAACTGCCCGTCTGCTCTGGGGTTCCTCAAGGATCGATACTGGGATCCCTTCTATTTACCACCTTCCTCAATAATCTTCTGGCGTCCTGTTCCGAATCAGTAATCCTATACGCGGATGATGCGGTCATTTTCTCAAAAGACTACTACTGGACCCTACCCTCCTTCAGGCCCAGCTTCAGAAAAGTTTTACTGAAGTCAAGTCCTGGTTCACCTCTCATAAATTGGTGCTTAATTGCAAAATGTGCACCTAATAGATACCCTGTCTCAGCCTAACTTTACTAATAAGGACATTAGCTCTTTAAATAGTGGGCATCCCTTATTGCTGAAACAGTAAATATGGATACAAAGTACAGGCACAAGAGAAAGACTACTTACTACAACACAAAGCCAAATCCAACAGTCATTACAAGATTCCTGGGTCCCACTGTTTCAAATCGATGAAATCACACATTCCAGCACACTGTCTCCATGATAAGAAACAAGCAGCAGAGACCTACCTCTCCCTGTCAGAGTGGTAATATGCTCAAACTGTTCCAATATTGAATTTTACTCCAACTATTCCCCTTAACTGGGGACCTCATTGGGGTCCAGATTATTTTTATCCAAAACCTCTATGGTACTTCCAACGTATCATACACGGACTCACTTACTGACCTTTGGGAGAACCATTTCCCCAACGGGTTAACGATCTCGTTTAACAGGCTTGGCATACCAAATTGTTACTGCCAGGTTTCTAATGTGCAGTCTGGAACTGCTCACAGCTGGGAGGGGCACAAGAGACTCTATAATCAGCAGTTGTTATTTTGGAGAAAACTATCTGTGGAGTTTTACCTGGAACTGAAATGGCTCCGGCAGGAAGTTAGGTCCTTGTTAGTTGAGCAGTGGCCTTGATTTTAAGAATAAAAAGCAGCTAAAAACTATCCCAATTCTACTCTATGGAGCACGCCCCCACGCTCTCCATTTACTGACATCATATAATGTGTGAGCATGGGGGCGTCAACAACGGGGAAGTGGCAGCGTTTTAACTGAATCTCTTGCCTTATTAAATACAGGCAACATTCAAACATATTGCTGTCCACTTGGGGAAGGTAAGGGTTATTATATGTTTGAGGTGGGCCGTACTACAAAAGAAATAAACTATTCTTTAATCCTACTAGTGCTTTTGAGGATGGAATAAGCAAGCTTTATTATGCTGAATTTAAAGCCACCAAATTCCATTATGCTGTAATGCTTGTGACCCAAGTTCGAAAGTAGATACATGAAGCTGGCCAGGAGGCCAGGGGGCAGTCCTGTCAGAGAACAGCTTGGCGCCATGTGGAAGGATCAAGGGGGAAATGGAACGAAAAAAAGTGGGAAATAAAACTCGAGCCACCAGTGGACATCCCCTCATTTCTAGGTGAAGGTAGAGAGCATCACGGCTGGGAGGATTCAGTGCGTGGATGTGGAGTTGCAAAACAGGGTAAAAACCAATGAGTCAAAAAATGATTACACTAAATTTAAGAGTGATGCATTAAATCCTTTTTTGTCCACATCTGTATGCAAATGCTTTAAGACTGGTCCTAAATACTGTATTTTCCTATTTATAGCCTGTCCCGTGGTCTTTTGACATGGGTTTGCCTCTACAGAAATGTTACCTTCTCCAGTGCAAGCCAGCAGTTCCAGTTTCAACCCCTGGCTTTGTAGGGAGAGAGTTATTGTGCTCTTGTAACATGGCAAAAACAGAAGGAGTGCAGGCAACAAAGAGAATAGGTGGAATAGCGTCACGTGCCACAAGAGCAACACGGCATTATGAGACAATAATGCCGTGTTGCTTCTGTAATACAAGAACCAGCCAGGCAACAAAAACGAGCAGTGTATTAAAAATGAAAAGCTAAAGAAGAGAGTAAAGCAAGTTGTAGAACAGCAGGAATGTATCGTAGACAAGGAGTAGGACAAAATGTAAGAGAGACACAGGAGGAAAAATATGAATACCAAAGTATAGGAAGCTAGAAATCGAGATAAGCACTGTTAGCGGGGCAGGAGAGTGGGATACAAGAATGAGGAAGAAGGTCGCTGAGAGGAGAAGTGGAAAAATAAAGAATAAGAGAAGGGACACCAAGGCAGACACACAGATACGAGGAACCCAAAGGTACAAGGACTGAGGGGCACGGCATGCAATACAAGCGAACACAGAGGGACGAAGCAGAAGCACATGAAATGTCTAGAGCCTCAAGGTGTATGGCACGACAAATTTGAATTATGCCCAAGTACCGATAGAAAGGGAAGACACAGCAGACACAGGGATTTATTTAACTCTAAAAATTGATTAGCGTTTTGCTCATAAAAGTGCTAAATCTTTGTGAAAATGCATAGCTCTTGCCTCACTGTGTTTAACAAACACAACACTTCTAGAAAATCTATATAAATACTTTCTGTACAGCTAGTATAGTCCCAAGAAAAAAAACTGCTAATCAATTATTTAAAACCCTGCAGACACCGGGGAAATGTGAGCAGTGTAGTGGAGCAACCAGTGTACACAGAGTCGAGCCAGGTAAACAATGAAAACCACGCTGAGTAAACCGGCATAGTTGTATGCAAATGAGATAGACAGGAAGAGGGAAAAGGAGTAATACAGCAACATCGCGGTCCTCCTAACAACAACAATAGATAACGATCAGCCGTCAGAAATACTTTCAGTTCTGCAGCAATCGTTAACAAATGCATCAAAGTATTAGTGTGCAAAAGAAAAAAAAATAACATTTATGTATGTAACGGAGGTTGGCTAGCAGTTCTGAAAGTAACAGTAAATAAAAGTGAATAAGTTCAATCGTGGCATTGTGTATGTTAACAGAACAGTATAAAGACATCTGTGACATCAAAACCCATCTGTAGACCATATTACAAGCGCATTAATCCACGCTGAAGGTGGCATCTAATGGGGGGTTAATGCATGGTTGGGGCCATTGTGGCACTCTGCGGCCTCGTGCCACAACAGCCCCAACCATGCATTAACTCCCCATTGTAACATGACATGAATTGTGCACCTCTGAAGGAGCAAGCCGATAGGGCTAGGGCGGTCACGAGACGGCAGCCGGAGCGGGTATTAACGCAGCATATATGCCGTGCCCGCTTCGGCAGTACCGCGACCAGCCAGACCCCCAGCCTAGCAGCACTGGGTCCTGCGGGGAAGGGAGAGGAAGAGCGGCGGTCCGGGAGCCCCACTAGCAGTCCGAGGCAGGAAAGGCAGATGGGGGGACGAGAACTCGTGGCACACTGTGCATGACTGTGTAGCTGGCAAGGGTGAGAGGCAGTACAAGACAGGGTGGTCTGCTTTTGTTTGGCAGGAGGGGCGGCGATGGAGGAGTGGGTGAACGAGGGAAGCGTGGCAGCCGAACAGTGCGACGATGTGGAGGCAGATGGAAGGGGGGAGAAGCAGGCGCGTACAGGAGGGATAGGCTACACAGCCCCAGAGTGAGACTCCATGCAGGCAAGCGGTGCATCGTCGGAGGACCCTGAGAGAGGGAACGGGAAGTGAGGGAGCCTGCATGCAAATTTGTGAGCGGGCGCACAGCGGCGACGGAGGCGCCACGGAGACATCCAACCAGTGCTACCGAGAAACAGGCGACACATCGGACAACTGCTGCACGAGCCTGAAACCGTCTAGTCCCTATTAGTACAGGTGCATAGTGTGTACAGCGATCAGCATCGTAATGCCGCTCTCTCAGAGGATTTGTAAGTGCACCGTTACAGTGCACAGATCTCCCAGATCTCCGTTATGTAGTGGTACAGAGGCAAATGGGCTCCTGGTGACTGTCTCTGGCCGGGCGGCCCATAAACATAGCAAGATACACCACGTAAGCCTCGAATATTGATGGCTGGGTGGTGGCAGTCCCCGCCCCTGGGCCTCGGCACGCACCGCCCCCCCATGCATCAATCCAGCATTAGAGCACACCTCCGTCGTGGCTTAATGCTTACTTAGATGCCACCTTCAGCGTGGATTAATGCTTACTTATGACTGCATCTGGATAGGAAGTATCCATGCATCCTCCCCCCACATACATACAATACATTCTCATTCTCTCTCTCTCTCTCTCTCTCTCTCTCTCTCTCTCTCTCTAACACTCTTCAACTCAAGATGATCACAAGCTCTATACATCATCTTTTTCCACTCAATAGCTGCTGATAATCAGAACTCTTTACCAGACAGTAACTAAAATCTCAAAATAAACGAGCACTTGTCAATGCTGAATGTCTGCTTGTTTGTATTTGTTCTGTAAATGTTAGTGTAGAAGCTAAAATTCACAAATTAACAAAGCAGTAATAGTGAAATTGTCATGCTTGGGAAATGAAGAGGTTCATACGTAATGTTTTTGTAGATTGAGACCTTGAATTTTCAAAATACTAGTTTCTATTACCCCAGCATATGAACATGACAGCTGTTATTTATGAAAATCAGACCCAACACATGATTTTGTGGAATGACTGCGAAAACAGGTTTTGGAGGGGGATTTTGACAATGACACCTGCCATGTTCATTCGACAGGCATAAAAAACATGAGTATGTAGAAAATCTGGGTTCAAAAAGTAGAAGTACTGCAACATAATCAGTTAAGATTGGAAAATATTACCATCTATTCATAACTTCTTGGTCCACTTTTGGCCCCAAATATTAGTTTTTTTATTTTTTATTTGGACAGGACAATATGAACATGACAAGTTTCATTTATGAAATTTTGTACAAAATGTCATTTTGCTGCATAAATCTGAAGACATTTTGGGCAGGATTTAAAAAATGACAAACGTCGTTTTCACGAGGTGCGGTACAAAAATGGCTATTTTGAAAATGAGAGGTCAAAGTCTGGTAAAATAGCAAAGCTATAAGTAAACATTTGAAAATGTTAATGTTTTTTCATAACTGTCCATTTTTTAAAAGTTTGACCCACAATTTTCAACATTTTTCTTTGTTTTTTTAATTACCTCACCTTATGATCAACACAGGTGAAATCTTTTAAATCCCATCTGAAAGGTGATTTCATGGAGCAACTGCTTAAATATGTTTTTGAGAGATTTGAGAAACGTACACCTGCCTTGTTCATGAGGTGGGATAAGAAGAAAGCTATGTTGAAAATTTGAGATCAAAATGTGGAAAAACAGCAAAGTAATGAGCACATGAATTTCAGCATTTCTTCATAAAAATGTGTTGTTTTTAAGATACTGACCCCATATTTTTAATACAGCATAGTGATCAAGACAGGTAGAACTTCTTCAATCCCATTCAAAACACAGTTTCACAGAGCAACTGTGAAAACACAATGTGGGGAATTTTAAAAATTTCACCTACATGGTTCACCAGGTGTGCTAAAGAAGGCTATGCTGTAAATAGGGTGTTCTAACGGTCATTCCACCCTAAAAACAGAGTATGAAACCTAATATGAAACATTAAAAATGACAGCCTCAACACAACTGGTACTCCTGCCAACTCCTTGCCTCCAACTTGTGATCTCTCAAATCCCACAATTCTTCACAGCTAGTGGTGACGTGAACAGGCTTGTCTCAGTATGAAATTCTGATAGCATGATAACCATCACATGTAATACCGTAGTTATCGTCATACTGTGGTATTCCAGAACAAGTAATTTTTGCACAAATAAAGCCCCTTTGAACTCCTGCATCAGTGAGAGTTGGCGTGGAAGACGCAGTTGTCCGTGAAAATGGCAAAAAAAAAAAAAAAACTAGCTGAAAGGTCGCAGTACCGCGGAACACCGTGAATCACAGTTATCATGGTATCAGAAATTGCCCACGGTACCAATATCATGACTTCTGATTCTGCAGTATACCATGAAACCGTGATACCATTCATGGCAACTACAACCATTTTCATTGCCAATACTGACATTATAGCCATTCTCTTATGTTGTGATATTTTTCCCTGCTACAATATACTTTATTTATTTATTTCACTTATTTAAAAATGCATTAACCGGGAAAGACACACTGAGCCATAGCTCCCAGGTGCGACCCGGGGAGAGGCAGGAGAACAGACATACATTGGGATAAAAAAAAAAAAAAAAATAAGAGCAGTATAACAAAAAGCAACAGATTTCCACAATGTAAACCACATGCAGCAGTATAGGACATCTTACTTTTATATGACAGGCAGTCTGAGGAAGTAAAAATCTTCATGTCAGCGTAGCAAAACAGAACTGAGTCATGGGGAAGAGCTAGGGGGCTGCTGAGTCTTATGAAGACAGCCTAGCAGACCTCAATATGTAATCTCTGGAAGGGAGGGGAGAGAGAGAGGGGAGATATGATAGAGAATTTCAAATAACTTAAGGGTATAAATAAGGTGCAAGAGGGTAGCATCTTTCAGAAAAGAAGATGTTCAAGAACAAGGGGCCATGATGTGAGAATTGGGGAGGTGGGGCAGACTTAGAAGTAACATGAAGAAGTATTTTTTCACAGAACGGGTGATAGATGCATGGAACAGCCTACCAGCGGACGCTGTGGCAGCAAAAAATGGTATGGGAATTCAAGAAATATATAGGATAGACAAAACGGAACCCTAGTGCTAGGAAGGGGGGGGGTAAGCCGCAGGTTACTTAAGGTATGCAGATAGGAAATGAGTAGGGAAACTGGGCAGACTAGGTGGGCCAAGTGGTTCTTATCTGCCAGCAAATTCTGTGTTTCTATGGCAACACTCCTCAGGGTGAATAAGCTGACAAACCCCTCAGAAATCACCTGTGCTTCATTTCTTCTATGCACATACTTCATGACAATGCATTAACAATGATTCTGAGTGCCATTATTAATAATTCTGAGCTCCAGCAAAACGTCTAAACTCCTGGTTTAAGTAATGAGTGTTTACAAAAACTCAACAACGGTTCCTAGATACAGCTGTACTGAAAGGAAATACTGTATCTTTAAATCCTTTAAATCAAAAAGCCAACATGTACCTCTTCCCCAAATACCATATACTTTTTCACCTCCAACTCTTATTTTTTGTTCCTGGGCATACCAGTTATTGACTATGCTGCCCTAATTTACTGTCCCTGCTCAGCAGAACCTCTCACTAAATTAGATGTACTCTACCACACAGCACTCAGGTTAAAAACAAAGTCAGGAGCCAGGACTCGCCACTGTACTTCGTACTCCACCACTGGCTGCCTCTCACCAACAACCAGGAGGCTACCAGATCTGTATACCTGGGCATACAAGGTTTTCCTAAATGATCTCCCAGGATATATAATTGAACTAGCCCATACTGTATATCTCACAGCAGTTACTCTCTTAGAAAAAATAATTATATACTCCCAGACATTACAAAACATGCCATGCAGATAGGAAAATCTGCAATTTGTTGTTTCATCCTTACTCTAGGGAATTCGCAGCAACTCTCTCTAAAACTTTCCTCACTAGTTGGACTCGACACCTTCAAGGTGCTCAGTGGAAAACTGTACACCAAAACCTGCTCCTGTGGCGAGTTTTATTTTAGCTACTCCTACAGTCATTTGATTGGTAACCAGTTTTATAATATAGTCCCAGTGGGGTTTACATAAGCTGTTAAACCTAATGAACTTTATCATTTTGTATATTCTGTTTTTCCAACATCTGCATAAGATTGGTAGACATTAATTCAATGAGTGTACTCCTTTTTTAATATGGATATGTCTTGTATACACAGAATAGTGGGTGCAGAAGTGTGGTTTATGGGGATTTTATGCAATCCCGAGGTGTGTGATGCCCCATACCCTCGGGGTTTATGGGCATCACACACCAAGACAGTGCATAAAATCACCATAGAACCAAACTTCATGTTTTCTTTTTTTTTTTTATCTTTACTGGTTTTTGGTGTTTTTTGGTTTAAAATTTATTTTTTGCCGCTTTGCGAGGGTAACTTGAGGAGAGGCTGACCCTGCATTCGCAGGTGTCAGCTGTTGCCAACTCCTCCCTTTACCGTTTTAGGAATAACGCCAGGATTAGGCATCTGTTTCTGTCTGACAACCTTCCCACACTAATCCATGCCTTTGTGTCCTCACGCTTAGATTACTGCAACTCCCTTTACCTAGGGCTTCATGGGGTAGAAATCTGTCACCTGCAGCTAGTACAGAACGCAGCAGCCCGGCTTTTGTCAGGGTCCGCTCGATCGTGTCATATTTTGCCAGTGCTGCATGAACTGCACTGGCTACCAGTACAGTGGCAGATCACCTTTAAAGTCGGCTTGCTGACTTTTAAAGCCCTACACGGACTGGGCCGCATTACCTGAAAGGGATCCTTGTCCCCTACTGCCATGGACAATCACTCTGCTCGGACGACGAGGGGTTGTTAGAGATTCCAAGGGTATGTTTAAAATCATCTGGGATGAGAGCTTTTATGTATGCAGCCCTTATCCTTTGGAATTCTCTCCCCCGTCTGCTACCGGAGTGCAAAACTGTTGAGGGATTCAAGCAATCCTTAAAAACGTATCTATGGCACCAAGCATTTAGCGACTGAGTTTTCTGTTTTCTTTTAGTGCATTGATATCTTGATGTTAATTTTACTGATGATCATGTTTTATATTGTCATTGCTGTTTTAAATTGTGAGGCACCTTGGTTACAGATAATAATAATAATATTTATTTATATGGTGCCTTAACTAATACTGCCGATGAAAGACTGTCTCGCATTGAGCAACTGATTGTGTAGCACTTGTGAACGTCCAGTGTGAGGACAGCTTGTTCAGTGTTTTTTTCTGGTGATGCTGCACTACTGTTCTGCTTGTGGTTTATGGAGCTGTTGGGCACTCACTGGCAGTGGTTTATAACCACTAAACAGTAAATATGCCTCTGTAGCTGTCCTACTCAGGACCACCTTGTAAATGAGACTGCTCAACGGAGCCTTATCCTAGTAAAATACAATACAAATTACTCTGAACAATTTGTGTGTGCCCCTTGGAAATCAGTAAAGGAACAGATCATGCTAAGTACATGTATTCTCTGCCCAATTAAAGTTCAGTACTTATTTTTTGAAGTAAATGTTTCTATTGATAGTAATGAAAAATGGACTGTATCACAGCTAAGCTTATACTAACCGATACTAGGAAATAAATGGTCTTTCTTTTGAGTATGCTTAATTTTTAAGTTTCTATAATGAATCCCTATCCACAGGACGTACCATAATACAGGCATTAAAGGGGCTGATCTAGTTTACCTTCTTCAGGTACATTAATGTGCTATTTTAAACTGTTAATAACTAACTGAGCCAAACTGTGGACCCTGCAATATAATCAGACTAGACAGACCAAATGTCCTTCATCTGCTGGCTTCTTTGTATGTAACTGTTGCTACTGTTATCATCCAATGATTTGTCTATGAATGCTTCAGGAATCTGCCGAGTTCTCCATAATAAAACCATGTGTTTTTTTGTTTTTTGTTTTTTTCCAAATGAAAGAAAAGAAAAATCAACAAAGGGAAGCAGATTCACATCTCAGAACTGACCTAGCCAGAGCATGCGAAGCCATCGAATTCCCCACATTTGAGTTTCCAAACTTGAAATCATACATTTTTTTAACTGAAGACAGGGCTGAAATAAGCATCAGATTGCTAGTACCAAAAAGGCACTCCCAACCTAGGCACCAGCACTCGTCTTCCTGCAGGATCTATTCGTGTCAACTCAGAAACAAGGAGATGCACTCCTGAGGTATACTCCAGTAGATAAAATACAAGTGGAGCAGTAGTGCAGGTGTTGCTCAAATGTTACTTTTATTGCTGCTTATACAAATTGATTACAGCACTGCAATTACAAGAGGATGCACAAATTACAATATCTTGCAACGAACAATGTGTGAGTACTGTCACCATGCTCCAGTGCACCAGCACTTCAATCAGGACTGAGCTTTGTCACGGGGTGGGCTACTGGACTCTGACAAGCCCTTTTATACAGGTAGCCTCTCTGTTTATCCAACGGGATTAAAAAGTTACAAATGACTGACAGGCTTGCAATGGTACTGGTGTGAAGTTGATAGCCATAAACATAAAAATCCATTTGTATTTTATCATATCTCAGTGTTACTGAATAAACTCTGGTTTTAATTATCCATTCCTCCTAGCTGCTGCTTCTTCTAACCCCTCTAGGGTCCGCTACCACCCTCTGCAGGGGCTCCACTACTGAACAAACAATTTAACAGTATTCCTTTTTTCTTGCCACTTTTCACATTATTTGCTTATGTATATGACGAGACGGACTCTTCAAATGTATGCTTTCCACTATCGTTGGGACCACCCTAGAGCTTTTTTTTTTATTATTATTATTTTTAGGTGACAGACAGACTGAGAAGGTATGCCTCTTTTTAAAATCGTTGCTCTTTTAAAGAAGTTTTTTGGGAAAAAAAAAAAATATGACAGGACTTGCAATTCATAAAGCCTTAAACAGAATCTGTCTGCATTTGCCATAGAAGGGACAAAAAAGGTTTGTGTTTTCTGGAGACAACATCGGTGGGTAAGCTATGGTGAAACTTGGCTGAATTAGTGTATTTATTATTGAGTGAAGGGTATACATTTGAGACCTGCCAGGGTAGCCCACATTTTAGAGGTCGTATTATAAGAACTGTGTCTAGCACTGTAGTTTGGGAGAGGAATGCCAATTGTCTGGCCTGGGGCCTCAGCTACTTGATAACTGATCTCTCCCCCAGCCAATAGCATGCCACCAGGAAGGGGGCAGCTTCTGCATAAATGCAGCCACTGCCAACATGTTCAGCAAAAGAGTGGAAGAGGTGACTGGCATCAGCAGGCATCAACAGAAGGAAGCGTAGAAGCAAGGGACTCCACCGATCCGCTAGGGTAAGGCCATGTATGGCCATTTCATCCCCAGACATAAAGTCGCGGTGAAAACGTTGCAGACAATGTCATGGACATGAAAAGAAATTACTGAAATTGCCATGTGTCCAATTACACTGCAGATGAATAGTCACCGCACACTTAGATGGTGGGACAAAATGCCTGTCACCCCACCCCCACCCCGAGAAAATTAGGCAGACAAGTGTCAGCAAGCCTTCAGCTGACCAGATGCATCACACCATACGGACCCACACTTGCAGTAGCTTTCCAAGAAATCATCACACACTACTAAAATGAGAGTAAGAACTCTCAGTGCTGTCCACACTCTGTATAATCAAAACTAATTCAGAATCCATAACTTTTACAAAAATCACAGCTAAGTTTATTAACTCAAAACTGGGCTTTTGGTTATACAGAGAATGTACCTATTTATTGTTGCCCGTTGTTAAAATTCCCGCTCCTAGCGGGATCCCAGCTCAGTCCAGTTTCCCAGCAGGAGGTCTCTGCCCCGGAGAGCAGTACAATAAACCAAAAATAAAAATGTCCCTAGCGGGTCCGATGTCAGCTAGGAGGGGTTTCTCTTTTTTTCTGCCCATACCGGGTTCGAGCTGCAGAGAGCCCCGCGAAGGCTTCAACTATAATTAAACCCCCCCTCACCAGCAGGGCTCTGCTCAGATGAGGATTCCAGCATGGGAGGAGAGGAAGCAGTTTACTCTGATCGTCTGTGTTAAATATTGTGAATGCTGAGTAGAAAGTGCTGACTAGTAAAAATAAATAAATGTCTGCTATGGTCACTGCCACAAACTACCTGCTCCAACTGTTTGCCCAGTGATCATTTAACTGCAGCAATAATCTCATGTCAGACAGCAATAATATCGTGTCAGACAGCAATAATATCGTGTCAGACAAACCTTGTGGAGTTCTATGACTGGGTGACGAGTGCCTTGGACCTGGGTAGGCTGGTGGATGTCCTCTTTCTTGACTTTAGCAAGGCGTTTGACTCTGTTCCCCACAGGGGCCTGTTGGATAAGCTGGGGGAAATGGGGGTGGGGAACAAGATGATCAGATGGATAGGGAATTGGCTCCAGGACTGGACCCAGAGGGTTGTGGTTGGCGGGACAGTCTCATCCCCAAGGAGGGTCATTAGTGGGGTCCCTCCTGTTCAACACCTTCGTCTCTGACATAAGGAAGGGTATCAGGAGTGAGATGAGTCTCTTTGCGGATGACTCAAAGCTGGGGGCGGTGGTGGATGGGGCGGAGGGGAGGGCGGCCCTTCAGAGGGACCTGGAGGCTCTGGAAAGGTGGTCTAGAAAGTGGAAACTGAGGTTCAATGCAGGGAAATGCAAGGTACTGCACCTGGGAGCCAGAAACCTGGGCCAAGTGTACACCCTGGGGGGGGGGGAAGAACGCTACAAGTCTCAATGGCTGAGAGGGACCTGGGGGCGGTGGTGGATGTCAAGATGAATAACTCGAAGACTTGTAAGAGGGCTGCGGCCAAGGCCAACAGGATGCTGGGATGCATCGCTAGGGGAATCACCTCCAGAAGGAGGGAGGTGATGCTACTACCTCTGTACAACTGCTTGGTGAGGCTGCACCTTGAGTACTGTGTACAGTTCTGGAGGCCACACTTAAAGAGGGACATTTAATTACTGGAAAGAGTCCAGAGGAAGGCAACCAAAATGATCTGGGGCTTGGGGGGACAGGACCTATGGGGAGAGGCTCGAGGAGCTAAATATGTACACATTGGAAGAGAGAAGAGTCCGGGGGAACATGATAGAGGTATTCAGGGACATGAGAAGGGTGAATAGGGGAGGCAAAGTCAGGGTGCTCCGAAGGAAGGAGGGGGTCAACTAGAGGGCATGGGTGGAAGCTGGAGGGGGGGGGGAAGATTCAGGGGAGAAAGGAGGAGGTGTTACTTCACTGAGAGGGTGGTGGGCCATGAAATGAGCTGCCCGGGGAGCTGGTGGAGGGGTTGGGACAGGTATAGGGGAAGGGTTCTGGAATCAGAGTCCAGTGCAGCAAGAATATCCGGGATCGAGAAGGGGGAAGCCAGAGAGGGTGAGGGGGGCAGCAAGGTCAGTTCTAGGTTGGGGGCTGACCAAATGAGCAGACGCGAAAGACCGAAAGGCCTATTCTGCTGGCATTTTAGTATGTTAGTAATAAAGCCGCTCCATTTGCAATGGTGACACTCCATCCGTATGCCAGGTATGGCACCTGTTCACTACTATGCAAGTGTAACAGTCACTGCTGAGAAGGGCAGAGGGTCAAAGGAAGACCAAAACTGGGAATAGAAACAACACTACTCTAGGGCAGGCATATAAAAAAGATTAAATTAGACAAGGGGAGCACAAATAGAAATAACCAAAAAGGAGAAAACTAGAAACACATTAATCAGGAGTAAGGGTACAAAAGTATTTCAAGATAACGGAGAACAGAGGTTGAGAATGCTGGGAGTGGTGCAGTGCAGACCTTCTGTGCTGCCCCATCTGCACACACCTCTCTGGGTTGAGGGGGGAGGTCACTAGATTCCAGGCCGAGTTGGCTATAATTTGGGGGACCTCCCCCCACACCCAGGGGCCACCAAGTCTGCCACTGTTACCTCAAAGAATGTCAGGGAGGAGGAACGGCTGGATTATGGTGGGCTCTGGAAGAGTGGGGTGGTGGGACAGAGGCACATTCCTCAGCTGGTACCAATATGTAATTCCTATGCCAGTCTGGCAGGGCGGGACTGCCAGGAGGAGGCACACACGGTAGTGACCAAGGGGGCGTGGGGGCCCTCCGTAATGAAGGTCTCAAGGAGGGTGGCAGAAGGCCCCAGAGGGGATGCAGCAGCAGCAGCAGCTGGGAGGAATGAAGAATTAAAATCAGAATGGGGGGGACATGATAGAGGTCTTTAGGTACATGAAGAGGGTAAATAGGGGAGGAACAGTCGGGATGCTTCGAAGGAAGGAGGAAGGGGCCACTAGAGGGCATGGCTGGAAGCTGGAGGGGGGAAGATTCAGGGGAGAAAGGAGGAGGTGCTACTTCACTGAGAGGGTGGTGGAGCCATGGAATGCACTGCCTAGGGTGCTGGTGGAGGCAGAGACAGTGGAGGGGTTCAAGAGGGGGTGGGACAGGTACAGGGGAAGGGTTCTGGAAGCAAAATCCAATGCAGCAAGAATATCCGGAACTGGGAAGGGAGAAGCCAGAGAAGGCGAGGGGGACAGCAAGGTCAGCACCCAGGTTGGGGACTGACCAAACGAGCAGACACGAAAGACCGTTAGGCCTATTTTGCTGGCACTTTAGTATGTTAGTATGTTAGTAATGGACTCAGAAAACTGAAATGCTAAATCTGTAGTAATTAGGTTGACATCCCCGGAAGGGTAGTGCACATGGAGTCTGGGAGAGGGTTAGAGCAAAAAAGAGATTAGAAGAAGGTGCAGACTGGGGTGTTGTGACCTCAAAGTAGCAGTCAGAGAGGAAGGAGGAGTGGCAGATGGCACGAGGAGGAAGGGAGTTCCAAAAGAAGGGCAATTTCACCGATAAGACAGACTGGCCAGCCAAGGTGTAGCAGCAAGGAATGCTTAAGAAACACAAGTCTATGGAACAAAGTAGGAAGAGGAGATTACAGGTGTCAGAAACTCAGAGGTAAGGAAGGAGAGGCAAGCCAGTATTTTGAAAGAAAAATGTGGCACGATGACAGAGACACTAAGATTTAAGAAAAGGGATAGAGAGGTTCTGTAGTGAGAACAGTGGTAAGACCATGGAAGGGAGTCAGCAGCAAAACATGGCAGAAGGAATGCATGAGGTCCCATTCCAGGTCTGTCTTGTAAATGAGCTTGTCTCAATGTTGTTTTGCCTGGTAAAATAAAGATGTTAATTGATTGATTGAGGGGATCCAGCCTGGCCAGGGCAGACTGGTGGTGGGGGCAGCACCATAGACCATATCTGCAGAGTCAAGCACTGGAAGGATTATCATTAGGAGGCTTTCTCAATTAACTGGAAGGGGCAGGTAGGACCCATTCCAGACAGTGGGGTCCAACAAGGTCATACATCTGCTTTGCATCCCAAATAGTTACACTGGAAAGTTTGTAATAGTTACACTGGAAAGTTAGTATCAGAGTAGATCCCAGTGGAAGATAATATCCAATGGTATGCAATCCGGCATCCAGGAAAAACTGCTAGTATCCAATTCCATCAGATATTATCTGAGCAACACTAATTGTCACCAGGGTGACCTCAGGCAGTGGCGACACTGGGGGAGTATTCCCAGGAAGGTGAAGTGGGTGCAGCAGCATCGGGGAGCATACAGATAATTTCACTCACCGATTCAAAAGGACTAGAACGGCAATGACGCACTTGCCACTGTGCTTGCTCCCTGGTGATGTTAAAGGGGCATTTACCTTTCCGTAAAAAAAAAAAAATAATAATAATAATACACATGATATCAAGTGAGACACCAAGTGAGAGAACTGCCATTCTAGTCCTAATATCCAATTTTGATTTGTCTGCATTTTTAATGTTCTAAATTTATTACTGCACCTTACACAATGTATTTTTAATGCTGCATATTGTACCATTTACTCCCTTTCGTCCATCCCCTCAGGACACATCTGGAAACAAGCTGTTACAAGCTCAGCATGTTTCCTGGTGAAAGTTTTGAAATAAATAAATTAGTTCTAATACTAGTAAAAGGGATAAATAAGGGCTAAGCCAAGGAGGTCTTCAGGTTTAAGAAGGCGGGAAACTACCAGGGGCACAAGTGGAAGCTAAGGGGGGAGTACAGGGGGGAGCGAAGGAGACACTATTTCACTGAGAGGGTGGTGGAACCAGGAATGCACTTCCCGGGAGTCTGGTGGAAGACAGCACAGTGGAGGGATTCAAGAGGGGTTGGGACAGCCCTCTGGGTTTGGGAGGCTGGAGGAGCAAGCTCCCAGTAGGGGTCTGGCTAACGAGCAGACACGGTAAACCATGAGGCCTATTCTGCTGGCTTTTACTATGATACTATCATCACTTGGGATCTACTCAGATACCAGCTATCCAGTGTAACTGTTTGGGATGCAACGCAGACGTATGACCTTGTTGGATATCACTGTCTGGAATGGGTCCTACCTGCCCCTTCCCTATAGCATTCCTGTGAGTGGGGATATTTGGAGACAAAAAGGGAGGGACATGATCCACCCTCTCGATGGAAGGCTGTGCCCCTGAGCTTGAACATAACACTGTTTGGTATTGATCAGACTGCCTTGGGCTAGTGTGATTCACCTCCAATTTGCTCGAAGCGGCCAGTTCATTTTCTTAAGTACTAATGTCTGGAATACTGCACAGAAAGAACATACTTAACATACTGAAAGCCAGAAGATTAGGCCTGATAGTCTTTTGTGTCTGCCCTGTAGCCAGCCCCTACTGGGCGCTCGCTCTCCCACCCCCCTAACCCCCGAGAGGGTCATCTTCGGCTTCAGTATACCCATGCACTTGTCCCACCCCCTCTTGAAGCCCTCCACTGTGGCTCCTCAACTAGCCTCCCAGGCAGTGCATTCCATGGCACCACCACCCTCTCCATGAAGTAATGCCTTCTACGTTTTCCCCTGTAATTGCCCCTCTCCAGCTTCCACTCATGCCCCCTGGTTGAGCCCCCTTTCTTTAGCCTAAACATTTCTTTGTCTCCGCCCCTGTTAATCTCTTTCACATATCTGAAGACCCCTATCATGTCCCCCCGTCTCTCCTTTCCTCTCCGCCCCTCCACTGAATACAGCCCAAGGGCTTCCAGCCTTTCCTCATAGGTCCTTTCCCTCATGCCCTGAATCATCCTGGCTGCCCTCCTCTGAACCCTCTCCAGCAGTGCTATGTCCTTCTTAAGGTGAGGTCTCCAGAACTGCACGCAGTACTCACGATGCAGCCTGACCAAGGCATTATACAGAGGGAGGATCACCTCCCTCCTCCTGGATGTAATTCCCCAGGATATGCATCCCAGAATCCAGTTTGCCTTTGCCGCACATCTTCTGCAGTTTTCGGTGTTATTTATTTTGGTGTCTACCACCACCCCCAGGTCCCTTTCACCCATTGTGGCTTGCAGCGAGACCTCCACAGAGTGTATACATGACCTGGGTTTCTGACCCCCAGATGCAGCACCCTCCACTTCCCTGGATTAAACCTCAGTCCCCACCTCCTTGACCACCCCTCCAGGGTATCCAGATCCCTTTGGTCTGTCTCCCTTGCTTCATCTCCGTCTGCCAGTGCTCCCAGTTTTGAGTCACCCGCAAAGAGGCTCATTCTACTCCTAACCCCCCCCCCCCCCATATCGGAGACATAGGCATTGAACAGGATTGGTCCCAGTACCGAACCTTGAAGAACACTGCTGAAGACTTTCCTAGGGGAGGAAACTATCCTACCAACCACTACCCTCTGTGTTCACCCCGTTAGCCAATTTTCTACCCATCTAAGTAAATGCAATCCCACCCCAGTATTCTGTCAACAACTCGATGTGGGGTACCGAGTCAAACGTCTGATTGAAATCCAGATATAGGACTTCCACCGGTCTTTGTTGGTCCAGGGTCCCCGTCACCCAATCGTAAAAATCTATGAGGTTGGTCTGACACGATCTCCCCGGGACAAAACCATACTGTTTGTCATCCAGGTGCCCCAACCTTTCCAGCTGTCTCCCAAGCTTTTCCTTGATGAAGCCCTCCATTAGTTTGCCCACCACAAACGTTAGGCTGACAGGCCTGTAATTTCCCATCTCCTCCCTAAACCCCCCTTTGTGGACAGGCACCACATGAGCCACCCTCCAGTCTCGAGGCACCCATCCTGTCTGCAGAGAGGCATTGAAAAGTGCAACTAGCAGAGGTGGAGTTCGTCCGCCAGTTCCTTCTGAACCCTTGGGTGCAGCCCATCCAGTCCCGGTGCCTTATCAGTTTTTTGCGCCTGAAGGGCCTCCCTCACCCTGTCCTCTGTGATTTCTCCCTCCCAATCCACCCCCTCAACTAAACACCCATCCCCTTCTAGGCCAGGCCCACCCGGTGCACCAGCCTCTTCCAGCCCTCTCAACTCCATCTGACCTCTCCAAGCTGCACGGTTTTGCAGCCCCACCCAATAAAGTTTCCCCCATAGCCAAAGGAAAGTACAGTCAGTGGAACAAGGCAAGTCATAGTTTCCCTGGAGGCAAGACATAAAATAAATTAAGCAGGACCCACGATGCACCCTTGGTAACCTTATACCAGGCAATAACACTGGTGCTATTTGAACTCCAGTGTGTGTGTGTGTGTGTGTGTGTGTGTCTATGCCCAGGGCGTCTGAAGGAGATGCTGGCCCCTCACCTAAAGAAGCAGTTACACTGGATGGGAAAATGGGTCTGTGGGTGTCAGGAGGAGGTCTAGTACTCCAAAAGATAACAGGGTATGAAGAGATCTAAAAGTGTAGCACCAAGAGTTGAAAAGACAGAACTGAAGCCCATCTGACAGAACCAAAGAGATCCCACTTCTCAATCTTTGTTGCTCTGACCAGACATGACCAGATCTTTTTCTTCCCAATCGAAAGTAAAAGCAGAAATTCTGGGCACTCAACTTCCTTCTACAATTCCCTATGATACGCAACATTACGATATGGGTGTGTACTAATAAGTGCACTCTTGTGGAATTAAATGTTCAGAATGAAACAAAACAGCAGAAAAATCATCATCTGGAAACTTCGGGACATTCCAAACTATTTATCAGCAACTTTGCTCTTAGATAGCCTGCGGACTCATCTGTGCGTGGCGTCAGCTACGATACCCCACTAAGAAGAAATAGAACTGCGAAAGCTCCATAATAACACACCATGTGACTTCATAGCATCTTTCACACAAATGGAACCTACAAAAAAAAAAAACACCACCACAGCAGCATTTACCATAAAGTAAGCTGCAAGAGCCAAACAGCAGCTGAACAGAAGATTACGGTTTGGGTTCAAGAGGCTGTCTCCACTTTAGGGGGACCAGGCGTGGTGGTTGGCTGCTCAAAGTGACAGGAATATTGCAGCAACGCAGGGAGAAAAGACACTGCTGGAGGCCTACAGTCCAAACAACTTATTAGAAATCAAGTTCTGTCCTGCCTACGTTGCCTATGAGGAAACTGAATCCGATTGCTGCTGGAGGCAGGAAACAAACTGATGTGGCCAGGTGAAGGAAGGGATAACTCAGTCTGCCAGTCAAGTTAACTCCTGCCTTCCGCGTCAAGCATTTTAAGTAACCCCATGACTGGTTGACTTGACGGATGAACACAAAGGAGAAATGGTATTAAAAACAGTCGATGGCAATAAAAATGGCAATATGAAACAATACCGAGCTAATAAAAGAGCTTAAAATAAATGTACACTGTAAATAGAAAATAAAATGAAACTTTCATCCACTAGGGTTGTTTCAGGGGATCTCTATGAAGAAACAGACTGGCATGGTGACATCTATTTAAATTTGTTAAAATATTGTCACGCTAAGATAGCCTCATTTATGCAAGAGTCCTAGGAGACAGGCAATGGTAGTGACATAGAATTTAAGGTCAGAATGAACTCAAGGTCATTAAGACCACCTGTCCCACCCCCAGGTTCGTAAGCAGGGATGAGGGGCCAGATATTCAAACGTTAGCACCAGCCCCAGCATGGTTTGCCCCTACACTGCCCCGGTTTGCAGCCTGCACTTGGGGGCCATATTCAGAGGCTTATGTAGCACACCCTAAGCCCGTAAGCACCCAGGCGCTAACATAAAACTGCGCACATGAAAATTAGTCCCATCCTGCATACGGGTGCAGCAACATGTTCAAAGGTTTGTGATGACAGTAAACAGCCCCCAAAGTGGCACTCAATTACCACCTCCAAAACCACAACAACTTAACTGGCACAGGCCAGCTCAGAGGCATGGTGTCAGTCTGTGACGCCAACGCTCCAGGAATGGACCTGGGATGTCAGAGGGCCGGCTGGGGAAGAAGGATCGAGTATCCAGCAGACGCTCTCCTTCTCCGGGGTCACGTATATGGTGCATGTCGGAGTCCTAGCAGAGGTTGGGGGTTTGCTGCTACCAGCACCAGGAATTTCAAGGAGGCGTGCCGGGCACTGATGCTTGTGGCCTTGCGCCATTGCATGCCACTCCTTCTCCACACTTAAAGCAGTATACAAACAATTGCAGCCACCTGTAAATGATGCCCGCTCCTGACTTTGGTCACTTCCTCCGGCTCTCCCCTGCCAACCAATTAATTACAACGTCTGCGACTCTGGCCGGTCTCTAACCCGGCCCTGAGGGGAAAGCCAGAGAGGCAGTGTCAGTGGGCGCCCCTTCCGATGCCTTCTCCTGTTGTTGAGAGGTTCGCCCAGTGCCGTGGCCCCACCCTGGGGGGGCAAGCCAGGGTGCATCGACTAAAGGGATGGTAAGTCCGGAAGAGTGAGGCGGGGTTGGGAGTTCGGGTTGAAAAAGGGGCGGTGGCAACAAAAACATAAATAAATAAAAAAATAAAAATTTAACTGGGCACTAAGCCCACGTCCCTCCCCACCCCACCGATGGCAGGGGCAGTCGTACTGCAGCCACCTGCCGCTGATCACCCACCATGCCAGCAAGGCTGCAGTCCCTGGTATCTGGTGACACCCATGAACATCTGTCCCACGTTAGTGTGACATAGCCCTGGTGTCTGGTGGCACCCCCTAATCCATGAGCACCTGTCCCACATTAGGGTGACATATCCCAGGTTAGTGCCCCCCCACCTCCAAACACCTGTCCCATGGTAGCAGTACATATCCCTGGTGTCTAATGGCACACACACACACACACACACACACACATACCCACCCCATGAACAACCTTTGTGCCCAATATGGTATTTCCCTGGTGGCTAGTGGCACCCCCCCCGAGCACCCATGTACACTGATATGGGACATCCTGGTGTCCAGTGGTACCCCTACCCGCAAATGCCCGTCAACATACACAACAGTGTGGCCCGGTGGCACTGAGGGTTGAGGCGCTGGATGCCACACCTTGTACTACACCAACGACCAGAGTTCAGGAGCAAGCTCGGGCCGCCGGGGGTCAGCAGGACAGGGAGAGGATTGAGCGTCCGACAGACAGCTCTCCTCTCCTGGGGGAGGATTGGGGATTGTCTGGGGTACCAGCGGCTCTCGGTGGAGATGGGGGGGCGCTGCAGTACACAGACAATGCAAGCAGCGTGGCTCACACCAACAGGGTTGCCGTGCGCATTGTGTCAGGGTGCTCACGCGGGCGGGGAAGGGGGGACATGTAGTGACGTCAGGGGACCAGGAAAAAAATATGGAAAAACCCGACTCCATGGAGTAGGCAACGGCACCTGACTCCCATGCCCACTACTGGATCCGTTTCACCCTGCCCTTCATGTCCTCCACCCGGGCCCTCACCCACAGCCAGAGTCCAACTCTGAAGAGCGCCCAAAGAGGAGGGGCGGCCCCACCCTGGAGTGGTTAAGCTGGGTGTACTGGCTGTGGGTGGGGGGGGGAGAGAGGAGGCTTAGGGCTGAGAGGATCTCAGACAGGGCAGGATCAGGCAGGATGCCTGAGACAGGCTCTGCAAGCCACGACCGGAGAGAAACAGAATCTTGAAAAAAAAAAAAACACATACACAACAATATGCACTGGTAGTCCAGCTTCCCCACCCACCCCTCACAGACCACCACACATCCACCCCCTTTTACTAGGCTGGCGCAGTCATGCTGGGAGGCCCGATATTGCCTCTGGTACAGCCCTCTTCTCAGGCTTGAGAGGAGAGATGTGCTGGTCACTTATCAGCCTTCCCAGCGCAACCTCCAATTCTTTTTTTTTTTTTTTTTTTTTTAATTTATACAGAGATCACAGTTCATAGCTGGCCAACAGACACTCCAATGTTTTACCCTCATGCTGTAGGGAGTTATAAAGGAGAATAGTCCTGCATATACAAATTATAAACAAGATTCAGTTTTTAAGCTGCTTTAGCATGGCTGGGAGCATGGCGTTGGCAGCATTACCACCTGAGACTTCAAAGAGGTTTGAACTATGAACTGAAATTCATATTCTGACTGTATAATTATCGCTCGCTAAACTTTGACATAGTAAAATTGTTTTAGCTGCTCCTAGGCAATAGCACATCTTTTGATGCAAACCATCACGTACAAACCCCAAGCATGTGGGGAACCCTTTTTGACTGGATGGGTGATTGGGAACTTTTGTGTTGCTGCACTGGAGACCAACAGGTTCACCCATGAAAGGAAAATAAACAGAATATGAAACTCAAAAAAAAAAAAAAAAAAACAAGCACTTGTTTCAGGAGATGCTGTGGAGCAGCTAATGGTTGGAACACAATTCTCCAGCATTCCAATCCACTGTGATTTATATTATATTTTAAGTAGTCAGTTTGCTGGTAATTTTCAATTTTCTGGCTTGTGTGTATGTGTGGTAGGTGCTGTTGAATGAAGGCTCTGCAGAAAAATATAAAAAACAAGCGGGACAGAGTGTGGAGACATATTTTACATCTTCCTCATTCAGCGCAAAGGGGTCTGGGACATTGCAGCAGGGCGACTCAAGTGGTGACATTTCGGTGTTGCAAATTATGGAAATGTTGCAAAAAAAATTCAGGTACAGTACTGCTGAAAAGACAAATAAAAGTGTAACCCCCCCCTGCAAATGGGGGTTCCCAAAAGTCTCCTAGGAGCTGGCTAAGTGCTCCCTGCCTGAATGGTGTTTGGCGTTTAAGCCGTTTATCTGCGAGTGCTTTTAGAGCCTCTGGTACGGTCTCTTTAAGAGCTGCCTGCTCGCAGGCTAAATTAGCTTGAATGGGGGGGACTGTGTAGTTACTGCTTGAATCCCGCCCTGAACAGCCGTCCGATCGCTCCGTTTCTGCAGTCGCTAAAAACGCAGAGGGAGCCCATCTGAAAGATGTAACTGTTTTCCTGAAATCATTTAGAGCATTAGCAAAATTGCAGTTTGTCTAACCTGCCTTTATTGCAGCTGGGACTCTGTGTGTGTTGCCCCTCCATTTTGGACCTGAACTGCTAATCTGGGCCAATTGGGTTAGGGGAGCCCTAAAATGGAGACTGCCTGAGCCAACCAGAACTTGGATTCTCACCCGGAGCCCGCTTAAAAGGGGAATGTATGGCAGGTGCTTCTGGGAGCTGTAGTTTGGACCTTGGCACCTTTTTGCACCAACAGAGGGAGCCCTGCAATGATTGACAGTTGAATCCACCAACCAAACCTATGTGGAGCCTAAGGGAAATGTCCTGAACTGGAGGGACAGATGCGAGTTGACTGTGAAGGGAGTAGGAGCTCTGTTCTGTTGCGGCATGCAGTTCGCATGGGAAGCACGTGTAAGGTCCTGAAGGCAGCCTGTAGCAGTTAGCGAGTGCTCATTCAGACTGAATCCGAGTTGTGGAGAGAGAAGGAGGAAGTGTACAGAACCAGGCTTGCCCGTAGAAGACCAAAGATTTGCAGAAGTGCGATTGGCCTGTCGGGGACTCTGTTGCTGCGTGTATTCTCGGGTTTTGCAGTATTTGCAATCAGGATCGAGAAGCAGCTGCCTGGTATAGTAATTGCTTTTACATATAAATGTGCCTAGGGTTCGTAAGGGATCGTGATACCTTTTCCCCCGTGTTCTGTAAGTTGAGAGCTGAAGCAGGAAGCTGGACTCAAAACTAAATCGGACTGCATCTGTCTGCTTTCCAAATCAGTTAGGCGCTGTCACAAGGGTCTCATCTCCATGCCCTGCTCATCCTGGCCATCCAGAGCCACCTCCTCAATTCAGCTCTCGGTTTGGGGTTTGTGAGTACAAATAGGGGGTACCTCCCCTCACCTTTATTTAAATCAAAGTGTGTCAACTGATTGTAATCCGGAACCGGATGGCTCAGTCCACAAACAGAAGCACACAAAACAATTTGTTTGTGCATATTTTTTCCTCCTACAGGGCCCCATCCAGCTGCACCAGCCGGCCAACCCTGGGCAATGAACCTGGCTAGTCCCCCACCATCCTGGGTACCCAGAGTGTGACTTTTGGACCCTATCTGCTTGTACATTACTGTGATTTGAATATTGCCAATCAACCTGATTTCCCCCTCCCGTGTTCTAGTCACCTGAATAAACCAGATTTGTTATTATTGAACTTTATACTGTCTGAAGTGTCAATACATATAGAACCAGCATTGCAATCTGTGCTTGTGTATGTTACTAAACCTTTGTTTTACAGGGGGTCCTCAGAGACGTGTGGCAGAATCCGTCTCGAGGGTAAGTGGTAACTATATGTGCAATCAGTGTTCGCATGTGGGGTATTGGGAAAGTAACTCCCGTGACCTGTGTGGGCCACTAGTGGGAACAAAGGGGGGTCACAGTGTCCCCAGAGGGATGTGCCCGAGCTAGTTTAGCCACTATCAACCTTGACCTCTGGGTGGAGGCACCTGTCATAGAACCTAGGCCCCTCAACCTGTCAGCAGCCAAACAGGCAGGGGTAGTAGCCCTTGCGATAGTGCCACCGAGGAGTTAAAAAAGATTGCCTTCTGTGGAGGCTAAATGTGTGGACTTTGACAAACGTAACTGAAAATGCTTCTAGAATTACAAATCTGAAAAAATGAAGTGGAGAGGCAGACTACAGTGAATGTGTCGCAAGTAAATGGCATTACGTTTCCTTCATTCTAAAGCGGAAATGTAGTAGAATGGACTGTGCCAGTGCAACATTCATGTGGTGATGTTTCCACTGAGATTTGCCAACTGTTTAGAGTTATTGCCGGATCTAGAAAGACTGATCTTTACAGACGTGAACTTGTCTTCCTCAGATGCTGAGGTTAAAATAGTTAAGGTTTTTGCTATACAGATTCGGACATGGCCAATGGATGGAGACTGCAATGACGACTGACCGCCAATGCTATTGTTTGTAGTTTAGAGGCTTGTATACTACTTTTACAAGCAACCAGGGCAAAGGGAGATATTGTCAGAGAGGGAAGCAACTTGGCCTTCCTCCCTGACATCTCCTCTTGAGACGCAGGATCGGAAGAGACTACTGCAGGCAGTGTAAAAGATTCTTTTGGAGAACGGTGTAGCTGCACAGTTGCTATTTCCCTTAAGATTGCAGGTGTAGTATCAAGATAAAATCTAGGTCTTTATGGAGCCAGAGATGGCAATGGCTTTTGCCAAAAGGCATCAAGCAAGACACCACTAAGGGGTTGGAATCGGAGGATGGAAACAACTTACATTGAGAACGTTAATCTCATACTGTGGCTTACTTGAGAGCCAGAGTGAAGTCTGTGGCTTCCTGTATATTGTTCTGCCTGATAAAGACTTTTTGTTTTGTAAATCTCTCTATAATGTATGGTAGAACATTGTTACATGGTGATTTTCATCTTCCCCCATGTAGTTATGCTATCAGTGTGACATAATTAATTTGTTAACCCACCGGTGGCATAACAAAAAAGAATGCTGCCGAGATAAACATTCCACCGCATCAGCGCATTACAGTCTTTCACAGTACTCGGCAGCATTCAAACAAAAATGGCGATTCCTCACTTGTTTGCCTAGTTCTTCTTTTACTTTTCTCGTCAAGTACCTGGTGATCGAGAAAAGTACCCTCAAAGCATTTTCTTCTGGAATGGGCCTTTTCCTGTGTCTCTTCCGGATGGTGCACTGTTGACGCTGACCAGTTTTGACCCCAGTTATAAAACTTCCTAGTCGCATGGGACAGTGATTTTTTTTTTTTTTTTTTTTAATTGTGTAACGTGTTTAGTGCATTTCTTATTTTAAAACCTGTTGCCAATGGTATTTTTGAAAAGTAAAAAAGTATATCAGTGAATGTGTTTTAATGAAATGTGTTTTGGCAACTTTGACACCACCGTGTCCATGTCTTCATTCAGGTAAACATTTAATTTAATTTGTTTTACCTTCCTATTTTTGTGAACGATGTGCCTGGATTGCTTCCCCATACACTATAAAAGACAACGTATTGGGAGCAGTTAACAACCTCATTGAATTCTCATCTTGAGGTTACCATGGTTACTGAAAACCTCTCGAGCTGCACTCTCGAGGTTTATGGACCATGGTAACCTCCCGATGTGAATGCAACGTGGTTGTTAACTGCTCCCCATACATTATCCTCTATATTATTTGATTAAATCAACTAACAAACATTACACAGCATTGCACATCATGCACTGTACAACACATTTATTTTAGGATGGAAAATGAAATGTCCAGGGTTACCCACACATTTGGAGGAGATATTACTAAACAGTCTACTAACACACAAACAGACAAGAGAACCAACATGCATTTTAATTCACATACCAAAAAATGCCATACCTGTGATGGGCCCATTTAAAATAATATTTTACAGCACAGATTCAAAAGGCTTGTACATTTCTGGCCTTGTGGTCTGAACTTTTATACTTGTGGTAGGTGTACAGGATGGTACACCATCAGTATGTTCTTTGTAACCTTGAAAGGAGTGTTTAATGATGGATTTGGGTGCAATAGCACCTTCTCCGTTTGTGAACTGAAAAACTGCTCTTGCTGTAACCTGGTCCTTGCACGACAGCTTTATAGTTGCCTTAAAGTAGAGGTGTGATATTTTGTATAAGGCTTCATAGCCCACTCGCCTGGGGTGGTGATAGCCACTCTTTGTTAAAATGTAACATTTTAATGCACGGGTTTATGAAAGGGAAGGGATCATAACAGCATCCGAACTGCTGACCAGGAGCTCCCATTCCACTTCATGGTCCGCTTGCTCCACCCAGCGTTCTCATATCTTCAGACATGTGCCAAGGAGAACGAGGATGCACCCATACAAGTCTATGGGGTCATTTTAGACTTTTTTTTTTTTTTTTTTAAACAGAGCTTAAGCAACCTTTCAATACAAATGAAAACCACCACTCCAACTAATAGGGACCCTATTAGTTGAGTGGTAACTTTCATTTATATCGAAAAGCTGCTTAAAGTTCTGTAAAAACAGTCTGAAAATGAGCCCCAAAGACTTGTATGGGGTGCATCCCTGTGCTCTCCTTGTGCACATGTCACAAGACAGACATGAGAGTGCAGAGGTGGAGCAGGTGGACCAGGAAGTGGAAAGGGGTCTCCTGGCTGGTGGTTCAACCACTGTTAAAATCCCTTCCATACACCTGTGCCTTCAAATTGAAAAGTTTTAAACACAGAGGGAATATTGCCGCCCCAGGCTAGTGGGCTATGAAATCCAAAACCTGTTAAAAAAAAAAAAAAAAAGATCTCACACCTTTACTTAAGGTGCATGGTAACAACTTGAGTCCAGGCTATCTGTTTTATTTTAAGTCCTGCACTGCCTTTCAGCCCTCCACCCAAATTATCTATCCTGCAAGGAGCAGGGTAGACCAGCAGAAGGATATACTGGTTGTATATGTAGGTGAAAGCATCACCTCATGTGGCTATTGTGGTCCTCCGTTACTACTGGATGTTGATAAATGTTGTTAATGGGTATGCCTGAACAGCATGTCCGGGGGTTGCTCTGTACAAGATAATGTCATGTATGTTTCACTGTATTAGCCTATAAATAAAAAGGACACTTGTTTCAGCTCATTGCACTGTACTTTTATGTGATCTCTGACAGATTACTGAAAGTTTCTGACAGTGGTGAAGAACTGCAACCATGCCTGTGACTGGTAGTAAATCACGCTGTTTGCAGAAGGAGTAATATTGAAAACCATAGTGATGGGAGCCAGTAGCGGAGCAACAAATCCCTAGGCACACTAGATACGGCACTGTAATTGTTTTTCTCAGAGCTCCTGTTATCCCAACAGGAAAGGGTCCCTGGACCATTGACTTACACTTGACAAAACACAGAAACCTAGAAAAAGACAGAAAAAACAAACAAACACATGTCCAAGGCCTACAGCACAGCAACCAGAATGGTGGTTTGCATCTGGAGGGAGGAGTAAAGACCTAATACTATCGCTCTATAGATCACTGGTGAGATCCCACCTGGAAAACTGTGCCCAGTTCTGGAGTCAAAACCTAAGAAAGACAAAGGGAGGCTGGAGACGGTGCAATGTGGGGTAACCAAAATTAGGCAGGGCCAACAGGGCAGATCCTATGAGGACTAACTCAGGGCACTGAACATGTACTGCACAGAGGTCATGGGGGGGGGGGTGACTTAATAGAGACCTTCAAAGTTCTGAAAGGAATACACGAGGTAAGCTGCAAGGAACTACTCAGCAGGAATGGTGGCTCAAAAACAAGGACACATGAGTGAAAGCTGACGGGGGAGTTTTTGGAGGAAAATTAGAAAGTTTTACTGTATGGAGAGAGAGTGGCTCAGTCACTGAACAGCCTACCGGCTGTGATGGTGGGTCCCCAAACCATGGATGGGTTCAGGCACAGCTGCGACAGAGAAAGGGGCTTAATACATTACTCAGGGAGTTAGTATTAAGGTTGGAAGAAGGGGGGGGGGGGGCAGGAGCAAAAAACCCTATCTAGATAAAAGGTCAAAGGGTAGGAAAGGGTAAAACAACACAGACTGGAAGGCCCAATGGGCTTGTTCTGTAACAGTTCTGGTGACTTGTCTTTGTTTCTATGTTTCATCCAGTCAGCCCCAAGAGTCCCCAACTCTCTCTAGCATAAATTATTCCTCCCAGCCACACCTTCCCTTCCCACATTACCGTAATAAGTCTTTTACATGCATCCCAATTTTCTCAAATCCCACTACTGACTAGGAGATTGATGAGACCGCAAATAAATATTTAAACTTCTTGAGCAGGAGGGATAGCAGAATTCAAAGGAGCAGTAGAAAATAACTCCCCCGGGAAGGTTGTATGGGGAGATGATGGAAAGGAGAAAGAACACAAGAACAGCGGGGGAGGAAGAGGTACGCTGACCAATAAGAGAAGCTTAATTGAACAAAATTGGGTAGCTAGAAGCTCTAGTTATTAGTAAGAACTACAATCTGCTACTAATAACGGACTTTGTGCAGTGGTGTTATCATAAGACGGAAGGATATTAATGGTTACATCCTATTCCACAAGAACAGAGTGGGAAGTGGAGAATGCATAGTTTTATATGTAAAATATATATATATATATATATATATATATATATATATATTTTCTGGTTAACTTGCATGAGGATGAAGTCTCAGACACAGAGGAACTGTGGCTAAAAACTGGGCAGCAGTAAAGAGGAGCAGACCTAGTACGGACATGCTTACAGACCACTAGGACAGGATGACATGGAGGATACATTCCTGAGGAGTACAATGGGTCCAAAACAGCAGACAGGGACTCCAATTGCGCACCCATCAATTGAAAGGAGCATACTGCTGTTAGTGGAAGGAGCAGGGATTGACCAAATACAGTAGAAGACTGTTTATTGGTTTAAACAATACACTGATCAACCAGAGAGAGCATCTGTTTTGATTTAATATCCACAAATAAGGGAAGACCCGACTTCTGTAGTTAAAATTAAATGATGGCCCAGGAGAGGGTGACAACCTTACAGTAAAGTAACCAAGGAGGTATAACAACATGAACCTTCAGGAAAAGAAATTTTATTAAAACTGAGGGCTAACAGGATTGGAATAAAGAGTTGGGAAGACCAACTACATTGGCTGCCTGGGAGAAATTCAAAGTTACCATGGATATATTCCCCATTGGAGAACAAGAATAAGTGGGTAATAAAAGAACCCAATATGGTCAACGAAAGATATCAAATGAAGGATAAATAAGGAAAGCAAAGCTTTCAGGATCAGGGCATGCTAAACAGGACTGCATGAGGCAGTATAAATTCTTCAGGATAAATGTGAGAGGGCCATTAGAAAAGCTAAATCAGGAACAGAACTCAATGTAGCAAGGTACAATGCATCAAATAGAAAAACCTTTTAGAGCTAACTAGCTGGAAAGGACAGTAGCTGTAAACTATATGAACCTGCTGCAATAGCGACAGAACTAAATGTACATTTTTCATCAGTGTTCAGCAAGTCAGAAGTTGGGGAAAATGCTGTTAAAGATACTGTTTGGCTGGGCAGTACCCCTGGACTGCTGCAGCTACAGTAATCTCATACCAGCAGATCATTATACTCAATTCCTCATTAAAAGAAGGGATGGCCCAGGAGGTACTGGAGGAATACCACAGAGGAGGCATTGAGGAGTGAACCAGGGAATAATAGTGCAGTAAGCCTTACCCGGAAGGGATAACAGAGGACATTATACTGGATGACTTGGAGCTTAGGGACTTTACGTGGATAGCAAGAATGGCTTTCATAGTGGTAGATCTTGTCTGTTGATCCTGCTGTCCTTCCGGGAGCCATGTACAGTTACAGAGGACTGTTACTTAGCCCTGCGAGAACAGTAGTATGCACAGCCCTCTGTAACTATACATAGTTCCCGACTGGACAGCGGGACCAGCAAACACCTGATCTGAGCTTATCAAAAGCTTTAACATGCACTGTAGGCTACTGAAAATTCTGCTACGGCTGCCGCCCTGCTCTGATGTCAGCTGCAGGGGATTCTGTGATTTCTGGTTACAGCAAATATCAGCTTGGAAGTCAACCGAATCAGCCGGATACTTACAGTTACTGTAGAATAGTAGATTGTAACAAAAAAATAAATAAATAAATAAATAAAAAGCCTTTTGCGCACAAGGTGCAAATTAGGATTGGTCCCAAAGCACTCAGTGCTGACTGTTCCCCTTTAACTAATCTGTTATGAGATACAGAGTCAAGTGCCTTTCTAAAATCAGGTGTGGCACGTTCACAGCCCAACCTCCACTGCCATTTGTGTCACTACAAAAAAATTTATGAAAACAGTGTTACATGACTGACCCCTGGTGAACCCATGTTGGTTCCTATTCATTTAATCATTTTTTTTCTTCAAAAAAATGCGACAATCTCCTCAGCAAATTTTTCTGAAAGCTTTCCTACTATCTATGTCAGGCTCTTTGGTCTACAATTTCCTGGATTTTCCCTGCCTCCCTGTTGTGCAGGGGAAGCGCATTAGCCACCCTTCAATCTACATGCACCGCACCTGTTGCTACTGATTCCCTATAGAGGGCTGACAGCAGTTCTGCCAGCACCTGCCTCATTTCCCTTAATCCAGGATGAATTCCGTCAGGTCCTAGTGGTGTGCTGATTTGGAGGTTCACCAGTCCATTTAGGATTACTTCACTGGTAATCTCTCCTATCTGAAGTATGCCTGCCTTCTCCCCATCATGTACCTAGTGCATCTACCTTTCAAGCAGGTGAAAACTCCACTGAACAGACTCATTCTCAACGAGGTCCCGATACACACAGACACACACACACACACACACACGCGTGCGCGTGTTGGAGACGAAATAAAAATATACAAATTTACAAAGCTATGACAGTGGTTACTGGCAGCTATACTGGTGTTACTGGTAATGGACTTCAGGAGGGATGACTTTGGCAAATGTAAAAACAGAGTAGATATATACAAGTGTTGTAGACGAGATGAAGATACACAGATTTACAAAGTTATGAACAGTGGTTACTGGCAGCAATACAATAGTACAATATCAACAAGGTGACAAGACAGGTAGCAGATACAATACAGTGATACTACATTACTGTGTGACATATAGCACGCATAAGGATGATATATTCAAGGGATGAGGGAAGTAAAAGAAAACACTAAAGTTAGTGCTGAAGCTATTAGTGCTAGTGTAGTGGCACCTGATAAATATCCTCGTCTCATCTTCTTTTCCTTGCTATGTAGTAGTTTGGCCATCTTAGCCACCACCTTGCTCCTTCATTACATCCCTGGTAACCCCAGCTGTCATTCCACGGGCTGTCACACCAACAGATACCCACATGGCGAGGGGTCCGAGAGCTACAGAACATGGTCATTCACGGTGACCGGGTCACACCTTTTTATTGTTTCCCCTCCTAGGCTGGCCAACATTGCATTCCACAGGTGTGCATCATTAAGAAGCCAAATGCACTCAGTGCCTGCCTCCAACCAATCAGGAGGATCCCGCAGCAGCACCAACCAGCCTCCGCTTTGTGGTGAACTAGCAAGCAACTCATGCTGCCCCCCCCCCTCCTCAAAATCAGTGGGATGCCAATGGATGCTCAATCCTCCTTCTCCAGGTCAGCCCCTGAGTGACCCTGGTCCAGTCCCAAACCCAGGTCACCTGTGTGGCAGCATTTCTTTTTCCACTCTATGCTGCCATCGTCTACCTTGTGTTCACTAATATGTCCAAAAAAGGATCTGTCATTTACCTTAGCCTTTTCTGCTAGCCTTAATTCTGCCTTAAGAACCTGATTCTATCACCTAGTTTAAAATAAGGCATTTAACCAAAATGGGTCTCCCGTGGGACTCTGAACATTTGCCAGCATGAGGGGTCCCTGGATTCTTAAAAAAATTGTCTTCTTGAAGCTCTGTATTTAGAGTGTGGATAATCGGAATTGACAAATTCCAGTCAGATAGTATTCCATCAAAAATTGGGAATACCCAGTTCTGAATCTGATATATTTCCAATTCCAATAAGGACCTCGGAACTGGAACTCTATATCCTAATTTCCTATGTAAAAAAAACACATTGTTTTGTTTCACCAGAAGAGTCGCACTAAGGTGAAAGCTTGTTTACAGGTGTGACCTGGGAGCACAAGGAAATTAAATGACTTGCTCAGGGTCACACAGTATGTAAGTGGGGCTGTGGGATTCAAACCCAGGTCTCCAGGTTTGCAGTTCAGAGCCTTAAACCACTGCGCTATACTGCCTCCTATAAATTGCTTTAGCTTTAGTTAAAGTTGGGCTGGCAGTATAGCTTAGAGGTATGAGCTATGAATGTGCTTAGTAAATCGCAGTTGGGTTTGATTCCCACAACTTCCACTTGCAAACCGGGCGACTGAGCAAGTAACTTTTGCTCCCAGGTCGCACCCGAAAACAGGCACTGTGCCTTATCAAATTACCAAACAATAAAAAAAATCCAGAATTCGGATTTTCAGATTACAATTACAAACATTCTATTTCCACAAAAAGGATCAGAATCCAACAATTCCAACTTGGAGAGGGCACAGGTTTGTTTTTCCGTTTCAACAATCACAGCCCTGTTTCCAATCAGGAAATAACATCCAACCCACTAACTGGCCAGCATAAGAAGGTCCACGCAAATGTACTATGTGCCATTCGCTACCAATAATTCCATATGCCCAAACAGCAGACTACATTTTCAATGGTATAACATGGCTACTTTCACACAAAGGTTGCACAAATCAGCCCCTCTTCAGGCTTCCAAAGAGAAACCATTAGCACCACAGCCCATGGGATTTCAAGACCTTTTGCAGTAATTTTAGTACAGTTACACAGTAATTTAAGTTTAGAAAAGCCTCTGCCCTCCCCTACTCCATAAGCAGGAATAAATAAGTATACTTTGTAAAGATGTACTGGTTTATTAGGGATCCCCCTACCCGCTCTACTATCAGGGCACCATGACAGTCCCTTCACAAGCAGAAATTTGTCAAGACTTACTTTAAAGGCCTGTACTGTCTTTATGTCCACTGCCTCTACATGTAAGCTGTTCCATATGTTCACCACCTTTTGCAAGAAGAAGTGTATCCACACGTTAACACCCCCCCGCAGTTAGGTATTTTTTATTTTTTGGCAAACCGGTAAGGCACACTGGGCATAAGCCCCATTTACAGGGGTGACCCAGGTGCACAGGATCGGTTAAGTTCCTACATCTGACATTCCGGACATGTGCCACATCCTGCTGGAGGACAACAGATTAAACATCTGTGTCTGTTTGATCCTGTCAATACCCTTGAGTATGCTAAAGGCCAAGATTGTGTCCCCTCTCAGCCACCTTTCCTCCAAAATGTATATATTTATTTATGTCACCAGCCTCTTCTCAGAGTTTTTTTTTTTTTTTCTCTTTCCCCCCCAATTGTTTAACCAGGAGAGACGCACTAAGCTGAAAGCTTGTTTACAGGTGCGACATGAGAGCACAGGGAAATTAAGTGACTTGCTCAGGGTAACACAGTATGCAAGTGGAGGCTGTGGGATTCAGACCCAGGTCCTCCAGGTTTGCAGCTCAGAGCCTTTAAACACTGCACTACTGCCTCCCTGCTTGTGTGCCCCATATCCCTGATCATTTGGGGGGCCTTGCATTGCAGCCCCTCAACTGCCTCAATGTCCTTTCTGTAATGAGGACTCGGGTGGGGCCTAACCAGGTTCTTTAAAAGTGCCAGAATTATTTCCCCTGCCATGCTGGTCACCCCCCTTTTGATACTCCCAATAATTCTGGTGGCCCTCTAGGTAGTGTCCTTCCATTGCTCTTCATACTTCAGCGCTTTGACTGTTATGACCCCAAGTCCTTTTCTTTTTCCATTACAGTGTGTTTTGTCCCAAAGTGCAGCACCATACATTTGACTACACTGAATAGGAGATTCTGGGAGACAGAAAATGCTAAACAGCAGTGGCCTCAGTACCTTCTTCTGAAGGATGCCGTCAAGTGGCACACTCTACTTGGAGAGTGCCTGTTCATCACAACCTGTAACCACTTAGTTTGCATACCACCTTGTGCATGGTTATCACTGAAACTTCAATCTTGTTTTGGAGGAAGTGTGCTTATTTTCGTCTAACTCAATAGTGTGATATAGACCAGGTCAGTGGTGCATGGAATGTCACCGCCCACTCTGAGCCAGTGGAGTCTTTGGGGCACTGCAAAGCCACTATATTCAGACTCCAGGAAACAGAGGGCACCTCCATGCTACAACTGCCCTTCCTGCAGGGAGCTGGGGCGACCCTGGATGCCGTGAGTGACCACACTGCACCCGCATCCCCGTTCCTGGTCAGGTGTGGAATCAGATGACGTCTAGTATGATTTGGAGGAGGATGGGACCCAAGGAGAGCAAACATTTCCTGACTGGCAGATGACAACAACCTCACCATGCCATTTACCCCAGTGGGTCTGTCCCAGGCTCCTCTCCCAGGCAATCCCCTAAACATGCGCATTCAAACCCTGGCACACTTGGTTGCCTGAGGCCCACCACAAGGGTTTTCCCATGGGGTGAGTTTGAGCTTAGTCACTATGGGTCAGGGTAGAGCAGGCAGACAATGCGAGCTGGCATGCAAGGAAGCACAATCTGCCACAGGCAGTGGGACACAAATGAGAAGAACAAGCAAAATTTGGCTTTACTGTCATAAAGGAATATTGCAGTGAATTTGGAGACTACTGGGATCTCCAATGAAATCTGTTCCTCCTCACTGCTCAGCTGAGACCCTGCAACTTCCTGCCTGCTTCTGCACACTCCTTATATCTTTCCACCTATGACAACGTTGAGCACAAGTCAGTACCAGCTTTATCACACACAAAATACTGTAAGTGCCAGACACTCCTGAAAGGATTTTTAGACTTGCTCATGTACAGGGAAAAGCAACAACACGGACACCTTCACTTCACCTGGGCAATGTCCCCAGGACCGTCAGCCCCTTGCCTGTCACCAGCCATAAATTCACCACTACGTGGGGAAGCCTTTACTGCACTGCGCACTCAGTACATTTCTTGTTGATAAGCAATGTATGTCAGTCTCTAGTCATCAGCTCCTAACTATCCTCCCACTTTAATTACAAAAGACAAAGGCAGAGGTGAAGCATAGTTTACCACATATCTCTACACTCTGAAAACCTCTAAAGGTCCAAAAAAGGGGGGGGGGGAGGCTATCCTGGCATATGGGAGGGATGCGATACGGATCTGGGCATAAAGGAGAGATGGGATTAGAAACTGGGCATAAGGACAGACATGATCCAAAACTAGGAAAATGAGAGAGAGAGAGAGAGAGATTCAGATACAAGACTGTACATGGGGAGTGATGAGATCCAGTACTGGGCATAGTGAATGATGGGATCCAAGACTTGGTGCAGGGAGAAATGGGTCCAATAAAAGACACAGGGAGAGATGGGGGGGGGGGGGGACTCTTCCCAGGGACAGATAGGATCCGCGACTGGGCGCAGAATGGCAGTACTACTTTTAGAGGTTATGGGACCCAGACCCAGGAAGGGATGCAAGTAACCAGACTTGAACCACTTGGTAATGGGAAATTCCTGTTTACATTCTGCACTGTTGCAGAGTTAGCTAAGGCTTGTTAGTCCACTGTTGCCTTTCCGGAGTGGTCTTCTCTAAATCTGTGTTACAATAATGTGCGTGTGTGTGTGTGCGTGTGTGTATGTATTGCTTTGACTATATTTAGGTTTATTCACAATGTCAGTTCTGAGACGTGCTCACTTTAATGCTCATTTTTAATCTTATGTTTTTCTCCTTGTAATGGCAACATGTCGAACCAAAAATGGGAAAAAAAAAAAACAAAAAACACACACACACAACATAAGAAGGATAGGTTTGGTAAGGAAAGATAGGCTTAGGAAGAAATGGGATTTAAAACTGGGTGTAAGGGATAGATTTAATTTAATTTTTCCCCAATTTTATTTGTTTTACCAGGAAAATTTCCATTGAGCAAGCTCATTTGCAAGGAGGTTCTGGTCAGGACAGTACAGTACGGAAAATTAAAAGCAGCAATGATGAGTATACAGACTGTGGAATAATACCAATTACAGTGGTACTAGTATCTAGTCTGCCAGATCATAGCAACAACAGCAGGTACAGAAATAGAGGCAAAAACCATCATCTCAGGCATACTATAAAGAGTAAGGCACTACACCGATAATAAAATTGACAGTAATAGTTAAACTAGGAGCAGATCTGACAGTGGGTGTTAAGGGAGAGATTTAATGAATTTATTTTAAAGGTTTTACCAAGAAAAACATACTGAGCTGGGAATGCCTTGTTCCCAGATGCATCCTGGGGAGGGGACAGTACAACAAATACAACACACACAAAAATACAATACTACATAACAAGCACAAACAAAACAACACAGGAAATATGAAAGCAGACAACACCGGCATATCTGATCAGGGAGTGGGAAGCATCGGGGGAGGGGGAACACAAAAGACAAAGCACCCTCCTCGATAATCAAATACATACAATTTAGTACAGTGCAAATTTTTTTCTTCTTCTTTTAGGCGCCTCACCTCCTCGGCTGGGGTGGTCCTATGGTTCCCCATTCCACTCCTGTCACTGGCGGCTCCTGCACTGGGCGCTGTGCCCGAGCTTCAACCTCCTCACCTTCTCCCTCTCTCAGGCCACGTCGCGGACCCCATCATAGCAGACCACTGGGTCAGGACCAGAGGGAGCTCCTGGGAGAGTCTGGAGCAGCGCCACGGGCAGGCTCTCATGAGCGCCAGAGGACGGGGCTGTTTTTTGTCCTCCGAATCCCCTCCAACAAGACGGGTGTCTTAAGGACACCAATGGCGCTGTGGTAAGCCCTCCCCGCACCGCACATTGGATGTCTGCCCATGCCCGACCCATCCAATGTACAGTGAATGCATTAACCCCCAGCCACGCCAGAACAGCACATTCTTGGAGTCCCCAGAGGAGCTGTCCCAGGATGCTCAATCCTCCTCCCGGCCAACCGAGTCCATTCCTGAACCCGAATTCGCCGGCATGGCGTCAACGCCTCAACCCTCAGCTCCACCAGGCCGATATACATTACAAAATTTCAAGTTTTGTACAATTCAGTGCAGTACAAGCAACTGCTGTAACAGTGCTGCTGACCGCTATAATGCTGCAATACTTTGTCAGAGATCCCAACATCTCTCACCCTCAAGGGCAGTGGGAAATGGGAGGGGGGAGAGATAGAAGAGAAAAGGTTGCAGTTTGCAATGACCCATTTATTTGACAGCAGGTTCCTAGTGGTACACCCTGGTCCCTGATAACAACAGAAAGATGGAAAAGTAAACAATAACAGAAGTATTTTTTCTCATCAAATTTTGCTTCTGTACTGGTGAAATTTGTAATTTTGATTAGGTTTTGACTCAGTTATTATTGACCCACAATTTTGTTTGTAACACCAGTGTGTATAAGCTGACCCATGTTTTAAACCCTTCAGTGCTGTCACTGCTTGTCTGCCATTTTTAAAAAGTGGGTTCTGCATACACTTTCCAAAAATGCCCTTCTTCTGTACAGACTGCAATCCTTACAGTGACTCACACCAGATGCAGCAAGAAATGTCTCTCCCTCTTTGATCCGAAACTTTAACACCTGTTCCTGTGATTCCCCAGTCTCCACAGGTCCATTAATCTTGAGAGAATTTATTTTAAGTACTCAGAGACAAAACACAGTAGGTTGTGGACAGCCCTTGGGATAAAAATATAATTGTCACAGAAAGTCTGTTCTTTCAAAGCCTTCTCTCTCTTTTAGTTTAACAGATTTAGAGTGGGAAACTAGAAGAAGCCAGCTCATTGATGCCGCAGCAACAATGGAGCTCTTCCAGGGACCCAGTTCAGCTATGAGCCCAGAATGTCGGTGGCCAGCCGGGGGGGGGGGCGGAATTAAGCATCCAGAAAATGCTCTCCTCTTCTAGAAAAAAGATGCATGCTCTGCTACCATATAGCCAGCCAGGTGACCACAGGTAGTGGTTCATCTCAAGAGGTGGGGGGGGGGGGGCGCACACCGCCTGGTTATGGAACACAGGCATGCAGTTGCATGTGCCATTGAGTCCATGTTGCTGGCATCCCAAGGGGCAGCAAGTGCACAAGGGCAAAAACCCCAGGACAAGCAGAATGACACTGGCACTGCCAGGCCCTGCTGAGCAGAGCCTGTTGTGCCTTGCTTTACATGGAGTGGGGAGGGGGGGTATGTCAAAGCCCCCAAAGTCTACACCACCACCACGGGGGTTCGGGAAAGCCTGCAGGGCAGGAGATGCAGAACTCAAGGATGAGACTTGGAAGTCATCTGGCTGAGAAGGGGCAGTACTAGTAACACTGAGTAATTAAAAACGACCTAAGTTACAGCTGGAATCCAAAGAGAATAGTGGAGTAAACAAGCCAAGATTTGATAAGCAACGACCAAATTCAACATACATACATACATACGTCTAGCTTTAACAAAAATCATGAAATCAAAAATTGCTAATTTGTACCTCCTTTGTAGGGAAGACCACTTCCAGTATCTACAGATCCAGAATTTGTTTACATTCCACAGACACTCTGCAACGTTTACGCAGGGATCGGACGCAGTTAGAACCTTTTTCTATGATGCAATTAAACTCCAAAGAGAAATCAAAATATATACTGTACAATCAGTTCTTTACACAATCACACCCATGCATCCCTCCACACTACATGTGATTCGGGGTAGCTCTTGCCTGCCTAGTGGTCTCGTTGACTTCAGAGGGGATGGCAGGTTACCTCATCTCCAACATGGAAGGAATTTAATTGGACGATCTTGACCCATTTTTTCTGGACCCCCACAATAACAAAATATGTTCATCCTAACCTTACAGAGGAATGTTGGAGGCACTGTGGAGAACCTAAGGGCACTCATCATCATATTTTTGGGAGCTGCCCCAAGCTAGCTGGATTTTGGCACAATATCCACAGGGAGATGAAGACACTGATGGGTGTTCCTCTTTTCCTTTTACAGACCTTGTCCTCAGCTTCCCTAACTTGTTGTCCAAGAAAAGCCACGCAGCACAGTTGGGACAGGTTTGAGAGTTGCGGCTTTTAAAAGTATATCTGCTAAGTGCCCCCCCTTCACCCCATCTCCCCCACAGTAAATCAGTGGGCATCCTGGGTCGTGGAAATAGAAAGTATGGAAAGGATAACGTACACCCTACGCCTGGACACGGAGACATTTTTGGACATTTGGTGCACGTGGCATGAAAGGGTGGTGGGACAGCCAACAGAAGATAGTGATTAGACCGCTGGGGGTGGGAGGCGATGTGGGAGAGAGAGAGCCCAAACGGGATTCCAGCCTTAAGAATGGTTCAGAACATCAAATCCTTTATGAAGGCCTATGTGTCTATTCAGCCTGTGTTGAGGAGGGGTGGGGGTCTACGTGCCATGTTGTTCAAATGTTTGTTTCCCTCAAATCCTTGGCCCAGTTTGTATTTTCAGAATTGATAAGTTGGTAAATTCACCTAAAATATGTCCAGTTTTGTACAAATTTTTAACATTAGTCCCTTTTTATCGCACAGTTGGTATTTTCATTTAGTAAATTAGGTGCAAACAGGGTGAGACAGCAGTTTGGATTCCTTGCTATAGAAGGACAAGTACGCCTTGCGCCCCTAGTTCGTACTTCATTGTGGTTTCTTATAATTTGATATTCTGATACTTTGTTTGTTGTTCTGACAACTTTATTTGTGGCCTTATGTAACGTTTACCACTGATGGTTTTATTTTGTTATTGTCCATGCATCACTCGCTACTTGTTTGAGATCAATAAAAAACATTTCTGAGTTTAAAAAAAAAAATTACTAATTGAAGTGAGCTGTGCCTGCCAGTCCAGCATGAGACCATGCCGGTGTCCCAGTTCGTAAGCAGACTCAGAAAATGGCCGAGTGGCCAGGGAGGCAGTAAGGCACTGCCATGAGGCAGGGCTACCAGCTAGGGAGGGCTGGAGCGGAGTTCCAGTATCACAGTGACGCCTGCGGAGGGTTACGGAGCTTGCTCTCGTACAGGTGGTGATGTGTGTGCATATAGTGTCAACTGTGGCAACACCAGGCGCTGCAGGGAGGTTGGTGGGAGAAATATGAGGGGAGCAGGGAAACAGGCTGCTAGCAAGATGAGGGCAAGCAATGATCGCGAACCCCTAACCCGGCTATGGTGGGGTTAGCAGCAAACAGGGTTAGGAATGCCATGATGGGGGCACCTCCAGGTCTGAAAGCAGGACAGACAGTGGCAGAGGAGAAACAGCTAGATGGAAAAAATTGTTAATTTTATTTCACATCTGAGTTTACCCACTGAATTTGGAGAGAAGCAAGGTTCATCTGTCCACAAGCCAGGGTGTATTTCCTTTATCAAAACTGGCTGACCTTTCTAAAATTAGTCAAGTATTTTCCATTTGTGGACTTAAAAAACTGCAGTAATGTTTTTTTTTTCCATTTTCAGTGCATGTCACAATCTTCTCTGTGTACAAGCAGAATTCTGAGGTAGCCCTGAACTAGTACATGTAATTTGTAGTTCCCACGTTACAGTGGTTAGGAAGCGCGTGGCGCAGAACAAGTATTCCAACTCCTGCAAGAAGCTTTTCTTGACAGCTGGGAAACGCAACTGCTGCAAAACCACTTTCGTACGTGCCAAACAAACCACCATCACAAGTGCCAACCTAGACTGAAAGAAGCCTTTCAATGTTTCACATAACCAGTTCTCTAGGAAAATAAAACACTGGACATGGTGCAAAAGGTATGGTCCTCCAGTCCACAAGGCAAGTGCCAACCAAAGTACCTGCAGCAAAACCCATGCAGAGGGCCCAGTCAACAACTTACCTACCACTCTTAGAAGGAGTAACTCAACAGTCTACCGTTTACGCCTGCACTGAATTACCCACCGAGATCACAAGCCAGAAACCTTCCCCAAGTAGCCAGAGTTTTAAAACCTATAGTGAGCAGGCATTACCACTGCTAACTGACCATTAAGAATTCTCGCACCTTACCATCAGGGAGGCAGCCGCTATCCAAGCCTTTAAGCGTACAATGTTCAACCGCATCTCAATCCACATAACTGTTAACATCACGAACAGACTCTTGAACCCCCAGTCCCCGTCTGCACCAGGACTTTTAAACCATTTTAACTGTTTAAGAGGTTTCTGACCAGATTGTAGAATGATAAAAACCGTATTACAATCTATGTTCAAAAGCTGCTTGGCGGTAGGCTACAGCTGTGGTTTTCAACCTCAAAATACTGGTGACCTCAAAATGCAGCCCCCCAAATGTACCAGTGGCCTCACACCTTAATGTTTTTTTACCCCAAACCCCTGATATACTCCAACCGCCATGATAAAACATATTTTGTTTCAAAACGTATACAATAAATCAGTTCTTACTTAAACTGTATCTCTTATGTCTGTTTAAAGAAAAAGAAACTGTTCATTCCATTACCTCTGTAACTGGGGCTCTAAAGAGCTCTGTGCCCACATGAAATTGTATTGGTGGCTGCATGTGGCCACAGTAGGCTCATTGGAGGAACACTGGGCTACAGCATGGTTTCAGAAAAAGACAGTTGCCTTCACCCCTGTTTATAGCAGTGTGGACAAGATATGTGATGCAACTTGGGGTAAACCAGGCACGTACAACCTGCACTATGTTTTTAAGCTGTTCAGAGTCAAGAAACAAAATAGTTTCAACAATTAACTGAGCGCACAATGAGCTAGTTATAAAAACTCTGACCCTGTTTTTTGGATTCTCTTCCATCCCATATCTGAAATATCCCAGCATGCATTATGGCACCTGCAGTCATGCCTGTGAACTGGTTCAGGCTAGCACGGAGTTGGAGGGAAGTCTGTTGGCTCTGACGACCATGCTTAACACTGTTGTGTAACAGTTTGAGAAACTGTTATGCAGTGTACACAAGGCCTAAAACTCATGTCTGTTGTCCTCTAATACTCTATCCATCCTACACAGTCATACTAACATAGTAAAATGCTAGCAGAATAGGCCTAACGGTCTCTCAAGTCTGCTCGATTTTCAGCACCCGCACTGAGGGCCGATTTTGGTGTCCCGCCCCTCCCTTGGGTTATACTGTCCCCAATCCCAGATGTTCCACCGGTATTGGGCCTGGTCAGATTTACCCTCCCTCGTACCTGTCCCATCCCCTCTTAAACCCGTCCACAGTCTCCGCCTCTAGCAGCTCCCTGGGCAGTGCATTCCATGGCTCCACCATCCTTTCACTGAAACAACATCCCCTCCTCTCCCCTCTGAGCCTGCCCCCTTCCAGCTTACACCCATGACCTCTCATTGCCCCACCCTCCTTCCTTTGGAGAACCATGAGTGGGCCTCCTTTATTGAGCCCTTTCATGTACTTAAAGACCTCTATCATGTCCCCCCCGTCCCTCCTCTCCTCTAGGGTGTACATATCGAGCTCTTTGATCCTCTCCTCATAGGTCCTCTCCCCCAGGGCCTCAGATTTTGGTTGCCCTCCTCTGGACCCTCTCTAGGAGTGTAATGTCCCTCTTTAAATGTGGTCTCCAAAACTGGACACAATACTCAAGGTGTGGCCTAATCAAGCAGTTGTACAGTGGAAGGATCACTTCCACCTTTCTGGCGGTAACCCCCTGGCAATGCATCCCAGCATCCTATTTGCTCTTGCCACTGCCCTCCTACAGGTTTCTGAGCTGTTCATTTTGACATCTACCACTAGCCCCAGGTCCCTCTCACCCTCCGTAACTTGAATCATATCTCCTCCCAGGGTATACCTCTGGCCTGGATTTCTGACTCCCAGGTGCAGAACCTTGCACTTCCCCGCATTGAATTTTAGTTTCCATTTTCCCCGACCACCTTTCCAGAGCCTCCAGGTCCTCCTGCAAAGCAACCCTCCCCTACTCCCCATCCACCACTGCACCCAGCCTTGAGTCATCTGCAAAGAGACTCATCACACTCCTGATCCCCCTCCTGATGTCTGAGATATAGACATTGAACAGGAGTGGCCCCAGCACTGACCTCTGGGGAACCCTACTTGTAACCCACCTCGGCAATGAGGCTAACCCTCCAACCACCACCTTCTGAGTACGCTCGGAGAGCCAATTTGCTATCTATCTTAACAACCGTCTCCCTACCATCATTTCCTTCAGCTTAGCCAGCAGGCCACTGTGGGGTACCGAATCAAAACGTCTTGCTAAAGTCCAGAAAGAGGACGTCCACTGGCCTACCCCAGTCCAGGGCCCATGTCACCCAGTCACAGAACTCAACAAGGTTTGTCTGGCACGATCTTCCCATGTCAAAGCCATGCTGCCTATCGTCCAGTTACCCAGCCTGCTCCAGTAACCCCTCTAGCCTTTCCTTGACAATACCCTCCATCACTTTGCCGACCACCGATGTCAGGCTAACGGTCCTGTAATTTCCCGTCTCCTCTCTTGATCCCCCCCTTGTGGATCCTCTGAAGTAATATCTGAATGGTTCATTTGAATGCGTGGTATTTGTTATTTAACAATTCAGAATTGATCAATCTGTAAATCACGTTGCTGCTATAACATTCCCTTAATAATTCACCTAAATGAGGATATCCAGGTGTGCAAGCAAGATATATAAATTAAAAAAAATAAAATAAAATAAAGGATGCGCTTCACATCTGTCACTCAATCCTGAGGATCACTGCTTTATGATCCAGAAAAAATAAAAATAACTGGAAATGGAAGAACTATGTGGGAACGTGAAATTGCCCAACTCAGTGGCACCAACTGGTAGTGCCACATGGTAGTCCAGATCCAATCGACTTGCACACCGGGTCCAGTGTGCCACATAAGGGGAATACTAACCGGTTTTACTTTTACTTACCATTTTGTCTTTTTGCCTTGCACACCAGGTGCGGTGCTCCAGATAAGGAGAGCACTGGCCTATTTTACTCATCATTTTTTAAGAAACACTCTTTAAAGAGCAGGTACCTACTGTCAGGCACCCAGCTCCCCGCAAACATATATAATAGTAGATCTGCTCTACTGTTGGGGGGCATTAAAAATTATATGCGCTTCCCTCTGGTTAAAAAGTTACAGCACCCCAAATTTGCACCCCCCATAAAAACAAAGCCTTGTCTGACACACCTCCTTTTGTGATGTCAGAAAATGAATACTGAGAGTGCATGTCATTAACCTGTATGTATGCGATATGTCTATGGCGTTTAGTACTATTTAGAGGTGCCCTGTAGACAAATCAAAGCAGCCGCTGGAGTAACAGTCCCTGTTTACTGGAGCGGTCACTGTCATTGTTCCAAGTGGCAACTCTGAATAGTACTAAAAGTCGTTGACAAATGGCACCAATATAGATCTATGAAGCACACACAAGCAGCCTTCATTCTCTGACATCACAAAAGGACGCGTGTCAGACAAGGCTTTGTTTTTATGGGGGTGTAACTTTGGGGTGCTATAACTTTTTACCCAGAGGGAAGCACATAGAAATTTGAATGCCCCTCAACAGTAGAGCAGATCTACTATTATATATGTTTGAGAGGAGCTGGGTGCCTGACAGTAGGTACCTGCTCTTTAAATTTTTGATGAGTAACAGTACTCATCCCAACACGTGGGGAATGCATCACGTGCCTAAAAAGGAGCAATGATTCCCAGGTTTGAAGTGCTTTTACTCATCAAAATTATATTCTACTCACCCGATGGCAAAATTGGGGAGTAAATTACACACTACCAGGGTCAAGTGGTAGCAGGACATGATGGCGGAGGCACTGCAAGCACAGAGATTGAATATACATCAAAACTATAGGGGACACCTACAAAATGTTGGAGTGGCATCCTTCGAGTCACTTCAGAATAGATACCCACTAACAAAAGTAGATTTCCACAGATACCTACAAGCCAGACACTATATTTATTTAGTTTTTGTTGACCGGGTAGGTTGCACTAGCCATGGCAATTACTATTTTCAGACACGACCCGGGAGGTTACAGAACAATACATAAGAGAAACAAAAGTAGTAGCGTAAACAATAAAACAATCCATACTTTTACAATAGGAATACAGTGCAGTGTAGGGGAAAAAACAGCAGGTAATAACTAAGTGTAATAGTAATGTCTAAACAAGGTGTAATTAGCAAATATAATGTCAAACAATTTGATTCCAAGATTCAACAGAGGCCTGACGGGACTAGAGCACTTTTTATACTGGGCAGTTCACCTAGTAAACGGCAAACTCATCTCGGGTGCTTATAAAGCACTTCAGGGTGAAGAGTGTGCACACTTTGAAATATTAAGACAAAAATGGGAACAAGACAGTGGTCTCTTGATCAGTGGGTTGAGGCATGGGAGAGGGGTTGGAGAACCACGTCCTCTCCTGGGTTGTGGGAGTTCCGCTGGAAGTGTCTGTCGTTTTTTCCATACTCCTTCAATAACAAAATATTTTGGTGGGAGTACGTCAAACTTGTGTTGGAGGGGCTGTGGACAGGTAGGCACCCACTATCATATTTTCTGGGACTGCCCGGGGGTATGGGATTACTGGAAGGAGATCCTTGGGGTGTTGCAGAGGGGATGGGGGCACACAGGTCCATCCGCCCCCAGCTTTCAGGTGTTAGTCGTGGGATGTAGACACCCTAATTTAGGCAATGCATAACAAAAAAAGCTTTTTAGTACACACTGTCTTGCAGCTCTACAGAAGATTACGGGGAATTGGCTAAAGACCCTTCCCCCCAAAGTTAGAGGCATGGAAGAGCAGAGTAGATACACTGTGGAAAAACAAAGGGTGAAGGGGCAGATTAGCATGATTAAAACAGGGGAGGTATGGGCACAAGACCCGGAGGGAGCATGCTGAGGTACTAAATGAGTACTTCACCTCAGTTTTCACCCAAGGAAAATGGGGGCTGCATCACATGGAGAGATGGTAAAACTGAGGAGGGGGGACCCTTACCGATCGCGAGTCTGGGGAAGGGGGCATCACTGGCCAGTGGGGGGCAGCAGCGGACGAGGTAGCGGAGGTGGAAATCATGGCAGAGAGAGAGGGAAGCCCTCAGTCCCCTTAAGACGGAGAAAGCACCGGGGCCGGATAAATTATATCCCAGAGTGCTGAAGGAACTGGCGGATGTCCTGGCGAAACCCCTAGCAGAGATCTTCAGCATCTCTCTGAGGACAGGGTGGGTGCCCCAGGACTGGAAGGTGGCGCATATAGTGCCTATCCACAAGAGGGGGATCAAGGGAGGTGGCAGGGAACTACAGGCCCATCAGCCTGACATCAGTGGTGGGCAAGGTGATGGAGGGCATTGTCAAGGAGAGACTGTGGGGGGAACCTGGAAAAGTTGGGGTGCCTAGATGATAGACAGCATGGATTTGTCCCAGGGAAATCGTGTCAGACAAACCTTGTGAAGTTCTATGACAGGGTGATGAGTGCCTTGGACCTGGGTAGACCAGTCCTCTTTCTCCACTTCAGCAAAGCGTTTGACTCTGTTCCTCACGGGGGCCTGCTGGATAAGCTGGGAGAAATGGGGGTGGGGAATCAGATGGATAGGCAACTGGCTCCAGGACCGGGCTCGTAGCGCCATGATTGGCGGGATAGTCTCATATCCAAGGAAGGTAATTAGTGGCGTCCCTCAGGGATCGGTCCTTGGGCCCCTCCTGTTCAATGCCTACGTCTCTGACATAAGGAAGGGTATCAGGAGTGAGATGAGTTTCTTTGCGGATGACTCAAAACTGGAGGTGGTGGTGAATGTGGAGGAGGGGCGGGTGGCCCTACAGGGGGACCTGGATGCTCTGGAAAGGTGGTCTAGAAAGTGGAAGCTAAGGTTCAATGCAGGGAAGTACAGGGTACTTCACCTGGGAGCCAGAAACCCAGGCCAAGTGTATACCCGGAGGGGAGAATGCTACAAGTCTCGATGGCTGAGAGAAACCTGGGGGTGGTGGTGGATGTCAAGATGAACAACTCAGAGACTTGTAGGAGGGTAGTGGCAAAGGCAAACAGGATGCTGGGATGCATCGTTAGGGGGATCACCTCCAGAAGGAGGAAAGTGATACTCCTACTGTATAACTACTTGGTGAGGCCGCACCTCGAGGACTGCGTGCAGTTTTGGAGGCCACATTTAAAGAGGAACACTGAACTCCTGGAGAGGGTCCAGAGGAGGGCAACCAAAATGTTTTGGGGCTTGGGGGACAGGACCTATGGGGAGAGGCTCAAAGAGCTAAATATGTACACACTGGAAGAGAGACGGGACCGGAGGGACATGATAGAGGTCTTCAGGTACATGAAAGGGGGAAATAGGGGAGGAGCAGTCAGGGTGCTCTGTAGGAAGGGGGGGGCAACTAGAGGGCATGGGTGGAAGCTGGGGGGGGGGATTTAAGGGAAAAAGGAGTAGGTTCTACTTTACTGAAAGGGTAGTGGAGCCATGGAATGCACTGCCCAGCGTATCACCCCTTGTGGTCGACACCCCAATGGCAACACACATAAAAAGACCATTACGGTGACATTCATGGTAATCGTCCTTTTTCTGTGTTTTGCCTTCTCCCAGTGTTCTTCCCCCTCCCCGGACCAACTCCGACCTTGAGTTGGAATCCTAGAGTGCAGGGGGTGCGGAGGGGAGCCCCCTGCTTGGGAGGTGTGGGGGGCACAGACACCCACAGTAAACAGCGAAGCGAGAGGTGGCACAATACCTGCGTCAGTATTGTGCCATCACTGTGAGGGAGGTCAGCATTCTCGCCGAGATATCTTGGTACTTCCGCTGCCCAGGGGGCTGGTGGAGGCAAAGACGGTGGAGTGGTTCAAGAGGGGTAGGACAGGTACAGGGGAAGGGTTCTGGAAGCAAAATCCAGCACAGTGAGAATATCTGGGACTGGAAGGTAGAAGCCAGAGAGGGGAGAGGGGCAGCAAGATCAGTTCCCATGGTGGGGGCTAAACAAACGAGCAGACACGAAAGACCGTTGGGCCTTTTCTGCTGGCATTTTAGTATGTTAGTATGAAAGCATCAGGAGAGTGGAGGGGCTTACAGCCAGGCTTAGACTCTCCTTGGATAGGCACTTGAAGCAATGGCAGAAGTGCAATTTTCTGTGGGTACAAACTAGGAAGGGGAGGGAATGTGGTTGGGGGGGACTGAGGTTGACAGGGGGACAGGCTCCTCTCACCCTTTCCTCCCTGCTCACCCCCCTGATGGTTTCTTACCCATCTCTCCTGTTTCAATAATTTCAACCGGAACTTTTAGAGGGGTGGCAAGGTTTCCTAGTTGCAGTTTGGAATGAGTTTGACTCCAGTTGAGTCATTTATAGTATAGAGGGGTACATGTTTGTACCGGAAAGGGGTGTCCCCTCTAGTTCTGCCAATCTGATCCAGCAACCGCCAAATTCGGAAATTTTCTTTGCTTTTAGTAGGCCACTACTGTATAGATCAGGCAGAATAGCTATAGACGTTGTAATAATATTTGGCGGTAGTGTAATATCAGTTCATTATTATTTTCTAAATCAAGATGCCATTGGTGGGTTTCCACACAGTCACGGCAGCATTTCAATAATGGACACAAGAAGAAGCCAGAAACCAGAGGGACAACTTGAATGACTACAGAAAGACTTATAACTACAAGACCTATGTTGGTTATGTGATATGGCTTAAATGTTTGTACGTTATTATAATGCTTTGGCAAAACAATAAAGCAGAGTTTAAAAAATAAAATAAAATAAAATGTTAAAAGGTATGGAATAACCTACCTATGACAGTCGAGTGCCCCAGAAATACCACGTGACATCCCCTCCAGTTATACATACTTATAAGGCTGCTGGGACTGCACACTGGCCCAGGAGGAGGGCTGAGGTTGGCCTGCTGCTACAGCACATCTTGCAATGGATTCTGTTAACGTAGACATCGCAAGTGTCCACAACAAAATCCAACCCCCTACTGCAGGACTGTGCCATGCGCTGGCCTGCTAATGTCAACTGGGTGGTGCAGGGGCTGCAGGATGATAGGGGGAAAAAATACCCCAAAACATGTAAAATCAGACCACCGCTAATCCACTTAAAGATAGCCAAACACTCGGAAGTTTCTCCTCGCTGACTCCAATTGTACTGGATGTGTTTCTTGGCAATCTGTAAGGCACATGTTTGTGCCTGTCAGACCCTGTCACAGGACGTAAGCCGTGCAGGTACACAAAGAACAGTGAAGATCTGGCTTGGTAGGAGCAGGCATGTTAGAGACATAGCCGGAGGGTAACAGGTCACCGAATGTAAGAGCAAGGAAAATGTGATGGCTGAATAAAAAAAAAAAAAAGATCTCGGAGAAGAGAAAGAATAGGGGAAAATGGCACTGAGAGAGAAGAAAATGCCTTATGAAAATATTTCAAACACAACGAGAAGGAGCAGAGACTTACATACGAACATATGAAATGTCAGCAGAAACAGGCCACACAGTCTATCGAGTCTGCTCGATTGTGTAGCTAGCCCCTCAACTTGCAGCTGCCCCACCCCCCTCTGCCCTCCCCACAGTCATCCCCCCCCCCACTGTGTCCCAACCCCTTTTGAAGCAGCCCACCGTCCTACAGGAAACCACCTCCTTAGGTAGAGTGTTCCACTTGTCCACCACCCTCTCTGTGAAATGTCTCCTAATTTCCCTCCTGAATCCCTCCCTCCCAACCTCAGTCGGTGCCCTCTAGTATCCCTCCCCCTTCTGATCCGGAATATCTCTCCTGTATTCGCCTTATTTATCCCCTTCAGATACTTAAAAGATCTCAATCATGTCTCCCCTATCCCTCCTCTCCTCCAGGGAATACATGTTGAGCCTATTCAGCCTTTCTTGTAGGAATTCCCTTCCAAACCCTGGATCATCTTAGTCACTTTGCGCTACACCCCTTCCAACAGCCTGATGTCTTTCTTCAGGAATGGGTGCCAGTACTACACACAGTACTCCAGGTGAGGTCTGACCAGTGACCTGTACAAGAGAAGGATCACCTCCATACTTCTAGAGGAAATCCCCCTTGCCATACAGCCCAGCATCTTGCTGGCTTTGGCTGCTGCTCTCCTCCACCGAGTCGAGTTGTTCATATTCCCCGTTATAATCACCCCCAGGTCTTTTTCCTCCTCAGTGCTCCCCAACTGTACCCCTCCCAGCTGATAGGAGCTAAGAACCAGAGAAGGAGGAGTTAAGTGCAGTACCTTGCACTTCTTGGCACTGAACCCCAGCTGCCATGTTTCCGACCACTCCTGTAGTTTACTCCGGTCTCCCTGCAGTCCCCTCCACCCCTCAATGTCATCCACCACAGCTCCCATCTTGGTATCATCTGCGAACAGACTGATCTTACTCTGGGTCCCAAGTGAGATATCTGCTATGAATATCCCAAAACAGCACTGGTCCCAGTACCGATCCCTGTGGCACCCTGCTTGTTACCGTCCCTGACGATGAGAGTTTCCCCTCCACCACCACCCTTTGCTGCCTGCCGCTGAGCCAATTAGTGATCCATCTGACCATCTTAGCCCCACCTCAATATATTCCAGCTTCCCCTCTAGCCTCCCACATGGCACGGAAGCTAAGGCCTTGGTGACATCCAAGTACAGGACAACCACTGCATGCCCCCCTTTCCAGTTTCCTGGTCACCCAATTGTAGCACTGAATCAGGTTCGTCTGGCAAGACCTGCCTGAGACAAAACTGTGTTGTTGCTTGTCCCGGAGACCACTGTCCTCTAAACTAAGACCTGACAGAGAAACACATTAGCAAACTGAAATCCAACTCAAAACAGACGACAAAATGCTGACAGCAGAAGTACAAATTAGGATGGAAGAAACAGACTGAAGTAAAAAAACAAAAAACAAACAAAAAAAAAAAAAAAAACACAATTGTAAAAAACAAAGTGAAAACTAAAGATTGCTGCTAAAATAAGTGGTAGGGTCAGAAGGCTAAAGATCAACAGTAGGCCCAGTTTCCTATAATGGGCTATGTGCTTCAGTACACAAGTCACCGACTACATGGAACAAGGTGGTACAATACAAATAACTGGTTTTCAGATCAGGCTAGTGGCACCTCCAACTGCTGTAAACAAATAAATGTCTGTCCTAATTGGTGCAGCATTGCCCCCATAGCAACCATTTGTGCACTTTGAACAGGTGCCCTGGTTGCCAGCTGTTATGCCCCCTCTGTACCCTGATAACCAACGGCTGGAGCCACAACTGGCCAAAAATTACTTAACTATGAAGAAGTGAGTGTTAGCCCAGCATAGAAACACAGACTTTGATGGCAGATAGGACCACTTGGCCCACCAAGTCTGCCCATTTCCCTACCTGCTGAATAAGCTGCAGATCCTAGTTAACCAACAGCAGGTCACAGCCTAGTTTACTAACTAGTATGATGGGGAGGAGAATGGACCAGGTCACGTTTTTCAAAAAGTCGGTTACAAATGAATCCAAGTCACCAAGCAAACTATATTGGCCAGCTTGGTGAAAATGTCAGCAAAACACTACCCATCCACATGTGACATGGTGGTAAAATACAATTCATCGGTTGTTAGATTAGCAGGCTGCAAAAACCAGTGACAGCTCTATCCCCAGCTGGTGACCCATGTGACTTTGTACAGATGACCTGGCTGCCACGTGTTGTGCCCCCGTACTAATAAATACAGGAGCTGCCACAGGCCAAACACTATGTTAAACTTTGAAGAACCGAGTGTTTGCTCAGCAAGTCACAGGTTACAAACAGGTAAACTGGAGGAGAATAGGCCAAGTCAAGTTTTGTCACTATGTCAGTTACACATGTATCCAGCTTACCCAACAACCCATGCTGACCAGCTGGGTGTAAATTCCAGCAGATCTCTATCCTTCCCCCACACTACCAATATCACCACTACTACTACATGGGACAGGGTGGTGGTACAATCCAATTTACCAGGTTTTGGTTCAGTGCCAAAATCAGTGTCCGCTCTACCCCAGGTTAAAAGAAAAAAAAAATGATGTGCCCAGTTGGTGCAGGGTTGCCTCCACCCCAAACCAGAAGCTGGAGCTGCCATTAGTCAAACATTTATTTATTGATTGATTTAAATGTTTCACCAGGAGGACACACTGAACAAGTTGCTCGTCTCAGGGTGCGACCTGGGAGGAGGGGTTACATAGGGCTGTGAAGGATGATCAGTTACAATAGTATGTGGATAGTACAAACAATACAACATTATGCAACAGTTGGAACACAGGGTATTATACAATAAACAGTAGTGGAACATTGGGTAAATTACATGTTCAAAATCATACAAAAGAACATATGAACATACAAAACAGTACTAATGCAGTAATATTATGTTTAACTTTGAAAACGCGAGTGTTAACCCAACAGGTCACATCACACCCCAGGTTACTAACAAGTAGGATGGAGAGGAGAACGAACCAGGTCACCTTTGGCTAAGTCAGTTGCACATGAGCCCACTTCACCCAACAGCCTATACTGGCTAGCCTGGTGCAGATTTCAGCGAACCCACCACCACACCCACACCCCGCCAAACTACCCCAAACCCAGTTTCCTTACCTGCTGGTACTCGCTGTCATCAGGGTCGAACTGGCTGCCCGAGCTCTCGAAGTGGATGTTGAAGCGGGGCAGCCGGTGCAGCATGTTGGCCCACCAGGGCGGGGAGTAACTCGCCACGGCCGCCATGCTCAAGTCCCGGGGGTGGTCCAATCCAATAACTTAAGAAGATCTGCCGCAAATCGGAGACTGTAGATTCCGTAACAGCGGCGAAGAGACCCGGTGTTATATGTATCCTATCACACAGCCGGATAAATGGACCCCTCGCTGTTGTCACACAACATTACCAGTGGAGACCCTCGATACAGTATCCTGTGTCACCGGCTGGTAACCGTCCACAGCACGGACACTATTACCGGCGGAGAAGCTCCCCGGTCTGTGAAGGGGGCGGCGCGTTCGATACGGATTCGGAAACCTGGATAACAATGTCCCACGGTGCGAGGCCGTCTGTATCCTCGTTGTGGGGGGGAGGGGGGTCCCGATCCCGATGTTCTGTCTCGTTGTCTCCGCTACTTCCCTCCGTGACCGGGAGAGGAGGCGCGCACGCCGCTGCCCGCCTTCATTAGGTGAGACTTTCCAGTTCAGGTATGATGCTGAGCGAGGGGAGGGAGGTGCGCGCGGCACTCAGAACCTCGCCGCCAGCGCGAGCCCCCCGCAAGCCCCCATCCTCAGACAGTCTGCAGCATCGAATTGAACAAAGAAAGCTCTTCTGTCGCATGCAGCCAAGCCCTGTATTTCCTCCTTGAAAAATTAATGTAAACTGTGCGGTAGCGGAAAGACTGCTGGCAGTCGGCAACAAATAGAATCACTGCAGCCTACCATTCCCAATTTCCTCCCCACCGTTGAGATACTTAGTATCTAGTTACGGCCGCGGTGTTCTTAACTGCAGACCGGGCTCTGCGAGTCCCCGCCTCTCACTTCTGACGTCATCGATACCCTCCGTAATCGAGGACACAGCTTGCGACCGAGAGATAATGTCAGGTCCCCCCGCCCAAAAAAAAACTACCCTCACCTGAATTCTGTGAGCCCTATTTTCAAAAGGATTCATTCCACTGTGTGCCTATGGTCAATCAAATATTTTGAAAATAACACGTCCAACAAAACAATGTCGCTTGTTACTCAATCGTTTTGCTTTCTTAGGTTGACCGCCTTGCAATGAACTAGCTTCTTCTGGATATGAACCAGAAAAATTGTGAACAAGCATCACTGGACATTATCTTGCAGTAGTATGGGGGAACCATGCCTTTCAAGCTACCTTGCCCAAATGGGTGACACGAATGTGTGACAATCGGGAAAATATGGGGCATGTCATCTAACATGATAGTACAATCTAAGAACACTGTAGTTATCAATACACTAATGTTTATTATAATGCTTTATGATGACTGAGCTTCACAGTGTAGCAGGCCACATGGGGTCCACCTCTCACAATTCCTTAGGGGGCCAACCTGGGTTCCCTAAAATAGTGCTACACTGGGTACACGGCTTGGTACTTCCACCGGGGTTGTCAATATGAGGTACCTAGAGGGCACACAAGGCTGTTACCCCCAGGAACTAGTGCATAATCTGCCTACACGGTCCAACCCCCAAAACAAGTGACGCAGTAAAGCAGTAACAGCCCCCGAACCAGAACATGCAATTCAATAAATAATTTATTTAAAAGGGAGGATACAGAAAGAACAAGGGGGCAGAAGGGTAAAATGGTCGCAATAAACTCTATTTAATATACTGTTGCCTTTTTTGATAGAATAGCCTGACTGAGCATCGTAATACCACCGTTCTGACGTCAGGAATCCATAATAGTATCGACCTCACTTCAAAACAATGATATAACAATCGTGACCAGCAAAGTCTCTCATGCTCAGCTGTTCTCAGCACTTGCTCCTGTCACAGCTTTCAAACTTCACTTCGAAGGGACAGGAGCAGTGCCGACAGCTGAGGGGTGGGAGTTATGTCACATCTGGGGCTGAAAAAAATGGCAGCCATATATGACAAAAAAACAACAGATGGGCATCTGTTTGTTATGATTCCTGTTAAATCCATCTTCAGATTCCTGTGACGGCATTAACCAGGTTTATGGCATCACAGGAATCCCTCAATGGACTTACAGCACCATAACAGATGGATGCCTATCTGTTCTATTTCTGTGCAGTAAAACACTTGTACTCTTTGCAAGAAACTGCAGGTAACTAACAGTTTCAGCATTTGCCCCACAGAATCTGCGCACCCCCTGTCAGTCCTCAAACCCCCAATGTAGGTGCATCTGTCTTAACTCCTCCCAAAGGCCATGGGCAAGAACCCTCTATAATTTTTGGGTTGCAGTGGGTAAGTGGGTACCATACTGGGGATCCAGATGCTGTTAGCAGGGTGGAGTGTAGTGACACACTTCAAATTGCTGCAGGTAAAACACACTTTAAACACAACTGTGGCAGAACAATGAACTGCAACTGAAACAGGGGCCCCCTATTTGTATCCACAGAGTATGGATGGCTGGGTGGCCTCCACAGGTCTTCTGCCTGGGCCTCTCACACTGGCAAAGTCCCATTCAGGACTTCCTGCTAACTCCCTGGTACAGTACACTTTCTTCCCAATTGCAGTGCTGAAACCCCAGTGTTTACTTACAGTTTGATGCCTCAAATGATAACTCTGGGGCCAGATAGTCAGAAATGGGCAAAGTGGAACGCAAAGGTTTGAACTACACTTGCCCATTGCCCAAGACCCTGAGAATGCAATATTCAGTCAGATAGTGCACCGGCACTATCTGACTGAATATAAGGGCATGTTGGTACAGAGCTAAGCTGAGTAGCGCTGCCGCAACATGGATCCCGACAGTGCAGGGAACAGCGTCACCAGACCCAATAGTGCAGGTAGCTCCCGATGCAATATTTAGACAGTACCTTCCGAATGAGGCAATTGGGCATGCACAGCACTAAGGGGCCATTTACATGGGAAGCGGTAAGGCAGTTTTATTTATAAGGCGCCCAGTCCCAGAAGCTCTGGGTACCGAACATGAATAAAATATACAGCAATAAATTAAAACATATAATAAAACCTCATTAAAACCATAATAAAATTAATATTCTGCAGCAATAAAAGGTTCCCAGAGGTCATTCTTCAAGGGACTGATCGGAACTAAGGATGTCATCAGCAGTCAAAGGCCAGACTGAAGAGATGGGCCTTTAGCCTCCCCTTAAACACCTTTATCCAGGGAGCCTCCCGGACTGAAGGTGGAAGCGAGTTACACAGGATTAGCCCAGAGACACTAAAAGCACAATCTCCTGAGGTGTTGAGCTGGACCCTGGGAATGTCCAGAAGGCCCCTCGAGAAGGAGCGGAGGAAGCAAGCAGAGGACACTGGTGACAGGAGCTCAGACAGGTAACCAGGACCCAGCCCATATAGGGCCTTAGAGGTGAGAAGACCCACCTTGAAAAGGACCCTCCACCTGACCGCCAGCCAGTGCAGAGCACGCAGGACTGGAGTCACATGACTGGACCTTGAAAGGCTCATCAGCAACCTGGCCACTGCATTCTGCACTAGCCGCAGTCTGCGAAGGGTCCTTCCCATAACCCCGAAGTACAGAGCATTGCAGTTGCAGAGCCTGGAGGTCACAAAGGTATACACTAGTGTCGGCAGGTCCTCAGGCAGAATGAGGGGCTTAATCCAGGCAATGTTCTGCAAGTGATAAAAACCACTGCTGACTATAGATGACACCTGATCTTCAAAGGTCAATCTACAGTCAAGGATCATGCCCAGATTTCACACCCTCAGAGAAACCACCAGTGGCACAGACTCCAGAACAAGTCCAGAGTCCACCCCCGGTGGCAACCCATCACGCCCGCGACCAGGCTCAATCACCAGCACCTCAGTCTTAGCCAGGTTGAGTCTCAGCCAGCTGGAAGCCATCCAATCATTGATTTTAGCCAGACAGCTGTTGAGCACGTCAACAGCTCCCGATGTGCCAGGTGCAAAGGACAAACACAGTTGGGTGTCATCTGCATAGCAGTGAAATTCCACACTGTATTGTCGAATGATCTCGCCAAGGGGCAGCATATACACTGCGAACAACATTGGTGACAAGATCGAACCCTGAGGCACTCCACAGGACAGAGGCACTGGGGAGGAGGAGAAATTCCCCATCACCACCTGCTGCACCCTGTCCGAGAGATAGAACTCAAACCATTTGATGACAATATTAGTGAGTCCACAAAACTCACCGAGCCAGTCAAGAAGCACAACGTGATCCACAGTGTCAAAAGCTGAGGAGAGCTCGAGGAGAACAAGAACTGACCTGTCTCCTCTATCTCTAGCCCTGAGCAGATCATTATGCACTCTCGCTAGAGCAGTTTCAGTGCTATGCCTGGCCTGAAAACCTGACTAGAAAGGCTCATAGATATCCAAGGACACCAGGCGATCCTCGAGCTGTTGTGCCACCAATTTCTCAACAACCTTGGTCAAAAAAGACAGGTTGGAGATCAGACGGTAATTCGCCAGGATGTCTGGGTCGAGGGAAGAATTCTTTAGGAGGGGCTTTACCAGTGCTTCTTTCAAAACAGCTGGGAAGATCCCCTCCACCATCGAGCACCTGGCAAACACTGGGCCAACGGCATCAGCAGCGGGTTTGTGCCCCTGTGACTGATTCTGCCCACACCCCAATTGCCCAGTCCTGTAAAATCAAGCATTCTCTGGTGTCTAGTGGCACCCCTGCCTTCTAATCATCAGCCCCAGTATAATAATATACAGTCCCTAGTGCCTAGTGGTCTCCCCTGCCTTCCAATCGCCACCCTGGTATAACAAAATAATTCTATGGTGTTCAGTGAGCCCCTCACCCTCTGATCATTGGCCCCAGTATTAAAAAAAACTGTATGGTGACCAGTGGTTCCCCCCACCCACCAATCCCCATACCAACATACACTTTCCCTGGCATCTAGTGCCCCCTCCACTGCAGGCTCCGACCAACCCACCCTTACCTGAAGCACTGGTGCCATGGGAGCCTATACAGCAACTGGCACAGCTCTCCTCTCACCACTTTGACCAACTGCTGCATGCAATGACAGGGAGTGCACCTCCCCTGTAATGTCAAGGGAGCATCCGTACGCTCCCTGTCATTGCATACAGTGACCGGCTGAGTGGGTGAAAGGAAGGCTGTGCCAGTCATCGTATGGGCTCCAGTGGCACTGGTGCTTCAGGTAAGGGGGTTTGGCAGGGTGGGTTGGTCAGTACCTGCAGTGTGGGGGCTGCTAGATGCCAGGAAAAATCGTACGTCATACAGGGATGGGGATTGGTAGAGAGGAACCACTGGATACCAGGGAGTTATTTTATTATACCCGGCTATCGGTAAGCGGGGGCGCCCACTAGGCACCAGGGACTACATATTATTCGACCAGGGCTGGTGATTGGAGGGGGACCACTAGGCACCAGAGACTGTATATTATTATACTCAGGCCAGAGATCAGAGGGTGGGGAGGGCCCACTAGGCACCAGGGAATGTATTTTATCATACTGGGGCTAGTAATCAGAGGATGGTGTGGACCACTAGACACCAGGGACAATTACTTCAGTTAACAGGGATGGCGATTGGAGGGCTGAAGGTGCCAACAGCAGCCTGGGAGCTGATATGCTCCCCACCCATTACTATGATTGTTGGCTGCAATTGCTCCGCTGGCTGCCAGGGTTGCCTGGAGTAACTCAGTATTTGTGCTGCACAAAGTGGCCTGCGCTAACCCTTTTGTGCAGTGCAAATGTGCTGAATATTGTGCTGCGCCGGGTTTCCTGTCCCTGCCCCCTCTCTGCCCACCACATACATTTTTTTTTTGTGTGTGCACTAACCCTTTTAGCGTGTGCCACAGCCCCCTTTGAATATTGCACATGGGTGCAAACCCCAGGCAAACAGAGTGCAATCACTTTTCCCAGTTGTAAAGTTTTGAATATCTGGCCCCTGGTGTCTATTGCTGGGATAGGCAGGATGGATGCAATTGCTCCTGGCTGGGATGCAGGCTTCTCCAGGACTGCTGGTGAGTGCTTTCCAGTTTCACGTGTCTCTCTCTCTCTCTCTCTCTCTCTCTCTGTCTGGGGCTTGGGACCTGGAAAAAGGCAGTGGCCTTCTTTGGCTATAGCTGCTGCAGGAGCTAGTCCCCCAAAAGGGAAAGTCTGTGGTGGGGCCGGAAAACCCCAACTCCAAACTTGCCTTCACTCTGTAGTTTTGTTTAAAACTGCTGCTTTTCTTCACACAAACACTTTCACTGGGATCCTAGACTCTTCAAGTCTGCCAGGCCTGTAGTGTCTGGACAGTGGCACACCGGCCCATGCTTCAGTATACAGTCAGTCCTTCTGGCAGGTGGCAATCTGGCTGAACTGGCTCGATTCATGGGAACAGCTCCTTTTATCTGGTCTGAAACTTGATGCCTGATTGGTCAGGCTTGTTCCCAAGCAAACAGTCTTTAGAATGATAACCCAGCTATGCTGGGCATGCATATAGGCTTTCTTATATTGCAGGTTCCTGATTGGCTGAAATGTGCAGGCACATCTTGGGCTGACCTCCGACCCCTTTCCAGAAGTCTTTGCAGTGCAGGGGAGTATATGGGGGCTGATATCTTTAATGACTTACTGTGGCTTTATGTTTGGCTCTGATATGCTGCTTTTACCTTGCGCTGACCCTACTATTAGTCTGGAAGCCAAGGAGGTACTTATTTAACTTGGCACTTGCCCCATTTAGAAGTCAGGGGCTCCACAGTGGGAGGTGCCTGTTGGAACCGCTTTCCCCATGCTAGCGTGGATGGACACTCTCACTTTTCACTCCCAGCCTTGCTGCTTGCGAATCTTTGTGTGAAACTGTAAGTGATACTGGGATCTCTTGGTTTGAAATGTATATAATTATACTGCTGAAATTATTGCAAAAAACTGTTTGGAATTTGGGCGGGGGGGGGGGGGTAACCTGAGATGCAGTTTGAGCTCCTCTCAGGTTTCTTTGCAAACTCTTTTGCAGAGCTGTCATCAGGGAGTCAGCTTGGGAAATTGTTTTATTTGCAAGCCTGCTCTGCAAAGAAATTGGCAAGGACATTTTGTGAGAAATAGGATGTCTCTTAGCGAGTTCCCAGGCAAAGACTTATAAAAGAACAGCAATAATTTTGCTAGAGAGGATGAGAGACAGAGACTGAGATCTGAGATTGAAAAGAAACTCTCAGATGACGGACTTTGTTTTCTCTGTTTGTACCACCTTTGTACATCATTATACTGAACAATTTTTATTTACATTTTACTGTTATTGATAATAAAATGTTACTTGCGAATTTTACAACTGCTCCTGGTTGTCCTATGCTTCCTGGCTTGTGCCTTGATGACAGATGGTGTCAGTGTGGGATTTATGCTGTGCATGCTCAAAGCCAGGAGTTTTATGTGTGGGTACTAGACTACTTGGTACCAGGGAAGCATAGCAGAAAGGTATGGATTCTGCAGCAGCAAGCCCAGGAGTGATTACCAGAAGAATGGCATCCAAACTAGCAGAGACAATCCTCGAGAAGCCTTCACCCAACTCAGAGAACTCCTTATTAAATGGCTCCAACCAGAGGGAAAACAGCCCCACAGATCATCGGCACACATGCAATGGAGCAGTTCATCAACATCCTGCCTACGGGAGTGCAGCTTTGGGTAAAAGAACACCAACCAGAAAGAGGGGAAAATACGATTTCTTTGGCTGAAGATTACCATATGGCCAGACAGCCGCCACAACAGCGAGGTAGCAGCCAAGCACTGGTAAGACCCTCTTTTTCCCCGATTAAATTCCAGGTCTGATAAGAACTCTGGTGGGGGTAACAAATCTGCACCCAAAGACTTTATTTGCTATAATTGTAATAAGCCAGGCTATATTGCAAGAAACTGCCATAGTAAGGAGAGTGACACTGGAGCAGATTTGTCCTTAGCAAATTGGGGCAAGTATTTAACAGATGTCAAGGTGGGAGATAAGACTGTGAAGGGTCTTATTGATTTAGGAAGCAGACGGACTCTAGTGCATGTTGAAATGCTGGTAAAATACTGTGCAAAAGGGCCAGGTACTGGTGTCGTCTGTATCCACGGGGGCACTTGATAATATCCCACCATGCAAGTGACTCTGAATATTAATGGGGTGTGGCACCAAATGAAAGTAGGGGTAGTACCTAAGTTACCTGTACCTGTGATTATTGGAAATCACTTTCCAGGATTTACTGAGTTAATCACAGAGGGAGCAAAACCTGTAGTCTCAGCAGCTGTGATGACAAGAGCACAGGCAAAGAAGATTTCTAATAGATGGGACTCTTTTCCTTTCAGTGATTTTGATTCAGACTTGTTTTAGCACAGCTCCAAGATCTGGAAGTCCAGGAAAGAAAGAAGACACATGAAGAAACATTGGCAACAAAAGACTGATGAGACATAAGGGGTTAATATATGAAAATGCTGAAACTAAACTGATAACTGATTATGATTTTGTTTCAGAGCAAGCTAACCCAGTGTTTCTCTCCAGGGTTATTTTAGGCAGCTGGGGCTGAAACCAAAACAGGGTGAACCAATGTTTAAAAAAATGTAATGGGTTACTGTACCGAGTTTATGTTAAACCTCAGACACAGGAACAGATAGAGCAATTGGTTATATCACAAAAGTATAGCAAGCACATGACAGTCCTGTGGCTGGTCACTCAGGGAGGGATCGCACCCTTGCCAGATTGCTGTACAGATTTTACTGGCCTGGAATTCATGAAGATGTTGCTACCTATTGCAGTTTTTGTGCTGAATGTCAGAAAGTAGCCCCAGTGACTAAAAAATACAAGGTGCCCCTACTAGTGATAGATGTGCCTTTTGAGAGAATTGCAATGGATGTGGTTGGCCCCTTAGACAAAAGTAAAAAGGGTGATCGATTCATTTTGGTAGTATGTGACTATGCTACTCGCTACCCAGAGGCAGTTCCTGTGTATACTGCCAGAGCCCCAAAAGTGGCAGCAGAGCTTGCCAAAATTTTCAGCAAGGTGGGCATACCTAAGGAGATTATTTCTGATCAGGGTAGTAATTTTGGTGCTACATTACTGAAGAAGCTGTACTGACTACTAGGTATCAGCGCCATAAGAACCTCCCCTATCACCCTCAGACAGACAGACAGTCTTGTTGAGCGTTTTAATCAAACCTTAAAATGCATGCTAAAAAGGTTTGTAACAGGGGATGGGAAAGACTGGGGCCAGTACTTACCTTTCCTGCTTTTTGCTTGCAGAGAAGTGCTACCGGCATCAACAGGTTTTTCACCATTTGAAATGCTGTATGGTAGGCAACCTAGAGGGCCCCTAGATGTAATAAAAGAAACATGGGAAGATAACCCCAGTCAGAAAAAAATGTATTGCATCTTATATGTGTGCCCTGAGAAAAAAGCTAGCAAAATATGTTGAAATTGTCCATAGTAATCAGGAAGACGTTCAAAACCAGCAGAAGGCGTATTATGACCATGGGGTAAAGGAAAAAGGTTTTGAGCCAGGTGAAAGGAATGGATGGAAAAAACACCAAAGGCTGCTTTTCTTGCTTTATCAGAAACTGATAAAGAAGATATTGACTATAGCTTATGACAGAATGGAACAAACTGTAACTGCTGATGCTGTAAAGGTGAATGTTTTCTTAACCTCCAAACAAACTGCAGAAATTCGTAACTTGCTAAAGACATTTAACAGTACTTTTATCACAGTGCCAGGTTGAGCCAAAAATGTTGAACACGTAATAGTGACAGAGAATGCTCGCCCTATCAGACAAAAGACATATAGATTACCAGAGCAATTAAGAGCAAACGTGGTTAAGTAAATACAAAAAATCAAAGAATTGGGTATCATAAGAGTCGAGAAGTGCTTGGTCATCACCAATGGTGATTGTAAATAAAAAAGAAGGGGGTGTAACAATGTGCCTTGATTTTAGGAAACTTAATCTCAAGTATCAGAATTTGATGGTTATCCTATGTCCTGGATAGATGCTTTGGTGGGCAGATTGGGAAGTGCCAAGTACATTAGTACCCTCGATCTCACCAAAGGTTACTGGCAAATCCCCCTAGCTAAAGAGTCCAGAGACAAAACTGCATTTGCCACTCCCATTGGATTCTATCAGTTCACCACCATGCTGTTTGTTTTACATGGCTCACCTGCTACGTTTCAGTGGAACATGGATGTAATTTGATCCCCTCTTACTGGTTATTGTGCTACACACCTGGATGATGTTGTGGTGTACAGTCCAGACTGGAAGAGCAACCCGGAACACCTACAAGCAGGTACCAAATCTATCAAAAGGGCGGGTCTGACAACTCTACCAAATGTGCATTGGGCATGTAGGAAACCAGATATTTGGGCTATGTTTTGGGAAATGGAGAAGTAAAGCCAGAGATTTCTAAGAAAGAAGCTGTAGCTAACAGTCCTGTCCCTAAAACAAAGAAATATGTTAGGTCATTTTTAGGGCTGGCTGGTTATTATCAGAGTCGTGTTCCCAACTTTGCCCAGCTAGCTACTCCCCTCACTTAACTCACAAAGAAATGGTGCCCAAATAATGTGAAATGAACCCCAAAATGTGGTGGAGCTTTTTGAGCCATTAAGGCTGCATTATGTTCAGCCCCTGTTTTAAGAAACCCAGACTTTGAGAAACCATCTTTGTTACAGACAGATGCATCAGATGTAGGCCTAGGTGCAGTCTTGAGTCAGCATATAGATGGGAAGGAACATCACATTCTATATATCAGTAGGAAGTTGCACGACAGAAAGAAAAGGTACTCCACCATTGAAAAGGAATGCCTTGGGGCAAAGTGGCCCATGGAGTCCCTTAAGTTTTATTTGCTAAGAGCTAACTTTGTACTTATAACAGATCATAATCCTCTCTGTCGGCTTAATCAAATGAAGGATAAAAATTCCAGAATCACACAGTGGTACCTGGCACTACGCCATTTAATTTTAAAGTGATGCACAAATCCAGGAAAGAGAATTTCAATGCTGATTTTCTGTCAAGATATGAAATGGGAATTAAGAATTCTGAAGGTTGCAAAAAAATATGTGAGTTTGAACTTTTCTGTTTGCTAGACTTCATATGCACTGAACTGTAAAGGTTATAAGCTAATGTTAGAAGAGAATTAATAGAAAGTTTTGGAAATCGGTGTAATCCCCCCCCCCCACAAATGGGGGTTCCCAAAAAGTCTTCCTTGAGCTTGCCTAAATGCTCACTGCCAGGCTGGTGTCTTGCGTTTTAACAGTTTAAATGTGATTGCCAGAGAGTGCCTGTATAGCCTCTGTGTACTGTCTCTTTAAGAGCTGCCTGGATTGCAGTCGTAAGTAATCTGAGAGGGCGCTCTGTTGAAAGATGTAACTATTTGCTGAAAATCATTTAGAGTGATAATGATAATGTAGTTTGCCTAACCTGCCTTCTTTGCAGCAAGGACTGTTTTGTTTATCCCCACCATTTGGCCTGGGACTGTGAATTGGACCAATCAGTACTGGTGGGACCTAGAATGGAGCCAGACTACAGGAGCTGTCTGGAGTCAAAATCTGTAGGAACTGTAGTTGGGGGCTTTTTGTGCCTTTTTGCACCTGAAGGGGGAGCCTTTGTAGTGACTGTCAGGAGGATCAGCCAACCAAATCTTTTTGGACCTTGTGGAGATTCCCAAGCTGCTTGCTGTTAGAGGCAGATCTAAGTTGGAAGCTGAAGAAGAAAGAGCTCAAGTGATTTTGAGCAGCAATCCTGAGTGGATTCACATGGGAGAACTGTGAAAGGGCTGAGTTTTGGCCTGCATGTCTGTCTGCTGCCCCTGAGAGGGAGAGAAGAGAATGGTTTCGGACTAAATCCGAGTTTGTGAGAACGAAGTAAGCCACTGATTTTTACCAGGCTCATACCTGAAGAAGACCGAAGATTTTGCTGAATGCGATCGGCCTGTCAGGATTTCCAGATACTTTTGAATCCCCAATTTGTGTAGAGACCCAGCGATCATGACCGGAGAGCGGGTTGCCTGGTACAGTAGAATTTCCTTACATGTAAATGTGCTGTGTATTGAAAGTGGGTCGTGATTTGGTTCCCCACTGTGTGAACTGTGTTCTGCTTGCTGGAAGCTGTATCCAGCCCAAAACGGACTGTATCCGAATTTGTCTCCATTTGGCTGGGGCCTTGCCACACTGGCCCAGCCAGACTACCCGCTGCATAGAGAAAGCCATCGATGAGAGACCTGCCTGAGGATCAGCCCCCTGCTCCACGCTTGAACAGGAATGACGCCTCAGTGATTCGTGTGGGCCCTGCTTCTCCTGGCACTCCAGATTAACCGCCTGCTGTCTCGATTTTCGTCCAGCCTGTGTTCAGTCTTGGGTATCGTGAGTAATCATCAGGGTAGCTCCCTGCAACAACAGCCTAATCTAAAAGTGTGTCATCTGATTGTCTTGTTGTTTTCTTTTCACGAACTGAGCCCTCCGGCTCTGGATTACAAATAGTGTGTGTTGTGCATGTTGTTTTATTCCATCACAGGGCCCCAACCAGCTGCAATGTTCCTGGCTATCCCACCATTCTCCATCTGGGTACCCAGAGTGTGTGACTGTTTATGGACCCTGAAGTGCATGCATAACTGTTTGATTGATGCAGCCTTTAAGCAAATTAACCTGATTATGCCCCTCCCTTGTTCAAGTCCCTTAAATAAATCAGATTTAACTCTTTTTTGCATTTACCCTGACTGTGGTTCCAGTTTGTGCAAGAGTACTGTACTGTTGTTATTTTCTGTGTAAACCTTGTTTTACAGGGGGGTCCCCAAGGCCGAGCCAGAGGAAAACCCTGGTGGTAAGTGCAAACAGTGTGGGTACTTGTGTGGTGTATCAGGGGTATTGTGAAAGTGATTATTGTGTATTGTTCCGGCCACTAGTAAGGAAAGAGGGGGGTTACAGTGTCCCGGAGGGCTGTGCCCAGGTTAGCTTGACCACTACCATCCCTGACCTCCAGATGGAGGCACCCGTTTCAGAACTCAGGCCCCTTAACCTGCTACTAGCCAAGCAGGCAGGGGTAGTAGCCCTTGGGATAGTGCCACCTAGGGGTTACACCTGTTTTTTTTAAAACAGGTTCCCTCTTAAAGAGGGGGTATGTGAAAGGGTTGAATAAGGCCATGTCCCATGTGTTATGCAGAAAGAAAAATTACGCACCATAGTAATGTTGTTTCTTCCCAGTGATACTCAGGTATTCAGAATTCTATGCAGTGACCCTTTAAGGCAGAACTGCCCGGAGAGGATTGGAACATATGCAAATGTTGGAATCTTTGCACGTGCTATTCTTCAAATACTGTCTTCAACTAATTGCCTTAATTCTAAACTTCTCAGATTTCCTAGAGGCCTGGAAAGACAGTCCTCAAAGGACTAAACATAAGTAGATTAATAATAATAATAATAACAACAGAAAGATAACAAAAGCAATAACACCCTAAATTAGTGTTGCTCAGATGGATCTAGATGTATCCGGATCTTACCAGATACCTGCCCTTTGTGGCAGGATAGTGGATCTGCCAGATACTTCCACTATCTGCCTGTGGATCCAGCCATTGGATCCCTGGTCGGATCCTGCATTATCTGACAGCCGGATCCAGGGATCCAGTGCAGGATCCAGGTATCTGATACTGGATCCCTTGATCTGGCACCTGGATCCCTGGATCCGGTGCCAGATAACACGGGATCTGACCTCCATATTCGGTTGGATCCCGGGCCGGATCCAGCTCGAATAGTGCTGCCATCTGCCGGATCACTGGCGGATCCATGGTGGCACTATCTGAGCAACACTACTCTAATTGCTTCAAAAAGGGGACCTCCAAGTGGCGGTCATAACATAGAACATTACCCCTGAATGTCAGAATCACCTGAAAGGGGAAAAACAACAATTCTGAACACAGTTAGCAAACCATAGTGCCAGATTGTGGCACCTATACCTCAGGACACACAATGTTTTCAGGAGTGCAGAGGCTACTGGCTCTAGAAGGGGAGGCAGGGTAGGGAGTTCTAAATACATGAGTATCAGGGAAGAAACAAAATTACTATGGTGAGTAACTTTTTCTTCTAATCCCAGTAATACTCAGGTATTCATAACTCTATGCAGACTAAGAAGTAGTACCTTTGGAGGTGGGCACAGAACCTACTTTTGAAACAGACTCTGCAGGACTGCTGTGCCAAACATGGCATCACCTCTGGACTGGATATCCAAAATGTAATGCTTTGTAAAGGTATGTACAGTTTTCTAGGTAGCTGCTTTACATATGTCCACTAATGGGACAATCCCTGGCAGCTCCTATAGTAGCAGCTGTGCCTCTTGTGGAATGGGCCCTTAATCCTGTTGAGGGTTTCCTTCCAGCCTTAGTGTAACAAAACTGGATACACTGTACTATCCAGCGAGAAATGGACCTTTTAGATGCTGGGTTACCTTCTCCCACATCCCCATAAGTCAGGAACAGCTGTTTTCTGTTCTGCCTATGGTCCTTAGTGGCTGTCATGTAGTAGCTAAGAGCTCTCGACATCCAGACTGTGGAGTCTCCTTTCACCAGAAGTAGAGTGCTCAGTGAAGAAGACAGATAGGGTAATGGTTTGGTTCAAGTGGAAATCAGAAACCACTTTAGGGAGAAATTTACTGTTCGTTGTCAGGACCACTTTGTCCTTGTGAAAGGAAATGTAGTCCTGTTCAATGCAAAGAGCCTGAAGCTTGCTGAGTCTTCTGGCAGAAGTCACTGCCACTAGGAAAACAGTTTTACGTGTGACATACTTTAGATAAACTGGGGACACGGGCTCAAAAGAGGCCCCCATGAGCTTGGCTATACATACACTGAGATCCCATGCTGACACTGGTTCCCTGTGGGGGGGGGGGTGCAAATGTGCAAGGCCCTTAGAGAACCTCTTGAAGATAGGATCTGAGGCAACAGAAACCCTTTGTCTGGCTGAAATGTAAGCAGATGCTGCAGCCAGGTGGACCTTTAGGGTACTGGGCTGTAGACCCAAAAATGCAAATAAGTAAGATGATCCAGCATGGCTGGGACCCCAGCATGTATTGGTACCGCTTCTTGGGTGGAACACCAAATAGAAAACCTTTTCCATTTTGCAGCATAGGTTTTCTTGGTAGAGGACTTCCTGTAACCCCTCAGAATGCCTAAGACACTTTCAGAAAGATTTAGGCCTGCGTATTCAAGGTCCTCAAGAGCCAGACCTTGAGCCTGAGGGACCTGAGGTTCAGATACAGGAGCCTTCCCTGATTGGAGGTTAGCAAGTTGTGCCTCCTGGGAAGGTGTACTGGCTCAGCCACAGACATGGAGAGCAGCAGAGAGTACCATGGCTGCCTGGGCCAATCTGGTGCTATCAAGATCATGGATACTGAGTGGGATCTGAGCTTGAGTAGTGCTCTGTATACCAGAGAGAAGAGAGGAAAAGCATACAGGAGCCTCCCTGACCAGTTCGGTGCCAGAGCATCCAGGGAATTGTTCCCTGAACTGGGGGTCTACAACAATACTGTGGCAGGTGGTGGTTCTGGAAGGGATGCAAACAAGTCTGCCTCAGCAGTGCCCCACCTCCTGAAAAGCACTTGCACCACATGACTGTTCAGGGTCCATTGGTGATGGGCCTGCTTGATTTGGCTTAGGGCATCTGCCAAGGTGTTGTCCTTGCCAGGAAGATGAATGGCCTGTAGAGAAACTCCCAAGGAGTATGCCAGACTCCATATTTTCATGGTTTCTGTACAGAGAGGGTTTGACCATGTCCCTCCCTGCTTGTTTATGCAGTACATTGTGGTGGTATTTTCTGTTCTGATCTGTACCACCTTTCCCTGCAGCAGTGGTGTGAAGGCCTTTAGTGCCAGCAACACCGCGCTGAGTTCCAGAAGATTTATGTGCAGAAGTGACTTTGCACTTGACCATGTGCCTTGGGTGGTGTGATCTCCCAGATGGGTACCCCACCCCAGTAGTGATGCATCTGTTGTGAGAACAACTGATGGGGACTCCTGTTGAAAAGGAACCCCTTCCCTTAGGTTGGATTCCTCTTTCCACCATTGGAAGGCCTGTAACAAAGTTTTTGTTACTGGAATCAGTTTTGAGAGAGGATCTCTTCTTTGACACCAGTGTGCACTGAGGTGAAACTGAATGTCCCTCACCTGGAATCTGGATCCCAGTACTGTGCCCATGGCAGCTGACATGTGGCTTAGTAGCTGAAGAAACTGTCTTGCAGTTTTTGGTTTGTTCAGGCTGAATGAACCTGCTATCTGAAGGATACTCCTTGCCCTGTCCAGAGGCAGGTAAGCCCTGCTCTGCAGGATATTTAGCTCAGCTCCTATGAACTGCAGTACCTGAGCAGGTTGAAGGACCAACTTTTTTATATTTATCAGGGACCCTAGAGACTCCAGGAACCTCTGGGTGAGTTGCAGATGCTCCCTCACTTGCTGGGTTGATTTCCCTACCACCAGCCAGTCATCTAGGTATGGGAAGACTGTGACCCCTTGCTTTCAAAGGTGTGCCATGACCACTGCCAAGCACTCTGTGAACACCCTTGGTGCTGAAGTAAGACCAAATGGCAGGGTTGAGAACTCATAATGACCTGAAGGGAGTCTGAACCTGAGGTATTTTCTGTGAGACTCCCTTAAGGGGATGTGGAAATAGGCATCCTTTAGGACCAGTGAAGCCACCCAGTCTCCTTCTTGGAGGGTTCACAGAATCAGTGCCAGGGTTACCATTTTGAACTTTGGCTTTGTTAAATATCTGTTTAAGACTCTTAGGTCTAAGATGGGCCGCCACTCCCTATTCTTTGTGGTAAGGAAGTATCTTGAGTAAAATCCCTTTCCCTTCAGATGCACTGGCACTGGTTCCACTGCTCGTGACAGTACTGTAGCAGTTTTTGAACCTCTTCCCCCAGGAGTTTTCTTTCTGCATTTGTGGATGGCTTGAACACTCAGGTTCTTAAAGGTGGAAGGAATTTGAAGCTTAGAGACAATCTCTGGCTCACTACTTCCAGGATCCACTTGGCTGTGGTGATTTCTTGCCAAACCTGAAAGTAGTGGACCAGTCTGCCTCCTACAGGGGTAGATAGGTGGCCTGTACAGACATGTCAGGGTGCCTGTTTTGCTTGAGGCTGGGCCTGGGATTGGGAACCACGCCTGGAGTCCCTTCTACCCCTGCCCCTGAAGTACCCATGCTGTGGGTACTGCTGGTACTGGGGTGTAGCCATGGCCTGGGAAAAAGGGTCTGCTTTGGAATGACCTGCCCCTGCCTCCCCTTCCATAAGGTCTGGTGGATGGGGAAGCTTTTTCCTTTGCAGAATTGCTTCTGTAGGTGGCTTTGTATTTGTCCACCTTCTTCATGTAAGCCTCTGTCTTTTCTCCAAAGGGGGACTTTTCCTCTAGTGGAAAATCCAATGCCTTGGTTTGTGTATCCTGGGTAAGATTTGTGGCTCTCAGCCAGGCAAACCTTCTATGCACCACAGTATTTGCCATCCACCTGGCAGCAGTATCATTAGCATCAGCAGCCATTTGGAACTGATATTTGGCTGCTTTCAGCCCAAACCTGGCTGTTTCTGCTAGGTCAGCTAAAAGGGGAACCTGTGCCTTGTCTGCCATGGTGAGAACAGACTGCCAAAGAGATTTTTGATATTGAGCAGCACAGGCTTGGAAGTTTGCCTGTCTGATGGCCAAGGAAGCCAATAAATATCCTTTTTTGGTCATGGTGTCAGTCTTTCTAGAGTCCTTGTTTGGGAGGTGAGATGCTAGTGGTACCTTTGCCTTGTCACAGGCTGCCACTTGTACCACCCCCTGGTGGTCAGGGTGGGAGAATAGGACCCTCCCTTTCCAACTGGTACTTTTTGCCAAGCCTGTTATCAAGAGGGGAGACAGTATTCGGGGTTTGCAAAATCTTTAAGGCACCCCTTCTTAAAGAACTTGTTTACAGGAAGGAGAAGCTTTCTAGTGGGTGTCAGCCCCATCATTTCCAAGTATTCAGCTTCTTCTTCATCCTCAATCATTTCACTAGTGGGGATGTCTAAGGCATCCGCCATCCTTCTTACAAATGTGAAGTGTGAGAAAAAGTCCTCTGATGCCCTGGGAGGAGAACCAAAATCTCGTTCAGGGGAAACCTCAGGTTCAGAGGGGTTCAGTGGGTTCCCCTTCATCATCCACACCGTCATCAGCATATTCCTCCTTCTCAGAAAAGGAAGATTGAGAAGAAGAACCAGTCTGCTTGGCAGGAGTCTGTGGCTGAGCAGCAGTCAGCCCCTGTAAAGCCTGGATAACCCGAAAAGCCTGTGCAATCTCTTCAGCAGTTGGCAGTATTATTGCAGGCACAGAAGTCCCCAAGTGCTGCTCAGAAGGGGGTTCTGTGTGCTTGGTTTTCTTGGATTTCTTAGAAGGAACTGGAGAGTCAGCTGGTTCAGCAAGCCTCTTTGGAACTACTTGTATATCTGTATTAGGGGTGGCAGTTACAGTTGTTGTTGTAGTTTCACCCACAGAAGCAGAGGGTATCACCTAGTCAGAGCTCAAGGGACCCTTAGATGGTGCAAGCATTTTTTTAAGCCTTTCAAGGTATTTCTCAACAGTTTTCTCAGGAAAAGTTTTGCAGCTCTCACAGTCTGCTTTTAAATGAGCATAACCAAGGCAGGCAACACATAAATTATGTCTGTCTGCCTTGGCAAAAATCTCACCACAATCAGAACAAGGTTTGAAAAAAGGTTCACCAGTTTTTCTTTTCATTTTTTCTGATATTCTAAAAGAAAACCAAACAAAAATAAGAACCGCTAAATAATAAAAGAATTTAAAGTTTGTTTAGTGCTTGCGGTCGGTTCCGGAACCGATCGGAAACGGGAACCGAGATAAAAATGAACTGAGGCTAGCGGTTCAGGAACTGGTATTAGCGGTTCCTAAAACAGGTAAAATAAAATAAAATTTAAACAAATGGAGTTTTTTAATCAGAAAACTCCAATATACAAAATGAACCTCGGTTCAACACCGGTTATACCAAACTGGGAGAAACCGAGAAAAACACAATTTAAATAAAACTAACAGTTTTGCTAAAATTAACAAGAAGTAAAAGGCAGCAAATGAAATGAAGAAAATACTTATGTATTTTTATAAGTTTTTGCCGCGTCAGGACGAGTAGATGAGGAGAGGATCTCCGAGCTTCTGGTCTTGACAGGCAAAGAGTGAAATCTGAGAGGTTTAGAACTAAGGCAGTTAGTTGAAGGCAGCATTTGAAAAATAGCATTCCCAAGATTCCTTCATTTGCATATGTTCCAATTCTCTCCAGGCAGTTCTGTCTTAAAGGGTCACTGCATAGAGTTATGAATAGCTGAGTATTACTGGGGTTAGAACAGTTTAAATCAAGACTCTGTTCTATCCTCTCCTTTTCTGTCCCTTGTCTGTCTGGTTGCACAATCAAATGTTCTTGCTTGTGAGACCTAGGAACTGATCACTCTGACGGTCTCGCGATTCTCCGCCTCTCGCTATCTCTCTGCCTTCACTTGCTGTTTCTGTCTTTTCTTCCCCCATGCATATCTGAGGTTGTAAAAATATATGTGAATCTTTGTTTAAAACTGTAAATAATACTGGGATCCCTTGGTTTGAAATGTATATAATTATACTGTTGACATGATTGCAAAAAGCTATTTGGAATTTAGGGGGTTAACCTGAGATGCAGTTTGAGCTCCTCTCAGGCTTGTTTGCAAATTTTTTTGCAGAGCTTTCAGCAGGGGGACAGCTTGGGAAATTTTTCTATTTGCAAGCCTGCTCTACAAAGAAAATGATAAAGACATTTTGTGAGAAGCAGGATGTCTCTTGAAGAGTTCCCAGGCAAAGACTCATAAAAAGAGCAGCAATGCTTTTGCTAGAGAGGATGAGAGACAGAGACTGAGATGTGGAACTGAAAAGAAACCCTCAGATGAAGGACTTATTTTCTCTGTTTGTACTGCCTTTGTACATAGTTATACTGAACAATTGTTATTTTACTGTTATTAATAATAATAACATCTTACTTGCGAATTTTACAACTACCCCGGTCTTCCTATGCTTCCTGACCTGTGCCTCGATGACACAGATAAGCAAACAGAGCCCAGGAGGCTCATTTCCAGTTGCCATCTGGGGGGAGGAGGGAAATGAAAATGACGTATCTACCGTAATTCTTGATCTTCCAGTATATCTTCACCATTCATCACTGGTGGATACAAGCCGGAGGTGCTAGGACCCTGCAGGAAGCTTTTAGCTAAAAGCTTTCTCTCTGGAGGAGGGGCTGATGTCAGGAATGGTGCCACCCTTGTGGCTGATGCATTACGTGGCACTCACAGGTTGGCCAGTAACGGATGCCGGCCCCTCCACCACCTCAGTTCTGCTCGCTGGAGAGGAAGATAGAGACAGAGAAAAAAAGGGGTGGAGGGTGGGGCAAGGAAGCCCAAGGGATAGAAAAAGGAAAGGATATAAACTTAAAAAGGAATAAGCTGACCAGAGGAAAGGGGATAGGCCCTAAGTTCTTCTGAGAAGGAGACACCAACCACTATGCAGGCAAGAAGAGGTTGAGAGAACGGGAAGGGAGGAGAGAGAGGAAGGAAAGAAAAAGACAGCAAAGACAGAAAAGAATGAGGAGGTGGAAGAGACAGAGAGAGAGAGAAGAGAACAAAAAGAGAGATCATGGGTAGAAAGGGAAAGAGTGGACCCTGACAAAATGAATCATAAACAGGGGATTCTTCTACTGTCTGAGAATTAAGAGAAGGAGACCCTCTCTTTTATTTTATTTTTTTTAATTGCTGGAGACCCTGGAGAGGGTTTACTGGTTTCAGAGTTATAAGAGATCCACAGAAATGGCGGAGCAGAGAAGATCTCCGTCACTGCTGTATAGAGGTCAGAACTTCCCTGTCCACAGAGTAAAAGGAGGGGGTCCAAAGGAAAATTCCCTCTCTCTCTCTCTCTCTCTCTCTCTCACACTATATTTATTTATTTAGTTTTTGTTTACCAGGTAAATGCACTAGCCACAGCAATGACTATTTTCAGGCACGACCCATATAGGGGTGAGAAAAAAGGAGACCCACCCTAGGGTAATGTTCCTCAGGATACAAGCAGAGGCGATCATCTGGCTAGATGAGCCCTTCTCAAAGTTCAAGTGGAGGGAGGGCTGCCTGAACCTAATTCCACTAACAAGTGGAGAAAGGTAGAGAATCTACCTCTAAAAGGGGAAGTAGATGATCCAAGAAGACCTTGCCCCATGGACAACCCAGGAGTTGGTTGCCTACAAGTGTGTAAAGGAGCCACATGTGGCTCCTAGAGATGGGGGGGGAAGAAGAAGAAGAAGGTCCTTGGAGCCCTAATGACCGAACAGAGGACCCAAGGGAGAAGGCAATAGTTGGGCACTGAAGAAAAAAGGGAGTCCCAGGAAAACCAAGAATTCTCTGGTACTGGATGCCATCCCAGGGGGTCCCAGCCAGGCCGTATGAAGCCTCGAGGAGCCCCTGGCAAAAGAGAGCAAGAGCCCCTGCTTGCCCTGTCCCCAGAGGTGGGTCTCTGGTGCTTCAGTTGAAGGGTCAATGAACCAGGAGGTGCAAGCAGGATTATACCCGCAACTGGCCTCAACTGAGCAGAAGGCAAATAGGGAGGAGGCACTGCCCTGGGGACTGAGGCCCAAGAGGAGATGGTGGGCGGGAAGCAGTGATGAATGGTGAAGACATACAGGAAGATCAAGAATTACAGTAGGTACGTACTGTAATTTTCATATCTTACCTGTGTCAATCTTTACCATTCATCACTGGTGGGTGAGTACCAAGCAGCACAACTGTGGGGCTAGCACCTCCCTGAGGACTGAACCTTCCCTCAGCCTCTTATGGGGGACTCACAAGAGGAGGGGCCCTCACAGGCCTAGCTAGGCCCATTATTGGTCAGGGTCACGTCGAGGCTCCTGATATGCAGGGGAAGGCGGGTGCCCCAACAGCTGTCACCTAGGCCCTATGGGAGAAAAACTGAGCCCCCTGGAACAGCAAGGCAATCACCCCATGCCAGACCAAGGGTGACAACTGGGATAAATGTAGCCATGCCGTCTGCTGACTGCAGATGCTGTTCCTACTAGCCTGTAGGCTACCATGTTGGCGTCATCAGATGCCCTCACTTGGTGTCTTGCCATCTCCAAGGCGCGGTAGAAATGGTGATGGCCAATCTGGTTGCCTCACTATCAGGCATGGCTGCCAGGATCTGACCCAGCATAGTCCACAGGGGCCTTTCATAGGCAATCTGGTGTGCCTGGTGTGCAGCAATAGACAGCAAGAGACACACTGAAGAGAAAACTCTTCTGCCCCAGTGATCAAACTCTGTCTCTTGAAGGGTGAAGATGCCCTCCGGGGGTATCCTGCCACTCCAGTCCAGATATAGGAGGGGAATAACTCCTGGAGACCTGGGGGGAGCGCAATACCTGCACTGGCAGTCCCGAGGCACTGGAACAGAGGTGGTGGGAAGCTGTCAGACACTGTGCAACTCCTCCATGAAGGGACAGGGCCATGGAGGGATCACAATGGATTCCTGACTGTACTCCCTGAGGAAAGACAGTGTTGCAGGTGCAGGATTGCAGTCTAGAGATGGAGCTCCTCCAACATTGTCGTGAGGAACCACTGATACTCGTTGAAGTCAGCATAAGAAGAGATGTGTGTGGAAGAGTCCTCTTCCTCAGAGGAGGAAGTCGATGATATGGATGGACTCTGCACGGGGTGCAACGGTGTAAGGGTAGGAGGTGGAAAAGCCATCTCATTTATGGCCCTAAAGTAAATGGGGAATACACTCGCCGTTGCCCTATACTGTTCCCAGCTGTGGGGCCACAGGAGACCAGAGAGTCCTGGGAGATGGGTGGGGAAGAGAAGGGGAGAGGAGGCAGAAAGGAAGGAGGGTGAGCAGACTGTTCTTGAGAGACCAAAGCTCCTCTGCCAGGATTGTGGGAGCAAGCAGTGGACTCCTCCCAAAGGAGGGGACTGTGCTGCCACTGACTGCTGCTCATCCCTCTCCGAGCCAACAGGGTGGTGTCCTAGGAGGGAAGACCCCTGTTGAGGAGACCAGAGCCCTACAGGCCCAGAAGGGAATCTCCTGTCCCCACCAACAGCAGAACTCTGGCCCCTAGCAGGAGAGGGAGAGCCGCATCAGTGCTCCTACTCCGTTCTGGGGTGGCTGAGGCCACTGGGACAGAATGGGATGTATGACAGGGCCCCCCCACCCAAGCTAGAGGACTGGGACCTGCCCCTTGAGAGAGACCCTAAATTGGCCACTGCTCTCAGGGAAGGAGGAAGAGAAAACCGTCACCAAAGTCAACTTCCAGTTCCTTCTTGGACTCTGTATTGGTGCCGACAACCGATGCAGTGCCGAAGGCGTCATCAACAACAGAAACAGCACCAAAGGTGGTGCCGTCACCAGAAGTGGCCCTGACTGTGGCACCGTGATCATGTGCAACTCTGACCATGAGGCCATCCCCAGAGGTGGCACCGACATTGGAGGTGGTGCTGGACATGGCATTGATCTCAGAGGCAGCACTGAACTCAGAGGTGATGCTAACCACAGCACCGACCTCAGAGGCTGCACCGATCGCAACACCGTCACCAGAGGGAGCGCTGAAAACAGCACTGCTCTCCAGAACAGCACCAGAATTTATGCCAAAGGCCTCCACAGCACCGAAGGCAGCACCAACAGAGGGAGAGGCAGCACCGTGGATGGCATCAGTCCAAAAAGAGGGCAAGGGAGAAGACCTCCTGCTGAGTCCAGATCATCCTGGTCATCCTCCAGTTCTGAGGAGGAGACCATGGAGATCCTGAGAGAGGCAAGCCCGGACACTCTACCAGTCCCAGCACCAGGGACGGTGTTGGGAGGGGACCCAATGGCAACGACGGCACCACCTTGCTCACCAGTAGACGGAGTTGGTGCCAGGAGCTGAGGCCACACCCACCAAAGCCTCTGAGGGAACTGCCGGTGTAGGCCCTGCATATAGCCTAGACCTCGACATTGGGGTAGCCCGATTCTCCGAAGGGGAACTAGGCCATGAGGGGTGCTCAACCGGCCCCCAGAGGTAATTGGCTGTCCACCTGACCCCTTGCTCAGTCATCTGGTCTTGGCAAGACCCGAGACAGCAGAGGCCTGCTCTCCCCCAGTGTGTATAGCAGTGGGGGGAGACCCGGGGGAAGGAGCCAGAGACCTCACCTTAGCAGCCCTTGTGCGACGCCGACCCCAACTCCTCACACAGTTGACTAATGTATTGAAATCCATGGAAAAACAGCCGTCACAGTGATCCATATTATGGTGCAGCCCCAGGCAGATGAAGCATCGGTCATGTGGGTCCTTTACACGGAAAAGACTACCACAGGGGCATTGACGCATTGGGGTAGTCCTCGCCTTTGAAGAGCGTTTTTGCCCTGAACTGGACATAATCAGCCACACAAAACAATAAAAAAAGAAGGAAAAAGACTCAATGCTGCACTTTTGAGAAAGAAACAAGAAACGGTGCTGAAAATGGTGACAGTAACAGCGTCGGGTGACTGCGAACGAGCAGAACCAAAGTCTTCTGTGGCCTTCTGGAAGATTCTGTGCTGTCCCCCGGAGTCATGCTACTGCCTCGATGGTGGGAAAAACAGAACTGAGGTGGTGGAGGGGCCAGCGTCCATTACTGGCCAGTCTGCGAGTGCTATATAATGCGTCGGCCTCGAGGGAGGCACTGTCCCCATCAGACCCTCCTCCAGAGAGAAAGCTTTTAGCTAAAAGCTTTCTGTGGCATCCTAGCACCTCTGGCTTGTACCCACCAGTGATAAATGGTGAAGATTGAGACAGGTAAGATCAAGGGAAGTCAAAGGGAGTAATTACATTCAATATAAGAATACATATTTTAATGTACATTGTACAAGCTGATATATTTACAACAGAACCCACTAAGTGACTATTGGGGAAAGTACATACAGGTGCACAGTGTAGGTAACTCGAGTTACATTCTCAGCAATTAGGACAAAAAGAAACATCCATGATGCCTAAAAACATAGATTATATTGCAAACGAAGCATTCATAACTGAGGCATGCAAGACAATGATGAGTTGCTGCCTTCGAGGGGCAGGACACTCTGACGGGGGCGGGGGGGGGAGTCCAAGGAGTGTCTAGGGAAATTGTATGAGTTTCAGTGTGCTTTGATCAAGCTTACAGCTGACTGAAAATTAGCTGAGGTGATGATCTTGTCAGGGAGGCTGTGCCATATGTTGGGGAGCCTATAACTGATGGAAGTGTGCCCCAGGTTATGCCTACAGCATGGAGTTTGTAGTAAGTGGCCTTCCTCTGACTTGCGTAAGTAAACTGGATTAGAGGAGGGGGAGAAGAGATCAGAGAGATAGCTGGGCAATTTGCCTGCCCACTATTTGTCTCCCACTTAGGCGGTATGCAGCAATTGTCTCACAGGGGGAGTTGCCCATCCTAGGTCATTATACATGGAGCAATGGTGGGTACAGGAAGGAGAGGCCAGTGGCCAGAGTGACTCTACCCAGAATACTAGACAGTTTTGTTACTTTGTTTGGCTAGGGTGGAAAGAATGATTCCTGAATAGCTAATGTCCCCATAGTCCAGCAGGGAAGGAGTGAGTGTTCAGCAACCTGTTTCCTGATGTTTAGCTGGAAACAGCTATTTACCATATAATATACAGGGAGCGCATGGGGGTGTGCTCCATTCACTTCTAAGGAGTGTCATTTCTGAAGAGGATTTAACTGATTTTAAATCAGGTTTTGGTAAAGAATGATGCCAGGATTCAACTAACAAGAGCCTTATTAGCTGAACCTTGGCATCGTTCATTCCCAAATCCCAATTAAAAATCGGTAAATCTTCTTTAGAAATGACTCTCTGCCAGCCTGGTGGCACTGAAGGCTGAGGTGATGGACGCCTTACCTCACATTATGCCAGTGACCCGGGTTCGAGAACGAGCCTGGGTCATCGGAGAGCCGGCACAGGAGGACTGAGCAGCCAAAAGGCAGCTCTCCTCTCCCTGGGAGTACTCTGTCGCCTACCGTAGTTCCACTGCCCCCAGATGGAGGACCACGGGCAGTGCAGGTGAGTGGGCCGCAAGCAGTGGCAGGATGTCCTGCATCAAGTAGCATATCACAGCACCTCCACACACACAAATGCGTTGGGCAGTATCGAGAAAAATAGGGCTAAAATATAAATAGAAAAAAAAATGACTCTTCATAAAACTGAATGGAGCATGTCCCTGCACTCTCCCTATACACACATCATAAAATGTTGGACTGCGGGAGCAGAGCAAGCTAATAGGAAGTGGAAAAGGATTGTGCTGCCAGCCCCTTGGGGGCAAATTATGATCCCTTTCCTTCCTGTGGAGGCTGCAGAAAAAAATTATGTCACACCACAGAGCAGCTCCTATTCAGGTAAGGGAGCTCCCTGTTCTTTATTACAAACACCAAAAAATATCAAGAAAGGTGCTCTGTAAGAGGGAACTAGACATTTTTGGGAAACTATTTAGCCTTCTTGTGAATTGGAACAAATCTGAGACCTTACATTTAAACCCTTCATCTGAAAATCCCTTGGAACTTAGAGAATGTATTAAAGTGTCCTGGTCTAAACATTGCTTGAAGTATTTTTAAATCAGAATATCTCATGACCTTCCTAAGTGAATCCCTTTACACTTTGAGCCCTCACTATCAGAAATTGAATTTGAAATAGCAAGATGAAGCAAACTCCAGCTTTCCATCTGCGGGAAATCAACTCAATTAAAATGATAATTACCCCACAGATTTTTTACCTCCATAATAATATTCTAATATATATTGGAATTAAATGGTTTATTAAATTAGAGAGGTTAATTAAAATATTCCTTCTGGGGACAAAAACCTCAAAGATATAATATTTCCAAACTTAGAGCTCCCTAGAAGAATGGTGGCTTTGGTCTCCGCTGGTGGCATAAATATCTTCAGACCGTCTTAATTAAAGTCTCATTTATGATTTTCCATTATTTCAAATTTAGTCACGCCACTGTGGGGATCTACAGAATGCAATATTATTTCCCTACACAGATTTTCAGATTTCTATCAACCCCCTCTCCCAATACCTTTAATTCTCATCCAGCTATTTTAGGAAGAATTTTCAATTATCAGGTCTCTTCAAGCAGTAGTGCAACATAATCAGGAAATGGTCATCAAAATTCTTTTTTTGGGTTGTAAGTATGCAGCCATAGATGAGGTTTCCATATCTGTAAATATTTTTTCTAGCGATCTTTAGTTTTTTATGTATTTAACATTTATTTCAATAGTTGTGGTGCCACAATAAACATGGTGGCTGCCTAATTTTCAGCTGTGTTCCCCCTTCATGTCGCATCATGTCTTTTGGTTACTGCAGAGGGACCCTGTGCCAAACACTCCTGATGTCCCTGTGCAGTACTGCCAGTCATACGCATGTGCGGTTGGCAGCAGAGGGGGTTCCAGTTCAACATGGCTGGTGGCAGAAATGTAAACAAAAACCAAGGATAACTGAGCAAATTATGGGATGATAGTATAATGCCGGCAGGAAAGAGTACCAGGTAACTGCTCAGCAGTGCACAGGGAATAAACTGTAGAAAAAGCGCAATTTCTTTTTTAAATTGCACTGCTGCTTTAAGAAGTTTTTAAACTGGGACTCATGTCTACCTCAGTTTATTCCTCCATGGAACAATCCAGCTTTACACCTGGAAAAACTAAATTTTGATACAAACGTATGGAAAAAGCGTAAACAGTAAATGTGCTAGATATGGTTGACCTCAGGCACTGGTGTTCTTTTCCCTTTTGGGTCCATCACAAGTAAATATGACTTACACAGAGTTCAATTTTGTAATTCTTTGCAAATTAAAAATGCTTTACAGGAATCAATCCTCTCTAAGAACAACAATATCCTAATTTATTTATTTATTGATAAATATCGGATAACACCTTTGAGTCAAAGACTGTTTTACAAAGGTTCTACGTCATCGATAAGAAGAGACAACAGTGTACAGAGTAACAAGTAGCATAGTAGTTACACACAGCGGTTACAGAATGGTTGCAGACGATTACAGAAAATACAAAAAATAGCAGCTGGGAATAAAGGTTGCAGGTATATGCATAGCATAATTGCTGATTGATGAGATCGGTTTATAAAATAGTTTCACGCAGAAGAGGAGCTACACATTCACATACAGAGATGCGCAGTGGTACAATGGTACAACTCCCTGCCTCCTGACATAATCAATGCTACTTTGCTGGGCTCCGTTAAGAAAAAACTCCATCAGCATCTAATCTCACTGGCAACCTCTGACTGCTACCGCTCATTTGCCTTTACCTTGCTCCTACCATTTGTGATCTTTGTGATCTCTATTGATTAGTAAAATGTTATGTTTCATTTCCATTTCTTGGGCCCTCGGTCACGTTAACACTTTCATGGGCTTTCTACCCTGCCTAAATTATTTATTTTCCCTCCTACCCCCCCTTCCACCTCATCATGGTCCAAGGTGGTGGGCCCTTCAATGGAAACTACAGTGATGGTGAATGGTGTGTCCACCCGGGCCGTGCTTGACAGTGGGTCTCAAGTAACTATAGTGTTCCAAGACTGGTATCAAAAGCATCTGCTGGATGTGCCCCTACATCCCTTGGAAGGCTTACATGTGTGGGGGTTGAGCGAGAAGTCTTATCCGTATTCAGGATATATTTGTGTCTGGCAGTCTTTCCCCACCTCAGTGGCTGGAGTAGATGAACAAGTCGAAACACTTACCTTAGTGTGTCCCCTCCACCAGACTGTATGATGGGGTTCCCCTGTTAATTGGGACAAACGCCCATATGTTTGGGAGACTGGCACAACTCTACCATGAGAAACAAGGGTAATGGACTGGGCAGGCCCTAAGAATTCCTAATCAAAAAGGCCTATGACTTGCAATGGAAACCTGAGGAAGTAGACCAGGATGAACCTGTGGGCATCGTGTGGAAGAAGGATCCTGATTCTCTGGTACTGGCACCCAATGTCCAGTGTACCATTCACGGGGAGGTCCACCTCCTGAAAGATGTAAAGAACAAAATATTAATGTTGGATGCACCAGGTGATGGAAAGTTGCCAGAAGGATTATTGGTTAAACCCAGCACCTTGCCTGCCCGTGCCCATGCTTATGCATGACAAGTGATGGTCCAGATTCGGAATGTGTCAGATCGGGAGATCCGGGTGAACAGAGGGTGCACTCCAGCTACAGTACACTGCACAGACACTGCAGTATTACCCAGTAACAAGTGCTCTGGCAAGAAGGAGAGAGTGATCTCGGACTCATTTGACTTTGGTGATTCCCCGTTGCCAGCTGAATGGAAGGCTAGAATTAGCAAGAAACTCGCCCAGAGAGACCGAGTGTTTTTGTTAAAAGAATGGGACTTGGGGTGTGTCCAGGGTGCAGAGCATCACATCCACCTGCATGATGACCGGCCATTTTAAGAGACATCCCAACGCCTCACCCCAGCGGACATAGATGATGTTAGGAGACACCTGCAGGAAATGCTCGCTGCTGGCTGATACAAGAATCAAGGAGCCCATATGCCTCTCCCATTGTGGCTGTGCATAAGAAGAATGGGTCTGTGAGGATGTGTGTTGATTATCGAACCCTGAACCAGGGGACCGTCCCAGATCAATACACCATGCCCCGTATATAAGATGCCCTGGATTGCTTGAATGGGAGCAAAAGGTTCTCGGCATTGGATCTTCGCAGCAGATATTACCAGATTCCAATGGCCCTGGAGGACAGTGAGAAAACAGTCTTCATCTGTCCTTTGGGGTTGTACGAATTCCTGAGAATGCCACAAGGGATTTCGGGTGCCCCGGCCACCTTTCAGCCACTGATGGAATGTGCAGTGGGAGATATGAACTTGCTGGAATGTCAGGTGTACCTAGATGATGTCATTGTGTTTGGACTCACATTAGAGGAGCATGAGACCTGACTGTTTAAACTGCTGGACCAAATGGAAGACTTCGGTCTCAATCTTTCCATTGACAAGTGCCAGTTTTCTCAAACCTACGTGAAGTATGTGGGGCACATAGTATCTGCAGAAGGGATAGAGACCGATCCCAGTAAGGATGAGTCACTGACTACTTGGCCCCAGCCCCATAACTTGAAAGAACTACAATGTTTTCTGGAGTTCTGTGGCTACTGCAGCAGGTTCATAAAAGAGTATTCCAAGGTGATTCGCCCGCTCCTGAATCTTACCCAGGGTTATCCCCCCCCCCCCACCAACCGTAAATACAAAAAAGGATCTGTTAAATAACCAGAGAAAGTGTTCTTCTGCATAGGTGAACTTTTTGGGCCCTGCTGGGCACCCAAATGTGAAGCAGCCTTCCACAAAGTCATATACCAGTTCACCCATGCCCCCATCCTTGCCTATGCTGATCCCACCAAGCCCTAAGTGCTCCATACGGACACTAGTCTGCAGTGCCTAGGAGCTGTGCTGTATCAAGATCATGAGGATGGTTTGAAACCAGTGGCTTTCACCAGTAGGAGCTTGACCCCATCAGAGTGAAAGTACCCTGTGCACAAGCTGGAGTTTCTTGCCCTAAAATGGGCCATTATTGATCAGTTTTATGAGTACCTCTATGGGGCAAAGGTATTGGTAAAGACCGATAATAACCCATTAACTTATGTACAGACTTCAGCTAAGTTGGACGCCACTGGGCACCGGTGGCTTTCTGCCTTATCAACCTATGATTATGCTGTCAAATACAGACCGGGACCGAACCATATTGATGCTGACGCCTCGTCATGAAGGCCTGCTTCCAAGAGTGATTGGGTCAGGCTGTCTGAACCTGACATCCGAGCATTGTGCCAAAAGTTTGACAGAGATGCACAGGTGTCTGTGGGCACAGTGGACTGTTTAGTAGATTGCTTGGGCCCTCCTGATATCTGCATACCGGCTGCCTATTGCCATTTCTCTGCTCTAGATATTAGTGCACTACCTCAGTTTGACAATGACAGCCTTCAGTGGGCTCAATCCCAAGATCCTATGATTCAGCCAGCAATTGATGCCCTGCGTGGGGGGAAAAGATGTGTCTAAGTTGCGTTCTCCTGACTTGTGAACTGCCCTGTTGTTTAAAGAAGGCCCCAGGTTGAAGTTACTCAATCAGTTGTTATACAGAGAGACAGTGGATCATAGTGGTCAAGTAGATAAGCAACAATTGGTTCTACCCAGGGCCTTTAAACATTTGGTACTGCGGTCCCTCCACAATCACATGGGGCACCTCGGTATTGACAGGACTCTCGACCTGGAACGGTCTCGATTCTACTGGCCCAAGATGGGGGCCAATGTTGAGCACCATGTAAAGACCTACAGTTGCCCTTCAAAGGAAAGTCCTGCCTCAGAGGGCTGTCCCCCCCCTTGTCAATATTACTTACAGCACATCCATTGAACTGGTCTGTATAGACTTTCTGTGTTTAGAACTTGATCAGCGGAATATTGGCAATGTGTTAGTGGTTACGCATCATTTCACACAGTATGCACAAGCTTTTCCAACTAAAGATCAAAAGACCTCTACCGTGGCCAAGGTGCTAGTGGAAAATTTCTTCGTCCACTATGGTGCCCCCCAGCGGATCCACTCTGACCAAGGCAGAGACTTTGAAAGTTGGCTAATCAAAGAAATGCTTACTCTATGAGGGATGCAGAAGTCAAGAACCACCTCTTATCACCTGCAGGGGGACCCTCAACCAGAACATTTTAACCGCACCCTTCTAGACATGCTGGGCACCCTCCATCCAAAAGACAAGCATAAGTGGAGCTAGCAGATTAGCACCTTGGTACATGCATACAATTTCACTAAGAATGATGCTACTGGGTTCTCCCCCTACTGCCTCATGTTCGGGAAGGAGGCCCGACTGCCAGTTGACATCTGCTTTGGGGTCTCTCCAGATGGGGTCCAAGCCAAAAAATACCTGCAGTATGTACAAAAAATGAAAGCTCAATTGAACCATGCCTATCAACTGGCCCAGACAATGACTGCCAAGAGAAATCTCACCAACAAAGAGAGGCATGATAAGAAAGTAAAGGCTCAAGAGCTACAGCCCAGAGACCCTGTGTTGTTAAGCAATTTGGGACTGCATGGCAAGCACAAAATTGCTGATAGGTGTCACCATCTTCCCCATGTAATAGTTGGAAAGTTGGATGATTTACCAGTGTACAAGATGCACCCAGAAAATAACTCCAAAGCTGTCAAGACTATGCACCGTAACCACTTGTTACCTATCGGCTAAGTTATAATTGAGGCTGACCCATCAGAAATTTATTTCCCTGGGCTGGTGACTTGTGCTACTGCAAGAAGAAAAAATTACTCACCATAGTAATGCTTCTTCTAATGGAGCCTTGCTGTATTCAGACATAATGCAGTTAGCCCCAGCACTTGAACTGCCCCGGAGAGGAAAGAGTTAACTCTGTGCAGAAGCATAGAACATTGAGCTCGAGCTTGGTTTTCAAACCTCTGTTTGTGGTACTTCCCAGTGTAACCGTCAGATTCTTACAAGCTAACTAACTAGTATACTAAAGTATGGAAATTGTTCAAAATATAGCCAAAGGACAAAATATTTCTTTTTGGGCCCCATAAGACTCAAGTCGAGTACCAAGAAGAAGAGGTAGTGACAACATTTAAGTAAAACACCAGAAAAATAGTAATAATAACATCTACCACACCCAAGAGGGAGGGTACAAGGTACACCCCTGAAGTGCAACACTGTACATGCCAGCCCACTTACCAAAACCAGGTTCTGAGAGGGGAGGCGGGGGAGGGTCTGAATACAGCAAGACTCCATTAGAAGAAACAGCACTACTATGGTGAGTCATTTTGTTCTTCAAACAACATGAAGTCTTGCTGTATTCAGACATAATGCAGACTTCCAAGCAGTTCCCTATGGAGGAAGGAATGCAGAACCTACTTTGGGAAGAGGCTCTTCAGTACTGCTGTACCAAACCTAGCATCACTCCTAGCCTGGATGTCAAGGGAGTAATGCTTGGTGAAAGTATGTACTGTTTTCCAGGTGGCTGCTTTACAGATCTCTAACAAAGGTATATCTCTGGCTGCATGCTAGAGAAGCAGCTGTACCCCTGGTCGAGTAAGCCCTCAGGCCTGAAGGGGGCATCCTACCCAACTTGTTATAACAAAATTGTATACAAGAAACAATCCACCTAGCAATTGTTCTCTTAGTGGCAGGCTTACCGTTTCCCACTTCACCACAAGTGAGAAACAATTGAAGACAATCATTTCTATGTGCCTTAGTATACTCAATATAGTAGCTAAGGGCCCTCTTAATGTCCAGACTGTGTAATCTTCTTTCACCTGAAGAAGAATGGTCAGTGAAAAACACAGGGAGAGATATAGACTGGTTCAGATGAAAATCTGATACCACTTTGGGCAAGAACCTTCTATTGGTTCTGAGGACCACTTTGTCCCTATGGAAGGAGATGAAGTCAGGTTCCACTGACAGAGCCTGTAACTCACTAATCCACCCGGCAGAAGTAATAGCTACCAGGAACACAGTTTTCCAGGTCAAGTGCTTCAATTCGGCTGAAGCCAGAGGTTCAAAGGGTGGCTGCATTAACTGAGCTGTGCAGACATTAAGATCCCAAGGCAGAGTGGACTCCCTAAAGGGAGGGTTAATGTGAACCAGACCTTTGAAAAACTTTCTGAAAACAGGATGAGATGCCAGGGAAGAGCCCTTCCCTGCTGAGAGGAATGCAGAGAGAGCTGCTAGATGAACCTTCAGAGTGGCAGGCCTAAGGCCTAAACCATTGAGATGAACTAGATAGTCTAAGGTTGTGGAAATGTCTGCATAGTCGGGCAGGATGTCTTTCTGACAGCACCAAATACTGAACCTTTTCCATTTGGAGTTGTAAGTTTTTCTAGTGGAAGGTTTCCTAGAGACCTTCAGAATATCCGGAACACCCTGAGAAAGATGCAGAGCTGCATATTACAACTCTTCAAGAGCCAGGCCTTGAGATGGAGAGACTGGAGATTGGGGTACCAGATCCACCCCTGGGAGGAGGAGGACAGGAGATGGTATGTCCTGGGCAAAAACAGGGGACATGACACTGACAAGGACAGCAGTAGAGGATACCAAGTCTGTCTGGCCCAATCTGGAGCCACCAGTATCACTGTGCAGGGTTGAGTCCTGATCTTGATCAGAACTCTGAACAGCAGAGGGAAGGGAGGGAAGGCATAGGGAAACCTGCCCTTCCAGTCCAAAAAGAGAGCATCCTGAGGAACCGTCCCCAGGACTGGAGGTCTGCAACAAAACCGAAGAAGTTGATGACTGTCCGGTGCTGCAAAGAGATCTATCTCTGGAGTGCCCCACCTGGAGAAGATGACCTTCAGAATGTGAGGATCCAGAGACCATTCGTGGTGTCCCTGTGAAATTCTGCTCAGAGCATCTGCTAGTATGTTGTCCTTCCCTGGAAGGTGGACTGCTACCAGAGAAGTCTGAAGAGAATAGACCAGAGACCACAGCCTCATGGCTTCCATGCACAAGGCCGAGGAATGAGTGCCTCCTTGCTTTGTTGATGCACTACATTGTGGTGGTGTTGTCCGTTCTGACTTAGACCACCTTGCCCTTGACTGAATCTGAGAAGCTCTGCAGGGCTAGGAAAACTGCCCTGAGCTCCAGGAGATTGATATGAAGGAGAGACTCCAGTGGAGACCAGAGCCCTTGAGCTGTCAGGGCTCCCAGGTGGGCTCCCCACCCTAGGAGAGAAGCATCCGTAGTTAGAACTACTGATGGAACTTGAGGGAGAAATGGAACCCCTTGTCTGAGGTTGTCCTGGTCCAGCCACCACTGGAGAGCTTGGACCAGAGTCTGAGTCACTGGAATCAGTTTGGTAAGTGAATCCTTCTTTTGAGACCAAAAAGCCCTCAGATGAAACTGAATGTCCCTCATCTGGAACCTTGCTCCCTGCACCAGAGCAGTGGAAGCTGCCATGTGGCCCAGGAGCTGAAGGAACTGTCTTGCTGGGTGGGAGACCAGAGGTCGAAAGAAAGAAGCGAGATCCACTAGTGCCTTTACCCTTGCCAGGGAAAGGAAGGAAGGCTTTTGCTTGTACAGTGTCCAACTCTATGCCTATAAAGGTGAGAAGCTGAACTGGTTCAAGTACAGACTTTGGAAGATTGAGAAGAAACCCCAGGGAGCTGAGTAGGTCCTGGGTAGTTTGAAGAGCTGACTTGACCTGTAAAGGTGACTGACCCACTAAAAGCCAGTCATCCAGATACGGGAAGATGGTGATACCCTGTCTTCTGAGGTAAGCCACCAGTACTGCAAGGCACTTTGTGAACACCCTTGGAGTTGATGTTAGGCTGAATGGCATGGCTCTGAATTGGTAATGGCCTGAAGGTAACTCAAACCTGAGATATTTTCTGTGGGAGCACCTGATAGGAATATGGAAGTAGGCATCCTTGAGGTCCAGAGATGCTAGCCAATCCCCTGGCCTTAGACAGGGAAGGATTATTCCCAGAGTTACCATTTTGAATTTGGGCTTTGAAATGTGTTTGTTCAGATACCTTAGGTCTAGGATGGGTCACCACCCCCCCTGTTTTCTTTGGAGTAAGGAAGTACCTGGAATACAGTCCTTTTCCCTTGTGCTGAGTAGGAACTTTCTCTATAGCTCAGAGAGCTAGAAGAGAGGAAACCTCTGCCTCTAGGGCAAGGGTTTCTGAGACTGATGCAGGTGGAAAAGACTTGGCCCTTCTTTTTGGAAATTTTTTGAAGCTGAGGGCCAGTCCCTGGACACTACTTCAGGACCCACTTGTCTGAGGTCACAGACTTCCAGGCCTGAAGTAGTAAGCCAGTCTGCCTCCTACTGGAAATGGGGAGTCGACCCGGGCTGACACATCAGAGTGTCTGCTTGGCAGGAGTCTTAGACTGAGAGGAGGAGGGAGCAGCCCTGCTCATCCCCCTCCTACCCCTCCCTCTGAAGAATCCCCTCTGTGGGAAGGGAGAGGAGGCCTGGGCTTGGTAAAAAAGCCTTTGAAAAGGCCTGCCCCTGCCCCTAGACTGCTGCTTGTGTGGAGTGGTCTGCCTTTCCTTGGCCTGTGCGCTCCTGTATGTGGTCCTGTATTCATCCATTTTCTTCATGTAAGCCTTTGTCTGCTCCCCAAACAGAGAGTTACCCACTACAGGAAAATCCATAGCCTTAGTCTGTGTATCCTGTGAAAGTCTAGTACATCTGAGCCAAGCATGTCTCCTGAGAGACACAGATGTAGCCATGACTCTAGATGCCACATCATTGGAGTCCACAGCAGCATGAAATTGCATTTTGGATGCCTCAATTCCATCAGCAAACGTGGCTTGGACTAGTCGTTTCTTTGTGTCTGCTGTAAGAAGTCTTCTTATCCTGTAAAAAAGGCCAAGTCTTTGCCTTAATTTTTTCAGCAAGTCTTCCAGGTGGTCAGTGAAGGAGAGTTTACAGTCAATCCAGACCCCAAGATATCTGAATTTTGGAACGTACTCTAAGCACTCTCCCAGCATTGTGGTTATTGGGGGGAGGGAGTCAGTAGCGTTTGTGTAGTTTGCGGGAGAAAATAACATGGTTTTAGTTTTCTTAGCATTTAATAGCAGTTTTTTACTGATTAATTGGAGTTGCAGGAGGTTGAAATCTTTTTGTAGGTCAGTACAAGCTTCTATTGGCGTGGGACGACTCAAGTACAGCACTGTGTCATCCGCGAATAAGTGAATACTTCCATCCTTGATTCCCTCATCAGTGTTGTTGATATACACTGTGAAGAGGAGGGGACCTAATATGGATCCCTGAGGGACACCTCTTTGTAAAAGTTTTAGGGCAGATAGTTCACCATCTGCTTTCACCTGCTGGTATCTGTAAGATATTCAGAGAACCAGTTTAGAGAAGTAGCATCCAGTCCTAGTGTTCTAATGAGTCGAGGAGCAGGTCGTGGTCGACTGTGTCGAATGCTTTGCTGAGGTAAAGAAATACAGCACATACTGATTTTTTATGCTCCGACTCCAGTTGCCAGTCATTGGTTACTTTAGCCAATGCCGAGACTGTACTGTGATTGACTCTGAATCTGGATTGAAGGGGGTTTAGTAATTTTTCTCTGTCGATGGAGGATCTTAGTTGGCTATTTACTATTTTTTCCAGTAGCTTCGAGAGTGTGGGTAGGAGAGAAATTGGCCTATAGTTATTAAGATCGCAAGGGTCTCCATATTTAAATAGCGGGATAACGTGTGCAATCTTCCATATTTGAGGGAGGGTACCTTGTGTTAGGGACAGGTTGAATAAATGAGTAATAGGCACTGCCAATACGTGGCATGCTATCTTTAGGAAGTATGGTTCAAGTGCATCTGCACTGGCACTTTTCTTAATATCCAGGTGGAGAATCAAGTCTTCCACTTCCTTGAGGGAAACCAATGAGAATGAGAAATGCTGACTAATGGAGCCAACATTTGGTGGGGTCATGCCAAGTTGGGTGTGCAGGCTACATGCAGGTGAGTTATCGAAGGCTAAGCCTGCTGTGGCGAAGTGCGTGTTGAATGCCTACAGTATCTCTTTTTTGTCATTGATTACTGTATTGTCAGAGGTAATTTTTGTAGGGAGCATATTTTGTGACATGGCTCCCGCCAGTTCTTTGATTGTGGCCCAGAATTTGGAGGGACAATTGGCTGCAGTATCTAGTTCTGCTTGGTAATAGCAGACTTTAGCTTCCCTAATCAGTTTGGTGCAGCGATTTCTGGCTGTTCTAAAGAGGCGCCAATCTTCCTCTTTTTGGGATTTGCGGGCAGTTTTCCAGAGTTTATCCCTGGACAGTAGTGCAGCCTTGAGATCTTGAGTGAACCAATGGCATTTCCTAGTCTTTATGCATATTTTTGACAGAGGCGCATGTAGATTCATGACGTAGGTAATGATTTCATGTAGTATAGAATATGCAGTTTCCACTGTTTTAGCAAGGTAAAAACTCTGCCACAAGGGGGATATTTTTAGATCAAGTAGGTATGCCTTTGGGTCGAATGATCTGGTTGACCCTTTGGTGGAGAATTTGGCCATAGTTGGCACTTTGTTGGTTGCCCAAACTCCAGCTATTAGGCAATGGGCACTAATAATCTGCGTCAAAGGTTCCAACGTGGGAGAAGGAATGGGGTTTATTCACAAGCAGGACATCCAGAAGGGTACTTTTGGCTGTATTCTTTTTGTTGATACGGGTGGACTCTTTGTTGAGTAGGGTGAAACCAAGGGAGTCACAGAAAGATTTAAGCAGGTGACCAGCTTCCGACAGCCAATCGTAGTTTAGATCCCCGAGAAAAATTGTTTCCAGGGGGCTAGTGTCCAAGATAGTTGTAAGACAGGACAAGAGCTGAGTAAAGACAGATAGTGGTCTATAGCATCCTATGACTCTGAGTGCTAATGATGGGGATAGGTCGATTTTTATGTCCAGGCACTCAAATCCCGCTACCAGTGAGTTAGAATTAAGTGTTGATGCCACAAATCTATCTTTGATGCAGATGGCGACCCCATCTCCTCTGGATTGCCTATCGCATCTAAAGATCTGGTAGTTAGGTATATTAATCATGTTTTTGGCGTAGAGGGCCATAGCCAGGATTCTGAGATAACAAGCACATCTGGCATTGTATGGGCGGTCCAAGCCTGGATAAGGGTGAATTTTTTCAGTAGGCTGTACATGTTAATGTACATAAAACTAATAGACTAGACTATCCCGCCAACCACGACCCTCTGGGTCCAGTTCTGGAGCCAATTGCCTATCCATCTGATCACCTGGTTCCCCACTCCCATTTCTCCCAGATTATCCAACAGGCCCCCGTGAGGAACAGAGTCAAATGCTTTGCTGAAGTCAAGAAAGAGGACGTCCACTGGTCTACCCAGGTCGAAGGCACTCGTCACCAGTCATAGAACTCCACAAGGTTTGTCTGACATGATTTCCCCGGGACAAATCCATGCTGTCTATCGTCCAGGCACCCCAACTTTTCCAGGTCCCCCCCAGTCTCTCTTTGACAATGCCCTCCATCACCTTGCCCACCACCAATGTTGGGCTGATGGCCTATAGTTCCCTGCCACCTCCCTTGATCACCCCCCTTGTGGATAGGCACTATATGTGCCACCTTCCAGTCCTGGAGCACCCACCCTGTCCTCGGACAGATGCTGAAGAGCTCCACCAGGGGTTTCGCAAGGACATCCACCAGTTCCTTCAGCACTCTTGGATGTAATTTATCTGGCCCTGGTGCTTTCTCCGTCTTAAGGGACTTGAGGGCTTCCCTCACTCTCTCTGCTGTGATGTTCACCTCCGCTACCTCATCACCTTGCTTTGCCTTCCCTCCACCTGCCAGTGATGCCCCTCCAGACCCATCAATCAGTAAGGGCACCCCTCCTCGGTTTCACCATCTCCTCCCATGTATGATGCAGCCCTCCTATTTTCCTTGGTGAAAACTGAGGCGAAGTATTCATTTAATACCTCAGCCTGCTCCCCTGGGTCTTGTGCCCATCCCTCCCCTGTTTTAATCCTGCTAATCTGCCCCTTCACCCTTCATTTTTCCCCAATGTATTTAAAGAACCCCTTGTTCCCTCTCCTAATTTCCCTGGCCAGGTTCTGCTCCTTCCTAGCCTTAGCCATCCTCACCACCCTAGTGGCCCTTCTGGCCATCAGCTCGTACTCCCCTCGGTCTCTGTCACTCCTTGAACACTTGAATTGCCTATAGGACGCCTTCTTTCCCCTCACCACCTCCTGAACCTCCCTGGTCCACCAGCAGGGTTTTCGGGCCCTACCGCATTTTTGTCTTACTCTTGCGCAGGTGCTGGTAGCATCCTGCACCCCCCTCCTGATGATTTCCCACCTACTGTCAGTGTCCATGTCTGGCCCAATCCCATCCAAATGCTCCTTAAGGATCCTTCCCATTTCCTTGAAATCTGCCCCCCTGAAGTCAGTTACATCTGTGTTTGTGCAGCCTTCTACCTCTCCTAGGTTCAGGCAGAACCAGACCATGGCATGGTCGCTCCCTGCCAACAGGTCCCTTACCTCCATGCCCCCAATCTGGTCACTGTCTGCCAGGACAACATCCAGTATCCGCTCCTCCCTGGTCGGTTCCCCCACCTGCTGAGTTAGGAATGTGTCCTGAAAGACATCCAACAACCTCTGTTCCCTGGCCACCGAGGATGTCATAGTCTCCCAGTCTGTTCATGGCATATTTAAGTCCCCCAACACCACCACCCTTCCTCTTCCCAATCTGCAGTGTCTCCCAACATCTGCCACCAGACTCTCCTCCAGCTCCTCCGCCAGTGCAGGGGGTCTATACACCACTCCTATTTTTACTCTCTTGCCCCCCCCCTTGTTATCAAGGTGACTCAAATCACCTCCACAGTTCCCTCCACCTTTTCCACTCCTCCTCCTATGGCAATGCAGTTTTTGACTATTATTGCTACCCCTCCTCCCCTTCCCTCCCCCCTGTCCTTCCTGAAGATAGTGTAGCCCTCCAGGTTCAGGTCTCAGTCATGCCCTGCGGTGGCCCAGGTCTCAGTGACCCCTGCCACATCCACTTCTCCCTCAGCTAGCATTGCCTGGAGCACAGGCATTTTATTGTCCAAGCTCCTGGCATTTAGCAGGACTACCTTCCACTCTTTCCCTATACTTCCATTTCCCCTGCTCGTGTTTCCGTGGGGATTCTGTCTTCCCCTGGTCTGCACCTTACCAGTTGGCCTTTTCCTGCATTCCTCCAGCTCCCCAGGGGGGTGGAGACAGAGTCCTCTTTTATCAGACCCCCCTCGGCAGCCTTTTCTCCCATCCCTCCCCCTTCACAAGTTTAAACTCCATCTTTCGCCAATGAACCCCTCTATTTTCAACTTAAGGATTTCCTTCCCCTCTGAATTGAGATGGAGCCTATCTCTAGCATACTGCCTCTTTTCCTCCCAGGTCTCCCCCCAATCCCTCACCAACCCATACCCTCTGGCCCCACACCACTCCATGAGCCACTGGTTTATCACGCTAATCTTCCCCTTGTGTTTCCCACTAGCCCTTGGCACCAGCAGGATTTCCGAAAAGGAAATTGTGCATCCTATATCATGACAGACCCTGGCAAGCTCCCTGAACCTTGCCTGTATCTCTAGCTCACTATTTCCCTCAATGTCATTGGTACCCAGGTGGACCAGTATGTCCGGGGAACCTCCACAGTCCTTTGCCAGCTGATATACCTCATGCTCGGCCCTGTGCACCATTAGTCCAGGGAAGCATTTTGTTCTAACCGGGCAGGCTTCTCCCTCCCTATCCCATTTGATCCCCCTGATCATGGAATCACCCAACAGGAGCACTCTGGCCACCCCTTTTCCTCCATTGCCCCCTTCCATGTCCCTCATCCTTTCTACTGGCCCTCCCCAAGCCGGCTCCTTGCTTCTCCCCCTATCTGGGTGCCACCTGCCATCCCCTCCTTATTTACACTGGCCACCCCCCCCTCCGATCCTATGCCTCTCATCCTCCTGAGTATCCTTCTGTACCTTGCTACCCCATTGTCACTGCTCACGACTGGTCCTTCCCCATCTGCTAAACTAGCCTGGCTCTGTCCTCCCTCCTTCCTTCCTTCCTGTCTCTGTTCAGCCCCTCCTTGCTTGTCGTGCTCCCCTAGCCTAAATCCTCAGCTCCCTTTACTGTATCCTCCTTGTACTTCTGGTTCTTCTCCTTGCCCTTTCCTCCCAACTGGTCCTTTTCCCTGCTTTCCTCCCTTTACCCCCTCATCTTCCTGCTCTGATCCCCTGCTCCCCGTTTTCCCACTTCCAAGTTCCCCCCTCCTCCTGCCCCTACTCCCTTTCCATCTCTAACCGCCCCTGTCATGGTTACATCACCCCCCCTCATCCTCAAGCAGAAGAAGAGAATTGAAGGGGTTACTGAGCTTAAGGTCCGATCCACCTCCCCACATTGCTTCCATATGTCCAGCCCCAGCCATCTGCCTACTTCCCTGAGAATGTCCTCCCTTTGGCCCCCATCTGTGAGGGTCCCCAGTTACCTGCCTGCTTCCTAAGTAGTATCCTCCTTTTGGGCCCCATCTCCCAGGGTTCCTATGCGACCCCAGAGTACTCTCCTGCACTCCTTTCCCTATGCCCCCACCCCTAGTGCTTGGTGCAACCCCGTGGGTGAGCCCCTGCCCTATTCCCCAACCATACCTCCCCCCTTCCCCCAGCTGTCTCCTAATCCCCTCAACCTCCTCCCTAAGCTGTGCCAGCTGGTAGCACACTGGGCAACCACCGAACTTCCAAGCCCAGTCAAGTATCATGGCTGCCCCACACCCTGTGCACCCCACCACCCTCCCAAAGATGCCAGCCCTAATGACATGTGGTCCCATCCCCCTCCAAATAGGTTTCCTTGGGTGAGCCACCAGGTTCCCCACTAGTCCAAGACTTTTAAACCTGCAACACTTGAGTGGCTGAACTTTTCCCCACCTGACTATTAGCCTTAAGAGTTTGCTCGCAGGGGAAGTTTGCAACTCCCTAAACTCCTCCCAGCCTTTAAGCTCAACTCCCAGTGGCTCTTCTGTATTTAAGAAAGGCTAATGCAGGAGTGGTTGGGAGGGCTTTCCAGAAAGTTCTTAAGGAGTTAGGCCAATTTTAAAACACAACTTACAAACAATAACAACTTACAGAAACTTATGACAAAGTTAGCTTTCCAGAACCTCACCACATTTTCAAACTTCAACTGCTACCTCTGCCCCAGCAAGAAGACTTGAAATGCCTCAGCGAAAATTTTAAACAGAGATTAACTGAAATGCAAACAACCTTGATTGGCTGGCTGTGTTACTGGCCAAAGACCCTCCCCCACAAGAACAGTCTCCAGCTAGCACAGAAAGATTTAAGGATTTGTGTCCCTCTATTCCAGGAAGTTCTTAAGGAGTTAGGCCAAATGTCTCGCATATATTGCATTTTCAATATTGTGATGGTATAGACTTGATGCGGACGCCAAGTTTTCTCCAGGAATGGAAGGGTGTAACCCCCCTACAAATGGGGGTTCCTGAAAAGTCTTCCTTGAGCTGGCCTAAATGCTTACTGCCAGGCTGGTGTCCTGCGTTTTAGCAGTTCAAATGTATTGCCAGAGAGTGCTGTATAGCCTCCATGTACTGTCTCTTTAAGAGCTGCCTAGATTGCAGTTATAATTATTCTGGGAGGGGGCCGAGTGTGTCTATGCTTGAGTCCCACCCGGGCTTCCACATAATCGCTCCGTTTCTGCCATCGCTATTAGCGCAGAGGGAGCTCTGTCAGAAGATGTGCTTGTTTGCTGGTTATCTATTAGAATGGTAAAGATATTATAGTTTGTCTAACCTGCTTTCTTTTCAGCATGGACAGTTCTGTTTATTTCCACCATCTTGGTCCTGGACTGCCGAAATGGGCCAATCAGTACCTTTGGGGACTCTAAAATGGAGCCTGTCTCCAGGTGTCTTGTGGGAGCAAAATTCTGTAGGAATTGTAGTTTTGGGTTTTTGGCGCCTAAATGAACCTGGAGGGGAGCCTTTGTTGTGACTGACAGACAGATCAGCCATCTGAACCTTTTGGATCCTGGGGAAAGTCCCAGGCTGCTTGCAGCTTCAGTCAGCTCTGAGTTGGGAATTGAAGGAGTAACAGCTTGAGATAGTCAAACAGCAGTCCTGCATAGATTTGCGCAGGAGAACAGTGAAAGGGCTGAGTTTTAGCCTGCCTTTTTACCTGCTGTCCCTGAGAGGGAAAAAAGAGTTAATTCAGACTGAATCCGAGTTGTGAGAATGATTTAAGCCACTGAACTGTGACCAGGCTTTAACCTGAAGAAGACCGAAGATTTGCTGAATGCGATCAGCCTATCAGGATCTCCAGCCACCTCTGAACTCCCGGTTTGTGCAGAGACTCTGTAATTGCGACTGGATAGCAATCTGCCTGGTATAGTAGACTTTCTTACATGTAAATGTGCTGTGTGCTGTTAGTGGGTCGGGATTTGGTTCCCCACTGTGTGCTGAACTGTGTTCTGCTTGCTGGAGGCAGCATCCAGCTCCAAAGGACTAAATCCGTTTGCATCTCCATTTGGCCTGGGCCTTGCCACACTGGCCCTGCCAGAATACCTGCTACACAGAGAAAGTCATCGACAACAGACCTGCCTGGGGATCAGCCCCCTGCTCAACGCCTTGAACAGGAACGATGCCTCGGTGATTCGTGTGGGCCCTGCTTCTCCTGGCACTCCAGCTCAACAACCTGCGGTCTCAATTTCGTCCTGCCTGTGTCCTGTATTGGGTATCATGAGTAAACATCAGGGTAGCTCCCTGCAACAACAGCTAAATCTAAAGTGTTGTCATCTGATTGTCTTGTTGCTTTTTCTTTCACAAACTGAGCCCTCCGGCTCTGGAGTACAAGTAGTGTGTGTTGTGCATGTTGCTTTCTTCCATCACAGGGCCCCAACCAGCTGCGATGCCGGTCTACCCCAGGCAATGTTCCTGGCTAGCCCACCATTCTCCTACCAGGATACCCAGAGTATGTGACTGTGTAGGAAGTCTGAAGTGCATGCATAACTGTTTGATTGATTTAGCTTTTAAGCCAGTCAACCTGATTACGCCCCTTCCTTGTTTGAGTCCCTTGAATAAATCAGATCTAACTCTTTTTGCATTTAACCTGACTGTGGTTCCAGTTTGTATTGAAAGTGCTGTACTGTTGTGGTTTGCTGTGTCTAACCTTGTTTTACAGGGGGTCTCCAGGGTTGAACTGGTGGAACCAGCCCTGGTGGTAAGTGCAAACAGTGTGGGTACTTGCATGGTGAATAAGGGGCATTGCACAGGTGATTACTGTATATTGTTCCAGCCGCTAGAAGGGATATAGGGGAGTTACAGTGTCCCTGAGGGCTGTGCCAGGTTAGCTTGACCACGAACAACCCTGACCTCTGGGTGGAGGCACCCATTTCTGTACCCAAGCCCCTTAACCTGCAATTAGCCAAGCAGGCAGGGATAGTAGCCCTTGGGATAGCGCCACCTAGGGTTTACACAAAGAAGCACGCCTTCTCAGTCTGCCTCTGTGTCACCGTGGAAAGCAAGCATCTGAAGGGTCCATCTCTACATGTACCGCAGTAAGTAATGCAAACAGTGTCAAGAAAAAGGAAAAAGATAAAGCTGCACAGCCATTAAAAAAGCTTGTTAAATACGGCTCAGATATCAGGGTGTCCAAAAAGGGGAACCCTGAATCCAGTGATGGCAAAAATAAAGATTAAAGTGCCTTAGAGCCGGCCCGGTGGCACTGAGGGTTGAGGTGCTGGACACCACACCTCTCGCTACGCCGGCGACCCGGGTTCGGGAACGGACTCGGGTGGCCGGGGGTCAGCAGGGGAGAGGGAGGATTGAGCGTCCCAATGGATGCTGTCCTCTATCAGGGGTGGAAACCAAGAACGCACTCGCGTTCTGCATCCTCTTCATAGCCGGTGGAAGCACCGACAATTGAAGGGGATGGAGGCGGCTCCATTCGTCGGAGCTGGGGAGGGGGGGACGTTGACGGCACATGAGAGGTTGGGCGTGCGTCAGCATGCCACCACTCGGGACGTACGTCCTAGCGCTCGATGTCCCAGAGGGTGAGGGGAAAAAAACAGGGAGAAAACGGAAAACACCTCCTGGCGGCCTAGATGATAGCCTCTCGGTACCATCCGGACCACCAAAGAGGGACAGACCCCAATGTGCAGGAGGAGAAAAGGAGGCACTCTAGGGGCAGATCCCTCCGAAGATGGAACGGGTAGTTGAGAGGAAGGAAGGAGAGGTCTCCGGAGCACACAAGGAGAGATAAAGAAATAAAGAAAAATGCCTTAGAGCAGGCACTAGAAATGGGGTATACCAAAAAGATATTGAAAGAATATAATATCACTGTCACTCTTCCTGCATGGAGAGAGGAGCAGGTAGATGGCACAGAAAGAAATGCCTTCATCAGAGGACGTATCAAAAATGTGGCAATTTTTCCAGGTGGTCCAGGCCATAGGAAGTCTCAGTAAGATACTTGCAGTTCCCCCCTCCCAAGGGCCAGGCTCCAACCTATCTGCCTGCAGAAGAAGAGGAAGAAAAATATTATGTGCATATGGAGAAAGGTGACCCCATGGAGTTAGATGGCACACCTGAGCAAGATTTTGAACCTCCTCCGAGGCAAATTGAGGACTGCTCATCTTTTTCCTCATTTGTCAAACAAATGGTTGATGCTGTCAACATTCTCCCACTAGAAACAGAGGAGGAGGAGGAGGAGGAGGATGCTGATTTTATATACATGCTGTGAGTAGCTCCAGCAAGAAGGATGTTACTTCCCATACATAAACCACTTAAAAAGGCCATAGTAAAAATCATGGCTGTACCAACTTCAGCTGCAGCCATTGACAAAAAAAACTGGGAGAAAATATCCGGTGGACAAGCAGGGAGTGGAATGTCTGTATGCCCATCTTGATCATCATAGGGTAATCCAGGCTACTGCTTGCAAGAGAGCCCACAGGAGTCACTAGAACACATAAACCTCCTGGACACCAGAGCAGTACTGCTAGCAATGCAGTCTTTCTCCTCCCAGGTACAAGGTCGGATTGGTTAAATCAGGACAGACAACACCACAACAATGTACTACATAAACAAGAAGGGAGGAACAAGATTCTCAAAACTGTGTACAGATGCAATGAGGATTTGGGATCTGGCATATACCTTAGAAGCAAACATATCTGCAGTGCATCTGGCAGGCAACGACAATGTCCTGGTAGATTCCCTAAGCAGAATCAGCCAGGAAAATCAAAAATGGACCTTAAACCAGCAGGTTCTGGTCATAGTGTTCAGAAGGTGGGGCACTCCTAATATAGACCTGTTTGCATCTTGGGAGAACTATCAGCTCCCACCATTTTGTTGCAGACCACCAGCCAGAGGAACAGTCCCAGAGGACTCCCTTGTACTGGACTGGACAGGGAAGTTTCTGTAAGCCTTCCCACCATTTCCACTCATTTCGGAAAGTACTCCTGAAACACACGAGGGAACCTGCAACCATGATAATGATTGCTCCAGACTGGGCCAGACAGGCCTGACACTTGATGCTCCTGGTCCTGTCTGACAAGAATCCAGTTAGCCACAATCTGCTGACTTTGTCCCAGGGCAGAATACCATTCACATATCTAAGGACCCTGCACCTGAGGGCATAATTCTTGAGGAGTTACAAGTTTTCAATCCTGACCTCTCAGAAGTCCTAAAGGTGGTTAAGGTTTCAAGGAAACCCGCTATCAGGAAAGCTTATTCCTCTGAATGGAAATGGTTTCCTTATTGGTGTGTCCCCAGAAATATAAACCCAATAGAGGCAGGGTTGCTTATAATTCTGCAAAACCTAGTACACCTACAGTCATTAGTCCTATGGCCTTAAACTTTAAAGGTGCACTTAGCAGCAGTATCAGCATACATATCAGCTGGCAAGGAAAAGTATTTGGCCTCACAACCCATTTGCAAAAGGTTTTTTAAAGGCTGTCCCACTTGTACCCACCAGTGAAGGACCCTGACCCACCCTGGGACCTCAACATATGCCTTGCCCAGCTTATGGAGGCTCCCTTTGAGACTATGGAAACTGCTGACCTGAAGTATGTCACATGGAAAACCATTTTTCTGGTTGCAATGACCTCTGCTAGGGAGGTAGGTGAATTGCAAGTCCTCTGCACAGAGCCGAATTGCAAAATCCCTACAGGGATAAAGTAGTTCGTAGAACTAACAGAAAATGCCTTCCTAAGGTGGTATCTGAATTCCACTTGAATCAGTTAGTGACCCTTCCTGTACTCTATCCAAAGCACTCCAGTCCAAGTGAGGAAAAGTTGCATAGCCTGGACCTAAAGTAAGCCCTGTCTACCTGCATGGATCGGAGAATAGATGTCAGGTCCCACAGTACCCAGCTTTTTCTTACTTATGGTGAGGATGGCAAAGGCAAACTAGCTACAAAGAGATATATCTCTCACTGGATAGTCTCTTGCATTCAGTTCTGCTATGAAAAAGCTGGAAAAATGCCACCAAGAGGCTTAAGGACACACTCCCCAAAGGGTACCTCTGCCTCTATTGCATTCTCAAGGCGCGTCCCATCATTAGACATTTGCAAAGCAGCTACCAGGAAAAAAGTATACCCCTTCACAAAGAACTACTGTTTGGACATATGGCCCAGAAGGGATCCCAGCTTTGGAACTGCTGTCTTGCAGAAACTTTTTCCAAATTAGCTTCTGGACCCAGCCTCCCATGGTGCTGTTACTGAGTCTGCGTACAGTGTAAACATTAAGTGACTGATTCCTGGAGTCAGAAGAAAAAAAATATACTATGTAGTAATGCTGCTTCTTCTTAAGGGATCGCTCACTATGTTTACACTCCCTAACCCTGCCTCCCCTTCCAGAATCTGAAATAGGTTCACACAAGAATGCATTCCTTTTTTCATCGAGTTTGCTTGAGCATCACTATTGCAGTTCCCACAACTGTAAGCTTGTTGTTATTGTTTATATGGTAACGTTTCACAAGCCTGCTTTAATTTGTTTTAAAAGTTCTATAACATTTTTTTCTAAAAGAAATGTTGGTAGCCTTTCAGCTAGTTTTACTAACCGCTGCTCCACTCTGACTTGGAAACTGTTCTGAGCAATGGCCAGAGTGGAGTGCAGATCCGGAGTTTGAAACCATATTCCAAATAATGAAATTTGCATAGATTCTATCTCCAGGGCATCACTCTTAGCTGAGAAAACTGCATAAAGTGTAAACATAGAGAGTGGTCCTTTAAGAAGAAACAATGAGTAATTTTTTCTTGTGGTTGATTTCATCATGTTGTTGACTAGTTATTACACAATTGTACATAATAGTGCAAAAAATTATTTGTTGATGTGATTTTTAAAATGTACTGAATTAAAAAAAAACAATAACCGAAAACATCTCCTTCTTTCTAACTTCAGATTGTGCACCCCGGTGGATGAACAGTTCCTTAACCTGAACAGCTCCGTGGAGTTCAACTTTTGTACTCTATATGGGGTTGAGTGTTTCTGCCACATCCCCTCAACCTTCTGTTCTCCAAAAACTACATACTAAGACCAGTATTTCCTCATAGTCTCTTGCCACTGGGTCATTTTCATTACCCTTCTCTATATGGATTTCAATCTATTTATGTTCTTCGTTAGATGTGTGGTCCAGAACTGCACACAATACTCCAAGTGTGGTCTCTAATGCATAACCTGGTGCTGCACAGATAGCTGCCTTGATGGTGCAGCTGGTAGCGCAACCAAAACGGTGTTCTGAGCTGCCTGGGTTCAAATCCCAGCTAAAGTACTTTTTTATTTCTCGCTTCTGTTTGTTTGGGTTCCATATATGTGCACACATTCCCTTGTGTTTGAAAACATAATTATCTGTGCAGCACCAGGTTGTGCATTTGAGAAAGAGTAAGGTGCTTCTTTTTTTTAATTTATATTTATTAGGTATTTTCATATACACATACATCAATTACATAATATAAAGCATACAGGATATTCACAGAATACAATTATTCATTCATATTATATGTCCATGGCCGGAATCACCAAGAAATCTACCCCAGAACACCTGACCCTAAATCAGCTGACAATGGTGTTTAATACATTCAGGGAACAAATTATGAATCCATCCCCAAGTGATAGAGTTACCAACCCTGACACTTAGACCTAAATCCCTGCATGCGATCTTGAAAAGTAGCTGTAAGGCTTTCTATCTGGTAGATTTCCATCATGATGGATCTCCCATCCTGAATAGAAGGAATCTGGTGGGACATCCATTTTCTGGTAAAGCCTTCTTGCCAGCTATAAAAAATATTGGTAACAATGTTTTGGTCCACTGGGGAAGAGTGGTCTGGGTACACTGAAAGTAATATAATTTCTCCCGTTAATTCTACTGGTTCCCCTAAACAGTTAGACAGCTCCATCTGAAGTCCACACCAAAAAGGCATTAAGAGAGGGCAGTACCATAAAACATGGCCCAAATCTGCCAGACTGCACCCACACTGTCTCCAGCAGTGACCGTAAGAGGCTAGGAGGAATTTGATTAGGATTGCCGGGGCTCAAAAATATCTGGTTCAAATTTTCCAGGAGAATTCCTGCCAAAGGAGGAGGAAATCACTTTAATAGCTGGCAGGGTCGTGGCGTCCCAGTCAGAAAATTGAACCTCTGAAGCCAGATCCTCATTCCACTTGTCCAATATTAATTTTGTCAAATCTCCTAGTAGGTCTCTTACTGCCTTATATATGTTCCCTATGAGGTGTCCACTTTGATTCCCACAGATGGAATCAATAAGAATTTTTAGTAAAGGTGGATTTGGGGTAGGGAGTTTAGCATCAAATGTCCGATGGCGAAGTATATAATATCTCATTTGGAGGCATCTAAAAAAATCTGTGTTTCAGAGCTCGTATTGGACTTTGAGCTTATCAAAAGATAAGACCCCCACTCTCGTCCAAGAACTGGAACAAGTGCGATAAACCTAAACTATGCCACTGGGAAAAGACCAGATCCATGTGGGAGGGCTGAAAAAGATCATCCTTGGAAATAATTTTACAAAAATCGTATATTGGTTTTATTGCTGGTTTATTTCTTAACCTGAACCAGATTTGAAGAATATGAAATGTTATCTGGGTGAAAAGTGTCAAGGGAGGTGTATTGATAGAAGAGAAAAGAAGAGCTGGAGTGCCATACATGTCGTTCAGTATAAACTCCAGGGACTTCGGGCTGCAGAGAAGCTATCAGTCAGCCAAAGTATGAGAGTGCAAAGAAAAGCTGCCTATGCATAAAGTTTAAGGTTAGTAGGTTTGCTCCCCCTTGAACAATGGACAATTGGAGGATAGAGAAGCAAATTCTAGGGTGTTTCTTACCCCAAATAAATTTAGAAAGTAGTTTGTCCCAGGATTTAAAATAAAAAGGTGAGGGGAAGTAAGGGATATTTTGAAAAAGGTATAAGAGCCGGGGGAGGACATTCATATGGATAGTTTCAATCCGTTGAAAGAATGACAGTGATGCAGATGACCACTTTTCTAGGTCTTTTTGTATTAAAATAGTGAGTGGCTCATAACTGACTAACTCCATGACCATGACCTCCTGATTTAATGCTATGTATATCCCTAAATATTTAATCTTCGTAGATCTCCATCTCAGGGGAAGAAGGTGATGAAGGGTGTTAGTCAGGGAGAAATTGAACAGGAGAGCTTCAGATTTGACAATATTTAATTTAAACCCTGCTATAGCCTCATATTTCTTAAGAATCTTCCAGACTGCCGGACTAGATGTGTCTGGAGAGAGAAGGGTTAAAAGAACGTCGTCGGCAGACATGCTGTCTTTATATTGCTGTTGTCCCAGAGGAATGCCTTCCACTTCGAAAGAAGTTCTGAGAGCCATTCCCAACGGCTCCATGTAAAGGGCAAATAAAAGGGGAGAAAGGGGGCAACCCTGCTGAGTGCCCCAGAACAAGGTGAAGGGTGAAGATACCCCTCTGTTAACTCTCACATATACCCGAGGAGCTGCATAAAGATTTCTCAGCCATTTCAAGAATGACTCTGGAAAATGGAACCTTGACAGGGTGTCCCACAAAAATTGCCAAGACACCCTGTCAAAGGCCTTCTCTGCATCTAAGCTAATAACTGCCACGGGGATCTGCCACTCCTGGATGTATTCAGTAAGTATTAAGGTTCTACGGATATTATCCGTAGTGTTTCTATTTTTGATGAAGCCGGATTGGTCATGATGAATTAGGCAGGGCAGGATCTTCTCCAATCATGAAGCCCATATGGCTGTGAAATTGTTTGTTTGTTTTTTCCCCAATTGTTTAACCAGGTGAGACACACTAAGCTGAAAGCTTGTTTACAGGTGCAACCTGGGAGCACAGGGAAGTTAAGTGACTTGCTCAGGGTCACACAGTATGCAAGTGGGGGCTATGGGATTCAAACCCAGGTCTCTAGATTTGCAGCTCAGAGCTGCAAATCTGGAGACTAGAGAGTGTTAAGGATTGAGATCGGTCGATAAGAGAAGGGGTTAGTGGGATCATTATTTTGTTTTAATGAGGTGGCATGGGTAGCATAGGCCCGGGGGGGGGGCCCTCTGCAACCTTTCTAAATGTAGAGAGTAACTTGGGTGAAATCACACTCCCAAATAACTTATACCATTTGAACAGGAACCCATCAGGTCCCAGGCAACAACTGAAAGAAAGGGATTTAATGCACAGGGAAATTTTGTCAAATGTAATAGGGGATTCCAATATGCTCCATTGAGCCGCAGTGAGGCAGGGGAGAGGAAGGTCCTTTAAAAAGGACGGTCTCTCCTCCGGGGTGGACCGATTGTCTCCCTGATATAAGTTTTGATAAAAGGTGGCGAAAGGGTGAATAATATCTGCCTCCCTATGTGACAGCCTCCCAGAGACTGGATCTCTGATCTTTAAGATGGCTGTGGTGCCCTTTTGTCCCTGAAGGCATTGAGCGAGTCTATAGGTGCCGCGGGGGCCTCCCTCATACCTGGCTGTTTTAGATAGAGAAGGGCCTGCTGAGTCTTAATGTCCATTAGTTTCTGTATTTCCACTTTTGTATCTCGGATCTTTTACATACATAGATACATACATAGACAGTGTCGGCAGATAAGGGCCTATGGCCCACCCAGTCTGCCCATTTGAGCTTGTAAGTTCAGTTTGTTTTCCTAGAAGTCTGTTGCACCTTACCCCTGACCTCCAGAATTCCTTTATGTCTATCCCATGCATTCTTAAATCCCGTGATTGTTTCAGCCCCCACCACACCCTCTGGCAGGGTGTTCCACTTGTCCACCACCCGTTCTGTGAAGAAATTCTTTCTCATGTTTCCTCTGAATCGTCCTCCCTCCAACTTCATCCCATGCCCTCTAGTCCTGGAACATCTTTTTTCGCTTAAAAATAGTGTTTTCCTGCACCCTATTCCTCCCTGTAAGATACTTGTATGTCTCTATCATATCCCCTCTCTCCCTCCTCTCCTCCAGGTAGTACATGTTTTAATGAACCTCTCGGTCCCCTTCAGTATATAACAATTGGTAAGTGCTTAAATGTTCCAAAAGGGTGTTATATTTGGACTCTGATTCCTGCTGTCTCCTAGACGTATATGCTATGGTCCCCCCCACCCCGAGTGTTGCCTTTAAGGTGGCCCAGACCAGGGCTTCCGAGATATACAGAGAAGCATTTTCCTGAAGAAAAAGGGGGAATGCGTTTCCTAATATAGTCCATGTATTGTGTGTCTTTCAGCAAAATCAGGTTAAAACGCCATAGTGTTTGTTTTTTCTTTCTACCTAGATCCAGTTTAAGGATGAGAGGGTGGTGGTCAGAAAGAACCATAGGGTTTATAGCGATGTCCTGCACCTGACCTAGATGTTCACAGGTTACCAAAACGTAGTTTATTCTGGAATAGGCGTAGTGTCTATTCGAGAAAAAAGTAAAACCCGGATCTGAAGGAAATAACCGGCGCCAGACATCTACTATGCCCAAGTGGTCCATGGTGTTTTTTAAATATTTAGTTATGCCTGATTGACACCTGTGACAAGGGTAGGAGCTGTCTAAATGGGTTGACATTGTCAAATTTAAATCCCCACCCAGAATAAGCTGTCCCTGAAGCAAATCCACCACTCGTGTCATTAAATGCTGAGTTACGGAAGGTTTTGACATGGGTGGTAGATAAGCACTCACCAAGGTCATGTCTTGGGAATATAATCTTCCCTGTAAAATGAAAAATTGGCCTTTATTACCCATACAGGACTGAGTGACTTCTAGTGGTGTGGAAACAGGAACCAAAATGGCCACAAAGAGTAAGGTGCTTCTGAGAGTCCCAGGTTTACAGTTGCCTTACTGGTGCAGTAGGTAACGCAACCAAACTGATATTCTGGGCAGCCTGAGTTCAAATCCCAGGCTGCCTAGAATACTGGCAGCTGCAACATCACCAGCTGTGGCTGCTGCAAACGTTCAGGGGCCAAACAGGGCTCCAACTGTTTCATTCTTTGCCCTCTACCTACACTAGACCCTGCCGCTGGATCAAAGGTCCTCCAGCTCAGATTCCCCCAGCCTGCCTAGCCATTTCCTGGAGCTACAATGCTGCACCAGTTGGATTGCCCAGGGGTGGTAAGCCATGCTTCCTCTACAGCAATGGACCAATGGGGAGCCAGACGTTTCATTCCTAGTACCATAGACTACAGACTATAGAGGTTATAACTCTGTCCCTATAGGTGGTCCTCCGCGCTGTGGTCAGGAATGCTAAGGACTGAGTGCAAAGGACATTATTGGGAGTCTGTCAGGGAGTCAGTGAAGGAGACAGCCATCAGCCAGCCATGCCGCCTCTCACTGCACTGGTATGCTAACTGCTGTTGCATGGGAGTACTGTTCTCGTGCAAACTGATCTGGGTGTGCTTGTGTAACTAGGTACTCAGTATCAACTCTGCTGACCAGCCTTGTATAGGTTAAACAGGAGAAATGTTAAGAGGCATATTTTGACCTAATCTGATTTGAATCCATACTTAATGCTGCCGAGAACGTACTGCCTGTTGTGATGGGAACCACACATGTCTTTGCAGTTGTAGCTACAGGCAATGCTGAAAAAAAAGGCCCCTTCTTAGCTGACTGCACACACTCTGTTTGGCTGGTCCTAAACCTTCAATTTGCTAGGTATAATTTGGTAAATTGTTCATCTTGGTGTTGGTAACCAGCTCCCTATGAGCATACTGCATACACTCTATCTGGGTGGTCCTAAACGTTCTATTTGCAGCTTTGTAAACCGTTCGTCTTGGTGTAGCTGGTAATCTACTCACCCTGAGCATACTTCATACACCCTATCTGGATGGTCTTAAACTTTCAATTTTCTAGGTGCAATTTAGTAAGCTGTCCATCTTGGTGTTGCTGGTAGCCTGCTCACCCTGACCATACTGCATACTGTACAACCTAACTGGGTGGTCCTAAACTTTCAGTTTGCTAGGTGTAAGTGGGTAAACTGTTCATCTTGGTGTTGTTAGGAACCTGCTTACCCAGAGCATACTTCATACACCCCATCTGAGTGGACACTAACTTCTATCATGGTCTGTCTGGTCAGTAAGTGTAATGGGCAAATTGTTTATGCTGGTGTGGATGGTAACCAAGTCATTCTGAACTTAAGGCATATGCCCTATCTGGGTGGACCAAATGTCCAATGAATTTGTCAGGACAGTAGGTGTAAATGGTTATCTGCTCATTAAGCCCACTATGTACAGTTTATCAGGTTGGACCTAAACTGTCTGGCCTCCCAGTAATCTGCCCCTACAGTGGGTCTGTTGTTTCCTTTGCTGGGCCTACCACCTCAGAAACCAGCAGCAATACCACTGCTAATTCTGCTGACCCACCTACCTATTTTAAAGAGTCCTGAGACCTCACAGACTGAGGTAGGAGTAACACCCTCCCATGGATACAGACTGGTCCCATGGCCCCTCAACCCTCCCAAGCTGCCCCTCAATATCCAAGTCCCCTAGTACCTCATCTTACCCAAAGAGTACCTCCATCTGGTGTCACTTGGTGAATGCTATGGGATTTACCAAAACATCAGTGCTACCAATCTGTCACAAACCACTCTCAGCAGGTCAGGCCTTCTGCTCCCACAGTGCCAACCTCCAAGCACAGTATTGCGAACAGGTAACAGAACAGGTAACCCTCCTGTCTGCTTGTGGGTCCGAATCACGTTTAGTCTCAAGTTCTGGGGGAATTCAAACTGTGAACCTTATGCTAGCGTACCCAAATGTACAGGCTCAGATAATCTGCTGTTCAGGAGGATGCCAGATAATTTTTGCCTAAGGGCACCTAACCAGGTATCCAAAATGAACCCTTAAACCTCTGTAAAATACCTTAGGTATATTCTTACCTTTTCCCAGTTTGGTAACACCATTAAGCTTATGAACAGCTGTCAATCTTAACCCTCCATACATCACATGCAAAAAGGAACTTCAACGACACACCCAGGCAGTCTTCTTAAACATACATTTACTTAAAAATGGATAAAAAATATGTAAAATGTAAACACAGAACAATATGTCACAAAGCATACAATCACTTAAAAGAAAACAAAGAAAATTACATACAAACTCCAACCAACATACAGTTAGACTTTTTCTAATGTATACCTCTACACAGTGCTTAAAGAATCATACTAAGGATCATACTAAGGAAGAGGAATGAACAAAAAGTCAAAAAGGCCCATGAGGCTCATATCCAATCAGAATCAATAATATGATAATGGCGACTAGATTTAAGGTAGTTATCCAACCTAGATTTGAACTGATCTTTGTTTTTACTAATAATAACAGACAAGGGAAAACTATTCCAAGGTGTAATTATTCTTAAAGTATAGAAATATTTACGTCTATTATTATAAAAAGATTTGCTTACCAGTTGAAGTGGGTGACCTCTAATATTGTACGAAAAATCTTTAAAGACCAAACCTAAATCAACCATCAGATGAGGGTCCTGTACAACATCATATAAGAACAGAAGGTCTCCCTGTAATCTCCAAGTTTTAAGGGAGTACAAACCAAGCTTAGCCAATCTATCCTCATATGATAGTTGGTGCAGTACTACAAGTTTTTTTGTGAACCTACGCTGCACCCTCTCCAACTGAGCAACATTAGCCTTTTTATAAGGACACCAAAGCTGGGAAACATACTCCAAGTGAAGTCTCACACACGCATTAAAAAATGGTAATAACACATTGGGATGTTTAGACATAATGTTTCGTTTTATGGTCCAAATAACTTTACTAGCTTTTTTTATAACTTCATTAATATGATGTGAAAAATACAAATTATTTGAAATAATAATACCAAGATCTTTTTCATCTTTAGTCTCACTAAGGAGATAATGTACCCAAATGAATAACTTTACATTTTGAATACTTTAATTACATACCCCAATGAGTAACCCAGTCACTTATATGATTTAAATCCTGCTGAATATTTTTAAAATCCTCCACATTAGTGCAAGGACCTCCAATCTTAATATCATCCGCATATTTAACAGCTGATGATAAACAGTAGGAAGTTACATCCGATGCAAAAATTTGAAAAAGGCATGGACCCAGCACAGACCCTTGAGGGACTCCACTGGTAACACATCCAACTTCAGAGAAACATCCATTTATACACACCCATTGAGAGTGCTCAGATAACCAATTTTTAATCCATAAGGTAATGTAATGATTTATTTTTAAGGTATGTAATTTAACCACAACAGCCCAATGAGACATTACATCAAATGCCCTACTAAAATTCAAAAAAATAACATCACAAGGATGTGACTGTCATTAAGGAAACTAATGTTCTCATAAAAGCACATCAGGTGAGAATGGCAACCTCTACCCTTCTTAAAACCGTGCTGTTCTTTATCCACAGACATTAGGAAGGGAGATAAAATGTCCTTAATCAATCTTTCCATCAACTTACAAATTGGAGACATAAGGCTAATTGGTCGATAGTTGGAGCAATCGGATTTAAGGCCTCTTTTATAAATGGGAACAACATTTGCACACTTCCATTGTTTAGGAATAAACCCATAAAATAAACAGGATTCAAACAATAACTTAAATGGAATCAGTAAACTCGGAGACAACAAGAACAATAAATGACCTGATACAGCATCTGAACCTAAAGAAGTCTTGCCTTTTAGAAGTTTAATTTTATTTTCATTGTCCTTGATTTTGAACTTTATTAGTTCTGTACCAAGGACTTCTAAGTCAACACCAAAAGAATACTCGGGTGAGAATTGTTTACAAAACTTTTGATTAAATAGGTCCGCCATGGATTTAGAATCATAATAAATCTTGTTGTTATCCTGTAAAGGACCCACTTCGCAGACAGGTTTATTTAAGGAGTTTATGTATGAGAAAAACACCTTACTATTTGATTTAGAAGCTATTTTTGCTAAGTTATAGTCATACTTCCGTTTAGATTTTTTTAATTTCTACCTTACATTCCCTTTGCTTTGAAATGTATACTGCCCAATTTATTGAAGTCTTATTTTGTTGACATTTTTTATATTACTTACTCTTTTGCTGAACAAGTTTCTTAATGGAAGGTGCTAACCATTTTGGCTGAATTTTACCATTTTTATATTTATTAACACAAGGAATAAAGTTATCTCTAACTAAAATTAATTTGTTAAAGAGTAACTCCCAAAAGTGTTCAGTAGTAAGTTTGGAATGTTCATGAACCCAGTCAACCTGGTCAAGAGTTTGTAACACTCCATCAATGTCAGCCTTATCATAACAATAAACTAGGGAAGATCCAGGTATCATTTCAATTGGGCACTGCAATTTGAACGAGACTGCACAATGGTCACTGTTTCCCAGAGGGGCTTCTTTATTCACCTCATATATATTCAGGCTATCCTGATGTAAGATTACATCCAAAAGATTTTTCCCATGAGTTGGGCATGTAACACTGTTTTAAATGCAATTGAGAACTGATAGTTAAGATTTTTTTCCTATTTAAAGTTGTTGCATTTAATAAACCCCAATCTATATCAGGTAAATTTAAGTCACCAAGAAGGATTATATTCCCTAACTCACAAGCAGTTTCCATTTCCAGTAGAATAGCATCTGTATATTCCACCGAGGAGTTAGGTGGCCGATAAGTGCCCAAAATAAGTGGTACCTAGGTAGAATTTATGACTTTAACCCATACGCTTTCAGTAATGATGTTACGTTTCTTAATTTGACAAGATATATCCAGACTTTTTAACTGTTTATTCAAAAGGAGAGAAACCCCTCCTCCCCTTTTGTTTAACCTATTACAAGAATAAATATCAAACCCGGGAATATTATTGTTACCGTCAGCATTATTAAGTTAGATGTTGTTTCCTAAGAGTCCAAAAAAGAAGTGTCTCTTCAAACACAGAATACAGTTTAAAAGTCTGGATTTCCACACCCCTGCTGTGATGTCATCTGGCTCCCCCTTTTTAAATAATAAAAAATATACAAACAGGATGTCCAATCAGGAGGTATATTAAATAAGGTGACATCAGCAAAAACTAATTTCCCAATATGACTCCTTAATTAACATTCCCTCTTGGGCTGGCTCACTCGTGCAACATTTGGATTTCCGTCTGCGATGCCAGTGACCCAGGTTCAGGAACAGACTTGGGTCGTTGGAGGGCTGGCTGGGAGGAAGACAGCTGAATCGTCCAGAGATGGCTCACCTTCTCCGGGGGGAGGAAGGAGTTATGGCCCGGCGCTTGCTGTCCCCTGGTGGAGGCAGAGGGGAATGGTGTGACATCAGGCCTTATTGTCTAGGGGGAGTGGCAGACATCAGTGCAAGCCATGCTGTCTGTGGCATGCCACTCCTCAGGGAGAAAATGGGAAAAATGGCGCCTTGGTTGGGTCGGATGACGGACTCCCAGACTCTCACTATGGAGCTCCCGGATCCCTATCACCACCTCAGCAGCACCCAGGAGCATTGGTATAGCTGTACAGGTTCTTCCCCTATGAAGGTAAGGGACCCTCCCGATGCAGGGATACATCCGGGTTACCTGGGCTGGCTGCAATATGGGGTGGTGGGGTCAGGGGTTGCTGAGTGAGTTAGGTCCATGCGGGGCCTGAAGGAGAGACCGGGCTAAGGTGGGTGGGAGTATAAAAGAAATAATGCACAAAAAAAGAAAAACATCCTCTCTCTCTTTGATCTCGAGCATTTCCTCTTCCCATGGCACATCTAAGGATTTTTATGACTTTTCACACCATGGTATAAAAATGTTTTTTCCTCTGAAATGTCATAAAAAGTTTACGATCCCTATATCCTGGCAGCTGGTCAGCTCCAATTACGTCAGATAAACAGGAGACCCTTAATTAAGGCTCTGTAGTCTGTTTAATTACCTCCTGGTTTCAGGTTAATATATCCTGTTATTTCCACTAAAACCTAACCCATGGCACAGCTGCCTTATGGAGACAAATCACACACTACATTTTTATATTACAAATATCAAAGAACTATCATAACCAGCTGGCCAAGCATCACACCAGGGTCAGGTGTAAGACCCAGCCCCTCAGGGTAAAATCCTGGCAACTAAGACATTACCTTAGAGCCTCAAGAGGCCTAACAGTAACATTACTTCTGTTATTTGGACATGCCCACCCTAACCCAGGCCCAGTGGATAATCTTGGTCCTGGTCCAGGTAGCCAAGGAAAACTAAAGATAGTCTTACTAAACATTGGCAGCCTCCTACCTAAACCTATTCAACTTGAAGCTTGGGCTGCAGCAGTACGACTGGGTATCATATCTCTTACTGAAACTTGGCTCAGTCCCAAAATACCCTTTCAGCTATTTCCCTACCAGGGTTTAACATCTTTACAGAGGAGAAAACAGGGTTGGGGGTGGCCTCATCTGTCTTAAGTCTGATCTACAAAGCTCTGTCCAAAGTAGAAATCAAAGATCTGGATAGGGACTGTGAATGCCTGGCTATTAAACTATTGCTGGGGGCAGGTACAGAAAAATCTCTTGTCCTCCTATCAGTTTATACCCCCCCAAACACCAATTAGGCTTAGATTGCTTTACTATGTACTTCAAACAAATTAATCATAACTGGGAGTGCATTGTTACTGGTGATTTCAGTATCAACTGGGTTGCTCAGTACAGCTCTGGCCACAGGGTCAAGATTGCCACCCTATTCCTATGCCAAATGGTCACAGAAAACACCAGAATCAATGATAAAATTGGAACCATGTTATTAATTGACTGGGTTCCGGTATCTCACCCCAACAGACTCAAAACAGTTAAGGATTTGTCTGACACCCTTAGTGACCACTTGGTGGTGCTATGTGTGTGGCAGTTAAGCAGCCCAAGCCCCCCCCCCACCGACTCATCACTAGCCAAGTCCTTAACAAATGTAAGTTGCCTGACCTCAAGTCCCAAGTTGCCCTGATTGACTGGAGCTTTCTAAATGCCACACTTCATATGGCCAAATCTGAGTACTGCGAGGCCCAGCAAATCCATAACTGGAGAAATGGGAAAAGATTTTGGGAGAATGTTTTGGAGCTCCTGGTCAAAGAGGAAACCCCCCACACAAGAATGCGTACGGTTGACGGGAAAGGGGTCCTTGAACCTTATAAGAATGCCAGTAGATTCGAGGAACCTTTCACAGACCTCTGCTGTCATCCCCACTATGCCAGACCAGTCCCCCCACGGTGGTCCCCCTCATGAAGCTAACCTCCTGCAGGACCCTGATCTAGGGTAGCCTAAATTTAAAGGATCCTGCTCTGAAGTTTTATTCCACATTTGAGCATTGCCATTTGTTTGAAAAGTATTCTGTGCTGTAACCCCCCTTGCCTTGCAGCCTGTATTCCCTGATGTGTTCTGAAGTAGTAGGAAGTCACCATCCTGCCTGGAGATCAAATAAGTGAGCTAGTACTGTGAATGTTTTCCCCTCCTGTTTTACCATCAGAGATACTCCTAGATGCCAGGGAGTGAGGGCTTACAGACAAAATCCCTTTCACAGAAGCAAATGGTGCACACAGATGCACTACAAAATATGTCGTAGGTATTGCAAAAATAGCAAACTGACGGAACATTTCGAATAGCATAGAGTCAGGCATTTCCAAGTGAACCACCATAATCTCCTGTGGTCCAGCAATTCTGATCTACTGGCCAATGGCAAGCATTTTAATTTTTTTTTTTTTGCAGCCAAATATCAACCCCTGCATAATGTGGCATATAAAAACAAAGGATTTGAATGGATGTTTGTTTGGCTATGTTCCTGAGGTCCAGATTCGCCTTCAACAAGGTTTCCACACAGTTATAAATTGGTTCCAGGAACATCAGGTCAAAATGAACACCAAAAAACTGTCACCATGACCGTTAGCTCAAGGCAAAAACTAGCCAGACTATCACTCCCTCCTGTCTTCACCACACTCACAGGCACACCCCTTGAAGAGGCACCGACCTACAAATACCTTGGTGTCTGGTGTTTTGCCAAGGTTGGGTGCTGTTTCCTGGGCATGGCTCTCCAAGCGTTCTCCGTGTGCATGAGAAGCAGCTTCCTGCCTTTCAAGACTGTCGGGAGAAGCAGACATAGCCAGTAGCTGATTTATATTAAGGTATAATTGCACCAGAGTGGCTATACAGAGGGCTGATAGTTTGTGATGTTCTCAGCCTATCATATCTCCTGCCTCTATAATGTCCTGATCTTGTTTACTGATTAGAAGTATTTTACCCTGGTGTGAGTATACGTCAGACTAATCAAAATCCCTCTGGTACTCATGCTTATGTGAAAATGGGGAAGGACAGTGGTTCTGTCTTATATGTGCAAATATTCTAATAACCACACAATGTATGTTATTATTGCCATGCCTCAGGCAATTATATATTTTGCATGCCCTAGCAGCATCAGGCTCTGAATTTAGTGTACACCATCCTATTATTTTGTGAATTGGAAAAGAACAATTAGGGTCTGTGTAAGTCAATACATGTTTATATGCCTCTATGGTTAGCTTTGGTGTTCCCCGAGTGTCCAGTATAGCAGTAATCATAAAAACCTCTGTCTTTTGTTTGACAATCAGCTAATCTATTTTCTAAAATTTCAAAGTGAGTAGTCATATCCATGTCTAAGCAGTGAATTTTTTTATTAAAGCAAATTTTCACTGACAGCAATTCATGCAGCACGAATTAACAAGCAAAGAATTGCGATGGGGAATGCAAGAGCATTCCCTTACTATAGATGAAAAAATAAAAATACAGAGCTGGCCCAGTGGCGCAGAGGGCTGAGGCGCTGGATGCCTTACCTCGCACTATGCCGGTGACCCGGTTCGGGAACTGACTCGAGTCATTCGGGGATCAGCTGGGCAAGAAAGGACTGAATGTCCGCTGATAGCTTTCCTTTCTCGGGGGTAGGTGGTCTCAGCATCGCGCTGTAGATTGACACCCAGAGGTGGCTGGGGGTTAGCACAGGTATGATGCTAGAATGGGGTAGACCCACACACAGAGATGGAGACAGTTGCCCTGTCCATTGCACACGCATCGGTCTGGGGAGAAAACAGAAAAAGGTTTCAGAGCTGGCAGGCTCAATGATGGTGGGCTGCGCCCACGCCTCCTCCTCGACAATCTAGATGCTGGCTTCCGGGGGTGGGGGGAGGCCGGTGCCTCTTGCCATTGGTCCTGTCACCGGGGAACCCGTTATGGGTGGCCAGTGGGTGTGGGTGTGGGAAGAAGTCTGCCAGAGAGACAAGTCCCTTCAGAAGGAGGGGCCGGAATCACTTGCCATCTCCGAGAGCAGGCGTAAAGAATAATCAAAACACAAAAATACAGAAAAATAAAATTATGCAAGCAACCCTGTTCCTATAGCCAGGAAAAAATTGCATTTGCTTACCACCATCAGGCCAAAACCAGTTCTCAGTTTAAGAAGCCCTCAGAGTTCTTTTCTGTATGCAGCAGATCCTCTATACCATGCTGATCATCTGTAGAAATGACTCCTGCCTCGTATGTTTTCAAGGTAACTTATATAGGAAAAATTAAGCTTGTGTTTTATTTCAGCTCAGCACTGTAAGTGCTCTGACTGCAGATCAACATTTTTTGTTTTCAGCACAGCAAGTGCACCATTTGCAATTTAATGTTTTTATATCATAACAAACAGAATTCAAGACTTGGCCCATGGTTGATGCTTTTAATTATTCTAGATGCTATGACCTTGAAGTTTCTATCCAAATTGTGCTTAGCATACAGCATCTGTCTTTGTGGTCTGTCCTGCCCTAGCCTATCAAACGGATAACCCCCTATAAACAGTGAAAGCAGTACTACTGCCCTAAGCATAGCATGCTTTTCATAGATATAGATATAGACATAAATGACTGAACTTGACCGTCTAAGTTTACTAGCACAGAAAGGAAAAAATAGCTTTGCTGTATAAAACCTTTCTTATCTATTTTAACCTACACACTTCAGAGAAAGCAGAATACAGTTAATTTGTAGCTAAATATTTGTGTCTTGAATTTTAAACTGTTTTTGTTCTCCAAAAATAGTCATTCGGTCTCTCATCATTTCATTAATCTCATTAGCATCTGTGTATTCTTCCAGGGTATTTTCAGCAGGTTGTTCATCAGTATTACTCTGCTCCACCCAAAGCACTGTTAATAGTTTGTTGGGGTTTCAAACCACCTCCAGTAGCCCCACATGGCTGAACCAGCAAACTAATGTCAACTGTCTGCTCCACTGCCTGAATCTCTTCCAGGGAACTGAAAGTGCCCATTTGGGCTGCAGATACATTGTATGGTTGGATTAAAAACTATCGTCAACAGTTCCCTCCAATGACTGGAGTGCCAAAATATTGCCAATAGTTTGTTCCAGTGCCTGGATTTCTTCCAAGGACTAGGAAGGCCTGATTTGGGCCACAAATACATTGCAGTAATGCACTTTAGATTTTCCATCCCATATCACTGCCATGCACTCAAAACTCTGCCCAAAACTAGGTCTGCTCTACAGACACAAGGACAGCCTCTTCCTCCGAGTCTGCTGGGAACCGATAACAAAATGGATCCTCCCAGTATTCGACTATGCCAACATCATCTACAGCTCAGCACCCACCTCCTCCCTTGCAAGGCTGGAAGTCCTTTTTAAATCTTTCTGTCATTTTGCCTCCAAGTCCCCTCCACTCATCATCACGACCTCTACTCAGTCCTCTTTCTTCCCTCCCTTCAGCAGAGACATTTGGCTCACAGCCTCACTTTCATCTCCAAATTTTGGTTCGGCTCCCTCCCCTCTCTTGTCTCTCCTGCCACTTCCTCTGCTCCTGTCCCTCGTGTACCTTCTACATCCCCCGTACACACACTTCAACAGGTCAACAAGCTTTCTCCAGTATCCTCCCATCCCTCTGGAACAAACTTCCCCCTTCTGTTTGCCTCACCCCCACTTTCCCAGCCCTAAAACATCTGCTTAGACCACCTCCAGTAACCTCCTGCTGCAGTTCCCGAGAACCTGTACAATATACTTCCTCTACTACACTAATTACAAGACTATTTTCTATGCTTTCTTTTTACTGCCTTACCATATCATATCACACACTACTATTGTAATTTGCCTGTTTTTGCCAAACCAATTTATTGTGCTTCCCAAATCATCTACTATCGTTTCTGAAGTAACTCCAGAGAAAAACTTGTATGCCATATATGACTACCTTATATTGTATTTTGCATATCTTATGTAACTGTCTCTTTTATCATTGTAAACTCCTGTTCCCACCTGGAAATGAGTTTTGGCTCAGTGTGCTTTTCCCGGATACCAATCTTTAAATAAATAAATATGGGTCATGGGTGCGCTGGAACATCATGAGGCATTTTTGTGTATCTGGGGCAGGGACGGACTGTATGATTATGTGGAGCCCCAAGGTCCATGGTCTTGTGATAAAGGTGTGAGTGTGTGTGTGGGGGGGCTTCACTTCTATTTATTTGTCGCATGTGAAAAAGGGCAGTACTGTTCATCATGCCCACAAGTATAAAAAATAAAAATATTATTTAATTATCTGGGTGAGCACACTGTGACAAAATCCCTTTTGTCAGGCTTCCCATCCGAGCTTGTCTCCTTATTTTACTAAACTGTGCTGACCCCCTACTCCAGATCATTATAAAATATGTTTAGAAGAAATAGTCTCCCCCCCCCCAAGCTACATGGTGATACAAGGACCACACACTTCTGCAGCAAGCACATACACCCTGGCAAAAGGAAAAGTACCCCCTGCCTATCACAAGCCCAAACACCTTGGGCTTCACTACAAAGTGACAGCCCATACCTGGCCCAAGATAAACAAAAATGCCTCATGATGCTACAGCCCACCCACGGTCCATATCCCATCTAACATCCATACAACAAAGGGGCATTTATTTTTGTACGCCACATTATTCAGGGGTTTGTTTTTTGGAGCTACCGCTGTTTATATACCCTAGTCGCTGGTAAGCCTCCTGCTGCATGACTGCCCCAGCCCCATCACCCTGGTATCCCCAGGTCTTACCTTCACCTCCTCTTTATTCCCCCAGAACTTAGCTCCCTTTGTTGGGGTGGCAGAGACTCTCCCAATCTCCACCACAAAATAGATCCAGTACATTGGAGCCAATGCCTAAGTGGTCATGTGTGGGGCCTGTGGGTGGCCGGCATCATTTTATTTTATTGAAATCTAGGATTACAAATACCTTTGAGCAGGAACTGCTCATTTACAAAGGTTCCACGTCGAAGGAATGGGGGTATACATACATACAAAGGTCAACATAATAATACATAGTTACACAATAAAAAGTAGTAAGAGACTGAGGCTTAGGAAATTGCAGTAATTCAAAATGTGCCAGATGTTAAGTAGCATGACATACCAGCCAAGGGCAATCTTAGAAATAAGTGCTGCAGGTGAGAGGGGGGTATGCAGGCAGGAAAGCCATTGTCAGAGGGTAGAGGGTGAGGGTAAGAGCTCTAAAGGGGAGGAAGGGGAGGGATAAAAGTCAGGAAATGCCTTGGGGAGGAAAGGGAGAGGGGGCAAGGGGGTAGGCAGGTAGGAGGGGGCAAGGCGGGGAGAAGTAGCTGTCAAGACTGAAGTGGAGGCCAGTGAGCGGTGGGCCTCTGATTAGGCAAGGCAATCACAACGACTAGTTGAAATGAGATGAAGTCGGAGTTGTCTCTTAAAAGGGCCAAGAGCAGCAGCAGTAAGAGTTTCTTTGTGGAGAGTATTGTACCACTGTGGTGCTCTGTGGGCAAAGGCCCTTTGGCCCATGGTAGTCTGGCATCTGGGGACAAGGAAGGTTAGTTGTTGTGAACTTCTAGTTCGCTGGGTGCTGTGGTGGTCAATAAGGAGCTTTTCAATGCCCGGGGGCATGACCCCGAGGAGGACTTTTTTGGCTAAGAGGCAGGTTTGATATTGTATCCAGCTGATGAGAGGAAGCCATCCTGCCCGAGTGTACAGGTCACACGTGTGTGTAAGTCGGTCAGCCCCAGTTAGCAGCCTACATGCTTTGTTGAGTGCAACTGTAATTCTGCGGAGGGCAGAGGCGGAGGCAGAGCCATAAATTGCTAGCCCGTGATCGATGATGGAGGTGACAGAGCTGTTGATGGCCAACCGGAGAGTGTCAGGAGTCATGCGGTGTTTGTGCCTGTACAGCAGGCCTATACGGATGTTGGTGGCTTTGGCGACAGAATCTATGTGCCGATGGTAGGAGAGTGAGCTGTCCAATGTGACACCTAGGTATTTAAAATCAGGAACGTGTTCAAGTAAGGTCCCTGTGGTTTAGGATGGTGAGGTCACTGGATTTGTACTTGCTCCTGGCATTGTAGAAGGTCATAACCTTTGTTTTGCTGTAGTTCATGACCAGTTTGTGTGACTTGAACCATTCTTCGATGCACATGAATTCAAGCTGTAATTGTTTCTCAAGGAGCTCTGCATTTTGGTGGTTGGTGAACATGACTGCATCATCAGCATAGAGCAGTAATTTCTGGTGGCAGACACTGGAAAGGTCGTTGAGGAAAAGGCTGAAGAGTAGTGGCCCCAGGATGGATCCCTGTGGGTCCCCTGAAAGGACTGGCTTTTCTTCCGAGGTGACACCGGCAATCCTAACCCGCTGGACCCTCTCCCCAAGGTAGCTTGAAAACCAGAGCAGTGCTTCATTGGAGAGCCCAATGTTTGATAACTGCTTGAGTAGGAGTGGGTGGTTCACAGTATCAAAGGCTTTCATAAGGTCGATGAATACTGCCCCTACACAGTTTCCTTGATCGAACGTGGTATGGATGAAGCCCGTGAATTCTAATAGTGCAGTGGTGGTACTGTGCCCTTTTCGGAAACCATGTTGCTCAGGACATATGTTTCCAGGTACTTGACTAGTTGGTCTGAGGTGATGCGCTCCAGGGCCTTAGACAATGGAGAGAGGATGGAGATAGGTCTGTAGCTGGAGTGCAGTGATTTGTCTCCACTTTTGTGTACCGATGTGATGGTCACCTGTTTCTAGCGAGATGGGAACTGGGACATCCTTAGTGATAGATTGAGGACCTTTGTCAGGGGTTCAAGGACTTCTTCAAGGACAAGTGCTAACAACTTCAGGTCAAGGGAGTCACCGCTGTAGCCTGCGTTGTGAATGGCCTTCCGAATATAGGTTCTGGCTTCATGCACTGGGATCTCCTTGAAGTAGAATTGTGGGGCAGGGTGTAGGAGAGGAGTAGTTGCAGGAGGGTTACTACTAGAGGGGGCATCAAAGAAATTAGAAGGGAGAACACTATCCAAGTTGGAGAACGCATTGTTAAAGGTGGTGGTGATTGTGTACAGGTCAGATGTTGGTGTTCCATTTATGTTGAGCATGGTGGGTAGTGACTTAGGGTCCTTGCCTGTAAGGTCTTTCAAATTACTCCAAAATTTTTTTCCATCACCCCAGGAGTTGGAGAGAGTTTCCTTGAAGTATTTGCTTTTAGCGCTCCTAACTGCCCGCCTGCACTCATTTCTGGCAGCTTTATACTTTTGAATATCCCCAGGTTTGAATGTTGCACGGGCACAGTGCCAGAGATGATCCCTATGTTCAGTTTAAGTTGTTTAACCAGGTATAGCACACTAAGCTGAAAGCTTTTTTACAGAAGTGACCTGGGAGCACAAGGAGGTTAAGTGACTTGCTCAGGGTCACACAGTATGCAAGTGGAAGCTGTTGGATTCAAACCCAGGTCTGGTCTGCTGGATGTCACCAGATTTGCAGCTCAGAGCCTTAGACCACTGCGCTATACTGCCTCCAATGTTGCCTCCAACTATGTTTGAGTAAAGTGATTAGATCGGGGGTTATCCAAGGGTTAGCTCTGCCCCTGACCTTCAGCTTTTTGAGAGGTGCAAAGATATTGCAGGCCGCAGTGAAGTGGCTGATGAAAAGGTCTAAGGCTTGGTTTACATCAATGGCAGAGTCGATTGGTGTCCAGTCCAGGTGGTTTAGGTGTGTCTTAGTAGCTCAAGGTACCCTGCTTTAACACTCTGGTGTAGATTATTTTAGGAGGGGCTTAATGAATTTGTTTGTCCAGGTACATGTGACCGTGAGTGGTCACTGATCCCATTAGGGAGCACTGAGACTTTTGAGATTCGTTCAGGGTGATTAGTAAGGATCCAGTCCAGAAGTGTGTGCGACCCTGTCCTATAGTTGCATCTGGTGGGGGTGGTAACAAGCTGGGTGAGGTTCTGTGATGCGACAGCATCCTTGTAGTTTCTTGCCTCCAACGATAGCCAATTTATGTTGAAGTCGCCTAGTACTATGAGTTCAGAGTTATGGTGTAATCCCTGTAGGCTTTCCAATATGCTCATAAATCCATTGAGCTGATCTTTAGGGGGTAGGTACACAGAGGCAATGGTGAGCTCCCTTATTGTGCGCACCGAGTAGAACTTTAATAGCGAGAACCTGCAAGGGTGGTTTAGGGTTTGAGAACGGGAAGACTTGACACAGATAAGAATTCCTCAGGTAGACGGCACATCCTGCCAGCTAGAGTATTTCTGCTTTCTTTTTCCTGTAACCGCTTAAGACAGTAGCGATGAGGGTGCACAATTATGAGCATATGCAAAGGTGCATGGTGTGAGACCAGTCAACGTTCCCACCCCAAATAAACTTGTCCAGATTACATTGCCATCCATGTCACTCTAGTGGCAGTATAGCAGCGGAGTTTACTGGCCTCCCTTCCTGGAGGACAGCATCCTCGGGTGTGCTCGATCCTCTTACCTTACCCCCCACCCTGGCTGGCCCCTAACAACCTGATCTACTTTCTGAATATAGGTCACCGGCATCGTGAGCAGTATCCCTACCGTTGCACTGACAGGCTAGCCTCAGGGGTTGATTTTTAACTGAAAAAAATGAAACTGGTTGCCAGTGGACCAGTAGCTCAAAATTGAGGGACCACAGGAGATTATGGCAGACCACTGGGAAATGCCGGACTGTATGCTATTTGACACAGAAAATTAGTTTTGTTGCCTTATTGGTCCTTGTGACAACAGAGCCAGAAAAAAAGAGATGATTTGATGCGTTTTATTGGACCAACATAGATGTTACAAAAGAAAACGGGTGCTTTAACTTTCGGACTACATCCAGTACTTCATCAGAAACTAATGCCAGTTGTTTTGGAAGAATACATCCTATTAACACCCAGATCATACATAAAAAACAGATTAAAAAGTTAAAAAACTTCTAGTGGCCAAAACTCCATTCAAAGATCAACTGAGAACTATATGGGAAACATACAGTATAACTATTATCCAATAAGGCATTTCAAGGTCAAATGTCAACAGACCAGATAACACCATCCCTAAAAAGACCATAAAACATCACTGAGTGTCATTTTAAACTATACATGAGTGAATGTGTTTGTGTATATGTGAAGAAACTAAATCGTATTGGCCTAAAACTGGCATTTGAAAGTTAACCTAAAAAAAAAGTCTCATTCAAAAGGAAGGTATTACAAGGTCAGAATTACAGAATGAATCACCCTTTATCTTGAGAGAAGAGAGCCAGAACACTCTTAATTAAAACTAAGACATGTGATTAAAAACTCAAGCAATAATATGTTAAAGTCTTCTAAGTATACCATGGTGAAATGTCATCTGAAACAAAAAATTCCTTAATCTACGGCCACTTACATTGTCTATCTCCACTTCCCTTCCCACCAGGATGCCCCCGTAAATGAGCTACTGCAGCTCTGTGTGTGCCTTTCCTGGTAAAACTTTTTCAAATACATAAAGAAAATACATTAATTATTGGGTTTAAAGATAAGCCGCCCTAGTAAAAAATAAATATAAAAAAACTGTATCACACATTCATTCAGTGTTAGCCCTGTCAGAAGAGGTTTGTTTACCATATACTAAAAAAGTCAATATTATCCATTAATGTTAAAACCCACATTGCTTTAACAGTATTATGGGGTATGTGGAGCACTGTCTGATTGTACGATGCATGCAGGGCTAGGGTTTCACAGTCATGTGGTATACAGACCAGAGTGTGTTACCTTGGGCCTCCCCTCTTGCTTGTCCAGATGGGCTTCTGTAGCCACTGCCCAGGTGAGCCCCCATACCCCTGTCATACCCTGTACAGTGCCATGGGTGGATGCACTGTACTCAGACCACTGCAGTACACCCACACACACCTTTACACCAGCCTGCTAGGCTGCAATACCTCCTGTTAACCTGTATGGAGTGGTGGGACTGCCCTGTAGAGCTGTATCTGCATATACCACATGTATGCAAATAGCCTGAATACATTCCAGTAATGAGATGCAAAAGTGGGGTATGGGATCAGACTGTGCAATGAGGACATTTGCATATCCTGGCTGAATATTGCAATTCTGCGCTCAGTGCAAGTGGCCATGCATCGCGCATTTCTGTATGCCCCACACAGATCTCAGGTCACCTGCCATGCTGCGCATCTCCCACTGCATGATCACATATGTTTGAGACATTCAGCCGGACTTGCTCGATCACATTCTGTGGCGCATCATATGAATAGATGAATGTTTTGTGCTGACACATCTGAGAAGCGTGGCACATGGAGTTGTGTGATACAGCAAGCCACTTTTGAATATGGGGCCCAAAAAGAACAGGCACAACACCAACTACCTAGTAAATGAGATACTGCACCTAACATGTCCATGTATGAACATGTATCTGTATATAACCTCTGCCCCCTGCACTTTGGCTCTCCCAGCCTTCCTTAAGTCACACCCCCTAAGAAAGGCTGGGAGAGCTGAAATGCAGGGGCACAGCCACAGTCTGAGCTGTTCAAAATAAAGCTTTTGAAATCACTTTAGAGTTTCTAGCCTTTCTTGAAACTGCACATGGTTAATGTGCTACACCTTTGGACTTTTGGATAACAGACTGTGTGTTCCCATATACTGTAGTTCTCAGTTGATCTTTGATTGGATTTTTGGCCAAAATAATTTTTACAACCTTTTTAATTTGTTTTTTTATGTATGATCTGGGTGTTAATAGCATGTATTCTTCCAAAACAACTGCCATTAGTTTCTGATGAAGGACTGGATGTAGTCTGAAAGCTAAAGCACCTGTTTTCTTTTGTAACATCTATGTTGGTCCAATAAAATGCATCAAATCATTTCTTCTTTTTTTCTGGATATTTTGTAGGCTATTTGAAATGTTCTGTCAATTTGCTATTTTTTTTTTGGCAATATCTACTACCACAGTGCACCTGTGTGCATCACTTGCTCCTGTGAAAGGGATTTTGTCACAGTGTGCTACTGTGCTTACTGTACCTGAAAAACAAAAAATAAATAATTATACGTCTCCACTGAACAAGTTTCATACTGTGATTGCAGAAGTAGGCGAACTCCTCTCAAACAAAGAAACTCGCTTTTTCTTAAACTGTGTGTTCAAGCAGAAAATAAAAGAGCTTGCAGCACATAATTCAATGAACCTGTCAAAGGACAGTAAACACTTCACAGACAACAGCCTCCTTTCAAAGCACTTTCTCTCAATTCTGCAACACTTCAACCCCAGAAAACATCGGTTTCCATGACGTTTGTCAGACAACAAGAGCAAAGAAAAAGGAAAGACACTGCAGGGATGAAGCAGAACTACAGCACCGTGAGCGCTAAAGCATCATCAAGTCCCATGATGCATTGCAAGAGTAGGGTCATGACAGCTGTAATGGAGCCAAGCAGGTTTTAACAGTAGCACAGAGCAGGGTTTAATAACTTGAAATCCAGATGAATTTAGAGTGTGTAATATAGGCGTTTATTATTCAAGCCTACAGACTGCATTGTTTTAAGACAAAATGGTTAGGGACCTTCCTTTAAATTTTCTGTAAGGTGTCATGACATGGTACCCCCCCAGTATCAAGTCTACTTCAGCCAGTTGTTTATTTAGGTTGGTGTCCTAAGATTTCTCTTGGGTCTTTCACAATTTTTACCAAGTGTTAGCAAAGGGAACCTTTATGGACGTTAGGACTGCCTATGTTAAAAAGGCATATGAAGTTTCTAATAACTTATATATAGGTTCCTTTAAGTTCACAATGGTTGCAAGCCAAATGTTTGCTTTTTCTATGATGTTTTAATTGACTTCTAATTCCCCCACTAAGTAACCAAGAGAAAGAGACGTGCATAGTCTGTGTAAGTGGATTGATGGAATTTTGTACCCTTATGCTATCTTTTCATGCGTTCTGTATTTGTTTTTTTTTTTTGTTTTTTTTTACAAAAAAGTGAATAAATAAAAAGTAAAACAAAAATAGAGAGTCCAGGATTGGTTCTGGGAACACCAGCTTTCCCTTAACTCTAAAAAGACAATTTCTCAGACTGGACTTCTGGTTCTGCTTTCCTCCCATGCTGGTACGGATTGCTTCGGCTCCTACCTCTCCGTGGTTAAATCTGCTATAATCCTCCCAACCACAGCTGCCTGAACAAAAAATAAATGTCAGAACATTGATGCAGAATGATGACTGGTAAAAATAAAACAAAATATGGCTTGGCTGACTCATCAGAGTAAGTAACCACAGCAGAATGTCTGAAGTTGAACTCAGTCACCCGCCATTGTATCGGGGCACACAAGCAGGCAAAGTGAAGACAAAATTGAAGAACAGTTCACTAGTACATGTCAGAGACTGTTCTATGAGCTCTAAATACTGGGGTCCACCATGCGATGCCTGGAGGCCATGGTTGGGGATACTGCAAAGGACCTCACAGACAGGGCAGCAGCTAAGAATTTTGGGGCCCAGGACAAGTCACTTGAAATGGGCCCCTGTCTCCCGAACCAGTTAATGCTGAGGGTAATGCCAGCTCCTCAGGTGGGTTCCCCTGAGCTCGAGGTCCAGGACAACATCCCCACTAGTACCCCCATTACTGCGGCCCTCTTCACAGAGGTACAACAGCACACTAACGATCAAGAGGAGGGCCTGACTGAGGCCTCCCAGCATGGTACAGAGCTCAGGTACCTTTTTTGCTGGGTGTGGGAGCTCACAGAAAAACATTATGACATTGCTCTCTGGTCCCAGAGGGACAATATAAGAATACATAGCCTGCCAGAGGGGGTCACACAAGGGGAGATGGACCCATTTCTCTAATCACTGATCTGGCAGTTAGATACATAGATGCATAGATACATAGACAGTGTCGGCAGATAAGGGCCTATGGCCCACCCAGTCTGCCGATTTGAGCTTGTAAGTTCAGTTTGTTTTCCTAGAAGTCTGTTGCCCCTTACCCCTGACCTCCAGAATTCCTTTATGTCTATCCCATGCATTCTTAAATCCCATGATTGTTTCAGCCCCCACCACTTCCTCTGGCAGGGTGTTCCACTTGTCCACCAACCATTCTGTGAAGAAATTCTTTCTCATGTTTCCTCTGAATCGTCCTCCCTCCAACTTCATCCCATGCCCTCTTGTCCTGGAACATCTTTTTCGCTTAAAAATAGTGCATTCCTGCACCCTGTTCCTCCCTGTAAGATACTTGTATGTCTCTGTCATATACCCTCTCTCCCTCCTCTCCTCCAGGGAGTACATGTTCAGTTCCTTCAACCAGTCTTCATAGGACTTGTGATGCAATCCATGCACCATCTTTGTTGCCTCCTCTGAACCTTCTCTACCCTGTCTATGTCCTCACGTAGGTATGGTCTCCAGAACTGTACACTGTACTCCAGGTGGGGCCTCACTAGTGTCTTGTATAGCAGAATTATGACCTCCTTTTCCTGCTGGTGATGCCCTGCCTATACATCCCAGCATCCTATTTGCTTTACCTGCTGCCTTGTCACACTGTTTCCCTACCTGAGGTCTTCCAGAGATGACAACCCAAGAGCCCTTTCCTTCTTGCTGCATGCTATATCCTCACCCCCAACTGATATATTGTGCCAGGGTTTTGTGCCCCATATGCATTATCTTGCACTTCTTTGCATTGAATTTCAACTGCCAAACCCCTGCCCATTCTTCAAGTTTCTGCAGGTCGCTTCTCATTCTGTCTACACCCTCTGGTGTGTCTATTCTGTTACACAGCTTTGTGTCATCAGCGAACAGTGAAATTCTGCCGTCTAGGTCCTGCACAATGTCACTGATGAAGATGTTGAATAGGACCAGTCCCAGCACTGATCCCTGTGGTACCCCACTGGTCACTCTTCCCTCTGTGGAGTGATAGCCATTTACCACCACCCTCTGTGTCCTGCCACCCAGCCAGTTACCTACCCACCACACTACTGTGTCCTGCCCACACCCATATTCCCCAGTTTGTGTAATAGTCTTCTATGTGGCACAGTGTCAAAGGCCTTGCTGAAGTCCAGATAGGCCATGTCCACTGCCCTCCCCTGATCCACCTCCCTAGTCACCCAGTCAAACAATTCAACAAGGTTGGTCTGACATGACCTCCCCCTGGTGAAACCATGCTGCCTTGGGTCCTGTAGTCCATTGACAACCAGATGTTCCACCAATCTCTCCTTCAGTAGTGCTTCCATGATCTTCCCCACTACCAAGGTAAGGCTGACTGGTCTGTAGTTCCCTGCTTCCTCTTTGTTCCCACTTTTGTATAAGGGGACTACATCTGCTGTCCTCCAGTCGCTGGGTTGCTGGGGTGGCACAAGGATGACCCACGAAATATTGTGAGGGCATATAGAGCACTCGGCTCAAACCCTCAGATGCAAATGCTAGACCCTGATCCATACTCCTCAACTTCCTAGACTTTAGTATCAAACTCAAAGTGTCGATGATAGCATAGAACAAAAAGAAACTTACATTTAGGGACAAATGCATATATTTTTAGTATCATTTCACTCCCTTGATGCTTCTTAAGTGCTGCACACTTCTAGCTATCCACAAGGATCTGGCAACAAAGAATGTAAAAATGTAGATTGTTACTTCACTGTAAGCCACAATCCACACCACTGAGGGCCCGACCTTTTTCTGCATGCTGGTGGAAGCCAGTCCTTGCACGGGAAGTTGGGAGAGCCGTCTGACTTGTTCTTCACCCCTGACCTAGCTTTAGACCTGCTGCCTCATCTTGGCAGACTGTCTCCAGAGCTTGCAAATTAAATTGGCAGGGCCAGGGACAATTCTCACAATCCACCAGCAACCAGGCGATGGCTGCGTCTCTAAAGTTTGGTACACGAGGAAGCAGACTCTGAAGATCTGTGCTGAGAACACATACAATACATCTCAGAACTGGTACTGGCATTGGGGCCTCGCCCTGCACACGAGATGGCTCATCCTGGGCCGGACTGACTAATATGCATTATAAATGTGATTGGAGACTTTTTTTTATATTTGAACACTTCATATTCTTTTTACATTAAGCAAGTTTTTTATTTTTTCCTAGGTCAGGAGGGTAGTTAGTATTTGGTGTTTGTTACTATCACTTTGGTATGACTACATAAACTGGTGGGTGGCTGTCCTGAGAGCAAAGAGGGTTTTAACTGCCAGTGCTCTTCCCACTTAAACTTAAGGCTCATTCACACTGCACCTTGCCCCAGCGACTCCTTTGTAATGGTTCAAAATAATTTTAATAAATGTTCCAGAGCCGCGTTCACACAGCATAAGTTTTGCTGCTGCCCTTTTTCTTTTCCTGCGATTTGACTGTTGTTCTAGTCACTGCAGGTTTGGTGGGGAATGTTTAGTGGTGCAGGTGGTTTGGCTGTTCAGATGGCACAGGAAACCACCTACACCACTACACAAATCCAGGGAAAGAGGGAACGTGGAGTCAACACCACGCAATGGAAAAGTGCCCAAATGGTAGCATTCACACATTTATTTTATTTATCATTTATTAAAATTTTGGTGACCAGGTAGGCCCACTGAGACCAAAACAGTCCTTTTTTTTCAGGGGCAACCCGGAATTAATTACATACATCTATAAACATAACAAAATACATACATTTCATTTCACAATTAACAGTCAATATAGACATACTGACCCAGTCAAGGATACAGTGACAGGTTCATTACAATCAATATCAACAGGAGTAGAAGTACTATTATACACAAGACAGTCACAATCAGATTGATGTCCCAATAAGGTTAGATCAGCAGCAGGGAGTCTGGTAGACTCAGCGGTAGCAGCTGCAGAGGCTCAGATACAACAGGTGGGCTTTAAGACCATGCTTGAAGCCCCCAAGGGAGGTACATTCCTGGAGACTGCTAGGGAGACCATTCCAGATAGGAAGGATGAAGGCAGCATAGGACCGGAGTCCTAGGGAAGTCCTAACACTGGGGACATGGAAAAGCTGGCGACCAGATGATCTTAGTGTTCTCCCATTCTTTTTGGGAGCTAATGTGTTAATTAGGCTAGGAGGAGTGCCATTTTGTTGGAGCTTAAATGCAAGGCACAGTCATGGATATGATAATCTGCCATCTAGAGAAGGCCACTAAGAGATAATAGTACAGTACCTTGCAGTGATACTCCCATGGTGGCACCCATGCAGCGAAGCACCCTATCCTGTGATACAGTATTTTTAGTCTTTGCATTTCAGAACTTCTTACAGAATGTAGTAAAGGGGCCCCATAAAGCAAGGTTGGTAGGAGTGTACCAGTGGAAGCCTTGAGTTTGGATTCATGAGTGAGGAAAGGGCTCAGGGGATATAATAGACCTAACTTTTGGTTGAGTTTCTTGGTCAGATGGTCGATGCGGCTCTTAAAGGAGCAGTCTTGGTCTAAGTATACACCTAGGTATTTGATACAATCGATCACTTCAATTTTTGAGCCATTGGAAAGAGTTGGGGACAATAAATGTAAACGTGCTGGGTCCAGGCTTTTAGGGCCAAATAGCATGGCTTTGGTCTTTTTACTATTTAGAACCAATTTATTAGCAAGAAACCAATTCTTAAGTAGACCAAGGTCTTGACTAAGAAGGTTGTTTAGTTGGACAGTGTCTCAGGAGGACCTATAAATCACGGCATCATCTGCATATAAGGTCACCTTGGCCCCTCCACAATGTGGAGGCAAATCATTAATAAATAGGGAAAACAGGAGAAGTCCCAATATTGAACCCTGGGGGACGCCGTCTGTGATAGGGCATTTGTTGAACTTAGCGCCATGCCATCTGACAATTTGTGATCTGCCGTCAAGATAGTCCGTGAACCATTGAGTAGACAGATGATCAAGCCCAAGCGATGTTAGTTTAGTGATAAGCAGCTGATGATCCACCAAGTCAAATCACCGATCCACGTTGTTGACACGTATTCGCCAGTCGGCCGTGGTGAAACGAGCCTCCCAGAGATATGGCCATGGCTGCTGCAGCACTGTGGAATTTATGCTTGAGTACTAGCTGGCTCCTCTGTCTCTCATGTGGCCTGATATATACATTTTTGGGAGCGGAAGTTAGACCCCCAGCATTGAGGACTCAACATATTCAGACAATACCAGTGGGAAGGGGGTTTCCTGTGTGTGTGTGTGTGGGGGGTCTCCCTGCCCCAGTGCTGGTTTTCATTTTCCCTTTGCCATCAGTGTGTGAATGCATGAGAGACAGGGTTCCTGGACTCGTATGACTGGATTGGAAGAGGGGGGTTCCGGGAAGCCCACTCACAGGGACCATCTGTGATACTAGGCATGATTAATCTGTTGCCACTACAGCAACTTTGGTATAGCAAAAATCTTGTCAGCTTCAGAATATGTACTAATGGAGGACAATTGGGGTTGGGGGTGGAATCAGGACAGGGAGTGGCCTAGCAACTGTAACTTCTCTTGGGAATTTCTCACACCCCTTGCCCCACAGACAACAAGGTGGCACATCTGTCTGTTTCTAGCAGGCTGGCCTAAATCTCTTCTGCTGGAGCATGAGTTAACTTTACTGGTCCCATGGCAATAGGGTGGGGGAGGGGGCGCTTGCTGGATCCTTTCTGCAGCTATGATGCAAACTGCCTACCGCCAGAGGCCCTTAACCTTGCTGTTACCTCCTCTGTTCTCTCTGTAGTAGATTATGGGCTAACCATATACTCAGCTGCTGACCACACTGCTCTAAATAAAATCCACTTAGCCATCAACAAAGCATGTAGACTCCTCGCCGGAGTAGACAGGTGTTCCCACAGCTGCATCCTGTATGTCCTAATATCCTCACTCTAGACGAAAGAGTTCATTACCAAACAAATCTCACCCCAAAAAATTCAACTAGGCCTTACCCTCCTTGGAGTTTCTGCATCCCTCCGCACTGCTCATGCCTCAGCAAACACCCGCTCGGCAAATAAACTGATATGGACTGTTCCCAGGGTCGCGACCTCACTAGCTTAAAGGTCCTTTTCCTACAGAGCACCATTATGGTACAATGAACTCCCCCCGGCTGTTACCTCTGTCGCCAGACTAGGCCCATTCAAAATAGCCCTCAAAGACCACATACTTTTCACCTGCCACTGCCAGTGCACCAGCTAGGTATGGGCTGCTCTGTAGCACCACCAATATCTGGCTACTGGGCCCTGATTAGGCCTGCCCGGTCCTGTCTCAGTAGTGGAGCTGGGATGTAGACGCTAGAAGGTGCATATAATCTATCAGTATCACCTATACCACATGGAGTATGTATGGGCTAAAGTGCTCTGTATCCTACTGCTGTTAATTCTCTACACAAGAGTGACTGTGTTAATAACAATGTCGGTATCTCGACAGCTTGCATCATGGCAATACAAGCTCCTTAGCCAGACGTGTATAGCTACTTAATTGTATAGACCTCACCCTCCTTATTACTGTACGTTGACAATTACAGGCTTCTCAGACGGACTTGTATAGTTACCATCCTCATTATTGTATGTACTCATACCCTGTGTTTCCTTTTTCCCTCTTTGTATTATTGTATACTGCTTGCTTATTGATCTGTATTGTACTCTGACAAGGAGCCTTTGTAAATGAGTCTTTGACTCAAAGGTTGTAAATAAATCTAATTTATTCAATAAATAAATAAATAAATGAAAAATAAAAGTATTACATGGGTGGAGGAGGACAACATGAGGAGAACCTCCTTTTTCTTTAATTAAGGCACAGCAAGGTGCGATGTCTCTTCCCTGGGAGCTCAATCCCATATGGATTACCTCTGGGAGGGCATGGGAGTAGGTTTGTTTTGTTCCCCAGCTCACAGAGCAATATGATGACCTGCACCTCATGCCGGGGGAGGGTGGGCTAGCCAGCACTTTTCATGGTGTGAGAGATGATCTGTATTAATTCCACTTTTGTTTTGTTTTTTGAGTGGCTAATGTAATCCCCCAGTGGGTCACTGCGCCAGTTCTCTAGCCACAGCCTGACTGTGAGGGTTGGGGGGAAATGCACACTACACAGGGGGTTGGGGTGAGGGTGAGCTTTGCAAGCCACCAGTGTCAGAGGTACATCATGTTAGGCAGGTGAATGGCTCCACGCAGCAGCAATGACCTCATTCTTGTGGCCTGCTGGGTGGCAACATAACCTATTGAAGTTAAAGTGCTCCCTGCTGGGGTTTACTTTTGTACATAGTTCTCAAGGTTGGCTTTTGTTGTCACTCCTGTTAACAATGCTGGGTTTACTGCTGGCTCAGAGAGGGGGACCTAATGGTCACTGCTGAGGCCCCCAACACATAATACCAAGGTTTTAATTGGAGTGAGAGTTGTGACATATAATGTCAGGGGCCTAAGCAACCTGACAAAGAGAACCAGAGTCCTCCAGGAATGCCTCAAGACCATGGTAGCTTTTGTACAGCAAACCCAACTCATAGCAAAGGAGCATGCCAAATTAAAATGACCAAGGGTACATTAGGTATATGCACCCACCTACACAGCTCACCCTCACTGTGGGGAAGGGGGACCATTCTTATACGTAAGGCTTGTCCTGTTGAGGTGAAGAAAGTGGTTCAGGATCCAGAGGGAGGATATGTATGTGTCAAGGGTCTGTTTAGGGCAGTGCCATGTGCTGTCCTTCATGTCGATTCCCCAGATTATGAGGGAGAAAATGTGGATTTAATAAAAGGGACCATAGAAAATGTTGTTTACATTTTTTAATATACAGTCAAAGCCAATTAAAGGGGGTTCGCTTAAAGGGGATGCCTGCTTAATTGGGATGATCCCCAGGGCACAGATTTTAATGCAATGTTATCCAGTGGAAGCAGTTTCCTCTTTAATCGGGACACACAGTTCATTTATAGGGGACGACTGCCTCCCAGCCATGATAGATTGAAGCGAATTACCGTGCAGTAACACCCGATTAGTATAAATGGGTTCAGTGTTTAGTGCTCAGCACTCAGTCACCAACTGTTTTGTTTGTGCAATGGCATCCTCCAAGAGAATCAACCTCCCTCTGTCCAGGAAAATCAATGTTTTGGAGTGCCTGCAACTGCCAAACTCCTCACTGGCAAAGGCTGCCAAATGATTTGGGGACCATTAAAAACTTTAAAAGCCATAACCATTCCCTGTTTTCAATGCATATTGTGGGTGTGATTGACAGTGGCTCCTCTGCTTCAGCCAGCAAAATCGCAAAGTCAGTGAATTTGTTGGATGCAATTTACATGATGGCCAAGGCATGGGCCACTGTGAAGGAATCCACGATCAGGAACTGCTTCCGAAAGGCAGGGTTTAAAGCAGAACAAGATGACAGCAGCCTGGCTACATAATACCAACCTGAACCCGAAGATCCACTTGCTGATGTTGCCTTGCCGACCGGAATGTTCGCAGATGAATTTGAAGCTTTCATTGCAGTGGATGACGATGAGATAATGGAGAGGAGCTCACTGTGGATGAAATTTGCACCTCCTTAAAAGAAAATCCTGAACTCAGCACGGAGACACAAGAGGATGAAGAGGACCCACCCCCTATCAATGTCACAAGGGCGGAAGCACTTTTTCATGCAAGCTCACTGTGAGACTGGTGCCTTCAGAACAACAAAATGGATTTCTGGGCGCATGTCTTCAAGTTGGAGAGCGCAGTTCACCAGCAAATCACATCAGAGGTAAGGCAAAGTAAAACAACAGATTACTTTGCTGCCACAAATGAAATTGAAGCACCAGCAGCATCAACTGTGGATGAAGAAGCCTGAGGAAATACAGTGTCATATAAGCGATTTTATAAAGTACTGTACAAGTGTGTCTTTCCTGGTAAAATAAATTAAGTATGGGCTGGTTTAAGTAAAGATGCCCTTTTATTCTATGGACAACAAACAAACACAATTTCACTAAAAGAGCTGTAACCATTTAGTGTGTATGTGTATGTTGTCCGTGTTGCTACAGTCTGCCACAGTCTCTGCAGGTGGGAGGTGGGACTACACACTGTTCAATGGACTCTGCGCAACGAAAAAAAAAGCTTAAAAAACACAGCTTCCTTTTATTGGGACGGCTGCTTAAACAGGATGACCTGTTGCCCACTGGGGCCGTCCCGCTTAAGCAGTTTCCACTGTAACTGTAAATTTGGGCATATGTGAAGTCCGTTTCTTCACCCCAGTATGCTGGAGTAACTCCCTATAAATGGAGGTTACTGAACGTCTTCCTTGGGTGAGCCTAAATGCCCACTGCCAGGGTGGTGTTGTCTCAGCAGGTTTAAAAGCGTTTGCATCTAAGTGCCCAGTTGGCCTCCATGCCTGTCTCTTTAAGAGCTGCCTATTTTGAGACTTATAATTAATCTGGGTGAGGACTGAGTGTTTTTAAGCTCAAGTTCAACCCGAGCTACAGTACAGCTGCTTCTTTCTGCTGTCACTAAATGTGCAGAGGGAGCCCTATAGGACTCTCTGATTGTTTGCTATCTTCTGTGCGAAATGGAAAATGATATTGTGGTTTGTCTACTCTGCCTTTCTTTGCAGCATGGACATTTTGTTATGTACCACCATTTTGGTTCTGGACTGCCTATCTGCACCAATCAGCACCTTTGGGGGCCTAAAATGGAGCCTGTCCCCAGGGAGCCCTGTGGGAGTAAAACTCAGTAGGAATTGTAGTTTTGACAGTTTGGCACCTAAATGGATCTGGATGGGGAGCTCTAGCTGTGACAGACAGGTGGATCCACAAATCAAACCTTTCGGATCAGGGAGATAGTCCTGTGCTGCCAGCTGCAGAGGGTCAGAGTAGAGTTGGAGAGGAAAGCGTGAACAGCTCGAGAGAGTCGGTCATCTGCTCCTGTTTAGTGCGAAGGGGAAATCGTCGGGAAGGCTGTGTCTGGCCTATCTGTCACCATCTTCCCTAGTGAGGGAGTATTGCCTTCAATATTTCAGACTACATCCGAAGAAGCATTGCTACTGGATCACTGAATTGTGACTACATTTCACCTGAAGAGGACCGAAGACTTGCGTTTACGCGATCAGCCTGTCAGGACTTCCAACACGACCGCAGAGCGTACGGTTTGCACAGAGACACTGTAAATTGCAACCAGACTGTCATCTGAATCTGTGGTAATTCCCTACCTTTACTATAAGTGTGCTGATTGTGGAGTGTGGGTCGTGATTTGGTTCCCCACCTTGCCTAATGCATCATGCTTGCTGGAAGGTGTAACCAGTACGTAAACGGACTGTATCAGAATTGTTCACCCAGTCTGGGCCTTGACAATCTGGCCCAGACAATCGCTCACGCCGCAGAGAAACAACAGACGAGAGACCCGCCAGGGATTCGGCTCCCTGCTCAACAACAACAGACAGGAACAACACCACTGTGCTTCGTGTGGGCCCTGCTTCTCCTGGCCATCCAGCTCTTCATCCGGAGGTCTCCATTTCATCCCGCCTGCATCCTGTACTGGGTAGCGTGAGTAAACACCATTGTAGCTCCCTGCAACAAAGCTCAAAATCAAAATGTGTCAGCTGATTTAGTAATTGTTGCTAATCTTTTTGGACTGAGCCATCTGGCTCTGGATTACAAATTAAGGCTTAAAGTGCATGTTGTGTTTTCTTTCTTCCAAAGGGCTCCAACCAGCTGCAATGCCAGCCTACCCTGGACAATGCTTCAGGCTAGCCTGTAGTTCCAACTGAGTACCCAGAGTGTGTGTGATTGTATTACAGGGACCTTTGAATGCATGCCTTATAACCTGAATCAATCAGATCTAGAATCCACCTCTAGATTACTGCCCCTCTCTTGTTCACATCCCCTAATAAATCAGATCTACATCTTTTTGCATCGAAACTGGTGGTGGTGTACCTCTGTACTGAAAGCTCTGTGATATTGCTGTTTACCATTACAGGCCTTGTTTTACAGGGGGTCTCCAGGGCATTCCAGCCAATCCAGCCCTGGTGGTAAGTGGTTATCAGGGGACATTCACTGTATATTGCAAAGTGTATTGGTGTGGGGTAGCTGCAAGCAAAGTCAGACCACTAGGGGAGCCAGAGTGGGGTATCAGTGTCCCGGAGGGCTGTACCCAAGGCAGTCACGTGGCAAACAACCCTATCCTCCAGGTGGAGGCACCCGTTCAGAGTGCCCAGGCCCCTCAACCTGCAGGCCACAGTGCAGGCAGGGGTCGTATCCCTTGGGATAGCACCACCTAGGGGTTACACTGGTTTATGTGTTTGTTTGGAAATCCTTCTCCTTTTTTCCTTTATTAGGGCCCCATAATGACAAAGGCTTTGTCCTGATAAATATTAATTTTTTAATTACTAGCAATTCCAGAATCCAGTGATATCAGTTGAGTTGAAGGCTAAACTAGAAACACAGAAATATAGAAGTTGCCAGCTGATAAAGACCACTTGGGCCCACCTAGTCTGCCCTAAATTCCCTACCTATTATGCCACTGGAGACCCTACTTGGACCCCGGCTTACACCCCCCCCCCATTGCTTCTAAGATTCCCTTATGTCTATCCCATGCATTCTTAAATCCTGCGACCATTCTTGCCTCCACCACTTCCACTAGGAGGCTGTTCCAAGTGTCCACCACCTCCTCAATGAAGAAGTACTTCCTCATGTTTCCTTTGAACCTCCCCCCTTCCAGCTTCATAGTGAGACCCCTTGTCCTTGAGCATTTTTTCCTTTGGAAAATGCTCCCTTCCTGTACCTTGTTTATTCCTGTGAGGTACTTGAATGTCTCTATCATATCCCCCATTCTCTCCTGTCTCCTGGGGGAGTACATATTTAAATATTTAAGCCTTTCTTCATAGTGCCTCTGATGCAGGCCTTGCACCATTTTGGTTGCCCTCCTTTATAAACAGAGACTGATGTAGGAAATCAGAGAGTGTGAGTAGAGGTCCAACTCCTCAATTTACATGCTCAAGGCTGTAGGGTGGTACCTGTCCCAGGAGTGACAGTCCCTCCAGTATTCCCCATCCCCCGTGAGTGAATGAATGCGCGCGTGCATGCGTGTATGTTCACATCTTCAGGCCAAACTGCCTTTTCCCACCTAGCCTTTCCTCACATACATTTTATTGCATCCTGCCCACACAGGAAGCCTTTGTGGGAAACTTTGCACTCTCCGACCTGGGAGTCTTTTTACCTCTTGGAATTTTCCCATAAGAGCTACTGGGACATGTGACCTGGAATCCATTTTTGAATGCCCTATGTAACTTCAAACAGCAAGAACCTTTTATGAAAATAAGTATAAACAAAAAAATGATTACACTAACAAAAAGATTAAATTAACCTGGTCACATTCCTGTCACATCTTCCCCCTCCCTAGAAATGAAGGCATGTCTCTTTTGGGCGACGCCCAACATGTACTGCTGTTCATGTAGTAACAGTGTAGTGCCCAAGTCATCATGCCATACACTTCGCACTACCTAGACAACACATCTGCACTGGCATTCCGCAAACCATTGCAGTGCTGGATGGTCAGGTTATCCGACTGCAGCACCCCACCCCAGTGCAGCGATTTTGCATCCCCCCCAACCCAGTCCTAGGGAGTCAGATCAGGGGATTATGATCTGTGACCACAGTGGACTCATCCTGCTTAACCTCCTCTGATGCCCTGTAGGAGGACTGCCTCAGCGGCACTTAGGTCCCATTGTCCACATGGCGTTCAGCCACTGTGGTGTACAAGGGTTCCACTGTGAACCTTTCCCTAAATGCTTGCAACATGCCCCTCATCTCCTCTGCCTGAGCTGGTGTCAGCTGCTCCAAGAACATGAGGTTATACACTGAGGATCCCTCCCAGGCCTCCATGAGGAGGTTCAGCAGTGGATCAGCCTCATTTTCCTCTTCCAGCATGCTGCACACATCGAGGACCATTTCTCCCTATCATAGTATCATGATATACCCACTGCCCGCATCTCATCAGGCAGTTTTACTACATAGCTGACCTCATTCACCTTCCTAACTATGGAGAATGGGCCTTCCCATGCTGCCTGCAGTTTATTTTGTCAGACTGGGCTGAGTACCATCATTCACTGTCTGACCTCGTACTCCTGGGCTCTGGCCCCATGCTTGTACCAGGCTTTCTGCTGCTGTTGTGCAGTGGCTACGTGCTCCTTGGCAAGCCCCATGAGCTCCTTAAGCCGGGTCCAGAAGTTCAGGATGTACTCCACAACAGATTCCAATTGAGAGGTGAGGACACCATCCCATTCATCCCTAACTAAATTTAGAGGCCCCCTCACCCTGTGACCAAACAGGAGCTTGAAGGGTGAGAACCCTGAGGACCCCTAGGGGACTTCCCGGTAAGCAAACAGGAAATGGGGCAAATAATTGTCCCACCTGTCTTGTGCTGGTCAGCAAATGTCCTGAGCATAGTTTTCAAGGACCCACTTGAATCACTTTACCAGGCCATTAGTTTTGGGGTGATAGGGTGAGGCACTGAGCTGTTTTACCCTGCACTTCTCCCACAGACTAGTCATTAGTCTGTCACCTGGATTTCTCAGTACATGTGGACTATATCCACAAAAAGCTCCACCCTAAACTGGGTGCCTTGTATCGGAACTGTGGTCATATCCACCTTCCGGCATGCAGAGCCATTGTACAGTAAATTATGCTCCCTAGTTTTGACTATGGAGACACCATCTATGGCAGTGCCCCTAAGTCCACCCTGGCCAGACTGGATATCCTCTATCACTCCTTCTGCAGGTTTGCTCTTGACTGCCCACCTCTAACTCACCACTGCTCCCTCTACACCTCACTCTGTCTTCCCTCTCTCAGTGCCAGACATCATGCACGTGGCTCCTCCCTCATAGCCAAGTACTGGCTGAGCTCCCTCCCTTCCTATCTCACACCTCTACTCTCCCCAACTCCTCACTCCTCCTACTGCCTTCGGAGAGCGCCAGCCACTGGACCCTAGCACTCCTGTCTAGGTCATCTTCTTCCGGCCAAGCTGCATTCTCCTTCTGCCACCCTAAACTCTGGAATGCCCGCCCCCTCCCGCTCTGCATTGCCACCTCCATCCTTTTCGTCTCTTCTCCATCAATTCACTGCTCACTCCTGCACCTGAACCCCCCCCACCTTCTACTACTCCTCTGTCCCTACTCCTCTCCCTCCCCTTTCTCCCCACCCATTCCCCTCCTTTTGCTGACTCCTGTCATCCCCTTTCTCCCTCTCCTTTTACTCTCCCACTGCCTCCCACATCCACTCCCTCTCCTGTCTTCTCCTCTCCTCCAACACCTGCCCGTGCTCCCTATCCATACTCCTCCACTCTACCTTCTCCACTCCACTCCTCTCTCCCCACCCTTTCTTCCCTCTCCCTCTCCTCTTCTCTCACACTGCCGCCTGGGCACCCCATGCAATTCCTACCTCAATCCCCAACAACTCTTTTCGCCCCCCCCCCACTGCATGTCTGAGCACTACCTCTGCCTAATGGTTGGTTGCTGTATATGCTAAACCCAAGTCTGAATACTGCTGTTTGCTCTGTTTATTTCACACTGTATTTATGATATACCTTTTCTTTGGATAAGTATCTCTTAAAGTCTGTATATTTTGTATGTATCCCTTTTACCCCTCCCCCCAGGACGCATCTGCAAACAAGCTGATTTTTCAGCCCAGTACGTCTTTCCTGGTGAAACTTTTGAAATAAATAAATTAGTGACAACATGAAATTCATTCCCTGATCTGACAAGATCTCCTGGGGATAGCCCACTCTGTTAAAGATACCTAGGAGTTCGCCAGACACTTTTTTTCGCCTGAATGGGGGACATGGCCACTGCCTCAGGGTACCTGGATGCATACTCCATGACAGCCAGTATGTCTTTTTTGCCCATGCAATTTGAGGTGCTCAGGGGGCCCACTGTGTTCATGGTTACCCTCTTAAAGGGTTCATCGATAATAGGCAGGAGTACCAAAGTCACCTTAGCCCTGTCCCCTACCTTTCCCACCTTCTGGCACTGTGGACAAGTCCAACAGTAATCTGCCACATCTGTGTGCATAGTAGGCCAAAAGCAATTGTTAGCAAGGCACCTATTTGTGTGACTAATACCCAGGTGGCCAGAAAAAAGGATGTCATGGTCCAGGGTCAAAAGCTGTTTGCAGTAAGCCTGAGGAACTACCAGCTGCCGAATTCTCTCTCTCTCTCTAGCCCTCTCTGTGGTGTACACTCCATGTACAACAGCCCATTCTCTCAGTAAACTAACTTGTTACTCCCCCGAGAGTCAGCAGCACTGTTGGTTATCTCCCTCAGTTTCTGTAGGCTAGGATCAGCCAGCTGAGCTCTGCCCTGCTCCTCCCATCAGCACCTACTACTCCTGTCTGACCTTCCCCAACTCCCCTTCAGAAGGAAATCTGTTCACGGCTGAAATTTCCTGTTTGCAGCTGGGGCTCAGGGTTGCTACTCCTAGCTAGCCCCTCACCCACACTAGCTGCTTCCTCCGCTGCTGAGGAGGAGTTAGTGCAGGCTGCATTGCCTCTTCCTCACACTTAGAAATTTGCCCTTTTTCCTGACTTAGTGTAGTAACACACACCATGTTTCCCTGAGGTCATCCCTCATTATAATATCCATAGGGAGATCAGGTGTGACTCCCACCTCCCATGCCCCATGGCCACCTTCCCAGCTCAGGAAGACATGAACCACTAGTACTTGGACCACTGGACCCGTGACTCCCAGAATCTTAGAAAACTGCCCTGGCAGAATCTGCTCCACCTGGATTAGATCCAGCCTTACCATGGACATGGAGGTGGCAGTGTCTTCTCAAACCTCGTGTTACTGTCCCACTTATTAGGATATGGTAAATATGTATGAAGGATTTAGGTGTCATTGCAGTCTGTGAGCAGGCCACTGTCTGCTGGGCACTGTCTTGCTCCCCCCCTTCCCCCCAAGCTTTTGCCCTTTGGTCATATTTTTTGGGCAGTCATATGACAGATGCCCCATGTTCTGGCAAATATTGCATTTCTTTACCTCCAGCTCCTTGTTCCCCTTAGGACCAGTGGGTTGTGCACTGGGCTCAGGTGCAGGCTGGTGGCTGCCCTCGCTGGATCCCATTGAAACTATGTGCTGTTCTCCCTGCCCCAATTGTTCCTATGCAGCGTGTGTGATCTGCTGGCCATATACAGGTCAACACTTTCTGCTGTCTCCTTTGTGGAGCTGCATGCCCAGTCCAGTAACCACACACGCAGGTCCTCAGGTACAGTTTAAAGAAATTGTTCCCTTTCAAACTTGTCTTTCATTTGCTCTACAGTTCTTGCTTTAGCCCCATCCACCCAGCGATCTAGATAGGTACACATTTGAACATGCAGTTCTACATAGCGGGCTCCTGGGACATTTCTTGATTCCCTGAATTTTCACTTATAAGCCTCAGGAGTTAGCCCAAAATGATTCAATAACACCCTTTTAACTTTAGCATAATCCATGTAGCCCTGATCATACATTCTAGCAAATACGTGCAAGGCACAGGCAGTAATCAATGGTGTAAGGCAGATCATCCACAAAGCACTGTCCAATTTATACTGCACACATAACACTTTCAAATTATTCTAAAAACGAATCAGAACCCCCCCACCTTGGTATTGAGGAAACATTTAAGCAATAAGCACGACAAGGTGTGTGTTATCGTGTAATAACGTCACTCCTGGGGTGGGTTGAAGCACAAGGTGAAGCCGAGTGCTTCCACCACCCCAGGAGTGACGCTACTACACGATAACACACACCTTGGAATGCCTTATTGCAATTATACAATGGCTCAATGTTATACAAAACAAAAATAAAAATAAAAACGTTTTTAGATTTTTAGTGAGGCAGTATATCTTTGTTTCTGAAAAAACAAAAAAGGCTCAGGCTCCATAAAATCAACACAGTGATGTTATTGTGTAATATCCACTGTCTCAGACACATACTGACCAATCAGAGTCCAGGAAATTTTCTTGCCATTGTATAATTTAGAAAGAATTGTGGCTTTGTGGGACTGCTGCTGTGCTTTCTGGCACAGTTTCATCATTTCTTTCTTGTGCTGTCGTTCCTTCTCTCTTTCCTGCTGCATCAAGATTTCATTCTGATGTGCTTTCTCTCTTCCCTGCTGAATCAAGATTTCATGTTGGCGTGCTTTCTCTTTTCCTCTGATTCTTTCTCTCTCTCTCTCTCTCTCTCTCCAACCTCCAGCCTTATTCTCTCTCCCTCTCGATCTCAAGCCTTGTCTACTGCAGTTCTGCCTCTTTCAGTGCACGCTCCATTTTCATGCACTCAGGCTGATTCTGAGGCTCTACTACTTCAGTTCTTGGCTCAGACTTGAGTTGCATTGCTTCACCAGCTTGTGGCTCGAGGTCCAACTCTGGCTCACTGTGACCTCAATCTCGCTACTTTGGTCACCTTCCTCTGTGACCACCTGCTCCACAGGCATTCTGATCATACTCCACAGTGACCACCTGCCTCACCTACATTTGGTCCTGCTCTGCCAGGGCTTCTATAAGTCAATTTTTTTGTCAGGCTCTCATAGACAATCCCACTGTCTTAGCACCGCACATGGAGCTGAAGAACATTAAATGGGCTGTATGCTGAGGAGCTAATACTTGCTAACTACACTGCACTAAGCTGTGATTCTAGAAATAAAGTTGTAAAAGATGCAATCTTTTTGTATATCTTGTTTCATGACTGTTAAGGTAACTTTTCTACTGGCAATCTCCACTTCTCCATGTGCCAGATAAGGTTTTTACCTTTTTCTCAACGTTCCTACTTCTACCAGGAAAGCACACTGCACACACATTCTGGTATTACGTTTGTGCCGTGATCTACACAACTTGCTACCAGTTTGTGACAAACTACCCTTTTGGCCGTACTAGTTTACAGGTTAGTTTGAGGTCTAATTCACTCCTGCCACCACCTGATTATATCGGAAAATACCTCAGTCTCGCTCAGAAACTAGAAAGGTCAAACACAGTAAACTATGGTAGAGTGAATTTTGGATGGTGGACTTTAAACAGAGAATTCTCACCTTACCAGCAGAAATATTACTTTTGTCTTTGTAATAATGAGGCCCAGTCACAGGTTCTATACTAGATACTACGGATATTTAAAAACAGGATATACAGTGAAGCCCACCAGGATGAAGCACAGTGCAATAGGTTTACTGCATGACAAAAGGGATTCACTCCCATTGAAATTGCATTGTTTACTGCAGTAACTCTACTGCAGAATTCTGCAGCATTGCGCTTCATCCTGGTGGGCTTCACTTATATAGCAACCAAAAAGATTTACAGATTTACAGGAAAGAAAAAAATAACACAGAGTTAAACAGACAGATGACTGTTAGAATAATATCAAGACCTAGTAACACACTAGAGTCTATATTTACTTGCCAGCTAACTTGAAAGAACACTCATCTAGACTGCTCTTCACTCACACAGATAGGCTAGCTGTGGGGCAGGGCCCTCTGTCCCTTTCACAAGATGTAGGGAATCAGAGGAAGCAAGTTGGGGTCCAATTCCTTAATTTATGTGCTCAAGGCTGTAGGGCTAGACTTCTCCCAGGAGTGACAGTCTCTATAGTATTCCTCACCCACGTGTGTGTGTGTGTGTGTGTTCACATCTCCAGCCAAATTGTCTTTTCTCACCTAGCCCTTCCTCATATCTGTTTTATTACTTTATTAATAACAGCCAGATAGCTACAGACCTGTCAGTCTAACCTCTATTATTGGGAAGCTGATGGAGTTGCTTAGCAAAGCAGGCCTTATGGACTATCTGGAGTGTAATGGTCTCCAGGATAGTAAGCAGCATGGCTTTGTGGCAGGGAGGTTGTGTCAGACAAACCCAACAGTCTTTTTGACTGGGTTACCAAGGAATCAGATAAAGGCCATGTCATAGATCTGCTGTAATTTGACTTCAGCAAGGCTTTTGACTCTGTGCCTCACAGATGCCTGCTGAAGAAGTTGGGGGACTTTTGGGTGGCTAGGGATGTAGTTAGGTGGGGAACTGGCTAAGAGGGAGACAGCAGTGGGTAGCGGTAAATGAAGTAAAATCAGAAGACAGTGAAGTTACAAGTGGAGTACCACAGGTGTCTGTTCTGGTCTAGTTCTTTTCAACATGTTAATCAGTGAAACTGGAGATGGGATCTGGGGTAGGCTAGGTCTCTTCGCAGATGACACCAACCTCTGCAGAAGAGTGGATAGCGCAGAGGGAATTAGAGAACTACAGGGTCTGCAGAGGCTCAGGAGATGGTGGAGGGTCTGGCAGTTGAATTTTAATGCCAAAAAGTGTAAGGTACTGCACCTAGGGAAAAAGAACCCCAGGATAGACTACTGGATGGGTGAGGTAAAACTCACTACTACAATGGAGGAGTGTGACCTCTGAGTCATTATTAGTGGCACCCTTGAGCAGGCTAGCGAATGTGACAAGGCTTACAGTAAGGCAAACAGGATGCTGGGATGTATAGGAAGAAGCACTGACAGAAGGAGCAAGGAGGTGATAGTCCCCCTCTGTAGATCCATGGTGAGGCCACATCAGGAGTACTGTGTCCAGTTTTGGAGCCCTCACCTTGGAAAAGAAAAGGACAGGCTGGAGATGGCACAGCACATGGTAAAGAAAATGATTCAAGACCAACAAGGAAAGTTCTATGTGGAACGACTTAGGGCACTGAATATATATTTGTAGGAGATCAGAAGGGAGAGGCGGGATACGATAGAGACATTCAAATTCCTGAATGGAATAAACAAAATGAGCTCCAAAGAACTGTTTATCAGGAACAAGGGAGAGGCAGCAACCAGAAGAATGCACCAAGCAAATGGTCATAAACCAAAATCCGAACACAACCGATGACCGGGTTAAGGTTCATGTAGTAAATAATAAAGTTAGCACCTTGGCTGTAAGTTTATACATTTATTAAAGTAAAAAGCAGCACTCACCCACAATGTAAATGTTTCACACAACCCATGTGTGACCTGTTTTACCAGGAATACCAGCTCAACAACACATGGGCATGACTGGAAGCTGACAGGAGGAAGGCTCAGGAGGGATGTGAGAAATTATTACTTTATGGAAAGGGTGGTAGAACCACGGACACGCCTGCCAGCTGAAGTGGTGGTGGCAGAAACTGTGGGTGGTTTCAAGTGTGCTTGGGATAGAACGAAAGGAATAGTCATCACTGCTAGTGACAATGAAGGGGAGTGAACCAGGATAACAGTTGGACAAGAGTTAAACTCAGATCGATGTCAGGTTGTGGGGTTCCATAGAGACCCGTGGGCAGACTGGATGGACTATTGGTCTTTTTCTGCAGTCACTTCCTATGTTTCGATATTTCTGTTGCATCCTGTCTGCACAGGATGCCTTTGTGGGAAACTTTGCACTCTCTCATCAGGGAATTGTTTACCCCTTGGAACTTTCCCATGAGTGCTACTGGCACATGTGACCTGGAATCCAAAATGCCCTATGTAACGCCAAACAGCAAGAACTTATATGAAAATAAGTATAAACAAAAAATAATTACACTAACAAAAAAGATTAAATTAACCTGGTCACACTCCCATCACAAGCTCTCAAGTTAAACAAGGCCCTAGGGCCAGATGAAATGTATCTGAGGATACTAAGGGAACTGGCATCTGTGTTAGTCAAGCCCCTGATGGGGTTATTCAATAGCTCGATGCAGCAAAGTGTGGTTCCCAAGGACTAGAGAATGGCAGACATAGTTCTGCTGCACAAGGGAGAGAACAAAGAGCAGCCACAAAACTATAGACTCATCAGTCTTACCTTTGTGGTAGGGAAACTGATGCAGATACTAGTCAAAGAGGACCTAGTGGAATACCTTGAGAAAATGAGCTTCAGGATAGTATGCAGCACAGGTTCATGGTAGGGAGACCTTGTCAGGCCACCCTAACAGTATTCATTGACTAGGCGACCAAGGAAGTTGACAAGGGGCATGCAGTAGACTTACTACAGTATACTTTAACTACAACAAGGCATTAAATTTGGTGCCACATGGAACACTGCTGACGAAGATGGGGTATCTGGGAACAGCTAAGGAAATAGTAAGGTGTGTAGTGAGTTGGCTGGAGGGGAGGCAGCAGAAGGCTGTGGTGAATGGGGTCAGATCAATAGAAAGAGAGGTCACCAGCGGAGTAACACAGGATCTGTCCTGGGCCCGGTCCTCTTCAATATGTTCAGCAACATAACATACTAAAAGCCAGCAGAATAGGCCTGATGGTCTTTCGTGTCTGCTCGGTAGCCAGCCCCTATCGGGCGCTCTCTCCTCCCCCCTCCTTGTCCCTGAGAGGGTCAACCTTGGCTTCAGTACACCCATGCATCTGTCCCACCCTCTCTTGAAGCCCTCCACAGTGCCTTCCTTGACTAGACTCCCGGGCAATGCATTCCATGTCTCTGCCACCCTCTCTGTGAAGTAATACCTTCTAAGTTCTCCCCGATAGGTTCCTCCCTCTAGTTTCCATTCTTGCCCTCTGGTCATGCCCCTTTGCTTTAGCCTGAACATTTCTTTGGCTCTACCCCTGTTACTCCCTTTCACATATCTGAAAACCTCAATCATGTCCCCCCATCTCTCCTCTCCTCCAGTGAATACAGCCCGAGGGCTTCCAGCCTATCCTCATAGCTCCTATCACCCATGCCCTGGATCATCCTGGTTGCCCTTCTCTGGACCCTCTCCAACAGTACTATGTCCTTCTTAAGGTGTGGCCTCCAGAACTGCACGCAATACTCAAGATGCGGCCTAACCAAGGCATTGTCAGAGGTAGGATCACCTCACTTCTCCTGGATGTTATTCCTCGGGCTATGCAGCCCAGTATCTTGTTTGCCTTTGCTGCCATTCTTCTGCAGTTCTCACTGTTGTTCATTTTGGTGTCTACCACCACCCCGAGGTCCCTTTCACTCAAAGTGGCTTGCAGTGGGACCCCCTCCCAAGGTGTAAACATGCCCTGGGTTTCTGACCCCCACATGCAACACCCTACACTTCTCCGGATTAAACCTCAGCCCCCACTTCCTTGACCAACCCTCCAGGGTATCCAGATCCCTCTGGACTGCCACCCTTGCTTCCTCCCAGTCGGCCAATGCTCACAGTTTAGAGTCATCCATGAAGAGGCTCATCCTACTCCTAACTCCTGTCCCTATATCAGAGACATAGGCGTTGAACAGGAGTGGCCCCAGTACCGAACCCTGGGGCACCCCACTGATGACCTTCCTAGGGAAGGAGACAATTCCTCTAACCACCACCTTCTGTGTTCTATCTGTAAGCCAGTTTTCCTCCCATCTAAGCAACTGTCTTCCCACCCCCATCCCCCCCAACTTTGTCATTAACCAGAAGTGGGGTACAGAGTCAAACGCTTTACTAAAATCCAGATATAAGACGTCCACTGGTCTCTGTCTGTCCAGGGTCCCTGTCACCCAGTCATAAAAATCTATGAGGTTGGTCTGGCATGATCTCCCCTGGATGAAACCATACTGTTTGTCATCCATGTGCCCCAGCCTATCCAGTTGCCTCCCCAGCATCCCTTTGATGAAGCCCCCCCATTAGTTTGCCTACCACTGACGTTAAGCTGACAGGCCTGTAATTTCCCATCTCCTCCCTAGACCCCCCCTTTGTGGATGGGCACCACGTGAGCCACCCTCCAATCCTGGGGCACCCTTCCTGTCTGGAGAGAGGCATTGAACAGCATGGCTAGTGGAGCCGCTAGTTTGTCCGCCAGTTCCTTCAGTACCTTTGGATGCAGCCCATCCGGTCCTGGTGCCTTGTCAGTTTTCAGTGCCCATAGGGCCTCCCTCACGCTGCCCTCTGTGATTTCCCCTTCCCTAGCCCTCTCCTCAATAAGGTCACCGTCCTCTTCTGGGCCTGGCCCTCCTGGTACCCCAGCCTCTTTTGATCCTCTCGTCTCCCTCTGCCCTATCCTCTCAGCTACAACCCCTCCCCCCGTTTTCCGGTTGAATGAAGCCCATGTCTCCCTCCCTAAAATCCAAGACAAAGTACTTGTTCAGTACCTCTGCCTGCTCTCCCACCTCCTGAGCCCATCCTTCCCCAGTCCTAATCCTGGAGATCTGTGCTCTCCCCTTCCTCTTTTCCCCTATGTATCTATAAAACCCTTTGCCCCCCACGGATATCCTTAGCCAGGTTGTGCTCCATCCTCGCCTTTGCTCCCTCATCACCCCTGTGACCCTTCTAGCTGACAACTCATACTCCCCTCTCTCCTTTTCCCCCCGGATCACTTGAAACGTGCGTAGGCAGCTTTCTTATCTCTTACCGCCTCTTGGACCTCTCTGGTCCACCAGCACAGCTTGCTGGCCCTGCCAGTTTTACGCCTTACCCTTGCACACAAGCTAGTAGCCTCCTGTACCCCTTTTTTAATGGTCTCCCACAAGCTACCCACATCCATGTCTGGCCTGATCTGGCTCAAGCTCCCCCTCAGTATCCTGCCCATGCCCACAAAGTCTGCCCCCCTGAAATCCATTACCACTGTGTTTGAACGGTTGTCTTCCCCCCTAGGCACAGCATAAACCAGACCGTGTCATGGTCTCCTCCTGCCAGCGGGCTACACACTTCCAGACCCCTTATCTGGTCGCTGTCTACAAGGACAACATCCAGAATCCTCCCCCCCCCAGTAGGTTCCCCCACCTGTTAGACCAGAAAGGCATCTTGAAACACATCCATCAGCTTCTGCTCCCTGGCCATCGCTGATGTCATGGTGTCCCAGTCTGCCCGGCATATTTGGGGTCCCCATGACCACCACCCTACCCTTTCCCTTGTCACAGTGCCTTGATGTTTCTTAACCAATTTTCCTCAGTTCTTCATCCATTGTGGGTGGTCTTACCACCCCCTGCTTTAATCTTTTCCTCCCCGATTTTAGGGTTACCCAAATCGTTTCCACTCCCCCCTCTGCCTCCTCAACTCCTCTCACCAATATGCCATCCTAGACGAACAGAGCTACACCCCCTCCTCTACCAACTTCTCTATCCCTCCTGAATATTTTGTAGCCCTCCAAATTTAGGTTCCAATCATTCTTCTGAGTGGTCCATGTTTCCGTAATCGCTGCCACATCTGCTGATCTCTCTGCCAGCATCTCCTGTAGCTCGGGCATTTTGTTGCCCATACTCCTGGCATTGACCAGGACCATCCTCCACCCCCTCCCGCACAACTGACTTGGCCCTGCACACTCCCTATTTGACCCCTCCTTCATAGCTCTTGCATTGTGTCCATCGGAGTCCCCTGCCCTTATTTGCCACCGTAGACCAGGGACCTCAGTCAGTCCTCCTGTCTCCAGTCCTTCACTAGTCCCGCCCCCCCTTTACAAGTTTAAACCCCACTTCTCGTTAATGAATTCGGTGAGTTTCAGCTTTAAGATCTCCTTCCCCTCTAGGTTAAGATGTGGCCTATCCTTAGCATATAACCCCTTATCATCCCCTTGTGTCCCCCCAATCCCCCACCAGTCCAAACTCTTCTTCCCTGCACCACTCCCTGAGCCACTGGTTCACACCTCTTAGTTTGTGCTTGGCCTCCCCGGATGCCCTAGGCACCAGCAGGATTTCCGAGAAAGAAAATGAACTCCCCATAGAATGGCAGACCCTGGCTAGCTCCCGGAACCTCGCCTGGATTTCCAGATTGCTGTTCCCTTCCAAATCGTTTGTGCCCAGGTGTACTGCGAAGTCAGAGGATCCCTGCATTCCAAAGCTAAGGAATATAGCTGGAATTTGGCCTTGTGAACATATAGTCCCAGAATACATTTAGCCCTGACCTGGCTGCTTATACCCTCACGTACTCCCTCCCACTGGATGCCCCTGGTCATGGAGTCCCCCAGCAGGATCACCTTCACCCCCCCCTTACTGGCCCTTTTGACCCCTTCTAGGCTCTTCCTTCTATCATTGGCCCCCAGCTTACTCCTCCCACCCCATTAGTCCGGGGTTCACTAGTCTGTGCTTGACCTACTGTGCTCTTCCTTCTGCATGCGATTCCCAGTTTACTCACCCCCCCACCTCCTGTCCGGCACAGCTAGCCCCCCCGATCTCCCGGACTCCCTTTTTGGGCCGGAGTCCACAGATCCCTCCCTGCCCCTTCAACTGCTTTCCTTCCTGCCTCCAACCCCCAGACCTTGTCTCCCCCTCCCTTCTGGCATAATTTTCCCTACTCTCCCTCCTCGTCCCCTTCCCACCCTCAGCAGATATCCCCTCCTGACCCTGGCCCCCTGGGGTGCCCTCTACCACCCCGACACTTGGCTGACTCCCTAGCCTGAGTGCCTGCTCAGCCCCAGTTTCCCCCCCCTCCCCCGCCTCCGGTTTAGAAGAAGAATCCAGTGCAGGTTGTGTCTATTCATAGATGACAATAAATTATGTGGTACAGTTGGCAATATGGAGTGGATAAGGGGACTGCAGAGGGATCTGCAAAGGTTGGAAAATTGGTCCAAAGTATGGTAACTAGAATTCAATGCCAAGAAGTGCAAAGTGATGCACTTAGGGAACAAAAACCCCAAAACATAGTGCTGGATGAGAGAGGTTCAGCCGGACACAACATCAGAGGAAAGGGACCTAGGAATAATCCTTAGTGACTCCCTTAAATAACCAGGCAATGTATCAAAGCCTTCAGCAAGGCTAACAGTACATTAGGGTGCATTGGGAGGGGGTTCGACAGTGGCAACAAGAGAAACAGACTGAGCAGCATGGTAAGCAGCTGAGAGTGAGATACAGATTCTCCCATCAGGGACTCCTGGGTGTGTGTTGGACTTGTGTGCTAGTGTTCTGCTGTGCAACTGTACAGGAAAAAGTTATAACCAGTACTTTACAGTCCACTGACTGCAACTATATGCATTGCCAAATTATGGTCAAATCACACAAAAGGTAACATTAATCTTGACAAAATTAACATGAAGCAACAAATGTACTGAAAAGCCAGAAAGAACATGATTTGTGTTATATTTTTTATCTATTTGAAAGTTTGGAGAAACACCTTTTAGCAAATGTGCTAGTTTGCAAAGGTTCCACATCAAGTTAAGTTACAAAGAATAATGCAGCTCTGACGGGAGCCTAGTCATACACAATTGCCAATGCAGCAAGAATGCATAGATTATTATAGTCAATGCATAGATTATTACAATTGATCATTATTACAGGGAACAGGATCAGGAGATTGCAGTCATTGTTGGTCTACTGTAGAAGTGGTAAGGAGATACAGGCATCAGAGGGAGGACACAAAGAGATGGGGGGGGCACAGGGGAATGGTTAGCTGAAGTACTGGCAGGCAGAGTTGAGAGTGAGCTCTTTCTTAAAGAATGCACTCTTGGGGAGTCCCACAATAGAATCTGGGAGTTCATTTAGCCATTTCGTGGCACGATATGCAAAAAAGCACCTACCCAAGCAGGTTTTGCGAATGGGAATAGTAAGGACCTGCCTGGCAATACTCCTCGTAAAGGTTGTAGACAAGACAGAAGAGGGCACCAACAGGAGGAGGGGAGAGGCCCAGCAGTGCTTTCTTAGCCAGCATGATGGTCGAATATTGAAGCCTGGTCCTAAGGGGTAGCCAGTCAGTAACTGCTAGGGTTACCACCTGTCCTGATTATTGCAGGACAGTTCTGATTTGGGCAGCTGTGTCCTGAAAAAAAACATGAAAAATACCAAATGTCCTGACTTTACAGTAGAAAAAATATTTCCTAATTTTCCACTAAATGTTGTAGAAAACTATAATCCCTTAACTAAAATACCTTAAAATGATAAAAACAGTAGAAGCAACTATGAAACTACAGTACATTGCTTTAATTCTGAATACATAAAGAAAACAAGTCTGTTGCACTGGTCGAGGTTACGTACTATCCTGCGAAAAATCATGTTTCAGTAAGAATGTCCCACTTTGGGCTTCTTGAAAGGTGGTAACCCTAGTAACTGCATACAGAGCAGCTATGGGTGAGTCTGTTGGCCCCTAATACAAAACAACATGCTTTGCTGAGCACCATCCTTACCCTGTCAAGAATTGTGTCATTTGCTGCCCCTTATACAAGGAGACCATAATCAAGGAGTGGGAGGATCGTGCTGAAGACAGCCGAATGTCTAGGCTCAGGGATGAGATTTAGTCGTTGCCGGTAGAGTACACCTAGCTTCTTATTGGCAAGGTCTGAGATGTTGTCAATGTGTTCAGCAAAAGAAAGGGTATCACCAAGGGTGCTAGTAAAGGAGGGCAGGATGGGAGTCGGGGAAAGCATACCTCTCAACCTTTTGTCCCCCAAATGTGGAACATTGCCTGTCACAATGTGGAACAAATGGGCAAAATGTGGAACACTTAATCAAATGTTTACCTAAGAAGCTCAAAACACTATTAAAATGTTGCATTTATGTTGAGAATGTCTTTTATTAATTGAATAAGTTATTTTTTCCATCATTTACTGTGGATATTTGCTTTAAAATGTTCACTCTGAATGTGGAACAAGTCCTCACAATGTGGAACAGGGACCTTTTCTGAAGTAAAATGAGGAACGTTCCTCGTAATGTGGTACAGTTGAGAGGTATGGGGGAAAGGGTGGAAGGTGGTTACCCTTAATGCTAGGAGCTTTGGGAGGAAAACTGCTGAGTTACAAGTGCTCATGGCAGAGGGAGAGGGAGAGGTGGACATTGCAGCCATCACAGAAACATGGGCCACCCAATACAATGACTGGGACCTGTCTGTACCACGGTACAGGTTATTTCGTAGGGACAGGGTGATTGAGAAAAGAGGGTGGTGTGGCACTATATGTGAAGGAAGGACTGAAGTGTGTAAGGGAGGAAGGGGAGGAGGGTAGTACGGAGTAGCTTTGGATGCAAATCCAGGATTCCAAGAATAGGATTCTTCGAATAGGAGTGGTGTACAGACCACCATCTCAGATGGAGGAGTTAGACAGGGAACTACTGGGACAGATCAAGAGGACCTGCAAAAAGGGTAGTGTGGTGATTGTGGGGGACTTCAACATGCCAGGAGTGGACTGGAGTACCCCAACAACCAGGAACAGAAGGGAGCAGGTATTGCTGGATGCCTTCCAGGACAGTTTCCTGCTGCAAATGGTCAGTGAACCAACCAGGTTAGGGAATATCCTTGACCTTGTGCTGGCAAATGAGGACTTTGTGAGAGAACTTACAGTGGAGGAATCGCTGTCAGGGAGTGACCACCACTTAGTATGGCTCACATTGGATATGGGCAAGGAAGGAGTGGAATCTGGCACAAGAGTGCTGGACTTCAGGAGGGCCGACTTTGGGAGGATGGGGAAGTGGTAAAGGGTACCTGGCCAGAATTCAATCTAGTATGGACACTAACCAGAGGTGGGAGCTCATAAAGCTGGGGATAGTGGAGGCAACCAAAACCTGCTGCAAGGCCCACAGCAAGAAGGCTAGGGCTAAGAAACCAAGCTGGTTGAGCAAGAAGGTCATGGAAAAGGTAAGGAGAAAAAGAGCTGCCTTTAGGAAGTACAAGAAAACAGGGAGGGGGGAGGACAGGGAGGAGTACATGACAGAATCGAAGGAGGTGACAAGGGCAGTAAGGGGAGCCAAAGCATCTACAGAACTCAGGCTGGCACAAGGCAATAAGAAAGGGGAGAAGGACTTACTTAGGTACATCAGGGAGAAAAGGAGCTGTAAGGACCATACAGTAAGGATTAGGAAGGAGGGGATTGGGTGGAAGCAGGATGCGATAAGGCAGAAGCACTAAATGAGTACTTCTGCTCGGTATTTACTAAAGAGAAGAGGGGGGTGACACTCAAGGGGGGGAGAAATGGCAGAAACAGGGGGAAGGGGTGACAGATGGGGAAATTATGGAGGGCAGAGTTCGGAGGGTTTGAGGGCACTGAGGGTGGACAAGGCGCCAGGCCCAGATGGCATCCACCCCAGGGTACTGAAGGAGCTGGCATAGGTCCTTGCAGGACCTTTGGCAGACCTATTTAATGCCTCACTACATTCGGGGTGTGTACCTCAGGACTGGAAGAGTGGCCCCAAGGATGAACCGGGAAACTGTAGACCAGTGAGCCTCACATGCATCATGGGTAAGCTAATGGAGACTATCCTGAAGGATAGGCTGGTGGCCCTCCTAGAGGCCAAAGGACTACAGGACAGCAGACAGCATGGCTTCATATGGGGCAGATCCTGCCAAACCAATCTGGTGGAGTTCTATGACTGGGTAACTAGGTAACTGGACAGGGGCCATGCAGTGGATGTCCTGTATCTGGACTTCAGTAAGGCACTCAACTTGGTGCCGGCGTGGAAGGCTGTGAAGTAAGTTAGTAGGCACTGGGGCGGGTGCAAAGCTGGTGAAATGGGTAGGAAACTGGCTTCAGGGAAGGCAACAGAGGGTGGTGGTGGTGGGTGGGGAGCTGTCACACCCAAGGGTAGTGATGAGCGGTGTTCCACAGGGCTCAGTGTTGGGACTAGTGTTGTTTGGGATATTCTTTGCAGAAATAGCATGGGACATCAAGAGCAAGATCAGTGTGTTTGCTGATGATACCAAGGTAGGAGCAGTGGTGGATGACCTAGGGAGACGGCAGGGCTTGCAGGATGATCTGGCAAAGCTTGAAACCTGGTCAGACACCTGGCAACTGGGGTTTAATGCCTAAAAGTGCAAGGTGCTGCTTTTTGGGATGAAGAACCCAAGGAGGAGTTACCAACTGGGGGGGATTGCAGCTAGCCCAGACAGAAGAGGAGAAGGATCTGGGGGTGCTCATTACAGGGTCAATGAACAACTCGGCACAATGTAGGAAGGCAGCTGCAGAGGCCAACAAAATGCTGGGTTGTACTGCAAGGGAATATCCTCGAGGAGGGAGGAGGTGATTCTGCCACTGTATAGGTCATTAGTTAGACTGCACTTGGAGTACTGTGTGCAGTACTGGCGCCCGTATCTGAAGAGGAACATTAAGTTACTGGAGGGGGTGCAGCACAGGGTGACAAAGATGATCAAGGAGCTGGGGGACTTATCATATGAGAGGAGGCTGAGGGAGTTGAACATGTACTCACTGGAGGAGAGGAGAGGAGGGACAGTGGGTACATGATTGAAACCTTTAAGTACATGAAAGGAATAAACAAGACAGGTACAGAGGGGCTGTTCAAAGTAAGGGAGGGGAGGGACACCAGGGTCCATGATATGAGACTGGAGGGAGGAAGGTTCAGGAGGGAGATGAGGAGACACTTTTTTTACAGAGAGGGTGGTGGCTGGGTGGAATGCGTTACCTGCAGACGTAGTATCCAGTAGACTGCTTCAAAAGGGGATGGGACAGAACAAGGGGGAGGGTTAATGAAGGGGAAGGGTGGAAGGGAGGGGCAGCAGCAGAATAAGGGGTGCTAGCCGCACATTCGAGCAGACTTGATAGACCTCTAGGCCTTTATCTGCTTGCAAATTTCGTATGTTCATAAGGGTGAAACCCAGGTATTTGAAGGGTTCAACACAGTCCAGGGTGGCACCTAGGGCGTTACGGACAATCAGGAGAGCGGTCTTTTCTTAAGGTGTGCACTGGCAAGCAGCATAGACTTTGTTTTTTTTTTATAGTTAATGACCAGCTCATTGCATACAAACCAACCCTCCAGGGACTCAAAGCTGCACTGTAGGTTATTGGAGAGCACCCCATGCAGAGAGCTGCTGTTGTAGATCACAGCATCATCAGTGTGCAGCAGTATGCTGGGGTGTGGGCAGGCTTCCAGAAGACCATTAACAAATGGGCTGAAGAGAAGGGGGCCAAGTATTGACCTTTGCGGGACCACAACTGTTATGCTCCTTGTGTCTGAAAGTGCGCCACAAATTCTGACTCTCTCAGAGCGACCAGTTAGGTAGCATTGAAACCATGTCAGTTTCAGAGGAAAGGCCCAGGGAGGGGAGTTTGCTAACTAAAAGTGGGTGGTTCACAAGGTCGAATGCCTTAGTTTTGTGTTATATAAATAAGATATTTCTGATTTGCTTTATAATATGATTAAGAGCTTTGTTTCAAAGGGTAGAATGTATCACAGTGTTTTGCATGAAATCCTAGGCTGATTATCTTTTGACGATTGCTTTACTTATTTCTTACGCACATTTATACATAAAATTGCAATATTGTTCGCTCCTTTTACCCAGTATGAAAGGTTCCAACTTCTTAAATCTGATCATCTAACAAGATCCAATGTAAATCTCATTTTTAGGTTCCGTTTATGAGAACTGCCAGCATACAGAACTTTCCCATTGGGCACCTCACAATTATATCACACCACAATCCTGAATCAATTTTACATCTGTATCATGTTTTAAAAGAGGTTTAAAGCAGTTTTAACTTGCAAGATGCAGTTTGGTAATTATTAAGTAGTTGTGTAATGTCTGCATTATTATTTGTTGTATTACTGTGTGTCTGGTCACCCACGAAAACAGGCAGGAATGTACACAGGCCAACCAAGTAAATAAATACACAGATATATAGACAGTGACGGTGGAAAAAAGGCTCCAGGCCCATCCAGTTCATCCACCCTACCGAACTATTCTGCCTTGCCCTTGTAGCAATCCTGCCATTTTTTTACTGTCACCCCTTTTTCTAACTAAACCCACCTGCCTGTCCTATCCCTACTTGAAGCTGCTTCTGGTAGCTTATTTAAGTTATCCATCACTCTTTCCACGAAGAAGTGTTTCTGGATGTCCTTTTTGAATTTTCCCCCTGCCGGCTTTAGTGAATTTCCTCTTGTTCCTATTCTTGAACTAAAGGAGACTAGTTCCTTGGCATCTACTCTATTTATCCCATGCAGGTACTTGTATGTTGAAGTCATATCACCACTTTCCCTCCTTTTCTCCGTGCAGTACATGTTTAAGTCCTATAGCCTCTCCTTGCATGTCAATTCCCCAAAGTCCATGCACTATCTCAGTTGCATGGACTTGGGGATTTGACATACAAGGAGAGGCTGCAGACCCATGTCCTGTCTTAGTTGCCCTGCGCTGTACTGCCTCCACCTTGTTACAGTCCTTCCTCAGGTCTAAGCTCCAGCACCTTGCACAGTATTCCAGCTGCAGCTGCACCAGTGACCTGTACAGAGAACGATCACTTCCAGTCTTCTTCTGCTTATCCCTTCCCTGTGCATCCCAGCATTCTGTTTGCTTTGCTCACTCACTACCTTGTGCAGTTTGCAGACATTTTAAGGATCTCTAATCTCATACCCCTAAATCCTTTTCTTCCGGGGTGCTATCCAGCACCAGCCCTCCCAGTTTGTGTTTTATCCTTGGGTTCCTTTTGCCAATGTGCATTGCTATACATTTTTTAACGTGCAAGTTCAGCTGCTAAATCTTGGACCAGCTCTCCAACCTGTCCAGATCCTCCCTTAGTTCTCTTCTCCTTTCCTCTTTGTCTACCCCTGAACAGATCTTCATCTCATTTGTAAAGAGGCAGACAGAAGAGGCAGATCTTACCCTTGATACTTTCATTTGTGTCCCCAATGAAAATATTGAATAGGACAGGTCCTAGTACTGACCCCCAAGGTACCCCACTGGTCGGTTCCCTCACCTCTGAAAATTCAACACTGACTACTACCCTTTGTGTTCTATACCTCAGCCAGCTCTCTACCCAACTCACCATCTTTTCCTCTGCCCTACAGTCCCTAGTCATTTTGACCAACTTCTTGTGAGGGACTGAGTCAATGGTCCTACTGAAGTCAAGGTACGTCATATCAGTTGCTTGCCCCTTGTCTTCTGGTGTGGTAACCCAGTTGAAAAACTCAACCAGCTTTATCTGGAATAACATCCCCTTGTGAACCCATGCTGTCTGGGATCCTGCAGCCCATTCCCTTCTAGGAAGTCCACCAGGTCCTCTCTCAGTAGAGACTCCATTATCTTCCCCACTACAGACATCAAGCTGACTGGCCTATAGTTCCCTCTTCCCACTCATGTGCAGTGGAACCACATCCATTGACCTCCAGTCCCTAGCCCCCCCCCATATGTGAGCTATTAAAAATATCTGCTAGTGGCCCTGCTATAACCCTGCTACTTCCCATAGCCTTCTTGAGTGCAACAGTGTAAGCAGTCAGGTCCCATAGATTTATTTACTTTCAACCCTGCTAGCTTTTCCAACACTGTTATCTGGACATTCACCACAATGTCTTTGCTACCTCCCCCTCTAACTCCACAATCTGGTAGTGGCCTATTCTTCTCCTTGGTAAATACAGAACAAAAATAATTGTTCAGCATCTCTGCCTTCCCCTTATGCCCCTCCTCCTGCCCCTCATTTTGTTTTGTTTTTTATGTAATGCTTTTTGCCACCTGCTGCAACATACTACTGGCTTGGGGCATCCAGCCACCGGCTCCGCCCGCCCGGAGAACTGGGTAGCTCAGACTGCACCCAGTAGGATCTGGGATGGCCATCTTGCCATCCTGCTGGAGGGCTGCCCCTCTGCCTCAGCCAGCCAGGACAGCCCCGGACCCTCCCCGACAGGATTCCGCCAAAGTCCTCCAGGCGGCTCGGAGTGTGGTCATCAAGCTGCACGGTCGCGCCCAGCCATTTTCCTCTGATTGGTCCCCTGGAACACGGACGTGCAATGATGTCTGGGCACAGTGTGCCGACGTCCGCTGTGTCCCCCCTCCAGATCGCCAGCACTTGTAGTGCCCCCGAGCGTCCCCAGGAGCCGCTACAGCATGGCAAGATTCCCCAACCCACCCCAGGACTGGGAGAGCAGTCTACGGACACTCAATCCCAGACCTCCCCTGCCGACCCCCAACGGCCCGGGCTCATTCCCGAACCCGGGTTGCTGGCATGGCGCGAGGTGTGGCGCCCAGCGCCTCAACCCTCAGCGCCACCGGGCCGGGCTCTCCTGCCCCTCATTGCTTTTAAATCTCACTATACGCTGTTTGATCTTGTGCTTCTCCAGGCTGTACTGGAAGAATGCCTTATCCCCATTCTTTACCCCCATTGCCAATCTGAGCTCATCTCCGCTTTTTATTTCAGCATCAATAATTCAAATCAAATAATAAAGTAAAAAATTAAAGCACCATCGAACAGAGCTCAAGGATGACAAGTCTGGCAAGGGGAGTTGCTCTCTGTTGCTGAGAGGTTCTGAGAGGTAAAATGAGGGAAACCCTCCTAATGTGTGCGAGTTGAGAAGTACGATCACACTACACAGTCTGAGACAACAGTACCTTTTCCTTGCTGGATGGAGAGGTCATTATTTCAGAGGTATGTATTTCACTGTACAATGTAGGACATCACTTTCTCCATGTGGGGCAGACAGAAAGAAATGAAGGCTAATGAATTTGTTTTTATATATATATGTATATATATATAAATATATATCTTTTTTATTTAAGCAGTATACCAGGTCAGCCCAGTGGCGCAGAGGGCTGGGTGCTGGTCGCATTACCTTACGCCATACCTGCGACCCAGGTTTGGGAATGAGCCAGGGTTGTCAGGGAGCTGGCTGGGGCGAGGGAAGGAGCAGGATTAAGCAGCCATAGCGGCAGCTCTCTCTCATGGGAGGATCTGTGCCCCCGTAGTTCCACTGCCCATTGGGTGGAGGTCCGGCCAGGCAGTAAAAGCAGCCGGGGTGACAAACTAGCAGGGAGGTTACCTTGGTGCTGTGGCGTGTGCGCTGACCGGGCATGGGGAGGGGGAAAAAACAGGCCATAAAATATAAATTAAAAAAACAAACAAACTGTATACCAAAGTACTATACAATCCAGGAAATGAAGGGGAGAAGGCTGCTGCTATTTTCAGAGCCCAGTGAGATTCAAAGAGCAAAGAAATGGAGTAGAGTGAAATTAAACAGAGGTGAAGCATTGGAGATTAAGTGACTTGCTCAGAATAACAGAGTGGGTAACTGGTGATTGTAGGACTGAAATCTGAGTCTGCAGGTTAACAGCTGTGCAGTCTACTCTAACTACTAGGCTAAACTGCCTCAAACATGGGGCTGTTCGGTGGTATGAATGTCACTGTACAATGTGGCACAGCAATGTTCCGAGTGGTAAAATGAGGGACATCCCTCCTAATGTGGGGCAGTTGATAGCTATGCTGTACTGTATGTATTTTCAGCAAAGATCACAAATGGATACACCTGACCTTTTAATGTGAATGCATGCAGCGTTAGTCAGGATTCCTCCTACAATGTCGTGTCTTCAAACTCGCAACTGAACAGCCTACACATCTGCATGTTAACACAAGCCCACCAGTTTTTTTCAATTTCTCACACCCACCCACCAACACACAACAAAGCAGCCATCAGGAGCAGTACCCAGGCTGGCTTCAAAGACTGTCAGCGATTTAATTATCACTTTACTAGTCTAGTAACACAAATTACACTAACAAATGAAATCAAATGCCATCTGTTTTTTTTTTCCTTTCCCAATATTCATTTCATTCCCCCTAAATATCTTTTTTGGCTTGTGCCATTACAAATTTTAAAAGCAGCAAAGAGACATTATTAATTCATATTATGAAACCATGTTTGAATATGGGGCATTCTGATTTGCTGACAAAATTCTAACAGGTATCCATTAACAACCGGAAAACCTGAAGTACAACAGAAACATAGACATTTGATGGCAGATAAGGACTGCTAGGTCCATCAAGTCTGCCTCTATACCCTACCTGTATCAGCAGCTGCTGACCCTACTCGGTCATCGGCTTTAGCCTCTCCTTCCCATTTCTAGGGTTCCTTTATGCCTTATCCCATGCATGTTGGAATCCCCCCACTGTGCTCACTCCCACCACCTCTTGGGATAGGCCATTCCATGAATCCATCACCCTTTCAGTCAACAAAAACGTCATCACATTGCCCCTTAACCTGCCCCCCTTCAATCTCATATGTGCCTTCTTGTTTTTGTACCCCTCCTATACTGAAAGATTTCACCCACCTGCACCTTATTAATGCCCTTAAGATACTTGAAGGGTTCTATCATATCTTCCCGTTCCCTCCTCTCCTCCAGTGTATACATACTGAGGTCTTTTAATTTTTATTCATATGTCTTTTTGTGAAGCCCTGCACCACCTTAGTTGCCCTTCTCTGAACTGCCTCCACCCTGCCTACATCCTTACGAAGATGTGGCTTCCAGAATTGTAAACACAGTATTCCAGATGAGGCCTCACCATAATTTTGTATAGTGATATCACCACCTCCATTCTTCTGCTAGTGATACCCCTTCCTATGCACCCCAACATGCCAATGGCCCTCCTTACGGCAGTTGTCCACTATTTGTAGACCGTTAGACCATCTGAGATGATAATCCCCAAATCCCTTTCTTCCCTGGTGACTGCCAGCAACTCCCCTCCAATCTTGTAGCTCTCCATAGGGTTTTGCACCCTAGGTGCATGATTTTGCACTTCATCGCACTGAACCTCAGTTGCCACACTTCAGACCATTTTTCCAGCTTTCCTAGGTCATTCCTCATTTTTCCCACCCTATCAGGAGTGTCAACCCTGTTGCAGATCTTGGTGTCATCTGCAAATTGGTAAACCTTCCATTCCAGCCCTCCCGTAATGTCACTAATGAAGAAATTGAAAAGGACTGGCGCCAGGACTGATCCTTGAGGCACCCCACTGGTCACCCCGGTTTCCTCTGATTGAATCCCATTTACAACCACCCTCTGCTTTCTGTCCCACAGCCAGTTTCTAACCCAGTTCACCACCTTGTGGCCCACACTCAGGCTACCCAACTTATTTACCAGTCTTTTATGTGGAATGGTGTTGAAGGCCTTGCTAAAATCAAGATATGCAACATCTACCGCTCCCCCCGATCCACCTCCTTTGTCACCCAGTCAAAAAAATCTATCAGATTTGTTCAACACGACCTTCCTGCTGGGAATCCATGCTGCCTCGGATCCTGTGATCCATTAGATTCCAAGTGTTCCACAATCCTTTCCTTAAGCAGTGCCTCAATAGTCATACCCACTACTGAGCTGTGGCTGACTGGTCTATAGTTCCCTGCTTTTACTCTTGTGAAGAGGGACTACATGTGCCCTTCTCCAGTCCTCTGGAACCACTCCTGTACTGAGCGACTCACTGAACAGGGCTGCCAGTGGTGCTGCTAGCTCCAGCTGTAGCTCCTTTAATATCCTGGGATGTATGCCATCTGGGCCCATTACCTTGTTCACCCTCAGTTTTGTAAGCTCTTCTAGGACGCTCCCTTCTGTAAATGGACTGGTGTTCACCTCCTTCCCCCTTTGTATCAGATGCCTAGCTGTGGTCCCTGTCCCTTCCCTTCTACAGTGAAGATGGAACAGAAGTATTTATTCAGTACTGACATCTTTTCTAGGTCTCCCTCCAGACACTCCCTTTCATCCCCTCTGAGCCTCACAATCCTACCATTCACTGCCCTCCACTTCAGTCTTGAAAGCTATCTCTCCCCACCTTGCCTCCTTCTATCTGCCTACCCCCTTGCCCCCTCTCCCTTTCCTCCCCCGGGGCATTTCCTGACTTCTATCCCTCCTCTCCCTCCCCTTTAGAGCTCTTACCCTCACCCTCTACCCTCCGATGATGGCCTTTCTGCCTGCTTACCCCCTTCCCTCTCACCTGCAGTGCTTATTTCTAAGATTGCCCTTGGCTGGTTATGTCATGCTACCTAACATTTGGCACATTTTGAATTACTGGAATTTCCTAAGCCCCAGTCTCTTACTTCTTGTTATTGTGTAACTATGTATTATTATGTTGACCTTTGTATGTATGTATACCCCCCATTCCTTCGTCGTGTAACCTTTGTAAACGAGCAGTTCTTGCTCAAAGGTATTTGTAATCCTAGATTTCAATAAAATAAAATAAATCCCACCCTGGCCTTCCTTCTTTAACTGATGTACCTGTAGAAAGTCTTATCCCCCTTCTTCACTGTCTCTGCTAATCTTACCTCTGTTTATGCCTTTTCATTCCTTACAGCTTTCCCTGCTTCCCTAAGATTATTTAGGTACACCACCCTATCCTCCTCTTCCTGTGTCTCTTATATTTTCTGAAAGCCAACTTTTTGGCCCTTACTTTCTGTGCTACATCTTTTGAGAATCATAGTGGTTTCTTCCTTCTCTTGCCTTTGCTTCTTAGCTTAATGCACTGATTTGTCACCTCCACTATGGCTCTTTTTAGAAGTGCCCACTGCTCTTCAACTCCCTTCCCCCTTCATCCTTTCTTGCCAGGGCTTCTTAGATACATAACCTCATTCTAGCAAAATCCGCCCCCCTGAAATCTAAGACCCACTTTGAATTTTAACTTTTAAAACATTCATTAAAAAAAAAAACACAGTTTAGTTTAACTATAACATTAAGACACTCCAGGGGTTTAGTTATATTTGTTAATCTAACGATAGAGGCATAAGAACCTCTACTATGCCTCCAGTCTCATGACCCCCCCCCCAACCAGGTTAGATTAATCGACAGTAACCCAACCCCTGGTTGTGAAGAGATACACGTTTAGTGACTGGCAGTTCACTGGATAGATTTACTTTAGAACTAAGAACAACTGTAACTCAAAGTGTATAAAATATATAAGAAGCTTATTCAAAATAGACAGCGTGAGTTACAAAAGGTTTCATCATGATTATATATCTGCTGTAAAATAGGTCAAACTCATTCACTTGAAGAACCAGTTGTGCCAAAAAAGCACAGAAACTGACATTAATTATTGAAATAAGCCAGTTGCTACTTTTTATTTCGGAAGCATCTTTTCTTTTCTTTTGCTAATTAGGTTTTCTACCTGATGATATTAGGTGTGATACACAGAGTAGCACTTTCCCCAGAAACTGACATACAGTATCTAGTGCTTTTCCACGTCATATCTTATCTGCATTGTGCTAGACCTCATTGTGACAGCATCATTAGTGTGGGACTGTTACCAGGATTCTGTGTGTGTATGTGTTATTCAGTGGGGTTTTGGATGTCGTTTTTAGCACGTGTGCAAAAACGTTTAAAGACCGGGGATCAAATGTTATGGTTTTAGATGCTCTTGGGTGCATTTTGGAGCTTATACTAAAACTAAAACACACTTCTGTTAGCTCCCCTCATCCGCCACTAACTTCAGAGAAATAATGATCACCTGCACTGTACTATTTCCTTTGTGATGCTCTAGGCACTAACATATTCGTATTAGTTTACCTGCACTGCTTTGTTCTTTTGTGATGTACTGGGCACTTATGAAAAAGGGTCCCTGCCCATTAAGATTTTCCAGTATAATAAATAACAAGCATTTGTCAATGCCGAATGTTGTCTCGCTGGCATTGGCAATGGTAGTGTAGGAGTTAGAAATGCACACTAGTAATGGCAGTGAAGTACTGAACTGACGCCAACCTCACACCCACCCTGAAGAGACACATTTTCAATATAGGCATTTTGGGACCTCCCCTCATGAAGAGTGGCACTGTGATTTTGTTAATCTGTCCCAAAAGTTGATTTCCCACAGTGACCACACCATTCTGCACCATAAGTGCGAAAACACATTTTGGGCAGGATGTGAGACATGACAGCTGTACTGTTCATAAGGAGCTGTGACAAAATGGCAGTGTTGAAAATCTGGCATGAAAATATTACAAATGTGCTAAGTTACAAAGGTGCGTAGAAACTGCGCAACGCATGCTTGTAACACAGTCATCTTATGGACTTTTAACACCAAATTTTCAACATATTTAGGACCTCTGCTCATGAACATTATCATTGTCATTTTCTCAAACTGTCCCAAAAACTGATTTTGCACAGCGACTGCACTATTCTGCGCCAGAAGTGTGAAAACACATTTTGGTCAGGACATGTAAAATGGCAGCTGTATTGTTCATAAGGTGTGGACAAATGCCAATGTCGAAAATCTGGAGTGAAAATTATGAAGTTACGAGTGTGTTTGGAAACTGCACAATGCATGCTCGTAAAACAGTCATTTTTTGGATTTTTTCACCAAATTTGCAATATAGGCTTTTTGAGAGCCCACCTCATGAATAGTGGCACCATCATTTCATTAATTGGTCCCAGAAGGTGATTCCGCACAGTGACCTCAAAATCACCTTTCAGGACAGAATAAAGCCATGACAGTGACTGAATTCATAAGGAGGGGCCTCAATAACCCCATTTTGCAAATTTGGTGCAAAAATTCCAAACAATGCCAGAGATATGCACCAAAATTGAACCCCCCCTATTTATGTCATTATATAGCTTACCGGCATTTCTTCAGTTCATGGTCAGCTTTGAAGAGTGCAGACATGTTCCTGGTCCACCAAAGATCGTCGCGCCAGACTCCGGAGGTAAGTATGGGGTGAGGAGTGTGTGGGGAGGCAGGGTGCGCAGAGGGTTGGTGCGGGTTGAGGGAGGGAGCAGGATAGACCACGAGGGACCGTTTTATTCTTTTACAGGTTAAAAGAAATTGCGGGCCTTTTTTTTTTTTACAGAGGCATTTGGCACGCTGGGGTGGGCTTCCAGCGTGCCACCTGAGTGTTTGGGGGGGCTAGCCGACAGGGGATTGGGCACCCCTGTCAGCACATACCAAAGGCAGAGCTAGAGCCGAGGGGGATTGGGCACCCCCTCGGCACACAACAAATGGGGGGGCATTATGCTGACAGGGAGTGGGCTCCCCCGTTGGCACATGCACTGGGTCAGGGCATGCCGACAGGGGGATTGGGCACCCCCCGAAGTCAGCACTGTGGCAGGTGGTAGTGGCAGTCACTGCCGCCATGTCTGTTAAAATGCTTCACCAGGAAAGGCACGTTGGGAGGTGCCGCTGTGTGACGAGCTTGGCTCTCACTGCAGCAGACCTTTCCTTAGATGTGCTTACCACATTATGTATTCCTGGTGTGGCACCTGCACGATGGCTTATTGGGTAATGAGGGACGCACCTACTGATGCGTGCCCTGCATTTGCCCAACAGTGACCGAGCCTTCAAATCTGCTACTAGTGCAAGATGTTGGCCGCACAAGTGCAAGCCAACATAAAAATGAATGAATACCTACATTGTGATGTTTGTTGTTATAAACAATTGACTGTTGATTTTTTTGTAACCTGCCTGACTTGGACACCTTTGAGTAAGGGCTCTTGAGCTCGAATCTTCCAAACACAATAACTAATTACACACACACATCCATCCATAAAATACCTTTCTGTGGCTGGCCTGATGTACCCCAGATTCTACATCTGGGGCTAACTTGGAGGGTTAGTTAGGGTCTTCCCCAGAAAATATTTATATTGTTGTGGGGCAACATACTGGAAGCTTTGGTGGTCTGCAAATGGAGGATTGTTCCTTACTTCAGTAGCTACTGTATATTGGAGACCTTAGTTTGCAAGAAGGGTGTACATTCCTTGGATGTCAATACCCCTACTGGGTAACAGTATAGCTACAGAGGAGTCTCCTACAGAAAATATATGACAGTAAAAATGAAAATTAGAGACAACTCCTATATGCACATGATTTTTTTATCATACTAAATTCTTGCCACCATGTACACACACAAATACTGATTTTTTGCAGAAAATATCCACTTTTTCAAGGAATGGTGCTCATCCCTTATAATTTTGCTTCATGTACATTAGAATTCAGGTTCAGTCCTTGTATGGTTATGATGCTTGCCTGACCACGGTCCCTTCTTAGTTTAAATCAGGATATGCCCTAACAGTCCTACTGCGAGCTGCTCAGATGCCGAGTCTGTCTCCCATCCACTTTGGTGGAGCCCAGTTTGCATCAGAGCAAAGTCATTCGTGAATGAGAGCTAAGCCACACAACACACTGAATGCAAATGAGACACAAAGGCAGTCATACAGGCACAGTGTTATACTCAAAGTTTTTTTGAAGCACAAATGAGCTGTTTGCTCAGCAATAATTACTGCTTCCAAAAAAGAAGTGTAAAGACCACATACCCTGCCCCAAAGACATACCTGATATCCAGTTGCACCCTCTGTGTGACAACTAGACAACTTTGCTGGTAGTCTGAAATATTCTGTCAAATGCTAGTACCTTCTGTAGCAGAGTGTGTGTGTGTGTGTGTGTGTGTGTGGGGGGGGGGGGCAGGAGGCACTGTTCAAAGGTGAGAAAACTGGCCTATTTGGTAGCTGCTCAATGGTCAGCAGGGTTTGTTACGTAGTGAGAACTTTCACTGTATTGGTTTTCTGGAAGTGCAGTAAGTTCATTAGCACATAAAGGAATCAGAGACAGGCTGTGGCATTTGAACACATACATTCTTTTTTTTTATCGTGCCACAGTTTCTCCAACTGCAGCAACTTACCAGCGGGGGCATCCAGCCCTGCCCGCCAGGAGAGCAGCAGACTCACTCGCATGATGGGGGGGGGGGTTCGGCACGGCCGTCGCTGCCCCAGTGGAGGGCTCCCCTTACCTGCCGAGCCGGACCAGAGCTGGACCCCCCAGTGCAAGTCCACGATGGTCCTCCCAGTGAGGCCATCAAGCTACACGGCTGCGCACAGCCTTTTCCTGGTTTTCTCCACAATGGGAGTGCATATGTGCAATAATGTTCATGCATGACATGCAGATATTTGACGCGCTCCCCCTCTAGTGTACACCATTGCTCCTGCAGTGCCTCTGGGCATCCCCAGGGACCACCAGAGCAGTGTGCGACTCCCCAGCCCTCCCTAGGACTAGGAGCACTGTCAACGGACACTCAATCCCAGTCCTCCCCTGCCGACCCCCGGTGGCCCAGGCTCATTCTCAAACCCAGGTCACCGGCATGGAGCGAGGTGTGGCATCCAGTGCCTCAACTCTTAGTGCCACTGGGCCAGCCTGAACACATACATTCTGATGCTAAATAATCTGCGAAAGGAAGATGGGTCCCAGAAGCACCAAAGACAGATAACATTGCAAGGTAAGCATCACCTAAAATTCCAGGTCTGAAACAGTTTTAGCCAGTCAGATGAACCTGGGTACAGGGAAGTGACATCAGTCTTGCTCAACCAAGACATGAGGTAGAGACAGAGAGTGAGAGAGGAGGGCATAAATGCATCAACCCAGTTATTCTCACTCTTTTCACTGGTATTTCTGTGTGTCCAAGGAGGGAGCCAGGCTACGTGTCTTCAGAAAGGTTGAGGTAACAAGAGTAGTGGATAGTGAGGTAAGAAGACTTTGTAACTTGTAGAAAAGATAGAAACATTTACCTGAACAAGTGTGCAAGCTTTCTTTTATAATCCTGTATGTGGGCTTCTTTCTTTTTTTCATTTACTGTACTTTTCCCCAGATCAGGCAACCCCCAAAGGTCCTGCCCCCACACCAAGCCCCTTCACCCACCATCTCCAGGACTTACCTGCCTCTCCCACAAAGGCCCTTTCCCTCTGATGGAGACTCAGTCAGTGTGGTCGGAGAGGAGTGCCTCAGTCAGCGATGGGGCCTGCGGCGCATGGCGGAAATCCATCTGCCATGCCTGCCTGTCTTTTTCCCCTGTTTTCTTTGGCCCAGTTCTTCATAGGATACTGAGCGTGCTCTCACGATGTGTATGTATGCATGCATGTGCGTGTGCTGCATGTTAGAACACATCAGTGTCCCCCATTGCTCCACAGCTCCGCTTGTAATGCCACCTGTGGTCATCCAGCTGGTGGAGACCATCTTCTGGGATGCTTGGCTCACCTCCCTTGGGCAGCTATTCCATGACTTGGACTAATTTCTGCACCTGAGTCATTGGCGCTGTGAGCGGTAGTGCTACTGCTGCATCAACAGGTTGATATGTGTGTTGTTTCACTGTGTCAAAAATATCATATCTGATTATTACTGTTGTAGTTACACAACTAGAGTTTTATTACTAAACTACTGGTAGTTATTTTTCTAAAGAATGGAGTAACTGGTTGTTCTATGACCTGTGCAGAAACCTTCAGGTCCAGAATCCAGAACATCACTCCTAGAGAAAGTTATGGGAAAGCACTCATCTTGGAAGGAACAATGACATCCACCAGCTTGATGATGCCGACGCACAGACCTCACATTCCCAGCCATGTCACACAAAATCTTAGTCCAGTAGGGAAACCGACACACCACTCCGATGGCCTTATGAGGTGGGGTTGGGTCATAGGGAAAATACGAGCAGGTTCTTGGTTTGGGTCTTGCTGCTAGGTGTTTGACTTTGAGAGTCAGGCCAGGGGAATAAAAAGGTTGACTGGAAAATAAATAAGCTAACACAATTATCAAAAATATGTTTAGTTATAAACCTCAGTCTAACTTTGTATTTACAACAATGGATTGTTCGTACTGTATTAGTGCACCATGATACATCAGCGAGTTTGTCTGTACATGGGCGAGGTGAGTTGCAGCTGGAGAGCCACTCTGTTAGCCAGTCTGGACGAGTGATCATGTACAGTAGTAGTCTCTTTGAATTCTGTATTGCCATTTGGCTGTGGACACGATCATCCGTGTTTATTTATTTATTTGTTTACTGGGTAGGTTCACTGGTCCGAGAACCATTTTCAGGCTCGACCCAGGCCATGGAGGATGGCACAGAGGATGGGACAAGGCATAAAGAGTCAACAAATTGACAGTGAATAACAATACAGGGTATTTACATAATTATATAAATAACTATATATAAAGTTGCAACACAGCAGATAAATACAATTTACGACAACAGCAGGTAGTAATTAGGTTGCAATATATATTAGACTTTGTAAGTGAGGAAGAAAGGAACAAGGGTGTCAAGGCAGGACTAGTATGGACCAGGGGGAGAGAGAAGCATAAAAGGAAGGTGACCAGTCAGGAGGGCAGAAGCATGCAGTGGAGGACAGAAGATGAGATCTAAGGAGAGAGTGGAAGATTCCAGGAGAGCTTACTATAGCTACATGAAAAAAAAAAAAAAAAGATCCTGATAGCATTTATAAATAGTTTATTGTTTTATACAAATATAATTAAAAAAAGTTAACATCATCCCACTGGAGGCATAAATAACATTTATTTTCCTTGAAGAATAAAACAAAACTGCTGCCTTACAGCTCAGTTGAAACTGTATACATCTGGAGTGATTTAACATTACAAAAGGAGTTTAAAAAAGCTCAGTAAGCCCACTCAGGGGTGCCACCCGGGAGACTGGCATTCACATACTCCAATATTCATAACTCTTCTGCAGTGTGCCTTTAAGTCAGATCCGCACGGAGATGGAATGTTATGTTAATGATGGAATCATTGGCATGTGCCACTTTTTCAAATGCTACCACCTATCAACTGCCTACATTCTAACCCTCAGATTTCATGGATGCCTGTAAGGACAAGGCCCAAAAAGATTTATAAATCATTAAAATTTAGAATTCAGAAATCCCACAACCAGCCTCCAACTGGAGGAAGAACATTATTTAGATATATTCATAAACAATACAATCTCCAGTGTCAGAATCACCTGAGAGGAGAAAAAACACCGAAACTAGTTTCAATAAAAGCCAGCATGTGGCCTACATACCTTAAGGCACAGTGTGGAATGCAGAGGCCACTAGTTCTGGTAGGGGAGGCAGGGTGGGAGAGCTATGAATATTGGAGTATCCCCTGGGAGAAACAAGATTACTATGGTAAGTAACTTTTTCTTCTCACCCCAGGAATACACCAATAGTCCTAACTCTTCTGCAGAATGAGAAGCAGTACCTTTGGAGGTGGGAACAGAACCTATTTTGGAAACGGACTCTGCAGGACAGCTGTACCTAACCTGCATCAGGCTGTAATGTTTGGTAAATGTGTGAACTGTCCTCCAGGTAGCTGCTTTACAGATATCCAGCAAAGGGACATCCCTGGCAGCTGCCAGTGTGGCCGCTGTCCCTCTTGTGGAGTGGGCTCTGAGCCCTGCTGGGGCTTCTTTGCCTGCTTTGGAATAACAAAATTGAATACACTGAACAATCCAGCAAGAAATGGACCTTTTAGATGCTAGATGACCCTTTCCTACATCCCCATAAGTGAGGAAAAACTGTGTCTTGTCCTGCCTGTGGGGCTTAGTAGCTGTCATGTAGTAGCTCAGAGCTCTCTTGAAATCAAGACTATGCAATCTACGTCCACCAGAAGAAGAATACTCAGTGAAAAACACTGGCAGAGTGATAGTTTGGTTTAGATGAACGTCTGAAACCACTCTGGGAAGGAGTTTACTACTACTGTAGTAACTTTATCCCTGTGAAAGGAGATGTAGTCCTGTTCAGTGCATAGGGTCTGAAGTTCACTAATTCATCTGGCTGAAGTGATGGCTATCAAAAATACTGTTTCCATGTAACATACTTCAGAGGTACTGAAGACATAGGCTCAAATGGGGGACCTATGAATTTTGCAATACAAATGTTGAGATCCCATGCAGGGACCGGTTCTCTGAATGGTGAGTGCAAGTGGGATAGACCCTTAAACAACCTTTTAAAGATAGGGTTCGATGCCACAGAGGTAGTCTTAAGCAGAGACTGAAACCAAATGGATCTTCACTGTAGGGGACTGCAATCCCAAAGAATGCAAGTAAACCAGGTAGTCCGGCACTAGTGGCACGCTTGCCTGTGCTGGCACTAACTTCCTGGTGGGACACCAAATAGAAAACCTTTTCCATTTTGCAGCACAGGTTTTCTTAGTAGAGGGTTTCCTATGCCCCCTTAAAATGACCCCTTCAGAGAGGTGTAAGCCAGCGTATTCTAAGTCCACAAGAGCCAAGCTTTGAGTCTGAGTGACTTGAGGTTTGAGTATAGGAGCCTCCCTTGATTGGAGGTCAGCAGACTGTGCCTCCTGGGAAAGTGTACTGGTTTGTCCACTGACATAGCGAGCAGTAGGGAAAACCATAGCTGTCTGGCCCAGTCTGGGGCTACCAGTATCATTGCAGCTGGCTGAAGCCTGAGCTTGAGCAGCACCCTGTATACCAGAGGAAATGGAGGGAAGGTATACAGGTACTTTCCTGACCAGTCCGGAATGAAAGCATCAAGGGGGACTGAGTACACTACTGGAGGCCTACAACAGTACTGTAGGAGGTGGTGACTCTGATGGGCTCTATCTCTGGAGTGCCCCACCTTCTGAATATGGTTTGCACCACCTGCCTGTTCAGGGACCATTTGTGATGGGCCTGGCTGATTTGACTTAGGGCATCTGCCAAAACACTGTCCTTGCCTGGCAGATGAATGGCCTGTAGATAGACTCTTAGTGAGTAAGCCAAGGTCCAGATTCACATTGCTTCTGTGCAAAGAAGACTTTACCTTGTTCTCCCTTGCTTGTTTATGTAGGGTGGCGGTATTTTATGTTCTGGCTTGTACCACCTTCCCTGTATCAGTGGTATGAAAACTTGCATTGCCAGAAACACTGCCCTGAGCTCCAATGGACTGATATATAGGAGAGACGCTGCACTTGACCAAATGCCCTCGTTAGTGTGCTCTGCCAGATGGGCTTCCCATCCTATCAGGGATGCATCTGTTGTGAGAATTACTGAGGGAAGCTCCCTTTGGAAGGGAACCCCTTCTCTGAGGTTGTCTTCCTCCTTCCACCACTGGAGGGCCTGCATGAATGTTTTTATTACTGGGACCAATTCTGAAAGGACAGTCTTCCTCTGAGACCAATGAGCCCTTAAGTGAAATTGAATGTCTCTCATCTGAAACCTGGAACCCATGACAGAAGGAAGCAGGGAGGAAAGTCAGAATAGCAAAGGCTCAAACTGAGGAAAAGACAGTCAACTCGGTTAAGAAGGGGGATAAAACCTTTTATAGGTACATCAGGGAGCGTAGAAACACAAAGGGAGGGATAGTGAGGCTGAATAGAACGGATGGTGGGTGGGCAGAGAGGGACAGTGAAAAAGCAGGGATACTGAACGAATACTTCTGCTCAGTATTCACAAAAGAGGAGGAGGGGGAGGTGCCGAATCCAATTAACAGAAGCACTCTGGATGGGGGTCGATCCCAGTCCTTTCACAGAACAAAGGGTTCTGAAAGAACTCCTAAAACTGAAGGTGGACAAAGCAATGGGGCCTGACGGAATTCATCCCAGAATTCTAAAAGAATTAAGGGGGAGAACTAGTGACACCACTGACTACCCTTTTTAACAAATCATGGGAGGATGGTATGGTACCTGAGGACTGGAGGAAGGCAGATGTGATTCCCCTTCACAAAAGTGGAAGCAAGACAAAGGCAGGAAACTACAGACCTGTCAGTTTGACCTCTGTGGTTAGGAAAGTGATAGAATCACTTCTGAAGAAAAGAACTGTTGAGTACCTAGAGGTCAGTAGGGCACAGGACCCAAGGCAGCATGCGTTCACAGCGGGGAAGGTCATGTCAGACAAATCTAATTGATTTCTTTGACTGGGTGACCAAAGTAGCAGACCAGGGAGGGGCTGTGGACATGGCCTACCTAGACTTTAGCAAGGCATTTGACACAGTCCAACACAAAAGATTAATAATCAAATTAACCAGCCTGGGAGTGGGTCCCAAGGTGGTAGCCTGGGTAAAACATTGGCTGGACAAGAGGACACAGAAGGTAATTGTAAATGGAGTCCACTCTGAAGAAAGAGGGGTTACTAGTGGGGTACTGCAGGGTTCAGTACTGGGTCAAGTCCTTTTTAATGTCTTTATAAGTGATATTGCAGAGGGATTAGAAGGAAAATTATGCCTCTTTGCAGATGACACAAAGATCTGCAACAGGGTTGATACACAAGGAGGCACGGAAAGGATGAGAAGGGACTTGGCAAGGTTGGAGGAATGGTCAGAAGTATGGCAGCTTGGATTCAATGCAAAGAAGTGCAAAATAATGCACCTGGGAAACAAAAACCCAGGGGAAGATTACACAATGGGGGAGGTAGTAACAACAACAAAAATGGAAAGGGACCTGGGGGTAATCATATCAGATGACCGTAAGGTTAGCAAGCAATGTGAGAAGGCAGTGAGAGGGCTGGGGGGTTACTGGGATGTATAGGGAGAGGCATCACCAGCAGAAAACAGGACGTTGTTATCCCTCTGTACAGACAGTTGGTGACACCCCATCTGGAGTACTGCGTCCAGTTCTGGAGACCCCATCTCCGCAAGGACATAGACAGGATGGAGGCAGTCCAGACGAGGGAAACTAAAATGGTGCAGGGCCTGCAAGAGAAGCCATACGAGGAGAGACTAAATGAGCTTAAAGGGACACTGTCAGCTTTGACCCAACGTTTTTGCTCATTTCTGTTCAGTGTTTCCCAAGGCACTTTCTAAAGAAACTAGAGTAAAATGCCCCTGCATGTGCCAACAGTAATATTTTGTAGTGGTTTACCTCTATTTTACATTACTTTCTGTCCGAGCAGTCCGAATGTAAGTAAGCCGACCTCCGGAAGCACATCCATCCTGAGGACATGCATCTGTAACAGAGCGCAGTCGCGATGTGCAATTTTTAGCATGCCCTATAAATGAAGCACTTAGATTGTGTATTTCTTCAGCCTAAATTGAACTGTGCATCTCGTAACAAAAACCGAGCAGTAATACAACTAAAAAACACAACTGAAAAGTGGAGCTGAAATCCCGTGCATGCACACTAGCGGCTTGGAGCAGAGAACATGCCCTAGTGCGCATGCACAGGATTTTGGCTCCACTTTTCAATTGTGTTTTTATGTTGGCTTGCCGCATTTGCGCGGCAGTCAACATATTGGGAGAGTGGAGATTTGGAGGCGCGGCTGCTGTTGGGAGAATGCAGGGCACGCATCAGTATGTGCGTCCCTCATTCCCCAATAAGCCAGCATGCTAGCGCTGACACCAACATTATGTAAAGTGGACATAACTTGTAAACAAAGTGCCACTGCAATCAGAGACAAGCTAGTCATGCAGCGGCATAAAGACACGCCTCCCATAAGTGCCTTTCCAAGTGAAACATTGCGATAAACATGGCGCCGAAGCCGCCGCCACTAAATCTGAAAGTCCTGCGACTCCCCCCCCAAGCCTTCCCCATGCCATGCTGGGTGCCCACCCCAGCGGGCAAGTCATGAATAGCCGACGGGGTGCCCAATCCCCCATCGGCTCCACTGTCCTCCCCAAGTACAGGGTGCAGCGCTGGGAACCCATCCCAGTGTGGCAACTGATGCCATAATAGCAGAGTGCAATCCCCATTAGCTCCACACACCTCCACCAGCCGTCTTCTTCTGCCACGCTGGGAGCTCACACCAGTGTGTGGCAAATGTCCCGTCAATTAAAAAAAGTACCTGAAAATAAAACAGTCCCATGCAGTCTCCCTGCCCCCACAACCCGCACTCACCCACTGCACACCCTGCTTCCCCACACCCCTCACCCCCATACTTACCTCGAGTCCGGCAAGACAATCTTCGGTGGACCGGGAACATGTCTGCACTCTTCAAAGCCGACCAGGAACTGAGGAAATGCCGATAAGCTGTATAATGGAGTGAATAGGGTTTTTTCAACTTTGTTGCATATCTCAGGCATTTCTTGGAATTTTTGCACCAAATTTTCAACATGGGGTTTTTGGGGCCCCTCCTCATGAATTCTGTCACTGTCATGGTGTTTATCGGCCTCGAAGGTGATTTCAAAGTCACTCGCAAAATCACCTTTCAGGGTTCGATAACAGTGACAGTGGCGAGTGTTCATGAGTGCCCTCTTAAAAAGCCTAAGTTCCAAATTTGGTGGAAAAAAATCCAACAAATGCCTATTTCAGCGTCGTTGCACAGTTGCTCGCCAGGCTCATAACCAGCATTCACAATATTTACTGCGGATTTTCAGCAATGTCATTTTGTACACCTCCTTGTGAACAGTACAGCTGTCATTTTCCACATCCTGCCCGAAATGTGTTTCCGCACTTCCGGTGCACAATAGCGCAATCGCTGTGGGAAATCAGTGTTTGGGCCAGATTATGAAAATGACAATGACACAGTTCATGAGCAGAGGACCTAAAATGCCTATGTTGAAAATTTGGTGATGATACTCCATAAAATAACTGTGTTACGAGCATGCGTTGGCAGATTGCATGCAGCGCTCGTACCGTCATGCATTTGTGATATTTTCAGTCTGGATTTTCACCATTGCCATTTTCCACACCTCTTGATGAACAGTACAGCCGTCATTTGACATATCATGCCTGAAATGTGTTTTCGCATTCAAGGCGAATAGCATGGTCGCCAGCGAATCACTTCTTGGGACACTTTGAGGAAATAACAGTAACACTGTACATGAGCAGAGGTGTTAAAATGCCTATGTTGAAAATTTGGTGCCAAACACCCATAAAATGGCAGTGTTGCAAGCGTGTATTGCATATTTCCCACGCACCCTAGTAGCTTCGCAAATTTGGTATATTTACATGCCACATTTTCAACACTGGCATTTTTTTCAACCTCCTTATGAACTGTGCAGCTGTCATTTCTCACATCCTGCCCAACATGTTTTCCTGCACTGCACTCCCAAACACCCAAAGGGACACCCTAATGCTTGTCACTCTCTGCAGGGTGGGGGTGGGTTGGCATCAGTTCAATACTTCACAGCCATTCCTATGATGCATCTGTCTAACTCCTGCACTACCAATGCCAATGCCAGCAAGCCAACATTCGGCATTGACAAATGCTTGTTTAGTTGTATTACTGCTCGGTTTTTGTTACGAGATGCACAGATCAATTTAGGCGGTACAAATACACCACCTAAGTGCTTCGTTTATAGGGCATGCTAAAAATTGCACATCATGACTGTGCTCTGTTACAGATGCGTGTCCTTGTGATGGATGAACTTCCAGAGGTCGGCTTACTCATGTCAGGACTGTTTGGACAGAAAATAAAGGTGAATGAGCACAATATATTACTTGTGGCACATGCAGGGGCATTTTACTCTAGTAGTTTGTTTAGTAAGTGCCTCGGGAAACACTGATCAGAAATTAGCAAAAACGATGGGACAAAGCTGACAGTGCCCCTTTAATATGTATACCCTTGAGGAAAGGGGGGGGGGACATGATAGAAACTTTTAAGTGCCTCAGTGGAATCAACAAAGTCCAAGAGGGTAGCATCTTTCAGAAAAAGAGATGTGCAAGAACAAAGGGGACACAATTTGAAGATAGAGGGGGGACAGCTCAGGGGCAATGTGAGGAAGTATTTATTTCACAGAGAGGGTGGTGGACGCATGGAACAGCCTTCCTGAGGAGGTTGTGGGGTCTAAAACTGTGGGAGAATTCAAGAATGCATGGGACAGTCATAAGGCAATTCTTGTGGGGGGTAGGAAGAAATAGGTTGTTGGTTAAATAGGATCTACAGCTTATGCTGTAGGTAGGGAAATGGGAAGACTAGGTGGGCCAAGCGGTCCTTATCTGCCATCAAAGTCTATGTTTCTATGCCTGTGGCAGCTGCCATGTGTCCCAGGAGTTGAAAAAATTGCCTTGCGGGTCGTGGCACATTCAACTTGAAAGAACCTGCTAGTTGTAAGATGCTTTTTACCCTGTCCAGGGGTAGAAATGCTCTGCCCTCTTTGGCATTTAGTTCTGCTCCTATGAATTGCAGAACTTGTGTGGGAAAAAGAACTGATTTTTCTAAGTTTAGCAAGAACCCTAAGGACTCCAGAAGTTGCAGGGCGAGCTACAAGTGCTCCCTTAACTGCTGTGGAGACTTTTCCACCACTAGCCAGTCATCCAGGTAGGGAAACACTGTGACGCCTTGCCTTTGCAAGTGTGCCACCACTACTGCCAGACACTTTGTGAACACCCTTGGAGCTGAGGTGAGACCGAATTGCAGGACTGAGAACTGTTAATGACCCGAAGGGACTCTGAATCTGAGATACGTTCTGTGAGACTCCCTTATGAGGGTGTGGAAATAAGCATCTTTTAGGTCCAGGGATGCCAGCCAGTCCCCTTTTTGGAGTACTGGCAGAATCAGAGACAGTGTCACCATTTTGAATTTTGGTTTTGTTAAGTGCCTGATGAGGACCTTTAGGTCTAAGATAGGCTGCAACTCCGCATTTTTCTTTGGTGTAAGGAAATATCTTGAGTAAAGCCCTTTTCCCCTGTGCTGTGGAGGCACTGGTTCCACTGCTTTTAGCAACAGCAGGTTCCGAACCTCTTTTTCTAATAGCTTCCTCTCCAGAAAGGAAACTGGTTTGAAAGCTCTTGTTGTTTTGACAGGGGAAGGACTTGAAACTTAGGGACAGTCCCTGACCCACTATCTCCAGGACCCACCTGTCTGTGGTGATATTTGTCCAGGCCTGGAAATAATGGGTCAGCCTGCCCCCTACTGGAAGATGGGAGGCGTTCTGAGAGAGCAAGTCAGGGATCCTGCTTAGCTTGGGGCTGAGAGTGGGAGCCACGTCTGGAACCCCTCCTGCCCTGACCTCTGAAATACCCTTGCTGGGGATACTGAGGTACCTGGGGTACAGCCATGGCCTGGTAAAAGGGCCTGGTGTGAAATTGTCTGCCCCTGCCTCCCCTATTGTAGGGCCTCGCGGAGGAAGTAGTCTTTTCTTTGGCAGAATTGCTCCTAAAGGTGGTTTTATATTCGTCCACCTTTTTCATATAGGCCTCTGTGTGACTCCCAAAAAGGGAGTTACCTTCCACAGGAAAATCCAGGGCCTTATTCTGAGTGTCCTGTGTGAGGTCTGTGGCTCTCAACCATGCAAACCTCCTTTGAGCAATGGTATTAGCCATCTACCTGGCAGCAGTGTCACTGGCATCTGCTGCCATCTGAAACTGGTATTTGGCAGCTTCCATGCCAAACCTAGCAGTTTCAGCTAAGTCTGAGGATACGGTGGATGGAACCTTTTCAGCCATAGACAGCACAGATTGCCAGAGAGTCTTCTGGTATTGAGCTGCACAGGCCTGGAAATTAGTCTGCTTGATGGCTAGAGAGGCTGACAAATAGCCCTTCTTGGCCATATTGTCCATTTTGCGAGAGTCCTTCTCTGGTGGTGGTGGGGGGTTGAGAGGCCAGAGAGACTTTTGCCTTGTCACAGACAGCAGCTTGTACCACCCCTTGGTGGTCAGGGTGTGAATAAAAAAATTCAGCCCCTTCCCTGTCAGGATGGTATTTTTTTTATCCAGCCTTTTATCCAAAAGAGGGACAGACCCAGATGTTTGGAAGAGCTTGAGAGCATCCCTTTTAAAAAACATATTAATAGGGAGCAACAGCTTTTTGGTAGATGTTAATCCCATCGTTTCAAGATATTTAGCTTCCTCCTCATCCTCTACCACCTCTGTGGTAGAGATGTCCAAAGCAGCCGCAATTTTCCTAACAAAGAAAAAATGTGAAGAGTAATCCTCAGAAGGCCTGGGGGAGAGCCAAATTCCTGTTCAGGGGAGACCTCAGGCTCTATAGGCCCCACCTCCTCCTCTTCACCAAAATCTTCCTGAAAATAAGATTGGCTGGAAGAAACAGTGGTCTGAACTGGGGACTGCAGATCCGCAGGCAGCAGATCTTGTAAGGCTTGAAGAATTTTAAAAACCTGTGCTATTTCCAGAGGAGAAGGCATGGCAGGCGGCACCACAGAAGTCCCCTTAGGCTGACCAGCAGGGGGCTCAGTGTGCTTTGTCTTTTTAGCCTTTTTTGCTGGAACCAGAGAGCTAGCCAGTTCAGCCAATCTTTTTGTACCTGTATCAGGGGTAGAAGTAATGGGTACTGTGGTTTCACCCTCAGCCCCAGAGGGTATCAGCTGATCAGAGCCAGAGGGATCCTTAGGAAGAGATACTTTCTTTTTCAACCTTTCCAGTTGTTTTTCAAGTGTCTTTTCAGGAAAAAATTTGCATACCTCACAATCTGCATTCAAATGGTCAAAACCAAGGCAGATGACACAAAGAACGTGTTTATCAGCCTTGGCAAAGACCTCTCCACACTCCGTGCAGTTTTGAAACAGGGTTCACCTGTATTTTTCTTTGGTTGTTCTGAGATAGTAGATGAAAAACTGCAACCACAATAAAATATATGATTTTAAAGAATTTTTAGAACAAATCTATCTGTTGCGGTTGGTTCAGGAACCGATCGGAGAACCAAGCGGAAACGGGAACTGAGAACCGATGAAAAAAGGAACCAGGATTAGCGGTTCAGTAACCGAGAATAGCGGTTACAAAAAATAAATTTTAACCTTTTACATAAAATAACAATAAACTAGGGGAAAAATCTTCGGTTTCTCACCGGTTATGCAGAACAGTGAGAAACCAAGAAAAACAATGTAATTTAACTAAAAATACTAACGGTTATCAAAATAAGCACTATATAAGGGCAGCAGTTGAAAATAAATTAAAAGTTATACTTAAGATTTTATTTTCTAGGTTTTTGTGACGAGATGTTGAGGAGAAGATCTCCGAGCGTCTAGTTTTGACAGGCGGAGAGAGAAATCTGAGGGTTAGAATGTAGGCAGTTGATAGGTGGCAGCATTTGAAAAAGTGGCACATGCCAATGATTCCATCATTAGCATAATGTTCCATCTCTGGGCAGATCTGGCTTAATGGCACATTGCAGAAGAGTTAGGAATATTGGAGTATTCCTGGGGTGAGAACATCACACTAAGGTCAGATGGGGGCTAAGCCCATCATGGAGTTCAGGTGCTCAGCTCTGGTGAGGGAGGTTACCCCTTGCTAGCCAGCTAAGAAGCTGCACTGGTGTTGGGTCTTGAAGGTAGACCATCACCCGCCATTCTGGGGTGGAGGATGAGGGGGAGGGACAAACAATATTAAAAAGAAAAAAAAGCACGTCACACGTCTCTTCATATCACCATCACCTCTTTAAAATGGTGCAACACCTAAGTAAAATACAAGCCTGAAAACAGCAGGTTTAATGTAAACATACCTCTCAACTTCTTGAAACTCAAATGTGGGCTAGTAGTTTTCGAAATGATTAGAAAACATTAAGTATGGGAAGATATCATGGACAGAGAATCTCAAAATACCATGCACATTAGTGTTGCCATGTTCACAAACTTTGTGGTTGACTGATAAACAGAATGAATGACTGTTTTGTAAAGTCTTAGCATACAGTGTTTTCATGTTCATCAACTCTGCGGTTGACAGCTAAACAGGACGAATGACTGTTTTGTACAATCTTAGTATACAGTATGGAATTATAGCACCTTCTCTACGATTGAAAGCGGTATTATGAGTTGTATTAGTTTGCAGGTATGACTCACTTATGTGGGATAGCACCTTCTCAATGTGGGACATGGGGTTTGCTACTGATAAAATGAGGGACATAATTCTGGCTAATGTGGGACAGTTCAAACATGAATCCCACTGTACACTGTAGTGCAGCACATTCTCCATGTGGGGCAGAGGACGTCTGAGTGGTAACATGAGGGTTGTCTGTCCTTATACAGAACATGAGACATGTATGAATATGACTGTACAGCACCTTCTTCACATGAAAGAGAGGGTCTCTCAGTGACAAACTTATACACTAGCCATGAAAGCACTGCTGGGCCTAACAACCCCTGCTCTAAGACACTAGTTCCACCCCGCTGCAAATCAATATATTATGAGGAGTATGGCACAGAATGCCCTTGAACTATCTCTCTGCAGAACTCAGCTGGGTAAACGGTCCTTTGTTGTTAGGGCTGCAAGCTGGTTAAATGAATTGCCTGAAATCATGCTGAACCTCCTTGGGATTGACCAATTGAAAAGATCCCTGTGGACTGTGTTAGCAACTCTGTGCAGCTGCACCTGTTAAAACGTTAGCTATATCACTCTGCATTTTTACCTGCTGTCTATTTGTGCAGCTTGCTGCCCTGAACCTGCCCTTATTTAATCTGAATGGTGTTCAGTGTTATGTATGTATAATGACTGCTCGACACACTTTTCCTCTGGTATTTGCTTTGCTTGTTATGTCTTTGTCCTGACTAACACTGTAAACTAATGCAGAACCTTTGTAAAAGGGCACTTGTGCTCAAACGTATTGCCCAAATCTTCCAATAAATAAGTAACTAAGATCATATTGAAGGAGGTGCATAACATCTTAGAGACGGACACTGGGGGTGGTTATAAAAAATTGACTCCAGGAGAGAAAAACGCACTAAAAGAATGGAAGAATTTACAGGATGTTGTTTTTAAAGTAGCAGACTAGGAGGGCAATAACATCATGCTAACTTCTGAGTTTTATAAATGTAATGTGTTAGAATTGTTGAATGATGCAACAAAATACCACAAATTACCATCAGAACCCCTACTTGTTTTTAAACAGAAACAGCTACAATTCCTAGAGAGAGCAAGAATGATAGAGGAGATTAACGATAATGAATTTGATTTCTTATGGCCAGAATCTCCAATCATGCACACACTCTGTTTCTTGTCAAAAATTCATAAGCACCTGGTCAACCCCCCTGGGTGCCCTGTAGTGTTGGGGGTGGGATACCTTTTTTTTATTTTTATTTATTTAGTTTTTGTTGACCAGGTAAGTGCACTAGACAAATCCTGCCTATTTTCAGGCATGACCCGGGGGAGGGGGATACAGATGAATGCCAACTGACCTTGAACCAGATTAAGCTGTTGGTGGTATTTTCAGTGTTTACAGACAACTTCTGCAAGTTTCTTAAGTTTTTTTTTTTTTGCAGATGATTGTGGTCCGTTTGGGATCCCAGCTCTGTAACACTATGCATGTGCTTGAAAAAGTTTGTGATTTCATGTGGAACCCAGAATTTCTTTTGTTGTGCATTGATGTTGAACCACTATACAACATCACCATGTAAAGCAGCATGCAGGCACTCTATCCTGCAAGACCCTCTGAATTATATGATGACAATAAATCTGGTCCTGGATAGCCTAGAATTTGTGCTTAAGCACAATTACTTTGCATTTAATAGTGACTACTATCTCCAGTGTTGTGGGATGGCTATGGGGGGTGGCCATGGCCTTCTCATTCACAAATCTCCTTTTAGGTCTATGGGAAGAGAAGACGATATTAAATGCACATTGTAATCTTTACCACAGTAAAATCATCAAAAGGCACTGTTTTATAGACAATATCATTTGTGCGTGGCATGGTACTGCTAGTGAAGCAGAGAACTTCCTCAAATGGCTCAATACAAATGACATTAATCTGTGCATCACCCACAACATGGACCATAAACAAATTGTTTGGATATCACACTAATGGTCAATGATGAGAAGAATGTCACCACGAAGGGTTATAGGAAACCAACCTTGACCAATAGCCTACTGCTAGCAAGTAGTGCCCACCCCAAACTCTCAAGGATTTGATTCTGTATGGGCAATTTCTGTGCTTTAGGTGCAATTCGTCTAATACCAATGATTTTGAGATACAGTCAAAAGAACAAAGATTCCTTAACAGAGGTTATAGTCCCAAGGTCCTCAATACAGCACATGATAGAGCTGAGTCACTTGATAAGAACACTGTGTTATGGCCAAAGAACAGAAATGTAGCCAACATGCCCCGGTGTGCTTGATAACCAAATTCAACTATTTGGCAGGCAGAATTGGCAATGTAGTCACCCAGCATTGGGCCATCTTACCAGACGACAAAACTCTGACAAAGTTTGGGAGCCAAACCCAGAATCACTTTCAGTAGAGGTCAAAACTTGAAGGATAAATTAGTCAAAATTCATCTGTCACCCCTAAGAAAGCAACCAAATATCTGGTTACCCGCACACCCCATGGGTATATTCAGATGCAGCTCATGCAACATCTGTAATTACTGTGATCAAGGCAGCAATTTCTCTTTGCTCACCTGTGACAGAACTGTCAAAATTAGACAGTTTACAACGTGCACCATGAATTTCGTGGTGTGTATCATTTGATGCAGTTGCCTCCACATCTATTTAGGCTGTACAGTACGCTCCTTGAAACTCAGAATATAGAAACATACTTGCGATATCAAAAAAAGGAAATGCAGACAGTCCTGTTGGTGAACACCTTTTACTTAGGGTTACCATCTTTTAAGAAGCCCAAAGTGGGACATTTCTTACTGAATCATGATTTTTTGCAGGACAATATGTAACCTAGACCAATGCAACAGACTTGTGTTCTCTAAATAATCAGAATAAAGACTAATGGTTGTAGTTTTTTAGTTGTTTCAATTGTTTCTTATCATTGTGAGGTATTTTAGTTAAGGTACTATAGTTTTCTGCAACATTTAGAGGAAAGTTAGAAAGAACAGGTTACTCACCTGTAACAGTAGTTCTAGGAGTGGTATATGTTGTTCATCCATACTCTCTGGCATGTCCCTTTCCCTCTTAAATCTGGCCAGAAAGTCTTCAAGCTGGCTCCTCCCACCCACCCGGGTGGTGAATACCTCGGCTCCTCCCCATGACGCCAGATCTTAGCCCGCTGGAAGCAAGGTGATGCGCCTAAAGCCAGGGAGGCTGGGTGGGTGCGTGTGAATGAACAACATATACCACTCCTAGAACTACTGTTACAGGTGAGTAACCTGTTCTTCTAGCAGCGTGGATATGTTGTTCATCTACACTCTCTGGCAGACTCCAAGCAGTTCTCTGGGAGGAGGGAGGCAAGGCGCACACCCCCTATTTAGGAAAACAGAGATTAGAGAACCGAGGCCCCAAAACCAGCATCCCGGCGTGACTCAAGGTCAATGTGGTAGTGGGTAATGAAGATGTTTGCTGACTTCCAGGTAGCAGCCCGACAGATTTTCTGGATAGGGATGTCCATGGAAGCAGCTACCAATGCAGCAGTATGGCAGGTAGAATGAGCTCTTATTCCTCTGGGAGGCTCCTTGCCCACCAACTCATAGCACAAACCTGTGCATGATGTAATCCATCTCGCAATGGTCCATTTAGCTGCAGGTCTGCCAGAAGCGGCTTCATCGTAGGTGACATCGTAGCTGGTGAACCTCTCCCCGAATTTCTGCCATCCTCTCCTTATAATAGGAAAGAGCACGTCTCAGGTCCAGAGTATGGAGCCTGTACTCGGTGTCTGAGGTGTAGTTCAGATAGTACACTGGCAGAGTCAACACCTGGTTAAGGTGAAACTCTGAAACCACCTTCAGAAGGAATTTTGGGAGGGGCTCAGGGCAACTTTGTCCCTGTGGAAGACCAGATAAGGGGAGTCCACCAAGAGCGCCTGGAGTTCCCCTGTCCATCTGACTGACGTGATAGCCACCAGGAAGGCAGTCTTCCACGACAAGTGTGAGAGCTCACACTTGTGCATGGGTTCGAATGGCTTGCCCATGAGCTTTGCCAAAACCAGCAAGAGATCCCGTGGAGGTTCATGTACCAGAGGGGATATGTGATCCAGGCCTTTGAAAAAGCACCCGACCACCGTCTCCTGTGCCAATGTCAGCTGATCATCCCATGCCTGGTAAGCAGAGATGGCTGCCAGGTGCAATTGAAGGGTCGATGACCGTAGACCCCCTTTGGAGAGAGACCAAAAGTAGTCTAGAATGTTAGCCACAGAGCAGGATAAGGGGCCCAGACTCTTACCCTGACACCAAATGGAGAACCTTTTCCATTTGAAGGCATAACACTTCCTAGTCGATTCCTTACGAGATGCCTCCACCATGGTGTAGACATCCTCGGAAAGACCCAAAGCCTGGAACTCTAACCGCTCAGGTACCAGGCTGTGAGGTGCAGGGATTGAAGGTCCAGATGGAATACCTTCCCCTGGTTCAATGAGATCAGGTCCGGGCCTGTGCAAAACCGCTCCAGGGGCCTGCAGCTGAGGCTGAGGAGATCTGGATACCAGACCTGACAGGGCCAATCTGGGGCTACCAGGATCACCTTCACCTTGTCCCTCCTCACCTTGAGTAACACCTTGTGGATCAAGGGAAATGGAGGGAAGGCGTAGAGGAGGCCTGGGGTCCACGGCCTCGAGAAGGCATCCCCCTGCAGCGAGCCCTGCTGAGGGGGGTGGGCATGGCACAGACTCAGCTTGGCATTCTCTCTGGAGGCAAACAGGTCCACCATCGGTTTGCCCCAGTGGGAGAACAGATTGTAAGCTACCTCTGGATGAAGGGACCACTCGTGGGATGTCTGGCCTAGGCGGCTGAGAGCACCCGCCAGTTGGTTTGAGATTCCTGCCACATGGATGGCTAGCAGATCAGCCTCCAATGGCTGATGAGGGTCCAGATTCGGAGTGCCTCCTTGCATAGCAGATGGGAGTGCGCCCTGTTTGTTGAGGTAGTACATGGTCATGGTATTGTCCATCTGAACTTGAACCACTTGACCCCAGAGCTGAGGAGCGAAAGCTGACATAGCCAGTCTGACTGCTCTGAGCTCCAGCAGGTTGATGTGGCATCGGGACTCCTTGGGGGTCTAGAACCCGTGGGCCCTGTGGTCCCCAATGTGGGCTCCCCAGCCCATGAGAGAGGCATCGGTCATCAGGATGACCATCGGCTCTGGGCAGACAAATGGGATCCCTTCCTGCAACCGTTCTGGGGCGGTCCACCATTGGACAGCGTCCCACATCTTCTGGGTTACAGTGATCAACTGATCGAAATGACCCCGGCGCTGAGCCCACTGGGCGGCCAGCTCCCACTGAAGGGGGCACATGCGCCACCTGGCCCAACGGACCACGGAGGTGCAGGCCGCCAGGTAACCCAGGAGGCGCAGAAAGTCCCAGGCTGGGCGCAAGTGCCCAACCAGAAATGATTGGGCAAAGGAGGAAAGAACCTCCGCCCTGCCCACCAGGAGCCAAGTTCTGGCTTGACGAGAGTCGAGCTCTGCCCCGATAAATCCCATCATCTGAGAGGGCACGAGTTCCGACTTGGCCTCGTTGATAAGTAGGCCGAGTTGGGAGCAGGTTCGGAGGGCCAGGTCCCTGGACCTCTCCACCTCCTGAAGGGAGGAACCTGGCAGGAGCCAGTCGTCGAGGTAGGGGTATATCTGAACTCCTTGACGCCGAAGATGGGCTGCCACCACTGCAATGCACTTGGTGAAGACCCGAGGGGCCGATGACAGGCCAAACGGCATGGCTTGGAACTCGTACAGGGTCCCTTCGACGTTGAAGCAAAGGAACCGCTGGTGAGACGGATGGATTGGGACGTGAAAGAACGCATCCTGCAGATCCAGTGAACAGAACCACGTGTTTCGCTCCGGAGGTGGTATGATCTGGTACAGAGTTACCATCTGAAAGGTGCGAGACCTGAGATATTGATTCAGGTCATGGAGATCTAGGATGGGGCACCAATCCCCCATCCACTTGGGCACCAGGAAGTATCTGGACACGAAGCCTGGGTCTGTAAGAGGATCCGGCACTGAAGCTACCGCCTCCTTGCGGAGGAGCTGAGCAATGTCGTCCCGAAGGGACGACTGAGTGCGAGCTAAGATCCTTTCCTCCCGAGGGGCGTGGGCTCAGCTGGGAGGGTACTGCTCAAATTCTAGAGGCAGTCCCTGGCCGACCACTTCCTGAATCCACCTGTCTGAAGTGATACCGGACCAGGCTGAATGAAAGTGATGGAGCAGGACCCCCCACAGGAGGACCCGGAGCTGGCGTGACGGGTGTAGGGGTGGCAACCCCTGACCATCACTGAGCAGGCTTAGAGGAGGAGGAGACTCCTGGACTGGCACCCGGGCCTCCTTTACGGGGCTGTTGAGGACCCTGCTTGGGCCTGGGGCACCAAGCTTGAGCCTGCTGATTCTGCTGTTGCTGCTGGCCTCCTTGATAGGAGGGCTGCCTAACTGCAAGGGAAGAGTGCCGAAAAGTATTCTTCTTGCGCTTCTGCTGGTTCTTGCCCGAAGAACCCTTTGCAGAGGTAGCATCCAAGGTGGCATTGGACAGCTCTATTCACTGGAGGTGACCTGCAACTCCTGGACCGAAGAGGTCGGTGCCAAGGAAGGGCACATCAGCTAAGTTGTGCGGAGTATCTGCCAGAAAGGAGAATAACCTCAGCCAGGCCCTGCAGCGAGTGGCCACTGTGGCTGCTAATGAGTGGGCACAGGAATCTCCAATGTCCAGGGCCGTCTGGAGCTGCTGTTTGGCAACAGCACGGCCCTGGACACGGACCTGCTTCACCGTGGTCTGCATGTCTGCTGGGAGATGAGGGAGGACTTCATCTAGTGACCTCAAGAGGGCATGAGAGAAGTGTGCTATGATCACAGCCGAGCTGGCCTGATGAAGGCCCAAGGATGAGGCCGCATAAACCTTCCAGGCAGAATGGTCCATATTCTTGGACTCCTTGTCCAGAGGGCGGTCAGTGTCAACAGAGCTACCCGTGCGTCTAAATATAGAAGCAGTCACAAGGCTCTTGGCTGAGGGATGCTCTGTAAAACCCGCCAGGGACCCCTTGGGTACTGTATACTTGCGGGCCATGCAGGCAGACGGAGCTGGGCAGGAGGCAGGGCACTGCCATTGCTCAAGGGCTGGGCCAACAATGGCTCTGGCCACTGGAAAGGCCTCCATCGGGGTATCCCCACCTTGAGGATATCTGTGAGAGGGTATTCTGCCTTCTTTTGGATAGGCTCCAAGGGCATTCCGATCAATTTGGAAATCAGGCGGAGGATGCCCTGAAAAGAGGAAGGACCTTCCTCCAAGCCTGCCACTGATGACTCGTCATCCCCTGGATGCGAGTGCAGACCAGTGGCATCCGAGTCCAAAGAGTTGGGATATAAAGGTCTCCCACCTATGTCTCCTTCGATATGCCGAGGGTGATTGGGGACAACAGTGATGGAGAGACGACGGGGAAGGCTGGTGTCTGTCCGATCCTCTTTCGAGGGAGCCCCTCTCTGAGGCTGTTTAGGCGGTGGTTCCACCAAAATCAGTGGGGAGACCGATATAGGCCGAGCTGGAATGCGTGCCGGCCCTACGGGTGGGGGAACTGAGGCCTTCGGTTCTGGAGGGGTCAGCGTCGGCCTGAGAGGCTGGGGCCAAGTAATGGCTAGTGTTGCTGGTGGAGCCGGCTTTTGACCGGTCTGAATCAGCTGTTGCCACATGAGATCCTCATAACGTCGACGGAGTTTCCGTCGAAGTCTCTCCTCGTCCGAGGAGGATGAGGATCAGTGACAACACCTCTTCCTGGAGTGCTTGTGATCTTTCTTCGGTTTTTCGACTGAAGGGGTCCTGGTCCTCGATCGAGACCAACAGGGTCAGCTTGTTCGATCGGGAGTAGCCGGAATCGGGGAAAACCGAGGATCCAGCACCTTTCCCTCAATCGGGACACCCAAGGGCTGGGTCTCCTCGTCGGGGAAGGAAAGGATAGGTGTCCTTTCCGAGGAGTCGGCGACCAGAGTCGGCGACGATGACTCGATGGAGCCGAGAGAAATCTCGGCCAGTTCAGCCGTTTCCTCGGGCTCAGTACCTTGGCCTGACGGAAGGTCCAAGAAGCAGGCGGCCAAGGAAGCGATCTCGACCGAGGTTGAGACCGCAAGTTCCTGAGAATCAGACCTCTCTCAGTCCCAGGAACATCTTCTTCGGGATGAAGAAGACTTGGGGTCCTGTCCCTTTTCCTAGGGCGGGAGGAGTGCGAGCTAAGGGTGCCTCACCCGTGGAGACCAGACTGCTCAGAAAGGACCCAGTGAAGGTAGAGCGAAGGTTAAGAGACACGAAACAACTTCGGCTGGCCAAAGCTTGAGCAGCTTCCTCTTCGAAAGCCACCATCTGACTGAGCTACTTGACGGATCCCACGGCCACGGAAATCGCCCACCTTGCCTCCTTCGATTTCACCGGTGGATTGCGAAGCTCCGGTCTCCCCAATTTTAGGCACACCTTGTGGTCATCCAGGACATTGGGATGGAAGGCCAGACAGATGGTGCAAGAGGTGGTGTCATGTACAACACCCAAGCAGTAGACATACGAGAGGTGGGGATCGGTGCGCGACATTTTCTGTCCGCAGGGACACCGGTGAAAACCGGGGGACGATTTGTCCTTCTTGTCCGATGCGCTCAGATCGGAATCATAAACTCTAATGAGTTTTAGAGAAAGCGTTTGCGGTGAAAACCGTCGTTGAGAGTCCAGGGCCTATGAACTGCAGAAGTAGCACGAGGGAACCTGAATCTTCCAGCGGAAAGGAAGATCTGGCGTCATGGGGCGGAGCCAAGGTATTTACCACCCGGGTGGGTGGGAGGAGCCAGCTTGAAGACTTTCCGGACAGATTTAAAGGGGAAAGGGACATGCCAGAGAGTGTGGATGAACAACATATCTACGTTCGTAGAAATATTTTTTCTGCTATGGTAACCCAATTTTTACTCAAGCATGATAAAAGAGTTTGTGGCTTACAGTTTATGGGGGTTGAACAAGTGAGAGAGGCCAGACAAGGTGGCAACAGATTCAAGTAAACTTTTACAGAGAGAGAGAGAGTTACTGGATACACCGTCTCAAAAGTCTACAGCCAAGAGGCCTCAATATAAACTGGGACCTCAAGCTCTTGGTATAGTAATGTAACTTCACATGCTGCGATTATCATTTAGTTTCTTGCATTTTAACCATCAGTGTTAATGATTTTCTGCTGCATTTTGACTGCTAGCCTAAGAAAAAATGAGATGTGTAAATACTTTGTAAAGATGCCTCTCTGTCTCTAACATCCCCTGTCCCCGCCCCGGCTCCAGGACCCCTGTCCATCCAACCCCTCACACATGGACAAGCCATTATTTAGGCTTTGTATATCACCATTTAAGTGAGATGCTTAGTGTTTAGGGACACAAAAAGGGGCACGTGTTGTTTAATGTATCGATTTTTATAATCTGTAACAGATGTTCTAATGTTTATTAGAAAATTGGCTTTTTGTTTCCTGGGCTCTGACAGGCTGGTATCCATGCCAGGAGGGTACATTAACTGTCAACGGACTCCCAGGAAATAAAAAGTTCCAGCCTGCCATGCCCTAATGCCAGAATATCAGTGGGCATATGTCAATTTAAAAATTCATAGCCGCCATTTTTTTTGTCGCTTACAAAGCGAGAGACACCCCCCCCCCACACACACACACTCAAACTGTCACCACACATAATAGCACAATGGCAGTCATGGCAGTCGCTAATTTAACAAAAGGAAGAAATAAAGTCTTTCTGTAAAAAATCAGTTCGATGTGTACCTTACACTGCACCGCACTTATCACTGGTGCCACTTCTAATGCCACTTGCTCTCAGGTACAGCTCGCATATGCTACTCTGCCAACCGAATCCCGAATAAATGCAAAGGGGCTATGTTCATTTAAAAAACAAAACAAAAATAGAAACAAGAAAGAAACACACTTCAGTTTTTATTCTGCGGTTGGGAAGAAAGGCAAATGAGTGTTTCTCCCAAATGCGTTTATTTACAACAGCAGCACTCTTCCGACCATGCTCTTGCGCCCCCTTCTCCAGACGCTGGCCCGCTGTGTTGCTTTGCAAGCGGCCCCCACCTCCCGCCCTGCCACCTACCTGGTTTTCTGAACCGATCAGTTTGGGAAAAAAAAAATCTCGGCACTTAAAATGTAGTTGCTTACCCATGCATGGTCTCTCGGTCTCACTCCAGAGGTTAATCCAGGGGCTAGACAGTTTACCTCAGTACTGGGGGGGGGAGGTTTGAGGCAGAAGCAAACCAAGAAAACCAATGATAGTGTACCTCTTAGAGATTTATAAACATGGCAAACTGCTTTTATCACCTTTATATGGAATAGTAAAGGGTCTAGAATTCATAGGCACACATTATTTCTTCCTAAAGCACAAGGAGGGCTGGCGGTTCCCTATCTCCCAAGATACTGGGCAGCGACACAGATGCAGGTAACTTTGCTATGGGGACACCCTCACCTACAGAACGCATTGGAAAATGACTGACTTGAGCCATGCTATTCCTCTCCCCCTTGCAGGCACAGATTTTTAATTCCCACAACCTTCCTTCCAGGGCCCAGTCCCCATTCACAGGTAAGGCAGCAGTATTGGAGGGTTGGAGACGTGGGGTGGCACGGGGGTAACACCCGATATAAACTTTGTAAATATCAATGGTGGTCTGCTGTCCCTGAATTTGCGCCTGCCTGCACAGACCCCTGGTTTAGGTGCCAAACTCTTCGAGGGATACGTGCTCCCTGGCAGCTCATGCAAGGAGACACAGGAATCTCCCTTGAAGTGGCACAGAATCAGTTTGGCTGGCCTCCCTCAGAGAGGTTTAAATATCATCAGACTAGGGATTATATCAACTCCCAACTTCAGGTGGCAATGCTGGCCACTGAGAACCTCTTCTGGATCCCCCATTCCACTTATCTGGAATTTTAAAATGGGAGAAAGCCATCACCCTGTTACATGCAAATTTTATTAGGGATCAGGCACAATCAACAATCACAATAAAACAAAAGTGGGAAGAAGAACTGCAAATACAAGTAGATGATAAGGCCAGGAAAGACAATTTTATTTGTAGGAGCCCCAATGTGTAGGGCTCTGGATGCCTAACAGGAATTATAACAAAGCATATTGAGAAACAGCATGAATAAATAAAAAATGAACGATGCACAAATACAAGTATGACAATTTAAAATAGATTATAAGGCTATCAGACTGTCACAGAAAGGGACTAGAACAGGATGGACTCAGAAATCTGGAAAAGCCAGGACAAAGAGGTAGACCTTCAGCCTCTGCTTGAACACCTCAACCGAAGGAGCCTCAAGGATGGAAGGCGGTAACAAATTCCACAGGGTCGGCCCAGAGATGCTGAATTCACGATTTCCTGAGGTCTTGAGCCAAATCCTGGGAATGTCCAGGAGGCCCCTCAAAGAGAAGCAGAGGGAGCGGGCAGAGGTTACCGGTGTAAGGAGCTCTGACAGGTAACTAGGACCCAGTTCATATAGGGCCTAAAAGGTGAGAAGACCCACCTTGAAAAGGGCCCTCCACCTGACCGGCAGCCAGTGCAGAGCCTGCAGAACTGGGATCACATGATTGGACCTCGAGATGCCCCTCAGTAACCATGCCACCGCGTTCTGCACTAGCTTAAGTCTGCGGAGGGTCCCTCCCATGACCCTGAAGTATAGAGAGTTGCAGTAGTCATACCTGGAGGTCACACAGGCATGCACTAGCATCGGCAGGTCCTTGGATGGAACGAGGAGCTTAATCCACTCAATGTTCCACAGATGGTAGAAACCGCTGCTGACAACAGATGACACCTGATCTTTAAAAGTCAATCTGTTATCAAGGATCACGCCCAGATTTTGCACCCTCGGGAATCCACCAATGGAGTAGAACCTCGGAAAAGCTCTGAGTCAGCCCCAGGTGGCAACCCATCATGTCCTCGACCAGGCTCGATCACCAGTACCTCCATCTTGGCCGGGTTAAGTCTCAACCAGCTGGAAGCCATCCAAACGTTGATATTAGCCAGACAGTTGTTAAGCACTTCGACTGCTCCTGATACTCCGGGGGCAAAGGACAAGTACAGCTGGGTATCATCTGCATAACAGTGAAACTCCACGCTGTACTGTTGAATGATCTTGCCCAGGGGCAGCATGTACACTGCAAACAGCACTGGCAACAAGATCGAGCCCTGTGGCACTCCACAAGACAGGGGCACTGGGGAGGAGGAATAATTCCCCACCACTACCCACAGCACCCTGTTTGAGAGATAGGACTCAAACCACCTGATGACAATTATGGCGAGTCCACAAAACTCACAGAGCTGATCAAGAAGCACAGCGTGGTCCACAGTGTCAAATGCTGAAGAGAGATCGAGGAGAACAAGAACTGACCTGTCTCCTCTATCTATAGCCCTGAGCAGATCATTATGCACCCTCACTAGAGCCATTTCTGCGCTATGTCTAGCCGGAAAACCCGACTGAAATGGCTCATAGATGTTTGAGGGCACCAGGCGATCCTCAAGCTGATGTGTCACTAACTTTTCAACAACCTTGCCTAAAAAGGGCAGGTTGGAGATAGGACCATAATTTGCCAGGATGCCAGGGTCGAGGGAAGGTTTCTTAAGGAGGGGCCTCACTTAAGAGCGGTCCTGGATCTGGGACTCTACCCGATCGGCTACCTCCTTCCCATTTTGGAGGGAATTCCTATGGAAGCTTAGAATAATGTATTTCAGAGTTCAGTTTCCAAATGGAATCCTAATGTACCCCCCTCCACTTGTTGGAGGGAATGTGGGGAGGATAGGGCCACCCAGGCCCATATTTTTTAACCCTGTACTAAATTACAGCAGTTTTGGACTGAGGTTGAAGATCATTCTCAACAGATCCTTGGCCTTATTACCTCCCCTTTAGGCCCTGAATATTTACTGCGAGGTCTTCCACCGGTGGAACCGAGGGGCAAGGAGTCTAGGTATCTCTGGGCTATACCGAAGGTAGCAGCATACAAAGCAATTACCAGGAGATGGCTTCTCCCCGAACCCCCAACACTGAAAGATTGGGTGGAGATTATTACAGTAGAAGCCACTTAATCAGGATGTGGAAAATAGGGACGTCCACTTTATTGGAACGTCCCACTGGACACTGATTAAGTGGCTATGTTAGCCTATGGGGGCTGTAACTGCTTAAATGGGGTGCCCCTGCCACCTAATTGGGATGATTTCTGGTCAAACATACCCAGACTTGTCCTCTCAATAAACCGCTAATCACTTCCCACGCCTAATATTTGTCCTCTCACTAAACCGCTAATCACTTCTCACACCTAATTAAGTGTGAATGTCTATTTGTGGCTCCTGTTCCTACTGAACTCAGATCCCCCATGCAAGCATTTCAATTTTTTTTCAGCTGATCATTAGAGAGAGGCTTGCATAAAATAAAGAAAGAACCACTGGTGTTGTTCAACTACCCGCTACACAACTGCTCTGCTCTTGCCTCAGAGGAGAAATAAAGAACCTGCTGGAACACCGATCACTAAAAAGAGACATGCTGCTGGGAGAAATAACAAAAATGGTTCCCATGCAAGCACTGTTACCTGTCCACAATATGCAGATCCAGGTTCCCCTTGCCAGCAGCTGTTTTTTACAGTTTGCCCCTGCTACCACCCGAGCGTCACAGCGAGTCCTGTCAGTGGAGAGCAGGATACAAGAGCAAGCAGTGTTTTTTTTCTTTCTTGTTTTTAACCCTTAACCTGAATTTCGGTCATCCTGAGTGTGAGACAGAGAGAGAGAGAGAGAGAGAGAGAGAGGGAGAGCAGTATAGGGGAAAGGGAGCAGTTAATCAGGCGGACAGTAGCATGGAGCACAGTACAAGAGGTGTTTTTTTTTTTAATTGATGGACTTTATGATACAGCGCACACTAATGGAGCACAAGCGAGTGGAGCTAAGCAAACTGTGAGAATGCAAGGTAAGGGGAAGGAGCAGTTATTCAAAGTTGGTGAAGTAAGCAGAGACAGCACAGACAACTGTAGTTTTGTGACAGTGTATAAACCATTCCTGTACTATGATTGTATTGTTTTATCAATATTATTGAATAAAGCTTTAAGTATAAAAAAAGAAAACCAATGATAGAAATAGGCTCTCCTAAACAGCAATGCCCTCTACTGGCAGGTGTACCAGTACAGGAACTACTTTACAATACAAACATTTTTAAGAGACGGCCCAATGGCACTGAGGACTGAGGCGCTGGATGCCTTATCTTGCGCTATGACGGTGACCCAGGTTTGGGAACGACCTCGGGTCGTGGGGGCGGCATGGGGAGAGGGAGCAGGACAGAGCACTGGCTCTCCTCTCCAGGGAGGGTCGCCCATCTGTAGTCCTGCTGCCACCAGATGGGAGATCTGGTAGCAGGCGGTAACAGAGCGACTGGTAGGGTGGGGCATCCCGTAGTGCATGATTTGTGGGTGCCTCCACATGCGCATGCTACACTGGGATGCGGGGGGATTGGGGAGGAAATGGAAAAAAGCCTACAAACTACATATGGAAAAAAAATATATATATATACATATTTTTATTCCGTTTTTAACACTTGTTTGATTTGCTTTTAATCTTTATTTTTAATTTTATTAAAAATGTTACTTATAGCCCATTTTTTAAGCACAATAACACCCTCCAGGGTGGGCAGTATTCGGCAATACCAGACCTTCCAGGGGCTATAAGGCCCTCTGCCTGCAGAGTCGGACCTCATTACGTCCCTGGATGGTCCAGTATTGCACAATACTGCCCACCCTGTCGAGTATTATTGCTTGCTTCTCTTCTCCCTCTTTATCCACTGATGCAGCTGAAGGTTTTGAGAGCGCATAATCTTCCTGCTTGAAATTACCCATACCAATGCATGGTTCATGAATGCAATTTCATTGGGGGCCACTCCTGACTCTAACTTGCATTACTCTATCTTATCTTCACTGCTCACAGCAATGGACCTGCTGGCTTTTGAGCATGTACTCTTAATATCCTAATCTATATTTGAATTAGATAGTCCCAGTCACCATGTGCTCTATTTGTTTTATATGCCAAATGTTCTTTGGAAGTTCTCACTGTGGGACACATTTCTAAATGTGACATTTCATCATCTGCAAATTAACATATGCCTGAAACTCAGATGCACACATCAAGATACCATCCTTTGCCTTTTTTTTTCCCACATTTTCCTTGACTACCTGTAATGAATGATTTTTGACACAGGTCCTGTATTATTTCACTTATGGTGTTCTTGTTCTATTCCTGCCACAGCCCAACGACAGATGCACCATTTAGTGCAGTGACGGTTTCCCACCATCTGTCCACATCACTATGATGTCAGTAGTTAAGGTACAGGAGTACTAACAGGTACCCGCCCGTTGGCAAAAACTCCATCAAGTGAAGTGCTGGGGCACCTGGTACGGAGTGCTGGTTTGCATTTGTGCTCACTCCAGCAGATAAGGGTTGTCCTTTAATTCATCAGTAATAAGTTTATATGTTTGCCAACTTTACAACCTTTGTCAGATTACTTACTGGATGTAAACAAAGATCTGCTGAGTGTACGCCATCCTGGTTTGTGCATGTTCGAGTTTAGGAATCAGCAACTCCCTGGCCTGCACCTGCCTTGCACCAGTGAGCGTGGACCATTCCTTGTTTTGTTTCACTATTTTCACTGCACTGTTTCTTAAAAGACCCGCAATCTGTATGCCAGAAGCCTTGACATGTAAGCTGACAAGAGGAGTTGTCTTCTGGGAAGAATGTCAAGGGGTTTCCAACAATTCTAAGGAGTACACTCCTCCACTCGTATGATCCTTAGAACCCACTTGCTGGTGGAGATGGATTCCTACTGACAATAAAACTGGGTGACGTGTCCCCCTAATGGGGAGCAGAAGTCCGCCTCAGGCAGCTGAAGTGGACCTGGGGCTGGAGCATCAGATGGTGGCACTAAGCACTTTTGGCACCTGTGCATTCAGCTGCACATTCTTCTGGGCCTGGAGAGGCTGGTACTTATTGTTTTCAGCTCTCCTGCCCCTATCATGAAACGGCTGCTTATTGTGAATAAAGCCACATCCTCTACCCTTTGTGAGTTACAGGGAGCCAGCCTGGAAGTTTTAGGCGTCATTCTCATTTTGTTAGACTCTTTAAGAGACTGTTCCATGTGCTGTCCAAACAGATAAGTGCTATTGAAGGCACATTCATGATCTATGGCTGGACATCTGGGATGAAGCCAGCAGTCCGCAGCCAGGAGTGCCAACTGATGCATACTCTTGTGGCTGCAGAGCAAGCTGCCGCAACAAAGGCATTCACAGAGACTTTAAGCTGGTGGCTGTTAGATTCAATACCATGTTTAACAGCATGCAGCACCTCTTCTTTTGCATCTGTGTCTGGCAGGGCCTCTGCTAGAGACTTAAGCTTGCACCAGACAGCATACTCTAACTTAGACAAGTGGCCCCTAGTAGCTAACTAGCCTCATACCAAGGGTAACCAAGGCAAAGACCCACTTGTCCATGGTGTCTACCCTGCGTGACACCTTGCTAGTGGCGTGCACAGTAACCTCCTTGGGCACTGTGACTGTCATTCTCAGTCAAAATAACAATGGGATCCTCTACTGGGTGAGTGAAATACATGGGCTTAGTAGGCACTGCGTATTTCTGGGCTGCCTACATAGGGACATCTTGAAATACATGGGCTTAGATTTAGGCACAATGTATTTCTTGGTCGTCTACTTGGGGGTATATGGCACAGTATCAGGCCTCCTTCAAGCCATCTCAGAGTGCCGTCAGGGCTGGCTGGATGGAAGGAACCAGAGACCGGGATATTAGGTACATTTGGAAACTGCAGTTGGAGGCACCTACCCTGGTCTATGGCTGCTGACTCAAAATTCAGTGCAGTAAGCATATTTCTGAACACAGCCTGATAGGAGAGATCCTCCTGTGTTACAGTGACAGGACTCTGTTTCAGGTTCTCTGGCCTATTGTAGGAGTCACTGTCATCACCACTGGAGATGATGAAGTCAGGAGCTAACTTGTCTTTTTTTCTACTCCCTTGATACCCAGAGTGTAGTAAACAGGATGGAGTCAAAAGGGCAACACTTAAGGCTGTGGCCTGTGCAACACTGCTGACAAAGGACATGGCCTCGGGTGGGGCCACGAGAACAGCACTGTAGCCAGTGCTGAGGTTGACCCTGGAACTGTCCCTGAAGAGAAGGATCCTGGCACCAAAAGCCCATGCAGCACCACCAGCAATGCCAGCATCCACTCAAAGGTAGGCCCCGAAAGGGCCAAACCTCAGCGCTAGCCATGGCACCAACAACGGTGTCGATGACCCCACCTGCCCTGAAGGAACCAGCAGCAGCACTGTGGCTGTCCCCAACCCTGGAGAAGTCGGAGGCGACACCAAAGGTGGGGAAGGCATCTGCATTGCAGACAGTGGCCCCAGCCTGGAGACGGGAGTCAGAGTCAGCTGTACGCCTAAATCCAGTGGCACCGAAGATGGCACCAGCTCAACTGATGCGAAAGGTCAGGAACTAGCACCAACAAAGGTGCTGCTTCATTTATAAATACGCTGCACCCACCACTCAATAAGAGCTGCCAATGGTTAAACTGCCCACTGAAGTCCCCTTTATTGGGCACAGAGGGGCTCTGGGACAGAGACCTCAATCTTGCAGGCCGAGGTGTCCCTGTGTCATCAGTGATAATGGTGGGATACTCAGGCCCACAGAAGTTGTTTCTCACAGTAGAATGACCAGAGGAAGATCATTACCAGTGCCATTTCTTCCCCTTATGCTTGTGGGAAGATGTCGAGGCTGAACAGTGCTAAGACTCCATCGCAGAGCATGTGTAGGATCTGGACCATTTCTTTTCGTGACTCTGAGAAGACTGTCCATCCTCCTGGGTGCCAGACTGCCCATTACCAGAGCATCCCCCAAAGAAAGGTGCTGGCCAGACACACCCCCGTTGCTGGAGCAACTTGTTTTTTTCAGGCTCCCCACCTTCTCCCATGGCCGTCGACCATTTTCACAAGGTAGGGCTGAGGGAAAACTAGGAGTTCTGTATGTTAAACTAACTATACTGACAAAAATAATAAACTCTAGTATATTTTAAACTAAAATGGAAGACCTGAACACTATCATCGTATAGACAGTGAAGTTCAGGCCCCAACATGGAAAGCGGTAATACTACTGCTGCGCACCCGAAAGTGGGTAAGAAAGGGAATTGAGGTGGCTGGGGATTGGGCACTGCTGTATACCAGTGGGCTCATGCAGTGATGCATGTATGCTGATGCGTGTGGGGGGGTCTACTTGCACTGCCAGCTCTCCAAAAAAGTTCTGGCTGCCATGGGGTACTAGTGCCTCTGGTTCAGACCTATTAGTAGGAATCAATAGAGAAGATTGAGTCTTGGAAGATTAACTTGTGCCCCGTCATCATGGTGCACAGCAATGTGTACTCTACAGCCTACCTCTGTTTCCCTCTGACCCTCCAATCCTTAGCTGTTTCTCCCTAATGCCCCAATTTGTGGGAGGAGCACCATGGTATCCTGAATGAAGCCTGACAGTTTAGGAGGAGCTTAAGTAAGGGGATTCAATTGTAAAGGATGCACTTATGAAAGTACGTTTCCTAGTCACATCATCGGTGATGCTTTGCCTCAGGACTGCCTGGGTAATTATTTTTTTCATATTACAAATGTATTTAATTACAACCATTCAATAATTGGGCAACAGAGGAGAAGCTAAGGATGAAGGACCCGAAGTAAGATGGGTGTACACTTTGGTGTGCTCCATAAAGATTAGTTTTAGTTATTTTACATCAGAGGAGGACAGGATCACAATACTAGTGATAGTCCTCTCTACGGCCAAAAACTGTGTGTGTGGGGGTGGCGGTGGGGGGGGGGGTGGAAATGTGTCACACATTGCTGTGCTCCTGAAGATAATTAACTAAGGTAGGAGAACAGTGGGCAAAATGAGGTCAGAGTGGGTAGGGGTAAGTGGGAGGGGTATTGCTGCAATAACGGGGAAATGGGTTTCCAAATCTGAATCAGGCTTAAATGTCTTAGACATTTAGGTCTAATTTCAAAAGTCAGATACTCTCGAGATTTGGACCTTTTAAGATTCAGATCTGTACACACCTCTACCACTACCTGACTTCAATCAATGCAGCTCATCTGTCACTAGTTAAAGGCTGAACTGAAGCTCTGGGCTACTAGCTGTATAAACATCTGGGCTGAATGACCTCTTCCCCAACTCAAATTTTTGAAAAAATATTCCTCCACTTTTACCCCCAGCAGATCATATCAGGCCAAGCTCTCATTTTCCCCACCCCTTCAACTACTAAGAATCGTATGCTGAGGTGAGGAGCCCCTAGCAGTGACTTCAGACAATAGGCTAGGTTCCAGTGTAGGGGACTGGATTCTTCCCAGCCTTTCATGAATGTGTTTAAATCTTGCCCTTTATTTACCCATGCCTCCTCCTATACATGCCTCTGGCCTCTATGGACTGACATACCTGTGTCTTCACGCAGCATGTCAAGGCCACCGAGATGGCCAGCAGGGGTGTTACTAAGGTGGGCAGTTTCACTCACCCCCTTGGGGTCTAGGCCTATCACCTCCAAAATGCTACTCAAATACTGAAACAAAGAGGAAGCCCTAAGGTCGATAATGAACCCAGATCCCTTGTACAACAAAACAACCTGCTGCCACCATATTATCAGCCTGCTTCTAGTTCTAATGGTAATGCAAGACTGTTTTTTAACCTTTTTCTTGAACCCAGTAGTTGGTATAGATTTGCATATGAATTATTTGCCAGTTCCTATTACTAGATGCACCACAAGCATGTGGGTTCCAGACCCACCTCCTGCGTCTCTGCCATGCTGGATAGAACTGGGGAGGGGGAACCAGTAACCCAGCTCTTTGTTCATTTATTAGTCCTGGTGATGGCAGGGGAGGGTATACTGTAATCCAAGTAAACAATGGCTTGTATCTCCCAACAGTATGGGCATACTGGCAGCAGCATCATTTATATCATAATTTCAATGAATAATTACAAAAACGATGCATCAGAACACCAGTATTAGATCAATTTTCTGCACTCTGAAGGCACGAGAGAGGACGAGCTCTCCTCCATCATCCTAAAAATAGGAGTCTCTTCGTTGCAGTGGCCCGGGATGGTGAAACGACAATGTCGTCAGAGTCGTCGGAGTCTGTATCTCTGGCAGGTGAAGAGGATGTTGCCTTGGACCATCTTGGACTAGGAGATTCTGAAATAAGAATACAGGCAGCTGTCAGCAAATGAAGAATGACACCAAGGCATGTAGTAAAACAAGTACCCCATATCTGGTGAGCCAGTGCCTCTAACTCCTGAGCAGTTTCACACACAAGTGGCTACCAAGAGCCACAGAACAAAGTGCAGGACTCCAGCACGCCCCCGAAAAAGTGTCTCTCTCTTCTAAGTATCAGGTGACATATTGGAATCTCTGAAGCAACACTGTGGGGAAAAAAAATATCACTTACCGTAACTCTAGATCTTCAAGTATATCTTCTCCATGGAGCCACATTCTTTGGTCTTAGGGCCAGAGGAGCTAGGATTCTGCAGGAGAAAGTGTTTTGCTAGGGCACCAATGATGGCATCGGCACTAGCGCATGTGTATCACCTCACGCCATGACCAGCAGTCACTGCTTCTGTTAGCAAGGGGAGGGGAAAACAAGCACTGTGCTTACAGTAAGATAAAGAAAAAAGAAAAAAATTACACACCTTAGTAATGATGGTTCTTGTAAGGGGTTTACTTGTCATACAAGTCTGCAATCATCTTGTGCCTGCTTTGTTGACCCAGAGTAGGAATATTATGCAAACTCAAACTCTTCACTGTGGTCACTATTTCTTCAGCATTCCAATAGCAGATTTATTGCTGAAGAACCAAAGACAGCAGTGACCACCTATCTAATCAGTGTCAGTGGCTCAGCAGTTTTGCACACTTGCCTCTGAGGCTGGAAAATGGGAATGTTGTGGGTTCTAGCCCCACACCAGGAACTTATGGTTAAACCCAATACTGCCACTGTAGCGCAGCATGAAAAGGGTGCTGCAGTCCTGAGGTTCCATCTTTCGGATGAGACATTAAATCAAGGTCCTGTCTGCCTGTTCTGGTGGTTGTTCAGGTGGACATTAAAGATCCCATGGCACTTCCCGCAAAGAGTAGAGAAACTTCCCCAGTATCCTGGCCAAATTTCCTCCATTCACTAAAAATACCACTAACAGCTTAATCTGGTTTAATTTCAGTTGGTTTCCATCTGCATTCCTCCCCACTCCTGGGAAGAGGCTGAAAACAGGCAGAATTGCCTAGCCCTCCTTTCCCAGTCAACAAAAGATAAAATATATAAAAAAATAAATCAATATCTATTCTAATATTCTTACATAACATAAATGTATTAAGAATGCTAAATGACGCCAGCGACCCGGGTTCAGGAATGGACTTGGGTACTGGAGGGCCGGCTGGGGAGAGAGGGCTTGAGCATCGTCTGATGGCTCGCCTTCTCTCGGGGGGAGGGCGGGGACACGACCTGGCGGTTGCTGACCCCTAGCAGAGGCTGGGGGTACGGCAATACGCAGGGTCTCAGATACTAAGGGGGCGTGGTGAACGTTGGCGTCAAGCCTTACGTTCGTGGCACACCACGTCCCATGGGGAGCAAATGGGAAAAGAGCCCCATAGCTGACCAGATGATGGTTGCCAGCTCCCGATGCCGCGAGTCCAAGGACAGTGCACTCACCATCCCCAGCAGCACCCGGAACAGGATTGGCGCTGGCTGCCCCACCGGCGCCGTCCCACTCGGAGGAGGGGGACCCACCCGGTAAAGGGTTACGTCCAGGGGTCATTTGGGGAGCTGCATATGTGGGGGTGAAGAGGTGGCTGATCCAAGGCAGTGCGGCTCGGAGGGCATAGGTGGCCTGAAGGAGAGGCCCGAAGCTGGGAGGGAACAAAAATAGAAATTAAAAAAAAAAAAAAAGCTAAAACCACACGGTGGTACAAACCAGAGCTACCAAAATGGTGCAGGGCCTGCATCAAAAACCCTAGCAGGAAAGACTCAAAGAGCTAAGTATCTACTCTCTAGAGTAATGGAGGGAAAGGGGGGATATGACGGAAACATTCAAATACCTCTCAGGTAATAATAAGGTACATGAAGGTAGCATTTTCCATAGAAAAAGGTGCTCCAGGACAAGGGGTCATGCTATGAGGCTGGGGAAGGGGGAGGCTCAGAGGAGATGTGAAGAAAAACTTCTTCACAGAGAGGGTGGTGTACGCCTGGAACGGTCTCCGAGCAGAGGTGATGGGTGCTATAATGGTAACAGGTTTCAAGCATGCATGGGACAGTCACAAGGAGACCTTGGAAGTAAGACAAGTGGGGGGAGAAGACTGGAGCTCAAGTAGGGTCTGCGGTGGCACAGTGGGTAGGGAATATAGGGCACACTAGGTGGGCCAATAGACAACTTCTATGTTTCAATGTTCACACACTGAAATTTGTAAAAACTGTAATGTATGTATCAATGTAAAGCTCAAGCAGTGGAAACACATATTGGTTATTGTGATGAAAATCCCTCACCAGGGACTTCAAGATCACTGCCACCACCATGTTTTTTTTTACCAACAGAATCCAGGGAACAGTACAGTTCCGTAAGAACTTACTGTAACAGTAGATCTTCGAGAGAGGTTCCTGCAGTAGGTCATAACATGTAGGACTGCACCCTCTGGCATCAGGACCGCATGGCAAAATTTTGCTAGCAATGTCTGGTGGGGGACTGCCCACCCGACGTCACATGACTGATGTCAGCGTGACCCTATATAGTGGGCGGTTCCCGCATCTGCCTTCCAGTTCTCCCGCCGGAGACCCTAAGTGGGAGCAACAGGAGAAAAGGATGAAATTCTGGAGCCCATCCAGATAAGTCTGAAAAGCCTGCAGAGAAAAAACGGGGCAGGAGAGAGGGGAAAAGGTGACTTACTGCAGGAACCTCTCTCGAAGATCTACTGTTACGGTAAGTTCTTACGTAACTGTATTATCTTACCTTGAGAGGGTTCCTGTAGTAGGTTATAACTTGTAGGATTGCATCCCAAGCAGTCGAGCTCAGTAAGATAAACTGAAGTAAGGGAGGAAAGTCTACAGATAGACCAGAACGGGTCTAGGACAAAAGGCCCTGGAGGACTGCTAGGCCAAAATCTGCCGTACGCCTAGAGGCAATGCTCAGACTGTAATGCTTAGTAAAAGTGTGGACCAAACTCCAGGTTGCAGCAGCACAGATGTCTGCTGCTGAAATGTTCTTGAGGAAGGCCGCGGAAGAAGCCATACCCCTAGTAGAGTGATCTCTGACCTCCGCCGGAAGGGGTTTGTTGTACTTCTTTTTTTTTTGCGTTATTTATTTATCTCCCCTGTGACCCCCGCCTACCTCTCCTTTGGGTCAATTGCCACAAGGACGCTCACCTCTCTCATCTCCACCACCGATCCCGACCCCACACTGCAGCCACCTCAGGGTAACCCGACGTAACCCTGCGTTGGGTGGGTCCTCCTCTTCAAAGGAGAAATGGCCTAACGGCCTAGGCATTGGCCTTGGGGACTGCTGCAGCCGAGTCAGCTGTTGTGGAGCTCGAGGAGGCACTGGTCTGGGAAGCCATCATCTGGTAGGAGGAGATGCCATTTTTCTTGTTTTTCCTCCAATTCCCCTACGTGAGCCGCCAACTGAGATTCCCTGGTCTCCCGGCGCGCCCTAGAAACAATGCCATTCCCCAACCCATCCAGGAGAGGAGAGCAGTCCTCCGGATGCTCAATCCTACTCCTTCCCCTGCCAACCCTCCGGCATCCGAGTCCGTTCCTGAACCCAGGTCGCCGGCATGGTGCGAGGTAAGGTGCCGCGCCTCAACCCTCTGTGCCACCGGGCCAGCCTGTTGTACTTCTGATAACAAAAATGGATGCAGTTAGCCAACCATTTGGACAAGCATGGCTTAGAGACTGCTGACCCCAGGGTCTTGGGGGTGAAAGAAACAGATGATCTGATTTTCAGACCTCCTTGGTCCTGTCAATGTAGTAATGTAAATTCCTGGGCAAATCCAACATGTGCAGGAGAGCTTCACCCTTATTGGAGTAAGCAAGGTAGTACACCAGCAGTTCAACTGACTGATTTAAGGTGAACTCAGAAACTACCTTGGGAAGAAAGTCAGGATTTGTGCTCAGAGCCACCCAGTCTCTGTGAAAAATTAAATAAGGCTCCTTACACATGAGAGCTTGAAGCTTGGAAATCCTCCGAGCAGAAGTAACTACAACTAAAAATAGCACTTTTCAGGACAAATAGCGCATCTCGCAGTTTACTGATGTTTCAAAAGGGGGCAGTGTAATATTTTCCAAAATAAAATTCAAATCCCAAGGTGCAGCAGGGTTGCGGATGGGAGGTTTCAAGTGGAGGATCCCCTTTACGAAGATTTTGGAGACCTCCAGCTGGGCGACAGTTTTCCCATCAGATAGACAGATATAGCAGACAAGTGAACCTTCAATGAACAGTGGCTTAGTCCAGAGTCAGACAGGTGCAAAAGTTATTCTATCACCTGAGACACCGGGCAGGAAAGGGGGTCCCATCCCTCTGAGGTTGCCCAAATGGAAAATCGCTTCCATTTCATAGCATAAGTCGACCTTGTGGAAGGCTTCCTGGCCTCCACAAGGACTTGGGTGACTCTCTCAGAGACTCCAAAACATGACGCAATTATGTCTGAAGGAGCCACGCATGAAGATGCAGGGACCTGAGGCCCGGGTGCACTAGTCTGCCCTGTTTCTGCATGAGAAGATCGTGCCTGAGAAGCAGTGGTACTGGGGGGGGTTCCACTGCTAACTGCTGCAGGAGTGGGAACCATATTTGCCTGGGCCAGAGGGGGTCCCACAGAAGATCAAGAATTACGATAGGTATTTAATTTCCATATCTTCCTGGACATAAAGCCTCCACCACTCTTTCATACTAATGGGAGACTACCGAGCTAAAATAATCCCTCGAGATGGGTGGCAGGAGAGATAGGAGCTCACTTTTAGGACAGAAGTCCATTAAGAATCGTCCTGCCAAAGGACTGATGCTGCCTGGCATGGATATTCAAGGCATAGTGCTTAACAAAAGTGTGCATGGAGCTCCAGGTGGCCGCATTGCAAATGTCTGCAATGGGGACATTATGAATTTCTGCCAGAGATACCGCGACTGCTCTGGTAGAGTGAGTGTACACTCTGCCTTCCAGCTTGACCTGTGCCATGGAGTAGCAGTGGTGAAGGCATGCCACCAGCCATGCTGAAATGCACCTGATAGCAACAGGCTGACCAAGCCCTGTTGGGCTGAAGGAGACAAACAGTTGTTGAGCCTTGTGAATTTTTTCGTTCTGTCCAGATAGAAATGCAAAGCTCTTCTTATATCCAGAGAATGAAGGGTATGCTCTCCCTCATTCTGGAAATTAGCAAAGTAGGTAGGAAGGACTAAGGTTGATTCAGATGAAATTCTGAGACGACCTTAGGGAGGAACTTAGGATGAGTCCTAAGAACCACTTTGTCCTTGTGAAATACAGTATACAGTGGGTTGGTGACCAAGGCATGTATTTCTGATACTCTACGAGCTGAAGTAATGGCCACCAGGAAGGTCATCTTCCAAGTAAGGAATTTCAACTCGCAAATAGCTAGCGGCTCGAAAGGTTTACAAGTGAGTACATCTAACACAAGGTTAATGTCCCAGGCTGCAACTGAATGTCTAATGGGAGGTCTGGTATGCAGAATGCCCTTAAGAAACCTCTTAACTACTGGTAACTGAGCCAGACACATGGAAATTACTGGCTCAGGATGTGCAGAAATGGCGCAAAGATGAACTCTGACTGTAGAGTATTGCCAACCTGTGTTTGAGAGGTTTAAGAGACACTCCAGGACTTTATTTGGTGGGCAGGAAAAAGGATTCCAAGAGGTCACTACTGAAATTCCTGCTGACCATTAAGTTATTACTTGCTGGGGATACTGAATCTAATCCTGGCCCTCCATGTCCTAATGTTCCAACTGTGTCACCTTCTATGGCTGTCTGGGCCAATGCCAAAGGTCTGAAACTAGTCTACATGAACATTAACAGCTTCAGACCTAAAATACATGAACTCGAGGCATGGGTAAATATGTACTCCCCTGACATAACTGCCATTTCTGAAACCTGGCTCAAGCCTAGTATTCTAATGCATGAGGTTGCATTCCAGGGGTTTAAGTCCTTTAGACAAGATAGATGTGGTAGAAAGGGTGGTGGAGTTATCATTTACGTTAAAAACTCCCTAAATGCCTCCCTGGTGACGACAGACCATACCCAATCAGATGGTGAGGTGGTGTTCATTAAAATACTGCTTGGCAGGCCCTCCACTGAGGCCGAGCAGTGCTGGGTCCCTGACCTGGACCAGGAATGGGACCGCTTCTTTTTGTGTTTAAGGGAAGACTGCCCTCCCTCCCAAACACCAGACTGCCCATGGTCGGACCCTCCTCCGGAGAATACGGCAGAACGGACACAGCCCAGCTGTCAGAGCAGCCTTCCAATGGAGAGTCTCTACTGTCACCATCTATGGTCAACCCCCCTCAAACAGAAGAGCTGGGAGGAGAAAATAAGAAAAATTCTCTTCTTCATTTCTTAATTTTATTTTTTTAAATAAACAAAATAATAAACATGTAAATCTGAATGCTGTTGTCGTACAGACGTGAAGATTCAACTCCCCGCAGGCGAGTAACGTCATCACTGAAGCACACTCGACAGTGGGGAAAAAAGGAACTGAGGCAGTTGGAGGGTTGATGCTGAGGTAGCCTACACAGGTGCAAACCAACTTTGCGTTGCTGCACATGCTTGATACTACCTCGATGCTGGCCCTCCTGAAGATTTTTGGCTCCAGTGGGGCTTGCTTGAACCCAGCAGTATGAATAAATGGTGAAGACTCTTAGTCAGGGAAAATCTCCAGTGCCTCAGGGTGCCAAGTAAAAATGATGATGACCTAATCTGTCTGAGGCAGATCTGAAAAGAAAGGTTTTTCCAGAAGGTGCCTGGCAAAATTCTATGTGTGTTCCTGGTTACTGGAGGTATAAACCGTTGCTGTTGCAAGGCATCTAAAATGGTCTGCACCGAGACATCTGCTTGTAGGGAGTAACTGGCAGGCTGTCTCAAGACAATAATATTCTTCTGTCTTGGGAGGCATCCTGCCCTGTGGACTCAGAATGCAGAGTCTGTACACAGTGTTACATACTGTCTGTCAAGGACATGGTATATGGACATAAACGGGAAATAGTAGTCTATATCTTTCCTTGGAGAGGATACAGTACAGGAACTGGAGGGGGTTATCACCGCCTGGTAGTTGTCCCTAACCTCATCTTGATATACATCCTGGCCATACTCTTCCTTCTCTAAATACATATATGGTGAGGATGATATAGAGACCGAGGATCCAGGGGCCCCTTGGGTACCTGTTTGGTGTGGCACAGGAGAAGACTGGGGTGATGAGTGCCTTCCAGTAACCCCTGCTGCCCATTTGCATCAGGTCCAACATAGTGTGGACTACGGCTTGCATGTCCAAAATAACCATCTGAGGCTATGGCAAAATATTGTATGTGGTTGCTGAATGCCCCAGTGGCAGGACTGGTGGTGTCGGAACTGGCTGAAGCGCAGCTAGCACTTAGTACCTAAATATGCAATAAGGGGCAGTCGTCGATGGCACAGGTGAGTGAGGACGTCGACGAGAGGAGACTAGTTCCCAACAATGTCTGTCCCATGAGGGAAAAAGGCCCATAGGCCATCTCTCAACTGCTCTGGAATTGCATAAAGCAGCATTATAGTGGGTGGTACATGCTAGTGGGGGAAGTGGTGAAAGCCCCACGACGGGCATAGTAGCCATGCTGACCGTTGTCAATGGGCTGCAAGAAAGGAAAGAACCAGGGAATGTCAACGATGATGCCGTGCCTGCATAGGTGAAAGTCATTGGCAGGGCTAAAAGAATGGCAAAACAACGAAGTCCAGTGACTAGGAAAGGACCATACTCACTTATGAATAAAGTGAAAAATATAAATTTATTATAAATTATTGTTATAAATTAATAGCAGCATACAGATCACCAAAGTGCAAACAATGTGTTAAAAAATCACCAACGTTTCGCATTATGCCAATGCTTTATCGAGGCGTGGTATGAACTTCTAACACCCAGATTTTTATATGCAAGGAAAGGCACATGATCTATTCAGAAGGGCCAATCCTGAATTTTCCCAGTGCTGATATCACACATAAATTCTCTTAAATGCAATACATATTATTAACATTGGGTCAGTACTCCAACCATAACATTGTCCTGTATGAGGATTTTAGCATAACATCATAAGAGAAATATCATACACCTAATAATTTTATCTAAAAAAAGGGAAAAGAGAGGAAAAACTTTATACACATAAATCTTTCTATCATCTTTCCTTCAGAAAGGGGACTAAGCTAAAAGCTTCACTCAATCCCCCATCTTAGCTAGCTCGTAAGACATATTGCCATTTACTCTCCTGTTGTAACAGTAAATTATCTAGATCGGCCCCTCTGACCCTGAAAACTGAAGTTATGTTCCACCCCCTCATTATTCACATGTATTGCTAGTGCATTTGACAATTCCTTCTTTTCAATACTACGAAGATGTTCAGCAATCCTTAACTTAAAATGTATTTTTGTTTTGCCACCATAGAATTGTCTACACTTACTACGAGTTGCTACACACAGAACATGCGTCATGCTGCAGTTTATGAAGGAAAAGAATGGGCCATATATTCAGCACAGCGCAAGATGTGGAAAGGGGCCCAAAGACAACCTCAAAGCAGCAACTGTCGACAGGAGCGGAAATATATAGACCGCTTATGCGAGAATTAGAGTAGTCTCCCAGTGGCGATGTATGTCCATGGTCAATTTGTGCTGGAGCAGGGAAGGGTCCCATCAATGACCTGAAAGCTGCCACCGTCGACGGGGGTACAGAGACTTAGACCACACATGGAAGAAATGGTGTGGTCTCTCTGCAGTGGAGTTTCTCTTTAGACAATTTGTCCCAAAGTTGGGACCTGTGCCTTCAATGTCCTGAAAACTACTGTCCTCGATGGGAGCACAGAGCTTTGGACCGGTGATGGAAGCGCTGAGGATTAGATACTCCTGGGAGATGTTGTATGGTCTCCCTGCAATGGTGTCTGTCCATGGGCAATTTGTCTCCAAGCTGGGAAATGTGACGTAAATGACTTGAAAACAACCGTAGTTGAAAGAAGTGTAGAGACTGAGATTGCTCCTGGCAGAATCCGTGTGATCTCCCAGTAGTGGTGTTTATCACTGGACGATATGTGCTAGAAGTAGTGTAGTATGGGATGAGCGTACAACACCCAAGTGTGCTGAATACACCTTCTCACCATTATTAACTCCCACAAGTCCTTCCCCGAGACCCAAGATTAAACCCCAAAGAGCACTGCCCATGGGTCTACTACAATTCTAATTCTGTTCTGCAGTGTCTGTGAAATACACTGTGCTATAGTATTTCAGAAGGGTCTAAGGTCACTACACTGCCAAAAGTAGTGCATATACGTACCCCGCTTCACTCCACACCATCCACATAAGGGTGAAATAGTCAAATTGAACTTATTTACTACAGCAGGGGGCATGTAACAGCTATATGAGAATGTGTACTGAGCTTCCTTGTAATGGTTACAAATAGTGAGCCCCATATGCGATTCACGTAAGTTTCCCCATGCTTTCCCTGGTGTCAAATTCTCTCTTTCTCTCTCTCCAGGACCCTATTATGTTTTTCCCCTGTGTAGTAGTGTGGGAAACTGGTGGAAAGGCTGATTTTGGACTGTCTGCCTGCTGACTCTTAAGAGAGAGCTTTTGAAGAAACTGAATTATATCCGAAATTGAGTGTGACAAAGCCTCTGAATTGTGACCAGACTTGAACCTAAAGAAGACCGAAGATTTGCTGTATGCGATTGGCCTGTCAGGACAGTCATTCACCACAGAACTCCCGGTTTTGCTCAGAGACACTGATACTGGACTGCTATGCACTTTGTGGTATGGTGATTGCTTTACTTTAAATGTGCTGTATGTTGTTAGTGGGTCGCAATTTGGTTCCCCACTATTTAATCATGCCACGATCCATCCAGCCTTTCCGGACTGATATCTGAACTGTTCTACCCAGCCTGGGCCTTGCCACACTGGCCCAGCCAGCTACTTCAGGCGCAGAGAATACCATTGATGAGAGACTTGCCTGGGGATCAGCCCCCTGTTCAACATCTCGGACAGGAACGACACCTCAGTGATTCGTGTGGGCCCTGCTTCTCCTGGCATACCAGCTGTCAACCTGCAGTCTCCATTTTGTCCTTCCTGTGTCTCGAATTGGGTAGCATGAGCAACCAACAGGGTAATTCCCTGCAACAACAGCTAAATCACAAGTGTTGTCATCTAATTGCATTGTTGTTTTCCTTTCACAAACTCAGCCTCACGGCTCCGGATTACAAAGTGTGTGTGGCTGTGCATGCCTTTTCTTCTCTTCATAGGGCCCTAACCAGCTGCGACGTTGGTCTACCCCGGGCAACGCATCAGGCTTGCCTATCTCACCAACTGGGTATCCAGCGTGGTATGTGTGACTGTGCTGAGGGACTAGAAAGTGCATGCATAATTGCCTGACTAGATCAGTCATAGAATCAATCAACCTGATTACACCCCTCCCTTGTTCAAGTCCCCTGAATACATCAGATCTAACTCTTTTTGCATCTAATTTGACTGTGGTTCTAGTCTGTACCAAAAGCACTGTACTGTTATTTGCTATGCCTAATCTTGTCTTACAGAGGGTCTGCATGGTCGAAATGGTGGGACCAGCCCTGGTGGTAAGTGCAAACAATGTGGGGATTTGTATGCTGAACAGGGGCTACTGTGAAAGTGTTTGTTGCATACTGTCTAGGCCACTAGATGGGAAAGAGGGGGGTTACAGTGTGCCGGAGGGCTGTACCCAGGTTAGCCTTGCTACTAACAACCCTGTCCTCTGGGTGGATGCACCCGTTTCAGTACCCAGGCCCCTTAACCTGCAACTAGCTAAGCAGGCAGGGGTAGCAGCCCTTGGGATAGCACCATCTAGGGGTTACATGAATGCATCAAGGCCTGCCCTCGAAGCTTGGGACAGGATGCCCCATCCTCAGATCTTAATGGTCCACTGTCTGGACATGAAGAAGAAGACGAAGAAGAATCAGCATTTGTATAGCGCTTTTTCACACATTCAAAGCACTTTACAAGCAATGCTAGACTGGTAGTGGAGTGACTGAATGTGTGGTGGTGGCCATATCGCACATCATCACCCACACACAGCCTGGATAATTGCATGAACCAGTTTACGGGAAGGGGAATGTTGGCCAGGACACCGGGAATGTTCCCTACTCTTTTGCGAAGAGTGCCCTGGGTTCTTTTACTTCCACCTGGACACCCACCAGGACAACACCAGGATGGGCAGAAGGGACCTCGGTTTAACGTCTCATCTGAAGGACGGCACACCCCAGCAGTACAGCACTCCCCAATACTGCACTCGGATGCCAGCGGTTTTTAGGTGCAAGTCCAATCCCGGTGTGGGATGAGAACCCACGACCTTCTGGTCCAGAGGCGGATGTGCTACCAACTGAGCCACACTGACACCTGATGCACCTAAACATGGTGCAGGCCTCCAAATCATGGTCATGTCCAAAGCAGACAGCCCTGAAAGTTTCAAAGGGCTTCGCTTTTTAGAACCTGACATATAGTAACAGTTTTGGAAAGAAACTAAAGTGAAGAAGAACAACCAAGACAGACATTGTCCACTTCCATGCTCACTTGATGATGGGAAAAACAGAATGGACACAGTTAGGCTTTGGCGATGGTTACTGGTCTTAGTGCCTGGTGACACACAAGCCAGTACTGATACCAAAGTTTGCTCCCAATGGATCCTAGCACCATCGGCTCTAAGACAAAAGAGTGGGGCTCTATGGAGAAAATTGATCTTGGAAGACTGCCATTTTGTCAGCCCCCCCCCCTTACCTGAACCTACTGTCCTGTATAACTCCTTTTTACCCTTCTCTGTTGGCTAAGGCAGAGATTGGTCCTGTTTATCCTGTATGACACTACGTGCAGTGACCCCTACTGACTAAGCTAGAGACAGCCCCTGCATATATAATCCACTCTTTTCCTTTCCCTACTGAGATCCCTGCTGACTGTGGTGAAGACTACCCTTTACCATAATTCATATATATCCCTGTACAAGTCCTGGCAGTGACACATGCTGGCTGTGGAGGAGACTGTGCTCTCCCCTTACCCTTGTACAGCTCTATGTAGTCCTTGCTGACCAGACGGGTGACAATTAATTAACTAACCTAGTCTAATGTAATATTGGCTACAGTAAAGGTATGAGAGGTTGCTCAGGAAACATTCACCTCTAGATGGCCTATAGGAAGACTTCTTTTTTTGCTTTGACTTCTTCTCTTCCTGGTCACTCTCTTCCTCGGACTCTAACTCCTCCACCACTTCATCACCAGTCTCGCTTTCTCCATCATCTGGTAAAACAAGAGCAACAGTTGTGACTGCAGGGCAGGATAATGTTTGCACATAAAACCAAAGTACAGACTCGCATTCATAATCAATTAGAAATACACACATGCAAATGTACATTTGGTTATACCGAGCTACTGTTTGCAGTGCTCACATCAGGGTATGTAGCCTGCTCCTAGAAACCACAGCCAAAAAGCTCCATTTGTTATGGCAAACCCCTCTTGCAGTCACTAAAAATAGAGTGTGAAAATTGGGGCCACTTTCGTTGTCCCTACTGGGAAGGATAAATGCAATTAAAAAATGGGTACCTTCCCTAAATACTTGTACTTTTTTTCACACACTACCTTTAAAAGTACCCAATGCATTCTTCAAACCTCTAGACTCCACTGTCCATAGATTTCTGCGAAGTAACAAACCTGCCCAAATCAAGAGCATGCTTTTATACCTGCCTCTGGCAAAAGAAGGGGGCGGGTTTTCCAAACTTCAAACTGAGCCTCACAACTAACCTAGATAATAGGAAACCTGTTTGGGCGCTATTGGAAGAAGACCTGGGTGGTGAGCTTCATCAGGGATGCTTCTATCCCTTGCTTTCTGAGTTATCTCCCCCCATTCTTGCAAACCCATTCACAAATAACATGATCGGTGTCTGGGTTGCTGCCCGCAGATATATTAGCCACACACATGGTTATTCACCCAATGCAGACATTTCTGTCATCTTTAAAAACAGGACAAGATATAATGTTTTCATAGACCAGGCAACGCTGAGATGGAAATGTAGGGGACTTAATACTGCAGGAACCTTGTTTGAGAGAGGTTGCGTCCAATCATCTGCAGCCCTGAGATACCAACATGGCATATATCCAGATGACTTCTTACCTACCTTAGGATGAGGCACTGGTTGATGGAGGGTGGGAACTGCAAACATTCTGTCTCTGAGCACTCCCCCAACAGAAGCTGTCTTGCACAGCCCTCAGCTGGGATCTAGACCCCTTATAGCCTTTTATAAATTACTTTTGGGTGGTTACTCATCTCCCACTGACGTTATTAATAAGTGGGAATGGGACCTGGACATGGGACTCCTATCTAAGATATGGCTGTCACCTTAAAGACTGTTCCAGAAGCAATTGCCTGAGGCAGGTACAGATGATCTTTATGTACAGAACCTATCTTGCCCCATGCTGTATGCACACCTTTGATCATTCCAAGTCCCCTATCTGTCTGAACTTCCAGGTGGAAGAGGTGTCTTTACTACAAATGACTCCTACATTTTGGGAAGTTAGGGGATTCTGGATGGAAACACATAGGATTACACAAACTGTACTAGGATATCCACACTCACAATCTCCTCGTGAGTTTCCGTTGGGTGCAGAAGATGCCATGACTCTGCTCAGGGGAGCCAGACAACTATGGGTCCTGGCTCTGATCAATGCTTGCAATACCAGTTCTGGCTGGGAAAAGATCCACCCTGTATAGCAATCTGGAGCAAGAAATGAAAATTATGTACCTACCGTAATTCTTGATCTTCCTGTATACCTTCACCATTCATCACTGGTGGGTCTAGTCAGAGGCACTAGGACCCTGCAGGAAGCTTAAAACTTTAAAGGGATGTTCTGACCTAGCGCTATAAGGATTGGGCTTCATAGCCCAATATCTTATAGCAGAGTGACCTGACAGGCATAAAAATTTCAATTTTAAAGAGCTTACTTTTTGCTGTGGAGGGGATCATGACTGGCACGGAAACCTTGGCCAGCCAATCCCTTCCAGCTTCCTGGTGCCCTGCCCGGCCCCTATTCCACCCCCGTGCTCTCAGAATTTGTGACATGTGGCCAGGGAGGCGTGGAGCCCCATTCTGAAGTTTTAGGGCTTATTTTAAAGTTGGTTTTTGTTATCTTAAACAGTCCTGAGAAACTCAAAGCAGTTGTTTAACTAGCAGGGTTCCTCTTAGTTAAGCAACTGCTTGGTTTTTCTCTAGGACCGTTTAAAATGACTAAAACGGCTTTAAAATAGCCCCTCATAGGCTTGAGAGGAGGTTTGCCCGTGCTCTCCTTGGCCACACGCCACAAATTCTGAGAGCATGGGGGCGGAGTTACGGCGGAGTGGGGACACCAGGAAGCTGGAAAGGATTGGCTGGCTGAGGCTTTGGCTCCAGTTACGATCCTTTCCATGGCAAAAACTAAGCTCTTTAAAACTGAAATTTTGCCACCAGTCAGTACAGGATGAGGTATTGGGCTATGAAGCCCAATACCTTATATCAGAAATTTCCTTTAAGCTTTTTTTTCAGTTTCCTAAGGAGGAGGAGGGGCTGACGTCAGTGATGGCGCTGCCCTCGAGGGCAATGTATTACATGGTGCTTGCAGTAACTGACGCCAGCCCCTCCACCACCTCAGTTATGCTCGCCAGAGAGAGACAGAGGAAAAAGAGAGGAGGGTGAGGCAAGGGAGTCCAAGGGATAGTAAAAGGAAAGGATATAAACTTAAAAAGGAATAAGCCAGCCACAAGATGAGGGGTAGGACTCTAGGAGGTCTGGGAGAAGGACCTCAACCATCAGGCAGGCCAAGGGGGGGAAGATGGAAGGGAGAAAGAGAAAAGCAAAGAAAGTAGCGAGAAAAGAAGGGGAGAGAGAGAGAATTTGCACCCCAAGAGAGAGAGCCCGAAGGAGCTCTCCTAGTGGACCAAAAGGGGAACCCACCTCCTCTCTCTCTCCCTTTTTTTTTTTTTTAGGGGATAAGCCCCATGGTAAGAGAGAGGAGTCCACAGGACAAGCCTCCCAGGCTTAAGAAAGGCTCAAGGGTAGAGAGACACCACAGGATGCTGGCAAGGCAAGCTGATTACTGAAACCTCACAGGTGTGAGAAACATCACAGCATGACGGAATCATTGCCACACGAGGAACCACCCTCCTGGTCCACCAGAGAAAGAGAAGGAGCCATAGGATCTCTCACTCCCTCTCCTATATTGCAAAAAGAGGTAGGGAGAGGACCCACTCCAGGGTAAGATGCTCTTGGAAGGGGCCACCTAATTAGGATAGGTCCTGTATCCTGAGAAGGATGCCCGATTGCCTTGCACCTAGAACTGCCAGGAGCAGTGGAGACGGAAGACTTAAGCCTCTAGAAGTGGCCAGGGATCCGAAGTGAAGTCCAAGGGGTACCCTGCCCCATGGGAACCCAAGAGTGAGTTACCCAAGGAGAAGAAATGTGGAGCAAGCTAAGACTCCAAGAAGTGGATAGAAGGTACATGGAGCCCCTAGGATGAAGATGGGAACCCAAGAACGAGGGTAAGCGTGAACCTCTTGCCTAGGAGGAAAGAGCCATGCAGCCTGTAAAAAAAAATAAATTAAGAAACCCCTGATTGAGGACACTCTCCGCAAACAGTCCCCATTAAGGTCATGAGGGGCCCCAGGGAGCCCCTAGTACAAAAAGGGCATGAGTCCCTGTTTGCTCTCTCCCCAGAGGTGGCTCCCTGGTGCTTCAGGTGAAGGGTCAGGGAACCTGAAGGTGCCAGGAGGATTACACCTGCAATTGGCCTCAATTAGGGAGAAGGCAAGCTGGGAGGAGGCACTGTCCAGGAGACTAGGGCCCAAGAGGGGATGGTGGGTGGGAAGCAGTGATAAAAGAGGAAGATATACAAGAAGATTAAGAATTATGATGGGTACGTAATTTTCATATCTTCCCTGTATCCTTTTTTTGTTTGTTTATTGTTGAACCATTTGAAAAATCAAAGTGGTTATTACAAAATCACATAAAATCATTACACATTACAAATCATAAAATTCCACAAAGCATTACTATTAGCAGGTTAAAAATTACAGTGAGTATAACTTAATTTATCATAAATATTCATAATTTAATTGATGCCCTATAGGAGTGTGGGAGGGGAGTATAATACTCTCTCATATTTCTTATCTGTCAAATTAATTAAACCCCTCTATATTGCACTAAATATTCGATGCTAGATATCCCTGTATCAATCTTCACCATTCATCAGTGGTGGGTGAGTATGAAGCACCACAACTATAGCGTTGGCACCTCCCTGAGGGCTGAATCTTCCCTCAGCCTCCTGTGGGGGAGAAACATAGAGAGGGAGGGGCCCCTTAAGGGCCTGGCTAGGCCTGAGACTGGTCAAGGTGAGGCGGAGACTCCCGCTGCCTGGGAGAAGGAAGGTGCCCCCACAACTCGTGCCTCACCCTACAGGAGAAGAAGTGGACCCCTTGGAAGGAAGGGGTGATAACCTGGAAAGGCGAAGCCACGCCATCTGCCTAATGCAGACTGCAGTTCCTGCTAGCCTGGAAGCTATCTCATTGGTGTCATAGGATGCCCTTGCCTGGTGTCTTGCTAGTTCCAGACCCCGTACAGAAAGGCTAGTGAGCTGCCTGGTTGCCGCTGTGTCAGGCAAGGTTACCAGAAGTTGTCCCAGAACCATCCACAGGTGCTTGGCATAGGCAGCTTGGCGTGCAGAGATGCAAAATAGGAGGTGCACCACTGAGAAAACCCTTCTACCCCAGTGGTCAAACTCGGCCAAGTCAAGAGTCTGGGGGGCAGTCATGCCCTGAGCAATGATGCCCGGAAGGGGTATCCAGGAGCTCCACTCCAAAAGAGGGGTAGGTATAGCACCTGGAGACCCCAGGGGTATGCAATACCTGCACTGACATTCCCTTGGGGCTGGAGAAGGGGCGGACGGATGATGCCAGCCCCAATGTGATGCCTCTGTGATAGGGATAGGTCATGGAGGGATAACAATGTTTTCAGCGCTAAACTCCCCAAGTAAAGCATGTGACGCATGGTCAGGATTGCGGCTTGTAAAGTGGGAGATGTGGAGCCCTCCTAGCATTCCCGACAGGAATCACTGATAGCTAGTGATATCAGCATCTGAGGACAGGTAGACTGAGGGATCCTCTTCCTTGGGGGAGAGGGATGAGGAGGCAGAGGAGCCCGGTTCAGAGTCAGAGGCGGCTGGAGGTTCAGGTCTAAAGATAACCTTGTCCAGGGATCTGAGGCAGCGGGGGAAAGTAGCCAGCAACACCCTGAACTACTCCCAGGTCACTGCCCCAGAAGCCTGGTACAGAAAGGGGGAGGCAGAGGAGGAGAGATCTTTACGAGTCAGAGCAGGACCTCTACTAGGGTGACGAGAATGTGAATGGGATGCCTCCGGAGGGAAGGGGTTGTGCAACTCACCCACTGTAGGCTGCTCAACCAGACAAGGGTGGCTAAAGTGGTGCCCATGGTCAAGGACCCTACGATGGGGCAACAGGAGCTGGTCTGTCCATAGCGGGTGGCCCCACCTGCTGCAGACAATACCTGGTCCAGCGAGGGGAGGAGTGAAGGGTCTGCACTGCAGCTCCTCCCAGGGCCACCAGTAGCTCTGGAAGACAGCCTGCGTGCCAACCTCAACCTCTCCATGGCCACTTACCCAGACAGGGATCTGTCCTCGGCTGGCCCCTAGTACCCAAGATAAGGGGCTCCAAAATAACCCTGGCACCAGAGATGGTGCCAGAACCGACTCCAGCTCCGGACTCCAACACGGCACTGTCCTTGGCACCGTCCCCCCCTTGCTGGCATCAGCACTGGAGATGTCCCCGGCACCACAAGTGTCACTGGAGGACACGGAGGAGTCGGCTCCAAAGGCAGGCCCAGAAAGAGTGAGGACTGATCCCATTACACCAGAGACTGAATGACTATGCATAGGAGAGCTACAGGACTCCTGAGAGTCAGGCAGCCACTCCGGATCATCCCGATCATCCTCCTCCTCTGAGGAGGAGATCAGGGAGATCGCCAAATAGGTTACCCACAAAACCCCCCCTCCCTCTCCTGGTCCTGCAGGTGGCACCAGGAGGGGACCTAGCACTGACAGCAGCACAGCCTCACTCACTGGCCCCAAGGGAGGTGTCGGGAGCTGAAGCAGCACCAACAGGTGGCACCAAGGACTGCACCGGCTCGGGATGAGTTTATATCTGCAACTGCGACACCAGGAGTGTCCGCACCTCAGAGAAGGGAGTGGACCATGAGGGGTTATCAGCCGACCCCCCCAGAGAAAACCAGCTTCCACCTGACACTTCATGCAGCCTCCCGTCTCAGCGTGACAGGAACTAGCGGAGGTCTGCTCCCCCTAATTACATATAGTACCGGAGGGAGACCTAGGGGACAGGCCCAAGGTCCTGGCCTTGGCGTCCCGGGACCGATGCTGCCCTCTGAAGATGAGAGTATCCCGACCCACCTTCATTGCATGCACCTCGTGGACTTGGTGGTCCATGGTGAAGCAGGAATGGCAGTTGTCCAGTGGGAATCAATGGTGAAGATCGATTCCTGGAAGGTCTTTGTTGTTTTTTTAAAAATTTGCCAAATTGTTATCACTGGCCCCCATATTCAAAGGAGTTGTGTGACACAAAATGGAGATGCATGGCACATCCCAGAAAATGTGCGGTGGCACAATATTCAAAAGAGTGAAATGTGTTGCGCATATCTGATTGTGCGGTCACGCACATATAATGAACGCTATGCAGATAAAGAGAGTGAACACCTACATATGCCCTGAATATGTATATATTCAGTGGAACTGAGTGGCATGTGCCACGCATCCCACATATGTGCCGTGTAAAGTTAGGCAAAACAGGGGCTACCCTAAATCGGCCAGCTACCTACAGGCAGGCTGTTAAACTGCACACAGGATATCCTGAGACAGCTCTTGGAGGTGCTCCAGGATGTGCTACAGGTGCCCACACACAGCAGACATACCAGGACAGTAGTACCCAAATCCACAGCTGCACTGTGTCTGCTCACCGGGCACCTGCCAGATACTGGTGGGTGACACCACCTGCACCGCCCAGTCAGCAACCCCTTCACCACACCCAGGTCGTAGATGCCCAGCTGCCCCATGCTAGTGTAGTCAGGTGCTCCCCAGCACACTTGCAGAACAGACAGCTACAATGCAGCACATGTACCAGGTGCCACTGCCTGCACCCATGTGGCCATCAGGGCATCACTTGGTGGTGGCATGCACCCATGGTGACTTCTGGGACAATAGTGTTCAGGATGCATGGTGGTACTGGTGGCAGCATGGCATAGGTCAGGGACGGATCACTGGCACACACCAATGGTGGTACACCATACGTGCACACAGCACACCCTTGCCAGACCCACGTCACCAGGATCCACATACATGTCACTGATGCCATCCATGCATTGTGTCAATGCCATATGGGCTGTGTGGTGGATCAGTGTGGTGTTCTGGTTGTAGACATTGCACAACTGTAGGCAGCATGGGACAGAGGCTGCACCACCTGCGGCCTGCAGTTGTCATGGGCATGCCTCATGGATACTGGACCCTTCTGGTGTTGCGCATTCGGCCACCATGGGCACCTACATGCCACGGGTATCAGCACTGTACTCAGGCCAATACATTCCACCTACACACAAACATGACTACTCACCTGCCTGCTAGGCTGCAATACCCCTGGTCACCTTTATGGAGTGGTGGTGCTGCCCTGCAAATCTGGAACTGTGCATAAGACCGATGGCAGACTGCTTCCAACCACTAACCAGGCATTAATCCCCTAGTAGAGCCCTCCTCTGGAGAGGATTAATGCTCTTACAACATGGGCAATATGTTGGCAAGTTCTCCTCTATTCGGATTGTTCACAATTTTACACATGCAGCCTGTTATTCTTTAGCACTATATCATATTTAACAACAAATGACTACTACTTCTGTTGCTCAGCACAACCATATTTATTTATATATTAGTGATTTTTTCTTGCTACAATGACATCTTCCTTATATATTCAACGGACAATAATTGTTGTGAATATTAAATTTAAAAAAAACAAAAAACTACTCGTACAAAGCTGTTATATTTTGATCCATTGGGGCATGTCGTCATTGCTTGCTAATTCGTGGATGCCTCTCTAATTTGCATAATGCACTGTCACTCCTGATCGCTTATCCACTGCCCTTTCACCATTCATACTATGTTGTTCAGCTGCTGTAAGTTAGAGTTCTGCTTTGGATATTCTCTTTCCCTCTTACACCACTACTTCTATTCTATCTGTTTTAATTAGTTATCTGCCTTCTTTGCGCTGTCAGACTTCTTCTCCCTCTGCTGACCCGGTTCAGTTATTTCTCCTCGGCTGGAGATCTGTCTCTGGCAAGCTACAATGACCGTCAGGTGGGTGGGTACGACAGTATGTTTCAGCAACTCCACACCGCGTTTCTTGGTGGTGCAAAGTGTGTACTGCATCACACATCAATATTGTATGCATCTTTTGAATACTGCGGCTGAGATAAGAATTACAGCTGTGGGATTAATACCTGCTGCAAAATGATCACCTGATTTATTTCAGCCAATCCGTCTGCTTGTTTTGGACTGGGGTTAATACCCATGTTACAAAATATTGTTCAAATCCTGCCCAAAAGGTGATTTTGTGTCACAAGTGCGAACACACATTTCGTCCAGGATTTGAAAAATGACAGTTGTCACATTCATGAGGTGCTGTGAAGAAATGGTTATGCTGAAGATTTGGGGTCAAACTATTGAATATTACCAAAGTTATGAGCCTGCGTTCGTAAATTTCAACACAGGATCACAACTTTGTTGTTTTTTAATGTTTTTACCCCAGATTTTCAACATAGCCTTCTTATGGCCCCATCTCATGAACAAGGGCAGAGAAAATGTTCAGCTATTTCCCAAAAGGTGATTTCATGCAGCGACTGTAAAATCATCTTTCGGGACAGCTTTGCCTAATTCAACTGCCATTGCTCACGAGGTGGTGCCCTTAAAAAAGGCATGTTGAAAATGTAGGTCAAAAATATTCAGAAATGAAGAAGTTATGCCAGTAGGTTCAAAGCTCCACTGAAATACACTGAATCGCACTGCTGAGTTCCCCAGTTCGTGGTCCAGTGTTGAAGAACGAAGATGTATCTGCAGTCCAGAGACGATTATGCCATTGGACTCCCGGCTAGGTAAGTAAGGGCTTGGGAGGGTGTGGGATGTTGGGTGCTGAGTGGGAGGGTCTGGTGAGGGGACAGTCATAGCAGTTGGCAGCAACAGACACCGATGGATGTTTTTCTTTTCTACAGGGTTACATAAAAAAAAAAAAAAAGCGGAATGGTTTTCTTTGTTTCAATTGGGAACACTGGGGGATTGGGCACCCCCAGTATCAGTGTTATGTTCGTAGCATCGAGGGTGGACTCCCTGGTGTTGCAGAAGCAAAATGGACAGGGTGGGGGGTAGCAGCCAGCAAGGGGGATTGGCACTCCCGTTCTGGAATACTAACTTGCGTGGGTTGGGCTGGGGGGAAGAGCTATGGCAGCGGCAGTAACAGACATTGATGGACAGTTTTCTTTTTTAAAGGGTGTATTTAAAAAAAATAATAAACTATGAGGGACAGTTTTATTTCAGGTGTAGACACTGGGGACTGGGCACCCCCACTGTCAATGTTATATCTGGCGGTGCTGGGGGTGGGCTTCCCAGTGTTGCAGAATCACTACGGGCATGGTCGGGGGTAGCACCCCTCTGCCAGAATATTAACACACGCTGGGTTTGGGGTGGGAGACAGTTATGGTGGTGGCAGCAACAGACATCGATGGATGTTTTTCTCTTTTAGAGAGCATATTTAACAACAAAAATAAACTATGATGGACAGTTTTCTTTATTTCAGGTGGCGACACTGGGGGATTTCGCACCACCAGTGTCGGTGTTATGTTTGGCAGCATGGGGGTTGGGCTCTCTGGTGGTGCAGAAGTAAAATGGGCAGGGTGGAGGGTAGCAGCCGACATGGGAGATTGGGCACCCCCATGCCAGAATAGTAACATGGGTTGGGCTTGGAGGGGGGTGGGAACAGTTATGGTGGTGGCAGCATAAGACAGCGATGGATGGTTTTCAGTTTTCAGCAGGCTGATCATTTCAGATCAGGTGTGCTTGCTGGACGGCGTTATGTAGATCAAAGCAAAGAGCTGCCCTATGACTGGGTCAGCTCTCTCCTTTGAACTACATGAAGTTTCCACCCAGCAAGTGAGAACAATGTCATGATCGGCCTGGCTGATGATTGGTGTGACATTGATGAGCCCCTTGCAGACCACTTTGTTTTGGACTGACAGTGTCACACCTCTCAAAACTCACTCTTGCGGCAAAGTGTTTGTTGCGTGTGAGTGCAAATTAACATAATGAATGATCACCAAGAATCCTAGTTCTTGTTCAGGCTCTATCATTTATAGTTACAGACTATTATTTTAAAACTCTTGATAAATGCATAACATCTCTTACTTGGAACAGAGGTAAGCTCAGACTGAATAAGTCATATCTTTCAGCGCATATAATGCATTAGCTACCTAATTTGTGGTTGTACTATCACGTGGCAATGCTTGAACAGATCAAGGAATGGTATAATCCAATTCCGCCTGCTTGGGTATACTTAGAGACAGGAAAACAAAGCAGGCTTGCTGACACTGAGAGAGAGCACGGTGCTATGCTTGGAGAATCAGTCCTGAAAAACAAGAAAGAGTGAGCACATGTGGATAAAGGACTAGAGCATAAACTTACAGGATGTTGATACATCCAAGGCTTGTCTTTATTCCATAAAGTGCTCAACAGTGAAAAGGCAGGAAGGCAGGTATAGGTAGTAGCCACTCAATGTTTCAAGGACATGCAAGTTTGCTTTGTCAAGAGTCACTCTTGACAAAGCTGACTTGTGTGTCCATGAAATGGTGAGTGGCTATTACCTATACCTGCCTTCCTACCTCTGCACTTTTGAGCACCTTATGGAATAAGGACATGCACTGGATTTATCCACATCATCCAGTAAATTTATACTTGGAAACAACACCTCCCCTATCCAAAAAAATAAATACTTTTTCAAAATTTGAGGATTAAAGGATTTACGGGGAGTGATAATAAGATCATAGCATCTTTTTTAAGCATATGGAATAAACTTATTAAAACAAGGGGTTGGTGCGATAATAGTGATCTCTTGCCCCTTCTGTATAATTCATTTAACCCTCTTTTTAGTTGAGTGGTGGCTTTAATTTGACCACAGTGGACCTCTTCAATAAAATAAAACAACATTTAACATCCACCTCCACTGAAATCAAAAGACTGCACCCTGCACTCTACAAAGTTATTTCATAAAATGTAGGTGTGCGAGGATGGCATGGAGGCAGAGCTTTCAGTTATCAGGACCAGGAGGGAAAGGATCTGGTGGCCGACTCCTCCGAGACAGGAATTATGATTCCTTCCCCTTAAAAAACACTGCTACTTAGAAAATTACAAGATAAAGACTGTTTGAATACTAGTTAAGGCACCTGGGTGGGTTGGGGGGCTTGATAAAAGCAATGAAACTGGTGTTCTTTAAGGAGATTTCAAATATATATATATATATATATATATATATATATATATATATATATATGTACACACACATACATACATACACACATATTATAAATGTATTTTATTTATGAATTTCCAACCAACTTTCTGTATCTGTTGTATCAAACCATGAGATGATTTGATTATATAAACTTCTCTACATACTGCTAATGAAAATAAAAAAGATGGGTGGAATTTTTAAAATCCTGTCCAAAAGGTGATTTCACGGAGCAACTGCAAAAACATTTTTGGAGGCGATTTAAAATGTGTTACCTGTCTTTTTCATGAGGTGGGGTCAAAAACAGGCTTTGTTAAAAATTTGGTGCAAAAATGTTAAAAAACAATTACAAAGTTATGAGTAAAAGTTCAAAATGCATTTAAAATTCATTAACCCAGGAATTCTGGTTCCGTCTCCCACCCAGGCAGCCAATAGTTGCTTTGGCTCTCTCCCTCCAGCGACTGAACTATCTTCTGCACATACCTAGACTTAAATTCCTTCCTAGCCGAGTTTGCTTCTGCTCATGTACTCAAGATGCCACTCAAAAACAAGCCAAAGACCTCTGACCTGATGCAGACAAATGAGGAAATCTGCCTGACCCTCCTGATACACAAGCCCACAACAGGTCAGCCTCCACAACCTCCAAGCACAGTAGCTGTCAGTGATGATGAGAATGAGGAACAATTTATCATAACATCGAAAATACTTTTTTTTTTTAAATTAAAAAAGTTATGCTTGACCATGAAGCATCTAGAGAAGGCAGTGAGGGACAAGAAGAAGACATCTATGAGGGTTCAGCTACATACTGCTGAATTGGCAAGTGGCCCTACCAAAGTGTCTACTGTGCTGGACCACCACAGCACGTTGTTGAGGTAACATAGAAACACAGAATTTGACAGCAGATAAGGACCGCTTGGCCCACCCAGTCTGCCCATTTCCCTACCTAATGGATAAGCTGCAGATCCTAGTTAACCAGCAGCCTGCTTCTTCCTGCCCCCACCCCCTAGAATTGCCTTATGACTGTCCCATGCATGCTTGAATTCCACCACTGTTTTTGACTCTACAACCTCCTCCGGAAGGCCGTTCCATGCATCCACAACCCTCTCTGTGAAAAAATACTTCCTTAAACTACCTCTGAGCCTCCCCCCCATCTTCAAATTGTGCCCCCTTGTTCTTACACACCTCTTTTTTTGAAAGATGCTACCCTCTTAGACTTTGTTGATTCCCTTGAGGTACTTGAAAGTTTCTATCATGTCCCCTTCTCCCTCCTTTCCTCGAGGCTATACATATTAAGCTCCTTAAGTCTCTCTTCATATGTCTTCCGGTGCAGACCCTGCACCATTTTAGTTGCCCTCCTCTGGACAGCTTCCATCCTGTCTATGTCTTTGCGCGGAGACTGGGTCTCCAGAACTGCATGCAGTACTCCAGATGGGTTCTGACCAGCTGTCTGTACACAGGGATAATAACTTCCTGTTTTCTACTGGTGATGCCTCTCCCTATGCATCCCAGTATTCTCCCAGCCCTCCTTGCTGCCCTCTCACATTGCTTGCCCACTTTTAGGTCATCTGATATGACTACCCCCAGGTCCCTTTCCATTTTTGTTGTTGTTAGTATCTCACCCCCCATTGTGTACTCTTCCCCTGGATTTTTGTTTCCCAGGTGCATTACCTTGCACTTCTTAGCATTGAATCTAAGCTGCCATATACATTTGACCATTCCTCTAACCTTGCCAAGTCCCTTCTCATCCTTTCCATCCCACCTTGTGCATCAACTCTGTTGCAGATCTTTGTGTCATCTGCAAAGAGACATGCTTTTCCTTCCAGTCCCTCTGCAATGTCGCTTATAAAGACATTGAAGAGGACCGGTCCTAATACTGAACCTTGCGGTACCCCACTAGTAACCCCCCTTCTTCAGCGTGGACTCCATTTACTATTACTCTCTGTGTCCTATTCTCCAGCCAATTCTTTAACCAGGCTGTCATCTTGGGACCCACTCCCAGGCTGGCTAACTTGTAGATTAATCTTTTGTGTGGGACTGTGTCAAATGCCTTGCTAAAAGTCTAGGTAGGCCATGTCCACAGCCCCTCATTGATCTACTACTTTGGTCACCCAGTCAAAGAAATCTATCAGATTTGTCTGGCATGACCTTCCCGCTGTGAATCCATGCTGCCTTGGGTCCTGTGCCCCTCTGGCCTCTAGATACTCAACAATTCTTTCCTTCAGAAGTGATTCCATCATTTTCCCTATCACTGAGGTTAAACTAACAGGTCTGTAGTTTCCTGCTTCTGCCTTGCTCCCATTTTTGTGAAGAGGAATCACATCTGCCCTCCTCCAGTCCTCGGGTACCACCCCATCCTCCCATGATTTGTTAAAGAGGGTAGTCAGTGGTGTCACTAGTTCTACCCTTAGTTCTTTTAGAATTCTGGGATGAATCCCATCAAGCCCCATTGCTTTGTCCACCTTCAGTTTTAAGAGTTCTTTCAGAACCCTTTCTTCTGTAAATGGGCTGGTATCAACTTCTGTATCCAGAGTGTTTCTACTGTTTGTTTTAGGTACCTCCCCCTCTTCCTTTGTAACTACTGAGCAAAAATATTTGTTTAGTATCTCTGCCTTTCCACAGTCATCCTCTCCCACCCTCCCTCCCCTTTATTAAGCCTCACTATCCCTCCCTTGGTCTTCCTTTGCTCCTGATGTACCTATAAGATTTTATCCCCTTCTTAACCGAGCTGGCTATCTTTTCCTCGGTTTGGGCCTTTGCTGTTCTGACTGCCTTCCAGCTTCCTTTTGCTTTAACTGATACAGTTCTCTGTCCTGCTCCTTCTGTGATTCCTTGTACTTCCTGAATGCTTTCTTTTCTCTTGAACCTTCACTGCCACTTCCTTTGAGAACCATAGTGGTTTCTTACATCGTTTTGTTTTGTTTATTTGCTTCACACAAAGGCTTGTTACCTCTGTGATGGCAGTTTTTATTATTCCCCATTGTTCTTCCACCCCCTCCTTCCTGCCCATTTGCTAGTGCATTCCTTAGCCACTGAGAGTGGGAGCTCACAGAAAAAAATAAAATGACATACTCACCACAATTCTTGATCTTCTAGGAATATCTTCACCATTAAGTCACACCAATGGGTTCTGAGACAGAGGTGCCAGGACCCTGCAGGAGTCAGAACTTTCCAGGATGGCCAGCAGTGAGGTAGGCTGAACACTTGCACAGCAACGCCAGACTAGCTCGCACTGCATGGCTTACCTCCGCACCAGCCCTCAACTGCCTCAGTACTTTTTTTTTCTTACCAAGGGGGTGCAGCGTAACCTAATTAACACCAATGCACTTAATCTAAGGGCATAAAGTAGCCCTTGTGACCTATGTAAGAAGGGTCGACAACAAGGAACACAGTGTCTTCACAGCTCAACCAAGAAAAAGGGGGTGAAGACCAACGAACATAGAGAGAGAGAGTGAGCCTGGGGAATGGAGGGTGTGTGTATGAATCAGTCGTGAAGCTATTTCTAGAAAGATCAAGAATTACGGTGATACATCATTTTTATATCTTCCTGGGAATCAATCTTCACCATTGATGCACACCAATGGGTTAGAGTATCAAGCTCAGACAAAAATCCCCTGGGCAGGATGGTAGGAGCCGGAGCTCACTCAAGACAGAAGTCCATTAAGGATGGTCCTGCCAAAGGAGGCATGCTACCTGGCATGGACATCCAGGGCATAGTGCTTGATGAAGGTGTGCACTGTCCTCCAGGTGGCAGCTCTGCAAATATCAGCTACAGGTACAGAGTGAATCTTTGCCAAGGATGTAGCAACTACTCTGGTGGAGAGGGCATGTACCTGGCCTTCCAGCTTGACCTGCACCACAGAACAGCAGTGATAAGGGCAACTGACAATCCATGCAGAAATGCATCTGATTGTAACAGGATGTCACATCCGATTAGGGTCAAAGGAAACAAAGAGCTGCTTAGACTGTCAGAAATCCTTTGTTCTATTGAGGGAGAACCATGAGGGCTCTTTTAACATCCAGAGAATGAAGGGTGTGCGCCACTTCATATTAGACATTAGGGAGATATGTAGCCAGCACTAGACACTGATTTAAGTGATCCTCCAACACTACCTTAGGTATAAACTTGAGATGTGTGCGGAGAACCACCATGCCCCTATGGAAAACAGGATATGGCGGATCCGTGATCAGAACATGAATCTCTGAAACTCTGCAGGCAAAGGTGATGACCAATAGAAAAGCAGTTTTCCAAGTTAGGAACTTTAGGTCACACATAGCCATGGGCTCAAAGGGCTTACGAATGAGCATGTCCAATAGAGGGTTGATAATCCAGGTGACCACAGATTTCCTGACTGAAGGTCTGATGTACAAAATGCTGTTCAAGAATCTCTTAAACAAGCAGCTGGGCTAGAAAGAGGTTCTGCACAGGCTCGTGGTATGCTGAAGCAGTGTATAAATGGACCTTGGCTGTAGAGAACTGCATGCCTTCATCAGAGAGGTCCAACAAGTACTCCAAAACCTTGTCTGGTGGGCATCAGAATGGGTCCATATGGGTTTTCAAGCACCACACAGAAAATCGTTTTCACTTGGCTGTGTAGATTTTCCTGGTGGAGGGTTTACAAGCAGCCAGAAGAATCTCCGAGACCCTCTGAGATGCTTTATACCTGCTCACTTCTATCTCTTCAGGAGACAGGCCTGGCAGTGTAGGGAGTGTAGACTGGGGTAGACCAGGACCCCTGCATCAGTAAATGAAATCTGTCCTGAGAGGGAGGGCCCTCGGGGGACTGACCAAAAGCCTGTTGAGTGGGGGAAACTATATCTGCCGAGGCCAAAATGGGGTGATCAGAATCATTTTGTCCTCCATGTGCCTCCAGTTGAGCAGTACCCTCTGAACTAGGAGGATAGGTGGAAATGCGAGTAGAAAGAGATTAATCCACTGCAACCTGAATGCATCCTGACAGAAAATGCCACGTCCTAGATTTCTGGAACAGAATTGAGGCAATCTGGCATTGGATGGGGATGCAAATTGGTCCACATTTGGGGTTCCCCATTTGTTGAACAGTGACTGTATGACGTCTGGTGCTAACAACCACTCATAAGGATCAGCTTCTGTTTGGCTGAGTTTGTCCGCTAGAGTGTTCTGAGCCCCTGGTAGATAAATTGCCTGGATTAGAACGACATGTTCCAGACACCATTCCCACACTATCATCACCTCTCTGCAGAGAGGGTAAGAATGCTCTCCCCCTGGCTTGTTGACGTAGTACATGATAGACTTGTTGTCCATTAGGAGGAGAACTATCTTGTGGCTGACAAAGTCCACAAGAGCCTGCAGGACATAAGGAACTGTTCTCATTACCAACACACTGATGTGGAAATGAGACTCTACAGGGCTCCAGACTCCCAGAGTGTGGTGCCGCTGACAATGGGCTCCCCCTCCCAGCAGAGACGCATCCATGGTGTGAGGGTTACCTGAGGCTCAAGCTGACAGAAAGGGAGACCTTGGAGAAAATTGTCCTCTTGTGTCCACTGTGCAAGCAACTGAAGCAGGGGCTTCATCACTTTGATTGGATAAGACTTGAGGATGCATTGCTGGAGACCACTGTGTGTTGAGCATCCACTGGGTTGTTCTTATAAGTAGTTAAGCCAGAGGCACCATGAAGACGGAGGAGGCTATGAGGCCTAACATGCGTTGCATAGAGTGAACCTGAACAGACTTGTGTTCCATGATGAAATGAACCATCTGAAGGATTCCTTTCCTTGTGTACTCTGGAAGAAAGGCCCTCACCCTGGTGGTGTCCAGAAAGGTCCCTATGAAGAGGAGCTGCTGAGAAGGCTGAAGTTGTGACTTCTTGAGATTCAACAGGACTCCCATGGAGGTAAGGAACTGAAAAGCTGTGGCCACTGCCCATTCAGTCTCCTGCTTGGATGGACTGGCTAGTAACCAGTGATTCAGACAGGGAAAAATTTGGAATCTGCATTTTCAAAGGTGTGTCACAAGAACAGCAAAGCACTTAGCAAAGACTCAAGGTGCCAATGACAGCCCAAAGGGCAAGACCCGAAATTGATAATGCTGACCCTCTATCACGAAGTGGAGAAACCTGTGGTGGCTGGGATGGGCAAAGATATGCTGGTAAGCATCCTGCTTATCCAGGGAAGCAAACCAATCCTGCGGCTTGAGGAGTGGTAGCACTGTCCCTAGAGAGACCATTTCGAACTTTTATCGCTGCATGAACTTGTTAAAATTTCTGAGATCGAGAATGGGGCGCATGCTCCCTGACTTTTTCGGAACAAGAAAGTAATGGGAGTAGGAGCTTGTGTTGCATTCCACCTCCGGTACTGTTTCCACTGCCCTGTTGTTCAGAAGGCCCACAATCTCCTTCTCAAGAAGCTCTGACATGTGAGCTGACAGGAGGGGTTGCTTTCTGGGCAGATAATCCTGAGGGAGTTCTGTGAAATTCAGCAAGTATCCCTCCTGGATGATCCTGAGAACCCACTTGTCCGTCGTGATGGATTCCCATTGATGATGAAACTGAGGCAGATGACACCACACTGGAAAGTAGAGGTCTGCCTTGGGCAGCTGAGGCAAGACTGGAGGCCGGGATTTCAGGGAGTGGCAATAGGCATTTCTGGGGCTTGTGCCTGCAGCTGGAGAGGCTGATACTTGATTTGAACTCCACTGCCTTTGTCTCGAAAAGACTGTTTATTGTAGTAGAAGCCTTGCCCCTTCCCCCTCTGGGGATAGGATAGGGCAGGTCTACAAGTCTTGATGGCCATCTTGGTTTTCTGTGAGGCCTCAACAGGCTGTTCTACCTTCTGTCCAAACAGGTAAAAATCGTCAAAGGGAACATTCACAACCTGTTGCTGGACATTGTTGGAGAGGCCAAATGTCTAAAGCCAGGAGTGTTTTCTATTAGAAATACCTGCAGCAGCAGAATGCAAGGTAGTGTCAAAGGCGTCCACAACTGCCTTTAACTGATGACTGTTAGACTCAATTCCACGAGCAACAGTCTGAAGAATCTTGTGCTTAGTCTAAAATTCTGGCAAGAATTCTGCTAGAGACTTAAGAGAGGTCCAAAGGGCATACTCATACTTGGAGAAATGTCCCTGGTAGCTGGCTATCTTCATGCTAAAGATAGCAGAAGCGAATGCCATTTTTCCCATAGTCTATCTTGTGCAACTCCTTATTGATGGGGTGCAAGGTGACTTCCTGAGGAAGAAGGGCCTTGTCATTCTCAGCCAAAATGACAGTCTTATCAGTAATGGGCTGGGAAGCAAGGACAGGCCTGCCCTTGGGGTAGTACACTTATGGTCTATCTGTCTACAGACAGAGGGAATAGACACATCCCTACTCTATACTGCATTCAAAAGAGCCTCAAATGCAGGGGGAATGGGGTATAAGATTGAATGGCATGATGGAAACATTAAGCCACTCCAGGTGGAAACATTACCCCAGGTCAGTGGTAGTGGGCTCAAAAGCAAGAGTTGCATACATGTTGTGAAGGACAGCTTGAATAGAAAGGTCCTCTTGTAGAGCAGGAGAAGGGCCTGGGGTTAAATTATCCAGGCTAAAACATGAATTGTCATTGCTGCCCCATAAATGGTGAGTTCAGGGTCAGATTCATCCCCCTTCAGATCTTCTCCAGAGAGGGGATCTGGGAGAGGAGTGGACCTCAGGTTCCCTAACCCAGCCCTAGGAGTCGGCAACACAGGTGACACTAGCACTGGCAGAAGAGGAGCTAGTGCTGGAGATGGCACTGCTGGAGAGACTGGGCCTGGAACTGAGGGCTTTCTTGGAACCAGGGGCGGTGCCAGGCATGGCACCGGACATGGCACTAAGCCAGGTCCCAAAGGGCCTGATCGCAGCATGGAGCTCACTGTCATCCACACCGCCAAAGGTCCAGCTAGCACCAGAGTGACTGTCAAAGGTATCGGGGCCAGTCCCAAAGCAGTGACACTCAACTGGGGTGCAGCAAGTGGAACAGGCATCAGTGGCATAGCCACCGGCAAGAACCTGGAGGTCGTTGATGGAGCCATATGCTCTACCTGACTGGAAGGTCCAACTGCGGCTCTAATGCCCCTAGCCCTAAGGGGCATGTGGCCAACTCTGCAAGAAGGGGTAAACGAGACAGACACTGTACCCCTTGTTCCATAAGAGCTGCCCAGTGGTGAAACTGCCCACCAGTGTCCTCACAGGAAGACAGGGAAGAACTCTGGGCCCAAGACCTCAAGTGCCCACAAGCAGAAGCCATTGGTGACACTGATGGTGCCGGAGAAGGCCTTCTGCTCTGCGATGCCAAGGACCTCGTGGCAGACCTACTGCCATGAATTTGGATTTAAAGATACATTGTACTTGTATAAAAATGATCTTTCACAAGTCAGATTTTATATTACATACGTTTAAAGCTTTTACTGATTTAATATGTTTTGTCTGTAAATGTTGCCAATTGTATTAATTATCTGTGAAATTGTAAATATAACATGAAACAGGATCACCTTGTAAATAGGGCTTTGTAGCCCTAATGGTGTTATTGTAACATATGAAAGGACTACTGGAAGTTTGGAGATTGCTATTGAACCATGATGAAAGTAATAATTTATATTGTTTGTCTTGTTAATGTCTGTTTGTTAATTTATCTTGTAATAAATGTGTTTAATGTATAGGCAACTGGTAAGAAACAGGACAATCTTGTAAACTAGGCCAGCTGGCCTAAAGATTAGCTTTTCCCTGTATAAAAATAAAGTTTTTACTACAATATTGTACCAACTTATACCTGTATAGAAATAAAGTTTTCTACTACTAGAGGGCAACCTCGAGCAGTACCGTTTCTTCCCCTTCCCAGGGGAAGAGGAAGAACTTGAAGTTGAACGGTGCCAAGTCCCCAACCAGGATTGGGAAAGGGTCCACTTCTTTTTGTGTTTACAGGAGGGCTGTCCTCCCTCCCTCCCAAAGACAGGATCACCTGCTTTCAATACCTTCCCCTGCAGAGGGAAGTGGACCAGACATGGCTCTGTTGCCAAAGCAGCATACCTGAAGAGGCTCCCTATCATCATCATCACCATCCATGGCCTTTGACCATTGCTTGGTAGGGCCGAGAGAAACTGACAACAGAAATTTAATTAAAATCACTAAATTGTCACAAAAATAACAAACACTAAAAGTGAGAGGAACTGAATGCTGTTGTATAGACGTGAAGTTCTGACGCCGGTGGGCGAGCGACGTCATCACTGAAGTACACTCGATGGTGGGAAAAAAGGAACTGAGGCGGTTGAGAGCCGGTGCCAAGGTAAGCATGCAGCATGAGATAGTCTCGTGGTGATGAGCCTGTACGCAGCCTACCTCGGCGCCAGCCCTACTGAAAAATTCTGGCTCCTGCAGGGCCCTAGTGCCTCCAGCTGAGAATCCACTGGTGTGAATCAATGGTGAAGATTGATTCCTGGAAGTTTAGGTGATTATGAGCTCTGCTCTTGGCAGAGCAATGTACAGATTTATGGTTTACCTGAGGGAAAAGAAAAGGGCCAACTGGAGCTCCTTCTCAACTCACGGCACAAGCAACTTCTCAGCTGGCCAGAAGACGAGCCACTCAATACTGTCTGGGCCCATAGAGTTCTTGGCCCTAGACCTACTAACTCCAATTGGTCAGGTCGAAGAAAGAAGTGGTGTTCGGAGATGCACGTCTTTTTTATTAACACGACTTCACTCCCTTAACCCTCAAGTGCTGCACCTTGATTGCAATCTGAAAGGACTAGTAGCAAAAAAAACATAAAAACGCAGATTTTGGCACCCACTCATTTCAAGATTCATACAAGCAAGGTCCCAACCATTTAACTGTACCCTTGCTGCTGAAGCCTTGCCATTGTTGAAAAAATTATTGGGGGTGCCTTTCGAGTTGTTCTCCTGACAAGATGCAGGACTCAAATCTCCCCTTAACAGACCCTCTGAAAGACTGTTACCCACATGTGGAAATGAGATCACCAGAACCAGACCCACCCAACACCTTTGATCAGTCACCAACCAGGTAATATGTACACAGATTCAGTGGGAAACCACTCTACCTCGCAGAGGGATCCCTGCTGAATCCCTAATGCCATGATGCTGGGCCAGTGAAGAGTGTCTCTAATTGTACAAACTGCATTAGATTTCTACCCAGGAAGTTGTAATTTAGGGAAACCTGAATATCGAGTTGCTGATAAAAGTTCCTTTTCTTGTTTTGGGAGAGGGCTACAAATAAGTCTGGTTTAAACTGTTTATTTTTTGGGACGTTCTGATTGCAAATAATTACCTTATTCATGTTCGTGGTCGGTGCGGTTGGGGGTCAGGATGTCTGTTAGGCTATTTAGAGTCACCTGTGCATCACCTGGGATCTCACATTTACATTTTCTGGGATTGCCCAGTTATCCACTCCTACTGGACGCAGAATCATGAAGCCCTTCTCCAAATGTGGGGCTCATCCCTATCCCATTTACTATCTCACATTTAGTTTTAGAGGACCCGGTTCAACAGGTGAGCACCCTGGTATCACATGCTGTTGGGGTGGCGGCTTTGTCTGGCAGCTGGGTTGGGCACCTGACTGTCTGAGCTACTTTTGGTGGGAGGGGGGCTTTGGCTGTGGGTTGTTTGTTCTGGTGGTGGGGTTGGGTACCCAATCGCCAGATTTACGGTGAGGGGGAGGGTGACTGATGGGGGTTGTCTTTGCTGGCCATGGGATTGAGCACCCAATCATTGGTAGAGTGTGAGTGTGTGTGGGTCTGTCGGCGGCGGGGTTGGGCGCCTGACCACTGGAGCTGTGGGTGGGTTCTTGTCTTGTCCAGTGGTAGGGTTGGCACCGGATCACTGGAGATTCAGGAATGCTGGGTGAGGTGGGAGGGGGATACTGGCAATGGGACTTAGCATCTTTAACTAGTGTTATTTAAAGCTTGGGTGGGGGGGGCACTGCATTCCTGGGAGATGAGGACATATGAAAGGAAGCAACTGCAGTGTGACAGATGTGGCTACTATCCTTTCATATGTAAGCAATTTCTGTCCATTAGCCAGCTAAGCAATGCCAGCAGCAGCCTTGTCAGGACTGAGTGTTGACTCATACAACTCCTGCAGGCTCAGCTGCATTGGCTGCTTACAGAACACTCCTTCCCAGTCCCTGTACTGCTGAAGTGGCACCAATATGGAAGCAAACATAAAAAGGGTTAAGGGTAGCAGCAAAAAAAATTACAGGTGATATCATCAGAACTCTGTTATATGGCTGGCCAGGTGGCGCTAAAGGTTGAGGCGCTGGACACCACACCTTGTGTCACGCTGGTGACCTGGGTTCAGTGACGGATTTAGGTCACCGGGGGTCGGCTGGGGGGAGAAGGATTGAATACCTGATGGCTGCTCTCCTTCTCCGGGGAGGGGTGGGTTGCTTTCCCCGCCGCCACTACACCGTCACCTCTGGGTGACCACAGGTGGTGCTGGTGTGGACAGGGAAAGCAGACAAGTAGGGAGGGGCCGATGTCGGCTGAGGACCAGAGCGGATGCATGTCTCAACGCGCACCCATCTCATTGGTCCTCTGCATACGCCGACGTCAGGGGGATGGACCAGAAAATGGAAAAACACCTTGCAGCCGGTCCGGGCGATGAGCCCCCACACCACACATCCACAGGAGGAAACTAGGGGCAGACTCCAATGTGCACACTTACCTGAGATTCGGTGGAGGTAAGTGGGGAGCCTCCTTCGCCCCACCCAGGGGTTTAACTGGGGCTCTAGAGGATAGTGGAGTGGGGCACCCCAGGAGCAAACTCCTTGGTCCTCTCGGTGGAGAGCAGGTGCTTGGGGACTCTCAGAGAGAGAGGACTGACTTGGGGGGCTAAAAAGGGGCAAATTAGAAAGTAAAAAAAAAAAAGAACTCTGTTACACACATTCCCAAAATAGCTGAACTTCAAGCCATTCTGTTCTTTTTTACTAATAGCTATTTACATGAAACAAGAGCTTTTCCCCATAAAATTGAAGTTCTTTTTTAATGCAGAATTTTGCTGCTTCTAACTATGATCTGTTTTTAAGACATATTTTATTGCCTTTAGCAAAACAATACATTACAGGTTACTCTCATATCAGACATCAGGTACAAAAAATATTACAAGAGCCATAAGATGGAAAAGTAAGCTGTAGCACACCTTTAGCAAAATGTTTGGGGATTTCCAAAAGACAAAAAATACCAACATGTTAATACATATACTGTATGCTATACCCTACAAGAGCAGTGAGTCAAACTAATTAAAATATCTAAAGTGACATTCCTAAACATTAGTCAGTTGATGTGGCTCGTAACCAACATAAGTCATAAAGCATAAGAGAGACGTTTCTTGAAGCTTCCTCAGCTGTAACAGCTTCTATATCATAGCAGTGGGTACTTTACAGGGTAAACCAATAACAACTGGCAGCATATACATACCTCTGGAAACAGATGTTTCTTTAGTACGACAGCTATTTAAAACAAGCATTTGTCAGTGCTGAATGTTTGTTTGCTGGTATTTGCATTGGTAGTGCAGGAGTTAGAGAGATGCATAATAGGAATGGCAGTGAAGTACTGAATTAACGTCAACCCCCACCACCACCCTGCAGAGACTGACAGGCATTGGAAGTGTGCCTTTGAGTCGTTGGCCATAACACTCATGTCATTCCACCTCACCCCATCGTGCAGACATCGACAGGTGTCGCAGTGTACCTTGAGGTCTTTGGCCCTTACGCTCAAGTCATTCCACAGGGAAATAAGCTGAGATGGGTGCAGTATAGGAGAATGGAGTGAACGTTAGTGCTGAAGGCCCCAAGGCACACCTCGATGCCTGTCAGTGGCTGCAGGGTGGGGGTGGGGATAGGGGAGGAATGGTGTGAGCATCACTGTTGATGACCCCAAGTCACACCCCCCGATGCAGGTCAGTCTGTACTGTACAGGATGGGCGTTATGGTTGCAAACCCCAATGGTCCGGGCGTTTGTTGGTATTTTCACTCCAAATTTTCAACATGGGCTTTTTGGGGCCCCACCTCATGAACAGTGGGATCATTATTTCGTTACTCAATCCCAAAAAGGTGATTTCGTACAGCGAGTGTGCCATTCGGTGCCACAGGTGCGAAAACACATTTCTGGCAGGATATGAAAAATGAAAGCTGTACTGTTCATGAGGAGGTGTTTTAAAATGGTAATATGAAAATCTGGAGTGAAAATATAAAAAACTGGTGAAGTTATAAGTGTGCATAGGAAGTGTGCGATGCACACTTGTAACACAGTCATTTTTTGGAATGTTTTCACCACATTTTCAACATGGCCTTTTTGGGACCTCCCCACATGAACAGTGGCACTATGATTTCATTAATATGTCCCGAAAGTTGATTTTGCACAATGAGCGCGCCATTCTGCACCACAGGTGCAAAAACACATTTTGGGAAGGATGCAAAAAATGACAGCTGTACCGTTCATAAGGGTGTGTGAAAAAATAGCAATGTTCGAACTTTGGAGTGAAAATATAAAAAATTGATGAAGTTATGAGCATAGAAACTGCACAACGGACGCTCGTAATGCAGTCATTTTTTGGAATTTTTTCACCAAATCTGCAAGAAGGGCTTTTTGGGAGCCCACCTCATGAACAGTGGCACTGTCATTTCGTTAATTGGTCCTGAAAACGATTCCACACAGTGACTGCAAAATCACCTTTCGGGACAGAGAAATGAAATGACTTTGCCAGTGTTCATGAGGTGGGGTCCCAAGAACCTCATGTTGAAAATTTGGGACCACAACTCCAAAAACTGGCTGAGATAGCAACCTAAGTTGAAAACCCCTATTGACAGCCATTATAGGGCTTACTGTAATTTCTTCAGTTCCATGTTGATCTTTGAAGAATGCAGATGTGTTCCCGGTCCACAGAAGATCACTGTTCCCGACCTCCAGAGATGAGCATGGGTGGGGGGGGGTGCAGGGAGGTGGGATGTGCAGAAGGAGAGTGCGGGTTAGGGGAGGGGGCCTGCGGGAATGATGAGGGACCGTTTTCTTTTATTTTTCAGGTAAAAAAAGAGTCAGGGCACCCTTTTCTTTTTTATAGATGAAATATTAACAATATAGGTTTTATCACACTGGGTTGGGCTCCCAGTGTGCCAGAGTACTGGGGGAGAGCGATGTCGACTGGGGACTGGGCACCCGAGGTTGCCTGAGAGTAAAGGGGCATGGGGCCGTGCATCCAACACTGGGAGAGGGCATCCCAATGTCGGAAACATCAAAGAAGTATTTTTTGGGCACAGTGGGGTGGGATCCCAGTGTGCCACATTAATGGGGGAGCGGAGATACATGGTGACATGGGGAGTGAGCACCCCAATGTCATCAGGCATTGGAGAATGGAGGGTGTGGGGTGGGCAGCAGCAGTGGAAGGGTTTTATGCCAGTGTGACGGAGAACAGAGGGTGCGAGGCAGGCAGCAGCAGTGGGAGGGTTTTATGCCGGTGCGACGGAGAACAGAGGGTGTGGGGTGGGCAGCAACAGTGGGAGGGAGTGGGAGAGTTTTATGCCGGTGCAACAGAGAACTGAAGGTGCGGGCGGGCAGCAGCAGTGGGAGGGTTTTATGCCTGTGCAGGGAACAGAGGCTGCAGGGCAGGCAGCAGCAGTGGGATGGTTTCATTATATGCCAGTATGACAGGGAACGGAGGTTGCGGGGCAGGCAGCAGCAGTGGGAGGAGTGAACATTTAAATTTGTTGTCCTGCTGTGGGCCTGGCTGAGAGGGAGCCGACGCTGCAATGATGAAACTGCCCCTGGTTGCAGTGGCAGATTTCTTTCAAGTGCAGTGCTTGCTCTGAAAGTGAGCTTCGGCATTAATGGGTGGCCAAGGAATGTGCTCATTAAAGCGTCCACTGCATTGGCCACAACACTGCAATACCTCTGCAATGCTCTACTATCTCAATATGTTTCTTGTGCGCTGTGCACGCAAGCAAATATAAAAATAGTTTCCTTTTCACAGGGTGCCATTTTGGTGGGAGGGAACTTCATTAATGGACGCAGCAAAAGATACCACAAATCCCTGTTCCTTCCCCCACCCCCGCATGGCAACAAGGCAAAAACGTGGCAGACAAATCTTAAAAGACCTTGGTTTGATAGATGTCTGAAGGCATCTGAATAAGTCACAGTGGAATTGTACCTTTTATTCCCATCCTCATGCCCAATACTCCTGCACAGACTATTACATGTTGACTGCAGTGCATACAGACTGACTGAAGGAAGGAAATATAGGATCGATCTTGTTGTCTGATCATGCACTGATAATCATCACCCTCTCCTTAAAACAAGAATTCTGTCCCAGACAATAGAGATTCAGTCAGACCCTCCTCAGAAACCTGGACTTCCAAACACTACTGAAGAATCAATCCCCTGGATCTTCTGGGAAAACTCCTCACCAGCAGTCACTCAAAGTATATTATGGGACACTTTGAAAATGGTCCTTAGGGGAGAAATAACAAGTTATGCTGCTTGGGAAAAAATGGCAGAGGGAAGAATGATATCTAGAATTGATGGAAACACTAAATTTTCTACAACTGGCGCATACAGGGAGACAACTCTCTTTAACCCCAAATTTAAAAAAACGCAACACGAGCTAAAAGGCGTTCTTAATACAAAGGTAGAATTAGCCTTACTTTACCTTCAACAAAAATGTTACAAAGGAGGTACGAAAGCTTCTGAAGTATTGGCCTACAGGCTTCAACAGGCTCAGAAAGTGAGGACAATAAATAAAAGATACAACTACAGGCAACCAGTGTCACACAACATCAGATGTACTTAAACTCTTAAAAGAGTTTCTATACAGAACTTTATACCCAACCACAACACTCCCTAGGTGAGAAATATCAAAACTTTTTTTTGATAAACTTTGGCTCCCTACCATGACAAATGACCAGCAACAGGAGATTATTCACCCAGAGACTGCCCCAGAAATCTTATCAGTAATCACAAACCTTGAATTAGGTAAAAAGCATGCTATGTAGCCAGATTTTATAAATCCTGTAAGCACATCTTGATCCCACAGATAACTCAAGACATTTCAAAAATGATGGCGGGAGAGACACCACCAGACAGGTAGGGATACACCAGTATCTCAGCAATATTAAAACCCCTAAAGGAGCCACTCAACTGTGAATTCTACTGACTGATTCTGGTTTAAATGTTGACTACAACATTTATGCAGTAGTGCTGGTGCACCGCCTGAAGCGTATCCTCCCCCACCTCATATATAAAGATCGATCAGGGTTTGTGATGGCTAGACAAACGACTAATAATACTAAACAGACATTACTTCTAGTAGAACATGTACAAAAGACAAGGACCCCAACTTTAATTCTGAGCTTAGTTGCTGAGAAACATTTGATAAGGTGTCTTGGAAGTTTCTCTGCCATACCTTACTGAAATTTTTCTTTCCCAATATCTTTTTTCAGACATCCTAATGAACCTATATAGTACTTGTCCCCATGAGCAGTAGCAAAAGTTGACTGGACTGGTTCATTCTTACTAGTGGTACGAGGCAAGAGTGCCCTCTTTCTCCCCTTCTATTCACTCTCTATGTGGAACCATTGCAACGCATTCTTAGAGGATCAATATATACAGAGTTAAAACTGGCACCTCAGAGCACAAAATTGCTTTTCATGCTGATGATTTATTAATTTATTTAACAAAACCAGAAGAATTCCTACCTGCTCTCTTCCATACCCTTAAAGAAATGGAGGGATGCTCAGGTTACAAACTAAACTGTGATAAAACAGAAGTTTGTCAGCTAAATTATACACCCTCCCCTACAATGGAACGATTCTACCCATTCAAATGGCACAGGTCTGTGTTCACCTATCTGAGCATACATATACGAAAGGACTTAACACATCTATACAGTCTTAACTATAGTCCTCACATCAGACAAATGTAGGAGATCTAATCCATTGGACACAGTTATCCATCCCCCTACTTCAATGTACAGACTCCATCCGAATGACACTAATACCCCAGTTCTTATACCTGTTTCAAAACATACTGATAGAACTTCCTAAAACTGAATTTCAGACTGGGACAAACTAATGTCCAAGTGTCTCGGGAATGGACAGAGACCTAGGGTAGGCTATACTATGTTACACTTGCACAAACCAAAAGGAGGCCTAGCCCTTTCCAATTTACAAGAACACTGCAAAGCTGTCCAGCTTAAACATATATTAGGCTGAACAGACTGTCAATATGATCCCCACTGTAAGGAAGCTGAACTGTTGAAAATAACTACCAAATACCAGACTTCTTATGTACACTACGCAGCAGACAAACCCAGACAACTGTCCCAGTGAAGTTTACCCAACCACTGTTTGAGATATGGAACAAATTCATAAAAACACCAGGCCTTAATCAAGATACCAGATTTTTTGAAATTCTACCTTTAGACAAACCTCCAACCCACCAGGCATGACCCCACCTGTAAAAGATGGACACATCTAGGCTTAAGTAAAATTTCCAATTTTATAGATGAAGGCATTTTAAAAGCTTTCAACAACTTCAACAGGACTTCCAATTACAAAAAACTGATAATTTTAGATATCTGCAAATTCATCATTATCTGGAAAATAGGTTAGGACTAGAATGGAGTGCAGACGAGATCCCTCCGGTTATAGCCCTAATTTGGACAGTTCTTACCAGCACCTCCCCAGCTCACTTTATTTGCGGGGCATACCAAGCCCTGTGGACTACACAAGGAAGCATTATGGAACAAGTCTGCCTTTCTTGGGAGAAGGAAAAAGCCACCCCTATTAAAACGGTAGACTCAATTTGCATTCCACAGACAACATAAATTAACCTCAGCATACAGCTGGGAAGAGTTTGGATGGCAGACCCTAATAAGGTTCCTTCGAACTCCACACATAACAGCCAAACATGACAGGCAGGCCAGAGCCTCCTGCTGGAGGAACTGTGGTTATTCACTTATCAATCCAACACATATTTGGACATAACAAAAATGATGCCCCTTCTGGGAACAAACTGAAAGAGCCCTCCAAGCACTAATAACTAATTATGGTCCCCTGATGGCACAAGCTGCACTTCCTTTGACACAGCAAATTACTTCCAACATCACCAGGGCACAACTGGGCCTATGGATTACAGCAGTAAAAAAGCAACCACTAGGCAATACTTAACATCGGAAAGCCCTACTCAGACTGGGAAGATATAATAACAGAAATACAGTATATAAAATGGAAAAATGAATGGCTGGACTGGATCACCGTCTGCAAAAATATGCCAAATGTATGAACTCCTGGAACACTATTAGCTATTCTCCCAGCCAATTCCCGTGCTCATTTTCTTCACATCATCTTACTTTCTTTAACCCTCTCCTGCCCTCCACCATGCTACTGCACCTACTACTGCTGCTTTGCTTCTCACCTTCCTTAGATCCAGATGAGATAACTGTTGGAACCCATACCAAGGTGCTTAGGGCGACCACTCAACACTGCCCCCCTCTACTGTCCCCAGTGGATACCCCTAAACTATACATACTTATACTACCGCTTCTGCACAATAATCCTTGGGGAATCCCAAAAAAAGGCTCACAACCAGTTTGGGACTCCTCTATCCCCCTGCTACCATACTGGCACTACAGTTACTCCCTACGCCTGTCCATTAAGCTGGCAATCTACGATAATCTCGATAACCATGCAGCAGGATCATCACCCACTATATACTGGATCCCAAGAAAGAAGAAAAAACTGCCTGACTGCTCACTACTCCTATCACTTGGTGCCCTCATCAAGTTAATCTTCTTTCTGCTGGTCTGTGTTGGCACTGTGGAAATCAACCCTGGACCCACTGAAAGCTCGATCTCTCCAACTGACCTAACCTCCATAAATGGATTGAGTTTTTTCACTTCAATGCCTGCAGCCTCCTAAAAGTTCTCATCAATACAGGCCTGGGTTGCACACACCCTACCGGACTGTCTGGTTATATCTGAAACATGGCTCAAATCTGCAACAAAGATAGTGAAATAAACCTTCCCAACTATCAGCTCTTCAGATCTGACCCGTCTATCCAGGGGTGGGGTAGCCATCTATGTCAAAGCAAATGTCTCTGCATCCTGCCTCAACTCTACATCTCAACCAAAGGAATTCGAATGCTTGTCTATTAAAATAACCCTTCCCAACACATCTTCCTTCAACTGGTTGGTTGCTATAGGCCCCCTCTGCAGGCCTCAAACTCCTATCCCATTTAGGATCCATACTTAATCTGGGCCCTGAAGACACCATCATCTTAGGAGACATGAACTTAAATTGGCTGACTAATGCATCTGCACCCCTGGTAACCTTCTGCGACACCTATGGATTCTCTCAATTAATCAAGAACCAACAAGGATCAACCAAAGAATACTCTCAACAGCACACTCCTGGATATTATATTAGTAAATAAACCTCATCATTATCCCTATGCAGGAGTACTTCTCAGTGACATAAGTGACCACTGTCCCATAGCTGCCATTAGATCAACAATCAAGCCACCCAATCCTGCAAAATTCCTCCCGAAGGTCAAAAAGAACTTTAATATTACAGGATATCTCCATGATCTGTGCCTCACCACACGTTGGCAAAATTCTATCTCACAGCCTCAATAGAGTCAGCTCTTCAAATCCTAAATGATATAATCATAAGTGCCCTCAATTCACATGCACCCCTCACCAGTGTCAGAACCAAACTCAAATCCTGTCGCTGGTTCTCTGCCGACCTTAAATCAAGATCTTGCCAGAGACAAACTCTGGAAAAGGGCAAGAAAGACAAAGGACCTAAATGACTGGCTCCAATTCAGAAAAGCCAGAAACTCCTGCACAAAAAGTAAGAAAAGCCAAGGCAACCTTCTACACAGCTGAACTAGATGCCTCCTATAACAACCCTTCCAGGTTCTGGGGTACCATAAGGGCATCCTAGGTCAAACCTCTACCCCTGTCTTACCATCCAAAATTCAATTAAATAATATTGAAATCACCGACAAGCAAAATATCTTGAATGCCTTCAATGACCATTTCACTACAGCTGGCCTGGCTTTCGACTCCTCTCCTGCAAACCTATTAAGATCATCTCTAAACCTACAATCTACTGAGAGTCAAAAGGTTGCTTCCACATTCTCATTCAAACCAATATTGTTCAAAGAAGTAGAAGACCTCCTACTCCAACTAGATACCACCAAAAGTGCAGGTGCAGACTCCTGGATCCCTACTTTCCTAAAGTAGCACTGTTGCCTTAACGCCCCTCACCCACCTCTTCAATCTATCACTTGTCACTGGTACTATCCCTCAATATGGAAAACAGCTCAAGTGTTTCCATTACTTAAGGCAGGTGATCCCATGGATCTCAATAATTATAGGCCCATCTCCATCTTACCAATACTATCCAAGATGCTCGAGAAGCTGGTAAACTCTCAGTTAACTGCCTACCTTGATACCAACAATCTCCTAAATCCAGCTCAATCTGGGTTTAGGATCTATGCATAGCACCATCTCTGCACTAGCAAAAGTCACAAATGACTGGCAGACTGCCCTAGACAAAAAGAATAATACCTGTGCTGTGTTTCTGGATCTAAGCAAAGCCTTTGACACTATGGATCATGATCTTCTAATCACCTCACTAAACTCCATAGGCCTTGACTCACTCTCTATTAAATGGTTCAGATGCTATCTCTCTGAAGGCTACAACTGGTAAAGAATGATGGTGATCTATCTACCCTAAGCCACTCCTAAGAGGTGTACCGCAAGGCTCCATCCTGGGTCCCATCCTTTTGCCATTTACATCAACAATATTGACTCCAATCTCTCTTTCTAATATCCACCTTTTTGCAGATGACACTGTACTTTATGTGTGATCCTCACCATCAAAAGCCTGTGAGCTCCTACAGTCTCCATTCTCCTCCTCCAGCATAACCTATTAAAAGAAATTATTACTAAATGCTAAGAAAACCAAAGCTATGTTCTTTGCCCACAAGAACTGTTCTTCCACTATCCCATCATTCACCCTCCCACAACTCTCTACCATCCTTGGTGAAAATCTGGAATATGTTGACAAATTCAAATACCTAGGAGTATAGATAGACAATAAACTAGACTATACTACCCACGTTGAAGAGCTCCTGAAAAGGCTAAGACAAAGACTTGGTCTATTCTATAGAATCAAACACTACCTGACCAAAGATTCCAAACAAAGATTAATCCTTGCATCATTCATGTCCCTCATTGATTATGCTGACTTCCTCTATGGTCATTGCTCCCTCTCCCATCTAAACAAACTAGACACCCTGTATCATAGAGCTATTAGATTCATTACTGACCTTCCTCTAGCACCCATCATTGCTCTCTCTACAATGCAGTCAGCTGGACATCCCTGCAACATAGAAGAAGAAAAAATGCTGCTACCTGGATCTACAAAGCTCTGTCAAACAAACTCCTTCCTACATCTCAGACTGCTTCAACCAGATCACATCCAGGCCCTACACCTTGAGGATCAACAAACTGATCCTGCTGAAGATTCCTATCACCTGCACCGGTATGGAAGAGCTGCAATCAGTTATTCCTGGCACTTATCTGGAATTCTATCCAAAGACATTGAAAATGGAAACACTGATCCCCCATCCTTCAAAAGCTGTACACCAGCCTAATCCCAGATTCATGCAATTGCTTCCACAAGGCCTAGTCCTCCCACACCCCACACCCTCTCTCCCCCACCCCTTCTAAAGCTCCTCCTATTCTTCTATCATTCCTCTGGTCCTTTCCATCAAACCTCAAACATATATGCCCACCCATGTACCATTATCCAAGCCTTATCCCTACCAGACTGTTTGTTTCTCACCTTTAATAGGTTTTGGTTTACTGTCCTTTGCCTTGTATATATGTAAATAATTGTACATCTATCTCACTCATAAATGTTTGTATTTGTGCTATTTCAATATCATGTTTTTGTATACACTCTGTAATCTTTTTTTTGTTATGACCACTCAGGTCCATCTTGTAAATGAGCTTTGCTCAATGATGTTCTCCTGAATAAATAAAGATTTTGATTGATTGATTGATTGATTGATTGAACACTTGGTTCATATGGATCATGAAACAAAGGAATGATGTAATTCCATACAGAGATCAAGTTGAGACATGTAACAGATGGACACAGCCTAGCTCCCTTCACTTTTTGTCCAAGTGGAATTGCAGAGTCCAAAAAACGGTACTATTAGACAGAGACAAAAAGAAACTAGACAGGAGGCATGTTCTTTCAGTTTGACATTAATATTTATTGATGTTACAATGATTACTCTTCTGTCCTTTGATTTACCTGGGAAAGAAAGAGAATAATTCAGCAACTGTATACCAATTGTACTGTTATACTGTAACTCTGAAAAGCTTTTAATAAAAACAAAATTAATAAAAATAAATTAAAAAAAGACAATAGGGCACATGGCTCCCTCAGGGTAACTGAGTGTTTGCTGGTTGAGGTGGGTTTGTCTTTAGCTAGGAAGGCTGGGAGACGCTAATCTACCCTTTGGGATGTGAGGCAGGGACCTGGTCAGGTACGTAGTAACTGGGGTGGTCAGGTGGTGAGCTTGCCGAGCGGGTGGGGTGGGGTGGGGTGGATAGGACCCCAATCCAGAGAAATTACTTACAATAACTGTAGCACTTCTAGATAGAGTACCACTCTTTGGTCTTAGGACCAGAGGTGCAGGAACCCCACAGGAGCAAATCTTTCCAGTCAGGTAACCAACACTGACAGTGCGTGAGTGACATTGTGTGGTGGCTCACACCTACCAGTAACCACTACAGAAGCCCTAACTTACCTCAGTTCTGTTAGCAATTAGAATGAGGCCTGTGGGCCACAAGTGCATGTTTATGCTAAAATAGAGAAAGAACAGAAATGAGAGTGAAAGTGAACGGACTATAAACCGACTACCAATCTTATAAGAAGGGAAGAGCATCCCTTTCTCAATAGTGCTTCATAGAGTGGGCCACAGGCAGGAAGTATACAGATAAAGGAAACCTCACCCAGTGCCAAGATGGTTAACAGTCCTTCGAGAAAGACATGCGTGGAATACAACTGGAGATGGAAGCTCTGGGAAGCTGTCCCTCAAGTGATATTGGTCTATGCTCTGTGCCAGGCCCAGGACTTGTTTCTTGTAGAAAACAGCACTATGTATCTGACAACAACAAGTTCCAATGGGAAAAGAAGTTTTCTCAAGCAGAAAACAGTCTAGAGTAGGCTAGGCTCAGCACTGGCAGATCTCCTTTCAGTCCCTGAATAGGAAAAGGGACAGGAAGACTAACTTGAGAGAATTGGTAAGAAAAATGGCACTATGCAGAGTGCAGCTATTTACCCATAAAAAGGAAGTTGTACAGGGCAAATCCTGAAGGCTCTTAAGGCTAGTAAGTCCTAGGGGATGTGTAGAAAGATAACAAAGAGAGATTACTGAAATTCTGCAGATAGAAAAAACAGTTTCAACTAACACACATAGTGTTAGGGACTTAGCTTAAGTACAGAGAGGAATATTAGAACCTTGCCCTGTAATAACCAATGATCAGGCTGATCTTACATAAGGATTTACCCCCAAAGCAGTACATTTCGAATGCATAAACAGCCCTGCACTAGCCAAACCCAACCATTAAGCTGAGGCCTAGCAAAAAGTTCATAGACTGCTTCCAACAGATAGAGGTACCATTAGTGGGAGTTAGAATGCCAGGCCAGAAGTGTACCCAAGACAGAGAATTGCTGCATCTAGCAACTAACGGGGCTCTATCTTACTAGGGATAGAGGGATATACCCTGGGCATAAAAGGTAGAGTAACAGAGAAAAGGTGTCCCTTTTTTATCACAGAAGGAGAAAAATTCCCATAAAAGGTTTATATACAGGGTCTAAGGGAATCAGAAGCCCTTTTTACAAACAAGGGCAACAACAGGATGAGAAAAACTGCAACTGCACAACTGCCTTCTCCTCAGCATGAGCTACCAAGCAGTAGTCCTGACTCATTAAAAAAGAGGGGATGGTGGGTGAGTGAGTGGTATCCTATAAAGAAGGTATTATTGAAGATCTACAATTATAGTACACAAGTTATCTATCTTCCAATAACCAATCTTTTCCATAGAGTCTCACTGTTTGGTAAGCCTAGCAAACTTCATTATCAGGGAGAAGCTAGATCTCTGTTGAGGCCCTAGGACAGCCCTCAGTATGTTTGTGTGGGAGGCACCCTGAGAAGGAGGCAACCTTGGCCATCTCAACCAAGGGCTATGGGAGACAAGGAAAGTGCCCATGAGGAGTCCCACATAGTTCCTGCTTGACATTCAGGAAGAACAGGTAAGCCCCCAGTAATGGAAATTCAGAACCTTGCAGCAAGCAAGGGGCACTATCCAGGAAAGGTGAAGTCCGGACATCTGTTTAAGACAGATGGCCAATCCTGTGGTGCAGGAGGTTGTGACACTTGGACAGCTGGTTCTGATTACTCTATTATTTTTGTAAAATAAAAATGTAGTGTGATTGTCTGTCATGAGAAATCTTGTGCTCCTGGGATGACCCCGGTTTGAGATACAAGATGTTAACCTAAAACTAGGAGATAATTAAAGACTAGAAGAGACATAAATTAAGGATCTTCTGTTTATGTGACTAATTGCAGCTTGCCAGCTGCCAGGATAGATCATAAACTTTTATGACATTCAGAGGAAACCCAGTTAATTTCACCTGGTGTTACAAAGCATATTGCACCTCAATGAGACCTGGCAGAGTAAGTCATAAATCTCCTTTGATGTCTGTGAAGGACAGGAAGACACATTACATCAAAAGAGTCATATGGGGAAACAAGTTTTTACTGATGTCACCTTAATTAATTTACCTTCTGAATGATAAGACATCCTGGTTGTATGATTTTTAATACACAGAGGAGGAGCTGGGTGACATCATGGAGAAGGCAAGTTCAAGACAGTTTTTTTTTTATTTATTTTTATTATGTGGTGATGACAAATATTCTACAACTTAATCCAGTCACAAACAATTTTCATGTATAACATTAGAAATTACATACCTCTTCAGTCCTAATGCATAAACTGAATGTATTTCTATATATCATGATCTAGCCAGCTGTTTATGACTGCTATTTGGCCTTCATGTCATGGTGTTCCCCTTTATTTCTAGATTGAATAGTTCCCCTCAACCATTGGCCAATAATCTAAATTCTACCCGCGTCCCTTTATCCCCCCCTTTTTTTTATTCATTTTCCCTTAATATTGCAACTCCCTGTCTATTGTGCAGTTCATGGGACAAAATCCTGCATAGAAGTATCATGCATAGAAATACACATTACCCATGGTCTCCAAAAAAGTTCAGACTGCTTCTGTTTATTATGGATTTTTGCTGTTAGGGATTCCATTTGGTAAATGTCTGTCACCAGATCCCTCCAGTCATGTATTGTAGGAATTATAGTGGAATGCCACCTCCTTGTTATTGCCTTCTTAGTTGCCAAAATAAGTATAGGAAGCAAAGTTTGGTGCCAGTTGGGATTGTGCTGGGGATAAATGGCGACTAGAACCAGTTCTACTGTTAGTTCAATTGGTTCTCCCAAACAGTCTGACATTTCTTGTTGTACAGAGCACCAAAATGGGGTTAATAGGGGGCAAGACCAGAAAATATGGCCATGGTCAGCTATTCTACTAGAGCAATTTCTCCAGCAAGCCCCATAAGAGGCTGGGAGGTACTTAATTAAAATTGCGGGCGAGCAGAAATAACGGCTTCTGCATTTCCATGCAAATTCATGCCATCTAGTGGCATGAGTGATTTTGTATGCCTGTTTTGAGGCCTGAATCCAATCCTGTTCCTGTATCTCTATCCCTAGGTCCCTATTCCAGCTTTCCATGATTAATTTGGTGGAATCTCCCAGTGCCTCTCGCAGTATTCTGTAGAGATAACCTACCTGGTGTGGCCATAAATTTCCCTGAATAACATCCTCCAGATATCTCCAGGTCAGAGGCGAAGGGTTTGGTAATTTAGTAACTATGTCTTTTTGTCGTAGTATATCATTTCTGACCTGGTTATACCTGAAATAGTCATTACTTGATAGGCCGAAGGTAGTTTGTAGAGATTCGAAAGGGAGAATCCCTGAAGGGGAAAGGAACTGTTTAAAAAGTTGAAGGCCCACTTGTCTCCATCTTGAGAAAGTGTTGTCTAAAGATGCCGGAAGAAACCGATCATCCTCTGAAATTAGCATATGGTAAAAAAAGAGATTCCTGAAGACTTTATATCTTTTTAGTTTATACCATAGCTTCAGTACTGGCTGTGAGAACGGGGAGAAATCACTATGGGGCAACTTAGTTTTAGGGACCAGTGTCACTTTATAGTATCGTAAAGGTCATTAATGGCAAATTCAAATTTTTCCATGAAGAGTGATATGCCGGTAATAACCAGAGTGTTAGGATTTTAAAGAAAGATGCCATTGAATAAAGTTTGAAGTTTGGTAGATTAGTCCCTCCCTGAAAAGTTGGAAGTTGAAAAAGGGACATTCTAATTCTGGGCTTATGACCATTCCAGATAAAATTTGAGGTCTGTTTGTCCCATGATTCAAAATAAAAGTTAGAGGGGAAAATGGGAATATTCTGGAAAAGATACAGTAGTTTTAGAAGAATTATCACACAGATAGTCTAAATTTTCTGAAAGAAAGACAATGGCAACTGAGCCCATTCCCCCAAGTCTTTCTGAATCTGGATGGACAAGGGTTCGTAATTTAATGGCTCTAATAATTCTAAACTATTAGGGATTGTAATGCCCAGGTACTTGATTTTAGTTTTGTACCACTTAATCTGATATTTACTTTTAAGATTTGGGGAAGGAATAAAGAATAAGGGGAGCACATCTGTTTTGGCTATATTTAACTGAAAGCTGAAGACTGTTTTATAGTCCTCTAGGGTCCGCCATAATGCTGGAAGAGAGGTTTCAGGGGAAAGGGCTGTTATCATAATATCGTCCGCAAAAGCACTATTTTATATTCCCTTTGACCCACTGGAATTCCTTCCACCTCAGCATTCCCCCAATGGCCTCGGCCAGTGGTTATATGTATAACGCAAATAATAGGGGAAACAGTGGGCACCCCTATCTTGTACCCCTTTGCATTTGAATTGGTTGGGTAAGGGAACCACTAACCTGTATATATGCACAAGATTGGGTGTATAAGTTCTGTATACAAGTAATGAATGATTGCGGGAAAGAGAACTCCAACAAGACAGCCCATAAGTACTCCCAACTCACCTTGTCAAAAGCCTTCTCCGCATCTAGGCTAATTATGATTGATGGGATCTTCCTGGTCTGGATATATTCTAGAAGAAGAATTATTCTATGAATATTGTCAAATGTACTTCTTTGTTTAATAAAACCTGATTGATCTCGATTGATTAAAGTAATAAGAATGGGTTCTAATCTTTTAGTCCAGATGGCCGTACATATTTTGTAGTCCACATTTAATATCGAAATTGGGTGATATGAAGATGGAAGGGTAGGGTCTTTATCCAGTTTAAGTAAAGGGGTCAGCATTGCATAGTTCCAAGAGGGAGGCGGAGTTTCTCCCTCCTTTACTGCTCGACAGGCCAACAAACCTGGGAGAAGCTGTGGAATGAAGGCCTTGTACCATTCCGGAGTAAATCCGTCTGGACCCGGGCACTTCTGAGGCTTTAATTGTTTTACCTGAAAAAGAATCTTTTCGGGTCTAATTGGCCTTTCTAATGTTTCTTTTTGAGTGTCAGAGTGGGTAATGAAATTTTTTTAAAGGAGGCTGCTATGTATTTTCTCTGGTTATGAGGTGGAGGAGGAGCCGCACATAACGCTTCGTAGAATTGGAAGAACGCCTGTTTTATACTCTCTTCTTTATAAGAGAAGGTGTTCGAAGGCGTAGATTTTATCTTTAGTATTGTAGAGGCCCATCTGTTGGCTTGAAGTTTCTGAGCTAGTACTCTGGCTCCTCTGGATCCACCCTCAGAATTGTGTTGCCATAGATAATTTAAGCTCTGTAATGTTCTATAATCTATTATTTTTTTGTATTTCCTGTTTTATTTCCGTTATGTGGCGGAATAGTGTTTTATCACCCTCTTTATATAGCATTTGATAGGATGCCAACTGGTCTATTAAATAGTTTAATCTTGCTTGTATTTCTTTATTTTTATAGGATGAATACAAGATCATCTCCCCACGAAGTACTGCCTTTAAGGTATCCCACTGTATTGGATTTGAAACGTCCAAGGATGAATTATCTTGAATTACTTGAGGAATGCGTTCTCTGAAATGCTCTAGAAATGTCTGATCTTTTAATAAAGAATTGTTTAATCGCCAGAGTTTAAGCTTCTTTTGTTTGCCAAGGTTAATTTTAAGGATTAAAGCATTATGGTCTGACAAAATTCTAGGCTCTATCTGAACTAAGGTGAGGTGTTCCCCTGTGATGAAAAAGTAATCTAGGCGAGAGTAGGTATTGTGTCTCCCAGAAAAGTAAGTATAGCCTGGGGAGGAGAGAAAAATCCTTCGCCATGTATCTTCTATGCCCAGGTATGACAGGTTCCCCTTTAAATATTTAGTCACTTTAGACAGCTTCTGTGGTTTTGGGTTTGAGGAATCAAGATGGGGATGTAAGGAGACATTGAAGTCGCCACCCATTATCAATATGCCACTAAGCTGTTCCATTACTCTTTGTATGAAAGTTCTAATTATGGGAAGTGAAGTCTGTGGGGGTAAATATGCGTTTACCAGGGTCACAATTTGTGAATATAGCTTGCCTGTCAAGATTACATATCGACCTTGAGGATCAGAATATGAATCTTGAATTTCAAAAGGGATTGAGGTGGGAATTAAAATTACAGCTCCCCTTTTACGACTGCTCAAATGAGAAGAAGCTACAATTTGGTAATGACCCCCCCCAGTGTAGCTTTGCATGCTCCGTAGCAGATAAGAGTGATTCTTGCAAAAAATATAAATCTGCTCTCTGTTTGCTTAAATATTGCATTATTTTGTATTGTTTAATAGGGGAATGCAGGCCATTCAGATTAAAGGAAAAATATTTACTGGTATATTAGCCATAGTCTTGGGGGAACATCCTCAGTCCTAAAAATCTGGTCAGTCCACTCTGGTCCAACAGGATTTCCATAAAATCAGTTAGGAGAAAAGTATCCCATTTGCCACCCAAGGGTCTACAAAGACCTTTTACAGCTACCTGAATAGCAGCAGAGTTCTTTCCCAGGTCCCACTGGTCACAGAAGGCATTGACCAGATAGGGGCGCACCAATCTATATGTGGAGAAAATGTCACCATCCTTTTTTCCTAACAATAATACTAAAAAAAACAACAAACACAACATTATATTATTGAACCTAACACAGTTCTTAACCTGAACCCTCCCCGAAGGGAGAACTTTATACACAACAACTTTCATTGTGGGGGGAGATATTTCCATCTCCGACCCTGATCCCAGGAAAAGAAAACTCTTTCTCCTAGGGAAGTGGGGGAGTTATCCACAGATGTGGATATAGCCCACTTGAGAGGGAACTCCCTCTCTAGGAACTAGCTCTTTAGGAAGCTAGTCCTGTAGTGGTGGGACTGGGGTGTAACCCAGTATCAAAACCATTAAGAGGCTCTCCTAGTTTTCGGGAAGAGCTCCTCAATCACCTGTAGAAGTAAACCTCGCCTTTAAGGGCATTTAGAACTTAATCCCGTGTTACCTCTCTTCTGTTAACTATTTTTGTTTAAATTTTTTATGTTATTTTTTTTAAATATTTTTATTTAAGACATTAGGATATTTTACTTTGAAGGAGGTAATTGAGCACTACCCGCTTTATCATAATTGTAAAATAAATGTAGTTTCACCACTGTACCTTGACCCTTAAAAGTCCGATCTGATAACCTTAACATTACAACATTTCAAAAAGGAGTCTTCTTATTGTACTTTCTAATTGTTTTAAACCCAATGCATATTTATATAAAGAGGAGTGCGACCTCACTACCCTCTAGTGTTGTATTCATGGTATGGTGTGAAATTAAATAAAATGAGAATCCCTGGTATTTTATAACATCCTCCGAAGATGTTCAAGGTATTGTCATTCAATGCAGAAGGATTTATATCTGTTTTGGTGGGCCCTTTTTTGTTCGTTTCATTTCTAGGGCTGATAAAGGATGGTTTGGTTTAAGAAGTCCCAGATGTTACCCCTGCAGTTGTTATTCTGGTAGTCCAGCCAAATGAAAGAATATCGCCAGTTAAGTTATGCCCTTCTTGGTTTATCTTGGGGCCAGATCGAGTTTTTTCCCAAAGCATGATCTCAGTTTCTCCCTTGTTTATGTTGTTTCCTTCCTGGCTGAGATTTTCCTTCTGAGAAAAGTTGTAGCGGGAGAGGGAAATTGGTGTGGAGACTGAGATTCAGGGGAGGTAAGAGGGGGCCACAGCACAACTCGTGTACCTAAGAGGGGAAGACGAGCACCCCAAGTGGCTTCATATTGGGCTAAATCTGAATTTTGCCCTAGTTTAGACAGTTTTGTAATTGCCTGTAGAGGGGCTATAGCTCACTCTCTACCCTCCCGGCGCTCAAGCAGCTGGTGGTCACCCCCCCCCCGCTCCCCATCTCTCTGTTGAGAAACAAAAGAGGCTGAATCCTTGTTTTATACTTATCTTTTCATATTGGTTGAATGGTAGGGTTTCTGAGGGATTTTGTTCTGTCCAATAGTTTCTGTAGTCTCTGTTCACCCGTAGTGTCTGTGCCCTGAGTGACCCAATTTGAAGAGGTTCACTCCGACCTAGAAATCAGTTTAGCATCTTTATTTGATATTATTCCATGCTTCAGAAGATCTGCTCTGGCCTCTGGAGCCGAGTTATATGTTATTGGACCGTTAGGTAAGGCGACCACCAACTTAGTGGGATAGAGGGTCCGAAATTTCAAATTGTTAACCCTCAGGAGGGGAAATAAAGGTAAATACTCCCTCTGTTGACGTTGAGTTACCGGTGCATAATCGTTGTCAAAGAGGATGCGCCTTTCTCCAAACATTACTTCTCATCTATGCCAAGCTTTGGACAGGATTTGTTCTTTTTGGTAGAAGCTGTTGAAATGTACTACAAAGGATCGTGGTCTGGAGTCTGGTTTCGGGGGACGGGGCCAATGCCCGATGGGCCCTCTCCACGTCTATTTGAAAGTCAGGGCCTAGATCTAGTGCGAGACGGAGGAAGTAATCAGCGAAAGCATTAGGATCATTACCCTCCTCGCCCTCAGGGATCCCGTATAGCCTGATGTTTTTTCAACGCCCCCATTCTCGCTATCCTCCTGTTGCAAGGCAAAGTGTAATTGTTCTTCAGCTAGGGATTGAAATGTTTGCTCGAGCTGGGCTATTTTAGTGGTGTTCTCTGAGATTTGGGCGTCTGCCGCCGTGACTTGTGTTTGCAGGTCCCCCAGGTCCGTTCTTCGCTCCCGCAGAGTGTCTCTCATTTCGAACCTGAATTCCGAGATCACCTGAAGAATGGCTTCAGAGGGTGAGTTCTCCATCGTAAGCTTTTCTTTTTTTTCTCTCCCCTTTCCCCTCTTTTAGCGTCTGATTGGGAGGTTGTCTGGGAGGGTGTGCCAGTGTCAGCCACCTTCGCCGGCCTCTGGGAGGTCGTGGAGGAGATGGAAGCGGTTTCTTTTGGGGCTCGTCATTCCTGTTTAAATGAGATTTTGGTAGAGCAGGTGCCTCTCCCACGGGATCCGGAGATAATCGGTCCAGTTTTGGGAGTAAGTTTTCAGCTCTTAGATAAGTTTGTTGGGAGAGGTATGCAGTTTTGAAGCGGTGAAACCGAGAAGCTCAAATCCAAGCGTGATCACTCCGCCATGTCTCCACCGGAAGTCCTCAAGACAGTTGTTTTAAGTATGCTGTGACTGACCGTTAGAGAGATATTCATGTTTGGACTCTGAAGCTACAACATCTATCAGCACTGTAAGAAGATAAGAATATATTAGGTAGATAAGTCTAAGTGCGTGGTTATTAGGAATTTGCACTTTTAAACCTTGTTCTTTTAAGTGATTGTATGTTTTGTGATATATTGTTCTGTATTTACAGTTTACATATTTTTATCTATTTTAAAGTAAACCTCTATTTTAAGAGACTACTTGGTGTGCCTTCGGGATTCTTTATTTGACAAGTGAAGCATATATGGTTAAAAGTTGACACTGTGCATAAGCTTACTGGTTTACCAAACTGGTAAAAAGGTAAGAGTTTATCTGAGGTCTTTCATAGAGTTTTTAAGGGTTAATTTTGTACACCTGGTTAGGTGCCTGTAGGCGAAAGATATCTGGCATTTCCCCAAAGAGCAGAATTATCTGAGCCTGTACATTTGGGTATGCTAGCAAGGGTTCACAGTTTGAATCCCTCCAGAACTAGAGGCCAAAGGTGATTCAAACCCACAAAACAGACAGGAGGGTTACCCTGTTTCTGTTCACAATACTGCACTCGGAGGTTGGCACTGTGGGAGCAGAGGGCCTGACCTGCTGAGTGGGGTTGTGACAGATTGGTTGGCAGCGGTGTGCATAATTTTGGTATTACAAGCCTTTATTGTTCAGTGTGTTGGCTTGATATTGTCAGCTCACTTACAAAAAAAAAGAAAAAGGCAGTGATTTATTTTTAAAAGTAAACAGAACTATATCACTTGGCTTACAGTCAAGTTCCTACCTGTTTTATTTTTTTTTTCTCTAAAGTGCAAGACAGAGTAGCCGTAGTTAGGAAGAAGATGGCTTTCAACTACAGCAGGCACAGTGTAGACTACTTAAAGCAGTTGTGCAGGGACAAAGGAGTCCAGTACAAGGTGAAAGCCACCAAGCAGAACCTCGTGGATGCCCTGATGGTAGCAGATACCCACAGCATCGAGTCACACACAGTGACTGTATAGAGCTGAACCTTGAGTGTGGAAGGGCTAGCAGCCAGTTCAGTGTCCAGATCCGATGAAGAGGGCAGTGGGGTCAGTGCCAGCGAAGGCCCACATCAGCAGGGGAACGTCACCAGCATTCTGGATCCAAAAGTACTCAGGCTGCGGACTGAGTTGCACAGAATGGAGCTGGAGTTCCAAAGGGAGGCTGAGCGGGACCGCTGAGAGGCAGCGCGAGAACAGCGAGCTGCAGAGGAGAAGAGGGAGCAAGAACGGCGAGAGGCAGACCGTGAACAGTGGGAGGCAGACCATCAGAAGCGTGAGCACCAGAGGCAACATGAACTAGAGAAGCTATGACTCCAACCACCAGCACCAGAGCAGGTAAGTGGCTTGGGTTTAACTGGGACTACAGGACTGGGTTACAAATTGAATTCCAAATTGACAGCCAAATTTAAAGAGGGGGAGGATATGGGTGCCTTTTTAAATTCTTTTCAAAAAGTTTGTATTCAGGCTAAAATTCAGCACTGTAAGATGATAAGAATACATTAGATAGACACGTCTAAGTGTATGGTTGGTAGGAATTTGCACTTTTAAACCTTGTTCTTTTGAGTGACTATGTTTTGTGATATATTGTTCTGTATTTACAGTTTACATATTTTTATCTATTTAAAAGTAAACCTCTATTTTAAGAGACTACTTGGTGTGCTTTCGAAATTCTCTGACAAGTGAAGCATATATGGTTAAAGTTGACACTGTACATAAGCTTACTGGTTTACCAAACTGGGAAAAAGGTAAGAGTTTATCTGAGGTCTTTCATAGAGTTTTTAAGAGTTAATTTTGTACACCTGGTTAGGTGCCCGTAGGCGAAAGATACTTGGCATTTCCCCGAAGAGCAGAATTATCTGGGCCTGTACATTTGGGTACGCTAGCAAGAGGTTCACAGTTTGAATCCCTCCAGAACTTGAGGCCAAAGGTGATTCAAACCCACAAAACAGACAGGAGGGCTACCCTGTTTCTGTTCACAATACTGCGCTCGGAGGTTGGTACTGTGGGAGCACAGGGCCTGACCTGCTGAGTGAGGTTGTGACAGAGGTTACTTCATTGTCATCGAAAGATGTCCTTGAACTGGTGCCACGCTGTCACCATGCCACTAACAGCAAGGATAATGACTCATCTTCAGGACTCACTTACGAGCATTGCAGATACCAAGTTGTGCATATGCATCCAAAATATATGCTAGTAGATTCCTCTTTGGGCCTGGTAAGAAGTTATGGCCAAGGATGACTTGGTAGAAGGGAAACTTTTCCTGCACAATGCATATCCTGCTGGAATCCAGTTTGAAGTATCTTGCCAGTCATAAATACAGTGCTGTTGTGGGTCTGAAGACGTGACAGGCCTGAAAGAGGGTGAGATTTAACTCTAGTTGATCCAGTGGGGGTGCAATACTACAATTTGAGGTCCTCGTGACAGGAGGAATAGTGGAGGTATGCCTCCAAGTCACCAGAGTTGCTTCCTCCATTGGCCTATGCCACGGAGGAACCAAAGTGGTGTCACTGCTGGGGACCCCAGTGAGGTTCAGTGGCAAGGTGATGGGACTGCAGCTAAAGTAGCAGGGTATCTCTAGTGCTGTTCATCATCTCCCCAAGAATCACTGGTACATAACACACTCAGCAGTGGAGAGAGGATTCCTTGTCCTTGGAGGAGGAGGACTTAGAGGGAGAGGGAGACAGAAAGACACCTGAAGGGGGAGTTGGGTGGGCTACCCTATCTGACTCCCTATACCATGCTTCTACAGTACACCTTTAAAGGCGGTCATGACCACCCTATCAAACCAGGCCTAAGGCACTTGAGGTGGAGGCCTAGAGGGGGAGGGAGAGAGTGGACTGGGATACCCATGTCTCAGGCTGGACCCTGAGATTCTGGCAACCTCCTCACCCTAGAATAGGAGCAGGCAGACTCTCCCAAAGCTGAAATTCCTAACTTGGAGGAAGTTTCAGAATAGCAGTCCCATGGGGGGCCCCAGAGCAGATGACGAGAGTATCAGACTAGGTTGGCCCCTCTGCAAGGCCTAGTCCCAGTGAAAAAATTACTCACCTTAGTAATGTTGTTTCTTCTAATGGAGTCTTACTATATTATGACATATGCAGTATAACCCCAGGTTAGAACTGCTCCGGAGGTTAAAGAGTTAACTTTCCATGCAGGGCATGGAACCTTGAGCGCGAGCTCGGTTGAACACTCTGTCTGTTGTAGCTCAAACTTAAACTGTCAGATCTTTACGAGCAAAAACTCACTAAGGTTCTGTGTGGAAGCCGTAAACCTACACTAGCCCACTGGCTACTAACTACAAAAACACATTTTTGTTCTGGATCCCAAAACAAAGACACAAGTCAAGGGATTCAAGAAAGAAAAAATAAGCATAACACCTAAGCACCCTAAGAAAGGGTGAAAATAAAGTGGGCATCTATGAAGTGCCAACATTGCACTGCCCCCCCACATCCCAAAAATAGAGGTTCTGAGAGGGGCAGGCTGGGGGGGAGTTCATAATATAGCAAGACTCCATTAGAAGAAACAACATTACTAAGGTGAGTAATTTTTTCTTCAAACAACATGAAATCTTGCTATATTATGACATATGCAGATTACACAGCAGTACCTCCATGGAGGAGGGACAGAACCTACTTGGGAAATAGGCTCTGAAGCACAGCTGTTAAATCGAGCATCACTCCTAGCCTGGATATCCAGGGAGTAATGCTTAGTGAAAGTGTGAACAGTTTTCCAGGTAGCTGCTTGACATATCTCTAGGATAGGGATGTCTCTGGCAGCAGCCAGAGACGCAGCTGTACCTCTGGTAGAGTGAGCCCTCAGGCCTGAGGGAGGAACCTTACCTAGTTTTTCATAGCAAAATTGGATACAAGAGACAATCCACCTGGCAATGGATCTTTTAGTGGCAGGTTTCCCTTTACCAACCTCACCATAAGTGAGGAACAACTGGAGGGATTCAAACCTGTGACCCTTGGTACGTTCTATATAGTAACTAAGGGCTCTTTTGACATCTAAACTGTGCAATCTCCTCTCACCAGAGGAGGAATGGTCAGTGAAGTACACAGGAAGAGACATGGATTGATTAAGGTGGAAGTCTGAAACCACCTTAGGCAAAAACTTCCTGTTAGTCCTGAGGACCACCTTATCTCTATGAAAGGAGATAAAATCAGGCTCCACTGACAATGCTTGTAGCTCACTTGTGCGCCTGGCAGAGGTGATGGCTACCAGAAACACAGTTTTCCAAGTCAAGTACTTAAGCTCTGCTGAAGACAATGGCTCAAAAGGGGGTTGCATAAGCTGAGCAATGCAAATATTAAGATCCCAAGCAGGGGCAAGGTCCCTGAACGGAGGGTTGGTGTGAAGCAACCCTTTAAAAAACTTGGAGAACACAGGGTGAGCTGAAAAAGAAGAGGGCTTACCTGCTGATAAGAAGACAGACACAGCTGCCAAGTGCACTTTTAGGGTAGCTGGTCTCAGCCCCAAGGAATTCAAATGCACCAAATAATCCAGGATCGTGGGGACGCCAGCAGATTCTGGGGAAATATGCTTACCAGCACACCATATGGAAAATCTTTTCCATTTTGAATTATAAGTAGCCCTAGTGGAAGGCTTCCTAGAGGCCTTCAAGATATCCAATACACCTTGGGAAATGTGTAGGTCAGCAAACTCTAACTCTTCAAGAGCCATGCCTTGAGATTGAGAGATTTGAGGTTCGATACCAAACTCCCTGGGCACAGGTTAACAGGTTGTGATTCCTGGGAAGACACAGGGAAGTGGACTGCTAAGGACATGAGGAGGTGTACCAGGGCTGCCTGGCCCAATCTGGAGCAATCAGGATCATCTTGCAGGTTGAGATCTGATTCTGACTAGCACCTTGAAAAGAAGGGGAAGGGGAAGCATAGAAACTTCCCTTCCCAACTGAGTAGGAAGGCATCCAGAGGACTGAGCCCAACACTGGGGCCTGCAGCAAAAAGGGAAGTTGGTGATTGTCTGGGGCTGCAAAGAGATCCTATCTGTGGGTGCCCATCTGGCAAATACTACCTCCAGTACTAGGGATCCAGTGCCCATCTCGTGATGGCCCTGGGAAATCCTGCTGAGAGCATCCGCTAAGACATTGTCCTTGCCTGGGAGGTGAACTGCCGAAGAGAGGCGCTTCAGAGAATAAGCCAGAGACCACAACTTCATTGCTTCGGTGCACAAGGCCGTAGACCGAGTGCCCCCTTGCTTGTTGATGTACCACATTGTAGTGGTATTGTCTGTTCTGATCTGAACAACCTTGTTCTGAACAGATGTGGAAAAAACCTGGAGTGCTAGAAAAACTGCTCTGAGTTCCAACAAATTGATGTGGAGTAGAGATTCCTGAGGGGACCACAGCCCCTGGGTGGTAAGGTCGCCCATGTGAGCTCCCCACTCCAATAGGGATGCATCTGTAGTAAGGGTCAAGGAGTGAGACTGGGGAGTGAAGGGAACCCCCTGTCTCAGATTGCTCTGATCCTGCCACCACTGAAGGGCCTGGATCAGGGTTCGAGTCACTGGGATCAATTTGGTTAGAGGATCTGTCCTTTGAGACCAAAAGGCTCTCAAATGGAACTGGATGTCCCTCATCTGAAATCTTGCTCCCAGCACTACTGCTGTAGAAGCAGCCATGTGCTCCAGGAGCTGTAGAAAATGCCTTGCTGGTCGAGAGACCTGCAGGGTGAAATAAGAGGCCAGAGAGACCAAGGTCCTTGCTCTTTCCAGAGGGAGGAAGGCTCTGGCTTTTTGTGTTCAGTTCTGCGCCTATGAAGGTGAGAAGCTGGACAGGCTCCAGAACTGACTTTGGAAGATTGAGAAGGAAACCTAGAGATGTAAGCAGTTGCTGGGTTACTTGTAAGTGTAGTCTGACCTGTTCTGGGGACTGGCCTACAATGAGCCAGTCGTCCAGATAAGGAAAGATGGCAATCTTTTGCCTTCTTAAGTGAGCAACTGCTACTGCCAGGCATTTTGTGAACATCCTTGGGGCCGAGGTGAGGCCGAAGGGCATTGCTCTGAACTGGTAATGGCCTGAGGGCAGTTCGAATCTGAGGTACTTTCGATGGGAGCTTCTGATAAGAACATGGAAGTAGGCATCCTTGAGGTCCAGGGGAGGCTAGCCAGTCCCCTGGCCTTAGAGAGGGTAAAATAATTCCCAGAGTCACCATTTTGAACTTTGGTTTTAAAAGGTGCTTGTTTAGATACCTGAGATCCAGGATGGGCCGCCATTCTCCTGTCTTTTTTGGGGTAAGGAAGTACCTGGAGTACAATCCTTTGCCCTGGTGTATGGGTGGAACCCTTTCCACAGCTCTGAGAGCCAGGAGGGAAGAAACTTCTGCTTCCAGGGCAAGTGCCTCTGATGGGTTTGCAGGTGGAAAGGACCTGGCTCTCATCTTCGGAAATTTTTTTGAAGCTGAGAACCAGTCCCTGGCTTACTACTTCCAGGACCCACTTGTCTGATGTTAAAGATTTCCAGTCCTGGACAAAGTAAGCCAGCCTGCCCCCTACCGGTAGTGGAGATTCGGCCCTGGCCACCCCATCAGGGAGCCTGTTTTGCAGGGGCTTTGGGTTGAGGGGTAGAAGCAGGCTTACTAGAACCCCTTCTGCCCCTTCCTCTAAAGAACCCCCTCTGGGCATAAGCAGAAGAGGAGGCCTGGGCTTGGTAAAAAGGCCTATGAAAAGGCCTGCCCCTGCCCCTGACATGCTGCCTTTGAGGAGTGGCTTGCCTTTTCTTTGGCCTGTGCACTCCTATAGGTGGTCCTATACTCATCCATTTTCTTCATATAATTCTCTGTCTGCTCCCCAAACAGAGAATTGCCCACAACAGGAAAATCCATAGCCTTAGACTGAGTATCCGTGACAGGGCAGTACATCTGAGCCAGGCCATTCTGCGAAGAGACACAGATGTAGCCATGACTCTTGATGAAACATCATTAGAGTCTACTGCAGCATGAAATTGCACCTTGGATGCCTCAATACCATCCGCAGCCACCTGCTCCAGCTCCCTGGCAAGCTGGTCAGGGGCCTGTTTTGCTAGGGCCAGCACAGTATGTATCCCATCTGGATTTCTGGTACCTAGCTGCATAAGCCATATAATTTGCCTGTCTGAGTCCCAAAGATGCTGCCATGTACTGTTTCTTTGCCATGGCATCCATCCTCCTGGAATCCTTTTCAGGAGGGTGAGAGGCTAGAGGAATATTAGCCTTGTCACAGGCTGCAGCTTGTACTACCCCCACATGGCTGCATTGCTGAGAGAAAAACTCTGTATCAGAGCCTGATAAAGCATACCTCTTGTCCATCCTTTTATCCACAGGGAGGATAGAATGAGGAGTTTTTAGAATTTTTACTGTCTGTTTCCTAAAAGATTTGTGCAAGGGAATAGACAGTCTCCTAGACTCTGGAATATCCATAATTTTAGCTCCACACTAGCTGACTTTCTAGTCCTTTTAGTTGGAACCAGCTCCTCAGAGCTGGCTCGTTTGCCCAAGGAAGTATCGCCCTCGTCAGAGGGCACTCCCTCAGGTTCGGTTGGAACCGAACTGAGCTGGCCATCCGGGTCAGCTGACTTTTTTGGCCTCCCTTTCCCTGAGCCTACCAACTCTCTTTTCCACGGTGGCAGCAGGAAAATTCTTACAAATCTGGCAGTCTGCATTGAGGTGATTAAACCCCAGACAATATACACAGGTGGTGTGTGGGTCAGCCTTAGCAAAGGCTTCCCCACAGAGGCCACAGTGCTGAAACCCAGTGGGTCCGGTTTTTCTTTTGGGTTTCTCAGACAGTGCCAGCCTAACCAAAACTTGCCCGTTAATGGCAATCCGCCAACAAGACCTCTTATCGGTTCCCAACCGTGTCACAGGTCATGGAAAAAAACGTAATAAAATCTGTTTTTTTTAGAACCGATAAGAACCGGGAACCGCACTCTAAAGGACTAGAAAGTTAATTTAAACCCAATCTGATCGGTTCAAACCGAACCGAAAAGACGCTTACAAGTTCCACACAGAAGAAATAGACAAAGCCTATCTATTACTTACAATACTACAGACAGGCTTGAACTCGACGATTGCGGTTTAATTTCGGTAAATAAACGAGAATTACACTTTTAACCGACAAACGAACCGAGCAGCAGGAGAAATCTCCGGAGCGACTGTTCAGTGAGGCGGAGTAAAGAATCTGACAGTTTAAGTTTGAGCTACAACAGACAGAGTGTTCAACCGAGCTCGCGCTCAAGGTTCCATGCCCTGCATGGAAAGTTAACTCTTTCACCTCCGGAGCAGTTCTAACCTGGGGTTATACTGCATATGTCATAATATAGCAAGACTTCATGTTGTTTGAACCAATGTTTATCCCTATACTGGCACTTGTAAGGGACCCAACTGACACCAAACCCTGAGCTGACACCGCAAACAATATCAGCTTCAGGCCAACAGCATCACTGATAACAGTCTCCTCCTTGCAACAACAGCAGCACTGACCTAAGCATTGATTATAGCTGCCTTTTTTTTAAACTTTAAGTTCAAGAAAATTTTTGTGGTACATCTTTCTTAGACCATCATATTTACAACACTATATACCATGGTTCAGAGGTTATTAAACATTGTAGCTTACAAAGTGAACATTATTCTACCCATTTTTCTAATCATGAATATCAGGAGAGGTGAGTTGTCCATGACAAGCCAGACGGGTCTAAGGATTAGTAAGGGGGGGGCAGGCTTAGGCCTGTGGGCTGTTCAGTCAGGTTTGTTCCTCTTCATAGTGAGCTCCAGGAGTATTAGTGTTGCAGCTTGTTATGGTATTATATCTAACCTGTGTTCCATAAAGTACTTATAAAATGGTAAGGGAAAATCCTGAAATCTGACTGGCTGTTGTTCATGTAGCAATTATGATCCACGCATGGAAAATAAAAAGTGCTGCCAAATGTGCACTGATCACCACTGGAATCATTACACCAACAGAACGTTAAGAATTCAACTGGCAGCCATTGTTTTTGCCCTGTGACTATAAGCATCACATTTACTTGCACTGGGCCCTAAAAATAAAACTACCTTGAATACAAACAAACAGATTAATTAAATGTTGTTTCCCTGATCATCACATTCTCCTTACACTCATAAACAAATTAAAAACATTAAGTATTATTTATAGTTTTAATTACAACTGTTTCTTTGCTGACAATGAAAAAGCTCCCTTCTATCTTTACCTGCTTATCAGGGAAATCTCTTCTCCTTGCCCTGACAGTGAGATAATTGAGCCTCTGGCTGTAACAGAGGCCTTTGTGTTGTGTGTGTGTGTGTGTGTGTGTGTAGTATGTTAGGAGAGTAACAATCTAGCAGTGGAACTGAGCAGAATTTTGAATCCATGTAGCCCATGGTAAACATTCCTTGACAAACATTTCATATCTTGAATGTGGGGAAAAACAGAGGAAAAAAAACAGGATGAAGAAGAAGAAAGTAGGCAACAATACAACGACATCATCAGTGACATCATTTGTAGTGGGTGGAAGGACTATTTTATCATGAATGCACACAAGTAAATCTACTGTTTCTACACATAAACATGCTTTTCCCAAACTATAAAAAGTTTTTAAAAAAGGAGCCCATTTTATAAGCACAATAAAGCACTCCAGGATGTGCGTGGAACAAAATTCTACCACATGACCAGCTGCTAAAGTCACTTGGCCTTTGGCCCCGTGCCTTATTACGCCCCTGGCCGTGCAGTAAAATATGTGCCACGCACACCCCATCATGCCTTATTGCTTACATATGCCAGGCACTTCACTTGTCTTTTTTAGGTTTGGAAGCCTATTTTGTAACTGTGCTGTCATCTTCTCCAATCTATATATGTCTACATCTTCCCATTGCTTAGTTTGTGGGGGAACTGGTTGGAGCCAAAGTTTCATTATGGCCTTCTTTGCCGCTGCTAGTAATATCCCTAGGATATACAGGAGATGTTGTTCTTTATGTATGGTGGGTGATGTAATATCAGGGCAACTGTTGGTGTGAAGGGACCTAAGCCCGGTACCACTTCCTGCAGAAACTGTTCCACTGATTACCAGTATGTTGATAATTTAGGGCATGATCATACGATATGAGTATGGGTGGCTACTGCATGTCCATATTGTCTTCAACATGAAGCATCGTGGTTGGAGCTATATTTGGCTGTGAATGGGGTCTGGGGTAGAAATATCCACTCTTTTCCATCCATACTCCTGCCATTGATATGAGTTTGTGATTTTATGTTGCCTCTGCCATATCCTGTCCCAGGCTTCATCTGTAATGTCGATGCTCAGGTTGGCCTCCTTTGAGAAACCAGCTATATGGGCCTAGTAGCACCTGCAGACAAAATGGGCTGTGTTTGTTTCTCTGGCTAGCTGTAATATAAAAGGGAAGATTGGTAGGATGGTCTGTGGATCTATCTGTAAGCCTAAGTGTTCTCCCAAGTGAGCTCTAATATGTAGAACTGTACAATGGTCTGTTCTATTAAGCTGAAATTCTAAAGCTAACTGCTCAAAGGATTTGAACTTGCCATTGACATAAAACTGATACGTACGTATTACACTCTGTTTCATCCACATTTTGAATTTGTGGGTCCCATTTTGCCAGGAAGAAAGTCTGATCCAGGGCTGGAGCGTTGATCCATCTGGTTCCTATTTTGTTCTCCTTGGAAGTGAGGAATTTATACCAGGCTTGTAAGAGGGTTAGGGTGAGGTAGGGTGGGTGGGTAAACTGTGCTTTGGTGTATGTGTGGGTGGAATAGTACTATTTCATACAAGTCTTGTGAGAAAAGTATATTTTTCCAGTATTACCCACTTCGGTGCTGGAGGTGGATGAAGCCAGTGCAGTACCTGCTTTATCTGTGCTGCTGTGGCATATTTATTTATTTATTAATTAATGAATTTGATAACCAGGTAAGTACATTGGTACCAGGGACCATTTTCAGGCATGACCTGGGCCATCTAGATGGCACACAGAGCACAGAATTGAAACAACATGGAGTTTTTATTTTATTTAGTTTTTGTTTCCCAGGTGGGTGCACTAGCCATAAAGATGCTGTTTTCAGGCACGACCTGGGAGATTACAGGGCAGACATTGCAGGTATAACAAACAGTAGATTACATCGAGATACATAAACAAGGTGTTGTGAAACATTAAACAATAGGCTAAGCAGCACAGGTAGTATACAGGGTATTTCGAAAAACATTTAACAATAAGCTAAGCATTACAGGTAGTACACAGGGTGGTCTTGGTAAGATCATAGAGGTTTTTACAGTCATAGCATGATGAAAAATATACAGTAGCAAAAATACTGCAGTAGTAGTCCTGAAAATACGATTTAGAAAGTACAACAAAAATAGATAAAATAAAAATGTGGTCAAATACTGACAAGTGCAGGGGGATAATGGGCAAGGGAATGGCAAGATTGTGAACAGTAGGGATAATAGCAGGTCAGGATAAGGAAAGGTAGGGTATAGGATAGGAGCTGGCAAAGAGAGAGAGAGAGAGAGAGAGAGAGAGGGGGATGGCTGCAGTGGGCTAGTGTTGGGAGAGAGAGCTGGGATAGGCTGTACCACAAGGGGTGAACTGTGGAGAAAAGGTAAGAGCTTTGAGATAGGCAGGATACCCAGAGGACTAAGGAGGTTTGAAACAGGAGCATTGGTTGGTGGAGCCGAGATGCTGGCGGAGCACTTTTTTAAAAGCATTGTGTGTAGGAGCTAGCTGGACGTCCAGAGGGAGTGTGTTCTATAACTGAGGTGCATGATGGGCAAAGGCTCTAGAGTCTTTGGTGGTACTGCATTTGGGGATGCACAGTACGGATTTGTCAGCTGAGCATAGGCCGTAGTTGGAAGTCTGGTAGATGAGTAGCTCGGCCAGAGTTGTTGGGGTACGAGATCTCATGATGGTGTCGACAGTGGAGCTGAGGGGGTAAAGTCTTGTATCGTTATGGGACAACCAGTTGTATAGTAGACAATGGTGTTTTAGTCTGTGGGAGGCTGAGGTGAACCTGCAGATGTTGTTATAGGTGACATCCCATCTTTGAAGATTTGATTTTGGTAAAGGAGCATAAGTGGCCACTCCATAGGTCGGAGTATGCTCCGAGCTATAGCCACTCTAGCAGTAAGGGTTAGCATGGGGCTGGTCCGGTATGACATGCCTAGCTTGGAACTGACTGATTTGCACGCGCCGATGATGTGGGGTTCAAAATTTAGAGACTGGTCAAGGGTGACCCCAAGGTATTTAAACAACGTTACAGGAGTTGTGTGTGAGCCATCTAAGCAGGGGACCCTGAATTTATCTTGGAATGTCTTGAGTTTAGGGAGGGTCCCAAATAGTATGGACTGTGTTTTTGCCTCATTTAGAACAAGTTTGTGGTCCCGTAGCTAGGCTTGTGTGCATTCGAAATCTGAGGCGAGACGTAGGTTGATATCAGACACGTCTTTTGCACTGGCATATATGACTATGTTGTCCACATAGAGTAGAGAGGAGGTGCCAAGGAGATTAGTGGTGATGCTGTTGATAAAAATTGAGTAGAGAAGTGGCCCAAGGATTGAGCCTTGGGGAACTCCAATGTTCACTGTCTTTTGGTCGGAGCATGTAGAACTGAATGTAACGGTTTGGGCCCTATTTGACAGGTAACTGTTAAACCAACTGACAACACTAGGAGCAAAGCCCATAGAGTGGAGTGTGTCGAGAAGTGGGTGGTCTACCAAGTCAAAGGCTTTTGACATATCGATGAAAACCGCTCCCGTAAGAAGCCCGAGTCCATGGCAGTGAGGGTGTCTGTAGTAAATTTGAGTAGGGCGGTTGTGGTGCTGTGATCTTTTCAAAAGCTGGTTGTGCAGCAGTTAGGAGGTCATTGTCTCGGAGGAATTTAATGGTTTGCATGGCAACTAGCTTTTCCAATATTGTGCTTAGAACTAACAGGATGGCTATGGGCCTGTAATTAGAGGGGTCTTTAGGGTCGTCTTTTTTGAAGACAAGGGTGACTCTCGCTGTTTTCCAAATGTCTGGGACTCTGTTATGTCATAAGGAGAGTGTAAAAATTCTAGCCAGGGGTCCTGCCACGAGAGGTGTGGCAATTTTTAGCATCTTGGGCTCGATATCGTCCGATCCAGTGGCTGTGCTGTCCGAGATCTTTCTGAGGAGTTTTGTGACCTCCCTACGAGTAACGGCCTTAAAGTGAAAGGAAGAGATTTTTGATACTAGGCGGGAGGGAGGGAGTTGAAGGCCCCAGTTGATTCGAGGCAGGGAAAGTGGATGTGTATTTGGTCAAGTCTATAAATTGGTCATTAAAGAAATTAGCGATGGTCTGAGGGTTGTTGCAGTGGCACCATTTAGTACCATGTCATTCGGGGTAGGGGAAAGGTTAGATCCCAGGAATGTTTTTATGTGGGATCAGACTGCATGTCAGAGGTCAGATAGAGACTAGACCAGTCTATGTTGGCTACATCGTGAATAAAGCTTTCAGTATTCAGGTTAGCATAGTTTCAGATGGTGATGAAACACGTTTTTTGTGGGGGTGATGGAGCCGGCCCCCAGGAGCAAAAGATTGGATGATGGTCCATGATGGCATCTGCAAGAGTGCCGACAGAGAGGATATGCTCAGTATGGTTTACTAGCACCCAGTCGATTAAGGTGCTGGAGTTGGAGCTGGACGCAGTCCTTGTAGGTTTGGTGATCATTTGATGCAAGTTGTAGTTCTGTATTTTGGAGGGTGAAGTGGCCTGGCACTTTCCTAACCAGTCTATATTTATATCCCCTAGTAGGAGTACTTCACTTTTGCCAGAGGGTATGGCTGTTTGGTTGAGGAACTCATCTATGCCACAGTGGCCACTGTTTGGGGGGCTGTATGCACAGATAATATGCAGCTTTTTTGCCCCAAGTGTAAGGACAGAGTGAAGAGACTTGCACCGCATCAGGGGGTCTGTGTTCAGGACAGTGAGATGCAGGTGACTCTCTGAATAGATTGCAATGCCACCCCCTCTTTTAGTGGAAGTTCTATCTTTCTGGAGTGGGCTGTAGGAGGGAGTAGAGCACCGGGAATCTGGGACCATGGGCTTCAATCAAGTTTCGGTCAAACACAGGATGTCAGGCTTGTAAAGGGAGACCCAGGCCTCTAGTTCAGGTAAGTTGTGCTCCAGGCTCCTAATGCTGTGGTGGACAATAAGGATGCCTTTAGTATTGTGTAGTAAAGCATCCGAGATGGAAAGGTGGCAAGTAGGGCCAGGGTTAGTTTTAATGTCGCCGGAGAACAAAATGGCCAGTAGCAGGAGTTACCAGAGTTTTAGATGGTAAAAAGGGGATAGAATCAGGCATCGTAGGAAGCATTTCTTAGTATCTGATACAGTGTGGTAGATCATGCCTTTAATTATTAAAAGAGGTGTCAAGTCTTGTGGTAGTTCATGGAGGCAGTGGAGGTTGTAGAAGTGAAAGTCATTCAGAAGTGGCATAATTATGGTCCGTTTTGCTTCTGTGTTGAATATTCTGTTAGCAGACAAGTGGATCAGCAGTGGCACGATGACTAGAAAGACTAGGTGCTTACATCAGTCCATGGCACTAGTTCCCATCGGACACTGTAGGAGGCCTAGTTGTAAGTCAGCAGGGGTGTTTAGCCAGGAAGGTACTTGGCAGTACGTGTAGTGTCATGAGAAAGGAGCTCAGTTGAAGTGATGGGGCCTTTGACCAATCAGCGGTCAGGCGCTTCCAGTTCAAAATTCTGAATGGCTTGAGTGGCGGCTAGGTGCCAAAGATATACCTGGGGAGTAGCAGCTTTCAGTCAGCCAAACCAGCGGAATGGCTCGAGGTTGTGCTCTGGTAGCAGAGAGGGCTTGTCTGACAGCTGTTTGCTTGGGGACGGGCAGGCACCTTTTCTTGTTGCTTGTCTTTGGAGAGCGCAGGACCGACCTGTAAATCAAGCGCGGTCCACGGCGCTCAAGCTCTCGAAGGCGGTTTCCCTCATCCGTGGGAGCGGACATGGAGTCGACAGTCCAGCAGCCCCAATATAAGGGACCAATGAAAAAATAGGCACTTAGTCATCTGATGACACAGTGTCTATATAAGGCAGGGACCACCTAGGGCAGGTGAGGAGCAGGTGCAAAACGCCGTCGGGGTAAGACTTTCTGCCGAACCAGCAGGGTGGCTCAAGGCTGATATCTAGAGTCGGAGGCTTGGTTTGCAGTTTTCATTAGTTTTTCTAGCCTTGCTCCACTAGGGTGGAAGTGGCGTGGGGCAGGTGTTCAAGTCTTGTGGCTTTAAGAGGGTGAGTGTGGTCCTGCCCGAGAAACAGGTGGGAACCATGGCTCATGCCCAGGGGATGGTCCTTAGAAAGAGCGGTGTCCAGGGTCCGCTGGAGCAGAAGAGGAAGGAGTAAATATTAGGTGTTGCCCCTTTAACAGGAGAGACTGCTGTTGTTGCCCTCTAGTGGCTTTGTAGGATAATTTGCAAATGGGAAAATAGACAAAAAAAAAAAGAAAAAGGAGAGAGGTGGCCTTTCTTGCTTTACAAAAAATAAAGATCGTCTCAGGAGGAGCAGTGCTGATAAGCATATCTAATGAAGCAAGGTAAAATGGAGACCAGCTGGAGAGAAGTCAGTGGGACTGAGATCCTCCAATCAGAATGTTGGCACTGAAAATTCAGGTGCAGCAAATATGGAGAGAAAGAAATTCTACACTGACATTGCTCACTGTCTCTCTGGCTCACGATGCTGACCCTACCGTTTTATAGGGCACCACTGCCGCTGCTTACTCTCTGTCACAATGTGTGGAATGATTACAGGAGCCCAATCGCACATCACTCCTCTCACTGCCTACTCCCTTGTGCAATGAAGTATGACCAGGAACGGAACACAGAGAGAAAGAGAGAGAGAAAGTAAAACACATCTCTGTGCTGGTAGATGGCATCAGTGTCACTGAAGCACCGTGTGCTCACTGCTTGTGTCTGGCTGGCCGGTAAGAGTAACCCTGTGGCAGATATCGTGCCCACCTTCACTAATTCTCTCTCTCTCTCAGTCAGACCAGCTAAATGTGGCACACTGGCATGTTGTAGAAAATGGGCAGTCCACAGATAGCTACAGAGAGAGCTACAGATGACAGTGCAGCACTTACCAGGATTCACTGTCTCTCCCTGATTACCTCCTGCACCCGCTGTCACTGTCTGTGCTGCTTCTCGCTGTGTGTGCACTCCCAGAGGTCCATGGGGATACTTTTATCGGGGCTGGTCAGGCAGCAGGCACACACAACGGTGGAGGCTTCATTGTGCTGCCTGGGAAATGGAGATCCACTGAGCAGGTGGGTGGGAACTGATGCAGGATAGTGGGGATAATGTACTGCTGACTTCCAGTACAGATTACCAAACGACAAGATGTCACTTGCCGTTCGGTGCTTGGAGGTCTGCGAGTGGGTGGGAACTCACACAGCGCCCAGGGGTACTGTCTACTGATAGAATATGAGAGAGCAGAAAGTACAGACATCATTGGTGCAGAGCATGGTCAGGGAATGCTCGCTTAGTGAGGAAAACAATGGCTGCCTAAGATACTGATTTCTCCATGGGATAAAAAGACCCAGAGGGCTCAATAATAACTTTTTAGGAACTGATCACTACTTGCTGTGCATGTATGGCAATTAACGCATGCTCACGTGATCGCCCTGCATTAATCATGTGTCTCCCTGCTCCTATCCCATGTTATAATAAATATTATTCCATCTAAGCACAGGGCTGGTTTACATGCTTTTTCTGTTGCAGCTCCCTCACATTGGCATTCTCTACCTGTGTCAATTTGTCATCCTCTCTTCTATGTTTTAAGATATTGTTAAAACAGTATTTATTACAAAAATCTATGTGTAAATGTATTAGTTAATTATGTTTGTTGGTTATTCGTTGTCTTCTTCTTGTATTTTTTTTTTTTACACTGTTCTATTTCCAGGTTGGACCTGAAAAGGGCCTTTGGTCCAGTGTCCTTACCCGGTTAACAAATGAATAAATAAAAAATAAACTATACTGAACGCCTTGGAGAGATCCACAACTATGGCTCCGTTAAATCTCCCCCATCAGCCTCTCTGAGAACCTGATCAGTGAATTGTGCAAGGGCCGTGGAAGTGCTATAGCCCATCCTGAACACATGCTGGTCCATAGATAAAAGATTATTATGTCGTGAGATGTTCCGATATTTGACCAAATACTACCTTTTCAAGGATCTTGATCATGTGTGATAAAATGGATACAGGGCTGTAGTTCTGAGGAAAGTTAGGGTCCCCTCCCCCGATTTAAAGACAGGGATAACCCTGGCCTCTTTCCAAAGTGCTGGAACAGTGAATGTGGACAGTGATAATTGATGATCCTAGAGAGTGGTTTGGCAATGAAGTCTGTTGCTAATTTGAGAAACTTGGGCAGAGTCCATCACCCCAGCACTGACCAAGTTTGGTAACACCCAAGAGTGAACAGACCACAGAGGGACGTGGTTCTGAAGTAGAAAGAGGGACAATCAGTTCTCATGCCACCTTGTACGCAGTGCCTTAGTACATTGTGAGGCTGAGGCGAGCTGGGCCAGATACGATTCAAGATTTGTGAATTTGTTATTGAAGATCCTAGCTACTGTTGTTGGATCAGTTTGAAGACCTGCTTTGGTGATCAGGTTAATAGAGTTTAGCTTGGGAGTTGGTTTCATGACAGAGTTCACAGATATCCAGAAGCTGTGGGAGTCAGCCAGGGTCTGTATCTGTTGCGACTTAAAGAAAGAGGCCTTTAAGAGTTTGTTTTCCTATTTACATAGATTCCTAAGCCTCCTGTAGGTGTTCTAGTTTTCAGTAGTAGGATAAGTCTTGTAAGTGACCCAGGATTTATCCCGTAGTTTCCATTTTAGCCACCAACTCCCTGGTGAACCATTAAGTGTTTCCACTCCTGATGTGCCGTGTAGTAAGGGGGAAATATTTGTCCTGAACTGAAGAAAGAGCAGCTATAAGGAATCCCAGGGCTGCATCAACATTTGCGAGTGAGTAGAGCTTAGACCAGTTTATTCCCATCAGATCTGACCTTAGCGCAGCGATGTCGACTTTAGAGAAGTTTCTAAAAGTGATGCGCTTGGGTGGTGGATACACCCTGTGGCAGGACCAGGTGCAATATGTGGGGGAATGATCACTAACAGAATCCAACAGGACACCAGCGGCCATAGCCCTGTCCTCCCTGTTTGTCAATATCCAGTCTAGGAGGGTATGGTTCTGAGATCTGGAGTTTAAGCATGTAGGGGAGGGGAATAAGCTAAGTAAGGTTGATTTGTTTATGGAGCTCTACATATCTGAGCTGCTTATCCTCCAGTCAATTTAGACTGAAGTCTCCTACCAGAATGGTGTCCCTAGCAGTGGAGAGGCCAGCAACCTCGCTGATAAGGTGTTTGAGGCTGCTTATCCCACCTGTAGGGGAATTGTAGATATATCCCAAGTAGATTTTCTTGGCAGACCCAACAATCAGCTCGACGATGATCCATTCTGGAGTAGAATCTATCGCGCTACTAGAGGCGATGACTGAGCCAGTTAAGTGGTCTTTAAGGTAGAAGGGTACCCCACCACCTTTTTTGAGCCCTGGTCTATCGTTCCTGAATATGGTGTAGGCACTGATGTGACAAAGTGAATTTGCACACATCGGCTTCAGCCATGTTTCAGTTATTCCCAGGATATCTAGGCTATGGAGTATTATCCAAGCTTCCAGCTCATGAATCTTGCAGGGGCATAGCCAGGATTTGGTGGGGAGTGGGGTTTCAAACATTTCTAGGGGGTTCCAGGGGCATGCTCCCCCATAAAATCTTGAAAATTTAGGAATTAAATGGTGCAGTTTCGTGCATTTTCAGGCAATAACTGTTGAGTTACGAAAGTCATAGAAATTCAAGTTGTCAGTCTCATCCCTTCCCAGTCCCAGGTCTTTACAGTAGTTGAACTAAGGATTCTTATCTCCCTTTTTAAATCTCCACCTTTTTCTTCTGTAGCTCTCTTTACATTCTGTTACAACCCTACACCACCTTTCCTGTTTTGCTAGGTGTTACTTCTAATTTTTTTTTTGATAATTTTCACTTTCCCAATCATCTATGTATTCCTGGCCTGCATGCAGTGATATTCTGACATCTGGGTTATAGTCTTTGACCTTGCCAATGTGTGAGCCCCCTCTTCAGGTTATATATTTGAAACCTAGGCCTTTTCCTCACATGCAGACCGACTTCTAAAGGGCTACTTAATACAGCCCATCATTTGCACATGAGGCTTCTGCCAGGTCATAATATCTCACCTCACATCCCATGTACTGCATTATCATGCAGTTAAGCTATAATACTTGTTTTCAGTGAGTCATTAAATGTTTTTTTCCCTGCATAGAACATACAGCCATCCACTGGGCTTAAATTGTTCCATTGGTACTCCCTGCTGTGACTAACAAAAGATTTCGTGCATATACTGTGCATGTACACTGATTATATTCTGGTAACAAGGTAGATTATTCCCAGATGTCAGTATAACACTACATGCAAGCCATGAGTCCACAGATTTCACCCCCCCCCCCAAAAAAAAAATGTTGAAAACCAGTGAAGGATGGACTACGAAGCAATTACTGATATAGCAGGTCCTTTTATCAGCCATTATTCCTTTTTTCCTTTTATTCACAGTGCCTCATCTCCATCCCTGACTGTGGATTTCACAGAATATGGCTTTTTATATTAGTTTTTTAACTATGGACTGAGACAGGTCACAAAGTTGGCCCTTATACAATTAGCCAAAACGTTTTATTTCTTTTTTTTCCCATTTTTCCTCCGACCCAATTCTTCTTTCCAGGGCTCTCTCTACCATGACTTTTCTGCCCCTCACAGACTAAGCACTGCCTGTGTGCAGTTAAACCACTCGGAATTGCTGCGGCCCACCTCAGACTATGGTGGGGACAGTGGTGATTCAGGCACTTACAGTAGTTCCTAGCACTGCAGCAAGCTCAGGGACAAGAGCTTTTCAGTATTCCCCGGCCGTGATGACCACCAAGAACCTAGTAGCTGCAGGGACAAGTGACACTTGCTCGAGATGACAGACAGTCAGATTTAATTTTTAGCAACCATGGTCTGTGACCTCCATGAAAAAGAGCAGCAGCACTGATCACATACCACAGATCTCTCTCACACACTGATGTGGGAAACTGCCTCAGTCGTTGCGAGTCTGTGCTCTGGATGCAGACAGCCACATGACCAACCCCTGTACAGTCATCTGACCAAAGACTCATCAATTCATCCGAGGCTCCTCATCTGTGTCCGGCGGGAGGGCGGGGCTGATTCGCATATTCAAAGCCGACGCTTGCCTCACGTCTCGCTAGCACTGTGGCACTTTGTAAAATACATTTGCTAAAATACACTTGCTCCGGAGGCTGTGAGTAAAGCGGGTGAGGGGGGAGGGCAATCGGATTTACAAGGCATAAGCAGCAAAACAGTTCTGGCAAGCGGTGGGGCGGTCTGTGCACCCAGGAAACACTCCTGGCTAGGCCTATGGCTTGGGAGTAAGCTACCTGCATTCAGGTAGGCAATTCAGAGTCCCCTATCTCCAGACCACTGGGGATTAGCTTGCTTGTTTGGGGAGGACCATGGGCCTGGGTTTACCTCACTGTCACCACCCAATAAGAGTAGTAACCGAAGGTCTAGGAGATTTGTAGGACAGCTGCCAGAGGTCTGCCTGGCCGAGATCCATATGGTGGATAAGTAAACACCCAATAGATGACACTGCCTTCTGTCAGGGCAAGCTAACAAGGGCAGGGGATGCACCAACAGAATTGGGTTAGACCTCTGAGGGTGGCCTCCCAGAGTTGAAAAAGAACGGGGTGTGTGTATGTGTGGGGGAGGGTGTGGGGGGGGAGTTCCCTTGTGAGGATGTCACCACAAAAATTACAGGAGAAGTAGCAGAGAGAGGGCCAGGAGTATGGCAAATCCCAGTAGGTGCATAATGGTAAGTACTGTTGGCATCAACACCAATTTATCACTTCCAAAAAAGTACCTGCAGCTGTAGCTAAGAGCACTCGCGTCTGTTGCTTTCTAGTATGGGGAGCACAAGCAATGTAGTCTGTGAGCAGGTCTGATAGCAGCTGTGGACAAGGGATTTGAAAAAATCACTAAACTGAGTCAAAAATCTATATGGGCTGAACAAAAGTGAGATGCATGGCGACTGCAACAGACCTCCGTAATATGCAGTAGTACATGGACTTCAAAAGAGCCCCCACATTTGCATTAAGATACACCTATAGATTGGAGTCAGCCCTAGTGGAATACATGGCCCGCTAAAATAGTCCAGACAGCCCACTGAGGTGGGAAGACCACTCGTGGCAGCGGCACCTGACTTAGAGAAATTGCCCAGTAAGGAGAATAACAGTGGGTCAGGCTCTAGGGTGAAGCTTAGTCTCCCTCTGCTATCGATCAAGAATCACTGAGCGCCAGTCTCTGATGTGGAAATACACTGGATCAGCAGCAATTAGTTTAGCTTTGTTTATTGGTTGAGTTGAATTAGCCATGTGTCAGTCTGACCTACTGTGTAGGCAGATCTCGTGCATAGACACTTGAACCAGCTGCTACCAGTTTCAGTTCTGTCAGTCTTCCCAGGGTAGGAAAAAGGCAGAGTAGCTTGGGTTTTTGAGGTAATTCAGGAAAGGCTGGCCCAGTTCACAGTCAGTATGGGTCTTGCACACTGTGGAGGTTTGCTAGGGCTACTCCGCCATTTGATTTTGGGAGTTGTAATTTCCTGAAAGCTGTTACGGGTCTCTCACCACTCAATAAACACCTGGATATGAACACGTCAGAGGGCGTGACTAGCAACCAACAAAGTTAGATGGCTCTCTTAGAAGTGCTAGACTGCTGCAGTGATTTTTCTTATTTTGGGCTATTTACAAGCTACTAAGACTGAAACGGACTCCAGATTCATTTTCCCACCTCCAATTTCCCAAAGGAAACTGCTTTTTTTGTAGTTAATCATGTTATGCAGAATGTGTAACATGGGGAGACCTAAAATGGTACAACAACCAGGCCAGCCACATGGCACCGAGGGGGAACCCTCCAACGTGGCCATGCTGAAAGCCATCAAGGATTTGGAATCCTTCATGAAGGAACTGGATAGAAAAGTTGATAGTTTCACCTCAGGGTTTTCCACTGTAGAAACAAAACTGGACATGGTGACCATGGAGTCACAGCAATCCAAATCTTTGGCTGAGAAGTCAGTCACCGGCACGGCAGATCTGGTGCAAGAAAACCGCCTGTTGCACCTGAGGTTGGAACATCTCAAAAACAGAGCCTGCCTAGCCAATATTCGAATCCTCAGTGTCCCAGAGGAGAGTGAGGGGCAAGACCTGCTGGAATTCCTGGCTACTTTATTACATACTACCATGAGCTTCCAACAAACAGGAGCACTACTACAAGCCTACCACATTTATCAGAGAAGACCAGTTCAAGAAGGAATGCCCTGGGCTATTCTTGTGATCACCTCAGGTCCCACAGTTAAACAGCGAATCCTCCAGGCAGTGAAAACTAAGGGACAAGCACAGCTCACAGACGGCACACAAATCTTTTACTTTCCTGACCTTTCATTTACCACCTGACAAAGAAGGAAGTCTTTTGATGCCATATGATCAGAACTGCGACAACTGAGGGTTGCTCATGCTTTACTACACCCCGCAAAGCTGAGACTTTCTTATGCTGGTAAGGTGTACATGTTTAATGATACGACAGAGGCAAGGAAGAGATTCATCAAGATAAAAGCTCATTTTCATAGGCGCTCTGCTCAAGGGGACAGTGTGGAGGAAGGAGAGTGAATTTAGGGACTTTTTTGCCATTGTTTTTCAACGATGCTGTTAGCCCTAACTCTGTTTGATTTTATGCTGGCAATACTGAATATCAGCTTATGGGAAATACCATTTTTTTTCTCCCTATTTTTTGATACCAAGGTTAAAGATTATGGAGTCACTGTTTAGAGCACATCTTAAGTATTGTAGGCGAGGATCAGAGACTCGAAGATGGCCGACTTATGTATGGTTATAATTGCATGGTGTTTGCCTATGCCCTGTAGCCTAAACCTAATATGCAGCTTTTAGCTTCCCATGGCTAGTTCCTCCATTTAATGTATTATTTTATATATTGCCAAATCCTGTTTGAGCTTTTTGTAAGTTCGTTCTGCTTATGCTGTTCCTTGCTAAGTGGGATTTTATAGCTTGCTAATGTTTGACTAGCAGCACAATTAATCATCTTTGAATAAGTGCACTGACTACACGTTACCCTGAGGCTGTTGTAAAACTGTATTTACTTTCATTTCACAGCAGAACTTACTTTGTTTCTATTATAGGAGCTGTACTATGTTATTGTTTAAATTGTATTTTACTGCAGCAAGAAGAGTGCAAACGAGCCCGCCCGGTGGTGCTGAGGGTTGAGGCACTGGACGCCACACCGGCGACCCAGGTTCAGTAGGGGAGGGATAGGGTTGAGCTCTCCTATCCCTGGGGTGGGTTCCGGGGACACTCGGTGCCCTAGCACCCCTTGATGGAGATCGGGGGAACTGCAGGCGCACCAGCCAGGAAACACAGGGGGCAGAGTGCAGCAGATGCCAGCTGGCAGCCATGCGCAGGCGTCATTGCACGCCGCACTCCGGAGGGGGAAACCATGCCTGAAAACCCCCTGGTGGCCAGGTGAGGTGATAACTGTCTCTAGGGGCTGACTCCTGCACGTCCAATGCCGGCCACACACCCTGACCTTACCCCCTGGGGATCGTCAGCCTTCACTGAGGGCAGCAGTGGAGGAGGAGATCCTGATACTGATGCTTTGGTCAGGTGAGTGGTTCAGGCGGGCGGTTAGGGAGAACACCGAGTGTGACAGCTGGAGAGATGCCTCGGTCCACCAGGAGAAAAACAGAGTTCACAAAAAAAAAAAGAACAGTGCAGAGAAGGATGTTTAAATGTATTTACCATAACACATCATCAAATACATGGACTTTTGAATGGTCTTTTTGACCACACTCTATGAGTGTTACACTCAGGGAAATTATCAATATTGCATGTGAATTATAGTCTAAGGTCATGGCGCAGATGACCTTTTTGGGGCATTCTTGGACACAAATGTTGTATAACATTGTATATGTTATTGGGGTTGGCCTCCAATGATGTATCAGAGGGTAAGATAAGTCTTTAAATCCTGTGTATAACCTGTCTGACATACAATTTCTATGTCTTGGAACCAAGGAGTTGCATATTGTATATGTTATTCTGACATACTCAATAAATGTAAAGGTTAAAAAAAAAACACCTGGATATGGATCTATTCCACGTTTGGAAGTCTGTTGAAGAGGGCTGTACAGGAAGAGTCAAAGTAATATACAAATCTGGGGGAGTACGTTCATCTGCATTGCCTGGACTCTATTTAACAATGTTAAGGGTAAGGGATTCCATGTCATTAAGTCTTCTTGAATTTTAGGTATTAAACTGGAGTAATTCATCTATAGAGAGTGGTAAGATCTGCTGGCAGATAGACTCCCAGATACTTAATTACATATCTGTTCCACCTATGGGGTGAGAGGCTGTCAAAGTAGCCAAAGATGAAGGTCTATCTGTAGGACTTCTGTTTTAGTTTCACTGATTTTATATTATGCTAATATCATCATCATGAGCAAGAGCTGAGTGAGGGCTGGAAGGGAGGTGTCAGGATTCATAATACATAGAAACAGGTCATCTACATAATATGCCACCCTGTGAATGTGGTCCTCCACGTTGTATCCCTGAAGTTTGATATGTTGTCATAGAAACTGCGTTACAGGCTCTGCATAAAGTACGAAAAGATAGGGTGATAGAGGGCATCCTTGACGGGCACCTCTGGTAAGGCTAAATCTAGCTGAATAAGAACCATTTGCTTTTACCGGTGTAACCCCCTTACAAATGGGGGTTCCAGAAAAGTCTTCCTTGAGCTTGCCTAAATGCTCACTGCCAGGCTGATGTCCTGTGTTCTAGCAGTTTAAATGTATTGCCAGAGAGTGCCTGTATTGCCTCGGGTGTACTGTCTCTTTAAGAGCTGCTTGGGTTGAAGTCATAATTAATCTGGGAGAGAGCTCTGTTAGAAGATGTACTTGTTTGCTGATCATTTATTAGAATAGTAATAATATTGCAGTTTGTCTAACCTGCCTTCTTTGCAGCATGGACATTTCTGTTTATCTCCACTAGCTTGGTCCTGGACTGCTGAAATGGGCCAATCAGTACCTTTGGGGACTCTAAAATGGAGCCTGTCCCCAGGGGCTTTGTGGGAGCAAAATTCTGTAGGAATTGTAATTTTGGGCTTTTGGCGCCTAGATGAACCTGGAGGGGGGAGCCCTTGTTGTGACTGACAGAGGAATCAGCCAACCGAACCTTTTGGATCCTGGGAAAAGTCTCAGACTGCTTGGAGTTTCAGTTCAGATCTGAGTTGGGAAGTGAAGGAGTAACAGCTCGAGATAGTCTAGCAGTAATCCTGCATAGATCCATGTGGGAGAACTGTGAAAGGGCTGAGTTTTGTTCTGCCTGTTTGCCTGCAGTCCCTGAGAGAGAAACTGAAGTTTATTTGGACTGAATCCGAATTTTGAGGATGGTTTAAGCCACAGAACTGTGACCAGGCTTTAACCTGAAGAAGACCGAAGATTTGCTGAATGCGATCAGCCTATCAGGATTTCCAGCCACCTCTGAACTGATGGTTTGTGCAGAGACTCTGTAATTGCGATTGGATAGCAATCTGCCTGGTACAGTAGAATTTCTTACCTGTAAATGTGCTGTATGCTGTTAGTGGGTCGTGATTTGGTTCCCCACTGTGTGCTGAACTGTGTTGTGCTTGCTGGAGGCTGCATCCAGCTCCAATGGACTAAATCCGTTTCCATCTCCATTTGGCCTGGGCCTTGCCACACTGGCCGAGCCAAACTACCCACTACACAGAGAGAAAGCCATCGATGAGAGAACTGCCTGGGGATCAGACCCCTGCTCAATGCTTTGAACAGGAACAATGCCTCGGTGATTCGTGTGGGCCCTGCTTCTTCTGGCACTCCAGCTCAACAACCTGCAGTCTCGATTTCGTCCTGCCTGTGTCCTGTATTGGGTATCTGAGTAAACATCAGGGTAGCTCCCTGCAACAAAAGCGAAATCTAAAGTGTTGTCATCTGGTTGCTTTGTTGTCTTTTCCTTCACAAACTGAGCCCTCCGGCTCCAGATTACAAATAGTGTGTGTTGTGCATGTTGCTTTCTTCCATCACAGGGCCTCAACCAGCTGTGACACTGGCCTACCCCAGGCAACGGTCCTGGCTAGCCAGAGTGTGTGACTGTGTAGGGAATCTAAAGTACATGCATAACTGTCTGATTGATTTAGCCTTTAAGCCAATTAACCTGATTAAGCCCCTCCCTTATTCAAGTCCCCTGAATAAATCAGATCTCTTTTTGCATTTAACCGGACTGTGGTTCCAGTTTGTGCCAAGAGTACTGTACTGTTGCTATTTGCTGTGCATAACCTTGTTTTACAGGGGTCTCCAGGGTCGACCTAGAGGAACCAGCCCTGGTGGTAAGTGCAAACAGTATGGGTAATTGCATTGTGAATAAGGGTCATTGTGAAAGTGATTATTGCATATTGTTCAGGCCACTAGAAGGGAAAGAGGGGGTTACAGTGTCCCGGAGGGCTGTGCCCAGGTTAACTTGGCCACTAACAACCCTGACCTCCGCGTGGAGGCACCCGTTTCAGTACTCAGGCCCCTTAATCAGCTACTAGCCAAGCCGGCAAGAGTAGTAGCCCTTGGGATAGTGCCACCTAGGGGTTACACCATGGCTTGTGGCGAGGTACAGGGACCTGTCAAGAAATTTAAAAATTCATTTGGAAAAGTGAATATTTTAAAGTCCATTTACAGAAGCCGAAGTATGGGTGGCACTAAATAAACTAAAAGCAGACAAAGCCATAGGACCAAACGAGATGCATCCCAGAATACTTATGGAACTTGGGGGCAGAATTAGCAGACCCTCTGGCACTTCTATTCACGAAATCCTTGAAGAGCGGAATGGTACCCGAAGACTGGAAAAAAGCTATAGTGGTTCCACTTCACAAATCAGGCAGTTGCAAAGAGGCTAGTAATTACAGACCGGGGAGCCTCAAATCTATAGTAGGGAAACTAATGGAGACACTACTCAAACAGAGGATCATAGCATTCCTCGAAATTAGTGGCCAACAAGACCCTAAACAGCACTGTTTCACAGCAGGTAGGTCATGCCAGACAAAGCTGCTCGAGTTTTTTGATTACACTACAAAAATAGTGGATGATGGTGGGGCAGTAGATGAGGTCTACCAAAACTTCAGTAAGGCCTTTGACTCGGTTCCACACAGAAGGCTGGTAAAGAAGACTGACCACACAGAAGTTTGTCCAGAAGTAGTCAGATGGGTACAGTACAAAACTGGTTACAAGGTAGAACCCAGAGGGTACAGGTAAATGGAACACATTCAATGGAAGGCAGTGTGAGAAGGCAACATTAAAAGCCAAGAGATGTTAGGCTGCATTGGGAGGGGAATCACGAGCAGGAGGAGGGAGGTGGTACTACCACGGTATAGATGGCTGGTCAGGTCTCACCTGGAATACAGAGTCCAATTCTGGAGGCCTCACCTCAGAAAGGACATTGACTGGGTGGAAACAGTTCAGAGAAAGGCAACAAAAATGATTCAGGGTCTATAGTACATGTCCTACGAGGAAATACTTAGGGAACTGATTATGTACTCCCTGGAGCAGAGAAGAGAGAGGGGACATGATTGCAACATTCAAGTACATAAAAAGCAATAACAAAGTACAGGCACAGGAACTTCTTCACTTCAAGAAGGGCTCCAGGACCAGGGTAGATGACCTCAGGCTTCAAGGAGGATGGTTCTCTACTAATACCAGGATATTTTTTTTCACAGAAAGAATGGTGGATGCCTGGAACAGCCTACCCCCAGAGGTTGTGGGGGGATTCAAGAATGCATGGGATAGATGCAAGGGAGCCCCGACTACAAAGGGCAACCAAAGTGTCAAAATGGGTCTAAAACAAATGGGTAGACTAGATAGACCTAGTGGTCTCCTTATGCTGTCAACTTCTATGTTTCTGTTTCTAAATGATCTCTGGTTCTTTCTCCCTTCCCTCCACTCCTTTCCACTAAGATTCCCACTATGCCTATCCTATGCAATCTTGAACCTCACCATTTCACCCCCACCACCTTTGCTGGAAGTCTGTTCCAGGAATCCACCACTATTTCTGTGAAGAAGTATTCTTCACAACTCTCCTGAATCTACCCTCTCCAGCTTCATAGCATGTCCCCTTGTTCTTGTGTACCTTTTTTCTGAAAAATACTTTCCTCCTGTACTTTATTTACCCCCTTGAGATATTTAAAGGTTCCTATCATATCACTGCTCTCCCTCTTCTTTTCCAGAGTGTACATAGTGAGTTCCTTTAGTCTCTCCTTTTTGGGCCTTTGATGAACACCCAGCATCATTTTTGCTGCCCTGCTCTGGACCGCCTCCATTCTATGTCCTTCCGGAGATGTGGCCTCCAGAAATGTACACAGTATTCTAGGTAAGGTTTCACCATAAATCTATACAGAGGCAGCGCCATCTCCCTCCTTCTGCTGGTGATATCTCCACCTATGCACCCCAGCAACCCACCAGCCCTCCCAACTGCCTTGTTGCACTGCATGGCCATCTTTGGTCATCAGAGATTATTACCCACAAGTTTCTCTCTTGCTTGGTGGTCATCAATACCACTTCCCCCATTTTGTAGTCTTCGCCTAGGTTTCTGTGCCCCAAGTGCATTATTTTACACTTTTTTGCACTGAAACCCATCTGCGGCACCCTTGATTACTCTTCTCAGGTCTCTGATCATTCTTTCTACTCCCCCCCTCCCCAAACAGCCCACCCTATTGCAGATCTTGGTGTCATCTGCAAAGAGGCAGACCTTCCCCTCCAGCTAATCTGCAATGTTACATATAAAGACATTAAAGAGTACTGGTCCCAGCACTGATCCCTGAAGCACCTCGCCAGTCACTCTCCCCTCCTTGAAGTGAACTCTGCCTACCACCATTTTTCTGATGTCTATCTTCCAACCAATTTCTTACCCAGTTTATCAGCTTTGCACCCACTCCTAAGCTACCCATCAAGCTTAATCGTCTCCTATGCCGAACAGTGTCAAATGCCTTACTGAAATCTAGGTAGGCTACATCCACTGTTCCACCCTGCTTTAATTCCTTGGTAACCCAATCAAAGAAATCTATCAGATTTGTTTGACATGACTTCCCACCTGTGAATCCATGCTGTCTTGGGTCTTGTAATCAATTAGATTCAAGATATTCCACTATCCTCTCCTTTAACAGTGATTCCATTAACTTTCCTACCACCGATGTTAGGCTGACTGGTCTACAATTACCAGCCTCCTCCCTACTACCACTTTGTGAAGTAGGACTACATCTGCCCTCCTTTAGTCCCCTGGAACTATTCCTGTTTCCAGTGAGCTGTTAAACAGGACTGTAAGAGGTACAGCCAGTACCTCCCTGAGTTCCCTTTATACCTTAGGATGAACCTCGTCTGACCCCACTGCTTTTTCCACATTCAGATTTGCGAGCCCCTTAGGACTCTCTCCTTTGAAAAAGGAGTAGTGTCCACCTCCCTCCCTTCAAAGCTGTTACCTTTTTGTGGCCCTTCCACTTCTTCTACTATGCTGAAGACTGAACTAAAGCATTTGTTCAGGATGTCTGCCTTTTCCTGGCCCCCCTCCGCATGGTCTCTCCTCATCCCTTTTTAACCTTAAAATCCCTTACTGGTTTTCCTCTTTTCACTTACATATCTAAAAATGTCTTGTCCCCTTGTGTTACCACTTGGGCTATTCTCCGTTCATTTTGTGCCTTTGCTCACCTTACTGCTTTCCCTGCTTCTCTCTGTTTTTCCTGATACACCTCCCTATCCTCCTCCCTCTGTGTCTCCTTGTATCTGCTGAATGCCATCCTTTTAGCTTTTACCTTTTCAGCCACCTCATTTGAGAACCGTAGCAGTCTCCTTTTCCTTTTACCTTTACTCACCTGTTTGATGCTGAGGTTTGTTGTCTTCACTATGGCACCTTTTAGCTTCACCCACTGTTCCTCCACTCCATTCAGGTCATCTTCCCCAAGTTATCCCTCAAACATTCACCCATCTTTATATAATCAGCCCTTCTGAAGTCCAGTACCCTCACCCTTTTGTGGTTTGGTTCAGCAGCTATCATTATATTAAACCACACTGTATGGTGATCACTGGTCTCCAGCTGTTCTCCCACCATGACATCTTCAACACTCTCCCTATTAGTGAGTACTAGATCCAGAACTGCTCCATCATGTGTGGGTTCGTTGACTAGATGCCTGAGGAACTCCCCCTGCAGGGAGTTCAGGATGTCCCTGCTTCTAGATGAAGTTGCAGCTGGGAGGCTCCAATCTACATCCGGCAGATTAGAGTCCACCACCAGCAGCACTTCTCCCTTTTTTACCATCTTGCCAATGGCTTCCACCAGTTCCCTGTCTAACTGCTCCCCCGTGATGGAGACCTGTAGCTCACACCAGTGCTAAGAGTGGCTCCATTCTCCTTCTCCAGGGTGACCCGCAGTACCTCTGCCTCCCCCTACATTCCCTGTATCTCTGTCACTTTTTTGCTTTCTTTCACATAAAGCACCACACACCCTACTTTTCTTCCCTCCCTGTCCTTCCAGAACAGAGTACAGCCTAGTATAGCCATGTCCCAGTCATGGTTTTCAGTGCACCATGATTCAGTAATAGCCACAATATTCAGGTCGGCCTCTGCCATGATGGCTTCTAGGTCCAGAATCTTATTACCTAGACTTCTGGCATTTGCATACATGGCCTTCCAGATTTTAACACTCCGATTCAGTTTTTTATAACTTTCTTTTTATGCTCCCCCTACCCGCAGCACTCTACTCTCTTCGGGAGACACCTACGGCCTTCTAGTCCCCACCCTCTTACCTGGAGCCCACAGCGGTCCATCCCCCATGTAGCCGTGGCTTGCCCCCTCAGGCGGGGATGAGGTGGGGGCCCTTACACCCTGAATTTCCTTGTTTTTTTTGGGGCGGGATGCCGTTCCACCGGGACAGTTAGGGGCACTAGTGCTCCGTCTACCCAGGAGTGCTGCGAGTTATTTTGCAGTGTTCCAGGTGTGATGTGCACCCTGACTTCAAAGCACTGAGTGCCAACGTCCATCATACCACCCCCTTGATAGTGGCTGGGCTTGTTGCACCTCGGGTCTCCACCTGGGGTCAGACAAGCACCGAGCACTGGTTGCCCTGTCCCCCTGGAGAAAATGAGCGGTCCCTGGGATGGTCAAGCCTCCTCTCCCCAGCCAGCCCTCCAGCTCCCCGGGTTAACACTCTGAGTTTCCCCATTCTTTCTTTTTGCCCCCCCACCCCCATTTTTACTGCTCTTGTTTTCATTCCCCTTCTTTTCCGTTGCCATGCTTTCTTTATTAATTTGCACCCTGTGGCACTTCTCTCACCTACAGTTCTCTCTACTACTTACTTTAGCTGGGGGGGAGGGCAGTTACTGCCTCTCTGATTTCTACCACCTACCCGCTTGGCTACTTTCAATGTTCATCAAATTAACATTTAAACCGTCCACTGAGGATTGCAGTTCCCCTCCTGGACGGATGCCAGCCGTCACCCCTTCTCTCCAGGTTGAACCCCAGTCCCTAGTGTAGTTGAAGCTGAAAACCTCCTCTCTGCACCATTCCCTCCACCATGAGTTGAAGGTCCTAGTGTGGAGATCACTCTCCTTTCCCCACCATAGACAGGCAGCATCTCTGCGAAAGCCACTGAATGTGCTACCTGTTTAAGACCTGTCCCCAGCTTCATGAACGTACAGTCATGTAAGAACTTAATGTAACAGTAGATCTTCAAGAGGAGCTCTTGCAGTAGGCAACACTGTTAGGACTATGCCACCAGATGCTAAGACCACACAGAAAACTTCTAGCTAGCAGTCTACAGTGGGGGACCGCCCCTGACGTCAGCACAACAGCGTCCCCTGTGGTATAAATGGGGTGGTCCCCCAGTCTCACCTCAGTTCTCCCACTGGAGACCTGTGAAAAGGACTGACAGGTGAAGGAAGGTGCTCCAGGAGCCACAGAAAAGGCCAATATATGTGAAAAAGAGAGCAGGGGGATAGGGGGAGGCAAAAACCTGTCTGCTGCAAGAGCTCCTCTCCAAGATCTACTGTTACGGTAAGTTCTTATGTAATTGTACTATCTTACTTCGAGGGGGCTCTTGCAGTAGACAACACCATTAGGACTGAGTCCCAAGTAGTGCTAAAAAACAAGCAGAGACAACACTCAGGAGAAGGAGAGAGGTCTGCTGCAGGTAAAGTAGGGCAGGAGGCCCTGAAGGACAGCTAGTCCAAGGCTAGCCCTGTGCCGAAAAGAAACATCCAGCTGACACGGCCTAATAAAACTGCTGACAGAGCCAGCGGTGGGAGTCATGCAGTAGCCTGTGGCAGGCATGATCCTGAAACAGGCTGTGGACGGGGCCATCTTCCTAGTGGAGTTGTCCCAAACAACCCCAAGAAAGGACTTGTGGTGCTGCTAGCCAGACAACATGCAGCATGCAATGCCCTGTGACTGGTGACAGAAAAGCACTGAAGCACCTGCTGTATAGAGAGAGTGAAGAAAACAAAGAAAAGACAGGAGTGCGGAGAGAGCCTGGACCAAGGGGAATAGGCTCTTGGGAAACAGCACACAAACAGGAAATGTAGAAATGATTTCCCCCAATGAAAAAGTACAGGATAACACCCCAGTGGAACTGTAAGCCCGTACAGAGGAGACCCAGACACTACCGACTATAGGGACTGAATAGAGGATTGGAGAGCCACCCTCGCAAGCGAAAAGGTGAATAAAGCCCCCCAGCCCAATAGGGCATGGGGCTTGGAAATACTTCGAGAAGAAGTAATGGCAATTCCAGATAGGAAGGAAAACATGGAAAACATCCTGCAGAAGAGGGCAGGAGACCCTCCAAGAAGTCAAGGCACTGCTTCCCACCAGGAATGGAAAGGCAGGGTAGCAAAAAGGGTGGACTGGTAACTGGAAAGAACCAAGATGCAAGTTTGACAGGGATAAGGAATGATCCTGGAGCTGGTGGCCTGGACATAAGAAAGGGACCCAGCCCTTGGAAGCCGACTAGAGCGATGAAGACTCCAGCCTCAAAGAATATATGGGTCTGGGGGACAGCATGTTGGTCCTTATTGGAACCTGATAGATCCAGGGGGAAGCCTCTAAGCAGGAGATGGCTATGTCAAAGGAGCCATGCGAGAAGGAAGAGGCAGTAGAGAACCCCATGCAGCCAGTTGCCTTGGACCAGGAAGAACAAGACAAGACAGAGGGGAAGAGGAATGGGAGGGGCCACTGCCCAATAAGGAAGTAGAGGGGGCCATGCATGGTGCAGCCATAATGGCCTGATAATGGTCAATCCTACCCCCTGTGACTGCAGTTGGAGGGGAACCCTCTGGAGTAACAGGACAAAGGAGGTGGGGAACAGAAGGGTGCTCCCTTCCCTTCCCAAGGAAAGGGAAAAAATGTCTATCGCAAGAAACACCTAGCCTGGGGTGGGTGAGCAGTAGCTGGGCAGGTTGATGTTGGATAGGGACCAAACAGAGATAATGTCAGTTGCTTCCTCCCTTCGAAACATGGACGTGTGCAGATGTCACCTGTGAGGCAGAGCCCACGTACGGCTGAGAATGGCCTTCAGGAACATCTGAATGCCAGGCACCTGCACCGCCAAGAATTGAAGGCCATGCTGTATGGTTGACTCCCACAACCAACTGACCTCCTGGTAACTGTGAAGAGCAAACAACACCACCCTCATTCCAGGGACCTAGATGTGCAGGAAGAGCCCTGCCCAGGACCAGATACCCCAGAGGACATTCCCCTTGCCTGGTTCGGAATCTAATACATAGAGATTGGAGAATCCCTACCTTCCGATACCCCTAGGACCCACAGGTCCACCAAGGAAACTCCTGGGGAGCATGGCCAGGAGTACCGTAAGGGTTGCCACCTCCAAGAGACTTGGCAGCCACAGGAAAGAGCAGGGTGGGAGACAACTCTTCAAGCATGTCCCCCAGAGGTCTCTGTCCTGTCAGGAATAAAAAGAGCTGGTCTCTGCCAAATCCCTGCAATGCCTCCATATAGCAGAGCCAGAGGCATGTAGGCAGGATGGACGTAGGGTAGGCCATGATGATCCTCGGAGGAAAGAGTAACTGCAGGGTATAGCAGAGGATTTGTGCCAGCTGTGCCTTGGATAAGGCTGTAAAGCACCAATCGGCAAGGCAGTGGGATGTGAAGAAGCCCTGCCGTCTCCTGACTGCAGCCACCACTGCTCAGCACCTGGCAGAGACTTTGGGGTCCAAAGATAGGCCAAGGGGGGGGGGGATTCATCTGGTGGAATCCCTCCCGAAATAAAGGCAGAGGAAACAGCAGGAGACATGAACAGCGAGAGAGGTAGGGACGTGTCCTGCAGTGGGAGAGCACAGAGCCAAACCCCTGGGAGGATCCATAATGGGGGACCTCAGGAGAGTCACCATGTGGAGGTGTGTGCACTGCGGGGACTGGCTCAAGAGACCTGGACCCTAAAATGGCTGGATAATCCCTATGTCCCATAGCCTAAGAGGAAACGGGGGAAGAAACTGTGACAGATCTGTCCCTCAGAAAGGGCTCTGTGGTACTTAGTCTGGGAGAAAAAGTGGACCCTCACCTAAGAAAAGGGGTCCCCAAGGGTATCTGGGTGGCCCCCAGAAAAAAGAGCTAGAGTGTGGACCTGGGGAAAAACTGAAGAATCCACAAGAGAGAAGAAATTATCCTCCATCCGTTCAGGGCGGAGGACAGAGGGACCCCCTAACAACTCCACTAGTGTCCTTTGTTGGAGGAAGGGCGTTGTGTAGCAAGTCAAGGGGTGGCGGAGGGCGTGGCCGCCTCAATTCTGCAAGCTTTAGGGGCTGGAGTGTCAGGGGAAAGACAGGCCAGATGCTTGCTCCTAGACTGAGAGAGTGGATGGCGGGTCGTAGCGCTGAGCGGCAAAGGGAGGACCGACATGCCCCAGCCTGGTGGGTGTGGGTGAGGGGGTGCCCTGACCGGAGGACCCTGCTCAAGTCCTGTATAGAGGACAGCATGTCCTGGACATCACCGCTGAAAAGAGCAGAGCCTAGGAACGGGGCATCCATAATGAAGGACTTAATGCCCAGGGCGAAGTCCGGCAGGCAAAGCTAGGAGTGGCACTGGAGACAAACATCCATCGCCGTGCTCCGCACTGAAGCGTTCACCGTGTCACAGGTGGCACAGAGGACATGGAAGCTCACTTTGGAGGCAGATCAGAGTAGCTGCTCTAATTGAGCCTTAGAGTGGGGGAGTCAGGGAAGGCATCTAGAATGCCAGTAGCCTGGCCCAGGAGGGACTGTTGATGAACCACTATGTGCACCAAGTAATTTGGGGCACGCAAGGCTAAAGTGGAAGAAGCATACACCCACTGACCACGTTGGTCCAATTGCTCAGACTCCTTATCCAGAGGGAAGTCACCCAGATGCTTAGGTTTTGTAGCCCTGACCTGGGCTACCATTAGTATGGCAGGGTTAGCCTCAGGATGGGTCCCAAAATAGGGATGGCCATTTGCTGCGTGGTACAGCCAAGCTGCCTTTTTGGGCAAGGGAGGGACCGATGCCAGCTGTTACCAAACAGTGGTGGTAATATCATCATGAGGTGCCACACGAGGCGCAGGCACTCATCCAAATGGTGTCGCTGGGGGTCCTGTAACTCTGCTTGCCAACCTTGCAATGTCTGAATGAGTCTCCTCACCTCCAGAAAGGAAATGTCTTCTGGGGGGTGATTTTGGAGTCTCCCTGATCCACATCTCCTAAGGAGAGGAGTGAGAGTGGAGCCTGGCAACTCTAAGACTGACTCAGAGTCCTCTGAGTAGTCAGAGCCCAGCGCCAGGCACTGGGCTGGGCATGGGACGGTACCAGCGCCCACCCTAGTGTTGGATGGTGGCTCCTGGCAGAGGCGGAAGAGCACTAGGAGCAGGCTGAGGAGGATCCCACGTTGGTGTAGGGACTGAAGAAGGTGCCCTCGGGGCTGGCATCAGGTGCTGGGTGTATGCCCATCAGGAGTTACAAAAAGCGCCATAATCGGCTGATGATGGCTGAGGAGATGTCAGCAGACAAGAAGACCCTGGCATTGGGTAGAACAGTGGGTTGTGTGTCAGACAACCATGGGAAGGGCCTGACGGCAATCCCGAAGGATCGGTCGATGGCTGGAAGGGTGTTGACGGACAGCCCAGAGTTGCATCCGATAGAGGCAGAGGGCCAGGCTGTGGATACAAAGGGCAGCCAGGGGACGGGCCTGACGGCAGTTGAGAGTTAGGCAGAGGATCGGGAATATTCAAGGGAAGTCCTGAAGGTGAAGCCTGGAGACCCGTGGGGGGCAGCTTCAACAGGGTCGGAGGTGCCGGGTCCAAAGGAAGAGGACCAATGGATCCCTGCACTGGGAGGCCTGGTGCCAGGTCTGAGAATGGAGGACTGGTGGACAGTGGCCCTGCCAGTGCTGGGTGGGAAGGCCCCAGAACAGGGCCCACCCACAGCGACATGAGAGGCAGGGGGCATTCAAGGGGTGACCCCTCAGGGAAAAGCTGTGACCGCATAGGAGCAGGTGACAGCTGGCGTTGGTCTGAAGGACCATCTTCGAACCTGCAGAGGCACCGCATGACACCGTAATCAGAGCGGGTGGTGGGGCCAGAGGCAACCCAGAGGAACAGAGGGCTGGTGTGGGCAGAGGGGCCGCTCCCCCATGGGGGGAAGACCCAACATCGGCCGTGGCCCCCAGAGGTGACTGCGGCCTAGAGGCAGACCATTCCCGATCACGATGCTCATCCCACTTGTGCTTTTCTTAGAAATAGTGGAAGTTTCTGACGAGGCCCATGGGGAGGAAAATGCACTCTGGGCCTGCAGCTCATTTTCCATGGTGCCCAGTTTCTGCTGAAGGAGACAGGTTTCCAGAACCCTCTGGTGTTGTCTCCTTGTGGCCTGGTTAAATTTCAGGCAGGCCTGGCAAGCTTTGGTGTCATCATCTGGGCCTAGGCAGATAACAAAGGAGGAATGGCCATCCTTATCCAGAATCTGTTTACTGGTGGAACACTTGGATTTGCAGGACTCAATTGAAGAGGTTGGCAAAGACATGCAGCCAATGATAAAACCGACGAAATACTGTTGAACATGAAAGAAAATAATTGAAAACTAAAGGCAGTCACCTGAAGCAATGTTCCGCAAGGTCTGATAAGCGCAGGCTGAAGTTGGGAAAAGAACTGAGGTGGGGCTGGGGGACTGCCCCTTTATACCATAGGGGGGCATTGCTGTGCAAACGTCGGGGGCGGTCCCTCACTGTAGACTGTTAGCTAGAAGTTTTCTGTGTGGTCCTAGCGTCTGACAGCTTAGTCCTAACGGTGTTGCCTACTGCAAAAACCCCCTCGAAGTAAGTTCTCCCCTTGCACTAGTCCAGCTCCGTCCATAGCCTAGTTATTAGTCTCCAGGTAGACAATGACATCCATCTCTGCTTCCCTTCCTGCTGCTATAGTGATCATCTGGATTCGCTTCCCATCCCTCCGGGCCGTGGCTCCATGTAGGTACCTAACCCCCCTCCCCCTTTTTCCTATTCCCAGACCAATTCCCCTCACAATCCAGTCTTCTAGCCAAAGTTGCTTCCTCTCCCCTGGGGTTCTCTACCTCTCTTCTTGGGGTCTCCACTATGGAGGACCCCCACATCCTCCCCAGTCCCTACAATGGGTGGTTCCTCCTGGCAGTCCTGCCCCACCAGAGTGGCACTGAAATTATGTAGTGGTACTGGTTGAGGAATATTCCTAAGACCCACCACCCCCACCCTTCCAGAGCCTGCCATAGTCCAGCCACTCCTACTCCTAGGCAATCTCAGAGGTAATGAGGTCAGACTTGGTGGCCCCTGGGTGAAGGAAGAGATTGCCCACATACTAGCCAACTCAACCTGGAGTCTAGCAACCTGCTATCTCAAACCCAGAGAGGTGTATGCAGATGGGGCAGCACTGCAGTCTCCAGAAGGTCTCTCTAAAAACTGCTACGTCACAGCCACTGCACCACTCCCAGTTATTCCTATACTTCCCTGTGATAATTGTAAATTCTTATGTACCCCTTGCCCTGATAGGGTGTTACTAGCTTGTCTTCTTTTGTTGTATGTTATGCCTCTTGTACCCCTCCCTAGATAGTGTTGCTACTATTCTCTATTTTGACCTACCCTTTGCCTTTCACCCACCCCTTGTTCACCTTTATCCAGAATAGGGTGTTACTAGTTTTCCCCTTCTATGGTTTGTTATTCTTATTGAACACCTATCCTAGATAGAGTGTTGCTCTTATGAACATATGAAGAATGCCAGCAGATACAGGCCTGATGGTCTATCTAGTCTGCTCAAGTGTGCAGCTAGCAGTCTGTCACACTGCAGCTGCTCCCCCTCCTACCAGCATATCCAAATTCATGCCCATACTAGCTGTTTCCCTCTCCCCAGTGCCTCATTGGCGACCATCCCCCTGACTTTATCCCATCCCTTCTTAAAACTGCCCACCGTCTTCAAGGATACCACCTCTTCAGGCACTACGTTCCACCCTGTCACATCTCTCCGTGAAATAGTGCCTTCTCATTTCCCTTCTGAATCTACCACCCTCCAACTTTAGATTGTGCCCCCTAGTGTCCCTCCCTCTGTACCATCTTTATTTATGCCTTTCATATATTTGAAGGCTTCTATCATGTCCCCTTTATCCCTCTATTCCTCCAGGGAGTACATGTTGAGCTCCCTCAGTTTCTCCTCCTAGGGTTTTTCCTCCATACCGAGGATCATCCTGATTGCTCTGTGTTGGACCCCTCCAACAAATTAACATATTTCTTTAAGAATGGGAGCCAGAACTGCACACAATACTCCAGGTGCAGCCTCACCAATGACCTGTACAGTGAGTGGCAGGATGACCTCCCCTCTCCTGTACGTAATTCCTCTGGCAATACACCCCTGCATCTTATTGCCTTAGCTGCTGCTTTTCTGCACTGCGCTGAATGGTTCATTTGCTATGTTATCACCTCAAGATCTTTTTCCTCCTCTGTAGAGGATAACTGTCCCCCCTCCCAAGTCAGTAATGATTTCTTCGGGTTTCTTGCTCCCAAGTGCACTATTCAATGCTCTAGCCTACCCTTTTACCTATTAATTTTAAGATTTCAATATACTTAAAATTCAAGCCCACAATGTAGTGCGGTCAAGGACGGCATCATCTCCTGCCAACTGCCGCCCCATTCTGTTATGCCCAGTGTGTCGCCGTTGTGCTGTGGTCCTCAGCTTAAGGACCACAATGGAGGACTGCTAGGCCAAAGCTTGTAACTTTGAAATACAACACTTTAGTCCCACCCACACTAGCAGAACCTCCCGAATGAAGGATGAGGGACTACACACTGAAGCTGTTAAAATGGCCAAATGTGGACCAAAAAACAGTAGCAGATGTTATATCCAGAGCCAGACTGACTCAACAGGAGCTACATGAATGGGGCATCCTTTGGAACTGGCCCTCCGTAGTAGCGAACGGCCACACATTTGGTAAAGTAAGACAGTGATAGACCTGAAAGCCTAAAGGTGTATCCTTCCTGTGGCTGCGAGGGAGGGGTTAAGGAGGAATGGGTTGGGCAATTGCCATAAATAGAATTATACAAATTAAACTCTAGTACTGATGCATTTGGGCATCCCTCACTCACATAAGGAAGCACAAAACAGCCGTAGGCCCTGAAGAGAATGCTCCGACTCCACCCTCCTTAGGCCCATTACAGGGTCTCTTGAATTACGAAGGCTCCCTCCCCTACTCAGAGCACTGTCTATTAATAAGCAAGGAGAGAATCCCCACCTCTCTCCTGACTCCCTTACCTTTAAATGTTACTAGCCCATGGTTTCTTTATTATAGAGGAGGTTCCCAGAGGCTCTGTACCTCACTGGTATGTACCTGGGAAACATCCGGAGACAGGGGGGCATCTGGGCGAGGAGAGGGTTTCTATTTTTCATTAAAGAGACCTCCCCGCCAGTGATTCTGGACCCCGGGACCAGCTGTTTCAGTCTAACCTTAATAGTAGGCCCTCAGGGACCGTGATCAGCCTATCTTTCTGCCCCCATGGGACCCACTGAGGGCCGCCCTCTCATGTCCCTACACAAAGTACTGATGTCCTACCCCTAACAGTAGTCCTGGCAACAGTTTGGGACCCAAGGAGCCGTTAGGGCATAATTATCTGTGTGGCTGCTGTCTCCTATATAATTTTCTTTTGGTGACTGCGTCCCCCTGGCTTGACAACCACGGGTGGCTGACTTTAAGATGGTGCAGTCATTTCAATTGTTCATTCTATCAATCCTTGTGTCTTTCTTATTAAGGCTAGCCCCACATGTCGCTGAGACCCTGGTATGCAGTGGTGCAGGGGGCCCACAGCTTGGCTATGAATTTCCCCTTTTGGGAGGGACGACCTTCTCCCTACTAGGAGGGATATTTTCTCTCTTCCAACCCTGGAAGTCATCTTTTAGTGTGGGTCCCCCTATAGGTGGATCCAGAAGTTGGTTGATAACACATGTTACAGTGTTTCAAAGTTTCTATCAGTGTTTTTATAGTTATAGATCACCATTTTGGCTGAATGGGTTGTTAGATAAGAATTGTTATAATTATTATGGTTTGCAGATATTATTAGGCTATATACTGTGTTATAAGTTTTGAACCTGGGAATTCTCAGAGGTTGACACTGTTATTTTATTTTACTTGATATACCCTATTAATCTTATACTGTACCTTTTTCTCCCTATAACAAACAATCCTACAGAGACAGAGGCCCCTAATCAAATTTTCTTTTGCTGCTTAATGGACTTATAGATACAGCATCAGTAGTACTATCATTTAATATTAACGGGATACATAATCCCATTAAGCATTACCACCTATTGCAATTAATGGGGAGAGACAGGCCAGACATCATTCTGCTGCAAAAGATGCATTTGTCTCAAGCAGAGCACGATAAATGTATAATGTTTGGGTATCAGACGGTGGTATCATCATCCCATAAATCGGGTAGAAGGTGAGGTGTAGCTATTTTTATTCCCAGAGGGGTCCCCTTTACCTTTCAAGAGCAGTTTACTGTTCCTGAGGGGTGACAGGCTATTGTAATTGGCCAACCATATGCCTCACCAGTGACACTGGCCTCGGTGCATCCACTGCCGGGATTTTCTAAGGTGTGGCCCAGAAATTCTTGAATCAACTACTCCCAGTTTTACAGGTTCAACTGATCCGAGGGGGGTTAAATGTAACACTTAACCTGAACGTAGATGCCTCTAAACCTTCTCCACATAGGACGAACCCACTTCAAAAATACCTGCACAACACCTTCACCTCCCTAGGTATAATAGACATCTGGAGACACTTTTTTTCCTACAACAAGAGGGTATACATATTACACCCCCAGAACACCAGTGTCCTCCAGCTTAGACTATGTTTTTACAACCGCTGAGCATCTGGACACTGTCCAGGACATTCAGCATGGAGCAACCATTCTCTCTGACCATTCCCAGGTTTGGCCCAAATTCTCTTTAGGAAAGCCAAACCAGTCCCCCCACTGGTGCCTCAACCCTCTACATCTTAAGGACCCAGAATTTAGAAAAGTGGTTAAAGAAACCTTACCTAGAATTCTTGCTGATAATGACCAACCTAATACACCTCCAACAATTCTATGGGAGACGCTCAAGACTGTATTGCAGGCAAGATTATGAAATACTCTGCTAGGAAAAAAGAAGAAAGTGAGTCCCAAATTAAGGAGCAGCAGAATGAGCTCCAAGTGTTGCAGAGCTTTTTACAACAAGGAGAATCAACAGTCAAACCCCAAATACAATCGGTGAAGCAATACTTGGCTACCAAAAGCCTTTGTAGGATGCAACTATTCGGACTCATATGGGACTTTTATGTTTAATTGGGATTTCCTGCACATTCTTATACCTGACTGAAAAGGTTAACTAATTACTGTTACGTTGGATGTATATGTTGATTTACCTGATGCCTTACAGGAGATTGTACTGTATGTAATTTGCATATATTCAAAATGTAATAAACATGAAGTTAAAAAACAACTCACCAATCAAAAAATAGAGAAACAGGTACTCTATCTGAAGCTTGCCTACTGTGAGAGGGGGCCCCAGAGGAGCGAGGAACCTGGCACTCAGGCTCAGGGTGGCCAAAGCTCGAACATGTGTGACTAGCATGTATGACCCTGATATGGGCCACCTCCTCTCTCGCCCTGCTGAAATAAGGAATGCATTTGCTAAATTTTATCAATCGCTATATATGGTATACCCACTCCCTCCATCACCTTCACAGACAGAATCTTACCTGAGCCAGTTCCCCTTACCCAAACTCCCTGAAGCACAGGCACAGTCCCTTCTAGCCCTGATCACTAGTGGTGATGCAGTTCTGAAGGGTGCCAAAACACTAAATGCTTTAGGCCTGGATGGCTATTCAGCCAAATTTTATAAACACTTCAGAGAACAGCTCCTCCCACCCCTTATCTCGGCACTTCAAGCAGTTCAGGAAGGTGACTTGCCCCCCCCCCCCATGGAACTACGTGGGTATTGCAGCCATCCCAAAGACCTTGAAGGAAACTCGCCACCCTGCCTCTTACCGTCCCATATCAATGTTAAATTATGATTATAAATTATTTATGACAATCCTTGCCCATAGAATAGATTCACTACTCCCACTTCTTACAGACCCAGATCAAGTTGGCTTCGTTAAGAAGAGGCAGGCTCAAGATGCCATTTGACGCACCTTTTTGCTCACAGATAATACATCAAATACCGATGACCATCCTGGGACTTGGATGCTAACAAGGCTTTCGACAGGGTTGCCTGGCCTTTTCTCTGGGCCACCCTTTGACATTTCGGCTTCCCAAAAGAAATTACAACACAGCTCCAAAACATTTATCACTCCCCCCCAAGCTTATGTAAAAACAGATGGCTCCTTGTCCGACTTGTTTCTCCTTTCCAGAGGCACCCGTCAGGACTGTCCCCTCTCCCCCTTATTGTTTGCCCAATACCTAGAACCCCTAGCCGAGGCCATATGATGCCACCCCAACATTGAGAGCATCCTTACAGGTGGCTGCTCACATACAGTAAAATATCACTTTTTGCGGATGATATTTTGCTTACCCTGACCTCACCCGAAGAACCCATCCCAGCAGTATGGGATCAACTAGAGATCTTTGGAACTCTGGCGGGATACAAGGTGAATGGACAAAAAACCGAAGTTCTTTTATACAACTATACCCCCTCGACAAAATTAAAGCATCAATTCCCTTTTAAGTGGCATAGGATGGAAATGCACCATCTAGGAATAAAATTAACCAAAAACCTTATACACATGGAATTATTAAATTATGAGCCTCTCACCTAAGAAATTACAGAGAACCTATCAAGATGGTCCCATCTCTCCTTGGGACTCCTAAGCAGGGTAGAAACCATTCAGCAGAACTTATTGCCACAAAATCTCTTTTTTCTCCAAACCCTCCCTGTCATGCCCAGTAAGACCTATTTTCAATCCTGGAAGAAGCTACTTTCTCGGTTTATCTGGCAGCGAAAACCTCCGAGAGTGAGATTCTCTGTACTTCAACTACCGAGGGACAAAGAAGGGCTTAATCTCCCGAACCTATATCAATATGCTCTAGCTTCTCAGCCAAGAACGATTGTGTGCTGACTTTCACCTGCATATAAGGCACACTGGAAGCATATAGAGCTAACCATTAGTGAGATACATCATTTGACAGCATATTTTTTTTAAATCTCCCTAGGTGGATGCCTCTTTCTAAATTCCCGCAATATACAGCCGTACCCTTCCGCCGATGGCTACACTCAATAAACAAGCACTTATCTCCAGCTCAAAAAAGGATCCTTAGATTGTTGCCATATGACAATGTCTATGCCCCTAACAGAACAGACCAGGTGCTTAGTAAATAGCAATGTTATAACATAAGGTACGTCTCCCAACTGGTGGGACCCGCAGGCTTACTCCCCTTTGTGTCCCTTCAGGCAAACTATCAATTGCTCTGTACGGAATTCCACAGGTATCTTCAAATAAAATCATATCTCCAGCCACACGAGGAGGATGTGGCCCTAATGGTTGTAACACCAACACTGCTTGTCTCACTTATCCAATCACACCTTGGGGGTGGGGGGGGAGTCTCAGGCCATCTCATTAGTTTGCTATATAAAGCTCTTAAGACAAAGCCTAATGATTCAACAGAAGTGTTGTGACAAAAATGGTCTCAGGAGTTACAATGTGAGATTATGCTGCAAGCTTGGTCCACATCTGCTTACATAACTCATAAGGTGTCCATGGCCACATACTGGAAAGAATATGCATGGAAAAGCAGAGTCAGATTTTTTCGTACCCCAGCTATTGTGTCCAAATATGAAAAGTCCACCCTTGGCAGTTGTTGGCAAGGCTGTGGATTTGCACCTGCAGACTGCAGACCATGAGCATGAGCATGTACTGTGGTACTGTGGACGGCTTGCACAATATTGGCAGGATGTATTAAAAGACATAATAGCAATATATGACTGCCCAGACCTTCTTACACCTGCTTACATACTTACAGCTGCTCCACCAGAGAATCACAGTATAAGCCGGGAAACGCATAAGCAGATCACATTACTTTTGTTGGCAGCCAAAAAGGCCACAACCAGGCTATGGTGCACATCCAAAATTCCCACCCGGGAGACCTGGCGTGGTCTCGCCATGGAGGTGTACACACTGGAGAGACTCTCTGCCCGGATGCTGAACCGTACATCATTTGAGACTAAAAGGCGCAAGTGGGTTAAGTACCAGCTAGAGCATTACCCTGACTTTGCGCCATATCTGCTCACTCAGCTGGGCGCCACGGGGAAGAATGACCAACTCTCTTCCTCATACTTATAACACACTGTGACCTCCAATAAGATTTCCTGATGTTTTCTAAGGGTGGCCTCTTCTCCACTTATTATTCTCGCCTCTTTACTTTAGTTATCAAACCTCGTCCCCTTATTTCTTTGATCTTTTATCTTTCCTTATTTATTCTCTTTTCCTTTAATTTTTATTACTGTTGTATTAACACAATGTTCTGAGTTTAAAGTACTTTGCCTGTGTTAGGAAGCTACCTATAATGGAATTAACCTGGCAATACATCAAATGAAAGAATATATTTGCAATCCTGGACTGAACAAGAACTATTATTCTTCCCTTTGGTGGAAGTCGATGGAAACAAGACACTCTAAGTATTGTTCTTTCCATTTCCTGCAGTTCATTAGATCAAGCATAATATAAGAAGTCCCTCAAGTCACACTGATGGCACATTAAGAGACTCTTATACAACGTGGAGGACTCTAACTATGTTACAGTAGAACACTCAGGCCAGGAACTCAAGTGTATTGTTATACTGAAGAAATTGTTATCTAGAAGCTATATCTGTTTCTTTGCTGTTATCTTGTTCTAACCTCACAATAAAAAGTTAAATAAAAAAAAAAAAGTATCCTGGCAAACTGCAGTTGTGTGGGTGGCCTGTAATGCTTTTAGTAGTGGTTGGTTAAAAAGTTCTATAGTTGCCTTATAAAAATTCTGCCCCATACCTGTCGGGGACTGGGCTTTTATCATTTTTAGCATCCTGAATGGCCTTAGTTAGATAGCTCTGGAGAGGAAATGGGTTGCAGTAGGCGGGCTGCATGGTCCTCTGAAATGGTAGGGAGGGCAAACTGATCCATGAAAGACTGTAAAGTCGAGGTGTAGGGGGCCTCTTCCTGTGTATAAAGGGAGGTGTAATACTAAAAATTTCTAGGATTTCAGTGGAGCAGCTATGCACTCAACCACTGCTGGGCTCATGTAATTACTGTAGCCATCTGCTGCTGTATTCTTTTTTTTTTTTTTTAACTCTTTTTCCCTCCGGTCAAGGCCCACGGAGCGCCTCTCAGGCATCCTGCCTATTCCTGCCCGTCTGAGGTCCCCTTCGACCCTGAGCCTTCTCTCCCCCCCCCACAGCCAGCACCCCAGCTTAACCCCTCCGGGGTGGAGCCGCCCCTCCTCTTTGGGTGCTCTTACATACATAAACTTCGGCTGTGGGTGAGGGCCCGGGCAGAGAAACTGGAAGGCCAGGCAAGGGGGTCAGGTGCTGTTGCCTACCCGTGGAGCCGGGCTTTTTCCGTTCTTCTGGTGTCCCCCTCCTTTGCATGGCGCACTCCTGACACAATGGCGCACAGCAACCCTGCCTTGCGTCAGCCACATTATATATGTGCTGCCTGCATACTGCAGTGCCCCCAATCTCCACTGGGAGCTATTGGTACGCCAGCCAAGCCCCAACCCTCCCCCCGGGAGAGGAGAGCAGCCCTGCGGGCGCTCAATCCTCGTCTCGTCCCTGACGACCCCCGACACCTGAGCTCACTCCCGAACTCAGGTCGCTGAAGTGGCACAAGGTGTGGCATCCAGTGCCTCAAAACTCAGCACCACCGGGCCGACCTGCTGCTGTATTCTTAGGTGGTATGCCAGTACCTTGGCTGCTTTTGAGCCCTTCCTCATAATATGTGTCTCATCCACTTTGCTCTGTTTTATATGTAAGTAAGTCTTGCATCTTGGCCTGGGTTATTTTAATTTAATAAAAGGGAGCGGTCGCCTTGCATATGTGCAAGCAGTAAATATCTTCTTGCAGCTGTGCAAGGCATTCCTCCCTCTGTCTCTTTTTCTTGAATGCTTGAGCTATGATTTCGCACGTAATACATATACTGTTTTTGTAGTGTCCCATACGGTCTGTGGAGACACATACTCTTGTAGCATTTTCCCTAAGGATTCCAGGGACTGAGTCTTGTAACAGTTTTATGAATTTGGGGTCACGTAGTAGAGATGGATTAATCCTCCATCGGGTGCATCACTTCTCTGAGGGGGTGTAAAAGTGGATGGAGATAAGAGGCATGATTGGAGAGGACTATCTTATCAGTGTCTGTGTCTGTAACCCAGTCTATATGTTCTCCTCCAATACAAAAATAATCTAGCCTGCAGTAGTGTCAGTATGGATTTGAGTAAAAAAGTATATTGTTTATCCCTGGGGTGATGGTGTCCCCAGACATCTATAAGCTCTAGGTCTTTAAGCAATCTCCAAAGGTGTTGCTGTCCTGCTGTGGATGTGGGGGTTTGGGATTGGTGGAATATGCTGCAGGGTTAAGAAGACAGTTGTAGTCTCTTCCAATAAATAATGTCCCTGAATGGTGAGTCAATATTGAATCTATTGGTTGTTGTTTTGATGCAGCATCAATACCTGGGGGAATGCAAAGGCTACATGTGGCGAGAGGTCTGTCGTATCGTGTACCAACTGCCACTGCCAGCCTGCACTGTATCAGAGTGTGTGGAGGTTAAATGAAATGGGGAGGGTATTTTTGTACTGTTTATTTATAAATTTTGCAAGCAAAACTTACAATAATAAAAATACATGCACGAAAAGTTACAGAAGGTGCTTAACATTACATCTACTTATAAAGGACCTAGTGTGACCCCTTTCCAATAGGTACATCATGGGGAAATACAAATAAGTAACAGTAAGAAAAAGAAAGATAAACAAATCGGCTATATGCAGCTCGGAGTTTTATAGGGTTACAAGTTGCCGTAATTTGATTTTAAAACCATTTCCTTTTTACCATTTTGCCCAGGTATATCAAATAAGAACCTGGGTCCTAAGTAACCCACATTAGCTAATTCCAGATAAGTTCAGAAGGAAATGAAAATTACGTACCTACCGTAATTCTTGATCTTCTTGGACGAGTCTCCAACACTCATTCACACTATTGGGATCTGCGCCGGAGGCACTAGGACCCATCGGGAGCAAACTTTTTGCTGGGGAGTCGACGTCAGAAATGGCGCCGCGAGGAACAGTGCAGCGAGCCCTAGCTCACGCGGCAATGACTATCTCGGCGTTGACTCCCCAACCGCCTCAGTACCTTTTTTACCAAGGAGGTGCAGCATAACTAACCTAGAAGGGTAGCCTAACCTAAAAACCGGACATAAAATAGTCCGGACGACCCGTGTAAGAAGGGTCAACAAAGAAGTCTTCAAGGCCTAAAGATTTGAGGGAGTGAAGACCAACAAGAGAGGTGAGCTCGGGGGATGGAGGGTGGGCGTGTGAATGAGTGGTGGAGACTCATCCAAGAAGATCAAGAATACGGTAGGTACGTAAATTTTCATATCTTCCTGGACATAAGTCTCCACCACCATTCACACTATTGGGAGAGTACCAAGCTAATAATCCCCAAGAGGGCAGGAGAAAACCAAGAGCTCACGCTTTCTTAAGACAGAAGTCCATTAAGGATGGCTCTGCCAAAGGAAGAATAATAGTCTGGCATGGACATCAAGTGCATAATGTACTTAGATATGCACTGAGCTCCAGGTAGCTGCATTGCAGATGTCTACAATGGGCGCGCTGCGGTTTCCGCTAGGGATGCCGCTACCGCTCTGGTAGAGTGAGCGTAAACTCTACCCTCCAACTTAACCTGCGCCATGGAATAGCAGTGACGAAGGCACGCCATTAGCCATGTTGAGATACATCTAACAGCGACAGGTTGACCCAGCCGGGCCTCACTGAAGAAGCGAACAGTTGCTGGGCTTTACGAAAATCCTTGGTTCTATCTAAGTAGAAGCATGGCCCTCTTAATATCAGAGAATGAAAGTGTTCCCTTCATTTTGGAAGTCCATAAAATAAGAGGAAAGGACCAAAGGTTGGTTAAGATGAAATTCTGACACAACCTTAGGAAGAAATTTAGGATGAGTGCAAGGACTACTTTGTCCTTATGGAACACAGTATCACGGAGGGTCTGTGACCAGGGCATGTATCTCAGAGACCCTCGAGGCTGAGGGTAATGGCCACTAGGAAGGCAGTCTTCCAGGTGAGGAACTTTAGTTCACAGGTAGCTAGAGGCTCAAGGTTTCGGGTGAGCATGTCTAGCACAAGGAATTAATGTCCCAGGCTGCAACGGACGTCTTGTGGGGTCTGGTGTGCAGAATGCCCTTAAGAAATTCTAACTATAGGTAACTGAGCCAGTGAAAGAGAAAAAAACGGCTCATGATACGCTGAAATGGCACTAAGGTGAACCTTAACTGTAGAGTACTGGAGACCTGAATTTGAGAGGTCCAAAAGGTACTCAAACTTTATCCGGAGGGCAGGAGAAAGGATTCAAAGAGGACTTTGCACACCAGAGGGAAAAACGCTTCCACTTAGCCGTGTAAGTTTTCCGAGTGGCTGGTTTCCGTGCAGCCAGAAGGATATCGAAACTCTTCGAGAGACATTGAACCGATTACTTCTACCTCTTCAGGAGCCAAGCGTGAAGGTGAAGAGATCTCAGACTGGGATGGACCACGGTCCCTGAGTTAAAGGTTCATCTGCAGGGAAGTGGTCTCGGAGGAACTGCCAACATACTGTTGAGAAGTGGAAACCACAGTTATCGAGGCCAAAGGGAGCAATGAGAATCATCTTGTCTCCCTGAGACTCGAACTTGAGGAGTACTCTCTGAATTAGAGGAAAAGGCGTAAAGGCGTAAAGAAAGCGTTTTGTCCACCGCAGCCTGAACGCATCCTGACAAAAAATGCCAGGCCCTAGATTTATGGAGCAGAAGAGAGGCAGTTTTGCGTTGAGTGGGGACGCAAAAAGGTCCAGGTCCGGAGTTCCCCACTCTTCGAATAGTGACTGAACTATGGTTGAGTCGAGAGACCACTCGTGAGGAACTGTCTCTGTTCTGCTGAGACGGTCTGCCAAGTCGTTCTGTACACCTGGCAGGTAGATTGCTTGAATTAGAGCCTTGTGCTCCAAGCACCATTCAGACCCTCATCGCTTCTCTGCATAAGGGGTAAGAATGAACACCGCCCTGCTTATTGATGTAATACATCACTGCCTTGTTGTCCGTTTGGAGGAGAATATTCTTGTGACAAAGAATGTCCTTCAAGCTCGGACCGCATAAAAGGACAGCTCATTTCTAGGACATTTATGTGAAGCTGAGACTGAGTTGAGTCCACACACCCTGAGTGTGGAGAGCCTGACAGTGAGCTCCCACCCCATAAGTGAGGCGTCTGTGGTAATGGAGATCTGATGGTCCAGAGGGGCAAGGGTATCCTTGCAGGAGATTGTCCTCTTGAGACCACCAGGTGAGAGACCTCCGTAGGGTTCTGTCACCTTGATGAGATAGGACTGCTGGGTGAGTGGTTGGAGACCACGAGTACTGAGCATCCACTGGGTGGTTCTCATGTGCAGGCGGCCAGAGGTACAGTGAACACTGAGGATGCCATGAGGCCCAGCATCCGTTGCATTGAAGCGCTGTAACCGACCTGTTCTCTCCGATGTAACGGGCCATCAGAAGGATATCGTTCCTTCTGTCCTCTGGAGAAAAAACCGCACAGGATGTGTCCAGAAGGGTCCCTATGAAAAGGAGCCTCTGGGAGGGCTGCAGCTGTGATTTCTTGAGGTTCAGCGGGACTCCCATGGGCGTAAGGAGTTGAGAGGCCGTCTCTCTGGCGTCAGAGTCCTGCCTGGAAGGAGTTGCAGAAGCCAATCGTCCAGATAAGGGAACATCTGAATTCCGAGGTTTTCTGAGTGCGCTGCAAGAACTGCACAACACTTTGTAAAACTTCGCGCGCCGAGGATAGCCCAAAGGGCAGGACTCTGAACTGATAATGTTGTCCCAGAGCCACAAACCTCAGGAATTTGTGATGTCTCGGGTGAATGGGAATGTGCTGGTAAGCATCCTGCATGTCTAGGAAGCTAACCAGTCGTGCTGATGAAGCAAGGTAACAGGGTCCCTAAATCATTTTGAATTTCTCCTTGGGAGAAATTTGTTTAACTTTTGAGATCAGAGTGAGGCGCATTCCATGAACTTCTTTGGAACCAGAAAGTAATGAGAGTAGAACCCGTGTTTCGTTGATGCAGTGGCACAAGTTCTACTGCCCTGTTGTTTAGAAGGCCCTGAATCTCGGCGGTGAGAAGGTCTGACTGAAGGGCCGACAGCCTGGGCTGCCGTTTGGGAGGACAATCCGGAGGAGTTTCCACAAAATTGAGTGAGTACCCCTCGCGGATTATCCGAGACCCATTGTCTGAAGTTATAGTTTCCACTGGCTGTGAGAAGTGCATCAGCCACTCCACGAGAGGAAAAGTCCACCTCGGGCAGTTGAGGTGGGACTTGGGCCAACACTTCATAAAGTAGCGCTGGGCATTTGGGCCCTTGCCTTTCTGCCTCTTCTTTTGAGGTTGGGCAGGTTGGTTCTTATGGAAACTACCCCTGCCTCTGCCTCGAAAGGACTGAGAGTTATGAAACTGGCGTCTACTGGCATGCCCCTAGAGGGGCAGGAGGTCTAGCCAACAATGGCTGACCCAGTCTTTTGTGTAGCTTCTAGAGCTTGCTCGACCTGAGGACCAAAGATATGCACCATAAAGGCAATGCCATTACCTGCTGTTGCGCATCACTGGTGAAGCCTGAAGTGCGCAGCCAGGAATGGCGTGAGTGCAAATACCAGCAGCTGCTGAGCAGGAAGCCAGTCGAAAGCGTCCATGGCTGCTTTAACCTGTTGGTTGTTAGATTCAATACCCTGGTAATGGTTTGGAAAGCTCTGGTTTTGAATCCGAGTCGTAAGAGCTTCAACCATTTGCTTGAGAGAGTGCCACAGGATATACTCGTACTGAGAAAAATAGCCCTGATAACTGGCAATACGCATACTTAGGGTAGAAGCAGCAAAGACTCTCTTACCTAAGGTGTCTATCTACATAGATACATAGACAGTGTCGGCAGATAAGGGCCTATGGCCCACCTAGTCTGCCCATTTGAGCTTGTAAGTTCAGTTTGTTTTCCTAGAAGTCTATTTCCCCTTACCCCTGACCTCTAGAATTCCTTTATGTCTATCCCATGCATTCTTAAATCCTGTGATTGTTTCAGCCCCCACCACTTCCTCTGGCAGGGTGTTCCACTTGTCCACCACCCGTTCTGTGAAGAAATTCTTTCTCATGTTTCCTCTGAATCGTCCTCCCTCCAACTTCATCCAATGCCCTCTAGTCCTGAAACATCTTTTCGCTTAAAATAGTGTTTTCCTGCACCCTGTTCCTCCCTGTAAGATACTTGTATGTCTCTATCATATCCCTCTCTCCTCCTCTCCTCCAGGAGTACATGTTCAGTTCCTTCAACCTGTCTTCATAGGACTTGTGATGCAACCCATGCACCATCTTTGTTGCCCTCCTCTGAACCTTCTCTACCCTGTCTATGTCCTTACGTAGGTATGGTCTCCAGAACTGTACACTGTACTCCAGGTGGGGCCTCACTAGTGTCTTGTATAGCCGAATTATGACCTCCCTTTTCCTGCTGGTGATGCCCCTGCCTATACATCCCAGCATCCTATTTGCTTTACCTGATGCCTTGTCACACTGTTTCCCTACCTTGAGGTCATCAGAGATGACAACCCCAAGATCCCTTTCCTGCTTGGTGCATGCTATATCCTCACCCCCAACTGATATATTGTGCCAGGGTTTTTGTGACCCATATGCATTATCTTGCACTTCTTTGCATTGAATTTCAACTGCCAAACCCTTGACCATTCTTCAAGTTTCTGCAGGTCCCTTCTCATTCTGTCTACACCCTCTGGTGTGTCTTATGAGATTCCTTGTTAATAGGTTGAGCTGTAGTGGTTTGAGGAAGGACGACCTTATCATTCTCTGCCAGGAATACAATAGGATCCGCAAAAGCTTGGGATGCCAAAATGGGACGATCCTTGGGGGCTGAATATTTTCTATCAATGGATTTAGCCACCGATGACGAGAGAGCAGGATTATTCCATACCATTTGAGACAGCGTCTCGAAGGAAAGGCTGAATCGGAGGAGTCAAATCCGTAGGGATCTCGAGGCATGAAGGTACTGGAGTCTTAGCAACTTCCCCAGGATCGATGTCTGTAGTCTGGAGAGAAAGTGTGAAATCATATTTTTCAGCAGAGACTTAAATGACAGGTCCTCGACCACAGGCTCTGCAGCAGTAAAGATCCTGCTTAGGTCACCTCATACCGCCCAGCCGAAGGTCTGGGTCAGGCTCAACATCATCTCCTGACAGTCCAGGAGGGGCTGTATGGACAGGAAAGGGATGAAAGCCAGAAGAGGAAGGAGGAAAAGAGACAAAGGAAAGTCTCTGGGAGCCCCCAGCGCGCCCGAGAAACGCGCCGAGGAACCACAGCGGCGCGCAAATGGCGCTGAAAGCCGCTGGCGCGAGGCGGCGCCGCTGCGCCACACAGTGCCGAACAGCTGCAAGGCACCGCGTTTACACCGCGAAACCACCACATCACAGGCGACGCCGAGGACGGGCGCCGTTAGTGGCCGCACGGCTACCAAGGCGCCTCAGAGACCGAAAAACAGGTTTTAAAGGAAAAAGAGCAGGAGATAAGGGCATCGGTGTGGCCCCCTGCGCCGAAGCCATCTGGGGGGGGACACCTAAGCACGGAGTCGACGGCACCGAAGGAGGTACCACGCAACCAGGAAAATCCAACTGCCCTACCTGGTCGCCCAGACAGCCCGAAGGCCCACGAACAACCAAGCCAGGCAGCCGAACCAACCTCTGAGCCCATTGCTCCAAAAGAGCAGCCCACTGATGAAACTGCTCATCTGAAGACCTACCTGTGGGCGGGGTAGGACTCTGATGTCGAAGACTTCGGCTACCAGAAGCCGCTGTTGGCGACTCCGAAGGAGGAGACCGGCAACTAGCCTCGATAACCGAGCGTCTATGCGCAGACGTATCAGAGGCGACCTCGGTGATGCCTTCTCTTTTTAGACCTGTGGGCGAAGAAGAGCTCGAGGCGAGCAGTGCCGAGAAATGCGACCGTTTGGCTTTATGCTTCCTTGAGACCATCCCCCGGCATTGGACTGACCGTTGTCAGACCCTCCTTCCGGAGAAGGCGGGACGGACCCAGCCCGACTGGCTGAACAGCTTTCATCGAAGTCTCCCTACCATCACCTGACCTGCTCATGGTCGACTCCGGCCAGAGTAGGCTGAGACTTCTTTATCAATTTTATTAAAAATAAGAATAACTTAAGTGATACTGTATCGAGATAATACTACAAAATAATAAAAACTGAAAACTATGCTAGTTTGAAGTTTGACTCCGCACGGCGAAGTCGTCACTGGCGCCTCGATGGCGGGAAAAAAGGAACTGAGGCGGTTGGGGAGTCGACGCCAGATAAAGTCACGCTTACGCTAGGCTCTGGCACTGCCTCGTGGGCGCCATCTTTGGCGCCGACTCCCAGCAAAGTTTGCTCCCGATGGGTCCTGTGCCTCCAGCGCAAATCCCAATAGTGTGAATGAGTGGTGGAGACTTATGTCCAGGAAGATCTTAATCTCCCAAGGGGAGAGCCCAGTTTAACAGATTTATAGCAGTAACATTAAAATAAAGAAGAAAAACGTCTCACCAACATTAGCCATCAGAGTGAACAGTCGATGTAACAGCCAAAACTTTGCATTTAAATTGCAATTTAAACAGCTTACCTTGAGCAACACAATTCAACTTAGCATAGCCCCTAAGTAAAATGATATGCATTTAGTAGAAAGTTATACATTAGGTTAATTTCATTTTCTGGCTGTGAGGGACAGTGCGGGCCTGAATTAAGAAAAACTCTGCTCAAATTAGGTGCATATAAGAGTGAAGATCAGTAGTGTACTAGATCCGCACAGAATCAGTCGGTCATGCGGTTACAGCATGGAGGTGGCCATTTTACCCCATCGTGTTACAACATCAACTTATCACATTTAGTGCACAACCCCTAGCACAACTGAAGGACAAACTGAAAAACATACATTAATAAGATAAATAAAATGAAATAACCTGGCCTGATATCTCCCCATCATAAACTGTATACAGAGCCCATAAAGATAGCTGGAAATTCTATTAAGTTCGGGGGCTATAGGAAAGGGCATGCTTCACAGAAAAAAGAAGAAAGACTCGAATGTTACAGTTTATATATGGACGGTGCAAAATGTCAATGTCCAAAAGTATGATGGTAGAGCACTACAAAGTCACCCATAATCAGACAACCTCACAGGCATACCTCAAAAACCTGAAGTGAGGAAATTGTAAATTACACATCCTTAGAAGCCTGCTTCATCAATGGAGAGCTCCTCCTCCTCCACTCCTGCCATTTCTATTTTGGTCCTTTTCACCAGTTTGTCTGTCTTACGAGGGTCATTAAACATATATGGTATGTATGTCCCTTTCAGTTTATTTTCAATTTAGTAGTGACAAGGAGCTGATGCTGTAGTTTAAGTGCTCACAGGGAGCCTCTAACATGGTCAAATGCTTTTCAGCGCTGTCTTGTTGCATACGAGAGGTCAGGGAATAAGGAAAGGTGGCATCTCCATACCACAGGTCCCATTTTCTTCAGGCTAGCTGGAGAATTCTGTCCCATACTCCAACTGCAAACAATCAGGAGAGTTCAAGGACCATCACCACTCATTGCGGCTCTTCTTGGTGTGATTCGGTAAGCTTTCACAAGCAGAAATGGAGGGAGCCCAAACAACTGTGGCAGCATAAGTGAAATAAAATCCAAAGGTGTCTCTCCCTCTGCTTGCTCAGGCAAACCTATTAATCAAATATTTCTGTAACCCCCTTGCAAATGGGGGTTCCTAGAAATGCCAGTCTGGGTTTACCTTAGCCTGTTTTGTTCTGTCCTTCTCCAGCTGTCTCTTGGGCTTCTCCTGACTTGGCCTCTAATTTTTCTGGCTTCCCTGGTCCTGTTTGCCCTCGTGTGTGCCCCAGCTTGCATGAAATGAAAATCCAGCCCCTCGGGGCTTAAATTGCTGACCGCGAGCTCCTGCTGCAAAAGTGCTGCCTCCAGGGCAGCGGGAGTCGTGTTGGCATGCAAAGCACCTTTGATGTGGAGCTGCTTGTTTTGCAGTCGCCTCGGGGACTATGCCGTGGGTCCCGGGATCCCTTCCACCTATTTGGGACCCGGTGATCACGGACAGCCTGCTGGGGTGCCGCTCAGATGGGAATTAAAGGAGTTATGACCGGGGCTCATTTGAATATGCCTGTGCAGGGCCCTGGTCATCTGAATAATGCATAACAGTGTATCTGGCTGCCTCCAGGGTAGCTGTGTTCAGCTCCAGCCGAAAAGTAAAGAATTAAAATGTTTTACATAATGGAACTGTTGCTGCTTGTTGGGAATATACTGTGCATGTGGGGAAAAGTGTTTAAAGTTAAAATGAGTACTGTTTCCCTGGCAATTCTAGTATCTGGGACTCTGTGTGTCAGCTGCTACAAGGGGAGCTTGCATAAGTGCAGCAGCAACAGGAAAAGTAAAAGAGCCATGTTTTTCATCTGTTTAGCGACTGCAAGTACAGCCTTTAAGCTACAGAACTGTGGGGCAAATAATTACTTCTTTCTGGCTGCACCAGGACATTATTCAGGACTGTATCTAATCTGCTATAAGGGACAGTGGGTTAAGCAGCCATTGCCAGCAATACAGCCAATTGGAATTGCAGCAATAGATAGCCAGGACTCGTGGAACATTCACTGCATCTCATGGGTAAGCACCCAAGTGCTTATGGGGGCTTACAGGGACATTATTTTAGGCGCAAATTCCACAACCCAATTGTGCCTCGAGTGTTCTGATTGACAGGTCCTTCAGCAACTTGGAAACATGTCACCCCATCCCTGCTACCAATCAGGAGTCGAGCTAGGAGCTCTATAAAGAGACAATGTTGCCAGTTTGTCTGGAGATTCAGAGAGAGATTTGGGGAGACAGCAGTAGAGCAGGTTTCAGCCTGCTGGGAGACCCCCATGGGGGAAGAGCTCAGGCTCCAGCCATGCCATCAGGCCTGGGCCACTTAATTCAAGCCCTTTCAGTCTTCACAGGGCATTTGTTATTTTCTTCAGTTAACAGTTAACTAGTTACAGTAATTGTGCTTTCTGCAACAGCTAGTCTGGAGGTTGCCAGTACTGTCCTCCAGAGGCTAGCCTTCCCTTCCACGTCGGAGAAAGATGTGGACCGAAGAATCAGATGCCCAGCAGCGGTGAGAACGCTGACCAGACCAGATGACATCATGCAGTGGTGGGAGCGCTGACCAAGTACCTCAGCGGTGAGAGAGCTGAAGAAGTCTTCAGGATGCCTTCCATTGCGGATGAGACCCGTGGAGGACCTGAGTGAGTACCCTCATACCCCCCGGTGCGAGGGAGAAGTTAAGCAAGTAATCTTGGGGGCTCCATGCCCCATTAAGAAATGTGTGCTGTTAAGTGTGAAGTACTGAAGTCATCAGTCTGGGATACTAATCCCAAAAGAGACTGCCTAGTTCAAATAATGGATGCATCTTGTCTGTGGCCCAAATGGCTAAGTTGCAGGTGCAGCAAGATGCTGGGCTTAGTGAATCATATATATGTGTAGCTATGGGTTAGAGTCCTGCCATCGTGGAGCTATCTGCCAAGACGCGCTTGCCACTTCATGAGACAGGAGGCCCTAGAGCATATTAATGTCTAATATACCTTAAAGAGAATGTACCTGTGTCTGCACAGAATTTCGTCTAAGGTGCTTGGGTATAAGTGTTAAATGGCTAGATGTGCTGGATAGGACTCCGCTTGTGGATAATGTTCTTGGTATATAGAATGTACTGGAAGTGACTGCATATGACTAAAGTATGGGATGCTTGATAAAAGTGTTGTTGCCAACTTTTGGTATATAAAGTACTGGATGTGACCGTGTTTAAATTGCGTTTAGGATGCTTGACAGAAACATCACTCTCATTTCATTGGATGGGACTTTCAAATATTGTGCTGAATGTTCTGGATGTAAGATCCACATAGTTTGTTCTGGAATGTTCAGAAGTCTGCAGGTGCGGGCAATCCCTGATTTGTCTGCTAAAATGTAGGGCAATCCCTGCTGTGGTTGTAAATAGTAATTTGCTGCTTTACAAAAAATCTGGTTCCAAGTGGTCCCCACCCTCAAATTAATAGCCGGTCACCTCAACCAGCTGCAACTCCATCAGGCCTGCAGCATCTTGGACTGTGGTATCTGTTTAACCAGTACGGTATGAGATTGCAGGGTTTCTGCTGTATCTGGCACTGGTACCAGTGTGGGTAATATTAATAATTATGTTTAACATCTGATTTATCAGCAGCTAGATAGCCAGGGCTCTGGATGTCTTAAGTCGAATGGTAAAATGTGATTTAAGTCCGCCTGTTAATATGTAGCCACCCAGCTGGACGGTTCACCAGCAAAACCCAAAATGATCTCTGTACATGTGTAAATACGGTAAGATATCCTCTGCTCCTCCTGTTTCCCTTTCCTAGCTCCTTCATTACCCCCTGAAATAAATATCTTGTTATTTGTTGTTTGAAGTCCCGTGTGAGCATATTATTAGAGACAGCCTTTAATTCAAAATGTTGAAATGTGGGGAGCTGTATCTTGGGGCATGTCTGGGAAGGGTAACTAGCTGCTCAGGGGGCTACACCCAGTACCATCTCACCCACGTAAAGCACCTTGAGTGGAGGCACTGCTCAAATGTTTTTAAAAAATGTTATAAGTTAGCGAACCCAACCCCCTTAGCCTATGTCCAGGGTAGTAGGCAGGGGTGTAACACTGGGGGGTGGCGCCACCCAGGGGTTACATTTCATTCTCTGCTAGAGTTTTCAACTGTCTCCAGCCTTTGTCGCAACATCACATTTTCTTTTACCAACTTTGCAGTGGCATCAGCTGATTTTACAGCGATATCATCCACCCTTTGCAAAGTTTGCTCTACATTGACCATCCAAGATTCTAGATTAGCGACCCGAGGGGTCAAAGTGTCTAGTTTCTTGTCCATATCTTGTACTATGTGCACTGACTGGGTGACTAGGGAGGTGGATCGGGGAGGGCAGTGGACATGGCCTATCTGGACTTCAGCAAGGCCTTTGACACTGTGCCACATAGAAGACTATTACACAAACTGGGGAATATGGGTGTGGGCAGGATAGTAGTGTGGTGGGTAGGTAACTGGCTGGGTGGCAGGACAAAGAGGGTGGTGGTAAATGGCTGTCACTCCACAGAGGGAAGAGTGACCCTTGGGGTACCACAGGGATCAGTGCTGGGACCGGTCCTATTCAACATCTTCATCAGTGACATTGCGCAGGACCTAGAAGGCAGAATTTCACTGTTCGCTGATGACACAAAGCTCTGTAACAGAGTAGACACACCAGAGGGTGTAGACAGAATGAGAAGGGACCTGCAGAAACTTGAATAATGGTCAGGGTTTGGCAGTTGAAATTCAATGCAAAAGAAGCAAGATAATGCATATGGGGCACAAAACCCTGGCACAATATATCAGTTGGGGGGTGAGGATATAGCATGCACCAAGCAGGAAAGAGATCTTGGGGTTATCATCTCTGATGACCTCAAGGTAGGGAAACAGTGTGACAAGGCAGCAGGTAAAGCAAATAGGATGCTGGGATGTATAGGCAGGGGCATCGCCAGCAGGAAAAGGGAGGTCATAATTCCACTATACAAGACACTAGTGAGGCCCCACCTGGAGTACAGTGTACAGTTCTGGAGACCTTACCTACGTAAGGACATAGGGTAGAGAAGGTTCAGAGGAGGGCAACAAAGATGGTGCATGGATTGCATCACAAGTCCTATGAGGACAGGTTGAAGGAACTGAACATGTACTCCCTGGAGGAGAGGAGGAGAAAGGGATATGATAGAGACATACAAGTATCTTACAGGGAGGAACAGGGTGCAGGAATACACTATTTTTAAGCGAAAAAGATGTTCCAGGACTAGGGGCATGGGATGAAGTTGGAAGGACTGACGATTCAGAAGAAAGCGTGAGGAAGAATTTCTTCACAGAACGGGTGGTGGACAAGTGGAACACCCTGCCAGAGGAAGTAGTGGGGGCTGAAACAATCACGGGATTTAAGAATGCATGGGATAGACATAAAGGAATTCTGGAGGTCAGGGGTAAGGGGCAACAGACTTCTAGGAAAACATAAACTGAACTTACAAGCTCAAATGGGCAGACTGGGTGGGCCATAGGCCCTTATCTGCCGACACTGTCTATGTATCTATGTAAGAATTGAACTGACTATAGAAAGAGAGACCTCCTCGACGTTCACTCCAATTTTCCCTACGGCTCCATCTTGTAGAGGTGGCCTAGTGTCTCATGCTTTGGAGGTTTTCAGAGCACAAAAAATCATTTGCAGGTGCTGTAGTTTTGGGCTTGCCCATTTTTGAAATTTTAGCAGCTGCTTGTGCTAGAGAGATGACTTGAGAGTCTAATATTCACCTAAAAATGTTGTTTTAAATCAAATAAGGCTCTTATACCTGGAGCTCTGTGAAGGCACGTCTGCTCCGCTCTGCTGCTCAGCCACGCCCCAAATGGGGAGTTTTTGGTGTTGAAATTACTACCCCTCTGCGTCTTCCTTTTTTATAAGCCAACTCTATCACATAGTCGTATCCCAATTTAAATAGTTCCTTGTGTTCCATGTTAGTAAGATGGTTCTCTTGAAGTAGGAGGCCCGAGTGTGATTTTTCTTCAGGATGTGAATAGGCCTGGATCTTTTAACCAGGCTGGACAAGTCCATTCATATTATGTGAAATAGATGCCATAGGGTTTAGTAGTAAGAAACCTACTGGGGGAAGGGGCTTTGTTTTGTTGTAAATAGACTGGTCCAGGTTAAGGGTCGTTTGACTGCCACCTCTCCTAACCTAGCATAGTTGTCTCAAGTTGAACTGTATGTGTGACAGGGCATGTCCCTGAGCCCTCTGTGAAGAAAGCTGTGTATCGTATTTATAGCAGCAAGTAAGATGACCAAATTTAACTTGGGGTTGGGGAGAACTGTGGCATGTAACACTATTAGTAACTAAACTTACAAGAAAGACTAAAACCAACAACTGGGGTGGTTGAGGCAAATCCTGGGCCCCAGTAATATTCTGCCAGCAGGGCCTAGGTCTGGGGAAGTGGGGTCGGTGGAGCGCAGGACAGTTGTTTCTGCTGGCCAATCGACAAGGGTTTGAACTCTGCAGACTTCCAAGGTAGGGGTGAATCTGCTATCATCCCTAGAGGCATTACTCTAAGGTGCTGCCTTGGCAGGGCTCTAATATTCTCAGGGAATTGGGCCCCGAGTGCTCAACACCCTGGAAAACAAGGATGAGGAAAAGAAAATTATGGATGTAACAAAGAAAATTCCAGGAAGGTGGGGGCATATAAAATATGACCATCTTGGAATCATGGCTGTCCCTTTATCAGAGTCCAGCCCCAGCCCTATAGTCTGTCCCTTATACATCTGTGCAGTAGAAGCTGGTGGATACTAATTTGTCTTTATAATATATCAACTAACCCATATACAGCTCTCAGGATTCAAGCATGCATGGGATAGACACAAGGGGACCTCAGAAGTAAGGCAAGGTGGGGGGAGAGACTGGAGATTGAGTAGGGTCTGTGGTGGTACAGTACATAGGGAATATAGGGCAGACTAGGTGGGCCAAGACATCCTTATCTGCCAACACCTTCTATGTTTCTATATTTACTAAGTCTCAGTACATTTTTAGTGCTTATTTCAGCCAGAGGATGATCCGTGTGTTGGTGGCTCCTCTGTGGGAGTTATTAAGTCACTGCTCTGATGCCCAAACTGTGACTTTCTGCAGCACGTCTGTGAATCATACACAGAAGAGTAGGGTAGTAGAGAGATATGACTGCTAAGTTTAATTTGTTTAGAGTCTAAGCCCATGTTTTAATTCTGATGCAACCACTCTAAGAGTGTGGGCAAACTTCCCTGTAGTGGGATAATATCCAGAATATAAGGTTGGAGAAATATTCTGACAAAGAGCATATTTCCCAAGCAGCGTAGGTCTGGGGGGGCTCTCTCTGGGGGAGGGTTACCAGTTGTGTGGGGGACCGGACCTTGCTCTGACTGTGCCGGCATCAGATCAATTAGGATAACTGCTGGGGCTCCAATGAAGAATCTAGACGTTACTATTTTTTATTTATTTAGCTCCTTTTATAGGGAGTAACTGTAGCCTCCCCGTGACCATATATATGTTGGGAGTTTTGATAGGAGGATATACCTCACTCTGGATATATCAGATGAGTGAGGTAGCCCGGAGGTGTGGCATTTGTCAAGGTACTCCTGTCCTGCCTGATAACACTGGAATGGGGGAGTGCGCTGCCTGGCCCGGCTCTACTGGGACCATTCTGGCCATAGGCTCCCCGAATTTCCCTACTGCCTCTAAATCCTTGCAATATCAGAGAGTACTGTACCCGAGCACTGTAATCTGGATATTATGGCCCACCTCAGGAGACTTTTAATTTGTTTGGCTATACAGTGCGGAGACTCCCGGAAGGGTTACATTTCTTAATTAGGCACTAGTCTGGGCATGGACCCAGCTCCCCCCCTCCAGAAAAAGACCCCACCCCCATTACTCATTCAGGTTTCTAGCAGTTTGGCGTAGAAACTTCAAAGGTGCCTGTGGACTTGTGCTTCATCTCCTAAAGCTGTCCCATGATTTTTGCTGGGGTGTCCTGAGCAGGCTGCTTTCTTATCATGTTCTGGGAGGATCTGTGTGGTAGAGTATTGCATTACTGAGTAGGTGGCTACTGCAGCCTTCTATGCTTTACCAGGATGCCTCTGTCTGCTGGGTCTTGGATTGCTTCTGCCACGGAATCACACCCGCCCAGGTACTGAATAACTAATTTGGCATGGCACGTGGTTTTAAATTTGAGTTTGTGCTGCCAGAGGGTATAAAAAAAGGGGATATATTCCTGTCTTTTGCACATTGTCAGGGGCGCAAAGTCAATATCCAGGTAAACCTTAGTTGTTGTTTTTTTCTGCTCCTCCCCGGGCACCCCCCGACCGGCCACTCCTTCGGGCCTCCAAGGTGCACTCCGGCACCACTCATCCCCTTGCCACCATCCACTGTCCCTAGCAGCCACCCCAAGGTAATCCGATGTATCCCTTCATCGGAGGCCCTCCTTCCAATTTGGGGAGCAGGCGCCCGTGGGTGCAACTCTGTATTCGGGTGTTGCGGGGTTGGTCCAGACACTTTCCAAGGCCTCGTGGCATCGGGGAACCGGAGGCAATCATCCAGTTGCTCATGGGTCTTTTGCCATTTTTCTGCCCTCCCACTCCCTCCACCTTGATTAGGCCTTCGCATGATGGCAACTTGAAGCACGGACATGTGGGGGTGTGATGAGGTTTCACCCCCCCAAGCCACATCACCCAATCCACCTTCAGAGGCCCAGTTTAGAGCTGTATGAAGAAAGGCATCCATAAAGGCATGAATATCACTGCCCTCTGGAAGCCAGTATATCTTGATGTTCTTTTGGTGGGCTTTATTTTTGCATCTTCCTGCCAGTCTGGAAGCTCAAGCTATGTCTCTACGAGATGTAGTAAGGTAGCTTCCATGTCTGCCATGTAGTTTGGCTGCAATATCACTTGTTGTTTTATGGCTGATACTCTAATGTCTAATTTAGTAAGGTCTGCGTGCAGTATTGAATGCAATTCTTTAAATTCCAGGAATTCTGCACTGAATACTTTCAGTTCAGTAAGAATCTTTTCCAGTTTTTGGCCTTTCTGCTTTTTCGTGCTGCACAGTGTATCTGGGGAGGGAGCTTGGGCCGCTACAGAGCCCCTGATTCCATGGAGTCTGACATGTCAGCCACCAATCTGTCAGCATCCAGCAGTAGGATGGAAATTTATTCTGCCCTAGCTTCAAAGGTGTACTAATGTGCCTCCTTGCTCTGTTTTTGTTGGAATTTGCTGAAATTTAGCAGGTTTAAAGAGGTTTCATCTTAGGCTGAGTGCTGGAGCTCCCAAACAAGGACGGCAGCCATTAGCCAGATGATGTCACCAAAAGTACACAGCTACCTTTTTAACTTTGTGTAATACATGCCTTAATTCTGCACATATATGGTGAAATTTGCACAGATAATTATACAGCAATGGATTTGCACCTGCTATGTTAAAATAAAAACTCTTCTGGTACTTTTTTAGCATCTAATTGCGTTTTTGATCACCCTTTGAACGATTTGTTTTATAAAATTTACTAGTATGCACTATACGCTGAGTGTTTTTTGTCCAGGGTTAGCCACTCCTAGTATGTGTGCACATCTCCATTTTTAATGTCTTGACTGTTTACGTTCTGGAGTGCTGGTTTGGTTGTCTGACCTAAGCACTGACACCAACCTAGACATCAGAGCTTCTAGTGGCACTGAAGTCAACACTGGCATCAACACCTATGCACCAATACTATGTTTGGTGTCAATGCTAGAGTCAGCACCAATGTCAGTACCCTCCTCAGTGCCAGCACCTTGAATAGTAGTAGTAACTCCAGTAATGGCTCCAATGGTCAGTGTTGACATCAAATTTATAGTCAAGACCAAAGGGGTGTCCTGGCTCCTGGGTGGCCCATCCAAGAAGGCAAATGGGTCTTGGTGGGTTCTCCCCCAGTCACCCAGAAGGAGACAAGGGTCTGCTCGGCGCCACCATCAGAGACTAATCATGATCCTAACATGGTGGGAGGAGGGAGAGCTCTGTACTTCAGCCAACTCTGATGAGTGGTGAAAGGACCTGTGAGAATGGTCCAGAGACCTACCGTAGGATTTCCGCAATTGATGCCTGCTGCTGAAGGTGAGTACCAGTCAACCTAGCTTCAAGCATTTGTTCTGCAAATTCTGGTGGTCAAAAGAGAAGTAGGCGTCATAGTAATGCATGTCATGGTCCTTTCCATGGCAGGCCATGCAGACAGAATGTAGGTCGATGATGGCAATGTCCTTCCTGCAGGTGCAACGCCGAAAAGGATGGCCTTTTACATGGCCTTTCTTAGAAGATGACCCAGACATTCCAGTGGAAAATAATTAAACAAGAAGAGAATGCTGAAGAACTGATGCGATGACAAACTGCTCCCATGGTGCACAATCAATGGTGGCAAAAACAGAACTGATTAAGTTAGGGTGTCAGCAAAGACTACTTGGTATGCGCACACCACCATGCAGTGTCATGCATGCACTTTCACCAATAACCGGTGCTGGTGCACTGGCTGAAATAACATGCTATTGTGGGATCCCGGGGCCTGCAGCCCTAAGCCCAAAGACAGAAAATGGATTCTTGGAAGATCTGGCTAACAGAGCTGAAAGAAAGGGCTGCAGCCTCTAGTGTGTCAGTCTGTGTGACTGGGTGTATGTTTGAGTGAGCAGATACCATAGCGCCATGGCCCTGTGATAAAACAGGGAAGGATCACAACTGGAGTGGAGTTCTGACCTGGGAAGAGGAGCTGTGCTGCAGATGCACATGCGGGACACTGGACAAAGGGTGGTATGTTCAGCAACCTTGAGCAGCATTGTGGGGTTATGACCACTGGCACCTTCTCATTGCTTCTAGATACAGAAACATTTAACTAGAGCAGACAGTAGAATAACCCCCTCTGTACAGTAGGGGACAGGGTTGTTACTATTAATGCCCAGCAGAGGGACATGGGCTCATGCTCTACCCTTAGTGGGTGATGGAGGAGCTTAGCAGCAGACAATACAGGGACCTCCACAGTCTAGGAGCTGGGAGTTGCTGAGAGTGGTATGCAGTGGTTGGTGGTACATTTGGGCTTTTTCAGTCCAATGCTCTAGTCTTGAAAGGGGTAGTCAGGGGACATCTTGTCCCAGGAGGCTTCACAAGATGTTCAATGGCATGAGTGAGGTACTGGCTCAGTACCCTATGTCAGGGTGTGGGTCAGGGGGAGTGCTGCAGGCATTGCCGTCTGCCAGGGGTACTGTTATGTCAGAGAGATGGGGTAAATCAGGTATCCCGCTCTGTGGATGGCTTCAGGACATAGGCCAAGGTGGCACAGTTCACTTTACTTGGGCATTCCACTTGAAGGCAGGGGTGCATGATCCTTGTTGACTGAGGGTGGCACAAGGTCTTTAAGGTGGCAATCTGCAGGATCTGGCAACTGCCAGGCTTGATCTCAGACATCCTAGGTGTTCCTCTGCCCTCCTGGGTCTGGAAGGCTGTGAATTAGTGGTGTTGGCCTTAGGGGAACAATTTATTATGACTTTGAGTATGGTGCAGGAATTCCATTGGGGGGGGGGCATATCTGGACGGCCCTTAGACCTGGAAGGAATTCCCTGCAGACTGAGTGCTGCTTGGGTCTTTGGGGGGGTACTTCACAGAAGAATGTAGCAACCATCAAGGCTACAAGGAATGGATGTGACACACCACTGCAGTTCCAAGGGTACAGGTAAAATGTGTGATTCAGGGAACAGAGTAGTTCCCTGTGCAGTACTGGGATGGATTGGCTGTGTCCCTTTACTGGGTGAGGAGCCCCAGGTGGCAGGTGCAGGGTTTGGTGCCTGCCTGGAAGCTCCGGCTGATGTAGCCCTGCAGGATCAAGTGGTGACAATGGAGTCAGGGTATGGTGGGAGATGGCCCTTCTTCACTTAGTGTCACTGGTGGGGATTTTAACATAGTTCTCAGTCTTGAGCAGGATAGGAAATCTCCCCATTCGTGATTGAGCCAGTAGGGTAGCCGCATGCAGAGATTAATTACTGAAGTTGACTTTTATAACGCCTGGCATCATGTTAATCCCAGGGTGCTAGACTACACATTTTATTTGGCACTTCAGCGTTCCTGTTCTCATACAGATTATGCTATTTAGGTTGGGAAAATGGCTGCATTCTATCCAGAATTTCTGAATATGGGTAAATGGGAAATTACGTACCTACCGTAATTCTTGATCTTCTTGAATGGAGTCTCCACCACTCATTCACACTGATGGGAGTACAGCGGAGGTGCTAGGACCCAGCGGGAGCCAAACTTTTTCATGAGGGCCAGCGCCGAGATGGAGTCATGAGGAAGCGGAACTGTGAGCCAGGCTCGTGCGGTATAGACTATCTCGGTGTCGACCCTCCAACCACCTCAGTACCTTTTTTCCGAGTAGATGCAGTGTAACTAACCTAAAAATCGGACATAAGACAGTCCGAATGACCCATGTAAGAAGGGTCAAAACCAAAGTCTTCACAGTCCAACCATTGAGGGAGTGAAGACCAGAAACAGAGAAGTGAGCTTGAGGGGATGATGGGTGGGTGTGTGAATGAGTGGTGGAGACTCCATCCAAGACCATCAAGAATTACGATATCTTCCTGGACATAAAGCCTCCACCACTCATTCACACTGATGGGAGAGTACCGAGCTAAATAATCCCCCGAGACGGGTGGCAGGAGACAGAGGAGCTCACGTTTTAGGACAGAAGTCCATTAAGGATTCTCCTGCCAAATGACTGATGTCGTCTGGCATGGACATCCAAGGCACAATGCTTAACAAAAGTATGCACAGAGCTCCAGGTAGCCGCATTGCAAATATCTGCAATGGGGACATTACGAATTTCTGTCAGAGATACCGCGACTGCTCTGGTAGAGCGAGCGTACACTCTGCCTTCCAGCTTGACCTGTGCCATGGAACAGCAATGGCGAAGCCATGCCACCAGCCACGCTGAAATGCACCTGATAGCAACAGGTTGACCCAGCCAGGTCATGCTGAAGGAAACAGTTGTTGAGCCTTGCGAATTTCCTTCGTTCTATCCAGATAGAACTGCAAGGCTCTTTTTACGTCTAGGGAATGAAGGGTATGCTCTTCTTCATTCTGGAAGTTTGCAAAGTAGGTAGGAAGGACTAAAGGTTGATTCAGAAGGAATGCTGAGACAACCTTAGGCAGGAACTTAGGATGAGTCCTAAGAACTACTTTGTCCTTGTAAAATATCGTATACAGGAGGTCTATGACCAAGGCGTTTATTTCAGATACCCTATGAGCAGAAGTAATGGCTACCAGGAAGACAGTCTTCCAAGCGAGGAATTTCAATTCGCAAGTAGCTAGAGGCTCGGAACGTTTACGAATGACCATGTCTAGCACAAGTTAATGTCCCAGGTTGCAACTGGACGTCCAATAGGAGATCTGGTATGCAGAATCCCTTTAAAAAATCTCTTAACTACAGGAAGCTGACCCAGCGACATGGAGAGTACAGGCTCATGATATGCTGAAATTGCACAAAGATGAACTTTGACTGTGGAGTATTGCAGACCTGTGTTTGAGAGATCTAAGAGATACTCCAAGACTTTATTCAGTGGGCAAGAAAAAGCATTCCAAGAGGATTTTGCACACCAGATAGAGAAACGTTCCATTTAGCTGTGTAGATTTTTCTGGTGGCTGGCTTGCATGAAGCCAAAAGAATATCCGAAACCCTAAGAGAAACATTAAACCTATTCACCTCTATCTCCTCAGGAGCCACGCGTGGAGGTGAAGGGACCTCAGGTTGAGATGGACTACAGGGCCCTGGGTCAGAAGGTTCATCTGAAGCGGAAGCGGTTTCGGAGAGGTTTTCGATAGTCTGTTGATTAGGGGAAACCAGATCTGATGAGGCCAGAATGGGACAATGAAAATGATTCTGCCCCCCCCCCCCGTGCTTCCAGTTTGAGCAGTACCCTCTAGATTAGGGGAAGAGGAGGAAATACATATAGAAAGCATTTTGTCCACTGCAGCCTGAATGCATCCTGATAAAAAATGCCAGGTCCTGGATTTCTGGAGCAGAAGAATATCCGAAACCCTAAGAGAAACATTAAACCTATTCACCTCTATCTCCTCAGGAGCCACGTGTGGAGGTGAAGGGACCTCAGGTTGAGATGGACTACAGGGCCCTGGGTCAGAAGGTTCATCTGAAGCAGAAGCGGTTTCAGAGAGGTTTACGATAGTCTGTTGATTAGGGGAAACCAGATCTGATGAGGCCAGAACGGGACAATGAGAATCATTCTGCCCCCCCCCCCGTGCTTCCAGTTTGAGCAGTACCCTCTAGATTAGGGGAAGAGGAGGAAATACATATAGAAAGCATTTTGTCCACTGAAGCCTGAATGCATCCTGATAAAAAATGCCAGGTCCTGGATTTCTGGAGCAGAAGAGAGGCAGTTTTGCGTTGAGTGGGGACGCAAAAAGGTCCAGGTCCAGAGTTCCCATTCTTCGACGAGTGACTGAATGACAGTTAAGTTGAGAGCCCACTCGTGAGGATCTGTCTCCATTTGCTGAGATGGTCTGCCTGCTCGTTTTGTACTTCTGGCAGGTAACCCACCTGAATCAGAGTCTTGTGCTCCAAGCACCATTCCCACACTCTCATTGCTTCCCAGCATAATCGGTAAGAGTGTGTTTGTTGATGTAATACATCACTGCCTTGTCCGTTAGAAGGATAACATTCTTGTGACTGAGTATGTCATTCAAAGCTCGGACTGCATAGAGGACGGCTCTCATTTCCAGGATGTTTATGTGAAGTTGAGACTCGTCCTGAGTTCATGTACCCTGCGTGTGGAGATCCCAGCAGTGACCTCCCCAACCAATCAGGGACACATCTGTGGTAATGGGGATCCGATGATTCACCTCGAAGGGATATAATTCCAGAGGGTTGTCCTGCTGAGACCACCAGGTCAGTGATCTCTTCAGAGGTTCCATCACCTTGATGAGAAAGGACTGAGGGTGAGTGGTAGGGGACCACTGAGTGATGAGCATCTACTGAGAGGTTCTCAAGTGGAGACAAGTCAAAGGTACAGTGAACACTGAGGATACCACGAGACCCAGCATCTGTTGCATCAAGAGAGTTCGCATCGAGCTGTGTTCTCTGATGAAGCAGGACATCTGCAATATATCGCTCCTTCTGTCATCCGAAGAAAAGTTTTCACAGAGGAAGTGTCCAGAAGGGTTCCTATGAAAAGGAGCTTCTGGGAGGGCTGTAACTGTGACTTTTTGAGGTTCAGCAGGACTCCCATGGACGTGAGGAAGTCTGAGGCCATGGCCACAGCCTTCAGAGTCTCTTGCCTGGAGGGGCTTGCTAGAAGCCAGTCATCCAGATATGGGAATACTTGGATTCTGATTTTGCTTAGATGTGCCGCTAGCATTGCACAGCACTTTGTAAAAACTTGAGGCACCGAGGATAGAACAAAGGGCAGGACTCTGAATTGATAGTGTTGACCCAATGCCATGAACCTTAGGTATTTGTGGTGATTTGGGTTTATGAGAATGTATTGGTAGGCATCCTGCATGTCCAGGGAGGCTAGCCAATCATGTTGATGAATCAAAGGTAGCAGGGTACCAAGTTATATCATCTTGAACTTTTCCTTGCGTAGGAATTTGTTTAACTTTCTGAGATCCAGAATAGGGCGCAAGCCACCAGTTTTCTTTGGAACTAGAAAGTAATGGGAGTAGAAACCTGAGTTTCGTTGATCCAGCAGAACTACTTCTACTGCCCTGTTGTTCAGAAGACCTTGTATCTCAGAAGCAAGAAGGTCTGAATGGGCTGCAGACAGCCTGGGCTGTCACTTGGGAGGATGATCTGGAGGAGTTTCTGACAGACTGAGAGAGTACCCCTCGTGGATTATCCTGAGGACTCATTTATCTGATGTTATAGATTTCCACTGGTCATAGAACTGAGTCAGACGTCCTCCCACTGTCGAACAAGAGACCCCCTAGGGCAGCTGAGGTGGGACCTGGGCCGGAAACTCAGAAGGTGGCACTGGGCGCTTTTGGGCCTTGTGCCTTCTGATGCATTTTCTTTTGCAGCTGAGGGATTTGGTTTCTGTTAAAGCCTCCTCTGCCTTTGCCATGAAAGGACTGAAGGTTGTGAAACTGACGCTTGTTCCCACGTCATCAAGAGGGAGCATGCGGAGGTCTAGCTGTCTTCATGGCAGATCTAGTTTTCTGTGTGGCCTCTATTGCTTGTTCCAGCTGAGGCCCAGACAGATACATACTGTCCAAAGGTAAGGCCATGACTTTCTGTTGGGTGCCATTCATAAAGCCTGAAGTACGCAGCCAGGAATGGCGATGGGTGCAAATGCCAGCCGCCGCCCGGGAAGCAGTATCGAAAGCATTCACTGCAACTTTAATTTGTTGATTAATGGACTCGATAACCTCTAGTTATGGTCTGTGGTATCTCTGAATTAACCTTGGACTCAGGCAGAGCTTCTACCATTGCTTTGAGTGCATGCCAAACAACATACTCATATTGTGAAAAATAGCCCTGGTAGCTGGCAGCTGGCAATGCGCATGCCCAGGGTTGAGGAAGCAAAGACTATCTTACCCAAGGAGTTTATCTTGCGAGATTCTTTGTTTATAGGATGGGCTGTAGATTCCTGAGAGAGGACATCCTTATTATTCTCTGCCAGTACCACTATGGCATCAGCAAAGGCTTGTGAGGCCAAGATGAGGCGATCCTTGGGACGGGCATAATTCCTGTCTACGGACTTGGCCACAGAAGGAATAAGAGCCGGATTCTTCCACACCATCTGGCAAAGAGTCTCGAAAGAGGGCTGTACCAGAGGGGTTAAATCCATAGGGATTTCCGGAACATGTAGATATTGGAGACGCAGAAGCTTTCCATGACCGATTTCCGTGGTCTGGAGAGAAACAGTAGAATTTAAATTCTTGAGCAGAGACTTAAAGGAAAGGACTTCAACAACAGGCTGTGCAGGAGGATTGATCTCTGCCCCCAGGGCAGAAAAGGCATCAACATCATCACCCAGCCAAAGATCTGGATCGGGCTCAAAATCATCTCCTGACAGTCCAGGGGGACTGTATAGACAGGAAAGGAATGAAAATCAGGAGGAAGAAGAGAAGGAGAAAGAATCAGGGTTGAAAACATCTGGAAACTAGACAGTGCCATACAGATCCTCTGCACCGAAGAGAACGGTGCCAAGTACAGAGATGGCACCGACACAGAAAACTGAGTCGCACCTGGCGCCGACAGGGAGCGCAACACCACACTGACGCCACCCTCTGGTGCCGACAGGTAGGACGGCCCAGCACATGGCACTGACACCAACCCCAGCACCAAGGACATGCCGAGAGGGTATTCGGCACCGCGGATGGTGCTGACACCACCTGCGGTGCCGAAAAAGACCTTGGCACAGGAGAAGTTAGCACCGTAGTCGACGGCACAGTTGCAGATGTTGGAGAACTGTGATTTGAAGGTAAAAGGATGAAAAATGGAAGGAGAGAAAGGCATTGGTGTGGACCCCTGTGCCGCAGCCATGTGAGGGGGATAGACACTGGAGTCCTAACTGCTGTGCTTGCCGATCCAAAACCAACAGGCCCGAAGACCCTGGCAACAACCTGGGCGGATCGGGCAGTCGGGACAACCTCCGAGCCCACTGCTCCATAAGAGTGGCCCAATGGTGAAACTGCTCATCGGAAGCCCCTCCAATAAGCGGAGAGGAGCTCTGGTGTCGAAGAGGTTAGCTACCAGAGACAGAAACCAGAGGGCGACTTCGAGTGATGTTGTTTCTTCTTTGGCCAGTGGGCCGAAGAAGAAGAACTCAAGGTTGAATGATGCAATGAATAGGACCATTTCTTTTTATGCTTCTGAGGGGACCACCCATCCCCCCCCGGGCACTGGACCGTCCGTTGTCAGACCCCCCTCCAGAGAGGGCGGCGGACCAGATCCGGTCCGGCTGACTGAACAGCTGTCATACGAAGTCTCCCTACCATCACCTGCCCCACTCATGGTTGACTTCATCAATGGAGTGCTGAAGACTTCTTTCTTGTACAAGTAAGAAATGAATTAAAATATAATCGGTATTTTTTTGCGATAAAATACAAAATAATAAAACTGAAAACTAAGCTGCTAGTTTGAAGTTTGACTCCAGGCTGCCTCCCAAAAAAAGAAGCTGAGCATCTCAGAAGATTAGAAATGGATTTATTTGATTTGGAAGCCACTTATAAGATCACGTTGGGTAACTCTCTCCTCCCTAAAATAGCTAAATACAGGGCAGATCACTAGAAATTTGAGAAGCAAAAAAACAGAAGACCAACTGCACTTCACTCAGCAAAGGTTTTACAAGGAGGGCAGGATGGGATCTTGGCTTCGCATATACGCAAGCAGGCTGTGAATCGGGCGGTGCTTAGGATAAAAACTAGAAGAGCAAATGGTTACCTCTCCTGTCATCCAAGGAAAATAGTGAAATGTTTTTGCTTCATATTATGAATCATTATATTTGGAAGACCAAGGACCAACCCATGATAGAGACATACAGGCATATCTGGGGAAACCACAGCTGCCTACTCTAACCCAGGCACAAAGGGACAGTTTGCACATCCCACTGGGGGAGTAAGAAATCATAGCCACAGAATAAAGGGTAAAAGCAGGAAAAGCCCTGGGTATTGATGGTATAACTGCTCAATTTTATAAAAAATTCAAAGACCAGTTGGCCCTTGAACTTCGGTGGGTATGTGCAGCAGTCTGGAAGGGAGAGGGGGCATCAATCTCCTGGTGCATGGCCCAACTCTGTGTTTTGCTAAAATGAAGTAAGGACCTGGCGCAGTGAGATTCTTATAGGCTCATATCATGTAAAACTTATGAAGGCAGTGATGACCAACAGGGTGCAGGAGGTAGTGGGGCCCCTGGTCAGCCCGGATCAAACAGGGTTCATTGGGGGATAGAACCTCACAGATAGTATTTGGCACCTCCTTTATATCCTTCAATCTCAGAAATGTTCCAAAAATCTCTAACTGCCAATACTGATGGACACAGAAAAGGCGTTAGACTGGGTTGACTGAGTCTTCCTCCTCCGCACCCTGGAGGAATATGGTTTCGGGCCACAGTTCCTTACCTGTCTTGCTCCTTATACACTTCACCAGAGGCTATGGTCCGGGTTAATGGAGTTTTGTCAGCCAGATTCCTGCTATATAAAGGACTCCCCCCCATTCTTCCTCTGTACAGAACCTTTGGCAGTAGCAAAATGTAATAATGCAGCCAGTGGGGGAATAAGAAAATGGAAATTACGTACCTACCATAATTCTTGATCTTCTTGGACGAAGTCTCCACCACTCATTCACACTAATGGGATCTACGCTGGAGGCACTAGGACCCAGTGGGAGCAAAGTTTTTGAGAGGGTTGGCGCCAGAAATGTAGCCGCGAAGAAGCGGCACTGCAAGCCATGGCTCGTGCAGCAAAGACTACTTCGGCGTCGACCCTCCAACCGCCTCAGTACCTTTTTTCCCCAAGGAGGTGCAGTGTAACTAACCTAGAGGTCTAACCTAACAAAATCAGACATAAGATGGTCTGAATGACCTGTGTAAGAAGGGTCAACAATAGAGTCTTCACAGCCCAACCGTTGAGGGAATGAAGACCAAAAACAGAGACGTGAGCTCGGGGGATGGCTGGTGAGTGTGTGAATGAGTGGCGGAGACTTCGTCCAGGAAGATCAAGAATTACGGTAGGTATGTAATTTCCATATCTTCCTGGACATAAAGTCTCCACCACTCATTCACACTAATGGGAGAGTACCGATCCAACAAACCCCCGAGATGGGTGGCAGGAGAAACTAACAGCTCACATACTTAGGACAGAAGTTAGTTAAGAATAGTCCTACCAAATGACAGATGTCGTCTGGCATGGAGTCTAAAGCATAGTGCTTAACGAAAGTATGCACTGAGCTCCATGTAGCCGAACTGCAAATATCTGCAATGGGCACATTGCGGATTTCCGCCAGAGATGCCACGACTGCTTTAGTAGAGTGAACGTATAGTCTGCCTTCTAGCTTAACCTGCGCCATAGAATAACAGTGGCAGAGGCATGCTACCAGCCACGCTGAAATGCACCCAATAGCGACAGATTGACCCAGCCGGGTCTCGCTGAAGGAAACAAACAGTTGTTGAGCCTTGCGAATTTCTTTAGTTCTATCCAGATAGAAATGCAGTGCTCTCTTAACATCCAAAGAATGCAGGGTACATTCCCCTTCATTCTGGAAGTTAGCAAAGCAGGAAGGTAGGACTAAAGATTGGTTTAGATGAAATTCTGAGACAACCTTGGGAAGAAACTTAGGGTGAGTCCTAAGAACCACTTTGTCCTTGTGAAATACAGTGTACAGGGAAGGGGGTCTGTGACCAAAGCATGTATCTCAGAAACTCTACAGGCCGAAGTGATGGCCACCAGGAAGGCTGTTTTCCAAGTGAGGAACTTTAACCTGCAGGTAGTTAGAGGCTCAAAAGGTTTCCGAGTGAGCATGTCTAGCACAAGATTAATGTCGCAGGCTGCAAATGGACGTCTGACAGGAGGTCTGGTATGCAAAATGTCCCTAAGAAACCTCTTAACCATAGGCAACTGAGCCAGAGACAAGGAATGTACTGGCTCATGATAAGCTGAAATGGCAAAGAGATGAACTTTGACAGTAGAGTACTGCAGACCTGAATTTGAGAGGTCAAAGAGGTACTCTAAGACTTTATTTGGTGGGCAGGAAAAAGGGTTAGAAGAAGATTTTGCACACCAGAGAGAGAAACACTTCAATTTGGCTGTGCAGGTTTTTCTAGTGGCTGGTTTACTCGTAGCCAAGAGAATATCTGAAACCCTATGGGAAACATTGAACCTATTCATCTCTATCTCTTCAGGAGCCAAGCGTGAAGGTGGAATGCCTTCAGATTGGGATGGACCACAGGCCCCTGGGTCAGAAGGTTCATCTGAAGGGGAAGTGCCTTTGGGAGGGTTGCTGAAAGACTGTTGAGCAGTGGGAACCATATCTGTCGAGGTCAGAAGGGAGCAATAAGAATCATTCTGTCTCCCTGAGACTCGAATTTGAGTAGCACCCTCTGAATTAGAGGAAGAGGAATAAAGGCGTATAGAAAGTGTTTTGTCCACTGCAGCCTGAATGCATCCTGACAGAAAATGCCAGGTCCTGGATTTCTGGAGCAGAAGAGAGGCAGTTTTGAGTTGAGTGGGGATGCAAAAAGGTCCAGGTCCGGAGATTCCCACTCTTTGAAGAGTGACTGAGCGACGGTTGAGTCGTGAGACCACTCGTGAGAATCTGTCTCCGTTCTGCTGAGACAGTCTGCCAGTTCATTCTGCATGCTTGGCAGGTAAACCGCATGATTAGAGCCTTGTGCTCCAGGCACCATTCCCACACTCCCATTGCTTCCCTGCATAATAGGTAAGAGTGTGAACCGCCCTGTTTGTTGATGTAATACATCACTGCTTTGTTGTCTGTTTGAAGGAGAATGTTCTTATGACAGAGTATGTCCTTCAAGGCCTGGACTGCACAGAGGATGGCTCTCATTTTCAGGATGTTTATATGGAGCTGGGACTCGTCCTGAGTCCACGTACCTTGGGTGTGGAGCTTCTGGCAATGAGTTCCCCACCCCATCAGGGACGCGTTGGTAGCAATAGAGATCTAATGATCCAGAGGAGCAAAGGGATACCCTTCCAGAAGGTTGTTCTCCTGTGACCACCAGGTGAGTGACCTCTTTAGAGGTTCTGTCACCTTGATGGGAAAGGGCTGAGGGTGAGTGGCTGGGGACTACCGAGTACTGAGCATCCCCTGAGAGGTTCTCATGTGGAGATGAGCTAGGGGTACAGTGAACACCGAGGATACCATGAGACCCATCATCCGTTGCATCGAGATAGCTAGAACCGAGCTGTTTTCTCTGATGTACTGGGCCATCTGTAGGGTATCGTTCCTTCTGTTCTCTGGAAGAAAAGCTTTCGCACAAGAGGTACCCAGAAGAGTTCCTATTAAAAGGAGTTTCTGGGAGGGCTGCAACTGTGATTTGTTGTGATTTAGCAGGACTCCTATGGACATGAGGAAGTCTGAAGCTTTGGCTACGGCGTCCAGAGTTCCCTGCCTGGAAAGGCTTGCTAGAAGCCAGTCGTCCAGGTATAGAAACACTTGAATTCCGATTTTCCTGCGGTGTGCTGTGAGAATTGCACAACACTTTGTAAAAACTTGTGGCGCCGAGGATAGCCCGAAGGGCAGGACTCTGAACTGATAATGTTGACCTAACGCTACAAACTTCAGGTATTTGTGGTGCGTTGGGTGTATGAGAATGTGTTGGTAGGCATTCTGCATGTCCAGGGAGGCTAGCCAATCATGTTGATGAATCAAAGGTAGAAGGGTACCTAGAGATAGCATTTTGAACTTTTGCTTGTGGAGGAATTTGTTTAACTTTCTGAGATCCAGAATTGGGAGCATGCCTCCAGTTTTCTTCGGAACTAGAAAGTAATGGGAGTAGAAACCTGTGTTTCATTGGTCTGGCGGAACTACTTCTACTGCCCTGTTGTTCAGAGGGCCTTGAACCTCGGAAGCAAGAAGGTCTGACTGTACTGCCGACAGTCTGGGCTGTCATTTGGGGGGATGATCCAGGGGGGTTTCTGAAAGACTGAGCAAATACCCCTCACAGATTATCCAGAGGACCCATTTGTCTGATGTTATGGACTTCCACCAGTCGTAGAACTGAGTCAGATGGCCTCCCACTGCTGAGGAAGAATCCCCCTCGGGCAGTTGAGGTGGGACCTGGGCCGAGAACTCAGAAGGTGGCACTGGGCACTTTGGGGGCTTGTGCCTTCTGCTGTGTTTTCTTTTGTGGTTGCGGGGTGTGGCTTTTGTTAAAGCTCCTCCTGCCTTTGCCCGAAAGGACTGGCCGGTTATGAAATTAGTTTACTACCCCAAGAGGTGCGAATTAGAGCTATCTTAATAGCTGACCCAGTCTTCTGTGTGGCTTCCACAGCTTGTTCCACCTGGGGTCCAAACAGATACATACCATCGAAGGGTAAGGCCATGACCTGCTGCTGGGTATCATTTGTGAAGTCCAAAGTACGTAGCCAGGAGTGGCGAAGGGTACAAATAACCACCGCCGCTGCTCAAGAAGCAGTATCGAAAGTGTCCATTGCAGCTTTAACCTGTTGGTTATTGGACTCGATGCCCCAAGTTATGGTATGAAGTAGCTCTGAATTAGTTTCCGACTCAGGCAGAGCTTCTACCATCTGCTTGAGCGAATGCCAAAGGACATATTCATATTGAGAAAAACAGCCCTGGTAGCTGGCAATACGCATACCCAGGGTGGAGGCAGCAAAGAATCTTTTACCTAAGATGTCTATCTTATGAGATTCTTTATTGATAGACCAGGCTGAGGATGCCTGAGGGAGGATGGCCTTGCCATTCTCTGCTATGACTACAGTGGGTCAGCAAAAGCTTGTGAGGCCAATATGGGTCGATCTTTGGGAGCAGCGTACTTCCTATCTGTGGACTTAGCCACAGAAGGGATGAGAGCAGGATTGTTCCATACCATCTGAGAAAGGGTCTCAAAAGATGGTTGTACCGGAGGAGTTGAATCCATAGGGATCTCTGGGACATGAAGGTATCGGAGTCTTAAAAGCTTCCCAGGATCGATTTCTGTAGTCTAGAGAAAGAGTGGAATTTAAATTTTTCAGCAGAGACTTAAAGGAAAGGTCTTTGACCACAGGCTCTGCAGCAGGGTTAACTCCTGCTCCTTCAACATCATCACCCAGATGAAGATCTGGGTCAGGTTCAAAATCATCTCCTGACAGTCCAGGGGGGACTGTATGGACAGGAAAGGAGTGAAAATCAGAATGAAAATTAGAAGAGGAAAGAATCGGAGTCGAAAAGCCCTGGAGGCTGGACGGCGCCATACCAAGCATCGGCACTGATGAAGAACACGTCGCCAAACCCAAGGAAGTCGGCACCATCGGAAAGAGCCCAGCACATGGTGCTGACAAAGGCCACGGTGCCGACAGAGCCCTCAACGCCGTGGATGGCACCGACAGAGCCCTCGGCGCCACGGTTGGTGCCGACAGAGCCCGTGACGCCGCAGATGGCACCGACAGAGCCCGTGATGCTACAGACGGCTCCGAGAGTGTCCCAAGGTTCTGAAAACTGCAATTTGAAGGAAAATTAATAGGAGACAGAGGCATCGGTGTGGGCCCCTGCGCTGCAGCCATGTGAGGGGGGAAAACACCTCAGCACGGAGTCGACGGCACTGAAGATGATGCTGTGCAACTAGGAAGGTCCAGCCACCCTACCCAGTCTCTCAAGTGGCCCAGAGACCCCAGAGTGACTGGGTCTGGCAGCAGGACCAACCTCCTAGCCCATTGCTCCATAAGAGCAGCCCACTGGTGAAACTGCTCATCGGAGGCCCATCCAATAGGCGGGGATGGGCTCCGATGTCGAAAAGGTCGGGCATTGGAGCCAGAAACCGGCGACTCCGAGAGGGGAGGAGACCGATGCTTAGCCCAATGACCAACCGTCGACACACAGACATACCAGAAGACGACCTCGAGTAATGCCTTCTCTTTCTCAACTTGTGCGCCGAAGAACAACTCGAGGCCAAATGGTGCAGCGAATGGGACAGTTTCCTTTTATGCTTTCGGGGGGGACCGCCTATCTCCCTGAGCACTGGACCGTTCGTTGTCAGACCCACCCTCCAGGGAGGGCGGCGGACCGGACCCAGCCAGGTTGACTGAACAACTTTCATATGAAGTCTCCCTACAGTCACCTGATCGGCTCATGGTTGAGGGCTGAAGACTTCTTTATTAATCAATAAATTTAATTAAAATTTACTTGGTAGTTTCAAAGATCAATTACAAAACAATAAACTGAAAACTATGCTGCTAGTTTGAAGTTTGACTCCAGGAGGGCGAGCGACGTCGTCACTGAAGCACACTCGATGGCAGGAAAAAAGGAACTGAGGTGGTTGGTGGGTCAATGCCGAGGTAGTCTTTACTGCACGAGCCATTGCTCACGGTGCCGCTTCCTCGCGGCTCCATCTCTGGCGCTGACCCTCTCGAAAAATTTGCTCCTGCTGGGTCCTAGCACCTCCAGCGTAGATCCTATTAGAGTGAATGAGTGGTGGAGACTTTATGTCCAGGAAGATTTGGGGCATCTGAGCAAAAAATCTCCTTGTGTGCAGATGAGTCCTCGTTTTTCATTAGGGATCCAGATACCGCATTTCCGGCCCTGGTAGAGGAATTGCACAGTTCTGGCTGAATTTTGGGCTACAAAATTAATTTTGCTAAATCAGAAGCCATAATGTCTGGAATGTATACCCCCCAACTTAAAGCACAGGGCTCAATTTTCTGTTGGCCTCTAGATCAGCGCATGGTGCACCAATCCATGGTTGGTGCAACCTCCAGGTGCGTCAGGGACCCTGTGCCCTATTCTAGAACAACGGGGGTCCCTGAACCAAATCCCTAAGAGTTGTCAGTTGCATCAAACCTTTGGCACACTTGAGGGGTTTGGTGGAGGATATTGTTAAGCCTCCCCCAGCTTGGGGCAACCCTAGTGAAGTCACAAAACTAGTGGGGGGGGGATTATATCTGCAAGTTCAGGACTGGGAACAGAGGGACCACAGGGGGTGCCATAGTGGGCAATGGGGGAATGGCGGCAGTGGCAGGATACAGAGTTGGCACCTGGCAGAGGTGCCACGCCTAGCAGTACATAGCCGATTAGTTCAAGTACACGGGGGTTGGCACAGACAAACTCTGTCCCAGACCCCAGGTGGCAACAGCTCTGGCACCTGCCCCAGTGGTGACAGCCCCTGAGGGTGTGGTTGGGCATCAGCCTGCCTCCACATGGTGGGCTGTGTACCATAGGAATGTCGCTGTGCCTGGGGAACATTCCCATCCACTGACTACACCTTGTAACCTGCAGTCAATGCCACCCGCTACATGTAGGGGACTGTGTCACCTCTGGGGATAGTGCCAGGGCTGTTGCCACCTGGGATCGAGGACAAGGTCCATCCATGCCAACCTCCGTGTATCCGGGATGATCAGCTCAGTCCGAGTGGACATGGCACTTCCGCCGGGAGATATCTCTGAATCCTGCCATTGCTGCCAGTCTCCTCGTCACCCACTATGGCACCTCCACTGGTCTCTCTGCCCCCGATTCCCATTTCGCAGGCCTCCTCCCCCACTCACCTCCATCTGAGGCAGTTGTGCATGGTCCTTAGATCAGCTCACGGCTGGTCTAAACTCAGCCTCCTCACACATCCATGGTGGGACTTCTAAAAATCCCAAATAAGGGAATGGTGCAGCCCCACTGTAGTGCAAGCCCCCCTGTGACCTGGCACACCGGCACTTCTGGCACAAGGCATCCTGATTTTGACACAATTCAAAAACTGGGATTGCAGCAACATCTGGCGCAAGGTGCCACTTGCATCAAATCCTTTTGGCACAGGCACACTGCACCAAATGTCGGGCTCTGAAAAATCAAACCCACAATTTCTGTTTAAATGGGCACCTCATAACACCTTTAGATAGTTAAGTATTGAGATTACCCCAGCAATGGCCAAGCTGTACAGACTGAAGTTATTTACCCCTACTGGAAGACATTGACTGGGATCAGAAGATCTGGAATCTCTTGTCCTTATCTGAGAGGAGCAAAACTGAGGTGTTGAAAATGAATGTTCTTCCTCGCCTGATGGTTCTGTTTCAAACACTTCCTATGTCTCTGCGGGGGATGATTCTGGGCCCGATTGAAAAGATTAGCACTGAAATTCAACTGGCAGGATCACAGAGTGAAGGTAGGATTCAACACTGACACTTCCAAAAGAGAGAGGCAGCCTGGGGATGCCAGATTTCTTTTTATATTATTTGCTGCACAAGCCTCCCATGACATCCCCTTTACTGGTCAAACCTTTGATACTGGCTGGTATTTCCTTGAAAATCGTAAAACACTGCCTGCACCATTATACGCTCTGCCAGGGGCTAAACTGACTACCGACCTTCTTAAAGATCATATGCTAAGGTGTCTGTTTTTTATGTAAACGGTCTATTTTCCTGACTACTTACCTGAAATGCTGTTGATGTATGTGGCTTAGACGGCATAGTTCTTTTTCTGTTTCTGGTTTTTACTGTATAAAATTTGGGCATTTCTGAGTCTTGACACAGCCGGCTCTGAAAGTTTTCCCAGGCCAGAAAATTGAAGGACGTCAAGCGTGATGGCATCATGTGGTGTATAGCGGGCTTTCTGAAAACGCTCAATAGAGTAGTGTTGAGCATGATGTTCTCAGATGAAGACAGTGACCTAACGGCTATATCTTGCACGGCCAGTAATGCAATCCTAAATATTGCTCTCTATTGTTCTGAGCTACTGGCAAGACCCATGGAGAGTGCTGCAACAGAGGCACGTCAGGTTCGGGAAGGCAGCAGTAGTAGCGAGGCGGAGTCCATGGAGCTTTCTGAGTGGTAACATATGCTGTTTTCCATTTTGACAGCTGTGTGATTAGTTGCTACTTAAGTGTGTCTGTGACTCTCTGTTCTACTGTCCCTGTCAACATCAGTACATGCAATCCGTGCTCAAGTCTGTGTGCAACTCTGTTCCTGATGTATGTTGACATCTCAGCTCCCTCTGCAACATGTGTGCTATCGGTATGTTTTGTTCATGGTATAATTGTAAGTAACTCACCCCCACACACACACACACACACTCATTCTCCATAGTGAGTCTGACAGTGTATTGCACACTGTAGGTCATGGGCAGTTCTTGTAACCCTACAGAGCTACATCTCCTTATGGCTATAAACTTCCACTGTGTTGAGATATGATACCACTCCCCCCAAGCCAAATGTTGTATGGTTCTGTCAGCTGTGCATGTCTTTGTCACTGCATAACAATTCTATGTGCTTCCAGTGAGTGCCTGTCACAATCCTTACTACTTTCGTGTTATGCTCTACTGTTTCCTATCATTACTTCCTTTCCTGTCAGTGTTTCTGTTTGTGGTCACTAACCTGCTTGATATGGCAGTTTCTACATACTGTCTTATCTGCTGCCATGCTGGCAATACAGCAGGGATTGTTATATACGGCTGTAACAGCGCCCATTACTTGTCCATGCTGTGATGTAGAAACATTGTACTTGTCGACCAGTAAGGACTGCCATGTCCATATGTAAGCCTGTCATTGCCTGTGGACCATGACTGTAGTTGATCACCACCTATCCGCCTCCCTTTCCACCTTTAGGGTGCCCTTACGTGTGTCCTAAGCACCCTTGAAGGCCTCACATGGCGTTTGCCCTCTCTACTTCTTATGGAAGAGTGCTCCATGTATCCATTCCTCCACCCTTTCAGTTACTACAAAAATTCTTCACATTCCCCCTTTACCTGCCACCATCAATTGCTAGATCTGTTATTTGCCGGGGAACTATATACCTGTCAGCCTCACTCCACAGTGGGGAAAGTAAAAGAGACAATTCTGAATGTGAGGCTGGTGACCCTGATGGAGGTCAGTGTGGTACAGGACAGTAGGCAGTATGGCTTCATCAAGGGCAGATCACGCCAGACAAACTGAGTAGAATAGTATGACTGGGTGAGTAGGCCAATGGACAAGGGCCATGTGGTGGATGCCCTGTACCGGGATTTCAGTAAAGCATTGTATTCAGTGCCACATGGCATAGTTGGAAGTAAGGTAAAGGTCACAGGGGCAGGAGCAAAACTGGTGGGATGGGTGTAGAACTGGCTGCTTGGTTGGCAGAAGAGGGTTGTGGTGGAAGGGGAATTCTCATCCCCAAGGGCAATCACAAGCGGGGTTCTGGGGGCAGTGCTGGGGCCTGTGTTATTTAGGATATTTACTGCAGACATTTCGGTGGGCATCAACAGCAAGATCAGTTTATTTACAGATGACACCAACATGGGAGCACTGGTGGATGACCTAGGTGTGTGGCAGGGTTTTCCAGGAAGATCTGGCAAGTCAGGAAACATGGTCTGACACCTGGCAACTGTGATTCACTGCCAACAAATGCGAGGTGCTGCATTTTGAGGCAAAGAATCCAAGTACAAAGTAACATCTGGGTGTAGTTCAGCTAGCTGATGATGAGGAGAAAAAAGATCTGGGGGTGCTCATTACGGGAGAAATGGACAGCTATGCAGAGTAGGAAGGCAGCAGCAATGGCCAAAAAAAAGCTGTGCTGTACTGCAAGAGGTATCACCTCAAGGAGGGGTGAGGTAATTCTGCCATTGTACAGATCGCTGGTCAGACCCCACATACAGTACTGGCTCCCATACCTAGACAGGGACATGAGATTTCTGGAAGGGGTCTAACGCAGAGCAACAAAAATGATGCAGGGTCTGGGGGACTTACCATATGGAAATAGACTGAGACAGTTAAACATGTACTCACCGGAGGAGAGTAGGGACAGGGGGGATATGATAGAGACCTTCAAATACATCAGAGGAATAAACAGGATAAGTACAGATGTACTGTTCAAGTGTAGGACGGGGAGGGACAGTCATGGCCATGATATGAGATTGGAGGTTGGAAGGTTTAGGACAGAACCGAGAAGGCACTATTTCACAGAGAAGGAGGTGGTAGAGTGTACCGTGCTACCAGCAGAGGTGGTGGCATGTACAACAGGCTGGAACAGGGCAAAAGGGATGTTCTCCACTCTCCAAGTATTATGTGCCCTGGCTCATAATCTGGTTTCATTCACGCACAGGCTGACGTTATGTCTCAGCCATCCCACCTTGTTGTGATGATAGACAGCTAACTGTGCAGTCCCAAGTTCTGACCCCGGAAGGACCTCAGTTATTATCCACTCTTACAGGATTGTCTGCCATTTACCACTGCTCTGTGCCTGCTGTCCGCTAAGCAGTTTCAACCCCAGTTGTCTATGTGGTGTACTAGGCCCAAAAATCCCATCATTATGGAAATCCTTTTATAAGTGACGTTGTGAAACACCTTGCTGAAACTGAGGCATGTCACATTCACTGCTCCATCCTCATTCATGCTGTCTGCACTGCTCTTTCATGTATGGTCGTCACTGAAAAAAATCAAACAATGTAATATTTCCTTCTGCTTTGTTATGTTTCAGGTGCAGTTGTGGCAACTGCTCACTGATGCCCACTCCAAGGGAAAACCGTTGCTGTTACTTTTACTTGGCAGTTTCAGAGAAGTTTGCTGAACTCGATGGCGTGCAATGCATCACAGAAGTGCAGGGATTCCAGAATATGTGCCATGATGAGGACATATTATCATCCTGCTTGTTCGAGTACACAGAGCAGGATGATCTGGTTGGTGATAAAGAACCCAGAAATTAGTACGTACTGGATAGTCTTAATGCAACAGTAGTTGTCGGCATAGAACACCAGTTTCACAGTGCAGGTTTTGCACCACTTTAAACTATCTAAATGTAACATCAAAAACATTACTTTGAGGTCAAAGAAGCTTTGAGTGACAACATGCTGCACAACACACATACGGTAGGCTGAGGAGTGACTCGTCGCATATATTGCCAATTGCACATTACAGGACAGCAGCATGTCCAAGGTGCATAAACAGGACTTCTGTGTTCACCCTCTCCATGTATCATCGATACTCATACTGCCCCAACTTCATCATGCATTTCACTGGGAAATGTAGAACACATACATGACTTGTGCATTTCAAAACTGAAATGTGTGGTTATGCATTGTTTGATCCTGGGTACTACTTTGCACCATAGGCTAATTTTACTGCCTCAAAAGGTGACATGTCATGTACAAAGAAATACCATACTGCTCTGTGGCTGATATTTGACTCTTGCTGTGGTTGTGGGAGTTGATAATGTAACCCCTTATAAAAGTAACTGATGTGCTATCAATTCAGATGTGTCATTGTCCCACAGCGGTGACTGGGCTTACTACAGTTAGGTGTGAATGTACATAGATGATCACACTATGTGAGCCCACTACACAGAACACTGTAACTTATACAGAACCATTCACTGAATCTGGGGCACTGTATCTACCATCAATGCGGCAGTCCTCCAATGGCGTACAGGGAACTGTAGAATTTCTACCAATAGGAACTGCCAACTTTGATGTCTGAAAAATTAGTGTGATACAATTCCCTATACTGAACTAAATGGTCAGACATTGTTGGTTACAAAGTGGTACTTGTGATCATTATCACAGTGTGTTGTGACTGCCTACTGGATTACAGATCCCCCCCCTACAACCTTTGTTTCTTGTTGTGCGACAACAACTTAATGTGTGGCAATATATGCCATCACTATCAACAGACTATCTGTCGCTGTGCTCAGCTACTCACTAGCTTGTGATAAAAGCACACAGCTCTGCAACACTATGGTCTGCAGTTCTATGTGGATGTCACACTTCCCTTGTGTAAACCCTGAATACAATTTTGCGGATGTATGTCACTTTGGGGAACCATGACAAAGTGCACACCAAGACAGGGGTGCTGGTGGATGAAACAGAGGGATGGCAGACTTTGCAGAAATATCTGAAAAAGCTGGAGACCTGGTCGGACATGTGGCAGCTACAGGTTCAATGCCAAAAAGTGTAAGGTACTGCATTTTGAGGCAAGATTTCATTCAGCGGTATAGTCCTTCTGGCAGCAGCAAAGGCTGCTGTTCCTCTTGTGGACTGTGCCATGATACCTTTAGGTGGTACCTCACCTGCTGCCACATATTTATGTATTTTGATTAGATAGGTGCACTAGGCAAACATATGCCTATTTTTGTGCATGACCTGGGAGAGTACAATATACAAAAACATTATAGAGAGTGACTTCAAAGCAAGGACGAATACTGTCACGTCAAGACAAAAATTACAATAAAACCACATGGATGATGAGCCAGTTTATGAGATGCCAGGGAAATTCATCAGATAATGTTATATGCAACATCCTATTTGGGGCACCATAAAGGAGATTAGGTAGGAGCATACCTTTGGCAATAGCTAATCTGGTCTGTGGGGTAAGGTTTCGACTGACTCTGTAGAAGACCCCAAGCATAGTGTTCACTAATGTGCAGGCTTTTGTGATGTGTGACGAGAAGTCTAAAGGGGGTCCGGGTTAATGCCTAGGCAGGTAAAGGAGATGACTACAGGGACTGGAGTTCCATCGTGGAAGTCAACAGCTAGGGGGGCTGGGCACTGTTTAGAGGGTGTTCCAAAGAGCACTGAGTGAATTTTGGATATGTTAAGTGTAAGCTTATTGCAGAAAAGCCAGTTTTGGACAGATCGAATGTCAGAAGTAATGTGCTGCTTGTTAAGGGAGATTTCATTAGAGCTGGAGTACAAAACCAGCTCATCTGCAGACACTATAGCAAAACAGTGGGACTGGCTTTGAGTAATTTGATTCATAATGTAGTGCAAACAGAAGGAGGTCCAGAATTGAATCTTGTGGGACACACAAGTTAAAAGGGGCAGGTTTGGATTGGGTAGAGTCAAATCTGACTCTGTGATCTACTGGTCTCTGAACCATGGGAGTGTGGATGAAGTTATACCCAAGTCACCCATTTTTACACAGAGAAGTGGGTAGTCAACCAGGTCAAAAGCTTTGTTAGGTCAATAAAAACTGCTCCTTTGAGTCAGCCACTATCCATGTGTGCAGTTACATGGTCCGTGAGAGGGATAAGAGCAGTGGTAGTGCTGTGCCCCTTACAGAAGCCACGCTACATTGGCGAGAGAAGGTCATGAGTGGTGAGCTGGGATGACATGAGCTACTCTAGGATTTTGTTTAGTACAGGAAGGATGGCAATGGGTCTATAGCTGCTAATCAAATTCTGATCCCCATTTTTAACAAACTCTGGTCAGAGCAGATATGGCTGCTCAGACCAACGGTGGTGATGTGCAGCGAGAGCGAGTTAAAGCATTGCCGGAACTCTCGCCACACTGGAGCCTACAGTGCAGTGCCTTGTGGAACCTGTGTTAGAGCTGCACATGCATGGTACTGGTGCATGTGTAGTTTAAGCCGGAGCTGCCTGTCATGCGCAAGATGGTGGCTCCAACAGACCTGAACATGCGCAGTTACATTTGGAACATCACTTCTGCAGTTGTGGGAAAGTAGTGCGCCTGGGGAGGAGTGCCGTGGGAGGGAGCTACATCCGAGGAGGTGACAGGAGGAGGAGACAGCACAGAGAAACAGTGACTTCAGCGCTGTGGACAGCAGACCGCATCACTGTAGGAGAAGACGGTGATCAGTTCCACTTTATTCCTACAGTGATATGATCCTAAAATGACAGCAGGGCTCTGCCCACGCAGCCATAAAAATGGGTATAGCACTGGAGCATTTCCATATATCAGGTACACAGGCAACTTTCTTTTCTTAGTGCTGTAAGCCACTGTGAGACAATTTTTTTAAATCAAGACGGAAATGTGAAAGGAAGTGTGCCCCCCACTGGGACATGAACCCAGAACCTTAGCAATAACAGGTACAGCACAGGAGGAAAGGGACAGCTGGATAATAGATACTATCCATCCTTACAAGGTCTGTTTGCTGGCAGGCTGTCCTTGTGATTTTTGGGAGGCAGTATAGTATTGTGGTTTAGGGCACTAAGCTGCAAACCTGGAGACCTGGGTTTGAATCTCACAGCCCCCACTTGCATACTGTGTGACCCTGAGCAAGTCACTTAACCTCCTTTGCTCCCAGGCCGCACCTAGAAACAAGCTTCAACTTAGTGTACCTTGCCTGGTTAAATAATTTCCCCTTCTTTCCCCACTTCTCCAAAAGTGACAAAGGCTGCTTATTGTCACCCTTTATGGCTCAAATTCTACTCTTATAAAAACTGATGGCACTTTTAACGTCCAGACAACATAATGCCCTTTCATGTATGTGCTTTTTTAAATAAACAGGCAATGTGATAGATTGGCTCAAATGAAACTCTGGCACCACTCTGAGGAGTAAAGTGTTGCTTGTCTTTAGTGTTACCTGGAACACTAAAAATTCAGGGTCTTCACTTAATGCTTGGAGTTCACTGATCCTGATTCTTTTTGCAGAGGTTATGGCCACCAGGAATATTGTTTTCCAGGTGACAATGTGGCCACAGGTTCAAAGGGTGGACCATCAGCCTTGAAATCACTAAAGTTAGATCCTGTGCAGGAACTGGTGGTCATATGTGGTTTAACCCTTTAAAGAACATTTTGAACAATGGGTCTGACAGTAAGGTTTATTTCTGTTTGTTTTGGATTGATATACTGCAAATACAGACATAGCAGCACTTTTAAGGATGCTGGCCTTAAGCCAAGTGATTTTAAGTGCATTAAGTTGTTCAGTATCAGTGGAATATCTGCCTGCAAAGCACTTTCATGCTTGTTTGTGCACCATAGTGAAAATCCTTTCCACCTTGCTGCGTATATCTTCCTTGTGGAAGGCGTCATGACTACCTTAAAGACTTTCAGTACCTGTGTTGACAAGTTCTGGTCAGAGAATTCTATGGTTTCAGATAACCAGGCTCTCAAGTGGAGAGATGCAGGTTCAGATGTATCACTTGACCCTTGGATTGTGTTACATAGAAACATAGAAACATAGAATTTGACGGCAGATAAGGACCGCTTGGCCCACCCAGTCTGCCCATTTCCCTACCTACTGGATAAGCTGCAGATCCTAGTTAACCAGCAGCCTACTTCTTCCTACCCCCATCCCCCAGAACTGCCTTATGACTATCCCATGCATGCTTGAATTCCACCACTGATTTTGACTCCACAACCTCCTTCGGAAGGCCGTTCCATGCATCCACAACCCTCTCTGTAAAAAAATACTTCCTTAAATTACCTCTGAGCCGCCCCCCCTCTATTTTCAAATTGTGCCCTCTTGTTCTTGCACACCTCTTTTTTTGAAAGATGCTACCCTCTTGGACTTTGTTGATTCCCTTGAGGTACTTGAACGTTTCTATCATGTCCCCCCTCTCCCTTCTTTCCTCGAGGCTATACATATTAAGCTCCTTAAGTCTCTCTTCATATGTCTTCCGTGCAGACCCTGCACCATTTTAGTTGCCTCCTCTGGACAGCTTCCATCCTGTCTATGTCTTTATGGAGATTGGGTCTCAGAACTGCACACAATACTCAGATGGGGTCTCACCAGCTGTCTGTACAGAGGGATAATAACTTCCTGTTTTCTACTGGTGATGCCTCTCCTATGCATCCCAGTATCCCCCAGCCCTCCTTGCTGCCCTCCTCACATTGCTTGCCCGTCTTTAGGTCATCTGATATGACTACCCCAGGTCCCTTTCCATTTTGTTGTTGTTAGTATCTCACCCCCATTGTGTACTCTTCCCTGGGTTTTTGTTTCCCAGGTGCATTACCTTGCACTTCTTAGCATTGAATCTAAGCTGCCATACATTTGACCATTCCTCTAACCTTGCCAAGTCCTTTCTCATCCTTTCCACCCCACCTGTGCATCAACTCTGTTGCAGATCTTAGTGTCATCTGCAAAGAGACATATTTTCCTTCCAGTCCTTCTGCAATGTCGCTTATAAAGACATTGAAGAGGACCGTCCTAATACTGAACTCCTGGTACCCCACTAGTAACCCTCCTTTCTTCTGAGTGGACTCCATTTACTATTACTCTGTGTCCTATTCTCCAGCCAATTCTTTACCCAGGCTGTCATCTTGGGACCCACTCCAGGCTGGCTAACTTGCATATTAATCTTTTGTGGGACTGTGTCAAATGCCTTGCTAAAGTCTAGGTAGGCCATGTCCACAGCCCCTCCCTGATCTACTACTTTGGTCACCCAGTCAAAGAAATCTATCAGATCTGGCTGGCATGACCTTCCCGCTGTGAATCCATGCTGCCTAGGGTCCTGTGCCCTCTGGCCTCTAGATACTCGACAATTCTTTCCTTTAGAAGTGATTCCATCATTTTCCTATCACTGAGGTTAAACTAACAGGTCTATAGTTTCCTGCTTCTGCCTTGCTCCCACTTTTGTGAAGGGAATCACATCTGCCCTCCTCCAGTCCTCGGGTACCACCCCATCCTCCCATGATTTGTTAAAAGGTAGTCAGTGGTGTCACTAGTTCTACCCTTAGTTCTTTTAGAATTCTGGGATGAATCCTATCAGGCCCCATTGCTTTGTCCACCTTCAGTTTTAAGAGTTCTTTCAGAAGCCTTTTGTTCTGTAAATGGGCCGGTATCAACTTCTGTATCCAGAGTGTTACTACTGTTTGTTTTATGTACCTCCCCCTCCTTTGTAAATACTGAGCAAAAATATTTGTTTAGTATCTCTGCCTTTTCACAGTCTCCCTCTGCCCACCCTCCCTCCCTTTATTAAGCCTCACTATCCCTCCCTTGGTCTTCCTTCGCCTCCTGATGTACCTATAAAGGTTTTATCCCTCTTCTTAACTGAGTTGGCTATCTTTTCCCGGTTTGGGCCTTTGCTGTTCTGACTGCCTCCCAGCCTCCTTTTGCTTTAACTGATACAGTTCTCTGTCCTGCTCCTTCTACATTCCTTGTACTTCCTGAATGCTTTCTTTTCTCTTGAACCTTCACTGCCACTTTTGAGAACCATAGTGGTTTCTTACATCGTCTTGTTTTGTTTATTTGCTTCACACAAAGGCTCGTTACCTCTGTGATGGCAGTTTTTATTATTCCCCATTGTTCTTCCACCCCTCCTTCCTGCCCATTTGCTAGTGCATTCCTTAGGCACTCACCCATTTTGGCAAAGTCAGCCCTCCTAAAGTCCAGTACTTTGTCTTTGTATGGCTTGACTCTATTGCTGTGTTTATTGTGAACCATACTGTTCGATGGTCGCTAGTTCCCAGATGGCTACCCACTTCTACATCTGTAATCTCTCACCATCTCCATTTGAGAGAATCAAGTCTAATATTGCTCCCTCCTCGAGTGGGCTCCAGTACTAGTTGTCTAAGGCATGCCTCTGTAGGCATCTAGAATAACTGCACCTTCAAGTGGCAGCTGCAACTGCACTCAGTTAACATCTGGCATATTCAGATCACCCATCAGCAATATCTCCCTTTTTCTGCCATTCTAAGTATACTTTCTATCATTTCCTGTCCATTTCCTCCCCTGAGAGAAGGTCTGTACTCAACCCCTCTCGCGTATTGTGGTGCCATTGCCTGTCTCCAAATTTACCCACAGTGCTTCTTCTCCTCCCTGTGTACCTTTTGTTCTGTTGCTTTTATTCCTTCCCTTATGTAAAGAACTACCTCCTCCTCTTTACCCTCCTGTCCCTCCTGTACACAGTGTATCCTGGTATGTTTATGTCCCAGTCATGGTTTTGTTGTACCATGTTTCTGTGACTGCCACGATATCCAGATGTTCTTCCTCCATCAAGGCCACTAATTCAGGAAGCTTGTTACCCAGACTACGGGCATTAGTACTCATTGCTCTCCATTTTTGATGGCTTTACCTTCCAGTGCAGCATCCCCACTGACCGTTCTACCTCTGTCTTTTCTCATTTAGTACCTGTTTTGTAGGGAGAGGCTGGGATTTTCCTGCTGCTTGTCAGTGCCTCCCTTTGACTAGTTTAAAATCTTGTCAATGAAGCATTTAAACCGATTGCTCAAAAGACTTGTTCCCTTCCTGGACAGATGCAGACCATCCTGCCAGTATAGGCTGGTGTCCCTCCAGGTGGAACCCCAGTCCCCAATGAAGCCAAACCCCTGTGCTCCACACCATTTTTTCAACCATTCATTAAACTGCTTGGTGCCAATTACCCTCGCCTCCCCCATGCTTTTGACAGGCAGCACCTCTGAGAAGGAAACTGTGTGTGCTACTTGTCTTAGGTCCCTCCCCAGCTCTGCAATGTCCTCCTGCACTGCTCTAATCTCATGATGAGCCAAGTCATTTGTCCCTAGGTGGACAATTACGTCCAGCTCGGAATCCCTTGCAGCTGTTCTCGTGATCCTGAGGATGCGCTTCCTGTCCCTCCAAGCCATGGCACCAGGCAGGCACCTTACTTACTGTTAGCAGATCCCTGCACATTGGCGGAGTATAGTTTTTCCTGGACATATGCAGGAGGACACAGAGTATTGAGGCTCTCACAGAAATATAGACTTTGACGCCAGATAAGGACCACTTGGCCCACCTAGTCTGCCCATTTCCCCACCTACATGATAAGCCGCAGATCCTAGTTAACCAACAGCCGATTTCTTCCTACCCCCACAAGAATTGTCTTATGTCTGTTCCATGTATTTTTGAATTCTCCCACAGTTTTAGACCCCACAACCTCCTCAGAAAGGCTGTTCCATGCGTCCACCACCCTCTCTGTGAAAAAATGAAAATTACGTACCTACCGCAATTATGATCTTTCTGTGTATCTTCACCATTCATCACTGTTGGGTATCTGGCTGGAGGTCAGGACCCGGCAGGAGCTTTTTTTTTTTTTTAAATGTAGGTGGAGCTGACGCACCATCTGCGCCGCCCTCAAGGCCGATGTGCTGCGTGGCGCTCGAGGGTAGGCCATTAGGCTGTGTCGACTCCACCTGCCTGCCAGTTCTGAGTCACCAGAGAGGTAAGAGGAAGGGAGTGGAGGGTGGGACAAGGAAGTCCAAAGGACAGAAAAAGGAAAAGATATATGAACCAAAAGGAGAAATAACGACTGAGAGGACAGATAGGGAGAGAGTCGGAAGCTAAAGGGATTGGGAGGGGCCCCAATCTCTGGAAAGGAAAAGGGAGGTAGGGTGGGTGAAGAATTTAGGAAGAGAGGGGAGAGGTCAGTACATCCCAGACCCTGGTCCATCTCCAGATTGTATAGGAACTGCAAGGAGTAGCCAAAGGCTTTCTGCCAGAATTCAAGGCACAGAATAGCTGGCAAACCCTCCAGATAAGCAGAGTCGGCTATTTTGGAAGAAGGACAGGGTACAGAGAATAAGAAAAAAATTACTCTCCTTAGTAATGTTGTTCCTTCTAATGGAGTCTTGCTGTATTCTGACAATAGCAGTGAGTCCCAACCTTCGAACTGCCCCGGAGATGAAAGAGTTAACTTTCCATGCCAGGCATGGAACGCTGAGCTCGAGCTCGGTTGAGACTCTGTCTGTTGCTGTTTAAACTCAAACCGTCAGATCTTACGAGCTAAACTCACTAAGGTCCTGTGGAAGCTGTAAACTTACACTAGCCAACTGGCTACTAAACATAAAAACAGATTTTGGTCCCAAACAAAGACTCAAGTCAGGAGACCCAAAATGAAAACACAACGCCCACTCACCCAAGAAAAATGGGTGAAAATAACAAGGTGGGGCACCTCCTGAGTGCCACTATTACCACTGCCCACCCACATCCCAAAACATAGGTTCTGAGAGGGGGAAGGTAGAGATCAGAATACAGCAAGACTCCATTAGAAGAAACAACATTACTAAGGTGAGTAATTTTTCTTCAAACAACATGAAGTCTTGCTGTATTCTGACAATACAGACTATCAAGCAGTACCTCCATGGAGGAGGACAGAACCTACTTAGGAAATAGGCTCTGAAGCACAGCTGTGTTAAACCGAGCATCACTCCTAGCCTGGATATCCAGGAGTAATGCTTGGTAAAAGTGTGAACAGTTTTCCAGGTAGCTGCTTGACATATCTCTAGAATAGGAATATCCTGGCAGCAGCCAGGAAGCAGCTGTACCTCTGGTAGAGTGAGCCCTCAGGCCTGAGGGTGGAACCTTACCCAGTTTTTCATAACAAAATTGAATACAAGAGACAATCCACCTGGCAATGGATCTTTTAGTAGCAGGTTTCTTACCAACCTCACCATAAGTGAGGAACAGTTGGGGAGTCAAACCTGTGACCCTTGGTAATGCTCTATGTAGTAGCTAATGGCTCTTTTCACATCTAAACTGTGCAGCCTCCTCTCACCAGAGGAGGAATGGTCAGTGACGTACACAGGAAGAGACATAGATTGGTTAAGGAGGAAATCTGAAACCACCTTAGGCAAAAACTTCCTGTTAGTCCTGAGGACCACCTTATCTCTATGGAAGGAGATAAAATCAGGCTTCACTGACAGGGCTTGTAACTCACTTACGCATCTGGCAGAAGTGATGGCTACCAGGAACACAGTTTTCCAAGTCAAGTACTTCAGCTCTGCTGAAGACAAAGGCTCAAAAGGGGGTAGCATAAGCTGAGCAATGCAAACGTTAAGGTCCCAAGCAGGGGCAGGGTCCCTATATGGAGGGTTGGTATGAAGCAATCCCTTAAAAAACTTGGAGAATACAGGGTGAGCTGAAAGAGAAGAGGGTTTACCTGCTGAAAGGAAAGCAGAAACAGCTGCCAGATGCACCTTAAGTGTAGCTGGTCTAAGTCCCAAGCTATTCAAATGGACCATATAATCAAGGACTGTGGGCAGATCAGCAGACTCTGGGGAAATATGCCTTCCAGAGCACCATATGGAAAATCTTTTCCATTTGGAATTATAAGTAGTCCAGGTGGAAGGTTTCTTAGAAGCCTTCAGAATATCCATTACACCTTGGGAGAGGTGTAAATCAGCAAACTCTAACTCTTCAAGAGCCAGGCCCTGAGATTGAGAGATTTGAGATTCGGGTACTAAACCCTTCCCCTGAGCACAGGTTAACAGGTTGTAATTCCTGGGAAGACACAGGGGAAGATGGACTGCTAAGGACAACAGGAGAGGATACCAGGGCTGTCTGGCCCAGTCTGGAGAAATCAGGATCACCTTGCAGGGTTGAGACCTGATTTTGACTAGCACTTTGAACAGGAGAGGGAAGGGGGGAAAAGCATACAGGAACTTCCCTTCCCAACTGAGAACTAAGGCATCCAGGGGGACTGAGCCCAACACTGGGGGCCTGCAGCAAAAAAGGGGAAGTTGGTGATTGTCTGGGGCTGCAAAAAGATCTATCTGTGGGGTGCCCCATCTGGAGAATATCACCTCCAAGACCAGAGGATCCAGTGACCATTCATGATGGCCCTGAGATATCCTGCTAAGAGCATCTGCCAGGACATTGTCCTTGCCTGGGAGGTGTACTGCTGTGAGGGAGGTGTTCAGAGAATAAGCCAGAGACCACAACTTCATTGCTTCTGTGCACAAGGCCGTAGACCGAGTGCCTCCTTGCTTGTTGATATACCACATTGTGGTGGTATTGTCTGTTCTGACCTGAATAACTTTGTTCTGAACAGATTTGGAAAAAACTTGAAGTGCTAGAAATACTGCCCTGAGTTCCAATAGATTGATGTGAAGCAGAGATTCCTGAGGGGACCACAACCCCTGGGTAGTCAGGTCGCCCAAGTGAGCCCCCCTCCCCAAGAGGGAGGCATCTGTAGTAAGGATTAAAGAGTGGAGCTGAGTGACAAAGGGAACTCCCTGTCTTGGATTGTTCTGATCCTGCCACCACTGTAAGGTCTGGATCAGGGTTCGAGTCACTGGGATGAAATTGGTCAGAGGGTCTTTCTTTTGAGACCAAAAGGCTCTCAAATGGAACTGAATGTCCCTCATCTGAAATCTTGCTCCCTGCACCACTGCTGTGGAAGCAGCCATGTGCCCCAGGAGCTGCAGAAAATGCCTTGCTGGTCGAGACACCTGCAGGGTGAATGAGGAGGCCAGTGTGATAAGGGTCCTTGCCCTGTCCAGGGCAAGGAAAGCTCTGGCCTTTTCTGTATCTAGCTCTGAGCCTATGAAGGTGAGGAGCTGAACAGGCTCTAGAACTGACTTTGAAAGCTTCAGAAGGAAACCCAAAGAGGTGAGCAGTTGCTGAGTTATCTGTAGGTGTAACTTGACTTGGTCTGGGGACTGGCCTACTATGAGCCAGTCGTCCAGGTATGGGAAGATGGCAATCCTTTGCCTTCTTAGAGAAGCAACTACTACTGCCAGGCATTTTCTGAACACCCTTGGAGCAGAGGTTAGACTGAAGGGCATTGCTCTGAATTGGTAATGGCCTGAGGGCAGCTCGAACCTGAGGTACTTTCGATGGGAGCTTCTGATGAGAATATGGAAATAGGCATCCTTGAGGTCCAGGGAAACTAGCCAGTCCCCTGGCCTTAGAGAGGGTAGAATAATTCCCAGAGTCACCATTTTGAATTTTGGTTTTAAAAGCTGCTTGTTTAAGTATCTGAGATCCAGGATGGGCCGCCATTCTCCTGTCTTTTTTGGGGTAAGGAAGTACCTGAGTACAACTTTGCCCTGGTGGGGGTGGAACCTTTCCACAGCTCTGAGAGCCAGGAGGGAAGAGACCTCTGCCTCTAGGGCAAGTGCCTCGGAGGGATTTGCAGGTGGAAAGGATCTGGTTCTCAGCTTTGGGAATTTTTTGAAGCTGAGAACCAGTCCCTGGCTTACTACTTCCAGGACCCACTTGTCTGATGTTAGAGACTCCCAGTCCTGGACAAAGTAAGCCAGTCTGCCCCCTACAGGTAGTGGAGAATTGGCCCTGGCAAACCCATCAGGGTGCCTATTTGGCAGGGGGTTTTGGCTGAGGGGTGGAAGCAGGACTGCTTGTACCCCTTCTGCCTCTCCCTCTAAAGAACCCCCTCTGAGCATAGGTAGAAGAGGAGGCCTGGGCTTGGTAGAAAGGCCTATGAAAAGGCCTGCCCCTGCCCCTGGGGTGCTGCCTCTGAGGAGTGGCCTGCCTTTCCTTGGCCTGTGCACTCCTATACTCGTCCATTTTCTTCATGTAATTCTCTGTTTGCTCCCCAAACAGAGAATTACCCACAACAGGAAAATCCATGGCCTTAGTCTGGGTATCCGTGACAGGCTAGTACATCTGAGCCAAGCCATTCTACGGGGCCACAGATGTAGCCATGACTCTAGATGACACATCATTGGAGTCCACTGCAGCATGGAACTGCACCTTGATGCCTCAATACCATCAGCAGCCACCTGCTCCAGCCCTTGGCAAGCTGGCTAGGACCTGTTTTGCTAAAGCCATGACAGTGTCCCATCTGGATTTTTGATACCTCGCAGTATTGGCCATATAGTTGGCCTGTCTGAGTCCCAAGGATGCTGCCATGTACTGTTTCTTTGCCATGGCATCAATCCTCCTGGAGTCCTTGTCTGGAGGGTGTGAAGCCAATGGAATATTTGCCTTATCACAGACTGCAGCCTGCACTACCCCAACATGGCTGCAATGCTGTGTAAGGAACTCCGTATCAGAGCCTGACAATGTATACCTCTTGTCCATTCTTTTATTCACAGGAGGTATTGTGTTTGGAGTCTTTAAAATCTTAAATGTCTGTTTCCCAAAAGATTTGTGTAAGGGAATAGACAGTCTCCTAGACTCTGGGATATCCATCATTTCCACATAGTCAGGCTCCTCCTGGTCATCTACAGCTTCTTCCATAGGAAGCTGGAGGGTTTCAGACACTTTTTTTATAAAACATGAAATGGGAGGGGGACTCATAAAGCCTAGGAGGAGACACTCCTGAAGGTCTGTCTGGGGAGATGTCCGGGTCAATGGGCACATCCAGACTTCCAAAACCACATTCACTTTCCTCATACTCCTCTTCCTCCTCCTCCGGTTCATAATATTCCTCTAAATCATACTCTTGAACTGATGGAACCGGCTGAACCGAGCGCCTCCCTGATGGTGCCGGTTCGGTCGGAACCGGGGAAAGCGACTGCACAATTTTTATCGCTTTGGCTATTTCTTCAGCGGTTGGAGAAGAAAGTTTTGGATCCACACCAGCTGATTTTTCTTTTCTTGTTCTCTTAGCCGGAACCGACTCCTCAGAATCGGCTCTCCTTTTGCCCGAAGAAGTCTCGCCCTGGTCAGAGGGCACTCTTTCTGGTTCGGTTTGAACCAACCGGCTGGCCATCCGTTCAGCGGACTTTGGCCTCCCTTCCCTGAGCCTACCAACTCTCTTTTCTAGGGTAGCTGCAGGAAAATTTTTACAAATCTGACAGTCTGCATTGAGGTGGTCAAACCCAGACACAAACACAGGTGGTGGGGGTCAGCCTTAGCAAAGACTTCCCACACACACTGCAGTGTTGAAACCCAGTGGCCCGGTTTTTCTTTGGGTTTCAGACATTGTGCCAGTCCTAACCAAACTTACTCTTTTAATGGCAATCCGCCAGGCAAGACCCTCTTATCGGTTCCTGACTGTGTTACGGGTCATGGAAAAAAACGTAATAAAATCCGTTTATTTTTAGAACCGATAAGAACCGGTAACCACACTCTAAAAGTACAAACAGAGATTTTTTAACAACTTGATCGGTTCACACCGAACCGATGAACCGTTTACAAGTTCCACACAGAAAAGAAAATAATAAAAACCTATCTAGTACTCACAAATACCACAGACAGAGACTGAACCGACAGATTACGGTTTAATTTCGGTCGAAAACCGAGAAAAGCGGTACTTTAACCGACAAATTGAACCGAGCAGAAGGAGAAATCTCCGGAGAGACTGTTCAGTGAGGTGGAGTAAAGAATCTGACAGTTTGAGTTTAAACAGCAACAGACAGAGTCTCAACTGAGCTCGAGCTCAGTGTTCCATGCCTGGCATGGAAAGTTAACTCTTTCATCTCCGGGGCAGTTCGAAGGTTGGGACTCACTGCTATTGTCAGAATACAGCAAGACTTCATGTTGTTTGAAACACCCTCTCAAGGAAAAATTATTGGTGAAAAAGGGGAAAGACTTTTTTTTTTTTTAAACACGGAGAAATAGGTTGGACGGGAACAGGGAGGAGGAGAGAAAGGAGGGCAACTGCCAACTCCCATCCCACAGGGGAGGAGCCAAAGCACTGGAGAAGGAGTGCCCCCCTGCTGTCCACTCTCCTCGGAACATCATCCCCTGTGTGCCCCTGTTTTACCCCACTCCTAAGAAGAAGAGGGGGGCGCAAAGAGAAGGAGGGGGACCCAGAGACTGAGGCCCCAGGGGGATGGAGGATGGGATTGTGATGAATGGTGAAGATACAAAGAAAGATCATAATTACGCTACGTACGTAATTTTCATATCTTATCTGTGTCAGTCTTCACCATTCATCACTGTTGGTTGAGTACCGAGCCCCCCCCCCCCCAAAGGGGGTTTCTTTACACCCTAAGGAAAAAAGTCCCTTAGCTCTCAGTGGGTGACACACTTAAGAAGGAGAACCTTCAGGGCCTGGAGAGGCCCAAAAGTGGGGAAAGTGAGACGGGTTCCCCCCGGAGGGGGAAGGAAGTTGCCCCGACAAGCTGTGTCTTACTCTACAGGAAAAGAGATAGGTTCTCTGGTGAGCGGAGTTAATCACCCTACGCCGGGCCAAGGGTGACAACTGGGAGAGACGCAGCCATGCCGTCCGCCTAGTGCAGATCGCTGTCCCTATGACCCTGGTAGCTACTTCGTAGGCATCATAGGATGCCCTCGCTTGGTGCCTTGCTAGCTCCAGGCCACACGCAGAGAGTGCAAATGTCTTGTCTGGTTTGCTCTGTATCAGGCAATGAGGCTAGGAGCTGACCTAACCTGGACCACAAGAACCTGTCATAGGCTGCATAGTGGGCCTGATGTGCAGAAATGGAAAGCAATAACCATGCCGAGTAGAAAGTCCTCCTACCCCAGAAGTCAAAATCCGAGGAGTCTTGATCTGGGGGCCAGTCACGGTGAAGGGCATGAAGCCCATCAGGAGTATCCAACTGCGGATGAGGCATGGAACCTGGAGACCCGTGGGGTGCGCAGATACTTCTGGCTGAGATCCCTTGGGGCAGGAACCCCGGAAAAGGGTCTCCATCAGGAACGCAACAACGCCTCCTGAAAGGGAGCAGGCCAAGGCGGCACCACAAGGGTGCCCTCACCAAAATTGCCTAGAAAGGCGTGCGCCGAGTGCTCAGGATTGCTGATAGTGGAAGGAGTGAGATGCAAGTCCTCCAACATCCTCACGAGGAAGCGCTGATACTCAGCGAGATCAGCAGCTGGAGATATGTAGACAGAAGGTTCCTCTCCCCCAGAAGAGGGGGATGAGGAGCTGGAGGGCACCGGCTGTTCAGTGGGTGGCTGCACGGGGGGAGGTTGAAAAACCTGGCTGTCCATCACCCTAATGTAAGCACGGAACCGAGCAGCCACCACTCTGAACTGCTCCCAGGAGCGAGGCCCGCTAGGACCAAGGATGCCTGCAAGCGCAGGAGAATGTGGCAGAGGGATGGGGACAGAGCCGAGAAGAGATGTTGGCTGACCTCTGCCTGGGCTAAGGGGCGGACTGTGAGCACCCACGGAAGAAGGTGCCCTGGAAAACCCCACAGCTGACAGCTGAACAACCATTTCGGTACTGCCTTGGCTGCGCCCGGAAGAATCCTCCCTGTGAGGTGACCGGGGCCGAATAGGTCCAGAAGGACAGTCCCCTACCTCAAAGAATGGGCTCTCTCAAAGAGACCGAGGAGGAAGAGGAGATCCACACTATGGCTTCTCCCGAGCCCGGTGGACTCCCAAAAGGCCACTGCGTTTACCCCACGCCCCCTTGACCTCGGAGTCCAAAAAGAGCCTCCTCTCGAGAGGGCCAGCCTAGGTAGCTGACATCTCTGAGAAGCACCCGAAGCAGTTACCTAGGGAACAGTACCCTCTCCTCCCATAGGTGCTCTGATCGGCCCCAAAGTTGGGCGATCTAGGCACACCACAGGTGGGGGTACCACTACTGAGGAGTCAGTGAACCCACCAAGACCAGGTTGCAGAGCTATGGTGGCCTGCACCACTGCCTGCTGGTCAGCACCCCTGACCCCAGTCTCGGTAGCCACTGACCCCACCTCAGAAGGGGGCTGACTCCGGCTTGTCGAAGAGACTACTGGGCTGCCCACCTCAACAGCCAACCCCAAAGGGTCAGACTGTCCATCTGACTCAAAGCTCGACTCCGCCTCTGAGGAGGTAGAGGCCGAGGCCCTGTGCCAAATTGTAGGAGGGCGCCCACTACCATCTTTGTCAAAGGGCACAGGAACCATAGCCGTGTCCGAGCCGGTACCAGTGCCCCCCAGGGCACCATGAGCAGAATCTAAAGGGGGCACGGCTCCATCCGAAAAGGAGCTCCAGAGTCGGGATCAGCCATGGTGCTATCCAGCTCCACGGCACCGCGAGCGGCACCAAGAACGAAGACGGCGCCAATGGCAGCCCCGACAGCTCCATCGGCACTGAGGATGGTGCCGCGAACAGCGCCGAGGGCAGAAGTGGTGCCGATGACGGCGCAGATGGCATTGGCACCGAAAACAGCACTGACTGGCTCTGCAGCACCGTGAACGGCGCCGAGGGCAGAGGCAGCGCCAACGATGGCACCAATGGCAGGATTTGATGGCCACACTGCACCAAGCCCCAAGGACACGGCGCCATGCTCAACCTCTGTGCTGAGGATGACGCCGAGGCGAGACATGGACAAATACGGCACCGCAGCAGCTCCTATGGCGCCGCTAGCAGTGCCAGTGCCGCAAATGGCTCTGACAGAAGTAGCAGCAATGCGCGACAAGTCAGCACCGACAACTGCTCCGTCGGGGCCACGGCGCTGCGAACAGCGCCAACCCAGGCCTTGCAAACCATGGGTCCAACACTGAGGGAGTCTTCGCCCCTGAAGTGGCGACTGCCGTGGCGGCGCTTCCCACCTGCCCCCCTAGGAGGGGCGAGACGGGCCTCCTGCACTGCGGAAGAAGCCTCGGCAATTGCTAGGCTACTAGTAGTCCAGGCTCCCTCCTCCTTGGTCTGTATAGAACTGGGAAGGGACCCGGAGGAAAGGCCGAGAGAGATCGTGGCTTGCCTGACGAGGCGCTTGACCCTCGGAAAGTCGGGCGGAGTCAGCTTCACTTTCCATGCACGTTGTTCAATGACACGGGGTCCATGGAGAAACAGGCGCACACGAATCCATGTCATGAAGTGGGCCAAGACACGAAAGACACCAGTCGTGTTGGTCGGTGACGGAATACTTTCGGCTGCACGGGCACTGTCGCATGGGGGGGGGCCGACCCGTCTTAGAAGATTTCTTGCCCTCCAACTGAGACATGACCTACAGGGAAAAAATCATCAAAAACAGACTCGACATTGCAGAAATATAAATAATGAAAAGATCTTACCAGGCGACGTCGAGTATGGCAAAGCAGAACCGGCAGGAACCGACGGGCTTTAGCACCAATAGAGAAAATAGTAATAGCGTCGAAGGCTTTCGCGACAAACCAGGCCTCAGTACAGCAGCTCCACACGAGGTGACCTCTACAGCGGGAGATGAAGAACTGGCATGCAGGTGGAGTCGACACAGCCTAACGGCCAACATGCGAGCGCCATGCAGCGCAATGGCCTCGAGAGGCGGCACGTCGTCGGCTCCGCCCACCTTTAAAAAAAAAGATAACACGGGTCCTGACCTCCGGCCAGATACCCAACAGTGATGAATGGTGAAGATTGACATAGATAAGATATACTTCCTCATATTGCCCTGAGCTATCCCTGCTCTATCATCAAATTGTGTCCCCTTGTTCTTGCACATCTCTTTTTCTGAAAGATGCTACCCTCTTGGACTTTGTTGATTCCACTGAGGTACTTAAAAGTTTCTATCATGTCCCCCTTCTCCCTCCTTTCCTCAAGGGTAATACATATTAAGCTCCTTTAGTCTCTCCTCGTATGGCTTCTCTTGCAGACCCTGCACCATTTCAGTTGCCCTCCTCTGGACTGTATTCCATCTTGTCTATGTCCTTGAGGAGATGGGGTCTCCAGAACTGGATGCAGTACTCCAGATGGGGTCTCACCAACTGTCTGTACAGAGGGATAACAACTTCCTGTTTTCTGCTGCTGATGCCTCTCCCTATACATCCCAGTATCCCCCAAGCCCTCCCTACTGCCTTCTCACATTGCTTGCTAACCTTACGGTCATCTGATATGATTACCCCCAGGTCCGTTTCCATTTTTGTTGTTGTTACTACCTCCCCCCCCAAATTGTGTAATCTTGCCCTGTGTTTTTGTTTCCCAGGTGCATTATTTTGCACTTCTTTGCACTGAATCCAAGCTGCCATACTTCTGACCATTCCTCCAACCTTGCCAAGTCCCTTCTCATTCTTTCCACGCCTCCTTGTGTAGCAACCCTGTTGCAGATCTTTGTGTCATCTGCAAAGAAGCATACTTTTCCTTCCAGTCCCTCTGCAATGTCACTTATAAAGACATTACAAAGGACTGGACCCAGTACTGAACCCTGCGGTACCCCACTGGTAATCCACTCTTTCTTCAGAGTGGACTCCATTTACAATTATATTCTGTGTCCTGTTGTCCAGCCAATGTTTTACCCATGCTACCACCCTGGGACCCACTCCCAGGCTGGTTAATTTGATTATTAATCTTTTGTGTGGGACTGTGTCAAATGCCTTGCTAAAGTCTAGGTAGGCCACGTCCACAGCCCCTCCCTGGTCTACTACTTTGGTCACCCAGTCAAAGAAATCAATTAGATTCGTGTGACATGACCTTCCTGCTGTGAACCCATGCTGCCTTGGGTCCTGTGCCCCACTGGCCTCTAGGTACTCAACAATTCTTTCCTTCAGAAGTGATTCCATCACTTTCTCCTACCACAGAGGTCAAACTGACAGATCTGTAGTTTCCTGCCTCTGTCTTCCTCCCACTTTTGTGAAGGGGAATCACATCTGCCTTCCTCCAGTCCTCAGGTACCACACCATCCTCCCAAGATTTGTTAAAAAGGGTAGTCAGTGGTGTCACCAGTTCTCCCCTTAATTCTTTTAGAATTCTGTCAGACCCCATTGCTTTGTGCACCTTCAGTTTTAGGAGTTCTTTCAGAACCCTTTCTTCTGTGAAAGGACTGGGACTGACCCCCCTATCCAGAGTGCTTCTGTTAATTGGATTAGGCACCTCCACCTCCTCCTCTTTTGTGAATACTGAGCAGAAGTATTCATTCAGCATCCCTGCTTTTTCAATGTCCCTCTCTGCCCACCCACCGTCCATTCTATTTAGCCTCACTATCCCTCCCTCTGTCTTTCTACACTAACTGATATACATATAAAATGTTTCATCCCCCTTCTTAAACAAGTTGGCTATCTTTTCCTCAGTTTGGGCCTTTGCTATTCTGACTTCCCTCCCTGCTTCCTTCTGCCTTAACTGGTACAGTTCTCTGTCCTGCTCCTTTTGTGTTTCCTTATACTTCCTAAATGCTATCTTTTTCTCCCTAACCTTCCCCGTCATCTCTTTTGAGAACCATAACGGCTTTTTCTTTTGTTTTGATTTGTTTATTTGCTTCACACAAAGGCTTGTTGCCTCTGTGATGGCAGTTTTGATGTTTCCCCATTGTTGCTCCACCCCTCCTTCTAGCCTGTTTGCTAGTGCTTTTCTAAGGCACCCTTCCGTCTTGCCAAAGTCAGCCCAGCTAAAGTCCAGTACCCTCACTTTTGTATGGCTTGACTCTGTAGCTGAGTTTATCCTGAACCACACTATTTGGTGGTCACTTGTTCCCAGATGGCTACCCACTTCTATATCTGAGATCCTCTCACTGTCTCCATTTGAGAGTACGAGGTCTAAGATTGCTCCCTCACGAGTGGGTTCCAAAACTAGCTGTCTGAGACATGCCACCTGTAGGGCATCGAGAAAGGCCCTGCTCTTGGATGTGGCTGCATCAAAGGTGCTCAGTTAACATCTGGCATATTCAGGTCCCCATCAACAGTATCTCCCTTTCTCTGCCATCCTAAGGATGCTTCTATCATATCCTTGTCCATTCCTTCCCCCCTGACATAGGGGTCTGTATACAACCCCTGTGCGGATTGTGGTGCCATTTCCAGTCTCTAAGGTGACCCACAGTGCTTCCTCTCTTCCCTGTTTACTCTTTTGTTCCATTGTTTTTATCCCTTCCCTTACATAGGGAGCTATTCCTCCCCCTCTTCTCCCCTCCCTGTCTCTCCTGTAGGTTGTGTACCCTGGTATGTTAACATCCTAGTCATGGTTCTCTGTGTACCATGTTTCTGTGACTGCTACAATATCCAGGCATCCCTCTTCCATCAAGGCCACCAGTTCAGGGAGCATGTTGCCCAGACTATGGGCATTGGTACTCATTAACCTCCATTTCTTGATGGCCTTACCCCTTTTTGCCCCATCCCTGTCCTTACTGCCTTTGTCATTTTCTCCATTTAACCCTGCCCTTCTCTCTATTGACATCTCTATCTTGGTGTTTACCTCACTTACTACCCTGATTTTTTTGGGGGGGCTAGGATTTCTCTTGGCCAGTCTGGTGCTATTAGAATCACTGTTGCTCTGTCTGACTTTGCATTTAGGAATACTCTCTGTAGCAAGGGGAAGGGAGGAAAAACATACAGAAACCTGCCTCTGAAGTGAAAGCTTAAGGCATCCTAAGGGTATGAACCCCAAGATGGGGCTCTGTAGCAAAGCAGTGGCAGCTTCTTGTTCTGCCATGAGGCACACAGATCCCCTTCTGGAGGTCCCCAGAATACTGTCTGGACTACTGAATGTTTCAGTCACCATTAATGGAACACAGTCCTCATTCTGCAGAGTAAATCTGCCAGAACATTGTAATTTCCTGCAACACGGACTGCAGATATTTGTGTTTGCACATTGTAAGCCACAGCCCCGATTTTTAGTGCTTCAGTGTTGTCGATTGGGCTCCTCCTTGTCTGTTTACATAGTACACTGTTGTGGTGTTGTCTGTCCTGATCTGCAGGACCTGACCCCTTAGTAGTTCCTGAAAGTACATGACAGGCAGGTACACTGTTCTAATCTACAACACGTTTACATGTTCCTGTGATTCTGATCAGTTCCAGATACCCTGTACTGTCAGATGTGACCTCCCCATCCTTAAAGGAGACATCTACTGTCAGCACCACTGTGTGAGACTTTTGTCGAAAAGGCATTCCCTTTCTCAGATGGGTCACATTTTTTCCACCACTGTAATGACTGCACCGCGTCCTCTTTTACTGGGATCATGGTGGTCAGATGCTGTCTCAGCTGAGACTAGTGCTTTTTCAGGTGTCAATGAATGTCCCTCGTGCTGTCTTGCCTATGGAGCTACTGATATTTTATTTATTTATTTATTGAAATGTTTCACCAGGAAAGGCACACTGAGCAGCAAAATGCTCATCTCGTGGTGCAACCTGGGGGTTGGGGGTCCAGATGGATAACTGATACAGAAAGGGTGAAATGTGTGTTTCTAGGTAACAATATACCAGAATTACAGACATCGAATAAGGTGGTTACTAATACAGTAAGTGTGAACATGGGTTTCTAGGTTACAATATACCAGAATTACAGACAATGAATAAGGTGGTTGCATACATTAAGGTACTTAACATGACGGTAAACAAGGCTTAGGTTAGACAATGCTGAGTTAACAGTCCTAGTACTCAGAATGACATGAATTGTTGGGAGGGGAAACAAAACTTGTAAGTGCAAATTGGGGTCTAGTGTGGACATTGATGGAATACGCCAGTATTCATAGCAATAGCTAACACCGCTGGTCAAGCCACTTGGGGTAGGAGGGAGACATAGGTGGAAGGGGGCCACCTGGGAAAAGTGGGCAGCTTAATTTTAGTGGGTGGAAGAGGTGAAGGGGGGATGATGTGATGGGAAGAGAAGTCAGGCACAGGAGCAATTTATCATGTAAAAGTTAGCCAAGGCAGAGGACAGCGAGTGCAGAGAGGAAGAGTGGCGAATTTGGGATATTGTTGCTGACATGTAACTCAGAAGTCTGAAGAAACTTTCTACAAAGGTCATCAGTGTCTGCACTCTTTCCCAGAGCAGATATGCTTTGGCCTGTACTGCATGGTAAACCTTCAATTGGGGCAGGAAAAAGGGCGTCAGAATGTGGGCATCGTGATTAGAGTGAATGTATTCTGGTCGGTCGGGATTTCTGCATGGTGGGGATTCTGGGCAATGTGACCATGGAGCCCCGTGATCCTCCTCCCATATGTGTGCAGGGTGGGGGGGTGTACGTATCTATTTGAGAGGGTGGGGGGGGTGCAAACCCTGCAATGGGGCCATCAGCGAGGTGCGTGACGCAATTGTCAGTCGCAGCAGGTTGCTCTCTCCCATTTGTCTGCACTCTGTTTTTCCACAGTTCCTTTCATTTCGGTCTATTGTGGGGTGACCCTACTTGTGCACAGAGGCCATAAAGAAGATAGGCCAAAAACATAATAAATAAGAGTCTTCAGTGCTGGGGGGGGGGGGGTTGAGGTATGCTCCCCCAGGACATTTTTTAAAAGGGTGTTGTACAGTAAATATTGCAGGTTCATACATGAAGTTTCAAAAATGTGCCTCTCCTTTCAAAAAAGCTTATTTTTACATTTTTTACTTTACTTTCAAAAAAGCCCTTTCCCTCTAAACCACTTTTGATTTTTAGCTTTTTTTAAAGATAAGTTGTTTATCGCGCTCACACTAAACAAACTGCTACACAAAGCAACAGCATCAGCCTGCACAGCTCTGTATCACTTTTACACTGCCAGAAAACTACCTCCTGTAGCTTGCTGTGTGCTGCTAGAAGAGGTGGTCATCAGATGGTGATGTTGCCCTTTAGAAAATCCATTCAGGATTGGCTACATGTTCATACCACTGCTGCCTGGATGCCAGCCAAGTCTGCCTTATCTGATCACATGAATATGATCTTGCACAATTTTTTTTTATTTTATTTAATTTACTAGGAAAAATGAATGGTCCTCAAAGTCCTATTTTGAACCACCCTACCAATATCTACACTGTAACAGAGATCTTATGATTGTGAAAGACTACGAACAGTTTCAAAATGCACTGTAGGCATGGTGCCAACATCACACCCATCCACAGCCCAGAAATGATCTGCTCTATCAACTTCTAATTGCACTCATTGCTACAGTAATGAGTGCAGTGACCTGCTGCCACATGTTAATTAACTGGGAACACTGGACATCAGGCACTAAATGGGGGGGCCATGGTTAGGGTGCCTGCCCCCATTGCACGTCTAGGTGTCCAGTTCTGCACCTATAGTTTTAAGGTTTGAAATGGTTCTAGTGAGGACTTTTCCAGGCTCAGCAGGAAGCCTAGACTGAGCATCATGTCCACTGCCTTTTTGAGAGTTGCTTCTGCTTCCTGTTTGTTTCTCCACATATAAACCAGCCGTCTAAATATAGAAAGACTGAGATGCCAGCTTTCCTTAAAGCTGCTGCTACTAGGGCTATGCACTTCATGAATACTCTTGGGGCAGATGTGAGACCATGGGACACTGCCCTCTATTGAAACTGTTGTGTTCCCCACTCTGAATCTCAGACATTTTCTGTGTGATTGTCTCATTGGAATTTGGAAATGGGCATCATTCAGATCCAGTGATGTGAGCCAGTCTTCCTGATGTAGTGCCTGGATCACTGTTTGGAGGGTTACCATTCAGAAATGTTTTTCTTTATGTGCCTGTTGAGATACCTCAGGTCAAGTACAGGCCGCCACTCCTCTGATATTTTTCCTTTTTTTTAATGTAATTTTATTGAAAACTTTTGGTTTTTAATTTCAGACAATAAGAATGAAGACTAACCATCCTTATCCTTTGCATAGTAATATATTCACAGATATAAGGCAGCGCAATGCCCAGTTAGCAGTTTATGGCTGCAAATCAAGTCCAGGTTCTTGCCTTCTTGGAGCCGTTTCCCATATAGTCACCTACCATATATTGCAACCCAGTGGGCTAAAAATGACAGTCTCAGGTTCAGCAAATAAGAAGAGAAAGCATACATAAATAGTTCAAGTACTGAATATTAAAAATGTTGGCTTAGTAACACTGAATGCCTATTAAAGAGGGCTCTCTTGAATAGCAGAGATCCGAAACTGAGAAACGCAGCTGCCTCACTGTATCACTTCTGCTTGGATAGCTGAGGTTATGACAGACAGAAAGAGAAAAGATTACAGCAAAGATTGAGAGTATGCAGACAGAGTAAGGCAAAGCGGGGGTGGGGGGGGGGAGAAGGGCATCAAGAAACAAAGTCGGGGCAATGGCCAAGTTGGTGTAAGACCCAGCAACTCCATCTGGTGTTGAAAAGGATAACTTTGTTAGCTAAAGGGATACTGTCAACCTTTTTTTGCATATTATTTCTAGGTAAAAACCCACATTTTATGATTGCTTACCTTATCTAAAATTCATTGATGTTGCTGGTTGATTCATCTGCCTCCTTGCCTATTAGAACTGAAATGCATGGTAATGTATAGTTATACCCAGCCTTGTTTTGTTTCATATCACTGCTCTTGTTGCACACTTCCTGAACACTAGAAACACCCTCAGACAGTACAGTCACTCATGATATGAAGTTTCCTCTACTCACACTGCATGGTGAGTGGCTAGATTGTGTTGGGGGTGTTCATGAGTCCAAGAAAGATGCAGTGGGAGTTGGTCAAAAAATGTAAACAAACATGTTTTGGGGTGGTAACACCAGTATGGTGGGCAGTCAGTTTTTCACTTTTTAAAAGAAAAAAGGAATCAGAATCAAACTAGCAGCTGTATCACAAGCCCCTACAGAATGTGAACAGTCATCAAATATGTTTCTTAAACTAGGGACACTTTGAGGCCTTAGGGGGTTGATAATGTCCCTTTAAAGTACAGGTCAGTCGTTTCAAAGAATAAATCTCAGACACAATTTTTTGCCAGACTTCCAGCGTAGGGGAATGGTGGTGTTCTTTATTCCACCTCTGAAGAATGGAAATCTATGGATTCTGCAGCCATTTCTTGTAGTGCCTTATACAGATGGCCAGTAAGGTGAGTCCAGGTTTTACCTCGGAGATGTGAGATGAGTATACTAGGGATTTGGGAGCGCTTATCTGACAAAATAGAACTGCCTTCTGCTCTATCCTGGAGATAATGTCTAAGCTGCAGGTATCTGTAATGATTCGCTGAAGGTAGCTGAAATGCAGCTTGAAAAGCAGCAAAGGAGTGAATGCCATGGATCCATTATTTGAAGGATAAACCAATGCCCAAGTTTACTCCACCACTTCATGGCTGTGTCCATCCCATTTAGAGGATATGCTGAGTCATGGGAGATGCCACTGAGGTAAAAGAGATGAGTGAGAGTTAAGAAGACTCTCCAGACTGGCAACCATTGCTAAAGGTTATGGCTGTACACTGTGTGAATTTTGAGATGGGGAGACAGCCGGGTTGGGGGGGAGGAAATAATCTAAGCTGAACACATCATCCAGGGTGAACTCAGTTTGCTTCAAGTACCGTTAGTAGGAGGTGGAAAACCACATGCAGAGTCCTCAAGTGGTCCGCTAGTGTGTACCACCAAAGGTTCGGGAGATTGACCCTACCACACTCCCTGTGTAGCTGCATAATGCTGATTTTTTTTCCTTGTTAGAAAGTACCTGAAGAAGAATTCCTTCCCCTCCCTTTTCTTTTACTGGTACTTCTTCCATGGCATTCTGAGACAGCAGTTTTTGAATGCCCAAATTGTAATTGCTGCCGTTCGGATTCTGGTTTGAAATTTTCCCACTTTTTTATTTTGGTTGTTTTAGGAAGGCCAAAGAGAGATGTTTCTCCACCACATGGAGCATCAAATGGTCTACTGTTACAGACTGCTAGTGTTGGAGGTGGTAGGAGAGGCATCCGCCACAGGTTCCTGGGGACTTGCAATCTTTAACTCATAAGGGATTAGTTTTTGGTTGAGAGGAGCTAGTGGTAGTGGCCTGTCTCTTACTTCTATAGCCTCTTGCTCTGCTGGATCCTGTGTGAGCATGGTATGGCTGTGGGGTGTATTGTCTCTGGTATAAACCCTTTCCATACCTGTCCTTCCATAGGGTCTGCTGTAACCCGTTTTTCTTTTTACTTCCCATTAGGTTTTCGAAACCGTCTCATTTTCGTCAGCTTTATTCCTATAATTCTCTGTCTCATCCCCAGATAGTGTTTTCCCCTAAAATGGGAAATCAGCAGGTTTGTTTTGCAAGTCAAAGTCACACTAGTGGGTCTTAGTCAAATGCATCAGGACCCAGCAGGAGCCAAAACTCTCCAGCAGGCTGGTTAAGTAGTAGGCTCTGTGTACATGGCGATGAACATGCCCACTGGTATACATGGCACCAGCCCCCAACCACCTCAGTACCTTTCTGTCGAGGAGGTGAGCAGTATAACCTAACAAGACCTATGCACTTAACCTAAGGATCTAAGATAACCCTGGTAGCCCCTATAAGAAGGGCCACCAAGCCACTAACACAGTGTCTTCACAGCCCAAACCAAGTATAAAGGGATGAAAACCAACACAACCATACTGGAGTGAGTCCAGGGGTAGTATAAGGGAGGGTGACTCAATGGTGACCATATTCTCAAGAATTACGTAAAGAATGTAATTTTAATATCTTCCAAGAATCAGTCTTCACCATTGATTCCCACTACTAGGCCACAATACCAAGTTCAGAAAAAGTCTCCCAGACTAGGGTGGCTGAAGCGCGAGGCTTACTCAGGATAGTAATCCATTTAGGACTCTCCTGCTAAAGGTGGCATGCTGCCTGGTATGGACATCCAAGCCACAGTCCTTAGCAAAAGTGTGCACTGTGCTTCAAGTTGCAGCTCTGCAAATTTCTCCAATAGGCACAGAGCGTATCTCTGCCAGAGATGAGGAAACTGCTCTGGTGGAGTGGACGCGTATGCTGCCCTACAATTTAACCTGAGTTAAGGCATAGCTGTAGTGAAGGCAATTCACAATCCAGGCAGAAATGCATTTCATTGTAATAGGCTGTCCCTTTCCGATTAGGATAAAAGGAGACAGAGCTGTTTGGATTGTTTGAAGTCCTTGGTTTTGTCCAGATAAAAACTAAGGACCCTCTTAACATCCAGTGAGTGGAGAGTCCTTTCTCCCTCATTCTGAAAGTTGGCAAAATAGAGCAGCAGGACTAAGCCCTGGTAAAGATGGAACTCCAACATCACTTTTGGTAGAAACTCGGGATGTGTATGGAGAACTACCTTATCTTTATGGAAAACAGTATACGTAGAATCTGTGATCAAACCATAGATTTCAGATACTGTGCATGCAGAAGTGATAGCCACAAGAAATGCTACTTTCCAAGTTAAGAACTTCCAAGTCACACGTTGCAATAGGCTCAAAGAGCTTGCGAGTAAACACATCCAACAAATGTTCCCGGGAGCTATTGGCTTCCTGATGGGCGGCCTCATGTGTAAAATGCCCTTGAGGGACCTCTTGAACAATGGCAGCTGCATCATGTAGAGGGTACCAACAGGTTCATCGTATGATGAAATAGCACATAAGTGGACCTTGACTGAAGATACTTCAGACCAGCATCAGAAAGGTCTAATAAGTACTCCAGAACCTTATCAGGAGGACACCTGAAGGGGTACATGTGGGTTTTGGAGCATAAGATGGAAAATCTTTTCCATTTGACTGTGTATGTCTTCCTGGTGGAGGGCTTACCATCAGTCAAAAGTGTTTCAGAAACCCTCTAAGACACTTTGTACCTGTTCACTTCTATTTCTTCAGGAGCCAGCCCTGAGGGTGAAGAGAGTGCCGGCTGAGATGGACCAGCTGACCTTGTGTCGGCAAGTCCGTCTTGAGTGGGAGGATCCTCAGTGCTTAAGTGTGCAAATAGTCTGTTCAAAAGAGAAAACCATATCTATCAAGGCCAGCAGGGGATGATTAGAAACATCTTTCCTCTGCACGCCTCCAGTTTGAGCATAACCTTCTGCAACAGAGGGACTGGAGGAAATGCATACAGAGAAAGATTTTGCCATTGCAGTCTGAATGCATCCTAATAGAAAACACCATGTCCTGGATTTCTGGAGCAGAACTGAGGCACTTTGGCGATGAATGGGGACCGCAAAATTGCCCAAATCTGGTGTTTCTCCCTTGTCAGTGATCCCACAATGTCTGGAGTTGTGACCACTTGTAAGGATTGGCCTCCGTTCAGATAAGCTTGTCTGCTAGAGCATTTTGTACTCCAGACAGGTACACTGCTTGGAGCAGGATCACCTGCTCTAGGAACTATTCCCACACTCTCATTGTCTCCCTGCAGAGAGGGTAAGAGTGTGATCCTCCTTGCTTCTTTATGTAATACATGACTGGCTTGTTGTCTGTCTGCAGGAGGACTGTGTTGTGGCTGAGGAGATCCACTAGGGCTCAGAGGCCATACAACACAGCTCTCATTTCCAGTACACTGACATACAGATGAGTCTCTTAGGATTTCCTGAAACTTTGTGTTTGGAGACCCTAACTGAGGGTGCCCCATCCCATAAGGGAGGCATCTGTAGTGAGAGTTACCTGAGACTCTGGCTGGCAGAAGGGAAAGCCCTGGTAGAGACTGTCCCCCATCTGCCCACCATGTAACTAATCAAATTAGGGGCTTGGTCACCAGAATGGAGTAAGTTTGAGGATGTGATGCTTGTGACCACTGTGCAATGAGCATCCACTGAGTTGTTCTCTTGTGAAACCGTGCCAGGGACATTGTGAACACTGAGGAGGCTATCAGACCTAGAATGCAATGCATGGAGTGAGCCTGCACAGATTTGTGCCCAATTATGTGGCATGCCATCTGCAAGATGACCTGCATTCTGCTCTCTGGAAGGAAGGCACAGGCCCTGGTAGTGTCCAAAAGAGCTCCTACAAATAGCAACTGCTGCAAAGGTTGAAACTGAAACTTCTTTACATTCAGCAGAACCCCCATGGAGGCAAGCAACCGAGAAGCCATGACCATTGCCTGTTCCATTTCCAGCTTGGATGAGCTGGCTATCAGCCAGTCTTCCAGATAAGGGTGAATCTGGAGCCCTAGTTTTCTCAGATGTGCTGGGAGTACAGTGAAGCACTTTTTAAAGACTTGAGGTGCAGATGACAGCCCAAAGGGCAGGAGTCTGGACTGATAATACTGGCCTAGCACAATGTATTCAAGGCATCTGTGGTGGCAGGGGTGCATTAGGATATGCTGGTAAGCATCCTGCATATCAAGGGAGAATAAGCTTCAGGAAGGGAGGCAGAGATCCCAAAGAAATCAACTTGAATTTCTTTTGATCCATGAATCTGTTCAGCTTTCTGAGGTTGAGAATAGGGCACAAGCCCCCTACTTTCTTCTGAACTAGGAAATAGTGAGAGTACAAGCCTGTGTTTCATTTTGACTCTGGCACTACCTCCGCTGCCCTGTTACTCAGAATGCCTGCAATCTCCTGTGCAAAATGCTCTGACATATAGGCTGACAAGAGGGTCTGCCTTCTGGGTGGATAGTCGAGACGGATTTCAATTAAGTTCAGGGAGTTTCCCTCCCGGATGATCTGGAGGACACACTTGCCTGGTGTGATGGAATCCCACTTATGGCAAAACTGGGTCAGGTGCCCCCCTAGTGGTGAGGAGAGGTTTGCCTTGTGCAACTGAGGCAGGACGAGGGCAGGTGCTTCAGAGAGTGGCACTAGGTGCTTTCAGCATCTGTGCCTTCCGTTGCACCTTTTTTTGAGGATGAGGAAGTTGAGGTTTGTTTTGGGCTCCCCTACTTTTTCCTTGAAAAGACCGCCTGTTCTGAAAGAAATCTTGTCCTTTCCCCTTTGATGGTTAGCATGAGCTGGTCTGGAAGACTCTATGGTCATTCTAGTTTTTTAAGATCCATTCCAGTAATGTTGTTAGTGTTTGTGATGTCACATCTCTCACACATTTTTCTGCAAATAATTTTGTTCCAAACTGTATTTCTTCTGATAAAATGTTACCACCTAGAATTGTACCTACAGCTGATACATATGAAATCCCCAGGGTACCATGTGATGTATTTGATTTAAATGAAGGTGCTAAAAAGGGCCCTAATTGGGACACCAATGTATTTTTAAAGAATGTTTCAAGATATAGTTATTCGACACCACTTACTGATATAAGCAGTGATGAATGTGAGACTTCTTGTGGTTAACATGTTAATTCAAATGAACATATTAATAGGGATTTTGTTCAAAATATCTGTAATGAGTCCCTAAATGAGGGTTTATCTGAGTCTGTACTAACTGTTGGACATTTAAACCCTTTGGTGTCAGTGATAAATCTATCTAATTATATACCCTGACACAACATGAAACTCTAATTTTGAGTAAAGGTCTGTCCTTTTGCCCTTGCACCAAAGGAGAACGAGATGCTCTAAAAACTCAAAGCTCTAATCAGCACATAACAATTAAGCCAGCTGATTGGGGGGCAATAGTGGTACTTAACACCAAGGATTATATCCAAGAAATGTCCAGACTTGTTAGTGATGAAGAATTTTACGCTAAGGTCACTCACAATGTTGTTGACCAATTCGAAAGTGAAAGAGATATGGTTTTGAATGAAGGGTTTTTAAAAGGGTATATTTTGGATGTGGAATATAGAACCCTTACAGTTGCATATCCAGTTACCCCAACGATTTATGCCCTACCCAAAATTCATAAGAGTTTAACACAACCACCAGGAAGACCAATTGTGTCAGGTAGGGGCTGGCTTACTGAACCTCTCTCCATGTATCTGGATACATTCCTATAACCTCTAGTACAGAATTTAAGATCTTATCTGAAAGATTCCACTCAAGTGGTACAAATAGCGGAATAAATTTCTGTCGAACAGGAATGGCATTTTGTCATAGTTGATGTCAATTCCTTATATACTGTAATACCGCCCCACGAGGGGCTGAGTGCCTTGTCCTTCTTTTTGGAAAGAAGGTCAGAAGAGGAGAGTTAGAACTTCCACACAATTGTTGGTACAGTTGGCAGAAATGGTTTTGAAAATGAATATATTCTTATTTGATGGTCAACTTTATTATCAAATATGGGGTACTGCAATGGGCACTACTATGGCCCCGAGTTATGCCAATCTTTTTGTGGGAAAGTGGGAGCTAGATTACCTGTATGGCACTGCCACAAATCCACACATTGACTGTCTGGATTTGTGGCAGTGCTTCATTGATGATATTTTTATCATTTGGAAGGGCACAGAAAAAGACTTTGTGTGTTTTTTTCCAATGGATGGAACTTACTAGCAGTTGTTTAAGATACAAATATGAACTTAGTCAAACCAACATTACACTCCTTGATTTAAAAATATATAAAGATGGTGAGGGAGGAGTTTGTACCACCCTTTTCCAGAAAGATACAGACAGGAATACTCTGTTGAGATTTGATAGCTGTCATCCATACCACACAAGATTTTATATTGCAAAGGGACAATTAATCAGAACATTTAGAAATTGCACCAAACAAGAAGAATTTGATAAAAAAAAGAGGTGAACAGGTACATCGATTTTTGGAAAGAGGTTACAGTAAAAAGAATATTGTATCAGCTATTAAAAAAGTGGATGAAATGGACAGGGGTGAAACATTATTGTATAAACAACAGATTAATAAAAAAAAAAAAACTAGAGTGTCCTTTTGTGACCAGCTTCTCAAAACAGGCGAATGGAGTAAGACAGATCATTGAAAATAATTGGGTTCTCCTGGGTCTTGAACCTAGATTAAAAGAAGTGACCAATAATGGACCAAAAATAATTTTTAGGAAATGTAAAAATATTAAAGATTACGTAGTGTCCAATACATTAGCCACAAGGGAACTGGACAAACAAACACTATTGGCATCCAGGCCTAAAAGTACCCACAGATGTGGTAATTGTTCATATTGTAAATATGTTGATGGCTGCAAATGTTTTAAACATCCTGTAACAGGAAATGAAACAGAATTAAAGGATTTCATAACATGTAACAGTTCAGGTGTGTTGTACCTATTAACATGTGATTGTGGGGTTTACTATACATAAATTTAAAGTTAGAATAGGTGAACACGTAAGAGCAGTAGAAAAAGGTGATGCTAATTATGTTATTGCAAAACATATTTTAATGCATAGTTCACAAAAACATACTTTCAAATTTCTTGGTTTGAACTTGGTCACCTTAGGCCCGGGGGGCTGAACAAAAAGACTGGACAAAGGGAAAGCTATTGGATATATACCTTAGGAGCTCATTCCCATAGGGGTCTCAATGAAAATATTGATCTTTCTGCTTTCCTGAAAAAACACAAATTATGAAATATTGATAGTACAATGATTTATTTTATCTACTGTTGCTGTGATATAAGAAGGTGCCTTGTGACCTCATACCCATTGCTCTGTTTATAGTAACAAAATGATATCCATTTAAAATGTTTTTTATATATATTTAGAAAACTAAAGGGATAAAATTGAAAACTGAATACAAAACAGGACTTAATTTGCTCTAAAATCATGGCATTTAACCATAATATGAAGTTTATGGGTTTATTTTTGAGGTCACCAAGTCTGAATATGGTTTACATGTGTTTGAACAAATGAAACATGGAACTAAAGAGTTAATTTAATGAACCAAGGATTTAACTGATGGTCTTTGTATTTTAAATGACTAATAATGACTCATTCATTGTATGTCTAACATGAATTGGTTGGTTTGTGTCACATGTTCAATTTTTGTAACATATTAATGAAGCACTTGTGGATGTATTTTTTAGTCTGATGAAGCCTGGCAGTGCACCAGGTGAAACATTAGTTCTTTTATAAGTCACTTTTTTGGTACTTGTGCATGTCTGCATCTATATATAAACTTTGAATTTCTATTCCGTCAGTGTTGTTCTGATTATTGCTGTATGGGTGCTATTTTTTACAAGCCTTTGCTTATGCTTTTCATCAAAGTACCATACTTGTCCTGGTGCTCCTAAGTTTCGCTTTTTCCGTGTAGTTTTTTAAGATGCTTCAAGAGACCGCTTTCTTTTAATCAGTATTTTATACTTTGTCACCTCTGGCCTGCCCCCTGCTGCCTGGTCCCCCAGTCCCATCACCCAACTTTTCCGGGACTTACCTTCCCGCCTTGCATCCTCCACTTGTAGAACTTATGGTGGGATGCCTGGTTGCCTGTGTGGGGCCTGCAAAGGCCCGGAAGTCATCCTGCAGCCAGAGTGGCTTTTCCCTCCGTGTATTTTCCCCCCTAAGCCGCAAAGGTGCAGCCATTTTCAGCTCTAAGTGCAATGGCATAGCAATGAGCTCAGCCTCCACAGAGATGTCCTCACACGCCTAGACTGGCTTGTCTGCTGGTGCACCCAGACTGTGCTACCACTTGGACCTCTCCAGGTGGCAGGCATGCAGCAGTTTACACTACCCCCCTTCCCTGATGGAGGGGCACTGTCCTGGGGATGCTCAATTCTTCCTCTCCTGCCAGCCCCTGAATGACCCGGGTCTGTTCCCGAACCTGGGTCTCCAGTGTGGCAGAAGGAAAGATGCTGAGCGCCTTAGCCCTCCACAGCACTGGGCTGGCCTCAACAGACTTCTCTATCTGGTGTCCAAACAGGTAAGTACCATCAAAGGGAAATGAAAATGATGTACCTACCGTAATTCTTTATCTTTCTGTGCATCTTCACCATTCACCACTGCTGGGTTCTGTCTGGAGGACAGGACCCTGCAGGAGCTTTTTTTTTTGCAAGAGGTGGAGCCACCGTCAGGATGGCGCCGCCCTTGAGGCCAATGCACTGTGTGGTGCTTGAGGGTTGGCCAGTAAATGACGTGGAGTCCTCCTCAGACCCAGTTCTACATGCTGGAGAGTAGTCTAGAGAAAGGGAGGGCGGGGCAAGGGAGCCCAAGGGATAGAAAAAGGAAAGGATGGGCTGGTCCACTGGCACAGTGGTTGGATTTCCACTTGTGACGCCGGTGATCTGAGTTCGGGAACGGACATGGATTGTCGGAGGGCCGGCCGGGGGGGAAAAGGATCGAGTGTCCCAAGACTGCTCTCCTTCTCCGAGGGGAGGGATGGCGTGTGTGTTCGGTGCAGCAGTGACACCCAGTGGAGGTTGGGTTCGTTGCAAGCACCGACGCCCACTGAACTCAGGGGCAGGGCGGACGCCAGTCGTCATTGCACATCCCTGCCCCTGCCTACAGGGAAGGAAATCTTATGCCTGGCCGTCTCCATGAAGCCCTGCCCCGGGTCTAACTTAGCCTCTGAAGCCGGCTCCCCAACTAGATACTGATACTGCAGCTCTGGTAGAGGGACGGTGCCGCAACCCCACCCTCTGGAGGGAAGGCCAGGGGTGACTGGGAGAGTGCAGGCATAATTGGAGGTGGAGGTACAGGGGTCCAAAACCAGGGCGGACATCGATGGCTAGGCACTGCAAAAATCATACTAAATAAAGAAACAAAAAAAAGAAAAAGGAAAGGATATAGAACTAAGGAAGGAATAAAGCCAGGTGTGAAGACAAAAGGATAAGAACCTAAGCGTGTGGGACAGGAAGCCCCAACCTCTGGGCCAGCAAGGGAGGGAGAAGAGATAAGCCAGGGAAGAAAGAGAGAGGAGAAGGGGGGGGGAGAAAGAAGACACCGCACTCTACACCACACCACAGGCTCGAAGAACTGTCTGAGGACTACAGAAGGGCAATGCTGCCGAGTCATTTACATTTCTTCCAAAAGAAAGAAATGTCAGGCAGAGAGCAGTGGATGGCTAGCCAAGTCTGAAAGGTGAGGCAGCACTGACTCTGAAAGAGTCTTCAAGGATACCAGGCAATGTCATCCCCACCCACCCAAGAAAGGGATAAAGAGAAGGGACAGGACTAGTCCTATTTTAGAGACAGAAATTAAGCCCCTTAACTCATGCATTTTAACAACGTCTCTCTGAGGAGGGAGGCGGGGGAGGAGCAATTTGAAGTACACAGCCACAGGAATCCTGGAGGGAAAACCTGTCAGGGAATGTGCTCAAACAGAGACGGAAAATGGAAAAGGATCATCAGGGCCTCACCATCCCAGCTTTAAGAGAACCCCTAGGGCTTAGATGAGCATGGAGAGATTGATGTTTCTGACCCAGAGGAGGGTCCCATTAGGGAGAAAGACAGCCCTGGTGATCAAGGGGTTGCCTCCCTGCTGATCTCCCCAAGCACCCTAGGCACTCTAAAAAGTGACAGAGCTGGAGATACCAGACTTACTAGTAGTACACAGTTTGGAGAGACAAATAGGGAGGAGGTATCACCCAGAGACTGAGGCCTAAGAGGGGAAGGTGGACGGGAAGCAGTGATGAATGGTGAAGATACAAAGAAAGATCAAGAATTACGGTAGGTAAGTAATTTTCATATCTTAGCTGTGTTAATCTTCACCATTCATCACTGGTGGATAATTGCCAAGCCCCCCAAAAGGGACATGGTACCTCCCTGAGGGACAGAAGTCCCTCAGCCTCCTGTGGGAGAAATACTACAGAAGGGAACCTTTCTAGGCCTAGTTAGGCCTGAGACTGGTTTGGGTGAGGCAGTGTTCTCCTTTGAGCAGGAGAGGGAAGTTGCCCCTGAAGCTCTCGCCTCACCCTGCGGGAGAAAAGGTGGGTTCCCCGGAATAAGGAGGCAGTCACCCAATGCCGGGCTATGGGTCATAACCTGGAAAGGTGAAGCCATGCCATCTGCCTAATGCAGATCGCTGTCCCTGCCAGCCTGGATGCTACCTCGATGGCATCATACAATGCCCTCACTTGGTGCCTCGTAAGCTCCAGGCCCTGCTCGGAGAGGGCAATGGCTTGTCTGGTCACCTCTGAATCAGCAAGGATACTAGGATCTGTCCTATTAGAGACCATAAGTACCTGTTATAGGCAGCATGATGTGCCTGATGTGCAGAGAAGGATAAGAAAAGACGTGCAGAAGAGAGCACCCTCCTCCCCAAAAGTCAAACTCAGCAGAGTCCAACTTTAGGGGTCAGTCATGCCTGGGGCGTCTATGCCCAGAAGGTATGTCCAGGAGCGTCATGCCTGACGGAGGGTGAGCCAAGACTCCTGGAGACCCTAGGGGTGTGCAATACCTTTGCCGGAGGTCCCTCGGGACTGGCGGGAGGGTTGAAAGACTTCTCCAGGCATGGTACGATGCCTCCCTGAAGGGGGAGGGCCAGGTGGGAATCCTCAAGTTGTCTGCATTGAATTCACCTAAAAAGGCGCGTGCTGCCAGGTCAGGATTGTGACTTCCTAGCATGGACATATGGAGCTCATCAAGCAACCCTGAAAGGAAGCACTGATAGCTAGAAAGATCAGCAGCTAGGGACAGGTGGACAGAAGATTCTCTCTCCCAGAAGAGGAAGACAAGGGAGTTGACAAGTCCGGAGAGTCAGGCACTGGCTGCACCGGGGAATGGTGGAACACCTCCTCGTCCATGGACCTAAAGTAGGTGGGGAAAAGTGCAGCCGTGGACCTGAACTGCTCCCAGGTGAGAGGTCCCACAGGACCGACATGGCCTGGAAGAGAGGGAGGTGTTGGCAGAGGTAAGGAGGCTAGACATCTCCGAGAAGGAGGAGCACAACCCCAGCCAGGGCTGGGGGACAGAACAGGAGACCTCAAGACTGGAGAAGATCTGCCAGCCACATAATCAGAGGACCGTTCAACCAAGCTGGAATGGACAGGACTGAGACCTAAGAGAGAGAATACCCCTGTGAGGCAACCAGGGCCACAACAGCCCAGAAGGGCGGCCCCTAGCCTGTAAAGATACGATCACTCCCACTGAGACCTCAGAGGAGAAAAGAGGACTGATGCTGTGACTCCTGCCCGAGCCCCCGCAGGCTCCCAGGGAAGGACACTGCCCCAATCCTGTCCCCTCAACCCCCTCAGACTCAGAGAGGGCCCTCTTCCTCAGAATCAGCTTAGGTAATTTAATCACTGTGACCGACTCCTGAGAGATGGTCACGGAGGGAGCACCCTTCCCTGCCTGAAGTGCTCTGGCCAGTTTAAAAGTTGGACCAGCCTGAGCAGCCAAAGAAGGAGGTACACCTCCCAAGAGAGAAGAAGAACCACCGACTCTGGTATGTCCCCTGGTGCCACCCTCAGCACCAGAGAACTAGTTGGGACCATCGACACCAGAACCGATAGTAGCTGCCGACTTCAAGGGAGAGGGCCGAACTGGAGCTGAAGCGCTGGGCGAGGAGAAGTCGGAGGACTCCAAGGAATCCGGAAGCCAATCTGGGTCCGCCTCCAAATGTTCATCCTCCCCTGAGGAGGCTCAGACCCATAAATGCCACAATCTCCTCCGCCCCACACTGCTCACGGCACTGCCATGATCCCTGGCACCACATGCGGCACCGAGATCAAAGGCAGCGACAGAAGCCAGCACGGAGCTGCCCACGGCACTGCCCTGATCTCTAGTGCTGCAAGTGCCACTGAGATCAGAGGTGACACCAACAGGCAGCATCGAGGAAGACGCTGGACCAGCCCGGAGGCCCTAGACTGTGACGCGGGGGGAGTCTTCGCCTCTGAAGAGGCGATTGCCAGAACAAAGCCTCCTGCCTGGCTCCTGGAGGAGTCAGGCCGTTCCTCGTGTACCGTGGAAGGAGTTCCCACTGAGGCAAGGCTAGAAAAGGCAGAAAACCCCTCCTCCACAGGCCATATAGGACTGGGAGGGAACCCAGAGGAAGGGTCAAGAATTCTGTATTTGGGGTCCCAGGTGTGAGCCTGTCCACAGAAAGTCAGCAGTGCACGTCCGACTTTAAACGCGTGCAATTCAAGAATTCGACGGTCCACAGAAAAACAGGCGTCACAATGATACATATCATGGTTTGGGCCTGAGCAGGTCAAGCAATGGTCATGCTGGTCTGTGACAGAGAAAAGTCGTCCGCAGGAACACCGCCACGTAGGAGGCTGACCTACCTTGGAGAGTTTCTTCTTGTCCCCTGAACGAGACATGACCGGATGGAAAAACAACAAACAAAATCAGCACTCGGTGTCGTCAAAAAATAAAATAAATGGAATGGTCTTACCAGCTTGACGGCACCGAGAGAAGAGGTACAGAACTAGATATAGACTAACTAGGCCACTGACACAGATTTGCTCTGCATGAGATTCGTGTCAACTCAACGGTGGGAGAAGCAGAAATGAAAATTATGTACCTACCGTAATTATGATCTTTCTGTGCATCTTCATCATTCATCACAATTGGGTATATGGCTGGAGGTCATGACCCCGCGGGAGCTTTTTTTTGTTTGTTTTTTTGGGATGGGCAGAGTTGATGCACAATCGGGCGCCGCCTCGAGGCTGACGACTGCGGACGCTGTGGTTGCCCGTTAGGTGCTGTCGGCACCGCCCTCCTGCCAGTTCTGGAGTCGCGGAGAGGTGAGGAAAAGGGTTGGGAGGGTGGGACAAGAAAGTCCAAGGGACAGATAAAGGAAAAGATATAACGTAAAGGAAAAATAACGACTGAGAGGGCAGAATAAGAAGGAAGTCTAAGGGAATTCGGTAGGGGCCCCAATCTCTGGAAATAGGAAAAGGGAAGAGGAAGGATTTAGGATAAGCGTGAGGGGGGAGGAGAAAGATGACAACCATACCAAGGACCTTGACTTATCTCCAGATTGTATAGGAACTGCAAGGAGTAGCCAAAAGGCTTATTGTCAGAATTCAAGGCACAGAATTACTGGCAAAAACTCCAAAAGCAGAAAACGGCTATTCTGGAAGAAAGACAGGACAGAGAAAATCCTCCCCCTCTCAGGGGAAAAGATTTTTGGTGAAAGAAAATTTAGTTATTTATTTTTTATTTTTTTTAAATAATAAATGATATGTCCAATGGACAAAGAAATTTAAAGATGGTCGGGAACAAGGAGGAGGAGAGAATGGAGGGCATCTGCCAACTTCCACCCCACAGGGGTGGCGCTAGAGCACTGCAGAAGGAGTGCCCCCATGCTGACCACTCTCCCCTTAGAAACAACATCCCCCATGTGCCCTTGTTTACCTCACTCTTGATAAAAGGAAGGAGGGGGTGAAGCTGGACACAGAGAGGGAGGGGGACCCAGAGACTGAGGCCCCAGGGGGATGGAGGGCGGGATTGTGATGAATGGTGAAGATACACAGAAAGATCATAATTACGGTAGGTACGTAATTTTCATATCTTATCTGTGTCACTCTTCACCATTCATCACTTTTGGGTGAGTGCCAAGCCCCCCTGAAGGGGGTTTTCTTTTAACCCTAAGGGACAGGGTCCCTTAGCACTCAGTGGGTGACACACTAAGAGGGAGAACCTTCGGGGCCTGGAGAGGCCCAAGAGTGGGGAGAGTGAGACAGGGACCCCACAGAGGGGGATGGAAGTTGCCCCAATAAACACTGTCTCGCTCTACGGGAGAAGAGATAGGTTCTCTGGTGAGCGGAGTTAATCACAATATGCCGGGCCAGGGGTGACAACCAGGAAAGATGCAGCCATGCCGTCCGCCTAGTGCAGATCGCTGTCCCTACGACCCTGGTAGCTACCTCGTTGGCATCGAATGATGCCCTCGCTTGATGCCTTGCTAGCTCCAGGCCAAGTGCAGAGAGTGCAATGGCCTTTCTGGTTTGCTCCGTGTCAGGCATTGAGGCTAGGAGCTGACCAAGCCTGGACCACAGGAACCTGTCATGGGTTGCGTAGTGGGCCTGGTGTGCTGCGATAGAGAGCAGCAACCATGCCGAGTAGAAAGTCCTCCTACCCCAGAAGTCAAAATCAGAGGAGTCTTTATCTGGGGGCGTCACGGTGCAGGGCGCAAAGCCCATCGAGAGCGTCCAGTTGCGTCAATCCTGACTGAGGATGAGGCAAGGAACCTGGAGACTCCGGGGTTGGGGGGCGAAATACCACTGGCAGAGATCCCTGGGGGCAGGAACTCCGGAAAAAGGTCTCTGCCAGGAATGCAACGATGCCTCCCGAAAGGGAGCAGGCCAGGGGGGGCACCACAAGGGTGTTCTCGCCGAAATCGCCTAAAAAGGTGTGCGCCGAGTGCTCTGGATTGCTTTGAGTGGAAGGGGTTATACACAGGTCCTCCAACATCCTCACAAGGAATCGCTGATACTCTGTGAGATCAGCAGCTGGAGAAATATGGACAGAAGGCTCCTCTCCCCCAGAAGAGGGGGATGAGGACTCAGAGGACCTTGGCTGTTCAAAGCGCGGCTGCTCAGTGGGAGGTTGAAAAACCTGTCTGTCCATGGCCCTGATGTAAGCAGGGAACTGAGCAGCCAGGGCTCTGAAATGCTCCCAGGAGAGAGGCCCAGAAGGACCAAGAATACCTGGGAGCACAGAAGAATGCGGCAGAGGGATGGGGACAGAGCCGAGGAGAGAAGTCGACTGACCTCTGCCTGGGCTAGGGAGCGGACCAAGAGCTCCAGAAGAAGAAGGAGCTCAGGAAGACTCCACAGCCAACAGATGAACAACCATATCGGAACTGCCTTGGCTGCGCCCGGAAGATTCCCCCATGTGAGGTGACTGGGGCCATGTAGATCCAGAAGGATGGTCCCCTACCTTCAAAGAATAGGGCCCTCTCAAAGAAACCGAGGGGAAGAGTGGAGATCCGCACTACGGCTTCTCCCAGAGCCCGAGTGGGTTCCAGAAAAAGGCCACCAAACAGAACTCACACCCTTCAACCCCTCGGAATCCGAGAGTGCCCTCCTCCTCAAGAGAGCCAGCCTAGGCAGCTGGCAACCCTGGTCAGCCCCCGGAGGAGCTATCCAAGGAGCAGTGCCCTCCCCTTCTGTGGGTGCTCCGATCGGCCCCAAAGTTGGGCGATCTAGGCACACCACTAGAGGGGGTACCACCACTGAGGGGTCAGCGAACCCTCTGAGGCCAGGCTGCAGAGCAATAGTGGCCTGCACCACTGCCTGCTGGTCAGCACCCCTGACCCTGGCCACGGTAGCCACTGTCCGGTCCTCAGAGGGGGGCTGGTTGTGGCCTGTCGAGGATACTACTAGAGTGTCCACCTGGCAACTAGCTCCAAGGAGCCAGACTGCCTGTCCGACCCAGAATCCGACTCTTCCTCCGAAGAAGTGGAAACCGAAGTCCTGTGCCAGACAGTGGGTGGGCGCTCCTCGCCATCTCGACCAAACGGGGCACCAGAAAAGGAGGCTGCACCCAAGATGGTTCCAATGCCCCCCTCAGCACCGTGAATGGTGGCAGAAGGAGGCACGGCTCCAACAAGGGCAGCAATCCGACACGGCGCTGCGAACAGCTCCAGGGACAGAGATGGCTCCGACAGCCCCATCGGCGCCAAGAACGGCACTGCCTGGCCCCACAGCACCGCAAGCGGTGCCAAGGGCAGAAACAGTGCCGACGTCAGCACCGACAGCAGTCTCGTCGCCGTGAACGGCGCCAAGATCCGGACCCCCCACGGCACCATGGCCTCGCTTGGAGCCGCAAATGACTCCAATGGAGGACATAGTGCCATGCTCAACCTCGGTGCCGTGAGAGAAAGATGAAGACGGTGCCGTAGAAACTCCGACAGCACCACTAGCACTATCAGCACCGCGAATGGCGCTAACAGCAGCCACGGCACCGAGCAACCGGCCAGTGCCAATGACACCGTCAGAGCCCACGGCACCATGAATGGCTCTGAGGCCCAAACCGGCGCTGACCGACGGCATCGAGGACGGCGCCGACCCAGGCCTTCCAAGCCGCGGGTCCGACACCAGGGAAGCCTTAACCCCTGAAGGGGCAATTGCCATAATGGTGCCTCCCATTTGTCCCCAAGGGGGAACAGACCAAGACTCCTGCATCATGGGAGGAGCCTTGGCCATGGCTAGGCTGAGAAAAGCCGAGACTCCCTCCTCCTCGGTTCGTACAGAACCGGGAGGGGACCTGGAGGAAAGGCCAAGAGAATGTGGCTTGGCCCGATGAGTGCGAACCCAACCCTGAAAGTCGGCGGAGCCCGCCCCACTTTCCACGTACGTTGTTCGATTACTCTCCGATCCATGGAGAAACAGGCATCGACGTAATCCACGTCATGAAGCAGGCCAAGACACACAAAACGGTTGTGCTGGTCAGTGACGGAATATTTCAGCCTATGGGCACTTCGAGATGGGGGCCGTCCCGTCCTGGAAGTTTCCTTGCCCTCCGACCTAGACACGACCTACGGAGGGAAAAACACCAAAAACAGACTCGACGTCGCAGAAAATAGAATAATTGGAAAGGTCTTACCAGGCAATGTCGAGTATGGCAAAACAGAACCAGCAGAAGGAACTGACGGACTTTGGCACCGAATTTAAGAAAATGATGGAGTCGAGAAAATTGCGAAGCAGGCCTCAAAATCTTCCTCCAGCGTCCCACGAGGTGACCTCAACGGCAGGAGATGAAGAACTGGCGGGAGGGCGGTGTTGACCGCGACTTAATGGCCAACCCATCGGGCGCCATGCAGTCAAGCCGGCCTTGAGTGTGGTCGTTACCAGGCCAACTCCGCCCATCCAAAAAGTTCGTGGGTCATACCTCCGCCATACACCCACTTGTGATGAATGGTGAAGACTGATACAGATAAGATCTGGATCTGAGAAAAAGTCGGCGTCGGTTACTGGCCAACCTTCGAGCGCCACGCAATGCGTCAGCCTCGAGGGTGGCTCCATCCTGACATCGGCTCTGCCTCTTACAAAAAAAAAACTCCCACAGGGTCCTGTCCTCTGGCCAGAAACCACCAGTGATGAATGGTGAAGACTGACACAGATAAGATCATTCATTACCTGCTGTTGGATACCCTGAGAAAAAATGGAGGTACAAAAACAGAAGTGCCTTCTGATACAAATGCCTGCCCCAGCAGAGTGAGAGGCAGTGTCTAAGGCATCCACAGCTGCTTTAAATTGATGACTGCTAGACTCGATGCTATGAGTAACAGTCTGCAGGCTCTCATGTTCTGACTCAAGAGTCAGGCAAGGACTGGTCTATTATTAGGAGCTGTGTATTTTCTATCTGCCTACAGCAGAAAGGTCAGGCTAGAAGGCTTATTCCAAACTTCATCTGACAAGGTTTCAAATGCAGGAGGAATAGGGGGAACCAAGCCAACTGGCATGGTAGAAATGTCTAACCACTGCAGATGGAGGTTATTTACCTGGGTCAATAGTGAAGGCTCAAAACCTAGTGCAGAATGCATGTTCTTTAACAAGACCTGGAAAGTCAAGTCCTACTGAGGAATAGGAGAACGACCTGGGTCCGAACAGTCCAAGCTGTAGAAACAATTATCGCCACTGCCCTCAGAGATAGTGAGTTTGGGGTCAGACTCATTCCCTTCCAGCTCCCTCCCCCAGAGGGTGAATCTGGCAGGGGAGTGGATCGCAGGAGCCCTGATCCAGAACGAGGCCTTGACAACACTGGTGACACCAGTCTGAATTTATGAGCAGTCAGTGCCAAGGGTGGTGGCACGGCCTGAACTGAATCCAGCACTGGGACATCTCCCAGCAAAAAGGGTGGTGCTGAAGCAGGTGACAGGACAGGTCCTGGCAGGCCTAAGCTCAGCGCTGACCCAAATGATCCAGCTGGCACCGAAGTGCCCAGTAAAGGTACCGTGGCTGATTCCATCACAGTGACACTGACTGGGGGTGCAGCCAGTGGGACAGGGGTCAGCAGCATAGTCACGGGCAAGGGCCCTGGTGCTGTTGCTGGAGCCAAATGCTCCGCCTGGCTTGAAGACCACACCTGCAGGTCCAGAGCCACCAGCCCCAAAGGGACAGGGACTGGTTCTGCAGGCAGAGGCTAATGAGCCAGACACTGCACCCACTGCTCCGTAAGAGTTGCCCAATGGTGGAACTGCCCACCAGAGTCCCCATTAAGAGACAGAGAGGGACTCTGGGCCCCGGACCTTGAATGAATGTATCCATTTATTCGCAAATGAATAAAAAAAATGATTTACTTACTTCCTACTTACTAGACCTTGACCTCCCATGAACTGAAACCCCCAGTGAAGCCAAAAACGCTGGTGAGGGCCTTCTGCTCTGGGTGAACGAGGACCTCTCAGCAGATCTTGCAGAGGGCAACCTCAAGCAGTATTGTTTCTTCCCCTTCCAATGAGAACAGGAAGAACTCGAGGCTGAATGGCACCACAAACCCAACCGCAATCTGGAATGGGCCGGCTTCTTTCTGTGCTTTAGGGAGGACTGTCTTTCTTTCCTGGCACAGGACCACCCATAGTCAGAACCCTACCCCAAAGGAGGAAGTGGACTGGACATGGCCCTGCTGCCAGAGAAGCTTGCCACAGGAGACTCCCTACTGTTGTTATTCATGGCCATAGATCATAGACTCAGCAGGACTGTGGGAGACTGAGGTAAATATTTTTGTAAAATCACTAAACTGACAGAAAAATTACAAACTCTAACTTTAAACACTAAAACTGTGAAGAACTGAACGTTGTTGTCATATAGACATGAAGTTCTGACTCCCGTTGGGTGAAGGACATTGATACTGAAGTGCAGTCGATGGCGTGAAAAAAGGAACTGAGGTGGTTCAGAGCTAGTGCCAAGGTAAGCCACATAGCCCAAGTCAGTCTCACAGTGCCGCATATGCATGCAGCTTCCCTTGGTACCAGCCTTCCTGAAAAGTTCTGGTTTCTGCAGGATCCTAGTGCCCCTGGCTCAGTCCCATTAGTGTGAATCAGTGGTAAATATTGATTCCTGGAAGAACAGGAGGTTACTGAATACATTCTGGCCTTGAGAAAAAAACATGGGTAAATATGTAAAGTTGGTTTCACACAAGCCCAGGAGAAACAGAACCCTGGTGTATGACGAAGGCACAAAACCTAAGGAGATCAGGTGCGACTGTGACTGCCAGCTTCTGAAAACAAATTGTTAACGAAATGGCTGAGGCCATAAACCGTACTAAGATGCACTGGTCAGGTGATATACGAAAAAGAATCCCTTTAAAAGAAACATGGTACATAAATATACCACGTTAATTTGTTAAAAGAAATGGACAGAGAATATTGCTGGTACAGCAAATCCCAGCGAATCCATCATTCACTATCCAAACTGAACCAGAAAACATATGAAATACCAGCAGAAACAAGCCACATGGTCTATTGTGAAGCTAGCCCTTCACCTTACATAAAAACAAGGAATATGTTGGAAGATAAGGATCATACAGCCCACCTAGTCTGACCATTTCCCTACTTGGTTTGGCAATCCCTTCTCTTATCTGGACTGCCTTTTCCCCACTCTGCTGTATAGCAGGGTGCCTTTATTCTTTTCCCCTGCACTTTTGAATCCCCGTACTGTTTTCACTTCCACCACCTACGCTGATAGGATGTTCCATGAATCCACCACCCTCTCTGTGAAAAAATGCTTCCTAGCATTCCCCCTAAGCCTCCTACCCTCCAGCCTCATGTTATCTCCCCTTGTCCTTGTACATTTTCTTATGCAGCTGCCCCACCCCTCCTCCCCCTCCCCAGAGCCATTCCCCCACTCACTGTGTCCAAACCCTTCTTGAAGCAGCCCACTGTCCTAAAGGAAACCACCTCCTCAGGTAGAGTGTTCCACTTGTCCACTACCCTCTCCATGAAATAATGTCTCTAATTTCCCTCCGATTCCCCCTCCAATCTCAGTTGGTGCCCTCTAGTATCCCTCCCCCTTCTGATCCAGAATATCTCTCCTGCATTCACCTTGTTTTTCCCCTTCAGATACTCACAGGATTCGATCATGTCTCCCCTATCCCTCCACTCCTCCAAGGAATGCATGTTAAGCCCATTCAGTCTTTCTTCGTAGGAATTCCCCTCCAAACCCTGGATCATCTTAGTCACTCTGCACTGCATCATTTCCAACAGCCTTATGTCTTCCTTCAGGAATGGGTGCCAGTACTGCACGCAGTATTCCAGATGAGGTCTGACCAGTGATCTGTACAAGGGAAGGATCACTTCCCTCCTTCTAGAGGAGATCCCCCTTGCTATACAGCCCAGCATCTTGTTGGCATTGGATGCTGGTCTCCTGCACTGAGCAGAGTTGTTCATATTCCCTGTTATAATCACCCCCCAGGTCCTTTTCCTCCTCAGTGTTCCCGAACTGTACCCCTCCCAGCTGGTAGCTCCTCCTCTGGTTCTTAGCTCTGAAGTGCAGTACTTTGCACTTCTTGGGATTGAACCCCAATTGCCATGTTTCCGACAATTCCTGTAGTTTATTCAGGTCTCCCTGCAGTGCCCTTGATGTCATCTACCACAGCTCCCATCTTGGTATCGTCTGCGAACAGACTGATCTTACTCTGGGTCCCAAGTGAGATATCTGCTATGAATATCCCAAACAGCACTGGTCCCAGTATTGATCCCAGTGGCACCCTGCTTGTTACCGCCCCTGGTGCTGAGAGTTTCCCCTCCACCACCACCCTTTGCTGCCTGCCCCTGAGCCAATTAGTATCCATTTGACCATCTTAGTCCCCACCCCAATATATTGCAGCTTCCCCCCTAGCCTCCATGTGGCATGGAATCAAAGGCCCTGCTGAAGTCCAAGTACAAAACGATGAAGCGGATGTGGTTTACCTGAGATTCAAGGTTTCTGATATATCGAATGGAATCTGGCACTTCATAACCCCCAACCCCGAACCACAAAAAGGTCCGCCTCGTAGGTACCTGTAATAACTTTTAATTCCAGAAAAAAACAATAATAAAATCAGATTAGCTTGAGAATGGTCAAAAATAATAGTATATACTATTCTTTTATAAATGGAGCTGGTAGATTGTGGAATAAATTGCCAGGCGATATAGTAAAAAGTCAAACACTGGCACAGTTTAAAAAAAATAGACGAATATATAATAGAAAGTAGAATAAAGTGCTCCCACTGATGTGGGGAACAGTTTATATGGATAATGAGTCTTCTACTGTTCTAAACACCTAGTATGAGAACCTAGTATGAGTATGAAAATTCAAATGAACTGCAAACAGACCACTCACTGACCACCGATGCTTCGTACTATTCTCATGCTTTTTCAAGATGCCTTTTGTCAAAGTTTTTCCTGGAGTTAGAGGTTATTACTGAGACCTACAAAGATGGATAACTTTGTAGTCCAACAGGGCAAGTATGAGATGGAGATACTGAATGTGTCCTCTATGTCCTGCCTTAAGCCTCCCACAGGTGTCTACCATTTTGACATCATAATGGCAGATCCACAAAGCTGCAAAAACAATGGTTTTGTGCCAGATTCTGCCGTGCAGATGTACATTAACATTCTGTTCTGTTATAATTTTGCAGGATTGGTTTCCGTGTGTTAAAGTGCTGCATGCAAGGGGTTAAACTGCCACAGTTCTGTGTCACTGGGAGAAGACTGTCTTAAGAAACTACATAAAGAGCCTGAAGAGTACTTACTTGGAAAGCCCTCATGGCTATCCTTCCAGGGCGAAAGCTTTCCAGATTCAGAGTTTTCAAGCCAGAATTCGATGAACAGGCCAACCAAGGCTGGTTTTTAACATTGAAAGAATTCAGACTCACAGCTGGCCGAAGGAGATGCAAGTTGTTGACCTTGGGGTCAATCTCTCAAGAAGACAGTGTGGTCTACTGGTTAAAACACCAGCTTGGAAACTAGTAAATCACAGGTTCAAACCCTGCTAGAGCCAAATGCTCTCTGTGTGACCTTGGCAAGTCACTTAAAACAGCAGTGCATGACGGTGAAAATTCTGACTTGTGCATTATTTATTCTATTTCAGATTGCTCCCGGGCGTTTGTTGGTATTTGCACTACAAATTTTCAACAAGGCCTTTTTGGGAACCCCACCTCATGAAGGCATTTGAGACCTCTTCTCATGAACAGTGGCACTGTGATTTTGTCAATGTGTCCTGAACTTTGAGTTCCACAGCGGCTGTGCCTTTGTGTGCCAGATGTACGAAAACACAGATCGGGCAGGATGTGAAGAATGACAGCTGCACCATTCATAGGGAGGTGTGAAGAAATGGCAATGCTGAAAATCTATAGTGAAAATATTAAAAATGCTCAAACTTCCGAGCATATGTGGAAACTGTGCAATGCATGCACGTAACACAGTCATTTAGTGGAATTACTTCACTAAATTTTCAACATAGGCATTTTGTGACCTCTGCTCATGAACACCATCACAATGATTTTCTTAATCTGTCACGAAAATTGATTTCCCACAGCAACCGCGCTGTCCTGCGCCAGATGTGTAAATGCATATTTTGGGCAGGATGTGAAAAATGACAGCTGTACTGTTCATAAGGAGGTCTGAAAAAATGGCAACGTTGAAAATCTGGAGTGAAACTACTACAAATTTGCGAAGTTATGAGGGTGCGTAGAAACTGCACAACGCACACTTGTAATGCAGTTATTTTATGGACGTTTGTCACCAAATTTTCAACACAGACATTTTAGTACCTCTGCACATGAACAGAGTCACTGTGATTTTACATATGAACATACGAATCTGCCAGCGGAACAGACCAATCAGTCTATCTAAGTCTACCCGAGTGTGCAGCTGCCTCAGCCTCCTCCCCCGCGTGTCCCAGCCCCTGCCCCTGACTCTTCCTCTTGCTTTATCCCACTCCTTCTCAAAGCTATTGACTGTCTTACGTTACCAGCCCCTGTGTCAGCGCATTCCAACTAAACACTGCCCTCTCAGTGAAGTAGTGCCTCCTCATTTCCTTCCTGAAACGTCCCCCTTCCAACCTTAGTCCATGCCCCCTCATCTCTCTTCCACTCCTCAGTTTAAACACTCCCTCCGTGCTAGGTTTATTTACCCTCTCAGGTATTTAAATGCTTCAATCATATCCCCTCATCCCTCCTCTCCTCCAGTGTGTACATGTTCAGCTCCTTCAGCCTAACTTCATAGTCCTTTCCTTCCATCCCCTTTAACATTTTTGTTGCCCTCCTTTGCACCCCCTCCAGTAACTTTATACCTGTCCTCAGGTATGGCCTCTAGTATTTCACACAGTACCCTAGGTGCGGTCTGACCAATGATCTGCAGAGAGACAGGATAACATCGCTGTGTCTGGATGAGAACCCCCTTGCGATGCACCCCAGCATTCTGTTTGACTCCGCTGCTGCTCTCCTGCACTGGGCTGAGTTGTTCATGCTCCCAGTTACCAACACCCCTAGGTCCTTCTCTTCCTCTGTGATCCCCAATCTCATCCCCCCAACCAACAGTCCCTCTTCTGGTTCTTAACCCCAAAGTGCATCACCTTACACTTGTTTGCGTTGAATCCTAGCTGCCACTCCACCGACCATGTCTCTAGTTTGCTTAGGTCCCCCTGCAGTTTTTCCCATCCATCCTCTTTGTCCACCACCGCCCACAATCTGGTATCATCTGTGAACAGACTAACCCTGCTCCCCACTCCATGTGCTATATCGGAGATAAAGAGCCCAAATAGCACTGGGCCCAGCACTGATCCCTGCAGCACCCCGCATGTCACTGCTCTAGGTGCCGAGAGCTCCCCCCACCACCACCACCCTCTGCACCCTCCTGTGTAACCAGTTCTCTTTCCATTTAGTCAGCTTTTTTCCCACCCCCACTGCCGTCAGCTTCCCCCCAGTCTCCCATGAGGCACTGTATCAAAGGTCTTACTGAAGTCCAAGTACAGAACATGTACTGCATGGCCCCTGTCCAACTCCCTTGTCACCCAGTCATAATATTCTATTAGGTTGGTTTGACAAGACCTCCGAGATGAACCTGTGTTGCCGGCCATCTTGGAGGCCATTACTCTCTAGGAATGCCACCAGCCTCTGCTTCAGTATCGTCTCCATAAGCTTACCCACTATGGATGTGAGACTGACCATCCGATAATTTCCTGGCTCCTCCCTAGGCCAACTCTTGTGTATGGGCAACACATGGGCCACCCTCCAGTCCTGGGACACACAACCCATTTCCAGGGAGGTGTTGAACAGATCTGCCAGTGGCTCAGCCAACAGCTCCGCCATCTCCCTTAACACCCTCGGGTGGATGCCATCGGGACCTGGTGCCTTGTCCACCCTTAGTGCCCTCAGCCCCTCTAGCACCCTACTCCCTGTGATCACTTTGTCAGTCACCTGCTCCCCCCTTTCTCCTTAGCGAAAACAGAGCAGAAGCACTCATTTAGAATTTCTGCTTGCTCCACCCCCTTTTCCACCCAATCCGCTCCCCGCTTTATCGTCACAATATGTTCCCTGCACTTCCTCTTTTCCTTGACATACCTAAAAATGTCCTTTTCCCCTCCCTTTATGCCCTGTGCTAACCTTAATTCCTTGGAGGCCTTAGCTTTTTTCACCTTCCAGGCCACCTCCCTTAACCAACTCCCGTAAGCCTCCTTATCTTCTCCCTTCCCTGTTCTCCAGTACATTTGGTATGTAGCCCTCTATGCCCTCACCCCTTGCAGCACTTCCTTGTTCAGCCAGCATGGTTTCTTGGCTCTGCTCTTCTTACTCCTGGCCCTGGTGCAGGCTACTGTGGCCTCTGTTAGCCCAGTCTTTATGACTCCCCACGTTTGTTCTGCATCCATCCCCAGCCTTATATCCTGAAGTCTCCCTCGCAGTATTGCTCCCATCCTCCCAAAGTCCACCCTACTAAAGTCCACCACCTTAGTGCCTGTGCCTCCTGTCTCCCTGCGCAGCGTGAGAACGAGCCACACTGTTAGGTGGTCACTACCCACTAGTGGTTCCTCCACCCTTACCTCCCTCACCACCTCCCCATTCGCCAGTACTAGGTCCAGCACGCTACCAAGCCTTGTAGGCTCACCTACCAATTGCGTCAGAAGGCCATCCTGGAATACATCAAGGAGCACCTGCTCCCTGGAACTGCCAGTGGCTGGGGTGCTCCAGTCAACCCCATGTAGGTTAAAATCCCCCACTATCACCACACTCCCCCTTATACACACCCTCCTTGTCTGCTCTGCCAACTCCCCATCCAATTCCCCGGATTGGGCTAGTGGTCTGTACACCACTCCCAGCCTCAGCTTTCTGTCCTTGGAGTCCAGAAGCTGCACCCAAAGTGCCTCTGTCCTCTCCTCTTCTCCCTCATCCCTTATGCATTTGATCCCTTCCCTCACGTACAGTGCAATCCCTCCCCTTCCAACCCCTTGGTCCCTCCTGTATATCCTGTATTTCGGGACTGCCAAGTCCCAATCATGGTACTCTGCAGCCCAAGTCTCTGTCACTGCAGCAGTGTCCATCTTCCCCTCTGAAAGGAACACCTGAAGCTCTGCAATTTTATTCCCCAGGCTTCTTGCATTGAGAGAGACCATCTTCCACCTGTACCCCTCCTTCTTCTCACTCTTCTCCTTGGCCTGTGTCCCTCCTCCCAGTAGTCTGCACCCTTTCTCCTCATTATTATTACTGGGTGGTGGTGGTGCCTTCTGTATTACACTCAGACCACTCTGCCGGCCCCCTCCCAGGGTTACCATGCCTCCGCCTTCACCTACATTTAGGGGGGTGAGCTCATTAGGCTCCCCTGTCCGGACCTTTCTACCAACCTCAGACTTTTGGCCCCCCCCACTAGTTTAAATCCACCTTAGTAGAGATATACCCCTCTAATCCCGTCTTTAATACTCCCCTCCCTGCTCAAGTGTAACCTGTCCCCCACGTACAAGTCACTATTGCTCCGGTTAGTCACCAACCCATAATTTTTGGTGTGGCACCAATCGCTCAGCCACTCGTTGAACTCCTGGATCATACCATTCCTCCCGATGCTTGCACATGGTACCAGGAGTACCTCCGAGAATGCCACAGACTCCCCAACCCCCTCACACTGCCTGCCCAACTCCTAGAACCTCCCCCTCACTACTTCCACAGTCTCCCCTGTCAAGTCATTTGTACCCACATGCAACACTAAATGAGATTTCTTCCTCCCCCTCGCTGCACATTTGAGCAGTGCCTGCCCTCCCCCACCTGCAGTCAACCCGGGGATAACTTCAACCCATGAAATACGGCTGTGCCTTCCCCCCTTCTGCCCCATCTCACCCCTTTCAGTATAGAATCCCCAAGGACGAGTACTTCCCCCTTCCCTTACCTCTTTTCCCTTCTAATGCCTCTTCCACCACCCCAGTATTCTTTCTTCCCTGCCCCTTACGCTTGCCAGCTGCACCCTCTGTGACTTCTGTATCTGCACCCCCTACTTCTGCCTCACCCCTTTTCTCTGCCTTATTCCTCCCATCCCACTTGAACCCCTTCCCAACCTGACTACTTCCTACTGGGCTTCCCATGTCGACCTCCCCTCCTCCCCTGCTGATTTCCAACCCTTCTCCTGTCCCCGTTGTTGTCGATTTAGAGCCCCCATTCCCTTTGACCCCAACAGCGATGCCCCTCCCATCCTTCCCCCTTCCCGTAGCCTTCTCCCCTCCAGTCACCCCCCTCCTTCCTTACCAGCCCCCACCCTTTCGTCCTCACTATCTCTTCCCCTACCTGTTGCCATCCCTCACATGCCCGCTTGTCCTCCCCATTCAGTATGTTCCTGCTCTCCCTCTCTCTTCCATAGCAGATGCTCGAATCTATTCTTAGTCGATACCCCTCCTACATCTGTCCCCCTATCGGTTCCCCTCCTACTTGTTCCCCTATGTGCCCCCATCCCACCCCTGGTCCATCTCTACCCACAGCCATCTGCTCTCTCCCCTGGTACTCCTTGTAGTCTCTTCCTCCTCCATCAGGAGGCCCCTCCCTCGCCTCGGGCACCCCCTCCCTTCTCCTCTCTTTTCTGCTATTGCCTCTGATACTGGGGTCAGTTTCAGTCCCTAGTTGTTCTTCCTTCATCCCCCCTTGCCATCCCCTATTCCCCCACCCAGCCAGGATGCCTACCATACTCATCTGCCCTGCCACTTAGACTCCTCCCTAACCTCCACATTTCCTCCCTCAAACTAGCCAGTTGTCTACAGACCATACACCCCCCACTCCTCCAAGCCCAGTCCAGGATCATGGCGGACCCACACCCTGTACACCCCTACTACCCTTCCAAAGATGCCTGCCCCATTGACATGCAGCACCCACCCAATTTTGGCCCCCATCTTAAGTTACGGGCTCTTACTCCTGGTTTCTGTACCCTACTACAACTGTAACACCCTATTTACTTAAATTCCTGTTCCCCCCACACTAGTCCCCCTACTGACTCCTTGCCGACCGGGTTAATTCAGTCTCAAATCTCATCCGTTAGATACTGTATTACTGTAGCAATCCTAAAGTCTTCTTGTCAGTTTTCACCCCTCAGCTACCATACTTTTTGTTCTCAGCCCTCATAGTTTCACTTAGCCCAGTTAGAAATTGTATTGCACTCCATGTATTACTCAGCTCAGTTAGAGAAATAAACAGAACAAATAAATATGTATTATTACAGCAATCATAACAGCATAGCTCAGTGCTTAGCTCAGTTAGAGACATAAACAGAACTAAATCTGTATTATTACAGCAGTCCTAAAAGTATCCAATCATTGCTTTGTTTCCACCCCAGAGACCCTACTGTAATACAGGACCACACAGGACCCTGGGCGGTTGGGTGGGCAACTCTAAAGTCCCGACAGAGCTCAGTTGAGCTTGCTCTCTCCCCCTCTCTCACTCGCTCATTCCATTTCTTCCGGCGCTGCAGGCTGCCCTTTTGTACTGGGCTCCTGCCTGCGTTGGCGCCTTTTTCTGCCCACAAAGAAATGCGCAGCAGTCCCAAGAGAGCTTAATTGAGCTCGCTCACTCCCCCTCTCTCACTTGCTCATTCTGTTTCTCTTGGTGCTGCAAGATGTGTAAATGCATATTTCTGGCAGGATATGAAAAATGACAGCTATACGGTTCATAAGGAGGTGTGAAAAAATGCCAGTGTTTAAAATCTGGAGTGAAAATATTACAAATGTGCAAAATTATGAGGGTGCGTGGGAACTGTGCAATGTATACTCATAACACAGTCATTTCATGGACTTTTGTCACTAAATTTTCAACACAGGCATTTTAGCACCTCTGCTCATGAACAGTGTCACTGTGATTTTCTTAATCTGTCCCAAACACTGACTTCCCACAGCAACTGCGCTATTGTGTGCTGAAAGTACGAACACACATTTCAGCCAGGATGTGAAAAATGACAGCTGTACTGTTCATAAGGAGGTGTGGAAGAATGCCACAATTGAAAATGTGGAGTGAAAATATTACAAATTTGCGAAGTTACAAGGTTGCGTGGAAACCGCGGAATGCATGCTCGTAACACAGTCATTTTATGGACTTTCATCACCAAATTTTCAACATAGGCATTTTAGGACCTCTGCTTATGAACATGGTTGCTGTGATTTTCATAATGTGTCCCAAACACTGATTTCCCACAGCGACCGTGCTAATCTGTGCCGGAAGGGTGAAAACACATTTCGGCCAGGATGTGTAATATGACAGCTATACTGTTCATTAGGAGGTCTGAAAAAATGGCAGTGCTGAAAACCTGGAATGAAAATATTACAAATTCGCAAAGTTATGAGCGTGCGTAGAAACTGTGCAACACACGCTTGTAAAACAGTAATTTTTTGGATTCTTTTCACCAAATGTGCAACACAGGCTTTTTGACAACCCACCTCATGAACAGTCGCACTGTTGTTTCGTTAATCTGTCCTGAAAGGTGATTCCACGCAGTGACCGCGACATCACCTTTCGCGACCAAATAATGCCATGACAGTGACTGTGAGGAGGGGTCCCAATAACTCCATGTTGAAAATTTGGTGGCAAAAGTCCCAAAAATGGCTGAGATATCTACATAAGTTGAAAAAAAACCCCTATTTATGCCATTATACAGCTTACCAGCATTTCTTCAGTTTGCGATCGGCTTTGAAGAGCGCAGACGTGTTCTCGGTCCACCAAAGATCATCGCGCCGGGTTCGGAGGTAAGTATGGGGGGAGGTGGGTGTGCAGCGGGTGGGGGACACAAAGACTGCAAGGGACCATTTCTTTATTTCAGGGGCAAAAATAATAAAAGGGACGTCAGCGGGAAGGTTTTCTTTCTTCAGGCTTCATTTGTGCACACTGGGGTGGGCTCCCAGTGTGCCGCCTGCATTTTGAGGAAGGGGGGAACTTACGCCGACAGGGATTGGGTCCCCCGTCCGCAAATAAAGACTGTTTAGGGGGGGCATGATGCCAAGGGGGATTGGGCACCCCCTCAGCACACAACAAATGTGGGAGGGGGGTACATTATGCTGACGGGGAGTGGGCTCCTCCATTGGAAAATGAACTGGTTCGGGGTCATGCCGACAAGGGGATTGGGCACCCCCGTCAGTCGGCTTTCATTGGGCTCTGAGGAAGCCGCCACCATGTTTAGGGAAATGCCGGGGGAAAATGTTACATCGGGCAAGGTACCACCCTGCAATGACAGGTCTCTCCCTCACTGCAGTGGAATTGCTGATGCGGCAATGATGAGATGGCCCCTCATCGCAGCAGCCAAATCGTTTCAAGTTGGTGGCACTTCTGTAGAACCAGTGTCATCAGGACACTGGGCCTGCATTGGGTGCACACCGCCAAGCCTACAAATGTAGTGCTGGCATTGGCGGCCACACTGCTGCACCTCCACAACACGCTTCTCTCCTAAGCTGCCGCATAATGTTTCTTGCACATGTGTGCAAGCAAACATAAAAATGGGTATCATACAAGTCAGGAGAGAAGTGGCAATCTAAAATAAAATGAAATAGTATGGGCCTACATTTTCATCGCTATCATGCACTGCTGCTTTAACATTCCCGTGTTACAGTCATCCCAGCTGTGGGAATAGGTAGCAGCAGGCCGCTGCTTTTTGAAACTGGGGACGTGCCTCTGCTGTGTAGAAGCACAGCAGTAAGACAGCTGTAATTCAAATCGCTTATTTTTTTTTTCCTGTTCACATTTTGCTTGTTTGGTACGGGGAGTTTGAGAAAAAAGCAGGAGGTGGCCAGAATCAGGGTCAGGAGGGCAGAGAGAGACCACATGACTACCCAGAGCAAATCCCAGGGGACCAGGAAGCAGGAGCAGCAGATAAAAGCAGCTGAGAAGAGATCTCAGCATGCTTTTTGGAATGGGGGACAAGCGCCATTGCTGTGTAGAAGCACAGTAGTAAAACAGCTGTAATTCAAATCGCTTACTCTTTTTCCTGTTAACATTTTGCTTGTTTGGCAGGGGGAGTTTGGGAAAAAATAAGGAGGCGACCAGGAGCAGAATCAGGAGGGCAGAGAGACCACGTGAACACTTGCGGCCAATCGCTGGGGACCAGGCAACATGAAGTCCTGTATAAAAGAAGCCACTCCTAATGTGTTCCACGCTTGTGACCCAGATCAGGAGTGGAACAGGTGAAGAGACCTGTGTCTTAGGCGTCAGCAGACAATAGCAGGCATGCAGGGAACTCTGCTAGTCCAGTCAGGTAAGGTACATTACCTGTTAACTTGCCGTTGCCTGCGTAGAAAGTACAGGAGGAGGGGTAAGAAGGTAAATGCAGGGAAGAAAATGAAAATTACATACCTACCGTAATTCTTGATCTTCCTGTATATCTTCACCATTCATAACTGATGGGTACCAGCCAGAAGTGCTAGGACCCCGCGGGAGGCTTTCTAGCTAAAAGCTTTCTCTTTCTGGAGGAGGGGCCGACATCAGAAACAGTGCCGCCCTTGAGGCCGATGTATTATGTGGTGCTCGCGGGCTGGCCAGCAGCGGACACTGGCCCCTCCACCACCTCAGTTCTGCTCGCCGGAGAGGAAAGTAGAGACAGAGAAAAGGAAGATGAAGGGTGGGTCAAGGGAGCCCAAAGGATACAAAATGGAAAGGATATAAACTTAAAGGAGGTATAAGTCAACCAGAGGAAGGGGACAGGCCCTAAGTTTTGTGGGAGGAAGACCCCAACCACTGGGAAGGCCAGAAGGGGTTGAGAGGATGGGTAGGAAGAGAAAAAGGTAAGAAAAAGAGAGACAGAGAAAGACAGGAAGAAAATAAGGAGGCAGTAGGGAGGGAGAGCGAAGAAGATGAAAGGAGAGCGAGAGAGAGTGCATAACAGAGAAGGAGGGAAGGATCCCAACAGGCTAACACTACGGGGATTCTTCTGCTGCCTGTGGGCTGGGGGGTGGGGTCTCAACTGCTTTTTTTTTTTTTTTTTTAAAGGAACTTGAAAGGGTCTGAGGACTGGACACAAGAACCTACAAGGGTAGAGCAAGAAGATGCCCTATACTGCAGAAAGAAGTCAGATTTCTCAACCCCCAGAAAGAGACGGGTCCAACCAATTCCCCCCTCTCTCTCTCTCCCTCCCTGACTCACTATATAGGGATGAAGATAAAAATGATCCACCCCAGGGCAAGGTCCCTCTGGCACAGGGAGAAGGGGTCATCTGGCTAGATGAGCCCTTCTTGAGATCCAGAGGATCTGTCTGACTTTAGATCTACCCCCAGGTGGAGGAAGATAGAGGGTTTACCTCTGAAGAGGTAAAAGATTAGAAGGGCCTTGCCCCATGGATAACCATTGGCTACTCACACGAGTGTAAAGGAATCACATGTGGCTCCAGAGGCGGGGGGGGGAAGAAAGAGAAAGGTAGGGCTCCTTGGAGCCCCACCGACCAAACCGGGTACCCACATGACCTGTATAAATCTTCACCATTTGTCACTGGCGGGTGAGTACCAAGCACCGAAATGGCACTGGCAATTCCCTGCGGGAGAAATCTCCCTCAGTCTCCTGTGGGGTGAACACAGAAATGCAGGGGCCCGTGAGTGATTGGGGTGAAACAGGGACTCCCGTTGCCTGAGAGAGGGAAGGTGCCCCGCTAGCTCCTGTCTCACCCTGCAGGAGAAAAAGTGGGCCCTCTGGAAGGGGGAGGCAATCACATTACGCCGGGCCAAGGGTGGCAACTTTGATAGGCGGAGCCATGCTGTCCACCAAATGCAGACCGCAGTTCCTGCCAGTCTGGAGGCCACTTCAATGGCTTCATAAGATGCCCTTGCCTGGTTTCTAGCCAGTTTCAGACAATATGCAGCAAGGCTGATGGGCTGCCTGGTTACCTCTGAATCAGGCATAGATGTCAGAAGTTGGCCCAGTATCATCCAAAGGTGCCTTGAGTAGGCAGCCTGATGGACCTGGTGCACTGTGACACACAAAAGGAGGTGTACTGCTGAGAAGACCCTACAACCCCAATGGTCAAACCACTAACAAGTCTGACTCGGGAAGGGGGGGTCGTGTCCTGGGCAACGGTGCCCGAAGAGGGTGTCCAGGAGCTCCATTCCCGAGGAGGGGTGGGGCATAACACCTGGAGATACCAGGGGTGCGCAATACCTGCACTGGCAGTCCCTAGGGGCTGGAGATGGGGCAGAGGGATGCTGCCAGACCCTGTGCAATGCTTCCGCAAAGGGAACAGGCCATGGAGGAATAGTCAAATGGTCAGCACTGAACTCGCTTAGGAAGGTGCATGTCGCACGGTCAGGATTGAGGGAACCAAAATGAAATACATGGAGCTCCTCCAGCATCCCTGAAAGGAACCGCTGATAGCTGGTGAGATCAGCATCGGAGGAGAGATGGATGGAGGAGTCCTCTTCCTCAGGAAGAAGAGGAGGCCAAGGAGCTCGACTCAGAGCTTGGAGCAGCTGGGTGCTCAGGTTGGAAAACGACATCATCCATGACTCTAATATAACGGGGGGAACACAGCTGCTGAAGCTCTGAATTGTTCCCAGGTCATGAGCCCATGGGGCCAAAGAGGCCTGAAAGAGGGTGAGGAGGAGGAGGCAGAGGGGCAGAGGAAGGAGATCTCTGGCTGGGCAGAGCTAACCCTCTACCAGGACTGCGGGAACATGCAGGGCACCCTCCCGAAAGAGGGTGCTGCTGACCCCGCCTGATGAAAGACGCCCAACCTAACTGTGGCAACCATGGCCATGCCCTTGGGAAGAATCCCCCAAGTGGGGCGAATGGAGCTGTACATGCTCTTGTGGGTGACCCCTGACCCCACCAACTACAGACCCCCTTGAGGAGGAAGAGGCCGGGAGGGGAGGGGACTCGGCACTGGCATCAATACCGGACACAGAACCGGTGCTGACCTCCCCACCGGCACTGGAAATGGCACTGGCGCCATCTCTGGTGCCGATAATGGCACGACATATGGCACCAGAATCCACCAAGGTACTGGCTACAGCATCAACTGTGGCACCAGCAAGAAGAAAGGAAGCACCAGCTCCTGCAGAAGATTCCTGGGGCTCAGAGATCCTGGAGCTGGGCAGAAGAGAGGAAGTCAGGTCATGCTGGTCCTCCTCCTCCTCCGAAGAGGAAGAGACCAAGGAGACCTCCAGGAAGGCAACCCCCGAGACCCTCCCTCCCTCCCATGGCACCGGAGGGTGACCCAGCACCGACCCTGGCACCACCCTGCTCACCGACCCTGGAGGCGGCGTCAGGAGCCAAAGCCATGTCGGAAGGCAGTACTGAGGGCACCACTGGCTTGGGCCGCACGGTAGCACCGACCATGACACCGGGGGTGTCCAAGCTTCTGAGAAGGCAACAGGCTGTGAGGGGTGCTCAGTCGACCCCCCCAGAGGAAGACTGTCCACCCGACCACTCATGCAGGCCCCCAGTCTTGGCAAGACCAGAAACGGAGGCCTGCTCCCCTTTGGTACACATAGTACTGGAAGAAGACCCAGGGGAAGGTTCCAAAGTCCTGGCCTTGGAGTCCCGGGACCAATGTTATCCTCCGAAGGTGGGAGAAGCCCGACCCACCTTCAACACGCGTGACTTGAGGATCTGGCAGTCCATGGAGAAACAAGTGTTGCAATTGTCCATAATCGTGATTTGAGCCCAGGCAGGACAAACAGATTATGACGATCTGTCACGGTCATGGGCTTGCCGCAGTGGCATGCCCCATCTTGGATTTAGAGCTAGGCCCTGAACTGGACATAATCGCGCAGCTAGATCTAAAAACAAACAAAGCAACAGACTCAACACCGTAGAACAATAAAATAAGAAATAAAGAAAAAAGGAACGGTTTTATCGGTCTCCTGATGTCTACAGCATCAAATAGTGGCGGCGGCAGAACTTCGGAAGACAAGATGGCTGTAGCTCCCATGGGGTGATGCACACTCAATGATGGGAATAGAAGAACTGAGGTGGTGGAAGGGCCAGCATCTGTTACTGGTCAACCAGCGAGCATCACAAAATATGTCGGCCTCGAGGGCGGTGCCGTTTCTGACATTGGCCCCTCCTCCCGAGAGAGAGAGAGAGAGAGAGAAAGCTTTTAGCTAGAAATCTTCCCACAGGGTCCTAGCGCCTCCGGCTGGTACCCACCAGTGATGAATGGTGAATGTTGATACAAGTAAGATCAGTCCTTACAAGCAGTAAGTACCTGTTGTTGGGAAAAGGGGAAACACTCTAGCTATGGTAGGGAAACACAACCTGTTAAGAAAAGGCACAAAGGGAGACATTAAGTAGTAGGAAGGCGGAGGGGTACAAGAGGTGAGATACAAAAAATAAGTATGGGATAAAGCAAAGGAAAAAGGGAAAACAAGAAGCACCCTATTGAAGGTAGGGTAACAAAGTAATTACTAGTAGAATGTGTAGGCAGAAAAGGATCAAAGCATCAAGAAGAGGGCAATAGTGGAAATGCACAGTCAGTAACAGCACAGAGTGAAAAAGGCAGTTATAGGTGTGGTATAATATAATGGGTGCGGAACTTCTGTTTACTAGGAGACTTTCTGGAGAATGAGGTGCTGCTCCATCTGCACACGTCTCTCTGGGTTGAGGGAGGAGGTTGCTGGTCTCCGGGTTGGACTGGCTAGGATTGGATAACCTCTTCCCACACCCAGGGGCCACCGTGTCTACCACCATTGTCTCAGAAGTTGCCTAGGAAAAGGGGGTCCAGCTGGACTGTGGTGGGTTCCGGGAGGGTGAGGGTGGTGGCTTAGGGGAACATTCCTCAGTCTGTGTCACTACAAAATTCCTTTGCCACTCTGGTGGGATGGGACTGATGGGAGGAGGCACCTATAGCAGCTGCAAGAGAGGATGTGGGATCCTCTGTAAAGGAGGCACCAAGGTGGGAGGGACAGCACTCCAGCAGAGGAGGAAGCAACTTCTGGTTGGGGACTTGACTGTTAAGGGGGTAGATCTGGAAACCGGAAGGTTGGGGAAAGAGGGAGGGAGGTAAGATGCCGATCTAGTGCCACAGCTCAGAAGAATGGGTGGTGAATCCTAAGGATGGCTAGGGCAGCAGGGTGAGCTGGCTGTTATTGTCCACCTGGGCACTAATGACATAGCTAGGGATGGGGCTGGGATTATACAGGGAGAGTTCAGGGAGCTGGGGTGGGATCTTAGGCAGGTAGCACTCATGGTGGCTTTTGCTGAGGTGTTGCCTGTCTACAACTTGGGGGGGGGGTAGGGTACTCTGCACCAAGGGCTGCAATATATGGTTGAACGAATGGTATAGAGAAGAGGGATTCAGCTACAATGGAGACTGGGAAGCCAACCTGGAAGAATATGGGCCTGTATAGAGGTGATGACCTGTATCTGTCTGGAAGAGGAACCACACGCAATCCTCAGTGGAATGTTACTCTGATGAACATTTAAACTAGCTGAGGGGTGTAGCAGAAGGAAAAACCGAGGCATAAACTGCCCCCTCAATAGACTGAAGCAGTAGGAAGGGAGGGAGGACCTAAGGGGAGAAGAATCCTCCAGAGAGGAGGATAAACAAAACAGCAGCATAGCAATGTAATAGAAGACAAGGGGGACAGGAACAAGAGTTGCAAAAGAAGAGGGGAAAGGTGGTAGGGCAAAGAGGAAGGAAGTGGGGTTGCAGGCAGATTGGCAGTAAGATGTGGAAGGCCATGTGTGCAAATGCAAGAAGTCTTTGAAATAAAATTCCAGACCTAGAGGCCATCATAGAAACATAGACTATACGGCAGATAAGGCCCGCTTGGCCCACCTAGTCTGCCCATTTCCCTACCTATTGGATAAGCTGCAGATCCTAGTTAACCAACAGCCTACTTCTTTCTACCCCCCCACCAGAATTGCCTTATGTCTGTCCCATGCATTCTTGAATTCCCCCACTGTTTTTGACCCCACAACCTCCTCAGAAAGGCTGTTCCATGCGTCCACCACCGTCTGTAAAAAAAAAATTCTTCCTCACATAGCCCCTGAGCCGTCCCCCAATCTTCAAATTTTGTCCCCCTGTTCTTGCACATCTCTTTTTCTGAAAAATACTACCCTCTTGGACTTTGCTGATTCCCTTGAGGTACTTGAAAGTTTCTATCATGTCCCCCCTCTCCCTCCTTTCCTCAAAGGTATACATGGCAGAGGCAGACATGGATATTGTGACCATTACTGAGTCATGGTGCACAGGCAACCATGACTGAGACATGGCCACATCAGGCTACATTCTGTTCAGGAAGGAATGGGTGTGGAGGAAGGGAGGAGGAGTGGTGCTGTATGTAAGGAAGGGTATCTAAGCAACAGAATTGCAAGGAAACCGGGGGAAAGGAGGTGCTGGAGGTATTGTGGGTCACTCTGGAGACAGGAGCCAGAGCCACTATTCCTACTGGGGTGATCAAAAGACCTCCAACGCAGTTGGAGAAACTGGATAAGGAACTGGGGGAAGACTTCGGCACAATGGCAGAAAAAGGGGAAGCGCTGTTAGTGGGGGGCTTCAATCTGCAAGACGTAGATTGGCACCTCCCAGCCATGGCCTCAGCTAGAAGCAGGAATATCCCAGATACCCTGCAGGGGGTATTTCTCAGGCAACTAGTCAGGCAGTGATGGGGCAATACTGGACCTGGTGCCCTCAAACAGGACAGTATTGCCGATGTCAAGGTGGGAGGCCACCTGGGGACCAGTGACCAGTGACCACAGTACAGTGGCTCAACATAAGGAAGACAGCGGATCAAACCACACAAGCATGAGGGCCCTGGACTTCAGGAGGGCAGATTTAACAAAAATAAATTGGTGACTGCCTCAGAGAATACCTAGTTTTTTTTTTTTGGGGGGGTGACCTAGGCGGGGTGGAGGAACAGAGGGACAGGTTAAGGGATGGCATACTGAAGGCAACAAACTTCTCTACAAAAGAAGTGAGCAAAAACAGTGGGAAAATGGGATGCTATGGTTCTCTAGGGACGTGGCCTAAAAAGGAAGCTTTCAGGAGGTACAGAGAGACACAGAGGGAAGAGGCTAGGGAGGCATACCAGCTGAAACAGGGAAGCAGGGAAAGCTATGGGAAGCACAAAGGTGCATACCAAAGAAAGGATAGCTAAAGGGGTAACTAAAGGGGGCAAGACCTTTTTTAGGTGCATAAGCGACAAGAGGAAGAAAAGGGGAGGGATTGTGAGGTAAAGAAAGACGGGGGGACTATGCAGGAGAAGATAAGGAAGAAGCAGATATCCTGTACAGATAGAAACATAGAAACATAGACTTTGACGGCAGATAAGGACCGCTAGGCCCATCTAGTCTGCCCATTTCCCTACCTACAGGATAGGCCGCAGATCCTAGTTAACCAACAGCCTATTTCTTCCTACCCTCCACAAGAATTGCCTTATGTCTGTCCCATGCATTCTTGAATTCTCCCACAGTTTTAGACCCCACAACCTCCTCAGGAAGGCTGTTCCATGCATCCACTACCCTCTCTGAAATAATACTTCCTTACATTGCCCCTAGAACCGCCTCCTTCTATCTTTAAATTGTGTCCCTTGTTCTTGCAAGTCTCTTTTTCTGAAAAATGCTACCCTCTTGGACTTTGTTGATTCCACTGAGGTACTTAAAAGTTTCTATCATGTCCCCTCTCTCCCTTCTTTCCTCAAGGGTATACATATTAAGCTCCTTTAGTCTCTCCTCATACGACTTCTCTTGCAGACCCTGCACCATTTTAGTTGCCCTCCTCTGGACTGCCTCTATCCTGTCTATGTCCTTGCGGAGATGGGGTCTCCAGAACTGGACACAGTACTCCAGATGGGGTCTCACCAACTGTCTGTACAGAGGGATAACAACTTCCTGTTTTCTGCTGCTGATGCCTCTCCCTATACATCCCAGTATACCCCCAGCCCTCCCTACTGCCTTCTCACATTGCTTGCTAACCTTAAGGTCATCTGATATGATTACCCCCAGGTCCTTTCCTTTTTTGTTGTTGTTACTACCTCCCACCCATTGTGTATTCTTCCCCTGGGTTCTTGTTTCCCAGGTGCATTATTTGCACTTCTTTGCATTGAATCCTAGCTGCCATACTTCTGACCATTCCTCCAACCTTGCCAAGTCCCTTTTCATCCTTTCCGCCTCCTTGTGTATCAACCCTGTTGCAGATTTTGTGTCATCTGCAAAAGGCATACTTTTCCTTCTAGTCCCTCTGCAATGTCACTGATGAAGACATTAAAAGGACTGGACCCAATACTGAACCTACGGTACCCCACTAGTAACCCCTTTCTTCAGAGTGGACTCCATTTACAATTACCTTCTGTGTCCTGTTGTCCAGCCAATGTTTTACCCAGGCTACCACCCTGGGACCCACCCAGGCTGGTTAATTTGACTATTAATCTTTGTGTGGGACTGTGTCAAATGCCTTGCTAAAGTCTAGGTAGGCCATGTCCACAGCCCCTCCCTGGTCTACTGCTTTGGTCACCCAGTCAAAGAAATCTATTAGATTCGTCTGACATGACCTTCCGCTGTGAACCCATGCTGCCTTGGGTCCTGTGCTCCACTGGCCTCTAGGTACTGACTATTCTTTCCTTCAGTGACACCATCACTTTCCCTACCACAGAGGTCAGACTGACAGGTCTGTAGTTTCCTGCCTCTGTCTTGGACCCACTTTGTGAAGGGAATCACATCCGCCTTCCTCCAGTCCTCGGGTACCACACCATCCTCCCATGATTTATTAAAAGAGTAGCCAGTGGTTTCACTAGTTCCTCCTTAATTCTTTTAGAATTCTGGGGTGAATTCCATCAGGCCCCATTGCTTTGTCCACCTTCAGTTTTAGGAGTTCTTGCAGAACCCTTTCTTCTGTGAAAGGACTGGGATCGACCCCTATCAAGAGTGCTTCTGTTAACTGGATTAGGCACTTCCCTCCTCTTTTGAATACTGAGCAGAAATATTCGTTCAGTATTCCTGCTTTTCACTATCCCCTGCCCACCCACTGTTCATTCTATTCAGCCTCACTATCCCTCCCTTTGTGTTTCTACGCTCGCTGATGTACCTATAAAAGGTTTTATCCCCCTTCTTAACTGAGTTGGCTACCATTTCCTCAGTTTGGGCCTTTGCTATTCTGATTTCCCTCCCTGCTTCCTTCTGCCTTAACTGGTACAGCTCTCTGTCCTGCTCCTTCTGTGTTTTCTTATACTTCCGGAATGCTATCTTTTTCTTCCTGACTTTCACAGCCACCTCTTTTGAGAACCATAGTGGCTTTTTCTTTCGTTTTGATTTGTTCATTTGCTTCACACAAAGGCTTTTTGCCTCTGTGATGGCAGTTTGATGATTCCTCATTGTTGCTCCACACCTCCTTCTAGCCTGTTTGCTAGTGCTTTTCTGAGGCACTCTCCCATCTTGCCAAAGTCAGCCTCCTAAAGTCCAGTACCCTCACTTTTGTATGGCTTGACTCTGTAGCTGAGTTTGCGTGAACCATACTGTTTGATGGTCACTTGTCCCCAGATGGCAACCCACTTCTAGATCTGAGATCCTCTCACTGCCCCCGTTTGAGTCATGAGGTCTAAGATTGCTCCCTCACGAGTGGGTTCGAAACTAGCTGTCTAATGCCTGCCACCTGTAGGGCATCAAGAATGGCCCTGCTCTTGGATGTGGCTGCAGCAAATGTGCTCCAGTTAACATCTGGCATATTCAGGTCTCCCATCAACAGTATCTCCCCTTTCTCTGCCATTCTATGAATGCCTTCTATCATATCCTTGTCCATTCCTTCCCCCTGACATGGGGGTCTGTACACAACCCCTGTGCGGATTGTGGTGCCCTTTCCAGTCTCCAAGGTGACCCACAGTGCCTCCTCTCCTCCCTGTTTACTCTTTTGTTCAGTTGCTTTTATCCCTTCCTTTACATAGAGAGCTACTCCTCCCCCTCTTCTCCCTGCCTGTCTCTCCTGTAGGTTATGTACCCTGGTATGTTAACATCCCAGTCATGGTTCTCTGTGTACCATGTTTCTGTGACTGCTACAATATCCAGGCATCCCTCTTCCATTAAGGCCATCAGCTCAGGGAGCTTGTTGCCCAGACTACGGCATTGGTACTCATTACCCTCCATTTCCTGATGGCCTTACTCCCTTTTGCCCCATCCCTGTCCTTCTTGCCTTTGTCACTTTCTTCATTTACCCCTGCCCTTCTCTCTATCGACACCCCTATGTTGGTGTTTGCCGCACTTACTACCGTGATTATTTGGGGGCTAGGATTTTCCTGCTCCTTTCCAGTGCCTCCCCCCTTGGCTAGTTTAAAAGCTTGCCAATGAAGCATTTAAACCTATCACCTAGGATCCTGGTTCCCCTCCCAGACAGATGCAGCCCATCATGTCAGTATAGGCTTGCATCACTCCAGGTGGACCCCCAGTCCCCAATGAAGCCAAATCCCTGAGCTCCACACCAGTTTTTCAACCACTGATTGAATCCCATGGTGCGGAACACCCTAGCCTCTCCTATGCCATAGATGGGTAGCACCTCCGAGAAGGTTACCGTGCGTGTTACTTGACTAAGACCCTCCCCAATTCCACAAACTCTTCCTGCACTTCTCTAATCCCTTTCTTAGCCAGGTCATTTGTCCCTAGGTGGACAATGACATCCAGCTCCCTCCCCTGTGCAGCTGCTCCGGCAATCCTGAGGATTCGCTTCCTGTCCCTGCAAGCCATGGCGCCAGGCAGGCACCTTACCTCCCTCTCTCCTTCCTCCTCCAGTTCTACCTTCCTAACAATGGATACTTCTGTTCAGTCTTTATGGTGGAAGGGGAAGGGGATGGACCACATAAAGGCAGCAGGAACACTGGGGGTAGGGAGGTAGATACAAGTCCATTTACAGAGACAGTCCTGAAAGGACTTGCAAATCTTTAAGTGGACAAAGCTACATGGCCAGACGGGGTACACTCAAGGGTGCTAAGGGAGCTCAGAGAGTTACTGGCTGTATGCAACAACTCACGGGAAACAGGAGTGCTTCCAGAGGACTGGGGGAGGCAGCTGTAGTCCCACTTCATAAAAGTGGCAGCAGGGAAGAGCCTGGCAACTATAGGCCTTCAGTCTGACATCAGTGGTGGGGAAGTTAATGGAGTCACTTCTGAAGGAAAGGACTGTGGAATATCGTGAATACAGCAGGTCAGAAGACCCAAGACAGCATGGATTCAATGGTGGGGGAGGAGGGGGTCATGTCAGATGAAGATAAGATTTTGACTGGGTGACCAGGGCAATAGATCAGGGTGGGGCGGTGGATGGCCTTTGACACCATACTACATAGGAGGCTCATAAGGAAACCGGGCAGTTTGGGGGTAGATCCTAACATGGTAAATTGGGTGTGAAATTGGTTGATGGACAGGCTACAGAGGGTGGTAAACAGAACTCATTCAGAGAAACGGAGAGTGACCAACAGCGTACCCTCAGGGCTCAGTACTGGGACAAGTCCTCTTTAATGTCTTTATAAATCACACTGTAGAAGAGCTGAAAGGGAAGATATGCCTCCTCACAGAGTACACCAAAATCTGCAATAGACTGGACACTCCAGAGGGGGTGCAGAAAATGTGCGGAGACCTGAGAAAACATGAGGAGTGACCAAGGGTATGACAGCTGGGTTTCAATGCAAAAAAGTGCAAAAATATGCACTTAGAGCACAGAAACCCAGAAGAAGAGTATAAATGGGGGAAGAGGTATTGACGGTCACCAAACAGGACAGAGATCTTGGAGTAATCATATCTGATGACCTCAAGGTGGTGAGGCAGTGCAATAAAGGCAGTGGCTAGGGCCAGTGAGATGCTGGGGTGCACAGGGAGGGGTATCACCAGCAGAAGGAGGAAGGCAGAGTTGCCACTGTACAGATCACTGGTAAGATCTCACCTGGAGTACTATGTCCAGTTCTGGAGACCGCATCTCAAGGACACAGACAGAGTGATGGTTGTCCAGAAGCGGGCAACTAAATGGTGCAGGGGCTGCATCAGAAGCCCAATGAGAAGAGACTAAGGGACCTCAATATGTACACCTTAGATGAGAGGAAGAAGAGGGGGGAACATGACAGAGACCTATAAATACCTCATGGGGTGCACAACATGCAGGAGGGAAGTATTTTTCAGAGGAGAAGGTGCAAGAGAACAAGGATACATTCAATGAAGCTGGAAGGGGTAAAATGCAGGAGGGATGTGAGGAAGTATTTCTTCACTGACAGAGTGGCGGATGCCTGGAACAGTTTTCCAGTGGAGGTAGTGGGAGCGAAAACAGTGGTGGGCTTCAAGCATGCATGGGATAGGCACAAAGGAATCCTAGTTTGAAAGTGGGAAGGAGGCAGCCGGAGACTAGGTAGGGTCTGCGGTGATAGTATAGGCAGGGAAAAACAGGCAGACTAGGTGGGCCAAGCGGTCCTTATCTGTTGACAAATTCTGTTTCTACATTTCTATGTTCCTACTGGTAACAAAACTTCTCAGCTGGGCTATTCTGGGTAGATGCATAGTAAACAAAAAAGCTATTGTTTCAGAGGTTTCTTTGACACATACTGCGATTACACATATTAGGCATATTATCGATGTGGTAGGGGACACAACCCTGTATATGCTATGTATTTAGTTACTGCAGCTTAAAATTATCAGTACTTAAGTTGGTGTCTTACCTTGAGTCCCGGCCCCCTGAAGAACAACTCACAGGAAACTGAAGTGCAGGGGGTGTTTGTGCTGATTGTGCCACAATAAATCACTCATGCAGCTATCAGCTTTTTGTGTTTGTTGTGTACCTCTTCCTTTTTTGTTTTAAGTGTTGTCTGTTTAGTGTTTCTAAGTCTCCCTCCTGTTGTGCCAGGTTAACTTGTTTCTGGTGTTTCCTATTTCAAACCATGGCTGCAGGGATGCTGTCATAGGCAGTGCAGAGTTGAGTTTGAGTGCTACTGACAAAACCGTGAGGCCTTGTCTTCAGGGGATTATCTGGAAAACCACTTGTGGTGAGTAGGCAGTTGGATTTCCCATACATCTGCCAGATTTACTGTGACATGCATGTATTTTCATTTTCCCACCCATGTTTACATTTGGTTACTATACCTTGCAAATATACAGTGTTCTTGGACTGCAAACTGAAAAACGTTTACGTGACATTGTGGGACAGCTTTAATAACTGTGTGCCAAGATTCAGAGTTTGAATTAGAATATATCATAGAGATTCAAGTTGCAAAACAAAGAGAAATCACTGTAACTTAAGAAATGAAAATTACGTACTTACCATAAGTTGTGATCTTCAAGAATTTCTTCACCACTGATTATCACATGGGGGTCTGGGCCAGAGACCCTAGGACCCAATGGGAGCAAAGCTTTTGGCCAGGGAGCCAGCAACGGCTACTGGGCATGGCGCCTTCGCACCCTCCCCAACATGGTGCTGCGTGCCAGCCAAGAACCACTTCTGACTCCCTCACCAATCTCACTTCTATTTGCAAGTAGAGCCACAAAGTGGGACAAAAATTAAGAGAGAGCCAGCCCAGTGGCGTGGAGGGCTCAGTTGCTGTGCACCTCACCTCCCACCACACCAGTGACCTGGGTTTGGAAATAAGACATGGGTTGCTCGGGGGCTGGCAGGGTGAGGGGAGGATTGAGCATCCATAGGACTATTCTCCTCCCTTGGGGAGGGAAGTTGCTGTGGCTCGCTGTCTGTCCCAGTGATAGCTGGGTGGCAGCACCCACGAGTAACCAGAAGAAGGGGAGGGATCCAACATTCAGGGCCCTAGGGGGGTCTCCGTGGAGAAGGAGCTTACACATTGTGCCCACTGCATGTCCTGTGGGCCCAGGGAGAAAATTGTCAGAAAACAACTCCAGCTGCAGGATGAAGACTGACCCCTCACAGGCCCAGCACTGGTGACTGAGCAGCCCCCAAAGTCCTGTGGCAGAGGACAACGGCAGGAAGATAAGTCCCAGAAAAGCTGGGTGATAGGACTGAAGGGGTCAGTAGGAAGGAGCAGCCAGGGTAGATCACAAGACAAACAGATTATTGGGGGGGAACAGAGGACTAAGAATTTCCCTGGCCCAAAGGGATAGGGAAATGATACAGGATATAAACATAAAAAATAAAACTAGACTACCAACTTTTGAATAGTGAAAAAAGGAACTCTAGGTGGCACAAAGAGGTAGCTGAGTGCCTCACAGCACTAGCCAGACAGGAGATGTATAGTGATCTTAAAGGCAACCCTGAAGCATGGAGTTCTGGCAGGAAAAAGAGGGGAATGCACAGAACTGGGACCCCACTTCAACTGAGATGGCACAGTGTGCCAAAACAGGAATGAACCGCATAAGACTCCTGGAAAAACCAAACCTCCTGCTACCAGATAGAGGACTGACTGAAAAGTCAGTTAAAATAAGCCCTTTTTTATCAGGGAAAAGGAAAAAGGGATCTCAAGAGCATGAGGAGATGTAGGGCTAAACAACCCAAAGCAGCTGAGATGTGTTCTTCTCCAAAGGCACTCCTAAGGGTAGTGGGCTAATAGCCCAGCTGGCTAAAGAGAGGAAAAAGGACATACCAACCAAAAAGGAGCAGTCTGGCATAGCCAGAAGATAAAAAACATCAAAGACAATTACCTTCCTCTCATGCAACAACAGGATGTACCCTGTGTAAAAGGCTAGAATAACTTGTTTCAGTCCAGTGCACAGCAGCCCTCCACAGACAGTACCACTGCCAAATGGAGTAGACTGGAAGGTGCTCAAAGGCAGAGATTGCATTTAGAAACTAATAGGGCTATACCACAAGAAGGGAATATACCCTGGTAGGGGAGAAAGTCGTCAAGATAAAAAAAAAAAAACAAGCATTTGTCAATGCCGAATGTTTGCTTGCTGGCATTGGCATTGGTAGTGTAGGAGTTACAGACCTGCATAATAGGAATGGCAGTGAAGTATTGAACCGAAGCCAACCCCATCACCACCCTGCAGATAGTGACAGGCATTGGGGTGTGCCTTTGGGTCATCAGGCATAACAGCCACGCCATTTCACCACACCCTACCCTGCAGACACTGACAAGTGTCACGGTGCGCCTTGGGGTCTTTGGCCCTTATGTACACCCCATTCCATCAAGAAATGCGGTGAGATGGTGCTGTATAGGAGAATGGGGTAAACTTCATCGATGCCTGTCACTGGCTGCAGGGTGTGGGGGGGGTGGAATGGTATGAGCATTGCAGGCGAGAATCCCAAGTCACAGCCCTGATGCCTGTCATTCTCTACAGGGTGGGGCGTTATGGTCGGAAACCCTAACTCCTCAGGCATTTGTTGGTATTTTCACTCCAAATTTTCAACATGGTTTTTGTGACCCCCACCTCATGAACAGTGGCAATATCAGTTTGTTAGCGAAACCTGCTTTTGCACAGCAATTACGGCATTTGGCACCACAGGTGCAAAAACACATTCCGAACAGGATGTGAAAAATGACAGCTGTACTGCTCATGGGGAGTTGTAAAAAATGGCAATGTTGAAAATCTGCAGTGAAAATATTTAAAAAAATGGTAAAGTCACAAGCGTGCATAAAAACTGTGCAACGCACACCCATAATGTAATTATTTTGGGAATTTTTTACAGCAGATTGTCAACACAGGAATTTTGGGACCTCCGATCATGAACAGTGTCACTGTGATTTTCTTTATCTGTCCCGAACAATGATTTCCCACAGCGACCACGCATTTTTGCGCTGAAAGTGTGAAAACACATTTCAGCCATGTTGTGAAAAATGACAGCTGTACTGTCCATAAGAAGTGTGGAAAAATGCCATCGGTGAAAATCTGGACTGAAAATATTACAAATTCATGAACTTACAAGGAAACTGCGCAATGCTCACTCGTAACACAATCATTTTATGGACTTTTGTCACCAAATTTTCAACATAGCTATTTTAAGACCTCTGCTCATGAACAGTGTCACTGTGATTTTCTTAATCTGTCCCAAACATTGCTTTCACACACTGAATGAACCATTGTGCGCTACATGTGTGGAAACACATTTTGGGCGAGATGTGAAAAATGGCAGTTGTACTGCTCATAAGGAAGTGTGGTAAAATGGCAATGTTGAAAATCTGGTGTGCAAATATTAAAAATTCACAGACTAGCGAGCGTGCGTAGGAACTGCGCAACGTGCGCTCATAACACAGTCATTTTTGGGAATTTTTTCACCAAATTTTCAACATAGCCATTTTAAGACCTCTGCTCATGAACAGTGTCACTGTGATTTTCTTAATCTGTCCCAAACATTGATTGTGCACTCCGACTGCGCCATTGTGCGCTACATGCACGGAAACACATTTTGGGTGACATGTGAAAAATGACAGCTGTACTGCTCATAAGGAGGTGTGGTAAAATGGCAATGTTGAAAATCCAGAGTGAAAATATAAAAAATTTGTGAACCTACAAGCGTGCATAGGAACTGTGCAACGCATGCTTGTAAAACGGTCATTTTTAGAAATTTTTCACCAAATTTGCAATATAGGCTTTTTGAGAGCCCACCTTATGAACACTAGCACTGTCGTTTCGTTAATCAGTCCGGAAAGGTGATTTTGCGCAGTGACTGCGAAATCACCCTTCGGCCCGATTAACGCCATGACAGTTCAGAATTCATGAGGAGGGGTCCCAAAAACTCCATGTTGAAAATTTGGTGCCAAAATCCCAAAAAATGCCTGAGATATGCATCAAAGTTGAAAAAACCCTATTTATGGCATTATACAGCTTACCGGCATTTCCTCAGTTCGCAGTTGGCTTTGAAGAGTGCAAACATGTTCCCAGTCCCCCGAAGATAGTCGCGCCGGACTCCAGAGGTAAATATGGGGTGAGGTGGGGGTGTGGGGAGGCAGAGTGTGCAAAGGGTAGGCGCGGGTGGGCAGGAGACCGCGAGGAACTTTTGTTTGCAGGTTTGTTTTTAGGAAGATGGCACGGACGCTTGCCACACTGGGTGGGCTCCCAGTGTGGCAGCTGAAACCGGTTTTGGGGGCCTGTGCCGACGAGTTAGGCACCCATCGGCCTAACAATTTTGCCCTACGTGGGGTGGGCTCCCAGCGTGGCACCTGGAAAGCTTTTTGAGGGGTGCAGGAGAGCCGACGGGGAATTGGGCACCCCGTCGGCCATACAGTGTGTGCGTGGCATAGCACGCAATATGCGTATGAGGTGTGTGGGGAGCGCTGCTCACTGAAGCGGAGCCTCCTTCAACTGTACGGCACTGCATTTTCAACTGCTGTCATAGACAGCTGCAGCATTCATTGGAGTACTGCAGCCGCGCCTGCAAACACACTGCCTGAACTGGAAGATGGGTGCCACACCTCCGAAAACTCAGATGATGGCACTGTGTTTCTTGCACATGTGTGCAAACAAACATAAAAAGGAGGAACGGAGCTACTGTCTCTTTATTTGTTTTCTTTTTTTGGGGTTGGTATGAGTCGTGACAAAGAACACACACTAGTTGTTTTGTAGGGTTTCTTTTTTTTTTTGGAAACAACTACTCCATATGGAGTGCAACTGGGGAGATGCCATGGCACTTAGAGAACAGCACTATCAGGGTGAGCTGCCCAGAGACCCTGGCTCTGCTAGAGTCGGGGATGGTGGGTGGGTGTGATAATCAATGGTGATGATATTCTGGAACATCAGCAGTTACAGTTAAGTACATAACTTTCCTATCATCCAAGAATTAGGCCCACTTATAAGTCCAAGTACCAAGCCTTCCCTTGTGTCTGAGGGAGGACCTGGCTCACCCCGAGTATGAAACATACTCTCAGTCCTCTGTGTAGGGGAGTACATCTGAGGGCAGGGCTTTCTTACAGTCTCTGTGGGGGGAGAACACCTGAAGGCACGGGCTTCTAACAGGTCTGGCGAAAGCAAAGACTGGTAAGGGCCAGGCGGAGGCGGGGGGTTCTGTGGCATAGGAGCAGGAGGGTTCCCTGACAGTTCCCCCTGACCCTAGGGGATGAAAAGTATGCCCCCTGTGAAGTGCGAGTTAAGCACCTTATGCCAAGTCAATGGTGCCAGTCGGTAGAGGCGAAGTCATTTTGTCCCTCTGATGCAGACTGCAATTCCTGCTAGCCTGGAGACCACTCGCTCCCTTGACTGGTGCTGAGCTCCCTGCACACCCCGGGCAGAAAGTCCAAGGTGCACTGGTGCATTCCATCCACAACATGTGCTAGGAGTCAGGTGATCCTGGAAGGACTGCAGAGTGGGTTTCTGGCTCAGGGCATCACTGAACTAATAAGAGCTGAGGCAATTCTTGATCTGGTGTTCACAAACGGGGAGCATGTACAGGAAATAATGGTCAGGGAGCCACTGGGTGGAAATGACCATTGCACAGTGTGGTTCCAGTTGGATATGTGCAGGAACAGCATCCCGACTAAGACCAAAATCTTGGATTTCAGGAGGGTGGACTTCAGGAAAATGGGTGAAGTGCTAAGGAGCCATCTGGTAAGCATCAGAGCAGATATGAGAGTGGACCAAAGGTGGTCCATCATCAAGGAAGGAATACTGGTTGCTACAGTTGAGTGAGTTAGGCTCGGGGGAAGAACACAAGGGTCAAAGCGCCCAGCTGGTTCAGTTCTGGGGTTGCCCAGGCAGTAAGGGAGAAGAGGTTGGCCTACAGAAAATTCAAGAAGACCAAGAGAGAGGTGGATATGGGAAATTACCTAAGGTTGGCAAATGAGGCAAGTAAGGAAGTCTGTCGAGCAAAGGCACAGAAAGAGCTGCAAATAGCTGAAGGAATTAAGAAAGGGGAGAAGGCATTCTTTTGCTATATAAGCGAGAAAAGGAACAAGAAGGAAGGGTTTGTTAGGCTTAAGAACGGGGTGAAGTGGGTGGAGGATAATGGAGGAAAAGCAGAGATACTAAATGAATACTTCTGTTTCGTCTTGACCAAGGAGAAGAATGGACCAGTGCCTTCAGGAGGAAAAAGAGGAGCGGGGGGAGGGGAACACAGATGTAGTGATAGAGGAAGACAGAGTGAGGGAGGAGCTGCTGGCATTGAAGGTGGACAAATCACCAGGCCCAGATAGAGTACATCCAAGGGTACTAAAGGAACTGGCTGAGGAGCTGGCAGGGACACTGGCAGATCTATTTAATAGTTCACTAGAGTCAGGTGTGGTATCACAGGACTTGAGAACAGCACATGTAGTGCCCCTCCACGAAAGTGTTCCCAAGCATGACCCAGGGAATTACAGACCAGTCAGTCTGACCTCCACTGTGGGCAAGCTCATGGAGACCATACTAAAGGAAAGGTTGGTAGAATATCTAGAGGTGCATGATCTCCAGGATGCAAGGCAGCATGGGTTCATGGAGGGGGAGATCATGTCAAACAAATCTGACTGACTACTTTGACTGTGTCAGTAAGACAGCAGACAGGGGACAAGCAGGTAGACATCCTCTATCTTGATTTCAGCATGGCCTTTGACTCTGTGCCCCACAAAAGGTTGATGAGGAAGTTAGTGGATCTTGGGGTTGGGGAAAAAATGGCCAGATGGGAAGAAAACTGGCTGAGGGACAGAACCCAGAGGGTGGTTGTGAGCCTGTGAGGGGTGAGTTATCTGGCACCAGAGAGGTAACCAGTGGTGTCCAGCAGGGCTCAGTGCTGGGGCCCGTGTTGTTCATGACACTGGGGATGGCATTAACGGCAAATGTGCCTATTCACGGATGACATCAAGCTCTGTGGGAGAGTGGACATGGCTGAAGGGATGCAGGACCTACAGGAAGATCTGGAAAGGCTGGGGAGGTGGTCCATGATCTGGCAGCTTCGCTTCAATGCCAAAAAATGCAAAGTTTTGCATACTAAAGCCAAGAATCCCAGGACAGAGTATTACCTGAGTGGTATTCAAGTATCTGCATAAGAGGAGGAGAAGAACCTGGGAGTTATGATCACTAGTTACCTGATGCACTCCACGCAGTGCAAGAAAGCAGCAACAAAGGCAAACAAGATGCTGGGATGCATATCTAGGGGGATCAGTAGTAGGAGAAAGGAGGTTATACTGCCCTTGTACAGGTCACTGGTAAGGCCACATCTAGAGTATGGAGTTCAGTACTGGTGCCCACACCTCAAAAAGGACATTAACCTGCTGGAGAAGGTCCAGAGGATGGCTACAAAGATGTCAGCCAGTCAGCAGAGTAAGGCATACGAGGAGAGGTTGAGGTCACTTAACGTGTACTCCTTGGAAGAGAGGAAAGAGAGAGAGAGAGAGAGAGAGAGAGGACATGATTGGGACCTTCAAGTATTTGAATGGGATAAATAAGGTTAATAAGGAGAGTCTCTTTAAGCTGAGTGGCAACATTACACGTGGGGACACAGTCTTAAGCTAGAGGGTGGGAGCTTTAGGAGGGAGGTCAGCAGGCACTTATTCACAGAGAGGGTGGTGGACACTTGGAATGCACTACCAGAAGGGGTCATCTCGTTGAAGATAGTGGGAAGCTTTAAGGGGGGCTGGGACAGGCATGGGGAAAGTAAGGATCATGGGTAGGGAGGATGCAACCAGTGGGGAGGGAGGGCAGGGATATTAGCTCAATAGAAACATAGACTTGGACAGCAGATAAGGACCGCTAGGCCCATCTAGTCTGCCCATTTCCCTACCTACAGGATAGGCCGCAGATCCTAGTTAACCAACAGCCTATTTCTTCCTACCCCCCACAAGAATTGCCTTATGTCTGTCCCATGCATTCTTGAATTCTCCCACAGTTTTAGACCCCACAACCTCCTCAGGAAGGCTGTTCCATGCATCCACTACCCTCTCTGTGAAATAATACTTCCTCACTTTGCCCTGAACCGTCCCCCCTCTATGTTTAAATTGTGTCCCCTTGTTCTTGCACATCTCTTTTTCTGAAAGATGCTACCCTCTTGGACTTTGTTGATTCCACTGAGGTACTTAAAAGTTTCTATTATGTCCCCTTCTCCTTCTTTCCTCAAGGGTATACATATTAAGCTCCTTTAGTCTCTCCTCATCGGCTTCTCTTGCAGACCCTGCACCATTTAGTTGCCCTCCTCTGGACTACCTCTATCCTGTCTATGTCCTTGCGGAGATGGGGTCTCCAGAACTGGACACAGTACTCCAGATGGGGTCTCACCAACTGTCTGTACAGAGGGATAACAACTTCCTGTTTTGTGCTGGTGATGCCACTCCCTATACATCCCAGTACACCACCAGCCCTCCCTACTGCCTTCTCACATTGCTTGCTAACCTTAAGTTCATCTGATACGATTACCTCCAGGTCCCTTTTTCTTTTTTGTTGTTGTTACTACCTCCCCACCCATTGTGTATTCTTCCCCTGGGTTCTTGTTTCCCAGGTGCATTATTTTGCACTTCTTTGCATTGAATCCTAGCTGCCATACTTCTGACCATTCCTCCAACCTTGCCAAGTCCTTTTCATCCTTTCTACACCTCCTTGTGTATCAACCCTGTTGCAGATCTTTGTGTCATCTGCAAAAGGCATACTTTCCTTCCAGTCCCTCTGCAATGTCACTGATGAAGACATTAAAAGGACTGGACCCAATACTGAACCCTCACGGTACCCCACTAGTAACCCTCTTTCTTTAGAGTGGACTCCATTTACAATTACCTTCTGTGTCCTGTTGTGCAGCCAATGTTTTACCCAGGCTACCACCCTGGGACCCACTCCCAGGCTGGTTAATTTGACTATTAATCTTTTGTGTGGGACTGTGTCAAATGCCTTGCTAAAGTCTAGGTAGGCCATGTCCACAGCCCCTCCCTGGTCTAGCTCAAGCTGTGGATCCTGCAATACGAGCAGACTTGATAGACCAAATGGCCTTCTTCTGCTGGCTTCTTCATATGTATGTATGTAAATAGTCTCCCTGACTGTCTCGCTCTGTGGCAGTTTAGCTAAAAGTGTGCTTAGGTGCAACCACAGGGGATGGTTATTGGTCAACATATGTGCCTGGTGTGCAAGAATGCACGTTAGGACACGTGCCGAGGAAAAAAAAGTCTGCCTTCCAAGGGCATCCATCTGAGTGAAATCTGCCTCAAGAGGCCATCACGCATGAAGTGCTGTGGCCCTGAAAGAGTATGCAGCGAGGAAGGGTGAGGTACATCACCAGCAGACCCTGTGGGTGCAGGATACTGCCTGAGGAGGTCCCTGCGGATGGCTAGGTTGGAGAAGAGATGCCTCAACACTGCCATGAATTACTCCTAAATGGTCCTAGGCCATGGAGGAATGCCAGAAGCATTGAGTTTGGGAACTCCAAGGAGTCCCAATGGCAGGACTCCCAGATCACGTCTTGTAAAAGCATGTAGATTGAGTGTCTGGAGCATCTCCACCAAGAACTGCTGGTACAAAGCACAAGAAGCAGCCGAAGGAAGGTGGATATAGATGGAGATGAAGTGCCCCATCTTGGTATCACTGGTGCCAGGCAGAAGAGCCTGTACTAGGCCCCATCAGACTCCTCATGCCAGCTCTCTAAGGTAACAATGAAAGCCCAGTATCAGCCCCATGTTAATGGCCTCTCAGAGTCTATGAATGAGGGTATCCTCTCTAAGAGGCAGCAAAGCCCTTCTAGAGGGAGTTGAGACTCCAGGTTTCGAGGGCCTCAGCCTGGGCTACTGACCTGCATAGGAGGGATCTTGCCCGAAGGGAAGGTCTAGAAGATTTGCCCAAAAGGGTACCTTCCTACACCTGAGAAGTGACCCAATCATTGTCCAGGTGAGAACAGCGGAACCTTACAGGTCCCACAAGCTGACCCGTCCTCACCAGTGACGTCCAATGGATCCAGAGTAAACTCCACTTCAAGGCCGTCATCCGACCTCAAGCTGGCACTGCCTACGGCACTGACCTCAGGATCGGTGACAGGCTCAGTGACATGGACCTCCCCATCACCATGGCCAGCACTGTTCTCGACACCTTGTTTGGTGCCAGCTTTAATGTTGTTCTTGGAAACATCACACTCCTTGGTGTCATATGCGATACCAGAGTCGAGGATGACCACCAGAGTGACAACATTGCCAGCACCTCACTCGGAGCCAGACCCAGGATTGGAACCACTGCTGTCTCTGTCTCCATCACTGTGTCTAAAGCCATCACCCTCCTTGGTGTCACTTGCAACACCATGGATGATGCAGCATCAGAACTAGCAGCAGTACGGCGCCAATCCCACTCCCGATACTGTGAGCAGTGTCAGGAGAGGGCTTGGCATCATCCCCATACCACCCTCTGCATTGTTACTGCAAACAGTGACAACAGCATAAGCAATGCCAGAGAATGACACTGAAATGTCCACTGGTGGAGACTGAGCATATAGGTGCAACCTTGCTACTGGGGACAGCTGCTGCTCAGGGGAGACAGACCATGGAGGGTTGTTCAAGGTACACTGCCTAAAAGGAGTAAACTGTCCACCAGACCCATCCAACAGAGTCTCCAATGCCTCAGCATGGTTAGGCCAAGGAGAACTCCATACTTCTACACAACCAGAGGTCCCGGAAACAGGAACAGGGCAAAGACCTAGAGACCCAGTCCTGGACACACACATGTGCAAGGCCTCCCTCTGAAGGTGGGGATCAGGTGACCCAACCTCAATGGGCAGTTCTCAAGGGTATGGAGGGCCACTGAAAAGCACACATCACACGCATCTATGTTGTGCTCTGGTCCAAGACAGGCTGCGAAGGACTGATGCCTGTCTGTCACAGCCATTGGTTTCCCGCAGAGACAACGATGCTTAATGGGTAGCTGTTGGACTTTCTTTGATGATGTGGCCCCTTTTTTATTGGGCTTCAGCATGCTGAAAAAATATGAAAGACAGGTGTCGTTGCAAATAAACAAAAAAATTATTGTGTTGCAGTAAACTAAGCAACAAAGAGGAGAACTAAGTGCTGCACTCCCACAGTGTGAACTGAGGTCGGTGAGGGAGACGGCAACAGGTACTGGCTCAGGCATGGCACCACATGGTGTGTGCACAGGCACCATGCCCAGTAGCCTTGCAGGCCCCCTGGCCAAAAGCTTTGCTCCTGCAGGTTCCCGCAGGTTCTTAGTGCCTCCAACTCAGACTCCTAAGTGGGAATCAATGGTGAAGACTGATTCTTGGAAGAGCAGTAGCATCTCTGAAACACTGTCAACAAGCAGGATATATGTTTGCTGAAGATTCACAGGATCACCAGAACTTGTATACACATTTAAAGAATATTTTAACAAACTAGAGGGACTGAAAACAATTGAAATAATTTTGTAGTACACATTGGCAAGTTTAAAAAAAAATGCAAAGAAACCAAATGGGGCTTACGCAGTGACAGGGCACCTCCAGGTGGATTTTTTAAAAAGATCTTACAAAGACTGGAAACATAACTTAATTTGTGCTCATTCATCTTGACTGACATACTGTCGGACCATGACAACAAAAAGCATATAAACATCTTGCAGGAAACTGAAAATGCAGAGGAGAGGATACTACACACTGCACCAAACATTGAGTTCGATGAACTAAATAAAAGATTAATGACAAAACTCACAGTACATGAAAAATAAGTTATTACAAGACAGCAAAACAAAGTTACTACCGATATAACTGATTATCAAGAAAATTAGAATATCAACGGGGTAAATCTACACAAAATAACTCCAAAGGAAAATCACAAGGTTGTAATTACCACTCCGCAAGCCACAGGAGAAGAAAAACATGTTCTGACAGCTGCCAAAATAATCAATAGAATAATGTGAACATAGCTCACACGAACGAAAATCAACAGAAGGTTATTTTTTCAGAAGCAGACATGGACGATCCTATGGTTTCAGAGTACTAAGTGCTCAGAATGGGAACACTTCCAAAGAAAAAGAACAAAAACAGCAGAGAGGGCATGAAACGAGGAAAAATGAGGAAAGGCTGCAGGGTGACAAAAGCAAACAACCAAAAGCTGGGGGAAGGGGGGCGCTAATGAGCAGTTAATAGCATAAGACGCATATCTCCTGTGCTCCGCATTATAAAGTAAAAAAAAATATTTTTTTTTGCACCAAAATCAACAATTTTTTTATACCCTTCATACTGCTGAAATAGTGTTGCCATGGATGAATACCTCACATCAGGCAAAACATCCCATCACTTAACCAAAAATGCAAAGAAAACAAACTCGCAGGACAGCAGGACGACCAGTACAGTAGGCCCAATCTCTCTCTCTCTGCTGCAGAGATTACTCTCATTAGCAAGGGGGTCACTGAACAGATCCTCAGTAATATCAACCCGAGATGGGATCAGCTTGAGCATTCGATTTCTAGTCTGACAACGGAAATAAAACAACACTCTACTAGCTTAGACGAATTGGAGCAAAGAGTGTCGGACATAGAGGACGCTATGAGGGTAGTACTGGAGAAGGTAGCCAAGCTGGAAAAAGACACGGAGGAACTATGAGAGGCCCTTGATTATCAAGAGAACTATAGCAGGCGTAATAACCTACAAATGAGAGGCTTGACAGAGGGAGCTGAGGGAGGAGGAGGATTGCTAGAATTCTGCGCCAAAACCCTACCCAAATTACTGGGTATGCCTCTAACAACTGGCAAGTTAAAAATTGAAAGGGCGCATAGAGCCCTGGTTACCTGGCCACCAAACGATCACCCACCCAGACAAGTCATTTTTCGATTGCATCATTTCCTGGATCGTCAGGCACTTATGGCAGCACACAGAAAGAAGAAGGAGCTCACATCTGAGGGGCAAAGGCTTTCGCTACATCAAGATATGTCGGCATGAATCCAGAGGAAGAGACAATCATTCAATGGCCAGATGGATGGCTCTTTATGGTGTACCCAGCTACTGTAAAGGTGCGATCGGAAGGGCCACGTATTCTTTTTGGGAACTGGGGAATCTACAAGCAATCATTGATGAATGGGATAAAAAGAACAAGAAAGGGTGAAACTGAGATTGGACAATCTTCGGGCTAAAGCACTTCTTTGCTGACATCGGAGCATGTCGCAGACCCTGGGGAACCTGATCTGACACATGGGGGACTCCATGGGAGATCTAACCTTACCTGCTGGGACACATATTCTTGACACATGTAAGACTGAATGGCCCTTGTTTGATTATCTGATTGGGAAATGGGAACGTAAAGATGCATGAGGACATGAAAGTGCCATGACAAGTGACTAATGGGACTCAGGCTTGCCTAGGCCCAACGCTTTTTTGGCCTTCAGCTAATATGGATATGCAGACAGATTGCATGCCTCTCGTGGAATTATCCCTGTTTCTTCTTTTGCTTGGACTGCATGTAGAAGTTACCTAATAAGGTTGATGATCAAAGACTCAGAGAGAAGAGAGGACTGATACATAGAAATGGTGAGTTCTTGGGGTGGGGTAGCCTTGCGTCGATATTTGTGGGCACTGGCCACGTCCCCACTTCAGGCCCTGGGTCCTCGGGAAAATGTTTGAGTCTCGGAAGAAATTATAATATGAAGTATGGACTGATGGGGGTTCCATGGGAGGGTGGGAAAAATATCAAGGTTTTCTCCTATTATGGGGGATTAGATGGTGGGAGTCGTGGTCCTGATTGGGGGATTCGCCAGTGGAGTCTCATAGGGTTGATCAGGGATGGCGAGATCGGCTGCACTGGCTCACCTGGGGTGGGGGCATCGCCATGCTGCAGGGGGCGCGCAAAGTTTTCCTAACCAGGGCGGCTAGAAGAAAGAGGCATCATTCTCAAGAAACTAAGGCACTGGGCCCTAATCATGGGGCCGAAATACAGACACTAACAGTGACGGGATGCAGGGAATGAGTGGGAATGCAAAACTAAGAAGAATAGGTAATGCAGAAGGAGGGGGGCGTATGGGATGGATATGCAGGTAAATAACTTTTCAAACCAAATTGACAACACAGGGAGGGTGATACAAATGGAAATAAAATAGTGCTACGGTTGGAAGAGATTAAGCAGAAAGGTAAAGCATATGGAGGAAGTTCTTTGGATGTTTACTTGTTTGATGTTTATAGTTATATTTTATGTGGACATGCTCAGAAACTGGAGATGTTAAGTGCAGTACAGGAAATGGCTAAGGCTCCCTAAGGGGCAAAAGGGACTCAATCAGAAACAAAAATGGTGAAGGATGTCTATATCGGTTGTATCATGGAATGTGAAGGGGTTTACCTCCCCAGCAAAGAGAACTAAAGTGCTAGCTAGCAGCACTTAATGCAAAAGCACAGGATACTCATTTGACTGTGAGGGAGCATGGGAAACTGGTTGGAGGATGGGTGGGGGAAAGCCATGCATCATCATATAATCCCCATAAGAGGGGAGTGGCTATATTGTTACACAGAAATTTCCCATTTCAAACACAATGCATGGTTAAGGACCCTCTGGAGTGCCAATACATCTTTATAGTAGAGGAAGTTAATGGAAGTGAAGTGAAGTGACATTTGGAAGTGTGTATGCCCCTTCGGTTCTGGATCCAGCCTTTTACCAGACAATAACAGACATTCTCACAAGGGAACAGTTCCCTAATTTGATAATGGGAGGAGATTTCAATTGTGTTGCTGACCCCAGATTAGACTACTCTGGGACGAGATTCAGAATGGTAGGGGCTGTCCAACAATGGCAAGTGGGATTGTCTAATGTGAACCTGGTAGACTCATGGCAGACTTCCAATCCTGGAGCTCACAAGTATACATTTTACTGTCACCCACATGTTTCCTGGTCAAGACTGGACTATATATATATATATATATATATATGTGTATATATATATATATATATATATATATATATACACACATGTATTCAGAGAGCTATACCCTAGGGTAACGAATGCGAAGCACAGTCCAATATTTGTGTCAGACCATGCTATGGTGCAAATAGACATACTTCTTGTGCGGGGGGTGGTGGCGGTTCGCCACCTACCTGCTAGCAAAAAAAGAGTTTAGGCATTACATCGAGGCACAGTGGAAAACGTATGTGGAACATAATCAAGGAACAGTGGACACAGTGGGAAGCTACTGGGAAGCAGGGAAAGCTTACATGAAGGGAGTGATAACTGGGTTCACGGCCAGGGTTAAAAAGGAAAAAAGGCTGAAGCAGCTGGACTTAGAGAAGAAAACTGTGGTGCTAGAACGCAGACCTATAGATACTCGGGATACGGGGATACTAAAAGAGTTACAGGTGGCTCAGAAGGCCCTAAACTTGTGTTTAACAGAAGAAGCCAGATCCAGAATGTTCTTTGCGAGACAAAAAAATATATGAATGGGGAAATAAACTGGGACCCCTATTGGTACATCTGATGGGAAGGGGGGGCAGAACAACAAAGAGAACAGTAAATATTAGAACAAAAGAGGGGGATCTGGTGCAGGAGGAGGAGGCACAAATCAGGAAATGTTTCCGAGACTATTATGAAAAGCTTTATCAGGCAGAATGCACGGGTTCGGAACAGCTTATGGAGACATTTATGGAGGGGCTCAATATCCTGGTCCTAGATGAGGAGAAAAGAGCCATGCTAGGGGATAAAATAACAGAAGTCATGAAAGCGATGGGGACCTTGCAGAGAGGAAAGGCGGCAGGGCCAGATGGGCATGGGGCGGAATATTACAAAGAATTAAAGAGGGAACTAGCTATGCCACTAAGGGATCTGCTAGAAGAGGCAAGGGGAGAGAGGGAGCTACCAAAAACCTGTTGTGAAGTTAATATGTGTGTTCTCCCTAAGCTGAACAAAGACCTCGCAGAATGCTCATCATACAGACAGATATTCCTTTTGAAATATGACTGTAAGATTATGACAAAAGTTCTTACCCCGAGACTAAAAAATACTCCCCTTGATAGTCTGATCAGACCAGATTTGTCCAGGATAGACTATCATACCACAATATGAGAAGGCTACTGAACGTGGTGTGGTGGAGAACACAGCATCCTGGACGGGCTTGTATCCTGTCTATGGATGCCAAGAAAGCATTTGACAGAATAGAGTGGCTGTATTTGCTGAGGGTCCTGGACAGATCTGGACTCTGGGAGGAATTCATAAAGTTGGTAGGAGCCTTCTAAAAAGCACCTAGGGCCCATATATCAGTTAATGTATAACTAACAGAGGAGTTTTGGCTGGGAAGGGGCACTAGACAGGGATGCCCCCCTCTCCCCTTCTATTTGCCCTTGTAATAGAACCACTAGCTATAAAAATAGATCTGACCTACAGATCACGGGAGTAAGGGGCGGGGGTATGCAGCACACCACTACACTCTATGCAGATGATATTTTACTTTTCATAACTAACCCAAAGAAATCTATGCCAGCCGAATTGGAAAATGTGAGCTCGTTCTCAGGATACAAACTGAATATAAATAAATCGGAAATTATGTACTTGGGGGGGGCCAACGTGGGGGTTAAAATTAGTGGACAAGGCATTCACATACTTAGCCAAAAAGGTGGGAAGGGACCTGAATAGTTTATATGCTCTAAATTACAACCCCATGTTTGAAACAATCCTGAAGGATTTAAGTAGATGGAGGGCCCTCCCGATATCATGGTTAGGCAGAATTAATCTGCTGAAAATGAACATTCTCCTTCGAATATTGTACATGATACAGATGATGGCTGCATGTCCAACTAACATGGATATAAAGAAGGTAAAAAAAGGGTTTACAGACTTCATCTGGCAGGGCAAGAAATCTAGAATCAGCCTGAAAAGGCTAAAAGCCTCAGGGGAGAAGTGGGGCATGAACTTCCCAGATATTAAGGGATACTGTTTGGCTACACAACACAGATATATACACAACTGGGTCAATAGAAATGGGGCGGCCACATGGCTTGATTTAGAGGAGGAAGGGTGACCAGAAAGAGTGTCAGCCTACATAGAAGATGGAGGGGAGCAAGCCTATAGGTGATTAAGAAACATGAACCCAATGGTAACTACAGTTTTAGAAGCCTGAGGCCATATTAAGAAGCTGAGAGGAATCAATCAATCAATCATCATTTATTTGTAAAATAGCGCTATTCCAAAACCATAGCGCTAGTACATAACCATAAAATCCATAAACGCCACTACACATATAAAAACAGCTGCAGCAGATCAAATAAAAATCAGGAAACGACAAAGTAAATGAATGAGTTTTTAATGCAGATTTAAAACTCTCCACCATCAGGCACTGTCGAATCCGACGAGCTAGAGAATTCCACAGGGACGGGGCCACAAATTCAAAAGGACGGGCCCCAGATGACTTTAAACGAACTCTGGGAATCTCTAGCAATCGCTCATCGGTGGAGCGAAGCGGCCGGGAGGGGCAATAGGGATGAAGAAGATTTTGCAGATAACTCGGTTCCCATCCGTTTAGGGCCTTATAGGTCAGTAAACTGACCTTAAAGGTGATCCGTCACTGAATAGGCAGCCAGTGCAGATCGCGCAGTACTGACGTGACATGACAGCTACGAGGCAGTGCCAAACTGCCCATTGAAGTCCCCGCTATTGGACAGACAGGGGCTTAGGGAAGAAGGGAAGAAGCCCCTACCCCTCCCCTTGGCCCAGGCGACCCTGGTGTCAGTCGAGACAATGGTGTGGTACCCGGGTCCACAGGCACCAAATGTCTCACAGTAGAAGGACTAAAGGACAACCTTGATTGGTGCCTTTTCTTCCCCTTATGTTTTTTCTGGGACAAGGTGGAGGCTGAATACCCTGATGCTGAATTTGTGTAGGATCTGGACCATTACTTTTTGCCACTCAGGGAGGACTATCCATCCTCCTGGAAGCTGGACTTCCCATTTTCAGAGCACCTGCCCAGAGACAAGTGCTGGTCAGACACAGCATCCATTGCTGGATTAACTTGCCTTTTCAGGCTCCCTGCCTTCAATGGTCATCTGTGTGCATGAGGTAGGGCTGATAGAAACCGTAGATTTTTATGTAAATATAAACTAATCTGACTCAAAAATAAACTCCAGTGTAATTAAAATTGAACTAAAGAACTGAGCACTGTCATCATATGAACAGTGACGTTCTGGCCCTGAAGAAGAGAGTGGTGACGCTCCTGCACATTCAATGTTGGGAAAAAAGGAACTGAGGCAGTTGGAGACTGGTGCCGTTGTATACCAGCGGGCATGTGCAGTGATGGGCACACAGGGCCCACAAGCATCTACAGCTCCCCTCCAGAAAAGTTCTGGCTCCTAAGGGGTCCTAGCATCTCTGGCTCAGACCCATCGATGAGAATCTATAGAAAAGATTTAAGTCTTGGAAGATCAATACAAATCTCAGTCACTGAAGGAGACAGAGACATGAAACCTCTATTGCTTATCTACATTTTTTTAGTATTACTGTTTCATTCTTTTTTTTTGTCCCCCTTTCACTGGTGCTATCCCCTTCCACAGTCACCTACCCCTAAGCCCAGTCCTTACCATCACTGGCACTTACATCTTCACCTGGGGTTTCCACAGCATGCAGCTCCTTGGGGCTGTGGTGGATTCCATTGGGGGTGGCAGGGATCCCCCCTCAAGTGTATAGTGACGCCTGGTCAGTAGTTTTGTCAGGACTCAAGAGGCAACGGTGTCATCCTGCTCATTCTGAGTTGCTTTCCTGCTGTTCTCTCATCCTTTTCAGAAGAGGGCATTGAGAATGCCATTTGCATGCAATTATGGGGCTACACATGGTGCTGGATGACATCTACCCTCCTGTAAGTTGCTCCATCTATACTGCCGACTGCTGTCAGTCAGGTAGCAGAACTGTACCGGAACATGATGCCCTCTCTCCCTCCCCAGAGGAGGACAGTATCCTCATCCTCATCTCCCTCACCGGCCCCCAGTGTCCGGGGCTCATTCCCGAATCTGGATTGCCAGCACTGGAAGCCATAGTCTTACCACTGCACCTACAGACTGGCCAGGCTTCTCTACACTTTTGATACCGAATGGTTCACAGCAGCTGTATCTGTGAGGAATGCCTTTAGATTCCTTTTTTTGTGTTTAGTAAAATGTTTTATTTACTATAAATCAGGGCTACATCACTATCAGCATCACTTTTTTTTGTTTATGTATCTCAAATGTCAGTTGTATGATTATTCTGGTATACTTGCTGATGTACTGCTTTTACTTTGCTATGCACGTATAGTACAGTCATTAGTTTGTTTATGCTGCCAGAGAGTCCCGTGTATTAGAATGTTACGTTTCAAAAATTTCTCAATAAAAAAGAATGAACTGCAAAAAAACAATCAGCATCACACATCAAAAATGCAGCATAAAACTGAACTTTTTACTGTTATGTCATACTGGAGTGTAGGCATGAAACCACACAATAAAGCATCACAGGGAGTAACAGCAGGAGAAAAAGTAATACTTTTGTGACCAAGATGCCTTTAGATTCCTGCTTACATGATTGGAGAGCAGCCAGTGAAGATTTTCTTACAGCAGATGAGGGCTGTCTTTTCTCTGATACAGCAGAGTTTGGTCTTCCACCACTGGAGAGGGATACACTAGAGAAGGATACACTGTAAATAAAAATACCCAAGTGAGATACACAAACATTCTCTTTCATCTTTCAGTAGGTTTTCAATAACTTACTGGCCACCAGAAATCATACAAATGACTTTTTTAGAGCAAGTCTTTCGGCACAGCAGTAGTGCTGCTGCCCGTGGCACTAGCAACCTGGGTTCAGGGACCAGCTTGAGTTACTGGGGCAAGCCAGAGGAAGAGGGCTGAGCATCCCAGAGGATGCTCGCCACCTCCGGAGAGGGTAGTCCGCTCCGATGCAATATTGCACCTGGATGACTACAGGTGGCAGTGCATGCAGAAGGGCTTACTCAGCAAGGGAATGCAGCTGTAATGAACTCACATGCTTGCATGTGCAGAGCTTGCACACTAGCAATGCTGGGCATCGCAGGGAATCAGTAGAAAATGGTCCCCAGTCAGTACATGATGAAGGTCTGGCCTCCAGCAGGTCCCGCACCGCACTGGCGATGTGGCTCTCCTTTAAAACGGATCTGTACCTGCAGTGGGAGCATGGGGAGCCCAGCAGCCTCCGCTGTGGAAGGAAAGCAGTGAAGAGCTTGGAGCTGATGGTTAAGTCTGTGAAAGGCCAGGGGGCTGAAACCAGAAGGAGGCATAAAGAAACTTATGAAGTAAACAAACAAAAGAAAAAATTACTTACCACAGTAATATTGTTTCTTCCAAGGGATCTCCCAGTATGATTAGGCATATGCAGTCAGCTCAGACTATCTGACTGCCCTGGAGCTGTAGTGGAATGTATGCAAATAGTGGAACTAGAATGTTACATTCAAACTGCTGCCTCTAGGTGGACTGTGTTCCATCTAACAGTCAGATTCATTTCTGTAGCTGAAAAAATACTAAACTATCCAAAGTAATTCTAACCCAAACAACAATAGTAATAAGGGGATACGTGATGCTGCAGCATCTGATAGCGGTTTTATCAATACAAGTGGCAAGTGAACTCAGGGTTATCACGAGTGGCTCCGCAAAGCAGAAATCCCCGAGCTCACTTGCCACGAGTGTTGATATAAACCGCTATCAGATGCTGCAGCATCACGTATTCGTTTTATATTATAGGGGTTGACTTCATTGTGTCGTTTGGGTGTGTATTTCTGTGGTTATTTTCCTAGTTTTCTGCTGTGTTTGGGGGTTTCATTTGTGCTTCTGTGTTGCTGTGCTACAAGTCTGTACTTTAATTTGTGCTTTACTGCAGCTGAAACATTACCGGCAGCATTACTACTGAATGTAGTTTGGCACTGATATTATCAATGACGTGTAGACAAGGCTGATAGCAGCACCTACGTAATGACAGTGCTGATAACCTGCAGTTCTTGTTGCCTGTCTACACGTCAATAGAAGGAATCTGTTTAGTGGTACTGATAGCTGTTTTTATCAAATGAGTTATCAGTCAGCCCCTATAATATAATAATAATAACCACCCCCTGGTGAAGAGGACGGGCCTCCAACAGGATATAAATAACACAAAGGAGAGCTGTGCCCCTCAGTCATCTCTGTGTGCATCAAAAACAACAAATTAAGCCGATGATTAATGATAGCATTAAGAACCCCTATGAAAGTACTGCTGAACCTGATCCAGGTTATGTAAGGGGAGGTAGGGTGGGAGGTCTAATCATACTGGGAGATTCCGTGGAAGAAACAATATTACTGTGGTAAGTAATTTTTTTCTTCAAACCCCAGGAATCTCCCAGTATGATTAGACATGCACACTACCAAGCAGTGCCTTGGGAGAAGGGTACAGAACATTACTTAGGACAAATGTTCAGCAATACTGCAGTGCCAAACCTTGCATCATTTCTGGACTGGGCGTCCAGGCAATAGTGCTTTGTGACAGTGTGGACTGTACTCCAGGTAGTTGCTTTACATATTTCCAGCAAGGGAATGTCCCTTGCAGCTGCCACACAGGCAGCAGTTCCATAAGTGGAATGTGCCCTGAGTCCCTGAGGTGGCTGTTTCTCAGCCTTAGTGTAACAGAATTTGGATGCAGGATACTATCTAGCGTGCAACTGACCTCTCTGAGGCTGGCCTACCTTTTCCAACCTCACCACAGGTGATAAACAGTTGTGAGTGGGAATCTCTGAGGTCCTTAGTATGACTGATGTAGTAGCTGAGAGACCTCTTTACATCCAGACTATGAAGCTTCAATTCCCCTGAACTGGACTTTGCTGTAAAAAATACAGGAAGTGTGATGGATTGGTTCAAATGAAACTTAGATACCACCTTGGGTAAATTTCCTGTTGGTCCTAAGGACCACCTTGTCCTATGGAAGGTAATGTAATTAGGATCAGTACAGAGAGCTTGGAGCTCACATACTCTTTGCCAGGAAAACAGTTTTCCAGGTGACATATTTCAGATGAGCCATAGCCATTGGCTCAAAGGGAGGTTCCACAAGTTTGGCTATGCACAAATTCAGGTCCCATGGAGGGACTGGTTTCCTAACAGGAGGAAACAGATGTGCCAAGCTTTTTTTTTTTTTTAATCATGTCACTATTGATGCGCCTCTGCAGCGCCAACGGTAGGGGCATCCAGTCGCTGGCCCCCACTGCCCAGAGAGCAGCAGGCTCAGTCGCATGATGGGGGTTCGGCACAGCTGACCTAACCCGCTGAAGAGCCTCCCCAGTGCAATTCCATGACAGTCCTCTGGGTCGGCAGGAGCGCGGCCATCAAGCTGCCTCGGTCGTGCCCAGCCATTTCCTCTATTTTTTCCCCATGAGCCATCAGTGCAATGACATATGGTGAATAAGCTGACATCTTGCCGTGCTCCTCCCCTACTGTGCACTGCAACTGTGCTGCCCCTGGTCATCACTGGGGGCTGCTACAGCATGACATGCTTCCCCTTACCCACCCCAGAGGGAGGAGAGCAGTCCTGGGATGCTCAATCCACCCTATCCCCTGCCGGACCCCGGCAGCAGAGTCTGTTCCTGAACCCGGGTCGCCAACGTGGTGTGAGGTGTGGCATCCAGCGCCTCAACCCTCAGTGCACCGGGCCAGATGTGCCGAGCTTTTGAAAAACTTTCCAAAAATAGAGTGTGAAGCTATTGTTCTCTGAGCACCTGAAGACAAGTAAGCAGATATTGCTACTAAATGAACCCTGAGGGTTGTAGGCCTAAGGCCTGTAGGTGTACAAGGTAGTCAAGCAATGTAGGTAAACTTGCCTTAAGAGGATTGACGTGTTTAGACTTGCACCAGATGGAAAATATTTTCCATTTTGAAGCATAAGTTTTCCTGAAAACTGTCAGGATCCTAAGAACCTCTTCTGACAGTTTAAATTCAGAAAATTCTAACTCCTCAAGAACCAGGCCTTCAGGTGAAATCTTGAGGTTTGGGAATACTACCTGACCCTGAACAGCTGTTAGGAGACTGTATCTCTGGGGAAGCCAGATGAGTTGCTTGGCGGACAGGGTGAGTAGCAGAGGGTACCATGGCTACCTGGCCCAGTCTGGAGCAACCAGAATCACTGTTGCAGACTGACTTCTGAGTCAGAGAAGGACTCTCAACAACAGTGGAAATGGAGGAAAAGCATACAAGAATTTCCCTGTCCAATCCAGGGCTAACGTCTCCATGGGCAGTGTGCCCAATTGGGGGGGGGGGGCCTGCAGCAATAAAGAGGAAGCTGATGTTTTTCTTTTTAGGCAAACAGATCTGTTTCTGGAGTAAACAAAGTCCAGGAGGGTAGCATCTTTCAGAAAAAGAGATGTGTAAGAACAAGGGGGCACAATTTAAAGATAGAGGGGGGACGGCTCAGGGGTAATGTGAGGAAATTTTTTTTCACTGAGAGAGTGGTGGATGAGTGGAACTGCCTTCCTGGGGAGGTTGTTGGGTCTAAAACAGTGGGGGAATTCAAACATGCATGGGACAGACAAGGCAATTGTAGTGGGGGGTGGCAGGAAGTAGGCTGTTGGTTAACTAGAATCTGCAGCTTATCCAGTAGGTAGGGAAATGGGCAGACTGGGGCTAAGTGGTCCTTATCTGCCATCAAAGTCCATGTTTCTATGTTTCTAAGTGTAAAGCCCATTCAGGATGATCCTGACTGATACTGTTAAGTGAATCTGCCAGTGTATTGTCCTTCCCTGGAAGATGAATGATGGACAGATGCACCTCCACGGAATATGCTAGGGACCAGATTTTCATGGCCTCTGTGCACAGCCTTCAGTATCCTGCACCCCCCCTGCTTGTTGATGTACCACATGGCAGTCTGAATCTCAGGAATTTTCTGTGGGACTGTCTTATGGGTATAGGGAAGTAAGCATCCCTTAAATCCAATGATGCCAACCAATCCCCTTGTCTTAGGGTTGGGAGGATAGTGCTCAGGGTTACCATTTTGAATTTTGGCTTCAGTAGATGCCTGTTTAAATGCCTGAGATGTAAAATGGGTCATCACTCCCCTGTTTTTTTCAGTGTGAGGAAGTACCTTGAATAGAGACCCTTTTCCTCACTGTGCCAGAGGAACTGGTTCTATTGCTCCCAAGGATAGCAGATTCAGTACTTCCTCCTCCAACAACTTTATTTCTGAGGGGGAAGATGGTCTGAAAACTCTTGCTCTCAACCTTGTTTGTAGCTCGAAACTGAGAGTCAGTCCTTGGCCCACTACCTCCAGAACCCATTTGTCTGTAGTGATGGTTTTCCATTCCTGGAGGTAGTGGGCCAATCCGCCCCCTATCTGGACTGGAGAGGCGACCCATACAGATACCTCAGGGTGTCTGCTTAGGCTGGGATGCTGGTTGGTGACTGGGACTAGTTCGGGTTCCACCTCTTCTGCCCCTACCTCTGAAATAGCACGTCTGCTGTTGATATTGAGGGTGGAAATAAGGTTTATATTGACCCCTGCCTCTAGCTCCCCTTGCTTGGTTTTTCTGAGGGGTGGAGGCCCTCTCCTTGGCTGCAGCACTTTTGTAGGTTGTTTTGTAATCATCCATTTTTTTCATGTAGGCCTCCGTCTGCTGACCAAACAAAGAGGAGGGCTCACAAGGGAAGTCCAAAGCCTTGGACTGTGTGTTTTGGGTCAGGTTGGTAGTCCTAAGCCGAGCAAATCTTCTGAGGTAAATAGAGGAAACCATCTGTCTGGTTGCAGTGTCATTATTATTTACAGCCAGTCTGCATTGTGCCTTAGAAGCCTCAATGCCCCTCTCTGCAGCTTCCTGTAAATCAGCTGCCATAGGGGCCGGCACAGATTTAGTAATTTCCATAACCGTGTCCCACAAGGTCCTCTGGTATCTGGCTATGTATGCCATATAAGAGGCCTGTCTGATAAGGAGAGAGGATCCCAAATATGTCTTCTTTGCAATGGTGTCCATCCTCTTTGAATCTTTATCAGGAGGGTGGGAAGTCAGGGGAATGCCAGCCTTGTCACAGGCAGCAGCCTGTACCACTCCCTCGTGGCTAGAGTGTCCGAACAGGAAGTCTGCCCCAGCCTTGGCAACCTAATATTTTTTGTCCACTTTTTTATCTACTGGTGGCACAGAGTTAGGAGTCTACAGGATCTTATGAACCTGCCTCTTAAGAGATTTATGGATCGGTACCAGCAGCCTTTTAGAGACAGGTACATCCATCATCTCTCTATAGTCTTGTTCTTCCTCCTCATCAGTAGACTCCTGTGTAGGAAGATCAAAAGACTGAGCCACTTGTTTAATAAAGGCACAATGAGAGGTAAAATCCTCATGTCCTTTATCAGGGGAGTAGGAATGGTGAGGATCCAGGGAAACCTCTGGTTCAATAACCTCCCCATAATCCTCATCATCATCGTCATCATATGGGCCCTCCTTATCATCATCAGCAAACCGTTCCTGTTCAATTTCCAATGAACCGGGAACCGGTGTAGGAAGAGCTGAAGGGGTCTTCCCAGCTGGAACCAGAGTGCTTGGCTGCAAAGCCTGAATTATCCGGATAGCGTTTGCTATCTCCTCAGCAGTTGGAACCACTACCCCTTTCGGTTGCAGTTCGACCGTTACATGGTTTTCTTTCTTTTTTCTTTTTCCCCTGGTTGCCAGGTTAGCAGCAGAATGTGCGGGGCACTTTCTGGTAGAAGAACCATCACCCTGGTCAGAGGACTGGTTCTCTGGTTCAACTTGGCCCATGGCCAGTTTGTCCTTAGCCAGTTCAGCAGCCTTAATCGGACATCTTCTTCTGCAGTCGCTTAAGTTTCCTATTAAGCGTCGACTGAGGGAAGTTTCTGCAAATATCACAGTCCTCTTGGAGGTGGTCAAACCCCAAACAAAAAACACAAATTAAATGAGGATCTGCCTTAGCGAATGGTTCCCCACACTCTGTACAATGTTGGAAACCTGTGGGGCTCATTCGTTTCTTGGTCTGACACTGAATAGAAGACAGATCAAAAGACTGAGAGTTACCCCAGTAAAATCACTTTTTTTTTTCTTTTAACCACCTTACCAGACGGCAATAGAGTTAAATTAAACTGTAAACATAAAAAACAGTATTGGTTCCTTCCCGGTAGGAGAAACTGAGTAGAAACCGAAGAGACTCACCAAATATTCACTAAATCTAGACTAATTCTACCTGTGAACCAAGGACAGTGCTTCAGAAGCCGAAAATAAACAACGGACTTTTAGAAAAAAAAACGAAAAAATTAATTTCTTCAGTGAAAGTGAAGGAGACTCTCCAGAGACGTCTTACTGAGGCAAGCGGAGTAAAGAATCTGATGGTTGCAGAAGTGCAACCAGGGACAGTGATTTGAAAACTGAGCTTGAGCCTAACATTCCACTATTAGTATACATTCTATTAACCATTTCTGCTCCGGGGCAGTCCTATGGTAAGACCATACTGCATTTGTCAGAATACAGTAAGATTTCCTGGGGTTTGAAGCCAGGGGTACTTTAGCCTTATCACAGGTAGCAGCCTGAATCATACTCTTATGCTCTGGATGGGTAGATATATAAATATTCAGCAGAAGCCCTATCCAGCTGATACTTTTTCTCCACTTTCTTGTTCACTCCAGGGACAAAGAAAGGTGTTTGCAGAATTTTCAAGGTGGCCTTTTTAAGGGAATTGTGGCCAGGGAGGACCACCTTTTTTTGTGGGGACTAGCCCCATCAGAGCTACCTAATATTTGTGCAGCGTTTAGGGCACTGCGTCAAGACCGCGCCGGTTATCAGTCACTGTCATTTAGGGTAACCCCCCCAACTAAATATACCAAATCTGCGGGGGACTGTAGGAGGGGGCACAGTGCAGGTTCTCTAATGATAGTCGCAAAAATCTGGCACTGTCTTGACGCGGCACCCTAGCAGCTGGTTATTAACCCCATCATGTCCAAAAACTCTACCTCCTCCTCATCATCCACAGATTCCTGTGAGGGGAGGCCCAAGGTGTCTGCCATCTGCCTGACAAATGAGAAGTGGGATGAAAAGTCATCATGCCCACAGGGAGGGGTACCCAACTCCTGATCTGGGGGATACCTCTGGCTCAATGGGTTCCCCTAGATCCATCGGAACCAGTGGTGGGACTTTAACCAGTGAACCCAGTATGGAACCTGCAGTCTGTAAAGCCTGAATGACTTGCAGGGCTTTGGCAAGTTCCTCCTCAGAGGGTATTTTATCTTTCTCTGTTGGGAGTTCCCTTGCTTTTTCAGTGGGAGGCACAGCGACATGTTTTTAATATTTCTTTTTGGCAGGCACAGACTCAGGAGCCTGCTCAATGGCTCTTTTGTGTTTAGTATGTTCAGACCCCTTCTCCAAAAGTTTGGGGTCTGAAGTGTCTTTAGAGTGTCTCTCCTTTGTTTTGGTGTGGGAGGAAGAAGGACCCTCTTCAGTTTGCCTTGGTGACACTGAGGTGGCAGCAGAAGCCATTTCCTCTAATCTTTTGGCTCTTTTCTTAATAGTTTTAGAACAAAATGTACTGCACCCATCACAGTTAGAAAAAAAATATGACTGAGACCCAGGCACTCTAAATACAAATCGTGGCGAGCAGCCTTAGCAAATATTTGAAAGCATTTAATACAATTTTTAAAACCTGCGGGTCCCGTCCTCTTTTTAGGCCTTTTTGACATGCCAAATGTCAGCAGATTAAGTAAAAACTTCCCCAAAATGGGTACAAAACACAAAATGGGGTTGGTTCCTTGATTAAAAAGGGAACCGCGATTTAACACAGATTCCTTTAGTTTACTACACAATGCAGTCAGTTCCTGACTAAAAATTAATCACAGATAAATACAAAACCTTTTAAAATATGCTTAAACTAGCAAAATTTAAACAGTAAAGATAACACTAAGAACCACAACAGACAGTAGTTAAAGACTGAATACTCGGTTCCTGGGAACTGTGAGAGAACCACTAAGAACGAGCAAAATATCCCAAACAAACTAAACTTTTATAAAAAAAAACTACTAGAGGCAGAGTAATGAACACAATAGTATAAAATATCACTTTTTTGACAGAAATAAACAGTTTTGCAGCAAAGTTGCTGCTCTTAGGGGCAAGTCTAGTTGTCTGAACGGAGAAAATGAATCTGGCAGTTAGATGGAACACAGTCCACCTACAGGCAGCAGTTTGAATGTATCATTCTAAGTTCCATTATTTGCATACATTCCACATTACATCAGAGCTCCCGGGGCAGTCGGAGATTCTGAGCTGACTGCATATGTCTAATACTACTGGGAGATTCTTGGGGTTTGAGATGAAAATTACATACTCACTGTAATTCTTGATCTTCCAAGATATCTTCACCATTCATTACTGGTGGGTATAAGCAGGAGGCGCCAGATCCTGCGGGAGCATATAGCTTTAAAGGAAAACCGTCATAATCCCCATTTTCCTCCCAGTGTGTACTCACCTGCCAACTTGCAGTGAGAGATTGGCATTTCTGTTGTAGGGCATGGCATTCATTAGTAATCCTTATTTTATGTTCCAGTGTGGGTGGCGCTGTCTCACAGAGGGTAGAGGCAAAGCATGCAACTGATATTCAATTACCCCCTGATGTTCCTGTTGTGTGCTGGAATGCTAGATTCCCAATGACGAGGCACATTCCATGGACTAAAACTAAATAGGATGTCATGTAGAGGTCCTTGAGTTGTACCTCCAGAAACAATCCCCGTTAAAAACAGAACAGTGTAAGTTAGTTAGATTATTAAGTAACGTCCAGCTTCAACTGCGGGCATGCGCAGTACCGCCTAAGCGCCGAGTTTAGGCATGTGCAGTAGTTCTAGGCACTACTGCGCATGCCCAAAGTTGAAGCTGGAACTTTACTTAATAATTTAACTAACTTACACTGCTCCATTTTTAACGGGGATTGATTCTAGAAGTACAACTCAAGGACCACTTCATGACGCCTTATTTAGTTTTAGTCCATGGAAATGTGCCTCGCTCATCATGAATGAGCATTCTGGCACACAAGAGGATGATCCGGGGGGGATTCAAAGGTCATGCTCTGTCTTCTGGTGCGGCAGCACTTTCGAAATGGTGCAGCCAAGAAAGTTCAACACGCCACCATACAGGCAAGAAACACAATACATAACTCGGCAAGGGTTAGCTGCATTAAAGTTAAAATATATAGGTTATGCTAATCGGTGTTTTTGCAGCGCTGGTAATTGCCAGCACTGTTTTGGACAGTTTTCCTTTAAAGTTTTTCAGGAGGGGGGCTGACTTCAGAGATGGCACTGCCCTCGAGGCAGACATACAGCATGGCACTTGCGGATTGGCCAGTAACCGATGCCGGCCCCCAACCTCCTCAGTTCTGTTCGCTGGAGAGGAAACCAGATAAGAGAAAAAGGGACAGTGGGGCAAGGGAGCCAAGGGATAGGAAAAGGAAAGGATATAAACTGAAACCCAAACCTGACCAGAGAGAGCGAGATAGAGGTACAAACTCTGGGAGGGACTTTAAGGTCAGGGGTGACAGGAGCCACTGGGCAGGCAGAAAGAAAGAAAGAAAGGAAGGAAGAAAGAAGGGGAGAGAGAGAGAGAGAGGGAGAGAGGGAGAGAGACAAGGTCCCTTAACACCAACCAGTGGCGAGAAAATTCACAGTACCATCTAGACTTGAAGAGCTGATGATGATCCACAGAGGGACATTGCCGTGGATCCCCCTGAAAGATATAAGCAGTTCAACAGGACCAGACAAGGGTAGGCACCCTACTAGTGTCCCAACCTTTTTTTTTCTTTTTTTTTTGTTTACAGAGAAGCATTTACCTGGAACTGAGGAAACAGACTCTGGAGGACAAGAGTTGTTGTCTTCAAGGAAGGTTGTAGGATGCAGTTGAAGGGAAAGCACCAGTCTTTGACCCAAGGGGCAGATATTCATGTACAAAAAGAGGGTGAATGGAATTTTGTAGAATGAGAGACTGCAATGGGCCCACCAGCTCCTGATGGAGTAAGGTAGTCCAAGGTGCCTGCAACACCAGTACCATGACTTGATCCAGGGAGGGAGAACTCCAAGTTGACTCCTGAAGGTGTTTCTCTCTCTCTCTCTCTCTCTCTCTGTCTCTCTCCCTTCCCTAAAGGAGATCCAAAAGGTACTCCTGAAAGATTAGCTACCTCTAAGGGATAAGGGTTAGAGAAGAAGGCTGGCGAGAGTGCCCCTTAAAGCTACCCCAGAATAGACAGTAGAAGAAACAGACCCACCTCTCCCCATAGATCACATTAGCTAATTTTGCAGGTCCCAGGGAAAAAAAAAAGGATCATTCAGGGTAATAAGAACGAGTTGTAAAGTGGTCCAACCTTGCAACGCGTGCCTACGACATAGTGTGCCATGGCACAGTACCAAGGCACCAAAGCTGCTCTGATCTAGAATTCAGGATCAGCCCCTGCAAGAAAACAGGGGGAAAACTGGCACCTCTAGAATCAGAGCCAATGCGATCCCTGGGAGATCTAGAGAAAGCTCTTCTTTATGAAGAGGAGGAAAGGGAGGTCAGCTGTCCATGTCTGCCTTCTCCCTCTAATTTTAAGGAGAAGGGAGAACCTCCTCCTTCCTGACCAAAATCCAGAGCCCTCAGGGGATGCCAGCTAGATATCAGCCCTAGTGAGGGAGAAGAAAAACAGGGAGGTGGCACTGCCCAGAAGCCTGGCCATGAGGAGAAGGTGGTTGGGTGGGAAGCAGTAATGAATGGTGAGGATATCTTGGAAAATCAAGAATTACGGTGAGTATGTAATTCTCATATCTTCCAGAGATCAATCTTCACCATTCATTACTGGTGGGTGATTACCAAGCACCACCTAGGTGGTGCTGGCACCACCCTGAGGGGAAAACGTCTCCCACAGCCCTCTGTGAAGGAGAGCACAGGAGGAGGGAGCTTTTTACAGGTCTGGTGGGAGAAGAGACTGATCAGGGCAGGCGGAGGCTCCCATTGCCTGGGAGAGCACCCTGACAGCTCATGGCTGACCCTGAAGGAAAAGATATGGGCCCCCCGGACAGGCGAGGCAATCACCCTATGCCGGGCCAAGGGTGACAACTGGGAAAGATGAAGCCATGTTGTCTGCCTGATGTAGACCACTGTTTCCACCAATCTGGAGGCTACCGCACTGGTGTCATACAATGTCCTAGCTTTGTGTCTCACTAGCTCTGGGCCCCATGTAGAAAAGGCGATGGCTCATCTGGTTACCTCGCAATCAGGCACGGCAGTGAGGATCTGCCCCCGCATAGCCCACAGGCGCCTGGTATAGGCTGCCTGGTATGCTCAGACAGATAATATGACATGCGCCAAGGAGAAAACTCTCTTCCCCAACAATCGAACTTGACTGAGTCAGATTCTGGGGATGGTTGTGCTCAGGGCGATGCCGCCCAGAGGGGGTGTCCAGCCACTCCAGACCCGAGGAGGGTAAGGCATAGCTCCTGGAGACCTGGAAGGTGCGTAGTGTCTGTGCTGGCAGTCCCTTGGGGCTGAGGGGAACTGCCAGACACTGCGTGACTCTTCCATGAAAGGCTGAGGCCTTGGAGGGATCACTGTGGATTCTGAGCTGTACCCCCCCCCCCCAGGAAGGACAGCATCGCACGTGCAGGATTTCACCCTACATAGTAGGGAGGAGGAAGCTCTTCCAGCATCATCAAGAGGAACTGATGATAATTAGAGTAATCAGCATCTGAAGAGATGTGGGTGGAGGCGTACTGTTCCCTGGAGGAGGAAGTCGACAAGGCAAAGGAGCTGTGTGTGGGGGAGGCACCTGGGGCAGAGGTACAAAAATGACCTGATCAATGGACCTGAGGTAGATGGAGAACAAAGCCACCGTAGCCCAGTACTGTTCCCATATCAAGAGCCCCTGGCAGCCTGAAAGACCTGGGAGGAGGTGGGGGGAGGCACAGGAGAATGGCCATGGGAGACTGCAGGTCCTCTGCCAGGGCTGCAGGAACATGCAGGAGACCTCACCCAACTGGCGAGGAGTGAATATGGTGGTGCCCTAGGGGGAGACCCCCTGGTGAGGAGACTGGAGCTGTTCTAGTCGATTAGGGTGGCCTGTGTCCCCCCTCCCCCGACTGTAGACCCCTGCCTGTCAGGAGGGGAAAGAAGGCCCTACTCGGCACTCTGACTGTGCCCAGAGACTCGCGACTCTCTAGGGACAGACAGGGGTGCCGAACTCGATCTCATCACCCCCCGACTGGCAGACAGAGCTCTACCCCTTGAGATAGCGAGACCTTCCCAAGGCAGCAGCACACAGAGGGGAGGGCAGACATAATCCACCACCGGGATCGGTGCCAGAACGACCCTCGGCACCCGACGTGGCACTGCCTGCTGAACCGATGCTAGACCTGGCAATGGTGTCGGCACCGGGAGGGCCTGTGGTGCCGCAAGTTGCGCCGGAAGACACAGGAGGAGCGGCACCACCATTAGCGCTGGACAAGAGAGGAGCAGGCTGCAAGGAAGGCCTTGGGCTGGGCTAAGGAGAGCTCCAAGACTCCATAGAGCCTGGCCACCAATCAGGATCATCTCAATCCTTGTCTGAACTTGAGGATGACATCAGGGAGATCTTCAATGAAGCAAACCCAGCAACTCTTCCAGCATGGAGGACAGTGTTGGAAGGAGACCCAGTGGCAACAACACTGCCGCCCTGCACACTGACACCGGGAATAACGTTGGGAGCTGGGGCAGTGCCAGTTGACGCTGCCAAGGGTGCCACCAGTGCAGACCCAGCATATAGATGAGGCTTCAATACCGGGGTTGTCCTTGCTCCTGAGGGGGCACCGGACTGCGAGGGGTGTTCAGTCGACCCCCCCAAAGAGGAACAACTGTCCACCTGACCCCTCACACAAGCCTCCAGTCTCAGCAAGACGTGAAACAATGGAGGCCTGGTCCCCCTCAGTATGTATAGTACTAGGGAGAGGCCCGGGGGGAAGGGCAAAGGGTGCTAGCCTTGGTGTCCCTGCTGTGACTCTGCCCCAACTCAGCGTGCATAACAGAGGGGTGCAAAATCCATCTAAAAGCAAGCCCGCAGGTCCATGCATGCGTCATGACGGGGACCCAGGCACAAAAAACAACGGTCATGCAGATCCGTAACAGTCATCAACTTGCCGCAGGGGCACTGATGCATGAAGCAAGGTCATGCCTTTGAACTGACTTTTGTAGGCCCCAGACCGGACATGGCCATGATGGAACAAAATAACAAAATGACAGCAAAGCACCTGATGCTGCACTGAAAAAAGAAATAAAAAGGTGGTACAAGCTGACTGGAACTGGTACAGCGCAGAGTGATGAGTATCGACAAGCAGACTGTGATGCAGAAGATTTAGCTTGGCTCCATATGAGATGTTGCCTTGATGGCGGGAAAAGCATAACTTGAGGAGGTTAGGGGCCTAGGGTCGGTTATTGGTCAACCAGTGAGCGCCACGTTGTACTTTGGCCTTGAGGGTGGCGCAGTCTCTGACATCGGCCCCTTCTGAAAAACCTTAAAGCTACATGCTCCCGTAAGGTCTGGCACCTCCAGCTTACACTTACCAGTAATGAATGGTAAAGAATGATCTTTGGAAGATCCTCGGTTGTCTTCATCCTGCTGTATTCGTCTGATGCAGGCATGCTGTCCCACCTTGTCACTAACAAAAATCACATGCATCTGATGTGGCTTCAGTTTACTCGATTAAATCCTGAGCTATGTATCCCAGCTCGTGCCACTGTTTGACAACACCTAGCTCAATTCATAGTGCAGACATCCTAAGCTAATAAATCCAGGGAGCAGTTAGGCAAGATCAGAGGGAGTCAGTCGCCCCCCTGGTCTCAGTCCCCTTACCACAACCTGCTGCAGTTCAAGTGTTGCACAAGATTACAGCTTCAACACAGCGTTACCTTATCTATCAGATTTTTCTCCTAATAAAATAGTCTGACTTTCTTTTCTTCCCAGAATGAGTACAAGTGACCCTTCAATCTTATGGTGAACATTGCATGGTATGTGAACTGAAAGTTGACCTTTTCTCTAAGTTGATTCATAAGTTGCACAAAGGCTTTCTTTTGGTTTGTGCTATCTTGAAATATAAAGAGCTGGTTGCCCTCATACTTAAAGGATTGCTGTGCTAAGCCAGCCCGGTGGCATTGAGGGTTGAGGCACTGGACGCCACACCTCGCGCCACACTGGCGATCTGGGTTCAGGAACAAGCCCAGGCCGCCAGGGGTCGGCAGGGGAGAGAGAGGATTGAGCATCCAGAGGACTGCTCTCCTCTCTCTGGGAGGGAGGGATTGCCATCCTGCTCAAAGATCTCCCTCTGGGGTGGCCAGAGGAGATGCGAGTCAGGAGGCACGTTGCCGACGTACACTGTTGGATGGGGAGGGGGGTGGAGAAAAAGTGGTGGAAAATGGAGCTGGCAGACTCCATGATGCTCTCCTGTGCCAGTCCCAGTTCCCCGAGCATCTGGATTTCGCTCTGGAGGTTGGGGAAAGCAGACGCCCCTTCTCCTTGGCCCTGTCATGGGGGTGGGGACCAATGGGGGATTGCAGGGGAAGTTGGGTGGGGAATGGAGAGCTGGACACCGACTCCCTCTGAGGGAGGGACCGGAGGCATCTGCCAGGCTCCTTGGTGCAAAAACAAATAACAGAAAAGAAAAAAAAAAGAATTGCTGTGCTCTGTAAGTGGCTAAGATGTGCTGCTTGCCAGGATAATTATGAAGGCGAAAAATTACATGCCGTGGGGGCACTCCTTGTTGCAGCTTCAGCCCTAAGGTTCTATGAGCCCAATCTAGCTTCAATTTGCCAGTACCCAGAAAGATTTTCTCAAGAAGCCATTTCTCCAGAAATGCCACCGTGTCCTTGACTTAACCCTTAGGCTGCCAACAGAATTAAAATGTATTAGAATACTGGACTGTTACATCAGTCCGCGGCACAGCAAGGATTAAGCCCCCTCTGGCAGGCCCTGGATTCTCAGGTTGTTCTGACACAGGTGAGTCTCCATGTTGTCAATGTGCTCCTAAAGTGTCTCAAAAGTTCCTTCTCGAGATGCGTTATACAGTCAGGAAGCCTTGCTGTGGAATCCTCGACTCCAGATACATTCTGCTCAACTTCTGTGAATCTCTGAGCTTGGTCCTTGCATCTACTAGTGAGGGCGTCAATCTTGATGGAGATTTCACTTAGTTTAGGGGTTAACGCTGCCAACACAAGCTCAGAGGCTGATCTTCCCCAAGCTGCCAGCACCTTGTCCATTATCTTGGGCCCACCGTTTCCATCAGCTTTTTTAGCCCCAGCACCCCTTGCATCCTTCTTGGTGCTTTTGGTGTTCCCAGAGCCCGATGCTGCCACAAAAGTATCCATCGTTCCCTTGGTCATAGCTTTTCTATGATTCCCCACCTTTTTGCCATGAGTAGGGTGCTATTTTTATCTTTTAATTACCGGGGGTGCGGGAGCTCTCGAAAAGGTGTCTAGTCCTGGATCATGTGCATGCCCACTCCCTCAGTCTCCCATTTCTTTAAAATCTGTTCTCCTGAAGTTCAGGACCCTCATCCTTGTGTGTTTTTTCTCCTGCTCAATCCATATGTCACACCGCATTGTACAATGACTGCTTGTACCCGGGGGATACCCACGGTCACGTCTGCAGTGCTGTCCCTGTTTGTAAGCACCAGGTCCAGCACTGCCCTGTCTCTAAGTAGGTTCTGTAACCAGCTTACTAAGAAATGCCCCTTACAGGAAGTCTAGGATGACACTGCTTCTAGTTGCAGCTGCTGCCCAAATGCTCCGGTCCCCCATAATCAATGCCTCCCCTTTGCTTCCCACTGTGCCAGTGGTCGCCCCAAAAACCTGACTACCTCCTCCTCCTGTGTTGCTGGTCTGTACACCCCCACCAATGTGGAGACAGGCCCCAGACCCAGTCTCTAAACCAACCCAAAGAACGTCCAGCCCTTCCTTATCCCCGCTGTGTCCTTGTACCTCCATTGCCTTTAGACCGTCCCTCACATATAAAACCACCACTCACCCCCCTTTTCCTCCCTCCCCTATCTTTTCAAAACATGGTTTAACCTGGAATGGCCACATCCCAGCTGTGGTTGTCTGTACACCACGATTCTCTTATTGTCACCAGATCCAGATCCGCTTCAGCAATGGTTGCTTTAAGGTCAATAATTTTATTTCCCAGGCTCCTTGTGTTAGCATACATAGCTCTCCACTCCTTTTGTCCTTCCCTTCCCAAGTCCATCCTTCACCTTTCCTTGTCCCTGGTACTGTCCTCCCCTTTTTAAATCTCTTTCTCGCTCTGTACACCCTTCTTAATTCTTCTCTCAGCCTTGGAACCACCTCCTGACCCTTCACCCCCCCCCCCGGTCCCTAGGCCCCTGTACCCCAGGGGAATTTATTTCCTTTGGGCTTCCCCTATTTGATGCTCCACTTTTTTTTGGTGGGGGGGGTCTCTACCTCCCTTCTGTTATCCATAGACCACCACTCCTGATTGGGCCCCTATGTCACAGACAGTAATATTTAGGGCACAGGCACTTATCATATAAGCATGAGCGTCAGAATCTGGGTTCTACTGTTCTATTATCATTGTTGCTACAAATTACAATGCTTATTTGCTGTATTTTTGCTATATAATCACGATACTTTATATATAAGTGTTACAATGCCATATATAGTTATTATGCTTTTATTACTGATATTTCTACAATTATTGTGTTTTACTAAGAATCATTATGTACTGATGCACTAAGGAGACACTGCCATTTGGATAATTACAATAATTAGTTGTGCACTGCTGCCATCTTTAGGTTTAGTGCAGAATAGCTATTACCAAGCAATTATGTGAGACACTGTAAGATGACCTTGACTATGAGACATGTCTTTGTTTCATGATATCTAAGTTTTATGCTAGATCAGCAAGTGTTCCCAGGCTAGTACGAATCACACCATTTCTCTATTAGCCAATTATACAAGTATATTATATATTTTTACTAGTTTCTATAGCAATAATCAGAGGTATAAGAATGACTGCTCTGCTTAGAACTCTTTGAGAAGAAGCTGATGCTACCTAGGTAAGCTTTAGGAAGATCTGGTATTCTCCTCAGTGGTATTTTATCGCTGGTTTGGTTATAAGCCTGTTTTATATACCAGAAATAAATCATTATCAGACTCTGGAAACCACGTGTTTGTTGTTTCTCTACTCTGGCAATTCCAACAAGAACCTGCGATAGGGTAAGATTTATTACCCTAATTACAGTAGCAACTGTAAAAAGCTAAAATTGTACAGAGTGAGATTCACATCTCAGTTCTTTTGAACTCAGATGCTGAGCAGTGTAGTGCTAATGTGCCTACTTGGATCTGCTTTAAAATCAGTGGTTTTTCCTTTGCAAACTTATTTTACTTCGGTCTAGGGAATTCCAACAAGAACCTGCAATAGGGTAAGATTTACTGCCCTAATTACACTTCTTTATCTCCGACTCCCCCTGCTGGGTAGTTTAAATGCCCATTGAAGTAACACTTAACGTTTCCACCCAGGACTGCCATTCCCCTCCTGGATGGATGCAGGCCATCCCCCTTGTACAGGCCTCTATCCCTCCAGGCAGGACCCTAGTCCCCAATGTAGCCAAATGCCTCCTCCCTGCATCATACTTTCAACCAGTCATTGAAGACCGTGGTGCAATGTCCCCCCCCCACCCAACCAGGTAGCACCCCACTGAAGGCCTGTGTGCAAGCTACCTACTTCAGGCTCCTTCCCAGCTCCCTACATCTATCCTGCACCACCCCTGCTGTGTCCCTTTTTAGGTCTTTAGTCTTCAGATGGACAATGACATCCAACTCCTTGCTCTGCCACCCTAGCGATCCTAAGGATCAGCTTCCCATCCCTCTGTACCAAGGTGCCAGGCATGCACCTCACCTCCCTCTTACCCTCCCGTCCTGATCCCCAAAATATCCCCCTAACAACTGAGTACCCCCACCAGATGTTGCTTCATCTGCTGGTGGGGTCCTTTGCCTCCTACCTTAGAGCCTTCCCTCTGGAGGACCTGCACATCCTCCCTTTCTACTACCATGGGTGCCTCCTCTTAGCAGACCTGTCCCACCAGAACAACGAAAGAGTTGCATAGTGGCAACAGTGGAGGAATGTGTTTCTGACTCCCCACCAGAGTCTAGCCAGCCCTCCTGCTTGGCACCCTCTGTGGCAGCGGTGGTGGACTTGGTGTCCCCTGGGTGGGGGAAGAGGTCCTAGCCAACTCAGCCTGGAGTCTAGTGACCTCCTTCCTCAGCCTAGAGGTGCACACAGATAGGGTAGCACCTCAGTCTCCAAAAGGGCTCCCTGAAGACTGCCACTCCACAGCTACGGTATTGCACCACTTCCATCATTCCCAATACTACTCTCCCTATGACTTAAGAAGCTGTGCCCTTACCCCAGATATGGTGTCTCTAGATTTCCTTTTATTTGGTTTGGCTTACCCTCTGTTGCTACAGGCTAGACAGTGTTCCAATTTGCTTTCCCCTTATACAGTCGTGGCCAAAAATATTGGCGCCCTTGCAGTTTTTTCTAATAATGCACCATTCCTTCCAGAAAATTGTTGAAATTAAAAAATATTTTGGTATCCACATATGTATTTCTTTGGTTTGCAGTAGAATAAAACACAAAAAGCAGAAAAATTTACTAAGTCTTAGCTTATTCCACACAGAAATCCTTAAATGGCCCAGACAAAATTATTGGCACCTTTTAGAAGTAGTTAGAAATAATTAGATTTCAAGCAGGTGATTCTCCTTCACTTTGGAATTGAACTCACCTGTGGTGAGTTGCAGGTGCCTGTAATATAAAAATCACTAATTCAACCAGTTTGAATAGAGAAAAGGACTCATTCTCCTCTTTTGTGTCACTGTGTGTACCGCAATGAGCATGGAGAAAAGAAAGACAGCCAGAGAATTGTCTGAGGAGGTCAGACAGAAGATTGTAGCCAAGCATGGACAATCTCAAGGCTACAAATCAATCTCCAGAGACCTTGATGTTCCTGTTTCCACTGTACGTAATGTTATCAGGATGTTTAAGGCCCATGGCACTGTAGCCAACCTCCCTGGACGTGGCCGCAAGAGAAAACTTGATAGAAGATTGCAGCGCAGGATTATTCAAATGGTGGAGAAAGCACCTCTATCAACTGCCAAACAGATTCAAGCTGACCTTCAGACACAAGGTACGACAGTTTCAACTCGCACCATCCATCGCCAACCCAGTGAAAGGGGCTTATATGGTAGGAGGCCCAGGAGGACCCCACTGCTGAGAGAGAGACATAAGAAAGCCTGACTGGGGTTTGCCAAAACACACCTGAACAAGCCAAAATCCTTCTGGGAGAATGTCCTGTGGACAGATGAGACCAAATTAGTGCTTTTTGGTAAAACACATCATCTCTATATTTACAGAAAACAAAATGAAGCATTCAAAGAAAAGAACACCTTCCCTACAGTCAAAAATGGAGGAGGTTCAGTGATGTTTTGGGGTTGCTGTGCTGCCTCTGGCACTGGGTGCCTTGAATGTGTGCATGGCATCATGAAATCTGGAGATTACCAGGCCATTTTGGATCACAATGTTGAACCCAGTGTCAGAAAGCTGGGTCTCCGTCAAAGGTCATGGGTCTTCCAGCAGGACAGTGACCCCAAACACACTTCAAAAAGCACCCAGGAATGGTTCAAGACAAGATGCTGGACTGTTCTGAAGTAGCCAGCAATGAGTCCAGATCTAAATCCATTGAAAACCTATGGAGAGATCTGAAAACAGCAGTTAGGAAGGCACCTTCAAATCTTGGAGAACTGGAGCAGTTTGCACAAGAGAGTGGGCCAAACTGCCAGTAGAGAGGTGCAGGAAGCTCATCCATGGCTACAGGAAGCGGTTGATTGCAGTTATTTTGACCAAAGGCTGTGCTACCAAATATTAAGTCTAGGGTGTCAATAATTTTGTCAATGCCATTTCTTTTCATTTTCTGATTTAAAAGGATATATTAAATTCTGAATCAAAAACAAAGGTTCTGTAATATTAACAGAGAAATAAAGAATTGTGGAGACCAAATACTGTATTGTTGTTAGTTTCAACTTATTTTTGAGGAAATTGTGAGTTATTTGAAAAAGTGCAAGGGCGCCAATATTTTTGGCCACGACTGTACTTTTACTAAGACTTTATTTGTTCTTCCCTTTAGTTTAGCCCACCCTTTGTCAATTCACCTAAATGTTTTAAGTTTCCTCTTTGTCAGTCCCTTCTTACCCTTACCCTAGATAGAGTTTTTAGGTTCCCCCTATGTCACTCCCTACTTACCCTTACCCTAGATAGGGTATTTTAAAGGTTACCCTTTGTCTTCTCCTGTTTGCCTTTACCCTAGATAGGGTAACTTATCAATACCCTCTTTAACAGGTGCTTACTGTTCTTGTACTGTTTTAACTAAGGTGACAAGTACACAGGTATTCTACCTGTGTGGATCGGCAGAGTTCCCTGTGTGCCTGCGGAAACCCACCAACACCTAAGATGCCAATTTCTACACCTGTTCCAAGGCATAAAATGAGCAGGTTTGCACAGCAACTTGCTAACCAAAAAGTGCTATTAAGCAATAAGGCACGACAGGGTGTGGGTTATTGGGGATATGCCTTGTGATGCTAATCAACTGATTTGCCGCTCCAAGTAAAAATTTCCAAATTGCAGTAAAACTGTATTGCAGTTGTGATAAAAAGAACAGAACTGCACATATTGCTCTTGCAGTCTGACACTTTTCCATGCAATCGCACTCTTCTGGACTTTATCTAGTAGATAGAAAAAATAACTATTTAGTGAAATTGCTCCTCAAACCTGTTTGGTTGCCAATCAAAATGATGTTGATCAGCAAAGACTGCTAATCAGCTCTCCAAAACTAATTTACCTACCTGTGCTTCCCGGTGCGAGTCAAGTGACCTCTGAAAGTTGACTGGATTAAAGTCACAGCCTCATCCATTTCTTCATCAGAGGAAGCCTTGCTTCCAGCACTGTTACTAGACAACCCTCGAGGACTCTGAAACATAAGCAGCAGAGAGTAAGGGAAATCCTGTAGCAGTTAATCTGGCTGTTTAGCATATCATGATCTACAGACAAGCGACAAACCCTCAGGTAGTTATGATTAGTTTCCCAGATATGCTGCCCTTAATAAGCAAAGTATCTGCTCTCGAAAGAAGAAATTCTATCAGACTTAGTGTCATTTCTTTTTCTGTCAGCTTAAATGCTGTCAAATGGAATTACTTACAACATGGTAATGTACTGTACATCCTGACCAAGGGCTCACTGGCAGTGCTGAAGCTTTTTTTTTGCTTCCAGTCTTCCCTCGTCTGTCAACACTGCTCCATCACCCACCTTTTCCCAGACTTACCCCTACCTCCTTGTTCATCTCTGGCTTACCCCTAGGGCAGGGTTCGTGGGGTAAGCCATACCCTGTTGGAGGTGTTCCTTGGTTCAGAAGTGGATGCCATGGTCAACAAAGTGGGGCCTACGGAGTAGGGGCTGGTGTTATTATGCTGCACCTAGTGTTTTTCCTTGTTACTGTGTTACCCTGTCCCCTGGGATGCTGAATGGCCTGAGTTAGCAGTGCGTGGGCACACAGGTGTGTGTCAGCACATCACTGGTGCCCCCACCCTGACCGCAAGTTCTGCATGCACAGCCACCTGTGGTTACCCAGGTGGCAGCAGCAGGGTGGAGGCTGGGAACTCTCCCTCCCTGAGGAGGACAGCATCCTCCGGTACACTTGATCGTTCTCCCCAACCAGTCCACCAACAACTTGAGCTTGGTCCCGAACCCAGTTCATTGGCATCACATGGTACAGCTACAGCTTTTTGTGTGTACTCTATTTCTTCCCCTGGGGTCCCCAGGTTGGCATCCTTCCAAGCCACCCATCCAGCCCGTACCCAATATCAAGCTGCATCCCCTCTTCCCCCATGGCTTACCCCCTGTGATGGAGCAGCGAGGAGCTCCCTCAAGCTACTACTCACCCCAAATAGGATCCAATTCAGGGAGCACCACTCAGGGTCAGGGCCTGCGGCGGGTGGCTTCCTTATCTAGCCAACCTGGGACCATTTTCTCGTTTTTCCTTACCTTGAGAGTGGGGTGTGCAATGATGCCTGGGGAGGGAATGTACACGCATCCACATGCGTTCCTCCTGGCACCTGCCCCACTCAGTGCTTGTCTCGCATCGTTGGTGCTCTATCCCCCTGCTGCCGCCAGGGGCCAGAAGCACACCGACCACTGAAATCAACCCCTCCCCAGAGAGGGAGAGCAGTCCTTTGGCTGCTTGATCCCTCTCCACCCCTGCCGACCTCCGACAGCCCATGCTCATCCCTGAACACGGGTCGCTGATGTAGCGCAAACAAGGCGACCAGCACCTCAGCCCTCAGTGCCAACAGGCTGACACAGCTTTAAGAGCTGAACCTCACAGCATAGAATGCTGGTGTTGTAAGTGTTCCAGTGCCTAATCTCAGGAGGCACACAAAATGGATTCACAGTTAAGTATAGACATCAGAACCCCCCCCCCCAACTACCAACATAACTGACTTGAAACATCAATTACATAACAAATGAGGAAAGGAAAGTAACAGTACTTGTTTATTTTGCCAGCACACTCTTTTGTTAATATTGACTACCCTTTTCCACTGAATGTATGTGTCTCCGTGTAGCCCTTCACCCAGGTCATACCTGGAAACAAGCCTTGGTTCAGTGTGTCTTTCCCGGGTACACAATCTACAGGAGGGACAGGTAGGGTAGAAGAGGAGGAGGAGGAGGAGTAGCTCTCTACATAAGGGAAGGGATTAAAGCAATGGAACTAAAGGGTAAATAGGGAGGAGAGGAGGCACTGTGGGTCACCTTGGAGACAGGAAATGGCACCACAATCTGCGCGGGGGTTGTATACAGACCCCCGTCTCAGGGGGAGGAAATGGACAATGAAATGATAGAAAGCATCCTTAGGATGCAGAAAACGGGGAGAACTTCCTGGACATAAAGTCTTCACCACTCATTCACACTGATGGGAGTACACCGGAGGCGCTGGACCCAGCGGGAACCAAACTTTCTCAGAAGGGCCGGCGCTGAGGTGGGGCCATGAGCCAGGCTTGCGCTGTATAGACTACTTTGGCGTCAACCCTCCAGCCACCTCAGTTTCTTTTTTCCCGCCATCGAGTGTGCTTCAATGGTGACGATGTCACTCGCCCGCCGGGAGTCCAAACTTCTAGTCTATATGACAGAAGCTACAGTTTTCAGTTTTATTGTTTTCTAGTTTTACGAAAAGTACTGATTACATTTTAAAAGTATATTTTCTTTATTCGTACAAGAAGAAGTCTTCAGCCCTCCACTGATGAAGCCAACCATGAGTGGGGCAGGTGACGGTGGGGAGACTTTGCATGAAAGCTGTTCAGTCAGCTGGGCTGGGTCTGGTCCGCTGCCCTCTCTGGAAGAGGTGGGGGTCTGACAACAGACGGTCCAGTGCTCAGGGAGGGGATGGGTGGTCCCCCCCGAAAACACAAAAAGAAGCGGTCCCATTCTAGGTGCTATTCGACCTCTAGCTCTTCTTTGGCCTCCCGGTTGAAAAAGAGACGGCATCATTAGAGGCCTGCCCTCTGGTACGTCGGCATGTAGACTGTCAGTTGCCAGGGTCAGGGGCCAGTCTCTGTCTCTTCTGAGCCCTGCCCAGTTTCTGTCTCTGGCAACCGGCATCTTCAACTTCGGAGTCCTTCCCCACCCTCTGGTGAGCAGTTTCACCATTGGGCTGCTCTTATGGAGCAGTGGGTGCAGAGGTTGTCCCGACTGCTCGAACAGGCTAGTCTGTTGCCAGGGCCTTTGGGCCTATCGGTTTTGGAATGGCGGGTGAGGCAGTTAAGACTTCAGAGTCGTGTGGTGCCATCTCCGGTGCCATCGACTCCACGCTCTGGTGTCTACCCCCCTCACATGGCTGCAGCACAGGGGTCCACACCGGTGCCTTTATCTCCTGCTCTTTTTCCTCCTTTCTCTTCAAACTGTAGTTTGCAGACTTCTGTTGTGGTGCCACAGTCTGCGGCACCATGTGTGGTCTTGGTGCAGTGAGCAGTGCTGCATCCCTTGCCAGTGCCACATTCTGTGCCGCAGTCCCTGGTGGTGCCAAGCTCGGTGTCGCCTTCAATGCCCACACCACCTGTGTTCTTGGCGCCACTTTCTACCCCGATTCTGTCTACTCCTCCTCTTCCTCCTGGTTTTCATCCCTTTCCTGTCTATACAGTTCCTTCTGAATTGACAGAAGATGACACTGAACCTGATCCTGATCTTCGATTGGGAGAAGATTTTGACGATTCCGCCTTGGGGCGGGGACCAATCCTCCTGCAGAGCCTGTGGTCAAGGACCTTTCCTTTAAGTCTCTACTCAAAAATTTAAATTCAACTCTTTCTCTCCAGACCTCGGATATTGATCCTGGGAAGCTTCTGCGTCTCCAGTATCTGTATGTTCCGGAAATCCCTACAGATTTAACTCCTCTGGTGCAGCTCTCTTTCGAGACTCTTTCCCAGATGATGTGGAACAATCTGGCTCTTATTCCCTCTGTGGCTAAGTCCACAGATAGGAAAAATGCCCCTTCCAAGGATCGTTCCATTCTTTCTTCTCAAGTCTTTGCTGATGCCATCATGGTTCTGGCAGAGAATGACAAGGATGTCCTTCAACAGGAATCCACAGCTCGTCCTATAAACAAAGAAATCTCGCAAGATTGACACCTTGAGTACGCGAGTCTTTGCTGCTTTAGCTCTGGGAATGTGCATTGCTAGCTACCAGGGTTATTTTTCTCAGCATGAGTATGTACTCTGGCATTCTTACAAAGCAGCAGTAGAAGCTCTGCCTGAATTGGAGATTAGCTCAGAGCTCCTACAGACCATTACTAGAGGCACTGAGTCTAATAATCAACAAATTAAAGCTGCCATGGACACTTTCGACACTGCCTCCAGAGAAGCGGCGGCTGGTATTTGCACCTGTCACCATTCTTGGTTGCGCACCTCGGGCTTCATCAATGATGCCCAACAAAAGCCCATGGCCTTACCTTTCAACAGTATGCATCTGTTTGGATCTCAAGTGGAGCAGGCACTAGAGGCCACTCAGAAGACTAGGTCAGCTAGACTCCCTCCCGCTGCCTCTTGGGGGGGGGAACAAACGTCAGTTTCGTAACTGTCAGTCCTTTCGTGGCTGAGGCAGAGGAGGTTTTAACAGAAACCAAACTCCTCAGCCACAAGAGACAATTCAGCAGAGGGCACAGGGCCCCAAAGCGCCCAATGTCACTCTCTGAGTCTCTGGCCCAGGTCCCACTTCAGCTGTCCGAGGGGGGCTCTTCCTCAGCGGTAGGCGTACGTCAGACTCAATTTTACGACCAGTGAAAGTCGATAACATCAGACAAATGGGTTCTCAGGATAATCCATAAAGTACTCTCTCAATCTGTCAGAACCCCCCCCCCCCCGGATCATCCACCCGGGCGGCAGCCCACGCTGTCCACTGCTCAGTCAGACTTTCTTGCTTCCGAGGTCCAAGGCCTTCTGAACAACAGGACAGTAGAAGAAATTCCTCTGGCTCAGCAGAACACAGGTTTCTACTCCCACTACTTTCTGGTTCCAAAGAAAACAGGCGGGAAGTGCCCTGTTCTCAATCTCATAGATTTCCTATCTATGGACTTAGCCACAGAGGGAATAAGAGCCAGATTGTTCCACATCATCTGGGAAAGAGTCTCGAAAGAGAGCTGCACTGGAGAAGGTTCCTTTACAAGGAAAAGTTCAAGATTATATCACTTGGTACCCTATTACCTCTGATTCATCAACACGATTGGCTACCATCCCTGGACATGCAGGACGCCTACCAACACATTCTCATACACCCAAAGCACCATAAGTACCTAAGGTTTGAAACACTGGGTCAGCACTATCAATTCTGAGTCCTGCCCTTTGGGCCATCCTCTGCGTCTCGAGTCTTTACAACGTGCTGCGCAGTTCTTGCGGCACATTGAAGGAAGATTGGAATACAAGTATTCCCATATCTGGACGACTGGCTTCTAGCAAGTCCCTCCTGACAAGAGACTCTGGAGGCTGTGGCTATGGCCTCAAACTTCCTCATGTCCATGGGAGTTCTGCTAAACCTGAAAAAGTCACAGCTGCAACCCTCCCAGAAGCTTCTCTTCATAGGAGCCCTTCTGGACACCTCCTGCACGAAAGCCTTCCTTCCAGAAGACAGAAGGAGTGATATCCTCCAGATGGCCTGCTTCATCAGAGAGAAAAACTCAGTTTGAGCTCTCTCGATGTATTGGATGCTGGGTCTCATGGAATCCTCCATGTTCACTGTGCCTCTGGCTCATCTTCACATGAGAACTACTCAGTGGATGCTCAACACTCAGTGGTCGCCAACCACACATCCTCACTCCTTTCACATCAAAGTGACAGAAATGGAAATTACGTACTTATCGTAATTACTGATCTTCTTGGACACTCTCCATCACTCATTCACACTAGTGAGATAGAGCTGGAGGCACTAGGACCAAGCGGGAGCCTAAAATTTTCAGAAGGGTCGGCGCCGAGACAGGACCACGCATGCGCGGCACCATGAGACTAGCTCGCGTCTGTGTAGGCTATCTTGGCGTTGACCCTCCAACTGCCTCAGTACCTTTTCAACTGAGAAGGTGCAGCGTAACTAATGAGAATAACTCATTCTGAGATTCTGGGCCTGAGAGGGCCCAGATGGGTTTTGCAAGAAAGGTCAAAGAACAGTGTCTTCACAGTCTGAACCATAGGACCATAAAGACCAGGAAAGAAAAAGAGTGAACCCCAGGGGATGGTGGGTGGGCATGTGAATGAGTGATGGAGACTTTCCAAGAAGATCAATAAATACGGTTAGTACGTAATTTCCATAACTTCCTGGACTAAGTCTCCATGACTCTTTCACACTAGTGAGAGAGTACCGAGCTAAAACCAACAACCCTGAGTAGTGTGGTAGGAGATAGGGTTCACTCAGAAAGGACGGCAGAGGACTGTCCTGCTAATAAAAAGAGCTGTCTTGTAAAGAGCATCTAGAACATAGTGCTTACAAGATAAGCGCTCAAGTTGTAACTCACCACTTTGCAGACGACTGCAATGGGCACAAAATGAAAGTCTGCATGGAAGCCACAACCACTCTAGGAGAGTGGCAAGAACCTGGCCTCACAATTTGGTCTAGGACCAAAAGTAATAGTGTCAAAGACATGTACTAATGTAACGTAAAGGGTCCTCAGGAACTGAAAGAGTCAGAGGTAAAGTCTACTCAGAAAGTGCAGATGGAAACCCCCACTATCAAGTATGGCTGACCTGTGAACAACAGGTCCAGGAGCACTTGAACCCCTTACTTGGTGAGCAAAGGGGGTAAGGTGGGGTTAGCCCATCAAGGAGAATAGTCTCCACTTAGTCACTGGAACCCTCCTGATGGAAGGCCAAGCACGACTTAGAAGCCTCTTGAGGTAGTCTAGTAGAACCAGATCCTACCCACTGCATACTCCAAAAAGGAACAATCCTGCCCCTGTGTGTACAACTGTAGTACCAGTCTTTGAACTCAGGAAAGAAAGGAAAAATGTACAGGAGGACATGTCCCCTACGTAAAAAAACATTCCAACAGAAAAAAACAGGGGCTGGATTTCTAAGGCAAATAGAGGCAGATGTGCATCGAGGAGGGGCACAGCAAGACCAAGTTAGGGCTAACCCATTCGTTTTAAGTGACTAGAAGCGGCAGTGACTCAATGCGGTGAGGCACTACTCACTCTGGCCTCCCTGAAGGAAGTAGGAAAAGATTCTAGTTTGTTTGCTGAAAAACAAACATCACAACTCCGTCACGCACCGGGAGAGGATAGCTTCGAGAGCGACTGGCATGGAACCAGTGTGCTGGAACCGAAGGTGTGAATATTTGAGAAGCTACTTCAGAAAAAAGACCTACTTGACCTTCAGTCAAGAAGGAGTATATCGCCTGTTAAGTTAAAGCAAGCAAAGAAGTAGGAACTTTAGTTCCGACTCGGTGGAGAGTTGCTTCTGTTGCTGCGTGGCTCTGCTCAAGAGAAGAAAGCCTGATAAAAAGAAAAGGGTAATTAACAGACTGGGCAGTCACCTAGGTCTAGGAAATGTCTCTGAATGAGACAAATCTCTCTTGGAGAAAGAGATGACCCATACCACCGCTGGATTGGACTCCCCGTAGGAGAACAAGAAGTCAGGTACTCTTTACCGTACTCTGGAGATGAACACCTCAGGGCCTGAGGCAGAACCTGACCAGATCCAAAAAGGGGGGTATTGGGTAATTTTGGCTAGGCCCTGTGCTGTGATTAAAAAAATATATTTTTTTTTTTAGAGTTCGAGCCTAACAAGGCTTTCAGGCTGCTATTTCGCAAGGATTGTCTTGATACAAAATAACGAAGATGTTCTCCATCTGAGTGCAGAAGGAGCCTAAGCGTCCATACTGAAATCATGACCGGACTAATAATCACAGCTGGATAGATGTTAACCACCTGTGCCGAAGAAGCCACGGAAGGGGCAATATCACAAGGGGGCCATACACCCCTATCAAAGGGGCGGAAGAGCCTGAGCGGCTCTGAACCATTAAATTAGAAAGTTCCACAAAGCGTAATTGTCTTGACGACTAAAAAAGTCTAGACGCAGAAGCATATGCTCCAGGGACGCAGTCGGAAATACTATACTGAACCCCATTACTGAGGACCTACTGAAAAGGTCTTCCACCATGGACTCTGATGATAGAGAGAACGTGCCCTTCAGTATATAAAATGAGTCGTCCGCTATGTTACTGACCAGAAGGATGGGGAAAGACCCATCTAGATGCACTTCTACCCCAGAAGGGCCTCTAAGGGAGGTCTAGGTCAGAGCCACTAGAGACTCCGCCATCAGGAAGGATGTCGAGGAGCTTGGTACCACATAGGGAGCAGAGAAAGTGCTGAGCGGAATGAGAGATTCTGCAGGCAGAGCAGTACAGCAGAGTTCCATCAGCAGAAAACTGTTGGATGACACAAGATCCCACATGGACCGCCACTCACTAAAATATGTGGAAAAATAATCCGCAGAACAGGACTTCATTCTGTGGAAAACATCCCGCCATAAGTTCTGTGGAGAAGAAGTCTGAAAGAAAAAATTACTCACCTTAGTAATTATGTTTCTTCTAGTGGAGTCTTGCTGTATTCTGACTATTGCAGTTAGGTCCTGCCTTTCAACTGCCCCAGAGAACAAAGGGTTAACTTTTCTGTTCCTTGCATAGAATGTTCATCACGAGCTCGGTTGAAGCCTCTGCCTGTTGTTGTTCAAATTGCAACCGTCAGATCTTTACGAGCAAAAACTCACTAGGTGTTCTGTGTGGAAACTGTAAAATTTTTACTAGCCAACTGGCAAATATATAATGTTTTTGGTTCTCAAAGGAAGACTCAAGCCAGGAAAGCCAAAAAAAAAAAAAACATCCAAAAAACAACATTCCACCCAAAGAAAAAGAGGGTGTAAAATGGACACCCCTAGGGTGCCAACACTGCTCCTGCCCACCCACATCCCAAAAACTAGGTTCTGAGAGGGGAGGCAGGGGAGGTCAGAATACAGCAAGACTCCACTGAAAAAACATAATTACTAAGGTGAGTAAGTTTTCTTCAAACAACATGAAGTCTTGCTGTATTCTGACTATTGCAAACTACCAAGCAGTACCTCTACGGAGAAGGGACAGAACCTACTTTGGAAATAGGCTCTGAAGTACTGCTGTGCCAAACCGAGCATCACTCCAAGCCTGGATATCCAGAGAGTAATGCTTGGTGAAAGTATGGATTGTTTTCCAGGTGGCTGCTTGACAAATTTCTAAGAGAGGAATATCCCTGGCAGCAGCCAGGGAAGCAGCTGTACCTCTTGTGGAATGAGCCCTCAGGCCTGAGGGTGGAGTTCTACCCAGTTTTTCATAGCAGAATTGTATACAAGAAACAATCCACCTGGCAATAGATCTCTTAGTGGCAGGTTTGCCCTTACCCACTTCTTCATAAGTGAAGAACAACTGGAGGGATTCAAACCTGTGACCCTTTGTATGCTCTATGTAGTAGCTAAGGGCTCTTTTAACACCCAAACTGTGTAGCCTCCTCTCTCCCGAGAAAGAATGATCAGTAAAGAAAACAGGGAGAGATATAGACTGGTTGAGGTGGAAATCTGAAACCACTTTAGGCAAGAACTTTCGGTTAGTTCTAAGGACCACTTTGTCTCTGTGAAAAGAGATGAAGTCAGATTCCACTGACAGGGCTTGCAATTCACTGACACATCTGGCAGAAGTAATGGCTACCAAAAACACAGTTTTCTAAGTCAAGTACTTAAGCTCTGCTGAGGACAAGGGCTCAAAAGGCGTTGCATAAGCTGAGCAATGCAAACATTAAGGTCCCAAGCAGGAGCAGGATCCCTAAAGGGGGATTGGTGTGAAGCAATCCCTTGAAAAACTTACAGAATACAGGATGGGATGCGAGAGGAAGACTTTGCCTACAGACAGGAAAGCAGAAACAGCTGCCAAGTGTACCTTGAGGGTAGCTGGTCTGAGACCTAGGCCATTAAGATGGACCATATAATCCTGAACCGTAGGCAGTTCAGCAGAGTCTGGAGAAATATTCTTCTTTGAACACCAAATGCTGAATCTTTTCCATTTGGAGTTGTAAGTCTTTCTGGTGGAAGGCTTTCGAGAAGCCTTAAGGATATCCAGAACCCCTTGGGAAAGATGCAGATCTACAAACTCTAACTCTTCAAGAGCCAAGCCTTGAGATTGAGAGACTGAAGATTCGGGTACCAAATCCTCCCCTGGGAGGATGTTAACAGGCTGTAATTCCTGGGAAGAGACAGGGGAAGATGGACTGTTAGGGACAGCAACAATGGATACCATGGCTGTCTGGCCCAGTCTGGAGCAATCAGAATCACTTTGCATGGTTGTGACCTTATCTTGACTAACACTCTGAACAGGAGAGGGAAGGGGGGAAAAGCATACAAAAATTTCCCTTCCAAGTTCAGAAACAGAGCATCCAGGGGGACTGAGCCCAAGACTGGGGGTCTGCAACAAAAGAGAGCAAGTTGGTGATTGTCTGGGGCTGCAAAAAGATCTATCTCTGGAGTGCCCCATCTTGAGAAAATCACTTTCAACACCAGAGGATCTAGGGCCCATTCGTGATGGCCCTGGGATATTTGCTCAGTGCATCTGCTAGGACATTGTCCTTCTCTGGGAGGTGAACTGCTATCAGAGAGGTTTGCAGGGAATAGGCCAGGAACCACAACTTCATTGCTTCTGTGCACAAGGCCGTAGACCGAGTGCCTCCTTGCTTGTTGATGTACCACATGGTGGTGGTGTTGTCTGTTCTGACCTGAACCACCTTGTTCTGTACAGATTTGGAAAAAGCTTGTAGTGCCAGAAACACTGCTCTGAGTTCCAAGAGATTGATGTGAAGCCGAGATTCCTGAGGTGACCATAGTCTCTGGGTGGTAAGATCCCCCAAATGGGCTCCCCAGCCCAGCAGGGAAGCATCTGTGGTGAGGATCACTGAATGAGACTGAGTGACAAATGGAACCCCTTGTCTCAAATTGTCCTGCTCCTGCCACCATTGCAAGGCTTGGATCAGGGTTCGAGTCACTAGAATTAGTTTGGTAAGGGAATCCTTTCTTTGGGACCAAAAGGATCTTAACTGGAACTGAATGTCCCTCATTTGGAATCTTGCTCCCTGGACCACTGCTGTGGAAGCTAACATGTGGCCCAGTAGCTGAAGGAAATGCCTTGCTGGTCGAGAGACATGAAGTCTGAATGAAGAGGCCAGTTCCATGAGGGTCCTTGCCCTTTCCAGTGGAAGAAAGGCTCTTGCTTTTACCGTATCCAGTTCTGCACCTATGAAAGTGAGGAGCTGCACTGGTTCGAGAACCGACTTTGGTAGGTTGAGAAGGAATCCTAAAGAAGTGAGCACTTGCTGGGTCACTTGCAGGTGTGACGTGACTTGGTCTGGAGACTGACCTACTATGAGCCAGTCATCTAAGTATGGGAAAATGGAAATCTTTTGTCTTCGTAGGAAGGCAACAACTACTTCCAGGCACTTTGTGAAGACCCTTGGAGCTGTGTTAGGCCAAAGGGCATTGCTCTGAACTGATAGTGCCCTGAGGGCAACTCGAAACTGAGGTACTTTCTGTAGGAGCACCTGATGGGAATGTTAAAGTAGGCATCTTTGAGGTCCAGAAAGGCTAGCCAGTCCCCTGGCCTTAGAGAGGGAATAATTATTCCCAGAGTTACCATCTTGAACTTTAGTTTTAAAAGATGTTTGTTGAGGTATCTTTGATCTAGGATGGGTTGCCACTCCCCTGTCTTTTTTGGGGTAAGGAAGTACCTGGAGTACAGATCTTTGCCCCAGTGTAGGGTAAGAACTCTCTCTATGGCTCTTAAGGCCAGAAGAGATTAAACCTCTGCCTCTAGGGCAAGGGTTTCTGAGAGATTTGCAGGTGGAAAAGATCTGGCTCTCATCTTAGGAAATCATTTGAAGCCGAGAACCAGTCCTTGGCTTACTACTTCCAGGACCCACTTGTCTGATGTAATGGACATCCAGTCCTAGACAAAGTAAGCCAGCCTGCCCCCTACTGGAATAGGAGAGTCGACCCGGGTAGGTCCATCAGGGTGTCTGCTTGGCAGGGGATTTAGGCTGAGGAGTGGATGTAGCCCTGCTCATTCCCCTTCTGCCTCTCCCTCTGAAGAACCCCCTCTGAGAAAAGGAAGAAGAGGCCTGTGCTTGGTAAAAAGGCTTTTGAAAAGGCCTGCCCCTGCCTCTAGACTGCTGCCTTTGAGGAGTTGCCCACCTTTCCTTGGCCTGAGTACTCCTGTAAGTGGTCCTGTACTCATCCATTTTCTTCATGTAATTCTCTGTCTGCTCCACAAACAGAGAATTACCCACTACAGGAAAATCCATGGCCTTAGCCTGGGTGTCCTGCGAGAAGCTAGTACATCTGAGCCAAGCCATCCTCCGAAGAGCCACAGATGTAGCCATGACTCTTGATGACACATCATTAGAGTCCACAGCAGCATGAAACTGAACTTTAGATGCCTCAATCCCATCTGCAGCCACCACCTCCAGCTCCTTGGCTAGCTGGGGGAAGGTCTGTTTAGCCAGTGCCAGTACAGTGTCCCACCTGGACTCCTGGTACCTGGCTGTATAGGCCATGTCATTCGCCTGCCTGAGCCCCAAAGAAGATGCCATGTACTGCTTCTTTGCCATGGCATAAATCTTCCTGGAGTCCTTGTCGGGGGTGTGAAGCCAAGGGTATATTTGCCTTGTCACAGGCAGCAGCCTGCACTACCCCAACACGGCTGCACTGCTGATATAAGAACTCTGTATCTGAGCCTGAAAGTGTATACCTCTTGTCCATCCTTCTATCCACATGAGGTATAGTGTTAGGAGACTTTAGATTTTTTGTGTCTGTTTCCCAAAGATTTATGGAGGGGAACAGACAGTCTCCCGGACTCTGGGATGTCCATCATCTCTACATAGTCAGGCTCCTCTTGATCTTCTACAGCCTCTTCCATAGGAAGATGGAGGGTTTCAGCCACCTTTCTGTAAAACATAAAGTGAGAAGGGGACTCAAAAAGCCTAGGAGGGGAAACACCTGAAGGTCTGTCTGGGGAGATGTTCCACAAGCACATCCAGACCCTCACTTACATCGTCATCCTCAAATTCCCCTTTCTCTTCAAATTCCGGTTCATAAAAATCTTCAGGGGCATAATCTTGAACCGGGGGAACCAACCGAACCAAACCCCTGCCAGAAGGAGCCAGGTCGGTCAGAACCGGACGGAGCGATTCCACAATCTGAATCACTCTGGCTATCTCTTCGGTGGTTGGAACATGAACCTCTGGATCCGAACCGGTCGATTTATCTTTGCGTTTTCTTTTTGTTGGAACCGATCCGTTGAATCGCCTCTTTTCGCCCGGGTTAGCACGCCTGGTCAGAGGGCACTCCTTCTGGTTCGGTCGAAACCGAACCGGGCTGGCCATCCGGGTCATCGGACTTCTCTGCCTCCTTTTCCCTCAATCTGCCTAATCTCTTCTCAAGGGGGATGCTGCAACAGAAGGTAAAGCCATCAAAAAATGGAGAGCAATGAGTACCAATGCCAGTAGTCTAGGTAACAAGCTTCCTGAATTAGTGGCCTTGAGGGAGGAGGAACATCTGGATATCGTGGCAGTCACAGAAACATGGTACACACAAAACCATGACTGGGACGTAAACATACCAGGATACACTATCTACAGGAGGGACAGGGAGGGTAAAAGAGGAGGAGGAGTAGCTCTTTACATAAGGGAAGGAATAAAAGCAACAGAACAAAAGGGTAAACAAGGAGGAGAAGCACTGTGGGTAAATTTGGAGACAGGCATGGCACCACAATCCGCACAGGGTTGATATAGACCCCTTCTCAGGGGAGGAAATGGACAAGGAAATGATAGAAAGTATACTTAGAATGGCAGAAAAAGGGAGATATTGCTGATGGGTGATCTGAATATGCCAGATGTTAACTGGAGTGCAGTTGTAGCAGCCACTTGAGTGGGTTATTCTAGATGCCCTAGAGGGCATGCCTTGAACAACTAGTATTGGAGCCCACTCAAGAGGGACAATCTTAGACCTGGTTCTCTCAAATGGAGATGGAGAGAGGATCACAGATGTAGAAGTGGGTAGCTATCTGGGAACTAGCGACCATCGAACAGTATGGTTCACAATAAACACAGCAATAGAGTCAAGCCACACAAAGGCAAAAGTACTGGACTTTAGGAGGGCTGACTTTGCCAAAATGGGTGAGTGCCTAAGGAATGCACTAGCAAATGGGCAGGAAGGAGGGGTGGAAGAACAATGGGGAATAATAAAAACTGCCATCACAGAGGTATCGAGCCATTGTGTGAAGCAAATAAACAAAACAAAACAATGTAAGAAACCACTATGGTTCTCAAAGGAAGTGGCAGTGAAGGTTCAAGAGAAAAAGAAAGCATTCAGGAAGTACAAGGAATCGTAGAAGGAGAAGGACAGAGAACTGTGTCAGTTAAAGCAAAAGGAAGCTGGGAAGGCAGTCAGAACAGCAAAGGCCCAAACCGAGGAAAAGATCGCCAACTCAGTTAAGAAGGGGGATAAAACCTTTTATAGGTACATCAGGGAGCGAAGGAAGACCAAGGGAGGGATAGTGAGGCTTAATAAAGGAAGGGAGGGTGGGCAGAGGGAGACTGTGAAAAGGCAGAGATACTAAACAAATAATTTTGCTCAGTATTTACAAATGAAGAGGGGGAGGTACCTAAAACAAACAGTAGAAACACTCTGGATACAGAAGTTGATACCAGCCCATTTACAGAAGAAAGGGTTATGAAAGAACTCTTAAAACTGAAGATGGACAAAGCAATGGGGCCTGATGGGATTCTTCCCACAATTCTAAAAGAACTAAGGGTAGAAATGAAAATTACGTACCTACCGTAATTCTTGATCTTCTTGGACGAGTCTCCAGCACTCATTCACACTACTGGAGGGTAGAGTTTACGCTCACTCTACTAGAGCGGTCGCAGCATCCCTAGCGGAAATTCGCAACGTGCCCATTGCAGATATTTGCAACGCGGCCACCTGGAGCTGACACAGTCCCACACAAAAGATTAATATACAAGTTACACAGCCTGGGAGTGGGTCCCAAGATGACAGCCTGGGTAAAGAATTGGCTGGAGAATAGGACACAGAGAGTAATAGTAAATGGAGTCCACTCTGAAGAAAGGGGGGTTACTAGTGGGGTACCACAGGGTTCAGTATTAGGACCGGTCCTCTTCAACGTCTTTATAAGCGACATTGCAGAGGGACTGGAAGGAAAAGTATGTCTCTTTGCAGATGACACAAAGATCTGCAACAGAGTTGATGCACAAGGTGGGGTGGAAAGGATGAGAAGAGACTTGGCAATAGGTTAGAGGAATGGTCAAATGTATGGCAGCTTAGATTCAGTGCTAAGAAGTGCAAGGTAATGCACCTGGGAAACAAAAACCCAGGGGAAGAGTACATAATGGGGGGTGAGATACTAACAACAACAAAAATGAAAAGGGACCTGGGGTAGTCATGTCAGATAACCTAAAGGTGGGCAAAGCAATGTGAGAGGGCAGCAAGGAGGGCTGGGGAGATACTGGGATGCATAGGGAGAGGCATCACCAGTAGAAAACAGGAAGTTATTATGCCTCTGTACAGGCAGCTGGTCAGACCCCATCTGGAGTACTGCGTGCAGTTCTGGAGATCCAATCTCCGCAAAGACATAGACAGGATGGAAGCTGTCAGAGGAGGGCAACTAAAAATGGTGCAGGGTCTGCACGGAAGACTATATGAAGAGACTTAAAAGAGCTTAATATGTATAGCCTAGGAAAGGAGGAGAGGGGAGACATGATATAAACTTTCAAGTACCTCAGGAATCAACAAAGTCCAAGAGGTAGCATCTTTCAAAAAAGAGGTGTGCAAGAACAAGGGGCACAATTTGAAGAGAATGGGGAAGCGTGCTCAGAGGTAACTTAAGGAGTATTTTTTCAGAGAGGGTTGTGGATGCATGGAAACGGCCTTCCGGAGCAGGTTGTGGAGTCAAAAACAGTGGTGGAATTCAAGCATGCATGGGACAGTCATAAGGCAATTCTAGGGCGTGGCGGTAGGAAGAAGTAGGCTGCTGGTTAACTAGGATCTGCAGCTTATCCATTAGGTAGGGAAATGGGCAGACTGGGTGGGCCAAGCGGTCCTTATCTGCCGTCAAAATTCTATGTTTCTATGTTTCTAAGGGTAGATTTGGGAAAGTTTTTACATATTTGGCAGTCTGAATTGAGGTGGTCAAACCCCAGACAATAAACACAGGTGGTGTGGGGATCAGCCTTAGCAAAGACCTCCCCACACTCACTGCAGTGTTGAAACCCAGTGGGCTCGTTTTTTTTCTTGGGTTTCTCAGACATGGCCAACCTAACCAAACTTACCCTTTTTTCGGCAACCGCCAAGCAAGACTCCCTTATCGGTTCCTAACCGTGTCACGGGTCTTGGAACAAATGGATCAAAACATGTTTTTTTTAGAACCGATAAGAACCGGTAACCACACACTAAGTAAGCACACAAATTTCACTAACAAATGGCCGGTTCAGCCGAACCGAGCCGCACTTTTTCAAGTTCCACACAGAAAAACAGAACAATTCCTATCTAGTACTCACGGCACCACAGACAAGAACTGAACCGACTATGCGGATACTTTTTTCGGTTTAAAAACTGACAAAAACTGAAAACTTTAACCGACTTTCGAACCAAGCTGAAGGAGAAATCTCTGGAGCGACCGTTCAGTGAGGTGGAGTAAAGAATATGACGGTTTAAGTTCAAAACACTCCAGAGAGAGACTTCAACCGAGCTCGAGCTCAGCATTCTATGCCCTGCATAGAAAGTTAACTATTTGTTCTCCGGGGTAGTTCAAAGGTTAGGAATCACTGCAATTGTCAGAATACAGCAAGACTTCATCTTGTTTGAACTACCTCATTCTCATCTTCCACAGACTCCTGGGTGGAAACGCTGAACGTGTTTATAGTCTGCCTCATGAAATAGTAATGTGAGGAAAAATCATCCTGGCCCCGGGGAGGAGAACCAAACTCCTGCTCAAGAAAACCACTGGGCTCTATAGGCTCTCTCTCTTCCTCTTCTTCATCATAAAAGAATTCAGCCTCTTAATACTCTGGAACCGGGGTGGGAACCCGAAACTGGAGAGGGAACTGGTATGCCCATAAATGAACCCATGACCTGAAAGGCTGGGAGAAACTGCCATGCCTTAGCCATGTCCTCCATAGAGGCCATTTTACTTCTGTCCCCTGACGTCTCCTTTCCTTCTTCAAATGGAAGGGCAGCGACATGCTTTTCATTCTGTTTCTTTCTTAGCAGGCACTGTCATCAGAACCTGCTTTGAGGGTCTTTTATGTTTACTTGATTCAGGGTTCCTCTGTTCGGACATTCTGGACTCTGAGGCATCTTTAGTAGGCTTGTACTTTTGCTTACTATGAAAGGACGGACCCTCATCAGTGTACTTAGGTGATGTAGAGGCGGACTGAGAAGCCGTTAAGTCTTCCAATGTTTTGGCCCTCTTCTTAAGGGTTTTAGGACAGAACTCAATACAAAGCTCACGATCTGAAAAAAGGTGTTCTGAACCCAGGCACCCTAAACACAACTCATAGCAGTCCACCTTAGCCAGAAGACTGAAGCACTTTATACAATTTTTAAAGCTTGCAGGCCGTGTTTTCTTTTTGGGCTCGTCAGACATGTCAGTCGCGATAAATCCACCAAAAACATCGGTTCCCAAATGTAAATAAGTAAAGTTTGCAGTTCTGTTACTAAAAATACACAAAACGCTAACAAAAAAACACTTATTTATGAAATTCAAATACTAAATAAAGCAAAAATCATCATTCACGTCTTGGTTTCTGAGGACTGGGAACTGGAGCAATAACAGCCTCAATTCGACTGAAAAGAGTAATTCAGTTAAATATTTTTTAAAACAAGATATCAGCACTTGGAGTGGTTTACCATGAGAAAACTGTGAGGAAGACAGTGGTTTAAAATGAGAAAACCGTGAGGAAAAATAATTTTTGTCCGGTTCCTGGGAACCAGAGAAACATGCTAAAAACAAAACTAAACCTAAACTAAAGCACAGATTCAAACACAAAATAAAAGTACTTAGAAAAACAAAGAAAATTAGCAAAAACATGCTAAAACTTGAAGTTAGATGAAGAACGCTCTTCGGGGCGACATCTTCCTCAGGTGGAGAAATAAATCTGACATTAGAGGGCAGAGTGGAGCATGACCATGTAGCAGATATTTGAAATTCATTTCACTGTTCTCTAATTTGCATAAAATTCCACTCTTCGGGGCAGCTTAGACCTGCAGGCTGATTGCCACAGTAAGCATAGTGAGGTATTCCTGGGGTGTAAAATGAAAGTTATGTAGTTACCATAACTAGTGATTATATAGAATATCGGCACCATAGATTATCACTTATGGATCTGGGCCAGAGGCACTAGGATCCAGAAGGACCAAAGCTTTGGCCAGGGGTCTGGCAGTGGCTACTGGGAATGGCACCTGCGTACCCCCACGTAGTTCCTCACACTAGCCAATAACCATTATCGGCTCCATCACCAACCTCAGTTCTGTTCGCCAGGAGAGAAACAAATGGGGAAAATTAGAGAAGGCGAACAGTAAATTTATTTAGTTTTTGTTGACTGGGTTGGTGCACTAGACAGCAAAGTTGCCTATTTTTCAGGCAGAACCTGAGAGGTTACAATACATATAGGTGGGAAAACAACAGTGAGATAGTAAAGGCATAGCGAGCCTCAACGCCACTAGCCAGACAGCAGAAGGACAGGGATAGTAACACAGCAACCCTTAGAACATGTGGCTCTGGCAGTCAAAAAGTGAAGTTTTTTTTTTTTTAAAGAGTTAGGCTATGTGCCCCCCTCTCCCCAGGGGAGCGGGGTAGGGGAACAAACCCCTTGTGCATGTGAAACTGCACAGCTACTCAGCACCAGGGAGTTGAAAGGTATCCATTTCCCCAGTTATCCCTGAGCCTGTTGAGCTTAACAGCCAATGTGGCATAGGGAGAAACATTATGCCAAGAAATGACCTGCCATAGGCAGAAAAACACCACCAGAAAAAAACTGACATGCCTTTCCTGCAAAAACAGGGATGCACCCTCTGTGTAGGCTAGTTTAATTTAATCGATTCTAGTGCTCTACACACACCCACAGACAGGGTAATGTCAAGCAGAGCTAGATTTGGATACAACCCAGTGGATAAATGTTGCATTAGTTTGGCAACTAACAGGGATATATCCAAGAAGGATGGGCTACACCCCGGGCAGGAAGAAAGAAACAAAGGAAGGAAGGAAGCAAGCAATCAGTTTGCACCTCTTTTTTTTTCCTGGCTGGCATGGAACCCTCAAAAGGACCCTCAACCTAGTTTTCATACTGTACTTTTTTTTTCTGTTTTTAAACAACATGCTGCGCTTACAGGGGAGAGGTACTATATACAGCATTACAAGTGCCAGTCAGCAAAAACAGGGTGACCTGCCCCGAGGCTCTGGCTCTGTTAGAGCAGGGGATGGTGGGCAGGTGTGGTAATCAATGGTGCAGGTATTCTGGAAGAGCAACAGTTCACCATCGATTTCCACTTGTGGGTCTGAGTACCAAGCTTCCCTTTTTAAGGGGGGAGGTGGCTTACCCTGAGGGTAAAGATACTCTCAGCCCTCTGTGTGTGTAGAACACCTGTGGGCAGGGGCTCCTTACAGGCCTGGTGAGACCAGAGACTGAGCAGAGACAGGCAGGGGCTTCTGAGGCACAGGACCAGGAGGGCTCCCCGATAGTTTCTGTCTGACTCTGGGAGAGAAGAAATGAGCCACCTGAAAATGCAAGCTAAGCACCTTACACCAGGCCAAAGGTGCCAGTCCATAAAGGCAAAGCCATGCCATCCGTCAATTACAGACACTACTGTTCCCACCAGGATGGTGGCTACCTCTTTGGCATCATAAGATGCCCTTGACTGGTGCCATGCTGCCTCCAGATGCCAGGTGGAAAGGTCAGTGACTTGCCTGACTGTCTCACTTTGTGGTAGTGCAGCTAGCAGACTGTGCAACTGCAACCATAGGCAATACTTACATTTCACCATATGTGCCTGATGTGTTGAAATACACGAGACTCCTGTCAAGGTAAATGCCTTCCTTCCAAGAGCTTGTGTGTGGGTGGAATCTGCATCTGGACATTGGTCATGCATGCGGCTCTGTGGCCCCAACAGGGTCTGCAGTACTTGTAGCCCCAAGGTAAGGTAAAGTACCTCATCTGCAAACCCTGGGGGTGCATGGTATTGCTTGAGGAGGTCCCTGGGAATGGTGTGACTGGACAGAGGACACTTCCACATGGCCCTGGATGCCTCATTCATAGCATTAAGCCAATGAGGGACAACCACAGTGCCAACACTGTGAACTCTAAGGAGTCCCTACAGCAGGGCTGCCAGATCACAGCTTGTACAGGCCTCAAGGTTCAGCGCCTGGAAGATCTCCTCCAAGAATTGCTGGTACAAGGCATATGCAGCAACAGAAGTAAGGTGGATAGTTGATTCACTGTCCTCAGAGGAAGGCATCGATGGAGACAAGATGCTGCCTCTAGGAAGGGCCGATGCCAGGGACAAGTGCCTGTACTGGATCCTGTGAGACTCCTTATGCCAGTTTCTAAGGCATTGACTCATGCCCCGTGTTGCACTCATGTTACCAGCTCCTCAGGGCCTATTAACAAGGGCAAACTAGGGCCAGCCCAGTGCCACTGAAGGTTGAGGTGCTGGATGCCACGCCGGCAACCCGGGTTCGGGAACAAGCTCAGACCACCAGGGGACAACAGGGGAGGACAGGATTGAGTGTCTGAAGGACTGCTCTGCTGTCCTGGAATGGAGAGAGGTTCACAATCCCAGGCTTTGGTGGTAACTGGGGGGCACATCAGCCCACGGATCCATCAGCCAGGGGATTGGCTGCAGCGGCAATCACGCCCACGCTGAACGCACTGCATGTCCAAGCCATAGAGGAGAACAAGGAAAAAACCCTAGGCCTCAGTAGGCAAAGGTGGGTTGAGTGGCAGACCACCACGCCCAACGCTCCAGCCTAACTCCAGTTGCTCCCTGTGCGATGCCTGGTCCACCCACTAAAATTTACAGAAAGGTCGCTTGAGTTGTTGGCAGTCCGGTCCCAGGGGGCTTAGATCCGGGTTGGGGGGTTGGAGGGTCGGGACGAGCGAATGGGAGTCCTCCCCCTGCTGGCAGGTAAGGTTGGGAATTTCAGGCAGGAGGGATACAGTCTGTTGGGTGTCCCACTGAAGAGAATCTGAGCCTCCGGGGGAAGGCGCATAAAGAAACAGTACAAAAACAAAAACAAGGGCATCCTTTCAAGAAAATGGCTAGCCAACTCTAGAAGGGGTTAAGACTCCAGGTCTCTGGGGCCTTGGCCTGGGATGCAGAAATGCATAGGATGCCTCACCCAAGGGAGGGCCTAGCAGAGTTGGTTCATCCTCCAAGACGAGATCAGCATTAGTGACTGCCTTGGAGTCAGACCCAGGATTGACGCCATGGCCACTGCTGTCTTCGTCACCATGTCTGGAGGACAGGGCCTAGCAGAGACACCTGAAGGGTGTCCTCTTACATCTAGGAGTGATTCAATCAGTGCCTGTGAGGGAACCCCACCCCCCCAGGTGAGGAGACTGGAGCCATACAGGTCTCACAGGGTGGCCCCAGTCCTCACTGGTGACGGTTTCATCCATCGGTTCTGGGGGGAAACCTGCCTCCAGGTCATTGCCTGACTTCGAGTTGGAACTACCTCCAACTCCATGCTCAGGTTTGGTGACATTCTCACAGACAGGCCTCCTCTTATCTCCGTACTCAACATCATCCTTGACACCTGGCTCGATGTTGACATCAATATTGTGCTCGGTGCCATCACCTTCCTCGGTGTTGCAGGTGAAACTAGAGTCAGATCGAGCTCCAATATGACATCATCGACACACACCTGCCACTGGCATACAGGCCGAGGGCAGCACGCAGGAGGCCAGATGTTGCCAGAGCTCCAGCACAGGTCCTAAGATAGCCTCAATCACTGGGAAGGTGACCCCCAGGGAATCATCCCAATCCAGGATTTCTGTAAGGGGGTTTTTGGTCCGATTCTGGACTGGCTCCAAGTGGATCTCCACAGGTTCGGAGATCAATCGGCGCAAAGCCCCGAAGGACACAGCTCTTCAGATAATTCATGGTTGAAGCCTGGGGTCCTTGAGAATTGCATGGAGGCCCCGTCAGAGTCCAAAGACTCCTCAGTGACTGCCTTTGGCCACTTTTCACTACTGTGGATTCATCCGAATGGGTAATCTCTACCGAGAGGTGACTGGGAAGGTGGTTACCAGGCGGGAGGCCTTGGTAGGGGGGGTTCCCTGTAATGGCTGCCTGGGTGGCAGTTCCACCCGAATCAGTGGAGAGGCCAGCACCGGGACATCAAGTGCAGCAGGACCAGGGAGGGCCGACCAGGGAAGCACAGGGACTGGGGAAAGGGATCTACCCTGCCTGAGGACCCATTGTTGCCACATCAGCTCCTCACAGCACTGACACAGCCTGCAACAGAGCCTCTCCCAATCCAAAAACGAGGAGGAGTGACAGTGGAACTTCTGGGCCGAGGGTCAAGAGCAGGAGCATGAGGATTCCCTTGACTGTGAACTCGACCAAGATCTTGTCCAAAGACTGAAGAGTTGATGGCAAGGAGAAGCAGGTGGAGTAGCCACACAGAGAACATGCACCACCTCCTGCTGCTGAACCCCAGAAGGAGGCAACTCCTGGGAGAAGACAGTCTGGTCCACCGAATGCTCCCAACCTTCCTGGGAGAGGATCAAATGGACCAGAGTCCTGAAGACTGAAGACGGAGTTGTCCTCAATCCCTCAATCCCCTCAAACAGGTCGAGAAAGATCTCAACTGCCTGGTTGGCTTGTGTCATGGCCAACAAGCCTGACAGGATCAACAGGAGCTAGCAGCCTGGCCATTGACCAATACAGGATCAGCCGAAGAAAAGCACTCGATAGGCGCTGAGTGATCGAGGGAACTGCAGGAGCAGGAAGAACGTGCTTGTTCCCAGTCCCATGACCGATGGTGAATTTTTTCACCTTCTTCTTTTCACCATGGGAAGGGCCCTCCCCGAGGGTTTGGAGGGATTTACACATTTCCCTAAAGGTTCCCATGAAGGATGCCCCAATGCTGGCCCCAACCGGGAGCAGTGTGCATGTTGAAAGCACCTGACAAAGCTTGGGTCACCGCCTCTGCCATGGCTGCAAGCTGGGCAACCAAGCCTGCTGCCATGGACACTGCTTTACAGGCATCCTTGAAGTGGACCGGGGGTCCCATTCACCTGGCTGACCAAAGAGGAAGTGCACATAATGATCCTCGAGAGAGGAGGGCAAGAGAGTTTTACATAGGTCGCACGCCTTTGCATCATACTCTGCCCAGAGACAGTACATGCACGATGAGTGTGGGACTGTTCTGGACATTTTGGCTGCATTGGATGCAACATTTGAAACTGGGACCGGACCAGGCTTCTTTTCGATCCACTGACAAAGCAAAACCGAGAAAAGAAACATAAAGCAAAGACAAAACGCTGATGGCGCACTTAAGATTTGCAGGAGCCTACACTGTGCATGGAGCCGCGAGGGAGACCTGATTCGTCCAGCAGCGAGGAAGATCTGACATCATGGAACAGTACCAAGGAGTATACAACCCAGGTGGGTGGGAGGAACTTAGCTTGAAGACGTTTCGGACAGAATTAAAGGCAAAGGAAGACTGCCAGAGTGTGGACAGTGCACCGTATCCACGCCCCTAGAAAGGTCTTTTCCCACATGGGCCTGATGGCATCAAGGTCATCAACATGGGTGTCAGTGGAGGAGGACTGATACAAACATACAAAACACTGCAAAATCACATACAGTAAGCGCCACTATATTATGCACATAATCACAGACAGTGAATACATGCAAGTTTACCTTGCTTTGAAGATTGTGGTTGCTGGTAGATTTGGGTAGCAGTGCGCTGCCTGTTCCCAACAGCTGCTTCTGGCGTGCTGAATGTCCTCTGAAAGCAGACTGGATGACTGTAGCAGCCTGGAAGGGAACACAACAAGGGAGTCAGTAAGCAGGATAGCACAGAGCTGGCAGACTGTCACAGACAAGCAGCATCATATCTTATGATTTTTATGAATGTAAATTAAGTAAGGTAATATTACCCAAAAATTAGTTAAATGTGTATAACATAACATAGTAACACAATAATTTACAGTTGGAAGGGACTGTAGGACCATCATGTCTGCCCCCCCGCTTCATAAGCAGGGATGAAATAAGTATGTGTTGCAAACATTTACCTAGTTATAAAGATTCTCTGCCCACTCTAAACTAGAAACACAGAATTTGTCAGCAGATAAGGACCGTACGGCCCACCTAGTCTTCCCATTTCCCTGCTCGCTGCTGCAACCTCAGATCCTATTTGATCTGTGGCTCTCCTGCTCTGCACATCTCCAGGATACCCTTACGTCTATCCCATGCACTCTTGAACCCCCATATTGTTTTCACACCCATCACTTCTGCAGGAAGGCTGTTCCACAACTCCACCACCCTTTCAGTGAAAAAATACTTCCTAACATTACCCCTGAGCCATCCACCCTTCAGTCTCATATCATGCCCCCTTGTTCTTGTACAGAGTTTTTTCTGAAATATGCTTTCCACATGTACCCTGTTTATTCCGCTAAGGTACTTGAAAGTCTATCATATCTCCCCTCTCCCTTCTTTCCTCCAGTGAAAAGATATTAAGGTGCTTAAGTCTTTCCTCGTACGGCTTCTGGTGCAGTCCATGTACTATCTTCATTGCCTTTCTCTAGACTGTCTCTATTTTGTCAATGTCCTTCCGGAGGTGTGGTCTCCAGAACTGGACACAGTACTCCAGCTGAGGCCTCACCAGTGAGCTGTACAGTGGCATCACCACCGCCTTCCTCCTGCTTGTTATGCCCTTCCCTATGCACCCCAACATTCTGTGTGCTCTCCCCATTGCCTTTTCACACTGTTTGGTCACCTTCAGGTCATCAGATAAGATAGCCACCAGGTCTCTCTCCTGACTTGCGGTAGCCAGAATTTCCCCACCCATCCTGTACTCCTCCCTTGGATTCCTGTGACCCAGGTGCATGAGCTTGCACTTTTTAACACTGAAACTCAACTGCCAGACACCCAAACATTCCTCTGATAGGCTTAGGTCTTTCTTATTTTTTATACCCCCTCCGGTGTGTCCACTCTGTTGCAGATCTTGGTGTCATCTGCGAAGAGGCACACCTTTCCCTCCAGATGCTCTACAATGTTGCTAATGAAGACACTGAATAGGACTGGCCCCAGCACTGACTCCTGTGGCACCCCGCTGGTCACCTCCCTCTCCTCAGATTTCATGCCATTTACCACCACCCTCTGAATCCAGTCCCTTAGCCAGTTCCCAACTCACTTTACCACCTTAGGACTGTAAGATATGCTTACCTACACACACGTGACATACACAAGGTACGTCATCACTGCAAAGCTTACCCACATGCGCATGACGTACACAAGGTGTGTCATGATTACCTGTATGCTCATGCCATGCAGATAATTCACAAGTGCATAACCCACAGCCATAAGTGGGATAGTCTTACACACACAAGCCCACATCTATAAGTGGGGATACTTACACGCACACCCACGTCTAATAAGTGGAGCATCTCACACACAGACATAACGTTGTGACGTCTCACACAGATATATCAGTTATACCACGGAGCTTGGGACACATACACATACACGTATACATACATATACACACACACACACACACACACGTAGAGCTAGGAACACATACGGGGGGGTTTACACAGTAATCAGTATAGGTTTTACATACACACAAGGCTAGGCAATTCTTTTTACTTTTACATGTGACAGAATAATAGATCCAAGCTATGCAGCACTCTGCTTCTGAAGGCACAGCCTTTACCCTACATATAATTCTGCATGGTATAGAACAAAACCACCACAAATTATTTTCTAATTTAGATCTGCACTGCTATCTGCTGCCATAATGTCTAATAATTATGAAGGAAGTCCTGGAACCCCCTTTTACAGCTAAGGTGCCACGTGCAACCACAGCAATAATTTATGAATGGGCATTTCAGAGAGCATGATGATACATTACAAAATGTTTCATCCATGGGAACACGTCACTGACAAGCGTATTCTTGTGAATAGAATGCTACAAATTTTAGCAACCAAAAGGGCAACTAAGATATCACCCCATCAGTCCACCAAATTGACCAATAATAGTAATAGTAAGTGTGATCATCATGCGCTTGTACCTATCACCAGACCTAGATCTTTTCAGGGTATAAAACCCCTTGCCCCATGCCCCCACTCCGAGGAAAGTGCAGGCAGACCCTGCACAGACACTGCAGTATATGAGAGCTTCCAGATTCCCAGGTCTGTATGTTACATATTTAGTATGCAATGTAGAATGACTGTCCTATAAGGCAAGCTGGTAGGACAATAAAAGAACCGTACGTTGCTTTTATAATTGCTTCTGTTTCTTTTTATTGTCCTTTCTTAGTCCTAGAATCTGTAAGAGGGGTATTGTATGTTTTGTTATGGTTTAGTGATCTCCTGACATTCCCCAAAGGGTTACATTTCCCTGCAGGTAACCAAGGGTTTATTATATCATAATAACGAAGTCAGAGGGTGTCCAACAGAGCCCAGCAAAATACCAACAGTACCTTGGGAGGCTGGGTACTAAATCCACTAAGAGAAAAGGTTCTGCAAGACAGCAGTGCCAAAACTGGCATCCCTTCTGGACTGTATGTCCAGACAGTAGTGTTTTGTTGAAGTGTGTACTGTTTTCCAAGTAGCTACTTAAAGATTTACTGCAGGGAAACACCTCTTGATGCTACTACTCATTTATGTGGAAGGGCATCAGAGGGTTACTCCCAGAGTACTGTATATACAGTATCTGCCAATATTATATATAGACAGAAAAAATCCTCTTTAAGAACAGCTACAGGCCTGGACCTGGTGGTCCCTAAATGCAATCTGGAAGTAGGCAGAACCTCAGTTTTTTATCTAGGGTCAGCGGCATGGAGTAGTGCTCCACATACACTGAGACCAGTATCTGGTATGATCACATGGGTCAAGATAAAAACTTGGCTTGATCGTAAAGCTAAAGAACCACTAGTATGCTGCCAGACATTTTAACATTTCACTTCTTGCTTTAGCTGATATTATTTTCCTTTTGTTTAACTGTTTTTGATATTGTTGTTTACATTTTATTGTTGAATTTCTCTGTAAACAATGTATTGGATTTATCGAGTTTTTTACTGTGTTACTTTGTACCTTCAAACTGTGGGACCTTGTTGTAAATGAGCTTTGGCTCAGTTGAGTTTATCCTTTGTTCATATCTGATATGAATAAAAACATTTTACTACTACTACTACAGAGGCAGAGGTGTCCACTGTGCAGTGAGCCCTAAGGCCTTCAGGAGGCAACCTGCCGACTTTGACATAACAGAACTGTATGTAGGAAACTATCCAATGAGAAACGGTTCTCTTGGATGCTGGCTTACTTGTCTCCACTTCACTAAAGGTGACGAACAACTTGGAACGGCTGGACCTTACATCCTTTGTGTGGTCCAAGTAGCAGCTCAGAGCCCCCTTAACATCTAGACTGTGGAGTTGTTGTTCACCTAAACAGGATTTTGCTGTATAGAAAATGGTGTGTAACAAACTGAGTCAGATGAAATTCAGACACAACTTTAGGGAGGAATTTTCTGTTAGCACTTAGGACTGCCTCGTCCCTGTGAAATATATACAGTTATGGTCTGTGCAGAGTGCTTGTAGCTCGCTCACCCTTCTGGCAGATGTGAGTGCCACAAGGAAAACTGCTTTCCAGGTGACATACTTCAAAGCAGCAGCTGTCACAGGCTTGAAAGGAGCCTCCATCAGCTGGGAACTACAAAGATTCAGGTTCCCTGGGGGGACAGGATCCCTACTGGAGGGTACCGATGAGTAAGGCCTTTAAAGAACCATTTGAAAATGGTTTGTCGGTCACTAACCTGTCTTTGCCAGCTGATGTATAAGCTAACACTGCTGCCAAATGCACCTTCAGTGTTGAATGCCTTAGGCCCAAGGACTGGAGGTGGACTAGGCAGTCCAGGATTGTGGCTAGAGCTGCCCAGAAGGGGTCAATCTGTTTAGGAGAGCACATAAGGAAAATATTTCCCCATTTTAGTGACTTTTCCTTACTGTTTGTTTCCTGGAAACCTAAAGTACTTCCATACCTTCTCAGAAAGATTCAGTCTAGAGAACTCTAACCTCTCAAGAAACATACCCCGAGGCATAGAGGTTTCAGATCTGGGAATGTAATCCTGCCCTGTGACGCTGTTAACAGGTTGCTCCTCGGGGCAGGTTTATAGACTGTCTACTGTTGAGGGACAGGATTATGAAGAATCATGTCTGTCTGGCCAAAGCCTGGAACAATTAGAATCATTATTACGGACTCCTTTCTCACTTTTATCAGAACTCTCAGTAAAACCGGGAACAGAGGAAAGGCATAGAGAAACTTCCCATACCATCTGAGGACTAGAGTTTCCTCTGGGATTGAACCCCTTGCTGGTAGTCTGCAACAAAAAATGTGGGAGCTAACTATTCTCCTAGAAGGTGAACAGATCTACTTCTGGTGTACCCTACCTTCTGAACATTGATACCAGCACTTGCTGGTTTAGGGCCCTTTCTTGATTTTCCTGGCTGATCCTGCTCAAGGAGTCTGCTACTACACTGCGTTTCCCTGGTAAGTGTACTGTGGATATCTGCACCTCCAGGGAATATTCCAGGTTACAGATCTTCATGGCTTCTTTGCACAACTTAGAGGAGGTCGGGCCTGGTGTGTGATAGACTTAGTTTGATGGACCATTATCAGACTATTAATCAGCAATTACCCATAAGAAGGCAGAATTCCTGTCCAGGGAAATTGCTACTGCGCAGAATCGACCAGCCCAGCTTTTCAGAACCGTGGACAGACTGTGCAATCCACTCTGTCTTCAGCCTGGAAATGCTTTTTCACAAGAGCGTTGTGAGGAGATTGCTCGATTCTTCGTGGATAAGGTTGCCGCTATCAGATCCAGCATCCACCTGACCCCTCTCAAGGGAGTAGCAGTGGTCAGCAGGAGACATCGGATGCCCAGTTTGTGTGGTGTGACTTCAGCCGACCCACAATCAATGATACTGTGATGGTTATCCAGTCATTGCATCCGACTAACTGTAGTTTGGACCCGGGCCCCACGCGCCTTTTAGTAGGGTGTGTGGACAGTATCAGTCTGGTCCTTGCCAAAATAGTCTGGATGTCCTTGGAGAGGGGGATCTTTCCAGATCCCCTGAAGAAGGCCGTGGTTCGGCCCCTTCTTAAGAAGCCCTCCTTGGACCCTGACTATCTGGCTAACTACAGGCCTGTCTCTAACCTACCCTTTGTGGGTAAGGTTATTGAGAAGGTGGTGGCGCTACAGCTGGATGACCATTTGATCTGCTACAATATTTATGATTCTCTCCAGTCCGGATTTAGGAAAACACATAATACCGAGACAGCCTTGTCCAGGTACTAAATGACCTCCTAATAGCGAGAGATCGAAAGACCCATTCCATCTTGGTCCTTCTAGATCTCACTGTGGTATTTAATACCGTGGACCATGACGAGCTGTTGGATCGCCTGAGGCTCATCTGCGGACTTTCAGGGTCGGTCCTCAGACGGTTTCAATCATTTCTCGTGGGTAGGACTCAGAGGGTGGAGTTTTTTTTTTTTCCTCAGCTCCATTCTCCCTATCCTGTGGGGTGCTGCAGGGATCCATCTTAGCGCCCATGTTGTTTGCGGTGTATATGCTGCCGTTGGGAGCGATTATTAGGTGATACGGCTTGAGTTTTCACTGCTATGCAGATGATACTCAGCTGTAAATGTCCTTTGTGCCTGGTCAGGATGATGCTGTCTCGGTCTTTAACAGCTGTCTAGCCGAGATCCAGGACTGGATGAATGTGAGCTGGCTGCGGTTAAACCCAGAAAAAACTGAGGTGTTGACTGTGGACCCAGGTCGTTGTGAGGCGGGTGTGTTGGCGTGTTCTCCTTCAGATCTACGGCTTGGAGGTGTCCAGCTAACTACCTCAGACCGGTTGCGGAACCTGGACATTATGTTTGACGATTGCCTGACCCTAAAATTGCAGGTATCGGCAGCTGTCAAAACCACTTTTTACCATTGGAGGAATATCGCCCCATCTCCGGATGATCTTTCAACGCTGGTCCATGCTTTCATTACCTCCCACATTGACTACTGCAATGCCCTTTACCTAGGGCTACCGGGGGCTGATATCCGCTGCTTGCAGCTAGTGCTGAATATGGTAGTCAGGCTTTTGACGGGTACCTCTAGGACCAGTCATATAATGCTTGTGCTTCGCGGACTGCACTGGCTGCCGATACAGTGGCGGATCACCTTCAAGGTTGCTTTGCTAACCTACACGGTCCTACACGATCAGGGACCGAGTTACCTGAAAGATCTCCTTCATCCCTATTGTCCCCTCTCCGATCCACCAATGAGGGATTGCTAGAGATTCCCAGGGTTTGTTTACAAACATCTGGGGCAAGGGCATTTAGTTTCGTGGCCCTGACCCTGTGGAATTCTCTACCTCGTCGAGTGCAAGATTGCCTGACCATTCAAAGTTTTAAAGCTGCTATGAAAACCTATCTTTTTAGCCTAGCATTTTCCAATTACTAAAGCCGCTATTGTATTTATTAGTTTTAACTTTACTTGGTTATTTTAAAAATGTGTGTGGTTTTATTGTACAGGCGCCTTGGTTTTGGAAAGGCGCCTTTTTATAAATAAAGTATTCATTCACTCATCTTGTTCCTGCCTGTTTGTTTAAGCAGTATGTTTGGGGTGTTGTCTGCTCTGATCTCGATAGACTGACCAATAATCTGGGAGGAAAAGCTTGCATGGCCAGGTGCAATGCCCCGAGTTCCAGGAGATTTATGTGCACCTGTGATTCTTGTGGAAAGGATCCTCTCTGAGGTTGCATTCCTCCTTCCAACAATCCAGTGCCCTTAACAAGGCACTTGTGTCAGGCACCAGTTTAGACAGGTTGTCCCACTTCTGAGACCAAGGTTCCCCTAGCAGGTACTGAATAACCCTCATCTGGAATCTGGCCCCTAGTACAACTGCTGTGGAGGAGGTCATGTGACCCAGTAGCCTTAGAAAATCCCCTACAGACCTTAGGTGGCCTGCTTTGAGGGATTCTACAGTTGAAATCAGATCTGCTACCCTTGCTAGAGGAAGGAATGTCTTCCCCTGCAGGGTAGTCAGCTCTGTACCGATGAAGTCTGGAACTTGAACTGGTTCCGTTTAGGACTTTGAAAGTTTATGAGGAACCCAATTCCTGCAAAGTGTTTAAAGTCAGCAGTATGGAGGAGTTTGCTTCCTGCTGTGTTTTTCCTGAAATCAGTCCATCATCTACGCAAGGGAAAAAAAATGCCACCCCTCTCCTCAAATGTGCTGCCACCATAGCCAGGGCAATTTATAAATACTCTTGGAGCTAAGGTGAGGCCGAAGAGAGGGGCTGTGACCTGGTAGAGGCAATCCCTTAACCTGAACCTTACGTATTTTCCTCAGGCATCTTATGCATTTTTCTTTACAGTTAGGAAGTATCTGGAGTAATGTCCCTTGCCCTGTTGTCCGGCTGGTACTTTTTCCACTGCCTAGGTCGGCAGCAGTTTCTTCACTCCCAACTCCAGCACGATTTTTTCTGCTGGTGTGAGGTTGAAAGACTTTAAGATCCTATAGTTTTGGAAATCTTCTGAACTGCACAGACAAACTCTGGATCACTATCCCTAGGATCGGAGCAGTGAACCAGTCTTCCTTCCACTGACAATGGTTGGGACTTGTTGGGGGGTTCTGCTTTGCCTGGCGTTTGGGTGCTGGTGTTACAGTGGCACACCTATTTCCCCTACTACCTCTGCCCCTGTAACAGGCCCTTTCTGGAGGGTATTCACAGGGGGCACAAGCACGAGGGTAGTATTCCCTATCCTCCTGTAAGTGGTTTTATACTCATCCACTTTTTCTGTGTACGCCTCTGCCTTGCCACCAAACAGGGAATTTCCCTCAGAAGAAAAATCCATAGCTTTTGTCTGAGAGGTCTGGGATATATATGTAGTTCTAAGTCAGGCAAAATGGAAATTATGTACCTACCATAATTCCTGATCTTCTTGGACAAAGTCTCCACCACTCATTCACACTGAAGGGACTACACCAGAGGTGCCAGGACCCAGTGGGAGCCAACATTTTTTCAGGAGGGCCACGAGGAAGCAGCACCGGAAGCCAGGCTTGCGCCGTATAGACTACCTCGGCATCTACCCTCCAACCGCGTCAGTACCTTCTTTTCCCTGAGGAGGTGCAGCATAACTAACCTAGTGAAAGACTGACCTACTATCAGACATAAGATAGTCTGAATGACACATGTAAGAAGGGTCAACAAAACAGAGTTTTCACAGCCCAGCCAATGAGGGAATGAAGACCACAAACAGAGAAGTGAGCTCGGGGAAGGCAGGTGGGCGTGTGAATGAGACTTTGTCCAAGAAGATCAAGAATTACGGTCGGTACGTAATTTCCATATTTTTCTGGACATAAAAGCCCAGATATTCAAAGGGGTTGCGCCGGTGCAACCCTGCAATGCGCCGCGGTGGGATATTGAAAGGGCTGCCAGGCGCAGCGCATATCCCGATGCACAAGGGTGCAATGTAATAGTATGCGGCACAGATGAAAAAATTACTCACCATAGTAATGTTGTTTCTTCTAATGGAGTCTTCCTGTATTCAGACATAATGCAGTTAGGCCCAGCACTTGAACTGCCCCAGAGAGGAAAGAGTTAACTCTATGCAGAAGCATAGAACGTTGAGCTTGAGCTCGGTTTTCAAACCTCTGTCTGTGGTACTTCCCAGTGTAACCGTCAGATTCTTATGAGCTAACTAACTAGTAACTAAAGTGTGTGTAAATTGTTCAAATATAGCCAAAGGGCAAAATACATCTTCTTAGGCCCCAAAAGACTCAAGTCGAGAACCCAAGAAGGAAAGGTAGTGACAATATTTAGTAAAACACCAGAAAAAATAATAACATCTACCCCACCCAAGAAGGAGGGTACAAGGTACACCCCTGAGGTGCAACACTGTACCTGCCATCCCACTTCCCAACACCAGGTTCTGAGAGGGGAGGCGGGGGGGAGGTCTGAATACAGCAAGACTCCATTAGAAGAAACAACATTACTATGGTAAGTAATTTTTTCTTCAAACAACATGAAGGCTTGCTGTATTCAGACATAATGCAGACTACCAAGCAGTTCCCTATGGAGGAGGGAATGCAGAACCTACTTTGGGAAGAAGCTCTGCTGTACCAAAGCTAGCATCACACCTAACCTGGATGTCCAGGGAGTAATGCTTGGTGAAAGTATGTACTGTTTTCCAGATCTCTAACAAAGGTATATCTCTGGCTGCAGCTAGAGAAGCAGCTATACCCCTGGTCAAGTGAGCCCTCAGGCCAGAAAGGGGCATCCTACCCAACTTATCATAACAAAATTGTATAGAAGAAACAATCCACCTGGCAATAGTTCTTAGTGGCAGGCTTACCCTTTCCCACTTCACCATAAGTGAGAAACAATTGAAGACAGTCATTTCTATGTGCCTTAGTATGCTCAACGTAATAGCTAAGGGCCCTGTTAACATCCAGACTGTGTAACCTTCTTTCACCTGAAGAAGAATGGTCAGTGAAAAACACAGGGAGAGATATAGACTGGTTCAGATGAAAATCTGAAACCACTTTGGGCAAGAACCTCCTATTGGTTCTGAGGACTACTTTGTCCCTATGGAACTCACTAATCCACCTGGCAGAAGTAATAGCTACCAGGAACACAGTTTTCCAGGTCAAGTACTTCAATTTGGCCGAAGCCAGAGGTTCAAAGGGTGGCTGCATTAGCTGAGCTAAGCAGACATTAAGATCCCAAGGCGGAGTGGGCTCCCTAAAGGGAGGGTTAATGTGAACCAGACCTTTGAAAAACTTCCTGAAAACAGGATGAGATGACAGGGAAGAGCCCTTCCCTGCTGAGAGGAATGCAGAGACAGCTGCTAGATGAACCTTCAGAGTGGCAGACCTAAGGCCTAAACCATTGAGATGAACTAGATAGTCTAAGGTTGTGGAAATGTCTGTAGAATCAGGCAAGATGCCTTTCTGAGAGCACCAAATATACAGGTTACTCACCTGTAACAGGAGTTCTAGGAATGGTATATGTTGTTCATCCACACTGTCTGGCAGGTATCCTTGCCGCTTTAAATCTTGCCGGAAGGTCTTCAAGCTGGCTCCTCCCACCCACCCGGGTGGTAAAACTCTCGGCTCCGCCCCATGACGCCAGATCTGGCCCGCTGGAAGCTCAGGTTGTGCGTCAAGCCGAGTTATATAGGATGAACAACATATACCATTCTAGAACTCCTGTTACAGGTGAGTAACCTGTATTTCTAGGGACATGGATATGTTGTTCATCCACACTGTCTGGCAGACTCCTAGCAGTTCTCCTGGAGGAGGGAGGCAAGGCGCACACCCCCTACTTAGGGAATAGAGACTGGAGAACCGAGGCCCCAAAACCAGCATCCCGGCGTGACTTAAGATCGATGTGGTAATGGGTGATGAAGGTGTGTGCTGACTTCCAGGTAGCAGCCCTGCAGATTTCCTGGATAGGGACATCCCTGGAAGCAGCCACCGATGCAGCAGTATGGCTGGTAGAATGAGCTCTTATCCCTCCGGGAGGCTCCATGCCTGCCAACTTATAGCAGAGATCTATGCAGGAGGTGACCCACCTGCCTATCGTCCGCTTGGCTGCAGGTCTGCCAGGTGCGGCTTCAGCGTAGGTGACAAACAGCTGGCGAACCTCTCCCCGAATTTCAGCCGTGCGCTCCTTATAGTAAGCGAGCGCCCTTCTAGGGTCCAGAGTATGGAGCCTATATTCGGCCTCCAAGGTGTGATTGGGGTAGAACACCGGCAGAGTCAACACCTGGTTAAGGTGAAACTCCGACACCACCTTCGGAAGGAATTTCGGGTGGGGGCGCAGGACAACCTTGTCCCTGTGGAAGACCAGGTAAGGAGACTCCATGCAGAGCGCCTGGAGTTCTCCCATCCTTCTGGCTGACGTGATAGCCACCAAGAAGGCGGTCTTCCACGACAGGTGAGAGAGTTCACACCTGTGCATTGGTTCGAATGGCTTGCCCATGAGCTTTGCCAGTACCAGCAGTAGATCCCACGGAGGTGGAGGTTCTCGCACCGGAGGGGAAATGTGATCAAGGCCTTGGAAAAAGCGCCAGACCACCTTCTCCTGCGCACCGACTGCTTCCCGGCCCGCGCCCGGTAAGCAGAGATGGCGCAGGCACCTTAAGGGTCGTCGACCCAAGCCCTTTGCTGAGAAAGGGACCAAAGGTAGTCCAATATGCTCGCCAAGGAACAGGAGGAAGGGTCCAGGCCCTTGCCCTGGCACCAAATGGAAAATCTCTTCCATTTGAAGGCGTAGCATTTTCTGGTCGACTCCTTACGGGACGCCTCAACCACGTTGAGGACCTCGTCGGAAAGACCCAAGGCCTGGAACTCTAGCGCTCAGAACCAGGCCGTCAGGTGCAGGGATTGAAGGTCCAGATGGAATACCTTCCCTGATTGACTGAGAGCAGGTCCGGGCGAGCTGGAAGCTGCCTCGGAGCCTGGAGCTGAGGCTGAGGAGATCTGGTACCAGTACTGGCAGGGCCAGTCTGGGGCTATCAGAATCACCTGCGCCTTGTCCCTCCTTGCTTTGAGAAGCACCTTTGCATCAAGGGAACGGGAAAGGTGAAGAGGCCCGGGGTCCACAGCTTGAGAAGGTATTCCCCGCAGCGATCCCTGCTGAGGGGGGGCATGGAACAGCCTCAGCTTTGCATTCTCCCTGGAGGCAAACCGGTCCACCTGAGGTGTCCCCCAATGGAAGAACAGATCTTGTACTACCTCCGGCAGGAGAGACCACTCGTGGGACGCAGCCCCTATCCGGCTTAGGGCATCGGCCAGGGTGTTGGAGGCTCTTGCCACATGAATGGCTAGGAGATCCACCTCCAGGCTGCGCACGAGTGACCAGATGCGGAGAGCTTACTTGCATAGAAGCATGGCGGTTTAGATAGTACATGGTCGTGGTGTTGTCCATCTGGACCGGACCACTTGACCCCGAAGAAATGGAGCAAAGGCGGTGAGAGCTAGGCGGACCGCTCGGAGCTCCAGCAGGTTGATGTGGCATCGGGACTCCCGTGGGGACCAGAGGCCGTGCGCTCGGTGTTCCCCCAGATGGGCACCCCAACCCATCAGAGAGGCATCGGTCGATAGAGAGACCATCGGCTCGGGCAGACAAACGGGATACCCTCCTGCAGATGAACTGGAACGGTCCACCACCGGAGAGCGTTCCACATCCCCTGGGTCACTGTCACTAGCTGGTCCAATGGATCGCAGCGTTGGGACCACTGGCTGGCCAGCCCCCACTGAAGGGGGTGCATGTTCCAGCGGGCCCAACGGACCACGCTGGTACAGGCCGCCATGAGACCCATGAGGCACAGGAAGTCCCGGGCAGGGCGCAATTGCCTAACCAGAAATGATTGGGCAAAGGAGGAAAGAACCTTGGCCCTGTCCGCCGGGAGCCGTGCTCTGGCTCGAAGAGAGTCGAGCTCTGCCCCGATGAAAAGAATCACCTGCTTCGGCTCGAGTTCTGACTTGGCCTCGTTGATGAGGAGGCCGACCTGAGAGCAAACCTGGAGGGCCAGATCTCTGGACCGCTCCACCTCCTGTCTGGAGGGGGCTGCTATCAGTCAATTGTCCAGGTAAGGGTAAACCCAGACCCCTTGATGCCGCAGGAATGCTGTCACCACTGCCATGCATTTGGTGAAGACCCTGGGAGCTGGAGATAAGCCGAAGGGCATGGCTTGGAACTCGAAAAGGGATCCCTCCGCTCGAAAGCGAAGGAACCTTTGATGGGACGGACGGATAGGGACGTGAAAGAACGCGTCCTGTAGGTCCAGAGAGCAGAACCACACGCCGTGTTCCAAGGATGATATTATCTGAGCCAGAGTGACCATCCTGAAGGTTCGAGACCTTAGGAACTTGTTTAGGTCATGTAGATCGAGAATGGGCGCCAGCCCCCATCCGCTTCGGAACCAGGAAGTACCTGGACATGAACCTGGTTTGAGGGAGGGTCCGCCACCTCTCTTATCACCTCCTTTTTGAGGAGGAGAGCGATGTCGGCTTGGCGAGCTGACAGCGAGGCTTCGGACCCCGAGGCCCCCCGAGGTGCGACGGCTCTGAAGGGCAGGGCCTGCTCGAACTCCAGAGGCAGGCCCTTTCCCACCACCTCCAACACCCACCAGTCTGTAGTGATAACGGACCAGGCGTAAAGAAAGTGTCGGAGCCGCCCCCCCCACTGGGGGCACCTGGGGTGAGGCGACGGGGTTGGGGGCGACACCCCTCAACCTGTCACTGGGCAGGCTTGGAGGAAGGACCGGCCGAGGGACCTCCAGGGCCTTTACCTCCCTGCTTCCTGGAGGAGGAAGTCGAGGGCTTGGGTTTGGGACGCCAAGCGTGAGCCTGCTGGCCCTGATGCTGTTGGGCCGGACGTGCCGTGGGCGCAGAAGGACGAAAGGGCTTGGGTTGCGGTCTGCGGCCCTTGTCCCTCTGGGCAGATGAGACCGAGTCCAAAGTGGCATTGGACTTTTCGATCCTCTGGAGGTGCTTCTCACCCAGGGCGAAGAGGTCGGGTCCCCAGGAAGGGACATCCGCCAATTTGTGCTGGGTATCCGCCAGAAGGTGGATATCCTCAGCCATGCCCGGGACGGCGATAGCCACTGCGGCCGCGACTGACCTGGCACATGAGTCTCCAATGTCCAGAGCAGTCTGGAGTTGCTGTTGGCCACTGCCCTGCCCTGGTCCCGCACCTGCCTAACCGTGGTCTGCAGGTCAGCCGGGAGATGAGGACACCTGTTCAGGGAGCCCAACAGGGCATGGGAGAAATGTGCCACAAGCATGGCTAACTGGCCTCCACGAAGGCCAAGGAGGACGTAGCGGAGACTTTTCGCCTGGCATGGTCCAATTTCTTGGACTCCTTGTCGGGAGGTTTGTCCATCGCCCAGCGCTTCTCGCCGCGGAAAAGCGCTGTCGGTAACCGCCTCGGCTGAGGGATGTTCCGAGAAACCAGACAGGGAACCGGTAGGGAGCGATACTTCCTGGCCATCCTGGCCAGGCGCAGGGCAGGAAGCAGGGCACTGCCAGAGCTCCAAGGCCGGGCCACAATGGCCTCGGCCACAGGAAAGGCCTCCGAGGGGAATCCCTCAGTCCAATATCTCCGTGAGGGATACTTGGCCGCATGATATAGGCTCAAGCTGCATCCTGTGGACTCCAGATGAGCCTAAGCAAACCCAAGAAGGACGTAGGGCTGTCGCCCAGCGACTGACCTCCAGAGGACTCCAAGTCCACTTCGCCTGGAGAAAAGGGAGGAATCGTCGTCGGACTCAGAAGAGTCCGCAGAGAGCTGCCTCTGGCCTGAGGCCCTCCACCTGCCAAGGGCGATCGGGAGTGAGGGTGACAGACAGCCTATGGGGCAGACTCTGAACCGACCAAGAATTCTTGGTCGGAGCCCCAAACAGCGGCTGTGGAGGCGGAGGTTCCACCGGAATCGGTGGAGCAGCTGGTTTTGGCCAAACAACCGGCCTGGGAACAGGCTCCTCGGGTAAGACGAGGGGTTGTTTCGGCCGCTCCGGTGACAGCCACTTAATGGCCGGGGAAGGTGACGGCGTCGGCTTATTCCTGGTCAGAAGGAGCTGTTGCCACATGAGGTCCTCATATCGTCAATGTAACTTACGTTGAAGCCTCCCCTCGTCTGAGGAGAAGGACGAGGACGAGCGGGGCCGCCGCTTACCGCGGTGCAGAGACCGAGACCACCTATGATGGCGGGATCGGCTGGACCGCGAAGAAGTCCGAGACCGAGACCGAGAACCTCAGCTTTTCCGAGGATGGTGCGGGGAGGGGACGGGTGGAACCGGCTCTCCCCTCGGCTCGGAGGGTGCACCCGAGGACTCCGGAACCGGAGGCACTGGCAAGCCCACGGGATCCTCAACTCCCACCGGGGGAACCGGTGAGAAAGGATTTTCAGCTTCGCCGGTCGACAACCCAACAGGTCGAGAAAGATCTCGACTGCGTCGACGGAGTCTCGTCAACTGACCTGACGGGGACACACGTGAAGCCAGTAGTCAAGGATTCAGACGGGTCGATGGTCGACTACTGAGAGAGGGACCTCTCCCGCCCCAAGAGCGCCGACGGAGGGACTTACCCCTTGTCTTCTTCTTGGACCGAGAAGAAGGTCCAGTGACGCTGGTCCCTCTCTCCAGTGGAGAGGGACAGACAAAGCTCCTTAAAGGAAGCTGTATAAGAGGAACCCAGGAGAGCAGGATAAATGCTGCGGCGGTGATGATGCGTTGCTGGAGCCTCCTCTTCGGGGGCGATCATCTGCTCTAGCTGATCCGCCGAGCCCGCCGCTGCGAACCACCGACCGGCCTCTTTGACTTCACCGAGGAAAACGCTTTCAGACGCCCAGTTGTAAACGGGCAGCACGGTCTTCTGAGGACGAGGCTGAGAAGGAAGAGCACAGGTCGATGCTTTGCGGATCGTGCCTCAAGGCCTAAACAGTAGACACACGGGAGTGCGGATCTGTCCGAGACATCTTTCTGCCCACAAGGGCATCTCCGAAAACTGGAGTCGATTTGTCCATCGTAGCTGCTGGGATAGAAGACCAAGTCTATAATGCAAAACTTTTAAATTCGAAAACCGAAGAATTAGGAACCAGTCTTATACGCAGAGCGTTAAGGAGGGAACCTGAGCTTCCAAGCGGTAAAGAAGATCTGGCGTCATGGGGTGGAGCCGAGAGTTTTACCACCAGGGTGGGTGGGAGGAGCCAGCTTGAAGACCTTCTGGCAAGATTTAAAGCGGCAAGGATACCTGCCAGACAGTGTGGATGAACAGCATATCCATGTCCCTAGAAACTGAACCTTTTCCATTTGAAGTTGTACGTTTTTCTAGTGGAAGGTTTCCTAGAGACCTTCAGAATATCCAGAACTCCCTGAGAAAGATGTAGAGCTGCATATTCTAACTCTTCAAGAGCCAGGCCTTGAGATGGAGAGACTGGAGATTGGGGTACCAGCTCCGCCACTGGGAGGAGGACAGGGAGATTGTATGTCCTGGGCAGAGATAGGGGACATGACACTGACAAGGACAGCAGTAGAGGATACCAAGGCTGTCTGGCCCAGTCTGGAGCCACCAGTATCACTGTGCAGGGTTGAGTCCTGATCTTGATCAGAACTCTGAACAGCAGAGTGAAGGGAGGGAAGGCATAGAGAAACCTGCCCTTCCAGTCCGAAAAGAGCATCCTGGGGAACCGAACCCAGGACTGGAGGTCTGCAACAAAACAGAGGAAGTTGATGATTGTCCGGTGCTGCAAAGAGATCTATCTCTGGAGTGCCCCACCTGGAGAAGATGACCGTCAGTATGTGAGAATCCAGGGACCATTCGTGGTGTCCTTGTGAAATTCTACTCATAGCATCTGCTAGTATGTTGTCCTTCCCCTGGAAGGTGAAATGCTACCAGAGAAGTCTGAAGAGACTAGGCCAGAGACCACAGCTTCATGGCTTCTGTGCACAAGGCCGAGGATTGAGTGCCTCCCTGCTTGTTGATGTACCATATTGTGGTGGTGTTGTCCGTTCTGACTTGGACCACATTGCCCTTGACTGAATCCAAGAAGCTCTGTAGGGCTAGTAAAACTGCCCAGAATTCCAGGAGATTGATATGAAGGAGAGACTCCTGTGGAGACCAGAGCCCTTGAGCTGTCAGGGCTCCCAGGTGGGCTCCCCACCCTAGGAGAGAAGCATCCATAGTTAAAACTACTGATGGAACTTGAGGGAGAAATGGAACCCCTGTCTGAGGTTGTCCTGGTCCAGCCACCACTGGAGAGCTTGGACCAGAGTCTGAGTCACTGGAATCAGTTTGGTAAGTGAATTCTTCTTTTGAGACCAAAAATGCCTCAGATGAAACTGAATGTCCCTCATCTGGAACCTTGCTCCCTGCACCACTGCCATGGAAGCTGCCATGTGGCCCAGGAGCTGGAGTAACTGTCTTGCTGAGTGGGAGACCTGAGGTCGAAAGGAGGAAACGAGATCCACTAGGGCCTTTACCCTTGCCAGGGGAATGAAGTCTTTTGCTTGTACAGTGTCCAACTCTATGCCTATAAAGGTGAGAAGTTGAACTGGTTCGAGTACAGACTTTGGAAGATTGAGAAGAAAACCCAAGGAGCTGAGTAGGTCATGGGTAGTTTGAAGAGCTGACTTAACCTGTAAATGAGACTGACCCACTAACAGCCAGTCGTCCAGATACGGAAAGATGGTGATACCCTGTCTTCTGAGGTAAACCACCAGTACTGCAAGCCACTTTGTGAACACCCTTGGAGCTGATGTTAGACCAAATGGCATGGCTCTGAATTGGTAATGGCCTGAAGGCAACTCGAAACTCAGGTATTTTCTGTGGGAGCACCTGATAGGAATATGGAAGTAGGCATCCTTGAGGTCCAGAGATGCTAGCCAATCCCCTGGCCTTAGAGAGGGAAGGATTATTCCCAGAGTTACCATTTTGAATTTGGGCTTTGAAATGTGTTTGTTCAGATACCTTAGGTCTAGGATGGGGTGCCACTCCCCTGTTTTCTTTGGGGGTAAAGAAGTACCTGGAATACAGTCATTTTCCCTTGTGCTGAGTAGGAACCTTCTCTATAGCTCTGAGAGCTAGAAGAGAGGAAACCTCTGCCTCTAGGGCAAGGGTTTCTGAGACTGATGCAGGTGGAAAAGACTTGGCCTTTCTTTTTGGAAATTTTTTGAAGTTGAGAGTCAGTCCCTGTCTTACTACTTCCAGGACCCATTTGTCTGAGGTCACAGACTTCCAGGCCTGGAAGTAGTAAGCCAGCCTGCCTCCTACTGGAAATGGGGAGTCGACCTGGGCTGACACATCAGGGTGTCTTCTTGGCAGAAGCCTTAGACTGAGAGGAGGAGGGAGCAGCGCTGCTAATCCCCCTCCTACCCCTCCCTCTGAAGAACCCCCTCTGTGGGAAGGGAGAGGAGGCCTGGGCTTGTTAAAAAGGCCTTTGAAAGGGCCTTCCCCTACCCCTAGACTGCTGCTTGTGCAGAGTGGCCTGCCTTTCCTTGGTCTGTGCACTCCTGTACGTGGTCCTATATTAATCCATTTTCTTCATGTAAGCCTCTGTCTGCTCCCCAAACAGAGAGTTACCTACTACAGGAAAATCCATGGCCTTAGTCTGGGTATTCTGTGAAAGGCTAGTACATCTGAGCCAAGCATGTCTTCTGAGAGACACAGATGTAGCCATGACTCTAGATGCCACATCACTGGAATCCACAGCAGCATGAAATTGCATTTTGGATGCCTCAATCCCATCAGCAGCCACCACCTCCAGCTCCTTGGCTATCTGGGGAGAGGCCTGTTTAGCCAGTTCCAGAACAGTGTCCCATCTGGATTTCTGGTACCTGGCTGTGTAGGCCATATAAGTAGCCTGCCCGAGTCCCAAAGAGGATGCCAAATACTGTTTTTTGGCCATGGCATCCACTTTCCTGGAGTCCTTATCCGGGGTGTGTGAAGCCAAAGGAATGTTAGCCCTGTCACAGGCTGCAGCTGCACTACCCCAACATGGCTGCAATGACTATAAAGGAACTCCGCAGCTGAGCCTGATAACAAATACCTCCTGTCCATTCTCTTATCCACAGGAGATATTGAATCAGGGGTTTGTTAAATTTTGCGCATCTGTTTCTCCAAAGATTTATGAAGAGGGATAGACAGCTTTTTGGACTCTGGGATGTCCATCATTTCCACAAAATCAGGCTCTTCAACCTCCCCTGCTGCTTCAACCAAGGGAAGCTACAGGGTTTGTGCCACCTTTTTGTAAAACAGAAAGTGTGAAGGGGACTCAGACAGCCTGGGAGGAGAGACACCTGAGGGCCTGTCTGGGGAGATGTCCGGTTCAATGGGCACATCCAGACCCCCTTCATCGTCATCATCATCACCGGGATAGTCTTCGTCTCCCTCCCACTCCTCATAATAAGCATCTGGGTCATAATCCGGAGGACACGGATCCGACCGAACCGAGCACCGAACCGGTGGTATCAGTTCAGACGGAACCGGTCTAAGCGATTGGACAATACTAATCGCTTTGGCTATTTCGTCCATGGTTGGAGAGTGGGATACAGGATCCGAACCGGCAGACTTGCGCTTTTTCTTTGATGAAACTGACCCCTCGGGGTCGGCTCTCCTTTTGCCCGAGGAGGTATCACCTAGGTTAGTAGGCACCTCCTCAGGTTCGGCCACAACCAAACCAGGCTGGCCATCTGGATCTATGGACTTCTCGGACTCCCTTTCCTTCAGCCTACTCAGTCTTTTATCTAGAGTGGTTTTAGGAAAGTTCTTTCAGATTTGCAGTCTGACTTGAGATGGTCAAACCCCAGACAATAAACACAGATGAGGTGTGGGTCGGCCTTAGCAAAGGCCTCCCCACACTAAGTACAGTGTTGAAACCCGTGGGACTGGTTTTCTTCTTGGGTTTCTCAGACATGGCCAACCTAACAAATTACCCTATAGAAGCTTTCAAACCAGGTAATAAAACAACCGATCGGTTACAAACCGTGTCACAGGATTTATAAAAGAACCGGCAAAAGTCCGGTTCTTTTGAAACCGATTGGTACCGGAACACCACACTAATCCCAGAAAGAGAGAAAAATTTTACAAAGTCAGTTCCAAACTGGACCGACCGGAAAGAAACCGAAGAAAGACAATTTCCACTCTTTTTATTAAAATAAAACACAGTCACTACATATCTACTGTACATACTACCTGTACCGTAGACAGAGGCTGGAAATCCGAAAATAACAAAAATATGCGGTTTAAACCAAATGCTTTATTTTTCTTTTACCGAACCGAGCAGAGGAAATCTCCGGAGCGACTTCACTGTTAGGCGAAGTAAAGAATCTGACGGTTACACTGGGAAGTATCACAGACAGAGGTTTGAAAACCGAGCTCGAGCTCAACGTTCTATGCTTCTGCACAGAGTTAACTCTTCCCTCTCTGGGGCAGTTCAAGTGCTGGGGCTAACTGCATTATGTCTGAATACAAGCAAAACTTCATGTTGTTTGAAATAGGGGGCATGCCCATGCATATGCGGCACATCATGATATTCAGCCCGGGATGTGCAGCGCATATGCTGGGGCAACCCTGCATTGCGCCATATAAGGGGACTCAAAGTTGAGCCTGTGAAGAGTAGGAACAAACCCGGCCACCCACAGGTGGGCTGCTGTATTGCATGGCACAACACAGCAACTACCAGCCGTGGGTGGCCACCCTCCCAACCAGAACATCATCCATAAGCACCCACAGAACCCTGGTAGTCTAGTGGTACCGCCCCTCCGCCTGTCGCTGCGATCGTGGTAATTCCCTGTATACCACATCCCTGGTGATCCAGTGGCACCCTCCACCCCTCCCACCCACACAGACCCCTTGCCTACCCCGATGTAGTCATTCACATATTTGGGACTGTCTAGTACAGTATGTCCTGCAAACCCATTGGTCAACACTGTGGACCAATGGGCTTGCAGCCCATACTGTATCTGTCATTCGGCGGGTGGCCAGGCAGTATGCGGGCGGGTTGCAGCCGCCCACAGATGACGGGGGCCGGGTGACAAGGGTCTGTGTGGGTGGGGTGCCACTGGACCACCAGGGATGTGGTAAATGGGGATTTATCATGATCGCGGCGACGGGCGGGGGGTACCACTAGACTACCAGGGACTGGGAGTACTATTACGGTACTTTACTGGCGATCGTGGCAACGGGCGGGAGAGGGGTTGCCATTAGACTACCAGGGAGTACTTGAACAGTATATTACTAGCAATCGGGGACACGGGTGGGAGGGGGTACCGCTAGACTACCAGGGAATGATTTACAATATGGCTACCGGCGATCGGGGAATTGGGAGGGAGGGGGGTCCACTAGACTACCAGGGAACTGGGTTATGGCTTGATACTGCAATCGCAAGGGCGGGGGATGTCCTGGGATCCCTACTGCCCTCATCATTCTGTGCAGGGCTCCAGGCGTAAGTCGCCGGGCTGCCCTGCGCAAATGCAAATGGCCCCATCAGCACCTTGCATATATTATGGCCTCAATTGCATGCCTCTGCTGAATATCGCAGGTGACGCGCATCCCTGTGCTCCCTGGCAGTGACTGTGCCGGCGCACTGCCACTGCACTATGCGCAATATGTGCACTGGCCCTGCCATATTCAACAGTGCTGTGCCATGGAGCAGCACCGTTGACTATCACCAGGACCTGGCCCCAGCGCATCATGGTTGCGCTGCACCCAGGCTTGCGCCACTGCCTGGCGCAGTCTGAATATCTGGCCCAAAATCTCCATCACTCATTCACACTGATGGAAGAGTACTAAGCTAAAATAATCCCCGCCCCCCCCGAGACGGGCAGCAGGGGAACAGAGGAGCTCACCTAGGACAAGAGTCCATTAAGGATTGTCCTGCCAAAGGACTGATGCTGTCTGGCATGGACTTCCAAGGCGTAATGCTTTACAAAAGCGTGCAAGGAGCTCCAAGTGGCCGCATTGCAGATGTCCGCAATGGGCACATTGCGGATTTCAGCCAGAGATGCCGTGACTGCTCTGGTAGAATGAGCGTACACTCTGCCTTCAAACTTAACCTGTGCCATAGAGTAGCAGTGATGGAGGCATGCTACTATCCACACTGAAATACACCTGATAGCAACAGGTTGACCCAGCTGGGTCGGGCTGAAGGAGATAAACAGTTGTTTAGATGTGCGAATTTCCTTAGTTCTGTCTGTGTAGAACCGCAAGGCTCTCTTCACATCCAAGGAATGAAAGGTATGCTCTCCTTAATTCTGGAAGTTCGTGAAGTAAGTAGGAAGGACCAAAGGCTGGTTCAGATGAAATTCTGAGACAACCTTGGGAAGAAACTTGGGGTGAGTTTTAAGAACTACCTTGTTTTTGTGAAATGCAGTGTATGGGGGGTCTGTGATCAAAGCATGTATTTCTGATACTCTGCAGGCGGAAGTAATTAGCACCAGGAAGGCCGTCTTCCAAGTCAGAAATTTCAAGTCACAAGTAGCTAGAAGCTCAAAAGGTTTACGGGTTTATGGGATATCTAGCACAAGGTTAATGTCCCAGGCTGCTACAGGTCATCTAACTGGTGGCCTGGTATGCAGAATTCCCTTAAGAAACCTCTTAACCATAGGTAGCTGAGCCAGAGACAAGGAGAGTATAGGCTCATGATACGCAGAGATTGCACAAAGATGAACTTTGATGGTGGAGTATTATAGACCTGTGTTAGAGAGGGCCAGAAGATACTCTAGGACTTTGCTCGGTGGGCAGGAAAAGGAGTTCCAGGAGGATTCTGTACACCAGATAGAGAAACATTTCCACTTAGCCATGCAAGTCTTTTGAGTAGCTGGCTTGCGTGCAGCTACTAGAATATCTGAAACTCTGTGTGAAACATTAAACCTGTTCACCTCTATCTCCTCAGGAGCCAGGCATGGAGGTGAAGAGACCTCAGGTTGGGATGGACTACAGGGCCCTGGGTCAGTAGGTTCATCTGAAGTGGAAGCGGTTTCGGACAAGTTTCCAACAGCCAGTCGATTAACAGAAACCAGATTTGACGAGGCCAGAATGGGGTGATAAGAATCATTTTGCCTCCAGTTTGAGCAGTACCCTCTGAACTAGGGGCAAAGGAGGAAATGCATACAGAAAGAGTTTTGTCCACTGCAGTCTGAATGCATCCTGACAAAAAACGCCAGGTCTTGGATTTCTGGAGCAGCAGAGAGGCAATTTTGTGTTGAGTGGGGACGCAAAAAGGCCCAGGTCTGGAGTTCCCCATTCTTCGAAGAGTGACTGCACGATGGTTGTGTCGAGAGACCAGTCGTGAGGATCTGCCTCCGTTCTGCTGAGACAGTCTGCCACATCGTTCTGTATTCCTGGCAGGTAAACCGCCTGGATTAGAACTTTGTGCTCTAGACACCATTCTCACACCCTCACTTCCCTGCATAAGGGGTGAGAGTGTGCTCCGCCCTGTTTGTTGATGTAGTACATCACTGCATTGTTATCCATTTGAAGGAGAATGGTCTTGTGACAGAGTATGTTCTTCAAGGTCTGTACCACCTAAAGGACAGCTCTCATTTCCAGGGCATTTATGTGAAGCTGGGACTCATCCTGACTCCATCGGTCCTGGGTGTGGAGATCCTGGCAGTAAGCTCCCCATCCCAGCAGGGACGCATCCGTGGTGATAGAAATCTGGGGATCTAGAGGGATAAAGGGATAACCCTCCTGAAGGTTGTCCTCCTGAGATCACCAGGTGAGTGACCATTTCAGTGGTTCTGTCACCTTGATGTAAAAGGATTGAGGGTGTGTGGTTGGCGACCACTGAGTGCTGAGCATCCTTTGAGTAGTTCTCATGTGAAGATGAGCCAGAGTGAAAACTGAGGATGCCATGAGACCCAGCAACCACTGCATTGCGAGAGCTCAGACTGAGCTGCTTTCTTTGGTGAAGCAGGCCATCTGCAGGATATCGTTCCTTCTGTCCTCCAATAGGAAGGCTTTCACGCAGGAGGTGTCCAGAAGGGCTCCTATGAAGAAGAGTTTCTGGGAGGATTGTAGTTATGACTTTTTCAAGTTCAGATGAACTCCCATGGACATGAGGAAGTTTGAGGCCGTAGCTACGGCTTCTAGAGTCTCTTGTCTGGAGGGGCTTGCAAGAAGCCAATTGTCCAGATATGGTAACACTTGAATTCTGATTTTTCTCAGATGCGCCGCGAGAACTGCACAGCACTTTGTAAAAACTTGAGGCATCGAAAACCTCTGAAACCCATGTGGTGCCACCAGTGCTCCCGGTGCCACCACAGAAAGCGGCGCCAAGAACACAGGCGACACCGGCATACCCCCCAGGCTAGCAGGGAAGGACTCAGGGCAGCCAAAAAAAGGGGGAGCAGAAGGGAGGAGATGGAGGCCAGTGAAGGGAAGGGGGCAGGATAGAGGGTGGTCTCATTGAATGCAAGAAGCCTAGGAAACAAATCCACTGACCTACAGGCACTCTTAGCAGTGTGGAGGGTGGATATTGCAGCTGTCACAGAAACGTGGGCAACTGAGCACCAGAACTGGGATCTGGCAATCCCAGCATACAAATTATACAGGAAGGACTGTAAGGAGGGGATGGGGGTAAGGTGGCAGTCTATGTGAGGGAGGGGATCAAATGCACAAGGGACGAGGGAGAAGAAAGGAGACCAGAGGCAATCTGGCTGCAACTCCTAGACTCAAAGGGTAGGAAACTGAGGTTTGGAGTGGTATACAGTATGCCGTCCCAGTCTAAGGAGCTTGACAGGGAATTAGCAGGACAAATCAAAAAGGTATGTAGAAAAGGGAAGGTGGTCATCGTGGGGGATTTCAACTTGCCAGGGGTTGACTGGAGCATTCCGGTCACCTCCAGTGCTAGGGAGCAAGTGCTCCTGGATGCGATCCAGGAGGGTTTCCTGACACAATTGGCTACTGTACCTACTAGGCTAAAGAACACTTTAGATCTGGTATTGTTGAATGGGGAGGCAGTGAGGGAAATAAAGGTAGAGGACCCACTAGCCAACAGCGATCACCAAACGGTGTGGTTTGATATCACGATGTGCAGGGAGCCAGAGAAATCAGTTACTCGGGTTGTAAACTTCAGGGGGGCGGACTTTAGGAGGATGCAGGAAGTACTGAAAGGGAAACTGGAGGGCATAAGGCAGAAGGTGGACGTGAAGCAGAAATGCGATGATATTAAATGGGGGATTACAGAGGCAATAGAAGCCTGCACCTAGGCATAAAGTAAGAGGAGCAGAGCAAGAAAACCATGCTGGTTGAACAGCGAGGTTGTGGAGGTGGTGAAGGTAAAATGAGTGGTGCACCAGAGGTTTAGGAGGATGGGGAAGGAAGTGGACAGTGAGGAATATGCAAGATGTCCAGGGAGGTGACCAGAAAAGTGAGAGAAGCCAAGGCCCAGAGGGAGCTGAGATTAGTGCAGGGAATCAACGGGAGAGGGGAGGGAGGGGGAGAAACACTTTTTCAGATACATCAGGGAGAAAAGGAAGTGCAAGGAGACAATAGTGAGGATAAAAAGGGGTGGGGAGTGGATGGAAAAGGGGGAGGAGCAGGCAGAAGCACTGAATAAATACTTTTGTTCAGTGTTCACGGAAGAAAAGGGGGGACTGCTACCAGCATGGGCTGGGAGAGTGGGGACGGGGGAGAGGAGGCGACAGATGGAAGAACTGAGGCAAGTAGAGTCCTAGAGAAATGGAGGCCACTGAAGGTAGACAAGGCACCAGGGCCGGATGGTATCCACCCCAGGGTGCTGAGGGAGATGGCGGAGGTGTTGCAGGAGACACTGGCAGATCTGTTCAGCACCTCACTGGAGTCGGGATGTGTGCCACTGGACTGGAGGATGGCACATGTAGTACCATTACACAAGAGCGGGCCAAGGGATGAACCGGGTAATTATCATCCAGTAAGTCTCACCTCCATAGTGTGTAGACTCATGGAAACGATACTAAAGGAAAGACTGTTGTCGTACCTGGAGGACCATGGCCTCCAGGATGTGAGGCAGCATGGGTTTTTTTAGGGAAGTCTTGTCAGACCAGCTTGATACAGTATTATGACTGGGTGACAGGTGAGCGGGATAATGGTCATGCAGTGAATGTTCTTTCCTTGGACTTCAGCAAGGCCTTCGATTCAGTGCCTCATGGGCGGCTTGGAGAGAAGCTAACTGGTGTAAGGGTAGGAGCAAGAATGATGAACTGGATTACAAGCTGGTTGAGAGGGAGGCTGCAACGGGTGATGGTGAGAGGAAAGCTCTCAACTCCAAGGCCCGTGATGAGTGGGATGCCACAGGGCTCTGTGCTGGGGCCAGTATTATTTGGGCTCTTCATATCTGACATTGCACACGGGGTGGTGAGCAAGGTAAGTCTGTTCATTGATGACACCAAAATTGGACCAGTGATGGATGGAGGAGAGGGATGGAAGCAGCTGCACGGGGACCTAAGCAAGCTAGAGGAGTGGTCAGAGAGGTGGCAGCTGGGGTTCAATGCGAAGAAGTGTAAGGTTATGCACTTTGGGGCGAAGAACCCAAGGAGAGAATATTGGTTGGGAGGGGTTAAGCTGGGGATCACTGAGGAGGAAAAGGACCTAGGTGTAATAACAGGGACCATGAACAATACTGCCCGGTGCAGGAGAGCAGCTGCAAAAGCGAACCAAATGCTGGGGTGCATAGTGAGGGGGTTTTCGTCCAGGAGAAGAGAGGTGATCTTGCCCCTCTACAGGTCACTGGTAAGGCTGCACGTAAGAGTATTGTGTGCAGTTTTGAAAGCCATACCTAAAGCGTGATATCAGGCTACTGAAGGGGGTGCAGAGGAGGGCAACAAAGATGATATGTGGAATGGAGGTGAGAGACTATGACAGCAGGCTGGGAGACCTGAATATGTACACCCTAGAGGATAGAAGGGACAGGGGGACATGACAGAGACATTCAAGTATCTGAGGGGAATCAATAAGGATGGGACAGACGGGGTCATTAAGCTAAGGAAGGGGAGGGAGGGACACCAGGGAGCATGAGTTAAGAATAGAGGGAGGAAGATTTAGGAGGGAATTGAGGAGACACTATTTCACAGAGAGAGTGGTAGCAAAATGGAATGCACTACCAGAAAGGGTTGTATCAGGTAAATCTGTGAACGGCTTCAAAAGGTCAAAAGGGCATGGAACAGAGAACAAGGGAGAGTGAGGGTGGGAAGGTGGGGGTGGTAGTGAGATGACAAAGGGAGGGGGGTGGGGCAGTTGCAGACTAGGGGTGCTAGCTGCACACTCAAACAGACTTAGATATGACGGATGGTCTGTTTCTACTGGCACATTCATATGTTGCGTAGGGAAGCGGCACCGGCAAGGACTGGTGCACCAAGTGTGAAAGGATACAGCATACGGCACTGCACGCAGCTGGAGAAGCCGGGCACCAAGCATGGCACCAGCGGGCCGGAGGCCAGCACCACAGACTGCGGCGCCGCAACAGAAGTTTGCAAACTCTGATTTGAAGAAGTGAAACGAAGAAATTCAGCAGGAGATAAAGGCTGCGCCGCAGCCATGTGAAGGGGATAGACACCAGGGCGCGGAGTCGACGGCACCGGAGAGGATGCCTTGCGACTCGGAAGTCCCAACTGCCCCACCAGCAGGTCCGAAACCGACAGGCCCAAAGGCCTTGGCAACAGACTAGCCGGATCAGGCAGTCAGGACAACCTCCACACCCACTGCTCCATAAGAGCGGCCCAATGGTGAAACTGTTCACCGGAGGACCCCCCCCCCCATGGGTGGGGAGGGACTCTGGAGTTGAGGATGCTGGTCACCAGGGACAGAAACCGAAGGGGACTCCAGAGGCAGAGACTGGTCCCTGCTCCCGGCAACCAACGAGGTATGCGCAGACGTACCAGAAGGCAACCTCGAGCGGTGACGTTTCTTTTTCAACTGGGAGGCCGAAGAAGAGCTCAAGGTCAAATGGTGTCTGGAATGAGAACGCTTTTTTTAGTGCTTGGGAGACTGCCCATCTCCCCCGAGTACCAGACCATCTGTAGTCAGACCCCCCTCCATGGAGGGTGGTGGACCAGACCCAGTCCGGCTGACTTGTACAGCTTTCTTGCAAAGTCTCCCTACCGTCACCTGCCCCACTCAAGATCGACTCCGTCAATGGAGGGCTGAAGACTTCCTCTGATGAAATATGATAATAAAATGTAATTGTTTATTTTCTCTAGAAGACAATAAAACTACTAAAAACTAAGTAAAACTGAAGCTGCTGTCATATAGACGAGAAGTTTTGACTCCCGGCGGGCGAGCGATGTTGTCACTGAAGCGCACTCGACAGCAGGGAAAAAAGGAACTGAGGTGGTTGGAGGGTCCACGCCGAGGTAGTCTATATGGCGTGAGCTTGGCTCACGGTGCTGCTTCCTCGCAGGCGACCTCCTGAAAAATGTTGGCTCCTGCTGGGTCATGACGCTTCCGGCATAGTTCCATCAGTGTGAATGAGTGGTGGAGACTTTATGTCCAGGCAGATCCTTCTTAGGAACACTACATGGGCCATAACCCCTGATGCAGTGTCATTAGTATCCAATGCCCTATGAAACTGGTATTTCGTGACACCTATGGCTGATCTTTCTATGCCAGCCATATCCTGTGCCAAGTCTCCAGTATTCTTTTTGCTCAATGCCAGAATGGAGTTCCATAAGGCTCTCTGGTACTGCTCTATGTAGGCCAGATAAGCTGCCTGCCTTAGGAGCAAGAAAGCTAAGTATACATTTCTTTTTTCCCCGGTATCCAGTTTCCTGGAATTTTTTTCAGGATGCTGGGAGAAAAAGGGCACTCTGGCTTTGTCGCAGGTGGCAGTCTGAACCACCTCCTCTTGATCGGGGTGTTAATACAGGTACCCAGAACCCTGTTTGTCAGCTATATCTATTTATATACTCACTCACTCACTCATTCAATTTTCGTAACCATGACAGCAGCTGAGGTGGGTGATGACATGATTTTAAAAGTGGCTTTCCTGAGGAATTTAGGGATGATAAACATCAACCCCTTAGTGGGGGATAAGCCCATCATATCCATGAATTTAACCTCCGCCACATCCGTTTCCCGAGGAAATGTTGTGGATATTGACTATACATCTCACAAAGGTATAGGGAGAGGCAAGTGTTCTAAAGGTCTTGGAGGTCGGACAAATTCTTGCTTAGGAGAACCATCTGGTTCTATGGGTCCTCCCTCCTCTTCTTCATAAAACATTTCTACCTCCGGAACCTGAGAAGGGGAGAGGGCATACTCATGAAATTACCCATAGCCTGGAATGCCTGGAAGAATTGCCATGCCTTAGCCATATCCTCCATTGAGGGCATTTTATTTTCGTTCATTGATGGCTCCTTTCTTTCTTCGGTAGGGGGCGGGGGTATCCCGACAATAGAGTGGAGTGCATAGGGCGAGGACAATAGGGTGCAGGAAGGAAGGCTAAGTGTGTCTGAGTGGATCCAGCTTTGGAGCAAATGTGTTTTGCTCGAAGTAAACAGTATGGGGGGGACAGACACAGGTGTGTGTTACAGCACTGGGTGATTGCTGCCCAGGTGAATGCTGTGCTGGTTTCTGGCACTGGTATTTTCTCTGCTCCGCTTGTTTTACTGTGTCTGCCAAGGCAGCCATCCCCTAAATGTGCGACCTGGAGTTGGTTATATATAGTTGGGGGGGTGCAGGGATGGACCCCCCTCCAGTGACAGGGTGTGTGGGGAGGCAGAGCCCCCCACATTTGTTCGATTTCATGTACTGAGTTACTCGGGGTCTGTAGAGGTGGTTTGCAGTACATTATGGTGGTTGTCCTTTCTACTGATGGTATACCTAACTTGCAGTATAATTACTGTTTGGTGTTTATCCTGCCGACATATTGCTGCCAATGTACTGTTGTTCGCCAAATTATTTTCCGCTGTAATGTGGGTAACCCGAAGGGGGGACAGCTACCTTTTTTTTTTTAACATGCACTGTCACCGGTGCCTGTTCTCTTTTATTTTTTACTGGTTTCAAGGTTCCCTCGTTCAGACACCCTGATTTCTAACCTCTCTTTTGCTGCTTTATCTTTTCTTTTTTTCACCAACTGACATCCCCTTTGCTTCTTCAGCAGAAGAGGCAGTAACATGTTTTCCTTTTTGCTTTTTCTTAGCAGGCCGCAGATACAATGCCTGCTTAGCATCCCTTTAACTCTTAATGGTTTCAGGGTTTCTCCCTTTCAGACACCCTGACATCCATACCATCTCTAGCAGACTTGTCCTTCTGCTTACTTTAAGGAACTGGACCCTCACCTGAGTCTTGTTCTGACGTACAGGCAGACTAAGAAGCCTTAATGACTTTTAATTTTTTTTAGCCCATTATTTTGTTTTAGGGCAAAATTCTAAAAAAAGCTCACAATTGTTAAAATCGTGGTCTGGACCCCAGGCATTATAAGCACAACTCATAACAGTCTACCTCTGCCAGGAAATGGAAACAAACCTTACAAGTTTTAAAGCCTGCAGGTCCCATCTTTTTCCCAAGTCAGTCAGTCAAGCCAAACACTGACAAACCAGGACAGGTGAGGCATTAATGAAAATTAGATTTGTGAGAAAACACCCTGTGTACGTAAAAAAAAAAAAGGTTTAAAGTATATGAAATGTGGTTCGGGTCCCTTAAAAATGAAAGCGCAAATAAAAATAACATAACAGATGATTTCATTAGGCTAACTGTAAAATCACACCTTGGTTCCCAAATAAAAGGAGCCAAGAAGAACAAACAGTAAAAATCACAAAGAAGTTACATTTTTTAGTAATTTACAGAAAATAATGTGGTTTTAAGAAGCGGTTTCCTAACAGTGGGAACCATGCTGAAAAACGGCCTTCTCTGGATCCTGGAAACTGATGAGGAACCAGAGGAAAGTTAAAAATATATAATAAACAACCTAACTAAGCAGAGTTATCGATAAAATAACTAAACTGTTTACTACGGAAAAGTTTTACAAAATAATAAACCAAAAAAACAGTCTGAAGTTAAGTTGAGAAGACTTCGGAGCGACTGCTTCTTCAGGTAGAGAAATAGATTTGTCGTTAGAATGTAAGGGTGAGAATGACCACTCAGCAGAGTTTGAATTTCATTCAAAATTTCAAAATTAGCATAAAATTCTAAGCTCTGAGGCAGCTCATTGCGGGAAATGATGCAGTTGTTAAGCCTAAGTGAGGGATTCGGGGTTTGAAGCGACTCTTACATGAGTGTTACCTCACAACTGTTAAAGAGTTACTGACAGCTACTGACACATGAACACCTACTCAAAAGTGTATCCTATTGCCTGGTTCAGTAGTGTGGTGGACATGTGGGAAACAGCAATTCATGTGCTATCCCCTGACTCCAACTCTGAGGCTGGCTGCGGTCTGGGAGCATCACCAAATTGAGGCACTGAGCTCCCAAGGAGAGAGGGGGAACAGGCCTTCCTGCATCTGCATATCTACCCCCACTGGAGATTGAAGCCTACCAACTAGTGCTGGCATTCACAATAAAGGCAGTGACTTGGCTACCCTATTGACATCAGGGTAGATGACAAAAGGAACCAGGGAAAAATAGAACAAAATAAAATGTGAACAAAAAAAAAAGCTGGAACCCAAAACGTTTCTACAGGGTTCTTGTTTTCAAACCTCTTTTCGAACACAGCAAAGAGCACATGTTTGCTTATTAACTACATGCCAGAGACAAGCAAATTGCTACTTTGCATTTCAAACAATGTTGTTTGCTGGGAACACCATCTGGCCTCTATGGTAACCTTTCAACCCCATTACTCCCTCATACCTACTCTGGAATCCCTCAAGACTGAATTCACTGAGTGGAGGGCATTTAGGAGCCTTTCCTCACAATGAAGACTGATCAGGTGAGGGAGTGAAAGGGCAGGCACATAGTTTAAGAGCGCTGAGGCCATCATAGAAGCAGCTACTATTTTCTTCCAAATGATTCTCTCCTCTTCTAGTGGCAAATGGAGCTCTGAGGCTTGACTCACATACAAGCAATGATGTTCAGATGAGGGAACAAGCTCCTTGTCCCACCACTGGGTGGTCACTTATAGGGCAGAATACACCACTAGCCTATCTTAGATTGAAATAATGAATTAATGGAGGCAGTATAGCGCAGTGGTCTAAGGCTCTGAGCTGCAAATTTGGCGATATCCAGCAGGCCAGACCTGGGTTTGAATCCCACAGCTTCCACTTGCATACTACGTGACCCTGAGCAAGTCACTTAACCTCCTTGTGCTCCCAGGTCGCTCCTGTAAAAAAGCTTTCAGCTTAGTGTGCTATACCTGGTTAAACAACTAAATAAAAAAAGAAATAGGTTCCCCATTCAACCTGGTTTTATGAGACTTGTTGCGTTTCTAAATTTTTTATAATTAGTGAAGTGCAGATGGTTGGGAGGGTACTCCTTTATTTTTTAAGAGGTTCCACTCAGTCTTTGTGAGGCACCATGAAATAAAGTAGACAGGTTCAGACAACCTGAGGAGGTAGGAGGACACTCTTATGAGAGCCTATCACAACCACAGTGCTAGATATATAATAATAGATGGACATCAGTGAGTTTCCAGGCAATATCTCCATCGAGAGATTCTAGTGATACTTTAAACCATGACAGCAAAGCTCAAGGGTTCTATACAAGACTAGCAAAAACCACAAGATGGAATAATTTCCTTGTAGCTGATGTTCCATTTTTCAGTAGGAAGAAAACACAGGTCAGGGAACGTCTTCATCAACCCATCTACCAGCTGCTGTTTCCTGCAAAAAAAGGGGTGGGGGGCTGCCATGTGAGGAAGTCAGGGAGGGGCAGAATAGTCTCAATTTTGTGTGTGTTTTGTGGTCATGCTGTCTGTCAGGGCAGAGGCAGAAAAAGGCAGCTAAAAGAGAGGGGGAGGGAATAGAGGAGTAGCACAGTTAAGAGGCAAGTTATCAGTATCACGTTATTAATTTATTTATTGATATTTGTGCACTGGGAAAGTGGCCTAGGTTGTTATTTTCATTTACAGCCACATCCTGGGGCAGGAGAAAAAAGACAGCAGTATCCGATATCATACAATCCAACTGAGTGATAATAAGATAGATTCACTGAGCAAGGCAATAATTCAATTGTCAAGTGGATTAAGTATAAGGCTGAAGGCCCAGTACTTATTTCCACAAGACAACTGGATTACTGCTGAGGACAGGGAATCCACTATTATATTATAGCTATTATACTACAGGTTTTAAATGAGGAACAAGATGCAAAGAGAGAGAGATTCCGAAATTGAACCAGACAGACTACTTTCTGTTTATCCTTCTGTATTTGTCAGGTAGTGAGTGGCAGTGTCCTTTGTTTGCAGTTGGTGATACGAGTTTTGATCAATTATAGAATGCAATGTAAGATGATGTCACCACAGTCACTTATTACCAAGAAAACGACTAAGGTGATGTCACCAGTCTACATTTTATTAAGAATACAGAAGGACCTGCTGGTTTCCTCTGGACAGCCTGTATGTAACTGGATTCTGACTGAACAAGAAACTATATATGAAGGTCAACAGCCAGCAAACCCAGATTAAAACAGAGGATTGTTCCTTTTTTGAATGATGATATCATCCATTTTTGGAAACTTTATTTAAAAAAAGGAAAGAAAATGCAGATTACATATTCCATCCCAGCATGTGAGGAACTCTGTTGTTTAAAAAGTCACAGTTAACACTAATTTAAGAAAATTCAGATTACAGTGTGTGAGGAATTCTCTTGTTTAGAAAGTCATAGTAACAATAATTTAAGGTCAGAAGGGACTCTAGGGCCCTCACGTCTGCTCCCCCAACATTATAAGCTGGTACGAATTAGTATGCTGTGTAAACATGTGCTAACTTGAAGAGGTTCCCTAATCACTCTTCTAGCTACAGTATCCAGGGATCCCTCTGGTGGGCAGAAAACTGAAGGCCAATACTGTCTTCATGTCTACTGTCTTCACTTGTGGGCTGTTCTATACTTTTGGTACCCTTCTGGGTGCATAAAAGCTTCCCAATGTTACCTCTGAAATTACTACCTGGAAACTTCAGAGCATGTCAATGTGTCCGGCTGGAGGACACCAGATATGAAAATTACGTACCTACCTTAATTCTTGATCTTCTCTTGTATCTTCACCATTCATTACTGATGGGTGTAAGCTGGAGGCGTGCACTTGCCATGGGAGTTTTTTTTCCCCCAGAGGAGTCGGCGCCGATGGCGCCGCCCCCGAGAGTGACACATCATGTGATGCGCAAGGGGCAGCCATTAGGCGCCGCACACTCCTCCTCCATCCCAGTTCTGTTAGCCGGAGAGACGAAATAAAGACAAAGAAAAGGAGAGCGAGGCAAGAGAGCCGAGGGATAGAAAAAAGGAAAGGAAATAAACTGAAAAAGGGGATAAGCCAGTAGAGGACAGGAAAAAGAAGGGAATGCCTACCCTAAGGGACCGCATGGCCTCACTTCTGGGGCGGTTCCAAAGGAGGAACAGATAAGAAAAGGAGAAAAATGAAGAAGAAGAAGAGAGGGAAGAGAATGAGGAATGTTGGGGGGGGAGAACACTGCCCACTGCTATAAAAGTTTAAGGCTTATAAGCTCGGAACCAAAAACAAGGGAGCAAGGATCCCGTTTGATAGGACTGAAAAGAAGGTTCAACCGAACTGCCTGCACAGATTGGACACAAAGGGCAGGTTCTCTAACCTCCTGTCATCCCAACCCCTTAAACTCTAGCTGGGAGCTCACAGACTGCCGAGGCAGAAATTCTGTTCCGGAAAGAGAGCACCCAACTAGGAAGAGGAAGAGGTCCTCTAACACCTTGTTAAGTACTAACACAGATGTGTGTGGGAAGGGAGTGAGCTCTACAGAGGGCACCCCTTTATGAAAAGGACAGAGTGGGAACTCAATCGGACTCCCTGAAGGCCAGGCACTAGCAATAGCATCAGCTCAAGGTAACTGAAGTGCCAAGAAAGCACCAACCAGAAGAAACTGATACAAAAGAAGCTTAAGACCTGCTAGAGGGACCAGGATAAAAAGGAACCGTGCCAAGAGGGATGTTCCTTTAACTATGAATTGAACAACATGGTTAAGAAAACCAAGAGGTCACCCCTAAGGGCAATCAGAAAGAGTTCCCTCAGGATAGAATAAATTCCACTCGTTCCCCCTTTACCTTGAGGAAAGAGGATCTGTTCAGAAAAGCACTGGAAAAATCGTGGCAAATCAACTCACAGAATACCTAAACAAGTACAATCTGCTCTGCCCAAACCAACATGGTTTCAGGCAATAACACAGCAGCACCACAGCACTGTTGGAATACTCTGACTTTGCACACAAGGCGCTGGATGAAGGAAAATTGGTGGGGTCCATCTTCATTGACCTCACCAAAGCATTTGACACCATAAACCACCCACTACTGCTACATCAGCTCCAAAGATTGGGCATAACACCAAATGCTCTAAATTGGTTCAATGACTACCTGACACAAAGGAGTCAGTGAGTCAAAATCGGGCAGATACTATCCGGCTCCAAAGATCTACTCCTAGGAGTCTCTCAAGGATCAATCCTAGGGCCCCTGCTTTTCAGCCTATTTGTAAATGAGCTACCCTTGGCCTGTGACTCTAAACTTATATTATACATAGATACATAGATACATAGACAGTGTCGGCAGATAAGGGCCTATGGCCCACCCAGTCTGCCCATTTGAGCTTGTAAGTTCAGTTTGTTTTCCTAGAAGTCTGTTGCACCTTACCCCTGACCTCTAGAATTCCTTTATGTCTATCCCATGCATTCTTATTATATATTATATTATATATATGCAGACAATGCCATGTTGCTAAGCAGCAGTACCTCCCCTGCAGCCATCCAATCTAATCTAGCAGACTCCTTCAATAAACTCGAGGACTGGTTCAGTAGACAAAAGCTGCTGCTGAATTACAAGAAGACAAAGGCCATGCTTCATTCTAGCCCTAAACACAAGCATAGACAAAATTCACTCGAAATCACTAATAGAGCTGGTGAACAGATAGAGCACGTACATGTGTTCAAGTACCTAGGGGTCACCATTGATGACTCACTCACTTATACACACCACATTGACTCCCTTGTTAGAGCGGTTAACACAAAAATCGGAGTCCTCTATAGACACAAGAAATCCCTCACCCCAGAAGCAATCAGAACCTCTGTCTCCAGCTCCATTCTCTCTACGATTGACTACGGGCTTGTGGTTTACGGTGCAGCCTCTGATACTGCACTCAAAAGGGTCCAAATGGCACTGAATAAGGTATGTCACCTCACCCTGTCCTCGGATAAATACACTCACACTTGTGCCTTATATGAGCATACCAACTGGCTCAACCTAAAAGACAGGATCAAATACCAAACCTGTCTCTTGGCAAAGAAGGCATTCCTCGGTAAAACCCCAAACTGCATAGGTAATCTGCTTCGGGCTTCTCCTATACCTCACCTCACCAGAGGAAAGAAGAATGGAGCACTGTCTGTCCCATTCCGCTGCACCTCACTAGGGCAGCGCACCTTCGCCAACCGGGCCCCCTACTGGCTAAATGAACTCCCTAAGACTTTACAAACAGACAGAGTATCCCAATTCAAGGTGGGCCTCAAGCAACATCTGATGTCATGTGCAAAGTGCACCTGCAGCTCAGGAGTCACTTGATAATCTAGGCTTCCAACCTAGGTCCCACCCAAGTGGGGCTACCTAAAGAACCTGCCCCCTCCCCAGCCCAGCCTAGTGTGTAAGTAAGCTGCTCGATTCAGCTCTCATCTGTATGCAGTTATGCCTCTCCACATTCTCCCCTCTCCACCCCCAACCAGACAAGGCACTTTGTGCTACTACCACCACCTCCACCCCATTGCACCCCATCCCACTGCCCTCCTCCCACCCTCCGGAAGTAATTTCAAACCCCACCTTCTGGTTTATTTACAACTAGCCTGCTACCTTTGGAGTAATCTCGTGCCACTTCTCAGTAGAATCAACTTTTAGTCTAACTGCTCATCCTGGAGGTCGCTATGGTAGGGGGCGGGGGTTAAATTGGTTTAAAACTGGTGCATTTAATCCTGTTACTAAAAATCTTCTAGTTCTGTTATAATTCTTGTTCATAATTTGTCCAACTCTGATGTAATTGCTCCTGTATGCCAATTGAGCAGGCTTTCTGTAAAAACTGTATATGTGTATTGTCCTATTTGTCCACCATGACGTGGAACCTTTGTAAAAGAGCTCACGCTCAAAGGTCTCTCCAAAAGAATAAATAAATAAGAATGGAAAAATCAAGATAGTTTTTTTATTTTTTTTGGCTTAAAGGCCAACGAAGAAGGAGGAGGAACGAGCAGGAAGGGGGAGACGCCGAAGAAGGAGGCCCATAAGAGGAAAGTGGCCGGGAATCAGTAATGAATGGTGAAGATCAAGAATTACGGTAGGTACGTAATTTTCGTATCTTCCCTTGTCAATCTTCACCATTCATTACTGCTGGGTGAGTACCAAGCCCCCCTGAAGGGGGCCTGGATAGACCCTGAGGGAACTGATCCCTCAGCCTCATACTGGCGGAAAGCAGGAGGGGGAGACCCTAACCAGCAGACTGGGGCAGTCTAAGGTTGGTGAGGACGAGGTGGTTTCCCCCGTGGGTGGGGGGAGGGAGGTCGCCCCTGAAGAAGTCCCGGAAGGCAGAGGCAGTCACCCTACGCCAGGCAATGGGTGACAGTCTGGTGAGACAAAGCCATGCCGTCCGCCTAATGCAGATCTCTGTCCCTGCAAGTCTGGACGCCACCTCATTGGCATCATAGGATGCCCTCACTTGGTGTCTTGCAAGCTCCAGACCTTGCGCAGAGAGGGCAATGGCTTTTCTAGACTGCTCTGTGTCAGGCAAAGATGCTAGGACCTGCGATAGCATTGACCACAGATGCCTGTTGTAAGCAGCATGGTGTGCCTGATGTGAACTGATGCACATCAACACACGACTTGAAGAGAAAGCTCTTCATCCCCACCGGTCGAATTCAGCAGAATCCGGATCCGGGGGTCTGTCGTGCGCCAGGTGCCGAGGCCCGGAAGGAGTGTCTAGGGACGTCAAGCCCGAAGGTGGGTGAGGCAGAGAACCTAGAGACTCATGGGGGCACAATACCGTCTCCTGCAGTCTGCCAGGGCTGGAGAAGGAGTGGCTGGAGAATGCCAGGTGTGGGTAGATGCCTCCTGGAAAGGGAATGGCCAGGAAGGCACCATCGGGTGGCGAGCGCTGAATTCGCTAAGGAATGCACGCGTCTGCCGCTCAGCATTGTCCCTACAGATGTAGGAGATGCAAAGCTCCAAAACCAGCATCAAAAGGAACCACTGATAGTCAGTGAAATCAGTGTCAGAGGAAAGGCGGACAGAAAGTTCCTCTTCCTCAGGTGAGGAAGTCGAGGAGGAAGTGGAGCTTGAATGTTCTGAGGACTCCTGTGACGGAGGGGACGGGTGGAAAACTTGTTCGTCCATGGCCCTGACATAAGATGGGAAGGCCGCCGCAGTAGCTCTGAACGTCTCCCAAGTTAACGGCCCCGTGGGACCCACATGGCCTGGGAGAGGGGGTGGTGGTTGCAGAGGGATAGGCAAAGGGCACCTAAAAGCATGGGCCTGGCCTCCACCAGGGCACTGAGATCCAGGGAGTGACGCCACCAGGATTGGGGACCCTGAGATCATGCCGGGTCGCGAAGCGGAAAGAGAGGGAGGCAAACCCGGGAAGAGCCCTGAAGAGGAATCTCCCCTGTGACACGCCTGGGACTGCATGAGTCCAGATGGGCAACCCTCAGAACCACCACTAGAAGGAGCTTTGGAGACTTTGAGAGAAAGGAGGGGATCAGCGCTGTGACTCCTCCCCACACCCCGCAGGGCAGTGGGGATTCGCCGCCACTCCTCACCCCGACCTCTCAATCCCTCGGACTCCGAAGCAGCCCTCTTCCTCAATGTCAGTGGGGGAGGTCCCTGCTGAGTGAGCCCCTGAAGGGAACTCACTGTGGCAGGGTCCTCCACCCTCTCCCGAAGGACCCTAGCAGCACCAGAGATGGCAGCTGCCCTGGACCTCTGGGAAGAGGGCATCCCCTCCTGATCTACTGAAGGGTCTGGCGCAGAAGACTCCAGGCCACCCCTAATTATGGAATCATCTGGGCTAACCAGCTCCGGGGACTTGGGGGAAAGGAACACTGGATCGCCTGGCGCTACAGCCTATAGGAGGTTCCGAGTCAGAAGACTCAGGTCGCCAGTCCGGGTCCCTCCGAGTCATCCTCCTCTGAAGAGAGGTCAACCAGAGCAGACTCCATCGAGGCGACAGCAGGAACCTCACCTAAAATGGCACCAGGCCTGGTACCGCCGAAGGCTGCAACATCAACGGCACCAGTAGAGTCAGCTGTACCTCCGGCAGCACCGGGAACCTCAGCAGCACCACAAACGGCGCCGCCTGAGTCACTGGCGCTGCGGATGGCACCGAGACCTAAGACGGCACTGCCAACAGCACCATCCAAGTCCCCGGCGCCGCAGATGGCGCCGGAACCCAAAGCGACACCGCGAACAGCACCATCCGAGTCCCCGGCACCAAAACCCAAAGCGATGCTGCTGACAGCACCACCCAAGTCCCCGGCACCACGAACACTGCCGGAACCCAAAGCAGTGCCGCCAACGGCACCGCCCGAGTCCCGGGAGTCGCGGACGGCAATAGACTCCACGGCGGCAACGCTAGGCAAAATCTAGGGTCCACCAGAGCTGGGCCCCACAACCGAGGGCCGCAACTCTGGGGGAGCCTGCACCTCCAAGGCGGTGGCTGCCGGGATGGCGCAGACGGTGCGACCCCAGAAGGACCACACCGCCATCCAGTGCCGAAGAAGAAACCTCCTCCTCGGCAAGGCTAGAAGTGGAAGAGGTTCCCTCCTCGCCGGGCCGTATAGACTTGGGAGGGGACCCGGAGGAAGGGTCGAGATATCTGGCCTGGGAAGCCCGCAGGCGACGTCCTCCGAAAGTCGGTGGAGCCCTTCTGACTTTAAACGCGTGGATTTCTAACACACAGCGATCCATGGAGAAACAGGCGTCACAGTGATCCATATCATGGTAGGGTCCCAGGCACCGAAGACAAACATCATGCCGGTCCATGACGGAAAACAGCCGGCCGTAGGGGCACGGCCTGCCTTAGACTTACGTTTTGCCCCTGAATCTGACATGATGCGAAAAAAACAATATAAACAGCAAAGCTCCCGGCATCATCAAATACAAAATAAAAGGAACAGTCTTACCAGCAGACAACGTCGGGAAAAGAACCAGGATGAAGGAGCGGCGTTGAAAATCGACAGGCAGCCTATGACGCAGGTACTAAAACTATCACTTCACACAGCAGGTGCAGCCTCGACAGCAGGAGAAACAGAACTGTGATGGAGGAGGAGTCTGCGGTGCCTAACGGCCGCCCCTCGCACATCACGTGATGCGTCACTCTCAGGGGCGGCACCATAGGCGCCGACTCCTCTGGAAAAAATAAATAAATACTCCCATGGCGGGTGCGCACCTCCGGCTTACACACAGCAGTAATGAATGGTGAAGATTGACAAGGGACGATCAAACAGCTGTCTGTTGAATCTTCTCAATACTCCTGAGTATGAGGAAAACGGAGAACATGTCCCTTCTTGACCTCATTTTCTCCAGTGTAAACATTTTAAAGGCCATCAGTCTCTCCTTATAGTTTCTGTCTTCCAGACCCCTGAAAGTCTGACAGTTTGACTTGGGTTGCAGCTGCTTGGCTGTCTCCATATCCTTTTTGTATTAAAGAGCTCAGAAATGCTCATGGTACTCCAGGTGGAGCCTGACCAGGGCCTTGTAAAGAGGCATGACAACTTCCCTGCCCTGTTGGTTATAATCCCCAGCACACTGCTACCTCCCCGCTTTTTTTAAATACATTTTTACTTCCTGTCATCTAATCATAACCATATCCTGTTCAGAAGGCTCTATGAGCCACCATGTAGACGGCAAGGAGTTATTTGCCCACCCCCCCCCCAATCCTTTCACCTCCCCTGGTGTGAGCAGTACTGTAAACAGCCTTGCATGCATAGCAAACCCCTGCAGGAAGAGGCAGCCTCTGCCTCCCCCAGGAGTTGCTAGTGCGCTGGAACATGCCACCAGCCCTCTCAGGCCAAAGCATGCTGCCTACTGCCCGCCTGCCCCGATGCAGCGGGTGATGTCGCTGCTGAACACAGGTCACCTACATGGCACGACACTAGGCCACTGGGGCAGCCTCTGCCAGCCCTCCTGACAATGCCTACATATTGCTTGTCATGCTTCAACCACATGTCTATTGTGAACCCAGGCCCCATTCCTCCTCCACTGCACCAAGAGGAGCCCCACACATTTTGTAGGTCCTACCTACTCAAGGGTAGCATGTTGCATCTGGCTACACTGAATCAGAGACTCCAGGAATCCGACCAATCACCAAGTTTGTGCAGATCCTCTTGAAGAGTGTCACTATTCTCAAGGTCCCTCACAAACAGGGCAATATGCGGCTCTGATGGTTTCAAACAGCACTGCTGGTTTAGTATATAGCTCATATCCATAAAAAATAAACACCTTGCTGCAATCTCAAGGAAATCCGAGCCATACAGATGGTGTCTGAGCTCTAGAATGGGCCTGATTTATTTAACACACTATTTTGTGATGTATAAGGTGCTGGTTTAGTAAGGGACAGACAGCCCTGGTAACTAAAACCCTCCGTTTAGCCACAGGGACAGACACAGTTTGGGGCAGATATAGTCTAGACTTCCCCAACCTGTGATGTATTTAGTGATGGTGAAAGGTGAGGGACTAAAAGCACCAGTGAATATAGCTCACTGTTTAGCCACAGGGTAAGGTACAGTGTGAGGCAGGTATAGCACAGGCTTACCCACACTGAGACATATAGAATTCTGATGAAAGATGAGGGATTGTTGGCACTGGAGACTGAAGCCCTCTGTTTATCCACAGTGTCAGGTAGTATATGGCAGGAAAACTGCAGAATTCCCCACACTGTAATGTATTTAGTGCTGTTGAAAGCAGAGGGGCTGAGAGCACCAGTGAATGAAGCCCTCAGTTTAGCTACAGGGGAAGATGCACAGTGAGGGAGGTACAGCGCATGCTTACCCAAAGTGTGATGTATTCAGTGCTGGTGAAAGGTGAATGAATGAAAGTCCCAGTAAGTGCAGTCTCTGTTTATCAATGAGTAGTGTGAGGCAGGTACAGTGAAGGATTCTCCACAATGTGATGTATTTAGAGCTGGTAAAAGATGAAGGACTGACTGACAGTACTGGTGACTGAAGCTCTCTGTATATCCACAGGGACAGGTACTGTGTAGGGCAGATAGAGTGTAGGTTTCCCATACTGTGATGTAGTCAGAGCTGGTGTAAGATGAGTGACGGACTGCAATGTAGACTGAAGTCCTTCGGTCACCCACAGGGAAAGCTACCATGTGGGGGCAGGTACAGCGTAGGCTTCACCACACTATGATGTATTTAGCATTGATGAAAGGTGACTAAATGACAGCACTTGAAACTGAAGTCTTCGTTATATATTACTGGTCAGATACAGTATGGGATGCAGCATAAAAAGGTGCAGTGAATGCTTCATTCTACTATGCTTTACTAATGTCCCTGTACGAAACATGGAAATTACATACCTACCGTAATTCTTGATCTTCTTGGACGAAGTCTCCACTACTCATTCACACTAATGGGAGTATCCCGGAGGTGCTAGGATCCAGCGGGAGCAAACTTTTTCAGGAGGGCCGACGCCTGAGATGGAGCCGCAAGGAAGTGGCACCGTAAGCCCAGTGCGTGAGGTAATGACTATCTCGGCCTCGACCCTCCAACTGCCTCGGTACCTTTTTTTCCGAGGAGGTGCAGTGTAACTAACCTAGAAAGGATGAACCTAAAAATTGGACATAAGATAGTCCGAATGACCTGTGTAAGAAGGGTCAACAATAAAGATTTCACAGCTCAGCCATTGAGGGAGTGAAGACCATAAACAGAGAAATGAGCTCGGGGGATGGTAGGTGGGTGTGTGAATGAGTGGTGGAGACTTCATCCAAGAAGATCAAGAATTACAGTAGGTACGTAATTTCCATATCTTCCTGGACATAAAGTCTCCACCAGTCATTCACACTAATGGGAGAGTACTGAGCTAAATATTCCCCCCCCCCCCAAGACGGGCGGCAGGAGAGAAGAGCTCACGTGCTTAGGACAGAAGTCCATTAAGGAATGGCCCTGCCAGTGTCAGTCGGTGGCGCTGAGGTTGAGGCGCTGGGCGCCACACCTCGCACCACACCGGCGACCGGGTTCGGAGCAGACTCGGGTTGCCAGGGGTCAGCTGGAGGGCGAAAGGCTGAGTGTCCGATAACAGCTCGCCTTCTCCAGGGGGGCGGGGAGGGTGGAGATCTAACCCAGAGAAGCGGTGACCTCTAGCGGAGGCTGGGGGCACAACAGTGAAAAGCCGGCACCTCGGGGGTCCAACTGGTCATGGGCGAAGGCCTGTAGACCAATCACCTCTAGGGGTTGTATCATGGGAAGGACGTTGCAGACGCCAAGGCCACGCCTTTTGACGCTGTGGGCTTAGCAACGTCTCTAATAGAAAAATAGGAAAACCCCAGAGCCGGAAGATGGAGTGCTGAGCCTGGTCCCGATGTGCCGGGGTCTACCTGCAGTCCTGGGACCCTGACAAAGCTGGAAGAATCGGGGTGATTGGCCCGGCCCCGCCCCCACCCGGGGGGGGGGGCAATCCACGGCTGGATGAAGGATTCCAGGCTGACAGGTAAGACCCTGGCAGGGACGGGCTTCATTGGTAACTCCTGATAAGGTTGCGCCAGAGGGAATGTAGGGGAGAAAAGAAATAATAATAAAAAAAAAAAAAAAAGAATGGTCCTGCCAAACGATAGATGTCGTCTGGCATGCACATCCAAGGCGTAGTGCTTAATGAAATTATGCATGGAGCTCCAGGTAGCAGCATTGTAAATATCTGCAATTGGCACGTTACAGATTTCCACCAGAGATGCCGCGACTGCTCTGGTAGAGTGAGCGTACACTCTGCCTTCCAGCTTAACCTGTGCCATAGAACAGCAGTGGCGAAGGAATGCCACCAGCCACGCTGAAATGCATCTGATAGCGACAGGATGACCCAGCCAGGTCACGCTGAAGGAAACAAACAGTTGTTGAGCCTTGTGAATTTCTTTCGTTCTATCTAGATAGAACGGCAACACTCTCTTATCATTCAGCGAATGAAGGGTATGCTCCCCTTCATTCTGGAAGTTTGCAAAGTAGGTAGGAAGAACTAAAGGTTGGTTTAGATGGAATTCTGAGACAACCTTAGGGAGAAACTTAGGATGAGTCCTAAGAACTACTTTGTCTTTGTGAAATACTGTGTACGGGGAGGTCTGTGACCACAGCGTGTATTTCAGAAACTCTACAGCCCGAAGTAATGGCAACCAGGAAGGCTGTTTTCCAAGTGAGGAACTTCAACTCGCAAGTAGCTAGAGGCTCAAAAGGTTTACCAGTGAGCATGTCTAGCACAAGGTTAATGCCCCAGGCTGCAACTGGATGTCTAATAGGAGGTCTTGTATGCAGAATTCCCCCTAAGAAACCTCTTAACTACGGGCAACTGAGCCAGCTACATGGAAAGTACCGGCTCATGATATGCTGAAATGGCACAAAGATGAACTTTGACTGTGGAGTACTGCTGACCTGTGTTTAAGAGGTCTAAGAGATACTCCAAGACTTTATTTGGTGGGCAGGAAAAAGGGTTCCAAAAGGATTTTGCACACCAGACAGAGAAACGCTTCCATTTAGCTGTGTAGGTTTTTCTAGTGGCCAGCTTACGTGCAGCCAAAAGAATATCTGAAATTCTATGAGAAACATTGAATCTATCCACCTCTATCTCTTCAGGAGCCAAGCATGAAGGTGAAATGACCTCAGGCTGGGATGGACCACAGGACCCTGGGTCAGAAGGTTCATCTGAAAGGAAAGTGTTTTTTGAGGGGGGGGGGATAGCCTGTTGAGTATCGCGAACCATATCTGCCGGTCAGAAGGGGCAATATGAATCATTCTGCCCCCCTGAGACTCCAATTTGAGCAGTACCCTCTGAATTAGGGGAAGAGGAGGAAAAGCGTAAAGAAGTGTTTTGTCCACCTCAGCCTGAATGCATCCTGACAAAAAATGCCAGGTCCTGGATTTCTGGAGCGGAAAAGAGGCAGTTTTGCATTGAGTGAGGATGGAAGAAGGTCCAGGTCTGGAGTTCCCCACTCTTTGAAGAGTGACTGAACGACGGTTAAGTTGAGAGACCACTTGTGAGGATCCGCCTCCGTTCTGCTGAGATGGACTGCCAGGTCGTTTTGTACTCCTGGCAGGTAAACTGCCTGAATCAGAGCCTTGTGCTCCAGACACCATTCCCATACTCTCATTGCTTCCCTGCTTAATGGGTAAGAGGGTGCACCGCCCTGTTTGTTGATGTAGTACATCTCTGCCTTGTTGTCCATTTGGAGGAGAATGTTCTTGTGACAGAGTATGTCCTCCAAAGCTTGGACTGCATAGAGGATGGCTCTCATTTCCAGGACGTTTATGTGAAGTTGAGACTCGTCCTGAGTCCACGTACCATGGGTGTGGAGATCCCGGCAGTGAGCTCCCCAACCCATCAGAGATGTGTCTGTGATAATGGAGATCTGATGATCCAGAGGGGTGAAGGGATATCTGTCACCGTGATGAGAAAAGACTGAGGGTGAGTAGTTGGAGACCAGTGAGCATCCACTGAGAGGTTCTCATGTGAAGACGAGCCAAGGGTACAGTCAATACCGAGGATGCCATGAGGCCCAGCATCAGTTGCATCGAGATAGCTTGAACCGAGCTGTGTTCTCTGAAGTATCAGATCATCTGTAAGATATCACTCCTTCTGTCCTCTGGAAGAAAAGCCTTTACACAGGAGGTGTCCAGAAGAGTTTCTATGAAGAGGAGCTTCTGGGAGGGCTGCAACTGCGACTTGTTGGGGTTCAGCAGGACCCCCATAGACGTGAGGAAGCCTGAGGCTGTGGCCACGGCCTCCAGAGTCTCTTGCCTGAAGGGACTTGCTAGGAGCCAGTTGTCCAGATATGGGAGCACTTGTATTCTGATTTTCCAGAGGTGCGTCGTGAGAATTGCAAAACACTTTGTAAAAACTCGAGGCGCTGAAGATAGCCCAAAGGGCAGGACTCTGAACTGATAGTGTTGACCCAATGCCATGAACCTTAGGTATTTGTGGAGCTTTGGGTGTATCAGAATGTCTTGGTAGGCATCCTGCATGTCCAGGGAGGCTAGCCAATCGTGTTGACGAATCAAGAGTAGTAGGGTACCGAGTGATATCATCTTGAACTTCTCCTTGTGAAGGAACTTGTTTAACTTTTTGAGATCCAGAATGGGGCACATGCCGCCGGTTTTCTTTGGGACCAGAAAGTAATGGGAGCAGAAACCTGTGTTTCTTTGATCCAGCGGAACTACTTCTACTGCCCTGTTGTTCAGAAGGCCTTGTACCTCGGAAGCAAGAAGGTCTGACTGTACAGCCGACAGTCTGGGCTGTTGTTTGGGAGGATGATCTGGAGGGGTTTCCGAAAGACTGAGAGAGTACCCCTCGCGGATTATCCGGAGGACCCATTTGTCTGATGTTCTAGATTTCCACTGGTTGTAGAACTGAGTCAGATGTTCTCCCACTGCTGAGGAGGAATCCCCCTCAGACAGCTGAGGTAGGACCTGGGCCAGAAACTCAGAAGGTGACACTGGGTGCTTTTGGGGCTTATGCCTTCTGCTGCGCTTTCTTTTGCGCCTGAGGGTTCTGGTTTCTGTTAAAACCCTCCTCTGCCTTTGCCCCAAAAGGACTGATGATTGTGAAACTGGTGCTTGTTTCCACTCCCTCAGGAGGGACGGGCGTAGGTCTGGCTGTCTTAATGGCAGACCTAGTCTTCCGTGTGGCCTCTAGTGCTTGCTCCACCTGAGGTCCGAACAGATACATACCATCAAAAGGTAAGGCCATGATTTGCTGCTGGGCATCATTCGTGAAGCCTGAAGTACGCAGCCAAGAGTGGCACGGGTGCAGATGCCAGCCGCCGCCGGGAAGCGGTATCGAAGGCATCCATTGCAGCTTTAACCTGTTGGTTATTGGACTCGATACCCCTAGTTATGGTTTGAAGTAGCTCTCCGATTCGGGCAGAGCTTCTACCATTGCTTTGAGTGAATGCCAAAGGACATACTCATATTGAGAAAAATAGCCCCAGTAGCTGGCAATGGCATGTCCAGGGTTGAGGCAGCAAAGGTTCTCTTACCTAAGGTGTCTATCTTGTGAGATTCTTTGTTTATAGGCTGGGCTGTAGATTCCTGAGGTAGGACAGCCTTATCATTCTCTGCCAGGACCACAATGGCATCAGAAAAGGCTTGTGAGGACAAAATGGGGCGATCTTGGGAGGGGCATAGTTCCGATCTATGGACTTGGCCATGGAAGGAATAAGAGCTGGATTCTTCCACACCATCTGTGAAAGGGTCTCGAAAGAGGGCTGTACCGGAGGGGGTTAAATCCATAGGGATTTCCAGGACAAGAAGATATTGGAGATGCAAAAGCTTCCCAGGATTGATTTCTGTGGTCTGGAGAGAAAGAGTAGAATTTAAATTCTTGAGCAGAGACTTAAAGGAAACGTCCTCAATAAAAGGTTCTGCAGGAGGACTGATCTTTGCCCCCAGGGCAGTGTCAGCATCAAAATCATCACCCAGGCAAAGGTCTGGATCAGGCTCAAAATCATCTCCTGACAGTCCGGGGGGGGGGGGGACTGTACAGACAGGAAAGGAGTGAAAATCAGGAGGAAGAACAGAAGAGAAGAGGTAAGAATCAGAGTTGAAACTCCTTGAAGACCAGACGGTGCCGGACTCATCCCCGGTGCCATCGAGGAAAATGGCACAGAGAACAAAGAAGGAGCCACCAAAGGAAACAGTGTTACACATGGCACAGACAAAGAACACGGCGCTGAAAGGGCCCCCGGTACCGCAGACAGTGCTGACAGAGCCTGCGTCACCACAGATGGTGCCAACAGAGCCCATTGCACCACAGATGGTGCTGACAGAGCCCACGGTGCCACATGCAACACCGACCGAGCCCCCAGCACTGGAGAAGTCGGCACCGTGGACGACGGCAATGTCCCAGGAGTCTGAGAACTGCGATTGGAAGGAAAGAAGGAAAAATGGCAGGAGATAGAGGCATCGGTGTAGACCCCTGTGCCACAGCTGTGTGTGGGGAATAGACACCCGAGTACGGAGTCGACGGCACCGAAGAAGGCGCCATGCAACTGGGATGACTAAATTGCCCCAAGCACCCTTCCGAAACCGAACGGTCCGAAGGCCCTGGTGTCGGACTGGCCAGTTCGGGCAACCGGACCAACCTCCGAGCCCACTGCTCCATAAGAGCAGCCCAATGGTAAAAATGCTCATCGGAAGCTCCTCCAATAGGCGGAGAGGAGCTCCAGTGTCGAGGAGGTCGGCTACCAGAGACAGAAACTGACGACTCCAACAGAAGTGGAGACTGGAGCCTGGCCCTAATAACTGACCGTCTATGCGCAGACGTACCTGAGGGCGACCTCAAGTGATGCTGTTTCTTCCTTGACCTATATGTCGAAGAAGAACTAGAGGCCGAGAATGGGACTGTTTCCATTTATGCTTTTGAGGGGGACCGCCCGTCTCCCTGAGCATTGGACCGTCCATTGTCAGACCCCCCCTCCGGGGAGAGCGGTGGAGGACCAGACCCCTCCTGGCTGACTGAACAGCTTTCCTACGAAGTCTCCCTACCGTCAGCTGACCCACTCATGGTCGACTCCGTCAATGGAGGGCTGAAGACTTCTCCTGTACAAGTTAGAAGTAATAAATTTAATCGGTAATGATCGAGATAATATACAAAACAACAAAACTGAGCTAAGCTGCTAGTGAAGTTTAACTCCCGGCGGGCAAGCAACGTTGTCACTGAAGCGCTCTCGACAGTGGGGAAAAAAGGAACTGAGGCGGTTGGAGGGTCGATGCCGAGATAGCCATTACCGCACGTGCCGGGCTCACAGTGCCGTTCCTCACTGCTCCATCTCAGGTGCCAGCCCTCCTGAAAAAGTTTGCTCCCGCTGGGTCCTAGCAACTCCCATTAGTGTAAATGAGTGGTGGAGACTTTGTGTCCAGAAAGATGCAAGAGAGATCATTCTTTATAAGGGTTGTAGAAGCAGTTTAGCCTCCACAGCTCACATAAACCTGTGCCTTTTGAGTGGGGCTTTTCTCCCTTGCACCCCCCCCCCTTTAGTATCCCTGGTCTTTGCTAAAGAGCTGTAACAAACAGGAAACCCAAGCTAAGCAGTCCACAGCTCCCTTCCTCAAACCCAATATTACAGGATATGCCTCTCTCTTTTTTTAGTCCATGTTTTCTGACTATTTTCCCAGTTCTTCTCCCAGATCTCACCTTACTCCCATGTAGGTGCTCAATGGTTCTTAATGGAAAACATCCTACCTCCTCACCATAGGTCACCCCCTTAGTGCCTCTTCAGGCTGCTCCCTCCCCCAGGTGTTCACACTGCATGCTCCCCTCAGGACGTAGGCTGTCCTAGAAGGGAGAGGAATGTATTCTCAGTTGGAGGGCAATTTCAAAGCGTGCTTGGGCCACAACTTCAGCTGCAGCACACCATTCCCAGATGTGCAAAGTGCCAAAAGTAAGAGGAGTAACTGGAGAGAGACTGTCCTACACAATACCCATTCATGCTGGGCCACGAAGAGGCAGTCAAGCAATGACAGACACCAAGACCCGCCATGGATTCACTGCCTGTTCCAGTGGACTGAGGAGCTTGCTTCTTGTGTTTTCAACAAGCACTGCCAGCTGCACCAAATTAAGCATAATGGTTCTACTCTGTGTCACAGAAAACTGGCTTCAGACCACCAAACTCATTCCCCTTGTGGCCAGAGCAAAAACTTCAATCCAGGTCTCCCCAATGGAACATTTTTTTTTCTCCAATTCTTTTTCTGGCACTCCAGCCAGGGCAGGGATGTACCCCATATCGGCCCAGGTCTCCAGGTACCACCCTCCACCCCCACACTTCCTTCTCAGCTGCCCAGTCTGGGAGGAACATAACTTGCCCCTCACAGAAGGGCTCCCTGAAGGGAGAGATCAACATCACCATTTAGACCCCAGTCAACACTTACATCATAGGGTCGTTTCGAGGGGAGACAGCCCATGGAACACTCAGTTTCATGCCGCTGTCTTGTCACAGGGTTGTTCCTCTTATGTTTCCCTGAGACTCCGGACATGCAATGGCGTCACAAGCATGTCAAGCATGCTCCCTTGCATGAATATGCCAACATCCACCGAGTTCCTAACCCACATGCCAAGGGTGTCAGGTGCTGCTGACCCCCAGCCTCGGCAGGAGCCTGAGTGTTTCTGACAGCCTCACCCACCCACCCACCCACCCCAGAAGAGAAGAGCAGTCCTTTATGGAAAACATCCTACCTCCCCAGATGACTCTGTAATGCTCTGGACTCATTCCTGAACCTGGGTCATCAGTACCGCAAGTGGTAGCACTACCACTTATATCCACGGGCAGGCCTCCCCACTGATATATTAACGTTCAGCCTCAAATTACTCTCCTAAATTCTAGGCCATGAGCATGAAGGGGAAAAGTATTATCCAGTGCTTACCTCGTCCAAGCTGGCATCTTCTCTCTGGAAAGATCAAAGAAAGACAAGCATGAGTGACAGTTTTTGTTTTGTTTTGCAGTTAACCACAAAATGCTTGCTTTTTACTATTTGTGAGCAAATAAGAGTTACTTACCATGTAGCTACAGTGCTAACCAATGTTTTCATCTAATTACCACTGTAAGCAACAGATAGCCTGCATGTGTTCTCTGCCCTGGATGGATGTCAGAGTACCCTGAAGTAATCCAAGCACTGATCGTGTGACCTTTGAACCTGCCTGGCATGTGTTTGCACAGAGTATCAGAGCTTCTGTCCCCCTTCCCCCCCAAAGTCTCTGTTGAGACAAAGCACCAGGGCAGAGTCTAGTTCTCCATTTCTGGACATTGCCTGCTTAATTTGCAGCTGTGTGCCACCTTGAGGCAGGGAATTCTTTTGAAAATTGACCATTATAGATTTCAAACTATTGGAACTTTTTGAACTTTACCTTGTAAACATTGAGTTCAACACAGCCCTACTCCTGATGGACCTTCGGCATTTTGGTGTTCTGCTACACTTTGAATGCACAAGGGTGAACTCCTACAAATAAAGTAAGCACCTTTTTACCAATTTCAGCTGCTGGTTTGATTTCTGTGTCCCAGAGTGCTATAACTTTTGGTTGTTTGGTCTACATGTGGGGATTGGCAGCCCCTGTTATTTAGCACCACCCTGCATCACTGGTATCAGAGCTGCAATCTGTTTGGGAGTATAAGCAACAGATAGTCTGCAGGTGCTCTCTGCCCTGGACATCAGAGTACTTTGAACTAATCCAAGCACTGATCTTGTGAACCCTGAACCTGCCTGGCATGTGTCTGCAGAGAAAATCAGACCTTCTGCCCTCTGTGAAAGAAGGTAAGCTTTCCCATTACTGTTTTCAGCTCTGTGCCTATGAACACCGGTACTGGCCCAGGTTCCAGGTAGGACATCCTTAACTTTAGGAGGAAAAGAAAATGTATTTCCTATAACTGAAAATTTTTTCATGACTTCGCTATGAAGTTTCACTCTTGGGTATAAGACAGAGGCCGTGGGACCCAAAGGGAGCATATCTGGTGGCCAGGGGCTAGAAAGGGGTATTGGACAATGGTGCCTGTGTGACACTATGCGGTAACGCATGTTTGCTACTAACCCCTGATGGCCGCCTCATCTACCTCAGTTCTGTCTGCCAGGGGAGTGAGAACAGTAAGGGCAAGCAACGCTTGTAGGCTAAATAGGTTAAAGGGACAAAAAATGTTAAATCCCTAACTTTGCACCCTAATAGCTTTGGCAGCAATGGACAAAATTCACTGAGATGTTGCATGCGTTGTCTAGTAGGCAAGATCTAAATACATGGAAAGTTTTGTGATGGCAGTCTGTATGGTTTCTGAGATACGCAAATGTCATTTTCCTGTAGACGTCTAATTTTTTTTTCCTATACTTAACATGAGTATTTTGTTTTGCTCTCATGTACAACCTACGCGGAACATAATTTATTCTGAAACTTGCAGGGTAGAAGTGTGCTGTACCATGGTACTGCCTTTGGAAGGTTTCAATAAGAAATATAACCTAATCAAGGCATTGAACCTAGTAGATCATTCTTTATTGTTGAACTATCCCATCTTAGCCTGGTATACGGGATTACCTTGACAGTATGCTGCAGTGTGTTAAACTTAATGGTGTTTACTTTCCAAAGGGCTCAGTGTGGAGTTCCTCATGACTCCATACTGGGCTCTTTGCTTTTTTTCTCGTTTCATTGACCCAATACAGAAGTATCTTACAATAGTGATTTGATATTATACACAGACAATACAGTTCTGCTGACTCAAAATTCAGCTGTCACAGAAATCAGTTCTATATTAAGTTGTGAATTTCCCAAAGTGCAAAATGTGCCTTGTCAAAATAATTTGGTATTAAACAAAAAAAAAAAAAAGAAAGAAAGAAAAGTTGTTTGGCTCGGATCCAAAATTAAAACATTGTATAGTGATTTCTCATTGCACACACTTGAGAGAGGCCCAACTGATGTCATAGACTGATTTAAATGTCTTGCTAGAACATTAGAGTCATCCTTAAAATGTCATAATAATATAGACAAAATCATGGCTAAGTTACATGCAAAGACTGGAACTCTATATCAATTGTATAATTTTCTAACAAAAGAAACGCGTATAGTTATAGCACAACAAAATCTCCTTCCCATACTGAACTACACTTCAATTAGAATTGACTAACTGACACCTCACCTGCTAGTACTATATCTAGAAAAGACACAATGCTTCAAAAAAATTGGTAAATTTGCCCTTTTGGCCCGCATCAGACCTATCATTGTTAAATATTTAATAAACTTGGTTGGCTATCAGTTCAAAATAACTAAGTTAACTTTGTCACGTTTTACGATTACGATACTGAATTCAGGCATTCCAGCTTCATTACGTGACTTGATAGTAAATCACACGCCTACCTATGAGTCACGATCTTCTAAAAAATCACAACTGGTCTTACTCCTTGTGTGTACAAATTTAGGGAAAATAACTTTTGGCTATTGTGCTGCCTCTGTGTGGAAATCTCTGCCAAATATTGCCAAGCATTCAACCTCCACCAACACTTTTTTAATGGCTGCTTGTAACTGTTTTAAAAGTTTAAATGAGTGTGTATGTAAATGATTGTATTGATGTACTGATATTATTCTGTGTCTCAATGTTATAGTACGTTTTGTGTATTTATACTTGACCGACTTCAGGTCGAACCTGAAAAAGGAATGTATATTTCAGTGTACCTACCTGCAATTTCAAATAAACAAAATGAAATGAAAAATATGAAATGGTTGCAGAGTTATATGGATTTAAGTTTTTTGTTTGTTTTTTGCTGTTCTGAGCAAGCTCAGTAGTTTTTTTGGATAACGTTCTGATATGACATGAAAAATTACATTTTGTGAGACCATTTTTGGTTTTTCAACACTTGTTTCTCACAGCACGAAAAAATGTTCATGCCATAATGGCCGCCATCTTGTTCCCCCTGAACTAAAAAACATGGAAAATACATAAAAATGGTGTGAATTTTAACCTGAACCTAGCGAAACGAGACCCGTTTAGCCAGATTCCTGTGTTTTTTTTTTAATGGCCAGAAATACCTTTTCTGGGCACCCCAAAATCCAGGGTGCCTAGCTTAGCGAGAGCAGCCAGCCCACAGCTGGTGAGACGGCAATCCCCTGTGCTGTCTATCTGTCTAATCAATCTTTGTATCTATCTGTCTGTCTGTCTGTCTCTCTCTCTAATTAAAATATCTGTTAAGCAGACCTGGGTGTCCACCCACGGTACTGCTACTTTCTCTGACTCTCCTCTCCCAGTCACCCACCCCCCCCTTTCCAATGTTTATGTATTTTATAATATCTAATACTGTATAAGCGGACTGGGGTGCCCACCCTTGGTATCACTTCTCTTAACCTCCCCTCCCCTCCCCTCAAGGTCACCCACCCTGTTCCCATTATGTACAATGTTGGCACCAGGGTGCCCACCCTCTGATGCTGCTGAACAGTAGCCTGAGACTGGGGTGCCCGATCCCCAGTGTCAGAATGAGAATATCCCCTGAAATAAAGAAAATCATCCCTCTCTGATTTTTGTTTAGCCTGTGAAAAAAGAAAATGGTTTCTCACCGATCTGACCCAAGAAGAAAATGATCCTTCATCGATCTGACCCACCTCACACGCACCCCCTATGCACCCCCCAATGACCTCCCATTCAGCACCCATGACCCCACACCCCCACACCCTCACTCAAATGAACAAGCCTCACAACGTAGATCCACACTCTGACGGAAGACATGTCTTGCTGTTGGAATCGACGAGTGTGAAATGAGAAAATAAGGTAAATTCGGTTTAATATAATTCAGGTTTGAACTTTTATTCATAACTTTGTCATTTTTACATATTTTTTACATCAAACTTTCAACATTGAGTTTTTTGGAACTCCAGCACATGACCAATGGTGGTGGAATTATGCAAATCTGGCCCAACAGGTGGTTTTGCGGTCACTTTGTGCAACCACCTTTTAGCCGTATTTGAAAATGTTCACTGCCCTTATTCATGAAATGGGGTTATAAGAAGGCTACACTGAAAATTTGGGGTCAAAATATGTAAAATTAAATATATAAAGCATTTGTAGTACTTTTCTATGCTCACTCGTAACTTTGGTAATTTTCAATATTTTCACCCCAAATTTTCAACATAGCCAATTTTTTTCTTTGCACCAGCTCATGAATATGACAGCTGTCATTTTTTAAATAATGGGCAAAATGTGTTTTGCCTCTGTGTCGGGAACTGATGCTTCAGCGGGGATTTGAAAATTTTCACCTACCGGGTTCATGAGATGGGGTAGTAAGACTATGCTGAACATTTTTTGTACAAATATGGAAAAATGCCTAGGTTACAAGTCAACATTGCAATATTTCAATGTTCACTCATAACTTGCTAATTTTAAAAATTTTTGCTCTAAACTTTCAACACAGGACTTCAGGTGACATCACAGAGCTAACAGCAAGCAACCGAGAGTAGCTCCTCTCCCCCTTTGCTCAGGGAAACAATAAAAACACAAAAATACTGCAAAAAAGCATAAGAATAGCATCTACAGGACGTACTAAAGAAAAAGAAAACAAGGAAAAACCAAAAAATCGATTAAATTCATCGGATGACCGAAGATTGACTCCAGCTACCATGAGGCCGAGCAGAAGTTCTTCACTGGCTAGTATAGTATATACAGAGGAGAAATCCAATCAATTGTCTTGATCGCGGTTTAAACAACTTTTTAAGGAGATTCGGGACATGAGAGCCGAGACAAAGTAAGAATTTCGGAACCTCGACCAAAAATTAACCAAATTAGAGCAGCGAGTAAAAGCGGCAGAAGACCGGATAGCACAGAATGAGGATGGCACGACACAAACAGGCCTAATATTACATGTGCTAATGGTCCAAACCAAAAGGTTACAAGAGAATAGTACAGATTTGGAAAGTCGCTCCTGACAAGAGAATCTTAGATTTTATGGCCTCCCCGAGGGAACAGAAACAGGCCAAATGTCGTATTTTCCGACAGATCTATTAATGGATATCTTGCATCTACCAATGGGGTATCAATTAATATTGAGAGGGCCCACAGAGAGCTGCAGCCTAAACCCGAGGATGAAAAAGCCAGGCCGCGTTGGATTATTGTTAAGTTCAACAGCTACAAAATGAAAGAAGACGTTCTGTTAAGGGCATGGAGACAGAAAGAAGTCACCTATCTGAACAACAGACTGTTTTTCGATCATGACTACCCGCAAGAAATTCAACGGCAACACTTACAATATTCTGACATAATAAAAGTTTTAAAAGGCAAGGGTCTCCATTTTCACACACCTTACCCAGCTAAAATCCGCATTTTCTGGCCAGAGGTAACCAAAGTATATAACTCACCAGAGGAAGCCAGAGGGGTTATGGTGGAGAAAGGGTTAATGGAGCTCCAGGCCACAGCAAACAAGAACTCGGGATCCCAGAGGGCATCAGAGCGATCCATGGATTGGGCAGTTTCAATAGGGAGGAGGAGGAGAGGTCGCGACTTTGACGCGTCATCTGCTGCGCCTCTGCAGGCGATGAGAATACTGCTCCAGAAACTCCAGGAACATCATAAAGACCCACAAAAAGACTCTCAGGACTGAACAAAATTTGGGGAAGACTTTTGTTATCTTTGGGTCGGGTAAGACACCTTCTGGCGACCTCACTACCACACTGTGTGGGCTGGATAGGGTTCCGATTGTTCCTGGTTAACTCCTACTTTAAAGCTGCCAAGCGGGACATTCAATGGAAGGCAGACAGTTCTTTGTTTCTCACCGCATGTGGAGCACTCAAATGGGACTGATTAGAGGACTAATTTTAACGTTTGGCTAGAGTGCTGTCACTCAGTTTATTTTCCACTGACATATTCAAAGCCTCCTACAGGCACAATAATAAATAGATATGCCTGTAGATCGTTGAAGTTGATTAACTAGCTGAAAATAAGCAGTATTATCTTCCACGAGGTTTAAAGTTTGTTACTTGATATATAATGTTTCCGATTGGGTGGGGTGGGGGAAGAAGACACAGGCAGTGACGTCACAGTTTTTACTGACTTACACTTTTGATAGTGTACGCTAGAGCCTAAACCATACATGTAGAGGCTTTCGAGGAGGCTCACACATGGTGTGCTAAGACATACTCCTCATGCTGGTGATCCCTGAGAGTAGGGGGGGATTACTAGTAACAGAAACCCTGATTTGGGGAGGAAAGGGTTTCCATTGTTGGAAGTACAAATCTGTTCAGTACTTGTTCTTTATATAGCTGTTCTCACATCAGTCTCTTTTTTTTTTTTTTTTTAAGACATGGTGTGGCATTGTTTAACTACCTTAAGGTGTTAATAATCCGACTTTGGGGATCTTGTCTTTGTGGAAGGAGTGAAAATATTATGGGAGAATTTAGGGGGTATGACAATAGAACAATAGAAATGCAGCATTTTTTGAACCACCAATTAATCCAAACTGACAAATGGATAAGGCGGATATAACTATGTTGTCCTTTAATGTTAATGGATTAACGCACCCCATTAAAATAAGCAGAATAATGTCCTTCCTGCGAAAGTCACAGGCAGCATTCATAATGCTTCAAGAAACTCATCTAAATAAAGATGAGCATGAGAAACCTAAAAAATTTGGCTACCAAACAACTTTATCCTCCTCGTATAAGAGGGGTAGACGACGGGGTATAGCAATCCTTATACCTAATAGTTGTCCTTTTGAGGTGATTGACTCAATTAAAGATAAAGAGGAATGCTGGGCTGGCTTAAATGGTAAATACAATGGTTTGACGGTCACTTTGGTTTCAGTGTATGCACCTCCGGGTTCACAATTTTCCTTTTACAGAGAGTTTATTCTTAGGATTTCCAATTGGGCAGAAGGTTATCTTATAACAGGGAGAGATTTAAATTTAAGGTTAAATGCACATATGGACACATCTGGAGGTGTCGCCAGACAGGAAAGTGGGACGGCGAAGAAAGTAGCAAACTTAATGGGGGAAATTGGTTTTGTTGATTCTTGGAGACAGATGCATAAGGGAACTAGGCAATTCTCTCTTTTTTTCTGTGGCTCACAAAACATATTCTAGGATAGACTACTTTTTAATGCCCAGAGATATTACAGCAATATGCACTGATTCCTGGATGGGTGACATATTCTTATCAGACCATGCCCCACTTTACTTGAAATTAAAAATAGATCCCATTTGACGTACCACTTTCTGGTGGCTGAACCTCTCCCTGTTACAAGATCAGGAAAATAAGGAAACAATAACCAAGGTAATAGACCAAGCAGTGAGAGATAATGCAGATCCAGATATTTCCTCTGGGATCTTGTGGGATACAGTGAAAGCAATAGTACGAGGAAAATGTATAGAAATATCGTCCAGAAATAAGAAAGTGAGGGGCTCCAGGAGCAGATAAGGACTCTGGAAATACAACAACAACAGCAATTAAACGCAGACGGGAAAATTATTAAAGAAATTAAAGAAGGAACTATTGGAAATTTTAGACTACCAAGTCAAGCAAAAATTACTTTATTTACACCAGAGATATTATGAGGGCAGTCCCAGGGTACTTTGACTCTTAACATGTAGGCTTAGGCAACGAAGGGCTAGGGCGAGCATCCCAAAAATACTAGACTCCAAAACAAGAACATGGAAATATAATGTTGAGGGGACTGCAGAAACATTTAAAAATTACTATCAAACCTTATATAGTAAGGGCTAGCCCTACCCCAGAGGAAATTGAAAAATACTTAGCACCCCTACACCTACCTAAAATTTCAGACCAACAGAGAGAGGGTCTGCTTGCTCCTTTTACAACAGGGGAGATACAATTAGAAATATCCCATTTAAAGGCAGGAAAATGTCCCAGAACTGACAGGCTCCCAAATGAATTTTATAAAAGCTTCAAATCAGTAATAATGCCTCTACTTAGGGAAGCATTTAATGCTCTCTGGTCAGAGGAGGGCAGGGGTGCCCCATCTTGGAGTCAGGCCATTGTTTCAGTGTTGCCAAAGCTGGCCAGGGACCCCACTAAATGTTCTTCATATAGGACGATCTCAATATTTAACACTGACTATAAAAATATTGATGGGGGCTATGGCCCGGAGGTTGGAGAAGTTTCTCTCGGACATTATCCATCTAGATCAAACCAGTTTTGTCCCTGATAGACAGACCTCAGACAACATAAGAAGGTCAGTAGATATAATTGAACAACTCCAACTATCAGGGACTCCATCTTATATAATGAGTCTAGACGCAGAAAAGGCCTTTGATCAGGTATCTTGGACTTTTTTAAGGGGTACCCTTGCTGGCTTTGGTTTCCTGGCCATTCTTGTGGACTTGATTTTCAAACTTTATGAGAGCCCAACGGCCTATATAAGAGCCAAAGGTCATATAGCTAGTTCTTTTAAGCTAGAGAGGGATACTAGGCAAGGCTGTCCCCTGTCCCCATTGCTCTTTGCTATGTATATTGAGCCTTTGGCTCAGAGCATAAGGGCAAATAACCGGGTAACTGGGGTGGTGCTGGGAAACACGACCCATAAAATGGCACTTTATGCTGACAATGTTCTTCTTTACGTAACAAATCCGACAATATCACTGCCTGAAGTCTTTAAACAAATTAAGGTTTTCTCTGCCCTTTCTGGTCATACCTTAAACTGATCAAAGACAGAAGTCTTGGTATTGTCAGATACAGTCCCAGATCACATTAAACTAAAATACCCTATGAAGTGGGATTGTGATGTCATTAAGTACCTGGGAGTTAAGCTTGGCAAATCTCCCTCTACACTTTTTGCGGACAATTACCCAGCTCTGATAGAGCAAATAAGAGCAGATTTGCAGAGATGGGACAGTATTCCCTTCCATTTTTATTCAAGATTACAAATAATCAAGACGAATGTTATGCCAAGATTGTTATATTTATTCCTGGCGGTCCCATGCATGATCACACAGAAGGAATTTGATGTATGGCAGAGATGGACAATGGCTTTTATTTGGGGACACAAATGTCCCAGAGTATCTAAAAATGTTTTATTTTTACCAAAACAGGAAGGGGGAAGAGCCTGCCCTCATATAAGCAGCTACTGGGCTGCTGCCCAGATGAAACAGGCTTTGCTGTGGGCCCATAAGGGTTATCAAGCACACTGGCAACAAACTGAACTGCATTTAATGGGGAGAGCACAACTGTGCTCCAAGCTTTTTGACCCTCAGGGACGCACCTCTGACTTAGGGGAACTGTTGACCGCAGTAAGAGCAACTCTGCAGGGATGGTATCAGGGTATTAAAAGAGGTTATACAAAAAGAAAAATCTGGATATATAAATGGTTCATTGCTGATAAGACATTTATTCCAACTAGTTTCTCTAACTGGTATCAAAGACAGGCTGATAAAGGTTTTGTTGCAGCTTGGCAATTGCTCCTGGGGAGCACAATATTACCTTTTGAAAGAGCAAAGGAAGTTTTCGCCTGGACAGAAAAAGATCTGTTATATTACTATCAATTACGAAACTTAATTAACGGGAAGTTGCAAGAAGATACTCAATATGAAGACCTTAGACCTTTCCCCAGGGTATTTGAAATTATCTGGGAATCTACACATGGTAAATGGGCAATAACAATGTTTTACTGGAACCTGATAGCGGACCAAATGCACAGCACAGCCTTATTACAAAAAAGATGGGAGCAAGAGTGAAAATACAACTAAATCAAAGGAAATGGGGCCTGGCCTTTAGAAGTAGCTGGCGAACCACATCATCACCGATATGGCAGGAATTTGCCTGGAAGATTAAAGTCAGGTATTTTTTTACTCCAGGTAGACAGGTTAAGATGGGTTCCAGAACCAATGCACTGTGCTGGAGAGGGTGCGGCTGCCTTCATGCAGAGATGTCACATACTTTCTGGCTATGCCCAGGTCTTCAAACATATTGGGGCATCATAAAACAACATTTGACAGGAATATTTGGAATGGCAATGGAAATGGGCCCGGAAAATGTAATATTAGGTCTTTGCCCAGCAGTCATTAAAGGTAAAGAAGGGCAATATTTATGGGCTGTGCTGTGTATTGCGGCTTTGAAGGGCATAACAAAGAAATGGTTACAGCAGTGCCCCCCCCCGGAGATTTGGGACTGGATGGGGATAGTCAGCCAAATTCAAAAAATGGAAAAAACCACATATGCAGCCAATCATTGTATAGAAGCATATACAAATAGATGGACTCGTTGGGACCTTTATAAAGATGGGATATAAATGCAACATAGATAAAAGTGTACCCTCTACCATTTCCCTCCTCACTTTGTGTCTAGTAGCTCTCTCCATAAAGACTATCAGTTTTAAATTAATGTTCACGTAGTGTTAAAATATATGGATCCCCCCTTACCCCAAAGGTTTAATTTGGTTTTATATAATTTAATTCAAAGTTTAATGGTTTGGATTGGTTAATAAGTCTCTTATATAAACTGGAAAGGTATATAAAATTTGAATGTAATATAATATGGTTGTCCTATACTAGCAACATTTGATAATGAGCTTGTCTATGATAAAGTTTGTAAGTCACAACCAAAACTGTTATTTTATACTGAAATACTTTCAATAAACTAAGTTTAAAAAAAAAAAAACTTTCAACATAGCCATTTTTTCACACCACCTCATTAACATGACAGGTGTTATTTTTTAAATCCTGGACAAGACATGTTTTCACACTTGGGATGCAAAAAAAATGAAAATTATGTACCTACCATAATTCTTGTTCTTCTCTTGTATCTTCACCATTCATTACTGATGGGTGTAAGCCGGAGGCGCGCACTCGCCACAGGAGGAGTTGGTTTTTTTTTTTTCCAAGAGGAGTCGTCGCTGATGCGCCACCCCCGAGAGTGATGCATCGCGTGGTGCGCGAGGGGTGGCTGCTAGGCGCCGCAGACTTCTCCTCCATCCGAGTTCTGTTAGCCGGAGAGGCGAAATAAGCATAAGAAAAAAGAAGAGTGAGGCAAGAGAGCCAAGGGACAGAAAAAGGAAAGGATATAAACTGAAAAAGGAATAAGGCGGTAGAGGACAGAAGCAGGAATGCCTACCCTAATGGACTGCAGCGCCTCACTCCTGGGGCGGCTCATGGGAGGAACAGATAAGGAGAGAAGGAAGAAGGAAAGAGAAGAGGGATGTTGGAAGGGGAGAACTCTGCCAAATCAAAGATTGGTTTGAGGATTGTAAGCTCGGAACCAAAAACAAGGGAGCAAGAATACAAAAGGCAGATCTCTACACCTCCCACCATCCCCAACCCTTTAAACTCTAGCTGAGAGCTCACAGGCTGCCAAGGCAGGATATTTGTTCCGAACGGGGAGCGTCCAACCAGGCAAGGGAAAGATGCACACCTAGCACTTTTTTAAGTGCTAACACAGATGTGTGTGGGGGGAAAGGAAGGGGGGGAGCCCTAAAGAGGGCACCCCTTAGATAAAGAATAGAGTGGGAACTCAACCGGACTCCCTGAAGGCAAGGGAAGATCACCAGCTCAAAGACAGTAGTGTCAGGACAATGTAAATATCAGAGACTCACACAAGGAGATAAGGCCTGCCGGAGGGGACCTTTAAAAAGAGACCATACCAATTAAGGGATGGTCTCCTTAACTGTGAATTGAACAGCATGGTAAAGAATGAACCAAAAGGTTACCCCTAGGGGCAATCAGAAAGAGTTCCCTCAGGTAGAATAAGTTCCACTCATTCCCCTTCTACCTCAGGAAAAGGATCCGTTCAGATGAACAGAAAAAACAAGGTTTTTTTTTTGCTTAAAGGCCAAAGAAGAAGAAGGAGGAGGAATGAGCAGGGAGAGGGAGATGCCGAAGAAGGAGGCCCATGAGGGGGTGGGCGGGAATCAGTAATGAATGGTGAAGATATAAGAGAAGATCAAGAATTATGGTAGGTACGTAATTTTCATATCTTCCCTTGTCAATCTTCACCATTCATTACTGCTGAGTGAGTACCAAGCACCCCCGAAGGGGGTCTGGATTGACCCTGAAGAAACAGATCCCTCAGCCTCCTACTGGTGGAAAGCAGGAGGGGGAGACCCTAACCAGCAGACTGGGACAGTCTAAGGTTGGTGAGGATGAGGCGGTGTCCCCCGTGGGTGGAGGGAGGGATGGCGCCCCTGAAGGAGCCTTCTCGCCCTGCGGGTCCCCTGGGAAGGCAGAGGCAGTCACCCTACGCCGGGCAATGGGTGACAGTCTGGAGAGACGAAGCCACGCCGTCCACCTAATGCAGATCGCTGTCCTTGCAAGTCTGGACACCACTTCATTGGCGTTGTAGGATGCCCTTGCTTGGTGCCTTGCAAGCTCCAGACCTTGAGCAGAGAGGGCAATGGCTTGTCTAGACTGCTCTGTGTCAGGTAAAGATGCTAAGACCTGAGACAGCATCGACCACAGATGCCCGTTGTAAGCAGCATGGTGTGCCTGATGCGTAGCTATGCACCTCAATGCATGACCTGAAGAGAAAACCCTTCGTCCCCACTGGTCAAATTCAGCAGAATCCGGATCCAGGAATCTGTCATGCACCAGGCTACGCGGCCCGGAAGGAATGTCTAGGGATGTCAAGCCCGAAACTGGGTGAGGTAGAGAACCTAGAGACTCATGGGGGGCACAATGCAGTCTCCTGCAGTCTGCTGGGGCTGGAGAAGGAGTGGCTGGAGACTGCCAGGTGCGGATAGACGCTTCCTGGAAAGGGACTGACCAGGAAGGCACCACCAGGTGGCGAGCGCTGAATTCGCTAAGGAATGCATGCGTCTGCCACTCGGTATTGTCCCTACGGATGTAGGAGATACGAAGCTCCGAAACCAGCCTCAAAAGGAACCGCTGATAGTCAATGAAATCAGCGTCAGAGGAAAGGTGGACAGAAAGTTCCTCTTCCTCCAGAGAGGAAGTCGAGGAGGAAGTGGAGCTCGAATGTTCTGAGGACTCCTATGGCGGCGGGGACAGGCGGAAAACCTGTTCGTCCATGGCCCTGACATAAGATGGGAAGGCCGCCGCAGTAGCACTGAATGCCTCCCAAGTTAATGGTCCTGTAGGACCCACGTGGCCTGGGAGAGAGGGTGGTGGTTGCAGAGGGATGGGTGAAGGGCACCTAAGAGCATGTGCCTGGCCTCTGCCAGGGCTCTGAGATCCAGGGAGTGATGCCGCCAAAATTGGGGACCCTGAGATCATACCAGGTTGCGAAGAAGAAAGAGAGGGGGCAAACCCGGGAAGAGCCCAGAAGGGGAATCTCCCCTGTGACGTGCCTGGGATTGCACGAGTCCAGAAGGGCAACCCTCAGAACCGCCACCAGAAGGAGCTTTAGAGACCTCAAGAGAAAGGTGGGGATCAGCGCTGAGATTCCTCCTCACACCCCGCAGGGCAGTGGGGATACGCCACCGCTCCTCACCCCGACCTCTTAATCCCTCGGACTCCGAAGCAGCCCTCTTCCTCGATGTCAGTGGGGGAGGTCCCTGCTGAGCGAACCCCCGAAGGGAACCCACAGAGGCAGAGTCCTCAACCTTGTCTTGAGGGACCCCAGAAGCACCAGAGTTGGCAGCTGCCTGGGACCTCCGACAAGAGAGCATCCTCTCCTGAACTCCTGAAGGGTCCGCCCCAGAAGACTCCAGGCCACCCCAACCATGGAATCCTCTGGACTAACCAGCTCCGGGGACTCGGGGAGAGGAACACTGGATCACCTGGTGCTATGGCCTATAGGAGGTTCCGAGTCAGAAGACTCAGGTCGACAGTCCAGGTCTCCCTCTGAGTCATTCACCTCTGAAGTGGGGTCGAGCAGAGAAAACTCCATCGAGGGGACCACAGGAACCTCACGCACAACGGAGCTGGGCTCGTCACCACCGAAGGCCACAACACCAACGACACCACTGGAGTCCACCATCCCACCTGAGCACGCGAACGGCATTAACTTAAATCCCCGCACTGCAACAGCACCAGAACCCAAAACAGCATCGCCAATGGTGTGTCCGAGTCCCCGGCGCCACGGACAGCGCCGAAACCCAAGGCTACATTGAAAACGTCACTGCCCGAGCCCCCGCCGCTGTGGACGGTGCCGGAATCCAAAGCAACACCGCAGACGGCGCTGCCTGAGTCCCCAGAGTCGCGGACAGCACCAGACTCCACAGCGGCATTACAAAGTGAAATCTAGGGTCCACCAGAGCCGGGCCCCACAACAGGAGGCCGTGACACTGGGGGAGCCTGCACCTCAGAGGAGGTGACTGCCGGAACGGCGCCGACGGTGCGACCCCGGAAGGGATCACACCATTCCTCCAGCGCCAAAGAAGAAACCTCCTCCTCGGCAAGGCTAGAAGTGGAGGAGGTTCCCTCCTCGCCGGGCCGTATAGACCCAGGAAGGGACCCGGAGGAAGGGTCGAGATGTCTGGCCTGGGAAGCCTGTGGGCGACATCATCCTCCAAAAGTTGGCATAGCCCTTCCGACTTTAAATGCGCGGATTTCTAATACATGGCGATCCATGGAGAAACAGGCATCGCAGTGGTCCATATCATGGTAGGGTCCCAGGCACCGAAGACAAACATCATGCCGGTCCGTGATGGAAAACTGCCGGTCGCAGGGGCACCGACGCATGGGGCACGGCCCGTCTTAGACTTACGTTTCACCCCCAAACCTGACATGGCCTTGAAAAAACAGTTTCAAATTGTAAAGCTCCCGGCGTCGTCAAAATATTAATAAAAAGAACAGTCTTACCAGTCGACGACGTCGGGAAAAGAACCAGGATGAAGGCGTCGAAAAATGACACACGGCCTATGGCGCACCAACCTTCTACAACTCTGCGCAGAAGGTGTAGCCTCGATGGTGGGAGAAACAAAACTAGGATGGAGGAGGAGTCTGCGGCGCCTAACGGCCGCCCCTCACGCATCACGTGATACGTCACTCTCGGGGGCGGCGCCGTTGGCGCAGACTCCTCTTGAAAAAAGGGAAAAAAAAACTCCTGTGGCGGGTGCGCGCCTCTGGCTTACATCCAGCAGTAATGAATGGTGAAGATTGACAAGGGAAGATTAGGTTATTCACCTGTAACTCTAGTTCTAGGAGCGGCAGTTCTTCCTTAAGAGCAGATTCACTGGAACGTCTTTAAGCAAAGTTACTCTCACCACCCGGGTGATATACCCTTCAGTTCCGTCCTGAGACTTCAGATCTTGCATGCTGGAAGCAGGGATACGTGTGCCACTTGTTAGGGGAGGTCGGTGGGTGGTGTGGATGTCCGCATAGCTACTGGTCTGCCAGGAGCGGCTTCAGCGTATGTAACAAGCAGCTGGCGAGCCTCACCCCAAACTCCAGCCATGCACTCCATATAGTAAGAAAGAGCTCTCCATAGGTCCAAAGAATGGACCCTGCGTTCGGCCTCTGAAGATGGGTTGGTAAAGTAAACCAGAAGGTTCATCACCTGGTTTAGCTGGAACGCCGAGACAACATTCGGGAGGAACTTCAGGTGGGGTGAAGGACTACTTTGTACTTGTGGAAAACCAGATAAGGAGGCTCCATTGAGAGTGCCTGCAGCTCACTAATCCTTCTGGCCGACATAATGGCCACCAAAAAGGCCATCTTCCATGACAAGCAGACATCTCATACCTGTGTATATGCTCAAAAGGCTTGCCCATGAGCACTGCCAGTACCAGTAATAAGTCGCAAGGTGGTGATGGCTGATGCACTGGTGAAGGCAAGTGGTCAAAGCCGTTAAAGAAGCGGCCAACCACCTTCTCTTGTGCCAGCGTCAGCATACCAAGTCACATCCAGTATGCAGAGATGGCTGTCAGGTGCACCTTAAGGACTGTCTACCTCAGTCCCAGCTGGGACAAGTGCCGGAGGTATTCCAAGATGCTAGCCTCAGGGCAGGCCAGGGAATCAAGCTCCTGGCCCTGACATCAAATGGAAAACTGCTTCCACATGACAGAATAACACTGGCAAGTCTACTCTTTTCAAGATGCCTCCACAATGTGGAGAACATTCTCTGAAAGACCCACAGCCCAGAACTCAAGCTGCTCAGGAACTAAACTATGAGGTGCAGGGATTGAAGGTCTGGGTGCAGGACCTTCCCCTGTTATCTGGTTAGCAGATCCAGGCAAAGAAGCAACTGCCATGGAAGTATGTTGCTGAAGCTAAGGAGATCTGGGCACCAGAACTGGTAATGCCAGTCCAGAGCTATGAGGATCATCCATGCCTTGTCCTTCCACACTTTGACTAGCATCTTGTGGATCAAGGAGAAAGGGAGGAAAGGCATACAGGAGGCCTGGGGCCAGGGGCCAGAGCCTCATAAAGTCATCCCCACCAGTGTCCCGGACTGTGGAGGGTGGGCACAGAACAGCCTCAGTTTTGTGCCCTGATTGGAGGTAAACAGGTCCACCAGAGGGGGTGCCTCACAGAGGAACAGATGGTTCACCACTTCCTGATGCAGGGCCCACTCGTGTGACGTCTCGCCCACTTGGCTCAGAGCATCTGCCAGCCAACTGTGTACCCTGCAACATGAATAACCAGGAGATCTGCACTCAGGCTGCGCATGAGGGTCCAGGTGAGGAGGGCCTCCCAACACAATCTAAGGGAGTAATTCTACCCTGCCTTTTCTAGTACAACACAGTCGTTGTGCAGTCTGTCTGGACTTGCATGAACTGAACTCTGACTAGAGGAACAAATTCCATCAGAGCTAGCAGCACTACATGGAGCTCCAGCAGGCTGATGTGGTGATGAGATTCTCTGGGTGATCAATAACCTGTGGGTCCAGTGGTCTCCCAAGTGCGCTCCCCAATCCACCAGAGGCGCGCTTCTGTTGTGGGGGTCACAGTCAGTTCTCGGTGGACAACTGGGACTCCTTCCTCCAGATGTGCTGGGAGCAGCCACCACTGGATGACCTTGCACATTGGCTGGATCACTGTGACTGGCTGCTCCAGGTTTCCTAGGTGTCAGGACCACTGACGGCCCAACTCCCACTACAGGTGCTGCATCTGCCAGCAAGCCCACCAGAGCACACTGGTGCAAGATGTCATGTATCCCAGCAGCGCGAACACCCAACCTGAAAGGATCAGGCAAGGGAGGTAAAATCCAATGCCCAGTCCTCAACAAGGTGGGCCCTGGCCCATAGGGAGTCTAGCTCTGCCCTGATGAAGTAAATCACCTTTGAGGGGATCAGTTCAGACTTTGACGAGTTGACCAAGAGGCCCAAGTCTCTGCAGGTCTGGAGGGCCACGTCCTTGGACCATTCCACTGTTTCTTTGGATAGCCTGTCAGCCAGTCATCCAGGTAGGGATAAACCCTGACACCCTGGTTCTACAAGAAGGTTGTCACCATCATGATGCACTTGGTGAAGATGCTGGGCGTCAAGAAGAGGCCAAATGGCATGACCTGGAACTGATAAACCACCCCTTCTATGAAGAACCAAAGGTACCCCCAGTGGGATGGATGGACTGGGATGTGAAAGAACATGTCCAGAAGGTACAGGGAGTAGAATCACAAGTCCTGCTCCAGAGATTGCATAATCTGGTTTAGCATGACCATCCTGAATGCAATTCCTTAGAAACTGGTTTAGGCTGTAAAAATTCAGTATGGGGTGCTAGCACCCCATCCATTTGAGGACCCAGGAAGTACCTGGACATGTACCCCTGACTTGCCTGGGCATCTGGGATGCGGGCTAGTGCTCCTTTTGCAAGGAGCTGAGCAATGTTCTCCCCGAGGGTGGACAGCATGTCCTATGACACCAAGGACTCCCTTGGAGCTTGGGATCAGTAGGGTGGAAATGTCTCGAAGCCAAGAGAAGTCAATTCTCTGCCACCCACCTTGAGAACTCACTTGTCCGTAGTAATGACGAACCAGGGAGGCTAGAAGTATTGAAGCTGACCACCCACTGGGAGCTATGTCAGGGACTGGACAAGCAGGAGGTGAACACCCCCGACCAGTCACTGGGCAGTTTTGGAGGGGGCATCGGGGGCAACACCTTTCCCTACCCACACCTTTTTTGGGCCCCCAGCTGGAGAACTTAGCCTTGGGGCACCAGGCCTGGAACTGCCCCAGCTGGGGCTATTGCTGTTGAGACTGCTGCTGCTGAAAGGGCTGAAACTAAAAGGCCTACTTTTGCTTTTGGCCTTTCTGGGATGAAGCCAAAGAATCCAGGGTGGCACTGGATTTCTCAGTCCTAATGAGATGCCCATCCACCCCCAGGCCAAAGAGGTCAGTTCCCAAGAAGGGGACATTGGCCACCTTGTGCTAACTGTTCGCCGTGAAGGTGGAGATCCTCAACCAGGCCCTGCAATGCATCATGATGGCCGCTGCCATGGCATGGGTGCAGCAGTCTCCAATGTCTAAGGCCATCTAGAGTTGGTGTTTAACCAGCATCTGACTTTGGTTTTGGATTACCTTACCAGGAGATGCTTGTCATCAGGCAGGCAAGGAAGGACATTATCAAACACCCCCAGCAGGGAGTGACCAAAGTGGGCCATCATCAAGGCATAGCTCGTCTGACAGAGACCATGGGAGGACATATCGTAGACTTTCTAGCAGGGGTGTGCAAATCAATTTTTTTTAATACTTGCCCCAGGGTGAGTGGTGGTCTAAAAATTGCTTGCCCATGAAATTTTGCACTTGTCCTACCCCCTGACAGAGAACAGATAGGCCAAGAAGCTGGCAGGGTGCGACTTAATAAGGCAGGCTTATTTATTTTTATTAAAATGTTGCTTTTAAAGAGACTCACCTGGATGAGCCCATGCACCACACATGTGGGTGCCTTACCACAAAAGGATCACCATATGATGCTCCGCTCCTAAAACTGTTTCCTAGAAGAAAAGTTATATCCCTTGTAAAATTGTACATTCCGGGTCCCAAGGCCTTGTTAATCGACCGGTGCCCACGTTTCATTGCCAAGTGGCCATTATATTACTAAAAATACATTGAAAAGTATAAGCCCATTCACTATAATGGAGCACGCCCCCATGCTCTCACTGGCATATCGTCATCACATCCCTGAGCATGGGGGCAGAGCGCAGCAAGGAGAAAAATAACGGGAAGTCCCTGGGACCCAGTATATACAATTTTATGAGGGATAAAATGTTCTTCTAGGAAACAGTTTTAGGAGTGGAGCATCATGCTTAAGAAATGCTTTTTAAAAAAGTTAAATTTGATGTTAATTTAGTCTTAGAGACTTTAAATGCAGCTGAAGTTGAGGGTAGCTAATTATATAGCAAATTTTGTTTTAACTTGCTTAGATTATTATATTTAATTGATTATTATTGTGATGTGTTGTATTTATTGATTAATGTACGGCGCCCAGAGCCTCCGGGATGGGCGTCTTCTTAAATAAAATGTGCCTTTCCTTGCCATCATGTGCTGATTCTTTGGCGGTCAGGCGCCTTTTTATTTGGTGCAGGGGCTTCTCCTTTTATTTTGGTGGGTCTCTTTAAATAAAAGTCCTCCAACACCACTCCTCACTCACTGCCACACTGAGAGGGCCAAGGAAGGGGCAAAGCAAAGCTGTCCAGATAATTAAAAGCAAGGCAGCTTTGCAGGGTCCAGGGCAGGCTATACATAAAAAACGGAAAGTTTCTAAAACTGATATGCAACCAAATGAAGATGCTGAAGGCAGAGGCACAGTTTAAATCATGGGGAACATCCCCGACACTATTAGTGACCACTCCCCTCTCAAGTGACGCTGGTCCAATAAATACTGCAAGCCAACTGTCAAAACAATTACTAAGCGAACGGAGTCTTTTGGGCCCTACGTGTCTGCATCTGTTCACGCAGGTCCCTTTGGACCTGCATGAATGAGGCTACTATTACACTATCTCAAAAAGAAAGGAAATTCTTTGCAAAAAGCTTTGCTAATACACCAGTTAGGGTTCAAGTTAATGCCGCAAAAGTAGGGAAATATGGCGGTAGGGTTTCCAACCCAAAGTCCCTTACTCCTCACCCTCCAAGCCACAAAAGGAAAAAAAAATATTAGGGTTTTGGGTCTCTGGAGCCTTGGAGAATCAGTGGTGGGGTCTTCCTTGGGGTTGTCAGCTCTAATGCCCACCCCATTCCCTGAGCAAACAAGGTCAGATGAGATCTCCTTTCTTCACACACGGCCCTGTGTAAAGAAAGCTACAACAGATCGTGTTGGCAACATGTGGCCAGACATACTTCTCTGTCTTTGAAGTGTGTATCACTACAAAGCACTGGCCTGGAGCTGTACCTTATGTTTCGCACAGAAATCTACAGAATGGGGGGGGTGAGCATTAGGGCTGACAACCTCAAGGAAGGACGCACCAATGATTCGCCAAGACTCTGCAGACCCAAAACCCTAATGTTTTTTCCTTTTAGTGATTGGGGGTGGTGTGACAGGGTGACCCCTGTCATAGCAGACACCCCTGGGATAAATTGAAACCCCTTCCCCAAGCAGTTTATATGTTTTGTATAATGTCTAACATGCTTGTTGGCTGGTTATAAATTAAGTGCTTATAAAGCTTTCTGTGCATATTAACCTAAAATAAAACTAAGAGTATAGTTACAAAATTAGAGGGCAGTTTTAATAGAAGAATAACAAAAGTTTGTGTCTGATTTTTCTAAATGTTAGCAGCCCCCTTCTAAGATATAATGGTTTGGAATTATTGATCCTGGAAGTAGAGGTACCTTTTCGAAAATCTTTATTGTTAGTTGGGCTCTATAAGCGGCCCAAGGTTTCAGTGAATGTTTTTGCTGATTTACATGAGTTTTTGTTAGATTATCGAGATACGCATGAATTATTTATAACTGGAGACTTTAATGTGGATTGGTTGACTGTAGAAGGGAATCATGATCTGGTTGAGTTTCAGATTGGACTGGGTTTGACCCAGCTGATCTTGGAACCAACCAGAATTAATCATAGAGATCCAAAGAAATCCACTACTTTGGATATGATGTTTACTAATTTTCCAGTTTTTTTCTAAGGCTGGAGTTCTTCCTGATTCTTTCTTGGATCATCAAGTTATCTATTCAATTAGAAATAATGTGGTTAAAATATGTGCCAATTCAAAAATATTTTGGAGATGCTTTAAAAATTTTGATTATATTAGTTTTATGAATGATGTTGAGAACATAAATTGAATAGACTAGAACTGATTCCCACTCCTTCTGATGCTTGGGAATTTTTCTTAATTGAATTTATGGTTATTTGTAATATACATGCCCCCCTGAAATCAAGAATGATAAAAAATGGTGGTAATGTATGGTTCTCTCCTGAATTATATAAGATTAGAAAAGATAGGAATAAAAAATGGAAGAAAGCAAAACAAACAATGCTGAATCAGGATTGGGTATCCTATAGACAGGCTCGAAATTTTTATATTTCTAAAATTAGGGAATCAAAAAAACAGTATGTACGATCTAATCCACAGGATAATCATAAAAAGAACCCTAGGAGATTTTGGGGAATGGTTTCAAATCTGGTGGGGAAAAACAAACAAAATAGTGTAAATAAAATAGAAAAAGATGGTGTTTCATTACCCCTGGGGTAAAGGAATGGTAGATGCCTGTAATGAATATTTCTCAAAATTGGTCTCATCAGGTACCTTGGATAGGGCTCATAGCGTTCAAAATGAAACATCGGAGTCTGATTATAGAACTAATGGTGGAGGAGATAGTGTAATAGGTGGTTTTAGTTTTGATTATATTTCCCCAGAAACTATACGATCTGAACTTCTGAAATTGGATACTTCTAGGGCGAAGGGACCAGACGAGATTCCCACTATATTGATGAAATATGCAGCACCTTGTGTGGCCCACCCGTTGGCCTATATTTTTAACCTATCCATTGTAAGCGGGGAATTTCAGAGGATGGAAGATTGCTAAGATTAGACCAATTTATAGTGGGTTGATAAGCAGCTGGGCAATTATCGGCCCATCTCGCTCTTGTCTCAGATTTCTAAGGTATTTGAAAAGATCATATCATGTCAGTTAGAAGGTTTTCTTGAGGATAATAAGTTGGCACCTTTTCAATCGGGTTTCAGGGCACATTATAGTACACAAACAGCTTTGATGAAGGTAGTAAACGATCTTCAACTGAGTCTGGACAGGAGGTTAATGATAGGAGCTTTATTTATAGATCTCTCTAAAGCATTTGATACCTTTAATCATCGGGTTCTCCTGTGCAGACTCAGTGAGATCGGCTTGTCCCCTAGATCAGTTAAATGGTTTGCTTCTTATCTGACGGACCGTAGACAATTTGTGGAAGTGGGCTCCTATAAATCTAAGATCTTGGAAATAAATAATGGAGTACCGCAGGGATCTATTTTGGGGCCCTTATTGTTTAATGTCTATATGAATGATTGTAAGGTTACATCTACATCAGTGCGGTGTCATATGTATGCTGATGACACTGTGCTGTATGTCGAGGGAGTTACTGTAGAATCCATAAACGAGAAGCTACAATTGGCTTGTGATGAAATTCAGAAATATTTCAAAATGAGTCATCTTATTTTAAATACTAATAAAACACAATTATTGTTGTTCAAAAACTATAATAATAAAAGAGATTTGCATCTGGATATTCATACTGTGGATGGCATTGCCATCACGCAGGTGGATTCTTATAAATATCTTGGGGTCTGGTTAGATACCAGTTCGGGATGGGATGTCTGCATAAATTCCCTCATAAAGAATATTAATAGGAAAATAGGTGTATTGTATAGATATAGAAAATTTATGCCCAGGGATGTTCGCCTGACTGTAGTTAATTCTTTGATACTCCCAGTGTTAGATTACGGTGACATACTTTATGCAGGAGCCTTGGAAAAATATATAAGCAGCGTAGATTTAGTTTTTCGTAGACTGGCCCTCTTTGTCCTAGATGCCCCTTATAGAACAAGTAGGTGCTTACTTTTTAAAGAATTAGACTGGATTAATCCTAAAGTAAGAAGAGAATTACATCTGATTCAGTTTATGATTAAAGTTTGGCATATGAAAGTGCCGAGTTATATCACTGATTTATTTGAGATCAGGAAGATCAAGGGAGGCCTAAGATTTTCGGCTATTGCCAGAGGTATTAGTCTATGGAATCGATCCCCTCCAGCTCTCAGATGTATAAAAACTAAATACAATACAAATGAATTAAGGAAATGGTATATGTCTGCACTAAATAAGAGCATATTGTGTAATGGTTGTTCTACATCTTGAATATTTATATGTTAATGTTTTTTTTTTTTTTTTTTGTCTTCGGTGATAATCTGTATTGTTTGTTGTATTGTGGTAACTTTTTGTTTTGATTGTGATATTGTCTTACGTTGAGTCCTCTTAATTGAAATTTGATACTTGGAACTTCCTTGAAAATGAGCTATGCTCAAGTGAATGTATCCAATTATTCATATTTTGAATAAAGAAATATATTTTGCAGCTGAGCTGACAGCATGAGTTAATATGACCCTGCAAGAGAGTTTAAGAGAGCACAGAATGTTCTGACCTCAGCACTGACCATTAACAATGTTGTAAACAAGTTATGTTATGTCCTCCAGGTGCCGAATAACTGTTCTCTGTGGTGCAACAGTGGCCCCTAGTGGCTAATATTATGTTCTGTCTGCCGTTAATCAAAAAACAAGGGAAATTGTTTTCTAGGAGCGTGGATATGTTGTTCATCCACACTTCTTGGCATGTCCCTTTTCCCTTTAAATCTTGAAGTCTTCAAGCTGGCTCCTCCCACCCACCCCGGTGGTATAAACCTCAGCTCCGCCCCATGACACCAGATCTTCCTTTCCGTTGGAAGATACAGGTTCCCTCGTGCTTCACAGCAATCCGTAGGCCCTGGATTTCAAATGTCGGTTTTCACTGAATCTTACCTTAAAACTCATTCGAGTTGTCGATTTCAATAGTAGTGCATTGGACATGGAGGAAAAATCTGTTCCCGGATTTCGCCGATGCTCCTGTGGCCAGAAGATGTCGCACACCGATCCCCACCTAACGTGCGTCTATTGCCTTGGTGTCGGACATAACACCTCCTCCTGTATGTTCTGCCTGGCCTTCCATCCCAACGTCCTGGGCGACCGCTTGGCGTGCCTAAAACTGGGGAGACTGGAGAAAAGGAACCCACTGGTGAAATCGAAAGAGGCGAGGTGGGCGGTTTCCACAGCTGCGAGATCCGCCAAACAGTTGGAGAAAATGAAGGCTTTCGAGGAGAAAGTGGCTCAAGCTTCGGCCACTCGGAGCTTTTTTGTTCCTCTAAACCTCGGTTCCACCTTTTTGGGCTCCTTCAAGGAGTTGTGCCAGTCTCTCCCAACCAGGGGTGAGGCGCCCTCGGGCTCGCACTCCTCCCACCCTCAGAAGAGGGAGAAGGACCCTAAGTCTTCGACCAAACAGAGACGTTCTTGGGACAGAGAAAGGTCCAAGTCCTAGGAACACGCGGTTTCAACCTCGGTCGAAATCGCATCCTTGGCCGCTGGTTTTACGGATCTTCATTCCGGCCAAGGAAATCTGATGGCGTGAGGTTGAGATAACCTGATCGACCTATTTTGCCGACTTCGGTCCATCGATTCTTTAGAAAGGACTCCGGTCCATGTTTTTCCCAATGAAGGGACCCAACCTGTTTGTGTCACCATCGAGGACACAGTTCCGGACAGTCGGTTTTCATAGACTCCGGTGTCTCCCGATCGACCAAGCCGGCCAGCCCGATCTCGATCAAATGACTGAAAAAGAGTCACAAGCACTCTTAAAAAGAGGCATCGCCGAAGATCCTCATCCTCCTCGGACGAGGAGAGGCTTAGACGGAAACTCCGTCAACGCTATGAGGGATCTTATGTGGCAACAGCTGATTCTGACCAGGCAGAAGCTGGCTCCGCCGTCCACCCCGGCCATCACTTGGCTACTGCCTCCTGGGCCCATGTCGACCCCTCCGGAACCAAAGCATTCGGTTCCCCCACCCGCGGGGCCGGCCCGTATCCTGGCTTGGCCAATCCCGGTCTCTCCACCGATTCTGGTGGAACCACCGCCTAAGCAGCCTCAGGGAGGGGCTCCCTTGAAAGAGGACTGTACAGACACTGGGCTTCCCCAGCTGTCCATAACAGTTGCCCCTGACCACCCTCGGCAGATCGAAGGGGACGTAGGTGGGAGACCGTTGTATCACGACTCCTCAGACTCAGATATCACAGGACTACACTCCCATCCTGGGGATGAAGAGTCCTCCATGGCAGGTTTAGAGGAGGGTCCTTCCTCCTTTCAGGGCATTCTCCACCTGATCTCTGAATCTACTGGAATGCCCCTGGAGTCTATCCAGAAAAAGGCAGAGTACCCCCTTACGGACAACCTAAAAAAAGGGAGATACCCCGACGGAGGCCTTTCCAGTGGCTGAAGCCATCACTGGCCCGGCCCTTGAGCTCTGGCAGCACCCAGCTTCCTGCCCAGCACCGTCTGCCTGCATGGCCTGCAAGTATGCGGTGCCCATGGGGTCCCTGCTGGGATTCACAGAACATCCTTCGGCCGAAAGCCTGGTGACCACTTCTGTGTTTAGACGTACTGGTAGCTCAGCCAACACAGACCAACCCCCAGACAAGGAGTCCAAAAATATGGACCACTTTGCCCGCAAGGTCTACACGGCCTCTTCCTTAGGCTTTCGTCAGGCCAGTTCAGCTGTCATTATGGCACACTTCTCTCATGCCCTCCTCGGGTCATTAGATGAAGTCCTCTCTTATCTCCCGGCGGACATGCAGACCACGGTCAAGCAAGTCCGTGATCAGGGCCATGCTGTTGCAAAACAGCAGCTCCAGACGGCCCTAGACATCAGGGATTCTTGTGCCCGATCCTTAGCAGCTGCAGTGGCCACTCGCCGCAGGGCCTGGCTGAGGTTATCCTCCTTCCCAGCAGATACCCAGCACAAGTTAGCTGACGTTCCTTTCCTTGGCACCGACTTGGTTCAGTCCAGGAGTGGCTGGTCACCTTCAGTGTATTGAGCAGTCCAATGCCACCTTGGATGCTACCTCTGCAAAGGGTTCTTCGGGCAAGAACCAGCAGAAAAGAAAGAAGAAGCCATTTCAGCATTCTTCCCCTGCGGTCAGGCAGCCCTCCTATCAAGGAGGCCAGCAACAACAGCAGCAGCAGGCTCAAGCTTGGTGCCCACAGCCCAAGCAGGGTCCTCAACAGCCCCGTAAAGGAGGCTGAGGCATAGGTCCAGGTTCCTCCTCCTCCTCCTCCTCTAAGCCTGCTCAGTGATGGGTTGGAGGTTGCCACCCCTACACCTGTCACGCCAGCTCTGGGTCCTCCCATGGGGGGCTGGCTCCGCCACTTTCATTGCACCTGGTCTGATATCACTTCGGACAGGAGGGTTCTCGAAGTGGTCAGTCAGGGACTGCCTCTAGAGTTCGAGCAGTACCCTCCCAGCCGAGCCCGTGCCCCTCGGGAAGAAAGGATCTCAGCTCGCACTCAGTTGGCTCTTCGAGACGACATAGCTTGGCTCTTCCACAAGGAGGCAGTAGCTTCAGTGCCGGATCCTCCTACAGACCCAGGCTTCGTGTCCAGGTACTTCCTGGTGCCCAAGCGGATGGGGGGTTGGCGCCCCATCCTAGATCTCCACGACCTGAATCAATATCTCAGGTCTCGCACCTTCCGGATGGTAACTCTGAACCACATCATACCATCCCTGGAGCGAAACATGTGGTTCTGTTCACTGGATCTGCAGGATGCATTCTTTCACGTCCCAATCCGTCCATCCCATCAGCGGTTCCTCTGCTTCAGGGTCGAAGGGATCCTGTACGAGTTCCGAGCCATGCCGTTTGGCCTGTCATCAGCTCCCCAGGTCTTCACCAAGTGCACTGCAGTGGTGACAGCCCATCTTCGGCATCGAGGAGTACGAATCTACCCTTACCTCGATGACTGGCTTTTGGCAAGATCCTCCCTTCAGGAGGTGGAGAGGTCCAGGGATCTGGCTCTCCATACCTGCTCCCAACTCGGCCTCCTAATCAACAAGGCCAAGTCAGAACACGTGCCTGCTGAAGTGATGGGCTTCATCGGGGCAGAGCTCGACTCTTGTCAAGCCAGAGCTCGGCTCCCGGTGGACAGGGCGGAGGTTCTCTCCTCCTTTGCCTGATCATTTCTGGTTGGGCACTTGCGCCCTGCCCGGGACCTTCTGGGTTACATGGTGGCGTGCACCTCAGTGATCCGCTGGGCCAGGTGGCACATGCACCTCCTCCAATGGGAGCTGGCTGCCCAGTGGACTCAGCGCCACGGTCATTTCGACCAGCTGATCACTGTAACCCAGAAGATGTGAGACACTCTCCAATGGTGGACCACCTCAGAACGGTTGCAGGAAGGGATCTCGTTTGTCCGCCCCAAGCCGACGGTCGTCCTTACAACCGATGCCTCTCTCATGGGCTGGGGAGCCCACATGGGGGACAACAGGGCCCATAGATTCTGGACCCCTGAGGAGTCCCGATGTCACATCAACCTGTAGGAGCTCAGAGCAGTCAGACTGGCAATGTCAGCTTTCGCTCCTCAGCTCCGGGGTCAAGTGGTTCAAGTCCAGATGGACAATACCATGACCATGTATTACCTCAACAAACAGGGCGGCATGCACTCCCCGTCTGCTGTGCAATGAGGTGCTCCACACCTGGACCCTCGTAAGTCGACTGGAGGCGGATCTCCTAGCCATTCATGTGGCAAGAGTCTCGAACCAGTTGGCGGATGCTCTCAGCCGCATAGGCCAGACATTCCACGAGTGGTCTCTCCATCCAGAGGTAGCTTACAATCTGTTCTCTCGCTGGGGCAAACCGTTGGAGGACCTGTTTGCCTCAAGGGAAAACAACAAGCTGAGGCTGTGCCATGCCCACCCGCCCTCAGCAGGGCTTGCTGCAGGGGGATGCCTTCTCAAGGCCGTGGACCCCAGACCTCCTCTACGCCTTCCCTCCATTTCTCCTTGATCCACAAGGTGTTACTCAAGGTGAGGAGGGACAAGGTGAAGGTGATCCTGGTAACCCCAGATTGGCCGCACCAGTTCTGGTATCCAGATCTCCTCAGCCTCAGCTGCAGGCCCCCGAAGCGGCTTTGTACATGCCCAGACCTGATCTCTCTGAACCAGGGGAAGGTATTCCATCTGGACTTTCAATCCCTGCACCTCACAGCCTGGTACCTGAGCGACTAGAGTTCCAGGCTCTGGGTCTTTCCAAGGATATCTACACCATGGTGGCGGCATCTTGTAAGGAATCGACCAGGAAATGTTATGCCTTCAAATGGAAGAGATTTTCCATTTGGTGTCAGGGTAAGAGTCTGGACCCCTTATCCTGCTCTGTGGCTAACATTCTCGACTACCTTTGGTCTCTCTCCAAAGGGGGTCTGCAGTCATCGACCCTTAGGGTGCACCTGGCAGCCATTTCTGCTTACCGGACGTGGGTCAGTCAGCCGACATTGGCGCAGGAGACAGTGGTCGGGTGCTTCTTCAAAGGCCTGGATGACATATCCCCTCCAGTGCGTGAACCTCCACTTCCGTGGGATCTGTTGCTGGTTTTGGCGAAACTCATGGGCAAGCCATTCGAACCTATGCACAAGTGTGCACTCTCACACTTGTCGTGGAAGATGGCCTTCCTGGTGGCTTCACGTCAGCCAGAAGGACAGGGGAGCGCCAGGCGCTGTCGGTGGACTCCCCTTATCTGGTCTTTCACAGGGACAAAGTTTTCCTGTGCCCCCACCCGAAATTCCTTCCTAAGGTGGTATCAGAGTTTCACCTTTACAGGTATTGAGTCTGCCAGTATACTACCCTAACTACACCTCGGAGTACAGGCTCCATACCTTGGACCTGAGACGTGCTCTCTCCTATTATAAGGAGAGAACGGCGGAAATTCGTGGAGAGGTTCACCAGCTGTTTGTCACCTACGCTGAAGCCACTTCTGGCAGACCTGCAGCCAAATGGACCATTGCAAGGTGGATTACATCATGCATAGGTCTGTGCTATGAGTTGGCAGGCAAGGAGCCTCCCAGAGGGATAAGAGCTCATTCTACCCGCCATACTGCTGCATCGGTGGCTGCTTCCAGGGACATCCCTATCCAGGAAATCTGTTGGACTGCTACCTGGAAGTCAGCAAACACCTTCATTACCCACTGCCATATCGACCTTGAGTCACACCAGGATGCTGGTTTTGGGGCCTCGGTTCTCCGATCTCTCTTTCCTAAGTAGGGGGTGTGCGCCTTGCCTCCCTCCTCCCGGAGAACTGCTTGGGGTCTGCCAAGAAGTGTGGATGAACAACATATCCACATTCCTAGAAGAACAGGTTACTCACCTGTAACAGCAGTTCTAGGAGTGGTATGTGGCTGTTATCCACCTACCGACCCCCGGCTTTAGGGGCGCACAACCTGTTGCCAGCGGCTAAGATCTAGGCGTCATGGGGCGGAGCCAAGGTTTATACCACCCAGGTGGGAGAAGCCAGCTTGAAAACTTCCGGCATGATTTAAAGGGGAAAGGGACATGCCAAGAAGTGTGGATGAACAGCATATACCACTCTTAGAACTACTGTTACAGATGAGTAACCTGTTCTTTCCAACTTCTAGTGAGCTTATAAAAAGCCCCATCTCAGTGCCGGGACAGGATAGATAGGGAGGTCAGTTGGACACTGACTGAGGAAGGTGGAAGACCTCCTGGTAGTGTATGCTTTCACACTGTTTCATTCTTGCTAGGCTGAAGAAAAGCCTTAGAAACTGTTGAAGCTAAGCAGTTGCCTGACTTACCATTGTGCTTTCTGTATATTTTACTTGATGAAAATAAAATGATAAACGCAACCATAAGTTTTTTTATGCACCTGACTTGTGGCCTACCTGAAATTGTGTTATCCTATACCCACACCCGGTGACATATAGTGTCAGCAGAAGTGGGATCGGACTGGTTGTCCGAGTAAACAAGGGGAAGTCCAGTAAGTTGGTGCCAGACCTTTTACCTAGGATACATGGCAGAGGTGCATGGCACCAGGTGACATGAGGACAACGTCTGATGGAGATGGTGACCTGGGCGAGGTACCGTGGATGGGACGAGACGGACCAAATGGAGACCCTGATGTGGCTTCTTCACCAGATGAGTGGGAGATGGCTGGTGGCTGATCGACGCCGGAGAGAGGCAGAGCTCAGATTCCAGGAGCTACTCGAGAGGTCCCACTCAGAGGATGTTGAGGAAGATTCGGTGGAGCAGGTTCCATGGACTCAGGAGGAGGAGTACCCCCTGATGGAGCATTTCATTTGCGACTAACATTTATGGAGATCCCATTGTTGTCCATTTTTCTGGGCTGCTATTTGGTGGAGGATGGCGAGCGAGAAGAGGAGACCCCAGGTAAGACTTTGACTGGCAGTGTATTACTATGGGAGAAGACTTCAAGCAAGATGGAAGAAGTTATTTTGGCTGAAGAGACTTTTGCATGTTTTACTCCTCCCCCTATGAAAAATGATTGTTCTTCTGGTGTTGACTGGGGAAAGTTGCAGGTGGGCAATCCTGAACTAGCCCAGTTAAGGGAGTATGTAAAAATCAAGGATGGGAGACAGGTTAATGGTGGCGTGGGGGACAGGTTATGGTGGTTTGAACTTAGGAAGGAAGTTCTCTATCATATGAGGCACAACCCCCAAACAAAGCAAGTGGATGCCCAGGTAGCGGTGCCCGTGGCGTACAAGAAAAAGGTGATGGAGGATGCGCACTCCAGTCACTCAGGGCATCTGCGCCATGGGAAGGTTTTGGCTAGACTACCCCCGTGTTTCTATTGGCTAGGCATGTACAGGCAGGTAGCAGCATACTACAAGACCTGTTATGGGGCAGACAGATAGCGACTACTGATAATGACGTGGGAAGAGTAACCCAGAGGGTGAAGGGCAAGAGATGGCACCCTTGGAGGAGGGGGAGACTCCCACATAGAACAGGAGTGGCAAGGTGGTGGCCAACACCACTAGAAGTGTATAAAATCTGATATGTAAACTCAGAGGTTAGGGATAGGCTGTTAGGCATACAGCGTGGATGTTACTAGCCTACCTTTAAATGTTTAAGTGGGGACGTGCAGCCCATACTGTACTAGTCAGTACAGATATGTGAATGAATTCATTCACATATCTGGATTGAATACAGTATGAGCTACATCCCATTAGCTCATGCTCTGAACCAATGTGGGCGTGCAGCCATATCGAGCTGTCAGTCGGCGGGAGTGCGGGCAGCAGGCAGGTGGGTACTGCCGGCTGACGGGGGGGCGCTGGTGGTGGGCTCAGTGGGCGGTGGGGCTCAGTGGCGGGTCCACTAGATCACCAGGGATTTCGGACTTGGGGAAGGTGAGGAATGCCACCCATGACTGGGCTACTCGCAGTCCGCTGGACCACCAGGGATATTGGACTTTGGGGAGTCTGATGCCCGTGATTGGGCTACTGGGGGTTACTGTTATGCCGTGATCGGGCTACTTGGGGTGCTGGTTACACTTATGGCTGCGATCGGGCTACTCGGGGTTACTGTTATGCCGTGATCAGGCTAATCGGGGGTGGGGGACAGTTATGCCCCGCAATCGGGGCATAGAGGGGCGCCGCCAGGTGCAGTGGGAACAGCCGATGGCCACCCACAGGTGGCAGCTGCTATGTTGTGCCCTGCAATGCGGCAGCTCACCTGTGGGTGGCCCTCGACTTGTTCCTTTTTTTTTGGGGCTTAACTTTGAGCAGGCGCAGGTAGGGGTTGTGCCTGCTTAACTATGCACGGCCCAGGATGAATATCGGGCTGTGCAGTTTATGCATGGGCATGCCCCGCCCACCTGTGCCTGCATACATTACTGACGTACCCCGGCGCCTCGGGATTTGTGCGGCGCACTTTTCCCCTTTAAATATCGCACCGGGGCACATCAGTGGGTTGTGCATGGCGCAACACCACTGCGCCATGCACAACCCTTTTGAATATCTGGGCCAATGTGTGTAAGGATAAATGCAAAACAAAAAGTGATACAGTGTATGGGAGAGGGTTATTTTTACCTGAAATCGATCAGTTCTCAGTGCTGTTGTACCATCGATGTGACATCAAACAGTTGTACCATCTTCAGTACATCACATCGATGGTGCAACAGCATGAACGTCTTTGTGCATGCACATTGCTCACACCTCCACTCTTCAATAGGCGGCTGCGGTGGTAAGAGATGACCACGGAAGACAGTGGCGCTGAACAAAACCCCGGCCCAAAGTAAGGCCAAATTTGCTCAAGAAATGCTCTGTTGCTATTCTACTGTAGCCTGTACACTAAAAAATACAATGGATGGGTACCAGTTAAAAAAACGCGGAGTTCTCTTTTCGAGGGTGTCATGCCAACGATAAACCTCATGAGCTTTGCTCGCAAGCTTTACTAGTTTGTCATGACAATCTCTCGAAGGGAACACAGCATTGTTGTTAACTGGTGCCCATCCATTATCCTCTATATCTTGGGCTCATGTGAAAGTTATTATCTTTCCTTGTTCCTTTACATTATTCTTGTATATTTAACTGTACCAATACACCATAGATACAAGAATGACACGTTAAACCTCAAACGTGACAGTGCGAATTAGAACCGAGTTGCACTGAAAACTGCAAATAGCTGTGCGGCTTTGAGAGCTCCAGTGAAACTCTTGCACTTTACATTTCTTTACTTTTTTATGGCCCTTTTTCATGTTTTTTTAATTTAATTACTTTTTTTGCCTCCCACGCCACATGCTCTTCTGCCCACAACCTCATCAAATTTAGAGCGTGGCACTTAAACATTCGAAAAAGTCACAGCCCTTAAATCTATGGTACCTACACAAGCTCAGTCTCTTGCTTACGAACAGAAATTAAAAAAAAAATCTTCTGACTTGCTGACCAACCCTGATCTGGCAGTAAATACTGAACTACACTTATCCACCAATGGCATCCATGAAACGAGGAAATGACACACAGTTTTAACGATATTTCCAGAACTGGCAGTTTCATCCTGATTCAACTTACAGCTCATCTGCTGCACACTATCCTGCCCACTCCTCCTCCTCCCCAACCCAGATCAATCACTAAAGGGCCACTATACCATTCGCCTGACAAACTAAACAAACTTTCAGACAGGCAATAACGTTTTAAACTAGCAGGACATTTTTCATTAGAACGCTAGCCATCCACCACGGTGGGTGTCTGTATGAACAACAGAAATGAAAATAATCAAGGAAGGATTGTTTCAAGACAAATTCCTGCCAAAATAAAACAAATTCCTGCCTAAACTAGCAAGCTCTTTGGCTACTTACACTATTGTGCACAGTGTGCCATCTAGTGGAGAACATCCTTTTTACACATGCAGTCTATTTTACAAATTGAGCCTATAATTACAAATGCAGTCAGCAGCTCACATGTACCTACATTTGCCTAAAGAATATATTGTATAAACAGCACATGACATGGCCTGACTGAAGATACCATATTTATCTTCAATCAAGGTCAATGATATTAAGATATAATTGGCCTCTCATTAACCCGTGCAGGGTTCTCAGCATCCTGAAGGGGTCCAAGTGAGCCTAAGCATATCTCCCCTATTTTATCTAGCCACTATCTTGGCTTTCCATGACTACTAACAGGGTCCAGTGCGTCCTGATGGACTATTGATTAGGCTCTATCCCCTCCAAAGGTGTGAATTCTCTTCCCCTCAAGGGTTCAATTCTCACTCCCCCCCCAATCACTCTCTTAATCCCCATCTACTGACCTTCCCCAACCCCCTTGCTGGGTACCCTGCATCCTGAAGGGTCCTCTCTTGGGTTAGGTCCTATTCCCCCTCCTAGCATTAAGTCACATCTCCTCCTTCTTTAAATCCCTTCAGCCTTATCCTCCCTTTCTATCTAGACCTGCAACCCCCTCGCAGGGTTCAGCACATCCTGAAGGGGTCTCTCTGGGACACTGCCTTATCCCAGTCTCTCTGGTCCCTCCAGTCTCCTTGCATGGTTCCTCGCATCCTGAAGGGGTCTCCAGGGACACGACTCTCCCCCCTCCCCCCACCTCACCCCTCCCTCTCCTTTCCACCTTTTCTTTCACTTAAGCACTTGTTTACTTATTAACCCGGCACTTATTATTGTCCACTCTTTCTACCTATTATGCGCAACACTGTTGTAACACTGTTTGTAACACCTGCCTTACAACTGTATGTTAATGTTGATCTTGTAACTTGATTGTTTAATGTCTCATTCCTATTGTACTCCTTCAGGTCACACAAGGAGACAAGCAACTTGTCTCTCGGTGTGTCTTCCTGGCAAAACATTTCAATAAATAAAGATAAATATATTTTCAGTCTGGTCATGTCATATGCCATATCTATCTATCTGTCACATAAAATGTACGTATAGATACTACAGAAGTACAGTATTGCCTCTGCATTAGGGTTGTGTTGGTATTTCATTAAAAATGTCCACTTTCAGAGCATTATATCTCAGCCATTTTAGACCAGAGGACTGCAAAATTTGGCATACACTAGCTCAGTCCTAAGATCTCTTAACTCCCAAATTTCATAAGCATCCATTTTTACTTTTTGAGATATTAATGGCTGAAATTACATATTTCTGCATGATTAGCTACCTCAATTTTTGCCCTGAGATAGCTAACAAATGGCAAAGAGTTGAGGTATGAAATGTACAGGTAGTTGTAGGTATCATATGGGAATAGGTCCACATGGAGTTTTGTTATTCTTTTTAATTAGTTTTTAAGTTAATTACAATCAACTTGTGCATATGTGTTCAAAAATTCACTGAGCAAAATAGCTAAAACTACACGAAGACTTCTTTTCATGTTAACATTTGACAAGGCTGACAGTTTAGTGTGTGTGAGAAAAGTTAAGTAAGAGTTATACAAAGCATTTTTTTTTAAATAATTAAGAGTAACTACTTATCTGTGATTAAAAACTGAAAATCTACGCACAGGAATCCTTTATGGATTTTGTTCTGTAAAATTTATGTGTGCACGATTATTTTAAATACTACTTTTTCCCTATATAGCTTTTTACCTTGCTGGTTGCTGCAGGCGGGCTCTCAGCACTTTCACCACCTCCTCTCACCTGGCACTCACCTGTCCTAACCACCAAGTCTGAGATCTCCCATGGATGGCCCCCTGTGTCAGACCCAGGGAGGGAAGGGCTGTCCTCCCCCTCTACCCGGTGACTCTCATCCAGATTGGGCTGGTGGCCTGGTGATGACGTGGGACAAAGGTAGGCTGGCAGAGCTTCATGTGGCCTGCGCCAAAAAGTTTTCTTTACTCTTCCTCGGTCCCCTGCTGCTGTGGCACATAAGCTTGTGCAAGTGAAGGCATACACATGCTACAGAACCGTGGCCCTTCCCTTTATGTTGCCCGAGCTGTTGGCATTTCCCCCAGGCCTCCACTTGAGGGCAGCCAAGTTGGCAAGCCTCCCCACCCAGGGAGAAGACAGCTGTCCACTGGACACTTAATACACTCCCCCCCGGCTGACCCCCGGTAGCCTCAACTCATTCCCAAACTCTGATCGTCAGTGTGGTGAGAGGTAAGGCACACAGCACCTCAACCCTCTACGCCACTGGGCTGGCACATTCTAAATCGGTTTTAAAATATTCATTTTGTATGATAGTGTTTATTATCTTTGTGAGGTAGAAATTATTTCTTAAAAACTTTGTGTGTGTGATGGTTTTGTGCTTTGTGACAATTTTTAAAATTTTTATGAGGTCATAAAGTATAACAACCATCATGTTGCAAGTGGTTTTGAAAATCTACTTGCTGCAAAAGGTTTTTGAAAATCTACATACAAGTATGATGGTTTTTAACATTTATATACAAATCCTTTATGAAGGGTTTGAAAAAATATGTGCTGCTTTAAGGTTTTAAAAATCTATGTGTTGCAGGAAGATTTTCACAATCTATGTGCTGCTGGATGGATTTAAAATCTACAAGCTGCACAAAGACAATTATTTTGAAAACGTATGTGTCATGCTAAGCTTTTTAATCACTCAACAAAAACTTCAATGTAGTATAACTTTTTAAATACTTCATTACTAACTTATGATATTTTACTATTTGTGACAGAGAGGTATACATAAATACACAGTTGGACCTATACATCATTGGCCTCAGGCTGCACCACAGAGGGCATGTACAAAGACGTCAAAATGGACACTATACACCCACTACCAGCTGCACACATGGGGATTGGATTCATTATCTGTGGTTGGACTGATGTGTAAGTCTCTACTTCTGCACAACGTGTGGTGCCACCTGGTGGGCCCGACCCTAGCTGGACTATCAGCTTTCAATTCAAAGGCTCAAATGGTCCCATGGCCCACAAGAGCAGGGGATTATGGTACACAAAAACAGGCTGCTCACCTGCAACTGTAGTTCTAAGAGTGGTATGTGGTTCACATCCACACTCTGGCAGTTTCACTGGAATGGTCTGATTGGCTGAGCGTCTTTAAGCTAAGCTCCTCCCACCACTTGGGCAGCATATTCCACAACTTTGCCTCGTGATGTCAGATCTTACACATGCTGGAAGCAGGAATTTGTGTGCCATTTGCCAGGGGAGGCCGGGTGGGTTGTGTGGATGTGAACCATATACCACTCCAAGAAAGTACAGTTACATAGAAACTTACTGTAACAGTAGATCTTTGAGAAGTGTCTCTTGCAGTAGGTAATACTTTTGGGTATTCAGCAGAGGTCGCTGTGTCACACAGCAGCTCTTCTAGAAGTTTTTCACTAGGGACCGCCCACACATGATGTCAGCTTCCTGTTTCCTATATAAGAGTGGGCGGTCCCTGATATCCCCCGCCGGATTCAGCTAGCAAAGCGAGGACCGAGGGGAAGACGAGGTACCAAAGAAGTCCCAAAGTCACTGGCCCAGACTTTTTGCTCTCTTAGAGAAGGAGGGGGACGGAGGGTGGGGAACAAATCTACTGCAAGAGACACTCCTCAAAGATCTACTGTTACAGTAAGTTTTTACTTAACTGCACTATCTTCCACGGAGTGGTCTCTTGCAGTAGGTAATACTTTTGGGATGAATCCCAAGCAGTAAAGCCCAAGTGGGAGGACAGTTATGACAGGAGACCTTGTAGGGCCGCACGGCCGAAGGCTGCCCTATGTCATGAGGCAATATCCAGATTGTAGTGCCTTGTGAATGTATGAATCATAGACCAGGTAGCTGCATTTCAGATCTCTGGAATGGAGGCTCCCTTAAAGCAAGCCACAGTGGTGGTCGTAGCTCTAGTGGAGTGGGCTTGGACAGGTCCAGGTAAAGGCTTGTTGTATTTTTTGTAACAAAATGTAATATAATTTGCCAACCAGGATGAAAGAGTACATTTAGCAACTGGGAGGCCGTCGCAACCGGGGGCAAAAAAGACGAACAGTTGAGACGTCTTTTTAATCGATTTTGTCCGATTAGTACAGTAGCGTAATATTCGATGGACATCTAAAGAATATAGCAGATGTTCACCCTGACTGGGACATTCGTCTTAGTTCCAAATTTCTCGCTGATGACTGCTATACAGAAGTTGCACTAGTTGCTGCGCGAGCTGAAGACGGCGGGAAAATGAACTGAGGATACCAGGGACCGCCCACTCATATAGGAAACAGGAAGCTGATGTCATGTGTGGACGGTCCCTGTTGAAAAACTGCTAGAAGAGCTGCCGTGCACCACAGTGACCTCCGGATACCCAAAAGTATTACCTACTGCAAGAGACCACTCTGTGGAAGATCTACAGTTACAGAGGAATGACCTATTTTTCAAGGAGAGTGGATATGGTTCACTATTCATACTCTGGCAGACTCCCAGCAGTTCTCCAAGAGGAGAGGGCAAGACACGCACCACTACTTGGTGAACAGAGACTGGAGAATCAAGGTCCCAAAACCAGCATCCTGGCATGACTCAAGGTTGATGCAGCACTGGGAAATGAAGGTATGTGCTGACTTCCAGGTAGCAGCCCTACAGATTTCCTGGACTGAGACATCCCTGGAAGCAGCCATTGAGGCAGCAGTATGTCTGGTGCAATAAGCCCTAAACCCTACGGGAGACTCCCTACCAGCCAACTTACAGCAGAGGATGTGATCCACCTGCCAGTGGTCTGCTTTGCTGCCGGTCTGCCAGGTACAGCTTCAGCATAAGTGACAAACATCTGGCGAGCCTGTCCCAAACTCCAGCCATGGGCTCTATGTAATAAGACAGCACCTTCTGCAGGTCCAGGGTATGGAGCCTGCAGTCAGCCTTAGAAGATGGGCTGGTGAAATACACCACTAAGTTAATCACCTGGTTAAGGTGAGACTGATACTACCTTTGGGAGGAACTTTGGGTGGGGGGGGGGCGAAAGGACAACTTTATTACTGTGAAAGACCAGGTAAGGAGACTCCACCAAGAGTGCCTGGAGCTCCCCAATCCTCCTAGTGAATGTAATGTCCACCAGGAAGGCCATTTTCCATAACAGGTGTGACATCTCATGCCTGTGCATGGTCTCAAAAGGCTTTCCCATGAGCACTGCCAGTACCAGCAGTAAGTCCCATGGTGGAGGTGGTTCATGCACCAGAGGGGACTGGTGGTCCAGGCCCTTGAAAAAGGGATCAACCACCTTCTCCTTGGACACTGTCTGCGTACCAGCCCACACCCACTAAGCAGAAATGGCTGCCAGGTGCACCTTAAGGGTTGCTGCCCACAGTTCCAGCTCAGAAAGAGACCAGAGGTAGCCGAGGATGATAGCCACAGGGCAGCCAAGCAGATCAAGCCCCTCACCCTGAAACCAAATAGAAAATTTTTTCCACATAAAGGCACAGCATCTACAAGTCAACTCTTTTCTGAAGGCCTCCACAATGTGGCACATATTCTCAAAGAGACCCGAAGCCTGGAACTCTAGCCATTCAGGAACCAGGCCATGAGGTGCAGGGAATGAAGGCCCAGGTGCAGGATGTTCATCTTTTGTCGGTTCAGCAAATCCAGACAGAGAGGCAGCTGCCACGGAGGTCTGCGTTGAGACTGAGTAGATACAGGTACCAGAACTGCAGTGGACAGTCTGGAGTTATCAGGATCTTCTGCACCTTATCATTCTCTGCCTTGACCACTATCTTGTGGATCGAAGGGAGGAAAGGAAGGCATATATGAGACCTGGGGTCGAGGACCTCATGAAGGCATTCCCCAGCATTGTCCTGGACTATTGGGGGTGGGCATAAAAGAGCTTCAGTTTGGCCTTCTCCCAGGAGGCAAACAGGTCCACTAAGTGTGTGCCCCACTGGGAAAACAGGAGATTCACCACCTCCTGATGCACACACCACTTGTGCAACAGCTCCCTTACCTGTCTGAGTATCTGCCAGCTGACTGTTCTCTCCTGCGACATGGATCACCAGGAAATCTGCACCCAAGTTGCGCAGGAGGGTCCAGGTGTGGAGGGCCTCCCGACACATGGGAAAGGAGTAAGTTCTGCCTTACCTGTTCAGGTACAACATAGTCATGGTGTTCTCTGTCTGGACCTGCACAATGTGACCCTTGACTGCCCAGAGCTCCAGCAGGTTTGTGTAGTGATGACTTCCAGGGAAACCAGAACCTGTGGGTTCTGTGGTCTTCCACGTGCACTCCCCACTGCACCAGACACCTGTCCGTCGTGAGCATGATGGTTGGTTCTGGCAACTAAATGCAATTCCTTCCTCCAGATGTTCTGGGATCAGCCACCACTGGATGGCACCTCACATCGGCTGGGTCAGTGCAATTGTTTGGTCCAAGCTGCCTAGGTACTTGGACCACTAATGGTCCCGCTCCCACTGCAGGTGAAGCATCCACCAGTGGGCCCAACAGACCATGCTGGTGCAGGATGCCATGTACCCAGCAGACTCAGGAAATCCCAGGTAGGGCACAGGAACCCAACCTGAAATGACTGGACAAAGGAGGTAAGATCCAGTGCCTGGTCTGCAAGGAGGCAGGTCTTGGTCCGCAGGGAATCTAGTTCTCTCCTAATGAACTTTGATCACCTGCTTTGGTACCAGTTCAGACTTGTTGGGTTGACTAACAGGTCCACATCTTGGCAAGTCTGGAGAACCAGATATCTGGATCTCTCCACAGCCTCTCTGGATGGCCCAGCTAAGAGCCAGTCATTCAGGTAGACGTACACTTGGACCCGCAGGTGGGCCACCAGCACTGCCATACATTTGGTGAAGACCCTGGGCACTGAGGAGTGGCCAAAGGGCATAACCTGAAACTGGTACAGGATCTCTTCCACTCAGAACTGGAGGTACTGGCAGTGGGATGGACAGACAGGAAGGTGGAAAAACGCATCCAGGAGGTCTAGGGAGCAGAATCACATGTTCTGCTCCAGTGATGGGATAATCTGAGTCAGAGTGACCATTCAGAAATAAAAATTACGTACTCACCGAAATTCTTGATCTTCTTGGACCAAGTTCCCCATTGATTCACACTGATGGGTTATTAGCCGGAGGCGCTAGGACCCTGTGGGAGCCAAAAATCTTCAGAAGAGCCGGCACCAAGGTAGGCTGTCCACAAGCACGGCACTGCGAGAGCTAGTCTTACACTGCATAGCCTATCTTGGCAACGGCTCCCAACCGCCTTAATACTTTTTTTACTGAGGAAGTGCAGCATAATGTAACTAAGTAAACTCCTAATCTGACAAGGGTATAATATTGCCCTTGGGACCCATGAAAGAAGGGTCAACAACAAGAACAGTGTCTTCACAGCCCAACCAAACAAGGGAGGTGAAGACCAATAACAGAGAAGAGTAAGCCCGGGGGATGGTGGGCGGACATGTGAATCAGGGGTGAAGATAGTCCAAAAAGATCAAGAATTATCGTGAGTACGTAATTTTTATATCTTCCTGGACTATTTCTTCACCACTGATTCACACTGATGGGTTGAGTACCAAGTTAACACAATACAATCCGCCAGGCAGGGCATTAGGTACTGGAGCTCACTCAGGACAAGAGTTCATTAAGGACTGTCCTGTCAAAAGAGGCATGCTGCCTGGCACGGACATTCAAGGTGTAGTGCTTAACAAAAGTGTGTGCTGTGCTCCAGGTAGCAGCTCTGCAAATCTCAGCAATGTGAACAGAGCAAATCTCTGCCAGCGATGTAGCAACCTCTCTGGTGGAAAGGACATGAACTTGCCCCTCCAACTTGATCTGTGCCATGCAATAACACTGACAAAAGCAAGCAACTGTTCATGAGGAGGTGCATTTAGTCATAACTGGCTGACCCAGCCGGTTCAGAGTGAAAGAGATGAAGAGCCAGTTGGACTGACAGGTGTCCCTGGTTTTATCAGTATAGAACCTGAGGGCTTGTTTAACGTCCAGAGATTGGAGAGTGGCACTCTCCCTTGTTCTAGAAGTTGTAGAAGTATGTGGGCAGCACCAGAAGCTGGTTCAGATGTGAATCAGGGGTGAAGATAGTCCAAGAAGCTCAAGAATTACCGTGAGTACATAATGTTCCTGGACTATTTCTTCATCACTGATTCACACTGATGGGTTGAGTACCAAGTTAAGACAATACAATCCACCAGGCAGGGCATTAGGTACTGGAGCTCACTCAGGACAAGAGTTCATTAAGGACTATCCTGTCAAAGGTGGCATGCTGCCTGGCATGGACATTCAAGGTGTAGTGCTTAAAAGTGTGCACTATGCTCCAGGTAGCAGCTCTGTAAATCTCAGCAATGTGAACAGAGCAAATCTCTGCTAGAGATGTAGCAACCTCTCTGGTGGCATGGACATGAACTTGTCCCCTCCAACTTGATCTGTGCCATGGAATAACACTGACAAAAGCAAGCAACTGTTCATGTGGAGGTGCATTTAATCATAACTGGCTGATCCAGCCGGTTCAGGGTGAAAGAGACGAAGAGCTGGTTGGGAGAGGCGAACAGGTCTACCTGTGGAGTCCCCCAAAGCTGAAAGATATCGTCTAGTACCCCTTGGTCCAGTTCCCACTCGTGTGCCTGAGCAGAAGAGCGGCTTAGCTTGTCTGCCAGAGTGTTGTCGACTCCTGGAACATGAATCACCGTTAGGTGAAGGTTGTGTTGTGTTGCCCAATCCCAAACCCTCATTGCCTCCCTGCATAGAGGGTAGGACCGAGATCCCCCCTGTTTGTTGATGTACTACACTACGCACATGTTGTCCGTCGGGACGGCTAGGTGGCTGGGAAGGATGTACTGGTGAAGGGCTTGGAGAGCGTACAACACTGCCCCAAGCTCGAGCACACTGATGTGGAGAGCTTGCTCCAGCCTCGACCAGGAGCCCTGGGTCCGATGAGGACCCAGATGGGCTCCCCAACCTTCGCCTGACGCATCTGTAGTCAGAGTCTGGGAGGGGGGAGGATGAAAGAAAGGGACCCCCGAAACAGGTTCTCTCGAACCATCCACCATTGCAAGTCTCGCACCATCGGCGATGAGATCAGAACTAATTGATCTAGGTCGTCCAGAAGTTGATCCCACTGAGAGCGAAGAGTTCACTAAGAGATCCTCATGTGGAGTCGAGCTCGGGGGACCGTCGAAATAGCGGCCGCCATGAGCCCCAGAAGACGGAGGACCGACTTCGCTGAGATCCTCCTGCGGTCTGATAGCAGGGAAATCTGAGTTTGAAGAGAGGCCGCTCTGTCCGGAGGTAGGAAGGCCTTGCTCATGGTCGTATTGAGGATGGCCCCGATGAACTGTAGTCTCTGGGAAGGATCCAGATGAGACTTGGAATGGCTGATGGTAATACCCGGGGGAAGTGAAAACCTGCTGGGTGAGGGAGAGAAAATGCAGGAGTTCCTCCCTGGATGAGGCCACCAGGAGCCAATCGTCCAGGTAAGGGAACACCTGTACTCCCATAGTACGCAGGTGGGCCGCTACCACAGCCAGGCATTTGGTAAATACTCGGGGGCAGAGGATAGACCAAAGGGGAGCACCTTGAATTGGTAGTGGTCCCCCTGAAATGCAAAACGAAGGTACTTGCGATGAGAAAAGTGAATGGGTGTGTGCAGATAGGCATCCTGCATATCCAGTGCACAAAGCCATTGACCCGGCCGAAGGAGGGGCAGAAGGCTCTGCAGGGAGAGCATCCTGAACCTTTTTATATTCAACATAAAGATTCAGGGAACTGAGATCTAGAATAGATCTGAGATCTCCCATCTTCTTTGGGACCAGGAAGAAATGGGAATAGTAATCGTCCCTTGAAGATGAAGAGGGATGGGTTCTATCGCCTGCTTCAAGAGAAGGGCCGAGATTTCTTCCCGGACCAAAGGAAGGTGTTTCCTTGAATAAGACAACTTCAGAGGTGGGTGGCGGGGTGGTTTCTGAAGAAACTCTATGGAATGCCCTTCCGCTATAAGCTGGAGCACCCAAGAATCCGTGGTTATCCTCTCCCAACCTGGAAGGTGGAGGGAAAACCTCCCTCCTACTGGTTCCTCTGGGAAGTCCAGAGGCGGTGGGAGAGGAAAGGAGTCAGGTGGTGTAAGTGATGCCGCAACTGAGTACCGCAGCTGCTTTTTGGGCCGGGGTAGCAGTGGCGGGGCCCGGCGTTTGGTGGCCCGCCTTCCCTGAGGTTTCGCCTTTGGCCAAATCCATCTGCAAAAGGGACGGCGCTGCTGTTGTTGGGGACGGTACATGGAATCCACAGATTTCAGAGCCATCCCCTTCTCCTGCAAGTCGGTGATGATGTCCTTGACATCACCCCTGAAAAGCACTGACCCCCGGAAAGGTGCTTCCTGAATAGCGGATTGCACCTCCGGGACCAATCCTGACACACGGAGCCAGGCATGACTCCGTAGACCCACAGTGAAAGTGGAGCTCCGCTCGGCAGTGTCCACTGCATTGTACGTCGCCCGCAAAATGTGGCGACTGGCCGAACGGACGAGGTCGGCTAACTCCTGTTTGACTTGGGAGTCAGGCAAGGAGTCCAGCTTGGATTCCACCTTCGTAAGGACAGCCTTCTGGTAATCCCCCATGTGGGCGACGTAGTTCAGGGCCCGACTTCCCAGTGTGGAGGAGGTGTAAATCCTTCTTCCATACTGGTTCAGAAGGCGAGATTCCTTATCAGGAGGGGACGAGCTCAGATGTTTTGGGTGTGCCGACCGGCCATGAGCGGCGCTAATCACAACCGACTCGGCCCGAGGGTGAGAGTCCAGGTAGTCAACACCCTCGGGAGCCTGGTAAAGCCTGTTTGACTTCCTAGGAAGTGGGGCTAATGCCGACGGCTGTTTTCAAATCGTGGCAACAAGGTCGGTGTGAGGCTCTATCCAGGGTGGCACTAATGTAGGAGCTGTCACGGGCAGATCCAGATGTTCAGCAAGTTTCAGTCGCTGAGGATCTGGTTCCAGAGAGTGCCACTGATGTACTTCCTGGATTTTTCTAAGCAACTCCGTGAAAGATGGATCCTCCGGAGGAGACTTCGGAGGAGTCCTCGGCCGGGGTTTCGATGGAGAGCGGGGCTTGTCGTCTCTCTCGGAGCATCCCTCGGAAGAGTCCGAGGAATCCGAGAGTGAAGAAGAAGAAGAATAAGACTCCCTTACTCGACTCGGGGGAGGAACAGGTTCCTTGGGTGGTACCTGTAAACGCGTGTCCTGCCCCTCTCTGGAGCCAGAGGGGAGAGCTCTGGAGTCTGGAGGTGGTGAGGGAGTGTGCTGCCTCGGACGTACGGGAGCCTGGGGCAGCACCATCGTCGTGAGGTGGCTCTCGACCTCCTTGGTGAGCTGAGCCTTGGCCTCGGCCCACCAGGAGGCCAGAGTCTCCTGCAGAGCTACCGGCGGCCGTGGGGGCGGTGGAGGTGGAGGAGGAGGAGGAGGGGGAAAAGTGTGCGGGCTATACCCGTATGGTGAGTATCCGAAACCCGGCTGCGGGAAACCCGGCGTCGGGTATTGTGGCGTCGGGTACTGCGGCGTCAGAAAGACTGGCGTCGGGTACTGCGGCGCTGGATACTGTGGTCCCGGCTACGACGGCATCGGATAAGATGGCGGGTACCCGGGAGCCGGGGGGGGGACTGCCGGAGCAGACGGCCCGGTCGGCAGCCTCACGGGCGGGTCCACATTGGGGGGCTCGGAAGGCGGAGGGCCCGACGGAGGGGGAACATTCAGAAGCAGGATGTCTTCTGGAGCCAGCAGAACCGGCATCGGCACCAGCGTCAGAGGAACTGGCGCCAGGTCCAGCGTCGGAGGTACCAGCAGAGGTACCGGCGTCGGGGCCGGCGTCAGATCCGGTTCCAACGGAGGAGGGTCTGACGGAGGAGAAAGATCCCCCGCATTGTCCAGGGATGGAGGAGAAACCGGGTCAGGCTGGGGTGACTTGGCTCCGGACAGCAGCAAGGGCGAGGGAACCGGTATGACGGACATGGAGGTCCATTGTTGGTTCCGTTGCCCGCTGAGCGTCGGAGGAGCTGACGTGCGGTTTAGGGACAAGCTCCCAGTGGGCGCCGGAAGGGCCGGCGTCCGACTTACGGGAGCCATCACCGTAGGCGGGCCAAGGAGAAGGATCGGCTGGGTCTGGTGGGGTAGAGGTTGTGCGCCGCCCCGAAGGGTCGGGCTCTTATCGAACCTCTCCATGTGGACGTCGGAGGAGCCGACGCCCGACTTAGAGGAGTCGCCCACGCCAGTAGGTCACAAGCCTGCGGCCAAACCAGGGGCGGATGCCTCCATTAGCCCGGAGGTGCCTGCAAGGCCCGAGCGTGAGCCAGACGGGCGGGCCGATGCCAGCTCCGAAACCTTGAGGCGTTGTCGAGCGGTTCCCCCGGGGACGTTATTTGTCCCAGCGCTCTCCAGCGGGACGCGTAAAGGAGGTCTTCCGTGCCTTTCCTTGTCCTTGTTTTTCCGATGTCCTTCGGGGGAAGTGGATGCCTGCCTCAGTTTTTTCCAACTCCTTTTCCACAGAAGAGATCTTTTTCTTGAGGAGATGGGCTTCCAGGGACTGTTGGCGCCATTTACGGGTAGCCGCGTTGAAGCTGAGGCAGTGCTGGCACTTCTCGACCGGGTGATCGGTATCTAGGCAGAAAGGCAGGGACAGTCTTGTGTGGCAGTTACGCCACACCAGGTCGCACTTGTTTTTGTGCTCAGAGGGTGTAGGGGACGACATACACCGACGATAACCTGATGATATAATGGAAAAAATAACTTATTTTCGGTAAAACTGACGAAAGATGGGGCTGATGAAGCATGAACTTTACAGCGAGGTGCTGCACGAGCTAACGGCGGGAAAGAACTGGAAGGCAGGCATCCGGGACCGCCCCTTTATACCGATGTCGTATGACACCGGTCACCTGACGTGGGGGCGGTCCCTCGCCAGGGACTGCTAGCTAGAAATTTTTCTGTGGGGTCCTGCCGCCGGCCGGCATCAGTCCTATATGTAATTACCTATTGCAAGAGCCCTCTCGAAGTAAGATCTACTGTTACTCCCATTTTATGGGTCCAAGGCAGCTACATACAGAGAACCCCTAAAATAAATGGGAGTGTGCACCGCAGACTCCCACACAGCTCCAGGGTCTGGGCACCTCCCTGAGCCTTCTGGCTGCATCCCTCTTTGCATAGTGCCATTATCCAAACAAAAATATTATTACTGCTTTACATCAAATGATCTGATGTACCAACTACCCCCTCCTAGTTAGGATGTCGACCAGCAGCCATGCCCCCCCCAACCGGTGGGCCTCAGGGGACCTTACAGTGGCTGATACAGGCCAACCCCCCGCATACCCTCCCCCAGTCATTATTTCCATTCATCTCCCCCTCCATCACCCCTGCAGACCACAGCATCCTCCCCAGCACATGAAGTCCAGGCAAAGATTGAGGCCCACACTAAGAGTTCCTACTGAGCGATCCTCAGACTGGTGCTACCAGCAGTTTGTGGGTTGTGTCCATGCTCCACCATTGTCAGATACACCACCCATTCCCACAACAAGGCAGAGGTGGAGCGGCGCGAATCAAATATCACGCGCATTGCTCCCTCCCCACCTACCTGGGCCCGGGGCAGCATCCAAATTGACAACCATGAGGCAGACCTGTCATCCGGTGCATGGTCCACCAGTGTTGCAAGGAGGAGCAGTCCATCAACGCAATCTGGCCCCCATCATTTTGGCCAATGTACTGAAGTCTTGCATATACACAGAGATGGGGGTATACCAGTCCACAGAGCATGCAGGAGTTGTGTTCCCCTATATCCCGGAGCCAGGATCAGAGGCACAGGAGCAGGCCACCCAGTCCCAATGGGGTAATCCAGGAGAGGGGTCCCTCGGACATCCAGGCCACAGGTTTAATCATCCAGACATAAAACACAAAACAGCAAATCCTCACATGTCCGCTTCAGTTCAGCTTGCGCTTCAAATCCTGCACAAAGGACATGGCCTTATCAACCTCCCAGAAAGAGTAGGGAGCACCTTCATTTTTAATTTTTAGCATAGCTGGGAAAACCATGAAGTGCTCAACCTTAAGCTCGCACAGCTGTGTCATCACCAAATTAGAATGTTGCCTTCTCTTCAGCAGGTGCACGAATAATCTTGGCTGAGGAACAGGTGGGTACCTTTATATTTAAGAGTCCCAATAGCCCGATAAGCCGACAGCACAGTCTCCCGGTCCTGGAAGTGGTGAAACCTCATTATGATTTGGCGCGGAGGCTGGTTGGCTGCGGGTTTAGGCATGACCTCACAGTGAGCTCTTTCTAGCTTGTAGTGGCCATTTTTGGGTGACAAAGTAGCTCTGGGAGTTTTGCCACACAAAAGTCCAGAATATCCAGACCTTCTTTCCTTTCTGGCAGGCCCCTGAGTCAGGGACTTAAGCGGCGGTGATAATTCTCCTGGTAGTCAAATAGGTCTTTGAATGCTTCCAGCTCCTGTTTCGGTGAGACAAGTTGCTCCGACATTGGGTTGACTGTGTCCTCAAGAGTAGAAATTCGGCCCTCAGCCTCCGATAACCTTGCCATCTGTGTTGATTGTAAACCCAGTAGTTAATGAAATTTGATGTCAATTTTTTCTCCATTTGCCCCAGGCATGGTTCAAGAGCTGCCAGGACCTGGCCCGTCACCTCACAGCCTAGAGCGCTCATTTCAGCTGCCAAGAGGGAAATAGGGCCTGAATTTTCCATCTGTGGCCCCGGTGTCTGCTTTTTGCTGCCTTTCGTGCCTGCACACAAAGATTTCCCTGCATTCTGAGTCAAATATTTATCCGTACTATCGGGGATAATATATTCTTCCTTTTGTGCAAGATTACTGAAGGATGCCAGGTATTTTATTAAGATCATTTAACTCATGGAGCGGAGCTGGGAGAAAGCACGTCTTTACTCAGCAGTGCTCATCAGCAGCCCCCTTCTGCTAGTGTGTTCTTTTCCCCTGGCAAACAGAGTGCCTGGATCACAATGTTGTGCTCCAGACACCATTCCCACACTCTCACAGCTACCCTGCAGAGGGGATAAGAATGTGCTCCACCCAGCTTGTTGATGTAGTACATGACCATCTTGTTGTCTGTCTGCAAAAGGACTACCTGGTTGCGGACATAGTCTACCAGGGCCCGGAGGGTGTACAGAACTGCCCTCATCTCCAAGATACTGATGTGGAGATGAGATTCCACAGGGCTCCAGACTCCCAAAGTATGGTGGCCGAGACAATGAGCTCCCCACCTTAACAGAGATGCATCCATGGTGAGGGTTATCTAGGGCTCTGGGGGTGAGAAGGGGAAACCTTGGAGGAGACTGTCCTCCTGAGCCCACCATGTAAGTGATTGGAGGAGAGGCTTACTTTGATATGGTAAGACTGAGGATGCACTGTTGGAGAGCGCTGAGCATCCACTGGGTTATCCTCATGTGTAGTCGTGCTAAAGGCACTGTGAAGACAGGAGGCTATGAGGTCTAGCATCAGCTGCATGAAGTGAACCCAGACGGAGTTGTTCTCCAAGACAAAGCGTGTCATCTGTAGGATGTTTATTGTCCTGTCCTCTGGGCAAAGAACCCTTGCTTTGGTTGAGTCCAAAAGGGCCCCAATAAAGAGGAGTTGCTGAGAGGGTTGAATCTGTGACTTCTCCATATTCAGCAAAACTCCCAGGAAATTAGGAAGTGAGATGCTGTAGAAACTACTTGTTCCATGCCGTTTGGATGAGCTGGCTAGGAGCCAGTCATCCAGATATGGAAAGACCTGAAGCCCAAACTTTCAAAGGTGTACCATGAGAACAGCGAAGCACTTTGTAAAGACTCAAGATGCCAAGGATAGCCCAAAGGGCAGGACTCAGAATTGGTAATGCTGTCCGAGGGCCACGAAGTGAAGAAACCCGTGGTGACTGTGATACACCAGAATATGTTGGTAGGCATCCTGCATGTCCAGGGAGGCCAACCAGCTCTGAGACTTGAGAAGTGGTAGAAAGATCCCTAGAGAGACCATTCTGAATTTCTTTGAGCACCCTTGGGTGTATCCTATCTGGCCCTGGGGCTTTATCTACCTTTAGGGCTCCAGGCCCCATCTGGACCCTTTCTCTGGTAAATACTGGCTGCCTCATTTCAGGAATGCTCCTGATAGCTGCTATGATGCCACTTTCAGACAGGGGCCCACTGTCTTTCCTTGTGAAGACAGAGCAGAACTAATCATTAAGGAGGTCTGCTTTTTGTTCATCTTGGTCTAGTAACCCCCGTAGCCTAACAATACCCTCCCTGCTTCCTTTCTCCTAATATATCTAAGGAATTGTTTCCCCCACCTTGACCCCCTCCGCAGTATGCAGGTCAGTGTCTGTCCTGCCTCCTGACCTTGCTCTTGCTCCCCTTGCTTTTACTGGATGCTCTTCCCATTCCTGTTCCCCTGTTGTTCTCTGCACCTGCTGAAAGCCTTTTTCTTGGCCCTCACTGCTACTTTGAGCCTTTCTGAGAACCATTTTGATCTCTTTTACTTATTTTGTTTTGTAATCATTCAAACCACAGGAATCCCTCACTGATGCTTAACAATTGCAATCATTCCCCTGGAATAAGCCACCCCGGAGTTTTTAGAATTTTATGTTAATTATGAAATTTAGAATCAAATTCAAACTCTGCTGTGTTGTCACACTCACTCCTGCACTCTGAAGTCGGATTTTAATGTGTTTAAGTGTGTTAGTTAACTTTTCAATACTCTACGTTAGGGTGTTATTGAGGGGTTTTTTCTGCGTGTGTAACTTCATGTTTCCTCCAGTTCCCCCACTGGTTCCCAGGAACAGGAGAAGACCATTTTTGACATGGTTCCTGCTTTCAGGGAACAGTTATTTCTACACACACACACACAACACCCTAACACAGAGTATCGAAAAGTTTTATTTTTTGATGACTGGGTAGGTGCACTAGAAACAAGAGTGACTATTTTCAGGCACGACCCGGGAAGTCAACAACAGAGAGAGACAGAAGTACATAGAATACAGTGTCAAGAAATATGCAAATACATCACAGTCAGAGAAGAGACAAATTTAAGACAATATTTGTACTATGGCACGCAGAGGTGTAATTATACAAATATAAGGTAAATGCCCATGTGTAATCAGTAATAGTAATATCAACATTTAAAGTGCATAAAAAAATGCCACAGGGTAACATTACATCCGGCTGAAACTAAAAAAACAGCTAATTGGAAGGAGGCAGGGAGAGAGGTAAATGCTGAGATACAGCCTAGCAAGAGAGAGAGGAGGCGTGAAGGAGAGGGATGGAAAAGAGAGGGGAGGACAGAAATAATAGGGTAACTAACACAGTTACATAGAAACATAGACTTTGACGGCAGATAAGGACCGCTTGGCCCACCTAGTCTGCCCATTTCCCTACCTACAGGATAGGCCGCAGATCCTAGTTAACCAACAGCCTACTTCTTCCTACCCCCCACAAGAATTGCCTTATGTCTGTTCCATGCATTCTTGAATTCTCCCATAGTTTTAGACCCCACAACCTCCTCAGGAAGGCTGTTCCATGCATCCACTACCCTTTCTGTAAAAAAATACTTCCTCACATTGCCCCAGAACCGCCCCCCCATCTTTAAATTGTGTCCCCTTGTTCTTGCACATCTCTTTTTCTGAAAGATGCTACCCTCTTGGACTTTGTTGATTCCACTGAGATACTTAAAAGTTTCTATCATGTCCCCCCTCTCCCTTCTTTCCTCAAGGGTATACATATTACATAGGGCATACATAAGCTCCTTTAGTCTCTCCTCGTACAGTTTCTCTTGCAGACCCTGCACCATTTTAGTTGCCCTCCTCTGGACTGCCTCTATCCTGTCTATGTCCTTGCGGAGATGGGGTCTCCAGAACTGGATGCAGTACTCCAGATGGGGTCTCACCAACTGTCTGTACAGAGGGATAACAACTTCCTGTTTTCTGCTGGTGATGCCTCTCCCTATGCATCCCAGTATACCCCAGCCCTCCCTACTGCCTTCTCACATTGCTTGCTAACCTTAAGGTCATCTGATATGATTACCCCCAGGTCCCTTTCCTTTTTTGTTGTTGTTACTACCTCCCACCCCACTGTGTAATCTTCCCCTGAGTTCTTGTTTCCCAGGTGCATTATTTTGCACTTCTTTGCATTGAATCCTAGCTGCCATACTTCTGACCATTCCTCCAACCTTGCCAAGTCCCTACTCATCCTTTCCATGCCTCCTTGTGTATCAACCCTGTTGCAGATCTTTGTGTCATCTGCAAAGAGGCATACTTTTCCTTCCAGTTCCTCTGCAGTGTCACTTATAAATACATTAAAAAGGACTGGACCCAGTACTGAACCCTGCGGTACCCCACTTGTAACCCCTCTTTCTTCAGAGTGGACTCCATTTACAATTACCTTCTGTGTCCTGTTGTCCAGCCAATGTTATACCAGGCTACCACCCTGGGACCCACTCCCAGGCTGGTTAATTTGACTATTAATCTTTTGTGTGGGACTGTGTCAAATGCCTTGCTAAAGTCTAGGTAGGCCATGTCCACAGCCACTCCCTGGTCTACTACTTTGGTCACCCAGTCAAAGAAATCTATTAGATTCGTTTGACATGACCTTCTCGCTGTGAACCCATGCTGCCTTGGGTCCTGTGCCCCACTGGCCTCAAGGTACTCAACAATGCTTTCCTTCAGAAGTGACTCCATCACTTTCCCTACCACAGAGGTCAAACTGACAGGTCTGCAGTTTCCTGCCTCTGTCTTGGTCCCACTTTTGTGAAGGAGAATCACATCCGCCTTCCTCCAGTCCTCGGGTACCACACCATCCTCCCATGATTTATTAAAAAGAGTAGTTAGTGGTTTCACTAGTTCCCCCCTTAATTCATTTAGAATTCTGGGGTGAATTCCATCAGGCCCCATTGCTTTGTCCACTTTCAGTTTTAGGAGTTCTTGCAGAACCCTTTCTTCTGTGAAAGGGCTGGGATCAACTCCCCTATTAAGAGTACTTCTGTTAATTGGATTATGCACTTCCCCCTCCTCTTTTGTGAATACTGAGCAGAAATATTTGTTCAGTATCCCTGCTTTTTCACTGTCCCCCTCTGCCCACCCACCATTCATTCTATTCAGCCTCACTATCCCTCCCTTTGTCTTTCTACGCTCTCTGATGTACCTATAAAAGGTTTTATCCCCCTTCTTAACCAAGTTGGCTATCTTTTCCTCAGTTTGGGCCTTTGCTATTCTGACTTCCCTCCCTGCTTCCTTCTGCCTTAACTGGTACAGCTCTCTGTCCTGCTCCTTCTGTGTTTCCTTATACTTCCTGAATGCTATATTTTTCTGCCTGACTTTCCCAGCCACCTCTTTTGAGAACCATAGTGGCTTTTTCTTTAGTTTTGATTTGTTTATTTGCTTCACACAAAGGCTTGTTGCCTCTGTGATGGCAGTTCTGATGATTCCCCATTGTTGCTCCACACCTCCTTCTAGCCTGTTTGCTAGTGCTTTTCTGAGGCACTCTCCCATCTTGCCAGAGTCAGCCCTCCTGAAATCCAGTACCCTCACTTTTGTATGGCTTGACTCTGTGGCTGAGTTTAATGTGAACCACACTGTTTGATAGTCACTTGTTCCCAGATGGCAACTCACTTCTAGATCTGAGCTCCTCTCATTGCCCCCATTTGAGAGTACAAGGTCTAAGACTACTCCCTCACGAGTGGGTTCCGAAACTAGCTGTCTGAGGCCTGCCACCTGTAGGGCATTGAGAATGGCCCTGCTCTTGGATGTGGCTGCAGCAAATGTGCTCCAGTTAACATCTGGCATATTCAGGTATCCCATCAACAGTATCTCCCCTTTGTCTGCCATCCTAAGAATGCCTTCTATCATATCCTTATCCATTCCCTCCCCTGACATGGGGGTCTGTACCTAACCCTATGCGGATTGTGGTGCCCTTTCCAGTCTCCAAGGTGACCTACAGTGCCTCCTCTCCTCCCTGTTTACTCTTTTGTTCAGTTGCTCTTATCCCTTCCTTTACATAGAGAGCTACCTCCCTCTTCTCTCCTGCCTGTCTCTCCTGTAGGTTATGTACCCTGGTATGTTAACATCCCAATCATGGTTCTCTCATGCACCATGCTTCTGTGACTGCTCGATATCCAGGCATCCCTCTTCCATCAAGGCCACCAGCTCAGGGAGCTTGTTGCCCAGACTACGGGCATTAGTACTCATTACCCTCCATTTCCTGATGGCCTTATTCCTTTTTGCCCCATCCCTGTCCTTCTTGCCTTTGTCACTTTCCCCATTTACCCCTGCCCTTCTCTCTATCGCCACCTCTATACTGGTGTTTACCACACTTACTACCATGATTTTTTTTGGGGGGGGGCTAGGATTTCCCTACTCCTTTCCAGTGCCTCCCCCCTTGGCTAGTTTAAACGCTTGCCAATGAAGCCTTTAAACCTATCACCTAGGATCCTGGTTCCCCTCCTGGACAGATGTAGCCCATCATGCCAGTATAGGCTTGCATCACTCCAGGTGGACCCCAGTCCCCAATGAAGCCAAATCCTGAGCTCTGCACCAGTTTTCAACCCACTGATTGAATTCCATGGTGCAGAACACCTAACCTCTCCTACGCCATAGATGGGCAGCACCTCTGAGAAGGTTACTGTGCGTGCTACTTGTCTAAGGCCCCTCCCCAATTCCACAAACTCTTTCTGCGCTACTCTAGTACCTTTCTTAGCCAGGTCATTTGTCCCTAGGTGGACAATGACATCCAGCTCCCTCCCCTGTGCAGCTGCTCTGGCAATCCTGAGGATTCGCTCCCTGTCCCTCCAAGCCATGGCGCCAGACAGGCACCCTACCTCCCTCTCCCACTTTAAAATAATAAAATAATAATTATACAATGAGCACAAAAAAAAAAAAACATTCTAATTGGCTGGCTGGCACCTTCTAGCTGTGGTAAATCCTAGCATCACCCCATGGAAAAAGGTGTCAGTTGTCAGTCAGCCGCATCTGAAATCACTCCGACCCTGGCAAACTTAGGACTAGAATACCAAAGACAGCGATGAACTGCAATATGCTCAGTCACAGAACTCTGCATTGCAGAGTACTGACCGTTCCCCCAAAATATAAACAAACGCAAAACCCACATCAGATTAAAAATAGTTCTAGAAACTGTGTCCCCCGTAATCCCTTCTTCCATGCTCACCTCTGTATTGACTGCCAAAGAAACCCATTTATGCACTTACGGGACACTTACACAGTAACAGCGCACCTGCTGCCACAGCACTGAAGGACTGCGAGTGTTGCAGTCGGCTCCATGACCCTTCAACAAATCAAACATTTTAAGACTTTCCAGAATGCTGAATTTCGGAAAGTGTTTGTTACTTAAAAACGAAGCCTAACACATGGAGAAATCACAGCCGGAAAGCCGAGCCGTGATACTGGGCATGCGCCAATGCATATGGCTATGCGCACGCCCAGTATCAAGGCTTGACTTTTCGGCCGTGATTTCTCAATATTTTATCCCTCATTTGTAAAAAAAAGAAACAAAATGCACTTCTCTGGTGACTTTTAACTACACAGCCGTAATGCATTCCATCTCCAAATAGCCCTGTTTCTTCTCCTGAAAAAGACGAATAACTCTTATTTTTGTCTCACTGGGAACTGACCGATGATCTTTGACACACTAAACTGTCAGCAAACATTAAAAAGAAAAACTAACAAGGAGGAGGTGGCGGTGGTGGATCCGGGGGCACGTTACATACTGGCGGTGGGTAAGATGCAAGACAACCCCATCACACTTGTCAATGTTTATGCACCCCCGGGCTCACACATCTCCTTCTATTCAGACCTGTTAAATCTAATTACAGAAAAGTCTAAGAGGATTGGAAGTGGCTAGAGGGGATTGGAACCTCACTTTAAACGGGACCCTAGATTCCACCTCCCAAATCTCCCTCACCTAAGAATCGAACGGCCAGAATGTTTCTTAAGTTACTCTCTGACATGGGACTGACAGAAATCTGGAGGGAGAAATACCGCCAAGATGGTGATTACACGTACTTCTCCCCAAGGTTCAAGACATACTCTAGACTTGACATGTTTTTTACATACTGTAGATCTATGTGGGTTGGAACAGCTACCCATTCAGACCATCAGCCGATGTTCTTAGAGGTAGACCTAAATCTGCCAAAAAAGAAGACACACTGGAGACATAATCTCTGCTTACTAAGAGACAAGGAGACCCTCTTGGAAGTCAAGCAGGTAATTAAGCAGTGGAACTTAACTCCAACCCAGGCATTTCTCCACAAATACTATGGGATACGGTTAAGACTATGATAAGAGGCATATTAATTTCCACAGCCTCCCATATGCAGAGAAAGAGGCAGAAACAGATGGACAACCCAACCACAAAATTAAGGGAACTTGAAATGCAACTAAAACAGAAATGGAACAAACAGACAGGAGACGACATCAAAGTTCTAAAAACCCAAATACAAAATATACAGAAAATTGACACAGAAAAGGCCCTTTGGTACCTCAGGCAGCAGTACTTTGCAGGGGCACCCAGAGCCACAAAATTATCAGCGTACTGGTACGCCAGCAGGCAGCCAAATCCAACTTTATTAAAATTAAAAACCCCAACACAGGACAGATCACACACCAAGGAAAGCAGAAGTATTCATTTCCTACTATAGATCCCTCTACCTGCCCCAGAAGGAAACTGCCCTAAAGTACAGTTACGTAAGAACCTACTGTAACAGTAGATCTTCGAGAAAGGCGCTTGCAGTAGGTAATTACATATAGGACTGACCTGACAGGTGTCAGGACCCCATGGAAAAATTTCTAGCTAGCAGTCTCTGGCAGGGGACCGCTCCCAGGTCAGGTGACCGATGTCATGCGACATCAGTATAAAGGGGCGGTCCCCCCATGGCCGCCTTCCAGTTCTTTACTGCCAAAGGCCAAAAAGAGCAAGATGAGAGAGAAGTGGATATTTCCCTTCCTGGAAAAGGAGCTGAAAAGCTAAGGGGGATGGAGGGTGGGAAGGCATTACCTACTGCAAGAGCCTCTCTCTCTCAAAGATCTACTGTTACGGTAAGTTCTTATGTAACTATACTGTCTTACTTCGAGAGGGTTCTTGCAGTAGGTAATTACATATAGGACTGAATCCCAAGCAGTCTGGAAAAAAGAAAAAGCACTCAGGAGGAGGAAAACTATCCAACCAATGGAGCCTCCAGCTGAACGGGTCTTAAGAAAGAAGACCTTGGAGTACAGTCAACCCGAAGCCTGCTCTACAGTGAGAGGCAATGTCCAAACTGTTGTGTTTCGTAAAGGTATGGACAGAAGTCCAAGTCGCGGCTGCACAGATGTCTGCCACTGATACATTCTTGAAACAAGCCACAGAGATGGCTACTACTCTGGTGGAGTGACCTCTGACTTGACCCGGCAGGGTCCTGTGGTACTTGTCGTAACAGAAGGTGATACAATGAGCCAACCATTTAGAAAGACATTGCTTGGAAACTGCATTGCCCTGTCTTTTGCGAGCAAGAGACAAAAAGCTGATCCAATTTCCTGAGATCCTTAGTTCTAGTGGTATAGTATCTCAGTATTCTATGGACATCCAAAGTATGCAAGAGGTACTCCCTTTGATTGGAGTGTTGCGTAAAGAAAGCAGGTAGCTCAATGGATTGATTCAGTATAGATTCCGCTACCACCTTAGGGAGAAACTTAGGGTTGGTGCACAGAGCCACACGTTCCTTCTGAAAAATCAAATATGGATTTTGCACATCAAGGCCTGAAGCTTGGAAATTCGTCGAGCTGAAGTAATGGCCATTAGGAAGAGAGTCTTCCAAGAGAGGAACTTCAAGTCTGCTGAGGCTGCCGGTTTGAAAGGAGGCAGAGTAAGCTTCTTGAGAACAAAGTTCAGATCCCAAGGTGGAGCAGGAATGCGGATGGGGGGTCTCAAATGGAGAACCCCTCTGAGGAAAGTCTTAGAGACTTCCAACTGAGCGAAAGTCCTGTCTCCAAAATGGACATGGTAGGCCGAAACTGCTGCCATGTGGACCTTCAAAGAGGAATGGCTGAGACCCAGGTCAAGGAGATGACGCACGTAGTCCAGGACTCTTTCAACTGGGCAAGAGAAAGGCTCAAAGTCCTTTGATGAGGCCCAAATAGAAAATCGTTTCCACTTCATGGCATAGGTGGACCTGGTGTAAGGCTTTCTGGCCTCCACCAGAATATCTGCTACGAGCGGAGAAACCCCGAACCAGGCTTGAGCTACATCTACAGGAGCCACGCATGCAACTGAAGAGATTTGAGACCTGGATGAACTTGGGTCCCCTGATCCTGGGTCAGCAAGTGCTGTGACAGAGGAAGAGGAGGTTGCTCTGAAAATTGTTGCAGAAGAGAGCACCAAATTTGCCTGGGCCAGAATGGAGCAATAAGGATCATCCGGGCTCCTTCTGTTCTGAGCTTGTGCAAGACCCTCAGAATTAAGTGACTGGAGGGAAGGCATAGATGATTCTGTCCTGCCAATCAAGAGACAGAGCGTCCCGCCAGAAAATGTCTCAGCCTGGAGCGAGTGAGCAGAAGGCAGGAAGTTTTACATTTCAAGGAGACGCGAACAGGTCTACTTGAGGGGTTCCCCAGAGCAGGAAGATGTTGTCTACTACCTCTTGATCCGGTTCCCATTTGTGGGCCCTGGTTAAAGACTGAATGAGGTGGTCTGCCAGCATGTTTTCTACTCTCGGAAAATGAACTGCTGTCAGGTGAAGGTTGTGCTGAACAGCCCAACTCCAAACTCTCATTACTTCCCTGCACAGAGAGTAGGAATGAGTTCCTCTCTGCTTGTTGAAGTACCAGACTACACACATGTTGTCCGTCTGGTTGGTTAGATGACCGGGAAGAATGGAGGAGTGCAGAGCATGGAGAGCATACAGGATGGCTCTGAGTTCTAGCACATTTATGTGTAAAGTCTGCTCGAGTCTGGACCAAGTGCCTTGAGTCCTGTGAGACCCTAGATGGGCTCCCCAGCCCTCTCCTGAAGCATCTGTTGTCAATGTCTGGGAGGGGGGCTCGATATTGAAGTGAACTCCCCAGCAAAGGTTCTCTTGCACCATTCACCACTGCAAGTCCCTGGCCATGGGATCGGAGACTAGAACCTCCTAGTCTAGGTCGTCCAGTGTTTTGTCCCATTGAGACTGAAGCATCCACTGAGAGATCCTCATATGGAGCCGAGTGCGAGGGACTGTTGGGTTAGCAGCCGCCATGAGCCCAAGGAGGTGAAGGACTGACCTGGCACTGACCCTTCTGTGACTGGACGACAGACATGCTTGAGTCTGGAGGGTGTCCATCCTGTACAGAGGTAAAAAGGCCTTGTCGATGGTCGTGTCCAGGATCGTCCTGATAAACTGGAGTCTTTGGCAAGGGACCAGATGGGACTTTGCCTGGTTGATGGTGATACCCAGGCTGGTGAAAATCTGCAGGGTAAAGGAAAGAGAGTGTAGAAGTTCCTCCCTGGACGGGGCCACCAGGACTCAGTCATCCAGGTACAGGAATACCTGCACTCCCTGGGTATGCAGGTGGGCCGCTACCAGAGACAGGCATTTGGTAAACACTTGGGAAGCCGAGGAAAGACCAAATGGGAGGGCCTTGAATTGGTTGTGGAGCCCCTGAAAAGAAAACCAAAGGAATTTGCGGTGGGAAGGGTGGATGGGGATATGCAGGTAAGCATTCTGCATATCCAATCGCACAGCTACTGTCCCTGCCAAAGAAGCGGCAAAAGGCTCTGCAAGGAGAGCATTCTAAAGCGTTCGTACTCCACAAACATGTTCAGTGAACTGAGGTCTAAAACAGGCCTCACATCTCCAGTCTTCTTTGGAACTAGGAAGAAATGGGAATAGTAACCTGTTCCCCAAAGATGGGTGAGGACTGGTTCTATCGCCGCATTCGCAAGAAGGGAGGAGATTTCTTCCAGGACCAGGGGAAGATGTTCCAGGGAGTAAGACAACTTGGGGGGGGGGGTCTTTGGGGTGGTTTCTGAAGAAACTCAATTGAGTGTCCTGCTGCTATCAGTTGGAGCACCCAAGCATCTGCTGTAATCCTCTCCCAACCCGGTACATGGAAGGAGAATCTCCCTCCTAATGGTTCCTCTGGAGTGTCCAGAGGCCATGGGAAAGGGGAGGAGTCAGGAGGTGTGGGGCAGCGCAGTGGCCGACGCTCCCGCAGCTTTTTTGGGTGGGGGTCTGTACAGAGAGTCCACGGACTTGAGTGCAGTGCCCTTCTCCTGCAGGTCGGTGATGATGTCCTTGACATTGCCATTGAACAGCACCGAACCCCTGAAGGGTGCATCCTGAATGGCAGATTGCATTTCAGGGACCAAAGCTGACACCCGGAGCCAGGCATGATGCTTAAGACCTACGGCGAAAGTTGAACTCTGTCCAGCTGCGTCCACTGCATCGTAGGTGGCAGGAAACATGTGCCGAATGGCCAAATGAGCAGAGTGGACAAGGTCAGCCACTTCCTGTTTGGTCTGGGACTCAGGAAGGGAGTCTAATTTAGATTCCATCTGACTCAGGATTGTCTTCTGGTAGTCCCCCATATGTGCGACATAGTTCAGGGCCCTAATACCCAGGGTAAAAGAAGCATAACCTTTCTTCCCATACTGATCCAGAAGCCGGGATTCCTTGTCAGGTGGAGACTAGCTGAGATGTTTGGGGTTGGCAGAACGGCCGTGAGCAGCGCTAATCACTACCAAGTCCGCCTTGGGGTGTACTTTCAAAGAATCTACTCCCTCAGGAGAATGATATAGCCGATCTGCCTTCCACGGAAGGGGTGCAACCATGGACGGTTGCTTCCAAATAGTGGAAACAAGGTCTGCGTGAGGCTCAGTTCAGGGTGGAATCAATGTTGGAGCGGTCCCGGGCAGATCCAAGTGGGCAGAGAGCTTCTTACGCTGTGGATCTGGCTCCAGAGACTGCCACTGATGAACTACCTGGATCTTTCTCAATAACTCCAAAAGAACAAATTACTCACCTTAGTAATTGTGTTTCTTCTAATGGGATCTTGCTGTATTCTGACATATGCAGTTAGCCCCAGCACTTGAACTGCTCCGGAGAGGAAAGAGTTAACTCTATACCAGAGCATAGAACATTGGGCTCGAGCTCAGTTCAAACCTCTATCTGCTGCACTTCAAAGTGTAACTGACGCCCGTCAGATTCTTACGAGCTAGTACTAACTAACTACACCTCCTAGGTGGAAACTGTAACTAAACTAGCCAACAGGCAACCAATTTTTGTGGGTCCCAAAAGACTCAAGTCGAGAACCCCAAAATAATAACCAGGTAGTGAACAAACATAACTACAAAAAACAACATAAATAAAACCCACTCCCTCTTTCTAAAAGGTGGGGGAGTACCAAGCACACCCCTGAGGTGCAACACTGTACCTGCCAGCCCACTTCCCAAAAAACAGGTTCTGAGAGGGGAGGCAGGGAGAGAGGTCAGAATACAGCAACACTCCATTAGAAGAATTACTAAGCAATTAACAATTACTAAGGTGAGTTATGTTTTCTTCAAACAACATGTAGTCTTGCTGTATCCCGACATATGCAGACTACCAAGCAGTACTTCCAAGGAGGAGGGTACCAAACCTATTTTGGGAATAGGCTGTGCAGTACTGCTGTGCCAAACCTAGCATCACTCCTAGCCTGGATACCCAGAGAGTAGTGCTTGGTGAATGTATGGACTGTTTTCCAGGCGGCTGCTTTGCATATTTCTAGTAAGGGTGTATCTCTGGCACCAGCCAGAGAAGCAGCTGTACCTCTAGTCGAAGGAGCGCTCAGGCCTGAGGTGGGGTATTTTGCCTAGCTTTTCATAGCAGAATTGTATACAAGAGACACTCCACCTGGCAATAGTTCTCTTAGTAGCAGGTTTACCCTTTCCCACTTCACCATAAGTGAGAAACAACTGAGGACAGTCAAACCTAAGTGCCTTAGTGCACTCAATGTAGTAGCTAAGTGCCCTCTTAACATCCAAACTGTATAATCTTCTCTCTCCTGAAGACGAATGATCAGTGAAGAACACAGCAAGAAACATGGACTGGTTCAGATGAAAATCTGAAACCACCTTGCGTAAGAACCTCCTGTTGGTTCTAAGGACCACCTCATCTATGGAATGAGATAAAATCAGGCTCCACTGACAAAGTTTGTAATTCACTGATATGACTGGCAGAAGTGATAGCTACCAGGAACACAGTTTTCCAAGTCAAGTACTTAAGTTCTGCTGAAGCCAAAGGCTCAAAGGGGGTTTGCATAAGCTGAGCAATGCAAACATTAAGATCCCAAGCAGGGGTAGGGTCCTTAAAGGGAGGGTTGGAATGGAGCAAACTTTTAAAGAACTTACAGAAAACAGGGTGAGACGCTAGGGAGGAAGCCTTCCCCACTGACAGGAATGCAGAGACAGCTGCTAAGTGTACTTTTAGAGTGGCTGGTCTGAGGCCTAAGCCATTAAGATGTACCATATAATCCAGAAGTGTAGCCAAATCAGCAGTGTCTGGTAAGACATCCCTATTGGAACACCAAATGCTGAATCGTTTCCATTTGGAATTATAGGTTTTTCTGGTGGCAGGTTTTTTGAGAAGCTTTAAGAACATCCAGAACCCCCTGAGACAGATGCAGACTTGCATATTCGAACTCTTCAAGAGCCACGCCTTGAGGTTGAGAGACCGAAGGTTGGGGTACCATATCCTCCCCTGAGAGAAGGTTAACAGATTATGTTTCTTGGGAAGAGATATGGGAAGATGGACTGCTAGGGACTTCAATAGAGGATACCAAGGCTGCCTGGCCCAGTCTGGTGCAATGAGGATCACTTTGCATGATTGTGACCTAATCTTGACCAGAACCTTGAACAACAGAGGAAAAGGGGGAAAGGCATACAGGAATTTCCCCTCCCAATCCAGAACCAGAGCATCCAGGAGGACTGAGCCCATGATTGGGGGTCTGCAACAGAAGAGAGGGAGTTGATGATTGTCTGGGGCTGCAAAGAGATCTATCTCTGGAGTGCCCCATCTTAAGAAAATTACATTCAACACCGAGGGATCCAGGGACCATTCGTGATGGCCCTGAGATATCCTGCTCAGAGCATCTGCTAGAACATTGTCCTTCCCTGGAAGGTGGACTGCTACAGAGATGCCTGCAGGGAATAAACCAGAGATCATAATTTCATGGCTTCTGTGCGCAAGGCCATAGACCAAGTGCCTCCCTGCTTGTTGATGTACCATATAGTGGTGGTGTTGACTGTCCTGACCTGAACCACCTTGTTCTGTACTGAGTTCGAGAAAGTTTGAAGAGCCAGGTATACTGCCCTGAGCTCCAGAAGATTGATATGAAGTAAAGACTCCTGAGGGGACCACACTCTTTGTGTTGTGAGGGATCCCAAGTGAGCTCTCCATCTTAGGAGAGAAGCATCTGTGGTTAATACCACAGAATGAGTCTGCGTGATGAATGGGACTCCTTGTCTGAGATTGTCCTGATCCAACCCCCACTGGAGAGCCTGGATCACAGTCTGAGTCACTGGAATCAGTTTGGTTAGAGGATCTTTTGTCCGAGACAAAAAGGACCTCATCTGAAATCTGGCTCCCTGTACCACTGCAGTGGAAGCTGCCATATGACCCAAGAGCTAAGAAAATGTCTTGCTGGTCGAGACACCAGAAGGTGGAAAGAAGAAGCCAGGTCTGCAAGGGCCTTTACCCTTGCCAGAGAAAGAAAAGCTTTTGCTTGGACAGTGTCCAACTCTATCCCTATGAAGGTCAGGAGTTGTACTGGCTTGAGAAGTGACTTTGGAAGATTGAGGAGGAATCCCAGAGAAGTGAGCAATTGTTGCGTCACTTGCAGGTTTGACTTGACTTGGTCTGGAGACTGTCCCACAATGAGCCAGTCATCCAGGTATGGAAAAATTGAAATGTTTTGTCTCCTTAGGAAGGCCACTACTACTGCTAGGCATTCTGTGAACACCCTTGGAGCTGATGTTAGTCCGAAGGACATTGCTCTGAACTGATAATGGCCTGAAGGCAATTCGAACCTGAGGGATTTTCTGTGGGAGCACCTGATGGGAATGTGAAAGTAGGCATCCTTGAGGTCCAGGGAAGTTAACCAATCCCCTGACCTCAGAGAGGAAAGAATTACTCCCAGAGTCACCATTTTGAATCTTGGCTTGACTAGGTGCTTGTTTAAGTATCTTAGGTCTAGGATGGGCGGCTACTCCCCTGTCTTTTTGGGGGTAAGGAAGTATCTGGGGTACAGACCCTTACCCCTGTGTGGGGTAGGAACTCTCTCTATGGCTCTGAGAGTCAGCAGAGAGGAAACCGCTGCCTCTAGGGCAATGGTTTCGGAGATGTTTGCAGGTGGAAAAGACCCGACCCTTAGCTTTGGAAATTTTTTGAAGCTCAGGGCCAGTCCCTGGCTTACTACCTCCAGGACCCACTTGTCTGAGGTAAAAGACTTCCAGGCCGGGAAATTGTAAGCCAGCCTGCCTCCTACTGGAATAGAGGAGTCGACCCAGGCTGACACATCAGAGTGTCTGCTTGGCAGAAGCCTTAGACTGGGAGGAGGATGCAGCCCTGCTCATCCCCCTTCTGCCTCTCCTTCTGAAGAACCCCCCTCTGAGGAAAAGGAGAGGAGGCCTGTGCCTGGTAGAAAGGCCTGTGAAAAGACCTGCCCCTGCCCTTAAACTGCTGCTTCTGAGGAGTTGCCTGCCTTTCCTTGGCCTGTGCACTCCTGTAGGTGGTCCTGTATTCGTCCATCTTTTTCATGGAATTCTCTGTCTTCTCCCCAAACAAAGAATTACCCACCACAGGGAAATCCATGGCCTTAGCCTGGGTGTCCTGTGAGAGGCTAGTACATCTGAGCCAAGCCATTCTCCAAAGAGCCACAGGTGTAGCCATGACTCTTGATGACACATCACTGGAGTCCACAGCAGCATGAAACTGTACCTTAGATGACTCAATCCTATCCACAGCCACCTCCTCCAGCTCCATGGCCAGCTGAGGGGAGGCCTGTTTAGCCAGTGCCAGTACAGTGTCCCACCTGGACTTCTGGTACCTGGCTGCATAGGTCATGTAATTAGCATGCCTGAGTCCCAAAGAGGATGCCATGTATTGCTTCTTGCCAAGGCATCCATCCTCCTGGAGTCTTTATCTGGGGGGGGGGTGTAAAGCCAAGGGAACATTAGCCTCCACGACCCCAACATGACTGCATTGCTGGTAGAAAAACTCCGTGTCTGAGCCTGACAAGGTATACTTCTTGTCCATTCTTCTATCAACAGGAGGTACAGAATTAGGAGACTTTAAAATTGTTTGTGTCTGTTTCCCAAAAGATTTGTGCAGGGGAATAGACAGCCTCCAGGACTCTGGCATGTCCATCATTTCAACAAATTCAGGCTCTTCTTGATCCTCTGTAGCTTCTTCCATAGGAAGCTGGAGAGTTTCAGCCACTTTCCTGTAGAACAGATAGTGGGAAGGGGACTCAGAGAGCCTAGGAGGAGGAAACACTAGAAGGTCAGTCTGAGGAGATGTCCAGTTCAATGGGCACATCCAGACTTTCTGCTCCATCATAATCACCATCTTGTTCATAATCCCCCTTCCTCCTCAAATTCCAGTTCATAAAAATCTTCAGGGGCATAATCCTGAACTGGTGGAACCGACCGAACCGAGCCCCTAGCTAACGGAGCCGGATCAGACGGAACCGGGCAAAGTGATTCCACAATCTGAATTGCTCGGGCAACCTCATCAGCGGTCAGAACATGAACCTCCAGATCCAAACCAGCTGACTTCTCTTTACGTTTCCTTTTTGTAGGAACCGATCTCTCAGAATTGGCTCTCCTCTTGCCCAAAGAAGTATCGCCCTGGTCAGAGGGCACTCCTTCTGGTTCGGTCAGAACCGAACCGGGCTGGCATCCAGGTCAGCGGACTTCTTGGCCTCCTTTTCCCTAAGTCTACCTAATCTTTTCTCCAGGGTAGACTTAGGAAAATTTTTACAAATTTGGCAGTCTGTAGCGAGGTGATCAAACCCCAGACAATAAACACAGGTGGTGTGGGGATCGGCCTTACCAAAGACCTCCCCACACTCACTGCAGTTTTGAAACCCAGTGGGCCTGGATTTTTTCTTGGGTTTCTCAGACATGGCCAACCTAACCAAACTTACCCTTTTCGGCAACAGCCGGGCAAGACTCCCTTATCGGTTCCTAACCGTGTCATGGGTATTGGAAAAAAACGTTTAAAACACGTTTTTTTTTAAACTGATAAGGACCGGTAACCACACACTAAAGAAAAGCACAAGAAATCAAACTAATGTATTGGTTCAGCCGAACCGATCAAGCAAGTTTCACAATTTCCACAAAGTAAACAGAAAAACTATCTAAGTACTCACGGTACCACAGACAGAGCCTGAACCGACAATGCAGAATTAATTTCGGATTTAAATTCGGAAAGAACCGACAACTTTAACCGACTTTGAACCGAGCAGAAGGAGAAATCTCCGGAGCAACTGTTCAGTGAGGCAGAGTAAAGAATCTGGCGGTTGGGTTTCAAAGTGCTGCAGACAGAGACCTCAACCGAGCTCGAGCTCAACATTCTATGCATTGCACAGAAAATTAACCCTATACTCTCCGGGGCAGTTTAAAGGCTGGGGCTAACTGCAGATTGTCAGAATACAGCAAGACTTCATGTTGTTTGAATACAGTTTAATTCATGGGCATATGGAATTCCTGTATGAATAACCCTTTCCAATGGTCGGTTACCAGGGGGCAATGTTTAATGTCAGATCGGCATCCCTGTTGTATACCAGCTATTTTGGCCTACTTCAATAACTTTGGTTTATAGGCCATCTCTTATATTATGGGTGGGGTCCCTGGGTGCCCTGATCCTACCTTTTGCTGTTTTCTCCAGGTTCTGTACTAGTGAGGGCTTTATAGCCTCCTTGTGGTCAGTTAGTGACTACAACACCCGGGTGCCTCAACTGACTGGACTCACTTCCTTCAATAGTGTTTGTGTTTCGGTTAGTGTTCCGTTTATTTTACTGCATTTTAAATAGTTCAAATTTGTGTGGATAACTCAGTTGGCTACTTGTTCTTAACCTAAGGTGTTTATCTATGTATAATCTAATTGCTTATTTATTCTTTTGGTGAGGGCTTGTTGTTGGGGGTCAGATGAGGGGGGTAACCCATAAGTAATTTTTTCTGCCATTTAACTTTGATACTATGGCTTCTTATGATTCCTTAAAGATTATCTCACGGAATGTTAAGGGCCTTAATAGCCTTATTAAACGAAAGGAAATCTTACTTAAGCTTAAAGATACTGTATGCAATGTGATGTGGCTGTCTTTTACAAGAGACCCACCTCACAAACAATGTGGTTCAGTGTCTGAAGTATTCATAGGTTGGGGCTATATATGCCAGCTCATACTCTTCTAAGCAAAGGGGTGTGGCCACACTGTGTAAAAAAGGCATTCAACTGGTGATAAATGACTCCTCTGCTGATACTGAGGGAAGGTTTATTATTGTGAGGGGCACATTCCAAGAAGAGCCAATTGTCTTAGAGAGCATTTATGCCTCCAACTCTCCCGAGACTTCTTTTTTTGATACTGTCCTACAGATCCTTCCCAGTCACCCTGGGAGTATTTTACTGGGAGGTAATATTAACTTAGCACCTGACCCTGCCCTGGTGGGATGGGCCCAGGGGGGGAGAGAGAACTGAAGCCAATGTGGCTGCGCATGTCTCAACTACTTTTTGTGCAGTAGGACTACACAATGTTTAGTGCACAATTCACCCTTTGGAGATGGACTTCTTTTACTCCACAGCCCATGATTCATACAGTCAAATAAACATTATTTTCGTCTACCAAGACTTGACTGGAAAGTGTCCCTGGGCAATATCTTGGTCTCAGATGGCGCCCCTGTTATTTTATCCCTGACATGGGAACATACAAATGCTGCCAGGAACAAATGCAATGTAAATACTGCCCTCCTTCAACAAGACACCTTTACTGCCTGGCTATGGCAGGAAAGTCTTAGACTACTTTATGCGCAATGAGACTCTGGACACTGATACACTGTACTAATGCAGTGGGAAGCCATGAAAGCAACTATAAGGGGTAACTCATTGCACATATTTCCAAGCTTAGAAAGGATAGGGACCACAATCTTCAACAGCTAGAGGGTTCTCTCAAACACCTAGAGCATGACCTTATCCAGAAATGGAAATTACGTACCAACCATAATTCTTGATCTTCTCTTGCATCTTCACCATTCATTACTGCTGGATGTAAGACGGAAGCGCACACCCGCTATGAAAGTTATTTTTTTCCTTTTGGAGGGTGGAGTTGGCGCTGATGGCGCCGCCCACAAGAGCAACACACTGCGTGGTGCGCGGGGGGTGGCCGTTAGGTGCCGCAGACTCCTCCTCCATCCCAGTTCTGTAAGCCGGAGAGGCAAAACAAAAAGAATTAGAAGAATAAGATCGAGGCAAGAGAGCCGAGGGATAAAGGAAAGGAAACAAACTGAAAAAGGAATGAGCCGAAAAGAAGACAGGAAAGAGAAGAACCCTACCCTAAGGGACCACAGGGCCTCCTTCCTTGGGCGGCTCTGAGGGAGGAACAGATAAGGGAAAGGAAAAAAGAAGAAGAGGAGAGGAGAGGATATTGGGAGGTGGGAAAAAATACTGCCACAAATCCTAAGTAAAACTGGCTTGAAGCTCATCAGCTCGGATCTTAAGCAAGGAAGCAAGTATCCCTTCAGACAAAACTGGTTTGGATGGTTCAAACGAACCTTCTACACAGCTTGAAACAGAGAGGCAGATTTCCCTACACCTCCCGTTATCCTAGTACCCATCACTCAAGCTGAGAGCTCACAGAATGCCAAGGCAAACTCTGTTCCGGAGAGGGAGAGTCCCCAGCTAGGTAAAGGAAAAAAGACCCCTCTAGTACACAGATATGTGTTAGTACGGGAGGGGGGGAGCCCCAAGAGAGGGCAACCTCTTTGTCAAGAGGGACAGAGACAGAGAAGGAGCTCCTTCTGACTCCCTAGAGAAGGCAGGGGCCAAATGGACCAGACCACCAGTTCAAGATGTTAATTTTCGAATCGGGCTAGAACAGGCATTGACTGGCTTTACCAGGTAAATCTAGGTACACTAGTTAAGTCCAAAGACTGAGGGTTAGAGGACTGTCTCAGAGACCAACCCTGTTGTCCGGAGATTCAGCTAATCTGGCCCAAAGGTAAAGTCCCCGAAGGCAATATCCTCCAGGAAATCAGAAAGAGCTCTCTCAGATGAAAAGGATGAAGCTTTGTCCGCTCTTCTCCTACTCAAATCCTTCGTCATGTTTTTGGAGAAAAACAGAAGGTCCAGAGGAACCAGAGGATTGAGTCCCCCCCAAGGGGGGGGGAGGAGGAGGAGGGTAAGCAGGGTGGGGGAGGCTCCCAAGAAATGAGGCCCATGAGGGGAAGGTGGGTGGGATTCAGTAATGAATGGTGAAGATACAAGAGAAGATCAAGAATTACGGTAGGTACATAATTTCCATATCTTCCCATGTCAGTCTTTACCATTCATTACTGCTGGGTGAGTACCAAGCCCCCCCCCCCTCCGGAGGGGGCCTGAAACTCAGCCCTGAGGGAACAGATCCCTCAGCCTCCTACTGGTGGAAAGCAGAAGGGGAAACCCTGACAATAGACTGGGGCAGTCTAAGGCTGCTGAGGGTGAGGGAGTGTCCCCCGTGGCCGAGGAGACAGAGAATGTCCCTGCAGAATCCTCCTCGCCCTGTGGGAAAACAGGCGGGTCCCCTAGAAAGTGGAGGAAGTCACCCTATACCGGGCAATGGGTGACAGTCTGGACAGACAAAGCCATACCATCTGCCTTATGCAGATCGCTGTCCCTGCCAGTCTGGAAGCCACCTTGTTGACGTTGTAAGACACCCTTACCTGATGCCTTGCAAGTTCCAGACCCTGTGCAGAGAGGGCAGTGGCTTGTCTGGACTGCTCCGTATCAGGCATAGATGCCAGAACCTTCGCTAGCATCAACCACAGATGCCTGTTGTAGGCAGCGTGGTGTGCCTGATGTGAACCTATACACATCAACACACGAGTTGAAGAGAAGACTCTTCGTCCCCTCCAATCAAATTCAGCAGAATCTGGATCCGGGGGTCTATCGTGTGCCAGGCACCGAGGCCCGGAAGGAGTATCTAAGGATGTCAAGCCTGAGGGCAGGTGAGGTAGGGAACCTAGAGACTCATGGGGGCACAAAACTGTCTCCTGCAGTCTGCCAGGGCTGGAGAAGAGGCGGCTGGAGACTACCAGGTGCAGATAGACGCATTCTGGAAGGGGATTGGCCAAGAAGGCACCATAAGGTGGCAAGCACTGAATTCACTGAGGAATACATGCATCTGCCGCTTGGTATTGTCCCTGCGAATAAAGGAGATACGAAGCTCCGAGAACAGCCTCGAATGGAACCGCTGATATTTAGTGATATCAGCGTTGGAGGATAGGTGGACAGAAGATTCCTCTTCTTCAGAAGAGGAAGACGAGGAGGAAATAGAGCTCGAATGGTCAGAGGACTCCTGCGGTGGGGGGACAGGTGGAAGACCTGTTTGTCCATGGCTCTAACATATGAAGGGAAGGGAAGGCGGCCACAGTAGCTCTGAAAGTCTCCCAAGTTAAGGGCCCTGAAGGACCCACATGGCCTGGGAGAGAGGGGGGTGGCTGCAGCGGGATGGGCGAAGGGCACCAAAGAGCACGTGCCTGGCCTCTGCCAGGGCTCTGAGATGCAGGGAGCGATGTCACCAAGACTGGGGACCCTGAGACCATACCGGGTTGTGAGGAGGTAACTTGAGAAGACAAACTCCGGAAGAGCCTAGAAGGGGAATCTCCCCTGTGACGCGACTGAGATTGCATGTGTCCAGAAGGGCAACCCTCAGTACTGCCACCAGAAGGAGCTCTGGAGACCTCGAGGGAAAGATGGGGCTCAGCACTGCAACTCCTCCCCACACCCCACAGGGCAGTGGGAATGCGCCACCACTCCTCACTCCAACCTCTCAACCCCTCTGACTCTGAAGCAACCCTCTTCCTCGACTCCAGCGTAGGAGCTCCCCGCTCTGCAGGCCTCCGGAAGGAGGTCACAGTAGTAGGGCTCTCCGCCACTTCCTGAGGAGCCCCAGCAGCACCAGGAATGGCAGCTGCCTGGGCCCTCTCAGAAGAGGGTATCCTCTCCTGAATCCCAGAACTATTGCCCCAGGGGATCCCAGGCCACCCCTAGTCGTGGGACCCCCATGGCGAACCTGCTCCAGGGACTCAGGAAGAGGAAAAATGGGCCACCCGATACCCTGGCCTACAGAAAGTTCCACATCTGAAGACTCAGGCTGCCAGTCTGTATCCATCTCAGAGTCATCCTCCCCCGAGGAGGAGTTGAGCAGAGTGACCTCCAGAGAGGCAACCCACGAAACACCTCCAACGACGGCAATGGAAACGGCACCGATGTAGGCCACGACATCGCCAACAGCACCGCTCAAGTCCTCGGCACCGTGGATGGTGCCAGGACCCAAAGTGGCGCCACCAATGGTGCTGCCCGAGTCCCCGGCGCTGCAGACGGCACCGGGACTTAAAGTGGCAATGCTGGGTGGCATTGAGGGTCCACCAGTGCTGGGCCCCACAACCAGAGGCCGCGACATTGGGGGAGCCTGCACTTCCGAGGAAGTGACTGCCAGGATGGCACCAACGATGCGACCCTGGGAGGAATCGCACCATTCATCCAGCAAGGCTGAAAGAGGAGGAGGTCTCCTTCTCACTGGGATGTATAGCCCCGGGAGAGGACCCGGAGGAAGGGTCAAGAGATCAGGCCTGGGAGGCTCGCGGGCAACGTCGTTCTACAAAAGTTGGCAGAGCCCTGCCGATCTTAAATGCGTGGATTTCCAAAACACGGCGGTCCATGGAAAAACAGGCATCGCAGTAATCCATATCATGGTTGGGTCCCAGGCACCGAAGACAAACATCATGTCGATCCGTGACGGGGGAATTGCCGGCCACAAGGGCACCGACGCATAGGGGCACGGCTGCCTTGGATTTATATTTGGCCCTCAAATTGGACATGATGTGAACAAATTCACAAAAACAGCAAAAGATCCCGACGCCGTCGAAAATATATAAAAAAAAGAACAGTCTTACTGGTCAATGGCGTTGGGATGAGAACCGGGATGAAGGAGCAGCATCAAGAAACTCAGCATCAAAAAAGGCCTAATGGCGCAGTAAACTTCTGGAACTCACACAGCAGGTGCAGCCTCGACAATGGGAGAAACAGAACCGGGATGGAGGAGGAGTCTGCGGCACCTAACAGCCGCCCCTCTCACACCATGCAGTGCGTCGCTCTTGTGGCATCAACTCCTCCCTCAAAAAAAAAAAAAAAAAATACCATAGTGGGTGTGCGCTTCCGGCTTACACTCAGCAGTAATGAATGGTGAAGATTGACAAGGGAAGATCCTTGAGTTGCGTACGATCGTCAGACCCCAAATAGCAGAGACTAGGGCAAAAGATGGAGGAGGCCCTCCAGTTTCATATGGAATATGCCTTGTTCTGGATCAATCAAACTTATTGAGAAGCTGGTGGGCAAGCCAGTAAATTACTGGCCCACAGGTTGTGCACTAGAGAAGTAGAATGCTACATCCCTATCATGCACACAACAGAGGGCCTGCCAGTTTCTGATCCCCAGCTTATTAACTCAGAGTTCAAATCCTTCTACTGTAACCTGTACACCTCTGAGGTGACTCCCACTCCTTCAGAGCTGGACCACTTCTATGCAGATATTACCCTTACCCAGATACCCTCACACCTGGTTTATCCTCTCACTTTACCCGTCTCAACACAAGAAGTCCGATAAGCTATTTTGTCTGTGTCAATAGAGAAATCACCAGGACCAGATGGATACCATATTTATTTCTATCAGACACTGGTGGCTATTCTGGCACCCAAACTAGCGGCAGCATACAACTTATCTAGGGAAAAGGGCACACTCCCTCTGTCATTGCATCAAGCTCTAATAACATTACTTCTCAAGAAAGGAAAAGACAGTGTACTGTGTTTCCAGTATCGACTAATTTCACTAACTAATGTCAATGCTAAAATGTATGCCAAAGTATTGGCCAAGTGTATGGAATCAATTATCCCGACCATCATTCGCCCAGATCAGGTGGGTTTTGTGCCAGGTAGGTTGGGAGTCGAAAACATCAGAAGTATCTTAGATATCCTGCAAGTCTTCTTCTACTGAACCCACTGCTATCCTGTCATTGGACGCTGAAAAGGCCTTTGACAAGGTGAAGTGGTTCTAGCTGTTTAATGCCATGTCTCATTTTGGCTTCCCTCCCAGTTTACTGATATGGTTTAACTTCTTTATGCCACCCCATGGCTCAAATACTTACCAGTTCTGTGATCTTCGAGTCCTTCCATCTATTCAGGGGAACACGTCAAGGCTGCCCCCCATCACTCTTTTTCTTTTAACAATTGAACCCCTGGCCACAAAGATCAGAGCTTCTCAGTCCTTCTCTGGTATTTCAATTGGGAAGGGGGTCCCTCAGAAAATTTCTCTACTTGTAGTTGACATCTCCTTATTTATCTCCTTTCCCCCTGCCACCTCCTCCCTTACCTCACCTCCTCCTTGCTCTTATCCCACTGACCCCCCCTCTTCCTGGACCTGTCCAGGCCCTCTGGTCCCCACTCTCCCTTATCTTCTTCCCCTTCATCCACCCTCCTTTTCCCCCCTTTTCCCCCTTCTCCCACCTTAGCCTCCCCTCTCTCTCACCTTACGACAAGGCCTCTGGCTGCCATATTCTCTTTTCCTTCTCTATCTGGACTCTGCCCTCTCATCTCCCCTACCCCTTTCTTCCTCTTCCCCTTCCCCCCACCTCTGATTAGCAATGTTGCTTCAAATGTACCTTATGGTTTTCTATGCTTGCTTGTAATCTTGAGTGTGTAGCACTGTTCCCAATTATTTACCAGTTGACTTGCTGTGCTCCGATGATACCATGAATGTTTTCTGTACATTCGTCGATACCATGAATGTTGTCTATACCTCCCTACCTTATTGTAACCCTTTCTTTTGATGTGGAACCTTTGTAAATGAGCTGCCCCAAGCTCAAAGGTGTTTGTAATCCGAGATTTAAACAAATAAATAAATAAATAATATTACTGACTCAACAAGGTCCCTTTCTATACTAAATATTATCATTCAGGAATATTCTTCCTTGTCGGACTGCAAGTTGAACAGAGCCAAGTTGCAAGTTCTTCCAGTGGTCCCCAACAGGGGTTACTGTCTGGGCATACTGATAAAGGCATCCATTGCCGAGACTATCTCTGCCAATGTCAGCAGTATGTTGGACAAACTAGCTGCAGATGTGAATAGCTGTAGGGGTGTTTTACTTTCTACTTGGGGCAGAGTGAATGCCCTCAAGCTTACTGTTTTGCCAAAAGTCCAGTACACTCTATCCAAACTTCTAGCCCAACTACCTGCACATTTCTTTAAAGCTTTAACCAAAAGCTCTCGGGTTTTATCTGGAATGGTAAAGCCCCAAGACTGAGTATAGCAGTTCTCCATAAACATTGGAGAGATGGAGGATTTTGTCTCCCTAAGCTATGCCATCAGCATGAGTTAGTGGTTTTATGCCAGGCAGTAACTTGCTTGAACCCCACCAAGGAGGTCTTGAGCAAAGCCAAGCCAGCATACTCTTGCCAGGTGTACTAATATCCCGAGTGGGCATTTCAATTGAAAGCACCCCCATGTCTGCACCACACTCATAGAATCTAGTTTAAATTTTCTAAAATAATAGGATGGTCCCACACTAAATCTAGAATCTGCCCTATCTGGCAAAATTTACAGCTGACCATAGTGAACTGCCCTATACATTGAGAAATGTGGTAATGAGCTGGTATACACACTTTGGGCGATTTGTATGATCCAAGGACTGGTGTTCTGTACCGTTTCAATGAGCTGATGGCCACATGCCTTCTGCCTAAACACCATTTCTGGAGGTACCTGCAGCTGTGAGACCTTCTCTGGTTCAAGGCATCATGCAGAGATACTCTGCCAAATTCCTCACCTTTGGAGCACTGACTGAATTTCCTGACATCCACAAAAACGTCTCAGTAGGACTAAAATACCTACGCTCTATGGTACAGGCCCCAAACCCATCTTCAAGTCCACATGAAGCCTGGGAGTGGAAAATGGGTATTAGCATCCCTTCTGATGAGTGGGACACCGTATGGACTAGATTGTAGAAAGTCTCCAGGGAACGCCAAGCAAAAAATGAAAATTACGTACCTACCATAATTCTTGATCTTCCTGTATATCTTATATATATAGCTGTATATAGCTTCTCACATCTGTAAGGTTCGGTAACCAGCTATGCTTCAGCATCCTATGGTTTCTACAAGCCTTGAGTCCTCTTCCGCCAGGGAGGCTTTTCCTGCGGTCTCTCTCTCTCTCTTACCTTGAGATTCACCCCAAAAAAGGAAGAGAAGAGACAAGCAGAGGGGTTCCCCTTTTGATCTACCAGAGCACCCCATTTGGGCCCTCCCCTTTTGGGGTATAAGTTTTCTCTCTCTCGCTCCCTCTTTTCTCTATACTTGCTTTGCTTTTCTCTTTCTCCTTCCCATCTTCCTAACCCCCCCTTGGCCTACCCGGTGGTTGGGATTCCCTCTCCCAGACCTCCTAGTGTCCTACCCCATCTCTTGTGGCTGGCTTATTCCTTTTTCAATTTATATCTTTTCCTTTTACTACTCCTTGGACCACCCTCCTCTCTTTTCCTCTGTCTCTAGTTTTCCTCTCCAGCAAGCAGAACTGAGGTGGTAGAGGGGCTGGCGTAGGTTACTGGCCAACCCACGAGCATCACGTAATACGTCGGCCTCGAGGGCGGTACCATCCCAGGCGTCAGACCCTCCTCCTTAGGATGCTAAAAAGCTTAAAGCTATAAACTTCCTGCAGTCTGCTAGCGCCTCCAGCTAGAACCCACCAGTGATGAATGGTGAAGATATACAGGAAGATCAACAATTACGGTAGGTACATAATTTTCATGTCTTACCTGTATCAGTCTTCACCATTCATCACTGGTGGATGAGTACCAAGCACCACAGCTGTGGTGCTGGCACCTCCCTGAGGGCTGAATCTTCCCTCAGCCTCCTGTGGAAGAGAAACACAGAGAGGAAGGGGCCCCTTACATGCCTGGTGAGGCTTGAAACAGGTCAGAGTGAGGCTGAGACTCCCATTGCCTGAGAGAAGGAAGGTGCCCCGACAATTCTCGCCTCACCCTGGGGGAGAAAAAGTGGGCCCCTTGGAAGGAAGAAGCAATCACCCTATACCGGACCAGGGGTGATAACCTGGAAAGGCAAAGCCATGCCATCTGCCTAATGTAGACTGCAGTTCCTGCCAGCATGGAAGCTGCCTCACTGGTATCATAAGATGCCCTTGCCTGGTGTCTCACTAGCTCCAGGCCCTGCGTAGAAAGGCAAATGGCTTGCCTGGTTGCCTCTGTGTCAGGCAAGGTTGCAAGGAGCTGCCCAGCACCATCCACAGGTGCTCAGCATAGGCAGCCTGATGTGCCTGTGCATCAAGACACACAAAAGGAGATGCGCTGCTCAGAAAACTCTTCTACCCCAGCGGTCAAACTCAGCTGAGTAAGAGTCTGGGGGTCAGGCGTGCCTTGGGCGACGATGCCCAAAAAGGGTATCCAGGAGCTGCACTCCTGAAAGAGGGGTGGGGCATAGTACCTGAAGACCCCAGGGGTATACAATACCTGTGCTGACAGTCCATCGGGGCTGGTGAAGGGGCAACAAGATGCTGCCAGACCCAATGTGATGCCTCCGTGAAAGGCACAGGCCACGGAGGGATAACAATGTTTTTGGCGGTGGACTCCCCAAGGAAAGCACACGTCGCATGGTCAGGATTGCGGCTTGCAAAAAGGGAGATGTGGAGCTCCCCTAGCACCCTGACAGGAATCACTCATAGCTGGTGATATCAGCATCTGAGAACAGGTGGACAGAGGGATCTTCTTCCTCAGGGGAGGAAGATGAAGAGGCAGAGGAACCCGGCTCAGAGTCAGGAGTGGCTGGAGGCTCAGGTCTAAAAATGACCTCATCCAGGATTCTGAGGTACTAGGGGAAAGCAGCTGACAACGACCTGAACTGCTCCCAGGTCACTGGCCCTGAAGGGCTCCAGAGAACTGGTAGAGAAGGGGGAGGAGGCAGAGGATATGATGACAGAGGAGAAGTCTGGCAAGCCAGAGAATGACCTCTGCTACGGCTATGAAAATGCACAGGGGACCACTCCTGAGGGGGAGGGGGCTGCGCAACTCACCCACTGTAGGTCACTCAACCAGACAGGGGAGGCTAAAATGGTGCCCATGGGCAAGAACCCCACGACGGGGTGACCAGACTCGGTCTGTCTCTTGCAGGCAGCCCTCAGACCCACCTGCTGCAGACCCTCCTTGGTCTGGTGAGCGAAGGAGTGAAAGGTCTGTACTATGACTCCTCCCAGAGTCACCACCAGCTCTGGAAGACAGCCTGCAAGCCAACCTCGACCTCCTCAGGCCCACCTCCCCAGACAGGGACCTGCTCTTCGGTTGGCCCCCAGTACCAGAGATTAGGGGCCCCGAAATAGCCCCAGCACCAGAGGAGGTGCCAGAACCTGTGCCAGAACCTATCCCAAAACCCACCCCAGCAAACGCATGGCGCCAGAACTGGACCCAGCACTGGAAATGGCACCAGAATCCAACTTGACACCGCATGCAGCGCTGGCATCAGACCTGGTGCCTGGTTCATCACCGGACTCCAACACAGTGCCGTCTTGGGCACTGACCTCTTCCCTGGCACTGAAATCGGTGTTGGGAGGTGTCCCCAGCACTGCAAGTGGTACCGGAGGACACAGAGGAGTCGGCCTCAAAGGCATGGCCAGCTAGAGAGGAGACCGATCCTATTACACAGGAGACCGAACGGCTAGGCGTAGAAGAGCTACAGGACTCCTGAGAGTCGGGCAGCCACTCTGGGTCATCCAAATCATCCTCCTCCAACAAGATCAGGGAGACCGACAGAGAAGCTACCCCCGAAACTCTCCCAGTCCAAATGCAGCACCAGAAGGGGACGTAGCACCGACAGCAGCACCACTTCACTCACTGGCCCCAAGGGAGGTATCAGGAGCCGAAGCTTCGCCAACAGGCAGCACCCGAGGACTCCACCGATTCGGGCCAAGTGTATAGCTGCAACCACGACATCAGGGGTGTCCGTGTCTCTGAGGAGGCAGTGGACTGTGAGAGGTGCTCAGCCCACCCCCCCCAGAAGAAACCAACTGCCCACCCCGACCCCTGATGCAGGCCTTCCATCTCAGTGAGACTGGAACTATATGAGGCCTGCTCCCCCTTGGTACATGTAGTACCTGAGGGAGACCTGGGGGAAAGGACCAAAGTCCTGGCCTTGGCGTCCCAGGACAGACACCACCCTCCAAAGGAGGGAGGATCCTGACCCACCTTCATCGCACACACCTCGAGGACCCGGCGGTCCAGTGATGAATGGTGAAGATTGATACAGGTAACATAAGTACAGTACAAAATAGTACATAGAGCATACAGGACCCCCTACTGGCTCTGTCGAGCAGGCTTAATGGATAACAGTGACTGTTGGAGGTGTGCCTCTCCACAAGCTACTTTGTACCATATCCATGGGTCTGGCCAGAGCTAGAAAAGTTTGGGTCTCAAATATGACATAGGTGTGTTCAAATTGTTCCCTTACCTGAGGTCCACGATCCCCAACCAGCTATACTTCACTTATCCCTCGAACAGAACAGGTGTCATTTTTCAATTCCCCTCCAAAAAAATTGTTTCTGCAGTCACATTGTGAAATCGTCTTTTGGGTGGGATTTATAAAATTCCACCTGTCCTGATCATATAACAACAGGGCAAAAAAAAAGACTGTTGAAAATTTGGGGTCAAATTGTGGGAGCCCACTGAAAACTAGATATTGCCTCTCAGCTGGCCTATCCTAAGTAAACACAATCAAAAAATGCGTAAAAGCAGGACACCACTGAAAATAAGATATTGCATCTCATTTGATCTATCCTGGGTAAATATACAGTAAAAATGTGTATAAGCAAGACCTGATATGACAGTAATGAAAGCAGCGAACAGTTGGCATTGGCAAATAAGGAATAATGTATGGGTGCCCTCACACAACAAGCCTGTGTTTCCATCGAGAGGTTGAGATACCAGTGTATGGACCTCAACAGCAAAGCTCGAGAGGTCCATGCTGGTATCTCAACCCCAAGATGGAAACACAAAGTGAGCTGTGTATGGGCACCCATATTTTATGTTATAGTGTATGGTTTAAAAAAAAATGCTGCTGACAGTATCTTTCTTTTTTTTTTTTAAACTGTGGTTACCGTAACGCTGTGGTACAGTGAGCAGAGAAGTAAAACCAGGTAGCTGGCGTCAGCGCGAGGGAATCACAGTTACAGTTAGTGATAGAATGTGCACAATAAGGCTTTTAGAAATGTGCACAACTTTAGAATGTACACAAGGTTTCTGAGCTGACTTAATTCCTTGCACAATAAGCCCTAACCATATACTATATGCTTGCTGTGCTTGTGTTCATGTTATTGTGCGAGTCTTTACACATGGGAATCTGGGTGAGTTTCCGTTTCTGTCTGTGTAGTTCTACTGTATGTTTGTGTGCATCTGTGCCACATGCGGACTGGGAAGCACAGTGGTCCTAGCCAAATCTTGTTGTAATCAGCACTTGTCTTTCTGTTGCAGGTCTCCAAACTTTTCCTTGTACATTTGTTTTGCTTCTGTGACAGTAGTTTTTACTCCTGTGGTGCATATCTGTTTAGCCACTGAGTAACATGCCATGTGATCTGTCAGTGATGAAATCAGACAGTAAGCAATAGAGAGGCTTCAGCAAAAATAAAGAAGGGAAACAAGGCTGGCATGGTGGAAAAATTCCACAAATGGTGACGTGATTTCTATAGCGCGTTACGAGTTCTAAAGTCTGATCAGACCCACTGAATTCCATGGTCCTCGATTCCAACATCTGCTTCTAACAGCAGTGAGCATGTCTTCAATAAAGCTTGAACAATCAAGATCTGCAGAACCCTGAACATGGTAAACGTGTAACAAAAACACACAAGGTGGGGCATGCTGGAGTGAGGTAAAGTGGTCAAATGAGAGCTATGGCATTAGAAGGTACTAAAAAAAGGCAAACTCATTTATTAAATCAACTAGGTAGACCAAGAAAACAGAATGGAACAGGCTAACACCCCTAGCATTTTGTTGAGAACTTCAGCTTTGACAAGGGGTTAAAGGAGTCCCTGCAGGGATGCCAGAGCATCATTCCAGAGTCATGGGCTACAGGGACTGCTTAGAGATAACAAACCAAGACGTGACTGGAGAGGTTCCAAATATTTGCCAGGTTGGTGGCAACACTACAAGAGATGAGCAAATTAACATCGTAAGACCCGACTTAACGCAAAATGCTCCACTACATCCATGGTATGTATATGATTTACATATTATAAGTCCATATTTATAATAGAAGAGCAACAAAGTTTACTTTAACCCAGGCCCTGGAATATCCTCATGTGCTCTCCTAGTTGGGAGATTCCGGTGACCCAGCTGGCAGAGCACCAGGACAAGATTCCAGGGGCCTGGGTTCAACTCCTACTGTAGTTATTATGGGGCACATTTTTTTCTTTCTCATCACAAGCTAATACTGCAACAATGCTCCTTTCTTTCCACATTAATAAAATACACTGTCATGGCGTGCACAATACCCACCCAACTTGAAGACTCTGCTGTAGCCTCCCTATTGCGTCACTCATCTTCTAGCTCTCTATTGCATCGCTCATCTTCTAGCTCCGCCTCCAGTCTTTTAATCTTATCTTTAAGTCGCTGGGTCTCCTCCCTATAAAAAAGAAAGCCTTGTGAAGCTGGAAAGATGAAAAATGCAAGATGGATACAATATACATCTATACATTTTATTTTTGGATAAATAACTTTTTTTCATAAAAGAGCATTTTTCAACAACAAACGTATTTTTACAAAATTTACATAGATAAGTATGGACAAATGTACTGCAGTAGGCTCCCCCCAGAAAACATTCTATCAAACTTATAATTTATTTTTCTGTTAGCTCCACAGTTGTCACTGAGAAGTCATAGCACATGGGTAAGATGCACCCTAGCTAAGGACTCACTGCCTCATCACAAAGCTGTGACATCAGCACAAAATGTTGGTGGCACAAGGATTCCATAGCCTCTAGCTGATCAGTCCACACCGCTTGCAGTGCATAATAACAGTAATAATAATGACACCTTAAAAAAAACACTATGGTGATGCAGATTTGGATTGCCACAGCACCAAACTTAAGTCCTGCAGGTTCGCAAATGTTCTGTTAGGGCTGTCAACCCAATGCCCACAAAATTTGTAAAAGTGCAACTAGGATCGGCAATCCAATTCCCACAAAGTTTAGAAATGTGCTATTAGGGTTGTCAACCTGTGACAGAGCTGGATAAGATGCAATCTCATTTGTTATAAAGAGAGAGTTAAAAGCAAGGATCTATTTTTCTCCTCTCCTATTATGCCACTTGTCTATCTCTTGCCTGCCTGACTGCGCAATCAAATTTTCCTTGTGGCACCTAGGAATTGGCCATTCTGATAGTCCCACAATTCCCCTTATTATCTCCCTTCACTTGCTGTTTCATCCCTTCCTTCACCTGCTGCTTCCTTCCTTCTCCCCTTGCTTCTCTGTGGTTAAAAATATACATGAATGTGTATGTGAAACAGAGATCTCTTGGTCTGCAAATGTATGTAATTATATTGTTGAAATGATTACTGACACCTACTTGGGTTTGTTAAAGAAGTTAGCAGTTTGGAACACAGAGAGTTGACCTTGAGAAACCTTTTGACCTTTCACAAGCTTGTTAACAGAATTGCCAGTAGGAAATCAGCCTTGGGACAGGACGTCTTAATTGGTTGCACCTGTTAAGAAGACTTATGTACTCTTCAGGCTGGTCACAGGAAGGTCAATGAAAAAAGTCTTGTTGCATTTCAGAAAAAAAAAAAAAAGGAAATGAAACTTACAAGAATAGGATGCCAAGATTAAACTGCCAGGCAAAGACATCTCACATAAAGAGAGCAATGTTTTGTCTAGATAGACAGAGATTGAGATTTTACAGAGACTCTCAGAGAAAGTTTTTTTTTTGTTTGTACAGTCAAAGCCGCTTAGCACAGGCACGTTTGTGTGAGGTACATTGGCCCAGTATAGACAGCCGGATGATATAACCCTTAAGATTAAAATGTGGACCTTAATAAGAGTATCTGACTAGAAGTAAGAGAAAGTGCTGTCTAGGGACAGCTGAAATTTGCGATGGATCGAGCAGAGCTGTAGAGAGAACAGTCCTAGGTGAGAGAAGAGACGATACGGAGCTGGGGTCTTCTCGATTTTTTTTTAAAGAAGTGAATGGGGCTGCAGGAGTTAAAAAGAGCACCAGACTACACGGGCTGAGGAGCCGAGGTGAGGGAGGGAATGCACGGGTGGGGCTCTTTTCATTACGGGAACCAATTAGAAGCTAAAACACCATGTAAGCACCTTTAACCCATTTAACTAGCTAAACTAGCGTAATACAATCCAAGCACAGCCATGGAGAGAAATTACTCACTGGATGAGAGAGGGTACGGAGCTGGGGTCTTCTCTTCGATCAGCAGACTGCAGGAGTTAAACGGAGTGCCAGACTACATGGGCTGAGGAGCCGAGGTGAGGGAGGGAGGGAGTGCACAGGTGGGGCTAGACACTGTAATCAGTGTCATTCACACCTACAGGCAAAGCCATTTAGCACTAAATACCTGCTAATAGCATTGTTGATTTTGTTACATTTTTCCAAAAGAGAAGGCAGCTCTAAGACGTTCTAGCCAGTGCTTTTAAACAGCACTTCTAAGAGAGTGGCAAATGGAAAACAAAAAATGCCTGAAATAACCAACTGTCTGGGATAGCCGAAGGAGGTATAAGTGGAGTGGACTGTACTGCCTCTGTGAAGAGCTATCCTGTACATCTTTCTTTTATTTTGTTGTTATTGATAATAAAACGCTACCTATGAATATTATAATTTCTCCTGGTTTGCCTATGCTTCCTGACCTATGTCTCTACAACACAGCCCCATGCCCACAAGTTTGGAAATGTACTGTTAAGGTTGTCAAGTCTAATTTTCACTCCCCACCACGTCCCCTACACCCTTGTAACCCAAGGCCAAACAACATCTATGGGGCCATGCATCAATGGTCTGGTACCTCATACTAGGTCAACATATTCAAAATTTGTAAATAGCAACCCTAATTAAAAAAAAAAAAACCACCACCCCCTACCCCCATGACCCAAGGCTAAGCCACAGGTCTGGCTCTGTTCTATAAGGCTGTTCTGGTTCATGTGAGCTTCTGCAGGTCCAACGTTAAGCTGCAGTTACTATGCAACTGCATGTTGGTGCATGGCCTCATGGATCCTGTGTATATATAGTAGACACTTTATAACAAGTGAATGGTATGTATTTTGTTGCCTGTATGACCCACAGAGTCATATGAAAACAAAATTGCTTAAAATGCGTGTCACGCTATGCATGTAACTTGTACCAGATAACTTGGCATTGAGACACAAGGGTAGGGGATGGGGATGGGTGCTAGGGTTGCTATTTACAAATCTTCAATATGTTGGTGCTGTAAAGGGTACCAGACTGTTGATGCCCTGCCCTGTACTTTGGACTTGGGTCAGGAAGATAGGGGATGGGGCAGTGATTAGCAGTTAGACTTGAGGCTGCTAACAGCACATTTCCAAACTTTGTGGGCATTGGGGTGACAACCCTAATAGCACATTTCTAAACTTTGTGGGCATTAGGTTGACAATCCTAACAGCATGCTTCCAAACCTTGTGCTTGGGTTGACAATCTAATAGCACATTTTCAAACTTTGTGGGTATTTCATTTTGTGTGGTAGGAACCCTCATCTGCACTAACATAGTTTTCCTACAATTAATTTTCTTAGTTTTTGAGAAAGTAGTGTGGTAACTTGCTTTGCGCATGGTCCTTAATTAAGGCCCAGCAGGAAGCAGAAGGAGACTCCTAATTTCCTCTGCGAGTAGCAGGATGTGCAGGGCCCTTTGGGCCCTGTGCATGAGTCCTACTTTATTTGTATAAAGAAAGAAATGAGACATAATTGTATTATTATTTTGTTTCTGTATGGCTTTAATTGTAATACAAAATGCACACAATAGTTTTTTTGTCGTATACTAAATTAGCAACTTTGTTTCTCAGCTTTAACATTTTGTTTACGACTCAGAAAATGATTAATGACAGTTATGTTCAAACTCTTCGTACAGCACAGATATTTCCAAAACCTTCATGAAAGATTTCTTTATGAGCATTTTGTGTTTAATTAAAAATGTCATTAGTAATTAAGTTGCTGTTTTTATAAAACACCATGTGTGTCTTGTTATACTCACTCAAAAATACTGCAATATCAACCAGTCTCACCTGGGCCACTAGCTACCTGACAAATAGAACTCAGACAGTACGCTGGCAAGGCACCCACTCTAGCCCCAGACCAGTGATCACTGGGGTACCCCAGGGCTCCATACTAGGGCCCCTGCTGTTCTCACTGTTTGTCAATGACATAACTGAGGTGTGTGCTCCCTGCAATCTACTGCTCTACGCTGATGATACTGTAATCTATCACAGTGCCCCTCAATCCTCCGTTATCACAACTGAACTTCAAGCCTGCCTGGCAAAACTCGAAACATGGTTAACTGCTAACTATCTCAAGCTAAATGAGGACAAGACAAAAGCTGTCCTCTTCGGGACCCGGCGACTGGGCAAAGACCATTGTGGTCTTCTCCCCATAACATCAGCTCGAGGCAAGCGTGTTGAGGTCACTGACCAGTTTAAGTATCTTGGGGTTACCCTCAATCAGGAGCTAACCTTCAAACCTCACATGGATATCCTAACTAAATCTATCCACCAGAGACTGGGCTTGCTATACCGCCTTGGAAACTCCCTCTCTGGAGAGGCACGCAGAACCATTGCAAACTGCAACCTCCTCCCTTCTTTACTATATGGTTCACCATTATTACACTCCCTCAGGGAGACTGAGCTAACCAAACTCTCCACCCTCTACCATCGCATTGCTCGCTTTGCAACCTACTCCTCCTCTAGGCGGCACCACTGCGAAGCTCTTAAGGACCTTAACTGGACGGCACTCAAGCTTAAACTATCCTTTTCCCCTGCCTGCCTTTCCTACAAACTCCTCTCCACACACCATCCACCTCACCTTAGTGACCTGCTTACTCCTAAAGTCGCCCTCTGCAACCTTCGGTCTACCTCAAGTCGACTCTTGAACATACCCCGTATCTGCACGAATCAAGGTAAACGCTCCTTCCAGTACACTGCCCCCCATTTCTGGAACTCGCTCCCCTCCTCCCTGCTTGACAAACCCTCCCTCTCCTCTTTCAAGTCCGGTCTCAAAGTATACTTCCTGGAACTGAGCCACTGCTGCTGTAACCGCTAGAAAAACTCCCCAACCCCTCATGACCTGCTGTGACTATCTTATGAACCCCTGGTGCCCCGTATACCAACTAACCTCCTTATACTATATACTCATTACAAACTGTGTTATGTCTTTCCTTTTTTTTGAATGATCCATTGGACATCTGTACTTTTTTTCTTTCCCCTGGCCAATGCATTTCTTCTCTGAACTACTGTTACCTGCCTCATTTCTCTCTGCCTCTGCCTTATTGTTTAACAACCTCCTGTATAAAGTGTTTATATTTTATTTTTTGTTTCTGAAGCTATATGCTGTACCTTATATGCAAATTGTATATATATTTTTTCAATGCTGTATACTGTACCTAATGTAAATTTGGTGGTGTTTTTCACCCCGGGTCGCCCCTGAAAAAGGGACCTTGGTCTCAGTGGGTTTACCTGGTTAACAAAATCAAAATAAATAAATAAATATTTAATATGTTATCTTGTATTGTGTTTTTAATATGTTATTTTACATTAATGTTTTTGTTTGTGTGGAACTTTAATATTAAATAAAAGCCTTCACACATCATGTAGAGTTTGGAAATCACTGTGAAAGTACTGAATACTTCCCTTGCTCAGCACACGCATTTTGAAAACCATTGCGCAATATGTAGATTTTCAAAACTGTTATGCAGTACATACATTTTCAAACCTTTGTGAAGGGTTTCATGAAAGTTTTGTGACAGCTGACTGAGCACGTTGATTTTAAAAACCATCATGTGGCACAAACGTTTTAAAACCTGTTGCACTGATGTTCACAATACTTGTGCAGTGTGTAGATTTTTAAAAATTCATGAAGGATTCCTGCGAGAACATTTTGTTTTTTAATTTATCTAATTAGTAATTATAGCATGCTGCAGGTGCTCTCAAGAGGGGCTAGCATCGGACCCATTTGAGGGGACTGACGTGGGCAGCACCATGGCTGGGGGGGGTGACGGCTGAGCAGCTGACACCAGAAGCACCCACACTGGCTGACAGCCCACAGAAGTGATGGGCCTGAGCATCAGGGGCTGAGGAGCCGCCACTCATGACAGAGATGAGGGTGGGTGGTTGGGCCACCGACAGCCCTGCAAAAGTAAGGGCAAGCGGGACTGTAGGGGCCGACCCCCTGCAGGAGGATGACCCCGACGCAGTCAAAGGTTTATGTGGAGACTGTGAGCGGGAAGCAGACTGGTCCCAGTCTCAGTGTTTGACCCAATACTTGTGCTTCCCACCAGATTTTTCCCAGGACTGAGAAGAGGAGAAAGACCTGGAAGACTGGGCCAGTAAAGCTGAAGAGCTACTGGCCTGCAGCTCCTTTTCCACTGTGACAGGTTTCTGTTTGATGAGATGGCTCTTCAGGATCTTAGGACGATGTCTGTGAGTGGCCTGGTTAAATTTCTGGCAAATCTGGCAAGCTTTGGTGTCGTGGCTGGAGCCTAGGCACAGGATACAAGCACAGTGATTTTCTTTTTCAGGAATCTGTTTGCCATTGGCACACTTTGTGGAGTAGTCAGAAGACGAGGCAGGTGAGGAAGACAAACTCAATGTCTGGAATACCCAAAAAATTGTTGTTTACACTAAAGAAAATAAAAGAAAAAGAAGAAAATGAAAGAAGCGCCGGTAAGCGCAGGTAATAGCGGCTCCATCAGCTGCATCCACTAAGGTCTGATGTGTGCGGGTCGACAGCAGGAAAGAACTGAGGAGGGTGTGGGGGACCACTTGCCTTTGTAGGATAGACCAATGTCAGAGAGTGATGTCGGCGCTGGGCAGTCCCCCACGGCAGACTGCTAACCAGAAAGTTTCCGTGTGGTCCTGGCGCCTGGTGGTTACGTCTTACTGGTGCTGGCCTGCTGAAAGAGCTTCCTTGAAGTAAGATTAATAATAATATACTTGTTGGGGTGGATTAGAATACAAAACCAGTACCTGAAACTCTCTGTTATACACACTGCGTCGCAAACTCAGAAACTTTACAAAATAAAATGGTAGTCAAACCTAAGAAGACTTTGTCAAAGTGGCTGGAACAGGACTCAAGGGCGACTCATCTCTTCAGTGCAGAAATTGATCTACTCTTTGAGGGTTAGGTACATCACGACCACACTGCAGAGTTTGATTTTAAACATTTGAAAGTTCTATCTCCGGGACAACACCTCAGGGCTGAAATCATTCAAATTTCATAGCATTACAAATACACTCTCGCTGTCAGAAACAGTTCTGAATTCAGTAGTGGTGAAAGGCGAGGGACTGTCAGCACTAGAGACTAAAGACCTCCATTTTTTCCCAGGGCCAAGTATTGTGTGGATAGGTGTGGTGCAGGCTTCTCCCACATTGTGATATATTTAGTGCTGGATAAAGGTGGGGGACTGATAGCCCTGGAGACTGAAGCCCCCTTTTTATCCCCACAGACAAATACGGTGTGGACAGGTACGCTGCCGGCTTCCCCACACTAATATATTTTGTGTTTATGACAGGTAAGGGACTGACGGCACCAGAGACTATAGTCCAGTGTAGGGGGAGGTACAGTTCAGGCATCCCCACACTGTGACAAATGTAGCACTGGAGAAAGGAAAGTGATCAACAGCACAGGAGACTGAAGGCCTCTGTTTTTCCACAGACTAGTTTAAATGTAGGTACCAGGCAAAGTGCTGGTGTGTGTGGAGAATGTAATTCTCATGAGAAGGGGGCAAACTGCAGCATACAAAAACTAAAGCCCTCTTTTTATCAAAGGCTATATACACTGCACATGACACAGTGCAGGTTTCCGCAAAAAAATGCTGTTTCATGTTACTGAAAGGTAAATGTAGGTTGCTTTATGGTACCAGCCACTGAAATTCCCACGTCCAACACAAAATGATGTGTCAGTGATGTATTTACAGGATACGAAGCAAGCCGGCAACTTTTACTATAGACCTGTCTCCTTAAGAAATGCAGTACTAAGAAGCAGAGTCCCACAGGAAATACAGATAGGAGATGAGCCTAAATGGCCACGGGGTGTCACCAAGACTCCATGAATGGGTAACTCAGGCTGAAACATGATGTTTTTTTTTTACCTTCACCATGGTACCTGAGCATCCATTCAGTTGACTCGTGTCCTCTCGGATACGTGGTAACTGCCGTTGACCATCCTCAAAGCTTATGATCCTAAGCAAGTCACTGAAAATGATTTTCCAGTATTCAAGGAAGCATTTCAAAGCATAATATTTAGACAAAAAACAACTTACATTTAATTAATGTTCTGTATTTATCCACTTCATTCTGTATTACAGAGGACTAGAAGTGTGGGTAATTTGCTTCACTTCCCACTGTGTGAAATTTGCCTGACTTCACGTAGTTTTTGCCAGGCGAAACATCAAACTCTACCAGGTGAAGAATATGCACAGGAGGCACTTTGCTGGCAAAGTGCCAGTACATGTAGTTTTTCACTTGAACAAAAAGAAAATATTACTTACCATAGTAATCTTGTTTCTTCCAAGGGAATCTTACTATATTCTGAGAAATGCAGTATGGTCTCACCATAGGACTGCCCCAGAGCCGAAATAGTTAATAGAACCTGTGCTAATAGTGGAATGTTAGGCTTGAGCTCAGTTTTCAAATCATTTTCCCTAGTTGTACTTCCTGCAACCGTTAGATTCTTACGAAGCATGCAAAAGCTAAAAACAAACTAATCTATTCTAATATAACAAACTAAATCCCCTTTGGAGCAAACCCTTCTTAAAGGCAAGGACATCTTCCAAGACTCAAGTCATAGATGCCCAAGAAATAAACAGGTATACCAACAGGTTTCCCACACAAAATGTACAGCTGGTATGCAGTGCCCTGTAGGTCCTAGTATGGGAGGAAGGGTGGGAGCTCAGAATACAGTAAGATTCCCTTGGAAGAAACAAGATTACTATGGTGAGTAATGTTTTCTTCAAACCTCGGGAAATCTTACTGTATTCTGACAAATGCAGAATACCCAAGCAGTGCCTTTGGAGGTGGGCAGAGGACCTATTTAGGAAACAGGCTCTGCAGGACTCATTACTGTGCCAAACCTGGCACCACTCCTAGCCTGGGTATCCAGGCAGTAATGTTTGGTGAATATGCGAACTGTTTTCCAGGTAGCTGCTTTGCAGATTTCCAGCCAAGGAATGTCTCTTGAAGCTGCTATAGAAGCAGCTGTTCCTCTAGTGGAGTGGGCACTGAGACCTTGTGGAGGCTGCTTTTCCACTTTGCCATAACAGAACCGGATACAGGCCATGATCCATCTTGCAATGGATCTTTTTGTGGCTGGTTTACCTTTTCCTACTTTCCCATAGGTCAAGAAGAGTTGGGTCCTGTCTCTTCGGTGGCCTTTTGTATGCTCCAGTAGCTAGATAGCTATTTTTTACGTCTAGGCTAAGCAGTCTACGCTCCCCTGAAATGGAATGGTCAGTGAAAAAGAGTGGCAGTGTAATGGACTGATTAATATGGAAGTCAGATACCACTTTAGGGAGAAACTTATTGTTGGTCCTAAGGACAACCTTGTCCCTGTGGAATGCAATATAGTCAGTCTCCACGGAAAGAGTCTGGAGCTCATTAATCCTTCTGGCAGAAGTGATTGCAACTAAGAACACAGATTTCCAATTGACATATTTGAGATCTGCTGATGACATAGGTTCAAAAGGTGGTTGCATGAGCTGTGCAATACATATGTTCAGGTGTCACAATGGAGTAGGAGGGCATATGGACAATCTGTTGCGATGTATTTTGCCGCGGACAACATGTTGCGGGCAAATCGGCGATATTGTTTTCGGAGCCGTACTATGTGGTCGCGGTCATAAGGTTGCCAATGCTGCCTGCGTTACTGGCGACATTTCATAGCAGGGACAGAGTGAGTGTAGAAAAGTGCACAAACCAAAACAACTAAACTCAATAAAAACTGTGTGTAGGCTGGCCAGGTGGCACTGAGGGTTGAGGCGCTGGACACCACACCTCGTGCCACGCTGGCAACCCAGGTTCGGTAGCGAGCCTGGGTTGTCAGGGGTCGGCAGGGGAGGAAGAGGATTGAGCATCCAGAGGACGGCTCTCCTCTCCTGGGAGGGGGGGTCCAGACTCGGTGCTTTCCTGTCTCCTGGCAGAGGCCAGGGGTACAGCAAGCATTGCAGCAGACGTTGGGGGATGAGGAGTGGTGACGCCGGCAGTGATGCCTTGGTGTAGGGTGCGTGCCACTCCTCCAAGTTAAAAAAAGGCAGAGGAAAAATGCCTGCAGGTGCCGGGGAGATGGTGCGCCGGAGTGTGCCTCCTATATGCCCTTGCCTGCCTGACTACCCCTGATCTGACAAGATTCAGAATTTCGGGGTGATCGCTGCCCCACCTTGACCCCGCTTGGGGGGATAAGCCACAGCTCCATGAGGACTGAGGGTAAGTATCAGGCAAGGCAAGTGAGGCAGGAGAATGACTCCTAGGTGCTCCCAATGAGTCGGCACCCGCAGGACATAGGGGTGGATAAATAGTAACTTCAAAAAAAAAAAAAGTGTGTAAAAAAGACAGTGTTACGTGCTCACTTTCAAAATACTGTAAAAAGACTGCAGCTTAAATAATGACCTGCAGCTATGGCTGTCTCTGCTATTCTGAGCTTCGCAGCACCCACTTTTATCTCTTCTAGTTGCATCTGACATCACTGCCCAAAGCTGGCCAATAAAATCACCCCAAGGTTCAGTGGTACTAAAATTTGAAACAGTGATATGCAGAAAAATAAAAATCAAAGACCGTGGATTAATTTGCCTTAAAAAACTCTGCAGTTATAATAAATCTCTAATTACTGTTATCAATTTGCGATCATAAAAACAAACTCCAAAAACTGTGTTAATACAATTTATCCATAAAGCCCAAGTACTATGGATTCACGTTCATATAAAATTAACTGTCAGCATTTCCCACAACAAATTGGATAGCTCAGTTATTCCATTACAACACCATTCAGTCTTCCACTTCTTCTTAACTATCTCTCTAAACTGAACAGCAATACTTAAGTGCCCTAGTGCAGGGACCTCCTGACATTTCCAGTCTTCTCAGTCCTCTCATTGAACCTCTCAGGTCTCCCTGTCCCCGTTTTCTCCAATTTTCTCTGAGTTTTCAACTTTAAATCTCTAATACCAGCACATAAGCTGCTTCTGTCACTCCTTGGCCAGGAACACTGCCTCTGCTCATCCCAGTATACAGACTCAGGCTGCCCTGCTTTTAACATCAACTCGAGCGAGGTCTCGCAGCTGTCCCAAGGTCCAACCTGGCTGACTTAATAGCTAGCCCACACTTACGCATACATATACGACAGTTTGTCCGCAACGTTTTTTCTGACAAAGCTACGTGCGACATTTAGACTGGCAGTCTTTTGTCCAGTGGACCTTCTGACCGCAACTAAATGATCGCGACGTTTAGTCCGTACACGGAATAGGAGTCCGATATGGGAGATGCAGATCCAACAGCCCCTCAAAGAACTTCCCGAACACTGGATTCAAAGCCAGAGATGATGCCTTGCCTGCTGACAGGTAAGCTGAGACAACTGCCAAGTGCACTTTTAGAGTGGATGGTCTCAGACCAAGGGAATGAAGGTGGGTTAGGTAATCCAGGACAACTGGCAAACCCATCTGAGTGTGGTCCAGATTCTTGCTCTGACACCCAATGGAGAATCTTTTCCACTTGGACATGTAGGTCTTCTTGGTGGAAGGCTTTCTAGAAACCCTAAGGATCTCTATGACCCCTTCAGAGAGATGCAGGTGAGCATACTCTAGGTCCTCAAGAGCAAGACCTTGAGCCTGAGAGACCGAAGGCTAGGGTATAGGATCCTGCCCTGGGAAGAAGTCAGAAAGTTGTGATTCCTGGGGAGGGTGACTGGTTTGGCAACTGACAATGCCAGAGCCAGGGAGTACCATAGCTGCTTGGCCCAGTCTGGAGCAATGAGGATCACTGTAGCCAGTTGGGATCCGAGCTTGTTCAGGACTCTCAGCAACAATGGGAATGGAGGGAAGGCATATAACTGTCCAATCCAGAAGCAGTGCATCCAGTGGGACTGAGCCACTCACTGGGGGCCTGCAGCAAAACTGGGGAAGCTAGTAGTTGTCTGAGGCTGCAAAGGGGTCTACCTCTGGAGTGCCCCACCTTTTGAACACAATCTGTAACACCTGCTTGTTCAGGGACCACTTGTGGTGGTTCTGATTGATCCTGCTGAGAGCATCTGCTGGCACATTGTCCTTCCCTGGCAGGTGGACTGCTGACAGGGAAATTCCCATACAGTACACCAGACTTCAAATTTTCATGGCCTCTGTGCACAGGGGGGATTGACCTTGTGCCTCCTTGTTTGTTTATATAACACATGGTGGTTGTGTCGTCTGTCCTGGCCTGCACCGCCTTTCCCTGTAGCATGCTGGCGAATGCTTGGAGTCCCAGAAGAACTGCTCTGAGCTCTAGCAGGTTGATATGCAGCAATGACTCCTGCTTGAGCCATGTGCCATGGGCAGTGTGCTCCTCCAGATGTGGTCCCCACACCAATAGGGAAGCATCTGTGGTCAACACTACGGAAGGGTCTTCCTGAAGGAATGGTACCCCTTGTCTGAGGTTGTCCATGTCCAGCCACCACTGAAGTGCCTGCAGAAGTGTTCCTGTAACCAGCACCAGTTTAGACAGTGAATCTCTTTTCTGGCGCCAGTGTAGTTTGAGATGATATTGAACATCTCTCATTTGGAACCTTGCCCCCGACACTGTTGCTGTGGAGGCTGCCATATGGCCCAGCAATTACAAGAAGTGCCTTGCAGGCCTTAGGCTTTGCAACTTGAAGGTACTTGACAACTATATCAGGCTGTCTGCCCTTGTCTGTGGTAGAAAACCCTTTCCTCTCACAGTGTCCAGCTTGGCTCCTGTGAATTCCAGGAGCTGTACTGGCTCCAATACAGATTTTCTCAGACTGACTAGGAACCCTAGTGACTGTACAGGGTTTTAAATAATTGATTAGCAGTTTTTTTTCTTGGGACAATGCTAACAGTACAGAAAATATTTATATAGGTTTTCTAGAAGTGTTATGTTTGTTAAACACAATGAGGCAAGTGCTATGCATTTTCACAATGTTTTAGCACTTTTACGAGCAAAACGCTAATCAATTTTTGGAGTTAAATAAATCCCTGCTGTAGTATATCCTGTGTGAGTGTCAGGGACTCTCTTATTTGTTGAGGGGATTGCCCTACGACTAGCCAGTTATCCAGGTAAGGGAATACTGCCACCCCTTGCCTCCTCAGGTGTGCCACAACCACAGCCAAGCATTTTGTGAACACCCTTGGAGTAGAAGTAAGTCCGAAAGGCATTGCTTTGAACTGGTAATGGGCTGATGATGGTCTGAATCTGAGGAATGTTCTGTGGGACTGCCCAATGGGGATGTGGCAGTATGCATCCTTTAAGTCTAGAGATGCCAGCCAATCCCCTTGCCTTAGGGTTGGAAGGATTGTTGCCAGGGTCACCATTTTGAACTTTGGCTTTTCCAAATGTCTGTTCAGGTGCCTGAGATCCAGTATGGGTTGCCACTCCCCTGTTTTCTTTATTGTGAGGAAGTACCTTGAATAGAGCCCCTTTCCTCTCTGTGCCTAAGGAACTGGTTCTGTTGCCCTTTGAGACACAAGATTCAATACTTCATCTTCCAATAGCAATGTTTATGATGGGGAAGAGGGTCTGAAGACCCTTGCCCTCAGCTTTGGCATGAACTTGAAGCTGAGAGCCAGACCTTGGTCCACTATCTCCAGGACCCACTTGTCTGTGGTGATGGTTTGCCATTCCTGGAGGTAGTGGGCCAGCCTGCCCCCTACTGGGGTTGGGGAGGTGACCTGAGCAGACACCTCAGGGCGTCTACTTGGCTTGGGATGCTGTCTGAGAGATGGGGCTAGTTCGTTTGCCACCTTTTCTACTCCTGCCTCTGAAATAACCTCTCTGTGGTTGGTACTGGGGAAAAGCTTGAGGCTGGAAGAATGGCCTATAGTGTTCCATGCCGCTACCTCCCCTCGCTTGTTGCTTCTGGGGTGTAGATGCCTTTTCCTTAGCAGCGGCACTTTTATAGGCTGTCTTGTAATCATCCATTTTCTTCATATAAGCCTCTGTCTGTTCACCAAACAGAGAAGTAGGCTCACATGGGAATTCAGGGCCTTGGACTGTGTGTCTTAGGCAGGTTGGTGGTTCTAAGCCAAGCAAACCTTCTGAGTGACACAGAGGAAGCCATTTGTCTAGCCACAGTGTCATTATTGTCCACAGTCATCCTAAATTGGGCTTTTGATGCCTCTATGCCCCTCTTCGCAGCTTCCTCCAGGTCACCTGCCATAGTGGCTGGGACAGACTTTGTAATTTCCATCACAGTATTCCATGAAGTTCTCTGGTATCTGGCAACATAGGCCATATAGGATGCTTGCCTGATAATCAGAGTGGATCCCAGGTAAACCTTTTTGGCAATGGAATCCATTTTCCTGGCATCTTTGTCTGGAGGGTGAGATGCCAAGGATATGCTAGCCTTATCACAGGCTGCAGCCTGCACCACTCCCTCATGGCTTGGGTGTCCAAAAAGAAACTCTGCTCCACTCCTAGCCACCCAGTATTTCTTGGTCACCTTCCTATCCATCAGTGGCACAGAAGTGGGGGTCTGCAGGACCTTGTTAATCTGTTTTTTCAAGGATTTGTGGATGGGCAGTAACAGTTTTTTGGAGACTGGCACACCCATCATCTCCATGTAGTCAGGATCAGCTGCAGTATCTGCAGGCTGTTTTTGGTTGAGGAACGTCGCCCTTGTCAGAGGGCTGTTCCTCTGTTTTTTTTTTTTTTTGGCATGGTCGCCAGTTTGTCTATAGCTGGGTCAGCAGCCTTTTCAGATATCTTCTCCTGCAGTCATTTAAGTCACCTCTCAAGCGTCGACTGAGGAAGTTTTTGCAAATCTCACCGTCCTCTTTGAGGTGGTCAAACCCCAAACAAAAAACACAAATTAGATGAGGATCTGCTTTAGCAAACGGTTCCCCACACTTTGTACAATATTGGAAACCTGTGGGGCCCGTTCTTTTCTTGGTCTGTGACATTTATCGGTCAGTAAAAAACGATCAACCGAGAATTAACCTGGTGACATTTTTAAATAATGACAACCGACTTACCTAAACAGTCGGGAAGACTGAGATTCACCTCAGAAAATTAAAAAAACTATCGGTTCCTTCCTGGTTGAAACGAACTGATAAGGAACCGGAAAAACTTACCAAATTTGACTCTAATCTAGATTAAGTCTACCTGTGAACCAAGGACAGTGCTTCAAAAATCGAAATAATTAAATGGACTTCGATAAACCGAGACAAAATAAACTTCAAGAAAGTGAAGGAGAGCTCTCCGTAGATGTCTTACTGAGGTAAGCAGAGTAAAGAATCTGACGATTGCAGGAAGTGCAACCAGGTACAATAATTTTTTTTTTGGTTAGCTCAGCACGTGGGTGCTTCAATCATCGTTGAATCACATAAAGACAAACAGATCATCATAGCCAACTTCTAAAGCCAAATTTTCAATTTTTAGGCCTGATTATTCAAGGAAGTCAGAAAGGGTGACCAAATTAGATTGCATTTTTCTAGCTCATCCTCTAAGAAGTATATTACTCTGTCTACTTTTCTGATATCTAACATATGTTCTACCCATTCCCTATATGGAGGAGTCCTCACATTTTTCCAATGTTGTAAAACTACTCTTTTTGCTACTGTTAATCCTATATTACAGAAAATGTTTTGATATTTCACATAACCCCGATACCGTATTTGGTATCCGAAAAGGGGAATGTCAGGATCAAAGGGGACGTCATAGCCTAAAAATGTACCCAAAGTAGACCAAACCTTCTCTCAACATGTTTTTATCTTGGGACAACACATCATCATATGTAAAAGAGTTTCCTTAGTCCCTATGCATCTCTGATACGTCGAGGGTAGTGAACTATCCATCTTATGTAGCCTGGCAGGGGTCAAATATGCTCTGTGGAATGTATTAAAATGGATTTGAAACTACTTATTATTTTTAATTCTCAAAGACTCTAGGTTACTAATTTCATCCCATTCAGGTTCAGGAACTTATTCATAAATTAATACACCCTGATCAGGTGGGGTTCATAGAAAATAGGAGGTTGCAACATTACACAAGGCGAGCATTTGACATTATTCAAGTCTCTTCAGAAACGGACACTGCACTTCTCTCACTAGATGCAGAAAAGGCATTTGACAGGGTGCAGTGGTTGTTCCTGATGGAAGTCCTACGGGCCTTTGGGATAGAGGGCAGCTTCTTAGACTCAGTTCATCTGATCTATACTGGCCCCCAAGCTAGGGTAAAGACTAATAGCACATATTCAATTTTTTCCCCTTATTTAGGGGAACAAGACAGGACTGTCCCCTTTCTCCTATACTCTTTGCCCTATTTCTAGAGCCTTTAGCAATTAAGATAAGATCTTATGAGGCCCTTGAGGGGTTACTAGTGAAGAACACTTTTAACACTATTATGTTGTACTCAGATGATGTCTTGCTGTCCCTTAATAACCTGAACTTTGACTATTCAGTTAATAATATTTTGAACAAATTTGGTTCCTTATCCGGTTATAAGGTTATTCACATTTCAGGCCTGTGTAGTACAGTATGGTCTGCGTACAATATGATGGGTGACCAATAGAGTGTACAGACCCTACTATGCGCTGTCAGTCGGCGGCAGCTTGCAGGCTGGTGCTGCCACCTGCCGCTGACTGGGGGTGCAGCATGGCGGGGGCCTCAGTGGGCAGGTCAGGAGGGAGTAACCACTGGACCACCACGGTGTCCTTCGTTCATTCCGCCCATGATCGGGCACTGGAGGGGTTCCACTGGACCACCAGGGTAATACTTCGCCGAAGCCTGCGATCGGGTGATGGATAGCGGTCCACTGGACCACCAGGGATGTATGTAACAGATGCCCGCGGATGGGCGAGGGGTGGCACAACGCCCCCTGGGCAGGGGGCATGTGGACTGTGTCCTGGGTAGTCGGGTGGCCACCAACAGCAGGTGGCTGCTGTGTTGCACCTTACAATATGGCAGCTTGCCTGTGGGTGGCCAGGATTTGTTCCTGGATTCACCAGGCACAACTTTTGCACCCCCCTGAGTGGTGCAAGGCAGGTATGTGCCAGCATATGCGCCGCACATCCTGGGCTGAATATTGGGATGTGCTGCATATGCATGGGCACGTCTCCCGGACTTGCCCCGCATACTGTATTACTGTTGCGCCCCGGCACATTGAGGGTTGCGCAGCGCAACTTGCCCCATTGAATATCGTGCCGGGGCACAACCCTTTTGAATATCCCACCCCTAACATCTAAATAGTCTATCTTCCATTATTTATTTTTGCCTTTATACTCATATCACATACAAAATATGAGCAGAAAGGGGAAATGCAGGAACTGGACACACTGGAAAAGAAAATAACTGAAGTAGAGAAGCTGCATTTGGCAAACCCTTCCCTTAGACTATCATTCATTACAAAAACTCAAATGGAAATTTAATACACTAAGGAGCACAGTTAACTGAAAAAGGCTATATTATTAGGAAACACAGACCACTACTTTGATGGGGACAGGAGTGGCAACCTCTTGGCCCGGCAACTCAGGTGACAAGCAGGAGGAGTAGTGCCTCTCAGATATAGCATCCTGTCAAAGGCATGGTTTCTACTCAGAGAGATATGGGGGCCTGAAGCCTAACTTCGGGGATCCGTCCTGGGTTCAGTCTGGCTCATACCAGGGAGGGAGGTAGAAATATGGACCTGAAACCCAGCAGTAGACTTGTCCCTGGCCTTTAAAGGTCTAGCGAGTGTTTCCATCCTTGGTTGTGTTTACATCCCAAGGCCTTCTTACAAGCAGGCTCAAATGTAGTTAGAGTTTAAGATTGTTTTGACTGGATGGTTTGTTCAACAACTTTAGCCAATAACGAAATTTAAACAATGTAATTCACATATTTGTACTCATAAGGTACAGGTTTTGTAGTAGTTCTTATTACAGGGTTCAAATTTTGGTCCTGTTTTGATTGTTGGGAAACAGAGCTGGTTGATTAAGTGTGGTGGGGGGCTCCCGTCGGCTCTCTGAGGGGGCCTCCTGTTAGGGCGGGCTGAGCCTGAGGTAACAGCTGGGGGTGCTGTCCTAGGTCCTAGCTGCGCAGCTGGCACTGCTGTTGCTCCTTAGCGAACGGGACCTACACCTTCCCCTGTGATCCTACGTGGGGCCCCCTCGAAAGGACTTACACATGACGTTGATTGGGGTAGAGGACAGTATTTGGAGGACTAATTCATCGTTCGCCACCTAAGACTGCACAGTTTTTGGTGTATGCTTTTCATTTCAGGCTAAAGAGGCTGAAACATGGGAATATTTTGAGTGGGAACGGACGGGGCGTGCTGTAGGGCGCCCCCGGACGGCTTGCTAAGATTAAATATGGTAACAACTGATTAGCCTGAGAAAGCTAGGTGTCATAGTCCCAGGATCTGTCTCTACCTCAGGGCCTTGACATTTCAATGCTGATTAACAAACTCAACAAAGTGTGCCCAAGAGCAGAGCCTTCAAGGATTTAGCGGGGTGAGGGAAGATTATGGGTCTTGCCGTTTGGGGGTCAACGGTAAGTGGCTTGCGGTACTGGGGGCAGAGGTTCACTCAGCTAGTCAGAACCCCTCTTGATCTTAAATTAGGGGGAGACTTGGAGAATGCTTTCTCAGAATGGTAAAGATGTAGTACTTCGGGCTTGCCGGTGGTGCCGGGTGGCTCCCAACTCCCTGTGGGGTACAGGGGGGCACTGCTTATCCCGGCTCCCTAATAGCACCACAATAATAAAATAATTATGACAAAAGCATTTAGTCGAACCCCTGTGATGGGCTGACAGATAGTTTCAAGGGCAACCAGACACAACCCAGTCGGGATATCCCACCAATCCCATAGTGTGGATTAGTCCTGACAGGCGGACTAGAAAGTTAGTCCCCTGCCACACCTCATAGACATGTCCTGAGATGTGGACTAGGGTATGTACACACCATGAAGTTACCTTACAGTTTTTTGCAATGCCCAAGAGGTAGTCTGTACATAGTTCTGATACGTTTATGTTGTATGATGTTTACGTCCAACTGACCCGATTATTTTAACAGGCATTGAGGGATGTGAGAAGATTTTACACTGTACTAGCTTGTTAACATGGCAGACCTTAAAATAATTTCTTGGAATGTTCGGGGTATAAACAGCCCTGTCAAGAGGGCCAGAATCATACAAGAGCTGCAGCAGCAATGTGCCACTGTAGCTTTTTTATAGGAGACACATTTGAGTCAGATCAAACACAGAAAGTTACACAGGGGTTGGGTGGAAGAGGTACATGCCGCTGAATATCAACAACAGACCAACCAAAGGGGAGTAATAATAATAATAAAATTTATTTGTGTGGCGCCTTATCCAAAACCAAGGCGCCTCACATTTTAAAACATCAGTAACAATATAAAATATAACAAGCTTCAATAGAATAGCCATGTTGATTAGAAAAGATACCCCTCTTACAATTTCTCGGACCGATCTGGACCCAGAGGGGAGATTTGTGACACAAATGGATGAATACAAGGGTTAGAAATGTGTCTTTCTAAATCTTTATGCCCCGAGTGAGGAACAAGACAGGATACCCTTCCTAACTAAAACGACAGACTCCATAATAGATCCTAACAGTTTAATCTTCATGGGGGGACTTTAATTCGGTATTAGATCTTAGTTTAAAAAGAGTAGGCTCAAAGTCTGTAGGCCCTGCCAGATCCAGTAGAACCCTCGTCAGATTATGCTCGGAGCTATTATTGGTAGATGCCTGGAGGTTTATAAACCCCAAAAACAGAGACTATACTTTTTATTCACCTAAATACAAAATGTACTCCAGGATAGACTTTTTGTTGGTATCAACAGATGTTTTACCTTTTCTCTTGGGAGAAAATATAGGCACCATCTCCTTATCTGACCACGCTACCATGTCCCTAGAGTTAGTTCTGACACCGAAGCCTCCCGAATCCTTGTGGCACCTTAATGTCAGTCTGTTGAATCATGAAGAATTTAAACATTTAATAAAACAATCAAACAAACCATATTTGAAGGTTAACCTGGTGGAGGACATGGAGGCGGGGATCAGGTGGGATGCTCTTAAATGCTACTTATGGGGTATTATAATATCTTACTCCTCTAAATATAAGAAAGCTAAAATCAAGGAATGTCTGGATTTAGAAAAAAAGATTCTTCAGTTAGAAACTATTCATAAAATAACTATGGATCACCATACAGGGGAGGAACTAGATAAGGCTAAAGCCAATTTAAATAAAATTTTAGATATGCATGTGGAGGGATACCTCCGCTACACTAAACAAAAGTACTATGAACATGGTAATAGGGCAGGGAAACTCTTGGCATGGTAACTCCGCAAGGAGAGGTCTTCCAGGGCAGTTCTCAAACTTAAATCTGAAGTAGATAAAGCTCCACTGTGGTCCCCCCCCACACCCCCATCTGATCACAGCTCAGTTTCAAAAATATTATTCCAATTTATACCAAGCAGAAAGAGGTCCAGAACACCTTGAAAGAATTTCAGCTTTTCTTAACAAAGTCCAATTCCCTACTTTATCGGTTGAACAGAGGCTGGGACTGGAAGTTCCCATCTCTAATACAAAGGTAATTCAAAAAATTGAACAATTAAAAAATGGGAAGGCCCCGGGGATGGACGGTTATGTGGAAGAATTTTACAAGGCATTCCTAGATCCTTTAGTGGCAGTATTGTCTCACACATATAATGAGCTGTGGAAGGGGGAGGGGGCGGCCTCTCGATCCTGGAATCAGGCCCAAATCTCAGTTATCCTTAAACTGGGCAAGGACCCGGAGGACTATAGGTCGTATCGGCCTATCTCCCTACTCCCGGTAGACCTAAAAATTTTCACCGGAATTATAGCTGATCGGCTACAATTAGTAGTTTGCTCCCTGGTCCACAGAGACCAAACAGGCTTTATATCAGGTTGATATTTGCAGGATAACATCCGACGCTTGCTAAACAATCTCAGCCCACAAAAATAATAAATACTTGCATTTGGCCATCAGCATGGATGCTGAGAAAGCTTTTGACAGGGTTGACTGGGTGTTCTTAGAGGAAACCCTGAAAAGGTTTGGACTAGGGGACAAATTTACAAACAGCACAAAGGCACTGTACAGAGCTCCAGAAGCTAGAGTCAAAGTAAATGGCCTTCTTTCGGAGACGTTTCCACTGTTTCGGGGGAACAAGACAGGGCTGCCCCCTCTCCCCACTTCTTTTCGCCTTATCCCTTGAACCACTGGCGTTAGATATCAGAACAAACCCCCAAATCAAAGGGGTAGAAGTAGAGGGGCAAACCCAAAAAACTGCCTTATATGCAGATGATTCCCTTTTCTTCATCTCCCACCCAGGGACTTCAGTCCCTGTCTCCTTTGGACTCTTGACGAGTATGGCACTCTGGCTGGCTATAAAATTAACTTTTCCAAATCAGAAACCCTCATCTTGAGCAGTTCTCCACTCAAAGCATTTAAAATGGTATTTCCTTTCGTCTGGGCAAAGAACAATGCGGTTCGATGTCTTGGCACTATAATTTCAATAGACCTGTCCCTACTATATAGAAACAATTATCTAAAACTATTCCAATCTCTTCAGGCAGATATGGCTAGATGGAGACTATTACCCCTGACACTGTACGGGAGAACACAGGTTCTCAAAATGAATGCCTTACCTAGGTTTCTCTTTTTGTTTCAGACTCTCCCAATACAACCTCCTAGAGAGTTCTGGGTGAACCTTCAAAAAGAGACACAGAGATTCATATGGAATGGGAAAAAAAACAAGACTGGCCAGAAACACATTACAAGCACCCAGGGATAAGGGCAGTTTAGCCCTCCCACATTTTTACCTCTACTTCCTGGTGGCCAGAGGGGCTCAATTGTGCGCCTGGGCCAAAATTAGAGAGGACTCAGGGTGGTACCACTTAGAAGAGGCCTCAATTAGGGATTGGGCTCTTTGGGCCCTCCCAACAAATAATATACCCTTGAGTGTGTCAGGGTCAGTAACAAACCCATGGATCTGTCACACTCTATTAGTTCTCAAGAAACTCAGAAGGATAACCCAAACTCCAGAGGGTCCTGGTCCCCTATCACTAATACGTTTTGAACCATCGTTCATCCCACCCAAGTCAGACCCGGGTTACAGGTATTGGGCTAAACACCTCCTCTCTACATTTGAACAGTGCATATATAATGACCATTGTTGGTCATTTGCACAGCTAACTGAAAAATGTAAACTTCGTAAGGAAGATCAATTTAGATATTTCCAAGTCCGGCATTTTATTCTCTCTGAGAACAGAATGCAAAAAATAAATAGAGAAAAAACACAACTTGAGGATTACTTTTATTTTAACATTACAATCAAAGAAGGTTTGCGTCCCCTCTGCCTGCTTAACAAAGTTCTGATCAGTATCAACAACACTGGTTTGGACCTGGTGAAACAGAGATGGGAGGAAGAGTTATCTATCTCAGTTTCTCAACATTTCTGGAACAAAAGATTAAGCAGAGGCTGGCAGGTGTCCAGTTCTCCAACCTGGAGAGAATTTCATTGGAAGATACTTTTAAGATACTTCCTTACACCTCCTACAACACAACATTTTGGCTCAAATCAGACAGACCTATGTTGGAGGGGTTAGAGGGTTAAGGGGTCTCAAACACATATTCTCTGGGAATGTCCTGTCTTGCTTCCATTCTGGAGAGAGGTACATGATCGTGTGCAAACTAACACAAGTCAACAGATCCCTTTCACAAGGAGGACCTGATCCTGAGCCTCCCAACTTTACTCACAGAGTCAAGACAATCCAGGAAACTGCCCACTTGATGAGGGTAGCAGCTCTGAAATCAATCACATCAAGATGGCTCTCCCTCCTCCCATGGTTGAGAATGGAAGTCCAGAATGATTCAGTTAGAAAAAATGAAACACATCACTTACACCTTGAGACAATGTCAGGAGTAGTTTCTTAATATTGGTTACCATGGCACCAATATATGCAGGGTCTACATGATGCTCCTTAGGGAAATTTGGGGGGAGTTTGTTGCAAGCTAGCAAACTGAGGTAGAGGTAATAAGTCCTAAGATGTCTTAGGTTCATTTAGATTGTTCAAAGTTGGACGCATTTTATATTTTACATATTAGTTTGTTTATTTTAAACTGGTTGATAGAAAATGTGAGCCAGAGGGCATAGCCACTGTGTCAGAGTGTGGTTCTAATTTATGTATTATTTGTATTCTTTTGGATAAGACTATCTGTACAGTGACTGTATCTTCTGAACAAGTTGAAATGTTTAGCTAATCGGATGAAAAGTTTGTAGTGAAGGACAATCAAACAGTTGTTATGGTCATCTGATATATAATAAACTTGAAGTAAAAAAAAAAAACAAGACAGATATAGGGGATACATCAGTCTTTCTTCCACAAAGCTCCTGTCACCCCAATACTGACTACTCAAACTGAGGAGATGGAACTTCCCCTTGACCAAAATGAAGTCCAAGCTGCTATTAAATCCCTATGGGGACTCCTGGACTAGATGGCATCCCCACTTGATTTTATAAAGCACTTCGGTGAGTTACTGATAGATCCCCTGTATGATATAGTGGATGAAAGTTTTAAAAATGGGGAGTTACTGCCCTCTGCCCACGTGGTGAATATCACTGTTTTGCCCAAGCTGGGCAAAGACCCCACTTTGTGTTCTTCTCATCACCCCATTTTGCTGTTAACAGCTGACTATAAAATAATTGCCCGAATCATTGCTACCAAGCTGAAAAACATGGAGCAACAATACTTGCCCTCGATGCTGAAAAAGCATTCAACTGGGTAGAGTAGGGCTATATGTAAGCAATAAGGCACAAAGGGGTGTGTGTGTAAACCATATTTTACAGCATGGCCAGGGGCGTAGTAAGGCATGAGGCCAATGGCCGAGTGACTTCAGCTGCTGGCTGAGCTGTAAAATATGGTTTACACAAACCCGAGTGCCTTACTGTGCTTAGAAAACTGACTTTTTTTTTTTTTTTTTTACTTTTGACTACTGGGAAAACCATGTTTATATATAGAAAAATAGATTTACTTTGTGCATTTGTGATAACATAATCCTTCTGCCCATTGCAAGTGATGTCATTGTTGATGTCATTGTATTATAGCCTATTTTCTTCTTCCTGTTTTTTTTTCTCTGTTGTTCCCCACATTCAAGATATGGAATGTTTATCATGGAATGTTTACCACGGAATACATGGATTCAAAATTCTGCTCAGTTCCGCTGGCAGAATGTTTCTCTCCCAATACACTGTACACACAGACAACAAAGGTTTTTGTTACAGCCAGAGACTCAGTTGTCTCACTGTCAGGGCAAGAAGAGGAGAGTTCCCTGATAAGCAGTTAAAGATAGAAGGGGAATTTTTGACTGTCAGCAAAGAAACAGTTGTAGTGAAAACTATAAACAGTACTTATTGTTTCTAATTTGTTTATGTATGTAAGGAGAGTGTGATAATCGGGGAAACAGCATTTAATTTGTTTTATTTTTTATTTACGGTAGCTTTATTTTTAGGGCCCAGTTGAAGTTTTTTTTTTACAGTGTAAAGGTAGCAGCCATGTTTGTGGTGGAAGATCAGCTCTGGCACTAGAGGGCCAACTGTAATGCCTGTGTTCCAAATGCCAATTGATCTGTGTTGCAGACTCTTCACTGCTGAGCAGTCCTTTTTTTTTTTTTTACCTATGTGTAAACCGTATTTTACACATAAATAAGAACCAATCCGATTACATGATTTTACCCTACCATTTTATAAAACAGACACTCTTCTGCAGTTTGGCCTGCAAAATGAGACAATTAAGAGGACTGGGTCCATTTACAGTGACCCGTCAGCCCAGATACAGATTAACAGAGGGGTGACAGAGTCCTTTAGGCTCTCCAGGGGCACCAGGCAGAGATGCCCTCTTTCTCCACTCCTGTATGTGCTCTCCCTTAGAACCCTTGGTTGCAGCCATAAGGAATCACCAGAAAATACTGAATGGAGATGAGAGATGAGTAGCATAGAGCAGCCTTGTTTGCCAATGGCCTCCTGCTTTAGATGTCCAAACCAGTAGAGGGTCTTCTGGCCTTCATATTCTAGATGAATACTGTAAGCTTTCGGGACACAAAATGAATTGGTCTAAGAGCAAAACACTCACAGTGGGCAGATAGCATAGGGAGAATTTGGTCTGTGATGCTATGGGATTATTGACTGTCGTGACTAGTAAGTATTTGGGGATGAAGTTTACTGCTAAACTACACATGATATATAAGCTAAACTTTCCCTCTTTGTTGTCGAGCATTAGGAGTGACTGTAACAGATGGGAATCCTTGCCCTTGTCATTCATAGGAAGAGTAAACACAGTTGCAATGAATGTCTTGCTTCAATGCCTCTACCTGTTCCAGTCACCTCCTATTAAAATACCCAATTACTTCTTTAATCAAATCAACAGTGTTGTTCACAAGTTTCTCTGGCAAGGCAAAGCAGCCAAGATAAAGACAGCGATATTGCAACTTCCCATTTGTGAGGCTGGGTGTTCCCCTTCCAAACTTAAAAAATTACTACATAGCCACATAACTGAGCTTCCTCCCTACCAGGGGCACCGCCAAAACCCAGTATGGATAGCAACGAAGGAGCATGAAACTGGTTGTGACATGTGCAGAGGACTACTGTCAGCCTCTTTAAGAAGCATGATCCTCCCATATATCTCCAGCCCTTCCACAAAAGTCACAGCATGGGAGTGGTTAGCAGCTCACCATACCCTTCAGTGACCAAAGGGAATATTGAGACAGGCAACTTTGACAGCTGTTTTAAAGGAAATGCCCCAGTACAGTGTTGCCCTCCACCAACTTCCACTGCAATGGGAGAAAAAAGGGCCTCTGCCATCATGAACAATTATATGAAGGAGGTCACCTGAGGGACTTCACTGACCTTCAGAAGGAATGGAACCTCCAACCAGGTGGGCTTTTTGCCTACCTACAGATTAGGCATATGCTCAAAGCCTGACCACATGTAGGCCAAGGAGAATGGACCGGGTCACCTGTTTCCATATCTCACATGGAAGAGGAGCTTTATGCTCCCCAGCCACTCCAGAAACACCTCTCCACCTATCATAACCTAGTGAGAAGAGGTGGGCCCTCATCAGCTGAACAAATGTGCCAAAAGTGGTCAGAGGAGCTTGGCACCCCCATCAGTGATACAATATGGAAACTAGCAGTGACCCATATGGCTAAATGTTCAAGAAATAACAAACTCGGGCAAATACCGTTAAACTTCCTTTACTACTCATACAGTGATCCAGCTACAGTCTATGCTAGATGTTCTGACAAATCCTCCCAATGCTCCAAGAGTCAGATAGGGGAAAGCACCTTTATTCACATGACATTAAGCTGCCCTAAAATTACCCCATTTTGGCATGCAATGCATGGAATTATGGAAAACGTCTTGTCAGTCAGACTACCAAAATCTCCACTAGAGCACCTGCTTGGTGCAGACGTGGTGCAGATGCACACCGCACCTCACTGAGAAGGGCTTCAATCCTATGGTCCACAGCTCTAACAAATGCTAGGAAAACCACAGCTCAGCAATAGGCCTCTTCAGCCCCTCCCTCCATAGCACAATGGTTTAAAAAAGTAGGGCTGTACCTAAAAGTGGAAAGAATGCAACTCACAGCTAATGGGCAGGGCAAACAGTTTCCTAAAGTCTGGGACCCCTTATTACAAGCCATAGAAGGTCGTAATAGAACTATCATGACATTTGCTAGGGAACATGATATACGCAGGGCTTTGACGTGTGACAAAGTAGAGGGACGTATGCTCAACTGACTGCATGCCAGGATTACAGTGAATAAAAGATGTACTTAAAGATCAACTGCAGATATTATAGGGGCACGGTAGCGCCCCTATATCGTTAGGATTCAGTAGGCTGTTTAATGTTAAACCCCAAATTTTGCACCTTATTAACTTTGGCGTAGTTTGACGACCTAGCCCCAAATTTGGCACGTGTGCACAGGCTGCCAGAGTCTCAAGACATGAAAAATGTTGTAATGGCATCTTCCTCAGTTTTCAAGATACAGGTCACCAAAAATGGGGCACGTTTGGTTTCCCTATTCTTGACATTGGGTATTTTTTGCTCCCACCTACAGCCTAGATGGTGTGGAATTTTTTCATGAAATTTTTAGAGTTGAAGGGACCCATGCCAAGGGTGTGCCTTTGAAAGGTTTCATGAAAAAATAATATATGGCTCCAGAGTTACAATGATTTTAGAGCTGCGAACAGTAAAAAAAAAAAAAGATAGTGATTGCTTATTTTCATGACTTACCTCTCGTGCTGACAAAAATATTGATTGTGCTGGCCATCATTTTTTTTTCTCATTTTCTACTCGCAAACATTGAAAATGCATCAAAATAATATCTTGAGAAAACAAACACCTGAACCTAGCTAACAGGATCCGTTTAGCTAGATTCTGCTGTTAGTTTTTTTTATAAAACTTTCCGGAAATACTTTTTCTGGGCACCCCAAAATCCGGGTGCCCAGCTTAGCAAGAGGAGACATTCACCCATGTTTTCTGTACGAGAACAGCAGGATTTTCTTGAGTTCTGCAGCTGAAAGTCGTGCTGCAGGCTGCAGTGAAGCCAGTGAGCCCCTGTTCTGTCTGTCTTATCTATCTATCTATCTAGCACATTGGAAGCACACCCCCAGTACTGCTTTTTGTGCCCCCCTCCCTTGTAGGTCACCCGACACTGGAGTGCCTAGTCACCAGCACTGGAATGCCACATATCCCCTGAAAATAAGTAAAATCATCCCTCTTGTTTTTTTTTCTGCAAAAAAGAAAACGGTCCCTCACTGAACTGACCCCCCACCCCAACCTCCCACTCAGCAACCACCATTCCCCACACATCCTCATTTACCTGAACAGGTCCCATGGTGAAAATCCACTCTCTGATCGAAGACACGTCTTGCTGCTGGACCCGCAGACTGCAACATGAGAAAATAAGGTAAATGCAGTTCAATGTATTTCAATGGGGTTTTGAACTCTGATGCATAACTTTCTAATTTTTTCATATTTTGACTCCACATTTTCAACATAGCCTTTTTGGGGCCCCATCTCATGATCAATGGCAGTGGAATTATGCAAATCAAGCCTCAAAAGGGATTTTTCGGTCGCTTGGTGAAATTACCTTTCGGGTGGGATTTGATCATTTTCACTACCCTTATTCATGAGGAGGCGTCAATAAGAAGGCTATGTTGAAAATTTGGGGCAAAATATGTAAAAATGGAGCTGGCCTGGTGGCGCAGAGGGCTGAGGCACTGGATACCTTACCTCATGCTAAGCCAGCGACCCAAGTTCGGGAATGGACTTTGGTCGCTTGGGTGTCGGCCGGGGTGAGGAAGGACTGAGCATCCGCTAACGGCATTCTCTCCTTGGGGCTGGGGGGGCTCAGTGTTGCGCTGTAGACTGACACCCAGCAGAAGCTGGGTGTCAGCACAGGTGTGACACTAGAATGGGATGGACCCACACACAGGGCATAAGCCTGCCTCCGTGGAGGTGGGGACAGCCACCCCGCCCATTGCACGTACGTGGGTCTGGGGAGAAAACGATAAAGGTCAGAGCTGGCAGGCTCTGTGATGGTGGACTGCGCTCATGCCTCCCCAGGCATTCTAGATGTTGGCTTCAGGGGTGGCGGGAGGCCGGCGACCCCCGTCACCGGCCCAGTCACAGATTAGGGGGGGTGGTAACCTGTAGAGGATGGCTGGTTGGGGCGGGTGCAGGGAAAGCTCACTGGAGAGAGTAGTCCCCTCTAAAGGAGGGGTCTGAGCTGCCTGCTGGTTCAGACGGAGGAGTAGAAAATGTATATGGAAGAAAAAAAAAATCAGTAAATAAAAAATATATAAAAATGGCACAGTTATACGCATACATTGAAATTTTACTACGCTAGCTCATAACTTTGGTAATTTTAAATATTCTGACTCCAAATTTTCAACATAGCCATTTTTTTACACCACCTCATGAACGTGTCAGCTGTCATTTTTCAAACCCTGTCCGAATTGTGTTTTTGCACCTGTGTCATGGAATGATATTTTGATGCTGCGGACTGACGTTTGGGCAGGGTCTGAACATTTTCACTACCAGGTTCATGAGGTGAGGTAATAAGAAGACTATGCTGACAAGTTGGTGTACAAATATGGTCAATGTGCGGGGTTTAAACAACCCGGTAAAATGGAACCAGGTATTATCACATATTAACAGGTCGAGATCTGAAGTAGCCTTACTTCAGGAAACCAACCTTAGAAAATCTGATACAGATAGGCTGAAACGTATGTGGGTGGGTCAGGTCATTGCAGCCACGGCTCCCACTTGCAAAAGCGAGGTTGCCATACTTCTGCACGAATCTCTAAAATGGACCCAAACTAAGGTGAAGGCAGATCCACAAGGCAGATGGGTAGCGGCCCTCCTCAGCACACCGGAAGGCCCTCTAATTATTGCAAATATGTATGGCCCAAATGATGAATCCCCTAAAATTTTCCATGCTTTAGCTCAGGCCATCACTTCCCTTTCTGCCAGACACCCCGATAATTCTAGGCGAAGACTTTAATCTCCCTTTAGACTCAATTACGAATAAAAGCTCCACCAGTGCAGATCAGCACCCTAAGGCCAGACTATCACTTCTGCGACTGATGGCGGACTTGGGATTGCAATACCTCTGGCGTATTCACCATCCCAGAGAGAAGGATTATACCTTCTTCTCCCCTGTTCACAATTCATACAGTAGACTGGATTTCTGGCTGGTCTCCCCAACTATAATGAACAGTACGGTAAGCATTAGGATTCTCCTGATGGTCATCTCTGCTCACTCCCTGTCCAACTTCACCTAGCTCAGAGCCCTCAGACTCTGCGATCCCAGGCTTGGCGGCTGGACCCCGTGTTGGTCCGTGACCCTGACTTCCCCCCCGGCTACAATCGGAGGTGACTACCTTTCTCCAGGACAATCTCACACCCTCCTCCTCCTCCCCATTTGTGGTTTGGGAGGCCCATAAGGTCACGATCAGGGGTGCCATAATGGGGTACTCAGTCTGCCATCGCAAACGTCGAGAAAGCCAGCTCAAATCTCTAGACAGCCAGTTGGCAGATCTAGAAACTAAGTCCAACCAAGCTCCCCACTTCAAGCTTTCCTTCCCTTTAGGCCAAGAAACTGTACAGACCAGACTCCTAATCAATGACCACCTAGCCAGGAAGGCCGAGCTGGCCATACTGCACTTGAAACACAAATACTGGGAGGGTGGGCGGGGGGGGGGCTAAAATCTAGGCCTACTGGCTGAGGAAACAGTGAGTTGAGAGTCACAACTCCAAGCTAAAACATAATGGGGGGCCAAGTCCGCACCCTGCCGGAGCAGATAAATGAGACAATGGTGGATTTTTATAAGGTGCTTTACTCTCTCTCCCAGGAAAGGGATGTTCAAGAGGTTAGCCAGTTTCTAAATTCTCTCCCAATCCCTCATTTAATACTGCAACAGACTTGCTAGAGGCCCCCACTGAACCCCAGGAAGTCAATGATGCCTTCCACTCCTTGAATAATGGGAAAGCTCCAGGGGCTGATGGTTCCCTCCAGAGATGCGGTTCCTTGTGGCCACTCAAATAGCCCCCCTTCTCAGCTCTCTGTTTAAATTAGCAATTACTCTAGGCTCTCTCCCCCTACTCTCTGGGAGGTGGTAATTACGTTCTTCCCTAAAAAGGGGAAAGACCCCACACTTCCCTCCAGTTACTGCCCTATCTCATTGAGAAATGCGGATAACCAAGCTTTTGCAAAAATTCTGGCTACTAGGCTAAACCCTCTGCTCACATCACTGATACACCCCTCCCAAGTGGGATTCGTTCCTGGTCGATACAGCAGGGACCACATCCGTTCAATGATCAAAATCCTCTCATCAGTGGACTGCTGCCCCACCTTGGCGACGGTGGTAGCAGTTGACTCCGAGAAGGCTTTTGAGACCCTCAAATGGGACTACCTCCTGCTAGTTCTGGAAGCCATGGGTTTCGGGTGAAACTTTCAACACTGGGTGAAGGCACTGTACCATGCCCCCACAGCCCGGGTTTTAACCAACTCCACTCTGTCCACTCCCTTTCACTTAGGGAGGGGTAGAGCTGCCCCCCTCTCTTTCCTTCTGTTCATCCTGGTGGTTGAGCCTCTGGCAGTGGCCATCCACCACTCCCAGCAGACAGAAGGCTTCCGCATTGGCCCTGGCACCTATTCTACACTTATGTATGCGGATGACCTTCTAGTCCCCCTGGAGAACGCCATAACTTCTCCCCCCGTCCCTTCTAGCAGACTTTAACAGGCACTCGGGCCTGAAAATAAACTGATCCAAAATGGAGGTGCTCCCCTCAATTCCCATTGCAAGGAGACACAGCTGGCCCAACTGGGACTTCCGTGGGCTCCTCATACCTGGGTCTACTTAGGTGCCCATCTAACCCCAGATTTGACCAGACTATGGGATATTAACCTTAAGCCCCTGCTAGCTGAAATTAAAACAGAATGCGACCAGTGGCATGGGCTCCATCTCACCCTTGCCAGCAAAATCTCTGCCCTGAAGATGGTGGCTGCCCCTAAGCTCCTCTATACAATCTCTCATATTCCATTGGAGATTCCAGCCCCCTGGCTACAGACAACAGATGAAATCTTTGCCAGCTTCATCTGGGAGACATCCGCACCTCGTTATAGCAGAAACAAGCACTAGATGCGGGGGGGGGGTGGAGTCTCCCCTGGATAGAGGGGTACAAGTGTGCCTTCAATGTGGCCCAAACCCTAACAGGGTTCACACCAGCATATGCAGAAATGCCCCAGTGGGTCCCTATGGAGACCCAAATGCATTCCCTCCCTGTCCTGCTGTACAGCCCCCTACCTAAACACTTATGTCAGTGCCCCACTATTGCCAGTTCGGTCCGCACCTGGTATAATGTGCACAAGAAGCTACAGGCAAACCCTTATCCACTCCCTACTACCCCCCTTTGGGGAAATAACTCCATTCAGGTGGAAGGCAAGCCCCTGCACTGGCCAAAGTGACAAGAGAAAAGGATTCTGACTCTGGCCGACATAGCAGAACAGGATGGGATCACGATTAAATCCTTTCTGGACCTGGATCAGGTGTTTCAGTTGAGGAAATCTGCTTTCTGGCAACACCTGCAACTCCGCAGTTCAGTCAAGAGCTACATAACAAGAATCTCTTCCCTGAAATTTGAAAGGGCATCCCCAATGCCTAAATGGCTCTCCCCTAAAACTGGTAGAGCCAGTCTCATATACTCCAACCTCGGAGACCAGCTGCCATCCCAATCCATTCGAGCTAAAAACAAGTGGGAGACAGCCCTCCAGCAGCCCATCTTGGAGTCTCAGTGGGCACAGTGCTGGAAGATGGCCCACTTGGCCTACCCAGATGCGAGGAGCAGACTCATAAAAATAAAATTCTCTCCCACTGGTACCACACACACGCTATGCTCTGCAAGCTGCACTTGATGGACAATGATCTGTGTTGGAGAGGCTGCTCTGCTACAGGGAATCTGGCACATATCTTATGGTCCTGTCCTATCCTACAGCCTTTCTGGTCGGCCATCCAGGCCTTGCAACCCAGGTCCTGGGTGTGCAACTAGAAGCAGACCCCCTGGTATGGATCCTAGGCCTCCCCCCCCTCCTCAGTGAAACTTAACAGACAGCAGGTGAGGTGGCTCTCTTTGCTCCATCTCCAAGCCAAGCGGCTCATCCTTTGCTGCTGGAGAACTGTGGAAGTGCCCGCCATCTCAGAACTACTGAATTCCTTCTCAAATGTAGCTGCCCTCGACAGGATCTTCCGTGTACTGTCTAATACCCTTACACAATATCACCTTTGCTGGGCCCCCTACTTGGCCTACCTGACTCCACGTGCGGTGATAGGATGACCCCCTGCATCTCTCACCAGGCTTGATTTATGTTGTGAGAGTCTGTAGGGTAATTCCCCCCTCCCCCTGCAACTACCTGAATGGTAGTCAGCCCTCTTGGAATCCCCCCCAGGTCTTGTTCTATCAGGAGGTAGGAAATACTTTTGCTAGAAGTCGTCGTTTCTTTTTGAATTTCAGGTAGAGATGCGCACCTAAATCAACCCTTTGACATCTGAACATTATGGGGCGCCTTACCCCTACAAGGTCCTAATTTCCTATGTGATTATGGACTAGAGCATCAGCTCTCATAACCAGGTCTAATCATTGGACTCTTTTACTCTGACCCACTTCTGAACATGTATGAGCTTGGTGCTCCTACCCCTCCATCAGGAAATGTACTTTTTCTCTTGACCTGTGGGCACAAGTTTGACTGTTCTGTATCATGTTGTGTGTGATATCATGACATATACCTGTACTGTTTGTTTACTGCCTTAAAACAAATAATAAAAAGCATTAACAACAAAAAACAAGGGCTCCTTGCCTTATAGGGCTGTGGTATGGCTCCATAGCTATGTGTAAGTGGGCCCTGCACTCTCAAAGACACATACCATTATGCACAAATGGGCAGCTTGGTGGGAGCGCAGGGCCCCCACCAACACATTCCATTTACTACTTACATTACACTTTTAAAAAAAGAAAGAAAATTCTTTGCAAAAGCTTTGTTAATACATCAGTTAGGGTTGTTTCCACATTGACAAAAGTGTGGAAATTCCACGTCAGGGTTACCACCCCACCACCACCACCACCCCCCCCCAACCCTCCCATACCACCAGGCATGAGGTATGCGTTGGGAGTGGTGGGTGCCTCTCTCACCCGTTCTCTATGCTACTTCACCACAGCTTCTTTACTCATGGAATGGGGTGCGAGAGTTAGGCCGACGACCCCAACACACACCCCGATGCCTGGTGGTGTGTGGAGGGGTGGTAACCCTAACGTGGAATTTCCACACTTGTCGGTGTGGAAACAAACCTAATTGATACAGTAATGAAGTTTTTGCAAAGTATATATATATATATATACATATATATATATATATATATACACACACAAACGAAGTATATATACTGTACATATAAATGAGAACCTCCTCTTCCTTTTTTTTAGTTTAAAATAAGTAGGTGCTCAAAGGAAAAGAAAGCAAGAGTGTCAAGAGTATTGCCCGAGGAGAACAGGGAATCTAGAATGACCACCAAAGAAAAAGTTTTTTTTGGGGGGCACAAATGGCTAGAAAGGGAACAACTTCCCTCAGGAGAAGCCTACTGAAGCTATCCCCCTCCTTTTTTTTTAAAGGAGGAAAGCAAGAAAGGAGAGAAACTGCTCAGACCCTGGTGATCATGTGGAGGAAGGTGGGCGGGTACCAGTGATGAATGGTGAAGATATTCTGGAAGTTCAAGAATTACAGTGAGTACGTAATTTTCATAACTTCCAAGAATCAATCTTCACCATTCATCATTGGTGGGTTTGAGGACCAAGCTACCACCGAAAGGTGGTGCTGGCAAACCCTGAGGGAAATGGTTGTTCCCTCAGCCTCCTGTGGGGGAGACACAGAGAGGCAGGGGCCCCTTATGGGTCTGGCGAGACCAGAGACCAGTCGGGGCAGGTGGAAGCTCCTGTGGTCTGGGAGAAGGAAGGTGCCCTGCAAGCTCATGTCTGACCCTGCAGGAAAAGAAATGGGCCCCCTGGAAGCGTGAGGCAATCACCCTACACCGAGCCAAGGGTGACAACCTTGAAAGGCGCAGCCAAGCCATCTGCCGAATGCAGACCGCAGTTCCCACCAATCTGGAAGCTGCTTCACTGGTGTCATAAGATGCCCTCGAATGGTGTCTCACCAGCTCCAGATCCTGTGTGGAAAAGTGAGTGACCTGCCTGGTTGCCTCACAGTCAGGCATGGATGCCAGGAGCTGTCCCAGCACCGCCCACAGGTATCTAGCATAGGCAACCTGGTGTGTCTGGTGTGCACCAATGCATAACATAAGGCACACCACTGAGAAAACTCTTCCAACTCAGTGGTCGAACTCAGCCGAGTCAGACTCAGTGGGGCGGACATGGCCTGGGTGACGATGCCGGGGGGGGGGGCATCAGAAGCTCCACTCCCAAAGAGGGGTGGGGTATGGCACCTGGAGACCCCAGGGGTTTGCAGTATCTGTGCTGATAGTCCCTTGGGGCTAGAGAGAGGGCTAAGGGATGGAGTCAGACATTGTGCAATGGCTCTGTAAGCGGCTGGGGCCATAGATGTATGACTGTGGTGTCAGAGCTGTACTCTCCAAGGAAGGACAGAGTCGCTGGAGCAGGACTGCATCCAACAAAGTGGTAAATATGCAACTCATCCATCATCCTTGAAAGGAAGCACTGATAACTGGTGTAATCAGCATCAGAGGTGTAATGGACAGCGGTATCCCCTTCCTCAGTACAGGAAGACGAGGATGAAGAGGAGCTGGACTCAGGGAGAGGTGGTGCTGGGGGGTTCAGGCCGAAAGATGGCCTCACCCATTTCCCTCAAGTAGGTGGGAAAGGCACTGGCTGTGGTCCTGAACTGTTCCCAGGTCATGGGCCCAAAAGGGCCAGAGAAACCTGGAAGAGGATGAGGAGGTTTGTGGTGGACTAAGCCAGGTCCTCTGCCAGGGCTGCGGCAGCGTACAGGGAACCCCTCTCGAGGAAGGGGGATGTGCAACCTGCCCACCATGGAACACCAACTGTTGAGGGGTGACTGGGGTAGTGCCCTCTGGAGGGGAAGCCCAGGTGGGAAAGTTGGAGCCTTGCTGGTCCCACAGGGTGGCTCCTTTCCCCACCTGCTGTAGAGTCCAATGGTTGAGGGGAAGGAAGGCTCAAGTTGACACTAAGACTATTTCCAGTGCCCCTAGCCGCTCTGGACATGGAGTGAGGTGCCAACCTACACCTCCCAACCCCCCCACCTCACCTGACAAGACACAGCCCCTCGTAGAAAGCCTAATGCCAGAGGTTGAGCCTGAAACTGAAAGAGAGGCACTGCAGATGCCGCCAACAGTACCCTCACCCACCTTGGCACCGCCTATGGCACCAGAGCCAGAACTGGTGCCACCAGTGGCACCAGGAACTGATTCAGCACTGAGAGCAGCACCAGACCTGGTGCCTCCATCCCCCATGGTGCTGCAAGTGGCACCAGAGATGTTCTCTGTGTTGCAAGCGGCAACAAGGGATGAAGGGAAGTCGGCACTGCAGTTGGTGTCAAGAGGGGGACTCCAAGGCTCCACCAACAACAAAGGCCTCAGATTGGGTCTAGAAGAGTCCAGAGGCTCCTTGGAGATGGGGAGCCAGTTGGGATCATCCTGATCCTCATCCAGGGAGAGGTCTGAGCCGCTCCAAGGTCCCTTCCTCTCCCGGTGCCGCGACTGGGGTTGGTGTCAGGAGCTGAAGTGGCATCAGACCGCACTGCTGAGGGAATCCACCAGTGCAGGCCCAGTGTATAGCTGCAACACTGCCACCAGTGAGGTCCGGGCCTCTAATGGGGCACCAGACTGGTAGGGGGTGAACAACTGGCCCCCCGGAAGAGGACAGCTGTCCCACAGACCCCTCCCACAGGCCTCCCATCTCGGTGAAATGAGGACTAGCCGAGGCCTGTGCTCCTTCGGTTCATATAGTACAAAGGGAGCTCAGGGGAAGAGCCCAGGAACCTCAATCTGGAGTCCCGGCTGTGATGCTGGCCTCCATAGGTTGGAGGGTCTTGTCCCAGCCTAACTGCCCGTGGCTGAAAAGTGTGGAGGTCCATTGAGAAGCAGTTGTCGCATGTGTCCATACTGTGGTCTTGACCTAAGCAGGTGAAACAGTGGTCACGATGGTCAGTGATGGGCAAGATCTTCCCACAGGGACACTGATGCTTAGAGGGAAGACCCACCTTGGTTCTCACGGATTTCTTAGGCCCCAGACTGGACATAACTGAACTGGATGGAAAACAACAAAAAGGCAGCAAAAACAGAACTCAGTGCATCCTACAAAATACGGAAAGAAAAAAGGGAAGACTCGGGTGTCGAATTTAGAGAAACGGCATAGAACAAAGGTACAGCGCTGAGCAAGAAAGCGGCGGCAGAACTACGACACAGTCTTTTTGGTGAATGCTCCCATGGAGATGTAGCCTTGACAATGGGAAAACCAGAATTGAGGTGAACGGGAGCCGGCGTCAAGTTAGTGGCCAGTCCACAAGCACCATGTCATATGTCTGCCTTGTGGGATCACCATCTCTGACGTTGGCGCCCCATTCCTAACATTTTAAAGCTATATACTCCCACAGAGTCCTGTGCCTCCAGCTTGAACCCACTAGTGATGAATGGTGAAGACTGATTCTTGGAAGATCATTAGAGTTTTGGGTTTCTGGAGTACTGGAGAATCAGTGGTTGGGTCTTCCTTGGGGTTCTCAACCCCTTATGTCCACCCCTTTCCCTGAGCAAACAGAGTCACACATGATCTTCTTGCGGGCCCAGCATGAAGAAAGCTACAACAAATTGTGTTGGCAACACATGGCAAGACATACTTCTCTACCTTAGAAGAGTGTATTACTATGAGGCACTGGCTTGGAACTGTACCTTGTGCTTCAGACTGGAGGCTTAGATCTGGGGGGGTACACATTACAGTACACAACCCAAAGCAAGACCCCAACACTGATTCGCCAAGATTCGAGACCCAAAACCCTAATGTTTTTGCTTTTGCTGCTTTTGGGGGTTAGGGTTGGAAAACCAGTACCACATTTTCCTACTTATGTGGCATTAAGTTACCCAAATGGCATATTAACAATGTTTTTTTTTTGTTTTTTTTTTACAAATAATATTATAAACTTTACTCCTTTTCACTAACATAAAGGCCACTAGGCCTTATTTATTACAAATGAAAGGAAGAAACTGCCATTTGTCATGTACCGATACTATTTTAGTTGATGGCTTCACGGAAAATCCCTCAGACATTTTTAGACTAGCTAGTGGAATCTTGAATGACTGCGGATCTATTTCAGACAAAAATGACATAATTTTCCTCAAGGTCCTGGCAGCTCCGTGTATATGTACACACATACACACACACACAACTGTATATCAGATTGTAAGATGGCAACAACTCATGTTTATGTTCAGTTGTCTGAGGACTGTTGCCTATTAAATTGTACTGATACATCATTACAGATACATAATTAGTTTCACAGCTGCAAGTGTTTTCTGTATGTTTCTTTCTGGGTTTTTCTGGTTTGGGTTTCTAATTGAACCTAACTGCCTATGTCCTCCCCCATGAGTGGGGCATATTTACATAGTGGACTGTTGAGTGTATGCTGCTACATAAAAAAAATTGCGCCTTTTACAATATATGGTTAGAGAAAGAAGAAAAACAAGTTTATGCTATATTAAGTGTGTTTTACTTTGTATGCAATAATGTGTGGTTGCAGCACTGAGTGTCTTATATAATCATGTCAGTAGGCAGCCTTTCAAAAATTTATGTATTAGCTCAGACTTTTGTAATGATTAATATTTTTCGTATATTTGATGTATGTTTTGCTTACCTAGAGTGTAATGAACGTCAACTGTTTTTTTTACCAAACTTATTGTAATTTTATACAGCAATAAATCAAAGAAAATTAAAATAATTTTTACAGGACAATACTTTGTTTGAAATAAGGAGAAAACTGTGGGGGCTTCATTCAGGGCTGGAAGAGAACAAAGGAAACAAAAATATTTATGCTAAGAGCCTGTCATACTGTTGCTTTTTTGTGAGGGAGGGTTATACTGAACACAAAGTGTTGGTGATCAACTTATGGAAACTGCCAGATATTTACTCATATTGGAATAATTTGATTGATACAGGCCACATCAGAAAACTGGAAGCAAAGACTTATTTTTGAACGTCATAATATGGTTACTCTGTATGTACTGAGGTGCCAGGACCTTGAGGAAAAATGATGTCACTGTTGCCTTAATGACATCAGCACTCACCCAAGACTCTACCAGCTGGTATGAAAATGTCAGAGGGATTTCCTGTGAAATCATCAAATAAGACGGGCAGTACAACAGCATTCAGACATGAGAAATGACAGTTCCTGTGCCTTAAATGCACTATATGTGGACTGTATGTTGTCATTGTGAGCAAATAAAATATGTTAAAAGCATTTTAAAAACATTGCAATTGATCTTTAATCGTAATTAAATCCTCTGGACTTCAGTTTGTGCATCAGACCTCATACTAGGTAGGAATAAATAGGGCAGATTGGGTGGGCCAAGAGGTCCTTATCTGCCGTCAACTTCTATGTATCTATGTATAATATGTGAATGCAACTGTAATATCATAACAAAATAATGATGTATGTGATTTTGGGAACTTGCTTTCCTTGCTTAATAAAATATGTTTACAAAAAAAAAAAAACACGTAGGGTGGGATATTCACAAGGGTTGCGCATGGTGCACCACAGTTGCACCATGTACAACCTACTCATGCTCAGTGCGATTTTTCAAAAGGGAAAGTGTGTGGCACAAATCCCGATGCGGGCGCATCAATGTATGTATGAGGTGCAAGTAGGAGTGCCCATGCATACTCCGCGACATCCCAATATTCAGCCGGGATGTGCTGAGCAGAAGCAGGTGCAACCCCAACCTGCGCCACACACAGTTGAGCCAATGGGCGTGCGGGCCGTACCATAATACACAGTCCGGATATGTGAATGAATCCATTCACATATCTGGACTGTGTGTACTGTACAGTCTGCACATCCATAACCCACTGCCAGGACCAATGGGCGACAGCTGTACCGACGCGAGTCAGTCGGGCGGGCGGTTTGTGATGGGGAGCTGCTGCTGCCGCTGACGGGGAGGGGAGCGAGGCGGGGCTCAGTGGGTGGGTGGGGGTACCGCTGGACCACCAGGGATGGTTTGGACATTATATTTTATACTTATGCCTACATTGGCGAAGCGTCCACTGGACCACCAGGGTAATAGGACGTGTAAATTGTATACCTATGCCCACGATCGGGCGTCGGAGCGCATTGCCGGTGGAGGCAGGGGGTGTCGGTCCCCGACGGTTGCTGCCTGGCAGGGCACCAAGTGCAAGTCACCAGGGATCGGCGCACCGGCATGCAAATGTGGCCATAATGACATGCTAACGGCCCCATTTGCGCCTTGCATGCATTATGGCTCCATTTGCATGTCCACCGCTAAATACTGCGGTTGATGCACCTAGCGCAACAGCACTTTGTGCTAGCGCATACCCCTGCTCCTCTCTGGCCACTTGCGCTGGCGCAGTACCACTGCACCATGCGCAATGCAGGTGTCCACAGTGCCATATTCAATGGTGCTGAGCCACGGCGCAGCTCCGTTGAATATCACCCAGTCCACGCCCTGGCGCATCCCAGTTGTGCTGCACACGGCTTGCGCCCCTGCCAGGTGCAGTTCTGAATATCCCACCCGTAGTGTACAGTAGGATACATGTCTCAGCTGTCCCACAGTGTACAGTCAGATAAGTATTTCTTAAATGACCCTAGTGTACAGTGACATACATATGTCTCAACTGTCCCAAAGTGTATGTTAGTATACATATGCCAACTGTCCCATAGTGTACATTATGATACATATGTCTCAACTGTCCTACAGTATTCAATGGGATACATCACTCAACTGTCCCACAGTGTATAGTGTGGTACAAATCTCAGCTGACCTGTAGTGTACAGTGAGATGCAAGTATCAACTGCCCCACGGTATACAGGGAATACATGTGTCTCATCTGTCCCACAGTGTACCATGAGATACGTATGTCTCTACTTCCCCATAGTGTACAGTGAGATAAGTATGTCTCTACTTCCCCATAGTGTACAATGAGATACGTAAGTCTCAATTGCCCCACAGTGCACAGGGAGTTATATACAGTGGTCCTTCGTTACAGTGCCCCTCGTTATAACGAATCTCGGTAATAGTGAACGTCCAGCCTGGCTCCCACTACTATCAGCACTTACTAGCGCACAGTATTTGTGGGACATCACTTTTTAAAAGTTATTCAGGAGCACATGTAGAGTCAGTCAGGCTTGATTGATTTATTGATCTGATGCTGTTTCTTGATCACCTACACCTCCCTGCACCTGAGTTTAATTAACTAATCCACTATTTCACTTAAAACTGCATCAACATGAGCAATCCACAGTCTGACCCCCCCCCTCCCCATGCTGCTGTCTTACCTCATGGCTGAGTCCCGCAAAAGAAAGGCTCTCGATCTTGACAAAAAAAAAAAATCAAAATTTTGGGTAGTCTACGGAATGGGGAATTAACAGCGAAGCTTGCAGCTGAATACTGCCTCTCGAAGTCGACGAGATCTGGAATAAGAAAGCAGTTCGTTTTGCCACAGCAGTAACACATGGATGACCAAGGACATTTTTCGAAACCGGTTCCACATGGATTTTGTGCCCAGCGTGCGACTACCTGAGGAGAAAAGGCACTTCTACTCCTCGATCAAGGCCCCACTCACCCCTCCGCAGAGGAGATGCGATCAAGGCATGGCAAAATTACCATTTTGTACCTGCCAGCCAATACCACATCGAGGATGCAACCTATGGATCAGGCAGTTATAGCAACCCTTAAGAAGCAATACAGAAAACAGCTTCTACGGGAGATCATCAGTAGGGAGACTGCTGAACTGGTAAGCTTCCTTAAAATGTTTAATCTGAAAGAGATGTTCTATGTTGCTGCACAGGCATGAGAGCAGATAACACTAGCCAAAATAAGAAACTGCTGGCTAGATGCAATGGGTAATGTTTTCAAAGATGATGTGATTACGAGTGATGTGGGCGGGCGGGGCGGGAGTCAGACATGGACAATAACTGTGATAGCGATATCGATGCAGAAACACTACAGATTGCATGTGACCAGGATCTGCTGGATGAACCTGATTACGAGCAGCTAGGGTAATGGCTTCGTGTAGATGCTTCTTGTCTGGTAACAGAACCTCTAACAGAGGAAGAAATAGTGGCAGAAATTAAAACAAAGCAATGTTCATCTATGCAAGTCAAGGAAGAAACAGAGGAGGGGGAGATGGAGACTGAGCCTCAAATAACACCGGAGGAAGGCATCATAGGGTTGGAAGCAGGTCTAAAATTCCTCGAAAGGCAGCCTTACATTTCATCGCTCCAGCTGCTACAGTTAAAAAAAAAAATTATTTCACTGGTAAAATTGGAACATAAACTGAACAAGACCGTGCAGTCTACCCTAGACTCCTACTTCAGTAGTTTTAAAAATTAAAAGCTATTAAAACAATTATTTAATAGTACTTATGTGTGTCTGATTTTTATAATGCAGTGTGTTAAATAAACAGCATGTATTTTCAATCATTTTTTTTCTATCGTTTGACTTGACTTTTTGTTATAAGGAACACTCTATATAACAAATGAAATCTATGGCTCCAGGACAGTACGTTATAACGAGGGACCACTGTATATTATCAACTGCCCCACAGTGTACAGTAGGATACATATGTCTCAACTGCCCCAAGGTGTACAGGAAGTTACACGTATTATCAACTGCCCCACAGTGTACAGTGGGATACATATGTCTCAGCTGTCCCACAGTACACTATAAGTTACATATGTCTCACCTGTCCCGCTGTGTATAGTGGAATTCATATGGTTTAACTGTCCCATAATATACACTGAGAAACAGATGTCTCAACTGTCCCATAATGTGCAGTGAGATACATATGACTCAACTGCTCCTCAGTACAGAGTGGGATACATATATTTTTAACTGTCACACAGTGTACGGTCAAATACATATATTCTCAACTTTCCCATAGTTTACAGTGAGATACATAGGTCTGAAGATGGTATTCGGGGAGAACCGATTATACTTTGAATATGACGTTACTTTTCTCACCCTGCTAAAGCGGTGCACTCTGCTGGCAATTAGAAAACATCTAGCCACCAAGAGCATAAAACTGCAGATTCTGGCACCAGCCCAGTTTAAAATTCACAGAGTAGTTGGGACACAATTTTTCCACACTCTGGAGGAAGTTAAACCCCTGCCAGGGGACCTTTTTGTGACCCTGAATCCCATGTTGGAGGCTCTGCCTGAACAGAACCCATGGACAGCAGTTTCCTACCCGTGAAGAAAGACAGACTCCAGAAGATGCAGGCCTCCATTTCAAGGACAGATGCAAAGACACCAAGATCTACCTCCAAGACAGTGCCTTTGTGGAGAGAGAGAGAGAGAGAGAGAGAGAGAGACTGATTATCTGATCGATATCCTTTTAAAGTTGCCGACAGACTGACAATTTGGCTCATTCACTCTCACTTACAGGGTGAGCCAAGATTTTTCAGTTATAGACCATATTGGGACTAACAAAATGCCACCACGAGGTAGGCAAATCAAAGATTTTCATTATGATATGGTAAGGAAATCAAGGGGGAAAGATTTTTCTGTTTTATACTAAAACAATTCTAGCGCGGGGCAATGTAACAGCATGGGTACGGTTTATAATGAGGGAGCAGGCGGAGGCTTGGGGAGTGGGTGTAAGGGGCCCTGGGGCAGTCTGAAAATAACACAGTCCAAAGGCTGCTTGCTATACAAGCAGAGAATGATGCAGACAGCTAGTGCGCCTTCTCTTGCAGCAGTGTTCCTTACAGTCTGATGGTGCTGTACCTCTGTGTACAATCAAAGCCCATTAGTGAGCCTTGCTGACTGGGGAAAACCAGCAGCACATAATCCTCCTCCAAGGGGCTATTCAACTACCCTGTATAAGTGAGGGAAGGGGCTTGACCTCCAGTCATTGAGGATGGTGGCAATAACTCTTCCAACTTAAAATGATGAAGGAAAATATGCTGGGATCAGGGGGAGGATGCCCCCTCTCCGGAGAGACCCAGAGCTCACCTGCAAGCATTCTACCCACTTTAAACTTAGAGAACTACATAGGGTGGGGACTGTGACTAGTTGAGGCAGCCCAGGGATGGTATTCCGCAAGCCTGGGTTCAATTCCCAATAGGTCACATTTTTTCTTCTTCAGTAAAGTTTGTGGTTTCTAACTGTTTCAAAGTTCTGTGGACTAATGCTGATTGTGGACGTGATGCTGTTGGAGCAGGATAAGGTGCAACAAATGGGGGGAAAGGCCTTAGATGAGGTAAGGGGGACTGCATCTGAAATATAAAGTGGCTGAGGGATGTATAGTCACTTATAATGTTAGGGGGCTTAATACCCCAATCAAAACGGCCCGGGTACTCCAGGAGTTGTAAAACCTGAAAACTATGATAGCCTTCATACAGGAGACCCACCTTATAGTGCGGAAGAATGAAAAGCTGAAGAGACAATGTGGGGGGGAGGTCCGCTTCCCCATATACCAGGCCCACCCCTCACTGTAAGGTGGTTGCAATACAAATTCATAGATCATGCTCTCTATAGGTGCTAGAGGTAATACAGGACCCAGAAGGTCAGTACGTTTGTGTTAAGGGTACAGAAGCTGAATTAATTATTTGCCAAAGTCCAGGTCAAGAAGCTCTCGCAAGAGGTACAAGGTGATACACCAGTGACTCAAGCAGAGGACCAACTGGCCATGCAGGTCTCAAGAAGGGCAAATCCCCTGCCCGAGATGATCTGACTGCTAAGTGGTATAAGGCATTCACCAAGATAATGACTCCACTGCTACGTGAGGTCTACCAGGTGGTGCAGGGCAGTGAGATAACACTGCCTTTGTGGTAGGAAGCTCAAATATCCGTTATACCGAAGCCAAGGAAGGCTGGGTCATACCACCTCATCTCCCTCCTTAACATGGAACAGAAGGTCTTCAAGTCTATACTGGCAAGTAGGCTGCAGGTGGTATTGGGATCCCTGGTGCACCTGGATCAAACAGGGAATCATCACAGGACGTCTGATCCATGACAACATCAGGCGCCTGATTAATATCATCCCTTAGCAACGCCAGTCACCAAACTTTTCTCTAGCAGTGTTCATGGACACCAAAAAAGTGTTCAGCCATGTGAACTGGAAATTCCTGCACAGCACTCTGGAGGAAACAGGGCTGGGGATGTCCTTCCGCAGAAGCGTTACAGCTTTGTATGCTTCCCCCTCAGGCCACCATTCGGGTGGAACAGTCTCCACTCAGAAAGAATTTAACCTTACCAGAGGTACAACACAAAGGTGCCCTTTGTCACCCCTGCTCTTTGCCCCGTGCATTGAGCTGCTGGCAACAGCCACTGACCAAAACCTATCCACTGCTGGGGTGAGAGCAGGGGAGAGGGAGCACAAAGTTTTGTTATATGCAGACAACGTCCTGTTCTTCTTCACATCCCCTGAGATGACAGTGCCAATATTGCTGGAGGATCTGTGCAGTTACGGAGTAATTGATGGACACAATATACATTCGACAAATCGGAGGCGATCAAGCTCAGTGGCACCTGGCCGGCCTAATTCTGAAAGACCTTCCCTTTCAAATGGGCCACTACTGTGATCTCACATTACTTCAGAGTGCGTGTATGTATTCCTCAGCCTGTCCTCTTTGTTCATCCTAAATTATGACAACTTGCTTGGGGAGATATGGGCTGATGTGACCCAGTGAAATTTCCTGCCACCACCCTAGTGGGACACATAGCGTCCTTCAAAATGAATGTGCTCCCTCGTTTCCTCTTCTTTTGTCAAACGCTGGCCCTAAAGATCCCAGATGAATACTGAAGGCACCACAACCAAATATTGATATACTTAGTCTGGGCTTCGACAGACACAGGGTAAGCAGGAAAACTCCTTTCCCTACCCAGGGAAATGGGGGGGGGGGAGACTGGCAATGCCAGACTTTTGCCTATTTGCAGATTATCTGGCAGCTGAATTGGCATCAGTGGTCACATGGAGAGGGCAGCGTGGTGATGTGTGCTGCCTAGAGATGGAGGCAAGTGAGCCATTACCAGTTCCATTGTTTGCTCTTCCTTATAATAAGCTCACTCCACACCTTTGGGGAGAGAGAGAGAGAGATCTCAAACCAGTGGTCGAAGTATACCCTAAGAATGTTACTCAAGGACAAAGCCCTCATTGGCAGTTCCAATGAGACAGGCCCCCTTTCTACCACAACTAGGGACGTGGACTTCCTGCCACCTCACACAGACCAAGGGTTCTGGAAGTGGGACAGACAGACCCTAACAAGATATATCCAGTTGATATAGAATTCCTGTATGTCATCTGTGCAGCTTCAAAGACAGTCTGGCCTCCTACACCAGGACCACTTTAGGTATCTCCAGGTGAGACACTCCTCACCTCAAATAATCTAGTTCCACAGGTGGGGCAGGACCTTACACCCTGGAAGGACTTCCTCTACTGGGCTACCATGGTCCCTAAGCAAGGAGGAGGGGGAAGAGTATTCAGGGCATACAAGGTACTACTGTGAAAGGACCACCCTAAAGTTCAACAATTTAAGCCCCAGTGGGAAAAGAAAGTGCAAATTGACATCCCAGAGGATGAACGGACCCAGCTGTGGGAAACAGGTTGGAAGGTCACAGCTTCCCCTGGCTGGCGAGAATAATGGCGTAAATGTGGGTCAGGGTTTTCCATACACCAACTACTGCACAGCACTTTGGGGACAGGGCATCGAATCTCTGCTGGAGAGGCTGCGGAGCAGTGTGGATGCACTTTCACGTGTTCTGGGACTGCTCTAACTTAATGCCATACTGGACCCAGATACAAGGGATTTTGACAGATCTGTGGGACACCCCCCATCCTATTTAACTGTTAATTCCTGGTGCTGTGAGTCCATGTGCCAGGCCTGAGAAATCGACAACAACAGGTCTTATTTCAGGCCATGTGTGCAGTGGCCAAGAAGTGTATAACGACCTGTTGGCTGCAAGTTTATTTATTTATTTAGTTTTTGTTGACCGGGTAAGTGCACTAGACAAATCCTGCCTATTTTCAGGCACGACCCGGGGTGAGGGGGATACAGATGAATGCCAACTGACCTTGAACCAGATTAAGCTGTTGGTAGTATTTTGAGTGAATGAGGGAAATTTGGCCAGGACACCGGGGAAATTCCCCTACTCTTTTCGATAAGTGCCATGGGATCTTTAACATCCACCTGAACTACCACCAATCCAGGCAGATGGGACCTTGGTTTAACGTCTCATCGGAAAGACGGCACCGTAGAAGTGCAGCACCCCTCTCATGCTGCACCGCAGTGTCAGTACTGGGGATATTAACCCAAGTGCCAGACGTGGGAACTGAACCCACAGCCCTCTGATCTCCCGGCCTCAGAGGCGAGTGTGCTACCTACTGAGCCACTGACACTGTTGTGATTGCACCTAACCTGGGATTATGGGAGAAGAGAGTGCCTGAGGTATGTGGGAAGGAATGGGTAACAACAACACTGAGGCGGACTCTGGAGAAGCACACCAAGTTGTGGCAGAGGTGGGAGACCTGGCAAACACAAAGGATCTCTGTAGGAGAGGGCACAGGGTGAGATTAAGTGAGACCACTGGGTGGCTCGACCTGTGATCCACAGCATCATACCATAAACATAAATAGAATTGTCATCACTTGTAAAAGTCTGCACAGTTCATAGTTGTTTCTTTTACTTTCTGGTTCAGCTACCACAGAACATATCTGTTAGCAGTAGCTCAGTAACATAGTCCTGATGCATCGGAAGCCTGTGCTGCCTGAAGCCATAAATGGATTACAGAGGTACAAGTATTATGCGGCCCTTGCAAAGGCCAAAACCTGATGTCCACAAATAATGTTTTCCTTTTTATGTACCACACTTGGAACCAGTAAATAAAGCTGAGTTTTAAAAAAAATATGAACTTGAAATTATGCTTTCTTACAGCTCTTGTACTGAAGCTTTCTTTTTTTCAGCTGCAGCTATTCTCAGCCTCTGGATTTCTTGCTCCGCCTCTGCCTTCTCCTGCAGTAACTGTTTCACTTCAGCACTACGACAAAAAAAACAAAGGAAAACAGAAGTGACTTTTCCTTAGGAAGAGGCAAAGCACCTTGGCGAATGTCAGTTGGGCTATATCAATGTCAGTAACCACTCTGTACAACTATTTGCTTTATCACTTTATTTTTTTGAAATGTGAAATAAACCAGTCTTACTTCTTTTGTGACTGAGTGTGCTATCTGCTTTTTGTCATTTACATAACCAATGAAATCAGCAGAAGTAGGTGTATACACATTGGACTACACCCCTTCCCTCAGTACCCTTATCATAGCTAGAAATATAACAAATGGAATTAATACCAAGAGATTTACACACAACTGCCCCTGCCCCCATACCCCTATCATTACCAGGTATGTAACCCATGGAATGAGCACAAGTAGCTTTATATTTATAAAGTGGGTTGGGGAAATACTGTGTGCAAATCTCCTAGTATCCCTGTCCCAACCAGGTACATCACCAATAGAAGGCAGTATAACCTAGCTGTAGGAGCACAGAACGGTGAACCTGGAGACACAAGTTTAAATCCCACAACCACCACTTACTTACTTACCACGTCATCCAGAACAAGTCACTTGACCTCCCTGTGTGTAATTTTCTCTCATCTCTACCTAATCCCTATTACCTTTCCATATACTTACCCGGTTACTATAGACTAAAATAAAAAATAAAATATCCTATCTGTGCACAACTAATGGTTACTGGCAACTGTGCGTGAATTGTAAAGCACTTTGGGATTCAGGGTATATGAACAGTACTACATCAAACTGAATTTCTTTCCTTCCTTTCTGCTGGAATCAGCACCTTGAGACTTTTACACAGCTGACGCACTCCAGTATCTCTAGACTAACCAATGCAGGGTATAAGCTGGAAATTTAAAACTTGTAGTTTTGGTGAATTGCTATAGAAACTGTGTAGTGAAATTCCCAAATATGTAGCCAAACCCCAAAATTCCATTTATTTAGAAACACAGACAGTAGCCACCAGTATCACAGTTTGGCAATTTGAAGCCCAGAAAAAACTGCCAAATCCAAAAATGAATAGCAAAATGTGATTTGGAGAGTGGCAGCTTAAACACTGCCAATGGAATCAACACAAGGAGATTTATGTACAACTGACTTCCTTCCATATCTTTGTCCTAACCAGGTACATAACCAACGAAATCAGCCCAAGGAAATTTAAAGGAGATAGGAAATGTTTTAACATAGTTAACTGTCCTTCCATCTTCCTTTTCATGCCAGTCATGTATTCTCGTGTGCTTTGACCAAGTTTTTATAAATAATCTAGCTTTGGGACGCACTCAGATGTACAGTACCAGAGTTCCACTTTCCTCAGCAGCTACTGCTCCGTCTTTTCATATTTCTTAGCCATTCCATAACATCAATAACACCGTTCCATACTATTCATCAGAATGGCCCTGAACGGTAATACTGATGTCACAGAATGTTCAGGCAGTACGAAAAGAGCAGCAACTGCTGAGGAAAGAAGGATTCAGTGTAGTTACAAATGTAGCAAAATCAGATTATTAACAAAATGTTAAAAACATATCAGAATATTGGATAGACAGAAGGGCAACTGAAGAGCATCTAGAGATGTAAAAACTTTCATATCACCTTTAAACACAGCTGACAACTTGCTACCCCCCCCCCAATATCCCAGTCAGAGGCAGTATAGCACAGTGGTTTAAGACTCTGAGCTGCAAATCTGGAGACCTGGGTTTGAATCCCATAGACCCCACATGCATACTGTGTGACCCTGAGCAAGTCACTTAACTTCCCTGTGCTCCCAGGTCGCACCTGTAAACAAGCTTTCAGCTTAGTGTGTCTCTCCTGGTTAAACAATTGGGTGGAGTGGTACATAACAGATGGAATCAGCACAAGGAGATTTATGCACAACTGGATTCCCTAACTATCCTTGTCCTAACCAAATACCTAAACCAACAGAATTCACACAAAGAGATTTATATACAACTGACCCCCATCCTCCCAGCTATATCCCAATCTTAACCATGTACATAACCAGTGGATTCAGCACAATAAGATTTATGCACAGCTGACTCCCTCCCAATATCCTTATTGTAACCAGAAACATAACTAGCTGAATTCGCTCCAGGAGATTGCTCACAAGTTGCTTTCCTTGGTATTCATATTCTTTATATATTCTTTTTACTGGAGACATTTTTAGACATACAAATATACCCACATGGATTTATTATTGTGGAGAAATCTCGCACTGGGACGGTGGTGCTCCTGTCAGCACAGTAAATCCACCAAATGAATATGTTTTAAAATGTAATGTATTTGTGTTTGACAAAGGTACATTTCTGCAAACAAAAGGGCAGCTATGGGGGTGACATAGCCAATCTATATGTTGGGGCCTGGGAAAACCAATATGTGTTGAATAGAGTAGCCAAGAAAAAATTACTCACCTTAGTAATGTTGTTTCTTCTAATGGAGTCTTGCTGTATTCTGACTATTGCAGCGATTGCCAAGCTTTGAACTGCAACGGAGAACAAAGAGTTAACTTTCCATGCAGGGCATGGAACGCTGAGCTCAAGCTCGGTTGAAGCCTCTGTCTGCTGTTGTTTAAACTCCAACCGTCAGATCTTTACGAGCAATACTCACTAGAAGTTCTGTGTGGAAACTGTAAGACTCACACTAGCCAACTGGCAACTAAATTTATCAAAAAGGTTTTTTTGGGTTTCAAAGCAAACACTCAAGTCAGGAAACCCAAAAACCAAAACACAACACACCCATAATAAAGGAGGGTGAGAAAGGGGCACCTCTAGGGTGCCAACACTGCTCCTGCCCACCCACATCCCAAAACCAGGTTCTGAGAGGGAGGCGGGGGTCAGGAATACAGCAAGACTCCATTAGAAGAAACAACATTACTAAGGTGAGTAATTTTTCTTCAAACCACATGAAGTCTTGCTGTATTCTGACTACTGCAGACTACCACGCAGTACCTCCATGGAGGAGGGACAGAACCTACTTTGGGAATAGGCTCTGAAGTACTGCTGTGCCAAACTGAGCATCACTCCTAGCCTGGATATCCAGAGAGTAATGCTTGGTGAATGTATGGACTGTTTTCCAGGTGGCTGCTTGACAAATTTCTAAGATAGGAATATCCCTGGCAGCAGCCAGGGAAGCAGCTGTACCTCTAGTAAAGTGAGCCCTCAGGCCTGAGGGTGGTGTTCTACCCAATTTTTCATAGCAGAATTGTATACAAGAGACAATCCACCTGGCAATAGATCTTTTAGTGGCAGGTTTGCCCTTGCCAACCTCTCCATAAGTGAGGAACAACTGGAGAGACTCAAACCTGTGACCCTTGGTACGCTCTATGTAGTAGCTAAGGGCCCTTTTTACATCCAAGAAAACAGGGAGAGGCACAGACTGATTAAGGTGGAAATCTGAAACCACCTTAGGCAAAAACTTCCTGTTAGTCTGTGCACGTGGGGTTGTCCAATAAAGTCCAGAGAGCAGTCAGGATCCGATATTTCAAAATTTATTAGAAGCAGAAAAAAATTAAATGGACTTAAAGCAGAACTTGTACATAACTTTCAAAAAAAACATAAGGCACAGGAAATCATATCTTTAACAAGAAAGAAAATTCCTGCCAAAAGGCACCAGAATCTGGCTAGGCATCTGGTAGGTTTGCCTTCCTACCACACACTGACTCAACACTCCACATTCACCTTCTTTTATACCAGTGGAGGAGCACATGACCAGTTAGCTCCTCCCCAACACATCATAAAAAGTGGGTCAACAGGGCCGCTCAGTCCTATAAAGAGATTGGACTGAGAGGGCTGGAAGCACTTTACCACAGAGTTGTAAGTCTAAGGCATTTCTGCATCACATTAGGAGACTTCAGTCCTTTTAAGTTAAACAGTTTTATCGCTCTCCTTTTAACAGTGGCATGCTTTGCCTTTTCTCTTTTAAAAGTACTAGTTTAACCTTTTTATTTAAGGAATAAACAAACACCACTTTTCAAATGATTTCTCAGTTATAATTCTGAGGTATAACATAACTCTGAGCTTCTCACAGTAAAAACAAGCAAAAAGGCTGTAAAGTTGTTCAGAGCTTCACCAGATAATGAAAACGCCATAACAAACTCTTTTTTTGGCGTCTTCGCACGATCGCACAGTCGCACGGTTGCACATTCGTGCAGGAAAATTAATCAAACAGCTTGTACTGCAAGCACAGAACATTCTAAACATTGGGGCTTTATTATTTAGAGAAAACAAGCTGGAAATAAGAAAAGGGACAGAAAGACTGCTCAAAGCTGGCCAAGCTTGAGTAGGGGAATGACAGAGAAGGAGCAATAGTAAAAGGAAGAGATTAGAAGAGCAGGAGACTGTTGCAACAGATTTTTTAATATTTTAGCCCACAATGTTCTCAAATTACCTCCAAAACATAGACAGGTAATTACATATGCTCTGTATCCATGAGAGCATATCCAAGTTAAGAGGTCACCGACCCTACTGATCCCTCCCACTCAAGATGAAAACTAGTAGTTTTCACTACTTGCAATAGCATGTAGATCTCTTTTGTAAACAAAAAGAGATGGAGCTTTAGCCCACCCACTCCCAAAGCTCCACCTCGGGGGCCCTTTAATATTCTCTTTTACTTAAATACAATGCATTCTCAAATACAAATATATTCATTCCCCGAGGTCTACATTTGGTTCTAACATTATGTCTGCCCCAAATCGAGACATGAAGTCAGCATTACTATTAGCAGTCCCAGCTCTATGACTAACAGTAAATTTATACGGTTGCAATGTTAGATACCATCTCATAACCCTTGGATTGCTATCCTTCATGTTATGTATCCATCGTAATGGATTATGATCTGTCCATACTGTAAATTGAGTTCCCCATAAATAATATCGTAGGGATTCTATGGCCCATTTGAGTGCTAAACACTCCTTCTCTATTGTGGAGTACTTGGTTTCCCTGACATGTAATTTACGGCTGATATACAGTACTGGCTGTTCTTCTCCATGATGGATTTGAGATAACACAGCCCCCAAACCAACATTAGAAGCATCCGTCTGTAACAAAAATGGTTTATCAAAATCAGGACTTTTTTAACACTGGGGAGGAACAAAGTATTGCTTTTATGGCAAGAAATGATTCTTCACATTCTGAATTCCAAATTACTTTTGAGGGTTTGTTCTTTTTGGTCAATACAATTAGAGGGCTAGCTAAAGTAGCAAATTGAGGCACAAAACGTCTATAGTACCCTGCTAGGCCTAAAAATGAACGCACATGTTTTTTTGTGAGGGGACGAGGACTCTTGGCTACCAAGGCCCACCTTCCCTACCTCTGGTTTTACCTGCCCATTACCAATTATAAATCCCAAATACCGGGCTTCCTCCATAGCAAAGGAACATTTGTTGGGGTTGATGGTAAGACCAGCTTGTTTTATAGTCCTTAAAACAGCAGTAAGGTGTTTAACATGGTCTTCCCATGTTGGACTATAAATGATTACGTCATCTAAATAAGCTGCACTCTATCCAATGTGAGGTCTCAGGAGTTTATCCATCAACCTTTGAAAACTAGCTGGGGCTCCGTGAAGTCCAAATGGCATCATTGTGAACTGAAAAGACCCCAAAGGAATGTAAAAAGCAGTTTTCTCTTTTGATGCTTTCTCAAGCGGAATTTGCCAGTATCCTTTAGTTAAATCAAGTATACTAGCATATCTCGCTTGCCCAAGTTGATCAATGATGTCATCTATACAGGGCATTGGATATCCATCAAACTTTGATATTGCGTTGAGTTTTCGGAAGTCTAGACAAATTCTTATCCCTCCCTCTTTTTTAGGGACAAGGACCATAGGAAACGCCCATTCGCTATTAGCTTCTTCTATGATACCCATTGCTTTCATCTTTTCTATCTCTATGATGACTTCTTGTTTTAATTTCTCAGGAATCCGATAGGGCTTTACTCGAATGGGTGTGTTTTGAAATGTATGGATCTGATGACATATTTCCATAGTTTTCCCTGGGACTGTTGTAAAAGTATCATGAAACGGACTTAGAACGTGGGCTAGTTCTTGTTTTTGACTGTCTAGTAAAGAAGGATTTATTGTCAAATCTTTAGACAATTGTTCTCCTTCCAGTCTATCATATGCCAGCTCCATCTCATTGTCCAATGGGTTGGAACATACATACATACATGACTTCAGTAGGCCTATCATGCCATCTTTTCAATAAATTGGCATGGTACACTTTTAGTTTTTGTTTTCTGTCTGGTACTTCCACCAAACACGTAGTGGGGCTAATTTGTTTCTGTATCACATAAGGCCCTTGACATTTCATAGTTAACTTGTTTTCAGTGGATGGAAGCAACAATAAGACACGATCCCCAGAGCTAAAGTGTTTTTCACCCACCCCTATGTCACATCTTTCTTTCTGATAGTCTTGCTTGATTTGATTCTGTTCTTGCGCAACTTGGGTATACTTAGCTATTTTTTTACGTAGCTGCGTAATATAATCAAGTGTAGTGGAATTTTTCCAGGTGGTAATATCCTCCCACTGTTCCTTAACTACGTCTAGGAGATCTCTGGGATTCTTACCATATAATAGTTCAAATGGTGAGAATCCAGTCGATGCTTGAGGTACCTCACGATATGCAAAAAGTAACAGTGGCAGATATAGGTCCCAGTGTTTACCCTCATCTTCCACATACTTTTGTATCATTTTCTTCAGTATTTTGTTGAAACGCCGACATGCCATCAGTCTGGGGATGGTATGAGATGTGTAGACAGCTTCTACCCCCAGAGCTTGGTAGAGACGTTTCAAAATGGCTGAACAGAAATTGGTTCCCCTATCCGTTAAAATAACTTTTGGTATGCCCACTCTGCTAAATACCTTGAGCAACTCCTCTGCTATTTTATCCGCTGTTATTGTGCGTAGAGGAATAGCCTCAGGATATTTTGTAGCATAGTCACACAACACAAGGACAAACCTGTTGCCTTCAGTACTTTTGGGGAGAGGTCCTATAATATCCATGGCCAATCTTTCAAAGGGCATAGCAACCAATGGTAAAGGTTGAAGAGGGACTTTGTCCTTTCTTGTAACCGGCGCCACCCTTTGACACTGGCTGCAACTTTTGCAATATTCAGCCACTTGCTCATGAATGCCAGGCCAAAAGAATCTATATAGTAACCTTTTTAAAGTTCTATCCTTCTGCATGTCCCCACATGGTACATCATGCGCTAAGAATATTAACTGTTCTCTATACTGACTAGGAACCACCAGTTGATCTACCATTTCCCAGTTTTGGATTTTGACAAACTCTATACAATTTAGCCTGTTGCAATTTATACATTGGAGGTGTACCTTCCACCCCATCAGCAATAACCTGGCAAAACAAAGGGTTAGTGTAGGTCATTCTTTTGGTCACTAATAAAGAGTCTGACTTTACAGTTTTTACCATGGCATCATCACAACCTAAGTCCTTTGTTTTATTCCATGTCCATTTTTCTAGTCTCTTTTTGATTTAACAGTTTTCCAGGAACATCAAATAAGGTATCATCAAAAGGAAACAGTTCACTGTCCATTTGTTCCTGAGATGCTTGAGATCGTGTAGTCACAGCAGATATAGAAGAAGAAGCAGTCAATAAATTGTTAAATACAGGAAAGTCATGTCCCAATATCACAGGCACAGGTAGTCTAGGAACCACGCCTATCTTCAGATGATGTGCCATACCTGATGCAGTAACAGTAGCTTTCTGTACAGGATAAAATGAGTGTCCCCATGAAAACAAGTCACCCCAGTTTTCTCAGTGTTTCTTTGTAAGAGCACCACTGAGTAAATCAAGCACGTCACCAGGGTTTGCTTACTTCCTGAATCAATCAATGCCATCACATCCTGTCCTCCAACATTGACAGACACAGTATATTGCCCCCAGTTTGCTAAGGCCAGATGAGAAGGATCAGATTTTTTGGGGGGGCAGAATCTAGTGATGCGTCCCTTGGTCTGACACTCGTGGCAAATACTATCTGGGTTAAATGTTCTCATACTTTTTCTTTCCTCTTTTGGCTTAGTAGAAGGACTAGTGGGTGGATGTTTTATCAATACTTGGAAGTATTTGTTCCATGAGACCCTTTCTGACGATGTGGGTGGGCTGTAATATAATCTTCAGCTAAACTGACAGCTTTTTCTACTGTGTCAGGTCGATGTTCTCTTACCCACATTTGAACCTCATAAGGTAGTATTTTTACAAATTGTTCTAACACAACTGACTCAACCACTTGATGTATGGTACGAGTTGCAGGTTGTAGCCATTTTGTGCACAAGTCTTGCAATCGAGCACAAGCTTCTTGTGGGGACTCAACAGTATGATATCTGAATGCTCGAAACCTTTGACGATAAGTCTCTGTACAGATGTCATACCTTTTTAATATTGCTTGTTTAACATGATCATAGTTGGTAACATTTGCAGGTTCTACGTGACTATAAGCTAGCTGAGCCTTGCCTGTGAGATATGGGGCTAAACGAATAACCCACTGATCCCTAGACCACCCACAAGCTGTTGCCACTCTTTCAAATGTTGTAATGTATGCTTCAATATCATCACTGTCCATTAGTCTGGAAATTTTAATGTCCTTTGGGCCCCCACTAGGTAGAATAGGTCTAGTAGTTCCAATAGCCTGAATAGCCTTAAGAGTCTCCACCCACCTGGTCTCATTTTGTAGACGGTCTCTCTCATTTTGTAGACGGTCTCTCTCTCTGCTTCTCCAGCTCGAGCTGTCTCACACATAACCATCTCAGCAAATCATGTACTTCGGAAGGGGGTTCCTCTTCCTTCTCTTTGAAATCTTCGCCCCCAATAGCTTCTTCCGCTGCCTCTGGTCTCTTTCTCTTTCTCTCAGTCTCTTTCCTTCTGACATCACCCAATCCAGCTGCTAGGGGTAGTTGAAATTTGTCCAGCATGGTTCTGGTCCACGTACCTTCCGGTGCAGACATTTCCACTTTCTCCATCTTCTTCTGCTCCTCCATAATGACTCTGGACAATATCCACAAGAATGGTGGCTCTCCTTCCCTTGTGATATCCCACTTCTAACACCAAATGTGCACGTGGGGTTGTCCAATAAAGTCCAGAGAGCAGTCAGGATCCGATATTTCAAAATTTATTAGAAGCAGAAAAAATAAAATGGACTTAAAGCAGAACTTGTACATAACTTTCAAAAAAAACCTAAGGCACAGGAAATCATATCTTTAACAAGAAAGAAAATTCCTGCCAAAAAGGCACCTAGAATCTGGCTAGGCATCTGGTAGGTTTGCCTTCCTACCACACACTGACTCAACACTCCACATTCACCTCCTTTTATACCAGTGGAGGAGCACATGACTTAGTTAGCTCCTCCCCCAACTTGCATCATAAAAGTGGGTCAACCAGGGCCGCTCAGTCCTATAAAGAGATTGGACTGAGAGGAGCTGGAAGCACTTTACCACAGAGTTGTAAGTCTAAGGCATTTCTGCATCACATTAGGAGACTTTAGTCCTTTTAAGTTAAACAGTTTTATCTCTCCTTTTTAACAGTGGCATGCTTTGCCTTTTCTCTTTTAAAAGTACTAGTTTAACCTTTTATTTAAGGAATAAACAAACACCACTTTTCAAATGATTTCTCAGTTATAATTCTGAGGTATAACATAATTCTGAGCTTCTCACACTAAAACAAGCAAAAGGCTGTTAAGTTGTTCAGAGCTTCACCAGATAATGAAAACGCCATAACAAACTCTTTTTTGACGTCTTAGCACGATAACCAGTCTTTGAGTCACACGTCGCTTGCATTCATGCAAATCACTGCAGTCGCCCGCGATGCTGCATATCTGCAGGAAAATTAATCAAACAGCTTGTACTGCAAGCACAGAACATTCTAAACATTGGGGCTTTATTATTTAGAGAAAACGAGCTGGAAATAAGAAAAGGGACAGAAAGACTGCTCAAAGCTGGCCAAGCTTGAGTAGGGGAATGACAGAGAAGGAGCAATAGTAAAAGGAAGAGATTAGAAGAGCAGGAGACTGTTGCAACAGATTTTTTAATATTTTAGCCCACAATGTTCTCAAATTACCTCCAAAACATAGGCAGGTAATTACATATGCTCTGTATCCATGAGAGCATATCCAAGTTCGGGGGTCACCGACCCTACCACATAGTCCTTAGGACCACTTTATCTCTATGGAAAGAGATGAAATCAGGCTCCACTGACATGGCTTGCAATTCACTGATACGCCTGGCAGAGGTAATGGCTACCAAAAACACAGTTTTCCAAGTCAAGTACTTAAGCTCTGCAGAGGATAAAGGGTCAAAGGGTGGTTGCATAAGTTGAGCAATGCAAACATTAAGGTCCCAAGAAGGAGCAGGGTCCCTAAAGGAGGGATTGGTGTGCAGCAATCCCTAGAAGAACTTACAAAACACAGGATGGACTGAAAGAGGAGAGGGCTTGCCTACTGACAAGAAGGCAGAAACAGCTGCCAGATGCACTTTAAGTGTAGCTGGTCTAAGCAGAAAGCCATTAAGATGAACCATATAGTCCAGGACTTTAGGGAACCCAGCAGATTCTAGAGAAATATGCTTACTAGAGCACCAAATAGTGAACCTTTTCCATTTGGAGTTGTAAGTCTTTCTAGTGGAAGGCTTTCAAGAAGCCTTAAGGATATCCAGAACCCCTTGAGAGAGGTGCAGATCAGCAAACTCTAACTCTTCAAGAGCCAGGCCTTGAGACTGAGAGATTTGAGGTTTGGATACCAAATCCTTCCCTGAGAGGATGTCAACAGGTTGTAATTCCTGGGGAAGAGACAGGGGAAGGTTGACTGCTAAGGACAGCAACAGAGGGTACCAGGGCTGTCTGGAGCAATCAGAATCAATTTGCATGGTTGAGACCTGATTTTGACTAGCACTTTGAACAGGAGAGGGAAGGGAGGGGAAGCATACAGGAACTTCCCTTCCCAATTCAGAATAAGAGCATCCAGGGGGACTGAGCCCAAGACTGGGGGTCTGCAGCAAAAGAGAGGAAGCTGGTGATTGTCTGGGGCTGCAAAGAGCTCTATCTGTGGGGTGCCCCATCTGGAGAAAATCACCTCCAAAACCAGGGGATCTAGGGTCCCTTCGTGATGGCCATGAGATATCCTGCTGAGAGCATCTGCTAGGACATTGTCCTTCCCTGGGAGGTGAACTGCTATCAGAGAGGTTTGCAGGGAACAGGCCAGAGACCACAACTTCATTGCTTCTGTGCACAAGGCCGTAGACCGAGTGCCTCCTTGCTTGTTGATGTACCACATTGTGGTGGTATTGTCTGTTCTGATCTAGACCACCTTGTTCTGTACAGATTTGGAAAAGGCTTGCAGTGCCAGAAACACTGCTCTAAATTCCAAGAGACTGATGTGAAGCAGAGATTCTTGAGGTGACCACAGCCCTTGGGTGGTAAGATCCCCCAAGTGGGCCCCCCAGCCCAGCAGGGAGGAATCTGTGGTGAGTATTATTGAATGAGACTGAGTGACAAAAGGAACTCCCTTGTCTCAAATTGTCCTGATCCCGCCACCATTGCAAAGCTTGGATCAGGGTTCGAGTCACTGGGACTAGTTTGGTAAGGGAATCCTTTCTTTGGGACCAGAAGGCTCTTAAGTTGAACTGAATGTCCCTCATCTGGAATCTTGCCCCCTGGACCACTGCTGTGGAGGTTGCCATGTGGTCCAGGAGCTGCTAGAAGTGCCTTGCTGGTCGAGACACCTGGAGGGTGAATGAAGAGACCAGTTCTATAAGGGTCCTTGCCCTGTCCAGGGGAAGGAAGGCTTTTACTCTTATTGTATCCAGCTCTGCCCCTATAAAGGTGAGGAGCTGTACTGGCTTGAGAACTCACTTTGGAAGGCTGAGGAGGAATCCAAAGGAAGTGACTGTGGGAGCACCTGATGGGAATGTGAAAATAGGCATCTTTGAGGTCCAGGAAGGCTAGCCAGTCCCCTGGCCTTAGAGAGGGCAGAATTATTCCCAGAGTCACCATTTTGAATTTTGGCTTTAAAAGGTGCTTGTTCAGATATCTTAGATCCAGGATGGGCTGCCATTCTCCTGTATTTTTGGGGGTTAGGAAGTACCTGGAGTACAATCCTTTGCCCCTGTGTAGGGTAGAAACCCTTTCTATGGCTCTGAGAGCCAGAAGGGAAGAAACCTCTGCCTCTAGGGCAAGGGTCTCTGATGGATTTGCAGGTGGAAAGGATCTGGTTCTCATCTTGGGAAATTTTTTGAAGCTGAGAACCAGTCCCTGGCTTACTACTTCCAGGACCCATTTGTCTGATGTTAAAGACTATCAGTCCTGGACAAAGTAAGCCAGCCTGCCCCCTACAGGTATTGGAGAATCGGCCCAGGCAGACCCATCAGGGTGTCTGCTTGGCAGGGGCTTTAGGCTCAGGGGTAGAAGCAGGCCTGCTCATTCTCCATCTGCCTCTCCCTCTGAAGAACCCCCTCTGAGCATAAGCAGAAGAGGAGGCCTGGGCTTGGTAAAAAGGCCTTTGAAAGGGCCTGCCCCTGTCCCTGGAATGCTGTCTCTGAGGAGTGGCTTGCCTTTCTTTGGCCTGAGCACTCCTGTAGGTGGTCCTGTACTCGTCCATCTTCTTCATGTAGTTCTCTGTCTGCTCCCCAAACAGAGAATTACCAATGACAGGGAAATCCATGGCCTTAGCCTGGGTATCCTGTGATAGGCTAGTACATCTGAGCCAAGCCATCCTCCGAAGGGCCACAGATGTAGCCATGACTCTAGATGAAACATCACTGGAGTCCACAGCAGCATGAAATTGCACCTTGGATGCCTCAATCCCATCTGCCTCCACCTTGGCAAGCTGGTCAGGGGCTTGTTTAGCCAGAGCCAGTACAGTATCCCACCTGGACGCCTGGTATCTAGCTGTGTAGGCCATATAGTTAGCCTGCCTGAGTCCCAAAGATGCTGCCATGTACTGCTTCTTTGCCATAGCATCAATCCTCCTGGAGTCCTTATCTGGGGGGTGTGAAGCCAAGGAAATATTTGCCCTATCACAGGCAGCAGCCTGCACTACCCCAACATGGCTGCATTGCTGGGAAAGGAACTCCGTGTCCGAGCCTGAAAGGGTATACCTTTTGTCCATTCTTCTGTCCACAGGGGGTATGGAATTAGAAGTCTTTAAAATTTTAAATGTCTGTTTCCCAAAAGATTTATGGAGGGGAACAGACAATCTCCTGGACTCTGGGATGCCCATCATCTTTGCAAAATCAGGCTCCTCCTGATCTTCTACTGCTTCTTCCATTGGAAGCTGGAGGGTTTCAGCCACTTTCTTGTAAAACATAAAGTGGGAAGGGGACTCAGAAAGCCTAGGAGGAGAAGCACCTGAAGGTCTGTCTGGGGAGATGTCCGGGTCAGTAGGCACATCCAGACTTTCATAATCACCATCATCATCATCATCATTATCCTCATACTCTCCTCCTCCTCCTCCTCCTCCCCAGTTCATAAAATTCTTCTAAAGTATAATCCGGAACCGGGGAACCAACGAACCGAGCCCTGCCAGATGGTGCAGTTACGGCCGGAACCGAAGTTAGCGATTGAACTATCCTTATCGCTTTGGCTATTTCATTAGCGGTCGGAGAAAAAACTTGTGGATCCAAACCAGATGATTTTTCCCTTTTCTTTCTTTTAGCCGGAACCGACTCCTCAGAATCGGTTCTCCTTTTGCCCGAAGAAGTTTCGCCCTGGTCAGAGGACACTCCTGGTTCGGTCGGAACCGAACCAGGCTGGCCATCCAGGTCAGTGGACTTCTCGGCCTCCCCTTCCCTCAGTCTACCTACTCTCTTATCCAGGGTAGCTTTGGGAAAACTTTTACAAATTTGGCAGTCTGAATTGAGGTGGTCAAACCCCAGACGATAGAGGTGGTGTGGGGATCAGACTTAGCAAAGGCTTCCCCACACACACTACAGTGTTGAAACCCAGTGGGCCCATTTTTATTCTTGGGTTTCTCAGACATGGCCAATCCTATCCACAACTTACCCTTTTTTTGGTAATCTGCCAGGCAAGACACCCCTATCAGTTCCTGACCGTGTTACAGGTCTTGGAAAAAAACGTAATTAAATCCATTTTTTTAGAACTGATAAGGACCGGTTACCACACTCTAATAAATTCAGTAGTTTTTTTAAAACCAATCCGATCAGTTCAAACTGAACCGATCCAGTGTTTACAAGTTCCACACAGAAACTAAATGCAAAACCTATCTAGTACTCACGGTACCACAGACAGAGACTTAAACCGACAGGTTCAGTAGCAGAAATTCGGTCGAAACTGAGCAAAAAAACAACACTTTAACTGACTTTTTTGAACCGAGCAAAGGAGAAATCTCCGGAGCGACTGTTCAGTGAGGCGGAATAAAGAATCTGACAGTTGGAGTTTAAACAACAGCAGACAGAGGCTTCAACCGAGCTCGAACTCAGCGTTTCATGCCCTGCATGGAAAGTTAACTCTTTGTTCTCCGGGGCAGTTCAAAGGTTAGCAATCACTGCAATAGTCAGAATACAGCAAGACTTAATGTGGTTTGAAATGCGTGTTTCAAAATGGATTACACAGATGGAGGAATGCACATTAATGCGAATGCAACACTACCTGCCTGTAATGTTTTTAAAAACGTTACCAACAAAATGTGAATGCTCCAAAACTGTAAGGGCTGTAACGTTTTTAAAAACATTTCAACAGGCAACTTTGTAGTGTGGACAGGGCCTTAGAAGAACTTAATTTTGATATGAATATCTGGAAAAAGCACACATGATTAATTTGCTAGATATGGTTGGTCCAACCACTAGTACCCTGTTGTCATTTTAATCTGCTAAAAACAAATATAACCTCTATCAATTTCAATTTAGCAATTATTTACAAATTAGAACTGTCCTACAAAATGCAAACCAATCTCCAAATAACACTTTGATGGATGACAAACTAGATGACTTTTATAAAATGGTCTACTTTAGAAGAGATCTGGCATGATTTATAAAATTTTAACTGAACCTAATTCTTCACTTACAAATGATGCAACATTACACCGTGAATCTGACCTCAATATTTCAATCCCAGATGACATTTGGAAGAAGCTTTGGACCAGACTGCCCTGCCAACTACAGACCAATCTCTAATCTTCCTTTTTTAGGGAAGGTGATTGAGAAAGCATCGGCCTTACAACTGGAGAACCATTTGATCATCCATGACATCTATGAACCTCTCCAATCTTGTTTCCAAAAGAGGCATAGTACCGAGACTGCGCTGGTTCGGGTGCTCAATGATCTCTTGATGGCGAGAGATCGGAAGAACCGTTCCATCTTGGTTCTTCTGGCTCTCTCATCAGCGTTCGACACTGTGGACCATGGGGTTCATCTCGAACACCTGAGGTTCATCTGTGGCCTGTCTGGTACAGTCCTAAGGAGGTTTAAATCTTTCCTTACTGGTAGATCTCAGAGGGTGGTGTCGGGTATTTACAGTATTCCTCCGACCCAGTCTCTCTCTCTCTCATGTGGGGTACCTCAGGGTTCGGTGTTGTCCCCCATGTTGTTCGCAGTGTACATGCTGCCCCTCGGAGACATTGTAAGAAAGTATGGGCTGAGGTTTCACTGCTATGCTGATGATACCCAGCTCTACCTTTCTTTTACCCCCGGCCAGAGTAGAGCTCTCTCGGTATTTAACAACTGCCTCACTGAAATCCAGGGTTGGATGAATTCGAGGTGGCTGAGGTTGAACTCGGAGAAGACTGAGGTACTGGATGTGGACCCAGTTCATCAGATAGAGGGGTTGGGGGCAGGTTTATTCTCAGGAATTTTTCTTGGAGGCTCCCAGCTCCTTACTTCTGAATGGGTGCGAAACCTGGGGGTGATTTTTGACGATGGGCTGACACTGCGATCACAGGTGTCGACAGTCGTCAAATCTTCCTTTTATCATCTAAGGAACATCTCCAGAGTTAAGCACCTAGTTCCGTCTGGTGATCTGTCTATACTGGTCCATGCCTTTGTGACCTCGCGCCTTGATTACTGAAACTCCCTTTATCTAGGGCTACCTAGGATTGATATCCGCCGCTTGCAGCTGGTGCAGAATGCTGCAGCCCGGTTACTGACGGGAACTTCCCGGAACTGTTACATCTCTCAGGTGCTGCGTGACCTGCTCTGGTTGCTCGTGCAGTGGTGGATCACCTTTAAAGTCAGACTTCTGACTTATAAAGCCCTACATGGACTGGGCCTAGACTACCTGAAAGAGCTTCTGGTTCCATACTGCCCCGGGAGATTGTTCCACTCAGCTGACGAAGGGTTGCTAGAGATACCAAGGGTTTCTTTAAAATCTTCGGGGGCCTGTGCATTCATGTACGCGGCCCCAGCCCTTTGGAATTCTCTACCCCGTCAGCTTTGGGAGTGCGTGACCACAGAGGAACTTAAACAGGTCTTAAAGACCCATTCATGGCACCGAGCCTACTCTGTTGATGTTATTTATATCTGATTTTATGGAATCCTGTACTTAATAGTTTTATTGCATCCTGTTTTATCTTTTTTTTTTATATACTTTATTTTTAGTATTTTATCATATATCATGACAATATATAATACATTAAGGCCCAGATATTCAAAGGGGTTGCCCATGTGCAACCCCCAATGCGCCCCGGCGCGATATTCAAAGGGGCAGATTGCATGGTGCAACTCCCAATGTGCAGGGGCGCATTGGTAATGTATGCAGTGCAGATGCTGGGGGCGTGCCCGTGCATATGCAGCACATCCCGGTATTCAGCCCGGGATGTGCGGCGCATATGCTGGCGCAACCTCTACATGCGCCAAGCACTGGTGCTCAAAGCTGAGCCGAAAATAAAAGGCTTAAATGCTGGCCACCCACAGGCGGGCAGCTGTACTGCAAGGTGCAACACAACAGCCGCCAGCCGTGAGTGGCCACCCATCCAGCAGGAACACCATCCACAAGTACCCAGACCCTTCCTGGTAATCTAGTGGACCCCCCTCCCTCCCCGTATGCCCTATCCGGGGGCTGTTGAAATATTAAATTAATCTGGTGGTCTAGTGGTTCCTCCTACGTATGTCCAGTCGCGGGCTGTTGTAATAATAAATATTAACCTGGTGGTCCAGTGGTACCACCAACCCTACCCACAGAGGGACCCACGGCCACCAGCACCCCCCATCATCAGCGGGTGGCAGCACCCCGCCCGCATACCGCCCGGCCACCCACCGAATGACAGCGTACAGTATGATCTGTATGCCTACTGATCCACAGTGTGGACCAATGGGCTTGCAGACCATACTGTACTACACAGGACCAGATATGTGATTGAGCAGCGTTCATTCACATATCTGATCCTAATAATAGTACAGTATGGTCTGCAACCCTACTGGTCCACACTGTGGATCAACAAATGTACAGATCATACTGTACCTTCATTCGGCAGGCGGCGGTAGAGTGTACCACCCGCCCGATGATTGGGGGTTCTGGGAGGCCTGGTGTCCCTCTGTGGGTGGGTGGGGAAGGGGCACCACTGGATCACCAGGTTAATATTTATTATTACAACAGCCTGCAATTGGGCATAGAGGAGGGAAATCACTGGACCACCAGGTTAATATTTACTATTACAACAGCCCGCGATCGGGCATACGGGAGGGGAGGGGGTTACAATAACCCAACAGGGACCCAACCCCTGACAACAGCAGCTAGACAGGGCGCCAGGCGCATTTCACCGGGACGCCCTGCGCAACGCATGCAAATGGGGCCATAATGACATGCAACTAGCCCCATTTGCGCCTTGCATATATTATGCCTCATTTGCATGCCCCCAGCTGAATATTGAGGGTGATGCGCCTAGCGCAACTGCACTTGCGCTGGCGCATCCCCATGCTCCCTCTCTGTGACTTGTGCTGGTGCAGTACCACTGTGCCATGCGCAGTATGTGCACCGATCTTGCCATATTCAATGGTGCTGCGCCACAGTGCATCACCATTGAATATCGCCTGGTCCTGGCCGCGGTGCAGCCCAGTTGCGCTGCTCCCAGGCTTGCGCCACTGCCCGGTGCAGTCTGAATATCTGGGCCATAGTGAACAGACCACATGGATATCTTACCATTGGGGAAAATAACCCCTTAATCAAAGGATACAATAAGATTTGCATTCATCACATAGTGTTACAACACTAGAGGGTAGCATTAAAATATTACTAAATAATAATCTCAGATTTGCTGTGTTGACAAGTGAGTTCAAGAGCAACATGGCTAATTAAAAAAATAAAGGAGAGTCCATCAATGTCCAGCCTTATTTAGGGAACGTGTCCTCATAAGGACTGTTGTTGCCATGTGTTAACCTTAATGTGAAAAGAAACATTTCAAATGTTAACTTTCTGCAGCAGATTTGAAGAAACAAAAAGAGAAGAAGACAAGAATTTGCGTCTCAATCATTAATCATCATGGAGGAACATCATTAAGCATCACATAAAAAGCATACAGAAATTTCCCCCCTTATTTGCCATGGAATCACACCTTTATAGCAATACCATAAGGGTAAAACAGAGCTAATAAGCTAAGGGCAACAGACACATTTTTAAATTACAAAAAAGCTCCCCATTTTTATAACTATGGTAAATGCCTTAAAGATAAGTTGCTGAAAAAGGCAAACTAGCATCAAACAGTACTGCTTTAGATTAGGTACTTAGCTTATGGAGTGTTACAGACAGACATAGGGCCTACAGTAAAGTCCCGATATTTCAGGTATCTCCGTCCATCTCCTCAGGCATAGCAGTCTCTCCCCAGTCCCTGGACGCTGCAACCATATGAGTGGCCCATTTCCCAGCCTCGACAGGGTCGGAAAATAAGAATACCTTTCCTTAGTGGGTAATCCTGAGCCTCGTGGGGAAAATCATGGTATGTTTAATTCCTATTTACCGCAAAGAACATCATACACAGTCAAACTTTTTCCTTCTTTGGCGTGTCGAGTAGCTAATCTCCGGGAAAAAAATACACTTGGTTGTCATCCTGCATAATTGGGTTGACTCTCCGGGCACACAAAGAATTCGATCGTAGGTACCAACACCAGATGTTATCATCATTAGCGTTCAGGGTTCCTCTGAATTTTGAGGTCAGCCTCTGGGAGTTATACAACACACTTTTTGTATGTCCCATGAAACATCTCCCTCTGGCAACAGTTTTTTGGTAAGCCATTCATGGATATACATGATCGGATGGTCTTCCTCGCTACCTTCAGGGTGACCAATGATTCAAATATTCCCTGACCGGGCCTGATTCTCGAAAGGCCTCCAGTCTGGCTTGCAGGTGTTGGTTTTCTTTGACCACGAGGGCATTAGTAGTCGTGTTAGATTCCGATTATTTTCAAATGTCCTGTAGTTCTGTTTTGATACCATCAACAGCATTTTCTATCACCAGAACTCGACCATTAAAGTCATCCACCTTCTGATTTAAGGTGGCAACTGAGGAAATTAAACTCTGGAGTTTGTGCCCCAGTGATGCCATTGTTTCTGTGGGTCCGGATTCTACTCTCGCCTGCTGGATGGAAGGCAGTCGCAAGGCCCCACCGGTTCCCTTACTTCTCTCTGCTCCACTCTATGATTTGTCTTCCTTTGGGTAGCCAATTTCACCTAAGTCAAAGGCGCTCTTTCTGATGAAAGTACTTAAAAGATGATTCCAAGGCTCAAAATTCAAGATTTTAACGAATTTCACAGATATGATGGGAAGCTAGTACAATCTGCTGCTGATCAGCTCGGGCGTCACAGTGCCCCCCATCTGATTTTATCGTACTGTGAGGTGCCTTGACTTTTAGAAAGGTGCATTATAAATAAATTATTATTATTATTATTATTATTAATAATTTTTTCAAGACCAGCAAGGGCATGGAGGGAAAACTCAGTTCAAAATTCTACATTATTATCACTTTAGTTCAAAAAAGTTAGAATCGTTGAGGTTATCTGTTGGAGATGCAACTATCCTCATGCCTCAACATCTCATCTGTTATGGTCCAGCTAAAAAATTGTTATTGCTTGGACAAAGTTAGGAAACTTATGTAAACTTCTTATCAAACTCAATACTCCTCTGGACCTGGAAATCTGGGTTTTGGGCAATCTCTTAACTATATCCCAGTCTAATTCTTATAAAAGAACGTGGTTACAGCTTGTAGAATTAACTCTAAAGAGAACTGGAAAACAGATTAAGGCACACTAACAGTGGAATGGTTGACTCGTATGGTTTCCTGTGCTGTCAACGAATGCACTGCTTACAACCTTTTGGATAAATCAGAACTTTTTTTTTTCTTATACAATCTGGCAACCCTTTCTAAATTATTCTAACACTAGTTCATAATACAAACAAATTGGTAAGAATATTGTCCTTAGTACCGAAAGACCACTCTTATTTATCTTGTTAGCTTACTCCTGTTTTAGTTATGTATATCATTCTGTAGCTGATGTATTGTAATTGAAAAATGAACAAAAACAATGATTAAAAAAACAGTAGTACTGAGGTAGTGTAAACTTTTCAGGATATGTGGTCCAATTTTCTGGAACTGTTCTGGGGTACTGATGCCAGAGGGACCTTAGCTTTCTCACAAGCTGCTGACGGTACTATCCCCTCATGATCAGGATAAGCACAGAGGTACTCTGAACTTTCTTTGTCCACTTGATACCTTTTTTCCACTTTTTTTATCAATAGCCAGTGCTGAATAAGGTGTGGCTAACATTCTGGCAGTGCCCTCTTTAAGCGACTTATATACTGGAACAGACTAACACGCTCATACATTCTGCCTTCTCAATGTCCACCTCTGTGCCCGCAGATCTGATGTTCAAGGCTGTAGCTATCTGGTTTATAAATGAGGACTATCAAACAACTAAAACTTCATTGTCTGTATCATTCGAAACGTTCTCGTAATAATCTTTAATGTACTGATGATCTCGGGGCTTACTAACCAAAAACTTTTAAATAAATACACACACACACACACACACACACAACCCTCATTTTCTCTTGATGGAGAACTGAAGTTTTGTTCAGGGAATACTTAAGGCTTTATCGGTTCCTGCTCTTCTTCTCTTCTCCCAGCCCTTGCTTACTGTACAGGGAGTAGGGAGGGAAGACGTATTAGGGTTCGTCATAGCTTGCATGATCTAGGGGAGGGGGACTACGCTGTGTTTCCCTTATGTCTTCTCTTTTCAGACGTGGAAGATAATAGCAGATCAGAGTATCTTTTGTGCTGTACTGGACACCCTGTGCTCTTTACTGGGGTCCATTGATGGTTCAGCAGTCTTTTCAACCCCCCTGACAAAGATGACTGTCTGCAGCATTTTAAGCCCCCTTCAAAGTCAGAAGCCATTGAGAAGGCGAGAAACCTTCAGATGCATGCTTTCCGTCATCGGGGTAACCCCCTCCATGTGTATGTTAGTGCTTTTTACATGGGAACATTATGAAAACACTGCAGCTGAAGTAGAAGCAGATGGAGACTCCCTTCTGGCTGCTCTCTATACCACCGCTTTGGGGCAAAAAACTTTGCAGTGATCACATTTTTCAAAATTGTGGTTTAGGCACAAACAATTAAATCAGAGCTTGTGGTGATTTGCCTTTGCCAAGAGTTTCTCACATGAACCAAGGACCAACCGGGCAACTACAGACAGGTAAGCTTGACTTCCATAGTGGGAAAGTTGATGGAGACCATTCTAAAAGAGAGGTTGATAACCTTTCTTGATAGTAATGGTCTACAGGATGAAAGACAGCATGGGTTTGCCTCGGGAAGATCATGGCAAACTAACCTGATCGACTCCTTCAACTGGGTCACTAGGGCAGTAGATGAAGGCCACGCTGTGGATGTCCTGTACCTGGACTTCAGCAAGGCTTTAGACTCTGTGTCCCATGGGAGGTTAATGAACTAGCTTAGGGACACGAGGGTGGGGGAGAAACTGGTGGGGTAGGTTGAGAGCTGGTTGCAGGGCAGACAAGAGAGGGTAGTTATAAGGGGAGAGACATCCAAGACAAAGCCAGTAACAAGTGGGGTACCACAGGGTTCAGTGCTGGGCCCTGTTTTGTTCAATGTCTTCATTGCAGAGGGGGTCAAGAGTAGGATAAGCCTGTTTGCAGATGACACTAAGATTTGTGCAGAAGTGGACAATGAGGAAGGGAGGTAGGCACTCAAATAGGATCTAGCTAAACTCAAACACTGGTCAAGGGAGGGGTAATTGGGGTTTAACGCTAAGAAGTGCAAGGTCATGCACCTCGGAGCAAGAAACCCAGGTTCCAACGGCAAACTTGTAGCTAGCAATCATCAGCAGGGACCGCTCCTGATGTCAGGTGACGCGACATCAGTACAACTATAAAAGGGGCGGTCCCTCGCCCACCCTCCAGTTCTCTTCCACCAGAGACCTAAAGAAAGGTAAGCAGAAAGGAAGGAGTAACAACTCCTGAGACCTTGTGCCCTAGTTAGACCTATGGGCTAGTCAGTATGAAAAGGAAAATTTCCAGGAGCTGGGGGAAGGTAGGGTGGAAAACTAGACCTACTGCAGGAACCTCTCGCGAAGATCTACTGTTACGATAAGTTCTTACGTAACTGCTATATCTTACTTTGAGAGGGTTCCTGCAGTAGGCCTTCACATATAGGACTGAATTCCCAGCAGTCTAAGAAGAAGGAGTCAGAGACGAGGTTCCGGGAGGAGGAACAGGTCTGCCAACTAAGGGTCTGCCTTAGGACAGAAGACCTTGCAAAACTGCAAGGCCGAAACCAGTTCTACGACTAGAGGCAATGTCCAGACTGTAGTGTTTAGTGAAGGTGTGGACAGAAGACCAAGTAGCCGCTGCACAAATCTCTGCAGCAGACACATTTCTGTAAAAGGTAGAGGTGGCCACGCTTCTAGTGGAGTGGCCTTTAACCGTCCCCGGAAGGGTCTTTCCATATTTCTGGTAAGTGTAGTGAATACAGTTAGCCAGCCACCTTGAGATAGTCTGCTTCGAGATGGCCCTGCCCTGGCACTTGGGGGAGCAAAGGCCACAAACAGTTGGTTCGATTTATGAACCTCCTTAGTCTGGGAGGTATAGTACCTCAGGATCCGATGCACATCCAAGGTGTGCAACAGATATTCCCCCCTGTTGGAATGCTGAGGATAACAGACTAGCAGTTTGACACTGTGGTTGAGAGTTGTCTCTGAAACCTCTTTCGGAAGAAAGGAAGGATTAGTCCTCAGGACCACCCGGTCCTTGTGAAAAATCAAATAAGGCTCTCTGCAAACAAAAGCCTGAAGCTCTGAAACTCTTCGAGCTGAGGTAATCGCAACTAAAAATAAAGTCTTCCAAGACAGGAAGTGCAAATCGCAACTTGCTGCCAGCTCAAAAGGGGGTAAAGTAAGTTTCTCCAACACGAAATTAAGATCCCAGGGAGGACAGGGGTTCCGGACTGGAGGTTTAATGTGAAGGATTCCCTTCAAGAAAGTTTTCAAAACCTCTAGTTGTGCTAGGGTCTTGCCCTCCAACGGGAGGTGGTAGGCCAACACTGCAGAAAGGTGGACCTTAATGGAGAAGTAACTAAGGCCCAACTCTGAAAGATGTACGAGGTAGTCTAACACCTGGGAAGCCGAGCAAGAAAAGGAGTCCCAAGTGTTTAGCTGTGGCCCAGATAGAAAATCTCTTCCACTTCGTGGCATAAGTAGATCTGGTAGAGGGTTTTCTGGCTTCTACCAGGACCAGAGTGACCTGGGAGGAAACTCCATAGCGGGAAACCACTATATCCACAGGTGCCATGCAAGAAAGTGGAGAGACTGAAGACTCGGATGTACCAAGGTGCCCTGCTCCTGACACAGAAGGTCATGGGATATCAGCAGAAGGACCGGTGGTTCTAGAGCCAGTTGTTGCAACAGCAGGAACCAAATCTGCTGAGGCCACAGAGGGGTGGATCAGAATCAAGTGGGCCCTTTCCGCCTGAAGTTTCAACAGAACCTTCTGAATAAGAAGAAAGAGAGGAAATGTGTATAGAAACCTCCCTGTCCGAGAGAGAGAGTGCGTCTCACCAAAAAGCACCATGCCCAGGAACGAACAAGCAAAAGCTGGGTAATTTTGCGTTGAAAGGGGAGGCGAACAGATCTAGGTCTGGCTGGCTCCAGCGAAGAAACAGGTCTTCGACTACTTCCTGCTTTAATTCCCACTCATGAGTCCTGGCTACTGATCGGCTGAGACTGTCCGCCAGAACATTGTGCACGCCTGGGACATGGACTGCTGTCAGAAACAGACCACGCTGAATAGCCCAGTTCCAAACTCTCATTGCTTCCTTGCAAAGAGCGTACGACCGGGTTCCTCCCTGTTTGTTGAGGTACCAGACAGTCGCCATGTTGTCTGTCTGGACCATAAGTGTTCCCGGAAGGAGTAACGACTGGAAGGCCTGGAGAGCATAGATTACTGCTCTGGTTTCCAGGACGTTGATGTGGAGCCGTTGGTCCTGGAGAGACCATGAACCTTGGGTTTTGTGGTCCCCTAAATGGGCTCCCCAACCCATATCAGAGGCATCCGAGGTGAGGATCTGGGTAGGGACCCGAGAATGGAAAGGAGCTCCCACTAACAGGTTGGAGAAATCCTGCCACCAAAGAAGATCCTTCTGCAGGCTGTTGGAAACCATGACCAGTTGGTTCATGTCGTCCAACCGTTGGTCCCACTGGACTCGAAGAGACCACTGGGTGACCCTCATGTGCAGTCTGGCCATGGCGACAGTAGGAATGGCCGCTGCCATAAGCCCCAAGAGATGGAGCACTGAGTGTGCTGGGGTCCAACAAGCCTTGGCCACCAAGGTGGCCTGGGAAGCTAAGGTCTCGGCTCGATCCACTGGCAAGAAGTCCTTGCTCTGGACTGTGTCTAGTACTGCCCCAATAAATTGGAGGTGCTGAGAGGGTACTAGCTGGGACTTGGGGAGGTTGATAGAGATGACTAGCTGGACAAACAAGTCCAGAGTGAAAGAGAGAGACTCCTTCAGAGTCCGGAGAGGTGGCTGAAAAAAGTCAGTCGTCTAGGTACGGGAACATATAGATGCCCTTGCAGTGGAGAATCGCCGCTACTACCGCTAGGCACTTGGTGAAACCCCGGGGCACTGAGGACAGGTCAAAAGAAAGTGCCCTGAATTGGAAATGGTTCCCCAAAAGAAGAACTGGAGGAAGCGGTGGTGGGCCGGGAGGATGGCGATATGTAGGTAAACATCCTGCATATCCAGGGAGCACAGCCATGCGTTTGACTGGAGCAGGGATAGGCGTCCCTGAAGGGACAGCATGTGGAACCTCCTGTACTCCAAGAAGAGGCTGAGCGTGCTGAGATCCAGGATATGTCACAGATCCCCCATCTTCTTTGGTACTAGGAAGAAATGGGAGTAGAATCCCCTTCCTAGTTGGTCTGGAGGGACGGGTTCTATGGCCACCTTTTGCAGCAGGGCCTGGATTTCTTGGCGGACAATGGGGCTCTTATCCGGCGGGTAAAAGGGTGTGGAGGTGGAACCTCCAGGAACTCGACAGAATGACCTCGTTGTATGAGCCGAAGAACCCATACGTCTGCGGTGACAGACTTCCAGCCTTCCAGGTGGAGGCCGAACCTCCCTCCTACCAGTTCCTCCAAAGGGAATGGAGGTAGAGGAAGGAGGGGGAGTGAGTCAGGATGCCGAGGTGAGGGGAGCTTTGGTCCCTGTGGCTGGTTTTGCAAACTTTGCCTGAGGGGTTTGAGCTCCAGAGCCAGTGGTGTGTCTTTGGCCTTGATGCTTGTTCTGGGTCTAATTCCATCATCTCTGGCAATGAAAGGGCGGCTTCTTTTGACCCATCCAATACATCGAGAGTACGTCCCGAAGAGATTATCCGCTCTCCTGCAGCCCTGTTATAATATCCTTTGCATCAACACGAAAGAGGACAGAACCCCTGAAGGGTGCGTCCAAAAGGGATGACTGGACATCCTGTGCCAGACCTGCAATACGGAGCCATGATAGGAGTCGAAGACAGATCCCCGTGGCCGCAGCCTGAGTCACGGAGTCCACGGAATCATACAAGGATCTGAGTACGGGACGGCAGGAAGATTTGTTCATGCAAACTTTGTCCAACAACTTGGCCCTGAGGTTTTCTCCAGAGATATCTTGAAAGTCCCTCTCCAGTTCTTTGAGGGATGCCTTTTGGAAGGCCACCATATGGGACATGTAATTTAGTGACCAGATGGCACAAGAAGTGGACGAGTAGATCTTTCTACCAAATTGGTCCAGTTATCATGAGTCCTTGTCTGGTGGAGATGAACTGAAGTGTTTGGGTTGAGCCGAACGGTCATGCGCAGCCGTGATGACCATGGAGTCTGCTTCCGGGTGCAAAGTCAAATGGAAAATCCCTTCCAGGGGGAAGTAAGTTCAATCAGCTTTTCTGGAAACAGCCAGGTTGTAGGAGGGCTGTTGCCAAACAGTAGTGACCAGGTCCTCATGAGGGCCCATCCAAGGGGGGATGGGTAGAGGGTCTGTAGTCACTAGATCCAAGTGTTCAGCCAGTCTCTTGCGCTGAGGGTCTATCTCCTTAAAAGGCCATCCTCCAGCTGTCTGGATAGTTCTCAACAAACCCAGGTAGTCCCGGAGGATAGCTTAAAGGCAGATATCCAGGCAGATAACTGGGTGTCGGATACCCAAGTGTCGGGTATCCGGGCGTGGGGTATCCAGGTGTTGGATATCCCGGCATCGGGTATCCCAGCGTCGGTGGCACATTGCCCGGCATTGGATATGCAGGATCTGTCGGAGGGCTGCCTGGCAGAAGAATGTGAGGATCAAGCCCCGGAAATCTACCAGAGGGTCCCATAGGACGGACGGCCGGTGAAGTGCCGAAGGAGCCACTGGGAAGTGGCAGTGGATCAGGTGTGGCACCCGAGGGTCCGAAGGAGGGGCTCCAGGCCTAGCAGATCCCAGTCGGCGACAGATCCCTAGGAGGAGGGAGGTCCAAAGTCGGTGCTGTCTGGCGGAGAGGGAGCTCTGGGAGACTAGCGACAGGTCGGATGTGATCGAGGGAAGAGACCGGTCGGGCCTGGGTGGCAAATCCTGGAGGTAGAAACCTGCAGGGATGAAGGGTCTCCATAAACACACTCGTGCCGTCATCAGGGTCCTCAAAGGGAGCTCGCGAGGCGAGTAGATGCGGCTGTGCGGTTGACGGGTGGTCCGTCGTCTGACTTATCAGTCGTGACCAAGCTGGTTGCAGCAGAGGAACCGTGGATATGATGATTACTCTGGGCAGGGCGCCCGGCAGCAGGGCCAGAGGGCAAAGCAAAGGAGAAGAAATAAAAACCTCAAGAGATGCTACCCCCATCTGCCCGCTCACCTCGGCAGGAGGTGGAGAAGGCAACCGGCCTGCAGAAGCAGACGGGGGCCCGGAAGAGTAGTACTCATGGTCCTGGAGGTAGAAGGCCTTCCTCGTGGCGATGGGCTCCTCTCCCAGCACTTCTCCTTTTCCTTCTTTTTCTTTCTTGGGGCCGGCGATGATGATCTCGCCTAAGCTCCTGGAGCTCCTTTTCCATAGAAGCTAGCCAACGGGTAAGAAGGTGGACCTCGAGGGTCTGCTTGTGTTGGGTCTGGGTGGCCTGGTTGAATCCCTGGCAAACAGCACACTTGGCAAAGTTGTGCCTATGCCCGAGGCAGAAGAGACAACAGAAGTGGTCATCCCCATGTGGGATTTGAGCGCTGCACTTGATGTACTTCTTTTTTGGACGAGCCAACATACACTCTTTCGAACACTGCTGAAAAGGTGATGAGGAAAATGAAGAAAATGTCGAATATAAAGCGGATGACTGATTGCTGTTCTAACACGTCTGCCGAACTAACTGAGGCAATGGCGGGAAAGAACTGGAGGGAGGGTGTGGGACCGCCCCTTTTATAGTCGGACTGACGTCGCGTCACCTGATGTCGGGGGCATTCCCCGCTGATGATTGCTAGCTACAAGTTTGCCGTTGGAACCTGACACCAGGGGGTGCAGTCCTATATGTGAAGACCTACTGCAGGAACACTCTCAAAGTAAGATCTTATATTTTGCGGCATCCAAGGCTGTTCCAGCTGTCTCAGCCAAGTTCTGCCACCTCTCCAGAGATCTTATCAGCCATGGCCAGGACAGCAGACCACAGGGTTTTCTTGTACTGGGCTGTAGAGGCCATGTAATTGGCCTGTCTGACAAGAAGGGAAGCTACCATGTACCCCTTCTGCCCCATGATATCAATATTTCTGGAATCCTTATCAAGTGGGTGTGAAGCCAAAGGCACCCAAGCCTTATCACATGCAGCAGCCTGTACCACCCCTCATGGTCTGGGTGCATAAATAGAAACTCAGCATTTGATCTCTCTAGCTGATATTTTTTATCCATCTTTCTGTCTACCCCTAGAATAGAAGTGGAAGTCTGCAGAGTTTTTAAAACAGCTTTCTTTAGGGCCTTATGAATTGGTCACAAAAGTCTCTTAGTGGGAGTGAGACCCATCATATCCAAGAAGTCCGCTTCTTCCTCATCCTCCACTGTTTCCTGGATGGAGAGCTTGAGGGTGTCAATCATTTATCTCACAAAAAAATTCTGAGATGAATAATCCTCCAGTCCTGGGGAGGGGAGGAGAGGAGGGAGAGACGGATGTCCTGTTCTGGGGAGACTATAGGCTTGGTGGGTTCTTTCTCCTCCTCCTCTGGTTCGTCATATAGGTACACCGGTTCCAGAGTGGGAGGAACCGACGGAACTGAGGAGGGAACCACGGTGACAGGGTTGAATAGGGCCCTGCCCCATTTGCTATGCAGAAAGAGTTTAAACACAATGGTCTGTTCTACCCTCTCCTTTTCTGTCTGGCTGCTCAACTAGATTTTCTCGTGAGACCTAGGAACTGATCACTCTGACAGTTTCACAGTTCTCCGCCTCTCGCTATCTCTCTGCCTTCCCTTGCTATTTCTGTCTTTTCTTCCTCCTTGCATATCTGCAGGAATAAAAATATAAGTGAATCTTTATGTGGAAATGTCACTGATACTGGGATTCTTATGTTTAAAGCTCTATATAATTACACTGTTGAAATGATTGCAAAAAGCTATTATTTGGAACTTATTGGGTTAACCTGAGATGCAGTTTTTAAGCCTTTTGCAGCTCTGTAAACAAGAGGTCAGTTCTGGATCACTATGTTCTTTTTGTTGCACCTGCAAGGAATGAAACTTGCAAGAACATTCTGTGAGAAGCAGGCTCTCTTAACAAGTTCCCAGACAAAGACTTATAAAAAAAGAGCAGCAATGCTTTTGCTAGAGAGACAAGGAGAGTGAGAGACAGAAACTTGGAATTAAGAGATACCCTCAGAAGAAGGACTTTGTTTTCCCTGTTTGTACTGCCTTTGTAAATAGTTATACTGAATAATTGTTATTTTTTATTTTGCTGTTATGAGAAAAATAAAACGCTATTTGCAAATTTTGAAACTGCTCCTGGTTTTCCTATGCTTCCTGACCTGGGTCTCGATGACACACGGGACTGACAGCCTGGAGGGCCTGTAGGATCTGTAAGGCCTTGCCAATGTCCTCAGCTAAGGGCATTATCGGTTTGTCAGCTGAGAGCTCCTTTGCTTTTTCAGCAGGAGGTGCAGCGACATATTTTTCTTTGTGTTTCCTTTTTGCAGGAACTGGTTCAGTAGCCGGTTCCACTGGTCTCTTGGATTTTGTTCTTCAACTGAATTCAATACAATGTTAGTAAATATCAAAACCAATCGGTTCCCTAAAGCCTAGTCTCAGTAGGTAGCACACTCGCCTCTGAGGCTGGGAGATCAGAGGGCTGTGGGTTCAGTTCCCACATCTGGCACTTGGGTTAATATCCCAATACTGACACTGTAGTGCAGCATGAGGGGGGTGCTGCACTTCTGAGGTGGCGTCTTTCGGATGAGACGTTAAACCGAGGTCCCATCTGCCTGGATTGGTGGTAGTTCAGGTGGATGTTAAAGATCCCATGGTACTTATCGAAAAGAGTAGGGGAATTTCCCCGGTGTTCTGGCCAAATTTCTCCCATTCACTAAAAATACCACCAACAGCTTAATCTGGTTCAATTTCAGTTGCTTACCATCTGTACCCCCCCCGTCGCCCCTGAAAAAGGGACATCTAGGCCCAGTGGGCTTACCGGGTCAACAAAATTCAATAAAAAAATAAATAAAAGAGATTTAAACACGGGGAACTGATGAAAAAGCTTGGTTCCAGACAGGAATGAAACCTCTAACAAACCCAAAAAGTTAAAATACAGTGCTACAGTTCCTGGCAAGGAACCGGAATGCTAGCAAGTAAATAATGAATTTCTGTGGTAAACAACACTGGGAACAACGGTTCCCCTTGGTTCCCTAGAACCGCTAAAAATACCAAAAACCTACTAAAACTAAGCTAACTAACCTGAATAGGGGCAGCAATTGAAAATAAAATAATTAAAATGTTACTACATGAGCCTGCCTGTCAGCGCAGCGGTTAGATTTTCATCTGTGACGCTGACGACCTGGGTTCGGGAATGGACCTGGGTCGCTGGAGGGCCAGCCGGGGTTGGGGGAGAATGATGGAGCATCCAGCGACAGCTTTCCTTCTCTGGGGGGACAGTGGGGATGCAGCCCGGCACCTGCTGGCCCCTGGTGGAGGCTGAGAGTACAGCAGGACGTCAGGACCCAGATGACTGGGGAATGGCGGACGTCAGCGGACACCGTGCTGTCCGTGGCACGCCACTTCCCTGGGGAAAAACATGAAAAACAGACTCCCCAGACCCTCATTGCTGAGTTCGGGACCTCCATCTGCCACCTCAGCAGCACCCAGGATCGCTGGAATGGCCGGAAGCTCATCCCCTACAAAGGTAAGGGACACACCCGATGAAGGGATACATCGAGGTTACCTGGGTTGGCTGCAATGTGGGGCGATGGGACCGGGAGCTGCTGGGTGAGAAGGTCCATGTGAGGCCTGAAGGAGGGATCGGCCAAGATGCAGGGTGGGCGCATAAAAAAATAAATAAATAAATAAATAAATAATGTTACTACATGAAAAAACAATAAGTTTGAAGAAAGTTGAGGAGAGCTCTCCGAGGCATCCAAACTAGCAGGCGCAGAAATGAATCTGAGCGTTATCAGAACGCAACAGTTACTAGGGGCAGCAGTTTGAAACTGGCATGAGCCAATGAGAATTCCATCATTTACATACATTATATTCTCTCCAGGGCAGTTCAATATAGGAAGCTGACTGCATCAGTTAAGCATACTGGGGGACTCCTGTGGTTTGAATCAGGCAATTCCAAGAAAGCCACCAAGTTTCTCTTGGTAATGTCCTGTTCCTCTGACTCAAACTCCATCTGAAGTTTTTGAGGAGATGAATGGTGGATCTTCAGGAGGGGACCTTGGTGAGTACACTACTGAGTCCTTACTCCCTGTTGATATAGTGGAAACAGGTTTCTCACAGGAGCTTTCCACATACTCTTCCTCCTGCATAATAAGAACAGGATACCTGATTCTCGTTGACACATTCAGTTGGCCACAAAGAGGAAGCGGGTGCAGCCGTCGACGCTGGAGTGTGTCGAATATGCCCCATCAACGTGTCTCCTGTTACAGAAGGAGGAGGTAGCAGGCATTTATGCATTTCTAAAAGTGATTGCTAACTAGGGAAAGTCTAGAGAATTGTGTGTGTGTGTGTGTGTGTGTGTGTGTGTGTGTGTGTGTATATATATATATATGTATATATATATATATATATATACAGTGGCGTGAAAAAGTATTTGCCCCCTTCCTGATTTTCTCTATTATTGCATATTTGTCACACTGGATGTTTTCAGGTCTTTAGACAAAATATAATATTAGATAAAGGGAACCTGAGTGAACAAATAACACTTTTTTTTTATTATTTCATTTATTTAACGAAAAAGTTAACCAACACCAACTGGCACTGTGTGAAAAATAATTGCCCCTAGTTAAATCAACCTAATTAAAGGGATAATTAGAGTCAGCAGGTTGAACACAGCCAGGCTTGATTACAGCCAGCCCTGCTCAATATAAACCTCACTTATTTTGACCCTTACCATCAGAGTCACGTTGCCTGCACAAAGATTCAACAAGCACAGTATGCCATGATCAAAGGAAGTTCCTGAAAAGATCAGAAAAAATTTGTTGCCCTCTATCAGTCTGGAAGGGTTACAAAGCTATTTCTAAGGCTCTGGGACTCCATCGAACCACAGTGAGGCCATAATCTCCAAATGGAGAACACTTGGAACAGTAGTGAATCTTCCCAGGGTGGTGACCTGCAAAAGTTACTCCAAGGGTGCAGCGTAAAATCATCCAGGAAGTCTCAAAGGATCCTAAAACAACATCTAAAGAACTGCAGGCTTCTCTTGCCTCAGCTAAGGTCAGTGTTCATGACTCCACAATCAGGAAGAGACTGGGCAAAAATGGGCTTCATGTGAGAGTAGCAAGGCGGAAACCACTGCTAACCAAGAAGAACATAAACGCTCATCTCTCATTTGCCAAGAAGCACCTGGATGATCCACAAGCCTTTTGGGAAAATGCTCTATGGACAGATGAGTCCAAAGTGGAACTTTTTGGATGACATGGATCCCATAATGTCTCGCGTAAAGCAAACACAGCATTCCACAGTAAGAACACCATACCAACAGTCAAACATGGTGGTGGTAATGTGATGGTGTGGGGATGCTTTGCTGCCTAAGGACCTGGATGACTTGTCATAATTAAAGGAACCATGAATTCTGCTCTGTACCAGAAAATTCTTAAGGAGAATGTCCGGTCATCCTTCCATCAGCTGAAGCTGAAGCGTAGTTAGGTCATGCAGCAAGACAATGATCCAAAACACAAAAGCAAGTCCACATCAGAATGGCTAAAAAGTAAAATTAAAGTTTTGGGTGGCCTAGTCAAAGTCAGACTTAAACCCAATAGAGATGCTGTGGCAGGACCACAAACGAGCAGCTCATGTAGCAAAAAATGTTACTGAATTAAAAGCAGTTCTGCGAGGGAAGAGTGGGTTAAAATTCCTCCACAGTGATGTGAAAGACTGATATTGAATTATAGGAAGTGTTTGGTTGTAGTCATTGCAGCTAAATGTGGCGTAACCAGTTATTAAGTGTAAGGGGGCAATTACTTTTTCACACAGTGCCAGTTGGTGTTGGTTAACTTTTTTTCATTAAATAAGTGAAATTAAAAAAAAAAACAAGTGTTATTTGTTCACTCAGGTTCCCTTTATCTAATATTACATTTTCTGTAAAGACCTGAAAACATCCAGTGTGCCAAATATGCAATAATAGAGAAAATCAGGAAGGGGGCAAATACTTTTTCACGCCACTGTATATATACACACACACACACATACAGTATACACACACACGCACACATATTATATATTCTTTGCAACAAACTACGTTAATACAGACATTAGGGTTGTAAAAACACAAAGTGTACAAAGACAGAAATGAAAGAACACTGGGGATTTGGGTCTCCCAAATATTGGTGAATCAGTGGTGGTGTCTTACTTGGAGTTGTCAAACCTAATGCCCACCCCCAGCCCATAGCTTCCTGTCCTAAGCACAAGATACAGCTCCAACCTAGTGCCTCATAGTGATACAGTATGGCCAACATAAGCTATGAGCCCTGCAGAAGACATCACATTTGACCTCGTCTGATCCAGGGCAGGGGTAGGCATTAGGGTTGACAACCCCAAGTAAGACCCCACCACTAATTCACCAATACTCTGGAGACCCAAATCCCTAATGTTTTTTCATTTTCCGTCTTTGTACACTTTGCAGTTTTACAACTCTCATGTCTGCATTAATGTAGTTTTTCTCAAAGAATTTCCCTTCTGTTTGTGATAGTTTGAACTGTATCCTCATTTGCGCAGATCCTTTAGGGACCTGCGCAAAATGAGATAAATACAATATTGGAGACAGTCATGATGCAGTGCATGGGTCCAGCAGACACCGGCACACACCTCGATACCTTGTGGGTGAGGTTTCCTGACCCACCACAGGGTGTGCCATCTGTGCCAAAACACTGCTCTGTCCATATCCAGGCTGTGACTGGTACTGCAGGCTGCAGCACCTTCCTCATCAGCCTTGTCCCAGTAAACCGCTCACTGAATTCATACCCGAACACAGCTCACTGGCACAAAGGCAGACTGTTCCCCAGAGGTGCAATGGACATCCCTGCAATCGATGTTACTTAATAAATTGTTTTTTAATATTTTGACCCCAAACATTCAACATATTCTTCTTATGACCCCACTTCATAAACCCCAAAGGTGAACATTTTCAAATCCATGCTGAAATGCCATTCCGTGCCACAGGTGCGAAAACACGTTTCAGAAAGGATGTGAAAAATGACAGCTGTACTGTTCATGAGGTGGTGTGAAAAAATGGGTATGCTAAAATCTGGAGTCACAACATTGTATGACAATTTTTATAAATTATTTCGAGACACTGGGGGTGGACTCCCCAATTGTCCCACACTGATGGGGGTTAAGATCTAATAAAATGCTGACACGAAGATTGAGGCCCCCTATGTCGGCAAGCCTTTTATTTATTACACAACTGGCGGGGGGGGGGGCATCCCAGTGTCAGATTATACAATGAAATAAATTAACTAAAGAAAGAAAGACTGCCACTTGGGATTGGGGCCCCTGCTGTGCAGATGGCACAGCACATCAAGATGGCAGGGTGAGTGACGACAACAGCCTGATACACTATACTAAACATGTCATTTAGTAAAGGACAGTTATGTCGTATAGTGCAAACTATACAACACAGCTTTCCTTTAGTAAACGACAGCTGTGTCGTATAGTGCAACCAGCTCCTAACAGACAAATACATTATACGGCACAAAGCTTTATTCCTCAGTCCATGGTTCAGCTTTGAAGAGTGCAGATGGGTCCCAATCCACAGAAGATGACAGCATACGACCCCAGCAGGTAAGTATAGGGTGTGGGGGGGTGGTGGGTGCTCAGTGGGAGGGTCGGGATGAGGAGATGGTAAGGGCAGCGACCATGGGGGACTGTTTTCTTTATTTCAGGTTTAAATACACACACGCACATATATACACACACACACACACAAAGGATGTCAGGAGACAGTTTCTTTTTTGCAGGTATAGCTATAGAATGAATCTATTTCAGGACACTGGGGATGGGCTCCCAAGTGTCCTATTCTGCTGGAGAGGGGTGAAAATAACAGGCTGCAAGGGCAGGGGGCCATCCGACCCTGGGGTGGGCATCCTAGTGTCGGATTGTACAAATTAATTAATACACTACCACCTGTGATTGGGGCCCTCTGGTGTGCAGATAAAGTTGAAGGCACAGCACAGTCAGGATGACAGAGCTACAATGACAGTAGCCCCGTCTCTGACCTACAAGTGGCGACAGCAGCAGGGGTTGCACTATTCGAGACACGATGTCTATTAAAGACCGCTGTGTCGTATAGTGCAAACTGCTGTTTCACAAAAATTCAGTTATGAATAGAATGTTGATTTTTTTTTTTTGAACTGCACATGCTCAGAAATGGAACATTTTAGTAAGTAATTTAAACACTACTTAACAGCGGGACCTTAAAACCACAAAAGCACACACCTTGGACCAACCTCTATCGAACCTGAAAGTTTCAGTTTCAAAACCTTTTATTTTTTTAGTTATCAGGTGGCAAAAAAAGTCTTAAAAGAGAGACTTTTGAGTTTTTTGGCCCCTCTGTAACTTTGCCTCCCCTAAACCGATCTACATGAAATTTACAGGCTCAAGAGATCCTGTCACAGAGGCAGTGCTTTCAAATTTCATGTAAATCAGTTGAACGGGGACAAAATTATTATGGTGCAAAAATTTCAGTTTAACATATAAGTGCATACTCAATCCTAATATACAGACGCGACTGCACCTGTATTTTATATACAGAGATATATAATGTGTGTGTGTGTGTGTGTGTGTATGTATGTATGTGTGTATATATATATATATATATATATAAAAAGCAGTCGACTGTAATGGCTGCTTTTCCGTACAGGGTCTGTTAAGTATGGTGTAAGTATGGTGGATGGCGGGAAAAGATCTGAGGAGGGAAGGGGCCGTCCACGTTTATATGGGAAGTGCCAACCTAGGGCGTCATTATGGACAGCCCTTAGTGGACTGCTTGCAAAAAGTTTACATGTGGTCCTACTGCCTGGCAGCTATATAGCTCCATAGGTGTGGCCTGATGAAAGAGATATCCCCAAAGATGATTTTGTGTTTTCAGAATTAGAATCTGATTCTGATTCCAATTTCCATTCTGCAGGCAAGAAGTGGAAGCCTGCTGCCAGTCCTCCCCTACCAGCAGCCAACAGTCTCTGGTGGGTTATCACTGACAGAAAGCTTCATATACTTCAGTGGGACACTATTAGGAATCAGATTTCCAATTCCAGAATCTGTAGATGGATTGGAGTTTAGTGATTCCAATCATCCCTAATGTTCACTCACACCTCTCAGAAACTACTTACAGAATTCCTTTATTTAGAAGTGGCTGTGCATTGTACCAGTTGCTATCCACAGACCTTTTGCACTCATGGAATTCAAGCTTCACCACATTGTGAGCTGTTGGGTGTGGGTAGTATGTGGACAGCAACTGGCTCAACGCACAGACACTTTAAAATAAATGACCTATTTCAGTACTTCCTGATTTCTTTTTTGGGGGGGTGTGAGTGAGCTCTGTGTTTTCCTTTTGTTGCCATGAACCCTTATCAAAAAGGTGATGGATGCCAGACCTTGTGGCATGGCAGCAGCGTACTGCACTGCCACATGGGAGACCACTGTTGCCCTGCAGACCCATAATGGCAGTGGAAGGGGACAGATATGTCATGAAAGAGAGGCTCCTTCCTGGGGTATCCCATCAAAAAGAGCGTCATGCAAAAAAGCATAGTGAAAACCACTCCGTTGCATGTCTGCAATATATTTCTCCTTGATGCAGTTTTTACTTGTCTCTATTTTACAGGGATGTATACTTCTTTCTTTCTTTCTGGTTATTGACAACACTGGTATTGACCACGCCATCTTTGAGTTCTTGGATTAGAAGTGGGACCCCTTCCTGGTCCCCCTGGGAAGGAGGGCAAAGGTCACTCACCATTAGCACACCTTTGGCCAACTTTGGAGCCACCTGTGAAGACAACTGCTCACCACCGATCCTGGCCAGAAGAACGGTGCAGTTGTGGCATCATTAGTCATCAGGGTGGGAACAGTGGGAAGCAGCCAAACAGGAGGGGTTAAAATAGTGAAGGAAAATGAAAGCACTCTGCTTGGCATGCAGCAGAATATAGATTGGACTTACTCTTTCTTGCCTAGCTGTGTTTGCAATTCACTCCGATCTCCCTTCAATTTCTTCACTAGTCCTCGAGGACGCTCACACTCCTGCTGTGTATCAGATTGCTCAGGGTGCTCTGTGCTCGGGGCTGGGAGAGCCAGCTGAGAAGTACCACCATTATTCTGAAACCGAAGGGAAGCTGACTCCAGTTCCTCTACCTTCTGGCAATTTAAAGAAAGACAGAATTTTAGTGCCAACTCTCCCTTTAAGTATTTAACTGGGTTTGGCTCCAAGCAGAGTCCAATGGGCTATCGAACAAGCTAGAGAATAAAACCCCTGACATACAGGGATATTTACTCAATAACGGAATAAATAAGAAAACTTAGCAGGCAGAGCCATCATGCCAATAGAGTGGGGTGAGGCATATGTCCCTCCCCACGAACTGCCATCCAAGAAGTGCTTTGTTAGCTGAGATTGGAGGCAAATTGTTACAATTATTTATCAAATTGACACACTTAATGGCAGAACTCACAAAGTTACAACATTTCAACTAAAGTGGCAATGATGGATTTGGTACCTGGCCCAATAACATTTGTGCCGTAGGATTACTGAGGGGGAAGAGCACCAAGCTAGAGCATCATTCCAGGGGACTCAGGGAAAGAAGGTCCAGAAAGTGTAACCTATTACCTGAACGTTATTCTAAGATGAGATTTCATACTGTGAAAATGTCCATCACTTATACTTGCACTGCTAGAGCAAAAATAGTATCACTCTTACATTAGTTTATAGCTCGTCCCCCAAATCCACCCTCACCAGGCAATACCTTCTCTTCCATTCCTTCTGCCGTTTTGCCCTGGACCGTCCGCCCACAACTCACCACTGTGATCTCTACAGATCCTTAGACCTTCCTTCCTTACTTACAGGACCAGAGAATGGCGCATTGTGCTAGAATAACAGCAAAATACTGGTCCCAGTCCCTCCCCTCGTACCTTGCTAATACCGTAGCTGCTCAAACCCCTTCATGCTACACCCTCCGTAATCTCGACTTTAGGCTCCTCACCCTCCCACACATGTCCTCCTCCAACGGTCAACGTGCATTCAAGTACCGAATGCCTTACCTGTGGGACGCACTCCCAGCAGTGATTAGACACTCCTCCCCCTCTCTGCAGCTCAACCTCCTCTTCAAACAGCATTTTGCCACCACCTGCTCGTGCAGCTAGCCCCTCAAGGTATTTCTGATAGTTTAAATACCCGATTGCATGTGTGTTTGTTAGCTACATGATACAATGCGATTCCGCTGCACTTAAGCCTCATTGTGTGTCCTGGCTGGACAATTTTCTTCCCCTGCCAAGAGGCAGGTGTATCTTGTACAATGTGTTTCTCTCGACCTTGCATTGCGCTTTGGCATTCATTTGTATGTTGCTCTGTATACTGTCTACCCTAAATCCCCCCCAGGACGCATCTGGAGTCGAGCACTACACCGCTCAGTATGCCTTCCTGGTAAAACGCTTAAATAAATAAATAAATAAACAAACAAACAACGGAAAACTCATCCTAACCACATTGATGTACTTGTCAAACCACAATGACACATTGTACTGTCTTATGTCTCCCAATAAAAATGAAATTAAAAAAAAAAAGGACTCAGCATTCTCTGGGACAGAGAAAAGCTGAGACCCTTGATCAACAGCTAAGAAAACACTCCAGAATCTCTGCACTGCCAGTACTTTGTTATGTACTACGGATTGTACTATATGTTGTCTTTGCCTTGTTGATGTATCTGTTTACAAGGGACGTCCTTGCAAATGAGCTTGCTCAGTGGACCTTATCCCTTCACAATAAACTGAACTGAGTTGAGAACAGTGGACATAATGCATTCCTGGATAACCATTTCCTATACGGCGTGTGTGTGCGTGCGCGTGTGTGTATGTGTCTCTGCGCGCGTGCACAGAAGGGCAACTGTTGCTTTTAAAGGGATATTCGGGAAAAACTGCTGTTTATGGTTGTTTGAGAACATATGACTGTGGGCTAGGCTATGTGTTCACGCAAGTTTGCCTGTATTTCTGAATATACAGTATTTGTGAGTGGTCATGGGTCTGTGTGCATGGACGTTCGTGTGTATGTTTGAATATATATGTGAATGGGCATGGGTCTGTGTGCATGCATGTCCATGTACGTCTGAATATATATGGAAGTGGCCATCGGTCTGTGTGCAAGCATGTTTGTGTATGTTTGAATATATATGGAAGTGAGCATGAGTCTATGTGAAACAGAAACATAGAAAGTGACGGCAGAAGGGGACCACAAGGTCCATCTAGTCTGCCCAAGAACCCATCTGGTGCTATTCCCCCTTTCCGCCTTTGCCTTTCCATATGCTACCTTTTTGTCTATCACATGCGTTCTTGAACTCATTTACCATTTTGGCCCCACTACCTCTTTGGGTAGGCTATTCCACAAGTCCACCACCCTCTCTGTAAAGAAGAACTTCCTTGTATTACTCATGAACCTCCCCCCCTTCAGCCTCAAGTCATACCCCTCTCGTTCTCCTGCTCTCTTTCAATTAGAAAAGTTCCTGAACATTAACCTTATTCATACCCCTCATATATTTAAAAGTCTCAATCATGTCGCCCTTCTCCCTCCTCTGTTCCAGGGAGTACATGTTGAGTCCCCTCAGCCTGTCCTGGTATGCCATATGATGCAGTCTCTGAATCACTTTCGTGGCCCTCCTCTGCACAGTCTGAATTCTGTCTATGTCCCTTTTAAGGCGTGGTCTCCAATACTGTACGCAGTACTCCAAGTGGGGAGGCACAAGCGCCTCTATAAAGTGTAGCAATTCACTCTCTCCTACTTACTCGCGGATTCCCTCCTGATGCAGCCTTAGCATGCCACTTGCTTTTAGTGCCTCCTTTTCACACTGTTTACCCACTTTCAAATCTTCTGATATAATGACCCCAAGTTCCCTCGCCTGGCTGGTGGATGCTAGCTTCCCTCCTCCCAGATAGTAATCCTCTTTGGGAATGTTTCTGCCTAAGTGCATGACTTTGCACTTTTTGGCATTAAATTTCAGCTGCCATGTTTCCAACCACTCCTCCAGCTTCTTCAAATCTGAAGTCATACTCCTCACATCCTCAGGGGAGTCCACTCTGTTGCAAATCTTGGTGTGCATGCGTATTCATGCACATTCATGTGTATGTTGAAATACATGTTAAATCAACTGCTAGTGAAAATATTGTATTTCCTTGCTCACAGAAAAATAAGGTTTTAAGGGATGGTGTAGTATTTCGTTTCCCAGGCTTTTCTCCTGTTTTTCTGTGCTAAATTTTTTGATCCCCTGCTATTTCTTGCCCCTTCTCCCATCTCTGAAACCCTCCTGCCTAGTTAATCAATTCTGTCCATCCCTCCCAGTTAATCTTTGTCTGTCCCAGCCTCTTTCTTTTGTTATCAGACTCAAGTTAATCTGTAACCCCTCTCCTCTTCCCCTAGGCTCCTGGGTGCCCCGGATCAGGCCACCGTGCCGCTCCACACGCGACTCCCAGACCACTGCGAACCCCATCTGCCCACCTGGCCAGCACTGGTGTAGTCTCTGGCCCAGTTTGAATTTCTGGCACCTTTTTCTGAAGCAGCTACCTGCTCCAAACTACAACTTCATTTAGTTTGAACTTTTTAATACAAACCAGACAGGAGGAAGCATCTGTTAGTCTTTAGCTGTTGTAATACCTGTCTGCCCTGCAAACTTAAAAAATTGTTTGCTTCTGCAGCTTGTTACTTTTCCAATTTGCTGCCAGTCTACAAACTTTAAAATATGTGTTTGCTTGAAAACTCCTGTGTTTAAAGCATTCCCACCAGCATGCAAATCTTTTATAATTATTTGACTGCTCTGCAGCTTTGGATTTATTCTGCAAATTTCTGCCAGGCTGAATCAGTTTTCTCCCCCCTCCCCCCACGGCTTTTTAAATGCTCATTTCTAGAGTGTGCAGGAGGCAGTATCACTTTGTCCCATACTGATTGTGACCATCAATTTGGGGGTGGAGCCGGGGCAGCAGGGCCATAAACTCGTCTCCTACTGCACCCGAGAGTTGGTACTGTTTCCACATTGTCTGAAATCTAGGTCAAGTTATTTTTTGGTTATACACACATGAACATAACACCAAAGCTTGCCTCTTGGAAAGTTTTGTCCTTAAATTTTGTGGTCTTCCACTTCTGCTAACTACTGCACGATTTCCTAAGTGGTCCTTCTCCCTGTCCTCATACCCTGTACTTTCTCTTTTTTCCCTAGAGCTTTGCCTGTTATCTATTCTTATCACTGCGAAACATGGGGTGTTTTTGCGCCACTGCTACTCTGTAGGAGCATTCACTCTATTACTAGCCTTCCATTTTTCAGCAGATATCCTCACCCAGCTATCTACAGACTCTGGCTGCTTCAATAACTCTGAGGATTGGTGCCATTGTTTCTCAAACCTAATTGTCAGGGATGATACCTCCATCCCTAAAACCTGGCTCCTAAAACTTATCCCATTTGCTAGCATAGCCGACTACCTTAAACCCCCCCCCCCCATGTGCTGCTGGGGGTAGCTCGAACCTCTCCCACTGGAAACCTGGGTATCCCTATGACTCTCTCTCAGTCCAACCCGCCCCCACCCCGATGTACCTCCTCTATGGATCCTTCTCACTGGTTCACTAAGAAGTGACTTAGGCTTGCACATATGAATATTAGAAGCTTGACAGCTAATTTTGCATAGCTTGAAGCTTGGATGGCTCATAACTCCCTGGATGTCCCAAGTTTATCCGAGAGAGGGTTAGAACCCCCATACACCTGATTCTTTATGTATGATTAATGGCTTTAAGCACCATAGATGTGATCATCCAAATGCAAAAAAGGGTGGAGGTGATATATTCTATACAAGATAGGATCCTGATGTTACTGTCTGCACGGTTAATACTAGTTGCCTATGCGAAACTGTTCACATAGTCGTTACCCTTGGTTACACTAAAAAGCTAAACACTAAGTGCATTTATCCTAATATCCTAATAATGGGCTAACATGCCTGACTAATGTAACTGACCATCTTACCTCTCAAAAAGGCAGACAAGAGCTCATCTTAATAGGGAACCTAAACCTTGATTGGCTAGGGAAAAACTCTAATTTCTATGCTGCCAAACTTGGCAGGCTCCACCTGTCCTAGTTGGTTACCTCCCCGACCAGTCAGTCTTACAACAGCAGTCTGCAGTCTCTACTTGTCTGGGTTGTATCAAACAGGCCTGACCGGATCAGTGCTGTGGGAGTTTTACCAGACTCCATCAGTGACCATTCCCCAGTCTACTGTGTTTGGAAAGCAAGGGCCCCTAAACTCCCACCCTAAGAATTTCTGTTCAGGGACTTCTCAAAGCTGGATAAGAGAACCCTAATCTCGGAGCTCCAGAATACTGACTGGGCACCCCTATACAATAACTGCAACATGGAACTTGCTGCACAATACCTTCTCTCCACGCTTCACAACCTAGAGGATAAATATGTCTCAGTAAAAAGGCATTGTATCTAAGGAACTGCTACCCGCTGGCTAAATTCTTCACTCCTGGCCTCATTCAAACGGAGAGATAAAGCATGGAATAAAGCAAAGCTAACCCAGTCCCCATCTGACTGGGCTGAGTACAGAAGACTCCAAAACCCCTGTAAGGTATCTATCAGATCTGCTAAAGCCAATTACCACTATCAGCTTCTCAGTACCTCTGCCTGTGACTCTCGTGGTTTTTGGAGTCATGGTAACACTATTCTGGGGAAAAAACAAGAGCCATGTCATCTCTGAAATGATCGTGGACGGGTGTAGCTGTAACAACCCGCTCACTATCGCAGATGCTCGTAACTCCTAATTTACTGACCTCTCATCCTACACTGCACCCCCTGGACCCTCACCTGAGCCTCCTCATGACAACATAAAACCAGATAACCCCCCCTTCAACTTTCGCCCAATCTTCAAATCTGAAATCCCGAGCCTACGCAAGTCCATCTCTCCTGCTGGGTCGGCAGGGGCAGATGGACTCCTACCAAAATTTCTGAAAACTATTGCCCATTTCATAGTCTCTCCTGTGACTCGACTTTTCAACCTATCCCTGTTCACAGGCCATGTCCCTTCCCTCGGGAAGACTGCTCGAGTAGTCCCTGTCCACAAAAAGGGCGACACCACTAACCTGGACAACTACCACCCTATTGCCATCCTTTCAACCTTATCTAAAATCCTGGAGAAAATTGTTGCTACCCGGATCATGGACCACCTTCACTGGTTCAACTTCCTCACCCTGGATCAACATGGTTTTCGTTGAGGGCATAGCACATCCACTGCACTCATACAGTTCACAAATGATGTCAGACTTGCCATGGACAACAGTTCTCTCACTGGAGCGACTTTTGTTGATCTGATGAAAGCTTTCCATTTAGTTTACCATCCGCTGCTTCTGTCCAAGTTGTCATCTTCTAGTTTCTCCTCCTCTGCAACTGCCTGGTTCCAAAATTATCTCTCGGAACGCCAGCAATTTGTCCAGATCAGAGGTGCTAAGTCCTCCCTCACCCACACCTGGACTGGAGTGCTCCAAAGTTTGATACCCGGCCCACTCCTGTTTACGGTCTTTGTAAATGATCTCCCATCACTTACTGGACCCTCCTCAGCCCAATTATATGCGACAATCTGGTTCTTTACTCTTCCTCTCCAAACCTCTCGGACATCAACCAGAACCTTAACCAAGATTTACAGAACAGGCTTGTCCTCAATAAAAATAAAACCATGACTATGCTCTTTGGTTCATGATCAAAAATCTGGACCTGCACCCAACCATTATACATCAGAGTGCTTGATGGTACTCCCCTCAACATATTTACCTCCTTTAAGTACCTAGGAGTCACCCTTGATCCCACCTTGGGCTATGAACTGCACCGAGCTGCAGATCAAAACGGTTACTCTACAACTAGGACTTGCATATAAGGTCAGACATAGCCTAACATCCACGGCAAGGTTGGCCACTGCACAAGGGATCTTGAGATCCAAACTTGCACATGGGTTACTAGCCTTTCTGGTGACAACAAGAAGGCTCTTCCATAAGTGGGACATCTGCTACAACAACATTTGCCATTTTGCTCTGTCATTATCCAGGCTTACTCATCAATGCTCACTATATTTCAGTCTGGACTGGTTTACCCACCAGCTTTCCATCAGTACACCTCCTCCTGTTTCATTAAGAATATAATCTCCTCCCAGAAACCTGACAAATTGGCCTTACTGCTCAAACCTGCAATCTCAGCCTACTCCCTGAGATCAGCTGATAAATCCCTTCTTGCCCAACCAAGCTGTAAAACTAAAATATGTGATGATGCTTTCTTGGTCAGTGCTCCAAAATTATGGAATTCCCTTCCACTGAATCTCAGAAACTCCCCTTCTCCACATAGTTTTAAGCAGGACCTCTGGAAGGCTCTTTACAGCTCTGAACCCTGCTCCTGTAGTGGGTCTACCAACTAACCTGCTGGTCCCTCCTAGTTGCTTGACTGGCACCTATCTCTCCTAGTCCTGAATCTGTCTGGGAAATACTAATACCCCCTCACACTTACCCATCAGTTGTTATATAAAGACTGTAGAATATTTGCACTTGTATCTTTCTTGTCTCTGTTATAACTTATTGCTTTTGCAACTAACATACTAACATACTATTTGCCAGCAGATTAGGCCTTATGGTCTATCGAGTCTGCTCGAACCTAGATCCTTAGTTGGGTGCCCGAGACCCTCCCATCCCTTGTGCTCCAGAGACCCCTATCATCCATTCTCACCCCCCCCCCCGGGACAGGCCATCATCTGATACATCCACTTTCTGTGTCTGTCCCACCCTCTCTTAAAGCCCTCACTGTGGATCTGAACCAGCTCACCAGGCAGAGCATTCCAAGGTCCACCACCTCTCAGTGAAAAACCTCCTCCTCTTTCCCCCTCACCCTTCCACCTTCCAACTTCAAACCATGCCCTCTGGTGATGCCTCCCTGCTTTAGTCTAAAGATCCCCTCCATGTTTACCCTATTTATTCCCTTGAGTGCCGAGACCTCAATCATGTCCCCCTGTCTCCTCTCCTCCAATGAAAACAGGCAGGCTCCTCAAGTCTGTCCTCGTAAGTCAAATCCCCTAGCCCTCGTATCATCTTTGTTGCCCTCCTCTGTACCCTCTCCAGGGCTGTATGTCCCTCTTCAAGTGTGGTCTCCAGTACTGTACACAGTGACTCAAAGTGTGGTCTAACAGTCCATTGTACAGCGGCAGAATCACTTCCTTGCTCCTAGGGTGATCCCCTTATGTGCATCCCAACATCCTGTTTGCCTTGCTAGCTGCTCTCCTGCACTGCTCAGAGTTATTCATACATGTATCCACCATGACCCCTAGGTCTTTTTCCCCTGTTGAGGCTTCCAGCGCCTCCCCTCCCAGGGTGTACCTGTGTTTAGGGTTTCCCCGACCAAGATGCAACACCTTGCACTTGGTGATATTGAAATTTAATTTCCATGTGGGAGCCCAGCTTTCCAGGGTGTCCAGGTCCCCTTGCAGGGCCAACCTCCCCTCTTCTCCCTCAACTACTGCTCCCATCTTGGAGTCATCCATGAAGAGACTCATTTCACACCCTATACCATTCCTGATGTCCGATATGTATGCATTAAACAGGATTGGACCCAGGACCCGAGCCCTGTGGTACCCTACCAACCTCTGTAGGGTTCGAGGCTCCCCACAGACCACTACTCTCTGAGTGCGTCCAGCTATCAGTTTTCAATCCATCTGACCATCAAAGGGCCTACTCCTAACCCCATCAGTTTCTCCACCAGACCATTGTGGGGGACAGAGTCAAACGCCTTGCTGAAGTCCAAGAATAATACATCCACAGGCTTACCCCTGTCCAGTTCTGATGTTACCCATTCATAGAACTCCACAAGGTTGGTTTGACATGATCTACCTGGCACAAACCCATGCTGCCGACTATCAGACCTCCCACCTCCTCCAAGTAAACCCCCAGTCGTTCCTTTAGTATACTCTCCATTAATTTTCCCACCACGAGGTTAAACTGATGGGTCTATAGTTACCTGGTGTCCCTCGACCCCTTTATGGATTAGTACCACATGTGCCTCGCCCAATCCCTAGGTACCTCCCTGTCTCAAGTGACCTGCTGAAAGCTCCGAGAAAGTGCAGCCAGTATGTCTGCCAATTCCATAGTACTCTCGGATGAATGCCATCAGCCCAGGAGATTTGTCTTTCTTTAGGGCCTTGAGGGCAAACCACACCCTTTGGCGGGATGGCATCATCCAGTCCCCTCCACCTTACTGGTCTTTTATCCTTATCCAGATGTGACACCGGGTACCTTTCCTCCCTTTTGCTCCATTTCTGTTGCTCCCGATCCCACTCCCTGCCGCTTCTATCCACTTTGTGCCTTGCTTTGTAGATATCCCATCCCCTCCTAGTGAACACAGAGGCAAAGTACTGGTTAAATACCTCTGCCTGGTCCCTCGCCTCTTCACCACCCTCCTTCTGATCTCAATCTGCTGAGATGGCCCTTAGTTTTCTCCGCTCCCCAATGTACCGGAAGAACCCCTTTTCCCTCATGTATCCTCTTGCCAGCCGTTGCTCTTTACTGGACTTTGCTCCCCTCACCATCACGGTGACTTTTCTAGATGCAAGCTGGTACATTTCCTTATCCCTATCCCTCTTGTTGTTTTATATTTTTGTAGCCGCCTTCTTTTCTCTGACTGCTACCTGGACCTCACTGGACCACCAGCATGGTTTATGTGACCTTGCTCCTTACGTTTCAACTTAGCGCAGATCCTGACTGCCTCATGAAGTCCCCGTTTATGACCTCCCATCTCCTTTCCACACTTGTCATTGAGGTAATCCTTCAAGTGATCCTTGAGAATATTTCCCATGCCCATAAGTCTGCCCCCTGAAGTCCACTGCCAGTGTCCTAGATCTCACCCCACTCCCCAATGCTTATTTGAAACCAGACAGTATTGTGGTCACTCCCAGTCAGGGGTCCTGTACAACCATGTCCCTTACCAGATCCCCATCTGCCAGAACCACATCCAGGACATGCCTCCCTTGTGGGCTCTATCACATGCTGTGTTAAGAACACATCCTGGAAGCCATCCAGCAGCCTCTGTTCCTTGGCCACCTTAGAGGACATGGTTCCCCAGTTTGTACCTGGCATATTAAGGTCCCCCATCAACACCACTCCTTCCCCTTTTGGACCACACTGGGCAATGATGTTGTCCAGCAAACCATCCTCTAGAACATCACTCATCTCGGGGGGCCTATATGCTACTCCCGGCTTGACCTTATCTCCTGCTGGGGATCGTGAGGTGACCCATAAGGCCTCCACGTTTCCCTCTGCCTCTTCTACCATAGCTAATTTCTATGTCATCTCTAATGAACATAGCCACTCCACCCCTCTGCCCTCCTTTCTATCCTTCCTAAGCATAGTGTACCCCGTACATTTAGGTCCCAGTCATGGTTTTGTTGGTACGTTTCCGTGACTGCGCCACATCCACCCCGAACAGCATGGCCTGGAACTCTGGCAACTTGTTTCCCAAGCTCCTGGCATTTACTAACACTAACCCCACCCTTATCCTGATCCTCCTTGTCGAACCCCACCCAGATTCCATATATTTCCATCCTCCCTGCTCCTCCTGAAACCTCCACCTCAGTCTGTTCCCCCTCCCCCTTGGGCTTGAGGCTACTCCCCTCATCTGGAGGGAGGGCTTCTAGTCAGCCCTCCCTATCCCTTCCCCCTTACAAGTTTAAACCCCACCTTTCTTGTATGTAGTCAGCCATCCCCTGTTGAAGGACTTCCTTCCCTAATGGGGTAAGATGAAACCTGTCCTTGGCATATAGTCCCTTATCCTCCCAAACTCCATTCCAGTTCCCTAACACCCCCAACCCATTCTCTTCACCCCACTTCCTGAGCCAGTCATTAACCTCTGTGATCTTCATTTTTCTCCGCTGAGGCCTTTGGTACTGGCAATATCTCGAAAAATGTTGCATCCATTATCCCGACAGACTCTGGCAAGTTCTTGGAACCTTGCTTGGATTTCCAAAATGCTATTTCCCTCTAGATCATTAGTTCCCAAATGCACCAGGAAATCCGGTTTCCCTCCACAGTCCCTAACCATTTCATACACCATGAACTTTGCTCTGTGCACTGTCAGCCCAGAGATACTCACTACCTTCACCTGGCTATGGCATCCACCCCTGTCCCTCCCAATGGATACCCTTAATCATCGAGTCTCCCAGTAACAGAACCTTAACACCGCCATCATCCTTATGGTTACCTCCACTATGCCCTCTCAGCCCCCTCCCCCACTTTATTCATGATCGCAATTTCATGGGAGTCTTCCTGCCTTATTTGAGACCCCCTTGTCACCCTCCCCTTTCTGCCTCCCTTGCTATTTTGCCCACTTAACTCAAACCCCCTCTGAATAGGTGTCCCCTTTAACCCTCTCTTATCTGAACCATTTATCCTGGCCCTGATGGTTTCCCCTTCCCCCGCACCACCATCCCCCCTTGTAATAGTATCCCTGTCTCCAGAGGCTCTCTGTGGGTCCCCTTTAGCTAGGGCCCCATCCTTGGTACTGACCTCCATGCTGAAGGGGGGCTCCTCTCCCACCTCCTTGTCTCCCAGTTTCTCTCCAATCGTGCTCTCCTCCCTCATGTCTGGAATATGTTGCATCTCCCCCATTTGCTTAACATATATGTTTCCCCTTCTCCCTCTGGGACTATGTCTATCCTTTCCATAGCTGGTCTGCGATGCCCTATGGGTATCTGACTCCTTCCCCCCGGCCTCTGTATAAGTTTCCTTATTTCCACCAACCCCTTCCTCCCCCTCTAGGATGCTTAGTATCTCAAATTTATTGTGACACTCTATGTCAGCCTCCATCAAGTAATCCGAGTTTCCCCTGACTGCATCTCTAAACTGACCCTCTTCTTCCTCTCTTGCACTGTTCACCTTAGGAGCTCCCTTCCCACAGTCTGCTGTTTTAGGCTTCCGCACAACAGCCCCTCCTGACTCTTCCCCTTCCAGTCTCTTTGAATTCAGAATGTTCACCCTGTACGCTTTCCCCTTAGCATCAACTTCCCTATCTAAGGGTCCTCTGTCCCTAATATCCCCCCTTCTGCTTGCTGTAGCATAATGTCCTGTAATTTCAGAGCGTTGCCCCAGCCTCCCCTCAGTCCCACCCTTCTGCTGCCCATATCCACACCCCTTATCCTTGTACTGTACTGTAACTGTACTGTTATTGCTGTATCGATTGTATTGCTGCACCCTTGATACTGTATTGACTGATCTCTAGTATGTTTTTCTGTACCATTTCTTGTTTACTTGATTTATTCTTTTATATCTTGCTGTTGTCTACATGCCCTCTGTTTGTAACCTTCCGGGTAGTACCTGGAAATAGGCAGCTATGCTGTCCAGTGTGCCAACGCGGTCAACAAAATAAATAATTATATAGGTGGGGGCATGGACGTGTGTGCATACATGTTTGAATGTATATGCTGAGGGCATGGGTCTGTGAGCATACATTTTCAGGTGTATGTCTAAAGTTATAAGGGAGTGGTCACAGGTCTGTGTGCATATAGGTTCAGGTGTATGTTTAAATATATCTTTGCAAAAAAACTGCATTAAAGAGCTACTGACACCTCAAAGAAAACTTTAAAAAAACATAATAATTCGGTACAATTCTGCTTGCATTCCATTTATATTTTATACTCTATATTTCTCCTCCCCATAATTTATTACTAAGGAAATGTGTATGAATATATGATCGTTGTCCCTTAGAGTTTATTTTGAGTTCATCTGCCTCTGTAGCTTACTCCCTACTCCAAGTCATAAACCTCTATTGTGACATCACAGTCTGTTGCCAAGGGAGTATCTGTGAGGTCACAGGCAGTGCTCTATGACTTCAGGTAGGGAAAAGCAGCAGGAATAGATGAACGGAGGTTTAATGCCAAGAAATGCAGCGTTCTCCACTTGGTGCTTAGGAACCGGATCATGAGTACTTTCTGGGTTGAGAGAAACTGCAGGTTTCGGGGGATCTTGGGGTGGTCGTGGATGCCAAAATTAATAACTCTGAGCAGTGTAGGAGGGCTGAGGCTAAAGCAAATAAAATGCTTGGGTGCATTGCCAGGGGGATAACCTCTAGGAGACGGGAGGTGCTTCTCCCTCTGTTTAACTGCCTGGTTAGACTGCACCTAGAGTACTGTGTGCAGTTAAAAAGTATGTTGCACTTCTGGAGAGGGTCCAGAGGAGAGCAACCAGGATGATACAGGGCCTGGGGGAGAGATCCTATGAGGAGAAACTTGAGGAGCTAAACTTTTACTCCCTGGAGGAGAGGAGGGACAGAGGGGATATGATTGAGGTCTTCAAATATCTAAAGGGAGTAAACAGCGTCAGCCCAAATAGGGTGTTCCAGCTGACAGAGAAGGGGGCCACCAGGGGGCATCCCATGAGATTAGTTGGCAGAAGGCTCAGGGAGCAGACTACAACAGGCTATTTTACTGAGAGGGTGGTGGACCCATGGAACGCACTGCCCACGGAGCTGATGGCTGCTGATACAGTGGAGGGATTCAAGAGGGGCTGGGGCACATATAAGGGGAGGGTAAAACAAAGAAATGCCAGATCGGGAGGATTTACAGGGGAGGAGGGGAGGGCAACAACAGTGGCCTGATCGGTTGCTGATTTTTAAGAAGACTCGATAGACCTTTAGGCTCAATCTGCTGGCATCTTAGCATGTAACTCTTCAGGAGCAGAAATCCTGTTTTCATACAAATGACCTCAGTAAATAAATAATGAAGAGGAGAATTACGGAACTAATGGGAAATGCAAGCTGGACTGTGTCTAAATATGTTTTATTAAAGTTCACCTGCTCATGTCACCAGCTCTTTAATGCACCAGTCAGGGTTCAGATTATACTAACAAAAGTAGGGAAATGTGGTGTTAGGGTTTCCAACCCTAACTCCCAACCCCCTACTCCACAAGCAGGAAAAGGAAAAGGAAAAAACAGTGTGGTTTTCACTGCCTTGACTCTTGGCAAATCAGGGGTGGGGTCTTCCTTGGGGTTCTCAACCCTAACGCTCACTCCATTGTAATACAGCCTTCAAAAGTACAGAACTGTGTCTCCCCATATGTTACCAACAACCTGTAGGCCCTGCCTGAAGAAAACATATCACACCACCTTATTTCATCATGGAATGTGGTGAGCATTAGGGTTGAAAACCCCAAGGAAGATCCCCATCCCTGATTTGCCAAGAGTCAGAACAGCGAAAACTGTACTGTTTTTTTTTCCTTTTCCTGCTAGGGGAGTAGGGATGAGGAGTTAGGGGAGCCCCTAACACCACATTTCCCTACTTTAGTTGGTTTAATCTAACCCTAAGTGATGCATTAATGCAGTTATTTGTAAAGAATTTCCTTACTTTTTGAGATAGCAGAATCATATCCCCATTCATGCGGGTCCCTTTGGGACCGAAGTGAACACATCTATCCGACTAGGGAAGCGCAGGGCCTTCTGGGCCCTACGCGCTTCCATCCCTCCATAGATGCACACATCCATGTGGCTGTGGAAGTGCTTCCATGCCTCCAGAAAAGCAGTGTACGTGCTTGGTTGTAATTGTTTTCTGTGGGGCTCACTTCAATGAAAAAATTTATATCGTGTTAAAAATCTACGTTTCGACCTTAGGTCTTCTTCAGGAAATCTCTAAAGGAGAAAAAAACAAAGTTAGTGTAGAGGGGAGATAAAATAAGGGATATATATATGTGGGGAAAGAAAAAAGGGGAGGCTCAGGGAGAAGTGATAAATGGCAAGCTTAAGAGAGAATCTGTGAAACAAAAAGGTGATGATGGAAAAGACAAAGCATCATAGGAGTGAAAGAGCTAGAGCAGTCCAAATCCTTTTTTTCTATGAAGCAATCTTTTTTTGTGAGACTGTGTAGTTCTCACGGAAAAGATTCCTTCATACAAAAAAAAAAGAATGACACAAAAAAACTAAGTCAAAATTCTTTTTTCATTTGAAGGTAATCAATCTTGTTTCATATGGCCATACGAAAAACGAAAATCCCCTTACCAAAAAATATTTTTAAAATGTGTTAAAAACATAGTTTGGATCACTTTTCCAAAAACTAGTTGCAGAATCCAGCTAATTGGGTCCAGATTAGCAACATGCATGTATAGATGTTTTTCCATGATACAACTGTTATGGGTTTTCAAAAGTCTTTTTGAAAAAATGGAAACAATATGATGGCCATATGAAAAAATAATTTTTCTCATGAAACAGAATCTTATAGTGTATGGTGGAATGCGGATGTGTATGGAAAGCCATATACTGCAAAAAGTTATTCTGCTGCAGTAGTGACATCCTCACTAACGCAGAATGACTGTTCGTTCTGTATTAGTGAGGATGTCATAATACAAGGGATTCCAGCAGCAGTTGTGATTTGTCCTCTTGAGCTGCTGTGTGAGAGTCGCACGCGCGTGTGCTGAGTAGCAGCAGTTACTCAAGGGCAGTCTGCAAAGCTGATCTAAAATGGGGAAAGGGACACTTGTTTATTATTTTACAGTCACTATACAAAACCGTGTATGGTAACCATACACTACTCGGCTATTCTTCAACCTCGTGGATACAATACTGACATAGGGACCTCTCGAGCTTCGCACTAGAGGACATCATTCAGCACTGTATTCACTTGGTAGAAGAATAGCCTTGTAGTGAATGATTACTCATACACTATCCTATATGTTTCGTATGGCCAAATTCTTTTTACGTATGACACAGCTATCCAAAAGAGCGTACTGAGCATGCTCAGAACAGAAATTTCAAATCCTTAGAACTCTGGAATGAATTAATATTTTTTCACCATACCGACTAAAGACACCACTCTAGGCCAAGCCCTTTCTACCCTGAAAATTTCAGACCAAAATTCCAAACCGTCTGGGCACTAGGCGATGACAAACTGCAAATAAAACCCAATTTTTTCATTCTTTTCACTATCTGAATCTCAGAATCTGCACATTTAACCAGAACAAAACTTGGCAGGTCAAGAGACCTTGTCCATGAGACTGCGCATGCAAACTTTTGTGTAAATCTGCTGAAGGGGACGAAGCTATCAAAATGCAAAGTTAGGGGTTTAACAGTAAACAGCATACTCAACTCTCTAATGGCGCAACCACGCCACTATAATATGTGACTGGACAGGAGTTTGTGTGTATACATGTTCAGGTGTATGTTTAAATATATATGGGAGTGGGCATGGGTCTGTGTTCATGCTGGTTTGTGTGCCTGTTTGAAAATATATAAATACCTATATAAACTGCAAAAAACTTTCTTAATGCACTATTTATTCATTCATTCATTCATTCTCGGATTACAAACACCTTTGAGCACAGTAAGCTCATTTACAAAGGTTTCATGTCAATGTGGGAGGAGGTAACAAAACAGACTGAGGAGAAAAATATTTCAATATACAAGGCACAAAAATGTTTCACAGTTGTATGCATTTCAGTTATAACAGTATTTACAAAAGAGGGTAAGCTGACACTGAGATTGCAGCTTGATTTAAGCAGAGTTTGCAGCGAGGGAGAAGTGACACAGAGAATGAGGTAGTAAAGAAAAAATAGAGGTAGAGAGTAGAGGTAGTGTAAGAAGGTGAAAAGGTTGCAGTCATTAGGCATTGTCAGCAAGAGGATGAGAGGTAGAGGCGAAGAGGGGTGAGATGGAAGAAGTGGTAGGGGAGCAAGTGACTGCTGTGAAGGTGGTAGATGGTCAGGAGTGCAATTATAGGAGGCAGTCACATGCACTTGCATTCATGATGTGCTTTTTCAAAAGACGCTTAAATTGGGCAAGGTGGGGAAGGCTGATCATTTGATGGCCCAGTCCATTATACCAGTGTGGGGCTCTGTAGATGAAGGATCACTGACATTGAGAGGTCCGCACCCTAGGAACGACAAAAAGTTCAGTATCAGAGGTCTAGGTGTGACAGGTCTTGAGGGATTTGGTTAGTAGCGAGGTAACGCCAGTTGGCAGGACACCAAGCAGCACTTGTTTTGCTAGTATGCATGAGTATTTGATCTGGTTTTGTAGTTTTAGCCACCCTGGTGAGGGCATATAGATCACATATATGAGTGAGTTTATCAGCACCATTGATGAGTCTACAGGCTTTGTTTAGAGAGTGCTTAGCCTTTTGAGGGACGAGGCTGGGGTACCACCATATATCACTAAGCCGTAACCAACAGTGGAAAGAACTGAACTTTGTACACCAAGTTTAAGTGCTTCTGTGGTCAGGCTCCTTCTATGTCTGTATAGTAGTCCAAGCTTAGCATTTACATTCTTGGCAACACTGTCAATGTGCAGTGCAAATGTAAGATGGTTGTCCAGGGTAACTCCAAGGTATTTGAATTGTTGGATTTGTTCAATGGGGGTTTCTCGGTCATTACTGACAGTGAAGGCATGCGACTTAAACTTATCGCGAGACAAAGTGAACAGCAGAAGTTTTGTTTTTTTATAGTTTAGGATGGGTTTGTGTGAGTGGAACCATGATTCAATTTCCAGGAATCCTCTCTGTAGGTTGTCCTCTAGCAAGTTGGGATCTGGATGGCTTGTAAAAAGGACGGCATCATCAGCGTAAAGTAGGGTACTCAAATGACAGGCCTTAGGTAGGTTGTTAGATCCTTGGGGGACACCTGATCTGACTACTTGCAAATCAGAGACGACATTAGATAGCTTCACTTTTTGTGATCTATTAGTGGGGCAGCATTCTAACCACCTTAAGGCAGTTGGTGAGACACCAATGTTGGTGAGTTGATTAAAAAGACTGTGACTCATGGTCAAATGCCTTCATAAGGTCTGCGAAGTCCGCCCCAACAAGCTTATTTTTTTTCGAAGGACTGTTGGATAAAACTCGTAAATTCTAGCAGTGCTGTAGTTGTGCTGTGCTTTTTCCTAAAGCCATGCTGCTGAGGACATTGTAATGAGTAGTTGTCAAGATATTCCACAAGTTGATCAGTTATAATGCGTTCAAGTACTTTTGATTTAGGGGGGCGATGGATATTGGTCTGTAGTTGCTGGGCTGAGTGCGGTCCCCTGATTCATGCACTGGCGTGACCAGTGCCATTTTCCAGACTTCTGGGAACTGAGATAAGAGTGAGGGAGATGTTGAGTATTTTGGTTATTGGTAGGAGTACTTCATCTAGGGTAAGAGCAATAATCTTGAGGTCAAGGGAGTCCCCACTCTGTCTGGATTTCCCCAGTACTTTAGTTAGAAGTTTTCTAACATGGGTGGCAGAAGCCCGCTTGAAGTACAAAGGAGGGCACCCAGGCTTTGTGTCAGTCGGACACCTAGCAGATACAGGGGTGGCTTCGTCGAAGAAGTTTTTAGGAAGGACACCCGACAGATTAGTGAAAGCAGTATTGAAGGTGTTAGAGATTGAGAGTGGGTCAGTAATGGGATTGCCGTTTATATTTAGTATTGTTGGAGAGGTCTTCTGTTCCTTGCCGGTAATGTCCTGTATGTTTGTCCAGAATTTTCGACTGTCACCCCAGTTGTTTGACAGCAGCTGTCTATGGTGGTTCCATTTTGCCTGCCAAATTTCCCTTGTGCAGGCATTTCTAGCAGCTTTGTACATCTGAAGATCATGCTGTTTTCCCGTAGTTTTGGCAAGATGCCATAGGTGGTCCCGTAGATTCATGTTTTTAACTAGATCTGGTGTGATCCAGGAGTTAATAGTTACGCGGATCTTCATTTTTCTATTAGGGGTGTGGGTATCACAGGCCATGTTGAAAACCTAGTTAGGGTCAAAGTGATAAAAGTTGGGAAATGTGGCATTAGGGTTTCCAACCCTAACCCCCCCCCCAAAAAAAACAGGCAGCTCAGCAGGTGAGGGGTGTGACTTGGGGTTCTCAAGCCTAACACTCATCCCATTCCATCTGTAAATAAGGTCAGATGTGTAGACTTTCTGAAAATGGGGTGAGCATGATGCTTGACAAACCCAAGGCACGTCGCACACCTGCTGTGCTGCCTGGTTGGGGGAAGGGAGTGTTAGGGTTGGAAACCCTAATGCCACATTTCCCAACTTTTGCTGCTTTGACCCAAACTACTGCATTAATGAAGTTTCTTGCAATTTATTTCCATACTTTCTGAGATAGTATAACGGTATACTTAGGTTGCTGTGGGAGTGCAGGGTCCTCCGGACTCTATGCTCTCATCCATCTGTCCATAATTTTTTGGTATCCTTATTTTGCTGTGGGAGTGCAGGGTCCTCTAGACCCTGCATTCCCCCCATCCATCAGTAAGTGCAGGGTCCTCTAGACCCTGCACTCCCTTCCATCCATCATTTTCCGGTATCCTTATTTTGCTTCGGGGGCGCATGGTCCTCCATACCTGTGCTCTCATCCATCCATCATTTTCTGGTATCCTTATTTTGTTGTGGGACTGCAGGGTCCTCTGGACCCTGTGCTTCTATCCATGCATCAGATTTCGGTACCCTTATTTTACCAAGATTCAGAATCAAAAATAAACATTGTGGCAGTAAACACAGTGGTTTACAAGGTGTTCTGAACTTGCACCTCTGTGTTTGAGGATATGTCCCTTATTATGAGGGTCAATGGCCCCTTACTGTTGTTCATTTTGAGTGTTCCTGTCCCTCATTTCATTGTCAAATGGTTGAGAGGTATGGGCCTCCCCCACAAACCTCCGATTTTATACATTGTTTCTAATCTTTATTTTCCCTGGTGTCCACTGGTACCCCCCACACCCGCCAATAGTGGCCCCGGTCCTCATTAATGTTTATTTAACAGCACTGGTGTCTAGTCCCCCCCCCCCCAACAGCCTCAACTATCATTTTTTTTTATTATTTTTATGTTTATTTCTATTTCTCCAACCCGAAACACATTTCCCGCATCTTAAAAGTTAATGATGAATAGCACTTTTCATTGGTGTTCAGTGCCCCCCAACATGCTCATACATTGCTGTAAATAAAGAAAATGGTCCCTCAATGTCTTTTATTGAATTGTTTTTCTGTTTTTTTTTTTACTGTTTTTACTGTCAAAAACAAACCAAAAAAGTCCAGCGTTGCTTCCACCTGCACCCCCGACCAACCTCCCTCTGTGCACGTACGGCCCCCCACCCCTCTAGACCCTCCACACACCCTCTCGTACCTGCATGAGATCCCCAATGAAGATCTCGGCTCTGACCAAAGGTCTGACTTACTCCTGGAACTGGTGACTATTGTATGAGAAGTAAGGTAACTGCAACAGTTACCTTACTTCTCATACTGTAGTCGCCCGTTTAAGGTGTAAGACGTGTCTTCGATCAGAGAGTGCATTTTCACTATGGGATCCCTGCAGGTGAGTGAGGATGTGTTTGGGGGTGTCTGGGGGGATAGGGGAGTTGTAGGTTATTTGGAGGTGAAGGTGGGATCAATTTTGGACTTTTTTTTTTTAGAGTAAAAAAAAACAAACAATAAAGACAATGAGGACCGTTTTATTTACAGCAATCTACCAGCATGTTAGCGGGTACTGGACATCAATGAAAACTGCTTTTATCATTGATGTGTTCAGGTAGGTGGGCTAATGGAAATACATAAAAATAATAAAAAAAACATGCTAAGGCTGGGGGTACCAGACATCAGGCTGTTAAATAAATATTAATGGGGACCAGGAGAGTATTGGAGGATGGAGAGTACCACTGGACACCAGGGAAAACAAAATCTATTGACAGCGGAATCCTTTTCCATAATAAGAAATCCTTTTTAGCCCCCGTTTTCCATTCTGACAAAAAAGGATTTATTGTGACAGAAAAGCATTTGGGGCATAGTTTTTTTTTTTTTATTAAATCTTTTCTGTCAGTTAGGGTCCTTTTCCGTCAATCCTTTTTCGTGGTGGTGGAAAAGGATCTTGAACTTAGTTGTTTTTTTTTTTTAATCCTTTTTCGTAAGCAGATTCCTTTTCACCAATCCTTTTTTGTTCTGGGGGAATGGCTTGAGAAAAGGTTTAAAATTTCCTTAGTGAGATTTCTTTTTCTGAAGAGCGAAAAAGGATTGGCAAAACAGAACTTAGCGAGTCACGAAAAAGGATTTAAAAAGGGGGAAAAAGTCCTTGGCCAGTTTACCAGTAACAAAATAGATAAAACAGCTCATGAAGTTGCGATGAGCAGAATACATGTTTTGGTGTCTGGGTAAGGCACCATTTCACTGAGTTATGCAACAGATTTTTTTAAAAATATTTTTTATGCTCCTGCGCTCGGCCCCCTTCTGTCCAGCCCCCTCAGACCCATCACCCTGGCATCCACTGGACTTAACTCTCTTGCACTAGCGAGATGCCAGCTAGCCAGGTGAGGAGCCTGCGAGGGGTTGGCTTCATCTGCCGCTGACATTTTCTCCTCCATTTTGGTTTCCCATTCCCAGAGTGCAGTGTGACAACATGCAATGGCGCCAATGTGTCTGAGCAGCATGCCTTCCCGTACAGCAGCATGGGACACCTGCTTCCATCTTCCCCCTATGTGGCCTGGGCTCACTGTGCCAGCCCCAGCCACCACTAGGTTAGGCAGGCAGCGGATGCTGTCCCCACCCCTCCCCGGGAGAGAGAGCTTGCCTTCAGATGCTCGATCCTCTCCTCCCTCCCCAGCTGACCCCTGTGGCCCACTCACACAGGTCGCCAGCATGGCAGGAGATAAGAAATGATGCCTCAGCCCTCCACGCCACTGGGCTGGCTCGTTATGCAACAGTTTTATATGAAAAACTGGAAAATAAGATGGAGGCTCATGAAAAAGGAATTTTTGCTCACAAAAAAGGATTGGCCTTTCAAAAAAAAGAATCCTTTTTTGTGAGACCAAATTCATTTGTCATTCCAGGAAGCTATCCCGGAGAGTGACATTCCCACTGAAAATAATGGGAACGTAAAAACCGAATACCTTTGGAATGGATTAATATTTTTTCACCAAACAAGTGAAAGGCACTTCTGCGACCCAAGCTCTTTCCACTATAAAAAGATTTTACACCAAAATTCCACACTGTCTAGGTGCAAGGTGATGACAAAAAAAACTGCGAAAAAGGGCGAATTGTAAGGTTTTTACACTATCTGGATCTCGGAATACACACATCTGACCGAAACAGAATTTGGCAAGTCAAGAGATCTACCCCACGAGACAGCACAGTGCCAAATTTTGTGCAAACCTGTTGAATGGTTACAAGTTATTGAAGTGCAAAATTTGAGGTTTAACATTAAAATACCTACTCAACCCTAACTATAGGGGCATGACCACGCCCTTACAATATATATCTATATTCTTTGCAAAAAAAAAAAAACTCCATTAATTCATCAGTTAGGGTTAAAGCAATAAAAGTAGGGAGATGTGTTGTTAAGTTTTCCCAGTCCTTACACCCCAGCACCACCCTGTGGGAAGCAACAGGCGAGGGGTGTGCCTTGCGGTTGTCAACCCTAACGCTCACCCCATTCCATGAGTAAATAAGCTGAGATGGGTGTAGTTTCTGAGAATGGAGTGAGTGTTAGGGTTGACAACCCCAAGGCGCACCCCACACCAGTTGCTGCCTGCAGGGTGGGGGTGGGGTGTGAGGGTTGGAAACCCTAACGCCACATTTCCCAACTTTTGTCACTTTAATCCTAACTGATGCAGTAAAGGAGTTTTTTTTGTAAAGAATGTCCTTACTTTTTGAGATAGTATAACCCTATTCTAATTTGGCTGTGGGAGCGCAGTGCCCTCCGGGCCCTGCGCTCTCATCCCTCAATAGTTGCGTACATGTATGTTGCCGTGGAAGCATTTCAGCCAAAACAGCAACCAAACTTCAACATAGCCTTATTACCCCACCTCATGAATGCTAGACTTAGAATTTTCAAATCCCCGCTGAAATGTCATTCTGCGCCACCTCAATCACATTCCACAACACAGCTGAGAAAACACATTTTGGCAAGGATTTGAAAAATGACAGCTGTCAGGTTCATGAGGTATGTAAAAAAATGGCTATGTTGAAAATTTGGGGTGAAAATATTTAAAACTACCGAAGCTACAAGCAAACGTATTAAATGCATGCACATAACTTTGCCATGCTTACATATTTTGACCCCAAATTTCCAACACAGCCTTCTTATGACCCCACCTCATGAACAAAGGCAGTGAAATGCTTCAAAACACACCAGTCAGGTGATTTCATCAAGCGACCTCAAAATCGCCTTTCAGGACAGATTTACGAAATTCTACTGACATTGTCCATGAGATGGTGTCTCCAAAAGGCCATGTTGAAAATGAGGTGTCAAAATATGCAAAAATGGCCAAGGTATGCATCAAAGCTAAAAACCTCAATGAAATACGCTGAACCACATTTACCTTAGTTTCTCAAATTACAGTCGCCGGTTAAAGCAGCAAGACGTGTCTTTGATCAGAGAGTGGATCTTCGCTCTGTCACCTGTTCAGGTGAGTGAGGGTGTGTGGGAGTGTACTTGGGGGTGTGGGGTGGTGGGTGCTGAGTGGGATGTGGGGTTGGGAGGTACAGATTAACGAGGAGCCGTTTTCTTTTTTCTAGAAAAAAACCATCAAGGACTGTTTCCTTTTTTGCAGGCATGGGCAGTGATCAGTGGGTGGTGGGGGTGCCACTAGACACCAGGGAAACAGGAAAATAAAACAGGGACAGCAATCAGAGAGTGGAGGTGCCACTAGACACCAGGGAAATGGAAAAAATGGGGACAGCAATCAGAGGGTGGGGTGCCAGTAGACATAAGGCAAAAAGGGGAAAAAACGAGGACAGCAATTGAAGGGTGGGGGTTGCCTCTAGACACCAGCAAAAAATGTATAAATATGTGGATGGCCACTGGAGGATGGGGGTACCACTAGACACCAGAGAAATGTATTAAATTAATGAGGATGGTGATCAGAGGCTGGAAAGTGCCATGAGACACCAGAGAAAGGAAAAAAAATAGCAGTGATGAAGATCGGACAGTGGGGGTACCACTAGACACCAGGGAAATACATACAATTTACGGGTGAGGTCATCGGAGGGTGTGAGGTGCCACTAGACAGCAGGGAATAAGAATCTTTTTCGTAACTCGTAATATGAAAAAGATCCTTTTTCGTATCATGCAGTCACAAGAAAGAATGTAAAATGTAACAAAAACACACCTGGGGATAATTTTTCCAACATTTAAGTGCAGCATCTAACGGGGTTCCAACGAGCCAGATAGATGTGTTGGACTCTCACCAGGATGTCTTTTTTGTCGCTTTTGAAATCAGCTAAATGAAAAACAAAATGGCAGTGGCACAAAAAAAGATTTCCCATTTGCGACACAGGATGATCTGTTTGCGAAAAAGGGTTACCAATTTACGACAAAGGATCATTTTTCGAGCGGGACATCTAACTGGAGAGTGAAATTCCCATTAAAAATAATGGGAACTGTAAAATGTAATGACTTTGGAATGGATTAACATTTTTTTTTTTTTTACACCAAACCAGCAAAAGGCACATCTGTGCAGCAAGCTGTTTTTAACCCAGAAAACTTCGGTATGCTGATGCTGGTTCGACAATTTTACTGCGACTGACATTACAGCAACAACAACAGTGACAGGTCGCTGTAATGTCGGTGCAGGACCCCAGCACTGCTTTCTGGGGGTTTTGCACCCCCCCTCCCTCGATCAACTCTGACTTGAAGTTGATTATTTTAGTTACGGGGTGCGGGGCGCAGAGCTTTATGCCGACCCCAACTGCGGTTGACATAAAGCTGTCGCTGTAACATCGGTCAAAGAATTTGTCGAACTGGTGTCATGGATCCAAAAATTTCAGACCAAAATCTCAAACCATTTCTGCACTGCAGAGTGACAAAGAAATGGGTAAAAAAGTAAATTACACACCTTTTTTTGTATACTTTATTTCTACACCCTGTCCTCAGGGCATCTCTCAGGGTCTCCCTTGACAGCCGCCACACTCAACCGCCCACCTAAACTGACTGCTCCAGGAACTACATCGGGTATGCGAGATCTGGGGCTCTCCTGACCCCAGGGAGAGGCTCCCAGACCTCAGGGAGAACCGGAGAGTCAGCCAGTATTGGGTGTGTGGTGGGTCGGCTTGTCAGAGATCGCCGTCGCCTCACCCGAGGGCAGAGGGATTTTCTTAGGATTCCTCCCCAGAGGCACGGATGTGCAATGATGTCCCACCCGGTGTGCGTGCGCTCCTGCACGCACCTGGAAGACGTCTGCCAATGCCCCAATCCCCATGCCTTCTACGTCATGCACTGCAGTGCCCCCAGCCTCTGCCAGGAGTTACCAGCGCACTGGAAGATCCCTTAACCCACCCCAGGACTAAGAGAGCTGTCCACAGATGCTCAATCTTAGTCCTCCCTTGCCGACCCCTGACGACCCGGGCTCATTCCTGAATCCAGGTCGCCGGCATGGCACGAGGTGTGGCGTCCAGCACCTCAACCCTCAGCGCCCACCAGGCCGCCCAAATTACACACTCTTTAACACTCCATATCTCCACACTCATGCATCCAACTGGAACGAAACTTGTCACATCAAGAGATCTTAGGTCCCTGTAACCGCACATGCAAAATTTCATGTAAACCGCTTGAACGGTTGCAAAGTTATTAAAGTCCATAATTTCGACTTTAACATAAAAATGACCATTCAACCCTAACAATAGGGTTGCAACAGTGACCCTATAGTTAGGGGTTATACTGGTGGTTCTATGTTAAACCCCAATTTTTGCACTTTAGTAACTTTGGAACCTTTTTACGGATTTGCATGCAATTATGCATGCGTGATCTTGTAGGGCACATGTCTGGATGTGCCACGTTTCATTCCAGTCAGATGTATGGTTTCTGAGTTGTGGACAGTACAAAAACTAAATTCTTTAAGTGTTTTCCTACTGGTTATAATGACTTTTCATTCGTCATCTGTAGAGACCAGACGGTTTGTAATTTAAGTCTGAAATTTTCAGAGCAGAAAGGAGCTGACTCACTGATGTGCACTGTGCTGGTTTAAGAAAACCTATTAAACTGTTCCAAATTTATGCCAATTTAAAATTTTCATAAATTGGTTCTGAGCATGCTCAGTAAGCACCTCAAGATAGCTGTATGAAACAAAAAAAGAATTTTTTTTGTTGTACTGACATCATCCATTTTCATTTGAGGAAAATCCTTTTTCGTTTGGCCGCCATCTTGTTTTCAGTTTTTCTCTAAATACTCATATTAGAAAACCCACAAAAATCACATTTTGAGGAATGACCAATACATGTAGGTTGCTTGCTGGGACCCCCTTAGCAGCATTCTGCAGTTTACTGTTTCAGAAATACCCTAAAAATATTGTTATATTTCACATTAAAGATCTTTTTTCGCACCGTGTTATATGAAAAAAGATTATTTTTCGTATCACGTGATACAAAAGATCCTTTTACGAGAAAAAAAAGTTTTTTTGGGTTTTTTTTGTTTATTTGGTAGCAGTCCCTACCCAGCCCCAATCCCATTTTTAATAATATAATTCCCATCCCTGGTGGCTAGTGGTCCCTCCATCCCGGTTTTTTCACTATAACTCCCTTCCACAGTGTTTAGCTGTCCCCACCTCTGCCATACCTCTTTTAATAATATAATTCCCATCTTTAGTGGTTTCCACATCCCTGATCCCCATTTTTATAACATAATTACTGTCCACTATTCCCCGATCAGCCCATGTAATACGATGGATAACTTTACTGGTGGTCAAGTGGAGCCTGCATTCCTCCCCTGGAGGTACTGATCCACCACCCTGCTCCCACCTCCACTGTGAAAACCATGAGCCAGCAACTGCCACAGCCCCCCTCTCACCACCATGGCTGGCCGCCAGCTCAGTTGTGAAGGAGCGCGTACTGTATAGTACACGCTCATTCATTGACAGCTCACAGTAAACAGACACCAGGGAAATGTAACATACTTAAATGGGATGGCGATCGGAGGATGGGGGTGCCACTAGACAGCAGGGAACCATTACATGCATAAGGGGATGGCAATGGGGGGGATGCTACTGGACACCACAGAAACAGTGGCTCACTGCTCTCAGAGCAACCTGCAGCACGAGTTCCAGCAGTGGCTACAGAACTCAAGAAAGTCCCGCTGTTCTCGTATAGAGAACGTGGGTCAAAGGGTCCTTTCGCTAAGCTGGGCACCCAGGATTTTGGGGTGCCCAGAAAAGGTATTTAACCAACAGTTAAGTGCATAATCAACCTAATGGGGTCCCGATGACCAAGACACGTGTTGGTGTCTGTCCAGGATGTCATTTTTGTAGGTTTTGAAATTCACACACACACACACACACACACACACACACACACACACACACACACACACACACCACAGACACACAAATGGAAACAAGATGATAGCGATACGAAAAAGGATTTTTTTTTTTTTACGAAAAAGATGCCACCGATATGAAAAAGGATCTTTTGTTGTATGAATCTAATTCTTTTTTCATTCCAAACAGTTACCCAAAAGACAGTACTGAGCATGCTCAGAACCGACATTTTAAAATTTAATAACTTTGGAAAGGATTAATATTTTTCACCAAACCAACGAAAGGCACATCTCCGGGCCAAGCCCTTTCTACCCTGAAAATTTCAGAGCAAAATTCCAAACTGTCTGGGCACTAGGAGACAGAAAGAAAAAAAAAAACATCTATTTTTCAACTTTTTTTGCTATCCGTATCTCAGAATCCACACATCTGACCAGAACAAAACTTGGTACGTCAAGAGACCTACCAAGACAGTGTATGCAAAATTTTGTGCAAATCTGTTGAATGTGTGTGAAGATATTAAAGTGCAAAATTTGAGGTTTAACATAGAAACCCTTGCTCAACCCTAACTATTGTGGCACTTTCGCACCACTATAATGCACGTATACTATATATGTGTGTGTGTGTGTGTGTGTGTATGTATGTATGTGTGTATATATATATATATATATGTGTGTGTGTATATTCTTTCCAAAAAAAAAATACATTAGTGCAGACATTAGGGTCGTAAAACGCAAAGCACACAAAGACGGGACATGAAAAACATTAGAGATTTGAGCCTTCGGAGTATTGGCAAATCAGTGGTGGGGTCTTACTTGGGGTTGTCAAACCTAATGCCCACCCCATCCCACAGACTCCAGTCAGAAGCACAAGACACAGCTCCAAACTAGTGCCTCATAGTGATACAGTATGGCCAGCATAATCTGTCAGAGCTTTATTCACACAGGGCCCACATCACATTTGACCTCATCTGATCAGAGGAGGGGTGGGCATTAGGATTGACAACCCCAAGTAAGACCCCACCCCACTGATTTGCCAATATTCTGGAGACTCAGATCCCCAATGTTTTTCATTTCCCTTCTTTGCACACTTTGGGCCAGATATTCAAAACTTTGCCCCGGGCTAAATTAGCACTGCTCAGCGAGCAAACCTAGCCCGGAGCAGAAAGCAAGCTATATTCAAAAGGAATAGCCTAGTGCAAAACCAGCTGAATATAGCAAGCAAAGGAAGCCAGGCAAACAGGGCCAGGAGTGCAGGGCAAAAATGGCCTGGGAATAAGATAGCACTGAATATAGCAACAGGGAAGTGCACACTGCAACTGCAGCTCATTAGACTCTGTAGCAAGCCAGTGTTGCAGGTGGAGAACATTGTGTGTGACTGCACAGAGATGTCTCACATCTACTGCAAACAACTATGTAAGCCACACACTGCAGAACTGTGCTATGCTGAAGTGTTGTTTGCCCGGGGCTAACCTGATAGCACAGTGTTAACACAATAGCCCGGTGCAAACTGGTTAGCCCAGGGCAAACGTGAGCTATATTCAAAGCTCCCATGCAAATGAGTTTAATTAGGTAATCCATGGGCAAACAGGCACATTTGCATCTCATTATGTGCCGCTTAGCATACAGTACCATGCAGTTTGCCCGGTGCTACTGCATGGAGCACACAGCTCCACCTTTTGGTTGGAATGGAAGTACAGGCTGGACGCTGCAGGCCAATGTATGCCCACAGCATCCCCTGTTGGTCGGAATGGAAGCACAGGCTGGAAACAGCAGGAACTGTGTGCTGGCAGGCACAAACAGAGCAGACAACCTGCCCATGCATCACTGCAAGCAGTACAACACAAGGTACATATATATAGTGTGAGAGAGAGAGAGAGATAGAGATAACTATATGATACATAGCTAAATATACATATGATACGCATAATTATATATATGTATAGACAGATAAACACACACACGTCCTGTGGCCATATGTGCCCTTGTAGATGCCCCCCCCCCCCCAACAACATAGGCACCCCAAGGCAGGTGTGGGTGGAACACAGTGGGGGGACCCAAGAATGCATGGGACAGGCATAAGACACGCCTGGTGGGGGTGGGAGGACATAGGCTATAGGTCAAGTAGGGCTTGCAGCATATACATTAAATAGGGAACTGGGCAGACTGGCTGGGCCAGGTGGTCCTCTCTGCCGTCACGGTCCCTGTTTTCATGTGTGCCTGTTGCACACCCCGGTAGTCTAGTGGTCCCCCTTCCCCATCCACCCCAAGCACGATCCCCGATAGCTGCTAAAATGGGTTTTATCCATGGTGGTGAAGTGGTCTCCCAACCCCCCCCCAGCATGATCCCTGACCCCGTAGCCATGGTAATGTGAGAGTTTACCTGGTAGTCTGGTGGTCCCCCACCCCCAGCATGATCCCTGACCCCGTAGCCGCAGTAATTTAAGCTTTTACCTGGTAGTCTGGTGGTCCCCCACCCCCCAGCATGATCCCTGACCCCGTAGCCGCAGTAATTTAAGCTTTACCTGGTAGTCTGGTGGTCCCCCCACCCCCAGCATGATCCCTGACCCCGTGGCCGCAGTAATTTAAGCTTTTACCTGGTAGTCTGGTGGTCCCCACCCCCAGCATGATCCCTGACCCCGTGGCCGCAGTAATTTAAGCTTTTACCTGGTAGTCTAGTGGTCCCCCACCCCCCAGCATGATCCCTGACCCCCGTGCCGCATGTAATTTAAGCTTTTACCTGGTAGTCTAGTGGTCCCCACCCCCAGCATGATCCCTGACCCCATCCAGCATGATAATTTAAAGCTTTTTACCTGGTGAGTCTGGTGGTCCCCACTCCCCAACCAGATCCCCATCCTCTGGTAGCAGCGAGAAAAGTAAATTCCACTGGTGGTGTAGTGGTCCCCGACCCCGCGAGTCGCCTCACGTTGCCTCTGAATACATCCTACAGGGCTGGCGACTTGCTCAGCCCTTCTCTCACCACCTGACGGCCGCCCGACTGCAGGGAGCTGAGCGATTTGCTCAGTTCCTTCTCCTCATCACGCTGCCGAATGGCCGACTGCAGTATGCTATGAGTGCTACTGAAATGAATCTTCCATTGCAGTAGTGCTCATTCATACCGCAGTCGGCAGCCGTCCGTGTTGGTGAGAGGAGGGCTGAGCTGTAACTGGCTCCGTGAGGGATGTATTCAAGGGGCAACAGGAGGCGCACTGCCCCGGGTGGGGGACCACTATACCACCAATGGAATTTACTCTTTCTCGGCTACCGGAGGATGGGGATCGTGTTGGGGAGGGGGGACCACCAGACTACCAGGTAAAAGCTTAAATTACTGCGGCACGGGGTCAGGGATCATGCTGGGGGTGGGGGACCACTAGACTACCAGGTAAAAGCTTAAATTACTGCGCCACGGGGTCAGGATCATGCTGGGGGTGGGGGACCACCAGACTACCAGGTAAAGCTAAATTACTGCGCCACGGGGTCAGGGATCATGCTGGGGGTGGGGACCACCAGACTACCAGGTAAAAGCTTAAATTACTGCGGCTACGGGGTCAGGGATCATGCTGGGGGGTGGGGGACCACTAGACTACCAGGTAAAAGCTTAAATTACTGCGGCCACGGGGTCAGGGATCATGCTGGGGGGTGGGGGACCACCAGACTACCAGGTAAAAGCTTAAATTATCGCGGCCACGGGGTCAGGGATCATGCTGGGGGTGGGGGACCACCAGACTACCAGGTAAAAGCTTAAATTACTGCGCACGGGGTCAGGGATCATGCTGGGGGTGGGGACCACCAGACTACCAGGTAAAAGCTTAAATTACTGCGGCTACAGGGGTCAGGGATCATGCTGGGGGTGGGGGACCACCAGACTACCAGGTAAAAGCTAAATTACTGGCGCTACGGGGTCAGGGATCATGCTTGGGGGTGGGGGACCACCAGACCACCAGGTAAAAGCTTAAATTACTGCGGCTACAGGGGTCAGGGATCATGCTGGGGTGGGGGGACCACCAGACTACCAGGTAAAAGCTTAAATTACCGCGGCCACGGGGTCAGGGATCATGCTGGGGGTGGGGACCACCAGACTACCAGGTAAAAGCTTAAATTACTGCGGCTACAGGGGTCAGGGATCATGCTGGGGGTGGGGGACCACCAGACTACCAGGTAAAAGCTTAAATTACTGCGGCTACAGGGGTCAGGGATCATGCTGGGGGGGTGGGGGGACCACCAGACTACCAGGTAAACTCTCACATTACCACGGCAGCAATAGGGGCAGCACTATACAACACAGCCGTCATTTATTAAAGACTGCTTTGTTGTACAGTGCAAGCTGCTGCTTTCGCAAAAAGTCAGCTATGAATAGAATGTTGATTTTTTTTGAACTGTGCATGCTCAGAAACTGAACATTTTTTATCAAATATTTTAAAAACTACTTAACAGCTGGACCTAAAAACCACAAAAGCACATACCTTTTACCAAGCTTTATCAAACCTGAAAGTTTCAGGTTTCAAAGCCTCCTATTTATTTTTGTTATCCAATGGCAAAAAAAAGTCACAACATTTTCAAAAATGCAGACTTTTATAATAATAATAATAGCTTTATTTCTTTGGCACCTTTCAAAGAACCAAGGTGTCTTACAATTTTTTTTTAAAAAGCATAACAAACAATTCAGTTCTTAAAATATATCAAACAACTGTTCAATTTATAAATTAAAATCAGTCACAAAAAGCCTGAATGTATAAATATGTTTTCATGGCCTTTTCAATCCCTCCACAGTCGCACACTCCCGTAACTGACAGGGTAGAGAATTCTAGAGGGTAGGGGCCACATGCATGAATGCACGTGCCTCAGAGGATTTCAGACACACCCTCGGAATCTCTAGCAACCCCTCGTCAGCTGAGCGGAGCGATCGCCCAAGACAGTAAGGGACCAGGAGCTTCTTCAGGTAGTCTGGACCCAATCCATCTAGGGCTTTAAAAGTCAGAAGACCGACTTTAAAGGTGATCTGCCACTGAACTTTTTGCATTTTTTGATTTTTGCACCTCTGTAATTCTACCCCCACTGAACCGATCTACATGAAATTTGCGGGATCAAGAAATCCTGGCACAAGCCAGCCTGGTGGCATGGAGGGTTGAGGCGCTGGACATCACACCTCATGCCACACTGGCGACCCGGGTTTGGGAATGAGCTCGGGCCGTCGGTGGTCGGTGGGGGAGGAGAGGACAGCATTGTGTCCGGAGGACTGCTCTCCTCTCCTGGGGAGGGTGGGTGAATGACTCCCCAGAATGAGCGACTCCCAGAAGAGGCTGGGAGTGTAACAGCCTGGGGATCATGCTGGTACAGGGGGAGAAGCCTCGGCAGACGTCCACAGAAAAGGTGCAGGAGCATGCCCAGTCGCACTGGACGTCATTGCACGTTCAGGCTCCTGAGGGGACGTCTACGAACACAGGAAAAACTCCGTTGGCTGGGAGGAAGACGTCGCCTACCCCCACCTCCAACACTGGACCCTTCCCACTGGGACCTCGTCTCACAAATCACCTCTGCCCAAGGAGCACCAGAAGAAAGCGCCAAGGAGCAGAAGGCGGCCCCACTCTGGGGGGTTGCTCCACGTGTGTGTCGCGGGTGAAGAAGGACTAAGGTACAACTGGGAGGATCTCAGGTAGGAGGGGAACAGGCAGGTCGACCGATGGGGCCCCAGCCAGTGGTGACGAGAGGGAAAAATAACTGGGGGGAAAAAAAAGAAATCCTGGCACAGAGGTTGTGCTTTCCAAATTTCATGTAAATCGGTTGAAAGGGGCAAAGCTATTAAGGTGCAAAACATGAGTTTAACTTATACATATACATATATCTATATATATATATATTTATATATATATATACACACACACACACACACACACACACACACACACACACACACACACACACACACACACACGAGTCGGCATGGGTCTGACAGTCACAGTGGACTGCTCAGTTCCAATGTTAAACAAACTTCCCTGACTCTGGTGGGCAAGTGCTCCCCATCCGTGCGTCACCCCCTAACCTGCACCCCCCTCACACCAGCCACTGGCTGTGCTTTCAGCTATGGCAAACAGCACAGCCCTTTACTCATCTCCTTGGCCAGCAGCCGTCTCACATGCACTGAGCGTAATCACGGGTACTGCAGAGATAGCTTTCTATAATACTCACAATCATGCTCAGTGCACATCAGATAGTAGCCGGCTGAAGATATGTGTGAAGGGTTGTGCCAGTCTCCATCCCTGACTGCACGACTGGTGACTGGAGTGAGGGGAGGATGCCAAGTGGGGAGTCCTCAGCGGTGGGGTATCACAGATGGGGGTGGAACCTGCTGTGGGGGGAGGCCAGTGGGAAGTTTATAAACATTGTAGCCAGGCAATCAGGAGGGGTCACTAGATACCGGGGAAGTTTGTTAAACAATGGAACCAGGCGATCAGGGAGAGAGGGGTCCACTAGACTAGCAGGACATTCTGTTTTGTCATGAAAGGGGAGATGATTTCATGAAAGGAGAGATGGGTGGGGGGGTCCTCTAGACTATTAGGATGTTTGGCTACAATACAGCCACCCTGTCTTGGGGATGTGGAGTGCGGTCTTAGCACAGAGTTAAGGGCAGGTTTTGGCAGCACACTGGGGAGGCTGTTAAGAGCTGAGCTGCTGAAACCTTTTCAGTATATTGCTGCACTGTTATGCATGAGGGATCCCTTATTTGCATAGCAGCAGCGGTATCATTAGTGTGAGCATGCTGACGGGTTAGTGCAGCACTCTGGGGGCAAATGAATATAGTTCCGCCCAGAGTACTGGTGCCAATTCAGATTCGTGTGACACTGACATTTTTACTATAGGGGTCATGCACTTCTACCCTTGATGCAGTCTCATGGTGTGTGTGTGTGTATATGCATCTGGCTGTGTCAGAGCACCTGTATGCCACTCCTAGCACATGTAGCATAGACAGCACGTCAGAGAGGGAGACACAAGGAGCTAGCAATGCCATCCCAGGACCAGGGCCCCACACACTATCTTATTGCTTTCAGTTGTTATTTCTGTAACCATAGTATGAACATTTCTGTCAGCCTCAGACATCCAAGAAAATAAATCGAAAAGCTGGAGGGTGGACTTCCGGTGACGCCACCCCTCTCAACGGCAGCATAACTCTGTCGGCTCCTGGACCGCCCCAGCAAACTGCCTCAAATAATGCCTTTTAAAGAAAATTATCAAACAAGGAACGTGCGGAGGCGAGTAAGAATGCTGAAGAGAGGAGATATCACTAATTTAAAACCGGACGAGGAGCAAGATGAAACAGGATTGTCAGAGGGGGATTCAGGCAACGAGGGCTCCCAGGCCTCAGCTTCCTCACATCGCAGCAGAACGAAGACAACGCAGCCACCGCTAACCACAATTCAGAGGCAAATGTCCCTCATGCTTGCTGAATTAAGGGATTTTCGGAAGGAGATGAGATCAACAATATCAGCCCTACGCACAGACATCACAAAATTAGATAAGCGGCAAGAGGCGCTGGAGAGGCAGGCCACTGCAATAGACCATAGAGTGGACAGTACAGAGCATGCAATTGTACAATTACACCAGGATGTACAAGCACTGCAGGCAAGAGCGGAGGATGCGGAAAGCCACAACAGGCGGAACAACATCCGTATTTCTGGAGTTCCGGAAGGGGCAGAGAGCTCCGATATGCTAGCATTTATTAAACAGCTCATCCAGGAAACAGTAAAGCTACCAGAAAACCCAACACTGTAACTAGAGAGACCTCATCGTACCTTAGGCCCAAAACCTGCTGCTGGAGCTCGCCCACGTCTTATCCTGGTAAGGTTTCTTCGCTTTCAGGAAAAAGAAGTGGTATTACATTCGGCCTGGAAACAAGGTGAGGTACTCTTCCAAGCTCAGAGATTGTACCTGGAAAACGACTATGCCCCCGAGGTGATGAGCAGACGAAGATAGTATATTCCGATCATGCGTGCTTTAAAAACAGCAGGCCTTCGTTTTCGCACCCCCTAACCCGCAAAGCTAGTAGTCTTGTTCCCAGAAGGTGCTCAGACCTTTGAGTCAGCAACGGAAGCAACAGCTGAGCTGAGGAATAGAAACACTGAGACCCCGCAGGGTCCCTCAGGTCAGAAACCATCACTAGCAGCCAAGCTGTCGCAGCAGGTATGGAACGTGGGGAGCAGGGAAGCATGCAGGCGGCAGGGCAGAGAAGCCATTTAGCAAATAATCAGCACCCTTCGTAACCAACCACAGAATTCCTCTACGGACAAGCCTTTTGGGAGGAAGATGGGCAATGGATCACCACGCTGAAACCTCATGGACTACCGCCCTGAAAGGGAGGTGTTTTTTCTCGTGTTCCCCCTTGGGACTTCTCTGACGCTCAGGCCAACAGAAAATGGGCAGTAGCTGAGGAAGGGACTTTAGTCATCCCTGGAGACATCCTCGTCTATCCAAACAGCAAGGTGGGACTGTTAAGATCACCCTTACCAAGCGATGTCTGGCTCAGATAAGAACCAGTCTAACTAGGTTTATTTTTTCTGTTTCTACTAACGATCCCCATCCATAGCACTTCTGAACAAAGGAGGTCAACTTGAAACCGTGCAACTCAGGTTTCTTATTCCCCCACCCCTGATTAACACACAGGAAATTACCCTCCTTTTTATGCATGTTCCTCCATGTATACCTTTTTCTAGACCCTAATTGCTCTAATTACTGCCTTAACAGCCCCTCAGATCTGGAATAATGGGAAAAAAGGGGTCTGTATCTTTTTTTATCTGACTGGGACAGAAGGTTACTAACCATATACTAACAACTAATGCCTCTGGAGGAAATTGGAAAGGGGCTAGTATGAAATGTTATAGGTTTCCTCTTGCTGTTTAAAATTTCACTATTATAAGAACAACTTAACTTGGGAAGATTGGGGTGGGACTCTCCGGGTCTATGGAGCCTCAGGGAGCTGCACCTACGTAGTAGAGGGCTGTGCTGAGGGTATACCCTCCCCCCCTTTGGAACAAACTGCAGTGGGATTTAATTCATGCCTCTTATATTTAGATGGCTGCTAGGCTCCTCATTAGATTACACATAGCCCTCTCAAATCACAGAGAAGGATGAATGGGGGTGGCTTGGGAGTATAGGAGACATTCCCAACACTTGTCACTTACCCACCCTCCCCCCTGTTTTTTGCTCTACCCTTACCTGTTTTGACCCATTCCACCCCCCCCCCCCGACACTGGTAGTGTCTCGAGCTCCTAACAACATCAGGAGCATAGGTGTGTATGACGATTACACACCACGGTCACAATGAGTGACCACTGTGATGGAAGACCCATAAATCGATGGAAGACCAACCTAGTTATGTTGGCCCAGTTACTTATCAGGTACCATTGAGACAGGGAGACTAGCTCTCTCCAAATTCTTTTTTTTTTTTGCTGGCCACCAAGTTAGAGACCAGTTTCAAGTTACAGTTGGTGTTTACAAAATTCAGTACCAAATGATGTCTGCTAAATATACATATTGGCTTTGGAATACACAGAGGTTTTTCAGAATGCAATTGCCTGGTAGTCACAAGTTCCTATTTGGCTTAATAGAGGATCTAATAAGATATGTATTCATTTGTGGTCTTGAATGCTCAGTTCTGATATACAATAAGAATGAATAACCGCCACTTAACATTATATTCTTTGAATGTTAACGGATTGGGGAACCCTATTAAGACGTCCAGGATAATTACACTTCTAAAAAAGTCTAAGGCTGAGGTGGTGTATTTGCAAGAAACGCATATGACACAAGCTGAACATGGAAAGTTAAATAGGAGAGGGTTCTCTCAAGTATTCTCATCAGCAATGGTGAGTGGAGGTAGGAGGCGAGGAGTTGCCATATTGATTCCAACTCACATCCCGTTTCGACTATTAAAAGAATGGGCAGACCCAGAGGGCAGACTAATCATCATAAAGGGATGGCTACGGGACCAGGAGGTAACGCTGGCGAACATATACCCCCCCCCGGGGGCAAACACGTCAACAGTCAGGTCCCTACTAGATAAGGTGGTGACTATGACCAGGGGTGTACTGCTGCTAGGGGGAGACTTTAACACTACCCCAAACCCCTCACTAGATACCACAAAGGGCATACAGCCTGCCTCACACAAATTTTTTAGACGCTTCACACGAGAGGTGGGCTGGCTTGACGTGTGGCGGTCCCTGCACCCTGCTGCCGGGGGTTACACATTCTATTCAGCAGTACATGGCATCTACACCCGAACAGACCATTGCTACACACAAAAAGAAAACCTAGATAAATTAGTGGCTGCTAAAATAGGTGCCATAGCGCATACAGACCATGCCCCAGTGGTGACCACGTGGTGCCTGGGTGCGGAGAGACGCTGCACCAGATGGAGGTTTAACCCGGCACATCTCAGGAGTGAGGCATTCTGGGAGTTTCTAAGAGAAAAAATTGAGGAAATTATAGGGGATAACTCAGACCCGAACATTTCAGCATCTATTCGATGGGACACCCTAAAAACCGTCCTTAGGGGTCATCTAATAAAACACGCGGCCATGCTCGCTAAAGCACGGCAGGAGAAGCAGAGTCAGCTTGAACAAACCTTGCAGTTCCTACAGCTAGCACACCAACAGGTTGATTCCTCGGTTTTACCCCAAATTAAGAGGGCAAAAAAAGAACTGAAAGATATGTGCATTCAACAAACAGAAATCGCGCTAGCTTTTTAAAAGCAGAAATATGGAGAGATAGGCCCAAGGGCCTCTCGTCTGCTAGCATACAGACTGCGTAAGCAACATAAGATGTCCACAATCATGGTTATCAAGGACCCAAACACGGGCATTCAACTAACCAAACTCGAAGAAATTACCCGGATCTTTCTTTAATATTATCAAGAGTTATATACTCCCAAACAGCGAATGCCCCCCAGTCAAATCGATACTTTTCTGACTGATCTGGACCTGCCCAAGCTTACTGCAGACCACCAGGCCTCATTAGTCGCCCCATAACCCCATTACAACTGACCGCAGCTATTGCCAGGTCAAAAACTCAAAAGGCCCCAGGACCAGATGGGTTTGGGGTGGAATTTTATAAAAGTATGTCCCACTCAATAAGTCCCCTCCTACTGAATGCTATAAACGAGGCCATGCAAGGTGATGCCCCCCCCCCCAAGCTGGTCATACGCAACAATCTCTTATTCTTAAACCCAAAAAGGACCCCTCCAATGTAGCTCCTATAGACCTATATCAGTCCTTAATGTAGATTACAAATATTACACATCCATCTTAGCCCGAAGGCTAAATGCAGTTCTCCCACACCTGATCAACTTGGATCAAAAGGGCTTTGTCAGTGCTAGAGCCACTACAGACAACATCCGTAGAGCACTACAACTGGTTCAGAAAATGCACTCCAGTAAGGTACCGAGCACTCTCCTCGGCCTAGATGCTGAGAAGGCATTCGATCGAGTGTCCTGGCCATTCCTCTTTTCCACCATGTGCAGGATGGGTTTCCCTCCCCTTTTTATAGCAAATATCACAGTTTTATATTCCTCATCACTGGCCTGCATTAAAGTATCTGGGCATCACTCTAAATACTTCCCTTTGAGTAGAGGCACAAGGCAGGGCTGCCCCCTGTCCCCGGACCTCTCTGCCATATTTATCGAACCATTAGCCCAGGCAATACGGCAGGCCACGGGGTTGGAGGGAGTAAGGATAGCAGACACAGAACATCATATATCGCTGTACGCAGATGATGTCCTTCTTTTCCTCTCCAATCCTGTAAAATCAGTCCCAGCAGTTTTCAGCATTCTTGAGGAGTTTGGGACCTGTTCAGGATACCGACTAAATACTAGTAAAACTGATGCCCTTGTCTTCCACTTTGATCCACCTAGATGGTTCAGGGACAAGTACCCCTTCCAATGGAAATTAGATAAGCACAAATGCTTCAGTATCTTTCTATCCCATAACTCAGAAGATGCTCTACGTTATAACTATGACCCCTTTCTAATTCAGATGAAACAAGCCCTGGAGAGATGGGATCTCCTCCCATTGAGCCTGATACAAAGAGTGGAGGTGATACGGATGGTAATTCTCCCAAGGGCCCTTTACCTTTTTCAAAATATCCCCCTTAACCTACCAATGAAATTGCTCCAGGTGTGGAATAAAGTAATTTCTAAATTCCTGTGGGCAGGTAGGCGGCCTAGAGTAAGCTTTAACACCCTCACACTACCAAGATCTCAGGGTGGGCTGGCCCTTCCTAACCTCAAGCTGTACAGCTGGGCCTCCCATATAACATTTCTGATTCGGAGGTTCTCAGCCAATACTTCAGCCCGATGGAGAGAAATAGAGGAGGCAATAGTACCTAATCCTGAATGGGAACAAGCTTTATTCTATCAGAACCCACCCACCTTGGGACAGATCTCTGCAAACCCTTGGATCTCCCACCAAATCCAAGCCTGGTACATGATCCATAAATCCCTACTGTTCCTCCCATACTTGACTCTGCTGCTCCCAATTGGGCTGCTGGAAGACTTCCTCCCCAGATGAACCGATCACACTTTCCACAACTGGAGACACCTACACCTTGCGAGCCTGACACAATTCATAACAGGTTCACAGTTTAAGACATTTACCGCACTCCAACAAGAATTTAACCTAAGACCTTCGGATTTCTTCCGATACCTACAAATACGACACTATTATAATAACCTCCCAGCAGTGGTACAAAACCAGGAGGGACGCCCACACCTGGTAAAATTGTTACTTCAGACCCTCCGTATTAGTGATTTACCTCACGCCATCTCAGTCTTATACAAATCGCTGATGGAAACATCAGGGGAAAATACCTATTTGACTATGGAGAGGTGGAATGGTGAGCTGGATCTCCACCTCTCCAGAGAAACATGGGATACCATCTGCCATTCTACCTCCAGACTCACTAGCTCACATACCTGGCACCTGTTCTCCAGGCAGCTCCTCATAAGGTACTTTCGTACCCCGGCCATAACCTCACACTATGATAGAAATAGGTCTGCCTTGTGCTGGCGTAGCTGTGGTGAAACGGCAGCTCACCACTCACATGTGTTTTGGTTATGCCCGAAACTGCAACCCTTTTTGAGGACTCTCCAAGGAGAATTAGAGGAGATTTGGGGCCCGGGGCTCCCATGGACTGGGGAGTTTTTTCTACTACACGTCTTTCCCAGACGCTTAAGAGGCCCATATAGCGGCCCTCTACTAGGAATTTTATTACTAGCAGCAAAAAAGGCAATAACTAAATGCTGGTTCACTAATAAGACTCCCTCTGTGGAGACCTGGAGGGCTATAGTAAATGGTATATACAAGGCAGAAAGGATTACATACTCTCTGAATGATAAAACAGCACTCTGCACCGCAAAATGGAGTAGGCGGATACTGTACATCATGCCCAGGGAACCAGATTTTGTCCCTTAGGAAGAGGAGGATTTGGAAAGGTTCATTCACTGACATTAAGCCATTATCACCTATTAGACACTCCCATAGGACTGGACCAGTTCTCCCCCCCCATTTAGTTTAAATATAAGGGCCCCCATATAATAATAATAATAAAGTACATAGATACTGAGGAAGGATAGCTAGAAGATTCCACAAAAGATCAGAAATGAAAAATAAAGTTTTGAAGTAATGGTATGAAATATAGATTGGAAGTGCAGCTGAGATGATAATACTGCCAAAGATACCCTGACTAATGAAATGTACCTCTATATAATATTATATAAGTCTACCCCTTTGTGTTACCTACTGATGAATGGAACTGTGTTGATGTAAAGTTTGAAAATATTTAATAAAAATTATATTTAAAAAAAAAAAAAGAGAAAAGCTGGAGGGTGAGGCTACAACCAAAGCACAAAGGTCAATCACCGATGGTCAGGACTACGCACCTATTCAAGTGCAGCTGGAATACTGGAGACTGCTAGAGAACTAATAGAAGGAAAGGAGAATGAATCTTTATATACACAGCACAATGTGGAGTCAGCTGTGCTGGAGGCAGCCATACTTTATACAGTTAATATCCACTTCAGTACATAATGACATAAACAGACTGTCAGCTACCACAATTTACTAGAGAACACCTTTTATAAATGGCCCTTGTCTATTCTCATTTTTTGCAACATGTCATTGCCTACCTGTGCATGAAGTCAGCATAAAAAGCTTTCATCAGGATTTTCTGACTTCCTGGTGCACTTGTTATGACATCACAGAGCTTATTATGGAACCAGACTCTGAGGTCACAAACACAGCAGCTGTGAGGTCAGTTTGGAGGAAAGCAGCTATTTTTTGAAATTGACAATGGAATACATAGAAACATAGAAACATAGACTTTGACGGCAGATAAGGACCGCTTGGCCCACCTAGTCTGCCCATTTCCCTACCTACAGGATAGGCCGCAGATTCTAGTTAACCGACAGCCTATTTCTTCCTACCCCCCACAAGAATTGCCTTATGTCTGTCCCATACATTCTTGAATTCTCCCACAGTTTTAGACCCCACAACCTCCTCAGGAAGGCTGTTCCATGCATCCACTACCCTCTCTGTGAAAAAATACTTCCTTACATTGCCCCTGAACCGCCCCCCTCTATCTTTAAATTGTGTCCCCTTGTTCTTGCATGTCTCTTTTTCTGAAAGATGCTACCCTCTTGGACTTTGTTGATTCCACTGAGCTACTTAAAAGTTTCTAGATTGGTCAAGGCATCCATGGTACTGTCTACTGCTCTCCATGGCTGTGGCTGAAACGATACACCTTCCCAGAAGGAACATTCTTTTAACCTCCAATCAGGGAAGGCTCCTGTACCTGAACCTCAGATCCCTCAGGCTCAAGGTCTGCCTCTTGAGGACCTAGAATATGTAGGCCTAAACCTTCCTGAAGGTGTCCTGGACATTTTGAGGGGTTACAGGAAGCCCTCCGCTAAGAAAACCTATACTGCAAAATGAAAAAGGTTTTCTATTTGGTGTTCCACCCAGAATATTGTGCTAACACAGGCTGGGGTATCAGCAATGCTAGATTATCTTACTTACTTGCATTCTTTGGGCTTTCAGCCCAGTACCCCGAAGGTACATTTGGCTGCAGCATCTGCTTACATTTCAGCCAGGCAAAAGATTTCTCTTGCCTCAGATCCTTTCTTTAAGAGATTCTTTAAAGGCCTTTCCTATTTGCACCCCTCTCACAGGGAGCCAGTGCCGGCATGGGAGCTCAATGTATGTATAGCCAAACTCATAGGGGCTCCTTTTGAGTCCATGTCTTCAGCTCATCTAAAATACGTCACATGGAAAACAGTTTTCCTAGTGGCAATGACTTCTGCTAGAAGAATCAGTGAGCTCTAGGCTCTCTGCATAGACCAGGACTGTATTTCCTTCCACAAGGACAAAGTGGTGCTGAGAACAAACAGGGAATTTCTCCCTAAAGTGGTTTCTGATTTCTATTTGAACCAAACCATTCCCTACTTGTCTTTTTCACTGAGTACTCTACTTCCGGTGAAAGGAGGCTCCACAGTCTGGATGTTAAGAGAGCTCTTAGTTAATACATAACAGCCATTAAGGACCATAGGCAGGATGGAAAACAGCTGTTCCTGACTCACGGGGATGTGGGAAGGGGTAACCCAGCATCTAAAAGGTCCATTTCTCACTGGCTAGTACAGTGCATCCAGTTTTGCTAGTCTAAGGTGGGAAGGGAACCCCCAACAGAATTGAGGGCCCATTCCACAAGGGGCACAGCTGCTACCATAGCAGCTGCCAGAGATGTTCTGGTAGTGGACATCTGTAAAGCAGCTACCGGGAAAACAGTACACACGTTTACAAAGCATTACAGTTTGGACATCCTGTCCAGCAGTGATGCCAGGTTTGGCACAGCAGTCCTGCAGAGTCTGTTTCCAAAAAGGTACTGCGTGCTTGTTAATGTGAAATAATTAAAGGATGATAACGGGACAAACACATAATCAAGAAAACACATATGTTAAATGTACTTGTTATAAACATTTTATTTTAGTAGATCCCGGCTCTATTAAGTTGAAGACCAGAGTCATGCTCTCCCTGTTAAATGTAACCTGATCAGGCAAACTTGACTTTTCCTTTAATTCACTTACCCCAGACTTTATTTTACTTCCCATAAGCAATTGGCGGACTGTAGTTTCAGGGCCCTGACATACCCGCTTGCTACCAGCAGGCATCCCTGTGATTTGTGTAATGAAGCTAAGAGCATGACAGGAGGCTACAGTAAAGTGTAGGGGGAGGGGGAAGGAAGGCACGAGTGTAACATTAAAAAACCTAAAACAAGTAAACATATTAATAGGCAAACCGTTCAGCTGCAGAGAAAGGCATCTGACATTATACAGTAATGAGACATTGAAGGGAAAGCAGGCCGACAAGGGGGATAAAGAAAAACAAAGGCTTAAAGTACTGTACCTCAGAGTAAAGCAAATCAGAATCAGCTCAGCATGGTAAAGAAGAGACATGAACAAGAAATAGGAAGAAAAACACATCCGCAAAAAAGCTAAATTAAAAAAAGGAAACACAGTCAGTCAAAGAAGGAATTAAAAAGTAACAAAACAATAAAGAGCCATGGACAAAGAGAAATTTCCAGTGAAACACAGAATAAACATACTTGCTAGGTACAGTTCAACGTATATTTCATATATTTTCTGAATGTGTCTTCTCTTGCTTCTTTATAACTATGTGCATGAAGCATTTTAAGGGAAGGAACATACTGGGTCAGGGAGGTCCCAATATGGCGTTTTTCAATAATAATGTTTCTCTGGGAAAATATCAAGATGTCCCATTTTGTTTTCATTTTCTTTTATTCCTGAGACAAGATAAGGGGTTTGTAAAAGGTTTTAAAAGTTCTCACTCCTGTCCCAGGCCCGCCATGAAAAATAAAAATAAACATCTTGGTACAGTGTTGTACTGTTTACCTTCAGAAACATGTGGTAACACCATCCTAATACATACAACATTATGAACCTAGCATGTATATTCAACAGGTATCCTGAATGGAAGAGATTTTTTAAAAACTGCAAGTGGTGGCCATCTCTAATGACACAAGTCATTACTTACAAAATCAGTTGTAAAAACTTTTTTTGCAATATTTGATCAAACTAAAAATGAACAGATCATGAATCTTAGGGCATCATAAAAACATTTTTGGCCAAAACTTATAGGATTACATTTTTGGCCAATTAACACTGCTGCTTTTAACCCTTGCTGTGCCATGGACTGATATATCAGTCCAGAATTCCTATACTTTCTTTTTTTTTCATGACTTTCTTTTCTCCCCTACTGCGGAGCGGGTGGCGAGTCGTCCAGCTGCCGGCACCTGCACCCCCAGGTATGGTCTGGCCAGCGACGTGCACTCCTCCACACGGGCCGGCACACAAAGTCCCCCCTTGGGGACCTGTAACCCGATACCTGGGGGGGGCCGCACCTCTCATGTCCGGGGGTGCAGGGCACAGCCATCAGCCACCACGATCACCCCACAATTTTCTGCCATTTTTCTCCCTCTGAGCCGGTCGTGTAATGGCGTAGCTCCAGCCCTCAACTGTGCACACTATCCACAGCGCCCCTGGCTTCCGCCAGCTGCTGCTGCAGAGTGAGGCACTCCCCCTACCCACCCCAGAGGAAGGAGAGCAGTCGCAGGATGCTCAATCCTTCCTCTCCCCTGCTGACTCCCGATGGCCGGGGTCCAATCCCGAACTCGGGTCACCGGGCGTGGCGCGAAGTGTGGCGTCCAGCGCCTCAACCCTCAGCGCCACCGGGCCGGCCATCCCTATACTTTCTAATTCTGTTGGCAGCCTAAAAGTTAAGTTTTTTTTCAATATATTACTTACTATGTATGAAGAATTATACAGTATTTTAACTGGTCGATCCTTCAACCACCCACCCCAAACTAAGAAATCTCACACAAGCCCCAGCAGCTGACAGAAACATAGAAAGTGACAGCAGAAGGGGACCTCCAGATCCATCAAGTCTGCCCATAAGCCTACCCCCTTCCCTAACTGCTATTCAGTGTTATGATTCTTTTGTACCTATCCCAAGCCTTTTTTAATGTTTCAACTGTTTTTGCTTCCACCACCTCAGGTGGCAGGCAGTTCCACGCATCCTCCACCCTCTCTATAAAGAAGAACTTTCTTGCGATTCCACAAGTTTCCCTGTGTGAGCACATAATTGGTTATCTTGTAAAATGTACACTTGAAAGGCACTGCTTTTTGTATATTTAAATTGCCAGTTTTTCAAAATAAACTTTGTTTTCCCCGTCGAGAACCTGGAAGTGCCTGTGTGTTTATTTCAATGTGTAATTCATGATGTTGGCCACTCATCACCTTTGCCACATCACCGCAAGGGGATCAAATAAGTTAGCTTGCAGCTGTTTCAAAACTTACTGTCTCTTTGTCTGTCCGAGGTCCAGTTACAAATGGCAGAGAGTGATTATTCCGGGACAGAGCAGGACAGCAGCAGTCCGTTTTCCAGCAACAATGAATTTTTGGACAGTGACGTGGGGCCAGTACACTAAAGACTCACTGTTTTGGACCCCTATCAGGACGACCCCTATGCCACCACTGACAGCAATGGGGGGGAGTGGCTCAGCAAGCCATGCCAGCAGTCCTGATCCCTTGGAGTATGGCAGTGTCCACAGAGTGGAGCATAATGGACGGGACATTACTTTTGTTTCCTCTTTTATTTATGTGTCTACTTAAAATTGATGTCCCCGGTATTTTGAGCAGAAATGGAGCATTGCCATTTTCTGCTTGGAGGGTACATTTCTCGGGCACTCGCTGTACTTGTTTCAGCTCACTTCTAGCCACCTGCCTGTGTCAATTATGCCCAGGTGATGTACCAGTCTACCAACATTCCGTCATTCTGTACAGAGTCCAATGCTTATTATCCCCATTTGCTGTTTAGGAGATAATGGTCGGCAATTTGTATTGGGTGATCATGATGTGCCCGCATTGGTCTCAGCACCCGCACTGACCTGTATTGTAAGACCGCACTAGTCAGTAGTAAGCCTGTGACCCCAACTGTGCTTGAGCTCAGGTATGCTGGCGCGATCCACTAGATTTTTTATTTCTAACACGACCAGTCTTGTCCAACCCAAATAATGTGCTGACAGTCTGCATGAAACTAGTGGCTTATTTGTCCATGTGTGCCACTCCATGCGCCTGTATCCCCAAGTTAGCCTACTGGCACAAGTCCACACGTCCGGAATACTGCACCGTAGCCTGCAAATTGGGTGCTTTGTATTTTTGAGAGCCTCTGTGGCAACGCACCCTCTTAGCACTTTGGCATGCATGTTTTCAGACCAAGTACTGTGTGGCCACCCTAGTGTACAGTCTTGCGGCTGCAACTTGACTTGTGCAACAAATCCCCATCTACCAAGTTATTTGTTTTTGTTGCCTGTCTTGTTCAGTATCTCGCCCTGCATCAAGCAAACTTTTCCCCCTTACTGTAGAATAGCAGAATTTCAAGGTGTGTGTGTGTGTTTGTAGGTGGAGGGGGCCTTGTTCCCAAAATATGAGATGCTGCATCACAATGAGTGCCCAAATGGCCAGAATTTCCAAAGCTGGCATCATGGCAATCGATGCAGTGCCTCATATTGCAGTGTTATGCATGTTATCCAACCCAATCCCACCCCAACTACACGGCAAGGCTTGAGCTCAGGTATGCTGGCAAAATCCGCTATATCAGCACTTCTGTTATGCCCAAATTCCCTCATGTCAATCAACAACCTTCTGCCCAATCTGGTGGGTTTTCTTTTAAAGCCAGCCACTGTTGTCCAACCCAAGTACTGTGTGGCCCCATGCATGGACCTAGTGCCACATGTTCAGCTTGGGTTAGACAATGGGCATAAATCAAAGAGATTAGGTTGTTTGTCTATGTGTGCCAGTCCATGTGCCTGGATCCCCAAGTTAGCCTTCTGATACATGTCCAGACTTTGTGAACACTGCACGATGTCCTCCAAGTGTGTTGCTTTGTATTTTATCTGTTTGACCCTGTACCACCTCTGCATTTGTGAGACTCTCTGTGGCAACGTACACTCTTGTCACATCGGCATTCATGTTTTTAGACCAATTACTGTGCTGCCATCCTATTATACAGTCTTGCTGCAGCAACCAGACTTGTGCCACAAATCCCTGCATGCCAAGTCTTTAGGCTTGATCATGCACGTTCAGCATCTGCCAGGCAGCAATAGAAATTGTTCTTCCCCTTACTGCAGAAAGTAGTTACGTAAGAACTCACCATAACAGTAGATCTTCGAGAACAGCTCTTGCAGCAGGTTACACCATTAGGACTGAAGCCGGCAGGCGCCAGGACCCCACAGAAAAATTCTAGCTAGCAGTATCCAGTGGGGGACCGCCTCTGATGTCGGCCCCTCCCCAATGTTAGACATCACATAAAAGGGGGCGGTCCCCCAGCATCCCCAGTTCTCCCGAAGTAGACCCCCAGCCCAAGGGTGACATCTGAAGGGGAGACCGAGGATCCGCTTCCAAAGGAAGGTTTGTAATAGGTGTCAAAGGACGCAGTAGCCTAGAAGACTCAACCTCCAGAGGGAAGGCGGGAGGGAAACTATCTGCTGCAAGAGCTGTTCACGAAGATCTACTGTTACAGTAAGTTCTTATGTAACTGTACTATCTTACTTCGAGAAACAGCTCTTGCAGCAGGTTACACCATTAGGACTAATTCCCAAGCAGTAAGGGAACAAATTATCATCGGGAGGAGGATAAGAGAGAAGTCTCAGACTTCAGGACAAAGGTCCTTGAAGGACCGCCAAGCCGAAACCAGCTCTGCTTCTAGAGGGAATATGCAAACTGTAGTGCCTGATAAAGTTGTGTACACTGCTCCAGGTTGCTGCTGCACAGATGGCTGAAGTGGAGACATTTTTGAGCACAGCGAGGGAGGTAGCCACCCCCCTCATAGAATGACCTTTTACCAGTCCTGGTAAAATCTTGTTGCGCTTCTGGTAATAGAACATAATACACTTTATCAGCCATTGAGAAAGTGACTGGAAACAGGAGCACCAGGCATCCTTTGTGTGTAGGAAACAAAGAGCTGGTCCGACTTACGATGTGTCTTGGTTCTGGTCAGGTAATATCTGAGACACCTATGCACATCCAGAGTGTGCAACAGGGCCTCCCCCTGTTACAGTGATTTGGGTAGTACACTGCAGGTCTATATCCTGGTTGAGAGTGACAGCTGAGACCACCTTGGGAAGGAACTTAGAATTCATTCTTAAGGACACCCTGTCCTTGTGAAAAACAAAATAAAGATCCTTGCACATAAGTGCACAAAGCTCAGAAATTCTTCTGGCAGAAGTAACGGCAACTAAAATAAGCTTCTTCCAAGCGAGGAGACGCAGCTCGCAATCCATGGCTGTTTCAAAAGGCAGCTGCGTAAGCTGCTCTAGAACGAAAGGAAGATCCCAAGGTGGAACCGGGTCTTTGATGGGAGGTCTCAAGTGCAGGATGCCGTGCAAAAAGGCGCGAGAAGCCTCTAGTTGGGCTAGAGACAGGTGACCTACTGGAGAATGGAACGCCGAAATGGCGCATAGGTATGCCTTAATGGAGGAGTAGGCAAGACCTGCCTCTTAGAGGGAAAGGAGGTAGTCTAAAACAGACCTCTCAGAACAATCCAATGGGGTCAATCCACGAGCTTGAGCCCAAATACAGAATCTGCGCCACTTCATGGTGTAAGTGGCATGAGTGGAGGGTTTTCTGGCTGCTACCAGTACGTCCGCAACTTCCTGAGAGACCCAGTATCTCAGGACTGCTATGTCCTTAGGAGCCAGGCATGCAGGTTCAGAGACCGAAGATCCGGATGGACCAAGTAGCCTGCCTCCTGGGACAGAAGATGAGAGATGAATGGCAGAGGCACCGGAGCTTCCTGGGCCAGCTGATGCAAGAGAGGGAACCAAATTTGCCTGGGCCAAAAGGGCGCTACCAGAATGAGATGCACCCGCTCTTGTCGGAGCTTCAATAGAACCCTTTGGATCAAAGGGAAGGGCAGGAAAGGAACCTGTCCATCCAGGAGAGGGACAATGCATCTCGCCAGAAAACACCAGGCCCTGGATCTAGCAAGCAGAAATTGGGCAGTTTTGCGTTGGATGGGGACGCGAAGAGGTCTAATTCTGGTGTCCCCCATCTGCAGAACAGGTCATCTGCAACTTCCTGAAGCAGTTCCCATTCGTGGACTCTGGCCTGTGATTGGCTTAGACTGTCTGCAATAGTGTTGTCCACTCCGGGAACATGCACTGCAATAATGTCTGCACCGTGTTGCAGTACCCAATTCCAGACCCTTTGAGCCTCCCTGCAAAGAGGGTTGCAATGAGTGCCTCCTTGTTTGTTGAGATAGTACATCACCGCAGTATTGCCTGTTTGTACCAGAAGAGTAACCGGTGGAATCTCCGTCTGGAATGCTTGTAGGGCGTAAAGGACGGCTCTCATCTCTAGAATATTTATGTGAAGCTGGGACTCCAGAGACGACCAGGAGCCTCGAGTCCTGACCCCGTTGAGGTGAGCTCCCCATTCAGACCCCAAGGCATCCCTGGACAGAGTCGCTGAAGGAGGCGGTACAATGAAGGGGGACTCCCGTCAAGAGGTGGTCTGGGACAAGCCACCAATTCCAGTCTCGGGTGATGGCGTTCGTGATCCGGACTGGATGCTGCAGATGATCTTACTTCTGGTCCCAACTGTGCCCTCAACATCCACTGGGTGACCCGCATATGGAGTCAAGCTAGGGGAACCATTGCAATGGCAGCTGTCATGTGTCCGAGCAGGCAAAGGATGGACCAGGCTGGTATCGTCGTCTTTTCCTTTATCTCCCCTAAGAGGGACCTGATGCGTTCCGCCCTGTCCTGAGGAAGGAATGCCCTTCCCTGAGTGGTGTCCAGAACTGCTCCTATAAACTGCAAGTTCTGAGATGGGACAAGGTGCAACTTCTCCTAGTTGATGGTGATGCCCAGCGATAGGAAGAGAGAGAACAGGTATCTTGTATCGCGGACATCAGGGCCTCCCATGAGGGTGCCATGAGAAGCCAGTCATCTAGATAAGGAAACACATACTGGCCCCATCTCCTGAGAGCTGCTGCCACAACTGCCATACTCTTCGTGAACACTCGAGGTGCCGAAGACAGCCTGAAAGGGAGGGCTTGGAACTGGTAGTGGCATCCCAGAAACTCAAAATGCCGAAATTTTCGGTGCGCTCGAGCAATCAGGAGATGTAGGTAAGCATCCTGCTTGTCCAGTGACGCCAGCAAAGCGCCCTCTTTGAGCATGGGAATGAGACCCAGCAGGGTCAACATGCAGAAACGCTTGTACAACACAAATGTGTTGAGGTCGCTGAGATCCAAGATTGGGTGCAAGTCCTCTGTTTTCTTTGGAACCAGGAAGAAGTAAGAAAAGTAACCTTTTCTTCTCTGGTTCAGTGGAACGTACTCTATGGCCTCCTTGTTGAGGAGGGCCAAAATCTCCTGCTGAGTAAGCACGGCATGCTGACCCGAGTAACGGGAGAGCAGGGGAGGTCTGGATGGTGGGTGATCAAGGAACTCTATAGAGTGACCTTGTTCGAACAACTGCAACACCCACTGGTCGGAGATTATCTTCTGCCATCCCGAAAGGTGATGAGAGATTCGACCCCAGACCTTCTCGACCCTTTGATCCAGAGGAGGGGCGGAGCTGGGAAGGAGTCATGCTGTGGTGGTGTTGGACCCCGCCGGCTGGGCTGCTTTGGGCCCTGGCCCGAAGGGAACCTGGCTTGATTTCTGCGACCAAAGTTGCCCCAGGGTTGCTGGCCAGAACGTGGCTGTTGCCATTGTTGGCAGCTGAGAAAACGATTCTGATTCCTAAGAAAGGAACCAGATCTCGGTCTATACATGGCCTGTACAGTCCCGACTGCCTTCCCAGTGTCCTGCAGTTTGGTGATGACCTTCTTGGATTCCTCACCAAACAGGACCGCTCCATTATAAGGGACAACCAGGATGTTCTTCTGAACGTCTGAAGTAAATCTGGAGACTCTCAACCACGAGCGTCTCTAGAGACAAACGCCTGCAGCTGCTCCCCTGGCTGACGAGACCGCTGAGTCGTAAGTGGCTCGGAGAACCTGGATCCCCACGTCTGACCCAGTTTGGAGGAGGTTCAGCAGCCCCTCCTTCTTTTCACCATCCGGGAAGTCTTTTAAAAGGTCTTGGCCCTGTTCCCAAAGGGCGTTCTGAAACTGCACCATGTGCGTCAGATAGTTTAGAGACCTAATTGAGCATGTAGCAGGCACATACATGCATCTTCCCATAGAATCTAATTGCTTAGATTCCTGGTCCGGAGGCTGGGTACTCAATTGCTGAGGCCGCTAGGACCTATCATGAGATGCAGTGATGACCAGGGAGTCAGCCAGAGGTTGTTGCACCAAATACAGGTCCTCTGTGGAAGCCATGTAGAGGCGGTCAGCCTTCTTCGGAATAGCCAGTATGGAATGTGGATGCTTCCAAGCTGCCTTGGTGACGCCCGTAAAGGTGTCCACCAAAGGTGGGACCACCACAGGCTTCGGGTCTTTCTGCCTGAGGTAATGGGCAAGGCGTTGTCTCTCGGGGTCTAAGTCTTCTCTCTCTCCCATCCCATATTTCCCTGGATGTGCCTCATTATTTCTGAAAAGGAGGGATCATCCGGAGGCGACCTTGGAAGGTCCCGTGGGTCTGGTGATGGGGGACTGAAGTGAGATGGAGACCTGGAGGTGTCAGACGTATCCGGTCTGGAGTCATCTCCCGGTGAGTGACGTCTGCCCCTGGGTCGCTTTGTGCTCCAGGATCCTGAGGGAGAGCATGATGGGCATTTTCTGTCTCTCGATCGGCCCTGAGGAGGTGGAGTTGGTTCCTTAGGGGTCGGGGGTCTGGAACCTTCAGCACCCCGAGGAGGAGGTGGTGGTGGAGGTGGCTGAGGCTTAAGGGGAACTACGTCCTTCCTTATGGTTTCCCACCAGAAGGTGAACAGTTCTTTCACCTCCTGAACATTCATACCTGACGACGGGCCTGGCGTCGGTGTGGGCCTGTCGCCAGGGTCGGGCGTCGGCTCCCTGGGTAGGCCGGCATCCTCCGTGTCACCCGTCTGATCATCTGGCAGCGCAGCAGCCTCTTCACGTGAGGACCCCTGACATCCGGTGTCCACCGGCGTTGGTACTACTGTCGTCGGGGTAGTCTGTTTTGTGGGCGCTGGGTTGGACGCCTTCTTGGTCTCAGTCGTCCACTTAATGGACGTCAGCTCTGCAGTCTTCCTTTAAGGCACCTTCAGAGGTTGGGAGACAGACCTGCAGTCGATGTCCCAGCGTCGATCAGACGCACCACCCGATTTAGAGGAAGACTTTTTGTGCCTGTCCGAGGAATCAGGCTTGGAGGCTTCCGGCGCCCGAGTGGTCTTCAGCAGGTGTAAGGAGGCAGATGAGCCCTCTGAAGACCTTACCTTTACCGGGGGAGGTGGGGAGCAAGCCTGGGAAGGAGATCTGTTGGACTGGGTAGAGCTGGAGCTGGCTCTGGACTCGGAGGCCCTGCTGGGGGATCTCGCCCTATCCAAGTCCCGATGCTTGTCCCGGTGTTTCCCTGACTTGTGGGAAGAGTCCCTTTGAAGTAGGTATTTTCTCCATTTTCTTCAATTTCTCCTCAAGGAGGAATCCCTGAAGGGCCTTTTGGCGGTGGATCCGGGTCCTGCTATTGAATTGCTGGCAAATTGAGCAGGCCTGGGTGTCATGCTCCGGGCCCAGGCACATGACACAGGTCGAATGATGGTCTGCAAAAGGGATCTGTTTGTCGCAGGCACACTTAGAGGGATGTCCTTCAAGAGAAGGGGTAGGAGAAGCAGACATGGATTAAGGTTTTTGTAGAAAAAAGATTTCATGCTTCGTGTCATTAATGCAGGTGTCCGTGAGGCCGATGCTGGCAAGTTGAGGGCAGGAAAAGAACTGGGGATGCTGGGGGACCGCTCCCTTTTATGTGATGCCTGACGACCGGGAGGCCGACGCCAGGGGCAGTCCCCGCTGATACTGTTAGAATTTTTTTTCAGTCCTGGCGCCTGCTGGCTTCAGTCCTAATGGTATAACTGCGGCAAGAGCTGTTTCTCAAAGTAAGATCAGCGGAATTGTGAGGTAGGAGTGTGTGGGTGTTTGTGTGTGTGTTTTGTTGGGGGGGGGGGAAGACAGGGTGTGCTGCCCTTACTGTAAAGTTCCATGGGTTCCCTATGTTTGAGAGTGTGCATCTCTGAGAGTGCCCAATGTACAGAACTGCCAAAGCTGGTATCATGGCACTCAATCACAGCCATGCACATCAACCTCCATACTGACTGCAGATCACATCCAATTATCTGTGCGCATATCATTATCTCACTGATCGTCACTGGCACTCTGCCAAACAAGATGCAACAAAAGGCAGAAGAGTGGCCCTGCACCATCTGTACTGCTCTTAGCTGTACTTGTAATTATGACCTTCATACATTCATTCCTTCTCCTATTTACATTGTGTTGGACACTATGGATTCCGGCTATAGTAGCTGTTGCCAAAGCAAGGACTGCAGAAGGTGCAGTGTTAAAAGCGCAGTGTATCATATAGTGCACACTTTAGGATGACAACGTCTGGAGTCCGTAATACCTGGGCGACATCACAGGAATTATAGACACAGTATGCTAACCCACAAAATAATTGAATTTAAATTTAAGATTTGTGGCTTGTGCAGATTAAGCTTTGCAATTAACCAAAGAGGATCAAACATCAGAGCAATAGGAAAAATTAGACTGGCAGGGAACAGCAGCAGGTCACTGTAGTGTACTGTTCAGTTTGGGGTCCTCATCAGACTTTTCTGTATCACTATGAAATGCACCTCATGAAATAAACATCAGATGACTGTATACACTGCAGTATGCCCCGATAAACCAGCAAAAAGGGATCAAGGGAATGGAGCTGTGAGCCCCGAGTCACACTAAGCAACAACAGTCAGTCAGTCTTTAAATCCCGATTACGAGTTTCAGGCTCAAGAGGCTACTTCAGCTCAAGGTTCTGTTATGTGTGCTGAAATAGGAGCAAAAATATAAATGATAAGCGATCAAGTAATGGGTTCCTCTCTGCAGTATGCCCAGATAAACTGTGAGCATGCCAGCACAAGGGGATTGATGGAACCAAGCTGTAAGCACCAAGTCACACAATGCAAAAACAGCCAGTGAGTGAGTGAGTGATTAAATCCCGATCTCAAATCTCAGGCTCAAGAGGCTACTTCAGCACAAGTTTCTGTTTTGTGTGCTGAAATGGTAGTGAAAGGATATTAAAATCACAGTGTCTAAGCAGTCCAGTAACAGGTTCCTCTCTGCAGTGCTCAACAAAGCCGAATGAGAGATGACCGCGAGGAGCTGTAGGACTGCCTTCCCTAGGCTGATGTTACAAGAGCATGGGCGAACACTGCACATGTATGAATACAGAACAAAGAAAAAAAAAACTCTGGGGACAGCAGCAGTGTGATTTTTATAAACAATTTGGTCGTGTAAAGTTAAAACATTACACTTGGATTTCAGATTGGTCACTAATCATATCGGGAGACGATTGGGGCATGAAAGTCTGAAAACAGAAAAACTTGGTAAGTCACTTTAAATTTGCCCCTTCTAGCTTCATGCTATGATTGCTGATTCTTGTGCAACTCTTGAACTGAAAAAGGTCCTGAATCTGTACCTTGTTTTTTTTCCCTTCACATATTTGAATGTTTCTATCGTGGCTCCCCTATCTCTCTGTTGTTCGAAGGAATACATGTTGAGTTCTTGCAGTCGCTTCTCGTAGTTTATATTGTGGAGTCCCTGTATCATTTTTGTAGCTTTCCTCTGCACTGTCTCAAGTCTGTCTATATCCTTTTTGAGGTGTGGTCTCCAGAACTGTACTCTGTACTCCAGATGTGATCACACCAAAGATCTGTAAAGTGGCATGATAACCTCTCTTTTTCTGCTAGTAATTCCTCTTCCTATGCAGCCCAGCATTCCATTTGCCTTTAATGCTTCTTTCTTGCATTGTTTGGATGTTTTCAGCTCATGTGATATGATTACTCCCAGATCTCTTTCCTGCTTTGTTGATTCTAATTTGACTCCTCCTAGAAGGTATGCTGTGTCTGGATTATTCTTTCCTATGTGCAAGATTTTGCACTTTTTTGCACTGAAATTTAGTTGCCATGTGTGTGACCAATGTTCTAGCTTTATAAGGTCAGCCCTCATCCTTTCCACACCACCGGGAGTGTCCACCCAACTGCTTATCTTTGTGTAGTCTGCCAAAAGACTCACTTTGTCACTGATAAAAATATATTGAATAGGATGGGAGTCAGTACCGATTCCTGTGGTACACCGTTAGTCACCTCCCTTTCTTCCAATGCAGAACAGTTTACCACCACCCTCTGTGTCCTCCCTTTTAGCAAACTCCCTATCCAGTCTACAACCTTCTAACCCACCCCAATAATGCCCAGTTTATTTAATAACTTTCTGTGTGGGACCGAATTAAATGCTGAAGTCTAGGTAAACCACATCCACAGCACCACCCTGGTCCATTACTTGGGTCACCCAGTTGAAAAAGTCGATAAGATTTGTCTGACATGACCTTCCAGCGGTGAACCCATGCTGTCTTTGGTCTAATCTTCCATTATCTTCGAGAAAGGATACAATTTTCTTCTTGAGTACGGCTTCCATTGTATTGCCCACAACTGAGGTGAGGCTAACATAGTTGCCAGCACTCTCCTTGCCACCATTTTTGTGAAATGGGACAACTGTGGCCATCCTCCAGTACCTCTCCACATTCCAAAGATAGGTTGAATAGCCTGGTCAAGGGAGCTGCCAGTTCCTCTCCCTTAGCTCTCTCAGTAATCTTGGATGAACATCATCCGGTCCCACAGCCTTGTTCACCTTGAACTTTTCTAGTTCCTTCAGGAATCTTTCTTCTGTAAAAGATTCCAAATCAATTTTGCTGCTGCTTGTACTTTTTTTCTGGCATGGGTGGTCCACTCCCTTCCCCTTCTTTAGTGAAAACCGAGCAACAATATCTGTTGAGGATTTCAGATTTTTCTTTATCATCCTCCATGTGCCCACCATCTTCCCTTGCCAGTCTGAGTATGCCTCCACTCTTCCTCCTTTTGTCGCTGACGTATATGAAGAAGGCTTTGTCTCCCTTTTTGACCTCTCTGGCTATCCTCTCCTCAGTTTTTGCTTTGATTATATTGATAGAATACATCCCTGAGGGATCTGAATGACAGCTGGCCTTCAGATGGTGGCTATAACAGTGTTTAATGAAAACACTGCTGCTACCACTCTCTAGCCCCATACCAAAAAACTTTCATGGAAAATTAAATTTTTTTAATCAAGGTTTTTAGCCAATGGAAATTGCCCTCCTTGGGCCTAATAATGACTTCCCAGCCCCAACAACACGGTACAGTGTCACTGTGCAGCTCGGGGGCAGACGTGTACCAGCGGTCATTATTAAGGTGGCGGTCATCAGTGTTGTTTTTTCTCTGTTGCCCTCCAAACTACCATTTTTGTGTCTCGCAGTATCAGTGCTGACCTTGCAGGCACACTGCATACCCCTGTGAAGGAGGTGCGCCTCTATGGACCGCCAGAGAGGGTCACTGCAATTGCAGTGTGCAGTGCCATCATCCCCCAGTTCAAAAAGTAATGCTGCTGGCAACACTTCCTGATCACAGATGCCTTGGGTTCACTCCTGATACTGGGTCAATCGACTGATATCACAATGAGATACTCTGGGCAATCCAGCTGAACTATAAAATTCAGCTTTTACTTCACACATCCCTCAGTATAACAGCTACTCCAGCTTACAGACTACAAAGCCAGTTTGGTGTGAATTCAACTTGCTCCAAAATCTGAGAGTTTTTAGTATACCTCAGCATGAAGGTTTGCAGCCACTAACTGTTATGTGTATGAATGTGTCCAAAGTACTTATCTTAAGCTTATTAAACAAATACTCAAGGCACATAAATTGTTGGTTAGATATGTAGCATTAAGAGAGTGAAGCAACTGCAGGCATGAACATGCATATTCATAGATCACTATGCTCCTTACACTGGTTACAGATCCACCATAAATTTCTGAAAAGTGCATTTCTACGTAATACAAAATCACCATACCTCACTAATGCAAGGCAAGGTACTACATAGCTTCACTATGGTTCTCAAAAGCGGTGGCAAGGAAGGTTAGGGAGAAAAAAATAGCATTTGGGAAGTATAAGGAATCACAGAAGGAGCAGGACAGAGAACTCTATCAGTTAAATCAAAGGGAAGCAGGGAAGGCAATCAGGATAGTAAAGGCCAAAACCGAGGAAAAGATGGCCAGCTCAGTTAAGAAGAGGGATAAAACCTTTTATAGATACATTAGGGAGTGAAGAAAGACCAAGGGAGTGATAGTGAGGCTTAAAAAAGGGGAGGGGAGGTGAACAGAGAGTGACAGTGAAAAGGCAGAGATACTGAATGAATACTTTTGCTCAGTATTCACAAAAAAAGAAGAGGGGGAGGTACCTAAACCAAACAATAGAAGCACTCTGGGCAGAGGGGTCGATACCAGTCCATTCACAGAAGAAAGGGTCCTGAAAAAACTCTTAAAACTCAGGGTGGACAAAGCAATGGGTCCTGACAGGATTCACCCCAGAATTCTAAAAGAATTAAGGGGAGACTCAGTGAGACCATGGACTACCCTTTTTAACAAATCATGGAAGGATGATGTGGTACCCGAGGACTGGAGAAAGGTGGATGTGATCCTCTTTCACAAGTCTGGGAGTAAGGCACAGGCAGGAAACTACAGACCTGTTAGTTTGACCTCAGTGGTAGGGAAAATTATAGAATCACTTCTGAAAGAAAGAACTGTTGAATACCTAGAGGCCAGCAGGGCACAGGACCCAAGGCAGCACGGATTCACAGAAGGAAGGTCATGTCAGATGAATCTAATAGGTTTCTTTGACTGGGTGACCAAAGTAGTCGACCAGGGAAGGGCTGTAGATATGGCCTACTTAGACTTCAGCAAGGCATTTGACACAGTACCACACAAAAGATTAATAAACAAATTAGCTAGCCTGGGAGTGGGTCCCAGGGTGGTAGGTCTGGGTAACAAATTGGCTGAACAACAGAACACCGAGGGTAACAGTAACCGGAGCACACTCTGGAGAAAGGGGAGTTACTAGTGGGGTACCACAGGGTTCAGTACTGGGACTGGTACTCTTAAATGTCTTTATAGGTGACATTGTGGAGGGGCTGGAAGGAAAATTGTGCCTCTTTGCAGACGACACAAAGATCTGCAACAGGGTTGATACACAAGGAGGGATGAAAAGGGACTTGGCAAGGTTGGAGCAATGGTCAAGAGTATGGCAGCTTGGTTTAAATGCAAATAAGTTCAAAGTAATGCACCTCGAAAACAAAAACCCAGGGGAAGAGTACACAGTGGGGGGTGGGGGTGGGGGGAGAGGTACTAACAACAACAAAAATGGAAAGAGACCTGAGGGTACTCATATCAGGTGACCTTAAGGTAGGCAAGCAATGTGAGAAGGCAGTGAGGAGGGCTGGGGGATTCTGGGATGCATAGGGAGAGCATCACCAGTAGAAAGGTAGTTGTTATCCCTCTGTACAGACAGTTGGTAAGACCCCATCTGGAGTACTATGTGCAGCTAGAGATCCCATCTTCGCAAGGACATATGATGGAGGCAGTCGAGAGGAGGGCAACCAAAATGGTGTAGGGTCTGCACCAGAAGCCATACGAAGAGACACTAAAAGGGCTTAATATGTATATCCTTCAGGAAAGCGGGGGACATGATAGACACTTTGAAGTACCTCAAGGGAATCAACAAAGACCAAGAGGGTAGCATATTTCAGAAAAAGAGATGCATAAGAACAAGGGGCACAATTTGAAGATAGAGGTGGGACGGCTCGTGGCAGCGTGAGTTCGTTTTTTCACAGAGAGGGTGGTGGATGCATGGAACAGCCTTCCTGAGGAGGTCATGGGGTCAAAAACAGTGGGGGAATTCAAGAATACATGGGACCAACATAAGTCAATTATAGTGGGGGTTAGGAAGGGGGTAGGAGGAAGTAGGCTGCTGGTTAACTACAATCTGCAGCTTAGGTGGGCCAAGCAGTCCTTATCTGCCGTCAAAGTCTATGTTTCAATATTTCACATGCAAATTGCCATAAAACAATTCAGGCTGCCTCTACTTTAAGGACATATGATCCCAAAAGACCTCATAAACAATTTGCAAAGGCTAAAATCAGCAATCCACAGATCTGAGTTTTATTCTGACCAACTGTTTTACCACCCACCTCAATGGAGGCAGGACACATGATGGAATTGTCTAAGCCGTGGTGAGCCCAAAGAAGGAAAGTAATTTAAAAGACAAGAAAACACTGAAAAAGCACTGAAGTAAGAGTTACCCTGGAAGGGCACTGGCAATAGTCAAGTTTCAAAGAAATACAAAATTTCACATAACTCCCTATTGCAAGGCACCATGGGCAGTATATGCAAATCATCATGAAGGCATTTAGGCTGCCTCAGCCTTAAGCAAGACTGTATCCGTGCCAAAAAGCCTCACAATATTATTACTACACCCTCTGTCTTTCAGCCATGGCAGTCATGGTCATGGATTGGGTACCATCATGCATTGCAAAAATGACTACTTGCACACCACTCACCTTCTCTAGTTCCATGATTCGTCGCACCAGCTTCTGTTTACTCCATTCACTGTAATCTAAAACATCAGAGGGATTTATTGTACCAGGCTGTTACTATAAAATGAAAGGTCAGAATGCAAGTTCCATGTTAACATGTATATCAGAGAGAGTACACAGGGGTCTACAGTGCAGGAGGAGAAGGATCTTGTACAATAAATGACGTGGGTTAGTCTGTGCATGTGAGAACAGTTTTATGGGAAGCATGTCTGCGCATTTAGATTAACAGTTTGAAGTGTGTGTGTGTCTGTGCGTGTATGCATGTGCATTCCAGCAGACAACAGCAGGTACAGGCAGTACAGGTTGGCTATCTCAAGGCCCCCTCTCCAATACTACCCAAACTCCTTGCCAGGGCAAGTAGCATCAGAGTATTGGAGGGGCTGAGCAGGCAATGATGATGACAGCAGTATAGGAAGGGTCTGGCCTGCCAATGTAGGGAGTGGAAGGTCAGAGCGATTGCAGTGGGGGCATCAGCAGGCCTCCCCAACACTGGCACTGAGAATCTCTGCCGGGTCGCCAGCAGAATGGGGCAGATGTCATGGACCCTTCCTCAAATTAGAATAGGTAGAGACAGCTGGATTCGGGAGTCCTGGAGTCCTCACCCCCTTCCAACAACTATCTTAAAGGTATGGGGATTGGGAAAGATTGGGGTTAGGAAATTGGGAGTCAGGGATGGAGGGGTCTGGGATTTTTTGTTTCTTTTTTATGTTTTGTGCTGTTTTTGAGAGATGAGAATCTCTTTTGTATTTAAAACTGAATGGATTAATGTTTCAATTTTGCCCCGTATTTTGAGATGGTCCGAATGTGCTCAGTTTGCCAAAGTTCAACCCTTGGACTGAACTTGATGCTCTAGTTTGGAAGTTTGTGACAGGAAACAAGCATATACTTGTGAGGATCAGTGACTGGAAGTGGCACACATCAAACAGAGACTTTTTTTTTTTGTGGGCTCCTCCGCCAGGTATCCGCCCTGGTCACAGCCCCGGTCTTCCACCTGCTGTCACTTGCTGGGATCACAGGTCACCCCTGGCTTTCCCCCTGGAGGGCAGGGCCACGGAGCTGGGACCCCCTATCCAGCCCCTGCAGAACCAGTAATTAGTTGTGGGACCCAGTGACGGTGGCTAATTGAAGCCCTGAGGAAGGCTTCACAGAGGTGGAGGTACCCTAATTTTTCCCCCTCTTTTTTTTAGTCATTCCAAAGAGTCAGACATGCAATGACGTCAACGCATTGATGTGCAGACGTCCGCCGACTCTTTCCCCCAATGTAAATGCCCACATTCTGCCGAACACCCAGCCTCCGCTGAGTGTCAGTGCAGTACAGCGCATGACCCTCTCCCACCTCGAAGGAAGAAGAGCTGTCGCAGGATGCTCAACCCTCCCTTCCCCCTGCCAGCCCCCGGCGACCCAAGTCCATTCCCAAACCCGGGTCGCTGGCATGGCGCGAGGTGTGGCGTCCAGCGCCTCAACCCTCAGCGCCACTGGGCTGGACCAAACAGAGACATTCTTATCCTTAAAGTGACCATGTTGATCTTGTCAGAAATATCCCTAATAACTGATTGTAACATGGCTATCAAGTAAGATCTCTTCTTATTGGGCAAAACAGGTCACCTGACCATAGATTAATTCTTAATTTATTTCATGGTTGCCCTCCAGAATGAGTGCATAGGAGTGCAATATCAGGGGCGTGCTCATGAGTGTTAGCCGAATAGTTACAAATGTGAAATATAACACAACACTGTTTAAAGTAATCGCCCTGTAAGTGCTAGTCACATCCCTCGATTAACACCCTTGCTACGTTCTTAAAATGTTGTCTGCATAGTTATAAATGTGAGCCGAATCGGTTGCTGGGAAACTTGCTACGGCACCACCAATTGAGCACAGGGCAGATGGAAAACAGTAATGCTTAATGAAACAAAGTTATCTAATATTTAGTCACATACCTCGATTCCCATCTTGCTCTGTTCTTGTAATCCTCACACTTGAAATGTTTGCCACATAGTAAAAAATGTTACCGAACAGTAGAAAGAAAAAATTACTCACCTTAGTAATTGCTTTTCTTCTCATGGAGTCTTGCTATATTATAACATTAGCAGTCAGCCACTGCAGCTGAACTGCCCCGGAGAGGAAGGAGTTAACTCCAGAGGATCTGGAGTTCTACAGCGCGAGGGCGCTGTGCCCAAAGCTCTATCTGGCAGTTTCAAATGAAACTGTCGGATCTTTACAAAGCTAACATCAAAGAACAGAAAGTCTGTGTGGAAAAACTACACTAGCCATGGCTACCTACTAGTAGTAGTAACAACAATATAAACAACAAAGAAACACCCAGAACCATAATAACAAAATTGATGGTATTATGGTTCGCTTACCACCCTTGCAAGCACATAATGAACCCCTTCCCCAAGACTCAAGTCCAGGAAGGGGCAATATAAATAACCCAATGAAAGCAACCAGATCCCTAACCCAAAGGAAAGAGGGTAAGGATAACTACAATGGCATGACACAGTGCTTGCACCAATTCGCCACCCCTACCCAAGTAGAGGTTCTGAGAGGGCAGGAGGGAGGGTGGTTATAATATAGCAAGACTCCATGAGAAGAAAAGCAATTACTAAGGTGAGTAATTTTTCTTCAAACACCATGAAGTCTTGCTATATTATAACATTAGCAGATTACACAGCAGTACTCTCCATGGAGGAGGGTCAGAACCTACTTAGGAATAGGCTCTGAAGCAATAGCTGTGCCAAACCGAGTATCTCCTGGACTGGACATCCAGGAATAATGCTTGGTAAAGGTGTGAACTGTCTTCCAGGTAGCAGCTTGACAAATCTCCAGAATGGGAATGTCCTAGCAGCCACTAGAGGCGCAGCTGCACCTGGTGGGTGGGCCCTCAATCCTGAGGGGGTACTCTACCTAGTTTCTGATAACAGAATTGGATACAAGAAACAATCCACCTTGCAATTGTTCTCTTAGTGGCAGGCTTTCCTTTGCCAACCTCGCCATAGGTAAGAAACAGTTGGAGGATTCGAACCTATGACCTCTGGTGCGCTCTAAATAGTAGCTTAAGGCTCTTTTGACATCCAAGCTGTGCAGTCTCCTCTCACCTGAGGAAGAATGCTCAGTGAAAAATACTGGGAGAGAGATAGATTGATTCAGGTGGAAATCAGAAACCACCTTAGGCAAAACTTTCTATTAGTCCTAAGGACTACCTTATCTCTGTGGAAAGAGATAAAATCTTCTTCCACTGACAGGGCCTGTAACTCACTTATCGTCTGGCAGAGTGATAGCTACTAGGAAAACGGTTTTCCAAGTTAAATACTTGAGCTCTGCTGAAGACAGAGGCTCAAGGGGGTCATTAACTGAGCAATGCAAATATTCAGGTCCCAGGCGGAGCTGGTTCCCAAAAAGGAGGGTTAGTATAAGTAACCCTTTGAAAAACTTGGAGAACACAGGGTGAGAAGAAAGGGAGGCAGGCTTCCCTGCTGACACAAAAGCAGAGACAGCTGCCAGATGAACCTTCAGGGTAGCTGGTCTAAGGCCTAGGGAATTCAGATGGACCAAATATTCCAGAAGAATGGGAAGATCAGCAGATTCTGGGATAATCTGCCTCTCAGAGCACCAGATGGAAAACCTCTTCCACTTAGAATTATAAGTGGCCCTAGTGGAAGGCTTCCTAGCAGCCTTTAAAATATCCATGACACCTTGAGAAAGGTGTAAGTCAGCAAATTCTAGCTCCTCAAGAGCCAAGCCTTGAGGTGGAGGGATCTGAGGTCCGGATACCACACTCTCCCTGTGCACAGGCCAGTAAGTCGTGGACTCTGGGTGAGCTCAGGGCAGGGTGGACTGCCAAGGACAGAAGCAGAGGTACCAGGGCTGTCTGGCCCAATCTGGGGCAATCAGAATCACTCTGCAAGGTTGAGATCTGATTTTACTAGTACCCTGAAAGAAGAGGAAAGGCATACAGGAACTTCCCTTTCCAGTCCAACAGAAAGGCGTCCAGAGGACTGAGCCCAGTACTGGAGGCCTGCAACAGAAAAGAAGGAAGTTGATGGTTGTCTGGGGCTGCGAAAAGATCTATCTGAGGAGTGCCCCATCTGACAAAAGACGGACCCCAGCACTTGTGGATTCAGAGCCCATTCGTGATGGCCCTGAGAAATTTGCTGAGGGCGCCCGCCACACATTGTCCTTCCCTGGGAGATGAACCGCTGTCAGGAGGTGTCTAGGAATAAGCCAGAGACCACAACTCATTGCTTCGTGCACAAGGCTGAAGACCGAGTGCCCCTCTTGTTGATGTACCACATTGTGGTGGTATTGTCTGTCCTGACTTGAACCACTTTGTTCTGGACAGAATCTGAAAGATCCAAGAGCTAAAAGACAGCTCTGAGTTCCAGAAGATTGATGTGGAGCAGAGATTCTGAGGAGACCACACTCCTGAGTGGTAAGGTCGGTGAGCCCCCACCCAACAGGGAGGCATCCGTGGTGAGGGTGAGGGAGGGAGAAATGGGAATGAAGGGAACCCTTGTTTCAGATTGCTTTGATCCTGCCACCAGTGTAGGGCCAGGATCAGGATTGAGTAACTGGGACCAATTTGGTAAGGGGGTCCTTCCTCTGAGACCAATAGGCCCTCAAATGGAACTGAATGTCCCTCATCTGGAATCTTGCTCCCTGCACAACAGCTGTGGAAGCAGCCATGTGTCCGAGGAGTTGCAGGAAATGCCTTGCTGGTGAGAGACCCGCAGGGTAAAGGAGGATGCCAGGGCGATGAGTCTGTCCACCTTTCCGAGGAAGAAAGGCCCTGGCTAACCTTGTGTTCAATTCTCGCCTATGAAAGTTAGGGCCTGAACTGGTTCCAGAACTGACTTTGGTAAGTTTAGTAGAAATCCCAGAAGTGAGAAGCTGCTGGGTGACTTGTAAGTGGGATTTCACCTGACCTGGAGACTGACCACAATGAGCCAGTCGTCCAGGTAGGGAAACACAGCAACCCTTGCCTTCTTAAATGAGCCACTACTACAGCGAGACATTTGTGAATACCTTGGCGAGAGGTAAGGCCAAAGGGCATTGCCCTGAACTGGTAGTGGCCTGAGGGCAGTTCTGAACCTGAGGTACTTTCGTGGAAGGCCTGATCAGAACATGAAAATAGGCATCCTTGAGGTCCAGGGAAGCTAGCCAGTCCCCTGGTTTTAGGGAAGGCAATATCATTGCCAGGGTTAACATTTTGAACTTTGGTTTCAACAGATGCTTGTTCAGTATCTTAAATCCAGAATGGGCCGCCATTCTCCTGTCTTTTAGGGTAAGAAAGTATCTTGAATAAGCCCTTGCCCTGATGGCAAGGAGGAACCCTTTCCACTGCTTTGCAGACCAGAAGAGAAGAAACCTCTGCTTCCAAAGCAAGGGCTTCTGAAGGACTTGCAGGTGGAAATGCCTGGCTCCCATCTTTGGAAAATATTTGAAGCTGAGAACCAGACCCTGGCCTATTCCTCCAGAACCCATCTGTCCGAGTTAGGGACAGCCAGCTCTGGCTGAAATAGGCCAACCTGCCCCCACTGGTACAGGAGAACGGCCCTGGCACCCCATCAGGGTGCCTGCTTAGCAGCAGCCTTAGGCTGAGGGAGGGAGACGGTCTACCAGCGCCATCGCCTACCCCTGCTCTCTGAAGAAACCTCTGCGAGACAGCAGAGGAGGCTTGAAATTGGTAAAAAGGCCTGAAAAGGGTCTGCCCCTACTCTGGGAGCATGCCTTTGTGGCATGGCATGCTTCTCCTTAGCCTGGGCACTTTTGTAGGTAGTTCTGTATTCATCCATCTTTTTCATATAATTTTCTGTTTGCTCCCAAACAGAGAATTTCCCACCACAGGAAAATCCATAGCCTTTGACTGAGTATCTTGGGACAGATTAGTGCATCTGAGCCATGCCAACCCACGGAAGCTACAGAAGTGGCCATGACCCTAGAGGAAACATCATTAACATCAACAGCAGTATGAAATTGAACTTTAGAGGCTTCAATGCCATCAGCAGCCACCTGTTCCAACTCACTAGCCAGCTGGCCATGGGCCTGGTTGGCTAACTGCAATACTGTGTCCCACCTAGATTTCTGATATCTAGCCACATAAGCCATATAATTTGCCTGCCTGAGTCCCAAAGAAGCTGCCATATACTGTTTCTTCACCATGGCATCTATCTTCCTGGAATCCTTATCAGGAGGATGTGAGGCCAGAGGAATATTAGCCTTGTCACAGGCTGCAGCTTGTACCACACCTACATGACTACACTGTTCAGTAAGGAAGTCTGTATCCAGCCTGACAAAGTATACCTTCTGTCCATTTTTTATCTACAGGAGGGACAGAATGAGGATTTTTAAAATCTTTGTTGTTTGCTTCCTAAATGACTTATGCAAAGGAATAGACAACCTCCTAGACTCTGGAATATCCATCATTTCCACATAATCAGGCTCCTCTTGCTCATCCACAGCCTCCTCTAAAGGAAGCTGGAGGGTTTCTGCAACCTTTGAAAAATAAAGAAAGAAGGGGACTCAGACAGAATAGGAGGAGATTCTAAAGGTCTGTCTGGAGAAATGTCCGTTCAATGGGCAAGTCCAGACTCCCCAGCCACACATATATTGATCAAATTCCTCCTCCCCTCCTGTGGTTCATAAAATCCTCAACTTCAAAATCCTGAACCACTGGGACTGAACGAACCAACCTTTTACCAACTGTTGGTGGTTCTACAGATCCCTGAGACAGTGACTGGACAATCTGAATGGCTTTAGCTATCTCTGCAGCAGTTGGAGACACAATTTTGGACCCCAAACCTACTGATTTCCTTGTCTTTTTACTCGGGACTAGTTCCTCTGAACCAGCCTTCCTTTTGCCCGAGGAAGTCTCGCCCTGGTCAGAGGGCACTCCCTCTGGTCCAGTGGGTACTGGACCGGGCTGGCCATCCGGGTCAGCGGACTTTTTGGCCTCTCGTTCCCTGAGCCGGCCCAATCTCTTTTCCAGGGTGGCTGCAGGAAATTTTTACACACTCTGAGTCTGACAGGAGGTGGTCAGCCCCAGACAATAAACACAAGTGGTGTGTGGGTCAGCCTTGCAAGAGCCTCCCACAGACATCACAGTGTTGAAACCCAGTGGGCACGGTTTTTCTTTTTGGGTTTCTCAGACATAATGCCAGCCTAACAAAACTTGCCTTTTGATGGCAGTGCCAGGCAAGACACCCATATCGGTTCCTAACCGTGTCACGGTATTTGAAAAAACGTTATAATTCTGTTTTTCAGAACCGATAAGAACCGGGAACCGCACTCTAAACCCACTGTACACTTTCAAAATGTAGAAATAATGAAACCGATCGGTTCAAACCGAACCGATAATTAATTTTCCACAGACTAAATTTAGTACTTACGGTTACCAGATAGAGCTTAAAACCAAATGCGTAAAAATAATGACTTTTGCTGGTTCAAATGAACTGAAAAATACCGCTTGAACCGAGAATGAACCGAGCTGAAGGAGCTGATTCCGAGCGACTGTTCAGTGAAGCGGAGTAAAGAATCTGACAGTTTCATTTGAAACTGCCAGATAGAGCTTTGGGCACAGCGCCCTCGCGCTGTAGAACTCCAGATCCTCTGGAGTTAACTCCTTCCTCTCCGGGGCAGTTCAGCTGCAGTGGCTGACTGCTAATGTTATAATATAGCAAGACTTCATGGTGTTTGAAATGTTTATTTCGATCTGCCCCTTGCTGAACTGGTGCCTATTGCAATGCATGCAAATATATGCATGGAAAGTTTCCCAGCATCCACAGCAAACGATTCCCTGAATCAAACGCACACTAATAATGGAGAGCACTGTAACATTAGCGAATGTAAGCTACCAAAAATATCAACATATTAGTAAATGTTAACTGAATCTGTATACAGTGAGTAATTCCCTTTGTTTACATTTGTACTTGCATTACATTTAAACACAGCATGTTCAATGCACTGTATTCAGTTACAATACATAATCTTATGTGTCAATACAAGTCACTGTGTCTGTATATTATTAATCAAATATAAAAAAAAAAACTTTATAAGTAAATAATATATTTTTTTGCACTTGCCATGTTACAATCGCATTAAGCCACTCCACAGCATGGTTCTACTGGAGAATTCCAGCTATCCTTCCTCTACTCTACAAGGCCCTGTAGTGAATCGTAACCGACCAACTGATGGAATATCTAGACAAGCATAATTTACAATGTCAGCAACAACATGGACAGTACCACAACCACTCTAGTGGAGTTTACCAGCTTTATCCATAATGCGCTAGACAGAGGGCTCTTGGTGGGGGCAACATACACTGATCTCACCAAGGTCTCCGACACAGTCAGTCACAATCTGCTCCTGGATCAGCTCTCCAATACCGGTCTCTTCCCCTGTAACAGTAGCATGGTTCAGAAGCTACCTCTCTGGAAGGGTCCAAAAAGTGAAAATCCTGCACACCTTCTCCGACAACCTTAGTGTTAACACAGGGGTTCCTCAAGGCTCTATCCTTGCCCCTCTATCGTTCAGCCTGTTCTTAAACAACCTCCCTCAATCGGTAAATGACCAGCTACTATTATATGCAGATGATGCGGTCCTATATTCATGTAATGCTGACCCCCTACATACTGGAAAAGCAAATGCAGGCTAATGTCACCGCGGCTGAACACTGGTTCCTTCAATCAAAGCTGCTCCTCAATTATCAAAAAAAAGAGACTATGTTATTTGCATCATCACATAAACACCACACCCACCCACCAACTTTGTATTTATAACAATCAGAACACTTCCCTGGAGATGGTTCAAACATTTAAATACCTAGGACTGACAATGGACCGCACCCTCTCATTTAACCAACACATAGTCGCAGTCGCAAAGTCATCAAATGCAAAACCAGGACAACTGTAGGCACCGAAAAGGCCTGACTTCCGAGGCACTAAAAACTGCTGTGGATAGCTCAGTACTCTCAGTGATAGACTATGGTCTAGCAGTATATGGGGCCTCCCAAACCGCTTTGAAACGTATCAAAACAATACTAATCAAAGCATGTCGTTTAGTCCCAGGTGTACCCCGTCCCACTCACACCTATGAGTTTTTCACTCAAACAAACCAGCTCAACTTTGTCAGCCGCCTCCAGTATCAAGTATATCTGCTCACCAAGAAGTCAATGATAGGACTTACCACCCCAGGCCTGCAAAGCCTTCTTAGCCAACCTAATTCCATCAGATGCATAAGGGGTACAAACAACTCGGCCCTCTGCATCCCTTTATATAGAACCACACAATGCCAACGATCCTACGGATACTGGGCACACTTTAGCTTAATGCGCTTGACCTAGACATCACAAAAGAGGACTAAATAGGCCCCCTTAAAGATAAACTCTGATTGGCCCTTGCCACAAGCAGTAACTGTGACTGTGAGACTTGATCCCCCCACACTCTTCCCTCCTCTTTCCTGCTACCCTCATTCTAAACTGCCCCCTTGCCTTCTCCTCCCTTCTTGCTAACTAACACTCCCCTAGTAGGCTCCAGAACCCCACCTCAGCACTCCCCCCCCCAATGAGTCTAGCCCTTCCCTATGACTACACTCTTTAGCACTTAAGACAAAAGAACTGCTGCCCATCAGTTCTCACCTCCTTGCATACAATTATTTTAGACTATATCATCCTCTGTTCCCTACCCAATTTGTTTTATATCCTGTAGATTCTCAAGTTGTTCAATTAAACTTCTTGTCAACCTAGCCTGCTATAAACTACGTATCTGTATATTTTTACTTCTGTAATCCCTGTTATTGTAATTATGTAACCTCTGTAACCCGATGTACTCATGTTTTTCTAAGGCATGGAATCTCCTTGTATCTGTTTTTGTGCTTGTAACCATTGTAAATGATGTTATGCACATGTATTACTACGACGTGGAACCTCTGTAAAAGAGCCTTTGGCTCAAAGGTACTTCCTAGAAATAAATAAATGAATCCATGCCTGGGTGGTCAGAGACACTTGGCCTGTGACCTCATGCCACAAGACCCCTCCAGGCATGGATTAATTCTCCAATAGAACCATGCTGTGTCATGACTTAAATGCTTGCGTGTACAGTTTCATGCTAATAGAAGCTGTCCTTTTCCTCCATCCATTCACACTCAAAATGAATGCTTTCTCTCCATTCCTTACCTCTGGCAGTGCTAGAAGCAGGGGTGCTGCCCAGGGCTCGGTCCAGGTCAATCTTGAGGGATTTGTTCTCCTCTTGCAGCTGTTTGATTGATTTAGAGAGTCGTAAGATGGTCAAGTTTATCACTTTTTGTCGTTTCTGGGTATCTCTGCCCTCAACAAGCGATCTGAAGTGAATAGGAAACATGGCACTCAAGACAAACAACTGATTTTATATGTAAGTGATCAAATACGCAGGGTGTGCAGCTATGCTGCTCAGTTAGTGAGACACGAGGCAATAACGAAAACTTTAAACTACCAGGAAGTGAGGTTACTAATTGTAACTAAACACCCTGAAGTGGGTTATTGCAGTGATAAAATGGTTAAAACAGCCTGTTCATAGGCAAAGCCTTTTTATTTACTGTGCTTTTCTCCCCAGGTCAGGTAGCCCTCATTGGTCCTGCTCCCACACCCAGCTCCCTGACGCACCTTCTCTGGGACCCACCTGCCTCTCCTACAACCCCACTGGCTTACCCGCCAGGGTGGAACCACTGGGAAGGTGCACAGTTCCCCCAAAGGAGACTTGGTTAGTGTGGTCAGAGGAATGCCTCAGTCGGCAGTAGGGAGTCTGCGGTGTGGGGAGAACATCCTCCTGCTGTGCCTGCCATTCTTTTTCTTAGCCCGATCCCCTATGGGATGCGGAGACTACTCTCACGACATGCGTGCATGCATGCATGCACATGTGTTGCACATCGGAGCACATCAGCACCCCCCTGATTTTGTGTCTCCACTTGTACGGCCACCTGTGGTCACCTAAGTGGGAGTAGCAGAGCAGAGGTCAGCAACCCTCCCTCTCCAAGGTGGAGAGTGTCCTCTGGGATGCTCAGCTCAACCTTTCCTTGGCCGCCCTTCCAAGGCAAAGTCATTATCACTGAGCCGTGCAGTAGTGAAGTAATAAGTGCATGGTCATGTGACTGGATTCTACAAATGTGTTATGGACAGATCCTCTGAGGCGTGAGTGAGTGTGAGTGTGTGTGTGTGTGTAACAGAGGGACTACACTGTGAACTATGACAGAACAGAAGGACCACAAAGTAGAGTTATGGGAAAATGAAGAGACTACTTAGTAAAGTTATTGAGAAACAGGACACAGTACACAGTAACATTATAGGGGAATGGAGGCCTCTTTAGTAAAAGTACAGTATGAGGGAACAGAAGGAATACACAGTAGAGTTATGGGGGGGGTGGCGGGACTACATAGTAGGAGGGATGTAAATATGACATAGTAATTGTGTGTGTTCATGCATGTTTGGGGACTACACAGAGTCAGAGATGTAGGTATGATATAATAGAGTGTGTGTGTTTGTACATGTGCATGTGCGTGTGTGTGTGTGTGTGTGTGTGTGTGTGTGTGCGCACGCACATATGTGTGTTGAGGTGGAGATGCATCACTGCACAGGATTTCTGTTCCCCATTTTATAATGCCAGGTATTAGTCAGAGGTGCCACAGATCCCAAATTCCAGCACAGTGCTTAGGAGGGACAAGACAATACCCTGTGTGTGCATTTGCTAGAGTGTCTGAATTGGGGGTTGAATTCACGTGGTAAGGCACGGCTGGGTATTTACTGTCAGGTACCCCCACCCTGAGTAAACAGCATTTTCCGAAGATGAGTACTACTCTATGTCGGGGGAGGGTTTATCAAACAGTAACCCACTCCCCAGAGTTGACTTACTTTACAATGAAATCCAAGAAGGCATCCTGGCTCTTTATTAAGTTAAGAGGAAAAAAAGGAAAAAAGTGACCAGCGACTCCCCTGTCTGTGCAACTGCATAACTCGACAACAGGAAAGCACGCAATCCATGTGAAAACTGTGTGGTAGTCACATGATCCCAGTGAATCAGAAGGCTGTATTCTTGATACAGTTTTATAAATAGAACTATTTAAAAATATTCATTGTGTCTGAATCTACCCCTGATCCTGACTACTGCCTTGGAACAGAGAGTTCCGGCTGCAATGCAGAAGTGACCCAATCAACCTTCAGCAGTAGCACCCACAGCAACCAAAAACAGGCAACCTTGACAAAGTACAGTTACGTCAGAACTTACCGTAACAGTAGATCTTCGAAAAGAGAGCTCTTGCAGTAGAGTATTAATTACATATGGGACTGATGCCGGCCCGTGACAGGACCCCGCAGGAAATTTCTAGCTAGCAGTCCCTGGCGAGGACCGCCCCGCGCTAGGTTACTGGCGACGCACGTCGGTATAAAGGGGCAGTCCCGGACGCCCGCCTTCAGTTCTTTCCTGCCACAGGCCGGGAGGCCTGGACGAGAGAAGCAGATATTTTCCTCAATGGAAAAGGAGCTGAAAAGCCTAGGGGATGGAGGGCGGAGGAGTTACCATTGCAAGAGCCTCTCGAAGATCTACTGTTACGGTAAGTGCTTACGTAACTGTACTATCTTACTTCGAGAGGGCTCTTGCAGTAGGTAATTACATACAGGACAGAATCCCAAGCAGTCTGGAACAAATAAAAGTCACCGGGAGGAGGAAACTACTCCTGAAAGTAGCAGTAGCCTTGCAGGCCTCAAGACAGGAGGCCCTGCAAAACAGCTAGCCCGAAGCCTGCTCTACGGTGAGAGGCAATGTCCAAACTGTAATGTTTCGTAAAGGCACGGACGGAAGTCCAGGTGGCGGCAGCATAGATGTCTGCCGCAGACACATTCTTGAAACAAGCCGCAGAGGCTGCTACTCCACGAGTGGAGTGACCTCTGACTTGACCCGGAAGGGTCTTGTTGTACTTGTCATAACAGAAAGTGATGCAATGAGCCAACCACTTCGACAGGCACTGCTTGGAAACAGCATTGCCTTCCCTTTTGTGAGCAAAAGAGACGAACAACTGATCAGTTTTCTGAGATCCTTTGTCCTATTGGTGTAGTATCTCAGAATCCGGTGAACATCCATGGAATGGAGCAAATATTCTCCTTGATTGGAGTACTGAGTAAAAAAGGCAGGTAACTCTATAGACTGATTTAAGGTAGACTCCGCTACCACTTTATGTAGAAACTTAGGGTTCGTGCGAAGAGCTACTCGTTCTTTGTGAAAAATCAAATAGGGGATTTTACACATAAGGGCCTGGAGCTCTGAAATTCTTCGAGCGGAAGTAATGGCCACCAAGAAGAGCATCTTCCACGACAAAAACTTCAGATCTGTGGAGGCCGCAGGCTCGAAGAGGGGAAGGGTAAGTTTCTCGAGAACAAAGTTCAAGTCCCAAGGGAGAGCAGGAGTCCGGACAGGGGGCCTCAGATGAAGGACCCCTCTAAGAAAAGTCTTAGACACCTCTAATTGGGCAAATGCTTTATCAGCGAAAGGAACATCATAAGCTGAAATAGAGGCCATGTGCACTTTCAAGGAGGAATGGCTGAGACCCAGGTCGAAGAGATGACGTAAGTAATCAAGCAGAACGGCCACAGGACAGGAGAAAGGCTCCACATTCCTAGAGGCGGCCCAAATAGAAAATCTCTTCCATTTCATGGCATATGTGGACCTAGTGGAGGGTTTTCTGGCCTCCACCAGAATCTCGGCCACCTTTGGAGAGACACCAAAGCGAGATTGGGCTAGGTCTGCAGGAGCCATGCATGAAGTTGCAGGGACTTGAGTCCCGGATGGACCAGGGTCCCCTGATCCTGGGTCAGCAATCCTTGAGATAAAGGAAGAGGAAGAGGAGGAACCTCCGAGTACTGCTGTAGAAGAGAGAACCAGATTTGCCTGGGCCAGAAAGGAGCGATCAGAATCATTCTCGCTCCTTCCGCTGTTAGTTTCTGCAGTACACGAGGGATCAGAGGAACTGGGGGAAAAACATAGACGAATTTGCCCTTCCAGTTTAGAGACAAAGTGTCGCTGCAGAAAGCATCTCGCTCTGGAGCGAGCAAGCAAAAGGTGGGAAGTTTTGCATTTTGGGAAGAGGCGAACAGGTCTATCTGTGGAGTCCCCCAAAGCTGGAAGATGTCATCTAGAACCTTTTGGTCCAACTCCCACTCGTGTGGTAGAGCAGAGGAGTGGCTTAGCTTGTCTGCCAGGGTATTGTCAACTCCTGGAACATGGATCGCTGTGAGGTGAAGACTGTGAAGCGTTGCCCAGTCCCAAACCCTCATTGCTTCCCTGCATAGAGGGTAGGATCAAGTCCCTCCCTGCTTGTTGATGTACCACACCACGCACATGTTGTCCATCTGGACAGCTAGGTGACCGGGAAGGATGTATTGGTGAAGGGCTTGGAGGGCATATAGTACTGCTCGTAGCTCGAGCACATTGATGTGAAGAGCTAGCTCCAATCTGGACCATAAACCCTGGGTTCGGTGAGGACCCAGATGGGCTCCCCAACCTTCGCCTGACGGGTCCGTGGTCAGAGCCTGGGAGGGGGGAGGATGACAGAAGGGGACCCCCCGAAACAGGTTCTCTCGAACCATCCACCATTGCAAGTCTCTTGTCATCGGTGAGGAGATCAGAACCAGATGATCTAGGTCGTCTACGAGTTGATCCCACTGGGAGCGGAGAGTCCACTGAGAGATCCTCATGTGGAGCCGCGTGCAGGGAACTGTCGGGATGGCAGCCGCCATGAGCCCCAAGAGACGGAGAACCGACCTCGCCGGAACCTTCCTGCATTCTGAAAGCAGGGAAATCTGTGATTGGAGGGAGGCTACCCTGTCCGGAGGAAGGAAGGCCTTGCTCACCGTCGTAGTGAGGATAGCCCCAATGAACTGAAGTCTCTGGGAGGGATCCAGATGAGACTTGGAATGGTTGATGGTAATACCCAGGCAAGTAAAAACCTGCTGGGTGAGTGAGAGAAAACGCAGGAGCTCCTCCCTGGACGAGGCCACCAGGAGCCAGTCGTCCAGGTAGGGGAACACCTGAACTCCCATAGTACGCAGATGGGCTGCTACCACAGCTAGGCATTTGGTAAAAACTCAGGGAGTCGAGGAAAGACCAAACAGTAGTGCCCAGAATTGGTAATGGTCCCCCTGGAAAGCAAACCGGAGGTACTTGCGATGCGAGGGACGAATGGGGATGTGCAGATATGCGTCCTGCATATCCAGCGCACAAAGCCATTGACCCGGCTGAAGAAGGGGCAGAAGGCTTTGAAGGGAGAGCATCCTGAACTTTTTGTATTCCACGTAAAGGTTCAAGGAGCTGAGATCGAGAATGGGTCTGAGATCACCCGTCTTCTTTGGGACCAGGAAGAAATGAGAATAGTAACCCGTCCCTTGAAGGTGAGGAGGAATGGGCTCTATGGCCTGCTTCGCGAGAAGGGCAGATATTTCTTCCCTGACCAAAGGAAGATGGTCCCTTGCATAGGACGACTGCAGAGGGGGGGTGGCGGGGTGGTTTCTGTAGAAACTCTATGGTGTGCCCCTCCGCAATAATCTGAAGCATCCATGAATATGTTGTTATCCTTTCCCAACCCGGAAGGTGGAGGGAGAACCTCCCTCCTACCGGTTCCTCCAGGGTGTCTGGAGGCGGTGGGAGAGGGGAGGAGTCAGGTGGTGTGGGGCAGCACCGCAGCTGGGGCACCCGCTGCTTTTTTGGGCAGTGGGGGCCTGGCAGCTGTGGGGGCCCGGCGTTTAGTGGCCCACCTTCCTTGGGGTTTCGCTTGTGGCCGACTGCGTCTGCAAAAAGGACGGCACTGTGGGGGATGGGGACGGTACATGGAATCCACAGACTTCAGAGCCGTCCCCTTCTCCTGCAAGTCGGTGATGATGTCCTTGACATCACCACCGAAAAGCACTAAACCCCTGAAAGGTGCTTCCTGAATTGCTGACTGCACCTCCGGGACCAAACCTGACACGCGGAGCCAGGCATGACGCCGAAGACTTACGGCGAACGCGGAGCTCCACCTGGCAGTGTCCAGTGCACCGTATGTCGTCCACAGGATGTGACGACTGGCCGAACAAGCAGACCGGACTAAGTCAGCTAACTCCTGCATGACTTGGGAGTCAGGTAAGGAGTCAATTTTAGATTCCGCCTGGGTAAGGATGGCCTTCTGGTAATCCGCCATATGAGCTACATAATTCAGGGCCCGAATTCCCAGTGTGGAAGAGGCGTAGATTTTTCTTCCGTACTGGTCCAGGAGGCGAGATTCCTTATCTGGAGGAGACGAGCTTAGATGTTTGGGATGTGCAGACTGGCCGTGAGCGGCGCTAATCACGACAGAGTCTGCACGAGGGTGAGAATCCAAAAAGTCTACACCCTCCGGAGCCTGATATAGCCTATTGGACTTCCTAGGAAGCAGGGCTAAAGCCGACGGTTGTTTCCAAATAGTGGAAACAAGGTGGGCATGAGGCTCGATCCAGGGTGGCACTAAAGTAGGGGCTGTAAGGGGCAGGTCCAGATGTTCGGCAAGTTTGACCCGCTGAGGATCTGGTTCCAAAGAACGCCACTGATGTACTTCCTGGATCTTCCTGAGCAACTCCGTGAAGGAAGGATCCTCCGGAGGAGACTTCAGAGGAGTCCTCGGCCGGGGCTTGGATAGACAGCGAGGCTTGTCTTCTCTCTCGGAGCATCCGTCTGAGGAAACCGAGGAATCCGAGAGCAAAGAAGAAGAAGAATCAGAAGCAGAATAAGACTTCCTGGCACGTCTAGGGGGAAGAACGGGTTCCTTAGGGGGAATCCCCGGACGCGTGTCCTGCCCCTCTTGGGATCCAGAGGGAAGGGCTCTGGAATCCAGAGGCGGTGAGGGAATGCGCTGTCTCGGGCGTACGGGGGCGGCACCGTCGCTGTAAGGTGGCTCTCTACTTCCTTGGTGAGCTGAGCCTTGGCCTCAACCCACCAGGAAGCCAGAGTCTCCTGCAAATCCACTGGCGGCCTGGGGGGCGGTGGAGGAGGAGGAGGGGGATAAGTGTACGGATTGTAACCGTAAGGCAAGTATCCGAAACCCGGTTGTGGGAAAACCAGAGCCGGGTATTGCGGCGTCGGCGGAACTGGCGTCGGGTACTGTGGCGCTGGATACTGCGGGCCCGGGTAAGACGGTGTCGGATAGGACGGCAGGTACCCGGGTACCAGAGGAGCTGCCAGAGCAGGCGGCCAGAAGGAAGCCGCGGGTGGGTCAACATTGAGAGGCCGGGGTCGGGCCGATGGAGGGAATATCCCGCTGGTGTCGGTGGGGCCGCGCTGGAACTGGGCAGCATCGGACCAGCATCGGAGCTGGCGTCCGGGGCCGGCGTCAGATCCGGTTCCCTAGGAGGACGGTCTGACGGAGGTGGAATGTTCCGGCCGCCTGGGGATGGTGGAGAAAAGTCCCTGGGGTCAGGCTGGGGTGACTCGAGCTCCCGGATAGCAGTGAAGCCTGCGGGAACCGGATACAATGGGGTTGCAGGGTCCGTCGTAGGTTCCGGCGCCGGCGCTGCGTCGAGGCGGCGTCTGCAGCTTAGGGGCTGGATCGGCAGGCGCCGGAGGAGCAGCGTCCGACTTATGGGGTCACTCGTCAAAGGCGGGCCGAGGGTGGGAGGCGGCCCGGTCCGAGGGGGATGAGGTTGTGCGCCGCCCCGCAGGGTCGGGCGTCTTATCGACCTTCTCCCAGCGGACGTTGGGGAAGCTGACGTCCAGCTTATGGGAGGTGCTCGCGCCAGTAGGCTGCAAGCCTGCAGCGGTACTGGGGGCTGAGGCCTCCTTTTGCCCGGAGGCGCCCACAAGGCCCGAGCGCGAGCCCGACAGGCGGGCCGACGCCTCCTCCAAAGCCTTGGAGGCTGCTGTCGGACGATCCCCCGGAGGGGATATTACCTGGGCCGCGACTCCGGCCGGAGTCACGGGCGAGGAGGCCTTCTCCCAGTGCCTTTCTTTGTCCCGCTTCTTACGGTGTCCTTCAGGAGAAGTCGACACCTGCCTGAGCTTCTTCAATTCCTTTTCCATTGAAGACATCTTCTTCTTGAGCAGATGGGCTTCCAGGGACTGTTGGCATCGTCTGCGGGTAGCCGCGCTGAAGGACAGACAATGCAGACACTTATTGGCCGGGTGGTCGGGGCCTAAGCAAAAAAGGCAGAGAGAATGGCCGTCCTTGTGTGGCAGTTGGGCGCCGCACGAGTCGCACTTGTTTTTGGAAGGTGTACGGGATGACATACACCAACGCTTACCTGACGAGAAGAAAAAATGTTCAAAACTTCGGTAAAACTGACGAAAGAACAGGGCTTGGCTAAGCATGAACTTTACCGCGAGGCACTGCACGAGCAAACGGCGGGAAAGAACTGGAAGGCAGGCGTCCGGACCGCCCTTATACCGACGTTGTCTGACGCCGGTCACCTGACGGGAAGGTCCTCTCTCGCCAGGGACTGCTAGCCAGAAATTTTTCCGGTGGGGGTCCTGCCGCCGCCGGGCATCAGTCCCATATGTAATTACCTACTGCAAGAGCCCTCTCGAAGTAAGATCTACAATGGCAAAGTCAGACATCAGTCCCCCAAAACAGCAAGGACCAGCAAGGGCAGAGTTCTCAAAGTCATGGGAGGGGAGTACTGAGGGGGAAAACACTCCCCAGCTGTCGAAGATGGAGGCTGGGCAGCTTGGAGGAGGCCTGTGGCAGTAAGATTAAGCCTGTGGAGTGGGGCATGCAGGTCAGCCACAAAGGTAATGTCTGTTTTTTGTGTCTGTCTCTACCATGTACTCATTGTTACCTACTGGATCCAAATGGATGCACTGATATCCCACTGCAGAACTTGTATGGTAGCTCTACCATACAGTTCAGCCACAAAAGAACACTGGAGGACAAAAACTATGCAAGATCCTGCGCCTAGGGACACCCATGAAATGACATACTGTTTCTCCTGAGACCAGCCTGTAAACTTGTCAAGCTCTGAACAAGTCACTTCCTCACCAGTCAAAGATGATACCTCTCAGTGCTGACTTGCTCAATGCCAATGCTTCTATGGTAAGAAGTAACTTACAAACAAACATTTGAAATGCCTTCTTCTCCCCTTCTGAGTGCGGTGAATTTATTGGTATGTGGGCTACTGCCTCTTCTGTGTTAGTCAGGGATATGACTGAACTACTTTAGACTGGAGAACTGGGGGAGGGGGAGCAGATTACTCTTACAGTGCCTACCAGTCGGGGAAAAAAATCCAGTATGTTTTTCTGCTGGTGCTGGCTGGTACACTCTGTAGTCCTAGCTAAAGGGTGGGTTTCTGTTGGGTTCGGAAGAAAAAATTACAACAGTAAACTTGTTTCTTCCAAGGTATTCTTCAATATTCTTAACTCATGCAGTCAGCCTGAATAGTAGAACTGCCTGGAGAATGGAACGTATGTAAATGATGGAACTCATCATTGGCTCGTGTCACTTATTCAAATGCTGCCCTTATCAGCTGCTGCATTCTAAACCGTCAGATTCATTGGAGCCTGCAAGGAAAGGCCTAACCTAGGTTAACCTATTAGATATTATGGTAACAACCATTATGTATGAAAGATAGAAAGATAAACTATTTCTAGTAATAACCAAACAATAGCAAACCTCTTGCTAGAGGTAACCCTGTAGGACTGCCAGATTTGACCTGAAGACGGAAAACAAAACCCAATGGGGTTAAACATTATGACACACAGCAAGAGTAAATTACCCCTTTCATTTAGATACCCAGCGTGAGATGCAGAGGCCACCGGTTCTGGAAGGGGAGGCAGGCTGGGAGAGTTTAGAATATTGAAGAATACCCTGGAAAAAACAAGATTACTATGGTGAGTAATTTTTTTCTTCTAACCCCAGGGATTCTTCAATATTCTTAACTTTTGCAGAGTATGAAGCAGTACCTTAGGAGGTGGGCACAGAAACTATTTTGGAAATAGACTCTGCAGAACTGCTGTGCCAAACCTAGCATCACCCCTGGATTGAGTGTCCAGGCAATAATGTTTTGTGAAAGTATGTTCAGTTCTCCATGTAGCTGCTTTCCAATAGGGAAACATCCCTGACAGCTGTAAAGGTAGCAGATGTGCCCCTCGTGGCGTGGGCCGAGGCCTCCTGGGGGCTCCTTCCTGCCTTTGAGTAGCAGAATTTGATACATTGGACAATCCATCGAGGGATGATTCTTTTAGATGCTGGTTTTCCTTTTTCCACATCCCCATAAGTCAGGAACAATTGTTGCCTGTCCTGCCTATGCTCCTTAGTATGTGTCATGTAGTAGCTCAAAGCTCTCTTGACATCCAGGCTATGAAGCTTACGTTCGCCTGAGCTAGAATGCTCAGTGAAAAATACTGGCAAAGTTATGGACTGGTTCAGGTGGAAATCAGAGACCACTTTAGGAAATTCTAAGCACCACCTTGTCTCTGTGGAAAGAAATACAGTTCTGCTCAATGCACAAGGCCTGAAGTTGACTAATCCTTCTAGTAGAAGTGATGGCAACCAGGAAGACTGCTTTCCAGGTAACATATTTCAAGTGAGCTGAAGTCATGGGCTCAAATGGGGGTTCCATCAGCTTGGCAATGCATACATTAAGATCCCACGCTGGCACTGGTTCTCTGTGAGGTGGGTGCAGATGAGATAATCCTTTGAAATACTTCTTGAAAATAGAGTTGGATGCCATGGAGACACCCTACCAGCTGAAATATAAGCTGAGACTGAAGCCAGATGCACCTTCAGAGTAGTGAGTTGCAAACCCAGAGAATGTAATGGGTGAGGTAATCCAGCAACGCTGGTACCCCTGCCTGGGAAGGTACTACATCACTGGCAGAACACCAGATAGAGAACTTCTTCCACTTAGAATCATGTGTCTTCCTAGTGGAGGGTTTCCTGAACCCTCTTTAAACATTTAGGACACTCAGAATGTTGCAAGTCTGCATACTCTAGTTACTCAAGAGCCATGACTTGAGTCTGAGGGATCTGAGGTTTGGGTACAGGATTCTCCCCTGACAGGAGGTTAGCAGATTGTGCCTCTGAGGGAGGTGTATTGGTGGAGCCACAGACATGGAGAACAGTAGAAAGTACCATGGTTGCCTGGCCCAGTCTGGAGCTATCAAGATCATTATCGATGGCTGAGATCTTTTTTTTTTTTAAAGTTAATTTGTTTCTCTCCTTTGGCCCCCAGTCGGCACTCATCTGCAGCCACCCACCCAGCCCCACACCCCAACATAAGGCAGACAATCCCCATCTTCTCCCATGGTTTCCCCTCCATGGCAGGGCAGTGAGGAGCCCCCAACTCAACTCACCTCTAATAGGATCCAGCATCTGGGGAAGCGCCATTCAGTGTTGGGGCCTGCAGTGGGTGTCTGTTCACTCTGTTGCAACCTGGTACTATTTTTCTAGTTTTGATTGGTCCCCCTGGAGATGTGGCATACAGTGACGCTGACGGAGGGAGAGCACATGCATCAGCATGTGCTCCCTCCAGGCGTCTGCCCATCTCCACCACTTTTTCTGCAACATCGATGTGCTGCCCCCCAGCCTCTACTAGGGGCCAGTCTAGGACCAACCACTGGCATCTGCCCTCCCTGGAGAAGGAGAGCAGTTCCTCGGACACTATACGGGTCACTGGTGTAGCGCGAGGTAAGGCATCCAGCACCTCAGCCCTCAGCACCACCAGGCCAGCTGATGACTGAGCTCTGAGCTTGATCAGGACTCTGAGAAGCAAAGGAAAGGGAGGGAAGGTATACAACTGTTTCCCTGACCAAACCAGTGCCAAGGCATCCAGAGGTACTGTGCCTCTGGCTGGTGGTCTGCAACAAAACTATGGTAACTTGTGGTTCTCTTGGGATGCAAAAGGTCCATCTCTGGAGCGCCCCATCTTCTAAACACTGCCTTCAGCACCTGTCTGTTGAGAGTCCATTCGTGGTGATACTGGTTTATTCGACGAGAATCTGCCACGGTATTATTCTTCCCTGGCAGAGGAATTGCTACTAGAGAGGCTTGAAGTGAGTAGACCAGACTCCATACCTTCATTGCTTCTGTGCACAACAACTTAGACCTTGTTCCTCCTTGCTTGTTTATGCAGTACAATATGATGGCATTGTCTGTCCTGACCTGTACCACCTTGCCTTGAATCATGGAAGCAAAGGCCTGTAGTGTCAGGAACACTGCTCTGAGCTCCAGTAGGTTTAAGTGTTGGAGAGAATATGCTCTTGACCAAGTGCCATGAATCGTATGGGTACCCAAATGAGCCCCCCAGCCTAGTAGGGATGCACCTGTTATGAGGACTACTGATGGGGCCTCTTGTTGGAAGGGGACTCATCCCCTTATGTTTTCCCTTACCTGCCACCACTGAAGGGCTTGCAGTAAGGTTCATGTCACTGGAACAAGTTTTGACAGTGGTTCCCATCTTTGGCACCAATGTGCCTTGAGATGGAACTATATGTCCCCCATTTTATTTATTTATTTAGTTTTTTTTTGTTGACCAGGAAGAAGGACTAGACAATTTGCCTATTTTTCAGCTTCATCCCGGGGGAGGGGGATACAGATAGATGCCAACTGAAACTGAACCAGATGTTAAGCTGTTGATAGTATTTTTAGTGAATGTTGATTTTGGAACCGGGCGCCTATGACTTTACCTGTTGCTGCAGCCATATGCCACAGGAGCTGTAAAAACAATCTTGCTGGTTTTGGTTTGTTTAGAGTGAAAGACCCAGCAGTCCGGATGATGTTGCTTGCCCTGTCTGAGGCATGTAAGCCATTCCCCTCAGTGTGTCCAGCTCTGCTCCCATAAAATGCAGAACCTGTACTGGTTGCAGGGGAGCTTCCTGGATGTCCCTAGGTGCTCCTTCACCTGTTGTGGTGACTTTCCCATCACTAACCAATCATCCACGTAAGGGAACACTGAGATTCCCTGCCTTCTGAGATGTGCCACTACCACTGCTAGACACTTTGTGAACACTCTTGGAGCTGAAGTGAGGCCGAATGGCAGTGCTGAGAACAGATAGTGTCCAGAAGGGAGTCTGAACCTGAGATACTTTCTGTGATATTCCCTTATGGGGATGTGGAAGTAAGCATCTTTTAGATTCAGGGATGCCAACCAGTCTCCTTTCTGAGGGTTGGCAGAATCATGGCCAGGGTTACCATCTTGAATTTTGGCTTTGCCAAGTGTCTGTTTAATAATAATAATAAGAAGAAGAATCAGCATTTATATAGCGCTTTTCATACACAGTATCCAAAAGCGCTTTACAAGCAATGATAGACTGGTAGTGAAGTGACTGAAGGTGTGGTGGTAGTCATATTGCACATCATCACCCACACACAGCCTGGATAATTGCATGAACCGGTTTATGGGAAGGAGAATGTTGGCCAGGACACCGGGAATATTTCCTGTTCTTTACGAAGAGTACCCTGGGTTCTTTTACTTCCACCTGGACAGCAAGCAGGACAACACCAGGACGGGCAGAAGGGACCTCGGTTTAATGTCTCATCCGAAGGACGGCACACCCCAGCAGTACAGCACTCCCCAATACTGCACTCAGATGCCAGCGATTTTTAGGTGCAAGTCCATCCCAGTGTGGGACGAGAACCCACGACGTTCTGGTCCAGAGGCGGATGTGCTACCAACTGAGCCAACTGGTAACCTTAGGTCAAGAATGGGTCGCCACTTCCTATTTTTCTTTGTGGTCAGGAAGTACCTTGAGTAAAATCCTTTCCCCCTTTACTGAGGAGGGACTGGTTCTACTGCCCTAGATAGCAACAGATTTGCCACTTCCTCTTCTAGCGGATTCCTCTCTGAGTTTGAAGCTGGTCTGAGTACCCTTGTTCTTAAGGGTGGGAAGGATTTGAAACTGACAGACAAACCCTGGCTCACTACTTCCAGGACCCACTTGTCTGTGGTGATGGTCTCCCAAGCTTGGAAATAGTGAGACAGCCTGCCCCCTACTGGTACTGGGGTGGCGACCCTAGCAATCACGTCAGGGATTCTGCTTAGGCTGGGACTGAGCCTGGCCAGACTGAGCCCCACGCCTCGATTCCCTTCTTTCTCTATCTCTAAAGTATCCCATTTGCTGGGGATACTGCTGGTACTGCTGAGCAGTCTGAACTTGGAGGAAAGGTCTACCATACGAAGACCTACCCCTGCCGACCCTTCCATAAAAGGCCTGCTAGAAGCTGAAGGCTTCTCTTTGGCAGAATTACTCTTGTAGGTGGTTTTGTATTCATTCACCTTCTTCATGTGAGCCTCTGTTTTGTCTCCCAACAAAGAGTTGTTCTCACAGGGGAACTCCATAGCCTTTGTCTGGGTACCCTGTGACAGATTAGTGCCTCTGAGCCAAGCAAATCTCCTGAGAGCCACTGTACTGACCACCCATCTGGCAGCAGTGTCATTGGCATCTGCTGCAATCTGGAACTGGTATTTAGAGGCTTCTAAACTGACCTTGCAGTCTTTGCCAGGTCAACAGTCAGACCAGGGGGAGCCTTATCTGCCATGGCTAGTACCGGCTGCCACAAAGATTTCTGATAATGGGCAGTGTAGGCTATGTAATTAGCCTGCCTGACAGAAAATGAAGCTGACAGCCTTTTTTTGCCACACTATCAATCTTTCTTGAGTCCTTTTCTGGTAGATGGGATGCCAAGGGCACCCTTGCCCTGTTGCAGGCAGCAGTCTACACAACACCCTCAAGGTCAGAATGGGAGTATAGAAATTCTGCTCCCTCCCTGTCTAACTGATATTTTTTATCAGCCCTTTTGTCCAAGGGTGATACTGAGGTTGATGTCTGAAGTATCTTCAAGACATGTTTCTTGAAAAACTTATTTATGGCAATGTAAATTTTTTGGTGGGTATCAGCCCCATAGGGTCAAGGTATTCCACCATCTCTTCATCCTCTACCACTTCAGTGGTAGAGATGTCAAATAAGTGAAGTGAGAAGAAAAATCTTCAGGCAATCTGGAAGGTGACTCAAAATTTTGTTCTGGGGAAACCTCAGGCTGTATGGGTTCCCCGTCATCCTCCTCCTCATATTCTTCATAATCATCGTATTCCTGAATATTGGGAACCAAGGGTGCAACTGCAGTTACCGTTTGCTGAACCGATGCCTGAACTGGAAGACTGACCGGTACCGTTGGAACCGGAACTGGTATCAATCCTTGGAGAGCTTGAATCACTTTTTGAGTGCCTGGGCAATAGACTTGGCTGAAGGCAACTCAGTTTTCTCAGTAGAAGTCCCTTTTTGCTTTCCAGTTGGGGGTTCTTAATGCCTTTGTCTTTTTTAGCTTTTTATCTGGGTCTGTTTTCTCAACCGGTTCACCGGTTCACTTGGGTCTGGAAGATTCAGCCTTAACCAGGGTAAAAAGGCAGGAGAGAGGGCTACATGACGAGTAGAAATGGAGCCAAAATGAAGTGTGAGTAAAGAAGAAGAGCAAGGAATTGGGCTGCTCAGTAGACTGCAAAGAAACCTTCAATGCTAGGTTCAGTTAAACTTGCATTTTATTCAAAAGTTAAAAATCCATATTGAATAGCAGCACCCCCACAATCATGTGACACCAGCGTTTTGCATCACACTGACACTTTATCACAGCATGGCTGCAAGAACATCGAGTGCACTTATAGGGCAACCTCATTTAAAGTGATAGGAACAATTCAAAAACACTCTTCAAGGGAAAGATAGCAGAAAAGGAAGGGGGGGGGGGGTGAAAGGTAATAAAGTGCCAAAAGTGCTACTTTCAAGTAGCAAGTAGTACACATATAATACATCAAAGTGAAAAAGTATTAAAAAATAATAATGAAGTTAATAAATAACACAGCCGGCTAAAGTAATAAATATGAGACACAACACAGTCCTACCCATCTTAAAATCTAAACTGGATACAATAGACAACATAGATACATTCAATTCATTCAGAAATACAAATTCTAAGCTTTCTTAAGAAAAAGTTTCAAATTAAATATGGCATTAAGTTACTTGTGACCATGTGCTCTCAAAATGAACTGATATTTACTTTTGCATCTCAGTAAACTGTTATCTAAATCTCCACCACAGATGTTTACGGATACTCTGTCCATATCTTGAAATTTGAAGTAATGTCCCATTCCTTTCTGCAAAACGTGCATGGCCAAAGCATTTGCCTTGTCCTGTTTCTGTATGGAATTTAAATGTTCTGCAATCTTATTCTTAAAAGTTCTCTTCGTTTTACCGACATACAAGTCATGACATACTGTACAACATGCCACATAGATCACACTTGTTGTGGAATAGGTAGTAAAGTGCTTATTCACAAACTCCTTTCCTGAAACAGGATGTTTGAAAATGTTACCTGTATTCAGATGTATGCAGAAAGAACAACTGCCACAATGGAAAGTTCCACATGGTAGCTTTGGTCTGGTTGTTTCTACCATTTTAGTGTACAGACTACTGGTAACAATGTCTGCAATGTTTCGTCCCCTTTTATAAACCTTCCGTGGGGGATTCTTCACGTCTTTTGCTAACCTGGGCTCAAGATTAAGTATATCTCAATTCTTGTGAAGTATTTCTTGCACTTTATAGCTTTGGGGATTAAACTCTTTATGTGCTGGTTTAATTTAAATGCGGTCATTTTTAGCTAAATTGTGTAGTGCCTCTCGTTCCTCTTTTGTACAGTTCTAGAATCTAGGTCTTTCTTTTGTGCTCAAAAAATTCTATAGATCTCTCTCGCATGCTTTTTTAAAGGTAAACACCACAGGGTTAACTGGGGGAATAAACACAGATGTTTTTCTGAGTTTGTTTGTTCCATTATTGCAGTATAATTTTCATTCTGATTTTCAGGATTTAAAACTGGCATTAACATCCATAGTATGAGGGCCGACCCAGTGGTGCCGCTGGATGCCTTACCTCTTGCCACGCCAGTGACCCCTGTTCAGGAATGAGCACAGGCTGTCAGAGGCTGGGATGGGGGAGGGGGGGGTGTGGAGCAAGACTCTCCAGGGAGGGATCTGAGCTTCCCTCGGCCCTTGACTGCCTCGCGGTGGAGGCCAGGAGGCGGTGCAGGCCGAGGGAGCCAGGGCACTAGGCCAATAGGATGGGAGGAAGGGGCTGTCATCAAGGCAAGAGGGCGCATGCGCCACCCTGTCTGGGGCCCTGGGTAATGGGGAGAAAACAGCAGAGGAAAACAGTGGGACTGCGGCAGGTGAAGCCTCCAGGCTGGCTCTGGGGGGGGGGTCCACCGGTACATTTTGAAAGCACATTTAAATTGCATACAGAAACAGGACAAGACAAATGCTTTGGCCATGCATGTTTTGCAGAAAGGAGTGGGACATTACTTCAAATTTAAGGTCTGGACAGAGTATCCTTACACATCTGTGGTGGAGATTTAGATAACGGTTTACTGAGATTCAAAAGTAAATATCAGTACCTTTTGAGAGCACTGGGCACAAGGGACTTAATGGCATGTTTAGTTTGAAACCTTTTCTCCAGAAAGCTTAGAATTTGTATTTCTGAATGAATTGATTGTATCTATGCTGTCTATTGTGGTATCCAGTTTAGATTTTTAGATGGATAGGACTGTGTTGTGTCTAATATTTATTACTTTAGCCGGCTGTGTTATTTATTACCGTCATTATTATTTTTTTAATACTTTTTCACTTTGATGCATTATGTGTGTACTACTTGCTACTTGAAAGTAGCACTTTTGGCACTTTATTACCTTTCACACCTTCCCACCCCCCATCCCCTTTACTATTGTGCTATCTTTCCCTTGAAGGGTGTTTCTGAATGGTTCCTGTCACTTTAAGTGCGGTTACTATATAAGTGCACTAGACGTTCTTGTAGCCACACCTTGACAAAGCATCAGTGTGACACGAAACGTTGGTGTCACGTGATTGTGGAGGTGCTGCTATTCAATATAGATTTTTAATTTTTGAATAAAATGTGAGTTTAACTGAACCTAGCATTGAAGGTTTCTTTGGGGTCTACTAAGCAGCACAACTCCTTGCTTATCCAGGGTAGTTGGCTCTTTTTAATGGTTTCACCCATGTTTTTCAAGGGAGTAGGCTGGTCAGAGCCGATACCTCCCGTTTCTGTTTCTGGAGTCAACTTCTTCTTCAGCCTTTCCCTTCTCTTTTCTATTGTTTTATCCAGGAATGTTTTACATATTTCACAGTCAGCTGTGAAGTGGGATTCACCAAGGCAGACAACACATTCGACCTGTTTGTCTGCCTTGGCAAAAACCTCTCCACACTGAGTGCAATTCTTAAACCCAGTAGGGCCAGTTTTCTTCGCTTTATATGACATAATGTAAAATGGCAAAATTCAAAGCTAAACCGCACAGAACCCTTTTTTTTTTGCCGGTTGTAACGCAATTTAGGAAACATGGTTGGTTCCACTGAGGAACTGAGTTAAACAGAAAAAAAAATGAAAAGTATCAGTTCTACCCCACAATAGAAATAAATACCAACTAAACTAAAGCGGAAGTAAAAACAGAAGAAAAACCTAAAGAAAGCATCGGTTCCGCAACAGTTATCAGGAACTGGGAGGAACCGCTAAATCTGAGGAAAAATAACTAATCTAACTAGCTTAAACTTTTTTTTTAAACAGAAGATAAAGGAAGCAGATGAAATTAAAATAAAATGTTACTTGTTTTTGAAGTAAACAATCTAAAATAATGATGAAATATCATGACTATAAGGAGAGATCTCGGAGGCGTCTTGACTGAGAAGGCGAAAAATAAAAATCTGGCCTTTCAGAATGCAGCAGTTGATAAGCACAGCATTTGAATAAGTGGCACGAGCCAATGATGGGTTCCATCTTTTATATACGTTCTATTCTCCAGGCAAGTCTACTATTCAGGCTGACTGTAAGAGTTAAGAATACTGAAGAATCCCTGGGGTTAGAATATGCCTTAAACTATCACAGAAGGATGAGATTTACTTTGCAAGTTAATAGCTCAGACTCCATTCTAAGTCCTTGGCCTCTCATGTAGGACCTTCAACCAATGTGTCCATAACTGCAGTTGTGATGGTGGCTTTGTAATGTGTCCACTGGGGACCGGATTGAGAGACCCATCACAGTTCATGTCCACATAGGCCACTAAACAGCCATCAGATGACAATGGCTTCCGACCACCACCAAAACAAAAAGCAAGAAAGTAAGAAGCAAGAAATGCAACTGGCTATACGCTGACCCCACCACTACCTACATTAATCTGTTCAACTGCAGGCAACATCGGTACTGAGAAGTTTGCCCAATACACAACATAGCATCTTTGTACTATGTAACAAAAGAAGCTTCACTTACTTTTTCTCTGTTTCAGCGTTGGCCAACAGAATTTGAAGCCTCTGAATCTGAAAAGGAAGACAGAGATCATAACAAAGTAGGAAATGTTTAGCTCTGAAATGCACTACACTACTTCAATATGAAAGGGGCATTACAACTGTTATCAGTTAGAATATGCACGGTCTATTCAAGCCTGGCTAACCAACCGTGGAAACCAAGCAATGTGAGTTAGGAGCCTTAAGACATAGCTGTCCTCAGACTGTGACGATTCTCCCCACCTGCTGATCCCAACACATCAAGATAGTCAGAAGTGGGCTGACAAAGTGGGGCTGTGTATTATGTTGCCATCTAGAAGACGGGTTTGCATGCAAATCCAGAATCCCACACAGTGCACAAAGCTGGGGGCCAAGCCTGAAGTGGAGGCAAGACACTTGGCTCCCAGAGAGGGAGGGCACTGGTTGCCCAGCCCACGTGCGTGCGTGCGTGCACACACACACACACACACACCCACACACACCCCTCTGCCAACTGACCTAGGACAGAACTTAACTTCAGATGCAGAAGGGTGCATCCATCCATGATGATCCTAGATCACTGGTGAAGTAGACAAGGAGACACATATGATAAAAGAAATAATTACTCGCCATAGTAATGTTCCTTCTTCTAAGGGATCCAACAATAAGTCATACAAATCTGCATCATCTCCAGACAGAGGCACTGACCCGGAGACCAAGCTAAATGCTAATTATGGAATTTAGAATTTAGTTCAAACTCTGCACTGATTTGTTTCTGTAGAGCAAGAGGAGCAGTTACCACTAGCAACTAATCTCTTCTAAAAATAAAGTAACACTTCAAAGGAGTATGCTAGGATCCAGAATTCCACTGCTTCTATGCACAACTTTGAAGATCTTGTTTTTTCCTGTTTGTTTATGTAATACGTTGTTGTGGTGTTTCTGTTCTGACCTGGACAGACTGACCCCTGATCTGGGAGGAAGGCACTTGCATTGCCAGACACTGCCCTGAGCTCCAGGAGATTTATGTGCTTCCGAGTTTTCTGAGTACTCCAGGTATCACTTACAGTGAGGTTCTCTAGGTGGGTGTCCCAGCCTGGGAGGGAGACATCTGTTGAGAGTATAGCTGTAGGTAACTGCTGAAGGAAGGGAATTCCTTCTCTGGGTTGCATTCTTTTTCCACCATTCCAGTGCCCTCAACAAACACTTTGTAACAGGCACTAATCTGAGCAATGGTCCACCTCTGAGATCAATGGTCCCCTAGATGACACTGAAATCTCTCGTTTGGAATCTGGCACCTGGAAAACTGCAGTGGACAAGACCATATGCCCCAGTAAGTGCAGAAAACCCCTTGCAGGCCTTGGCTGACCTGCCTTGAAGGATTCTGTAGCTGCAATCAGATTTGCTACCCTTGCTTGAGTAAGGAACGCCTTCCCCTGCAGGGTATCCAGCGATGCGCCTATAAAGTCTAGAACTTGAACAGGCACTGTCTGTGACTTCTGAAGTCCTCCAATGTACCTTGTGTCAGTAACAGGGAGGACTTTGCTTCCTGCTTTGTTTTTTTCCTGAGATCAGTTAGTTGTCCATATTGGGTTAAAGCACCACACCCTGCCTTCTAAAATGTGCTGCTACCAGAGCTAGGCACTTTGTAAACATTCTTGGAGCTGAGGTGAGGCCAAAGGGAAGGGCTGTGAACTGGTACTGGCCGTTCCCTATCCTGAACCTGAGGTACTTCTGTGGTTGGGTTTGACTGGAATATGAAAGCAGGTGTCCTTCAGATCAAGTGACCCCAGCCAGTCTCCTGTTTGCAGAGATGGAATCACTGAGCCCAGTGTTACCATCTTGAATTTTTCTTTCCTTTGGTGTTTGTTCAGATATCTCAGGTCTAAAATGAGTTGCCACTCCCCATGTTTCTTGCTGGTCAGGAAGTACCTAGAATAAAGTCCCTTGCCCCACTGTGAGAGAGGTACTTTTTTCAGCTACATTTGCTCGCAACAATTTCCTCACCTCCATCTCCAACAGGATTCTTTCTGTTGGGGTATAAGGGTGGAAAACCTTGTGGTTCTGGAGCTTTGGGAATTTTCTGAACAGCAGTGACAAACCTTAACTCACTATTTCCAGGCCCCACTTGTCTGCGGTTATTTTTATCCATTCCAGGAAATAGTGAGTCATCCTTCCTCCCACTGGCAATGGATGGGAAACCTGTGCAGACCTGTCAGGGGTTTTGCTCTGCTTAGGCTTCAGGAGCTGGCGGTGCAGCTGCATGACTTGTGCCCCCCCCACACCTATAGCAGCCCCTCTGAGGGGGGTAGTCATACAAGATACATGCAAACGGGAAGTATCCCCTACCCTTACCTCCCCTTCCATAAGGCCTATAGGAAGGCCATGGTCCGATTTTGGGCTTGGCTATTAATAGGAGGCTTTCTGGATTTTTGTTTAGGATCCATTGCCACATGCTCCTGGGCTACAGGTTCCGCAGGAGATATCTAATTTGAACAGTAAGGCTTTTATGCATAAAATGTCTGTTCAGCCCTCCTCATTTTAGCAAATGGCCTGGAGATACTCTGATCCTATATAACAATAACTTGTTTTTACTTGTCCATCTGTCATGTCCTTTTGATGTTTCTAGGACGAGATGTGAGCACTGCATTTGTTTTCACTGCGAAAATTAATACAACATAAATTAAAAAAAAAATAAAAGATGGAACAAAACTTAAAATATTTGAAGCAGAGACATTACGAGGGAGGGCCCAGAGATATAAAGCTGCTTACCTGTAGGTTACGGGCACACAGAGCAACAGTATATATGGGTAAGGTCCCACATCAGGGCCTGGGACAAAGAGTAGAGAGAACAGCAGACATTTTGGCAGCCTTTCACCATTCCTATCAAGCATTATATCAAGCTCGGCCTCCCCAATCTGAGGAGGCTAACGATGCATACCTGTGGGAACGTAACCTCCCATAGGCCACACAAGAACAGAATGAGGCTCTGTGCACTCCTGTCTGGGGAGAGGAAATAGTCGCATAGAGCAACAGAAGCAAGACAGGCAAATGTCCAGGATCCAGTGGATTCCCAGCAGAATTTTATAAGTGTTTTCAGGTCCCACTGGTATAAATGGCCTATGGGGTGGCTATGGCAGAAGGAGGCACTGTGGTGCCTTTGTGGAATTATGCGGTAGTCTCTGTATTCATAGAATCACAGAAGCTTGATGGCAGAAAAGGACCCTTCTGGCCCATCTCGTCTGCCCATCCCTCCCCTTTCACATACCCCCCTTCCTGCCTGCCCCTGCACTCTCCCTATACTCAGCCCCATATGCCTGGCCCATGCCCTCTTAAATTCCTCCACCGTTCCAGCTCCCACCACTCCATCTAGCAGTCTGTTCCAGGGCTCCACCACCCTCTCTGTGAAGAAGTGCCCTCTCACATTGCCCCGTATCCATTTACTTGCAATCTGAGGCTGTGCCCTCTGGTTCTGGCTCCCTCCTTCCTCTTTAGCAGACCCCCTTCTCCTACTTTATTTAGTCCCTTTACATATTTAAAGGTTTTTAATCATGTCCCCCCTTTCCCTCCTTGTTGCCAGCATGTACAGATTCAGCTCCTTACACCTTTCCTCATATGTTTTCCCTTGCATACCCTGTACCATCTTTGTTGTCCTTCTCTGAACACTCTCCAATGCATCTATATCTTTGTGGAGGTGTGGTCTCCAGAACTGAACTCCGTACTTGAGCTGCAGCCTCTGGCCTGGCAAAGACCCTATCCTTTGTCCCTCATATCGTCCCATCTCCATCTTAAATGTGGACTACAAATTTTATACAGCTGTTCTTACAAGGAGGTTGGAGGGCACTGTCCCATGCCTGGTGGACTAGATCAGACTGGGTTTATGCAATAATGTGAGGCTCAGGACAGTGTCTGCAAAACACTTCATACCATAGACCATCTTAACAGAACTAAACTCCCAGCGGTCATTATGAGTATGGACACTGAGAAAGTCTTTGATCAGGTGGATTGACAGTATCTATATAAAGTCCTTGCCAGGTACCCAGCACAGTGGTGCAGAGGGTTAAGGCGCTGGGTGCTTACCTCGCGCTATGCCGGCGACCCGGGTTCTGGAATGACCTCGGGTTGTCAGGGTGCCGGCATGTGGGGGAGGAGGGCGGAGCAGGACTGAGCATGTCGGTGGGCAGCTCTCCTCTCCTGAGGGTGGTGAGGGTGGGTTGGCGCCCCCGTTATTCTGCTCCCACGGGTGGAGGTCCAGTGGGTAGCGTGGGCAGGAGGGCGGCAAAGTGGCAGGAGGTGGGCGGCTGAGCTGGCACCACGGGGTGTGAAGTGTGCCTCACGCGTAAGCCTTGTGCCAGGCCTCGGGGTTAGGAGAAAATCTGTAAAATACATATGTGTCCCCATCACCACTTGGCGGAAGGAGGCAACGGGGACCAAAAAGCTAAATTAAAAAAAAAAGCCCTTGCCAGGTTTGTTTTTCCACAACCTTTATACAATACATCATGGCATTATTCACAGTTCCCCACGCACAGGTCACTGCAAATGGGCATCTGTCAGAGAAGTTTAGACTTAGACAGGGAACTCAGTAGGGATGCCCTTTGTTCCCAGAATTCTTTGCTTTATACATTGAACCTTTCACACAACTTATTAAACAGGATGCTGAGGTACATGGAATCACACTGGGACACACGAAACACAAAGCTGCCTTATATGCTGACGATGTGTAACTATACTTATCTGATCCTTCTTCTTTTCGAGTTTGCCTCATGAAGCTTGTCCAGGAACTGTCTCTTTTTTCAGTCTATACATTGAATAGCATGAAAATGGAAATACCAACGTTGGCATATACGCCTCCGATATCTTTACAACAGTGGTTCCCCATGAAACGGGGCCTCCCCAACATTAAATAGCTAAGAATTTATTTAACAGCTACAACAGACTACCTATATCAAGATAACGTTATCCCCCTCTTGCAGGCCTTGAAAAAATACATGTAGAGATGGTCCCTGTTGCCCTTCCCACTGCATGCTAGAATACAAGTGGTAAAGATGAATATATTGACAAGATATCTTTATCTTTTCCAGTAAATTTGTCTAGGGCAAAGTTTGTCCATGCCCAACTGCAGCTTTTTCAATTTGTTTGGGCAGATGTGCGACCTCGGGTACTAAGAGGGGTGTTATTAGCACAGAAACAATGGGGTGTCTGTGTCTTACTGGACACACGTGCAGAGCTATACCAGGTCATAAAGGATGCATGGGAAAATATTGCAAAACCCTGAGGATATCTAAATATATTTGGAGATTTCGGTGGCTGGCATGGGACACTGCTTTCCACCCAGCCTCCATAGATCCCTGGTACAGATGACAAGCTCATGGAGGCCTTCATTATCCATAGTAAATATATGGGGGAAGTATTATCAAAACTTCTCAAGAATGTAGGAAAGAGTTTGGGTGGGCAATAACAGACTGTTTCAGTTATTCCAGGTTAGGGATTCTGTAGCAGTGCAACTGCACAAACAACAGGGAGACAAACCTCCCTGCACTCTTACATACCACTCGGCAAAAGGGAGCAATATTTGTCCTGTACCAACGCCTCCTGCAGGACAAAAATCCAAAGTGCAATACTTAATAAATAAACGAGGCCCAGGTGCAATTAACAGTAAAGGAATGGGACACAGTATGATTGGGAACCAGTAGGACTGCATCTTCTCCGCAGTGGCAGGAATCTGCCTGGAAGATCTGGACCAGGTACTTTATTACACAGGTACTTAAATCCACATAATAACACCATGGCTGCATCCTGGAGGTCATGTTGGGAACCCACTGCTACCCATTCCCATATTTTTGGGGATGTCTGGCACTACAGTCCTTTTGTCAGACTGTGATTAATAGACTTCAGAAGATGTTTGTAACTGGGGAACCCCACTGGTTTTAGCATCTGGTTCTGAGTCTCTCCACAAAGGGTATAAGTGGCAAGGAGGTTTTATATCTCTGCAGTATTTGTGTAACCACTACTGCCAAATCTATAACTAGAAGACGGCTGTAGGGAGAGCCTCCAACTATACAAGAGCAGGGGGTCACACTTAACTTTATTTTTGCACTGGTCCAGCCGGGAGATTAGTACCAATTTGCACTGCACCCCCCTTCCCCGCCCCAAGATTCACACTGGTTCCAATCTATAATGGAGGTTATTGGTTATTGAGGGAAGAAAGGACTCCTTCTCTTATCCAATTTCAAATTACTCACTGGTTTGCAGCGGCACCCTCTCCCTCTCCCTCTCCCCATATGCCCTCCCTGATGTCCAGTGGAACCCCTCCCTCACCCCTTTCCCATTCATTCTCCCTAGTGTCGAGTGGCACCCCCTGCCTCTCCCCATCCTGTCAAGTTTTCCATGGTGTCCAGTGGCACTCCCTCCTTTTCCCCATCCCCAAACATTCTCTGGCGTGTCTAGCAGCACCCCCCCCCCACACACACACCCACCACAGCACTCCAGTCCCATGACCCTGGTCCCTTATGACGACTGGCACAAAACCTCTGCTCACCTCCTCTGCTCACCTCCTCAGCCAACCACCGTTTAACTTGTGCAACTGCTATAAAGTAAAAAAAAAACAAAAAAAAAAACTTGCAGTAATTAATACCTATCCCTTACCAATCTCAGTCCCACCATCCTCCCCACCCATATCCCCTTAGTCAAAAACTCACCCACAAGGTGACAAGTGTCAGTATAAAAAAAACTGAAGCAAAGCATCACTGATTCTATCTTAACAGTCTCACCATTGGGCCTGAATGCCGGCAGTCTCTCCCAGTAATGCTTTGTGATATACTGCGAGGGAGGGGTTGCTGGCATTCAGGCCTGGCAGTGAGACTGTTAAGATGAGATCGGCAGTGTACTGTTTTTTTTTTTCTAATACTTGTCAAGTTGTGGGTAAGTTCTCTGACTAAGGGGATATGGGTGATGAGGGTGGTGGGCCTGAGATGGGTGGGGGAGAGTTTTTTTTACACCAGCTCAAACAGGAAAGCCAGTGAGAGTCACATTGGCCCCAAGCAGTTTGCACTATGCCCAGGGCCAGTAAATTAATGTTAAAATCGACCACTGAAGAGTGAGTAGAGGTGATGTCCCGAGTTTCGGATATGGAATGTCTCACATTCTGGGTGCAGAACAGGATGTAGACATTCTTGTCTAGGGAAGCTTGTTGGGAACTGTCCCATGACTTAGGGGAGATGCAAAAGGAGAGAGATTGAGCTAATCCCACTTGAGGCAGGCTTACAGTTCACTAGGATTATTTGATAATACACACAGGATCTACCTTATGTGCTCCCAAGGGTGGTCAGATATTCGGCAGGCGAGTTTGGAGGATAGAGACACCAGAACAGCTTTTTTCTTAACCGGGAAGAGAGGGAGTGTCTGGAAGGCTTAGTTTCATTGCTCATCTCTCCACTACAACTGGGACATTGGCAACTACTTCTACTAATGTTCGTAGATAACCATGTATAATGTACTATTGACCAGTTCAACTGCCTGTGACAAACCGAACTTCATTCCAATATATTGGGTTGTTAAACATTCTTTTATTATACTTCTTATTAGCATAAATTGTGAAGATAACATGTTATGTAACTGAACGTACTGCAGCACTGTACTCTACTACATGTCCATTTCTAAACTTACGTGTTCCTGTGTAACTGATAGCAATCATCAATAAAGTATTAAAAAAATAAGAAGAGGAGCTGACTCTCCAGAGGAGCGAGAGCTTTGAGGGAACGGCAAGAAGATGTCAGTGTGTCTGAGGCACAACAAAGTGGTCTGCCCAGAGGCCCTGGCTCTTACCTGAGCGGGATATGGTGGTCAAGCGTGTGACTGAATGGTGCAGATATTCTGGAAGATCAAGAATTATGGTGACTATGTAATTTTTAAATCTTCCAAGAATCTATCTTCACCATTCGGTCACCCTGATGGGTCAGAGTACCTAGCTTTCCCAAAAAACAGGGGAGGAGTTGGCTCATCCTGAGGGATAAATTCTCCCTCAGCCCTCTGGCAGAGGATAACCACTGGAGGGCAGGAACTCCTCACAGATCTGGCAGGACCCGAGACTGGCCAAGGGCAGGTGGAGGCTCCCATGGCCGGGGAGCAGGAAGGTGCCCCTGCAACTCATGCCTGACCCTACAAGGAAAAAAAAAAGTGAGTCCCCTGGTAATGTGAGTTAAGAACCCCAGCCAGGTGTGCCAAGCGGGAGAGGTGAAGCCATGCCATGCGCTGAATGCAGACTACTGTTCTACCAGCCTGGAAGCTATGTTGTTGGTGGTGGTGCACGATGCTCTTGCTTGGTGCCTCGCCAGCTCCAGGCCCTGGGCAGAAAGGCAAATGGCTTGCCTGCTTTCTTGACTCACTATATGACATGGAAGCTAACAGTTGTCTTAGCTTCTCCAACAGGTGCTTGTTGTAAGCTGCCTGATGTGCAGAAATGCACAAAATAGTACATGCTGCCACAAAGTCTCTCCTGCCACAACCATCAGTCTCCACGGAGTTGGGGGATGGGGGGCAGTCATGCAGTGGACACTTAGGCCCAGAGTTGGCCTGCAGCACCAGAAGCCGTAAGGTGGGGTGGGGGATAACACTTGAGAGACACCATGGGAGTACAGTATCTGCGCCAGACATCCCTAGGAGCTGGAGAAGAGGAACAGAGATGGAGCCAGACATTCCTAGATGCCTCTGTAAAAGGGTGGAGCCATGAAGGGAAGACAAAGCAGTCAATGCCTAAATCACCACAGAATCTCAGCACCAGAGTAGTGATACTGCGATCTAAAAATGACCCTACATTCAGCTCCTACATCATCTCCATCAGGAATCTCTTTTACAGGAAATAGTCAGCATTGGAGGAGATGTGAACAAACAAATCCTCTTCCTCAGAGAAGGAAACAGGAGAGGAGGAGCTGGATTCAGTCAACGGCACTGCAGGGACCTAAGGCCTGAACTGGGCTTGGTCTGCCTTAAGGTGGTATTGGTTCAACACATCAGCTGTAGACCTGAATTGTTGCTAGGTCATGGGCCCCTGGGAACCTGTAATACCTGGCAAATCAGGAGAGGGATGTAAAGGAGGAGTTGGGTTGTGGATGACCAAGTCAGCTCCTCTGACAGGGCTATGAGAGGGCTCAGGCGACCTCACCTGGAGGGAGGACCTGACAAACTCACTCATGTGGAACGGACCAATCTCAGAGGACCGTCCAGACAGCACCCTTGCAGCGCAGCCGGACAGGACCCACAGGGCGGCCCAGTGCCCACCAGTGACAGTGCCTGCTGGTTCCAGGGAGAAGCGAGAAACCGGCCTAGCACTAGGGCCCCAGTAGTGCTGCCACTACCACTGGACAAGGGGTCAGCTGCAGGCTCAGCATCCTTCCCCAACCCCTCACTAGGGCTGACATTACCCTCACCGACTAAACCCAACTTTCAGTCCAGAGGCACATCCAGAGTCAGTCCCAGGCCTGGCATTGGGACCAGCACCACAATCAGACCTGGCACCATGAATGGCACTGGGACCAGACCCGGTACTGGAACCTGAACCAGCACTGCAAACAGCACCAGAAGGAGTCCCCATGCCGTCCCCAGCACCAGGTCACGGGGTAACCCCAAGAGACATATCAGGACCGGAGTTTGGCTCCGAACTAGCCCAAGATAGTTTCCCCTCATCACCAGCTCTGTCATCAGACCTAAGATTAGCATCCTCATCCTCCCCAGGCTACTAGAGCACTCAGGGGAGGAGAAACCAACAACCTCGGGCTCGGAGATGGGGCTGGCTCCACAACCCACACATCTTCTGGCACCACAAGAATGCCAAAGAGGGCCTGATCTTATGGCCAGCACCGCCCCACTGACCAGTACAGACCTTAGTACCAGAAGCTGGGGTGGCACCAAGCCACAACACCAAGGTTCCCACCAGTGAAGACCCAGCATATAGCTTTGACGTCACCACATGGGGCATCCATTGCCCCTAAAGGCTAAAAAAGTGTGGAGGATGCTCAGCTGACCCCCCCAGAGGCAGCTGACTGCCCATCAGACCCCCTTCCCCTCGGTTCTCCAACATCTCGGCACGGTGAGCACATGGAGTGCCCTGGACTTCCTCAGTACCAGAGGTAATGGGAAGGGGCTCGGGGAAGAGGCAGGGACCTTAACATAGTATCCCTGGTATGTCTGCCTCTGAAGGTGGAGGAGTTGTGACCCTACTTCCATGCATGCTTCTCGAGGGTGCAGTAGTCCATGGAGAAGCAGCCATTGCACATATCCATGTCATGGTGCTCAGGTAGATCCAGCATTCGTCATGTCAGTCCTGGATGGTAACTGGCCCCACAGGAGCACCAATGCATAGGGGGACCACCCTTGTCCTTCTTCTTAGACTTCTTCCTATGCTTCTTAGGATTCAACATGACACGAACAAAAATAACTAAAAACAGTAAGAACAGATTCAGTGTCAAACTGAATGTAAAAAGGAACAGAACTGGTAAAAATATGCTGGCAGAGAAATTTTGGTGTCAAATGAAGGTAGCAGCAAACTCAGAAAGGCTGTGGTGCAGTTCTGATGACTGTAGCTGCTCTCACAGTGCACACTCTTTTTTTTATATTTATATTTTTTTTGTATGCTCGAGCCCCCTTATGTCTCCGGCTGGACCTCTAGCCTTACACCACTGACCCATCCCCATGGAGCCATGGTTTACCCTCTGGGCAGGGGCAAAGGGCAGCCAGCTACACCATCCAGGTGTCGGGCAGGTCCTGGACAGCGGTGGAAAGGAGACTGGTCAGGGCCATGCATGATTTTTTGTTTTCAGTTTCCAGAGAATCAGGAGGTGTGGCGTGCAATGATGCAAGGGTGGAGCCTTGCCCGGCATCCGCACGCCTCCCAGTCTCAACCTTGGCCCCCAGCTAGCCACCCCTGTGGTCACCCAGGGGCACTATACCGGGAGGCATGTCCCCCTTCCCTCCCTCAGAGATGGAGAGCGTGCAACTGCCGCTCAATCCATCTCCCCCCAGCCGACCCTTCAGTCTCCCAGGCTCATTCCCAAATCTGGGTCGCTGGCTCCACCACTGCGCTGATGAGCAGGCCCCAGTGCACACTCTTTGGGGAAAAAAAAGAACTGGGGAAGGGAGGGGGCCAGAGTCAGTTACTGGCTAATCCACAATGTGCAACATCACTACATCTGCCTTGTCGCTGGCGCCAGCATCAACGCTGGCCCCCTCCTAGGCTGCAAAGGACTTTGCTCCCATGGATTCCTAGTGCTTCTGGCTCAAACCCATCAGTGTGACTGAACAGCGAAGACTGATTCTTGGAAGATCTCGCCTAAATGTGGATATCCCAGTGTGCAAAATTTTACACAGATAAATATACACTAGAGGTACTCATCCAGTGCCACAGATACAAAAGGTAGTGAAGCCAAGGAAGGCACAAAACCCCAAGATATACAGCAGAGAGAGTGAATCGCTCACCTCCTCGTAGTACGTCTCCATGGCAATCTTCATCTCTTCCAGGCTTGTTGTCTTTAGGTCTGTCTGTAATTTGCTGAAATGACAAATGTGTAATCATAAAAGGAAGAAATGAACTTCATACTTACCATAATTTCCTTTTCTGTTAGCTACAACATTGTCAATGGGTAATCAAAACAACTGGGTATAGTGCACTCCTACCAGGGGAATGGCACAGCCCAAGCTTTAGAATGTTGGGCACATGAGGATTCCCTGCAGCAGCAACTCCCCAGTTACTCCTTACCTTGCAGTGCCATGAGAGTTACACATCATATATAATATAAACAGTCACATGCTTGTAATAATAAAACTGTCTTACTTTCCTATCCGACATTCGGGGAAGGGATTGTATTTCCTGGATCCAAAAGAGGCTTGGAGTATTCAGTTCTTCTTGTACAGAAACCATGCAACAGCAAACGGGCTTTGTAAATCACCAGTCTGTGAAGCAAACACACAATGAGACATAGCTTGTCTTTTTTTTTTTTTTTTTTTTTACTGAGTGCAGGGAATTAGCGCTTTGCGAACCGGCTCCTACATGGTGAGACTATTCTGGTGGGGAAAGAAGGTTGTGAACTGGTTCTTTGGAGTTATTTGGGAGGAAGTTTTAACTACAGAGTCCTAACAAGGGTTAGCCGAACTAGGAGGAGGCACCAGTGAGCTGGAGCTGACGAGCTGGAGTTAGAACCCAAGGAGGAAGTCTTTGTTTGCGGTGCAGTTTTTTCTTTAAAATGCTGTTTCTACAGCATGGAAAATTCTCTTTGGATTATTCGGTGGATTTAGGGGCAGCGGATACTTGATTTGGGACCTGGTGGAGTTGTTCCATTTGTCTGGAAGTTGGTGCGCTGGTCGTAGTGGCACGGGGTTCTAGCTCTCGTTCACCGGGGAGCCGGTGTTGAAGAGTTGAGCCCTAGGGCTCTCTGGGGGCCTATCGTTTGGTGGGTGTCACCAGGGAACTCTGTGGTAGCTACTGTGGCTAGCGGCCGTCTGTCTGGTTAGTTTGATCGGGCTCCCCTGGTCCTAGAGTGGTGTCTGACCCTGAAGAACTGTCCTGAAGAAAGTATTTTGGTACTTCTGGATTTCTTTCTCCCGCTCATGTTTTTGAATTCAGCCAGAGTGTCTTCATCGTATTTATTTACTGATAGTAATTTTAAACCCTCGGATTAATCTGTTTCTGTGCCTGGTAATTTGAAGACTCCTTTCTTTGGACATTCGAAGTGGTGAGAGGACCTTGTGTCCATTATTTTAATTTGGACTGTACTCTCTCCCTGGGTAGTGAGAGGACTGGGGGGGAAGAGACATGTTATTTTTTGTTTAAACTGTTGTTGATTTGTTATTATTTTATATCTTGCAGTGAGAGTGCTAAGGTATTCTTTTTTCCTTCTCTCTCCCCATGGCTGTGATAGAGCTAAGGGGGGGGGGATAAAAAATGTTTTTGTGGGGGTGGTGAGAGAACCCTTACATTTACATTTTATTTAATATTTATATCTATTTATATTTTTAATTTTTGTTTGTTCTTTAATTTATCTTATTTTATTTTATTTGTGAGTCCTCAGTCCAGTCCAGATTCAGTTTTCTATGAGGTGAGGTTTTTTGTTTATTTGATTTTGTTTACTTATGTTGGTTACGTTTGGGATTATTTGATTAATTTTTCGCTGTTAAGCTTGATTATTTTGTGTTTGGGGTTTTTTGTTTTGTTTAAGCAGCAACATGTGCCGGCCTTCAGGCCCCACGGTGGTGCGCTATTCATCCTCCTCTCTTCGAGCCCTCCGCCCTTTTTATACGCCTCCCCTACAATTCGATACTTACCAGTGCTGTAGAGCATTGGGGATTGTTCGTAGGGGAGTGAGGAGGGTGGGGGTATGCGAACAGGAGAGGATGAATGAGGGGGGCCACCGTATCGGGGTTATTTAGTCCAGAAGGTGCCCTGGGGTGAAATGGAACCCAGATCGTGGTTTTGCCAATTTAAAAAAAGCTAAACGGTACCTATAAATGAAACACCACTCATTTTGCAGATATTTTTGTGCTGAACAACTTTTGTGCTCAAAGTACCATGCTATCATTTTTCATTTTAAAGTTATTCACATTTGAATAAAGATAGTGGAGCTAGAATACATCTACATAGCTGGCATAGCTCACTTCTATGACATCATCAAGGCATCCATTTTAAGATTCTCAGAGTAGGATTTTTGAATCAGGAGAGGCTGTGTTTAAAATGTTCATATGCTATGAAACTACATTTCTCTTACTTTAATAAATGCAGTTTCAGTATAAATGTAAACAACTGCCTCTCCTTTATAAGCCTATGGAGTCATTTAAAAAAAGACCCAAAACCTATAAAAAGCTTGTTTAGTTGTCCTTTACAAAACCTGTTAACCTGTGGCCGCAGATAACTGATAGATCAGTCTATAAATATACATATTAGAGTACGGTGCAGAAGTGTGTATATATATATATAGAGAGAGAGAAAGAGAGATCGATCCAAGTAGGGAATTTTAATGAAAATAGACCTCTCCCCTAGCATACCGGATAAGATTCTCCCTCAGGAGCTAAGCTCCTGGGCTGGTCCCAATGACAATGTTGGAGCTAACAGAAAAAGAAATTACAGTAAGTAGTATGAAATTAATTTCTTCTTTTTGTAGTGCTCCACACTGTCAATGGGTAACCAAACCAACTGGAGTCTAAGAAGCAGTAAATACCCAGACAAACAACCGAGAGAGGGGAGAATATTATCTCATACGTGAGATGCAACAGGATTACTTGCGAACTGCTCTCTACAACACTCTGCGACCAAAAGATGCATCAGCACAACTCTGAACATCCAGTTTGTAATGTTTTGTGAAACTGTGGACTGAAGACCATGTAGCTGAATTGCATAGCTCTAAAAATGACAATTACATACCTACCGTAATTCTGGATCTTTCTGTGACCTTCACCATTCATAACTGCTGGGTTCTGGCTGGAGGATCAGGACCCCGTGGCAGAATTTATTTATTTTTTTGCAAGGGGAGGAGTCGACACCATGACGGCACCACCCTCGAGGCTGATGCACTGCGTAATGCCTGCAGGTTGACCAGTAACCAATGCCAATTCCTCCTCCATCCCAGTTTTGCATGCTGGACAGTCAGGAAAGAAAAGAAACGGTGGGGCAAGGGAGCCTGAGGGATAGGAAAAGGAAAGGCTATAAAAACCAAGGAAGGAATAATGCCGGTCAAAAGGACAGAAGAGAGGAAGCCTAGGGGTCTGGGACAGGGGGCCCCAACCTCTGGACAAGCAAGGGAGGGATAGAATAAGAGAGGGAGAAAGAGGATAGAAGAGAAAGAGAAGAGAGGAGGAGGGAGACACTGTACTCCACAGGCGGGGGATCCAAGGGCTCTCTGAGGACCGAGGGATGACACCTACTGTCTTAAGCCATATTTCTTCCCTCCAAGCAGGGAGTGGAAGAAAAACCCTCAAGTCATAAGGATTATTTAGAGGGAGATGGCTAACCTGAAGAAGTCCAGAAGGCACTGGAAGATAAGGCACCAATTTCAAAGTGCCCTTCCCGAAGTCCAAGATGAGCTGGAGGCCAGTGTCTCCCCCTCCTGTTTTGAGAGAATCCTGGGGTGGGGACAGGACCCACCCTGTTGCATGATTTTCCTGCCAAGTTCCCCATAGAGGTTTAGAGGTGTCCCATCTCCGAAGGGAGGAGACTACAGAACCCAGAGGGAACTATCTTAGAGGACATGATTGTCACCCCACGGAAGGGAACCTACAAGGAGAAACCACTTGATTTAGTGGTTAGAAAGAGAGGGGGGTCACAGCTCCTAGAGAGGAATAGGGATCACCAGGGCCCCCCAAACCACCGCCTCGAAGAGGACCCCTAAGGTTTCAATCTACACCAGAGGTTGAAGAGTGGTTCAGACCAAACCAGAAGGGGAAGCCCATCAGGATGATAAAGAATCCCTGGTGAGCTCTCACAAGGAAAAAGGGGGTGAGGCCCTTCTTGTCTTTCCCAAGATACCCCTGACTCCTCCAGAAGAGGAGCAGAGCCAAGAGGCACCAGAAAGAGGACCATGAGGACCTCAACTTATCTTAGAGAGAGACAAACAGGGAAGAGGCATTGCCCAGAGAATGAGGCCCAAGAGGGGAAGGAGGGCGGGAAGCAGTGATGAATGGTGAAGATACACAGAAAGATCAAGAATTACAGTAGGTACGTAATTGTCATATCTTATCTGTGTCAGTCTTCACCACTCATCACTGGTGGGTGATTACCAAGCCCCCCGAAGGGGACCTGGTACCTCCCTGAGGGAAGGAAGTCCCTCAGCTTCCTGTGGGGGAGACATAGAAGGGAGGAAACCCTGCAGGCCTAGTTAGGCCTGGGACTGGTCTGGGTGAGGCGGGGTCTCCCTGTGGCCGGGAGAAAGAAGTCATCCCTGAAGTTCCTGCCTCATTCTGCAGGAAAAAAGGTGGGTTCCCCGGAAAGAGGAGGCAAGCACCCTTTGCCGGGCCACAAGTGATAACCGGGATAGACAAAGCCATGCTCTCCACCATCTACAGATTGCTGTCCCCCACCCCAGCCTGGATGCCACCTCATTGGTGTCATATGGTGACCTTGTTCGGTGCCTTGCAAGCTCCAGGCCACATGAGGAGAGGGCAACGGCTTGTCTGGTTGCCTCCGAATCAGGCAAAGATGCTAGGATTTGCCCTAGCAAGGACCATAAGTGCCTGTTATAGGCAGCATGATGGGCCTGATGTGCTGAGACAGAAAGAGAAGAGATGTGCCGAAGAAAACACTCTCCTCCCCCACAAGTCAAAATCCACAGAGTCCCACTCCAGGGGTCGGTCACGTCTTGTGTGTCTATGCCCAGAAGGAGTGTCCAGGATCCTTACACCCGAAGAGGGGTGAAATAATGCTTCTGGAGACCCTAGGGGTGTGCAATACCTGTGCTGGCAGTCCATCATGGCTGGTGAGGGGACTGAAGGACGCCTCCAAGCGTGGTACAATGCCTCCCTAAAGGGGGAGGGCCAGGCAAGAACCACAACACTGAATTCACCTAAAAAGGTGCGCATCGTCCGCTCAGGATTGCGACTTGCAAGTCTGGTGATGTGGAGCTCGTCAACTAACCCCGAAAGGAAATGCTGATAACTGGTCTGGTCGGCATCTAAGGAGAGGTGGACGGCAGGATCCTATCCTTCAAGTGAGGAAGACAAGGAAGCCGACAAGCTCGGGGAGTGAGGAACCGGCTGCCCAGGAGAATGGTGAAACACCAGTTCGTCCATGGACCTCACACAGGCACGGAATAGGGTAGCTGTAGCTATGAACTGTTCCCAGGTCAAGGGTTCCGTAGGACCAGAATGGCCTGCAAGAGAGAAGGGGCTGGCAGAAGTAGAGGGGCCAAACACCTTTGAGGAAGAGGGCGACCTCTGCCAGGGCTGGGAGATCGAACAGGCGACCCAACAGCTCAGGAGGATCCATCCATTGATGATGTCAGTGACCATTCAACCTGTCTGGAATGGTCGAGACTGAGCCCTAAAAAGGGTTCCTCTTGCAAGGCAACCAGGGCCGCATGGGTCCAGAAGGGCGGCCCCTAGCCTCAAGAGATAAGATCCCTTCCGGGGAGACCTCAGGGGAGAAGACAGGGCCAGCGCTGCGACTCCTACCTGAACCCTTGCAGGCTACAAGGGAACAATGCTGCCCCTGAGACTACCCCTTGAACCCCTCGGACTCAGAGAGGGACCTCTTTCTCAAGGTCAACTGAGGTAGCTCATCCCCACCCTCCGACTCCAAAGAGATGGTAGCCGAGAGAACACCCTTCCCTGCTCCAGACGCCCTAGTAGGCCCAGAAGTGGGCCCAGCCTGGGCACCCAAAGCAGGGGGATCACCTACCTCAAAATCAGAAGTTCCACCAACTCTGGAGGACCCTCCGGTGCCAACCCCAGCACTGGAAGATTGGTCAGTGCTGCAAGCTGCTCCGACACTGGTACTGGTAGGAACCTCCAGACCCGAAGGAAGGGGTTGGACCAGGGCCTATGTGCTAGGCAAAGATGAGTCAGAGGATTCCGAAGAATCCGGAAGCCAATATGGGTCTCTCTTTGAATCATCATCTTCCCCAGCGGAGGCACGGAGCCAGACTACCTCATGGACTCCTCCACTCCCGGCACCACAAGCAGCACCGTGAGGTGGCCCTGCACTGCCCACAATGCTGCCCCAATCATCAGCACCATGCATGGCACCAGGATCCAAGTTGGTGCCGCGAGCCAGCCCCGCACCACCCACAGCACTGTCCCGATCCCAGTCACCACACGCAGCACCTGGATCAGAAGCTGCCTCGACGGATGGTGCTGAGGAAACCAGCAGGCCGGGCCCAGAAGATCCAGGCCATGACACCAGAGGAGCCATTGCCTCGAAGGAGGCGACTGCCAGGATGGTGCGTCCAGCCCGACTCCTGGAGGAATCGGGCCGGGTCTCCTGCACTGTAAGAGAGGCTTCCACCACGGCGAGGCTTGAAGAAGTGGAGGCCCCCTCCTCCAGGTCCGTATAAAACCAGGAAGGGACATGGAGGAATGGTCAAGAGATCTGCATTTGGCATCCCTGGTGCGTGTCTGTCCACCAAAAGTCAGCGGCATACGCCCGACTTTGAACGTGTGGACTTCCAGAACTCGATGATCCATGGAGAAACAGGCATTGCAACAATCCATATCGTGGTTTGAGCCCCAGCAGATCAAGCACCGGTCAGGCTGGTCTGAGACGGAGTAAAGCTGGCTGCAGAGACACTGCTGCATAGGAGGCTGGCCCATCTTGGAAGTCTTTTTCTTGTCTCCCAAACGAGGCATGAACAGACAGAAAAACAACAAACTAAAACAGTACCTGGCATCGTCGAAAATAAAAAGGAAAGATCTTACCAGTCAACGGCACCGTGAACGCAGCTTAGCAGAACTAGGATGGTCTCCTCGATGGACTTGGCCGATGACGCAGAGGAAATTCACGCTACACACACAAGGTCATGTTCACGCGACGGGGGGAGAAGCAGAACTGGGATGAAGGAGTAGTCGGCGTCTGTTACTAGCCAACCCGCGAGTGCCACGCAATGGGTCAGCCTTGAGGGCGGTACCATCATGGCGTCAATGCCTCCCCTTACAAAAAAAAATTAAAAATGCTCCCACGGGATCCTGATCCTCCAGCCAGAACCCACCAGTGATGAATGGTTAAGATTGCCACAGATAAGATCTGTTGCTTCGCCTCTCACCACCCAGGAAGTAGCAATTGCCCTGGTGGAGTAAGCCTTTATGAGAGCCGGAGGCCTCTTCTTTTTTGAACCATGGGCCTTAGCAATACAGGCCCGCACCCACCTAGCTAGGGTGGATTTTAAGGCCTTTTGTCCTTGTTTGGCTGCCCTTAAAAGCACAAATAGATTATCTGACTTAAGGAACTTAGCCGTAAGTTTAAGGAAGATCCTGACTGCCCACCGCAGGTCCAGTTTCTGCAACTCATTCTCCTTGTGGTGAGAAGGCTGCGGGCAAAAGGATGGGAGGCAAATTTCTTGGTTCATATGAAAGGCCGTGGGCACCCTGGGGATGAAGGACAGAACCATCCTAAGTACCACTTTGTCCTTATGCACAATAAAGTATGGCGCCTAGTGAGACAAGGCCTGGAGTTTGCCCACTCTTCTGGCTGAACACATGGCCACTAAGAAACAGACCTTGTAGGACAACAAATCCAGCGACATGGATGATAGTGGCTTGAAGGGTTCAACATAGAGAGCATTCAGAACCAAGCTGAGATCCCAAGGGGTACTGGGGATCAAAACAGTGGTCGGCTCCTGCCAACCGCTCGCAAAAAAATAGATAACTTCTCTATTCGTTCCTAGGGAGAACCCCAAGGAAGCTCCGAGAGTGGAAACCTGACCTCTCAGTGTGCTCAACGCCAGCCCCTTTTCAATGCCCTCCTGAAAAAAGTCTAGGATTTGAGGAATGGAGACTTTTGAAGGTTTAAATCTCTTCCCTCTGGACCAAGAAAAAAATATAGTCAGACTCGAGCGTAAGCTGCCGAAGTGGAGCTTTTCCTGGCTGCCATCAAGGTTTCAACTACTTTCGGGGAAAACTCTAATATAAGGAGCTTCCTCCTTTCAGGAGCCAGGCTGCGAGTTGCATTGTGCCTGGGTTTGGGTGGAGAATGGCAGGAGGTCCCTTCATATCGGTAAGTGAAAAGGTATTTACTGGTTTAGATTCATTAGATCGGGGAACCATGGACTTCTTGGTCACTCCGGAGTCATCAGAAGAAAGTTTACACTTGAGTGTCTTATTTTTCTTAAGACATTCTGAAAGAGAGGAAGTGGAGGAAATGCACACATTTTGTGGAAGGACCACACCTGAGTTAGAGTGTCCACTGCCTCTGCCTGTGGACACAGATACCGACTGCAGAACCTGGGGGCTTGAGGCGAACAGATCTATCTGCGATTGCCCAAATTGATTGCTTAGGAGTATGAACACTTATGGGTTCAACTGCTACTCTATGGGGGTAAACATTTTCGTGACTTAGCCAGTCAGCCTGAATGTTCAATTCCCCCTCAAGATGTACTGCTGACAGAGAAAGAGATTCATCCTGCCCAGCTCAGGAGTTCGAAGGCCTCCTGAAGCATTTCCCTGCTTTTTGTGCCTCCTTGGTTGTTTATGTATGCCACTGTGACGACACTGTCTGACTGTACCTTTACTATGGTGATCTTCAGTACAGACTGAAATTGAAGCAGAGCTAAGTAAACTGCCCACATCTCCTGGACATTTATGTGGAGACGCTGTTCCTGTACTGACCAAATCCTACGAGTTAGAAGTTGGTCCAGGACTGCCCCCCACCTAAGCAGACTTGCATCTATTGTAAGAATCACCTCTGCTGGTAGTTCCAATGGAAGCCCCTTGTTTAGATTCTGCACATTCAGCCACCAAGTCAGGAAGTAATGAAGCTGAGGAAGATCCTGGCTTGATAGTCTTCTGATGATGGGTCCCAGGCCATAAGCAGCCCCATCTGAAGGGGCCACATGAGGAAACGGTCTCAGGGAACTAAGTCTATTGCTGCCGCCATGAGGCCGAGAATCCGCAGCAGACTGTGGGCCGATGCTGAGGACCGATTCCTGAGCCACCGTTTCTCTGACAGCAAAGTCCCCTCCTAGGAGGGTGACAGAAACATTCTCCCTAATTTCATGTCGAAGACTGCCCCCAGGTGCTCCAAGGACTAAGATGCTTCAAGGGAACTCTTCTAACTGTTCACTATCCAGCTATGTGATTCCAGGATCTCCTGGGTCCTGGATACTGACCTCTTCACTAGAGGCAACATCAGTGTCTATATGAGCAGGTCATCCAAATAAGGGCAGACATGATGTCTCTCCTGTCGTAATAGAGCCACCAGAACTATCAACACCTTCAAGAAAACTCGAGGGGCTGTTGCAAGGGCAAATGGAAGTGCCTTGTACTGGAAATGCTGGTCCAGTATCGCAAATCTAAGCTGTGTCCGGTGGGACTGACGGATGTGGATATGAAGATAAGCATCCATCAGGTCTATTGAGGCTAAGAAATCCCTCGGCTGAACAACTCGGGTTATATTGACTTCAGAGACTCCATCTTGAATGTCTTGTGGTGAACAAACTTGTTCAGATGCTTCAGATCCAAAATGGGTCTGAAACCCCCCCCGGACATCTTGGGAACCATGAAATAGACGGAATAGAACCCTTGACCTTGCTCATTTGGAAGAACCAGCACAATGGCCCCGATTTGAATGAGGAGGGCCAGAGTGTCCGACACTGTCTTCCATTTTGTCACTTGCTTCGAAAGCGGGGACAACAGAAACGTCCCCTTGAGGGAACCATTAAAAATTCTATGGCATAACCCAGTTGAAGGATTTCCAGAACCCAGGCATCTGACGTTGTTTGGGCCCATCTTTCAAAAAACTCCTAGAGTATTCCACCAAGGGAAGGGGGGCAGTGATGGGCCCTTCAGTGTGAGGTACTAGGCTTTTGCGCTGGTCCTCCTCCGCAGCGCCAGGGAAAAGACCCTGTATTGCCGTAATCCCTACTGCCGGAGTAGGCACCTCTGTTTCTTTGGTTACCAAAGTTCCAGAAGGGACGAAAAACCCTTCTGGACTGCCTGTGCCAGCCATCACCCTGACCCTGCTGGGCTTCTGTGGCCTTGCATTGCTGTTTCAACACTGGAAAGTGGCCCTTCTTATCCTGCACATCCTCCAAGACAGAATCCAGACCAGAACCAAACAATAAACCTCCTTCAAATGTAATGCTAAACAGCTTCACCTTTGAAGTCTGTATCTCCGCAACTAAAGCCTGTTTCAAACTGCAAAACTCATAAGTAAAATCTTTTTATCTGAACTCATGCCTGGCTCAGTGGCAATTTTTTACTTTTAGTAATGCATAAATTTAGATAGCAAGGCCATACACTATAAAAGACAACATATGCCTTACTATCTATGACAAGCATGTGAATTCATCTCGAGGTTACCATGGCAACCGAACCTCTCGAGCTTCACTCTCAAGGGTCAAATTGTCACCATGACAACCTCTTGATGAATTAACACGCTTGTTACAGATAGTAAGGTATACATTATCCTCTATATAAACTGCCTTGTCTGCCAGAGGGGAAGATTCTCACTTGAGAGAATTTTCCCCTAAAAAAGGATAATTCCTAGTTTTTGGTTTGGGAAGATTTTTTCTCTGATCCACAGCTGCCCATTCCTGCTCAATAATTTGGTCACAATAAATAGAACCTGGCAAACATTTTGGAGCAGAGGAGGATGCAGACAGAATTGGATTGACATCCACCAACTCCACAGACTGCTCATCCTTAAGCTGTAAGGATCTACACGATTCAGCTATCAAAAAGGACAAGGACTTAATATCAAATAGGGGTAGAATCGGAATCCTGGTCTTGGGCTCTGTCCACTCTCCTTCTTCTACCTCCTCCTAGTCTAAGAGTAATTTTATACCCAATATTGTATTAAAACGTTTTAAGTAATCACACAATGTGTACAACATTACCAATCCCCCCCCTTATTTCCTAAGAGCTTTTTGTTTCCCCAGCTACCCAAGGGCAGCTACACAATACAGGTTCTATTGACTAAGTGCCTATATTGCTATTCCTACAACTAATATGTAGGTTAAATAAAAAGAAAGAATGCTCTCTTTTTCACCATTTCTTAACACTGCTTCACTTGTCCTCTGTATGCCCTTTGTAAAAGGTTGCGTATAATGTTAAGCATGTAAGGAGAAGTTTTTCTAGTGAATTTAACACATACCAGGACATTAGTGTTGCAGGTTATAAATGGCATCAGTATATGGCGTTTAACTAGGAGAAATAAGATGGTCAATCATCTGTTTTGAGCACGTGAAATTGTATTGTTATGGCAGACATCAGAGATGCCAAGTAAAACATATTTAGGATCGAAAGAAAAAGGGTGACCAATCACTTTGGATGCAAAATGATAAATAGTACACCAGAGATTGATTATGAGAGGGCAGTGTCATAAGATATGAAGTAGGTTCCCACTGGGGAGTTACAATGCCAGCAGTTGCTATTATTCATTAAACCCATTTGTTGCAGTACTGCAGGGGTTCTATACCATAGGTGGAGAATTTTTGTTTGTATAAGTGTCTTTGAAAGTTTTATGGCAAGATAACCAGCATTTTCGTCATTGATTCTCTGTTATATTACAGCTTAGTAGTGTGCTCCATTTGTTTTTTGAATTAAGAGACTGGTCCGGAAGGATGTCTCTAATATTTTTGTATATAGTGCTACTTAGATTGGATTTTGTGTTAATCCACTGCGAAATATGTTGGTCAGAAAAAGGATGTGTAGAAAAATGATGAAGAAATTAGTCACATGCAGCACGAAGCTGTAGATATTTACAGAAGTCGTGTTTGGGGAGATTCCATATGTGACAAAGATTAAAGAAAGACTGGGTTCGAGTAGATTGCCTAGAAAGAATATGCCCCTGTTTTTCCAGTTTCGGCAGAAGATCGGATGGTTATCAAGAGAAATGCTTTGATTTCCCCAAACTGGAACAAAGGCAATTGGAGTTGGATTAGATCTGAGGTATTTATGAATCGCTTTCCAATAAAATACTGAGGGTGCTATTGTAGGATGAGATTTTAAAGTAACAGGGAGTGTATTATAGATGTGGGAGATGAGAACATTCCCAGGACACAGTGATGCTTCCATATTGATCCATAATGGAGATTGGTTAGATGGTTTACAGAACCATTTAGTGGTTTGGGCTGCATGGAAGGCCCACAGATATGCTTTAAACCAAGGAAGTCCGAAACCGCCTTTCGACCAGTGGGAATGAAGTTTAATTCGACTGAATCTAGGGATTTCCCATAAGAAACTGCCAATCAGTTTGTCAAGATTAATTAATAACTTGGAAGGAAGGATTAAGGGAATGTTGGCATAAAAATATAATATTTTGGGTGAAATAGTCATGTTGATGGTGGAGATTTTCCTGTTAAAAGAGAGACTGAGTAATTTCCATCTGTCAAGTGTAGCCTTGATAGTGGATAACAAGGGAAAGAGAGTTGCATCCCGTATTTTTGCTAGTTTGGAAGTGATATGGATGCCAAGATATGAGATGCCACGAGGGGACCACCGAAAACCCAAGGAAGCATTCATAAATGGTTTACAGTGGTCATTTAAAGGTAATGTTTCAGATTTGTTGTAATTCAGAGCTAGGCCTGAAATGGAAGTAAAGTCTTTGCGTAACTGAATTAATGGTGGTACTGCTGAATCCAGATTTTCTAATAAAATGAGAAGGTCATCTGCGTAAGAGAGGGGTGTATAGGAGGAACTGCCGATATGTATGCCTTTAATATCGCTAGATTGACGGAGGTGGGCTGATAAGGGCTCCATGGCAAGGATGAACAGAGATGGGGATAAAGGGCAGCCCTGTCTAGTGCCTCTATTAGTTGGGAGGAGGATGAGAGAATGGAATTTGTGAGAATGCTAGCAGATGGAGAGGTGTATAATAGTTTAGTCCAGTTACAAAAATTGTTAGTAATGCCAAATTGAGATAGTACTAGATATAGATAATTCCAATTTAATGAATCAAACGCGTTCTCAAAATCAATAGCGATGGCTGCTGTGGGAGATTTAAGAGACTTTGCTTTGTGAATTAAGTTGAGTAAAGAGCGAAGGTGGTCAGAGCCTGATCTGTTCTTGATAAAACTGGCTTATGAGGTATGAGTTAGTTTTGAGATTAATGGTTCTAGGCAAAGAGCTAAAAGTTTAGCGAGAATTTTTCCATCCGTATTGAGCAGTGAAATGGGTCCACAGCTGAATGGGTGTGATGGGTCCTTATCTTTTCTTGGCATAACAGTAATGATGGCTTCGGTCATAGTGGGAGGAAGTGAGCCATTAGTTAACGATTCTGAAAAGACTTTATGAAGCAGAGGACAGAGCGTGTCTGAAAGAGATTTATAAAAGTCTACAGGGAAACCATCTCTGCCAGGAGATTTGCCAGATTTTAAAGATAATAGCGCAATTTGAATCTCCTGAAGGGTGAGGGGTTTATCGAGAGTAGACCTGTTCAGAAAGATGTGGGAGATGTAAGCTGTCCAGAAAATTTTGGATGTGACTAACCTGCGCTACATTTTGTTGGGAGTATAGTTGCTGATAAAAGGATTTCATGATGTGATTAGTAGGGGAATTGTCAGTATGTATTTTGCCTGAGGGGTCTTTCAAACCAGCTACATGCTTGCCCATCTGTTGAGCCTTAAGCTGGCATGAGAGCAACTTACCGCATCTGTCGCCTTGTTCCCAATAATTGTGCTGAAGCCTAAGGAGAGTTAATTCAGCTTTACGGGATATAAGGTCATTGATCTTGATCCTTAATTGTAGAATTTCAAGATGAAGTTGAGAGTTGGGATTAGGTTTACCAGTATTGAAATATTGGGTTTCTTTATCTTTAAGTAGTTTTTCCAGCTCTACTAGTTGTTGCTCTCTTAATTTCTTTCTGTGGGTGGCATAGCTAATGATTTTGCCCCTAATTGTGGCCTTCAATGCTTCCCAAATAGTGATCATGGAAGTGTCAGGAGTTTTGTTAAAGGAAAGGAATTCTTGAATTTGGTTTTTGATCCAGGGTAAAAATTCAGGGTCTCTAAGAAGAAGCAGGTCAAGAAGCCATGATGGAGATTTAGGAAGTGGAGGGCCCCATAATAAAGGTAACTGAACAGGGGAGTGATCAAGGGTGCTGGAAGATGGTAAAAGCTGAGGGGGCTGAGAATCCAAAGGGCACTTATGAAGGTACAAAGGGCACTTTTTCTATACTAGTTTTTGCCAGACAGAAATAAAAAGTGGAGTGGCTACCGCCTTTCACCTCCCCGTTCCGGCACCTATGGGAGTGATCAGATATTGTAATGGGGAGAATAGAGGGTTTTTTTTTTTTAAAATCACGTAATGCTTTCTTCCGCCTGCAGTGGCACACTACTGGCTTGGGGCATCCAGCCGCCGGCTCCACCCGCCCAGAGAACTGGGTAGCTTAAACTGCACCCAGGAGGATCTGGGATGGCCGTCTTGCCATCCCGCTGGAGGGCTCCCCCTCTGCCTCAGCCAGCCAGGACAGCCCCAGACCTTCCCCGACAGGACTCTGCCAAAGTCCTCCAGGCGGCTCAGAGCATGGCCATCAAGCTGCACGGTTGAGCCCAGCCATTTTCCTCTGATTGGTCCCCTGGAACGCGGACATGCAATGACGTCTGGGCACAGCATGCCGGCGTCCGCGCGTTCCCCTCGGTATCGCCAGCACTAGTAGTGCCCCGAAGCATCCCAGGGGCCGCTACAGTGCAGCGAATTCCCAACCCACCCCAGGACTGGGAGAGCAGTCTACGGATGCTCAATCCCAGTCCTCCCCTGCTGACCCCCGACAGCCCAGGCTCGTTCTCAAACCTGGGTCGCCAGCGTGGCACGATGTGTGGCGTACAGCGCCTCAACCCTCAGCGCCACCGGGCCAGCGGGAGAATAGAGGTTTTGATTATTTTATCAGTGATGAAAGGAGAAGTAAACCAATAATCAATTCTACTGTATGATTTATGGAGTGGAGAGTAAAAAGTGTAGTCATGGTGCCTCAGACGATATAATCTCCATGTATCAGAGAGGCCATAATCTTTCAGTAGCATTGATAGGGCATTGATACTTCTAGGGTGTGCATCTTGGGAAGAGTTACTCCTATCAAGGCAGGCTTCCAGGGCACAGTTAAAGCCACACCCCCTTCCCATCAGGACTGGTAAGTTATTACTGTTATTTAACATAATCTGTTGAGCCAAATTATGAAAAAATTCTGGAGAGTCAGAATTGGGACCATATACGTTAATTAACACAATAGGGCCTATAGGAGTATTTAATATAACTATTGCCCATCTGCCTTCTAAATCGGTAATAGTTTTAACAGGAGTCCATTTAAGATTTTTATGTAACAGGATGGCTACTCCACGTTTTTTTGAGGAAAAGGAGGAAGCAAAAATTTGGCTGACAGTCCCTCGAGTCTAATGACGTCATCAATTAACAGTTTAGTTACCTGTAAGAAAGCAATTTGAACTTTTATGTTTTTTGAGACAGTTAAGAGTTTGCTTACGCTTACAAGGAGAGTTAAGTCCCTTGATGTTCCAAGAGTATAATATTAAGTCACTCATGAGAAATGGGAAGGAGAAATAACAACAATCTTGGACTCAAGGGACTCAGTTTGAATAAAACTGGAGACGTCATCGGTTCAACAGGGAAACAGTACAAACCAATATGGGCAAGCAGGATTCTAAAATTGCATGGACCAGAAACTTTAGTGTAGGAATTACCAAACTGTCTTTCTGAAAGATAGTATAGAAAGTATAGAGAAACACAGTATAGATAAAACATTTGAAACCTTATAACTATTTGAAAAAGGAAACTTATTATTATATAATAACTATCAAATAACATTTATGATGTGTGGAGAGAGATGAGTTGGTATAAAATACCAGAGACCCTCCTACTGCACAACTGGGCGGGATGAGTAGTTAGTAAAACTTAAGAGATAAAGTCCTAAGTTACAGACTATAATAAAACAGATGAAGTTATAGTAGCAAGTAACCGAACAATCATTTAAATTCCCCTAAGGAAACCAGAGTCATCACTTATAACAGTTAGACAAAATTAAAAATTATAATCAACTAATCAGGCAGTAATGGTATAAGCTGAACTGAAATTAGATATCAGTTCAGACACAAGAAAATGTACCACCCTAACATACTGGCACAAGTTGTAGTGATGAGCCTAAGCTGTGACTGACAATGTGAAGGAACCCTCAAGGTCAAATGATATAAAACCATATGAATTATACACACTGTAGGTACAGTAGGTAGCATTCAAAGAGTCAAATGAAAAATAAAATGATTGTACCTTATGACTCAATAAAGTATCCAGGTGATGACTAACCCATAATAAGAACGATATACAAATGAGATGTACAAATAATAATAATAAATATAATGCACATAAAGTGGGGGTTATGATAACTCAGGCTTTGAAGTTGGCTGGAGCTATTCATGTAAGCATCTAAAACAGGTGTGAGAAATAGGCTTGAATATTGCCTACATTATGGGCTAGAATATACAGTGGTGTAATTGGGTCTATATGTAGGCCCAATAAGCCCCAATTATGCGTTATTCAGTCCTGTCGCAACAACTTAATTCTGGGCTTCAAGCCTGGATTGTACACCGTAATATACTTATTAGATGCAGGGTGTCTAAACTTTTGCACAAGGCTCAAGTCTCACCTGCTTGGGGCAAGCTCGTGCCATTGTCAGGGTACTGGATAGTCACCCCCCGGTCCCACATCCTATGCCAATCCCTCTACTTTTCGCACCCAAAATGACTCCAAAAGCATGACTCAACTCCCTCAATTGTTGCACTTATGTTCAATATATTGAAATATTGCCTTTGTTGTAACCTTGAATTTCATGTCCACTTTCTCTGCACCCTGTACTACCTGACTGTATTGTACTGTTCTGTCTCCCGGGTCGCCCCTGAAAAAGGAACCTTCAGGGCTCAGTGGGCCTACCCAGTCATCAAAATCCAATAAATAAATAAATAATTAGGGTGCTCCAGGAAACTCGAAAATAGCCTGCAGTGTATTAGTAGCAGAGAAGCCTAAGAAATGAGGACATGATATATATATATATATATATCTATATATATATATATATTTATTTATTTATTTACTTAGCTTTTGTTAACCAGGTAAGCATGCTACACAGTCAAGTGCCTCTTTTCAGGTGCGACCCGGGAGAATTACAAGATACAGGCAAGAACAATTCAGAGATAATACAATAGTGGTTGAGGTAGAGGTATATATTAGGGAAGTAACTGGAATTTAAGTATTCGATTTAAATAAGTTCGAATAATGTATGAAATGGGAGGGGAAAGGAAGAGAGCTTGAATGAGAACTGTTAAGGAAGTAATGGGTTAGCAATAATGCTGGTGCTTCTAGTAGAGATTAAAAAGTTGAAAAAAAATATAAATAGCACACTATTTGAGTGTCCCCTAACTATAAAAAGCTGCTGTGAAACAGCCTTAAGAAAGTGCATTGAAAAGAAAAAACCTCACTGCAATTAATGCAAGGCTGCGATGTACATTACCACTTCATAACCTGCTGAAAGAGATGGTAAATAGTCAGAAGAGTACGTGTACAACGCGGTCAATAAAGCAGGTATAAACAGCAAGCAATGGGCAAATGGCTCATACTACACTAACAGGATAAGAATCCTATTAACAGAAATAACATTAAGCACATAAGACCATCATGAATCTCAAGTAACACTGACATTCTTGGCATCCAACCTAGCATGTGAGGATTTACTTTTTAGCTTCCCTTTTCGTTTCTTTTTTGGGGGCTCAAAGGGCTTCGTAGGGGTACTAGAGATTAGCTCAGTCCAAGATGAGTCTGCCAATTGTAAACCTTGTGGGTCCTGATTAGAACTTGAGCGCATCGAAGCACTATCTTCATCTTGAATATCTTCTTGGGAGGAAAGCAGTTCTTCTTCCAATAAGGCACATCTATTTGAAAGTGGGATGGAGGAAGAGAAACTGGTGTGACGCTCGGTGGAGCTAGGAGGTACTCCAGAATTTGCAGCCGCACAGCAGACTTTCCTAGCGGGTTGACCAGAAGAATTCATTGCTTGGATTCGTGCTGAAAGTCTGGTGGGGAGGAAAGCAGCCGTGTCTCCAGAAATGAGACTGCTAAGTACAACATCACTTCCATTGAGGTGAGCAGCTTGCGAAGTAGGTCGGGGAGGTTCAGAGCTGAGCGTGGGTTGGGAAACAGCATTGCAAGATGGTGAGGGAATTTTGGTAGGGTGACAATTAAGGTATTCTGAGATTGCTTCTGGAGAGTTAAAGTCTCTGAACATATTATTTATACACAAGTGCATCACAGCAGGGTACCTTAATGCAAATTTAATATTTATCTGGTGGAGTATGGGTTTAAATGGGTTGAAAGCTCTTCTTTTACTGGATAATTCTTTGGAGAAATCTTGGAAGATTAGAATTTTGTGGTTTTGCCAGTAAAGGTCCCCAAATTCACTTGATTTGCATAAGATTAATTCTGTGTGAGAGTAGTTTAGGGATCTGGCTATAATCAGACAAGGTTTCTGATCAGGCCCTGGACGTGGGCCTAGAATACGATGTGAGCGCTCAGTCACAAGGGTCTGATCGAGGCGAAGCTTGAGCATGGCTGGGAGAACATGTAGAAGTAACTCGCTGGTGTCCCCAAGTTCGGTGCCTTCAGGAAAGCCAAGAAATCGGAGGTTATTCCTCCGGTTTCTGTTTTCTATGTCATCAATTTTGTTTTGTAAGCCTTTGAGTACTCTGTACTGTTCCCTTATAGCAGCATGCAAGTTGTAGATCGATGACTCATTCTGAGCGATTTTAGCTTCTGTTGAGGTAAGTCTGAGATCCAAAAATTGTGTATTTGTGATGTTTTGCTGCGTAGCTATTTTCAAATCATTTATTTCGGATATTAATTTTTGAAACAGACTATTTCTGTAAGAGAGCTGGTGTTCACTGAGCTTGCAGCCATTTTATAGGCCTCAGATGGTAGTGAGTTTCAGAGTAAGGAAACAGGTTTGTAGAGATTTGATAATGATCCAAAAGTTTACCATAGTGGTCCTGGTATTTCTGAAAGGTAAATCCTAGCTGGAGGCACAGTAGAGAAGCCTGGAGAGTTAAGGATGGAGGATGATTACTGGAAGGCCCAAGGAGAGAAAAAATGAGGCTGCCATTTTCATCAGAGTCAGGCCACGCCCCCCAAAAGTGAGCAATATTAAATTGGTAATGTTGTACACATTGTGTGATTACTTAAAAACAATATTGGGCATAAATGCACTATATCACTTTAAGATACTGTCATGTGACCATGGCAGTTGGGTCTGTATAAAAAGGGTGTGCACACTTCTCAATTTTATCTTCATAAAAGCCAATGATCTGGTGAAACATTAGAGGTTTTAACTGTGGGCTCCTGTAATAGCCATGCAGGCTGCACTTTAACTTGTTCCAGTGCGGTGAGATAATAAACTGTATGCACTCTGTCAAACCTATCTTGTGGTAGACAGCATAATTGTGTTGCTGGAGTGCTGTGACTGTTTTTTTGTCCTACCCTTCTGTAAGTCTCATCATTTCATAATTAATGGTCTCCTGTAAGCCATAGTGACAATAACAGAAAATTGTGACAGGGAAAAAAAACCCAGATTCTAAACTGTATTGATGATTGTTGCTTCACAACTGCCAAACTAACAGCCAAAATAATCCAGCGTGCTCTAGATCCCTAAACTGAGTGTGCGTGCACCCGCTGGACTCATGGAAGTGTTGGTGTGCGTGCGTGGGCATGCACTTGCTCAATGCGTGTGCACTTGCACAATAGGATTCAATGGAGATTAGCGCTGTGCAAAGCCGTTACAGCTGCGCACGCTCCATGGACGTGTGCTCAGGACACTGGCAGGAAGCTGAACTGATGAAGGAGGGCACACCTAGCCCTAAAGAAGGCCAAGCAAAGGGTAAAAACGGAGGTTGAGGTGAAAAATCACCAAAAGAACTCAGAAGTTGACCAAGATCACAAATTAGCTGACAAACACTGAAAAACACAAAACCTCAAGCTGGTGGTGGTGGTGGTGGGGGGCAAGGGAACTGACGCCAAAGTCGAGTGACCCCCCCCCCAAGATCCTACACTCCCAATAAATGAATGTGAACCTACCTGTGACACCTTTTTCAGTTTTTAACAGGAGACCATTAAAAAACACCCAACAAGGCAGAACTGGCTCCCAATTCACACAGGGAATGAGAAAAAGGCAGCCTATTCAACTTGAAAGCTGCAGCTTAACAGGCAGTATTTAAATTTAGGGGTGCTCCCTGAAACAGGTAGCCCCAAGCAGCAGAGCAGAAATGTAGCCACAACTGAAGTCTTGAAATCTTGAAATGTGAAATTCTGGAGAGAAGAGAAAAGTAGCTCTGTTCCCTTTGAATGGCACAGCTTAACTGGGGAGTTGCTGCTGCAGGGAATCCTCATGTGCCCAACATTCTAAAGCTTGGGCTGTGCCATTCCCCTCGTAGAGGTGAACTATACCCAGTTGCTTTGATTACCCATTGACAATGTGGAGCACTACAGGACGTCTATTCTCACAGTTTTTATTAGTTCCTTTTCAACAGATCCCAACACCTGGACAAAGAGGGCCACCCTAGATGCACCCTTCTTCGGGCCAGGATTGCAAGCGAGTCCCTGCCTTCACAGTCAAAGAATGCTGTTCCTTGGTCAACCAGAAGAGGGTGCACAAATGCTGGACAGCCTCATCTTTCCTTCCCTGGAGCTGAGCATGTCATCTCCACCACACAGGTGACCAAAATGTGTGTTTCTGGAATGGCATATGAACCTTGATCACCTAGAGTGCATCACCACTGGGTCAGCTTTTCATACTCGGGGGGGGGGGGCACCACCCCAACCCTTTGGGCTTATTTAAGCCCCACTGTCAATCTGGACTCTACACTGGCCCATGAAGGCTCCTTCCAGATACAGAAACCCCAAAGCTCCACCACCAGAGAGGCTCCAAACTATCCAGTCACCATGCTGCCACCAACAGGAAAGCATCCAGTGCACCTGCAGGGAAGATATCTGGGCAACATAAGCCTGACAACACAGGGGAGAGTTCTGACCATCATCCAGCATGGCACATTGGCCCATTTTCTATTTTTCTTTAACAACTGCTCCCCATCTCCCTACTTCAGTCCTCCCAGCCTATGCTCAACCTGATCACACACACTGCAAGATCTACCGTCCACTGCCATAGAAGGCACTAAACCAGCAGAATACCTGGAACCCTCCCCCAGAGCCCAAGAGTGCTGCCTCTGCCACAGCCCCATGGCACGTTTTTCACATGGTAGTGCAAGATGCTACCTCCAGCCTCACCGAGCAGCGTTTTCACACATTTGTAAGGATTCAGTTTCTGCTTCACCTCACCAGCAGCCTGTCCAAAAACTAAAGCACTGCACACTCCATTTCACACCACCACACGGTTGCAAGACATCCAAACAGTTAGTAAGTGGAGAGCATCTGGAACTCACCTTTAAAGGACACCAAGTAGGGCTGGCCCAGTGTCACAGCACCAGCACATCATGGTGCCACCTGGAAGACTGGACTGTGTGGGCCATGGAATCCCACAATGGGGAAAGCTGGACATTGGGCATGTTACGGAAGAGAGTTGGTCCAGCTCTTGGGAAGGGATGCCATGGGCTGCCCAACATTCATGTACCCCTGCTTGCCAGCCAATCAAGAAGCAGCACTGGCATGGACTTCTGAAGGCAGCTGCTCACCCGCTCTCCTGAGCAGAGGAAGGGTGCAACTGTCACAACACCCCCTCCCACCAACCCATGATCAGTGCAGTAGGCGACAAGGAAGAAGAATGGTACAAAACTGAAAAGCACAAATAATAAAAAAAAGTACACAAAGCATTGAAAATGTTTAAGAGGCATCCACAACCCCCTAACACTCCCAGGTCTGTCAGCTCTTGCAGAAGTGAAGTTCAGTATTTATTTAAAATTTTATGCCAGAAAAAAAATACATTGAGCTAAGGCTTATTTCCAGGTGCATCCTACACCAGATACAGCAATGATATAAAATGTACACACAATTATCAGTATAGAATTCCATTCAATTCAAAGTTTATTTTACCAGGATAACACCATTGAGACAACTCATTTGTGAGGAGGTCCTGGGGGGACATAAGTACAATACAAAATACAGAATACAGAACAGTTACAGTGGTACAACACAAATATAGCTGAGAAACCATATACAAGGAAAGCAGACAAAAGGAAGTTAACTAGGTACAATGCTAAGTAGCAAAATGTTTCCAAGTCTAATATAGGTGCCTATACAGGTAAAGCTAGCTGAGTACAATTATTATGAAAAACGACAGGTGCACAAAAAAGTAAATTGGAACAATAGAAGAGGACAGAGTGCAAGGTTGAGGGATTTTATAGCACTACAGGATGGTCAAAGGTGGAAAAAGTAATACAGGTTACAGAAATATAACAGGAGGGGGAGAGGACAGCAGGTGTGGGGGAAGGGAGGGATGAAGAATGCAGAAAACTAAGCCGCATCAAAGGTGGGGGAGACACTGGGGTGGATGATGTACAAGTGCTTGGTACTAGTACTGGATGAGGGGATAGAGGGGTTGGAAACAAACTGGGCCAGAGGGAAGTGGGGAGTAGGGGGAGGATTAAGTGCCAGGAGTGAGAGAGAATATACTTGATTACAGAGGCAAAACATATACCATGAATATATACAATAAACAGCAAGTGTCTACAGTACTATCTCATTTATATTCTTTTCTGCTGGATGTAAGTTCACTATAAAAAATTTTATGATACCCTATTATGAAAGATTCTGTACAAAAATAAACTGAAATAAAGAAAAAAGAACAGTTACGCAAGACCTTACCATGAGAGTAGATCTTTGAGGGAATCTCTGTCATCAGCTCACACCTATGGAACTTAGCCACCTGGCACTAGGATCCCATGGAAGCTTTTCTGCAGCAGTCTAGTAGAGGCTGCCCATGCCGATGTCAGGCTCAGACAACACAGCCTTATACACGCACAGGCATGGCTCCGCTCCCTCCTCAGTTTCTTCCGTAGCCAGAGGCCAAGAGAGACAGGAGTCCTGCCAGGAAACCTAGCGGAGAGAGAGAAGGTGCCCAGCTAATAAAAAGGGTGGAGCAACAGGACAGCCGAGCCGTAGACAGAAAAAGAAGGATGGAGGGAGGGCCAGCATGACCTGATGACAGACAGTGATTCCCTCAAAGATCTACTGTTACGGTAAGTTCTTATGCAACTGTTCTATCTTCTTTGGGGATATACTGTATCTGTCATCAGGTCGCACCTATGAAACGAGTCCTGAGCAGCGCTAAGCGCAAAACAGTCTGGGTGACAGGAGGCCAGAAGCCTAAGAAAGAAGGTCCTGAAGTACAGCTAGGCCAAAGCATGCCCTTCTTTTGGAGGCAACGTCCAGACTGTAGTGCTTGGTGAAAATGTGGATAGTACTCCAAGTGCCAGCAGCACAAATCTTGGCTGCTGACACGCCTCTGAAATAGATAACAGAAGTGGCCTTGCCCTTAGTGGAATGGCCCTTGACATCCCCAGGAAGTTCCTGACCTTACGTCCTGTAACAAAAAACAATACAGTTGGCCAACCATTTGAACAAGCACTGTTCAGAAACTGGAGTGCCCTCTTTCCCAGGGGCGAAAGAAACAGAGGACCTTCAGCAGTCCTTAGCACGGTGTGTACAGTACCTGAAAATCCTAAGTATGGAGCAATGTTCCCCTGGATTGGCATGCTCTGGAAAATAAACAGGCAGTGGATAGACTGATTAAGCGTAAACTCAGACACCACCTTAGAAAGAAGTTTAGGATTAGTACGCAGAACACAGACTCTATGGAAAATAAATAAGGCTGCTCACACATGAGAGCCTGGAGCTCTGAAATCCTTTTCACCAGAAGTAATAGCAACTAAAAATAACACTTTCCACGACAGAAAGTGAAGACCACAAGAAGCGGCTGGCTCAAAAGGAGGCATGGTCAGCTTCTCTAGAATGAAATTCAGGACCCAAGACAGAACCGGATTACGGATAGGAGGCTTCAAGTGAGGAATGTCTCGCAGGATGGTACAGGCCACATCCAACTGGGCCACAGTACAGCCATGAATGGGCACATGGAAGGCTGATACAGCAGACAGGTGTACCTTAATACAGGAGTGTTGGAGTCCTGCTTCAGACAATGACAGGAGATATTCAAGGACCTGGTTCACTGGACAAATGAAAGCATCCAGGTGATGGGATGTGGCCCAGATAGCAAATCACTTCCACTTCATCAATTAAGTGGCCCTGGTGGAAGGTTTCCTGGCAGTCACCAGGGTATCAGCCACCTTCTGAGACACCCCAAACCGAGCAATGACTATGACCTCAGGAGCCATGCATGTAGGTAGAGGGACTTGAGATCTGGATGGACCAGGGTCCCCTGTGCCTGTGTCAACAGATCCCAGCAGAGGGGCAGGGGAACTGGAGGTCCCACAGACAGTTGTTGTAGCAATGGAAATCTTATCTGATGAGGCCAGAATGGAGCCACCAGAATTAAGGTGGGACCCTCCATCTGTAGCTTGATGAGCACCCTCTGAATCAGAGGAAAGGGTGGGAAGGCATAAAGAAACCTCTCTTTCCAAGAGAGGGACAAGGGCATCTCGCCAGAAAATTCCAGACCCTGGCTCTAGCGAGCAGAAACATGGCAGTTTTGCATTGAGTGGGGACGCAAAACTGTACAACTCTGGACGACCCCACCTATCGAACAGATTTTCTATGACCAAGGTCAGCAGTTCCCACTCATGCATTCTGGATTGAGACCGGCTGAGGCTGTCTGCCAATGAATTTTGGGTGCCTGGCACATGATCTAGAGCCCAGTACCAGACACTCATTGCTTCCCAGCACAGGGGATAGGAATGGGTCCCTCCCTTATTTGTTGATGTAATAGACTACACTAAGGTGGTTTGACTGCACCAGCAGAGGGCCCAGAGAGAGAGATGGTTCTGGACGGCCTGTAAGGCATGCAGAACCGCCCTAATTTCTAGAACATTTATGTGGAGGCAAACCTCCTACCGGGACCAGATGCTCTGGGTCTGATAAGGACTCAGGAGGGCTCCCCAACTCAAGCCCAAAACATCTGTGGTGAGATTTGGTGCGGAGTGATGATAAGAAAGGGGACCCCTTTTAACAGATTGACTGGGTCCATCCACCATTGAAGCACCTTGTGGACTGGGGAGGGGACAAGGACAAGCTGATTCAAATTGTCCGAATGTTGATCCCACTGGACTCTGAGGGTCCACATGTGCAACCTGACCAAAGGGATCGTAACATTGGCCACGGTCATTATGCACATCAGCCTCAAGAACTTCCTTGCTGGGATGTACCAGCACTGAGTCATGTCCTGGACCTGGGCTATGAGGCAGTCCGCCCTCTCTTGAGGAAGTAAGGCCTTGCTCTGAGTAGAATCCAGAACTGCCCCTATGTACTGCAACCACTGGGCTGGCATCAGCACAGACGGGCAAACTGGCAGTGATGCCCAAGAGTGCAACAACTTCAGGGTGTGTCCTAGAGTAAAACACAGGAGTTCCCGAGATTGGGCATTCAGTAACCAGTCATCCAAGTACAGGAACACATAGAGGCCTTCGTGCTGGAAGGCGACTGCTATAGCTGCTAAGCACTTGGTAAATACTCATGGTGCAGAGGATAAGCCAAGCGGCAACATCCTGAACTGGTAATGCTCCCCCTGGAAAAGGAATCATAGGTACCGCCTGTGGTGGTGGGGGGGACGGAAATCATGACATGCAGATAGGCATCCTGCATGTCGAGGGAGCATAGCCAGTCTCCCTGCTTGATCAGAGGGAGAAGGCCATGCAGAGTTATCATCTCGAATTTCCTGTACTGGATGAAAAGATTCAGCTCCTTGAGGTCTGGAATGGGCCTCAAGTCCCCTGTTCTTTTGGGAACCAGGAAGAACCAGGAGTAGAACCACTTGTTCCTTTTCTGCCTGGCACTGGTCCTATGGCCCTTTTATGCAGCAAGGTGAATACCTCCTCCCGGAGCACCGCTGTGTGGTCTGGAAGATATGAGGCAGGACCTGGAGGAACATTTGGGGATTGTTCTAGCAGTTCTAAAGCATGGCCCTGTTCGATACTCTGCAGGATCCAAGCATCTGTAGTAATTGTTCTCCACTGGGACAGATGGCGGGAGAACCAACCTCTGACCACCACCTTCTGGCTTGGAACAAGAAGAGGGGAGTCTGGCAAGGAGTCAGGCTGAGATGAAACCAGCAGCTGGAGCTGCTCCCCCTCCTCTGGAGTGCTTAGCAGAGGAACCAGTGGTGGAGGAGGGGGCACACAAGGCAGAGCTGGCCCTGCACTTGCCCTGGAGCTTGGTTCCGGATCCAGAATTGTGAGAGACCTTACGAAAGGAGAGCCTCGGTCTGAGCTGGGGTTGGGTATGATAAAGGGAGTGTACAGACCTGATAGCCCTGCTAGAGGCCTGCAGGTCATTGGTAATATCCTGCACATCAGAATCAAAGAGTCTGTGACCCACAAAAGGAGCATTCAACACCTTTTGCTGGACGTCAGCTGCAAAGCCCGAGACTCTAAGCCAGGAGTGCCTTCTAAGATAAATGCCAGAGGCAGCCGCCCTGGCTGTAGTATCAGCAATATCATAGGTGGCTCTGAACAGATGCTAACTGACATCTTCCGAGGTCTGAAGAATTTTAAGAAGTTCATATCCCTGGGAAACATAGAAGTTGATGGCAGATAAGGACCGCAAGGCCCATCCAGTCTGCCCATTTCTTTTTCTACCTTATGAATGTGCCATCGGAGTTTGCTCTGTCAATGGCCTATCTATTCATACTCATCTGTATTGCTCCCTTATGCCTATCCCATGCCTGTCTGAAGCCCTGCACTGTATTCATATCCACCACTTCCTGAGGTAGGCCGTTCCATGCATCCACCACCCTTTCTGTGAAAAAGAACTTCCTCACATTACCCCTTAATCGGCCTCCCTGTAATCTCATGCTGTGTCCTTTTGTCCTGCTATTTTTCTTATATTGAAACATGTTAGACTGTTTCACCTTGTTAATGCCCTTAAGGTGTTTGAATGTTTCAATCATATCACCTCTCTCCCTCCTTTGCTCTCTGGTATACATATTGAGCTCAGTTAATCTGTCCTCATATGTTTTCTGATGCAGTCCCTGCCACTTTAGTTGCTCTTCTCTGGACTGCCTCAATTTGTTTAATGTCCTTGTGAAGGTGTGGCCTCCAGTACTGCGCAGTACTCCAAATGAGGTCTAACCAATGTCTTGTAAAGAGGGATTATTACCTCCCTCTTCCGACTTGTGATACCCCTACTAATACACCCCAACATCCCTCTAGCCTTACCTACTACTTTAGTGGTCTGCTTGGATGATTTCAGGTCATCGGTGATGATGACGCCCAAGTCTCTTTCTTCCTTTGTGACTGCCAGCAACTCCCCTCCCAGCCTATTGGTGGCTTCAGGGTTTTTCTTCCCTATGTGCATGACCTTGCACTTCTTTGCGTTAAACCCCAGCTGCCACTCTTCCGACCATTTTGCTAGTTTATCCAGATCTCTTCTCATTCTGCCCACCCCATCTGGATCATCTACTCTGTTGCAGATCTTGGTGTCATCTGCAAACAGACAAACCTTACCCTCCAGTCCATCTGCAATGTCACTGATGAAAATATTGAAGAGGACTGGCCCCAGGACTGATCCCTGAGGTACCCCACTTGTGACTTGCATCTCTTCTGACTGTATACCATTTACCACCACTCTCGGTTTTCTGCCAGTCAACCAGTTTGCCACCCAGTTGACCAACGTCTGACCCACCCTGAGCCTACCCAGCTTATTAATCAATCTTCTATGTGGAACAGTATCGAAAGCTTTACTGAAGTCAAGGTAGGCAACATCAACTGCTTCCCCTTGGTCCACCACTCTGGTTACCCAGTCAAAGAAATCTATGAGATTAGTTTGACAGGACCTTCCTTTTGTAAACCCATGCTGTCTTGGATCCTGTGCTCCTATGGATTCCAGGTGTTGTACTATCCTTTCCTTAAGGAGTGTCTCCATAATCTTGTCCACTACTGAGGTAAGACTGACTGGTCTGTAGTTCCTTGCCTCCTCCCTGCTACCACTCTTGTGAAGCGGGATAACATGAGCCCTTCTCCAGTCTTCTGGGACCTCTCCTGTGCTGAGAGACTCACTAAACAGTTCTGATAATGGCTCTGCTAGTTCCACCCTTAGCTCCTTTAGTACCCTGGGATGTATGCTATCAGGTTCCATTACCTTGTCCACCCTGAGCTTATCGAGCTCTTGTAGGACCCTTTCTTTTATGAAGGGACTAGTGTACACCTCCCTCCCCCCTGTGTCCATGGTGCTTTGCTGTTGGCCCTGCCCTACCTTCTCTTCAGTAAATACTGAGCAGAAGTATCTATTTAGGATAGATGCTTTTACATGGTCCTCCTCCTCACACACACCCTTATCCCCTTTGATCTTAGCAATACCCCCTCTGGACTTTCTCCTTTCACTAATGTATCTATAAAAAGTCTTGTCACCTTCTTTTACTGCTCGTGCTAGTGTTTCCTCGGTTTGGGCCTTTGCCTGCCTTACTGCCTTCCCTGCTTCCCTTAGGGAAGTTTGGTATGCCTCCCTATCTTCATCCTGCTATGTTCCCTTATATTTCCTGAAGGCTAGCCTTTTGGCTCTGACCTTTTCTGTTACTGTGTTTAAGAACCAAAGTGGTTTCCTCCTTCTTTTGCATTTCCTTTTCTCACTAACACAATGGGATGTTGCTTCAAGTATTGCATCTTTAATGCTTGCCCACTTTGACTGTACCCCCTCACCTGTATTCCTTTCCTCAGGAAGGGCCTGAGCAGCAGCTTTGCCCTTCTTCCAGGGGGTGTACTGATACTTAACCAAATGAGCCAAGTAGTTGGCAATTTTATGGCCCAAAGTGACAAAGGCAAAAGTCCTCTTCCCCAGAGGTCAAACCTCCTGGATTCCCAGTCAGGGGGGAGGAAAACAAGGTGCTTGGGCGACTTAGTCCTGTCATGAGCAGCCTTCATTATCACCGAGTCGATTTCTGGCTGTTCTGCATAAAAAGGCAGCCCCTTTTGTCCTGTTGGTGTGTTGTTATTATCTTAATAAAGTATGTTATTTAAAAAAAGAAAAAGGAAGTCCCTGAGGTGTCTGGTAAAGCTTATCAGCCTTTCTGGGCATGGCGGGTACCAGGTTGGGCCTGCGCCAGGCAGCTGGAAGCAGAGGAACAGCCTTGGGTGGAGATTCTGGGATCGCCAAGAAATCCACCAGGTTCATCCTTGTGACATCCTCTTCCTTAATCTGGAACCCCATAGTGGACGAGAGCAGTTCTATAGTGTTAAAGAAAAAGGGGTCCTCCAGGGGGGACCTTGGGGTGTACAGTATTTGACAGAGTTCTCCCTCCTGGAGGAGACAGCAGACCTGTCAGAGGAGTCAACTTCAATGCCTTCCTCCTCATCCTCTTCCTCAGGAAGATGAGATCAGGGTGGTAGTCTTCCTCTATGTTGGCACGTTTTGAAGCACGGACCGATGGCCAGAGAACCGACAGCTATTTAGAAGGCGCAAGGCAAATGCTGAACTAACATCAACATCGAGGCAGCACCCCACGGTGTGAGTGATGATGGTCCAGGTCGTGGAACAAACTGTTGTATGAGAGCAGAGGTAATTGTAGAAAGAACAGCATTAAGGTCGATGGCAGGATAAGGATGTATAATTGACACAGGTACCGACAGAGAGGGTGCAGAGCCCAGCTCCGATGAACTGCCACTAGCCATAGTAGAGGTGGTGGGGCTCAGCACCTGTGGACCTCGAGATTCAAGAGATCTTGACAGTGGAGCTGGGGCCAACAACCTGGAGGCTGGCGGCTCGTCCGCAGCCCTCAGAAGGCTGGGAGAACTCTTCTCCATGGGAGACCTGACAGGAGCCAAGGCCTACATGAAGCGAAGCATCGACGACAAAGTGGTTGACTGAGCAATGCCAGGAGAAGAGGAGGAGGAGAAGGAATCCAAAGGGGATCGGGATCACTGTCAATGGGACTGGATCTTCGGCCAATCCTTATCCTGATAAGAATATTTCCTGAGGACTTGTCCCAGGCTTTGGCTGCGTGAGAAACAGAAGGGGATGCCTGCGACTGGGAGAGGGGAGCCCCGGAATACCCCTACTCTCCCCTAGCTACCTGTTGCTCCATGAGGAACTTCTGCAGGGCTTTCTTGCATCAGTGCTGGGTGGTAAGGTTGAAATTCAGGCAAAGCTTGCAGGCAAGAGCGTTGTGACCAGGCCCAAGAGAACAGACACCGAGTTCATGGTTGATGGTTGAAGAAATCTTCTATCCGCACTGGCAGCAATGGAAAAGAGCCGAAGAAGGAGTAGTTCTCGACATATAAAGACAAAAGGAATCACTTTAAAATAGAGCAATTCAAAGGCTGTTACCAAAGAAAAATGTACGTAAGTTTGGTGGTCGAACTGAGCAACGAAGCTTCTGCAGAGTCCGTGCATGAATGGTTGATGGCATGAAAGAACTGAGGAGGAAGCAGGACTGCCCACATTTATATAGGGCTGTGATATCGGAGCTTAACGTCGGCATGGGCGGCCCCTACTAGACTGCTGCAGAAAAACTTCTGTGGGATCCCAGTGCATGATGGCTAAATTCCATAGGTGTGACCTGATGACAGAGATATTCCCAAAGATTATTATAAATTGCAGAAAAACTAGTGAACAATAAGTACAAAAGTAAAGTGTAAGCTCCTTTCCATGAAGCAAAACCACAGAAAAAGTGTATCAACTGAACAAGGTATGATACTTAAACCAATGAAACCCCAAAATGAATTCAAAGTTATAAACAAAACCCATGGGTGAGTAAAGGATGCACAAGAGGCGGAAGGAACGAGAAGCTTTAAGATCAGAGAAAAAAAGAAATATGACAGATAATCCTAATCACAATCTAGTGGCCCATCCACCCATTGAAATAAACACAATCCAACAGTGTCCTACTTGATGGCGCTGTCCTTCTCCTTGCATTGCTGTTCCAGCTTCAGGATCTTCTGTTTCAGCCCTTTGACCATCTAAACAAACAAAATAAAAATTTGTGGTGTCATACAATAAACAAACTATGACTGGATGGATCTTACAACTATCCCATCCCTCCCAAGTAACAGACCACTCCTGTATGGACAAGAGCTGTATCCACAGTTTCACATATCATTCTTGTGTTGGGATCACACCTCTCAACCATCCCTGACTATGGGGACGTTCCTCATTTTACCCCTCACAATTGCTCTTTCTCATCCGTTACCTCATGGAAAAGTTGTTGCCCACACAGAGAATGTGCTGTAAATTCAGAGTTTAAAGCAGACATTTCTAAAGATGTTGCATCAAAAATAAACTTTGTACAATAAACACAATGGTTTCCACAGTGTTCTGAACTTGTTTCTCCATGTTTGACGATGTGTCCCTCACTATGAGAGCCAGTGTCCCTAACTGTCCCTCATTTTGAGTGTCTGTGTCCCTCATTTCAGTGACAAAAGGTTCAGAGGTATGGCTGAGAAAGTGATGGCGTTTAGACTTCTCATATGTAGAGACTATGTCCATACTTGTCCTACATCAACCTTACACTGTGTCCAGTGTTATCTCATACCACTCTTACGTGGATGGGGGGGGGTTATGTGAATTACCACACACCTGTCTTACATGAGGGGTTGTGTGCACATTGTACCAAACCAGTCTAACATAGGGGACTGTGTCCAGTTATTTATACTGTTCTTACATGGAGTGGTCTGTATCCACATTATCACATACACTCCTCTTATACGGGGGTGGCTGTATCAACATTATCCCAGAAACTGCTCTTACACAGGGGCGGAAAGTTTTGTACTCATTATAACTGTTGATCATCCAGAATATCTTCTCTACTGAGTACCACTTATGAGTCTGAACTGGAGGCTCTAGGACCCTGTGGGAGCAAAATATTTTGCCAAGAGGCCAGCAACAGCTACTGGCTATAGCATCTATGCAACACCATGTGGTGCCGTGCACTTACCAGTAACCACTGTTCACTCCCTCACCTACCTCAGTTCTGTTCACCAGGAGAGAAGCAAAAGAGGGAGGGAAAAAACTGGAGTTTGTGGCAAGCTAGCCCAAAGGGATAGGTAAAGGATATGGAAGATAAAATAACTAATTAAAACCTAAAATAAATAAATAAACCCAGACTACCAACTAGTAAGAGAGAAAAAAGGGAAGGGAACACCTAAGGTGGCACACGAAGGAACCAAGGTTAAGATTCAAAATGCTTAATTATTATTAATCAGAGCCAACACTCTGACTTAATTATTTTATTACTTATCATGACTTAGCAAAAATATTCTTGTAACCCCTAGGTGGCGCTATCCCAAGGGCTACTACCCCAGCCTGTTTGACTATGAACAGGTTGAGGAGCCTAGGTCCTATGGTGGGTGCTTCCACCAAGAGGTCAGGGTTTGTAGTGGTTAGACTAGCTTGGTAACAGTCCTCTCGGACACTGAGACCCCCTTTTATTCCCTCTAGTGGCTCACACAGTACACCAGAGTTACAGCCCCAATTCCCCATGTATACACACTGTTCACTCATATAGATACCACTTACCCTCGAGACTGATTCTGCAGCACGTCTCGGAGGACCCCCTGTACAATAAGGTTAAACAACATACACAGCAAAACACAATACTGTTTCCATAAGTACCAACACCACAGACAGTATATAGTATAACAACAACGACTCTGATTTATTTAGGGGGCAGTAACACGGGAGGGGGAAATCAGGTTAATTGGTAGCATTAAATCACAGTACTGTGCACACATACAGGGGCTGAAAAGTCATACTCTGGGTACCCAGGTTGGGGAGGGGGCTAGCCAGGTCCGTTGCCTGGGGTTGGCTGGCAAGTGCAGATGGATAGGGCCCTGTAGAAGAAAATAAATGCACAATACCCAATTGTAATCCGGAGCCGGATGGCTCAGTCCATGAAGCAGTGAAACAACAAGAATTAGATGACACACTTGTGATTGAAAACAGGCTGCAGGAAAATACCCTGATTTGTACTCACAATACCCAAGCTGAGGACTGGATGGTGGATGTTCTTCTGGATTGCCAGAACAACAGGGCATGGAGACAAGGTCCTTGTGACTGGATCCCACTGCAGTTGATAGCAACCGGATTTAGTCCGAGACAAGCTGGGGTTTGCTTCCAGCTTCAACACACAGCACTGGGGATTGGAAATAGCGATTCCCCACAAGCACTACACACATTCATATGTAAAAGGAAAGTACTATACCAGGTAGACTGCTCCTCGATCCCGATTGCAATTACTGCAAAATACCAAGGAACACACACAGCAGCTTCAGTTCCTGACAGGTCGAGCGCGATTCAGCAATTTCTGCAGTCTTCTACAGGGTGAACCTGGTTTCCATACTTCTAGTGCTTCTTTCTCCTCACAACTCGGATTCAGTCCAAACTGGCACTCAAAAAGGCTGCAGACTGAAACCCAGGGCCTCACGCGCACTGCCCACACGAAACTATACACCGCATAAGTACAGAGCTCTTTCTTTCTTCACAGTCACAACTGATCTACTCTTTCCAGTCACAGAGCAGGGCATTTCCCTTAGTTCCACACCATTCTGTTGGCTGGTTCTGCTGTCACTCACAATAAGTCTCCCTCTGTTGGTAGAAAAAGGTGCCAAGGTCAAAACTACATTTCCCAGAGTCACTACCCATACAATCCCCTTGTGGCCGGCTCAAAATTAACAGTCCAAGTTCTGATTCGTCCATAGGCTCCATTTTAGGGAACCCTTAACCCAACTGGCCCAGCACAGCAGTTTAGGTCCAAAATGGAGGGGTAACACACACAGAGTCCCAGCTGCAAGAAAGGTGGGTTAGGCAAACCACATTTTACTTAACACTTAACTGGTTTCAGGCAAACAGTTACATCTTTCATTTATGCTCCCTCTGCGCTCTTAGCGACTGCAGAAACGGAGCGATTTCTCAGTAGCTTGGGCGGGATTCGAGCATTAAATACACAGTCCCTCCCATACAAACTAATTAAGTCTACAAGCAGACAGCTCTTAAAGAGACAGTATGTGGAGGCTCAAATAGCACTCACTTGGAACCAAATTTAAACAGCTCAGACACCGAACACCGCTCAGACTTGGAACATTCAGGCAAGCTCCTGGAAGACTTCTGGGAACCCCCATTTGCAGGGGGGTTACATTCTCATTAAAGAAATCCTGTGCAGACATACCAATGGATTTAAGTTAGCCATTTCTGCAAGATGGCTACTGTGGACTGAGGCTACAAGAGAAAGAACACAGTTTCACACATGTACAAGTACAGTATATGTCTGTGTGAGGCAAGAAAGAGCTAATCAGAAGAAGGAAAATAAGTCCTCTATCCATGCCACTGCGTGTTCTGTCTCAGAAGAGTATTACCAGGGTTTTAAATAACTGATTAGCAGTTTTTTTCTTGGGACAATGCTAACAGTACAGAACGTATTTATATAGGTTTTCTAGAAGTGTTGTGTTTGTTAAACACAGTGAGGGAAGTGCTATGCATTTTCACAATGTTTTAGCACTTTTATGAGCAAAACGCTAATCAATTTTTGGAGTTAAATAAATCCCTGATTACTGAGAGATGAACCTAGATCAGATAAACAGCCTAAACTGAAAGGCCTACTGGCATTTGGAATGTTTTTTTAACAATGTATTTATTTATTTGTTTATTTGTACAATCGGATTTACAACCTTTGAGCCAGAGACTCGATTACAAAACTACCTCGTCACAGAGAGGACGAAACAGTGATACAGGTTACAGAATGCTGACAGACAGAGTTACATATATTTTGTACAATCTATGTATATAGTTACATTTGAATCAGTATAGGACACCCCAGATATACAGATGTCTAGCAGGGGGAGGGAATAGAGGAACCTGAGGGGAGTGTGTGTGGAGGCAGTCCAGAGGACTCTGTTGAGAACTGAGTGTATTGGGGGGGTATGCGAGCACCGGTTAGTGACAATTACAGTAGAGGGTGTTGAAAAGGTGGTTCCAAAGAGCAAGTGTAAAAGAGGCAATTTTGGGAGTGTTTGTGACAATGACAGGAAGAGAGCTGAACCAGGAGGGGGCCCCTGTAGCAGAAGGATCTCTGTGCTAGGGAGGTCTTAGTTCTGGATGGCATATTTAGTTAAATATTCAGTGAGCTGTGTGGCCACCACTTTTTCTATAGCTTTGGAGAGCTGGGGAAGAATGGAAATTGACCGATAGTTGCTGGGGGAGGACCTGTCACCACTTTGATGAATGGGTGTAACGACAGCCATTTTCCAAACACTGGAGAATTGACCCAGGCAAAGAGATTGGTTTAGTAAGCCCATTAGGGGGACTAAGACATCATCCAGGTCTAGTCTTAGGATCCTGGTGTCCATGGAGTCATTGCTTGGGCTATTGCTGCCTAGTGCTTTTAGTAGGAACGGTCTGGCTTCTAGAGTGGACATTTTGCGTAGGTGGAACTGAGGGCATTGCAGGACAGGGGACCGGGATTCAGGTACAGGGTCAAAGAAACTACCGGGAAGGACAGAGCTAAGATCCATGAAGGTGGTATTAAGGCAGTTTGCTATGTTTAGGGGGTCTATGGTAATACAGCCATCAAGAGAGAGCTGGGAGGGGGAGTGTTGTTTCCCATTCAGCTCTTTAATATTATCCCAGAAGGTCCAGGCTGACCCCAGGAGGAGGAGGAGGAGGAAAGGGTGGCCTGGTAGTAGTCTGCCTTGGCCTTGTGGATAGCCCAAGTGCACTTATTGTGCGCAGCATTGTAGGCTTGTCTATCTGCTGCTCTGTCAGTCTCCATGGCTATGTGCCAGAGGTTATCCCTCTCCCTGAGTTTTTGGAGCACGGAGGGGGTGACCCACGGAGCATTTTGTTTTTTGGTGTGAAGTCTGGTAAGCGGCGCATAGAGATCACAGGCCTTGTTAAAAGCCTGTGTGAATAGGTTGAGCACAGAGTCAATGCTGGGAGTTAGGTTGATGGGGAACCAGTCAATCTGGGCAAGAAATTGCTTAAGTTTTTTCAGGCCACCAGGGCGGAGGCGCCTGCAGAGAGTGGTTTGAGCCACTTTTTTGGGGGTGGAGGAGGACCAAAGGAATAGGATAGGGGAGTGGTCACTTAAAGAATTGGGGAGAATTTTTATGTCCTGGATTTTGTGGGGGCAGTTGGAGACTATGACATCCAGGAGGGTGCTGGTTCCACTAGAGGGGTTGAGTCTAGTGGGCTGGGAGACTAATTGGGCCAAGTCAAGGGCGCCAAAGGAATCTCTTGCTTGGGAGGCAGAGGGACCAAGCCAACTAACATTCAGGTCCCCTACTAGGACTTGTTCAGCTTTGTGTGGGAGAGTAGAGAGATATTCTGTTAGTGATGAGATTGCCAGGTTCTGGTTCCTCGGGGGAACATAGGAGACGGTGATGTAGAGCGGGCCCCTGGAGGGATCAGGAATGATTTTTAGAGTGAGGGCCTGAAGAAGAGAGTTATCTCTTAAAAGCTAGTCTCAGAAATAATTTTGTTAGTCCAATAAAAGGTATCACCTACAACCTACTTGTTGTTTTTTTTTTTTTCTCTACATGGAACAAATGTTGAAATCCTTTGGAATAAAGAAGGGAGCAAACTGCAAAATCATTTGGTGTTTTATGAAGGAAGACCAAATGCCAGAAATATCTAACTCACAGTATTTCAAAGTTAATGAGACTGTTACCAAATACGCTTAAAAGTCCTATGATGAGATATGAACATTTCGTAAAAGGACTGAAATCTCTATTACTGGAAAAGCAGGCAGAGATATCTCATGAATAATGAATAGTGGGCGGACTTATCACTTGAAAGGCTAGCACAGCTTTTATTCTACAGGCTTATTTCTTCTTGAGAGACAGACAGACAAGGAATTCTGAAGCACTTTTTCTCTTGGACGCAGACAGTCCAGAAGCTCAAAGCTCTCCAGTGCTACATGGAGAGAAAGAAAAGATGTATGGACACTGCCTTGAAATACTAGCAAAAAAATACAACCCTGGAATTCTGAACTTTTGCTAAAAGCCCTGGAAGACTGAATTTGGACTAATAAGCGATGTCAGTTAACAAATTATGCTTTATAGAAGACAGAAAAAGAACTGAATCCATGAACCAGAAATTCACCAGCAAAGTACCTCCTGCCTCCCTCACAAGACTGCAGATAAAGATTGCGCTAGCCAATAATCATCATTGGCTCCCTCATTCATTTCAGTTCTGTTTGTCAGGACAGAAACAAAGTGGAGAGAAATAAAAGAGAGAGGACTAGAGACTTTCTAGAGCAAAAGGATAGGAAAAGGATATAGGAAATAAAATAAACAACAAAATAAAACCTAGCTATCAACTTAGAGCCTAAGGTTTGGGCTTACCAGGTGGCACAAAGGTAGTGGGTTTAAAAAATGCCAGAGCCTCCTACTATTAGTCAGATAGGGTGTGGATGGCGGTAGGAAAAAAGGTAGGGCAGCAGCACTGAGCAAATGGCTCTGGCAAAGGTAGCAAAAGAACAGGGACCCCTTGCAAATGAGATGGCACCTGTGCCAAAAATTGAAAAATGACATCTACACTTCCAGAATAAATAGCTCCATGCTATCAGATAGCAATTGAGTAAACCGGACAGTAAACCCATAACCCTTTTTTCTCTTTGAAAGATGGGAAAAACAGGGAGATGGGGCACAGAGGCTAGTAGAGCCGCCTACCTGAGGACCCATGGAACAAAGGGCCTGAGCAAGAAGGGCTGGGAGGCAGGGGACTAAGTCTGCACCCCAAGGAGCCGCTGCCCATGACAGAGATAAGGGCAGGAGGCTGGACCACTGGCAACCCAGAGTGAGGGCTGCCAAGGTAGATGTAATCCCCCGCATGAGGAAGGCACTACGGCAGAAGCTGATATATGCAGTGACCACGAGGGAGAGGCTGATCGAGGATGGTCCCAGTGCTTGTGCTTCCCTCTGGACTTCTTCTCCATCTGGGAACAAGAAGACTAGGCCCCAGAGGCTGGGGAAGTGGAAGAGCTTTTAGCCTGAAGCTCCTTCTCCATTGCAGCTAATTTCTGTTGAAGCAGGTAGCTTTGAAGGGTCTGCAAGTGGCATCTCCCTTATGGACTGGTTGAAGTATTGGAAGTGCTGGCAGACCTCGGTGTCGTGGCTGGGGCCTAAACAGAGCAGGCAGGAAGAGTGACTACCTTTGGCAGGTATCTGGTTGCTGCAGGCACACTTTGTAGGCCGTTTGGAAGATGAGGCTGGAGAAGACGACAAACAAGATGGAGAAAACACTGAAAATCAATGTTAGAAATACTGGAGAGAAAAGAAAGAAATCATGGGTAAACACAAACAAAATGGAAGTTGACTGAAGCAGGCATCCATGGATGTCCAACATGTGCGGGTCTACGGCAGAAAAAACTGAGGTGGGTCTGGGGACCGCCCCTTTTATAGGACAGGCGGATGTCAGCATGCTGACGTCGGCGGGGGCGTTCCCCTGTGATGCACTGCTGGCTAGAAGTTTTCCGTGTGGTCCTGGTGCCTACCCGTTTCAGTCCTACCAGTGTTGCCTGCTTCTTTTGTTCGACCTCACGAAAGAACTGTGAAAAATCACTAAGTTCCCCCCTCTTGTTTCATGGTCCGACCTTCTCCTTTTATGAGTTACGAAGGAAGACTCTTGGCTCAGGAAAGAGGATGGTGGACTTAAGTTTTTTTCCACAGTTCTTTCATGAGCCAAGATTCTTGTTTTGTGAGTTCTTTTGTGATCACAAAAGAAGACAGTCGGCTCATGAAAGAACTAGGGGGAAAAAAACTAAGTCCATTATCTTCTTTCGTAAGCCAAGATTCTTCTTTCGTGAGATTCATGAAACAAGAATTTCGGCTCATGAAACAAGCCTCGGTAAAGATTCTGGGGATGTCCCAAAATCATATTTTAGGGCTGTTTTTCAAGAAACAAACTCCAGAATCAAGGTAAACAGGCCCCGTTTAGCTAGATTCAAGTGTTTGTTTTTCGCCTGAGCATCATTTTTATGTTTCTTCAATTAAAAAAAACAAAAAACAGACAAGATGGCAGCCATATGAATGAAGATTTTTTTTCATTATGAAAGAAGAATTTTGGCATGTGAAAAAAAATTCTTCTTTCGTGAGCGGGACATTCTTTCATATCAAATACCTATCTGAAAGACCCTACAGAGCATGCTCAGATCCAAAATTTCAAATCCTCATCACTCTGGAACTGATTAATACTTTTTCACCAAACCAACAAAATGCACCATTCTAGGGCAAGCCCTTACTACCTTGAAAATTTCAGAACAAAAATCCAAACTGTCTGGGCTGGAGGCGAGAGCACAAAAAAAAAAAACTTGATTGTTCTTATTAGATCACAGAATCTGCACATCCAGCCAGAACAAAACTTGTAAAGTCAAGAGACCTTGCCCCCCCACATGTGCAAAATGTCATGCAATGCAAATCCACTGAATGGGGGTGAAGCTATTAAGCATAAATTTAGGGGTTTAACATTAAACGCCCTAATTATAGGAGTACTACCACACCCCTGTAACATATATGTACCATGAACCACGCCCTTATAATATGTGTATAGAGATATAGATTTGCCACGTTGTAAGGGTTTGGACATGCATGAAAATGTATTCACTAGTTAAAATTGTTTCATATTGGTTTCAGAATCAAGAGAAAATAATTTTTTCTTTTATGGATACTCAGTCAAAAAGGCACCAAAGTAGAGATTTCCCCATTTGTTTTCAAATGGAGAGTGAAAGATTTCTAAAATGAGAGACACCCAACTAGTTTTACATCAATATCAAGTCTGGCTCCTAAGTCTAGTAGGGCAAGGAATCTTCACAACTATAACAAACTCACCACGCTCGCATCGTTCTTTTTATCCACCAGACATCTTGTGAACTCAGAACTCTGCAATAAAAAAAGAGAAATTCACAATAGATGAGAATTGCGTTTCCCCAGTGAAAAACTGGGACTGCATTCATAAAAGCATTTTTACATTACTGGTTAAACACATAGCAGGTAGTAAAGGTCTTCACTGCAACAGACACACAAGCAGATGCATCAAATCAATCCAAAAGATTAAAGATGGGCGGGAACAGCAAGTCCTTGGTCAAAGAATGCTACTTCCCTTGTATTGTATCTTCTGGTTAGTTTACCGGCCAAAAAGTACAACCCTAAAAATGGCAATGTCTATAACTGGGAATTACTGTAGACTATGGTGTAAGAACATTGATTGTAGGGGTGCTCACGTCTATTACAATAGTTCCCAGAACCCACAGTAGGCACTGGTGTAGGAGCACGGACTATGGGAGGGCTTATAGCTACAGTACTCCAGTACCAGCCTCTGTCAGCAGAATTCACAGTAGGCAATGGAGTAGGAGCACTGACTATAGGAGAGCTCATAGCTACTCCAGTCCCTGCCTTTTCCTGTAGAAGTCACAGTAGGCAATGGTGTAGGAGCATAGAAACATAAACCATAAGAACAGAAAACTAAGTTCTCTGAGTCTACTGAGGCCATAACTTAGTTCCCAGTACTATTATTCCCCTCCCCCAATGCTACTCTATAACTAGTCATCCCCCCTTATGATGATCCCCCTGTAGTTGTCCCACTTTGTTTTGAAACCATTTAAGGTCGCTGCATTAACTTCATTATGAGGTAGGCTGTTCCCTTTGTCCACCACTCTTTCCAAGAAAAAAAATGCTTCTTGATGTAGTAGTAAAGTAGTAGTAAAATATTTTTATTCATATAAATTTCATATCAATAGAGATTAACTCAATTGAGTAAAACTCATTTTCAACGAGGTCCACAACATAGTAAACAAAGTTTTAAGACAAAAAATGTTCCACACATATTCTTAACTCAATTAAATCAAACCATAAAATAGCAACACAGTATGTATCAGTAGATTCTCTCAACTTTTACTGTAAGTTACAATTCAATATGATCTAAAAAACAAACATTATTCAATAATGTGCACCTCCTCAGATCCAGCCAAGCTGAGACATTTTCCCTCTACCCTTTGTCCTGTCCTGCCTAATAATTTCTAGTTATAAAGGTACACAACACTGCCTTAGATTACACATCTTCTTCCTAAGCCAAGATTTTACCCCTTTCCAGGATATATTCACGTTTCCCCTTCGCAACTGTGCAGGTATCCAGTTCCAACCTAGTATTCCCCTACAGTATACGGACTGACGGCCGATCTCTAGGTTACATCTAGGTATTTCCAAATCTGGCACTTTAACCATTCTTAATGATTCCAATTTAGTTCCATAAACCAGGTTAACCAAAATATACCCGGGAAATCTGCTCAACAGGCCCTTTCATATAAAAGCTATTATACTGTATGTTCCTGACTGCTCTCATTTAATCTCTGCCATTCCAACTGGTTTTATAAGTAGCACTTGTGGGTATGCTAAGGAGGAACCAGAATGAATCTAGCAAGACTACCATGACAAGCCTCTGAGATCCCCTTTTTTCCGCTGGAGTAGAGAATATCTCCATATTCAAATGTAGGAGTTATCATTAAGTTCACCACCCTTCTTCTTACTTCCATACTCATAAGGGATCTTGCCCTATAAAGGGCTCCCAATCTTTTATTCACATTTTCTACCAGATTATTAATATGGGTACCCCAGCTTAAGGAATCGTCCACCCACAAACCCAGATATTTATAGGATTGCGCCTGCTGGATCGAGGCTCCCCCAAGGATAACCATCCCCAGGTCCAGATAGTTCTTTATTTATTTATTTACTAATTTTTGGAAGTTGGATTTACAACCTTTGAGTCAGGGACTCATTTACAAAGGCACCTCATCACAGGGAAGGTAGACATGGTTACAGTGTGAGATACAACAGTGGTAACATACAGGTGCAATACAGATAACAAAAAGAACACAATGTAACAGTGGTTTACAGGATAAAGTTACAAGCAGTAAATAGCAATCATATAAAGTATAACAATAGTAGAAGTCACAACCCTGGTCATACCAGGGAAATACCTAAGTGGAAGGGTGGAGGGAAAAAGGGGTGAGGAAAAGAAGAAAAAAAAGGGGGGGGGGCAGTCCAACAGACATTGTCAAGGCTGTGGGCAAGAAACGGGGAAGGACCCCAACATTAGGTTGATTAAGAGCAACTACAGCTTTGGGTGCCAAAGAGGTGGTTGCAGAAAGCAACTTTAAATGGACCAGTTTTGGCAGACTTAGTGACAGAGAGCGGGAGGGAGTTGAACCCTGTGGGGGCACGGTAGTGGAAGGACCTTTGGGCTAAGGAGATCTTGGTACAGGGCACCAGAAAGGTGGCCTTAACTGAGCTACAAGTGGCAACGGATGGGGATGCAAGCCGCAGGGACGCTGTGACCCTGGGGAGAGTCCTAGCAGGGATTTTTTTGGCAAGTAAGCAGGTTTGGTAGTGCAGGCGCTCCTCCAACGTGAGCAGGCTGGTGGTGGAATAGAGCAGGCAAGTATGGGTGTGGAGGGATGCACCGGTCAGGAGCCTGCAGGCATTGTTTATCGAGGTCTGGATTCTGGTGAGGGTGGTAGTGTCAGCCGCAGCGTAGAAAGGTAAGCCGTAGTCCACTAGGGACAGGACGGAGGAGTTGATGGCCAGTCGGAGAGTGGTTTGCAATCTCTGTGGCGACAGAGAAGGCCAATCCAAGAGTTTGTGGCTGAGGACAGTGTATTGATATGGGTGTGGAATGTAAGAGCCGAGTCGAAGGTGATGCCCAGGTACCTGTAGGATGACACCTGCTCGAGAGGGTGAGCATTACTGGGGAGAATGCAGAGGGGGGCATTTTTGGCCTTATTCTGGTGATGCGAAAAAAGCACAGATTTTGTTTTTTTGAGGTTAATGACCAGCCGGTGGTAAAGGAACCACTTTTTGGCTTGGTTGAATGTGTGCTGCAGGGATTCCTGTAGAGATGCAGGGTCAGGGTGGGAGGCAAGGAGAACCGCATCACTGGCATAGAGTACCATATTGCCCGAGCAGGAGTTGGGGAGGGTATTGAGAAATAGGCTGAATAGAATGGGGCCATGGATGGAATCCTGGGGGACCCCCAAGCGAACGGGTAGGGTATTGGACAGGGTACCGTTTACCTTCATGCGCTGTGATCTGGCAGAGAGGTGACTGGTGAACCAAGCCAGTGGGCCAGAGGAGAAGCCAAGTTTGTGGAGAGAGTCAAGTAGGAGGGGGTGACACACAGTGTCAAAGGCCTTGGAGAGGTCAATGAACACTGCACCCACAACATGACCAGAGTGAGAGCAGACTGGAGGTGCTGGAAGAACTCCAGGAGGACTGTAGTGGTGCTGTGTCCAGGGTGGAATCCATGTTGTTCTGGACACAGCAGGTTGTATTTGGCCAGATACACGGAGAGCTGAATGGCCACTATTTTTTTCTAGTGCTTTAGAGGGGGAGCAGAATGGAGATGGGCCTGAAATTGTTAGGGGAGGTTCTATCTCCACTCTAATGGATAGGGGTGATTTCTGCAATTTTCCAGGCACTGGGAAATTGACCAAGACATAGTGACCGGTTTAAAAGGTTGGTGAGAGGGGCCAGTACAGTATCTGAGACTAATCGGAGAATCCTGGAGTCCAGGGGATCACAGCTGGGGTTGTTGCTAGCTAAGGCTTTTTGCAGACAAGGCCTGGCTTCAAGGGGTGATATGGCACACAGGTAGAAAGGGGGGCGATCCAAGGTGGAGGGGTGGAGGCAGGGATAGGTCGAAAAAGTAGTCGGGGAGGACAGAGCTTAGATCTGAGAAAGCCATATTGAGGCACTCAGCTATGCAGGGAGGATCAGTAGTGATGGTACCGTCTATGGAGAGTCGTGATCGTGGGGGGGAGCGGGTCTTTCCATAGAGCTCTTTCATATTGTCCCAGAAGGCACGGGATGAGCCCCAAGTGGATTCAAGGGTGGCTTGATAGTATCTGGCCTTAGCCTGCCTTATAGCCCAGGTGCACTTGTTACCTGCTGCATTATAGGCTTGTCTGTCAGCCAGTTTGCCTGTCTCGACAACAATATGCCAGAGATTATCTCTGTTTTAGTGTTTGGATGAGGGATGGGGAGATCCGTGGGGTGTTGTGTTTCTTGGTATGGATTCTGGTCAGGGGGGCGAAAATGTCACAAGCTTTGCTGAAGGCACTGGAGAAATACGCTAGGGCAGAGCCAATATCCATTGCGAGTAGGACTGGGGACCAGCCATGCTGGGCTAGGTGCGTTTTTAGCTTTCTGAGACCCCCGGGGCGAAAGCGCCGGTGTGAGGTGGCCTGGGACACTGGTTTTGGTGTGGGGGATGACCAGTGGCAGAGGACAGGAGAGTGGTCACTAAGAGAGTCTGGTAGTACATTAATATCCCTGATTTTATGGGGGCAGTTCGACAGAATTACATCTAGGAGGGTGCTGGAGCCGCCTGACCAGTTAAATCTAGTGGGGTCATATCTAGAAGAGCGAAGGGGTCCCTGATATGGGGGGCAGTGGTACTCAGCCAATTGACATTAAGGTCACCTAGGATGAGCTGCTCCGCCTTGTGTGGGAGTGTGGTGAGGTAATCAATGAGTGAGTGGACAGCTGGCCCCTTGTCCCTCGAGGGTATGTAAGAGACTGTGAGAAAAGACGGCCCCTGGCTGGGTCAGGGGTAACCTTGAGGGTGAGGGCTTGGGCACTAAAACCGAGCTTGGGGGCAGGAAGAGCATGACCTAAAAGTGTGTCACGTATAAAGACTGCACACCGCCGCCATGTTTGCCTTTACGGTCTTCCCTGAACAGAGTGTAGCCAGGGAGGGAGATGACCGAGTCAGGAGTTTTTCTCGAGAGCCAGGTCTCAACTAGTGCTATAACATCAGGACGGTGTTGTACAGCCCAGCACTGGAGAGCGGCAGATTTTTTTAGAAGGCTGCAAATATTCATGGATGCAATGCTGAGGCCAGTACTAGAGTGGGATGTGGGGTGGCTAGCTGACAGCGGCCCGGGGTTGGGGTGCATGTTCCCGGAGAGCAGAATGAGTAGAGCAATTAATCTAATGAGCGGTCTGTGGCAACCAGGACCCTTAGCCAGATACTGATGCGAGGTCCTACTAGTGGAGGTACAAGGGATGGGTAGGGTGCGGAGGGTAGGTATGGCAAGGAAGGGGTGGGCCCAGGGTGTCCCGGGAGAGGGTATTGGTTGGAGGTGGGTGCCATGGAAAACAGGGGTGTCAGAGTGGGGGTTGGCTGCTGTGGAGTGGTAGAGGGGTGGGGCTCAGGGTGGAGGTAATGGGGCAGGATGGGACGTGGGCAGAGCAAGAAAGGAACCATGAGTAGGCTGAGTGTGATAGCCGTGGTGCCCATTGCTATTTCTATTGGGGGGGGTAAGGGGAATAACTGACCTTCAGTGAGTGAGACTGCCGCTGGGGAGTAGTTTTTTTTTTTTCTTCAAAGTACAACATGCTAAAAGTGAGAACAAGGCTGAGGATAACAGTGATTAGAACAGGAAAAGGCACAAGCAAGGTTGGAGGGTTAATAGGAAAAATAAGATGCCTCTAGGTGCAGATCAGTATAAACTGCAAATGGGAAAATGGGCAAAAAAAAAATGGGGGTTGTAGTTCCCTACACCAACAATTCAAATTCAGCAGTGGGCACAAATACACATCACAGATTTAGTTGTAGAGGTTAGAAAAAAAGAAATGTAGGCAGCAGACAGATGAGCTCCAGGGGACCATGCCAAGCAGTTCAAATCTCCAGGAGCTGAAGCCAGACAGGGAGAGACAGAGTGCTGAATCTGCCTATAATTTCAGGCACCGTCCACCAACTGGGTTCACGGCTAGCAAGCTGGACTGGAGCTGCTTTCCCGAAGTGTACCTGGAATCTTGCTCTTGAGGGCAGGCTGGCGACCACTGTTACTGCCAGCTACTCGTTCAATGAAACATCATAGATTGTGTTTTTTTTTTTGCATTCAATACTAATTTACTGTCCTCCAAGAAAATCTGTAATTCATGAAATGCTTTCTGAAGCTTCATTTGTATCATTTCTAAGGTGTTATCTGATGTATAGATAACAGTGTTGTCTGCATGAAGATGAAACAACACCGTTGGATCGGAAAAGTGCAGGCAATTAACATGTATGTTGAACAAAAGTGGTCCCAGGAAGGAACCCTGGGGAACCCCCGATCCAACAGGCAGCAAACCAGAGACCCAGTTGCGCACTGATACCATCTGACTCTTACCCATCAGATATGATGCCAGCCACCTCTACCCCAGTCCCACTATCTCAAGTAATGCTACCCTGGACAGGACACCGTGGTCCAAGGAATCAAAAGCCTTGGATAGGTCTACAAATATAGCACCCACCTGTGTTCTCCTGTCCAGGACCGCCTGTACATCCCACACCACTTTAACAAGAGCTGAAGTGGTACTATGGTAATTTTCGAAATCCCAATTGCATGCCATTAATTAAACCCTGGGGGCCTAGATATTCACTCAATTGGGCCACCACTAATTTTTCAAATATTTTAGATGTCTGGGACAAAAGTGAGATTGGACGATAGTTACTCATCTCAGTCTTGTTACTCCCCTTGAAGATAGGTATTACTCTTGACTGTTTCCATGCCAAGGGATACTCTCCTGTACTCAATGATAAATTAAATATATATGCCAAGGGGTGAGTTATAACTGGGGCAGCATACTTTAACAATCTGGATGGAATACTGTCTAGGCCAATGGCCTTTGAGGTATTTAAATTCAGTAATTCTTTGATCACTGATCAATGATGTCATGTCGTTCCTAAACTTACCACCTAACAGTTGGAGATTATGATACCAAGTGGTTAAACTATTCTTTATTTTGAACAATTCTGTATGGTTTACTATTGTCTGCCCCCTCCCCAATATCCTAAAATGTGACACACTTTGGTTACTTCTGTATTAATGAACTACTGGAGAAACAGGCTTTAGTTCTCAAACTGAATTTTAGTAATATCAGGTTTCAGGTTCAAGGCTCTTTTTGAGTGGGGTCCCGAGGTACCCACTGGGTCAGGGCACTCCCTCCTAGGCCCATCACAACACTGCGTTCACGTGGACTTCCGGTGATGTCACTGATCCTAACAGCCACCTGAAGCACTTGCTCCAGAGACAACACTATTGAAATCTGTGATAAAACCCACTGTATTCTATCAGACTAACTTGTAGTCAGCGCCTAGCATTGCTTCTAGATGGGAGGATCAAGAAAAAAGTGCAAGAAGGCAGCATAGTCTTCCTCAGCTTCACCGCCAGGAGTGAAGCAAACTGTGCAGTCGCCCTCAGGGAGCACAGCTTTCTCACTACATGGCTCTACAGGTCCGACCATGCCATAGGACATTAATGACTGTTTAACAGCGCTCATGGGTTTTCGCACCCGAGAGCGGGACTCCCTGGTGAGAGTCTGACAAGAAATCGGCACACTTAAACAAGAAAAAATAAGACCTTCAAGATAAAGCTACAGCCCTAACACAGAAAACAGAAACTATGGTCAATTTACTTTTACAACTACACCAGAGAGTAATAAGAGTCAAAAAATCCTCAGCTCCACACTCACGCGTGCCAATAGGTAATCCAAGGTCAAAGCAAAAAACAAAGGCACTGCAGGTAATAGCTGTAAATTTATTGAAAACAGTAAAATTGCAAGGCCACCCTGCAGTACAGAAACTCAAACCTCGACCGGTTTCACACTACTCATGCATCATCGGGAGGATCCTCCCGATGACGCATGCGTAAATTTACAGCTATTACCTGCGGTGCCTTTGTTTTTTTGCTTTGACCATAGAGTAATACAGCTGAACCAGAAACAACATGACCCTGAAGGTGGTTTAAGGAGTTAAAATCTACATATTTATGGCATATCTGAGGGTAAGGAAGGGACACAAATAAAGGTATTTATGAAGAAACTGATTAAAGACATTTTGCAACTACCAGCAGACCTCAACATAGATCTGGAAAGAGTCCACCAAGACCTTGGTCCCAAACCTGCCCCTGGAGAGGGTCCCTGCTCATTTATTGTGAAGTTCTTCAGATATCAGGTCAAAGAACAAATTCTGCTTACAGCTTGAAGACAGAAAATTGTCAAGTATAAAAAAAATACAAATATATTTTGACCATGACTTTGCTCCCACCATACAACAGCAAAGATAGGCTTACACGCCCTATCCGCATGTCCTCAAGTAAGTTGGAATTTGTTTTCCATATCTGGTGAAAATCAGAGCAGTCTGTCTGTCTGGACAGTGAGATTTTATATCATACCCCACATGAGGCTCATATACTGTAAACTTAGAAAGATGAGGCACTGCACTCCCTTCCCCCACCACAATGCCCTTGATCTCAATGAGTATGCCAAAAGACCACCATGGCAGACCACATACCTTCAGAGAAAACCATCTCAGTCAATAATGAACAACACGACAGATGGCAGCAATCCCAGGCAGCCCACCAAACTATAAAAAATGTACTAAAACAATTTGACAGACCCACCAGATGAAGACAAGTACTGGACTTAGGAGCTGGCACATGTAATGTGATGTCTCCTCCATATTTGTATACTTTATTATCTAAAAAGTTACTTAACTAGATAGTGGTTACCATCCTATGAAGGTAGGGAGGAGAATCGGGTGCCAGTTCAGGAATTATTTAGGTAGGAGTTTGGGGGAAGGGCTCCTACTAATGCCACCACTGGCCTGCTTTCAGTCAAACCATTAAAATATAGCCCAAGATATCTTTATGATGGTGATACTGTCCCAGTGGCCTTAACTGATGGTTGTTCTACAGAGGTGGGGATACTGCCCCGGACAGGAGCTCTACATGAGTGGCTTGGGTCGATGTGTGCATCCTAGCCTGGGGCAGATGTGACAGGAAGATCCTGCCACTCTTGAGGACTGACCTTTCTTAAATCTGCTGCAACAGTTCTTCTGTTTCTTAGCCTATTCTATTCTTTACAATTTCTAGTTCATAAGGTTGGCCACCTCTGGGCACCCTGCTCCCCTTTCTTGACTATGCTATAGTGTCCTCTCTAATTTTCCTTTTCCCTCTTAGGTCCTCGTACAGGGAGGTTATTGTTGTGACCTCCAAGCTGATGTAAAACGACAGGATGTGTTCCTCGTTGTTGGATTTAATATGCAACGGCACTATGTCATAAAATACCTTGATGTATATACCTTATGTGTATGAAATCTGTGAATGTTAAAAATATCACGGCACTAGGTGTTTTTGATAAAGGTAAAACGATACTAGGGGACTGTATTATAAAAATTAAGTTAGTTGTGTTAATTAAAATACATGTAAATTACAGATTGTTTGAGAGGCCCTTTGGCACCATTCATTCCTACTGTAAGCCACCTTATTAACACCCGAAGCTGTAATTGCCTCTAGTCAAAGCTGTACTCAATACTTATGACAAAGCTTACTACTAAGCTGCTAAGGACAACATAACTCTGGTATTGTTTGCATCAATCCTACCTGTACCAGCTTGTTTGTATCTATGTCTTAAGTTACTGTTATACTGTGTTGTACTGTTATACTGTGTATTTTCGTTTGTCTTACTGTGACAAGGTACCTTTGTAAATGAGCCTATGGCTCAAAGGTTTTCCCAAACTGCTGTTTAAATAAATAAATAAACTGAGCCAGTCTGAAATTTCATGGTGATTTGCATATACATCCCATGATGCTTTGCATTTTGGGGATATGTGTGATGTTGTGTTTCTTTGAAACTTGGCTTTATTACCAATGCTCTTTGCGGTAACCCTTGCTTCGGTGCTTCTGCACTGAGATTCTTTGTCTTTAGCTTGTTTTTTTATTTTATTTGAGCCCCCACCACCCAAGCAAACAAGGCCCACATAGGGGAAGCTAAATCTCAACTGAAAAGTGAGTCAGTGCTGACTAACTGCAGAGGAAGGACATGCGTACTCTGTTGCTGCAAACTGATGTATTGAAGAAGGGGATATGCTATTGCTGAAGGTAATCCTCTGTATTCTAAATAAATATCACACAGAGATTGTGTATTGAATCTCGAGTTCAGTGTCTGGTCCACCTGTTATCCCACAGCCCCTCCACAGCAGACAATCCACTTGGTACATTTTGACTTCAGCCTTACTATACATCACTAGCAGGAGGTGGTGATGCCATTGTATAAAACATGGTAAGGCCTCACCTGAAGTATTGTGCACAGTTCTGGAAGTTGTACCTGCGCAAGGACATAAACAAGGTGGAGACTATCCAGAGAAGGGCGACAAAGATGGTGCAGGGCTTGCACCACAAAACATATGAGGAGAGACTAAGGGACCTCAATATGTACTCACGGGAGGAGAGAGAGTGGGAGGGGGCTTGATTGAAACTTTCAAGTACCTCACGGGCATAAACAAGGTGCAGATGGGGGATCTTTTCCAATATAGAAAAAGTACTAGAACAAGGGGGCACAATATGAAATTGGAGGGGGGTAGATTAAGAGGTAATGTGAGGAAGTTTTTCTACACAGAAAGGGTAGTTGATGCTTGGAATAGTCTGCCATAATAGTGGGGGCAAGCACAGTGGAGGGGTTTAAGCATGCTTAGAACAGGCATGAGGGAACCTTGAGTGGGGAGGGAGTGATGAAAAGCCATTACTCACATAGGGTCAGTTATGGACAGACTGGATGGGCCTGGCGGTCCTTATCTGCTGACAATTTCTATGTTTCTATCATGGATGACTAGGGAAGTGAGCTGTGGCCCGGGGTCTCAACATGTTGGAAAGCCGGGCCTGCTGTCCCTTGCCAATCACTCTCTGATGACGTGGTGCTTTTACTGGCCTCCAGACACCTTGACTGGCAAGTGCCATGGGACTCACAAGGCTGACTTGGCAGCAGTCTTCCTAATTTTGGAGGCAGGGATTGCTTCCCCAAGGCTGTTGGCTCTGATTACTAGTGCCGGTCACCTTCCTGCCTCCCCCCACTCCGTGGGCTTGGTTCAACAGCCCCCGATGGCTGACTGGTTCACATTTTCTGTACACCTGCTCAGGGACTGCTACTGGTGGACCCCTACACTTAGGACAAAACAACTGGCAGAGAAGCTGAACATCATGCCCTGGCCCTGTATTGACTGCTTCACAACCTTCTGAAGCATTTTGCTAGTTGTTCCACTAGTAGGATGCAGAGCCAGGGTTTCCTGCAATTAGTCTCATCCCGGGTTTACAAGACTATTCATACACTGGGACTTTAATTACACTCGGGAGACTGGCTAGAGGGACTTTTACAGTTTACCAACTATTTTTACTCAAAAGTTCCTACTGTTTATGTTCAAGTTACTATCGTATGCTGTACCACAGTTGTAGGTGGGGAGGACTTTCAGATCATAATTTAGTGATTGGTGCTGCTTTCCCCATCAATGTCTGCAGAACTGCTCTATATATTCGGCTGCCTGTGCCTGGGGACCAGTATACACCCCGTCGACCACAACAAGTACATCTCATCCTCCCCTAGGTGCATATTTGGCTATGACTGCCAGCTGGCACAATGGATTCCCCTTTTCTCTGGAAGTAATTCTAAGGCTCCCATGATTAATTGTTAGACTTTTTTTTTTTTAATTACCATCTTTGCGGAGTATCTGGCGATACATACCCCTTGTTAGATGGCACAACTTTCCCCGACTTGGGTTTGAGGTTCTCTCACTCTGGACCATCCCCCTCCTATACACTTGCAGGAATTTTCTGTAATGGGGGCCCACTACCCTGTAGTAACTGTTACCCCCCAACCCCAGGACACCATTACCAGCTCTGCTAGGAGCGAGTTTACTCAGCTCCCACCCTTGGAAGTCACACCCTAATTCAGTAATAGAGTCAGTTATTTGCTTAAGTCACACCCTAATTTAGTACTAGATTTAGTTATTTGACTTCATCTTACAGCTATAGGGTGCCTTTGGTTTAAATGCACCCCAGATTACTGCTCACTTTTTTCTAGGTTGCTTACCCACCTGCTTTCTATCCCTGCTGGTGTTACAAATTGTTGCCTCATCCCAGTTAAATTAGGTTCTCAAATGGAATTCCAGATTTTGTTTTTGGATACAGGAGAGGCTTTTGTCACTCACAATGCTAGTCAGGAAACTCGGGTGGACCTAGGTGGGTTTTACAGTTTTGTGAGGAACCTCTATGACCTATTGCAGGGAAAAGGGGAACTGGTGTTCATTCCCCCACTGGCAGTCAAGTATCTCTGTTTTGCCCTCCCCCACTTTAAATACTATGTTAAGGAGGGGAGCAGGTGGCTGACTCCTGGTGAGGTGCTCCAACACCTCTGACATCCCTGATGTACACAGTCGATCTCCACCTACACATCCCCCCATGATGGAACCCTCCACTAAGATACTTTCATTGAACATTAATGGGTTGAACAACCCAGTCAAACATAGCAAACTGTTTCAGCGCTTTAAAAAAGTGCACCCTGATCTCCTCTACCTGCGGAACATGCTAAGCTGCCTCTTCCTATACCTCTGGGAAGAGGAGGTGGGAAGTCATACTAATTCCAGCGGCTATGAGGTTAATTTGTAATAACAGTTACACAGACCCACAAAGACAGTATGTTATAATGACTGGGCAGCTATCTGAGGCCCAAGTGACCCTCGCCAATGTATATTTTCCACCTAACACTTCTAAACCAATCTTTCAGGCATTCCTGAACAAGTTAATCAATATACTCAGAAGCCAACTTCTTTTGGGGGAGATTTTAATTTAACTTTTCCCCCAGATTTGGACGCCACCAGGCCCTCACAAAACCAGGTACTGCAGCACAAAAAAACAGGTTATTAACCTGTAACAGTAGTTCTAGGAGTGGTATATGATGTTCATCCACACTTCTGGCAGTTGCCTTTCCCTTTAAGATTTGCTGGAAGCGTCTTCGAGCTGGCTCCTCCCACCCATCCAGGTGGTAACTCCCTCAGCTCTGCCCCATGACACCAGATCTTGACCGTTAGAAGCAGAGTGTGAGCGCCAAGGCCAGGGGAGGTCAGGTGGGTCCGTGTGGATGAACATCATATACTACTCCTAGAACTACTGTTACAGGTGAGTAACCTGTTTTTCTAGGGATGTGGATATGATGTTCTATCCACACTTTCTGGAAGACTCCTAGCAGTTCTCCGGGAGGAAGGAGGCCAAGGTGCACACCCCTTACTTAGGGAACAGAGATTGGATAACTGAGGACCCCAAAACCAGCATCCCAGCATGACTCTAGGTCAACATGGTAATGGGAAATGAAGGTGTGTGCTGACCTCCAGGTAGCAGTCTTGCAGATTTCCTGGATAGGGACGTCCCTGGAAGCAGCCACTGATGCAGTGGTATGGTGGGTGGAATGAGCCCTTATCACTTTGGGAGGCTCCCTACCCACCAACCTATAGCAGAGATCAATGCATGATGTGATCTACCTGCCAATCATCCACTTGGCTGCAGGTCTGCAAGGTGCAGCTTCAGCGTGGGTGACGAACAGCTGGCGAACCTCTCCCCGAACTCCAGCTGTACACTCTTTGGAGAAAGCGAGCACTCACCTCAGGTCCAAAATTTGAAGTCTGTGCTTGGCCTCAGAGGTGTGATTGGTGAAGTACACCAGGAGATTGATCACCTGGTTAAGGTGAAACTCTGACATAACCTTTGGGAGGAACTTCAGGCTAGGGCACAGGACAACCCTGTCCTTGTGGAAGACCAGGGAAGAACACTCCACCGAGAGCGTCTGGAGCTCACTGATCCTTCTGGCTGACGTGATAGCCACCAGGAAGGCGGTTTTCTACAACAGGTGAGACATATCACACCTGTGCATCGGTTCGAAAGGCTTGCCCATGAGCTCTGACAAAACCAGCAACAAGTCCCACAGTGGTGGTGGTTCACGCACTGGAGGGGAAATGTGGTCAAGGCCCTTGAAAATGCACCAGACCACCCTTTCCTGCACCACCGACTGCTGATTGGCCCGCACCCGGTATGCAGAGATGGCTGCCAGGTGCACCTTAAGGGTCATCGACCAAAGGACTGACAGAGAGGGACCCAAGATAATCAAGGATGCTAGCCACTGGACAGGACAAAGGGTCCAACCCCTTGCTCTGACACCAAATGGAGAATCTCTTCCATTTGAAGGCATAGCACTTCCTAGTCGACCCTTTCCAAGATGCCTCCACAACGGTGAAGATAGTTTTGGAGAGACCCAAAGCCTGGAACTCTAGCCACTCAGGAAACAGGCTATCAGGTGCAGGGATTGAAGGTCTGGGTGGAGTACCTTACCCTGATTGATGGAAAGCAGGTCTGGGCATAGGGAAAAATGTCTCAGGAGCCTGCTGCTGAGGCTGAGGAGATCAGGATACCAGAACTAGCATGACCAGTCTGGAGCCACCAGGATCACCTGTGCCTTGTCCCTCCTGGCCTTGAGGAACACCTTGTGGATCAAGGGAAGTGGAGGTCCTTGTTAGTTAAGCAGTGGCATTGATTTGTCATGATTGCAACTCTAAAGTATAATAAAAAACAAATAAAAAATGCCCCCATTGTATTCTATGGAATGTGCCCCCATGATCTCCATTTACTGACATCATAAAACGTGTTGGCGCAGGGGCGTGTCTCACAAGTGGGAAGTAAGCAGCATTTTCCCATTCAGCTCCACAGAGCTAATTACGATCTGTTTCATTATAAAATACTGCAAGAAACAATTAAAAGTTTGATGCTAGTCCACTTAGGGCCAGGTAAAGTTTATTATATATTTGGGAGAATCCGTAGTAGGAAGCTACTCTTTAAACATAGAAACATAGAATTTGATGGCAGATAAGGATCGCTTGGCCCATCCAATCTGCCCATTTTTCCCTACCTACACTATTAGCACATACTGTGCTCGATCTACAGCTCTTTCTACCTCCTCTCCTTCCTTTCCACCATGATTCCCTTGTGCTTATCCCATGCATTCTTCACCCCACCACTGCTTTCACCCCCACCACTTCAGCTGGAAGGCTGTTCAGGAATCTACCACTCTTTTTGTGAAGAAATACTTCCTCACATCTCTCCCGAATCCACCCCCCTACCAGCTTCCTAGAATGTCCCTTTGTTCTTGAGCACCTTTTTTTCTGAAAAATACTTCCCTCCTGTACCTTATTTACCCCTGTGAGGAATTTAAAGGTCTCTATCATATCCCTCCTCTGTTCCAGGGTGTACATATTGAGGTCTTTTACTCTCTCCTTGTATTGTAGGACTTTTGATGCATGCCCTGCACCACTGTAGCTGCCCTCCTCTCGACCGCCTCAACTCTGCCTATGTCCTTCCCGAGATGTGGTCTTCAGAACTGGACACAGTACTCTACATGAGGTGCTGCCAGCAATCTACACAGAAGCAACACAACCTCCCTCTTTCTGCAGGTGATACCCCTCCCTATGTGCCTGAAAATAGGCATTGCTATGCCTAGTGCACTCACCCGGTTACCAAAAGCAAATAAATAAATAAATAAATAAAAATGTACCCCCAGCATTCCAATTTGCCCTCCCAACTGTCTTGTCACACTACCTGGCCAACTTTAGGGTCATCCAATATGATTGTTCCACATCTCTTTCCTGCTTGGTTGTTGTCAATACCACACCACCCATTTTGTACTCCGCCCTTGAGTTTCTTAGCCCCAAGAGCATTATTTCTCATTTTTTCCACACTGAAACCCAGCTTTTATACCCTTGACCACTCCTCTAGTTTCTTGAGGTCTCTGCCCAGCCTTTCCACTCCCCTTGAGTGTCCACCCTATTGCAGATGTTGGTGTCATCCACAAAGAGGCAGACCTTCCTTTCCAGCTCCTCTACAGTGTCATTTATAAAGACAATTAAAGAAGACCGGTCCCAGCACTGAACCCTGAGGCACCCTGCTGGTCACCCTTCTTTCCTTAGAGTGAACTCAGTTTACCACCACCCTCTGTCACCTATCCCCAAACTAATTTCTTATCCAGTTCACCACCTTTGGACCCACTCCTAAGCTACCCAGCTTGCTTACTAGTCTCCTATGTAGAACAGTGTTGAATGTCTTACTGAAATCTAGGTAGGCCATGTCCACACTTCAGCCTGATCTAAATCAAACTGTGCTGGTAGCACATACTCCTCTGGACCCAGAAGGTCCACCGGGTTCTGGACCCCAGACCAGGATTAGACTCGTGCCCCTAGCTGGCACCCAAATCACGGTATTGGGGGGGTGCTGTACTGGTGGTGTGCTGTCCTTGGATGAGATGTTAAACCAAGGTCCCTTCTACCCATCCTGGTGGGTGCCCAAGTGGAAGTAAAAGAACCAAAGGCACTCTTCACAAAAGAGTAGGGTAATTTTTATTAGAAAATGTTGACCTCATTACAATACAGATCAAACAATACCATAAATGCACATGAAGTCAGACATTGCATACATAATGTAAACACATCCTGTCCTTTATATAACATAACCAAAATTTGAATCAGTCACACCACTTCCTACAATATATCCATAAATTAGCTACTTTTAACAATGAATATTTGCCATTTTTCAACAACTGTTGTATCGCCTTTTTTATATTTAAAAAGACTGCTGCCTGATGAATCCATTTTTGTTGCAACACCCACAAGCATCTAGCCTGCCATAACTGATACCTAATAACTGCCAAATAACATACATGGTATCTGCATACGAAATCTGCCAGCAGATAAAGGCCTAGGGGTCTATCAAGTCTGCTCGAATGTGCAGCTAGCACCCCTTATTCTGCAGCTGCCCTTCCCTTCCACCTTCCCTTCATTAACCCTCCCCTTGTCCTGTCCCATCCTCGTTTGAAGCAGTCCACTGTTCTACTGCATACCACTTCAGGAGGTAACGCATTCCACCCAGCCACCATCCTCTCTGTAAAAAAGTGTCTCCTCATCTCCCTCTTGAACCTTCCTCCCTCCAGTCTCATATCATGGCCCCTGGTGTCCCTTCCCTTCCTTACTTTGAACAGCCCCTCTGTACCTGTCTTGTTTATTCCTTTCATGTACTCAAAGGTTTCAATCTCCCCCCGTCCCTCCTCTCCTCCAGCGAGTACATGTTCAACTTCCTCAGCCTCCTCTTGTATGATAAGTCCCCCAGCCCCTTGATCATCTTTGTCACCCTGCGCTGCACCTCCTCCAGTAGCTTAATGTCCCTCTTCAGATACGGGTGCCAGTACTGCACACAGTACTCCAGGTGCGGTCTAACTATTGACCTATACAGTGGCAGAATCACCTCCTCCCTCCTCGAGGATATACCCCTTGCAATACAACCCAGCATTTTGTTGGCCTTTGCAGCTGCCTTCCTACATTGTGTCGAGTTGTTCATTGACCCTGTAATGAGCACCCGCAGATCCTTCTCCTCCTCTGTCTGGGCCAGCTGCACTCCCCCAGCTGGTAACTCCTCCTTGGGTTCTTCATTCCAAAATGCAGCACCTTGCACTTTTTGGCATTTAACTCCAGTTGCCAGGTGTCTGACCAGGTTTCAAGCTTTGCCAGATCATCCTGCAGCCCCTGCCATCCCCCTAGGTCATCCACCACCACTCCTACCTTGGTATCATCAGCAAATAGACTGATCTTGCTCTTGATGTCTAATGATATGTCTGCAATGAATATCCCAAACAACACTGGTCCCAACACTGAGCCCTGTGGAACACCGCTCGTCACTACCCTTGGTGTGAGCTCCCACCCACCACCCTATGTTGCCTTCCTGAAGCCAGTTCCCACACATCTCACCAGCTTTGCACCTGCCCCTGTGCCTTCTAACTACTTCCCAGCCTTCCATGCGGCACCGAGTCAAATGCCTTACTGAAGTCCAGATACAGGACATCCACTGCATGGCCCCTGTCCAGTTGCCTAGTTACCCAGTCATAGAACTCCACCAGGTTGGTTTGGCAGGATCTGCCCCGTATGAAGCCATGATGTCTGCTGTCCTGTAGTCCTCTGGCCTCTAGGAGGGCCATCAGCCTCCCCTTCAGGATAGTCTCCATTAGCTTACCCACGATGGAGGTGAGGCTCACTGGTCTGTAGTTTCCCGGTTCATCCTTGGGGCCACTCTTGTGGAGGGGCACCACATGAGCCATCCTCCAGTCCTGAGGTACACACCCCAAATGTAGTGAGGCATTAAATAGGTCTGACAAAGGTCCCGCAAGGACTTCTGCCAGCTCCTTCAGTACCCTGGGGTGGATGCCATCTGGGCCTGGCGCCTTGTCCACCCTCAGTGCCTTCAAACCCTCCCGAACTCTGCCCTCCATGATTTCCCCATCTGTCACCCCTCCGCCCCGTATCTACCATTCCTCCTCCCTTGGGTGCCACCCCCCTCTTCTCCTTAGTAAATACCAAGCAGAAGTAAACATTTAGTGCTTCTGCCTTATCACATCCTGCTTCCACCCAACCCCCCTCCTTCCTAATCCTTACTATGTGGTCCTTACAGCTCCTTTTCTCCCTGATGTACCTAAAGAAGTCCTTCTCCCCCTTCTTAATGCCTTGTGCCAGCCTGAGTTCCGTAGATGCCTTGGCTCCCCTTACTGCCCTTGTCACCTCCTTCGATTCCATCAAGTACTCCTCCCTGTCCTCTCCCTTCCCTGTTTTCTTGTACCTCCTAAAGGCAGCTCTTTTCCTCCTTACCTTCTCCATGACCTCCTTGCTCAACCAGCTCGATTTCCTAGCCCTAGCCTTCTTGCTCTGGCCCTTGCAGCAGGTTTTGGTTGACTCCACTATCCCCAGCTTTATGAGCTCCCACCTCTGGTTAGTGTCAATACTAGAATGAATTCTGGCCAGGTACCCTTTTACCACTTCCCCCATCCTCCAAAAGTCGGCCCTCCTGAAGTCCAGCACTCTTGTGCCAGATTCCACTCCTTCCTTGCCCATATCCGATGTGAGCCATACTGAGTGGTGATCACTCCCTGACAGTGGTTCCTCCACTGTAAGTTCTCTCACAAAGTCCCCATTTGCCAGCACAAGGTCAAGGGTATTCCCTAACCTGGTTGGTTCACTGACCATTTGCAGCAGGAAGCTGTCCTGGAAGGCATCCAGCACTACCTGATCCCTTCTGTTCCTGGTTGTTGGGGTACTCCAGTCCACTCCTGGCATGTTGAAGTCCCCCAAAATCACCACACTACCCTTCTCGCAGGTCCTCCTGATTTGTCCCGCTAGTTCCCTGTCTAACTCCTCCATCTGAGATGGCGGCCTGTACACCACTCCCATCCTGAGAATCCTTTTCTTGGAATCCTGGATTTGCATCCAAAGTGACTCCGTACTACCCTCCTCCCCTTCCTCCCTTACACACTTCAGTCCTTCCTTCACATACAGTGCCACACACCCTCCTTTCCCAATCACCCTGTCCCTACAAAATAACCTGTCCCTTGGTACAGGCAGGTCCCAGTCATTTTACTGGGTGGTCCATGTTTCTGTGATGGCTGCAATGTCCACCTCTCCCTCTGCTATGAGCACCTGCAACTCTGCAGTTTTCCTTCCAAGGCTCCTAGCATTAAGGGTAACCACCTTCCACCCTTCCCCCCCCCCCATCCTGCCCTCCTTTACTAGCATCACCAACAGTACCTGCCATTTGTCCTTTGTCACTGTTATGGGGGTAAGCTCATATGGTTTCCCAACCTGTGGTCTCTGCATGACTCTTGCCCAATTGCCACCCCTCGCCCTAGTTTAAATTCCCAACTTCCTCTATGTACTCCTCCATCCTCTGTTTCAACACTTTCTTTCCCTCCTCACTCAAGTGTAGTCTGTCCTTGGCATAGAGACTACTGTCCTCCCAGTTCCCCCAACAGCCCATACCCTTAGCACAACATCAGGTTCTTAGCCATCCGTTAAATTCCTCTATTCTCAGCTTTCTTGTTGTGCCTGCCTTGGGCACTGGAAGTATCTTTGAAAAAGTTAATGATCTTCCTGCCCCCTCACGTAATTATCCTAGTTCCTCAAACCTCCTCTGGACTATATCTACTGTCTTGTCAGCCAGGTCGTTCATCCCAAGATGTATAATTAAATGAGGCTTGTCCCTACCCTTTCTGGCATATTTCAGAACAGACTGTCCCACACTTTCCGCTGTCATTCCTAGCATGGCCTCCACCCAAATGTGACTATGCCTCTCCCCCTTGCTACCCCACCTGACTCCTCTTAGTATTGAGTCCCCCAGCACTAAGATTCCACCCCTCTTATTCCCTGCTTGCTTTTATTCATCTCCCGCTCTAATTTCCAGCTCCTCTTCTTCCTCCTGCACATTATTTCTCCCTTTTGCCCATGTTGCAATTCTCCCCGAAGAACTTCCCCCCACTCCGGTTTGGTCCAGGCATTTATCAATTACTCCTCTAATTTCATCATTTCCCTCCTCCTCCTCCTTTTTCCTCTCTAGCAGTGAAAAACTATTTTCTGAAGACCCTTCACAAATGCCCGCTCCCTCTCTCTTCATAGTAACCTGTTCTCTCCTTTCCACTCCATGACTTTTGCCACTTCTTCGCCTCCCCTCACAAGTCCCTATCTCCTCCTTCCATTTGTCTTTTGTCTCCGGACCTGGTTTCCCTGGCAATCGTTCTTCCTGGCCTGGGCCCCTTTGTCTCTGCTTTCCTTCTTCTGACCCTCTCCTCACCACTGCTGGCTCAAATTGCCCTCCCTCATCTCCCCTCCTTCCTCCCTCCAGTATTGGGCTAAACCCACCCCCAGTCTGCCTTGCCTGTTTTAGTTCCTCCTGCAGACCCTCGATCTCCTTTCTAAGTTTCTCTATGTGGTTACACACTAAACATCCCCCCACAATCCAGGCAATTTTCAGAAAGATTGGTGCACTGCAGTTGTTGCAGCCTACCACCCTACCCATAGCTGTGGTTGCCCACTAGCAACCCCCCACCTTCAGATGAAGGATACCAAACCCCCCCACCAGTGCAGAACATTCTTTCTTAACCAGCCCAAGTCTTCCAGAAACAATCAGGTAGCTGAGGCCCCTGGTCAGACCATTAGCACCCTTCCCCCACTATGCACTAAACTTTGCAGCTTGTGAAGCCAGCAAAAATGAATCACAATTCTACTCAAAGCCCCCAAAATAGGTTTGCTACCAAAAGAAACAGGTCTCCAATTCAAACAGCTTCACCAACAACACACCAAAATAGGCTTGAAATTAGAAGATGTAGGTCTCCAATTCAAAGAAATAGCCCCAATTAAATCACACCAAATAGGTTTTCAATTAGAAGAAACAGGCCTTCACAAATGCAGCCTGCTACACAGTGAAACATCAAACAAATGAGCCCACTTTTAGCCACCAAAATAGGTTTAAAAATTCCTACAGCCCCAAAACAATACCCTGCTAGCCCCTTAGAAGTAGTAAGAAAAGAAAAGAAATAACCTTCTACCAAGTAAAATCCACAAGAAACAATGTAAAAACAAGAAGAAGAAGCTACTGTACTATAACAGATCTGATCCTTTCCCCTTCTAGTTCTTTCACAGACTGAAAAAGAATGCATGCTACTTTCCTAGTAATCCTGGGTTGTTACCATATACTATCTCTGAGTAATTCAGGTGTAAAAATAATCTGTCTCCCCATTCTTTAGCTAAGATTTCCCAAAACAATTGAACAAAACTGCACTCTAGAAAAAAAATGATGTTGTGTTTCTAAGATTTGAACACAGGTCTCTCTTGGGCAATATCTCTCTGATAATTGCTTATGCCTGTTATTTCCTTTGACACCCAGTCTCCTATAATTTCCTAACCAAACACAGTCCCATGCATACAAAGGGGTCCTAGGATTTATTAACTGTTTCATAACTTGCGAGTTCAACTGCTCTGGGCATAAAGGAAATTCACTACCTCCTTATTCACACTTCTTAAGATGTGCTGGTACATCTTTTTCCGATCCGCAATGATTACCTCTAGAGGTGTCAATTCCCATTTCACTGCCAATTTTATACTATCTAAACCATACCTAGGGATGGGCCTCTTTTTTCCCAGTAATCTGGGCCTCTTCTGCTGCCATGATTCAAGATTGAGAGTAACCCAGTAGTCCACCCATTCTTTCCAAACTACTCCCCCTGGCCTAAGACACTTCCAAAGTTATAATAAAAAAAAAAATACTAAAAAAGAAAGCCACGGGATCAACCATCCCTAGCCCCCCTTCTGCTTTCGGCCTATAAGTGAGGTTCCTCTTCACTGGATTTAACCTGGAACCCCATAGGCCTTGAAAAAATACACTGTAAATTCGAGTCACCACTTCTCGGGGGGGGGGGGGTTTAAAATAACATTTGTACAAAAAAATAGGGATAAGTAAGGTTTTGATTAACCATACCCTCTTTTCTTTTCCCAATGACCTTATGCCTCCATCCCGCTAGCACTCTTTCTGTTCGAGCTATACCTACCTCCCAGTTTAGTATATCTGAATTCTGTGGTCCGAACACCACTCCTAATACATTCAAAGGTTCTTTTGTGATCTGTATCCCCCCCCTACGGATCCTGATTCAGGGATAAGAGTCTGGCCTAAAGGTACTGTACCACTCCGCTCTTATATAAATTTATTCTGGATCCTGATACTGAGGAATACCCCTTGATCACTGCTTTTAAAGCATTTTCATCCATCTGCGGGGCCAGTGTTAACACCACATCATCTGCATATGTTAATATTTTAACTTTCTGAGGATAGTTTGGCAACCCCAGTCCAATTATCCCTTGCTCCTGTACACATACTCTAATAAAAATATCCATACAAAAAACATACAACAGGGGGCTTAGTGGACACCCCTTCCGTACCCCTCTCTGTACTATTTCCCCCCATACCAGCCATTCACATTAGGAATTATAGCTGCTTCCTGAAACAAGAGTTTAATCCAGTTTACAAATATCTCCGATACCCCTAATGCTTTTAATATGGAAAACAGAAATTTATGTGATAACCGATCAAAAGCTTTTTTTTTTATCAATATTTACTATCCAACCTGTCAACCCCCCATCTCACCCTGACAGAACATCACCCTGAGCAGAATTAAATTATCACAATGCTGTCTACCATGGACAGCACATGTTTGCACCTCACTAATCACATATGTAGCTATTTTAGTGAGTCTTCCCATTCCAACATCAATTTGGCTAAAATCTTTACATCCGTATTAAGTAAACTTAAGGGTCTCCAATTATTTATATCAACAGAAGGACCTTTTCTGTGTAATAGGACCAGTATAACTTCTTTCATAGATGGGGCCAATCTATTCTCTTTTACTATGTAGTTATATAAAATAGCTAAGGCTGGTGCAAGTTGTTCTTTAAACTGTTTCAAAGCCCTGCACCTATACCACCATATCACCCCCTTGTTGTCGACACCCCAACGGAGAAACACAGAAAAAGACCATTACAGCGACATTCGCAGTAATGGTCCTTTTTCTGTGTTTCGCCTTCCCTCAGTGTTCCGCCCCCTCCCCGGACCAACTCCGACCCGGAGTTGGAATCCTAGAGTCCGGTGGTTGGGCAGAGTCCTCCACAGAAAACACCCATGCAAGAGGCGGCACAATACCTGCGTCGGTATTGTGCCGTCGCTGTGGGGGAGGTCGGCATTCTCGCCGACGAGATAACTTGGTGCTTCCATTCCATCTAACCCTGGGGCTGAGTCTCTATTCAGTTTATCTATAGCCAACACCACTTCTTCTACTGTTATTTCTTTGGTAAGCATCTCAATGTCAGCTAATTCTACTTGTGGAAGTCGCAAACCTTCCAAGATTCTACCCTCAGTGTTCTGCTGTGAACTTTCACCAAACAACTTCTGGACCTGATTTGTCACTATCCCTAAAAGGCCTAGCGGAGAAGAAAAAAATTACTCACCTTGGTAATGTTGTTTCTTCTAATGGAGTCTTGCTATATTATGACAATTGCAGTATGACCGCAGGTTAGAACTGCTCCGGAGGTGAAATAGTTAACTTCCAAGCAAGGCATGGAATCTTGAGCGCGAGCTCGGTTAAGGAAGCTCTGTCTGCTTGCTTTCAAACTGAAACCGTCAGATCTTTACGAGCTAAAACTCACTAATGTTCTGTGTGGAAGCTGTAAACCTACACTAGCCAACTGGCTACTACCCTAACAAACACACTTGTTGGTCTCGAAAAAAGATTCAAGTCAAGAGACCCAATAATGAAATAAAAACACACTCACCCTAGGGAGGGTGAAACAAAACAACAAAGTGGCAAGAAAAACAGAGTGCCAACACTGTGATGCCCACCCACAGCAAAAACGAGGTTCTGAGAGGGGCAGGCAGGGAGGGATGTCATAATACAGCAAGACTCCATTAGAAGAAACAACATTACTAAGGTGAGTAATTTTTTTCTACAAACAACATGAAGTCTTGCTATATTATGACAATTGCAGACTACACAGCAGTACCCCCATGGAGGAGGGACAGAACCTACTTAGGGAATAGGCTCTGAAGGACAGCTGTGCCAAACCGAGCATCACTCCTAGCTTGAATGACCAGGGAATAATGCTTGGTAAAAGTGTGAACTGTTTTCCAGGTAGCTGCTTGACATATCTCTAGAATGGGGATGTCTCTGGCAGCAGCCAGAGAAGCAGCTGTACCTCTGGTAGAGTGAGCCCTCAGGCCTGAGGGGGGAATCTTACCCAACTTTTCATAACAGAATTGGATACAAGAGACAATCCACCTGGCAATGGATCTTTTAGTGGCAGGTTTCCCCTTTCCAACCTCACCATAAGTGAGGAACAGTTGGAGGGAGTCAAACCTGTGACCCTTGGTACGCTCTATGTAGTAGCTAAGGGCCCTCTTCACATCTAAGCTGTGCAGCCTCCTCTCACCAGAGGAAGAATGGTCAGTAAGTAAATAGGGAGAAAATAGATTGATTAAGGTGGAAACCAAACCACCTTAGGCAGAAACTTTCTATTAGTCCAAGGACTACCTTATCTCTGTGAAAGGAGATAAAGTCTGGCTCCACTGACAATGCTTGTAATTCACTTATGCCTGGCAGAGGTGATAGCTACCAAAAACAGTTTTCCAAGTCAGGAACTTAAGCTCAGCTGAAGACAAGGGCTCGAAAGGAGGTTGCATGAGCTGAGCAATGCAAACATTGAGATCCCAGGCAGGGCAGGGTCCCTGAATGGAGGGTTAGTGTGAAGCAAACCCTAAAAACTTGGCAAATACAGGGTGAGATGAAAGAGGAGAGGGTTTACCTGCTGAAAGAAAAGCAGAGACAGCTGCCAAATGTACCTTAAGGGTAGCTGGTCTCAGCCCTAAAGTGTTTAGATAGACCATATAATCTAGAACTGTGGGTAAATCAGCAGTGTCTGGGAAATATTCTTTTCGAGCACCATATGGAAAATCTTTTCCATTTGGAGTTATAAGTAGCCCTGGTAGAAGGCTTCCTAGAAGCCTTGAGTATATCCATTACACCTTGAGAGAGGTGTAGGCCAGCAAACTCTAGCTCTTCAAGAACCAGGCCTTGAGATTGAGAGACTTGAGATTCGGGTACCAAACTCTTCCCTGGGCACACGTTAACAGATTGTGATTCTTGGGAAGGCACAGGGGAGGATGGACTGCTAAGGACAGGAGGAGAGGATACCAGGGTTGCCTGGCCCAATCTGGGGCAATCAGAATGACCCTGCAAGATTGGGCTCTGATTTTGACTAGCACTTTGAACAGGAGAGGGAAAGGAGGGAAGGCATAGAGAAACTTCCCTTCCCAGCTGGGGCTAAGGCGTCCAGAGGACTGAGCCCAAGACTGAGGGCCTGCAGCAAAGAGAGGAAGTTGATGATTGTCTGGAGCTGCAAAGAGATCTATTTCGGGGTGCCCCATTTGGCAAATACCACTCCCAGAACCAGGGGATCCAGGGACCACTCGTGATGGCCCTGAGAGATCCTGCTGAGAGCATCTGCCAGGACATTGTCTTTGCCTGGGAGGTGAACTGCCATAAGGGAGGTGTTCAGGGAGTATGCCAGAGACCACAACTTCATGGCTTCGGTGCACAAGGCCGTAGACCGAGTGCCCCCCCTGCTTGTTGATGTACCACATTGTAGTGGTGTTGTCTGTTCTGACCTGCACAGTCTTTTTCTGAACAGATTTTGAGAAAGCTTGAAGTGCTAGAAAAACTGCTCTGAGCTCCAACAGGTTGATGTGGAGCAGAGATTCCTGTGGGGACCACAGTCCCTGGGTAGTGAGATCGCCCATGTGGGCCCCCACCCCAAGAGGATGCATCTGTAGTAAGGATTAATGAGTGAGGCTGAGTGACAAGGGAACTCCTTGTCTCAGGTTGCTCTGATCCTGCCACCACTGAAGAGCTTGGATCAGGGTTCGAGTTACTGGGATCAGTTTGGTAAGAGGATCCTTTCTTTGTGACCAAAAGGCCTCAGATGGAACTGAATGTCCCTCATCTGAAACCTTGCTCCTTGCACTACTGCTGTGGAAGCAGCCATGTGCCCTAGGGCCATAGAAAATGCCTTGCTGGTCGAGAGACCTGCAGGGTGAATGAAGAGGCCAGGGAGACTAGGGTGTTTGCCCTGTCTAGAGGGAGGAAGGCCCTGGCTTCCTGGGTATTCAGCTCTGCGCCTATGAAGGTTAGGAGCTGGACAGGCTCCAGCACTGACTTTGAGAGATTCAGAAGGAAACCTAGTGACGTAAGCAGTTGCTGCGTTATCTGAAGATGTAGGTTGACCTGATCTGGGGATTGTCCTACTATCAGCCAATCGTCCAAATAAGGAAAGATGGCAATCTTTTGCCTTCTTAGGCAAGCTACTGCTACTGCCAGGCACTTGGTAAATACCCTTGGAGACGAGGTGAGTCCAAAGGGCATTGCTCTGAACTGGTAATGGCCTGAGGGCAGTTCGAACCTGAGGTACTGTCGGTGGGAGCTTCTGATGAGAATATGGAAGTAGGCATCCTTGAGGTCCAGGGATGCTAGCCAGTCCCCTGGCCTTAGGGAATGTAAAATGATTCCCAGAGTCACCATTTTGAACTTTGGTTTTAAAAGGTGCTTGTTTAGGTATCTGAGATCCAGGATGGGCTGCCATTCTCCTGTCTTTTTTGGGGTAAGGAAGTACCTGGAGTACAACCCTTTGCCCTGGTGTAGGGGTGGAACCCTTTCCCACGGCTCTGAGAGCGAGGAGGGTGGAGACCTCTGACTCTAAGGCCAGTGCCTCCGATGAAGATGCAGGAGGAAAAGATCTGGTCCTCAGCTTCGGAAATTTTTTGAAGCTGAGGACCAGTCCCTGGCTTACTACCTCCAGGACCCACTTGTCTGATGTGAGAGACTTCCAGTCCTGGACAAAGTAAGCCAGCCTGCCCCCATCGGTAGAGGAGAAGCGGCCCTGGCTACCCCATCAGGGTGCCTGCTTGGCAGGGGCCTTGGGCTGAGGAGTGGAAGCAGGCCTGCTTGAACCCCTCCTGCCCCTTCCTCTAAAGAATCCCCTCTGAGCATAGGAGGAAGAGGAGGATTGAGCCTGATAAAAGGCCTATGAAAAGGCCTGCCTCTGCCCCTGGGAGGCTGCTTCTGAGAGTGGCCTGCCTTTCCTTGGCTTGTGCACTCGATAGGTGGTCCTGTATTCATCCATTTCTTCATATAATTCTCTGTTTGCTCCCAAACAAAGAATTGCCAATCACAGGAAAATCAATGGCTTTTGACTGGGTATCCTGTGACAATGTGGTGCATCTGAGCCAGGCCATTCTGTGAAGTGCCACAGAAGTAGCCATAACTCTAGAAGATACATCATTAGAGTCCACTGCAGCATGAAATTGCATTTTTGATGCCTTGATACCATCTAAAGCCACCTGTTCCAGATCCCTGGCAAACTTGTCAGGGAGTTGTTTGACTAGAGCCAGCACAGTACCCCATCTGGATTTCTGGTATCTGGCAGCATAAGCCATGTAATTTGCTTGTCTGAGCCCCAAGGATGCTGCCATGTACTGTTTCTTTGCCATAGCATCAATCTTCCTGGAGTCCTTTTCAGGAGGATGTGAAGCTATGGGGATATTTGCCTTGTCACAGGCTGCAGCCTGCACTACACCCACATGGCTGCATTGCTGTGTGAGAAATTCTATGTCAGAACCTGATAAAGTATACCTTCTGTCCATCCTTTTCCACAGGAGGTATAGAATGAGGAGTTTTAAAACTTTTACTGTCTGTTTCCTGAAAGATTTATGAAGGAATAGACAGTCTCTTAGATTCTGGAATATCCATCATTTCTACATAATCAGGCTCTTCCTGATCATCCACAGCTTCCTCAACAGGAAGCTGAAGAGTTTCAGCAACCTTCTTGTAAAAGATGAAATGAGCAGGGGAAGTATCTGGCTCAATAGGAGCGTCCAGATCTTCCGGACCATAATCACTCTCTTCATACTCTCCTCCCCACGGTTCATAAAATTCCTCAAAATCACAATCCTGAACCGGTGGGACCTGGTGAACCGAACGTCTCCCAGATGGAGTCGGTTCAGGAACCGGGGAAAGAGACTGGACAATTTGGATTGCTCTGGCCATCTCTTCAGCTGTTGGGGAAAGGACTTTTTCCACAGCAGCAGACTTTCTAGTCCTTTTTGCAGGAACTGGCTCCTCGGAGCCAGCTCTTCGTTTGCCCGAGGAAGTCTCGCCCTGGTCAGAGGGCACTCCCTCAGGTTCGGTTGGCACCGAACCAGGCCGGCCATCCAGGTCAGCGGACTTTTTGGCCTCTCTTTCCCTGAGCCTACCAACTCACTTTTCGACGGTGGCAGCAGGGAAATTCTTGCAAATCTGGCAGTCTGAATCAAGGTGGTCAAACCCCAGGCAATAAACACAGGTGGTGTGAGGGTCAGCCTTGGCAAAGGCTTCCCCACAGACATCGCAGTGCTGAAACCCAGTGGGCCCGGTTTTTCTTTTGGGTTTCTCAGACATTATGCCAGCCTAACCAAAACTTGCCTGTTTATGGCAATCCGCCAAGCAAGACTCTCCTATCAGTTCCCAACCGTGTCACGGGCCGAGGAAAAAAACGTAATGAAATCCGTTTGTTTTAGAACCGATAGGAACCGCACTTTAAAAAAGGACTAGCAATTGAAAATGCAACCTAATCGGTTCAAACCGAACCGATAAATGTTTTACAAGTTCCACACAGAATTTGTATGTAAAAACTATCTATTACTTATGTTACCACAGACAGAGCTTGAACCGAATGGTTGCGGTTAAAATTAGACGAAATTTATATTTTAAACTGCTTTAAACCACAAAAATGAACCGAGCAAAAGGAGAAATCTCCGGAGCGACTGTTCAGTGAGGCGGAGTAAAGAATCTGACGGTTTCAGTTTGAAAGCAAGCAGACAGAGCTTCCTTAACCGAGCTTGCGCTCAAGATTCCATGCCTTGCATGGAAGTTAACTATTTCACCTCCGGAGCAGTTCTAACCTGCGGTCATACTGCAATTGTCATAATATAGCAAGACTTCATGTTGTTTGAAGAAACAGTTTCTCCTGTCGAAGGAAGTAATTATGTAATGACTCTTGCCTCTATTGTGTCTCTACAATCCTTGCAAGGGTCTATGCTTTGTTTCCTGCCCCAATGATTGTGCCCTATTATATTGTAGCTTTTGTAACTGTATTTTAATATCCTGGATTTGGGGCCCAAAGTCCTGGGATGTAGTTTCTGTCAATGAAATTAAATGTTGCAACTGCTGTCTCAGATGCAAATAATCTAAGTAGTTTCCAGTATTCTCTAAATCAGATTTCTTCTTGAATAACTCCAGCCAGGATTTTTTTGCATCCTCCCACCACTCTGTTAGTTCCTCATAGCAATTCACTACTGATAATCTGGCTTTCCAGTTTTGTTGTCAACATTTCAGATTTTTGCTGTCAGATAATAAGGATTCGTTAAGCCTCCATTTAGTTTTTTTTACACCTCGGTGTATCCTGCCAAGAAATCCGTGTGCGGACTTCCATATGGTCTGAAAATTCTAGGGCCACTGTTCTACTAGACAACACTTTTAAAATCTTTGAAACAAAAATAAAGTCTATCCGTGTCTTCAGTTTACCTTTAAAAAATGTAAAGCACCCTGATGCATGCAAACTTCTGTATGAATCTTTTAAGGCAGTGTTAGAAATGGTATTCTGCAATACCACAGAATCACAAAAGAGTTTTTCTGTCTGCAACCCTCTATCTTTTGGATGTAAACTACAGTTTAATTCACCTGTCCATATCACTAAGCTAGATGTGTGCAAAAAAAGGGTGAATGTCCTCAAATAGAGCTGCCCTGAGAGCTTTAGTCTGAGGTGCGTAAATGGCAATTAATCTAAATCCATCTGAAAAATAACAAATATCCTAGTAAACATGAGATTTTTATTAGCTAACAAAATCCCCACCCCATCATATAATTCCATCCCTGTTGACCAAAAAGGAGGACATAAAGGCCACGCTTGAGAGGCCCTTGAGAGCTCTCCCCTTGTTTTTAACCTTGTATCTAATACACAAGTGATGTCTGAAGCCTTTTCTTGTAAAGATAGCATGGTACCTGACAATTTTCTGTCCCCTTTTATACTGTTCACATTAATGGAAGTGATGGAAAGCTGTTCAGCTAGATTAGTAGAATATCTCATGGGTTACTGTAGTTATGGTGTCTGTGTCTTTTACTTTTGGCTATTGAATCTGTACCCCCTCCCTCTTCAGTGTCCGTGCAAGAAACTACCGAAGAGGAATCCATCCCTCCCCCCTCAGAATCCCCATCTTCTGAATGTAACACTACAAACTTATTACCTTTTTTCCACAACCCGGGAGATGTTGCCCTCTCAGTCCCTCTAATCTTTCTTGACACTACCTTGCCCATCCTAGATCTTTTGGTTTGAGCAACCACTTTAAAACCTTCAGTTGATTGGGGGAGGGGGGTGCATTACTTTTGGAGAACAACTAGCACTGTCTATTACTATCGGTGACTCTGGGGCCTGAAGAGGATCATCCCATACCCTCTGTTTGGAATCTTGTTCCATCCCTAGCCCTGGGTCCTCATTTACTGCAGGCCGAATTTCTTGGGGAACCAAAGACTCATTCTGCACTTGTGTCTCTACTTCTTTTCTAGCATTTAACTCAGCTATTTTCTTGGTTTGGTGTTGTTGGGCCATGTTGATAAACCCTTCATGCGAGGGGCAATCCTCCCTGTTGTGTGATGCCCAGGGACACCTGCCATAAGCGTGACCTGTCTGCTCACATAGGTTACATCTAAACAGGTTTAAGCATTTTCCAGAAACATGTCCAAATTCCAAACAGTGCCTGCATTTTACTGTATTATAAGCTGAACTCGGGTGTGTCCTTGCCACACATTTGAAACATGATCGAGGCTGTCCTGAACAAAAAATGGAGCCTCTATCATTTCCCTAATAAAATGTACTGGGCAGATGAATGGGTCCTGTGTTTGTCGTAATTAATCTGACTTGCACCCTCCACCTCCCATCCCAAATCTGTTCACTGTCCAGGGTAGGAGTAGGCCTATTCAAAATTTCACATCTCTGTCTTAACCAGTAGAGAATATCCTCGATATTTACGCCTTCATTTTTAAACACGATGGTAATGTTTTAATCGCAGGTTTTGATAGTGGGATAGCGTGAAAGGGCACCCACGAAGGAGTATTCTTAAGCTTATTGTATTGGGCCCAAAACCTATCTAGTCCAGACACATTTTTAAAGCTGACATCAAAATTGTGGTTACCCAAATGAAGAAGAGCAAAGATTTCTGAAGAAGAAAACTTTAAGGATCTCTTCAATAGCTGCTTAGCGATAAACACTCTGTCTGGGGGCTCCTTTATTTAATAACCTTATAGCATTCCAACGAGGAGCCGGTTCACCCCTGTTCTGAAACAACTCTGACATTTTTAACATTGGCCCACCTCCCCTCTCCTCATTATTTACCATTTGTTCAGGTATACCTGACCTAACTGGGCCCTCAGCCACATTTTGTACTTCTAGGCCACTTCCATTATTACCACATGCATGTGAATCAAAATCAGTACTGTTCTCACCCCGGGGTTCGTTGGAGCTCATGTCTGCCTAGTCGGTGGTGGCCATGTTTGCTGCAACTAAGGCTACATACTGTATGTGAGGTCCACTTTAGCTGGAATCCAAGTCCGCTCTGTACTTTGTTCCCATCCGGCGTTCTCCAATGCCTGACTAGAGGACCAACCTGAGCCTCCTACTATTTCTTTCTCCACAGCCGAATCAGAATGTGAAGTAATGCTTCTGATTTGAGCAATCTGTACATTTGTAAAAGGTACTACAGCCACTTTACTCCATCCACGCTTCGTCTTGTCTTGTGCAAAGACACACTCTTGCCCTTGTTGTAGACCTTGAGTGCTAGCATTTTGGGTGTATCCTGACCACGTCCCATTCCCAGCCTTTTCGGCTGCACTTTCATCTTTCTAGCGGTGCATATCACAGGCTCTCAACATGCAGCTTTGGAGCCACTTGAACTGCCAGCCTGGTTTTGCACTTCCATTTTCTCCTGCACATCCTTCCCGGTCTTTTTTTTTTTTTTTCCTTTTTCTTTGGTTGCAATTTTATCCACATTTGCCACCTGAATGCCTGGTTTATCAGGCTGAACTATCTCCTGCATTATTTCTGTCTGCTGCGATGGGGTAGACCCCACGTCAGCATTCTGCTGACTCATGACGGTTCCAAACACATCTGTGACAGCTTCAGAATTGCTAATGCTGCCTGTTAATGACTCATCCAGTCTTTTTAATTCAGACAACAGTGCCTCCTTTTTCTGCAGTATACATTTTCTTCTTTCGCGAGTTAGCGACTCTAACTCCTTACCTGTCACTTTGTTTGTTTTTCCGTTCATACCAGGCTCCCGCAATGGCTGAGAGGAGTCGAAATGCAACAGATTAGCCGCTGCCAGTGCAACATCTACAGCCTCTTGTGTATCCATGCATGGGGGGGGGGGGAGGCCTGCTCCCCTGCAATCTCCACATCCATCTCATCCAAAGGCTCAGCCAGACTGGCGGTATGGTGGGTAGAATGAGCTCTTATCCCTCTAGGAGGCTCCTTGCCCACCAACTCATAACATAGACTTATGCATGATGTAATCCATCTTGCAATAGTCTACTTTGCTGCAGGTCTGCCAGAAGCGGCTTCAGCGTAGGTGACAAACTGCTGGCGAACCTCTCCCCGCGTCTCCGCCATCCTCTCCTTATAATAGGAGAGTGCACGTCTCAGGTCCAAAGTATGGAGCCTGTACTCGGCGTCCCAAGTGTAGCTGGGGTAGTAAACCAGCAGAGTTAACATCTGGTTAAGGTGAAACTCTGACACCACCTTCGGAAGGAATTTCGGGTGGGGACGTAGGAAAACCTTGTCCCTGTAAAAGACCAGATAAGAGGGGTCCACCAAAAGCGCCTGAAGCACCCCTGTCCTTCTGGCAGACATGATAGCCATCAGGTAGGCTGTCTTCCACAAGTGTGACAAAGCACACTTGTGCATTGGTTCGAATGGCTTGCCCATGAGCTTTGCCAGTACCAGCAGAAGATCCCACGGAGGTGGAGGTTCACGCACCGGAGGAGATATGTGATCCAGGCCTTTGAAGAAGCGACCTACCATGGTCTCCTGTGCCAATGTCGGCTAACTGGCCCACGCCGGTAAGCAGAGATGGCTGCCAGGTGTACCCTAAGGGTCGATGACCATAGGCCCCCTTTGGAGAGAGACCAAAGGTAGTCGAGAATGTTAGCCACTGGACAGGACAAAGGGTCCAGGCCCTTGCCCTGACACTAAATGGAAAATCTTTTCCATATGAAAGCGTAACATTTCCTGGTCGATCCCTTTCTGGATGCCTCTACCACGGTGCAGACATCCTTGGAAAGACCCAAAGCCTGGAACTCTAGCCGCTCAGGTACCAGGCTGTGAGGTGCAGGGATTGAAGGTCTGGATGGAATTCCTTCCCTTGATTGAGGGATATCAGGTCCAGGCATTCTGGAAGCCACTCCGGGGGCCTGCAGCTGAGGCTGAGGAGATCTGGATACCAGAACTGGCGCGGCCAGCCTGGGGCTACCAGGATCACCTTCGCCTTGTCCCTCCTCACCTTGACGAGCACCTTGTGGATCAAGGGAAATAGAGGGAAGGCGTAGAAGAGGCCTGGGGTCCACAGCCTCGAGAAGGCATCCCCTGCAGTGAGCCTTGCTGAGGGGGGCAGGCATGGAACAGCCTCAGCTTGGTGATGTCCCTGGAGGCAAACAGGTCCACCAATGGTTTGCCCCAGTGGGAGAACAGGCTCTAAGTTACCTCTGGATGGAGAGACCACTTGTGGGATGACTGGGCTGAGAGCACCCGCCAGATGGTTTGAGGCTCCTGCCACATGGATGGCTAGGAGATCTGCCTCCAATCAGCTCACAAGGGTCCAGATGCAGAGCGCCTCCCTGCAGAGCAGATGGAATTGCTTGCCGCCCTGTTTGTTGAGGTAGTACATGGTCATGGTATTGTCCATCTGGACTTGAACCACTTGACCCCGGAGCTGAGGAGCGAAAGCTGACAGTGCCAGACTGACTGCTCTAAGCTCCAACAGTTTGATGTGGCATTGGGACTCCTCAGGGGTCCAGAGTCCATGGGCCCTTCTGTCCCCCCATGTGGGCTCCCCAGCCCATGATAGAGGCATCAGTCATAAGGACGACCGTCGGCGCGAGGCGGACAAACGGGATCCCTTCCTGCAACTGGTCTGGGGCGGTCCACCAGTGAAGAGCATCCCACATCTTCTGGGTTACAGTGATCAGCTGGTTGTAATGACCGTGGCGCTGAGTCCACTGGGCGGCCAGCTCCCACTGGAGGGGGCGCAAGTGCAACCGGGCTCAACAGACCACTGAGGTGCATGCCACCATGTAACCCAGAAGGCGCAGAAAGTCCCGCACAGGGCGCAATTGCCCAACCAGAAATGACTGGGCACAGAAGGAGAGAACCTCCACCCTGTCTGCCGGGAGCCAAGCTCTGGCTTGACAACAGTCGAGCTCTGCTCCGATGAAGCCATCACCTGAGAAGGCACGAGTTCCGACTTGGCCTCGTTGATCAGGAGGCCGAGTTGGGAGCAGGTCTGGAGGGCCAGGTCCCTGGACCTCTCCACCTCCTGTTGGGTGGAACCTGCTAGGAGCCAATCGTCGAGATAAGGGTAAATCCTGACACCCCCCCCCGATGCCCGAGATGGGCAGCTACCACTGCAATGCATTTAGTGAAGACCCGTCGGGCCGATGACAGACCGAACAGCATGGCTCGGAACTTGTACAGGGTCCCTTCGACCCTGAAGCAGAGGAACCGCTGATGGGACAGATGGATTTGGGACATGAAAGAACACATCCTGCAGATCCAGTGAACAGAACCATGTTTCACTCCAAGGATTGGACTCTTAATCAGGAGGTCGGTCAGTATCTGCAGAACTGCCAGTACGCCTGAACACAGAAGGCGGTCACCAGGCTCTCGGAAGAAGGGTGCTCTTTGAACCCCGCCAGGGACCCCATGGACACTGCATACCTGCAGGCCATGTGGGCAGATGGAGCTGGACAAGAGGCAGGGCACAGCCTCCGTCGGGGTATCCCCTCTCTTATGTCCGTGAGAGGGTACTCCGCCTTTTTCTGGACTGGATCCAGGGGCATCCCTGTAGACTCAAGAGATGAGGCGAAGAATGCCCTGAAAAGATGAGGGACCTTCCTCTGTCTGTAATCCAACAGCTGATTCATCATCCCCGGGATGAGAAATGCAGGCTGGTGACATCCAAATCCGAGGAGTCTGGATATAATGGTCGACCGCCCAGGTCACCTTCGTGCCACTGAGGGCGGTATAGGGTGACAGTGACAGACAAATGCCGGGGAAGCCCAGTGTCCAGCCTATCTTCCTTGGAAGGAGCCACTCCCACAGGCTGCTCGGGCGGTGGTTCCACCACGATTGGTGGAGAGACTGTTTTAGGCTGAGCTGGAGGTTTCACCGGCTACGCAGGCAGGGGAACTGACTTGATCAGCTCTGAAAAAGTTGGCTTCGGCCTAGGAGGTGAAAGCCAAGTAATGGCCAGGGTGGAAGCCAGAGTTAGCTTGTGCCTGGTCAAAATCAGCTGTTGTCACATGAGGTCCTTGCAGCGCCGGAGTTTCCGCCGGAGTCTCTCCTCATCTGAGGAGGACGACCAATGGTGTCACTTCTTTGTAGAGCGTTTATGGCTCTTCCTCAGCCTTTGGGTTGAGGGAATCCGAGACCTTGACTGAGATCGGACAGGCTGATTCAGTTGCTCAGGAGACACCGGTGGGACTAGTGATCTCCCGCGGTCGGGGACCACTGCGGCAGAAGAGCTCTCAGGTCCTGTAACATATCTGTTTAATCTTTCCTCCTCTAGGGGCATAAGTTCCCAGGGCCTGGAAAGAGTCAATAATTGTGCCAATTTTCAAATCAGGAGACAGGACAAATGTAAAAAACTACAGACCGATTTCTTTGTTACCCATTTTAAGTAAACCTGTATACAAACAACTGGTATCTTATTTGGATTTAAAGGGGATGTTTTCTGAGCAACAGCACGGGTTCAGACGTGGTTACGTCACGTTGACTGCCCTGGTCAGGTTGGCAGACACCGTGCTTGGTGTCTGTGATCAAGGGATGATGACAGGTGTGGTGTTTGTTGACCTGACCAGAGCCTTCGATGTTGTTGACCATCACATTTTACTGAGGAATCTCAGTTCTTGTGGTATATAATGAACTGGCCTGAAATGGTTTAGGAATTATTTAGTTGGAAGAATGCAAAAGGTTAGAACTGGAGATTCCTTGTCAGAACTCCTGCAGGTGAGGTCGGGAGTCCCACAGGGATCCATGCTGGGCCCTTTATTATTTTCAGTTTTTGTGAGCAATCTTCCAAAAGCGCTTCCTGAAACGGAGTATATACAGTACGCAGATGATACAGTCTTCCTCAGCTTGGAGAAATCAACTGTTGAGATCCAAAAGTCACTGCAAGGTGACTACAACAGACTTGTGAAGTGGATAGTTCAAAATAAATTAAGGCTGAATGAGAAGAAAACAAATGTGATTTTGTTTGGCACCATGCAGAGGCTGGCCCGGGCTGGGGAAGATCTTTTCATCAGCGTAACTGAAGGTGTCGATATTCCCAGAGTTCAGCTGGTAAAATACAGGGCCGGCCTTAGGGTATATGACACCCATAGGAGAACTTACCAGTTGCGTCCCCCCCATTTTTCTTTTTCAGTCTTCATCTAACACCAACACAAACCATGACATGTGGTGCCCGCCCGGATAGCAGTTTTGACTGTCCTAACTGGATCTGATGGATAGTCCATCTATTTGACTCCAGATCCAAGCTTGTACCTGACTCCATTCAGATTTTGCAATGAAGGTCAGATATGGGATCCAAGTTTGGATAGGTAGATCCAAGGTCATATGTCTGCCTCAGATCCTTCAGATCCAAGGTAGGATCGTGGAATCCAAGGTCAGATTGTGGGATATGAGGACAGATGTCTGCCTCAGATCCCTTGGATAGTCACATCACATACTTGGTATTCTACTGGATCCTAGGTGATATGATCCAGAAATCAGATCCCAGTGTTTTCTCTGATGCCATCCGGTATCTGAGAAAACTGGTGGTACTTGATGGTATCTGATTCCACACTGGACACAATTTGAGCAATACACATTTTGCTGGATTCAAATTCTGACTTCTCATAGCCATGTGCTTCAATCACTGTGCTACGTTTGCTGTTTTGCAAGTTTGGGGTTAAACATCTCTGAAACAAACTTATCACAGATCAGTTCAGCTGATGAACTGGAGGAGGTAGTATAGCACAGTGGTTTAAGGCTCTGAGCTGCAAACCTGGAGACCTGGGTTTGAATCCTACAGCCCCCACTTGCATACTTGTGTGACCCTGAGTAAGTCACTTTATTTCCTTGTGCTCCCAGGTTGCACCTGTAAACAAGCTTCAGCTAAGGCCCTGTCCACGCTACACCTCTGTAACATTACAGAGTGCCCAAACCATTACCACAATGGTTTGCGTTTACACCTGTAATGTTACAGAAAGCGTTTGCGTAACCATTGTTGAAACCACATGAGTGGTTTTCAGCAACAATATCGAAACCGGTCCCACGTCTCAATAACGTTACCGGCGATAGTGTGGGCAATGTGGTAAAAGCCCTAGCACAGCGCGAGCTGCATTGTGGGATTGGCACCGGGTAACGGCCGCCTGCCCCGAGGTGGACTGGCAGCACCGGTCTCGCACCAGTCACCGCTGCAGTGTGGACACACGCATCGCTTCCCCGCTGTAACGGTTTCTGTCCGTTACGGGATCTGAGCAGTGTAGTGTGGACGGGGCCTTAGTGTCTCTCTCCTGGTTTTAAAAAAATGACTCTGGATCTGTGGACTGGAAAACTGTGCCCAGATCAATTTGCTTGGATGGGAAATTTATTCTGGATCGGTTCGGCTGGGAAGCTGATCACAGACCAGTATGGCGGGTACAGTAACAGTTATTATGGACACACACAATCTACCTAAATCTACAGCTAACCTGCCAGGGAGCCCATCCCTTCAACATCTACTGGGTCTTGGGTTGTGGCTGCCTTGAACCAAACCAACCAGTTAACAGAAGCAGTTCTTCTAACCAGCACATTTCCATCTGTTTGCAACATTACAGAAATATTGCTTCTTGATTTTGAATAGCACAGTAAAATAAAGCTGACATACAGTATCAAGTGTTTCATGAATACCATAAGTTGAAGAATGTATGCCACTACACCCACTGCTCTATTACCTTGGCTTTTAAGATTTTACATAATCTTTGAAAAGGCTGGTGTACTTTATGCGAGTTACGATTTGCAGGATTCCACTGAAGTACAAATTTGCTACATGCCTATCTTCTACTGGCAGATAATCACTTTAGTACCAGCTATTTCCTATGTACAAATGACAAGTAACAGACCAATTAGAACCTTGATCTGCAGCTGGAACCCAGGAGAATGCTGAGGTGTTGCTGTGTTTAACCAGTCTATAAAACCCCAATCATGTTGAGTTAGGCATAGCACAAATCCATTCAGTGTACCCTGCAGTAGAGAATGTGATTTATCTTGTGATCTCCCACAAATAAGCCTGACACTTTAAAATCCATGTGCTCGAAAATCCACTTCACTTTCAGGACCTGATGAATAATCATTACCTACAAAGTTGCTTACAAATAATAGGGCTGATTGTGGAGAGCTACTTAAGAGGTTGGTTTTCTCTCTCTTCTCCAAAACAATTAACAACGCACTGGCTGCAGAGGCCATCCCATTAGAATTAAATAGCTATTGGAGCTAAAGATCTGTTTTGCCACGCTCTGTAAGTAACAAACTTGAGCTGTAAATTAAATATCTGCTTCCTTATCATGTTATCAGTCTGAGGCAGCAAGTCTGGTCTGTTGTGCTTTACACATACAAGAAAGCATCAAGACAAGGTTTGGGTAAATTGCTACAGCTCTAAAGGGGAATTTTTTCAGTTTTACCTACATGTTCTGAAAAATGAAATGCCTAGAACAAATCTCTACATAAAAATAAAACCAATGCCTCTAACCAGCAGCGCCTCATCAAAAGGAACGAAGTGCCAAAAAACATGATTCAGTAGCAGAAGCCCATTACAGAAACTCAGAAAACTGTGAATGTAAATAAAGCAGCTAGCACTGGCTGACAGTGTACTCAACAGCACCTCATTTGTTTGACATTTATTTCATGCTACTCTGAATTGCCACTTTTCAGTGAGGGGCAAAATCAAGTTATACGAGGAAAGTTTTGATGGGAAGTCTGCCAAAGGCAACTGAAAGTTATTGAATTATGTTACAAGCTAAGAACACAAAAGCTATGAGGATGGGGACAGGCTAGAACCAAACATAGGCCCAGTGTGTTGCTGTCCCTGAATGCAGCTGCTTGAGAAAACTATATGGGAAAATGAATGGTGGGCTTGTTCAGGTTGGTCCACAGGTCACAGAGGGAATGAATGCTCAGTGAGATGGGAGCAAGTCTGCAGGACGAGAGAGCCCCCCCCTTACCTTACCCCCTCTCACTCTCCCTGTGACTGAGGAAGGTTGGGATGCGAAGGATGGGACCAGACCAGTGAGACTCAGAAAACCACACAATGAATTACATATAGGCAAAAAAAGACCAACACAACTTAGGGAAAAAAATAAACAGTGAAAGCCTAACCGCTGAAGTCACAATGCGGTGGATTAGTCCTCCTCCTGTCGCCGATGTGGATGAGCCTTCCCTGGCTGCGGCTTGCCAAGCCCTTATCAATTCTCCGAGACCACATGTCACGAACAACGACGACGATGTGTATCCCAGCCCACCAGGCCAGTCATTCGAGACTCTGAGGCTGGACCATCGACGACAACATGCACGAGAAACTCACTCACTTGTCGATATGGCACAAAGCGGCAATGTGCTGTGTCTGTGTGGATTCAGCACACATGACACAACCACAACACTACAGTTGGGTTTCTGGCGAGTGGCTGGCATGCCCTAGGGAAGGGCAACGGTGGTCGGTGGGTCGTTAACGATTCAATGGACGGGACTGTCTGGGTGGAGCGCTTGCATGCACACTACCGCCCAGTCCGCGATCCGCCTCTGCGACTTAATTGGCTGCTGCAGTGCTGGGTCCTTGACTGACTGACTGATGTCATGCTGATGCTGGGCTTGCTGCTGGCAGGCTGTACTTGGGGAGGGGGAAGGGAAATAAAAAAATATCTAATTAAACGGTCAGTCATTGGCGGAATTTGGCACCCCCTGCTACAAGGTGCCCTAGGTGACCTCCTAGTTCGCCTATCCTTAAGACCGGCCCTGGTAAAATACCTAGGGATGTACCTAGATCCAGCATTAAGTTTTACGGATCATCTAGTGAATATTGGTAAAAAGATTCATCAGAAGCTGGGGTACTTACAGTATATAGGAATATTAATTTTTTGACAAATGAGGCTCGCATGATCATTGCAAAACAGATATTGATACCAACATTGGAATATGGGGCATTTCTTTATGTAAATCAGGACAGGTCATTTTTAAATAGATATCAGCTCAATCAGCAAGCAGCATTTGTAGGTTTGGTTTGAGAGCTCCAACTCGGATGCATCATTGCATTCTGTATGACCAGATGAATATTCTTCCTCCTTTACAGCGTTCTGATTATTTGGCTACTGTATTCACTTTTTCCATTTATAAAAATGTAACACCACTTGGCTTATATAACAAACCTGTTCAATTTAATAGTTCAAATGTCGCCAGAAAACAGTTAGAGACTCTCTTTCGTTTACCCCAGGTAAAGTTGCAGTGATGTAATCAGTCCTTTTTTTATTATGCACCAACACTTTTAAATAGTATTTCAAGTCTAGTTAAAGTGGCAAAAGATGTTAAGCAATTTAAAGCACTGTTTTTCGAATATTATGACATGAACACCAATTGTAACTGCTATTTATGAAGTATATTGAGATGTTATTGATGTACAGTATGTGCTCTACTACGGTTTGTTAATATTTTGTATGATGCTTTCAAGTCAGTTGGTTTATACTTTGTGCGTATTTATGTCATATATAACTGAAAAGAGGCTGGTCCCAGTTACTTCCTGGTTAAAAATAAAAACAGACAGACAGTGGTGGGTGAGACGAGGAACTGACAGGGCAAATCTGCAGATGTATGTGATATCCCATTTATAGAGAACACTCGCATTGGCATGGGAAAGGACAGGCAGAGCACATCTGAGTCCAGGGAGCAGGACACCATGAGCTACGGAAATCTTGGCAGCTGGGATAAGGGAGTGGCGCATCTTGTAAGCAATTCCAATCTTCGAGAGGACATGCCTACAGACCTCATTAATATGTGAGGTGAAGAGGAGGGTCAAGTGTTACTCCCAGGTATTTAAAGGAGTCGGTATTTGTTATGACTGGCCCATCTAGGCAACGGACCTGCAGATGGGGAACTCTATGAACTTTTCTAGATGGCCCGAAGAGCATGGCCTGAGTCTTGAACAGATTAAGGATAAGATCATTTGAGGAGAGCCAAGATGAAAAAAATATTTACCATAGTAATGTTGTTTCTTCCCAGTGATGCTCAGATATTCATAACTTTATGCAGTAAGCCAGAGGGGTTGGACTGCCCAGAGAGAGACAACACATGCAAATGATGGAACACTTTGCACGTGAGTATCTTTCACACACTGTCTCTACCAACTGTGTTCTAGCCTCTTCAGATTCTGTATGGGGCCTGGAAAGACAGGCCTAAGGTAACCTAGTATTATGATTTTTTATTAGTAAACCTGGGGTTTTCCCACAAATGTAAACATTTCAATTATGACACAACCTCCAACTGGAAGAACAAGATAATTTAGAAAAATTAGAACAAAATACCAGTAAAATACCTAAAAAGAGAATCACAAATGAACTCTGTTTGCCAAACCATTGACAGGTGCAGAGGATATGCACTTCAAGGGTATACTGTGATTTGGTGGCACCAGCATGCGGAGTGCAGAGGCTGACGTTCTGGGAGGGAAGTTATGAATATCTGGAGCATCACTGGGAAGAAACATTACTATGGTAAGTAATTTTTTTCTTCTAGCCCCAGTAATGCTCAGATATTCCTAACTTTATGCAGACTACAAAGCAGTACCACTGGAGGTGGGCATAGAACTTACTCTGGAAACAGATTTTTGCAGGACTGCTGTGCCAAACCTAGTATCACTTCTAGATACAATATCCAGATTGTAATGCTTTGTAAAGGTGTGTACTGTCTTCCAGGTAGCTGCTTTACAAATGTCCATTCGTGAAACATCTCTGGCAGCTACTAAGGTAGCAGCTGTCCCTCTTGTAGAATGGGCCATCAACCCTGTTGGGGTCTCCTTACCAGCTTTTGTGTAGCAGAACTGGATACACTGGACTATCCATCTAGAGATGGACCTTTCTGAGGCTGGATTACCTTTTCCTACATCCCCATAAGTCAGGAACAATTGTTTTCTGTCCTGCCTATGGTCCTTAGTGGCTGTCATGTAGTAACTGAGAGCCCTTTTAACATTCAGACTGTGAAGTCTTCTTTCACCAGAATTGCCATGGTCTGTGAAAAAGATAGGAAGGGTAACAGACTGATTAATATGAAAATCTGAAACTACTCTGGGAAGAAATGTTCTGTTTGTTCGGAGGACTACCTCATCCCTGTAGAATGAGATATAGTCCTGGTCGATACATAGAGGCTGTAGCTCACTGATTCTTCTTGCAGAAGTCATTTCAAAGGGAGGGCCCATGAGCTTAGCTATACAAACATTGAGATCCCATGCTGGCACCGGTGCCCTGTGAGGGGGATGAAAATGATTCAAGCCTTTAAAGAACCTTCTAAAAATAGGTTCTGAGGCTAATGTTACCTTTGCTCCAGCAGAAACGTAAGCAGACACTGCTGTAAGATGAACTGCAGCAGTGAAATGTTTTGTGTTCATAAAGCATAACTTTCCTGCTAGCTAGCCTCAGCATGCTGATACTTTTACTCTGTACCATACTGCCTGTAAGGTTTTCATCTGTTGTATATAATGTTTATATTTGATATTGCCTTGCCTGTGCTTCATGTCATATGTTTTTGTACTTTGTTCTGCATATTTAACAGCAACCTTGCTTCTGTACCTTGTATAACTTATTTCTATTCTTGTACTGTTTTGTTTTCTACCCCTCCAGGGTCAACCCTGAAAAAGGGACTGTAATTGTCTCAGTGAACTTACCCGGTCACCAAAATTCAAATAAATAATAAAATAAATCTTTAACTCATTCAGCTTGAGGCAGCCATTTGGAATAAGGCTATGTATAGCATGTTTCGACTCATTTATACGTTCTGGGAAGGAAATGTTTTATAGAACTGAGTTGCAAACCCAAGGAATGTAAATGAGTAAGATAGTCCAGAACGACTAGCACTCCAGCTTGAGATGGTACTAAGTCTTTAGTCGAACACCAAATAGAAAACCTTTTCCACTTAGAAGAATAGGTTTTCTTAATGGAAGGTTTCCTGTAACTTCTTAATATGTTTAACACAGCTTCAGAGAGGTTTAAATTAGTATATTCTAGTTCCTCAAGAGCCAGGCCTTGAGATTGAGAGACTTGAGATAACTGAGATTCGGGTACAACAGGGTTCCCTGACTGGAGTCAGTAGGCTGTGCCTCCAAGGGAGGTGTATTGGTTTGTTGACAGACATGGAGAGCAGAAGAGAGTACCATGGCTGCCTGGGCCAATCTGGAGCCATCAAGATCAGAGATGCTGAGTGGGATCTGAGCTTCAGTAGTACCCTGAAAACCAGAGGAAAAGGAGGGAAGGCATATAGGAACCTCCCTGACCAATCTGGAGCCAGAGCATCCAGAGGAAGTGTGCCCTGATCTGGTGGTCTGCAACAATACTGTGGCAGGCGATGGTTCTGGTGGGACGTGAACAAGTCTACCTCTGGAATGCCCCACCTTCTGAAAATAACCTGTACCACCTACTGTTCAGAGTCCATTCGTGATGGGCCTGGTTGATTCGACTCAAGGCATCTGCCAGGATGTTGTCTTTCCCTGGCAAGTGGACTGCCTGCAGGGATACTTCCAAGAAGTAAGCCAGAGTCCAAATTTATATGGCTTCTGTGCAGAGGAGGTCTGACCTGGTTCCTCCCTGCTTGTTTATGTAATACATTGTGGTGGTATTGTCTGTTTTGACCTCTACCACCTTGCCCTGTACTAGAGAAGAAAAAGGTTTTAGCGCTAGTAGCACAGTTCTGAGTTCCAGCAAGTTTATGTGCTGAATGGACCCTGTAGCTGACCAGGTACCCTGGGTTGTGTGATCCCTAAAATGGGCGCCCCAGCCCAGGAGGGACGCATCTGTTGTGAGAACAACTGAAGGATATTCCTTCTGAATTGGAATTCCCTGTCTTAAGTTTAATTCCTCTTTCCGCCACTGGAGGGCCTGTTACTGGAATGGGCTTTGAGACGTAATCCTTTCTTTGACTATAGTGAGCCCTGAGGTGGAACAGCATGTCTCATTTGAAACCTGGAGCCCAGCACTGTGCCTGTGGAAGCAGCCATGTGGCCCAACAGCTGCAGAAACTGTCTTGCAGTTTTTGGCTTGTGCAATCTGAAGGAATTTGCTATTGACTGAAGACTTTTTACCCTGTGCAGGGTGTTTATCTCTGCTCCTATGAACTGCAACACTTGTGCAGGACTGAAGACTAACCTTTTGTGACTGATCAGGAATCCTAGAGATTCCAGGAGATCTTGGGTAACTTTCAAGTCTTACTTGACCTGTTCTGGTGATTTCCCTACCATCTGCCAGTCGTCCAGATACAGAAAAACAGTAACTCCCTACCTTCGAAGGTGTGCCACTACAGCTGCTGGGCACATTGTGAACAACCTTGGGGCTGAGGAAAGGACAAAAGGCAGGGTTGAAAACTGGTAATGGCCTGATGAGAGTCTGAATCAGAGATATTTTCTGTAAGACTCCCTTATGGGGACGTGAAAATAGGCATCTTTCAAGTCCAGTGATGCCAACCAGTCTCCCTCTTGGAGTGTTGGCAAAATCAAGGCCAAAGTTACCATTTTGAACTTTGTTTTTTGCAGGTGCTTGCTTAGGGGTCTGAGATCCAATATAGGCGCCACTCCCCATTTTTCTTTGTGGTTAGGAAGTATCTGGAGTAAAAACCCCTTCCTCTCAAGGTGGCTGGAACGGATTCCACTGCTTTTATCAGCAGCAGGTTTCGAACCTCTGACTCTAGCAGTGTCTTTTCTGCTAGAGACTGTGAACTGAAAACCCCGATCTTTTGGGGAGGAAGGGATTTGAAATCCAGAGACTGACCCTGACCCACCACCTCCAGGACACACTTGTCTGTGGTGATGTTTGACCAAGCCTGGAGGACGTGGGACAGTCTGCCTACAACAGGGAGGGAGGAGGCAGCCTGTACCTCAGGGGATCTGCTTAGTTTGGGGCTCAGACTGAGTCTGGGACCCTCGCCTGGAACCTCTTCTGCCTCTACCCCTGGAGTATCCTTGCTGTGGGTACTGCTGGTATTGGGGCAAAGCCACTGCCTGGAAGAAGGGCCTGGTATAAAAAGACCTGACCCAGCCTTCCCTTCCATAAGGCCTGGTGGATGGAGAAGCTTTCTCTTTAGCAGAGTTGCTTTGATAAGTGGCTTTATACTCATCCACCATCTTCATGTAGGCCACTGTGGACTTCCCAAAAAGAGAGAGTTACCCTCTAGAGGAAAATCCAATGCCTTGGACTGTGTATCCTGAGTCAGATTTGTGGTTCCAAGCCATGCAAATCTCCTATGTGCCACCATATTTGCCATCCATCTGGCTGCAGTGTCATTACTGTCAGCAGCCATCTGAAATTGATACTTAGCCGCCTCTAACCCTGGCAGTTTTAGTCAGGTCACCTGACAGGGGCAAGGAGGCTTTTTGAGAGATAGCCAAAACTGACCGCCACAATGATTTCTGATACTGAGCAGCATAGGCTTGGAAAGTAGCCTGACACATTGCCAAGGAGGCTGATAAGTACCCTTTTTTGGCCATACTGTTGATTTTCCTGAAGTTCTTGTCTGGACAGTGTGAGGACAGAGGGACTCTAGCCTTATCACAGGCAGCTGGCTGTATGACCCCCTGGTGGTCAGGATGGGAGAAGAGGGAATCAGCTCCCTCCCTCCCTATCCAACTGGTACTTTTTGTCCATCCTCCTGTTAAGGCGAGGGATGGAATTTGGTGCCTGAAGAAGCTTCAAGGCATCTTTCTTAAAAAATGTATACACAGCGAGGCGGAGGGTTTTTGTGGGTGTCTGCCCCATCATTTCCATATATTCCACCTCCTCCTCATCTTCAACTTGCTCAGTAGTGGAGATGTCTAGTGCATCTGCCATCCTCCTTACAAAGGTAAAGTGAGAGGAATAATCCTCAGACATTCTTGGAGAGGAACCAAAGTCCATTCAGGGGACACTTCTGATTCTATTGGCTCTTCCTCCTCACCAAAATCATCATCAAAATCTCCTTCAGAAGAAGAGGGCTGAATCTTGTTGCCAGCCTGGGGACCATGAGCAGGGGCAGGAGGCTGTTGAGGAGGGATTACAGTCTGCAATGTCTGAATTATCTTAAATGCCTGGACAATCTCCTGGGCCAAAGGCATAGGCAGATTAGATACAGAAGTCCCTGGTTTGGAAGGCAAGGGTTCTTTTTTGTTTGTTTCTTTGTTCTTTCAGAAGGAACCGGGGAGTCAGCCAGTTCACGTATTCCTTTTCTGCCCTTTTCGCACGTCTCGGGGCAGTGACAGCTGTAGATGTGGGTTCAACCACAGTAGCCTGGGTTGTCAGCTGGTTAGAGCCTGAGGGACCCCTAGGAGTTTTCTTTTTAAGCCTTTCAATGCATTTTTCAATAGACTTTTCAGGGAATGTCTTACAGACTTCACATTCCCCTCTTAAATGCTCAAAACCCAGACAAACCACACATAGAGTGCTTATCTGCCTTTGCAAACACTTCTCCACACTGCAAATAATGTTTGAAGCCAGGCTCACCAGTCTATCGAACCAATAGGAACTGGGAAAATAAATTTTAAATGTAAACTAAGATTAACTAAATAAACAATCAGTAGAGGCAGTAAATGAAAACAAAACATACTTATATCAGTAATTTGAAGTTTTCTTCACGCAGGAGAAAGTGGACAGACGGCATTCCGAGCAACTAGACTTTTCAGGCAGAGAGAAAAATCTGAAGAGGTTAGAACACAGACAGTTGGTAGAGGCAGTGTTTGACAGATACTCACGTGCAAAGTGTTCCATCATTTGCATGTGTTCTATCTCTCTGGGCAGTCCAACCCCTCAGGCTTACTGCATAAAGTTAGGAATATCTGAGCATTACTGGGGCTAAAATGGATACATTGAAAGGAAGATGATAGTTGATCACTGAGGTCAGTGACAGACTTAGAAGCAGTGAAGAGGACCAAGTCACTGGCATACATTATGGTCCGACAGTGATTTGAAGGGGCACAATACGATTAATAAAAAGGGAAAACAGCAAGGGGCCAAGTATTGAACCTTGGGAAACACCGCAGGAGATGACAGCAGGGGATGAGAGGACTTTACAGAAGGAAACAGATTGCAAAGGACTGTCGATATAGCTGTTAATCCAGGATAAGGTGGATCCAGTTCCACCTAGCATTTGGAGTTTATTTAAAAGCAGAGGGTGGTTAACCAAGTCAAACGCTTTGGTGAGGTCAATGAATACGGCACCAGTAAGAAGTCAATTGTCTATGTTAGTCTTAACTTCGCTGGTGAACTGTGCAAGGGCTGTAGTGATACTATGTCCAGGCCTAAAGCCGTGTTGGACAGGAGACTTAATTTTGAACTTTAGGAGATGTGTAGAGATCAGCCCATGGATCAATTTTTCAAGTAATTTGCTAAGAGTTGGCAGAATAGCAATGGGTCTGTAGTTTGTTAAGATCTTAGGGTCACCTTCTTGGAACACAGGAATAGTCCTGGCAGTTTTCCATACCTGTGGAGCAGTGGAGCTGGAGATGGATAGGTTAAATAGTCTAGTAGCTGGTGTTGCTAGAATGGAGGCTGCCAGTCTTAGGATCCTTGGTTTGAGTCTATCAGGCCCTGCGTTACCATGGATGGGAATAGTTCTAAGCAATTTCAAGACTTCCAGACACATGACAGGAGCAATCGTCAGTGGTGGGGGTTGGGGATCAGTTGTAGCCGGATATGATGTCTGAGAGCCATGGGATATGGAGGGAGACATATTGGGAAGCTTGGTGAAGAGTGAGTTGAAGGCATTAGCGATAGTAGAGGGGTTACTACAGTTCACATCATTTACCATCTTTTCCCTCGGTGTCTACAGCCTATTGTTCCCTAAGATCTCATTAATTTGAGACCAATATCTCTTCGGGTTAGATGCAGTGGCACGAAGGAGTTCACTGTAGTGATTACTTTTGGCCAAACGCATCTCTTTCTTGCAGGTATTCCTCAGGGTGTGATAATCCTCGTCGGTGGAAAGAGAGGAGGATTTCCAATTCGACCATAACTTGTGCCTCAGTTTTAGGAGTTGTTAGAGTGGGCGCTTAAGCCACTTTGTGGTTTTACCCTTAACCCTCCACATGGAGAGAGGAATATGCCTCTTCTGTAGAGAGAATAAGGTATCGTTAAAAGTATTCTGTAGCACAGTTGATATCATTGGTGACAAAAATTGGAAACCAATCAACTAGACCACAGTCATGAATAATAGCATCTGTATCAAGAAGAGCAAGGTTTGAGAAGGTTAATACTTTGGAGGGATAGGAAGCGGGGGAGAGGCATCCCACACGCAATATATGGGACAGTGGTAGCTGATAGAGTTAGCTAGGACACCAGCTGAGGTAAATCGGTCCTTCCTGTTGGTAAGTATCCAGTCTATAAGAGTGTGACTGGTACCTTTGGGAGAGATCCTAGTCGGTGACAGGATAGGCTGAACTAAGTTTGCCTTGCTGATGGTTGATGCAAGGTGAGAGGCATTTGGGCCGAGTCAATCTAGGTTAAAGTCCCCTAGACAGATGACTTCATTTTTCAAGGTCACAGCTGGTATTAGATCTATGAGTTCCTCAAGACCAAGTCTGCTGTCTCTTGGGGGTATGCAGACATTTAAAATGTGGAGTTTCTTCGAACCACCCAGAAGTAAGAGAGAATAAAGGACTTCAAAATTGTTAGCTGTAGTCCTGGCATAAGGGTCACGTTAAGGTGGGATGTGTGGTACAGGGCTAATCCAACTCCTCTTTTGGAGGTGGGATGATCAGCCTGAAGCATGTTATACGCTGGAATTGCACATAAGGAGTTAAGGACTGAGGGCTTCCACCAGGTTTTGGATACGGCTAGTTACATACTTAAAAAATGTCTTGTTCCCATTCATTACTTCCTGGGCTTCTCTCTCTCTTCAGTTTGCACCTGTGCATTCTTTACTGTTTCCCTTGTTTTCCTTTGTTTCCCCCAAATACCTCCCTATCCTCCCTCTGCGTCTCCTTATACCTTGTGAAAGCTACCATTTTAGCCTTTACTTTTTCAGCACCTCTTTTGAGAACTATAGTGCTCTCTTTTTCCTCTTGCTTTTGCTCACATGTTTGACACAAAGGTTTGTTGCCTTTACTATGCTCCCTCTCATCTTCACCAACTGTTCCTAGACCCCACCCAGGCCATTCCCCCATGCCAGGTCATCCCTGAGGCATTCGTCTATCTTTATAATAATCTACCCTCCTGGAGTACAGGACCCTTCCTCTTCTGTGGTTTGATTCCACAGCCGTCCTCATATTGAACCATACCATACAATGATCACTAACAGGACTCTTAACAGGATTTACATATTCTTGCTTTTTCCTTCCCTGATGTGGACTAGAGCTTTTTGTTTATATTTATAAGACAGAGAGTGTTTTTTCTGTTAATTTTTTTTTATTTGCATTTTTCCTCTCACAACTCCACTGGCCCCCATCAGTCCGACTGCTTATGGCCTTCTCAAGATCTTGCACTACCTTTATTTTACATTGTATGTTAGAAACCTAAAAACATGGACAGCGACAGCAGAAAAAGATCAGTGGTCCAGCCAGTCTGCCCATAAACCCTAACAAACTTGGGACATACTTTCCACACAGGGTTTGGGTTCTAACCCATACTGTCCACCCTTATGCTCCCAGCCCCTACCGCTATCACCCTGAGCAACCACTAAGCCCTTCACTCTGTCCCAGCCATGTTTGAAGCCATTGACAGTTTTGGCACCCATCACATCAGCTGACAGACTGTTCCACGGCTCCACCACCCTTGCTGTAAAAAAAAAAAAAAAAAAAAAAAAAATTCTCACTTACATAGAAACATAGAAATGGTCAGCAGATAAGGATCGCCAGGCCCATCCAGTCTGCCCAAAAGCTCTATACTAGGTCTGTGGCCTCTGACCCTAACTGGTCAATGGCTTTTCACCCCATCTTCCCGCCTCTAAGGTACCCTTATGCCTGTCCCATGCATGTTTAAAACACTCCACTGTGCTCACCCCCACCACCTCCTATGGCAGTTTATTCAATGTGTCCACCACCCTCTCCATGAAGAAAAACTTCCTCACATTTCCCCTCAGCCTGCCACCTTCCAATTTCATATCATGCCCCCTCGTTCTTGTACATCTCATATTGGAAGATGTCTCCCCCCGAACCTTGTTTATGCCCTTAAGGTACTTGAATGTTTCTATCATGTCCCGCCAATCCCTCCTCTCCTCCAGCAAATACGTATTGAGGTCCTTTAGTCTCTCCTCTTATGTTTTCTAGTGCAAGCTCTGTACCATCTTCATCGTCCTCCTCTTGACCGCCTCCACCCTATCAATGTCCTTACAAAGGTACAGCCTCCAGAACTGCAGAGAGTACTCTAGGTGAGGCCTCACCAGCGTTTTGTACAATGGCATCACCACCTCCCGCCTTCTGCTAGTGATACCTCTGCATATGCATCCCAGCATGCCACTGGCCCTCCCTGCAGCCTTTATACTCTGCTTAGACACCTTTAGGTAATCAGAAATGGATCCATGACACCGGCGAGACAACCCCGACTGCGACGTCCGCTACAGTGCCGGGAACCAGTCGACAACCCGACCGGCGACACACCTGAACCCGATAAGCAAAATCCCGATGGACAATACTGGGGGGCTGTGCCCCAGCGCCTCCCCATGTGGTGGGTTTGCCTCCTGCACCCCCCTTCTAAATATATCTAACTCCACGTCCCACAGACAGTGGAGTTAGATATTTATCCCCCGTTGCCATACAGTGTCTCAAAGCAAACCCCCTATCACTGCTGATTTAGGCATGGTGGGGGTTTCACTGTCAGGGTGTCGCGGTAGTGGCGGCATACCATCAGAAATGATAACCACAGGTCCCCTTCTTCCTTGGTGATCATCAGCAACTCCAACCCCCCATCCTGTAGCTCTCCCCATGGTTCCCTCTTCCCAGGTGCGTTACTTCGCACTTCTTGGAATTGAACCTCAGTTACCACACCTCAGACCATTTTTCAAGCTTCCCCAGGTTCTTCCTCATTCTCTCCGCCCCATCTGAAGTATCCACGTTAGTTTTAAAGTTTTAAAATTCCTAGCTCGTGAGGTGGCAAAATCCCCATTTGCAAGCTGTCAAAATCACTGTTTGCAAGAATTCCATGTTCGTCAGATTTTGGCCATCTGGTCTGGAAATCACGATCAATGATTTTGTCAGCTCGTGAAAAGGTATTTTGTCACCTTGCAAAACAGGATTTAAAAAAACAATCCCCTTTCTTGAGCTGTCGAAATCTCCTTTCGTGAGTCCATTCCCTTTAGCAAGGTGACAAAATCCCTGTCTGCAAGATAATCCTTGTTCGCTAAAAGGGCCATCTGGTCTGGAAATCAAGAGCAAGGATTTTGTCAGCTCGTGAAAAAGAATTGGCTCATGAATGGGGATTCTGACAGCTCATGAAAGGGGATTAAAAAAATCAATCCCCTTTCGCATGCTGTCATAATCCCCTTTCATGAGGCAATCCCCTTTCATGAGCCAATCCTTGTTCATGAGATAGGGACATCTAGCCTGGAAATCACGTTCAAGGATTCTGTCAGCTTGCGAAAGGGGATTTTGTCACCTTGTGAACGAGGATCGGAAGTGAGTGACAAATGAAGAATTTTAAAATTTAGAACGGCCGTCTTTTTACCAAAATGAAGCAAACCAAAGCCATGAGTTTGTAGAGGATGTCACCCTGAACAAAACCCATGCTTAATTTACAAGAGAACACAACCGTTGGGCAAGCTACAACATTTTGTTTGTGGGGAAAAATGAAAACAAGATGTGTGCTCATGAAAGGGGAATTTTTCCTCACGAATGGGGATTTTATAAATCCCCATTTGCGAGGTGACCAAATCCTTGATCACGAGCCCAATCCCCTTTCGCAAAACATACATATAGATCTAAGACTGAACGGAGCATGCTCATAACCCGAAAATTCAAAATTAAATAACCTTTGAATGGATTAATAGTTTTTCATTAAACCAACTCTGGATTGTTCTTTGGACAAGCGTCGTTCTACCCTGAAATTTTCAAACCCAAATGCCAAACAGTGTGGCCGCAGCACGATGAGCAAAAATCAGCAAAAATAGGCCAAAAAAAAGCGAAAAACACATTTTGGGCGCTTCGCTGCACGAAAACCGCAAATCCAATGGAAACACAACTTGGCAGATCAAGAGATCTACCACACGACACTGCGCATGCCACATTTTGTGCAAATCCATTAAACGGTTACAAGGTTATTAATGTGCATCAAATCTGGGGTTTAACAATAAACTGCTTACTCAATCCTAAGTATAATGGTGCGACCGCACCACTGTAATATTTATCTATCAATCTATATTTATCTATATCTACAGTTATCTATATCTATATCTATATATATATATATATATATATATATATATATATATATAAACACACACACACACACACACACATACATTCTAGTCCCAACCTCTCAGAGCAGGAAAAGAAACACAGACATTGCTGACAGAAAACGGCCCTGCGGCCCATCATATCTGCCCAACCCTACCGATCTAATGTGGACTGTGAGAGTCCCAGTGGCCTGCACAGGAGTCACAGTATGGAATACTGTAGGAGCACCCACTGAGTGTTGGAAGCACAAAGCTCCTCCAATACCAACCTGTCTCAGTAAGAGTCACTGTAGGTCATGGTGCAGGAACACTGCTAATGGGGAGCTCACAGCTACTCCATTACCAGCCTCTCATTACCAGCCTCTCCCAGCAGTAGTCACTGGTGCAAGAGCACTGACTGTAGGGGAGCTCACTCCTGCATGTAATTGGGGAAGGAATACCTTTGAAGGATCCAACAGTTGCTCAATCTGCTTGTTTTTCTTGCTGTTTTCTTCCTCCAGTCGGCGCAATTTAGTCTTCATGAGATCATTGTCAGACTTTTGGCTTTGTAACATCTACAGAAACAGAAATACATAATGTGTTACTGCGTTGCTCATGTCGTCAACATATGTGACAGGGTTGAATAATACCCTGTCCTATTTGTTATGAAGAAAGAGTTAAATGCAAGGATCTGTTCTATCCCCTCCTTTTCTGTCTCTTGTTTGTCTGGTTGCACAACCAAATTTTCTTGTGAGACCTAGGAACTAATTACTCTGACAGTCTTGCGATTCTCCGCCTCTCACTATCTTGCTACCTTCACTTGTTGTTTCTGTCTTTTCTTCCCCTTGCATTATCTGTGGTTATAAAACATTATGTGAATCTTTGTGTGAAACTGTATTAGAGTATGCCTGGCATAAATCCCACACTTCACACCATCTGTTCTCGAGGCACAGGTTAGGAAGCACAGGAAAACCAGGTGCAGTTATAAAATTTGCAAGTAGCATTCTATTGATTACAGTAAAAATTAAAAATAACATTTTTCAGTATGTACAGTATATACAAAGGCAGTACAAACGGAGAAAACAAAGTTCTTCTGAGGGTATCTCTAATTCCAAGTTTCAGTCTCACTCTCTCTTTCTCTCCCCAGCAAAAGTATTGCTGCTCTTTTTATAAGTCTTTGCCTGGAAACTCGTTAAGAGATATCATGTTTCTCACAAAATGTTCTTGCAAGTTTCTTTGCACAGCAGGCTTGCAAATAAAATAGTGTCCTAAGCTGGCCTCCTGCTGACAGCTCTGCAAAGGAGTTTACAAACAAGCCTGAAAGGAGCTCAAACTGCACCTCAGGTTAACCCACTAAATTCCAAATAGCTTTCTGCAATCATTTCAACAGTATAACTATATACACTTTCAAACAAAGGGATCCCAGTATCACTTACAGTTTCACACAAAGATTCACACACATTTAATCACAGATGCACAAGGAGAAGAAAAGACAGAAACAGCAAGTGAAGGCAGAGAGATAGCAAAAGGCAGAGAATTGTGAAACTGTCAGAGAAATCAGTTCCTAGGTCTCACAAGAACATTTAGTTGTGCAATCAGATAGACAAGAGATAGAAAAGGAGAGGATAGAACAGATCCTTGCATTTAACTCCTTCTGCATAACAAATGGGACAAGGCCTTATTCAGTTCTATCACAGGTCAGAGAAAGAACAGGCTATAAGCTGCACCACTGCCATTTGACTTTGGGCGCAACCCACCTAAGGATCGGCATACATGTGATTCATGCTTTAAAGGCCCTCACAGCTCCACCTTCCAATGCTGCTCCCTGAGCAAAACGTCAACAGCCTCTGGTCACCCCTATGCATGAATTTACAGGTATTCATAGAGATGGGTTGGGGTGTGTTTTAGAGGCAGAGATGGGCTGGACACTGGGCCTGCAGTCAGAGGCCTGGATCTGCCATCCAGTGGATCTTCTGCTTTGTGCAAGCAGGGGATTAAGAGATGCATGCTGTGTCCCCTTTTAGTGCAAGGCATTTTTTAAATACATAAAACGATGTTGCTGACCCTTCCAGACTTGGATGTTGTTGTGGAGGAGCAAGGAATACTTGGGGGCAACTGGGTCCCAAACGCACACTCCCGGCATGTGCTCTGCACCTTACCTGAGCCCAAAGTCAGGCATACCTTGCTTTGTGAATGCCTATGCAGTATGGCCCAGTCCATGATCCAAATACCCTCACAGTGCCACGGATTAGGTCAGGAGCAACATTCTGCAGATGAGGGGGCTGAGGGAGAGAGCTCCAGGATGCAAACAGGAAAGTGACACTCCAGTATCAGTCTCCCTCATCAGTGGCATTTATGGAAGATTTTACAAAGCTCTTTCTACAGTTACAGGGAGGGCATCTCAAGAGTTTGCCAAGCAGAGGCAGACATTGACCCATCTTCTGATTCGCTGAGGTTAAGGTATATTGCAGGTATAGAGACAATATATTGCCCAATTAAATATTGTATGCATTAAAATGGACTAAATTTGGCATTGCCAGACATGGCTGCAAAATAACACATCTGGTCACCACTTTGCTGGTTCTGAACCAGACAGAAATGTTATTGTATACTGAGTTTATGACTTGGGGGCCCAAATCACAATGCCCTACACACCCCAATATGGGTGCACAGGGCATTCCCTGAAGTGCAAAGGCCCCACTTAACACATGCAAGAAGGTAGTATAGCCTAGTGGTTAAGCCCAGAGCCGTGACCCTTGCAATCCCTGTTTGAATTCTGTGCAGATCTCCTAACCTCTCTGTGCTTCATTCTCTCCCTCTCCTTCTCGATCGCTACCTAAATCCTATGACATTTCCTTAACCTCTCTGTGCACTCCTAACAGCTGCCACAAACTGTTCATGGATTGCAAAGGGCTTTGTGATACAGTGTGTAAGAAAGGCATTATCTAAATCCAAATTCATTCATTCCTTCCTCACTAATGGCAATACAGTAAGGAAGCACTCTCAGTTTGTCTTGGCGCACACATTTAACTGCATCCTTGGAGTGAGGATCAGGCAGAAAAGGCTGAAAAGTGCTCCTCCACACAGAGAACACTTGCCATGCCCACCATCCTTCCAGTTGGGCACTTGAACCCTGAGCCTCTCCTCATTCCTTCCCCTAATCCTGATTCCTCCCTCAGGAGTAAGGCAAGATGCTGGCAGGCAGGCAGCTGAGGTGGTGATTCAGTGATCACAGACCCTGCCTAGGTGGGGTCACACCACAGGGTACAAGGAGAAAGAAAAGAGTGGACTCAGGGCTACTGGCAACCCTTCCAGAGATGAACCTGAACTGGGCTACTGTGGACCAGCTTGAGGAGGTTGGGAAAGGGTAGGCCTGAGGAGGTGCTAGAAAAAAATTGGGAGGGGGACCAGAAATCTTCATGGCCAACCCTTAATTTTAACCCTTTTTCATTACATCTTATTTACCCTAGATAGCCCAGCTGTGATGTAACATCTCATTTTCATGGGGGACGGGGGTCATGTTTCCAACCATTTTTTCCCAAAGCAGCTTTTCTCCCTGTCCCTGGTTTCAGATACCCTCCTCTGTCCTTGGGTGACCACCCAGCCCCATCAACCTCTAGCTCACCACCAGCGCAGTTCTATGACCAGCAGGATCCATGGCAGGAGATTTAAAGGTACCCAGTCTGCGATTTTTTTTTCTGTTACAGAGCTTTTTTTCCCCCTCAGCCATGTTGTGCTTTAGGGTTGTACACTGGTCCCAAGAACATACCCAATTCAAGCCTTGGAGTTCCCACATCACCTGGGTCCAACTGCTGTCCGACAGTTCCCATATATGCCCCTCCATGGGTAAGGGCTCTGGAGGGAAGGCCATCCTCCAACCAAGGCAGTCCACCAGGTAGACTGGACATAGAGTTGGGGCACTGGAACCCAGGGGAGCCAAGAACACCAGCCATCATGTAGACTGTCATGGGATTTTTATCCCATTTTCTTCTGTCCTCCCTCCTCCTCTGGCATGGGTGAAGCCTTCTGATGGCCTCAGATGTACGTAATGCCTGTGAAAGGAGCAAGCTCCACTGGCCCACCACAGGAGCTGATGCAGCACTGGATGCCCAACCAGTTTCGCACCCGACTTCAGTACACTGCTGAGCACCAGCTACTGGGGCCTGGCATGCCTCCTGTCACTGCCACTCGAGTTTGCTAGCAAACTCAAGTTGCCTATACGGCACTGCAATGCACTACCAAAGGGCCATTGTGGCTGCCCTTCCAGGCCATCATTCAGAAGCCACCAAGGTTTATTTCCCCATTTTTACAGTTCCCCTCCACCTGTGCCGCCAAACTTTCTGGGTTGGCCACAGACACCACAGTGAAATCTGGGTGGAACAAGCTTTCTGGCCCTCCATATAAGCCACTGTGGTACCAGCTGCACTGCTAGCTCCTCCGCTGATTGGGAAGTGCTATCACTGCTGCCGGACGCCACCCCCCACCTACCTCAAGCCCACTCTAGAACACAGCTTGCCAATACTGAAGCATAACGTGTTTCTACTAGGCCAACAGCCAAACCCAGATTCCAACCATGTTAACTGATTTGACCAAGGTCACCCTAAGTAATTGGCTCTAGTGGGGTTTGATTCTAGATCCCTGGTTCACAGTTCTGCACACAGCTAGGCAGATTTGACAACCTGTGGCTACTGCCATGAATAAATGAGTAGACAGCTGGTGTCCCTGTACTCTTACCTTCTTCAGTTCAATGATCTCGTCATACATGTCTTCTTTTTCCTTGTAGTCAGGGGTGCCCGGGACATAGCCTGAAACAGAGTTAGGTTACAGGTGGATAAAAAGGGTAAATAAAAAGGTTAGATTAAAAGCAGGCTGAAAACAGAAAAGAAAGTCAGAATCAATGTTTCAGCCTTTGGTTTTCTTCAGAAATTATTAAAAAGCACTAGTTTTCTGTTTTCAGTTCACATTTAATCACAGCCTTTTGTTTTAGTTGCAGTCCACATGCTAATAAAGCAGTCTTGATATTTTGCTCTAAAAAGGGTTAACAGTTCTTCTGCCTTTTTCTGACAAAATAAGAGCCAAAATGGTGGATCATTAGTCCCAGTCAAGTCACTTTAAAGTTCATCCAAGTGAAAATGTTTTATTTAGTTATTTTTTTTATTTAAACATTTGATGACCGGGAAAGGCTCATCTCCAGGTGCAACCCAGGGGAAGGGGAACATGGGGTCAAGAATACAATTACAATGGCACATGGGCAAAATAATATTATACTATTTTTATAATAATTACTATATAATATATATAATTATTACTATATAGTAATATTATACTGGTTGGTATTCTAAGAAAAAGAATCTCAGGTTTACCCTACAGTGATGTCAACCAATTCCTTTGCCAATTGCCTAGCTTAATGCTCAAAGTCCAAGTCTGCTGGGGTTTTGTGGCTGGGAAGAGGGAGGTCCTATCTTGTTTTTCTGTCACCATTGTGACAGGGAACTCCTCTTACATAGCTCCCCCCAATAGCAGTAATCGGGTTGGATGTGGATGAGTATCACTAGAAGAAACCCTGTTACTGGTAAGTAAAAAAGAAATTCTATCAGACTTGCTCTAATTTATTTTCTCTGTTAGTTTCAACACTGTCACTGAAATAGTTACAACTTCTGGTGTAACTACATCATCCAACTAGGAACATGGACACACTCACAATCTGTGACATCACCAAGGAACCCTGTCCATGTAAACATTCCTCTGACACAGCCCAGTTCACTATACTGCCACACCCTCAAGGAAAAAGGTTAACATACAGAGGTACACTGGAACTGGAAAAGACATTACACTAAGTCATATGATTTATTCTGTCATTCCACGTTGTCAGTGGGTTATACACAACTGCTGGGATGCAAAAAGCAGTACACCACATACTTACTGGGAGGGGGAGAATAATCTTCCAATGTTTCTGACTCAGTTGTCTTTGACTGCTGCTCCCAGATCTTTGCACTCAAAAGCTGCATCAGAGAAACTTTGAGTGTTCAATCTGTAGCAACTGTAAACGTACGCAGAGATGATTAAGTACCTGCTTTGCACAACTTGAAAGCAACGTTTCTTCTCTTTCTGCCCAGGATGCTGCAAAAGTCCTGTATGAACGCACTTTGATCAACACTGGTGGCTTCAATTATGTTGCCACATAAGACTTTGCTATGCATAATCTGACTCTTCTAGCACAGGATACCTTAGAATCTTTCTGACCTTTATGTGCTGTGCCACACAAAATAGATTGGCCATCTGACTTTAAGTACATTTAGCTTGCTTTGTAAACATCTAACTCGTGAAGTTATTTCTTCAAACATGAAGTCTTGCTGTATTCTGACTATAGCAGTTAGCCCCAGCACTTGAACTGCTCCAGAGAGGAAAGAGTTTAATTCTATGCAGGTCATAGAACGTTGAGCTCGCGCTTGGTTCAAACCTCTGTCTGCTGCACTTTGAAGAGTAACAGTCAGATTCTTTACTCCGCCTAACTGAACAGTCGCTCCGGAGATTTCTCCTCAGCTCATGGTTCTCGGTCAGTTAAAGTCGTTGGTTTTACCGATAAATTCTTTGTTTTTTCAGTTCAGATCTCTGTCTGTGGTACAGTAAGTACATAGGTAGTGGACTAGAAATGAAAAATCTTGTGGAAATTGTAACTTTATTAAACTGGTTCGGCTGAACCAGTTGCTGTATAGGACTTGTGTTGTATTATTTTTCTGTCAATTTAGTGTGTGGTACCGGTCCTTATTGGTTTTAAAAAAAACATGGTTTTACCTTTTTTTCAAATACCCGTGACACGATTAGAAACCGATAAGGGAGTCTTGACTTGCTGAAGCCAAGTAAAGAGTATGTTTTGTTGATTCAGGATGGCCACATCTGAGAAACCCAAAGAAAAACCGAACCCACTGGGTTTCAACACTGCAGAGTGTGTGGGGAGGCATTTGCTAAGGCTGATCCCCACACCACTTGTGTTTATTGTCTGGGGTTTGACCACCTCGATTCAGACTGCTAAATTTGCAAGAATTTCCCTAAAGCTACCCTGGATAAAAGATTGGGCAGGCTTAGGGAAAAAGAGGCTGAGAAGTCCGCTGACCCAGATGGCCAGCCCAGTTTGGTTCCGACCGAACCAGAAGGCATGCCCTCTGACCAGGGCGAGACTCCTTCGGGCCAAAGGAGAGCCGATTCCAAGAGATCGGTTCCATTGAAAAGAAAAAGAAAAGAAAAATCGATTGGTTCGGATCCAGAACCGCAGCATCCAACCACCGAGGAAATTGCCCGAGCGATTCGCACAGTGGAGTCGCTTCGTTCAGTTCCAACCAATCCGGCGCCTTCTGGCAGGCGTTCAGTCCGGTCGGTTCCTCTGGTTCAAGATTATACCCCTGAAGATTTTTACGAACCAGACTTGGAGGGGGATGATGATTATGATGATGATGAAGGTGATGATGATGTTGGAATAGACGGTCTGGATGAGCCCATAGAACTGGACATCTCCCCAGACAGGCCTTCTGGTGTTTCCCCTCCTACTCTCCCAGAGTCCCCGTCCCACTTTATGTTCTACAGAAAGGTGGTAGAAACCCTCCAGCTCCCTATGGAAGAGGTTGCTGAGGAACAAGAGGAGCCTGACTATGTGGAGGTGATGGATATCCCAGAGTCCAAAAGGTTGTCTACTCCCCATCACAAGTCTTTAGGGAAACAGACACAAAAGTTGTTAAAAACTCCAAATTCTTCAACTCCTGTGGACAGACGGATGGACAGGAGGTACATGTTGTCAGTCTCAAGTACGGAGTACTTGTACCAGCAGTGCAGCCATATTGGGGTCATGCAGGCTGCAGCCTGTGAAAAGGCTAACATTCCCTTGGCTTCACACCCCCAGATAAAGACTCTAGGAAGTTGGATGCCATGGCAAAGAAGCAGTACATGGCATCTTCTTTGGGACTCAAAGAGGCTAATTATATGGCCTATACAGCCAGGTACCAGAAGTCCAGGTGGGACACTGTACTGGAACTGGCTAAGCAGGCCTCTCCCCAGCTGGCCAAGGAGCTGGGAGAGGTGGCTGCTGCTGGGATTGAGGCATCGAAGATCCAATTTCATGCTGCTGTAGATGCCAATGATGCATCATCTAGAGTCATGGCTACATCTGTGGCTCTTTGGAGACTAGCTTGGCTCACGTGTACTAGTCTATCTTAGGATACCCAGGCTAAGGCTATGCATTTCCCGGTAGTTAATAATTCTCTGTTTGGGGAGCAGACAGAGAATTATATGAATAAGATGGGTGAGTACAGGACCACTTATAGGAGTGCACAGGCCAAGGAAAGGCAGGCAACTCCTCAAAGGCCGCAAGCTAGGGGCAGGGGCAGGCCTTTTCATAGGCCTTTCTACCAAGCACAGGCCTCCTCTCCTTTTTCCCAGAGGTGGTTCTTCAGAGGGAGAGGCAGAGGGGGATGAGCAGGGCTGCATCCACCTCCCAGCCTAAGGCTCCTGCCAAGCAGACACCCTGATGTGTCACCCCGGGTTGACTCCCCCATTCCTGTAGGAGGCAGGCTGTCTTACTACTTACAGGACTGGAAGTCTGTTACCTCAGACAGGTGAGTCTTGGAGGTAGTAAGCCAGGGACTGGCTCTCAGCTTCAAAGAATTTCCAAAGCTGAGAGCCAGATCTTTTCCACCTGCAAACATCTCCAAAACCATTGCTCTAGAGGCAGAAGTTTCATCTCTACTGGCCTTAAGGGCAATAGAGACGGTTCCTATAATCCACAGGGGCAAAGGTCTGTACTCCAGGTACTTCTTTACCCCCCAAAAAACTGGAGAGTGGCGGCTCATCCTAGACTTAGGATACCTGAACAAACATCTGTTAAAGCCAAAGTTCAAAATGGTGACTCTGGGAATAATTCTTCCCTCTTTAAGGCCAGGGGACTGGCTTGCCTCCCTGGACCTAAAGGATGCCTACTTTCACATTCCCATCAGATGCTCCCACAGAAAGTACCTCAGGTTCGAATTGCCTTCAGGCCATTACCAGTTCAGAGCAATGCCCTTCGGTCTAACTTCAGCTCCAAGGGTGTTCACAATATGCCTAGCAGTAGTAGTGGCATTCCTAAGGAGAAAAAATATTTCCATATTCCCGTACCTGGACGACTGGCTCATAGTGGGTCAGTCCCCATACCAAATCAAGTCAGATTTGAAAGTGACCCAGCAAGTGCTCACTTCTCTAGGTTTCCTTCTCAATCTTCCCAAGTCAGTTCTCGAGCCAGTGCAACTTTTGACCTTTACACAGGGGTAGAACTGGACACTGTCAAAGCAAGAGCATTTCTCCCCCTGGTAAGGGCCATCATAGAACTGGCTTCTTCCTTCTGCCTTCTAGTTTCTCGACCAGCAAGGCACTTCCTTCAGCTTTTGGGCCCCATAGTAGTTTTCACTGCAGTGGTCCAAGGGGCCAGATGAGGGACATTCAGTTTCACCTGAGGGCCTTTTGGTCTCAGAAAAAAGACCCTCTAACCAAACTTATTCCAGTGATTCAGACCCTGATCCAGGCTCTTCAATGGTGGCAGGATCAGGACAATCTCGGCAAGGAGTCCCTTTCATCAATCAATCTCATTCAGTGGTTCTAACCACAGATGCTTCTCTCCTGGGGTGGGGAGCTCAACTGGGGACTCTCACAGCCCAGGGAGTGTGGTCCACTCAGGAATCTCTTCTCTACACCAATCTCCTGGAGCTCAGGGCAGTTTTTCTGGCCCTGCAAGCTTTCTCGGAATCAGTACAAAACAAGGTGGTTCAGGTCAGGACAGACAACACCACCACCATGTGGTATATCAACAAGCAAGGAGGCACTCGGGCTACAACCTTGTGCATGGAAGCCATGAAATTATGGTCCCTGGCATATTCTCTACAGACCTCTCTGGTAGCAGTCCACCTTCCAGGGAAGGACAATGTGCTAGCAGATACATTGAGCAGGATCTCCGAGGGCCATCACGAATGGTCCCTGGATCCCCTAGTGTTAAAAGTGATTTTTTCAAAGTGGGGCACTCCAGAGATAGATCTCTTTGCAGCCCCAGACAATCACCAACTTCCTCTCTTTTGTTGCAGACCCCCAGTCTTAGGCTCAGTCCCTCTGGATGCTCTGGTTCTGGATTGGAAGGGAAATTTCTGTATCACTTCCCTCCTTTTCCTCTACTGCCCAAGGTTCTGGTCAAGATAAGATCACACTCTTGCAAAGTGATCCTTATTGCCCCGGATTGGGCCAGGCAGCCTTGGTATCCCCTGTTGCTGTCCCTAGCAGTCCATCTTCTCCTGTCTCTTCCCAGGAATCACAACCTGTTAACCTCCTCTCAGGGGAGGATTTGGTACCCCAACCTTCGGTCTCTCAATCTCAAGGCATGGTTCTTGAAGAGTTAGAGTATGCAAATTTGCATCTGTCTCAAGGGGTTCTGGACATTCTCAAAGCCTCTCAAAAACCTGCCACCAGAAAAACTTATAACTCCAAATGGAAGAGATTCAGCATTTGTTGTTTCAAGAAATATGTATCCCCAGATAGTGCTGACTTGTCTACAGTTCTGGATTACATGGTTCATCTTAACGGCCTAGGCCTTAGGCCAGCTACCTTCAAGGTACAGTTGTCAGCTGTTTCTGCCTTTCTGTCAGTGACAAAGCCCTCTTCTCTGCCATCTCATCCCATTTTTTGTAAATTTTTCAAAGGATTGCTGCATACCAATCCCCCCATTTAGGGATCCTACTCCTGCTTGGGACCTTAATGTTTGCATTGCTCAGCTTATGCAACCCCCTTTCGAGCCTTTGTCTTCAGCGGAGCTTAAGTACCTGACTTGGAAAACTGTGTTCCTGGTACCTATTACTTCTGCCAGATGTATCAGTGAATTGCAAGCTCTGTCAGTGGAGCCTGATTTTATCTCATTCCATAGAGATAAGGTGGTCCTTAGAAACAATAGAAGGTTCTTACCTAAAGTGGTTTCTGATTTTCATTTGAATCAATCCATGTCTCTCCCTGTGTTCTTCACTGATCATTCTTCAGGAGAGAGAAGATTAAACATGTTTAGATGTTAAAAGGGCCCTTAGCTGCTACTACATTTAGCACACTAAAGCACACAGGTTTGACTCCCTCCAGTTGTTCCTCACTTATGGGGAGATGGGGAAGGGCAAACCAGCCAATAAGAGAACTATTGCCAGGTGGATTGTCTCTTGTATACAATTCTGCTATGAGAAGCTAGGCAAAATAACACCCTCAGGCCTGAGGGCTCATTCGACTAGAGGTACTGCTGCTTCCCTGGCTGCTGCCAGGGATATTCCTTTACTAGACATATGCAAAGCAGCCACCTGGAAAACAGTCCATACATTCACCAAGTGTTAGTCTCTGGATATCCAGGCTAGGAGTGATGCTCGGTTTGGTACAGCAGCACTGCAGAGCCTATTCCCAAAATAGGTTTGAATCCCTCCTCCATGGAGGTACTGCTTGGTAGTCTGCAATTGTCAGAATACAGCACGACTTCATGTTGTTTGAAGAAAAAAATACTCACTTTAGTAATTGTGTTTCTTCTAATGGAGTCTTGCTGTATTCTGACCTCCCTCCCTGCCTCCCCTCTCAGAACCTGTTTTTTGGGAAGTGGGCTGGCAGGTGCAGCGTTGCACCCCAGGGCTGCATTTGGGCACTCCCTCTTTTTAGAGAGGGGGAGTGGGTTATGTTTATTTTAATAGTAATAAGTTGTTCACTACCTGGTTTTTGATTTTGGATTTCTCAACTTGAGTCTTTTGGGGATCCAAAATATTTAGTTGCCATTTGGCTAGTAAAACTTTACAATTTCCACATAGTGAGTTTAGTTAGTTAGTACTGGCTCATACGAATCCGACGGTTACACTTCAAAGTGCAGCAGACAGAGGTTTGAACCGAGCGCAACGTTCTATGCCCTGCATAGAATTTAACTCTTTCCTCTCCGGAGCAGTTCAAGAGCTGGGGCTAACTGCTACAGTCAGAATACAGCAAGACGAGCCGGCCCGCCAGCGCAGTGGTTGGATTTCTGCTTGTGACACCGGTGACCCGGGTTCGGGAACGGACTTGGCCGCCGGAGGGTTGGAGCCGGGGGAGAAGGATTGAGCGCCCCTAGGACTGCTCTCCTTCTCCGGGGAAGGGGGACCCGCAATCGCACAGAAGTGACACCTGGCAGAGGCGGGTTGCCGCCTGTCGTGACGCATAAAATCGACGCTCTGGGGCAGGACAGATGCCAAGGCCATTGCACGCCTCTGCCCCAGCCTACAGGGGAAGGAAAAACATGGCAGGACCCCTGTCTCTGTGAAGCCCCCCCCCAGGACTTCAATTAGCCTCTGCCGCCAGAAGCTCTCCCAACTAGATACTAGCCCGTGGCACCAAATACTGGAGACCGGTACCACGGCCCCGCCATCCGGGTGGTAAGCCGGGGGTGACTGGGAGCAGCAAAGGCAATGGGCAGTAGGTGGGAGTCCCAGGGGCCATGACCAGGGCTGATTCTGACAGAAGGGTCCTGCCAGAAAAGGCAGAATAAATATAAAAAAAAAAAAAAGAATACAGCAAGACTCCATTAGAAGAAACACAATTACTAAGATGAGTAATTTTTTCTTCCTGTCTATGGACAGTTTCTGCATAATGGCATGTTGTTAATGAGTAATCTTCAATAAATACACCCCAAGCACGAGTCACTGACACAGCTATAGTTTTACAAAGCTGTGCCTATGGGCATGGCTAGCAGCCAATGAAGCAGGCTGCTCTAAGTGAGTTCTCCTGTACTCGCTGCAATTAAATGCAGAAAATATAAAAATATGTTAGCTGGGCCTGCCTGCCAGTGAAGCAGTAGAGCTACTGCTCACAACGTCGATGACCTGGGTTCGCGAACAAGCCTGGGCTGTCGGAGGGCTAGCTCAGGGAGAAGGACTGATATCCATGAATGCCTCCTTCTCTGGGGAGGGAGGGCTACCATTCCCGCTGCAATACTGCCACCTGGGAGACCAGAGGTGGCAGAGCAGCAAAGAATGCCAACAAGAGGGGAGGGGATGACATCGGCCAGGGGACCCACGATCTGCGTCCGCTCAGCAGATGCCAGTGCACAGGTCTCCCTGTGTGTGCGCCGATGTTGTCAGGGGATTACTGGAAACCAGGAAGCAAAAGCTCGACCCCGGTGCTAGCTTCAGGTGGGACTCTGGTATATCCAGGATGGTCCTTGCCACCACCCCAAGCCACCCAATGAGGTGCACAACTGGGGGTGCAGCTGTCTACCCCCAGCCCCCCCAGCTCCTGCCCAGAGAGTAAACCAAGGCTTCATGGGGGCAGGCTACAACCATGGATGGCCCAGTGGCTCCTAGCCGGAGAACAAGCATGGAGATTTGGGGGCATAAAAAATAAGCTGGGACGACCTGGTGGCGTGGAGGGTTGAGGTGCTGGATGCGACACCTCACATCACACCGGCGACCCAGGTTCAGTGATGGACCTCGGGAGCCGGGAGTCAGCGGGGGAGGGAGAGGACTGAGCATCCGGAGGACTGCTCTCCTCTCCTCTCCCTGGGAGGGATCCTAGGGCTGCTCGGTGTCCTCGCAACCCCCGATAGAGATAGGGGGGTACTGCAGAATCACCAGCCAGATCATAGGGGCAGGGAGTGCAGCAGATGTCAGCAGGAAAGCCGTGTGCAGACGTCATTGCACGCCGTACCCCCAGGGGGAAAACCACCATGTAGAATATCCACATCCATGGGGATAGGCAACGGCACCACCACCCCCCGTAGCCACACTCCAACTTCCTGTCATCCTCCTCTCCTGGGCCGAGCCCAGCCCGGCATGCCTAATTCTAGATAGAGCGGATAGGGCGGCCCCTACCTTGGGGGGCTCAGAGCCGGAGGGATCGCCAGGCTGGTGCCGGGAGTTGGAGATGTCTCAGGCAAGGAGGTAGAGCTAGGGGTAATGGTGGATGCCTGAAAGAGTTCCTCATGGGACGGTGCAAAAATAGAAGATACAGAAAAAAAAAAAGTTGGTGGGGGGGGGGGAAGAGTACATTAGCTGCAAATGACAAATCTTACAGCATTTGATAGAGCTCCACATCCAGAATCAAACAGTACCAAACGGTAGCTGTACTGAACATGGAGAAACCATGGCAAGCCACACAACAGGAGAGTGGCAAAGAGAAGCCACCAGAGCAGACGGGGGGGGTGAACCAAGTAATGAGGCGCTGAGGAAACAGTAGAGGTGCTAGAGGGAGTCCAGGCCCCAGTATCCTCATCCTCCTCATCTTCATCACCAGGCAGCAGAAAGTCAGGGTGATAATCATCTTTTTCCCCTGGCTTAGAAGTAGGCACAGAAGACATTGGACGACTGAGAGGGGGCTAGTCGTGATGACACATGGTGTGTTGGCACCAATGCCGGCCGAGAGGGCCCCACCAGTGATAGGCCTGGAGGTGGGGCAACTCTCTGCATGAAGTCCCAGAAGAGGAAACTAGGGCCTGGACATCAATGGTCACCGGCGTTAACAGGGAATCCTGAGGCAGCGCGGGGGGCGTTGAGGCCCCACCGACATCAGGGAGAGCTGAAGCAGAGATGGGATGGAGTCAGGTTTAGGTACCGACTGAGGTACCTGCATCCCTGATGTCGCAGGAACGGTCAGCGCACTGGCTGAAGAGGCCTGAAGCCTGACGACGAATGACCATCACTGGCCACAACCAGATCGGCGTCGCTCCCTGACTGCAGCCCCTGAGGAAGCAGAGGGGGCATTCAGCAGGGGCAGATGCACTGGCCAGAGCAAAGAATACCCCGGCAACAATGGGCCAGCATCAGTAGAAGAAAAACCAACAGGCTGCACAGCCAGAGATTCCCCCCCATGCAAGAAAGGGTAAGGAAGGCAATGGGGATCATCAGTGGGAGTAGGGAAGGCCCGCTGATAATGAACCAATGCCAGGCAGAGGAGCTCCGGCAGGAAAGACTGCCAAGGCCAACCCTGTAGTGGAGAGGGTGTAGGCAGCAGCAGGGGTCAACGACGGTCTGGTTGACGACCCTATAACAGTCAGTGCTGGAAGTGGCAACTAAGAACGTTCCCAGGAGGACCTGTCTTTCTCCTGGTGGCGATGCTTCCCCAAAAACTTGTCCCAGGCCTTGGCGACATGAGAGCTCATGGACGGGGCCAGGGAAGTGGAGGAGCGCCTAGCCTGAAGCTCCTTTCCAAGGCAACGACCTTCTGCTCCATTAGGACGGATTTGAGTTCTTTCTGGCAATGTCGCCGGGTAGCTTGATTGAAACTGCGGCAGATTTTGCAGGCCTCAACGTCGAGATCAGTGCTGAGGCAGCACACGCAGGTCCCATGGTCATCTTTATCATAAATCTTCTGCCCACAGCTGCGGCGACAGAAAAGATTATCGGATCTGGGTACAAACTAAAAGAAGTAGGGGAATCTCTTTAGGAAATAAAGTGAAGAACCAGGGTGAGAAAATAGAAAATGGAATATTCCAGAAAAATGGTGGCTGATTAAAGCGACGGTGCTCCATGGAGTCCAAGGTGTGATGGTCAATGGCAGGAAAAGAACTGCGGAGGGTGTCGGGCCGCCCACGGCTATACAGGGAGGATGTTGACGTGATGACGTTGCCGTGGGTGGCCCCAGACAGACTGCTAGCAAAAATGTTTCCGTGTGGTCTTTGTGACTGACGGCTATAGTTCCTAAGGTGTGGCCTGCTGCAAGAGACATTTTCAAAGAACATCAGGGGAACCCATCATCCTGGGAGTGAAAGATACAAAGAGTTGTAAGGAATTTCTACAATCCTTGGAACAATCCAAGCAGAAACGTAATGTCCGTTGCACATCTAGGGAATACAACTGTTCCCCTCTATTAAACGGGAAGAAAAATAGACAGGAGTTAAACTCTCTGATTCAATGTGAAGTCAGAGACAACCTTTGGGAGAAATTCAAGACTGGTCCTTAGAGTGACTTGATCCTTGTGAAAAGTAAGATAAGGAGACTCCACAACCAGAAGCTGCAATCTGGACACTCTTTGCACAAACGTAATGGCCACCAGGAACAGTGTCTTCCATGAGAGGTTCACATATAGCAGTTGGTTCACAAGCAGGTGCCATAAGGGTCTCCAGAACTACGTAAAGGTCCCACAATGGAACCGGTCTACAGATCAGGGGACAAATATGTAGGATACCTTTTAGGAATCTGCAGGAAACCTTTAGTTGGGCGACAGATTTACTATCCATGAAGGCATGAAAAGCTGAAATGACAGCCAGATGCATTTACACAAAGGAGTTCTGGAGGCCAGATTTCGGTAGGGATGAGAGGTAATCCAGAACATGTCTCACTAGACACATAAAGGGTCCAGGCTACAGAAGACACACCAATAGGTGTGCCTAGTGGACAGCTTAATAGACACAAAAAAACACCAGCAACCACAGGGGAGATCTGAAGTGAGAGACTTCTGTTTTTAATTCAATTCAATTTTATTTTTAACCAGGAAATACACCACTGAGATACTCATTTGTAAGGTGGTCCTGGGGACACACATATAGTATACATAAAAGGAAAACACTACAAATTTATACAACAGTTCACACAATACAGTGGATAATACATAAGGTACAGTCAGATTACTCAGATTTTTACATATCTACATAAGTGCAAGCAGCTAACTGCATAATACGATTGAAATGGAAGGAGGTAAGGGGGGAGGTAGAGCATGATCCAGAAGGTGAGGTAGGAATAGTCGAAGAGAAGTAGGATGAGGGGGGAAAAGGTGTAAGAGAGAGAGAGAGGCTCAGGGAGTAGCAGGGCATAGACAGACAGGAGTGCAAAACAAAAGAAAGAAGGGGAGCAGGGAGAGCCAGGGGCAAATATAGTGGTAAGTGCCGTATAAAATAATCAAATGGAGGGGACCCTAGGCATAGCACTGGCAGTTTTCTTTCAACAGAGGTTTCAGAAGAGATTTAAAGGAGGGTAGTCTGACAAGGTGAGTCAGTTTTAGGGTAAGTTGGAGGGAGTTCCACAAGTTTGGTAAGGCGTGTCTAATGGATATGGTGCCAAAATGAGATTTTACCCGGGGGTATCAAGCGAGATATAATCATATTTCCTAAGTGAGTATGTGCAAGTTGATGATTTAAAGAGGCTGGATATGTAAAGAGGGAGTTTGTTACTGAGGACTTTGAAGGCCCAGATGGAGGCATTACGCCATCTTCTGGCAGATAAGGAAGTCCAGCCGAGTTGGCTGTAAAGTGAACAGCGGTGTGTTTTGAATGGAGAGTCGGTCACAAATCTTAACACCCTATGGTACAGGACATCCAGCTTAGTAAGGACAGTTTGGGGGCAATGACTGTAAAGAAAGTCAGCACAGTCAGTTAGTGGAAGGAATGTTGTTTTGACTAATTGTAGTTTTGCTTCATAGGTAAGCAAACGTTTGATGCGGAAGAATAATCCCAGCCTTTGTTTTAGCTTTTTGGAGAGTTCTTCAACATGAGGGATATATGAGAGTTTACAGTCCAACCAGAAGCCTAGATACTTAAATTTGTCCACTCTTTCCAGGGTTTCACCCTGCATAGATACTATATGCATATTGGCAAGATGATGTGATCCGGAAGATTCATTAGTTAATGGAGAGAAGGACATGACTTTTGTCTTTCTGGCACTGGAGTAGAAGTTTCAGATGTAGCAGATTTTGCTGTAGGATATTTAATGCTTGCTGTAAATCCCTGTAGGCGATTAAATGGTAGTACGAGAGACATAAAGCACAGTATCATCTACAAATAGGTGAATACTGGGAAATGTAATATTGTGGTCAATATTGTTTACGTATATTGCGAATAATAAAGGGCCCAAGATTGAACCTTGAGGTACCCCTCTCGGAAGAATTTTGCAGGGAGAAAGGTTGCCCTGCGCCTTCACCTGATGCTGCCTTCCAACAAGGTAGCATGAAAACCATGTTAGGGCATTATCATCCAGCCCAATGTGATGTAACAGGGTCAGTAGCAGATCGTGATTCACCATATCAAACGCTTTGCTTAAGTCAAGGAAAAGTGTAGCAACGTAATTCCTCACGTCAAGTGCAATTTGACAATCGTTAGTAACCTTAGTTAATGCAGAGACTGTGCTGTGACTTGGCCTAAAGCCAGACTGTAGAGGGTTTAGTAGGTTGTGATTCTCCAAAAATTCCCTTAGTTGACAGTTTACCAGCTTTTCAAGAAGTTTTGTCAGAACAGGAGAAAGAGAGATGGGTCTGTAGTTGTTCAAGTCACTCGGTTCACCAGATTTGAGCACAGGGATGACATGGGCTGTTTTCCACACAGGAGGGAGTGCTCCTTGAAGGAGTGACATATTGACGAGGTGAGTGATTTGCGGGGCTAGATGATAATAGCCTAGTTTCAGAAAGAGGGTGGCAATTTGGTCAGCCCCTGCACTTTGAATATCTAGGTGGGTTAGGAGGTCTTCAACTTGCTTGAGTGAGGCAGGAGTGAAACTAAATTTGGAAGAGCAGGTGGAGGTGCTGGAAGGGGTCCAAGGTGTGGTGATACCAGTCTGCTGGTTCAGCAATTTGCCTACAGGAGAGGTATCAAAGGCTAGGCCAGCAGTGGCAAAGTGGTTATTGAGGGCTTCTAAGATGTCATGTTTGTTGGTGCAGGTAGTACCTCCGGAGATGATTTTGGATGGAAATGAGGAGGACAATTTATGTCCTTCTACATCATTCAAGATCTGCCAGATTTTAACACCATTATTCTTGTTGGACTCCAACACACTTTGGTAGTAATTTGCCTTTTCAGATCTGATTAGTTTGGTACAGTGATTCCTAATCATTCTAAAGGCAGCCCAATCTGATTCTGATTTGTTTTTTCTAGTCTTTTTCCAGAGAGCATCCCTGTGGAGTAGGGCTGTTTTTTAAGGTGCTATTGAACCAGGGATATGACTTTTTCCTCAATCTGTATTTTACAACAGGTGCATGGGAGTCAATCACCTTTAGGACTAGAGTCTGAAAGGTGGTGTAGGCATCAATGATGCATTGAGCAAGGTAGAATTCCTGCCATCTAATTCTTCTAAGATCAACTAAGAATGCTGTGGGATTGAATTTGCGGTAACTCCTTTTGTAGGTGTACCCTGCCCAGGAGGATATTTTTGGCATGTGCCTTACACAAGCTATAGCCCTGTGGTCACCAATGTTGGTGTGAAATACTCCTACGTGGACAATTTTATAGAGTTTGTTAGTCAAGATTAAATCCAGGAGTGTATTATGCACCGGGTTTTTATTGTTGGGACGTGTCGTTTCTGAGATTAGCTGATAAAGACCGTAGGCGTCAGAAGTCCTTTAGAGGCAGTGAACAGGTAGCGTTGCAGTCTAGGTTGAGGTCTCCTGTAATGATGGTTTCTGAATCCATTGAATTTAAAATTTTGTGAAGAAAGTTTAGTATCTCTAGCCCTCCTGACGGCGGTCTGTAGCAGCCTACCACACAAACAGATTTGCTTTGAGAGAGAGAAATTTTTAGTGCTAGATTTTCGTATTCTTTGTGAATAGAGAAAGAGTCAATAATTGAGGCTGATAATTTGTCTGACACATATATTGCAACCCCACCTCCTCTAGTAGGTCTATCGGCCCTGAAGATGTTATATGATGGGATACTGACACTGTGGTCAGGGGTGGAACCCCTCAGCCATTATTCTGATATCACCAGTACATCCGGTGTGTGTAGTACCCAGGTCTAAGTTTTTTCAACAGACAGCATGCATTAAAGTGCAGTATGTTGACACCTTTTAGCTGGGCTAGCTCAGTTGGGGAAGCAACAGGCATGAACGTTCCTAGGTTTAATTCCACATTGCCAGAGCAGATTAGCATCAACAGGGGAAGCTTTAATGTTCCATTTATCAAGACTTTGAGAAAGTGTTGCCTGGTCCATTTGTGAGGAGTAGGATACAATTGCCTTGTCTGCGTAGCAGCGTAATAATGGTAAAGGGACTGAGCATAAAACAAAACACTCGCTGGCCTACTTAGTGGGATATGGCAATAGAACTGTGGTCTCATATTTCTAAAAAGTTCTAATACCTCCACGTAAGAAGGTCCAGTGTAAGAAAGTTGTAGAGTTAGGGCATCTTTAGGCAGGTGACTTTGCAGAAATAGGATATTATGGGAATTGAAATTGGGGGCATGTGTCTCAGGGTTTGGGCTATTTGTGAGGAGCCAGGAATGGAGGTGCAGGGATTGGAGATCCAGATGTACCAGACAGCCCTGCTCCTGTAACAGAAATCATGTTTGGAGAGGAAGCAGGAGAGGCGGAGTCACTGCCAATTGCTGTAGCAATAGGAATCAAATTTGTCTGTGCCAGACTGGGGCCACTAGAATCAATGTGGCCAGATCCTCCCATAGCTTGACCAGAATGTCCCATATCAGAGGGAATAGAGGAAATGTGTAAAGTAACTTCCCTTAACAGGAAAGGGACAATGCATCTCACCAAAAAACTCCAGGTCCTGGAACGAGCAAGCAAAAATGCTGCTGTTTTGTGTTGTGTGGGGAAGCAAAGAAGTCCAATTCTGGCAACACATCTGTCAAAAAAGTCATCGACAACGGAGTCCAGAAGCTCCCACTTGTGGGACAGAGTCCAATGTCAACTTTGATGGTCTATCAGGATGTTGAGAGATCCAGACAGAAACATAGCCATTATAAACACATTCTGTTCCATGGTCCAATGTTAAACTGCTTCCCTGCAGAGGGGATAGGAGTGAACACCTCCTTTTTAATGTAATGCATCACTGAAACATTGTCCATCTGTATCACCAGTAAGTGACCCTACAGATGAACAGCAAAGGTATGTAGAACATGTAGAACAGTCCTCATGAGTATTGCTGAGGAAACAGCCATAGAGAGGGGACCATAGAAACTGTGTCCCTTAAGGACCCCAGATGGGTACAACAACCGGAGCTGGAAGAATCCATACTCATGACCTTCAGGGGAATGGGATGGGGAAAAGAAGACCCTCTGTTGAGGCTGGAGTGGTCCAGCCACCAGAGGAGGGCATAACAAAGAGGAGATGTCACAAGAATTAGATATTCCAGATCAGCGTAATGCTGGGCCCATTGTAGGAACTACTGAGGAATCCTCATGTGCGGGCATGCTAGCAGGACTGTGATGACAGCTTGCATACATGAGCCCTATCAGTCTGAGAAGGCATCTTGCCAAGACTTAGGACCTGGAGGAAACCAAATTTGCCATGCAATCAGAGCAGTGGCAACGTCCTTAGGAAGGAAGGTGCAGCCAGAAAGCAAACGTGTCTAGGAATGCACCGATATACTGAAGGTGCCGACAGGGGGTCAGAACCAATTTTGGTTTATTCACAAGGATGCCCAGTTGATTGAAAAGCTGGTAAGTCCAAAATAATGTGTCATGGACTGCATTCTGGAACAGGGCTTTCAAAAGCCAATCGTCCAGATATGGGAAAACATACAGATCTTCCCTCTGAAGAACCGTCGCTTCTACTGCAAAACTTTTAGTAAAGATACACAGCGCCAAAGACAAGCCAAAGAGCAAGAAATCAAACTAGTAATGAGAGCCCTCCAGCATGAAGTGGAGGTACTATCAATGACTGTAAAGCACATCAATATGGAAGTAAGCATCCGTCATATCCAAGTAGCACAGCCAATCCCCTTACAGGAGGAGGTACTGAAGTGATACCATACAAAATGTTCTGCATTCAATGTACAGGTTCAAGCCCCTGACGTCATGCAACCTAACACTGCATGATCAAATGGCCTGCCAAAATTACATATCCCACTACTGCTCCAACAGAACTGGTACACATAACTGCAATGTTGTCCCAACTGCTAAGGGAAACAGCAGAACTGAAAAAGAACAGTTACTTACTGTAACAGTAGATGTTCATTTGAATCTGCTCAGTTGGGTCACACCTTTGGAACTGAAAGTCATTGGTGTCAGAACCACTAAGAAACATTTGCTAGCCAGGGCCAACCTCAATTACACACAATGTCAGCACCTACATGATCGTGGGTGGCCAGAATGCTCCTTTGTTCCTTGCTCAAGATAAGCTCTGAGGGCTATTTACTGTGAAGACCCAGGAGACCAAATCAGTACCAGGCTCACAGGGAGACGCATATGACAGGAAAGTAACACCAAAAACACTGATGAATACCTCCAGACCAAGTAGCAGATAAGGAACAGCTGGGAAGTATCAAAGTAAGGAAGAAAGAGGGTGGGTGCACTGTAGCCCAATGGAAGAGAATCTCTCAAAGATCTACTGTTACAGTAAGTAACTGGTCTGTCTTCATCAACAATATCTCCTCCACTAGGCCACACCTTTGGAGCAATTTCCAAGAAGTACCCTGGTACCCCCAGAGGATGGCGAGGGCTGATATGTACATTCTTGTGGGTCCTGTCAGACCTAAAAAGAACCCATATGTCAAAAAGAGACAGTGTACTAGCGAAAGCTATACGTGGTTGCCTGCAGGGCAACAGTGTAACCAGCAGGTGTAGAAATGGCCAGATACTTTAGGAGCCATGCCACATGCTGTAGAAGGAGGTGCCACATTACACGTCCAACAGTGTAAAGGAATATATACTGAGCCGATGTCTAGTGCAAGCAGGAGGCAGAGAAGAAAAAAATACTCACCTTAGTAATTATGTTTCTTCTAATGGAGTCTTGCTGTATTCTGACAATATGCAGTTAGCCCCAGCACTTGAACTGCTCCGGAGATGAAAAAGTTAACTCTATGCTGAGAGCATAGAACATTGAGCTCGTGCTCGGTTCAAACCTCTGTCTGTTGCACTTTCAAGTGTAACCATCACATTCTTATGAGCCAAGACCAACTAAGTACACCTATAGTGTGGAAATTGTAAAAAAAAAAAAAAAAACAGTAGCCATAAGGGCAACCAAAAGTTCTGGAATCCCGAAAGACTCAAGTTGAGAATCCCAAAACAAAAAACTCAGGTACTGAACATAACATAACTTTTAAAATAACATCAACTGAAGATCCTCTATGCCCAGCTCCTCCAAAAGGGGAGGGAGCCAATACACCTCTGGGGTGCAGCACTGTACCTGCCAGCCCACTTCCCAAAAACCTGGTTCTGAGAGGGGAGGCAGAGGGGGAAGTCAGAATTCAGCAAGACTCCATTAGAAGAAACATAATTACTAAGGTGAGTAATTTTTTCTTCAAAAACATGAAGTCTTGCTGTATTCTGACAATATGCAGACTACCAAGCAGTACCTCCCAGGAGGAGGGTACAGAACCTACTTAGGAAATAGGCTCTGCAGCACTGCTGTACCAAACCTAGCATCACTCCTAGCCTGGATGTCCAGAGAGTAATGCTTGGCAAAAGCATGAACTGTTTTCCAGGTGGCTGCTTTACAGATCTCTATGAGGGGTATATCTCTACCCGCAGCCAGAGAAGCAGCTGTACCCCTAGTCGAATGAGCCTTCAGGCCTGAGGGGGGTACTTTACCTATCTTTTCATAACAGAATCTTATGCAAGAGACAATCCATCTGGCAATAGTCCTCTTAGTAACAGGTTTACCCTTTCCCACTTCACTATAAGTGAAAAACAACTGAGGACAGTCAAACCTAAGTGCCTTAGTGCGCTCAGTTTAGTAGATAAGTGCCCTCTTAACATCCAAACTGTGTAATCTTCTCTCTCCTGAAGAAGAATGATCAGTGAAAAACACAGGAGGGGACATGGATTGGTTCAGATGAAAATCTGAGACCACTTTGGGTAAGAACCTCCTGCTGGTTCTAAGGACCACCTTATCTCTATGAAGATAAATAAAATCAGGCTCTACTGACACAGCTTGCAATTCACTTATATGCCTGGCAGAAGTAATAGCTACAAGGAACACAGTTTTCCAAGTCAAGTACTCGGGTTCTGCTGAGGCCAAAGGCTCAAATGGTGGTTACATGAGCTGAGCAATGCAAACATTAAGATCCCAAGCAGAAGTAGGATCCTTAAAAGGGGAATTAGTATGAAGTAGCCCCTTAAAAAATTTACAGAACACAGGGTGAGAAGCTAGAGAAGAAGACTTCCCCACTGATAGAAATGCAGAAACAGCAGAAGATGCACCTTGAGGGTAGCTGGTCTGAGGCCTAAACTATTAAGATGAACCATATAGTCCAGAACTGCAGACAAGTCAGCAGAGTCTGGTGACATCTGTTTACTAGAACACCAAATCGGCTCATAATATTCTTCTTCCAAAGAATAATCGGAAACCGTGGGAACCGACCGAACCGAGCACCTACCGAGAGGTGCCGGATCAGTCGGAACCGAACGGAGCAATTCCACAATACTAATCGCCCTGGCAATTTCCTCGGCGGTTGGATGCTGGGGATCTGAATCCGAACCGCCAACTTGTCCTTTTTTTTGCAGAGACCGACCCCTCGGGGTCGGCTCTCCTCTTGCCCGAAGAAGTCTGGCCCTGGTCAGAGGGCACTCCCTCAGGTTTAGTGGGAACCAAACCGGGCTGGCCATCCGGGTCAGCCGACTTCTCGGCCTCTTCCTCCCTAAGCCTGACCAACCTTTTTTCTAGGGTGACCTTAGGAAAATTTTTGCAAATTTGGCAGTGTGAATCGAGGTGGTCAAACCCCAGACAATAAACACAGGTGGTGTGGGGATCGGTCTTAGCAAAGGCCTCCCCCCACACGCTACAGTGCTGAAACCCAGTGGGCCCGGTTTTTCTTTTGGGCTTCTCAGACAAGGCCACAGTAATCAGAGAAAACTTACCCTTTACATAGCTTCAGGCCAGGTAAGACAGACTTATCAGTTCCTAACCGTGTTACAGGTGTTAGAAAAAAACGTTAAACTCGTTTTTTTTTTTAGTACCGATAAGCACCGGAATCACCACAAATCAAATAGTGATCGGTTCAGCCAAACCGACCGGAACACAGAATTTCAATACAGTCCATACTGTAGTACAGACAGGGATCTGAACTGAGAAACAAATACATTTTGCAGTTTAAACCGACGATTTTTACCAATGCAAACCGAAAGCGACAGGAGAAACTCCGGAGCGACTGTTCAGTTAGGTGGAGTAAAGAATCTGACGGTTACACTTCAAAGTGCAGCAGACAGAGGTCTGAACCGAGCACGAGTTCAACGTTCTATGCTCTCAGCATAGAATTAACTCTTTCATCTCCGGAGCAGTTCAAGTGCTGGGGCTAACTGCATATTGTCAGAATACAGCAAGACTTCATGTTGTTTGAAGGAGAGGATACCCAAATCCTTATGGAGAAGCAAAAGAAGCTGTGAATAATTTCTACAGTCTGGAATACAATAAGCAAAACCAGGGTATGTGGCAGAAAACTTCCCCTTGAGAGCAGTATCTGGGCACAGGCACTGTCAGTAGTAATATAACAAAAGATGGGCTGTAAGGTAAGCATGTCCTATGGAAAAAAATAAATGAGGCATAAGTTAGTGCACAAAAACCACAAAGTCTAAAACAAATAGGTCCATAGGACACAGTGCCTGAGGAAACCTTTGAGTATCAGCCATAGAAAGCTGAAACAGTTCTAAACTTAAAGATATAAATCAGTATAAAAGACTCCTCTCTTTTATAAAATAATTTTCTTCATCAAGAGTTAGAAATAAAGAGGAAGTTAACTGGGTAAGCTTGCACACAAAGCATTTGTAAACATACTGGGTGGACCTAAAAGAGGTCCTGGTAGCCCGTCAGTTGGGAGATGTGAATGGAAATCAGTGGAGTAATGTTACTTAGAAGGATACAAGTGGGAAAGAGACTCTGGCAACAGTAGGTTCACCATTATGGCAAAAAAGCATCCAGGGTAGCATACTGTGGCCAAACAACTGGCAGTAGGCACCAGGAACGGCATTATGACTTTAGGAGTTATGCATGCAGATGCAGGGATTGTAGGCCCAGATGAAACAGGGACCTTCTGGCTTGTGCCGGCCGATTTTTACAAAGGGGAAGCTGAACTGGAGGCTCCACCACCAAGTGCAACAAAAGATGAAAATAAATTAATTTCTGCTGTTTTCCTAGACCCAAGTAAGGCCTTTGACAAAGTCAACAATAGCTTGCTCCTGTCTTCTCTTCAGAATATTGAACTGGACCCCCTGGTATTGAAATGGTTCTCTAACTACCTCACTGGCCGATTTCAACATGTAAAAGCGAACGGAGAACTATCTCTGCTAAAATCACTTCTGAAAGGTGTACCACAGGGGTCTATACTGGGCACCCTGCTTTTCGCCATTTACATCAACAGAACTGATGCTAGTATCAAAGATGCTAACATTCACCTCTTTGCTGACAATACTGTGCTTTATGTCAGCAGACCTACTCTTGGATCAGCCTGTAGTGATCTTCAGCAGGAATTCAATCAACTGTAGCTACGGCTCCTAAATCAGAAATTACTTTCAAATGCCAAAAAGACTAAGGCAATGCTTTTTTCACCCCTTTCTCATGCAACAAATCCATCACCTAATGGAAAACTTCCTCAGATTACCACCCTAGTTGGTGAACATTTGGAATTCGTAGACAAATTTAAATATCTAGGGGATCGACCACAAACTTTCATTCATTGATCACACTAAGGAGCTGTCGAAAAAACTCAGAAGGAGACTTGGTCTCTTTTACAGGATTAAGCACTTTCTCACCAAGGATGCAAAGAAGAGATTGGTGCAAACCACGTTCCTCTCCCTGATTGACTACGCAAACTTTCTATATAGTCACAGTCCTACTACCACGCTAACTAAACTGGACACACTCTATCACCGAGCCTTGAGGTTTATCACCGATCTCCCTTACTCAGCTCACCACTGTGCTCTATATACAGCTGTGGGTTGGCCTTCCCTAAGCTTTAGACGACAGAGAACGCTGCTGTGTGGACCTATAGTGCCATCACTCAGAGGGTACCCTCTTAAATCTCACACTGCAGGCAATGGTTCTTTTTGAGGTGGGTCTACCATTGAGAGTCATATCTAAGTATGGGCTGAGAAGTGCTCAGTATATTTCTCTGGCTGTGCCCAAGGTCAGATCACGGTTTGGCCGGTCTGCCATAAGCTGTATGCTACCACTGCAGTGGAATAAGTTGCAAGAAACTCTGAAACTGTTCCACCCAATCAATCCAGCAGCATTCAAATCAAGTTACAATCGCTCCTTCAAGGAAGCCTGTAACTGCTTCCATTGGCAGCTGCCGTTTCTCCAGTTGTTGATGTCCTCCCTTGTACCATGTATCATAACTGTGCCATTATTGTCCCCTCATCATTCTGCCCGCTCCAATTCTGTACTCTCCATCCTTTTTTCTTCAACTCGTACCTTCCAAAGGTAATTGCTGGCCACTTACTTTCCTTCCTCCCACTTACCCTTCCTGCCCTTCTCAGTACACTGCCCTAGCTTATTATATTAGTGTTGGCATGTGAGTGTTGCCATCCTTTAGGATAACTCATCTCCAACTAGCATGTATCCTTCCATGATTACCCCTGCTCAGTGTCAGGGTCTATATGTAAATATATATGCAGCTGTTATGTGGTGGTGCTAGTGCTATGTTCTCAGATTCTTTCTTTCTTGATTGTCATTATATTGTTAATTGTCCTGACCCCAGTTCAACTCTCACTGACTGGTACTGCTGTAACCATGATGTTCTTTACTGTCTTATTGTTCTATGTCCAGGTCCATCTTGAAAATGAGCTTGCTCAAGGATGTTCACCTGGTTAAATAAAGATTTTGATTGATTGATTGTTGCCCTCCTCTGAACCTTCCCTACCCTGTCTATGTCCTTACGTAGGCAAGATCTCCAGAACTGTACACTGTACTCCAGATGGGGCCTTACTAGTGTCTTGTATAGTGGAATTATGACCTCCCTTTTCCTGCTGGTGATGCCCCTTCCCATGCATCCCAGCATCCTATGTGCTTTACCTGCTGCCTTGTCACACTGTTTCCCTACCTTGAGGTCATCAGAGGTGATAACCCCAAGGTCCCTTTCCTGCTTGGTGCATGCTATATCCTCACCCCCCCCCCAACTAATATGTTGTTAATGGCTTGCTTCTGCAACCTCAGTTGGTAAACTATTCCAGTTTTTCACAGCTCTAATAGTGAAGTAACCCCCCTAAAAAATATATTAAAGCTTTAAGTTTTGATCTGCCACATATGCTCACGATGTTATGATGTTCATTCCTAAAAAGAACTCCTACTTAATTTATTAGCATTGTGTTGTTAACAATACTGAACACAAGCAGTAACTCCCTTCTGGCCCTTCTTCTTTCCAAACTATGCATTCTGAACTCTACTAACCTTTCCTCGTATATAAGATTTGGGATCAGTTTGATTAACTATGTGGCTTTACCATGTACTCCTTCTAGTGCCCAAATGTTCTTCCTTAGGTTGAAGACCAAAACTGTGATGAATTGTCCAAGTAATGACGTATGTAAGAATTATATACAACCAGCTTCCTTTCCTATTAGGAAATCAGAATGAATTTGCCATTATAAAGGAGTGTTTATAATGGCAAACACGCCAGCACGGGTTTCCTTGCTGTGCATATCCCCACGTGGCAGAGCCACTCACTCAAGACCGCTGACCGCTCCATCTCTCCCGAAACAGCACCGCCAGAAGAACTCGCTAAGTTCTCCCCACCCCCACAGTAAAACCTCACAAACCAGGACAAAACAAAATGTTTTAAAATAGGCTGATTCAAATCGGCACCTGAGAAGCCACACGGTGGATGCACCGGAAGCTTTTTATTTTATATAACTGCTGAGGCGAAAAAGGGAAACCCAGCAATTATGTAAAATAAAATATGGGTTGGATGTGTGTCAAACTCGATTTTACACATACCCTCGTTGTGGGATGCTTTTCACAAACCCCTCAGGCTTTGCCCTCGGGGTTTATGTAGCATCCCACAACTCAGGTGTGTGTAAAATCTCATTACACACCCCGACCCATACTTTATACTCTATATAATGGCACTATCACTGCCCGTGATCTACTGGTAAAATACCTTTCTGATACATCCCAGTATTTATCTTGTATTCTTCGCTGTCCATTCACAGTATGGTTCTGATTTAAAGCCCTCTGTAATTTAGATTCCCAAATCCCTTTCATTTTTACTCTCAGTAATATTTCCCTCAATGTAATATTTATGCTTCTGATTTTTCTTGCCAAAGTGTATCACTTTACATTTGTCCATGTTAAATTGCATGCCATTAGTTCTGACCCATACTGATAGCATATTTAGATCCTGCTGTAAGGATTACATTTCGGATGTTGTACTTGCCGCTCCTCCCAATTTACCATCATTGGCAAACTTGGCTATTACATTTGTAATGTTTTGGTGTAGGTCAGATATAAATATGCTGAATAGGGCTGGAACCAAAACCAATCTTTGTGGGACCTGACTGCAAACTGTGGGAGAGTGACCTCCGCTATTTCTCTGGATGGGCTGGTGTAGGTGTGTCCAAGAAGATATACACAGTTCGAGGTCAAGTACAACAGTGTAGTTTATTTTAAGGCAGCTTTGTCTCCAACTGACTGGGGTCACAGCCCCTTTAAGAAACAGAAACAAAAATCCTACTCCTTTCTGGAGTTCTAACTAAACACAATAAACCCTCACTACCTCTGGGTACCAGCTACTCTTATTACCAGCCTCCAGGTAACAAATAAGTCCACTTACAAACTTCACATTGCTTTCCAAAAGTCTCTGTAGGTTGAACTTGCCACTTGCAGCACAGCTTTCCCCAGGTCTCTCACACTCCTGTGTTGCCTAGGTGGATTTTATGCACTGCCTCTAACTAACATTAACTGCAGCTGTGTTTGCTTCGCTTCCTACCTGGATGTTTCTTGAGTCTTCCCTATCTGGGTACTACAGAGTTTTCTATGTTTGATTAGCTTCCTACTGGCTGTTTAGCTCCATGTTTGATTAGTTCTCTACCACTCTACCACAATATACTGATATCTGGGAAGTTGCATCCTAAAATTCTAACGGCCTGGATTCTGTTATTTAACCAATATCTCATCCATATTACAGCACTGATTCTGAATTTGTAATGAACTATTTCTTTATTAAGCATGTCATGGGGTATGTTATCAAAGATTTGCAGAAGTCCAAATAAAACACATCCACAAAGATTCCCTTATCCAACACCTCACTAACCAGCTTGTAGACCGTTATTAGATTTGATACACAAGATCTGACTTTTTTAAACTTATGTTGTATACTGTTGTTAATTCCAAGAGATTCCACTTGTCTGACTATATGGTCCTTTAAAGATATCCGCCAGGTTCACGGCATCTGCATTTGCACCGGAGATATTGGTGCCTTACCTCACAGGATGTAAGTTGATAAGCACATGTCCCACAGTAGTGCCACAGTTTTAACATAAAAATGCTTGTAATTTTACTTTCACCAGGTCCCGAGGACTTCCCAGGCAAGAGCCCACGCCCTCCCCACGCCAGCAAATTATGACGTGATGCTAGGACAGCGCAGGGACTTAATTGAGGTCACTGAGGGGCATCTTTCAGATTTTTTTATATTAGTCGAAACAAGTTTCAGGATGAACGTGCCCGGTCAGCCAACTGCAGTTAGCCCACCAGTGCCCACGCCTTCATCACAAACCGACCATTACAATATAAAAACATCCAAAAGATGCCCCATAGACTATAAATGGAGCATGCCCCTGTACTCGCCTCTAGCATCGCGGCCAATTTTGTCAGCGAGGAGCCAAGTGGAGGTTTTAACACCGGACATCCTCAGACCCGTAAAGTAAATTACAAACATTTTTACATTAAAACTATGGCACTATTGTGGGACATCTGCTTATCAACTTACATCCTGTGAGGTTAGGCACCGATATCTCTGGCGAAAATGCTGAGGCTCAAATATTTTATATGTTAGGAATGTTTAATTGGTCTGTAAGAAAAATTACATACCACAGTAATCTTGTTTCTTTCAGGGGAATCTTACTATATTCTGACTTATGCAGTATTGTCCTTCCTTATACTGCCCCGGAGCTGAAATGGTCAACCGAACCTATGCTAATGATGGAACGTTAGGTTCGAGCTCGGTTTTCAAACCACTGTCCCTGATCAACACTCTGTAAGCATCAGATTCTTACGGAGCAGAAGCTAATAAGCTAACTAAGCTATAGTATCAATAATAATAAAAATAATAACAATAATAACTCAACCAAGTCACCAAGTGGGCTGAAAAAGATAAGTCACATGCCCAAAAACAAAAAGCCCAGGGGAGAACAACAGACAGCTGTGCTGCAGTACCCCTCGGTTCCAGCAGGGGAGGACGGTGGGAGCTCAGAATACAGTAAGATTCCCCCGGAAGAAATAAGATTACTGGGGTAAGTACATTTTTCTTCAAACCCCAGGAAATCTTACTGTATTCTGACTTATGCAGACTACCCAAGCAGTGCCCTTGGAGGAGGGTAGAGAACCTATTTAGGAAACAGGATCTGTAGCACTGCTGTGCCAAACCTGGCATCACTTCTGGCCTGGGTATCCAGGCTGTAATGTTTAGTGAAAGTGTGGACAGTCTTCCAGGTAGCTACTTTGCAGAATTCTACCAGGGGAATATCTCTCGCAGCTGCTATGGAAGCAGCTGTACCCCTTGTAGAGTTTGCCCTGAGGCCTAGAAGAGGCTCTTTGCCCACCTTACTGTAACAGAACTGAATACAGGCAACAACCCAGCAGGCAATGGTTCTTTTTGAGGTGGGCTTGCCCTTGCCCACCTCTCTATAGGTCAGGAAAAGCTGCGTCTGATCCTGCCTGTGCCCGTTTGTGTGGTCCAAGTAGTAGCTAATTGCTCTCTTGACATGAAGGCTACACAACCTCCTCTCTCCAGAGGTGGAATGCTCAGTAATGAAGACTGGCAAGGTCATAGACTGGTTTAAATGGAAGTCTGCTACCACCTTAGGAAGGAACTTCCTGTTGGTCCTTAAAACCACATTGTCCCTGAGGACTGCTATATAGTCTGCCTCTTTGGACAAGGCCTGTAGCTCACTGATCCTCCTGGCTGAGGTGACAGCTACTGGAAATACAGTTTTCCATACAACATACTTGAGCTCAGCTGATGCCAGGGGTTCAAAAGATGGCTGTATCAACTGACCAATGCATACGTTATGGTCCCACACAGGAGTGGGATCCCTATGGGGGGGGGGTGCAAATGCAATAACTCCTTGAAGAATTTCCTGAATACCTGGTTAGCAGCCAGGGATGTGCCCTTTCCAGCAGAGAGGTAAGCCGAAACAGCTGCCAAGTGCACTTTCAGGGTAGAAGGCCGAAGGCCTAGGGAATGAAGATGTGCCAAATATTCAAGGACTAATGGCAGATTGGCCTGTAGGGGGACTCTGTGTCTCTGCCCGCACCAGATGGAGAATCTCTTCCACTTAGATGAGTAAGTTTTTCTGGTGGACGGTTTCCTGGAAACCCTCACAACCTGCAACACCCCTTCCGAGAGGTGTAGGTTGGCATACTCTAGGTCCTCAAGAGCCAGGCCTTGAGTCTGAGGGACAGCAAGTTGGGACACAGGACCCTGCCCTGGGAGAATGACAACAGGTTGTATCTCCTGGGTAAAGAAATTGGTTTGGAGATTGCCAAGCTCAACAGCATCGAGTACCAATGCTGTCTGGCCCAGTCTGGAGCAATGAGAATCAGAGTTGCTGACTGGACCCTGAGTTTGTTCAGTACTCTGGAAATCAAGGGGAATGGTGGGAAGGCATACAGAAACTTCCCTGTCCAGTCCAACAGCAGTGCATCCAGTGGCACTGTGCCCACTACTGGAGGTCTGCAACAGAACAGAGGAAGCTGATGATTGTCTCGGGCTGCAAAGCGATCCACCTCTGGAGTGCCCCATCTTCTGAATACCACCTGCAGAATCTGCCTGCTTAGTGACCATTCGTGATGGTTTTGGTTGATTCTGCTGAGGGTATCTGCCAGGACATCATCTTTCCATGGCAAGTGAACCACTGACAGAGATATCCCCAGAGAGTAGGCCAAAGTCCATATCTTCATGGCCTCTGTGCAGAGGGGTGAGGACCTTGTTCCCCCTTGCTTGTTGATGTAATACATTGTTGTTGTATTGTCTGTTCTGACTTGAACTGTCTTGTCTTGCAGCACGGGAGCGAAGGACTGGATGCCCAGATAAACTGCCCTGAGCTCCAGCAGGTTTATGTGAAGCAGGGATTCTTGCTGGGACCAAGTTCCATGGGCAGTTTGTTCCTCCAGGTGGGCTCTCCATCCCAGGAGGGAGGCACCTGTTGTCAGAATTGCAATTGGTGGCCTCTGGAGGAAGGGTACACCTTCCCTTAAGGTTGTCCATTTCCTGCCACCACTACATGGCTTGGAGAACAGTTTCTGTGACTGGTACCATTTTTGACAGGGAGTCTCACTTTTGAGACCAGTGAGCTCCGAGACGAAAGTGGATGTCTGTCATTTGAAATCTGGACCCTGACACTGTTGCTGTGGCAGCTACCATATGTCCCAGAAACTGAAGGAAATGTCTTGCTGGTCTGGGGCTGTGCAGCTGGAAGGAACTTGATAGTTGCCCTATGCTGGCCACCCTGCCCTGAGGAAGGAATGCCTTTCATTTCAGAGTGTCCAACTCTGCTCCTATGAAGTTTAGGAGCTGCACTGGGGAGAGTACTGACTTTTTCTGGTTTATCAGGAAGCTCAGCATGCGTAGTGTGTCCTGAGTGATGTTCAGTGCCTTTTCTACCTGCTGTGAGGACTGACCTACCACCAACCAGTCATCCAGGTATGGGAACACTAACGCCCTGTTTTTTGCAGGCACTTGGTGAACACTCTGGGTGCTGAAGACAGACCGAAGGGCATGGCCCTGAACTGGTAATGCCCTGATAGCAGTCTGAACCTTAGGTACTTCCTGTGTGCCAGCCTGATAGGAATATGGAAGTATGCATCCTTTAGGTCTATGGATGCCAACCAGTCTCCTTTCCTTAGAGAAGGGAGAATGATAGCCAGAGTAACCATCTTGAACTTTGGCTTGGTCAAGTATTTAAGTGTCTGAGATCCAGGATGGGTCACCGCTCCCACTTTCTTTTGAGTGAAGAAGTATCTTGAGTAGACACCCTTTCCCCTTTGGGACAAGAGGACAGGCTCTACTGCCTGTTCCTGCAAGAGCTTGCCTACTTCCTCTTCCAGCAGAGAGGTCTCTGATGGATTGGGAAGGTCTGAAGAGCCTTGCCCTCAACTTAGGAAAAGATTTGAAGCTGAGGACAAGGCCCTGGCTCACTATCTCCAGGACCCATTTGTCTGTGGTGATTGCATTCCAGGCCTGGTGGTAGTGAGCCAGCCTGCACCCTACTGGAAGTAAGGAGGCAACCCTGACAGGGTTCTCAGGGAGTCTGCTTTGTTTAGACAGCAGATTGGGTACTGGGTTCATCCCTGTTACTGCCCTTTCTGCCCCTGCCTCTAAAAAACACCATTCTGGGGTTGATACGGAGGCAAAGCTTGTGCCTAGAAAAAAGGCCTATAATGGGTTCTACCCCTGCCTCTTTCCTGGAACTTTTGTGGAGTTGCTGCCTTCTCCTTAGCTGCAGCACTCTTGCAGGTGACCTTATAGTTGTCCATCTTTTTCATGTAGGCTTCGGTATGTTCCCAAAACAGGGAGGTAGGCTCGCAAGGGAAGTCAAGAGCCTTAGTTTGGGTATCTTGGGACACATTTCTCGTCCTTAGCCATGCAAACCTCCTCAGGGATACTGAGGTAGCCATCTGCCTGGCAGCAATGTTGTTAGCATCAACTGCCATGCGAAACTGTGAGTTGGCAGCCTCAATGTCCCTTCTAGCAGCCTCTGAAAGGTCAAATGCCATAGGGGCAGGACATGCCTCAGCTATTTCCATGACTGTGTTTCACATACTCCTGTGGTACCTGGCCACATAAGCCATATAAGAAGCCTGCCTAATAGCTAGGAAAGCACCCAGGTATGACTTCCTAGCTATGGAGTCCATCCTTCTGGAGTCCTTTTCAGGTGGATGTGAAGACAGGGGGTATCCCTGCCTTGTCACATGCAGCAGCCTGCACCCCCCCCCCATGGCTGGGATGCCCAAACAGGAATTCAGCCCCTGATTTGGCAACCCAATATTTTCTATCCATCCTCTAATCCACTGGAGGAAAGGACGTAGGGGGGTTTAAAATTTTTGTGGCTTGTCTCAGTAGAGATTTGTAGAAGGGCAACAAAAGCCTCTTTGTTGCTGGGACATCCAAAACAAACGGAAAATAAATTTACTGTAGAAAACTGCACAAAATAAACTTCTTCAAGACAGATGAAGGAGAGCTCTCCGAGGCGTCTGTACTTAGTGAAGCGGAGTAAAGAATCTGATGGTAACAGAGTGTTGATCAGGAACAGTGGTTTGAAAACCGAGCTTGAGCCTAACGTTCCCCCATTAGCATAGGTTCAGTTAACCATTTCGGCTCCAGGGAAGTACAAAGAAAGGACAATACTGGATAAGTCAGAATACAGTAAGATTTCCTGGGGTTTGAATTGCTACATGTAGACCACTACCCTTTTTGTGTATTGCTACCTAATTGCTTTTCTCCAATCATCCGGCACCTCACCTGTTTTAAATGTTTGGATGAAAACAGAGTGTATGAAGGGGACAAAATATCTGCTAGTTCCTTTAACAACATCGGGTGTACTTTGTCTGGCAGAAGGGATTTTGTTATATCCAGTTCTCTCATTTTTAGTTTTTAACCAGGAGAGACACACTAGGCTGAAGCTTGTTTACAGGTGTGACGTGGGAGCACTAGGAAGTTAAGTGACTTGCTTAGGGTCACACATTATGCAACTGGGGGCTGTGGAATTTAAATCCAGGTCTCCAGGTTTGTAGCTCAGAGCCTTAAACCACTGCGCTATACTGCCTCCTGTTAGCTATTGCAGAAAGTACTCCAGTGCCCAATAAACATGTCACTTTTGTGCTCTCCCCAGTGTCACAATCATTAATTAATTTCTAAATCCCTTAAACTAATTTGCAATACTTCCTTTAAGTCTGTCACTGATTTAATGCCATTTCCCAGTTGGTATACTAATCTGTTTTATCTGAGAATGCTGTTGAAAAGTAATTGCTGAAGCTGGTTACCATCTCCATGGGATTGTTTACTATGTTTACTACTGTACTATCAATATTAATTGGTCCAATTCCCATTCAATAGGATTTTTTTGAATTGATGTAGGCATAACATTCTTTAACCGAACCTTTTTGTAGCTAAGTGTTTTGCTCTACCTTGCATTTTTCCTTTTCAATTAGCTTACTACACACTGACACTGAATCATAATTTCCTCTGTCTACCTGTACTCCAGATGCCTTTTGTAGTCTGTAAAGTTTTTCTTTGTTTTTATTTTAATTTGAACCTTCCTCATTAGCCATTGAGATCTCACACCCTTTTTACTGTACTTCCTAAAGCTGGGGACATGTTTAGACTGTAAGTCGAGTAATTTCTCTTTTAATATATCCCATTTAGTTTTGTGTTTATGTTTCAATTGTACTTTGGTTGAATTCCAGTCTTTGCAGAATATTTAAACTAGCAAATGGGGAGAGGGGTGCAGCACCCCATACGTCGAATGGAAAGAACCCCCCCCCCCAAGCTAATGGTCAAAAGGGGATTCAGCATGTTTGCAGTTCATTTGCATCACCAGGTAAGAAAAAAGGTCCGTCTCCCCATACGACACACAGGAGAAATGCCAAACCTCACCCAACAACTAACACACCGAAATCTGGCCAATGGAAAATCATGTACACAAATGCTCACAGCCTGGGAAATAAGATCCCAGACCTGCAGGCAATAATGTCAGAGGCTAAAATGGACATAGTAGCAATTAGTGAGATGTGGTTTACCAGTAACCACACTTGGGAGACTTCAGTGCCTGGCTATGTACTGTTCAGAAGAGACCGAGGTGCAAAAAGGGGGTGGAGTGGCCTGTATGTCAATGAAAATATCAAAGTTACAGAAATTCAGAATACATAAGGAGCCAGAATAACTGTGGGTCACCCTGGAAACAGGAAATGGGACAGTCATAAGAACTGGGGTTGTCTACAGGCCCCAGACCAGGAGGACACAGACACATTACTGTTAGAAGATATACAAAACATGACAGCTAAAGGGGAGGTTCTGATAATGGGAGACTTCAACATGCCGGATACAGATTGGTCAATACCAGCAGGAACATCTGCCAGAACTAGACACATAGTGGATTCCCTGCAGGGGGAAGGCCTCAAACAACTGGTACAACAACCCACAAGAGAAAGGGCTATCCTAGATCTAGTACTGACTAACAGAGAAGGGATCACAGATCTCCAGGTAGAAGGTCACCTCGGGGCCAGTGACCATCACATGGTATGGTTCAATTTGGCCACTACATCTAAATCATCCCATTCCAAGGCAAAATATGGGACTTCAGAGGAGCTGACTTTGATAAGATGGCCAACAGAGTTAAGCTAGCCCTGGCAAAAAGAAACACAGGTGAGGGGGTACAGGCAAAGTGGGCATTAAGGATGCAGTACTTGAAGCAACATCCCATTGTGTTAGAGAGAAAAGGAAGTGCAAAAGAAGAAGGAAACCACTTTGGTTCTCAAATACAGTAGCAGAAAAGGTCAGAGCCAAAAGGCTGGCCTTCAGAAAATATAAGGGAACACAGCGGGATGAAGATAAGGAGGCATACCAAACTGCCCTAAGGTAGGCAAAGTCCCAAACTGAGGAAACACTAGCATGAACAGTAAAAGAAGGTGACAAGACTTTCTATAGATACATTAGTGAAATGAGAAAGTACAGAGGGGGTATTGCTAAGCTCCAAAGAAAAAAGGGGGCATGTGAGGAGGAGGATCCTGTAAAAGCATCTATCCTAAATAGATACTTTTGCTCAGTACACGCAAATATCCTAACTAATGCAGAGTAGCACTAAGACTGAAATAAACACTCACAGTAATTGTCTGCTGCAGTACCCCCTTCCATATGTCAGTAATATTCTCAGGACAGTTGCGTTTCATTAACTTTATTCATGTGCCTACATTGGCCGGGATATTCAGACTGCGCCAGGCAGAGGCGCAAACCTGGGCGCAGCGCAACTGTGCTGCACCGGGGCCAGGTCCAGGTGATATTCAACGGTGCTGCGCCATGGTGCAGCACTGCTGAATATGGCACTGGCAGTGCACAAACTGCGCAAGCCACTGATAGGGAGCACGGGGATGCACCAGAGCAAGTGCAGTTGCTCTAGCCGCATCACCCATGATATTCAGCAGAGGGGCATGCAAATGAGGCCATAACATATGCAAGTTGCAAATAGGGCCACTTGCATGTCATTTATGGCCCCATGTGCATGCCTTGTGCAGGGCAGGCTGGTGCCTTGCGCCTGGCACCCTGCACAGCATGACATGTGCTGTGGGGATCCCAGGGCATTCCCCGCCCTGTAGCCACGATCGCCCGGTATAAGTTACTAAAGATAGCCCTAAAGATATCCCTGGTAGTCTAGTGCCCCCCCCAAGTCCCCGATGTGTATGTAACACGCCCAAGCCTGGTGGTCTAGTGGTCCCCCTCCCACCCGAGTCCATGATTCCCCCAGTATGACATAATGATGTCCCTGGTGGTCTAGTGCAAACCCCCCGCCCATTAAACACCCGTGATGAAACGCTCTGGTGATCCAGTGGCACCCCACCCTACCCACCCAGAACCCCTTGCCTACGCCGCTCCCTCATCATCGGGTGGGTGGCTGCATCCCGCCTGGCCGCCCACCGAATGCCAGGTAAAGTATGGGCTATAAGCACATTGGTCCCCAGTGTGGACCAATGGGCTTGCAGGGCATACTGTACTAGACAGTCCCGGATATGTGAATGGAGCCATTCACAGATCTGGGGGTGCCACTGCACCACCAGGGCATTTCAATATGGGTGTTTACCACGATCGTGGCAACGGATGGGGGGACCATAGACCACCAGGGATGGGCATGTTACATACACATTGGGGCATCGGGGACTGGGGAGGGCCACTAGACTACCAGGGCTATCTTTAGTAACTTCTACCGCATGATCGCGGCTACGGGTGGGGTGGGGTTCCACTACACCACCAGGGTCGTGTGCGCTTGCGGACGGTGTTCTGGGCAGGCGGGGGGTGGCCACCCACGTCTGGGCTGCTGTGTTGCGCCCTGCAATACAGCAGCCCGCCTGTGGGTGGCCGGACTTTGCTCCTACTCTGCACGGGCTCAACTTTGAGCCCCCCCATGCAGCGCGGTGCAGGGGTGTGCAGGCATATGCGCTGCACATCCCGGACTGAATACTGTGGTTGTGCCGCATATTGCATGGGCAAGCCCCCTGCATCTGCACCGCATACATTATCATTACGCCCCAGCACATCGAGGTTTGCACTGTGCCAGGCAGCCTTCTCAATATCCCACCGGGGTGCAATGTGGGGTTGTGCCAGTGAAACTGCGTTGCGCCAGGCGCAACCCCTTTGAATATCCGGGCCAACATGTTTAGCATCCAAAAAGAAATGCACATTTGAAGGGGATGCCAGCAGTCTTATTTTGCAGGTCCCCAGGTAAGCTGTGCCCTTGGACTTCAGATAGAACAGATATGCAAGAAGTTACTGTAACAACATACCTGTAAGAGACCTGCTCCATTAGGCCACACCATTGGAACTATAAGCCATTAGTGTCAGGACCCCTCGCAAACTTTTTGCTAGCTGGAAGCCACATAGAATGATGTGCCCGATGCACATACAACGTGAGGAGCCTCATCACTCCTCAGTTCACCCTGGAGATCAGCCTCAGAGGACCTCCAACTGTGAGGAACCAGGAGATTATACCAGCATCAGGCATACAAGGAGAAACAGGGGTCTGGAGACAGGATGCTTGGAGTGAAACTTCAGGTACAGCATCTGAGATAACCATCAGGATATTGAATGGGGGAAGGAGGGTACAGCATGGCCTAATGGAGGAGATTCTCTTGAAGATCTACTGTTACAGTAATTTCTTATGTAAATGTTCCATCTTCACTGAGGCTATCTACTCCATCAGGCCACACCTCTGGAATGACTTCCAAGCAGTATAAAGCAACAGGGAGGATTGTACAGCCTGATATGTAATCAGGACAGACAGCCTACGAGAGATGTCCAGACTGTAATGTTTAGTGAAAGTTGTGAACAGTGCTCCATGTGTCTACAGCACATATGTCAACAGCAGGAGCATATTTAAAATAAGAAACCAAAGCAGCCATACTCCTTGTCGAATGACCACAAACACCACCAGGAAGTTCCTTACCGTACTTCCTATGACAAAAAGATAAAACAATGTGCGCGCCATTTGGACAGGCATTGTTTAGACACAGAAGTGCCCTCTTTCCCAGGGGCAAATGAAACAAAAAGCTGAGAGAACTTTCTGAAATCCTTGGTGTGATCAATTTAACATTTCAGTATTTTATGTACATCTCAAGCATGAAGCAGCACCTCACCCTGGCTGGCATGCTGAGAATAACAGACAGGAAGGTGTATCATTTGATTCAGTGTAAATTCTGATACCACCTTCGGTAGAAACTTAAGATTTGTATGCAAAGAGACTCTGTCTTTGTAAAAAATCAAAAAAGGAGGCTTACACTTTAGAGACTAAAGTTCGGAAATTCTCCAAACAGAAGTCATAGCAACCACAAACCATGTTTTCCATGACTGGAAACGTAAACCACCACTCACGGCAGGCTCAAATGGAGTCAGTGAGGCAGTATATAACGTAGTGATTAAGGGCACTGAGCTGCAAACCTGGAGACCTGACTTTGAATCCCATCAGCCTGCACCTGTATACTGTGTCATCCTGAGCAACTCACTTAACTTCCTTGTGCTCCGAGGGCGCACCTAGAAACAAGCTTTGGCTAAGTGTGCCTTTCCTGGTTAAACAATTTCTCCTTCCCCCTTCCAATGTCAGTTTCTCAAGTATGAAATTCAAGTCCCAAGGTGGGACTGGATTATGAAAAGGAGGATTTATATGAAGAATACCTCTCAGAAACATATGGGCCACCTCTAACTGGGCAACTATACGACCATCAATAAAGGCAAGGAAAGCTGATATAGCAGCCAAATTGACGGACTGATTTTATTTTAAATATGTTTTACCAGGTAAGCACACAGAGCCCAGGGCTTATTTCCAGTTGCAACCTTGAAGGGGGGGTTGAATCTTAGAGCATTCATGCATTGCATATGTTACACATTCCAAAAACAAATGAAACAAGTACATGGTAAGCAGCATGTCCTGGTGCAGTAAAATATAGCAACATGACAGGGTAGCTCCAGGAAAATAAAATAAAAGGCAGAACCGTGGCTGTCCCGCAGCAAATGCACCTTAACAGAGGAATACTACAGGCCAGAGACAGACAAAGAAAACAAGTATTCCAACACAGCATTAACAGGAAATGTTAAAGGGTCCATATTCTGGGAAGTGGACCACAAAGTGAAGTGCTTCTATTTCAGGGAATAAATATGTCTGGGGATACCCCAAACTGTGCAATAACTATGTTTTCAGGAGCCATGCACGGATGGACCAGGGATCCCTTGCCCTGTGACAACAGACCCCAACATAGAGGCAGAGAGAAAGGAGGTTCCACTGTCAAATGTTGAAGAAGTGGAAAGCATATATGGTGAGCCCAGAACAATGAGGATGAGAGTGGCACTCTCCACCCGCAGCTTAAGCAGAGCCCTCTGTATTAAAGGAATGGGGTGAATGCATATAGAAATGTCCTTTTCCAGGAGAAGGACACTGCACCACAACCAAAAACTCCAGGCCCTGGAGCGAGCGAGCAGAAATGCAGCAGGTTTGCATTGTGTGAGAACCCAAAAAAGTTCCAGCTCTGTATGACCCCATCTTGCAAAGATATCATTTAACACAGAGGTCAACAGTTCCCATTCGTGAACCATCAACTGGGACCTATTTAACCAGTTTGCCAATATGTTTTGGAGACCTGGGAAAAACATGGTCTACAACTGAATGCCATGAGACAGAGCCCAGTACCATACTCTCACTGCTTCCCTGCAGAGCCGGCAGCCGAAACCACTTGCACGGACTCCACATTAGCAAACTATCGCTAAAGCCACATCCAATCAGTTCACAAGCGTTCCCCAGCCCTTGCACCTGACTGGATTCTTCAGTCCACCTCTGCGATCCTTCCAGTTTTGGCTATATCGAATGCTCCAGCTGCACCTTGCTGTAAAAGCCGTAACCAATGCTTTATTTGACCGATAAGATCCCCTCCTTCTGCTCCAGAATGCAAATCTCTGGGACTGAGTGACTAGCCTCACCCAAAGCCCTTGACTGTGTTTGGCCATAGGCACTAAAGTTAGTCACCACCTTCCCTGCATTGCTATTCCCTGATGCCCGACAGTTCCTTGGACAATGTCAGCCAGTGCCAGCACCTTGGAATTTAAAAAAGGTGTGGCAGGCACTGCCCCAGCCATCACCTTAGCACTCAACTCTTACCTCTCACCAGTAAGTTACGGTACAGCTGCCCCTAGCCCAATGTATGCGTCCCGTGGGGCTATCCGCAACAGCCATCAAAAGGCTGTTTGTTCCCTTCTGACCTGTCAATACCTGCCTAATTCTCTTTTGTGACACATATCAAGAAAGGAGCTGTTATCACTTCTTTGCTATGCTATGACTTCTAACAAAACTGTTATGTATTTTATTTGCGTTTTTGATTTGTATCAAGAAAAGAACCGTTTTCATTGTGTACCTAACTGTTAGGCTATGATCGCCTATGAAACTGTTAAGTATGTTCCTTGTGTTTTGATTTGTATTGTCATTAGGCCTAATTACTATTATCTGGACTTAACTAGGTCCATCTTGAAATGAGCTTGTTCAATGATGTTCGCCTGGATAAATAAAGATTTGATTGATTGATTAGGGAGAGGAGTGAGTGTCCTCTTGTTTGTTGATGTAATGCATCACACTGATGTCGTCTGTTTGCATTAGCACAGGAATGGGGCAGAGATGATTCTGAAAGGCCTGGAGGCTGTACAGGGCAGTCCACATTTCCAGGACATTTATGTACAACTCAGCCTCCACCTTGGTCCATGACTCTTCTGTGTGGTACGGGCTGAAATGAGCACCATAGCCAGAGCCCGAGGAATCCATGGTGAGGATCTGCACAGGAGCTGGTACAAGGAATGGAATGCCATTAAACAGGTTTTCACAATCGAGCCACAATAACATCGCCCTACAGAGAGCAGACATGACAATAACCATTTGGTCCAGCTCGTCCCTCAACTGATCCCACTGGACACTGAGAGTCCACTGAGGTATCCTCATATGAAGACGAGCCAGTGGCACAGTCACTATTATATGGCTGCAGCCATGAGTCCCAGGAGACATACTGTTTGTGAAGCGACATAGTGGCTCCTGTATACTGTGTGTGCCTGAGCAATCAAAGTGTCTGCCCTGTCCTGTGACAGGAAAGCACATATTTCCTTTGTGTCCAAGACTGCCCCATCATACTGCAGTCTTTGGAACAGAGTTAGTACAGACTTTGGCACATTTACTGTGACCACCAAGTTGAATGACTGATGTGTCCAAGACAGGGTATATAGCAGAGCTTCCCTGGAAATGGACTTCAGCAGCCAGTCGTCCAGATAAGGGAAAACATACAGGCCTTCCCTGCAAAGGGCTGCTGCAACTACTGCTAAGCATTTGGTGAAGACCTGTGGTGCAGAAGATAAGTCAAAGGGCAATACCTTGAAGTGACAGTGTTCGCCCTCTAGTATAAAACTGAGGTACTGCCTGTGGGATTTCCTGATCTTTATATGAAGGTCTGCATCCTTCATATCCAGAGAACAGAGCCAGCCCCCATTTGCAGTGGGGAGAAACAGACTTCCTGTCAATTTCAGGACTAATAAGTATCTGGAATAGAACTCTTTGTTTCTCTCCTGAGGAGGAACCACTTCTATGGCACAGTTTTGAAACAAAGTCTGAACTTCTACCTTCAGAAGGGACAAATGGCCCGGAGGATAAAAGGAAAGAGGTGCAAGATGATCCGGAGTGATCTGTAACAGATCTAGGGCATGCCCCCCTTACAATTATCTACAGAACCCACTCATACATAATGATCTCCTGCCATTGTTTCAGATGCAGGGAGATCCTGCCCCCACACTCACCCCTGGATGTAAAAGCTGAAAGGAGTAAAGACGGAAGACAGTCAGGCAGAACCAGGGGTGGCAGAGCCACTGGAACAGATTATTTTGGCTGCTTCTGAATGGGCACCAGGGGGACCTGAAAGGGGACACCACCTCTACCATGGCCTTGCTGATGGCAGGCATGACTAGTTTGGGCAGCAGGCTGATGAAAGAAGCCCTGACCATAACCTCTAGCAGGACTGGAATACAGGGACTTCACAGACCTTGGAGTCATTTTACAAGTCTGATGGCCATGCAGGGCTTCATCAACATCATAGCCAAATAATTCTGACCCTTTAAAGGGAGCATTCAAAACTGCCTGCTGCACATCATTGGCAAAGCCAACAACTATTAGCCAAGAATACCCTTCTCATGCAAATACCAGAAGCTGCAGTCCTGGCAGAAGCTTCAGTCATATTATAAGCAAAGCGCAGCAAATGTTTGCTGACCTCAGCACCAGCAGATAATGTTTTAAGCAAATCAGTCTTGGCAGAGCCATCAGGCAAAGCCACGGCAGCAGTATGAGCAGCTTTCCACAGGCTCTTCTGATATCTGATCATGTGGGCCTGGTAGTTTGCAATCCTAAGGTTCAGTGATGCAGAGGCATAAGTATGTTTGCCAATCACATCCAGCCTCCTAGATTCCTTATCAGGAGGCAAATGACCAGAGTTCGTTTCAGGCTGGTTAGTATGATAAGGCTTAACAGATTGTGCAGGATACTGCTTATCAGCCTTTCTAGGGACTGAAGCAATGAGTTTGGACTATACCATGCAGTAAACGTAGCATCCTCTAATGCAGGATATAAAGGTGGAAAGATAATGAAGGAGGAACAGGGCATCTCCAACAACGCCAGGAGATTCCATTTAGTGAAATCTTCCTGTTCCACATCAAAACCCATGGCAAACTGCATTTGCTGCATAATGCCTTGGAAAGATGGGTCCTCAGGGCAGACCACAGGGTATAAACCACTGAGTTCTCATTACACGATAAGAGGGCAGAACTAGAGTGAAGGGGCACCTCACAAATTTTTCTTCACCCTCATATTCCTCCTCTCAATCCACCTCTAAGTCCATGAGGTCAGGATTATCTTCCATTTCATCACTGTCAATGGCAGCCACAGAATGAACCGGTGACACTGACAGCAGCTGAGAGGCAGAATTCTGTGACATGCTAGTGGAATCTGTTTTAAAGGGGCAGAGCACCAGTAGGCCCCATTTTCAGAATAACTGCCTGCAGTAGCATTCCTGGGAGAATGCATCAAATAATTTCAGAGAACAATGCCAGCACAGCCTGGGAGTCAATGGCAACCCTGAACAGGGGCCGGGACTACTTGCATCAACCGACTTCAGCCAATGAGGATGGCATTGTACCAGCCATAGTAGGCACAGCACAGCCTAAGCCAAGCCCTGACCTTGGTGTCTCAACAATGGTAGGGGGCTGCAGTTGATGCTGCTGGAGCGGGTGTTGATGAGGACATAGCTTTTCTCAATGGTGACCAGGACCTCGCTGGTGAAGCAGACTTGTCCTCATCTCTGATTGTGCTTAGGGCCAGACGATGAGGAGGCCCAAGATGATGACTGTTTCTTGTCCTTACCCTTAGACTTCAATACCTGCTTCTCAGCAGATGGTGAGGGAGAAGCACATTTTGAGGCATTTTCCTTCTCAATGGTTTGCAATGTCTTTATTGTAAGGACCTTTTCTAGAGCTTTGTTATGGCGTTGCCTTGTAGCCTGGCTGAAGCTCTGGCAAATCTCACAGGTTCTCACACTGTGAGACAGGCCCAGACAGCACAAACTGTAAAGGCTTTTTCGACTTCGGCATCATACAGATACAACAATAGTAAACTAAAGAAAAATAACAAACGGCAACAGCTTGGTTGGCAGCATTTCCTTCAGCAGGTCTGATGAGGATGATCAACGGTGGGAGAAAGAACTCAGAAGTACGGTGAGACATATGGACAGAATGTGACTCAGAAAAATATGGGCATTCTCTGATCCCCATGGGAAGAGATAGAAATGTTGGCTTCGAAATTTAAAGAAAGAGAGATCCACGCCCAATGGGAAAAATCGAAAGATGTCTTTTGTTTCCTCAATAACTCCCAGAGACCTATAAGAAAATAGAATAAAGAAGAGAGGTTAAAGGAGTATAAGAGGTATAACCAGTATCCGTAGTATAACTAACTGCTAAGGAACACTGAGGTACTCTGTCCAACAGCTGTAATACACTGTATTGTTGAAAAAATGTTCAATAAAATGCAAGTTTAAAAAAAAAACAAACTCAGAAGTGATAGAGCCACCACATTATATATGCGTCACAACTGCATGTCACTGAGGGCGGCCCCTGGCTAGCAAAAAGTTTCCGAGTGGTCCTGACCGTGATAGTTTATAGTTTCAAAGGTGTGGCCTAATGGAGGAGATGAGAGATATACTTGATGAAGATCTATTACTGGGTGTTGCATTTGTTAGTGCCCTGGTTGCTGCAACATTTACATCCAGAGCAGCTGCATTTTGTTTCAGCCATGTTCAAACCTGTAATTACAATCTGCACAAGCTGAGCCCCACCATCAGAGACCATCATTAAAAGACGGCAACACAGCTTTCCAGGGTTTCTGGACCCCTTGTTAGTGAGTGCAGTGGAAAAGTCTGACCTTGCCTTTTCATATGCAGTAGTTTGAGTTAAATCTTCAGGTTCAGGCTGTTGGTCAAAAAGCATTATGTCCTGTCCTGCATACTATATATTTTTTTCCCCTTTTCATTATCTACCACCACTCCTGCTGCCGCAGGTGATTCTTGGTTCTTTTACTCATCTTTTTTTTTTTTTTTTGTTATGAAGATGCTGACTCTTTTGTAGAAGTCAATCAGAGCATGGTTAAGCAGAAAAAAATACTTACCACAGTAATTGTGTTTCTTCCCAGTGATGCTCTGATATTCTTAACTTAATGCAGTAAGCCTGTAGGGTTGGACTGCCTGGAGAGATGGAACACATGCAAATGATGGAACACTTTGCACATGAGCATCTTTCAAACACTGCCTCTACTAACTGCCTGTGTTCTAACCTCTTCAGATTTTATAAAGGAGCCTGAAAAGATGGCTCAGGATAATGTAATAATACTAAGAAATTCTTTATCATTAAAATTGGGGTTACCCAATAATCTGGATTTTATTAAAAATAATCCTCCAACTAGAGGAAAAAAAGTTTAAATAAGTTAGAACAACATGCCAGAAAAATTTACCAAAAATAAACACAATGAGCTCTGTTCACCTACTTGTACAGGTGCAGAGGATAATGTTCCCCCAAGGGTGTAAAGTGATAAGTGGCACCAGCATGCAGAGTGCAGAGGCTGAAGTTCTGAAGGGGAGGTAGGGAGGGAAGTTAAGAATATCTGAGCATTACTGGGAAGAAACACAACTACAATGGTAAGTAATTTTTTTCTTCTAACCCCAGTAATGCTCAGTATATTCTTAACTTTATGCAGACTACCAAGCAGTATCCCTGGAGGTGGGCACAGAGCTTTATTTTGGAAACAGACTTTGCAGGACTGCTGTGCCAAACCTAGCATCACTTCTGGATAAAATATCCAAGTTGTAGTGCTTTGTAAAGGTGTGTACTGTTTTCCAGGTAGCTGCTTTATATATATCCACTAATGGGACGTCCCTGGCTGCTGCTAGAGTAGCAGCTGTCCCCCTTGTAGAATGAGCCCTTAATCCTGGTGGGGGGCTCTCTGCCAGCACTAGTGTAACAGAATTAGATACACTGGACTATCCAATGAGAAACAGATCTTTTTAAGGCTGGATTACCTTTTCCCAGATCCCCATAGGTCAGAAACAGTTGCTTTCTATCCTGTCTACTATCCTGTCTAAGGTCCTTAGTGACTGTCATGTAATAACTAAGAGCCCTCTTCACACCTAAACTGTGCAGTCTCCTTTCACCAAAAGTGGCGTGCTCAGTGAAAAAGACAGGCAGGGTGATAGATTGATTTAAATGAAAATCAGAAACTACCTTGGTGAGAAATGTCCGGTTTGTTCTGAGGACTACTTTATCCCTATGAAAGGAGATATAGTCCTGATCAATACAGAGAGCTTGAAGCTCACTGATTCTTCTTGCAGAAGTCATTGCCACTAGGAAAACTGTTTTCCAAGTGACATATTTAAGGTGAGCTGTGTCCATGGGCTCGAAGGGGGCAGGCATCAGCTTAGCTATACACACATTCAGATCCCAAACTGGGACTGGTGGCCTGTGAGGAGGATGCAGATGATATAGGCCCTTAAAGAACCTTTTGAAAATAATGTTAGACGCCAATGTCACCTTTTTCCCAGCAGAGAGGTAAGCAGACACTGCTGCAAGGTGGACCCTCAAAGAACTGGATTGTAGACCCAGGGAGTGTAAGGGAGTGACATACTCCAATACCTCTCATAAGCCAGCTTGGGCTGGAACCAGAGTCTTGCCCGAACACCAGATAGAAAACCTCTTCCATTTGGAAGAATAATTTTTTGTAGTTGAGGGTTTTCTGTAACCTCTTAGAATACTTAAGCCAGATTCAGAAAGTTTTAAATCAGCATATTCTAAGTCTTCAAGAGCCAAGCCTTGTGATTGAGAGACTTGAGATTCGGTTACAATAAGGTTCCCTGATTGGAGGACAAAAGGTTGTGCCTCCGAGGAAAATGTATTGGATTTGCAACAGACATTGAGAGCAAAAGAGAGTACCATGGCTGCCTCGGTCAGTCTGGAGCTATCAATATCAGAGATGCTGTATGGGATCTGAGCTTAACCAGTACTCTGTAAATGAGAAGGAAAGGAGGAAAAGCATAGAGGATCATCCCTGACCAGTCCAGACTGAGGGCATCCAGAGGAAAAGTTTCCTGATCTGGAGGTCTGCAACAATACTGTGGCAGGTGGTGGTTCTGGTGGGATGTGAACAAGTCGACCTCTGCAGTTCCCCACCTTCTGAAAATAACTTGTACCACCTGCCCGTTTAGGGTCCACTCGTGATGGGCCTGGTTTATTTGACTCAAGGCATCTGCCAGGGTATTGTCCTTCCCTGGCAAGTGAATTGCTTGCAGAGACACTTCTAATGAATAGGCCAGAGTCCAAATCCTTAAGGCCACCGAGCAGAAGGAGCCTGACCTTGTGCCTCCGTGCTTGTTTGTGTAATACATTGTGGTGGTATTGTCTGTTCTGACCTGCACCACCTTGCCCTTGACTAGGTGAGCAAAGGTTTTTAGAGCCAGCAGCACTGCTCTGAGTTCCAGGAGATTTATGTGCTGACCAGACTCTGAGGCTGACCAAGTGCCCTAAGTTGTGTGATCCCCTATATGGGTGCCCCAGCCCAAGAGGGATGCATCTGTTGTGAGGATCACTGAAGGTTTCTGCTTTTGAAAGGGAACTCCTTGCCTTAAGTTGGATTCCTTCTTCCACCACAAGAGAGCCTGTAGCAGTGACCTTGTTACTGGGATGAGCTTTGAGAAAGAATCTTTTCTTTGGCACCAGTGGGACCTGAGACAGAACGGAGTGTCCCTCATGTGAAACCTTGCACCTACGACTGTGCCTGTGGATGCAGCCATATGGCCTAATAGCTGAAGAAACTGTCTTGCAGTTTTTGAATTGTGGAGCTTGAAACAGTTTGCTATTATCTGAATATTTTTTACCCCTTCCAGGGGCAGGTATGTCCGGGCCTGTAGGGTACTGATTTCCGCTCCTGTAAAGTGCAGCACTTGTGTAGGACTGAAGAGTGACTTTTTGTGATTGATTAGAAATCCAAGGGACTCCAGGAGGTCCTGAGTGACCTTCAGGTCTTTCTGCACCTACAAAGGAGATTTTCCCATGACCAACCAGTTGTCCAGGTAAGGGAAAACAGCTATTCCCTGTCTGCGAAGATGTGTCACTACAGCTGCCAGGCACTTTGTGAATACCTTTGGGGCCGAAGAAAGGCCAAAAGGCAGGGTTGAAAAATGGTAGTGACCTGAAGGGAGTCTGAATCAGAGGTATTTTCTGTAAGACTCTTTTTATGGGATGTGAAAATTGGCATATTTCAAGTCCAGTGATGCCAACCAGTCTGCATGCTGGCCATGGAAAGTTAACTCTTTGTTCTCCGGGGCAGTTGAAAGGCAGGACCTAACTGCAGTAGTCAGAATACAGCAAGACTCCAATAAGAAGAAACAACATTACTAAGGTGAGTTATTTTTTCTTCTAGCCCATGCAGTGGCAGGAACTGCTAAAAGTGTGTCTACTCGCTCCACCCCCCCCCCCATATCCTGCTACTTTTGAATGTCCACCGCAGTCTTTGTGAAGAAAACAGTTTTATAATATTCAACTACAGTTATTATGAGCCAAAACCATCGTTTATAAAGTGCAATAATTCAAGGCAGATGCACTGAAACATCAACCACAGTCACTGAGCTAACAGTTCATCAAAATTCAGCCACAGTCACTGTCAGGGTATGAAATTTGTGACAAAAAGTACTCGTTAATTCAGACATTTAAGCAGTATAACTATGTACCCAACAAATAATTTAAATGCCACCCCATAAAAGGACTCTCAAAGCCCCCAAGCCCTGAAAGTGGCTTTTTATATTTTTTATTTCCTCTTGCCTGCCTGCAATCCCTGTGTCCTTTGTCCTTAAATGGGCACGGAATAGCCCCCAAGCCCTGAAAAGAACTTTCTTCTCCCTTCCTTCCTTCCTTCCTTCTCTCCCTTCCTCCCTTCTTGTGTGCCCTTAATCAATAGGTCAGGAGCTCTGAAGAAGGCTTTTTTATTATTTGGATCTGTTTGCCTACTCCTTCATAGAATTTATCATCAAGCCCTTAAAAGGACTGTAAGTGGATGGTTTTGGACTGGTTATAAGCCCTTTAAAGGTTCTGTCTGCCTGTTGCTGCTACAACAATGATTCCTGACTGATCTGACTGCCATCCATGAAGCATTTTAGTGGGTTTAACAGTTATACCAGCACCACTTCATAGTGGGATCAGTCACAGCAGCCAGTCAGTGCCTCTCCAGAGATTGCGGCCTGATGCCTGAGAGCTGCCACCTCCCGTAAGGTTGCCCAGCTGAGACAAACTATGCCGTCACATGAGGAGGTCTCCACCATGCTGCTACTGGGTCTGGCTACTCTCTGCTCATGCTCTTAATCAGCTGCAGTGTGCAGACACAGAAGATGGTAGCCCTTGGGGAGGAAGCAGGCTGTGGGGACAAAAAAAAGAATGGGGGCACTCCAGGATGGAAAACGAGCCATATTTAAACACAGCACGTTAATACCTTAGGTGCCCTAGAGAGCAGGCACTAAGGATTGGTAGCTGTCATTGAATAAAACTGCACACCCTAGTGCATCTAAGGTATAGGAATTTCACACCCTGCTCACTGTGAGCGAAGAAAACAGCACTTTAAAATCTTAATTTTCTTAATTTGCATTGTGCCAAGGTCAAGGCAGACTTGATGGGCTGGTAGGCCTTTATCTGCTGAGAATGTCCAATATGTATCTGTATGTCTATGTCTATTACAGACTGGAATAAACTGTAAAATCTTTGTAATCTTTTGCATAATCTGGATTTTTTTTTTCAGGCTATTCTCACCATTGGTGGCAGAGCGGGAAACTCTGGCCTTCTTCATTCCAAGTGCCTCCTTCAGGTACTCAGGTGTGCCACTGGAGCCTCTTGTGCGAGGTTGCCCGGTGTTATGCTCTGACTTTAAAGACTGGGTCAGGCCTGTGGAGAATTCAAATATTTGGGCACTGAAATTTTAAAACCTCAATACAGATCATGATTTACAAGTAATGATATCATTATCACCTAGTCGCACATCAGAAGGATTTCCAGAATGCCAAACATTTAAAACACACGTGCGTACGTGCACACACACACAGATACACATACACACACTTTACATGGTTTATTTGTCCCCCACTCCAATGAACAAAGTCACTATAGCTGCACCCTCTCTCTGGCTGGGACAGTGAGCTAGTGCCCGCCAACACAGATGATGACAATGCTACTCCCCGACTTGACCATATCAGGGTAGTGCGTGGATGTTGGGCAGCCAATTGCTGCTTTCCCTCCTCAGAAACCATGCACCTCACCCCCACAAAATGCTCAACCCCCGGCCAGCACCAGTATTTGATTGGGGGATCACACATGAATTCCGGTCTCTCAACTGACTGCACAGTGTACTGCTGCTGGGTCCTGCATCTTTTCCTTTAGATTGTAAGGAACATGTGTTATTGAAAGCAAGATCTCCTCCTTTTTTTTCCCCCCATTTTTTTCTATTACATTCCCCCGTCCCCCACCCCGATGTTGGGGATTGCACCCCCAGCTGTATCAGTGGTTTGGTGGCAGTGCATTGTACTGCCATCTAGAAAACTAGAGTTCATGTGTGAGCCCTGAATCCCACTACAGAGTTGGCTGGGGATCTAGCAATTTGCAGAACTGAGGTGCTTCAATCTCACGAAGGGATGGAAGTTGAATGCCATCAGGTGTTTGCTGGCCAACCAAAGTGCGAAATTAACATTAGCTGTGAAGGCAATGACTCCCTCACCCTCCTTGCCAGAGGACATATGCAGCTGCGGCAGCTCCAGGTATTGGTGTGAGGGATGGGATGGAATAAAAAAAAAAAAAACAACACTACAGTTCCTTGGCCCACTCATGGTGCCACCTGAAGACTGGGGTTTATGTGCAATCCCCAGAACCCCATGCCTGAGCAGGCATGGGGTCAGATGGGTCATGGAGGGGAGGTGGTTGGGCTCCAGGGGAGAGTGGAAATGGACCACTCAGCACTTGTGCACGCCTCTGCTGGCCAACCTTGGAGTGGCACAGACATCAGCTATGAAGGCTGGTCTCCCAGCCTCCTAGGCAAGGCAAAAGGGAAGCCAGGTGACCCAATATCAGGATCGGGGACAGTGGGAACTAAAATAGTTTAAAATGGGGGAAAAGGCATAATTAAAATAAAACCCTACAGTTCTACAGAACAGGTTTGGGGAATTATAAAAAAATAGGTGCGACATGAATCTTCCTCAGAGAATAAAATGGAGTAAAACCCGCTGTCACGCTGATCTTCTCTGCGGGTCAGAAAACATTTCACACATGCTCCGGGCTGAAAGGGTGCTGGACATGCTGCGAAGGCACAGTACACAGGCCATGATAAGGAAAGGATAGGCTTCCCAAGCTGTAGTGCCTCCTGTGGATTGTGAGGAAGCCTACCACCACGTATGACCACAAAAAATGCTGCTTCCCCCAATGGCTGGTGTGAGCCCAGCAGGGGGCACAAGCCATTAATGGGAGTACAAAGGAGCCTGCACCACATGGGAAAAAAAATCCACCTCCGGCAGCTAAGGGAGGCCAGCCCCACACATCCATGCCACAGCTTCTGCCATGACTTATACCTCCCCTCTGACACTGAATCTTACAGATATGTTCCTGCATTGGGGCCTTCCCTGACTCAGCCCTGCAGCTCCAGGGCTTCCCCAGGTGTTACTGATATGGACTGGCTAACACTTGGTAAGAAGTGAACTGACAGGAAAAGTGGGGGCAGAAAATGCTTGATGGAACCAGCAGGACAGGTTCATGCCTGATGTAAGCAGATAAAACTAAATTATTAAACAAAACAAAATGATATACATCATCAGAAATGCAAGGTGCGCTCCGAGAAAGTTAAAATAAACTTACCATAGTCTAAATCTACCACAGTATAGTCTGATCTGCTGAGATCCTCATTCAGTTTTCTGCCCGTCTCTCTCTTTAGTCTACCTAAATTTCAAGACTGAGAACTTTCTCATATGCTACTGCCCACCTCCTCAAACTTACCAATATGTAAAATCCCATTGCTCCTGTTCTCCGTGATCTCTGTTTGTTCCCCATCTTCTCAGGAGCCATTTGAAAACAACCTTCCAGCTGGCCCGCCGGTGCAGCGGTTGGATTTCCTCTTACAACGGTTCAGGAATGAGCCCGGGTCACTGGAGGGCCGGCTGGGAGGAGGATCGAGCATCCTATAGACAGCTCTCCTTCTCCGAGGGGAGGGGAAGGGACTGGTCCGGCGCCTGCTGGCTCCTAGCGGAGGCTGGGAGTATCACAGGATGCACGGCCCAAAAAAGTTAACTGGGGGAGGAGCGGACGTTGACGTATGCCGTGATGTCACTACGCTGCCCCCAACAGAAAAACTGAAAAATTGCTCGCTGGCTGCCGGATGATGGCTCTCCATTCCCTGAGTGCCTCCAGTACCTTCCCAGGGCCTCCTGTTCCTCAGCAGCATCCCCGGGCCCTAAGTAGTGTGTGCTGGGGCCACCCCCTCTCCCCAGTGCCATTCCCCCTCGGAGGAGGGGGACCCACCCAGCAAAGGGATACGCCGGGATATCCCGAGGACTACGATCTGAGGACCAGAGAGGCTGGGTATGGGCAGTGGGGCCGGGGGGAACTTGTGAAGCCTGAAGGAGTGGGGGGCCAGCGAATCATGGGAGGCGGGGAAAAAAGAAAAAAAAAAAAGAAAACAACCTTCCTTGCCTGTAAAATCCGCTGTGGTTCTCCTCCTGCCTCTCTGATCTTGTCCCCTACTGCTCTATTGATGATCCCTCTGACACCCTTCTGCAGTTCTCCTGTTTCCAGCCACAATCTATCAACTGTTTGTACATTTACCACTGCTACCCTTTTGCCTGTAACAGCCTTCCTCAACTATGTACATCGCTCGCACCCTTCACTCTTTCATATCTTGGGCCAGATAGTCAAAACCTAGCCCTGGCGCAAAATTAGCACTGCATGGCGTGCTAAATTAGCACGGAACCATTTGCATGCTATATTCAAAGGAACAGCCCCAGGGCTAAAGCAGCTGAATATAGCATGCAAATGAAGCTGTGCAAACAGGGCTGGGAGTGCAGTGCAAAAATAGCCCAGCAAATAAGACAGCTCTGAATACAGCATCCAGGAAGTGCAAACCACGACAGCAGCCCAGTGCACAGAGACGTGAGGAAGGTAAAGGTGAACTATGTGGCCAATGTGTGTGCTAGCAAAGAAGTGGATTCACTAAAGGTGCAAACAACAGTACAGGCCAAATACTACAGACCTGTACTATGGGTCAGATGCAGCACTAACAGGTTTGCCCGGCACCAAGACGTTTGCCCGGGGCAAAATGTGCTATATTCAAAAGTGATATGCAAATGAGCCTACTTAGGCAGTCTGTGGACAAACATCTATACTGGCATCTCATTATGGCCTGATTTGCATGTAGATTGCCCAGTACTTTTGCAGGGTTCCACAGCTCCACATGTATGTCAGTCTGGAAGAAAAGGGGCAGGCCGGTTCTCTTCAAAGCTCCACCTCTATGTTAGTCTGGAAGTACAGGGGCAGGCTGGGTCTGCTCACAGCTCCAACTGTATGTCAGTCTGGAAGAGCATAGTGGTAGCTGCAAGCTACATCTGTACGCAGCTGCACAGACTACTGTGCCCCAGGGGACTACACAGCACAGGCACAGGTGGCGGTGCTGCATGCAATAGTCACACTGTAGTCCCTGCTACAGTGCATAGCAGACGCTACAGCAACAAGGTGGCCAGTAGTGTGAGGGACACAGCAATGCCTATGGTGCGTCAGGCAAAGATGACTGCAGCACCCCACACAGTGCCAGGTCCAGCTGGAAGGTGTGTTCTGACAGTGGACACTACTGTCATGCTTTTGTGTGACCCACAGATGGTGTACCACTGGCATGGGATACTCGTAGTAACATACACATGACTCACCCTGTGTGCTGTGGTGTCTGTACAGATGTACGGTATGTGCCCTGGAGGGGAGGCACATACCATCAGACAGGTACACTGGTGTCAGGGTATTCTCTACACTGTACCACGTGCACTGTGTGGATGGTCCCTGCCTTGTTGCAGCACCTAGCATGTGGTGCAGCCTGGTCACCTGTATAGCCGCCCCTCAACACCCTCAACATCCCCAGTGCTGCATGTGTGTACTGGATTGAGTTGGTGTACCCCACTCAGGGGACTGGAGGTGTGTGCAGTATGGACACACTGCCATGGTGTCCACTGGGCGCTTGGTCACCCAATAATGCCTGGCATGATTGGGACTGGTGCCAGATGATGGAGACATAGAAGGTGCCGTCCATCTGCAGCATGTCTCCTCCATGTCTGGTTTCTTTCTATGTTTATCACGTTGTCGTCCAGGTAAGCACACTGGGCCAAGGCCCGCTGTCAGCAATTACGCAGAGCCACTACATGTGCAGCTGAGATGAAACAGGGTACATTAAATACATACCATTAACAACAACACACAATTCACAATGTGCAACACAGTGTCACATTGCAAACCATTTCTGCTGCAGGTACTGTTTCAGCCCTACCGGGTCATAATGTTGCATGCTTAATAGCGTACGGCATTATGGCTAACCCAGATTTCATCGCCCTGAGTTGGATCCCCCAGAGTAGAGAATCTTAAGTGGCACAGAGCCCCCCACAAAACAAAGACATATGCCTCATGGCATAAATCGCACAGCGCGATTGTGCCATGCTGAATTATGTCTTGCGACATTATGACAATGTGCCTGTTTCAGCTCAGTTATATCAATGACAAGATGGGTAGCTTCCAAGCAATATTACTGCAGTGTATTCCACAGTTTGGGTGCCTGTGCATATGGAGTGGCCCAGGGTGGCCGTCCACCAACACTGTCTTCTCATTGGCTGCATACAGCCTTCTTCCCTGTTGCTGCTGTCTCCAAGACCCCCATTCTTGGTTTGCCCGAGGTTAAGACTACCTTTTCATAGGTGGTAACTTGCACCGTGCAACATGTCGCGCTAACGCACACTGTGCAGCGCTAACCTTTTAAATATACCATTGCACCTGTATGCATGTCCCCGCCCCTCACTTTGCACAGAGTACACATTATCTTTTAGCGCCAGTGCGAACACATTGCGCCAGTGTTATCTGGTCATTTGAATATAGCAATCCTGCGCAAATGTAGCACAATTGTGGCACAACTGGTTTGCGCCTGGTGCAAAGTTTTGAATATCTGGCCCCCTATCTCAAGACTCATCTCTTCTCATTAACCTTGAACTCCTAATCTAACCTGTCTCCTTGGCTCCTGTACCTGTTAGTGAACCATTTTGTGAAATGTTCTATGCGGTACTGTTACAGGTCAACCCAGATTAGCTCACCACTGTCATCTTAATTCACCCACAGGCTGTCTCCCTTTTAAGGAGAGCTGCAAGTTTCATTCCGCCTAGATGTTGCACAAGATTAGGCTGGGAGCTATTCCTCCTAGTGTGTCTGAATTGTTCTCTCAATCCTCCAATGACTGCTGCCCTAGATCTCAGTCCAAAAAAAGTTTCAAAATTCTTCAACATAAAACTGCTTTTGGCCAGAAAGCATTCCTTTTTTTCATCTGTACACATTCACAATGATCACTTTACCACCAGATGTTCTCTGCTGCACTAAAATGAAGACGCTGTTTGCAAAAAAATGTAGCTGCCATATGTGAATGTTATTTATCTGTTTTTAATGTCATTAATTTTTATTTTATGTATGTTTATATGTATCTGTTACTTGTGAAAATGGGGATCTTTTTGCTCATCAACCAACCATAATAATAAGTGAAATGAAATGAAAAAAACACTATAAAAAATAAAACTGGACTGTACTGCAAATTCCATCCTAGATATACTTACTATTACTTTGATTCAGAGATGCGAGCCATAATTCCCTTGGCACCTTAGCCGACGGATTTTCTGTGTGCATTGCCCCCGTTCCTCGCAGTGATCTCCAGACTGTGGATTTCTTTGGGTGTAAGTAGGTGTTCGAAAGGTAAGGAGACTCTGAAGAAAAACATGAAGGGAATACAGAGAGGATGCTGAATTTTTACCTTATAATCATAGTAGGTTTAATTAACATAAATAATTCACCACTTTTATCCCAGGGTTCCACAGTCAAATCAAAGGTCCTGGAGTGTTATAATGACTCTGGAGTTACTACAGTATAATGTGTGTTTTAACTATTATTTAGATAATCATCATAGAGGGCCTGTTGGGGTCCCCGAATCCTTATTTAGGCCAATACTGGGCTGATGACAGGTCTGCTCAATAGCCAGTTTTGTTGAGGGTGGCAGTACGACTAAGCAAAGTTGGGGCATCTAGGAATTACGAGATCAGACAGAGACCTTGTCATTGTCAGCCTTGTCTACATAATTCTAATTTCACAAAGCACAGCTTGCATTAGGTTTTCCCCTCAATCTCTTGCATATTGTTAACCATGTATGGCAGTAAAAGTAGTGCTAGAGGGCTGATTAACATAAAACCCCCATGTCCCCCTCCCCACCGCAGACAGTAAGGGTCGCTTACAGTTGTTGTAGTGGTCCTTTCTTTTTCTAAACACCGATATCATCCTTAACACACAAAAATAGGTTGTTAGGTAAGCCAACTAACAAATACAGAAATCAGAATGCTGGTTCTGCACCCATAGCTGACATCACATCATAGATACACAGAAACATACATAAATACATAAACAGTGATGGCAGAAAAGAAAATATTACTCACCTTAGTAATTGTGTTTCTTCTAATGAAGTCTTGCTGTATTCTGACATATGCAGTTAGTCCCAGCACTTGAACTGCTCCGGAGAGGAAAGAGTTAAATTCTATGCAGAGCATAGAATGTTGAGCTCGAGCTCGGTTCAAACCTCTGTCTGCTGCACTCTGAAGTGTAATCGTCAGATTCTTACGAGCTAATACTAACTAACCCCACTATGTGGAAATTGTAAAAGCTTTACTAGCCAAATGGCAACCAAATATTTTGGATCCACCCAAAAGACTCAAGTCGAGAAATCCAAAACAAAAACTAGGTAGTGAACAACTTATGACTATCAAAACAACAAGTTCAAGTTTATTGCAGGAAAACTCCATTGAGCAAGCTCATTCACAAGGAGGTCCTGTGACATAAACACTTAAAGTACAAACACAGATACTTAATAACAGTATATACATGAAATGCACGTTACATGATACAGGCTGGATATACATACAAGGGTATCACATAGGGTGACCGCAGGTGGTAAACATTGATATGAGACAGGGAAGCGACTTACTGGTTGCATACTGATAAATGAAACATGATGACTGGTGTGTGCAATACATATACAATATTTTGGCAGCTAGAACAAACAACAGTCTACAACTGATATGGGGGGGAGGAGTGATTTGATAGAGTAGCAGTGGAGCGTAAGCAAAGATAAAGCCAGGAGTAGAAGGGGAAGGGAAAGCAGTTAATATGACAAATCAATTATACCTTACCAGTGGATAAATATGGCACATGGGGAAGGAAGAGACTTAATGACAGTTACAGGTGTCTTTTATTTTGGCTGAACTTAGCGATTTGTAGAAGTTTATTGGAAACCGTGCTAGTTAGTTTCGATGCGGTTTGTAATTGGTTCCAAATGGAGGGAAGGGCATATGCAATACACGTTTACCAAAGGAAGTCCGGCGTCCTTGGTACGTCAAGCATAATAGTCAGATTTTCTTAGCAGTATGCACTATGTGAGATACTAATAAGGAAGAGAGATAGCTTGGCAATTTCTGCAGGAGCAGTTTAAGAGTCCATAGCCCAGCATGGAGCAGGCGTTTAGTAGTAAGGGATGTCCAACCAACAGCTGCATATAAGTCACAGTGGTGCGAGCGGTAAGGGAGTTGGTAATGAACCGTAGCACAGTGATAAAGGATGTCCAGTTTACTTAGATTTGCAAGAGTGGTGGAGGAATAGATTACATCGCCATAGTCGAGTAGGGGGAGAAAAGTGGCCTGTACAAGCTTGTTTCGAGTTTCAAGGGGGAAAAGGGGCCTATTTCTGTAGAAGAAACCTAACCTTGCTTTTAACCTTCTAGAGACATCTTCAACGTGGTCACTGAAAGATAATTTATTGTCGATCCAGATACCTAGATATTTAAATTTGGTTACAACTTCCAGAGGCTCATTTAGCGTGGTGACAATGAAGTCTTGGGCAAGGGTATTGGGGGCCTGAGACAGCACTGCGAGAGAATATCATCGCTTTAGTCTTCTTAGCATTGAGCAGAAGCTTGCTTTTATTAGATTATGCTCAAGTTTGTAGAGACAGCGAACACTCCCTTGACTTCAGATAACGATGAGCCAGAAGTATACAACACAGTATCATCTGCAAAAAGTGCAGATTGGACGTAGATATGTTAGCATCTAAGTCATTAATGTACAGAGAAAACAAGATAGGGCCTAAGATGGATCCTTGGGGACTCCTCTTGCAACTGGCAAGGCAGCAGAAAAAGCCTTCTGCCTTTACTTTTGGAATCTTCCAGTTAGGTAGCTAGAGAACCACTGGGTGGTATGGTATGTGGCACCCAACTTTGCAAGGCAATTGACTAATAGTTTGTGATCAACAGTATCAAAAGCTTTGCTGAGGTCCAAAAGACTGCACCAGTTACCTTCTTAGCATCTATGGCAGAGATCCAATCATTGGTTACTTTTGCTAGTGCAGTGATTGTGCTATGATTAGCCTGGAAGCCAGATTGAGCTGGGTTAATGAGAGAAGGTTTCCAAGTGAGTTTTAACTGAATATGGATCAGTTTTTGAGAACTTTAGAAAGGATAGGCAATATGGAGATAGGCCTATAGTTGTTTACATCGCATGGGTCACCAGATTTAAATAGAGGGAGGATATGTGCTGATTTCCGGCAGGACAGCACAGTAGCAGATGTAATTGAAAGATTGAAGATGTGGAGAATTGGGGCAGTGAGATGGGCGTAGCCTGACCTTAGGAAAAAGGGTTCCAAGCCATCGTCCCCTGCGCTTTTTTTGGTGTCTAAGTTAAGAAGAGAATCTTCTACTTCTTTATAAGTTATCTCACGTAGTTGGAAGGGGCTGGGTGCAGGACTAGATGTGGCGGGAGGGGTATGATGGCTCACCGCAGCACCAGCATAAGGTGACGAGTCAAAAGCTAATCCAGCTGTGGCAAAGTGGGAGTTAAGTTCCTCCAGGATTAGGGACTTGTTTTCCACAATCTTGCCACTTGCAACTATCTTTGTTGTGACAGAGGGGGCCATGGGCCGTCCTTCTATAGCTTTGATAGTCTTCCATATTTTACGAGGGTTACAAAACATAACCCACTCCCCCTCTCCAAAAAGAGGGAGTGCCCAAATGCACCCCTGAGGTGCAACACTGCTCCTGCAAGCCGACTTCCCAAAAAAAACAGTTCTGAGAGGGGCGACAGGAAGGAAGGTCAGAATACAGCAAGACTCCATTAGAAGAAACACAATTACTAAGATGAGTACATTTTTTTCTTCAAACAACATGAAGTCTTGCTATATTCTAACCTATTTGGGGAATAGGCTCTGCATTACTGCAGTACCAAACCTAGCATCACTCCTAGCCTGGATATCCAGAGAGTAATGCTTGGTGAATGTATAGACTGTTTTCCAGGTGGCTGCTTTACACATCTCTAACAAAGGTATATCTCTGGCAGCAGCTAGAGAAGCAGCTGTACCTCTAGTCAAATGACCCCTCAGGCCAGAAGGTGGTATTTTGCCTAGCTTTTCATAGCAGAATTGTACACAAGAGACAATCCACCTAGCAACAGTTCTCTTAGTGGCAGGTTTGCCCCTCTCAACTTCCCCATAAGTGAGGAATAACAGAAGAGTGTCAAACCTGAGTGCCTTAGTACGCTCAATGTAGTAGCTAAGGGCCCTTTAATATCTAAACTGTGTAATCTTCTCTCTCCTGAAGAAGAATGATCAGTGAAGAAAACAGGGAGAGACATGGATTGGTTCAAATGAAAATCTGAAACCACTTTAGGTAAGAACCTTCTATTGGTTCAAAGGACAACCTTATCTCTATGGAACAAGATAAAATCAGGCTCCACTGACAGAGCTTGTAATTCACTGACACGTCTGGCAGAGGTAATAGCTACCAGGAACACAGGCTTCCAAGTCAAGTACCTAAGTTCTGCTGAAGACAAAGGCTCAGAAGGAGATTGCATAAGCTGAGTGATGTAAATATTAAGGTCCCAAGCAGGAGTAGGATCCCTAAATGGGGAACTGGTATGAAACAATCCCTTAAAAAATTTACAGAAAACAGGATGATATGCTAGTAAGGAGGGCTTTCCCACTGACAAAAAAGCAGAAACAGCTGACAAGTGTACCTTGAAGGTAGTTGGTCTGAGGCCTAGGCCATTAAGATAAACCATATAGTCCAGAACTGTAGACAAGTCAGCCGTACAGTATCTGGGGTTATATGCTTCTTGGAACGCCAAATGCTGAATCTCTTCCATTGGGAATTATACGTTTTTCTGGTGGAAGGTTTTCGAGAGGCTTTGAGAAAGTCCAGAACCCCTTGAGAGAGATGCATATTCTAACTCTTCAAGAGCCATGCCTTGAGATTGAGGGACCACAGGCTGGGATACCAGATCCTCCCCTGACAGGAGGTTAACAGGTTGTGATTCCTGGGAAGAAACAGGGGAAGATGGACTGATAGGGACAGCAACAGGGGGTACCAAGGCTGCCTGGCCCAATCTGGAGCAATCAGGATCACTTTGCAAGGCTGTGATCTTATCTTGACCAGAACCTTGAACAGCAGAGGAAAAGGAGGGAAGACATACAGAAATTTCCCTTCCCAGTCCAGAATCAGAGCATTCAGAGGGACTGAGCCCAAGAATGGGGGTCTGCAACAGAAGAGAGGAAGTTGGTGATTGTCTGGGGCTGCCAACAGATCTATCTCTGGAGTGCCCCACCTTGAAAAAATCACTTTTAACACAATGCATCTGCTAGCACATTGTCCTTTCCTGGGAGGTGGACTGCTACCAGAGAAATCTGTAGAGAATAAGCCAGGGACCATAATTTCAACTTCCATGCACAAGGCCATAGACAGAGTGCCTCCCTGATTGTAGATATACCACATGGTGGTGGTGGTGTTGTCTGTCTTTACCTGAACCACATTGTTCTGTACTGATTGTGAGAAGGCTTGCAGGGCCAGGTAAACGGCCCTGAGTTCCAAAAGATTGATGTGTAGAAGAGACTCCTGAGTGGACCACACTTCGTGGGCTATAAGAGTCCCCAGGTGAGCTCCTCACCCCGGGAGAGAAGCATCTGTGGTTAGAACCACAGAATGAGACTGAGTGATGTATGGGACCCCTTGCCTGAGACTGCCCTGATCCTGCCACCACTGAAGAGCCTGGATCAGGGTCTGAGTCACTGGAATAAGTTTGGATAGAGGATCTTTTTTCTGAGACCAAAAGGTCCTCAGGTGAAACTAAATGTCTCTCATCTGAAATCTGGCACCTTGGACCACTGCAGTGGAAGCTGCCATGGGGCCCAGAAGCTGAAGGAGGTGCCTTGCTGGTCGAGAAACCAGTAGGCAGAAGGAAGAAGCCAGCTCTATAATGGCCTTTACCCTTACCAAGGGGAGAAGTGCCCTTGCTTTGACAGTGTCCATTTCTACCCCATGAAGGTCAAAAGTTGCACTGGCTTGAGAACTGACTTGGGAAGATTGAGAAGAAAACCTAAAGAAGTGAGCACTTGCTGAGTCACTTTCAAATCTGACTTGACTTGGCCTGGAGACTGACCCACTATGAGCCAGTTGTCCAGGTATGGGAATATGAAGATTTTTTTTCCCCTTAGGAATGCCACTACTACTTCTAGGCATTTTGTGAACACCCTTGGAGCTGATGTCAGGCCGAAGGGCATTGCTTTGAACTGGTAATGGTCTGAAGGCAGTTCCAACCTGAGGTACTTTCTGTGGGAGCACCTGATGGGAATGCGAAAGTAGGCATCTTTTAGGTCCAGGGAGGCTAGCCAGTCCCCTGGCCTTAGAGAGGGAAGAATTATTCCCAGAGTCACCATTTTGAACTTTGGTTTTAACAGATGTTTGTTCAGGTATCTTAGGTCTAGGATGGGCCACCACTCCCTTGTTTTCTTTGAGTTAAGAAAGTACCTGGAGTACAGACCTTTGCCCCTGTGGATTGTAGAAACTCTCTCTATGGCCCTTAAGGCCAGAAGAGATGAAACCTCTGCCTTTAAGGCAATGGTTTCGGAGGTGTTTACAGGTGGAAAAGATCTGGCTCTCAGCTTTGGAAACTTTATGAAGCTGAGAGCCAGTCCCTAGCATACCACCTCCAAGACCTATTTGTCTGAGGTAACAGACTTCCAGTCCTGGAAGTAGTAAGCCAGCCTGCCTCCTACAGGAATGGGGAAGTCAACCCGGGCCGACACATCAGGGTGTCTGCTTGGCAGGAGCCTTAGGCTGAGAGGTGGATGCAGCCCTGCTCATCCCCCTTCTGCCTCTCCCTCTGAAGAACCCCCTCTTGGAAAAAGGAGAGGAGGCCTGTGCTTGGTAGAAAGGCCTATGAAAAGGCCTGCCCCTGTCCCTAGCTTGCTGCCTTTGAGGAGTTGCCTGCCTCTCCTTGGCCTGTGCACTCCTATAGGTGGTCCTGCATTCATCCATCTTTTTCATATAATTCTCTGTCGGCTCCCCAAACAGAGAATTATTAACCACAGGGAAATCCATAGCCTTAGCCTGGGTATCCTGAGATAGGCTAGTACACCTGAGCCAAGCTAGTCTCCGAAGAGACACAGATGTAGCCATGACTCTAGATGACACATCATTGGAGTCTACAGCAATATGAAACTGGATCTTCGATGCCTCAGTCCCATCAGCAGCCACCTCCTCCAGCTCCCTGGCAAGCGGGGGGAGACCTGCCTAGCCAGTGCCAGTACAGTGTCCTACCTGGCAATATAGGCCATGTAATTAGCCTTCCTGAGTCCCAAAGAAGATGCCACATACTGCTTCTTTGCCATGGCATCCAACTTCCTGGGGTCTTTATCTGGGGGTGTGTGAAGCCAAGGGAATGTTAGCCTTATTACAGGCAGCAGCCTGCACGACCCCAATATGGCTGCACTGCTGGTACAAGTACTCCGTACTTGAGCCTGACAACATGTACCTCCTGTCCATCCGTCTGTCCACAGGAGGTGAAGAATTTGGAGTTTTTAACAACTTTTGTGTCCGTTTCCCAAAGGACTTATGAAGGGGAATAGACAATCTTTTGGACTCTAGGATGTTCATCATCTCCACATAGTCAGGCTCCTCTTGTTCCTCAACAGCCTCTTCCATAGGGAACTGAAGGGTTTCTGCCACTTTCCTGTAAAACAAAGTGGGAAGGGGACTCGGAAAGCCTAGGAGGGGAAACACCAGAAGGTCTGTCTGGGGAGAAGTCCAGTTCTATGGGCTCATCCAGATCTTCTATTCCATCATCGTCATCACCTTCATCATTATCATAACCATCATCCCCCTCCAGGTCCGGTTCATAAAAATCTTCAGGGGCATAATCTTGAACCGGAGGAACCGACCGAACCAAGCGCCTGCCAGGAGGCGCCAGATTGGTCGGAATCGAATGAAGCGATTCCACTATGTAAATCGCTCGGGCACTTTCCTTGGCGGTCGGATGATGCGGTTCTGAATCCGAACTGGCCAATTTGTCTTTTCTTTTTCTTTTTGACGGACCCGATCCCTCAGAATCGGCTCTCCTTTTGCCCGAAAGAGTCTTGCCCTGGTCAAAGGGCACTCCTTCTGGTTCAGTCGGAACCAAACCGGGCTGGCTGTCAGGGTCAACGGACTTCTTCGCCTCCTTTTCCCTAAGCCTGCCCAATCTTTTCTCCAGGGTGGCTTTAGGGAAATTCATGCAAATTTGGCAGTCTGAATCGAGGTGGTCAAACCCTAGACAATAAACACAAGTGGTGTGGGGATCAGCCTTATCAAAGGCCTCCCCACACACACTGCAGTGTTGAAACGCAGTGGGCCCGGTTTTCCTTTTGGGTTTCTCAGACGTAGCCATCCTAAATCAGAAAACGTACCCTTTATTCGGCTTCAGCCAGGCAAGACACCCTTATGAGTTTCTAACCGTGTCATGGGTATTTGAAAAAAATGCAAAAACACATTATTTTAAAGCCGATAAGGACTGGTGCCACACAGTAAATTCAAGGAAGAAAAAATCAAACACAATTCTACACAGCAACCGGTTCAGCCAAACTGGTTGAAAACCTCAATTTTACAATTTCCACAAGTTTTTCCAGTTTTAGTCCACTACCTACGTACTGACTGTACCACAGACAGGGATCTGAACAGAAAAAACAAAGAACTTATCGGTAAAACCGACAACTTTAACCAACCAAGAACCGTGAGTAGAGGAGAAATCTCTGGAGCGACTGTTCAGTTAGGCGGAGTAAAGAATCTGATGGTTACACTTCAAAGTGCGGCAGACAGAGGTTTGAACCGAGCTCAACTTTCTATGCCCTGCAGAGAATTTAACTCTTTCCTCTCCGGAGCAATTCAAGTGCTGGGACTAACTGCATATGTCAGAATACAGATTGACCAGTCCAGTCTGCCCCCTACCTAACTACTCCGCACTGGCCCAGTGGTCCTCTCTCCCCTTTGCTTCTGTCCCCCCCCCTTTTTTTTCCTAACTGCTCCCATATACATGTCCCATCTTTGCTTGGAGCTGTTCACTGATTTGGCCTGTACCATTTCCTCTGCCAACGTGCTCCCCTTTTCCACCACTCTTTCTATGAAAATCTGCTTATGGACGACCCTTCTGGATCTCCCAACCTGCAAGTTTAACCGAGTTTCCTCTTGTCCCTGTAGCTGAACTCAAGAAGAAAAGTTATTGGCATCCACTTTATTTATCCCATACAGGCGCTTGCGTGCCTCGATCATATTGCCCCTTTCTCTCCTTTCCTCAAGGGTTTACATGTTCAAGTCCTGCAGCCTCTCTTCACAGATTTTACTCTTTAGTGCATAGACCATCTTCGTTGCCCTGTGCTGTACTGCTTCCTCCTTCTCACAGTTATCTCATCTGGTGTCCTCTCCAGCACCCTGCATTGTAGTCCAGGTGTGGTCACACCAGTGACCTATACAATGAGAGGATCAGATCACATCTTCTACTGCTTTTCTCCCTCACTATGCAGTCCACCAGCCTATTTGCCTTGCACACAGCTCTATTAGAATGTCCTGTTGTTTTTAGGCAGTCTGATATCATGACCCCTTGGTTCTTTTCCTCCGTGTTTCTTTCCAACACCACTCCCCCCATTTTATATTTCACTTCCGAGTTTCTATTCTGAATATGCATCACTTTACATTTGCGTCATTTTGCCTCAATGCAGCTCCCAGACAACCTGAGGTCATTCCCAAACCCGTGTCACCAGCATGGCCAGCGTAGCACGAGGCAAGGCGTCCAGCACTTCAGCCCTCAGTACCAGCAGGCCAGCCGGGGAGTTTATTTTAAAGGAGAAACAGCACCAGGACCTGAAGGGATGCAATGAAGCTGGGGGGAGGGGGCAGTTTAAAAGGAATATGAGGAAGTACTTCTTCACTGAATGAGTAGCAGACACCTGGAATAGACTGCCAGCAGAAATTATGGAAGTGAATACAGTGGGGGTTGCAACCATGCATGGGATAGACAAAGCGGAATATTAGCAAACAGGTAGTGAGGCAGGGACTTTGCTTGCTGGGGCATAGCGGTCCCTATACCCATTGACAGCAGGGCAACCAAAGGAACCAATAGTGTGGCACGGTTTCAACTCCGCCATCAGATTCCAGAGCAGTGATGACCCACTTGGTGCCCCTCATCAGCGTCATCTCCAGTACTTACAGGCAATTCAGGACATACTGGCCTGCTTTCACAGTCAACCATGATAAAATACTATTCCCTGCTACAACAATAATGCTTTGTTCTGTAAACTTAACTGGCACGGACTCAAACAGGAATAACATGCACTAATGTCTTTTGACTTGATATTCTGGGTTTGTGAGGGGCAGGGTGCATCCACTGGAAACCCTGCATTTAATCTCTGTTTTCTTATAAACTGATTTTGGTGGCAGGATGGTGGGGCCATGGGTGGTGTCAGCCTTCTGTAGCATAGTATTTTGGTGCCTGTCTCAACACAACCAGGTCTTGTCAAGGCCTAGCTTTACTTCTGTATGACTTCTGCTGGGTTACCTAGAAAAACCACCCTAAGTATAGCAAGTCGGTCAGTGGCTGGTAGGACTAACCTGGACATTCTGAGTAGAGGCTCCCTCAATGCCGACTTTGACCAGTTGTCACAATGTGGCACAGTAGAATGAGGTGGGGTTGGGGGTGGGCTGCTTTCCTGGAGCTTCTCACAATGGGACATGACCCAGGTGGTCATGAGTCCCTGCACACCCACCCACCCACTAGCACCGTACCTTTTAGTCACATGAGGTGGTGGTTCACAGCACTTAGCAAGTCAAATGGGGGTGGATGAAATTAGAGGTACCCGCTTGAGTCTTGTGTCTGGACCCTTCTGGGATGACTCGTTCTGCTGTTGTCGGTTCCTGGGCCCTGGCTGCTGCTACAGCTCTTTTTCCCAGTTTTACAGGGGTCCCCAGAGATGTCACCTGATCCTCAAACACCCTTCTCAACCGCTCATGCCTGCCAGCCAGTCTGGGACTATTGGGGGCTTTTGAACATTACTGAAACCTTGGACTGTTCAGGGAATAGCACAGCAGAATTTGCCAGTAATGCCCCAAGCTGTAGGGCATGGTGAGATCTTTTGCCACTTTACAGTCTCTCTCTGCAGAGACTGCTGATGGATATATTTCTACCCAGGAATTATAACTTCCTCCCCAGTGAACTACTTTATCACATGGGGCTTAGAGTATGGATATTCAGGGTCCTGTGTTTTCTGCAATTGCAGCAACTGCTGCAGAACCTCTGCTGCAGAAACAGCATTTTATGGTGCAGTAAAAATGTCCGCCGCCACTGAAAACTCCAAATAAATGGCTTAAATGATTGTGAGCAAGCCTAAAATGGCACTGGTGTGCACTGTTGACAGCACCATTATACATCCATTCTCCCTGGGCTGCAGCAGTCAGTGGGGTCATGTTACCCCTTTCCAATCCACTGGCACTCAGCCCTGAAGCTTATAACAATTATAGCCTTCTACAAACACTGAGGCAATGTCAGGAAGTCTATTTCATAAGAAAGAATGGTGGTTCTATGTGCCAAATGCAGAACTGTGGAATGAAAAAGTATTAGTGATTATTGCAGACATAAAATGGGAGGCTTTCTTCTCCTTCGTCTAATGTAAAATGGTCCAGTTACTCTCTAGCCTCACAGTAAATCCTTCCAGAGTGGGAGACAAGATGATATGGAAGCCAAGTGGCATTGACACAAACACCACCACCGGTGTTGAACTGTGCAAGCAGAAGGAAGCAACCAAAGCAGCGTTACAGCACAGACTATCACTATCAGGCTTCAAGCAAGTTGGTGGGAGGGAGCCGTTGGAGCAGCAATGTTTTGCAACCAGGCAATACTGGTCTTCAAGCAACTGGGCAGACGGGGAGAAATTCTTAGGCACATAGTTGTGGTAAAACAGCACTGGGCAGGTGGGAGGGAGCCATGGGACAATGAAACAGACAGCAGTAAAAATATAAACCACCCTTCAATTCCCCTATGCCCTACAGCCAGCCCAAACCATGATGCCAGAATTGCTTTGCATTGCATTGCCTTGCCTTGCCTGTGCATCTGTCAAACTGCCACAGTCTGCCTTTTCCTGAGCGTTTTTTCTGGGTAACTAGATTTTATCTAGGGGCTTATTTGAGTTGCCAGAGAATGTAAAGCCCATCGCAGAATTGCTGCTGAATTGCTCATAGCCTGACCGCAGCCAGCATGAGGTCCTGCCGCAGAATATAGGTCCAGTTTGCCACAGTGAACACAGAACCCTGTGGATATTCCTCTCTTTTCCAGTAACATCGGTGATGAACTGAGGCCGGCCCAGTGGCGTGGAGAGCTGAGGTGTCATTGCATTACCGCCTACCACGCCAGCAACCCATGTTTGCGGTGCAAGCGGGACACTGGGGGTCAGCTGGGGAGGGAGAGGACTGAGCGTCCGGAGGACAGCTCTTCTCTCCCAGGGGGAAGGCGGGGACATGGACCGGCACTTGCCTGATCCCTAGTGGCTGGCGGGCGGCATGCCAGGTCCCCCACGTGAGGGTGGAGTTGCGAGCAGCTGCCCGACTTCAGTATGCGGGACGTGCGTGCTGGGCATCATTGGCGGCACTGCAGCTCTGAAGCTGCACAAGAAAGCCAGAAAATTGGTTCCCACCGCAGCAGGATGACAGTGGTTCCCTCTGTAGCACCGCCACTAGAGGACACCTCCCCAGCTGGATCCGCTGGTGGGTTGGTAGCTCCCCACCCCTTCCACGAAGGTTAAGTAGTGCACTCAGGCGAGGGTCTGATGCAAGGGCGGTGAGGGGGGGCATCAGAGATGTCCGGAGGGAACCAGGGGGATAAAGAAATTAACTAAAAAAAAACCCATCAGTGATGAACTGGACTTTTCTGCTGTGGCGAACTTTTTCCATCATTGGGACCAGGTTTCCCCATGGCTATATCCACACAATGCTTACCATTACATGGCGTTTCTAAGGAATGGATCTGGACGCATTGCTCCCTGCCAAGGAGGCTTCATTTTTATGACCTTTGTTTCATATTCATGGGTTTGCCCGGTTGCTAACCCAATGCTATGAGATCTTTGCCATTTTTATGTTGCTTGCACGCATGTGCAAGAAACATAGTGCCATCATCGGAGATGTGTCACCTCCTCCTCCAATTCAGTCAGTGAGCTGACAGGCGCGGCCCCTGTAAGCCAATGCATTTTGGAGCTGTCTATGACACACTCCAAAATGCAGTGGCATACAGTTGAAAGGGGGAGCTACACTTCAGTGAGCAGCGATAAGAAGCATAGCTCCCCACACGCAGGGCGTCGCGCCCCTTACGTGCTGGGCCAGGCAGGGTGCCCAATCCCGTCGGCTGAACTCGTCGTCCCCCCACTAGAGTTGGTGCCACGCTGGGCGCCACCCTAGCGTGGCAATCAGTCCTTTGGTCGACGGGTGCCCAACTCTGTCGGCTGAACGGCCCCCGTCCTTGTGCCACGCCAGAGCCAACCCCAGCGTGGCAACGCCCCACTACGTCTTTTTTTTTTTTTAAACCTATAAAACAAAACGGTCCCGCGGCTGCCTCCCGACCTCCTCCCACAACCTGCACCCACCCACTGCGCACCCAGCCTCCCCACACCCTCACCCCACCTACCTCCGGACTCGCGGCGATCTTCAGTGGACCAGGAACCGTCTGCACTCTTCAAAGCCGACCGCGAACTAAGGAAATGCCAGTAAGCTGTATAATGGGCTAGATGGGGGTTCAACTTTATTGCATATCTCAGGCATTTTTGGGAATTTTTGCACCAAATTTTCAACATGGGGTTTTTAGGACCCCTTCTCATGAATGATGTCACTGTCATGGCGTTATTCGGGCCCGAAGGGTGATTTCGCGCAGTGACTGCGAAATCACCCTTCAGGCCCGAATACCGCCATTCAAGTGACATTATTCATGAGAGGGGTCCCAAAAACCCATGTTGACGTAGTCAAAATTCAAAAATGACTGTTTCACGAGCATGTGTTACGCAGTTCCTCAGAGCTCGTAAGTTAGCAATTTCAATATTTTCACTCCAGATTTTCAACATTGCCATTTTACCACCTTCTTATGAGCAGTACAGCTGTCATTTTTCACATCTCACCCAAAATGTGTTTCCGCCCTTGTAGCGCAGAATGGCATGATCGGTGTCTTGAGAAATCAATGTCTGGGACAAATTAAGAAAATCACAGTGACACTGTTCATGAGCAGAGGTCTTAAAATGGCTATGTTGAAAATTTGGTGAAAAGATTCCTAAAATGACTGTTTCACGGTGAGTTGCGCCAATTCCTCATGAGCTCGTAAGTTCCTAAATTTCAATATTTTCACTCCAGATTTTTCAACATTGCCATTTTACCACCTCCTCGCAAGGCAGTACAGCTGTCATTTTCACATCTTGCCCAAAACATGTTTCCCGCCCATATGGCGCACAATGGCGCAGTCGGTGTGCGAACTCAGTGTATGGGACACATTAAGAAAATCACAGTGTCACTGTTCATGAGCAGAGATCTTAAAATGGCAATGTTGAAAATTTGGTGAAAGAATTCTAAAATGACTGTTTTATTTAGCGCATGCTATGCGCAGTTCCACGCGACGTCAGAAGTTCGCAAATTTTCAATATTTGCACTCCAATGACTTCCAAATACCTAAACAGCACATAGAAGCAAGCAACATTCGGCATTGACAAATGCTTGTTATATGCTACTCTGCTATGGATCTGTCTGGATGACAAGCTTTTGTTTCTCTGTTGTACAATATTTCTTTCTCAAAAGGCACTGGTACATGGGATTGAGCTTGGGTGGGGCATGGAGCGGGACCCAGAAGGGGTTCAGCAATGTCAAAATCTTGGCGGTGATGGCACTGAGGGTCTGGAAGACTCTGACTGTGAAGCCAACTTCTGTTACTTGACCTATGGCGAGAACTACTAAGATTTTATCTTTTAATGTTGATGGCATTCACAACCCAGTTAAGAAGTACAGACTCCTGCAGCACTTTAAAAGGTAGAAGCCAGATATACTTGTTCTGACGAGGTGCATCTCTCCCCGGAGCAAGAATCTAAATTTTAATAATAATGATTTGATTTGGTCTGTTCCTCATTTCGTAATTCAAGGTGCAGGAGGGGGTAGAGATGCTTATCCCTCGTAGAATCCCCTTTCAAACTGAAATGCAAATTTCTAATTCTGCAGGGCATTACATCATTGCTGTTGGCTACCTGTATGGCCAGCAATTTACCCTGGCCAACACATACTTTTCTCCTGGAACAGATCAGTTTACTTTTCAGTCCTTCTTCAATAGGTTATTAACTGTATTATGAGGACAGCTGATCATTGGGGGGGGGGGGGCACCTTAATATTACCCTGTAACCAGACTGTGATGCCTCAGCCTCAAAGCAATTTTGCTTTTCCCTGCCTAGAAGTGTGTCCACACCACTTTACTCCATTTAGGAGTGTTGGACATATGGATACATCTTAACCCCTACAAATGGGAGTATACCTATTGTCTGGTACAGTACTATAGCTATGTCCAGCTGGGCTATCTCTTTACGACAGCTGGGCACATGAATACTGTGAATAATGTTACCCATGGAGGGATCCAGCTCTAAAACACTGTCAGTGGCTCAGTAGGTAGCACACTCGCCTCTGAGGAAGGGAGATCAGAGAGCTGTGGGTTCAGTTCCCACATCTGGCACTTGGGTTAATATCCCAATACTGACACTGTAGTGCAGCAGGAGGAGGGTGCTGCACTTGAGGTGCTGTCTTTCAGATGAGACGTTAAACCGAGGTCCCATCTGCCTGGATTGGTGGTAGTTCAGGTGGACGTTAAAGATTCCATGGCACTTATCGAAAAGAGTAGGGGATTTCCTCGGTGCCCTGGCCAAACTTCCCCCATTCACTAAAAATACCACCAACTGCTTAATCTGGTTCAACTTCAGTTGCTTACCATCTGTATTCCCCCCGGTCACCCCTGAAAAAGGGACATCTAGTCCCAGTGGGCCTACCGGGTCAACAAAATTCAATAAATGAATAAGATCAAGCCCCAGTTTTGGGGGTATTCCACCTGGGGAAGCCCAGGAAATCAACCCACTGGAGATTACAACTGGGCTTCCTAAGGAATGAGGCCCTCTTGGAGCACATGGACAACTGCATTCCACGATTCTTACAGGAAAATACTACACAGGGCATCTCCCCTGCTATGGTCTGGTAAAGCCTAAATATGAGGGGAAATAACTGCATCTACCTCTCATCGGAGAACGGAGAGTCTCAAAACTGAAGGAGTTCCAAAACACCTTTCACATGCTCCTGCTGTTTCATATGCAGGGAGATGCCTCAATCATTCCACAGATCATCCAGCTGAAGATACAGATTCAGGAGATACTGGACTCCCAGTTGGAGCAGACCCTGTTTTATATCTGACATCATTATTATGAAGGGGGAGCTCAAGGAGCAAAGAATTTGGCTCATCGCCTGTGAGTTTCTTGGCGTCAGGCCTGTATTACCAAGATGTGGGACCCTGACATAGGATGACCCACACATGATGATAAAGACATACAGAGCACCTTTACGCAATACTATTCCCATATATATGAGGCTGGCCTTGCTGCCAGTGTCGAGCAGATGAGAACTAAGGCTCCCCCTTCCCTCCCTGACAGAGGAGCAGGTTGAAACCTTGCTCCAACCCTTCACAAACAAGGATATCTCCTAACAATTTTCAATTCTAAAACTGTGAAATGCCCAGAATCAGATGGGTTCCTGGTGGAAATGTTTCAAGAAATTCAGTAAACATGTGGTTCCACCATTAGTACACATTTTCCATTCCCTCCAGGACATTCCATCTCCCTGGTCCTGGCCAGCCTCAATGCGAAGAAGGCCTTCAACAGGGTCTCTAGGCCCTTTCTCTGGTTAACCTGAGCAGATTCCGATTTCTTGAAGCTTTTATATCTGTGCTTCGGTGAACTTGTCCCCCAAGCTTATCTAACGACTAATGGCTGCTTGGCACCCAATCTCCTTGAAATAGGGCACTCAGGCCAGCCCGGTGGCGCTGAGGGTTGAGGCGCTGGACGTCACACCTCTCGCTGTGCCGGCGACCTGGGTTGGGGAACGAGCCTGGGTTGTTGGGGGTCAGATGGGGGGGGGGAGAGGAACAGCAGTGAGATCAAGCAGCTGTAAGGTAGCTCTCTCTCCTGGGAGGGAGCGGAGGCTCCCTGACCACTGGCCACCACCCGGTGGAGGACAGATGGTGGTGCTGACCTGTGGAGCTCCAGTGGTAGCCATAGGAGGGGCAGAAGGGGCTAAGACAGTGTCACAGGGCATGCGCCTCCACGCACGCAGAACACTCGTCTGCTGGGGCACCGGGAAATGGGAGAAAATGGGGTTCAAACAAGCCCAGAAAATTAAAAAAAAAGAAAGAAAGAAATAGGGTACCCAGCAGGGATGCCCCTTATCCCCATAATGTTTCGCTCTCTACATTAAACCAGATAGATGAGGATATGCATGACTTACCACTGTTGAGGTACAGACTACAGAACTGTCCTATTTGCCGACAAAATTTTGCTTACAGTAACATCCCTGAAATTTCTCTTCTGAAAATATGGGATTTGCTTGGGCAATACCAGATTCTAGTGGGATTAAAGCTTAACCAGAATAAAACTGAAGTTCTTTTCATTATAATCCTAACAGTAAAATCAAAAATAGGCCGACATTTAAGTGGAATGAGGGGCCCTCAAATACATGGGTGTGAAACTCATTAAAAACCGTACTCATTTACAGATCCTGAATTACAAACCTTTAACCATAGCACTAATTTCTGACCTGCTATGCTGGTCCCATCTTGAGTTTTTTTTCATAAAATCGAGTTGATCCGCCAGAATATTTTGCCACAGATTTTATACTTTCTCCAAACCCTTCCTTCCAGTTGCGCTTGCTTCTCTATTTTCAGACATGGAATAAAATGCTTTCCAGATTCCTGCAGAATGGGGGCCACCCATGAATCTGGTGAGGTGAAGTGAATCTACTGAATTTTCAACTCTACCTCTGGACTGCCATGTATGACTGATAAATCTCTGGACTTCCGGGATGTATCAGGTCCATTGGAAGTCAACTAAATTCGCCCTTAATGACCTGCATGATTTTGACAAGATAATAGATGGCAGCCCCCCAGGATACCATCTGTTATCCGGGTTCCGTCTTTATACGTACACCACTCTATGGGTCTGGCATTCCATCGAGAGGGCACCATCCTTCACTGCCCATAATATCTGGAGGAGAGCTTTATTACATGGTCGCAGCTGAAAACAGACCCCTTTTTGCAACACTGGAACAGATGAGACCCGATTTACCATCATCAGTTCCTAGATGTCCATGTCACACTGCCTTTCCAGAATAAGCACTGCCTATCATATTCTGACCATTTTCACTACCTTCAGGTTAGATCCTATATTTTGAGTCTGGGCATGGAAAGAGGCAACTCCAGAAAAAAATGGATATCCTTCCCACACTGCTCATGTTGCACCAAGCAGGGGGAGTGGGCAGCCATTTGATAGGGCAACTGTATCAGGGGCTTGTGGCCCTCTCCTTCAGTATGATACCACCCTCTGGTTGAAGCACAAACTTCCAGCAGATAAATTAACAATGGCACTATATCTTAGTGGATTCTCATGAAAATGTAGAGTATGATTTTTCAAGAACCCAGTCCTGCAGTCAAAGTATATGGAACCTGGGGCAGGGACCTGCTGAAGAAACTGTGGTGAGCTAATGGCTACTTATTCTCACATCTTCTGGAGTTGCTCTGTTATCCTTTTTTACTGACCGGAAGTGGGGTCAGCTCTAGAACATATTTTCATGATCCCTGGGTTACTTACTTCCACTTTGGTACTGCTTTCAATCCCACCGTTTTATCCTGTAAACTTAAAGGGATGTCAGTTCAGGTTCTTTGATATTATTAGCTGGGGCTAAGAAAGTAATAATGAGGCAATGGCTAACACCAAAACAACCGACTATAGCACAGTGGCTTGAGATAATTGATTTTATCTCATGTCTAGAGAGAGAGACAGACTTACAACTATCTCAATCATATTGCTGTCTTTGATGAGATATGGCATGGATAGCTATTGTATAAATTGGAAACTGTTGATATGTTTGTACCACAATAACTTTATTATCTGATATCATTGTTAAGACTGGACACCTGGGGGACCTCTTGGCTGTCCAGCCACATTCCTCTGGTTTCCTGTTCTCAATGTTCCCACCCTGAGCCTAACATACCAGCTTTGTAAATGCCTTATTGTCCTGTGTACGGAGATTGCCTCTGTTTGTCTATTCTGTATGTTTTTACTGTCTCATGAAAAATAAACTTCTATTATATAAAAAAAAAAAAAAGAAAAACAGGGATTGGTGGTATTCAAGACTTAATGTACTTGAACAGGGCCATACAAATGGTAAAATTCAAAATGGTAACTTTGGGAACAATTCTATCATCAATGCAAAAAGGAGAGTGGCTGGGAATCCCAGGATCTGAAAGATGCTTACTTTCACATCCCTATAAAACACAATCTCAGAAACTATCTCAGGTTCAGGCTAGGAAGAGACCAGTATGTGTTTGCAACACTGTTTTTTGATCTGACCTCAGCTCCAAGGGTGTTCATAAAATGCCTAGCAGCAGTAGCTATTGACCTACAAAGAAAAGGAGCAGTGGTGTAGCCGACCTCTACCTGGATGACTGGCAAGTCACAGGTAGGTCAGAATATGAAACACTGAGTTCTGTAGTACAGGTAAGAACTCCCTGGGAACCTGGGTTTCTTCCTGAATCTAGAACAACACCAGCTAGAACCTAGTCAAGAACTGGTGTTCATAGGAGCAGAGTTGGATACCACACAGGGGAAAGCATTTCTTCCACAGGCAAGAGTGGAAAGTCTGCTGTCCTATGCAAGGTCCTTCATGCCAGGCAAACCAAGGCCACCGTGGACTTCTTGCAACTACAGGGCCACATGTCAGCAGTAACAGTTGTGGCACCATGTGCTCATCTTCAGATGAGAGATGTGCAGTACCACTGACACCGCAAGTCACATTCACTAAGCCAGCCACTACCAGTCACAAACAGCCTGGTCAATGCTCTGGACTAGTGGAAACAGGTGGGCAACCTGAGAAGAAATTATCTTTAAGTAACTGTCCACAACTTCAACACTAAATAGCAGTTATGTAAGAACTTACCGTAACAGTAGATCTTCGAGAGAGGTTTCTGCAGTAGGTTTTCACATATAGGACTGCGCCCCCTGGCGTCAGGTCCGCACGGCAAACTTGTAGCTAGCAATCATCAGCAGGGACCCCCGTCATCAGGTGACACGACGTCAGCTCGACTATAAAAGGGGACTGTTCCATGCTTGCCCTCCAGTTCTTTTCCACTGGAGACCTAAGGCTAGGAAGTAGAAAGAAGGAGTAACAACTCCTGGGACCCTGTGTCCTGGCTGAGCCAGAGGACTAGACAGGAGACTAGGAAATAAACTCCAGGAGCAGGGGGACAGGTGGAAGGGAAACCAGACCTACTGCAGGAACCTCTCTCGAAGATCTACTGTTACGGTAAGTTCTTATTTAACTGCTATATCTTACTTCAAGAGGGTTCCTGCAGTAGGTCTTCACATATAGGACTGAATACCAAGCAGTCTAACAAAAAGAAGGAGTCGGAGACGAGGTTCCTGGAGGAGGAGGAAAATGTCTGCCAACTAAGGGTCTGTCTTAAGACAGAAGATCCTGCAAAACTGCAAGGCTGAAACCAGCTCGACACCTAGAAGCAATGTCCAGACTGTAATGCTTAGTGAAGGTGTGGATGGAAGACCAAGTGGCCGCTGCACAAATATCCGCAGTGGACACATTCCTGAAAAAGGCAGTAGAAGGGGCCACGCTCCTAGTGGAGTGACCTTTGACCGCCCCCAGAAGGGGTTTCTCGTACTTCTGGTAAGTGTATTGGATACAGTTAGCCAGCCACCTAGACAGAGTCTGTTTAGTGATCATCTTGCCCTGTCACTGGGAGGCAAAGGCCACAAACAGCTGATCTGACTTTCAAACCTCTTTAGTCTGAGAGGTATAACACCTTAAAATCCTGTGCACATCAAGTGTGTGCAGAAGATATTCTCCCCTGTTGGAATGACCTGGGAAGAAAACCGGCAGTTCAACACTCTGATTGAAAGTCATCTCCGAAACAACTTTCACAAGAAAAGAAGGATTAGTCCACAGGACCACCCGGTCCCTGTGGAAATTTAAATAAGTCTCTCTACAAACTAGAGCCTGAAGTTCTGAAACCCTTCGCACTGAAGTAACTGAAATCAAAAACAGCGTCTTCCAAGCCAGGAAGCGCATTTCACAACTTGCTGCCGGTTCAAAGGGGGGCAAAGTAAGTTTTTCCAACATAAAATTAAGATCCCAGGGAGGACAAGGGTTCCGGACTGGAGGGTTGATGTGAAGGATCCCCTTCAAGAAAGTCGTGGAAACCTCTAGCTGGGCTAGGGTTTTGCCCTTGAGGAAAGGAGGGATATGGGGGACATGATAGAAACTTTCAAGTATCTCAAGGGAATTAACAAGGTACAAGGTACAAGAGGGTAGTATCTTTCAGAAGAAGAGATGTGCAAGAACAAGGGGGCACAATTTGAAGATACAGGGGGGATAACTCAGAGGTAATGTTAGAAAGTATTTTTTCACAGAGAGGGTTGTGGATGCATGGAACAGCCTTCCTGAGGAGGTTGTGGAGTCAGGAACAGTGGGAGAATTCAAGAATGCATGGGACAGACATAAGGCAATTCTAGTGGGGGGTAGGAGGAATTAAGCTGTTAATTAACTAGAATCTGCAGCTTATCCATCAGGTAGGGAAATGGGCAGACTAGGTGGGCCAAGCGGTCCTTATCTGCCATCAAATTCTATGTTTCTCCACAGGATGGTGGTAGGCCGACACCACAGAGAGATGGATCTTAACTGAGGATTAACTAAGGCCCAACTCTGAAAGATGTAAGAGGTACTCCAACACCTGGGAGGCCGAGGAAGAAAAAGTGTCCAAGCGCTTAGCTGTGACCCAAATAGAAAATCTCTTCCACTTCATAGCATAAGTGGATCTGGTAGAGGGTTTCCTGGCCTCCACCAAGATCTGAGCAACCTGAGAGGAAACTCCATAGTGAGAAATCGCTATGTCCACAGGTGCCACACATGAAGATGGAGAGACTTGAGACTCGGATGTACCAGGGTGCCCTGCTCCTGAGACAGACGGTCGTGAGATAGAGGCAGAGGAACAGGTGGTTCTAGAACTAGTTGTTGCAACAGTGGGAACTATATCTGCTGGGGCCACAGAGGAGCAATCAAGATCATGTGTGCCCCCTCCACCTGCAGCTTCAGAAGAACCTTCTGGATGAGAGGAAAGGCATACAGAAACCTCCCTGTCCAGGACAGAGGACAGAGTGTCTCGTCAAAAAGCACCATGCCCGGGAACGAGCGAGCAAAAGCTGGGCAGTTTTGCGTTGGATGGGGATGCAAACAGATCTAGGTCTGGTCCACCCCACAGAAAAAACAGGTCTTCTACTACCTCCTGCTTTAGTTCCCACCCGTGAGCCCTACCTACTGATCGGCTGAGACTGTCCGCCAGGTATTGTGAACCCCCGGCATGTGGACTGCTGTCAGAGTCAAGCCATGCTGAATCGCCAAATATCATACTCTCATTGCTTCTCTGCAAAGAGGATACGATTGGGTATCTCCCTGTTTGTTCAGATGCCAGACAGTCACCATGTTTTCTGTCTGGATGAGAAGTGTTCCCAGACGAAGTAACGACTGGAAGACCTGGAGAGCACAGAGGACTGCTCTTGTCTCCAGGATGTTGATGTGAAGATTCTCCTCTGTGGGAGACCAGGAACCTTGCGTTCTGTGATCCCCTAGATGAGCTCCCCAACCCATACTGGAAGCATCCGAGGTAAGGGTTTGGGAAGGAGCCTGAAAGTGGAAGAGGGCCCCACCAACAAGTTGGTGAGATCCTGCCTCCAGAGGAGATCTTTTTGAAGACTGTTGGAGATCATGACCAACTGGTCCATGTCGTCTAGCCACTGGTCCCATTGGACTTGAAGAGACCACTGAGTAACCCTCATGTGCAGCCTGGCCAAGGGAACTGTTGGAATGGCAGCCACCATTAGACTCAAAAGGCGAAGTACTGAACGAGCCGGGGTCCACTAAGACTTGGCCACCAAGGTGGCTTGGCAGACAAGCATCTCCGCTCAGTCTAGGGGTAGAAAGGCCTTGCTCTGGACCATATCCAGCACAGCTCCAATGAATTGGAGGCACTGGGAGGGTACTAGCTGGGATTTGGGTAGGTTGACCCGAAATTCCCAGGTGGAAGAACAGATCCAGAGTGAAGGAGAGGGACTCCTTCAGGCTGTCCGGTGATGGGGCTGAAAAAAGCCAGTCATCCAGGTATGGGAACACGTATATGCCCCTGCAGCAGAGAAACACCGTTACCACCGCTAGGCACTTGGTGAAGACCAGAGGCACTGAAGACAGGACACAGGGAAGTGCTTTGTTATTTGCCTGGCTCCCACGGCTTTCAGAGGAGGCCTCGTACCTCCACCTACTCTGTCCGCCAGGGCAATCCCCACAGCATCCCTTCCCTAGTTTCATCCACTCGTAGGGCCAGGGGTGTTATATCTTTCCCGTTTTTTTTTTCTCCCATTCCCCTGGGACGCCTGCGCTTAGGACATATGTCCAGGCTTGCCGATGTGCTGACGCACACCGACAGCCACGCGCATAACAGCGTCCCCCTCCCCGACTCCAGTAGAGCCGCTGGTAACCCGTAAGCCTGTGCATACACTGGCCTCATGGGCCTCGGGTGCTAGAGGCACCCCTGGTATCCCACCCCAGAGGGAGAAGAGCATCCGCTGGGACGCTCAATCCTCCCTCCCCCCACTGACCCCCAGCAACCAGAGTCCATTCCCGAACCCAGGTCGCCGGCGTAGCGTGAGGTGTGGCATCCAGCGCCTCAACCCTCAGCACCACCGGGCCGGCAGGGAAGAAAAAAATTACTCACCATAGTAATCTTGTTTCTTCAAAGGGATCACTCAATATGATTAAATGAATGCAGTCAGCCTTCTGTGTTGGAATGCCCGGAGAGATGGAATTATATGCAAATGATGGAACTCTCAATTGGCTTGTGCCACTTTCAAACTGCTGCCCTAGCAACTGTTGCACTCTGAGTGCTTCAGATGCTTACGTAGCCTAAACTGGGTGTAAGACCTATTAAGTATGATAATATTTATATAAATAACAATTTTTTGTCCTCTCAAGTCAAAAAAACATCCCAATAGATAAACCTAAAAAGAAAAAACTTGTGACCACAAAGGAACCAACTGGTTAACAAAAAGGCGAGTCTCTAACCTAACCTATTTGGAAAAAATATCCCAAAAACAGGAATGCAGAACAAAGATCATAGGATTTTTTTTAGTAGGGAAGGCAAGGAAGAAAACTTTAATCATAATGAGTGATCCCTTTGAAGAAACAAGATTACTATGGTGAGTAATTTTTTCTTCTAACCCCAGGAATCACTCATTATGATTAAACGAATGCAGACTACCAAGTAGTACCTTTGGAGGTTGGGCAGAAAACCTATTTAGGAAACAGGTTCTGCAGCACTGCTGTACCAAACCTGGCATCACTTCTGGATTGCAGATCCAGGCTGTAATGCTTTGTGAAGGTGTGTACTGTTTTCCATGTAGCTGCTTTGCAGATTTCCAAGAGTGGGATATCCCTTGAAGCTGCCACTGAAACAGCTGTACCCCTGGTGGAGTGTGCTCTGAGGCCCAGGGGGGCCTGTTTACCCACTTTACTATAGCAAAACTAAATACACGCCCCTATCCAATGAGCAACTGTCCGTTTTATGTCAGGTCTACCCTTACCTACCTCTCCGTAGGTAAGAAAGAGTTGTGTCTGGTCTGGTCCGTAAGACTTAGTTCTGTCAATATAGTGGCTAAGTGCCCTTTTGACATCAAGGGAGTGAAGCCTCCTTTCTGGAGAACTGGAGTTCTCTGTGAAAAAGACAGGTAAAGTGATGGACTGGTTTAAATGGAAATCTGACACCACTTTGGGAAGAATTTTTTATTGGTCCTGAGGACCACTTTATCCCTGTGAAATAAATCTTCATCCATACACAGGGCTTGTAACTCACTGATTCTTCTGGCTGAAGTAATAGCAACCAAAAACACAGTTTTCCAAGTGATATACTTCAGGTCTGCCATTGCCATTGGTTCAAATGGGGCATCCATGAGCTTGGCAATGCAGATATTCAGATTCCAGGCCGAAACTGGTTCCCTCAAAGGAGGGTACTAGAGGTTAAGGCCTTTAAAATATTTCCTGAAAACTGGATGAGAAGCCATGGATCTCTCTTTACCTGCTGACAGGTAAGCTGAAACTGAAACCAAATGAACCTTGAGTGTCGAAGGCTTCAGAGCTAAAGAATGCAGGTGTGTCAGGTAATCCAGGAGAATGGCTAAATCAGCCCTGGATGGGTCGATACCCTTACCTGCACACCATATGGAGAACCTCTTCCACTTTGCCCAGCAGAGTATGTCTTTTTAGTGGAAGGTTTTCTGGAACCCCTAAATACTGTCAAAAACGTGTTCTGACAGTTTAAGATCCACATACTCTAAATCCTCAAGAGCCAGGCCTTGAGCCTTAGAGATTTCAGGTTGGGGTACAGTATCCTGCCCTGAGAGGAAGTCAACAGATTGTGCTTCCTGGGCAGATGAATTGGAGGTACCACTGATAGAGTCAACAGAAGCGAATACCAGTGCTGCCTTGCCCAATCTGGTGCCACCAGTATCATTCTTGCTGATTGGGACCTCAATTTCAGTAGGGTCCTGAATATCAATGGGAAAGGAGGGAAGGCATACAGAAACTTCCCTGTCCAATCCAGTGCCAATGCATCCAGGGGTAGTGTGCCCTTGAGAGGAGGCCTGCAGCAACAAACTGGCAGCTGGTGATTTTCTGCAGAGGCGAAGAGATCTATCTCTGGAATGCCCCAACGCCTGAAAATTGAACTGAGAATGTGAGGATTCAGACACCACTCATGGTGGTCCTGACTTATTCTGCTGAGGGAGTCTGCCAGTACATTGTCCTTTCCTGGAAGATGTATGGCTGAAAGGGATACCATCATGGAGTAGGCCAGGGACCACAGCCTCATTGCTTCTGTGCACAGTGGGGCTGACCTGGTTCCTCCTTCTTTGTTTATGTAATACATAGTAGTGGTGTTGTCTGTTGTAACCTGCACCACTTTGTTTTGAAGATGTGAAGCAAATGCCTGCAGGGCTAGGTACACTGCTCTGAGCTCCAGAAGATTTATGTGAAAAATGGATTCTTGAGTAGACAATGTGCCACTTGCTGTATAATCCAACATGTGTGCTCCCCAACCCAGAAGGAATGCATTTGTTGTAAGAATCAAGGAAGGTTGATCCTTTGTGAAAGGAACCCCTAACCGAAAGTTTCGTTCGTACAGCCACCACTGCAGTGCCTATAGAAGAGTGTGTGTGACTGGCACCAACTTGGACAGAGGGTCTGTCCTCTGTGACCAGTACTGTCTCAGGTGGAACTGAATGTCCCTCATTTGGAATCTGGATCCCAGTACCACTGTGGTGACAGCTGCCATGTAGCCCAAAAGCCTGAGGACATCTCTGGCTGGTTTGGGTTTTCCTGGTACAAATGAGTTTGCAATTCGTAAAATACTGTTTACCCTGTCCTGTGGCAAGAAAGCTCTGCCCAGACTGGTGTTCAGTTCTGTCCCAGTGAACTCGAGTACCTGAGCTGCTGCTTGCTGAGACTTCTGCTCGTTTATGAGGAAACCCAGGGACCCTAGAGTAGACTCTGTTAGTGCCAAGGCCTGCTCTGCCAGATGTAGAGATGGACCCACCACTAACCAGTCATCCAGGTAGGGAAAGACTGATATTCCTTGTTTTCGCAGAAACTCCACTACCACGGCCAAACACTTTGTGAATGCCCTTGGTGCAGAAATCAGGCCAAAAGGAAGGGCTGTAAACTGATAATGGCCTGAGGCCAATCAGAACCTCAGAAACTTTCTGTGAGAACTTCTGAGAAGGTATGATGGGGATATGAAAATAAGCATCCTTTAAATCTAGGGAGGCTAGCCAGTCTCCCTTTTGTAAAGTGGGAATGATCAGAGCAAGAGTGACCATTTTGAATTTTGGTTTCAGAATGTTTGTTTAGAAGTCTTAAATCCAGGATAGGTCGTCAATCCCCATTTTTCTTCTTTGTAAGGAAGTATCTGGAGTAGAAGCCTTTGCCCCACTGATTTAGGAGCACAGGCTCCATTGCCTTGATGGTTAGCAGCTGTTTTACTTCTGCATCCAGTAGTATCCTGTCTGCAGATGTGACTGGTGCAAATGTTCTTGCTCTCAGCTTGGGAAGGGATTTGAAGCTGAGTGCTAAACCCTGGCTCACCACCTCTAGAACCCACTTGTCTGTGGTGATGGTATACCAATACTGGAGAAAATGAGCCAGTCTGCCACCCACTGGTGAATTTTTGGAAGGGGACGTGACCTGTACTAGCCCGTCAGGGGTTCTGAGTGGGCTGTGCCTGAATCACTGTGGAGGGAGAAACTCTCCTCATAGTTCTACTTCCCCTTCCTCAGAAATACCCTCTAGGCTGTTGTTGCAGCTGAGAGGCCTGAGCTTGGAAAAAAGGTCTGGAGTAGGATCCCCTAACCCTGCCTCCCCTGGTCTGGGACCTATAGGATGAGGAAGGCCTATCCTTAGAATTGCTTCTGTAGGTGGCCTTATATTCCTCTACCTTCTTCATATAGGCCTCTGTTTTATCTCCAAACAAAGATTTTTTCTCAAAAGGAAAGTCCACAGCTTTAGTCTGGGTATCAAGGGTCAGGTTTGTGGTCCTGAGACAGGCAATTCTCTGTCCTAAGCTGGTCTCCGGGCTTCATTACGCCTGGGCTCCACCTCCTGATGACGTCACTAGGCAGGACTTAACGTTGGGCAGCAGAGGGGAATAAGGAGCCCTCCACATCCGGTCATTGCCATTGTACTTCCTGCCTTCTCTGAAGAAAGCAGCGTGCAGCAGAAGCCCCGCCACTTGCGGAAGGGCTGAAGAGACCATAAATTTTTTCTCGACACTATTTTTGGGGATCAGCGATTCCGATAGTTATTGTCAGTGGTGGGATCCAGTCTCAGCCTTGCAAGCTGCACAGACTGGCCCCACCTCGCAACAGCACCTTGTGGCTTTTTCCCGCGCATGAGGCCCCGCTTTCGAGTGCTGCATCAAGCGACTGCATTTCAGCGACTCTCATTGCCACAAGTCCAGGGGTCGCCAGAGGGAATTGGAGCTTGATTTCTCTGCTGTAGAGTGGTCTGCGGAAAGCTTTAGACCACTCGTCACGGCTTCCCTGAACAGCACGATTCTCAGGGCGGGAAGCCAGGTGACTCCTCAGCATGCCAGTCTGCTTCTCGCCTCATTGCATCTCGTTGGGAAGGTTAGAGGAGCTTTTACTATACAGCGACAGCGCAGGACAAGGTTCTACAAATCCCCTCCCCAACGTAAGACTAGGAGGCTTAGAGCTAAAGGGGAGTTCTCTCTGCCAAGATTCTGTTGGTGGCAAGGAAGCAGTAGAGCTAAAGGGCAGTTCTCTCTGCCAGGATTCTGTTGGTGGCAAGAAAGCAGTGCTTAACCAGTGCTAAGGAGTTAGCACTTTCAAACTTGGTGGGGGGGGATATCATATGGTCTACAGAAGCAAGGGGCACTAACAATGACCTCAGAAAAATCAAGCAGGGGAAAGAAATGTCAGCGCTGCAAGTCCTCACTCTTAATCACTTTTGCGGGCACTCTCTGCCTTACAAGTGAAAAGGCAGCGGCTGCTAGTGGGGAGGACTCAGTGGACGGAACCTTTCTCTCATCACAGGCAAATACCCAAGAGAGGTCTGACCGGACAGCTACTTCCAGGTCAGAGCGAGCAGAGTCAAATGTTCCAGAGAGATCTGAATGACTGGCTGCCTCCAGGGGATCAGCAATGTCCAGGGACACCCCCACCTTAGACCCCGAACTGACAGACAGGCTGAATAGGGCCTTGGCTATGGACCCTTCTTCCTTTGAATGGCAGCCTTCAGGATCACCAGCCAGGAGACCCCACCAAAAGGCTAAAAGGAAAAGGAACCCTTCCCATCCTCATCTGACGAGGGGGGGGGGCTATCCTATCATCGCTTCCACAAGAAAAAGAAATCCAGAGAAGGTGGCAGATCGTCAGACGAGGATGGTCACCATTCCTCTCACAGGAGGAAGTAAGGGTCTCATGCCCGAAGTGGAACTACGGGCATACACAAGGGCAAACGCCACAGGAGTTTTTCCCCAGAATCCTCAGTCACCAGTTCCTCCACCGAGGAGGGGGAGACAGTGGACTTATCATCAGACTCTGATGACTCCCCAGCCAGAAATTTTGACCTGGAGGACCTAGACTTTTTCATCAAAAAAGTCATTTCCGAGATTCACCTCGACTCTTCTCCTTCTGTCACCTCTCAACCAAAACAGACATTTCGCTTGGCATCTGCCTCCAGACCGGCGACAGCCTTCTCTATACCTCCTGCCATTGAGGATCTGCTCAAAGAAGAATGGCAAGGTCCAGAACGCTAGCCATCCGGTTCCCTACCTAATCTCCAAACTTGAAGTTTGACAAGAAACAGTCCAAAAAGTGGTTAGACTGCCCCAGAATTGACCCCTTAATTTCTAACCTCACCAAGAAAACTGTCATACCAGCTGAAGGAGGGGCTTCGCTAAGGGACCCAGTAGACAGAAAGGTGTACTCCTCCCTCAAAAAAGCCTTTCAAGCCTCAACAACTTCCCTCAAGGTGGCCACAGCAAACCTATTCTCCGCCAGAGCCGCCCTATCCTTGGCATCGGATTTAGCCTTTCAATTCACAGAGGACCCAGAAAAGAACTCCCCCATTATCCATCAGCTGCAATTAATGGGGTTGGCCTCGGCCTATGCAGCGGATGTGTCAGAGGAGGCGGTCAGGTGTGCTGCGCGGACCATGTTTTATCAAACCTCGGCTCGCCGCAACCTATGGCTTCGGGCATGGCAAGCAGATGCATCCTCAAAGAGCCATTTGGTGAACGCACCCTACGAAGGCAACCTCCTGTTTGGATCGGCACTGAAGGAGGCGGTGAAGGAATCCGGGGAAACAGCGAAGGTGCATATGCCCCAGTCCAGGGGTTGGGCCAAAGCGTGGTCTTCAGATCCAAGGTGCAATTTTTGTGACAGAGGCTACAACAAGGGGCAGAACTCCAGCTTTTCAGGGAAAAGAACATGGTTCTCCCGGAACCAGCGGAATTTCAGAGGAGGCGGTTCTGGCAGAGGTGGAGGTGGAGGTGGAGGCTCCAAAGACACCGGGAATAACACCAAAAAATCACAATGAGACCATGCAGGCCCATCCTCGAGTAGGGGGCAGGCTTTCAGAGTTTTTCAAGGAATGGGCCCGGACCACGTCGGACAGATGGGTACTAGACATTAGCAGCAAAGGTTAACTGATAGAGTTCGAATCCAAGCCCCCTTTGCCTCATGGGGTGCCCTCTCCCATCTCAAACAACTCGTTCAAAAGACAAGCGACATGGCAGGCTATTGCGGACCTTCTGCTAGAAGGGGCTATTGGACGGGTCCCCTCCCCCACACAAGAGATCAATCAGGGGATATACTCCATATTTTTCCTCGTACCCAAATGTACAGGAGGTCACAGACCTGTCTTAGACCTCAAATTCCTAAATCTTTTTGTGCGCAGCAGACCACTCAAGATGGAAACTCTGTCATCAATTGTCAAGGAAATGCTGCAAGGAGATTTTCTGGCATCCACTGACTTGCAGTATGCCTACCTCCATATTCCTATTCGCAACCTGCACAGGCAATATCCAAGATTCAAGGTAGGGAACCATCACTTCCAATTCAGAACTCTTCCTTTCGGCCTTTCATCAGCCTCAAGAACCTTCTCAAAGGTGCTAGTAGCAATGGTAGCTCACCTTCGGAACAGAGTGATCCAGCTGTTCCCTTATCTGGACGATATCCTCATCAAAGCTCCGCAGCTAAACCAAGCGGTGCAGGCAGTGATGGACGTGGTCCAGTGTCTCACAGCACACAGTTTTGTCATCAACTGGAAGAAGAGTTCCCTAATCCCGAGCCAGACCTTGAACCACTTGGGAGCAGTTTTCAGCACGTGGGACAACAAGGTGTTTCCCCCAGATTCTAAATTCAGGTACCTGATGGAGCTCATCAACAAATTCCAAAGCTCCGCTCATCTGCCGGCACAGTTCTTTATGCAGCTGATAGGGACGTTGGTGTCACTGGCAGAATCAGTCCCATGGGCTCTAGCGCACATGCGTCCAATTCAAGCTCATCTGCTCAAGCTGTGGTCCCAGTCCAGGCACAGTCAGCACCAGCTTATCCCAATTCCTCATCAGATAAAAACCTCTCTCGCATGGTGGTCTCGGAGGGAAAATGTGATGAGGGGCTGAAAGCTAGGCCATCCACTCCAAACAAGAATCACAATGGATGCAAGCCTCAGGGGGTTGGGGGCTCACCTGGACTGGATGTCGGCCCAGGGCAAGTGGTCCCTGATGGAATCAAGGCACAGCATAAACATCCTAGAGATGAGGGCAGTTCAGCTAGCCCTGATACACTTCCGTCAACACGTGCGCAACCGGGATGTGTTGATTCTGACAGACAATCAAACAGCTATGGCCTACATCAACCATCAGGGTGGCACAAAAAGTTCAAGAATGCTTCGGGAGTCTCTTCTCCTCTTCCAGTGGGCAGAAAAACACCTGGCGAGTATAACGGCTGTGTACATACCAGGACAGGAAAATGTCACAGTAGACTGGTTAAGCCGGCAAGACATCCTCCTGGGAGAATGGGAGCTGAAGAAGTCTGCATTCCAACTACTAACAGAGAAGTGGGGCAAACCACAGGTAGATCTGTTTGCATGTCGACAAAATGCCAAGACGCAGCAGTTCTGCTCCCTAGGAAGAGACAATCTAGCACTAGCTCAGGACGCCTTCTCCCTAAACTGGGGTTGCCTTACCCTCCTGTATGCTTTTCCCCCAATTCCGCTGTTATCCAGGGTCCTATGCAAGGTGGCCAGGGACAGGGCAGAGATGATTCTAGTCTGCCCCAGGTGGCCTCGCCGGCCTTGGTTCCCACTACTCATTCAGCTGTCAGAGGCATCACCCTTTATTTTCCAGCTCAGCTCAGACCTCCTTCATCAGGGTCCGGTGCTGCACCACAATCTGAGCAATCTGTCCCTCTCGGCTTGGAGATTGAGCAGGAAACTTTCAAAGAGTTAGGCTACACCGCTCCAGTCATTGAAATGATGGTAAACTCCAGACGCCCATCCTCCTCTAAAGTATATTACAGAATCTGGAGAAAATTCTTGTTCTGGCTCCAATCTAAAGCTATACAGAATCATCCAATATCCCTCCTGGTCCTTTTGCAGTTTCTTCAGGAGGGTTTTGACAGAGGCCTGCAGCCAGCCACCTTACGCATTCAAGTTTCTGCATTAGGGGCACTCTTGTTGGCAGACTCGGGAGATACTCTGGGGTCTCATCCTCATGTCAGGAGGTTTCTAAGGGCAGCAACGTTAAAATGCCCCCCAATTAAGCCAACCGTCCCACCTTGGAGACTTAATCTGGTTCTCAAGGCCCTAACAAAAGCACTCTTCAAGCCTCTGAAAGAGGCCTCTATCATGCATCTCACAATGAAGATGGTCTTCCTGGTAGCTATTACATCAGCCAGGAGAATCAGCGAATTGGGGGCGCCATCAACCAAAGAGCCCTACACTGTTTTTCCATCAGGACTCTGTGGTACTCAGGACAGATCCAGGGTTCTTACCGAAGGTTACGTCTCCCTTCTACTGTAACCAGGAGCTAGTCCTTCCTTCCTTCTGTCCTCACCCGAAAAACAAAAAGGAAAGAGAATTTCATACTCTAGAGCAGAGGAGAGCACTCAAATTATTTATTAAGAGGATGTACGCTATTCGAAAAACATCAAGCTTGTTCATTTTAACTGCAGGCCAAAATGTGGGTAAAAAGGCTTCAAAAGACTCTATAGCTAGATGGATTAGATCAGTAATCACTATGGCGTATGATCAGGCGGGAGTAGTCCTGCCTGGTCCAGTGAGAGCTCATTCCACCAGGGCTATGGCCATTTCATGGGCGAACTTCAGAGAAGCATCCCCAGCAGACTTATGCAGAGCAGCCACTTGGTCATCCATTCACACATTTACAAAGTTCTACAAACTGGATGCTTCCTTTGGCTGCCGAGTGCTCCAGGTGGTGGTGGACCCATAAGAGCAATGGACATTTTTCCTACCCAGCACTCTAGGGATACACTGCTTTTGGACATCCCAGGCATAATGAAGCCCGGAGACCAGCTTAGGAGAGAGAAATCAAAATTTGGGTACCCGTAAATTTTCTCTCTCCGATGGCTGATCTCCGAGCTTCAGATTCCCTCCCAGAATGTATATAGTTGGCTGGCCTCAGGGCCATTTAGACCATAACTGCTGTGTTTTTGGCCCCTGGGCCAATTATGCCGTAAATGTTGTGTTTTTTGTTTCCAAGTTCTTGTAGTACTGCCTCAGGGAGACTACATGAAGAATGCCTGGCAATGACCGGATGTGGAGGGCTCCTTATTCCCCCTCTGCTACACAACGTTAAGTCTTGCATAGTGATGTCATCAGGAGGTGGAGCCCAGGCATAATGAAGCCCAGAGACCAACCGTCGGAGAAAGAAAATTTATAGGTACCCAAATTTTGATATCTTCTAAATCAAGGATGGAAATGAGAAAGGAAAATGTGGGCACACCGGGATTTGAACCACGGACCTCTGGTATGCCATTCCAGCATGCATGATTCAAATCCCTGTGCGCCCACATTTTCCTTTCTCATTTCCATCCTTAATTTAAAAAAACTATATACCATGTAGGGGTTAAACTGCACTGAGAGTAGTGGTATTTCTAAATTGATATCTTCTAAGGGAGACGGAAAGTGCCATCAACCTGGCTGCGGAGTCATTAGTATCCACAGCCATGTGAAACTGATATTTTGTGGCATCTAAAGCAGCCCTTGCTGTATCCTGCAAGTCCACTGCCACCTCACCAGGCATTTTGTCTGCCAGAGCTAGCACTGCATTCCAGAGTGCCTTCTGGTATTGCACTGCATAAGCCATATAATTGGCCTGTCTAAGAATGAGGGAAGCAGCCATACACCCTTTCTTCCCCACTGTGTCCATCTTCCGGGAATCCTTATCAGGGGGATGGGTAGCCAAGGGAATTCTGGCTTTGTCGCAAGCAGCAGCCTGCACAACCCCTTCAGGGTCAGGGTGGCTGAACAGAAAATCAGCTGTTGTTCTATCAAGCTGATATGCAACCCAGACAAACCCAGACAAAGCTCATCGAACATGTTCTAGCTTTCGGGGTGCTAAAACGTCTAACATTACCAACATGTTAACAAAGATTCTCTCTAACGCAGGCCATAATCCACTTGTTATTATACATGCAGGAATCAGCGACATTAATAGCAAGAGCCCTTTTCAACTAAAAAGAGATTATGTAGCCACTTACAATCTTCTCGAGGAACTAGGGTGCACTGTCTGTTTCTCCGAAATACTCCCTGTGCCGAGGGCAACAGACATTATTACTGCCAATATTAAAAAAATGAACGAATGGTTAAGGAAGTGGTGTATTAAACAAAATATATATTGTATCACGCATTGGGAGAATTTCTACGGTAGAGAGTCATTATTTTGCTGGGATGGTCTCCATCTCAGCAGAAGGGGAGTGCCTTGCTGGGTAAAACTCTAAATGCTGTTATAAATAAACATTTAAACTAATATGTTTGGGGGAGAATGGTCACCTTGCCAATTTTCTAAATGGGACTAAAGTACCTTTCACTAGTAGGGACTGCAACTTTTTACTCTTTAATGCAAGATCCTTAAATTATTTAAAGAAGTCTGAATTTGAACTGAAATGCATTCAACTGAATCTCCATATTATAGCAGTTAAGGAGACCTGGTGGGATTCATCATCTGAGTGGACTAGGGAAATACCAAATTTCAAACTCTATCACAAGGATAGAGAAAATCGATTAGGAGGGGGAGTATGTCTCTATATTAGAGAAGACATTCCATCCTATGAAATTCCAACATCTACATCTACTGAATCGTTATGGGTTACAATCCAACTTAAAGGACACCCACAACTTACATTAGGTGTATGCTACAGACCTCCGTCCACTGACATGACTTATACTTCTAATCTGACGAAAACTGTATCTGATATAGCTTCTAAGGGAGATAGATTGCTTCTGGGTGATGTTAACTTCCCAGGCCTAAACTGGGATTCTTTTTCTGGCAGCACAGGACAAGATAAACTATTTGTTACCACATGTTTGGATTATGGTCTTGAACAACTAGTAGTTCAACCTACTATCCCAGTACGGACACTGTAGTGCAGCATGAGAGGGGTGCTGCACTTCTGAGGTGTCGTCTTTCGGATGAGACAATAAACCGAGGTCCCATCTGCCTGGATTGGTGGTAGTTCAGGTGGATGTTAAAGATCCCATGGCACTTATCGAAAAGAGTAGGGGGAATTTTCCCGGTGTCCTAGCCAAATTTCCCTCATTTACTAAAAATACCACCAACAGCTTAATCTGGTTCAAGGTCAGTTGGCATTCATCTGTTTACCCCTTCCCAGGTCGTGCCTGAAAATAGGCAGAATCTGTCTAGTGCATTTACCCGGTCAACAAAAACTAAATAAATAAATAATTGACTTGATTTAGTAATTACTAATATTGAAAATAAAATTTCACATCTGAAAATATTAGCACCAATGGGTAATAGTGATCATAACACAATCAAATTTAATATCCCCACTAGCATTTCAAAAACTACCAATAATACCACATATAAGGATTACAATAACGCTTACTTTGATTTTATGAATACTAAAATCTCTGAGATTAATTGAGAAAACAAATTTAGGGATATGTCAGTAAACAATGCTTGGATTGAATAAAAAAAAACAAACTTCTAAGTCATCTGGAAGGAAATTTTATTGCCACAAAGTTTAAATACAATAAAAAGGGTAAAATACCTATCTGGTTTAACAAATCTATTATTGGATTAATCAGAAGAAAAGAGGTTCTGTTTAAGAAACTTAAAAAAACTTCAATTTACATTATAAGCTACAATACAAATCAGTGGTCTCTTCTCTTAAAAAAGCGATTAAGAATGCAAAACTGAAAATTGAGTTTAATTTAGCTCACTCTAAAACTAGTCACAAAACACTTTTTTCATATATTAAAGGTAAAAAAGGTAATAACAAAATACTGGGACCATTATTAGTTAACAGGAATCCTACTGAAACAGATAAGGAGACTGTTGATCATTTTAATACCTACTTTTGCTCTGTTTTCAATTCATCAGATCCCTTCCCCCCTCCGTAACAGTATACAACTAGTCCTTCATTCCTTCTTTTACCCATGATGAAATTCTGCATGCACTATTATCAGTAAAAAAAATTCTAGCCCTGGCCCTGATAAATTAAATCCAAGGTTTATACTAGAAACTGCCAAATCACTGGCAATACCTTTACCGCTGTTGTTTAATAAATCCCTGCTTGAGAATGATGTTCCAGAAGACTGGTGATTAGCCACTGTTATTCCTATTCATAAGAAGGGTAACAAATTGAATGTACAAAATTATAGGCCTATTAGTCTAACATCAATAATAGGGAAAGTGATGGAGCGTTTAGTTTAAGCCCTGTTTGAAAAAGAAATGGACGTTTTAGGTATCCAGTACATAACACAACATGGCTTCAAAAAAGGCCATTCGTGTACTACTAACCTTATTTCCTTCTATAATAACATAAGTAAGTATATGGATCATAAAGTTCCATCTGATGTCATATTACTTGATTACAGCAAGGCTTTTGACAAATTATCTCACGCCATACTAATTAACAAACTATATAAACTTGGTTGTTCATCATGCCTAGTCAATTGGACTTCTAAGTGGTTGCAAAATAGGACCCAAAAGGTAAAAATAAATGGTTCATTTCAAATTCAGGCCAAGTGACAAGCGGTGTCCCACAGGGCTCCGTACTGGGACCCATTTTATTTAATATTTTTATTAGTGATATGAACGTGTCTCAAAACAATTATCTTTCCAAATTCACAGATGATACGAAATTGGGAGGTAAGGTTGATACTTCAACATCTATAAGATCTCTTGAACTTGACCTTCTCCATATTGAATCTTGGGCATTGAGCAATTCTATGGTCTTTAATACTGATAAGTGTTCTGTCCTCCATTTTGGTAATAAAAATCCACAAAACAAATATTACTTAAATGATAAAATCAACATCAAATGAAAAAGACTTGGGCATCATAATTGATAATTAAAATTTAAATCACCATTGTAATAAAGTGATAAGATCAGCTTATGTTCTTTTGAAAAAAATTAGAATAGCATTTATCAGCAAGTCTGAACACTGTTTAGTGCCCCGTATACGTCCTAGGTTAGGCCTCAGTTGGACTATGGATCCCCATTTTGGAGACCTTATCTTAAGGGTAAAATCATCTGCCTAGAGCAAATACAGAGACGTCTTACAAAGATGGTTCCTCGGCTCAAATCACTCAGTTATGAATCCCATTTAAGATAAACGGGTCTTTATCCTCTAGACATGCATAGATATAGGGGGGATATTCTTTTTACATTCAAAATACTCAAATCACCTACCTTGATGGATCAATGTGGCCTTATTCTAGCCAATGAACGTATAGTGGGCAGACATCACAACCAGCAATTAATTGTTGACTGGGCCAACACTAACAAACGTGATAATTTTTTTTCAATAACAGCTGCAAAATATTGGAATTCCCTACCTCAAGATCTGATTCATATATCCAGTTTTGAAGCCTTTAAATCTCACTTAGATGTGTGGCTTACTTCTCAAATATCTAGGTAACCAATGTGCCTCTGTTGAGGGGGACAGTCTCGATGGGCCTACTGCCTTCTTTTGTCCCATTAAAATACAGTAAATCCAATATTTCTTATCAGCTTTTTTATCAACTCCTGGAATAGAATTTGGAGTTTGAAATACTTGCATTGCTGCCTTTTTTAAGGACTTATGCATAGGCAGTAATAAACGTTTTGTTGGGGTTAACCCCATCATATCCAAGAATTCTGCTTTCTCCACTTCCTCCTCTGTCTCCTGCATAGGGAGGTCAAGTGTTTCTACCATGCTTTTCACAAAAGCATAGTGTGAGGAATAATCCTCCGGACCCCTGGGGGGGGGAACCGAACTCCTGTTCTGGAGAAACCTCAGGGTCTATCTGTTCCTCCTCAAAATCATCCTCCTCCTCCTCAGGAAAGGAAGCCAGTGGCTCCTGAGGGGGTGGACCCGGTACAGGAACTGGGGCAGTCGGTACTGGAACCAGGACTGCAGCTTGCAGTGTTTGCAAGACCTATAAGGCCTTGGCAATGTCCTCAGCCGAGGGCATACCAGTTTTGCCAGCTGGAAGCTCCTTAGCCATCTCGGCCGGAGGCGCAGCGACATGCTTCTCTTTACATTTTTCCTTCATTAGCACAGGTTCAGAGACTGAGTCCACTGGTCTTTTTGACTTGCCCTGCTCAACTTTATCTGATCCTTTCTCAGGATCCTTAGCTTTACCTCCATCCCTTCTTGTGCCAGAGGTGGAGGAACTAGTTTCACCAGTAACAGAAGAAGCAGAGGCCATTTCTTCTAATATTTTTGACCTTTTCTTAAGAGTCTTCGGGCAGAAAGTTACTAACATACTAAAATGCCAGCAGAATAGGCCTAACAGTCTTTCGTGTCTGCTCGTTTGGTCAGTCCCCACCCTGGGAGCTGACCTTGCTGCCCCCCCCCCCGGCTTCTGCCTTCCCAGTCCCGGATATTCTCGCTGCACTGGTTTTTGCTTCCAGAACCCTTCCCCTGTACCTGTCCCACCCCTCTTGTCCCCTCCACTGTTTCTGCCTCCACCAGCCCCCTGGGCAGCGCATTCCATGGCTCCACCACCCTCTCAGTGAAGTAGCACCTCCTCCTTTCTCCCTGAATCTCCCCTCCAGCTTCCACCCATGCCTTCTAGTTGCCCCCACTCCTTCCTTCAGAGCACCCTGACTGCTACTCCCCTATTTACCCCCTTCATGTACCTGAAGACCTCTATCATGTCCCCCTGGTCCCTTCTCTCTTCCAATGTGTGCATATTTAGCTCTTCGAGCCTCTCCCCATAGGTCCTATCCCCCAAGCCCCAAATCATATCAGTTGCCCTCCTCTGGACCCTCTCCAGGAGTTCAATGTCCCTTTTTAAATGTGGCCTCCAAAACTGCATGCAGTACTTGAGGTGCGGCCTCACCAAGCAGTTATACAGTGGGAGTATCACTTCCTTCCTTCTGGAGGTGAGCCCCCTAGCGATGCATCCAAGCATCCTGCTGGCCTTTGCCGCTGCCCTCCTACAAGTCTCTGAGTTGTTCATCTTGACATCCACCACCACCCCCAAGTCCCTCTCAGCCATTGAGACTTGTAGCATTCCCCGGTGTACACTTGACCCGGGTTTCTGGCTCCCAGGTGCAGTACCTTGCATTTTCCTGCACTTAACCTCAGCTTCTGCTGTCTAGACCACCTTTGCAGAGCCTCCAGGTCCCCCGTAGGGCCACCCTCCCCTCCTCCCCATCCACCACCATTCCAAGGTTTGAGTCATCGGCAAAGAGACTCATCTCACTCCTGATACCCCTCCTTATGTCAGAGACGTAGGTGTTGAACAGGAGTGGCCCAAGGACCGATCCCTGAGGGACTCCACTAATGACCCTCCTTGGGGATGAGACTTTCCCTCCAACCACGACCCTCTAGGTCCGGTTCTGGAGACAATTTCCTATCCATCTGATCATCTGGTTCCCCACCCCCATTTTTCCTAGATTATCCAACAGGCCCCCGTGAGGAACAGAGTCAAGAAAGAGGACGTCCACTGGTGTACCCAGGTCCAAGGCACTCGTCACCCAGTCATAGAACTCCACAAGGTTTGTCTGACACGATTTCCCCAGGACACATCCATGCTGTCTATCGTCCAGGCACCCCAACTTTTCCAGGTCCCCCCTCTAGTCTCTCCTTGACAATGCCCTCCATCACCTTGCCCACCACTGATGTCAGGATGACGGGACTGTAGTTCCGTGCCACCTCCTTTGATCCCCCCTTGTGGATAGGCACTATATGCGCCACCTTCCAGTCCTGGGGCACCCACCCTGTCCTCAGAGAGATGCTGAAGAGCTCCACCAAGGGTTTCGCCAGGACATCCGCCAGTTCCTTCAGTACTCTGGGATGTAATTTATCCAGCCCTGGTGCTTTCTCCGTCTTAAGGACCGAGGCTTCCACCACCTGCCATGTAATGCCCCCTCCCCAGACCTGCCAATCGGAGAGGGTCCCCCTCCTCAGTTTCTCATCTCCTCCATGTATGATGCAGCCCCCCATTTTCCTTGGTGAAACTGGACGCGTACTCATTTAGTACCTCAGCCTGCTCCCCTGGGTCTTGTGCCCATCCCTCCCCTGTTTTAATCCTGCTAATCTGCCCCTTCACCCTTTGTTTTTCCCCAATGTATCTAAAGAACCCCTTGTTCCCTCTCCTAATTTCCCTGACCAGGTTCTGCTCCTTCCTTGCCTTAGCCGCCCTCATCACCCTAGTGGCTCTTCTGGCCATCAGCTCGTACTCCCCTCGGTCCCTTTCACTCCTTGAGCACTTGAATTGCCTATAGGCCGCCTTCTTCCCCCCCTCACCACCTCCTGAACCTCCCTGGTCCACCAGCAGGGGTTTTTGGGCCCCACCACATTTTCGTCTTATTCTTGCGCAGGTGCTGATAGCATCCTGCACCCTCCTCCTGATGATTTCCCACCTACTGTCAGTGTCCATGTCTGGCCTAATCCCATCCAAGTGCTCCTTTAGGATCCTTCCCATTTCCTTGAAATCCGCCCCCCTGAAGTCAGCTACCTCCGTCTTTGTGCAGCCTTCTACCCCTCCTAGGTTCAGGCAGAACCAGACCGTGGCATGGTCGCTCCCCGCCAACAGGTCCCTTACCTCCAGGCCCCCAATCTGGTCACTGTCTGCCAGGACCACATCCACTATCCGCTCCTCCCTGGTCGGTTCCCCCACCTGCTGAGTTAGGAACACATCCTGAAAGACATCCAACAACCTCTGTTCCCTGACCACCGAGGATGTCATATAGTCTCCCAGTCTGTTCCTGGCATGTTTAAGTCCCCCAACACCACCACCCTTCCCCTTCTCAATCTGCAGTGTCTCCCAACATCTGCCACCAGACTGTCCTCCAGCTTCTCCACCAGGGCAGGGGGTCTATACACCACTCCTATTTTTATTCTCTTGCCCCCCTTGTTATCAAGGTGACCCAAATTGCCTCCACAGTTCCCTCCGCCTCCTCCACTCCTCTTATGGCAATGCAGTTTTTGACTATTATTGCTACCCCTCCTTCAATTCCTTCCCCCCTGTCCTTCCTGAACATGGTGTAACCCTCTAGGTTCAGGTCCCAGTCGTGCCCTGTGGTGGCCCAGGTCTCAGTGACCGCTGCCACATCCACCTCTCCCTCAATTAGCATCACCTGGAGCTCAGGCATTTTATTGCCCAAGCTCCTGGCATTTAGCAGGACTACCTTCCACCCTTTCCCTATACTTCCATTTCCCCTGCTCGTGTTCCTGTGAGGATTCTGTCTTCCCCTGGTCCGCACCTTACCAGTCGGCCTTTTTCTGCATTCCTCCAGCTCCCCGGGGGGGGGGTGGAGACAGAGTCCCTCCTTTATCAGACACCCCTCGACAGCCTTTTCTCCCATCCCTTCCCCCTTCACAAGTTTAAACCCCACCTTTCAGAAATGAACCTCTCTATTTTCAACTTAAGGATTTCCTTCCCCACTGAATTGAGATGGAGCCTATCTCTAGCATACATCCCCTTATCCTCCCAGGTCTCCCCCCAATCCTCCATCAACCCATACCCTCTGGCCCCACACCACTCCCTGAGCCACTGGTTTATCACCCTAATCTTCCTCTTGTGTTTCCACTCAGCCCTTGGCACCGCAGGATTTCCAAGAAGGAAATTGTGCATCCTATATCATGACAGACCCTGGCAAGCTCCCTGAACCTTGCCTGTATCTCTAGCTCACTATTTCCCTCAATGTCATTGGTACCCAGGTGGACCAGTATGTCCGGGGAACCTCCACAATTCTTTGCCAGCTGATATACCTCATGCTTGGCCCTGTGCACAGTTAGTCCAGGGAAGCATTTTGTTCTAACCAGGTAGGCTTCTCCCTCCCTATCCCATTTGATCCCCCTGATCATGGAATCACCCAACAGGAGCACTCTGGCCATCCCTTTTCCTCCATTTCCCCCCCCTTCCATGTCCCTCATCCTTTCTACCGGCCCCTCCCCTCAGCTCCTTGCTCCTCCCCTATCTGGGTGCCACCTGCCATGCCCTCCTTATTTAACCTGGCCACCCCTCCCTCCAATCCTATGCCCCTTGTCCTCCTGAGTATCCTTCTGTACCTCGCTAGCCCCATCGTTACTGCTCGTGACTGGTCCTCCCCCCCCCCATCTGTTAAACTAGCCTGGCTCGTCCTCCCTTCCTTCCCATCTCTGTTCAGCCCCTCCTTGCTTGTCGTGCTCCCCATTCTACAAATGTCACAATTTGCAAAAATATGGCTAGTACCCAGGCAAAAAATACACAAAGAATGCCTGTCTGCTTTGGCTATTATCTGACCACAAGACTCACACAATTTAAAACCAGTGGGTCCCGTGCATTTTGTAGGCTTAAAAGTAGGATCCTCTGACATTGAGCAGGAATCATTAAATAAAATAAGACAAATTATTAGTTCTTGGGAACCAAACACACCAAATATAAAGGACCACTAACGGTTCCAGGAACCGACTGTTACTCCAGACAGAAAGACTAAGAAATCCTGTATAAAATTTTAAACAATTGTATGCGGTTAGGAACCTACTGCAAAAAAATGACAAATACAAACGATTGAGGTAAAAACCTCACTAGAAACAGCAGAACCCTCGGTTCCAAGGAACCGTGAAGGAATCGCTAAATACAATAAATTTTACACAAACTTTAAAATAAACTAAAACTAAAGCATCAATCTGAAAAATAAAGTAAAAACACTACTTATCAAACAGATAATCAGGTTTTGAAGAGGTTGAAGGAGAGCTCTCCAGGACGTCTTCTCTAGGCAGGCGGAGTAAAGAATCTGAACCACTCAGAGTGCAACAGTTGCTAGGGCAGCAGTTTGAAAGTGGCATGGGCCAATTGAGAGTTCCATCATTTGCATATAATTCCATCTCTCCAGGCAGTCCAACACAGGAGGCTGACTGCATTCGTTTAATCATAATGAGTGATTCCTGGGGTTAGAAGTGCTTTGAAATTAAAACGATTCTCCAGGAAAGAGACAGTACAGTTACATAAGAACTTACCATAACAGTAGATCTTCGAGAGGAGCTCTTGCAGCAGGTAATACCATTAGGACTGAAGCCAGCAGGCATCAGGACTCTATAGAAAACTTGTAGCTAGCAGTAGGAGGCGGGGGACCACCCCCAACATTGGTTCCGCCTGATGTCCTACGTGGTACAAAGGGGGCGGTCCCCCTGGCACCACCCCACTTCTCCCGCCGGAGACCCGACTAGATAGAATTTGGAGAACCAGGTAGCAACAATTCCGCATCCTGGTTGGATGGAAACCAAGAATAATAATAATTATAATCCCCTAAGCTATCCTGGGGGAAGGAGGGTGGGAAAGCCACCTGCTGCAAAAGCTCCTCTCGAAGATCTAATGTTACGGTAAGTTCTTACATAACTGTACTATCTATTTTCGAGGGTGGAGCCCTTGCAGCAGGTAATATCATTAGGACTGAGTCCCAAGCAGTACCCAAGGATAGGTCCAGGTCTGATAGGGCAGATGGGGATATATATGAAGATGGAGCGGACATTTCCGAGAGAAGGCCTTGCAGGACTGCTAGTCCGAAACCTGCTCTCCTTCTGGAAGTGATGTCCAGGCTGTAATGCCTGATGAAGGTGTGGACGGTGGACCACGTGGCAGCAGCACAAATATCGGCTGAAGAAACGTTCTTCAGCACCACAAATGAAGATGCCACTGCTCTGGTGAAGTGACCCCGAACAGCACCCGGAAGAGGTCTGTCGTGGTGCTGATAACAGAACGTAATGCAATGCATTAGCCAATGGGCTATTGTCTGCTTGGAGACAGGAGCTCCTAACATTCGCTTCTCGAAAGAAACGAACAACTGGTCCGATTTCCTAAAGGAACGAGTCCTGTAGAGATAATATCGTAAAATGCGATGAACATCAGGGTGTGCAACAGTGCTTCACCCTGGTTAGAAGAGTTAGGGTAGTATACCGGAAGGTTGATATCCTGGTTCAGGGTCAGTAAGGATACCACCTTCGGCATGAATTTGGGGTTTGTGCACAGATTCACCCTGTCCCTGTGAAAGACTATGTACGGTTCTTTACACATCAGAGCCTGGCGTTCCGAAACCCTTCAAGCGGAGGTGATGGCCACCAAGAGTAGAGTCTTCCAAGAGAGGAAGCGCAGCGCGCAAAAGGCCGCCGGTTTGAAGGGAGGAAGTGCAGGTTTCTCCAGAACAAAGAGGAGGTCCCAAGGAGGAACGATGTCCCTCTTGGGAGGTTTGACGTGTAATACCCCTTGAAGAAAAGTTTTGCAGGCATTCAATTGAGCAAGTTTTGTCTCCGAATGGGTTATGATATGCAGAGACCACACACATATGCACCTTGACTGAGGAGTAACTCAACCCTAAGTCCAAAAGGTGTCGGAGATACTCTAGCACGTGCCTGACCTGGCAACTCAAGGGATCTAGGGAACGGGCAGATGCCTACAAGCAGAAACTTTTCAATTTCAGAGCATACGTGGCTCTGGTAGAAGGCTTCCTGGCTGCCACCAGAATTTCAGCCACTCTGCTTGACACTCCTAATCTCTCTTCCACTAGGACTGCAGGAGCCAAGCACGCAAGTGAAGAGTGGGATGAACGGGAGTCCCCTGTTCCTGAGAGAGCAAGTGAGTGGAGAGTGGCAACTGAACTGGAGGTTCCAGAGACAGTTGCTGGAGCAGCGGATACCAAATTTGACGATGCCATAGAGGAGCCACCAGAATCATTCTGGCTGCCTCTGACTGCAATTTGAGCAGTACTCTCTGAATGAGGGGAAAAGGAGGGAAGGCATAAAGGAACTTCCCTGTCCAGGAGAGGAACAATGCGTCTCGCCAGAAAACACCAGGCCATGGAGCAAGCGAGCAGAAATTGTGCAGTTTGGTGTTGCACGGGGATGCAAAGAGGTGCAACTCTGGCTGGCCCCATCTGTCAAAGCGGTCGTCTGCGACATCTTGGAGCAATTCCCACTCATGATTCTGAGAGGAACAGCGACTGAGACTGTCGGCGAGAACATTCTGGACCCCTGGCAGGTGAACTGCGGCGAGGTCGAGACTGTGTTCTACTGCCCAATCCCACACTCTCATGGCTTCTCTGCAAAGGGGGTACTAGTGAGTTCCTCCTTGTTTGTTGATGCAGAAGATAACGGGTGTGTTGTCTGTCTGCACCTGAAGAGGACCTGGCAGAAGCTGGTCTCTGAATGCCAAGAGTGCATTCAGCACCGCTTTCATTTCCAGGGCATTGATATGAAGAGAGCGCTGGGTGATAGACAGGACCCCGGGTCCTGTGATCCCCTAGATGAGCCCCCCATCCTGACAGAGAGGTGTCTGTGGTCAGGGTCTGAAGCGGTCGAGGTCTGCGGAAAGGAACACCACCACTCAGATTGTCCATGCAGAGCCACCATTCCAGAGAATGATGAATTGCTCGAGAGATCTGGATTTGGAGATCTGGATCGTCCACTGACTGGTCCCACTGTACCCTGAGGTGCCACTGCAATGCCCTCATGTAGAACCTGGCTAAGGGAACTGTGGCGATGGTCGCCGCCATATGACCCAGCAGTTGTAGAACCACCTGCGCAGGGGAGAATGGGTTTCTTTGGAGGCTTCTGGCTAACCCCTGAAGGTGTTCTGCTCTGTCCGGGGGCAGAAAAGCCCTCCCCTATTCGATGACCAGGATGGCTCCTATGAACTGCAGAAACTGCGTTCGACAGGGGTGTGACTTTGGCTAGTTGACTGTGATGCTCAGGGACGAAAACAGAGCCTGCATTTCTGTTAGGGCAATTAGAAGCTCCTCCTCTGACTGAGCAGAGAGGAGCCAATCGACCAGGTAGGGGCAGACAAAGAGGTCTCTCCTGTGGAAGGCCACTGCTACCACCGCTAGGCACTTGGTGAATACCCTGGGTGCTGACGAGAGGCCGAAGGGCAGAACCCTGAATTGGCAATGCTTGTCTCTGAAGCAGAACCACAGAAATAGTCTGTGGGTCTTCAGGACCTTGATGTGCAGGTAGGCGTCCTGCATAACTAGAGAGCATAGCCAGTCTCCTTGCTGGAGCAGGGGGAACAGGGACCCCAGGGTGACCATACGGACCCTCTGGTATTTCACTGAAAGGTTGAGCTGGCTGAGGTACAGAATAGGATGAAGGTCTCCTGTCTTCTTCAGGACAAGGAAGAAGCGGGAGTAGAAACCTTTCCCTCTCTGGGCCGGAGGGACCTTTTGAATCGCTCTTTTGTCTAGGAGCTGTTAGATCTTTCCTTCCAAAAGGAGATTGCACTGCAGTGGACAATGGGACATGGGGGGGGAGGGTTGTCCAGTGGGATAGAGGAGAATTCTATCGAGTACCCTATCCGAATGGTATCCAGTACCCATTGGTCGGTAGTGATACTGGACCACTCAAACAGGTAAAGCGCAAACCATCCTCCTACCTACTCGTTCTGCCTGTCCCTGAGAGGAGGAGAGCAGCCCTGGGAGTCAGGAAGAGGGGGTGGGAGGGGCCTGGGCCCTGGGAACTTTAGGCTGTTTAGGGCCCTGGGAACCTTGAGGGGCAGGGTGACCCCGTCTTTTAAATCCCTTTCCCTGGGATTGTTTGCCGGTTTGTCCTTGGGTCTGACGCTGACGAAAAGGACGTCAGTGAGTTGTTTGGGGTTGGGACTTGTACATCCTGTGTATGTCTGCCACCACTCTCCCCAATTCCTGCAGTTGTTTCACCATCTGCTCCACCTCGGGGCCGAACAAGACCGGGCTCTGAAAGGGAAAATCCAGGACAGAGTCCTGAAGATTTTGCTAGAACCCAGTAAGTCTGAGCCAGGACTGCTGTCTCATGCATATGCCTGATGCTGCGGCCCTGGACACCATATCAACGGCATCATAAGAACACCAGAGGGCATGCTTGTCCACATCCAGGCCCGATTGAGCGCAGGCCAAAATCTCCTGTTTGGAGTCCGAGTCAGGGAGAGTCTCTACCAAATCCATGGTCTTTCTCCACAGGGATTGTTGATAGGAGATCATGTGGGCCATGAAATTCAATGACCTGACGGACCCGGTAGCCGAGGAAAAAACCTTTTGGCCCCAGCTGTCCAGTTTTTTTGAGACGGGGTCTGGGAGCTTAAATGCTTCTGTTGGGCCCCCCATCCTTGAGCAGCTGTAAGGACTAGTGAATTAGCCTTAGGTTGTTCCACCAGGAATGGTTCCGATTTGGGAGGCTTGTAGAGTCTGTCAGCCTTCCTCAGAACTGCCGGGATAGATGACGGTGTACGCCAAGTAAGGCGAGTAACGTCCTGGAAGGGCTCTACGAATGGTAGGATGACCAGAAGCTTTGGTTCCTTTTCTCCCAGGAATTTAGCTAGACATTTCTGTTCTGGGTCTAGAGCCTCAGTATCCCATTTGTAAATAGTCTGGATGTGCCTCATGATGTCAAGGAATGAGGGATCATCCAGAGGGGACCGTGGAGAGTCCCTGGGTCCTGGAAAAGGGGGTAGGAACCTGTACTCTGAAGAGTCCGAGTCGATGCCTGCCTCTCCGGGGGGGGGGGGGAGTGAAGGAGACGGTGTCTTTTGCTTCCCCTTCGGACATGGACTTGGGTGCTCATCCAGCTGGCCCTTGTCTGGGGTAGGAGGAGGACCCATAGGAGGTGGAGTAGGGACCTTATCCAGTGGTCTGTATAGAAGGTCCCCCTTGATGGTATTCCACCAGGCGGTAAATAAATTACCTATGTCTGCCACTGGGATGACCGCTGGAGCCAACGGCGGGTCAGATAGACCGGGTGTCAGGTCCTTGGGAATGGACATCTGGGGATCAGGCACCTCTATTGGCATGGCAGGTGTCGGGTCCGGTAGGCCCGCATCCGAAGGCCGGCGACCGGTGTCAGCTGGCATCTGGCGCGTAGGTGGAGGGGCAGACAGCTGATCTTCATCTGGCGACCGCCCCATGTCTGGCGTTGGGGAGCGGGTCGTCAGGGTAGGTGAGAGGCTAAGTGAGCAGACGTCTGGCGGAGGGCGCATCTTAACCTGGGGAGGAGGTGTCCGAGCCCGGGCTTCCCCTTGCCTAACAGAATGTTGCTCAGAACATTTCCTCTTCTCCGAGGAGCTAGGCCTGTCCAGAGCCCTGGGCAGGCTTTCCTGGGTCAACCCTGTCATTTTATAAGGTCGGTGAGCCAGGGACAAAGAGCGATGTCCCACTGATGCCGACTCCCGGTGGCAACCCTGAGGAGGGGGAGCGGACTTAGAAGAGCGGGAAGAGTCGGTTGCTGGGACCGAACCCGACTTTTTGGAAGAGGACGACGACACCAGTTTGGCTCACGATGGATAGCAGGATTCAGACCTGGCCCGATCCTTCTCCTAGTGATGCTTCCCCCTGAGGCCTTATCTTTGGAAGGGAAATCTCGAGTTGGCCCCCAAATCTTGCTGCATGGCCGTAAGCTTCTTCTCTAGGAGGAAGGTTTTCAAGGCGTGGGCTCTCCTGGCGCGAGTCTTCTGACTGACTGAACTTCTGGCAGTGGCCGCAGGAGTCAGGCTGGTGTTCCAGGCCTAGGCAGATGAAGCAGGCCGCGTGGCCGTCTTTTGCCAGAATCTGCTTCCCGCAGGCACACTTTTTCGTCGCGGCGGTTAGGGCGATGACATAAATGAGGTGTTAGGAAGATTTATACTATTTAAGAAAGAAAACGACTTATCTGGCATTCGAAACTGTCGACTGCAGAGAGAGGCATCCATGGAGCTAAACTACGCGGGTCGACAGCAGGAAAAGAACTGGTGTGGCACCAGGGGACCGCCCCCTTTATACCACATAGGACGTCAGGCAGAGCTAACGTCCGGGGGTGGTCCCCTGCCTCAGACTGCTAGCTACAAGTTCTCTGTGGGGTCCTGACACCTGCTGGCTTCAGTCCTAATGGTATTACCTGCTGCAAGAGCTCCATCCTGAGGAAGCGGCAGTGGGCCAGGAGGATAGGGATATGAAGGTAAGCATCCTGCATATCCAGGGAGCAGAGCCAAGTGTTGACATGAGCTGGGGCAGAAGTCCCTGGACAGTCAGCATGTGGAACCTCTTATATTCCATGAAGCATGCTGAGATCCCAGAATAGGTCTTAGATCCCCCATTTTCTTTGGGACTAGGAAGAAATGGGAGTAAAATCCTCTTCCTACTTGTTCTGGTGGAACTGGCTCTATGGCTGCCTTCCGTAGCAGAGCCTGTATTTCCTGTTGGACGATGGGGATCTGTCCCGACAGATAGAAAGACATTCCCGGAGGATTTGCTGGAGGTGTCTCCAGGAACTCGATTGAGTGACCTCTTTGTATGAGTTGTAAGATCCATACATCTGTGGTGACGGCCTTCCACCCTTCCAGGTGGAGGCTGAACCTCCCTTCTACCGGTTCCTCTGAGGGAGCAGGGGGAAGGGAAATGAGTCAGGACACCGAAGGGAGAGGAGACTTAGCTCCTGAGGCAGCTTTGGCGAACTTGGCCTGAGGAGTTTGGGCTCCTGAGCCAGTGGCACGTCGCTTATTTTGATGTTTGCCCTGGTTCTTGTTCCACTTCCTTTGGCGATGAAAAGGCTGCTTCTTTTGGCCCATATGGTACACAGAGCGTACATCTCTGAGGGACCTACCACTTTCCTGCATCCCCGTAATTCTGTCTTTTGCATCACCACCAAAGAGAACCAGACCCCTAAACGGTGCATCCAGCAGTGATGACTGAACATCCTGTGCCAAACCTGCCAGGCGTAGCCAGGCTAGGCACCTAAGGCAGATTCCCGAGGCCACAGCCTGAACCACAGAATTCACAGAATCGTAAGTGGCTTGGAGTGCGTGACGGCAGGATGATTTATTCATCTGCACTTTTTTTCCAGGAGCTTAGCCCTGAGCTGTTCATCTGGGTTGTCCTGGAGATCATTCTCGAGTTACGAAAGCGAGGACTTTTGAAAGGCCACCATGTGCGAAACATAGTTTAAGGACCTGATGGCACAGGTGGATGAGGCATAGATTTTTCTGCCACACTGATCCAGTTGCTTAGAGTCCTTGTCCGGAGGAGAGGAACTTAAGTGCTTTGGTTGTGCGATTGGTCATGGGCTGCAGTAATGGCCATAGAGTCAACTTTGGCTTGGATGGTAAGGTGAGAGATCCCTTCCGGGAGGAGCAGGTTCTGTCAGCTTTCTGGGAAACAGCCAGGATAGAGTAGGGCTGCTGCCATATAGGGACGCGAGATCCTCATGTGGACCCATTCAAGGGGGAATTGGGAGGGGATCCACACTGGCAAGGTCCAAATACTCAGCAAGCCTCTTGCGCTGAGGGTCTAACTCCTTGGATGGCCAGCCACAAGCTTTTTGGATGGTTCTCAAGAGCTCCCAAAAGTAAGGGTCCTCTGGGGGCAATTTAGGGGACTCCTTAGGTAAGGGTTCAACCGGTGAACGGGGTTCAGATCGGTCGATATCTGAGTCTTCATCAGACTCAGAAGAGTCCGGCCTGCTAGGCAGGGAGGGGTCCACACCAGTGTACCCCACAGGGAGAGAACCCAAGGCTTGGCCAGAAGGGACCAGACTAAGGGGTGGTGCCCTAGGAAGAGAGGTACCCCCTACCAGCTTTGATTGTTTTAGTTCAGAAAAGAGTTGCGTCCTGGCATCCTGCCACCATGCCGGGGTGGTCTCACAGTCGGGCGACAGTGGTGGAGGAGGAGGGGGCAGAGGCTGGTACCCAGGATACCTGGAGAAAGAGGGGTAACTGGGTGGGTGATGTCAGTAAGAAAACTGGTATAGACTCTGCCCTGAAAAGCCCGGTGAAGGATATTCTGGTGTCAGGTATCCTGACAGTGGGTAGCCTGGCATCGGGTAGCCCAGCAGCGGGTAACCTGGCGTAGGGTAGCCCGACGTAGGGTAACCCAACGAAAGCGGGTAACCTGGCGTCGGCAGAACAAAGCCCGGCATCAGAGGGATATTGTCTGGTGGTGGGCCACCCGGTGGCAGAAAATGAGGATCAGGCCCTGGAAAACTGCCAGAGGGGCTGGCAGAAGGAGCCGAAGGCCCGGCCAGGGGAGGCACCGAAGAGCCGCTAGGCAGCGGCAGCAGGTCACGTGTAGGGCCCATGGATCCCATGGGAGGAGGGTCCATACCTGAAATACCTAAGCCCGGCGACAGATCCCTGGGGAGGAAGGGTTCCAGCGGAGGAATCGAACCTGGTAATGGGGGGAGGGGAGAGAGAGATCCGGTAGGGACCCAAACGACAGGTCCGGTAACGTGCCCGATGGAAGAGACAAGATGGGAATGGGTGGTGAATCCCTGGGGGAAAAGACCCAGCAGGGACGAAGGTTCCCCCATGAGCACACTCATCCCGGGGTCGGGGTCCTCAACAGAGCCCAATGGGAGAGCAGATGCGTCTGTGCGGTCGATGGAGGACCCGTAAGCTGACTTGTCAGGCATGGCCGGGCTGACCGCGGTAGTAAGGCCACGGTCAGGCTTATCAGCCGGAGAGCGACTTATCGGCGGTGCTACTAGACTAACAGACACTTCCAGAGAGACAACCCCCGGCTGCCCGCTCACCTCAGTGGGGGGGGGAGGCGTTAGGCCCGCAGGAGCGGATGAAGGTGGTACTCACGGTTGTTGAGGGACCACCCTGGTTGTTGACTGATGCCTGGTTGGTTTTCCCCCGTGGAGAAGGGCTTTTCTCCTGGCATTTCTCCTTGTCCTTCTTTTTTCTTTTCTCAGGGGCCTGCGACAATGACCTCTCTTGCAGCTCCTGAAGCTCCTTTTCCATGGAAGCTAGCCTCTTGGACAGAAGCTGGGCCTCGAGGGTCTGCTTGTATTGGGATCGGGTGGCCTGATTGAACCCCTGGCAGATAGCACACTCTGCCGAATCATGCTTAGGCCCCAGGCAGAAGAGGCAACAGGAATGGTCATCCCCATGCGGAATTTGGGCACCGCACTTGGAGCACTTATTCTTTGTATGAGACAACATACACTCAGGGGTGTTTTTAGTAAAGTTTTATGTGAAAAATAAACAAAAAAAATTGAATAAAGAGCGGGCGACTGATCGCTGTTCTACCACGTCTGTCAGATGAACTGGCGCGACAGCGGGAAAGAACTGGAGGCGGGCATGGGACGCCCCTTTTATAATCAAGCTAACGTTGCATCACTTGATGACGGAGGTGTCCCTGCTGATGACTGCTAGCTACAAGTTTGCCGTGTGGACCTGATGCCAGGGGGCGCAATCTTATTTGTGAAGACCTACTGCAGAAACCATCTTGAAGTAAGATCAACAGATTCCACCCTACTAGGATGGGGAGCTCATCTAGAAGAAGATAAGTAAGTGGTGTCTCATTCCAGCCGGAACAACAGGAGCACATAAATCATCTAGCGTTAAAGGCAGTACTCCGGTCAATGCAGTCCTTCTCAGTTGTGCTGTAGGATCAGTCAGTTTAGTTCTGATAAGAACAGACAACACCACCACGGTGTATTACATGAACAAACAGGGTGGTACAAGATCCTCAGAACTCTGCATAGAAGCTATGAGAATCTGTAATCTGGCTTACTCTCTAAATGCAAAAACTGCCGCAGTAAACTTGTCAAGAAAGGACAATGTGCTGACAGACTTCCCTAAGCAGGATACGCCAGGCAAACCACAAATGGTCACTAGACCAACAGGTGGTACACATTCTTTTTAGGAGATGGAAAACACCAGAGGAAGACTTATTCATCTTATCGGAAAATCACAAGATACAAGTGTTTTACTGAAAGCCACCCCACAGTGGGGACCTTGCCCAGAATGCATTCACTCTCAGCTGGAAGGGAATGTTCTTTTATGCCTTTTCTCCATTCCCTCTGATACAGAGCGTTCTGTGAAAACTGAGGAGGGACTCATCCACAATGGTTCTAGTAGTGCCAGATTGGACAAGGCAGCCATACTACGCCCTCCTGCTGTCACCATTATGCAAGAACCCAGTCTCACCGCCCATGAGACACAACATCCTGACTCTGTCACAGGGTGGAGTGAGATCCCCAAACCTCAGAACACTGAGACTGAAGGTATGGTTTTTGAGGACCTAGAATATTCAGGTATGAATCCTTCAGGCTAAGCGTTGCATACTCTGAAAGGATCAAGAAAACCATCCACAATAAAACCTTATTCCTCAAAATGGAAAGCATTCTGATGCTGCTGCTCTAGAAAGCGTGCATCATCCCTAGAAGCTGATTTGCCCAAGTTCTTGATTACCTGGAACACTTATACTCAAGTGGACTTAGAAATGTGCCCAGCTGTAGCGCTACCACTTGTGATGCCTACGACCCGGGGTTGGAAATGAGCCCTGGTCGTGGGAGTGCCAGTCAGGGGAGATAAGCAGAGTGTCCCAAAGATACTCTCCACCTCGGGCAGGAAGGGCTGACAGCATCCACTCTGCTACTGTCACCTAGGTGACCACAGATGGCAATGCAAGCAGAGTGGCAGAACAGGGGGTGGACACCAATGCCATGTGATGCAGGTGCATGCGTGCTCACTCTGCTCACGGGATCTCTCGGTGAAGAACAGGAAAAACACTACCAGCCACTGCAGGACATCCACCCCTCACTGCAGGCCTCCCACTGCCAACTGAGGCACTCTTCTCCAGATGAGCACCGACCGAGTCTCTGTAGGGGTAAAGGCCCCCTCCTGATGGCCCCACCCCTGGGGGGTAAGTCAGAGTGTCTGAAGGATATGTAAGTAAGTCCTGCAGAAGGCAGGTAAGGGAGCTGGGTGTGTGGGCAGGACCGATGGGGGCTGACTGGCGTGAGATCAGTAAAGCACAGTAAATAATAAAAAAAAAAAAAAAAAAAAAAGGACATTTGTAATTTGTCACTGATAGTCCACCTGGCAGCAGTTTCAGCTTTCCTATCTATAGGGAAAGGAATATTTATGGCCTCTCATCCTGTTGTTTCAAAGGCCCGCTTCACTTATAACCACCAGTCAGGGAGCCAGTACCCCTTGTATTTGAATATCTGCCTGGCACAATGGGTACAGGTTCCTCTGAGCCAGTGGCCTTGTGTGGACCTGAAGTTCGTAACACAGAAAACTATTTTCCTCATAGCTATGACCTCTGCCAGAAGGCTCAGTGATCTTCAAGCCATATGCACAGAATCAAACTACATCATTATGCACAGGGATAAGGTGGTCCTGAGGACGCATGGGAAATTCCTCCAAAAGGTGGTATTGGAATTTCATCTTCCTTTTTGTTTCTCCTTTTGGTAACCAGGTAAGGCCCAATAGGCACAAGTGCCTATTTTCAGGGGCGACTCTGGAATACTGAGGTGGTTAAGTGACTTGCTCAGAGTCTCACAGTATGTAAGTGGAGGTTGTGGGAATCAAACCCTGATCTGCTGGATGTACCAAGCTCATTCACAGCTCATTACGCCATCACGGCCATCACGAATGGGCACTGGATCCCCTGGTACTGGAGATAATATTTGCCAGATGGGGCACTCCGCAAATAGATCTTTTTGCAGCCCCAGACAATCACCAACTTCCTCTTTTTTGCTGCAGGCCCCCAGTGTTGGGCTCAGTCCCTCTGGATGCCTTCCTCCTTAGTTGGGAAGGTAAGTTTCTTTTCAAAGTGCTAGTCAGAATCAGGTCTCAATCCTGCAGGATGATCCTGATTGCTCCAGATTGGGCCAGGCAGCCCTGGTACCCACTCCTCATGTCCTTAGCAGTCCACCCTCCCCTATGCCTTCCCAGGAATCACAACCTGTGCCCAGGGGAGAGTTTGGTATCCGAACCTCAGATCTCTCAGTCTCAAGGCTTGGCTCTTGAAGAGTTAGAATTTGCTGACCTACACCTTTCTCAAGGTGTATTGGATATCTTGAAGGCCTCTAGGAAGCCTTCCACTAGGGCTACCTATAATTCAAAATGGAAAAGATTTTCCATATGGTGTGCTGGTAAACATATTCCCCCAGAATCTGCTGGTCTGCCCACGATCCTAGATTATTTGGTGCATTTGAATTCCTTGGGGCTCAGACCAGCTACCGTAAAAGTGCACCTGGCAGCTGTGTCTGTCTTTTTTGTCAGCAGGTAAGCCCTCTTCTTTATTAGCTCACCCTGTGTTCTCCAAGTTTTTTAAAGGGTTGCTTCACACCAACCCCCCATTCAGGGATCCTGCCCCTGCCTGGGATCTTAATATTTGCATCGCTCAGCTTATGCTGTCCATCCAGTGAGGTAGTACTGGTTGGAGACTTCAATATTCCAGACGTGGACTGGAGCATCCCAGCAGCAGCATCAACTAGGAGCAGATTTATCCTGGACTCACTTCAGGGTGCCTTCCTCGAGCAACTGGTCATGGAACCAACTCGGCAGAAGGCAATACTGGACCTTGTGCTCACAAACAGGGACAGTGTGATGGGGGTAAGAGTGGGGGAGCACCTAGGAACAGTGACCACCAGTCACTGTGGTTTGAAATCACAGAATGAGCAGAACCAAACCACACAAAACACGTATCTTGGATTTTAGGGGCAAACTTTGAGAAAATGGGGAGATACTTGAAAGAGGCATTAAGGGAATGGGGCAGGAGTCAGGGTTGAGGAACAGTGGGAAGTATTTAAAATGGGGATTACAAGAGCAACAGAATTATGTATTAAGCAGGTTAGCAAGAGGAAAGGAAGAGGAGACCATTATGGTTTTCCAAAGAGGTAGCAAAGAAAGTGAAAGCCAAAAGATTGCATTCAGGGAAAACAAAGACACAGGCAGAAGAGGATAGGGAGAAGTACCAGGAGAAGCAAAGGGAGGCAGGGAGGTCAGTAAGGGAAGCCAAAGCTCAGACAGAAGAACACATTGCAAAATCAGTGGTAGAGGACAAAACCTTTACAGGTACATAAGTGAAAAAGAAAGGCAAGGGAGGATAGTGAGACTGAAGGGAAAGGATGGGGCTGTGTGGAGGATGACAACAGTAAAGCTGACATACTGAACAGGTATTTCTGCTCAGTCTTTACTGAGGAAGAGGAGGGTAATGGGTCTGAGCGAGTACAAGGGGTGAGAATGGTGCAGAAATGGACACAAGTCCCTTTACACGAGAAAGGGTCCTGAAGGAACTGGAAGTAATAAGAGTTGATAAAGCAATGGGCCAGATGGGTGAAATTCCCAGGGTCCTTAAAGAACTAAGAGGTGGTGGCTGAACCTCTTGCCATCCTGTTTAGCCGATCACTAGAAACAGGGGAGGTACCCAAGACTGGAGGATAGCAGATGTAGTCCCCTTATACAAAAGTGGGAACAAAGAGGAGGCGGGAACTACAGACCAGTCATCCTCACCTCGGTAGTGGGGAAAATCATGGAAGCACTACTGAAGGAGAGATTGGTGGAACATCTGGTTGTCAATGGACTACAGGACCCAAGGCAGCATGGTTTCACCAGGGGAAGGTCATGTCAGACCAACCTCATTGAATTTTTTGACTGGGTGACTAGGGAGGTGGATCAGGGGAGGGCAGTGGACATGGCCTATCTGGACTTCAGCAAGGCCTTTGACACTGTGCCACACAGAAGACTATTGCACAAACTGGGGAATATGGGTGTGGGCAGGACAGTAGTGCGGTGGGTAGGTAACTGGCTGGGCAGCAGGACACAGAGGGTGGTGGTAAATGGCTGTCACTCCACAGAGGGAAGAGTGACCAGTGGGGTACCACAGGGATCAGTGCTGGGACCGGTCCTATTCATATCATCTTCATCAGTGACAATGCAGGGACCCAGAAGGCAGAATTTCACTGTTCGCTGATGACACAAAGCTCTGTAACGGAGTAGACACACCAGAGGGTGTAGACAGAATGAGAAGGGACCTGCAGAAACTTGAAGAATGGTCAGGGTTTGGCAGTTGAAATTCAATGCAAGGAAGTGCAAGATAATGCATATGGGGCACAAAACCCTGGCACAATATATCAGTTGGGGAGGAGGATATAGCAAGCACCAAGCAGGAAAGGGATCTTGGGGTTATCATCTCTGATGACCTCAAGGCAGGGAAACAGTGTGACAAGGCAGCAGGTAAAGCAAATAGGATGCTGGGATGCATAGGCAGGGGCATCACCAGCAGGAAAAGGAGGTCATAATTCCACTATACAAGACACTAGTGAGGCGTGCCTGGAGTACACTGTGCAGTTCTGGAGACCTTACCTATGTAAGGACATAGACAGGGTAGAAAAGGTTCAGAGGAGGGCAACAAAGATGGTACATGGATTGCATCACAAGTCCTATGAGGACAGGTTGAAGGCACTGAACATGTACTCCCTGGAGGAGAGGAGGGAGAGAGGGGATATGATAGAGACATACAAGTATCTTACAGGGAGGAACAGGGTGCAGGAATGCACTATTTTTAAGCGAAAAAGATGTTCCAGGACTAGATGGCATGGGATGAAGTTGGAGGGAGGACGATTCAGAGGAAACGTGAGGAAGAATTTCTTCACAGAACGGGTGGTGGACAAGTGGAACACCTGCCAGAGGAAGTGGTGGGGGCTGAAACAATCACGGGATTTAAGAATGCATGGGATAGACATAGAGGAATTCTAGAGGTCAGGGGTAAGGGGCAACAGACTTCTTGGAAAACATAAACTGAACTTACAGACTTAAATGGGCAGACTGGGTGGGCCATAGGCCCTTATCTGCCGACACTGTCTATGTATCTATGTATTACACTAATCACTAGGCTGTATTTCCAGCCCATATGAACTGGGTAACTTTACCTGTACTATTCCCAGCACATTCTAATGCAAGAGAGCAGAAAGAAAAAATTACTCACCTTAGTAATGTTGTTTCTTCTAATGGAGTCTTGCTATATTATGACAATTGCAGTATGACCGCAGGTTAGAACTGCTCCGGAGGTGAAACAGTTAACTTTTCCATGCAGGCATGGAACCTAGAGTGCAAGCTCGGTTAGAAACTCTGTCTGTTGTGCTTCAAAGGTAAACTGTCAGATATTTACGAGCTAAAACTCACTAAGGTTCTGTGTGGAAGCTGTAAACCTACACTAGCCAACTGGCTATTAACATAAACATTCATTTTTTGGTCTAAAACAAAGACTCAAGTCAGGAGACCCAAAAAATGCAAAAAACACAACACCAATTCACCAAAAAGGTAGGTAAAAACAACAAGGTGGACATCAAAAAGTGACAACCCTGTACTGCCCACCCACATCCCAAAAACAGAGGTTCTGAGAGGGGCAGGCAGGGAGGGAGGTCATAATATAGCAAGACTCCATTAGAAGAAACAACATTACTAAGGTGAGTAATTTTTTCTTCAAACAACATGAAGTCTTGCTATAGTATGACAATTGCAGACTACACAGCAGTACCCCCATGGAGGAGGGACAGAACCTACCTAGGAAACAGGCTCTGAAGCACGGCTGTGCCTAACCGAGCATCACTCCTAGCCTGGATGTCCAAGGAGTAATGCTTGGTAAAAGTGTGAACTGTTTTCCAGGTAGCTGCTTGACATATTTCTAGAATAGGAATGTCTCTGGCTGCAGCCAGAGAAGCAGCTGTACTCTGGTAGAGTGAGCCCTCAGGCCTGAGGGGGAACTTTACCCAACTCTCGTAGCAGAATTGGATACAAGAGACAATCCACCTGGCAATGGATCTTTAGTGGCTGGCTTCCTTCCCAACTCGCCATAGGTAAGGAACAGTTGGAGGGAGTCAAACCTATGACCCTTGGTACGCTCTATGTAGTAACTAAGGGCTCTCTTCACATCTAGGCTGTGCAATCTCCTCTCCCCAGAAGAGGAGTGGTCAGTGAAGTACACTGGAAGAGAAACAGATTGGATAAGGTGGAAATCTGAAACCACCTTAGGCAGAAACTTTCTGTTAGTCCGAAGGACTACCTTATCTCTGTGAAAGGAGATAAACTCCTGCTCCATTGACAACGCTTGTAATTCACTTATGCGTCTGGCAGAGGTGATGGCTACCAGAAACACAGTTTTCCAAGTCAAGTACTTGAGCTCAGCTGACGACAAAGGCTCGAAAGGGGGTTGCACAAGCTGAGCAATGCAAACATTAAGATCCCAGGCAGGGGCAGGATCTCTGAATGGAGGGTTGGTGTGCAACAACCCCTTAAAAAACTTGGAAAATACGGGATGAGCTGAAAGAGAAGAGGATTTACCTGCTGAAATAAAAGCAGACACAGCTGCCAAGTGCACCTTGACGGTAGCTGGTCTCAGCCCCAAAGAATTCAGGTGGACCATATAATCCAGGACCGTGGGAAGATCAGCAGAGCCTGGGGAAATATGCTTTTCCGAGCACCATATGGAAAACCTTTTCCATTTAGAATTGTAAGTAGCCCTGGTGGAAGGCTTCTTTGAGGCCTTCAATATATCCATTACACCCTGGGACAGGTGTAAATCAGCAAACTTTAACTCTTCAAGAACCAAGCCTTGAGATTGAGAGATTTGAGATTCGGGTACCAGACCCTTCCCTGGGTACAGGTTAATAGGTTGTGATTCTTGGGAAGGCACAGGGGAGGATAGACTGCTAGGGACAGCAGGAGTGGGTACCAGGGCTGTCTGGCCCAATCCGAAGCTATCAGAATGACTTTGCAGGATTGGGATCTGATTTTGACTAGCATTTTGAACAGGAGAGGAAAGGGGGGAAAAGGAACTTCCCCTCCCAGTTGAGGGCTAAGGCATCCAGCGGGAGACAGCCCAACACTGGGGGCCTGCAGCAAAAAAGAGGAAGTTGGTGACTGTCTGGGGCTGCAAAAAGATCTATCTGCGGGCTGCCCCATCTGGCAAATACTACTCCCAAGACCAGGGGATCCAGTGACCATTCGTGGTGGCCCTGGGAAATCCTGCTGAGAGCATCTGCCAGGACATTGTCCTTGCCTGGGAGGTGAACTGCCGTAAGGGAGGTGTTCAGGGAGTAAGCCAGAGACCACAACTTCATCGCTTCGGTGCACAAGACCGTAGACCGAGTGCCCCCTTGCTTGTTGATGTACCACATTGTAGTGGTGTTGTCTGTTCTGACCGGAATACTCTTGTTCTGAACAGATGTGGAAAAAGCTTGAAGTGCTAGAAAAACTGCTCTGAGCTCCAACAGGTTGATGTGGAGCAGAGATTCCTGGGGAGACCACAGACCCTGAGTGGTGAGGTCGCCCATGTGAGCTCCCCAACCCAAGAGGGATGCATCTGTAGTAAGGATTAAAGAATGAGACTGAGTGACAAAAGGAACCCCTTGTCTCAGATTGCTCTGATCCTGCCACCACTGTAGGGCTTGGATCAGGGTTCGAGTTACTGGGATCAACTTGGTAAGAGGATCCGTTCTTTGAGACCAAAAAGCTCTCAAATGGAACTGGATGTCCCTCATCTGAAATCGTGCTCCTTGCACCACTGCTGTGGAAGCAGCCATGTGTCCTAGGAGCTGCAGAAAATGCCTTGCTGGCCGGGAGACCTGCAGGGTAAATGAGGAGGCCAGGGAGACTAGGGTTTTGCCCTGTCCAGGGGGAGGAAGGCCCTGGCTTCCTGTGTGTTCAGTTCTGCGCCTATGAAGGTAAGAAGCTGGACAGGCTCTAGAACTGACTTTGAGAGATTCAGAAGGAAACCTAGAGAGATAAGCAGTTGCTGCGTTATCTGAAGGTGTAAACTGACCTGGTCTGGGGACTGGCCTACTATGAGCCAATCGTCCAGGTAAGGAAAAATGGCAATCCTTTGCCTTCTTAGGTAGGCAACTGCTACCGCCAGACATTTGGTGAATACCCTTGGGGCAGAAGTGACGCTGAAGGGCATTGCTTTAACTGGTAGTGGCCTGAGGGCAGCTTCGAACCTGAGGTACTTTCGATGGGGAGCTTCTGATGGGAATATGGAAGTAGGCATCCTTGAGGTCCAGGAAGCTAGCCAGTCCCCTGGCCTTAGAGAGGGTAGAATAATTCCCAGAGTCACCATTTTGAACTTTGGCTTTAAAAGGTGCTTGTTTAAATATCTGAGATCCAGGATGGGCCGCCATTCTCCTGTCTTTTTGGGGTAAGGAAGTACCTGGAGTACAAACCTTTGCCCTGGTGTAGGGGAGGAACCCTTTCCACAGCTCTTACAGCCAGGAGGGTAGAGACCTCTGCCTCTAGGGCAAGTGTCTCTGATGGGGTTGCAGGTGGAAAAGATCTGGTTCTCAGCTTTGGAAATTTTTTGAAGCTGAGAGCCAGTCCCTGGCTTACTACTACCAGGACCCACTTGTCTGATGTTAGAGACTTCCAGTCCTGGACAAAGTAAGCCAGCCTGCCCCCTACAGGTAGGAGAATCAGCCCTGGCAATCCCATCAGAGTGCCTGCTTGGCAGGGGCTTTGGGGCTGAGGGGTGGGAGCAGACCTGCTTGTGCCCCGTCTGCCTCTCCCTCTAAAAAAAACCCTCTGAGCATAGGCGGAGGAGGAAGCTTGGGTTTGGTAAAAGACCTATGAAAAGGCCTGCCCCTGCCTCTAGGTAGCTGCTTCTGAGGAGTGGCCTGCCTTTCCTTAGCCTGTGCACTCCTATAGGTGGTCCTATATTCATCCATTTTCTTCATGTAATTCTCTGTTTGCTCCCCAAACAGAGAATTTCCCACAACAGGAAAATCCATGGCCTTAGACTGGGTATCCTGAGACAGGGCAGTACATCTGAGCCAAGCCATCCTGAGAAATGCCACAGATGTAGCCATGACTCTTGATGAAACATCATTAGAGTCCACTGCAGCATGAAATTGCACCTTGGATGCCTCAATACCATCCATAGCCACCTGTTCCAGCTCCCTGGCAAGCTGGTCAGGGACTTGTTTTGCTAAGACTAGCACAGTATCCCATCTGGATTTCTGGTACCTAGCAGCATAGGCCATATAATTTGCTTGTCTGAGTCCCAAAGATGCTGCCATGTACTGTTTCTTTGCCATAGCATCAATCTTCCTGGAGTTCTTCTCAGGAGGGTGTGAAGCTAGGGGAATATTGGCATTGTCACAGGCTGCAGCCTGCACTACCCCCACATGGCTGCATTGTTGAGAGAGAAATTCAGTGTCGGAGCCTGATAAGGTATACCTCTTGTCCATCCTTTTATCCACAGGAGGTATAGTGTGAGGAGTTTTTAAAACTTTTACTGTCTGTTTCCTAAAAGATTTATGCAAGGGAATAGACAGTCTTCTAGACTCTGGAATATCCATCATTTCTACATAATCTGGCTCCTCCTGGTCATCAACAGCTTCCTCAACAGGGAGCTGGAGAGTTTCAGCCACTTTTTTATAAAACATGAAATGAGAAAGGGACTCCGAAAGTCTTGGAGAAGAAACCCCTGGGGTCTATCTGGAGAGGTGTCCGGATCAATGGGCACATCCAGATCTTCAAAACCAAATTCACTCTCCTCATATTCCTCCTCCCCCTCCCCCGGTTCATAAAAATCCTCAAAATCATAATCTTGAACCGGTGGAACCGGCCGAACCGAACGTTTATGAAAGATATCGGTTCAGTCGGAACCGGAGAGAGAGACTGAACAATTTTAATTGACTTTCTAAACTAGCTGACTTTCTAGCCCTTTTTGATGGAACCGGCTCCTCAGAACCGGCTCTTCGTTTGCCCGAGGAAGTATCGCCCTGGTCAGAGGGCACTCCCTCCGGTTCGGTTGGCACCGAACTGGGCTGGCCATCCGGGTCAACGGACTTTTTGGCCTCCCTTTCCCGAGTCACCAACTCTCTTATCTATGGTGGCAGCAGGGAAATTGTGACAAATCTGGCAGACTGAATTGAGGTGGTCAAACCCCAGACAATAGACACATGTGGTGTGTGGGTCAGCTTTAGCAAAAGCTTCCCCACAAACACCACAGTGTTGAAACCCAGTGGGCCCGGTTTTTCTTTTGGGTTTCTCAGACATAATGCCAGCCTAACCAACTTGCCCGTTTACGGCAATCCACCAAGCAAGACACCCTTATCGGTTCCCAACCATGTCACGGGTCGTGGAAAAAAACGTAATGAAATCCGTTTTTTTTTTAGAACCGATAAGAACCGAGAACCGCACTCTAAAAAAGGGCTAGTAAATTTTAAAATACAACCTGATCGGTTCAGACCGAACCGATAACAAATTACAAGCTTGAACCGACCGGTTGCGGTTTAATTTCAGCTAAAAACCTAAAAATAATACTTTAAAACCGACAAAATGAACCGAGCAGAAGGAGAAATCTCCGGAGCGACTGTTCAGTGAGGCAGAGTAAAGAATCTGACAGTTTACCTTTGAAGCACAACAGACAGAGTTTCTAACCGAGCTTGCGCTCTAGGTTCCATGCCTCCATGGAAAAGTTAACTATTTCACCTTCGGAGCAGTTCTAACCTGCGGTCATACTGCAATTGTCATAATATAGCAAGACTTCATGTTGTTTGAATTACATTGCTTCGATAACAGGAGCGTCCTCAGCTACTATCCTAACAAAACAAAGAACAGCAGGACAGATGGCAGACAGCTGTTTGTCACTTTTTGGTGAGGTTGGCATAGGCAAACCTGCAGCAAGAAAGGCCATCTTAAGATGGCTGGTCTCAAGCTGGTCCGGTGGCGCTGAGGGCTGATGCGCTGGACACCTTAGCTCGCGCTACACTGGTGACCGGGTTTGGGAATGACCTTGGGTCGTGAGGCCAGCATGGAAGTGAGGAGATTGAGCAGCCGCTGGTGCTCTCCCTCCTGGGATGGTTGCCAGCCCCCTCCCATAGTTCCGCTTCCACTGGGTGGAGGTCGGTGGGAAGCGAGGCGAGAGGGGGTGGCAGCGAACAGGAGTGGGGTGAAGGTCTGAGCTGGCATGCGAGGGCACGATACGCCAGGGTCCTGGGAGAAACGTGACAAAAATGAAAACTACTCATAAATATATTTTTTTAAAAAGGTGTCTGGTCTCTTGCATCCAATTCTATTACGAAAAAGCTGGTAAGCAATCCCCCTTAGGCCTCAGATAACATTCTACAAGGGGCACTGCAGCGTCAGTGGCAGCCACAAGGGGCATCCCATTGGCAGACATCTGAAAGGCAGTTACCTGGAAAGCTGTTCTCACATTTACAAAACATTACTTTCAGAACATTCTATCCAGAAGAGAAATGCAAAGTTTGGGACTGCAGTTTCACAGAAACATTTCCCTAAATAGGTTCCAGACTTCTCAGCCTCCCAAAGTACTGCTATGTAGTCTGAAGGTTTTGTATGGCATCATTATTGGACTCATGTTATTAGAAGAAAAAAATACTCACCGTAATTATGTTTCTTTTAATGGGTCCAATAGTGAGAGCCAGTACAACAGAAACATAAAAACATAGAATTTGACAGCACATAAGGACTGCTTGGCCCACCTAGTCTGCCCATTTTCCTACATAACAGATAAGCTGCAGATCCTAGTTAACCAACAGCTTACTTCCTCCTACCCCCACTAGGACTGCCTTATGTCTGTCCCATGTATTCTTGGATTCTCCCACTGTTCTTGACTCCACGACCTCCTCAGAGAGGCTGTTCCATGCATCCACAACCCTCTCCGTGAAAAAATACTTCCCCGCATTACCTCTGAGCCGTCCCCTCTCGATCTTCAAATTTTGCCCCCTTGTTCTTGCACATCTCTTTTTCTGAAAGATGCTACCCTCTTGGACTTTGCTGATTCCCTTAAGGTACTTGAACATTTGTATCATGTCTCCTCTCTCCCTTCTTTCCTCAAGGGTATACATATTAAGCTCCTTTAGTCTTTCTTCATATGTCTTCTGGTGCAGATCCTGCACCATTTTGTTTTCCCTCCTCTGGACAGCCTCCACTCTTTCTATGTCTTTGTGGAGATGGGGTCTCCAGAACTGCACACAGTACTCCAGATGGGGTCTCACCAACTGTCTGTACAGAGGGATAACAACTTCCTGTTTTCTACTATTGATGCCTCTCCCTATGCATCCCAGTATCCCCCAGCCTTCCTTACTGCCTTCTCACATTGTTTGCCCACCTTTAAGTCATCTGATATAATTACCCCCAGTTTCCTTTCCATTTTTACTGTTGTCAGTATCTCACCCCCCATTGTGTACTCTTCCCCTGGGTTTTTGTTTCCCAGGTGCATTACCTTGCACTTCTTTGCACTGAATCTAAGCTGCCATACATTTGACCATTCCTCCAACCTTGCCAAGTCCCTTTTCATCCTTTCCACCCCACCTTGCGTATCAACCCTGTTGCAGATATTTGTGTCATCTGCAAAGAGACAAACGTTTCCTTCCACTCCTTCTGCAATGTCACTTATAAAGACATTAAAAAGGACTGGTCCCAGTACTGAACCCTGCGGTACCCCATTAGTAACCCCCCCTTTCTTCACTGTGGACTCCACTTACTATTACACGCTGTTTCCTGTTGTCCAGCCAGTGTTTTACCCAGGCTACCAACCTGGGACACACTCTCAGGCTGACTAATTTATTTATTAATCCTTTGTGCGGAACTGTGTGAAATGCCTTTCTTGAGTCTAGGTAGGCCACGTCCACAGCCCCTTCCTGGTCTACTACTTTGGTCACCCAGTCAAAGAAATCAATTAGATTTGTCTGACATGACCTTCCTGCCATGAACACATGCTGCCTTGGGTCCTCTGCCCCACTGGCCTCTAGGTGCTCAACATTTTTTTCCTTCAGAAGCAATTCCATCATTTTCCCTACCACCGAGGTCAAACTGGCAGGTCTGTAGTTTTCTGCCTCTATCTTGCTCCCACTTTTATGAAGGGGAATCACATCCACCATCCTCCAGTCCTCAAGTACCACACCATCCTCCCATGATTTATTAAAAAGGGTAGTCAGTGGTGTTACTAGTTCCTCCCTTAGTTCTTTTAGAATTCTGGGGTGAATCCCATCAGGCCCCACTGCTTTATCCACCTTCAGTTTCAGGAGTTCTTTCAAAACCCTTTTTTCTGTGAAAAGACAAATATCAACCCCCCTATCCAGAGCGCTTCTATTGAATGGATTAGGTATCTCCCCCTGCTCTTCCTTTGTGAATACTGAGCAGAAGTATTTGTTCAGTATCCCTGCTTTTTCACTGTCGCTCTCTGCCCAACCACCTTCCTCTTTATTCAGCCTCAGTATCCCTGCCTTAGTCTTTCTTTGCTACCTAATGTACCTATAAAAGGTTTTATCCCCTTCTTAACCAAGTTGGCTATCTTTTCCTCGGTTTGGGCCTTTGCTATTCTGACTGCCTTCCCCACTTCCTTCTGCTTTAACTGGTACATGTCTCTGTCCTGTTCCTTCTGTGTTTCCTTATACTTCCTGAATGCTTTTTCTCCCTAACCTTCCCTGCCACTTATTTTGAGAACCATAGTGTTTTTTTCTTTCATTTTGATTCATTTGCTTCACACAAAGGATTGTTGCCTCTGTGATGGCAGTTTTCATGTTTCCCCATTGTTGTTCCACCCCACCTTCTTGCCTGTTTGCAAGTGCCTCTCTGAGGCACTCTCCCATTTTGACAAAATCAGCCCTCCTGAAGTCCAGTACCTTCGCTTTTGTATGGCTCGACTCTACAGCCAAGTTTAATGTGAACGACACTGTTTGGTGGTCGCTTGTTCACAGATGGTTACCCACTTCTAGGTCTGAGATCCTCTCTCTGTCCCCATTTCAGATTACCCGGTCTAATATTGCTCCCTCCTGAGTTGCTTCCAAAACTAGCTGTCTGAGGCATGCCCCCTGTAGGGCATCGAGAAGGGCCCTGCTCTTGGATGTGGCTGCAGCAAAGGTGCTCCAGTTAACATCTGGCATATTCAGGTCCCCCATCAGCAATATCTCCCCTTTCTCTGCCATCCTAAGGATGTCTTCTATCATTTCCTTGGCCACTGACTCCCACTGAGATGGGGGTCTGTATGCAACTCCTGTACAGACTGTGGTGCTATTTCCAGTCTCCAGGGTGACCCACAGTGCCTCCTATCCTCCTTGTTTACCCTTTAGTTCTGTTGCTTTGATCTGTTCCCTTACATACTCAGCAGGTCGTGACGGCCTCGGAGCCTGCCCTCCCCCACAGCAAGCCGGCACCCCCCCACCATGGAATTCATTGGCAGACAGCAGGTCATGAAGGCCTCGGAGCCTGCCCTCCCCACAGTAAGCCGACCCCACTGTGGAATTTGTCGGCAGACACAGGTCATGAGGGCCTCAGAGCCTGCCCCCCACAGCAAGCCGGACCCCCACCGTGGAATCTGCCAGCAGACAGGTCGTGAGGGCCTCGAGCCTGCCCTCCCCACAGCAAGCCCGGACCCCCTCCATCGTGGATTATCTGTCGGCAGACAGGTCGTGAGGGCCTCGAGCCTGCCCTCCCCACAGCAAGCCGGACCCCCACCATGAAATTCGCAGACAGCAGGTCATGAGTGCTCGAGCCTACCTCCCCACAGCAAGCCAGACCCCATCATGGAATTCCTGGCCGCAGACAGCAGGTCATGAGGGCCTCGGAGCTTGCCTCCCCCACAGCAAGTCGGACCCTCACCATGGAATTCTTGGCAGACAGGTCGAGAGCCTCGGAGCCTGCCTCCTCCCCCACAGCAAGCCAGACCCCCCACCATGGAATTCGTCGGCAGACAGGTACGCCGTCTTCAGCCGTGAACCGGCAGCATTCCTTTCCCTGAGCCACCAAACGCCAGCCTGAATTAGGCAGCCTTGCTGTGAGATGCCTGGCCAGACCCCTTTGGAGTGAAGAGCTGCTCAGATTCAAACTTAGTGCCATTTTGGGAGCACCACACCACCTCTGTCAGCGTAACAATGCTGACAGTCTTTTAAAACTTCTTAATCCTGGACTTCTGCTGTATCTGTGTTAATTCTGGAGTGGTGCTTTAACTGTACGTCTGTGCCAAACTGCCTGTAGAGCTTAGAATTCAGCACGTTTGTGCGCGATTCTGCAGGGTGCCTTAATTGATTCTGTGCCCAAATCCCATAAATGTTCCTGAAGCCAGCAGCAGCTGGAGAGCCTAATCAAATCGGGTGGGAGCCTTATTTTGTTTCTTCATGCTGCCCTGTTAATTTACTTAATAAGCAGAATTCGGGAGGGTGCTTGTTATTCTTTTGATTAATTTATGGCAGCAAATCCTCCAATAACTCGTGAGGCAGCCTGATAACTTACTGATAATTTTTGATTTTGAAATGTGCAATACCCTTAGTGTGCCCTAAATTAACTGCTGCTGTTGTAAAAGTACAAACCCCCGTTTTTACTTAGGGAATAACTGACTCCTCCTTCAACCTACCTGTGTCCTGCATACAAGTGCCATCATCTCTCTTCTTTTCCTCAGCAGGTCATGAGGGCCTCAGAGCCTGCCCTCCCCCACAGTAAGCCGGACCCCCCACCGTGGAATTCGTCGGGGGACAGGTATGACCACTTCAGCCGTGAATCGGCAGCATTCCTTTCACTGAACCACCAGACGCCATAAGACGTCTGGCCAGACCCCTTCGGAGTGAAGAGCTGCCCTGCCGGTGCTCCGCGCTGGCTGCCCCACCACCACCCTAGGTCAACTCGGCCTTATATAGGCCAGCAGGATCATGTGATGCAGTGACGCTGAACGGAAAAAAACTATCTGACTTTTTTTCCATTAGCAGCTTATCTGCTCTCACCTCTAGTGGCTGCCACTGCCTCTTAACATTGATAATTGTGTCTCAAAAACCAAGTCTTGTCTCCTGGCCACTTGCTACTCCTGGATAGCAAATCTCAAGGGTGCCGCTTAGGCATCCAACTGGCTGGGAGGTCTAAATTTACTCTACTTCTGTTAGAGGCACAGTGTGTGATCTCTGAAGCTGAGCTCTAATAAGCGTATAATTTGTCTTCCTGCAAGCCTATGCCCTGTCACTAGCTCCTGCGTGCCTGCATCATAACCCACCTCGCTCAGACTTACGGGAACACACAGTCTTTAAGCATTAGGGATGTGTCACATATGGCCGTTGTCACAACAACCCCCTGTGGCACCTCAAGGATGTCTGTCCTTAGCAACGCCCCTACCCTATTTGCTTAGGGGGCTTAGAGAAGTCGCCAGAACAGGATGTGTACACATTGTCTGTGCCGACTCCTGCAGATCTTGGCCGAGGTGCGCATTGTCTGTGCTAACACCTGCAGACCTTGGCTGACGTGCTGTTCTATCGGGTTCTTTACCTCACCCGGTGACTCGCCTTCACCTGCTGCCTTCACAGCTGGCACCATGGCTCTACCTGCACAGGCAAGGGACTTAGCCAGTAATCAAGGTCCTCTGGCCACCTTGCCCTCCTTCAAGCCCCCCCACCTGGCTAACTGCCAAAGGCTTAAAAATAGCACACTTGAATGTCCGCAGTATCCTCCACAACCTAGTAGAACTAACGGCCTGGGTGGCCCACTACAACCCTGACATTATGGGGATCTCTGAAACTTGGCTGAAGCCTCACATACCCGACTCCTTGTGTGCCCTCCCGGGCTACAGCCTCATCCTGTGGGACAGGGTAGGTGGTAAGCGTGAGGGCAGTGTGCTCCTCTACTATAAGATGCACCTTAACGTGTCGGCTATTGTTCATACACCTCCTGCATCCCCAGCCTGCGAATTCCTTCACACCCTCCTCTTGCTTGGGAACACAAAAAAGATGCATCTTGTCTGTGCCTACAACCCTCCGAAGGGTGGCGTTCTAGGGCTCTCATCTCTACCTGACCACCTTAAGGACAAGGTTGGCTCAAACAAGCTGCTAATCCTGGGGGACCTTAACCTCAATTGGCTGGGTCCCAATACCAAACAATATGAGCCACTTCTCCCAGGCCTTGCTTGCAGCCAGTTCATTATGGCACCTACAAGGTGCTCCTCCCTGGGGGATAAAGGATCCCTTATCGACTGGGTACTCAGCAACAGACAGGACAGAATTATTTACTCAGGAATACTCCCTGACGTCATCTCTGATCACTCTCCAACTTACTGCAATTGGGGCATCTCCCTACCGCAAATCCCCAGCAAAGTGATCCAGATGAGGGACTATTCCAAACTTATACCAAATGACTATCTTGAGGACCTACGACATGCTGACTGGTCTAGGGTCACTGCCACCAACGACCCTGTAGCAGCCCTTGATCATTTCCTTGTGGTATTTGTCCCCTTGCAAAACAAGCACGCCCCCCCTTATGAAAAGGAGGGTGAGGGGCACAGTCACAAAGTGGCTCCATGGAGGCCTATTCTCCCTCATGAAGTGGAGAGACAAATGCTGGGTGAAACACAAGATCTCCCGCAACAATAACAACCTCCTTGAATATCGGCTGCTCAGAAACTCTTGTAAACGAGCCATCCACACTGGCAAGAGTGAGTACTGTAAATCTGCCCTGCTAGCTAGTCTCTGCCAAAAATCCTCGGAGTTTCTGGCAAAATATTAAAAATCTGGTCAAAGTGTCTGCAAGGGAACAGGTCGCTGACATGCATATCGGTGGGGCCAACTGCAATAACCCCCAAACTATTGCCAATGCATTTAACTCCATGTTCTCGGACCTGCCTGCTCCCCCTTCTTCCCAGCACCCTGCCCCTAGGCCTCTAGGTGGGAACACCCCTCGACCGCCCTTCTACCTCAAAAGGGTCTCTGTTAGAGAGACCCAGGAACTCCTACTGGTCTCTCCCCCCACACGGGGGCTGGACACGACAGCCTTGAACCAAAACTGCTCAACCTGGGGGCTCCCCTCCTCGCCTGGCCGGTCTCTCACATCTTTAACACTTCTCTTCTCTCGGGGATCATCCCTGACCCATGGAAGGCGGCCAAGGTTGTTCCTGTTTACAAACAAGGTAACCCTCAAAGATATCGAAAACTACCACCCCATCGCCATACTTTCTGCAATCTGTAAGCTCCTTGAAAAGGTAGTTGACATACAACTCTCCCACTACCTTCAGGGCCATGCTCTTCTCTCCCCAGCTCAACATGGCTTCAGAAAAGGGCACAGTACATCAACTGCACTTGCCGTGTTTACCTCTGAGATCAGGTCCGTGACTGATCAAGGCAAACTGATTGGTGCCATCTTCGTCGATCTCTCAAAGGCCTTCGGTTGGGTTGACTATTCTCTCCTCTGCTCCACTCTTCAATCTCTTGTATTCTACCCCCCAGCCCTTGCCTGGTTCTCCAACTACCTAGTGGGTAGGCAGCAATATATCAGCTTCAACTGCGCCCTCTCTGTCCTCTCCCCAGTTAACTGCGGGGTCCCCCAGGGATCCGTCCTTGGACCCATTCTGTTTTCCCTATTCATTAATGAACTGCCCTCCATCACAATCCATGGGAACTCCACCCTATACGCGGATGATCTCGTCATCCTGACCAGTTCCCCGGATATTACTGCCATCAGCTCCACGCTTAACTCAGACTTCGCACTTATCCAGAACTGGCTAGAGGGCCACAAGCTGTCTACCAACCTGAAAAAGACCCAGGCAATGCTCTTTGGCTCCGTGGCCAAGACCTATTCCTGCCCTGCTCCCCTAACCATCTTTGGAATAAATGGCTCCCTCCTGCAGGTCATGGACTCCGTTAAGTATCTAGGAGTTACCCTTGATCTGCAACTGGATCTCACCATGCACCTTCGGAATATATGTAAGGCCACAAACGGCAAGCTCGGACTTGTCTACAGAGCCAAAAGTTGCCTCACCCTGGCTGCACAGCTCGCCCTAGCCAGGGGGATACTTCTTCCCACACTCTGCTATGGGCTCATAGCCTTTGCCCCAGTCCCAAATTCTAGTCTTGTGAAATGGGACACTGCTTACAATAATATACGCCGCTTCGCACTCTCTGCCCCTCACCTAACGCATCGCTGTGAGCTCTACTCACGGCTGGAGTGGCTCCCCCCTGAAAAGCATCACGCCTTTGTCCTTGGTAACTTCGTAGACAACATAGTTAAAACGGCCACTCCCTCCATGCTTGCCCTTCCCCTCAAAACATGGAACCCCAGCATACCACTTAAGATCCAGTGCTGCACAGGACCGCCTGGTTTCTAAGACCCGCACCCTTACAGGGGATCGGGCCTTCTCCATCCACGCACCTAAACTGTGGAACTCCCTTCCTGCTTTAGTTCATGCCTCTCCCTCCCATCCATGCTTCAAAGCATCCCTTTGGAGCTTCCTCAAATCAGCCTCTGCCTGTCTATGCGCCATATAGACCCCAGCGGAGCCTCTCCCTCCCTTTTTCGACTGATGGAGGGTGACACCAGAGGGCCGATGATACCGTCTGATGTTTAAATTTCTGCTGATAACCTGCACAAGGCACTTTCTGCCCTCCTGTTTGAGGGGGGTAATGTCATATCTGTACCTGACAGTAATTTCGATAATTTGAAGGTATTCTACATTTTGATGTTATTTAGATGTTATTCTACTTATCAATTCTGTTATGTATCTTGTTGCTATCTGCCTACTTAACCGTTTTATGCCTGATGTCCCATATGCTGTATCACCTAATGTCTATGCCGGAGACTCCTATATGTTACGACTCTGTATGATGTACTGTATGTACCCTGTAACCCTCCCAGGTTGCACCTGAAAATAGGCACTTGGCTGTCTAGTGTGTTTACCTGGTAAACAAAAGCAAATAAATAGAGAGCTACTCCTCCTCCTCTTGTACTCTCCCTGTCCCTCCTGTAGATTGTGTACCCTGGTATGTTGACATCCGAGTCATGGTTCTCTGTGTACCGTTTCTGTGACTGTCACGATATCCAGGCATCCCTTTCCATCAAGGCCACCATTTCAGGGAGCTTTTTAACTAGACTACGGGCATTGGTACTCATTTCCCTCCATTTTTTATGGCTTTATTTATTTATGCCCCATCCCTGTTCTTACTGCTTTTGTCTTTTTCTCCATTTACCCCTGCCCTTCTCCCTATCGCCTGTCCTATCTTGGTGTTTACCTCACTAACTACCCTGATTTTTTTTTGGGGGGGGGGCTAGAACTTCCCTTCTCCTTTTCAATATCTTCCCCCTTGGCTAGTTTAAATGCTTGCCAATGAAGCATTTAAACTTATCACCTAGGATCCTGGTTCCCCTCCTGGACAGATGCAGACCATTGTACCAGTATAGGCCTGCATTCCTCCAGGTGGAGCCCCAGTCCCCAATGAAGCCAAATCCCTGACCTCTGCACCAGTTTTTCAACCAGTCATTGAATCCTATGGTGCGAAGTACCATCGACCCCCCCTCCTCCCCTTGTCTTGTTCATAGCTCAATTCTTTGTACTGGTTATTACATGTCTGTAAGTCAGTGACGTTATGTTTGTAACTAAAAATGATGACTGTTGCACACGCTGACGTGGAACCTTTGTAAAAGAGCCTCGGCTCAAAGGTATTGTAATCCTAGATTGAAATAAATAAATAAAGAAAATACCCTAGCCTCATCCATGCCATAGACATGTAGCATATCTGAGAAAGTTACCGTGAGTGCCACTTGTCTAAGGCCCCTCCCCAACTCCACAAACTTCTGTTGCACTGCTCTGATCCCATTCTCAGCCAGGTCATTTGTCCCTAGGTGAATAATGACATCCAGCTCACTCCCCCTTACAGCTGCTCCCATGATCCTGAGGATTCGTTTCATGTCCCTCCAAGCCATGGCGCCAGGCAGGCACCCTACTTCTCTTCCCTCCCTCCCTCCCTCCCCAGTTCTACCCCCTAACAACTGAGTCCCCCACCAGGAGTTGTTACCTTCTCCTATGGGGTCCTGTGCCACCCTCCTGTGGGTCTCCATTGTGGAGGTTCCCAGCATCCTAATTGGTATTCACTGCAGGTGCCTCCATAGAGGAACCATGCTCTGCCAGAGTGGCGAATGAACTGTGGAGAGGCATAACTGGAGGGATGCACCTCTGTTCCACCACCCTTATCCTCCCTGATCCCACCATGGTCCAACCACTCCTCTTTCTTGGCAACCTCTGAGGTAGTGGCGGTGGCCTGGGTGGGGAAGCAGGTTTCTCGAATCCCTGCCAGGTCAGGATGGAGTCGAGCAACCTCCTCCCTCAGATCAGAGAGGTGCTTGCAAATAGGGCATCAACGCAGTCTCCAGAATGTCTCCCGGAAGACTGCTGCTCCACATCCAGTGCATTGCACCACTTCCCACATGTCTGTCTCCCTTCCTGTTTCAGATGTTTTTTTTCTTTTTTTTTCTCATTAATAGTCTGTAAAAGCTTGTGAGTGTGTCTACCCCCTATTCGGTGTGCTGTGCCTTTAAGGATATGAGCAGGTGTATGTTGTTAGCAATTTTGGCTAAGTGATGTCAGAACTCTTGCTATAAAGGAAGTTATGCGCTTGGGGTGGGTGGGTTGAGGGGAAGGTGGGTGGAGTAAACTGTGCCCTCCAGAAACAATCAACTACGACTCTGACCCTCCACCCTGAGGAGTGCCTTCCTTCCTTTCAGACACCTATTTCACAGAAGTGAAGTAAAAGGTCTAGTCACAAATGACTGCAAATCTCTCCCAGCTAGAGTTTCTTCCTGGCAAATAAAAGTTAAACTAAGAAAAGTCAACCCCAAAAACAAAGAATCAAAACTAGTTACTTAAACAGGCTCAAAAATTAATAATTTAATTCAGTGTAGTCTATTAAATTACCTCCTTGATTTAAGGAAGCTTTTGGCTGCTTTCTCTCTCTCTCGTCAGGACCTGGGCATTTCCCTGTTTTTTGGGGGTTTTTTGCTAGTTGTTTAACCAGGACTAGCACACTAAGCAGAAAGGTTTTTTTTTTTTTTTTTTTTACACGTCGACCTGGGAGCACAGGGAAGTTAAGTGACTTGCTCAGGGTCACACAGTCTGCAAGTGGAAGCTGTGAGATTCAAACCCAGGTCTGGTCTGCTGGATGTCACCAGATTTACAGCTCAGAGCCTTAAACCACTGCGTTATACTGCCTCCATATTTTTTAGGTGTCCTTTTAAGTGTCTAATAGCTTCCTCAACTTCGGCTAAATGAATGGGGGCAGCCAGGGCATCGGGCATCTTTTTTGTTTTATTTTTTGTTGTCAAGTCTCTTTCTCTCCTCCTGACCGGAACTCTCTCAGGCTACCTCAGCCAGGGCATCTTGTTGGGCTGAGGTTAATTCTGGCATCTTTACAGCATTCAGGTAGTCAGTTTTGTCTTGTGGAGGAGTCTTATTCTGGATCCGATAGAGTTGCTTATAGTAGGTGACAAAAGCATCCCTGATCTGGTCAGCCTTGTAGGTTGTGGATCCTGTTTTGGGATGTTTGACTTTTGTGATCGTGGCCCTTGCCTGTCTCTGCTTAAGTTTGAGTGCCAGGATTCTGGATGCCCTTGAACCCCCCGCTCCATGGTATGATTGTTTAAGATAACTGAGGGATTTCTCAATCTCTAGCTGGTGTAATTTTTGTAGTCGGTTTATAGTTTCTTTGATTTTCTTGTCCCCTTGTTTAGTCCAGTTTTTTTGTTGTTGTGTCTGTAGGCTTTTCAGCTGATTGCTGAGCTGAGATAAGAGAGTCTTCCTCTCTTTTTGTCTGTGGGATCCTACTGAAATAAGGTTTCCCCTCCTCATGGTTTTTAGAGTATCCCAGATCATTTGGGGGCTATACCGGGGAAGGAATTATGTGTTAACGTCTGGGTAATGACTTCCTTAAGTTTTGTTATTGTGTCTTCATCCCTCAAAAGGGAACTGTTCAGATGCCACTGTGTTTTCTTGTGTGGTAACCCTAGGTCTAGTTCTATGAACAGCGGTTGATGGTCCAAGTGGACCGCTGTGCCCACCCAGGAGTGGCCAACTTTAGATAAGTCTCCAGTCTGGGTCAACAACATGTCGATTCTTGAGAAGGTCTTGTACCTGGGGGAGTAGCAGATGTAGTTTTTGGCATGGAGGTATTTCTCCCTCCATATGTCTAAAAGGCCTGTCACTGAGAGTGGTCTGCTGAATAGCTTCACTGTTTGATTCCCCAGGGAAGAGATCTGAGAAGTCGTGTCCACTTGTCGATTTAAAATAAGGTTCCAGCCCCCCTCCATGAGCAAAGACCTCCTAGCCTTCTCCATGACCAGCTTGACAAGGTCCGAGCAGAATGCAAAAGGGGACCCCGGGGGTGCACATTCACTAAAGTTACCCGAGTATCCTGCACTTTTCCTATGATAAGGACGAATCCCACCCCTGGGTCAGAAATTATCTCTCCTTCCTTGAAAGGCAAACTAGCCGACATGAGGACAGCCACCCCTCTCTTCTTCCCCCCATCCAAGGAGGCATGATAGACCCTGGGATATATTTTACTCTTAAGCTTTTCTGTTTCCAAGGGGGTGAGCTGAGTCTCTTGTAAGAATACTATTGGGAATTGTTGCTCTTTGATAAACTTCAGGACCCTTTTCCTCTTAATAGGGCTATTGAAATCGTTAACATTATATGATAACACTTTGGTGGCCACTGAGGCCATCCTGTAGTTTTCAGTAGGTGAGAATAACCTATATTGTAGGTGGGACAAAGCTGTACTTCTTTACTGCAATATATCCAAACAGTACGTAGATTCACTCTATCTCAAGTATTCTAACAATAAACTTTTTCTATCTCAATCTTGAACAACTTTCAGATATAACTATTTACATTAAATATTAAGCAGCCTGTGTTGTCTTCAATCAGGGTTTGTCAGGCTGAGCTTCCAAGGTTAGGCCCTTATATTGGGCCTGGGTAGTGCCTTCCTTAAGCACTTATTACCCAGCTATTAAGCTGGGTGTGTGATATTCTCTGAGGGCGGGATGCATTGCGCTCGAGTTGAACACACGTCAGATGAATTGAAGAGGTTGTTAATAATAGGGTGCCTGACTCACCTGGACCGGGCGGACTCCTGGGGATAATGTAGGAAAATTCTGCATCGACCCTAAATGTCCCCCCCGTGGAGAGCAAAGACCTGGAACATGGATTCAGCTGAGGTACCCCTCAAGCCACTGCTCTGTCCTTTTTAAATTTTGCTTATATGGGCTGCAATGTGAGGTCAGAGAATCCCAGGCATCTACACCTAGTCACCTGAGCCTCCATTTCAGCAGCTCTAAAATGCTAGGCAGAGTCCTGGGTCTCAGTGCACCTAGAGGTCTCCGTCAGCCCGAGTAGAGCTGTCATTTCGGGTCTTGTTCAGCTCCTAAACTATTTCTGAAGGCTTTCAGACCAGCTTTAAACTTCTGAACCAGTAATAATCAAACTATATTTAATATAGAAGGTAAAATCAGTAATCATTATCTCCACTATACCTTCCCTCTAGCAGCCAGGCAATTAACCATTCGTGGTATGGTCTGCAGCTCCTTACTCCCCAATGCCCTTCATCAGCATAACTTGATCTGCCATTTCCCTTATGGGAATGGGCCGTGGGTCCAGGTATAAGCCAGACCAAAATTGGGGCAAAGAGACCGCAGAGAGCACTTAGGTATTGAGGCCAACCAGCCTACCTCCTTACTCTATGCTGAGGAACAGGAAACAAAAAAAAGAAAAGAAAAAAAAGGGTAAGAGACTATAAAGCCTGCAACCATGCGTATAGGAGAGAACCATTTGAGGTCAGACTTTTAAGTGTCGTGTCTTTGCTAAAACCTGCATCCTAGCACAGCTTAGCAGTAAGGTTTTGGAACTGCTGCCCATCACTGCCCCCTCGCACTTCCCGGGTCTCTCCCCCGCCCAAACTCCACCCCTCTCCTCTCGTCACAGCCCTTTACAGAATTACCAGTGCTGTACAAACATTTTTAAAAGGGGATCAGTCTTTGCTAGACAGCTTCCCTACAGCTTCTTGTGTCTGACAGAAAAGGCTGCATGACGAGAGTCGGGCAGGAAGGTGCAGCTTTAAGGCCGCCAGTGTGCACACACACGGAGTGTGGAGAGGTCTTAAAAGAGGGTCAGAGTGCAGCAAATAATGTTAAGAGAAGAGTACTTGCACTACAAAAGCGTTCCCCATTCAGGTGCCTTGCTGCTTATGCGTTGCCTTCTGAGACTGGTCTTCAGGTTGCTGGTCATCTCTGTCTGTTCCCCTCTGCATTCTCCTGCTGGCCGGTCATGGTGGAATATGGTTTAAGGAGCACGACTACATCTGAGCACAGGCTGGTGTGTGATACTGCCTGCCGAGTTCCTTTTCTTTAAGCCCCTTCTGAGCTATAGACCATGCCGTACGCATTACTTCTCTCTCTCGAGTTGCTCCTTAAGCATTGTAGGCATGTTGATGCCTAGGCCTTCAAGGAATGGTTTGGCTGCTAGCAGGTCTGCAAATAATTGTGGGCCCCGGTCTGTGTCAACTCTTAATCCAGCAGGGAATAAAATCTGCACCCGTATATCTTTACCCCTGAGCTGCTTAATTATAGGCCAAAGAGCCTTTCCGTTGCTCCTGGACTTGCAAGGTGTAGTCACTGTCTATCGTAATTCGATTCTGCTGGACCTTGATTTTTCCCGGTTTCCAGGCTCTGTTAAGCAGGTCTTCCTTCGTGGAGAACAGGGTTAATTTGGCCACAAAGGATCGTGGCCTGGCTCCTGCATTGGAGGGCTTAGGAGTGAGCGACATATGGGCTCTGTCCATATGAGGTCTAAGTCTCAGGCAGGTTTAGGACATTTTTTAGGACTTTTTGTAAGAAGGTGACGACACTCGGGGATTTGCTTTACGCGCCTTCTGGAATCCCATATACACGGATGTTTTACCTTCTACTGCGCCCCTCAAGGTCGTCCAATTTGCTATTTAGTTCTCTCTCTCTCTCTCAGGCGAGGAGGAAGAGCAGGAGACGGTCATGCCAATCGGCCTGTTTGACCACTGATGTCAGGCCCAGCTCCAGCTGATCCATTCTGTGCTCGATGCCGCTGATCTCTGAGCGGAGATCGGTAAGTAACTTATCTATATAATTAACTGTGTAATTGGTTATTAGTTTGCAGTTCATTTTTCTGAATACTGGCACAATATCTTCCATTTTCAGATGGATGGGTCAACATTAAAAGAGAGGGAGAGTCTGAAGATTTTGGTTAAAGGGGCTGCCAACTCCCGAGCTAAGAGTTTAAGGAGTTTTGCTTCAGTGCCATCAGAGCCAGCAGATTTGGATTCAGGGATCTGCTTAACAAGTTTATGGACCTCTGTGGTACTGACCTGTTTAAAGAGGAAAGGGGGATGCTGCCCTGAGAGAGTGATAGAAGGAGAGGTCAGCTTTCCAGAGGAAGTATTGAGGACTTCAGTGATTGCTGAGAGATCACAGAATAGCTTGTTAAAGGTGTTGGATAAGGTATGGTGGTTATTGCTGCTGACACCCTCAATCTCAAAGTCAGGAGGGGGTGAGGAGCAGTCATGGCCAAGGGATCATTTAAGGTGACTCCAGTACTGGCGCTGGTTTTGTCCATGGTGGTCTAGTGGTCCCCCCAAAAACACCCATCCTCAGTGATATCACTATATGCCTGGTGGTCTAGTAGTCCCCCGAACACCCATCCAGCGTGTCAGAAGTATATCCCTGGTGGTCCAGTGGTCCTCCACACACCTAACACCCATTCTGTATGATATCAGTATATCTCTGGTAGTCTAGTGGACCCCCCTCTGACCACTCACCAACCACCAACCTGCCCGCCCTCCCACTGAGGACACCTGCCCTGCACCCCTCACCCTGATTGCTACTTACTGTTACAGCAGGTTAAGAGCGGCGGCCAGCACAGGTCTCTGATCACCTCCTCAGCTGGCCACCATCTGAGAGTCACAGAGCATGATCACGTACATATTGCTTCGAGCTGGCAGTGGAGTAACGCAAGCACAGTGCAACAGGTTAACCTGCAATTGCACCCAGCTCTGAATACGGGGCCTACTGATATTAATGCCCATAGTTACTTTGGTTATGTGAGTTTCAAAATCTAGATTACTGTCCAGTAAGAACCACTGTGTATTTTATAAGGGGAATGTGTTCCAAAGGTATGCCATTTATGTTGATGATGATGAAGGGAATTCTTACTCTTAGCAAGTTTTTGTGCAGTTCCAAAAACCATTGTTTCAGTTTTGTTTTCATTCAGCAGGAGTTTATTTAAAGCAAACCAATTTTATAGACAATTAAAGCTGCACTACAATTTATGCTGAACTTCTGTAAGTGTTGGGACCTGAACATTAAACCACTTTTAGTCTGATTATATATATCACACAGTTTTAAAATGGTCCTTACCACCAGTGTGTAAAGCACAGCCATCCATGGAGTTTACTAATGAGCCAGTAAGGTATCACATTATATGGGCAACCTAAAATGAGTGATTAGAATTATAGCGACTCATTTTGGGCACTTTTGTTGTGGGCTACCCTGCAGAATAGTGAGGGTATGCAAAAGCGACTAGGGTTAAGGCGAACAGAAGGAGGAATAGCAAGGGAGGGGTGGGACAGGGAAGGGTTGTCAGGCACTGGTGTACCTGCCCGCTGCTGAGCTAACCATATGGCATGGTGGTGTGGGAGGCTAGCTCTGGCAATTGCAAGTACTCGGATTAGAAGTCTGGGGAACGGGTTACGCTTTGGTCAGTAGCACTTAATTTCAAGTAGGTATGGGTTTTGCCCCTTCCCCGACATGCACCTCCCCGGAGCTGAGAATCTTAATTCAATTCAGGGGGGCGTGGGGCAGATGCAGTCCCCCCCCAACAAAAATACTTTATTTAGAACCAGAAGTCGGGTCGCCATAGAGTGTATATTATCAATTTGCTTTTCGGAGATATACACTCGCCATAATAGCAATCGCTGTTTTGCAGTCGCTATTATGACATGGAACCACCAGTAAAGATGGAAAAATAACAGAATGTGGACCAGTATTTGAAAAACTTCCTTTAAATAAATTACCGGATTGCACTTTAAAGAAAGTTTTCGGTTCCCAGTAAAACAACTTAAAAATTGCATCAGCAGAACTCAGTTACACAGAATTCTTCCATATTTTGAATTTCAGTACCCTCCATTTTTGATTATTGAAAGCATTTTGTAACTGAAACAGAATAGGTTCTCCTTGTATTTCACATGTTCTTGCTGTTGATTTCTGCCCTTAGGTCCTAATACTTTGCTTGTGACATCACAATTTGCTGCTATGGAAATAATTCTGATGTCACAAGCGGAGGACTGAGACTTCAGGGTAGAACAAGCAGCAGGAAGAGATGATGCCCAAGGGGAAAAGAAACACCTTTCATGCAAATGTTTTTTGGTCATAAGGAAGTGACTGCCCTGAATTTCAAATTATTTTGGAATGTCATGCAATTTGAGCCCCGTTATGAGAGTCGAGCCCTAACAATGCCAACCATCATTTTCTTTTCAGTGAACTGGAAACTCACTTTAAATACAGTTGTCCTGTAAGGACCCTCTGTGGACCTCTCAGAATGCAGTTTATACAGAAGAATGTTTGTGCCTTTTGCACATTTACTCACTTGGAGACCGGGGAGGTTTATGTGATGTCTTCTTTTTCTTCTTGGATTTCTGAAAGCAACAAATGCAATCTGATAAACTGTAGGCCAATACTGCCTTGTCCCATAGCTTCTTAGACATCCCACTCAAACTGGATACACCTCCCCTGACTGCATACTGCAAGGCTCACTGCTGACCCTTTCTCACTGCATCTCAAACACAGCTCTGAGGTGAATGCAGTGCTCATGGAAAGGGGAGAAACTGGCAGCACCAGAGATTGATACCCTCTATTCATCCCTTCAGAGCTACCGTGTAGGAAAGTATAGTCAGGGAAAAAAATTCTGGCCATCGGGCGAGTGACTGCCACTAATTTGGTGGCCTGCAATAATTTATGGTGGCCCACAACTGTTTTTGGAATTCACACCTAAAAACAAGATGTCGACATGAGTGTAGTGAACTGTTTGGCCCTTCTTCATTAAAGTTATAAAAAAGAAGATGACTGTTTTAAATTTAAAATGTAGTCCAACAAATTAGGTCTGAGCAACAGCCCCTGTCCCCACTTGGACCACATACTGCTGCCCGAGTCCTTTGGCTTTAAAATGTAGTCCATCAAGAAAGTACAGTTATGTAAGAACTTACCATAACAGTAGATCTTCGAGACAGGCTCTTGCAGTAGGTATTCACATATAGGACTAAGCCGCCATGCGTCAGGACCCCCCGGAAAAATTTTTAGCTAGCAGTCTCTGGCAGGGAACCACCCCTACGTCAGGTGACCGGCGTCATACAACGTCAGTATAAAGGGGCGGTCCCCCACGCCCGCCTTCCAGTTCTTTCCCGCCAAAGGCCAAAAGAGGAAAGACGAGAGCGAAGAGGAAATTCCCTCCATGGAAATGAAGCAAAGAAAACTTAGGGACGGAGGGCAGGAAGGCAATACCTACTGCTAGAGCCTCTCTCGAAGATCTGCTACAGTAAGTTCTTACGTAACTGTACTATCTTACTTCGAGAGGGCTCTTGCAGTAGGTATTCACATACAGGACTGAGTCCCAAGCAGTCTGGAACAAGGAAAAGAATTCGGGAGGAGGATTGTCATCCATAGCATGGAACCTCAGGGCTGAACGGGTCTCACGAAAGGAGACCTTGTAGGACAGCCAACCCGAAGCCTGCTCTACGGCGAGAGGCAATGTCCAAACTGTAGTGTTTCATGAAGGTATGGACAGAAGTCCATGTTGCGGCTGCACAGATGTCTGCCGCTGACACACTTTTGAAACAAGCCGCAGAGGCAGCTACTCCTCTGGTGGAGTGACCTCTGACTTGACCCGGAAGGGTCTTGTTGTACTTGTCGTAACAGAAAGTGATACAATGTGCCAACCATTTTGATAGGCATTGCTTAGAAACAGCACTGCCTTCTCTTTTGTGAGCAAAAGAGACAAAAAGTTGATCAGTCTTCCTGAGATCCTTAGTCCAATTGGTGTAGTATCTCAGGATTCTGTGAACATCCAAAGTATGCAAAAGGCACTCCCCTTGATTGGAGTGTTGCGTAAAGAAAGCGGGTAGCTCAACAGATTGATTCAGCATAAATTGAGCCACCACCTTAGGGAGAAACTTAGGTAGGGTTGGTGCATAGAGCCACACGTTCCTCGTGAAATATCAAGAATGGTATTTTACACATTAAGGCCTGCAGCTCAGAAATTCGCCGAGCAGAAGTAATGGCCACTAGGAAGAGTGTCTTCCAAGAAAGGAACTTCAAATCAGCCATTACTGCTGGCTCGAAGAGAGGCAGAGTAAGCTTCTCTAGGATGAAATTCAAGTCCCATGAAGGGGCAGGAATGCGGATAGGAGGTCTCAAGTGGAGAACTCCTCTGAGGAAAGTCTTAGACACTTCCAACTGAGCAAGAGTCCTGTCTCCAAAGGGGATATGGTAGGCTGAAATAGTGGTCATGTGGACTTTTAACGAGGAATGGCTGAGACCCAGATCGAAGAGGTGATGCATGTAGTCCAGGACTTCACTGACTGGGCACGAGAAAGGTTTGAAGTCTTTTGAATCTGCCCAAATAGAAAATCGTTTCCACTTCATGGCATAGGTGGACCTGGTGGAAGGCTTCCTGGCCTCTACCAAAATGTCTGCTACTAGAGGAGAGACTCCAAAGTGGGCTTTATCTACGTCTGCAGGAGCCACGCATGGAGATGAAGGGAATTGAGACCTGGATGAACAAGGGTCCCCAGATCCTGGGTCAGCAATTCTTAGGACAGAGGAAGTGGAGGTTCCTCTGAAAACTGTTGCAGAAGAGAGAACCAGACTTGCCTGGGCCAGAAGGGAGCGATGAGAATCATTTGAGCTCCCTCCAATCTGAGTTTGTTCAAGACCCTCAGAATTAAAGGAATGGGAGGGAAGAAAAATTACTCACTATAGTAATGTTGTTTCTTCTAATGGAGTCTTGCTCTATTCTGACTATATGCCGTTAGCCCCAGCACTTGAACTGCTCTGGAGAGGAAAGGGTTAACTCTAAGCCAAGGTGTAGAATGCTGAGCTCGAGATCAGTTTTCAAACCTCTGTCCCAGGTACTCCTCAGTGTAACCGTAAGATTCTTACAAGCACCATGCTAACTATAAACAGAAATTGTTTTTAAAATTTTGTGCCAAAAGGCAATAAAAGATTTTTACGGTCCAAAAAAGACTCCAGTCGAGAACCCCAAAAAGAATTCAAGTAGGTAGTAAAACTTAATAACAACAATAAAAAAATTCACCCTAAGGAAAGGTAACCCAGGCACACCTCTGGGGTGCAGAACTGCGCCTGCCAACCCACATCTCAAAACAACTAGGTCCCAGGAGGGGAGGCAGGGATGGAGGTCAGAATACAGCAAGACTCCATTAGAAGAAACATTACTATGGTGAGTAATTTTTAATTCAAACAACATGAAGTCTTTCTGTTTTCTGACTGTATGCAGACTACTAAGCAGTACCCCCTTGGAGGAGGGAGTTACAGAACCTATTTAGGGAACAGGCTCTGCAACACTGCTGTGCCAAACCTAGCATCACTTCTTGACTGGATGTCAAGAGAGTAATGCTTGGTAAATGTGTGAACAGTTTTCCAGGTGGCTGTTTTACAGATTTCCACTAAGGGTATATCTCTAGTTGCTGCGACCGAAGCAGCTGTACCTCTGGTGGAGTGAGCCCTCAGGCCTGAGGGTGGCTCTTTCCCCAACTTTGAGTAGCAGAACTGGATACAGGAGACAATCCACCTGGCAATAGTTCTCTTAGTGGTGGGTTTACCTTTTCCCACTTCTCCATAAGTGAGAAACAGCTGTGAACAGTTACTTTTATGGGCCTTAGTGAATTCTATATAATAACTAAGGTCCCTCTTTACATCAAGACTGTGTAGTCTTCTCTCCCCAGAGGAAGGGTGATCAGTGAAAAATACAGGCAATGACATAGATTGGTTCAAATGAAAATCTGATACTGCCTTGGGGAGGAACTTTCTATCCGTTTGAAGGACCACCTCATCCCTGTGAAATAAAACAAAATCAGGTTCCACTGATAAAGCCTGTAACTCACTGATTCTCCTGGCAGAGGTAATGGCTACCAGGATCACAGTTTTCCAAGTCAAGTATTTTAGCTCAGCTGAAGATAATGGTTCCGCGGCGGGGAGGGGGTGGGCATAAGCTGTGCAATACAGATATTCAGATCCCAAACAGGAGTAGAGTCCCTAAAGGGAGGAGTGATATGAACCAGATCTTTGAAAAATCTCTTGAAAACTGGATGGGAGGCTAAGGAAGAGCCATTCCCAGCTGAAAGGAATGCAGAGATGGCTGCCAAATGCACTTTGAGAGTGGTAGGCCTGACGTCTAAACTGTTAAGATACACCAAATGGTCCAAAGCAGTGGCAATGTCAGCTGAATCTGGCTAAATATGCCTCTGAGAACACCAGAAACCAAATCTCTGCCATTTGGAATTGTAGGTTTTTCTAATGGAAGGTTTTCTACTAACCTTAAGAATGTCCAAAGCTGATTGGGAAAGATGCAGGCTTGCATATTCTAACTCCTCAAGAGCCAAGCTTTGAGTCTGAGAGTCTGAAGGTTGGGATACAGTATTCACCCCTGTGAGAAGGTGAGAAGACTCAACTGTCTGGGAAGACAAAGTGGAATCGACACTGACATTGACAGTAGTAGGGGGTACCAAGGCTGCCTGGCCCAGTCTGGAGCCACTGGAATCACAGTGCAAGGCTACGATCTGATCTTAACCAGAACTCTGAATATCAGAGGAAAAGGAGGAAAAGCATACAGAAACCTGTTTGTCCAACCCAATTGGACAGCATCTTGAGGAACAGACCCAAAAAGAGGGAGTCTGCAGTAGAATAGGGGAAGCTGATGATTGTCCAGGGCTGCAAAGAGATCTATCTCTGGAGTGCCCCACCTTTTGAAAATTATCTGAAGAATTAGAGGATTCAGGGCCCATTCGTGGTGACCTTGAGAAATCCTGCTGAGAGCATCTTCCAGTACATAGTCCTTCCCTGGGAGATGCACAGCTATCAAGGAAACTTGCAGGAAATAAGCTAGTGACCATATTTTCATGGCTTCGGTGCACAAGGCCAAGGACTGAGTGCCCCCTGCTTGTTGATGTACCACATGGTTGTGGTGTGGTCTGTCCTGATCTGCACCACTTTCCCCTGAATTGTGTTCGAGAATGTCTGAAGTGCTAGAAAGACAGCCCTGAGTTTGAGAAGATTTATGTGCAGGACAGACTCCTGATGAGATCATGTTCCCAGAGCAGTAAGCTAATCCAGATGGGCTCCCCATCCCAGTAGGAAAGCGTCTGTGGTGAGAAGCACTGTTGGAGCCTGACTGAAGAAGGGGACACCTTGCCTCAGGTTGCCCTCCTCCAGCCACCACTGAAGAGCCTGAACCAGAGTTTGAGACACTGAAACTAACTTGGAGAGGGGGTCTTTTTTCTGAGACTAAAAGGATTTTAGATGAAACTGAATATCTCTCATTTGAAACCTTGCCCCTTGCACTACTGCAGAGCAAGCTGCCATGCTGCCTAGCAACTGTAAAAGTGTCTGGCTGGCCGAGACACTAGTGGACAAAAAGAGGAAGCCAGGGTGATAAGAGACTGAACCCTAGAAAGAGGAAGAAAGGCCTTGGCCTGGACAGAGTCCAGGTCCACCCCTATAAATGTGAGAAGCTCGGCTGGTTCCAGAACAGATTTTTCCACATTTAGGTTGAATCCTAAGGAGTCCAGAAGCTTTTGAGTGACCTCTAGAGCTGACTTGACTTGGTCTGAGGACTGACCCACTATGAGCCAGTCATCCAGGTAACGGAACAGTCAGATGCCTTGTCTCCTGAGAAAAGCCTCCACTACTGCCATACACTTGAACACCCTTGGAGCATATGTTAGGCCGGAAGGCATTGCTCTGAACTGGTATTGGCCTGAAGGCAACTCGAACCTGAGGTACTTTCTGTGAGAATGCCTGATAGGTATGTGGAAATAGGCATCCTTGAGATCCAGGCAGGCTAGCCAGCCTCCTGGTCTCAGAGAGGAGAGAATTATTCCCAGAGTCACCATTTTGAACTTTGGCTTTAGTATATGTTTGTTTAGGTATCGTAGATATAGGATTGGTCGCCACTCCTGTCTTTTTTGGGGTAAGGAAGTATCTGAAATACAGTCCTTTTCCCCTGTGCTAGAGAGGTACCTTCTCTACTGCTTGCAGGAGCAGTACAGAGGAGATTTCTGCCTCTAAAGCCTTTGTTTCCACAGGAGAGGGAGGACTGAAAGACTTTGCTCTCATTTTTGGGAACCTTTTGAAGCTGAGAGCAAGTCCCTGGCTCACTACTTCCAGGACCCATTTGTCTGAGGTAATAGACTTCTAGGCTTGGAAATAGTGAGCCAGACTGACCCCTACTGGATCTGGGGAGGCGACCCTGACTGACACATCAGGGTGTCTGTTTGGCAGGGGGCTTAGACTGAGTGGAGGATGGAGTCCTGGTCATCCCCCTTCTGCCTCTTCCCCTAAAGAATCCCCTCTGCTGGAAAGAAGAGGAGGCCTGGGCTTGGTAAAAAGGCCTTTGAAAAGGCCTGACCCTGCCAGCCCTAGATTGCTGCCTCTGAGGAGTGACCTGCTTTTCCTTGGTTGCAGCACTCCCTGTAGGTGGTCCTGTATTCGTCCATCTTTTTCATGTAAGCCTCCATTTGCTCCCCAAACAGAGAGTTACCAGTGACAGGAAAATCCATGGCCTTGGTCTGGGTATCCTGTGATAAACTGGTACACCTGAGCCAAGCAAATCTCCTCATGGAGACCGATGTAGCCATGGCCCTAGAATGTACATCATTTGAGTCAACAGCAGCGTAAAACTGGACCTTTGATGCCTCAATACCATCCACAGCCACCTGCTCCAGCTCTTTGGCCAGCTGGGGAGGGGCATTCTTAGCCAGCTCCAGAACCGTATCCTACATAGATTTCTGGTATCTGGCTGTATATGCCATATAATTAGATTGCCTGAGGCCCAAAGAGGATGCCAAGTGCTGTTTCTTTGCCATTGCATCCACTTTATTGGAATCCTTATCTGGGGGGTGAGATGCCAGGGGAATGTTAGCCTTGTCACAGGCTACAGCTTGCATTACCCCAACATGGCTACAATGATTTATAAGGAATTCAGTCCCAGGACCTGACAAGGCATACCTCCTATCCATCTTTTTTATCCACAGGAGGTATGGACGTTGGAAACTGAAGAATTTTCTGTGTCTGTTTCCCCAGGGATTTATGCACAGGGATAGACACCCTTTTGGACTCTGGGACATCCATCATCTCAACATAGTCAGGTTCCTCCTGATCCTGTTCAGCCTCTTCCACTGGAAGCTGAAGAGTATCAGCCACTTTCTTGTAGAACAAGAAATGGGAGGGGGACTCAGAAAGTCTGTGAGGAGACACATTAGAAGGCCTGTCTGGGGAGATGTCAGGCTCTACAGGCTCATCTAGGCCTTCATAATCCTCTTCTTCTTCATAATCTTCATCTCCTTCCCAATCACCCTCATAAAATGCTTCAGGATCATATTCAGAAGCAGAAAGTACCGACCGAACCTATCGTCTTTGAGCCGGTGTCGGTTCGGTTGGACCGGGCGAAGAGGTTGTACAATAGCAATCGCTTCCGCTATTTCATCAGCAGTCGGAACATGGGAACCGGGTGTCACACTTGGACAGCTGGTTCTGATCCTGTATCATTTTTTTGTAAATATAAAAAAAAAAGTGTGATGGACTGTGTCAAGAGAAACCACTGTATTGCTGAAGTTGACACAAAACCCCCCAGGGATAAGTTCAAAGGACAGGAGGTATTTTAAACTGCAGATTTCTAAAATGCAATTACCTTGTCAATTTGCTTTGATCCCAGGAAATAAAATTAGCCATTCATGACATCCTCAGGGAAGTCCTTTGATTTTGCACTAGGTGTTATAATGGAAAGAGCATGCATGTGTTTAGAGTGTCTCCCAAGGAAGCCAGCTCACTTCATCAAAGAGACCTTTGATGTACAGGTCCCAGACTGCATTGTAGTCCAATATGCATGTGTGTGTGTGGGGGGTGTCGACAGAGGGAAGCCAGCATTACATTAAAGAGCCTTTGATGTCTGTAGATCACAGACCAGTTTGAAAGGTCACAGGAAAAGAGGAAATTCATTGATGTCACCTATTATTTTTTCAAATATCTTGTTTGGACATCCTGTGTTATAAAATATAGATTTTAAGACCCCAAGGCGAAGTTAGGTGACCTCAGAGAGAAGGCTGGCTCAAGACTGTTTTAAAAATACTGAGCAAATCTTACAGATTTGACAGACTTTTTCAAATTATCTGACTGAGAGAAGAGACACCACAAAGCACTGAAAAGATTAAGAAGTAAGGACCTTAGACAAGACTAGTCTGAGTGTTATTATTGGTAGGAATCTGCACTTTTAAACCCGCTTGTTTTAAGGCTGTACGTGTTGGGATATTTTGTTCTGTAATTTTACTGTTTTCCTATTTTATCTATTTTAAAGTAAATATATATATATTTTAAAAACAGAAACTGCCTGGTGTGTCTTGGAATTTATTTTTATATAGTGAAGCTTTGAAGGTTATAGTTGACACTGTGTATGAGCTTATTTTAATACCAAACTGGGAAATGGATGAGTTCTCTGAGGTCTTGCATAGAGTTCTAAGGGTTCATTTGAAATACCTGATTAGGTGCCCGTAGGCAAAGATATCTGGCCCCCCAAAGACAGAATTATCTGAGCCTGATAATTGGGTATGCTAACAATAGGTTATCAGTTTGAATCCCTCCAGAACTTGAGACTAAGGTGACTCGAACCCACAAAACAGACAAGAGGGTTACCTTGTACTGTTAACTGTCCACAAATCCTACCTTCAGAGGTTGGCACTCTGGGAGTAGAGGGCTGACCTGCTGAGAGAATCTGTGACACTGGGATCCGAACCGGCTTACTTACGCTTTCTCTTAGATGAAACCAATTCTGCAGAATCGGCTCTCCTTTTGCCCGAGGAGGTATTGCCCAGGCAGTGGGCACCCCCTCAGGTTCAGTTGGAACTGAACCGGACTGGCCATCCGGGTCAGCTGATTTCTCGGCCTCCCTTTCCTTCAGCCTACTTAAACGTTTATCTTAATGGCTTTGGGAAAGTTTTTGCAGATTTGGCAGTCTGCTTTGAGGTGGTCAAACCCCAGACAGTAAACACAGATGAGGTTGGGATCAGCCTTAGCAAAGGCTTCCCCACACTCGGTGCAGTGCTGAAACCCAGTGGGACCGGTTTTCTTTTTCAGTTTTTCAGACATGCCTAAAAGAAAAAGGTTACTTTTACCATCGTTTAAGCCAGGCAACTACAAACGTAACGGTTCCAACCATGTCATGGATTGGTTAAAAAAAAAACAAAGAAATTATCGGGTTTTTTAGGATCCGATAGGTACTGGAAACCACAATACAAGACCCAGAAAAGAACAAAACTGAATTTCTTCAGTTCCCAACCGGACCGACTAGGAAGAAACTGAACAAAAAACAATTTCTACCACAAAACACTAAAACTACCTACTAAGCACTTACTGTACCGTGGACAGAGATCAGAAAACTGAAAAATAAGTAAACAGTTGAAAAAACAACCAATTTTTACTTAAACCGAACCTAAGTGAAGGAGAGGATCTCAGAACCAACTTCTCAGTTAGGCGGAGTAAAGAATCTGATGGTTACACTGAGAAGTACCTGGGACAGAGGTTTAAAAACCGAGCTTGAGCTCAACGTTCTATGCCTTGGCATAGAGTTAACCCTGTCCTCTCCGGAGCAGTTCAAGTGCTAGGGCTAACCGCATATAGTCAGAACACAGCAAGACTTCATGTTGTTTGAAGGCATAAACAAATCCGTCCCTCCAAGCAAGAGACAGAGCATCCCGCCAAAAAATGTCTCGCCCTGGAGCAAGCGAGCAGAAGGCAGGAAGCTTTGCGTTTTGGGGAAAAGCAAAGAGGTCCATCTGAGGTGTTCCCCATCGCTGAAAGATGTCATTTATGACTTCTTGATGCAGCTCCCATTCGTGGGACCTGGCTGAGAACCGACAGAGTTGGTCTGCCAGTGTATTTTCCACTCCCGAAACGTGAACCGCGGTCAAGTGAGGGTGGTGTTGAGCTGCCCAATGCCAGACTCTCATCACTTCCCAACACAGAGGGCAGGAAGGTGTCCCTCCCTTCTTGTTGAGGTACCAGACAATGCACATGTTGTCTGATTGTATGAGAAGATGACCAGAGAGGATGAATGAGAGTAGAGCCTGAAGGGCATAAAGGACTGCTCTCAGTTTGAGCAAATTTATGTGCAGGTTTTGTTCGAACTTGGACCAGCTGCTCTGAGTCCTGTGAGACCCCAGATGGACACCCCAACCTTCTCCTCGCGCGTCTGTCATCAACGTCTGGGAGGGCAGATCAATGCAGAAATGAACTCCCAGGCACAGGTTCTCCTGAACCATCCACCATTGCAAGTCCCTGATCATGGGATCTGATACTAGAACCTCTTGGGCTAGGTCGTCCCTGGTTTGGTCCCACTGAGACCAAAGCGTCCACTGGGAGATCCTCATATGGAGCCGAGTGAGCGGGACTGTTGGAATGGCAGCCATCATTAGCCCAAGGAGGCAGAGGACTGACCTGGCTCCAACCCTCCTGCGACCAGACAGAAAATGGGCCTCGTTCTGAAGAGTGTCTACCCTGTCTGGAGGCAAGAAGGCTTTGCCCGTGGTCATGTCCAGAATCGCCCCTATAAATTGGAGGCATTGGCATGGGACCAAATGGGACTTGGCCTGATTGATGGTGATACCCAGGCTGGCAAAAACCTGCATGGTAAGGGAAAGGGAGTGCAGGAGTTCCTCCCTGGATGGGGCCACCAGGAGCCAGTCGTCCAAGTACAGGAATACCTGTATTCCCTGGGTACGCAGGTCGGCCGCTACCACAGACAGGCATTTGGTAAACACTCGGGGGGGGGGGCCAAGGAAAAACCAAATAGGAGGGCCTTGAATTGGTAGTGGTCCCCCTGAAAGCAAAACCGAAGGAATTTGTGGTGGGAAGGGCATGTGGGGATATGTAGATAGGTATCCTGCATGTCTAGAGCGCTTAGCCACTGTCCCTCCTGAAGAAGTGGTAGAAGGCTCTGCAAAGAGAGCATTCTGAAGCATCTGTACTCCATGAACATGTTCAGGGGGCTGAGGTCTAGGATAGGCCTCAGATCTCCCATCTTCTTTGGAACTAGGAAGAAATGGGAATAGTAACCTGTTCCCCAAAGATGGGCAGGAACTGGGTATATTGCTGCCTTCGACAGAAGGGAGATGATTTCCTCTAGGACCAGAGGAAGATGTTGCAGGGAGTAAGATGACTGGGGGGTGGTCTTTGGGGTGGTTTCTGCACAAACTCTATTAAGTGTCCTGCTGATATCAACTGCAGCACCCAAGCATCAGAAGTTATCCTCTCCCAACCCGGCAGATGGGAGGAGAGTCTCCCCCCTACCAGTTCCTCTGGAACCTCCAGAGGCAGTGAGAGAGGCAGGGAGTCAGGAGGTGTGGGGCAGCACAGCAGCCGAGGCTCCCGCAGCTTTTTTGCTGAGGGGAGTCTTGGTTGCCGGAGGGGCCCGACGTTTGTTGGCACGTTTGCCCAGTGGTTTTTGTCTGTCGGTTTTGGCGACAAAAAAGACGCATCTGCACTTGAGGGAGTCTGTACATAGTCTGGACAGACTTAAGTACAGTACCCTTCTCCTGCAGTTCCGTAATGATGTCCTTGACATCACCCCAGAACAGCACTGAACCCCTGAAGGGAGCATCCTGTACAGCAGATTGCACCTCAGGGACCAAGCCTGACACGCAGAGCCAAGCATGACGCCATAAGCCTACAGCGAAGGCCAAACTCCTTCCAGCTGTGTCCACCGCATCATAAGTGGCACGCAGCATGTGCTGACAGGCCGAGCGAGCAGAACAGACAAGGTCACCCACTTCCTGCTTAGTCTGTGACTCAGGAAGGGAGTCCACTTTAGATTCCACCTGGCTAAGGATAGTCTTCTGGAAATCTCCCATATGTGCCACATAGTTAAAGACCTAATACCAAGGGTAGAAGAGGAATAGATCTTCTTCCTGAACTGGTCCAGAAGTCAGGATTCCTTATCAGGCGGAGACCAGCTGAGGTGTTTAGGATTGGCAGAGCGGCTGTGAGCAGTGCTGATGACAACTGAATAGGCCTTGGGGTGAAGGCTAAGAAAGTCTACACCTCCGGAGCCTGGTAAGGCCTATCCACCTTCCTCAGAAGGGGGGCTAACACAGAGGGTTGTTTCCAAATGATGGAGGCAAGATCCACATGAGGCTCTATCCAGAGTGGAATCAGTGTCGGAGCGATCTCAGGCAGATCCAGATGAGCAGCAAGTTTTTTACGCTGTGGGTCTGGCTCTACTGATTGCCACTGATGAACTTCCTGGATTTTCCTCAGTAACTACAGAAAGGAAGGAAGGATCCTCCAGAGGAGACTTCGGAGGATCCCTCAGCCTAGGACGTTCCGGAGTATGGGGCTCATCTTCGGGGTCAAAGTGGCTGGACTCAGAGTCCGTGTCCGAAGATGACGAAGAGGAAGAAGACCTCCCTCAAGGGGAGGGATGGCCTCTGGGAGTTCTCTGGTGTGTATCCTCCTGTCTCGGTGCCAGAAGGCTCTCCCTGTTGTCGGGTAGGGGGAGGGAGTCTCCGGCGTAGGGGATCCAGTATAGGGTCCGGTGTTGGGAGACGACTCTGGACCTCCCTGGTGAGCTGAGCCTTAGCCTCAGCCCACCAGGAGGCCAAGGTCTCCTTCAGAGCCGCTGGTGGCTAAGGAGTGGGCAGCGGAGGAGGAGGAGGTGGGGGATACGGATACTGAGGGTATCCATAAAAGGAGTATCCATAACCAGACGGTGGGTAGCCCGGCATCGGGTACTGTGGCGCTGCATATTGCAGCACTGGGTACTGGGGTGCCGAATACTGAGGGGCCGGGTATTGCGGTGTCAGGTACCCGGGGGCCAGGGGTGCTGATGGAGAAGAAGGACCTGGCAGAGGCCCTGCTGGTGGGCCAGACGGTGGAAACGCTTACCCCGCAGGCATCAGGCCTTGTGTGGGTATATGTTTGAGAGGGTCCAACGGACCTGACAGAGGAATAGGCCTTTCGCCAGGTAAAGGTACACCGGATGGCGTCGGGTCAGCCAGCATCTGAGGGTCCGGTGTCAGAGGGTCCGGTATGGGAGGAGAGAGCCCCAATGGCAGCGTCCCAGTATTCTTGGTGATGACCGGGGAAGGAGGATTATAATCCCCAGGGGTCAGTCGAGGGGATACGGGGACCTCAGAGGGCAATGTGGTAAGACGTTGCGGAGAGCCTGGGGTGTCAGACTGTTCGATGGGGTCTGGTGCAGGCTTCTTGGCCGGGTGGGCGTCAGTGGAACTGGCGTCCGACTTACTGGCCGAATCCGGGCAGACGTCGGAGAAGCTGGTGTCCGACTTATCAGACTCCCTGCCCGAGGAAGGACACAAAGGAGAAGCGGTCTTGTCGGGAGGTGTTTTGGCTGGGCACTCCCCCGAAGGAGTAAGTGACTTAGCAGCCTTGTCCGGGCGAGCGTCAGTGGGACCGACGTCTGACTTACTGGACCCGCTCTGACCGGAGGGCCGCGAGGAAGAAGCGACCTTCACGGGAGCGGAGGCCTTTTTATTCCCAGAGGTTCTCAAGGCCCAAGTGTGAGCCAGGACGTGAGAGGCGACACTTTGGTAACCAGCAAGACGGCCGTGGAACTATCCCGGAAGGGTGTTACCTTGAGTCCGATGACCGTCAAGTCGCAGCTCCTGTGGAAGCCGGTTCCTGCTCCCCGTGCTTCTCCGTATCGCACTTTTTCTAGGGACCTGCAGGGGAAGTAGATGCCTGCCTAAGCTTTTTTAACTCTTTTTCCATGGAGGCCATTTTCATCTTAAGGATATGGGCTTCCAGGGACTGCTGCCTTCTCTTGCGGGTAGCGGAGTTGAACTTCTGTAAGTGCTGGTACTTCTCCACAGGGTGGTCTGGGTCCAGACAGAAGAGGCACAAGGAGTGGCAGTCCCTGTGTGTAAGTTGGGAACCACACGAGTCGCACTTGTTTTTATGCGATTCGGAGGATGTCGGGGAACAGCGAATTGTTTGAAAAAATAAAAATTAGAGAAAATGGGTCGAAAAGTTCGAAAACTTAGAGACCGACGAATGACGAGCGCTTTTCTACCATGAGGAACTTTCACAAGCCGACGGCGGGAAAGAACTGGAAAGCAGGCATGGGGGACTGCCACATTACACCGACATCGTATGACACCGATCACCGGATGTGGGGACAGTCCCCCGCCAGAGACTGCTAGCTAGAAATCTGTCCGTGGAGTCCTGACGCCTGGCGGCTTAGTCCTATATGTGAATACCTACTGCAAGAGCCCTCTCGAAATAAGATCTCTTTTTTATTCTTAATTTAACCCCCCTAACAATTGGTAGTTACACAGGCAGTATAGGTCTGAGCCTGATGGACAACTGTCTTTTTTTGTTTTAAATTCTTTTTAATTCTTTGTTTTTTCCCCACAAAGTAGCAGCAGCACAGGCAGTACTTTACTCTCGGTCTGAGTCAGTCCCTGCTACTTTAACAAAGGACTGTGGCCTGTCTGTTATAAAAAATCCAACAGAACTTTTTTTCTTATTTAGTTTAGTACTTTTTGTTTAGGGTTTATTCCCCACAGCAAGGCAGCTACATAAGCATCAAGGTCTGGGCCAGCTCCTGCCCACCATGTTCACCACAGACTGCTACTTGAGTGACTGATTCTCACTTAGATTAAAAGAAAATATAAAGAAACAGTTGTTTTATTTTTTTGTTAGATTTTTTTTTTTTTAACCAAAATCTAATAGCTAAGCTGCAAAAGCAGCATCCTGTGTACGAACCCCTGCCCCCACACCACTTCTGCTCGAGCTGGATTGGCTCTAATGCAGTTCTTAATATTTATGCAGCAGTTGCCCAACATTAGCATACAATGTGTGAAAAGAAAAACTTATTTTTTTTAAATTCTATGTCTGACAAACCAAAAATACAAATCTCCTTGTTTTCAGTAACAAACTCTCTCCTAACAGCACCAGGACACATCTGGTGGTGAGCGGTCAGAAGGGACAGTACTAACATGAGACAGGTTTCGTCTTCATTGGTTGTCCCAATCTGTCTGTCAAATAAATATGCTCCTTTATATTGGCTCGCCTTTTGTGCCGATGGTTGCATCTGTGATTGGAGGACAAACTATGATCATGTAATGCAAGTGGGAGCCCAGAATCCAGCATGTGGTCTAGACTGACACGTCATGCTATGCTCCCACTTACATGTACTCCTACCGCCGATCTCGATCCCATCTTCCTGTGTGCACGTAGTGACTACACCATGCAGACTCTGAGTGACTGGCCTTCTAAAGGCACAGTAGAATAAAATGGCTGCTCCAATAAATAAAGTTTTGATGGCCAATCGGGCCAGCAGCAAGAGTAAAGACAGTAGCCCCAAATCTGTTTCTGGTGGCCTCGAGCCACTGCTAAAGTCAACCCCTGATAGTGCAAAAGTCCACATAAAACAGTGTATTTAGTGCTGATGAAGGTGGGGGGGGACTACATGGGAGACACTGAAGCTATCACTTTATCCGCAGGCTGGGCACAGTAAAGGCTTCCCTTCCCAACAATGCACCTCAATATTAACCTGAAAGGGTCATCTCTGAAGGGGGTGTCAGTGAGGGTGCTAATTAAATCTCCATGATCATTTGACCAAATGTTATATACAACTAACTTCTGACCACCTAGGTGATAGTTTTTTGACGTGGACTACTATTCACCAAGGAGCTATATGAGACCCACCAAACTGCTGGAGTGCGCAAGCTTCAAACCCCATCCTCAGCAATGAAAGCCCGGTCAGCCTTAACCACGCAACAGTCCCCATCAAATGATCAAATAATAATCCATACAATTTCAGCCTCTATTACTACTTTATATTTATGGCTAGGAGGACTACAGCTCTGCCCACCATAAAACCCATGAAGAACTTGTTTTCATAATAACAGAGATGGACACCTGGCCCAGTGGCACTGAAGGTTGAGGCGCTGGACACCACACCTCCCTCCACCCCAGTGACCTGAATTCAGACGTGAACTCTGGTTGCTGGGGGTCAGCTGTGGGGGGGGGGGGGATCAAGCATCTGAGGCACTGCTCTTTTGGAACAGAGGGTTTACATGCCCAGCCTCTGACTGCCACCAGGTGGAGGCATGGTGGTAGTGCAAGCTAGGGCAGCACAGAAGGAAAAGGGCTGTGTGACCTGGTGATGTGTGAATGCCTCCACATGCACACTTCACGTCGACTGCAGTGGGAGCAGGGAGAAACGCAGAAAAGGGAGCTGGAGCTTAATGAAGCCCTGCCTGTCCATCTGGGGACCTGTGCTGTCACCATGTCACCAGTATCACCTCACTCCAAACTGGATATATTTCTCATGGGGGGGGGCCTTCTCTCCCCTGATCCCACCATGGGGGGAGGATCTGTGGGGGTGCCCAACAGTAAGGTAAGGTCCTGGGGGAGGCAAGCATCAGTCTATGAGGACGGGGACAGTGCTGTAAGCTGCGCCAGCTGTCCCATGGAAGAAAAACCTATATGGAAAAAAATACAGGTAATGGAGACAGACATACGAACATACAAAATAACCAGCAGAAGACTTCATGGTCTACTGGGTCTGCTTGATGGTGGTGCCTCTGATCCAGAGATTACAGTGGAAGCCTTCCTCCCCTCCCCTCCTCTCCCCGCCAACCCTGACCCTCCCCCCCATCTTTTGAGTGAAGACCTCAGATGGGAGTCCATTCCACCCCAACACCACCCATTCTGTAAAGAAGTGCCTCCTGACATTTTTAAATCTTTCCCCCACCAGCTTATAATAGTGCCTTCTATTGATTTTGCTTTCACTAAGGCAAAAAAGTTCTCCAATATCCACCATGATTATACCTTTCAGGTACTTGAAGTTTTCAATCATGCCACCCCCAAGTGAGAGTACATGTGGCGTTCTCTCAATCTGTCCTCATATGCCCTACCATGCTGACCGGCTATCATCTTTGTAGCCCTCCTCTGGACCTTCTCCTGCAGGTTAATGTCCTTTTTTTGGTTTTTTATTATTCATTTATCACCCTCCGTGGACTCCATGGGGCTATGACCCCCTTCCTCAGAGGTGGTACATCCTCCGGCCCAACCCCCAGCTCATCTGCCCCCTTAGGTTCCCCGGCTGATTCCCCCTCTGTGGCAGGGCCAGGTGGAGGGGCGCCGGCAGTCCCCCACCACCCGGTATGGCAAATCTGGTGGCAGGGGAAGACTTCGCCAGAGCGGTCAGGCCATCACGGGTCTGTGCAGCCCTAGCCTTTTTTCGTTTTTTTCTTTATTGCCCTTCCACCCACCCATCCTCCTTTCCCTAACTTCACTATGCCTACCTCTGTGTCTCTCTTTTCACGGATACTGTATATCTGAAGAAGGCTTTCTCTCCCTCCTCAATCCCTTCTGCATTTTGCAGCTCCTTCTTTGCCTTGGCCTGGCTGACTATCCTGTCAGCTACCCCAGCTTTCTCCAAGTAGACCTCCTCATCCTCGTCCTTCTGGGACTTCCTGTACTTGCTGTATGCAGCACTCTTATCCCCCACTACCTGATTCACCTCCTTCCTGAACCAACTTGGTCTCCTGGCTTTGGATTTCTTCCCCTTCTGCACAGGTGTTAGTGGCTACCGCTATTCCTTCCCTGACCACTGTCCACTTCTGAGCCATACTCTTGTCATCCTTAAAGCTAACTAGTTGCCCCCCAATGTCGCACCCATCTTAACGTAATTGGCATTCCTGAAGTCTAGCACTTTTGTATTTGTGCCTGATTCTTTCTTCCCCATGGCAACTCTGAACCACACAGGTTGGTGGTCACTACTCCCCATGATGTGATGTCCCAGACATGATCCCAGTTAGTTAATACCTGGTCCAGGATGGCTCCCTCTCATGTCAGCTCAGTCACCCCCGAAGCAGGAAGTGGAACCCATCTTGGACTGCATCCATAATTAACCGGGTCCTGGCACAGGCAGTGGACCGGACACTTCAATCCACCTTTGCTAAATTAAAGTCTCTCACTACCACCACTTCACTTTTTTCAGCTGCCATCCTAATTGTGGTAGCCACCTCCGCATCCTTGTCCTGGTTAGATGGCCTATACACTACACCCAACCTCAATTTCCTTCCAGCTGCAGTTTGGATCAGTACCCAAAGTGCCTCTATTTTTACCCTCTCCTATTTTTTCCCCTAGTAGCAGTAATGCCTCTCTGACATACAGTGCCACCCTCCCCCTTTCCCGTCTTTCTGTCCCATTGAAAAAGAGCATACTCTGAAAAGAAGAGGCCCCAATCATGACTCAGGGAAGCCCAGATCTCAGTGATTACTGACAGATCAACCTTTTATTCTGCCGTCATGGCCTGGTCACTAATTTTGTTCCTGAGACTTTTAGTGTTGAGGGACACTACTCACCACCACTCCCAATTCCCTCCCCTCCTTTTCAACCAACTGCTTCCTTCCTCCATCTTTTCACTGCCTACCCCTCCCTTTTCTTCCCTTGGACCGCTCCCTCGCTTTTGCTCTCCCTAAGCCTCATCTCATTCCTTCCACTCCCACTTTTAAATGATCAACCTGTGCTTCTTACCAGACAGGACAGTCGACTGCCTCTTCCACCCGGAAGTCCCACCCCAAGCCCCCTTCCTTTCACCCTCTTCTTTCCTTTTTGACCTTTCTATTGCTTCTACCTGGAGGGGGCCTGTCCACCTCCACCACCTGGCACCCTTGGGTGCTGCAACCCTTGCTGATCTCCCCCATTCCATTTAAAGTAAGCTCTTGCACATATATTCTCCAAGCAGCCTGGCTCCTCTCCTGCTTGGGTGCAGCCTATCAAGTGCATAGAGGGTTTTATCATTCCAGGCCTCCCCCCAGTTTCCTACGTATCCAACCCCCTCCTCCTTACACCATTCCCTCAGCCAGCCATTAAAAACTCTTCTGTCCTATGTTTTCTAGCCACGCAGGCTCTAGGCACTGGCAGCACATTTTTTTTGTACCGTTTCTTTATGCGCCTTCTCTGGAACCTCAGACTCTCTCCAGTGGGACACCCGACAGACCGTATCCCACCCGCCTGAAATCCCCAACCTTACCTGCCGGCGGGGGGGGGGAGACTCGCTCATTCCAGTTCAACCACCTCCTGGACCTAAGCCCCCCGAGGCAGGACCGCCAATTCCTCCAGTGACCTTTCTGCAAATTTAGTGGGAGGACCAGGTATCATGCAGGGAGCAACCGGAGGATGCGACGTTGGGTGTGGTAGTTTGCCACTCAACCCACCTTCGCCTACCGAGGCCCAGGTTTTTCGTTGTTCCCCCTGCCCTATGGCTCAGACATGCAATGAATCCAGCATGGGTGTGCACACTCCTGAGCACGCCCACAGGATCGCCTCTGCAGCCAATCCCCTGGTTGATGGATCCGCAGGCTGCTGTGCCCCCTAGTCACCACCAGGAGCCACTAAACCCCTGATCATGGACACCCCTTCCTCCCAGGACAGGAGAGCAGTCCTCCAGGCGCTCAATCCTGCCCTCCCCCACCAACCCTCGGTGGCCCGAGCTCACTCCCAAACCCAGGTCACTGGAGTAGTGTGAGGTAAGGCGTCCAGTGCCTCAGCCCTCAGAGCCACCGGGCCAGTTACTGGTAGCACTTCTGAGAAGGCCACTGACCTAGCTTCCCCCTACAAACCTTCACTACCATCCTGAACCTCTCCTGCACGGTCTCTATCTCAAAATCAGCTAGGTCATTTGTACCTAGGTAAACTACCACATGCGGCATCCCTTCCACCTCACCTGTGAATGGGCTTTTCTCTTGGCCAATGGCCTTTTGGCCCCAGGTTTTATAGTTTTATCTATCATTAGGATAAGCTTTCAGCGCTACTGCGTTTTTTGCTGGCTGATTGTGTCTGCTTATACCTCCTTCTTTCTTTCGTCCGTGGTGGTTCTTTTTCGGCAGGGGAAGGGACCAGTCACCTACCCCCATCCCCAACCACCCCACACTACATTCCTTTTATAGGGTAGCACAGTTGTGACATTTCCTGTAGCAAAGCAGGAAGGGCAGATCAGAGGTGTATCCACACAGTGACCTCATTTATAGAGGCACAAGTAATTTAATTTGTTATAACAAGTTATATAAAAACAAACAAACAAAACATAAAATCAAACTTCTGCTTTCATTTTTCTTTTTCTAATTACTCTGATCAGGTTATGAACCCAGCAACCTATCTGGAATGGATATTATTAACTGCAGGACACTTTTCAAAAGGGCAGTTATACAGGATTTAGGACACTGTCCTACATGCTGGGCCATTGGAAATCTAAGGGCTGTGCTCCAGGCAGCATGGGCAGAGATTGCACGCCTCAAATCATATATTCAAGAGGAAATGCATTATAAGAACCGCCGACATTTCCCCAACATCCAACAGAAGCACCTCGACCACAGAGGGTAGTTGGTCTGGGATGTTGTCAGGTGGTTAGGTGGAGCAAATCGGGTGCCCCATCACTCAGTGCTCTCCAACATATCACCTCCATAAACCATATAAAAACTACAAACAGGTATCTGCCCCTATATCCGAAATCAAACAAAGGAGCAGAGGACACTGCAGCACAGGATCTAGCACAACAAAACTCGCCCAAATCAGGAGCCAAAACAAAAAAAGCAAAAAAGAAATCAAAAAAACTTCTGATCATAGAAGACTCCATGATTCATGGAAATGATACCCTTCTCCAGCCAGGGGTAATGGACAGATGTCTCCCAGGTACATCTGCTTGGAGAGACACTGACCGCATTGCTAAGATTGTACAGTAAGCAGGAGAAAACATTGACATTCTGGTACACACACAGAGACTAACTATCCTGCCAGCCGGTCAGCTGTGGAGACCAAGGAACACCTGACCAGGCTGGGTGACAAACTACCATCCATTTCATCCGGCATCTCCTTCTCTGAGATCCTGCCAGTCTGCGAGAGGGGGGACGATGGACAGAAGGTCACAGAAGGGGAGATAGGGGAGCTAAACATGTGGCTCAAGGGCTGGTGCCAGGAAAAAGGACAAAAATTTGTAGGTAACTGCCAACAGTTTTGGAAGCAAAAGTTCTTTAAATTCGATGGACTGCATCTGACTAAGGAGGGGCAGAAGTGTGACGTGTTTGCAAAATATTTAAACTAACAAATGGGGAAAAGGGTGCAGCATCCGATACGTCAAATGGGAAGAACACCCCTCCCCCCCTCAACTAGTGGTCAAACAGGAGTTCAGCATGATTGTAGTTCATTTGCGCTACCAGGTAAGGAAAAAGGTCCGGCTCCCCATATGACACACAGGGGAAACGCCAGACCTCGCCCCAACAACTAACACACCGAAATCTGGCCAATGGAAAATCATGTACACAAATGCTCGCAGTCTGAAAAACAAGATCCCAGACCTGCAGGCAATAATGACAGAGGCTAAACTGGACATAGTAGCCATTAGCGAGACATGGTTTACCAGTAACTACACTTAGGAGACTTCAGTACCTGGCTATGTACTGTTCAGAAGAGACAGAGGTGCAAAAAGGGGGGGGGGGTGGAGTGGCCCTTTATGTTAATGAAAATATCAAAGCTACAGAAATTCAGAATACACATAAGGTACCAGAAGAACTGTGGGTCACCCTGGAAACAGGATATGGGACAGCCATATGAACTGGGGTTGTGTACAGGCCTCCAGACCAGGGAGAGGACATAGACACATTACTGTTAGAAGATATACAAAACATGACAGCTAAAGGGGGGAGGTTCTGATAATGGGAGACTTCAACATGTCAGATTGGTCAATACCAGCAGGAATATACTAACATACATACTAACATGCCAGCAGAATAGGCCTAACGGTCTCTCGAGTCTGCTCAATTTTCAGCACCCGCACTGAGGGCCGATTTTGGTGTCCACCCCCCCCCTTGGGTTATACTGCCCCCAGTCCCAGATGTTCCACCTGTATTGTGCCTGGTCAGATTTACCCTCCCCTGTACCTGTCCCATCCCTCTTAAACCTGTCCACAGTCTCCATCTCTACCAGCTCCTGAGCAGTGCATTCCATGGCTCCACCACCCTTTCAGTGAAATAACATCTCTCCTCTCCCTCTGAGCCTGCCCCTTCCAGCTTACACCCGTGACCTCTTGTTGCCCCACCCTCCTTCCTTTGGAGCACCCTGACTGGGCCTCCTTTATTGATCCCTTTCATGTACTTAAAGACCTCTGTCATGTCCCCCCTGTCCCTCCTCTCCTCCAGGGTGTACATGTCGAGCTCCTTGTGCCTCTCCACATAGGTCCCCTTCCCCAAGCCACAGATCATTTTGGTTGCCCTCCTTTGGACCCCCTCTAGGAGTGTAATGTCCCTCTTTAAATGTGGTCTCCAAAATTGTACACACTACTCGAGGTGTGGCCTAACCAAGCAGTTGTACAGTGGAAGGATCACTTCTGCCTTTCTGGAGGTAATCTCCCTGGCGATGCATCCCAGCATCCTATTTGCCCTTGCTGCTGCCCTCCTACAGGTCACCGGGTTGTTCATTTTGACATGTACCACCACCCCCATGTTCCTCTCACCCTCCGTGACTTGAGTCATGTCTCCTCCCAGGGTATACCTCTGGCCTGGATTTCTGACTCCCAAGTGCAGAACCTTGCACTTCCCCGCACTGAATTTTAGTTTCCATTTTCCCGACCACCTTTCCAGAGCCTCCAGGTCCTGCTGCAATGCCACCCTCCCCCCCCCAATCCACCACTGCACCTAGCTTTGAGCCATCTGCAAAGAGACTTATCTCACTCCTGATCCCTCCCCGGATGTCTGAGATATAGGCATTCAACAGGAGTGGCCCCAGCACTGACCCCTTGGGAACCCCACTAGTAACCCACCTTGGGGATGAGGCTAACCCTCCAACCACTACCTTCTGAGTACACTCAGAGAGCCAATTTCCTATCCATCTTAGCAACTTTCTCCCTACCTACATTTCCTTCAGCTTAGCCAGCAGGCCACTGTGGGGTACCGAATCAAACGCCTTGCTAAAATCCAGAAAGAGAACATCCACTGGCCTACCCTGGTCCAGGGCCCTCGTCACCCAGTCATAGAACTCAACAAGATTTGTCTGGCACAAGCTTCCCATGACAAAGCCATGCTGCCTATTGTCCAAGCCCCCAGTTTGCTCCAGTAACCCCTCTAGCCTTTCCTTGACAATACCCTCCATCACTTTGCTGACCACCAGTGTCAGGCTAACGAGCCTGTAATTTCCCGCCATCTGCCAGAACTAGACACATAGTGGATTCCCTGCAGGGGAGGGCCTCAAACAACTGGTACAACAACCCACAAGAGACAGGGATATCCTAGATTTAGTACAGACTAACAGGGAATGGATCACAGATCTCCAGGTAGAAGGTCACCTAGGGCCAGTGACCATCACGTGGTATGGTTCAATTTGGCCACTACAACTAAATCATCCCATTCCAAAGCAAAAATATGGGACTTCAGAGGAGCTGACTTTGATAAGATGGCCAACAGAGTTAAGCTAGCCCTGGCAAAAAGAAATACAGGTGAGGGGGTACAGGCAAAGTGGGCAAGCATTAAGGATGCAATACTTGAAGCAACATCCCATTGTGTTAGACAGAAAAGGAAGTGTAAAAGAAGGAGAAAACCACTTTGGTTCTCAAAAACCATAGCAGAAAAGGCCAGAGCCAAAAGGCCGGCCTTCAGGAAATATAAGGGAACGCAGTGGGATGAAGATAGGGAGACATACCAAACTTCCCTGAGGGAAGCAGGGAAGGCAGTAAGGCAGCCAAAGGCCCAAACTAAGGAAACACTAGCACAAACAGTAAAAGAAGGTGAAAATACTTTCTATGATACGTTAGTGAGAGGAGAAAGTCCAGAGGGGGTATTGCAAAGATCAAAGGGGATAAGGGGGCATGTGAGGAGGCGGACCATGTAAAAGCATCTATCCTAAATAGATACTTCTGCTCAGTATTTACTGAGGAGAAGATAGGGTAGGGCCCACAGCTCAGCACCATGGACATGGGGGGAGGGAGGTGTGCACTAGTCCCTTCACAAAAGAAAGGGTCCTACAAGAGCTCGATAAGTTCAGGGTGGACAAGGCAATGGGACCTGATGGCATACATCCCCAGGTACTAAAGGAGCTAAGGGTGAAACTAGCAGAGCCATTATCAGAACTGTTTAGTGAGTCTCTCAGCACAGGAGAGGTCCCAGAAGACTGGAGAAAGGCTCATGTGATCCCACTCCATAAGAGTGGTAGCAGGGAGGAGGCCATGAACTACAGGCCAGTCAGTCTTACCTCAGCAGTGGGCAAGATTATGGAGGCACTCCTTAAGGAAAGGATAGTGCAACACCTGGAATCCATAGGAGAACATGATCCAAGACAGCATGGGTTTACAACAGAAAGGTCCTGTCAAACTAATCTCATAGATTTCTTTTGACTGGGTAACCAGAGTGCTAGGCCAAGGGGGAGCAGTTGAAGTCGCCTACCTTGACTTCAGCAAAGCTTTCAATACTGTTCCACATAGAAGACTGATGAATAAGCTGGGTAGGCTTGGGGTGGATTAGAAGTTGGTTAAGTGGGTGGAAAACTGGTTGACGGGCAGAAAACAGAGTGGTGGTAAACGGTACAGTCAGAAGAGATGCAAGTCACAAGTGGGGTACCTCAGGGGATTAGTCCTGGGGCCAGTCCTCTTCAACATCTTCATCAGTGACAATGCAGATGAACTGGAGGGTAAGGTTTGTCTATTTGCAGATGACACCAAGAGTAGATAATCCAGATGGGGAGGGCAGAATGAGAAGAGATCTGGATAAACTGGCAAAATAGTCAGAAGAGTGGCAACTGGGGTTTAATGCAAAGAAGTGCAAGATCATGCACATAGGGAAGAGAAACCCTGAAGCCACCTATAGACTGGGAGGGGAGTTGCCGGCAGTCACAGGGAAAGAAAAGAGACTTGGGCATCATCATCACAGATTACCTGAAATCATCCAAGAAGACCACTAAAGCAGTAGGTAAGGCTAGGGGAATGCTGAGGTTTATTAGTAGGAGTATCACAAGTCGTAAGAGGGAGGTAATTATCCCTCTTTACAAGACACTGGTTAGGCCCCATCAGGAGTACTGCATGCAGTACTGGAGGCCACACCTTCACAAGGACATTAACCAAATTGAGGCAGTCCAGAGAAGGGCAACCAAAATGGTGCAGTGACTGCATCAGAAAACGTATGAGGACAGATTAACAGAGCTCAATATGTATACCCTAGAGCAAAGGCAGGAGAGAGGTGATATGATCGAAACATTCAAACACCTTAAGGGAAGAGTCTAGCATGTTTCAATATAAGAAAAATAGCAGGACAAGAGGACACAGCATGAGATTAGAGGGAGGCCAATTAAGGGGTAATGTGAGGAAAATCTTTTTCACAGAAAGGGTGGTGGATGCATGGAATGGCTTACCTCAGGAAGTGGTGGCTATGAATACAGTGCAGGGCTTCAAACAGGCATGGGACAGGCATAAGGGAGCAATACAGATGAGTATGAATAGATAGGCCATTGACAGAGCAAAGGCTGATGGCACATTCAAAAGGTAGAAAAAGAAATGGGCAGACTGGATCGGCCATGCGGTCCTTATCTGCCATCAACTTCTATGTTTCTATGCCTCCTGCGGTCAATCCCAGGAGGAATACAACTCTCCTACAATGCTGTTCTCTCACCCTCCAAGTCCACCTAGTACCTTCACTATGGAATCCCCTAGTATTAGGACTCTACTGCTACCCTTCCCTTCCCTACCCATCCCCCTGCTTAAGTTACCCTTTCCTGCAGAACCTGTCCTTCTGTACCCCTTTTACTGCTACCCTCCCGACAACCACTGTCTGCCTAGCATCTCCTTCCCCCTCTCATCTACTCTCCCTGCCTCCCCTGCTTCAGTGGACCCATTTTCCCTGATCCTCCACCTCAGTCCCCTCTTCATTCCTCCAAAGGTGCCCCCTTCTCTCCCTGTTGTCCTTATCTCACCTCCTATTCCCCTCCTGTCTCACTGTAGCCTCTCCTGATCCCCTTCACTAATCAGCTGTCCCCACATCACCTGCATCCAGCCTAGGTCCTCCCCCTCTGCAGCAAGTTAGTCCTTACTGGTACCATAATGGTTGCTCCTGCCCTTCCCTCCCCTCCCCCCGCTGACCCTCTCTGTTTCTCCTCGCAGTCCTCCATCCCTTCTCCCTAGGCTTCCTCTCCCTCTGTGGTAGTGGGTCCCAGTGCATCTGGCCTCCTAATCCCCCTACCTGTTGTCCTCTCCTTGGCCCAGCCCTCATGTTTTCTTGTCAGTAATCCCAATTCCTGAGGGCTCTGTGGAGCCCGAGCTGAGAAGTCACATTACACCTCAACTCCTTAGATTAAAATCTAACTTTGGAAATATTTCCTTGCTTAAAACTCTATTTTCTTAATATTTTACATTGATCAGAAGATAAAGATCCAGTGCACATTATGGGGAAGAGTCAAAGAAATCATCCTGCAGGAGACCCGCGGAAAGACAGTAGAAAGAGTTCGGTACCAGGACCGAGCACCCGCCCGACAATCTGCGGTGCAGCTGAGGCAGATGGTACAGAGGAAACCCTCCAGTCTCTAGGGTGAAAAATGCAGCAGCTGATTAACTCATCCACCCCAATGAATCACAAACTAGACATCCCAAGAGGACAGCTGACTACAGTAGAAAAAGCTGTGTACTTAGTACAGGAGGAAATGGAAGACGTGAAACGTCACTCGGACACCTGTAAAGCTGCAATGGTGCAGCATGCTAAAGAAATGCAGCACACACACAATCATCTGGAAATCCTAGAAAATCAAGTACGACGCCACAATGTAAGGATCCTAGGCTTGCCAGAGGGGACAGAAGGAGACCACGCTTTGCTGTTCCTTAAAGATTGGTTCAAAGAACAATTCCAGGCTCATTTAATGGATACAGATATTTTGATTACAAAAGCCTATCGTATCCCACATCAAGCAAAGCCCCCAGGGTACTTATCCAGAGTCATGATGGTAGTTCTCAATAGCGTGGGATCCAGAGAAAAATTGTTAAGCCTGGCAAAGCGTTTTGGCCCCCTGAGTGTGGAAGGGATCATGATTCATTTATTTCCTGTCATCTCCTATGCTACTCGGCTTTGCAGGAAAAAATTTGATGGCGTTTGCACTATCTTGAACGAACTTAACATACCTCACTCTATTCAGTTTCCTGCAAAACTCTGGGTCTTCCACGACAGCAAAGTCTACATCTTTACCGACCCTGCCGATGCCGGAAATTGGGCCTCCAAGATAGCGGCAGCCAGGAAAACCACGTGAGCTCCAATAGTAGAAGAGGACGAAGATGAAACCTGAGAGACTGGCCTGTCTGCCTCTAGCTCAGAGGCTTTGTTTTGCTGATGTGCACCAGGAATTTCCTTTAATCTGCTGAGAAGTTCTGTTCTCAGCGTTGTTATACAGTTTGAATGCAACTATTTTAAAGTTAGATAACTGTTTCTTCTATTGTTTTTTATCCAAATGCGTCAGAGTGCTGAGTACCATTCTGTCCATTCTTCCTGTAGGGTTTCCTGCAGAGGTTGGGTCAGAGCTAGCAAATTACCTCTAGATTTATTTTATTGGATGCAATCGGAATTATAATCCTTTGAGTCACAGACTCTTTTGCAAAGGCTCCACGTTGGTTACAGAGGGTGGAGGGTAGACAAATACAGAGAACGCACAGTAAACAGGTAGAAATTCGTAAAACAGTACTGCAAGTGCAGTCCAGGCATAATCTTAGTTACCTGGTGGTAGTAGTAGGCATCGATACAGGATAACCCTTGTCAGAGAGGTAAATGATACTGACTCTTGGGATCTATCGAGACCCTGTGTCATTTTATTGGGGGTATGAAAATACCAGAGGAGGGCAGGAAGTTAGCCACAGTCGCATTTTTCTGACTCCAGGAATTGTACTCTGAGGGCTGATTTGAATTGGGAGAGGCTAAGGGTCTGAGAGATGGGGGTAGAGTGTTTAGCCAAAGAGGGCACAGGTGGAATGATCTTTTGCCCAAGGGATGTTCTACAATGGGGACCAGGAATGAGGAGGATGCTGCGAGTCTAGTGTTATGCCTGGGGGCTAGCTGACTGTTGGAAGAAGGCCGATGGCGCCAGCTGGAGATGGATCTTTTCAGCTAGAATGGGATGGTACTTAAGTCTTCCTTGGAAGTTTAGCCAACCAGCCAGAGCTGAGCTCACAGATATGTGTTAATCTGTCACACCGGTGACTAGCCGGCAAGCTTTATTCAAAGCAGTGTTGATGCTACTGAAGGGCTGTAGGGTCCGCAGAGCCGTATATCACTATCCCGTAGTCTATTAGGGAGAGGATAGAAGAGGTGACCGTAAGTTGCATGGCCTGGGTGGGTAAGCAGTGTTTAAGTCTGTAGAGGATACCCACTCTAGTGTTAACAGCGGAAGAGAGAAGTTGTATATGATGAATGTTGGAGAGGGAGGTGTCTAATGTAATTCCCAGGTATTTAAAATATGTAACATGTTCAAGTGGGGCACCTTGTTTGTTTCTGATTAGGAGAACTGACTGGCTGTGTGGACTTTGTCGGTGTGCAAAGATCATGGATTTTGTTTTTTGATAGTTGATGATCAGGCGGAGTTCAGTGAACCAGGTTTCAAGCTCGCTGAAGAAACCCTGAAGAGCTCGTATAATGAAGATAAGGCTATTTAGTCATCTTACATTTAAAGTACAGTATGTTAAGTAGTTTAAGTGGCTAGGGCTATCACTCTGTATGCCAGTAATATTAAATTATCAGAAACAATATCATTATTAAAATTTAAGATAGCATTTTCAGGTGTAACTGTGCCTGCTGTTAAAATTTGATGTTGTTCCTATCTAAGGGGGCGAGTTTAGTTAATGCTACTGCTTCTAATAATTTAAATAACTATAATAACTGGCTTAGCCTTTTTCCCATAGGGGAACCATGGTGTAATCTGCCATTATAAAGAAGCGTTTATAACAGCAAACACGCGCACGGTTTCCCTCGCTCTGCACATGCCCCACTGCTGCTTTTCCCTTAAGAACGCACACGGCCGCTTTGTCCCAGAAGACTGAACCGCCACTTACAATCGGACTCGGCCGGAAGCTTAACTTGAAACAAAAAAAATAAATAAATAACTTTTAACTTTTAAAAATGGCCTGTTTCTACAGCTCACCCCTCCAAAAGTTTTTCACATTTATTAAAAACGGCACCACGAGTTACTCTCACAGACCGGATGGTCAAATGGAACGAGGCGGGCCATGCAGCTGCCTACATTCATTTTATATAATTGTTGAGGCGAAAAAGAAACTCAGCAATTATATAAAATTAAATATGGGTCTGGGTGTGTGAAAACTCAAATTTACACACACCCTTGGGGTTTGATGCTACGCATAAATCCCTCGAGCTACGCTCTCGGGGTTTAAGTAGCATCAAACCCCTCGGGTGTGTGTAAATTCTCGTTACACACCCAGACCCGTACTTTATTCTCTATATATTACATGTTGTTTTATTCATGGCACCTAAAGCCCGATAGGGCACAGGACTACCAAGGTCACATTTTCAAAGTATTAAATCCAGTATACTTGCCATGAGCTCTTTGGCTACAGTTTTACAGGATTGGAATATCATTACAGTGGATTAGATATATTAGAGTTGGCCTCTCCAGTATGGGAACTAGCAAGGGATACTGTTATCCTGTTTCGTATTATATGTTAAATCTATGAAGCTTGTATTACTGTGGCTGTTCCTTGCATGGAATAGTTGTATTTTTGCAATTTTACTATAAAATGAATAAAATATAATAAAACAAAAAAAAAGTAATCCCAACTCCTTCCTTACAGCCTACATCTCAGCCATCAAAAAAACTCAGCATCCTGCACAATGGACAACCCCTTGCCTCCTACATTGCTCCCAGGAGCACTGCAACCCCATATCCCCTAGAGCACACCACCCTCCCCCTGCCTGCCTCCCTCCTGCTCAGCATTCTTTTCCAACCCCACACACCTACCTTTGTAAGCTTATCCCAACCACACCTGCCTTTGCAAGCCTACCCCAGCTAAGAAGTAGTTTCAACAGGCCTACCCAGATAGGGAGTAGCTGAAACAGGGACACTTACCTTTGTAGGCCTACCCCAGGTGGGGAGCAACTCTACACGGTACAACCACCTGCCTTCACACGCCTACCCCAAAAGGGAGTAGTTACAACAGGACATCTACCTGCCTTCTACACAGTACCACCACCTGCCTTTGTAGACCTACCACAAATAGGGTGTAGTAACAACAGGACACCTATCTGTCTTTGTAAGCTTATCTCAAATACAGAGTATCTACCACCACCTGCCTTTGCAGGCCTAACCCAAATAGGGTGTAGTTACAACAGGACACCATCTTTGTAAGCCTACCGCAAATACAGAGTATCTATGAAAAGGAGAGCCACCTACCTGTTTAGGGTATGTTGGCCAAGCAATATTTGAATGCCCCTTCCCTTTATCTCTGACCACTTACCTGTTCTCTTTTGGGTAGAATCTCTGCGGCCTGTGGTCATGGGTGTCCTACAGATGTCCCTACTAAGATGCCACATTCCTGCTCTGGGGCACTCACGTTTTGGGGTTGCTAACACTGGGGACTGCTTGGCCCTCTAGGAGATAAATAGGGGCTGCAGCCAAGTTACTGGCCATCTGCAGTCACATGCTTCTTCCCCACCAGTAGTGGCACAAGGTCTGGCTGCCGTTCAACCCGCCCCCACTTACTATTACTACAGCCTTCTCCTCCCTCTTCCCCTTCTCTCCCTTCAGCACATCAAAAACATTCTGATTTCTTTTCCCCCAAAGACAGCAAACAAGGCAAGGCAAGAGACCTAGCTGCACAAGCACATTTATGGTGCTTTCAGTCTCCCTGCATGGCGGCTCCCCAACCTGTAAAGAAAACGGAGGGATTGAGAGAAGGACTTACAAAATGTGTGAGAAACTGGTTGGATGGGAGGCTACAAAGGGTGGTCAAAGGCGACAGGAGTCAAGAGTGGGATGCTGCAGGGGTCAGTCTTGGAGCTGGTGCTATTCAATGTGTTTATAAGTCACTTGGGAATTTTAATGGAAAGCCACACGAAAACAAGCATCCTGGATTTTAGAAGGGCAGAGTTCAAAGAAATGGGTAACTGCCTCGTAAAATGCCTCGACGGGAGGGATAGCCAGGGAGGGGTGGAGATGCAGTGTAAGGGAATAAAGGAGGGCATCCTTAGAGCAACAGGCCTCTGTGTGAAAAAGATAAGAAAAGGCAGACAGAAAAGGAGAACACTGTGGTTCTCCAAGGAGGTGGCAAAGGCAGTGAAAAAACAACAACGCAGCTTTCAAAGGGTACAAGGAAACACAAATGGAAGAAGGCAGACAAGTGTATCAAATCAGGTAGAAAGGAAGCAGGAAAGGCAGTTTGGAGACCTAAGGCACAAGCAGAGGAAAGGACTGCATGGAAAGTGAGGGTGGGGTAAGACTTTTTCCTGATATGTCAGTGAGAAGAGAAAAGCTAGGGGTGGGACAGTGAGGATATGAAAGGTGGAAGGGGAGACTGTATGGAAGGAGATGAAGAAAAGGCTGACATTTTGAACATAAAAAAACTTTTGCTAGGTCTTCACAGTAGAGGGAAGGGGGAATGGGCCACCACACAGAATTAAGAACAGAGGCAGAGGGGGTGAACACAAGACCATTTTCTCAGGAAAGATTACTGAAAGGACCTGCAGCCCTGAAAGTGGATAAGGTTATTGGACCAGATGGGATACATCCCATAGTACTGAGGGAGCTCAGGGAAGTGCTAGCTGCTCCACTAACAGCCTTGTTCAACTACTGACTGGAACAGGAGTTGTTCCAGAGGACTGGAGAAGGGATGACATTGTCCCTCTGGATGAGAGCAGCAGTAGGGAGGAATCGAGTGACTACAGGCCAGTCAGCCTAACTTCAGTGGTGGGAAACTAATGGAAACACCACTAAAGGAGAGACTAGCTGACTACCTAGATGGCCTCCCTATCTGGGGCTGTTTAACACTACCCTGTACACTATATCATGATGCATGTCTACTCTTCATTAACGTTCTAGCTAAGCCATCATCCCTGTTTCCTCCCCTGTAATTCACTATTGTAGTTTGACCTTTCCTTTTATGAAAATTCAGTCAGGTAAGGCCCAACTCATTTCATCTCCCTTTGCGTTTGACCTTCTCCTTTTACATTATCTGTCTCTCTTTTTTTTACCTTTGCCTAATTGTTTCAATTGTTTTTGCACTTTTTCTCCACAATACTGTTAACTTCTCTGTTTTTTCTTACCCTCTTCTCTCCCTTCTTCTCTCTCTTCCACAATCTACTGCTTTTTCCCCATCCCCTTCTATTAGTCTTTTCCCCCTCCTTATCTCCTACTCTCCCTTTTTCCTCTCTCACCTCTGTCCTCCACTCCCTCTGGTATCCCAGGTGTCAAATTCTTCCTGTTCGTGGATTTCACCTTGAAGCTCTGTGGCGCGTGCCATTCTGTCCCTTCACCCACCTTGTTCTCCCCCTCCTCAATTTCCCTCCTGCCCCCCTCTTCCAGGCAGCATACTGGTTCTTTAAAGCTGTTTGTCACCTTGCAACTTTTGCTAGCAGGTGATATCAAACTTAATCCTGGCCCTACAATAACTTCATACATGCAATTTCCCCAAAGGACTGAGAGTCGCCCATTTAAACAGCCGAAGCCTTCTCCCAAAAACTGATCAACTACAGCCTATCATACCTAACCTATGGCTGGGTGTACTAGTTATATCTGAATCCTGGCTCTCCTCTAAGGCGCAGGACTCTGCTGTGACCATCCCTGGCTATACCGTAGCCATGCAGGATCACACAAAATGGGGTGGCGGTGGTGTTGCTGTTTATGTATCTACCAGTATCCAATTTGTGACAGTTCTTGCTGTCTTCTTCCCTCTCTTCCTATGAGTTGCCCCGCCTTAAACTCTTCCCTTCCCTTCCCTTCTCTGTCCCCATCTTTACTGCTGGTGTTTTCTGTTGCCTTGGTACTGTATTTCCCTTGCTTTTATTACCAAGCTCCTTTCCTCTATCTGTGCTAACTCTTCCAGCGGTGAACTTTATATTTTCAATGACTCTAATATAAATGGGCTCTCCCCCAATACAAATACATTTGCTCAAAATGGTAACGTCACTTCAGCTGACTCAAATGATTCTACTTTTTTTAAATCACTCTCTATTAGACAAGGTTCTCTTATCTCCCCGTATTGTGGATGCAGGAATCCTTCCTGACACCCTCAGGGACCATCGCACGGTTTGCGGTGCGTAAGATGCATCATCCTAAGCACCCCCCCCAAAATTCATTCATCTCGGGTCATTTAGGTCACTGGACTTGTCCTCTCTCCTAGCTGATCAATGGGCATCTGAATGGTCACCCATTTCTACAGTCAATAATATAAATTTTGCCCTGCAATACTTTCACTCCAAATTTATGGCTGTATGGGATCGTCATGCACCCCTGAGAAAAATCAAGAGTACAAGGCTCTCTCTCATCTTCCCTGGATAACAGCTGATGTGATAACATGTTTCCAAACCAGAAACCTTACGTGCCATTCTCTTAAGATCGCTGGCTCCCAAACTGCTTTGGCAAACTATCGGCACCTTCGTAACATCTGTACCAAATTCATCAGATTTGCCAAGTCTGAGTATTTTGCATCCATACTCCAAACACTTTAATCACCCCTCCAAGTTCTGGAAGGTTATCCATTCCCTTTTCTCCCCTCCGATCCAGTCTCCCTTCCCTGTTCTCAAGGTCAGCGACCCCCTCATCTCTGATGCCTCTTCATTTAACTCCTATTTCACTACCTGCACCCCCTCTTTCTCATCCCTTCCTCCCCTCCCTGCTTTCTTCCACTTCTCTGCCCTCTCCTCCTCTTTTTCCTTCTCTTCTACCACTCCCTCTGCTTCCCTAAGTCCCTGCTTGCCCTTAATCCTCATGAGGGAGGTAGCCCTGATGGCCTTGATCCCAAGCTTCTGTACCTGATGACTGGAAGCAGGCTACTCTCTAAAGGTGGTGATTCCTCTTCTCCTGGCAGCTTCCATCCCATCTCTCTCTCCTTCCCACCTTAGCTAAGTTACAGCAACACCTTGTATTCTCAGCTCTCTTCCTTCCTTGATGCCTCCTCCTTCTTCATCCCTTGCCAGTCTAGTTTTAGGAAATCCCACTCCACTTCCACCTCCCTCCTCCAGCTCACTGACTCCATCCTCTCATGTATGGGATTAGGGACTGATCACCTCTGCCATCCCGGGTCGCACCTGAAAATAGGCACTTGGCTGTCTAGTGTGCTTACCCGGTTAACAAAAGCAAATAAATAAATAAATATTTATTGATCTTGCTAAAGCTTTTAACACTGTGGCACATCCCCTCCTTCTAGACAAGCTTAAAGCAGCAGGTCTCTGACTCTGCAGTCAGCTGGTTTCATTCTCACCTTAAGGGAAGGTCTCAAGCTGTCTGGATAGTTCCATTTCATCACCACTCCCTATCTACTCAGGTGTCCCCCAAGGGTTTGTCCTGGGCCTTGTTCTCTTTTCCATATTCCTGAATGACCTCCCCTCTGTCCGTCTGTCTGCATCCATTCATATGTATGCTGATGATACAGTTCTTTCTGCATCTGGCTCCTCTTCCCATGACCTTACATCACAGCTACAGTTGGATTTTGACAAGATTCAGCGCTGGTTCCAGTTGCCTTGACGTTTGGCACCCATCATACACTTTCCAGACTCACTCCTTTCCCTTTATTTCACACCCTTGATAGTGCTATGATTGAGAATGTACCCTCTTTTAAGTACCCCGTGGTCTGGCTTGACCATCATCTTGGTTTCTTGGTTCATATTGATGCAATACACCAAAAGCCCCACCTAAAGCTTGGTGCACTGTATACGGACAAAGAGAGTATCCCGCTTCCTGCCTGATGACAGATTGTTTTACAGATGATTCTCCCTATTTTTAACTGTGATGACATAGTCTATAGTGGCGCTCCTAAATCCTCCCTTGACAGACTAGATCCCCTCTTTCACTCTTTTTGTCATTTTGCTTCAGACTGTCCCCTGCATACCCACCACTGCTCACTCTACTCTGCCCCTTCACTCCCCTATCTTGATGCCAGGCGCTTTTCCCATTCTGCCTCCTATGTATCCAGATTCTGATTTTGTTCGCTTCCCTCCTACCTTACATCCCTATTATCCTTCCCCTCTTCTTCCACCTACCCTCTCTGCAATGATACTATCCATTCCCTGTCTATTCCTTCTAGAAAATCTACTGTTAGACAATCAGCTTGCTCATACCACTTTCCCAAACCCCTGGTCCTCCCTTCCCCTGTCAATTTGCTCTGCCTCTTCTGCTTTCTCCCCCAAAGTCTCTTCCTCATGACTTTTCTTCTCCCACTTGCAAATGTCCTTGACCCTCTTCCTCTGTCTTCCTTCCCCCCAAACTAGATTTGCCCTGACCATCCTTTTTTCCTCATCACCTGTTCTCCAGTATAGAACTATAGTAGTTTCCCTTGCCTAACATATCTGTCTTATCTATTACATGTATCTGTTGTACCAATTCGCCTCCAATATTTATGATTATGCTATCTGATATGCTGTATGTGGCATATATTTTTTTCTATACCTCTTGATCTGGACTTATATATTTTTTTCTTTACCTCTTGAGCTTTCTCTGCATCCCCTTACCCCCTCGAAACATCTGGAAATGAGTTGTTAGCAGCTCAGTACATCTTTCCTGGTGAAACTTTTGAAATAAATAAACATTATGACCGCCAACTCCAAGTTTCATTCTGTGTGCTGGGCAGCGGCAAGGAGAAGAGGGATGGGAACCAAGGAGAGGCGAAGGGTGGACAGAAGTCCCCAAAATAACCTGAGCCTACCTGAAAGTATATCAATAAGGGGTGCTAGCTGCATATTCGAGCAGACTTGATAGACCTCTAGGCTTTTATCCGCTGGCAAATGTTGTATGTTCGTATCAATATTCTCAATTCACCACAGTGGAACTGGCTGCTGGAGCTGCTTTAAACATCCACTGACTTGAAGGCTTGGTTCTGGATTCCTATATTCAAAAAAAATAACAAATAGGAGACTGTGATTACTTGGTTATAATACCATCTCGAGGTTCTAGGGATATGATGGAACCTCTCAAGCTTCGCCCTTGAGGTTCACATAAACCAAGAATCTCTTAGTGGCATTACAGCCTTGTAATACATAGTCCCCTATCTATTAGGATACAGGCTGGGATGCATAGGCAGAGGAATCACCAGCAGGAAAAGGGAGGTAATAACTCCACTATATAGGACATTAGTGAGGCCACACCTCGAGTACTGTGTCCAGTTCTGGAGGCCTTAGCTACCTAAGGACACTGATAGGATGGAGGCGATTCAGAGGAGGGCACCCAAGATGGTGCAGTGATTACATCACAAACCCTATGAGGATAGACTGAAGGACTTACATATGTACTCCCTGGAGGAGACGAGGGAGAGGGGGGATATGACTGAGACATTTAAGTACCTCACAGGGAAGAATAAGGCACAGGAGAATACAATCTTTCAAAGAAAAGATGCTCAAGGACGAGGGGACATAGGATGAAACTGGAGGGAGGGAGGGAAGTTCAGAGGGAACATGATGAATTACTTCTTCACGGAGAGGGTGGTGGACAAATGGAACAGCCTGCCAGATGAGGTGGTGGGGGCAAAAACAATTACAGGATTTAAGAATGCTTGCAATAGGCACATGTGGTTACTAGTAGTCGGGGGAGGGGTACAACCTAGCTCCAGGAAAGCTTGAAGGAGCACAGTTGCTAGTGTTAATAAGCAGACTAGGTGGGCCGAAGGCCCTTACTTGCTGACAACTTCTATGTATTATTTTATTTGTTGTCCATGGTCATGCTGCTTTATTTTTTTTTTTTTTTTTGCAACTCATTCTTCGATTGCTTTTGCTTATTAGATTCCTCTCAGAATGTTGTAACAATGGCCGGGTAAGGAGATAGGTCTTTATTTATTTGAAAACTGGTAACCAGGAAATGCACACTGAGCCAAAGCTCGTTTCCAGGTGCAATCCAGGGAAACAGTTACAAGAGTAAACAGTGCAACAACGACGTATACATGACATGATGCAGAAAAAGTACAACTAAAGTAGAAGAAAGAACACATAACTCGTACAATCCTTGAACAGGATAAAGTGCAAAATATGTTGTATAAAGTGCAATATGAAAACTGGGTGGACTAAGGAGTTTCAGCTGATGCTTGCAAGATCCTAATGCGGTGGAATGACAAATGGAATATTTCTAGCACATTTTTCATGTAACAATATTGTACCCTGAACCAAGCATTTGTAATTTTTGTGTATTTATTTTTCATGTAAAATGAACAAAAATAAGTAATAGTAGTAGACATTTTATTTTTAGTACGGAAAGTTTGAAGACACACCATTAGGGCAACAATGCCCTGTTCACAAGGTGGTCCTGAATAAATTAAAAAATAAATTAAAAAAGTAGCAGAATTGATAGAAAGGAATTTAAACTAGGTAAGGGAGGAGAGCAGTGATATTGGTGGGGTGGTTGGAGACTCAGCTGCACAAATAGAGGGGCCTAGCTGCCCTCCCCAACAATAACAAAGGAAGGCTCAGGGGGTGGGATACAACACTTTGAAGAAGAATGTGAAGGAGAGAGAGCAGAAGGTTAAAAGTAAGCAAAACTGTGTGTGGATAGTTACTATGGTGAACAGTGGGGGGACAAGAAAGTCAGGGAGAAGTAGGGGCACTGGAAAAAGATGAAAATATATGGAAAAAACAGGTGAGGGAAACAAAAGGGTGAATGGAAGGACTTTTACACCAAGGTTAGGAGTACAGAGAACAGGGCAGACAAGCTACAGGCTGCAGTGGTCTCAGAAAATTTCAACAACCTACAAGTTTCAACGCGGAGAAGGGTAGACACAATAGAACTGTTTACAGTAAAAGAGACTATAGCCACCAGAGGGCATAACTTTAAGTTGATCGGGAGTAAATTTAGAAAGGACGTGAGGAAGTTATTCTGTCTCTTCATAGACAGAGTGGTAGAGGACTGGAACAGCTTATCTATCAATGTGGGAAACACTGGCATTGTGGCAGAGTTCAAGGCAAGGTGAGATAAATTCAAGGGGGTGTTAGAGGATACAAGAAAGCCCAGTCTGAAGTAGCTAGGAGGAGTTATGGGTCACTAGGTAGGGGTAGAGCAGACTAGATGAGCACCAAGACATATTCTATCTTCAGCTTTCTGTATTATGTCTCTAGGATGGCAGTGACATGAGTATGAGGAAGTTTGACTCTGACCAGTAGACTCACCTTCTCAGATTCGGATTCATAAGTAATCACAGATAATACATCTTCTCCCTAGAGGAAGACAAAGAATTCAGTTGTTAGTAAAATAGATTGTGCTAGGGATTCATAAGTTATCACAGATAATCCATCTTCTCCCTAGAGGAAGGCAAATCCAGAAGCAAATGGTTTGATACCTTTTATTGGACCAACACAGATGTTACAAAAAGAAACAATGTCTAAGCTTTCGGACCAACCAAGTCCTTCCTTGCAGACTTATGACAGTTGTTCAGAGTCACATTCCATTAACACCCAGATCATACATAAAAAAAAAAAAACTGAAAAAAATTCTCATTAGTAAAAACTACCTATTTCAAAAAATCACAAACTTAATGGAATGAATAGCATCCCATTAGCTTGCTATTACTGCTATCATTATTATTGCTATTATTAAAGGAAGACAAGGAATTCAGTTGTTAGTAGAAGAGATTGTGCTATGAGCTGCAGGCTACTGTATTAAAGGGGAACAGTCATCACTAAGGGCTCAATACCCAAGCGTGGAGCTGGTCCCATTTTGCACTGTGTGCAAAAACTTTTTTTTTTTTAAACTTTTTATTTATTGTTGAAAAGGGTATACATTACATAGCCATTCCTAAAGGAAAATAGTCGTGAAGTGATGTGCAGCATCCAAAATAGTTCCCACCTCAACAGGGTGGTAGGTAGGTAGGTGGTATGAAGAGTAAAATACATTTTTTTTACATTCCGTCTGGCTTATACTGTGTATCTAAACATGCATTAGTGTCTTTAATTCCGAGAACAACTTTACTGAGGTGTTTTCTTAAAGGAAAGCTGTCCAAAACACGGGCTCCCACCCCAGACAGCTTACCCTCTGGTTTACATTTTAACTGCAACAGCGGCATTTTTCTGCACCGCAACCTGCTGTATTTTAATTTTTAAAACTCCAGAACCCATAAGTATGGTGGAGGCAGGGGACGCTCCATTTGCTGAAAAGGTGCAGCGATGCACTGCTTGCTTCAATACAAACATTGGCATTATCAAACTTTTGTTGTATTTATTTGAAAAATTTTATATCCACCTTCACATCTTCCATGGCTATGACCACTCCTCTGTGAGTTATCTCCTATAGCCATGCCCTCTGTGTGTCATCTTCCATGGCTGTGCCCACTGTAGGACATCTCCCATGGCTGTGCTCACTGCATGTCACCTTTCATGGCCACACCCAATGTGAATCATTTCCCACGGCCTTGCCCAACGTGTGTCATCTCCCATGGTACTGCTCACTGTATGTCATTCGCCATGGTAGTGCCCAGTACATGTCGCCCATGACTGTGGCCACTGTCATCTCCCATGGGAAGACATAAAATAAGCAGGTTCACACTGCAATTTGCTACTCAAAAAATGGGATTTGTTAATCAAATCAGTTGATTAGCAGAAGTTGCAAATCAAGTGATTTGCCACATTGTAGCAACAATTTTCAAATCACAGTGCTTTTTTCTGTAATTGTGATAAAAAGTACAGAACTGCAGCAATTTATCTCACAGTTTGACACTTTTGCCCCACAACTACACTATGCTGGACTATATCCAATAGATTAAAATAACCATTTTGTGAAATTGCTCCTCAAACCTGCCTAGTTACTAATCAAAACATTTTTTGAATAGCAAATCGCGCCAATCAAGTTTCCAAAACTAACGCATGCCCTGCATGGCCATATCCATTGTGTGTCATCTCCCATGGCTATGCCCACTGTTTGTCCTCTCTCATGGTCTTAGCCATGCCTACTTTGCCATCTCCTATGACCATGTCAACTGAGTGTCATTGCCTATAATCATGTCCTGTCATCTCTCATTCCCACTTTGTTTTATGTCTCAAGGCCATACTCATTGTCTGCTATCTTCCCTGGCCATGCCTAGTCATCTCCCATGCAAATTAACCAGCCTGGGAGTGGGTCACAGGGTGGTAGCCTGGGTAAAACATTGGCTGAACAACAGGACACAGAAGGTAATTGTAAATGGAGTCCACTCTGAAGAAAGAGTGGTTACTAGTGGGGTACCGCAGGGTTCAGTACTGGGTCCAGTCCTTCTTAATGTCTTTATAAGTGACATTGCAGAGGGACTGGAAGGAAAAGTATGCCTCTTTGCAGATGACACAAAGAGCTGCAACAGGGTTGATACACAAGGAGGCGTGGATAGGATGAGAAGGGACTTGGCAAGGTTGGAGGAATGGTCAGAAGTATAGCAGCTTGGATTCAATGCAAAGAAATGCAAAGTAATGCACTTGGGAAACAAAAAACCCAGGGAAGATTACACAATGGAGGGGGGGAGGTAGTAACAAAAATGGAAAGGGACCTGGGGGTAATCATATCAGATGACCTTAAGGTTGGCAAGCAATGTGAGAAGGCGGTAGGAAGGGCTGGGGGGATACTGGGATGTATAGAGAGAGGCACCACCACCAGAAAACAGGAAGTTGTTATCCCTCTGTACAGGCAGTTGGTGAGACCCCATCTGGAGTACTGCATCCATTTCTGGCAACCCCATCTCCACAAGGACACAGACAGGATGGAGGCAGTTCAGAGGAGGGCAACTAAAATGGTGCAGGGTCTGCAAGAGAAACCATACGAGGAGAGACTAAAGGAGCTTAATATGTATACCCTTGAAGAAAGGAGGGAAGGGGGGACATGATAGAAACGTTTAAGTACCTCAGTGGAATCAATAAAGTCCAAGAGGGTAGCATCTTTCAGAAAAAGAGATGTGCAAGAACAAGGGGACACAATCTGAAGATAGAGGGGGCGGTTCAGGGGCAATGTGAGGAAGTATTTTTTCACAGAGAGGGTGGTGGACGCATGGAACAGCCTTCCTGAGGAGGTTGTGAGGTCTAAAACTGTGGGAGAATTCAAGAATGCATGGGACAGACATAAGGCAATTTTTACGGGGGGGTAGGAAGAAATAGGTTATTGGTTAAATAGGATCTGCAGCTTATCCTCTAGGTAGGGAAATGGGCAGACTAGGTGGGCCAAGCTGTCCTTATCTGCCATCAAAGTCTATGCTTCTACATTTCTATGCTCACTGTGTGTCATCTCCCATGGCCTTGCCCACTGTCTGCCATCTCCCATGGCCTTGCCCACTGTTTGCCATCTCCCATGGCCTTGCCCACTGTCTGCCATCTCCCATGGCCTTGCCCACTGTTTGCCATCTCCCATGGCTTTGCCCACTGCCAGCCACATCCTATGGCCACATCCAATGTCTTGCTATCTCCCATGGCCTCACCCACTATCTGCCACCTCCCATGGCCTCACCCACTGTCTGCCACCTCCCATGCCTTGTCCACTATCTGCCACCTCCCTTGGTCTTGTCCACTGCCTACCATGTCCCATAGCCTTGCCCACTGTCTGACATCTCCCATGGGCTTGCCCACTGTCTGACATCTCCCATGGCTACGCCCACTGTGTCATCTTCTAGGGCCATGCCCCCTGATTGTCATCCCCAAAGGTCGCCAACTGTGTGTCCTTTCCAGTGGTAGTGCCCACTGTGTCATATCCTAAAGCCATGCCCACTAAGTTTTATCTCTCATGGCCACGCCTAGCATGTACTATCTTCTATGGCCATACCCACTTTCAGTCACACAACTGGCACAGCCATGAGCACAACACTGAAATGGTGAGTCGGTACACGCATGGGTACCAACTCATCACTGAGAGGGTGCACCCACAATCATCATCAATGAATGGGTATGTGGAATATTGCAGGCATGCTATGAGCAGTAGCACACAGGGTGTGACTCACCTGTGGACATCTGTTCACAGTGGGGTCAGACACAGACACCAGTACAGCAAGGAATACTATAAGTGGGAGACTTGGAGGAGGGAAAATACAGGGAACTAAATCACGGATAACAGAACAGAGAAAGAAACAACTGCACACTTACAGATATTTCTTTCTGTTGTTCTGACACTCAGATCAGCCCTCTATCCTGCAGCTCAGCATGGTGAGCACAAAGCATAAGTTAGTGATTACTTGAATAAATCAGGGCTTGGTATTCAGAAAACCATTTCAGAAAGGCACTAGCTAGTTGCCATATGCTTACTTCCTGAGCCTGACAAAGCTGACCATCCCCACATCAGAATTTTTTTATAATGTTCATTGACAAACAAGACGTCATCATAAAACAAAAGAGAGCAACTTACATGGCAAACACACAGACAAAAAAATGAATGATGCAGCAATGCTGTATAGAACAAGCATTTGTTGGAAAGATAAAAAAAGTAACACAAAGAGAATACAAAACTAAGGTAGCTTGATGGTCAAAATGTAGTTCAGATATGGTACCATTATGGGTGAGCTCCCTGGCACAGAGCACACTCACAAAAGAAGGCAGTATAGTGCAGTGGTTTAAGGCGCTGAGCTGCAAACCTGGAGACCTGGGTTTGAATCCCACAGCCCCCACCTGCATACTGTGTGACCCTAAGCAAGTCACTTAACTTCCTTGTGCTCCCAGGTCATACCTGTAAAAAAGCTTAATCTTAGTGTGTCTCTCCTGGTTGAACAAATAATCAAAATAACCAAAGAAAAGCCAAAGGCGCTTAGCACTACCTATAGCACCAGTCTCTCCCAAAGACAAAAAAAAAAAAAACATTGAGGACCAAAGTAGTTATTATGAGGTCCAGTGCATGTCGATAGTTGCGTAATAGAAGATCCAGGATCTCCATCGTAATTCAAATTGGGCCAAATTGTTTTGATGCTTGACCGAGAATGTTTCCATATACAGCAGTATATTTCCATCATAATAGAATGTCACGACTCCAGTGTCGGTGGGCCCAGTTTCACCCATAGGCACATTATCGCTTTTTCAGCTGCTAGGATACCTGTCCAGATCATGGATTTACAAGACAAACAACAATTAGTTGGAGGGACCAACATCAATATGAAATCAGGGTTCACAGGAAAGGACACACCCATCAAAATGTCAATCTGGGCTACAACCTATGCAGAATATTTTGTTTATTTATTTATTTATTTATTTATTTTACCTTTTTTGGCTGGGAAAGGTGCACTGATTCCAGGTGTGACCAAGGTGCAGAGGAAGTGTAAGAGACTTGCTCAAGCCAGTCACACAGTATTTAAGAGGCGGCTGTGGGATTCAAACAAAGACTGCTGGGTCACGAAGTTCACAGCCTGATGCTCAAATCTCTAGGCTTTACTGCCTCTAATAATAATAATAATAATAATAATAGGGACTGTCTCAGAAAACTCAACTTTTAAAAGAGAAAAATTACTTTGTCCCAATGTCTCAGCTCACAGCGTATGCTGGTGTCAGTCTGCTAAATGCAAGATTCAAAGCACCTTGGTTTGGACTCGACCCCGGCGCTGGTAAAAGCATAACCCCTGGCGCCGACCAGAACTTGAAAAAATACCAAGAGTGATACTACTCGTGACCACAGGAGCCATGGAGAAGAAAGACTTTTACTACTGGCCAAAAGGAAGGGAAAACTTTCTCTAGCTTCGGAGTCCCCAATATTTTTTTTTTTCTGGATCTCAGTTTTGCAACCAGGGAAAGGTACAAAGCATTGGACTCTTTCAGGAGTGCTCTATGGGAACTGGGGGTAAACCATACTATGCAGCTTCCTGCAAAGCTGCGGGTGGTTTATGGAGATCAGAATTATCTGTCTGGAGACCGCAGCATTGCTGGTACCAAGGTACAGATCATTAGGATGATTGGTGTCATCTGTAAATAGGCACATTTTGCCCTTGATGCTGTTCCCCAAGATCATTTATGAAGACAATGATCAGCGCCGGTCCTAGCACTGAGCCCTGTGGGAGACCACTAGTGACCTCCCTGGTGCTAGATAGCTTACCCCCCCCCCAACACCACTCCCTGGATCTTGCATCTCAGCCAGTTTTCCACCCTTCTGATCAACTTCTGCCCCAACCCCGAGATCCACCAACTTCCTGATCAACCTCTTGAGGGATACAGAGTCGATGGCCTTGCTGAAGTCCAGGTAAAGGATGTCCAACCCTTGGCCCCTGTCCACTGTTTTAATGACCCAGCCAAAGAAGACAATCAGATTCGTTTCACATGACCTCCCTCTCATAAACCCAAGTTGCTTTGCATCCTGGAGACCATGCACGTCTAGAAACTCTGCGAAATTTTCCTGAAGTATGGTCTCCACAAGCCTGCACATGATTGAGGTCAGACTGACTGGTCTGTAATTCACTGGGTCATCCTTGGGACCACTCTTATGGAGAGGCACTACAAGTGCCATTCCCCAGTCCTGTGATACCATGCCGGACTTCAGTGAACTACTGAACAGGCCAGTCAGCGCATATGCAAGCCCCTCCGGCAGCTCCCTCAGCACCCCTGGGTGTATGCCGTCCAGCCCTGGGGATCTGTCCACCTTCAATGTTACTAGCCCTCTTCTAACCCTATCCACCTCTCACTTCATCTGTGTCCCCACCCTCCCGCTTCTCTTCTTCCCCCTACTGGCACCAGTTCATCTTTCTCCCTGGTGAAGACAGAAGTACTCATTTGATACTTCTGCTTTGCCCCCATTCTCCTCCAACCACTTGTCCTCTTTCCTTAGCCTAACAATCCTATCCTTCTTGTCCCTGTTCTCACTAATATAGTGAAAAAAGGCCTTCTGTCCCTTCTTAATTTCCTCAGCTAACTGCAGTTCCTTCTGAGTCTTAGCCCACTGAACTACTTCACCTGCTACGCTAGCCATCTTGAGGTAATCCTCCCTGTCTCCCTTTCTCTTGGTACTCCAGAATTTTTTTTTTTTTTTACCTTTATTTTCTTTTGTTGATACACAAATAATGACTTATCTGAGACAACCATTTACATCTTATATTCCATAGGGAGGCAATTTCCTTAATCAGATCATTTTTTGTATCCCAAATATTGTGATACCACAAAAAGGGTTGGGATTTCTAAACATTCACTAAAAAGAAAACTGCTAAATAAAGACTGCTTAAAGAGTCCGTGAGCAGTATGATTAATACAAATTACTAAAGGTCCATCTTTTTAGTCCAACATATCTCATCCTTAACGGGTTCATGGCATCATACTGCGTACCTTAAGAAAGAAGACTTCCTCTAAATAAACTGTATAAGCAGATAACTTCTAAACACGTAATTGAAGCAAGTTTACAGCAACAGGCACCATCTATCTGTTAATCTTATAATAAATCTTAGATACTGGGTAATGATAACTGAGGATCATGAATATAAACTGAGTAGAAAGTAAAAATAAGCCTTAGCCCCAGATTTTACTAAATAAACTCTAATAGCACAAAGCTATCAATAGGAGAGGCAGCGCTTTAAACAATGGCCCAGGTTAAGCCGCCATTGTAAAACTTTCATGCGAGAACCCCCATCTTATAATAATGTTCACAAAAGAGAAACACAGAGTCTCTGTCCATGAGGACCCAGATAGAAGTCAAAAAGCATGGTAGTGGTACAGTACTTTAATCAGATCATGCCAGTTCAATCGGCTGTGATTTCCTCGAATTCTCCATCTTCGGCATCTGACTCCCACAAAGAACGTTGTTGTCTTGTGCCAAAATGAAAGGCTCATTTACCAACTTCAACGGGGTCTGAAAACACCCAAACCTTCCCATTGTACACTATTCTAAGGCAGGCCAGAAAGACCATGGCGTGGGTGATAGAGGCCTCTCTCAGATGTTTACGGACACCATCAAACTTTTTTTGGCGCATTCTGGTAGAATAGCTGATATCAGGAAACAGGTACACAGAGTGATCCTCCTGAGTAAGAGGACCAGTCTTCCAGGCCATCCTCAAAATTTTATCTCGGATGCCAACCCCATCAGTGACCAGAAGCAGAGTTTGATTTGAGGGTTTTCCATGTCATCCTTATACCCTTGTGGTGTGATTCGGTATGCTTTTTGCAATTCAAACTGCTTGTTTTGACCTGCCAGGATGATTTTTTCCACCAGCTAGTCCTGCAAAAACATGAGGGGGTGATTCCCCTCACTCCCTTCGGGTAATCCGAGGATCTGCACATGGGACGATATGGCCTGGTTCTCAAGCATCTCTAACATTGCCCGTAGATGTGTGAGGTGCGTGTTCTCTTTGATCAGCATTGTAGTAGCCGCCGAGGATGACTCCATGCTCCGTTTTAAGTCAAACATTTCTATTTGTATGCCCTCGACTGTTTTCTCCACCGCCATTACTCTCGGGCCAAAAGTATCCATTTTAGTGCTTAGGTCTGATACTGAGGAGAGCAGTCGTTCCAGCTTCAAGCTGATGAAGGACATAGTTTCTTCCATCTCCGGCCCCTGAGCAGCCTACATCTCGAGGCCCGACCGTGCGGTCTGAGACATTCCAAACGATTTCCCTCCGATACCACCACCTCTATCTTTTTGCGGACTGCCCATTTCCCTTTTTCTACTCTCCTCTTTTCAATGGTAACTGAATTATCTTTAGATTTTAGCTTCCAGATGTTTATATTAACTAGTTTTTACAAAATCTCCGAGAGCTAGAAAAAGTTGCTGCCTCCAGGCTCAGACTCCACAGTGCCCTCCCTCCATGCTCAGACTCCACAGTGCCCCCCCCCAAAATTTCTTGTAGACTAATGCCTTGTTCCTCATTGCCTGGACAACTTCAGTACTAAACCAGCTAGGTGCCTTAGCCCTTGAGTTCTTCCCCTTCAGCCTAATGCACTCCTCTGTGGCAATCATTATTCCCTTCTTAATGATGGACCACTTTTGGTCCACCCCATATCCCCTCAGATGCCTGCCAGCTGACTCCTTAGCAACTCTCCCATTTTCCTAAAGTCCAGCTTCCTAAACTCCAGGATTCTAGTCTTAATGGAGGCCCTTTCTCTGCTCATGTCCAACTGGAACCACACTGTGCAACTGTCACTACCACCCAGGGGTTCCTCGACAGATATATCCTGGACGTGCTCTCCATTCATCAGCACCAGATCAAGGATTGCCGCCTCTCTGGAGGGCTCTGTGATGCCCTAAGTCAGGAACCCACTTTGCAGCACATCTAAGATCACCTGACTCCTGGCGCAGGTTATGGCTGGTACCCTTCAGTCCACCTTGGACAGGTTGAAGTCTCCCACTATTACCACCTCCATAAAAATGTGACTAACCCCCCCCCCTAAAATCCCTGGCTGCCCAATAGTTTCAGGGGTCAATTCACAAACAGACAACTTCAGCAAGTTTATTGACTTGTTTCTGAAAAGTAATGTTGGATCTCGTCCCTCCTATCTTCAAGGTACTATGCATGCCCTCGAGAAATGTCACAATTCTGTCTGGAAACCAAGCTACCTACTTCTGGGCACTGACCTAGAATCTCTCTATACCTTGATAGGACATGGAGCGGGAATCAAAGTCTGTCAATATTTCTTCAAAAAAAGCCCCATTAGTGACAGATTCCCCATAGACTTACTGCTAGAAGCATTATGTTTTTTTCTCAAAAAAAATATTCTGCATTCAGTGGTGAACTTTGGTTACAGATGTGCAGGACTGCAATGGCCACATCCTCATCTGCAAATCTTTTATTGGGCTACCAGGGGGAGAAATTTGTTCATAATCCAGACAACTCACACAGAGACCCATCATATGCTGGCACTGCTTTATTGATGATGTGTGGGTGTGGGATGAGACAGAATCTGAAGCCTCTGATTTTGTGGAATGGTTAAACTGCAATAATCAATCTCAGTTTACCAGTACCTGCAGTAGAACCAGGATAAATTTTCTTAATATAAAACTGTGGATGTGAACAACATGCAAAAGGTCAGACCAAAACTTATCACAAATCTAATGCTACCAATAATCTTCTGGGGGCAGATAGTACCCATCCGAAAAGTCTGACTGAGTCACTCCAATCTGGGCAGTACTTGCGTCTTAAACTTAATTGTATAGGCAACTCAGACTTTGAAGAACAGTCAGGTGAACTCACCAAAAAATGTTTAGACAGAGATTATGAAGTCACACTATTGGAAACAGCTTTACAAAGGGCCAAACTGAAAGAAAGATCTGATCTAGTGGAACTCAAACAAGCCACTAGCATAGAACAGCAACCAATGTGCTTTGCAGCTGAATTTAATGGTTCAAGTTGCAAGGTGGGTGGTATTCTCAGATAATATTGTCCCATCTTGAGAAATGACCCTGAACTCTCAATGGCATTAGGCACCTAACCTAGAATTTTATATAAAAGGGCTACCAACTTAAGAAGCAAGTTAGTCCGTAGTCAGTTTAAAGAGTAGAAACAAAAACTAAGACAAACACATTTAATGTGGCTACCTGATCTCCCTAATGGGATGCACACATGTGGTAAATGTAGTGTATGTAGCAACTGTCAACAAGCTAAGACTTGAGATCTTTTCACTGCTGCCAAAAAAGTGGAATTTAGAGAATTTTTGAATTGTAACTCCTCTTTTGTTGTTTATGCCATTTGATGCCCCTGAGAGAAACTATATTGGAAGAAAAATTCGGACTGTCAAAAAGAGACTACAGGAGCGTATTAGAAGCATTAAAAAAAGAAAAAGCAATACCCCTGAAGGGCAATATTTCCAAGAAATTCACAATGCAGATTACAGATCTCTCACATTTGCAGCATTGGAATCAGTTCCAGTGCCAAACAGAGGTGACAATAGGTTAAACAGATTACTCTAAAATGAGACCTTTGGATTTTCACCCTGAGACATCTGAAGCCCGCTGGTCTTAAAGGAAAACTGCACCCTCATATCTTCTAAATGTTATTTGTTTCCATGTCAACAGACAACTCTTTTCATGTAGCTGTTAAAGATGTATGTAACTGCTTCAGTAAGTTTTCACACTTCATGCTAGGCCCTGTCACTGTCCTGGGAGGGTCCATTTCGTGGTTGTTGAAATCTCATTGACCCTGAGAGCTGTATTAGCATATGAGAACATGATGTCAGATCAACCATTTATATCATGTATCCCTATGCTAAAATAACAAATAGCCTACAAAAACTCTCTAGAAACTTATAAATCAAATAGAGTTTAAAGGGGAAAGAAAAACTGCATTACAACTCAGATAGCTTGTAAAACTCACTGAAGGTAAATTTATTTATTTATTTTATTTAGTTTTTGTTGATCAGGTAAGTGCACTAGACAAATCCTGCCGATTTTCAGGCACGACCCGGGGGAGGGGGATACAGATGAATGCCAACTGACCTTGAACCAGATTAAGCTGTTGGTGGTATTTATTTTTTAGTGAATGAGGGAAATTTGGCCAGGACACCGGGGGAATTCCCCTACTCTTTTTGATAAGTGCCATGGGATCTTTAACATCCACCTGAACTACCACCAATCCAGGCAGATGGGACCTCGATTTAACATCTCATCCAAAAGATGGCACCTCAGAAGTGCAGCACCCCTCTCATGCTGCACTACAGTGTCAGTACTGGGATATTAACCCAAGTGCCAGATGCGGGAACTGAACCCACAGCCCTCTGATCTCCCGGCCTCAGAGGCGGGTGTGCTACCTACTGAGCCACTGACACTGATAAATGAGGTATTTCACACCTTCTTGCAGTTTGGTTCTTTTAAAACTACTTAAGCAGACAGGCATACTGGGGAGTTTAAAGGCTGATTACGCATCACAGTCTCATATGCTAATGCAGCTCTCAGGGACAATAAGATTTCAACCACCACGAAATGGACCCTTCCAGGAGAGTGACAGGGTCTAGTATGAAGTGTGAAAACTAACTGAAGCAGTTGCATACATCTTTAACAGCTACATGTAAAGAGTTGTCTGTTGACATGGAAGCAAATTACATTTAGAAGATATGAGGGTGCAGTTTTCCTTTAATGAAGAATGGGATCTTAAACCCCTCTTAAATAGTTAACTGAGTTTAAGATTTATGGATTTGGTGTTCAATTACTGGTTAATGAGAGACCCTATTGTGCCAGTAGTTGGATTATAAGTGTTTTTTCAGCATCCTAATTTGCCTGTTTTTTCCATTGCAGTGTTATTACATAAAATAAAAGAAAGTGTTAAAAATGTGACATTATTAAAATGATTTTCCAAGCTACTGCTATCAATGTAGGACTTACCATATTTGGTAGCTTATGTTGGCAATAGTCCATTTCTGGCATTTATATTTACTTGCCAGCCTATATGCAGCTGGAAGTGATCGTAGTTTAGCCCCCGACAAGGTGGCCAGTCAATCCCTTCCACTGCTTTATTGATTTCCACACCCCCACACTCAGGCACATTATGACATGCAGCAAGGGAGAGTGTGGGGGCATGCCACATTGAAATGAATGGGGGTATTCCTTTTATTAGTATTTTATGCATTGTGATGGCAAACTGGAGATTAATGAAGGCCACCACTTGACTAACAAGGCCCATCAGCGTGGCCCAACCACCAAGCCTCCACTTGGTGGCAGCCAAGTGCCGGGATGGCTTCACCTCCCACTCTGGATGAGGAGAGCTGCCAAACGGCCATGTCATCCTCTCCAGGCCACACACACCCCCCGGCAACCCAAGCTCATTTGTCCGGTCGCCGATGTGGGAAGAGGTAAGGTGCAGGGCATCTCAGCCATCTGCACCACTGGGCCAGCCAAGTTTATATGTTTTATGGGAAAAATGGTTATGTCTCAATTTAAAAGCAGTCACATGTTTAAGACATATGTAACTCCTCTAGCACCTAGTTTATGAAGTTTTCTACCATATTTTCAGTGGATTGGGGTAAGACTCACAGTAATGTAAGCAGGTAGCTCGTCCCAATATGGAAAATGCAGGCCCAGGTACCCCCAAGGAAAAGTCACTGAGCCTCGATACATAGGGGTGTTCATTTGTATTCAGCGATGGGCAGGCAGCTGCCATTAACTCCTGTGTTATTTTGTTAAATACATTGATTGTCCTGACGAACTGCCTCACAGGGTCTGCCATCTTCCTTTTTATTGAGGGTCACGTGATGGCATCTAGCTAGGCAGCAGCTGGGACTCTGAGCTCCCCCCTCTGGCCACCTTTTCTGATCGTTTTTGGAATCATCTTGGCTTTTTTTAAGCAAAATTTGTTCTGAAGACGTCTGGATAAGTAACCTGCTACTACAAAACGAGTTTTACTGGTGAAACAAGCGCCTACAATATCGCGATGGAGGTGGATGGGAAGCAGGCCTCGTCAAACATACACCCCCTGCATCCCCGGAGAAGGCTGCAAAGAAACAACGAAACCAGGCCCCTGTTAAACCTGATCGAGGTGGGGACAGAGTGCAACAGGCTACTCCATTAACAGAGGATAGGTTCTTCCAAGAGCTCACTCCTTTGAAGGATATTTTGAAAGAGCTGACTGGTGAACTTAAGTCCCTACGTTGCGATCTCTCCTCTGTCTCTACCAGAGTTTCGGATATGGAAGCTAGAGTTTTTTCATCGGAACAGTGGAGGTCAAAAGCTGAAACAGAGATCACTGAGCTCAGACAGCAGATAAGAAAATTGCAAGCCAAAACTGAAGACCTGGAAGGGCGTAATCGCCGAAATAATTTGCTAATTTTGGGCCTACCTGAGATGGAAGAGGGCCCAGACCTGATGACCTTTTTGCAGAAGTTCCTGAACAAGGTCGTGGGCCCATCCCCTATCAGTTCTTCTTATCACCTGGAGCGGGCCCATCGTTCTTTGAGATCCAGGCACTCGTCTGGATCCCCCCACGTCCTATTATTGTCAAGTTTCTTAGCTATGTGGAGGAACGCGTTTATATGAAGTCGCGTGAACTAAAAGGCGCTCTTTAGGGTGTATCCAGAATCCGGATTACATAGGACTTGCCTAAAGAAACTCGGGAAAAAGGGCAGCTTACCACCCTGTTGTGCAGAAATTAATAGCTGCCTCTATTCCTTTTAAGATGATTTATCCGCCATCCTGAAAGTTACTGTTAGAGGCTCGGCTATCAGCTTTAATTCCCCCGAAGCTGCCCTCAAGGAACTGGCTATCAAGCTACCAGAGCTATTCAAATCGGCTGGCTGAAGGACTCAGTTTTCTTATTTTAGTGTGAAAGTTTAATGATCCCGTAGGGCTATGATCTCTTTTTCTTGCTTAAAATACCTGTATTGTAACCCTGTGAGATGACTAGATAATTTTTGCAATACTGGCCAACTGGGGGAGTCTCTCGGTCTTACCTTCTTTTTCTGGTCTCCTTTCTGCCTCTTGTCGCTTTTTCGGTCCTTTTTATTTCTTTCCTTTCTGGCTTTTAACCCCTGGGTTCCTCGGCCTGATTCGGGCGGCGGTAGGCGAGTTTTGTTGGGTGGCGGTACCCCCCCTCGCATCCCCGTGATGGAACCTTTTTTCTGTGGTCGCTGTTTCCTGGAGGTGACTTCCTGGTAGGCGGACCTAATTTGGTCCCTCTGTCTTATCGGTCCCTCCGGAAACAGCAGTCCTAGAATGGTGTTTTTTCAGAGCTAATGCTTCCATGTCCTTTTTGGATTTCAGGATTTCCTTTTCCTCGCGGGCTGCCTGGATTTCGGGTAGGTGTCCTATTTGAATTGCATTTTCCTGGAGATGACGTTGGGGACCGCTGGGCCAGATAGGGGTGGATGGGCTTTTCTATCGCTAGGATGCTGTGCTTGCCCTTGTGCCTCCCTTCCTATCTGGCTCCTTTATCTTTCTCCTTCTGCCTGCTTACCTCTCGGCTATGGGTCCCTGGGGGCTGGGTCTAAAAGCACCTGCTCGCTGGATGTGGAATCACGAGCCATATGTTGGGGGTTGGCTAACCTCTCCTGGTGCTGGGACTGATGGGGAGTATTATTTTGGCATCGTGGGCTTTTATTCTCACTGGATTGTGCCTGAATTATTTTGTATGCTGGCACTGGTACCCAATGCTGGGGGTCGGAGGTTCTGAATGGGGTTGGGAGGGTTCGAGCCTTGGGCACTAGCTCATTTTGGAGGTTTCATGCCGAGCCACCTCGCTGTACATAGTTATTTTGGGTTTGTAAGGGTATTGGATGTTGGTGGGGGAGGTTCGTTTGATGCTTCTTAGACTATGGGGATTTCTGGTGCCGGGGTTCTCTTTTGCTGACTGGCTTTTTCCTAACTTTTGGACTCTGGTTTCTGTTGGGCGTGTGGGGGTTGGGATTAACAGTGGTATCCCAAATGTCTTATGGTTTCTGGTCTACTATGATAGATTGCCGTTCTGGGGGATATTGATGTTGATTACGCTCAGGGGTTTTACGGTGGATGGCTGTCCTGGGATCAATCATTGTTTTGCGGGGTCTCACAGTCGGAAGGGCCTATCCTGTCTGTACAGGTTCGCTTTTGTTCCGCTGGATATGTTGGATGGGGTCTTTGCTGTGGAGATCCAGGCCTGAGCTGCTTTGGGGGTTATTAGTCCCGGCCTTTACATTGGGGTGCACCTTGTTCTTTTATATCTTGCTGTTGTTGTCTGGATGTCTGGTTGTACTATGCTGTGTTTAAAATGGCTATGAATACAGTTAAAATAGCATCTTGGAATGTTCGAGGACATAGGGATCGGGTCAAGCGGTTGCAGGCCTTTAATCATTGTTCACTACTTCAAATTGATATCCTTTTTGCAAGAGACACATTTATGCCATGAACGACACCAAGCTGCTATCCTGCTCAGGTTTTTCTCAATCCTACCTTATGGAAACTCCTGTTTTAGCAAAGGGGTCATGTTCTTATTAAAAACATGTACTGTTTACTGAATGAGATGACTGTTTCAGACCCAGAGGGAGATTTATCCTGGTAAAGGTACTCTTAATGGTAGTAATGTAGTCCTTGGTTCCGTATGGTCTGGGTGGGAACCGGCTTTTTATGTCTCTGGCTGATAAGCTGTCTAGCTTCCTCCCTGCCCAGTTTATATTGGGGCGACTGGAATGTGCCCTTCTCATCTACTTTGGATAGAGACCCTCAGGATAAACGCCTTCTTCTCCGGCTCAGCGTGCTCTTTGGGATCAGAGTTCGATGTTGGGCCTGTGTGACTCCTGCTGCTTGCTAACCCCTCTTGTCATGCCTTTTCCTTCCAATCCCATTCGCATGGCACTAAATCGAGGTTGGATATGGTCTTAGTTAGTCTCCCTTTCTCCCGAGTATCTCTTTGTCTGGTATCGAGCCGATCATCTTATCGGACCACGCCATAGTCTGGATCCGACTCTCTTTAGATCCAGATTATTCCCGCGATTCAATGTGGCGGCTGAACACTCAATTGCTAAAAGATCATCAAAATGTTTCGGAAATTAGTTCTTGGATCTCTCTTTTTCTGGCTGATAATTTGAATTCTACTCCAAGAGTTGATATGGTTTGGGGTGCCCTGAAGTGTTACCTTAGGGGCGAACTCATTAAAATGGCCTCCTTTAGGAAGAAGACGCGGCTGGCTAGCTCCTTAGCTCTGATGAACAAGCTAAGGGAATTAGAGGTTAAATTTTCTTTGACCTCCTCTCTCAGGGATCTTAAAGATCTTTTGTCAGCTAGAAATGAATATTTGGACCTTTTGAAGGAAAAACAGAATACTGCTTGATAAAACCCAGGCTAAGTATCTTGATCTGGTGAAAATCCGGAAACTTCTGGCTTAAGTCTCGCGAGCATTGGAGAGCTCAAGGATCATTCCCTCCTTGTCTTCCCCATCTGGTGAGGTTGTCTCTTCTCCCAGAGATATTGAGCGTGTTTTCAAGGAGTACTATTCGGATCTTTACAGCCAGTCTCCACTGTCCTATCCACTTCGGATGTCAAGGAGTACTCGAGGGAAATAGATATCCCTTGTCTATCAGAAGCCCAACAAGCTAGTCTACTGGTTCCTATCTCAGCTGAGGAGATAAAGAGCACTATTGCTTCCTTGGTTCCGGATAGGGCGCCGGGTCCAGATGGTTTCCCTGCAAACTTTTATAAGGTCTTTGTTAATGACCTGGTACCTATTCTCCTTAAATTATATAACTATCTATTGGTTTCTCCTGAGGTTGACCCTGCTCTGTTTGAGGCTACTATAGTTTTAATCCCCAAAGTTGATAAGACTCTTACAGATCCGCTAATTATCACCCATTTCTCTCCAAAACTATGACATGAAAATTTTGCTAAAATATTTGCTGAAAGAATCAAGAGGGTCTGGTCTGGGCTGTTGAGCCCTGAACAGGTTGGTTTTGTACCGGGGAGGTCGACAGGCGATCATTTGAGGGCGTTGTCGCATATTCTCAATACGCTCAAACAGCTCTGTATCCGGTCGCTCTGGTCTCTCTTTATGCTGAAAAGGCCTTTGACCGGGTTGATTGGTTTTTCTTTGGTCAGTAATGAGAGAATGGGCTGCCTTCTTTTCTAAATATTATTCAGATGTTCTATAGTTGCCCTTCTGCTAAGATTTATTGCAACGGGTCTTATCTTCTTCTTTCCGCTTATTGCTGGTACCAGGCAGGATGCCCCTTTCTCCTTTATTATTTAATTTATTTCTGGAACCATTGCTGATTAAACTCAAGTCATCCCCCCAGGTTAGAGGTGTTAGGCTACAGCACCGGGAACTGGTTCTCTCTGCATATGCAGACGATGTTTTGTTGCACCTAACGGATCCTGCAGCATCTTTGAAGGCCGCTATTGATATTATTACGCAGTTTGGCATTTTCTCTCATTATAAGCTGAATATTTCTAAGTGTGAGATTCTTCCTCTAAACAAGTATACTAATAAGCAGGACTTCCTTTCTTTTGGAATGAGGTGGGCCTCTAGATCTATTAAATATTTGGGGATCCACTTTTCTACTGATCTTTCCCTCCTGAAAAAGCTAAACCTGGACAGAGTTAGAGACCTGATTATGCGATTTGCGCTAGTCAGCCCTTCCTATTTCTACTTTGGGGTCGAATCAATATTATTAGAATGAATGTTCTTCCCAGGATTTTCTATCCGTTGAATTTGATTAATCTCTGGCTTCCTCTTTCTTATTTTCAGCAACTTCATCGGTTGTTTCTAGTTTTTATTTGGTGGGGGAAGAGTGCATAGCTATAAGCTCCCAAGGAAAAGGTGGCCTATGTGTTGCCTAATTCCTGTTGTACTATTGCTGCCTCACTTTTCCAAGTTAGGAGATGGTTTTCCACTGATCCAGAGATTTCCTGCCCAATTTGGCTCCAGCTTGAACGGGCCTTTCTTTCTGAGGCTAAACTGGATAAATATGCTCTATTTTATGTATTCCCGAAGGCTCTCTCACAGCTGGTGTCGGATAGCACGGTGATGGGTGCTATTAGATCATGGGCACAGTGTCTTAAGTTTTTTCCTATTTCTAGCATGTTGGACTTGGGACAGCCGGTGGTCCTTAATCCTAGCATTAGGTTAGGGAACTCTTGGATTACGCTGGATTGGCTCCCACAACTTAAGGATGCCAGAGTTGAGCATCTGTTCAACCAAGAATCACTTCTCTCCTCAGGCGGTTATTTTGGAGAAATTTGGTATATCAAGTAAAGGGGTTTTTAAGGTTTATCAGCTTAGGCACTTAATTGGTAGTAAATTGAGCACTCATTTCAGGGAATCAGTTGTTTATCATTTCTCTCTGACATTATTAGTCTTGCCTCCCAGTCTCACTCTATCTCGTTGATCTACTCTTATCTTCTGAATTATAGTTCTCAGGAGGCTGTTGAGGGTCCCATGGTCTGGACACACCTTCTCCCTGACATTTCCCGGATTGGAATGGGATATGGAGGATTTGCACAGATACCATACCAGGATAGGTTGGAGTTAACACAGTATTATATTGTGAATAACCTTTACTATACTCCTGTCAAACTCTTTTCAGCGTAAGATGGTTTCCCATCCGGATTGTTTTAGGTGCTCACAAGGTGAAGGTAATTTAATTCATATTTTCTGGGACTGTCCCAAAGTTGCCCGTGTGGTCCTTGGTCCGGAGAACCTTGATCCCTTCTGGGTCTGAGTGGGTTTTGTCCTGAGGTTTGTGTTCTGGGCGATTTTTCCTGTGTAGATAGTGTTGAGCTACCATATCATATGGCCTTGGTGTCCATGGTATGTTAAGAAGTTGGTCCTAAGACATTGACGGACCATCTGGTCTTATCCTTTGCCGACTGGTTGAAGGAGGTAGTGTCGTATCTTCAATCAGAGAGGCTGATAGCCAGTTTTAAAGGTCGTATGGACCTGTTTGCAAGAGATGGGATAAGCTCCAGGCCTTATGTCTGCTTCTAACATTGCGGTTCTCTGACCCGATCCTTCTAGTCCTTTTATATGGTACGTTTATTTGTTAAACTCTGATTTCTTTGCTATCATGCTATTTATGATGCTAAATGCTCTGACAATTCATTATAAGCATACAGTGATATCCAGACCTAATGGTTTCCCTTTTCTTTGTTGGTGCGCCCCAGTTGGGTGGGGGGGTTGGTTCGATGGGACTCTATTTGTTGAAGGCTGTGTGTTTTATTTGTCTTTGGGTGATTGGATTGGGTGGGGGTGGGTTTGGGGGTAGGGGGCTCTTTTGGGAGGGGTGGATTGATTTGGGTATTTTGGTTGTACTGTCTGCATACTATTCTCTGTGTACATTTTCGGATTGTTCTGTTCCTGTTTTGTGTTTCATTTTGTTTCTGAAAACTAATAAACTTGAATTTCAAAAAAAAAAATCTTCCTTTTTATTTTAATAGTGGACAGTCCGACAGCAGTTTGGTGGCAGCAGATAGCGACGAGAACTGTTTGTGTTCTTCTGTATTCGGCTTCTACTTATCCTTAAAAAAAAAAAAAAAAGGTCTAAAATCTCTGAAAGGACAGGTTGCCTTCAGTCCAGGAAGGAGTACAGGGCATCAATGAGGGACTGGCAAGACTAGAATTTAGAAGGGCAAGGAGGGTCTGGAAGCCAGGATAGCAGTAGGGGGTTGCATGCAGCACCAAACCCCTTTCCAGTATATTAATGGAAAGAGGAAGATAAAGGATGGGACTAGGTCCCTAAAAACAAGAGGAAATGGGGAAGAACCTGTCATGGAGCCAGAGGTGACACGGCTGAAATGCTGAATACTTTGCTATGGTGTTCACAACAGGGCCCCCAGGGGAGGTACTTATGGGGAGGACTGGCATCAAAGTTGGCCCTGATGCAGCCTGCAGACACCACTCCCACCCTGGCAACAAGGCGAAGATAAAGCTAAACAAGTCACATGGTGCAAATGGGATATAACCCTGGATCATAGTGGTATTGTGCCAGAGGACTAGAAAAAGGCTAATGTTTTCCCATCTTCAAAAAGGGATGCAAAATCAGACTCGGGTGCCTACAGGCCAGTAAGCCTGACATTTAGTGCTGAGCAACATCCTCAGATCCATTATCAAGGACATAATAATTGAGCACTAGGTTGAGATCAAGTTTTTTGGCCCCTCTCAGTGTGACTTTATGAGAAGCAGATTGTGTCAAACAAACCTAATCACAATCTTTAAGGGGGTGACCAGGGAGGCCGGCAGAGGCAGGGCTGTAGACGTATTCTATCTGTTCTTCTGCAAGGCCTTAGACTGTGCATAACATGACAACCTTCTGGGCAAAGTATGCCCATGTAGTACATATGAAGCATAGCCAAGGTGGACTACTAACTGGTTTTGAGACAGAAACACAAACCGGAAGTTCTTCCTCACAGTGCTGGAAGTCAGTTTCATTAACTCCACACAGGTAGTTATCAATAAAAATGCCAAATTTGTTGTGCAAAAATAGCAAAGGCAACAAAAAGCAGTCACCCTACCGGCCTAAAGTTTCAAGCATGCTTCATGTGCTTTTTCAAAGGCTAAAGTCCCAGACAGAATGCCTGTTTAAATACATATAGGTCTTGAAGTGACAGTACAATAATAAGCATAACAGTAATAACACTATAATGTATGGTGCGCCCTTATTACCGCTATAAAGCGGCAAGATTATGTCTCGATAATCCCATCGCTATGACGTAAATGGTTATAAACCTCTCTTGAGTACGTCATAGCGATGGGATTACAAACCCATCTGCGCATGCCGTGTACCTGTGATCTCGCATCGACGCATTCCCGAAAACCAGCGAAAGTGGCCAGAAAATGACCCAGAACGTTCATGTGGGGCTAAAAAGTAAGCTATATTAGTTTGTTTTGGCAGTTAATTGGGACCATACACTATAAAATATAATGTATGGTCCTCTATCGCTAACCAGTTTGTTAACGTCTCGAGGTTGCCATGGTGACGTAAACCTCTCGAGCTTCGCTCTCGAGGTTTACATGGTCACCCTGGCAACCTCTCGACAGTTAACAAACCTGTTAACGATAGAGGACCATACATTATCCTCTATATTAATATAAATATACAAAATATCCATGGATTAAAACTCTGTCAATCTTAACCATATAAAACATACAGGCAGGCTTATCTCTCCTATGACGTATTTACTCCAATACAGCATATACAAAATATGTACAAGGACACCTATAGTAAAAGTAAACAGAAAAAGATAAAATGCGAAATCATAACAGAACCAGGAACTTTCCACATAATAAATAAAAATTATCATAAAAAAGGACTGATCTGAAGGGTTCCATTTAATCCCAAACCTTCATGAGCTTTAAGTTTAAATTGCCAAAAAAAATTCCATCTTTACTAACAGGTTACTCAGACCTGGCAGACGGGCAGAAAACAGAGAGTGGTGGTAAATGGTATACAGTCAGAAGAGATGCAAGTCACAAGTGGGGTACCTCAGGGATCAGTCCTGAGGCCAGTCCTCTTCAATATCTTCATTAGTGACATTGCAGAGGGACTAGAGGGTAAGGCTAGTCTGTTTGCAGATGACACCAAGATCTGCAACAGAGTAAATGATCCAGATGGGGTGGGCAGAATGAGAAGAGCTCTAGATAAACTAGCAAAATGGTCAGAAGAGTGGCAACTGGGATTTAATGCAAAGAAGTGCAAGATCATGCACATAGGGAAGAGAAACCTTGAAGCCACCTATAGGCTGGGAGGGGTGTTGCTGGCAGTCACAAGGGAAGAAAGAGACTTGGGCATCATCATCACCGATGACCTGAAATCATCCAAGCAGACCTCTAAAGCAGTAGGTAAGGCTAGGGGGATGTTAGGGTGTAGTAGTAAGGGTATCACAAGTCGTAAGAGGGAGGTGATAATCCCTCTTTACAAGACACTGGTTAGGCCCCATCTGGAGTACTGTGTGCAGTACTGGAGGCCACACCTTCACAAAGACACTAACCAAATTGAGGCAGTCCAGAGAAGGGCAACCAAAATGGTGCAGGGACTGCATCAGAAGACAGGTGAGGACAGATTAATGGAGCTCAATATGTATACCCTTGAGCAAAGGAGGGAGAGAGGTGATATGATCGAAACATTCAAACACCTTAAGTGCATTAACAAGGTGAAAGAGTCTAACATGTTTAAATATAAGAAAAATAGCAGGACAAGAGGACACAGCATGTGACCAGAGGGAGGCCGATTAAGGGGGAATATGAGGAAATTCTTTTTCACAGAAAGGGTGGTGGATGCATGGAACGGCCTATCTCAGGAAGTGGTGGCTATGAATACAGTGCAGGGCTTCAAACAGGCATGGGATAGGCATAAGGGAGCAATACAGATGAGTATGAATAGATAGGCCACTGACAGAGCAAAGGCCAATGGCACATTTATAAGGTAGAAAAAGAAATGGACAGACTGCATGGGCCTTGCGGTCCTTATCTGCCGTCTGTCAACTTCTATGTTTCTATGTTTCTATCTGCCCCCCTTTTATTAAGTTTGACCAATTCCACACTGTAAAAATCAAAAACATGTCTACCATCTGGATGATTACTAATGTATGCTGCCAGTGTATTCTCATCGTCTTTCATTTCAATAGAATGTTGATGTTCTCCTATACATTCTTTAAATTTACATAGCATTTTACAAACTTAACAGTGGTTACCTGTGCAGACCGCAAGAAAAAATTACTCACCATAGTAATCTCGTTTCTTCAAAGGGATTACTCATTATGATTAAACTGATGCAGTCAGCCTCCTGTGCTGGACTACCCAGAGAGATGGAATTATATGCCAATGATGGAACTCTCAATTGGCTCATGCCAATTTCAAACTGCTGCCCTAGCAACTGTTGCACTCTGAGTGCTTCAGATTCTTATGCAGTCTAAACTGGCTAGAAGACCCACTAGCTAGAATAGTATTTCTATAAAATAATTTTTGTCCTCTCAGGTCAAAAAAACATCCCAAGAAGTAAACCTAAAAAACTTGAGACCACAAGGGAACCAACTGGTTAACAAAAGGTAAGTCTCTAACCTGACCTATATGGAAAATATCCTAAAACAGGGATGCAGAACAACTTTCATAGGTTTTAGTAGGGGAGGCAGGGTGGGTGCTTTAATCATAATGAGTGATCCCTTTGAAGAAACAAGATTACTATGGTGAGTATTTTTTTTCTTCTAACCCCTGGAATCACTCATTATGATTAAACTGATGCAGACTACCAAGCAGTACCTTTGGAGGTTGGGCAGAATACCTATTTAGGAAACAAGTTTTGCAGCACTGCTGTTCCAAACTTGGCAACACTTCTGGATTGCAGATCCAGGCTGTAATGCATTGTGAAGGTGTGTACTGTTTTCCATGTAGCTGCTTTGCTGATTTCCAATAGTGGAATCTCTCTTGAAGCTGCCACTGAAGCAGCTGTGTCCCTGGTGGAATGTGCTCTCAGGCCCACTTTACAATAACAAAACTGTATACATGCCACTATCCAGCGAGCAACTGTACGTTTTGTGGCAGGTCTGCCTTTACCTATTTCTCCACAGATAAGAAAGAGCTGTGTCTGCCTGGTCTGTAAGATTTGGTTCTATCAATATAGTGGCAAAGTGCCCTTTTAACATCAAGGGAGTGAAGCCTCCCTTCTGGAGAGCTGGAGTTCTCTGTAAAAAAGACAGGTAAAGTGATGGACTGATTTAAATGGAAATCAGACACCACTTTGGGAAGGAATTTTTTTATTGGTCCTGAGGACCACTTTATCCTTGTGGAATGAGATGTAATCTACATCCGTGCACAGGGCCTGTAACTCACTGATTCTTCTGGTTGAAGTAATCGCAACCAGAAACACAGTTTTCCAAGTGATATAATACTTCAAATCTGCTGTTGACATCGGTTCAAATGGGGCATCCATGAGCTTGGCAATGAACATATTCAGATTCCAGGCCCGAAACTGGTTCCCTCAAAGGAGGGTACAAGAGGTTAAAGCCTTTAAAATATTTCCTGAAGACTGGATGAGAGGCCATGGATCTCTACCAGCTGACAAATAAGCTGAAACTGAAGCCAAATGAACCTTCTGGATCGAAGGCTTCAGACCTAAGGGAATGCAAATGTGTTAGGTATTCCAGGAGAATGGCTAGGTCAGCCCTGGATGGGTCAACACCCTTACCTTTACACCATATGGAAAACCTTTTCCACTTAGCCAAGTATGTCTTTTTAGTGGAAGGTCTCCTGGAACCCCTAAGTACTGTAAGCACCTGTTCTGACAGTTTAAGATTAGCATACTCTAAGTCCTCAAGAGCCCGACCTTGAGCCTTAGTGATTTGAGGTTGGGGTACAGTATCCTGCCCTGAGAAGATGTCAGCAGGTTGTGCCTCCTGGGCAGATGAATTGGAGGTACTACTGACAGAGCCAACAGAAATGAATACCAGTGTTGCCTCGCCCAATCTGGTGCCACCAGCATCATTGTCGCCGATTGGCACCTCAATTTCAGCAGGGTCCTGAATATCAGTGGAAAAGGAGGGAAGGCATACAGAAACTTCCCCGTCCAATCCAGTGCCAACGCATCCAGGGGTAGTGTGCCCCTGAGAGGAGGCCTGCAACAGTATACTGGTAACTGGTGATTTTCTACAGAGGCAAAGAGATCGATCTCTGGAGTGTCCCATCATCTGAAAATCAAACTGAGTATGTGAGGATTCAGGCACCACTCGTGGGTGGTCCTGACTTATCCTGCTGAGGGAGTCTGCCAGCACATTGTCCTTTCCTGGAAGATGTATGGCTGATAGGGATACCTTCATGGAGTAAGCCAGGGACCACAACCTCATTGCTTCTGTGCACAGTGGGGCTGACCTGGTTCCTTCCCGTTTGTTGATGTAATACATAGTAGTGGTAGTGTCTGTTCTGACCTGCACCACTTTGTTTTGAAGATATGGAGCAAATGCCTGCAGGGCTAGGTACACTGCTCTGAGCTCCAGCAGATTTATGTCCAACAGGGATTCTTGAGGAGACCACGTGCCACTTGCTGTATAATCCAACATGTGTGCTCCCCAACCCAGAAGGGATGCATCTGTTGTAAGAACTAAGGAAAGTTGTTCCTTTGTGAAAGGCACACATACCCGGAGGTTGGGCTCATCCAGCCACCACTGCAGTGCCTGAAGCAGACTGTGTGTGACTGGGACCAGTTTGGACACAGGATCTGTCCTCTGCGACCAATATTGTCTCAGGTGGAACTGGATGTCTCTCATTTGGAATCTGGAACCTAGTACCACTGTGGTGGCAGCTGCCATGTGGCCCAGGAGCCCGAGGAACTCTCTGGCTGGTTTGGGTTTTCCTGGCACAAATGAGCTTGCAATACGCAGAATGCTGTTTACCCTGTCCTGTGGCAGAAAAGCTCTGCCCAGACTGGTGTTTAGTTCTGCACCAATGAAATAGAGTACCTGAACTCCTGTTTGCTGAGACTTCTGTTCGTTTATGAGGAAACCCAGGGATTCCAGAGCAGACTTTGTTAGTGCTAAGGCCTGCTCTGCAAGTTGTAGAGATGGAACCACTACTAACCAGTCATCCAGGTAGGGAAAGACTGACACCCCTTGTTTTCTCAGAAACTCCACTACCACTGCCAAACAATTTGTGAAAGCCCTTGGGGCAGAAGTCAGACCAAAAGGAAGGGCTGCAAAATGATAATGGCCTGAGGCCAATCTGAAACTCAGGTACTTTCTGTGAGAAGGTCTGATGAGGATGTGAAAATAAGCATCCTTTAAATCTAGGGAAGCTAGCCAGTCTTCCTTTTGTAAAGTGGGAGTGATTAGTGCAAGAGTGACCATTTTGAATTTTGATTTCAGAATGTGTCTGTTTAGAAGTCTTAAATCCAGGATAGGTCACCAATCCCCATTTTTCTTTCTTGTAAGGAAGTATCTGGAGTAGAAGCCTTTGCCCCACTGGTTTAGGGGCACCGGCTCCACTCCCTTGATTGCTAGCAGATGTTTTACTTCTGCTTCCAGTAAGATTCTGTCTGCAGATGTAACTGGTGCAAATGTTCTTGCTCTCAGCTTGGGGAGAGATCTGAAGCCAAGTGCAAGACCCTGGCTCACCACCTCCAGGACCCACTTGTCTGTGGTGATGGTACACCAGTCCTGGAGGTAATGAGCCAGTCTGCCACCCACTGGTGGATTTATGACAGGGGATGCGACCTGTACCAACCCATCAGGGGTGCCGAGTGGGCTGTGCTTGAATCACAGGGGAGGCAGGAGCTCTCCTCATGGCTCTCTTGCCCCTTCCTTGAAAATATTCTCTAGGCTATTGTTGCAGCTGAGAGGCCTGAGCCTGGAAAAATGGTCTGGGATAGGATCCACTACCCCTGCCTCCCCTAGTTTGGGCCCTATAGGATATGGAAGGCCTATCCTTAGAATTACTTCTACAGGTGGCCTTGTATTCTTCTACCTTCTTCATATATGCCTCTGCTTTGTCACCAAATAGCGATTTTTTCTCAAATGTAAAATCCATCACCTTGGCCTGGGTGTCCAAGGTCAGGTTTGTTGGCCCGAGCCAGGCAAATCTCCTAAGGGAGACAGATAGTGCCATCAACCTGGCTGTAGAATAGTTAGTGTCCACAGCCATGTGGAACTGGTATTTTGTGGCATCTGAGGCAGCTCTTTCTGTATCCTGTAGGTCCACTGCCACCTCACCTGGCACTCTGTCAGCCAGGGCTAACACTGCATTCCAGAGCGCCTTCTGGTATTGCACTGCATGAGCCATATAACTGGCCTGTCTAAGCATGAGCGAGGCAGCCATATACCCTTTTTCCCCCCATTGCATCCATCTTCCGAGAATCCTTGTCTGGAGGATGGGTAGCTAAGGGAATTCTGGCTTTGTCGCAGGCAGCAGCCTGCACAACTCCTTCAGGGTCAGGGTAGCTGAATAGAAAAATCAGCTGTTGTCTTATCAAGCTGACACTTCTTATCAGTTTTTTTGTCAACTCCTGGAATAGAATTAGGAGTTTGGAGTAATTGTAATGCAGTCTTTTTCAAGGACTTCTACATTGGCAGTAATAAACATTTTGTGGGGGCTAGCACCATCATATCCAAAAATTCTGCTTCCTCCACATCCTCCTCTGTCTCCTGCAGAGAGAGGTTGAGTGTTTCCACCATTCTTTTAACAAAAGCATAATGTGAGGTATAATCCTCAGGACCCCTGGGGAGGAACCGAACTCCTGTTCTGGAGAAACCTCTGGATCTATCGGTTCCTCCTCCAAATCATCATCATCCTCCTCAGGAAAGGAGGCCTGCAATTCCTGAGAAGGTGGAACTGGCACAGGAACCGGGGCAGTGAGTACTGGAACTGGTACTGCAGCTTGCAGTGCCTGCAAGACCTGTAGGCCTTGGCAAAGTCCTCAGGCGAGGGCATACCAGTTTTGTCAGCTGGGAGCTCCTTAGCCTTCTCGGCCAGAGGTGCAGCGACATGCTTTTCCTTACATGTTTTCTTAAGTGAAACAGGTTCAGTCCCTGAGTCCACTGTCCTTTTTGACTTACCCTGCTCAACTTTATCTGATCCTTTATCAGGATCCTTAGCTTTACCTCCATCCTTTCATGTGCCAGAGGTGGAGGAACCACTTTCACCAGTATTAGGAGAAGCAGAGGCCATTTCTTCCAAAATTTTGGTCCTTTTCCTAAGAGTTTTAGGACAAAATGTTTTACAAATATCACAATTTGCAAAAATATGGCTACAGCCCAGACAAAAAACACACAACGAATATCTGTCTGCTTTAGCTATGATCTGACCACAAGACTTACACAATTTGAAACCAGTGGGTCCATGCGTTTTTTAGGCTTAACAAAGGGAGCCTCTGACATTGAGCAGGAATCGCAAAAGAAAATATAACAAATTATCGGTTTCTTAGAACCGAATATTTCAAATATAAATAACTGCTAACGGTTCTGGGCGCAACTCGGTTCCTGACAAAAAAGGGAATCGAGAAACCAACAAATTTAAATAAAATTAAAACAAGTATATGCGGTTAAGGAACCGACTGCAAGAACTAACAAATATAGCAAAATTGAGGTAAAAACCTCACTAGAAATACCAGAACCCTTGGCTCCAAGGAACTGTGAAGGAACCGCTAATCACACAAAATTTTCACACAAATTACAAGATAAACTAAAACTAAGACAGCAATCTGAAAGATATACTAGAAACACTACTTATCGACCTGATAAACGGATTTTGAAGAGGTTGAAGGAGAGCTCTCTGTGATGTCTTCACTAGGCAGGCAGAGTAAAGAATCTGAAGCACTCAGAGTGCAGCAGTTGCTAAGGCAGCAGTTTGAAACTAGCATGAGCCAATTGAGAGTTACATCATTTGCATATAATTCCATCTCTCCAGGCAGTCCAACACAGGAGGCTGACTGCTTCAGTTTAATCATAATGAGTCATTCCTGGGGTTAGAATATGTATTACACCAGTAGTGTTACAATTAATAAAAGAGTAGGTCTGAAAATGATGTCCCATATTGGGACTTGGAAAGGTCTTACTAACCTCTAAGCAATTACAATCATACCTCTCAACCTCTCAGCACTAAAAACCATAGCACTGGCCTTCAAAAATCATAGCAAGGGTCAGAATGTGGAGCACTTTCTTATTTTAAACAATATTATGTTTACAGATACTGGACCTCATATAGTAAGCAATAAGGAATGTTTCTATCAGTTTAGTTCAATGATTTAATAGTTTGTGTGTCCAGAAATAGCTCTTACATTATGAGGAATATTGGTAAACTTGTGAGGAGCAAGGGTAAATTTGAGTGTGAAAATCATAGTGCCATGCGGAATTCATAGCAGTTGAGAGGTATGATTACAATATTTACAAGACCCACACCTGAAAATACCAGCTGGCAAAGGAGTTCTTCACTATCACTACTTGGTGAATCATAAAAACTACAGACTAAGAAATAGGCCAAATTTCTCCCCCTCCAGTATGTCATCCGAGGTGGGTCAGGTGCTCAGTATATCTTTTCAATTTTGGCTTAAGTTGAAAAATATGACAACTGTTCTGAATCACTTTTTGTACCAGGTAGGACTGTGGTGTATACGTCGTGACAAAATTAAGACAAAACTGATTCACCGTACCAGTATGCCTGCGCATTATACTGTTTCTTCTCACATTATCCCTTCTATTTGGTAATAAAGTTTTTCTCTCTCTAGCCATACATCATAATGTTCAACCTTCTCTATAGAACATGCATTATAGCCCATTTGTAAATTATTTTCTAAGGATGCAGGCCTATCCCCGTACGCTTGTGGGTCTGTAAAACTGTGTTTTAAACATTGGAATTGTGCTTTAGGGACATCTTCAATAACATGTCAAGGATGATTGAAACTAAAGTACCCTTCCTATACAAATTGGTATAAACACCATCACTGTTTTTCTTAATCACTAGATCTAAAAAATTAATAGTATCACAGCCCCAGTTCACTGAAAAATACAAATTATGATTCATACTTTCCAAGTACTGCATAAACTGTTCTAACTCCTCAGATGATCCTATTGCACAAAGTCTTTTTTCCCCCCTTCTTTTCTTTATTCCCTCCTCGACTGGGGAGGTGTTGCCTATGGTTCCCCCTATCCAGCTGGACCCGTGGCACCACGCCACTCCCAGTGCCTGTGCTCGACCCCCTCCTCCATTCCTCTCACAGGCTGCTTCACAGCGGGTACTTAACCCTCCACCACAGAAGCCGGGGGTTAGGATCCGGGAGGAGCATCCCGAGTCAGAGTGGTGTGGCACCGACAGGACCAGACATCATCTAGCGCACCGAAGGATTGTTTGTGTACTGGTTCTCCCCCGTGGCAAGGGCGTGCAATGGTGTCAATGGCACTTCCATGCGTGCTTCCGCACACTGCATGTCCGACGCCAGCCCGTGCTGACCCCACAGCAAACCGCCACATGCACCGACCACCAGGAGCCAGCGCAGCCGTGGTTGTCCCTCCCCGGAGAGCAGTCCCTGGGATGCTCAATTCTCCTCCCTCTGGCAGACCCTCTGAGACCCCAGGTCGCTCCCAGCCCCGGGTCGTCGGCGTGGCACAAGGTGTGGCGTCCAGCGCCACTGGGCCGGCTACAGCACAAACTGTTCTAATACCTCAGATGATTATTTCCATACTAATAATATGTCGTCAAAAAACAGTGTAATAAACCCACTGATTCATAAAATGGATTATTAACTCTGGAAAGTACATACTCAGATTCCCACAGCCCCAAAGAAATATCTGCATCATTGGGGGCCATTTGGCATTTTTACTGATAACTACCTGTGTGGAGTTAATGAAACTGACTTCCAGCACCGCGAGGCCAAACTTCTAGCTTGTGAGTGTTTCCGTTTTGTGATGGCACCAATGGTCTCTGCTGAGCCGCCTTTGGATGTAGATGTATTCTGAGACAAAAAGCAGAGGGTTGTTTGTGGACAGGCACTACTCCAACTGGACATGGGTACTCTGCTCTGCAGCTCCCTCAGCCAGGAATTAGTAATGGGGCCACTACTGTTTAACATTTTCCTCAGTTAGCTGGAAACTAGGATCTCCAGCATGCTGCTCAAGTTCTCCAAACTGGACAGGGTGGTGACCTCCCTTGAGGATAATGACAAACTTCAAGAGGGCAAACACAAGTTGGGTGACTTTACAGACTTCTGGGGTCTCCGAGTCAATGCAACTAAATACAACATGCTACACTTAGGGAGGAAAAACAGATAGGACCTACACCCTGCATTTGTCTCCTTTTGCTAAGTGGAGGAAGAAAAGGACATGAGATTGTAACAGACATGGGGCTGATGCATGACAAGCAGTGCACGATCACTGTCAAGAGTGTCAGCAGAATGCAAGGGTGCTTTAAAAAATTCTATCAGACTTACCATAATTTATTTTTCAGCTAGTTCTAACATGATCAATTGGGATTACTTACTACGTGAGTCAGGTGGCATAATAACCCATGTTGTAAATAATTCCAATACACAGCGTCAACCAATACAGAAAAGGGGACGGTGTGGCCAGTGGGGTAGGGAAAGTAATCCTTCCACTTTACAAGGGCCTGTTCATGCCCACCTGGAATCTGGGTGCAGTTCCAAGACCCTCAATACAAAAAGGATATTGAGGCAGCTGATAGGGTGCAAGACAGAGCCACCACAATTATCAGAGGTATGCAAGACAAAAGCAATGAGGAGATGCTGGTGGTCTTTGTATTTACCTTGGAGCAAAGGAGGCTGAGAGGGGAAATTATCTCAGTCTTCTACATACTGAAAGGTAGCAGAAAAATTGAAGAGAAGGATATTTTTGATCTGGTGTCCTCCGGCAGGACAAAGGATACTCTGAATCTCAGAAGTGCTAAACTAAAGGGTAACATCACGAGGCATTTTTCCACAAGGTTGTTGAACTTATGGAACAGTCTAACAGTGACAACAGTAAAACAGAAGACAGTACAGTCCTTCAAGACAAGCACGGACAAATGTCTTTCATTACTGCTACTATGTAAGTTACAGTAGTAGTAATACAATTACCAGGGAGCGTTTTTCCCATAGAGAAACCCGGTTATAATTTGCCGCTATAACCAGTTGGTTATAACAGCAAACACGTGTGGGGTTTCTCAGGCTCCACACATGCGCGATCCTCCAGTCTCTCCTTCCTCAGCAGCCAGCCACCATAACCTACCGCTGGGCACTTCACAGCAACTCGCACTCGGCAGTAAGTTAAACACACACACACACACACACACACACACACACACACACACACACACACGAGTAACTGGGTGTTTCATAGACTGCCTCCACTAAATAAGTGGATTAAAAAATGAAAAAAAAAAAAGAAAAGTTTCCAACCGCGCTTCCTCCAAATAGGACCACAGCTGACAACAGATGTGTCTTTCTATTCTACAATTGCTGTGGCAACAACTCCCCCTGCAATTATTATAATATAAAGGTGGGTAAGTGTGTAAAATTCAATTTATGACACACCCCTCAGTGTGGATACCTTTATAAACCCCTCAAGCTTTGCTCTCGGGGTTTATGTGGCATCCACACCTCGAGGTGTGTGTAAAATTCTCGTTACAACCTCCTACCCAGCCATTATTCTCTACATTATTTCTAACTGGCAGCTGTTTATGAAGTTCTCATTCTCAGAAATGATATGCATTCACCTAAATTATCCACATTTAAATGTACGTGGATAAAATGTGTTATAAAAAGCTGCATTTTGCATTGTCTTGTTCTTATGGGCAGCATTTTGTTACAGTTCTCTTCACAGAACCAATAATTTAGAGTTTTAACTATGTCATGGTTTGTGCACAGAACTCGAAACATAGTTCTGACAGGTCAGCAGCTCATAATTAGCATTCTGTACAAAAATCGGGACATAGTAAAAACTCCACATAAGTGATTCCATGAAGTCAACTGTAACAGAATGCTGCCCATAAAAACACAACAATGCAAACTACAGTTTTATCTATCAGTCTGCATTCAGGTACAATTAAATATGGATACCTTTGGAGAATGCACATCATTTCTGAGAATAAGAACTTTATAAATAGTTGCCAAGTAGCACAAATTTCCTGTCCCCTTCAATCAAACATTTCAGTTACACACAATTTAGCTTGCAAATAAACTGATGTACAGCTTAGTCAGTTCTAGTTCCTTGTACAGGTAAGAGCTGAAATAGTTCACTGAAGTAGTGAAAAGGGTGGTTAAGAAACCTTAAAGGAAATCAGGTTTGTTAGCTGAAGGGAGTTAAGAGTCGCTAGAAGCATGTGGCTGACGTAAGTGGATGACAGAACATAACCAGTTGAAAGTACACTAGGTTACCTTCTTTTATACAATCTAATTATAGTAATTTTCGTTGTTCCATGGGAACCAACAATAAGTCATACAAATATATATTATCTCCATCCAGAGATCTTGCCAAGGAGACGGAACTGAATAGTAATTATGTAAATTAGAATTCCGTTCAATTAAGGAAAAAATACAGCAGCCCAGGGATAATGGAGTTCACAATGTCAGCGGGTGCATGCACAGCAGTAAAGGAGACACAGTCATTGAACTGCTATGGTGGGCAGCAAGGAGCTGCAGCATGAACCAGGAGGTCAATGACAGCCCCACCATACTTATGGACAGCCCTATAGCTCTATGGAGTGGAACAGCGTTTGCACTGATAAGTTAATTTTCTCTTGTGCCGCTGCCACTCCGCTTACTGCTGTTGAGCTGTGTGCACTGTCAGGATGCTCTGACTATTTTAAATATTTCCTGCCACACTCAGTGCTGAATTTTTTGAGCTTGGGGGCAAGTGTGATCAGGTCACACAGCTGTGGGGAAGGGGAGATCAGAGCTCAAAACACAGCAAGCTAATCAAGTTGCCTTGTTAACCTATTTATTTAAAGCTTTTTTTCACAACTAAAAGTTGGGGTGCCCAGACAATAGACAGCATGGCTTCGTCCCAGGGAAATCATGTCAGACAAACCTTGTGGAGTTCTAAGATTGGGTGATGAGTGCCTTGGACCTGGGTAGGCCGGTGGACATCCTCTTTCTTGACTTCAGAAAGGTGTTTTGACTTTGTTCCACACAGGGGCCTGTTGGATAAGCTGGGGGAAATAGGGGTGGGGAACCAGATGATCAGATGGATAGGAAACTGACTCCAAGACCAGACCCAGAGGGTCGTGGTTGAGGGGGATAGTCTCATCTCCAAGGAGGGTCATTAGTGGGGTCCCTCAAGGATCAGTCCTTGGGCCTCTCCTGTTCAACGCCTATGTCTCTGACATAAGGAAGGGTATCAGGAGTGAGATGAGCCTCTCTGCAGATGACTCAAAGCTGGTGGCGGTGGTGGATGGGGAGGAGGGGAAGGTGGCCCTACAGGGGACCTGGAGGCTCTGGAAAGGAGGTCTAGAAAGTAGAAGCTGAGGTTCAATGCAGGGAAATGCAGGGTACTGCACCTGGGAGCCAGAAACCTGTGCCAAGTGTTCACTCGGGGGGGGGGGGTGCTACAAGTCTCGATGGCTGAGAGGGACCTGGGGGTGGTGGTGGATGTCAAAATGAACAATTCGGAGACTTGTAGGAGGGCAGCAGCCAATGCCAACAGGATGCTGGGATGCATCGCTAGGGGGATCACCTCCAGAAGGAGGGAAGTGATACTCCCTCTGTATAACTGCTTGGTGAGGCTGCACCTCAAGAACTGCGTGCAGTTTTGGAGGCCACATTTAAAGAGGGACATTGAACTCCTGGAGAGGGTCCAGAGGAGGGCAACCAAAATGATCTGGGGCTTGGGGGGAAAGGACCTATGGGGAGAGGCTCTAAAAGCTAAATATGAACACATTGGAAGAGAGAGAAGGGACAGGGGGGACATGATAGAGGTCTTCAGGTACATGAAGGAGGTAAATAGGGGAGGCGCAGTCAGGGTGCTCCGAAGGAAGGGGGGGCAACTATAGGGCATGGGTGGAAGCTGGAGGAGGGACTCGGGAGAAAGGAGGAGGTGCTACTTCACTGAGAGGGTGGTAGAACCGTGGAATGTGCTGCCCGGGGGGCTGGTGGAGGCAGAGACTGTGGAGGTCTTCAAGAGGGGGTGGGGCAGGTACAGGGGAAGAGTTCTGGAAACAAGATCCAATGCAGCAAGAATACCCTGGACTGGGAAGGGAGAAGCCCGAGAGGGCGGGGGGGCAGCAAGGTCAGCTCCCAGGGTGAGGGCTGACCAAACGAGCAGACACGAAGACCGTAGGCCTATTCTGCTGGCATTTTAGTATGTTAGTATAACTAGCTCAAGAAGTAAGCATTAAGCCATGAGAAAGGAGGCTTCTTCTAGGGAATTAATGCATGGTTGGGGGGGGTTGGAGCACAAGTGCCCCAGCCACCCAATCATGCATTAATTTCCTAGCAGAAGCCTGCTTTTGAGCGGCTTAATGAGCTTGTAACATGTCTCTTGGTTGATAAAAACACTGTTCTGTTAACTCGTTTGGGTTTTTATTTCCCCTACTGGGTACTAAATTATGGGTAATGTACTAAGATTTGCATCTCTCTGTAAGTCATCAGAGAGACATGCAAATCTTCATAGTTTAAGCCTAATGCAGTACTGCATGGGAAGAAAAAAAATCAGAGACGAGTTAACAGAACAGTGCTTTTATGAACGGAGTTACCTTTTTATGTCATATTTTTTTCTGTCTGGTACAGTAACCACTCCAATCTCCGACTGGCGTACGGTACAGTGATGGCACTGATGCGTCTCTCTATAACAGCGCCGCTTGCGGGTAAGTGCGGGAATTTCATTCCTGAAATTGAGTACTGAGGGGTGTATTTTCCAAGACTTTAACAGTTTAATGCAGACGGAACAGCAAAGAACACATGCAGCAGTTCTGCCGGGTAGTGACTCAGACAGTGAAACGGACAGAGAGCCACATGATCACTGCTGTGTTGTGTGTTTGTTTTTTTGTCTGTATTTCTCTCTCCTGTGTCTCAATCGACCTGCACTATGGTCTGTGGTTCGATGGACCTGCACTATGTACTTCACTGACTGCTGTAGTCCCCAAGGTCTGCGGGGTGGGTGGTTGGCAACGAACTAACTGGGCAGCAAAGAAGACAGAGGAAACAGTAAAGAATAGATATAGCACTTCTGCCGACTTGTTGACACCGTGTGCAAGAGATTGGTATGTGTGTGTGTCTGTCTCACCGTCCAACTCTTTGAGTAAGCATGCTCCTGATAGTAAGAATGGATTAGTAGCGATTTCACAGTAGTTGAAAAAGATACTGCAGGAGCAAGCGGGCATTACTAGGGAATTAATGTATGCTTCCTTCTTGGTCACTTGTTGCTCTTTGTCCAATGAAAAATGGTTATTTAACTGTAGGATGTATTGCCATGTTACAAGAAAACATTACTCACCGTAGTAATGTTGTTTCTTTTTATGTTGACACTATATCAAGTCATCTCAGCCAAGACTGACACCCCAGAGATGAAACCTATGCAAATTTTAGAATTTGGAATGTAGGTTCAAACTTTGCATCCACACTACACTCTGGCATTTGCTCAGATTTGTTTCCAAGTCAGAGTGGAGCAGCAGCTGGTGAAACCAGCTTAAAGGCTACCAATAATTTTTTAGAAACATTTTACAGAATTTTTAAAACATCAAACAACTTAAAGCAGACTTGGGAAATGTTACCATATAATCAATAACAACAAGCTTACAATTGTAGGAACTGCAATAGTAATGCTCAGGCAAACTCATTAAAGAAGGGACAGATCCTTGTATGAACCTATTTCAGGTTCCAGAATGGGCATGGTTAGGGAGTGTAAACATAGTGATCCCTTAAGAAGAAACAGCATTACTGTGGTGAGTAACTTTTTTTCTTGTAAATTCAGGAATCACTCACTTAATGTTTACACTTTATGCAGACTTCATAAAAGTGTCCTGGAGGCTAGGTCTAGAACCTAGTTAGGAAAAGGTTCTGCAAGACAGCAGTTCCAAAGCTGGCATCTCTTCTGGACTGCATGTCTAAACAGTAGTGCTTTGTGAATGTGTGTACTGTTTTCCAGGTAGCTGCTTTGCAAAGATCTGATAACGGGATGCCCCTTGAAGACGCCACAGAGGCAGAGGTACCCCTCATGCAGTGTTCCCTTAAACCTGCTGATGGCATTTTTCCAGCTTTTTCATAGCAGAACTGAATGCAAAAGACTATCCAGTAAGACAAAGATCTCTTTAGCTGGTTTGCCTTTGCCAACCTCACCATAGGTAACAAAAAGCTGGGTACTGTGGAACCTGCCATCTCTTGTCTAATCCATGTAGCTAGTCAGGATTCACTTTAGGTCCAGGCTATGCAACTTTTCCTCACCTGGACTGGAATGCTCTGGATAGAGTGCAAGGAGGTTCACTGACTGATTCAAGTGGAATTCAGATACCACCTTAGGAAGGAATGTTCTGCTGGTTCTAGGAACTGCTTTATCCTGTATGGAATCATGTAATTTGGATCTGTGCAAAGGGCCTGCAATTCACTTACCGTCCTATCAGAGGTCACTGCAACCAGGAATATGGTTTTCCATGCGACATACTTCAGTTGAGCAGTTTCCATAGGCTCAAAGGAAGCCTCCATAAGCTGGGCAAGGCATATGCTGAGGTCCCAGGGTGGGACAAGGTGCCTCGCTGGTGGGTACGAGGCCAAAGACTTCCTTGCCAACTGATATGTATGGTGATACTGCTGCTAAATGCACCTTTAAAGTTGAAGGCTGTAAGCCTAACAACTGTAGGTGTACTAGGTACTGCAGAATTATAGACGACCCTGCCTCTATTGGGTTTATTTTTCTGGGGGTACACCAGTAAGAAAACCTTTTCCATTTTGAGGATCAAGCTTTCCTGGTAGTGGGTTTCCTTGAAACCTCAAGCATCTTCAGGACTTCTTTTGAGAGATCCAATCCAGAAAATTCGAACTCCTCAAGAACCATGCCCTCAGGCGTAGGGTCCTGGGATCCGGAAATGTTATTCTGCCTTGGGACAAAGTTAACAGATTGTGACAGAGTGGCAGACTGACTGGGTTCTTGTCGGACAGGACCAGAAGCATCAAGTACCAGGCCTGTCTGGCCCAGTCTGATGCTATCATTAGTGATCAATGTTGCAGGTTGCTCTGAGTTTCATAAGTACTTTCTGAATGAGTGGAAATGGTGGGAAGGCATACAGAAACTTCCCTGTCCAGTCCAGTACAAAGGCATCCTCTGGGACTGTTCCACTGGCTTGTGATCTGCAACAAAACTGTGGGAGCTAACAGTTCTTCCCAAAATGCAAACAGGTCTATACTGGGAGTGCCCCACCTTCTGAACAGTACAGCCAGAACCTGCTGGTTTAAGGCCCATTCACGATTTCCCTAGCGGATTCTGCTTAGGGAATCTGCCAGGACATTGTCTTTGCCTGGCAGTTGTACTTCAAATATGTTTGTCTCTAAGGACTATGCCAGCTCCCAGATCCTCATTGCCTCCGTACACAGTTTTGAGGATCTTGCTCCTCCCTGCTTGTTTATGTAGTATATTGTTCTGGTGTTGTTTGTCCTAATTTTGACAGACAGACTGCATTGCTAGTAGTACTGCTCTAAGTGTCAGGAGGTTTATGCATTCTAGTGACACCTGTGGGCTCCAGATGCCACTCACTGTGAGGTCCTGCAGATAGGCACCCCACCTAAGGAGTGAGGCATCCGTAATAAGAATACTTGTTGGTGATTGCTGAAGGAAGGGAATGCCCTCTCTGAGGCTGCTTTCTTCCTTCCACTACTGTGATGTTTCAACTAGTGTGATGGTCACCGACACTAGTTAAATGGCTTCCATCTTTGGGACCAGTTGTCCCTTAAGTGATACTGGGTATCTTTCATTTGGAGCCTGGCCCATGGAACCACAGCTGTGGATGCAGCCATGTGCCCTAGTAACTGTAGGAAGTCTCTTACAGGTCTCGACTGACCTGCTGTGAAAAACTCTGTTGTTGCTATCAAAGCTGTAACTCTGGCCTGCAGAAGGAAGGCTTTCTCCTGCAGGGTACTTAGCTCTGCTCCTACTTAGTACAGTATCTGAACAGGTTCTAGTTGAGGATTCTGCAGGTTTATCATGAATCCCAGATTCTTCAAGGTGCGTTTTACTAGCTGAATTGAGCACTTTGCCTGTTGTTCCGTTTTCCCCCAAGACTAGCCAGTCATCGAGGTAGGAGAAAACCACCACACCTTGTTTTCTCAGATGTGCTACCACCAGTGCCAGCCACTTTGTGAAAATCCTTGGAGCTGAGCTGAGACCAAATGGGCCCAGCTTGACTCTGCCATATTTTCTATGAGGTTGCCTGACTGGAATATGACAACAGATCCTGGTATCCCCGGCAATGACTTTTCTGCAAAGATGGTATCACTGTTCTTAGTGTGGCTATCCTGAATTTTTCTTTTTCCAAATGCTTGTTCAGAAACCTAAGATCTAACATGGGCTGCCGCCTGCCACTCCCATTTTTTCTACGTGTCAGGAATTTTCTTTAAAATTGTGTAGGAATATGACAATTTAATATACTGTAAAGTGCTGGCATGAGAAGGTAAAACACACTGTCCCTGTCTGTAAAGTGAAGTATCTCCTCCTGGCTTGGGGGAGCCAGGGGTCCCGCTTGCGGGGGATAAGCCATGGGTTACAGTCAGGGTATCCAGGAAGGTTGTCAAGCAAAGGCCAGTGGTAGGTAGGACCACCAAAGGACACCTGCAGCGGGTATAAGGGCTTGGGTGGGTGGAAGGAGGTCCCAGTAGTTGGTGGCAAAAATTGGGGACAAAAATAGAAAGTAAAAAAAAGAAAGAAAGGAGCCCCAAGATGGAGTCTTCCGTACTAGACAGGTTTGAGACCTGGAAGAACTTACTGGCACCATCTCAGGCCTATTTGTATCTGGCTTGGCCATATGGAATATGGCCGACATGGAGACTGTAAAGAGGCATGTGCATTATTTTGAGCATCAAAAAATGCAAATAAGGTTACCAAACCTATGATATATGGGATCAACGGCCTAGCACAAAAAGAAGAAAGTTTACTATTTACAATATGTATGGCATATCACTAAACTGTTTCAAGAAACTTAAACTAAAATCACTGAACTGGCAGAAGTAAATAATGAGAAAGTCAAGTTCAAAAAGTCAGGCCATGAAATTATTTGTACTGCTTATGGAGCCTATGTCCTTACTACTATTAGCAAACTATTGGGGGATATACATTTTTCTCTCCCTGCCACGGTGCAGTCCAGCTTGCAGCCGACCTCCCTGGCCCGACATCTTCATTCAGAGACCTGACCTTCCCCAAGCTGCCCCCACGGCTTGCCCCCCATGGCGAGGTTTGTTGGGGGTGCCACACCAATGGTGACAATGGATCCAGAGTGGGCCCTTGGCCCAAGCTTTCCCCACAGCTTAGCCCCCCCCCATGATGGGGGTCCAAAGGCAGGCACCTCCCCAGCATGGGGGGGGCATGCAATGATGCAATGGCAGTGCCATGCACGCTCCCATACACAGCACGCCAGGATTCTGCCCCGCCTCCACCCCAATGTATGCAGTTGGTGTGCAAACCCCCAGCCTCCGCTAGGGGCCAGGCTAACACTGGCCACTAAATCCCTCCCTCCCTCCTCAGATGGGGCACGTGATCCTTCTCCTCCCCAGCAGACCCCGACTCCTGAGGTCAAGCCCAACCTCGATTCATCTGCACCACAAGCAGTAGCGCTACCGCTGCACCAGTGGGCCAGCACTACTGAGGGATATTGATGAAGGAAGGGTTTCTGAACTTTTCTTTTACAAATCAGTCACCTGCTAAGCTGGTAGTGTTCAAATTGTCAGGGAGCCGGGAGTGTTTGGAAACATATGCCCATTTACCATTGAGTACTGATAGGAATTTGGGATCAACGACACCCCATCCTGCAGTAATCAATACAACATGTTTACAAGCAGGAAGTTGTACACTGCCCGAGACCATGCTTGTAAGCTTCACTTTACCTCTCCCACTATTTGATAAGGATTTAGCCATATTTGACAGGTTAGCCTCTATTTATTCAATTTGTCACTTAGAAGCAGGGATGTGCAAATCCTATTGCCTCCTGTCCAGGGCAAGTAAATTTCCTTGAAGGGCAAGTACAAAAAGAGAGCTAATTTCAGTGTAATGAATAGGGGCAAGTGAAAATTCAGCTATAGTCATGGCTGGGCAAATCCTAAAAGTTTTGATTTGAACACCCCTGCTTAGAGGGAGACATCTATAAGGAAAGGTTCGACCTTCCTAGAATGGTGGTGTATCACTCAGAGTTAGATCAATGGGCAGCCCCTCATACAGCCTACTGTGACATTAGAGGTTATCGATCCCTTTATGTGTTTGATATTATCACATCCATATGTGGATATTTCAATACTACTGGTCAACCTGTACTAATAACCGAGGGTTCAAGAACACCAGACAGTTGCACTTGCCCAGTGTGCCTCATCAAGTTGAGGGCACTGCAAGCAAAGGTCACATATAATATGGGAGGACAGTATTACATGGTTACTAGTCACAACTTTTTCCTACAGGGCTCTCAACAGTGTCCAATCCATAAGCCCAACTTTTGTTTAACTCCTACTTATAAAACCTTTCTAGGTACTCACGGCGCACATCACATGGGCACGAGAGCTAACATTTTTGTTTTATGTGGGGGCTGTGCCCCGCCCCCTAAAGGATTCTTAACTCCATGGGGGTGCGTAATCGGAAGGTGCAAAAGATGAAACAAAAATGTTCCCAGACCAGCACACAAAAATGTGTGCGCATTCCAGAAACCAACCTGCCACCTCCCAACCATAGCCTGCCACCAACCCACCACGCACACGTGCCAGCTGCAGCAGCCCACAACTACCACTCCCCACAAACCCTCCTCCCTTTTCACCCATCAGCGTCCCTCCCCCCCGCCTAAATGTATACATAGCAACAGGATGTCGCTATAGTCACCAACCCCCTATCCTGTCGCCCTCCCTGATGGTAGCCCTGTGTAAAAGCACCATAATTGAGTCACCTTTTTTTTTTTTTTTAATTTATGTTTATTCAGTTTTAATTGAACTCACATACAAGCACCTTGATTTCAGGTATAGGATGCATTACAAAAGAAATACGTTATATATAATACATATCCCTTCAATTCAGTGTTACCACACTTTGGGGTGTAAAGGAAAGTTCGACAATCTTCCTTGAAATAAGTACCAAAATATAAGCAGCATGACCATGGACAACCTAGCTGAGGTATTTTATAAGTGCAGTCCAAGTGAATCCCTTCTATCAAGATGGGCCTTACAAATGGCCCTGGAGACCAAGTAAAGTTAACATAAGCAAGGAGTTAACCCCTTTGAAATTTAATAAATGCAACCTAAATCAGTGCCTACTCTTCCCCCCCAATAAAATGCGTAAATTACACACAGTAATAAACTTAATGTTTAAAGTTTTTAAACAGCAAACAGAGCAGAAACTCTCCTGATAGTATAGTACTGTATAACAAAACAATCACAATATCTCTCCGCTCCACTGAAAAGACAGCTGGAGAAGTGGGAGAATAAGCAACATTTAGAAATCAAAAAATTTTGCTACTGAACATCAACAGCAGATCATGTATGTCCAGGAACGCCCCGAGGTTTGGGAGCGGAGAAGTTAACAATTTAGCTATGTAATGAACCTTCAGGTATCCAAGTCATCTTCCTTGAGCTCCTCTCCGTGTGGCTGTGATGCAAAGTCCCTCCGTATGGCTTCCAGCTTTCAGCCTGCGTCCGCCGGGTCATAGTAAATTAATACTTTGCTCGCGTACAGGATTTTAAGATGGGCCAGGAGCTGAAGTACATGGTTAATGCCCAGTTCTTTAAGTCCAGCATGAACGGCGTCAAAGCCACGGCATCTCACCCGCGCTGCATAGCTTAAATCTGGAAAAAGAGTGTATTGGGGTTCCATCTGGGAGAGACAACGGAGCAGTGGCTTTTGCTTTCTGAAGAATCAAGTCTCGAATTTGAACCCCAGCTGTGAAGACCAGACTAGCTCGTGGTAAGTCTGGGTTGTTAGGCTTATGTCTTGGCATGATCTTGTAGGCTCGCTGGATAAGGGAATCCGTTTGCAAGTTGCATAAATCAGCTATCAGATTTGCCATATATTGTAATAGATTACATCCCCTCGAGTCCTTCAGTTATACCCAAGAAACATAAATTAGACACACAAACCCCATTCTCCAAATATTCTAGCCTTGTGCACAATAACTTGCTTTCTTTTAGCATGCCATTTACGTTTGCTGATTTAGTCACTGTTTCAGATAGAGTTGATTGACTGGCTTCCATTGCAGTAACGTTTGTCTCTACGTGACTTAATCGATTGTTGAAGGAGTCCACCTTAGAATCAAGTTTTTGAAACGCTTCCAGGATAGCTCGACCAGTGGCCTCCAAATCCCCGGAGTGTTCAGCAGAGGAAGCACCACTTTTAGCTCCAGCGTTGGTGGGTGCAGAGCCCTTGCTTCTCCCCGGCTCTTATGGGGGATCATGCTTCGTTCTCCCCATCATATGACTCCCAACTAAGTTCGTTGCTGAAGACTCAGTAGCTTATACTGTCAGTAGAAAGCAACGTTGAGTTGCAAGAAGAACCAAAAATAAACTTTTTTGCTGTTTAAAGTAACTGGAGCAGACAGCTGATAGAGAAACGTCTAGTTCTGTCGGCTACTAGCCACACCCCCTCGATTGAGTCACCCTTTTTGAAAGCGCTCAGTCGCGGTCGCTGAATACATGGGATACCCTAAATGAGTTACTAAATGATGGCGACTTGGACTTGGTTCTCTCCCAACACATGGTTAGAACTTACTTTTGAGGTATCTGTAGTATCTGAAGCTGTCTTAAAGGTGATAGGAAAACAGTTTTTACACCCCTAGATGCCCTCCAGTTGTTTTCTTTATTGTGATATGTTTTTGACCTTTTTTGTTGAATTAATAATCTAAATTTTTTGCCTTTTTGACTACCCTGAACCCCTCTCTCCTCAGCAGTTGTTGTTCTCACTTTTCATACTGCCTTAACATTATATACTGTAACATCAATAACACCATTCCAGGCCATACAGATGAATAGCATGGAATGGGAGTTACTGATGTCACAGAATGTCTTAGAAATATGAAAAGAAAGAGCAGTAGCTGCTGAGGAGAGTGGAACTCTATGTAGATCTGACAGAATACATAACTGGCATGGGAAGGACGATGGAAGGGCAGTTAATTATGTAAAAATCATATTCTATCTCCTTTAATTTTTTTATGATTATAGTTTTTTGTGATTATATTCTATATATTATATAAATAGTTCTTTGCTGTTTGTGACAAGTGTTTGCTCAATACCACCAACAGTTAGGCGTTTACACACTACGCAACAGATCAAATCAGCTATGCCAGTGAGTATAGGATATAGACAGTATAAAATGTATACTGTGCTGCTTATGGACTGATTGGCAGAACTGTATCGGGCCACTGGGCCATTTGAAGCACATACTGGATTATCATGTTTAGATGGTGATACATGTGCTTTGCATGCATGAAGCCAGGGCCTGCAGAAATATGACATTTTGGCATATTGTAAAGTATTGGAAGTAGAAAGCAAAAGGGTTAATGAGATTATTTCTGTCCTAAAGGCTTTCTTCTTTTCTTGGAAATGTTGTTACTACTGCAAAAATTGAGTTGGTAGCTAGTACACTGTGCACAGCTTGTTACTGCTGAACATATTAACAAAATTAGATAACAAGGGCTACATGTGTAAAACATGCAGTCTCAGACTGGAAAAATACAGTATTGTACCCAGTGAAAGATTACCTTGTATGGACATATGCCGAGTTCTGTAAAGATAAGAACTAATGGAAAGTGTATATAGGACAGATTGTGAGAGGCAGATGGTGAGAACTACAAACCCCAAAATGAAGTGTTGAAGCCTCCACGATGCCTGTCTGGTTCGTCCTCCCAAGGGAAAGTGACTGATCATTGCTGGTACCTTGTAAGCTGGGCTGCTGGGGCTAATGCAGTATATTGTGTTAGTTCAATAAACCTTCCTTTGTGGTGTGAAATTCCTCATTTCCAGTGTAATCAGTGGCTCAAATACCCCAACAATATCCCCTGCCCCACTGGAAGGCAGGACTTTTTCTATAGCTTTTGATATTAACAGCTTTTTTTACTTCCAGTTCCAGCAGATTTTTTTTTCTATGGGAGAGTGGACTGGAAAACTTCTGTTTCTGCTGGTTTGTTAAGTGTCTGAACTGCAGACACAACCCCTGGCCCACTACTTCTGGTACCCACTTGTATGTAGTAATATTTACCCATTCCTGGATGTAGAGTGCCAGTCTTCCTCCCACTGACAATGGTTGGGCAATCTGGGCAAAACTGTCAGGGGGGTTGTTTTGTCTGGGGCTTAGGAGCTGGAGCTGCAGCATTATGCCCGGAAGCCTTTTTTCCCCCTCCTCTATAGTAACCTCTTTGTGACTGGTACTCGTGGGGGGGGGGGCTAAGAGACATAGGCTCTTGAGAAGTATTCCCTGCCTCTGCATCCCATTCTGTATGATCCGTAGGAGGTAGAGGCCTTGTCCTTCTCATTGTTACTTTTGAAAGTGGTTTTGTATTCAGCAACTTTTTTCATGTAGGATTCTGTTTTGTCACCAAATAATGAATCTCCCTCAATGGAGAAATCTACGGCCTTGTTTTTAGTATCCTGGGAAGGGATGGCAGTCTTTGGTCAGGAAAACCTTTTTTTTAACTTTTTATTTATAGCTTTTATAATAGTACAGCACAAACTGTAGCATATAAAAATACAGAAACTGAGGTACGCAAACCTCTGCACTGACTGTACAGGAAATTCAACAGGACAATAAAATGAGATTAAAAAATGTCCAAACAGTGGGAAACCCCACCAAAGCAATAACATTAGGAGTAAAGTCTGAACTGATTATCCCATAGGACACTGCCACGCTTACCCCAGAATACTGTAGAAGATTAACAAAACCAGGATATCAGGTCCCTTGAAGGACCACTGGTCGGTGAAGGCCTAAATAGCTGAGCAACTATAATCAGGGATATTTACCGATAGTCTGGACTCAGTTATTTTATTACCCCATATTCTTCAGCAAAGCAAGGCAACCTGCCATATGGGTTCCAACACAAACATATAGGACTTCTTTAATGTTCACAAACTGAGTAGTGGTTAAAACCATCCTCTATAAATTAACTATAGCCCTCACCATATACCAAAATCATGTGTTAACAAGGTCTCTAGAAAAATGGAGCAGCAAATATAAGAACATTTACTGAAACAAATGTAAAATAGAGCATTACATCTTGAATACTTCTAAATTAAACTGCACAACAGTTCCATGTCAGCGAGACCCCCCAGCATAACTTCACAGCACTGTTTGATGGTAAAGTCTCCCCAGCAAAAACCCATCAAGCAATGGAGAAATTAAACCCTTTCCATTCGAGCAAAACATAGTACATCACCCTTCCTCATCAGATGTATCATCAGGAGGGTTTAGTAAGCTGATCAACTTGTCCACAAATTGAGCCACTGAAGCAGGGTCATTAAATACATGTGATTTAGACAGATGCTGAACCTGCAGCCTGGCAGGGAAATCAACTCTTGCCTCCACTCCATGCTGCAATAGTTCTTTTTCAATTAGCTGCAGTTCTTTCTTTCTGGACTGCGTTTGGATATATAGGTCCGGAAAAAAAGCCAAAAGGCTGCCCTCCCAGATAATGTCTCCCTGCACCCTCGCTACCTGAAGCAAGGCAATCCGAGCGTCCGGGGTGGAAAGTGTAGCTATAGCTGTTAAAGGCCTCTACTTTGGGTCTCCGCATGGTCTAGGCCACTGCGGGATCGCAAAAACTTTAAGAACCTTGATTCCAGCATCTGAAGGCAATAAGGTGAGGTCCTGGAAGATCAACTGGGTCACCGCCTGCAGAATGTCTGTAGATCCCGCAAATCTAGGAGGGAAGCCAACAATGTGGATATTGGACTGCCTCTGTGAGTTCTCCAAATTTTCTACTTTTGCTTTGAGGAAGGCGAGATTATGAACATATGCAGCATTGCATTCCGCTTGACGGGAGCTGGCCTCCATCAATTCTTTGATAGCTGCAGTGTTCTCTTGAGTAGTGGTTTCATTTGCCGTCAGTTTAGCTTCCACTGCAGCTAGCCGCTGATTAATTTCCTCTCCTGTTGCCTGGATTTTGCCTAGCATGGCTAGGAACTGCGTGGAAGGGAACTCGTGCGCCATGGGTCCACTGGATGTTGTAGGCCCCAAACTTTTGGCTGATCCCGGGGAAGAAAGAAAGCCATCCAGACTTTGTGATGTGTCTCGATGGTCTTTTTTTGGTCCCATATCGCTACCAATTCTTTCCAACACACCTCCACGCTGTTGTTTTATAGTTAGGGTAAAGAAAGATAAGGTTTCAGGGTTTTCTGGCTGAAAATGAAACAGAGCTGTTTAAAAGTGCTGCCACCATGTTGCTGCTCTGCAGCGCCCCCTTCCAGGAAAACCTTCTTAATGACACTGCATGAGCCAAAACTCTGGCAGCAGCGTCATTAGTGCCCGCGACATGTGGAAATTATATTTTGTAGCATCCAGGGCTGATCTTGCCGTGGCAATCAGGTCCTGTGCCAAATCATCATCTGCTCTTTCTGCCAGTGCCAGAACTGTGTTCCAAAGTGCTTTTTGCTACTGTGCTATATGTGCTGAATAAGCAGTCTGCCTAATCAACAGGGAAGCTGTTTATAAACCTTTTTTGGCATAGCATCCAATTTTTCAGAGTCTTTTTCATGGGGCCATGCAGACAGAGTGATTTTGCTCCCTCACAAGCAGTAGGCTGGACCATCCCATAATGATCAGGATGGGCATACAGATATTCAGCTCTACAATGTCGGTTCGACAAATATTTTGTCGACCAATGTTACAGTGACGGTTATGTCAACCGCCTTCACACGTGACATAATCCGTCCGGCGCTGTGTTTTCTTCAGGGGCTTTGTTTGCCCCGTATCCCCCATACTTAAGATAATCAACTCTGAGTTGGAGCTGAAACAGGGAGGGGGTGCAAGACCCCAAGAAAGCAGTGCCGGAGTCCCGTGGTGACAGTATAGTGACCCGTCACAGTGTCGCTGTACTGTCGTTTGTGATAGAGGCATCGATGTTCAATCGGCATATGCAGATATCCCACTCCCTGCTTGTCCACCTGATATTTTCTCTCAGTTCTTTTGTTAATGGCTACAGCTGAAGTGGGTGCAGTTTTTGCTATGGCCTTTTTAAGCGGTTTATGTATGGGAAGTAACATACTTTTTGGTGGAGCTACTTCAAGCATGACCACAAAATCAGCATCTTCTTCATCTTCCTCGGTTTCTAGTGTGGGGGATGTTGAGGGAATCAACCATTTGTCTGACAAATGAAGAAAAGATGAGTAGTCCTCAATTTGCCTTTGAGAAGGTTTAACATTTTGCTCAGGTGTGCCCCGTAACTCCATGGGATCGCCTTCCTCCATATGCACATAACATTCTTCCTCCTCCTCTTCCACAGGCAGACAGGTTGGGGCCTGAGCCTAGGGATGGCAGTGGCAGGTATTTTAATCAAATTCTGGCTCACCTGGAAAAATTGCCACATTTCTGATATGTCCTCTTTAGAGGACTTTTTTCTGTGTGCCATCTGCCTGCTCCTTTCTCCGTGCAGGAGGTGTGATAGTGACATTATTTTCTTTGTGTTTCTTTTTAGTAGACATTGTTTCCAGTGCCTGTTTTAAGACTCTTTTATTTTTGCCATCACTGGATTCAAGGTTCCCCCTTTCAGGCAACCTGATACCTGAACCATCTTTACCAAGCCTTTCAGATGGCTGTGCAGCATTAACTTTTTCTTTTTTCTTGTCATTTTTTATATTATTCGCTGCTGTACTTGAGGAGATGGACCCTTTTGATGCCTGCTTTCCACCATCATTAGGACCACCCTCAGAGCCTTTTTTATTATTTTTAGGTGACACAGAGGCAGACTGAGGAGGCATGCTTCTTTTTAAAATGTTTACCCTTTTAAACGAAGATTCTGGGCAAAAAATATGATAGCACTTACAATTTATAAAATCACGTTGTGGACCTAAACACTTAAAACAAAGCTCATGAAAGTCTGCCCTCGCCAGGAGCTAAAAATAATTTGTACAATTTTTTGATGGTCCACAAGGTCTCGCCGACATACCAATTTGACAGAACCTTGAAATAATAAAAATTATTCCCAACAACGATACAATACAAGAGTCCAATAGTAAATAAGTAAAAAAAAAAAAATTAAAAACTTAAGAATGCTGTGCCAAAGGTCAAATTGCAGCTCCTGTAAGAGGAACCAATTAATTCAGGTGACAGGGCACAGACAGAAACGGAGTGTGAAAATGCTCTGTTCTCTGTAAACGGGATAGCTAAAAATAGTACACCACAATAGCCGGCCCATCAGCGCACCAGTAGTACTACCGCACACAACGCCAGCAACCCGGGTTCGGGGATGAGCCTGGGTCATCGGGGGCCAGCCAGTGGAAGGAGGATCTAGCATCCCAGAGAATACTCTCCTTCTCCTGCAGGGAAGGGTGCCATGTCTCACTGTACTACCGCCACCTGTTGATGCATGGGGGGTGGAACGCATAGGACATGGGGGACACGCCCTACTTTGTATCACATGAGCATGCCAACACATGCTCATGCTGGGAACTATTTTCCAAATGCCGACATCCCTAAGAGGTTCAGGGCACAAAGAGAAAGGGGGAGGACCCGGCAGTGAAAAAAAAAACCTCCTCCTCCCACTCACAGCACCATGACATCTGGTATATCCAGACTGAAAGACAGGTAAATCCACTATAGTCAGCCAGGGCAGAGGAGGTACAAAATGTAACTTTAAAAAAAATTAGTAAAAGACTAATAAAAGCAAAAAAAGAATTGGCTTCCTAGCCAAATTGCCAAAAATAAAAACAATAGCCAAGCAGCACATTCTCCAGTTCCAGGGAATCAAAACGGGAACCAGAGAAACCACCATAATTTACAGAAAATCCTAACTTAACATAGAGTGAAAAAAACTAAAAAATGCTTTTTGAAATAAACTACAAAATAAAAACCCAACAGGAGAACCAGACATTACTGGAGTTCATTGTGGACTGACTGCTCTCTTCAGGCAGAGAAGTAGATCTGAGCAATGGCTGATCCACTCCTGAAGTCTCAGGCTCGGGTACTTAATCTGGGTAACCAATGTGCCAGGCACCCCCATTCTGCCTAAGCACCATGAAGCCAGCCTGTTTCTAAACTTTTATGTTCTATAAGTCCCACTGTTTTATGTAAAAAGGGGCCGTGATGGGCAGGCACAGTGATGGTCGGACAGTATCCTCTGCTTAAGATATCATAACCTGTTGTCATACAAATTATTCCAATGTCACATGCAGAGGATTTGGACTTCAGGGCAGGAAACCAACAGGAACAGATGACATCAAAGCAGAAATTTCATAGAAACATAGACTTTGACTGCAGATAAGGACCGCTTGGCCCACCTAGTCTGCCCATTTCCCTACCTAGAGGATAAGCTGCAAATTCTATTTAACCAACAGCCTATTTCTTCCTACCCCACAAAAACTGCCTTATGTCTATCCCATGCATTCTTGAATTCTCCCACAGTTTTAGACCCCACAACCTCCTCAGGAAATCTGTTCCATGTGTCCACCACCCTCTCTGTGAAAAAATACCTCCTCACATTGCCCCTGAGCTGTCCCCCCCTTTATCTTCAAATTGTGTCCCCTCGTTCTTGCACATCTCTTTTTCTGAAAGATGCTACCCTCTTGGACTTTGTTGATTCCACTGCGGTTATAACGTTTCTATCATGTCCCCCCTCTCCCTCCTTTCCTCAAGGGTATACATATTAAGCTCCTTTAGCTTCTCCTCGTATGGCTTCTCTTGCAGACCCTGCACCATTTAGTTGCCCTCCTCTGAACTGCCTCCATCCTGTCTATGTCCTTGCGAAGATGGGGTCTCCAGAACTGGGCATGAGTACTCCAGATGGGGTCTCACCAACTGTCTGTACAGGGGATAACAACTTCCTGTTTTCTGCTGGTGATGCCTCTCCCTATACAGCCCAGTATCCCCCAGCCCTCCCTACCGCCTTCTCACACTGCTTACCAACCTTAAGGTCATCTGATATGATTACCCCCAGGTCCCTTTCCATTTTTGTTGTTGTTACTACCTCCCCCGCCATTGTGTAATCTTCCCCTGGGTTTTTGTTTCCCAGGTGCATTACTTCATACTTCTTTGCATTGAATCAAGGCTGCCATACTTCTGACCATTCCTCCAACCTTGCCAAGTCCCTTCTCATCCTTTCCACGCCTCCTTGTGTATCAACCCTGTTGCAGATCTTTGTGTCATCTGCAAAGAGGCATACTTTTCCTTCCAGTCCCTCTGCAATGTCACTTATAAACACATTAAAAAGGACTGGACCCAGTACTGAACCCTGCGATACCCCACTAGTAACCCCTCTTTCTTCAGAGTGGACTCCATTTACAATTACTTTCTGTATCCTGTTGTTCAGCCAATGTTTTACCCAGGCTACCACCCTGGGACCCACTCCCAGGCTGGTTAATTTGACTACTAATCTTCTGTGTGGGACTGTGTCAAATGCCTTGCTAAAATCTAGGTAGGCCATGTCCACAGCCCCTCCCTGGTCTACTACTTTGGTCACCCAGTCAAAGAAATCAATTAGATTCATCTGACATAACCTTCCCGCTGTGAACCCATGCTGTCTTGGGTCCTGTGCCCCACTGGCCTCTAGGTACTCAACAATGCTTTCCTTCAGATGTGATTCCATCACTTTCCCTCCCACAGAGGTCAAACTGACAGGTCTGTAGTTTCCTGCCTCTGTCTTGCTCCCACTTTTGTGAAGGGGAATCACATCTGCCTTCCTCCAGTCCTCAGGTACCACACCATCCTCCCATGATTTGTTAAAAAGGGTAGTCAGTGGTGTCACTAGTTCTCTGCTTAATTCTTTTAGAATTCTGGGTGAATTCCATCTGGCCCCATTGCTTTGTCCACCTTCAGTTTTAGGAGTTCTTTCAGAACCCTTTCTTCTGTGAAAGGACTGGGATCGGACCCCAGTGCTTCTGTTAATTGGATTAGGCACCTCCCCCACTTCCTCTTTTGTGAATACTGAACAGAAGTATTCATTCAATATCCCTGCCTTTTCACTATCACTCTCCGCCCACCCACCATCCATTCAATTCAGCCTCACAATCCCTCCCTTTGTCTTTCTACGCTCCCTGATAAACCTATAAAAGGTTTTATCCCCCTTCTTAACCGAGTTGGCTATCTTTTCCGCAGTTTGTGCCTTTGCTATTCTGACTACCCTCCCTGCTTCCTTCTGCCTTAACTGGTACAGTTCTCTGTCCTGCTCCTTCTGTGTTTCCTTATACTTCCTAAATGCCATTTTTTTCTCCCTAACCTTAACCGCCACTTCTTTTGAGAACCATAGTGGCTTTTTCTTTCGTTTTGATTTGTTTATTTGCTTCACACAAAGGCTTGTTGCCTCTGTGATGGCAGTTTTGATATTTCCCCATTGTTGCTTCACCCATCCTTCTAGCCTGTTTGCTAGTGCTTTTCTAAGGCACTCTCCCGTCTTGCCAAAGTCAGCCCTCCTGAAGTCCAGAACCCTCACTTTTGTATGGCTTGACTCTGTAGCTGATTTTATCGTGAACCACACTGTTTGGTGGTCACTTGTTCTCAAATGGCTACTCACTTCTAGATCTGAGATCCTCTCACTGTCCCCATTTGAGAGTACGAGCCAGTATTCATGCAAATATCTTTAGTAATACAAAATGAAATGTTCCAAAACTTGTGGGGAATGTTATGAGATATGAAATCTGCAGATGCCAGCAGTAACTGTTTTTCAGGAAACTGGAAAGCAACTTTAAGAAAAAAAAAGCAGGGCCACTTCCAAGAAGCAAGCAATAAAATGCACAAGGCTTCTCATTATAATTAACAGAGCTTTCAGTAACCAGAGTCTAGGAATCCAAGTACTGCAGGGTTAGACTTCAGACTCTTGATCCTGGTGTCTTGAAGTTTACTATTATCCTACCCTCTAAAATGTTTATTATTACAGATCAAGATGTCAGATGAGATACTGGGTTGAATCAAGGCTTCAAAAGGCAGTTGCTGAATCCCTGAAGGTTTGTGAGGAGTGTTGGCAGACGTGCAGTAAAAAGACAGGAAGGAGAAGCCCAACTAACAACGTAAGTGGTAGCAGTAAAAACTATGCATGGCATAAGCAAGAGAGATTTAGTGTAAATAACTAAAGAGTAAATGCATGGATTAAGGAGAGATTCCAGCATGCTTGCTATCATTCAGACATCGCCCCGCTGCCTTTCATTTTCATTGGTATGGCAGGAATCGGAACTCGGACAGAAATTAATAAAAGGGTTATGCCTGAACAATGCAAACCATGAACGGATCCCATAACTTTGCAATTTTCTGGCATAAAATTTGCATTAATGTCAGGCCAGGCCAAAAGCACAGTGGCTAGGGAGCCGCTTGCCAGAACAGTAAGCTTGGTTTGCACAGTGAAACTGGGTCACTGCTGTAGGCCAGCTAAAGTGTGAGGTGGCATCTGCCTGGATGATCCTAGTCCCCAATGTGGGGGTGGGAGGCAGCTGTCTGTTCCGTCACTGCATGCTGATGCCCCCAGTGAAACAGCACAGGCAATATAAAGCAGATGAGGGAGGCCATCTTGCCCCTAGTCAGCATGCTAGTGTGAGTCTGTGTTCAGGACCTTGTCCTCCCTGATGGCATCTCTGAAGGCTCCACCACAATGTGGCAATCTGTTGGAGACAATGGTTGGTGGGTAAGTGGCTGTAGAGGCTGGGAGGTCACGAGAGGGGCCTGAAAGTGATGGCTGGGTACAACAGTATAAAAACAGGATGAAAAATAAAACCACTGCATTTATGCCTTTTGCATGCCTTGTATAATCCTTGAGTTTGTACTCTTTGTATGAGAGGGCCTTCTCTCCCAGTACAAGACTGTGCTTCAGACACAGACTCACCCAAATGCTGATGAATTTGTCAGGATGCACTGCAGAAACCCCTGGGAGGGGAGTACAGAAGTGCAAGTAACCACCGAATGTGACCAATATTTATTTATTTATTGAAATGTTTCACCAGGACAGGTGCACTGAGCAATAATTTCTTCGTCTCATGGCATGTCCTGGGGGAAAAGGGTAGAGGGATAAATACAGAAAGCAAACAACTTCAGTACATTTCGTGTCACACAGTAGTTATGTAGCCAGAGAACAGATCGTACACATCCAAGGTAATTGCAGAGCCAGACAATAAATAAGAGGCAGTTATACTACACAGAGAGGCATACGGAGAATTAAGTTCTACATTTGATTACATATTTGAGACAACACAGAACATACATAACATCAAGAACAACATCTATACCATACCAGAGCCACAATGTAGCATGAGACGAGTAAAATATGAAGATAGATTTGCAGAGAGTTGAGTACTTGCACTGGTCTGGAGCGGGCAGGCAGAAGTTGAGACTAGTGTATGACAGGATTTAGACACAATACAACTAACAGGAGTACAAGGAAGTTATTGGGGGTTACTTGGAAGTGGAAATGTGTAAGCGGGAGGACTGGAGCTAAGGTGATAATCTGGTGACAAAAGTGCTAGGGGGCAAAAAGTGCAGAAAGGAGCAGAGTGCCATGAAGCCAAGATGGGGTCATGTGCATACACAGCTGGAGGTTAAGTAAGGCTGATGTGAGTGAGCTTAGGGTGGAGGAGTGCCGGATTTGAGGGGAGAGAGCATTCCATAGTTTAGGCAGGTGGTAGGAGAAGGCATTTGTGCCAGCGTGGTTGGCGGCTTGGGACTGCCAAGGTACGCAAGTCACTGGATCTTAGAGAGTACTGAGGGGGAGGAGGGGTGGATAGGGAGGAGGAGATATATGGAGGCAGATAACCAAGACAGAATTTAGAGATAAACTTGGCGCCGTGGAGTGCACGACAGTTACTGAGAGTAAGAAAGTTGAGAGAGTGGTAGAGATCGCAGTGGTGGGTGAGGGGAGGGGCATCGAGAGCAAAGCAGCAGAAGGAGTTGAGGCGAGTATCCAGTCTGGCTAGGGAGGACTGAGGGGCGGCACTGTAAACTATGTTGCAGTAGTCAATTATAGGCAAGATCATCTTCAGTATTAGTTCACGCCTGGCTGTAAGTGAGATGCAACTGCGGTTTCTGAAAAGAGCACCAAGTTTGGGCCGAAGTTTTTTCAGAATGACGTCAATATGCGCTGAGAAGTTGAGGTACCTGTGGAGCCAGGCGCCAAGGCACCTGAAAGAGGATGTGTCCTCTAGAAGAGTCCCACCGAGGGAGAGGAAAGTGGGTAGGTGGTTTAGTCTGGTGAGTCTCTGCCTTGTGCCAAAGGTCATGGAGACTGTTTTCTTGGCATTAAGAAAAAGTTGATGTGAGCTAAGCCAGAGTTGGACATTTGTGAAGTTGAACTGATGGTTGTAGTTGGCGGGATAGTCTCATCCCCAAGGAGGGTCATAAGTGGGGTCCCGCAGGGATCAGTCCTTGGTCCCCTCCTGTTCAACGCCTATGTCTCTGACATAAAGACAGGTATCAGGAGTGAGATGACTCTCTTTGCGGTTGACTCAAAAGTGGGGGCAGTGGTGGATGGGGAGGAGGGAAGGTGGCTCTACAGGGGGACCTGGAGGCCTGGAAAGATGGTCTAGAAAGTGGACGCTGAGGTGCAATGCAGGGAAATGCAAGATACTGCACCTGGGGACCAGAGATCTGGGCCAAGTGTACACCCTGTATGAGGGGAATGCTACAAGTCTCGATGGCTGAGAGTGACCTGGGGGTGGTGGTGGATATCAAGATGAACAACTCAGATACTTGTAGGAGGGCAGTGGCCAAGGCCAACAGGATGCTGGGATACATCGCTAGGGGGATCACCTCCAGAAGGAGGGAAGTGATACTCCCTCTGTATAACTGCTTGGTGAGGCCGCACCTCGAGTACTGCGTGCAATTTTGGAGGCCACACTCAAGAGGACATTGAACTCCTGAAGAGGGTCCAGGAGAGGCAACCAAAATGATTTTGGGGCTTGGGGGACAGGACCTATGGGGAGAGGCTCAAGAGCTAAATATGTACACACTGGAGAGAGAAGTGACCGGGGGACATGGTAGAGGTCTTCAGGTACATGAAGGGGTAAATGGGGAGGAGCAGTCGGGGTGCTTAGAAGGGGGCAACTAGAAGGCATGGGTGGAAGCTGGAGGGAGATTCAGGGAGAAAGGAGGAGGTGCTACTTCACTGAGAGGGTGGTGGAGCCATGGAATACACTGCCCAGGGGGCTGGTGGAGCAGAGACAGTGTGGGAGTTCAAAAGGGGTGGGACAGGTACAGGGGAAGGGTTCTGGAGAGCAAAATCCAGCGCTGGCGAATATCGGAACTGGGAAGGAGAAGCTAGACAGGGCGAGGGGGGCAACAAGGTCAGCTCCCAAGGTGGGGGCTGACCAAACGAGCAGACACGAAAGACCATTAGGCCTATTCTGCTGACATTTTAGTATGTTAGTATGTAACTGTAGTCTGGTAGTGACATCAGAGACAGATTTGCCAGTTGCGTATAGAACTGTGTCATCAGCATACATATGAATGTAAGCTGACGTGCAAACTAGGGGGAGGTCATTCTGAAAGATGGAAAAAAGAAGTGGACCAAGCACTGAACCAGTGCTTGTGGGCAGGGGAGATGAGGTGACATCAGCAATTTGGACCGACTGCAACCTGCCAATCATGTAGGCACTGAACCAGCTTGTGGCAGATAGGGAGCGGCCAGCAGCTGTGAGGCTGCTCAGAAAGAGTGGGTGCGAGACCGTGTCGAAGGTTTTGGCCACATCAACAAAGATGGCAGAGGTAATTTGACCTTTCTCTAATCCTGTGGAGACAGCTTCTGTTAACCTTAGAAGTAAAGTGGAGGTGGAGTGTTTTTTCCTAAAAAACAGACAAAGGGAGTCAAGAAAGCAGAGTCAGTGAGGAAGGAAGAAAGTTGCTCAAGGACAAGATGTTCTTGTAGTTTAGCTAGGGTGAAGAGAGATAGGGCGAAAGTTACTAGGGGAAGTGGAGTTACCACCCTTAGGTAGGGGGAGCACAACTGCGTATTTCCACACAGAGAGTATGGTAGCAGATGCGAAGGACAGGTTCAGTACGAGCGAAAGAGGGTAGGCAATAGCTGGAGCAGAAAGTGAGAGACGGCCTTGGGTCCAGGCCATCTGGCAAAGTACCTCTGGAGGGATTTAAAGACAGGAGAGCCTGAAGGGTGTCTTCAGGAGTAGTAGGTGTGAAGGAGAAAGTGGTAGGAGATGAGGAGACAGGGAAAGGCAGAGAAGAGGAGAAGATGGCAGAGGATGATAAGACAGGGGAAGGGGACAGTGGGGAGTCGGGGTTGGCATATGCCAAGGAGGGTGGATGTGGTGAGGCAGAGGGGGCTGATAGGAGAGAATAGGCACAGGTCATGAAATAAGCATTGAAGCATTCAGCAATGGCCATAAGTTCAGAGATAATGGAGAGGTTATGCTTGAGGATGGGGGTAGGGGATTTAGTAGCAGGGGAGAAGAGGGAGTAGACTACCTTCCAGAATTTGGATGGGTTTTTATTATTTATAGGAAGTTCGAGTGAAAGTGTTCAGATTTGCCTAGACAGATTGCATTTGCACATGCATAATGGAGCTCTCTATACCGCTGGTGATCGCTAGGGCAGAGGGAACCATACCAGTAGTTACATGACTTTATGAAAGACAACTGACAAACTGAGTACTTCCCCACACCAACTCAGTGAGCAGCCCCATCCTCCCCTTTTTCTTATCCAGTTTAAGTCTGAAAAAAGAAAACAGTGCCAGCTAAAGCAGAAACAGTGTCAGCTAAGGTAGACAAAGGGCAGTGTCAGTTCCCTATTGTTTGCTTTACACTACAGCAATCAGGACACTGCAGACGTTCAACTTTAGCAAAGTCTGAAAAGTTTGATTTGAGTTTGCAAGTTGAGGTTATCATAGTCATTGAAACAAAGTGGCAGGGCAGTGTGACAAAGCAGTGGGTAGGGTCAGTGGGATGCTGGGAAACATAGAGAGAGGTATCTCCAGCAGGATGAGGAAGGTGGCACTGCCACTGTATTGCTTGCTTATGAGACACCACCTAGAGTGTTGTGTCCAATTCTGGTAGCCGCACCTCAGAAAGGATATAGACAGAGTGGAGGCAGTCCAGAGGGGAGCAACTAAAATGGTGCAGGGGTTGCATTAAAAGCCATAAGAAGAGAGAATGAGGGATCTCAGAGAGGAGAGCAAGAGGGAACATGATAGAGACCTGCAAGTACCTCATGGGGGTAAACAGGGTGAACGAGAAGAGTCTCTTTCAAATGAGAAAGAGCACCAAGACCAAAGGGCATATAATGAAGCTGGGGGGGGGATTAAGAAGGATGGGAGGAAGAACTACTTCACTGAAAGAGTGTTGGATGCCTAGAAGAGACCATCAGCGGAAGTAGCAGAGCCAACAACAGTACGGGGCTTCAAGCATACATGGGACAGGCATAGGGGGAATATGTATTAGTAAATGGGCAGGGAGGAGGAAGGGTCGAAGTAGACCACTTAAGGTCTGCGGAGACAGACTAGGCAGGGACCACCTGGACAGACAGGGTAGGCCGGGCGTTCCTTTTCTGCCAACAAATTCTAGGTTTCTATGATATTCTTTTTTTTTTTATACTTTCATTTTTATTATTCTTCATTATTTGATGAAAACAATGCATTCACAACATAAACGTATAATAATATAACACTGTAGTACAATGGGAGACTCAGCCCCCTTAATTATAGGAAAAGAATATCTAGATGTTATGCTACCACATCCAGGGGTAATTGCTCAGAGTCTTTCCTGAAAGTCCAAACCATAGTTGCTGCATCCTGAGCCCATGAGCAGTATGACTAAAACATTTCTAAAGTCCAGGATCAAGTCCAACTTAAACACACCCTTTTAGAGGGCTTGTGTTGTCATACTTTAGCCTTAATTGTAAGGGAGAAACTTTAACTTTTAAAGCAGCATTCAAGCAGTTTCAAATCTATATATTTGAGCACATTTTGGAGATCCAGTAATGCAATGTAATGGGAAAGTAAGGAAACGAGAGAAAGTTACATAAATCTCCTCAATGACTGATTTTCAACCCCTCACTTAGAATGTCCCATTCTATTTTATTTGATTTACATTATCAACAAAATACAAAGGATTTTTAACTATCCTTATTACAACAGACGATATTGGTGTAACATCAATACTACAAACAGATACGAGCTGTACTTAGCCCAATGCAAGATCAAGTGTCCCCATCTTCTGCCAGGTCCACATCCTCGTCTTCTTCCCTTGTTCCCTTCTGCTGACCAATTTGTAGCCGAGAGGCCCACTTTCCAGCTTCAATAGGATCAGTAAAAATCCACACTTTGCCCTCAAAAACAATTCGGAGCTTGGCCAGGTAGATGATCGTGTGGGGTATAGCAGCCTCTCATAACTTAAGGCGGACACCGTCAAATTTCTTGCAGCGGGTCCTCGTCGCATAACTAATGTCGGGGAAGATGTAAATATTCTGATCATCCTGTGTGAGGGAACCCGACTGTCTGGCCATCCGAAGAATCTTATCACAGGTTCCGATTCCGGCAGTCACTACTAGCAGGGTATGTGGGACATCAGATTGCTCACAATATCGCCGAGGTGTGATTCAATATGCTTCCTGGAGACCGAACTGGAAATCTTGCTCTCCATCCATTAACTTTTCGTTAAGCCAGTCCTGTAGAAATAGTATAGGGTGATCACCTTCAATCCCCTCCAGAAGGCCCAATATGCACAGGTGAGAGGATCGGGCCTGGTTCTCCAAAGTTTCCAAGCGGGCCCTGAAGTGTGCGTTCTCTTTTACCAGCATCATGGAGGTTACTGCCGCCAAGTCTGCTTGACTTTTAGCTTCTTGCACCGTATTTTTTAGGTGGTCAACTGTAACTTCCACCGCCGCTACATGGGTTCCAAAAGAGTCTATCTTTGCATTAAGGTCTGTCACTGTATTAATCAGTCTTTGAAATTTTTAGACCTAGAGAATTAAGAGTTTCTCCGTAGTCCAATGTATTTTCGGCCTGTGCGCTCATGTTGGGCCTCAAGTGTTGAGAAGCATTGCTCGACTTCCCTCCAGTCCCAGCACCTTGGTCCTTTCTCGGATTGCCCATTCTATATCAGTTTTCGCTCCTCTTTCCAGCTGTATAGAGTAATTTGCCCAAAAGTTGTTTCAAATAGTGTTTTTTGAACTTTTATTCTCTATTGGACAAGAGCTGCTTGAATCTGCTGCTTCTCAGCTCGGGCTCCACAGCGCCCCCCTATAACATTCTTTTTAATGCACCCCAACAACTGGGTTACTTTATTAGCTTCTTGTTCACAGTATAAATTTAAAGGAGAGGGCAAATGTGTGCTAACATGTTGATGTTTAAAACTGGAGCAGCTCTCTATTACAATGAACCACTTAAAAACACTAGATCTACACCAATTATGCTTTAACTTTGTTTTCTAGTTATTTGCATTTTTTTACTTTCTCTGCTGTTGGTCTACTAAATACTGTAGATACTGCAGCAATTATTTCAGAATCTTTCAAAGTGTATCTGACTCTCCCCTGCTAACCAAACAATTACTGTTTGGGATATCACAGTCTGTTTTTATGGTGACTTCCCTATGGTGGGTCCAGAGGTGTGTGTGAGATCAGTACTGTGCCAGAGTTCAGCTACATATATTTTATGATACTAGAAAGAAAGCTAAACTCTGGCAAGTAGGCAGTTTGTAGAAATGGGGGCGGGGAGGCAACTGTGAAGCGGCAACATGGCGGACGGACTTTAAAATCGCTCTCTGCTATACAACAGAAACTGCACTAAAAGTCTGTTTTTCATCCAATTCCGCGAACTTACAACAGTAAAAAGATATATCGGAGACTTTCTGGTTCACAATGGGGCCAAAAAAAGACTCAAAACACACATCCCAGAGCCTGGATGTGTTTCTTTCACCGGCGGACTCCTCAAAGGGATCAGGGCTGAGTGGTCTGGGTGGAGTCATGGTTCCCAAGCTGCCAACACTGCAGATACTGGCCATGCTGACAAAAATTCAGGCTACTGGGGAAGATACCAACAAGTGCCTGACTGTCATGGAGACTAAACTCCTTGACAACGAGACAAAAGATTCAAGAAAATATTGGGGCCATAAAAGAATTCGCTGAGGCAAGTGCTCGGCAAATCGAGTGTAATGCAGCATATGTAAAAAACCTTACCTTCCTGAAGACAAAAATTGAGGCCTTAGAAAATACTCAACAGCAAGCAAATGTGAAGATAGTGGGATTCCCCCCTCGATTGGCAGGCAAAGAGGAGATCCTTACAGTAGTGAGCTGCATGATTTTCCACGATCTCCAACTTCTGTTACAAGACATGAACGCTAAGGTCACTAAAGTTTTTGCGATTCCACAAAGGCCCCATCCACGAGAAGATCCAATGCAGAGGCCTTTAACTGCTATTGCCACACTTTCGCCGGTGGAGGCCCAGATTCCATTACTTCAGGCTGCTAGAACCAGAAGGGGGATTTGTCTGGGAGGGGAGCCGTTTGGCCTCTTTTTTCCCCCCAATCTCTCTCGGCCCAGACACAATCTAGAAAGAACGAGCTCCAGGAAAACGGTATTGAAGCGCAGCTCCATTTCCCTGTGCGGCTGCAGATCAGCTACAAATCTCTGACTCACATTTTTGTGGACCCCGTTGCAGCAGCTGCCTTTTCAGAAAAAATAACTGGGCAACTGAACCCTCCGGAGGCAAACTCGGACAAAGAATGGTGAATAAACTGTATATCTCGACTGCCTCAATGTTTTATGTTGATTTCGGGAGCTGATTTGGGGTTGTAAGATATTGTATCCTGGTTACTGTTCGGCTAGTGCCTGTTGCAATTTTATTTCACGTTAGCCAGAGTTGCTGCTTGATATAGTAAGTTTAGTCCTGTCTAAGAGATCTGTAGCTAGTGTAGGAGTAGAAATATTTCATTGGTGAGAAGTCTCACCACTCAGTTTGTGAGCATTTAATAATGATATTTGTTTATATCCTCTCATCTCACAGGGCAGATTTCTGTCCATATTTTGCGGGGATGCTCAGCAACTTAACTGAGCCCAGACTTTCTTATACATTGTTTGTCTCTATGCACTGTGCCAGTCAGCCCTCCCACATACACGCAGTCCTGCGAGGGATCCGATATTCTGGTATTTTTGACTGCTGCAAATGCTTAAAGTAAGAGTGGAAATTATCTACATAATCATCAGTTCAGACTTTACTCCTTACATTTAGCCATCTGGTAGTTTCTTGTAATATATGTACAAAGCCTCAATAATACTATACTAAAAGTTCCCAGCAACACATCACTACTCTCAATAATATTATCCTGAAAAGTGATAATACTATCGTTTATACTGATAAGTGTTTTACAAGGCAGCAATACCATCTCGAGATTTGGGGGACTTTAGGACCTCTCGAGCTTTGCTCTCGAGGTTCCATGTCCCCAAAACCTCTCGATGGTATTACTGCCTTGTAATACACACTTATCTATTATTCTATTTATACTGCATGGACGTGATGTTTTTATATTGCTGATTTAAGTATTGTATGTACCTGTACATTCAGACTGAGGGTCTATGTACCCTACCCTTTCTCTTATGTATTATGGCATGTGCTGTAACTTCATAAAATCTATTTAAGTTTAAAAACCAAAAAGAAATGGGGGCTAAAAAATGCTTTAAAAATCACTCAGAAAGTTGTGCCGTGATACCGGGCATGCATGTATGCATATTCATATCCCAAGGAATATGAATATGCATAAGTGCAGGTCCCGTAACACAGAAGCACTTTCTGAACTATTTTAACGCATTTTTAGCACACGTTTCTAAAAACTGCCTACTTGCCTGAGTTCAGCTTTCTCTGAAATATCGGAAAATATATGTAGCTGAACTTGGGCACAATACTGATCGCACAAGCCTCGGGAACCACCATAGCGAAGTAAGGCACTGCCAAGCAACCGGGATCCCAGCAACGCGTGACACTCACTCATGGATCGATCTCTTCTGTGGTGTGTAAAAGCACACCATGCCGGAGCAGCACACAGCGGGAGGGATCGGGAGGGAACACAACAAAATAATTTCAGCATAGAAGGGTGCCATGTAAAAGTGCCTACGGTTCCCCCCCCTCGTACAATCTGCTGCCTTAACCATCGTTACCATGCCTTTCTAACTGCTGAGAAGCTTTATCTTTTTTATCTGTCCTCTTTGACAGGGACTGTTGCTTATGAGGGCAAAAAAAACTCTGATACATGCTTTCCACCATCATTAGGCACTCTCTCTGATCCTTTACTGTGTTTTGGCGACACAAAGGCAGACCGAGAAGCCATAAATTCTTCTCTTTTTTTAAGCCCTTTTGTTTTGGAGCCAAATTTCTGACAAAGTACACAAGTTTTTAAATCATGATCAGGCCCCATGCACCTTAAACAAAACTTGTGGCAGTCTGCCTTTGCCAATAGCTGAAAACAAGAGGTACCATTTTTTTTTTTTTTTGCATTATTTCTTTTTGGCCCGACATGCCCAGGATCAGCCACTCCTTCGGGCAGCCATGGTCCCCCGACGTCCTCTTACAACGCCTCCCCCTGCAGCCTGACCCCCAGGGTAGTCTGGCATAACCCTTCGCCAGGTGGGTCCCCCTCCTCCAAGGGGGAATGCACCGGTGGGAACACCCAGAACACTCTTCTCTCAGTCCCGGGGCACTGCTGAGGTAGGTGGAAATTCCACGGGAGGCCCTTCGGAGGCGTCGATAGGCCGGCTGCTGTCATTCGGCCAATCCTGGGCTGTTTTTCTGTTTTCTGGTTCCTCCCATTGTTGCGACGCTCATACAGTGCTCCTGGTCTCCACCGGGGGCCACTGCAGAGTGAAGCGATCCCACTACCCACCCCAGGAGAGGAGAGCAGTCCTACGGACGCTCAATCCTGTCCTCCCCTGCCGACCCCCGAGTCAGTTTCCGAACCCGGGTCGCCACTGTGGTTCAAGGTAAGGCGCCAGCACCTCAGCCCTCTGCGCCACCGGGATGGCAGGTACCATTTTTAAAATCTGTGGGTCCTGTTTTTTTTTTGGGGGGGGGGGGCTTATCAGTCAGGCCAAACACTGATAGAGCCAAACATTTAAGCATTCTATTCCCAGTTATAAAAATGACAGACTAAGAAAAAATTTAACAAACACGCACTCAAAATCACTTAACTATAAACTAAAAGGGTTTATTATTTTTTGGTTACATCCCCTAGGTGAGAACCACATTACAAAATGGCCTTCTCTGCTTCCTGGGAACCGATCAGGAACCAAAGAAAATGCTATTTTTATTTAAAATTATAAAAATAACGCCCTAACTAATAGAGTAATCGAAAACAGAGGGCAGAGGTTAAACTTCATTCTAAGTTCTATCATTAGCATACAGTTCTATCTCCAGGCATCACACTCCAGCAGAATGATGCAATTTTGTATTAGGCATCATTAATGGAGTCCATTTGTTAGAAGAACAGGACTGAAACATTGAAAAAAAAAATCACAAAATGTACAATGTTGCATTAAAAATCTAAATGTTTGAAGGGGGATAATGTTCCATGGACCCCTACATGGAAACTATGTAGATACTTGTGAGATTTGGTTGAGTTCTAAAGGTGGCTATCCCATTATTTTATTGTAAAATCAACAAGAAACAACATTTAGAAGAAAAAGAAACAACTAGAAAGCAACTGGTGATCCAAGAAACATTACATAAGTAACACAACCAGATTGTGCTGAATTACTGCTCTATGGATGCCATGAGTTTGCCTTGTACTTCAACTACTGAAGAAGTCCATATATTGCTGCACAGACACATTGGAGGGTGTTACTGCACTTACAATATAACTTTAAAATATTACAAATAATTAATGATCAGTGGCAACAGCAAAGCTGTCTGGAGAGGTGAGGTAGGAGCCTAAACCGGTATGCAGCTTTGCTGACATGCTGGTGTGTTGGAAAATGAGAACGTGCCGTAATTTCTGGCATGGCACTTACTGGCATCCCGAGATGAAGGTTTGCCTGAAAAGGTAGGACTGTTACTCTTTAAATGTAGGTGTTGTGTTGGATTATGCCTCAGTGTTACGGTTATTAAAGAGCTGCTGATGCCGCAAGAAAAACTTTGAGAAACAAAATACTGCATTTAGATACAACTCACCTTGTATTCAATACATCTTCTATATTTTTCTCTTCTCCATTATTTATTATAAAGCTTGTTTTCATAACTGTCTGATATTTATCCCTTAGAGTTCATCTTCCTCTATACTTGTTTCCTACTTCAAGAGATCATCCTCTGTTGTGGCATCACAGCCTGTTGCAAGAGTCGAAATTAGCACCAATATTCGGTACCCTCCCCGCGGCCTGGAAAACTGCTTCCATTGGGCCTCTGCATAAAGCTGGTTCTAAACAGGAAGTCAGCAATTACAGGCCCATCTCACTTCTTCCCCTTCCCTTCCCCTCTCCAAAATCATGGAAAAAATAGTTCTTCATTTTCAAATCACTGAGCGCTTAAACAAATATGACATCCTGACCCAGGCTCAACATGGCTTTAGGGCTAAACATAACACAGAAAATGCTTTCGTAAGGCTCACACAAGACATGTACAAGGCCATAGATGACAGCCTTTACACGGGTGCAGTCATCGTGGACCTTACCAAGGTTTGTGACTTGATGGACCACAACCTGCTACAAACTACCCTGGCCCTTATGAATTTCTCCACAAACACAGTCAATTGATTTGGTAACTATCTCCACTCAAGGTACCACAAAACAGTTACTGAGGGACTGCCTTCGTCTGAATGTCTTATTAAGTACAGAGTTCCTCAAGGGTCAATACTTGGGCCTCTCCTTTTTTCTCTGTTTATTAACAAGACACCTTCTGTCTGTCCATATACCAATATCATCCTATACGCAGATGATGATGCCTTATACTGCAAGGATGCTAACCCTTCCACCCTGCTCTTCAAACAGATTTCCTCAGCTTCCACTCCTGGTTCACCACCCAAGGAATGGTTCTGAACTCCAAAAAAAAAAAATTAAATGTATGGTCTTCGCTAGTGCATATAAAGCTTCAAATTTCAATTTCACCCTCCTAGATAATGATGGAATGGTCACTGAGCAGGTTCACGAATTTAAGTACCTTGGCCTAACTCTGGACAAGCACCTCTCTTTCCGCCCACAAAGAACACAATTAATAAATAAAATTCACGAAAGACTCGGGCTCCTCTACAGGATCAGGTAATTCCTCATCCCTGAATCTAGAAGTAGGCTAGCTACCAGCCTACTCCTACCACTCCTAGACTACGGACCCATCATCTACTCCCCTTAAAGAAATTCCATTACGTTCAACAAGCTCAAAACGACATACAATAACATTATCAGATTTGTAACTGGGCTCCCCGTCGTACCCACAGCTGTGCCCTCTTCGTGACAGTACATTGGCTCTCCCTAGAGAATAGGTTCTCGTGGAAGGCTTCCACGTTTCTCTACAAAATCCTCAATAACTTCTACCGCACAGTGTCTCCTCTCTTTTCAAGAAGGCTGGCCCCACCAGGCTCACTAGAAGCACTACCACATCCCCCTTTTTTGGTCCCTTACTGCAACACGAGGTGCCGACCGCACATCGAAACATTTACAGCGTAATCCCCCACAGTGACAATTTTGACAGGTTTCAAAATTGTTGCTGTGGGGACCGGAGGGCAAATGTCACCCTTCGCCATGTGTCCCCCCCCCCCTTTTCAAATCAACTCTGACTCGGAGTTGATAGTCTTTAGAAGGGGGGGCTCAGCCTCCCTGCATGGGGGTTCAGGGGTGCAGCCCCCCCGAGAGGAAAAACTTCAATGTCTGACAGCCAAAATTTCACCTGTCGACATTGGGGATCTCGCTATGCCGAACTTCAACAATGGTGTTGTCGATTTGGCATAGGTAAACCCTGCAACACCTCTTTGGGGCAGAGACTGCTTACCTACAGATGTCCCAAGATTTTTAACAATCTCCCACCTGACCTTGCGAGCAGCCCTTCCCAAAGTAATTCTAATGTTAAACTGAAGGAACACCTGCTCAATAACCCCCATAACTGTTCCTAGGTAGTATATCGCAATTTCTTTAATTATGCCCGGGTCAAACCAAAAGGGCGCCTGCTCAAATAACTCATACAATTTCTGTTAGTCCTCACTCACTGTCTCTAAAACCTCTCTTCTCTAATTCTGTCCACCTCACTGTTTCCATGTCTCCCTCCCTGTTGGAGCTTTTCTCTGGATTTTTCATCCCCTTCTCATTAGGCTTGCTTTGCAAATTTGTACTCACTGTATAGTCTTGTGGTTTCTATTGTGGTTGCTGCACATTAGCCACTCTTGTCATTTTCAGACAATGTATGAATTTGGCTTTCACTATATATACACACACTTCACCCTGTGCTTGTGCCCAGTTTTCCTGCTTGGTACATTTTTGGCTCACATTGTATATTTATAACCATGTGTTTGTTACTAAGTGTATGTATCCACCATTGTTAAAATTGGACAACTGGACGCTTGTGAAAATGGGCAATTTGCCCACATGCCTTTCCAGTATAAAATAAAAATGAAATGAAATTGAGTTTTGCAGCCAGTAGCCAGCAGGGCTAGTGGCAGAGGACAATCCACTAGCCACACAAACTTTTCCACTGGCACAGCTGGTGTACTTATAAGATGTTTCCTTTTCCAGTACAAACCCACAGGGCTAGTTCAAGGAAAATGTTACTAGCCTGATACAAAATCTATCAGCATTTGGCCAGTGCCAATTTCGACCCCTACTCTTGCCACTGGAGTAACTCTAATGTCACAAGCAGTGCATTATGAAATCAAGATAGGGAGAAAGCAATAGGAACAGAGGAACTCTTACAGAGCAAAGATCCTGTTTTCATGCAAATGACCTTATCAATAAATAATGACGAGGAGAAATACTGGGTTAAAATGAAATTAAAGCTGAACTGTGTCTAAATATTATGTTTTGTTAATGTTCTCTTGAAAGTGTCAGCTATTCTTTAAGTTAACTGGTGTTAGGTCTTTCCAGAACTAACAGTAATTAACTTAAAAATTAAAAGCATGGATTATCAGATGGAATGCTTGAGTAGATTCATTTCACCCTCCCACATAAGCAATTTCCAGCAGCCAGATGTTGGGGTAGCAACTGTGCCAAGGAGTCCAAATGCTGCTACATGTCAGCCAGATGGTAGAGGTGGGCAAGTCAGGAATTTTTCTGCCTACAGCCAAGCAGGGGTGTGGCTCGACTCTCATGGCTGCTGCAGGTTATCCTCTGTACAGGGGTTGAACATTTCAGACATTACACCAACTGCTTGAGCTGACAAAAATTCTTACTTTGACCAGAACTAGCTCTGCTGGACATTGGCTCTCAAATGCTTACAGAGGTCGAGCCAAGCCGAGTCAGGAACTAGGTTCGAGCCAGGCTCGATCGAGCCTGCTTTGGCTTGCCCACCTCTACTGGACGGACCAGTCACCGGTTCCCACAAACCCTCTTGGATCTGGAAACCTGAAACTCTTGGGTGCTTCACATCCTGCAAAGCATCCAACAGAGCACCAGTTAGCAAGAGGTTTCCTGATGTGGGACCCCCAAAAGCTCCAGATCTGAAGTCTAGTTTTTGTTCATCCCAAAAGCTTCTAAAACTCACTAATGAATACACTGACTTAATCCTTGTCTTGCAACTCTAAGGTTGGTGTGTCAGCCCAGGTGCCAGAAACAAGACAACACTGGCATGCTGGCGCCAGCACAGGTGACAGAAACCCAACACTTACACCAGCATGCCAGCACTTGCTTGTGACATGCCACCTGGATCGGCATACCAGCAAGACATGCAAGTACCAGAAAAGACTCCTGCCCCAGTACTGAGTCTAGATATACTGAAAACAGCCACACACCATGAGACAATTCCTACTTAATCAGAAGTAAATTCAGCAAAAGAAATCTGCCCACCTACATTTAGCTTGCAGGTGATGCTCTAGGGCCTTCACACATATAAAAAACTGCACATGGTCAATATTTAAAAATAACAAATCACTTACCAGCTTATCCAAGTCTTCCACCTCTGAACCAGCCTCGCTGACTGACAGCGACATATCCTGATGGTAGATCACGCACCATCAAATGTTAAAAAAAAATAAAGTTAAGAGTATTTCATGAGGTTTAGGAAACTCAGTGAATACACTGGGTAATCAGGGGAGACATCCTCCCTGAGCTCCGGTGAAGATGTACCGAGACGTATCCCTAATTTTGAGGTCACTCCTCTGTCACGTCGCTCCCGTTTCTGTCTGTAACCCCGTCTCTGTGTATTGGTCTGCCTGCACCGCACAGCCTGTGTGTGGGCCTGCCGTCCCAACCGGACTGCCTGCTGCCCCCAAGTCTCTTTGGTGTCTGGGCTTTGCCAGTGTAGCTGCAGAGTTTCCGAGTCTATAGCAACCAAACACCGATGTCGGGACAACCAAAAACTTTCCCTGAGGTGAACGGGACAAGGCGCTCCAGAGAGCTAGCCATGCCGTACACAGGGGTATGTCACTGCAGAAGTAAATACTTTTATATAAACGCACACAGTAAACGGACTCACAGATGCACATCACATATACATGGAAATGAACGAAAGCTAGAATCGATATGGAACCGGAACGCGACCGTGAGCTGCGAGATTCCGGTTTCCCCTTTACCACAAGTTGGACCGCTCTCCGACCTGCCGGGACAGTCTCCCCAACCAGCAGCAATGCCTAATCGCCCCCCTAGACTGGACATCAGAATCTAAAAGACTTGCCGACAACCCACTGGCATGCTTACCTCGCCAAAATGAGCAACCCACCTGAATTCCTGCAGGGCTAGCCATCACGGGAACTTGGTGAAAACCACGCCGGCTCAGATCATTAAGATCCGGACTCCCAACAAGTTGCGCGAATTTTGCCTGTCGGCCATTCTGTCCGGAAGGCTGGTGTGCCTTGCTAGTTTAGCGGGTAGCATAAAACTGTCACATGCTGGGTAATATCAGCTTATGGTACCCCTCAAAGTATCCTACCCAGTAAAACACGGATGGACTAGTTTAGCTGCTGACACGGGGACATTTTTAAAAACATAATTTCCTGTATATAATTAAGTTTTATTTATTGTAATTATAAACAGTGCAGGAGACCACAGTACAAATCCACAATATTTCTCATTAGAAAGAGCACCCAGTTTCGTCAGTGAAATAAGAGAACATGTCTGCCTTTGGGGGCACAATAGATGTTAAGATCAACTTGTAAACAGCTGATGTCTATTTCTATAACTCATATTACACCAGATGATCTTGTACTGTGTCAGTTGTGTAACATGTTTTGAACCCCAAAAAAATCTGGGTTTACCTAAATCTCTTCAGCCCTCGGACTGGCTTTCACCTCGGTCCCCTGGGACTGCAGCATGGGGGACTGGCAGGGCAGCAATGAGTCTTCTATCGGGAGCCTTGGTAGAACAAGAACCAGGGCTTTATTCAGGAAATCCATGGCCATTGTCACCTCTTGCCCCCTGATCAAGAGGCCAGTGGGGCACAGGACCCAAGGCAGCATGGGTTCACAGCAGGAAGGTCATATCAGATGAATCTAATTGATTCTTTGACCGGATGACCAAAGTAATAGACCAGGGAGGGGCTATGGACATGGCCTACCTAGACTTTAGCAAGGCATTTGACACGGTCCCACACAAAAGATTAATAATCAAATTAACCAGCCTGGGAGTGGGTCCCAGGGTAGTAGCCTGAGTAAAACATTGGCTGGACAACAGGACACAGAAGGTAATTGTAAATGGACTCCACTCTGAAGAAAGGGGGTTACTAGTGGGGTACCGCAGGGTTCAGTACTGGGTCCAGTCCATTTTAATGTCTTTATAAGTGGCATTACAGAGGGACTGGAAGGAAAAGTACGCCTCTTTGCAGATGACACAAAGATCTGCAACGGTTGATGCACAAGGAGGTGTGGAAAGGATGAGAAGGGACATGGCAAGGTTGGCGGAATGGTCAGATGTATGGCAGCTTGGATTCAATGCAAAGAAGTGCAAAATAATTCACCTGGGAAACAAAAACCCAGGGGAAGATTACACAATGGGGAGGAGGTAGTAACAACAACAAAAATGGAAAGGGACCTGGGGGTAATCATATCAGATGACCTTAAGGTTGGCAAGCAATGTAAGAAGGCAGTAGGGAGGGCTGGGAGATACTGGGATGTATAGGAGAGGATCACCAGCAGAAAACAGGAGTTATTATCCCTCTGTACAGACAGTTGGTGAGAACCCATCTGGAGTACTGCGTCCAGTTCTGGAGACCCCATCTCCGCAAGGACATAGACAGGATAGCGGCAGTCCAGAGGAGGGCAACTAAAATGGTGTAGGGTCTGCAAGAGAAGCCATATGAGGAGATACTAAAGGAGCTTAATATATATACCCTTGAGGAAAGGAGGGAGAGGGGGGACATGATAGAAACTTTTAAGTGCATCAGTGGAATCAACAAAGTCCAAGAGGGTAGCATCTTTCAGGATGTTCAAGAACAAGGGGACAGAATTTGAAGATAGAGGGGAGATGGCTCATGGGCAATGTGAGGAAGTATTTTTTCACAGAGAGGGTGGTGGATGCATGGAACAGCCTTCCTGAGGAGGCTGTGGGGTCTAAAACTGTGGGAGAATTCAAGAATGCATGGGACAGACATAAGGCAATTCTTGTTGGGGGTAGGAAGAAATAGGCTGTTGGTTAACTAGGATCTGCAGCTTATCCTGTAAGTAGGGAAATGGGCAGACTAGGTTGGCCAAGCGGTCCTTATCTGCCGTCAAAGTCTATGTTACCCAGGTTCCAGAAAAACGGGTCTGAGGAACCATCACCCTTACAAGTGAGTTACAGAAAGCGAGAACTTGAGTTCAGAACTGGCCCCTGGCTGGACATGTCCAGAGAGTATGGGCTAGGCTCCCAGCCCCATGGTGACGCCTCCAACAGGAGACTGTGGGCATGAAGCCTGTCTTGTGGAGGACCTCCGGAGTACAGTACCATCTGTGCACAGTCCTGGATCAGTTGGCATTGCACATTTCTAAAGTCTGTGTGCTCTGTGGAGCATAGAAGTCCACATTTCCTCAAGGATAGCTAACTGTAGGTCAGCCTCCCAAGCCTTTCACTGCTTCTGCCAAGGTAGAGCACTCTGAATTCGTTAGACAGCTGTATATTCGCCGTCTCAACTGGGGAGGATGTAGTAACCACCTGGAGATGGCAGATGAGATGGAAGAAAGCAATATCAGCACCGATCCACTCTGTGTACAAAAGGCTTCTTTATTGAAAGTTCAAAAATGACATACCACCACAAAGACTAAGAAGAGCTGCAAGCTGAAACTGCTACTGGTTTTGCACGGTAATCTGGAGGATGACCAGTCAATCATAAGGTGCTCTTTAAAAGGAGTGTGGTTAAAGACACAGTGACCAAAAAGCGTTACCACAAATAAAATGAGTCTACAATATTCTGCACTTATCAGTAAATAAATAAGTTATACAGTTTATATTAGAAAAACACCACATTCAAACCACTGACTCTAAATTTTAAATTTTAAAACCTTAATCAGGTCTACAAGATATAAGTATCTGCTTAAAGCTCCCTGCTGCATTCTTTCAAAATTTCACTTTTGGTGCTGGAGGCAATTTAATGCTTCTCAGTTTCACACCCTAGAAAAAGAACACATACAGCAGTGAGAGGAACTAGCAAGGGGAAAAGACACATATACATATCTAGTAAAAAAATCATCATTTCTTAATGCATTTCAAAATCTCAATCCTGTCATTCAGCCCTGGTGAATTTAGTGCCCCTCAGATATATATCCGAAAGGATTCCCTTTGTATAAGCTTAGTATCCAAGTCCCCCCCCCCCCGGTCCCTGAGTCACCCTCTCAATCCCACAAAATATGAACAAATGATTACTACCCAAATTTCTGCAAAGTTTATAATGAATTGGCAAACATTTTTATTGTCTTCTGTATTTATGCTGCATAGGTGCGAACCTTAAATGGCCGTGTGGTCTTGCCCACATAAAAGGCACCACATTCACAGGTTGCAAAGTACACTAAATTGTTAGTTACATAACTAAATAAAGCCCTTGAATCATATGTTTTAAGAGCATTTACAGTAGTGAATGTCTTAGTCTTGACAACTGATGTACAGAATTTACATTAGAACAAGGGTAAGATCCATATGGGCGGGTATGCTATTAATCACTTGTTCTAAGGGTAGTGTTATTTTGGCCCGGCTCATAACTGTGTATTAACCTATCCTTGAGGTTCATACCCCTCTTGTACACTATTCTTGGGGGGAGGACAGTGGCCTCTTTTAGTAAGGGATCAGATGGTAATATGTTGCAATATTGTATCTGTATCCCCCTCCCCCCAGGTCGTGCCTGAAAATAGGCAGGATTTGTCTAGTGCACTTACCCAGTCAACAAAAACTAAATAAAACTGTTTCTAATCACTTTCTCTATCTCATGTGACTGCCTAGTAAATGTAGTCACAAAATGCATCCTGGGTTCACCTTTTTTGTTTTTATTTATTTATTTATTTATTGAGATCTAGGAGTATACCTTTGAGGTGGAAGCTCATTTACGAAAGTTCCACATCAGTAGAAAATAACAAATTACAGACACATCAAACAGAAACCTATGACAGTACTTGAATTTCAAAAAATGGAACCGTACAAAAATATAAGTGAAAATCTTAAACAGTTAATAATACAGGTGAGTATACGCTTGCATACAAAGCTAGAATGGAACTATAGTACATAAACTACTAAGCAGAATAACATTTCATTATCAAAGTATAGGGAGGGAGGAGAGATGTATGGATGGAAATAAGTACATCAGGGAGTAAAAAGGAGGATAAGATAGGGCTTACGGGGGGAGAGGGAGGAGAGGGTGGGAGGAGGGTAAGGAAAAATAAAACAGGGTAAGCAGTCACAGCTGCTCAGGTTGGCCAGCAATCACAGCTGCTCCGATTGGTGAGGTGTTGGTGGAGTTTTCTTTTAAATTACCCCAGCCTGAGCTAATTGGTTATGTCTGGGGGAAGTTCATTAAGCCAAAAGGGGGCACGGTACGTGAATGTCCTTTGCGCCTGCGAGGTGCGAAAGAAGGGAACAATAAGAGATTGTCTGGTACTGCTTCTTGTGCAGTGGGGGTTGGGGGCCTAATTAGGAGCTTCTGGATGGCTGGACAGTCCCCCCCAAGTAAACATACTTGGTATTGTACTCTGCCTTGAAGGTTTAGCCAGTTAGTTTGGGCATATAGGTCACACATGTGGGTTAGGAGGTTAGCACCTAGGAGCAGTGGGCAGGAATTATTTAGGGCAACAGAAACCCTTTTAAGGGTGGAGTCTGGGGCAGCACCATAAACCACTAAACCATAATCAGTCATGGACGGAATGCAGCTTTTTATGGCAAGAGATGGGGCATCTTGGGAGAGGCAGTATCGGTTCCTGTATAGTAGGTCAAGTCTAGGGTTGACTACCTTTACAATTTGTTCTGTATGCTGAGCAAATGAAAGAGAGCTGTCCAGAGTGACACCAAGATATTTGAAGGTTTGAACTTGTTCTTTTGGGGTAAGAAGGTTATTGCGGATTGTCAGTTGAAAGTCTTTATACTTGTGGGGGTTCACAAATAACATTGATTTAGTTTTTTTATAGTTCACTAGGAGCTTGCATTTGGTGTACCAAGCCTCCACTGCAGTGAAATCACTTTGTAGATGGGACTCAAGTTGGTGTGGGTCAGAGTTTTTAGAAAAGATGACAGCGTCATCTGTGTAGAGAAGGATGCGTTCTTTGCATACAGAGGGAAGTTTGTTAATAAAAAGGCTGAACAAGAGTGGGCCAATAATTGACCCCTGGTGAACACTCATGAGTACCTCCCAACTATTATAGATATTCTTTCGTCCTGACAGTGAGTAAATCATCTCTGTTAACATTAAAAGACTCACTGAAAGCTGTTTCTATTATTTTCCTCTTATACCTCCTCTCAAGGAACCATTGCTTCATTTCCATCCCCTGGATGAGATGGTCACTGTCCTCAGTGCAGTTTCTCTGGACCCTAAGGAATTGGGCCTTTGGAATATTATCAACCAAATGGCATGGGTGGCAACTGGAGCATGTAAGAATGAGTTCCTATCTGTCTCCTTTCAGAATACAGTGGTCCGTAAAGTGCCAGATGAGAGGGGACTGTTATGGTCCCGGCGGTGCACTTGAGACCCTTTTAGAGACAGTGTGCCTGTCTGATTGAAGATACCTCCAGTAGTCATAACGGAGAAGGCTAAACCTGGAGGCAAGCTTCTGGGAAGAGTCCAGCTTCCCGGAGATAGGGTTAAGGAGGTGTCCAAGAGTGGATATGCCTTTAGTGGCAGAGGAGGACCAGAAGATGGGCGTATTGTCAATGGCACGGGGTCAGAATGTCACAAGACATTATGCCGCATGGCTAAATCGTGGTGCCAGTACAGTGTAATTTATGCCAAATGGCATAACTTTTTTTCTGTGGGGGCTCTGCCCCCACACACCCCGGCCCCCCACTAAAGATTCATAACTCCAGGGGGGTCCAACTCGGGGAGCGCACACAGTTTTTAAAAAAATTAAATTTCTGAGACCGGGAATCAAACCCGGTCCCAGAAGCAGTGCCTGGATTCCTGCTGCTGTGGTTCTGTCCATTGAGCCACAGCAGCTGCTCAGCAGAACCCACTCCCAGCAGAGGTGTTATCCTCTGCCTGAGAGTGTGTGAATGGTGCAATACCTCTTACAGCAGTATACGCGGTATTGTACCATTCGCTGTCCTAGACAGCGCTATTTCGGGTTAGCTAATAGCGTACGACATTATGACCTGGTACGGTTGTCAATGGAGAGAAAGGGCTTGTCCCAGAGAGCTCTTATTTACTCAGTGGGGTTATCCTCCAGTTATATCCCTTCATCGTTGTGGCCCATGATTGCCCACCAAAGACTTGTATTGCAGAGGGAAGGCAAGTGATGGCCTTATCCCCCTTGGTGCCCCAGAGTTCTAGGGAGAGCAATCCAATGGACCCAGTTCCAGTGGAAGCCAGACAGGACTGGTTATGGGAAGGAAAAAACAGAATAGGTTCTGTCTGATTTTTGAGGCTTGATGGTATGCCCAAAGCCAGGGTAGGGCCCAGCCCCCTAATTTGCCGGAGCTAATTTTTGGAGACTGAATCTGGGTTTAAATCCTTCCCAAAGGAATGACTGTAAGAGCTTTTTGAGTCTCTGAAATTTAACTTGTGGAACAGGATGGCTGTTAAGGCAGAACAAGGTTTTGGGGAAAGCCATCATCTTGTAAGCAGCTATTTTACTTCCAAATGTCAGTTCAGGCTTTGCCCAACTGCAGAAATCCATCTCCAGATCTAAGTGAAGAAGGTTGAGGCTGAGATCCACTATTCTGCTCAGGTCTGACTGTAGCACAAGTCCCAGGTAGGAGAAATGCTTAGGAGACCATTTCAGACCAAAACGGCAAATTTGATCCTCTTCAGTATATCTATTAAGCCGCAGGACCTCCACGTTTCCCTGATTTACCTTGAGCCCAGATATCTGTCTATAGTTATTTAATATAAAGAGCACAAAGGGTAAAGAGGAGGTGGAGGTGAGGTTGGGGACTGCTACCAAGAGGTCATCAGCATGCCAAGGTTTTAACCAGGGAAGTACCACAATGGATACCTTCCACTTCGGGGAGGGGCAATCTTACGAAGCAGGGCCTCCGTTGCTATAAGGAAGAGCATGGGGAAAGGGGGATATCCCTGCTTAGTTCCCTTCATCAGAGGCACTGGGGGGGGAGATCCTACCATTAGTTAGGATCCGTGCTGAAAGTATAGGAGGGGCACCCACTTAGTAAAGTTGGGGTCAGTTGCCATGTCATGCATTGCCTGTTATAGGTATTCCCACTCAGTGGAATCAAAAGCTTGTTTGGTGTCCACACTCATCAGCAGTGCAGATGCCTTCTGCCTGAAGGGTGCCCATATGGTATCCAGTACAGCTCTGATGTTACCCATGGCCATCCGTCCTTTCACAAACCTTATTTGCTGACCAGCAGTGATCATAGCATCACAGAAATCTTGCGACAGAAAAGGACTACTGTGGTCCATCTAGTCTGCCTCTTACCTCCCCCACACTTGTCACCTTTGTCAGGTGATATCCCCTTCTGCCCACTGCTCAGTCTTTATGTCTGTCATATGCCCTCTTGAATCCCTCCACCCTTTCAGCCTTCACCACCTCCTCAGGTAGTTTGTTCCAGGGCTCCACCACCCTCTCTGTGAAGTAACAACACCCCATAACATTGCCCTTGTATCTTCCTCTCTCCAATCTTAGACTATGACCTCTTGTTTTGGCCCCCACCTTCCTCTTAAATAAGCTCCCTTCCTTCACCTTATTTATCCCCTTCGTGTACTTAAAAGTTTCTATCATGTCCCCCTTTTCCCTTCTAGACTGTAATGGGTACAGATACAGTTCGCTCCACCTCATCTCACAGAGCTTCCTTTGCATACCCTGTACCATCTTTGTTGCCCTCCTTTGAGCCCTTTCTATGCTATCTGTGTCCTCGTGCCGAATTATATGGCGGATGACTTTCTCAAGCCCCAGACTAGTATTTTGGCCAGAATTTTACCATCCACATTTAACAAGGATATAGTTCTGTAGTTGGAAACAATTTGAGGGTCCTTGCCATGTTTGGGGAGGAGGGCAATCAAGGCTTCTGTGAGAAAGATGGGGAGACTTCCAGTTGCATAAGCCTCTGAAAGTGTGGACATGAGCTGGTGGTCTACCTTGGTCAGGAAAGTCTGTTAGAACTCAGTAGTGACGCCATCCAGGCCAGGTGTTTTCCCTTTAGGGAGGGCACACACTGCTGCACGAGTCTCCTGAAGTGTATCCAGGGCAGAACGTTGGGTGTCAGATATTCTGGGGGCAACAGTGCCCACTAAAAACTTTAGGTGGGGTGGGGCAGGACCCTTCTGAGATTTGTATAGGATAGCATAGAAAGCCTCAAAAGCGGTTCCTGTTTCCCCAAGGGACTTTATACCTGCCCCAAGGGGTGCTTTATACAGAGAGTGTGCTTGGCCATTTGTTGCACCTTTCTACAGTATGCAAACAACCTGCTAGCTTTCTCTCCTGACTCCCAGTATTGATGGGCAGCCTACAAGATGGCTTTCTGGGCCGACAACCTGCTAGCTTTCTCTCCTGACTCCCAGTATTGATGGGCAGTCTACAAGATGGCTTTCTGGGCCAACGACCTGCTAGCTTTCTCTCCTGACTCCCAGTATTGATGGGCAGTCTACAAGATGGCTTTCTGGGCCGCAGTAGAGGATTTTAACCATTCCACCATAAATATTAGTGGTTGAGGTCCCTCAGCTCCCTCGGGTACTCCAACAAAGTGCAGACTGCCTGCCCTTACTTCATTTTCAAGGGCCTCCATCCTGGCTCGAAGCTGCGTATTTTCCTGTGCCATCACGGTGACTGTTGCATTAGTGGACAGTCATTTTTTTTCTCACACTCCACAACAGCTCCCACTAACTCCATTAATGTGGCATCATGTTTTTCTAGTCTGGCCAGGGTTTTTTCCATCTTAGAATCCATTGACTTCATGGTCGCCAGTATCTGCTGCCTTGGATGACCCGTTAAGGAACTTGTAGTTGCTTCTGAATTCTGACACGAGCTCTCTTCGACCTTTCCGGGTTTAGCACCACTGGGTTTGGAAGCTGCTGGCATTGCTCCCTGTTTTTTCCCCATGATGAGTTTAGGCTCGAAAGAAAGCTAGTTGATTCCGCAAGTAAGTTTGCCAAAAAGTTCTTAGATTTTGCGAGTTTTGAGTTATTATTTTATAATAAATGTAGTGCTGAAGTGCAGTGTGCTCGTAAAGCTTCCTGCATGGAGAATGGCTCTCTAGCACCCCCCTTGGGCCGCAGTAGAGGAGAGGAGAGTGAGTTGATTTTAAATCTAAGTTGCAGCATCCCCCAGTGCAGCTGAGGGCAGTAGGAGCTCGGGACATTCTGTCGAACTCCTTTTGTTTAAGAGCCTCCTCGAAGTATTGGACTTCCTTAATGCATTGCTTTTTGGCATGGGATGCATAGCTTATGAGCCTCCCCATTAGATACACTTTGAAGATGTCCCAAAGGGTTGCCTTCATTACTTCAGGGTGTCATTCAGGGAAAAAAATAAGGCTAGTTCCTTGGAGAGCCATTGTTTAAAGTCTTTGCTGTTTAATAAAAGAGGAATTCAGGCACCAGCAGGGGGTGGAGGTAGCGCTAGGGCTATTTCTCAGGGTCAATCAAATAAAAGTATGGGCTGAGATGATTATAGGGCCTATTGAGGCACCTCAGACATATAACAGGACTGCAGGAGGAAGACTTATGTCATACTTTTATTGTGTGGGGCAGAGTGGAAAGAGAAGTCCCATCCAGTACGGTGTATTTCCCTCCACAGGTCAAACAGTTGGTAATCCTTAGCCAGAGACAGGAGAGCCCTTCTAAATTTGGAAGGAGAGGAGGACTGGCTTGAACCCTCTCTGCAGCAGGGTCCCGGATCTCGACGAATTCCCTCCTAGGAGCAGTATCTCCCCCTCTTTGTAGAGGGTAGAGATTTCCTGGGCCAATTCAGAGATGAATGAATTGGAATCCAAATAAACAGAAGAGAGAAAGAAATAAGTGCCTTAGATGCGATTTGAACACAGGCCACCTGGAATACTATTCCATTGCACTATCAGCTGTGTCAACCAAGGCAACTGGAAACCTGGGACTCCCAGAAGCACCTTACTCTTTCTCTAATGCACAACTTGGTGCTGCACAGATAAGTACATTTTTAGCTGCTAGCACAACAGAACAGTATTCTGGGTGGTCTGGGTTCAAATCCCACCTAAAGCACATATTTCTTTCTCTCTTTTGTTTGTTTAGATTCCATATATAAGAATGAATTGGATTCTGTACTGGGGCCTTAGACAGTGCCCAGTAAGGCTGACTGCAAGTTCACAGTGATTCTGTCTACTGCCCATCCACCCTCTTTTGAGTGGGATGTTTTAAGTACTTGCACTTGCAGGTGCTTGTATATGGGAATGACTACTCCTTGAGGCTTTGAAGTATATGACTTGCCTAGCACCCGTCCCACTTATTCCCTATGCAGTTTTTGGGTTTCAGCCAGGATGAGTTCATTTCCTGAAGAAAAGCAAAGTCATAGTGCTCGTTCTTCAAGTGTGTCAGTACCTGCTTCCTTTTAATGGAGGAATTCAAGCCTTGGACATTCCAAGAGATTAGGTGATATAGGTTAGCCCCTGAATCCACAAGTGCTATCAGAAAGGTAAGTGATGCCATGGTGCCACACAAGGGTTGACCCTGATCATCCCACAGGCTCTGATCAAAGATCATGTGCAGCAGGCCACCCATGGGGCCTGCAGGGGAAAAGATGTTGGTTTATCAGAAAAGGATAGAGGGCAACACCCAGCAAAAGGTATTCTTCAGTGAGGAAGAGAGTCTGGGACACCAAAAAGGAATCTGACACAGTTATACCTTCTAAGGGTCTCCCATAAAATAGAGTGCCGGTGATTATACATAAACGCCATAACAAATAACAGTAAGCAAACAATGTTTAAGGAAATACATTACTTAAAGTCTTAACATAAAATATAGGTAGCAATAATAAATAACAACTGTAAATATAAAATAAGTAAGGGGCCAGCCTGTCAGCATAGCAGTAGCATTACCGCTTGTGATGCTGGCGACCTGAGTTTGGGAGTGAGCTCTGGGTCATCGAGGGCCAGCCAGTGAGAGGAGGCTTGAAAGTCCCACAGGACACTCTCCGAGGAGGAAGGGGGAAGGTTGCCATCTTTGCTGCAATACTGCCACCTGGGCGACCACAGGTGGAAGTGCATTTGGAGGTGCCAGGGGAAGGGATGGATGTTGGCCGGGTACTGGGAGCAGTATGCCTCTATGTGCACGCAATCCCTTGAGTTCTTCTCTGCTTGCCAAATGTCCTTGGGGGGAAAATGCAGAAAATGACCCCTGCGTTCATGAAAACTGGAGTGCCTGGCACTGTTCTGGATCCTTCCTGCTTATCCCACCACTCTGACCACCCAACATATGCAATATTTTGGGGGTCTGCTTCCCCACCTCATCCCCACTTGGGGGGGGGAAGCCACAGCTCGATGGGGACTGGGCCCAAGCACCAGAGTGCAGGTAAGGAGGGACAACAGCAGCTAGAGTGCTTTGGCGACGCCAGAAGAAGTGTGAGCACAGGAGAATAGGCAGGGGGGCATAAATAGAAATATCAAAAAAAATGTAAGAAGATAGCTAAACGACCATGGTCCACAACTTAATGAGGAAAGTCAATCAGCTAGTAGAGGGGAAGGACAAATGGAGTTTCCCCGAGCAGTAGCTGGGAGGCTCTAGTGCTCGCTGAGGGGAGCTCAAGCTAAGACAGGTGACTGCTCCCACTGGGGCATTATGGAGGGGTATAAAATTAACTATTGCCAATCTAAAAAAAAAAATGGTACAAAAGATAGGTATTACTAAGGTCACAGACAGCAGAGTCAGAGACATTTCTGGGGAGAGGGTCATGCTGGATATGTAGAGGGGGACATATAGGATCCATATGACAAGGGAGAGATAGAAGAGGCAGTCTTTAAGTAGTACCTGTCTCCCACTCCACAACAGAGCAGCGCTTGGTAAACTGTTAGGCTCATTCCATGATCCAGTGATAGGTTACAGCCTATATAAGGAAGCATACTGTGGAGAGAGGCAGTGGCAGTGAACAGATGGGAGAGGGGAGCTTGAGTGCTAAAGCTGGTAAAGTGCTGCACTGCCTGTTCTACCCTGGGGTAACCCAATGACACAGACAAGGGCAAGACAGGATGTATCTGCTGAAGCACATGCCAGCGGGGGAGCATTCGGAGTGATACCAGGAAGCAAATCACTGCTAGGGAATGGCGGGCAAAGTCCTTAAGTAATGATCTAACAACGTTCAAGTCTCACTGGGAGGTCAGTCTCCTCATGCTGATGTTTATGCTTATGCTCTTGCACCATACATGTATAGAAGTGCTATCAAAGATCTGAGCGACAAGGATGGCAATGGCAAGGCACCAGTACCAACCACCCTCTGACGGTGATTGTGAAGAGAGTCGGACCAGCCGAGGAGCTGCGCTTACTGCGTAACTCGCTTACTACGTAACTGACTCAGTTCAAACGTCATATTGCATCTTTTTTTGGATTTACATTTTTTTTTAAATTAGATGTTTTCTTTGGGGGTACAGCCCCGATGAAAAAGATACATTAATTTATTATGTGAAGGATGTAAGGATGGACAGAGCTCGAAGGGGGAGGGGTGTGTGGGGGGCACAGCCCCCCGATGATAGCATACGTTCATTGATTAAGTCTGCTATTGTCTATGTTTGCTTTTTATTACACTTTTTCATGATGATTTATTATGGTTACTGTGTTTTTTGAAGTAAGGTGAGGTCACGTATTCCCGATGGCTGGGGCACTTGGCACTGTTTCGCTACATAGGCGTGACGCTGCACCTACGTTTGCAGAGGAAGGCGGCATGCGATTCCCATAGCCTTTTACGCTATGCAATCTGGGTGGTCTGACTCTCTACACAATCACCCCTCTGACTACAAAGGGTCTGGACACTGAGACTAGAGACATTGTCATTGCTGTCATGGTGATGAGGGGACCATCCCACATCTGCACAGCTGTGTTTGCAATAGGTTTCTCTGCTCACATATTGGGGTACTAGCAGCTTTGTGTACCACACCTCTGCACAGAATCTAAAGCATGCAGAGATTGAAAGTTAAATTTCTCATCACAACAAGGGAAAGAGTGTTTCTAACTTCAACATCTGGATCACAGAAGGACCCACTAGAGGGAGAACAAGTGCAGGTAAAAGTTTGTGGCCCAACCAGTATATCGGGGAGGGGCTTTGTGAAATGCAGGGATGCTCTGGTGCTGCAGCCTGCCATGGCACTGAGAGCTCGGGGGTTGGGGATAGGAACCTCCAGTTGTAGGAAACCATAAAATAGGTAGTGTATGCAGCATGGCAGCACAGCGGGTGAGGGACAGAAATGTGCTGCACAAGAGGGATGGATACTTGTGAAGGCGGAGACAAGGAAGACCTTCAGTGGCTCTTCAACACGATACCTTCCAGATACAGTGTTTGAGATCAGTGCTTTTGTCCCTGAAAAAAAGAGAGTATTTAGACCCACCTGGAGAGGGCAAAGGGCCACTGGGCAAATGACACTGGTGCACCTTGAGTTGGGGGTGGGAGTTAGAATCACAATAATTCCCACTGCTATGCCATAACTGTTATTGAGCTATTCGAAAGAGGGAAGTCTATGCTAGAAGGCAAAGGGTAATAAAAACAGGTGGGGGGGGGGATACAGTAATCTGTCCCATGAGATCTATAAGGGCTGTATAAAAATATTAGACAACATAACTGATTAACACACTTACGTTCCAGCAATAATTTGTCAGCACCAGTAGTAGCACTGCAGTGCCAGATTAGTCAGTCAGCATGGCCAGAGATGAAACCTATCTCCAAGCTGGACTTGCCCAGCATTGTTCAGCAGAATGTCAAACACAAAGAGAAAAAGATTCCTTCAGGTAGTAGTCACTCTGCGGGGCTGAGGCGAAGTAGGTTTGGGTGTCGCATTTGTACCTTGAGTAATGTGAGCCCAGGAGGGAGGCTGAGTCTGTTGGAGTTGCTGCATGCAGGAAGAAATGTCTAGTCCCCAGGATGCAGCTGCAATGTACTCCAGTTTAAGGAGGGAGGACTGAGTTACACTCTGGAGGTGATTCCATCATGGTGGATTAATGGCTTATTCTCATGAGCCTGTACTCATGTTGCGGTGGTACTGGCCTGAGGGCTGAAGATATGTCAGCACCCCAAATGTTGATTTGTGATGTCTCCATCTTTTCCACTGCCATTGCTTGGGGGGGGGGCAGCACTTGTATAGGGGGCAGGGGAATACCTGGATGTGTCCATACAGTGTTCCTTGTCTGGCAAGTTGAGTGCATGTTTGGGGCTGGAGGTTCAATTCCTGGCCAGGTCAGCTGAGGGGGCAGTACCCCAAGTCCTTTGGATGAAACTAGCAGCTTCTCTTGGGTCTTGGAAATCATGGAAGACCCAATTTGTCTCAGTCTTAGAGTCTGAGGGATATGGCATTCTGTGCTTTACCCCTCAACTTTTGTAGTGAACCTCCTCAGAGAAAGTAGCTCTTTTTTAACTTTGCTGAGTAGTCTTCATAGATGGAAACTCAGTGCTCATGTCAACTTGTGCAAGTTGTAAGAGCCATTCTGCCACTGAATACTTTAAAAACAAAGCAAGGATGGGTCTAGGCTTCTTGCCAGCCCGGGTGGGGGGGACCTATGTGCCCTCTGAATGTCCAAGGTGGTATTTGTAAAACCCAGCACTAAAGTCTATAAGTGCTGAACAAAGTCTGATATATTTTGACCTTCTGTCCCCTCCAGCACACTGATGATCCTCCAGTTGTTGTACCATCCCCTACACTCCAAATCATCTATTTTTTTCCCATAGGAGTGTAATTTCTGACTTCCACATGAGAATGTCTGAACCCCATTGTCAGCCCATAAGTCCACGTGCCTGAGGTTGTTCTCAGAATCAGAAATCCGAACTGAGAAATGGTCCATTTTGCCTTGTAAGACACTAATAAATAGTTTTTAAGCCCAGAAACTTCAGAGATAATTTTTTCCAACATTGCCTTGATGACAGGGTTGACCGCAGAAATCACACTGCTGACCATAACTGTCAATTGGAGATGAAATTTCCCTCAATGATTCTGACTAGATTTTGCATGCACAGAGGTGGAGTTTTCAACAAATTTGTTTGAGAACAAAGATAAATGAAATCAGTCAAAATGTTACTGGAAAAATGCTTTAGCAAAATAATTTTTATTCTGGTGTTAGCCCGAGGTGGATTCTGGAGAGCCAAAAGATCAGGCAGCCATCTTGGTCACAGCCAAACTGGAAGTCCATTTCCTTGGTTAATTTAATAGAAGTAAATTATCCCTAGCTTTGCATGATTTAACTTTCTTCAATTTGGGCTGGCAGTATAGCCTAGAGGTTAGAGGAACGAGGTGTGAATGAGCTTGGTACATCCAGCAGACCAGACCTGAGTTTGATTCTCACAACCTCCACTTGCATACTGTGTGACTCTGAGCAAGTCACTTAACCGCCCAGTGCTCCCAGGTCACCCCTGAAAACAGGCACTTGTGCCTAGTGGGCCGTACCTAGTTACCAAAAGACTAAAAAAAAAAAAAAAAAACAATAAATGTTGCAGCTTATGTTTCTGTCTTTTACATCTAGCACTGAAGCATATATTAACTATATGTTTGTCTACTACGGTAGTATATAAGCATGGAACTATGATTTTAATAATTATTTTCATAAACTGTACATAAATCTTTCTCATTTTCAGTATTCAGGAATGATGCTTTACTTTCAGCATCTGGGGGAATTAGAATAAAACAAAGATCCTCGATTTTGTCACCTGCCCATTGTATTCTGTTTTTCATTCATAATCTCTGTTTTCTCTCCTACCGGATATATATCCATAGTCCCTGAGCTTCTTTGGTCAGTGATTATTTCCAATGGTAAATGTTCTGATTCAGTACCAGTAGATCTTGAACGTATCTCAGATGATTCAGATTTGTCCATAATAGATCTGTTATAGAGGTACCTATTGGACTGATAAAAGTAACACTAGAGGGGCCGGGATGGTTGGGGCTGGGTGTGAAATTCCTATACCTTAGGTGCCCCAGGGCAGGCACTTTTGCAGGACACCTACAGCTGTTTAGTGCCTGCCCCTTTGGGCACCTAAGGTATTTTGGCACAGTTCCGTTTTTTCTCCTTCTCCAGAGCTTGCTGTTTTTTGTTGGGGTTTTTCTTGTGCAGTTTACTTACTTTCCCTGGGGCGGGGGAGCTGCCCGAGAAGTGCAGACACAGAGCTGACATCTCAAGAGCTGATCACAAGTGTGCTCTTCTGGATGTCAGCTGACTGCTTGTCTGTTTCACCCCCATGGAGAAGAGGAGGTCAGAGGAGTAGGTTGATGTGCCCCACCTACAACTGAGTGGCACAGAGATCAGCCAGCCGATTCTTCCGGGATCCCTCGGTCACTCTTGGAGGCAGGCTGCAGCAGGCACATGCGCACCAAGAGGTGCCGTTATGAACTATTCGCCCACCCCCTCCAGACAGCATGACGCGAGGACCCAGCACAACACGCCATTCTGTGGCTTGCATTCAGTGAGACAGGTCGCTCTGCAGCATTGTATGCCAGCCTGAAACGATGATCGCGATCATCAATTTAAAATAAAATATAAATAACCAAAAGCTCTTTTAAGAGCTGATTGAATTACTTCTGTAAAAAAAAAAACAGGAGTACAAAGGAGGGGATTGGAGTAAATAGGGGCAGTGGGGGAGAAGAGGAGTGTGTGTGAGACCGACAGGGTCTCTCCAGTCAGGATGGAGGGAAGGAAATCAGCAGAAGTGTAAAGAAAGCAGACGTCTTAAAAAAAAAAGAACAACTTGAAATGCAGAAATGAGAGGAATATAACTAAATAGGGGGAGAGCCAGAGATGTGTGTCTATGAGACTGTGAGGGTCTTGAGTCAGGACTCATTCAGGAGGGAAGGAAATAGTCAGGAGCAATGTTATTTGAAAGCAATTTGTCAAACCTAGAAAAAAAATAAGACTAGCAAAGCAGACACAGACCTCTAAGGCCCTGTCCACACTCACAAGCATGAGAGTGTAGTCGTTTCTGTCACGGTTGTACACTTACCATTACTGTGTGTCTGCACTCTCGTCCCAGCGATTTCCCTGAAGGTGCACTCCCCAGCTTGTTGCATCCGCACTTAAATCCTTTGGCAGCGATTCCAAAAGATTCCAACAGCCGCCATAATCTGTATTCGGAGAAGTGACCCACATATTCCCAGAATCCTGTGTGTCACTTCTCAACGTATCCCAGCATGCCGCCACTCATTTCCATAACCACAGTAAACAGAAACGAGCATGACGCCATGCCATGGGTTCTGTTATGTTCACTTAACAGTTATTGTGGTGCAAGCATCACTACAGCCTGCATCACCTGTCCCATTGATTGACTTCACAGCCCGTACACAGCATGGGTGCCACCGAGTTCCCCCAACTACAATAAACAACTGCGTTCCAATAAGGCGGGGGGTAGGATGGTTAGTGTAGTAACTGTTGCACTCTCAGCAGAACCACCAGAATTAAAGTTCCTGCATGCGTCCTTGGCCACCCATGAGCTCATAGGGTGCATAAGCAGGTGCCGTGCTTCCTCATGGGATACCTGACGCTGCCATGGAGGACCGAGGATTCAACATCATGCTCTCACCCATCTGCGCTGGTGAGTGCACAGAACTGGAAATGTTTTCTACTGCCAAACGTTCCTGCTTCTGAACTCGAGACTACCTTCAAACAGGTCTCGAGATCAGAAGCAAAACCGGATTGGGTACCATTACCAATGCGGACGTGCACCGTTTTTGTCAAACTCCATAATGGTTGCACCCTGCGGTAACGGTACAGACTTGTGAGTGTGGACAGGGCCTAAGACTAATCAAAGTCTGCTGGACTGCTCAAGTCTTTGTGTCCATTTTCTAGCTGATAAAATCAGCAGTGGCAGTGTAATATATGACTGGGGGGAGGGGACACTGCAGACTGCAGACTCGTGGTGAAGCACTGCAGATGCTGAATGAAGAGACTAGGCTCTCTAAATACACTACTACTGCTACCACCAACCAGCAAAATAAATTAAAAGTGCCCAAAAGTAAATAATTCTGTACTTTCCTTTTGGATTTGTAATTAAGAGACAGTACTAGAGTACTACTGGCAGATAAACAGGGAGAAAGGGGACTCAGTGGGGGGTCCATGCTCAGAGATTACAGGCTGCCTGCAGCAAATTCCATCAAGGTTTGATAGCAAAGCAATCTCTTTTTACAACTGTGGGCAGAGCCTAGACGAGTACTGCATGTACAAAAGGAGTGATGTCATGTTTTCTGTCCGTGGAACCGACTGAAGGTGCAAATAGTCTCCTCCACCTTACCCTCCTCCAAGCAATGTTTTCCACCCTCAAATAAATACGCTTTTATGTTAGTCAATGGTTGCTGGGTACTATTTTCTTTCTTAAATGGGTGTACAAGAACTGGAACCTGAGTAGTGGGAGGCAGCATTAGTTGTTTTTTTTTTTTGTTTTTTTTTTTTTGAGTAAGATCCACCTCCGCCCCAAACTTTTTTCTGATTCATGTGGGAGGGGCATGAGGTGGCTCTAGCATGCTGTAACCAGATACACTAGTTTGGGACCTTATCAACCAACAGACATGCTTGTGCAGTAGAGAACAGAACAGAAGCTATTTAATGCCTTCAAATTGACTTAAAATCCTTTGGAACAAATGATTATCAGAGCCACCTGTGGCCTCAGAAGTTGACCTAGACACACATCTAGCTCTGTAAGAAAAATTTCATTTTTTTAAGAAAACAGCTGCTAAATAGCTCTAATTCATTATTTGTGTTTTTGATGTTAAAACACTCCTGCTAGCTAGACCTGATGCACAGAGAAAACAAAAATAGTGAATTAGAGATATTTAGTAGCTGTTGTCTTACAGAAACCCCATTTAGCTTGCTCTCAGGTATCTGCTAAACTAACTGTTGACATTTGTGCTTCCTGAATAAGAACAGTTACAAGGCTCTGCTGTTGCTAAACTAATTTTAAAGCAGTACGCATGCTAAATCTAAGGGCATGGCTACATCACTCACATGAGACAGGGGACATCGCAGGAGAAAGAAAGCCAATAAAACTATTTGTCATGGAGATCCCCAGGGGTCGTAAAACTACCATACAGCTAGCAAACTAATTTAGGAAAACCTCCTAATAGCAGACAGAGGGAAGGACATACTAGGATTTAACATACATATCAAAACACTCTATATAACATACTGTATGTTTTTTGCACATTCTGGGTGGACTACTCCTTTAATCATGAAGCACTGGTGTTAGTAATGCATTTAGAAATACAATTTGTAATTATCTTTACAGTTAAACATGCAGTTTCATGTCAGGGCACAATTTTTTGGGGGGTACAAATTATTTTAAACATGGGCACAGTACTTGGTAAATACAGACTTTGATGATAAAGTGTATTTTTTCTTTCAAGTTGGAGAAGTATGTATTATATATAAGTGTAACCCGTGTTGTAAATGGTTAAGTAGGCAGTGGTTTAAGGCTCTGAGCTACAAACATGGAGACCTGGGTTTGACTCCCACAGCCCCCACTTGCATACTGTGTGACCCTATGCAAATCACTTAACTTCCTTGTGCTCCCAGGTCACACCTGTAAACAAGTGTGTCTCTCCTGGTAAAAAAAAAAGTGCCTAGAATTATTTTTTTTAATATAGTTTAGTTTATATGTGATAAGTAGGTATGGAATGGTGTTTTGAATGTGGCAGTAGGATTTAGCATGTGCACTGCTTTAAAACCATTTCACAGTATTTTATACTTTCTTAAAAAGATACTCCACATCTGTGTGGGGGCTGTGGGATTCAAACCTAGATCTCCAGATTTGCAGAGAAGAGCCTTAAACCACTGTGCTATACTGCCTCCCTAGTTATTGCAGTCATCTGTTTTATTGAATCCTGGCTGTGACTATAGGTGTTTACAACTGAATGATAATAACCACATTTGCTTTACTTGCAAATAGGTAGGCATTTGTGTCTAATTTCTGTTTGACTTACTGTAGGTTACATATAGAATCTGAAAAATGCATAACATACTGTATTGTGATTCAATGAACTGATAAATGGGGATTTTGGTTTCTTTTACAAATTCATTTTTCCTGACCATGGATATACTAAAACAAAAATTTCTCAACAAAATGTTTTTAAATAAAGAGTTTAACTCACAGCAGCAGAAGAAGCATGTTTGCATTAAAAGATTAGTGGCATGGATGTAGAGGCACCAGTATTTAAGCATGACTTTGGTAGAGGATTAATTGTGACTGGGGGGTGAGGGAGGGAAGGAGTCATGATATTTGTAGCATAATGGTTTTCTGAAATTTAAACCATCAATGGGTTAGACTCTGCAGCCATCTGTACAGTATATCATTAAACCATATGCAGTGTGGTATGGGCAAAACCCAGATCACCAGACCAGGACCAGTGCTGTAAAATCTGCACTGGGCACAGCTTGTGCAAATATTGCTGATCCAGTGGATCAAATAAATACACGCAAATAAATAAATACTCGGCTTTGCCTCGTGCTTCAACCCAGGAGTGACATTATTACATAATAACACATACCCTGTCGTGCCTTATTGCTTAAATATGCCCTTTCTCAATGTACTATACTTTAATTCAGTTAGCGTATGCAACAGCATTCATGTGAACACTCTGGGCTTCTCTTTGACTCCTGATGTCTATTTGCTTTAGCTATTGTATATTGTTTGAACTGCTTTGGTCTTCTTGATGTGGTGCCTGTGTGCCTAAACTATGTAAGCTGTTTATCTACTGCTACCCATGTATCTCCAGTGAATGATTGTTATAACTGTCTGCTCTCCGAGCCATTGTTTTTGGACTTGTTAACTGTGCTGTCTTCATATTAGTTTTGATGAGGTGCCTTTGTAAATGAGTCATTGACTCAAAGGTTTGTAAATCTGATATTTTTTAAATAAATAAATAAATGTTTATGTTTAAGCCCATGAAACACCTGTATCTAGTTAATGCATTCACAGTCATAGTGGCTCTGCCAGAGCTTGTTTCATGTAGCTAGTAGTGGCCAGAGTCATTGAATTTAAACCACACAAGACAGCTGAACTCTTACGTCTTCTTATTTTTCCTAGGAAGTTGAATCCTGCCTGTTTTACTGTTGCTTATTACTACTTTTTACCTACTACCTCAGCTAATTGAAGCTAACTTATAACGCTAACTAATCCATCAGATATTAAAATGGCTCTAGCCTCTACCTAGCTATATCTATTATTAATACAGTTTCAGCTTGTTGGAGTAGCTGAAGTGAAGACAGTCTGTCATCTTCGTTTGTAAATAGTACCGTACTGTCTGTGAAGGGATCTAACTAAGTCTACAGTTGTACACTACATGGCCATATAAAATAAAACTTTATAAGTACTGTATTACGGCTAGCTTTTTTACAAGCTGCTGTGCGGACCAACTAAAATCTAAATATAGGGATCAGTTGGTTATAATTAAAAAAAAGTCTATTAAAGCTCTTTTTTTTAACTTGCTACTCTGAGGACTAAGTAACTAAATGTCATTTCAGGGATCAGTTATAAAAAATATATTAAAAGGTTTTTTACCAGCTGCTTTATGGACTACCTAAAAATATACAGACAGCAGGGATCTGCTGTTAAAGCCTTTTATAGACTAGTTGAACTTTTTTACGAGCGAACTACTCTGTGGATGGACTACTACCTATCTAAATATAGGGTCAGGAGGATATGGTCTGAGTTATTATTGTTAAAGTAAAGCCTATTTAAGTTAAAAATTTTGTTATAAGCTAGTTACTCTGGATTGCATTACAACATAAATATGTCTGGTAAGTACAGCAGGGTCTGTCTGTGTAATCTGTTGTAACTTGTACATTATACGTTACTGTGAAATAAAGTATCATCTGCACACAGTAAAGTGTTTTCAGAATCTACTCTGTGGATGTCACATTCCATAACTAATCTAAAAAGGTGTTGTTAAGGTCTGAACAGCTTTTTTAAAAGCTACTACTTGGAATTTGACCACCTAAATTCTAAAAGGGACAATTAAAGCTATTTGAAGCCATGAAGGGCTGGGCAACTGTGAGCAAAAAAGCACCCGCCACCTGCACTTAAGAAATAAATCAGACGACAACACAGTTTTTCTTGTTGTGTTTATTTTATTATTTTCAAGTAAAGAGATAAACGGCACACACAGGCAGTTTTTCTTGTTGTGTAGCATTTATTAATATTGACAGTTGAATCAATTCACAGACAAGTTTAAGTTAAACATCAACACATTAATACACATTACATAGATACAGAGACAGTATCGGCAGATAAGGGCCTACGGCCCACCCAGTCTGCCCATTTGAGCTTGTAAGTTTACTTTATGTTTTCCTAGAAGTCTGATGCCCCTTAACCCTGACCTCCAGAATTCCTTTATGTCTATCCCATGCATTCTTAAATCCCGGGATTGTTTCAGCCTGCACCACTTCCTCTGACACGGTGTTCCACTTGTCCACCACGTGTTCTGTGAGGAAATTCTTCCTCACATTTCCTCTGAATCATCCTCCCTCCAACTTCATCCCATGCCCTCTAGTCCTGGAACATCTTTTTTGCTTAAAAATAGTGTTTTCCTGCACCCTGTTTCTCCCAGTAAGATACCTGTATGTCTCTATCATATCCCCTCTCTCCCTCCTCTCCTCCAGGGAGTACATATTCAATTCCTTCAACCTGTCCTCAAAGAACTTGTGATGCAATCCATGTACCATCTTTGTTGCCCTCCTCTGAACCTTCTCTACCCTGTCTATGTCCTTACGTAGGTAAGGTCTCCAGAACTGTACACTGTATTCCAGGTGGGGCCTCACTAGTGTCTTGTAGAGTGGAATTATGACCTCCATTTTCCTGCTGATGATGCCCCTGCCTATGCATCCCAGTATCCTATTTGCTTTACCTGCTGCCTTGTCACACTGTTTCCCCTACCTTGAGGTCATCAGAGATGATAACCACAAGATCCCTTTCCTGCTTGGTGGATGCTATATCCTCACCCCCAACTGATAGTTTGTGCCTGGGTTTTTGTGCCCCATATGCATTATCTTGCACATCTTTGCATTGAATTTCAACTGCCAAACCCCTGACCATTTTTCAAGTTTCTGCAGGTCCCTTCTCATTCTGTTTACACCCTCTGGTGTGTCTACTCTGTTACAGAGCTTTGTGTCATCAGCGAACAGGGAAATTCTGCCTTCTAGGTCCTGCGCAATGTCACTGATAAAGGTGTTGAATAGGACCGGTCCCAGCACTGATCCCTGTGGTACATTCTCAGAGTGTGTAGCACAATAGCATAACCTAACAACAGCCTAGCTTGGACAGTTCATTGTTACTCTGTCTTAGTCTGTGCAAGTGCAAGCCACTTAGTGCCACCAGTCTGCACAACTGTCTGCTGCCATAACCACGAGCAGTCAGTCAGACACCATGAGTCTTTTTAAATTTGGATTTAAGAGAAAGTGTATTGATGAGACTGTGGGAGCTGAGAATTCCCCAGCAGCAAGCACTAGCAGTACCACCACCACAAGCACTTCGGCTAATATCATGCCACCACCTCCTTGCCCAGACAGTCAAGACTGTTGTGATAACCACTAATGTTTCCTCAAGTGCTGCTGCTTGTGCTGAAACCCCAGTTAAGGCCCCCAAAATTAGAAAATTTCAAGAATCATGGAAAAAAGGCATGCAGTGGCTTACCTATGACACAAATAAATGTGCAATGTTCTATACGTGGTGTCACAATTACGATAAAAGCCAAAGCAAAAATAATTTCCGAACTGGATGCAGTATTTTAGGGCCGGATATTCAGGCTGCACCGGGCAGTGGCGCAAGCCTGGGTGCAGCGCAACTGGGCTGCATGGGGGCCAGGAACAAATGATATTCAACGGTGATGCACCATGGCACAGCACCATTGAATATGGCATGGAGGGCGCACATACTGCAGCATGGTGTAGTGACACTGCACCAGCACAAGACACAGAGAGGGAGCACGGGGATGCGCCAGCGCAAGTGCAGTTGCGCTAGGTGCATCACCCACGATATTCAGCTGGGGGCATGCAAATGAGGCCATAATACATGCAAGGCACAAATTGGGCCATTTGCATGTCATTATGGCCCCAATTGCATGTGATGCACTGGGTCCCGGTGAACTGCCAAGCTGCTGCCATTGGGGGTCGGAACCCTGGTGGGCTATTGCAACCCCCCTCCCTTACGTCCGATCGTGGGCATCTGAATAAAGAAAAGTGACCCTGGTGGTCTAGCGGTCCCCCTGCAGCCCGATCGCGGGCAGCTGCCACTGACATAGACGTACCTGGTGGTCCAGTGGTACCACCCTCCCACAGAGGACCCCCGGCCACCCAGCACCCCCCCGTCATCAGTGGGCGGCAGCACCTTGCCCGTATACCCATCTGAATAAATAATGGTGACCCTGGTGGTCTAGCGGTCCCCCTGCAGCCCAATCATGGGCAATTACCACTGACATAGATGTACCTGGTGGTCCAGTGGTACCACCCTCCCACAGAAGACATCCGGTCACCTGGCACCCCCTGTCATCGGCGGGGGCGGCAGTGCTGCTGCCCACCGCATGACAGGTACAGTATGCTCTGCAAGCCTTATTGGTCCACAGGTTGGAAAAATGGGCTTGCAGACCACACTGTACTACACAGGCCAGATATGTGAATGAAAGTGCTGATTCACATCTCTGGCCCTGTATAGTACAGTGTGATCTGCAAGCCCATTGGTCCAACCTGTGGACCAATAGTCTTACAGAGCATACTGTACCTGTCATTTGGCGGGTGGCTGGGCAGTATTTTATTTTTATTTTATTTGAACACATCGGATTTACAACCTTTGTGTCAGGGACTCATCTACAAAGGCACCTTGTCGCAGGGAGAGCAAGACAATAGAACACTGTGCAGATACAACATTGGACAACATTACAGGTGCAGACATTGAACACAGTATACACTTAGTTACATGTTGGTATAAAATACAGATTTACAATTAAAGATGCACAATTTCTCTGGAGTTGCAGTGGAATACATCCTTGTAAAAACGTAAGGGGGTAGTTAAAAAGGGGTAGGGGGAAGATGGATCGGCAGTCCAAGGGACCTTGTTGAGATTAGGGGGCCAGGCAGGGAAAGGCCCTGCAGTACAACTGGGTGGGCAGGGTTAGTTGCACCTACAGCAGTGGACATTAAAGAGATGGTTCTGGAGAGCGGCTTTAAAGGGACCAAGTTTGGCAGTGTTGGTGATGCAGGTAGGGAGGGAGTTGAACCAGGCAGGGGGCTCGATAAAAGAAGAACCTCTGGGCAAGGGAGGTCTTGGTTCTGGGCACTTTGAAGGTGGCTTTAACAGAGCTGTGGGTGGAAACAGATGAGGATGACTGTGGTAGGGAGGCGGAGACTCCTGGGGGGGGAGTCCGAGCAGGGATTTTGTAGCAAGAAGGCAGGTCTGATACTGCAGACATTCCTTGAAGTTGAGCAGGTTGGTGGAGGAATAGAGCAGGCAGGTGTGGGTGCGGCTGGAGGCTCCAGTCAGGAGCCTACAGGCCTTATTGATGGAGAGCTGGATTTTAGAGAGAGCGGTGTTATCCGCTGCAGCATAGATGGGCAAACCGTAGTCCACTAGAGACAGGATGGAGGAGGTGATGGCCAGCTGAAGGGCAGCGAGGGGTAGGCAATCCCTATGGTGGTAAAGTAGGCCAATCCGAGAGTTTATGGCAGAGGAAAGAGCATTGATGTGGGTGTGGAAGGTGAGGGCAGTATCGAAAGTGATGCCTAGGTATTTGTATGTGGGCACTTTCTCTAATGGGAGCTGAGAGTTGGGGTAATCAGGAGGGGGGCATTTCTAGCTTTATTTTGGTGGTGAGAGAAGAGCATTGATTTGGTTTTCTTAAGGTTTATGACTAGTCTGTGATCAAGAAACCACCTTTCTGTTTGGTTGTAGGCGAGTTGGATGATTGGAGAGTGGAGGGATCTGGGTGTGAAGCAAAGAGAACTGACTCGTCTGCATAGAGGAAAATCTTGCTATTGCAGGAGGTAGAGACAGAAGAGAATGGGACCCAGGATTGAGCCCTGTGGGACCCCGGAGCTAATGGGTCGAATGTTGGAGAGGGAGCCGTTGATTTTTACACGCTGGGATCTAGCAGAGAGATAGCTGGAAAACCAGGCAAGGGGACCAGCAGAGAAACCGAGTTGGTGGAGAAAGTAGAGTAGAAGGGGGTGACAGACAGTGTCAAAGGCCTTGGAGAGGTCAATGAACACTGCACCGGCCAGGTTGCTGGAGTCAAATGCAGAGTGCAGGTATTGGAAGAACTCCAGGGGAGCAGTGGTTGTACTGTGTCCTGGGCGGAAGCCGTGCTGCTCCGGGCACATAATGTCATACTTAGCCAAGTACTCAGATAGTTGGACAGACACCACCTTTTTGAGGGCTTTGGAGAGTGGGGGGAGGATGGAGATTGGCCGATATTTGCTGGGGGAGGATCGATCCCCGTTCTTGTGTACTGGAGTGATTACAGCAGTTTTCCACACACTGGGGAACTGTCCAAGGCATAGGGACCGGTTGAGTACATCCGTCAGAGGGACTAGGACAATGTCCAGGACCAGGCGGAGGATCCTGGAGTCGAGGGGGTCGCTGCTGGGTTTATTACTACCAAGGGCTTTTAGCACGTGTGGCCTGGCTTCGCGGGGGGGGATAGGGTGCACAGGTAGAAAGGGGGTGATTCAGGACAGGGGGGAGTGAGGAGAGGATTGGATCAAAAAAGCTGCTGGGAAGGACAGAGCTTAGATCAGAGAAAGTGTCAGCTATAGGTAGTGGATCAGAGGAGGTAGTGCCATCGATGGCAAGCTGAGATGGTGGAGGGGAGCGGGTCTTCCCATTTAGTTCTTTCATGCTATCCCAGAAGGTCCAGGCCGAGCCCCAAGGGGAGGTGAGGGTGGCCTGGTAGTGCTCCACCTTGGCCCATCTGATGGCCCAGGTGCACTTATTGCACTCTGCGTTGTAGGCTTGTCTGTCAGATGGATTGCCTGAATCTACAGTGATTCACCAGAGATTATCCCTATTCTTAAGTTTCTGGATGAGGGAAGGGGTGATCCAAGGGGGGTTGCATTTCTTTGTAAGGATCCTGGTTGGGGGGGCAAAGAGGTCACAGGTCTTGCAGAAGGCACTTGTGAAGAAGTCAAGAGCTGATATCTGGGGCATGTCGGATAGGAGACCATTCTAGCTGGGCTAAGTGCTGTTTCAACTTTTTTAGGCCACCAGGGCATAGCCACCAGCGCAGTGTAGCCTGGGACACTGGTTTTGGAGAGGAGGATGACCAGGTACAGATGACAGGGGAGTGATCACTAAGTGAGTCGGGGAGGACAGTGATGTCCCGGATTTTAAATGGGTGGGTTGATAACGTCTAGGAGGGTGTTGGTTCCACTGGATCGGTTGAACCTGGTGGGCTGTGAGACTAGTTGGGACATATCCAGGGCAGAGAAGGAGTCCCTGGTTTAGGAGGTGGCAGAAGCAAGCCAGTTAACATTAAGATCACCAAGGATGACTTGCTCAACTTTGTGCGGGAGGGATGTGAGGTAGTCGATGGGGATATGAGGGGGGTGCTGCCACCTGCTGATGACAGGGGTGCCGGGTGACCAGGGTTCTCTGTGGGAGGGTGGGGAGGGGGTACCACTGGACCACCAGGTACATCTATGACAGTGGTAATTGTCCATGATCGGGCTGCAGGGGGACCGCTAGACTACCATGGTCACCGTTATTTATTCAGATGCCTGCAATCAGGAGTGGGGGGGACCGCTAGACCACCAGGGTTACTTATACAATGCAGCTGCCAGCAATCAGGCTTACAGGGTGGTTGGGGGGGTCCACTGGACCACCAGGGGGGTATGTTTGCTTGGCAACAGTGTTCCGAGTGGGCAGGTGGCCACCCATGGCTGACGGCTGCTGTGTTGCTCCTTGCAATACAGAAGCCCACCTGTGGGTGGCCTGGACTTGCTCCTGCTTTTCTAGGGCTCAACTTTGACCCCCCTGTGAAGCGCAATGCAGGGTTGTGCCAGCATATGCGCCGACATCGGGCGAAGTCGACGGGATGTGCCGTGATATGGCTGGCACGCCTGCATCTGCGCCCAGATAAGCTTACATTGCTCCCCGCACATCAGGAACTGCGCTGCACCTGGCAGCCTTTTGAATATCCCACCGGGGCGCAATGCAGGGTTGCGCATAGCCCGGCCTTAGAGTACACATTATCTCAGCACATGAAGTGTCTGTAGCACACAAAAATGTTGAGAGGGCATACATTGTAAATAAAACAAAAGTTGGGGAAAAAACAATAAAAAAATCCATACAATTAATGGAATAAAAAGAAATGGAACAAATTTGTACATTGTTCTGTATTGCATATTATATTGCTAGGACCAGAAGGTCTTTCAGGGATTTTCCTGGGTTGAGAGACTTTTTAATTTAGTAGTTTTGTATAACATTACTGCTTTTAAAATCAGACAAAAGTCACAGCTTAATCTGGTTCAAGGTCAGTTGGCATTCATCTGTATCCCCCTCCCCCGGGTCGTGCCTGAAAATAGGCAGAATTTGTCTAGTGCACTTACCCAGTCAACAAAAACTAAATAAATAAAATTGTTGTTGGGAATATGGATTATGTAGCAAATAATACAAAGCACTGGGATATTTCTTCCCATCTTATGTCAAATAGTATGTATAGGGCAATGGTTAGGTTAGTTGGTTTTAAACAGAAGACTGCCTATGGAGTGCAGTCCTCTTTACTATCTTTCAGAAAGTTTTTTAGTGTGATGACAAGTGTAATGAATGAAATGTGTGATAGGAACAGGAAAAGGCATCACTGCAGGTGTATATTCATCACTTTATTATTATTATGTGGGGACATTCATGTTAATCCAGGTCCTTCACAGACAAGTGTTATTGAGATGAATACTTTGAATAAGGAGGCCTTCTCCTGTGTACATTTTAATGTATGCAGTATAATTAAAAAGATGGATGCTCTTAGAGAATGGATCTTAGGTTTTAAACCTCAAATTGTTGTAATCAGTGAAACATGGTTGAACGAAAAAACTCCCTGATCACTATTAGATATTGATGGCTATCAAATCTATAGGGTAGATCAAAATAAGAGGGGTGGTGGAGTTATGATGTACGTTAAGTCAACTTTGCATGTTAAGTCTATTGTCATTGATGTTTACAGGGAATAGAGGCCTTGGCTATCGAATTAAGGCTCCCTTTTATACAGCCTATATTGTTAATGGAAGTTTATGAGCCTCCAACGATCCACTCATCTAAGTTTAACATCTTGCAGGATTTTTTTAGGAATTATCTCATGAAATATTACTGATGGGAGACTTTAATGAAAACTGGGGCAAAATTGCATCTGAAAATGAACTGGTGGATATGTCCACCAGTCTGGGTCTGTACCAATTAATTGAGGGATTTACGAGAATTAATCCTAGGAATGATGAAGCCTCTTCTACCCTGGACTTGATATTTACTTCAAAAAAAGCAAATTATAAGCAGTGTGGGGTTCTTCCAGAAGCCTTTAGTGATCATCAAGGTTTCATATGTCTAAAGGCTAAAGAAATTGGTGTGACTACTGGGAGTTGGGAGTTTAAAAGATAATTTAAATATTTTGATTATGTACAGTTTATGTTAGATTTGGAAGCAGTTTTGTGGGATAGAATAGAGTTAATTCCAACAGTTGGAGAGGCCTGGCAGTACTTTAGGGATGAATTTGTTAAAATATGTAATAGACATGCACCTTTAAGAAAAGTTTATCATAGCCCAAAACATGCAATATGGTATAAGGGGACATTGCTTGATATTAGAAAAAAAAAGGAATCAGCAGTGGAAAAAAGCTAAAATGACAATGAGGAAGGTAGACTGGGATCAGTATAGGGCTGTAAGAAATAAATATTTAAAGGAAGTTAGAAGGACTAAAGCTGAATATTATAAACATACATTGCAGGATACACAATATTCCCATCCAGGCAAATTTGGGAATTTAATTGATAAATTGCAAAATCCAGGAACATCTGGTTACCCAAATAAGTTTTGTATAAATGGTAGTGACAAAGAAATAGGACAATCAGTGGCAAATGATTTTAATGATTATTTCATGAATTTAGGGTTAGTTACAGACAACAGAAAAACTATTGAACTAACAGGAAACAATAATAAAAAATTAGATAGAATACAATTTAATTTGTCATATATAAAAACAAAGGAGGTATTGTTAGAATTATTACAAATATATGAAAAAAAAAGCAAATGGGCCTGATGGTTTATGTGGGAAATTGCTAAAATATGCTGCCCCAGTAATTGCATATCAACTTGCACATATTTATAATTTGTCTGTAACTTCTATGGAATTACCAGAGGAATGGAAATTAGCAAAAGTGATTCCTATTTTTAAAAGTGGTTCTAGGAACGAGATCTCTAATTACAGACCGATTTCACTTTTACCAGTTGTAGCTAAAGTTTTTGAGAAAATTATTTCCAGACAGGTTAAAACATTTTTAAATGTGAATAATATGTTGACACTGTATCAATCTGGCTTCAGAGAAACATACAGTACACAAACTGCTTTGGTTAAAGTGACTGGTGACATTCAGAAGGCTTTGGATGGAGGTTCAATGGTGGGGGCTGTCCTGGTAGACTTATTGAAGGCTTTCGATACTTTAAATCATGATGTTTTGTTATATAAGTTAAAATAGTTTGGATTTTCTGACAATGTAATTGCATGGTTTAATAGCTATTTAAAAGGCAGGATGCAAATGGTTTATTTAAAATCATATTCAGATTGTAGAGTGGTGGCACAGAGAGTACATCAGGGGTCCATTTTAGGACCCCTACTTTTTAATTTGTACATTAATGACTTGAAATTTAATAATCAGAAAGTTATGTGGCATCAGTATGCAGGTGATACAATTCTGTATTTGGATGGGGATGAAATAAGTAAAATACAAAGTAATCTACAGGAAGCCTTTAATGATTTACAACACTATTATCTACGTAATAAATTAGTATTAAATAGTGGAAAAACCAAAGTAATGTTGTTTAGGCATAAGAATAAAACCATGTGTAGCAATTGTGTTTTGGATATTAGTGTAGATGATGGGACCATATTACAACAGGTGGAAGAATATAAGTATCTTGGCTTGTGGCTCAATACATACTGTAAATGGACAGTGCATATTAATAAGATTGTGAAACTGTTAGGACAGCAGTTACGGATGCTTTATACACTTAAAGATAATTTTTCTAGATATTCAAAGTTACATATTGTTCAAACCATGTTGATACCAATTATAGACTATGCAGATATTATTTATATGGGGGCCTCAAAGAAAAGCTTAAACAAGGTAATATAAAAGGATTCAGAAGAATGTAAATTTAAGATCACATGATAGACAAATAGTCATACACAGAGTACGAACTACCAGACATCAAATTTTTTATAATATACGTACTCCAATGATGTGGAACAATCTTCGTGGGAATATAGTGGAGTCTTCAACATTAGACATATTTAAAAGAAGATTAGATGTATATTTACTATATAAGACCATCAACTAATAAACCCACTATGAGTGGGAGACAATTAAATGGGCTTTTCACCTACTTTGTCTATACACACCAAGTTAACCAACTTAACCAAGTTAAGGTAGATATTATGTATAATAAGATGGCTAGGTATATTCTGAAGGCACCAAGCATGACATCATTGTGTCCTCTATAGGGAACTTCAATAGGAACATCTAGATAATAGAAGAGATAAACATATTATCAAGTTAATGTTTAAAGTTATTTAAAAAAGCATTCCAGGATATTTGCTTAATGAGTTTGAACTGAATGTTCCAGCTCAACACTTAAGATCAGTTTGTTATTTACAATTCAGAGTCCCTAGAAAGAGAACAAAAAATTGGGGTAATACAATTGCTTGTCTGGCACCCCAAAATGGAATCAATTACCCTCTTATCTCAGATTACAAGAAGCTAATGTGATATGGGCCCAGTTAGATAAATGGTTTAGGAACCAAATTGGCACATTAAGAGAGTGCTGTACCATCTAGGAAGCTGGATTGTTGAAGTTATAGGTCTGTATAGAACACCTTTTAGCATGTGATATAGGAATTTATATGTAATGGGTTCTTGTGTTCCATGTTGTGTGTGACTATAAAGTATTTGTGTCTTTTTGTATTATGTTATTAATTTATATTTTGATTGTAATTGAAATACTTGAAGTAGGAATGTATGCGTTTTATGTGTGTTATGTATCAAGTGTACTTATTTATGTTGTTGACTAACATTTTTGTATGTAATTGGAACATTTGTTCTTTTTCTTATATGGAGACCCTTGTAAATGAGCATATTTATATACTCAATGGGTTGTTTTCCATGTTCATTTGTGAATAAAATCATTACTACTACTACTTCTACTACTAGTCCTTGCAAAGAAGAAATCATAGTGATGATGCCACTGGCCACAGTTACAGTACTGACAAGCAATGTCATGTTTTCATTCACTATATTGCTCAAGAAATTCAAAACACTACTGCTAGTCTATTACAAGAGAATGATTACTTTTCTTGTTGATTCCAGCACAGATAAAAGTGTGACAGAGGAGGAGGGTGTTTATGTGCATGTTCTTAAAAATGGCCTACCTGTTACGAGGTTTTCTGCATTGAAACCAGTCAGTGTTACTAATTCTAAAAGCATTTTAAACACCGTTGTAGATGCTTTAGAGAGTGAAGGTGGTTTAAAGCATGGTGGTTGGAAAAATGAGCTGATCAGTGCAGTATCTGATGGTGCTGCTGTAATGTTAGGGAGCTCTTCAGGTGTCCTTACTCGAATAAAGCAAGACTGCCCAGCCCACACCTAACTGACGTACACTGCTGTGCACATCGATTAGAGCTTGCTGTAAAGGATTCTTTCCAAGACTGTCCTTTCTACAGATCGGTAGAACAACTTCTACTGAACATTTACTCCTTTTACCACAGGTCTCCGAAAAGTTGGAAAGGCTTACAGGAAACAGGATCACTTTTAAATATTAATGTGGTCAAACCAGTTAACACTGGTGGCAGTAGGTGGCTTGCACACAGAGAACAGGCTATTTCTGCCCTTGAAAGGAACTGAGCTGCATTAGTGCCTCACCTTGAACATGTCTCACTGACAAACAAGCAGGATCATGGACAAAAAGCTCTAGGAATGCTTAAAGTTCTCAAGACCTTAAAATGTGTCATGTACATGAACTTTCTGAAGGTATTTTTTGGTTATTTATCTGCTCTTAGTCTCTGCTTTCAGCAAGAGGATGCCACTGTTGAAAAAGTTCACAGCAGATTAAAAAGAACAATTCAGAAACTAAATGGTCTCTTGAATCACGAAACTCTTCACCGCATAACACTTGCATGTGTAAATGATAATTTAACTCAGTACAGCAGTGCTGACTTAACTAATGAAACAAGCAGACACAGATCAGGTTCTCGTTCAGACATTGTAGAAGCCACAATTTCAGATGTAATAAAAAAAGTCTTAAGAAAACATCACAACATATTGAATCTCGCTTTCAGTCTTTCGCGACAAATTAGGTGCTGCTAGCAGCAAGAACGTTAAATTTTCAGTCCTGGCCAACAGACACAGAGGCACTTGAAACATATGGAGATCAGGCAATTGAAACAATTGATCACTATAAAGTTGTTTTAGAGTCATGTGGAGTTGTTATTACTTTGGTACTGCTGGAGTGGCTAGATTTAAAAAAGCATGTACCCCATTTGCTGTCTGTTGAGAACTGTAGGTCTCTGAAATTGTGGCAGAAAGTGATTCTTCCAGACATGCAGGATCAACAATTCTGAAATGTGCTGGCCGTTGTCAAGATCATTCTCCTGATTCCCATTCACGCTGCTGCTACGAATGAGTCCTCTCTCTAATGGAAACAATAAAAAATGATTGGAGGATTGGATTATGCCTGGACACCCTTCACAACCTAATGTCTATATCACTCATTGGACCCCAGCTCAGTGGATATAACCCTGAAGGTGCCATATCACTGTGGTGGAAAAATGGCAAAAGAAGGCCCACCACCAAAGCTTATGGCTCCAGAACAGTGTCACTGCATGTTGCTTCTGCCACGCCCCCAGCACTAGTGGTGATGATGGTGGTGACGATAACGAAAATGCTAGGTCTAGTGAAGATGACATTTAAAATAATGTAAATCAAGGGGCGGCATGTAAATATTTTCTTTTACTTGCTGTATGCCCAAGTGGGCATGTACTTTTTTTCATGGATTTCATACCCTGGTTGGGGGGGTGAATCTGCTTACCAGGAGAGTCCAGGGGTAGAAGGGGCAAGTGGGGTGCCATGGGGGCATCGGGGAGATGGGGGACATAAGAGAGAGTGATATGGCACCTGGCGGGCTGCTAACATCTGAATACAAATACAGTATGTGATATATGTACTTGAAACAAGTCTATTTTTGAATGAATGTTTTACTATTAACCTGGATTACACTAGGTACTGAGATGGAAATACAGAAATAAGATGAGAGGCGTAGCCACCAACAAATCATTAGTGGATACAGAGCATATGCTGTACAGCTTATTTGATAGTTAATTTAGCACTTTCTGTAAGCTCAACAGCAAGGAAAATGACTTGGTAATCAATTTACCAGATAGATGAGGACTTCTTGAGCACGTACTGTCATAAAAAGGAGTTAGCATTTACTGTAGATGCAATGTGTTGCAAATTTCACTGGAGATGTTTCAGCACACATGAAGATTGGGGTGGGGGCATTTTTCTGACTATAGTGCCAAGCAGTTGTCAGAATGATTGTCCATAGCACAATGGAGAGTCTACCACATGTGCACTGAAGGTACATAGGTATGGGAATGAATTGTATGCCACATCATTCCCCTCATGCCCGCTGTCTCCCCAATGCCCCCTGTGGCACCCCATGCCCCTTGTGCCTCTGGCAGCCCACTTTCAGACCTCACCTCCCTTTGCCACAGTGTGTGGCACTGGTGCACCGTGCATGTCCCTTACACCACCTAATGGCTGGTCTAAGTGGAGCCCCTTGCTGCGTCCATGGGGGAGCTTACAAAATCACAAAAAAGGGGATGTTGCAGCCCCACCATGGCACAGGTCCCCTTGTGACCTGGCTCATCGTGATTTTGGTCACAAGGCTGGTGCAGTGGCACTTTGGTGCAATGGCTCCACTTTTGGACACAGATCGCGTCTGAAAATAGGGACTGCCACATCTTTTGACGCAAGGTGCCACTTGTATCAATTATGTTTGATGCAGACACCTTGCATCATATTCCGGGCTTTGAAAATCAAGCTCAGAGTGTTACATTTTTGTTCTGACACCAAGGACATCATGTGTTGGTACTGAAAGGATGTAATTTCCACCTTAATAATAATGGGGTGAATAAGTCCTGACCCATTGCGTCTCATACAGGCAATAACCTGTGAAACTGCTGGCAAAGTTTCAGATAATGAAGATTTCTTATGCACCATTTTTTTGTCCTGGTACTGAAAAAAAGGCTTAAATTCTAACTTTGCATCCTCCCGCCATTTAATGGGGGAGTCATAAAATACCCTGGTAGATTTTTTTAGCTTGGACTAAATATTCAAATATCCGTTTACGGATGTCGTCCTCCAACAAGGAGATATTTAATTTCCAGTGTCCTGGACTAAACATATCTTGAGATTAGGGGCCCAAAGAGGTCTGTAGCAGTCTGTGGTCCGAAGTCTCTACTGGTACAGTATAATGCAGGGAACAACCTAGCCATGGAGAACAAAAAAAAAATCAATGCAGGTAGATAATTTACTCTTAAAAAAGGTATGTACTGCCTTGCATCCAATTGTCCCAGCTGAATCCAACAACCCTGCCTTGGAAATAATATATTTCGGGTAGTCAGAGTTACAAGAAGATTTAGCAATTTTTGTCCCCCCATCCAAGGGGGCTAGTCCACTATGGAAATCTCCTGCAAAGATGACCCCTTTTGTGGTATATAAATAAGGCTAAAATAGCATTAAATCAACCTTCTCTACCTTTGACTGAGGGGCATATACACTGGTCAAACGTAAGGGAACAGTGCCAAAGGAGATATCCAACAAATGTGCCCAACCAGGGACTACGTACAGTATACTAAATAGGACAAGTGAACAAGAGGGGTGGAGAAAAGTATGCCCACTCCAGAGCACCTGTCCTCACCCAGTGACCAGAAGAAGGGCCTCAAAGACCAATGTTTTTGGGCCATAACATCAGTGGGTATCTTGCAAGAAAATAATGTCACACCTCGACTCCTGGAAGAAAGCCTGGGTGCCTATCGAAAAATTGTGGACTAGCCCCCCACCCCCACTAGGAGAAAAAGAAGAAGAATAATCAGCATTTATATAGCGCTTTTCATACATCCAAAGCACTTTACAAGCAATGCTAGACTGGTAGTGAAGTGACTGAATGTGACTGGGTGGCAAGGCATTCATTATTTCACACTTCTTCTATCCCCTCTCACTTTTGGCTTCCTCTTTTTGGTGGACTGCAGTGGACTTCTAGTTCTCATTATCTGAGGAGGGGTCATGTTGAGAAGCTGTCAGGAAAGACCTGTCAGAGTCCTCTCGGTGTCTTCTCCCTATCTTTCCTTTTTTTGTAAAATGTAAAATTTATTCCTCAAAGGAATGTCATCCAATTTTGTGTGGCTTGGGCTATCCCCTCATTCTTCTGCGATGAGAGGCTATTTGAAGATTTTCAGTGTTAGGAGTTGAAGGAGGTGGAATTGAAGTGGACATCTCTTCTGTTGCCAAGCCCTGGGTGATGTCTTTCCCACTACACTCCAAGGTAGGAGGATTCCATTAAGCATTTTCAACAGGTACAATGTCTGTGTCCATAGAAGTTGGAACTCTGAAGGGGTCCTCAGTACACTGAGGTCCAGGATCCTGGAGGGGGCAGGAGGGTCTGGCACAGTAGGCATGAGAGGGGGCTGATCCTCCACTGGTAAGCCTTCTGAGATTTCAGAACTAATGTCCTCTGCAGCGTTCATTCTAGGAACCAAATTTGGTGGGTCAATGACCCACTGGCCACTGAAAAGGTGGGTCATTTTAGGAAAATGTGGGGTCATACATGACATTTCTTTAAAAAAATTGTATACAGAAAGAATTTTAACTAACGCGGCATCAGTATCATAAGCAAAGCTGATGAACTAGCAAGTGCAGATCAACTGGGAGGTGTAACTTGTGACTCAGAAAATAAATTGCATTTTATGATGTCAGAGGTGGATAGCAGTTTACAAGAGAAGGCACTGATATCTCTGTCACTGCCGAGCATCGACAATCATAGGCCTCAGTCAACAGCCACAGTCGTGTGTGTCCATCCAGTAGTTGTGTCTGGAGTGTTCACAATGTGGTAAACTGTGAATTTTTGCCAGCAAAAAAAATTAAAAAGCACCAGACGAGACCCTTGCACTCTTATGAGAGAGAGAGAGATAAGAGATGAGATATTTGATCATTTTGGAAGAATACAAAGGCATTAACAGCCCTAGTAGAGTCCTGATGGCAGTTTACAGTAACAGATCTAACATACAGCCTCCCTCAGCTAACTATAATATCCCTATTAATTTAATATAAGCCTGCCAGCCGCAGCATGATATCAAGAGGGATAAATTAAAATATCAGTCACAGTTCGGTTATGTGTACTTATAAGTCAGTCAGTGCAGTCCCCATGTTGGAATAACCGCCTCTGTTTTTTTTCCCTCCAAATATTGATTGCAGAAAGAAAATCAAATTCAGCCTGGCAAGGTCCCTCAACCACAACAGTCAGCAGATCATTGACTCTAGTAGCAGACAGTCTATTTCTCATGCTAGTTTTTACAATGTTCTGGGCACTGAAGCCCCTCTCACAGTCTGCTGTATGGACTGGGGCAGTTAATGCCAATGCAGCCAGTGTCAAAAGATTTGGGAAGTCTGACTTATGATATTTGTTTATGAACCCCCAAAGAGTTTGCATGTTGTCCCTCGGGTATCCCTCTCTCACAACAAGTGACTTCAGCAGTTCCCATTCTGCTTTGGTGTGGTCTGCATCCACAAGTGGTGGTGCCACTGTCTCAAACTGTTTGTGTTTCTGCTCTTGACCGTAATGATCAAGCAGCACGCAAATTTGTTCATTTCCCCAGGTTTCAAGATCGTCTTTAGAAAGGCTGCTGACAGGCCTAAGACCCAGTACTCCAAAAGCAGCCAACTTGTTTCTGGTCATACCCAGGGAATCTGTCTTTTAAATTTGCAACCAAATGGTCAATGAAATGGTCCTTGATTGAAAAGTTTTGCCTCCCTTAGTATGTGATGCCCTTGAACACCAGCCTTCCCTCCTCATCTTCCTGGATATCCTTCTCCACTTCATGTAGATACATTTTTCCTTTGTTCCAGATTTTATTTTTCTAAATCAGAAGCACTTCTCCAGATTGACATGGACCATCGAGATGTCCAGATCTCTTTCTGAAACACTACACTAAGCTGGGTAATTACAGCAAGTACATCCATTAGCATATAGGTTGACATTATAAAGTCATATTTGGACATTTTTAAGGCATAACCTTTGCTCTAGCATTAATCTCACTGCAGAAAAAGTGAGAAGTGAGTCTAGAGTGTGATGAGCGGTCTCAACGCTTTGTAAACTGCTATCCACCTCACATCATGGACCTCCTTCACTTTTAGAGTTGGTTCCTCCAGCATTTCTTGTATTTGTTTTAGTTTGTCAACTCTTTGGCTGATCTTTTAAAATGGTGGAAAACACCAGTTAGCACCTCTTGGTATTCTTTTAGGTAGGGGACAGAGTCTGCTGCTTGTGAACTACATAGCGCAACCCTATGAGCAACACAATGTATATTTACTAGCATTGGGTTTTCCACGCTATGTGCCCAGTGACTCCCTCATCAGTCCCTGTCATAACTTTTGCTCCGTCACTTCCCAATCCCATTACTTTTCATGCTGATTTTTCCTGGCTAGGAATTGCTTTAATTCTTTAGCTATCCCTGCTCCAGTGGCATCAGAGATCTGTAAGTTCTCTAGAAAATGAGTAGATGGTACAAAACTTTTCAGGATCAAGCACTCTTGCATACAATACTAGTTTTTAAGCGACAGTGATGTCTGTGCTCTCATCACAAATTAATGTGATGTATGGGCTATTTTCTAATTTTCTACTTGTTTCCTGTCTAATTACAAAGGCTATGCATTCGAGGATGTCATTGGCTGTAGATTCTGATGAATATGAGGCATTCTTGGCCACAGACAGTTTGTCAACAAAGGACAGTCTAAACTAGACAAAATTCCATTAAACTTGTATATTTATGAACTGGCAAGTTTTCTTTGGCCATCAATAAACACTCTTCATGGCAACTAGAATAGCTTGTTCTTTTTCAGATATAGCTTTTCTGAATGTATGCTGCAAAGCCCTGCATATTTTCAGCTGCCATAGCATCTCTGTGATCTGCGAGTCAGCATGCCTAGTCAGGTGCTTGTCCTGAAATTGTCAGTGCCAGAAGTCAGAGTATTTTTTCTTTCTACTGATGCACACAGCACAAGTCATCACATTTTTCTGAATTATATCTCAACCACCTGTACATTGTGAGCCAGCTGACCTGAGAATTCGGTTTAATACTGGCCACATGGGACTGGCTACTAGTAGTTCACAAGCAGCAGACTCTGCGTCTAAATCAAGTTGGCTAGTACTGTCACCAGGTTCCAACTGTGTGTCCGCCACAGTGACAGGCAACACAGTCTGCTTCTCAGAGGCCAGAATTGGCACCACATTGCTCCCATTTGAATTTTAGAAGACCCTGATCCTGATGCAGCAGTACATAGTCTCTTAGGTGCAGAAGACCTGAAAAATGTTTTAATGTTCACTTGTTTTTTTGCCATGACTGCTTTATTTTACAAAATCTCAACAGGCCTTGTTTTTATATTCTTACGAGGAGGGTGACTGAGGAAAGTAAGTCAGAATGCCCAATAATATGGTTGGCGTGTCTGTGTCACTGACAAAATGTTTTAATAAAAACAATTTGGCAGATGTCTGTGTCCGACTCTTTTATTTTATTTTACACCATATGCAAACAAGGTAGTACAGTCAGAGGAATTCAGAACTCTAGCAGTCACTGTCTGCTTGCAGCTCCTTTATTTTTCTGTCCACCACCCTGCTTTTCCTAAAATTAAAGTTTCTGCTCTCTTATTTTTCCTTTCTTTTCTATAGCAATGTAATTGCAGATATGTATATTTTTTAACCGTTCCTTGTAATAATGCAACTCTCCACTCAAAAATGTGTAGAAGCAAAGACAGAGCCCCCCTTGCTTCTTTACTTCAAGCTCACTAACTTCTCGCCTCTTATAAACTATTAAAGTTAACAAAAACACACTGCTTTCATCTGCTTTATTTCTTTTTCTTGTTTTCTGTTCACTGTGACTTAACTGCCACCTTTTTAAGTGAAAAATTACTGAGACAGCCCCCTCCTCACACAGTCCCACTCTCCTCTGCTCAAGTGTTATAATTTATCTATTTTTTTGGTTTTTCCATTTTTTTCCTTCAGTTTTATCAACAGTCTGAGACTGCTGTGACTTTCTGTGACAAGAACCCTGACCAAGTTACTTCACACACTGCACAGCCACCAACTGATCTATTTTATTCAGTGATTTCCTTGCTGATATTTAGTTCTTTTAGTCACTTGACTTGTTGATGAAGTGACCCTTCTTATCCCTGTTGTCTCATATTCAAATAACCTCCCCTGTTCTCCTTAAGATTAAGCTGCAGTCATCACTGTCCACAGAGTTCTTAGACTCAATTCTCAAAGTTTTACCCCCACACTGAACACACACACTGCCTCCACCCAACCACTGATTTTAGGAGCTTGGTCTGCCTGGAGATCATTAAGGCAGAGACCCCATCACCCTGGCTCCTACTAAAAGTACTTGCTGCTGCCCAAAGCCAAAATCTTTGCCAAATAAAGTTATCGACTGGTGTGGCTGTTAATCAGAAGCTGTAATAGCCTATGTTAACTAAAGATCAAGTTTGAAGTGAGAACTGTGCTCGATGAGAATGTGCCTGCTTACTCCGCAGCGTCTCCAACCAACTGGCAAGCAACTCTAGTAAACACGCGGTCTTGGTAGCTCAATCTGTACCATGTGATGCGTCTCTGTGCACATCACATGGTACAGATCGAAACTGCCTCGTGCCCATCAAACTATTTCAACCACTCGTGGCTGATGAAGGCACTAACTCCTGCCCCAATCTGCCCATCTCGGGCTGGTGATGTGTCTTCTCCAATGGACCTATGGGCACCAGTTATTGTGAGAGAGAGCCGCTGAGAGACACGCCCCCCCAAAGTGCGTTCTTGCCTGGCACAGTCAGTGTGCCTCTCAAGCTCATGAAGGACGAACTCCTCCAATCTACAGCTGCTGAAGACTGCAACATGCCCCCAGCCCCAAGGGCATTCTTCATTCAGCAGCGCTCCAGATTCCTCGTCTGTATTGCTTTAAGGGCTTGTGCTCGGTACCTCCCTAAAATGCCTCCGGGATAAAAATATACAGTCACAGACTCTGACTGTCGTGGCACGCGTGCACTGAGCGCGAGTCCTTAAAGCAACACAGACGCGCCTAAAAGGCTCACAGTGCAGTTTAAATAGTGGCCAGTTTTGCCGCTGGGCGCGCCATTGGCGCGACCCCGTGGCCTGAAATGAACACTGCCTCTGATGGACAAGGGGCACTTCTGTTTAGCTGCTGGGGGTGGTTCTGGCCTTAGAAGGTCTAATGGGTCTGGACTCTCAAGGGGCCATTCCTTTGGGTATGATTAATATAATAATCATGCTCCACCTGTTCCACTTCGTCTCCTTATTATGAGCTGCCCAAGGATAGGTCCTATAAGAATGTCTCGGCTTGTCACATAAATTGCATTTCATGTTCTTGGTGCATTTTGAACTAAGATGACCCAGTTTGTATCAGAGACAACATTTAATTTGATCAAAGACATTACTAAGATATGAGGTGCAGCCGCATCTGTAACAAGTCTTAGGTTGTCCTTGGTAGAACAAAACCCCACTGTCCCTTCCCAGGAAAAAGCAGTCTGAGAGATGGTGTATTCCTGTTTCTGAATGCAGTAGGCAGATTTCCAGCCTCTGGTCCAGATGTAATCTGAATCTGTGATGGGATCCAGTTACCAAGGACTGTGCACCTTTGTTTAAGCCAGTATAAAATGTCAAGAATGCCGATAGTCTCATTCTTAAACAAGCTGATGACAATCTTCATGCAGGCTTAGTTAATCGAACTGCAAGGAAGGGGGTCCACACCACTGTGTTCTTCAGGCTAGCCAAAAAATGATCAAATCCCATGGAGGGACTTCAGGCTAATATCAAAGTGGGTGTCACCAACTGAGTAAATAATGGCAAAAATTTCAGAGGCCAAAAAAACCCCAACATTTCCGCCTTCAATAAATCTATGTCACGAATATGCAGTCAGGCATTTCCCCAGTTCTCCCTTTATAGTGAAGTTGGACTGCATTCCTTCTCTTCCCTGGTTCAGGGGTACATTTAAAAAAAAAAATCAGAGTACCTTTTTTTTATCTCAGAGGGGAAGGAACTAAGTATGGCTGACCCCTTGACATTCCCAGCCATGGCGAGTCAGGCTCCTCCTTCTGAACACCATCATGAATGGGGGCAGAGTGTAACACATAATGCAGATCCTACTCAGTATGAGCTGTTGTGGTGGGGAGCATGGAATTCAGACCAGAAGATTTGCTGTTAACTGAAACAGGTGCCCCATCTTCTATTACCTGGCAGAGTGTAACACAGGCTCTCATAAAACATGATTATTACTGGTGGAAGTCAGCTTTTCAGAGGGGCTTACTGGAAGTCTTTCCTTGCGAGGGCTATCCCTTTGAGCAGGGGCAACTTCAAACACAGCACTGTTTCCATCTGTCCCGTTTAAACAATACAGGCTCCTAAGTAAAATCAAAGGATTCAGGAACCTCCAGGAACACGCACCTCCCACCACTCTCATAAGGCCTGGCTGCCCAGCTGGTACAGTGGGGTCCGGACAGTTGAGGGAAGGAGGGTAAGGCAGCAATCTCCATGGAGATTGTGACCCAGTATCATGAGAACCATGTAGCAAATGGCTGACTGTGGATGCTCCTAGAATGAGTTTTCCAGTTGGAGAAACTGGTATGGGCACAGGGAAGTGTACCAGACCACACTGCAAAGCAGAGGATCCAGAGCTCCATCCAGAGCTGTCTTTATTTCTTTTCCATTATGCGTCAGTGAGTTTAGAGTCAATTTGAGCTGCAGTCTGCAAATGTTTCAATTTATTCAATGCTTTACCTAAACCTGACAGAGTCAATTTATGCTGTGTCTTTTTTCCCAACTGAGAACAAAACTAGACTTGAGTTAGGAGCACTCCCCAGAACCGCTCACTTTCAGTGTCAGAGCAGACAGCCATTTCTGGAGACAGGTCAGATTCTTTGATCTGTGGTTCCACCATGTGAACTAGTATGTCAGCTGAGGCCATCAGATTGGGAGTAACAGACGGGAGTTCTGGAGCTGGCCGAGGCAGAGCGGTGGTAACATTAGAGCAGGGAGGCAAAGCAACAGGAACGTTTTTTACTGGTCGGAGAGGAGAGTCAGATTTAGGAGTAACAAATTTAGAGCAGATTTTCTCTTTCTGCAGTGTACAACATGCCTCTTCATCGGTGATCAATCTCAGCAGTGCAAACTTCTTATGCTGGAGTTCTTGCTCCAAACGCTGCTCCTCTTGGGACACTTCGTGAAGCTTAATTGTGACCATGGCAGCAACCTCAGGAACTACAGGGATATCTGCTGGATCCCCCACCAACACCAGACCTTCAGCAGCTGGAAATACAGTTCCAGCTGTAACAGGCAGGTCAGTGGAAGATGCCTTCTGACTGTCCACACAAGCTATCTTGTCCACATCAGAAACCACAGGTGAGTCAATATCATGAGTCTTCATACCTGAAGGAGTGGCTGACTCCTTCATAGGAGCAGGAACATTACTTTGTACAGTAGACTTCACAGACATATCACAAACAACAGCTGTAGGGTCTTCCTCGATACACCGGGCAGGGAGGGGAGCTTTCTCCATCATCCGGGACTCCCTAGCAGTCTCCTCCATCTCTGGACTCACCCCCTGCCTGACAGAAAGCAACAAGGACCTCTGCAGCAAGAGTAAGGGAGTTTCCCATGTGCCCTGACTAAATTTCCTACATTCAGTAAAAATACCACCAACAGCTAAACCTAACTCAGTGTGTCAGTTTCCATCTGTATCTCCACCCCCACACGCCAGTATGAGGCTAAAAAATAGGCAGACCTGCCAAGCTCTCCTTTCCCGGTCAACAAAAAAGAAATAATCTCCCCATTGTTAATTCGCAGTGTATATGCTCCCACTGGGAGAAGTGATCCAAAGGTATGGTTTGAGTTTCCACTGTTATGCTGATGACACTCAGCTATACCTTTCATTTAGAGCTGGCCGGGGAGATCTGTTGCAGGTGACTGAGAAGGCCATCAAGGAAATAAAGTTTTGAATGACTGAGAATTGGTTGAAACTTAATCCCAACAAAACTGAGTGCCTCTGGTTGGCTCAGATTGGCTTCTGTCTGCAGTAAAGGAAAATCTTGTTCCTCCCACCTGTGATGGAGAATTGCTGAAGTTCAGGGAGGAAGTTCGTAACCTGGGAGTTATATATGACAGTAGTTTGGACTTTTCATCTTATATTACTGCTATACTCAAAAGTGGTTTTTACCACCTAAAAAACAACCAGATTGTATCGCTTCCTTGATCCAGCTGATCTGCGCTCACTAGTTTAAGCTTTCATTACTTCACGAATAGACTATTGCAACTTACTTTAGTATGGTCTCCCAGCTCTTCAATTATGCCATCTTCAACTATTGCAAAATTCAGTGGCCAAATTTCTGACCAGAATGTCAAAATTTAGCCATATTACTCCTGTCTTAAAAGGGTTGCATTGGCTTCCGATTAGATGGTGTGTTGAATTTAAAGTTCTTTGACTGGTATATAAGCCTTTAAATAGATTGTGCCTGCTTCTCTACATCCATGAATTGTTGACAACCCAAAATTGTCAGGATTCCATCCCTCTTCGCTTGTGTACCCTGGGACTTTTACAAGTCCCAGTATCAAAATTAAAATCAGCTGGGTGGCTGAGCTTTTTCTGTGACCACACCTAGACCCTGGAATAATATTCCACTTGTTATTCGCACTGCCCCCTCTGTAGGAAGTTTTTAGGAGACTATTAGTTTAACATTTTGTGGATTTTATTGCAATTTGTTTATTAGATTAGACCTGTTTCTATGGTGATTTATTGTTTGTATTATATTTATTTTATTGTAAAGTGCTTTGAGCTTTGAAAAAGCACTATACAAATAAAGTTCCTATCCTAAATACCTCTAGACAAGGGAGATTCATTGGGTCATGCCCACTCCCATTTCAAGGCTACACTGCAGTAGGGTGTGCACACATCTCTCGGGGGGGGGGAGTAGCATTAGAGCTACCACTATGCTACCAGGCTGGTGAGGATATTTTCACTCTATTATTTACTTAGGATAGCACAGTTTAGCTGCAGCATCTCATTTTCAGGGGTTTCCTGCTTCTACTCATTTTTACATGTGGTTGGAGTGGTGCATTGGGAGGTTGAGTGGTTTCCTCAAGATCACAGCATCGCTCTGGTGGAGGTTGAATCTGTGAGTTACTAGTTCAACTTCCTAAGCCAGTGCTCTTTAGTCCTGCTGTGGACCCTGTTAGCCAGTGTGAGGCTAAGGTTAATAGCAATCCCATCTGAGTTGAAGCTGTCATCTGCAGCAAAGGTAGTGGCTGAAACTTAACTGGCTGTGTCTAGCAAGACAGAAATGAGTCTTGATGTGACCCAGTCTGAGAAAGGTCATGTGCTTATGGTTGCCAGTGAGTAGGAGGATGCACTGCTGTGGTTTGGAAGTTGTAAAAAGTAAAGCCTCAGGTAGGGGTTTCATTATTAGTATGACATATCACAACTGAAGCTGGGATTGTAGGTGGCTATGAACACAATGACCATACTTAATTGTAATTAAAGCATTTTTGATCAGTGTTGAACTAGATCTCTGAATACCTGGAAATTTCCAGGTGCCCCCATCTTCTTTGGGCTCCACACCACATTTCAGTCACAGAAAACCTTTATTTTATCAGCTATTAAATGGTGGTTCTTATCACTGCAGGTACATATAAAATGTAAAAACTAGGGGTCAAATGATGCAGCTGTATTGGGAGGAAGCATCCCAAGTCAGCTCTGAGCTCAAAGCTAACTTTAAATATAAACTCATAATAACTATACAACTGACTTATAAAACCACAGTACCTACAAACAGAATGGATATTGCAAATGCTGACATGGAATTTGAAGACTTCAGCAGCCCTGAGTCAGTGAAACAAACAACTAAAAAATTGCGGCTGGTCATCACCTCTGGCTGCGCCATCCAGTGGTTCCACAGCCATCACAGAGCAACTCTGTTACCCGCTGGAGGCGATGACGGCCCTCATGGCAACAGTCACAGTAGCAATAGGGGAATTAAAACAAATAAAAGGTACAGCAGAGACCAACTCAAGTAGGATAATGGATATGGAGGCATGCATATCAAGCCTGGAAGATGTCCTTGAAAAAGAAAAGAGAACGAATCAAGGATTCCAGACATCTAAAAATCTACAGGACCGCATGAAATACCAGGAGAATTACAGCTGTAGAAACAGGCTCCTGGTATTTGGACTGTCAGAGGGCAAGGAATCAAATGAACCAACTCATTTTGCAAATAAATGCTGGTGAATCTCTTTGTCCCCCCCCCCCCCCAAGAAAAAATGGAATAGCAGAGAGAGCATGTTCACCATAGCCAAATGACCATCCCCAGGTCTTTATCATCCATTTTCTCAGCTTTCAAGTGTAACCCACCACCTGGCTAGCCTAGGTTCAGGGGAAAACATTCGCTCAGCATCAGGGCTAGATTTGTACTTCTGATCAGGGGCACCCAAATAATTCCAGACACAGGAAGCAATAACTGAAAATGTCCAAACCAGAAGTGGGATTCTAAAGTGTGGCTTTTATTCACTTCAACACAAGAATAACAAAGCAAGATGGATCCCCACAGGGCTACACTCACTGGATATGCAGATCTACAGTGGTCAGAACACATCTTCTTCATTACACGACAACCCTCAGGTTCTGAACACATCTGGGCTCACATGCCCGTATTGGTACTCTCATTCTTGGATTCCCTGGCATGGCACCCCGGCCAGCACTAGTACATATGTCATGGAGTTTGTGGTGGCTCCCTCAACCACCCATGAGCATTTTCTAGCTCTAAAGGGAAAATCTTATCCATAATCCCACATCTGGGTACTTTCTGCAAGCACTGGCCAAGTGCCTGAGAGAAAGCTATAGGTGCCCAAAGTGAATCCGTAGAGGTAAACCTGGTTACTCCAGATGGTGGGTCTCCCATCTCTTGGTCCCAAATCTATACCCGGCTATTCATTTGGAACAACACCTTTCTTCGAACTCTCTGGTTGTAGATTGCTATCTCAAAATGTATATCACATTCAACATTCTACTTTCTATGTAGCTGGTATCCTGACTTGCAACGTACTGTAAGTGGCTATGTCCATTCCTGTAGACCCCCACTGGTTAGATGCACTTCAAGCCACACACACATCTTAAAAGTACTGTACTTGGCTAGTCCTTTCCTGACCCCACAGTAGGCAGATACTTTTACACAACTGTCTTGGTGAAAACATGGGCTCTGTGTCAGAGCAGACTCACCATGGTTCGCAGGTGCCCCAGGGCTTCTCTCACAAAACACAAAATTCTCTGGTAACTCAGAACAAACTGTTGTCAGGCAGCTTTTCCCATTCCCAGCAGGGCCAGGGGATTGCCCCTGCAATGCTGGATTCTTCCCCCCCATCCCTCCAGGGATGGGGCGCTGGAACAACTCGGGGAGCGGTCTCTACCACTTCTTGCAGTCTCTTCTGTGTTCTTCTCTAGGGTGAGAACACACTACCCTGTTTCTGGTGTAGCTCTATGACAGAGCTAGGCTCTGAGGTGCTGCCAACTGCAGCACACCTCCTCCTTCTCTTGAGTCTGAGTGAAGACTAACGTTGAAATCCCCAATGTTCTAACCTAACCCCTGCAGCCAACATTCCACTGTGGCTTATGCTACTGCGAGAATTCTATAGTGATGTCATCCCTCCAGCTCAGCTGAGACTGAGGAAGAGTGAGACAGTGTGAAACCTATTAACTGGTGTCTCATAAGCTGCCTTTCCCTGCCAGGCACTAGTACTAGGTGGGATTCTAGTAACCCCGGGTGACAAGGGGGTTACACAAGAAAAAGAATATGTATAAGAACAAACCTGATCTCATGCTGTCCTGAACATTCAGAACTGTACTGTAAGCCTTTTTAACAACCTGTGCCCTGAGGTCCGAGATCAAAGAGACAAGTATGCAGACATTAAGGCTAGACTACATAAAACCAGAACCCGATTCCACTTCATGTACTGAGCAAGAAGAAAAAATTACTCATCTTAGTAATTATGTTTCTTCTAATGGAGCCTTGCTGTATTCTGACAATTGCAGTTAGCTCCAGCACTTGAACTGCCCCGGAGAGTGAAGGGTAAAATTCTATGCCAGGCATAGAACATTGGGCTCGAGCTCGGTTGAAAACTCTGTCTGTAGTACTTTGAAACCAAACCGTCAGATTCTTACGAGCTAAAACTCACTGACTAGATAATGTGGACATTGTAAAATTCCTACTAGCCAACTGGCAACAAAGGCTTTAGATTCCTAAAAACTCAAGTCAGGAAACCCAAAGACCAAAAACCAGGCAATAAGCATAAAAATTCTTAACTAATCAAACACAAAGCACCCAACACAACAGAAAGTGGGCTGAAGACACCCCTGGGGTGCAACACTGCACCTGCCCACCCACTTCCCAAAACAGGTTCTGAGAGGGGAGGCAGGGAGGGAGGTCAGAATACAGCAAGACTCCATTAGAAGAGACATAATTACTAAGGTGACTAATTTATTCTTCAAACAACATGAAGTCTTGCTGTATTCTGACAATTGCAGACTACCAAGCAGTACCTCCGAGGAGGAGGGACAGAACCTACTTTGTGAATAGGCTCTGAAGTACTGCTGTGCCAAACCTAGCATTACTCCTAGCCTGGATATCCAGAGAGTAATGCTTGGTCAACATATTAACTGTTTTCCAGGTGACTGCTTGGCAAATTTCTAACAAAGGAATATCCCTGGCCGCAGCCAAAGATGCAGCTGTACCTCTAGTGGAATGAGCCCTCAGGCCTGAGGATGAAATTTTTCCCAGTTTCTCATAGCAGAATTGGATACAGGACACAATCCACCTGGCAATGGTTCTCTTGGTGGTAGGTTTGCCCTTACCTACTTCCCCAAAAGTGAGGAACAACTAGAGGGAGTCAAATATGTGACCCTTTGTACATTCTAAGTTAGTAACTAAGGGCCCTTTTAACATCTAAACTGTGTAGCCTCCGCTCTCCTGAGGAGGTATGATCAGTGAAGAACACAGGAAGAGACATAGATTGGTTTAAGTGGAAATCAGAAACCACTTTGGGTAAGAACCTTCTACTGGTTCTAAGGACCACCTTATCTCTATGGAATGAAATGAAGTCAGGCTCAACTGACAGGGCTTGCAATTCACTGATCCGTCTGGCAGAGGTAACAGCAACCAAAAACACAGTTTTCCAAGTCAAGTACTTGAGCTCTGCTGAGGACATAGGCTCAAAGGGGGGGTTGCATAAGCTGAGCAATGCAAATATTCAAATCCCAGGCAGGAGCAGGATCCCTAAGAGGGGGATTGGTATGAAGCAATCCTTTGAACAATTTACAGAATACAGGGTGAGATGACAGAGAGGAAGACCTCCCCACTGACAGAAAAGCAGAAACAGCTGACAAATGTTTCTTCTAATGGAGTCTTGGTGTATTCTGACAATTGCAGTTAGCTCCAGCACTTGAACTGCCCCAGAGAGTGAAGGGTTAAAATTCTATGCCAGGCATAGAACGTTGGGCTCGAGCGCAGTTGAAAACTCTGTCTGTAGTACTTTGAAACCAAACCGTCAGATTTTTACGAGCTAAAACTCACTGACTAGATAATGTGGACATTGTAAAATTCCTACTAGCCAACTGGCAACAAAGGCTTTAGATTCCTAAAAGACTCAAGTCAGGAAACCCAAAGATCAGAAACCAGGCAATAAGCATAAAAATTCTTAACTAATCAAACACAAAGCACCCAACACAACAGAAAGTGGGCTGAAGACACCCCTGGGGTGCAACACTGCACCTGCCCACCCACTTCCCAAAACAGGTTCTGAGAGGGAGGCAGGAGGGAGGTCAGAATACAGCAAGACTCCATTAGAAGAGACATAATTACTAAGGTGACTAATTTATTCTTCAAACAACATGAAGTCTTGCTGTATTCTGACAATTGCAGACTACCAAGCAGTACCTCCAAGGAGGAGGGACAGAACCTACTTTGGGAATTGGCTCTGAAGTACTGCTGTGCCAAACCTAGCATTACTCCTAGCCTGGATATCCAGAGAGTAATGCTTGGTCAACGTATGAACTGTTTTCCAGGTGGCTGCTTGGCAAATTTCTAACAAAGGAATATCCCTGGCCGCAGCCAAAGATGCAGCTGTACCTCTAGTGGACTGAGCCCTCAGGCCTGAGGATGAAATTTTTCCCAGTTTCTCATAGCAGAATTGGATACAGGACACAATCCACCTGGCAATGGTTCTCTTGGTGGTAGGTTTGCCCTTATCTACTTCCCCATAAGTGAGGAACAACTAGAGGGAATCAAATATGTGACCCTTTGTACGTTCTATGTAGTAACTAAGGGCCCTTTTAACATTTAAACTGTGTAGCCTCCGCTCTCCTGAGGAGGTATGATCAGTGAAGAACACAGAAAGACACACAGACTGGTTTAAGTGGAAATCAGGAACCACTTTGGGTAAGAACCTTCTACTGGTTCTAAGGACCACCTTATCTCTATGGAATGAAATGAAGTCACGCTCAACTGACAGGGCTTGCAATTCACTGATCCGTCTGGCAGAGGTAACAGCAACCAAAAACACAGTTTTCCAAGTCAAGTACTTGAGCTCTGTTGAGGACATAGGCTCAAAGGGGGGGTTGCATAAGCTGAGCAATACAAATATAAAAATCCCAGGCAGGAGCAGGATCCCTAAGAGGGGGATTGGTATGAAGCAATCCTTTGAACAATTTACAGAATACAGGGTGAGATGACAGAGAGGAAGACTTCTCCACTGACAGAAAAGCAGAAACAGCTGACAAATGAACTTTGAGAGTAGCTGGTTTGAGGCCTAGGCCATTAAGGTGAACCACATAATCCAGAACTGTAGACAACTCAGCAGTGTCTGGGGATATATGCTTCTTGGAACACCAAATGCTGAGCCTTTTCCATTTGGAGTTGTAAGTTTTTCTGGTGGCAGGCTTTTGAGAAGCTTTGAGAATATCCAGAACCCCTTGGGACAGATGCAAGTCTACATACTCTAACTCTTCAACAGCCATGCCTTGAGATTGAGTGACCAAAGATTGGGGTACCAAATCCTCCCCTGACAGAAGGTTAACAGGTTGTAATTCCTGAGAAGAGACAGGGGAAGATGGACTGCTAGGGACAGCAACTGGGGGTACCAAGGCCGCCTGGCCCAGTCTGGAGCAATCAGAATCACTTTGCAAGATTGTGACCTTACCTTGACTGTAACCTTGAACAGTAGAGGGAAGGGAGGGAAGGCATAAATAAATTTCCCTTCCCAGTTCAAAATCAGAGCATCCAGAGGGACTGAGCCTAAGACTGGGGGTCTGCAACAAAAAAGAGGAAGTTGGTGATTTCTGGGGCTGCAAAGAGATCTATCTCTGGAGTGTCCCACCTTGAGAAAATCACCTTCAACACCAAAGGATCCAGAGACCATTCGTGATGGCCCTGGGAAATCCTGCTCAATGCATCTGCTAGCACATTGTCCTTTCCTGGGAGGTGGACTGCTACCAGAGAGGTCTGTAGGGAATAAGCCAGGGACCATATTTTCATGGCCTCCATGCACAAGGCCGTGGACCGAGTGCCTCCCTGCTTGTTAATGTACCACATGGTGGTAGTGTTGTCTATCCTGACCTGAACCACCTTGTCCTGTACTGACTGAGAGAAAGCTTGTAGGGCAAGAAGTACTGCCCTCAGCTCCAGGAGGTTGATATGAAGAAGGGATTCCTGAGAGGACCATAGTCCCTGGGCTGTGAGAGCCCCCAGATGGTCTCCCCACCCCAAAAGGGAAGCATCTGTGGTAGGAACCACAGAGTGAATCTGAGTGACAAATGGAACACCTTGCCTCAGATTGTCCAGGTCCTGCCACCATTGAAGGGCCTGAATTAAGGTCTGAGTAACAGGAACTAGTTTGGTAAGAGGATCTTTCCTTTGGGACCAAAAGGTCCTCAGATGGAACTGAATGTCCCTCATCTGAAACCTGGCCCCTTGGACCACTGCCGTGGAAGCTGCCATGTGGCCCAAAAGCTGAAGAAAATGCCTTGCTGGTCGAGAAACCAGAGGGAGGAAGGAAAAGGCCAGCTGAGAGATGGCTGTTGCCCTTTCCAGAGGAAGGAAAGCTCTTGCCTTGAGCGTGTCCAGCTCTGCTCCTACAAAAGTGAGGAGCTGTACTGGCTCAAGAACTGACTTGGGAAGATTGAGAAGGAACCCCAGGGAAGTGAGAACTTGCTGGGTAACCTGCAGATCTGACTTGACTTGGTCTGGGGACTGGCCCACAAGGAACCAATCGTCCAGGTATGGAAAGCTAGAAATCCTTTTTCTTCTTAAAAAGGCCACCACTACTGCTAGGCACTTTGTGAACACCCTTGGAGCTGAAGTTAGGCCAAAGGGCATTGCTCTGAACTGGTAATGGCCTGAGGGCAATTCGAACCTGAGGTAATTTCTGTGGGAGCACCTTATGGGAATGTGAAAATAGGCATCCTTGAGGTCCAGGAAGGCTAGCCAGTCTCCTGGCCTCAGAGAGGGAAGAATTTTTCCCAGAGTCACCATTTTGAATTTTGGCTTTAGTAGGTGCTTGTTTAGGTAGCTGAGATCTAGGATGGGATGCCACTCCCCTGTCTTTTTTGGGGTAAGGAAGTACCTGGAGTACAGACCTTTGCCCCTGTATGGGGTAGGAACTCTCTCTATGGCTGTTAAGGCCAGTAGAGAGGCAACCTCTGCCTCTAGAGCAAGGGTTTCTGATGTATTTGCAGGTGGAAAGGATCTGGGTCTCAGTTCCGGAAAATTTTTGAAACCGAGAACCAACCCCTTGCTTACAACTTCCAGGACCCACTTGTCTGAGGTAACAGACATCCAGTCCTGGACAAAGTAAGCCAGCCTGCCACCTACCGGAATGGGGGAGTCGACCCGGGCTGACACATCAGGATGTCTGCTTGGCAGGAGCCTTAGGCTGAGGGGGGGATGCTGCCCTGCTGATCCCCCTTCTGCCTATCCCTCTGAAGAACCCCCTCTGAGAAAAGGAAGAAGAGGCCTATGCTTGGTAGAAAGGCCTGTGAAAAGGCCTGCTCCTGCCCCTAGCTTGCTGCCTTTGAGGCGTTGCCTGCCTCTCCTTGGCCTGGGCACTCCTGTAAGTGGTCCTGTACTCATCCATTTTCTTCATGTAATTCTCTATCTGCTTCCCAAACAGAGAATTACCCACCACAGGGAAATCCATGGCCTTAGCCTGGGTATCCTGCGAAAGGCTAGTACATCCGACCCAAGCCATTCTCCGAAGAGCCACAGATATAGCCACGACTCTTGATGACACATCACTGGAGTCCACGGCAGCATGAACTTGCACCTTTGATGCCTCGATCCCATCAGCAGCCACCCCCTCCAGCTCCTTGGCTAGCTGGGGGGAAGCCTGTTTAGCCAATGCCAGTACAGTGTCCCACCTGGACTTCTGGTACCTCACTGTATAGGCTATATAGTTAACCTGCCTGAGTCCCAAATGTGTTGCCATGTACTGCTTCTTTGCCATGGCATCTATCTTCCTGGAGTCTTTGTCTGGGGAGTGTGAAGCCAAGAGAATGTTTGCCTTGTCACAGGCTGCAGCCTGCACTACCCCAACATGGCTGCATTGCTGATAGAAAAACTCTGTATGTGAGCCTGATAAGGTGTACCTCTTGTCTATTCTCCTGTCAACAGGAGGTACAGAGTTAGGAGACCTTAGAATTTTTTATGTCTGTTTCCCAAAGGACTTATGGAGGGGAACAGACAGTCTCTTAGACTCTGGGATGTCCATCATCTCAACAAAAGCAGGCTCCTCCTGATCCTCCACAGCCTCCTCCATAGGAAGCTGGAGGGTTTGAGCCACTTTTCTGTAAAACAGAAAGTGGGGAAGGGACTCTGAAAGTCTAGGAGGGGAAACACCAGAAGGTCTGTCTGGGGAGATGTCTGGTTCCACAGGCACATCCAGACTGTCACCATCGTAATCATCCTCTTCAAAATCCCCCTCCTCATCAAACTCTGGTTCGTAAAAATCTTCAGGGGAATAATCCTGAACCGGGGGAACCGACCGAACCGAACCCCTGCCAGAAGGCGCTGGATCAGTCGGAACCGGACAAAGCGATTCAACAATCTGAATCGCTCTGGCTATCTCTTCGGCGGTCGGAACATGAAGGTCTGGATCCAAACTGGACGATTTATCCTTGCGCTTTCTTTTAGTAGGAACCGATCCTCGATCGGGTTTCTGTTCAAGAAGTAGCGCCCTGGTCAGAGGGCACTCCTTCTGGTTTGGTAGGAACCAAACCGGGCTGGCCTTCCGGGTCAGTGGATTTCTCGGCCTCCTTATCCCTAAGTCTACCTAAGCTTTTATCCAAAGTAGGGAAATTCTTGCAAATTTGGCAGTCTGAATTGAGGTGGTCAAACCCCAGACAGGACCGGTAACCACACACTAAACTTTTTCACAAAAGATTTTTCTAAAGGATCGGTTCAGCCTAACTGACCGAAAAAATACAGTTTTATAATTTCCACACAATAACTATCCTAAGTACTTACAGTACCACAGACAGAGTCCTGAACCGACAAACGGAACTTACTGCAGACTAAAACCGACAACTTTAACCGACTTTGAACCGAGCAGAAGGAGAAATCTCCGGAGTGACTGTTCAGTGAGGCGGAGTAAAGGATCTGACGGTTTGGTTTCAAAGTACTACAGACAGAGTTTTCAACCGAGCTTGAGCCCAACGTTCTATGCTTGGCATAGAATTTTAACCCTTCACTCTCCGGGGCAGTTCAAGTGCTGGAGCTAACTGCAATTGTCAGAATACAGCAAGACTTCATGTTGTTTGAATAAAAATATGTGTTAAATCAGATACACATACCTTCCTCACCCCAGAAGCAACTGAAAAAGCCTTGACTTCTGAATTCCGCAATGTGTTTCCTTATTGGAGGCCTGTGAGACCCATTAAGGACTTTGATGGGTCTGAAATGACATTCTTGATAATTTTGTTTAAAGTTACTGGCCTCAAGTGCATCGTAGTATCTATCCTCTTCATTGTCAATCCTCACCCTGTTGCAGTACACGCATGCTATGTAAGGCCCTCTTTAATTCCACCCTAGAGAGCTCCAGCTCACACAAATGTGCAAGGGGCCATGTGCTGAAATGCCTGACCAATCCTGCATAAGTATGTAGCAATAAAACAACTTTATTTGTACAAGCAAGTATCCGACAAGCAAATATTACACCACACGGCCAAACAAACCCTGTTTTCAAGGCGTTCCTTTATTTAACTTTATAAGTTACAACACAATAAGTTACAGCACAGTGATAAAGTCTAAGATTCAAGTTAAACATACATACTATTAATTTACATGACAATCAACATATACCCCAGAAAATTTATTCAAAGGTACTATAATAAATCCCTAGTAGCAGAGACATTCATGCAATTTTGGTTTAACATATTTTCCTGCAGCAGTCTGCTTCTCCCTCCCCTGAATTTCTCCCTCCCTCCCATGAATATTTCTCAACAGCCTCCCCCATCCCCTTTCCTTGATTTAATCCCTGCTGCTCTGCTCCTTTTCATGGTCCTGCACAGGAACCTCAGGGCTTCCTTGAGCTGCCCACAATCCTTGGTCCTGGCAGCAGAACCACAGCGGCAACTATTTCAAGGTAGCCATTAGAGCCAATCTCGGCATCCACATCCAGGGACAAATGCTTCCAAGCATAATAAATAGTAGAAACACCCAAATAATGGCAGTAAAAATAATGTTCGGTGCAAAGGGCAAAGGCCTTACGTTGGTATCAGTCTATGTCCTTCCTAAGGAACAATCTAGTGGGTTTCAGGTGGTCCTAGACTATCTTGCTGACCGGCATCATAATACTGACTTACTAATGGTTGGGGACTTCAGTATTAACTGGATGTCTCCTGAGGCGGCACCACTCAGAAATGCCTTATCTGCAATTAACATGTCCCAATTTATTTAATTATTTGCTTTTGTTTACCGGGTAAATCACACTAGACAGCCAAGTGCCTATTTTCAGGTGCGACCCGGGAGGGTTACAAGCTTGGATAACAGGTACAGTGACAGATAGGACTTGAACACAAAGAGTATTAGAATACAGAGAGTATTACATGTCATATAGTGAAAACAGGCAACCAGTAAAAAAAAGACACCAGCCCGGGGAGGGTTACAGACGGCCTGGGAGAGTTAAGATAGAGCATATACATATAGTGAGCGAGTCAGAATTTACATACAGTGGTGATTGCAGGTACTAACAAAACATTTACATACAGGGGTGATTGCAGGTACTGACAAAATAACATTCCATTAACCAAAAAAGAAATCTAGTCCAGTGACCAGGAGAGTAAGTGCAGCGGTCCTGGAGTGCACAACCTCACCGAGAGAGGATTGTTCAAGGGGCTACGGTGCACAAGGACAGGTGAAGGAGCCCTTCAGGAATGCCCATAGAGACGTTTTGAACCTTGGATGGGAGGGGGTGGATCGAGTAAGGGCAGGGAATGAGTTCCATAGCTTGGGGGCATAGTTGGCGAATGCCCGATCGCCCGTAAAGGTACGTGTTCTAGGGACCATGCATTTTAGTGCCGCTCTTGACCTAAGGTGGTGGGAAGAGTTGCCGGGGAAGAAGGACAGGGTGAGGGACGAGGGGGTGGATGTTCTAATGATGTTGTCAATGAAAGTCCCTACTATGAAGGTGCGATGTTTCTCAGGGGGGAGCCACTCAAGGCATGTATAAAGGTCACAGCGGTGAGTCAGGGGAGGGGCGGAGAGCGCGAAGCGGCAGATGCTGTTGTAGGCCGTATCCCATTTTGAGAGGTTGGATTTTGGCAAAGGGGCGAAGGTCACTAGCCCATAACAGAGGGAGGGGAGGAGAACACCCCTGGCTAGGGCCATCTGAGCGGCCAGTGTAAGGCAGTTTTTGGCTCTGTATGCAAGTCCAAGTTTGACATTCTTAGCCTTGCAGATGTTCCTGATGTGCAGGGAAAGGTCCAGCTGGGGGTCTAGGGTCACGCCAAGGTACTTGACAGCAGCAGCTATCTGCAGGGGCAGGTCGTCAGCCCCACGTATCAGAAGGGGGGCAGGGCAGGAGTTTGTTCTATTCAGGGACCCAAAGAGCATAGCCTGTTAGTGGACTCTCCCACTTGAATAAATTATTGAACAAGGACCAGTATGCTAATTGACTGGTTGATCACGAACTAGCCTGAGAGAATTACTCACACAGCAATCCTACTGGACTCCATTAGTGACCACTCCCCTATCCTCTTTACTTGGTCCAAAAAGCCCCTAAGACTTCAGCAACTATATTCAATACTAGAGTTCTGAAGAAAGGGAAAATGGGAGCACGCAAAGCATGCCTTAGCTGCCAAGACTGGGAGGCTATCTATACCACAGAGGATGTGGACTCAGCGCTTGGAAGTTTAATCTACAAATTCAATGAGACTTGCAATATCTTTGCCCCTACACCAAACACAAAATCAGGGGCTCATGTAAATCATGGATCACACCTCAACTCATTGAGCAGATGAAGCACAGGGACAACATGTGACACAAAGCAAGAAGCACGGGTTCTCAAATTGACTTAAAAAAACTACAAAACAGGACAGAACAAGTGTACCTGGGCTATTTGCATGGCCAAAAGTCAACACTACAATAGGGAACTGACTAACTCCTAGGGTGACAGCCATAAGTTCTGGGACAACATTAAGTCCCTGACTGGCAAACTCAATGAGTCACCACCAACTTTGATAAATGTCAAAGAAATTCCAACCCAGGGCCCTAGTGTTAGTGCCAGTACCTTCAATAAGGCCTTCACTGACCTAACCGTTGTACTACCCCCAGACATCTTTGAACCTCTGAATGACGGTAATCTTGCACACAAAGCAGATATCCAGTCTGGCTCAACACCCCCTTCTACCTCAAAATTATCACCCTAACAGAGACCAAAAAATACCTCACACAAATTCTTGGAAAATCCAGAGCTAGTGGTGATATGCTGGACCTCAAATTTGCTGAGCTCATTCTAGATGTGATTCTCCAACCCCTTACAAGTATCCTAAACCTATTACTTGCATCCAGTAAATTTCCCAGGCTCTGGAAATCTGTGGTGGTAACTCCTGTATACAAAAGTGGTGATAGGTCTAGTCATTCAAATTACTGACCTATCTCTATATTACCCACGCTCTCAAAAGCACTGGAACACATTGTGTATGAACAAATTGCCGACTACCTTGAAAAGCATCAGCTTCAATGTCCACAACAGCATGGATTCCAAAAGCAGCATAGCACCACTACTGCCTTAGTTGAATTCATTGGGTATATACACAATGCATTAGATCGGGGATCATGCTGGGGGCAACCTACATTGGCCTCACCAAGGCCTTCAACACGGTAAATCACGAGTTCCTCCTGAACCAGTTATCCTCTACAGGACTATTCCCTGAATTGGTGTCTTGGTTTAGGAGCTACCTCAGTGACAGAGAACAAAAAGTAAAAATCCTGGATACTCTCTCAGAAAATCAGAGCATAAATACAGGGGTCCCCCAAGGATCAGTCTTGGGCCCCCTTCTTTTTAGTTTGTTTTTAAATCAACTTCCACTAGCAATCCAAGGTAATGTCCTACTTTATGCGGATGATGCGGTGCTGTACACCAGCCAGTCAGACCCTGCAGTGTTAGAAACACAGTTGCAGACCAACTTTGTGGCTATTGAGGCATGGTTCATAAAATCAAAAGTACTGCTAAATTACAAAAAAAAAAAAAACTAAAACAATGTTGTTTGCCTCCACTCACAACAGACATAGGTCCCACCAACTAAAAATACTAAACAGTCAAAATACGGCCTTAGAAATGGTTCAAACTTTTAAATATTTAGGCGTAATGCTAGGCAGTTCCCTTTCTTTCATATCACACATAGATCTTGTAGCTAATTCAGCAAATGCTAGACTAGGCTTGTTAAACAAAAACTGCCTTACGCAAGAAGCACTAAAACTAGCAGTAACTAGTTCTGTGCTGTCTGTAATTGACTATGGACTAGTGGTATACAGTGCTGCAACCGACACCAATCTCAAGCAGGTTAAAGACAACCCTCAATAAGGCCTGCTGGCTTATTCTGGGTGCACACTGCCTATCACACACTTGCAAGCTTTATGCACATTCCTTTTGGCTAAACCTGGACTGCTGTATACAGTACCAGGTATGCCTACTTGCAGAGAAATCCATCCTTGGATTAACACCCCAGGGTGTACATAATTTCCTCAACTTGGCCAGCAAAACTAGGCATACTAGAGGAACAAACAGCCAGTCACTTCATGTCCCTTTCCGGCGGACGTCCCAAAGGCAACTGTCCTCTGTGTACCGTGCACCCTATTGGCTAAATATGCTCAGTGACAACCTGCTGTCAGAAACTAAACTAGGTCCATTTAAATAAAAGCTTTGTGCCCATCTCATATCACACAGTAGTTGTGACTGTAACTCCTAACTGTACCAACTTGGCCTGCAAACCATGTTCTACCGTTGCACTTACTGTTTCACACTTTACTCCTCCCCCCCCCACCTACCAACTGGAGGTTTACCTACCAACTCAATACCTACCCCCTACCTCACTATTGCCTGCAGATTTCCCCTTCCTCACTTCACTCCACCTCCCGAGGACCATACCAGCACATGGTCCCATTCTGCCCATCAACTTCAGTACATAGCCATTGAAACTGCAACCAACCTCTCATCTCTATCCATCTGAATGTCCTCTGCCCTATCCTTGTAATCCTCCTAGCTCCATAGGACTAATCCATCTCTTCATCTGTAAATGTCCACTCTGCTCGGCCAACAGCCATAACTACACCTGATCCGCATGTACTGCACTTAGACAAAAAACGTTTTCAAACATGTGTGCTAAATCTCTTTGAAACAATGTAACTACGACTTCCTAGATACCGTATATATGATTATGTCTTGTATTTTATTTTTGTTTTTCTCATTAGACATGGAACCTTTGTAAATGAGTTTCTAGCTCAAAGGTATGTAGATCCAAGATTAAATAAATAAATACATATGTCTGTGTACAGTACTGGAGAGACTTGCATCACCTCTATAAATAATGGCCTGTAACTTCTTAAATAACTAATAAAATGTTTCCATTCTAATACTCCCTAGTATTGTATTCAGTAAAGACATACTGTAAATAACATCAGCCTCTGTTGTGTTGCTGTTTTGCTGTGGACCCATCTGGAGTGCCACATTTCCACCTTAAGAAAGATGCCATTTTGTGACATTGTTTCATGTCACTCATAGAATGCCTCATTGCAGTCTCAACATTTACATTTTAAAGAAAAAAAGGTTGTATACTAGTATCTCATAGTTAGCGCTTGTGCTTCTTAAAACGTTCTTATTTCTAAATTTATAATTTATGTAGTTTTATATGCCTTTTTTCCCCCTGGTAACGTACGTTCCCCTACAGTACTTTCAGGACTTGTACAGCCCTGGTTTTCAAATAGTTTTTTTTCTAATAAACCCCCCAATTGCAGTGCCTCTGACGCTCCTTAACATCATTTCTAATTTTTTTTATTTACTTTGAGGTATTCATAATGTTTTATTTAAATATTTGGATCCTCCTCCCTTGACGCCCCTGTTATGTACAAGACTATGGGTCCAAAAATTCTCCACAACACCAGCGGCCCATTTGCAGAACTAAAAGCACTTGTCTGTATTGTTGCTGAACCATGGAAGGTCTTAAAAGCCCCACACCTGCCGAAGAAACGTCCTTTCTTCTTCTCGTCCCGGTGAGTGTTTTTCTTGGTGTCTCCATTCCTCTCACTGTTACGTACATGACTTGTTGCGGTGTCACTGTTACGTACATGACTTTTTATGAAAAAAACAGCTTTTAAATAAATGACACCAAATAATTAGGACAATAAGTGGTGTCTAACTTTTCAGCCAAGGTTTAAATTGCTGATTAAGAAAAAAAGAGCTGTAAAACAAACAGACAGCAGCTAAACTTTGACACCTCTGGAGAAAATGCATTCAAAAGTAAATGTTTAAACATAACTATGGTTGCATTATGTACATTAACACAAGTGTTTCTTGTAGCAGGACTATATCAGATAGTTACACTTATATTGTTGCTTTTGTTGGGTCCCTGTTAACCACATGATTTGATGTGGTGTCACTGCTACGTACATGACATGTGGTGTCACTGTTATGTACATGACTTCTTATGAAAAAACTGGTTTTGAGTAAATTGCACTGAATAATCAGGAAACTCAGTGGTGTCTAACTTATACACAAAGGTTCATATAGCTGATTAAGAAAAAAAGAACTGTAAAAACAAACAGATGCAATCAGCAGGTAAACTTTGACACGCCCAGTGAAAATGCATTCAAAAGTAAATGTTTAAAGATAACTATGGTTGCTTTATTTACAGTAACATAAGTATTTCTTATAGTAGGACTTTGTTGGATAGTTACACTTATATTGTTGTGTCGGGTCCCTGTTAACCACATGACTTGATGTGGTGTCACTGTTACGTACATGACTTGTTGTGGTGTCACTGTTACGTACATGACTTCTTATGAAAAAAACTGTTTTTGAATAAATTGCACTGAACAATTAGCAAACTCAGTGGTGTCTAACTTATCCACCGAGGTTCACATAGCAGATTAAAAAAAAGGGGATGGTAAAAACAAATGGGTACAATCTGCAGCAAAACTTTGACATGTCCTGTTTTCACAGCAGTGGTGCCCAAAGATAAATTGTGGCATAATTACAATCAGGTAATGCTTAGAATAAAATAGTGAAATGCTGCATACTATGGTACCCAAATAACTTCAATAACCATATTAATTTGGAAAAAAACTAAAAGAAATTTAAACTAAAAATTCAACAGAAGGGACACCATGTTACGTACATTACCTGATCCATGTGCTAGCTTAAAGACTAATTTTCTTATACTTCCAGATGATGACCTATCTTTATATTTGATATTACATTATCTCCATATGCACCCAATGTAACAATTATATAGTTATGGGATTTAAGTAAAAAAAAAAATGGGACATGAATGTCACACTTTGTCTCTCCAGTATCAAATACACACTCACATAAATAAATAAATAAATAAATGACAAATACTGAAGTTGCGGCTAGATGCTAGACAACCCACATGCAAAGAATGGCTGGCAGATGCATTGGAGTGTCTCAGACTTGAAAGGTGGGCACATGGCTCAAGAAATGCCTAGCAATCATACCTGAAGACGTTTTGCCCAATAGAATCCTAGAACATAATTTTAGGGAGGCAGTATAGCGCAGTGGTTTAAGGCCCTGAGCTGCAAATCTGGTGGCATCCAGCAGACTAGTTCTGGGTTTGAATCCCACAGCTTCCACTTGCATACTGTGTGACCATGAGCAAGTCACTTAACTTCCCTGTGCTCCCAGGTCGCTCCTGTAAAAAAGCTTTCAGCTTAGTGCGCTACTCCTGGTTAAATAACTAAAATAAAAAATAAAAAGAATCCTTTATTACATTCCTGGAAGGTTAACCAACAACACCTGATCACATATTAGCATACTCCTAACCATGTGATGCATGAGTTTTAATACTACTTTGTAACCTCTTCTATTGCATATGGACGTGGAGTCCTCAGTCTCTCCCACATGAATGGATTACAACCTGATGCATTCAACAACAGGTATAATATATCATAGCCACTACATGATCCATGCCCAGGTAGCCCAATGGAATACATAAATGCAATGGTTAACACAACATGTATTGCAGGCTTTTATTTAACTCCAAAAATTGATTAGCATTTTGCTCATAAAAGTGCTAAAACATTGTGAAAATGCATTGCACTTGCCTCACTGTGTTTAACAAACATAACACTTCTAGAAAACCTATATAAGTGCTTTCTGTACAGTTAGCATTGTCCCAAGAAAAAAACTGCTAATCAATTATTTAAAACCCTGTATTGTATATGTTTTTATTCTGTTTGAATGTTACTCCAACATTCTATGAAACACTGGTAACCAATAACTGTAACATATTATGCCTGCAAGATTTACAGAGAAGAATAAAAACAAAATTAACTGGTGTATCCTAACACATTTCATCAAGCGGGTAACTAAAGGACTTAACATAATAACTAATGTGAACACCTTTTATGTTGGATGAGGGAATATATTTAGGGAAATGTACTCCTCACCCTATTCAACCATGTGTAATTGTGACAAACTACTCTTTGGGCCGTACTAGTTTACAGGGTAGTTTGGGTCCAATTCACTTCTTCTGCCACCACCTGATTATATCTGAAAAATACTTCTGCCCTGCTCAGAAACCTGTATGGTCAAACACAGTGAAATATGGTAGACTGCACTTCGGATGACAGACTTTAAACAGAGAAATCTCACTTTGCCAGCAGAAATATTACATTTACTTTTCCAATAAGGATGCACAGCCACTGGTTCTATAAAAACAGATTTCTTTACTACTAAATACTACAGACAGTTACAAACAGGATATATACAGCAACCAAAATGATTTACACATTTACAGGAAAGGAAAAATAATGCAGTTAATCAAACAGAACAGTCTAGTCTCACTCTAGGATCTATACCTGCCAGCTAACTTGAAAGAATATTCACGTAGACTGTCCTTTCCTCACACAGATAACCTAGCTATTGAGCAGGGCTCTCCTCAGCAAGAGTCAGACTCAAGCCCTGTTCAAAGGTTACCAGAAGTCAGAGAGAGAGAGAGAATTGTGGTCCAACTCCTCAGTTTATGTGCTTATGGCTGTAGAGCGGGACCTCTCACTGGAGTGACAGTCCCTCCAGTATTCCCCACCCACGTGTGTGTGTGTGTGTGTGTGTGTGTGTGTGTGTGTGTGTGTGTTGTGTGTTCATATCTCCATGCCAAACTGGCTTTTCCACCTAGCACTTCCACACATCTGTTTTATTACTTTATGGTGCCCTGCCTGCTCAGGATGTCTTTGTTGGGAAAATTCGCACTTTCCCATCTGGTCTTGTTTTCCTTTAAGATTTCCTAAGGTCTGCTGCTGGGACATGTGACCTGGAATCCATTTTGTATGCCCTAGAAAGAAAGAACTTATATGAGAATAAGTAGGAACAAAAAAATAATTACACTAACAAAAAACAGACTAAATTAACATGGTCACATTCCCTTCACATTAATGTTAACCAGGGGAGTATAACCAATATCTCAAACTCATAGATGTAGCACTATGGAATGAAATGGAATGGAATGTGTATACATGTTGTGTGTTTTTTAAAGAAAAATTCAATAAACTCTAAGTGACAAAAAATGCAAGAGCTAGAGCCTGTGGCTGGGATTTTCAAAGAGATGGGTGCAGCACTTGTGTGTGTGTATGTCTGAAATGTGCTGCGTACGGGCAAATGTATCAGGATGGCAGTACAGTCTAGAGGTTAGACTAATGAGCTGTCTATGAACTTGGTGCCTCCAGTAGACCTGGGTTTGATTACCATAACCACCACTTGCATACTGTGTGACTTTGAGCAAGTCACTTAATCTCCATAGGCTCTCGAATCAGCCCTGAAAACAGGCGCTTGTGCCTAGTGGACCTTACCCAGTTACCAAAGAATTAAAAAAAAATTCCGATGCATTTGAAACACTTGCTGCAATTTATTGAAAAAAATAAGATAGACACATGCAACATTTTTGGGTGCAAGTCATGGCAAATGCGCTTGGAAGTTGGACCATCTTTTAGGTGGTGTAACAGTCCAGGTGGATATTGTGTAGTTGCATCTGAAAAACAGACGTGGTGCTGCTCTGTGAGTACCTTACAGTAGGTACTTTATGTGGCCAGCTTGGCAATAATAACCTGACACCATCCTATAAGGGTGAAGGTGGAGTGAGGAGGAGTGTCCCTCAGGGTGCCAATGCTCTGGAGGTGGGCAGGAGCAGGGAATGAGGAGTTAGGTGACAGCTAGCTGGCAGGCAGCATCCATGCTGCAGGTGCTCTCACTAGATAGTCGCCCAAGGAGTGCCGGTGAGAGACTGACTGGGACACTTACAGCTTGGGTGCTGGCTGGAAGGAAGCTGCAGGCACTGCCAGTAGAGCACTGGGGTGTCAGGGGTACTCCTGTGTACCCGAAAGGGGTGGGCATATGCCATGTCCACCAAGTGCCTGGTTGCAGGACTCAGGCCAGTGGCACAGGAGACCCCTCCCAGCAGGTTTGCTCCCACCTGGAAGTGCAGGTGCCATTCATTCTCAAAGTCTGAGAGTGGGACATAGTCCATGATGCCTTGCTGTGGCAAGGGTGTCATGGTGCCATCAGCAGAGACCCTGGAGGCTGCCAGAGAAAGATCTTGGGCACTTGTATATGTCCCATGCCACTGGGACTTGTGGGTGAGGATCTGGGGAGTTGCCTATAGATTAGGAGTTTAAAGGGACCAATGGGCGGGTGTGGGAACCCTAGGAGGTGTCCCCTAAGGGACATCTGGCAGTAGCTTCTGGGCCAAAGGCAGGTTCCTCAGAAGTCATCTGGGCTATCCTTGTAGAGGGGTGACCCCAGTAACCTGCATCCTGAGACCACTGAACACAACAGAAGAAAGTGGAACAGGTCACTTTAAAACAGAGGACGAATCAAGTAGGAGGCTCATCCATTTGAACCATGTAGAGGGGGAAGAGTTGCCTAAAAATGGCAGGGGCACCCATGGCCTAGTCAGCAGATATCCATCCCCGTGGGGCAGGTCATATGGTACCCCATGGGATGCACTAGAGAATGTGGTGTGGCAATGTCCAGCAAGGCAAAGCTGGCTGCCAGTGTTAAGTTGTGAGTTTCACTTTATAATGTTTGGGCACCTTGCTGGCATGCCCCATATTGTAACCAGCTGTGGGCCATGTGTGTACAGGTAGCTCCAACAGATGAAGGGCAGCGATTTGAGGACTCAGCACAGAAAGGGACAAGGGAATTTCTGAGCACAGTCTTGCCCACAAAGTATGGGTACGTCGACTGTAGATGTCTGCATATCAAGCAAAAAGGACAGGGTAAGAGCCATGCTCTGAAGCAGAACTGCTAGGGGCACACAGGGATGGACATTGTCACAGCATATGACTTTGACATAGCTAGCATGCTGTACCACTCAAGGTTGGAATGGATACCAGTAGAAAAAGAAGTTTAGCAGAATGAACTAGGGTCCTTGGGACGGTGATTACTAAATGCACATATGAACTTTGTCCTCAAGCCCAATATGTTTTATTCTCTAAGGTGCCACTTCCACAAAAGTACTGTTAAATGCAAGGGACTCTCAGCAAGCAGTTCCCCTACCTCTAGACAAGGAGTTCCCTGGGCCATGCCCGCTGCCATCCAGGGCATTAATTCAGGTGGGTCAGTGTACAGCCTGAAGGGAAGGGTTGCATATGTACCAGACTGAAGTGTAATTCTAATGTGAGCATTCCCTTTCCCCCATATTTTTCAAGTGGGGCAAAAATACCAATTTTCCAGGTGAGCACTCCCACCCACCCCACCCCACAGTCCAACCCTGCTTGTGATTGAGGATGAAGTGGATAGACAAACCTCTCAACCTTTTATCACTGAAATAAGGGACACAAACACTCAAAATGGGGGACAATGGCCCTCATAATGAGGAACACATCCTCAAATATGGAGAGAGCTCAGAATAATGTGGAAACCACTGTGTTTACTAGTACAAAGTTTATGTTGCCTGCATCTGCCCTATTCTGAACTGTTTCCATCCTACCACAACAGCCTGCATGCGACTGCTGCACCAGAACCTGCCCATTGCCAGCTCAGCTCCCAGTCCTGCATCAACCCCATCAGTAAGCAGGGGGCTACCGGATGGTGGGAGGCATGGATGATGGCATCCTTAAGGGACAGGGTCCCTAGTTTTAAAAGTGCTGCCACTCCAGCAGCCTTCACATGAGCGGCTCCCACTGGAGTGGCAGGAGTAGGAGACTCAAGAGGGAGGCCATTAAAAATATTTTGTAAGGAAGCTTTCATCCTATTAAAGACCTGGTTTGGGGGCAAATGGTTAATAAAAGGATTTGTTTTTTGCTTGTTCTGCTTTGTTGTATTAAATGGCCTGGCTAAACTGCACAAAATAAGTTATGCTTGAAAGAAAAGGTATTTACATTATAATGATGAAAATGTGCTAATCTATGGGGGCGGTAACTTACCTCACAGATGGATTAAGTTGTATAGGTGTGTTTTGTTTTTCCCATATTTCTTTTTCCCTGGCTGACTGGGACAGGGGCTACTCCGATTCATCCTACCCCATCCTCGACTGACCACTGCCTTCCCTGACACTATGGAATCAAGTCATCCAGCATCCACCTGTTCGCAGATAACATGGTCCTCTACATCACCAGGCCTGCCCCAGAGAGTGCCTGTATGGACCAGCAATCAGATTTCAATATACTACAACAAACCTTCATAACCAGAAACTACTCCTAAATGCCTAAAAACTAAGGCCATGCTCTTGTCTCTGCTTATCATGGTCCTAAATCCCTCCAAGGCTGGCCCAGTGCCACCTTTCATCACATTGCTAGGTGAATCACTGGATTATGTTGCAAAATTCAAATACCTAGGGGTGTGGATAGACAGCAGACTCTCCTTCGTCGAGCAGGTAGAGGAACTCTCAAGAAAACTGAAGCAAAGGCTTGGCTTATTCTATAAAATTAAACATCTGTTTACCCAAGAAGCCAGGAAGAGACTGGTGCAAACCACTTTCCCAGCTCTCTTATACTATGCTGACTTCCTCTATGGTCAAGTTCCAGGGTCAGATCTGGCAAAGCTTGATATCCTGTACCCCAGAGCCCTATGCTTCTTCTCTGGAGCAGCTTACACTACACATCATTATGCTCTTTATTCCCTGGTGGGCTGGTCTTCACTTACATTCAGGAGACAACGGAACTCTATACTCTGGACCTACAGAACTATTATCAAGAAACTCCCCCTCTAGATCTCTGACTGCCCTGCACCTTAAGTAACTATGCTCTGAGAAGTTATCCTCCTTACATCTCCCTATCAGTACCCAAGGTCCAAAGCTATTTCGGTAGAGCTTCCTTCAGCTACACGCTACCCCAGTTATGGAACAAACTCCCAAAAACATTAAAACTGGTTAACCCAATTAATCTTGTGGAGTTCAAATCTCTTTATTCAAGATACTTCACTGAGCCCTGTCAATGTTTTCCCTGACGCTAATGGCATTGCTGACTATACAGGGACACTAGAAGTTCTCATCCTTCCTCCTACCCTTTTTCTTCCCTTTACCCTTTTCTTTGTGCCTCTATACTTTTTCTGTCATCCTTCTTAGCAGGCCGATTTGTATACTGGCAACATTGTTATATTAAGTACTGTCAATTTATATATGTGCCTACTGTATATAAATGTCCTTACCTTGTATCCTGAGTTGTTGTATTACCGTGTGCCTTAACCTCCCTCAACTTGTCCTTTTTACCCTGTTGTGCTTACAATGTAGTCTGTTATTCCATTGTATTACTTATGTGTACTACCCAGACCCACCTTGCAAATGAGCTCGCTCAACTGTGTTCCACCTGGTTAAATGAAGATTGATTGATTATCTTTAGTGGGGAAGATCCAGGGGAGGTTGTTGCACATGCAGATTATGAAACACTTACAAAACAACAACATATTAACAGTGGCTTAGCATTGGTCAGATTCATGAACGACCTACAGGAGACTATGGAGATGGGATCTTACACAGGAATGGTGTTTGTGGACCTGTCCAAGACATTCCACCTGGTGGATCACTCCCTCCTGAAGACCAAGCTAAGTAAAATTAGGTTTAATAAACTAGTGGTAAATTAAATAGATGACTCTCTAGCTAACAGACAAATGCAGGTCTGAGTAAATGGGACCCTGTCAGAACAAAGGAAGGCAGAATATGGTGTACAGCAGGGATCCATAGTAGGACCACTACTATATTAAGTAAACAATAAGACACAATGTGGTGTGCATTACAGTGTGATAACTGCACTCCTAGGGGGCGTAGTTAACCACGAGGCCAAAAGCCAAGTGCCAGTCGTCCCTAGGAGTGCGGTTATCACACCGTAATGCACAACCCCAGAGTGTCTTATTGCACTCATAAAATGGCCCTTTATTTTTAGAAGCAGTTTTTTTTATTTTGAAACACATTTTTAAATAAGTAAAAATGTATGTGAATCTGTGCTTTTAACATAAAATAGTCCTTCCGCCTATTGGTGCTAGATTAAAGTAGTGTTATACAGTGTGTGCCTCCCTGCCCACTTAAGCTTCATATTCCCCTGCCAGCCACAATTCACAAATGCTGTTTTTCTCATTCTAAGTATGACAAATAGCCTCCTTACTTTATTTCATTCCCCTCACTCTGTAGATAAAACTAAAAGGAAGCCATAACAGAGGCTTCCCAGTTCCCCAGTGCTGCAAGCATGAGCATGGTTCAAAACTGCCACACTCACTGACAGCATCATGAACTGCTCACTCTGTCCTAAAAGCTGAACAGCAGGGTGAGTCATTTACCACCTTTTCCCTTTGTTTATATAGTAGTATTGCTTACTTTCTTCATTCTGTGTTTTTTTCTCTCTGTTTCGACACATTCAAGAAATGGAATGTTTATCATGGAATACAGGGATTTAAAATTCTGCTCGGTTCCACTGGAAGAATGTTCCTCTTCTAACATACTGTATGCACACACACAAAGGCCTTTTCTAAAGCCACAGACTCAATTATCTCACTGTCAGGGAAAGCAGAAGAGATTTTCCTGATTCATAGATTTTGTACAAGTTCAAAAGGCATTAGCCCATAAAGAACTCGCCACTATCATGTCAATGGTGGAAGGTGTATTTCCTGTCCCCCATATACGAGTCCAATCTTTCTTTAAATTGCTCTATATTTTTACTCATAACAATGTCCTCTGGGAGCAAATTCCATATTGGTGGAACCCACTGAGTAAAAAATCTGTTACGTTGTACAGTTTTACATAAAAAAGTTTTAAGCTTATAATTATGAGATCTGGTATTATTTATAATGAAATTTCTTTCTAAACCTATTGTATTCAATGTATATTTATTTTGGAATGCCTTAAAGATAAAAATCAGATAGCCTCTTAGAGCTCTATATTCTAAAGAAAACAGTTGAAGTGATATAAGTCTTGTTTTGTAATCTAGAGATGATATATTCTGTATTCTTTTAGTTACTTTGAGTTGGGCTCTTTCTATTGTACTTTGTGACCCTTTAGATGTTGGTGCAGAAAAAGGGGCACAGAAATCCAAGTGTGGACGCACAAGACTAGTATACAGTGGAAGAATTATATCAGAATTTCTACTTTTGATATATTTAAAATATAAGCAGGTACAAATAGAAGGGGGAATTTTTTCACTGTCAGCAAAGAGAGTTGTAATGAAAACTATAAACAATACATATTGTTTCTGATTTGTTTATGTGTGCAAGGAGAGTGTAATGATCAAGGAAAAACATCTAATTAATTTGTTTTATTTTTTTATTTAACGTAGTTTTATTTTTAGGGCCCAGTTGAAGGTTTTTGCAGTGTAAAGGTAACAGCCATGTTTGTTGTGGAAAATCAGTTCTGGATCTACGGAGACTGATGGAAGATAGTTCTGGTAGTAGGAAGACTGATTTGCTTATTGTGTGATGTGGTTTAGGACCAGGATGACTGTGCGTATATAGAGACTTAATGTACGGTCAGCTGATGTCTCTTGGCCAATGAGATTTCTAGATTTTCTCATGCCACTTTATAATGATAAATGAACTTTCTTTGGTGTGTAATACTACAAAAATAGCCCTCTATGTGAATGACACAGTGATTTATGTGGCAAATAGAAACATAATTAATTTGAATAAAAGTCTGGAAAATGAATACGAGAGAATGGCAAATTGGTCATGCTTGTAAATAAGATGGAAACCAAGGCAAAGATGTTTTGCACAACTCAGAAAATGAGAAATACCAAGGAAACAGTACAGGAGGAAGAAACTACCTGGAGGTGCTCAGTGAGTTTAAATACCTAGGCATTTTGTTAGACTCTCACCTAAGATTTTGATAAGACGTGCAGAGCACACCGTTAAGCAGCTACACAAAAGACTAGGTGCATTATATGTTGTAAAAGACTGCTTGGTTCATGATGCCAGAAAAATGTTGGTCCAGAGGTGCCAGCTTCCTTTTGTAGAGTATGGGAGTATAATTTGGTGAGGAAGGGAGTGCATCAGAAAAAAATCTTTTTTTAAATAAACCTGCATGTACAGTGTGATATGTAGGTTTGCACCAAGAACTATGCAAAGAGAACGCCACCACATTCTGTATGAAAAATTGAACTGGCTACAGGTTGCCCAGGGAGACAAAAAGTATAAATGTTATTTATTTTTTTTTACTTATTCTTTATACTCCCCCTACCCCGCAGCACTCCCACTCTTCGGGAGACACCTATGGCCTTCTAGTCCCCACCCTCTCACCTGGAGCCCGGTGCAGTCCATCCCCTATGTAGCCATGGTTATATCCCCCAGGCGGGCATGGGGCCGGGCCACCCCTGAAGTCCTTCTTGTTGTCATCGGGACGCTGGTACCGGGACAGGTAGGGGCACTGGGGATCGGGGCCTGGTGCTCCGTCTACCGGGAGCGCTGTGGGGTGATTTTCCTTTTCTGTGGGAGTGGTGCGTGTTCAATGTCAAGGTGTCACTGCCGACATCAACCACTCCCACCCCCCCTCTGTACACTCATGCGCTTGCTGTACCTCCGTTCTTCCACCAGAGGCCAGTCAGGTGCCAAGTGTGTGTCCCCCTCCCTCCTGGGAGAGGAGAGCTGTCCTCTGGATGCTCAATCCTTTCCCTCCCCTGCTGACCCCCGACGCCCCGGACTCGTTCCCGAACCCTGGTTGCGACGTGGAGCGAGGTGTGGTGTCCAGCGCCTCAACCCTCAGCACCACCGGGCTGGCCCTTTTTATATATAAATTATGCAACTGGAAGAAAGCAGTCCTCTTGCTGGACTATTTGAGCAAAAACTAAATATAAAGTCCTTGAAATCAGATGATGCAGTGGCATGGTGCCTTTATGCCGAACCACAAAAAAATTATGAGGCTTTTAAATGTACTACTGTGAAACTCTGAAATAGTATAACATCAGAAATAAGAAATGTCCAAAGTGTTTATCAATTCAAAACTCAACTCACAAGTACTTTAGGACTTGCAGCTCGGTGTAGTTGTTTATAAATGCTGTTTTAGTCTTTGAGCTGTGCAAAACATGTAAAATGTTTAACTCTCTAGATTGATATGAATGTATTGTTGAATTGTGTATAATAATATTGTCCCTGACATGTGAGTATGTTGAGTATATTTATTATTTAAAGTTGATAACCGGGAAAGGCACACAGAGCCAAGGCTCGTTTCCAGGTGCGACCCGGGGCAGGGAAGAGGGATAAGCATGGTACAATGATAAGGGGATGCAAAACACTTACAATATACAGGCATTTACACAGTTACATTATACAGGTATTTATACAGGCATTTACACAATTACATTATAAAGGTATTTACAGAAGTAGATAATATATGGGATAAATATAGTTACAATTCCGAAATTACAGCATTGCCGATAGGGAAGCCTTTCAGGTGGTACTGTAGAAGCTGAGGTACCATTATATGGTATACCATCACTACAGCGACACCAGTACACTGACCCCCCCCCTGCAGCAAACCCACCAGCGTACCTATATTGGCAGTGACAGGGGTTTTGCGTCGAGACACTGTAGGGCGATGGGGGGGTACAGTCCCCCGCATTGTGCATTGCGGTGGTGCCGGTCAGTTTGGGGTCACGTCGCACTTGGGGGTGTCAACGGGTTCCTGGCATGGCCGAGGACGTCAATGTTTTTGTTGTCGCACTGGCATCGTACATCCCCAGTATATATAATGTATATGTGTGTGTGTGTGTGTATATATATATATATATATTTATATCTATAATAGTATATGTTCAGTATATTTTGCAAAATGCTTAATGTTGGTATGAATGTTTTATTGTACTATGTATAATGATACTGTCATTGACATGGTAGTATGTTGTGTATATGTACCTGGGTCAAGCCTGTAAAAGGGCCGTGTGACACAGTATTTTTTTACCCAGTCATCACATTTTAAAATAAAAAACAATAACATTTTTGATTTAGTATCTTAAAATATAATGAAATTCTGCTTTCAAGTCTAGCCCATTATCTGTGTGGGTAGCACCTTTTCCATGTGGAAAGTGGAATTTTGAGGGGTAAAATTAGTCATAATCAGTGACAGTTAAGGGGTATGAGGACGGACCCAAACTACTGTGCTGTACTGCACGCAGTCCCGGCACCACACTGGGAAGAGCAGAGATCTCAAGGTGGGGGGAGGCCACTCAACACAGAACTTGGAAGAAATACTAGAATGGCAATGCCCCTCAGCAGTGCCTAGCATGAGTATGCTGAGTGTGGCACCATGTTACGGATGCCAAAACAGTGCCGGAAGCACAGTGCCCAGCGTTGCAGTCTGTTCTGTGAGCAGAGAGCTATTAATAAAAGGCTTGTTATATGGCAAACCACATCTGAAAAACATTTTTTGGAGACAGGAAATAAGCAATTTCAGTGGACATTATTGGGCAAACTTAGCACCATAGATTATAAGTTTGGGGGGATTTATTAAACCACAGTTATATCATGATTAGAATGTGTGCGCTGCTGCTGCTGTATTTTATCAGTGTCTTCAGGGACAGGTAGGATTAAAAACAATAAAAAGTCTATATTTTATTATTTACCTATTTGTTTGTATTTTTGCATTGTGCCCAGTAATAAACCAGGGTGAGAGGATGGAGGCTGTCATTCAGTATGCCACCCATTTCTTAGGAGTGGGCATAGTAACCTGTGGCTATGATGGGGGACCACCATGAGAATTGCCGGAGGGGTGTTACTTAGGATATTAAGTGCCAAGGCTAATGGAGCTCAGTAGGCAGCTGCAAGTCTCGTGGTGCCTGACCCCATAACCCCATCTATGCTGTCACACTTCCCAACTCCATACCCCCATACACCCTGTCACACCCACCATTCTCATATCCATGCACGCTGTCACACCCATGGCACTATACACCTGACCTCATCGTCACCATACTCACTAACCCCATACCCCCATGCATGCTGTCACACCTCACAACACACCACCATACTGTCATACCTAATGATCACATACCGCCATGCACGCTGTCACATCCACCAACCCCATGCATGCTGTCATACCAACCAACTAACCACATACTCCCATGCACACTGTCACACCTACTAACAACACACACACATGTAGGCCTACATCTATGGCAAGCCGTTAGGGACATAATTCAGAATCTCTGGCTATATACTAAAACATACACTATATGGTGAAATACATACATCATATAGTGAAATATATACGTTATATAGTAAAATGCATACACAATGTAGTGAACCACATACACTATCTACTGAAATATATACATCATATAGTAAAATACATATATTGAATACTGAAATACATGAATCATATAGTGAGACGCATACATTATATAGTGAAATGCTAACATTATATACTGAAATATATATATGTATATATATATATATACATACACACTGTCTACTGAAATATACACATAGAGTACTGAAAATCCACATACACTATACACTGAAACAAATGTACTATGTACTGAAACATATACACTACCTATTGAGATACATACACTACAGACTGAAAAATCCACATAAACTATCTACTCAAACAATTACTCTACACATTGTAACACATAGGCCCGGACATTCAGAGCTGAGTTGCACCAGCACAAGTACGGAACTGCGCTGAGGAGCGATATTCAGCGGGAGCCACTGCGCAGCACAAAATCCATTACTCCAATGTGCAACTATAATGTATGTGGTGTGAGTGCAGGGAGCGTTCCCATGACTATCCGGTGCAACGCAATATTTAATCGACAAACCTTGGCACAAGTGTGGAGCAAATTGAAGTTGTGCTGACCAGATTTGTTCCTATAAAAACAAGGCGCAAACACACACACAGCAGCTGCGCCAAGAGTGAGAGGGAGAGATAGAGACAGACAAACAGACAGACAGACAGAAGAACAGACAAAGAGGGAGAAGGACAGAGAGGTGGTGTTGGAGAGGTAGAGAGGGGCAGAGAGAGAGAGACAGACAGACAGACACACACACACACACACACACACACACACACACACACACAGACACACACACACACAGACAGACACAGAAACAGTGTATCAGTGTGGCACACAGCCAGCAGCGAACAGCCCAGGGGGACAGTGGACAGCAGGAGAGATGGAGAGTACATCCTTTCTGATGGTGGCAGTAATGAGAGATGTGAGGAGGCAGGAGGAACAGCTACATGACCGACGAAAGGTCCGTCGGCGGAATGCCCGACACAGGTGATACTGTGCCCGCATCACCTTTGAGAACTATAGTGACACTGAGATTGTGGGCCGGTACCACCAGAACAAGGCCATTCGGAGGCAGCTCTGCGAGCTGTGCATAAAGGAGATGCAGGCACCCACCAGATGGAGCCACGCCATGTCTGTGGAGACCAAGGTGACTACTGTCATGTGCCTGCTCGTCACAGGCATCTTCCAATGACCAACAGGTGACACCACAGGCATCACCCAGTCAGCCACGTCCCACCTCCTTACACAGTTCCTCAACACCCTGATGCCACGTGCTTTGGAATTCATCCATGTCCCCAGCACACAGGCGGAGCGTACAGCGAACATGCAGGACTTCCATAGGGTGGCATGCATGCCCAGCATGACTGGGGCCATTGACTGTACCCACGTAGGCATCTGCATGCCACCTGGCCCTGAGGGAATGGCATACATTAACAGGAAGGGGAGCCTGAGCTTCAACTGCCAGGTGGTGTGCGATGCCACGGGGCACATCAACAATGTCTGTGCCACACATCCTGGGAGTTTCAAGTGGAGTGGAGCATGATCTGACAGAGTGCGCTGTAGAATATGGCAAGAATCTACAGAGTATAACCACTCTTTTGAAAGAAAAACAAAGTCTACTCTAGAATAACATTTGTGTCTGTCTGAATAATGTGTGTAATCTCGTTTGTCCCCATTAATCTCTCTCCATGCCTCTACTAGGCCTAGGTTGGCACAAATTCTGTTCAAAGTAGTTCCTGCCACCCCCAGTGTAACCCTGCATACTCCACCCCTCTTATCCCAAACTGGGCAGAGGATGGTATTAAAGTCTCCTCCTATGATGCAGAGGCTTTCCATGGTTGTTAATATGCGTGAGAAAAGGTATTTAAAGAAAAGGGCAACTTCCCTTTCATCATTCGGAGCATATAAACTTGCCAGGGTGCAAGGGGTGTCCATAAAGGAACCCTGAATCACTACAAATTGCCCTTCCGGATCAGAGACCACTGATTTCACCTGTAAGGGGCAGGTCTTGTGTATTAGAATCACTGTGTCTCTCCAGTGGGGGTGAGCCAAATAAGAAGAGGCATATACTGAGCCAGCCCATCTTCTACATAATTTCTGATGCTCCGTTTCTGTAAGGTGGGTTTCTTGTCACAGCAGTACCTTTGCCCCAGCTCTACCCATTTCCCTGCAAAAGCCTAGCTCTCTTTATCGGGCTATTGAGCCCTCTGATATTATAAGTTAACACCGTAAGGTCTCTCATCTTTCCATCGTAGGTGCCTCTGCATCATAAAAGCCCCCCCAGCGCCCCCTGACGACCATGCCAGTCGAGGGCCTCCTTTTAGGAGGGGAAGAAGTGCACAGCCCATCGTACAAACTACTCAAAGTAACGTAACTATAACCATAAAACATAACAGGTCCAACTTGTAACAAATTTAAACAAAACCAACAACATTGTTTCAAAGGTGCCACATTGTGTGCCCCCACACTTAGGATGAATCTTGGTGGTGGGATGTGTGGGATTAGATCCCGCACCATGCCACAAAGCCAACACATGTTGGTTCCTATGCAGCTCTTGTGGAGTCACTTGTACCATAAGGTTTGTGTCCCATTTCCCCATGAGCCTGTTCCCCCACTGCTTACTGGCAGACCGGGAGTCCCCCGTGCCTCAGCAGTCAGCCGGGCCACATTTCTCCCCGTGCATTTTCTGAAAATATTCCCTTGAGTCCCATTTTATTATCGGACCTTTTATTTAGAAGGAGTCTGGGAATTATCCAGACCCTCGCTCAAAACCCTCTTGATGTCATAGTTATTATAAAGTACAAGAGGGGTGTGGAGGAGTTTTGGGAGTCATCCTCCCGCAATGTAGCCAAAGGAGTGTAGGATGTATTATCCCCCCCCCTTCATCTTCAGGTCCCTGCATAATTTTAACAAAGTCAGCAAAAGAAGGAAATTATTCACAAAAACAAACTAGCCAAAGTTCCAGTTTCTCAAAGTCAGGAAGTGTGCATCCCTTAATAAAGGAAGTTTTGGAGGTAGTCCAACAGGTTTACTTACATAGATACATAGATACATAGACAGTGTCGGCAGATAAGGGCCTATGGCCCACCCAGTCTGCCCATTTAAGTTTGTAAGTTCAGTTTATGTTTTCCAGGAAGTCTGTTGCCCCTTACCCCTGACCTCCAGAATTCCTTTATGTCTATCCCATGCATTCTTAAATCCCGTGATTGTTTCAGCCCCCACCACTTCCTCTGGCAGGGTGTTCCACTTGTCCACCACCTGTTCTGTGAAGAAATTCTTCCTCACGTTTCCTCTGAATCGTCCTCCCTCCAACTTCATCCCATGCCCTCTAGTCCTGGAACATCTTTTTCGCTTAAACTTTTTTACTTTTTACTTTTTTAATTTTTTACTTTTTTTTTTTTTACTTGCCAGCGATCAGATCAGGTATTATGTGAAGAGGATTCTTCAGGGGTCTCCTCCTCAGAACACATTCCGGAGTCCTCATGGGGTGTGTTGGTGGAAGTGTTTCGGTTTTCCTTTTGTTTCATGGTCAATTCCTGTAACTTGGACCAGGGATTGGAGGTGGGTATGGATCTAGGCTCACCTGTGAAGCGCCTGTAGTTCGAGGAAGTCCCCACTGGCTGCCATTGTCGTCCCTCCAAGTCCTTAATGAGGGAGGGGTTGATCAGCTCGTCTACTGCAATATCCAGAGAAGCCAGGTACTTTTTAGCCTCAGGGACCGAGTCAAAGATCTTTATTCCCTTATCTGAAGTGATTCTAAGTCTGGCTGGGAAATCTACCTTCGCTTTTAGGCCCTTGCCCCGAAGCATCTTTACCAATGGGAACCAGAGCTTGCGCCTAGCCCTAGTTAAGGGTGCGTAATCTAGCTCAATGAAAAGTTTTGTGTCACCAAATACAATCTCCCCTTTAGACCAAACTTTTCTCAAAACCATCTCCTTGGTTCTAAAGTCCATAAAAGTCATGATTAGGGAGCAGGGTCTAGCTTTAGGGTCTTTTGGTGGCGCCATGATGGCTCGGTGAGCTCTGATAATATTTAGTTGTACATCTTTGTCTAAATTCAGGACTTCCTTCAGCAAACTTTCAACACATTCAGGTTGAGTCTCCGCAAGTGATTCTCTAAATCCTCAATCTTGTTTAAAATGAGCCATGAGCAGTCATGCAACTGCAGAATCACTCCATTATGGAGATCTGAGGCCTCGGAGCAAGAAGTAAGATGCTCCTAGATTGTTTGGATTTGCTTGGTATGTTCTCTTATTTTTGCTTTACTATCAGTAATCTCTGCTTTCATAGTGTCCAGAGTTTGAGTGAGGCGCCAAAGCTCTCTGCAGAGCTGCCTTGATGTAATAGTGAACTCCTCCTCGCTGTCCTCTGACTCGCTCTCCAGGCCCCTCTCAGTTGTTTCTGAGGGCCTAGTCGGCGGTGCTTTCTTAGGCTGACTCCTCTGGGCTAAATCCAGTTTTTGTTGCTTAAGGCCCCCACCGGCTCCTGATCGCACTTTCGATCTGCTCACCATTGTTCGGGAAATGATCTGATACGTTTAAATATATGTAACTCACCAGGATAACTCAAAAAAATAGCTTTTAACTCTGTGGGGTAGACGGAGCTCTGGGTTACCGTTGCCGCATGGCTCAGTGATGTCACTGGAAGTCCCACCAGGCTGTCTTATACTGTCATTTACAGGGATTGGACTTGGGGATGGGGGGGGGGGGGGTACCACCGGACTACCAGGGATTATTGTGATCTATTATTTACGAGGATAGGGACTCAGGGATGGGAGGGGGGACCACTGGATCACCAGGATCTATGTCATTTTGACAGTTACGAGGATCGGGACTCAGGAATGGGGGGGGGGTCCACTAGACTACCAGGTATGTATGGTATGTGTCCATACAGTTCGGGGAGATGGGGCATAAGGAGGGCAGCCATCCCGGGGCTGGTAGCTGCTGTGTTGCGACATGCATTACAGCAGCCCACCTGTGGATGGCTACAAGTTAGACCTGTTTTCTTCAGGCATAACTTTGTGCCCATGTATGCGGAACATCTCCAAGATGTGCTGGCAGATGCACTGCACATCTCGGCTGAATATCAGGTTGTGCCACATATGCATGGGCACGCCCCCTGGAGATGCGCTGCATACATTACACATGCGTCTTGGCGCATCTGGAGTTGCATGGCACATCTACGTGGTTTGAATATGGCCCTGGGATGCAATTCTGGAGGTGTGCTGGCGCAACTCCTTTGAATATCCTGGCCAGTATGTCATAGCCAATGATATTTTTTTACTGGTTGAGAAAACATTGTACTTTATTGGGGGCTATAAATACACTAAATTGACTACAGAGAACATGCTGTGTTGTACATAATAATTAGAATATTGCTTGCATTCATCTGGAATAGGTAGGAACTAGCGACTAAAGGGGTGCATTATAATTGCAAATTATATATCATGTTTCATGATTGACATAAAGTCAAGGGCAGGTATATATATATATATATATATATATATATATAAAAGAATAAAGCATTTTGGATTTTAAATATCTTACTGTATGCTTAATATAATTCATGCGAAAGAGACTAATATAACTGAGTGATAGGATCTCACTGTAATCTAGGTGACATCTGCCTGAACAAGGCTATTAATTCCGGGAAAAAAACAGATGTCTTCATATCTAATTAATGATAAATCTTTGAGAAAAAATATCTTACACATGGTATTTACTGGTTTTCACTGTTGATAGAGAGGTTGGAGGGCCTTTCTTGCTTGATGTGTAGCAGGCACATTCGAGAATGGTAAGGGGTTGGGGAACTATAGAGCTTAAGTTGCATTTAGGGAGTGCATTATCTTTGGATGTGAATTGCTTTATAGCTTTTTGGTTTTACTTTCTACAAATGCTATTATACTTTCATGTGTCTATCTCTATTTTATTGCCTTTTTTTTCTTCTCTACTTTTTTCCACTCTATAATTGTTACCATCACAATAATGAGACTAATAGACAGGGCTGCTGCCTTTACTGCATTTGACAAATTTAAAAGATTTATCTGGAGGGTTTTGGTCAAATACAAACAAATACTCTAATATGGTTATTCCGAACACTCCAACTATAGTGTCTCGGAATGTGCGGGGCCTTAATCACAAATTAAAAAGATATTCTGTTATTAGACATCTTAAGAAATTGTTCACTTCAACAGCGTTCCTACAAGAGGCACATCTAACGAAAGAACATTATAATCTCATGAAGAGGGAGTGGGTAGGTCAGGTTTATGGTGTTGGTAACAGCTCTAAACGAGTGGGGGTTTTGATTTTATTTGCCAGGAAACGTTCACTTTAATATTCATAGCCAGGTTTCAGATCCGGGTGGGCACTATGTACTGGTATCAGGGAAGACGGGCGAGGAAGCTTATACTTTTATTAATGTGAATGGACCCATGACCAACGCAGATAAAATATTTAACACAATATTTGATCTTATCTACAACTATAAGAACACAAATATCATAACAGCAGGAGATACTAATGCAGCGCTTAACCCTATTCTGGAAAGATCTAGACCAAGATTACACTGGGACAGGGTTGATAAAGATTTAGAGAATCTATTACAAAATGCTAACCTAGTAGATGTTTGGAAAGTCTTGAACCCTAATGCATGAGAATTTACTTTCTGGTCTCCATGTCACAAATAATGCTCAAGGATTGATTATGTTTTTTTGCCCAAGGGAATGCTAAATAGAGTAAACTATATAAATGTTCTAAATACAGTGATCTCAGACCACTCTCCAGTGTTGATGAACTTTAATAGGTCCTTATATGATAAAAAACACAGTAGGTGGAGGATTAATAACTTTATTTTAACTAAGCTACAGATGGTAGACACTATTAAGGAGCACATAAGGGATTTTTTTTTCTCTTAATGACCCACAAGACATGTCTTGGAGTAACATTTGGGATATATTATAATATTGGCTAAGGGTGGGGTCCTGATTGGCATTGGAGCCACAAATAAAAAGAAACGTAAAAAAAGTACAGGCTGAATTGCAGGAGAAAATTGATGCGGTAGAACAGACTCTTAAAGATTCAGATTCAGAGAAGACCTGGAACAATTGGTCCAAACTAAAAACTGAATATAATGATTGTATTAGGGCAGAAGCAGAATTTGCAATTAGAAAAGCTAAATTAAATTATGTGGACTCAGGCCCTAAGGCATCTAGGTTACTAGCAATAAGGTTAAAGCAGAACTGTTCAGCCACTAATATTGCTTCTATATGTGGACAAGATGATGGGCAAATTGTCATAAATCTAAGGAAAATTAATCAGATATTTCATGATTTCTATCAGAAAATATATAACGAAGATGCTTCAAGTAAGGGAGTCTCTCTTTCTGTATTTGTTTTTGTAATGGGCGAACAATGCCTATGGTGGTACAGGAAGATAAGGCTAGATTAGAATAATTGATAACAGAGAGTGAAATTGTTCAAGCGATTAACTCGCTTAAACCAGATAAGTCTACGGGCCCTGATAGGTACTCAGCAAATTTTTTTAGAATCCTAGTTAAAGAGATGGCACAAATTTTAAAGAATGTTTTTAATGAAGCAGTTGAGAAGGGAAATTTATCAGGGGATCAGACCAGGGGGTTAATAACACTTCTACATAAACCAGGAAAGGACCCACAAGACTGTAACAGTTTCCAGCCAATTTTACTAATAAATACAGATGTAAAAATTTTAGCAAAGGTTTGATCCAACAGATTACAGCCAGTCACTGCATATTTAATTTCCTGTATTCCTTGCGCACCACTTTCTGCTGGACTTGTATGTAATTTCCACACAGCAGACTGGATTAATGAAAGGGCGAATATCATCAGATAATACAAGAAAACGTTTTCATATTATGGAGCAGGCGTATAAATATCACAGCCCTGCCCTTGTGGTTTATTATCCCTTGATGCTGAAAAGGCATTTGATTGTATCTTGTAGCCACACTTACAAAATGGGTTAAAATTCTCTATAAGAATCCAACCTCAGCTATAACTACAAATGGTATGATTTTGTCTTATTTTTTTTATTAGAAGAGGAACTAGACAGGTTTGCCTACTCTTGTCACTTTAATTTAACTTAATAGATCCCTTTATACGCAAACTGAATACAGATAATATGATAAAGGGATTCATAGTGGGTGATCATGACTTACGCACTTCGGCCTATGCGGATGATTTATTAGTAACAGTTGTTGAACCTAAAAACTCAATTCCTAGAATATTGGATTTATTGAAGGAATATGGACAGATATCTGGCTATAAATTGAATTTAGGGAAAACTAGCTTTTTACCACTTAACAGACTCTGTGTTAAGGTAGGAGTGACCTCTCAAGGGCTAACATGGGCACAGGAATGTATTGATTATTTGGGGATTAAGCTTTAGAAAACTGTGAGTAAAACAATATCTAAAAATCTGTCTTTGCTTAAATCTAAGGTAAAAGACTCACTAACTAAATGGGACAAGTTGCCGTTGGGGATGTGGGGGCAGCATGATTCGGTTAAGATGAATATCTTGCCTAGATTTTTGTACATTTTTTCAGTGATACCCTGTCACATAAACAAAAGGTGGCTTGAAGGACTAAATTCACAAATATCTAAGTATATCTGGGGATTTAAAAAAGTCAGACTGGCATACTATGAGCTCTCTAGAACCAAAAAAGAGGGAGGGTTAAAGGCTTCTGACTTATTTCTATACCACAGTACTTAGCAACCAGACTCTCTCAGATCTCGTGCTAGGTTAAACATAATAACAGTGCGGTATACACTCCAGAGTGGGTTTTATTTGAAGAACATTTAGTCAAAATGCAATCTTTTGATTTACAGGCCATAATTTATGCCCAAAAAATTAGAATAAGGAATTCTAAAATCATGCTAGACTTTATCAGAGTTTTAAGATATGTTAAGTCTCTGGTCTTTTTAGATCTACCTAATTCTGAAAAAAAAAAAAAAAAAAAAACCATTTGGAACAATACTAATTTCATGTTAAATGGGTATCATCTATTCAATATTAACTGGTTACAAAAAGGAATCGGAAAGGTTCAGGATGTAGTTAAGGGTGAGAATTTCATACCTTTTACAACGCTCAAGAACAAATATGGAATTAAAGAAAAAGAAATTGAAAACAATCATTACATCTGCACTTCACTTGGATTCTGCTGCAGATGAAACTACCACAGGCTTCTTGGCTCTCTCACATCTATTCCCATCAGTTTCACATACAGTATGTATGGTCTTCTTTTGGAATGTACTAGAGGACTGGCTCCAGAACCAATCAGATGGTGGTCCCAAGAACTAGGGTAAGTATTAATGATTGGGATTGGGGAAAGATCTGGTCGTTTTCGGCTAAAGCATTTAACGCAGTTAATCTAAGAACAGTACGTTTTAAAACACTGCATAACGTATACTAGACTCCTTTTCTCAGGTATAAAATGGGACTACAAGGTTCTCCAAATTGTAATAAATGCAATATGGAGTCAGGAATGTTGGGAGTATACATTAGTTAAGTCTCTATGGGATCAGATGAGAAACATGTTTCATGACTGTTCTTCTCTACATGACAATATAAATACAGAAACCTGTATTATTGGCCACTTTGATGAACATACTCAGTGGACATCAGATAAGAATATTCCTTATTACTGATAGGGGTGTCTATATGAAATATATTACTTAAGTATTGGGTAGAAGATAAAGTCCCATCTTTCAGGAATGTAAATCGCAATTATTGGAAAACATTAAAATTGAGAAACTGGCTTTAGGCCTTAAGGGTCTCAGTAGTAAGTTCAAATCTAGGTTGGGGGAAACAAAAATGTGTCATTAAAGCTCTCAGGTTAAATAGTGTTTGAAATGTAGCAAAGCCTATGTTAAATTCTTCTAACACTTAACATACTTTACATAGAATCGCACACTATTAGCTTTGATTATTCAAGTATAAGTATTTCTGTCACATAATGGAAGTAAAGGGGCAGCATCTTATCTGTTACTTCTATTTTCTTTTATTTCGTCTCTTAGTTTCTATTTTCTTTCCTCTTTCCTAATATTATACTGTACTACAAACAATTATACGAACATACAAAGAAGCTAGCCATTTGGTCTATCAAGTGTGCTCGTATTGCAGGGTCCACAGCTTGAGCTAATGTCCCTACCCTCCCTCCCCACTCCTCCCATCCTCTCTACCCATGATCCTTACATTCCCCCTAAGCCTATCCCAGCCTCTCTTAAAGTTGCCCACTGTCTTCAACGAGATGACCTCTTCTGGCAGTGCATTCCAAGTGTCCACCACCCTCTCTGTGAAGAAGTGCTTCCTGATCTCCTCCCTATACCTCCCACCCTCCAGCTTAAGACTGTGCCCCCTCGTGTTACGGCTGCCACTCAGCTTAAAGAGACTTTCCTTATCAACCTTATTTATTCCTTTCAAGTACTTGAAGGTCCCAATCATGTCCCCTGTCTCTCTCCTGTCTTCCAGGGAGTACATGTTCAGTGCCCTCAATCTCTCCTTGTATGCCTTACCCTGCTGACCTGCTATCATCTTTGTAGCCCTCCTATGGACCTTCTCCAGCAGGTTAATGTCCTTTTTGAGGTGGGGGCGCCAGTACTGAACTCCATACTCTAGATGCGACCTTACCAGTGACCTGTACAAGGGCAGTATAACCTCCTCTCTCCTACTACTGATCCCCCTAAATATGCATTCCAGTATCTTGTTTGCCTTTGCTGCTGCTTTCTTGCACTGTGTGAAGTGCTTAAGGTCACTAGTGATCATCACTTCCAGGTCCTTTTCCCCCTCTGATGCAGATACTCGGACTCCCACCCAGGTAGTACTCTGTCCAGGGATTCTTGGCTCCATTATGGATAACTTTGCATTTCTTGGGATTGAAGCCAAGCTACCAGATCCTGGACCACTTCCCCAGCTTTTCCAGATCTTTCTGTAGGTCCTGTATCCCTTCAGCTGTGTCCACTTTTCCACAGAGCCTGTTGTCATCCGTGAATAGGATTCACGTTTTGCCCTTAATGCCATCTCCAATGTCATTGATGAAGACATTGAACAACACCGGCCCCAGCACCGAGCCTTGTGGAACCCCACTGGTTACCTCTCTAGTGCCAGATAACTCTCCCCCCACAACCACCCTCTGGGTTCTGTCCCTCGGCCAGTTTTCTACCCATCTGGCCATCTTTTCCCCAATCCCAAGATCCACCAACTTCCTGATCAACCTTTTGTGGGGCACAGAGTCAAAGGCCTTGCTGAAATCAAGATAGAGGATGTCTACCGCCTGGCCCCTGACTACTGTCTTAGTGACAGTCAAAGAAGTCAATCAGATTTGTTTGACACGAACTCCCCCGCCAATGAACTCACACTGCCTCACATCCTGAAGACCATGCTCCTCTAGATAGTCCACCAACCTTTCCTTTAGTATGGTCTCCATGAGCTTGCCCACAATGGAGGTCAGACTGACTGGTCTGTAATTCCCTGGGTCATCCTTGGGACTGCTTCTGTGGAGGGGCACTACATGTGCTGTTCTCCAGTCCTGCGGTACCACTCCTGACTCTAGTGAACTATTAAATAGGTCTGCCAGTGGCCCTACCAGCTCCTCAGCCAGTTACTTTAGTACCCTTGGATGTACTCTGTCTGACAGTCCAGGCGTGGTGATTTGTCCACCTTCAATGCCAGCAGCCCCTCCCTCACTCTCTCCTCCTCTGTCACTACATATGTGCTCCCCCCCACTCCCCTTTTCCCTCCTGAAGACACTGGTCCGTCCTTCTCCCTAGTGAAGATGGAACAGAAGTATTTATTTAGTGTTTCTGCTTTTCCCCCATTATCCTCCATCCACTCCATCCCTTTCTTAAACCTAACAATCCCTTCCTTCTTGTCCCTTTTCTCACTTATATATCGAAAGAAAGCCTTCTCCCCCTTCTTAATTCCTTCAGCTATCTGTAGCTCCTTCTGTACCTTTGCTCTCCGGACTTCCTTACTTGACTCACTAGTCAACCTTAGGTAATTTTCCCTATCCACCTCTCTCTTGACCTCCCTGAATTTTCTATAGGCCGACCTGTTTTTCCTTACTGCCTGGGCAACCCCAGAACTGAACCAGCTGGGTGCTTTGGCCCTTGTGTTCTTCCCCCTGAGCCTAACGCACTCATCTGTGGCAACCAGTATTCCTTCCTTAATGATGGACCACCTTTGGTCCACCCCCATATCTGCGCTGATGTCCACCAGATGGCTCCTTAGCACTTCACCCATCTTCCTGAAGTCCACCCTCCTGAAATCCAAGATTTTGGTCTTAGTTGGGATGCTTTCCCTGCCCATATCCAACTGGAACCACACTATGCAATGGTCACTTCCACCCAGTGGCTCCCTGACCATAATTTCCTGTACATGCTCCCCATTTGTGAGTACCAGATCAAGAATTATCTCCGCTCTTGTTGGTTTAGTAATGCCGAGTCAGGAACCCACTCTGCAGTCCTTCCAGGATCGCCTGACTCCTAGCACATGTTGTGGATGGTATGCTCCAGTCCACCTTGGGCAGGTTGAAGTCCCCTACAATTACCACCTGTCCTTTCCCCGCAGCTTCCAATATTTGTGAGTTCAGTTCCCTGTCCCTCTCCTCATCCTGACTGGGTGGTCTGTAAACCATCCCCAACCTCACCCCTCTCCCTCTACTGGACCTTAACTAAACCCATAATGCCTCCACCTCCCCTTCCTTCGACTCCTCCTTCATGCAAGTTATTCCGTCCCTGATATAAACTGCCACCCCCCTTCCCAACTACCCTGTCCCTCCTGTATAGTTTATATCCAGGGATCGCAAGGTTCCAGTCATGGTGTGATGTTGCCCAAGTCTCGGTTACCGCAGCTATGTCCACCCTCCTGTCTGCTAATAGTGCTTGCAGGTCGTCCATCTTGTTTCCAAGACTCTGCGCATTCCACCCTCCACCTAGAATCTGGCCTTCCTTCTCTTCTCTCTAGTCTTCTAATCAACTTTATCCCATGTGCACCCCTCCACATACCCTTATGTGTTCCTCACCCCCTCCACCCTTTGCTGTGTTCTTGCCACTTCCACCACCTCCCTCCATACCTGTTCCATCACTGTGGGGTGGGGAATCACTGACCTCCTCCTCTCAGAGTCTGTGGGCCTGCATGCCCGCTGCCCCCCCTTAGTAGTTTAAGTGTAGTGGTTATATATTCCCCCAGTTTATATGGTAACTCTGTAAATGGACAATGTGATTGTACTTGAATAAGGGGATACTGATCTAAATACAGTGTTTTCCTTTATTTTTTTTTTAAGATATCTGAATGTTCTATTTTTATGGTTGTTATAGACTTTAGTCTATGGAAATAAGACGAAGTTTCTATAATCGTGGTGAAGAGTTAAGGTTATTTTACTGCTGATGAAAATATTAACTATAGGTGACTAGAGTTTATGGTGCATCAGTTTATTCTTTTTTTTTATGTTTTGTAGATTGTAAGTTTACTAATTTTCAAATTTTAGTTTTATGTTCAGTGTATTACTAACAATATATTTGTATTTGATTTTGAAATACTGTATTATGATATGACAATAAAAACTTTAATTGGGAAAAAAAAATGAAAAAACAAAACACGACTGGTCGCAAACTGACACCACTGCTGACACAGATACTGCTCTTGACTATTTCAGTTCCAGCTTCAATGCAACTTGTGATGCCTATGAGTCCTATAAAAAGCGAAAGATCAGGGGCATAAATAATCCTTGATAACAACTGACCTCTTACAACAAATGAAAACTCATGACCATCTGTGGTATTGGGCAAGGGCAACTGGCAGACAAGTAGATATTCAGGCATACAAAACAGTTAGAAACACCTGTACCAGAGCTATTCATTCGGAAAAAGCCAGGTACTACAGAAATACTCTAGCCAATTCGTGGAATGATGGTAAGAAATTCTGGAACAACCTCACAGAAGTTACAGGGAAAGACCCTAAAATGGCACCTTCCATGCTCAACATAAATGGTAACATTACTATAGACTCCTTAACCATTGCCAATACTTTTAACTCTCCTTTCACGGACCTTAGTCAAGTGCTACCCCCAAATTTCTTTGATACCACCACAGATACGGATCATTCTAGCAAACCGGAAAAGAAACGGACGCATTCTCCATTCGACTTTAAAGTGGTGACTTAAGATGAAGCTAAAAAACATATACGCAAGGCACTCGGGAGAACTAGATCTAGTGGGGATTCTCTCTTGATCTGAAATTCATTGCCCTATCCCCTTGATGAAGTCCTGTCCCCCTTACCAAGATTATCAACTGTTCCCTCATGCTATCCCAATTACCCCAAAGTGGAAATCAGCCTTGGTGACCCCAGTCCATAAAAGCGGAGACAGGGCTCTACATGGCAACTACAGGCCTATCTCCATTCTTCCTCCTCTTTCCAAAACACTCGAAAGAATTGTGGCTGACCAGCTGGTAGATTACCTGGAGAAATACAGCCTGCAATGTCCTCAGCAGCATGGATTTCAAAAAGGCCACAGTACCACCACTGCCCTTCTAGAATTTACGAGTTTCATCCACAATGCACTTGACCAAGGTCAACTTGTTGGCACCACCTGTACTGATCTTACAAAGGCATTTGATACGGTCAACCACTCCATGCTGAGTGAACATCTTACATAATTAAGGCTATCTAAGGACACCACAAGATGGTTTCATAGTTACCTCTGTGACCGCTCACAGCAGGTGAGGATTGGAGATGTCCTCTCTGCTGAGCAATCTGTTTGGTCGGGCGTCCCCCAGGGTCAATCCTGGGGCCCTTACTATTCAGCATTTTCTTTAACAAGCTCCCTGCCTCATACCCTGGCCAGATTCTACTATATGCAGCTCACACAGTAATTTTCTCGAGCAACTCTGATCCCTCTCATCTGGAGAACCAGCTACAAAATAGCTTTGCTTATGTTGAGTCCTGGTTCAATTCACAGAAGCTCATGGTGAACTACAAAAAAACTAAAATAATGTTATTCCATAGCTCGCACAGCAAGCATAAAACCCAACAACTAACAGTCAGAAACCGTTCAGGTGTTGCTGTCGAACAGACACATTTGTTCAAGTACCTAGGTGTAACCTTAGACAGCACTCTGTCTTTTGTCAATCATACAGACTATGTCACCAAGGCCATGAATATCTGTATCAGGCTTCTGTTCAGACATAATGTCCGACTACTGAAACCCTTAATCTGGCAATCCAAAGCTCGGTAGTCTCCATCATCGACTACAGGCTTGTGATCTATGGATCTGCCACCAACACTGCCCTACGTCGTATTGCTATTGCTCTTAACAAGGCCTGTTGACTCCTTACAGGGGCTGCACGCCTCTCACACACCTGTGACATCTATGAGCAGGAAAACTGGCTCCAGCTAAAGGGCAAAGTCTCCTATCAAACCTGCCTATTAGCAAAGAAAGCCTTCCTTAGTCTTTTGCCCTCAGGGGTTCAGAAACTTCTCAGTCCTTCCTGCAACACCTGCCATACAAGAAGCTCCAAAAACCTAACTTTCCAAGTACCCAGCTGTCATACTTCACAAGCTCAGCGGTCATTTGCAGTCAGAGCCTCAAAGTGGTATAACTCACTTCTTTGTGATGTCACCAACATTGCCACATTAGACCCATTCAAACGTCGAGTACAGCAACTCCTTGTGGCTCGTGCCATTTGTAACTGCTTCCTTAAACTGATGAAGGCCTACTCCCCTCAGTTTACATCCTAAATCAGCACCAGCACCCAGTACCCCCACCCTATAGCTCCTACAGCCACCCACCTTTCTTCTCACATTCCTTTTATTTCCGACACACCATCCCCATTATCTTTCCTGCCCACCTCCCCCTCCCATCCCATTCTGCATCTCAACAACTCTTGACTGTTCGTCACTCTCATCACCCAAATACTGAACCAACCCCCCCTCCCTGAGCTACTCTCTTTCTCCCACTTTATTCCCCTTCCCCATGTCTCTCCCTCCTGCCTTTAAGATGTATTGGGCAGCATTTCTCCTCTTGTTCAGTAAGAATATTCCCTCCAGCACTAGTAAGTTTGTATTAACTCTAGTTTTCAGTTCCAGGCATACATTGTCCAATGCCTGTGTAGTTTGTTTCCTCAATATTAATTTCTCTACCTTTACAAGGCCTCTCTGGGCTGCACTTTTCTGAACTGTTCAGTAACAAGTAAGCATTAAGCCAAGACGAAGGTGGCATCTAATGCTGGATTGATGCATGGGCGGGGTGGTGGCCCGAGGCCGAGGGCCACCACCCGTCCCCCATGCATCAATCGCATTAGATGCCACCGACGGAGTGGCTTAATGTGCTTGAAACATGGGCCGCGTGGTCAGTGGAGGCATCTGGAGGGGCCCAGTCTGCTAGATGGACAATGATACACAGAGGCGCCAAGCATAGTGTCAGAAGCTTTACTCGCTGTCACACTATGGTGTATAGCATTACATACGTGACAGATGTGTCATTAGGCTGTTGTCCCTGGAGCCGCATGGTGGCTGCAGCCGACATCACTATCCCAGTTCTGTCCACTTCGGTGTGGGTATTCTCGCCATACCTGCCGGGAGGTCTCCGTGAAAGGTCTGCCGCCGCGAGGAGGATTCCACCCGCTGTGCAGGCCTGGGGCTTCTACTTCCTGCTGCCTCCTCGCGACACTCCGCTCCGCTACCGCGCTTGCTCCAGCTCATCTCTCTGCTGCTCCTGGCTCCACTTCTGCGCCTCACACTGGTGAGATGCTGCCTCTGCGGATGTGCGCTGGTTCTGATCCCCTTGCCCGCTTCCGCCGGATGCTCAGTGGGCTGCCGCCTCTCGCTGCTCAGCTCGCTTGGCCACAGGACCCAGTGCTGCTAACCTGGGGGTCTGGCTGCTCGTGGTACTGCCTCAGCGGGCACAGCATATAACATAGATTAATGCCTGCTCAGGCTGGGGTCCCGTGGCGCTGTCCCTCCTATTGGTGCTGCCGATTTGCGCTGTGGGATTAATGCCATGTTAGAATGTTTTTTGACCACTTCTAGTAATTTGTTGTTAGCACTAGTTCAGTAATCTCTGGTCCAGTTAGTCTCTGGAGACTGACTGTCCGCAATCTGTTTCTCCTGTTTTGTTTTGTACCCGTCTATGTACCATGACGTGGAACCTATGTAAAAGAGCGCTTGGCTCAGAAGTGTTAATCCGAAATTTAAATAACTAAAAAGCATAGGTTTCCAGCAGGCTAAGACAACGTTCATCCGGCGCTCTCCATCACTAGCCATTATATTATCCAACAGCAATCCCGAGAAGCAACGTGTTTTTGCCATCTACGAGATGGTATCCCTCTTCACGTGCCTCAGAAGGGGGTCGTTCACTACGGTTCAAACTCCCAGCACGCTGGCGGTTGGCCTTGTGGGGGCGGGACAGCAAACCTCCTACGCGCTACCCTCCCACTCTCAACAGACCACGTAAGGGCGGCGGTGCACTCACATGACAGGCTGAACCATGAATGGAGAGCTGCGGAGAAGGTAATGTTGAAATCGCTGGGCTTTAGCGGGGTACAGTAAGAGATGGAGTTGGCTGACAGCGGGGGTAGCGCGAGGTAAGAAGTGAACAGCGCCGGGTAACGCGAACAGAGTGAGAGACAAGGAAGTGCAGGGTGACAGGACTTGAGAGAAAGAGGGGAAACGCAAAGTAATGAGATATCCGTGAACGGGACAGCGCAAAGTAACGGGGCGACTGATGGAGTGGCCAGCTAAATGCAACGGAGTATCACAGGGAAGGGGCATAGTTGGGATGAAGGTGAGAGAGGGGGGCAGTATACAGCAACAGGGGAGAGGCAATGCGCAATAACCGAGTAATAGCGAAGGGCAATGCAAAATAACAGGAAAACGGGCAGTGAATAACCGGAGTGGGGCACGCGCGGGGTAACTGGGGGTAGGCTTACCATCTGTCCCTATTTTCGCAGGACAGTCCTGATTTGGGCAGCTGTGTCCTGCAGAAAAACATGAAAAATATTAAATGTCCTGACATTATAGTCGAAAAAAACTATAATACGTTAACTAAAATACCTTAAAATAATAAAAAAACACACAAGAAACGACTAAAAAAACTACAACATTTAGTCTTAATTTTAATTATTTAGAGAAAACATGTCTGTTGCATTGGTCGAGATGACATTGTCCTGCGAAAAATTCTGTTTCAGTAAGAAATGTTCCACTTTGTGCTTCTTAAAAGGTGGTAACCCTAACTGGGGGTGAGGGAGACTGTCAAAGCAAATTAATAGGAACAGAGGGAGAGGGCAGCTTGCATTAACAATATTTATTTGTCATTGTCATCGACTGTATTGTTTTGGCAGGAATTCTTTCAGGTGTGCCTGAAAATAGGGAAATGCTTATATAGTGCATCCTTACCTGGTTAATAACAATTAAGTAAATAAACAGAGTAGGAGAGAAGTAGCTTGTATTACTACAGTAGGAGAGGGACGATGCACAGTATTACACTGAGATGAAGCCCGTTAGATTGCTTATTTACAGGGCATTGTGTGATACAACTGTGGGATAACTGGGACAAAGGCAGAGGGTCAACCAGCGCAGGGCAGTGGGGCAGATGGACACAGGCTTTGCAAAGTAATGGGGACCGAGGGAGAGGAGGAGCATGGGGAAATGGGAACAGGGAGAGAAGGGGCAGCAGGGGGTAATGGGGACAGAGGGGGAGGGACAATGTGGGGTAACCAGGACTGTGGGACAAAGCAGTGCAGTGGAAATAAGACAACGCAGATAACGAGTAAGGAGGGAAAGGGACAGTGTCGGGTCACCAGGACAGGGAGAAGGGCAGTGTGGATAAGGGGGCAGAGGGGAGGGGGCATTGTGGGGGTAACAAGATCAGAGGGACAAGGCAGCATGGGGTTATTGGGGACAGAGGGAGGGGGTAGCATGGGGTAATTGGGGAGAAAGAAAAAAGGGACAGCACTGTGGAACAGGGACTGAGGAAGAGGGACAGTGTGGGATAATGGGGACGGAAGGTGAGGGGTAGTGTGGGGTAACTGAGTGGGACAGTGCAGGGCAACAGGGAGAGGGCAATGTAGGTTAAGTGTGTGACAGAGAGAGAAGGGCAGTGCAGGGTAACTAGGACAATAGGAGAATGGCAGCATAGGCTCATGTTAGTAAGTCCAAGTTAGTAAGAGAGGCCAAGGCCTCCAAGGAGCCGAATCTGGCTCAGGGTATCGGAGATGGGGAGAAGGAATTCTATAGATACGTAAGGAAGAAAAGGAACTGCAGGGACTGGAAAGTCCGGATCACAAAGGATGGGGGTGGTGGGTGGAGAAGGAGGAGGATTAGGTAGAAGTACTGAATGAATACTTATGCTCTGTGTTCACGAGGGAGGTAGGAGATCCGCTACCTCTGTGGACTGGGAGGGTGGGGAGGAGGTGACAGATGAGGTGATTCTAGAAAGCAAGGTATTGGAAGGTCTGAAGGCACTTAGAATGAATAAGGCATCAGGACCAGATGGCATTCACCCTAGGGTATTGAGGGAGATGGCAGAGATGTTGGCTGGGCCGCTGGCTAACCTGTTCAAAACCTTCCTGGACACAGGGTGCATGCCGCAGAACTGGAGGTTGGCTCGTGTGGTGCCTAGCCACAAGAGTGGCCCAAAGGATGAGCCGGGTAATTACAGACCTGTCAGTCTCACTGCCATAGTAGGTAAACTTATGGAAGCAATCATGAAGGAGAGATTGGTAACCTTTCTGGAGGTTGGTGAGCTCCAGGATGGGCAGCAGCATGGGTTCGTCTCTGGGAGATCATGCCAAACCAACCTAATAGAATACTATGACTTGGTAACAAGGAAGTTGGACAAGGGCCATGCAGTGGATGTCCTATATTTGGATTTCAGCAATGCCTTTGATTCGGTCCCTCACGGGCGACTGGGGGCAAAGCTGAAATATGTAGGCGTGGGGGCTAAGATGGCTAACTGGATCAAGAATTGGCTGGAAGATAGACTGCAACGGGTGGTTGTGTGGGGGGGGGCTCTTGTCTCCTAGGCCAGTGACCAGTGGTGTGCCGCAGGGCTCTGTTATGGGGACGGTGTTGTTTGCTGTGTTCATATCGGATATTGCACATGGGGTTGAGAGCAAGATCAGTTTGTTCACTGATGACGCCAAGATGGGGGCTTTTGTGGATGACAGAGGAGTGGCTGAAACTACACGGTGACCTAACCAGACTTCAGCAGTGATTGGCAAGGTGACAGTTGGGTTTTAATGCAAAAGAAGTGCAAAGTTATGACCTTTGGGGTGAAGAACCCAAGGTGGGAATATTGGTTGGGTGGGGTGCTGTTGGGTGTCAGGAGGATCAGAATCTAGGGGTCATAGTAACGGGGAGCATAAACAACTCTGCTCAGTGCAGGAAGCTGTAGCTAAGGTGAATAAGATGCTGGGGTGTATTGTGTGTGGCTTCTCATCTAGACACAAGGATGTGATCCAGCCCCTGTACAGGTCGTTGATCAGGCTGCATTTGGAGTACTGCGTGCAGCACTGGCATCCGTAACTGAGGAAGGATATCCGGCTGCTCGAGGCGGTGTAGCGTAGGGCGACAAAAATAATACAGGGGATGGAAGGCAGAACCTAAGAAGAAAGGCTGAGATAGTTGAGTTTGTATACCCTAGAGGAGAGAAGGGATCAGGGGATATGATTGAAATTTTCAAATACTTGAGGGGGATCAGCAAATCTGGCACAGAGGGGTTGTTTAAGCTGAATAAGCGAAGGGACACAAGGGGGCACGAGCTAAGACTGGAGGGTGGCAGATTCAGGAGGGAGATAAGGAGGCATTATTTCACTGAGAGGGTGGTGATGAAACAGAACACTCTCCCAGAGGAGGTGGTGGCACTCAGGATGGTGGGCAGTTTCTAAAGAGCATGGGACAGGGCAAGGGGGGCTGGGTAAACAACGCTGAGCAGTTTCCGAGAGTGAGAGGTGGGATGGGGCAGCTGCAGTATATGGGTGCTAGCTGCGCATTAGAGCAGACTTGATAGACCGTGAGGCCTGTTTCTGTTGGCAAGTTTCTTATGCTTGTATGTATGTTCGTAATGGAAACAGAGGAAGGGAACAGTGTGTAACAAAGGAGACAGATGGGGAGGGACAGCAAGGGATAACAGTACCACAAAATAATGGAGAAAGAGAAAGGGGCAGAGTGAGTTTACAGACACAGAGGTAGTAGAACAGTGCGGGGTAATGGACAGTGGGTGAGTGAGAAAGGAGACGGCTGGAGCGGGACAGCACAACATAATGGGGACAGAGGGACAGGGCCGCATCAAAGGGGAATAGGGAGAGGAGCAGGCTGGGCTTATGGTATAGAGGGATGGGAAAAGTGCATGGTAAAGGGAACAGAGAGAGAAAACTGAAAGGGGCTGGGCACAGAGGGACAGCACATTGAAATGAAGACAGAGGGTGAAAACAGTGCAGGGTAACCGGGGCTGGGGGAGATGGGCAGCATGGGGTTACAGAGATGATGAGAGGGACATTGAGAGGTAAGAAGGGTAGTCTATAGGGGAAGAATGTCATGGGCTTATGGAGCAGAGGGTGAGAGCCACTTAGGGTAGGGGTTGAGAGGTGGATGCAGCAGGCGGAATGAGAACAGATGAGGACAACATAGAGTAATGAGGACTGAGGAAAAGTGACAGGGAGGAGTCCTGGGAGACAGGGAAAAGGGCAGCATGGGTTAATGAAGATGGATGGAGAGGGACGGTGCAGGGTAATGGGGATGGAAGTTTAATGACAGAATGGATTCAAATGGTACAGAGAGGTGATCCTGACATCGAGTAAGTTTACAGTTACTGATCTCCAGAGAGAGAGAGCGAGAGAGAGGAGTAAACTTGGGACTTGGTGTATAATTGTGAGGAAGTCTGGTTAATTGTTTTTTCTGGGTGAGATGGAATTGTGGGTAGGAGGCAAGGTAGACTGTGGAGGGTTCAAAACCAGAAGTGCCCCATAGCATTTGACAGTGCTGCCGGAGAGTGAGAAGGTTGAAGTAGAAGGACAGCATTTGGGGTGAGACTGGACATAAAGCAGTCTTATTTGGGGGGGGGGGGTGCTATTCCTGTAGCAGATGTAAGCCTTGCTTCTCCAAATACTGCTGTTTTCCCCTTGCAACCCCTCTCCCCTGAGTAGCATCTGGAAATGAGATACAGCTTGGTGTGCTGTTCCTAGAAGACACGTTAAATAATAAATACGTACACTGCAGTATGGTGATCTCTTATTCACAGACGAGGAACACAAGCGGGGAACAACTTGTGCCAGTAGTTGATTGGGCTATGGCAGGTCACTCTGTCATGAAGCAGGGCTTTTTGTTGTTTTCATGTTCACGTTTGCACTTACTGTGGCAGTTAGACGTATGTCTTTCAACACTGCTCTGAATCGCATTGTTATTTTGTGTTTAATTCAGCTGCCCCAGTCAAAAGTTAAGTTATTTTTGGGAAGTAGAAGTCAAAAGGTCTATGAGTCCAACTTTGGAATCTGTTTCCCTTTGTTGGTACTGTACTTGGAATACTATCCAGGTCCTACATTTTGGATGTCAGTAATCTGAGCAATCAGTTTTTTGTTGACAAAGGGTATGTTACCAGTAATATTTTATTTCAGAAAAATCTACCATATGTGACATGGCAACAATACCTGTCTCCTAATATCATTTCCCACCTTCTTTTGGGAGTTGAACACTTCCCCTTTATTTTGGCAGTTTTTATCCTGTATTTGTGAAGTCTGATCCACAGAGTTAACTGACTTCCTAGCCCCAGCTCTGGTTTATGCACAGTCAAATTGACTCGTTCAGGGTTCATTTTGGATATTTGTCTATGTGGGACATTGACCCACTGGGTATAAAAGGTAAGGGTCAAATGAAAAAATAATGGGTCATATTGTTCAGCCGAGCCCAGATTCATAAACCAGCAGTATAAAACCTCTATAACAGTGAGCAGATTGTCCCCAGTGTAGAAGAAAAGGTGCGTCAAAATTAAAAAAAAAAAACTGTATGTCAGTTGTCCCAATCCCACCCCAAAACGAACCCTGCTCGTTTTAGGTACAGGATGTCCTTGTTGAGTTCACACACCCCTGTTTCATGCTTAGCTGGTACAAGTTGAGTGTACATTTTCCTCTGACTCCTTCCTTAGTTGGTGTCACACATGACACGTCTGGATTCTGCAGGGTCACTGATTTTCTGTATTCAGAAATGGCCAGTTCTTCAATGGTTTTGCTCTGTGTCTGTCGGAACGTGTATGACTGGGCCCACGCTTTCTAGTTCTTGTCCTTACCCTTGCTGCTGAGAAAGTCATTACATGACTGTGGCTACTGCCGCAGACTCCTACCTTAGATCAGTGGATGGGGTTGTATCACTTCCATTTACCATTTGGAAAAAATGACCTGCAAAATCAGGTGTCAGTGCCAGTAATTTAATTTTATGCGGCAAGGATGGGTGCTTTATGTAATGCAATTTGATGCTTCTTTCGTCCCATGATTAATACATCAATATGTTACTGCTGGAGAAGGACATCAGAGGGTAATACTGATGTAGCAGCAAGAGACATACATCATGGTATTGGTTTTATTTTTATCAATTATTCCATGGACTGGTTGTATCTTTAAAGATCTCCTGAAACTGTTGGGATACCTTTTAAAAAAATTCGTTATTCAGACACAGTTTAGCTCCTTTGTCTTGTTTGTTTTTGTAATTCTCATCCTTATTTATTGTTAAGAGCATTTGCATAAAAACAGGATCTCTGCCCTATCTGCACTAGCTGACTGCCTACACCTGACATCACAGTTCTGTTTGTGACATCAGTCTGTTGCTGTGGCGATAATTATGAGGTCATAATTATGAGATTATGATGTCCGGTGTAGATAAGCAGCCAAAGCAGATACAGTCTAGGGAACAGAGATGTTGTTTTATGCAACTCTTCTCAGTAATAAAGAAAAAAGTGGGAAGAATTACATAAAGAATAATAGACAGGTGAGTGCGCAGTATGGAATTTTTTCACACACCCGAGGTGTGTGTTGTCCCATAAACCTCGAGAGCATCCACATGACATATAGGCAACTTTTGTGTAAAAAAAAAAAAAAAAAAAACCGAGATAGAAAATATAGATTTAATATCGCTGTACATTTGCGCAGTAGACGGTAGAGGCCAAACCGTCTCATCATATTGCAGTATTTGCTAGTGCGATCTCGGAGGGATGGGGGTTTGGCAGGACCATTCCTAACAAAAATGCTGGCTCCACCAAGGGTGGATTGTAATTTTACGAGCGATTAGCTATCTTAATTATTAAATACATATTGAGATTACAGGGGGAATCGGGGTGCTCCAGCACCAGTCTATAGAAGGGTGGCTCCAATTTGGTTGCCAGTAGATCTCTTTAACAGTGGACGGATGAGGGTATGGACCACCAGGGAGAAGCAGGAGCAGGGTGGACACAAGTCAATTTTCAAAGGAGAGAGTCCGGAAAGGACTTTCGGCCCTGAAAGTGGACAAAGCTATGGGACCAGACAGGATACACCCCAGAGTAATAAAAAAACTCAGGGAGGTGCTAGCTGCCCCACTAATAGCCTTGTTGAACAGCTCACTGGAAACAGAAACATAGAATCTGACGGCAGATAAGGACCGCTTGACTGACCTGGTCTGTCCATTTCCCTACCTAATGGATAAGCTGCAGATCCTTGTTTGCCAACAGCCTAGTTCCTCCTACCCCCCTCTAGAATTGACTTATGTCTGTCCCATGCATTCTTGAATTCCCCCACTGTTTTTGACTCCACTACCTCCTTAGGAAGGCTGTTCCATGTTTCCACAATCCTCTCCATGAAAAAATACTTCCTCACATTACCTCTGAGCCGTCCCCCCTCTGTCATCAAATTGTGCCCCCTTGTTCTTGCACATCTTTTTCTGAAAGATGCTACTTTCTTGGACTTTGATGATTCCCTTAAGGTACTTGAAAGTTTCTATCATGTCTCCCCTAGCCCTCCTCTCCTCAAGGGTATACATACTGTATTAAGGTCCTTTAATCTCTCTTCATATGTCTTTGGATGTAGACCTTGCAGCATTTTAGTTGCCCTCCTCTGGACAGCCTCCATCCTGTCTGTGTCCTTGGGGAGATGGGGTCTCCAGAACAACACACAGTACTCCAGATGGGGTCTCACCAACTGTCTGTACAGAGGGATAACAACTTCCTGTTTTCTACTGGTGATGCCTCTCCCTATGCATGCCAGTATCCCACTAGCTCTCCTTACTGCCTTCTCACATTGTTTGCCCACCTTAAGGTCATCTGATATGATTACCCCCAGGTCCCGTTCCATTTTTGTTGTTGTTAGTATCTCACCCCCCATTGTGCACTCTTCCCCTGGTGTTTTGTTTCCCAGGTGCATTACTTTGCACTTCTTTGTGTTGAATCTAAGCTGCCATACCTTTGACTATTCCTCCAACCTTGCCAAGTCCCATTGAATCCTTTCCACCCCACCTTCTGTATCAATCCTGTTGCAGATCTTTGTGGTGTCTGCAAAGAGACGTAATTTTCCTTCCTGTCTGTCTGCAATACAACTTATAAAAACATTAAAGAGGACCAGTCCCAGTACTGAACCATGCGGTACCACGCTAGTAACCCCCCTTTCTTCAGAGTGGATTCCGTTTATTATTACCCTCTGCGTCCTGTTGTCCAGCCAATAGTTTACTTAGACTACCACCTTGGGGCCCATTCCAAGGCTGGCTAACTTTTATATTAATCTTTTGTGTGGGACTATGTCAAATGCCTTGATAAAGTCTAGGTAGGCCATGTCCACAGCCCCTCCTTGGACTACTACTTGGGTCACCCAGTCAAAGAAATCTGTTAGATTCACCTGACACAGCCTTCCTGCTATGAATCCATGCTGCCGTGGGTCCTGTGCTCCACTGGCCTCTAGGAACTCAACAGTTGTTTCCTGCAGAAGTGATTCCATCATTTTCCCTACCACTGAGGTCAAACTAACAGGTCTTTAGTTTTCTGCCTCTGTCTTGCTCCCACTTTTGTGAAGGGAATCACATCTGCCCTCCTCCAGTTCTCTGGTACCACACCATCCTCCCATGATTTGTTAAAGAGGGTAGTCAGTGGTGTCACTAGTTCTCCCCTTAGTCCTTTTAAAATTCTTGGGTGAATCCCATCAGGCCCCATTGCTTTGTCCACCTTCAGTTTTTAAAAGTTCTTTCAGAACTCTTTCTTCGTGACTGGACTAGTATCAACCTCCCTATCCAGAGTGCTTCTATTCTTTGATTTAGGTACCTCCCCCTCCTCTTCTTTTGTGAATACTGAGTAGAAGTATTCATTCAGTATCCCTGTTTTTCACTGTCCCCTCTGCCCACCCTCCCTTCCTTCATTAAGCCTCACTATCCTCCTTTATCTTTCTGCGCCCCTAATGTACCTATAAAAGGTTTTATCCCCCCTTCTTTACTGAGTCTGCTATCTTTTCCTCAGTTTGGGCCTTTGCTATTCTGACTGCCTTCCTTACTTCCCTCTGCTTTAACTGGCACAGTTCTCTGTCCTGCTCTATCTGTGTTTCCTTGTACTTCCTGAATGCTACATTTTTCTCCTTAACCTTCCTTGCCACCTCTTTTGAGAACCATAGTGGTTTTCTTCTTCATTTTGTTTTGTTGATTTGCTTCACACAAAGGCTTGTTGCCTCTGTGATGGCTATTTTGATTTTTCCCCATTGTTCCTCCACCCCTCCTTCTTGTCCATTTGCTAGTGTTTTTCTGAGGCACTCTCCCATTTTCCCCAAGTCTGCCCTCCTAAAGTCCAGTACTCTTGCTTTTGTATGGCTTGAGTCCATGGCTGTGTTTATCGTGAACCACACTGTTTGGTGGTCGCTTGTCCCCAGGTTGCTACCCACTTCTAAATCTGAGATCCTTTCTTCATCCCTGTTTGACAGTACCAGATCTAAGATTGCTCCCTCCCGAGTGGGTTCCACCACTAGCTGTCTGAGGCATGTCCCCTGTAGGGCATCAAAAATAACCCTGCTCTTAGATGTGGCTACAGCTAAGGTGCTCCAGTTAACATCTGGCATATTCAGGTCCCCCATTAACAATATTTCCCCCTTTTCTGCCATTCTAAGGATGCCTTCTATCATTTTCTTGTCCATTGCCTCTCCCTGATATGGGGGTCTGTATACAACCCCTGTGTGGATTGTGGTGCTACTGCCTGTCTCCAGGGTGACCCACAGTGCCTCATCTGCTCCCTGTTTATCAGGCTTGGTTTCAGAAGGTTGGAGAAGGGCTGACGTGATTCCTCTACATCGGAACTGCAGCAGGGAGGAGGCTAGCAACCATAGGCCAGTTAGCCTTACTTCACTGGTTGGGAAATTAATGGAAACCCTGCTCAAAGAAACACTGGTAGAATATCTTGAATCCACTGGGCTACATGATCACTGTCAGCAAGGATTTGTGGGGAGGCAGGTCATGCCAAACAAATCTGATAGATTTCTTTGACCAGATGACCAGGAAAATAGATCAGGGTGGGGCACAGGACATGGCCTATCTGGACATCAGCAAGACCTTCTATATGGTGCCACAGGAGGTTAATAAAGGAGTTGAACAGCCTGGGAGTGGGATTCAAAGTGGCGAATTGGGTTACAAACTAGTTAACAGATAGGAGACAGCAGGTGGTGGTTAACGCACTCACTCCAGTGATGGTAGAATGACCAGCAGAGTACCACAGGGCTCGGTTTTGGAACCAGTCCTCTTCATTGGCTTCATAGGGGACATTATAGAGAACTGGAATGTAAGGTATGCCTCTTTGCAGATAATTTCAAAACTTGTAATAGGGTGGACATGATGGGAGGGGTTGAGAGAATGCCTAGGGATCTTGGGAATCTTGAGGAATGGTCAAAGACATGGCACTTGGGTTCAGTGCCAAAAAGTGCAAAATCCTTAACCTAGGGCATAGGATCCCAGGTGCTGAGTGTAGGATTGGTGGAGGGGGTACTGACAGGAAACGGGCCTTGAAGTTATCATATCTGAGAACATCAAGGTGTCAAGGCAGTGTGACAAGGTAGTGGGTAGGGCTTGTGGGATACTGTGGTGCATATAGGGGAGTGTCTCCAGCCAGAGGAGGGAGTTGCTATTGCAACTGTAAAACTCACAGGTGACACCCCACTTGGAGTGCTTTGTCCAGCTTTGGAGACTGCACCTCAGAAAGGACATAGGGCGGAGGTAGTACAGAGGAGCACAGGTAAAATGGTGCAGGGTTTGTACAAGACGCCCTACAGGAGAGACTGAAGGATCTCAAGTTGTACACCCTGGAAGAGAGGTCAGACAGGTGACATGATGGAGACCTACATTACCTCACAGAGATGAACAGGATACAGGGGGGAGTCTCTTTCAAGTGAGGAAGAGCAGCAAGATCGGGGGGCGTCGGGTGAAGGGGGTGGTTGGAACAAGGAAATATTTCTTCACTGAAAGGGTGGTAGATGGTGGAACAAACTGCCAGTGAAAGTGGTAGAGACTAAAACAGTGGAGGTCTTCAAGCATGCATAAGCTAAACCAAGGTATATTAGAAAAGAGACAGGGAGGTGGCAGGGTTGCTGGAGACTACATATGATCAGTGGAGGCAAATTAGGCAGGGAGCATCTGGGCAGACTGTGTAGACCAAGCAGTCCTTTTCTGATGACAAATTCTATGTTTTAATGGTTAAGAAAGTGGGAAACCTGGGTATAGGAGTATAATGGTATAACTTTCCAGGTGGATAGGGAACTGACTTAAAGGAAATACCCAGAGGGTGATTTTCAGGAGTCAGGATTATCACTAGTGGGGTCTCCAAAGATAATTTTGGATCTGTACTTTTCAACATGTTCATATCTGACATAGGGGAAGGGGTGAATGGCAAAGTGATAAGTTTGCAGATAACACTGAAAACAGATGGACATGGGTAATACAGTGCAGGTATGTGATATGGTTAGGGATGCAGAGAGGCTAGAAAGATGGTCAAACATATTGCAAACAAAGTTAAATACCAAAATGTGCAAATTCATTAATGTCGGGAGGAGGAATCTTACAATGGATTACTGTAGTTATTGGGTAAATGTGGCACAAACAACAGTGGAAAGAGTCTTGGAGATTGTCATTTGTGACCGCCTAAAGTCTAAGGCGCAGTGCAGCAAGGCATATACAAAAGTGAGGGTACTGGACTTCAGGAGGGCTGACTTTGACAAGATGGGAGAGTGCCTCAGAAAAGCACTAGCAAACAGGCTAGAAGGTGGTGTGGAGCAACAATGGGGAATCATCAAAACTGCCATCATAGAGGCAACAAGCCTTTGTGTGAAGCAAATAAATAAATCAAAATGAAAGAAAAAGCCACTATGGTTCTCAAAAGAGGTGACTGTGAAAATCGGGAAGAAAAAGATAGCATTCCGGAAGTATAAGGAGAAACAGAAGGAGCAGGACAGAGAGCTGTACCAGTTAAGGCAGAAGGAAGCAGGGAGGGAAGTCAGAATAGCAAAGACCCAAACTGAGGAAAAGATAGCCAACTCGGTTAAGAAGGGGGATAAAACCTTTTATACAGTAGGTACAGCAGCAAACATAGAAAGACAAAGGGAGGGATAGTGAGGCTGAATAGAATGAACGGTGGGTGGGCAGAGGGGGACAGTGAAAAAGCAGGGATACTGAATGAATATTTCTGCTCAGTATTCACAAAAGAGGAGGAGGAGGTGCCTAATCCAATTAACAGAAGCACTCTTGATAGGGGGGTTGATCCCAGTCCTTTCACAGAAGAAAGGGTTCTGCAAGAACTCCTAAAACTGAAGGTGGACAAAGCAATGGGGCCTGATGGAATTCACCCCAGAATTCTAAAAGTATTAATGGGGGGGACTAGTGAAACCACTGGCTACTTTTTTTTTTTTTTTTTTTTTTTTTTAATCCAGGAGGATGGTGTGGTACCCGAGGATTGGAGGAAGGTGGATGTGATTCCCCTTCACAAAAGTGGGACCAGGACAGAGACAGGAAACTACAGACCTGTCAGTTTGACCTCTGTGGTAGGGAAAGTGATGGAGTCACTTCTGAAGGAAAGAATAGTTGAGTACCTAGAGGCCAGTGGGGCACAGGACCCAAGGCAGCATGGGTTCACAGCGAGAAGGTCATGTTAGATGAATCTAATAGATTTCTTTGACTGGGTGACCAAAGTAGTAGACCAGGGAGGGGCTGTGGACATGGCCTACCTAGACTTTAGCAAGGCATTTGACACAGTCCCACACAAAATATTAATAGTCAAATTAACCAGCCTGGGAGTTGGTCCCAGGGTGGTAGCCTGGGTAAAACAATGGCTGGACAACAGGACACAGAAGGTAATTGTAAATGGAGTCCACTCTGAAGAAAGAGGGGTTACTAGTGTGGTACCGCAGGGTTCAGTATTGGGTCCAGTCCTTTTTAATGTCTTCATAAGTGACATTGCAGAGGGACTGGAAGGAAAAGTATGCCTCTTTGCAGATGACACAAAGATCTGCAACAGGGTTGATACACAAGGAGGCGTGGAAAGGATGAGAAGGGACTTGGCAAGGTTGGAGGAATGGTCAGAAGTATGGCAGCTAGGATTCAATGCAAAGAAGTGCAAATAATGCACCTGGGAAACAAGAACCCAGGGAGGAATACACAATGGGGGTAGTAACAACAACAAAAAGGAAAGGGACCTGGGGTAATCATATCAGATGACCTAAGGTTAGCAAGCAATGTGAGAAGGCAATAGGGAGGGCTGGGGATATACTGGGATGCATAGGGAGAGGCATCAGTAGCAGAAAACAGGAAGTTGTTATCCCCTGTACAGACAGTTGGTGAGACCCCATCTGGAGTATCTAGGCCCAGTTCTGGAGACCCCATCTCCAAGGACATAGACAGGATAGAGGCAGTCCAGAGGAGGACAACTAAATGGTGCAGGGTCTGCAAAAGAAGCCAGATGAGGAGAGACTAAAGGAGCTTAATATGTATACCCTGAGGAAAGAAGGAGGGGGACATGATAGAAACTTTTAAGTACCTCAGTGGAATCAACAAAGTCCAAGAGAGTAGCATCTTTCAGAAAAGAGACGGCAAGAACAAGGGGACACAATTTAAAGATAGGGGTGGTTCAGGGCAATGGAGGAAGTATTTTTTCACCGAGAGGGTAGTGGATGCATGGAACAGCCTTCCTGAGGAGGTTGTAGGATCTAAAACTGTGGGAGAATTCAAGAATGCATGGGACAGACATAAGGCAATTCTTGTGGGGGGTAGGAAGAAATAGGCTGTTGGTTAACTGGGATCTGCGGCCTATCCTGTAGGTAGGGAAATGGGCAGACTAGATGGGCCAAGAGGTCCTTATCTGCCATCAAAGTCTATGTTTCTGTGTTTCTATATGGGAAGGCCAGCAGAGTGTCGCGATGTATAGGGAAGGAGTCCCAAAAGTTGAAGGAGACGGCTGATCCAGCCTCTGCATAGATTCCTGGTGAGGCCACACCTGGTGTACTCTGTCCATTTATGGGCCCCTTCGAAGGGAGGCAGCTGATCCTGCCACTGCTTAGATTCCTGGTGAGGATGAACCTGCTGTAATGGGTCCAGTTCTGGCCCCTTTGAAGGAGGCAGTTGATCTGTCTCTGCATAGATTCCTGGTGAGGCCACACTTGGTATATTGTGTCCAGTTTTGGGCCCCTCATTTCAAAAAGAGATCTGCTTGAATTGGTCCACAGGATAGTGATGATGGCAAGGCAAATTTTATTTAAAGACGCCCAATCCCAGAGGCTCTAGGTGCTGTACATAAAACCAACCCTCAAAATATCAATAAATAACATACTCCTAAAATTACAATATAATTACATAGAAGACAGCAGTTGGACACAGAAATAATGTAATAGGTCAGTTTATAAACGATATTTAAAATACTGGGTTTGGGAAGGCCTGTTCAAATAGGAAGGCCTTGAGGCACGCCTTAAAAACCTCCACCGAAGGGGCCTTACTTATTGATGGAGGAAGCAAATGCCACAGGAGGGGGCCAGCAATGCTGAAGGCTCTGTCGCTGGCTGTCTTTAACCTCGTCCTGGGAATCGCGAGGAGGAGTGATGACGATGGTTAGTTAGTCTTCTGAACAGCACACATGATGAAAGGTTACAGAATACATACTCCTTCATGACCATAAGGGAGAGAGAACTTGATAGAAACATATCAGTTTCTACATGAGTCAACAGGGTGAACACAACTGAGCTGTTCACAGTGAAGAAGGGCACAACTGCAGGCTGGCAGGTAGTAAGTTCAGGAACAATGTGAGGAGGTATCTCTTCACTGAGAGAGTGGCTGAGGCATGGGATAGCTTGCTCATTAAAGTGGGAAGTGCTGGCCTGTACCAGGGTTAAAGACTGGGCAGGACAGATTCAAGGGGTTGTTTGCAGGTTCAGGGGAAACCTGGCCTGGATTAACCAGCTGGTGTTTGGGTCACTAGGTAGGTTTCAAGACAGGCTGGATGGGTACTAGACTTTTTTTCTGTTCTCTATAGTCTGTTTCTATTTGCCCCCTTAGACTGTGTTTTGTCCTTGCTAATTTTTCTGTTTTGAAGTCATCCTTTGCAAGCTGTGTGAGAGGTCTTTTGGCACCATGCATTTCTGCTTAAGGTTGAACTAGCATAATAATCTGTGGTGATTTGCATATGCAGCCCATGATGCTTTGCATTGTGGGGGCATGTGTGATTTTGTATTTCTTTGAAACTTGGCTTCCCGGCCAAATGCCCTTTGGGGTAACCATTGCCTTAGTGCTTGCGCACAGAGGTTCTTTATCCTTTGCTTGTGACATCAGAATAATTTCCAAGGCAGCAGGTTATTTGACTGGGTGACCAGGGAGATTGAGCAGGGGAGGGCAGCAGAAATTACCTATCTGGACTTCAGTAAGGCCTTCAACACTGTACCACACAGGAGGCTGATAAAGAAGTTGACCAGCCTAGGAATGTGGTAAATTAGGTTAGACGCTGATTAATGGATAGGAGACAGTGGGTAGTGGTTAATGGCATTCACTCTAAGGCTGGGAGAGTGACTAGTGGGGTACTACATAGTACAGTTCTGGACCCAGTACTCTTCAGTGTCTTCATAGGGGACATTGCAAAAGAACTGGCGGGGATGGTATGCCTTTTAGCAGAAGACACCAGAATCTGTAATAGGATGGACGCTCAGGACGGGGTATTGAAAATGTGCAGGGATCTTTTTTGGGGGGGAGGGGGACTCAAGGCATGGCAGTTGGGGTTCAGTTCCAAAAAGTGCAAAAGCGTGCACTTGGGGCATAGGAACCCCCCTGCTGAATATAGGAGTGGGGGGGGGTGTAATGATAGTCGTATGTAGAAAATGGACCTGGGGGTATATCAGAGGACCTTAAGGTGGCAGCTCTCTTGATCAGGCTGTGGGCAGGGCTGGTGGAATGCTGTGTGCATAGAGAGGGGTTTCTCCAGCAGTAGGAGGTAGGTAGGTGGTGCTACCATTATATTGCTGCGTGGTACGTTCCCGCCTGGAGTACTGGGTCCAGTTGTGGAGACCACTCTTCGGAGACAACTAAAATGGTGCAGGGTTTGAGTGGGAAACCCTGTGAGGAGAGGCTGAGGGATCTCTGTATTTCTCCAACTGCATTATTACTTTTGTTGCATAAGTAATTTGTATACTATTTCCAATTTTGTCTCATGTTGAGGTGTGAATGTTAACTATGTATCTCGTTCTCTGTGCCACTGTGTATATATGTGAACTGTATTACCTGAATTATGCCACCATGTGTGGTGTAAATTTTTCACTACGTATCTGTATGACCTGTATCACCTGAACTGTGCCACCTTGTAGCCTGGGTCGTGACTGAAAACAGTCCCTTGGATCAGGTTACTTATCTGGTTACCAAAGACATAAATAAATGTTAACATGTACACCCTAGAATAGAGTGGAGAAAGAGAGGTGTAACATGATTGAGACCTACAAATACCTCACAGAGTTGAACAAGGTAAAGGTGGGAAGTTTCCTTCAGATAAGTTTCAGCACCGTACCAGGGGCCATGAGATGAAGCTGGAGGGTGGGAGTTCAGGAGAGATGAGAGGAAATATTTCTTCACTGAAAAGGTGGTGGATGCCTGGAACAGACTGCCAGCAGAAGTAGTGAAAGCCAAAACAGTGGGAAGCTTTAAGCACGCATGGAGTGAACTTAGGGTTATATTAAAAAAGAGGGGTGAGGGTCACCAGAAACTAGATATGGTTTGCAAGGTGGAATAGGTAGGGGGCACTAGGGCAGACTGGGTGGGCCAACTGTCCTTTTCTGTCGACAGATTTTTTTTTTCTTTTTCCCCAGCTCCCCTGATCCTCTGTGTGGAGGTCAGCCCTGCCCTGCCTGCTGTCCCCATGCCCAGCCCTGTCTCTGTGTTAGCTAGGTGGGCTCCACCCAACGACATTGTAGGGCAAGTCCCAGCTTACCTGGGCCATGGGAACCAGACAACCCCACCCCGGCAGATGGTGGCAGTGGAGACGGCAGCAAAGCAGGGCATCATGCCCAGGGGATGGCTTTTTTTTTTTTTTTTTTTTCATGAATGCAGGATCCCAGGGGTGAGGACATGCAATGACGTCCAGTATCCGCCCCACCCACCTGTTGTAATAGTGCCAGCAGCAGTGGTACGCCCTGCTTCTGCCAGGAGTCTGTAAAGCACTGGGCTCTCTCCCCTCGTCCCCTGGAGAAGGAGATCAGTCCCAAGGATGCTTCATTCTTTCCCCCTGGCTGACCCTCCGACTCCCAAGTTCGTCACTGAACCCGGGATATCAGCACCGTAGGCGGACACCTTGCTGCTGATCCGGCGGACCAGCAGATTCTGTTTCTATGTGTTGTCGCAAGCAGAAGATTATGATTTTAAAGCTGGAATGAGCTACTGAAACAGATATCTAAGAGGAAAAAGGTGAAAATGTCCTCTGTAATAAGTAATGGAATGTCTTCAAATTCAAATTTAGAAGAGGGAGAATTTTGTGTAGCTGAGTTCTTCTGATGCCAACTGTGATTTATGCATTTTTTTTCTTCCTGGAAACATTACTCCTTTTTCTTTTTTTTTTTTTTTCGCCTTAACCTGGGCCCCAGCCTACCTCTTCTTCAGGCCATACAAGTCCCTTCTCCTTGCGCACCAGTCACACTCCCCACTGCCATCACCCATCACAGGACCCCACTCTTGCCAACATCTGGAGGGTTCCGGGTCTAACCTTACCTAAAGGGCCCCCCTCTCCCACCAGGAGGGAGAGCGAGAAAGGAGAGAAGTCTGAATGCTGTCCGCCCGGAACGCCGGGTGTGAGGGTCGGGAGTGGCTCTGAGGACTGTGGCATGGGGAGGGACAGAGGCCATCATCTGGCAGAGCTGGAGCAGGCCCTTTTTCCGTTTTCTGTCCCACCCACCTCCCACATAGGAGCGCACTGCTGCAGAGACCTGGGGCGGGGATGTCTGGCTCATGGTCACCCCCGCAGTCAAGGACATCCCACCAGGAGCCACTGAGCCGGTGTCTCCTCCCCACTCCTGGAGAAACATCCAACAGGTGCTTGGGCATACTTTCTGCTTCTGGTACCCATGCTGGGAGCCTGAACCTGGGTCGCCACGCGTCGAAGCATCATCACCCATCGCTTGCGCCATGGCCGGCCTTACTCTCTTTTTTTTTTTTTTTTAAAGAGATTTTCTTGTTTCTAGCACCAAAATTACAGTGGGTGTAAGTAGAAACTCAGTTACACACATCAATCAATCAAAGTCTTTATTTAACCAGGCAATCGCCGTTGAGCAAGCTCATTTTCGAGGTGGACCCGGGTTTGTTAACAAGGGACAATATACATGGGATGCAACACATAAGAAAATAGTAATCATACAAATAAAGTGAGATACAATAATACAGTATATACAAAGTATCAGCAGGTAGCATTGACAGTGGTATATGTTTGGAACAGAAGATGCAGCTAGTTTTGGGTAGGACACAATTTTTCATAAAAGTAAAGAAATACAGATTGGGTGCACTGAACACAAATAAAACCCTAATATAAAAAGATATATAGTGATACGGTGTGGAGAATTTAGAGCTGGAACCAGGGTCAAAGGAATGTGGAAGGGACAGATATGGGGGTAGCAAAAGGGGAGAGGGAAGAGTCGATTATAGATGTGATCAGTCTTTTAACAGTAGTAATTAGAGTGTGCTTGGACTTATAGGAGTCACTATTTAGGGCAGACAGGCACAGGACTCCTTATGATGTAGATATAGAGATTTAAAAGCTGCTAGGCTGATGGGGTGAGTTCATTTCAAAGTTTTTTTGCAGCTTGTTCCACAGTTGAGGGAGCACAAAGCTGATGGCTGCTCTGCCAATGCGAGATTTTGCTTTGTAAACATAAAGGTAGATATATGAGGAGCTTCTTGGGGCATACTTCCCCAGAGTGCACAAAGGTAAACAGATAGAGATATACTGGGGCAGTTTATTTGAGATAGCTTTGTATGTCCAAACTGCAGCATTTGTTTGCCATCTGTAAGCAAGGGATGACCATCCCACTGCCGTGTACAATGCACAGTGGTGGGTTGAGTATGGAAGACCGTGATAAATCTTATGGCTCTGTGGTAAAGCGTATTGTGTTTGGCTAGGGTACCTGCAGGTCCCTGACTATATAGAAAGACTGCGTAATCCAATAGGGAAAGAAAGGTAGTTTGAACCAGTTTCAGTTAGCGTTTCTTGTGAGGAGGTTATTAATCCTAAAGAACAGACCAAGTCTTTGTCTACGTTTCTTTGCCAGTTCTTCTGAGTGATCTGTGAAAGTAAGTCTGTGGTCTAACCAGACCCCCAGGTACTTGAACTTTTGTACGTAGTCCAACCGCTCACCTAGAATGGTAGTGATCTGAGGGAGTGTCCCAGCAATTGCAGGATTTATTGCATTTTGAAGGGGTGAGAGGAACATTGCTTTGTTTTTTTTTTGTTGTTTTTTTGGCATTTAAGAGCAGTTTCTGGTTTATAAACTGATATTGCAGCAGTTACATTTATTTTGAAGGGCTTTACAGGCCGCTTCAGGTGTGGGGCTACTAGCATAGAGTACCATATCATCCACGAATAGGTGTATTTGTGCTTATTTGATGGGGGTATCTACGTTGTTAATATAAATGGTGAAGAGCAAGGGACCAAGAATGGAACCTTGCGTTACACCCCTCAATATGGGTTTTGGTGGAGAAACTTCCCCTTCTGCCTTTACTTGTTGAAGTCATCCTGAGAGGTAGTTGGAGAACCATTTAAGGGATAGGGAATCCAAACCAGTGTTCTGAAGGGACGACAGAAGCAGTTTGTGATCAACGATATTGAACGCCTTGCTTAGGTCCAAGAAAACTGCGCAGACAAAAGTTTTTTTTTTTTGTCTAATTCAAGCTGCCATTCGTTTGTCACCTTGGCTAGAGCAGAGATTGTACTGTGCTGTGCTCTAAAACAGGATTGTAATGGGTTGAGCAATTTTTCTGATTCCAGGTACTTCCAAAGCTGGGAGTTCACTATTTTCTCCAGCATCTTTGACAGGATTGGAAGTAGGGAGGTTGGCCTTTAGTTATTGAGGTCCCTAGGATCTCCTGACTTAAACAAAGGGACCACAAGTACATTTTTTCCAAATGGGCTGTAGGTCACCCTGGGACAAGGATAAGTGGAAGAGATGAGTAATTGGGACTGCGAGGACATGGTAGCCGACCTTTAAGAAGTATGGGTCATTGAGGTCGGCCCCAGCACGTTTTCTAGTGTCCAGCTGAAGGAGAAGATCTTCGACTTCTTTCAGGGAGGTAGGCTGCAGAGAGAAGGATGGACTGGGGATGGGTTTTTCTTGTGTATCCAGTCTAAGTTGTTGGCAGAGGATATTCATGGGAGAGGAGTCAAAGGCTAGCCCTGCAGTCGCAAAATGATTATTGAGAGCATCGAGGATAGACAGTCTGTCGGAGGTGACAGTATTGTCGCTCAATAATTTAGTAGGTAGGGAATTTACAGTGGTGTGACCGTCAATGTCTTTGATAGTCCTCCAGAATTTGGAGGCATTTCTTGAGGAGCTCTCCAGCTGAGAGCGGTAGAAATTAGCTTTGGCTTCTCTGACCATTTTGGTGCAGAGGTTCCTCGCCCTTCAGAAAGAATTCCAGTAATTTATTAAATTAGTTTTCCTAGCAGTTCTCCAGAGTACATCCCTACTCTGCAAAGCATCTTTCGGGTCTTCTGTAAACCACAGACAGGATTTGTTTTTGGCATGAACTTTTACTATGGGCGCATACTTGTTCAGAGCCCCTAGCACAATTTCTGAGAAAATATCATAAGCCTACTCAGGGACTTGGCTAGATAGAAGTCCTGCCATTGCATGGAGTCTCTTAGGTCTGATATATAGCCATGGAGAGCAGAGTTGCGTATGCACCTTTTAAAGGAGAATTTTGGTGCAGTTGTGGATTTGAGTGGATCTTAACACATGTGATGAAGCAGTGGTCGCTAATCTCAGAGAAACAGACGTCGGCATGGGAGAATAAATGGGGTTTAATTAAAATGATATCCAAGAGAGTACAGTTATTAGGGTTGAGCTTGTTCGGATGAGTAGATTCGCTTATTAGCTGTGACGACCCAAGGGAATCGCAGAACATTTTAAGTGGGGTGGATGCACTGGAGAGCCAGACTAAGTTGAAGTCCCCTAGTATGATACACTCTGAAGATGCTGAACCCAGGATGTTTCTGAGATGTTTTAACTGTAGTCCAGCTGATGGGGGTCTGTAGCATCCTATTATGCATAATGAGACACCGATGGCAATTTCAATCTTTAATGACGAGCTTTCCAATTCTTTTGGGACAGAGGTTGAGTCAATTATGGAGGCAGGGAATTTATCCTTGATGTAAATAGCTTCTCCACCACCTCTGATTTGCCTGTCTGCTCTGAACAAAGAGTAGGAGGGGATGTTAACTTCGTTTTTACTGGTCGCCGGTTGGAGCCAGGACTCCATGATCATCAGAACATCTGGAGCAGTATGACATACCCAGGCCTGAACAGAAGTGATTTTTTTTTTTTTTTTTTTTTTTTTCCAGTAGGCTACATACATTAACGTGCAAGAATGTAAGCTCCTTGAGGCTTTGTAGCTCTGCTGGGGATTCCATGGGTGCCAGGGGGCCTGGATTAAGCTCAACATTTCCTGAGCATAGTAAAAGCAGGAACAAGAGTTTCCTGCAGAGTCCTAGGAATAGTGTGGGTGGCTGAGTCTTCTTTCAGTTACGTGATTTGTTTGTGGCAGTATAGGGGGTTCTGAGGCTAGTTCCCAGTTTTCCTGATGCTGCATACAATAATACCCTGACCGAGAGAGTGAATGGGAGTAGGGGGGAGTATGCAGAAGGTGGTGTAGCCCCGTGGGCAGGCTCTAGGAGAGTTCCTGTATGCCGGTGGAGGTGAAGGACCAGCAGTGGGCTAGGGGAAGTTAGAGCACATACAAGTTCTTCTACTTGATAGGAAAAGTCCCGGTCGGACAATGTAAAAAGAGAGCCATTCTCCACTCTTGGAGTTACTTTTTGGTTCACGTTTGGGTCCAATACATGTAAGATGAGCAGAGACAAGCATAGAAGCAGGTAATATGCCCTCATTATGAGACTGTCACCCAGTGGGCACTACAAGTGCAGGCAAGAGAGGGGATTCTCAATGGAGGAGAATTTCTTAATCCCTCCAGAATACTACTATAGGCAGTGGAGCCTGAAGCAGTAATCCTTAAGTACAGCTCCTAGTCAGGCTAATAAGAAAATAGTTCACCTGACTATAAAGTAGTACTAGGGGCAGAGAGGCTTTGAAGCAAATTTCTTAGCTACTGCTCTGGAGCAGACTAAATACTAGAGAGATCACCTGACCGAAATCAGCTGCCTTGGCAAGACGGGATATGCTAGTGAGCAATAAGCAAACCTAAAGTACCAAAATGGTATACCTCAGCAAAACAGAATGAGATAAAGCTGCTAGAAGGCTTAGTTGCAAAAAGGGGACGGGAAGAATTGCAGTTGTTGACAGTAAGTAACCAATAAATTGAAACATCAGATAGGAGTGGGCAGAGATGTGTGCATTTAAAGGAGGCCTGGGAGGGGGGTGGGACGAAAAATCAAGGGGAAGTTTGCAAAGCTAGCACTGAATCAGTGCACATACAGTTGGAGAGAAACTGCAGCGGGGGGAGTGGTAAGTCACTTTACACAGGCTGAGCACAAGAGGCTAAATTAAAATATATAAATTAGGTGCCGAGTGCAGGGATGCAGGCTTACATTAGGCCACACATCTCGGGTGCTCCTGTCTCAGGTGAGTGAGACCAGCCAATCGGGGAGCTATACACAGGCGTGGAGCCAATAGCGCTGCCCTGAGAAGGTGCTGAGGTGAAAACAGCAAATTGCAAGTGATGATCTGGTTCAGCGTTCACACAGCCCAGAGAAATCGTGGCAATTTTTCCAGCGTCTACCTTGTCGTCTCTTTGGGGGGTGGTGGATCAGCTTGCAACGAGAGGTGCTATGGGTGGTCAGATCATGATCACAGTCTGTGGGGGCAGTGGCCCCACCTCCAATATTTGAAGTTGGAGAGTGAATAAATTTTCATCAAAATGAGAGGGTTAGGCTGGCCCACTGGCACAGCAGTAACGCAACCGCTTATGAGCGCCATCGACCTGGGTTTGGGAAGGAGTCTGGGAGGACGGAGTGCTGGCGGGGAAGAAGGCTTGAGTGTCCGCAGGACTGCCTGGCCTTCCTCCTGTGGGGACCTGGCCTGCTTCGACTGTCCTCTGGTGGAAACTGGAGGTTCAGGAAAGCCCCGGAGCAGAGAACGAGGGGTTGAGACATGGTGGACGTCGGCGGTGATACCTTGATGTTGGGTGCACACCATGTTCAGAACAGGGAAAAATGGCACCAGAATGCCGAGAGGAAGGAGCACCAGCGCAGACCCTAATGGCTCCCTCCTGCCTGGACTACCGGGGACCCGATGAAACAAGAAGCATCAGGGTGTACGGACCCCACCTCGTACCCACCTGGGGGGGAGGCATAGCCACAGCTGCATGGGGGTCCACTGCAGTACCAGGTAAGGAGGTGAAGCAGGGTGGCACTTGAGCGTCTCCCAACGGAGCAGGGTTCCGGTGCAAGGGAGGAGACTAAAATAGAAAGTAAAAAAAAAAAAAAAAAAAGTTTTTTAAATGGGAGGTTTCATCCATAGACTTTTCTCTGTTTACATTTCTTATTCCTATCTTGAAATCATCCTTCATTTATGACATCACAACCTGTTGCCATGGAAATTGTGCTGAAACATTGGTATGGTTACTTATAACGAAGGAGAGAGTGCCCTCTGCAGAGCTACTGATGGCACTTCCTGCAGTGCCTAGTGGTAATTGGAGGTCTCCAATTTGACAGCTAACCAGACCTGACCCTGTTTAGCTTCAGAGAGCCAATGGGATCAGGCTCCAAGGGGGTCAGGCTGCAGGCAAATGTGTATGCACAGGACCAGTAGCAGTGTGTGTATTCACAAACCACCCCCCCCCACACACACACACTGGTGCGTTTAGTGCCTGTGAAAGATGGATTCATGGCATTTGGAGACTGCAACTCTATTTATGTATGAGGCCAGGTGCATACAGTACAGGCTTCCCCACATTGTGATGTAATTGGTGCTGGTGAAAGATGAGGGACGGACACCCCGCAAACTGAACCTTTGTGTGTCTGCAGGACCAGGACAAGTATGAGTAGGTACAGTGTAGGCTTTCCTACAGTGATATATATTCTGTTGAAAGGTGAGGGATTGACCTCACTGGAAACTGAAACCCTGTGCTTATCCACAGGACCTGATACAACATGGCAGCAAGAAAAGCTTTGCTCTTGTGGGGTCAGTTACAGTTCACGCACACTCCAAAAGGTTTAGGTGAAATATTTTATTCCAGCACCATGAAAGAATCCCAGCTACAGCCCTTTGCCCTGGCACTTCAGCCCACACAAGGTCTTTGTCAGGGGACAGGCACAGTGCAGGCTTCCCCACTCTGTCATGGGGTAATGATGGTGAAAAGTAAAGGACTAACTGCTCTTCAGTCTGAATGCCTGTTTATACATGGGCCAAACACAGTGCAGGCTGCCCCACATTGTGATTTATTTGGTGCTGGTGAAAGGTGAGGGATCAGTAGCACTATAGCTCAGGTGGTTAAGAGTGATGGCACAGATTTCCAAGGTCCTGGGTTTGAGTCCCAGTGGGAGTCACACTTTTCCTTTTACTTGTACAATTGAATTTTCAAAATTGCCTTGCAGTGGCTTAACTGCATTTGAGAGAAAGAAAGTGGAAGTAATTTGAGCCTTGGCACTGTAAACAGAAACCCTGTGTTTTTATAAGTAGGGACAACGACAGTATGGACAGACACAGTGCAGGCTTCCCCTACACTGATGCATTTATTGCTGGTGAAAGGGGAGGGATTGGCCTCACTCACTGGAGACTGAAATCCTCTGTTTGTATACAGGGCCAGATATAATGTGGGTAGGTACTCTGCTGACTTCCTTACGCCATAATGCATACAGTGCTGGACAGACTAGGTGGGCCAAGCTGTCCTTATCTGCTGTCAATTTCTGTGTTCCTCTGTGCTGGTGAAAGGTAAGTGGCTGGCAGCACTGGAGACTGAAGCTCACTATCCACAGGGCCAGGTACAGCTCAGTTTTCCCCGTACTGTACACACATTTAGTTAGTGCTAATAAAACATACCATCACTTGTCAGTCTTATATCTGTTGTGGGTAAACTGATGGGAGTCTCACATCAAACAGGATATTGTCTACCTAGAAAGCAATGATCTACAAGGTAACAAACAGCATGGGATTGTGGCAAGGAGGTCTTGTCAGACCAGCTTTATAGCTTACTTCGTGGATTACTCTGCTTCAATTTCAGCAAAGATTTCAAGTCGGTGCCACACAGAAGATTTCTGAAGAAACTGAAGGACCTGAGCATGGCTAGGGACATTGTTGGATGGGTAGAAAACCAGTAGAAGGAGAGACAGTAGATGGTGGTGGTAAACTGGGTCAGATCAGAAGAGAGGGAAGTCACGAGGTGCTGCAGGGGTCTGTCCTGGATCCTGTCTTCTTCAGTATGTTCATCAGCGACATTGGCAAGGGCATCCGGGAGGGTAGTGTCTCTGTGCAGATGACACGAAGCTCCGTGGTAGGTTAGATAGTGACAAAGGGATCAGGGAGATGCAGAGGGATCTACAAAAGTTAGAGTGATGGTCTAAGGTTTGGCAGCTGAAATTCAGTGCCAAAAATTGCAAGGTTATGTACCTGGGGGAAAAAATGGAAAACAATGACAGAGCACTGGATAGAAGGGGTTAAGCTGAGCACTGCAGCAGAGGAAAGGGACATGGGAGTCATCATTAGTGACTCCCTCAAACAATCAGGCCAATGCAGAAAGGTCTATAGTAAGTCTAATAGGATGCTGGGGTGTATTGGAAGGCATATTGACAGCAGGAAAAAGGAAGTACTACTACCATTATATACATCACTGGTGAGGCAGCATTTGGAATACTGTGCTCGGATTTGGAGTCCTCACCTAAGAAAGGACAGGGACAGGCTGGAGATTGTGTAACGCAGGGTGACCAAGATGATTCGGGGTCAACAGGGCAGATTTTACAAAGGTCGTCTAAAGGCATCAAACTTGTATTCACTGGAGACCAGACCCTGGGGGGGGGGGGATATGATGGAGACCTTCAAGTTTCTGAAGGGAATAAACAGGACGAACTGCAGTGAACTATTTAGCAGGAGTACAGAGTCAAGAACCTGAGGGCATGCGTTGACACTGGCAGGGAGAAGGTTTAAGAGGGATTTGAGGAGGTTCTTTATTACAGAAAGGGTGGTGGAGCCATGAAACAGTCTGCCAGCAGAGGTGGTGTGTGCCAAGACCATCAAGGGTTTCAAGCATGACTAAAACAGAATGTAGGGTTTGGTGGTTGCTCAGGTCTGTTGTAGGGAGGGGAGTGGGGGGGGAGGAGGTAGATGGAGAGAGCTAAAACCCTGTATAGACAATAGGTCTTGGGGCAGATGGGGAAACTCCAGGCAGACTAGATGGACCTTTGTTTTTTTTTCTGCCATCATTTGTGACAGGGAGCTCCTGCCACTGTTGAGGACCAACCTTTTCTTAAATCTGTTTCAACAGTTCTCCTATGTTTTAGCCTAATCTATCCTTTACAATTTCTAGTCCATAAGGTTGGCCACCTGTGGGCACCCCTTCCCTTTCTTGACCATGCTATAGTGTCCTCTTTAATTTTCCTTTTCCCTCTTAGGTCCTTGTACAGGGAGGTTATTATGGTGACTTCCAAGCATTTGTAAAACAGGTTGTGTTCATCATTGTTGGATTTAGTATGTAATAGCTCTATAACATAAAATACCTTGTTTTTTATTTATTTATTTATGTAGACAGCAGTTTGGAAAACCTTTGAGCCATAGGCTCATTTACAAAGGTACCTTGTCACAGTAAGACAAACGAAAATACACAGTATAACAGTATAACACAGTATAACAGTAACTTAAGACATAGATACAAACAAGCTGGTACAGGTAGGATTGATGCAAACAATACCAGCGTTATGTTGTCCTTAGCAGCTTAGTAGTAAGCTTTGTCATTAGTATTAGTACAGCTTTGACTAGTGGCAATTACAACCGGTGTTAACGAAGGTGGTTCCGTAAGGGCGTTTTGAAGCACGATATGGTTGGAGCTTGGAGATGGAGGGGCAGTGTGTTGAACCAGGAGGGGCCCTAAAGCTGAAGGCTCTTTGGCCGTGAGAGGTCCTAGCTCTAGGGATAACAAGAGATGTTTTCCCAGAGGTCCGAGTATGAACTAGTGGGACAGAGCGGCGGATGGTGGTGGTCAATCCAGGTGAGGATAGCCCAAGGAGGGTCTTTGCAAGGGTACAGGTCAGATATTTGAGGCGGCTAGTCAAGATCAAGTACTAGGCTTTAGCGTACAGTAGAACAGGTGTGTGTTAGCCTAGGTGCCTCAAGTAATTAACCTGCAGGCCTTATTCAGAGTAGTGTGAATTTTATGGGTGCAGTCTGATCAACAGCACCATACACCGCAGTCCATAGTCCACTAGGGACAGGATAGAGGAGGTGACTGCAGTGAGGCAAGAGCTCCGGGGGGGAGGCAGTGTTTATACCGATTGTAAGATGCCCAATCGGATATTAGTGGCAGTGGCTAGGGCAGCGATGTGTCCATGGAAGGAGAGGGAGGGGTCAAAATGGATCCCTAGGTATTTATAGGAGCAAACTTGTTCGAATGGGAAAGAGGACCCAGAGTGAATGAGGAGTTTGAAGTTGCAGGACTTGTTTTGAGGATGAGTGAAGAACATGTTTTTTTTTTTTTTTTAAGATTTATCACCAATCTATGTTCCTTGAACCAGCCCTCGGCTTCGGCGAAGGACTTCTGCAGCGAGTCCTGGAGGGCAATAGGGTTACGACTTGAGGCAAAGATGACTGCATCATCAGCGTACAATAGAATGTTCCCCGAGCAAGAGCGTGAAAGGGTGTTAAGGTAAAGGGAGAATAGTAAGGGGTCTAGAATGGAGCCCTTGGGAACCCCAGAAAAGATGGGACAGATGTCTGAGTAGGTCCCATTAATTTTTACATGCTGTGAGCAGTCAGACAGATAACTGGTGTACCAGGAGATAGGCCCAGCAGCAAAACCAGAGAGACTAAGGGCATCAAGAAGGAGGGGGTGGGAGACAGTGTCGAAAGCTTTAGAGAGGTCAATGAAGACCGCACCAGCCAGAAGAACCAGTGTCTAAGGAGGATGGAGAAGTTGGAGAACTCTAGGAGGGCTGTGTTGGTACTGTGGCCCACTCGGAAGCCATGCTGCTCGGGACATAGGACATTGTAGGTGGAGAGGTAGTCAGAGATTTGAGAGGCTACCACTTTTTCAAAGGCCTTGGAGAGAGGAGAGAGAGAATGGAGATTGGACGATAGTTTCCAGCCACAGTCCTATCACCACCTTTAAAGATAGGGGTGACAGTGGTGACTTTCCAGGCAGTTGGAACCTTCCCCAGACAGAGAGTGGTTGATGAGGCACGTGATCTGGGTAAGGACTGTGTCTAAGACCAGCCGTAGGATACACGGATCCAGGGTGTCACTGCCCGTACTATTACTCTTGAGGGCAGTGACAAGGTGCGGCCTAAGTTCTTGGGCAGAAACACGGCGGAGGAGAAAATAAGGGCGAGAAAGATTTACAGTGGGCGCTGGGGGAGGAGGGTCAAAAAAATTTGTAGGGAGGATAGGGCTAAGGTCAGTGAATGAGGTGTTGAGGTGGTTGGCTGTGAGGGCTGGGTCTAAAGAGATCACGCCATTAATGTTGATCTGGGTGGGAAGGGAGTGTCACTCCCATTTAACTGTTTAATGTTATCCCAGAAGGTTCGGGTTCCCCATGAGGCTGTGAGTGAGGACCGATGGTGCTCAGACTTGGCCTTTCTGATGGCCCAGTGCACTTGTTTGGTGGCAGCATATAACTTTGCCTGTCAGTGGGCGACCAGTCTCAATGGCACGGTGCCATAGGTTGTCCCTATGTTTGAGTTGGTGGATCAAAGCTGGGGTTACCCAGGGGGCATTCTGCCTTTTAGAACAGCGGGTCGACATTGGGGCAAAGATATCACAGGCATTATTAAAAGTTCGGGTAAAGAAGGAGAGAGCTGTGTCAATGTCAGGAGTTGCCTGTATTGGAGACCAGTCAATTTGGGACAGAAGTTCCTTAAGTTTTGTCAGACCACCAGGTATTAGATGCCGCCGGCATGTGGACTGTGCTATGGGTTTGGGGACTGAGGATGACCAGTGAAATAGAATGGGGGAGTGATCGCTGAGAGAGTCTGGGAGGACTTGTACATTGGGGATCCGATTAGGGCTTTTGGTGAGTACCACATCAAGCAGGGTACTGGAGCCTCTCTTGGGGTTAGTCCTGGTAGGTTGGGTAACTAGTTGTGTTAGGTCTATTGCAGAAAAGGAGTCACGGGTAGAGGAGGAGGAGGGGCTGAGCCAGTTGACTTTTAAGTCACCCACCAGAATTTGATCAGCGGAAGGAGGTAGTGAGGAAAGGTATTATGTAAGAGAGGCAATGGCCTGCGTTTGGTCCCTGGGGGCACGCTGATGCAGTAGTCAGATAAGGGGTCCCTTTAAAGGGTCAGGGGTTAGTTTCAGCGTAAGCGCCTGGGCCCTGGAGTCAAGATTGGAGTAGGCAGGCTAGTGGGGGAGAGATTCACTTGACATAAATAGCGCAGCAACGCCCGTCTCCCAACACGGTCGGTAGGACCGGAAGAGGGTGGAACCAGGAAGGAGACCAGGGAGTCAGGGAGGATTGCACAGCCAAGTCTCAACCAGAGCGATGACATCAGGGTTAATTGATGTGACCAGGCATTGTAGTGTGCTAAACTTTTTAGGAGGCTACAGATATTCATGGAGACCATGCATAGGCCTGTGGTGCTAGTTGGGGAGCTCCTGGGAACCGGGCCAGGGTTTGGATGAATGTTCCTGACAGGAGTAGTAGCATGACTAACACCCTGGCTGGGAGATGGTGAGAGGTTTTCCTGAGATTGACATGGGGAGACGTTAAGGGGCAGGGGTGGGCAGGGTGGTACAGGAAGGAGGCAAGAATAAGAAGACACCCAGATGTGCCTGAGGCAAGGAGGAAGCTAGGGGGAGGAAGAGAGGACCGAGACACACAGAGGTCCCAAGGGGCAAGAGAGCAGGTTCAGGAGCAAGGGGAGGGAGGGGTGCCAGGGCACAGTGTGGAGTAGCAGATGGGTAAGTGGGCAAGTGCACTGCTAGTGGGGATAGGCACAGGCAGAGCGTGAGGCAGGGCCAATACATTGTGGTGAGCAAGATCCAAGGGAAGGAGTACTGTACAGGTAGGAGTAGGAAGTAGCGAGGGAGCATAGGTCTCTCTAGTGGCCAGCAGGTATAACTTGCAAATGGGAAAGTGTGGAGATAGGTTCTGGGCAACAGGACGTGATGTCACTGGATGTGATGTTGTATATACCTTATGTTTATGAAACCTGTAAATGTTGAAAATACCATGGCACTAGGTGTTTTTGATGAAGGTAAAACGTACTAGGTGACTGTTATAGAAATTAAGTTGGTTGTGCTATTTAAAATGCATGTAAATTGCTGTAAACTGAACAAGTCAGAAGTGTCATGGTAACTTGCATATATCCCATGATGCTTTGCATTATGAAAATATGTATGAAGGTGTATTTCATTGAAACATGATTTGTTGCCAGTGCCCTTTGGGGTAAACTTTTTTCAGTGATTCTGCATGAAGTTCTTTGTCTACAGCTTGTTGTTTTTTTTCCTTTTTATTTTTGAGCCCCCACCACCCAAGCAAACAAGACCCATATAGGGATGAAGGGTTTTCACTGAAAATGTTTAGATCAGTATCAGTAGATGCTGGCAAAGTGCAGAGAAAGGACATAGTCTGTTGCTGCAAACTGATGTATTGAAGAAGGAATATGACATTGCTGAAGGTTATTTCCTGTGTTTTGAATAAACATCACACAGAGATTGTGTGTTGAACTTGAAGTTCAGTGTCTGGTCCATCTGTCATCCCGCAGCCCCTCCACATCATTGTCTGTGTTTCTGTGTAAAAGGTAAGGGTCTGATAGTACTGCACTTGCCAGGGACAGAAACAGTATAGGCCTCCCCACACTGATGTATTCAGTGCTAGTGAAAGATGAGGGACTGACATTTCTCTAGAGACTGAAACCCTGTTTATTCACAGACCCTCTGTTTATCCACGGAGTATCTACAGGGTGGGCAGGTATAAGCAGCTTCCCAGTAGATGGATTTGGTTCTGGTGAAAGGTGAGGAACTGATAGCACTCGAGAAGCAAGTCCTCTGTTTATCCACATGACTAGGTACAGTGAAAGTGCAGACAGTGCATGCGTCCTCACACTGTAATGAATTGACAGCCCTACAGACTAAAGTCCTCTGTTGATACATGGGCAGGTACAGTGCTAGTTGCTATACATTGTGCTGCATTTAGTGGTGTTAAACAAGTGAAGAATTGACAGCCCTGCAGACTGAAGTCCTCTGTTTATATGTGGGCCATGTACAGTGCTGGCTGCCCCACATTGCAGTGTTTTTAGTGCTTGTAAAAGGTGAGATACTGACAGCACTGCAAACTGAAGCTCTCTGTTTATCCACAGGCCCAGGAATATTATGAGCAGTTACAGTGCAAGCTTTATTACAGTGATGCACTCCGTGTTGGTAAAAGGTGAGGACCTGACCTCACTGGAGACTGAAAGTATACTGTGGGCAGGTACAGTGCAGGCATTCCCATATTGCAATTTTTTTATTTTACTCTGGTTAAAGGTGAGAGAAAGATATCAGAGCAGGAGAATAGCCCTTTTTTATCCATAGGTCCAGGTACACTGTGGGCAGGTACGTTATAGGCTTTCCTTCAGTGTTATGGATTTTGTGCAGGTCAGTAGGTGTGCAGTACTGATAGTTCTGGAGACTTAAGCCCTCTGATTATTTCCTGAGCCAGGTACAGAGTCAGCAGGTGAAGTGTAGGCTTCCCCTCACTGTGGTGTATTTAGTGGTGGGTAAAGCACTAGACTGCTTTATCAGGCTTTCTCTGAATCACTTCTCTTGGCTCAGAATGATTAAGTCTTAACACTCGATTCATTCAAACAAACAAATTCTGTGCCCTGGTCTGTGTTGTTTTCTTGCACTATGTTCCAGCTGAAACAGCTGAGATCCAGTTGAGCTTCTCCAGCATAACTGAAAGCATTTTGTCTTGGGAAACATGTTAAAATTCCACACACCCCCTGTGGACTATCAGTGTTTTGTTTACTTGGGTTTCTCTTTTGGAGACAGTAGTGTCAGCACTTCTGTTCAGGAAGGTGACACTTTCCCATTGCTGTAGTGCACAGTGAAGATGTTTCAGGCTCTGCCCCAAACACAGTAGCAGCGGCTGAGGAAGGAGGTAGTGTGTTTCTATTTTATCAGCTAATGGTTGTTTAGGGCTTTATCTCCATTTCCGTGAGAAGGAAATTGCTCTGTCAGGTTAAAAAATGTTTTTTAAAATCATGAACGGCTTTGTTTTAAGTGCCTGTTGAAAGTATGCCAAGGAGGACATGGCTAGCAGAGCACTGAATAGCAGCAACAGTTGCCAGAGAGAACACGGTGAATCTAGTGAAGGGTGGTGCTTCAAGTGGTAGGTAAAGCATGACAAAATAGAGTTGTTCTTAATTGCATTCCTGGCTTTTGCAGTCATGTGCATTGAGGTTCAGTATGTGGATTTATTAGATGCTGAGAGCTTAGATTCCCTCTTTTCTTTTTTTTTTTTTTTTGAATTGTGCTTGATTGGGCTCAGGAAGTGGATTAGCCCATTCAAACAACATGAAGTCTTGCTGTATTCAGACATAATGCAGTCAGCCCCAGCACTTGAACTGCCCCAGAGAGGAAAGAGTTAACTCTATGCAGAAGCATAGAACATTGAGCTCGAGCTCGGTTTTCAAACCTCTGTCTGTGGTGCTTCCCAGTGTAACCGTCAGATTCTTTACTCCGCCTAACAGTGAAGTCGCTCCGGAGATTTCCTCTGCTCGGTTCGGTAAAAGTAAAGCATTCGGTTTAAACCGCATTTTGTTTTGTTTTTTTGGTTTTGTTTCGGATTTCCAGCCTCTGTCTACAGTACAGGTAGTGTGTAGATAGATAGTGACTGTGTTTTATTTTGGCGAAAAAGTGGAAATTGTCCTTTTCTTCGGTTTCTTCCTGGTCGGTCCGGTTTGGAACCGACTTTGTTGATTTTTATTTTATTTTTTCTGGGATTAGTGTGGTGTTCCGGTACCGATCGGTTTCAAAAGAACCGGACCTTTTGCTGGTTCTTTTAAAAAGCCTGTGACACGGTTTGTAACCAATCAGTTGTTATATTACCTGGCTTGAAAGCTGCAATAGGGTAATTTGTTAGGTTGGCCATGTCTGAGAAACCCAAGAAGAAAACCGGTCCCACTGGGTTTCAACACTGTACTGAGTGTGGGGAGGCCTTTGCTAAGGTTGACCCCCACCTCATCCGTGTTTGTCTGGGGTTTGACCACCTCAAGTCAGACTGCTAAATCTGTAAAAACTTTCCTAAATCCACTTCAGATAAAAGACTGAGTAGGCTGAAGGAAAGGGAGGCAGAGAAGTCCGTAGATCCGGATGGCCAGCCCGGTTTGGTTGCGGCGAACCTGAGGAGGTGCCTACTGACCTAGGCGATACCTCCTTGGGCAAAAGGAGAGCTGACCCCGAGGGGTCGGTTCCGTCAAAGAAAAAGCGCAAGTCTGCCAGTTCGGATCCTGTATCCCACTCTCCAATCGTGGACGAAATAGCCAATGCGATTAGTATTGTCCAGTCGCTTAGACTGGTTCCGTCAGATCTGGTACTGCCGGTTCAGCGGTCGGTTCGGTTGGATCCGTCTCCTCCGGATTATGACCCAGATGCTTATTATGAGGAGTGGGAGGAGACTAAGACTATCCCGGTGGTGATGGCAATGACGTTGGGGGGTCTGGATGTGCCCATTGAACCGGACATCTCCCCAGACAGGCCCTCGAGTGTCTCTCCTCCCAGGCTCTCTGAGTCCCCTTCATACTTTTTGTTCTACAAAAAGGTGGCAGAAACCCTGCAGCTTCCCTTGGTTGAAGCCGCAGAGGAGGATGAAGAGCCTAATTTTGTGGAAATGATGGACATCCCAGAGTCCAAAAAGCTGTCTATCCCTCTTCATAAATTGTTGGGGAAACAGACACACAAAATTTTACAAACTCCTAATTCAATACATACTGTGGATAAGAGAATGGACAGGAGGTATTCGTTATCAGGTTCAGCTGCGGAGTTCCTTTATAGTCATTGCAGCCATGTTGGGGTAGTGTAGGCTGCAGTCTGTGACAGGGCTACCATTCCTTTGGCTTCACACACCCCGGATAAGGACTCCAGGAAAGTGGATACCATGGCCAAAAAACAGTATTTGGCATCCTCTTTGGGACTCAGGCAGGCTACTTATATGGCCTATACAGCCAGGTACCAGAAATCCAGATGGGATATGGTTCTGAAACTGGCTAAATAGACCACATCCCAGCTAGCCAAGGAGCTGGAGGTGGTGGCTGCTGATGGAATTGCATCCAAAATGCAGTTTCATGCTGCTGTGGACTCCAATGATGTGGCATCTAGAGTCATGGCTACATCTGTGTCTCTGAGAAGACATGCTTGTCTCAGATGTACTAGCTTTTCACAGGATACCCAGACTAAGACCATGGATTTTCCTGTAGTAGGTAACTCTCTGTTTGGGGAGCAGACAGAGGCTTGCATGAAGAAAATGGATGAATACAGGACCACATACATGTGTGCACAGGCCAAGGAAGGGCAGGCCACTCCGCACAAGCAGCAGCCTAGGGGCAGGGGCAGGCCCTTTCAAAGGACTTTTTATCAAGCCCAGGCCTCCTCTCCCTTCCCACAGAGGGGGTTCTTCAGAGAGAGGGGTAGGAGGGGGATGAGCAGGGCTGCTCCCTCCTCCTCCTCTCAGTCTAAGGCTCCTGCCAAGCAGACACCATGATGTGTCAGCCCAGGTCGACTCCCCATTTCCAGTAGGAGGCAGGCTGGCTTACTGCTTCCAGGCCTGGAAGTCTGTGACCTCAGACAAGTGGGTCCTAGAAGTAGTAAGCCAGGGACTGGCCCTCAGCTTCCCAAACAGAGGGCCAAGTCTTTTCCACCTGCATCAGTCTCAGAAACCCTTGCCCTAGAGGCAGAGGTTTCCTCTCTTCTGGCTCTCAGAGCTATAGAGAGAGTTTCTACTCAGCACAAGGGAAAAGGACTGTATTCCAGGTATTTCCTTATCCCAAATAAAACAGGGGAATGGTGACCCATCCTAGACCTAAGGTATTTGAACAAACACATTTCAAAGCCCAAATTCAAAATGGTAACTCTGGGAATAATCCTTCCCTCTCTAAGGCCAGGGGATTGGCTAGCATCTCTGGACCTCAAGGATGCCTACTTCCATGTTCCTATCAGGTGCTCCCATTTGGCCTAACATCAGCTCCAAGGGTGTTCACATAGTGCCTTGCAGTAGTGATTGCTTACTTCAGAAGACAGGGTATCACCATCTTCCCATATTGGGACGACTGGCTCTTAGTGGGTTAGTCTCCTTTACAGGTTGTCAGCTCTTCAAACTACCCAGGACCTACTCAGCTCCCTGGGGTTTCTTTTCAGTCTTCCAGAGTCTGTACTCGAACCAGTTCAGCTTCTCACCTTTATAGGCATAGAGTTGGACACCATACAAGCAAAAGCCTTCCTTCCCCTGGCAAGGGTGAAGGTCCTAGTGGATCTCGCTTCCTACTTTCGACCTCTGGTCTCCCGCCCAGCAAGACAGTTCCTCCAGCTCCTGGGCCACATGGCCGCTTCCACAGCAGTGGTGCAGGGAGCAATGTTCCAGATGAGGGACATTCAGTTTCATCTGAGGTCTTTTTGATCTCAAAAGAAGGATTCACTTACCAAACTGATTTCAGTGACTCAGACTCTGGTCCAAGCTCTCCAGTGGTGGCTGGACCAGGACAACCTCAGACAAGGGGTTCCATTTCTCTCTCAAGTCCCATCAGTAGTTCTAACTACGGATGCTTCTCTCCTGGGGTGGGGAGCCCACCTGGGAGCCCTGACAGCTCAAGGGCTCTGGTCTCCACAGGAGTCTCTCCTTCATATCAGTCTCCTGGAACTCAGGGCAGTTCTCCTAGCCCTGCAGAGCTTCTCGGATTCAGTCAAGGGCAAGGTGGTCCAAGTCAGAACAGACAACACCACCACAATGTGGTACATCAACAAGCAGGGAGGCACTCTGTCCCCTGCCTTGTGTACAGAAGCCATAAAGCTGTGGTCTCTGGCCTATTCTCTTTAGACTTCTCTGGTAGCTGTTCACCTTCCAGGGAAGGACAATGTACTAGCAGATGCTCTGAGCAGAATTTCACAGGGACACCACAAATGGTCCCTGGATCCTCACATCCTGAAGGTCATCTTCTCCAGGTGGGGCACTCCAGAGATAGATCTCCTTGCAGCACTGGACAATCATCAGCTTCCTCTGTTTTGTTGCAGACCTCCAGTTCTGGGGACGGTTCCCCAGGATGCTCTCTTTTTGGACTAGAAGGGCAGGTTTCTCTATGCCTTCCCTCTGCTGTTCAGAGTTCTGATCAAGATCAGGACTCAATCCTGCACAGTGATACTGGTGGCTCCAGATTGGGCCAGACAGCCTTGGTATCCTCTACTGCTGTCCTTGTCAGTGTCACGTCCCCGGTCTGTACCCAGGACATACAATCTCCTGTCCTCCTCCCAGGGGCGGATCTGGTACCCCAATCTCCAGTCTCTCAATCTCAAGGCCTGGCTCTTGAAGAGTTAGAATATGCAGCTCTACATCTTTCTCAGGGAGTTCTGGATATTGTGAAGGTCTCCAGGAAACCTTCCACTAGAAAAACTTACAACTCCAAATGGAAAAGGTTCAGTATTTGGTGCTCTCAGAAAGGCATCCTGCCGGATTCTGCAGACATTTCCACAACCTTGGACTATCTAGTTCATCTCAATGGTTTAGACCTTAGGCCTGCCACTCTGAAGGTTCATCTAACAGCTGTCTCTGCATTCCTTTCAGCAGGGAAGGGCTCTTCCCTGGCATCTCATCCTGTTTTCAAAAAAATTTTCAAAGGTCTGGTTCACCTTAACCCTTCCTTTAGGGAGCCCACTCCGCCTTGGGATCTTAATGTCTGCATAGCTCAGCTAATGCAGCCACCCTTTGAACCTCTGGCTTCGGCTGAATTGAAGTACTTGACCTGGAAACTGTGTTCCTGGTAGTTATTACTTCTGCCAGGTGGATTAGTGAGTTACAGGCTCTGTCAGTTGAACCTGACTTCATCTCCTTCCATAGGGACAAAGTGGTCCTAAGAACCAACAGGAGGTTCTTGCCCAAAGTGGTATCAGATTTTCATCTGAACCAGTCTATATCTCTCCCTGTGTTTTTCACTGACCATTCTTCTTCAGGTGAAAGAAGGTTACACAGTCTGGATGTTAAGGGCCCTTAGCTACTACATTGAGCATACTAAGACGCATAGAAATGATTGTCTTCAATTGTTTCTCACTTATGGTGAAGTGGGGAAAGGTAAGCCTGTCACTAAAAGAACTATTGCCAGGTGGATTGTTTCTTGTATACAGTTTTGTTATGACAAGTTGGGTAGGACGCCCCCTTCAGGCCTGAGGGCTCACTCGACTAGGGGTGCAGCTGCTTCTTTAGCTGCGGCCAGAGATATACCTTTGTTAGAGATCTGTAAAGCAGCCACCTGGAAAACAGTACATACTTTCACCAAGCATTACTCCCTGGACATCCAGGCTAGGAGTGATGCTAGGTTTGGTACATCAGTACTGCAGAGCCTCTTCCCAAAGTCAGTTCTACATTCCCTCCTCCATAGGGAACTGCTTGGTAGTCTGCATTATGTCTGAATACAGCAAGACTTCATGTTGTTTGAAGAAAAAAATTACTCACCATAGTAATGTTGTTTCTTCTAATGGAGTCTTGGTGTATTCAGACCCCCCACCTCCCCTCACAGAACCTGGTTTTGGGAAGTGGGCTGGCAGGTACAGTGTTGCACCTCAGGGGTGTACCTTGTACCCTCCCTCTTGGGTGGGGTAGATGTTGTTATTTTCTGGTGTTTTACTTAAATATTGTCACTATCTTTCCTTCTTGGGTTTTCGACTTAAGTCTTTTGGGCCCAAGAGGAATCTTTTTGCCCTTTGGCTATATTTTGAACAGTTTCCATACTATAGTATACTAGTTAGTTTGTTCATAAGAATCTGACGGTTACATTGGGAAGTACCACAGACAGAGGTTTGAAAACTGAGCTCGAGCTCAACATTCTATGCTTTTGCATAGAGTTAACTCTTTCCTCTCTGGGGCAGTTCAAGTGCTGGGGCTGACTGCATTATGTCTGAATACAGCAAGACTCCATAAGAAGAAACAACATTACTATGGTGAGTAATTTTTTCCTTTCGGAGTGTTGTTTCCCAGTTTCTGAAATAACATTTATTGAGGGCCAGTGTGAATTAGTCCCTGGCTCAATAAGAGTATTTCACTTTTGAGAATCTTGTTTGCTTAGGCTCAGGGTGCAGATAAGTCCCTTCTAGAAGCACAGTTTATAGATTTCAAAATCCTGTTCAATGTGGATTATTCTCTGCATGAAATGTTTTCCAGATTTTGGAAATCACATTCATTTAGGTTCTGTGCAGATTACTTTCTGCCAGAGCGCAATTTGCCATATGACGGAATCATGCTTATTTAGGTTCAGGGTGTCCACTTTTACTTGCCTTGAATGCTAGTTTTGGGAACTGTTCATTTTTGGTTCAGGGTGTGAAATGTTTTTTTTTTTTTTTTTTGCATTATTTATTTATGCCCGCTCACACTGGCCAGTCTCTCTGGGCCGCCAAGGACTGAACTCAGCCCGGGTGACTCCATCCACCCACTGACCCACATCGCAGCCCACCCCCAGGGTGACTCGACGTATCCCTTGCATTGGGAGGGTCCCCTCCCTGTGGAGGGAATTAGCCTTACTGGCCTGCTTTGTTGGCCCTGAGTGCTGCTGGGGCGTCCATCAGTGGTCTGGGGGCTCCGGCAGCAAGAGTCCAGGTAGCAGTCATCTGATCGGCTGGTGCATCATTTTCCTGGTTTTCTTCACACCCCCAACTCCATGTTCTCGGCCTATGGTGGCGGCAGGGGTGTGTCGAGGGAAGCATCCAATGGATGCTTATACATCTCTCCCTGCCGGCCTCCACTTCTGGCACCCAGGCTTGGGGCATGCACCCGGGTCATCAGCGTACCGAGTGAACCCCTTCGCTTGGTGCCATGGAGTCGGCTTTTTTTTTTTCCGTTTAAACCTATACCCAAAAGCATCAACAATGTTGATAAGTTTATGTGTGCATAAATTTACAAGACGAAATTCATCCATTAGTTCGTAACACTGTGCAGGTGTGTCCACATCAATAATGCAGCCATATCAGTAGCTCTGTTATTGATCATTATTGTGTGTAGGCACTATGGGCCTAGCTTTCATAAAAGCCTCAGATCTTTGCCAGACCATTTCTTATCCCCCTTGATGACTCTGACTCTTGTACATAATCTTTTCCAACATAGTGCATTCCTCCATAGTGCTCAGTCATCCCTTCTCTTGTGGGGGATTGATGTGATTCTGAACCTTGAAGATGCTTAATTTAACTCCACAAATGCCAAGTATTATAACTTGTATTGGGTTGGACTCAGTTCAGTGTATTCTACTTCCTGTGGCTGAGAAAGTGAAGAATTGTGGCATCATTGTGGATCATAGTTTGACACTTAAGTTTCAGGTGCTGGCTGTGGTCGGCAGTGCTTTTGATCATCTAAGAAACATTGCCTGGATTAAACCTTATTTGGCCTTGGCATGATCGAAGACCCTGGTACATGCCTTCATGATATCATCACGGTTAGATCACAGTAACACTTTGCATCTGGGGCTGTCAGCTGGATTGATGCATCGCCTGTAGAACTTGATGGCCTAACTGATTGTCAGAGTTTCTCACTCTGATCATATCATGCTGTTACACGAACCTCCTTGGCTGCTGGTTCAGTGGCTCATCACTTTTGTGGTGCACTTGCTGACATATAAAGTGCTGTGCAGTATGGATCGTGGCTGCCTTTTAGAGCTCCTGACTCCTACCACATTCAGTCACCCTCTCCGTTCTATTGAGTTGGGCTGTCTGGATGCCCAGGATCCAGACTTCTCTACTTCGGGATCTCAGAGAGGCCCCCAAAATTGTTGTATAAACAGTTGGAAACATCATCTGTGTCACTTGCCCCATCCTGAATAATTTGTATTTAATCTATTATTGCGTAATATGTTTTATGCTTATGATTATTGTTGATGTTACTGTTCATGTTTAATGCTTATTTGTCATAATATGAGGTGCCTGGAGCCTGTGGGGATGGGCATTCTTATAATCTCTTATGAAATGGTTCGAGATTTTGAAGCCCCTAATTAGTTGTTAGCTGTGCACTGAAAGTGTCTAGCGCATGGCTAACGTCAAGTGCTGGCAAGCTGGACACAGCACATATAAAGGCAAAGCCATGCCTGCCACGATCTCTTCCTTGACCGCTTAGTCACTAGCTCTACTCCTCAACGGTTGATTAGCACCGCAACTTTCCCACTGCCCGTATGTCTGGGTGCTCGTACCTGATGTCCCTTACCTATGCTTTCCTGGCTGCCAAATAGGAACTAACCTGTTAACTCCTCGACATGGACTCAGCTGAAACAAAACAAAAAATACCAGCACCCAGAGTTCTCCTTACCATTTCTTTCTAGGCACTGATCTTGCAGCATGAACACTCTCACTCCTCTTTGCTGGCTGCATGCTCACCCAGTCATCGACATGCAGCTCCAATTGAAAAGAAAATAATGAAAAAACAAATGGGGATTGGGAATGTAATTGTGTGTGTGTGTGTGTGTGTGTGTGTGTGTGTGTGTGTGTGGAGGGGGAGCCATCACAACCACTTGAAAAGTGCAACTATGATGGCTACAGTTTGACTAAGACCAGTACTCCCCCCAAAAAACAGACCAAAGTGCTGCAGGCAGAGGAACTATTTTATTTAAAATAAACACAGGAATTTAACTTTTTTTAATCAATCCTATTAATTTTCAGTCTGACATGCAAGCACAATTCACATGCCCTTTTCATAAGCACGATAAGACTGGGGTAGTGGGGGTGCTAGACGTAGGTAAATAGGGTTTGAAACTTTTAGCGCATGGCAATGGGCTGAACTTACTACGCCCCTGGCCGTGTCCTAGAAGTGTCTAACACACCCCCCATTGTGTCCTATTGCTTGCTTATTATTATTATTATTACTATTACTAATAATTGTTTAGATCACCCAGTAGGTTGGCTGTAGGGGATAAAGATACCGTTGCCCCTAAGAAGTTATTGATATGTGCCTCAATGGCATGCCAGTAGTTACTGAGCATGGGGTACCGTAAGTGAGCATCATATAAGGGAGATGGGTATTGTCTACTCCATATCTTGGACATGTCTTGTCATATTTCTCAGAAAACCTATGGAGTTTCCCTTGGGAGTACTAAGCTTGGTTTAAAAATATTAATTGTATGTGCTTTTATTTGCTCTGTAATAGCAATCTAATTTCTTCAGGGCTCGGAATAACCAGCTGTCCGCCCAGTACAGATGCCCATTTTTCATCCGGGACAGATTTTTTTCCCCTTCACCTGTCACTGGGACAGGCAGCTTACAGCAGTAGCGATGGTGTCCATCTGGCTCTAGGACCCAAAAGTACATCCCTGAAGTCGGATGGTGACCCATGCTTGTGTCACTGATGTAATGTTATCATGTGGTCCACCAAGTCTATCTCGACCCCATGCGATGTACGGTGCTGTACAGGTTTCATGCCCACAGATGATGAGGAAGACTCTGAAGACATGGTAAATAGCAACTGTGCATGCCTCTGCTGCTGTCTTCCACATTTCATTCAGAAGCAATGAAGGAGAACAGCATGAGGTGAGCACCTGTTGTTGAATGTTACCAATTTTGAACAGAAACATCCTTTAGTTCAAGTTCCAAGTTTATTGCAGGAAAACTCCATTGAGCAAGCTCATTCACAAGGAGGTCCTGTTACAGTGCAAGGCATAAATTAGTGTCAGAGAGTTGATTAGTGGCCTTTGTTAATCAAAATGAACAATGATTAGCAATCATCTGATATTGATTAGCACTTTTATAAAATGGGTATTTTTACTTTAAACTGTGTAATTATTACTTATTATTGTATATATTGATAAAATAGACATTGTATACATAGTTTTGAAACTGAATTTGCCATTTTGACCAAATTGTCTGCATAGCCTTTGTTATTACCCCCACCTCATGTACCTGGTGCAGAAAATTTTCCAGTCCCCACCAAATCATAATTCTGCACAACTTTTTTTTTTTTTTTTGGTAACCGGGTAAGGCTCACTAGGCACAAGTGCCTGTTTTCAGGGGCGACCTGGGAGCACTGGGGAGGTTAAGTGACTTGCTCAGTCACACAGTTTGCAAGTGGAGGTTGTGAGAATCAAACTCGGGTCTGCTCTGCTGGATGTATCAAGCTTGTTCACACCTCGTTCCTCTAGGCTATACTGCCAGCCCAACTGCAACGCTGTTCCCCGCCACAGGTGCAAAAACGCATTTTGGCCAGGATTTGAAAAAATGACAGCTGTGACATACATGAGGTGGGGTAATCAGAAGGCTATGTTGAAAATCTGGGGTCAAAATATTTTAAAATTCTAAAGTTACAAGGGTGTGTAGCGAAATTGCAGCGATTGGTCATAACTTTGCCATTTTTAGTGTTTGTTACATTTTCAACATAGCCTTCTTATGACCCCCACCTCAAGAACAATATGACTGTCATTACACAAATCCTGCCCAAAAGGTGAATTCACCAAGCGACTGCGAAATCACCTTTCAGGCAGGAGTTATTTATTTATTTATTTTGAAAGTCAGATTTACAACCTTTGAGTCGGGGACTCATTCACAAAGACACCTTGTCTCAGGGAGGGTAGACATGGTTACAGTGTGAGATACAACAGTGGTAACATACAGGTGCAATACAGATAAAAAGAACACAATATAACAGTGGTTTACGGGATAAAGTTACATGCTGTAAATAGCAATCGTATTAAAAAAAAAGGGGGGGGGCAAGGTTATGGGCAAGAAACAGGGAGGGACTCCAACATTAGGTTGATTAAGGGCAACTACAGCTTCGGGTGCCAAAGAGGTGGTTATGGAGAGTGACTTTAAAGGGACCAATTTTGGTAGACTTAGTGACAGAGAGCGGGAGGGAGTTGAACCATATAGGGGCCCGGTAGTGGAAGGACCTTTGGGCTAGGGAGGTCTTGGTACGGGGCACCAGAAAGGTGGCCTAACTGAGCTACGGGTGGCAACGGATGGGGATGCAAGCCGCAGGGGTGCGGTGACCCCTGGGGGGGAGAATCCTAGCAGGGATTTTTTTGGCAAGTAAGCAGGTTTGGTAGTGCAGGCACTCCTCCAAGGTGAGCAGGTTGGCGGTGGAATAGAGCAGGCAAGTATGGGCGCAGAGATATGCACCGGTCAGGAGCCTGCAGGCCTTGTTTATCAATGTCTGGATTCTGGTGAGGGCGGTATTGTCGGACGCTGCGTAGATAGGTAGGCCGTAGTCCACTAGGGACAGGACAGAGGAGTTGATGGCCTGTCAGAGAGCGGTTTGGGGGAAGCAGTCTCTCTGGTGATAGAGAAGGCCAATCCAAGAGTTTTATGGCTGAGGACAGTGTATTGATGTGGGTGTGGAATGTAAGAGCCGAGTCGAAGGTGATGCCCCGGTACTTGTAGGATGACACTTGCTTGAGAGATGAGCATTACTGGGGAGAGTGCAGAGGGGGGCATTTTTGGCCTTATTCTGGTGATGCGAAAAAAGCACAGATTTGGTTTATTTGAGGTTAATTACCAGCCAGTGGTAAAGGAACCACTTTTCGGCTTGGTTGAATGTGTGCTGCAGGGATTCCTGTAGAGCTGTGGGGTCAGGGTGGGAGGCGAGGAGAACCGCATCATCTGCATAGAGTATCATATTGCCCGAGCAGGAGTTGGGGAGGGTATTGAGAAATAGGCTGAACAGAACAGGGCCCAGGATGGAACCCTGGGGGACCCCTGAGCGAATGGGCAGGGTATTGGACAGGGTGCCGTTTACCTTCACGCGCTGTGATCTGGCAGAGAGGTAACTGGTGAACCAAGCCAGCGGGCCAGGGGAGAAGCCAAGTTGGAGGAGGTAGTCAAGTAGGAGGGGGTGACACAGTGTCAAAGGCCTTGGAGAGGTCAGTGAGCACCGCACCCGCAACATGACCAGAGTTGAGAGCAGAGTGGAGGTGCTGGGAGAAGGAGTTGCTTAATGACAGTTATTTTGTTCATGAGTTGGGGTCCCCAAAAGGCTGTGTTGAAAAATTTGGGGTCAGTATCTCAATAAATGATCAAGTTATGCACCAAAGTCTTCAGGTATCAGTTAGTTATATTGCATAGCTCTGAACCTAAGATATCGTTTCTTTTGTGATGTACACCAGTATGTGCAAATAGCATTGTAGTGCCTTAATGTAGTAGTAGTTTTCCTGTTTTGGAATATAATATGTAAAGTGTTATATGATTACAGCATTGACAAAAACAATAAAAAAATTATTCTATGATTAAAAAAAAAGTTATGCACCAAAGTTGAACCCCCCTTCCCCATTGAATACATAGGACCACATTTACCTTAGTTCTTCATACTGCAGTCGTCGGTTCCAGCAGCAAGACATGTCTTTGATCGGGAGTACGGATCTTGAACCTAGGACCTGTTCAGGTGAGAGACTATCTGTGGGGGTGTCAAAAAGGGTGTGGGGAGGTGGATACACAGTGGGTGGTCAGGTGGTGGTACGGGAGTGATTGGTGATGGACCTTTCTTTTTTTCATGCAGGTTTAAATTAAAAAAAAAAAAAAAAATCAACAGGACAAAACAGGAAAGCGATGGGATGGTGGGGGGTGCCACTAGACACCAGGGAACCTCGCAACAATGGGGATAGCGATCGGATTGGGGTTGTGCCACTAGACACCAGGGATAAAACTCATTACGGGGATGGCAGTCAGTGGAGGGAGGGGGCACTAGATGTCACCAGGGAAATAAAGGGCTGGCAACTAGCGGGTGGGGGGCACCATTACATGCCAGGGAAAATTAAAAAAAAAAAAAAAAATACGTGGGACTGCCAGAACTATGATTAGCAACCATTGCTAATCAAGCTGGAAATTGACTTGCGTTTCCCAATTCTTGGGTCCCAAATTGCGATGTGAACCCACTTATTTTATGCCTTGCAGTGTGTGAGAAGAAGCAGTAAAGCCCTTCTGAGCCCGGTCAGGGCTAAGCTGACTAATCAGACAGAACTTGCTTAAGGCTCGTTACACCCCCCAAAAAGATTTGAAATGCTCTTGTTATAGCCAAGCAGCACAGTTGATCGGGTCCACAGTGATTCTGCCATCAGAAATTAGAATAGTAGAAGTCCTTGGAGCCTGCTAGCTTGCACGGGACCAAAATAGTTAAAAGAATTAAAAATACTACGTTTAGCTCTTTTTGCAGCACATTTGCAGCAGCTGAGCAACCAATGGCAGGGCAGGGTAGAACAATATACCATCTTATCCATGGCTTGCCTGTTGGGAGGGGAAATTAGAAATTCTGTTACAGTCCTTCCTTGGTGGGAACATTTCCATGGGATGCTTTGACTCTTCCATGGACAAACAAGTGCCAGTATGTACCCTTCCCTGTGTCCACTAATGTAAGGTTTTGATGAAACTGAGGAGTTGGCAGCAATTAATTTTGTTAGCATCAGACTGGGCAAGGCAGTCCTGTTGCTCATTTGATGACAGTGTCACAGAGAATACCAGTAGATCTGCCACTGAGACAGGAAATCCTGACAGTATCTCAGGGTAGCGTGATTCACTCAGACCTCAAATGCTAAATACTGTAGGTTCTAGACCAAGGCTCTCAAGGTACTGCTTGGAATGTGCATACTGTCTCAAGACTTGGTGGACATTTGATCTTCTCCTGCTGTCGAGTTTTCTATGTTTCTGTGTTTCAAATGACTTCTTTTGAGAACATTGTTCTTGAAGATCTAAAATAATGTAGACTACACCTGTCAAACCAGGTAATGGAGGTTTTGAAGCATGCCAGGAAGTCAGTAACCAGGAAAATTTATTAAGTGGAAGGAACAGATAACGATGCAGTGCTCACTGAAAGCAGTTTGCAAAGTTTGTCTTCTCTGAGCTTTTTGCGTTGGGTCGATACCTGCAGTGCATCCCTGGCACGTCATGGCTCACTACCACTTCATCGGGGGGTCTGGAGTCATCCACACAGCATGCTCAATTTAAATTGTGCTCCTTCTGCCATAGTTCTGGTATATAGGGTCTTAGCAGGATGCTAACTGTAATCTAATGAACACTAAAGACCATACCGTATTTTGGTATGATTATTAGCCAGCACCTGTTGGTTCTGTATGTTCTAACAAAATATTATGACAAGGACCACAGTAGTATAAATAATCATTTTCAGGGGATTGGCTTGAGAGCGATTGCCAGAGAAGGTGCTTACAGATGTAGAAATTAAAATTAAATGAAGCCCAGGAAATGAAAGAGGAATAGCAAAAGGAGCAGGGCTCAAAATAACAGCCTGTCTTCCCGTCTCAGACAGCCGGTTTTCAGCTGGGACAGACATTTTGGTTTGTTTGCCTGTCCCTTGGACAGGTAGATCTTACTTCGAGAGGTCTCTTGCAGCAGGTAATTACATATAGGACTGACGTCGGCCGGTGACAGGACTCCACGGAAAAATTTCTAGCTAGCAGTCCCTGGCGAAGGACCGCCCCCATGTCAGGTGATCGGCGTCAAGCGAGGTCGGTATAAAGGGGTGGTCCCGGACGCCCGCCCCCCAGTTCTTTCCGCCATCAGCTCATTACAGCCTCCACCGGCGATAAAGTTACGTGCTCAGCCCTGTTCTTTCGTCGGTTTTACGAAAATTATTAGTATTTTATTACTGTATCGTCAGGTGAGCGTCAGTTTATGTCGTCCCCTTCCAAAAATAAGTGCAACTCGTGCGGCGCCCAACTGCCTCACAAGGACGGTCACTCTCTCTGCCTTTTTTGCCTAGGCCCCGACCACGCGGTCGACAAGTGCCCGCATTGCCTGCATTTCAACGCGGCTACCCGCAGATGACACCAGCAGTCTTTGGAAGCCCATTTGCTCACAAAGAAGATGTCTTCAATGGAGAAGGAGTTGAAGAAGCCTAGGCAGGCGTTGACCTCTCCAGAAGGACACCACAAGAAGCGGGACAAAGAAAGGCACAGGGAGAAGGCCTCCTCGTCCGCGACTCCGGCTGAAGTCGCAGTTCAGGTAACGTCCCCGGCGGGTGATCGCCCGACAGCAGCCTCCAAGGTTTTGGAGGAGGCATCGGCCCGCCTGTCGGGCTCGCGCTCTGGACCTGCGGGCACCTCCGGGCTAAAGGAGGCCTCTGCCCCCAGTACTGCCGCAGGATTGCGGCCTACTGTGTGGTACCTCCCATAAGCCGGACGTCTGCTCCTCTGATGCCCGCCCGGGAAAGGCCGATGAGGCGCCTGACCCTTCGAGGCGGCGCAGTCGCGTCCCCCTTGGACCGGGCTGCTTCCCACCCTCGGCCCGCCTCTGGCGAGGACCCCTTAACCGGACGCTGGCTCCTCTGGCGTCTGCGAGATTCAGCCCCTAAGAGGCGTGCGCGGGCGTTGGAGCCTACGACAGACCCTCCACCGTCTGTCGTCCCAGGTTCCCCTTGTGCTCACCTCCGGGGGAGCCAAGTCGCCCCTGCCTGACCCAGGGACTTTTCCCCTCCGTCCCCTGGCGATGCAGGATACTTTCTGCCCGTCAGACCCTCCTCCTACAGAGCGGATCTGATGCTGGCCCCTGGACACCAGCCCAGGCGGCGGTTCTGGCCTTGACGAGGGATATCCCTCTCGGTCGGGCCCCCCATGGGCCTATCACTGTTGATCCACCCATGGGGCTCCCTACTGGGCCGGTTGCTCCGGCAGCTCCTCCGGTACCTGGGTATCCGCCGTCCCATCCGACGCCGGCTTACCCGGGTCCACAGTATCCAGCGGCGCAGTACCCGACGCCAGCTCGACCGACCCCGCAATACCCGACACTGGTGTTCCCACAGCCAGGTTATGGATACTCGCCTTATGGATATAATCCATATAATTATCCCTCTCCTCCACCGCCCCCAGGCCGGCGGTGGATCTTCAGGAGTCTCTGGCTTCCTGGTGGGCTGAGGCCAAGGCTGAGCTTACCAAGAGTGAGAGCCGCCTCCAGGACAGTGCCACCTTGGCCCTGTATGCCGGGCGGCACACTCCCTCTCCGCCTCTGGATTCCTGAGCTCTTCCTCTGGATCCAGAGGGCAGGACTACGTCGAGGATTCCCCTAAGGAACCCGTTCCTCCCCCTAGGCAGATCAGGAGTCTTACTCTGCTTCTAATTCTTCTTCTTCCTCACTCTCGGATTCCTCGGATTCCTCCGATGGTTGCTCCGAGAGAGACGACGAGCCTCGCTGTCCGTCCAAGCCCCGGCCGAGGACTCCTCCGAAGTCTCTTCCAGAGGATCCTTCCTTCACGGAGTTGCTGAGGAAGATCCAGGAAGTCCATCAGTGGCGTTCTTTGGCACCAGATCCTCAGCGGGTTAAACGCGCCGAACATCTGGACCTGCCCCTTACAGCCCCTACTCTAGTGCCACCCTGGATCGAGCCTCATGCCCACCTTGTTTCCACTGTTTGGAAACAACCGTCGGCTTTAGCCCCACTTCCTTGGAAGTCCAACAGGCTATACCAGGCTCCAGAGGGTGTAGTTTTTTTGGATTCTCACCCCTGTGCAGACTCTGTCGTGATTAGCGCCGCTCACGGCCAGTCAGCACACCCAAACATTTAAGCTCATCTCCCCGGATAAGGGAATCTCGCCTTCTGGATCAATACGGAAGAAAATATCGCTTCTTCCACACTGGGTATTAGGGCCCTGAATTATGCTTAGTATATGGGGGATTACCAGAAGCTATCCTTACCCAAGCGGAATCTAAGATTGACTCCTTACCTGACTCCCAAGTCAAGCAGGAGTTAGCTGACCTAGTCCGTTCTGCTCGTTCGGCCAGTCGTCGCATCCTGAGGACGACCTACGATGCAGTGGACACTGCAGGGCGGAGCTCCGCATTCGCCGTAAGTCTTCGGCATCACGCCTGGCTCCGCGTGTCAGGTTTGGTCCCGGAGGTGCAGTCAGCAATCCAAGAAGCACCTTTCAGGGGTTCACTGCTTTTCGGCAGTGATGTCAAGGACATCATCGCCGATTTGCAGGAGAAGGGGACCGCTCTGAAATCTGTGGATTCCATGTACCGTCCCCATCCCCCACAGCGCCTGTCCTTTTCCATGAGCGCAGCGGCCTCAAGTGAAACCCCAAGGAAGGTGGGCTACAAGCGCGGGCCCCACAGCTGCTAGGCCCCGCCCAAAAAGCAGCGGGTGCCCCAGCTGCGGCGCTGCCACCACCTGACTCCTCCCTCTCCCACCACCTCCGGACTCCCGGAGGACCGGTGAGGAGATTCTCCCTCCACCTTCCAGGTTGGAGAGGATGACATCTGATTCATGGGTGCTTCAGATTATACATGAGGGCACTCCATAGGTTTCTAAGAAACCTCCATGCCACCCCTCTGAAGTCCTTGTACGCAAGGGACCATCTTCCTTTGGTCAGGGAAGAAATATCTGCCCTTCTCGCAAAGCAGGCCATAGAACCCTTTCCTCCTCACCTTCAAGGGACAGGTTGCTATTCCCGTTTCTTCCTAGTACCAAAGAAGACTGGAGATCTCAGACCCATTCTCGATCTCGGCTCCCTGAACTTCTACGTGGAATACAAAAAGTTCAGGATGCTTTCCCTTCAAACCCTTCTGCCCCTTCTTCGGCCGGGTCAATGGCTTTGTGCACCGGATATGCAGGATGCATATCTGCACATCCCCATTCATCCCTCGCATCGGAAGTACCTCCGGTTCGCTTTCCAAGGGGACCATTACCAATTCCGGGCACTTCCGTTTGGTCTTTCCTCGGCTCCCCGAGTTTTTAGCAAATGCCTGGTGGTAGTGGCGGCCCACCTGCGTACTTTGGGAGTTCAGGTGTTCACCTACCTGGACGACTGGCTCTTGGCGGCCTCATCCAGGGAGGTGCTCCTGCATTTTCTCTCCCTCACCCAGCAGGTTTTCACTTGCCTAGGTATTACCATCAACTATTCCAAGTCTCATCTGGACCCCTCCCAGAGACCTCAGTTCATCAGGGCGATCCTCGATACTACAGTGAGCAAGGCCTTCCTTCCTCCGGACAGGGCAGCCTCCCTCCAGTCACAGATTTCCTTGCTATCAGAATGCAGGAAGGGTTCCGGCAAGGTCGGTTCTCCGTCTTTTGGGGCTTATGGCAGCCGCCATCCCGACGGTTCCCCGCGAGCGGCTCCACATGAGGGTTTCTCAGTGGACTGTCCGCTCTCAGTGGGATCAACTAGTAGATGACCTAGATCATCTGGTGCTGATCTCCTCGCCGATGACAAGAGACTTGCAATGGTGGATGGTTCGAGAGAACATGTTTCAGGGGGTCCCCTTCTGTCATCCTCTCCCCTTCCAGACTCTGACCACGGACGCATCAGGCGAAGGTTGGGGAGCCCATCTGGGGGTCCTCACCGAGCCCAGGGTTTATGGTCCAGATTGGAGTTAGCTCTCCACATCAATGTGCTAGAGCTACGAGCTGTACTATATGCTCTCCAAGCCCTTCACCCATACATCCTTCCCGGTCACCTAGCTATCCAAATGGACAACATGTGCATGGTGTGGTACATCAACAAGCAGGGAGGGACTCGATCCTACCCGCTGTGCAGGGAAGTGATGAGGGTTTGGGACTGGGCAACGCTTCACAACCTTCACCTCACGGCGATCCATGTTCCAGGAGTCGACAATACTCTGGCAGACAAGTTAAGTCACTCCTCAGCTCTGCCACACGAGTGGGAACTGGACCAAAAAGTTCTAGACGACATCTTCCAGCTTTGGGGGACTCCACAGGTAGACCTGTTCGCCTCTTCCCAAAACGCAAAACTTCCCACCTTTTGCTCGCTAACTCCAGAGCGAGGCACTTTCTGGAGCGACACTCTGTCTCTAAACTGGAAGGGCAGATTCGTCTATGCTTTCCCCCAGTTCCTCTGGTCCCTCGTGTACTGCAGAAACTTGCAATGGAAGGAGCGAGAATGATTCTGATCGCTCCTTTCTGGCTCAGGCAAATCTGGTTCTCTCTTGTACAACAAAACTCAGAGGTTCCTCCTCTTCCTCTTCCTTTATCTCGAGAATTGTTGACCCAGGATCAGGGGACCCTGGTCCATCCGGGACTCAAGTCCCTACAGCTTCACGCATGGCTCCTGCAGACCTAGCACAATCTCGCTTTGGCGTCTCTCCAAAAGTGGCCGAGATTCTGGTGGGGGCTAGAAAACCCTCCACTAGGTCTACTTACGCCATGAAATGGAAGAGATTTTCTATTTGGGCTGCCTCCAGGAAGGTAGAGCCTTTCTCCTGTCATGTGGCCATTCTGCTCGAATATTTACGTCACCTCTTCGACCTGGGTCTGTCATTCCTCTTTGAAAGTTCACATGGCTGCCATTTCAGCCTACCATGTCCCTTTTGCTGATAAAGCCTTTGCCCAATTAGAGGTATCCAAGACTTTTCTCAGAGGGGTCCTTCATCTTAGGCCCCCTGTCCGGACTCCTGCTCCCCCTTGGGATCTGAACTTTGTTCTCGAGAAACTTATCCTTCCTCCCTTCGAGCCTGCGGCCTCCACAGACTTGAAGTTTCTGTCGTGGAAGACGCTCTTCTTAGTGGCCATTACCTCTGCTCGAAGAATTTCCGAGCTCCAGGCTCTTATGTGTAAAATCCTGTATCTGATTTTTCACAAGGAACGAGTAGCTCTTCGTACGAACCCTAAGTTTCTACCGAAAGTGGTGGCGGAGTTTACCTTAAATCAGTCTATAGAGTTACCTGCCTTTTTCACGCAGTACTCCAACCAGGGAGAATATTTGCTCCATACCATGGATGTTCACAGGATCCTGAGATACTACACCGATAGGACGAAGGATCTCAGAAAGTCTGATCAGTTGTTTCTCTTTTGCTCACAAAAGGGAAGGCAATGCTGTTTCCAAGCAATGCCTATCAAAGTGGTTGGCTCATTGCATCACTTTCTGTTATGATAAGTACAACAAGACCCTTCCGGGTCAAGTCAGAGAGTCACTCTACTCGTGGAGTAGCAGCCTCTGCGGCTTGTTTCAAGAATGTGTCTGCGGCAGACATCTGTGCTGCCGCCACTTGGACTTCCGTCCATACCTTTACTAAACACTACAGTTTGGACATTGCCTCTCACCGTAGAGCAGGCTTCGGGTTAGCGGTCTTGTAAGGCCTCCTGTCTTGAGGTTGCAAGATTTTTTGGTTACTTCTTGGAGTTTTTCCTCCGCCTTTCATTTGTTCCAGACTGCTTGGGATTCTGTTCTATACCTACTGCAAGAGCCCTCTCGAAGTAAGATAATACAGTTATGCAAGAACTTACCGTAACAGTAGATCTTCGAGAGAGGCTCTTGCAGTAGGTAATACCTTCCCGCCCTCCATCCCCCTAGGCTTTTTCAGCTCCTTTTCCATTGAAGGAAATATCTGCTTCTCTCTCATCCGGGCCTGTGGCGGGAAAGAACTGGAAGGCGGGCGTCCGGGACTGCCCTTTATGCCGACGCCGCTTAGACGCTGGTCACCTGATCGGGGCGGTCCCTCGCCAGGGACTGCTAGCTAGAAATATTTCCGTGGGGTCCTGCCGCCGGCCGGCGTCAGTCCTATATGTAATTACTGCAGTCTTAGTAACCACAAACCTCTAGAGATCAAGATTGTTGGTTAGATTGTCTGGCTGCTTGGACTGTGAGTCAAGGAGATAGAGTGGCATCCACTGGTACTGCTGAGACACCTTTTTTGTCTTAGACATACGGAGATTCTGGATACTAGGAATCTAAGAGCCATTAACCTGCTTGAGGGCAAGAGACAATTGACGGAAAACAATCAACACACTTATGATTGAAGTTTTTTTGTACATATGTATATAGGGTATGGTTGTATTTTCTAATGCACTGTACTGCTTTATAGCTACTCCTCTTTGTCATCTGTATCTAATTGTATCATTGTTAGCTTCACTGTCTCTGTAAATTTACTGTAATTGTTTGTTTATTTTATTTAGTTTTTGTTGATCGGGTAAGTGCACTAGACAAATTCTGCCTATTTTCAGGCACAAGCCAGGGGAGGGGGATAGAGATGAATGCCAACTGACCTTGAACCAGATTAAGCTCTTGGTGGTATTTTTTTTTTTTTTTTAGTGAATGGGGGGGAAATTTGGCCAAGACACTGGGGAAATTCCCTACTCTTTTCGAGAAGTACCATGGGATCTTTAACATCCACCTGTACTACCACCAGAACAGGCAGATTGGACCTCGGTTTAACATCTTATCCGAAAGACGGCACCTCAGGAGTGCAGCACCCCGCCTCATGCTGCACTACAGTGTCAGTATTGGGATATTAACCCAAGTGCCTGGTGTGGGGATAGAACCCACAGCCTTCTGATCTCCTGGCCTCAGAGGTGAGTGTGCTACCTGCTGAGCCACTGACGCTGTTCATTGAACTTCCCACGGCCACCTTGTAAATGAGCTCATCTCAATGGTGTTTCGCCTGGTAAAATAAAGATTGAATGATTTGATTGATGTTAAATTTCTTTTTCTAAAACTTGAAAGCACACTCATAGAGAAATGAAATTTAATGCACAACATTATCACCTTGGAGAAGTATGTGACTGAAGGGCAAATTCCTAGATGGTTATGTGTAAACAAAATCCCCTCTGGAAGGTTAGAAGACTTTGAATTCAGTGATGACTGGGAGCAAGTGGCAAGGGAATGTTCCATATTGTTTGTAAAATTGGTCATTAAATCCAGAAACAAAGAAGTGTGGTTGCCCGAGAGAGGAGATCAGAAAACTAAAAGTTGAACTTGGCGTATTTAAAAACTGACCCCCGTTTTGCAGAATTGGATGGAAGCTTGCAGGCAAAAATCAATAAACATGAGTCCATATTAACAGAATGTAAGCAATCAAAATTTCTAAGAGACCAGTAAGATTATAATAATGGAGGCATCTTTACTTGGCAGTCTGACCAGCCAAATCAATCTAGAAGCCATGGCCGGTCAGTCATGCAGGAGAAATGAGGGTAACCTTAATAACAAAACAGGAGTAAAATCTCATGCCGAGTGACAGTCTGTCTGTAATGCAAGCTCAAGCAACAGTAAAAGTAAGTGAAGACTGAGCAAGTGTACAAAATGAGGTTTTTTTTTTGGAAGAGGAAGAAACGAATCTGAATGGAAAGAGAAAGCTAAAGGAAGAGAAGGGGATAAAAGAGGGAAAAGTACTATCAAGTCACAAGGTCAAGGAGGTTATCACAGAACAAATAAATTAAAAAATGATGATTAATGTTTCAGGGTATGATCTCGCTGAAAAGCAAAAGCAACTGCTTAACAAAGGGCTTAGTTTGTCTCCACCCTGAAAATGTACAGGTTTCAAATAAATGTGGATTTATACAAGTTTTACCATAAAATACAGTTGAGACATTTATTTGTGGAAAAAAGATCAGCTTTCCCCAGATGAATGGTGACATGACAGTTGGTGTATAGACATTGAACCTAACGATGTTCGGTACAAGATGGTTTCTGTAAGCAGACATTTGGTCTAAGGAGTTGTGCTCAAATGGGGTTTCATCAAATCTGATTTGTCTAATGTGTAAGTTTTTGGGTAGTAGTAGTGTTATGGGTTTCACCTGTGTAGACTGAAAAAGCATTGTTCCAATTTTGGTTTGTAGTTAGGTGTTTAGTTCAGCTCATGTTAGCTTGTATGTAGTATCTCATCAGGTGGAAAGTTTCTTGTCATGAGGTGTGGAGGAAAAGAGTTTTTGTTTTTGGAAAAGTAGTCATGGAGGAGATGTGTTGGTAGATGGTGAAATGTACCTCCTATTTTCATGTTGCGGCAAATCCGAGTAAGTGTGGCACGGAATATTGGACTTTTCAGCTGCGTCTGACCTGCAGGGGCAGAGGGGTGACTTATGATGTCTGTAGTGTGTTTAAGCAGACTCTGGAGCACAATCATGCTGCGGATCCAGTGCTCCGGGAGCAGAGGTAAATTAAGCAGAAGATAAAGGAGGAGGCATGTACAGTTCTTGGGCGGGGGGATACAACTAGTAATATATCTCAGACTGCTATTGGTCATGCTTTTGAGGCTGCCCTTGCTACTCTGCAATGTTCAGCTAGTATGAAACGTAATACACACAGGAGTAGAAATGCTGTTCAAATTCCCATTCCCTTACCTTTGGGTCAGGGTGACATAAAGTTCCACTTGATTTGCAATGACTTTAGTTGGGAACAGTTCCTTCTGTGGTACCCTGGATTTTCCTGTTCTTCACTAAACAGAATTTGGATTTTCTTAGTACCTGTACTTCTATTATGGCTGATGGTACATTTAAAGTGACTGCTCCTCACTTTGCTCAGTTGTACACACTTTGTGGTATTAGGGTGGAGGGGCAGGTGCTGGATCAGACTCCAGGAAAGCATTGCCATTGGTGTTTTTTCTTTTACCTGACAAGAGTGAGGACACCTACTTTCGTGCTTTTCAACAGTTGGCTGCTATGTTACCAGCATTTAATCCTCAGTTTATAATGTTTGACTTTGAGAATGCTGCTATGAATGCATTTGGTCAGGTCTGGCCCAGTGCCATGCAGAGTGTCTGCTTTTTTCATTTAGTGCAGAGCTGCTATAGGCAGATTCAGGCTGTGGGACACTGACCTGTGTGTACTTGCAGGATGCTGAAAATGCCACTTACATAAAAATGGTTCCAAGCATGACTTTAGTGCTGGTACATGAAGTGCCCCGGCGTTGGGAGGAGCTTCTACAGATATTGGAGCCCTGGAAGGTTACCCTATCTGAGCAGTATCAACATGGTGTTAAAGATTATTTGGATTTGAGGGTAATTACTATATATTGGCTGCACTCATTTGGTAGTGGCAGCCTGGTTGTCTAGCTCCTATCGAGTTTTGGAATGTGCATCAGTGCACTATGGATGGGTATGGGAGAACAAATAATGAGGTGGAAGGGTTCATCATAAAGTTGCCTACACCTTTGGAGCGCAGGCACCTGATTTATGAAGTTTCTTCAAGGTCTCCAGTCAGATTCTCAAAAGTTGATTGCTGAAATTGTGGCAGGGAGAATGGAGAATCCCAATAAGAGATGCAGGTATGAGGAGGTTGCAGGGCAGATGAGAAACAAACAAGGCTATCAGTGGAATCTGCAGTGATTTGAGCGGTTATCTCTGGGGTATGTTAAATTTTAGTTTCAGATTGTTACTGTGTGCATTGTTTTCTGTTGTGTACTTCGTGTATTGATTTACATTTTGTTTTCTGTAGTTTTCATTTTGGAGGATGGTGTGTTTCATGATATTGTATAGCAGCTTAAATAAACTGCTGGTTTGTTTTGATTACTGCACTTGAGTGTGTCTGTTAATTTTTCAAAATATAGTAATGAGATTGCTGTTTAATGTAATATGGCTGTGAGTATATGCTGAGTTTTGGGGATTGTCTTATTAGTTCAGCTGTCCGTTTTGAGGTATCATTGTGTGGTAAATATTCTATGGCTAGATGTCGCTAGTGGGAAAGTCATTAGGCTAAATGTCACGGAACCCAGATGAACAAATCACAATGGGGAATGAACATTTTGAGCATATTACATGAGTTAGAGGGACAAAATTTGGACATCCTAATGGACTTGGTAGAAGAGAATGCAATGATGAAAAATGGCATTTTTACCATTGAATGGTCCACAAGATAATACTGAACATTTGAATAACAAACTAGATGAAAAAGGAGAAGACAATATTCGGACAGAGTGTAAAAGGAGGTTTTGTACGAAATCAGTGTTTCATCCAGTGGTACCGAATCACAATATTTCAGCTTTTGAAAGTTGTATGGCAAGTGATGTGAATAGATTATTTGAAGGTGGGGATTTTAAAAGGGGGCAAATGTAATCTAACTCGTTCTAAAAGAAATGCTTTCTTTTAATTAGTAATCTGAATAATTTAGTTACAAAGCTGGCCGATAAGGATGGAAATATTGTCCTCACGAGCGAAATACAGTATAAGAATATGGTGTTACAACTACTAAATGATGAAACAAGGTACAGAAATTGCCAAATAATCCCAGAACCACCTTCAAATCTGAATTGTGGCTTACTCATAGAACGGGCGTTACATCAGAATTTGATTACCAAAGAGGAATTTAAAGAGCTACTGACATCTCAGAGAAAACTTTAAAAATCATTAAAATTAAGTACAATTCTGCCTGCATTCCATTTATATTTTGTATATTCCTCCTCTCCATTATTTATTACTAAGGAAATTTGCATGAATATATGATCTTTATCCCTTAGAGTTTCTTTAGAGTCCATCTGCCTCTATAGCTTACTCCCTACTTCAAGTCATAAAACTCTGTTGTGACATCACAGTCTGTTGCCATGGGAGTAACTGTAATGTCATAAGCAGTGCTCTGTGACTTCAGGTAGGGGGAAAACAGCAGGAATAGACAAACTCTTCAGGAGCAAAGATCCTGTTTTTCATACAGTTGACCTCAGTAATAAATAACTGGGAGGAGGAATACAGCACTAATGGGAAATAAATAAAAGCTGGACTGTGTCTAAATATTAGTTTTTGTTAAAGTTGTCCTGAACGTATCACTAGCTCTTTAAATGTCTTTGGGTCCTCAGCTCCATTATGCCCATTTTCTATGGGCTTCTGAAAGTCCATAAACATTTGCTATGTCCAGCAGGCCGCCTGATTGTCTCTGGAGTGGGATCTCTTACAAATAGTAAGCCCCATTTTCAAAAGTCCCTGGCTGAATCATGCAGGTGCCTGTGCTGTGCTGTGCAACTGGGATGCGCCAGCACAAAATAATGACATATTCAGAAGATGCGCCATGAGATGTGATCATGCATGTCCAACTGAATATCCCAAACATGTGTGATCGCGCAGTGGGAGATGCGTGGCATGGCAGGTGACCTGAGCCCTATGCGGAGCATGGGGAAATGCACGATAGGTGGCTACATGCGTGGTGTGCAAAAGTGCAATATTCAGCCGGGCTATGCAAAAGGCCTCTTTGCACATTCTGAGCCCAGTCCCCTCATGCGCAGCTCATTACTGGAATGTATGCAGGCCATTTGTGTATCCCCAGCATGCTCAGCTCCAGCTTTGCAGGGCTGCCTCACCACCCAACAAAGGTGAGCAGGGGGTACTGCAGCCTAGCAGGCAGGTGTGCTGGAGTGTGTGTGTGTGTGTGTGTACTGCATTGGCCTGGGTACAGTGCTATTACCAATAGCTATGTACAGGTTCGGACTGGGGTACAGGGGGCCCACCTGGACAAGCAACAGGGCAGGGCAGAGGGTGACACAGTCTGATTGGTATACCACGTGCATGTGACACACTAGCTCCATATGCAGCGTACAGTCACCTGCAGTGCCCCACATACCCCTGTATGAGAGGAACATGGTGATAACTGCTAGAAATGGCAGAGTACAGAGGGTGACCAGGTACCCGAGTGGGTGGGTCCCACCTGTGTGCACCTATGGTGTAGCACCGTGGGTGTGTGCCACAGGTCAGTCTCTGGCCTGTGCCAGGCTGCCTCATGTACCATCAGGCTACCTGGGCACCTTTTCCCAGATGTCACCTGGATGCACGCCACATGGGTGCAGGCCATGGCACCTGGTACATGTGCTGCAGTGTGGCTGTCCTGTGAAGTTTAAACCTGCGCCAGTAACACAAGCGGGTTCATTCAGCAATAGGGAGCCACCCGTTAATTTAGCCAGTTCAGTAATGCTGGCGCTCCAAGGACCATGAAGCAAATGGAGCAAAATAATTAAACCAACTTCAAAATGAAGCAAAAAGTAAATGTAATCCACTTTTGTAGTAATACACTTAACTTCAACACGTCACACTGCCCCAGCGCTTTGGCACCTTGCCTTCTTTGGGGGACATGGCCATGGCTACACAGTTTCATTTTATAAGGCTGAATAGCTCTGACAGTATTGCAATTTTTTCTTCCTTTTAACAATTTAAAGGAACAGTAACTTATTTGAACTTTAGTGTGTCCACATATCGAGCAGTTTAAAATAATATATCCAAATTTCATTTATTTCAATATCAAATATACCTTTCAAAACAAAACATAGAAAAAAAGGGTACGTTATTTTAAGCACACTATAATAACATCAACATGTTGTATCTCAGCTAGCAGCACACAAAAACTAATTCATTAACAGCTTACAGACTTATTAAATTCAAAAGAATAATACAGTATGATAGGTCATACATCAGAAAGTCTTCCTAAGTAGGGAAAATTTCAAATCTATTTAGTTAATCCAGAAAGAAGAATATATTACAGCATTTCTCATTGAAGCTTATAAACAGTCCGGGGAGGAAGGAGGGGACTTGTACCATTTGGATAGGTCTGGAACTCTATATCTTTGCAAAGCTGAATCAGTCCAAGAGAGCAGCTTTTCCCCAAGTTTTAAGTCCAGGCATCCTTTTAAGGAGAGTAGAACAAACAAAGGGGGAGATAGATTCAGTCAGTCTGGTAGTAAGTACTTATAATGAATTTATTTAAATTTTATATAACTTTTTAAAAGTTTTTTTTTAAATGTATTGGATTTAACAGGTATTAACTACCACAGACAATTATGGATCAAAACAGGGAAACAGTTGGATAAGAGGAACTATATGAAGCATGTGCAAACCTTCAATATGTCCTAGATTTCCGATAGGGTTTCAAGTCCCGGTAATCATTCAAACCCCTTGAATTCACTGTATCCAAGGCAAAATCCAATGACCTTCCCTTTCCAGGAAAATATTTTTTTTCTGTTACCACCCCTGTGGGGATGTCCAACATGTTCCAACTTGGGGTTTGAATTATGCACCTGGATATAATGTCTCCCTACAGGGATATCGATATGTTTGTTCACTATTGATCGTACATGTTCTTGCACACTCTCTTTGAGCATTCTCACTGTTTTTTCCACATAATAGATGTTACAACTACACCATAATACATATACCAGAAAAGTGGTTGTGCATGTTATGAATTCTTTGATCAAAATCTCTGTTTGTCATAGGGTATCTCAATTATTTTCCTGTAGTCATATATTGACATACATTGTACCTTTGACATTTATAAACCCCCACTGGTTTGGTAGGTAACCAGGTCTGCTGTGCTGGTGTGCTAGGGGGGCACTTGACAGCACTGGCATGTGGCAGCTGGGTGTCTACATCCTGTGTGCGGTGTAGGGGATGGCTCTCTGGGCGGTTCCTGTGGTGTGCCGGCACCTGTGGCTTTGGGTACTTCCATCCTGGCATGACTGCTGCGTATGGGTGCCTGGAGCACATCCTGGTGCACCTCTAAGGGCTGTCTCAGGATGACCTGTCTGCAGTTCCACGGCCTTTCCTGTGGGTGGCTGGCCGATTTTAGGCCATCCTTTTGTCTGCCTGTCTTTGTGCGGCACGTTTCTGGGGTGCCTGACAGCTCGCCGCACATTTTGGCTGAATATCTGGATTTGCGTATTCATGTACTAATTCCCTTTTTTTTTTTTGTGCTGTATACATTATTTCTGCACGATCGCACATTTGGAAATGCGCGATGCACCTCTCCCTTTCGGATATCGTGCTTCCGCGTAATTTCTGGGATGCGCTGCACATCTCCATTTTGGGCTAGGCATCTCCTTTGAAAATGTGGGCCCCTGTATCTAGATTTGTTGATTTCTTCTTGCAGAAGACAATACAGTAGTTAAACTGAGAACCCACCTTAGAGACCTGGGTGACCTTTGACAAAACTGGAAGATTTTGTTTGGGAAGAAAATTTTGTTTGGCTTTCTACTGTTGTAGAAGCACTGTATTCATCAACTAAGCACAGCGAGGGTATCGCTGATTTGTAAATATTTTTTGGAGCACAGTGGCCCTTCCATCCCAAATAATTTCTTACTGGAGGCCATTAATTTCATACTGCACCACAGTGTGCAAGTTTTCTAATGAGTATTATTTACAAGCATTGGGAACTGCGATGGGGACCTGTTTGGTTCCATTATATGCAGACTTACTGATGGGATTGTGAGAGATTGACACTGTCTATTGTGAATGCTTCCCACATGCAGGCATGGTGTCTGGTGGTATTGATATATAGATGACATTGTCTACATGTGGAAGGTGCACCTGAAGGGGCTGCATCGTTTGTTGAATGGCTTAATGTGAATAATGTGAACTTCAAATTTATCTTTAGGACTGAGACCAGAGAGATCAACTTTTTTGACATCGTACTAGAAAGGATACCAGGTAACATAGTAAAAACAAAGGGTTACAAAAAGCAGACAGTGGTTAATTCTTTACTGCTGGCCAGCAGCGCCATAGGTGCTAGAACCTGTGGGTGGGGGTGGTGGTAGTCCCTTCCCACTCTTTTGTCCATGAGCGTTGTAAGTGCCCTTTTCATGTATAGAAGGTCAGAAGGAAAGCAGCATTGTCTCTTTTGTAATTACTGCTGCCTCTTGCTTTTCTCCATTTTTCAGCACCCACAAGCAGTGTGTACTCTCTGGCCTATTCCATCTTCTCAGTTCCTCCACTTTAGGAGGAACTGTAGTGAGGATGTCATGTTTAAGCAGCAAGCAGACGATTTGGAGGTCAGACTTCTAGGGGCTATGATAAACAACTATTGAAAGAATCCAGAGCAAGAGTTAAAATGCTGGGCAGAAAAAAAAAAATCTTCTGTGTCCCAAGCCTAAGAAGTCTTCATTAAGTGAACCAGCAACTTTCTCTGTTGCATTTAATTCGGTCACTGGACAAATAGGGGATATAGTCCACAAATATTGGGACAGTTTTATGGCTGATCAAGAACTGAAATGAGAATGAGGCACCAGACCTAGGGTTACCTTCAGGTGGGCACAAAATGTTCAAATAAATAAAAAAATGATAGGCTGAACCTTCAAATAGGATCTGGGGCTGCAGCAGTGAGTAGGGAAATGGGAAGCCTAGGTGGGCCATATTGTCCTTATCTGCTGACAGATTCTATGTTTCTGTGTAACCTTCTAAAAGTTGTCCAAGGCCTTCGACATGGTTGACCACCAAATATTATTGTCACGATTATCAGAGGTGGGTCTGGGTCATGGAGTATTGGCATGGTTTTGCTCTTATTTGAGTAGTAGTAGTAGGAGGCAGTTTACAGAACTTGGTGGCCACAACTCTGACCCCTTAATGGTGGCAAGAGGGGTACCCCAGGGCTCTGTCCTGGGACCCCTCCTCTTTTTGCTATATCTAAAAGATCTCAGTAGAAGTATTGGTGAAATTAACTACCACTTATACGCCGATGATACCATCATGTACACTTCTCACGCTTCGGTTTTGGAAATTCAAACTATCTTACAGAATCATTTTGATGCCCTACAACAATTCTTTTCAGATTCTAAACTAAAATTAAATACAACCAAGACCAAGTCAATGTTGTTTGGCGCTCCTTCTAAAATAAAATTGGGTTATAGGTTAGCAATATCTGACAGTTCTGGAACTGTACTGGAAAATGTTGAAACATACTGTATAAATATTTGGGGTACTGGCTGGACCAGAGTGGGTCAGGAGACATACGTGTTGAGAAACTGGTTGCCCAAACTGGTAAAAGGGTAGGATTTTTATTTAAAAATATATATTTTTATTTTTATTTTAGTTTTTGTTGACCGGGTAAGTGCACTAGACAAATCCTACCTATTTTCAGGCACGACCCAGGGGAGGGGGATACAGATGAATGAGAACTGACCTTGAACCAGATTAAGCTGTTGGTGGTGTTTTTAGTGAATGAGGGAAATTTGGCCAGGACACCGGGAAAATTCCCGTACTCTACAGGACCCAAGGCAACATGGTTTCACCAGGGGGAAGTCATGTCAGACCAACCTCATTGAATTTTTTGACTGGGTGACTAGGGAGGTGGATCAGGGGAGGGCAGTGGACATGGCCTATCTGGACTTCAGCAAGGCCTTTGACACTATGCCACATAGAAGACTATTACACAAACTGGGGAATATGGATGTGGGCAGGACAGTAGTGTGGTGGGTAGGTAACTGGCTGGGTGGCAGGACACAGAGGGTGGTGGTAAATGGCTGTCACTCCACAGAGGGAAGAGTGACCAGTGGGGTACCACAGGGATCAGTGCTGGGACCGGTCCTATTCAACATCTTCATCAGTGACATTGCACAGGATCTAGAAGGCAGAATTTCACTGTTCGCTGATGACACAAAGCTCTGTAACAGAGTAGACACACCAGAGGGTGTAGACAGAATGAGAAGGGACCTGCAGAAACTTGAAGAATGGTCAAGGGTTTGGCAGTTGAAATTCAATGCAAGAAGTGCAAGATAATGCATATGGAGCACAAAACCCTGGCACAATATATCAGTTGGGGGGTGAGGATATAGCATGCACCAAGCAGGAAAGGATCTTGGGGTTGTCATCTCTGATGACCTCAAGGAGGAAACAGTGTGACAAGGCATCAGGTAAAGCAAATAGGATGCTGGGATGTATAGGCAGGGCATCACCAGCAGGAAAAGGGAGGTCATAATTCCGCTATACAAGACACTAGTGAGGCCCCACCTGGAGTACAGTGTACAGTTCTGGAGACCATACCTCACGTAAGGACATAGACAGGGTAGAGAAGGTTCAGAGGAGGGCAACAAAGATTGTGCATGGGTTGCATCACAAGTCCTATGAAGACAGGTTGAAGGAACTGAACATGTACTCCCTACAAGGAGAGGAGGGAGAGAGGGGATATGATAGAGACATACAGTATCTTACAGGGAGGAACAGGGTGCAGGAAACACTATTTTAAGCGAAAAAGATGTTTCAGGACTAGAGGGCATGGGATGAAGTTGGAGGAGGGCGATTCAGAGGAAACATGAGAAAGAATTTCTTCACAGAGCGGTGGTGGACAAGTGGAACTCCCTGCCAGAGGAAGTGGTGGGAGCTGAAACAATCACAGGATTTAAGAATGCATGGGATAGACATAAAGAATTCTAGAGGTCAGGGTAAGGAAATAGACTTCTAGGAAAACAAACTGAACTTACAAGCTCAAATGGGCAGACTAGGTGGGCCATAGGCCCTTATCTGCCGACACTGTCTATGTATCTATGTATCTTTTTCGATAAGTGCCATGGGATCTTTAACATCCACCTGAACTACCACCAATCCAGGCAGATAGGACCTCGGTTTAACGTCTCATCTGAAAGGCGGCACCTCAGAAGTGCAGCACCCCTCTCATGTTGCACTACAGTGTCAGTACTGGGATATTAAGCCAAGTGCCAGATGTGGGAATTGAACCCACAGCCCTCTGATCTCCTGGCCTCAGAGGCGAGTGCGCTACCTGCTGAGCCACTGACACTTGAATAAACATGGTTTAGATTCAGTTTCTATGAAAACCATAATTACGGTTCAGATACTTCCTTTATTTGATTATGCAGATATTTTATATGCTAGCACAACCCATGACCATTTACATAAACTTGACATTCTCTGCAATCGCTTGGCTCGATTGATACAGAAGTGCCTAATTTGTTCATCACTGTGAGTTATACAAAATTCTGGGTTGGGTTCCATTAAATCAAAGAAGGGTCAACCATAGGTATGCATTTGCATATAAATGTGGTTTGGGCCATATCCCAGATTGCTTGAACAATAGGCTAAATTCTAGGTCTATTGATCAATCATTGAGGAATGCTTCTGTTCAGGAATTATCTGTAGCAGTCACCAAAACTAAACGTTCCCTAAACTTTTTTTGTCAGTTTGTCCCTATCTTTTGGAACAAACTCCCGTATGGATTTAGGAGGTTAGATATTTCACCCCCCCATCTGTTTTTATGTTAAAACTATACTTGTCATCTCATGTACATGTTTGTGATTGTTATAGATGACTAATTGTATTGTATGTATGTTGTGTTTTATCTGTATTTTGTAATTAGGTCACCATTGTGAATGAGCTTATGCTCAATGGTTATTCCTATAATAAACAAAAAAAAAAAAAAAAAAAAGTGACGTGCCATGGAATTGCCCCCCCCCCCCGCAAAGGATTCACGATGTGTAAAAACTGTAGTGTTTGTAAATATTGCAAATGCATCTAAGTCTTTGAACATGGAAACATAGAAATATAAACCATGATGGCAGAAAAAAGACCAGAGGTCCATCCAGTTCGTCTGTATTTCCTGGAACCTTCCCCGGAACCTGTTGTTTCTCCAGGGTACTAACCCTTCCCGTCACCCCTAGTTACCACTATTCCCTTCATTCTATCCAATGTCTGCTTGAATCCTCTGATTGTGTTTGCAGCCACCACCTCCGTCAACAGACTGTTCCAAGGTTCCACCTCCCTCTCTGTAAAGAAATATTTCCTCATGTCCCTGTTGAACTTCCCTCCTGTTAATTTCCACTCATGACCACGTGGCCTTGAGTTGGTATTCAGGGTAAATAATTTCCCACAGTTTACCTTGTTAATTCCTTTAAGGAACTTGAAGGTCACCATCATATCTTCCATCTGATTTACAGTAAGTACATATTTGGTGCCTTGAGATGCTTCTCAGAGGATCTGCCCTACTGGCCCTGAATAATTTTTGTTGTTCTGTGTTGCACTGTTTCCAACCTGTCCCTGTCCTTTCTCAGGTGAAGGCTCCAGAACTGGACGCAGTGCTCCAGGTGAGGCCTCATGAGAGCTCTGTATAGGGGAAGTATTACCTCTTTTCTTCTGGTATCAGTACCTCTCCCAATGCATCCCCAGCATCCTGTCAGCCTTGCTATGGGACTTGTTGCACTGGCTTGTTTGTTTAAGGGAGTTACTGATGATAACTCCTAGATCTTGTAATGGTATGTCTTTTTTTTCTTGTTCTCTGGAGGTTTATGGTTACTAAGAGTGCAGTGGCCTGAAATACAGTAAGCAGAGTACATTTATGTGTCTGAGCTCACCAGTAAAGTTTTGGAATTTGCTGAGTATTTGATCCCTAATATTATCTTCCATTCCTTTTATCTTTTTAAAGAGCCACCAATGTCTCAAAACATACTATTTTGGCACAAAGCAGGATGTATTTCTCATTAACTTTGTATTTATTACCCCCCCCCCCCCAATTATGTATTACTAAGGTCATATGCTTGAAAACAGTATAGTTCTTTGAGGGTTCATCAGCTCCTGTTGTTTCTTCCCAACCTGATGTCGTAATACTCTGCTTGTGACATCACAGTTATTCCTATGGCAACAGACTATGATGCCACAACAGATTATTATGATTTCAAGCAGGGAATAAGCTACAGAGGCAGATGAACTGTAATAGATAAAGATCTTGTTTTTTGTGAGCATTTCTTCAGTAATACATAATGGAGAGCAGAAACATATAGAACATACATGAAATGGAAGCTAAATTGTGTCTAACTATTATGTTTTCTAAAGTTTTCCCAAAGGGATCAGCTGCTCTTTAAAGTATGGGCTAACATTTTACCACTTTTGTCCCCATTATGATAAAAATGACATCCAATTGCAAAACAAAGTACAGAATTGAAGAATTCGTCAATCACAATACCACATTTGTGGTATATGCTGTTATGTATACCTGCAGTAAAATATATGTCAGCTGAACAGTATGTCCATTCAAAAGATGTTTGCAGGAACACGTCTGAGATATTTTAAAGGGAACAGAAGATATCCAGCAGTAGGACACTTTTAAAGTAGTCCATAATTTGAATACTGAGGACTGCTTTGCATTACCACATGTCAGGCCTCAATTGTCTAAAACTATGTGGGCATAATGAGCTAGACTTGCAGAACTGCATGTGAATATTTGCCCTGTTTGTCTCTTCTGAGTATCAACATGTAAAAAAACAAAACAAAAAAACACCGGCCCGGTGGCACTGAGGGTTGAGGCGCTGGACACCACACCTTGTGCTACGCCTTAGACCCGGGTTCGAGAATGAACCTGGCTCGTCGGGGGTTGGCTGGGGAGGGAGTGGATTGAGCATCCGAAGACTACTCTTCTCTCCCTGGGGAGGGTTCAGGGCTTGCACTGCACTGCAGCGGCCCCCAATAGAGATCAGAGGTTCCACAGTCGCGGTGCAACTAGAGGGAGGAGTATGGCGGACGTCAGCATGTTGCACTCAGACATCATTGCACGTCTGTACTCTGGGGGGGGCATGGTGGAAATGGCGGTCGGTCATGCTGGCATGATGGCCGTGCCTCTGCACACCCTCGGACCCATATGGAATTGCGTCCGGATATTAGATCCGGGCCAGGATTAGAGGGTCCCTGCCGCAGGTACTGTGCATGCTAGCCCTGTGCGAGTGAGCCGTTGGGGGTTGCACGGGGTGCAGAGGACAGTGGCTGGACGATTGCAGACTGAGCAGCAGAGAGCAAGAAAGAAGGTAGTAATTAAAAAAAAAAAAAAAAAAAAAAAGACCAGTGACTTATAGTATGTGTAGGAACGTTATCAATGGAAATCCATCCCAACAAAAACCTTGTTATGCTGTACTAGCTACCTAGCTAGTGCAGCATAACAACTAAGAACTTGATTGTGCATGTGCCCTGCGTGATCTTCCCTCTACTTGGCAGCAGCCGTGGCAGTGAGAGTGAGTCCACAGGACAGCATTCCACAAAAAAAACAAAACAAAAAAACAAAGTAAGGACACAGTATTTCACAGTGTCTCTTGTATTACTGTATTTCGGCAGGCCTGCATATTTTTTCTTCAACATGCACTATAAAAAAAACACTGAATGCCCGACGATCAGTAACAAGCTTTGTTAGTGCATCGAGAGGTTCCCATGGTGACTGAACCTCTCGAGCTGCACACTTGAGGTTCAAGCAGTTGCCATGGGAACCTCTCAATAAACTAACCAGCTTATTACTGATAGGTAGGCATTCATTATTCTCTATATTGTACATTGTGGTACTGTATTATGATTGTTCTTTCTTTTAGTGTGTCTTTAATGGTTATCTATTTTCCTTGTTCTCTGGAGGTTTATGGTTACCAAGTGTAGTGGCCTGAAATACAGTAAGAAGATCACATTCATGTGTCTGAGCTCGCTAGTAAAGTTTTGGAATTTGCGGAGTATTTGATCTCTAATATTATGTTCCATTCTTCATGTCATTTCAAAGTATGGGCTAACAGTGTACCACCTTCATTTTTTTTTTTATATATATATCCTGTACTTTATTGAGAGATTTTTCTTTTTTCCTGCCTTAATGTTTCATTATTCCCATTTGTTAAAGTTTTATATTAATAGCTGATATTTGGGTTTCCAAATTGTGTAGTTCTATCCTTTTAATTCTTTTGTGTTTTATTTCAAAATAGATTAATTCTCCTCTTATTAGTGCTTTAAAAGTGTCCCAAAGATCTATAATTTGTTGAGCACAGTTATAATAAAAAAAGGAACTATTGTATCTGTTTGCTTATATAGGAAATAAATTCTGGTATTCTGAGTAATGAGTTATTAAAAGACTACTGATGTATACATATTTTCTTTGTTGGGTTGGTATTGAAGTAGCAGTAACCACTGAATGGTTTGCTATTAAAATATGTACAATATTTATTTCCAAAAAGTCTATATGTAGCTGTGGAACATAATATCTAATACCTCAGGAATCCCTCACTATGCTTAACTTGTGCAATCAGCCTGGAGGATTGAGCTGTGCTGGAGAGAGAGAGAGAGAGAGTGGAATTTATGCTAATAATAGAACTCTGTCTCGTGGGGGTGCTGAGTTCTGCAGTGCAATGTCAGATTTATTTCTCCACCTGTGAAAGCAAGTTGGCCTGAAGAGCTCTCCTCAAGAGATTCACCTCTGACTATTTCTGTCTGCAGTTATAAATATTTGCTTATTTTCTTTTTTATAACTCTGCATTTTAGGGTTTAGATAGAGCAGTTTTGTGTTTTATTTCCATTTTTTACATTTTTTTTCCTCTGGTTCCTCAGTGATTCCGGGAATCGTAGAATCCTCTTCCTGTTTGTTAGCAGTTTTTATTTAATCGCTATTTTTAAGTGTTAATTTCACATTTTTTCTTAGCTGGAGTATAAATTTAGTATATTTAGTATCTAGTGACTGTAATTATGGAAACCAAACCGTTTTGGTTGGGATTTTTTCCTTCTTTGACAAGATGTCTCCTACGCAGTGCAAACTTTACAAAAAAATACTGGATCATGAATGTTTTAAAAGATTTGAAAATAGTTTCACTTTTCTTTTGTCCTCAGTAGTTTATATTTATGGTTTTCTCTAATTCTGGATTCAAGTATATATTAAAATCGTCCACCAGCATTATAGGTGATGAACCCAAAACTATAACGCCTTCTTTAATGGAATGTTATTCAGAAAATGTAATAGTCTGTAAATTGACCATATACTGATAGAAAAATATACTCTTTATCAAATGTACATACTGTAACCATTGTTATTCTGCCTGCTTTGTCTATGTAACTATCAATATAGTCAAAATTAATATGATTATCAAGATAGGACATCACTGCTTTTAGTGGTATGCCACTCTGACAGCAACACCAACACAGTGACCTACCAACCCGTCGACAAAATTGACAGGTTGCCGACAGGTCGCTGTGTTGGTGTGCTCAACACGGGGGCACACTGTCTCTCAGTCCTGCACCTCCCGAGGTGCTCAACTGGAGTTGGTAATCATGAATACAGGGGCGTGGGAAAAAAAAAATGGACAGAGACACGCGGGAATTATGTCAACCACAACTGCAGTCGACATAAGTCCTGCCGTTGAGATGCCAGTCAACAAAATTGTTGTTGAACCGGCATCGTAGAGCCCTTTTAGTTGTCCCTAATGAATAAAGTATCTGACCCACCCTTGAAGTGTACAATTTTTGTAACTTATTTTTCTTCAAGATGCATCTCCTGTTAACATTTCTATTTTTTTTTTTTTTTTGGTTGCATATGCTAATAATTTCTTCCTTTTAATAAGGAAAGAGACACCATTTACATTCCACATGGGACATTAGATTTTTAGTTTCTCTCCCTGCATAGTGTATTTTGGAAAGTTGACTGAGCTTTAAATTTGTGTGAACATAGCACCGATTCATTAGTAAAGAAAAAAACACTTTTTTAACTGCATTATAAGTTAAATATTTTTATTTATTTAGTTCTAGTTGATTGCATAAGTGTGCTAGTCAGCAAAGCTGCCTATTTTCAGGAATGACCCGAGAGGTTACATACAATGGTGTGGGCAACAGTGAAATCCAAAAAATAAAATGTGTGACAACAAGCAGTGCAAAAAAGCCGGACGCATTAGTCAGGTACCTACAAAATGAAGCAATAATAAGACATGGAATTAATATAAACATACACATTACAGTGGTGTAGGCAAAGAAAAGACAGAAACAGTACCCCTGAGCATGACACAATCAACAGTGTACAAATGGATAAGTGCGAGGGAATAATTGGTTCAGGCAAGGCTCTGGGAGAGCAGGACATGGAGAACAGGAACAAGTGTCAGAGCAAGAGAATCAGGCAAGTGAGAGGTTACACCCACCACAGGAGCAGAGTTCAGAACTGGCAAGTATCTTGCAGTTCCCACTTGAAACTCCAGGAGGTTTGGGAGTTGCTGAGAGTCAGCGGAAAGGAATTCCACACTTCCGGAGCACTAACAGAAGGTGTTTTTCACCAAATTTAGTGTTGCACTTTGGTTCAGTAAGGTAGGAGTTTTCAGTGGATTTCAGGGGGTAGACAGAGTGAGCAGGTTATAACAGTAGGGCCAGCTTGTCCAGTTTCTGGGAGGTGATGATGTTTTTGATGAAACAAGTGGTAGTGAATTGCAGATCGACTGTAGGGGCTAGCCAGCCCAGGTCGGAGTAGAGTGAACAGCAATGAATAAGCTTGGACACTGACAGAGCAAAGCGGCAGATGTTGTTATAGCAGATGTCCCACTTGTGGAGGAGCCCTCTTGAGGATTCCAGAAGGGCAATCATCCTATAGGCCAGTTTAGGTCTCCGAACCCCCTTAGTGATGGACAGCCTCACTTTATATGCCAGACCAAGTTGTATGTTGACTGTTTTAATAGTATTAGAGAGGTGTAGGTTGAAGTCCAGGACCTGATCCAAGGTAACCTCAAGGTATTTAAAAGTGGAGACATTGAGCAGGGTGTCATCAGATGCGCTGATGCATAATGACCGGTGACAGGCCCTAATTTTGGGTCCTGTGCCAAAGAGCATGGCAACTGTCTTTTTTATTGTTGAGGACCAGTCTGTTTTGTTTCAACCAGTGCTGGAAGGTGTTGAAGTTTGGGTTTAGGTTCCGGTTGATGGGTCAGGGGAGCTGGAATATAGTACCAAGTCATCGGCATATAACAAGACAGAACATGGGTTGGAGAGTGGGGGGATCATTTACGAAGATAGAAAAAAGCAGTGGCTCCAAGATGGAACCCTGAGGAATACTGATCTAGGTGTGGAAGAGAGAGGACTTGGCATTGCCAGTCTGTATGAACTGCTGACCCTCAGAGAGATCAATGCAGAACCAGGCAATTGTGGAGGTAGAGATGCCAAGGGTGGACAGCTTGGATAGGAGCATTGAGTGGTTCACCAGGTCAGATGCCTTCATGAGATCTACGGAAATCACCCCTGTGAAAAGGCCTTTGTCCATGGCCAGCCTGACAGCATTGGTGAACTGAATGAGCACAGTGGAAGTGCTATGCCCCCACCGAATACTGTGCTGATCTGGAGAGAGAAGATTGTGGAGGTGAAGGTGGTCCGAGACTTGGGCAGCCACTGTTTTCTCCAGAATTTTGGATAAAGTTGATAGAATGGCAGTAGGGCAGTAGTTGTCCATATTTGTGGTTTCACCCTTTTTGTGGATGGGGACAACATGTGCAGTCTTTCGGGGGGGGGGGGATCATGGCCTGTAGCCAGAGACAGATTGAAGAGGTTTGTGGCTGGAGAAGCAATGAGGGGGACAATGGATTTCAAGAATTTGGGTAGTAACCCGTCCACCCCAACAGACCCATAGGGAAGGATGGAGTTAAGGAGGCACAGGACTTCAGATATGGTGACTGGGTGGAGGTTAAAAGGAGGGTTGGTTGGTTCCTTGATATCCAGAGGTGATCCAGATGAAGGTGCAGGGGGCGATGCATAGGCAGAGGTGTCCGAGAAGCGAGAGTTTAGAGCATCAGCGATAGTGAGAGGATTATTGCAGCTTGTACCATCCAAGACCACTTCAGTTATGGTTTCGCTTTTGTCTCTTCCCATGATAGAGTTAATGTGTCTCTTACAGAGATCTGGAGAAGCTGCTGGTAGTAGGTGTTCTTGGCAGGTTTTTTTTTTTTTTAAACTTAATTTTTTAAGATTTTACTGCATAACAATACAGCTTAAAAAAACTCCGTAAGGTAAGCACAATCACAGTTAAACTCTAAAAAGCAAAGTACAAGAGCATACAATATTTTGACAGTAAGAAAGTTGCTTTGCCCCAAACCTTGTTACATGACTGAGGTGTATTCCAAAAGCATAGAATCCAGAGATGGTTACTAAATAGCCTTATCTGCCATGAGCGGGGATATTTCATTTAGTAAAAATAACACATTGGTATCCCTTATCTAAAGTAAGGCTTGCTCCCCCAAACCCAACATAGAGATTCAAAATACAGTGCAGCCCAAATAAGTGCACATCCTAGTTAAGTGCACACTTTTTCAATATCCCGTTTTTTTCCCCCTATGTTTCCCATGTTAATTTGATTGCTTAAATGCACACTGTATAAGTGCACATTTCAGTTAAGTGCACATATTTTGGGAGAAAAGCCTATTAGTTGTTATGTTCTGCACCTTCCTAAGTGCACATCCAAATAACATATTGCTGCAGAGTATCCTACAGCCCCTTTATTCCTCCTTTATAAGTCCACCTTATGCACTAATTGACTTTTGTGCTAAGTAACATTGTCTGCTGCAACTACAGTAGTCTTCACTCACTCATTGCAATGATCACAGAAAGAAAGTAACATTCTTTCTTGAACAGAAGCTTGCCTTACTTAAACTTTGTCAGACAGATGCCAAGCTGTGCAATGTTGCTAGGGACTATGGTATCAATGTTTCTACTGTGTCCGTATTTATGCTGCGAGGGAAGGCGGGTCGGTCGTCGGCCAATCTGTCCGGGGGAACCACAAACCTGGAAGAGGAGATCGCTGAAATGCTGCTACCGATTCCCATGCTACCGACCAGAATGACGCCCATGGATTTTGTCACATACCGAGCAATCAGGATCTGGTGACCTGGTGACTTTCGCTGAAGTAATATGGAGCATGAATAAAGTAAGAAACTGCATATGTGCACCATTTAGAGAACTTGTACTACGAACTGCATATACACTATGTATTACTGTAGCACCAATGAAATAAAGCATTTCTAACCCATCGGAATGCCTGGAAAGCTATTGTTCGGTTAAATGCACAGCCCGGTTAAGTGCACAATTTTCAAATATCTCGAGGGTGTGCACTTAAGCGGGCTGCATTGTAATAGGCAACCCCTTGAGGAAGCTCTGCTAATTCAAGGATCTCAGCATTGAAAAGTTTCCTTTAAACATTTGAAATGGACATGTAAGGGTTCTCAATCACTATAAACAAACTTAGCTGTAAAAGTATACTGTTTTATAATCTTTAAAGGTATTTATATATTCGCTGATTTGACAGTACAAAACAGGCTGATAACCCATTATACTAATATTACTTTTATAAAGATTTAACTTTAGTGTAATTATCAGAACGTTAAACAAACAAAGATATAATCTTGAATAACATGTCTTAGTGTTTCTAAAACACTTAGCACAAGGTCTGCAACCTCTCAATCTCCTAGCTGTTAAACAGTAGGAGATTAAATGCACCCGCACTGAAATAGAGCTTGGAACGGTGGGGAAAAAAATGCTCATCTGAGGGAATGAAAAACACGTTGTCACATGCGGAATGGCCGTCGCCATGTGGTGCCACCATATTTATTTCATTTGTGCAGCCATGTGGAAAGGAAGACCAACATAATATGGTCAAAAGTACAACATGGCAAATCACAGAGCCCTGTAGTGACTGCACGCATAGACATCCCGGCATAAGATTTTGATTAGTTAAATACAGCACCAGTCAAAGGCTAAATCTCAGTCGTTCTTGTAGGCTGCTACCTCACCGACAGTCACTCAGTCATTTATAGGCTCCTCCTCCAAGTCATGGTCCCGCCAATGGAATTCTCTTTCAGTTTTATCCAGCAACTTGGTTGCGTCCTTTGGGTCTCAAAATTGGTAGGTCTTGTCCCCATACATAACTTTCTGGCATGAGCAAAAGATGTTGGACTCCTAACTGCCAGAGCCTTGTATGCACCCCATCAAATCCTTTACGTCTTTGCCTTGTTTCATAACTTAGATCAGGAAATTGATGGATTTGATTCTCCTGCCATTCTGACAGGCCCTTTTGTTTGGCTTTTTGCAGTAGGGCATCGCGCTTCATAACTGACCCCAATTTGACCAAAAACAGCCCGAGGTGTTGGAGTATTAGTTGGTCTGTGATTGTGGGCTCCTCAGGGGGTGATGCGATAACTTTTGACCACACATGGGGTGGATAGCAGCTGGTAGTGGTCCGTCAACCATGTAGCTATGAAGGCTGAAAGATTATCCCCTTCAGCTCCCTCCGGTAGTCCCAATATTCTAATATTAGTTTCTCTTACAGAGTTTTCTGTATTCTCCAAGCTTTTCCTCAGTAGGCCATTTTCCTTCACTAAACCTGTAGAGACTGTGAGGGCTCGATCTGCCATCAGGGTTTCAGCCCTAAGTGCACCAATTTCATTATCCATTGACTTTAGTTGTTCTTGAAAGTCTGACATTTTGTTTATCCAAGGACTGAATTGCACGTAACAGGGCTGCGTTTGTTGGCAGTGAGGGATCAGCATCTGGGGCAGATTGTTAATCATCTTTGGTAGTTCCCCAGGCGAGGCTCCTTAGGACTGGGTCCCCCCAGCCCCCACTTGCCTGTTTGATCACCATATGGCATCTTCAGTGGCCACGAACAGTGAACAATTTGATATTGCCAGAGTCTGTACAACATTCTCTGTCTGACAGCAGTTAAGTGAATCTAAAATCCCCAATGTTCAATTAATGGATAGAAATTGCCATTACTTGTTGCAGAGCTTCACAGGGTTGCTGCTCCTTGCTCGGCAGTTGGCCATGCCCCCGCCGCTCTTGGCAGTTCCAATGGATGCTTTGCAAAAGTTCCTGAGACTTTTGTACTTGGCCCAGTCAGCAGGGGACTGAGATTGTTTTGCTTTAATCCAGAATTTGTGTCTTAGTTTGATAGAGGCCAGTAGCTCACCATTTAGCCAACATGTGACAGCTCCTCGAATTCTGCAACTTTTTAATGGGAGGGACATGCTTGTCCTGCAAGGCCAGAAGCTTGGAGAGGAAGTGTTGTGCAGCAACTAAGTTCAGTGTTGGAGGTCTGGTACATAGGCACCTAGTCCGTATTGCAAAGGTTGGAGATAAGAGCCCTCTTATCCAGTTTTGAGAAGTCCCGGAACTGAATTTCTCTGGATGGGGGTATGGGGGTCCTAGCTTGCCAAAATACAGTAGACTGGAGAGTGGTCACTGGTAGAGTCTGGTAAGACGTCCACAGCACTGATCCTGTCAGATCTGTTAGAGATGATTCAATCTAGTAGAAACTGGAGACTGCTGCTGTTTGACAGTCTGGCCGGGGAAGATACCGACTGGGTCAGGTGGAGCCTCCCCAGCTCAGCAGCATATAGACTGGTTCTCTTGCCCAGCCAGCCCAGAATAAGATCACCCATGATAACAAATTCATGTTTGCCTTTTAACGAGGCATGATAGCTGAGTACATTTGTCAGATCAGATAATCCATTTTTGGGGGGGGGTTACAGATGCACAAGATGTCCAGGTTTTTAGTGAGGTCCAGGGTAACAACTATATGAATAGTCTCGCGTAAACAACTTGTATTGATGGATCGTACAGAGATGTCGTGGTTCTCCCTAGTGTAGAACATTACACCCTCTCCCCTCTTAGCATTGGGACAGTCACACCTGTGGAACTTATAGCCTTTGACTGCACATATGGAGTCAGGGGTGTGGGGTTTCAACCAAGTCTTTGACAGACCTAGTATGTCAGGGGAGTAGTGAGCCATCCAGGCCTCCAGCTGTGCAAAGATGGCAGTAAGGCTTTTAATATTCACGTGAGCGAGCCTTAGTCCCCTCTCTTTTTTTTTTTTATTTCTTTTTATTGTTTATAAATTCACACATTGAACAATGGAGTTTACTTCAACATCGTACAATACTTTAACATACACATCATGAAGTTCAGTACATGCTGTTATATGCTCCATTTTACCCTTCACCCCTTTTTTGAGAACCAGAGGGAGGGGTTGGTAGGAGCAGTCCTCGGTTGGGTTCAATGTCACCAGAGAGAGAGAGAGTAAGCAGGCATAGATGTACCCCGGTTTCAGAGAGGAACATTGGGAGATGGCCCCTTAGTGGCCCATGAGGAGGAGAGGGTTGGGTAGTGTGCTATTTTAGCAAAAGGGATAAATTTTAAGAGCCAGGTTGTAGAGGGGGGTATTCCCCCTGACCAGCAGGTTTGAGAAGAAAAAGCTCCAATCATCAGAACTTTGGTGGCCAGCAAAATCTTCCGAGGGGAAGGGGATTAGATCAGCCGAGAAGAGGAGAGCTAGCAGTAGAGTTGCCACTCCAAGAGAGCAGAGGAGGAGCTTAGGAACCCACACAGTGAGCAGAGAAGCTGGGAGGCAGAGTAGGACAGAGGAGCTGAGAGGCAGGACTCAAGGGTGACTGAAAGGTAAAGACTAGGGGAGAGGAACAGTTTCAGGAGAGATAAAGGGGGAAGCCAAGGTGAGGTGGCCAGAAATTAAGGGGAGATCTGTGGGAAAACAGGGGCTTGGGTAACAGTGCAAAGGTAGTCATTCATGTGGGATGTTCTATAGAAAAAAGTGTGGAAGATTCAACAACACCAGATTCAGAGTAAAACCCATCTTAAATACCTAGGATAGTGCATTTGGTGAGATACCCAAGGAACAGGGTCAGTTCCATTTAGCACTTAGACCTAATAACAGGGAGGCCTACGATAGAGTTTTTTTTTACCACCAGAGCCGCAAGACCCAAAATGGAGATAATAGTGGGAGCCTGAGAAACATGGTCCAGTTACCATATAAGCAGTTGTACCTAAAAGTACTGTATATAATGGAATAATGCTTTTAAGAGGACTAAGAGAGGCTAGCATATAAACCCTCAAGCTTGAAACAAATTTCTGATGAGCCCATAGGTTAGATTCTCTCACAAACGGTGGTACAGAAATACAGTGCCTTGCAGACTGGCATGAAACTTAAAGCTTAAGAAAACATTTGCAAGCAAATACTATTCTGAGGGCAGCTTTATACTTACACTAAATTGCATTTTGCTTCCAAAAAAGGATGCTCTGTTGTTGGCTTTCCCTTTAGGTTGTCTGTCCCTATCTGTTACTGCATTCCCGTTGCGCACTAATAATTGGATTATTATATTGCAAATACTACTAAAAACTGTAATTCGCTACATAAAGGTCACATAAATCATAAACAATAAAGACATAGGTTTTAGATGTCTGCATCCCCCGCCCTTCTACTGTGACCTTACCCTTAAGGCCCAAATTAAATATCCAACATAAAGGACCCTCAGCAATTTTCATTATGTCATGTAACCCTCCTGTTACCCAGGGTTACTAGAATCCCAGTAAGACCTAGTGGTAGGCAGGGAATGCAGCTTGTGAAACTCCAGTTAAATGTATTTCACACTGTCTCACTCTGTTCTCAGTCTCAGCTGAGACTGAGGGATGACATCATTTAGAACTGTCACAGCTGCATAAGCCATACTGGAATGTTGCAGTTGGAGGTTAGAGTAGAACGTTGGGGAATTTTAAGTCAGTCTAGACAGTGGAGTAGAGTCTGTGCAGTGAGTAGAAGAGGTGCTTTGCTGTAAGCAGGCCCTCTGAGCTCTAAGCTCTGTCAAAGAGCTATTTTTTTGTTGTAAGGTGTGTGTTCTCACCTGAAGAGGAACACAAAAAAAGCACATTGAAGTGGTGGAGACCACTTTCAGTGGTTCAGGGCCCCATCCCTGTGGGGATGGGGGGGAAGGAATCAGCCTGCTTCCAGGTGCAACCCCCCCATTGTCTGGCTAGGGAAAGAAGCTGCCTAATTTAAGTTCGTGCTGAGGCACTAGAAGCTCTGAACAAGAGTTCTTTGAGGAGAAAAAGCCTGTGGGGCACCTGCAACCAAGGGATGAGTTTGCTCTGCTAAAGGGACATGTGTTTTCACCTGAATCAAGATGAAACTAAATGGACTGTTACTGTGGGGTCAGGAAAAGACAGCCAAGTACAGTTTAGAAGATTTTGGGATTGGACTGCTTAACTCTGTGTGTGTGTGTGTGTGTGTGTGTGTGTGTGTGTGTGTGTGTGTGTGTGTGTGTGTGTGTGTGTGTGTGTGTGTGGGTCTAGAGTAATGGACATAGCCTCTTATTAAGTATGTTCAAGTTCAGCACAAATGGGATATAAAGGCAGTAGATTGAATGTGGCATACGTTTAAAAAGAATCTACACAGCAAAGTGTTTTAAAGGATGAGGTGTTACAGTCCAGAGAAATGGCGAGGTATGATTTATGGGAGCAAGAGGTGGGAGACCCCCCCCCCCCACATCAGTAGTAACCAAATTCACCTCTACGGATTTGCTCTGGGACACCTGTTGCTTTCTCTCAGATACTTGGCCAGTGCCTGAGGAAAGTACCCAGACGTGGGATTGATGAGGAAGATTCCCTGATGGAGCAGAAGTGCTCATAGGTGGTTTGAGGAGCCACCAGTAAATGTTTCCATGCTATATAGAAAGTGTCCAAGTGGCTGGCAAGGGAGCCGAGCCAGGGAAAACCCAAAGCAGCGTACAAGTTCGGGCTGTGTGCCCAGTGTGTTTCAGAGCCTGAGGGCTAAAGTAATGAGGATGTGTTCTGGTCTCCTTAAATCTACATTACCAGGAGTGTAGCCCCGTGGGGGTCCATCTATGCTTTGTTTATTCTCTTGGATGTGAATAAAAGCCACACTTTAGAATCCCACTTCTGCTATTGGACGTTACAGTTATTGACTCCTTTGTCCGGAGTTACTTGGGTGCCCCTGTTGCAGAGCAGCCAAACCTAGCCAATGTGCCGAGTGACGTATTCCTCCCCGAACCCAGCCTGCCAGGTAGAGCTGTCAGATAGAAACAGCATACCTGGGTGGGGGTTACATGTCATATATGGGTAAGCCCAATAATAGTAGTAAGAAACATATAAAAAAAAAATTCCCTGCAATACATCAGTTTGAATCTCATACCATTGTTCAAATCTTGTAATACTATTGTTCAGAGCTTGTAATACTATAATTTCGAGCTCTGAACAGTAATATTTCGAAACAGATGTAGGATCGCGCACTGAAAAATTCCTTGTGCTCAGCGTGAGACAGTTTTTTACTGTAACTACTGTGTAAAGTACAGTATGCCAATGCCAGAGTTAGACAGCCTGCATTCCAACTCCGAAACTCCCCGGAACCACATATTACCAAAAAAAAAAAAAGGGGGACTGTATATCACTTGGCTTTAATACCATCTCGAGGTTCACGTATATTCATTGCAAAAAAACCTTTTGTTGGTACACTAGTTAGGGTAAAGCAACAAAAATAGGCAGCAATGGGTGTGGTGTGTGCCTTGGGGTTGTCGGCACTAACTAACTTCCTATTCCCACTGAGATGGATGCCGTGGATGTGAAAGGGGTGAGCGTTAGGGCTGACAACCCCAAGGCACACCCAGTGCCTGTTGCTGCCTGCAGGGTGGAGGTGGGGTGTTATGGTTGCAAACCCTAGTACCTCATTTCTCTACTTTTGTCATTTTAACCGAAACTAGTGTATTAACAAAGTTTTTTGCAATGAAGTTCCTTACTTTTTGAGATAGTATAATCATATTATTTTGCCTGTGGGAGTGCAGGACCCAGTGTGCTCCCATCCATCCACAACTTCTTTTTTTTTTTCATATGTAATTTCTGGGTTTTTGTGGGTTTTCACCCAACCTGTACACCCATGTATCCCCGATGTAGCACATATGTGTGGAGACACATGCCCGCACACCATTTGGAATGCCCCTCCCTTTCAGTCGCACTGTTGACTGCCTGCGCCAGCACCGAACCTCCATTCGGTGATGGTGGGACTACGGGCAGGAAACCCCCACCCCTTACCCTGGAGAGGAGAGCCAGCGCTCTATCCTGCTTCCCCCCCCCCCCAATGCTTGCATCCTGGCAACCTGAGGTTGTTCCCAAACCTGGGTCACCAGCGTAGTGCAAGGTATGATGTCCAGCACCTCAACCCTCGGCACCACCAGGCTGGCTCTATCCACAACTTTTAAGATGGTACAATCAGATCCTTATTTGCCTATGGGAGCGCAGAGCGCAGGGCCCAGAGAGCCCTGTGCTTCTGTGCCTCCATAGATGCACATATATATATGTTGGCATGGAAGCGAGAGGGCCCTGCGTTTTGAATTTTAGCAAATCTACAACTAAACTGTTGTTATAGCCTTATAATCACCCCACCTCATGAAGCTGGAAGTAAAAATGTGAGACTGTGAGGCAAAATGAGATTCCGTGCCACCGCAACATCATTCCATGCCACAGGTGTGAAAAACAAAGTTTGGCAAGGATTTGAAAACTGACAGCTGTCATATGAACATACATATGAAGAAGCCAGCAGAAGAAGGTCATTTGGTCTATCAAGTCTGCTTGTATTGCATGGTCCACAGCTTGAGCTAATGCCCCTGCCCCCCCCCCACTCCTCCCATCCTCTCTACCCATGATCCTTACCTTCCCTATGCCTCTCAGCCTCTCTTAAAGCTGCCCACTGTCTTCAATGAGATGACCTCTTCCAGCAGTGCATTCCGAGTGTCCACCACCCTGTCTGTGAAGAAGTGCTTCCTGACCTCCCTCCTAAACCTCCCACCCTCCAACTTAAGACTGTGCCACCTTGTGTTATGGTTGCCACTCAGCTTAAAGAGACTCTCCTTCTCAACCTTATTTATTCCTTTCAAGTACTTGAAGGTCCCAATCATGTCCCCTGTCTCTCATGTCTTCCAGGGAGTACATGTTCAGTGCCCTCAATCTCTCCTCATATGCCTTACCCTGCGGACCTGCTATTATCTTTATAGCCCTCCTCTGGACCTTCTCCAGCAGGTTAATGTCCCTTTTTTTCCTTTCCTTTCCAGATCCACTTTTCTGCCTCAGCCTTGGCAGGTGCTTTGTTCCTCCCAAGGAGAAACTCTCTCAGGTCCCATGCGTGACACAATTAGCCCCAGTATTTCTTCCATGGATTGCCCCTTGTGCAGGCTCAAGGAGGTGGCACCCCTCCCCAGAGACCCAATCCATAACCCGGGAGTCGGCCCATGGCGCAGCGGCCCATCATGGAGCCCTGCCAAGCTCTTTTCCGCCTGTTTTTCTCCCTGCCCCCCCCACCGACTTAATCATGTAGGAGCGCGCCTCCCTGACCTGTATTGCCTTCTGGTCACAATCGTGGTGGGACATGCCCTCCCGAGGAGAAGGGGCAGTCCTCTGGATGCTCAGTCCTCTCTCTTCCCCCCGACCCTGGCAGCCCAGGCGTTTCCCAAACCCGGCTCGCCAGTGTGGTGCAAGGTGTAGCGACCAGCGCTTCAACCTCCAGCACCACTGGGCTGGCTAGTTAATATCCTTTTTGAGGTGTGGGCCCCAGTACTGAACTCCATACTCTAGATGCGGCATTACCAGTGACCTGTACAAGGGCAGTATAATCTCCTCTCTCCTACTACTGATACATAGATACATAGATAGTGTCAGCAGATATGGGCCTACGGCCCACCCAGTCTGCCCATTTGAGCTTGTGAGTTTGCTTTGTTTTCCTAGAAGTCTGTTGCCCCTTAACCCTGACCTCCAGAATTCCTTTATGTCTATCCCATGCATTCTTGTATCCCGTGATTGTTTCAGCCCCCACCACTTCCTTTGGCAGGGTGTTCCACTTGTCCACCACCCGTTCTGTGAAGAAATTCTTCCTCACATTTCCTCTGAATCGGCCTCCTTCCAACTTCATCCCATGCCCTCTAGTCCTGGAACATCTTTTTCGCTTAAAAATAGTGTATTCCTGCACCCTGTTCCTCCCTGTAAGATACTTGTATGCCTCTATCATATCCCCTCTCTCCCTTCTCTCCTCCAGGGAGTACATATTCAATTCCTTCAACCTGTCCTCATAGGACTTGGGATGCAATCCATGTACCATCTTTGTTGCCCTCCTCTGAACCTTCTCTATCCTGTCTATGTCCTTACGTAAGTAAGGTCTCCAGAACTGTACACTGTACTCCAGGTGGGTCTCACTAGTATCTTGTATAGTGGAATTATGACCTCCCTTTTCCTGCTGGTGATGCCCCTGCCTATGCATCCCAGCATCCTATTTGCTCTACCTGCTGCCTTGTTGCACTGTTTCCCTACCTTGAGGTAATCAGAGATAACCCCAGTATCCCTTTCCTGCTTGGTGCATGCTATAGCCTCACCCCCCAACTGATATATCTGGGGTTTTGTGCCCCATATGCATTATCTTGCACTTCTTTGCATTGAATTTCAGTTGCCAAACCCCTGACCATTCTTCAAGTTTCTGCAGGTTCCTTCTCATTCTGTCTACACCCTCTGGTGTGTCTACTCTGTTACAGAGCTTTGTGTCAACAGCAAACAGGAAATTCTGCCTTCTAGGTACTGCGTAATGTCACTGATGAAGATGTTAGAATAGGACCGGTCCCAGCACTGATCCTGTGGTGATACCCCACTGGCCCTCTTCCCTCTGTGGAGTGATAGCCATTTACCACCACCCCCCTCTGTGTCCTTGCCACCCAGCCAGTTACCTACCCACTGCACTACTGTCCTGCCCACACCCATATTCCCCAGTTTGTGTAATAGCCTTCTATGTGGCACAGTGTCAAAGACCTTGCTGAAGTCCAGATAGGCCATGTCCACTGCCCTCCCCTGATCCACCTCCCTAGTCACCCAGTCGAAAAATTCAACGAGGTTGGTCTGACATGACCTCCCCCGGTGAAACCGTGCTGCCTTGGGTCCTGTAGTCCATTGACAACCAGATGTTCCGCCAATCTCTCCTTCAGTAGTGCTTCCATGATCTTCCCCACTACCGAGGTGAGGCTGACTGGTCTGTAGTTCCCCGCTTCCTCTTTGTTCCTACTTTTGTATAAGGGGACTACATCTGATGTTCTCCAGTCTTTGGGTACCTCCCTTGTTTCCAGTGATCAGCTAAACAGGATTGCCAGGGGTTCAGCCACCATCTCTCTTAGTTCTTTAAGGACCCTGGAGTGCACCCCATCTGGCCCCATTACTTTATCAACTCTTAGTACTTCCAGTTCCTTCAGGACCCTTTCTCATGTAAAGGGACTTGTGTTCATTTCTGCACCATTCTCACTCCTTGTACTCCCTTCAGACCCATTACTCTCCTCTTCCTCAGTAAAGACTGAGCAGAAATACCTGTTCAATATGTCAGCCTTACTGTTGTCATCCTCCTCCGGCCCCCATCCTCCCCCTTCAGTCTCACTATCCCTCCCTTTGCCTTTCTTTTTTCAGTTATGTACCTGTAAAAGGTTTTGTCCCCTCTACCCACTGATTTTGCAATGTGCTTTTCTGTCTGAGCTTTGGCTTCCCTTACTGACCTCCCTGCCTCCCTTTGCTTCTCCTGGTACTTCTCCCTGTCCCCTTCTGCCTGTGTCTTTTTGTATTGCCTGAATGCAGTCTTTCTGGCTTTCACTTTCTCCGCTGCCTCCTTGGAAAACCATAATGGCCGCCTCCTTCCTTTTCCCCTTGCTAACCTGCTCAATGCATAATTCTGTTGTTCTTATAATCCCCATTTTAAATACTGACCACTGTTCCTCAACCCTTGATTCCTGTCCCATTCCCCTTAATGCCTCTTTCAAGCATCTCCCCATTTTTCCAAAGCCTGTCCCCCTTAAATCCAGGATACATGTTTTTGTGTGGTTTGGTTCTGCTCCTTCTGTGATTTCAAACCACAATGACTGGTGGTTACTGTTCCCCAGGTGCTCCCCCACTGTTACTCCCATCACACTGTCCCTGTTTGTGAGCACAAGGTCCAGTATTGCCTTCTGCCAAGTTGGTTCCATGACCAGTTGCTTGAGGAAGGCACCTTGAAGGGAGTCCAGGATAAATCTGCTCGTAGTTGATGCTGCTGCTGCTGGGATGCTCCAGTCCACTTCTGGAATATTGAGGTCTCCAACCAGCACTACCTCACCCTTGTCTGCCATCCTTTGGATGGCTAGCATCAGCTCCCTATCTGTTTCTTCCTCCTGGGCTGGTGATCTATAGACCACACCTGTGAGAATGACTGGCCCCATTTTCCTTTCCAGCTTAACCCACAGTATCTCTCCCCCAATTTGTTTCTCCTGGTTCTCTGTGGCCCTTATGTGATTTTTCACAGAGTGCCACTCCTCCTCCCTTCCTACCTGCCCTGTCTCTTCTGAATATGTTGTAGCCAGGTATGGCCATCTTCCAGTCATGGTTATCATTACACCAGGTTTCTGTAATGGCCACAATGTCCAGGTCTGACTGCACCATGACAGCCTCCAGATCCTCCATCTTGTTGCTAAGGCTCCTGGCATTGGCACACATGGCTTTCCATGATTTGTCCTCCCTAGACTGTTTAGCTGTTCTACTCCAGCCCCTACCCTAGTTGTCGTTTATCCCTGGTTCTCCTTGCTGTCTGCCCTTCTGTTGAATTTTGGCCCTTTTCTGCCTATTCACTTCTGGGGCACTTATCGCCTTCTTTTGCACACTGTTTTGTAGAGAGATCCACTCCTCCGGTTCACTGGTTCCACTGCTAGCTGTGGGGGGTGGGCAGTTAGGTACCCTCCTTGCTGGCCTGCCACCCCCTTGGCTAGTTTAAATGCTTGTCAATGTAGCATTTAAACTTATCATTGAGTGCTTGGATTCCCCTCCAGGATGGATGCAGGCCGTCAGGTTTGAACAAGCCTCCATCCCTCCAGGTGGGTCCCCAGTCATCAATGAATCCAAACCCTTCCTCAAAGCACCAGTTCTTCAACCATGAGTTAAAGTTCCTGGTGCATGCACCCCTATGCTCTCCCATGCCTCTAGCAGGTGGTACTTCTGACAAGTGACAGAGTAACTACTTATGAGACCCTCCCAATTTCCTAAACTCTTCCTGAACTTCCTTTGGCTCCCCATTTGCCAGGTCATTAGTACCTAGGTGGATAATGACATCTAGCTCACCCTCTCGTCTTGCCTTCCCAGCAGTCCCCAGGATCTTCCTTCCATTCCTCCATGCCATGGCACCTGGTAGGCACCTCACCTCCCTGTCCTCCCCCTCCTGTGTTCCTAGCTGGATCCCTTTTATGATGGAGTCCCCCACTAGGGTTTGCTTCCTCCTCCTCTGGGGTCCACTGCTCTCCCCACTGAGGCCACCTCCTTGGCTAACTTCCACATCCTTTCCTTCCACTTCTCTGGGTACTTCTAATTGGTTGTCCCCATTTGCCAGTGTGGCATATGAGTTCTTGAGTGGAACAGGATCTGGGATGTGCCTCTGTCTGACTGCCCTAACCTTCCCTGATTCCCCTAGATATGCATCCCAGCATCTTGCTTGCCTTTGCTGCTGTTGTCTTTCTTTTTTTTTTTTTTTTTTCAATCATGTCATATTTTCTACACTTTTTTCCCCAGACACCCCGTCACCCGGAATTACCAGGGCTTACCTTACGCCCGGCCTGGGAATGGTGCTTGCGGGGAGTCAGTCGCCATCCTGCAGCTGGCAAAGATTTTCTCCTCCATTTACTCGCAGGGGCCCCAGGAGTGGGTACGCATGAGTTTGATTTGGAGGCATGCATTGGTCCCACGGCCTTGATAACAGCCCCTTTCCTCCCACCCCATTGACCTAGTGCCTGGCTCCTCTTTAGCCAGTGCTGTCCCCAGCCTCCACCAGGTTGCAGCCCCTCCACCTCCCAAAAGAAGAGAGCTTGCCTGTTGGCAGCTCCATTTAGCTCCACCCCCCCCCCCCCCATTGGCGACCTCCGACGGCCGGGCTCATTCCCGAACCCGGGTCGCCAGCGTGCAGCAAGGTAAGGCGTCCAGCGCCTTAGCCCGCCCTGCTACTGGGCCGGCCTGCTGCTGCTTTCTTGCACTGTGTGGAGTGCTTCAGGTTACTAGTGGTCCTCACTCCCAGGTCTTTCTCCTCCTCTGATGCAGATACTTGAACTCCACTCAGGTAGTACTCTGTCTTGGGATTCTTGGCTCCACTATTGAATTGCATCTAGGACATTGGCACAGTGTATGGCCAAGATGGCGGCAGCGTGTGAGCTGCCTGAGCTGCGTCCGTTTATTTTTTTTTTTTTCAGCTCTAAAAATGCATTTTTTAAATCATTTTGATTTATTTTTAATTTGCTTTTGTTTGTTTATTTATTTGCTACTGCTGTGTTTTGTGTTGGAGCAAACATTAAAGTTCTGGTATTGCGGTCTCGATAGTGATTGGTAGCAGCTCTCCGCTTCAGCGTTTTAAACCTAATCCTCTAAGAATACCGCGGGTACTGTGGGGCAGCCCTGGAATTTCAGTGGACTCTAGAGGGGGAGTTTGTGATCGTGGAGCCCAGCATACGCCATCAGGAAAACCATGAATACTGTGGGGCAGCCTTGGAATTTGGTGGACCTTTGAGGGGAGTGTGCGATCTCAGAGCCCTGTGATTTTTGGGGTTACCTGTCAGCGTTCTCAGTGCACCTATTAAAGAAACCGTGGTTGCTGTGGGGCATCTTGGAATTCAGAGGGGGAGTTTGCGATCTCGGAGCCTCGTGGTTTCTGGCGACACATCCTTGGGACTGTGGACTTTGGTCTGTGAGTGGAATCCTTTTACCTACTTTTGTATTGCGGTAAGGGCGCACAAAGTATCGACACTGGAAGTGAGTTATGCTGCTTTCCTGTAATTACTATCGGGGCAGTGAGAGCGCCCGGAGTCTTGGGGCAGCAAACGGAGGATTTTAGATTCCCATTTGGATGTGGTGAGATCACTTATTTGGTGTACTGAGGACAGAAAGAAGCATCTTCTTCCCCATAACTTTTAGGTAGAGGCTCCTTTCCTCTTGTTGTGGACAATTTGCAGGGTTTCGGGCCGTCTGGGGAGAAACTGTAGGCATTTGAGCTGGAGGGCTCTTTTTCCTGTGGTTGTTGGTGAGGGGACTTCAGTGGCTGGTGGGCGGCTGGGGTTGCAGATTCTCCTCCTAGAGCAGACTGCTACTTCTGTGGGTTTTCTACTCCTGTAGAGGTGGGGTATTGCATTCTGCCCTTAGGGCCATGGCTCCTGAGTCGGGGATTGTAGATGAATTTTGGGTTGTGTTTTAGAGGGAACTCCGGGGACTAAATGGAGGTGTGAGTCCCTTTTGGGGGTTCTGAGGTTTCTCTGTGGCGGGAGTGATTGCTTCCCTCTCAGGGTCCTTTTCAAACAAGATGAAGTCTTGCTGCATTCTGACAATCTGCAGTTAGCTCCAGCCTTTAAACTGCCCTGGAGAGAGTAGGGTTAATTTTCTGTGCAATGCATAGAACCTTGAGCTTGAGCTCGGTTGAGGTGTCTGTCTGCAGCACTATGAAACCTAACCATCAGATTCTTTACCCCACCTCACTGAACAGTCGCTCTGGAGATTTCTCATTCTGCTCAGTTCAAAGTCAGTTAAAGCTGTCAGTTTAATCCGAATTCAAATCCGAAATTTATTCTGTATTGTCGGTTCAGGCTCTGTCTGTGGCACTGTGAGTACTTAGATAGTTTTCTGTTTACTTTGTGGAAATTGTAAGACTTGTCGATTGGTTCAGCTGAACCGATCCATTAGTTTGATTTCTTGTGCTTTTCTTTAGTGTGTGGTTACCAGTCTTTATCGGTTTAATACCTGTGACATGGTTAGGAACCGATAAGGGAGTCTTACCTGGTGGTTGCCAAAAAAAGGGTAAGTTTGGTTAGGTTGGCTATGTCTGAGAAACCCAAGAAAAAAACAGGGCCCACTGGGTTTCAACGCTGCAGTGAGTGTGGGGAGGTCTTTGCTAAGACCGATCCCCACACCACCTGTGTTTATTGTCTGAGGTTTGAACACCTCGATACAGACTGCCAAATTTGTAAAAATTTTCCTAAGTCTACCCTGGAGAAAAGATTAGGTAGACTTAGGGAAAAGGAGGCAGAGAAGTCTGCTGACCCAGATGGTCAGCCCGGTTCATTTCCAACCGAACCAGAAGGAGTGTCCTCTGACCAGGGCGATACTACTTCGGGCAAGAGGAGAGCCGATCCTGAAGGATCGGTTCCTATAAAAAGGAAACATAAAAGACAAGTCAGCCGGTTCAGATCCAGAGCTTCATGTTCTGACCGCTGATGAGATTGCCCAAGCGATTCAGATTGTTGAATCGCTTCGCCCGGTTCCGTCCGGTCCGGCTCCGTTAGCTAGAGGCTCGGTTCGGTCTGTTCCACCGGTTCAGGATTATGCCCCTGAAGATTTTTATGAACCGTAATTTGAGGAGGAGGGGGAGTACGAACAAAATGATGACTATGATGGAGCAGAAAGTCTGGATGTGCCCATTGAACCGGACATCTCCCCAGACAGACCTTCTGGTGTTTCCCTTCTTAGGCTCTCCGAGTCCCCTCCCCACTATCGGTTCTACAGGAAAGTGACTGAAACTCTCCAGCTCCCTATGGAGGAAGCTACAGAGGATAAAGAGGAGCCTGATTTTGTTGAAATGATGGACATCCCAGAGTCCAGGAGGCTGTCTATTCCCCTGCACAAATCATTTGGGAAACAGACACAAAAAATGTTAAAGTCTCCTAATTCTGTACCTCTTGTTGATAGAAGAATGGACAAGAGGTATACTTTTGTCAGGCTCAGACACAGAGTTTTTCTACCAGCAATGCAGTCGTGTTGGGGTAGTGCAGGCTGCAGCCTGTGACAGGGCTAATGCTCCCTTGGCTTCACACCCCCCAGATAAAGACTCCAGGAGGATGGATGCCTTGGCAAAGAAGCAATACATGGCATCCTCTTAAGGACTCAGGCAGGCTAATTATATGGCCTATGCAGCCAGGTACCAGAAGTCCAGGTGGGACACTGTACTGGCACTGGCTAAACAGGCCTCCCCCCAGCTGGCCAAGGAGCTGGAGGAGGTGGCTGTGGATGGGATTGAGGCATCTAAGGTACAGTTTCATGCTGCTGTGGACTTCAGTGATGTGTCATCAAGAGTCGCGGCTACATCTGTGGCTCTTCGGAGAATGGCTTGGCTCAGATGTACTAGTCTCTCACAGGACACCCAGGCTAAGGCCATGGATTTCTCTGTGGAAGGTAAGTCCCTGTTTGGAGAGCAGACAATTACATGAAGAAGATGGAGGAATATAGGACCACTTATAGGAGTGCACAGGCCAAGGAGAGGCAGGCATCTCCTCAAAGGCAGCAATCTAGGGGCAGGGGCAGGCCTTTTCATAGGCCTTTCTGCCAAGCACAGGCCTCTTCTCCCTTTTCACAGAGGGGGTTCTTCAGAGGGAGAGGCAGAAAGGGGATGAGCAGGGCTGCATCCACTCATCAGCCTAAGCCCCCTGCCAAGCAGACATCCTGATGGGCCTGCCCGGGTCGACTCTCCTATCCCTGTAGGGGGCAGGCTGGCATACTTCGTCCAGGACTGGGTGTCTGTTACTTCAGACAGGTGGGTCCTGTAAGTAGTAAGCCAGGGTCTGGTTCTCGGCTTCAAAAAATTTCCGAAGATGAGAGCCAGATCTTTTCTACCTGCAAGTCTCTCCAAAACCCTTGCCCTAGAGGCAGAGGTTTCATCTCTTCTGGCATTAGAAGCCATAGAGAGAGTTCCTACCCTACACTGGGGAAAAGGTCTGTACTCCAGGTACTGCCTTACCCCAAAAAAGACAGGGGAGTGGCGACCCATCCTAGATCTAAGATACCTGAACAAACATCTTTTAAAACCAAGGTTCAAGATGGTGACTCTGGGAATAATTCTTCCCTCTCTAAGGCCAGGGGACTGGCTAGCCTCCCAGGACCTCAAAGATGCCTACTTTCACATCCCTATCAGGTGCTACCATAGAAAGTACCTCAGGTTCAAGTTGCCCTAAGGCCATTACCAGTTCAAAGCAATGTCCTTTGGCCTAACATCAGCTCCAAGGGTTTTCACAAAGTGCCTGGCAGTAGTAGTGGCCATTTTAAGAAGGCAAGATTTCCATTTTTCCATATCTGGATGACTGGCTCATAGTGGGTCAGTCTCCAGGCCATGTCAAGTCAGACCTGCAAGTGACCCAGCAAGTGCTCACTTCCCTGGGATTTCTTCTCAACCTCCCCAAGTCAGTTCTCGAACCAGTGCAGCTTTTTACCTTTATAGGGGCAGAGCTAGATACTGTCAAAGCAAGAGCCTTTCTTCCCCTGGAAAGGACAAGAGTTCTTATAGAACTGGCTTCTTCCTTCAGCCTTCAGGTGTCCCAACCAGCAAGACACTTCCTTCAGCTCTTGGGCCACATGGCAGCTTCTACAGCAGTGGTCCAAGGGTCAGGATTCCAGATGAGGGACATCCAGTTCCATCTGAGGGCCTTCTGGTCCCAAAGGAAGGATCCTCTTAGCAAACTGATTCCAGTGACTCGGACACTGATCCGAGCTCTTCATTGGTGGCAGGATCAGGACAATTTAAGACAAGTGGTCCCATTTATCACTCAGTCTCATTCAGTGGTCCTTACCATGGATACTTCCCTTTTAGGGTTGGGAGCTCATCTGGGGGCTCTTACAGCCCAGGGACTGTGGTCCCCTCAGGAGTCCCTTCTTCATATCAATCTCCTAGAACTCAGGGCAGTTTTTCTGGCCCTGCGAGCTTTCTCTGTCTGTGCAGAACAAGGTAGTTCAGGTCAGGACAGACACCACCACCACCATGTGGTACATCAACAAGCAGGGAGGCACTCGGTCTACAGCCTTGTACATGGAATTCATGAAATTGTGGTCCCTGGCTTATTCCCTGCAAACCTCTCTGATAGCAGTCTGCCTTCCAGGAAAGGACAATGTGCTGGCAGATGCACTGAGCAGGATCTCCCAGGGCCATCACGAATGGTCCCTGGACCCTCTGGTTTTGAAAGTGATTTTTTTTTAAGGTGAGGCACTCCAGAGAGGGATCACTTTGCAGCCCCAGACAACCACCAACTTCCTCTCTTTTGTTGCAGACCCCCAGTCTTTGGCTCAGTCCCTCTGGATGCACTGATTCTGAACTGGGAAGGGAAATTTCGGTATGCCTTCCCTCCCTTTCCTCTACTGTTCAAAGTCCTAGTCAAGATAAGATCACAACCTTGCAAAGTGATTCAGATCACTCCAGACTGGGCCAGACAGCCTTGGTACCCCCTATTGCTGTCTCTAGCAGTCCATCTTCCCCTGTCTCTTCCCAGGAATTACAACCTGTTAACCTCTTCTCAGGGGAGGATTTGGTACCCCAATCTTTGGTCTCTCAACCTCAAGGCATGACTATTGAAGAGTTAAGAGTATGCAGATTTGTATCTGTCTCAGAGGGTTCTGGATATTCTCAAAGCTTCTCGAAAGCCCTCAACCAGAAAGACTTACAACTCCAAATGGAAAAGATTAAGCATTTGGTGTTCCAAGAAGCATATTCCTCCAGACACTGCTGAATTGTCTACAGTTCTGGATTATATGGTCCATCTTAATGGTCTAGGCCTCAGACCAGCTACTCTCAAGGTACACTTGTCGGCTGTTTCTGCCTTTTTGTCAGTGGAGAAGTCTTACTCACTATCATCTCATCCTGTGTTCTGTAAATTTTTCAAGGGATTGCTTCATACCAATCCTCCCTTTAGGGATCCTGCCCCTGCCTGGGACTTAAATGTTTGCATTGCTCAACTTATGCAACCTCCTTTGAGCCTATGTCCTCCAAGCAGAGCTGAAGTATTGACTTGAAAACTGTGTTTTTTGTCCATTACCTCTCGCAGACGTATCGGTGAACTGCAAGCCCCGTCAGTGGAACCTGATTTTATCTGTTTTCATAGAGAGAAAGTGGTCCTTAGCACCAATAGGAGGTTCTTGCCCAAAGTGGTTTCAGACTTCCATTTGAACCAGTCCATGTTTCTCCCTGTCTTCTTCCCTGATCATTCTTCCTCAGGAGAGAGGAAGCTACACAGTCTGGATGTTAAAAGAGCCCTTAGCTACTACATAGAGCATACCAAGGGTCACAGGTTTGATTCCCTCCAGTTATTCCTCACTTATGGGGAAGTGGGAAAGGGAAACCTGCCACCTAGAGAACTATTACCAGGTGGATTGTGTCTTGTATACAATTCTGCTATGAGAAACTGGGAAAGATTCCAACCTCAGGCCTGAGGGCTCACTCTACAAGAGGTACAGCTGCTTCCCTGGCTGCTGCCGGGGATATCCCTCTGTTAGAAATTTGTCAAGCAGCCACCTGGAAAACAGTCCATACCTTTACCAAGCATTACTCTCTGGATATCCAGGCTAGGAGCGATGCTCGGTTTGGCACAGCAGTACTTCAGAGCCTATTCCCAAAGTAGGTTCTGTCTCTCCTCCATGGAGATACTGCTTGGTAGTCTGCATTAGTCAGAATACAGCAAGACTTCATGTTGTTTGAAGAAAAATTACTCACCTTAGTAATTATGTTTCTTCTAATGGAGTCTTGCTGTATTCTAAACCTCCTCTCCCTCCTCTCAGAACCTGTTTTTGGGAAGTGGGTGGGCAGGTGCAGTGTTGCACCCCAGAGATACTTCTTACACACCCTCCCCCTTTTGTTTGGGTGTTTTGTTGTTATTGTTATCCTTATTTGGATTGGGTTTTGGTTTTGGGTTTCCTGACTTGAGTCTTTTTTGGGAATCCAAAACTCTTTGTTGCCAGTTGGCTAGTAAAAATTTTACAATTTCCAGATAGGATAGTTAGTGAGTTTTTGCCCATAAGTATCTGACGGCTGGGTTTCAAAGGGCTGCAGACAGAGACCTCAACCGAGCTCAAGCTCAGCATTCCATGCACTGCATAGAAAGTTAACCCTTTGTTCTCCGGGGCAGTTTAAAGGCTGGAGCTAACTGCAATAGTCAATACAGCAAGACTCCATTAGAAGAAACATAATTACTAAGGTGAGTAATTTTTTTCTTACTGGATGTTGGGATTGGAGTCACCTGGGGCTCAATCCTTGGACCATTGTTATTTAGCATCTTTTTAGTGAGCTAACAAATGTAGTTACTACTTCAAAAATACTAATGTATGCTGATGACATCGCCCTCATACATTGTAGATCCAGATTTTGGGGGGGGGGCGCTAGGGAGAAGCAGAACAATGTTGTTAAAACTCAACAGTTTGGGCTGGCAATATAGCCTAGAGGTTAGAGTAATGAGCTGTGAATGAGCTTGGCACATCCAGCAATCAATCAATCAATCAAAATCTTTATTTATTCAGGCGAACATCATTGAGCAATGCTCATTTACAAGATGGACCTGATAGGTCAAGATCAAAATAAAGTACAGTATAATACATAAACAAATACAGAGAAGAGGCAAAGAATTTTTATATAAATAAATAGGTACAGTAATAAAGAATGTATATACAAGCAAGGTAGCTAATGGTTTGTACAACTAAACAATAAATCAGACAGGTTTGACACAAATAACTATGAGGTGTTGGGATTGTGAAAGCGGTTAGGAGTGTCTTAATTGGATAGAAACTTAAGGAAGTAGATATGGGGAATAAAGAAGGGAATGGCAATGGATTGCAGGGTATAATGTAGCTAAGTTTAAAAGTATATAAACAGAGATAGAGAAGAAAAAAAGGGGTAAAGGGTAAGAAGGACTAGGCTTTGTGGAAGCAGTTGCATATCTCAGGAAAGAGATTTGTGAAGAGTTTTTGAAGGATGCTATAGGGATGAAGGTGTTCAGCTTTAGGGTCTTCTGTAGAGAATTCCAGGTAGATGCTAAAAATAGCTGATTGCAGACCTCCCATGCCGGTGCAGACTTTAGGTAGCTTCAAGGTGATAAGGTTATTGTTTAGGGCATATGATCTCGGTGTAGCCAGAGTAAAGCAACCAGAAATATAAGGTGGAAGTTTGTTTGACAGAGCTTTGTAAATCCATAATGCAGCATTTTTTCCTCCTGAGATGTAAGGATGTCCAGCCAACAGCATTATAGAGAAGCAGTGATGAGTGTTGAAAGGAAGATCTGTGATGAATCTTAGAGCTCTATGGTACAAGGTATCCAATTTACTTAAATAGGACATAGTGCAATGGCCATATAGGAAATCTGCATAATCGATGAGAGATAGAAATGAAGCCTGAATTAGTCTCTGTTTAGACTCTTTGATTAGGTAGTGTTTGATTCTGAAGAATAGGCCGAGCCTCTGTCTGAGTTTTTTCAGGAGCTCCTCAACATGATGAGTGTAATCAAGTTTGTTATCAATCCATACCCCTAAATATTTGAATTTAACCACATAATCAAGATTTTCTCCAAGGATGGTGGATAGTTGGGAAGAGTGTCTGTTGAGAGAGAGAAGAGTATATATTGGTGGAAAGAACATAGCCTTTGTCTTCTTGGCATTTAAAAGTAGTTTCTTTCAAGTAGTTGATGTTGCAACAGGAGAATTCTGATTGTAATAACTCACAGGCCTTTGATGGGAGGATTACTGACATACAAGACAGTATCATCAGCAAAAGATGAACATTGGCAACAGTGAGGTTGGAATCAATGTTATTGATATATATAGCAAAACGGATAGGGCCCAGGATGGATCCTTGCGGTACTCCCCAGAAGTGGTTTTGAGGAGGATAGGACACCTTCATTTTTCACTTGCTGTATTCTATCAGTGAGGTAGCATCTGAACCATCCAAGAGAGGTTGGATCCAGGCCTAAGGAATGCAGTGAGGAAATCAGCAGCTCATGATCCACTGTATCAAAGGCTTTACTTAGGTCAAGAAATACAGCACAGATGTTGCTTTTTTTGTCTAACTCAGTTTGCCAATCATTTGTTACTTTTGCTAATGCAGAAATGGTACTGTGTCTGGTCCTAAACCCAGATTGAGCAGAGTTAAGGAGATTATTAGCATCGAGGTAGTCTCTTAGTTGGATACTTACCAGTTTTTCTAACATTTTAGACAGTACCGGTAGGATGGATATAGGTCTGTAATTGTTGAGATCCATGGGGTCCCCTGATTTGAGGAGGGGAAACACTTGTGCTGTTTTCCACAATGTGGGAACAGAACCAGTGGATAAGGACAGGTTTCCCCCAACCTCCACTTGCATACTGTGTGACTGTGCGCAAGTCACTTACCCTCCCCAGTGCTCCTGGGCGCCCCCTGAAAAAAGGCACTTCTGTCTAGTGGGCTGGTTACCAAAGAATTAAAAAAAAAAAAAAAAAAAAACCCTCAAAAATAGCTATTCTTTGGTGTACTTTTAAATTCTATTAAGACCAAGTATTTGAAGTTTGATAAAAAAAAACAAGATTGCAGCAGCATCATTTTAGTATGTTTGTGGACATGAAGGTACAGTTATTGAATCTTTTGAGAGCTTTAAATATCTAGGCCTTTGGGCAGATTAAACTCTTTCACACAGTGCTCTCATTGGTCTAATGCTCAAGAGTGTACACAAGAGATAGGGCCTTCTTTACAGGGTTAAATGTCGCTTATCATAATTTCTGTAAAGACTCTGCCCCAATCTGTTTTGTTGTCCGTTTTGATTACGGCCTGCCCCTATATTCCACTGCATCTGATCTCTCTTTGAGGAGGGTTCATACACTCTACAGTGCTGTATGCTGATTTCCTGCTGCTGAAGTGAGGTGCACACACCATTGCACATTGTATGCCTTGGTTGGTTGGCCTTCCTTTCAGCGGTGCTGTTATCATATGTTGATTAGTTTCCATCTGTTTCTGTGTAGTCAGGTAAAACTGTCATTTCTCGATTTTAATTACATGTGTTTCATCTTCCTATTGCACAAGATTGTCTCAGAGTGAATCCAGCAAACCTCCTTCTGTAAAACAACTTTGGGGCAATGTTTGGGGACCTACAATTCTGGAATAGTATGTGTTGCTCTACTTAGAGTGCCCCTTCTCATAATATGTATTAAAACCACAATCACTTGCCAATTCCAAATGTAAATGTTAGTCATGACATAGCCGCTCCTTCTAATGTACTTAACTGTATTTATATGTTTGTGTTTTATGCTTGGTTGTATGTTTGTTTTTATGTATTTGTATTTTTTGGGTCCCCCTTGAAAATGGGCATATTGTACTCTTGGGCTACCCAGTTGCCAAGATTTAATTAAGTTAGTAAAATACACCAAAACTCTGCATCTGTTAAGTAAGACCATTCTAAACGGGTGTCTTTTGTGTATAAACACTTTTTTAGTCAGGCTTTTCTTTTTCTTCTCTGTTTCTTGTTTGGTGACCCCATGCTGCTCCTGCCCCTGACGTTACAGGTAATTAGAGCTTAACTGTAAGGCGGAGTATTCCCTATACTACACCCTGCAGAGTTAGGGAAGCTGGGCAAAAGACAGATAGATAGGCTTTTGGCTTACAGACTGAGGCAACAGACAGAAGAAAGAACAGTAACATAAATCAATGATAGAACAGGCCATCTTATTTTCAGAGCAGTAGAAATAAGAAATAAGATCTTCAAATTATTTTTTATTTTTTTTGGTCATATATATCGATCAAAACTAGTAGAGTCAGTGGCGTGGCAACACCTGTTTGACACAAATCATGCTGCAGTACCATGGCTCACAAGTCCAGAAAGAACAGAGCTAGAGAGGCCTATCACCCCACTGAGAAAGGAGAAGCCATGTCTTCACCCTTTCATGCTAAGGTCTCCCCTAGGGATGGTATCCCTTTCCAAATGCATAGGATCAGAGACAAGAATTCACTGGTCCACTTTGTGAAATGTATTTAGGGATGCTAGCAAGTAGAGCACTGCCCATACTAAGGGAATTGCTTATTGCCATGCTCTTTAAAGAGTAGGTTCCTACCCTGTGTGGTGCTGCTCTCCCTCAGCATGCTAGATAACTTTTTATTTTTATTTATTTATTTATTAACTTCTCAGATTACTAATACCTTTGAGCAGAAACTGCTCGTTTACAAAGGTTCCACGTCAAAGGATGAGGGTCAACATACATACAGAGGTAGTAAAAGAATGCACAATAAACAACCAAAACAACTAAAAGAAAAATAAGATACTCAGTTATAACATATTTTGAGATAATATTCATATACGAGCAGTTGAGTAGGCAGCTGGTCATGTAACAATAAGAGATAGAGGGCACCATAGGCAGTTAGTATTGCAGGCGTGCGACGGGAGAGGAAGTTGGCAGGCTAATGGGCCACTGTCCGATGGTGGTGGAAGATGTCTTGTACCAGTATAGATGCGAAGCAGGAAAGGAGTCACAAGGAAGGCCCGGTGCCAGAGGGAATGAGACTGGGAAAGGGCGGGCTGTGAGACATGAGTGAGCTGGGAGGTGTTTAGAGAGATCTCTGTTCAGAGAAGCAGTCACATTGAGTGGTAGAGGTGAGGTAAAGTTTGAGATTCCTTTTGAATGGTCCAAGTCTAGTAGAGGAAAGTGCTTCTTTATTGAGGGAATTGAACCATTGAGCGGCTCTATAGATAAAGGACCGCTGACCCATGGAGGTACGACATCTGGGAACCTGAAAGGTTAGAGATTGGGCACCATGTGTTTGTTGAGTGCCACTGTAGGTAGTAAGGAGTGAGGTAACACCAGGTGGCATGAGACCGAGGAGAATCTTTTTGGTAAGTAAGCAGGTCTGGTATTGTATTCTGCTGAGTAGGGGTAGCCAGCTGGTCTGTGCATAGAGATCACAGGTGTGAGTTTGTCGGGCCGCACCCGTTAGTAGTCTACAGGCTTTGTTGAGAGAAACTGAGATCCTGCAGAGGGCACTTGTTGAGGCAGAGCCATAGATGGCAAGGCCGTAGTCAATGATAGAGGCGACAGAGCTGTAGATGGCTGGTTTAAGGGCATCCGCAGGCATACAGTGCTTGTGTTTCTGTAGTAGTCCAATCTGTATATTAGCGGTCTTGGCAACAGTGTCAATACAGTCGTGGCCAAAAATATTGGCGCCCTTGCACTTTTTCAAATAACTCACAATTTCCCTCTAAACATAAGTTGAAATTAACAACAGTACAGTATTTGGTCTCCACAATTCTTTATTTCTCTGTTAATATTACAGAACCTTTGTTTTTGATTCAGAATGTAATATACCCTTTTAAATCAGAAAATGAAAAGAAATGGCATTGACAAAATTATTGACACCCTAGACTTAATATTTGGTAGCACAGCCTTTGGTCAAAATAACTGCAATCAACCGCTTCCTATAGCCATGGAAGAGCTTCCTGCACCTCTCTACTGGCAGTTTGGCCCACTCTTCTTGTGCAAACTGCTCCAGTTCTCCCAGATTTGAAGGGTGCCTTCTCCCAACTGCTGTTTTCAGATCTCTACACAGGTTTTCAATGGGATTTAGATCTGGACTCATTGCTGGCCACTTCAGAACAGTCCAGCGTCTTGTCTTGAACCATTCCTGGGTGCTTTTTGAAGTGTGTTTGGGGTCATTGTCCTGACCTTCGACAGAGACCCAGCTTTTTGACACCGAGTTCAACGCTGCACTCCAAAATGGCCTGGTAATCTCCAGATTTCATGATGCCATGCACATGTTTAAGGCACCCAGTGCCAGAGGCAGCACAGCAACCCCAAAACATCACTGAACCTCCTCCATGTTTGACTGTAGGGAAGGTGTTCTTTTCTTTGAAGGCTTCATTTTGGTTTCTGTAAACATAGAGATGCTGTGCTTTACCAAAAAGCTCTAATTTGGTCTCATCTGTCCACAGGACATTCTCCCAGAAGGATTTTGGCTTGTTCAGGTGTGTTTTGGCAAACCCCAGTCGGGCTTTCTTGTGTCTCTCTCTCTCTCAGCAGTGTGGTCCTCCTGGGCCTCCTACCATATAACCCCCTTTCATTGAGTTGGCGACAGATGGTGCGAGTTGAAACTGTCGTACCTTGTGTTTGAAGGTCAGCTTGAATCTGTGTGGCAGTTGATCGAGGTGCTTTCTCCACCATTTGAACAATCCTGCGCTGCAATCTTCGCTCAAGTTTTCTCTTGCGGCCACGTCCAGGGAGGTTGGTTACAGTGCCATGGGCCTTAAACATCCTGATCACATTATATATGGTGGAAACAGGAACATCAAGGTCTTTGGAGATTAATTTGTAGCCTTGAGATTGTCCATGCTTGGCTACAATCTTCTGTCTGACCTTCTCAGACAATTCTCTGGCTGTCATTCTTTTCTCCATGCTCATTGTGGTACACACAGTGACACAAAACAGGAGAATGAGTCCTTTTCTCTATTCAAACTGGTTGAATGAGTGATTTTTATATTGCAGACACCTGCAACTCACCACAGGTGAGTTCACTTCCAAAGTGAAGGAGAATCACCTGCTTGATATCTAATTATTTCTAACTACTTCTAAAAGGTGCCAATAATTTTTGTCTGGGCCATTTAAGGATTTCTGTGTGGAATAAGCTAAGACTTAGTAAATTTTTCTGCTTTTTGTGTTTTATTCCACTGCAAACCAAAGAAATACATATGTGGATACCAAAATATTTTTTAATTTCAACAATTTTCTGGAAGGAATGGTGCATTATTAGAAAAAACTGCAAGGGCGCCAATATTTTTGGTCACGACTGTATGCCGAGTGTAGGAGAGGGTATTATCCAGGGTAATACCAAGGTACTTGAACTCCTTGACATGTTCAAGTGGGTTCCCAGTGTGGTTCTTGATGGTGAGGGACAGAGAGTTGTGCCTGCTCTGTCGGTTACAGAAGGACATGGCTTTAGTCTTGCTGTGGTTCAGGACAAGTTTATGAGAATTGAACCAGTCTTCGATGCGCTTGAAGTCGAGCTGCAGAAGGGATTCGAGGACTGTAATGTCATGGTGGCTGGAAAACAGGACTGCATCGTCTGCGTATAGTAATATTTTTTGGTGGCAGGCACTGAGGAGATTGTTGATGAAGAGGGAGAAGAGTAGAGTGCCCAGAATAGACCCCTGGGGGACTCTGGAGCGGACTGGTTTCTCATCCGAAGAGATCCCTGCAATCCTTACACGTTGGATCCGATTATCAAGGTAGCTGGTGAACCATGGAAGGGCATCGCTGGAGATCCCAATGGAGGACAGTTGCTTGAGCAGTAGGGGGGTGGTTAACTGTGTCGAATGCCTTGGTAAGGTCTATAAATACTGCCCCTCCACAGTTCTCTTCATCAAGCATGGCATGGATGAAGGTTGTAAATTCCAGTAGTGCAGTGGTGGTGCTGTGCCCTTTTCTGAAGCCATGCTGCTCTGGGCACTGTACATTGTACTTATCCAGGAATTCAACTAGTTGGTCTGACACTATTCGCTCCAGCGCTTTAGATAGTGGGGGGAGGAGTGAGATAGGTCTGTAATTGGTGTGCAGCGTCCTATCTCCGTTTTGTGAACTGGTGTGACAGTGGCTTTCTTCCAGAGAGAGGGGAAATGGCCCAATCTAAGCGAGAGATTGAAGATCTTTGTAAGTGGTTCTAAGATTTCATCGAGGACTTGTGCCAGCAGTTTCAGGTCAAGGGAGTCACCACTGTACCCTTGTTTGCCGATGGCCTTTTGAATGTGTTTTCTAGCTACTTGTGGTGGGACCTCCTTAAAAAAAAAAAAAAAAAAAAAAAAAACTTTGGGGTTGTACGTTCTAGTTGGGGGGTAACTTGGGAGGAGCTGGAGGGGAGGTCGTCGAAAAAATTTGGTGGAAGGACACTGTCCAGGTTTGTAAATGCATTATTAAAAGTGCTGGTGATGGTACCTAGGTCGAGTGCAGGAGTGCCATGAAGGTTGAGCATAGTGGGTGGTGCTTTAGGATCCTTGCCTGTGAGTTCTTTCATGTTGTTCCAGAATTTGTTTCCCTGGCCCCAAGAGTTGGTCAGAGCCTCTTTGTAATAGCGTTTAGCATTCCGTATTTTTCGAGTGCAATCATTTCTGGCTGCTTTGTATAATTGTATGTTTACTTGCATCTGAGTTGCACAAGCACAATGCCAGAGGTGGTCTCTGTGCTTGAGCAGAGTTAAAAGGTCACCCAGGGGTTGGTCTGTCCTTTGACCTTCATCTTTTTCACTGGTGCATAGATGTCAAGGCTTCGTTGAAACGTTTGATAAATAGGTCCAGAGCTTTGTTGGTGTCACTGAGGGAGTCGAGCACTGCCAAGTTCAGCCTGGTTAGATGGGATTTTAACAGCTGGAGGTGACCTTGTTTGATAACCCTGGCATAGATAAGCTTGGGAGGGGGCTTGTGGTATTTGTTTGACCAGGAGCAGATGACAGGCGAGTGGTCACTTATTGTATCCGGGAGTACAGAAACATTGGAGATGCATTCAGGGCGGTTAGATAGAATCCAGTCGAGAAGCGTAAGGGAGCCTGTCCTATAGTTACACCTTGTGGGGGCATTGACCAGTTGAGTGAGGTGATGCGCCGCGGCTGCATCCTTATAGGTAGCGGCCTCAGCGGAAAGCCAGTTAATGTTAAAATCACCCACGATAATGGTTTCAGAATTATGTTGCTGGACCCTTAGATGTTCCGTGATGCTATGGAAGCCAGCAGCCTGGTCTCTTGGGGGTAGGTAAACTGAGATGACAGTGAGTTCCTTGTTATGTGCACCAAGGAGGATTTTGATTGTGAGGACCTGAGAGGAGTTGCTCAGGCTAGGGGATGGGATGATGTGACCCATAAGGGTATCCTTAAGATAGATGGTGCAGCCCCCGGCCTGTCTAGCAATCCTGTCTTGCCTGGAAAATGCAGTAGCCAGGGATAGAGACTGAGGTATCAGGGATTTTAGGGTTTAGCCATGTTTCCACAACTGAGAGGACATCAGGGTTGTGCTGTTGGATCCATGTTTGGAAGGAATCAAGTTTGTTGAGGATGCTGCAGGCATTGATGGATGCCATGGTGAGTATCCCTGTCCTTCTGCTTGGTGCCACTGCTGGCTGCCCAGGTGGTCCTGGGTTGGGGTGAACATTTCCTGAGAGCAGGAGCAGCATAAGGAGAATTTGTAGGAGAAAGAATTTCAGCATCTTGTAGATACCTGCTGGTTAAGTCATAAGCCAAAAGAAATTATCAACAGCTGAGGTCCAGAGTCACAGAATGTGTTAGAATTCCTAAAGGTGATGAACTGTGCCTGCGCATATGCAGGATGTGAAATCCCTTTGTCTGCATGCTTCTTTGTCATTCAAAGAGGTTGTTGAAAAGCCCACATACAGATCATGAAGCAGGTCAGACGAAAATCTGGATTCAAGCAGGACCTAGAGTCACTGAGTTTGTCAGACTTAGTTGCTTGACTTATGTTTTGCTTGGGATAGCTTCCAAAAAGTTGATTTTTAAATGAAAAATGCAGATACCTGGTGATGAGGTTTTGCAGAAATCCAGTTCAGGAGACTTTCACGGATGTAGCGAGCAAGAATGGTGTAGTTACTCCAAGCAGAAAACCATGTAAATCCACAAAAACTAAGCTACAGACACAGACAAGCAGCCACCACACAGACTCAGGAGGCCCACCTCCCACCCACCCCCAGTAGTGTTTTCACCAAGTATGGCATGAAACCTCCTTATATTTAAAAAGATACATCACTCATAGAATTCAAATCGGCAGCAAGGGCTAAGAACAGACCAACTTCCCGGTCCTGAAAACGTGCCCCCACGTCAGCCCATGCAGCCCTGTTTTGTGATGTCACAAAACGAAGGCTGCATGAGCACGCCTCATTCACTTGTATGGAGCCGGTATTTTCTAATAGTTTTATTCCCTTTAGTGTCGGGATTTTATTCAATCAGTGATCAGTCGACTAATAGGGACCCTAATTTTACCAGTGATATATACATTTTTAAATATAAGGAGGTTTCATGCCACACTTGATGAAAACGCTGCTAAGGGGGTAAGTCATCTAGCAGGCTGTGGCAGGCAGCTACCCGGAACCTGCTCTTTAAAGCGGCAGCAGTGCAATGAAAAAAGTTTTTCCAAATTTTCTGCTATGGTTATGAAAAATACTGGCAGAACTGTTTGATTTGGATTTTCTGGATGCTTCCTATACTGTGTACTGTACATTTGCATTTTTGTTTGGATTCTTATCCTCCTCGGGTCCTCAGTATTATTTCTATGCAAAAATGAGGTGGCCACCTTTTTTCTTGAGGAATAATTATTTTAAAACTTTCATAACATTCTTTAATGATAATAGAAACTGAAAATTTCTCCATTTAAAATAAACTGGTAGACATCTGGCATCGATTAGGAAGGAAAAAAGGTGGGTTCAAATTTTAGGGTACGGGGTCATGTTGTCGCATACAAAAACAGCGTGGCACCATACCACGCTGTCAAATCAGCGACTAAACATAAATATAGTAAAATACTTGTTTTCTGTGGATGGCTCTGCCCCCACATCCCCATTACGGGGGCTGCACCCCAACCCCCCCATTAAAATAACCTCCTTGGTGGGGGAGGACAACTCGGGGACAGGAAAAAAGAATTAACAAATCTAATCTAGGATCCAGTCCACAGCCGCTCTGTTGTCCTTCGGCGCCAATGGCTCTACTCCTTGAGCCACAGTAGCTGCACAGCAGACCCCCGTCCAGCAGAGCTTTTACCCTCTGCAGCAGAGCTCTCCAGGAAACAGCTACAGGGTCACTGCTTCTGCTCCACACTATTTGTGTCATGCGGTATTGTGTACCCTGTAGCTGTTCTTCCACACGCTGTTTCTGTTGCGCAGTTTTGCCCTGTGGCATTGTGTTTGACATATTGACCCGGTATGAACGTTTAGCCCATTTTCGTTGCACTGCTGGATAGAAAGAGATGTGAAACTATGTGATCGGTATTGTCCCATCATGTTACTAAACATAGACGCCAACATTTTGGTTAATGTATTGGCAGTGTGTATGAAAAAATGATAGGGAAATTAATAGATCAGGATAAAGTGTGGTGGGGTTACCCCTTAGGAGGGGGTTGGACAATCTGAGGTGCTAAATGAATATTATGAAATGGGTATAAAAAATCTGGAAACCTGACTGGCTGAGGAGTTCAGATCCCAGCACAGGAAAAAGATGTGTGACCTCACTGACGTTCTTAAATTTAGCAGGAGCAGCTGTGTCAGCACGCCTCAATTCACTTACTTATATTTAAAAATAAAAACAAAATGTGGGCACTAATGAGCTGCTAGCAGGCTAGATACATTTTTCTTGAGCTCCATCTCCTTCGACAATTTAAATTTAAAAAAAAAAAAAAAAAATTTGCCCAAATTTTATTTAACCTTCCCATTCTGGATAGTTGGCAAAAGCTACGTACCATGGATGAATTTCTGGTGAATCCTTCAACGAGGTAACCTCAGCTGCCGCAAAAGCAAATAACAAGACGACAGGGGCAGCACCGTCGGTAGACCCTGGACTGATCTCACTTTCGGCGGCATAAATGGGCATGCTGAGCCACATGGTCACGGAGCAGGTCCTGGAGGCACTGAATCCTAACCGCAATACTCTGGCAGGCAAGCTTTCTGAAATCTCTGCCCAGTGGACTAGCCAAGCCCAATGTTTTACTGAGGTGGAGCAGGGGGTGTGCCAGCTTGACCATGTGTAGGGGCTTATACGAGACAAAGTGACAACACTCAAAAAAGAGTTGGAAGACCTCCTGGAGCAGCTGGACTACCGAGAGAATTATAACCAGAGAAGTAACCTCCATCTCTGTGGGCTCTGAGGGTCTGGAATGGGAGAATACCCTAGCTTTCTGTGCAGCAATGCTACCAAAACTCCTGGGCATGCACTTGAAAGGAGATCACCTAAAGACAGATAGGCCACAACGCTCTTGTGCTGAAGATACCCCAAGTAGAACTTCCGAGGCATATTATATTTCACCTGCACCACTTTGGGATTGCCCAGCAATCATGGATGCCTACTGAAAATGAAAGGAGCTGATGTTTGCAAGCCATTGGTTGCATCTGTGTCAAGATTTTTCATCCCATATGCAGAAGAAAAGGAAACTGTTTAACACGGTCCTGGATATGCTTAGAGAAAGAAACCTGGACTTTGTTTTTTCCATCCAGCAGTGATCAAGATTCGCAATGAGGGAGCTACCTACACATTCAATCCCCAGGAATCTCCCAGTAGTATTAGACATATGTAGTCAGCTCAGAATCTCTGACTGTCCCTGGAGCTATGATATAATGTGGAATGTATGCAGATCATAGAACTTAAGCTGATATGTTCAAACCGCTGCCTGTAGGTGGTCTGTGTTCCATCTTACTACCAGATTCATTTTCTCCGTTCAGACAACAAGACACCCCTCAGAGCTCTCACGGCAACTTTGCTGCAAGATTGTTTATTTTGGTCAGAAAAGTGGTATTTCACACTGTTTTGTTCATTACTCTGCCTCTAGTAGTTTTTTATAAAAGTTTAACTATTTGAGGTTATTTTACTTGATCCTAGTGGTCCCTGGGAACAGAGTTTTAAAGTACGCAAGAATGGGACAAGAAGCAAGGTTGAAAGCGGCGCCACAGCATTTGGACTTCTTATGACCAATTTGGACTAACTGCTGTCCAAACATCAGCTCCTTTCACTTTCAGTAGGCATCCATGTTTTGCTTGACGATCCCCAAGTGATGCAGGTGAAATATAATCTGCCTCTGAAGTTCTGCTTGGGGTGTCTTCAGCATGAGAGCATTGTGTCCTCTGGTACAAAAAGATCTGAAATGGTTAGAGCAATGGTCTCGTATCCTAGAACAACCTATTGGCTAAATGAGGTCCAACTTGGTAACTCAAAAGAGGGCTGGCATCTGGAATTTATTATTAGCAACACCTGGAAACAAACCGGTCAATGCAACGCAGCATATAGTAAGGCCAATAGAATGCTGGGATGCACAGGGAGAGGATTTGACGGTAGGCACAGGGAGGTGATGCTTCCACTGTACAGATCTATGGTGAGACCACATTTGGAATACTACGTAGAGTTTTGGAGACTGTACCTTAAGAAGGATAGGAACAGGATAGAGACCATTCAGAGAAGGGCAACCAAATAGATACAGGGGCTTCAGGGGCTGCCATATGAAGGGCGGCTGGAGGAGTTAAACATGTACTCACTTGAATCTAGGAGCAAAAGAAGGGATATGATGGAAACCTTTAGATACATGAGGGATTTAAATTCAGTACCCTACACTGAACTATTCACAAAGGCTCCCAACTCGAACACAAGGGGCCATGGGTGGAAACTAAATTGTGAGAAGTTCAGGAGGGATCTGAGGAAGTGCTATTTCTCGGAATGGATTGTGGAGTAATGGAACAAACTACTTTTGGAAGTGGTAGGATCTAGGACAGTATCAGCATTGAAAAGGGATTGGGACAGAGAGTACACTAGACTCAAATCCACAAGGGGATCTACCACCTAGGACCCAGGATCATCTAGGATCTCGGGATATCAAGGACAGGCTTGATGGACCTTCGGTCTCCTTCTGCCATCACCTTTCTATGTTTCTCTTGATATGGACATTGTGTACTGTGTTTTCCCAACCTCTAATGGCTGTGTTTATATGTTCACGAGGCACTTATTCACTGAAGGGACACCACTATTGGACTCACAAACGTTGGAGGGGTGCCAGATGCTTAAAACTGTTTGAACCCCTTCTTTCCGCCCCAGTAGTATGGCCACGACTGAAGTGGTGAGGATCTCTTATGGCTACGTGGAGGAGAGAGGAGTGGTGGTGGCCACCACATGGTCTGGAGTCTGCCAGCAGCAGCAATGTGAACTAGGCCACTCGTTTGCTCCAGGACCTTTTTTCAGCTCTTCAAAGCAGGTAACGGGGCTTTGTGGGTCCAGGTGGAGTGCCACACATGGCATTTGTGGTGGGTGTGGCTCTCTCCCCAGTTCCTAGACAAGCTGGACAAGCATAGCCTAAGCTGGGGACAATACTGTTTGTAGAGATTTTAAAGGGCCAGTTGAAGGTGACTGCAGAAGTGAGGGATAGCTGAGCCTTAAGGCCGGAGGGGCATTATCCCAGGGGCTGATTTCTATGGGCCAGTAGCGACCCAGGCAGTGGCAAGGGAGAGTCCTTGCCCTTCAGGGAAGGGGGAACAGATCAGTGAAGCTTCCGTTTCAAGGTGGGGTCATCAGTGCTTATGACTGTAATGTGCTGGTGGATCACCCTCTGCCAGGCAAAGGTTGATGCCACTCGTTCAGAGTTACACAATATTGTTTGAACTGATGTGTAATGCTTTTCAACATGATGGAAGGGGCTGGGGGAAGGGAACCTGTGATTGGGGGAGAGGGGCTGCTGATTCCCTATTTTTGGCCAGAGGAGGGGGTAGGTAAACAATAAGCACAATACTTTGCGTTTGTACCAGAATGATGGATATGGAGGGCCGGTTCCTGAGTGGGGACCACTGCACTCCTTGGTTGATTTGATTCTTATGGTTCACTGTTTTGCTTGTTGTTGTAAATATGTTATGTGTTTTATTCATTCCAACAAAAGGAACTGAGGTGTACGAGGGTGGTGAATGAGCAATATGGTGGGCTTTGAGGGGGCTGTGCAGCAGAAAAGGGAGGGGGGGCGTGCGGTCAGTACTGTATAGATTCTCCTGATAGCTAGCATAACACTGGTACCATGGAACATCTGGGGTGTCTCCTCGCCCATTAAACGGAAGAAACTTTTGGCAGCACTTAAACGAAAGCAGACTAGTATAGCTCTGCTCCAAGAGATCCACCTCTCTAAACTACAGCACACCAGACTGGTAGGGGAATGGGTGGAGTGTTATTCGCTCCTCCCACAAGAGAAGGGTTGCCATATTGGCGAATAAGAGCCTGCCCTTCATGGTGAATAAAGTAGTAAGGGACGAGTGTGGGGGTAGGTTGCTGTTTTATCACTGGGGAGTTGCATGGGAAGAAAATGTCTTACAGTAGTGTTTTATGACCTGGCATTCTTTGACCCTGAATTGTATAAGAATATTTTAGACATGCTCCAGTTCCTCAGTCTAGTTCTGGGGGGGGTGGGGGTGGATTTTAACTGTTTGCTGGATCCAGCGTTGAACCACTCTGAGGGGATGGACAGGCATGGGGCTTGGCTAGCCACATGGAAGAAGGGTCTTTTGGACTTAGACTTGGTGGACGTGTGGTGAACCGCAAACCCAGGAGCAAAGGAATACACATTTATTTTTCCAGCCCTCATCAGCCATGGTCTGGGCTGGATTACATTTTTGCCCCTAGGGATCAATTTGAATGTATCCGAAAGGCAGATCACTGCCTGATCTGTATCTCTGATCATGCCAAGGTGGTGGCACCTTTGCATCGGGGAGCAGGGGTGGAGAAGGAGACCAGACCAACCTGGAGGTTCCCCACGTACTTCCTGGTCAAAGAGGAGTTCTGTCAACATTTGAAGGAAAACTGGGGTCACTATTTGGTAGACTGACAGGACCACAGCACCTAACAAAGGAATAAATAGGGATGCAGGACAGGTAAAGCCTGCATGCAGGGGGTTATAATTAGCTATGTAGCCCCTGAAGAGCAGTAGACTGGGTAAAGAACCAGCTGGAAGGGGAACTGAAAGACTTAAACTGAGTGAGGCAGTTAGGGGCGGCGTGGGGTAGCAGAGCAGCTCTGGAGCTGACAGCTACACAGAAGGCTCTGAATTTACTTTTCACTGAGGAGGTGAGGTTGGTGCTCTTCTTTGTCCGACAACAACTTTTTGAGTAGGGGAACAAACTGGGATTCCTTACTGGTGAGGCTGGTACAAGATAAGAGTGTTGGCCCAGATCCCAATGATTAAAGGCCCAGCTGGGCATTTGGAACACAAATCGGGAGACATCTGAGAATCAATTTTGATGAGACCTTGTACAGGGCATAGTGTCAGGGGACTGGGGTGGCAGCTGTCACCTTCCTGGATGATATAACTGTCCCAGCTCTCGCAGTGGAGTGAAGAGAGATGCTAGAGGTACCGGTGACTAAAGAGGAGGCAATCTTATGGACACTTCAAAGAGGGAAAGCTAATGACCCAATTGGGTTTGTTGCTGAATATTATAAGGAGCTGGGGGGGGCCCATAGTGGGTCTATTAACTGAGATGTTCCAGGAGGCTGGAGAGGTGGGGGCCTCCCTGCCTCATACTATGAGTACTCCATATGCGTGTTGTCTAAACCAGGAAAGGATGCCATGGAGTGTTCATACTGCGCAGAATGTTCCATAAGTTCAGTAAATTGATCAGATATTTACTTTGGCAGGGAAAGCCACCCAAGTTCAGCATAATTAAGCTGCAGGCTTTAGTAGTCAGTGCAGTTTTGGTATGCCCCTTGCTTTAAGTATGCAGTAAGGCATGACAGGGTGTGATTTTGGGTCAAGAATCACCCTATCAAGGGTGTTGTTAAACATGAGGTGCTTGAGTCAAGTGCCTTTAAAACACCCAAGAGAGGTGTGCAATTACCGAACATAATCACACATCCCGAAGTGCCTTCTCACACTTAAGAAATGTGTTCTATGGAATAAACAAAAATAAATAAGTTAAGCCAAAATAAAAAAAAATTAAAAAAAATATATGAGTTTGTCCCATCTTATTACAAAAAGTAATCCCATTGTTGCTGTCTACATGCCCCCCTTCTGTTTCTTTGATACATGCTACGGTGCACATGCCACCCGGTGCTGTCATGTCTTGTTGTGATGTTTGGAATATGAGCAGCATATGGAGCCTCAACAACACAGCACTTTCAAAGGTGGGAATGGCAGCAGGACACAGATATGAAAGAAAACATTTTTATTTATTTTTTTTGCTCTGAAGAAATTGGCAGCGATTTGGATCATTACTGACCAGAGGGGGTGTATGAATATTGTAGGGAGCCATTGATGTGAGATGGCTGGCTCCAACCTACAACCCTGTGTAAGTATGGGCTAATATATAGGATAGTGTACGGCTCACTATACACAACAAGGTTATTCACAACAAGTGGTTACTATGCCGACCGGATGACCTTGCGAGCGAAGCTCGAGAAGTCTCTTGGTCGGCATAGTAACCATGAGTTGAGAATAGCCATGTTGCGTATAGTGAGCCATACACTGTTCCGTATTTTATTTTATTTATTTATTTATTGAGTAATCGGAAAATACCTTTGAGTCAAAGACTCGTTTACAAAGGTTCCACATCACAGAAATACAGTACAGACAGACTTTACATAACAATTCAAATTGAAACAGAATTCGGCAGTGAAGACCACGTAACAGTGAAGGCTAACAATCATCAACTAGGGTAACTTAGTACAGTTGGAGATATATGGCACAGCTCAGAGATATATCTTGGGACTAGGAGTCTGGGAAGGCAGGCCAAAGTCTTTGGTCAGCAAGAGGAGGAGAGGATAGGGGTTAAATGACAATCACAGGTATTTGAGGCCTGGAGGTAGTCCCTAAGATGAGCTTTGAATGGGTCAATTCTGTTTTCATTTACAAGCCAGGTAGGAAGGCTGTTCATGAGTCAGGGGGCTCTAAAGCTGAAGGACTTTTGGAATTGTGAGGTACGGCAGGGTGGAACCAAGATGAGAGGCTTGGCAGAACATTGAGTGTGCTTGAGCTTCGGGGCCGGGCGGATAACTGGGATTAGCCCGGGGGGGGGGGAACGAGAGGCCGAGGGTAATTTTTTTAGCCATGAGGCAGGTATGGAACTTGATCCTATTGTCAAGATTGAGCCAGTTGGTGGAGTTATAGAGGGAGCATGTATGAGTGAGACGATCACATCTCAATATGAGGCAACATGCTTTATTTAGGGAGAAATGAAGTCAGTATAGGGCAGAGGTGTTTGCAGCGCTATAAATGAGAATGCCATAGTCGAGCAGAGAGAGGACAGAGGAGATGGCAAGCCTAAGGGCGGCTGGGGTAAGGCAGTGCTTGAAGCGATACAGTAACCCCAGCCTAACATTGAGGGCTTTAGACAGGAGATGGATATGTTGATGGAAGTTGAGTGCAGGGTCTAGTATGATGCCCAGGTACTTGAAGGAGTCTACTAGCTCCAAGGAGGTCTAATTGGCAGTAAGAACCTGGGGGCAAAGTGCCTTCCGGATGTTGAGTGGATGAGAGAAAAGCATAAATTTAGTTTTTTTATAGTTAAGAATAAGGTGCTGAGAAGAGAACCAATGTTCAGCACAGCTAAAGGCAGATTGGATGGAACGATGGAGTTGAGAGGGGGCAGGGTCGGAGGAGAATAGGACAGCATCGTCCGCATACAGTAACAAGTTGCCAGGGCAGGCCAAAGGGAGGGAGTTGAGGAAGAGGCTAAAAAGTAGAGGTCCTAGTATTGATCCCTGCAGGACACCTGAGAGGACGGGCAGTCTTTTGGATATGGTGGTACCAATTTTGACCTGCTGGAATCGGTTGGAGAGGTAGTCAGAGAACCAACCAAGGGCGTCCCGAGAGAAACCGATGTTGGATAGGGTAGTTAGCAGGAGGGAGTGGTTGACAGGTGTCAAACGCCTTGGTGAGGTCGATGAAAACAGTGCCAGTGATATGACCCCTGTCTAGGGCAGAGTGGATGTGTGCGGTAAACTGGAGAAGGGCAGTGGTACTACTGTGGCCTTTCCGAAAGCCATGCTGTTGCTTGCAGAGTAGGTTGTATTTGTTGAGATGGTCAGTGAGCTGATCATAGACAATCCGCTCTAGTGCCTTGGATAGGGGAGGAAGAATGGAGATGGGGCGGTAGTTATTGATGATAGTATGGTCACCAATTTTTAAATATAGGGGTGATGGAATCTGATTTCCACTTAGTAGGAAATATATCCTGACATAGGGGTGGTTCAGTATATGGGTGAGGGGGTAGAGAACCTCATGCAAGGTGAGCCGCAGTAGTTTCAGGTCTAGGGTATCACTACTGTAACTAGAGTGACTTAGGGCTTTTTTAAGGTACAGTTCGCAGGACTTGGGTGTAATACAGCGTAGGTGAAAGGGGGGACTGTAGTGGGGGGGGGAGCTGTCCAAGGGAGGGTCAGAGAAATGGGGGGGGGGGAGAACGTGGTCGAGGTTTGTGAAGGCGTTGTTGAAAGCAGCGGCTATATGGGTAGGATCAGATGTCATGCACCCGTCAACCATTAACTGGTTAGGGACAGGGTTGGGGTCTTTTCCTCAGATTTCCTTGATGTTGTTCCAGAATTTGCATCCCTAGCCCCAGGTAGCGGTTAAGGAGGATTTATAATACTCAGTTTTTGCCTTGCGTAGGGCCCATGTGCATTTGTTCCGGGCCTCTCTGTATTTTTGTCTGTCAGCAGGCCGGCCAGTTTCATTGGAGAGGTGCCATATTAAGTGTCTAGTCTGCATAAGGGCCAGGGTGTGGTCTGAAATCCAAGGTACTGGGTTGCCTTTGACCATTCGTTTGGTAGGAGGGGCATATTTGTCGCATATGATGTTGAATGAGAGGATGAAGAGGTCAAGAGCCCTATCAGGGTCGAGGGTGTACATTATGAAGGACCCAATTCAAGTCCCTGAGGTGTGATTTCAGAAGGGCAAGTTTGCCAGGGCCCAGTTTGCGTTGTAAGGTTATTTTGGAAGGAGATCTGGGTGCCTTGCCGGACCAGGAGCAGAGAACAGCAGAGTGGTCACTAACAGCATTTGGGAGAACTGTTGTGCTTATGATTTTGTGAGGGCAATTGGTGAACACAAGGTCTAGCAGGGAGGATGACCCAGTAAGCCGGTTAAGGCGGTTGGGTGAAGTGACTAATTGAGTACGGTCTTGGGCAGCGGCAGCATCGACTAGTGGCTCGGCGGCCTTATGTAACCAATTAATATTAGTCTCCAAGAATTATTTTTTCCGTATTGGATGGGGGGGGTGGACAGGTAGGACAGTACTGAGTGGAAGGCCTGCTTCTTGTCCCTAGGAGGAGTGTACACAGCTGTAATAACAAGGGGGGGTTTGGGAGAGTCCCAAAGTGAGTTTAAGAGTAAGGCCTGGGGACCTGGAGTCAGCTGAGGGATGGGGAGCAACTGTCCACATAGCGTGTCCATGGTGTAAATGGCACAGCCTCCCCCATGCTTACCCAGTTGGTCAGCGCAGTATACATTGTAACCAGATAGTGTTATTGTCGAGTCAGGAGTCCGAGGGAAGAACCAGGTTTCACCCACAGCTATAATATCAGGCTGATGTTACTGAACCCAACCCTGGAAGGCGTTCCACTTTTTTAATAGCCTGCATACATTAAGGGAGGCAATACGCAGCCCGCCAGCAGAGGGGTGAGTTGGTGCTGGGGAAGTAGAAGGTCCAGGGTTTGAGTGCATATTTCCTGACATGAGAAGAAGGAGGAGGAGGAACCTAGATACTGGGTTCCAGTGCAACCTTTTGTGGAAACAGGACTTCATTGCTAAGTGCCCATTTGGGACAGAGAAAGTAGGAATGGGGAGGTTTAGTATAAGGGGGGTAGCAAGGAGGAGGAGTTGATGCGCGCGGCGGGGAGATTGAGTCATGGGTTGCGGGTAGTATGGCGACCAGGAGAAGCATGGCAAGCATAGGGTGATACCACTGGGTTGGCACCCATTAGAGCATATAGAGTGAGAGTAGGCCGTAGGGCTGGACTCAGTTGCAAAATCATAGGAGATAGATATGTTACTTGTATTAATCACAGGGGTAGGTGAAGAGAGAAGTTGATCCTTTGGATTATAGATACAAGGTAGACTTTATGTATGTGTGTATGTATGGATAGCGGAGTGCACAGCAGTAGAATTAAAGTAACCATCTTTAGAGTTATTGGAGGTCAGTGGGCAAGTAGACACCAGTATTTGGAGCGGCAGGAATAAGCAGCCACTGGTGCTGATCTATTAAAGAGGACACAAGGAGTGCCGTGTACACTTGGGCTAGTACAGAGGCAGTGTGGAGGGAGAGAAAATGCAGATAGTGGAACAGAAAAGAGGTATAGGCCCTCTGGTGCTGGAAAGTGATTAGCTGCAGAGGGGAAAGTGGGCTGATAGGCTCAGCACGCCCCACGTGATCACACCAATAAATGCAAGGTTCACCAAGGGTAGTGGTGGGGTGGCAGGGCAAACAAAGGCAGAGAGAGAGAGCCTCCTTGCGCCCGACAATGCCATCCATACCTTTAGTCAGGAGTTTGCAGTTAGGGGAGGCTTCTTCCATGGAGACCTCATGACCTCCCTCACGGTCCTGGTGCTGTGAGCTGTAGGAACAAGATCAAAAAGAGGACTTCGGTTTATGCAGGACCTTCATGCAGGGTAAGACTAGCTTGCGAGGGGATTTTAGCTCTATAAATCAATTTCAACAGGGCTGCTTACTGAATTCAATAGGGCTAATTTAATGAAGTGCAGATAGAGAGAAGTGTTTCTTATAACAAGAGAAGTTTTTTGTGCTGAGGTGCAGTGACTACATGTTTGGGAACTGTGGCCAAGATTTCATCATAGCTGCTTAAGGCAGTGCAGAGCAAATAAGTTTTTTTTTTGTTTTGTTTTTTTTTTCTTATTTTTTATGAAATAAATAAGCTGCGTGTGCTGAGCTGTTTTGACCTATCAATTACCTATGCAGCTAACTATTCCACAGATTAAAACAAGGCAGTGCAGAGGAACACATGATATACTATTTAAGTAAATAAGCTACCGCCTGCAGTAGCAATTGAAACAGCCTACTACAAGAAATGCACAGAAATGCTGGTTTCTTAACAGGAATCATACCACATTACTACTTAAAGCTATGCTGAGAAACAAACATTTTCATGCGAAATAGCAAAAAATCTAATGCTGAAAAACTGTCAGTGGGCCTGTGCCGACAAGTATTGCTATTTGTTTAATTAAGGGCTTGCATTCAATCCTGTTGCCAGTGCCGATATAGTGCAAAAATGGCGCCAAATTCAAACAAAGGCAGAGAGAGGGAGAGCCTTCTCGCGCTCCGACAACGTCATCCGTACCTTTAATTGGGGAGTTTGCAGTTGGGGGAGGGCTTTGGGGATGCGGGTGCCTGTGTCCTTTACATGCATTTTGTGCTTCAGGACACTTTGATTTCCCCCCGGAAGTCCCAGAGATGCTCACCTGCAAGGCTCCGACTTCTCTACACTGAGTCATGCCCTGAGCTTGCACGCTCGTGAATGTAAGACACTGGAGACGAGGGCGACTCCATTGGTTTCTGAATGCTTTTTAACTATGATTTTATTAGGGCAAATTCAAAACAAGTTAAGGTTATCACCACTGCCTAACAAGGACCTTGAAACGTGCAGGCGAGGGAACATGGTTCACACTCATTTTCAATGGGGACCCCAAAAAAATTTCACGGGGACTCCCACTTTTTAGCTGCGGACCTTCATTTTTTTTTTCCAGAAAGTCCAGGACCCCGAAACAGAAAATCTTACTGAGACCCCTGACCCTAGGGGCAGAGTTCAGTGGCCCATGGTCACCCATGCCAGCCAAGGCTCTGATTCCCTCTGGGTGTCACTCTCCGAGTAGTGTGCCACAGCATCCCCTCCTGGGAGCGGAGTGTCCGTAGTGGCAACATTTTAGTAGCCAAATGCACAATCCAGTAGTAGTCTGAAGTTGGTGCCTTCCTAAGAGTCATGCATTAAAGCAGCAGTGCAAGATAAAAAAAAAATCTGTGCTTTTTCAACAGTTTATTCCCTATGCCTGCTGAGCATTTCCATGGTAATCTTTCTCACTGGCATTGTACTATCACCCTGTAATGTGCTCAGTTTTCCTTTGTTTTTGTTTACATTTCTGCCTCCACCATGTTGAAAGCAATATTACTAGATAGCAACCGCCATATTTACTGTAGCGCTACAAAAACTGGAAACTGATCCCTTCCTGATTAGGTAGTACTGCTGCTTTAAGCCTTGGAAAACTGGCACTCCAAATTTGTCCCCTTTATTTTAAGCTGTATTCTGATAGACCAGATACATATTGATTCCCAGATAGTATTCTTCATAGCTTCTAGACAATGATTTGTATTCTAGCTCTCATTCACAAGGTCACTGACTGCTGATCTAATGAACAAGGATATCACAAAGGCCTCTTTGATATATCTTCCTCCATCTTGCCAAATGGTTACTCAGCATTATTCAGTACTGCACTAAAGTTATCCATTTTGTGGTCTGGCAACTTGTTTTTGTCTTGTTATCAAGATTAACAACTGCCTGCAGAACTATCTTGAGAAATGATTAGTCACCTCTGCCTTCAGGGTGCTTTTGTTTTTTGAGCTGATTGTGAAATTTAAGGACCTGTGTTTTGCGGGCTTTTTCTAAAAGGGAAGCAGTTTCATTTGGTAAACCCATTTTTGAAAATCAGATCTGCAGTGTACTACAAGAAAGCCTAGTCTGCATTGTAGCTGATGGAGCAAAACAAATGTATTTCACTAGTTGGAAGTGCAGAGAAATGGCTACATTAAAAGGATACAGTGGGGGAGCTTTGAGGAATTATGTCCTGCTAGTTAGATCTTGGAGCCCCTTTCTCACAGCTGTGCATTTGCTATAGTAACCACCCTGATTGATCGAAAATCGTATTCCTCCGACTTGTGCTTCAGTATTCTTTTTATCCAGGTTTGGCCATCCTTTTCAATTTCTTCTCTAATGCCTGCTTACACACCATCAACGAAATCCCAGGGTCTCCTGGTGATCCCCCCTTGAACAAACTTGTGACTTTGCTCCACCAGTGGGTCTTTCCAGAAGGCCAGGGCTTTGCCACAGGCTCAGTGTCTGGAGAGAAAAGAGGGCATCTTCTTGCATCTGGCCAGCCCTGTTTTCCTTCCCTGCAAGTCTCATACCTCACACATAGTGATGCAAATCATGCTACTTTGGTCTTATGGAAAGTGGGGGAGGGGTCAGTCTGGGACTTTTTCAGTTCCTCTACTGCCCCTCTTACAGACGGCTCAATGGCTGTTGCATAGGCACGCTGTACAGCTGTAAAATGTCAGTAGCTGAGAACATGGTGCTTTTTATTTATAGACTACGTTTGTCTCTCTATGATTTCAGATGACAGATGGACAAATAATCAGAAATGGTTATCTATTGTCCACCAAGTTTCCTAAGGTAACGGTTGGTTTGCTGTTTGCATTTGTTGTGATGGAGAATGTGGGTTGTTGAATACATTTTTTGCTCTGATTAGGGTCTTGCCATGTTCATCCTTGGGTTGCTTGTATTGAGCTTTGTACATCTCAGAATGTTATAGTTGAACTGGATGGACGGATATGGGAATGACTGGGAAAGGAACAATTTGTACCTGGAAATTTGGTTTCCTGGAGTCTCCCATATCCTTCATCAGATCCCTCCATGTGCTGTGTTTTTCCTGTGGTCTTCGTCTGAGTCGTTTTTTTTCCTAAATTTTTCATCTTGTGTCTGAGTACAGCTTGCACAGTGTCCTGTAGTGTTTATTCCTCATGTTAGTTGCTCAGGATGATGTGATAATAGCCCACATACCATATGTGCCACTGTTTTTTCATCTTCTGCTCCTAACAGATTTTGGGCTATGATGGTGGCAACTGAGGTTTTGGTGGGAACAGCAGAGATACTATATATGACCTATGGAGGGGGAGTACTGGGCTACCATTTTATGTAGGTGTGCCTCTGTTTCTTTCAATCAGGACGAAGACCCAACATGATATGGCTGAACCAGAATGAAGTGTAGGGAGACCTTGGAAATACAAATTTCCAGGTATGAAATTTTCCATTTGGAGAGGATCTATTTGGAGCTGGCCAACTGGCAGCCATCTTTTTTTCTTAGATAAACTTCCCCTTCTCACCTGAAAGAGCCAGTTATTAACCTTGATACCTCTGAAAATGCCCGAATTGTTTTCCCTTAAAGCGGTGCATCTCTGGGTATCCTGTGAGCACGGCGACAGTGATTAAGCGACTGCAAAAATGGCAGCTCAGTCATGGTGCCTGTGGTTCGCTGGCCTGGCAGGGTAGCTACAGGATATCACGGGCGTAAGGAGGCGACAGGAAGTACACACGCGGGCGGAGGTCCACGCTGCATGACGGGTGGAAGGGGGGAGGAGGGCGTGGGAGGTATTGTGGCCACCAGCTGCTGAGCTGGCCGTGTAGCGTGGAGGTGAGGTAGGGCTGGGTTTGGGAGGGTGCCGGTTCAGTTTGGGGCAGGTGTCGCTTTTGCATCGGGGCTGAGGTTTCTTTTTCAAAAGTTTTACAAAGACACACACACACCTGACATGCACCCCTTGGAGTTGAGAATCTTTAGTTAGGGTGTGGGGCATAGCTCCCGTGATATGTTAAAGTCCCATCACCACGCAGTGTACATTTCATTATTTATTTCGGTGATGTACACTGCCTGAATGGCAGTCACCGTTTTGACATGGAACCCATCTCTGAGATAAGTTATCATTCCACTTCCAAAAATGGCACCACAGAATAGATAACGTTTGTTCTTCCCTGCATTTTTTTCACTTTTACCTCGTCACTCACCCCGACGATGGGGTTGCCGTAGTTTCATTCTTCCTGTGGCTGGGAGCCACGTCCTGGTCAGCTGGCAGGGGATATGTGAATGGTAGCTGAGTGACTCACTGCCACGATGCACCTGGCTTCCAGCTAACCACAGTGTCAAATGTGAGCCCATCTCCCTGATGGCAGTGTACTTCTTTGCCTCTTGGCCAGCCAGTTTCATGAAAATTTGCTAATTATCATGCTTTCAGATTTTCCAGAATGAATACTGTTCAAATGAAGGTGTGGTAATTATGTTTTGGGAATTATCCAATTGGATCTGACCAACTGGTAGTCATCTTTGTATTTGCACCCCCCCCCCCCAAAAGCAACAAATTGTTAACTTTGATACCTCTGAAAACACTTAAAAGGATTTAGTTTTTGGCAGTGCAGTCTTAAAGATATGGTGTTATACAAACAGAATCTCACACTGAAGGAGTAGTGGGTGTTCCTGTTGTTCACGTACCCCATGCTCGATGATCAGAGAGTAGTATTATCCAGCATAGACACTTATTAAATCCAACATAAATTATCTGCATGGGGTGGGGATGCTATTTAGCAGAACCCACTAGATTCCATTCCAGTCCGAGCTAGAGCAGAAACCTCCTTTCATGACACCCTTTTTATGTTGTCTTCGCGTGTGCAAGCAAAATCTTGTGGTAGTAGCAGAAATGCAGAGGTGTGTCAATGTTGGCGAATGCAGGGCACGCTTTAGTAGGTGCGCCCCTCACTCCCCAGTTAGCCAGCATGCTAGCGCTGACACAAAAATTAAGTAACGTGTCACCAACTTGAAAGAAATGTGCCACTGCAATCGGAGACAAGCTTGTCATGCAGCGGTACAGATGACATGCCTCCCATACGCGCCTTTCCTGGTGAAACATTTCAATAAACATCCACACAATCCCCAAGAAAGCCAACATCAGGGTGCAATCCCATGTCAGCATGTCCACCCCACATTGTGTAGCACACTGGGGCCACCCAATGTGCCGGCCATAGAAGGACGGCCATGTCAGCACGCCTGCCCACACCTCTCATTGTAGTGGCACACTGGGAGTCCACCCTAGTGTGGCCAACATCATGCCCCCGAAGTCATGGGGAACACTGGGAGCCACCCCAGTGTGCCCAACATTTGTTTATTTCACCTGTAAAGAAAGAAAATGGTCATGTGAGGTCCGTTTTTTTTTTTTGTACTGGGAAGGAATGCCCTCCCCGCACCCACCCTCTGTGCACCCCACCTCCCCACACCTTTTCAAATTTCCTTATGAACAGTATATCTGTCATTTTCACATTCTGCCCGAAATGTGTGTTTCACATGTGGCGCATAATGGCGCGTCGCTGTGGGAAATCAACGTTCGGGACAGATTAACAAAATTACAGTGACACTGTTCATGAGCGCGGTCCCAAAATGGCTATGTTGAAAATTTGGTTAAAATAATCCCCATCTAGATTGTGTTACAGGCGCATGCGTTGCAGTTTCTACGATGCCTGCGGACTTCACCAATTTTTCATATTTTCACTCCAGATTTTCAACATTGCCATTTTATTTTACACCTCCTCATGAACAGTACAGCTGTCATTTTCACATCCTGCCCGAAATGTGTTTTTCTTACCTGCGGCGCCACATGGCCCAGTCACTGTGCAAAATCACCTTTCAGCTAACTGATAGTGCCACTGTTCATGAGGTGGGGATCACAAAAGCCCATGTTCAAAATTTGGAGTGAAAATACCAAAAAACGCCTGGTCGTCAGGGTTTCCAACTGTAACACCCCACCCTGTAGAGTCCGACAGGCGTCAGGGGTGTGACTTAGGATTGTCGGCTCTAATGCTCACGCCGTTCCACCCCAACCCTGTAACCAGAGACAGGCATTGAGGTGTGCCTTGGACTCTTCGGCCCAAAAGTTCTCCCCATTCTCCTATACTGCACCCATCTCAGCATATTTCCTTATGGAATGGGTTGAGCGTAAAGCCTGAAGACCCCAAGGCACAACGCGAAACTTGTCGGTGACTGCAGGGTGAGGTGAGGTGAAATGGCATGAGCGTTATGGCCGATTTGCACCAAAAGGCACACCCCAATGCCGGTCAGTCTCTGTGGGTGGGGTGGATGGCGTCAGTTCAATACTTCACTGCCATTCCTATTATGCATCTCTCTAACTCCTGCACTACCAATGCCAATGCCAGCAAGACAACTTTCAACATTGACAAATGCTTGTTTTTATTACCTTTTCACGTCCGCTCATATTTGGAGCATGCATGGGTGCCTCAAAAAGCAGGTCTCCTATCTGCTTTGGAAAACATTGGGCCCCACCCCATACTCAAGGGGTTTTACACCTGGTAAATGGAGCAAAAGCTCTGAACACAGTCTAATATCATATTGGTTGACTTAGCAAACACTTTGCAACAGCCCCAGCACATTCAGAAATACATTTGTGAGAGCACAGTCATCTCATCGTAGGGTGTGTGTCTGTGTGTACAATGTATTAACATGCAATATATGTGTAGCACATGTAGATATTGTAGTGGCCTACCAGTACTGGTGGTCTTGAGTGCAGAGTGCACGCTTCCAGTCCTTTGCACCCTTCACTAGACACTAGGGAGAATGGATTGGGGGGGTTATCTTTGACATGCGCACTTTGGGGGGACGGGGTGTTGTCAGGTGTGCAGATGTGTAGCATTAATGTTGGCCCATGGGCCAGGCCGTTGATTGTTCACTGGGAGCCTGGGGGCAAATCCACAGGCTCCTACTCCCCAGCAGGGGCAGCTGAGCAGAAGTGGACTCTTACCAAGATGAACTGTGCATCTCCTTATGGACAGTGGACAGCCTCTGTGGGCACCACCTAGGTTTCTGGGCTCGGGGCATAAACCCAGTTCCCAGAATTAGGAGCAAACCCGCTTTCTGTTGGGCTGAATTTGCTTCTGCCCATAAGCCCAGTTGTATGATGGTGACTTTTGTATTTCTTTAACCAAATTACTAAGTCCCCTTCTCATCCTACAAAGCTAAACTGCATATGAAGTGTCTTCAGAGCTCTGCTCTACTTGCTCACACAAGTGCTGGTTCCTTCTGCAGTGGAAACAGTATGAGGCATTTGAATTCAGAGCACTAAAATAACCTAAAATAGGAACATGTGGGAATGTTGGCTTCTGCTTCTGCTTGTGCAGCTGTGTACTTCTGGAACTGCCTGCCTCTCCGAAGCTTTGTATTCTGTGCTCCCTGAAGAGACTGAGCTGGATAATGATGGGTTGAATACTGTCTGCGTTTGTCTATACGTGACTTTATGTTGAACCCTTCGAACTCTGAACAGCAGTAAATTACACAAACTTCACTACTCGTTACCCTCCTGCCCAACACCACCACCCTCTTATTTTTTGCGTTAAAACAGACATAAAGTCCAGCTTAAAAGCATGGTTGTTTAAAGAGCATTTTATCTGCAATTGCATCATGACTTGCCATGCTTGGAAGGTTGTGGCAGGCCTGTAGGAAGTGGATTGAGCATCTCAAAGGATGCTTCTTAGGATGGCGTACAGTGTTAAAGGTTCTATTATACTACATGGAACTGCCCCTGTCAGATGATTGTTGCTGGAAAGTGACTGCTGTGATTGTAAGCTGAGCTGCTGCATCTCGGTGGATAATTCTATGCACATGGCACTTCACCTAAAGCTACATATGGGGTGCTGTTTTAAGCCCTTATGCTTTTGAACTCCTCACATAATGTATGCTCCTGTTCATGTTTAAAGCAGAGTCCAGGGCTTCAGTACTCGAAGAAAGAAATGTTGGCATGGGGGAATGGAAAGAAAGGGGAATAAAGAAGGAAGAAAAGTATAACATCTCTAGAGAAGGACAAGGGGATAATAATCAGAGACTAAACAAGTGGACAGCACAATTACGCAACCTATACCCAATTTATTTACATTTTGTCTTTTGGGGGGCTGCTTATTTTGCTGTGTATACCCCTGCCTGAATCTGTAAATATGAATATAGTGGTCACTCAGTCTTTAATTTCTGCCCTCCTTTTCGGGCTTCCGTGTTATTTAACAGCTGGGAAGAGTTTATAAGCAGACGCCATGCCTCTCTGTTTTTACTGACAGCAGACTAGCAATGTTATCTGCCAGAGATCTTTTACTTCCCCTTTTTTGTCATGATATTTTGAATGCTGCATATTAATACTCGTATCCTCTTATTCCAACATCACAGTATCATGTCATTGTATTTTGACTGCAGAAAAAGACCATTCTGGTCTATCCAATCTGCCCATATCCCCCCTCCCCTTACCCATTTCCCTTAATCAGAGTTACATTTTGCTTTACATCTACCAAACCCTTATACTTGTCCCAGGCCCCTTTGAAACCATCCATAGTTTCCATACTCACCACCTCCCCAGGTAGACTATTTCACGGCTCCACCTCCCTCTCTGTGAAGAAATGTTTCCTCACATCACCTCTGAATCTGCCTCCCTCCAGTCTCAAGCTATGACACCTCGTTTTAATTTCAGATTTACTTTTGAATACACTGCCCTCCCTATCTCTGTTTATCCCTTTAATGTACTCAAAGGGCTTTCATATCCCCTGTCTCCTTTCTAATCTCCAGTGGGTACAAATTGAATTCCTTCAGTCTAGATTCATATGACTCATCTTTCATTCCAAAAACCATTTTAGTAGCTCTTCTCTGAACCCTCTCCAAGCTATCAATATATTTCTTTAAATGAGGTCTCCAAAACTGGACATTGTACTCCAGATGTGGTCTAACCATTGTCTTATACAGTGGCATCAGTACCTCCCTTTTCCTACTTGTAATTCCCCTACTAATACAAAACAGCATTTTATTAGCTTTTCCAGCAGTCTTTCAACATTGGTCACCTACTTTTCAGATTATCTGAGATTATAACCTCAAGATCTTCCCTTGTCAATCTTCACCATTCGATTACTTCCTAGGTGTAAGCCGGAGGCGCGCTGCGTCCGGGAGCTTTTTTTTTTAAAAAGCTGATATCGACCGCCTCTAGAGTGACGTCATGCATGAGGGGCGGCCGTTAGTAGCGACCGACTCCTCCTCCAACTCAGTTCTGTTTCTCCCGCCGTCGAGGCAGCACCTGTTCCGCGGGCAACCAGTTTTCTACTGCGTAGTGTACCGACTCCTGTTTTCCGTCGCACTCGACGCCAATCCGGTAAGACTGTTCTTTTTTCTATCTTACGGCGTCGGGTGTGTTTTCCTACTGTGTTTTAGCCTTGTTAGTTTCGCGTGATGTCCGGTTCTGGAGCTAAGCGCTTTTCGAAGACGGGTCGCGCCCCTATGCGTCGGTGCTCCTGTGGCCGGCATTTCTCCGTCTCGGACCGGCGCAGCGTTTGCCGCCGTTGCCTGGGACCCAGCCATGATATGGATTGATGCGGCGCCTGTCTCTCGATGGACGCCGTGTCCTCTCGAAATCGCGCGTTAAGCTGGCAAGCCCGCCAACGCCAGGGGGCGGCGGTCGCTCAGGATTCTCGGGCAAGATCTCTAGGCCCTTCCCGGGTCCCCTCCGGGCCTATCGATCCGAGGGAGGGGTCTCCTCATTTTCTTGCCGAGGAGGAGGCCCCTTCTGCGGTGTTAGGGGCGTCGTAGTCCCTCCGGGGCAGCGGCGCCCGACACCGCCTCGGCAGTCACCTCCTCGGGGTGCAGGCTCCCCATGTCGAGGCCCTCAACTTTTGGGCCTGGCTGGAGTGGACCCTGACGCCGCGCCTTCGGCGCGTTTCGGATCCGGCACCGTTGCGTCGGTGCCGGTGATGATCTTGGCGCCCGTTCACGCCGTTTTGGATCCAGCGCGTTCGCGGCGCCGGCCAATCAGGCAGCGCGGTTGGCGGTGCCGCTTTGGATCGGCGCCGTTCGCGGTGCCGGTGATCCTCAGCGGCGCTCATTGGTAGTCTGCCGCTTTGAGCCTCGGCGCGTTCAGCGGTGCCGATGGTCCTCTTTGGCGCCGTCGGCCGGTGCCGCCTCACCTCCGACACGCCCGAAGCGGTTCCGTGGGCCCTAGTCCTACCTCCGATGCGGTGCGGGCCTGCCGGCGCCGTGGGGGTTTGGGTTGGGCCTGGCTGCTGCCGGCGTTGGGAAGCGGCGGCGTCGCCCCCCAGCGCGGGGCAGTTAAGCGGCACTGTGGCCTCAGGGACCCCTGGGGTGGCCAGCATTGAGGTCCAGCTGGTCTCGTCCTCCTCGGAGGACGATGACTCGGACGTGGACCCATCCTGGCACCCCCACTCTTCGGGGTCTGGGTCCCCTGTGGCTAGAGGTACCAGGCGGCGCAGCGGGCCCCTCCCTCTGTCCCCCCTTCCGTCATCTCCTGAGGGTTCCCCGGCTGGGGGTGGCCAGGGGCCCGGAGGGCAGGCGTGGGGGTGACGGAGGGGGAGGCTCCCCTCTCTGGAGGGCCGGTGACAGCTACCCCCCAGGGTGCTGTTGCCCCCTCTAGGGATAGGGGCGCTGCTGTCGAGGAGGAGGGCCCTCTCGGAGTCCGAGGGGTTGAGGGCAGGGTCTGGCGCTCGGTCTTCTTTGGCCACCTCAGGGGGAGTGGCCAAGAGCCGTAGAGCAGAACCCCGGCCCTCCCTCCAGGGTTCTAGGGTGCCCCCTGGCGGCGTTCATGCGGACTGCCCTTCTGGATCCATGCAGTCCCGGCGTCGTCACAGGGGAGGTTCTCCCCCTGGGCTCTTCCAGGTTTCGCTTCCTCAGAGTTCCGTTCTGCGGCCTGGTCTGCTGTCGGATCCCTCCACTGGGACCCGTTCCCCGGATTCCAGAGCCCTGGCAGAGAGCAGTTGCCTCCTCGGAGGTGCCCCTCTCCCATCTCTCTGCCTTCACCACCCCCACTCCCAGGCCATGTCGGTCCTACGGGTCCGTTATCCTGGGAGCAGTTCAGGGGTTCTGCTGCGGCCTTCCCCTCATATGTTAGATACATGCATGAGCGGGTCTTTCGACTCTCCCCACCGCCGCAGGAATCCTCTGGACATTCCAGCTCCCCATCATCCTCGTCTCCCTCCTCTGAGGAAGAACCCCTGCTCATCTTTCCTCCGATGCTGATTTCGCGGAATATCAGCGTTTCCTCTCGAGGATGGTGAGGATCTTGGATTTCCTATGTTGGGAGACAATACCGAGGCAGAGCGAAATTCACTTGGTGAATTCAGTGCCCAGCATTTGGTGGTACCTTCCTGGCCTATCCCCTTCCAGGGCGTCTATCCGGTCCTTACGGTCCCCAATCGCTTCTTCTCCAGCCCGGCTGACTGTCAGCGTAGGTACTGTATTGCCCTCAAGTCTCTAGGTCCCTTCCCAACCCCCTCTGGTTTGGTCTACCTAGATACTCCTTCTGGGCGCCGCTGCCTGGCGCACGACCGCCCACGGATCGGACTCTCTCCAGTTCGACCATTGGGAGGCGAAAGTGTTCTTTCTTCTCGATGCGAGTGCCTGTATTGCATCTCATCAGGCTCACCACGCTGCCTACAACCGGCATTTGTAGTCGATGATGTTGTCACGCTGTTGGCATCAATGCCTGACACAGACAAAACCAGACAAGCCCGTTGCCCTCTCCGCGGTAGGCCTGGAGCTGGCAAGACACCAAGCAAGGGCATCTTCACGGCGTAATGAGGTGGCTTCCAGGCTTGCGGGGACAGCGATCTGCATCAGGCGGACGGCATGGCCCGCTCTCTGGGTTGTCACCCTGGCCGGCGTGAGTGATTCGCTCGCCTTCCGGGGACCGTCTTTTCTCCTCTGAAGCTAGGAGACTTTTACAGGGGCTCCTCCGTCTCCTCGTCCTCGGGGAGGCACCTCCTAGCTCTTCTCTCCCACTTAGGCTTTCTGAATAAGCCAGGGTCTTCTCCTTCTGTTTCTCACCAGCAGAAGGCTGGGGTCTTGTTCCCTCAGGGTATGGCCTCTTCCCAGGAAGACTTAGCTACTCACCCAGGAAGTAATGAATGGTGAAGATTGACAAGGGAAGATATGAAAATTACGTACCTACCGTAATTCTTGATCTTCTCTTGTATCTTCACCATTCATCCTTACCCTCCCACCATCCCCTCAGTGGCCTCTTCCTGTGGCTTCTCCACCTCCGTCTCCTTCGTCTCTGCAAAACAAAAATAAAAAAAAAAAAAAAAAAGGAGGAAGAATTACTCTAATTTTTCAAAAAAAAAAAAAGTCTATATCTTTGGGGACCTTATTTCTTCCAGAAAATTATTTACTCTAAGATTCTTGGGCCATCTCATTGGAATTGCATATTGCGATAACTGCACAACTATCTCTTGCCATTCCTCTGGCGAGATACTTCTGGGTTTTAGCCTGGCTCTGGCTATTCAGTTTTGATCCTGCAATCCCATGCTTCCAGCTGTTAAGCCCTAGAATCGCACCCCCCCCTTCTCTAATTCTTGCCTTGCAGAGCAGAGGAACGGGTATGACTATTTTATTTTTTTTTCAAAAAAAAAAAAAAAGGGAAAAGCTGAGGGAACTCTCTCCGACTGCTATAGGCATTCTTTGCATTTGAAGTCATGCTCCTAAGCCTGCAAGTTATTATCTGTAAAAAAAAAAAAAAAAAAAAAGGGAAATACAAGGGCAAACAAAGCCCTTCTTGTGAGATTTTGATGATTGTTTTTTCCTTTCAAGTGTCCTCCTGGACAGTTTTACAGAGAAGCAGTGCTGACCATGACCAATCCTCGCCAGCCTAAGCCTCTGGCCTGCCTTGGCAAGTCCAACTGAGTCCCACTTCTATACCTATAAACGCCTGAAAGGCTTAGATTTTCCATTTCTAAACCCTTGAGCAGCTCTCTCATGCTGCCTGGGATTTATCCTTCCCTCCTCGGGTGTCCTCCAGTTAAAGGCCTTCCGCGGCCAGGAGCCCGAAGTGGGGATCAAGAACCATGGCATGTTGAAGATGAGGACTATGCCCTCCTGAGTCTGTCTGCGGTTGGTGAACCTTCTCTTCAGCTCTATCTCGGGATTCTTGCTTCCTGTTAATCGAGCCTTGAGCTATAAGCTAACTATGCTCGTTGGGCATTCTGGTCCCTTCAACATCCCATCTCTCTCTTCTCTTCTTCTTCTTCTTCTTTCTCATTACTCCTTCTCTCCTCCTAGAGTCGCCCAGGTAAGGAGGCCCTGCAGTCCTAGGTTAGGGATACCTTATCTCCTCTGTCCTTCCTCCATCGGCTTATTCCTTTTTCAGTTCATTCTTCCTTACTTTGCTATCCCTTGGCTATCTTGCCTCGCTATCTCTATTTTTCTGCTTTTAGCTTTTTGCCTCTCCGGCTCACAGAACTGAGTTGGGAGGAGGAGTGGTTGCTACTAACGGCCACCCCTCGCGATGACGATGACGACACCTCGAGGGCGGTGCCGCTATCAAAGCTTTTAAAAAAAAAAAAAAAAAAAAGTTTTCGTGACGGTGCGTCACCTTACACCAGGAAGTAATGAATGCAGAAGATACAAGAGAAGATCAAGAATTACGGTAGGTACGTAATTTTCATTTCTCTTTCTTGTATTGTTATTTTTAATTGCTCTTTACCTAAAGTATACTTTGCTTTTTTATCATTCCACCCAAATGCATAACCTTACACTTCTTTACATTGAACTCCATGGCCAAGTTTCACTCCACCTTTCCAAAGTATTTAAATCTCCTTTCGTAGCCTCCACCCCTCCCTCAATATCAGCCCTATTACATAATTTAGCATCATCTGCTAAAAGGCACACCCAGTTTTCTCTGTTATATCTCCTATGTATATATTACAGAGGGTTGGCCCCCAAACCGACCCCTGTGGGACACCACTCATCACCCTCTTTTCCCTTAAATAAACCCCATTTACTATCATCATTTGATTTCTGTTCTTCAGCCAGTTTTTTACCCATCTAGTGACTTTCTGGTCAGTTCCTAAACTCTCTATTTTGGTTATCAACCTACGATGAGGAACAGAATCAAAGGTCTTCCCAAAATCCAGGTACGCCACATCCACCTCACCTCCCTTGTCAGTTTTCCTTGTTACATTGTCCAAAAATTCAATCAGGTTTGTCTGACAGGATCTACCACTAGTAAATGCTGTTTATCATCTAGTAGTTTATTTTCGACCAAGTAATTTACCACTCTTTCTTTTATTACCACCTCCCTCACCTTACCCACCACCGAAGTTAGGCTAACTGGTTTATAATTCCCTGCTTCCTCTCTACATCCTCCCTTATGTATTGGAACCACATCGGCCATTTTCCAGTCATTTGGAACCCTCCTTCTACCCAATAATAGATTAAACAACAGCATCAGTGGTTTTGCAGATTCTTCCTTTAATTCCTTCAGAACCCTACGATGTAATCTATCTGGTCCCATCGCCTTGTCTATTTTTAATTTACCCAGTTCTTCCTTCACACTATCTTCACTGAATGGACTCTGATCAAATTCATATAAACTACTTTCTTTCTTAATTATCTCTGGTCCTTTAAATTCCCCCTTAATTGGGAATACAGAACTAAAATAATCATCAGAGTATAATTTATATATTTAGCTTCCATTTATTGACATTGTAAGTAAATTAAATTAAAAGTCACAAATGTCACTGTTGTTGCTCCTTGTTAAGTACCTACACTGACAATCTCAAGATATTTTTCACTCTAGGTAGATACAAAGCAGATATTCCCACTGTAGGTTACTCTGAATGGGAGTTTGATGTAATTTCATTCTGGGACTTCATTGTACCCAGAAAGTTCAATCTAGGGTCTAGCCTGGTGACTCCGGGGTAGCACTGTTGTCTGACAAGCCGGTGACCCAGGTTCAGGAGCTGACTTGGGTCCGGGGAAGGGGGTTGATCAAGAATCCCATGGATTATTCTCCTGTCCTGGGGAGGGGTCCAGCCATATCTCACCAGCTGCCACCAAGCAGCGGATTGGTGGCAGAGCAGTGGAGTGGCACAAGGGGAGGGCCGCTAGTAGATGTGAAGAGCTTGTGTACCTCCACACGCACACTGATGTTGTAGCATGTCTGGTGGCCCAAGGTGAAGAAAGTAGGAGGAAAAACCCTTACCGAGCAGGAAGGGGGATTCGGTTTACCAGAGGTCCAGCACCCACTATCTAATCACCTCCTCCAGAGCAATATAGCTAGTGTTTCGGAGAGACAGTTTGTGGTGGATTACTGGAAGAGAAGTAAGCCCTTGGGATGGTGGGGTGATGAGGCTTGCTGGAGTGAAGCTCGATGGCTGATCCGTGAAGGAGAATTAACACCTTTTATGGGGGTGGGGTCAGTTTATAGAACTTGAACTAGAACTTTCTTGAGGCAGCAGCATCTTGAATGGTTTAGCCACACAAGCTCATAAAGTATTGAATAAATCTGAAATGGCATGGGCCTAAGAATAATATGACTGATTTTGTGACATGTGACTAGAGATGTGAAGTTTAACTTCACAGGCTAATGTCCCACAAGTGTGAATTACCGCAAAGTATACATTTCATGGAACTTGTCTTTGGAGAACTTTTTGCTTCGTGATTTTTTTTTTCCCTCCTCGAAGTAAAATGGTGATTTGCAAATTCTGACGGGTATGCGGGCATATTACATAAAGCGTAGTGAGTGCACTTCGTCCATCTGTATTTGTGACCCCTTTGACATCACTTGTGATGTTATGGGGTCATGGACCACTTTGTAAAATATCACTGATATTTTTATTTGGCCCACACCATGTTTGTGATATATCTATACTCATGAAGTATGATCCTACACGCACACTCATGAAGTCACACTGAGACACCCATGCTTGATGCCTCTCCTATAGGTGTGTAGATATAAATAAATATATTTAAGAATATGACAGGAGCCCACATTACTAAACCCCATTTTATTTGCATAATATAAATATATACACATTATACCTGCACAGTAGTGCAGGTATAGTTAGGGTTATGGCCATTTCTATGTTAAAGCCAAAATTTTGCACTTTAATAACTTTGCAGCCATACGACGGATTTGCCTGAAATTTGGCATGTGCTGTCCAGTACCATAGATCTCTGGATCTGGCAAGTTTTGTTCCGGTGGGTAGTACAGTTGCGGAGCTGCGGATCGTTAATAAAAGTGAAAAACATCACTTTTTGGGCTATTTTTTTGCTTGGGGCTACAGCCCAAATGGCTTGGGTTTCTGGTCTGAAATTGTCAGGGTAGATGGGATGGTGAAACAATATCCATTTAAACAGTTATTGAAAGTTTAAGTTTCCCATTATAGCCTTTGGGGGACAAAAATATATATACGGCTCGAAAGTAGTTTTTATTTTCGCAAAAGCACTTTTTACTGCTGCAAATGGGGTTAAGTAATTTCGTGCTGCCGCCATCTTGTTTTCAGTTAGTGACACGGAAAAAATGATGTAGTTCAAAAAATGCTGCCCCTTGGTAAACACCAGCATTTGGGTTTACCTAATCTGGGCCTTGGCAACACGACCCTGGCATTAGTTGTTACATAGTATGCCTGGAAATATGTTTTTTAAATTTTCAGCCATCTTAGCTGCAGAACGTTCGTGAAAGTACTGCGGATTTTCGCGAAAGTTCTGCAGTACTCTCGCGAAAGCTCCCCCATGTATACCAATGGCACTTTAGCGAAAGTCCCGCGGGTAAACAGCCCCAAAAACCCAGTTTCTTTGGCACTTCATAGCAAAAAAACAGGTAGGACTTTTGGGCTGAAATTTGCAGAGTGGCAAGCCCTTACCCCACACATGTGCCATTTGCTGGTTTGGTGAAAAAAAAATTACAGCGGTTCCATAGTTATACTACTCTGAAGTTTTGTAATTTCCCATAAAATAACATTGTGGCATGTTTTTAGCTAAGCAATGCTTATACGTGGAGGTGCCCAGGGCATGCATACAACTGCAGTGGAATTTTTTGCAAAGTTGCTATGGTTACTGATCTTTTAGATATTTTGCAGCCCAGGGGTTACCTGGAATGGCTCTAGGCCTGCGCTATGTCTCTATGCTTATGGGTACATGGGCGCTCCCACATTTATTTATTTATTGATTTCTCGGATTAACACCTGTGAGCTACAAGCTCTTTACATAGGTTCCATACCAATTAAAATAAGGTACAAAATACAAACAAGAAGCACCAAACAAGCAGATATTACAGAGTAACATTTGAATTAAGAACAAAGCACAGTTGTGGCTAATGAGGACGCTAACAATCTGGTTAGAGTTACAATTGTAAAATGTACGCCATGTTGCTAAGTGCATAACAAAAAGAGGGAGAGAACAGGGACAGACACAATTAAATGAAAGGTATAGGGAATCAGCCCAGGGGCCTCGTCAAGTTGGACAAACATATGATTATGGTCATTAATAGACAGACAGTAGCTTTGAATGGGAGACTAAGCCCAGTAGGCTTAATCAAAAGTGGGGAAGTAGATGAGTGGGGAGGAAGATTGGGGAAAAATGGAATAAAGTGGGTGAGGAGGGAGTGGGTAGAGGGGTGCCCTGGGGGAAGAGGAGCCTAAACTCCTAAGTGAGAGCAGAGTAGAGCTATAATATTGCATAACCATGAGGTTAGGACAAGGTTAGCGGAAGCAGTCACAGATGGAATTTGAGACTAGGTGCTTTCTGAGACTCTGCTTGAATGAGCCCACGGTGGGTGTTGAAGATATGTCATCAGGGAGGGAATTAAACCAGAGTGGAGCCCGGTACGTGAAAGACCTTTGGCCTTGGGAGGAGCGACAGTGGGGAACCTTGAAATACTGGCAGCTGAGCTTCTGGTATGACGAGGGTTGATGCTTAGGGTGAGGAGCTTCTGAACCCCTGGGGCCATCAGACCTGAGTGAGCCTGCTGCCTGTGTTTTGTCGTCCTTCCCGGTGAGTGCCTTTATATTGTCCCAAAACTGCCTCCCATCACCTCAGGTTTTTTCCAATTGATCCTTGTAGAAATTAGCCTTAGCATTCCTAATGAGATGTGTGCATTTGTTTCTGGCTGCCCTGTATCTTTGAAGTTCACTGGGCTTACCGGAGGCCCTGGGTTGATACCAAAGGTTGTCCCTTGCCCTCATGTGATCTAGAAGGTCACTAGTAATCCATCCATTGTTATGGCCGTGTGTTTTTTTTTTTTTTTTTTTGAACAGAGCAAATCTGTCACAAACGCTATTAAAGTTACCAATAAAGTATTGGAGTGTTATGTCAAGGTCATGCAGTACCTTAAGGGGAGACCAATCTGAGAAAACACCTCCTTGAAAGCTGAGAGCTGCCCTTTCCTGAGAATTCTGCTGTTCACAAAGACAGATGGAGCTTTTTGAATTTATTGGACCACAGACAGGTGATAGGGGAGTGGTCGCTTAGCGAATCCGGTAGTACCAAGACATCGGTAATCCTGTCAGGTGTGCTTGCAAGGAGCCAGTCCAGGAGCCTGTGCTTACCGGTCTTATAGTTCGTTCTAGTGGGCTCCGTGAATAATTGCGTGAGGAGGGAGCTGGCTATGGTATCCTTCTGGTTGGTCGATTCATTACTGAGCCAGTTGATGTTGAAGTCCCCAGTCATGATGAGCTCACAGTTGTTAACGCCAGCCAAGGACCCTAGTAGTTTAATTAGACCATCTTTGGCCATTTTCGGTGGGAGGTAGATGCATGCAATGACCAGAGATTTTTTTATGTTCACCAGAAATTATTCTAACTGCAAGGAGCTCATGGTCAACGCTGCAGGTTGTGATGGGGAGCACAGCGCCTTGTAAGGTGTTCCATAAATAAATGAGACTACCACCACCTCTTTTCCCATTCCTATCACATCTAAAAGTATTGTAACCTGGGAGCACTATCTCATTATCCCTGACCCAGGTGGATAGCCAGGTCTCAGTCAGGCAAAGTATATCAGGATTATGTAGGGCAGCCCATGTGTGCAGTTGAGGCATCTTTGGAATTAGGCTGCAAATATTTATTGTAGCAAGTTTCAAGCCATTTCCCTTCAGCCCGGTAAACCCTGGCCTGCTCATGAGGTTAGGCTGCATTCTTGATGTAGTAATATTAAACCATGCAGCTAGCTATGTTAAGGGATATGTAATATAGTAATCTTGTCCAAGGTACCAGGAGTCAAATGATGAAAAATAATCAAATCCACAGGAAATGGGGAACTGTCAAGGACCTGTAAATTATTGTTACTGTTGATCAAAGACCCAGAATGTGTTAAATTCCCGAAGGTGATGAACATTGGTCTGGGGCATATGCAGGATGTAAAAATCCTCTGTTAGTGTCTTCCCTTTGTTCTCCAAAATGGTTGTGAATAGACCTCAAAGACGAGCACAGATCCTTTAGGAACAAGTCGGGCAGAAATGTGGATTCAATGCAGCAATCCACAATTCAGAGCTTGTATGACAGATTTACTGACTTTGCTTTTGATGGCTTCCAAAAAAGTTGATTTATGATGAGAATGCTAATATTTAGTGGTGATGTTTTACAGTTTCTTAGTCTAGGAAACGTTTATAGATGTCATGTCCAAGAACGTTCCAGTTCCTCCAAGCAGAAATGCATGAAAATCCACAAAAACTAAACTACTAACAGAGACGAACACAGACAGCCAGCTACACTGTAGGTGAAGTTTGTATGTTTTTGCTGCACAGATGGTCCTAGTTGGCATTTTTGTAATTCTGGATGTCAGATTGTTTACCCGAGGCCCAAGCCCTATGCCAGAGATGGATCCTGGCTTTCAACAGCTCAAGAATGCCAGGAGAGAGCCATGGAATAAAATTGCCTTTGACTTTCTGCTTTTTAAAAGGAGCATTTTTGCCACTGGCAGTGTTGAAAAGGCAGATGAATTGGTCAAGTGCAAAGGTGACATCACAGGTCGAGTAGACTAGTAACCAGTCCATACAATGAAGATCTGTTTTCAATAATTCAAGATGACCACGGATAAGGACCCTATCGGTTATTGTTCTGGGAGGGGGGTTGAAGATTTGGAAATTGCAATTTTATTTTATTTTTTTATTTTTCCAGACAAACCTCTTAAACAAATAAATTTTATGTTGTTACAAGCCATACTGTACCATTCTTTACATAGACATGCTCAATAAGGTAATTTGTAATATATCAATACAAAAGCTCATTTCAACAGATATACAAATAAACAGATATCAAAACTTTAAGACAAGACCAGACACAAAACAGACGACCCAGAACCCCCCTCCTTCACCCCCCCTGCAGCAATGTTACCTTATTGAATTCAAATAGGGATTGGTTATACGAAAGGGACCCTCCCCATTGCTGGGGCCTAATTCTGTGTTTAATTATTACCTATCCAGGGTCTCTCTCTTGCCAGTATTTCCATAGTAGTGACTCCTTCTCTTTTAGCCTCAAATTCCAGATAGGGCAACCATCTAGCTTTATGCAATTCTGGTTGGAGGCATAAATGAGCCGTTAGTTTCTCCATATCTTTAATCTGATGGCAGGCGGTCAGCTAGTGTTCCTCAGTTGGTGACTTATCGCTCATCCACAGCCTAGTAATGCATTTCTGTGCTGCCGCAACCAGTATAGGAAACAAGTATTTTGCTCTAGAGCTTGCCAACCCGGTGAGGGCTCCCCCAATAACAAATATCGAGGTCCATTGGTCACCTGGACCTGTAAAATGGTACTAGTATGGTTAACCACTAAGACCCAGAAGCCCCTGAGTTTAGGGCAGCCCCAAAAGATAAGTCTGTGCATCCCTTTCAGGCTACAACCTCTCCAACAATCCTCCGAGGCTGACCCCCCCCCAAATACTCCGTAATCTCAGGGGTCCTGAAATACCTTGTCAGCACTTGCCACTGGAATTCCCTCCAAAAGGGTGAGGCAGTTGTCTTTTGGGCCAGTTTCCAGATCACATCCCACCTTATCATATTTTCTACCACATTCATTTATTTTTCCCGGCTCTGTTGGATAGAGTTCTCAGGTTGGTCTTGATTGCCTTTGCAGGTCTTATAAATTAATGAAATCATATGAGATTTTGGGAACGAGCCCCTAGCAATACTGAGGAGAAATTCAATTAAGTGGTGATTGGGGTGGGGCAAGGGATAGCCTTTCCTTGCTCCTGACTGCAGGAAGTGCCTCAGCTGTAAATATGCGTAGAAATCGGCTTGTGACAGATTAGATTCCTGTCTCAATTGAATAAAACTTTTTAAAATATCTCCCTCATACATTTGGGAGAAGGATTCCCAAGCCTCGACCCCTCCACCTCACAAAAACCAGATTGTCTCTTCCTGGAAGGAAATCAGTAGAGTTGGTAATTGGCCCATGCAAGGGAATAACTTCCCCTAGTTTTAACTCTCTTATTGTTGCATGCCAGACTTTTACCGTATTTTTAAGCCAGGGTGTGGGCAGAACACCCCCACAACCATTTAGTCTTTCTACTAAACAGTGTAGCCCCCAATATGTCATGCGTAGTGCTCCTCAACTCCATAGTCACCCAGCTAGGGGCTTCACTAGCAGCCTGATAGGTGGCCAAGTGCTGCAGCTGTGCAGCTCTGTAGTAGCCCTTTAAATCTGGCACTCCTAGTATCTCCTTCCCCTTGTCTAATTTGTGCAGGGCCCACTTTAATCTGGGCCTCCTCCCAGCCTAGATGAACGTCTTAAGTATTCTATAAATGTCTACCCAGAATTTCCTAGGTGGGCTTAGCGGAATGGAATCAAATTGCAACAGCATTCTGGGCAGGATATTCATTCTAACTGTTTCTACTCTGCCTGTGATGGACAGAGGGAGTACAGACCATCTCTCACAGTTCTTCCTTATTTCCTCCAACAGATTCGGGTGATTGAGCTGGTAAAGTTTACTCAAATCTGTGGGGATTTGTATGCCCAAATGCCTAAAGCTCCCAGATACCCACCTCAGATTTGTCAGTGACTTCACCCCCGGTGACACTACCTTACCAGTTAACATTATTTCTGACTTTATCTCATTAATTTTGAACCCCGAAATACTACCATACTCTTCCAGCAAGGCCAGTGCTCCTGGGAGCGAGGTCTCCGGGTTTTCTCAAATAAAGGAGCATGTTGTCCACATAGAGTGAAATACGGTTGTCCACTGTGCCAACTGGTATGTCCTCAATGTCTGTGGAGGATTGGAATGCCTCTGCCAGTGGCTCCATACTGAGGTCAAAGAGCAGAGGAGAAAGGAGGCATCCCTGTCTAGTTACCCTACCTATAGAAAAGGACTGCGAGAGTGTCCCATTTATCCTGACCTGAGCCTGAGGGCTAGTTTACAGGGCTGCAATGCAGGCTTGAAATTTAGTGGCAAAACTAAACTTCTCCAGAACTGCTGCTAGGAAAGGCCACTCCAGGTGGTCAAATGCTTTTTCTGCATCTAATGTGACCACCACCGCTGATTGGTCCCCCAGCCCCCTATGTGCCAAAGTCAATATTGTTAGAAGTCTTTTCACATTGTTGTTGTGCTGTCTCCCAGGCATGAAACCAGCCTGGTCTGGGTGGACCAGTTGTGTGACCACCGACTGAAGACAGTTGGCAGTCAGTCTGGCGAATATTTTAACATCCACATTTAAAAGCGAGCTAGGCCGATAGTTACTGCAAAATGTCCCATCTTTGCCCTGCTTAAGTATTACTGATATCAGGGCTCTGGCCCAGGTGTTCGGAGCCTCCTGGGGTTCATGGTCCAGATTACAGATCTGAAGTAACATTGGGGCCAATTCCTTTTGAAATCTTTGGTAGTATTCACTTATGAACCCAGGCAGAGAACACCAAGAATAAGGAGCTGCTGTTGTAACAATACTTCTAGGAGTGTGGATGTGTTGTTCATCCACATTTCTTGGCATGTTCCTTTCCCCTTTAAATCTTGCCAGAAGTCTTCAAGCTGACTCCTCCCACCCACCTGGGTGGTATGTACCTCGGTTGCACCCCATGACTCCAGATCTTCCTTTCCGCTGGAAGATACAGGTCCCCTCGTGCTCTTACAGCAATTCGTAGTCCCTGGATTCAAAACATCGTTTTCTTCCAACAATTGTTTTTAAACTCGTTAGAGTTTGTGATTGCGACTTTACCGCATCTGCCATGGAGGAAAAATCTTCCCCTAGACTTCCCCGGTGCCCCTGCGGCCAGAAGATGTCGTGCACCAATCCCCACCTAACTTGCGTTTACTGCCTAGGTGTCGGACATGACACCTCGTCGTGTGGTTTTTGCCTGGCCTTCCATCCCAATGTCCTGGATGACCGCAAGGCACGTTTAAAGCTGGGGAGACAGGAGAAAAGGAATCCACTGGTGAAATCGAAGGAGGCAAGGGCAGTGTCCGCGGCAGCAGGATCTGCCGAGCATCTGGAACAGATGACAGCATTTGAGGAGGAAGCAGCTCGAGCTTCGGCCAATCGAAGCTTCTTTGTTCCGCTGAATCTTGGCTCCACCTTTACAGGCTCCTTCAAGGAGTTGTGCCAGTCTCTCCCCACCAGGGGTGAGGCGCCCTCGGGCTCGCACTCCTCCCACCCTCGGAAGAGGGATAAGGACCCGTCGTCTTCGCTGAGATGAAGATGCTCCTGGGACCAAGAATGGTCCGTGTCCCAGGAACATGTGGTCTCTACTTTGGTCGAGATCGCATCCTCGGCTACCGGCTTCACAGACCTTCCATCCCATAGGGAAACCCGGTTATAATTTGTCGTTATACGCAGCTCGGCAAACACGCGCCAGGTTTCTCTTGAAACAGCCATCCCTCAGTCGCTGTTCTCTGATGTTCCGTGAAGCAATCCCATGGCGCAGCGCACTTCATGGTCCCTCATATTTGGCGGTAATTTTCTTTTTTGTTTAAAAAAAAAAACAACAAAAAAACTCTTTGTCTTAAGTAAGCCACTTGAAAACAGAACCAAAATAAAAGAAAAACCTGTGCTGTCAGCATGAGATTGCAGCCCGGTCCACGCCACATTGCCCCTGCCTCTAGAACCCAGAAGGACGCTGCAACCGCCGCTCGGCTGTAAGTTAATATTTAAACAAAAATCAATGTTTCTACACATTTTTAATCAAAATATTCTCTTCCTCCAATAAGTGCAGCAGTATAACTAGGAAGACCACGGGCCGCAGCAGAATCCAGAGTGGTCCAAGGCGTCCCAAACACTAATCTGTTGGCTTATTTTATTTTTTATAATTGCTCATGAAAAAGTGCACTCAGCAATTATGAAAATAAAATAATAGAACAAATAATATGTAAAACTCGATTTACACACACACCCTCGATATGGGATACTTTTTATAAACCCCTCGGGCTTCGCCCTCAGGGTTTATGTCGCATCCCACAACTCGGGTGTGTGTAAAATCTTGTTAAACACACCATCCCATATGTTATTCTCTGTATAATAACTGATGCCCGTTTTTTCCCATAGGGAAACCATGTTGTAATTTTGTCATTATAACCTGCTGGTTATAATGACAAACTTGCGCCTGGTTTCACTTCCTGTGTGCATGCACCAATCATGATCTTCCTCATCTGTGCCATCTTCCGTGGTCTCCACTTCTCAGCGTTGTTCATGTCAGTTCCCTGACAGAAGGAGTTGGCAAAAACTTATTTTTCTAACAAAAATATCACTGGGCAGAGCAGAAATGACACTTTCTCTGAGAAATAATAAAAAACTAAATGTAACTTCACCTCAGCAGCCACCACGGACCATGCTGAAACCCCAGTGGTCTGGCGGCTCGACTCAGCACACACAGCCATTTATTTTGTGTAATTTCTGTGGCAAAAATAATAATCCCCAGCAAGTATACAAAATAAAGGATGGGTAGTGAGTAAAAGCTTGGATTTTACACACACCCTCGGGGTGGGATATCTTAATAAACCCCTTGAGCTTAGTTCTCAGGGTTTACGTGGCATCCCACCCCTTTGGGGAGGGTTGTAAAATCCTCGCTATAACCCCCTACCCATCCATTATTCTCTTTATAATATATATAGTATCTAAATGTACTGTAGAGTATGTGCTAAGCAAGTGTAATGTACAAGGCAGTAATGCTGTTGAAGGGGTTATTGAGCAAACAAACCACAAGCCCAAATGGTGAGTAGCTCTATGAGCTCTTTAGACCCTCAGATAGAATTATTGCTTGATTGCACAGCACTTCCCTAGACTTACTTGACATAATACATTTGATTAGCTACAAATGGCTTGATTTAAACCTTTTCAGAGATTTTAAAACGTTTCCATCCGTTTATATGTTAAGTTTAAGTACTAATGACTGCTTGATAGTTTCCATGATTGCTGATTATGAAGACATTTGAGTTGGTCATGTTGTATGGAAGTGATATCACTGGAAGATATCTTAGGAAAAGGGAAGGTGGGGGGGTGGTGGTGAATGGACCGGAGATCAAGTAGGATCTGTGTTGATACTGTAAGCAGGGAAAAATGGACAGACTAGGTGGCACAAGTCGTCTTTATCTGCCAGCAAATTCTGTGTTGCTATGTCTACCAGCGTGTTTGGAGCTGGGTTTTTTTTTGTGTTTGTTTGTTTTAAAGCTTGTGTTTTTCCTAAAACTCCCAGCCATTCTTACAGGGATAAACCCTGTTCAGACTCTATAAGCCTTCATGGAGACAGCCAGGAGTGTTTTTTTTTCTGGCCAGTTTTGTTTTTGTCTGTAATCCCATCCTCCACCCCAGTGACTTGGGCCGTGCCTTCATTGGACTCGACACCACTGTGTCCCTACAGCAAGAGGCAAGCTGCCTGGCCCAGCCATAGGTGTTACTGTTGCACTGGAACCTGCCATAACCCCTCTTCAGCTGAGGGGCACTGCTGAGCAGCAGTTAGCTCAGCCAGGCCCATTCCCTGATATGGCGACCTAGCTGTGTTCCCGAAACTGGGTCACCAGTGAAACAGTGGGATGCATTGCTGCTGGGCCATCTGGGAGGCCCACTGGGCTGCTTCTTGTAACTTTGGAAGGATTCTTTCTGGGGAGGTTGATGGCTCCTTCTTCTGAAATTGTATTCTCTAAAATAAATTACTTATTCTGAGTCTTAAGATATGTTATCATAGTTCTAAAAGAATTTTTCATTCTGTTTTCAGACATTTGTTTGAAGCTGGAGGGAAGTCCATGAGTTTTAAGGGCGTGTCTGATCTTTCAGCTAATGTGTCTTTTTAGGGCTGCAGTGGGTGGAGCCCTGCAGACGTTTCTATGAGAAAAGGACTTCCGCGTTCCTTGCGGATGAACAATATGATGAAGTGACAATGGTTGCTTCTGTGTCTGTGAACTTCTGCAGCACTCCGCACTGCACAGTTTTACTGTCCGGCGGTCAATTTATTTTTTATTATACATATGCCACCTGACCCTCCTTCTCAGCACCCACCACCTCACCTCGAGAAACATAACAGTGACACTGGGGATGTCCAATCTCCCAGTGTCTGAGTGAGGAATCTTCGATGTTTTTATTTTTTTCCAGTGACCCTCAGTACTGTGCATGTGTGGTTATTTCTTTTTATATATTTTTTTTAATTTTAAATGAAAGATACCCCCCAACGGACCCTCCTGCTCAGCACCCACCACCACCCCCAGAAACATAAGTGTGACACTGGGGTGCGAATCCCCAGTTTCCACGTCGAGGAATGCTCAGTGTTTTGCTCTTTTGTTTGTTTGTTTTTCTTCACCTCACTATCACGGCATGCGTGGTTATTTTTTCATTTTTTTTTTACTTTGTAAATTAAAGATCCCCCACCTGATCCTCCCTCTTGGTACCCACCCCCAGAAATGTAACTGTGACACTTGGGGTGCCCAATCACCTGATGTTGCGACAAGAAATCGGTGAGTTTTGTTTTCAACCCTGTAAAAAGAAAACCATCCTTCAGTGTCTCTTGCAGCCATAACTGCCCCCACCTGACCCTCCCACTCAGCACCCCCCCCCAAGCCCTTACTTACCGACCGAAGTTCAACACCATACTCCTCTGTGAACCACAGACACATCTTTACTCTTCAAAGCCGGACCGTGGCCTGAGGAATCAGGTATGCGGTACCATTTATTTCAATGGAGTTTTAAACTTAGTGCCATAACTTGGCCATTTTTGCCCCAGATTTTCAACATTCCTTCTTTGGGACCCCACCTCATGAACAATGGCACTGTCATTAGGCAGATCTGCCCTGAAAGGTGTTTTTTATGGTCGCTATATGTATGAAATTCTGTTGCTTTTGAAATTAAATGTGTTTTTCAAACAAGAAGAATCCATCAATGAGATGCCTTGCAAATGGCATCCATCTACTGGAGTGTGCTGCCACGGAGATGGAGCTTTTATGCTAATTATGGAATTTAGAACTCAAGTTCAAACTCTGCACTGTGGTTGCGTTCCCCGTGTTCTAATGCCAGATTTATTTCTCTGCTGAAGGGAGCAGTCTCCTCAATCTTCTGGTCGCCTCTATTTTATATTTTGATTCCATCACTTGTTATTTTAGTGTACATTTAGTTTTTGAATATGCTGCATTTAGTTAGGAAGTTTTTTGCAGTTTCTCTGGTTCTCTCTTGGCTCCCAGGAACTGGAGAAGTTATGTGGTGGTTCCCACCCGAAGAGAATCGACTGTTTTGACAAAAAAACTTAAAATTGCTTATATTTAAGCAGTTTTTACACATTTTCAGATAAAAATATTTTTTCTGCGTTTGTGACTGGAAACAAAGTACCTTTATTTTATAGGTCTTATCAGAGTTTGGCATGACAGATACACATAAAAAGAGAACCAAATCCACAGGTTTTAAAGAGCACCACTTTTGATGCTTTTATCAAGCCCCTCTCGGGTGCCTTACCTGTTATGGACTCGGAACAGTCATTTTTTCCAATTTTTCTGTGGTCTGTATTTGTAAAGGGAAGGGATTGTAATTCGTGGCTCAGAGCAGGCAGCCACCAGATCTCTTCGCTTTTCTGGTCCTGAACTGTAAAAGCTGTGCCCCTTGCCACCCCTGTGCTCTTACACTTTGTGACTTATGACAGTCCTCGAAAGAGGAAGCCCTAAGGAGGGAGCAAGAGGTCCCCAGCTGAGGAGGAAGAAGCAGCAGCTGCAGATGGGTGACTCTGTCGTTAGGGTGATAGACTTGGGAGCAGGGGGGAGGAAGGGAGAGGGAGGTGAAGTGCCTCCCTGATGGTTTGGCTTGGTGGGATGGAAAGCATATCCAGAGGATCACACTGGCAGCAGGAGATGGGAGGGAGCTAAATGTCATTGTCCACCTAAGGACAAATGACTTGGCAAGGGATATAGTAACGGTAGTGTAGGGTAATTTTGGGGAGCTGGGGAGGGGCCTGAAGCAGGTAGCATGCACGATGGCATTTGCTGAGGTGTTACTTGTGTTAGACCAAGGCAAGGAAAGGACATGCCACACCACGGCTTTCAACAGTTAGTTGAAGGCATGGTGGGTGGAGGAGCACTTCCAGTATATTGGGGACTGGGGACTAGTGTGGGAGGATATGGGCCTTTATTGGAAGACAGCCTGCATCCTTCAAGGAGGGGAACCACAGTCCTTGGCTGCAAGTATAAACGCCACACGAGCATTTAAACTAGCTGGGGGAGAGGCTGTAATACCAAAGGAGGCAAAAATACCTCCTCCTAGACAATACAGCAACAAGGAGGGAGGGCCCAAAGGGAGGAGGCCCAACCAGGGAAGGAGCACCAGAAGGCAGAGATGGGGACAAGGTAGGTATAAATCATAATAACAGGAAGAGAGGGGTTATGGAGACAGGTAATGAAAAGGGTAACAAGGGAAGAACAGAGTTGGGGCTCCAGGAAATGGCAGAGGCAGGAATGGGAAAGAAAGCAGGGAAGCAGGCAAGGGGTGGGGGGAAGCTATGGAGAACAATGTGTGCCGTTGCAGGGAGTCTGGGAAGTAAAATTATCTATCTGGAGGCCATCATGGAGGAGGCTATCATTGATTTATTTTGTCCATAACAAAGTCCTGGTGCAGTGACAGCCATGACTAGGATGTGGCCATGCCACGCTACTCTCTAATCAGGAGACACAGGGAAAGGAGGGATTGTACTGTGCTTGTGGGAAGGAGACACAGGGAAAGGAGTACGGGTTGTACTGTATGTGAGGGAAGGAGGCGGGGTTGTACTGTATGTGAGGGAATGAGACACAGGGAAAGGAGGAGGGGTTGTACTGTGTGTGAGGGAAGGAGACACAGGCAAAGGAGGAGGGGTTGTACTGTATGTGAGGGAGGGAGACGCAGGGAAAGGAGGCGGGGTTGTACTGTATGTGAGGGAAGGAGACACAGGGAAGGGAGGAGGGGTTGTACTGTATGTGAGGGAAGGAGACCCAAGGAAGGGAGGAGGGGTTGTACTGTATGTGAGGGAAGGAGACACAAGAAAAGGAGGAGGGGTTGTACTGTATGTGAGGGAAGGAGACAGGGAAAGGAGGAGGGGTTGTACTGTATGTGAGGAAAGGAGACACAGGGAAAGGAGATGGGTTTGTACTGTATGTGAGGGAAGGAATCAAGACTGCAGAAGTACAGAGGTATCCGAAGGAAAAGGAAGGACTGGAGGTGCTGTGGGTCATCCTGGAGACAGGTGCTGGAGCTGCTGTCCATGCAGGGGTGGTATACAGACCTCCAGCACGGGGAGAGGAATTGTATAAGGTACTTAAGGAGGATGTCATCAGGACGACAAATAAGGGGGAAGTGCTACTAGCTGATGACTTCAGTCTGCGAGATGTGGATTTGAGCCTTCCAGCTGACTCTTGTGAAAGGAGCAGGGCCAAATTTGACTCCTTATAAGTGGCCTTTCAAACAACTTGAAGTCTTGCTGTATTCTGACATTATGCAGTTAGCCCCAGCACTTGAACTGCCCCGGAGAGGAAAGAGTTACCTCTGCAGAAGCATAGAACGTTGAGCTTGAGCTCGGTTTTCAAATCTCTGTCCCTAGTACACTCTCATGTAACTGTCAGATTCTTTACTCTGCCTAACTGTGAAGATGCTCTGGAGATTTCTCCTCGCTACTTCGGTTTGGTTGTAGTAATTTTATTCAGTTTAATTAACCATTTTATTTCTTTTTTTGGTTTCAAATTTCTGTCTGCGGTACAGGTAGTGTAAGTGGTAGCTAGTGATAGAAATTGTTTTCCTTTGGTTCCTCATCGGTTGGTCCAGTGTGGAACTGAACCAATTCTGGTATTCTTGTATTTTCTGGTAATTTTCTTGTGTTTGCTCTAGTAGTGTGGTGTCCGGTACTTTTCAGTCTCAAAAAAACAACATTTATTCCAGTTTTTTTTTTTTCCTTTTTCCACAACCCTTGAACCAGTTGGAGTCCAAAAGGTTTGGTGTTACCTGACTTGAACGCTGTTAAGGGTAACTTTTATAAGGAAAGGCAATGTCTGAAAACCCAAAAGAAAACCGGTCCCAGTGGGTTTCAACACTGCACGGAGTGTGGGGAGGCTTTTGCCAAAGCTGATCCCCACCTCATCTGTGTTTATTGTCTGGGGTTTGACCACCTTAAAACAGACTGCCAAATATGTGCAAATTTTCCCAAAGCCACGCTGGAAAAGTGTTTAAATAGGCTGAAGGAAAAAGCGGCCGAGAAATCCACTGATCCGGATGGCCAGCCCGGTGCCTGCTGACACGGGCGATACCTCCTCGGGCAAAACAAAATCCGATTCAGGGTGATTGGTTCCATCAAAGAGGAAAAGAAAGTTGGTTGGTTTGGATCCAGACCCGCAGATCCCAACCGCTGAAGAAATTGCGAAAGCAATCACCATTGTACAATCACTTCGTCCCAATCCGACCGAACCGACGACCTCTGGAAGGTGATCAGTTGAGTCGGTTCAGATCTTCTCGGAATGTGATCTGGAGGCCTTTTATGAAGTAGAGTGAGAAGGAGAAGAAGAACAAGCAGACGATGAAGACGATGATTTTGGAGGCCTATATGAGCCAGTGGAGCCTGACATCTCCCCAGACAGGCCTACCTCTGTTTCTCCTTCCAGACTTTCTGAGTCCCCCTCCCACTTTTTGTTTTACAAGAAAGTGGCAGAAACTCTCCAGCTGCCAACCATGGTAGCTTCTGAAGAGGAAGAGGAACCTGACTTTGTGGTGATGACGGATGCCCCAAAGTCAAAGAGGCTATCTATTTCTCTGCACAAATCTTTGGGGAAACAGACCCAAAAACTTGTGCAGGTTCCCATTTCTGCACCTCTTGTGGATAAAAAGATGGACAGGAGGTATATGTTGTCAGGTTCTGGGATGGAATTCCTATATAATCATTGCAGCCATGTTGGGGTTGTGCAGGCTGCAGCCTGTGGCAAGGCTAATATTCCCTTGGCTTCACACCCCCCAGATAAGGATTCCAGGAAGGTGGATGCTATGGCAAAGAAGCAGTATTTAGCATCCTCCTTGGGACTCGGGCAGGCCTCTTACATGGGTTAGGTGGCTAGGTACCAGACATCTAGGTGGGATACAGTGCTGGAACTAGCAAAACATGCCCCATCCCAGCTGGCCAAGGAGCTGGCACAGGTGGCTGCAGATGGCATAAAGACATCTAAGGTTCAATTTCATGCTGCTACGAACTCCAATGATGTGGCATCAAGAGTCATGGCTACATCTGTCTCGTTGTGGAGGTTTGCTTGGCTCAGATGTACTGGCCTGTCGCGGGATACCCAGGCTAAGGCCATGGACTTCCCTGTCACACAAAACTCTCTGTTTGGGGAGCAAACAGAGGCGTACATGAAAAAGATGGATGAATACAGGACCACCTACAGGAGTGCAGTGGCCGAGGAAAGGCAAGCCACTCCACAAAAGCAGCAGTCTAGGGCAGCAGGGGCAGGCCTTTTTACCAAGCCCAGGCTTCCTCTGCTTCTCAGCAGAGGGGGTTCTTCAGAGGGAGAGGCAGAAGAGGGATGAGCAGGGCTGTATCCTCTTCACAGACTAAGGCTCCTGCCAAACAGACACCATGTTGTGTCAGACCGGGTCGCCTCCTCTATTCCAGTAGGGGGCAGGCTGGCTTACTTCTTCCAGGCATGGAAATCTGTCACTTCAGACAAATGGGTCCTGGAAGTAGTAAGCCAGGGACTTGCTCTCAGCTTCAAAAGATTTCCCAAAATAAGAGCAAGATCATTTCAAACCTGCCACACCTCTGGAAACAGGTACTTTAGAGGCAGAGGTTTCCTCCTTATTGCTCCTAAAAGCTGTGGAGCAAGTACCTCTGCTGCACAGAAGGAAAGGCTTGTATTCACGATACTTCCTTACCCCGAAAAAGACAGGGGCATGGCAACCCATCCTTGACCTAAGATATCTGAACAAACATCTTACAAAGCCAAAATTCAAAATGGTGACTCTGGAAATCATTCTTCCCTCTCTGAGACCAGGAGACTGGCTAGCCTCCCTGGACCTCAAGGATGCTTATTTCCACATTCCTATCAGATGCTCCCACAGAAAGTACCTCAGGTTCGAGTTGCCCTCAGGTCATTATCAGTTCAGAGCAATGCTCTTTGACCTGACATCTGCATCCAGTCTTTACAAAATGCCTAGCAGTGGTTGTAGCTTTCCCCAGAAGGCAGGGCATTCCTGTGTTCCCCTATGTAGACGATTGGCTCATTGTAGGCCAGTCGTCAGACCAAGTCAGGTCAGCTCTGGCTGTTACCCAGAGGCTTCTGGGTTCCCTAGGATTTCTTCTCAATCCATCCAAGTCAGTTCTGGAACCAGTTCAGCTTCTCACCTTCATAGGGATAGAGCTCAATACCATTCAGGCAAAGGCCTTTCTCTCTCTCTCAAGGGTAAAGGCTCTCACAGATCTGGCAATCTCCTTCAGACCTCAAGTGTTTCGTCCAGCCAGACATTTTCTTCAGCTTCTAGGCCACATGGCAGCTTCCACTGCAGTGGTCCGAGGTGCCAGGTTCCAAATGAGGGACATTAAGTTCCACCTAAGGTCTTTCTGGTCTCAGAAGGTGGACCCTCGTACCAAGTTAATTCCAGTTAGTCCGACTCTTGTCCAGGCTCTCCAGTGGTGGTTGGAGGAGGACAGTCTCAGGCAAGGAATCCCTTTTCTTCACCAGACACCATCAGCTGTTCTCACGACAGATTCATCCCTTCTGGGTTGGGGAGCCCATCTGGGGACCCTCACTGCGCAGGGCACATGGTCACAGCAGGAGTCCTTCCTTCAAATTATTCTTTGGGAACTCAGGGCTGTATTTCTAGCCCTTCAAGCATTCTCAGAAGCAGTTCAGGGGAAAGTGGTGCAAGTCAGGACAGACGCCACCACCATGTGGTACATAAACCAGCAAGGGGGCACTCAGTCCACAGCCTTGTGCACAGAAGCCATGAAAGTATGGTCACTGGCCTATTCTCTCCAGACTTCCCTGATAGCATTGCGTCTTCCAGGGAAGGACAAAGTGCTGGCAGATGCCCTCAGCAGAATTTCTCACGGTCACCACAAGTGGTCCCTGAATTATCATGATATCAAGGTATCAATCACCCAGCTAAAAGATCAAAATTTCTGCAGGAACTGGCTAAATTGAACACTCACCTTGCTTTTTTGCAAGAGACCCACCTTACAGAGGTGGAGCATAAAAAATTGGTTCGCAGATGGGTGGGAACTGTGAATGTCTCCTCTTACTTGGAACATTCCCATAGATGTGGGGTAGCCATTCTTGTCCATAAAGCATGTCCTCTCCAGGTGCGAGAGGTCCAGATGGCTTCAGAGGGCAGGTTTGTCTGGGTGAATGCAGTTCTGGGGGAGGTTTCATGCAGTTTTATAAACATTTGCGCACCTGATGAAGATAGGGAAGCTGCCCTCTTTTTTAAATCCGCCCTTACAAAGTTAGTGCAGACGAAGGATCACCTCCTTGTATTGGGTGGTGACTTTAATACGGTGGTCTTGGCCACTCTGGACAGGTGTGGGGGCGCAGATATCATGACTGGGCTCAGCTGGAGTGACTTTAAATAGGCTAACTCAAATCTGGGGTCTGGTAGACACGTGGCGCTGGGTGAATGGCCAGACCAGAGACTACTCCCATTATTCTCACAGGCACGGTTGCTACTCTAGAATTGATATGCTCTTCGTGTCCGAAGAGTGGGGCTACACCATAAAACAAAGCCAGATTTTCCCTCACACTGTATCTGATCATGCCCCAGTGGAGCTGGTCTTGGCCGTAGCCCCAGCGCTACGGAACTCACATTGGCGCTTTAATGCCTGCCTGCTTAATAACCCTGACTTCAAAACCCATATCGGGGGATCAATCTGGGAATATCTAGACCATAACCCTGTGGGGCAAACCACCCATGCTGTTCGATGGTGCACACTCAAGGCCGTCTTAAGTGGCACTGTTATTAAATTTGCTGCATGGGAAAAGAAAAAACATTCCCAAGAAATAGAACAACTTCAAAATAGGATTGCGGACTTAGATTTCCAGCATAAAATCTCTTTTAATTCAGAGACTAAAAAACAACTGGAGGAGTGCAGACAGAAGCTAGATAGAATTCTAACACAAAAATTGGAGGGAGCATACCGACGAATCGGGCAGCAATATTATGAGGGAGGAAATCGTGCTGGGAAACTGCTAGCAGCCATTCTGCGCTCCCAATTAGCCAATAGACTCATTCTACAAATTGAGGAACCCAAAAGGAATAGCATAGTACATTGTAGGCCTGAGAAGATTACAGAAATCTTTGCAAACTATTACAAACAGCTGTACACTCAGGAGCATGTTCTGGAAATAGCTGGGCTGATGGAGGATTTCCTGTACCAGGCAGCTCTCTAGTCACTCTCCCCAATGGCGAAGAGCAACCTTAAGGCTGAAATTTAATTGGTAGAACTTAGAGAACAAGTCCAAGCACTCAAAAATAATAAATCCCCAGGGTTAGATGTTTTTTCTTTGGACTTTTATGAAGAGTTTCATGATCTTTTGCTCCCAATACTTTTGGAAGTGTGTAGGGAGGTGGCTGGGGGTGGGGTGCCACTACAATCCTGGGATACAGCCCTTATCTCAGTACTACATAAGGAGGGCAAAGACCTGTTAAAATGTGGGTCTTACAGACCCATATCTTAAAGAGACTCACCACGATATTGCCCTGCACTATACCCATCTGTGCCTTGTCCCCAGAGGATCCCAATTAAGTTATTATGTCCAAAAAGTGTTCAGCACTTAAAAAGGTCTGTCCCTCGTAAAAATATAAAAATTGGGTCCCAAGGACTTCCCGATTTTATTTTATTTTTTCTGCCCCCGCGCTTACTAGTGTGATGATGAGATGCCAGTGAGAGCGTGGGGGTCCGCTCCATTATATATAATGTGTGGCAGTTTTTCTGTTAATTTTAAATTATATAGTGGCCACTTGGCAATGAAATGTGGCACCAGTCAGCTATATTATTTGGTAGCTCAGGGGGCTTTTCTTATGACTTGGGTCAAGCAGAGAACAACGTTGCAGTGGTATAGACTGGATAAGGCGGCCGTGAGTGACAGACCATTATTCACACTTGCATTAATGGACTACACACCAGAATACAGACGTAACATATGGAACAGGTGGGTGAGACATGGCCTAAGCATCCTTCAGAGGATCCGCAAAACTCTGGGAACACCATCTGGGTTGGGTCCCCTGTCAATCATAAGATTTGAACCTACATTCATGCCCACTTTGCTGGATTTGGGATACGCAGTCTGGGCATCTAAGGGGGTTACTAGATTTACCCAGTTTCTGGAAGGAGGGAGCTGCATTTATTTCCAAAGGGCCAAGGACAAATTTCACTGGCCGAATGTTGAATTTTTTTGATTTATGCAAATAAGGCATTTCATAAACTCGGAGGATCATATTCTTCGATTATCATGTTTCTCTTCTAGTTGGGAAGACTTTCTTTACGGTTCTATGACTATTGCGGGATCAGATAGATATATTTCTTCCCTCTACAAACTGCTCTCTCAGCAACCAACTGACCCCCTTGGGTCATATCGGAGAGCATGGGAAAAAGAGAAGCCAATATACAGATTTCAGAGTCAAATTGACTACATAGGCTGAAGTGGGGTTAGAAGGTAACTTCATCCCCAAATTAGTGAGAGTTTTTCTGGAAAGGTATGGTTAGGTTCTTTAGAGTTCGCACAGTTACAAAACATTATGTGGCCGGGCCACTGATGCATGTTGGAGGGGCTGTGGGCAACCAGGAACTCATTGGCACATATTCTGGGAGTGCCCATTAATACGCCAGTTTTGGGGGGAGATTCGCATTGCAGTAACTTGCATAACAGAGGTGGATATTCCACCATTAGGAGAGGAATGGATCCTGGGTATCCCCACGATAACACACCTAAAAGGAGACACCAGGAGGGTGACCCTAATTCTTGTAACTGTGGCCTTAAAATGCATTACAGAGAATTGGCTCTTGGTGAGGCCCCCAACCATGGGCAAATGGATTTGAAGGATGAGGGAGGTAGTCCTGATGGAACCTATCACAGCTAAGGATTTAACTCTGAGAAGCACACTGAAAGATGGAGCAGATGGGAGAACTGGTTACAAATGTCTGGGCTCGCATAGTTGAAGGTTGGAGGGAGAGGTGACACACTCAAGGAATGGGCAGAAGCTATGGGGCATAACCCACCTTATGTCTCTCAACTTAGGTTGGGCTGGGGCAATTCACAGCACCTACAGAGAGGTGAGAGAGAGGGGCCAGGTTTTTTACTCCCTTGTAACTGTGGCACCTTGTATTTCTTTTTTGTATAATGTCCTCTTCACTCATGATATTGTAGACTGTACTATTATCTAGGCTATGACCACTTGTCTTTGCTTTTAATTCCTCAAATTTTAGCAACTCTGACAGAGTGCAGAGTATATAAGTGAACTGTATGCAAGCTTAAGTGTCAGGGGAAGGGTACTCCCCCTCAAGATGAAAACAGATTTATATTTTAATTGCTTCACCGTATAATTACCTACTCTGTTAGTAGTGAGGCAATAAGGTGCTATATGTTTTGCAAGTGATTATCTGAATGGATTTATAAAGCTGATTTAAAAAAAAAAAAAAAAAGTCAATCAGATTTGTTTGACACGATCTCACCCCCGTGAGCCCATGCTGCCTCTCATCCTGGAGACCATGCTCCTCTAGATATTCCACCAATCTTTCATTTAGTATGGTCTCCATGAGCTTGCCACAATGGAGGTCAGACTGACTGGCCTGTAATTCCCTGGGTCATCCTTGGGACCATTTTTGTGGAGGGGCACTACATGTACTGTCCTCCTGTCCTGTGGTACCATGCCTGACTCTAGTAAACTATTAAAAATAAACGTAAGATACAGGTTAGTGACAGAGATAGTTTAGTGCTTATTAAGACAGGGAAGGCATAGAGATTAATAATAAACACTTGTTATACTAAGTAATTAACAATAAGCATGTATTAGGACTACAGTGTGAAGTTACATTATTGTACATTCAAGTTGGTGAGGTTTGCTGCTGTGCATTACATGGGCAGGTTGAGTGCTGCCATTATATAAACACTGTAATACAATGGAGAAGTAAGTTATTTATCAGCGGTAACAATTACGTTGGTGTTTTTCTAAAATGTGAGCTTTTAGGCCCTTTTTAAATCCACCCAGAGAGGAGAGCACCTGCAGAACATTGGGGAGGGATTCCAAATGGCAGGGGTAGAATTTGCAAAGGACCTGCTACTGGTTGTTGTTTTAACTTTGGGGACCTGTAGGAGCTTTCTATTTGAGGATCTAATGGGTTGTCTTACAGGTTTGGTTATTAACAGGCCATAAAGGTCAGGTTGATCATGCAGACCTGTAAGCTTTAAGGTGAGGCATAACGATGAATGTTCAAGTCTACCGACGAGTGAGGGTCATTTGAGGGAGTCAGTGACTTTGCAGTGGTGTTTCTTGGGTGGGGCATTGACTGCAAAGTGAGCTATTGTATGATATAGCGATTTCAGTTTTTCCAATTCAGATTTTCTGACAGAGAGGACATGAGCTCCATAGAGAAGGGTGGGCAATAGAGCTGAGTTGGTTATACGTGAGTGAGAATCTTTGGAAAGGTGGGGGCTTAGCATGTATAGGAGCCCAACTTTCTGGTGAAAAGTTTTCACTAGGTAATTGATATGGTCTTTAAAGGCGACATCCTGATCAAGATGAATTCCCAGATTGTTGATAGTCAACAGTCTTGATATTGGTTCCGTTTGAGAGGGTAGGTGTAAACAAGTGCCTCCTTTGGAGGCCTAGGCTATTTGGACCAAAGAGGATGAACTTGGTCTTTTTACTGTTAAGAACCAGCTTGTTGGGTAGAAGCCAGTTCTCTAGCTGTTGTATGTTGGACATGAGCAATCTGTTTATTTCAGTGATGTTCTTAGAGTTACGGTATAGTACCGCATCATCTGCATATAACAACAATTTTGCCCTGCCACAGTTTGATGATATTTCATTCATATAGAGTGAAAAAAGGAGCTGACCCAATATTGAGCCTTGGAGGACACCTTCACAGATCAAGCGCCTATCAGATAACTCGTCCCTTCCATTTTACATACTGAGACCTGCTTTCTAAGTAATTTGAAAACCATCGTAAATATAGCTTATCCAGGCCTAGAGAGTTAAGCTTGGCTAGCAGTATTTGGTGATCCATGGGGTCAAAGGCCTTAGTCAAATCAATAAACAATGCTTCTGTCATTAGGCCATCATCTATCCCATCTAAAATATCTGATGTCAACCATACTAAGGTGGTACAGTTCCATGGTGTTTATGGAACCCACGCTGGAATGAGGTGAGTAAATTATGCTGCTTCACGTTTTCAGTGATTTAATTATAGATTAGCCTCTCAAGTAATTTACTTAGGGTACAAAGGATAGAGATTGAACAGTAGTTTTCTACAAGTACTTTTGCACCCCCTTGTGCACAGGGGTTACAAGTGCTACTTTCGAAGCACAAGGAACTACCCTTTCCCAGATGGAACTGTTAAATAATAGCATAATTGGATAAGCAATTGCTGAGGCTCCAGGACTGAGGAGCTTGGGGTCAAGTTTATCATATCCTGCAAAGCCTGTTGTTTTTAGTTTAGAAAGTAGTACTAGTACTTCTTTCTTTCTTACCAGCCTAATGTGGAAGGTTCGTGATAGTAAGGTCATGGGGTGTAGTAGAAGAAGAGGGGACGGGGCAGTGTTGGACACAGTGTTTAATAAAAGGAACAGTATTGTAGCCATCACAGCTGGCAGTCCCCTGGGTACCAGTAATCACCACACAGTGTGGTTTACCTCTAAGACAGGAGCAGGGGCAAACCACACAAGGACAAGGGTCCTGTATGTTAGGAAGGCAGCCTTTATGGAAATGGGAGACTGCATCAGAAACTGCCTAGTGCATGGGAATGCCAGGTAGGGGTAGATGAACATGGTTCTATGTGATACTGGCTAAAAAAGATTAGTGAGGAGCCTTTCAGTGAAAACAAACCCCCAAACACAAAGACAACCCACACCAACTTTCGTAACCATCATAATTTCCCATCTCCGATACTGTATAGTATGCGGGGGGCTTTGCCCCCTGCACCCCCATAACTATTGATAACTAATTCCAAGATTGCACAATACCTGGGCAAGGTTGCAGTCCTGGTGCTCGCTGTTTTGCCACTGTAATTCTTTTTGCAGGCGCTCTTACTGTCACACTTGGTTTGAGTTGCCCATATCACGGGCTTCCAAGGAACATGGGTTTCATTAGGGCAGTCTAGGAACTACTTTGTAACATGACTTCATGACTTCAGTAATAGCTGGAAACCAGTCTTAGCAAAATAAGAACCTCTAACTAGTGGCTTTGTCTTTTGCAGGCTCCGACGCTCCCTACTACAGAGAAGTGTTTGAAGCAGTGAGCTGTCAGCAACAGGACCAAGTCCCGCGAGAGGTGGTCCTGAGGTTACTGAGCAAGGCTGAGCTCCCATCCTCTGTACAGAACCAGGTATGGAATAAGATGAGGACTAGAGCATTGATTGCATCATTGGCATATACAGTACAGTGCTGATCAAGAAAAGGTATCTTCCTTCTGAATACTACACCCAAAAGCACACTTATATGGTCCTCTAAACAATGTGAATTGCAAGAAAAAAAAAATCCCACCGCCTTCGTGGTCCACCACAGGCAAAAATGACTTTTACCTCTGTCTTGTGTCTCTTTAGGATGGCCGCGCTTGTTACTGGGGATCGCCATTTCTACCTGGTTTCCAGCCCTCCTTGATCTTGCGCTGCGTTGTTTGTGCAAAATAATGATGTTCTCAGGATCATACCAGGGCCTACTGTTCCCACAATGTGTTTGTGGGCTAATGTGGCCATGACAGCGCCCTCGCTCAGTATGCCGCCACTTTAAAAGCTACCAGCACTTCATGTAACTTGTGCATACATGAGTTTTGAATTTTCCAAGGCATAGTTAAATAGGGCTGAAGTTGATAGTAGTTGCTGTTCTGAGCACACTGATGTTTGTGTTTAAAACAAGCAGTATAAATGTGTATTTACAGTTCCAAAATCAGCGTCACTCCAAGTTCAGTGCTCAAAGATGATCGACCAGCATACACACTTGCCCCAGCGCTTCGGCTCTAAGCCTTCCAGTTTGAGCACTTAACTTGAAGTGATGCTGATTTTGGAACTGTCTGTATTTAGGGCTAGCCACCCTTAAAAGTACACCCCGCTCCAAATTCCACTGTGTGCAGGCAGTGAAGACTTTTTTGGAAGAGTAAATGTGTATTTACTATTAGAAAAAACAAAACACGATCCAGAGCACGCACGCCTGCATCATCTACTACCCGATGCTGGCGTGCATGCTCGTGATTACAGTTTGATTCCCGCCCCCCCCAACAGTAAAATACATACTTCTACTACTCATTGTAATTGCAGGCAAACATTTTCATGGCCTGAAGAGCAACCACTGTTAGCTCCAGCCCTTTTACTGTACCTTGTAAAATTCTAAACTTGTGTATACAGGAGTTACAGAAAGTGCTGGCAGGTTTAAAAGTGGCAGCACGTTCAGATTGAGAAGTGTCCAACATTCGATCTGTCATGCTCTTGGGAAGATGGCAGTTGGGAGGGAGAGCAGCACAACAGATGTTTTGAGAGGGTTGTCACTCCCCCTTGAAGGTAGGAAGATAGTCGGGAGGAAGGGCAGCACATTGGGGGCTGGTTGGGGGCTTAAAGAATGTTGTCACTGCAGTCAGAAGGGAGGGCGCAAATCAGAGCTGGTTGAGGGGCTTAGAGAGGGTTGACACAACAGGAGGGAGGGAGGGAAGCATGTCAGGAGAAACAAATTAGGATTAGAAGTACAACAGCCAGATAAGAAATGCCAGGCAAATTAATAATAATTTCAAGTGTGGTCTGACATTGAGCTGTAACAGGGTGTGTTCCATTGAGTTGCATTTTGCTATCTCAGTAAAAGTAAAGCAACTCTCTGGAACAAGACTGCACTGCAGATATATTTCATACCATGACTGAAACTACAGTACCATTAGAATTTGCCATGTTTTATAGCTTTTGGACTTTAAATTAAAGAGCTAGTATACTACCTAAAATTAATATTAGTTTTTAAAAGTAATTAACTGTTACCTTTATATCTGAGGTGTTTTTCTTTTCCTTTGGGTAATCAGAAGATTTTCTTTTACCTGATGTTAGTAGGTGTAATTTGTGAGACAGCACTCGGCCTGGCAGCTGACATAATAGTATTTTTTGTTTGTTTTTTTCTTTTTGTTAGGTAGATGTGACAACAGCACGTAATACAGTCATTATATAATAGTGTTAGATTGTTCATTTACAGTAGGTCTCTGCATAATTAGCATTTACAGAACAATTTCCTTTTTTCCTTTTCAAGGCAATATCTTTACAAAATGACTGAATTTTTTCTCTTGCGGACATTTAACCCCTTTAAACTCACTGCAAGCTGAGTTCCTTCATGGGATAAAAACGTATTATAGCAGGTGTGAAGGCTGCACTTGAGGCCCACCCAAGACCTTGTCTCCTCTGTTACCTGTCAAGTTGTTATATGGAGTGAATCAAGGAATAAAATCTGGTTCGTACCTGGATAAATGCATCACCCATGGCCTCCATAGCTCCTCGTTCATGGCCCGGGTGTTTATTACGGAGTTTAGCTGTAAGGGATTCCATATAATAGATATCAGAAAGCACGCCCCTCCAGTCTTTGACAGTGGGAACAATTGGAGACCTTCATCATCTTGTGATTGCCTTTTTGGCTGACCAAATGTAAATAGGTAGTAGGGTTCGGTACCATGGTGGTCTATACCGGGGGAATAGGGATAATAAAACTTTTTCGGCAGTGAGTTTGATTGCCTTTCCCAAGCAATCTGAAATTTCCTGTTGTATTGTGCACCAGTTTGGCGTTAACTGTGGGCATATCCAAAAAACATGGCTGTCGGTCGGTGTGCAAGCATGAACATCTCCACCAACACCTGCCATATGAGATGGGGAGGTACTTAGTGAGAAATGCTGGTAAGCGAACAACTTGACTGTGACATTTCCAGGCGAATTCACGCCATTTAGTAGAATGGGTTACACTGCATACCAGTGGGGATGCTCGTAACCATTCCTGTTCTGAGATTTCTAGTTCTAAATCCCTGCACCAGCTATTCAAGACTGAGACAGATGAATCACCCATCCCCTCCTGAAGAATTCTGTATAAGTGTCCCACCTGATGTCCCCACATTTGACCATTAATATTATCCTCAAGATATTTCCAAGACATTGGGATGGGGTCTGGTAACTTAGAGGTTACGTCCCTCTGTCGTAGTAAATATTTTTTGACCTGGGTATATCTGTAGAGGTCATTGTCCGATAAGCCATAAGTTATTTTAAGAGTTTTAAATGGAATAATGCCAGCTGGAGAAAGGAATTGCTTAAAGAATTGAAGCCCCACCCTTCTCCATTTTGAAAAGGTGTGATGTATGGCTGCCAGAAAGAATTTTCCATCTTCTGAGATATGTGTGTAAAAGAGAGAGTTCCTTGAAGCCCTTATGTATTTTCAACTTGTACCATAGTTAAAAAATTTGGGCCATAAATTGTGTGAAATCCTGCATGGGTGGTATATTGGTTACCGAGGCCAAGGTTACCTTGGTAATATTGTAGAGGTTGTTTAAAGCGAATTCCAAGTCTTTTCAGGGTGCATCATATGGTGGAGACAACCACAGGGACAGTATTTAAAAAAAAAAAAAGCTGCTAGTGCATAGGATTTCAAATTTGGTAGGTTGGTATCACCTAAGGAAAGCAGGAGTTGTAGTAGGGACATCCTGATCCCTGGTCTCTGACCTTTCCAGATAAAATAAGATATATAATTTTGTCCCATGATTTAAAGTAAAAGTTAGATGGGAAGGTAGGAAAATTTTGAAATAAGTACAGTAATTTTGGCAAAAGTAGCATACAAATGGTCCCGATTCTTTGGAAAAAATTTAAAGGTAACTTGGATCTACAGGATAAGTCGGATAGGGTCTGAACAGATGAAGTTTCGTAATTTAACAACTCCAGATTGTCCGAGTTCCTTAGAATATTGACTCCTAAATATTTGAATTTTGTTTGATACCACTTAATGGGATGGGGTAAAAAATAATGGGAGAAGATCCATTTTAGCTATGTTTAACTGAAAACCCGAAACAGCTGTAAAGTGTTCCAGAGTTTCCCATAGTGCAGGAAGAGAAGTCTCTGGGGAGAGAGCCGTCACCAAAATGTAATCGGCGAACAGAGACACCTTATGTTCTCTCTGACTAACAGGAACTTCCTCTATCCGATCATTCCTCCGAATAGCCTCGGCCAAAGGCTCAATATAAAGGGTGAAAAGTAATGGGGATAAGGGGCATTCCTGTCTTGTGCCCCTTCGTATATGTATTGGTTGAGCTAGAGAGCTATTAATTTGAATGTAAACCTTGGGGTGGGTATAAATGTTCTGCAGGCAAGTAAGGAAGGAATCCGGGAAAGAAAATTTTGAAAGGGTAGCCCACAAGAATTCCCATCCCACCTTATCAAATGCTTTATCTGCGTCTAAACTTATAATAGTGGAGGGGATCTTTCTGTCCTGAATATATTCCAAAAGTAACAGGACTCTCCGTAAATTATCAGATGTATTTCTCTGTTTTATGAAACCTGATTGGTCCTGATGTATTAACTGAAGAAGTGTAGGTTCCAGCTTTTTGGCCCAAATGGCCAAAAATATTTTGTAGTACACATTCAGAATTTAAATAGGACAGTAGGATGATGGAATAGTAGGGTACTTCTCGGACTTAAGTAGGGGAGAAAGAACAGCATAGCTGTAGTAGGGGGAGACTCCCCCTCTGCCACTGCTTGACAAGCCGATAGAAAACTGGGAAGTAGCTGAGGGATAAAGGTTTTATACCATTCTGGACCAAAACCATCGGGGCTGGGACATTTCAAGGGTTTTAAATGTTTTACCTGTTGGAGTATCTCTTCAGGTCTAATGGGTTGCTCCAACAGACCGGTATGGAGCTCTGACAACTTGGGTAGATGAAAATTATCCAGGAATTCAGATATTATTTTATCTTGTATCTGGGATGGCTGAGGGGCTGCATATAAAGTTTCATAAAATTGTGTAAAAGCCTGCCTAATTTGTTCTTCCTCATAGGTAGTTGTGCCAGCTATAGTAGATTTTATTTTTAAAATAGTAGAGGCCCATTTGTTGGCTCTTAGTTTCCAAGCCAAAACCTGAGCTCCCCTTACTCTCCCCTCATAATTTATATTGTTTTAAATAATTCAGGCTCTGGAGAGTTCCATAGTCTTGTATTTTTTGTATTTCTTGTTTTAGTCTTCTAATCCGTCATTGAACAGCTGTGTTGCTCTCTTTAAATAAGAGTCGGTATGAAGTTAAGTGGTCTGTTAAACAATTTATTTATTTAGTTTTTGATTACCAGGTAGGTGTGCTAGCCATAAAAATGACTATTTTCAGGCACAACCCAGGAGAGTACAGAAACAGTAACATCAGTGATAATTACTTTACAGGTTGATAAATTTGACAAGAAAAATAGATACAAATAAGTAACACACACTGACAATCATATGATAAACATTGTCATAAATGTATACATGAAAGAAACAAATACATATCACAATTAGGGCACATGTTGATCGGAGTAGGGTAAAATGTTCTATGAGCAGTAATACTATAGTAATTATAAGGAGATAAAACAAAGAAATTGAAAGAAGGGTAGGAATAGGGTAGGTAGAAGGTGGATGGTGGAAATTGAAGTATGGAATAGAAAAAGGTAGAAAGTATAAGGTAGCAGGTAGCCGTAGTAAACAATCAAGTTGCAAGTGCTGAGCCAATAGGGAAAGGTCAGAACGGAAAAAATGGTTAGGGAGTACAGGGTTAGGTAAGGGACTAAGGTAGCTTGAAACAGGAGCATTGACTGGAGGAGATGAGATGGGTTCGGAGTAATTTCTTGAAGGAGGCGTGGATAGAGGCCTGTCGAATAGTTAGTGGGAGGCAGTTCCAGTATTGAGGGGCATGACAGGCAAAAGAGCTAGTGCCTTTAGAGGTAGTATGTCTAGGGATGCAGACCAAGGCATTGTCAGTTGAACGAAGGTCATAGCAGGATGCCTGATTTTGAAAGAGTCCTGCTAGGGGCTTAGGTATTTGGGATCTGATAATGTTTTCTATGACGGAGCCAAAGGCATAAGACCTGGCCGCATGAGAGGGAAGCCATCCAAGGTCAGAGTAAAGGAGGCAGTGGTGTTAGATTTGATGGGAGGAGAATGCATAGTGGCAGATATTGTTGCAGGTGACATCCCACTTGCGAAGACTTGATTTACTTGCAGTTGTGTAGGTAGTAACTCCATAGGTAAGTGAGGGAAGGATTATCCCCTGGGCTGTTGCAAGCCTTGCCGAGGGAGTGAGGGCATAATTGGTTCGATAGGCAATACGAAGTTTTAGGTTTACTGACTTGCACATCCGTTGAATATGGAGATCAAAATTTAGCACTGGGTCCAGTGTGACTCCCCGATATTTAAAGGAGTTCACCACCCTAATGGATGCGCCACTTATGGTGGAGACTTTAAACATCTGTTGGGAGTGATTGAGTTTTAAGTTTGATCTAAAGAGCATGGCTTGGGTCTTAGACTCATTTAGGACTAGTTTGTGATTACTCAGCCACTGTTGGATTAGTTGAAAGTCATGGGAGAGCTGTTGATTTATGTCTTCAGTACTTTTGGCACTAGTATACAGAACGATGTCGTCCGCATGTAACAGGGAGTTAGTTTTCAAGTGGGTTGAGGTGATGATGTTTACGAAAATAGTGAAAAGCAGTGGGCCCGGTATGAGCATCTGAGGTACTCCACTGTTAGTGGTGGCCTTGTCAGAGAGGGTGGAGTTATATTTTACAATTTGTGTTCTGTCAGATAGGTAGTTACTATACCAATTTACAACATTAGGCGAACAACCAAGTGAGCAAAGTGAGTCAGTAAGGAAGGAGTGGTCAACTAAGTCAAACGCCTTAGTCATATCAATAAATATTACCCCAGTGAGAGAAGCAGGGTCCATGGCCATCAGTGCATCGAATGTGAATTTGAGGAGAGCAGTAGTGATGCTGTGACCCTTTTGGAAACCATGCTTGGCAGAGGATAGAAGGCTGTATTTCTGGAGAAAGTCAGTTGTTTGAGTGGCTACAAGTTTTTCTAGAATTTTGCTCCGCACAGACAGGATGGCTATGGGTCTATAATTTGAGGGGTCTTTGGGGTCACCTTTTTTAAAGACTGAGTAATCCAAGCCATCTTCCAGATATCAGGGATGTGACTCTGGCACAAAGAGAGAGTAAAGATCTTGGCTAGGGGAGCAGCAATGTACAGAGCAGCAAGTTTTAGGAGCTTGGGTTATAGGTTATCGGAGCCAGCTGCCACGTGCTCAGAAGTGTTATTAAGCAGTCATAGTACCTCATGCCTAGAGACCGACTTAAAGAAAATTTTGGCCCAAATATATTAGTTGGCGTGACTGAGGCTGGGCTGATGGAGAAGGAGGATGTGTAATTAGTTAGATCAGAGAATTTCTCATTGGCCATAGTGTGGGGATTGTTGCAGTGGACACCATTTAGTGACATATCATTAGGGGTGGTGGACGAGTTCGAGCCCAGGAAAAACTTAATATGGGACCAGAATTTTTTGGAGTCTCCATAGGAGTTTAGTAAGAGGTCTTTACAGTAGATGCTTTTTGCCTATTTGATATCCATTTTACAAGAGTTGCACAGTGCCTTATAGGTATTGAGGTCAGACGTTAGACCAGAGCTCTTGAAACAGACCCAACTTTTTACTGAGTAGGTGAGATTTAAGCTATCGGGTTTGCCTATTCTTTACTCTGCGTGTTTCAAGAGGATAGTGCTTGTCCTGAAGTGCTTGGAAGTTGGTTAGGAAGATATTCAGAGAAGACTGTGCATCATTAGATTTATAGAGAGAGGATCAATCAGTACTGGCAACATCTAGCAGGAAAGCCTGCGAGCTGAAGTTGGCGTAGTTGCGAAGAGTTATGAAATAAGGCTTAGTTGGAGCAGGCCTCACTTTACCCCAGATGCAATAAGTGGGGGAGTGGTCAGTGATGGCATCTGCTAAAACGCCTGAGTTGACTATGTGTTCCAGATGGTTGGTCATTATCCAATCCAACGGTGTGCTTGTGTTGGAGTGTGGGGCAATTCTAGTGGGTTCCTCGATCAGCTGATGCCGGTTAAAGCTTTGTATTCTGGACAGGGACGTGGCTTGGGAGTTTCCCAGCCAGTTAATGTTGAAGTTCCCAAATATAAGAACTTCATTTCTCCCAGAGAGAAATGCGGTTTGTTCCAACAGCTCATCCAGGCCAGTTAGGCCACTTTTGGGGGGGTTGTAAACAGAGGCTATATGTAATTTTTTTGGATCAGAGTGTGAGAAGGGCATGAAGCGCTTTGCAGTGTTTGAGAGGAGGTGAGTTGATGGCAGTGAGATTAAGATGATCTTTGAAGTAGATGGCAGCACCACCCCCTCTTTTAGGAGCCGGTCTAGCAACTTTTAAAAGATTATAGAAAATGACAGGGAGCATAGCGAGTCAGGGGTAGAGGATTTGAGCCAAGTTTCGGTAAGGCAGATGATGTCAGTTTTGTAGAGGGAGATCCAGGCCTCAAGTTCAGCAAAGTTCCTCTCAAGGCTCCTGATATTATGGTGAGCAACTATGAGACCTTTAGCATTATTAAAGGTATTGGGTATGAGGCTTGCAGGGCCAGGGTTTAGTTGAACATCTCCACATAGCAGTATGGCCAGAAGAGTTAGGTACCACAGTTTGTGTTGCAGGTATGAGCATATGGTCCAAATGTGAAGTGAACTATTTTTTGGACATGAGCTATCATATGGATCCAAGCCCTGTTTAGTAGCAGTGGAGTGGTGTCACGGTTAGGTTCTGGCACCACTGGAAGGTTTGAAAAATAGAAATCAAGGGGTGGGAAGTGTGAGAGAGCTGATTCAGCACAGGGTGCTGTTTGTAGTGTTATATGAAACAGTGGGAGAGAGGACACTAGGAAAACCAGTAGCGTGCATCGATTCATAATGAGCGATCCTAGAACAGATGAGCTTGCCTTCGAGACAGATAGCTCATAGGGGAGAAATAAGGAAAAGGGATTAAGAAGAGGCTTAAATCCTGAAACCGCTAGTAGTTTGTAACAGAAAAATAGAAGAAAGCTTTAGAAGAAGAGTAGGGACAACATGTAAAGAGGTTAGATTGGTTGCCCAGAGAAGTGAGCAGAAATAATTCTGAGAAATAATTAGTGCATCACAGGAAATCAAGGAGGAGCAAGTATAGAAAGAGAATTACCAAGCGTAGGCAGAGGGGATTAATCAAATTTGATAGTTTTGAGCAGTAGAAATACAGCCCAAAACACCAGTAAGCTTATGGCCTTACAGCGAGGTCAGGTGATAGGGTAGGCAGGCCAATGTGGTGGAACCTTATCAAGGAGGGAAGGGCAAGACTGTATTTAAAGGAGGCCTGGGAGGCGGTGGGAAAAAAATGCTGATTCAAAGTTTTTTAAAATATGAGGGGCAGAGCTCGAGACTCGTTCAGATTGCCAGGCAAAAGGCGCACCAATCCGGTGAGGTTGAGCAAGCCGCATCGACCATTCAGGGTCCAGCTGCTACGTGCTGGACCAGTCAGAGAAGACATAGCGAGGCAGCTCTAAACAAAATTCAGCGGCTGTACCTTGCTGAGGAGACTGGTCCACAGATCCAGGAGTGCGGGCAGGGGTGATGGTGTTGTCGGGTGGCGGCGGCCGTGGAGATGGCGTGGAGGGACCACTTTACTGTGAAGAGTGCCTCTCGGGCACTAGAGTCCCTGGGGAAGTAAAGAGAGGGGACAATAAGTAAAGAGCAGCAGGAGGGGGTGGGAGGCTGGTGGCAGACTGACAGCAGGGAGTGAGGTGATTAGGCAGAAGACAAAGGACTGAGGGTTGAGCTGAGTAGGGGTGGGGATTGCAAAGTGAAAGACACAAGGTGAGGTCAGAGAGGAAAGAGAGAAATGGATGGGGATGGGGGGTTCTTAAGAATAGAGACAAAGAAAAAGAGACTACGGGCGAGGTTGCACTGGTTTCAGGCATTTTATTAGGGACAAAATTTACAGTAGGTGGTAGTTAGACAAAAAACAGGAGGAGAGACAGTAGAAAAAGGTGGAAACAGACTTCAAAGTCAGCAGAGGCTAGGCTTACAAAAGTGTTAACACCCAAGGCTAGAAATATTGCAGGCTGCACTCGAACAATTATTGTACTAATTAAGCAGTTTCAGCACATTACATCAGTTCAGACAGTCAGAGACAAGCAGGGAAACAAGCTTATGGAAAATACTGATTCACAGTTTTTTTTTTTTTTTTTAAATACGAGGAGCAGAGTACAAGACTCGTTCAGATTGCCAGGCAAAAGGTGCACCAATCCGGTGAGGTCGAGCAAGCTGCACCGACCAGTCAGGGTCCAGCTGCTACGCACTGGACCAATTGGAGAAGAAGCCATAGCGAGGCAGCTCTAAGCAAAACTCAGCGGCTGTACCTTGCTGAGGAGACCGGTCCACGGATCCAGGAGGGCAGGCAGGGGTGAAGTTGTTGTCGGGCGGCGGCCGCGGAGAGATGGCATGGAGGGACTGCCTTACTATGAAGAGCGTCGCTCGGGTGCTGGAGTCCCTCAAATTAAGTTTAGCATTCATCTCCTTTTGTTTTCAGGAAGCATATTCCAGTATTTCTCCTCATAAAACTGCTTTTAAGGTATTCCATTGAATTGAATGGGAGACTTCAGGAGTTAAATTGTCCTGAATTACTTGTGGAATGCGTTCTCTGAGGTGGTCCTGGAAGTCTTGATCCCGAAGAAGGGACGCATTGAACCTCCAGAACCTGAATCTCTTTTTTTTTTTTTTAACCAGATCCATTTGAGAATTAATGGAGTGTGGTCGGATAATACCCTCGGTTCAACTAAAATATCCTGTACCAGAGTAAGATGCTCCCCTGTAACAAAAAAATAATCCAGCCTAGAGTATGTATTATGACGCCCTGGAAAAAAAGTATACCCTGGGACAGAAAGAAAGATTCTCCGTCAGGCATCTTCGACGCCCAGAAAAGTCAAATTCTCTTTTAAATATTTAGCTGCCTTAGAAATCCTACTCAGTTTAGGGTTAGTGGAGTCAAAATCTGACATAATAGTTCTAATTCCCCACACTACATCATCAGCTTTGTGACCTCACTGACTGACTGACTGTGCCATCACAGTTTCTCAGGAAGAGCTGCTCAGTAGCTGCCAGGTCAGTCACCTGTGCTGTCACAGTACTGATGATGTGGTGGGGGGCATAGAACTATATATATCGGTTGCCAGGCAGAATGTTGTTCCAAACATCCAGCATAATGTCGTCACATAAGAAACTTTCCAGTGAGTGAACAGAACAAGAAAAATACTTAGAAATAAAAAGTACAGGTGACTAATTCTTAAAATGTGTAATATTTTCCTGTGTGACATTTTTTCTACTATCTCTTTACACATTGTGTACAGATGTGTTACCTAGTCTGTATAAGGAAAAAGACCATACACTGCATGATGGTCCCCTAGACATCATTCCCAGAGGCATTTTGGGACATTCTTGGGAATTGAAGGGTCATTCAAGACACCTGCACGGCAACCCCCAAAGGCCATAAAACAGCAAGAGAAAAACAGCAAAAAAAAGCTTCAGACAGAAGCTGGTAAAAAGACCACCAGGAATAGTCACAGTGAGACCAGCACTATGAATTAATGTTTTTTTTTTTTTTTTTTTATTTTATTTTATTTTGGATGTACTACACCTTTAAGGAAGCTCAAGTTAATTAGGTTAAAACGCATGGAAATCTAGAGCTTCAGTGCCTTGTTTTTGCACTGAGTGATAATAGTCAGTCCTTCAGATTTGCGTGAAGATAAGGGTGTACTCTGTCTCACAGTAAGGGCTGGAAAGATCACACGAGAATAAAAAGGCACACTCACCAGCCAATTATTGCTAATAAAATAAAAAATTCAAAAGCTAAAGATATGCTGAATAGTATTTATTCCAAATACATGGAGAAAGTTCTACACCACCACAGTGAAGGCCAGTTAGGTGCCCCGGCCCTGCGCTTTGAGTAGGTGGGTCTTTTCAGGGCAGAAACCTTACAGAACCCTCCCTTTTCGTATCCAAAGAATGACCATGGAGCAGTTTCATTGGTTCAAACCTCAGGTATCCCTCACTAGTTGTTTAAGAAGTGCATCTTCAGTCCCCTGGACTGAGCTTGCCCCAGAGTTTTAGAATTGTATACAAATTGGGGGACGCTAATGAGCAGCTAAAGAGATAGGACGCAAACCTCCAGAGCTCCGCACCACAGCGATTAAAGTTATTATTTCTACAAACTGCAAATAAGCTTTAACATCATAAAACAGCCCATAAACGACTGCTAATATGATGAGTACCTGACACCAGGGAAAACATTGAAGCAAGGGGCTAAAAATCAATGAAAAAACCCACTGGAGAATCCACCACCTGGCCTGGGCCCAGTCTCCTCCTCGGCGACCGAACTAGGCTGTATGCCTCAATATTTGAACATAAACCCTGAAAACTGTTGATTTGGGGGAGACTGGATATTTCTGGTACTATTTACTAAATAAGATCATTTAAATGATGGAGGGGGGCAGACCAATCACGTAAAGGGAATCGAATGCTGAGACACAGTTGCTCACATGAATAGGGTGGGGGAAGGAGGCTGAAAGTTATATAAGCCTCTTGGGAATGGAAGTGGATGCTTCTGAATGATCCTACATTGAGAAATTGTGATTTGAGGATCTAAAGAAATGAAGGGGGAGATGGCAGACTGGGGTGGGGACAAAAGTGGAAAAAGTAATGAGGATAGTGGGGAAAGAGAATTTAGAACACAAATGTAAAGCAAATATAAAGGGACTAAGAAAGAGGGTGCGGAGGGAGGAGGGAGGGCGTTAGATTCTGACATACAGATTTCAGTATACTATATCACTTTCTTCTGAATGACTGGATATACATGCAGTTTCGCTTATTAATCTGTTATTGCTGGGTTTGATGTTCACCCAGAATAGTTACTGTTTATGGGTGTTAATCAAGTATTTTGATGTATTTTTTTTTTATTCTGTAGGGCTGTATTTTAAGCAATACATAGTTAAGAAGAGAGAGGAGGTTTGACTTAGACCAACATGGATATGTGGGGTGATATAGCAGGGTTTTATTTAACTCTAAAAATTGAGTAGCGTTTTGCTCATAAAAGTGCTAAAACATTGCAAAATTGCATAGCACTTGCCTCATTGTGTTTAACAAACATAACACTTCTAGAAAACCTATATAAATACTTTCTGTACAGTTAGTATTGTCCCAGGAAAAAAACTGCTAATCAATTATTTAAAACCCTGTATAGGATGACCGCTGGGAGAGACCATGGCTAGGCCCCAACATTGTAGCATAATTTCGTGGAATGTAAGGGGTTTTACCTCACCTGCTAAAAAAGCTAAGATTTTTTTTTTAAATTCAAGTTTGACAACAAACGGGTACATCATATTTATACATTCTGTTAATATCCATACGTTTCTCAGATTATGAGCTGATTTTTAAAATATTCTATCTAATTTATCTCTATCTCAACAGTTCAATAAATGCTGTATTATTGTTTCCTATAGCAGCAAAAACTCCTTTATTTTTTTTGGGTTCTAGGAAATTGATCACCGTCTCTCTTTAACTTAGGTCAGAACAAAGCCCCTCCTCTACTTTCGATTTCCTTCCCTCCGTTCTCCTTAATTTTTTCTTTTAATAGTGGATCTCTCCTCTCCCGCCCCAAGGCTAGCTATTGATCCTTCATGTACTATTTTATTTGAGGATCGCCAATTCTCCCATCTAGTCCACCTTCTCAAGTAAATGGGGATTCGATTGTTAATTTTGAAAGTGAGTTCTTCCAATTCTGATATCATACCTACTATCTTTATCTACTCCTGCGTAGTGGGGGGAGTAGGGGACCGCCACCTTTTCGTGATGGTCTTGTGTGCTGCTGTTATTAATATGGACCAGAGGTACATTGTATCCATGTCCTGTATCTCTTCAGGGGGGAGCCCCAGGATCATTTTAGGCCAGTTTAGCGGGGTCTGTACAAAATATTTGTCTTTGAATGCCTCCGCAATTTCACCCCAGAAGGTCCGCAGGCTCGTACAGGACCAGAAAATGTGCAAATGGTTTGCTTCTGTTGACCCACATCCTCTCCAACACTGAGCTATGACATCTGGATCTCTTTTACTTATTGTATGGGAGTCAAAAAATATTGGACCTTAATTCACCATGAGAATTCCTGCCAATACGGTGAATGAGTCGTTCTTTTAGTTAAGAAGAAAATTCAATCCCAGTTAAGTTCTCCCAGGTCTTGGGGCGCTTCATCCCTCCATTTTGTTTTGATTTTGTTAAGTGGGTCCCCTTTCAACGTCGATAGAGCTTTATAGAGGAAGGAGATCAACCCTCTTTGCTTACTAGCCCCGCAGCTTTCCTGGATGGCCCCAAGAATCTGCTGGGCCCTATCAGAATCCATGTCTTTTTTCTTTAGCATAGAGATATAGTTTCTAGCCTGTAAGTACCTGAAATGGTCTGTATTTTGCAAGAGGACTAAGATTTTGATAGCATTTAAAAGAAAGAATATGATGACAGCCATGTTACAAGAAACGCATTTGACACATAAGGAACATGGAAAATTGGTCAGAGGGTGGGTTGGGGCCTGCCATGCATACTCATACAGCTCCCATAATACAGCGTAGCGATTCTTCTGTAAAAAAAAAAAAAAAAAAAGTCTTCCTTTTGAGTGCATTCACATGGTCAGAAACCCACTGGAAGGACGCTGTGTTTTTGTAGTGGGGAAGATACAGGGGAGGGAGATCACATTAGGAAATTTTTATGCGCCGGCAGTATTCATTCCCAAGTTTTATCAGATGATGCTGGACCTGATGATCAAGGAACAATTCCCTAATTTGATCCTTGCAGGGGATTTTAATTGCGTCCTAGACCCAAGACTGGACCACTTGGGCACATGAGGATTAGGGCTACTCCCTCGGTAAAACAATGGCAACAGGGCTTTGGGGATCTTGACCTAGTCGATGCTTGGAGAATGGCAAATCCTGGTACTTGTTTCACTCGAACCCTCATGGTACATAGTCCAGACTGGACTACATATTTGTGTCCAGTGGCCTATACCCTAAGGTAAAGAAGGTGGCCCATAGTCCGATTTTTATTTCCCCCCCCCCCCAATCTGATCATGCTGTGGTCCAAATGGGTGTAGACCTGGTTCGCACAGGGGAGGGAAGGGGGACGTGGCAATTTCCGACTCATCTACTGGCCAAACAAGAATTTAAGCAATTCCTCCAAACACAATGAAAGGAATTTGAAACCATGAACAAGGGATCAGTCGAATCAATGGCTATGTACTGGGAAGCCAGTAAAGCTTTTATGTGGGGGGTCATAATTGGCTACACGGCAAGAACCAAAAGGGACCAGAAAAAGAAACGGCAGGAATTAGAAGAGAGTGTAAAAGAATTAGAAACGCTGGTAGCACAAACGGGAGACTCTACCCATAAGAAAGAGTTGCACACTGTAAGAGAAGCCCTAAACTTAAATGTGACGAGGAAGCTAGGGGGAAATTATTATTTGCACAACAGAGAATATACGAGTTGGGGAACAAACCCGTTCCCTTGTTGGTGAAATTAATGAAGGGAAGCAGAACCATAAAACGAATAGTAGCCATTAGGCATAAAACAGAAACCCTGATACATGAGGAGAGAGAGGCATAAAGATATGCTTTAAACAATTCTGTGAAGCATTATATAAAGCCGAATACAAAGGCATGAAAGAAGCTATGAATAGATTTATGGAGGGACTGCCCTTACCTCAGCTAAATGAACACCAGAGAGCTAGACTGGGGAGTAAAGTTACAATCGAGGAGGTGATGCGCACAATTAGGATGCTTAATAGAGGCAAAGCAGCGGGCCCTGATGGGTTTGGGAGTGAATGTTATAAAGCGCTCCGAAAGGAGGTGGCTGCTCCTCTTAAAGATGTGCTGGAGGAGGCAAGGGGGGAGAGAGGGCTACCTAGAACTTGTGAAGCTAATATCTGCGTTATACCCAAACCAAATAAAGACACAGAGTGTGCCTTATACCAACCCATTTGTTTATTAAATTATGATTGTAAGATCATGACTAAAGTATTAGCGCTTCGTCTAGAGGAAATCTTGCCCTGCATTATTCACACAGATCAAACAAGCTTCATACAGGGCAGAATGTCCTGTCACAACATCAGACGACTGCTGAATATCATTCACTGGGGATTTAAAGCAAAAGACCAAACGTGTTATGTCAATGGATGCCGAAAAGGCCTTTGACAGGATTGAATGGGAATACTCAGTGAATATACTAGCTAAATTTGGGGTGGGGGAAAAATTAAACCAGCTAGTAGGGCCCTTTTATAAAACACCCACTGCCAGAATCCTTATTAATGGGTCTGCTTCTGAGGTGGTAACTCTGGAAAGGGGGACACAACAGGGTTGCCCTCTCTCCCCCCACTGCTGTTCGCAATGGCCATAGAACCATTTGGCTATCAAACTTAGGGAGGACCCCAGGCTTAGTGGAATACCAGGAGGAGAAGGCAGGAAGCATGTCATTACCTTGTATGCCGATGACATCCTCCTGTCGGTGACACATCCTAAGCAATCAATTCCCTCTATACTGGAAACTATAGAGGCATTCGCCAAATTCTCTGGCTATAAGCTTAATATCAATAAATCAGAAATAATGTACTTAAAGATAAATACAGGAGGAGAGAGGAACTCAAGGTGATTAAGAACTGTGAAGGATGCCTTCACTTACCTGGGAATAAAGGTGGGCAGAGACTTACAAGGGATGTATAAATTGAACTATATACCCATTATAGAAACGATCCTTAAAGACCTACACAGATGGAGAACCCTGCCCATCTCATGGATGGGTAGGATTAATCTCTTAAAAATGAATGTGCTACCAAGAATTTTATATGCAACACAAATGTTACCCTGGGGATTGAATAAGAAAGACTTAAAGCAATTAGAGGAAGGATTTACAGACTTTATATGGCAGGGCAAGAGGCCAAGGATTAGTCTAGCAAGATTAAAGGCTGATAACATGAAGGGGAATTAAATTTCCCGGACATTAAAGGATACTATCTGGCCACACAATTCCGATATATCCACAATTGGATTAATAGGGGGGAAGCGGCAAACTGGCTAGACTTGGAAGAAAAAGATAACCCAGAGAGAATCTCTGCTTACCTGGGAGAGAATGGGCTAAGAGCTTATAAAGCTCTTGCAAACCCCAACCCACTGGTAGTGGCCAGCTTGGAAGCATGGAGAGAGAGATGAAAAACGACAAAACATAAGTCATGTTAATACTCTCCTAGTGCCAGTAGCCAACAACCCAGCCTTCTTGCCTGGTTTAGAAGATGAGGGGTTTAAGGAGTGGCAGAAGAAAGGGATTCGGTGTATAGGTGACTTAACAGAGAGAGGGGAGTTGTGCACTTTTCAAACCATCCAAAATGCCTTAGATGTCCCTTCGTCCCACATGTTCAGATACTTTTAAATAAGGAATTACTGGAAAAAGCTAGGTAAAACAATAGATCAGGAACCCTCAAAGTGGGAAACTGAGAGAATAATCCTGGCAGCAAAGGACAATGAAAAAGGACTTATTGGGCAGGAGGCAAAATTTGATAGGTCCTACTTTCAGGGAGAAACACAATAGCTCAGACACAAATGGGAACAAGACCTGCAGCTTGAGATCTCAAAAGAGAACTGGGAGATGATTCTTGGAACTCACATGGGCTTACTCCTATGCAACACATTTAAAGAGCTACAATACAAGTTCTTACACAGACTGTATTGCCCCTGAGTATTGTGCATGGTTTTTGCCCAGGGATCTCCCCCCTTTGTGGGAAATGTGGAGGAGCCCGAGGCACGATTATCCACCATTACTGGGACTGCCCAGGAATCCAACAGTATTGGAAGGACATCTGGGAGGACTTCTTAAAATGGGGGGGGGGGGAGTGGCGGTGAAATTCTCCTCATGCTCCCTACTGTTGAGTGTCTGTGATCAGGAGGTCTTCTGATCCATCTGGGATATAGACTCCTTCTGGTCACTGCTAGACAGGGAATACAAAACTTGTGGATAATGAATCACATCCCAACAATGTCCCAATGGAAACACTTGGCCATTAAGGCCCTCTCCACTGACAGGCTGACATATGCCATTAGAGGAAAGGAAGAGACTTTCTTGGATACATTGGGAGGATTTCTGTGTACCCTATCCCCTGGTGAGATAGCTGTTCTACAGGAAGGAAGGAAGTTTAATTTGAGAATATTAACCACACAGGAGACAATAATCAGAAAGCATAACATCCTTTATTACACCTTCTTTACAAGGACACTGCATAACTGTTGAACTCTCAATTGCCTTTAGATAATATTGAGCACAGCCAACTTCAATTCAATTTAATCTGACTTAATATAGTTACAATTCAGCTTGCACTTAAACGCTTCCTTTTTTCTCTTTTGGCTTTCTTTTTTCTCTCTAGTTAATCAAGGAGAGAAACTTTTACATTGCCATAGTAGAAATACTAAATTGTCCAAATGGTATTTGTTTTTTTGTTTTACGGTATGGGTGACCATGAAATACAGAAAACATTTCAGGTATGACCAATTGTTATGTGAGGTGAAAGGAGAGAAACTGGACTATGAGAAATTGATATAAATATTCATCTTCTTAGTAGCTGATGTGTCAGGAAATTAATTGTATCATAATTGGAAATATACCTGTAATGTGTAGCAAATATGTTTTTATATGTCACACATGAATACTTTTTAATAAAAATATTATACAAAAAAAAAAGTTATGCAGATTAATTAATTAAAGTAGGATGGATCCAGAAGCAAATGATTTGATACCTTTTAATGGACCAACATAGATGTAACAACAAGAACAAAGTGCTCTAGCTTTCGGACCAACCAGTCCTTCTTCAGAAGCTCATGGCAGTTGTTTAGAAAATACAATACTTGTAACAGCTAGATAATGCAGAGAAAAACAGAAAAAAATCCCCATTGGTTTAAAATACTCATTTAAAAAAAAACAGAAGATGATGTCAGAGAAGTTTAACAGTACAATACTGCCCTCCGTCCGAAGAACCTTGTCTAGATGCTTTGGTGCAACACACATACAAAGAATCCTACTGCACATAAATTTAATTGACATAAGATAACACTGCTGAAGCAGATAACTCCCAAATCAAGCCATGAGTGTCACAGCTCAGTATAAGGATGTGATTACTGAAAGGCAACCCCACCCAGCTTAAAGACAAACTAAGATAGTTATAGGGCTCATGAAATTACAATATATGCATTAAAGACAAGAATTACCAGTAAAGTTGTCTAAAAAACATCAGTGCACATTGTGTGATGTAAAACCTAGCTGGACATGTCACCCAGCTGTATTCTCAAGCTAAATAAAAGGCCCAAGAAATTACAAAAACCTCAGGACTATATAAATGATAATTTAAATATAAATTGATAATATTAGTGTCAAACAAAAACTCTAGTCGAGGAACCTCAAGGAATTAAGACCATGCAGCCTGATATGTACTGATGTCAATATATACTGAGAATGTAGCAACTTGATGTACCACAAGTGTCTAGGGAATCTGAAAAAGAGATAAAAATGTAATTTATCTCCTCCTGTTCATACAAACAATACAACCTAACCCACCCCACATCACAATAATGTGGGTGGGGGAGTTACATAGCTTAAAGGAGATGTTGTCTCTCTCTCTCTCTCCCCCTCCTTTTTTCTCTCTCTCTCTCTCTCTCCCACAGACACACACTCACTCTCTCTCCTAGTGAACCTATATTAACTTCAGTCACTGCAGTTGTTCCCCAAAGGAATACAACTTGTCATGAAATCCTGAGTAAATTACTACAATATTAGCCTAATGTAAAAAGATCTGTGCAGGACCCCCAAGCAAATGAGATCACACATCCCAATATGTACAGAGTTACAAAAATTATATATAACAGTATAAGATAACACTCCTGTATGTACACTAGCAGGCTGGGTAATCTGAATATGGTGCAATGGAATCAATCCCCCCCCCCACAGGCAAAGATAAAAAGTAAGGAGAAATTCTTTGTGTGTGAAATAAAAATAGTAACACATTATAACACTATATAGCTAAATAGAGACTTACCTCAATGTGACCGCAAGCCCCACATCTGTTATGTCACATACCTCACAACACATACCCACACACATACATACACACACGCATCCACATCTCACACATGCTGAAGTCCTATAATATGTCAGTTTGAAGAAGAAAAGGTCTGTGGATGTTAGTTTCTGTAGTGTCCCATAAAGCCAAGATCCACGTTCATCCCATCTGCTACCATATTGAGATGTAAAATAAGTTTAATCTCAAAAGCTCGTCCCTGTTGTGTGTTTTTGAGATTTCCTTTTAAGACCATTACTGACATATCTGAGACTGAGTGGTCAGGCTGGGAGAAGTGATGCCTCACTGGTTTTTCAGTCTTCCTTGCTGTAATAGTATGTCTGTGTGAGTTCATCCTAGTGCGGAGCTGTTGGCGTGTCTCTCCTACATAACCTGTTTGTGGACATCTCTTGCACTGAATGAAATAAACAACATGTCGTGACATACATGTATAACTCCCATGCACCTGGAATTGTCTGTTTTGTGATGTAACCACACAGTCTGAGGTAGAAATGAGCCCACAAGTCTTACAGGGGTGTTGATTGCAGGGTTGTGTGCCATTGTGTGACATGGTATTCTGTTCTGGTGAAAGTTTGCTCCTAATAATTAGGCTGGATAAATTTGGTGGTTGTTTAAAAGATAGTAGTGGGAGTTCCTTAAAAATACAATTAAGGGTGTCATCCTCACTAAACATTGGGTGGAGATCTTCAACAATCTCACGCAGACGTTCAAGGTCTGGACGACATGCGACCACCAAGGGCACTCCCCCTGCAGCTGTCCCCCCCCTACATTGAAGTAGTTGCCATCCCGGCACTTGCGCTGCCCGCCCTGCCATCCCGTCAACCTCCCTGGAAGAGTGTCCCTGCTCCACAAAGGTGCCCCTCAACACAGCCAAATGTGCATCTCTGTCATCCTCATCCGAACAAACACGTTGACAACGAAGTGCCCGACTGTACATGACAGACTTCCCTGTATGGCTTGGGTGGCCACCCCTCCTGTGCAGGCATCTCTGTCCGTCTGCTGGCCCCCCGTAAACACATGCATGCAAGGCTCCATCCCCAATGATGACTGCGGCGTCCAGAAAGTCAACCCTGGCGGTAGAGTACTCCAAGGCAAGCCCCATGGCAGGGCGGAGACTACCAAGCCCGTGATGAAAATCCCTGAGTGCATCTGTGCCCTCCGTCCAGACGATAAACAAATCACCAATGCAACGGAAACAAGCCAGTGGCCTGCGGGGACACCGCCCCAAAAAATCCTCCTCCAAGTCAGCCACAAAGAGGCCAGCACACTGCGGAGCCATCCTGGTGCCCATTGCCGTTCCCACATTCCGAACACAATGTTCACCGCTGAAGCTGCCATGTGTCAAAACGAATTCCATAAGTTCTCCCACCACTCCAGGGTTGATGTTTTGGTCAGGTCCTTTCTCATGTATGTATTTAAGGCATGCTGAGCACAGCTAACTTCAATTCAGTTTAATCTGACTTAATATAGTTACAATTCAGCTTGCACTTAAACGCTTCCTTTTTTCTCTTTTGGCTTTCTTTTTTCTCTCTAGTTAATCAAGGAGAGAAACTTTTACATTGCCATAGTAGAAATACTAAATTGTCCAAATGGTATTTGTTGTTTTGTTTTACGGTATGGGTGACTTTAAAGTAGGATGAAATTCTGAACTCTGCTGTGCAGTCACGCTCACCTCTGCCCTGTAACGGCATATCTGATTTTCCACCTGACGAGAAACAGCGCTGCAAAGTTGCTCCCGCTACGGAGGTGCTACAAATTGGTTATTTTATTCTTTGTTTTCAGTTAGTTGTCGATTAACTCTGAGTTAATTAGGGCTGTTAACTGTTTGTTTTTTTGGTGTGCGTCTCTGGATCCATTTTCTTCAGTTCAGGGGAATTGAAAGCGGCCCGTCTTAGTGTGGTATCCCCTTTGGGGGGGGGGGACCATTAGGGTGTTATTTTCAATTTGTCTAATCCCGGTTCCATTTGGCTTGGGAACGGGGATGATTTTCTGTTTGGGTTTGTGTTTATTTCTTGATATTGGTTTACTTGCGGTTCCCATTATTTTTTCTTTGGAACTGAACCGCAATTGGTATTTATTTTTTGGAACGGTTTCCTTAGGCTTTTGACCCAAGGAAGAACTAAACACACAGGAAAAAATGTTTTTGTTTATTTGAGGCACGGTTCATGATTGGATGCCTTGTCGCTTCTTACCAGTTATAATTGTGGTTTTAGTTTTGGCCTATTTATTGCAACAAGGGAGTTTAAAAACTTAAAGTAATTATGGTCTCACTTGTTGACTGTTTGACTGCTCCTCATAGCAAGGCTCAGGTGAGGGTCCGGCCTCTCTGAGTAAGATCACGGAAATCAGGGCATCTGAAAGGGAGAGCCCTGACACCACATAAGTTAAAAGAGCTGCTGGGCAGGCATTGGAGATGGCGCCTGCTAAGAAAAAACATAAAGAAAAGCATGTCACTGCCGCTCCTGCTGAAAAGGCATAGGAGACACCAGTGAGCAAAAGTAACTTTCCCTATTTGAAGATAATGACTTAAGCATGGCACTTTTTCCAGGCTTTTCAAGTTATGGGCGCCTGTATGACTGTGCCACCCCCCCATCCCGATACGCGATGCCTGTGGGGGAGGAGGCAGAAGTATATTATGAAGAAGAGGAGGAGGAGGAGGAGGAGGAGGAAGGTTATCCTATAGAACCAGATAGCTCTCCCGGGCAGGAGTTTGGTTCCCCCACTTGGTCTTCAGAGGACTACACCTATCATTTTACGTTCATGAGGCAGTTGGCAAATATGCTCAATCTCTCACCTCAGGAGAAGGCAGAGGATGAGGATGAAGATGAATTTTTACACAGGATGAGCCTAGCCCCAGCAAAAAGATTGTATTTGCATGTCTACAAGTCTAAAGAAAGCCACCTTCAGGGTCTTGTCAGTCCCCACTTCATCTGCTGGCATTGATGAGATTGATTGATTGAGAAAGAGCACCAGGTGGAGTGGACAGATAGGGTGCCGAGTACTTCAAACAACATGAAGTCTTGCTGTATTCTGACAATTGCAGTTAGCTCCAGCACTTGAACTGCCCCAGAGAGTGAAGGGTTAAAATTCTATGCCAGGCGTAGAACATTGGGCTCGAGCTCAGTTGAAAACTCTGTCTGTGACGCTTTGAAACCAAACCGTCATATTCTTTACTCCGCCTCACTGAACAGTCGCTCCGGAGATTTCTCCTTCTGCTCGGTTCAAAGTCTGTTAAAGTTGTCGGTTTTAGTCCACATTAAGTTCCGTTTATCGGTACGAGACTCTGTCTGTGGTACCGTAAGTACGTAGGATAGTTATTGTGTGGAAATTGTAAAGCTTTTTCGATCGGTTCGGCTGAACCGATCTTTAGACAAAAATCTTGTGAAAAAGATTAGTGTGTGGTTAGCGGTCCGTATCGGTTTTAAAAAAACACCCGTAACACAGTGAGAAACCAATAGGGGAGTCTTGCCTGGCGGTTGCCTTATAAAGGGTAAATTTTGTTAGGTTGGCCATGTCTGAGAACCTCCTCCCAAAAAAGCCCAGGCCCACTGGGTTTCAACATTGCAGTGTGTGTGGGGTGGTCTTTGCCAAGGCCCATCCCAACACCACTTGTGTTTACTGTCTGGGGTTTGACCACCTCGATTCAGACTGCCAATTTTGCAAGAATTTCCCTAAGTCTACGTTGGATAAAAGGTTAGGTAGACTTAGGGATAAGGAGGCCGAGAAATCCGATGACTCGGATGGTCAGTCTGGTTCGGCTCCTACTGAACCAGAAGGAGTGCCCTCTGACCAGGGCTATTCTTCTTCAGGCAAGAGGAAAGCCGATCCTGAGGGATCCGTTCCTACAAAGAGAAAGCACAAGGATAAATTGGCCTGTTCGGATCCAGAACTTCATGTTCCAACTGCCGAAGAGATAGCCAGTGATTCGGATTGTTGAATCGCTTTGTCCTGTTCCGACCGATCTGGTGCCTTCTGGCAGGGGTTCGGTTCGGTCGGTTCCCCCGGTTCGGGATTATTCCCCTGAAGGTTTTTATGAACCGGAGTTTGATGAGGAAGGGGCTTTTGAAGAGGATGACTATGACGGTGAAAGTCTGGATGTGCCTGTGGCACCAGACATCTACCCAGACAGACCTTCTGGTGTTTCCCCTCCTAGGCTTTCTGAGTCCCCTCCTCACTTTCTGTTTTACAGAAAAGTGGCTCAAACCCTCCAGCTTCCTATTGAGGAGGCTGTGGAGGATCAGGAGGAGCCTGATTTTTTTGAGATGATGGACATCCCAGAGTCTAAGAGACTATCTGTTCCCCTCCATAAGTCCTTTGGGAAACGGACACAAAAAATTCTAAGGTCTCCTAACTCTGTACTTCCTGTTGACAAGAGAATGGACAAGAGGTACGCCTTATCAGGCTCAAATATGGAGTTTCTTTATCAGCAATGCAGCCATGTTGGGGTAGTGCAGGCTGCAGCCTGTGACAAGGCAAACATTCCCTTGGCTTCACACTCCCCAGACAAAGACTCCAGGAAGATAGATGCCATGGCAAAGAAGCAGTACATGGCAACATATTTGGGACTCAGGCAGGTTAACTATATAGCCTATACAGCGAGGTACCAGAAGTCCAGGTGGGACACTGTACTGGCATTGGCTAAACAGGCTTCCCCCCAGCTAGCCAAGGAGCTGGAGGGGGTGGCTGCTGATGGGATCGAGGCATCAAAGGTGCAAGTTCATGCTGCCGTGGACTCCTTGATGTGTCATCAAGAGTCGTGGCTATATCTGTGGCTCTTCGGAGAATGGCTTGGCTCGGATGTACTAGCCTTCCGCAGGATACCCAGGCTAAGGCCATGGATTTCCCTGTGGTGGGTAATTCTCTGTTTGGGAAGCAGATAGAGAATTACATGAAGAAAATGGATGAGTACAGGACCACTTACAGGAGTGCCCAGGCCAAGGAGAGGCAGGCAATTCCTCAAAGGCAGCAAGCTAGGGGCAGGAGCAGGCCTTGTCACAGGCCTTTCTATCAAGCATAGGCCTCTTCTTCCTTTTCTCAGAGGGGGTTCTTCAGAGGGAGAGGGAGAGGCAGAAGGGGGATCAGCAGGGCAGCATCCATCCCTCAGCCTAAGGCTCCTGCCAAGCAGACATCCTGATGTGTCAGCCCGGGTCGAGACTCCCATTCCGTTAGGAGGCAGGCTGGCTTACTTTGTCCAGGACTGGATGTCTGTTACCTCAGACAAGTGGGTCCTGGAGGTTGTAAGCCAGGGGTAGGTTCTCAGTTTCAGAAATTTTCCAAAACTGAGAGCCAGATCCTTTCCACCTGCAAATACATCAGAAACCCTTGCTCTAGAGGCAGAGGTTGCCTCTCTACTGGCCTTAAGAGCCACAGAGAGAGTTCCTACCCCATACAGGGGCAAAGGTCTGTACTCCAGGTACTTCCTTACCCCCATAAAAGACAGGGGAGTGGCAACCCATCCTAGATCTAAGATACCTAAACAAGCACCTACTAAAGCCAAAATTCAAAATCAATCAATCAATCAAATCTTTATTTATCCAGGCGAACATCGTTGAGCAGAGCTCATTTGCAAGATGGACCTGGTTAGGTCAAGGGTCAGTTACATAAAAATATAGTACAATTCAATGAACACAACACAATGAAGAAACAGATTATACAGGATATAATGTGTTTGATTAGTTAAGAGTTTTTTTATTTCTTATTGCTTGGTTTTTGGTCATTGGGTTTCCTGACTTGAGTCTTTTAGGAATCTAAAGTCTTTGTTGCCAGTTGGCTAGTAGGAATTTTACAATTTCCACATTGTATAGCCTGTGAATTTTAGCTCGTAAGAATCTGACGGTTTAGTTTCAAAGTGTCATAGACAGAGTTTTCAACCAAGCTTGAGCCCAACGTTCTATGCCCGGCATAGAATTTTAACCCTTCATTCTCTGGGGTAGTTCAAGTACTGGAGCTAACTGCAATTGTCAGAATACAGCAAGGCTCTATTAGAAGAAACACAATTACTAAGGTGAGTAATTTTTTCTTATTGGCCTTCAGAGTTTTCACAAAGTCTCTAGCCGTAGTAGTAGCACATTTGAGGAGGCAAGGGGTTGTGGTCTTACCCTACCTAGATTATTGGTTGGTTTCAGGACAGTCCTACCAGGAGGCTAAGACTTCTCTCTCAACACACCCTGGAAGAGTTAGGTCTCTTGGTAAGCCTTCAAAAGTCTTCACTAGACCCAGTACAGATGTTGGATTTAATAGGAGCCGAACTAGATACTGTTCAGGGAAAGGCATTCCTCCCTCAGCAGGGGGTGACCAGTCTGATAGAACTGGCAAAGTCCTTCAAAATAGGGCAGCCAAGACCTGCCAGGGACTTCCTGAAGTTGCTAGAAGATATGACTTCTTCCACAGCAGTTATGCCAAGTGCCAGATTCCAGATGAGGTATGTCCAGTACCACTTAGGGGCCCACTGGTCCCAAAGGTTGGACCCTCTGTTGCTGTTATAGTACCTGTATCAGAATGCTTGTTAAGAGCACTAGAGTGGTGGAAGCAGGAGGAAATCCTTCGAGAAGGAGTCCCCTTCTTCCAGTAGTACTCACCATGCATGTCTCCCTCCTGGTATGGACCTCACTGGACTCTCAGAAGCATATAAACCTCATGGAACTAGGAGCAGTGTGCTTGGCAGTGAAAGCCTTTTCCTCTTGCATCAGAGGCCAGTCAGTCCAGATAAGGACAGACAGTACCAACACAATGTACTACATTAGAAAATGGGGAGGAACAAGATCTTCCAAACTATGCACAGAAGCAATGAAGATCTAGAGTCTGGCTTATTGTTTACAAGTACAGTCATCTGCAGTCAATCTGCAATGCACGGACAATGTCCTGGAAGACTTTCTAAGCAGAATCAATCAAGGAAATCACAAATGGACTCTGAACAAGCAGGTGCGCTCCACAGTGTTCAGAAGGTGGGACAGTAGACCCATTTGCTTCCTGGGAAAACTATCAGCTCCCCAACTTTTGTTGCAGGCCTTCCTCAGTGGGAACAGTCCCAGAGGATGCTCTAATCCTCTCGTGGACAGGGAAATTTCTGTATGCATTCCATCCTTTTCCACATCTGCTTAGAGTGCTACTGAAACTCAGGAGGAAGTCAGCAACAATAATTTTGATTGCACCAGACTGGGCCAGGCAGCCTTGGTACTCCCTGTTCCTGTCTCTCTCCTCCAGACTACCAATCCTCCATCCCCAGAGTCACAATCTGCTAACTCTGTCTCATGGCAAGATAACATTCTCAGAGCCAAGAACCCTGCAGCCCAAAACATGGTACTTGAAAAGCTATAGTTCTCTGGACTGAACCTTGCCGAAGATGTTTTACATGTACTCAAGGTTTCCAGGAAGCCAGGAAGTAGGAAAACCTATAGTTCAAGTGGGAAAGATTTTCTCTGTGGTGTTCGTCCAGGCAGCTCCACCCCCTTCAGGCGAGCTTGTCCACTCTTTTGGACTATTTGTTCTACCTATAGTCCCTGGGCCTCAGCCCTTCAACCCTGAAGGTGCATCTGACAGCAGCGTCAGCATAGGTTTCAGCTGGCAAGGATAGATCTCCAGCCTCACAAGCTATCTGGGATTGATTCACTTGAACCCTCCTTTTAGGGATCCAGTCCCTCCTTGGGACCTGATCTCTGTAGTGCACAGCTGATGGAAGTTCCATTTGAACCTATGGCAAGTGCTGTTCTGAAATATGTCACCTGGAAAAGTTTTCCTGGTGGCACTTACCTTGGCTAGGAAGGTAAGCAAACTCCAAGCCCTTTGTACAGATCCCAACTACATCATATTCCACAAGGACAAGATAGAACTGAGGACTAATAGCAAATTCCTCCACAAAGTGCTGTTAGAATTTCAGCTGAACCATTCAGTCACTTCCTGTGCTTTTTTTACAAAGCAACTGAAGCTCCACAGCCTGGATGTTGAGAGTTCTAGAGTGCTACTTTGACTGCACAAAGAATGTCTGGTCCACAAACTGTGTTATTCGTCACCTACTGTATGGTGAGATAGGCCAAGATAAACCAGCATCCAGGAGAACCATTTCTCGTTGAATAGTAGCATATATTCAGTTCTGTTATGGTAGAGTTGGCATGCTTCTGCCAGAAGCTTGCTGACACTACTGCTTTACTCTGCATTAAAATGGCCCTCAACAAAGCCTGTCGGCTGGTCACAGGATGTGGTAGACTGACCCACACCTGCGACCAGTGCAGACTCGCACAGTGGCTAAACTTTGAGAAGAGACTTAAGTACCATACTTGTCTGCTTGCCAAGAAAATTTAGCATGGGCAAGCCCCTCCCAGACTCCACCCCTTTATCCAACCAGCCCCTTCCCTTAGGGTCTCCAGAAGCACAGCCAAAGCATCTCTCTCTTAGCTCCCTGCTGCAGAACCTCTCTAGGACAAAGGTCCTTCCTCTATCATGCTCCCCTCTGGCTCAATGGCCTCTTGGCCTCTATCTCTCTAGAACCCAAGCTCCACCTCTTTAAAACTAACTTAAAGAATCTGCTGCTTGACTGTGTCGCCTGTGACTGCTTGTAGCCCTCCCCCCATGCCCTCCCCCCAGTGGACCTTTACATCCAGTCTCCTGCTAGTCCCAGTCTCAGTACTGGATACCTCTCTAAGCTACGCAGCTTATGCAGACTTTTCCTTATCTCTGAACTGCATTATGTACTCATTACTCTGTATTCTGTATTATTGAATATGTTTCTGCAGACACTGGGTTACCTGACCCTAGAGTTTGTGCTCTCATTTATGTCCACACTGTATTTTAATGTTCACAATGTTTTCTAACCCCATGTATTCTTCTATATTCATAACTGTATGCAGTTTGTCTCCTAAGTAGAACTGCCTGGTGGGAAATGGAGCTATATGCAAATGATAGAACCTATCATTGCTCAAGACACATATTCAAGCTGCTGCCCTCATCTACAGTACTGCAACGTTCCATCAACGTCTCAGATTTCTCACTCCGCTTGACAAATCAGACGCCTGGAGATCTTCCTTTCGTCAGTTCGAGCTGATTCCAGTTTTATAAATATTATCTAGCTTAATATTTAAACTGCTGCCTTTGTTTATTGTTTAATTTAATTCTATTACTTCAAAAAGTTGAGTGTATTTGGGCAGACTGGATGGGCCTTGCGGTCCTTATCTGCCGTCAACTTCTATGTTTCTATGTTTCTATGTTTCTATGTATTTAGTTTAGCGGTAAAATTGTATTTTTCTCAGTTCCTCACAATTCGGGATAACCGCTGAGGAACCGGGGCTTTTCTAGTTAATTTGGCGTTTTTCGCCTTAGTTTTAGTTATTATTTATATTAATACTCATTAATTTTTGTCTTTTAAACTTATTATTTGTAACCGTGTGGTCGGTTCTTTTGAACCGATACCCCGGTTCCTGTGAACCGATGACCCGGTTCAATCTCTTAGTCATTGGTTCTTTCCTCGGATCCTTAACTGGTTCCTGAACTGACCAAAAAAAACACACAAAAAAACCCATTAGTTTGAATACTAGTAAGTGGTTCCTGGTTTTTCTCCTGAAATGGAAACTCAAGAAAAACCAAAGAAAAAGACTGGTCCCCTAGTTTTTAAAAATTGTACAAAATATGGGGAGGTGTTTGCTAAAGCTGACAAACACGACCTTTGTTTAGTCTGCTTGAGATCTGATAATTTTTCAGTAGACTGTACCATTTGTAAATCCTTCCCTCCTAAAACAATTGAAAAAAGGATGGAAAGGCTGAAGAAAAAAGTGGACGGTGGTCCCTCAGGCTCTAACCAGCCACCAAAAACTGCGGGTGAAACCGCTTTATCTACTATTGCCACCCCTGAGAAGGGTGTTTCTGGCACTTTAAAAAGGGAGAGTGGTCCGGCTGACTCTTTGGCTCCCTCCAAAATATCCAAGGAAACCAAACCCATAGAACCCCAGGTTTCTGTTCCTCAAGGGGGTCTCTGCTGTGTCTCACAGCCTGCTTTCTGCAGAGGAGATAGCTCAGGCTATGAGGGTTCAGCAGGCTTTACAAGGGATTCTGCCTGCTCACCCTGTGCAACCTGCTCCTCCTAAGGCTCCTGCCACAGCTCCTGCCCCTGAATCACAGGAACTGGAATGTGTTGACTATGGTGAGATAGATCCTGAACAGGATGAACCTATAGAGCCTGAGATCTCACTTGAGCAGGAGTTTGGTTCTCCTCCTCGACCTGAGGATTTTTCTTCTCACTTTTCTTTTGTGAGAAAGATAGTGGATGCTCTGGACTTGGCTACCACTGAAGTGGTCGACGATGAAGAGGAGGCCGAATACCTTGAGATGATGGGGTTAACCCCCACAAAAAAGGTATATCTACCAATCAAGTTCTTTAAGAAAGATTTGTTTGACATTTTGCAGACTCCTAACTCTATTCCTCCTATAGATAGGAAGTCTGACAAGAAATATTACCTGGACAGGGAGGGAGCAGAATTTTTGTACTCTCGTCCTGATCACCAAGGCATAGTTCAGCAGGCAGCCTGTGAAAAGGCGAGGGTTCCTCTCTCTTCCCATCCCCCTGAGAAGGAATCTAGGAAATTAGATGGTATGTCTAAGAAAGGGTACCTAGCTGCCTCCCTAGGTGTGAGGTAGGCTAATTACCAGGCATATGCAGCACAGTATCAGAAAATACTGTGGCAATCGGTACTGGCTATGTCAGAGAAGGCCCCCTCGCCCCTCTCTGACGACCTGGCAGGGACAGCTAGATTCGGTCTGGAAGCTGCTAAATATCAGTTCCAGATGGCAGCTGATGCCAACGATAATGCTGCCAGGTTGATGGCTCTGTCGGTGGCCCTATGAAGACTGGCATGGCTTAGGGCCACTAATCTCACACAGGATACCCAGACAAAGGCCATGGATTTTCCTGTGGAGAATAACTCCCTGTTTGGCAGACACACTGAGGAATACATGAAGAAGGTGGATGAATACAAGGCCACCTACAAGAGTAATTCCTTCAGGGACAGGCCTACCCCTTCTCATAGGCCTTATGGAAGGGGGGGGCAGGGGAAGGTCCCCTTATGGGAGGCTTTTTTATCAGGGCCAAACTGCTTTTCAGCAACAACCCTATTCACAGCAGACTGGGTATTTTAGATTTAGAGGCAGGAGGGGTTCCAGAAGGGGCTCTCAATCTGCCCAGGCTCAGGCACCCCCGAAACAAAACCCCTGACCGGTTGGGCCAGGTTGCCTCCTCAGTGCCAGTAGGGGGTAGGCTGACTTACTTCCTCCAGAACTGGTTCTCCATCACCACAGACAGGTGGGTTCTGGAGGTGGTAAGTCAGGGTTTGTCCCTATGCTTCAAATCCCTTCCTCCCCTGAAATCAAGAGTTTTCAAACCAGCTTCCCTCTTGGAGGGCAAGCTCTTGCAAAATGAGGTGCAGAAATTGATCCACATGAAAGCAGTGGAACATGTACCAGCACATCTCAGGGAAAGGAGTTTCTACTCCCGCTACTTCCTAACTAGAAAGAAAAATGGGGACTGGCAACCCATTCTAGATCTCAGATCTCTCAACAAATTCCTGGTAAAACCAAAATTCAAGATGGTCACTTTGCGGTCCATACTCCAAGTTATCCAGCAGGGAGATTGGTTAGCATCTCTGGATTTAAAGGATGCCTATTTTCACATCCCAATAAGGCAATCTCACAGAAAGTATCTCTGGTTCAGACTTCTTTCAGGACATTATCAGTTCACTTACCTTTGGTCTGACCTCAGCCCCCAGGGTATTCACAAAGTGCCTAGCTGTAGTCATGGTACACGTAAGGAAATCTGGCATCCTAGTCTTCCTTTATCTGGACAACTGGCTGTTTGTGGGAAAATCCCCACAACAGGTCTCTGAGCACCTGCAATCAGCAGTTCATCTCCTCCAGTCCTTGGGATTCCTGATAAATCAGGAAAAGTCTGTTCTTACCCCTGTTCAGCTGCTTCAGTTTATAGGAGCAGAGCCGGATACTACTCAGGGAAGGGCTTTCCTTCCTCAAGACAGGGTGCAGAGTATTTTTGACCTGACTGCCTCTTTCAAGCTAAACCAGCCATGCCCAGCAAGACACTATCTGCAGATTCTGGGCCATATAGCTGCAGCAACATGTACAATTTCAGGGGCAAGATACAGAATGAGACTTCGCATCTCATCTTGGGTCCCACTGGTCACAGACAAGGAACAAGATGTCAAAGCTCATCCCAGTAACAGAGGTTGTTATTCAAGCCTTTGAGTGGTGGAAAAATTCAGACAACTTAAGGCAAGGTATACCTTTCCAAAAGGGAGAACCCTCCCTTTGTTCTCACAACAGATGCTTCTTTACTGGGATGGGGCGCTCACATGGGGGAACACACCATCCATGGGACTTGGTTCAAGGCAGAATCCCTTCTGCACATAAATCTCTTGGAGCTCTGAGCTGTATTCCTAGCTCTAAAAGCTTTTGCTCATTTGGTACCAGGCAGTGTGGTACAGGTCAGAACAGACAATACCACAACAGTGTACTATATAAACAAACAAGGGGGCACAAAGTCCAACCCACTGTGCTCAGAGACCATGAAACTGTGGGATCTTGCATACTGTATAAAAGTAATTCTGTAAGCAGTCCATGTCCCAGGGAAGGACAACATTTTGGCAGATGCCCTCAGCAGAATCCGTCAGGGCCATCACGAGTGGTCATTGGACACACACACAAGTGGTCGATGCGGTATTCAGAAGGTGGGGTACTCTGCCGGAGGTGGACCTCTTCGCCTCTCCAGATAACCACAAACTTCCACTGTTTTGTAGCAGACTCCCAATCAGGGGCACAGTCTCAGTGGATGCCATGGTACTGGACTGGTCAGAAAACAGTCTATATGCTTTCCCTCCTCATCCTCAGAGTCCTGTTGAAGCTCAGGTCCCAGTCGGCCTCAATGATCCTCATCACCCCAGATTGGCCCAGACAACATTGGTATCCTCTCCTACTATCCATGTTGGTATCCAGACCAATACATCTTCCCTGGAGGCACAACCTGTTAACCTCCCACCAAGGGAAAATAGGATATCCCAGTCTCGGCTCGCTCTGTCTCAAGGCTCGGCTCTTGAAGACATAGAATTTGCAAACCTAAACCTCTCCCAGGCAGTTTTACACATACTTAAGGGGTATAAAAAACCCTCCACTAAGAAAACCTATTCAGTTAAATGGAAAAGGTTTCTCTCTCTTGGTGCACCCTGCACAGCATCGAACCTGCCTCAGCAGGAATTACAACCCTACTTGAGTACCTTACTTTCTTACATGATCAGGGCCTTAAGCATACTTCACTAAGGGTCCACTTAGCAGCTATCTCTGCTCATGTTTCAGTGGAAAGTCCCACTTCCATTGCATCTGATCCTATTTTTAAAAGTTTTTCAAAGGTCTGTGTTTTACATACCCATCCATTAGGGAACCTCTCCCTGGGTGGGATTTGAAGATTTCTTTTGCTCAGCTTATGAGACCACCTTTTGAACCTATGTCCTCAGCCCACCTACAGTATGTCACATGGAAAACTGTATTCCTAGCGGCTATTACTTCTGCTAGAAGGGTAAGTGAGCTTCAGGCCCTCTCTGTAGAAAAGGACTGTTTCCATAATGACAAGGTGGTACTCAGAACCAATAGAAAATTTCTCCCTAAGATGTTGTCAGATTTTCATCTGAACCAATCCATTACACTACCAGTGTTTTTCATTGAACACTCTATTTCAGGTGAGCATAGACTTCACAGTCTGGATGTGAAGAGAGCTCTCAGTTATTACATATCACATACTAAGGATCACAGGCAGGATAACCAACAGTTGTTCCTTACCTATAGGGATGTGAAAAAGGGCACACCAGCTATCAAGAGGCCAGTCTCTCGCTGGATAGTTAGCTGTGTACAGTTCTGCTATCAAAAAGCAGGCAAACTGGTCTCATCAGGACTCGGGGCCCATTTAACCAGGGGAACAGCTACTTCTATAGCAGCTTCAAGAGATGTCACCCTACTGGACATATGCAAAGCTGCCACATGGTGGACAGTGCATACTTTCACTAAGTATTACAGTCTCTACATGCTGTTCAGGGGTGAGGCCAAATTTGTAACAGCAGTCCTGCAGAGCCTCTTTCTTAAATAGGTTCTCTGCCCACCTCCAGAGGTACTGCTTTGAAGTCTGTATACAGTTATGAACATAGAGGAATACATGGGGTTAGAAGAAAAAAATAATCACCTTAGTAATCTTATTTCTTCCATTGTATTCTTCTATATTCATAACTCTCCCTTCCCTGCCTCCCCTACCAGAACCAGAGCCTCAGCATGCCTACTGATGTTATCTTGGATTTTATGCAAGCATGTGCATACCGTTGGGGTACACTTTACCTAGGTAGGGTATCTCTTCTTTTCTTTGGTTACCTGAGTTTCCAGGAAAAATCTTATGTTTTCAGTTCTAGTGCGATATCACCAGGATTTATTTATATATATTTATATGTATATGTGTGTATTTTTTATGGAAAGTTTATCCCTTTTAAACATTTATAGATAGTTTTTAAATAGGTGCATAGTATTCTGCCTTGTAGGCCGTTTTTTCGAAATCTGAGATGTTGATGGAATGTTGCAGTAGATGAGGGCAGCAGTTTGAATATGTGTCTCGAGCAATGATAGGTTCTGTCTTTTGCATGTAGTTCCATTTCTGTCCGGGCAGTTCTACTAAGGAGGCAGACTGCATACAGTTATAAATATAGAAGAATACACTGGAAGAAATAAGATTACTAGGGTGAGTAATTTTTTCTTGTAACCTCTGTGCCAAGACGTGGAGCCTTTGCAAAGAAGTCTATGACTCAAAGGGTTGTAATTCTGATTGTGATCATAAATAAATTAATTAAATAAATAAAAAATAAAGGGCTTGGGCCCATTCTACGAAAGACACCTCTGCCTCTGTGGCAGCATCCAGAGGTGTCTCCATTGGGAGGTATGTAAAGCAGCTACTTGGAAGACAGTGCACACCTTTACAAAGCACTACTGTTTGGACAGTCAGTCAAGAAGAGGTGCCAGTTTTGGAACCGCTGCCTTGCTGAACCTTTTTCCTAAATAGGCTCTGTACCCAGCCTCCCAAGCTACTGCTGTGGAGTCTGCATTTAAACAACTAGTGAGGGATTCCTGGGGTTTGAAGAAAAAATTACTTGTCAGAAGTAATTGTTGTTTCTGCCAAAGGGGATCCCTCTCTAGATTTAACAACCCCAACCCTTCCTTCCCTTCCAGAACCTGGAAAAAGCTTCACGCAAGAATCTGTTTCTTTTGATTGCTTGAGCATTACTTGTCGCATTGTTTTGCAACTGATATTCTGTGGTTTTACAGTTAAATGTTTTCAGCCACAGTTTGTTTCCCCAAAACTTTTACCCGTTATGGGTGCTTATTAGTCATTTAGCTAGCTTTAGTGGTCACTGCTCACCTCAGCTTGAAAAATATATCTTCTGTTGTAGGGCAGATGTGAGCGTGACCACACAACAGTTTTGAATTTCATTCCATGTTCCTTAATTTGCATAAAAGTCTAAAGGTCTTAGACAAGCTCAGTCCAGGGGACTGAATATACAGTTGTTAAACCTAGTGAGGGGGATCCCTTTGAAAGAAACAGTATTTCTACAGGTATTTTTTTTTCTTATGCACTACTCGCATATATTGGTCAGGCAAGGTGATACGCAAAAGAACAGAGACGGTGTAAATGGGGAGAGGGGAAGGAAGAAAGCAGAGCTGTGCAGATTAATGTACAGTGTAAATTATGTATTGATTACAAAATTGGTAGGATAAAATTGCTTATAGCATTTTTCCTTAGATAAATGCTAAATGGTACATGTAAAAGTAAATGTGACAGTATTTGTAAACTACATTGCTACAGTAAGATATCAATTCATTGCTGATTCTATTCATTTGCCAGTATAGATTGCAAATCCTTTTTTGTCAACCAGAAAAACAGGAAAGACATCCTTAGTGTAGCCAGGAGTTGCTCCAAGTATATAAACTGCGATCTGCCAAAGGATGAAAATAGCATGGTTTGGGGATCAACTGCACAGAGGCTTGGTCTACTCCATTAGCATCTAAAAAGAAAGAACAAAAAAAAATTGTTAGGTCCATATCATTATGTACCTGATTCATAGAGCACAAATAACTTCTGATAAGTTACGCTTGTTATTTTTACTGTACATCACATAAATGAGTTGGTAAACAAATACAGGACTTGTGGCTATCTGCAGTGAAATCCTATGGTTGGTGACTATAGTAATGAGCCATTCTCACAGAAACAGGTTTAGGTCACACTGTTCATTGAGATCTTTAGGTCTGAGACATGCAAGATTAAAAAGTCAATCAATCTCTTCGTAATAGCCTGGTCAATCTATCACCCCTACATTTTCCTACTTGTACACATTCAAGACCAGCGGATCTGAGGGATTTAAATTCACCATCATGAAATTCTTTGAAATGTGAACCAACTGGCCCGAGTTCTCATTTTGGATGCTGTGAATATGCTCCTGTATACGCTTTTGCAGGGGCCTGATAGTGCACCTTCAGCAAGGCCTTTGACACTGTGCCACATAGAAGACTACTGCACAAACTGGGGAATATGGGTGTGGGCAGGACAGTAGTGCAGTAGGTAGGTAACTGGCTGGGCAGCAGGACACAGAGGGTGGTGGTAAATGGCTGTCACTCCACAGAGGGAAGAGTGACCAGTGGGGTACCACAGGGATCAGTGCTGGGACCGGTGCTATTCAATATCTTCATCAGCAACATTACTGGGACTTAGAAGGCAGAATTTCACTGTTCGCTGATGACACAAAGCTCTGTAACAGAGTAGACACACCAGAGGGTGTAGACAGAATGAGAGGGACCTGCAGAAACTTGAAGAATGGTCAGGGTTTGGCAGTTGAAATTCAATGCAAGGAAGTGCAAGATAATGCATATGGGCACAAAAACCCTGGCACAATATATCAGTTGGGGGTGAGGATATAGCATGCACCAAGCAGGAAAGGGGATCTTGGGGTTATCATCTCTGATGACCTCAAGGCAGGGAAACAGTGTGACAAGGCAGCAGGTAAAGCAAATAGGATGCTGGGATGCATAGGCAGGGCATCACCAGCAGGAAAAGAGGGTCATAATTCCACTATACAAGACACTAGTGAGGCCCACCTGGAGTACACTGTGCAGTTCTGGAGACCTTACCTACGTAAGGACATAGACAGGGTAGAGAAGGTTCAGAGGAGGGCAACAAAGATGGTGCATGGATTGCATCACAAGTCCTATGAGGACAGGTTGAAGGCACTGAACATGTACTCCCTGGAGAGAGGAGGAGAGGGATATGATAGAGACATAAAAGTATCTTACAGGGAGGAACAGGGTGCAGGAATGCACTATTTTAAAGCGAAACAGATGTTCCAGGACTAGAGGCATGGGATGAAGTTGGAGGAGGACGATTCAGAAGAACGTGAGGAAGAATGTCTTCACAGAGCGAGTGATGGACAAGTGGAACACCCTGCCAGAGGAAGTGGTGGGGGCTGAAACAATCACGGGATTTAAGAATGCATGGGATAGACATAAAGGAATTCTGGAGGTCAGGGGTAAGGGGCAACAGACTTCTTGGAAAACATAAACTGAACTTACAAACTTAAATGGGCAGACTGGGTGGGCCATAGGCCCTTATCTGCCGACACTATGTATCTATGTGTAGCTTATCTCAGAGGCATCAAAGGGCATAGATAACAAAATCTGAACTGCGGCTGATGAACTGCCTGATTTCTACCCTCTTGCAGCTGGAATGACTTATCCTGCAGTACGCAGCAATGGAAAATGCTCCTGTGTCCACATCTGAACCTGCCAACAGCTGCTGATGGTAACCAATTGTGGAACGCAGGCACAGCTAGTAAATTGGCTATGAACCAGTTTATTCTATAGACTCACTGATTTTTTTAGAAGATACACTGGGTTTCTTCCCCACCTCAACTGCTAGCATAAGGTCACCTTATAACGTGACGTAATGAGATATAACAACATAATATAACATAATGAAATATAGAATTTGATGGCAGGTAAGGACCACTTGGTCCTCCCTGTCGGCCATTTTTTCCCTATCTGCAGTAACACTTCAGACCCTAATCGGTCTCCGGCTCTTCCTCTCTCCCCCCTTTTCCTTTCCACTAAGATACCCTTATGCTAGTCCTATGCTTTCTTAAACCTTGCCACTGTCTTTGCCTCCATCACCTCCAGTGGAAGGCTGTTCCAGGCATCCACTACTCTTCTGTGAAGAAGTACTTTCTTACATCTCTCCTGTCCCCCACCACACACACACACACACACACACACACACACACCTTCGTAGCATGTCCCCTTGTTCTTGAGCCCCTTTTTTTCTGAAAAATAATTCCCTCCTGTACCTTATTTACCCCTCATGAGGTATTTAAAGGTCTCTCATATCTCCCCCACCCCACCCCCCCATTCCAGGGTGTACATAATGAGGCTCTTTAGTCTCTCATAGTTGGGCTTTTGGTGCAGACTCTGCACCATTTCATTTACTCTTCTCTGGACTGCCTCCGCTCTGTCTGTGTCCTTCTGGAGATGTGGTTTCGAGAACTGGACACAGTACTCCAGATGGGGTCATAAGGGGCAACACCACCTCCCTCTTTGTGCTGGTGATACCCCTCCCTATGCACCAACATCCCATTAACCCTCCCATCTATCTTGTTGCATTGCCTTGCTACATTTAGGTCATACAATATGATTACCTCCAGGTCTCTTTCCTGCTTGGTGGTTGTTAATACCACACCACCCATTTTGTACTCTTCCTCGCCTCCGGATTACTGTGCCCTAAGTGCATTATTTTGCACTTTTTCGTACTGAAACCCATTTGCCATACCCTTGACCACTCCTCTAGTTTTCTCAGGTCCCTGCTCATCCTTTCCACCCTCCCTGGAGTGTCCACCCTATTGCAGATCTTGGTGTCATCTACAAAGAGGCAGACCTTCCCTTCCATATCCTCTGCAGTGTCACTTATAAAGACTTTAAAGAGGACCAATCCTAGCACTGATCCCCAAGGTACCCCACTGGCACCTTCCCTTCTTTGGAGTGAACACCATTTACCGCTACCCTCCGTTGCCTATCCCCTTCCCAATTTTTTACCCAGTTTACCACCTTTGGACCCACTCCTGAGCTACCCAGCTTGCTTACTAGTCTTCTCTATGGAACTGTGCCCTAAGACTTACTGAAATCAAGGTAGGCCACATCCACCTCTCCATCCTGATCTAATGGCTTGGTCACTCAGTCAGATTCATTTGACATGACTTCCCCTCACTTTGTGAATCCATGCTGCCTCAAGGAAAGTTTATTTTTCGAGGCGCCCAATTCTGGAGCCTCTGGGTACCGCACAAATAAATAAAACTAATCAGAAACTACAACACATACATGAGCAAAACAGTAATAAACCAGATAATATAAAAACAGTTAAAAATGACAACAGTCATTCAAGATGTTCCACAATTCTTTCCTTCAGCAGTGTTTTCATTAACTTTCCCACCACCAATATCAGGCTAACTGGCTTGTAATTGCCATCCTCCTTCCTGCTGCCACTTTTAAGTGGGACTACATCTGCCAAACTCTGATCCTCTGGACCACTCCTGTTTCCAGCAAGCTGTTAAAGAAGACTTTCAGAGGTGCAGCCAGTACCTCTCTGAGCTCCCTCAATTCTCTTGGATGCACTCTGTCTGGTCCCTTTGCCTTGTCCACTTTCATATTAGCAAGTCCCTTCAGAACGGTCTCCTCCGAAAAAAAGACTAGTGTCCACCCCCTCAATAGCTTCTGTAACTTATTTGTGGTCCGTCCCCTTCTCCTTCCTCTGTGAACACCGAGCAGAAGTATTTGTTCAGTGTGTCTGCCTTTTCCTGGCCCCCCTCTGCACAGTCCCCCTTCTCATATTAATCTTACATTCAAACCCTAGGAATCCTTAACTAATGCAGTCAGCCTCCTGTGTTGAACTGCCCTGGAGAGATTGGAATGTATGTAAATGATGGACTTCATCATTGGCTCATGCTGCAATTCAAATTGCTGCCTCTAGGTGCTGCTGCATTCTAAACCACTCAGATTCATTTCTCTGCCTGCCTAGCAAGGATACCTTGGAGACCTCACCTCAGCATCTGTCTGACTTTATTGTTTTTCTGTGGAAAAAGCTTTAGTAGTTTTAATAACTCTGTAAACACTGCCCCTAGTAGCTTTTTCAGGTTAGTTAGTGTACTTTTTATTAAATGTTGCATTTTTTCTCAATTCTTTAGTAGTTCCAGGGAACCGAGAGGAACAGTCTCCTCAGCAGTGTTTACTGTATTTTTGTGTTTAAATTTTACTCCGGTTCCTGTTCCTGGAATTGTAGCATTTTGTTTTTTTTTTCCTTCAAAAATCATACTTTGTTTAGTGGTTCCTCCCCTTTTAAGGAACCGAGCGCTATTTGCGATGTCCCTACTTTTAAGCCATTATAGGGAACCAAGTGCTTCCATTTTAACTTGTTTTTTTGTGTTTTGAGGGAACCGACTGCAGTTGGTGTTTTTTCTTTTTGGGCATTGTTTTTCTCAGTCTTCTGGCAGTTGTCAAGTCAGAGACCCAAAAAGAAAACTGGACCGACCAGTTTTAAAAATTGTTTGACATGTGGGCAGATCGTCACCAATGCAGATAGGCATGATCTTTGCCTGGTGGGTGTCTGTCCTAATCACTTATTTGAAAACTGTGAGGTGTGCAGCACCTTCTGCCCCAAGACAGTAAAGAAGAGGGCAAAAGGGCTTGAAGGAAATGGCTTCTCCCACCCCTGCCTCACTGAAGCCAGCTGAGGAGGCCTCATCCTCTCATTCCAAAAAGGACAGACTTAATGGTGATGCCTCAAAATGTAAGAGGCCCGTGGAACTGGCAATGGAACCATTTCCCAACAAAAGGAAGCATAAGGAAAAGCACGTCACTGCACCTCTTGCTAAAAACGCAAAAGAGCCCTCAGTGGACAAACTAGCCATGCCCTCTGTGGAGGACATTGCCAAAGCCCTGCAGATATTATAGGCCCTTCAGGCCATCGGTTCCCTCATAACTCACCCCCCCCGTTCCCCCGGTTCCCCCTTCAGCTCCCCCAGCCAGGAACTGGAGGAGGAGGAAGGAGACCCTCGAGCAGGCTTCGGTTCCCCACTATAGGGGCATAAGGATTACTTGTCTTACTATGCCTTTGTGAGACAGATGGTAGATACCCTCATTCTTGCCACACAAGAGATGGTGGAAGACAAAGATGACGCTGAGTTTTTGGATATGATGGGACTAGTCCCCACAAAAATTCTTCTGCTGCCTATCCACAAGTCATTAAAAAGGCTGCCCTCAAGATTCTGCAGACCCCCACACCCATACCAGGGGTCGATAAGAAATATCAGCTGACAGAACAAATGCTGATTTTCGTTTTGTCCATCTTGACAATGAGGGCGTGGTACAGGCAGCTGTCTGCAATAAGGCGAGGGAACCTTTGTCCTCTCACCCCCCTGACAAGGACTCCAGGAAGCTAGACAGTATGGGGAAGAAGGGGTACCTGGCAGCTTCCGTCCTTCTCAGACAAGCTACCTACAAGGCCTATACAGCATAGTACAGTACCAGAAGGCTCTCTGGTCATCAGTCCTGGCCATGAGTGATAGGATTTCTGGGGATGTGGCTGTTAGCCTGGCTGAAACAGCCAGGACAGCTCTAGACACCACTAAATATCAGTTTCGCATGGCAGTGGATGCGAATGATACAGCTGCCAGGTTCATGGCCCTTGCCATCTCCATGAGGAGATGTGCTTGGCTCAGGGCTACCATCTGACATATCCCAGGACACCCAGGGTAAGGCCATGGACTTCCCCTGAGAGAATAACTCTTTGTTCGGGGATAAAACTGAGGCCTATTTGAAGAACATGGAAGAATATAAATCCACCTACAGGAGCAACTCTGCTCAAGACAAGCCTTCCACATCCTACAGGACTCAAGGTAGGGGAGGCAGGGGTAGAGGTCCCTACCCCAGACCCTTCTTTCAAGTCCAAGCAGTGCCATATTACCAGTAACTCGGGGGTTACTTCAGGGGTAGGGGCACGAAGTCCACAAGATGGGCTGACCCAGCATCGCAGGCCAAGTCCCAGCCCAGAATCCCTGACGTGTTTGCACAGGTCACCTCTCCACACCCAGTAGGAGGCAGGTTGGCTCATTTCCTCCAAGCATGGCAAGCATCACCACAGACAAGTGGGCCTTGAAGTTAGTGAGCCAGGGCCTGTCTCTAAGCTTCAAAACATTTCCCAGACTGCAGAGAAGGTACTTCAGCCTGGCAACCTCAGCAGAAAAGGCTTTATTGGAGTTAGATGTTACCAACCTACTGCTCATCAAGGTAATAGATCCTGGCCCCCTGTTTGAGGGGAAAAGGCTTCTACTCTAGATATGCAAATCACCACAGACATAACATTCTGTGGTGATTTGCATATGTAGCCCATGATGCTTTGCATTGTGGGGGCATGTGTGATTTTTGTATTTTCTTGAAACTTGGCTTCCCAGCCAAATGCCCTTTGGGGTAACCCTTGCCTCAGTGTTTGCGCACAGAGGTTCTTTGTCTTCTACTCTAGATGTTTCCTTACCCAAAATAAAAATGGTGAATGGTGACCTAGTTTAGACCTCAGGCTTCTGAACAGACATTTGACAAAGCCAAAGTTCAGGATGGTTTCTTTGGCCATGATCATTCCCACTCTGCAGCATGGGGATTGGCTGGCATCTCTGGATCTCAGTAATGCCTATTTCCACATTCCCAGCAGACCCAGCCATAGGAAGTACCTGAGGTTCAGGCTGCCCTAAGGTCACTACCAGTTTTCAGCACTACACTTCGGCCTCACTTTTGCCCCCAGGCCATTCACCAAGTGCCTAGCTGTGGGTGTGGCACACCTAAGAAGAAGGCTGGGAGTCGCAGTGTTCTCTTATGTGGATGACTGGCTAGTCATGGGACTGTCCCCCAGCAAACCAGGGATTCTCTTGCCCTCACTCGGGGCACCTTGGAGTCTCTGGGATTTCTTATAAATGCCAAGAAGTCCCACGTAGAACCCACCCAAGCCCTTGAGTGTATAGGAGCAGAGATAAACACCCTGCAAGGGAAGGCTTTCCTCCCACAGGACAGGGTATACAGTATACTGGCTCTAGCAGGCTCCTTTGAGTTCAACAGATCCAGGACAGCAAGGCACTTCCTGCAGCTCTTAGGCCATAAGGCGGCTGCCACAGCTGTGGTGCCAGGGGCCAGATTTCAGATGAGTGATATCCAGTTCCATCTAAGGTCCCTTTGGTGTCAGAGGAAGGATATTCTTTCCAAACTAGTACCTGTCACAAATTCTCTTCTTCAGGCTCTGGAATGGTGACAAGACAACAGACAACCTCAGGGAAGGAATGCCCTTTTGACAACAAGTTCCCTCAGTCATCCTCACCACAGATGCTTCCCTACTGGGTTGGGGGTCAGATTAGGACAATTTGACAGTGAGCAGTACCTGGTCCCCTCGGAGTCACGTTTGCAAATCAGTCTGCTAGAGCTCGGGGCAGGTCTCCTGGCTCTGCAGTCCTTCGCACCCCCCCCCCAAATCAAGAACAGGGTAGTGCAAGTCAGGACAGACCAAACCACTACCATGTACTACATCAACAAACCAGGTCGACTTTGCTGTGCACAGAAGCCATGAAGGTATGGAACCTGGCCTACTCCCTGCAGGTATCTCTGTCTGCAATCCTCTTGCCAGGGGAAGGACAATTTCTTGGCAGATTCTTTCAGCAGAATTGGCCAGGACCACCAAGAGTGGCCCCTAAATGACAAGTTCTGACTTCAGTATTCGGAAGCTGGGGCACACCAGAGACAGATCTCTTTGCCTCCACAGACAACAGTCGGTTGCCCCAGTTCTGTTGCAGGCCTCCAGCTCCGGGGGGCAGTTCCAGTGGACGTCCTGGCACTTGATTTGTCAGGGAGTTTCTCTATGCCTTCCCTCTGTTGCTCAGAGTCCTCTTAAAGGTCAGGAACCACCCAGCAACTATGATTCTGGTGGCACCAGATAGGGCGAGGCAGCAATGGTACTCCCTTCTGCTAGTCCTCTTAGTGTCACAGCCCATTCATCTTCCTCAGAGGCACAATCTTCTGACCACATCACAGGGCAGGATTTTGTACCCCAATCTCAGGTCTCTCTGCCTCAAGGCTTGGCTCTTGAAGACCTAGTTTTCGGCTCTACAGCTCTCTGAGGAAGTCTCAAATGTACTCTGGGTTTCTAGAAAACCCTCAACCAGTAAAACCTATGGTTCAAAATGGAGAAGGTTTTCCTTGTAGTGCAAACAATAAAATTTCCGACTCCTATCAGTCTGGGCTGCCTGTGTTCCTGGACTATTTGGCCCACCTGCACTCACTGGGCCTCAGACCCTCCACTCTAGAAATCCACCTTGCTACCACTTCAGCATACAGTATGTTTCAGCTAGCAAAGAGAGGTCAATAGCCTACCACCGTGTCTTCAGGAAGTTCTTTAGGGGCTTCTTCACCTCCACTGTCCCCTTAGGGAGTCAGTCCCTGCTTGGGACTTGATCATTTGCATAACCAAGCTCACTAAATCTCTCTTCAAGCCATTGGCAACTGCAGCCTTAAAGTATATTACCTGGAAGACTGTCCTCCTGGTAGCCATTATTTCAGACAGGCAAGTCAGTGAGTTACAAGCCCTGTGCACAAACCTGAAATATATCTCCTTCCACAGGGACAAGGTGGTGCTTTGGACCAATATGAAGTTCCTTCCTAAGGTGGTCTCTGAATTCCCTCTGAACCAATCAATATCCATACCAGTCTTTTTCACAACTAACTCCAGCTCAGGTGAGCGAAAGTTGCATAGTCTAGATGTCAAAAGGATACTCAGCCACTACGTTTACCACACCAAAACTTCTAGGCCAGAACACAAAACAATTGTTTCTGACCTATGGGAAGTGGGCAAAGGTAAACCTGCTTCCAAAAGAACCATTGCATGCTCTATAGTCTTCTGTATACAGTTTTACTACAGCAAAGCTGACAAACAGCCACATAGGGACTCTCCACCCATAGCACGGCTGCATCAGTGGCTACTGCAAAGGACATTCCCCTGCTGGAGATTTGCAAAGCAGCTACTTGGAAAACTGTACACACTTTCACAAAGCACTACTGCTTGGACATACAGTCCAGAAATGATGCCAGGTTTGGCACTGCAGTTATGCAGAACCTGTTCCCTTAGTAGGTTCTGTATCCAACCTCTCAAGGTACTGCTTGGCAGTCTGTATTAGTTATGCACACTGAAGGATTTTTGGGGTTTGAAGAAAAAATTACTTCCCATAAAAACTGTGTTTCTTCCAGGGGATCCCTCAGTATGCTTAAGTCACCCACCCTGCCTCCCCTTCCAGAACCAGATAGGGTGTTCTGCACCCATGTTGGTCACTTCTTGTCCTGTCAATTATACATGTTAACTTTTAAAGTTTCAAACCAGTCTGTTCTCATTCTGGCAGAGAATTGATATTTAAAAACCCCAGGAATCTCCCAGTATGATTAGACATATGCAGTCAGCCCAGAATCTGACTGCCCCGGAGCTGTAGTGATGTAATGTGGAAGGTATGCAAATAATGGAACTAGAATGCCGGATTCAAACTGCTGCGTCTAGGTGGACTGTGTTCCATCTAACAGTCGGATTCATTTTCTCCGTTCGTATAACTAGACACTCCAAAGAGCTTCTGTCAGCAACTTCACCGCAAGTTTATTTATTTCTGTCAAAAAAGTGTAATTTCACTGTTTTGTTTATTTCTCTGCCTCTAGTAGCTTTTTTGTTAAAGTTAGAGCCATTTTTTTTCTTGGTTCCTAGAGGTTCCATTGTAGTTTCCAGGAACCAAAGCCTTTCTCCATTTAACACTGTTTTAGTGGTCTTAACCGCCACTTTATTCAATGAGAATTTTCAGTTGAAGTACAGTACCTTATTTTTTCTTATTTGGGGAGCAATTTACATTATTTGCATTTGGTTCCCTTTTTCTGTCAGGAACCGATCGTGTTTTGTTATAAAAATAAAGTAATTTCTGTTTAATCACGGTTCCTTTTCTCCTAAGGGAAACAACCGCGATTTGGATATTTTTTCACTTTTTGGGAGTTTTCTTTTTGTCTACTGACATTTGGCATGGCAGAAAGACCCCAAAAGAGGATGAGACCCATAGGCTTTAAAAACTGTATAAAGTGTTTTCAAGTTTTTGCTAAGGCTGAGTGCCACGATTTATGTTTGGAGTGCCTGGGCACCAGTCCTGTCTTTTCTAACTGTGAAGTGCACCCCAAAGAGGCCTCTTCTTTTCACCCTAAAACAAAGGAGAGACCTTCAAAAGATTCTTCAGACCCAAAACTACTGAGATGGGGTCTGAACACAGTAAACATAAAAGACCTACTGAGCAAGCTCCAGGGTCTGTGCCTGCTAAAAAGAAACCTACAGAAAAGCATGTCACTGCGCCTCCTGCTGAAGAAGCAAGGGAGCTCCCAGCAGACAAAAACCAAATGCCCTCTGCTGAGGACATTGCTAAAGCCCTGCAGGTCTTTCAGGCTTTACAAACTGCAGGTTCTATTCTGGGTTCAATTCAAATCCCACCACCGGTTCCCACAGACCAAGGTCAAGAAGTTTACTTTGAGAAGGAAGAGGAAGAGGAAGATCCATATTTGGGGGGACCCACTGAGCCTGAAGTATCCCCAGAAGAAGATTTTGGTACCTCATGGGCATGATGATTTTTCATCACAGTTTTCCTTTGTCAGATGGATGGCTGACACTTTGGGCCTCCCCTCTCAAGAGTCTGTGGAAGATGAGGAGGAGGTAGAATTTTTAGATATGATAGATCTGGCTTCCACTAAAAGTGTTTTCCACCCAATCCATAATTCTCTCAAAAAAGCCACTTTAAAAATTCTACAGATACCTTACTCTGTCCCTGGAGTGGACAAGAAGGTTGAGAAAAAATATCAAGCGGATCGATCTGCTGTATTCTCATCCAGACCATAAGGATGTAGTACTGGTTGCTGCCTGTGATAAAGTTAAAGTCCCTCTATCATCTCATCCTCCACATGAAGACTCAAGAAAAATTGACACAGTGGGGAAGAAGGGTTATTTAGCCTCTTCCCTTCTCCTCAGACAGGCAGCTTATATAGCATATGCTGCACAATATCCGAAAGCTCTTTGGAACTCTCCACTAGCATTGACCCACAGAGTTCCAGGCAATGTGGCACATGATCTGGCTGACACTGCCAGGACGGCACTGGATGCCACAAAATACCAATTTCACATGGCTGTGGATGCAAATGATACTGCATCCAGGCTGTTGGCCCTATCAGTCTCTGAGGAGGTTTGCCTTGCTTGCAGCAACCATTCTTACCCCAGGAGTACTTTAGCATTAGTAACTACAGCAGTTAGTTGGCTAGGTGCAACTGCCCCAGAGGTATGCCTGTAAGATAAGTAGCATAATGAGCTTGGGCATCAGCCAGTCAGAAACAAGGAGGGGAGTGTGCCGAGAGGGAGAAGCCTGAAGGGCTTCAGTTTTTTTCTCTGCTGACTGAGCAACATTGCCTCAGAAGGGTGTCTCAACTATCCTTGTTGATGGCCTCTTTTTTTCCTTATCTTGGTAAAGGTTTCCTCACAAACTTAATTTTTTTAGTGTGCTGAGTGTAATTATACTGTTTTTCAATGTTTTTTTTATTTTCCATGCACCCGCAGAGTTTTTTTAATGCATCTGCATATTTTATGTTATTTTTACCACAGCTGCTTAATTTATACATATTTTTTACCGCAGCTGCTAATTTTCAACGGTTTCTGTCTCTATTTTACAGTTTCTTTAGGGAACCATCAAATTTTGATGTTTTTCCTTATTTTTTACCTCAGAACTCATGGGTACCTATCGCGAGGTAACTGTTTGATTTTCAAACTTTGACAGTCCTTGCTGGGTCCTCTGTAGATTGGCTTGTCAGAGATTCCCAGAACTAAGAAGGAATCTGGACCTATGAAAACACACAAAAAAAAAAACCCAAACAAAAAAAAAAACTGTGTGTCAGCTGTCACAGTACTGGCTTAACAGCATTTCAGCAGCCTGTGCCTCAGTTGTTTTTGGCCCAGATCTACTGGTTCTCTGCACAAATTTGGTGAGAAACAGAGCAAACAGACCTACAAAATATATGGCTGAGGAAAAATCAAAGACTACCGATGATGGGTCATCTAAATTTCATAACAATAAATATTCAAGCAGGAGTGCTGAGGAAGCCTCCAAGTCCCAGCAAAAAAATAAAGCTTCCAAAGGAGCTGATGAAGTTCCTCACAAATTAAAAAAAAAAAAAACGCTCCTGTTCCTCCTGGGAAAGCCAATAGTGAGACAACAGCTAGCTTAAAACATAAAGAAAAACAAAGTATATATAGCCACTGTCTGCACAGGTACCAACTGTGCAAGACTTGGCAAAAGCACGACACGTCCTTCAGACCTTACAAAAGAAGGGATCTAGACTGGGACCAGTATGCACTCTTCCACAGTTCTCTCTTCTGGAGACTGTGAGGGTGATACAGGTGATGATGAAGAACTTTATGATGCCCCTGACATGAATTTGGAGGGCCTAGAACCTTGTGTGTCCACTTCCCTCTTTTTGGAGCTTCCTCTGCTAACCAGGAGGATCCCCCCTCTATGCTTAAGTTTATCCAAAACATGCTAGTCACCCTGGACCTCCCTACCCAGGAGTCCATCCAGGATGAGGATGACAATCAAGATTATAGGGAGATGAAAGGTCTCCCACCTCCTAAAAGACTGGTCGTCCCATCTAGAATAAAAAATATAAATGAAAATACCATGAAACTACTTCAAACCCACACTTCTGTGGCAGGGGTTGACAAGGGGTCTGGGAAAAAAATAAATAAATAAATTGCCTAAGAACAATGCTGAGTGCCTGTCTGTATATCCCAGCCATGAAAGTATAGTGCAGCAGGCAGCTTTCGAGAAAGCTGGGGTCTCCTTGTCCTCCTTACCCCCGAACAAGGACAAATAGATTTCATAGCAAACCACAGCTGCTTGTCAAACTTTCTTCCTACTTGGCTTTCACTGCCAAATATCAGAAAGCACTGTGGAATTCTGTCCTGGCCATTACCCTCAAGGGATTGGATACAGTGGTACAGGAGCTGGTAGATACGGCAGAAACTGCCCTGGAAGCTATGTAGTACCAATTCCACATGACAGATGGCAACGAAGATGCTGCCTCCAGAGCCATGGCCCCTGCCATCTATCTGAGGTACTTTGCCTGGCCTAGAACTACCGGTCTAACCCTGGACACCCAGTCTAAGGCCATGAACTTTCTCTGTGATCAAATCATATTGTTCGATTTCAGAACAACTGACTGCAACAAGGCCTCTTGACTAAACCTAAGTCTCCTTCCCCGCAGAAATTCCACCCGAGGGCAGTAGGGGCAGAGGTTAATTTCCCAGGCCTTACATTCCCTACCCACAGTCTGCCTTCTCTTAGTACAGGGGTGCTTTCAGAGGGCAGGGCAGAAAGGGTGAAAGAGGACCACCTCTACCCAGCCAGTAACTTCACAGTCTAAGCCCTGATATGAGTGTATACAAATCTCAAGTGTGCCCAGGTGTCAAAGCCTCTTTCCCCAACACGGGTGTTAGTGTTTGAGTTGGAGGTAAAAAACCTTCCCTGTGAGGTTGTCCTTGAGGCATTCACCCATTTTTTTTTTAAATTTGCCTTCCTGAAGTCCAGGACTCGCATCCTTGTGTGGTTCACTTCAACTGCCATCCTTATGTTGAAACACACTGTATAGTGATCACTGGTCCCCAGGTGGCCTCCCACATTAACTTCTAGCTCTGTGAGTGGTGGAGAGGGTACCAGCCCACCAAAAGGGGCAAGGGCCTCTACACCAAGTACTTTCTGACATAAAAGAAAACTGGGGAGTGGCGACCTACCTTGCTGTTAAAACACAAATTCAAGATGATCACTCTGTTACTAGTCATACAGTCCTTACAGCAGAGAGATTGGGTAGCCTCCCTAGTCCTAAAGGTCTCCTTTTTTCCATATACCCATAAGGAGGTCTCACAGGAAGTTTCTTGGGTTTAAACTCCCTTCTGGACACTATCTGTTTGCTGCAGCCTTTCGGCTTGTTCTCGGCCCCAAGAGTCTTCACAGAGTGCCTGGCAATAGTAGTAGCAGCAGCACCTCAGGAAGCTGGGCATCTCTGTCTACCCCTTTTTGATGATTGGCTCATAGTGCCAGTCTCCTCGTCAGATTAGGGAGTCCCTTTCCCTTACAGGGCTCACTCTGGAGTCTCTGGGTTCCCTGGTAAATCTAAATAAAGTCCCACCTGGAATCCACCCAGCTACTCACCTTCATAGGAGCTCAGCTGGACACCCAGAAAGGATATGCCTTCCTTCTAGAGGTGAGAATTCAGACTTTCCCTCCATGGCAGATTCCTTCATCCAGGGATAGCCAAGACCAGCCAGACATTTTCTTAGGCTATTGGGACACATGGCTTCAATGCCTGCAGTGGTCCCAGGAGTCAGGTACAGGATGTGAATCCTGCAAGCCTATTTTAGAGCTCGCTGGTCTCAAAGAAGCAGCAATTTCTCAAAACTGTTACCGGTGACAGAGCAGTCCCTGTTTTGGTGGAGGAACCCTGCACATTTGGCAGTAGGGATCCCCTTCCAAGTTCTGTTTCCCACAGAGGTGATCACCACAGATGCCTCCCTCCTGGGCGGGGGAGCTCATCTGGACAGTGCCTCAGTGAGTGGCACCTGGACTCTCCAAGAGTCACAGTTACATATAAACCTTTTGGAACTCAGAGCAAGATTTCTAGCTCTCAAAGCATATGGTCCTGTCATAAAAGGGCAGACTGCACAAATTCAAACAAACACACCACTGCAATTATTTACATAACCAAGCAGGGTGGTACCAGATCAGGAAATACTCTGTTCAGGGGCTCTGACGATGTGGTCTCTCACCTTCCCCCTGGGAGTCAGCCCTTTGGCTATTCACCTCCCAGGCAAGCACAATATCCTGGCAGATGCTCTAATTCGCATCAGTCAAGGTCAGAGAGAATGGACTCTGAACAATCAAGTACTAGCCACAGTGTTCAGGTGGTGGAGCACCCCAAAAGTGGATATGTTTGCCTCTCCCCTCAGTTTCCAGCTTCATCAGTACTGTTGTAGGCCCCCTTTCCTGGTAATGCTTCCCCTGGATGCCCTGATCCTGGACTTGTCAGGGAGGTACCTATATGCAATCCCTCCCTTCCCACTGATATGCAGGGTATTGCTGAAGCTCAGACTACAGCCTGCATCTATGATTCTGGTGGCTCCATATTGGCCCAGGCAAGCCTGGTGCCCTCACCTTCTCTCACTGTCCTGCAGCAGGCCAATTCGCCTGCCACCAATGCAATCTCTGCTGACCCTTCCCTAGACAGGAGTGCATTATCCAGACATACACCCTCTTCACCTCAAGGCTTGGTTACAAGTCCTTATGACCCGGATGGCTAAAAAAATCTAACACAAAGAAAGACTTATGCAGCCAAATGGGAAGGGGTTCTCCCTTTGGTGCAAGATCAAAAAGGTCAGTCCTCTTACAGCTTCAGACTCTCAGCTGTTGAATTACCTTGTACATTTGCAGTCATCAGGCTTGAAACCCTCCCCTCTCAAGTCACACCTGGCTGCAGTTTCGACCTATCTTTCGGTAGGGAAGAAAAAGTAAATTTTTTCCCACACCATGTTCAAACAGTTTTTCAAAGGCCTCTTGCACCTCCAGCCTCCAGTCAGGTAGTCGCTCCTCCATAGAGCCTGAATATTTGCATTGCCGGGCTCATGGAACCACCCTTTAAGCCTATGGCCACTGCCCTTCTTAAGTTCCTGTAACCCCTAGGTTGCGCTATTTCAAGAGTTACTACTCCTGCCTGCTTGGCTAGTAGCAGGTTAATGGGCCTGGGTACTGAAACAGGTGCCTCCACCCGGAGATCAGGGTTGTTGGTGGTCAAACTAACCTGGGCACAGCCCTCCGGGACACTGTAACCCCCTGCTTTCCCTTCTAGTGGCCTGAACAATATACAATAATCACTTTCTCAATGACCCTTATTCACCATGCAGTTATCCACACTGTTTGCACTTACCACCAGGGCTGGTTCCTCTAGTTCAATCCTGGGGATCCCCTGTAAAACAAGGTTTTGTACAGCAAACAGCAACAGTACAGTACTCTTGGCACAAACTGGAACCACAGTCAGGTTAAATGCAAAAAGAGTTAGATCTGATTTATTCAGGGGACTTGAACAAGAGAGGGGCGTAATCGGGTTGATTTGTTTAAAGGCTATATCAATCAGACAGTTATATGGCCTGGTGGTGCTGAGGGTTGAGGTGCTGGACGCCACACCGGCGACGCAGGTTCCGGAACGAGCCAGGGCTGTTGGGGGTTGGTGGGGAAGGAGAAGATAGAGTGTCCGGAGGACTGCTCTCTTCTCCTGGGGTGGAATGCAGGGTGTACCGTGCTCCGCGGTGGCCTCTAGCAGAAGCGGGGGGCATTTCGTCTAGTAGCACGGGTCAGTTAGGGGACGAGCATGGCAGGCGTCTACTGGGGCAGCCTGCGTACCGACACCGTTGCACGTCGCGCTTGTGGGGGAATGAAAAAGGAACAAAAAGCCATTTGCACCGTCTGTGAGATGACTGTGGCCCCGGAGGAATCGCCCACATCCCAAAGCCGGCCCAGACGTGCCCGGATCCCTCTAGAGCTGACCAACGACAGCAGGTAAGGCTCTTCATACTTAGGAGCCAGCCGCCAAGGAAGGGCAGAATCAGCCCCGGAGATAGTACTGGAGGTCAAGCTTGCCTGCGGTCGTTTGGGGGAGGAGATCAAGAGAGATGCTAGGGGTTCAGGCTGGGAGTAAGGCAGATTCCGAGTGGGCACTCCTGAAGGATGCCCGGGGGTGTAGATGCACAAATAAAGCAAAAAAAAAAAAAAAAAATCAGACAGTTATGCGTGCACTTCAGAGTCCCTACACAGTCTCACACTCTGGGTACCCAGGTAGGAAGACGGTGAACTAGCCAGGAATGTTGCCTGCGGTAGGCCTGCATCGCAGCTGGTTGGGGTCCTGTGATGGAAGAAAGCAACATGCACAACACACACTATTTGTAATCCGGAGCCAGAGGGCTCCGTTCGTGACAGAAAAGACAACAAAGCAATCGGATGACAACACTTTAGATTTAGCTGTTGTTGCAGGAAGCTACCCTGATGTTTACTCATGATACCCAATGCAGGACAAAATCGAGACAGCAGGTTGTTGAACTGGAGTGCCAGGAGAAGCAGGGCCCACATGAATCACTGAGGCGTCATTTCTATTCAAAGCGTGAGCAAGGGGCTGATCCCCAGGCAGGTCTCTCATCGATGGCTTTTGCTGTGCAGCGGGTAGTCTGGCTGGGCCAGAGTGGCAAAGCCCAGGCCCAGTGGAGATGAATACAGATTCAGTCCGTGGGAGCTGGATGCAGCCTCCAGCAAGCAGAATACAATTTAGCACACAGTGAGGAACCAAATCACGACCCACTAACAGCACGCAACACATTTACATGTAAGAAATTCTACTGTATCGGGCAGATTGCTATCTGGTCGCAATTACAGAGTCTCTGCACAAACTGGGAGTTCAGAGGTGGCTGGAATTCCTGACAGGCCAATCGCATTCAACAAATCTTTGGTCTTCTTCAGGTTAAAGCCTGGTCACAGTCCAGTGGCTTAAATCACTCTCACAACTCTGATTCAGTCCGAATCAACTCTGTTTTCCCTCTCGGGGACAGCAGGCAGACAGACAGGCCAAAACTCAGCCCTTTCACAGTTCTCCTGCATGAATCCATGCAGGATTGCTGCTTGACTATCTCGAGCTATTACTCTTTCACTTCCCAACTCAGATGTGAACTGAAACTGCAAGCAGTCTGGGACTTTCCCCCGGATCCAAAAGGTTTGGTTGGCCGATTCCTCTGTCAGTCACAACAAGGGCTCCCCCTCCAGGTTCATTTAGGTGCCAAAAGCCCAAAACTACAATTCCTACAGAATTCTGCTCCCACAAAGCCCCTGGAGACAGGCTCCATTTTAGAGTCCCCAAAGCTACTGATTGACCTGTTTCAGCAGTCCAGGACCAAGATGGTGGAGATAAACAGAAATGTCTGTGCTGCAAAAAAGGCAGGTTAGACAAACTACAATATTATTACTTTTCTAATAAATGATCAGCAAACAAGTACATCTTCTAACAGAACTCCCTCCCAGATTAATTATGACTGCAATCAGGGCAGCTCTTAAAGAGACAGTACAAAGAGGCAATACAGGCACTCTCTGGCAGTACATTTAAACTGCTAAAACGCAGGACACCAGTCTGGCAGTGGGCATTTAGGCAAGCTCAAGGAAGACTTTTCAGGAACCCCCATTTGTAGGGGAATTACATTCGTAACCAGGAAATCTGTCTTTTGGGTGGCCAGTACCTCTGCCGGGAGGATTTCAGAGCTACAGGCTCTGTGCACTGAGCCTAATTACATAATTTCTCACAGAGACAAAATTGAGCTCAGGATAAATAGGGAGTTCCTGCCTAAGGTGGTCCCTGAATTTCACCTTAACCAGTTTATTACTCTGCCTGTCTCCTCTACCAAGAAATCCACTCCAGGCGAGCACAAGCTCCTCAGTCTGGATGTTAAAAGAGCTCTCTTTTACTATCTAGAGCATACTAGACAGGTCAGTGGCTTTTCTACTTAGTTGTTCCTCACCTATGGGGATGTAGGCAGAGGAAGACCAGCTACCAAGAGGACTGTTTCCCACTGGTTAGTCTCTTGTATTGGAGTCTGCTACAGAAACACTGGTCGTCAACCTCTTGTGGGATTCAGGGCCCACTCCAGCAGGGGCACTGCAACCTCTGTGGCAACAGCAAGAGACGTACCCCTTCGGAATGTCTGCAAAGCAGCTACCTCGAAATCTGTACACACGCTCGTTGGGCACCACAGCTTAGACGTGCAGTCCAGCTCTGGTGCCATAATTTGGCAAGGCAGGTCTGCAGAGCGTCTTTCCTAAGTAAGTTCTCTGCCCACCTCCCACTTGGTACTACTCGGTAGTCTGCTATAGTTACTGATGCTAAAGGACTTCTGTGGTAAGAAGAAAAAATTAGTCACCATAGTAATCTTCTTTCTTCCAAGGGGTCCTTTAGCATCAGTAAGCTCCCGTCCTTCCTCCTTGGTTCACCTTTAAGCAGAAGGGCTCTGTTCTCAGTTTTATTAAAGAGTTTTTGAGCGCAAGTTATTGATATCTGTTATGGTTTTGGACATGTGCATGTCTTTTGAATCCTGTTGGTTCACTTTTGGGGGCATGTGCTCATTATTTTCAAAATAATTTTGAAACCCTTCAGGCTGCTTCCTCTCCGCAAACTCCCCACCTTTTTTCTGATTGACTGATGCCCAAGCTCATTGTGCTAATTATCTTAAAGGCATATCTCTGGGGCAGTTGCACCTAGCCAGCTAACTGCTATAGTTACTGATGCTAAAGGACCCCTTGGAAGAAAGAAGATTACTACGGTGAGTAATTTGTTCGTCTTACCCTTGACACTCTGTTAAAGGCCATGGATTTTCCTTGTAAAAACAGTTCCCTTTTTGGTGACAAGACTGAGGCATACTTGAAAAGTTGGAAGAGTAAAAAAACATCTAAAGGAGTAACTCCACAAGAGAAAGATCCTCCACTTCTTCTTTTAGATTCACGGGATGGGGATGTAGGGGTAGGGGATATTAACCTAGAGCTTATGCCCCAGTCTCCATGCCTGTGGATTATACTCGGGTGAGAGGCTACTATAGAGGAAGGGACAGGAGGCCTTCTAGACGGGCTGGTTCAACCCCAGCTACTAGAACTCATCCCGGACAGAACCCCTGACTGCACAAAACAGGCCACCACCCCCTCTTTCGGTAGGGGGCAGGCTGGCTCACCACTTCCAGGACTGGGAAAAATTCACCACAGACAAGTGGGTTCTGGAGGTAGCTAGTCAGGGTCTCTGACTACAGCTAATATAGTTTCCAAACCTCCAGGGCCGCAGTTTTCTGGCCTTCAACTCCTGCAGAGACAGTTCTGCTGGAATTGGAGGTAAAAAAGCTTCTGCAAGCCAGAGCAATAGAGCCAGTCCCTCTCACCCAAAGAGGGAAGGGCATGTACTCCAGATACTTCATGACCAAAAAGAAGTACGGGGATTGGCAGCCAATCCTGGACTTCTGATTCCTGAACAAGCAGTTGGCAAAGCCCAAGTTCAAAATGGTAACACTTGCCATCCTTATTACTTCTCTAAAGAAAGGAAACTGGCTGGCATCCCTTGATCTGAAAGATGCTTACATTCTCATTCCAATCAGGCCTTGCCAAAGAAAGTATTTAAAGGAGAACTGCGCTGAACCAGTTAAGTTATTTTTCACTGTAGAAGCTGATTTTTAAGTACTAGCTCAACTTCTGTTACTGTTCCATCTCTACAGGCAGTTTTGTTATCCTAGTGGGTGTTTCTGATTTACGCACAGGTAGTAAGTGCCATTTTAGATGCATCCATGTTCTAACTATAGAACTCTGTGGTTAAAGGAGGACATAAACTCCATTATACAGTTCTAAGATGGCACATAACACCAGTGTAAATCAGAAACAACAACTGAGGTTACTAATAGGCAAATACAGATGCAACAATAACAGAATTTAAAATAGTTTAAAAAAAACAGCATCTACTGGTAAAAATAACCTTCAAGTTAAATGCAGTTCTCCTTTAAGGTTCATTCTGCCCTCAGGGCACTACCAGTTCTCAGCACTCCCCTTTGGGACTGCTTACTGTTACGTACACTAAGTAAGTACACTCTGAGAAGTACCTCTTACATTTCACTGAAGGTATTCAAGGCCAGATCTCGCTTTGGCTGGGCATCTCTTAGTTACGTGCTGCCTCAAATGTGGAATAAATTGCAAAAAAACCCTGAAAATAATCACCCCATTAGATTAGCAGCATTCAAAACATTATATCTGCGCCATAACAAGGAATCCTGTGGTTGCTACCCCTGACTTTAGGGTCCCCTATCCTTATGGTGCACACTAAGTATCTCTGACTTCTGTCACCTCATGGTCTTAGTTCTCATCTACAGCCTGGCCCCCTATCTCCCCCCGCCCCCAAAAATAAAAATCATCACTGCTTCCTCTTCACTACCTCTACCCTTGAAACCTGGACCTGATACTATACCCACCAGCCCCTACTTCCTGTCCCCGCTGCACTGTTCCTCCTAATAGATTATCCTACATTATCCTGCATTGTGGCCCTTTGATCACCATCCGCTATCCCTTCCACATCCATCCTCCTTCCCCCTCCCTATCCCCCCTGAAATTAGTTCATCTCCGTACCTTGTTCCCCTTGGGGTCCCAGGTGGATCACCCTGTTATTGTCTATTATTTACAACACAGTTGTTTTTGTACATGTCTAAACACTGTTTGTTTTCTACATATTGCTCTGTTGTAAATATTGTTGTATTTTAACCTGCATATAGCTACATCTGTATTGACTGTGCCCCTTGCTGCTCATGCCAGTATATTGTAATGGTTGTGTTTAAAATGTGTCGTCTTGTACATGCACACCCCAGGTCCACCTCGAAAATGAGCTTGCTCAACGGTGACCACCTGGTTAAATGAAGATTTTGATTGAGTAATCGATTGATTGATTGGGCTCACCTCTGCCCCAAGAGTAATGACAAAGTGTTTAGCAGTGGTGGCAGCTTATGTCAGAAGGCAAGGAATCCTTGTATTCCCTTACCTGGATGACTGGTTAGTCATAGGGGAGTCATACCAGCAGGTAAAGGATTCCATCAGGGTTATCCAAAGTACCCTGAAGTCTCTGGACTCTCTCATCAATACTCAGAAGTCTCAGATGGAACCAATTCAGTCACTGGAATTCATTGGTGCAGAACTGGATACTGTCAAGGGCAAGGCATTTCTCTTCCGGGGAGGGTGACAAATTTACTAAACCTAGCAAATTCCTTTGGCTTGGGTCAGCCCTGCACTGCAAGGCAGTTCCTAGCATTACTAGGATGCATGGTCTCAACTACTGCAGTAGTAACAGGCTCCAGATTTCAGATGAGAGATGTTCAGTATCACCTGAGATCCCATTGGTACCAAAGAAGGGATCCCATTTCAAAGCTTGTGCCAGTTACAAGAACTCTGCTACTGGCTCTGCAGTGGTGGAAAGAAAGGGACAACCTCAGGCAGGGCATCCCTTTTCAGCAACAATACCACACTGTGGTCCTAACAACTGATGCCTTCCTCCTAGGGTGAAGGGCGCACACAGGCGACCTTACAATCAGTGGGACTTGGTCCACCCCCAGAAGCCAAGTTGCATATCATCCTCTTAGAGTTGAGGGCAGTCCTTCTTGCCCTGAAGGCCTTTGCTCTTCAGTTAAGGGGTCAGTCAGTCCAGGTCAGGACAGACAACATGACCACCATGTGGTACATCAGTAAGCAAGGGGGTACACGATCATCAAGGCTGTGCACAGAGGCCATGAAAATCTGGTCCCTAGCATATTCCCTGGAGGTGCATCTGTCCACCATTCATCTTCCAGGGAAGGACAGTACACTGGCAGATTTACTCAGCAGTATCAGTCAGGATCATCACAAATGGGCTTTAAACAAGCAAGTATTGGACACAGATTTCAGACATTGGGACACTTCACAGATAGATGTCTGCCTCAGAAGAAAACCATCAGCTTCTAACCCCAGGAATCCACCAATATTATTACTCTTGCAGTGCTCCTTTAAGTCAGCACTGCCCTGGAGCCAAATGGAATGATATGCTAATGATATAATCTTTAGCTGGTGCATCCAATTTCAAACTGCCCAGTGTAACTGCCTACATTCTAACCTCAGATGTCTTCTCTCCGCTGCAAAGTTCAGATGCCCTGAAGATCATCTCTCAATCGAGACAGATTTCTGTAGTGCATAGAACAAAAAAAAACTTGAGTATTTTGTTTTATTCTTTCATTAATGCCTAGTGTAATTGTTTTTAGTGTTTTTTTGCCTCACAGTTTAAATTTTAGTTTTGTTTACCGGTTCCTCACGGTTCCTGTGAACTGAGGGGCAACCGATCCATTTTTCTCTTGAATCAGAACCTTTTTCTAAGAGTTACGATTAATTTTTTTCTTCATTTTTATTAAATTTAGCCACATTTGAACCGAGGTTTATCGGTTCCCTCTGCGGTTTTCTCCATTCCGGATCTGATAGGAACCGCTAGTTTTTTTTAGACTATATCGGTTCCTGAACCGACTGCTAATCTTTTAGGAGCCGACCTCAAATATTTAAATTCTGTTTTTGTTGGTTCCTGGTTCCTGTTTTCTTAAAATGTCAACTAAGCCGAAAAATAAAACGGGACCTCCTGGTTTTAAGAATTGCCTGAAGTGTGCAGAGGTGTTTGCCAAGGCAGATAAACATGACCTGTGTTTGATATGCCTTGGCCAACAGCATTGTTCTGAAAACGATGAAATTTGTAAGTCTTTCCCTGACAAGACCGTGGAAAAACATAGGGAGAGGCTTAAAAGAAGATTGGAAGAGGGGTCCATGGGCTCTAACCAGTCCACACCCTCTAAGACTGTGGCTATTCCTTCCAGAGCCTCCAAATCCACCCCTGATACGGGTGAGGGCTCAGGCAAGAGAGGCAAAGAACCAGCTGACTCCCCGGTGCCTGCCAAAAAATTAAAGAAAACAAAGCATACTGAAACCCTGGCTGAAACGCCTTGAGTAGTCCCTCAGATGCCTTTACCTGCTCCTTTGTCTGCTGATCTAATTCTGGCTGTAGCCTTACTTCAGGTGCTGCAGGGCTTAATACCCCCTAAGCAACCTGTTGTCACTGCTACTGAAATACCCACTGTTTGTGCACCTCTTTTGCCCAATGTCACAGTGGTATATGAGGAGGATGATCAGGATGAGGAGGGTATTGAACCTGAGGTCTCACCAGAACATGATTTTGGCTCTCCTCCCAGACCCACAGAAGATTTCTCATCCCATTTTTCTTTTGTTAAAAAAATGGAGACCCTGGATCTGCAAACAGCAGAAGAGATTAGGATGAAGAAGAGGCACAATATATGGAGCTCATGGGGATGACACCCACCAAAAGGTTCCTCCTGCCAATGTACAAATACTTTAAAAAGGATGTTCTGGAAATCCTCAAGTCTCCTAATACTGTCACACCCACTGACAAAAAGTGTGACAAGAAATGCCAGCTTGAAAGGTCAGGGGCTGAGTTCCTGTTTACTCATCCAGACCACCATGGTATTGTTCAGCAGGCTGCCTGTGAAAAGGATAAAACTCCCTTGTCCTCTCACCCCCTGAGAAGGACTCAAGGAAAGTGGATAGCATGGCCAACATGGGGTACCTTTCAGCATCCCTGGCAATACGCCAGGCCAGCTATCAGACTTATGCAGCCCTCTACTAGAAGGCTCGATGGCAGTCAGTTGTAGATAATGCTGAGGCTAACCCCTCTTTAACAGTGAAAGAGCTGCTGGATACTGCAAGACTGGGCTTGGAGGCTTCCAAGTAGTAGTTTCAGATGGCAGCTGACACAAATGATATAGCTGCTAGATAGATGGCAGGTGCCATAGCACTAAGGAGGTTTGCCTGGCTGAGAGCCACTAATCTCACCCAGGGTAAGGCTACGGATTTCCCAGTCGAAGGACACACTCTTTTCGGTGCCCAGACTGAGGCATATATGAAGAAAGTTAATGAGCACAAAGCTACTTTCAGGAGCAATTCTACCAGAGAGAGAGTCTCTCCTTCCACTTCATCCTATGCTAGGGGAGGCAGGGGTAGGTCCTCCCTTAGGAGGCCTTTCTTCCAAGTGCAGGCTGTTCCCCAACAGCAGTACCAGCCACAGCAGGGTGGTTTCTACAGAGCTAGATGCAGAAGGGGTTCCAGGAGAGGATCCCAATCTGCACAGCCACAGCAGCAAGCAAAGCAAAATCCCTGATTTTTCCCATCGGGCAGACTCACTCATTATTTTCAGGACTGGTTGAAAATAACCACAGACAAGTGGGCCCTAGAAATAGTGAGACAGGGTCTGTCTCTCTGTTTCAAGTCCCTTCCTCCTCCAAGATTAAAGCAATTTGCACCAGCTCCTTTCATGGAAAGAAAACTACTGGAGCAGGAGGTGCTGGCTTTACTACTGGCAAGAGCAGTGGAGCCTGTTCCCCCTCAATCACAGGGGGCAAGGGTTTTATTTATGATACTTCCTAACAAAAAAGAATGGAGAGTGGCAGCCTATACTAGATCTCAGACTGCTAAACAAGTACCTGGTAAAACCCAGGTTCAAGATGGTCACACTGGCCATGATTTTGCCAACTCTATGAAAAGGAGACTGGCTAGCCTCCTTAGACCTTAAGGACACATATTTCCATATTCCCATAAGTGAGTCGCACAGAAAGTATCTCAGGTTCAGACTCCCATCAGGCCACTACCAGTTCTTAACACTTCCCTTCGGCCTCACCTCTGCATCAAGGGAATTTACCAAGTGCATGGCAGTGATAGTGGCACATCTCAGAAGATTAGGTGTCACAGTTTTTCCATACCTGGACGATTCGCTAATCATGGGAAAATCTCACCAGCAGGTGTCAGACCACCTTCAGATGACCCAGGATCTGTTGTTCTCTCTGGGATTCTTCCTCAACATCAAAAAGTCAGTCCTGACCCCTGTGCAGGTTCTGCAATTCATAGGTGCAGAACTAAACACTGTTGTAGGAAGGGCATTTCTTTTTTTTTTTTTTTAGCTGTTTAACCAGGAATAGCACACTGAGCTGAAAGCTTTTTTACAGGTGTGACCTGGGAGCACAGGAAAGTTAAGTGACTTGCACAGGGTCACACAGTACGCAAGAGGAAGCTGTGGGATTCAAACCCAGGTCTGGTCTGCTGGATGTCACCAGATTTGCAGCTCAGAGCCTTAAACCACTGCACTATACTGCCTCCCTAACCACTGCTCTATACTGCCTCCCTCAGGAGAGGGCAGAAAGCATTCAGCTGTTGGCAGGCCCATTTGCTCTGGGCAGGCCAAAGCCAGCAAGGCGGTTCCTACAACTGTTAGGGCACATGGCTTCAGCAACAAGCACAGTCATAGGTGCCAGGTTCCAGATGAGGGTTGTTCAGTTCCACCTCAGAGCACAGTGGTGCCAAAGGCAGGACTCCCTATCAAAGCCAATACTAGTCACAAGGGTGTTACTACAGGCACTGCAATGGTGGAGGGAGCTGGAAAATTTGAGGGAAGGGGTTCCATTCCTGCAGGAGCCCCCTTCACTGGCTCTCACAACAGATGCTTCCCTCTTAGGATGGGGTGCTCATTTAGGGGAACACACCATTCACGGTACCTGGAAGAGTGCAGATTCACTCCTGCACATAAACTTGCTGGAGTTAAGAGCTGTTTACCTGGCCCTTCAGGCTTTCTCTCATCTGATACAGGGAAAGGTAGTACAAGTCAGAACAGACAATACCACAACATTGTATTACATCAACTAGCAAGGAGGGACAAGGTTCACTCCACTGTGTACAGAGGCATTGAAGATATGGAGTCTTGCTTACTCTCTAAATGCCTCTCTGCAGTCAATTCATCTGCCTGGCAAGGACAATATCTTGGCAGATGCCTTGAGCAGGATAAACCAGGCCCATCATGAATGGGCACTGAACAAGCAAGAGGTAAATGCTCTATTCAGGAGGTGGGGAACCCCAGAAATAGATCTTTTTGCATTCCACCAAAATCAACACTTACACCTCTGTTGTTGCAGGGCCCCTGTGAAGGGGACAGTCCCATGGATGCCCTGATTCTGGATTGGACAGGGAGGCATCTCTGTGCCTTTCCTTGTTTTCCCCTGATGCTCAGGGTGCTCAACAAGCTCAGATCCAGCCAGCTTCAATGATTCTGATAGCCCCAGACTTGGCAAAACAACCTTGGTACTCCCTCCTGCTCTGTGTCTGTGAACAAGCCGATTCATCTCCCACAGAGGTATGACCTGCTGACCTCCTTTCAGGGGAGGGTAGTGTACCCCAGTCTCAGGTCTCTCAAGCTCAAGACTTGGCTCTTGAGGACTTAGAATATGCAGATTGGCAGTTCTCTGAAGGAGTATTGGAGGTCCTTAGAGGCTATAGGAAACTTTCCACTAAGAAAACCTTGTGCCTCAAAATGGAAAAGATTTTCCATTTGGTGCAGAGGTAAGGGTATAGTCCCAGCCCAAGCTGGCATCCCAACCCTTTTGGATTACTTGTCTCACCTGCATTCCCATGGGTTGTAGCACTTAACCCTAAGGGTACACCTGGCTTCAGTCTCTGCATATCTTTCAGCTGGAAAAGATACCTCCCTGGCATCAAATCCTATCTTCAGAATGTTCTTTAAAGGACTCTCTCATTTGTTTCACCCTTATAGGGAACCAGTGCCAGCATGGGACCTTAACATTTACATTTCCCAGCTTATGCTTCCGCCCTTGGAGCCTATGGCATCTGCAGAGCTTAAATTTATTACTTGGAAGGTAGTCTTTCTGATAGCAATCACTTCTGCCAGGAGGATAAGTGAGCTCCAGGCCCTTTGTATGGAAAAGGACTACCTCTACTTTCACAGGGACAAGATAGTTTCGAGAACTAATAGGAAGTTCTCCCCCAAGGTGGTCTCTAACTTCCATTTGAAGCGGTCTATAACCTTGCCAGTTTTCTTTACTGAACACTCTAGCTCAGGGGAGCGTAGATTGCACAGCCTGGATGTAAAAAGGTCTTTGAGTTATTATATGACTCATACCAAGGACCATAGGCAGGACAGGCAACAACTGTTCCTCACCTATGGGGAGGTAGGTAAAGGGACTCCTGCCTCAAAGAGAACTATATCTCGGTGGATAGTTCAGTGTATTTAGTTTTTTTACTGAAAAGCAGGTAAGGTACCCCCTCTGGTCGTAGGGCCCACTCTACAGGGGGCACAGCTGTCACTATTGCAGCTGCCAGATAGGTACCTTTGACAAAAATCTGTAAAGCAGCTACCTAGAGGTTAGTCCACACCTTCACGAAGCATTATAGCCTGGACACCCAGTCCATGAGTGATGCTAGATTTGGCACAGCACTTCTGCAGAGTCTTTTTCCTAAATAGATTCTTGCCCACCTTATTGAGGTACTGCTGCATAGTCTGCAAGAGTAATAATATTAGTGGATTCCTGGGGTTAGAAGAAAAAATTACTGACCTGTAGTAAACGTGTTTCTTCTAAAGGGATCCACTAATATTCTTACTCCCCGTCCTGCCTCCCCTGCAGAATCAGTAAACAGAATAATCCTCTCCACGGCTGATTATATGTATACTTGGAGTGGTATGCCACTTACTGCCTCTTCTTAGTAATGTTTTATACCTTGTAGGTTCTTTTTCTTAGGTAAATCTGACTTTAAGAAAAAGGGAGATTTCCTTTTTGGTCCTTTGCTTAATGTTACTAGTTGTCCCAATTGGGGCCCCCTTTTTTTCCTATTGTTGTTGTATTATAGGTTATTATGACTTCTTTGCAGGCTTCTAAGAAATTTGAGGTTAGAATGTAGGCAGTTACACTGGGCAGTTTGAAATTGGTGCACCAGCTAAAGATTCAATCATTAGCATAGCATTCCATTTGGCTCCGGGGCAGTGCTGACTTAAAGGAGCACTGCAAGAGTAATAATACTAGTGGATCCCTTTGGAAGAGACAAGATTACTACAGGCGAGTAATTTTTTTCTTCCTGTTTATTGCTGCAGGTCCCCCTCATTGGTCACACTGCCCGTGGAAGTGTTAGCCCTGGATTGGACAGGGAAGTTCCTGTATGCCCTCCATTTCCACTGCTGTTGAGAGGCCTTTTCAGACTCAGGAGTCAGTCTGTAACCATGATCCTGGTTACTCCAGACTGGGCCAGGCAGCCATAGTACCCTCTATTACTCACCTTGTCCACCAAGCAACCCATTAATCTTCCTCAAAGATGCAATCTCTTAACAGGTGTTGAAGGTCAGATAGTATTTCCAAACCTAAAGACCCTTCACCTGAAGGCCTGCTTCTTGAGGAGTTAGAATTTTCTGAATTTAAATTGTCAGAAGTCCTTAAGGTTATGAAAGTTCCCAGGAAAATTTCTACCAGAAAGACTTATGTTTCAGAGTGGAAAAGATTTTTCATCTGGTGCAAATCTAAGCACGTACATCCTCTCAAGGCAAGCTTACCTACTCTGCTTGATCGCCTGGTGCACCTGTAGGCTTTAGGCCTGCAACCCTTAGGGTTTACTTAGTAGTATCTGCTTACCTGTCTGTAGGTACTCCGAGAACAATAGCTTCACACCCTATTTTTATAAAGTTTTTCAAAGGCTTGGCATATCTGTTCACTCCTGTTAGGGAACTAGTCCCTCCCTGAGATCTGAATTTGTGCAGATTCAGACTCATGGAACCTCCTTGTGAGCCAGTGGCTATGGCTGATCTGAAATGTCACCTGGAAAACTGTGTTCCTTATGGCAGTTACTTCAGCAAGAAGAGTATGTAAGCTCCAAGGTCTCTGCACTGATCCTAATTACATCATCTTCCATAAGGGCAAGGTGGTCCTTAGGGCCAACAGAAAATTTCTTCCCAAGGTGGTATCTGAGTTTCATTTGAACCAATCCATCACCCTTCCTGTATTCTTCACAGCTAAGTTCAGTTCAGGTGAATTGAAGCTTCATAATTTAGATGTAAAGAGGTCCCCCAGCTATTACACCAGTTGTACTAAGGAGCTCAGGGGTTCCCACTCACAGCTGTTTATCACTTATGGTGAGGTTGGGAAAGGCAGGCCTGCGTCAAAGAAATTTGTTGCACTCTGGATAGTATCCTGCATCCAGTTCTGTTACAGTAAGGCTGAGAAACAGCCACCACAGGACTTCAGGGCACATTCCACTCATGAAACTGTGGCAACTGCAAGGGACACTCCTTTGCTGGAGATCTGTAAAGTGGCTACCTGGAATACAGTCCACACCTTCACAAAGGACTACCGCCTGGACATCCAGTCCAGAAGTGATGCAAGATTTGGCACTGCAATATTGCAGAATCTTTTTCCTAAGTAGGTTCTGTACCCTCTTCCCAAGGCACTGCTTGGTAGTCTGCATATGTCTAATCATACTGGGAGATTCCTGGGGTTTGAAGAAAAAATTACTTACCACAATAATATTGTTTTTTTCCAAGGGATCTCCCAGTATTATTAGACCTCCACTCTACCTCCCTTACGTAACCTGGGTCAGGTTCAGCAATAATTTCATGGGGGGTTCTTAATGTTGCCATTAATCTTTGGCTTAACTTGTTTTTGATGCACACAGAGATGACTAGGGGACCTAGCCCTTCCTTTGTGTTTTTTTTTTTAGCCTGTTGGAAGCCTGTCGTCTTCACTAGGGGGTGAGTATTATTACTGTAATTATTATGGTTGGTTGGGTTAGTATTATTTAATTCTGATAGTCTAATATTTATCAACTACAAAAATGAATCTGACTGAAACCGCCTCTCAGCCAACAAAAGGATTTTGAACTTATGGCACCTGATCGCCGATTGGTCTAAGCTTCTAGTGGCTTTTACTGCCGGCTGTTGTGGCGTTTAGATCTACCATGGGGAAATTACAGCTGGTTCCTCGGTGTGTCACTAGCTTTACTAGCGCTCAGCTCAATTCTTCGGAACCCTCATCCCTCCCTAAAGTGGAATGACACTCGAGCTTCTCCCTGTCCTGCGTCCAACAGCTCCTTTCAGGTAGCCATTTGGACTATTGGGCTTCTCAGCTGTCTCTGCCGGGGAGTGGGACATCTCCCGAGCTGCCTCTGCAGATTACTCCCCCATCCAGATTTGAGACTTCCTACTCATGGCAAATTTCTGCCAGGATACTAGTGGCTGCAACACTAGGCTAGTATCACACCAGGAGTGGGTACAGGCCTACCCATCAACACCGCCTCCCCAATCACCCAAATAATAGTGTATACAAATTACAGTTCGCTGTCTTAAAAAGAATCCTGCTTCTTTTACTATTGTGCTCAGGCAATGTCAAACTCAACCCAGGACCATTAGACACCCTTGCTTCTCCATCAGACCTGGCAGGTATCAAAGGAATGTCTTTTATGCATCTTAATGCCTGTAGTTTGCTGAAAAAGTTCACCCTTATCCAGGCTTGGGTGAGCCACACCCTACTTGATGTCCTAGTGATCACTGAGACCTGGCTTAGGCCAGCCAACCCAGACAATGAAATCAGTATCCCAAATTATTTACTCTTCTGAGTGGATAGGCAATCAAGAGGAGGTGGGGTGGCAATTTATGTAAGTGACAAATACTCAGCCGCATGCATAGACGCATCATCCTCCCCCAAAGAATTTGAGTGCTTGACCCTAAAGATCGAACTTTCTCCTTCCAGTGCACTCTGTGTAATGGGCTGCATCTCCTGTCTCACCTCAGTTCCGTACTGGGGCTCAGTTCCTTGAAAACCATTATTCTTGGCGACCTGAACTACGATTGGCTATCAAGTGTATCAGCTCCCTTAAAATCCTTTTGTGACACTCTAGGGCTGGTGCAACTCATTGGCGAGCCTACTCGCCCAAATAAAAAGAACCTTAACAACAGCTCCCTCTTAGTTGTAATTTTGGTTAGCAAGCCACACCTGTTCTCTCATGTCAGAACATTTTTCTCAGATATTAGCGATCATTGTATGATCACCACCATTTGATCCATGCACAACCCACAGTTTGTGGCAAAGTTCTCTATCAAGAGGTGTAAACACAACTTTGATTTGTTTGCTTATGTCCATGACTGAAACATTCACCGCGATGGCAGGAAATCTTCCTAGCCAAAACGGTTAACAGGGCATACACTATTTTTTATGATATTTTAAGTGAGGCTTTAAATAAGCATGCACCCTTGGTTAAGGTGCGGGTCAGGAGCAGTACCTGCTGCTGGTTCTCACCTGAGCTCAAAGCTTCCCTGTTAGAAAGGAATGCTTTATGGAAGAAAGCCAGAAGAAGCAAGAATGACTCGGATTGGTGTCTTTTTAAGAGAGCACATAACAAGTGCACCAAGTTGGTCAGAGCAACTAAGGCCACCTACTATCGTTTGGAGCTAGCTTCTGCCTCAAGAAATCCTTCAAAGCTCTGGAAAACATTAAAAGACATGTCTGGACACACACCTAGTAATTCCATTCCAACAAAAATTAAGTCCGGTGGCAGCGTAATCTCTAACCGATCTGAGATATTGGAAGCCCTCAATAACCATTTTGCAACGGCAGGGCTAGCATTTGATACTTCTTCTGCCAATGACCTCGGCACAGCTCAGGGCACACCAACCCACGAGTCTCCCTCTACCGAGGAGGCCTTCTCCCTCCTGCCTGTCTGTCTAAAAGAAGTGGAAGACCTACTGCTGCAACTGGACACCAGGAAGGGAGCAGGCTTCGACTTCATAGAGCCATACTATCTGAAATGTGCCTACCATGTGCTTGCGGTGCCAATCACCCACCTATTCAACATGTCACTCTCCCAGGGTAGCCTCCCCCCTCAATGGAAAATAGCCCATGTTGTCCCTCTATTAAAAGCAGGTGACCCCTGCGATCTAAGTAATTACAGAACGATCTCCCTCGTCCCCATCCTGTCTAAATAACTAGAAAAAACGGTGTGTGGCCAGCTAGGGGTATACTTAGAATCCAGAAGCCTGTTAAACCCAGTTCAGTCTGGATTCAGAGCAAAGCACAGCACCATAACAGCCCTAGCTAAGGTGACCAATGATTGGCTCCTACACCTTGACAACAAGAAGCATGTCTGTGCCATTTTCTTGGATCTTAGTAAGACATTCAACACAGTCGATCACAGCCTTCTTCTTTCCTCCCTAAGCACCTTAGGCCTGTCCCATAAATCTATGTGCTGGTTTGCAGACTACCTCGGAGAACGGAAACAGCAGGTTAAAGCTGAAGGTGAGCTTTCTCCATTAAAACCTATGCTGAGGGGTGTGCTCCAGGGCTCTATCCTTGGTCCCCTCTTCTTTGTAGTCTACATTTACAACATCAATGACCCCATCAAAAAAGCCAACATCCACTTATTCGCGGATGACACTGTACTGTACTTGAGTCGTCCCACGCCGGAAGCAGCCTGTGAAGACCTCCAAGCTGAATTTAACCTTCTACAATACTAGCTCATAAACAGAATGCTTTTGCTCAATGCGAAAAAGACAAAAGTCATGCTCTTCTCCCCCTCCTTGAATGCGGAAGTTCCTGTTTGGGGGGGGGAGCCATCCCACAAATTACCACTTGTCTTGGAGGAACACTAGAGTATGTAGCTAAATTCAAATATCTAGGAGTTTGGCTCGATCATAAACTTTCCTTCGCCGACCATCTCGAAGAACTACAGAAGAAACTAAGGCAAAGATTAGGACTATTCTACAGAATTAACCACCTGCTCACAAAGGAGGCCAAGATTCAACTGGTTCAAGCTACGTTCCTATCTTTAATAGATTATGCGGACCTGCTCTACAGCCACTGCACTGCCTCTGCACTGGCTAAGTTGGACACCCTCTACCACAGAGCTATCAGGTTCATTACTGGCCTTCCACATTCCACACACCACTGCTCCCTGTACTCATCATTAGGCTGGACTTCCCTTCACTATAGAAGGAATAGAAATGCCGCCCTATGGGCCTTCAGAGCGGTGACCAACAAGCTCCCCTCGTATGTCTCAGATTGTATTCCCGGAGTGTGTTAGGCACCTACGCTCTAAGGAGCTATTCTCTAATTGCTTTCCAAGTTCCAAGGGTCAAAACTTGTTTTGGCAAAGCTGCTCTAAGCTTCTCTTTACCCACATTATGGAACGGTTTACAAAGGAACTTGAAGCTGATCTGCCCTGTTAGCCTGAATATCTTCAAGGCGCTCTACGATTGATACATGAAAGCACCTTGCAAATGTTTTCCTCACCGCTAGCCCACTAATTCTACAACTCCCCCTTTCCATCCTGATGCTCGCCATGTTTCTACCCCTGGCTCTCACTCTTTCCCTATTAACTCTTCCTGCTGCACCCACTCTTCCCTGTCCACTCCAGCCTGGCTAAAATCCCACCCCATCCATAGTAGTGTCCCAATTATCTACCCCTCCACAGTCGTCATCATAGTAAGTACACGACAGCCATCGTCACTTTCTGTGGTTTTAGCTCAATTTTTCCCCCAGTCATCCGTAATATATCTCTCCTCTTCTTTACCTCTCTAACCTGCCACCCCATACACGGCCTCTTTCCCCTATATGTGTAGTTGCCGGCTGCCTCACTCAAAAGATCTCTGCTTATAACCCCTGTATGCCTATGGTTGGTTGTACATCAGCTGACTTCTTCAATTGTAAAATAATGCTGTTTTTTTATTTATTTCTATCTTGTACTGTACTGTATACACTATATATACTTTTTCTTCCTTTTATATTATTGCTTTTTGTATACCTGCTTCTGTACTGTACTTTGATGTATTCATGGCCAGATCCACCTTGCAAATGAGCCTTGCTCAATGGTGCCCGCCTGGATAAAAAAAGATTTTGATTGATTGATTGATTGATTTGACTTAGATGGAACACAGTCCACCTAGAGGCAGCAATTTAAATGTAGCATTCTAGTTCCATTATTTCCATACATTCCACATGACATCACTACAGCTCTGGGGCAGAGCAAGATTCTGGGCTGACTGCATATGTCTAATCATACTGGGAGGTCCCTTGGAAAAAACAATATTCCAGGGACATGGCTTTGATGATTTATCCACACTTGCTGGCAGTTGCCTTTCCTTTTAAGGATCAGTGGAACGTCTTCAAGCTGGCTTCTCCCACCCACGTGGTAACTCCCATGACTCCACCCTATGACACCATATCTTGCCTGCTGGTAGCAGAATTTGTGCTCCAAAGCTGGGGAGGTCGGGTGGGTCCATGTGGATGAACATCACGTACCACCCTAGAACTACTGTTACAGGTGAGTAACCTGTGTTTACTGTGGTAAGTAATTTTTTTCTTTTAATTTCTCCCTTTAGGGAGAAACTTTTTTGGTTTAGGATAGCATAGGTAGGGGGTCTTTACCCCATTAGGCTCTGTAATGAATCTGAGTGGTTTAGAATGTAGCAGTGCCTATGGGCAGCAGTTTGAATTGCAGCATGAGCCAGTGGTGAATTCCATTATTTACATACATTCCATTCTTTCCAGGGCAGTTCAACACAGGAGGCTGACTGCATTAGTTAAGCATACTGAGGGATCCCCTAGAAGAAACAAGATTACTATGGTAAGTAATTTTGTCATCCCTCCCCTGGTCTTCCACTATTCGCTTACATACCTAAAAAATGTATTGTCCCTTTTTGTTACTGTCTGGGCTGTTCTCTCTTTAGTTTGTGCCTTCGCGCTCCTTACTGCATTCTCTGCTTCCCCGATACACATTCCAGTCCTCATCCTTCTCTGTCTCCTTATACCTTCTGAAAGCAGTCCTTTTAGCCTTAACCTTTTCAGCCACCTCTTTCGAGAACGATAGCGGCCTCTTATTCCTCTTACTTTTGTTCATTTGCTTGATGCAGAGGTTTGTTGCCTTAACTATGTTCCATTTTAGCTTCACTCACTGTTCCTTCACCCGTTCTCAGGTCATCCCCGCCAGGGGCATCCCAGAGCCATTCACCCATCTTTATAAAATCTGGTCTTCTGAAGTCTAGGACCCTCTCCTTTGTGTGGTTTGATTCAATAGCCATGCTTATATTGAACCACAGTGTACCGTGATCACTGGTCCCCAGATGGCCCCCCCCAACCTGGTTGTCTGCAACACTGTTCCTTTTAGTGGGTTCCAGGTCCAGTATTGCCCTGTCATGAGTGGGTTCACTGACTACTTGCCTGAGGAACACCCCTTGCAGGGAGTCCAGGATGTCCCTGCTTCTAGCTGAAGCTGCAGGTGGGAGGCTGCAGTCTACAACCAGCAGATTGAAGTCCCACCAGCAGCACATCCCCCTTTTCTGCCATTTTGCTAATGGCTTCCACAGTACTGAGTCTACCTCCACTCCCTGTACTGGTTGTCAGTAGATCTCACCAGTGTGAATAGTGTCTCCTTTCCCTGCCTCCCGGGTAAACCACAGTACCTGCCCCCCCCCCCCCAATCTGTATTTCCTGTATCTCTGTTGCTTTTATGCTTTCCCTCAAATAAAGCACTACATCCTCTCCTCTCTAATTTCCTTTCCACCCTGTCTTTCCTGAACAGAGTATAGCCCGATATGGCCATGTCCTAGTCTTGGTTTTCAGTGCACCATGGCTCGGTAATGGGCGTAGCTACAAGGGTGCAGGGGGTGCAGTGGTACCTGGGCCCACGAGGTTTAAGGGGCCCAAATCATAGTTTTGATATTTATTTAAAACTGGGGAGGGGCCCTGTAACATTTTCTTGCACCCAAGCTCTCTGAGAATTTGCTACGCTACTGCTCGGTAATGGCCACAATATCCAGGTTAGTCTTTGCTATGATGTCCTCTGGGTCTGGTCCAAGACCTCTAGCATTCGCACACATGGCCTTCCAGATTTTGTTATCTCCCATTTTTTCCTTTTTGCCCTCCTCTCTTTTTAATGCTCTCTATCTGACACCCCTTTGTTTCTGTCCCTTTGCTTCCTTTATTAATTTGCACTCGGGGGTCCTCTCTCCATGGGTTCTCCTTACTCTCTAATTCAGCCTATGTGGGTGGTGATGGTGGTGGGAGGGGTGCGGTTTTCTTCCCTGATTTCTTCTGCCACCCCTCTCGGCTAGTTTAAATGTTTAAGTAACATTTAAACCATCCACTGAGGACTGCAATTCCCCTCTCGGATGCAGGCCATCATCCCTGTATAGACCCTTATCTGTCCAGGTGGATTCCCAGTCCCCAGTGTAGCCAAATCCCTCCTCTCTGTACTATTCCTTTAACCATGAGTTGAAGCTCCTGGTATGGAGATCCCACTCCTCTCACCGTCGTAGATGGGCAACATGTCAGAGAACACTGCTGAGCCTACTATCTAAGACCACTCCCCAGCTCCCTGAACTGCTCCTGAGCTATCTCAGCCCTGTCCCTAGCCAGATCAATGGTCCCCAGGCGGACAATGACAACCAGCACACCCTTCCTTCCTGCTGCCCTAGCGATACCCAAGATCTGCTTCCCATCCATCCAGGCTGTTGTGCCACATAAGCACCTGACCTCCCTTTCTGCCCCCTTCCTATGCCTAAATCTATCCTGCTGACAATCAGGCCCCCCCCTCCAGAAGTCGCCTGCCCCTCCCCTGGGGTCCTCTGCCACCCTCCTAGGGGGTCTCCACTACAGAGGACCCCTACTTCCTCCCTGGCCACTACCACAGGTGCCTTCTCCTGGCATTCCGGGCTTGCCAGAGTGGTGTAGGAATTTTGTAGTGGTACTGGTTGTGGAATGTGCCTCCGACCCACCAACCGCACCCTTCCAGAGCCCACCATAGTCCAACCTTCCTCCTCCCTGGCATACTCTAAGGTAATGGTGGCAGACACAGTGGCCCCTGGGTGGGGGAGAAGGTCCCCCGAATCCTAGCTAACTTAACCTGGAGTTTATTGACCTGCTCCTCGACCCAGAGAGTAGCATGCAGATGGGGCAGCATCTCAGTCTCCAGACTGTTTCTGTGAAAACTGCCACCTCACAGCCGCTGCACTGCACCACTCCCAACATTCCCATTTCCTACATTCTGTGTGCTACTTCTAAGTACTTGTATACCCTTACTCTTGATAGGGTGTTTCTAGTTCTTCCCTTATGTTGTTTAGTTGTTCACTTACGTTGTTTGTTACACCCCCTTTTACACCTACCCTAGAAAGGGTGTTGTTCCTATTTCTAGTTTTGGCCTACCCTTTTTGCTTTCACCTGCCCTTGTGTACTCTTTACCCCGATGGCATGTTTTGGGGTTTACCCCTTTTGTCGAGAAGGATTGAGTGTACCTAAGTTGGATAAGGTGTTGCTCCTATTCCCAGTTTAGGTCTACCTTTTACCTTCTGCCTTGAATGCAACAGGAGTGAACAGCTGCCTTACCTCAGTCGACTGGCAGAGTCCCTGCTTCTCTGCTTCCTTCTGCTGATGCCTGCCAATGCCCAAGATGTCAGTATTGCACCTGTTCCACACCTTAGCTGTTCCCTTCACTCTCTGGGACACAAACAATTGGGACACAATAGGAGTGTTCCTTTTTTTTTTTTTTCAATTTCTATTCCCCCCCCCCTCCTTCCCTTGCAGCTCCACATCATCCGGAGGTGCCAATGGAGTCCACCCCTGCCTACCTGTGGTGGCTCTTTCCCCCATACTGCTGCAGTTTACCCCTTCGGATGGGGACAAGGTGGGGCAGGAACACCCCGAACACTTGTCTTTGTCGGGCTCAAGGCGGCCAGGCAAGCGGGAGCACATCAGGGCCATACTCTGCACTCTATCTCCCTGGAGCTGGAGGGAGTGTTTTTCCACTGTTCTTCTGGATGTCACTTGCCCGGACGTCAAGGAGCCTGGTGCTGATGTTGTGATATCCTCCGCACTGTTCTTCTGCTCGGCATGCTTGCTATGCTCCAGACTTCCGCCTGGGACCAGTCAAGCACCGAGTTGCTACCCCTCCCTCCCTGGAGAAGATGAGCTGTTCCTAGGACACTCAAGCCTTCTCCTCCGGCCGACTCTCCAACTCCCCGGGCTCGTTCCTGAACCCGGGTCGCTGGTGTCACAAGTGGAAATCCAACCGCTGCACCGACAGGCCAGCCAGGAGTGTTCCTTTTATCCTCCTAGTCAGTAACTGTACCCCCACAGGCTGAAGCAGAGAGTAAGGAGAACCTGAGGAGAGATGAATCCCTCAGAGTGCAAATTAATAAAGGAAGCAGGGTGTTGGAGATAAAGGGGGAAAGGAAGGGGGTAGCTGTGGAGCCTGAGCAAGATGGACGCCTAGGCTCAGTACACCGAGTCTTACTCGGATTTAGACTGTTGTGGAGACAACTTTACCTTGCCGAAAATCTTTTTGAAAAATTGCAGATTGTGTGGAAATACAAGGGGAACGCAGTGGGTAATCCCCGGAAAGACAACCCCCTCCCCCACCTGACATAGCTAAGAGCACGAGTGGTGCAGGAGCTCCCAGCATGAGGCTGGCCAATGGACATACTGTGCTTCCACCTGAGGAGCCAGCAGAGAAGACTTCACAGACTTTGGGTGTGAAAATCACCCATTGTATACAGACAGTGGCAGGCTCGGCAGACACGTTCGGATTTACAAATTGGGTGGTGTGTCTTGTAACCACTATGGATGTCGTCAAGACTGCCACTGCAGACGCTACAAAGAGCTCTGATGCTGCAATGGGGACGGCAGCAACTCTCATAAAAGAAAACATGCACCTCAGGGTGTGTCTTGAGATGCTGGAAAATCAAGCCTGTGCAGCTAATCTTCTGATTGGCATGCCCGAGGGTAGCGAGGGGGATCACTTACCCATCTTTCTATCAGACTGGTTTAAGCAACAGCTGGGAGATGCAGGATTGATCAAGCCAATACCTATACAGAAAGTCTGTACAGTCACACCTCATGGCAGGTTGGATGCCACAGCTGCACCATGTACTATTGTTGTCCTGGATGGTGTTGCCACTAGAGATTATGTCCTGGCACTAGCGAGGAAGAAAGGAACAGTGCTACAAGATAGGCAGGCAGTTTGGCTCTACCCTGAACTTAGTTATGCACTCGCCAGGGAAAAAAGCACTTTGATGGGATAAGAGCAGTGCTCAGATATACCACATGGCATCTTCTTTCTGGACAGGCTAAGGATTCTGCATCATGGGAAAATTTTCATTTTCAGTAGTCCGGTGGATGCCCTTAGGTGGGCGCAGAAGAGTGCCCTGTCAAGACGATCCAGATAGGGGCAGGAAGCTTTCGAATTGGAAGAGGGGGCCACTTAAATGGACTATTTTGACATTTGCTGAGCATGTTACCTAAAAAATTTTTATGTAGTATCTGGTCACATGGTGGGTATTTCGTCCTAGCCCAGGTAGGCGTGACCTGCTGTATTTGCCATTTTTGGATTCTGTTACATGTTAGTTCTGGTGAGAAATTTCCCACTACAGTATTGACACTGGGTCATGTAAGTTTGCTGCTTTTGGACTTTGGTTCTCCAGTCTGTCGTCGCCAAATAGGGGTGCACACCTTGCTTTCTCCTTCTGGAGAACTGCTAGGAGTCTGCCAGAGTGTGGATAGTGAACTGTATCCACACCCTTAGAAATAGGTTGTTCATTTTCAACCTTAGTCATAAGGGTGGTGTATATTCCACGTCCACACAACTCAACCGGCCTCCCCTTGCAAGTGACGCAGGAATCCCTGCTTCCAGCATGCAAAGGTCCAACATCATGGGGTGGAGCTAGAGGATATACTGGCCAGCTTGTGGGAGGAGCTTAGCTTAAAGACTTCTGACTGTTAGCAATGTTCCAGTGGAACTGTCAGAGTGTGGATGTAAACTGTATATCGGCACTAGCATTGTGGCTACAAGTGAGTGAAGTCATGGTCCTCTGTGGCTGGGCAGTGAGTACATGAGCGGATTGCTTACTGTTTTCCTCTGTTGCTGATGAAGCAGCAAATTTACACTCAGTATAGTCTTATAATGCAGGAGATAGAATAAAAAAATATATGTTAGACACAATGATAAATATTGCTCTGGTATCACTTAGCACCTTTGGTACTTTTATTAATGGTAGTACATGGCCTGTAAAATAAGCATATTCATACATTATAGTATACTCTGAGTTTATGTGAGCTTCAGAATGTCAGGCCAGAGGGTGTTTAGTATAGTTTGGTATAGTAGGGAACTGTTTTTTTTTTTTTTTTTTTTAATACACGGATTTACATTTTTGGGAATGGATAGTTGTAAAGACACTTGGCACTCTCGTGCCCTTACATTCTGAGCTGCCTGTCAACAGCTCTTAAAGCTGTAGCTGTCAGCAGCCTGTTGCCATTGTGGTTATGCCACTGCTCATGGTGCCGACAACCTGTGTTTAAAAGCGAGCCTGGGGCATCTGGGTCAGCCAGCGGAGGAGAATTGAGTGTCCCAGAGAACTCTCTCCTCCACCAGGAAGGGTAGGATATTTCCTCTGCTGCATCACTACCACCTGGGTGACCAGAGTTGATAGTGTGGCTAGAGGAATACGCATGGAGTTGGCAGCTGCAGATGTCAATGTCTCCATCTTCATCCCTCGGGATACCAGGAAAACAGGGCACTGACATCAGTGGCTGGCAGCCCTGGGACATCTGGCTCTCCAGCCTTGACCAGGATGTCTTCTTAAGAGCCTAATATGCAGATCCTGTTAGGGGGTTCCAGCCCCCCCCCCCCCACCGGGGTTGTGACCAGGGCCATATGGCGGCCTGTAGATGGATGTCTTCAGATAAGCGGTAATGGAGAGTTTGATGCCAGAGTTAAAGAGGGCAGAAATGGAACTTAAAGAAAAGCTATAACTGTGCAAGAGAATCCCCTGATCAGGGCATGTCTTACCCATGTGTAATTGTTTACCCATTGACAATGTTAGAGCTAAGAGAAGAATAAATAATGGCAATTGATAGGATTTCTTCTTTTTTAAAGTTTCTCCTGAAATATCCAGAGCTCTTTAAGTCATCTTATTTCTTGTGAGGACAGACCCCAAATATCATCCAGTCTCTCCTCATACCCTTTCCCCTTTCATGCTCATGACCAGGCTGTACAAATCCAATTGCCATTAAAACAAGGAAATCACCCATGGTCACTGAAAAAACTGTATATAGGATAGTGTATGGGAGCTCATACACAACCACACTATTCTAATACCAAGTGGTTTCCATTGACGATGAGGACTTCCAGAGCGAAGCTCGAGAGGTCCCTATCGTCTGTGGAAACCACAAGGTGTTAGAATAGCGTGGTTGTGTATGGGGACTTCCATACACTTTTCTATACAGTGTGTGGCCCCCAAAAAGAAGTATACTTACTTCAGTAAGTCTCTCTTCTCATTTTGCCACTCATCGAGTCTGCTCGCGCACACAGCTCATAAACTGCCCCCTATCCAATGAACTGCGCTGTTTGGGGGCAGTTGAATTGTGACATCCTTACTAACGCAGAACGAAAAGTCATTATGCGTTAGTGAGGACATCACTACTGAAGCAGAATGACTTTTTGCGGTGTATGGATTGCCATACACAACTGCATTCCACCATGCACTATATTTTTATAGCTATATGGCCACTATATTATGTCTGCTGTTTATAATTGCATCACAGGTCAGTTATTACAGGAGGTTTGGCCACTAGATATTTTGGTGTAGTGGCTACCTGACCACCAAACTTGAAGATTTGATTTCACCTTGCACTTGTCCATCATTCATCCTGCTACAGCACAGTATTTCTGATATGGGTGCACATATTCTTTCTGCAGCTTGCCATGTTATTTTGGGTTTGATCATTGTTGTGTAGCATGGAACAGTACTGTTTTTTATACTCCCTTCCAAAGCCAAGACCACTCTCTTGTAGATAATTCTGCAGTGCTGTGAACTTATGTGTTGGCCATCTGAAATTTATATACTGGCCATCTGAAATATATATAGTTATTTTTGGTAACCGGGTAAAGCCCACTAGGCACTAGTGCCTGTTTTCAGGGGTGGCCCGGAGCACTGGGTGTTTAAATGACTTTCTCAGTGTCACACAGTATGCAAGTGGAGGTTGTGGGAATCAAACCCATGTCTGCTGGATGTACCAAGCTCATTCACAGCTCATTACTCTAACCTCTAGGCTATCCTGCCAGCCCATATAATCCATTTCATCCATTAGCTGTTCATTCCTGGGGACTCAGGAGCTGCTTCATGTCACTGATCAGCTCATTGGTGCTTCTCTGATGTCTGCTTCAGTAAGTATTGTTTATAAGCTAGTTAGTAGTGTAATGTTTTTATTATGTACCTTATTTCTCTATCCTTTTCTAACCAGAAACACAAGAAGACTGCTTGGAAAATAGGGCTCAGTCCTAAAACCATTTACTGTCAAAAATGAAGTTTTTTATCTCTCTCTTTATCTAGCATAACCAGAAAACGGTGTACAGCCATCAACTTCCAATTCTGTCTGCTGTTTTCACAGCTGTTCGCAGTGTGTAGACTTGCAGAGTGCTTTTTCCCCTCAATTTTAAGGGCAGGAAAAGCTCATCAGAATCATCCTCTTAGCACATTCCACTACATTCAGCATGCTGTGCACATAATTCCACTACAACAGCATGCCGTGTACATAAGAGACAGAGTTATTATGTTTTTGTTTTTATTTTAAAATGTTGGAATGTTTTAATGGAATGAAACCCTCTTCTGAGGCAGCATTCTTCTTATCAGAAAAGTGTGTCGGGGGTGCATTGCAATACTAGTTTGGGAAGGCAGCGCCATAGGTCTGAGTCTCCATTTTGTTTAGAATTTTTTTTTGGTATCCTGGAATTCATTCTCTTGGGCAAACTGTGGATAAACATTTTAGACTTGGAGTACATGGTGTAAAATATTATTTTTATATTGCCATGTAACCAGTTCCATGCTTTCAATGCAGAAATGTTTCCAACAGAGTATGATGCCATACAGAGAGAACTTTATGCTAATTAGTGGAATTTAGGATACAAGTTCAAACTCTGCACAGTGGGCTCACTTCCCCTGTTGTTCTAGCGTCAGGTTTGTTTCTATAGCCAGGGGAGCAGTGCCCACTAATAGAGATGTGACGAAGTTTAAATTTGCTGGCGAAGTTAACACGAAGTGGCGAAAATTTGCACTTCGCAAAGTTTTCCTAGACCTGAGAAACTTTGACTTCACTCAGATTGTGAAGTTTTTGCTGCGAAGTACGGAATTTTACCATGAAGTGTGGCAAAACTTTGCACTTTACAGTCGATTCGTGCTCTCTGAATTCTGCAAATTGCAAAAAATTTGCCGAATTAATTAGCGGAGGGAAGTTTGCCGACTTCTCCCACCTCTACCCACTAAACTAGTTAAATGGCTATGAAGAAATATTCTAAAGTATTAAAGTTTTGAAAAATCCAACCAAATTAAAACAAGCATTTGTCAATGCCGAATGTTGGCTTGCATGGTATTGTACTGGGTCCTGCTTGTACACAATGGTTCATTAATTAATCAGTTAGTGTTGGTAGGTGTGGGTTAGTAATGTGCTATCCTAGTGTGACCTGAGCAACCACTAATCTGTCTCTCTGCACTCCCATATTTCTAAATGGTAAAACACCACACAGTGGCAGGGTCTCCTTTTGCCACCCCCCGACTATTAGGAAGAGAGTCTGCTGATGGAGAAACCTGATAATATAAAGAACTGAGAGGGCCTCACCCATAGCCGGATCTCTTGAATGAATTCTGACAGTATAAAATAAGAATACAGGTAAGAAATAATAATTATGAACCTTACAGGTGAGATCGTAGAGTTCATTGAGGGACAGCGACTTTTTGGGGGCGCAGCTGGTTTCGGGGCTTTGTTCTGGGACAAGTCTGAGTGAGCTAACTTGGCGTATTTTCAGCTCGCCGTGCCTCCCTGTTCAGCAGCCCCTGGCTAACTATCTGGCTACAGCTGCTGACTGTCTCAATGTATTTGCGTCACTCTCAGACCAAGAGTGAGTCCCCTAGCCCAGCCTGCTGCTGCCACCTTCTGGATAACTCCTTTGTCCACTCCCTTGGTACTCCATCTGTGTCCGCCCAGTCCAGCAACCCTCCGGGGCAGGAGGAAGAACGGTGGGCAGCTGCCTTAAAGAGAAAGGCACCTTCGGATGATAGAGGCTCTGTTCTGCGTTCAGATCCAGACCTGCCGCTGTTTGGGAGGAGAGAGAAGCACCAGGCTGGGCCTCACTCTGAGTATCCCTGGGGGTGAGTTCAGTTCTTCAGACTGGACCTGGAAAAGAGGGTTCAGATCTTCAGGCAGAGCTGGATTTGGGGATGTCCTGGTGCCAGGGAGTGCTGCAGGCTGGGTTGGTTTAGTGGGCTTCCTGTGTAGGGGATGCTCCTGGCTGGGTTCAGCAGTGGCACGGTTTCCCCACTCAGTGATCATGTCACGCTGGTTTCTCTCTCTGCCCATAAAACCTCCCTACTAAAATGGGACGTAACTTATAACAATATATGCCGATTTGCCTCTTCGTCGCCTCGACTCAAACATCACTGCCTTCTTTATAAGGATCTGAATTGGCTCTCACCCTCTGCCAATAGACAATACTACCTTGGATCACTAATGGACTCGATCATCCAGGAAAAAAACCCATCCCAGCTGGCGGTGTTGCTGGTCCCTCAACCATCCTCCCATGGCCTGCGATCAGCTGACAAATCCTTGCTCTATGTTCCGAGATGTTGGACGACTAAAGGCACAGGGACCTTCCAATTCTCTGCTCCCAGGCTATGGAATGCTCTTCCACTCAACCTCCAGCTGTCTCAGTCTCACTTTGGATTTAAAAGTGAATATTGTCATTATCGATCCTTAGCTGATGCTTGTACATGCTTTGACCTAACCTGAAGCTCCTGAGACTTACCAGTAATGTCACGCCTGCTCTAATCCAGCTCCAAGACTATCTCCTCTTCCCCTTCCCATATTTTTCCTTCTCTTTGTAAATAACTTCTTGACTACTAGCTCTCTTCCTTCTCGAACCTCTTTGCTGACCATCCACTGTTGTTTTGCCAGTTACCACCTCTGACCTTCCTTCTGTCAGTCTTTCTTGTTATGTTTGAACATTCCTCACATTTCTTTCTATATAACTTTATTATCTTATTAACTCTTTCACTCCACAGGTAGGCTCCATGGTTTCTGCACTTATTATATATCTTACTGCCATTATCTGTATAATGCTTGCCGTTATTTTTTGTTGTTTCTACCCATTGTATTTTTGTAGCACTGCTGTACTGTTCCTCTATTTGTATTATTGTACCCATGTTGCTGTTCAGTTGTTCTCCTTTTGTTGTACTCTCCCAGGTCGTGCCTGAAAATAGTAATTTTATGGCTAGTGCACTTACCTGGTTAACAAAAACTAAATAAATATGCAAATAAAAGGAGCCAGCCACTCTCTGAATGGAGAGGTTGACTCCTTAAGTACACAAAGTTTATGCCTTGCTGATCATAGGGCTATCACTCCCAAGTCCATTGCAGCGTGACCCGGATTGGACCTGACAAAGGCACACTTTTCAGCTGCCATTCCTTGCAACAAAATGTTCCTTGCACATGTACAAGTGAACATGTAACATTCATGCATCCATCTTGCTGTCCCACATTTACTACCCTGTCTACTCCCTTTAGAATTTGGAACATCAGTATGATGTTGTTTCTCAGTCGTCTCAGAGCAAAATACTTTGAACATTTCCAACTTCTGCTCATAGCTCTTTCCCCCTGAGCCACAGATAAGCATGGTGCCTTGTGCTGGATTCCGTCAATGTCTTCTGAACTGCAGTGACCAAAATCGGACCCTATACTCCAGGTGCTTTCTAACCAAGGCCACATACAGAAGGGGGATCACCTCCCTTGATCTGCTCAGCACCTCCTTCTGCACTCCAACATTGTATTTTCTGTCTTGACTGCGTTGTCTTTGTTGTTGTGAGATCTTTTTATTGAATACTGCATTGCCTTTGTTGTTGTGAAATCTTTGTATTGAATACTGGATTGCCTTTGTTGTTGTGAAATCATTTTATTGAATACTGCATTGCCTTTGTTGTTGTGAAATCTTTTTATTGAATATTGCATTGCCTTTGTTGTTGTGAAATATTTTTATTGACTGCTGTATTGTCTTTCTGATACAAGCTTACTGTCCACAATTACCCCAAGATTCCTCTCATCGGTTATGCTGTCAACTGTTGCACCGCACAAGATGGATTATGTGACCCAGATTCCACACCTCTAGGTGTAGTACCTGGCACTTCCCTGCATTAAAGGGGATGTTTACCATTGCCTATATAATCAATTTGAAAAGGTAACTATATAGATCCAGTATGTAAACTCCTAGATTATAGTTTGCAAACATCTTCAGTAAAACAGAAAAATATTTTTAAAATTATGATGTGGAGACAACCATTTTGTGGACAGAAAGGATCTTGTGACGATGTCACTGCCTAACCAACCCTAACGGTGTGCAAAGACGCAAGTTTAAACAAACTACTCCTACAGAGCAAGATTGTGTAAAATGGTGAAGGAAAGCTCAGTGTTCTCTTGTTACAGAATGCGAAACATAAAAACTGAGGTTTTCTTCAAAGTGAAATAGGACCCCCCCCCCCCAAGTCAACACAGCACAACTGTTTTCATCTGCTGCTATGTACACTTTTAAGATTGATGAGGCAGTAGCACTATCACAACACCTTTCCTGCCCACAAAATGGATGCCACCATATCCTTGTGGATAAGAGTGTCAGGGGTGGGGGGGGGGAGAGTGCCATGTAACACAAGATGCACAAGCTCGGAATTGAGCAGACTCAATAGACTGTAATGGCCCACTTTGGCCGACAATTTCTTACGTTCTTATGTTTATATGTTTGAGGTTAGAGCACTGAGCTATGAACCCAGAGGCCCAGTAGGCTTGGGACCTCCACTGGCATACTGTGTGGCCCTGTGCGAGTTACTTAACCTCCCTGTACTCCTGGATTGCACTTGGAAATAAACTTTAGCTCTGTGTGACTTTCCTGGCCAAACATTCTAAATAAAAAAAAAAATTAAAATACACATGTGACTCTTAAATATGACATAACCAGCCATGCATCTGAAGTACTCATGCAGCACCATTGCAGGATTAGTGCATCTGAAGTACTCATGCAGCACCATTGCAGGATTAGTAAACAAATCATTAAATATCAAGCTCTTAAGGTTACCGGCACAAGAACAAATGAATTTTGTGCTTTTACTTCCCTCATTTTTGTAGTCAGCAGTACCTGATGTGGGAACACCAATGAATAAAAAATCCAGCACTGCAGGTCAAGAATTAAGAGAGAGTAATTTTTATTTAAAAAATAAAATAAAAAATACTATTGTAAGCAGTGTGCTATGAAAAATTAATTATAAATGTGCTTTAAGGCTACACACCCAGTTCCAGTCTTAGCACTTTGGGGCAATGCTACCCCTTCGTCAGGAGGTGTAACCATGTTTGCAGAACTCGTACTTTAAACCTTCAAACCACAGGTGTCAATAATAAAATAATAAACCATACTAATCAGTGAACATTTACCCACTTGTTTAGAAAGACACAGTTTGGAGGTAAAGGGAGGACTGGCAGCAGGTCCGCTCTTCGTAGTGTTCAGGCCTTTTGATGTGGGAGCAGCCTGGCGCCTGAGGAGTGAGAAGGCTGCTGTTTACTCCCTGCCCTGTGTCTGAAACCTTAGCTCGAAACTGTCCCATGCAGTTTGTGGAATTTATTTATTGAAATAATCGGCATTACAGTCCTTTGAGTCATAGACTTCTTTGCAAAGGCTCTATGTCAGTAAGAAAGAGACAAAAAGAAACACATGCATCATTTATATAGTACAAAACATTCATTCGACACAGTATACATTGTACAGTTACATCAGCAGGGATCTTAAAAGAAGGTCCCGGGTCAACATTATGTACATATGACAGTATACAGTTTCGGAGGGTCTTAAAATAGGCCCAGAGTCATAATTTATTTACAGTGAAATTGAGGAGCCTAAGCATGGGAAAAGAAAAGAAAATTTCCTTTTGCCGGGGGTTGCCTCCCTGCACTAGAGCAGCAACCTGCTTATAATATGGTTCTGTTTGAGAGTCAGAAAGGGAAGTGAAATCCAAAGGGAGGTGGAAAGTCATATAGTCACAGGTTGCAGAGTTAAGGAGAAGGGTCTTGAGACCTGCTTCAAATTGGCCCAGACTAGATGTAATGGAGATTGTGGATGGTAGGTTGTTTAATCACAAGGGGGCATGTTATCGGAAAGACTGTTGACCAAGGGAGGTTCTACAGTGAGGTACTAGTGGGGAGATGTTGGCAGAGTGTCTTGGGGCCCTCCTGTGTTTTTTTGCAAGAAGGCAGGTGTGATACTTAAGCTGATCTTGGAAGTTTAGCCAGCCAGTAAATCTGTAAAGCTCACAAGTATGGGTTAACCTGTCACAATTAGAGACCAGATGGCAGGCTTCATTGAGGGTGAGGCTGATGCTGCGTAGGGCAGTATGGTCAGCAGATCCATAAATTACTATGCCATAGTCCGCCAAGGGTAGTGTTGAGGAAGACACAGCTAGGTGCATCGCCTGCGGGGGAATGCAGTGCCTGTGTCTGTACAGGATCCCCAGCCTGGTGATAACAGAGGAGGAGACTTGTATGTATGTATGTATGTGTGTGTGATTGGTGAGGGAGGTGTCCAACATGACTCCCAGGTATTTGAAGTAGTAGACCTGCTCAAGCGCAACGCCAAGAGAGTTTGTGACGATTAGTGGTGTGTTACAGAGCGGGTTCTGGCAGTGGGTGAAAGAAATGTGTAGCTATTTTGTGAATTTTGAAAGTAGAAAGCCGAGTAAAACATTGAAGAATGTGGTAGTCCCCGAGCAATCTTAAGAGAAGCAGAGATTTAAAGCACTAGTGCAATGAAAAATGTTTTCCCCAAAATGTCAGTTTTCAGCTGCTGTTAATAGAAATAATAGAATATATGTCAAATCAGCTTTTCCAGGTGATTCCTAAGCTGAGCACAATGTATTCATTTTTTTATCCTCACACTTGCTAGGTTTATAATGCTATTTCTAAGCCAAATGAGGCAGCCATCTTTTTTTCTTGAGGAAAAAAAACAAAATGAAACATTTATAAAAAATTCTAATTGTGGTAGAACAAGTACATTTTACCACAAAATAAAACTGGAAAATGCCTAGACTCTTATAGTGAAAAAAGGTAGGTTGCATTTTTTCCCCCAATTTTCATTGCACTGCTGCTTTAATTTACATAGTACAGTCTCTGCGTAAAAGCCTGTTCCAAAGTCAGCCTCTGGTAACCACCCTTTCATCTTTACAAGCTCTCCTAAAGGTAAAAGAATTACAGCTAACCTTGTAAAGATATCAACAAGTGGTTTGCCTCAGTACAGGGTGCCAGCAGGAGGAGGGGAGCATGCACTGAATGCATGGGTTGTATTGGGAGCTCCACTGAAGGACAGTGGTACAGGGTGAAATCAAACCAGTATCCGCATCTGGGCCAAGGGAAGCAGCAGGGTCAGTAGGGAGGCCCAGAGCTGTGACCTGAAGACACCAGCCATAGGAGGGCTTGGAACCACCCATGCTGGCAGGTAAACCGTGGCACAGCCAGTCCAGGGAGGAGAGAAGGAGGAGTACAACCAACCTGGGAGTGGAAAGCTGTGAGGCAGCAGCACCCAGAGGAATGAAAGTGCAAAGGGAAAAAGAAACTAACAACAACAAAAAAAAAACAGAAGGAAACTGAGAAATGCAACACTGAGGACAAGGTAGGGAGGGGAAGCCAAGGAAACAGCAAGCTGAGAGGGAACAGAGAAGGGGGGGGACGAGCCACAGAGAAAACAGTGCAAGGAAGCGGGGTGATGAGCAGGAGGACCAAAGGCAGAAGGGCGGCAGGCAGGGAAAACCAAATGTAAAAACAAGCAGAGGGAACAGACGAGAACAGGAGACGAATAGCAGGAAAAGGCTCCACCACACAAGCCACGCAGGAGCCTGACACACTGCAAAATAGAACGATTTTCACAACATGCTAAGCATGGGCTGGTGAGAGAGGCTGGCCATTATAGGGGTTGTGGGAGGGAGGCGGCAGCAGTCTCTGTCACTCTGTCTCGTGCAGTGGGCAACAAAAAAGTAGTTTGGCATGACTCAGTTCAGCTGTTTGCTGGATGGCATTATGTAAATGAAAGGAGACAGCCAGGCTCTGGTATTAACATAGAAACATAGAAGTTGATGGCAGATAGGGACAGCAAGTCCCATCCAGTCTGCCCATTTTTTCTACCTTATGAATGTGCCATAGGTCTTTACTCTGTCAATGGCCTATCTATTCATACTCATCTGTATTGCTCCCTTATGCATATCCCATGCCTGTTTGAAGCCCTGCACTGTGTTCATATCCACCACTTCCCTGAGGTAGGCTGTTCCATGCATCCACCACCCTTTCTGTGAAAAAGATCTTCCTCACATTACCCCTTAATCGGCCTCCCTCTAATCTCATGCTGTGTCCTCTTGTCCTGCTATTTTTCTTATATTGAAACATGTTAGACTCTTTCACCTTGTTAATGCCCTTAAGGTGTTTGAATGGAATGGCTGATTTGTTTCAGGTACACAGAAGTTCTGCCCAGCAAGCACTGAGTAGTGTCATCAGCAGAGTGTTTGGTCATTAGGCTACACTGCTGAGCTCCTGGGAGTTTCAGCTGAAGTTGCCTCGGCAGTGACACACCTCTGAAATGCTGTTCCTTGTAGCAAGACGTTCCTTGCGCAAGTGCAGGTGAACGTAATAAAAGGATCACATTTTAACAGTTGCTGAGGAACTGCAGTAATGCTCATGCAGCCTTAAGATCTGATTCTTGTATGAACTGATTTTCAGGCTCTGGAAGGGGAGGCAGTGTTGGGGTTTGTAATGCTCATCGATGGATCCCAGAGAAGAAACAACATTACTATGGTGAGTAATTTTTCTTCAAACAACACAGATCTGTCAGTGATGCCTTATAGGTGCAGACTCATTAGCAGTACCTCTGAGGGTGGGCTTTGATAGAACCTATTTAGGAAAAAGGTTCTGCAAGACTGCAGTTCCAAAACTGGAATCCCTTGTGGACTGTATGTCCAGGCAGTAGTGCTTTGTGAAGGTGTGCACTGTTTTCCAGGTACAGTAGTTGCTTTACAAATGTCTAAATGGGAATTCCCCTTGTAGCTGCCACAGAGGCAGAGGTGCCCCTTGTGGAATTTACCTGTACCCTGGGAAGTATGTTACCAGATTTTTCATAACAGAACTGTATGCAGAAGACAGTCCAACAAGAGAGAGTTTACCTAGCTGCTAGTTTACCTTTGCCAACTTCTCTGTAGGTAACAAAAACCTGTGTGCTCTGGGACTTGACATCCCTTGTCTAGGTAGTGACCTAGTGCCATTTTATGTTTGCTTGTGCACATGCGCAAAGTGAACATATTGTTACTGTAGTGTAGGGAGCTGTATAGGTGTGTACTGTGTGAACCAATGGATGCAGAAATGCAGGAGGCTTGCTCCTCAAAAGCCAATGCTGAGAAGGCCGGCAAGGAGATTGTCCAGCTGGCTGATGGGCGTAAACTTCTTGTAGTTGAAAGGATAAAGCCCCACCAATCACACTGGTTTTCTTTCCATAGCTAGCAGACACCATCAGGATCAAGTAAGTCTGAGTGTGCGTTTCCCCCAGTTATAGACTGGAAGGGTGTATTTGAAAGCACTAAACAGAGTCGGAGGAAAAAACTGCACGCAGAACGCAAATATAATAGCCTCAAATATGTTAACAGCATAATGTTAATGAACAGAAAACACCAGCACTAGTTGATTTAAATTACATTTTGTTTGTTCTTTTAAACAGTCTCTGATACCAGTCGAAAAACTCTGAAAAATGTGAGAGACAAAATTCAGTTTATCGTTCAGATTTTTGCAGTCCTTATTTTTAATATGGTCTTTATCCACCCAGCCTGGTGGCACTGAGGGCTGAGGCACTGGACGCCTTACCTTGCACCACGCTGGCAACCCGAGGTCAGGAGTGAGCTCGGGTTGCCAGGGGTTGGCTGGGAAGGAAAGGATTAATCATCCGGAGGACAGCTGTCCTCTCCTGGTGAGGGTGGAGGACAAGAGCCACTGCAGCACTGGCTCCTGGTGGTGACTGGGGGATGGTGTGCAGTATTTCCGAGAGTGTGGGCATGGCAGGGCAGATGCCTGATATGCAGCGTGTGGAAGCAGGCACTGCAGATTACTAACATACATACTAACATACTAAGAGGCCCTGTGGTCTTAAAGTTTGCTCAATAATCACTGCTTTCCAAGGGCATCGTTATTAGCCCTTCCCCTCCCTACCAACAAGGTCCCCCAACCCCTCCCCCCAGCGGGGCTATGGGATGCACCCTCTCCCTATACCAGCCTTTCTTGAACCCCTTCACAGCTGTAGCAGCCACCAACTCCCCAGGCAGCGCATTCCAGGGCTCCACCACCCTCTCAGTGAAGTACCATCTCCTTGTCTCCCCCCTCAGCCTCTCCCTGTCCAGCCTCATTGAGTGACCCCTGGTTGCCCCCACCTCCCTCAGCTGAAGCACCCCCTCAAGGCTTACTCTGTTTATTCCTTTGAGATATTTGAAGACCTCTATTATATCCCCTCTTTTCCTTCTCCCTCCAGCGAGTACTGGTTGAGCTCCTCCAGCGTCTCCTCATAGGGCCTTTTCCCTAGTCCCACTATCATCCTGGTCACCCTCCTCCGGGCCCTCTCCAGAAATGCAATGTCTCTCTTTAAGTAGGGATGCCAAAACTGCATGCAGTATTCAAGGTGTGGTCTAACAAAGCAATCGTACAGCAGAAGGAGCATTTCTTGACTCCTTGAGGTTTTTCCCCTAGCTATGCACACCACCATTTTATTTGTGTGGGCTGCAGCCCTTCTGCAGTGCGCTGAGTAATTCATTTTGGCATCCACCACCACCCTGGGGTCCTTCTCCTCCACTATAAACCTGCAGTGCCTCCCCCCCCCAGGTGTATACATGAGCCGGGTTTTTAGCCACCGGGTGTAGAACCCTGCATTTCCCAGCATTAATCTTTAGCTTCCCTGCTCTTGACCACCTCCCCAGGGTCTACAGGTCCTCCTGGAGAGCCAGCTTCCCTCCTCCCCTTCCACCACCACCCACAGCTGAGAGTCATCGGCAAAGAGGCTCATCATGCTCCTGATACCACTTCTGATGTCCGAGATATAGGCATTAAACAGGAGTGGGACCAGTACCGACCCCTGAGGGACCCCACTAATGACTCTCCTAGAGGATGAGACCTCACCCCCCCACCCTCACCTTCTGTACACGCCCTACTAGCCAGTTTCCTATCCACCTGACCATCTGCCCCCCCAACCCCATATCCTTCAGCTTCCCCAGTAGCCTGGGATGTGGCACCAAGTCAGACGCCCTGCTGAAGTCCAGAAAGAGGACATCCACTGGCCTGTCCTGATCCAGCGCACTCGTCACCCCTTCATAGAACTCCCATCAGGTTGGTCTGACATGATCTGCCCTTAACAAAGCCATGCTGGCGATCATCTAGGTGTCCCCATGCCTTCGGAACCCCCTACAGCTGCTCTTTCAAAATGACCTCCATCACTTTGCAAACTACCGACGTCAGGCTAACTGGCCTATAGTTTCCCAGCTCCTCTTTCGAGCCACCCTTGTGTATAAGCACGATATGGGCCATCCTCCAGTCATGAGGCATCCATCCCGACTGCAGGAAGGAGTTAAATAGGTCCACCAGGGGTGTGTGGCCAGGGTATCATCCATCTCCTTAAGTGCCCTGGAATGGATCCCGTCTGGGCATGGTGCTTTATCCTCTCTTAGGGCCTTGAGGGCTTACTACACCCTTTCACTGGGGATTTAAACATCCATTTCCCCCTTTTCACCTGCCGGTCCCCCCTTCCTCTCCCCTTGCAGTGCCCCCCCATCCTTCTTGGTAAAGACTGAGACAAAAAAGTCATTTAGTACCTCCACCTTCTCCCCACCTCCTCCACCCACCCACTTCCCATCCCCATCCTCAACCTACTAATCTGCCTCTTCCCTTTTCTTCTTGCCCTGATATACCTGAAGAACCCTTTCCCCCTCTTCTAATCCTCTGTGCCAATCTCAGCTCTGCCCTAGCCCTGCCTGACCTCATTACCTTGGTGACCCTCCTGGCTACCTCATCATACTCTCCCTTGGATATAGCCCCCCCCCGAGAACATTTGTATCTGCTATAAGCAGCCTCTTTCACCCTCATCACATCCTGGACCTCCCTTGTCCACCAGCTTTGCCCCACTTGCGTCTCTTCCTCGTGCAGGCCTTGGTAGCCTCCAGGAGCCTCTTTTTAATAATTTCCCACTGGGCCTCCATGCCCATGCTTGGCTTGATCTCATCCAGGTAGCCCCTAAGGATCCACTCCATCCCCCCCCCCAAAGTCCACCTCTCTAAAATCAACCACTGTCATTTTTGTGTGTCCTGCCCTGCCCTGCCCCCTAGGTCAAGGGAGAACCAAACCGTGGTGTGATCACTTCCTGACAGTGAGTCCCCAACAGCTAGGTCCCTGATGAGCTCGCCGTCTGACAGGCCCACATCCAGGATGCCTCTCTGTCCCTCATCAGATCAGTCACCAGCTGGGCAAGGAATGCGTCCTGGAAAGATGTCCAGGAGGCGCTGCTCCCTGCCTGATGAGGACACCATAGATCTCCAGTCTGCTCCTGGCATATTCAGGTCTCCCAGCACTACAGTTTTGCCCTCTCCCCTACCACAGTGAACACTAAGGCTAGCCACCAGGTCTTCCTCCTGTTCCTCCCCCGTCCGGGTGGTCTATATACTACCCGCATCTTCACCCTCTTACCCCCGGAACCTGCAGGGTGACCCATAAGGCCTCCACCTGATTCCCTGCTTCCTCAACCTTGCTTATCCCTATGCCATCCCTAATGATAAAAGCTACCCCCCTTCCCTCCACCCTATCCCTTCTGCACGTGGTCTACCCTGGTAGGATTAGGTCCCAGTCATGTCTGGAAGTGGCCCAAGTCTCTGTGGCAGCTGCCACATCCACTCCCCCCTTCCACTAACAGCGCCTGAAGCTCTGGCATCTTGTTTCCTATGCTTCTAGTGTTAATCAGGACCACCCTCCATTGTGCCCCCTTGCCCCACTCCCTGAGGTCTTCCTGTTCCCTGCCTACAAGGCACCCCTCATGCATCTCGGTTGTTCCTGCCAAGTGCCCGCCCCCCCTGGGAGAAGGCCAGGGCCTTCCTGGCCTGGCCTGCCAGGTAGCCCCTCCTCACAAGTTTAAACCCCACCTGGAGCGGATGAATTCTGCCAGTCTAAGCTACAGGACCTCTCTTCCCTTTGAGCTTCCCAGAGCCATACATTTACATCCCTTATTTTTTGTTTGTTCAAACAACATGAAGTCTTGCTGCGTTCTGACGATATGCAGTATGCCCCAGCACTAGAACTGGTCCGGAGAATAAAGAGTTAACTCTATGCCAGAGCATAGAACATTGAGCTCATGCTCGGTTCAAACCCCTGTCTGCTGCACTTCAAAGTGCAACCTACAGATTCTTTGTTCCACCTGACTGAACAGTCGCTCCGGAGAGTTTCTCCTTCGCTGGGTTCGGTATAGTAAATCGTCTGTTCATTCCGATTATTACTTTGTTGTTTTTCTCGGTTCAGATCACGGTCTGCTGTACTGTAAGTATGTAGATTTATTTTGATTGTGAAATCTGTGGAAATTGTAAAAAAGTTTGTGTGAGGGGGGTTTTGTCAATCAGTTCGGCTGAACCGATTCTTCCTTTTTGTTGGTTTTTCGCCTTCTAGGTCGGTGAGGTTCGGTACGATCGGTTCCGAATGAATCTTTAAAAAAAACATTTTTGTTTTTTTTTCTCAATACTGTAGAATACTTCAAGTTAGGAACCGATCGGTGAGTCTTGCTCTGGCCTGAAGCTTGTAAAGGGCAAGTTTTTTTCTGTTAGAATGGCTCAGTCTGAGAAACCCAAGAAAAAAACCGGGCCCACTGGGTTTCAACACTGCAGTGTGTGTGGGGAGGTCTTTGCTAAGGCTGATCCCCATACCACCAGTATTTACTGTCTGGGGTTGAACACCTTGATTCAGACTACCAGATTTGTAAATATTGTAAATATTTTCCCAAATCCACCCTGGAGAGAAGGATGGGTAGGCTGAGGGAAAAGGAGGCTGAAAGATCCGCTGACCCGGATGGCCAGCCCAGTTCGGTACTTACCGAACCAGAGGAAGTGTCCTCTGACCAGGGCCAGGCTTCCTCGGGCAAGAGGAGACCGATCCCGATGGGTCGGTTCCTACTAAGAGGAAAAGAAAAGACAAGTCTGCCGGTTCGGAGCCAGAACCTTTACGTCCAACCGCCGAGGAGATAGCCAGAGTGATTAGCATAGTTGAATCGCTCCGTTCGGTTTCGACTGATCCGGCATTGCAAACCAGGCGCCAGGTTCGGTCAGTTCCTCCGGTTCCCGATTAGTCACCAGAAGATTACTATGCTCCGGATTGGGAGGAGGATGAAGATTTTGAAGATGAGGACAAAGAGGTCGGTGATGAAGGTCTGGATGAGCCTATTGAACCGGACATAACCCCAGACAGACCTTCTGGGGCCTCCCCTCTGAGTCCCCATCCCACTTTCTGTTTTACAGAAAGGTGGAAGAAACCCTCCAGCTCCCCGTTGGGGGTAGAATGTAAAGGAGTCAGAGGAGCCTGACTTTGTAGAGAAGATGGATATTCCAGAGTCCAAGAGGTTGTCTATTCCCCTCCATAAGTCTTTTGGGAAACAGACACACACTGTTAAAAACTCCCAATTCGTTGCCTCCATTGGACAAAAGAATGGACAGGAGGTACATGCTGTCAGGCTCTGGCACAGAGTTCCTTTCAAACATGAAGTCTTGCTGTATTCAGACATAATGCAGTTAGCTCCAGCACTTGAACTGCCCTGGAGAGGAAAGAGTTAACTCTATGCAAAAGCATTGAACATTGAGCTCGAGCTCAGTTTTCAAACCTCTGTCTGTGATACTTCCCAGTGTAACCGTCAGATTCTTTACTCCGCCTAACAGTGAAGTCGCTCTGGAGATTTCCTCTGCTCGGTTCGGTAAAAGACAAATAAAAGCATTCGGTTTTAACTGCATTTGTTTATTATTTTCGGATTTCCAGCCTCTGTCTACAGTACAGGTAGTATGTAGATAGGTAGTGACTGTGTTTTATTTCTCTGAAGAGTGCAAATTGTCTTTCTTCAGTTTTTTTCTGGTCGGTCCAGTTCGGAACCGGCTTTGTTGAATTTTTTTTCTTTTTTTGGGATTAGTGTGGTGTTCCGGTACCGATCGGTTTCAAAAGAACTGGAGTTTTACTGTTTCTTTTAAAAAGCCCATGACACAGTTTGTAACCGATTGGTTGCTCATTACCTGGCTTGAAAGCTGCTATAGGGTAATTGTTAGGTTGGCCATGTCTGAGAAACCCAAGAAGAAAACTGGTCCCAGGTTTCAACACTGTACTGAGTGTGGGGAGGCCTTTGCTAAGGCCGACCCCCACCTCATCTGTGTTTATTGTCTGGGGTTTGACCATCTCAAGTCAGACTGCCAAATCTGTAAGAACTTTCCTAAAACCACTCTAGATAAAAGTCTGAGTAGGTTGAAGGAAAGGGAGGCCAAGAGGTCCGTAGATCCGGATGGCCAGCCCAGTTCGGTTGTGGCTGAACCTGAGGAGGCGCCTACTGACCTAGGCGATACCTCCTCAGGCAAAAGGAGAGCCGACCCCGAGGGGTTGGTTCCATCAAAGAAAAAGCGCAAGTCTTCCGGTTCGGATCTTGTATCCCTCTCTCCAACCACGGAGCCAAAGCGATTAGTATTGTCAAGTCGCTTAGACCAGTTCCGTCTGAACCGACAACGCTGGTTCGGCGGCCGGTTTGGTTGGATCTGTCTTCACCGGATTATGACCCAAATGTTTATTATGAGGAGTGGGAGGGAGACGAAGACTATCCTGGTGATGATGATGACAATGAAGGGGGTCTGGATGTGCTCATTGAACCGGACATCTCCCCAGACGGGCCCTCAGGTGTCTCTCCTCCCAGGCTCTCTGAGTCCCTTTCACACTTTTTGTTCTACAAAATGGTGGCACAAACCCTGCAGCTTCCCTTGGTTGAAGCAGCAGAGGAGGAGGAAGAGCCTGATTTTGTGGAGATAATGGACATCCCAGAGTCCAAAAAGCGTCTATCCCTCTTCAAAAATATTTGGGGAAACAGACGCACAAAATTTTACAAACCCCTAATTCAGTACCTCCTGTGGACAAGAGAATGGACAGGAGGTATTCGATATCAGGCTCAGCTGCGTAGTTCCTTAATAGTCATTGCAGCCATGTTGGGGTAGTGCAGGCTGCAGCCTGTGACAGGGCTAACATTCCTTTGGCTTCTCTCCAGGAAAGTGGATGCCATGGCCAAAAAACAGTATTTGGCATCCTCTTTGGGACTCAGGCAGGCTACTTATATGGCCTACACAGTCAAGTACCAGAAATCCAGATGGGACAAAGTTCTGGAACTGGCTAAACAGGCCTCTCCCTAGCTAGCCAAGGAGCTGGAGGAGGTGGCTGCTGATGGAATTGAGGCATCCAAAATGCAATTTTATGCTGCTGTGGACTCCAGTGATGTGGCATCTAGAGTCATGGTTACATCTGTCTCTCTCAGGAGACATGCTTGGCTCAGATGTACTAGCCTTTCCCAGGATACCCAGACTAAGGCTACGGATTTTCCTGTAGTAGGTAACTCTCTGTTTGGGGAGCAGACAGAGGCTTACATGAAGAAAATGGATGAATACTGGGCCACGTACAGGAGTGCACAGGCCAAGGAAAGGCAAGCTACTCTGCACAAGCAGCAGTCTAGGGGCAGGGGCAGGCCCTTTCACAGGCCTTTTTACCAAGCCCAGGCCTTCTCTCCCTTCCCACACGGGGGGTTCTTCAGAGGGAGGGGTAGGAGGAGGATGAGCAGGGCTGCTCCCTCTTTCTCTCAGTCCAAGGCTCCTGCCAAGCAGCCACCCTGATGTGTCAGCCCGGGTCAACTCCCCATTTCCAGTAGGAGGCAGGCTAGCTTACTACTTCCAGGCCTGGAAGTCTGTGAGCTCAGACAAGTGGGTCCTAGAAGTAGTAAGCCAGGGACTGGCCCCCAGCTTCAAAAAATGTCCAAAAAAGAGGGCCAAGTCTTTTCCACCTGCATCAATCTCAGAAACCCTTGCCCTAGAGGCAGAGGTTGCCTCTCTTCTAGCTATCAGAGCAATAGAGAAGGTTCCTACTCAGCACAAGGGAAAAGGACTGTACTCCAGGTACTTCCTTACACCAAAGAAAACCGGAGTGGTGACCCATCCTAGACCTAAGATATTTGAACAAACACATTGTAAAGCCAAAATTCAAAATGGTAACTCTGGGAATAATCCTTCCCTCTCTAAGGCCAGGGGATTCGCTAGCATCTCTGGACCTCAAGGATGCCTACTTCCATATTCCTATCAGGTGCTCCCACAGAAAATACCTCAAGTTAGAGTTGCCTTCAGGCCATTACCAATTTAGAGCCATGCCATTTGGTCTAACATCAGCTCCAAGGGTGTTCACAAAGTGCCTTGCAGTAGTGGTGGCTTACCTCAGAAGACAGGGTATCACCATTTTTTCATCTCTAGATGACTGGCTGTTAGTGGGTCAGTCTCCTTTACAGGTCAAGTCAGCTCTTCAAACTACTCAGGACCTACTCAGCTCCTTGGGCTTTCTTCTCAGTCTTCCAAAATCTGTGATCGAACCAGTTCAGCTTCTCACCTTTATAGGCATAGAGCTAGACACTGTACAAGCAAAAGCCTTCCTTCCCCTGACAAGGGTAAAGGCCCTAGTGGATCTTTCTTCCTCCTTTTGACCTCAGGTCTCCCGCCCAGCAAGACAGTTCCTCCAGCTCCTGGGCCACATGGCAGCTTCCAAGGCAGTGGTGCAGGGAGCAAGGTTCCAGATGAGGGACATTCAGTTTCAACTGAGGTCTTTTTGGTCTCGGAAGAAGGATTCACTTACCAAACTGATTCTAGTGACTCAGACACTGGTCCAAGCTCTCCAGTGGTGGCTGGACCAGGACAGCCTCAGACAAGGGGTTCCATTTCTCCCTCAAGTCCCATCAGTAGTTTTAACTATGGATGCTTCTCTTCTAGGGTGGGGAGCCCACCTGGGAGCCCTGACAGCTCAAAGGCCCTGGTCTCCACAGGAGTCTCTCCTCCATATCAATCTTCTGGAATTCAGGGCAGTTTTCTTAGCCCTGCAGAGCTTCTCGGATTCAGTCAAGGGCAAGGTGGTCCAAGTCGGAATGGACAACACCACCACAATGTGGTACATCAACAAGCAGGGAGGCATTCGGTCCTTGGCCTTGTGCACAGAGGCCATGAAGCTGTGGTCTCTGGCCTATTCTCTTCAGACTTCTCTGGTAGCAGTTCACCTTCCAGGGAAGGACAACTTACTAGCAGATGCTCTGAGCAGAATTTCTCAGGGTCACCACGAATGGTCCCTGGATCCTCACATACTGGAGGTCATCTTCTCCAGATGCGGCACTCCAGAGATAGATCTCTTTGCAACTCCGGACAGTCATCAACTTCCACTGTTTTGTTGCAGACCTCCAGTCCTGGGGACAGTCCCCCAGGATGCTCTTCTTTTGGACTGGAAGGGCAGGTTTCTCTGTGCCTTCCCTCCCTTCACTCTGCTGTTCAGAGTTCTGATCAAGATCAGGACTCAACCCTGCACAGTGATACTGGTGGCTCCAGACTGGGCCAGACAGCCTTGGTATCCTCTACTGCTGTCCTTGTCAGTGTTGCATCCCCTGTCTTTGTCCAGGACATAAAATCTCCTGTCCTCCTCCCAAGGGTGGATCTGGTACCCCAATCTCCAGTCTCTCCATCTCAAGGCCTGGCTCTTGAAGAGTTAGAATATGCAGCTATACATCTTTCGCAGGGAGTTCTGGATATTCTGAAGATCTCTAGGAAACCTTCCACTAGAAAAAACTTACAACTCCAAATGGAAAAGGTTCGGTATTTGGTGCTCTCAGAAAGGCATCCTGCCCAATTCTGCAGACATTTCCACAACCTTAGACTATCTAGTTCATCTCAGTGATTTAGGCCTTAGGCCTGCCACTCTGAAGGTTCATCTAGCAGCTGTCTCTGCATTTCTCTCAGCAGGGAAGGGCTCTTCCCTGCATCTCATCCTGTTTTCCAAAAGTTTTTCAAAGGTCTGGTTCACATTAACCCTCCCTTTAGGGAGCCCACTCCGCCTTGAGATCTTAATATCTGCATAGCTCAGCTAATGCAGCCGACTTTTGAACCTCTGACTTCAGCCAAATTGAAGTACTTGACCTGGAAAACCATATTCCTGGTAGCTATTACTACTTCCAGGTGGATTAGTGAGCTACAGGCCCTGTCAGTGGAACCTGACTTCATCTCCTTCCATAGGGACAAAGTAGTCCTCAGAACCAATAGGAGGTTCTTGCCCAAAGTGGTTTCAGATTTTCATCTGAACCAGTCTGTATCTCTCCCTGTGTTTTTCACTGACCATTCTTCTTCAGGTGAAAGAAGGTTACACAGTTTGGACGTTAAGAGGGCCATTAGCTTCTACATTGAGCATACTAAGGCACATGGAAATAACTGTCTTAAATTGTTTCTCACATATGGTGAAGTGGGAAAGGGTAAGCCTGCCACTAAGAGAACTATTGCCAGGTGGATTGTTTCTTGTATACAGTTTTGTTATGACAAATTGGGTAGGACGCCCCCTTCAGACCTGAGGGCTCATTCAATCAGGGGTACAGCTGCTTCTCTAGCTGCAGCCAGAGATATACCTTTGTTAGGGATCTGTAAAACAGCCACCTGGAAAACAGTACATACTTTCACCAAGCATTACTCCCTGGACATCCAAGCTAGAAGTGATGCTAGGTTTGGTACAGCAGTACTGCAGAGCCTCTTCCCAAAGTAGGTTTTGCATTCCCCCACCATAGGGAACTGCTTGGTAGTCTGCATTATGTCTGAATAGAGCAAGACTTCATGTTGTTTGAAGGAAAAATTACTCACCGTAGTAATGTTGTTTCTTCTAATGGAGTCTTGCTGTATTCAGACCCCCCCTCCCCTCTCAGAACCTGGTTTTGGGAAGTGGGCTGGCAGGTACTGTGTTGCACCTCAGGGGTGTACCTTGTACCCACCCTCTTGGGTGGGGTAGATGTTGTTGTTGTTATTTTTCTGGTGTTTTACTAAATATTGTCACTACCTTTCATTCTTGGGTTCTCGACTTGAGTCTTTTGGGGCCCAAGAAGATATATTTTACCCTTTGGCTATATTTGAACAATTTCCATACTTTAGTTGCTAGTTAGTTAGCTCGTAAGAATCTGATGGTTACACTGGGAAGTACCACAGACAGAGGTTTGAAAACAGAGCTCGAGCTCAACATTCTGTGCTTTTGCAAAGAGTGAACTCTTTCCTCTCCGGGGCAGTTCAAGTGCTGGGGCTAACTGCATTATGTCTGAATACAGCAAGACTCCATTAGAAGAAACAACATTAATATGGTGAGTAATTTTTTCTTATCAGCAATGCAGCCATGTTGGGGTAGTACAGGCTGCAGCCTGTGACAAGGCTGGCATTCCTTTGGCTTTACACCCCCCAGATAAGGACTCCAGAACGATAGATGCCATTGCCAAAAAAACAGTACTTGGTATCTTCCCTGGGACTCAGGCAGGTGAATTACGTGGCCTATGCAGCCAGGTACGATACTGCTTTGGAGCTGGCTAAGCAGGCTTCCCCCCAGCTAGCCAAAGAGATGCTAGAGGTGGCTGCTGATGGGACTGAGGCATCAAAGATCCAATTTCATGCTGCTGTGGACTCCAGTGATGTTTTATCAAGAGTCATGGCTACATCTGTGGCTCTTTGGAGAATGTCTTGGCTCAGATGTACTAGGCTATCACAGGATACCCAGGTTAAGGCTGTGGATTTCCCTGTACACGGTAATTCTCTTGTTTGGAGAGCAGACAGAGAATTACATGAAAAAAATGGACGAGTACAGGACCACCTACAGGCGTGCACAGGCCAAGGAAAGGCAGGCTGCTCCTCAGAGGCAGCATTCTAGGGGCAGGCCTTTTCACAGGACTTTCTACCAGGCTCAGGCCTCCTGTCCTTTTCCTTAGAGGGGGTTCTTCAAAGGGAGAGGAAGAAGGGGGATCAGCAGGGCTGCATCTTCCTCTCAGCCCAAGGCTCCTGCCAAGCAGACACCCTGATGTGTCAGCCCGGGTCAACTCCCCTATTCCTGTAGGAGGCAGGCTGGCTTACTACTTCCAGGCCTGGAAGTCTGTTACTTCAGACAAGTAGGTCCTGGAGGTAGTAAGCCAGGGACTGGCCCTCTGCTTCAAAAAATTTGCAAAGCTGAGGGTCAGGTCTTTTCCACCTGCAAGCATTTCAGAGACCATCGCCCTAGAGGCACAGGTTTCCTCTCTCTTGACCCTCAAGGCCATAGAGACAGATTCTCTGATTCATTGGGACAAAGGCCTGTACTCCAGGTACTTCCTTACCCCAAAGAAGACAGAGGAGTGGCGACCCATCCTAGACTTAAGGTTTCTAAACAAACACCTGCTCAAGCCAAAGTTAAAAATGGTGACTCTGAGATTAATCCTTCCCTCTCTGAAACCAGGGGACTGGCTAGCCTTCCTTGAATCTTAAGGATGCCTACTTTCACATTCCCATCAGGTGCTCCCACAGAAAGTACCTCAGGTTTGAATTGCCCTCAGCTCATTATCAGTTCAGAGCAATGCCCTTCGGGCTAACATCAGCTTCAAGGGTGTTTACAAAATGTCTAGCACCAGTAGTAGCATTTCTCAGAAGGCAAAACATTGCCATATTTCCATATCTGGACGACTGGCTCGTGGTGGGGCAGTCTCCAGACCAAGTCAAGCCTGCAAGTCATTCAGCAATTGCTCACCTCTCTAGGCTTTCTCCTCAGTCTTCAAAAATCAGTTCTTGAACCATTTCAGTTCCTGACCTTCATGGGAGCAGACCTGGATACTGTCCAGGTGAAGGCTTTTCTTCCCCTAACAAGGGTAAAAGCTCTGGCAGAACTGGCTTCTTCCTTCTGCCCTCTGGTCTCTCAGCCAGCAAGGCACTTTCCTCATCTCCTGGGCCACATGGCAGCCTCCACTGCATTGGTCCAAGGTGCCAGATTTCAGATGAGGGACATTCAGTTCCACTTGAGGGCTTATTGGTCTCAGAAGAAGGACCATGTGACCAAATTAGTCCCAGTGACTCGGACTTTGATCGAGGCTCTCCAGTGGTGGTTGGATCAAAGCAACCTCAGGCAAGGAGCCCCTTTCATCTCCCAGTCTTATTCAGTCATTCTGACCACAGATACTTCTCTCCTGGGCTGGGGTGCTCATCTGGAAGACCTCACAGTTCAGGGGTTGTGGTCTTCTTAGGAGTCCCTGCTTCACATCAGTCTTCTGGTGCTCAGGGCAGTGTACCTGGCTCTACTAGCTTTCTCAGGGTTAGCTTAGAACAAAGTGGTTCAGGTCAGAACAGACAATACCACCACCATGTGGTACATCAACAAGCAGGGAGGCACTCGGTCTACGACCTTGTGCATGGAAGCCATGAGATTGTGGTCTCTGGCTTATTCCCTACAGAAAACTCTAGTAGCAGTTCACCTTCCAGGAAAAGACAACCTGATAGCTGATGCTTTGAGCAGGATTTCTCGGGGCCATGACACGTGGTCCCTGGATCCTCTAGTTTTGAAGATTTTCTCGAAATGGGGCACTCCTCAGATAGACCTCTTTGCAGCCCCAGACAATCACCAACTTCCTCTCTTCTGTTGCAACCCCCCAGTCTTTGGCTTAGTCCCCTTGGATGCTCTAATTTTGGATTGGAAGGGGAAATTTCTGTATGCATTTCCCCCCTTTCCCCTGTTGTTCAAAGTTCTAGTCAAAATAAGGTCACAATCTTGCAAAGTGATCCTGATTGCTCCAGAGCAGCCTTGGTATCCTCTGTTACTGTTACTGTCACTGACAGTCCATCCTCCTTTGGTTCTCCCCAAGAGTCACAATCTGTTGACTTCCTCTCAGGGGAGCATTTAGTACCCCAATCTTCAGTCTCTCAACCTCAGGGCCGGGCTCTTGAAGAGCTAGAATATGCTGGTATGAATTTGTCCCAGGAGGTTCTGGATATTCTTAAGGCCTCTAGGAAACCTGCTACTAGGAAAACTTACAGCTCCAAGTGGAAGAAATTTAGCATTTGGTGTTCAGATAGGCACATTTCTCCAAGCACTGATAACCTGTCTACAGTCCTTGACTATATGGTTCACCTTAACAGCTTAGGTCTCAGATCAGCTACTCTCAAGGTTCATCTGTCAGCTGTTTCTGCTTTTCTGTCAGTAGGAAAGCCCTCTTCACTGGCATCTCATCCTCTTTTCTGCACGTTTTTCAAGGGTCTCCTTCATACTAAACCACCCTTCAGAGATCCCATTCCTGTTTGGGATCTTAATATCTGCATTGCTTAGCTCATGCAGCCACCCTTCGTGCCTTTGGCATCAGCAGAGCTGAAGTACTTGACTGGGAAGACTGTATTCTTGGTAGCCATCACCTTGCAATCTGTCTCAGTGGACCTGATTTTATCTCATTCCACAGGGATAAGGTGGTCCTCAGAACTAATAGGAGGTTTTTACCTAAGGTGGTCTCGGATTTTCATTTAAATCAGTGTATGAACCTTCCTGTCTTCTTTACTGACCATTCCTCTTCAGGTGAGAGGAGATTACACAGTCTGGATGTTCAGAGGGTTCTTAGTTATTACATTGAGCATAATAAGGCCATTAGGTCTGGCTTTTCTCAGCTGTTCCTCGCTTTTGGTGAAGTGGGAAAAGGCAGGTCAGCTACTAAAAGAACTATTGCCAGGTAGATTATCTCCTGTATCCACTTCTGCTATGAAAGGCTAGGTAAGAACCCTCCCTCAGGCTTGAGGGCTCATTCGACCAGGGGTACAGCAGCTTCTCTGGCTGCTGCCAGAGATATACCTCTGGTAGAGATTTGTAAAGCAGCCACCTGGAAAACAGTCCACACATTTACGAAGCGTTACTCCCTGGATATCCAGGCTAGGAGTGATGCTAGGTTTGGCACAGCAGCACTGCAGAGCCTATTCCCGAAGTATGTTCTGGACCCGCCTCCTGGGAGGTACTGCTTGATAGTCTGTATATTGTCAGAATACAGCAAAACTTCATGTTGTTTGAAGAAAAAATTCCTCACCTTAGTAATTGTATTTCTTCTAATGGAGTCTTGCTGTATTCTGACCTTCCTCCCTGCCTCCCCTCTCAGAACCTAGTGTTGGGATGTGGGCTGGCAGGTGCGTTGTTGCACCCCAGAGGTGCATTGACCCTCTCCCCTGTTGGAAGAGGGGGTGCATAGTGCTTCAAGTATTCTTTTGAAGTGTGTTTCACTACCAGTTTTTTTCTTTTGGGGCCTTAGACTTGAGTCTTTGGGAACCCTTTGTATTAATAGCCTTTTGGCTGTAGTGTTTTTTTTACAATTTCCGCAGGGTAGCTGTAGCTAGTCACTTTGGGCTTGTAAAAATCTGACGGTTGCACTTTGAAGTGTAGCAGATAGGGGTTTGAACCGAGCACGAGCTCAACATTCTATGCTCTGGCAAAGAGTTAACTCTTTGTTCTCTGGAGCAGTTCTAGTGCTGGGGCATACTGCATATTGTCAGACTACAGCAAGACTCCATTCAAAGAAATACAGTTACTAAGGTGAGTAATTTTTTCTTCTGCACACTGGCCCTAGGCACCGGTAGTGTCTCCGAGAAGGAGACCAAGCACCCCACTTCCTGACAGCCCCTAGCCAGTTCCCTAAACCTAGCCTGAATCTCCAGCTCACTGTTCTCCTCTATATCGTTTGTACTCAGGTGCACTAATATGTCAGGGGTCCCACCACACTCCTACGCTAAAGAATAGACCAGATGGTTTGCCTTTTGCACCATCAAGCCAGATATTCTCCTGGACTTAACACCACAGGAAGTCCCCCCCCCCCTTCCACCTGATCCCCCTAATCATGGAGCCCCCCAGGAGAAGTACTCTTACTGACTCTTTTCCCTAGACCTGCTTGCTATCTCAGTTGCCCCTCCCCCACGTTGTCATGCATCCCCCCTCCCTCATGCCAAAATCCAGCCTGTCCCTCCCATTCCAACCCTTATTTCTCACTGACCTGACCTCCCAGCCTCTTCCCTTCCTGCTATAGCACTCTGGTCCATTCCTGCTTTTCTCCTGGGAGCAAGGGCCCCCCTTGCCCCCAGGTCTTCTCCTCACTGATCTGTCCACCTCAGCCACTCCCTTCCCCTGCTATGCCTGGGACCATCCCCGTATCTCCCTAGGGTTAAGGCCCCTGCCCCAGCTCTTTTCCTCTCAGACCTGTCCTCCACCACCACTTCCCTCCTCCTCCTGCACCCAGTCCCAACTCAGTATTTCCCCAGGAACATGGGACCCCCCGCTCCACTGGAAATGCACTGGCCCCCCTTCCCTCTCTCCTCCACAGCATTGATCAATTACTATAAACTACTGGTGTGATCCTGTTTCAGACAGAAGCCCATCTCTTCAAGTGGTGTAACAGGCTGTGCTTTGAAACAACTGAAAAGCTGCATGGGATATACTATATTGGACTAGAAATCTGCAACTGATCTCTCTTACTTACATCTGAGGGAAGTTTTCCTTACTTTACAGTCTTACATTGGTATTGCTTTGTGTTTAATTTCGTTTTTAAATCAGGAAAGGGGTTTTCAAAACTACTTATCTTGTGAGCAACTTCAGAAGGGTTGAAATAACTGCATATTTGATTTTCCTCTGTGGCTAACTGGACTGTCTACTAGTATTCTGTAACACTTTGCATCAAATTACTTTTAAATAGTTGACAAATCTGTTACTGGGGATTAGCTGAATTACTATAAAGGGCAGTACTCACCAGGGTGGTGGAGCAGTGGTGTATTTGATTGTTTCTAACAGTCATCAAAGGTTGTGGACTACCCACCCACCCTTCCCCACCCACCCCCAGGCGTAACGCTTCCTTTATAGCCAAGGTTCTGACAGCACTTCAACAGGTCTTGGGGCAGAACTGTCATATTCTTAATTACCCAGCACAGTGCATAAAGGGTAAGAACACACCACACAAAGGAAGAAAAAAAATATATATATATATATTACATATTGTATATTATAAGGGAGAGGGACATGTGGGGAGTGGTGCAATGCACTGGCTGTGGGGCAGCAGTTTTCCGGGAAACATTCTGGAAGCTACGTTGCTGTCCTATTTGCAGGCAACTGTCAGCTCTGAGGGAGGAGGTAGCCCACCTCCAGGCTGAACTGGCAAGGACTAAGGAGGCCTCCCCCACCCAAAGAGCACCACTGCCACAGAGGCTGCCAAGTATGAAGAGCAGGTGGACCACAGTGGGTTCTGGGAGGGTACGGGTGGTGGAACAGAGGCGAAGCCCCCTAGTTGTACCTCTACACAAACCATATGCCAGTCTGGCAGAGCAAGGTTCCTCTATGATGGCACCCTCAGTGGAGACCAAGAAGAATGCTGAGGACACCCACAAGGGAGACCCACAGAAGGGTGGCAAGGGACACCACAGGGGAAGGAAACAGCTTCTGATAGGGGACTCAGTTGTTAGAGGGGTAGACCTGGGGAAGGGAGAGGAGAAGGAAGTAAGGTGCCTACCTGGTGCCATGGCTTGGAGGGACAAGAAGCGAATCCTCAGGATTGCAGAAGCAGCATCACAAGAGAGGGAACTAGATATTGTCCATCTTGGGACAAATGACCTAGCTAGGCATGGGATCAGTGCAGTGCAGGATGAAATTGTGGAGTTGGGGAGGGGCCTCAGAGAGGTAGCAAGCACAGTTACCTTCTCAGAGGTGCTGCCAGTCCATGGCAGGGGTGAGGCTAGGGTACTACACACCATGCAGTTTAATGAATGGTTGCAAAACTGGTGCAGAGCACAGGGCTTTGGCTTCATTGTGGTGTGGGGTACACCTGGAGAAATGAAGATTTATACTGGCACGATGGTCTGCATCTGTCCATGAAGGGAACCAAGATCCTAAGTGACAGGTTTAAATGCTTCCTTGGCAAGCTTTTAAACTAGCCATGGGGGGAGGTGCTAATAAGAGGCAGGAAATGTCAAGCCTCCCCCCACAAAACATGACGGATAGTGAGGTAAACACTGAGGTACAGTGCTCAACAGAGGGCAGGACAGGGGTAAATGGAAAAATAGACAAGGGCAAAAAGAGTAGGCATGGGGAAAAAAAGGATAAAGCCAACATTAAATGGAGGGCAATGAGTACCAATGCCCATAGTCTGGGAAACAAGCTTCCTGAGCTAGTAGCCTTGATGGAAGATGAACACTTGGATATTGTGGCAGTCACAGAAACATGGTACACGGGAACCATGACTGGGATGTCAACATACTGGGGTACACAGTCTACAGAAGGGACAGGGAGGGGAAAAGAGGAGGTGGAGTAGCTCTATACATAAGGGAAGGGATCAAAGCTACAGAACTAAAAAGTAAAGGGGAGGACAAGAGGCACTCTGGGTCACCTTGGAGACAGGGAATGGCATCACAATCTGCACAGGGGTTGTATACAGACCCCCATCTCAAGGGGAGGAAATGGACAAGAAAATGATTGAGGACATTCTCAAAATGGCTGAAAAAGGGGAGATACTGTTAATGGGGGACCTGAATATGCCAGATGTTAAATGGATGACATGTACTGCTGCCACATCCAAGAGCAGGGTCATTCTCGATGCCCTGCAGGGGGCAGGCCTTAGACAGCTAGTGTTGGAACCCACTTGGGAGGAAGCAATACTAGACCTGGTACTCTCAAATGGAGAGAGGATCACAAATTTAGAAGTCGGTAGACATCTGGGAACAAGCGACCACTGCACAGTGTGCTTCACAATAAGCACAACCATGGAGACAAGCCATACAAAAACAAGCATACTGGACTTTAGAAGGGCTGACTTTGGCAAAATGGGTGAATACCGAGGAATGCACTAGCAAATGGGCAAAAAGGAGGGGTGGAAGAACAATGGAGAAAAATCAGAACTGCCATCATAGAGGCAACAAGCCTTTTGTGTGAAACAGATAAAGAAAACAAAGCGGAGTAAAAAACCACTATGGTTCTCAAAAGAGGTGACAGGTTAAGGAGAAAAAGGCTGCATTCAAAAAGTATAAGGCATCACAGAAGGAGCACGACAGGGAACTGTATCAATTAAAGCAGAAAGAAGTGGGGAAGGCAGTCAGAATAGCTAAGGCCCAAACTGAGGAAAAAATAGCCAACTCAGTTAAAATGGGGCATAAAACCTTTTATAGGTACATTAGGAAGCATAGAAGGTTAAGGGAGGAATAGTGAAGATTAATAAAGGAGAGGGGAGGTGGGCAGAGGGAGACAGTGAAAAGGCAGAGATACCGAATGAATACTTTTGCTCAGTATTCACAAAAGAAGATGAGGAGGAGTTACCTAAACCAGACAATAGAAGCACTCTGGGTAGGGGGGGTTGATACCAGTCCATTTACAGAAGAAAGAGTCCTGAAAGAACTCCTAAAACTCAAGGTGGCCAAAGCAATGGGGCCTGATGGGATTCACCCTAGAATCCTAAAAGAACTAAGGGAGGACCTAGTGACACCACTGACCACACTTTTTAACAAATCATGGGAGGATGGGGTGGTACCAGAGGACTGGAGGAGGGGCAGATGTGATTCCCCTTCACAAGAGTGGGAGCAAGGCAGAAGCAGGAAACTACAGACCTGTAAGTTTGACCTCAGTGGTAGGAAAAATGATGGAATCACTTCTGAAAGAAAGAATTGTTGAGTACCTAGAGGCCAGCGAGGCACAGGACCCAAAGCAGCATGGATTTACAGCAGGAAGGTCATGTCAGACCAATCAAATAGATTTCTTTGACTGGGTGACCAAAGTAATAGACCAGGGAGGGGCTGTGGATATGGCCTACCTAGACTTTAGCAAGGCATTTGACACAGTCCTGCACAAAAGATTAATAATCAAGTTAGCCAGCTTGGGAGTGGGTCCCAGGGTGATAGCCTGGGTTGCAAACTGGCTGCACAACAGGACACAGAAGGTAATAGTGAGTGGCACACATTCCGAAGAAAGGGGGGTCACTAGTGGAGCACCTCAGGGCTCAGTACTGGGTCCAGTCCTCTTTAACATCTTTATAGGTGACATTGCAGAGGGTCTGGAGCGAAAGGTATGCCTCTTTGCAGATGATACAAAGATCTGTAACAGAGTTGATGCACAAGGGGGGTAGAAAGGATGAGAAGGGGCTTGGCAAGGTTGGAAGAACGGTCAGACATATGGCAACTTAGATTCAATGCAAAGAAGTGCAAATTAATGCACCTGGGAAGCAAAAACCCAGGAGAAGAGTACACAATAGCAGGGGAGGTACTAACAACAACAAAAATGGAACGGGACTTGGGGGTAGTCATATCAGATGATCTAAAGGTGGGTAAGCAATGTGAGAAGTCAGTGAGGAGAGCCAGGGGGATACTGGGATGCATAGGAAGGGGCATCACAAGTAGAGAAAGGGAAGTGGTTATCCCTCTGTACAGACAGTTGGTGAGACCCCATCTGGAGTACTGTGTGCAGTTTTGGAGACCTCATCTACGCAAGGACATAGACAGGATGGAAGCAGTCTAGAGGAGGGCAACTAAAATGGTGCAGGGTCTGCATCAGAAATCATATGAAGAGAGACTGAGAGAGCTTAATATGTATACCCTTGATGAAAGGAGGGACAGGGGACATGATAGAAATGTTCAAGTACCTCAAGGGAATCAACAAAGTCCAGGAGGGTAGCATCTTTCAGAAAAAGAGATGTGTAAGAACAAGGGGACACAATTTAAAGATAGACGGGGGGGTGAGGTGGGACGGCTCAGGGGTAATATGAGGAAATCGTTTTTCACGGAGAGAGTGCTGGATGTGTGGAACTGCCTTCCTGGGGAGGTAGTTGGGGCTAAAACAGTGGGGGAATTCAAACATGCATGGGTCAGACACAAGGCAATAGTAGTGGGGGGTGGCAGAAAGTAGGCTGTTGGTTAACTAGAATCTACAGCTTATCCAGTAGGTAGGGAAATGGGCAGACCAGGTGGGCCAAGTGGTCCTTATCTGCCGTCAAAGACTATGTTTCTATACCTGCGCCTCTCCCTCCCAGCATAACCTCACCCCCTGTATTGTACCCACTTCTTTTACTAGGTCCTCCTATCCCCCCCCAAGCTCCCCCTTCCTTGCCATCCCCTCCCTGTCCCATTGTGACCTAACTCCCATTTCTCCTGCCGGCTCGCATCCTCTGTATCCTGCCGCCCCGAGACCCTATGCCTGGGAGTATGTCCTACCCCTCCCGTGTCTGCTGAGCCCATTTCCATCCCGCTTACCTGCCTCCAGAGGAGCCTCCACCTCTCCAAATTCCCCTCCCTCGCTTATCAGTGTCGGGGGTGTGAATCTGTTGTTATGCTCTGTGCTATTTGTCTGGCCTCCCCTGCTGACTCAATTCCCCTATCAGTTCTCTTTTGCCCATACCCCCAATGCTCTTCTCCTATCCTCTTGCCAGGCCCCCTGTTTTCTATTTCTCCTAACCTTGTGCAAGTCCCCATGGTCCTTATTTTGCTTAGGGCCACACCAACCCATGCCCCCTGGTGTTCCCCTCCTTCCTCCAGGGTCCACTCCTACACCCCCCATTTTGGTAGGACAGTCCCCTGCGCTCATGCCATCCTTCTCCTGTCTGTTCTCGCCCATTTGGGTTGCCTCACCTAAACCCACTACCATTTTACCATTCTTCCCCACTGTCCCCCCAACCCACCCCTCACAGAGCCACCCTTTTTCACCCTCCTTCCCCCAACATCCATCTTAGCCACTTGACCATTTTCCCTGAGATGTGTCAACCACTGGCGCACCATACAACCCCCCATCCTCCAGGCTAGGGCTAGCACTGTGGCCGACCCGCACCCCACTACCCTTCTAAAGATACCAGCCCACATGCTGTGTGGACCCTACCCCATCTCTCTCCCATTCGGCTTCCCCATCCTGAATTGCATGAGAGTTTACACACAAACTTGAAAGCCTAGCGTAGCCAGCCTTGTTAAGACCTGTATGACAGGTTAAAACACAACTTGAAAGTCTAGTATAGCCAACCGATAGTTGGTTTAAGTGCAACAAATTCCCAAAAGTTACCAATTTGTTGCTAATTGAGGGCTCTCCCTCATGTCTCGGTTTCAATCCAGCAAACAAAGTCTCCCTCTCAAGGTCTTTAATGGTTAGGTAGAAAAAGTGAGAGCAATGCCACTTTACCAGGAATGCCTCCCTTCCCTGGATGCTGCAGTTCACACCACTCTCTTCCAAGTGGATGTCCACTTCTGAATGAACTGGTGGCCCAGCTTCTCCTGTCCAGTCTGCAGACCGCCAGACTTCAGGCTGCTCCCAACTTCTGCATTTAATAGTGGTCGGGGTTGGGGAGGGTGGGTAGACTGAAAAACCTCTCCCCGGATGTCTTCAGGGCCACCGACCGCAAGCCCCCGCTCCCTCTAGAGCCGACGACCGCGAGCCCCCTGCCAGCAACAGTGAAAACAGCTGCGCCTCCGAGATTTGGAGTAGCGCCATGGCCATGTGTCTTTTGAGGCCTGGCTGCATACTCCAATCTCATGCCACTCTTCTCAATTGGATGAAATCCACCAGTGGGGCAGTTCCTCCTTTCTCCGACTGCGGTCCTCCTGCTCCTACGAGTCCGCCGATTGTGAGACCCTCTCCTGGCCAAAAAATCTCTCCCCGGATGTCTTCAGGGCCTCCGACCACAAGTCCCTGCTCCCTCCAGGGCTGCCGACTACTAGCCCCCTACCAGCAACAGTGAAAACAGCTGCGCCTCCGAACTTCCTAGATGTCATTACATGCCTGAGCCAGAACAAGGAAAAACAAAGCAAAGAAAAAGGAATCATCCGGCGCACATGAGGCCTCGGCCTACTGGCGCCACACCGGACGCACCAGGATTCTCCCTCCAGCCTGGCTCACCAGGAACTCCTAACGTGGGGTAAGTACCCACTGGGTTGTGTGCAGGGGGAAGAATTTGAGAACAGGAGCTGTGGCCAGTGGGGCACTGGAGCTCCCAGACTGAATGGGCACCAAAGGCAACATCCCCAGCCAATTAGGTAGGAGCATTTAAAAAAAAAAAAAAAAAGAATAAATAAAAAAATATGGCCTTTATCCTCCTGCCCCTCCCATCGGCTCCTTTCTGCTGTTGATCCGCAGCCCCTTCACCTCACCTCAAGGACTTAACCCATCTACTTCTTACCTCGTTGTGTGAGTGTGTGGGATGGATGGTGGTGGTGCAGTGCCTTCAGGGTCACAGCATCATCTTGCAGACATGGGATGTTTTCAGCCCATTACTCACCTTGAGTCGGAGCTGGCAGCATCCAATGGTGCATGCTTTCAGTGCCCACATCCGACTTTGAATTTTGATGACCACTGTTCTGCCAGCTACCCCCTGCTAGGTGGCAGAAGTACACACTGTTCCCCCCACCCCAAAGGAGGAGATCCATCAATGGACACTAAATTCTTCCCCCGCCAGCCCCTGAGAAACCTTGGTCCATTCCCGAACCCATATCGCTGGTGTGGTGGGAGGTAAGGTGGGATGCCTCGACTCTCCATGCCACTAGACTTGGCTACAGGTTTACTGTAGCTGTGATTTTCTTAGAAAATATTGTTCGTGTCCCTGAGGGGGACTGAACCTGCAACCCACTGTTCTACAGTCCTGTGCTTTTACCCTCTATACCATTCAGCCAGAACTGTTTTTTGCAATTCTTTCCCCGTTCTCTTTGTTGCTGAGGGAAGTGACATAAAAACAAGATTACTGTCCCTTGGACTTTATTAGCTTTGGCTGCTTGTGTACACATGGTACCATACTGCTGTGTTTATGACATCATAATTATCATCACAGCAACAGATTGGGATGTCATAAACCGAATTGTGACTGCAGAAGTAGACAAGCAAGCAGAGAACATAGGGCAGAAATCCTGTTTCCATGCAAATTTCCTTAGTAATAAACAAATAAGGGTGACCGTTACAAACAACCATTTGTGAATGCTGAATTTTGCTTGCTGGTATTAGCATTGGAAATGCAGGAGTTAGACAGATGCAGAGTAGGAATGGCAGTGAAGTATTGAACTTCACATCAACTCCACCTCCAACCTGCAGAGATGGACAGGCATTGGGGTATGCGTTTGGGTTGTCGCCCATAACGTTCATGCCATTTCGTCTCACCCTATCCTGCAGACACTGACGAGTGTTGAGGTGTGCCTTGGGGTGTTCAGCTTTACAGTCACCCCACTCCATAAGGGCATATGCTGAAATGGATGCAATATAGGAGAATGGGGTGAAATCTGAGGCTGAAGAGCCCATGGCACACCTCGATGCCTGTGACTGGCTGCAGGGTGGGGTTGTGGGGGGTGGAATGGCATGAGCATTACAGTCGGCAATCCAAAGGCACACCCCTGATGCCTGTCAGTCTGTACATGGTGGGATATTATGGTTAGAAATCCTAATGTCCTGGGCATTTGTTGGTATTTGCACTACAAATTTTCAACATGGCCTTTTTGTGACCCCCACCTCATGAAAGCATTTGGGACCTCTTCTCATGAATAGTGGCACTGTGATTTTGCCAATGTGTCCCGAACTTTGAGTTTCTACAGTGACCGTGCCATTGTGTGCCAGATGTACGAAACACAGATCGGGCAGGATGTGAAGAATGACAGCTGTACCATTCATAGTGAGGTGTGAAGAGATGACAGTGTTGAAAATCTGTAGTGAAAATATTAAAAATGCTCAAACTTCCGAGCATACGTGGAAACTGCGCAGCGCATGTGTGTAACAGTCATTTTAGTGGAATTATTTCACCAAATTTTCAACATAGGCATTTTGTGACCTCTGCTTATGAACACTGTCACTATGGTTTTCTTAATGTGTCCCGAACATCGATTTCCAACAGCAAATGTGCTATTCTGCGCCAGATGAGTAAACGCATATTTCGTGGCAGGATGTGAAAAATGACAGCTATACTATTCATAAGGAGGTCTGAAAAAAATGCCAATGTCAAAATCTGGAGTGAAAATACTACAAATCTGAGAAGTTACGAGGGTGCGTGGAAACTGCATAACGCACACTTGTAACATGGTCATTTTATGGACATTTGTCACCAAATTGTCAACATAGGCATTTTAGCACCTCTGTTCATGAACAGAGTCACTGCAACTTTATATACGAACATATGAACATATATGAATCTGCCAGCAGAACACAACAATTGGTCTATCTCAGTCTGCCCGAGTGTGCAGCTAGCATCCTAGATTGCAGCTGCCCAAGCCTCCTCCCCCTCAGTTCCTCCCTCACTTGTCCCAGCCCCTGCACCCCGACTCTTCCTCTTGCTTTATCCCACTCCTTCTAAAAGCTATTGACTGTCCCACATGTTACCACCCCCTCTGGCAGTGCATTTCAACTAGACACCACCCTCTCAGTGAAGTAGTGCCTCCTCATTTCCCTCTTGAAACGTCCCCCTTCCAACCTTAGTCCGAGCCCCCTTGTCTCTCTTCCACTCCTCAGTTTAAACACTCCCTTGGTGCTAGGTTTATTTACCCCCCCTCAGGTATTTAAACGCTTCAATCATATCCACTCTGTCCTTCCTCTCCTCCAGTGTGTACATGTTCAGCTCCTTCAGCCTAACTTCATATTCCTTTCCTTCCATCCCCTTGAACATTTTTGTTGCCCTCCTTTGCACCCCCCTCCAGTAACTTTATATCTCTCCTCAGGTATGGCCTCCAGTATTGCACACAGTACTCTAGGTGCAGTCTGACCAATGAGATCTGTAGAGAGAGGTAGGATCACATCGCTGTGTCTGGATGAGAACTCCCTTGCGATGCACCCCAGCGTCCTGTTTGCCTTTGCTGCTGCTCTTCTGCACTGGGCCGAGCTGTTCATGCTCCCAGTTACCAACACCCCTAGGTCCTTTTCCTCCTCTGTGATCCCCAACCAATAGTCTCTCTTCTGGTTCTTAGCCCTGAAGTGCATCACTTTACGCTTCTTTGCGTTGAATCCTAGCTGCCACTCCACCGACCATGTCTCTAGTTTGGTTAGGTCCACCTGCAGTTTTTCCCATCTGTCCTCTTTGTCCACCACTGCCCCCCAATTTGGTATACTCTGCGAACAGACTACCTTGCTCCACATTCCATGTGCTATATTGTAGATAAAGAGCCCAAATAGTACCGGGCCCAGCAGTGATCCCTGCGGCACCCTGCTTGTCACTGCTCTGGATGCCGAGAGCTCCCCCACCACCATCACTCTCTGCACCCTCCTCTGTAACCAGTTCTCTATCCATTTAGTCAACTTTTTTCCCACCCCCACTGCCGTTGGCTTCCCCCCAGTCTCCCATGAAGCACTGTATCAAAGACCTTACTGAAGTCCAGGAATAGGACATGTACCGCATGGCCCTTGTCCAAGTTCCTTGTCACCCAGTCATAATACTCTGTTAGGTTGGTTTGACAAGACCTCCCTGAAATGAACCCATGCTGCCACCCATCTTGGAAGCCATTACTCTCTAGGAAAACCACCAACCTCTCCTTCAGTATCGCCTCTGTAAGCTTACCCACTATGGACGTAAGACTTACTGGCCGATAATTTCCTGGCTCCTTCCTAGGCCCAGTCTTGTGTATGGGGACCACATGGGCCACCCTCCAGTCCTGGGGCACACACACCCCGTTTCCAGGGAGGTGTTCAACAGATCTGCCAGCGGCTCAGCCAACAGCTCCGCCACCTCCCTCAACAACCTGGGGGTGGATGCCATCAAGACTTGATGCCTTGTCCACCCTTACTGCCCTCAGCCCCTTTAGCACCCTACTCCCTGCGATCACTTTGTCCGTCACCTCCTCCCCTCTTTCCCCACGCCCCATCCCATTCTGATAGTGGACCATACCTCTCCTTAGTGAAAACGGAGCAGAAGTACTCATTTAGAATTTCCACTTGCTCCTCCCTCTTTTCCATCTAATCCCCTCCCCACTTTATCCTCACAATATGTTCCTTGCACTTCCTCTTTTCCCTGACATACCTGAAAAAGTCCTTTTCCTCCTGCCTTTATGCCCTGTGTGGATCTTAAATCCCTGGAGGCCTTAGTGTTTTTCACCCTCCTGGCCACCTCCCTTGACCAACTCCCAAAAGCCTCCTTTTCCTCTCCCTTCCCTGTTCTCCTTTACTTCCGGTATGCAGACCTCTTTGCACTCACCCCTTGCAGCACTTCCTTGTTCAGTCAGCATGGTTTCTTGGCTCTGCTCTTACCCCTGGTGCAGGCTACTGTGGCCTCTGTTAGCCCAGTCTTTATGACCCCCCACTTTTGTTCTGCATCCATCCCTGGCTTACTATCCTGGAGTCTCCCTTGCAGTATTGCTCCCATCACCCGAAGTCCACCTTAATAAAGTCCACCACCTTAATGCCCGTGCCTCCTGTCTCCCTGCCCAGCGCGAGAATGAGCCACACTGTTTGGTGGTCACTATCTGCTAGTGGGTCCTCCATCCTTACCTCTGTCACCGCCTCCTCATTTGCCAGTACTAGGTCCGGAGTGCTACCAAGCCTTGTAGGCCCACTTAGCAATTGCATCAGAAGGCCATCCTGGAATGCATCAAGGAGCACCTGCTCCCTGGTACTGCTAGTGGCCAAGGTGCTCCAGTCAATCCGTGGTAGGTTAAAATCCCCCACTATCACCACACTCCCCCTTCTACACACCCTCCTTATCTGCTCTGGCAACTCTCCATCCAGTTCCCCGGATTGGGCTGGTGGTGGTCTGTACATCATGCCCAGCTTTACCTTTCTGTCCTTGGAGTCCAGGAGCTGCACCCAAAGCACCTTTTTCCTCTCCTCTTCTCCCTTGTCCCTAAATGCATTTAATCCCTTCCCTCACACAGAGTGCAACCCCCTTCCCAACCCCCTAGTCCCTCCTGTATCCTGGGATTGGCAGGTCCCAATCATGGTACTCTGTGGCCCAAGTCTCTGTCACTGCAGCAATATACACCTTCCCCTCTGAAAGGATTACTTGAAGCTCTGCAATTTTGTTCCCCAGGCTTCTTGCATTGAGAGAGACCACCTTCCACCCATGCCCCTCCTTCTCCTCACTCTTCTCCTCTTTGGCCTGTGTCCCTCCTCCTGGTAGTCCGCACATTTTCTCCTCTTCAGTCTTACCGGGTGGTGGTGCCTTCTGTATTACACTCAGACCACTCTGCCCATCCCCTCCCAGAGTTACTACGCCTCCACCTTTACCTATATCTAGGGGGGTGAGCTCATTAGGCTCCCCTGTCCAGACCTTTCTACCAACCTCAGTCTTTTGGCCACCCCCCCCAACTAGTTCAAATTCACCTTAGTAGAGATATACCCCTCTAATCCTGCCTTTAATACTCCCCTCCCCTTCCTGCTCAAGTGCAGCCTATCCCTCACTCACAAGTCAGTATTCCCCCAGACCCTACCCCAGTTTGTCACTAATCCATAATATTTGGTGTGGCACCAGCCCCTCGGTGAACTCCTCAATCCTACCCTTTCTTCCCATGCTTCCACATGGTACCGGGAATACCTCCGAGAATGCCACCAACTCCCCCACCCCCTCACACTGCCTGCCCAACTACTTGAACCTCCCCCTTACTACTTCCATAGTCTCCCCTGCCAACTCGTTTGTACCCACATGCAACACTAAATGAGGTTTCTTCCTTCCTCTCGCTGCACATTTGAGCAGGTCCAGCTCTGCCCCTCCTGCAGTCAACCTGGGGATAGCTTCAACCCAAATACAGCTGTGCCTTTCCCCTTTCCATTGCATACTTCCTTTCAGTAAAAATCCCGAGGACAATTACCCCAGTCCCTTACCCTCTTCCTTCTAATGCCCCTTCCACTACCCCAGTATTCGTTCTTCCCTGCCCCTTACCCCTGTCAGCTGCACACTGTGTGACTTCTGTATCTGTACCCCCTATTTCTGCCTCACCCCTTTTCTCTGCCTTAGTCCTCCTATCTCCCTTGAACCCCTTCCCAACCTGATTACTTCCTATTATTACACTCATACATGCTTCCTATGTCGACCTCCCCTCCTCCCTTGCTGATTTCCAACCCCTCTCCTATCCCTGTTGTTGATTTAGAAACCCCATTCCCTTCTACCCCCATAGTGATGTCCCTCCCATCCTTCCCCCTCCGTAGCCTTCTCTCCTCGAGTCACCACCCTTCCTTACTAGCCCCTTCTCACCCTTTCATCCCTCACTATATCTCTCCCCTACCCACATCCCTCATGCCCCGCTTGTCTTCCCCTTCATTATGTTCCTGCTCCTGCTCTCTCCCGTAGCAGAGACTTGAATCTATTCCTAGTCGATACCCCTCCTACATTTCTTCCCCCATCTGTTCTCCCCTCCTACTTGTTCCCCTCCGTGCCACCCCTGGTCCCTCCCTACCCGCAGTCATCTGCTCTTTCCCCTGGTACTCCTCATGGTCTCTTCCTTCCCGATCAGGAGACCCCCTCACCCTCAGGCACCTCTCCCTTCTCCTCTCTTTTCTGCTAGTGCCTCTAATGCTGTGGTCAGTTTCAGTCCCTAGTTGTTGTTCCTCCATCCCCCTGGACATCCCCTTCACCCCCAAGCCAGGATGCCTACCATACTCATCTGCCCTGCCACCTAGACTCCTTCCTAACCTCCACAGTTCCTCACTCAAACTAGCCATTTGTCTACAGACCAAACACCCCCCATCCTCCAAGCCCAGTCCAGGATCATGGCGGACCCACGCCCTGTGCACCCCACCACCTTTCCAAAGATGCCTGTCCTATTGACATGTGGCACATGCCCCATTTTGGCCCCCATCTTATGTTATGGGCTCTTGCTCCCGGTTTCTGTACCCTACTACAACTGTTAGGCCCCTATTTACTCAAGTTCCTGACCCCCCCCACACTAGCCTCCCTACTGCCCCCTTGCTGACCGGGTTAATTCAGTCTCAAATCTCATCCATTAGATACTGTATTACTGCAGCAATCCTAAAGTCTCCTTGTCTGTTTTTCACCCCTCAGCTACCATACTTTTTGTTCTCAGCTCTCATACAGTTTCACTTAGCCCAGTTCGAAATCCTGGTGCACTCCAAGTATTACTCAGCTCAGTTAGAGAAAGAAACAGAACAACTAAATCTGTATTATTACAGCACTCCTCAAAGTATCCAATCATTGCTTTGTCTCCACCCCAGAGACCCTGCTGTAATATAGGACCACAGAGGACCCTGGGTGGGAGAGTGGGCAACTCTAAAGTCCCGGCAGAGCTCCGTTGAGCTCGCTCACTCCCCCTCTCTCACTCGCTCGTTGTATTTCTCACGGCGCTGCAGGCTGCCCTTTTGTACTGGGCTCCTGCCTGCATTGGCACCTCTTTCTGCCCACAAAAAAATCTGCAGCAGTCCTGACAGAGCTCCATTGAGCTTGCTCACTCCCTCTTTCTCACTCGCTCATTCTGTTTCCCCAGGCACTGCAGGCTGCCCTTTTGTACTGGTCTCCTGCCTGCATTGGTGCCTTTCAAACAACATGAAGACTTGTATTCTAACTGTATGCAGTTAGCCCCAGCACTTGAACTGCTCCGGAGAGGAAAGGATTAACTCTATGCCAGGGCATAGAATGTTGAGCATGAGTTCGGTTTTCAAACCTCTGTCCCAGGTACTCCTTAGTGTAACCATCAGATTCTGTACTCCTCCTAACTAAGAAGTCGCTCCGGAAATTCTCTCCTTCACTTCCGTTCGGTTCATGTAAAAAATCAGTCATTTGTTAACTGCTTACTTATTTTTTCAGTGTTCACAACTCTGTCCCTGGTGCAGTAAGTGTTTAGTAGGTAGTAGTGTTTTTTTTGTGGTAGAAATTGTTTTTTGTTCAGTTTCTTTCCGGTTGATCCAGATGGGAACTGAAGAAATTCTATTTGGGTTTTTTCCTGTAAATTGTAGTTTCGTTTCCGGTACCTATCGGATCCTAAAAAAAAAAAAAAAAAGCAATAATTTCCTCTTTATTTTTTTAACCGACCCATGACATGGTTGGAACTGATAGGTTTGTAGTTACCTGGCTTAAACGCTGGTAAGGGTAACTTTTTCCTTTAGGCGCATGTCTGAGAAACCCAAAAAGAAAACCAGTCCCACTGGGTTTCACCACTGCTCTGAGTGTGGGGAGGCCTTTGTTAAGGCTGATCCCCACCTCATCTGTGTTTACTGTCTGGGGTTTGACCACCTCAAAATGTACTGCCAAGTCTACAAGAACTTTCCCAAAGCCACTTTAGATAAACATTTAAGTAGGCTGAAGGAAAGGGAGGCAGAGAAATCCACTGACCCGGATGGCCAGCCCTGTTCAGTTATGACTGAATGTGGCGGGGTGCCCACTGACCTGGGCAATACCTCCTCAGGCAAAAGGAGAGCCGATTCTACAGAATCGGTTCCATCTAAGAGAAAGCGTAAATCAGCTGGTTCGGATCCCGGTTCCCATGTTCTGACCGCTGATGAGATGGCGAAAGCGACTGCTATTGTGCAGTCACTTCGCCTGGTTCCAATCTACCCAGACTCAAAGACGATTGATTCAGTTGGACTTGTCCGCTTCTGAATATGATTCTGAAGCATTTTATGAGGGCAGTTGGGAAGGAGATGAAGATTATGAAGATGAAGAGGATTATGAAGGCCTTCATGAGCCAGTAGAGCCTGACATCTCCTCAGACAGTCCTTCCAATGCGTCTCCTCCCAGACATTCTGATTTCCCCCTCCAATTTCTTGTTTTACAAGAAAGTGGCTGATACTTTTCAGCGTCCAGTGGAAGAGGATGAACAGGATCAGGAGGAACCTGACTATTTTGAGATGATGGATGTCCCAGAGTCCAAAAGGGTGTTTATCCTTCTGCATAAATCCCTGGGGAAATAGACACATAAAATTCTTTAGTTTCCATCATCCATGCCTCCTGTGGATAAAAAGATGGACAGGAGGTATGCCGTGTCAGGTCCTGGGATGGAATTCTTTACGAATCATTACAGCCATGTTCGGGTAGTGCAAGCTGCAGCCTGTAACAAGGCTAACATTCCCTTGGCATCTCACCCCCCCCCCCATATAAATGTAACCCCTACAAATGGGGGTTCCCAAAATGTCTACCTCGAGCTTGCCTAAATGCTCACTGCCAGGATGGTGTCCTGTATTTTAGCAGTTTAAATGTGATTGCCAGAGAGTGCCTGTATAGCCTCTGTGTACTGTCTCTTTAAGAGCTGCCTGGATTGCAGTCATAAGTAATCTGAGAGGGAGTTCTGTTGAAAGATGTAACTATTTGCTGAAAATCTTTTAGAGTGATAATGTAGTTTGTCTAACCTGCCTTCTTTGTAGCAAGGACTGTTTTGTTTATATCCTCTATCTTGGTCCTGAACTGCGAATTGGACCAATCAGTACTGGTGGGACCTAAAATGGAGCTGGACTAGAGGAGCTGTCTGGAGTCAAAATCTGTAGGAATTGTAATTTTGGGCTTTTTGCGCCTTTTTGCATCTGAAGGGCGAGTCTTTGTTGTGACTGACAGGAGGATCAGCCAACCGAACCTTTTGGATCTTGTGGAATTTCCCAGGCTGCTGCAGCAAGTTTCAGTTTTGAGCTGAGAAGTGAAGAAGTAACAGCCCAAGTGATTTTTGAGCAACAGCTCTGTGTAGTTTTGCGTGGGAGAACTGTGAAAGGGCTGAGTTTTGGCCTGCCTGTCTGCCTGCTGTCCCTGAGAGGAAAAATAGTTTATTCGGACTAAATCCTAGTTGTAAGGACTATTTAAGTCACTGGATTGTGACCAGGCTTTAACCTGAAGAAGACCGAAGATTTGCTAAATGCTATCAGCCTGTCAGGATTTCCAGCTGCTTCTGAATCCCCGGTTTGTGCAGGGACTTTGCGATTGTGACTGGAGAGTGGTTTGTCTAGTACAGTAGAATTTCCTTACATGTAAATGTGCTGTGTATTGAAAGTGGGTTGTGATTTGGTTCCCCACTGTGTGAGCTGCGTTCTGCTTGCTGGAAGCTTTATCCAGCTTAATCTGACTGAATCTGTGTTAATCTCCTTTCGGCGTGGGCCATGCCACGCTGGCCCTGCCAGACTACCCCACTACACAGAGAAAGCCACCGACGAGACTCCTGCCTGGGGATCAGCCCCCTGCTCCACGCTTGAACAGGAACGACGCCTCAGCGAATCGTGTGGGCCCTGCTTCTCCTGGCGCTCCAGATGAACCACCTGCTGTCTCGATTTTCATCCAGTCTATGTCCATTCCCAAAGGAAAGATCCCCTTACCAAACTGATTCCAGTGACTTGGACTCTGATCCAAGCTCTTCAGTGGTGGCAGGATCAGGGCAGTTTAAGGCAAGGGGTTCCCATTTGTCACTTAGTCTCATTCAGTGGTCCTTACTACGGATGGTTCTATTCTGGTCTGGGAAGCCCATCTGGGAGCCCTCACTGCCCAGGGACTGTGGTCCCTTCAGGAATCCCTTCTCAATATCAGTGTCCTGGAACTCGGGGCAGTTTTTCTGGCCCTGCAAGCTTTCTCTCAGTCAGTGCAGAACAAGGTGGTTCAAGTCAGAACAGAAAATACCACCACCATGTGGTACATCAACAAGCAGGGAGGCACTCAGTCCACGGCTTTGTGCACGGAAGCCATGAAATTGTGGTCCCTGGCTTATTCCCTGCAGACCTCTCTGATAGCAGTCCACCTCCCAGGGAAGGACAGTGTGCTAGCAGATGCACTGAGCAGGATTTCCCAGGGCCATCACGAATGGTCCCTGGACCCTCTGGTGTTGAAAATGATTTTTTCAAGGTGGGGCACTCCAGAGAGGGATCACTTTGCAGCCCCAGACAACCACCAACTTCCTCTCTTTTGTTGCAGACCCCCAGTCTTTGGCTCAGTCCCTCTGGATGCACTGATTCTGAACTGGGAAGGGAAATTTCTGTATGCCTTCCCTCTATTTCCTCTATTGTTCAAAGTTCTAGTCAAGATAAGGTCACAACCTTGCAGAGTGATTTTGATTGTTCCAGACTGGGCCAGACAGCCTTGGTACCCTCTGTTGCTGTCTCTAGCAGTCCACCTCCCCCTGTCTCTTCCCAGGAATTACAACCTGTTAACCTCCTCTCAGGGAAGGATTTGGTACCCCATTCTTCAGTCTCTCAACCTCAAGGCATGGCTCTTGAAGAGTTAGAGTATGCAGATTTGCATCTGTCTTGGGGGTCCTGGATATTCTCAAAGCCTCTCGAAAGCCCGCCACCAGAAAGACCTATAACTTCAAATGGAAGAAATTCAGCATTTGGTGTTCCAAGAAGCATATCGCTCCAGACACTGCTGAATTGCCTTCAGTTCTGGATTATATGGTCCATCTGAATGGCCTAGGCCTCAGACCAGCTACACTCAAGGTACACTTGTCAGCTGTTTCTGCTTTTCTGTCAGTGGGGAAGTCTTTCGCACTATCATCTCATCCTGTGTTCTGTATATTTTTCAAGGGCTTGCTTCATACGAATCCTCCCTTTAGGGATTCTGCCCCTGCCTGGTACTTAAATGTTTGCATTGCTCAACTTATGCAACCTCCTTTTGAGCCTATGTCCTCAGCAGATCTGAAGTACTTGACTTGGAAAACTGTGTTTTTGGTAGCCACTACCTCTGCCAGACGTATCAGTGAATTGCAAGCCCTGTCAGTGGAACCTGATTTTATATCCTTTCATAGGAATAAAGTGGTCCTTAGAACCAATAGAAGGTTCTTGCCCAGAGTGGTTTCAGACTTCCACTTGAATGAGTCTGTCTCTTCCTGTCTTCTTCACTGATCATTCTTCCTCAGAAGAGAGGAGGCTACACAGTTTAGATGTTAAAAGAGCTCTTAGCTACTACATAGAGCATACCAATGGTCACAGGTTTGATTCCCTCCAGCTGTTCCTCACTTATGGAGAAGTGGGAAAGGGCAAACCTGCCACCAAGAGAACTATTGCCAGGTGGATTGTGTCTTGTATACAATTCTGCTATGAGAAACTGGGGAAGATTCCACCCTCAGGCCTGAGGACTCACTCTACAAGAGGTACAGCTGCTTCCCTGGCTGCTGCCAGGGATATCCCTCTGTTAGAAATTTGTCAAGCAGCCACCTGGAAAACAGTCGATACCTTTACCAAGCATTACTCTCTGGATATCCAGGCTAGGAGTGATGCTCGGTTTGGCACAGCACTACTTCAGAACTTATTCCCAAAGTAGGTTCTCTCCCTCCTAGATGGAGGTACTGTTTGGTAGTCGGCAGATAGTCAGAATGCAGCAAGACTTCATGTTGTTTGAAGAAAAAATTACTCACCTTAGTAATTGTGTTTCTTCTAATGGAGTCTTGCTGTATTCTGACCTGCCTCCCCTCTCAGAACCTGGTTTTTGGGAAGTGGGTGGGCAGGTGCAGTGTTGCACCCCAGAGGTGCTTCTTCACACCCTCCCCCTTTTTGTTTGGGTGTTTTTGTTGTATTGTTATCCTTTGTTGGATTGGTTTTTGGTTTTGGGTTTCCTGACTCGAGTCTTAGTCCTCCTTGGGAATCCAAAACTCTTGTTGCCAGTTGGCTACTAAAAATGTTACAATTTCCACATAGGGTAGTTAGTGAGTTTTTGCTCATAAGAATCTGATGGTTGGATTTCAAAGGGCTGCAGACAGGGACCTCAACCGAGCTCTGGCTTAGCATTCTATGCACTGCATAGAAAGTTAGCCTTTTGTTCTCTGGGGCAGTTTAAAGGCTGGAACTAACTGCAGATAGTCAGAATACAGCAAGACTCCATTAGAAGAAACACAATTACTAAGGTGAGTAATTTTTCCTTTCTAGGGACATGGATATGTTGTTCATCCACACTGTCTGGCAGGTTCCTTGCCGCTTTAAATCTTGCCGGAAGGTCTTCAAGCTGGCTTCTCCCACCCACCCGGGTGGTAAAACTCTCGGCTCCGCCCCATGACGTAAGATCTTCCTTACGCTGGAAGCTCAGGTTCCTTAAGACTGGTTCCTAATTCTTGAAGTTGAAATCAAAAGTTTTTGCTAAAAGATTTGGTCTTCTTCTCCTTGCGACTCACGATGGACAATCGACTCCGGTTTCAGAGGTGCCCTTGCGGGTGAAGATGTCTAGGGCGGATCCGCACTCACGTACTGCATCTACTGCCTGGGCCTTGAGCACAACCGCGGGCCTGCGACGTGCTCTTCTTTTTCGACCTCGTCGCGAAGACCGTGCTGCCCGATTACAGCTGGGGCGCCCGAGAAAAAATTCCACCGTGAAATCTAAAGAGGCCGGTTGGCGGTGTCACGCGGCGAACTCGGTGGATCAGCTTCGAGCAGATGATCGCCTTGAAGAGGAGGCGGCGCGGGCCGCTTCTACCTCGGCTTCGGCATTTGTCCCGCTCTCTCTCGGTGCCTCGTACTCGGCTTCTTTTAAGGAGCTTTGTCTGACCCTCTCGAAGGTGAGGGTCCAACTTCTTCGGGACCTTTTTCCAGGTCCAAAAAGAGCAAAAGTAAGTCTCTCCGTCGATGCTCTTGGGAGCGGGAAAGATCCCCTCCCTTGTCGACAGTCGACTTGATCCGACCCCTCAGCTCCGACCACTGGCTTCACGGTGTCCCGTGCCAGGCCAGTTGACCGAGACTCCGTCGGCGCGTGAATTTTTCTCGACCCGTTAGATGGGTTGTCGGCTGGAGAAGCTGAGAATCCCCTCTCCCCGTTCCCCGGTGGGAGTTGAGGATCCCGTCGGCTCGTCTGTGCCTCCAGTTCCGGAGCCTTCGGTGGGATTGTCCGAGCCGAGGGGAGTGCCGATTTCCGACACTTCTCCTCGCCTTCCTCGGCCTAGTCGAGACTCTCGGTCTCGGTCTTGGACATCCTCGCGGTCCAAACGATCCCGCCGCCATAGGCGGTCTCGGCACCGTGCAAGCGGGACGCGCCTCTCTTCCTCGGACGAGGAAGCAGGCGCCAAATTCTGCGTCGGAAATCGAACTCATGTAGCAGCTGGCTCCTTTTGACCGAAGAATAGGCCGACCGATGTCTCTTCCCGGCCATTAAGTGGCTGTCACCGAATGACGAAACAACCCCTGGTTGTGGCGAGGCCTGTTCCCAGGCGGTTGTTCGGCCAATTCCAGCTTCCCACCGATTCTGGTGGAACCTCCGCCTCCACAGCCATTAGTTGGGGCTCCGACCAAAAATTCTCGGTCGGCCTTGGGTTTGCCTCATAGGCTGTCTGTCACCTCATTCGATAAACCTCGGCAGGTGGAGGGTGGCTCAGGCCTAGGCAGCTCTTTGAGGACTCTTCTGAGTCCGATGATGATTCCTCCCTCTTCTCCAAGCGCATGGACTTGGAGTCCTGGGAGGAGCAGTCAGTGGACGATAGCCCTTCGTCCTTCTTAGGGTTGCTCGACTCATCTCGAGTCCACGGGATGAAGCTCGAACCCGTTTCTAAGCGGGCCAGAGTATCCCCTCACGGAGATTCTGGACGAGGGATTCTCCCTCTGGAGGCCTTTCCGGTGGCGGAAGCCATAGTAGGTCGGCCTTGGAACTTTGGGGCGTCCTGCTTCCTTTCGCCCTCGGATAGGATGGCCAGGAGGTATCGGTCCACAGTTCCCTGTCAGTTTTTTGGAAACACCCTGCGACCGGGGGGGTTGGTTACCGACAGATTTTCGGTGCCGGAAGCGCCAGGATAGTGGACAAACCTCCGACAAGGAATCCAAGAATTGGATTATGCCGGGTGAAAAGTCTATGCTGCGTCCCTCTCGGCCTTCGTCAGGCCAGTTGGCCGTCCTCATGGCACATTTTCTCACGCCCTGTTGGGCTCCCTGGATGAGGTTGTCCCTCATCTTCCCAAGAGATCTGCAGACTGCGGTCAGGCGGAAGTCTTGGACCAGGGCGGGGCAGTGCCAAACAGCAGCTCCAGACTGCGTTGAGACATCGAGGACTCATGTGCCAGGTCTGTGGCGGCCGCAGTGGCCATCGTCGTCAGGCTTGGCTGAGGATATCCACCTTTACCTCGGATACCCAGCACAAGTTAGCGGATGTTCCCTTTGGGACTGACCCCTCTCGACCCTGGGGTGAAGGTCACCTGCAGAGGATCGAGAAGTCCAATGCTACCTTGGACTCAGTCTCTTCCGCTCAGAAGGACAAAGGCTGCAAGCCACAGCCTAAGCCCTTTCATCCTCCTGCGCCCGCGGCGCGCCCGGCCCAGCAACGTCAGGGCCAGCAGGCTCGAGCTTGGCATCCCAAACCCAAGCCGTCGGCTTCCTCCAACAGGAAGCAGGGAGGTAAAGGCCCAGGAGGTCCCTCGGCCGGTCCCTCCTCCAAGCCTGCCCAGTGACGGGCTGAGGGGTGTCGCCCCCATCCCTGTCACCTCACCCCTGGTTCCCCCCATGGGGGGACGGCTCAGACTTCCCCTTTTTCCGCCTGTGGTCGCTGTTACCACGGACAGGTGGGTACTGGAAGGTGGTGGGAAAAGGCTACCTCTAGAATTCGAGGCAGGCCCGCCCTTCAGAGCCGTCGCACCTCGGGGGCCTGGGTCTGCAGCCTCACTGGCGGCTCGTGGGCCGACACCGCCTCCTCCTCCAAAGGAGGTGATCACGGAGTAGAGGACCCCCTTTAGACCCGGGTTCGTGTCCAGGTATTTCCTGGTTCCGAAACGGATGGGGGGCTGGCACCCCATTCTCGACCTACACGACCTGAACAAGTTCCTACGGTCTCGGACCTTCAGAATGGTCACTCTGGTGCAGATAATACCATCTCTGGAACACGGCATGTGGTTCTGCTCTCTGGACCCACAGGACGTGTTCTTTCACGTCCCTATCCGTCCGTCACATCGGAGATTCCTCCGCTTTCGAGCGGAGGGATCCTCTTAGAGTTCCAAGCCATCCCCTTCGGCTTATCTCCAGCTCCCAGGGTCTTCACCAAATGCATGGCAGTGGTGACAGCATTCCCTAGGGCGCCTGAGGCCTGGGTGTACCCTTACCTGGACGGTGACTGATAGCAGCCCCTCCAGGCTGGAGGTGGAGCGGTCCAGAGATCTGGCCTCCAGGTTTGCTCTCAAGTCGGCCTTCTCATCAGCGGAGGCCAGTCGGAACTCGAGCCAAGCAGGTGATCCTGTTCGCCAGGCAGAGCTCGACTCTCTCGAGCCAGACACGGCCCCGGCCACAGGGCCGAGGTTCTTACCTCCTTTGCCCAATCATTTCTGGTTGGGCAGTCGCGCTCCCTGCCGGGACTTCCTCGCCTCCTGGGTCTCATAGGCGGCGGTACCAGCGTGGTCTGTTGAGCACGCACGCACATGCCCCCTTCAGTGGGGACTGGCCAGCCAGTGGTCACAATGCTGCGATCCATTGGACCAGCTAGCGATAGTGACCCGGGAGATGTGGAACGCTCTCCAGTGGTGGACCATTCCATCCCATCTGCAGGAGGGCATCCCGTTTGTCCGCCCCAGCCGACGGTCTCTCTATCGACCGATGCCTCTCTGATGGGTTGGGGTGCCCATCTGGGGGAACACCGGTGCACGGCCTCTGGTCCCAGCAGGGAGTCCCGATGCCACATCAACCTGCTGAGCTCCAAGCGGTCCGCCTAGCTCTCACTGCCTTTGCTCCGTTTCTCCGGGGTCAGAGTGGTCCGGTCCAGGCGGACAATACCACGACCATGTACTACCTAGAACCGCCCGAGGGCGGGATGCGCTCCATGCTTCTAGTGAAGCTCTCGCATTTGGTCACTCGTCGACAGCTTGGGCCGGATCTCCTAGCCATTCATGTGGCAGGAGCCTCCAACACCCTGGCCGACGCCCTGAGCGGATAGGGGCTGCATCTCACGAATGGTCTCTCCTGCGGAGCTAGTACAAGATCTGTTCTCCCACTGGGGCACCTCGGGTGGACCTGTTTGCCTCACAGAGAATGCGAAGCTGAGGCTGTTTCATGCCCGCCCCCTCAGCAGGGCTCGCTGCAGGGGATGCCTTCGAGGCTGTGGGACCCCAGGCCTCTTTTATCCTTCCCCCATTTCCCTTGATTCACAAGGTGCCCTCAAGACAAGGAGGGACAAGGCGCAGGGTGATCCGATAGCCCCAGACTGGCCCCCGCCAGTTCTCAGTACCCAGATCTCCTCAGCCTCGGCTCCAGGCTCCTGAGGCAGCTTCCAGCTCGCCCGGACCTGCTCTCAGTCAGTCAGGGGAAGGTGTTCCATCCAGACCTTCAATCCCTGCACCTGATGGCCTGGTTCCTGAGCGACTAGAGTTCCAGGCCTTGGGTCTTTTCGACGAGGTCCTCAATGTTGTTGAGGCGTCCCGTAAGGAGTCAACCAGGAAATGCTATGCCTTCAAATGGAAGAGGTTTTCCATTTGGTGTCAGAAGGCAGAGGCTTGGACCTTCCTCCTGTTCCTTGGCAAGCATTTTGGACTATTTATGGTCCCTTTCTAGTCAAGGGCTTAGGTCGACGACCCTAAAGGTGCACCTGCAGCCATCTCTGCTACCGGGCACGGGCCGGGAGCAGTCGGTGGCGAGGAGAAGGTAGGTCTCGCTTTTCAAAGGCCTTGATCACATTTCCCTCGGTGCAGAACCTCACACCTCCGTGGGATTTACTGCTGGTACTGGCAAAGCTCATGGGCAAGCCATTCCAACCAGTGCACAGGTGTGAACTCTCTCACCTGTTCGTGAAGACCGCCTTCTTGGTGGCTATCACGTCAGCCAGAAGGATGGGAGAACTCCAGGCTCTGCATTGAGTCTCCTTACCTGGTCTTCCACAGGGACAGGTTGTTCTACGCTCCCTACCAAATTTCTTCCAAGGTGGTGTCGGGAGTTTCACCTTAACCAGGTGTTGACTCTACGGTGTTCTACCCCAATCACCTCGGAGGCCGAATACAGGCTCCATACTTTGGACCCTAGAAGGCGCTCGCTTATTATAAGGGCGCACGGCTGAAGTCGGGAGAGGTTAGCCAGCTGTTTGTCACCAAGCTGACAGCACCTGGCAGACCTGCAGCCAAGCGGACGATAGGCAGGTGGGTCACCTCCTGCATAGATCTCTCTGCTATGAGTTGGCGGGCATGGAGCCTCCCAGAGGGATAAGAGCTCATTCTACCCGTCATACTGCTGCATCGGTGGCTGCTTCAGGGCGTCCCTATCCAGGAAATCTGCAGGGCTGCTACCTGGAAGTCAGCACACACCTTTATTACCCATTACCACATCGACTCGCAGTCACGGGATGCTGGTTTTGGGGCCTCGGTTCTCCAGTCTCTATTCCCTAAGTAGGGGTGCGCTTGCCTCCTCCTCCGGAGAACTGCTAGGAGTCTGCCAGACAGTGTGGATGAACAATATATCCATGTCCTAGAACAGGTTACTCACCTGTAACAGGAGTTCTAGGAATGGTATATGTTGTTCATCCATACCTACCCACTCCCGACCTCCCCCGGCTGGTACAACCTGAGCTTCCAGCAGGCCAGATCTAGGCGCCATGAAGCGGAGCCGAGATTTTTACCACCCGGGTGGGTGGGAGGAGCCAGCTTGAAGACCTTCCGGCAAGATTTAAAGCGGCAAGGAACCTGCCAGACAGTGTGGATGAACAACATATACCATTCCTAGAACTCCTGTTACAGGTGAGTAACCTGTATTTCAAACAACATGAAGTCTTGCTATATTATAGACATTAGCAGTTTGTTCCAACTCAAGAACTGCCCCGGAGTGAAATGGTTAAAACCATTCCAAAATAGAATTTTGGCACGAGAGCAGCTCTATCTGTGTCATTTCAAACTTGAACTGTCAGATTCTTTACTCCGCCTCAGTGAACAGTCGCTCTGGAGATTTCTCCTTCTGCTCGGTTCATTTCTCGTTTAAAGTGTTTTCAGTTGGATTTAACTGAGAATAGTTTTATTTTAACCGCAAAACCGCTCAGTTCAAGCTTCCATCTGTGGTAAATCGTAAGTAAATGAAGGTTTTGTCTCGTGTGGAATTTGTAAGGTATCGGGTTCAGGTTTTGAACCGATCAGTGGGTTTAAACTCATTTAAAACTAAAAGTTACTATTTTAGAGTGCGGTTCCCAGTTCTTATCGGTTCTAAAAAGCCGGATTTATTACGTTTTTCCAATACCGTAACACTGGTTGGGAACTGATAAGGATGTCTTGCCTGTACTGCCGTTAAAGGGCAAGTTTTGGTTAGGCTGGCATTATGTCTGAGAAACCAAAAGAAAAACCGGGCCCACTGGGTTTCAACACTGATGTTTGTGGGGAAGTCTTTGCCAAGGCTGACCCACACACACCATGTGTTTATTGTCTAGGTTTGACCACCTCCAGTCAGACTGCCAGGTATAAGAAATTTCCTGCAGCCACCCTGGAAAAAGATTGGGCAGGCTCAGGGAACGAGAGCCAAAAAGTCCGCTGACCGGATGGCCAGCCGGTTCGGTGCCAACCGAACCAGAGGGAGTGCCCTCTGACACGGCCAGACTTCCTCGGCAAAGAAAAGCTGGTTCTGAGGAACCAATTCCAGTAAAGAAACAAGAAAATCAGCAGGTTCGAGTCCAAAATTCTTCTCCAACTGCTGCAGAGATAGCAAAGCTATACAAATTGTCCAGTCACTGTCTCAGGGTCCGTCCGAACCACCACTATCTGGTAAAAGGTCGGTTCGTCCGGTTCCAGTGGTTCAGGATTATGATATTGAGGAATTTTATGAACCAGAGGAGGGGAGGAGGATTATAGAACAGTATGAATATGGCTGGGAAGGTCTGGGTGTCTATTGAACCGGACATCTCCCAGACAGACCTTTAGAATCTCCCTATGCTGTCTGAGTCCCCATCTCATTTTATGTTTTATAAAAGTTGCTGAAACCTCCAGCTTCCTTTAGAAGAGGCTGTGGATGAGCAAGAGGAGCCTGATTTGTAGAAATTATGGATATTCCAGAGTCTAGGAGATTGTCTATTCTTTACATAAGTCTTTAGGAATTCCTTTCTCAACAATGCAGTCATGTTGAGTAGTTCGACTGCTGCCTGTGATAAATAATATTCCTTGGCTTCACATCCTCCTGACAAGGATTCCAGGAAGATTGATGCCATGGCAAAAACAGTATATGGCAACCTCTCTGGGACTCAGGAAGCAAATTATATGGCTTACGCAGCTAGGTATCAGAAATCTAGATGGGATACTGTTATGCAATTGGCCAAGCAGGCCATGGCCCGAGCTGGCTAGTGAACTAGAACAGGTGGCTGCTGATGGCATTGAAGCCTCTAAGGTTCAGTTTCATGCTGCTGTGGATGTTAATGATGTTTCTCTAGGGTCATGGCCACATCTGTAGCTTTTTCAGAGGTTGGCCTGGCCTCGTGTACTAGTTTGTCACAGGATACCCAGACTAAGGCTATGGATTTTCCTTGGTGGGAAATTCTCTGTTTGGAGAGCAGACAGAGAATTACATGAAGAAGATGGATGAATATAGGACTACTTACAAGAGTGCCCAGGCTAAGGCGGCAAGCCACCCTCAAAGGCATGCCCCAGGGGTAGGGTAGGCCTTTCACAGGCCTTTCTACCAGACTCAGGCCTCCTCTGCCTATGCTCAGAGGGCTTCTTCAGAGCAGGGGCAGACAGGGGTGGGCAGACCTGCTCCCACCCCAGCCTAAAGCGCCTGCGAAACAGGCACCCTGATGGGGTGCCCAGGCCGATTCTCCTGTACCAGTGGGGGCAGGCTGGCTTACTTCAGTCAGAATGGGCTCTTTAACCTCAGACAAGTGGGTTCTGAAGTAGTAAGCCAGGGTCTGGTTCTCAGCTTCAAAAGTTTCCCAAGTTGAGAAGCAGACTTTTCTACCTGCAAGTGCTTCAGAGACCCTTGCTCTGGAAACAGAGGTCTCATCCTCTTAGCTCTCAGAGCAGTAGAAAGGTTCCTCCCTGCATCAGGGCAGGGTCTGTATTCCAGATACTTCCTTACCCCAAAAGACAGGAGAATGGCGGCCCATTTAGATCTCAGATATCTGAACAAGCATCTTTTGACACCAAAGTTCAAAATGGTAACTCTGGCAATGATTTTACCTTCCCTAAGGCCAGGGGACTGGCTAGCCTCCCTGGACCTCAAGGATGCCTATTTCCATGTCCTAATCAGAAGATCCCATCGAAAGTACCTCAGATTCGAACTGCCCTCAGGTCATTACCAGTTCAGAGCAATGCCCTTCAGCCTTACCTCTGCTCCAAGGGTATTCACAAAGTGTCTAGCAGTGGCAGCGCCACTTAAGGAGGCAGAGGATTGCTGTTTTTCCTCATCTAGACGACTGGCTCATTGTAGGCCAGTCCCCAGAACAGGTAAAATCTCACCTGCAGGTCACCCAGCAGCTTCTCACCTCCCTGGGTTTTCTGCTAAACCTACCAAAGTCAGTTCTGGAACCAGTCCAGGTACTCACCTTTATAGGGGCAGAATTGGACAGAAAGTGGCCAGAGCCTTTCTTCCCCAGAAAGGGTAAGGAATTTAGTGGCTCTGGCCTCTTCCTTCACTCTGCAGGTCTCCGACCAGCAAGACACTTTCTGCAGCTCCTGGGGCACATGGCTGCATCCACAGCTGTTGTGCAGGGAGCCAGATTTCAGATGAGAGACATTCAGTCTCACTTGAGAACCTTTTGGTCTCAGAGAAGAGACCCCTTTCCAAGTTGGTCCCAGTGACTCAAAATTGATCCTAGCTCTCCAGTGGTGGCAGGATCAGAGCAATTTAGAGCGAGGGTCCCTTCATTCCCCTTCTCACGACTTGACTCTCACTACAGATGCTTCCCTTCTGGGTTGGGAGCCCACATGGGCGACCTTTCCACTCAGGAGTTTGGTCCCCAGGATCTCTGCTCCACATCAATTTGCTGGAACTCAGAGCTGTCTTTTAGCTCTTCAAGCTTTTTCTGCATCTGTCCACGACAAGGTGATGCAAGTCAGAACAGACAACACCACAACAATGTGGTACATCAACAACGGGGCACTCGGTCTTCGGCCTTGTGCACTGAGGCAATGAAGTTGTGGTCTCTGGCCTATTCCCTGAACACTTCCCTCATAGCAGTTCATCTTCCAGGGAAGGACAATGTCCTAGCGGATGCCCTCAGCAGGATTTCACAGGGCCATCACGATGGTCCCTGGATCCTCAAGTGCTGGGGATAGTTTTTGCCAGGTGGGGCATCCTCAGATAGATCTTTTTGCAGCCCCAGACAATCACAGACTTCCTCTGTTCTGTTGCAGGCCTCCAGTGCTGGGCTCAGTTCCCTGGATGCCCTTCTTCTGGATTGGGAGGGAAGTTCCTCTATGCTTTCCCCTTTCCTCTCCTATTCAAGTACTAGTCAAAATCAGATCTCAGCCTTGCAGGGTGATTCTGATTGCCCCGGATTGGGCCAGGCAGCCCTGTTACCCACTCCTTCTGTCTCTGACAGTCCATCTTCCCGTGTGCCTCCCCAGGAATCACAATCTGTTGACTTGTGCCCAGGGAAGGGTTTGGTATCGGACCTCAAATCCCTCAACCTCAAGGCCTGGCTCTTGAGGGTTAGAGTTGCTGATTTACACCTCTCCAGGGTGTTCTTGAGATCCTAAAGGCTTCAGAAAGCCTTCCACTAGGGCTACTTATAGTTCTAAATGGAAAAGGTTTTCCATTTGGTGTCTGGAAAAATATTTCCCAGAATCTGCCAATTGCCCATTTTGTTAGATTACATGGTACATCTTAATTCCTTGGGTCTCAGACCAGCTACCCTGAGAGTTTATTTGGCAGCTGTGTCTGCTTTTGTGTCAGCAGGAAAGTCATCCCCTCTTTCCTCTCATCCTGTGTTTTCCAAGTTTTTTAAGGGATTACTCCATACTAATCCTCCCTTTCGGGAACCGGCCCCTGCTTGGGACCTTAATGTTTGCATTGCCCAGTTAATGCAACCCCCTTTTGAACCTCTGTCTTCTGCAGAGCTTAAGTACCTAACTTGGAAAACTGTTTTTCTAGTGGCTATCACTTCTGCCAGGCGTGTATAAGTGAGTTGCAAGCCTTGTCAGTGGAGACGACTTTATTTCTTTCACAGGGATAAGGTAGTCCTTAGGACTAATAGGAAGTTTTGCCTAAGGTGGTTTCAGATTTCCATCTTAATCAATCTATCTCCCTTCCATTTTTTTCACTGATCTCTCCTCTTGGGTGAGAGGAGGTTGCACAGCCTGGATGTTAAGAGAGCTCTTAGTTATTATATAGAGCGTGCCAAAGGTCACAGGTTGAATCCCTCCAACTTTTCCTTACCTGTGGTGAAGTTGGGAAAGGCAAACCTGCCACTAAGAGATCAATAGCCAGGTGGATTGTCTCTTGTATCCAATTTTGTTATCAGAAAGTGGGCAGAGCCCCCCCCCCCCGGTTTGAGGGCTCATTCTACCAGGGGTACAGCTGCGTCTCTAGCTGCTGCCAGAGATATCCCTTTATTAGAGATTTGCCAGGCTGCTACTTGGAAAACGGTACACACTTTTACCAAGCATTACTCCTGGATGTCCAGGCCAGGAGAGATGCTCGGTTTGGCACAGCTGTTCTTCAGAGCCTATTCTAAGTAGGTTCTGCCCTCCTCCATGGAGGTACTGCTGTGTATTCTGCTAATGTCTATAATATAGCAAGACTTCATGTTGTTTGAAGAAAAATTACTCACCGTAGTAATGTTGTTTCTTCTAATGGAGTCTTGCTATATTATAGACCTCCCCAACCTTCCCTCTCAGAACCTCTACTTGGCGGGTGCGGCAACTTAGTGTGGGCACTACTTATGTCCTGTTAGCATTTTGTCCCTTTGGGACTTTGGGGTGTATGTGTATGGCGTGTGTGTGTTTTATTATACTTATGTTCCATTTCATATTATTAGAATGGTGTTAGTATTTCTGGTCCCTGACTTGAGTCTTGGGTGTTGGGACCATCAATGGTTGTTATTATTTAGGTAGCCATTTGGCTAGTGTAGGTTACAGCTTCCACACAGACCTTAGTGAGTTTGGCTCGTAAAGATCTGACAGTTCAAGTTTGAAATGACACAGATAGAGCTGCTCTCGTGCCAAAATTCTATTTTGGAATGGTTTTAACCATTTCACTCCGGGGCAGTTCTTGAGCTGGAACAAACTGCTAACGTCTATAATATAGCAAGACTCCATTAGAAGAAACAACATTACTAAGGTGAGTAATTTTTTCTTCCTGCCCACTGAATAAAGTCCTGGAGTACCTTTTAGACCTCTCAAATACAAGTCTGCAGTACTCCACAGTCAAAGTTCATCTTTGTGCCATTTCGGCATATCATGAGCTGGTACTTTCCATGTCGCTGGCTCAGTTGCCTGTAGTTAAGAGGTTTCTTAGGGGGTATTCTGCATACTAGACCAGCTATTAGATGTCCAGTCACAGCCTGAGACATTAACATTGTGCTAGATATGCTCACTCATAAACCTTTTGAGCCTCTAGTTACTTGCGAGTTGAAGTTCCTCACTTGGAAAACCGCCTTCCTGGTGGCCATTACTTTCGCTCTGAGTTTCTGAAATACATGCACTGGTCACAGACCCCCCTTACACTGTATTGCACAAGGACAAAGTAGTTCTTAGGACTCATCCTAAGTTTCTCTCTAAGGTTGTCTCAGAATTCCATCTAAACCAACCTTTAGTCCTTCCTACCTACTTTGCGAACTTCCAGAATGAAGGGGAGCGTACCCTTCATTCACTGGATGTTGAGAGTAAGAAATTGGATGTCCATGCCAGATGACATCTGTCGTTTGGCAGGACCATTCTTAACGGACTTCTGTCCTAAGCACGTGAGCTGTTTATCTCCTGACGTCTGTCTCAGGGGATTATTAGCTCAGTACTCTCCCATTAATGTGAATAAGTGGTGGAGACTTTATGTCCAGGAAGATATGGAAATTGCGTACCTACCGTAATTCTTGATCTTCTTGAATGGAGTCTCCACCACTCATTCACATATCCCCCCTCCATCCCCCAAGCTGACTTATCTGTTTATGGTCTTCACTCCCTCATTGGCTGGGCTGTGAAAACTTTATTGTTGACCCTTCTTACACAGGTCATTCGGACTATCTAATGTGCAGTTTTTAGGTTAGTCCTTCTAGGTTAGTTACATTGCACCTCCTCGGGGAAAAAAAGGTACTGAGGTGGTTGGAGTGTCGACACCGAGATAGTCATTACCACACAAGCCAGGGCTCGCAGTGCTGCTTCCTCGCAGTTCCATCTCAGGCCCTGGCCCTCCCGAAAAAATGTGCTCCCGCTGGGTCCTAGCGCCTCTGGCAAACTCCCATTAGTGTGAATGAGTGGTGGAGACTACGTCCAAGAAGATCAAGAATTACGGTAGGTACGTATTTTACATTTCTTGAACCGCTGGCTGCGGTTCACTTTTACTTTGGTTCCCAGTTCCAATCTGTTCTCCATCGGTTCCGCAACTTACTGCAATCGCTGTATATACTTTAATTTAAACTAATTTTTAGCGGTTGCAAAGTTTGTGTTTTACACCTAGAAACCTAAAAGAAAAAACTGGTAATCCCAGTTTTTAATGTTTTTTGAGTGTGGTGAATTCTGTTGAGACATGGGCACTTCAGCAGTGTGAAACCTGCATTCATGTCTTGTCAGAATTGTTAAAAATGCCTGAAATAAGGCTAAAAGAAGAAAAATGTCACCACTTCAGCGTCCCTCGTGCTCTGATCAGTCAATACCCTAAACTACTGTGGGTGAAACCACAGTAATACCTACTGTAATAGCTACCCCTGAGACGGGTATACAAGCAGTTTTTAAGAGGCTTGCTGAACTGGCTAACTCCCTGGTTCCCTCTAAAATCAACAAAAAACTAAGCACATGGGAACACTCTGCTGGACCGCATTTGGGGACTTCTGTGCCTGTTTTAATGCCTGCCAACTCCTGCAGATTACAGGCTGCTAAAGATCATTCAAGCTTACAGAGGCTGTCTGCTTTTGAGCAGCAGACCTCTGCAAACAGCTGTATCCTTTGCTCATTTTTATGTTTGCTTGCACGCATGTGCAAGAAACATAGTGCCATCATACTAGTTTTCCAGAGGTGTGTCAGCCTCTTCCAATTCAGTCAGTGTATTTGCAGGCGCGATCGCAGAGCGCCAATCACTGCTCCAGCTGTCTATGACAGTTGAAAATACAGTGGCATACAGTTGAAAGGGAGAGCTCCGTTTGAGTGAGCAGAGCTCTCCACCCACACACACACACACACACACACACACACGCACGCACGCTGCGTGCTCATGCGCCTTCCCCCTTCCCCACACTGTACGGCCGACAGGGGTGCCCAATCCCCATCGGCTGCCATCCCCAAAGCATCCAGGTGCCATGCTGGGGCCCACCACCAACGTGGCAAAAATGATGCGTGGCCGGCGGGGGTGTCCAATCCCCATCGGCTCCACTGTCTCTTCCCAATGCTGTCGCCGATGGGGGTGCCCAACTCCGCTGGCTCCACTGTCTCCCCCCGAGTACGGTGCCACGCTGGAGCCCACCCCAGCGTGGCAACAGATGCCATGGCGGCGAGGGGTGCCCAATCCCGTTGGCTCCACGCTTCCAAGCTGTCCTTCTGCCAGGCTGGGAGCCACCCCAGTGTGGCACGCGTCCCTGTCGTCTTTACAAAAAAAAAAAACCTGTAAAGAAAAAATGGTCCCTCTAATCTCCTGCCCCCCACAACCCGCGCCCACCACTGCGCATCCCTGCCTCCCCACACCCCCCTCACCCCATACCTCTCCGAAGTCCGGCACGACGATCTCGTGGACTGGGAACATGTTCACTCTTCAAAGCCGACCGAACTGAGGAAATGCCGTAAGCTGTATAATGGGATAGATAGGGTTTTTCCACTTTGTTGCATATCTCGGCATTTTTTGAATTTTGTACCAATTTTTCAACATGGGGTTTTGGGACCCCTCCTCATGAATTCTTGCACTGTCGTGAATTTACTCGGGCGGAAGGGTGATTTAGCAGCCACTGCATGAAAATCACCTTTCGGAACAATTAATGAAGCGACACTGCCAGTGTTCATAAGATGGGCTCTTAAAAAGCCTATTTTGAAAATTTGGTGGAAAAATTCTAAAAGTGACTGTTTTACGTGTGTGCGTTGCGCAGTTCCTACGCATGCTCGTAGGTTCGCAAATTTTCAATATTTTCACTTCAGATTTTCAACATTGCCATTTTACCACACCTTCTTATGAGCAGTACAGCTGTCATTTTTCACATCTCACCCAAAATGCGTTTCCGCCCTTGTAGCGCACAATGGCACAGTCGGTGTGCGAAATCAACGTACAGGACACATTAAGAAAATCACAGTGACACTGTTCATGAGCAGAGGTCTTAAAATGGCTATGTTGAAAATTTGGTGACAAAACTCTATAAAGTGACTGTGTTACGAGTGAGCATTGCGCAGTTTCCACGCACCCTCATAGGTTCATGAATTTGTAATATTTTCAGTCCAGATTTTCACCAGTGGCATTTTTCCACACCTCCTTATGAACAGTACAACTGTCATTTTCCACAACATGGCCGAAATGTGTTTTCACACTTTCAGTGCAGAGATGCGTGGTCGCTGTGGGAAATCATTGTTCGGGACAGATAAAGAAAATCACACTGACACTGTTCATGATCGGAGGTCCCAAAATGCCTGTGTAAAAGAAAAAAAAGAAAAAAAAATCCCCAAACTAGTTACATTACGGGTGTGCGTTGCACAGTTTCTACACATGCTCGTGATTTCACCAGTTTTTTTAAGATTTTCACAGCAGATTTTCAACATTGCCATTTTTTACACCTCCCCATGAACAGTACCGCCGTCATTTTTCACATCCTGTTCGGAATGTGTTTTTGCACCTGTGGTGCCAAATGCCATAGTCGTTGTGTAAAAGCAGTTTTCGGCTAACAAACTGATATTGCCACTGTTCATGAGGTGGGGGGTCTCAAAAAAAAATGTTGAAAATTTGGAGTGAAATTACCACGAATGCCTGAGGCGCTGGGGTTTCCGACCATATCGCCCCACCCTGTAGAGTATGACAGGCATCAGGGGTGTGACTTGGGATTCTTGCCTGTCATGCTCATGCCATTCCACCCCCACCCACACCCTGCAGCCAGTGAGAGGCATCAAGGTGTGCCTCGGACTCTTCGGGCCTAAACTTCACCCCATTCTCCTATACCGCACCCATCTCACCTTATTTCCTGATGGAATGGGGTGCGCATAAGGGCCAAAGACTCCAAGGCACACCATGACACTTGTCAGTGTCTGCAGGGTAGGGTGTGGTGAAATGGCATGGTCGTTATGCCTGACGATCCAAAGGCACACCCCAATGCCTGCCACTCTCTGCAGGGTGGTGGTGGGGTTGAATTCAGTTCAATACTTCGCTGCCATTCCTATTCTGCAGCTCTTTAACTTCTACACTACCAATGCCAGTGCCAGCAAGCAAACATTCGGCATTGACAAATGCTTGTTACTATTAATGTTACAGAGAAGTATGTGTTTATGATGAAATGGACAAAGGGGAACCTACTAAACCTAGGTTTTTCCCCTAAACAGAAGTTAGATTCTTTCCACAGAGCTTGAGGATTATTCTTCACACTCTGCAACTGTGAGATACGACTGGGCCGACACCCACCAAAACCTTCTCCTTCCTGTGAATAGATATACTCGTCAAGGAGGGTACTTTCAAGATTTTACAAACTCCTAAGCTCTGTCTCCCCTCTTGATAGGAGGCTGTACAAAACATGATAAATTAGATAAGGAGGGTCTGAATTTGTATCCTCCCACTCTGTCCACTGAGGGGTAGTACAAGTGATAGCCTGTGACAAGGCATAGATACCCCTGGCATTTATCAGTTTTCCCTAGCTATCAGGCAGGCAATCTTTCAAGCTTATGTCAATACCAGAAGTTATTAGGGTAGTCAGCCCCTGTTATAGCAGTCAAGGGCCAGACTCCTCTGTCAGATGACCTAGCTGAAACAGTTAATTTTTGGTTTGGAGCGAAATATCAGTCTCAAATGGCTGCTGATGCTAAAGAATCTTATGAGGGATGGTAAATACAATGGGTAGAAGTGGTTTGCCGGGTTGCAAATCACAAACCTCACTTAGGATACACAAACCGAGACTCTGGATTTCCCAGACGAGGGTAACTCCCTCTTTGGGGAAAAAGATAACGGTTTAAAAAGGGGTCCACGAATACAATACAGTAGCAATTCTGCACAAGAAGAGGCTTCCCCTCCCATTAAATCACATAGGATGGGAGGCAGATCTTTCAGCAGCAGGCACCTTTGCATCTACAGTGCCCACAGCTGTGGTACTTCAGGAATTGACATGACCCCCCCCCCCATTAAAAGCAGGTTTGTTAAACCTGTTACTGTCCAGTACAGTGGACCCTGCTCTATTACAACAAAGGGTACCACAAAGAACATGGGGTGTGAGGGCCTGTTTTAGGCACCTAAGAAAGCCAAAGTTCAAAGTACTTGGCAGTTTTTCCTTTCACTTGACAGTTTGTCTTTTACCTAGATCACTGGCTGGGGCTTGTAAAATCATCCCAGTAAGTGTGAGTACCTGCAACTCACCCAAGGGTTCCTGGAGTCCTTAGGCTCCTGATACCTCTAGAAAGTTAGTCCCCAGCTTGTTCAAGCACTGTGGTCCATGGGAGCAGCGCTAGATGCCCTGCAAAGCAGGGCCTTACCTGCCTCTGGGCAGGTCAATGAGTATCCCATGGTTGGCAGGCTTAACCAACCTGAATAAACCAAATACTCCAGCACTGTTTCTTCCCCTACTGGCCGTATGACACCTGCCACTGACAGTCCTGGAATCCAGGTTGCAGGTGAGGGACATTTAATTTTACCTCAGAGCTCACTGGGGTCAGGATAAGCACCCCTTTCAAAACTAATCCTGGTAACAAGAACATTGTTACTGACCCTCCAAGAGTGGAAAGAGGAAACCAACTAAGGGTTTCCTTTTTTCAGCAAGACTCCCTATCAATTGTTCTAGCAACAGATGCATCCCTACTAGAGTGCGATTCCCATTTGGAGTTCACACCATCCAAGGCTCATAGACAAGTGCAGAGTCCCCCTGCAGATAAATCTGTTGGAGCTAAGAGTAGTGTTGCTGCTATAGGTCAGAGCAGATAATACCTCTACACTGTACTACATAAAAAAGCAGGAAGAGGTGAGATCAGATCCTCTCTGCACAGAAGTCATGAAAATATGGAGTCTAGTATACTCCATGGGGGTTTCCTGACATGTTTTTCTTCTGCCAGGCAAGGATAATACATTGGCAGGTGCCCTGACTCAAATCAACCAGGCTTATTTCTAATGGACCTTGTAACGGTTAGGTGGTGCAAGTGATCTTTAAGAAGTGGGGCACTCTAGTGGTACACTTGCTCATATCCCACCAGAACTACCACTTGCCACAGTACTATTGCACAGCTGATTGGGAAATAGTCTCCCTCGATATTCTGGCTTTGTTTTGGTCAGTGAGGCACATGTATGCTTTCGCATACCTTCTTCCTCATTCTCTTTGGTATACAGAGCATTGCTTAGGCTCAAGCCCAAATCAGTATTAACAGTTTCTGTGGCACCAGACTGAGCCAGACACCATGGTGCATTCTGCTATTCTCCATGTCTGTGGCAGAGTCTATGCATATTCCTCAAAAGGTATATTTTACTGCCTCCAATAGAAGAAGGCTCCTGTACTCCAACCTCAACTCACTTGGAGGTTTTGGAAATCTAGTATATGCGTGCTTGCATCTTTCTAAGGTGTCTTGGGCATTTTAAGGGGTTACAGAATGCCTTCTGTGGGAATACCTATGTTACAAAAGGTGAAAAGGTTTTCTATTGGGATACCAGCATAGACTGGTACCCCAGCTGTGCTGCACTATTTTATCTATTTACAATCAATGGGCTTACAGCCCAGTATCTTTAAAAAAAAAAAAAAAAAAAAGCATTTGCTTACAAGTCAGTTGCAGAGTAATTTTCTGGTTTTATACAGTGTTTATAGATATACATATATATATTTAAAAAAAAAAAAAAGGTTCTTTAAGGGCCTGGTCCGCCTGCACCCCTCACAGGGAACCAGTGCTTGCATGGGACCTAAATGTGTGCATAACTAGGCTCATGGGTTCCCCTTTTTGAACCTATGCATTCAGATCATTTGAGATGTCACATGGCACAGTTTTCTTTGTCCCATTAAATAGGACTGCATCTCATCACACAGAGACAAAATGATCATGAGAACAAACAGGAGGTTTATTACTAAAGTGGTTCCTAAATCCCATTTGAACCAACGCATTATCTTATTTGTCTTTTTCACTGAACACTCTAGTTCTGGTGAAAGGAGACTCCATAGCCTGGATGTCAAAGGAACTTCTAGCTATTACTTGACAGCCGCTGAAGCCCATAAGCAGGACAGAAAACAGCTTTCAAACACCATGAAGTCTTGCTGCTATTAGGACTTAATGCAGTTAGCCACTGCACTCGAACTGCCCCGGAGAGGATAGGGTTAACTCCAGAGCAGTCTGGAGTTCCACAGCGCGAGGGCGCTGTTCAAAGCTCTATCTGGCTAGTTTCAATTGAAACTGCCAGATTCTTTACTCCGCTTTCACTGAACAGTCGCTCCCGAGATCAGCTCCTTCAGCTCGGTTCATTTCGCGGTTCAGCGAGTTTACTCGGTTCATTTGAACCAACAAGTGTTTAAAATTCACGTGCCGCAAAAGCTCTATCTGGTAACAGTAAGTACTAAAAATAAAGTCTGTGTGGAATACATTATCGGTTCAGTCTGAACCGATCGGTTAACTTATTTTCGATTTTTGGGCTTTGAAGGCGGCGGCATCTGTTCTTATCGGTTCTAAAAAAACCTTAATTTTATTTGGGGTTTTTTCCAATACCCGTGACACGGTTAGGAACCGATAAGGGTGTCTTGCCTGGCACGGCCGTTTAAAGGGCAAGTTTGTTGGTTAGGCTGGCATTATGTCTGAGAAACCCAAAAGAAAAACCCGGCCCACTGGGTTTCAACACTGTGATGTCTGTGGGGAAGCCTTTGCCAAGGCTGATCCACACACCACTTGTGTCTATTGTCTGGGGGCTGACCACCTCCGGTCAGACTGCCAGGTGTGTAAAAATTTCCCTGCAGCCACCCTGGAAAAGAGATTGGGCCGGCTCAGGGAACGAGAGGCCAAAAAGTCCGCTGACCCGGATGGCCAGCCCGGTCCAGTACCCACTGGACCAGAGGGAGTGCCCTCTGACCAGGGCGAGACTTCCTCGGGCAAAAGAAAAGCTGGTTCAGAGAAACCAGCTCCAGCAAAAAAGACAAAGAAATCAGCAGGTCTGGAGTCAAAATTGTCTCTCCAACTGCTGCAGAAATAGCAAAAGCCATTCAGATTGTTCAGTCTTTGTCTGGGACTTGTCGAGCCCTACAATTGGGAAAAGGGTGGCTCGTTCAGGTCCAGTGGTTCAGGATTATGATGTTGAGGAGTTTATGAACCACAGGAGGGAGGAGGAATTTGATCAGTGTATTTGTGACTGGGAAGGTCTGGGCGTGCCATTGAACGGGCATTTCTCCAGATAGACCCTAGAATCTCCCCTTGCTGTCTGGAGTCCCTTCTCATTTTATGTTTTATAAAAGGTGAGAAACCTCCAGCTCCCTTTAGAGGAGGCTGTGGATGAGCAAGAGGAGCCTGATTATGTAGAAATGATGGATATTCCAGAGTCTAGAAGGTTGTCTATTCCTTTGCATAAGTCATTTAGGAAGCAAACAACAAAGATTTTAAAAATCCTCATTCCGTTCCTCCTGTAGATAAGAAATGGACAGAAGGTATACTTTATCAGGCTGGATACAGACTTCCTCACCGAGCAGTGTAGTCATGTAGGTGTTGTTCAAGCTGCAGCCTGTGACAAGGCTAATATTCTCTGGCATCACATCCTCCTGATAAGGATTCCAGGAAGATTGATGCCATGGCAAAAAGCAATATATGGCAGCTTCATTGGGACTCAGGCAGGCTAATTATATGGCTTATGTGGCTAGATATCAGAAATCTAGATGGGACACTATATTGCAGTTAGCCAAGCAGGCCCAGGGCCAGCTGGCTAGTGAGTTGGAACAAGTGGCTGCTGATGGCATTGAAGCCTCTAAAGTTCAATTTCATACTGCCGTTGATGATGATGTTTCCTCTAGGGTCATGGCCACTTCTGTAGCTCTCCGAGGTTGGCATGGCTTAGATGCACTAATCTGTCCCAAGATACTCAGGCAAAGGCTATAGATTTTCCTGTAGTAGGAAACTCTCTGGGGATCAAACAGAAAATTACATGAAGAAAATGGATGAATACAGAACTACCTACAAAAGTGCCCAAGCTAAGGAGAGGCATGCCACTCCACAAAGGCATGCCCCCAGGGGTAGGGGCAGGCCTTACCACAGGCCCTTTTATCAAGTTCAGGCCTCTTCAGCCTTTGCACAGAGGGGTTTTTCAGAGGCAGGGGTAGCGGGCACAGGCAGACCATCTCCCTCCTCAGCCTAAAGCTGCTGCCAAGCAGGCACCCTGATGGGGTGCCAGGGCAATTCTCCTGTACGGTGGGGGCAGGTTGGCCTATTTCAGCCAGAATTGGTTGTCCCTAACCCGGACAAATGGGTTCTGGAGGTGGTAGCCAAGGTCTGGTTCTCAGTTTCAAACAGTTCCCAAAGATGAGAGCCAGACATTTTCCACCTGCAAATCCTTCAAGCCTTGCTTTGGAAGCAGAGGTTTCTTCTCTGCTGGGCTGCAAGGCAGTGGAAAAGTTCCTCCTTGCCATCAGGGCAAGGGTCTGTACTCGAGGTATTTCCTTACCCAAAAAGACAGGAAAGCGGCCCATCTTAGATTTAAGGTTCCTGAACAAGCATCTTTGAAACCAAAGTTCAAAATGTTAACTCTGGCAATGATTCTGCCTTCCCTAAGGCCAGGGACTGGCTAGCTTCCCTGGACCTCAAGGACGCTTATTTTCATATTTTGATCAGGCCTTCTCACCGAAAGTACCTCAGGTTCGAACTATCCTCTGGCCACTACCAGTTCAGAGCAATGCCCTTCGGCCTTACCTCTGCTCCAAGGGTTTTCACAAAATGTTTAGCTGTAGTAGTGGCTCATTTAAGAAGGCAAGGGGTTGCTGTGTTTCCCTACCTGGACGACTGGCTCATAGTGGGCCAGTCTCCAGATCAGGTAAAATCCCACTTGCAAGTCTCCCAGCAACTTCTCACTTCTCTGGGATTCCTGTTGAATTTTCCAAAGTCAGTTCTGGAACCAGTTCAGGTACTAACTTTCATAGGTGCAGAATTGAACACAAAGTCAGCCAGGGCATTTCTTCCCTCCGAAAGAGTGGACAGACTCATTGCCCTGGCATCCTCCTTTACCCTCGTGGTCTCTCGACCAGCAAGGCACTTTTGCAACTCCTAGGACACATGGCTGCTTCCACTGCTGTCGGCAGGAGCAAGATTTCAGATGAGAGACATCCAGTTCCACTTGAGGTCCTACTGGTCTCAAAGGAAGGACCCCTATCCAAGTTAATTCCGGTGACCAAAACCCTGATCCTAGCCCTTCAGTGGTGGCAGGATCAAAGCAATTTAACTCAGGGGTCCCCTTCTTACCGTTCTTCATTCCTCACCCTCACCACGGATGCCTCCCTGTTAGGGTGGGGGCACATTGGGCGACCTTTCCACTCAGGAGTGTGGTCCCTCAGGAATCTCTGCTCCACATCAACCTTTTGGAACTCAGAGCTGTTCTCTTAGCTCTCCAGGTTTTTCGACTACTGTCCAGAACAAGGTAGTCCAAGTCGGGACAGACAACACCACAACAATGTGGTACATCAACAAGCAAGGGGCACTCGGTCATCAGCCTTGTGCACCGACAATGAAGTTGTGGTCTCTGGCTTACTCCTGAACACCTCCCTGATAGCAGTTCACCTTCCAGGGAAGGACAATGTCCTGGCGGATGCCCTCAGCAGAATTTCTCAGGGCCATCACGAATGGGCTCTGAATTCTCTGGTGCTGGGGTCAGTCTTTGCCAGATGGGGCACCCCTCAGATAGATCTTTTCGCAGCCCCAGACAACCACCAACTTCCCTGTTTTGTTGCAGGCCTCCAGTTCTGGGATCAGTCCCACTGGACGCCTTTCAGTTGGATTGGAAAGGAAGTTCTTGTATGCTTTTCCCCTTCCTCTCCTCTTCAGGGTACTAGTAAAATCAGAACTCAGCCCTGCAGAGTGATTCTGATTGCTCCAGACTGGGCCAGACAGCCCTGGTACCCTCTCCTCCTGTCCCTGACATTTCACCCTCCCCTGAGCTTGCCCAGGACCCACGACCTGTTGACCTGTGCACAGGGGAGAGTGTGGTATCCGAACCTCAATTCCCTCCACCTCAAGGCCTGGTTCTTGAGGAGCTAGAATTTGCTGATTTACACTTTTCTCAAGGTGTCCTGGATATTTTAAAGGCTTCTAGAAAACCTTCCACTAGAGCCACTTACAATTCTAAGTGGAAGAGGTTTTCCATTTGGTGTTCTGAGAAGCAGATTATCCCAGAATCTGCTAATCTGCCCATTTTACTGGACTATTTGGTCCATTTAAATTCCTTAGGCCAGCTACCTTAAAGGTTCATCTGGCAGCTGTCTCTGCTTTTGTGCGGGAAGCCTGCTTCCTTTCTTCTCACCCTGTATTTTCCAGTTTTTAAGGTTACTTCCACTAACCCCCTTTCGGGAACCAGCTCCTGCATGGGACCTGAATGTTTGCATTGCTCAGCTAATGCAACCCCCCTTTGAGCCTCTGTCCTCGGCAGACCTCAAGTTTTTGACTTGGAAGACTGTTTTTCTAGTGGCTATCACTTCTGCTAGACGTATAAGTGAATTACAGGCCTTGTCAGTAGAAGAAGATTTTATTTCTTTTCACAGAGATAAGGTAGTCCTTAGGACTAACAGAAAGTTTTTACCTAAAGTGGTTTCAGATTTTCATCTCAACCAATCCATCTCTCTTCCAGTATTTTTCACTGAGCATTCCTCCTCAGGGGAGAGGAGATTGCACAGTCTGGACGTCAAAAGAGCCCTAAGCTGCTATTTGGAACGCACCCAGGGTCACAGGTTCGAATCCCTCCGACTCTTCCTTACCTATGGAGAAGTTGGCAAAGGGAGACCTGCCACTAAGAGGACAATTGCGAGGTGGATTGTCTCTTGTATCCAGTTCTGTTACCAAAAACTAGGTAGAGAACCTCCCTCAGGACTGAGGGCTCATTCCACCAGGGGTACAGCTGCATCTCTAGCGGCTGCTAGAGATATTCCCATTTGGAAATTTGCCAAGCTGCTACCTGGAAATCAGTCCACACCTTTACCAAGCATTATTCCCTGGATGTCCAGTCCAGGAGAGATGCTCGGTTTGGCACAGCTGTGCTTCAGAGCCTATTCCCCAAGTAGGTTCTGACCCTCCTCCATGGAGGTACTGCTGTATAATCTGCATTAAGTCCTAATAGCAGCAAGACTTCATGGTGTTTGAAGAAAAAATTACTCACCTTAGTAATTGCTTTTCTTCTCATGGAGTCTTGCTGTATTAGGACAACCCTCCCTCCTACCCCACTCAGAACTCCTACTTGAGTATGGGGTTGTCAAATTGGTGCAAGCACTGTCATGCCATTTCAATTTCTCTCTAGTCCCCCCTTTTGTTCATTTGGGTTAGGAACTAGGTGATTCTGTTTTTTGTTAAGTGATAGGTGGCTCCCTCTCTGGACTTGAGTCTTTTGGGAGAGGGGGCCTATTAATGCTTGTCATGGGTGATTCTAACAATAACAGGTGATTTTGTTATTATTCTATGATTGTTGTTGTGTTTTGTTGTCCTACTACTGGTAGGTAGCCAATGGCTAGTGTAGAGCTTTTCCACACAGACTTGCTATATTAGTTTAGCTTCGTAAAGAACCTGGCAGTTTCATTTGAAACTAGCCAGATAGAGCTTTGAACAGCGCCCTCGCGCTGTGGAACTCCAGACTGCTCTGGAGTTAACCCTATCCTTTCCGGGGCAGTTCGAGTGCAGTGGCTAACTGCATTAAGTCCTAATACAGCAAGACTCCATGAGAAGAAAAGCAATTACTAAGGTGAGTAATTTTTTCATTCCTGACATATAAGGATACAGGTCAGGGAAACGGTGTCAGCATGGGACCTGTACATTTGTCTTGCCAAGCTTATGGGTTCTTCCTTTGAATCCATGTTTTCAGCAGCACTAAGCTATGTTAGATGGCAAATGCTACTTTTAGTGGCTATCACCTCACTCCGACCAATCAGTGACATTCAGGCCCTATGCATTAAGCAGGACTACATCCCTTCTCACAGGGATAAAGTTGTTCTTAAAACTGATAGGAAATTCGTTCTCAGAGTGGTTTCAAACTTTCATCTAAACCAAACTATGTATCAGTCAGTGTTTTTTCACTGAGGATTCTTATTCTGGTGAATGTGTATTACATAGTCTTGATGCAAGGGAGCTTTTAGCTACTGCATGACAACTACTAAGCTCCACTGGTAGGACAAGACGGTTTTCCTCATTTATGGGGATATGGGAAGGGTTACTCCAGCATCTGAAAGTCCACTTCTCGTTGGATGGTTGGTGTGTTCAGTTTTGTCATGTCACAGTGGGCAGAGAGGCCTAAGCAGGGCTCAGAGCCCACTCCACGGGGGGGAGCAGCTGACACACGCTGGTAGCTGTCAGGGATGTCCCTTTCTAGATATCTGTAAAGCAGCTACCTGGAGGACAGTTCACACACTTACCAAACATTACAGCCTGGCTGTGCAAGCTGGGGCTGATGCCTAGTTGGTACAGCTGTCCTACAGATCCTGTTTCCAAAATAGGTTCTGTTCCCACCTCCAAAGGTACTGCTTTTTAGTCTGCAGAAGAGTTAGGAATATTGGAGTATTCTTGGGGTGAGAAGAAAAAGTTACTTACCATAGTAACCTTGTTCCTCCCAAGGGATATTCCAATATTCATAACACTCTCACCCTGCCTCCCCTTCCAGAACCAGTGGCTTCTGCATTCCATGCTGTACCTTAAGGGTTTGTATGGCACATTCTGTTTTTTATTGAAACCAGTTTCAGGGGTTTTTCACCTTTCAGGTGATTCTGACATTGGAGAATGCATTGTTTGTGAATATATCCTGGTATATTCTTCCTTCAGTTGAAGGCTAGTTGTGGGAGTTCTAAAATTAGTAAATTTTACTGATTTTAAATCTTTTGGGCCCTGTCTTTACAGGTATCCACAAAATCTGAGGGTTAGAATGTAGGCAGTTGAGTAGTGGCAGCATTTGAAAAGTGGCACATGCCAGTGATTCTATCATTAGCATAGCATTCTACCTCCGGGCAGATCTAGCTTAGAGGCATACTGCGGAAGAGTTATGAATATTTGAGTGTCCACTGGGAGAAACAAGGTTACTATGGTAAGTAACTTTTTCTTCCAGAAGTACCTTACTCTTGACATGTGTGCTGCTGTCTCTTGGAGTACAGTTCATGCATTTACTAAACACTACAATCTGGACACAATCTCTGGTAGACGCGCCAGCTTTTTGCCTCACTGTTCTGCGATGCCTCCTTACTCAGGATCTTAGATCCTACCGTCCTCCCTCTGTGATTGGTACTGGTTAGGAGTCATTCCCATGATGTGGCTCAGAGGAGGGAGATATCCTTGAAGGTTCTCCTCCATTTAGCCTCAGCTTCCCCCCCCCCTTGTCGACTGACGTGTGACTATTCTGCCTGTTCTCACATGCTGATTCTCCTATGATGCCCCCTTTGGTATCTGTATTCAAGGTTTTCATATCCTCTCCTGTATGCCTGGTTTGATCTTCATCATTTTAGTCATTGCTGGTCCTGTGGTCATCTGAGCTTGTTTCTGGCAGGGGAACTGAGGTATAATGGGAACGCCACGTTATATGTAGGTACCGATGAGGCTTGCAGTTCCATGATGTGGCTCAATGGAGGAGATTCCACCAAAGATCTACTGTTATAGTAAGAAACCTCTCTTTCTCTCCCCTCTCATTGTGAGGAGCAGATAATTCCAAATATACCTAATGACATTTCTTCATCGGGATGACCAGAGAGGTGGACAGAGGCAGGGCTATAGACTGTTTGGACTTCAGCAAGGTCTTTGACACTGGTGCATGATAAGCTTCTGGACAGAGTACACCAGTTTGTGATATACATAATGCTTGCACAAAGTGGTTACATTACTGGTTTGGGGGCATAAGGCAGTGGGTTATGGCTGACTGGCATTACGAGTTTAGATGGTTAGTCAGCAGCGTCATGTGGATTGGTGCAGAATCCACTGCTTTTTAACAGCTTCTTTAGCAGTCTGGAAGCTGGGATTTCCAGCTGAATTCTTATGTTTTCTAATGACACTAAGCTGCTTATGGTGGTGGACCTTGAGTACGGGGACAAACTTCAAAAGGACCTGAATAAGCTGTGTTCACCTGCTGTCAAGGAGGCAAGAAGAATGCTGGGGTGCATCTCTTGCTACAGTGGAGGAGTAAAATGACCTGGATCATAATAGAGAGTGATCTAAAGCATGACAAGCCATGTGCATCTGCTGTCAAGAAGGCAAGCAGAATGCTGGAGTACATTAAAAGGGAGGGTGACTAGAGCCTCATTTGGATAGAGATGAGAGGGTTGGCAGATACAGACAGAGAGTATGGCGCAGTGGCAGTAGGGTCTTATAAACATGGACCTAGTGGATGCCTAGTGCACTGCCAGTCATAAAGACCACCACAGGGCAAATGAAGCACTGGTTGTGGATATCAGCCCTGTTGCTATTTCGGATCAGTTTCAGGTCATAGTAAAACTGAACTTGGGGGCAAAGGATAGGTGCCCTGCTGCCTGGAGATTTCTCTCGTATCTTATGTTGACCAGGAACTTTGAAAATATCTTTCCCATGCACTGGCCATTTGTTCCTCCAGCAATTCTAACAGAGCTTCCTCTAGATAGTTTATTTTGGGAAACTGGCAAAGCCTATTATGAGGGAATGGTACCAGCTTATGTAACAGCTAAGTGTAGAGTTAAAAGGCAGAAAGGGTCTGAACTATAGAGGAACCTTAAGAAGCTTGGAACTCGTTCATATACAGACAAGTCACCAGGCTATTTCAGATGGCTCACGGCAGCAAGGGAGGCATTAAAGGTACTGTTGAGGTCCTTATTTTACATACAACAAGGCTTTTACAAGTGTGAAAATGAGCCTAGCCCTTATGTACGTAACATACAGCAGCTGGTGGCACAAAAACACCCGATACTCAGGGCAGGGCACATAATAGGTCACACTAGCAAACATAGTATGTGATAGGCATGCACTTGCAATGTGTATGCATTTTAGGCAGCTAAGGCTGCTTTATGGGTTATGATTTTTGGAGGTAGCGCACATTCCCTCTGCAGTACAGAGGACACACACTCCCTCTCAGTCCATACGGCAACCTGCCACGGTGGTGACAGGGGGGCTGTGCTGGTCACCATATCAGATGTATGTGGCACTGGCAGCGACAGAGGTAAGGGGTGGTAGGGTGGTTTGCTTGGTGCAGGCAGTGTGAGGGGTGCCACTAGATGCCAGGGCATTACTGTTCATTACCGGGGATGGAGATTGGTGGGTGATGGGTGGCACTAGATGCCAAGGAATACTTATTCATTACCAAGGACAAGGATTGGGGGGCAGGGGTTGCTACTAGACACCAGGAAATAGCTATTCATTATCAGGGATGGGAATCGGGGGTTGGGGTGCCATTAGACTCCAGGGAGCAGGTGTGCTTCCCCATCTGTCAACATGGTTATTGGCTTCAGTGTTTCCTTTGGCTGCTAGGGTTGCCCGGAGTAAGTCAGCCTTTTTCTTGGCAGTAATTGTGCTGCATGAAGTGGTCTATGCTATTCTTTTTTTGCAGCACTAATGTGTTGAATATTGTGCTATGTCTCCGCCCCCCCCCACTACATTATCTCCTTGTGAACGTGCTGTCCCATTTAGCGATCACTCCGCCTGCTTTGAATATTGCGCATGGGTCAAACCCCGGGAAAACTATGCACAGTCTTTACCCACCCGGTAAAGCTTTGAATATTGGTCCTCTGGTATTTTTTGCAATTTAGATCTTTGCTTGCCCCGTTTACTTAAAAGGGAGCATAACCAGTGCTCTCACAGCCATCTAACGACCCTTCATTCCTGTCTGGATTATCCTGGAAGTACAGCTGGACTGATCTATAAAGAGTTATGGGACTCTTCCCCCTCACTGAGAGTCTTGCAGGGTCAGATGGGAACTTGAAATAAACATAGAAGTTTCCCCTGGGGTTTGGAAAAACTGCCGGCATAGAACACATGTACTTTTCAGAGACATGACAGCACAACTTATCCAACTGAAAATTATACACTGCTGGTACAAAACACCTCGGGTTCCTTACACACTAGGAGTCATTCCCTTAGAGAAATGCTGGTGGTGCGAAGAACAGATAGGCTCCTTATCTCACATTCTGTGGCATTGACCATGAATACACCCCATCTGGGACCACATCACTCAATATTGCCAGTGCTTCATACCAGAATCAATACAGCTCACTCCTCCTTTTATCCTTCTATGCATTACAGACGCCACCAAACCCAGATCTCATTTAGCAATCCATTGGTAAATTGTGGAAACCTTTGTAGCTAAGTGACTTCTTTTCAGACTGTGGAGATCTAAGATTTTCCATCTTTTAGGGATTGGCTATATGCAGTAAATCAGTTGGCTTCCCTAGAATGCCTTTCACCTTTGGCCATAGATAAACTTCCTCAATTCCACCAGGTCAGAGCCCACTTTCTACACACACAGGAGAATGTGGCATCCTCAGCAATTCAGGGCGCTGTGGGGACCCCACCCCAATACTGTTTAGAATTGCAGTGAAATAAACCTACGTTGTAAAAATTGCCAGATATACACTGTAATAGTCTTGTATGCATTTGAGTGTTTTGGAGTGTATCATGCTGCTGTATTCAGGTTGTTATTCAGCATACTTATCATGTCCTTTATGCTATATACCTTTGTTGTGTTTGTCAGATTTTGAAAATGTCAGTAAAACATTTAACGTTAAAAAAAAAAAAAAATTGTGATGCATCGCTTTAGGGCGATGTGCATAATTTTGCGCCTAACCCCCTTTTTTTTTCTTTTTTAGGTGCCAACAGCATAGCTGTTAGCACCTGTTGTCATCGAGGTGCAGGTCAGGAAGCATAGGAAAACCATGAGCAGCTGTAAAATTCGCAAGTAGTGTTTTATTATTTTTAATAACAATAAAATAAAATTGTTCGGGATAGCTACTAACAAAGGCAGTACAAACAAAGAAAACAAAGTTCTTCATCTGAGGATATCTCTTAATTCTAAATGTCAGTCTCCCTCTCTCTCCAACAAAAGACTACTCTCTTTATACAAGAAGTCTTTGCATGGCAGTTAACTTCTGCATCCTGAGCTCATTAAGAGACATCCTGTTTCTTACAAAATGTATCTGAATTTTGTCAGTTTTTTTCCTTGCAGGTGCGACAAAATAGAACATTGTGTCCCAGAACTAATTTTCTGTTGATAACTGAAATTTGCTTGTGCGTGTCAAACTGTATCTCAAGGTTAACCGCCTAAATTTAGAGATCATTTCAACAGTGTAACTATATACATTTTCAAACCAGAGAACCCAGTTTCACATACAGTCACATATATTTTTATAACCACAGATAAGCAAGGGGGAAGAAAAGATAGAAGCAGCAAGTAAAGACAGGGAAATAGTGGGCTGGGGAGAATTGCGATACTGTCTGAGTGATCAGTTTCTGGGTCTCACAAGAAAATTTCATTGCGCAGTCAGACAAGAGACAGAAAAGGAGAGATGGAACAGGTCCTTGCTTTTAACTCTTTCTGCATAACAAGTGGGACAGGGTCTTATTCAACCCTGTCACACCTATTGTTGTGGGTACTCCTTTTGTGCATGTAGTCAAGTTTAAGGTTACATTCAGTGTGAGTGATTCAGCTGCATGATGTAATTGATGGGGCTTATAGGTTTAGGCATACAGTTTCAGACCTACACAAACCTAGGTTTGATCCCCTGTATTGAAGTTTTTTTTTCTTTCTCACTACAGCTTTTGTTTTATGACAGAATTGTTAGCTGTCATTGCTGATGTAGTGAAGGGTTTCAGCAGGACTAAATAGCAGACTTTCGTATAATTTAACTTAGTTTTACAGTATGTTGTAGTCAGTTAAATTAGTCCCGGTTGAGGCTTGTCTAGGTTTGATTAGAATTTGAGTCACCTGTTTTGCAGGTTGTGACATAACCTGTCCACCACAGGAACTGCAACTCACTTACCAGTAGCTCAATGGGACACTGAATGCATGTTTTTTTTAGCAGGCAAAGATCAATGGTTTAAATCCAGGTAGGGACTCAAACTTGTAAGATGGAAACTCACTTGCATCGTGATTCATGGTAGTGTGGAATTGGAATAGTAAATTCTATGATAAGTAAATTTAGCTAAGAACAGCAATTTGTGAAGGTAAACTGCTTGGGTTAGATCCCCATTTGCCTGTTTGGCAGGTTGTGACATAAGTTCTACACCACATGAACTGTAACCTGCTTACCCTGCAGCTCAGTGACATAAAAAATGTGTGCTTGCTTAGCAGGCAAAGATCAGCAGTTCAAATACTGGTAAGGACTTAAAGGGACGCTTTCAACTTTTTTTTTTTTTTACATCGTATTATTTCTAGTTACAACCAATATTTTTCTAAAATTCATTGATGTACTTGGACAAGTCTTCACCATTCATTCATACTGCTGGGACTATGCCAGAGGCACTAGAATAAGGCGGGAGCCAAAAATCATTAGGAGGGCTGGCGCCAAGATAGGACCGTACATGTGCGGCACCGCGAGACTGGCTCGCGCCTGTGTAGGCTATCTCGGCGTTGACCCTTCAGATGCTTTAGTTCCTTTTTTTTCTGCCATTGCTGGTTGTTTTCTCTGCCTTCTTCCTTAGCAGAAATAAAATGCATGCTAATGTATAGTTATACCCAACCTTGTTTTGGTTCTGATTCTTGATCTACTCTTATTGTATACTTGGTGAACATTATAAACACCCAGAACAGTGCAGCCACTCATGATGCCATGGTCTCCTTTACTCCCACTGCATCATAAGTGGCTAGACTGTGTTGGGATGTTCTTGAGTCTAGGAAAGATGCAGTCTGAGAGCTGGTCAAGTAATGTAAACAGTGGGTAGTCTGTTTTTCACTTTTTAAAAGAAAAAAAGAAACTTAATAAACTACCAGTTACATCAGCAGTCTTTACAGAATATGAACAATCATAAAATGTGCTTTTTAAACTATGAACGTTTGAGACCTTAAGGTGTTGACAGTGCCCCTTTGACATTTGTTGACCTTTTTTTTTAATTTTTTGTAAAATGGAAACACTTGAGTGGCAATTCATGGTGGTGTGGAGTTGGAATAGAAAGTTATATGAGAAGTACATGTTGCTAAGAACGATTTGTGACATTATATTGTGTGCTGGGATTTGATCCGTATTCGTCTGTTTTGCAGGTTGTGACATACCTCCACACCATAGGAATTGCCGCTCACTTACATGCAGCTTAATGGCACACTGAATGTGTGTTTGCTAAGAAAGCGAAGAATCAGTTGTTTGAGTCCAAGTACAGTATATTGTATTTTTTTTAAATTATTTCACACTTAACAGACCTTATTTGGCACCTTCAGTACCTTTGGTACTTTGATTCCCCCCCCCCTCCATGGTTCAGGCACTGCAGAAGGCACATCTCTTGCTGCCTGCTGGATTCATCCTGTGCTGCAGGTCCAGCTACCAATGTCCCAGATCCTCCATCAGCTGGAGATGCTGACTTATCCCTGCCAGGGGGACCTCCTGCTGTCACCAGGAGAGAAGCACCTTGATCAGCCTGCCAGTGGCGGAGGTAGTCCGATCAGCTTGCTTGGGGCCTAGTGCCATGGAAAGGGCTTCAGAGGGGCATAATCTAGCATGCTCATCACCAGCCTTTTTTCCTGTTTTTGGGGCCCCACTCACAAGAGCATACCACCATGCGGTGTCTAGGGGCGGGGATGCTTGGCAGTATGTAGAAATCCTCTACATTGCCAAGAGCATCTCCGCAATGCCACCAGCAGATCTGTGCCACACACTCCAGAACAGTAGCGTCCAAAGAACACTGTACACCCCTTCTTCCTGGTTCCACTCCCGCTTCAACAGAGGTGCAATTTCACCCTTTTTTAATTAGCACACTTTCTTGCTTTTTTTTTTCAGTTTCTTTTTCTCCCCAGGTCACTGATTTGGACCCCTTTCTGTGACCTCCTAAAGGCTACCTCCCAACTTCATTACCCACTCTGCTCCCTAGAGGTTCCTTACCATAAACTACCATGGCTTGCTCTCCTAAGTGGGGTTTTCACGGCACCCCCCCCCCACAGTGACCAAATCCAGTGGTGGGAGCCTGACCTGCTGTGTGAGTGGGGTACCCAGAATTTGAGAGTACCAGGTGTTTCACCATACTTGCTGGGGCCAGGGTTTCAAATCTTTGCTCCTTTCCCTGTGAGACACCAATGTTAACAAGATGTGCAGACATGCAACAGGTGTGTAGAGTCTAGCCATGTGTTTTCCCTCCCACCTGCTATTCCACTTTTGGTAATGTGGAGGGAGGTGCATGTCCTCTGGGATGCTCATGCCTCTTCTCCCCTGCCACCCCTGTGGTATCCAAGGCTTGCTTACTAATCCAGGTCACCAGTGTGTGTTAGATGGCAGTACTGCCACTGTGCCAATGGGCCATTAAGTTGCACAGTTACTTGATGTGACTCAATGTGCTCAGTACCACATTTTCTTTAATAACATTAAAAATAAACACTTTCATTTTTAAAACGCTAAAAGCCCCACCTTTTAGACAGTATCTGACCTGCACATTTTATTTTTCAAATTCCAGCCATTTTTTAGTTAAGGAGCAAACAAGCCCCACTTTTCCATAATTTTAAAGTTGTTTGCTACTCTGGAGCACAAAAAGTGCTAAACCACATTTCTCCAAAATTGATAAGCCCTGAGATCATGAGCCAGTTTGAGATCCTTGCAAACTGCATGCTCAAACCCCAGGAAATCTTCACTGTATTATGACATATGCAGTTAGCCTTCCCCATTCAACTGCCCTGGAGAAACAGAGTTAATGGAACATATGCTAATAGTGGAACGTTGGTAGTCTCGAGCTCGGTTTTCAAACCACTGTCCCCGGTGCATTCTGTGCAACCATCAGATTCTTTACTCCGCCTGCCTAGTAAGAGGCCTTGGAGACTTCTTCAGCTTTCTTGAAGATTTTACTTTATTTCTTGGTTTTCGACTGTCCTTGGTTACAGGTAGTCTAGTCTAGATTTAGTGTTATTTTGGTAAATTTTGCAGTTTCTTGTCAGTTCCTGGTGACTGGGAAGGAACCGGACGTTTCCTTTGTTTTTGAGGTAAAAGTCTTTAATTTTACTTAACTTGTCTCAGTTCTCTGTTGACCAGGTTCCTCTCTTAAATTGTGTGTTTTTTTACCGGAGTTTCTTCTCAGTTTATTGGTCGCTGAACCAACCACACACAAAAAAAATAATAAAGTAACACAGAGAACTCTTTAGTTTTTCTAGGTGCCCACGTATTTTACTGTTTTAGTTTATGTCAGACTTCTCCAAAGAGAACCAGCCCTGATGGTTTCTAACACTGTACTGAGTGTGGTGAGGCATTTGCTAAGGCTGATCCACACTTAATTTGTGTAGTTTGTCTAGGGTTTGACCACCTGAAAACAGACTGTGAGATATGCAAGAATTTTCCTCAGTCTGTGCTGAGCAAGTGTTTAAACCGGCTGAAAGAATAAATGTCCGAAAAAGCTAAAACAGCTTCAGGACATACAGTTCCTTCACAGAGCAAAGATAAACCGAAGGAACTGTAGTGGAAGCCTTCTGACAAGGGCAAAACTCCCCCAAGCGTGAAGAGAAGTGCAGAACCAGCCGCTGAACTGGCCGCTAAAAAAGAAAAGACAAGCATACAGCACAAGAACCGCAACCGAAAGAACCGACTGTTCTGACAGCTGATCAGATTGCAGATGCATTCAGAATCATTCAGCTGTTGCAGTCCAGTACTTCAGTTCCAGTTCCCCAGAAGGAACCGCAATTGGTTCTAACACCGTTTGTTTCTGCTCCTCCCGGTTAATTTGAAAATGAACCTTACTGTGAAGAAGAGGAAGAAGAATATGGGGAGCCTGTTGAACCAAAGGTTTCCCCAGAGAGAGAGGAGTTTGAATCTCCTCCCAGACATCCTGAGGACTATTCTTCATATTTTTCCTTCATGAAGAAGGTTGCAGAAGCTTTAGACCTCCCCACTCAAAAAACTACTGAAGAGTAGGAGGAGCTGGATTACATGGAGATGATGGACATGGGGCGATAGTGGAGAGAGTCTGACCACCCATGTTGCGTAGGGCAAAAGCTACAGGGATGTAACGCCGCTAGCCACTATAAACATAAGCGTAACGCAATGCTACTTGGGCAAGTGAAGTAACAGTGACGAGACACGTGTGGCAACTGACCCAGCCATCAGGGTCTGTGCCCCTCCCCAAACCCCCCTTCTCATCACACAACCACCGTCAATAAAAAAATATACATATATATGAAAAAGTGTAGAAGAAAACAGAATAGGAGACTTAGTCAATTTATTTTACCTTTCATCCGGCTGTAGCCCCCGCACCCCAAATTATCTGTTTAATTAAAAAGATCACAATAAAAATGTAAAGTTGCACGAGCTACGCAACATGATGATTGCGCATTGTCAGTTACGCATAAAGCGCAGCACCACCGCTGGTCTAACACACTCCACTATCACCGTACATGCCAGCAACTAAAGGATTGCTTCTCCCTGTCCATAAATCTCTGAAAAGACAAGCTACCAAGATTCTGTAAACTCCCACTTCTGTCCCTCCTGTGGAGAAGAAGATGGAGAGAAAGTACTCGGTTGCCAAAGGAGGAGCTGAATTCCTCCTAGGCCATCCTAGTCATGAAAGGGTAGTACAAGCAGCTGCCTGTGATAAAGCAGGCATACCTCTGTCCTCCCATCCCCCTGAAAAGGATTCTGAGAGGATTTATTCCATGTCTAAAAAGGTCTATTTAGGAATCTCCCTGGCCATTAGGCAAGCTTCCTACATGGCTTATGTTTCCAGGTGTCAGAAACATCTGTGGACTTGAGTAATGGAGATGGCCAAGGCAGCTCCCTCTCCACTGGCAAATGACCTAATGGAAACTGCAAAGTGTGGTATTGAAGCTTCCAAGTACCAATTCCACAGGGCAGGGGATTCTAATGACTCTATGACCAGGGTAATGGTAACCTCAGTGTCCCTGGGGAGGTTTGCCTGGCTCAAAGCTACTAACCTGTCTCAGGACTTGCAGGCTGAGGCTCTGAATTTTCTCTGTGAGACAACCTCTTTGTTTGGTGAACAGGCAGAGGCCTACATGAAGAAGATGGATGAGTACAAAGTAACCTGTAAGAGTGCGGCTGCAGAAACATCAAAGTATGGGAGGTAGGGGAAGGCCTTACCCCCGGCCTTTCTACCAGGCCCAGGCTTTCCCAGCCTACCTGCAGCAGAGAGGATATTTTAGAGGCAGGGGAAGAAGGGGCAGCAGTCATGCTGGACCCAGCCCCAAACCCAGTGCACAAGCAGACAGAATCTCTGATGTGCTTGTTGGGGTCGCCACCTCAGTTCCAGTAGGGGGCAGGTTGGTGTAAATTACCACTTCCAAGCATGGCAAAACATCACCACAGACAAGTGGGTCCTGGAAGTGGTAAACCAGAGCCTTGCTCTCAGCTTCAAGGTTATGCCAAGGTTGAGGACAAGGCTATTCAGACCTGCCACCCCAACAGAAAAAGTGCTACTGAAATCGGAAGCTATCAGCCTTCTCCTTGAGAAGGCAGTGGAACCTGCCCCTCTGGATCAGAAGGGGCCAAGGTCAGTATTGAAGGTACTTCCTAACGCTATAGAAAACTGGGGAGTGGTGACCCATACTAGATCTCAGATGCCTGAACAGACACCTTACAAAGCCAAAGTTCAAGATGGTCACTCTGGCAGCTATTCTTCCTGCACTCAGGCAGGGAGACTGGTTGGCATCACTAGACCTCAAGGACGCATACTTCCATATTCCCATCAGGCAATCCCACAGAAAGCATCTCCGATTCAGATTGCCATCAGACCATTATCAGTTCAGAGTCCTACCCTTCGGCTTGACCTCTGCTCCAAGGGTGTTCACAAAGTGCCTGGCAGTGGTGATGGCACATTTGAGAAGGCAGGGGGTGACAGTGTTCCCTTACCTGTATGACTGGCTAGTCATGGGACAGTCTCCTCAGCAGGTCAGAGATGTTCTAACCCTTACACAGGATACCCTGCAGTCCCTGGGATTCCTGGCAAACCTGAAAAAGTCAGTCTTGCAACTGGTTCAGCTCCTGGAGTTCACAGGAGCAGAGTTGGACACATTGCAGGGAAAGGCATTCCTTCTTCAGTGAAGGGTGGACAGTTCGGTGCAGTCGGTAAGTTCCTTCCAGCTCCACACCCCCAGTCCACCAAGGCATCTTCTGCAGTGGTTAGGCCATATGGCAGCCTCAACAGCAGCAGTAGCAGGAGCCAGGTTCCAAATGAGGGACATCCAGTTTCACCTCAGAACTTATTGGTCCAAGAAAAAGGACTCTGTCAAAGCTAGTGCCAGTTACAGGAACCCTCCTTCAGGCACTTAAATGGTGGCAGAAAAGGCACAACCTCAGACAAGGTGTGCTATTCCTGCAGCAGTCCCCAACAGTTGTGTTGATAACCGATGCCTCCCTCCCAGGGTGAGGCACCCACTTGGGGGAACACACCGTACACGGTGCATGGCTTCAGCAGAAATCTCTGTACCATATAAACCTGCTGGAACTTAGTGCAGTTCTCCTGGGCATCCAGTCCTTCGCAGCAGTGCTTCAGGGCAAGATAGTACAGGTCAGAACAGACAATACAACTACCATGTACTACCTAAATAAGCAAGGGGGCACAAGGTCAACCTTGCTGTGCATGAAAGCTATGAAAATGTGGAGTCTGGCGTACTCTCTTAAAATTTCCCTATCAGCAGTTCATCATCCAGGGAAGGACAATGTCCTGGCAGATGCCCTCAGCAGGATCAGCCAGAACCATCATGAGTGGTCTCTGAACAGACAGATATTTCAGACTGTGTTCAGAAGGTGGGGCATCCCAGAGGTGGACCTCTTTGCATCCCCAGACAATCATCAGTTGGCACAGTACTACTGCAGGCCTCCCACACTGGGCACAGTGTCAATGGATGCACTTCTGCTGGATTGGACAGGGATGTTCCTGTATGCCTTCCCTCCATTACCTTTGCTGCCTAGGGTACTGAACAAGCTCAGGACTCACTCAGTCAGCAACAATGATCCTCATAGCACCAGACTGGGCCAGGCAGACGTAGTACTTGCTGCTCCTGTCCCCGTCTGTCTCCCGCCCGATTCACCTAACCATGAGGCACAACCTGCCGACATCCTCCTAAGGGAGGATCCTTTACCCCAGCCTCAAATCCTTCAGGCTTAGGGCCTGGCTCTTGAGGACCTAGAATATGCTAGTCTGCATCTCTCTGAAGGGGTCCTGGACGTCCTTAGGGTCTCTAGAAAACACTCTACCAGGAAGACATACACTTCTAAGTGGAAGAGGTTCTCCATTGGGTGCCAACAGAAGGACATAGATCTTCATCAGGCTGGTCTGTCAGTCTTGTTGGACTACTTGGCCCATCTCCATTCCCTTGGGCTAAAGCCATCTACTCTCAAGGTACACTTTGCAGCAGTTTCAGCCTATCTCTGGGCAGGAAAGGGCTCTTCCCTTGCCTCCAACCCAATTTTCAGGAAGTTTTTTAAGGGTCTGCTGCATTTGCACCCTCCACACAGGGAACTGACCCCTTCATGGGACCTGAATATATGCATTGCACAGCTGCTGCAGCCCCCTTTGAGCCCATGTCTTCAGCAGAGCTCAAGTATGTAATTTGGAAAACTGTTCTTGGTTGCAGTCACTTCAGCCAGGAGGATTAATGAACTGCAGGCCTTGTCCATAGAACCTAACTACATTTCAGTCCATTGGGACAAAGTAGTGCTCTGGACCAATAGGAAGTTTCTCCCCAAGGTGGTTTCTTTTTTTTTTATTCTTTATTGAAATTTTCTCATCATTACAGACGGAAACAATAACATTCTCCTCAACGAGAATGATACACAAGAATGTAATAGTACACAGACTGAGAATTTCAGAAGAGCAAAACTCCCCAGAAAGATACAGCTCTCACTTAGATGTATAGTACACTTACAGTACCATTCAACCTGTAAGAACGTCCACCCTGAAGGAGCTGGGAGTATGGTTGGGGCAATCCCCCATAAAGCAACTGTAACTGTTAAAGTAATGAAGTAAAACATTACATAAGGTAACAAGAGATCTACTCTGAGCCCCTTGTAACAACTTGGCGGGGTCCCAGAGAGTAAATCATGCAACATTCTTCATAATCTCAATATGTAATATAATCTCTATTTTCTATTTAGAGTAATGAATCACTTTAACAATGAAAAGGAAAGCAATAACACTGAAAGGAGGCTAATAAAAAAGGATATCTAGAGTCTAGCTCGCTAAAGATGTAGTAAAATTAACACCCCTACAAACTAGATCGCAGGATTAATTTTAAACCGGCCAGCACGAGCCACAACTACTATATATATATATATATATATATATATATATATATATATATATATATATATATATCATAAATTCACTGCTCTTAAACCAGGAGCTACAAAGCTTCCTCTGGTGGCGCCTAATAGTTCATCATCTGAGATCTGAGTGTCCTGAGATGGAAGGCTATCCAGGACTTGTCCGACCACCTCAGCATCAGTAAATAAGTAATTCTTATCCTGGTAGGAGAATCGAAATCTTGCTGGAAAACAAATTAGTGGTGATACCATATTCACCCAGACGCTGGCGAAGCTGAAGCAGTTTCTTTCTCCATACTTGCATTCATGCAGCCACATGTGGAAAAATTTAGATTTTCGGGCCATGATACTGTAGGCTGCGCTTATCTCTAGCTGCAGCCAACACCAATAAATGCTCCTCTGCCGACTCCAAGGCGACGAGCACTGTCGAAGTCTGTACCACATCCGCTGATGGCTTTCTGTGAACAGCTAAGCAGAACACCCGTTCAGTATGTATTAAATGCGCAGAGTCCCAAGGAGTCCGTTAGCAATTCCACCACAGCAGTTTTAAGATCTTGAGCCAGGATGGTAGTAGGAAGCCCAACCACATGGAGGTTAACTGCACGGAGCTGGTTTTCAAGCGTTTCTACTTTAGTTGATAATATTTAGAGTCCCGTGCTTACGCTGCTGCCGAACACTCCTGATGGGCAGCAAGCTCCTCCACTGCATTTGAGCTCTCTTCTCTCGCTTGCTCCAAGTTAGTTACCCTCTGGTCCATCACCGACAGAGAAGTATTAGTCCGGTTTACTTTGTCTTCAGTTTTCTGCAGAATAGTGAATATTCATTCACTATTAGGGTCCTTCTGCGATGTAGGCTGCACTGTTGTTGCTAGACCCAATTTAGGAAGCATATACTCTTCCACTGTTTTCGCATGGGAGACTGGATTTTTCTCTGCTTTTTGGGGGCTCATCTTGGCAAATAGTAATGTCTAAACACTCAAATCTCACCAAGAGAAAGGAAAAAAAATTGCAAAATAAGACTCAAAAGGAGCCAAAGTACAGAACAATACGGAAGACGTCCTCAGCTAGGCTGGCATAGTGTTCCCCAGGTGATTTCGACTTCCACCTTAACCAGTCCATTACCTTGCCTGTCTTCTTTTACTGAATCATTCCAGTTCAGGGAACGTTGGCTAAATAGCCCTGATGTCAAGAGGGCTGTTAGCTACGACCTGAGTCGCACAAAAGCTCATAGGCAGAATACTCAACTTTTCCTGACTTATGGGGAAGGGCAAACCAGCTTCAGAGAGGACTGTTGCACACTGGATTGTTGCTTATGTTCAGTTTTGCCACAGCAAATTGGGCAAGGAACCCCCTGGGGGCCTCAGAGCCCACTCTACCAGGGGTACAGCGACTTTTATAGCAGCTGCCAGAAATATTCCTTTGTTAGAAATTTGTAAAGCAGCTTCCTGGAAAACTGGTCACACATTTACTAAGCACTATTGCCTGGACACCCATGCTAGAAGTGATGCCAGATTTGGCACAGCAGTATTGCAGAACCTGTTTCCTAGGTAGGTTCTGTGCCTACCTCCAAAGGTACTACTTGGGTAGTTTGCATATGTCCGAATACAGTAAAGATTTCCTGGGGTTTGAAGAAAAAAATACTTACCATAGTAATCTTGTTTCTTCCAAGGGAATCTTTACTGTATTGTGAGCTCCCACCCTACCTCCCATACCAGAACCTGCTGGGCACTGCACTCCAGCTGTCCATGTGGTTTATGAAACCTGCTTGAATTGGTTGATTTAGGCAACTGTGACTTGAGTCTTTAGGATGACACTTGGTATAAGTGTGGGGGGAGGCTATTTGTTGTGGTTAATTTATTTTCTGTAGGATAGTATAGTTAGTATTTCTCATATATGCTTCGTAAGAATCTGACGGTTGCATGCAATGCACCAGGGACAGTGGTTTCAAAACAGAGCTCGAGCCTATCAACGTTCCACTATTAGCATAGGTTCCATTAAAGAGCAGCTGACTCCTTCAGGATAACTTAAACAAAACATAATATTTAGACACAGTTCAGTTTATATTTCAAATTTGTTCTGTATTTTTACTCCCCATTATTTTAATACTGAGACCATTTGCATGAAAACAGAATCTCTGCTCCGGAAGAGTTCATCTAGTTCTCTTGCCTTCTCCCCACCTGAGGTCATAAGGCACTGCTTGTGACATCACAGTTACTCCCATGGCAACAGACTGTGATGTTGCAACAGAGGATTATGACATTAAGTAGGGAGTAAGCTATAGAGGCAGATGAGCTTTAATAGAGAGAAATCATAAATTCATGTCAATTACCTCAGTAATAAGTAAAGGAGTGGAGAAATCTATAGAATATATGCAGAATGTAAACCGAGTTATACCTAATTATTATGTTTTTCAAAGTTTTCTTTGTGGTGTCAGCAGCTCTTTAATTCTTTTGTTCTCTGGGGCAGTTGAATGGGGAAGTCTAACTGCATATGTTAGAATACAGTAAACATTCCCTTGGAAGAAACAAGATTACTATGGTAAGTAATTTTTTCTTCCTGTGTCAGAAGATGGCAGAGTTCTGGTGGCCAGAAATTGGGAGTTTGTATGGAAATGACTTTTCAATCCTAAGTGTGTATAATAAAACAGTTGTCTAGCTTCCTTCACAAATTCTGGTGTTCATTGTTATTAGAACCCATTGTGGGAAGGGATTTCAGCTCTTATTTTATTTTATCTTTGTTGCTGGGTTGCAAAATGCAGTTACTCGTTTTCAAAGTGTTAGGGAATTTTTATGTGGTGTTTTATGTCACAGGCAGTGACTAGTTTAAGGAAGTCAGGTTAACATAGAAACAGAAATATAGACTTTGACGGCAGATGAGGACCGCTTGGCCCACCTAGTTTGTCCATTTCCCTACCTACAGAATAAGCTGCAGATCCTAGTTAACCAACAGCCTATTTCTTCCTACCCCCCATAAGAATTGCCTTATGTCTTTCCCATGCAAGTTAGCTGGAGTTCTGAGGAAATGTCTTGTCTCTTCCCTCCATTTCTACTTTCTTCTTTTTTTTTTTCCTTAATTTACAATTTTTGCGTTTTCTCCCCCGGACCCTAGCAGACATGCACTGTGTGCGCATGGAGCTGCACACGCACACTGGTTACCGGCTTGGCACTTCTGTCCCACCCCAGGCAGTCGCCTGCCACCCCATCTGCCTTTGCTTCCCATTGGACCTCCACCTGGTGGGAGCAGAACTACAAGGGGGGAGCAAACAACCTGCCCTGGGAGAGATGCCTTTCAGCGGCTCAATCTTGCTCTCTCCCTTCCCCCCCCATGCCGGCTTTCTGAGGACCCAAGGTTGTTCCCGAACCTGGGTCACCGATGCGACGTGAGATAATACGTCCAGCGCCTCAGCCCTACTGGGTTGGCCACTTTATTCTTCTTTTTACCTAGAGTTTTCTCCATATTTACCTTTGTTTTCCTCCTAGCAGTCAGGGGCCACACTGCACCCTTTCTTCCAGCTAGAGAGCTTTTATGAGGAGAGCACTAATACGGCTCATTGGTCAACCAGTAGGGGGTACCCATATTCCAGGCAGCCTCCCTCCAGTTGCTGAGCACCTCAGTTCTGCAACACACCTGGCCCTTGCTGGCCTTCGTGTGGGATTCCAGTGTTAACACACCAATACTGAGCGCTCAGGGGGCAGCATGATGCTCAGATGTCCCACCACTGAGCTTGTCCAGGTCTCAGCCTTTCAAGTCGCTCTGTGAAAGGTGCACTTCTTGGGAAGTGTTTAGGGCATCAGTAAGTGCTGTAAACTGAAGAGAAGTCTCTGACACTGCCTAGGGCTTAATTACTGCTGTGTAACATGATGCAGAACAGTAGTCAGGAGATGAAATCTGGTCCAGCAGTCGAAGGAAGCACAAACTTGGTTGCCTTTTCACATGCTTTTGGTTTCAACCTTGGCAGTGTTATTGCTGCTGCAGTATGGAGATCTGTAGCCACAAGTTCGGGTTTCAATTTGAACTGATAGTGGAGTGTTGGTGGGCATTATTTGCCACAGCGGTGACCCAGGTTTGTGTTCTAAGCCCAGGTGCTGATGTCGGCTGACAGAATGAGGATTGAGCACCCAGAGGACACCTCCCTGCTCTGAGATTGGACAGCAACTACTCCTGCCTGCAACACTGCCGCCTAACAGTGGCCCTGAAAAGTATAAGCTACCTTGGTACTGAAGCTGGTTTTGTACCTTTTTTCTCTTCACAGAATATCTAAGGCCGCAGCTTGGGGAATTGAATGAACTGCCATCTCTTCGAATGCAGACCACACAAGGGAACCCGCTGCTTCTCACGCAGACCCTGCAGGAGCTTCTTGAAATGGACACTGTGCAAGTGGAACTCATCCCAGAAAAGAAGGGGCTTTTCCTCAAGCATGTGGAGTATGAGGTCTCCAGCCAGGTAAAATAGAGCCTGATGCCTTATCTAGCTTGTTCAACTTTAACCAAGATAGCGGTGTTGTTTGACATACTTTCTCTTCATTACCTTACTTTTATCCCCTTCAACTTTGTTTTAGACTCAGTCATACCTCTCAACCTTCTGTCACTCAAGTACGGGACATGGGCACTCAGAATGAAGGACAATGATGGACACTTAACCTCATAATGAGGGACACATCCTCAAACATGGAGATAAAAGCCCAGAACACTGTGGAAACATTGCCTGTACTTGAACAAAGATAATTTTCTATTTAGCACCTTAGAATATTATAAAATCCAGCTTTAAAGCCTGAATTTACAGACCCTTGTCTGTGTGATGGAGTACCTTTTCCATTAGGAACAGGTGAGAGTTAACGCAATTTTGAGTGGTAAAATGAGGGACATCACTTATAATCAGGGTCAATTGGGAGGTATGGACCCAATTCCAACCAGCCTCTCTGAGCCTTTCCCACCCAGGTTAACCAACTATTGAGTAAGGCTGACACCCCCACAGATCCCTACTCTCCAATCCTTTGTTGAGTTAAACCGTGGCTTACCCCAACAGAGAGGACCTTGGAGGACAAGGACAGTTTTCTGGGAGAAGACATGAGTCCAAGCAGGAGAGACTGGGACTTAATAGAGCATGGTCGACACCGTATATTATCCTGGTGGGCATGGGGGTAGGAGTGACTAATTCCTTCCTGCCAGTCAGGACCATTTGTTTTTCTAATAATTTATCATTCAAATCCCAGGAATCCCTCGCTTATGCTCAACAACTGCAGTCGTTCCTCTGGAATGAGCTGCCCTGGAACTTAGAATGTTATGCTAATTAGAGAATCTTAGAAAGAAATTCAAAGCTCTGCTGTGTGGTCATACTCACCCTCACATCATAACAGCAGATTTACAGTATTTCTCTGCCTGAAAAAAGCAGTTGCCCCAAAGCCTTCTCTTCACTTCAGAGCCGATTACAGTTTGTTTTATTTAAAGTATTCACAGAAAGTACCTCAGATTCAGAGTAGGGAATTGCCATTACCAATTCACAGCCGTTCCCTTTGGCATATGCTCAGCACCAAGGGTATTTGCAAAGTCCCTAGCCATATATTTGCAGAGGCAAGGGGTGGTGGTTTTTCCATACCTGGATGACTGGCTAGTTTCAGGAAGATCTTACCAGGAAGCCAAGTCCTTCCTTCCTTCTGACACAAGGCACCCTGGAGGACCAGGGCTTCCTCATAAGTGTACAGAAGTCACAATAAGACCGTGTTCAGATTCTGGACTTTATAGGCACAGAACTGGATACCCTTCAGGGGAAAGCATTCCTTCCCTAATTAAGAGTGACATATCTGATTACAGCTGCAAAATCCTTCGAGGCAGGTCAGCCCAGACCTGTAAAGGATTCCCTGCACTTTTTAGGCCACATGGCATCACTCACCACAGTTGTACAGGGTGTAAAGGTTCCAGATGAGCGATATCCAGTACCAGCTGGGGAACCATTAGTCCCTAAGGTGGGAACCTCTTTCAAAACTAGTTCCGGTCACAAAATCACTGCTACAGACACTGGTATGGTGAAAGGAGGAATGCAGTCTCATGGGTTCCCTACCTTCAGCAGTCACCTCTAGTCATACTCGCAAAAGATGCCTCTCTCTTGGGCGGGGGCACCCATCTGGAGGACTTCACTTTAAGTGACTTGTGCAGTACACAGGAGACTTGGGAACACACAAATCTCCTGGTGTTCAGTGTAGTATACTTGGCAATGCAGGTCTGTTCCTCTCACATCACAGGTCAGTCTGTTCAGATCAGGACAGAAAATACCACAACTATGTAACACCTAAACAAACAGGGAGGAATGAGATCTTCAAAACTGTGCACAGAGGTAATGAAGATCTGGAACTTGGCATACTCCTTGGAGATCCAGTTTTTGGCAGTACACCCACCAGGGAAGGACAGTGTGCTGGCAGATTCCCTGAGCAGGATCAATTAAGGAAATTATGAATGGACACTGAACCAGCAGGTGGTGGCAACAGTGTTCAGAAGGTGGGGTACACCAGAGATGAACCTGTTTGCATCTTGGGAAAACCACCAGCTCCCACTGTTTTGTTGTAGACCCGCATCAGTGGGTACATTTCCAGAGGATGCTCTAGTCCTCAGTTGGTCAGGGATGTTTCTGAGTACCTTTCACCATTCCCACTTTTGCTGAAGGTATTTCTAAAACTGGGAAGGGAGTCACCAACAATGATTTTCATACCTCCAGATTCTGTCAGGCACATTTGTTACTCCCTGCTCCTGTCCTTCGCCATCAGATGTCCTATCAAACTTCCCCCAAAATACAATCTGCTGACATTATCTCCAGGCAGGATAACATTTCCAGATCCAAGAACTCTGTGCCTCATAGCATGGTGCTTGAAGAGCTAGAGTTCTCTGGACTAAATCTTTCTGAAGAGGTTTATGAAGTGCTTAAAGGACACCTAAACCATCTTTTTACACATTTTTTTTTTTATAAATGACTACATAGGCTTATAAAGGAGAGACTGTTGTTTACATTTAAACCGAAACTGCATTTAATAATTTAGGATAAATGCAGTTTAATAGCATTCAAGAATTGTAAATGCAGCGCCTCCTGATTCAAAAATTCTGCCCTCAGAATCCAAAAATGGCGTTCTTGATGATGTCGTATATGAGAGATGCCAACTATGCAGATGTATTCTAGCTCTACTAACCGTATTCAAATGCAAATAACTTTAAAATGAAAAACAGCATGGTACTGTGAGCACGAAAGTTGTTCAGCACAAAAATATCTACCAGGTAAGTGGTGTTTTATTTATAGATGCCGTTTAGATTTTTTTTTATAATCAGTAGGAAATTCAGTTTTTTTCACACTTGTGAGGTATGGCATAAATGGAATATGCTACCTCCTTACTGGAAATAGTGTTGATATTTTTTGTTCTCGTGCCCTCCTCCAGTTAACCAAACTGCAATTTTCCTTTCAAATAGCTCCCACCTCGCGAACGGGGGGAGGGGGCACAAAACTATTGTACACTTAGTGTTTCCATTTCTGTTTTCTCCTGCTCTGTGAATGCTGCCTTGCTGTGACAGTGTGGGTCACAGATTCTCGTATTCCCACTTTACGTTATGAGGCAAAGTGATGTAGGGCACACTGAATTCTCATGCAGCCATCCACAGACACTTCCTTTTCTTCCTTGCATTTAGTCAGTGCACATGAAAACTGCCTTCACCATACTACCCAGAACAACATCTGACTCTGCTGCCGTTTCCCTTTTTTGGCTTCATTTTGTGTCATTCAGCTGTGTGCCATTTAAGTTAGAATGCAACCTCTGTTTCCAGGCAAAGAAGGCAGGCGCCTGGTGCTCCTCAGAGCAGCCACCTGCTGACTCTCCCTCATCCTTAACATGCACTTTCATGGCAGCATAGATGCCTTCGACACCTGAATGACCACTTTCCAGGTGGTTGAAGTCACTAAGCTGTGCCTCGTACATCACAACCCATCTCACAACCCACCTGAGGCATGTGATAATTTAGCATTACCACACACCATGTCATGTGTTATTGCCTACTTACAGTTTACAATGTGATCCTATGGGAATTTTATATCGCACTTCCCAGGTGGCTGAAGGCACTCCACTGCACCTTTTGCCTCACAACCCACCTGGGGCATGCAGCAATTTAGCCTTGCCGCATACCCTGCCATGTGGTACTGATCACTTAAAATGTAGAATATAATCTTATTCGGATTATACACCGCACTTCCCAGGTGGATGACAGCACCCAGCTGCACCTTATGTCTTACAGTCCATCTGGGGCATGCATCAGTTTAACATTGCTGCACACCCTGCTATGTGTTATTGCTTACTTACAGTTTACAAGGTGAACCTATGGGAGTTTTATATCATACTTTCCAGGTGGCTGCAGGCACTCAGCTGCACCTCATGTCTCACAACCCATCTGGGGCATACAGTAATTTTAGTATTGTTGCACACCCTGCAGTGTGTTATTGCTTACTTACAATTTACAGTGTGATCCCATGGGAATCATACACTGCAATTCCCAGGTGGTTAAAGGCATTTGGCTGTTCCTTATGCCTCACAACCCACCTTGGACATGCAGTAATTTAGCATTGCCGCACACTTATACAGTGTGATCCTTAGGGAATTTTTACTGCACTTATCAGGTGGTGTGCAAGTGTGCATGTGTATCCATGGCTACAGAAGCACTGGACTATGATGATGGATGTGTCTTATGCCATTTGGAAAAAGTTGTATGTTGCTTGTCTTACCTGACGATGGATGTCTGTGATTGCTTGTGTTCAGTCAATCAAAGCTTTATTTGTACAACACAAATTTCAGGAAATCAAAGCGCTTTACATACTATCAACACTTAAAATCTATTTAAATACTTTAACAAAATACACTTTAGTAACGGACACAATATTTAAAAATCCTTAAAGAGGACAGGAAATAATTTCTAATTGGTAACTGTTTGTAATGTTCCGTTTTACAGAAATAAGCATGAGGCTAAATGATCCATGTCAGTCAATCAAATTTTATTTATGAAGGCGAACATCGTTGAGCAAGCTCATTTGCAAGATGGACCTGGTTGTTACCGGGTCAAAATACATTACAAAGAATGACAATGGTTCAGCCAGATGACAGACTGGCGAGTAATGTAGCAAGTACAATACCTAGTCCTGGCCAGGGATGTACAGCTAGGTTATGGGGATGTATGGAGTTCCCAGAAAAACTGAAGCAGAGGAACAGAAAGGGGGAGGTCCGGCTGGGGTGGGGGTGGGAAGATGTGGGGAAGAAACAAGGTAGAGAGAAGGAGAGCAGTGGCCCGAGCAGTATGCATGGAAAAAGAGTGCAGAGGCAGCCTGAGGAAGCGGGGAAGTGATTATAGAATTCCCACACAGTTTAATGATATACGGCCTTGGGATGAGATCAGAGTAATGAGGGTACATGTAACCGTATCTTAATGAAAAGTGATGTGAAAAATTGTGTTTTGCATGGTTTGTTTTTATGGGTAGCATTCTGTTGCAGTTCTCTTCATGGAATCCGTAAGCTGGAGTTTTAACTATGTCACGGTTTGTGCACAGAACTTACATGCACAACAGTAGCTTATGTTTAGCATTCTGTGGACAAACCGTGATATAGTAAAAACTCCAAATTACTGGTTCCATGAAGGGAACTGTGCAGATTGTTGTCCATAAAAAAAGGAAACAATTGAAAACAGTTTTTCACATCAGTGTTCATTAAGATACCATTAAATATGGCTATGTAGGGCTTTGTAGGTCAGCAGCCCGACCTTGAAGGTGATCTGTCAATTTATTGGCAGACGTGCAGATAGCGGAGCACAGGTGTGACATGGCAAGATCTAGGTAAGCCAGTCAACCGCCTGCCCGCTGCATTCTGCACTAGCTGCAATCGGCGAAGATCTTCCCCCGGTAGCTCTAGGTGTAGGGCGTTGCAGTAATCTAGATGAGAGGTCACGAAGGCATGAACATATGTTGACATGTCGCCAGGGGAGATCAGGTGTTTGATCTGGGTGATGTTACTCAGATGGAAAAATGAGGCTTTCACAATGGCTGACACCTGGATTTCAGTGTCAAGCCACTGTCAAGCACAACACCCAGATTTCTCACCTGATCTGAGGTGGGCAGCTGGGAGTCTCCCAAGCCAAAGCCCCAAGGTCTGACCAGCTTGCACCCTAATACCCTGGCAACCAGGTTCTAACACCACATACTTCGGTCTTGTCTGGGTTTCGGCTTCAACCAGTTGATCCTCATCCAATCTTCGATCTCCGAGAGACAGTTGTTAAAGATTGAGACCATCTCTTCCTGCCCGGGGTGTGAAGGACAGGTAGAGCTGAATGTCATCTGCATAGCAGTGAGAACTCAGCCCATACCACCTAATGATATCCCCTAACGGCAGCATGTACACTGCAAACAGCATGGGGGATAAGACCGAGCCCTGCGGGACCCCACAGGATAGGGGCAGAGAAGTTGAGGAAAAAATTCCCGACACTACTCTCTGCGTCCTGCCTGTGAGAAAATATTTAAACCAGCTGTGGACTGTACCAGCCAGTCCATAGCATACCTGCAGTGCTCCATCAACACCGCATGGTCTACAGTGTCAAATACTGCTGAGAGATCGAGGAGAACTACGATGGTACGACTCCCTTCATCCCTCACCATCAGATCATTCAACACCTGAACAAGGACTGTCTTGGTACTGTGCCTCTTCCTAAACTCACGCTGGAGGGAATCATAGATGCTGTGAGTTGTTAAGTGATCATACAGTTTGAGCAGCCACCACCTTCGCAATAACCTTGCCCACAAAGGGCAGGTTAGAGACAGGTCTGTAGTTTGCCAGGCAATCCAGATCTAGTGAAGATTTTTTTAAGGAGTGGCTTAACAACTGCCTCCTTCAGGGGCTCTAGAAAGACCCTTGTCGCTGGTGAACAACGAACTATCCTAGCAAGGACCAGGCCAGTGACTTCATCACACCCTAACAAAAGGTGTGTTGGCCCTGGGTCTAAACTACAGTAGGTTGGCCGCAACTCCTGGACGATCCGCACAGCATCCACGAAAGTCAGCTGGCTAAAGTCGGACTAGACAGGCAAAGTACTTGTGACCTCAAGCCCGTTACTGTAAAGCCCATTTGAGATCACTGACTGGATCTCCGATCTGATAGTGGCAGTCTTATCGGCAAAAAACTGAGCAAACTCATCATATCTTGCTTGTGAAAAGGCTCTCCACTACTGAAGACAGGTTGGATTGCACAACCTATCGGCAGTACGGAAGAGCTGAGCTGGCCTGTTAGTTGCTGCAGTAATCTCCTTGAACAGGAACTTTGCCTTCTTACAGGATGTTGCTGATTGATGGTCTCTACAATGCACCATCAATCTAAGCTTGTTCTCTGCCAGACTGGATTTCCTCCAGTGCCACTCCAACCGTCGACCGCTCCTCCTCATCTCCTTCAGAGTCTCATCAAACCATGGAGATTTCTGATGAGACATGAGGGGGCGAATATGAACAGGTGCTACAGAATCGAGGGTGCCAGTGATAGCCCTATTATAGGCCAGCATAAACTCATCATGCCTGTTCAGTCCAGTACCTCCAGCAGACCATGCAGGGGCAGTCCCCTTTAAGGGCGGTACTGTACTATCTCCATAGGGGCAGGCCTATTAGAGGGTGCCTCAAACCTGAACCTGACAGTATGGTGGTCCAACCAGCTAACCGGCTCCACCACTAGGTCAAAGACCTCCATCCCCAATAGGAAGACCAGGTCCAATGAATGATTGTGGATATGAATTGCAGAGGTAATTACCTGTGCCAGGCCCAAAAAACTCATCAATTGGAGGAAATCCTGACCAAATTGTGAGAGTTGATTATCAACCCAGGCGGTGAAATCACCCAATATAATCCATCTGGGGAATTCTAACATCAGGTCGACAATAAAGTCAGCAATTTCCTGCAGGAATCCCTCCCCACCAATCATCTCCAGGTGGATGGTAGATGAGGAGAATCCTGCAGCCTGCACCTGTAGCTATGATACATTTAAAGGATCCAGTCACTCCAACCGGGATGGCTGTGAGGCCCAGGTCTGATTTTAAAACAAATGGCTACTCCCCCAACCCTACAATCCTTTTTTGGGCACTGTACCACTGAGTACCCGGCCAGAACAGCTGATTCCAATACCGGACCAGCATTATCGTCCAACCAGGTCTCGGTGATGCAAGCCAGATCAGTTGTTGCCACAAGATAAGCAACAGTTGCTGTCTTGTTTTTAAAGAGCAACTGACACCACTTCTGCTACACTGCAGAATTAGAATAAGCATACCCCCCCCAGTAAATCTCATACCAAAAACTAGATTTCGACATTACTTCATTTTAAAGTTATGAGCTATTTTGTAACCTTGATTTCACTACCTGTTCAAAAAAACTTGTCAGTGAAGAGCTGCTGATGACGTCACCTCAGGAACTCTGTCTAGTACTCTCTGTCAGCAAGCTTTCATAGGACCTGTGTCTCCAAAGTTGTAAAGCTCACGTGCAATGGTTTTCGCAAGTAAAACAGGCAGCACCATTCAATAAACATTGCTTTGAAAACTGTGTGTGTTTCAGGTTTTGTAACAAAGCTGACAATTTTTTGGGGTGCCTTTTTGTTGAGGTCCTTTTTGTCTAGGGTTGGTGGGCCATGGCACACTGTTGTGATGTTTGCAGACTGAATAAGTTTCTGATGTGGTGAAAGGCTGAGATCATTCACACCTATCATTCAACTGAGGCGATTTCTATGGATAGCACTTTAAAACAGTAATTCCATCTTCTTGTCAATGGGGGTGGGAGAGGCAGTGCTGTTCTGAGACCTTACTAGGAGTTTCTAATTGAACCAGCCCAATGTTTTCCCCATCAGGCTGTTCTGACCTACGTTCAGACTCATCTATGTTCTACTCTAAATTCAAATGATCATTTTACCAGCGCTAACATTTCCACCCCTAATATGAATTAACACATTCAAGGCCCCTATTAAAACGTATTGTAAAGCAGACACTGACAAACAGCAGTGAAGTTACCAACATTACAATACTAGCAGCAATACAACTTCCTAACAGGCACAGTAGAGTAGCACTCCAAATGGCATCAGCAGCGTGGAGGCATGCTGACTCAGCATCCAGCAACCCTGGAGCCACTGAATATAGGTCAAAACAGCCTGACAAGGAGAACACATTGGGCTGGCTAAATTAGAAACTCCTAGTAAGGTTTAAAAAACAGCATTGCCTCTCCCACCCCCATTGACAAGGAGATGGAATAATTGTTTTAAAGTGCTAGCCTTAGAAATCACCTCAATTGAATGATAGGTGTGAATGATCTCAGCCTTTCACCACATCAGAAACTTATTCATTCTGCAAACCTCACAACAGTGTGCTATGACCCAGCATCCAGCAACCCTGGAAAAAAGGTCCACAACAAAAAGGCACCCCACAAAAAATTGTCAGCCTTCATACAAAACCTGAAACACACATAGTTATTAAAGCAATGTTTATTGAATGGTGCTGCCTGTTTTACTTGTGATAACCATTGCACGCGACCTTTACAACTTTAGAGAAACGTGTCATATAAGCTTGCTGACAGGGAGTACTAGATTGTTAGTTCCTGAGATGACATCAGCAGCTCTTCACTGAAACCAGCTTTTCTGAACAGGTAGTGAAATCAGGGTTACAAAATAGCTCATAACTTTAAAATGACGTAAAGTAGAAATCTAGTTTTTGATATGAGATTTACTGGGGGTATGCTTACTTTAATTCTGCAGTGTAGCACTTTTGGCCAGAGTGGTGTCAGTTGCTCCTTAATGGATTGCACAAAACTGCCCAAGAGGGACAGGCAGATGAGGCAGATCCAGCATCCTGCCCACAAACTGTGGAGCCCCTGGGTATGGGAACCAGGCAGGGAGGACCATTCTCCTGGACCCATTTCACCCCAGGGCACCTTCTCGTCCTCACCCCTCCAATCCACCCATCGCCCCTCCATCCCCACCAGCCTTCACAAACCTTTGCCCTCTCCCCCTTCTGGCTATTTCTAGTGCTCTACAGCGATTGTACACCTCTGATGCTGGGGGGTCATCAAAGGGCCGCAGATCATGGAGCCTGGTAGGAGAGTAGTGCCTGACCACCGACCCTACTAGTCAGCACATCCCTGCTAACTAATAAAATTAACACACTAATCACAACTCAAGCACTCCACACACACACACCGCTCGTACAATCTACACAGTCTATGGCACAATACTTTATCCAACAATAACCCGATAAAATTCCCCCCACCCAAACCCTAAATACAATCTGACACAGAAAAAGTTTGCTTTTTCATTGAAAGGGAAATACTGTGTAACTTCTGATGTCACAGTATATAATCAAATTTATTCAGAGCAGTCAGTCTTTGAACTTTTGAATGTCTTGAAATTGGATTCAAACCCAGTCTGATGTAGTCTTCTGGGGGAAAAAAAACAGCCCTAGGATCTCTCATCTACCTAGGCTAAAACATATCAGTATCCAGTTCCTAAGGTCTCTCACTCCATTAGGTCCCGGGATTCACCACAGTTACGTTTAAATGTAAAAACAGTTTATGGTGCTCTCACTGCCTCAAACAGAATTGGATGAAAAAAATGTTTCTTTCTTAATGAAAGGCCAACCTGTCCCAGACACCAGTCTAAATCACTTACAGTTCTTTGTATTAATCTCATCAGGATGAATGAGGTCTCTGGTCGCAGAAAATTGTCCGGCCCCTTCAAATACACTCTTCCAAAAGGTCCAGAGCTGTAGCACTTTTCCCTAGCCCCATTTAGCCCATCGGGCAAAGCCAAGCACCCGGCAGCCCCCACCAAGACAGAAGTCACCAAGACAACTCCACCAAATGACGAGAGCAGGACAGAAGAGTCCAGCGGCCAACAACTTTCGAGCATAGGATCTCAAGTTCACAAGCAGAGAAAGACCCCTATGGAGCCCAGCAAGCTCCCCTGGTCTAAACTGCTGCCACAGTTGCCCTCCAGCCACAACGTAGTGGAGCACACCCGGGCCACAGGCCTTTTTTTCCCTTTGGCTGCTTGGGGTGGGGGGGGGATGCGGAATTAGTGTTGAAAACCCATCACATTTCCACACTGTTGCCGCTTTAATAGCAACTCAAACTGGTGCATTAATGGAGTTTTTTTGCAAAGAATATACAAGGGATATGCTACCCCCTACTGGAAATATTGATATTTTTTGTTCGGGTGCCAATTGACCTAACGACATCATGAGTGGCAAAGCCACAAGTGATGTCATCAGGTCGATCAGCATGAGAACAAAAAAAAACGGCATTGGCCAGCGTATTCAAAGGAGATGTGTGGCCCAAAATAGAGATGCGTGGTGCATCCTAGAAAATGCATGGAAGTTCAGTATTCGAAAGGGAGTGCTGCGTCACACTTTTCCAAATGCGCAGTCATGCAGAAATAATGTATATGGCAAAAAAAGGGGGGGGGGCACCTGAATATGCCGTGCAAGTGTATATTCAGCCAAAATGTACAGTGCATGTGTCACGCATCACAAAACTGTGCCACGCAAAGTTAGGTATGTAAGGAGATTGCCTAAATCAGCCAGCCACCCACCCACAGGCAGGCTGCAAACATGCGACCCAGAGACAGCCCTCAGAGGTGCACCAGGATGTTTTGCAGGCACCTACACACAGCAGCCATACCAGGATATTAGTACCCAAAGCCACAGCTGTGCAGTTCCAGCTTGCTGGGCACCTGCAGGGTGCCACTAGGTGACACCACTGGCACCGCCAAGTTGGCCCCCCCATCACCACGCCCAGCTGTCAAATGCTAGGCAGGCACCCCCCCAGCACACTAGTGGAGCAGACAGCTACAATGCGGCACATGTACCAGGTACCATGGCCTGTACCCATATGGTCATCCGAGTGCCACCCAGTGGAGGCATGCAACCATGGTGGCATCTGGGACAGTGGTGAGCAGGATGCATGGTGGTAATGGTGGTAGCATGACATGGGTCAGGGACAGCCTAGTGGCACACACCCACGTTGGAACACCATAAGCGCACACAGCATGCCCGTGCCAAATCCATGCCACCAGGAACCACATACATGTCACCAGTGTCATCCCTGCAGGGTGTCAGTGCCACAGGTGCCCTGGGTTTGGGTCACTGTGGTGTCCAGTGCAAAACTGTGAGCAGCATGGGGCAGGGGTGGCATCACCTGTGGCCTGGAGGCAGCAGGGGCATGCCTCAAGGACACCGAACCCTTCCAGTGTTGTGTGTACAGCCACCTAGGGCACAGACATGGCCATGTGTAGTGGCACTGCAAACCTCTCAACTGTTACACAATATGGGGTATGGCACTCATTATCACTCAGACACCCTCTGACCCACATAGAGTGGGTGACAGTACACACTGACCACTGAGACTGTTATACAGAATTGTATGATAATATAGGATGCTAGGTATCAGCACACAGTAGCCACATTGGTGCACATATTTCCACAATCATCTGAGCTTGCACTTTCATGTTTCCTGCTGTGTCACACATTCTGACCAGTTGTCACACACCTTGGCACATCTTTTGGTGTTAAGGGGTGGGGGGGGATGTAGCACTGTCTTTAGGCCTATGCAGTCCACCCACACACAACCATGCATTCTCACCTGCCTGATAGGCTACAGACTTCCTCCTGATCACCTTTGTGGAGTGGTAATGCTGCCCTGTAATGCTGGAACTGCACATGCCAGTGGTATGCAAATGGCCTGAATACAGTCCAGTAATGAGATGCAAATGTGCTGTTTGGGCACTGACTGTGTGGTAAGACCATTTGCGTAGCCTGGCTGAATTTTGCAAATCTGCACGCCGTCCAACTGACTTTATATCACGCACTTCCGTATGCTCTGCATTGGGCTGTAGGCACCTGCCACGCTGCACATCTCCCACTGCGCAATTGTGCATGTTCAGGATATTCAGCCACACATGCACGATCACATATTATGGCGCAACTTCTGAATATAACATTATTTTGTACCGGCGCAGTTGGGTTGCGTGGCACAAGCACTTGCGCGATGCAGCCTGCCACTTTTGAATATGGGGCCCAATATTTCCAGTAGGGAGATAGAATACTCCATTTATGCCGTACGTCCAAAAAAGTGACATTTCCTGCCATTTTTTTTGCTGATTATAAAAAAAAAATCTTAAAAGGTATTTATAAATGAAACACCACTCATTTGGTAGATATTTTTGTACTGAACAATTTTTGTTTTAAATGTACCATGTTGCCATTTTTTGTTTTAAAGTTATTTACATTTGTTTGTTGAAAAAGTGACAATTGAATTTTCTGCTGATTTAAAAAAAACTGAAAGGTACCTATAAATGAAACCGCACTTGATATTTTTTTGCTGAGCAGCTTTCATGCTCACAGTATCATGCTATCATTTTTTCATTTTAAAGTTATTTGAATATGATTAGTAGAGCTAGAATACATCTGCATAGCTGGCATCTCTCTTACATAGATACATAGATACATAGACAGTGTCGGCAGATAACGGCCTATGGCCCACCCAGTCTGCCCATTTGAGCTTGTAAGTTCAGTTTATGTTTTCCTAGAAGTCTGTTGCCCCTTACCCCTGACCTCCAGAATTCCTTTATGTCTATCCCATGCATTCTTAAATCCCGTGATTGTTTCAGCCCCCACCACTTCCTCTGGCAGGGTGTTCCACTTGTCCACTACCCATTCTGTGAAGAAATTCTTCCTTATGTTTCCTCTGAATCATCCTCCCTCCAACTTCATCCCATGCCCTCTAGTCCTGGTACATCTTTTTCGCTTAAAAATAGTGTATTCCTGCACCCTGTTCCTCCCTGTGAGATACTTGTATGTCTCTATCATATCCCCTCTCTCCCTCCTCTCCTCCAGGAGTACATGTTCAGTTCCTTCAACCTGTCTTCATAGGACTTGTGATGCAATCCATGCACCATCTTTGTTGCCCTCCTCTGAACCTTCTCTACCCTGTCTATGTCCTTACGTAGGTATGGTCTCCAGAACTGTACACTGTACTCCAGGTGGGGCCTCACTAGTGTCTTGTATAGCGGAATTATGACCTCCTTTTCCTGCTGGTGATGCCCCTGCCTATACATCCCAGCATCCTATTTGCTTTACCTGCTGCCTTGTCACACTGTTTCCCTACTTGAGGTCATCAGAGATGATAACCCCAAGATCCCTTTCCTGTTTGGTGCATGCTATATCCTCACCCCAACTGATATATTGTGCCAGGGTTTTTGTGCCCCATATGCATTATCTTGCTCTTCTTTGCATTGAATTTCCAACTGCCAAACCCCTGACCATTCTTCAAGTTTCTGCAGGTCCCTTCTCATTCTGTCTACACCCTCTGGTGTGTCTACTCTGTTACAGAGCTTTGTGTCATCAGAGAACAGTGAAATTCTGCCTTCTAGGTCCTGCGCAATGTCACCGATGAAGATGTTGAATAGGACCGGTCCCAGCACTGATCCCTGTGGTACCCCACTGGTCACTCTTCTCTCTGTGGAGTGACAGCCATTTACCACCACCCTCTGTGTCCTGCCACCCAGCCAGTTACCTACCCAGCACACTACTGTCCTGCCCACACCCATATTCCCCAGTTTGTGTAGTAGTCTTCTATGTCGCACAGTGTCAGAGGCCTTGCTGAAGTCCAGATAGGCCATGTCCACTGCCCTCCCTGATCCACCTCCCTAGTCACCCAGTCAAAAAATTCAACGAGGTTGGTCTGACATGACCTTCCCCTGGTGAAACCATGCTGCCTTGGGTCCTGTAGTCCAATGACAACCAGATGTTCCACCAATCTCTCCTTCAGTAGTGCTTCCATGATCTTCCCCACTGCCGAGGTGAGGCTGACTGGTCTGTAGTTCCCTGCTTCCTCTTTGTTCCCGCTTTTGTATAAGGGACTACATCTGCTATCCTCCAGTCTTTGGGTACCTCCCTGTTTCCAGTGATCGGCTAAACAGGATAGCCAGAGGTTCAGCCACCACCTCTCTTAGTTCTTTAAGGACCTGGGGTGCACCCCATCTGGCCCCATTGCTTTATCAACTCTTATTACTTCCAGTTCCTTCAGGACCCTTTCTGTGTAAAGGGACTTGTGTCCATTTCTGACCATTCAAACAACATGAAGTCTTGCTATATTATAGACATTAGCAGTTTGATCCAGCTCTAGAACTGCCCGGAGTGAAATGGTTAAAACCATTCCAAAATAGAATTTTGGCATGAAGCAGCTCTATCTGTGTCATTTCAAACTTGAACTGTCAGATTCTTTACTCCGCCTCAGTGAACAGTCGCTCAGAATTTCTCCTTCTGCTCGGTTCATTTCTCAGTTTAAAAGTGTTTTCTCGGTTGGATTTAACGAGAATAGTTTCTATATAACATAAAACCGTTCGGTTCAAGCTCTATCTGTGGTAACCGTAAGTAAATGAAAGTTTTGTCTGTGTGGAACTTGTAAGTTATCGGTTCGGTTTGAACGATCAGTGGAGTTTAAAACTCATTTAAAACTAAAGTTACTATTTTGAAGTCACGGTTCCCGGTTCTTATCGGTTCTAAAAACCCGGATTTATTATGGTTTTCAATACCCGTGACACGGTTAGGAACCGATAAGGGTGTCTTCCTAGCACTGCCGTTAAAGGGCAAGTTTTGGTTAGGCTGGCATTATGTCTGAGAAACCCAAAAAAACGGGCCCACTGGGTTTCAACACTGTGATGTTTGTGGGGAAGTCTTTGCCAAGGCTGACCCACACACCACATGTGTTTATTGTCTGGGGTTTGACCACCTCAGTCAGACTGCCAGGTATGTAAAATTTCCCTGCAGCCACCCTGGAAAAAGATTGGGCAGGCTCAGGGGCGAGAGGCCAAAAAGTCAGCTGACCCGGATGGCCAGCCGGGTTCGGTGCCAACCGAACCAGAGGAGTGCCCTCTGACCAGGGCCAGACTTCCTCGGGCAAAGAAAAGCTGGTTCTGAGGAACCAATTCCAGTAAAGAAAACAAGAAAATCAGCAGGTCTGGTCAAAATTCCTTCTCCAACTGCTGCAGAGATAACAAAAGCCATACAAATTGTCCAGTCACTGTCTCAGGGTCCGTCCGAACCACCACTATCTTGTAAAAGGTCGGTTTGTCGGTCCGGTGGTTCAGGATATGATATTGAGGAATTTATGAACCAGAGGAGGGAGGAGGATTATGAACAGTATGAATGTGGCTGGGAAGGTCTGGGTGTGTCCATTGAACGGACATCTCCCCAGACAGACCTTTAGAATCTCCCCTATGCTGTCTGAGTCCCCATCTCATTTTATGTTTTATAAAAAGTTGCTGAAACCCTCCAGCTTCCTTTAGAAGAGGCTGTGGATGAGCAAGAGGAGCCTGATTTTGTAGAAATGATGGATATTCAGAGTCTAGGAGATTGTCTATTCCTTTACATAAGTCTTTTAGAAACAAACAATTAAAATTTTAAAAGCTCCTAATTCTGTGCCTCCTGTAGATAAAAGATGGACAGAAGGTATACATTGTCAGGCCTGATACAGAATTCCTTTCTCAGTAATGCAGTCATGTTGGGGTAGTTCAGGCTGCTGCCTGTGATAAAGCTAATATTCCTTGGCTTCATCATCCTCCTGACAAGGATTCCAGGAAGATTGATGCCATGGCAAAAACAGTATATGGCAGCCTCTCTGGGACTCAGGCAAGCAAATTATATGGCTTATGTAGCTAGGTATCAGAAATCTAGATGGGATACTGTTATGCAATTGGCCAAGTAGGCCCATGGCCAGCTGGCTAGTGAACTAGAACAGGTGGCTGCTGATGGCATTGAAGCCTCTAAGGTTCAGTTTCATGCTGCTGTGGATGTTAATGATGTTTCCTCTAGGGTCATGGCCACATCTGTAGCTTTTCATAGGTTGGCCTGGCTCAGGTGTACTAGTTTGTCACAGGATACCCAGACTAAGGCTATGGATTTTCCTGTGGTGGGAAATTCTCTGTTTGGAGAGCAGACAGAGAATTACATGAAGAAGATGGATGAATATGGGACTACTTACAAGAGTGCCCAGGCTGAGGTGGCAAGCCACTCCTCAAGGCATGCCCCAGGGGTAGGCAGGCCTTTTCACAAGCCTTTCTACCAGACTCAGGCCTCCTCTGCCTATGCTCAGAGGGGCTTCTTCAGAGGCAGGGGCAGGCGAGGGGTGGGCAGACCTCCCACCCCAGCCTAAAACTCCTGCAAAACAGGCACCTGATGGGGTGCCCAGGGCCATTCCCCTGTACCAGTGGGGCAGGCTGGCTTACTTCAGTCAGGGTGGGCTTCTTTAACCTCAGACAAGTGGGTTCTGGAAGTAGTAAGCCAGGGTCTGGTTCTCAGCTTCAAAAGTTTCCCAAGTTGAGAAGCAGACTTTTTCTACTAAGTGCTTCAGAGACCCTCGCTCTGGAAACAGAGGTCTCATCCCTGTTAGCTCTCAGAGCAGTAGAAAGGGTTCCTCCCTGCATCAGGGCAGGGGTCTGTATTCAGATGCTTCCTTACCCCAAAAGACAGGAGAATGGCGGCCCATTTTAGATCTCAGATATCTGAACAAGCATCTTTTGAAACCAAAGTTCAAAATGGTAACTCTGGCAATGATTTTACCTTCCCTAAGGCCAGGGGACTGGCTAGCCTCCCTAGACCTCAAGGATGCCTATTTCCATGTCCTAATCAGAAGATCCCATCGAAAGTACCTCAGATTCGAACTGCCTTCAGGTCATTACCAGTTCAGAGCGATGCCCTTCGGCCTTACCTCTGCTCCAAGGGTATTCACAAAGTGTCTAGCAGTGGCAGTGGCCCACTTCAGGAGGCAGAGGATTGCTGTTTTTCCCTATCTAGACAACTGGCTCATTGTAGGCCAGTCCCCAGAACAGGTAAAATCTCACCTGCAGGTCACCCAGCAGCTCTCACCTCCTGGGTTTTCTGCTAAACCTACAAAGTTGGTTCTGGAACCAGTCCAGGTACTCGCCTTTATAGGGGCAGAATTGGACACAAAGCTAGCCAGAGCCTTTCTTCCCCAGAAAGGGTAAGGAATTTAGTGGCTCTGGCCTCCTCCTTCACTCTGCAGGTCTCGACCAGCAAGACACTTCTGCAGCTCCTGGGGCACATGGCTGCATCCCACAGCTGTTGTGCAGGGAGCCAGATTTCAGATGAGAGACATTCAGTTTCACTTGAGAACCTTTTGGTCTCAGAAAGAGACCCCCTTTCAAGTTGGTCCCAGTGGCTCGAACCTTGATCCTAGCTCTCCAGTGGTGGCAGGATCAGAGCAATTTAGAGCGGGGTCCCCTTCATTTCCCCTTCTCCGACTTGACTCTCACTACAGATGCTTCCCTTCTGGGTTGGGGAGCCCACATGGGCGACCTTTCCCTCAGGAGTTGGTCCCCAGGAATCTCTGCTCCCACATCAATTTGCTGGAACTCAGAGCTGTCTTTTTAGCTCTTCAAGCTTTTCTGCATCTGTCCACGACAAGGTGATACAAGTCAGAACAGACAACACCACAACAATGTGGTACATCAACAAACAGGGGCACTCGGTCTTGACCTTGTGCACCGAGGCAATGAAGTTGTGGTCTCTGGCCTATTCCTGAACACTTCCCTCATAGCAGTTCATCTTCCAGGAAGGACAATGTCTAGCGGATGCCCTCAGCAGGATTTCCCAGGGCCATCACGAATGGTCCCTGGATCCTCAAGTGCTGGGGATAGTTTTTGCCAGGTGGGGCATCCTCAGATAGATCTTTTGCAGCCCCAGACAATCACAAACTTCCTCTGTTCTGTTGCAGGCCTCCAGTGCTGGGCTCAGTTCCCCTGGATGCCCTTCTTCTGGATTGGGAGGAAGTTCCTCTATGCTTTCCCCCTTTCCTCTCCTATTCAAAGTACTAGTCAAAATCAGATCTCAGCCTTGCAGGGTGATTCTGATTGCCCAGTTAGGCCAGGCAGCCCTGGTACCCACTCCTTCTGTCTCTGACAGTCCATCTTCCCTATGTGCCTCCCCAGGAATCACAATCTGTTGACTTGTGCCCAGGGAAGGGTTTGGTATCCGGACCTCAAATCCCTCAACCTCAAGGCCTGGCTCTTGAGGAGTTAGAGTTGCTGATTTACACCTCTCTCAGGGTGTTCTTGAGATCCTAAAGGCTTCCAGAAAGCCTTCCACTAGAGCTACTTATAGTTCTAAATGGAAAGGTTTTCCATTTGGTGTGCTGGAAAAATATTTCCCAGAATCTGCTGAATTGCCCATTTTGTTAGATTACATGGTACATCTTAATTCCTTGGGTCTCAGACCAGCTACCTTGAGAGTTCATTTGGCAGCTGTGTCTGCTTTTGTGTCAGCAGGAAAGTCATCCCCTCTTTCCTCTCATCCTGTGTTTTCCAAGTTTTTTAAGGGATTACTCCATACTAATCCTCCCTTTCGGGAACCGGCCCCTGCTTGGGACCTTAATGTTTGCATTGCCCAGTTAATGCAACCCCCTTTTGAACCTCTGTCTTCTGCAGAGCTTAAGTTCCTAACTTGGAAAACTGTTTTCTAGTGGCTATCACTTCTGCCAGACGCATAAGTGAATTGCAAGCCTTGTCAGTGGAGACTGACTTTATTTCTTTCCACAGGTATAAGGTAGTCCTTAGGACTAATAGGAAGTTTTGCCTAAGGTGGTTTCAGATTTCCATCTTAATCAATCTATCTCCCTTCCAGTATTTTTCACTGATCACTCCTCTTCGGTGAGAGGAGGTTGCACAGCCTGGATGTTAAGAGAGCTCTTAGTTATTATATAGGCGTACCAAAGGTCTGAGTTTGAATCCTCAACTTTTCCTTACCTATGGTGAAGTTGGGAAAGGCAAACCTGCCACTAAAGATCAGTAGCCAGGTGGATTGTCTCTTGTATCAATTTTGTTACCAGAAAGTGGGCAGAGCGCTCCCCCCCCCGCCGGTTTGAGGACTCATTCTACCAGGGGTACAGCTGCGTCTCTAGCTGCTGCCAGAGATATCCCTTTATTAGAGATTTGCCAGGCTGCTACTTGGAAAACGGTACACACCTTTACCAAGCATTACTCCCTGGATGTCCAGGCCAGGAGAGACGCTCGGTTTGGCACAGCTGTTCTTCAGAGCCTATTCCCTAAGTAGGTTCTGTCCCTCCTCCATGGAGGTACTGCTGTGTATTCTGCTAATGTCTATAACATAGCAAGACTTCATGTTGTTTGAAGAAAAAATTACTCACCTTAGTAATGTTGTTTCTTCTAATGGAGTCTTGCTATATTATAGACCTCCCCCCCAACCTGCCCCTCTCAGAACCTCTACTTGGTGGGGTGCGGGCAACTTAGTGTGGGCACTACTTATGTCCTGTTAGCATTTTGTCCCCTTTGGGACTTTGGGGGTGTGTATGTGTATGCGTGTGTGTGTTTTTATTATACTTATGTTTCCATTTTCATATTATTAGAATGGTGTTAGTATTTCTGGTCCCCTGACTTGAGTCTTGGGTGTTGGGACCATCAATGGTTGTTATTATTTAGGTAGCCATTTGGCTATGTGAGTTACAGCTTCCACACAGACCTTAGTGAGTTTGGCTCGTAAGATCTGACAGTTCAAGTTTGAAATGACACAGATAGAGCTGCTCGTGCCAAAATTCTATTTTGGAATGGTTTTAACCATTTCACTCGGGGCAGTTCTAGAGCTGGATCAAACTGCTAATGTCTATAATATAGCAAGACTCCATTAGAAGAAACAACATTACTAAGGTGAGTAATTTTCTTCTGCACCATTCTCACCCCTTGTACTCCTTCAGACCCATTACCCTCGCTCTTCCTCAGTAAAGACTGAGCAGAAATACCTGTTCAATATGTCAGCTTTACTGTTGTCATCCTCCACGCAGCCCCCATCCTCCCCCTTCAGTCTCACTATCCCTCCCTTTGTCTTTCTTTTTACACTTATGTACCTGTAAAAGGTTTTGTCCCCTCTACCCACTGATTTTGCAATGTGTTCTTCTGTCTGAGCTTTGGCTTCCTTACTGACCTCCTGCCTCCCTTTGCTTCTCCTGGTACTTCTCCCTATCCCCTTCTGCCTTGTCTTTTGTATTGCCTGAATGCAATCTTTTGCTTTCACTTTCTTTGCTACCTCTTTGGAAAACCATAATGTCTCCTCTTCCTTTTCCTCTTGCTAACCTGCTTAATGCATTATTCTGTTGTTCTTGTAATCCCTTTTAAATACTCCACTGTTCCTCAACCCCTGATTCCTGTCCCATTCCCCTTAATGCCTCTTTCAAGTATCTCCCCATTTTCCCAAAGTCTCCCCCTAAAATCCAGGATCGTGTTTTGTGTGGTTTGGTTCTGCTCTTTCTGTGATTTCAAGCCACAATGACTGGTGGTCACTGTTCCCCAGGTGCTCCCCCACTGTTACCCCCATCACATTGTCCCTGTTTGTGAGCACAAGGTCCAGTATTGCCTTCTGCCGAGTTGATTCCATGACCAGTTGCTTGAGGAAGGCACCCTGAAGGGAGTCCAGGATAAATCTGCTCCTAGTTGATGCTGCTGCTGGGATGCTCCAGTCCACGTCTGGAATATTGAAGTCTCTTGTATGACATCATCAAGGAATCCATTTTAGGATACTGAGAGCAGATTTTTTTAAATCAGAAGAAGCTGTGTTTACAATTTTCAAATGCTATGAAACTGCATTTATCCTAGTTTAATAAATGCAGTTTCAGTATAAATATAAATATAAACAGCCTCTCCTTTATAAGCCTATGGAGTAATTAAAAAAAAAAAAAAAAGTGTAATCAAAAAAACAAAAATGGGTTAGGTGTCCTTTAAGGTTTCCAGGAAATCAGCAACAAGGAAAACCTACATCTCAAAGTGGAAAGGATTTTCCCTTTGGTATTATTCTAGACTGCTAAGCCCATTGTGGGTGAGTCTAGCTTTAGTGCTAGACTACCTGGTCCACTTCCAGCCCCTGGACCTCAGGCCCTCAACCCTGAAGGTTCATGTGGCAGCAGTGTCAGCATACGCTTTAGCTGGCAAGAACAGGTCAGTTGCCTTACAGCCCTTTTTCCAAAAGTTCTTTAAAGGCCTTAATCACTTGTACCCTCAATCAATCATTTTTTATTTATATAGTGCCTTTCAATATCAAGGCGCTGCACAGATTTTAACATATAAAAACAGAGTGCAATATAATTATTTAAAAATCGTTTAGTCTGGGAAAGCCTGTGCAAATAAATATGTTTTTAATAAAGATTTAAAACTACTGATGATCAGGCATTCTCTTAACCCGCCAGTAAGGGATCCTGTCTGTCGTCCCCAGGACCTGAATCTTTGTATTGCCCAGCTGATGAAGGATCCTTTCAAGCCTTTGGCAGCTGCTGTTTTGAAGTGTTTAGTTTCACCTAGTGGTTTTCCTGGTGACTCTGACATATGCCAGGAGGGTGAGCAAACTGCATGCCTTCTGTACAGATCCTAATTATATCATATTTCATAGGGACAAGGTAATTCTAAGTTAACTAACAGAAAATGCCTCCCTAAAGTGGCATGTGAATCGGACAGTTACCCTTCCAGTTTTCTTTACAGCAAAATCCAGCTCCGGAGAACAAAAGCTCCACAGTCTGGATGTTAAAAGAGCTCTCAGCTACCACTTGGACCACACAAAGGATGTAACACCCACTAATACTTAGCTACTTGTCATCTGTGGTGAAGTGGGGAAAGGTAAACCAGCATCTAAGAGAACCATTTCTCATAGGATAACTTCCTGGATACAGTTCTGTTACGGCAAAGCTGGCAAGCTTCCACCTGAAGGTTGTAGGGCGCACTTCACAAGAGGCACCTCTGCCTCTGTGGCAGCATCATAAGGTGTCTCACTGCAGGAAATCTATAAAGCAGCTACCTGGAAAACAGACCACACTTTCACAAAGCACTGCTGCCTAGGCATACAGTCTGGAAGGGATGCTAGCTTTGGCACTGTTGTTTTGCTGAACCTTTTCCCTAAATTGGTTCTGTTCCTAGCCTGACAAGATACTGGTATGGAGTCTGCAGTTGTTAAGCATAAGTGAGGGATTCCTGGGGGCTGATGAAAAACTTACTCGCCATAGTAGTGTTGTTTCTTCCAAAGATTTCCCTCACTGTGCTTAATAGTCCCAATCCCTGCCTCCCCTTCCAGAACCTGAGAGAAAGTTCACACAAGAATCAGTTCTTTCCGTTTGCTTGAGCATTACTTGGTATAGTGCTTTTATAGTTGATACTCAGTGACCTGACCTTTTTAAAATTGTTTTTCCCTGTTTTTTGGTGGGGGGGGATGTTTTAATATATTTTTGGTAGCCACTTAGTTTTGTGGTCAGTGCTCACCCTAGCTTTTGAAATAAATCTGTCATTAGAATGTGAGGGTGAGCATGACCACACAACAGAGTTTTGAATCTCATTCTAGGATTCTCTAATTAGCATAACATTCTAAGCTCCAGGGCAGCTCATTCCTGGGGAATGAGTAAGCAATAAGAAATGATGGGGTGTGCATGGAACAGATTTTCCCACACACCCAAGGGTGTAGTGATGCATGAAGCCGCAGGTCAAGTGCCTTCAGTCCCTGGAAATGCAGTAAAATCTGTTCCATGTACACCCCCGGAGTGTCTTATTGCACTTATAATATGGGCTATATTTTTTAAAAGCATTTCTAAACTTAGATAGGTTTATCTATGAAAAAAGGTGGTCATTTGATGAATTTATGATAAAATAGTCCTTCCGCCTGGTGTGCTATTGGGCTTTTGTTCTTTGGCAGCATTCATAGTTGTATTTTTTCTTTAAATAGAGCATAACTGATGGGGACTGCCCCTGCCCCTAACACACACAGTGTCCCTATAGTGCCATGGTAGAATTTAATGTGAATATTTATGGCAAAAAACTCTGATGCATCAGTTAGGGTTGTTCCACAATGAAAAAAAACAAGGAAATTCGGTGTTAGGGTTGCCACCCCTTGCACCCCAAGCCCACCCTGTCCCCACCAACAGGCATCAGGGTGTGCGACACTAAAAACTGCATTTGTGACACTGTCGAATAGTTTAACTTTTCCCATTGACTATAATGGGAAACTTGTTTTTTTAATAACTTTTGAACCGTTTAATATTTTTCATGAAATCTTCGAAAGGCACATCGGGGACCATGGGCTGCATGTTCCCTGAAGGTTTCGGACTGGTTGTGCAAACTGTGCGACCTGTAGGTGCGAGCAGAGAATGCGCAAAAAAGCATAATTACCACATTCCACAGTGCTACGTAGCTCTGCAACCGTATATCCGACCATTACGATACTTGGCAGATCTAGAGATCTATGGTACCGCTCCATGCCTGCCAAATTTCGGGCAAATCCATGATATGGTGGCAAAGTTATTAACCTGCCAAATTTCACACTTTAACCTTAAATGGGGTACTCAACTCCAACTATAGTGTCACTACCGTTCCACTATAATATATAATGTTCTTTTGAGTGAACCATCTTTGCTTTGCTGTTTAAGTTTTAATGTACCAGGAGAGCTACCTGATCTGCCTGTTTGCATTGACATCTCGCAGTTTAGAAAATAAAAACCATTGCTTCTGATTTGTTTTGCTTGGTGAAGGGGGAGGGCAACGCGGAAGTGCAGCCACTCTACTAAACGCCCACTCACTCCCTCTCTCTCTCTCTCTCTGTCTTTCTCTATCCATGTAACCTTGGTCTCCTGATACATTAAAACTGAAACAGCAAAGCAAAGGAGCATCACTCAAAAGAACAAAGAGCATCACTCAAAAGAACAAAAAAAAAAAAAAGTACTTGTTTTCCCACCTTTTCCCTTTGTTTATAAAGTATTATTGCCTACTTTTTCATCCTGTTTTTCCCCACATTCAAGATATGGAATGGTTATCATGGAATATTTACCATGGAATACAGGGATTTAAAATTCTGCTTCGTTCCACTGGCAGAATGTTCCTCTCCTAACATACTCTATACACACACACACACACCAAAGGCCTCTTCGAGAGCCAGAGACTCAATTGGCTCACAGTCAGGGCAAGCAGAAGAGATTTCCCTGATGAGCAGGTAAAGATAAATAGGGGATTTTTAATTGTCGGCAAAGAAACAGCTGTAATGAAAACTATAAACAATACTTAATGTTTCCAATTTATGTGTGTAAGGAGAGAGTGATGATCAGGGAAATAACATTTAATTAATTTATTTTATTTATTATTTAAAGTAGTTTATTTTTAGGGCCCAATTGAAAGTTTTGACTGTGTAATGGTGGCATTTCAAACTTGTGTTTTCTAATGGCATAGTGATTTTGTTTGAGTAATGCTGTACTGCTTTTAGGAACATATTACCTATGCGTGAAACAGATTTCATACGCAAGTAATAACCAATCAAAAAGCAGGATTGTCTCCCCATTTTATAATTGCAGTTAAGCATAGTGAGGGATCCGTTTGGAAGAAACAACATTACTACAGCGAGTCATTTTTTTCTTCTAACAGCATGAATTGGAACGGTCCTGTCAAACTTGTTCATCATCTCCATGAGGTGCATGATGCCCTGGAACTTAGAATGATTTTTAGTAGATGCTCTCTCACTGATCAGGGGTCCAATATTCAAAAATGGGCAAAGCGGAGTGCAACATTTTGTGCTGCGGTTTGCCACTGCCTAGGATCATGAGGATTCTGTCTTCAATCAGATAGTGCACCTCTGCTATCCGTCTGAATATAGGGGCATGTCAGCGCAGCACTAAATCAAGTACCGCTGCACTGACATTGATCCCTGCTCTGCTGGGAATCACAATGCCAGATCTGATGGTGGTGGTAGCCCTAGGCATAACATTCACACAGAACCATGCAAATGAGCCCATTGGGCATGCAAGGCGCTGAGGGGCCATTTGCATGCCCATTTTGGGCACATTTGCATCGGAAGCAGAGACAGGTTTGCGAGGCTCCCCCACCCCACCCTGTTTGCCTGATCCCGTAAAACACATCCAGTCCCTGGTGACTAGTGCCCCCGCCCACCAATCAACAGCCCTGGTATGAATGAGTGTACCTCTGGGTGAACCAAGGTGGGCTCAGGAGGAGAGGGTGGTGGAACAGATGTGCATCCCTCCAGTTGTACCTCTCCACAGTTCATATGCTGTTCTGGCAAAAAGTGGTTCCTCTATGGAGGCACCTGCAGTGGAGACCAAGGAGGATGCTGGGAACCTCCACAAAGAAGACCCACAGGAGGGTGGCATGAGACCCCACAGGGGAAGGAAATAACTCCTGGTGGGGGACTTTATCATTAGGGGATAGAAGTGGGAGATGAAGGGGATAGGGAGGTAAGGTGCCTGCCTGGCGCCATGGCTCGGAGGGACAGGAAGCGAATCCTCAGGATCACGATAGCAGCTGCGCGAGGGAGGGAGCTGGATGTCATTGTCCACCTAGGGACAAATTACCTGGCTGTTAATGGGATCAGAGTGGTGCAAGAGGAGTTTGTGGAGTTGTGGAGGAGCCTTAGACAAGTAGCATGTATGGTAACCTTCTTGGAGGTGCTGCCTGTCTATGGCAAGGATGATGTTAGGGTGTTCCGCAACATGGGATTCAATGAATGGTTGAAAAAACTGGTGTGGAGCTCAGGGTTTTGGCTTCACTGGGGACTGGGGAGCCACCTGGAGGGATGCAGGCTTATACTGGCGCGATGGTCTGCATCTGTCCAGGGGGGGAACCAGGATCCTAGGTGACAGGTTTAAATGCTTCATTGGCAAGCATTTAAACTAGCCAAGGGAGGAGGCACTGAAAAGGAGCAGGGAAATCCCAGCCTCCCCCCACAAAACACAGTAGTTAGAGAGGTAAACAACAAGGTAGAGAAGTCAGTAGGGAGCAGGACAGGGATGAATGCAGAAAAAGGCAGTAAGGGCAGGGATGGGACTAAAAGGGGTAAGGCCATAAAAAAAATACATGGAAGGTGATAAGTATCAATGCCCGCAGTCTGTGCAACAAGCTCCCTGAACTAGTGGCCTTGATGGAAGAGGGATGCCTGGATAGTGTGGCAGTCACTGAATTATGGTACACAGAGAACCATGACTGGGATGTCAACATACCAGGATACACAGTCTACAGGAGGGGCAGGGTGGGTAAAAGAGGAGGAGGAGGAGTAGCTCTCTATATAAGGGAAGGGATTAAAGCAACAGAACGAAAGAGTAAACAGGAAGTTGGTGAGTCACTATGGGTCACCCTGGAGACGGGAAATGGCACCACAATCCGCATGGGGGTTGTGTACAGACCTCCATCTCAGGGGGAGGAAATGGACAAGGAAATGATAGAAGGCATCCTTAAAATGGCAGAAAAAAGGAGATATTGTTGACGGGGATCTGAATATGCCAGATGTTAACTGGAGTACCTTTGCTGCAGGCACATCCAAGAGTAGGGTCATTCTTGATGCCCTACAGGGGGCATGCCTCAGACAGCTAGTGTTGGAACCCACTCAGGAGGGAGCAATCTTAGACCTGGTACTCTCAAATGGGGAAGGAGAAAGGATCTCAGATTTAGAAGTGGGTAGCCATCTGGGAACAAGTGACCACCAAACAGTGTGGTTCACAGTAAACAGCCATACAAAAACAAGAGTATTGGACTTTAGGAAGGCTGACTTTGGGAAAATGAGAGAGTGCCTCAGAAAAGCACTAGCAAACAGGCAAGAAGGAGGGGTGGAGGAACAATGGGGAATAATCAAAACAGCCATCAGAAGCAACAACCTTTGTGTGAAGCAAATCAACAAAACAAAAGAAGGAAACGCTATGGTTCTCAAAAGAGGTGGCAGGGATGGTTAAGGAGAAAAGGATAGCATTCAGGAAATATAAGGGGAAACAGAAGGAGCAGGACAGAGAACTTTATCAGTTAAAGCAGAAGGAGGCAGGGGAGGCAGTCAGAATAGCAAAGGCACAAACTGAGGAAAAGATAGCCAACTCTGTTAAGAAGGGGGCTAAAACCTTTTATAGGTACATTAGGGAGCAAAGAAAGACCAAGGTTGGGATACAGAGACTTAATAAAGGTGAGGGAATGTGGGCAGAGGGTGACAGTGAAAAAGCAGGGATACTGAACGAATATTTCTGCCCAGTATTCACAGCGGAAGAGGAGGAGGAAGTACCTAAACCAAACAAGGGAGAAACACTGAATAGGGGGGGTCAATACCAGTCCATTCACAGAAGAAAGGGTTTTGAAAGAACTCTTGAAACTGAGGGTGGACAAAGCAATGGGGCCTGATGGGATTCACCCAAGAATTCTAAAAGAACTAAGGGTAGAGCTAGTAACACCACTGGCTACTCTCTTTAACAAATCATGGGAGGATGGGGCGGTACCTGAGGACTGGAGGAGGGCAAATGTGATTCCACTTCACAAAAGTGGGAGCAGGGCAGAGGCAGGAAACTACATACCAGTTAGTTTGACTTCAGTGGTAGGGAAAATGATGGAATCACTTCTGAAGGAAAGAATTGTTGAGTACCTAGAGGCCAGTGGGGCAGAGGACCCAAGGCAGCATGGTTTCACAGCAGGAAGGTCATGTCAGACGAACCTAATAGATTTCTTTGACTGGGTGACCAAAGTAGTAGATCAGGAAGAGGCTGTGGATATGGCCTACCTAGATTTCAGCAAGGCATTTGACACAGTCTTACACAAAAGATTAATATACAAGTTAGCCAGCCTTGGAGTGGGTCCCAAGGTGGTAGCCTGGATTAAAAAACTGGCTGGACAACAGGACGCAAAGGGTAATAGTAAACGGAGTACACAGTGAAGAAAGGAAGGTAACTAGCGGGGTACCACAGGGTTCGGTACTGGGACCGGTCCTCTTTAATGTCTTTATAAGTGACATTGGAGAGCACCTGGAAGGAAAGGTATGTCTCTTTGCAGATGACACAAAGATCTGCAACAGGGTCGATACACAAGGTGGAGTGGAAAGAATGAAAAGGGACTTGGCAAGGTTGAAGGAATGGTCAAATATGTGGCAGCTCAGATTCAATGCAAAGAAGTGCAAGGCATGCATCTGAGAAACAAAACCCAGGGAAGAGTACACAATGGGGGGTGAGTTAATAACAACAACAAAAATCGAAGAGGCCTAGGGAGTAATTATATCAGATGACCTAAAGGTGGGCAAGCAATGTGAGAAGGCAGTAAGGAGGGCTGGGGGGATACTGGGATGCATAGGGAGAGGCATCAACAGTAGAAAACAGGAAGTTGTTATCACTTTGTACAGACAGTTAGTGAGACCCCATCTGGAGTACTGCGTGCAGTTCTGGAGACCCCATCTCCGCAAAGATATAGACAGAGTGGAGGCTGTTCAGAGGAGGGCAACCAAAATGGTGCAGGGTCTGCACCAGAAGACATATGATGAGAGACTAAAGCAGCTTAATATGTATACCCTTGAGGAAAGGAGGGAGAGGGGGGACATGATAGAAACTTTCAAGTATCTCAAGGGAATTAACAAAGTACAATAGGGTAGTATCTTTCAGAAGAATAGATGTGCAAATACAAGGGGGCACAATTTGAAGATAGAGGGGGGATGGCTCAGAGGTAATGTTAGAAAGTAGTTTTTCACAGAGAGGGTTGTGGATGCATGGAACAGCCTTCCTGAGGAGGTTGTGGAGTCATGAACAGTGGGAGATTCAAGAATGCTTGGGACAGGCATAAGGCAATTCTAGTGGGGGGTAGGTTGATTAACTAGAATCTGCAGCTTATCCCTCAGGTAGGGAAATGGACAGACTAGGTGGGTCAAGTGGTCCTTATCTGCCGTCAAATTCTATGTTTTTATGGTGCCTAGTGATTCCCCCTCCCTCCATTTGCCAGTCCTATATGGCAGTCCCTGGTGGCTAGCATCCCCTGCCTCCCTGACCACTGTCCTGCAGTGGTACACAAATTGCTTTGGTAGTCCATGGTTCCCCAGCCCCATACACACATGAATAATGCTCATTGTACGGTGGCTCTCCCCCTCCAACCCGTTGTCTGAAACCTGGCCCTGTATACGCATGAATAATGCTCATTGTCCGGTGGGCCCTCCCCCCCACCTGTTGTCTGAAACCTGGCCCTGTATACACATGAATAATGCTTGTTGCCCAGTGGTTCCCCCTGTTGTCTGATTCCCAGCCCCACACACAAAGGAAGAATACTCATCGTCCAGTGGTCTCCACCCCGGTTTCTGATCCATGGCCCCATACGTTTAGGTAGAGTCCCTGGTGCCTAATGTCTCCCACATCCTCCAATTGCCAGCTCTGTGCCATTGCAGAAGATAACCAAAGTAAAAAGTTTGCAGAATATAAAAGAAAACGAAGAGAAATAACTCCACCCCACCATGGGCATTGACTACCCACCCTGCCAACCCCCCCCACCATAGGCCAGGGCTGCGGAAGTCCATATGGCAACCGGCACAGCTTTCCTCTCACCTCCTTGGCCGACCACCGTATGGATAGCATAAAGCGAATTTTCTATGTATAGTACAGGGCACACGTCTTCTGTACTGTACAGGGGGTGTGTGGCCTCTATGCCTCTCCCAGGCTGTACTCTGTCTTCAGGTTCTTGGCTTCTTAAACTTTTTCACTTTAAAACCAAACTGCCAAATTGCAGACTACCTCTTGAGCTTGGCCAGGTTTTCTTTTGAGTCCCATACCTCTCCTGCTGTATCTACCCTCTTACAGAGCTTGGTATCATCTGCAAACAAGCAAATCTTGCTGATGTCATTAATGAAGACATTAAATAGCACTGCCCAAGCACCGAGCCCTATGAGACCAGGCTGGTGATATTTCTAGCACCTGAGAACCCCGCCACCACCACCACCACCACCCTCTGGGTCCTGTCTTCCTGCCAGCTAGCTACCCATCCAGTCAGTTTCTGTCCTATCCCTAGATCCTCCAGCTTTTTGATCGGTCTCTTATATGGCACAGAATCAAAGGCCTTGCCGAAGTACAGGTAAAGGATATCCACTCCTTTGCCCTTGTCCATTGTTTTAGTGACCCAGTCAAAGAGATCAAACAGGTTTGTCTGGCATGATCTCCCAGCCATGAACCTGTGCTGACACTCATCCTGGAGGCCGTTTTCTTCCAGGTATCCTACCAGTTTCTCTCCAAGTATGCACTTCATGAGCTTGCACACGATTGAGGTCAGGCTGACTGGTCCAGTCTGTTGTTGCCTGGGTCACCCATGGGTCTGCTCTTGAGGAGCGGCACAACATGTACTATTCTACAGTCCAAAGGTACCACCCAAGACCTCCTTCTAAAGACGTTTTCTGATTTTTTTTCTTTTTTCTTTTCTGTTTTGTTCCACATTGCCACTGGGTTTAGCCATATAACTGCTAGGGTACGATAATTATGTCATCCATCTAGAGAAGTTGACATACAGACAAAAGTGTGACATCAATATGGAGCCCTGCCTCAACCAGTGGTGACTGTTAGAAGCCTGTTCTTGTATGTCAGATGAGAGAGAAGCTGTATTCACTCTTGGCCCTTGTCCTTGAACTTCATCAATTTTTATTGTTGTTTTTCCTGTCTTGTAACTCACAACAGGGAAATCTGTTTGTCTAACAAGCAGTTACTTTTAAAACTTTGAGTGTGTCTGTCTTGACTCTTAATTTTTTTCTGCTGTTTTATAACCTTGTTTCCTGGATTCCGGGCATCTTGTCAGATAATTATGACTATTGCTATTCTGGTCTGCTTTTCTAGCTTGGCATCTGAGCTGTTTGAGAATGTTTTATTTTCTTAGGTTTAGTCTCCCTGTCAGTGTGTGTGGTTCTTTTTTCCTTACGTTTAGTTTTTTTTTTTAGGCTCCTGCAGAGGTTCCAGAGCCTTTCTAGGGGGTTCTTGTTTGTTGAGTCAGAAAGGCTTGGGTTTTAGCGGAATTTGGCAGTTTGTCCGTGTCTGTTTTTCCTGTAATAAAATTTTGATGCAGTTTTGATTTATGTTGTTATTGATGCACTTTGGGTGAACTCTGGAATTTTTTGCACAGTTTGAACTTTGTCTTAGTTTGTACTTTCCCTAAAAGGTGCTAGAAAAACATTTTCATAGAGTTAATTTCCCTTCAGTTTTCTGTTCCATATCTGTCATGTAGTCCGTTATGCTTTGACCATTTCAGATTGCAAGTGTGTGTGTGTTTGCATGTGTGAAACATTTTTGTGGAATCTGACAGTTTGTCCATGTTTACAGCTGGAGTACAAAGGCCCCATGGCATTTTTCCCCAGGTGTAAGGGGCCATATAACTAACATGTCCCTGGCAGATGACATCATGTTTCTTATTTCCTCTTTTGTTTGCAGCGGTTAAAGTCCTCAGTGTACAGACGATACAACGACTTTGTGGTCATCCATGAGCTTCTACTGCAGAGGTTCCCATATCGAATGGTGCCTGCACTTCCGCCTAAAAAGGTGCTGGGAGGTAAAAATCTGGTCTCTGATTTTTCTATGCAGTAGTTCCTTACAGAGTCCCTGACATATGAGGGGGAACTTAAAAAAATATAGAATATATTTATAGACGCATTTCAATTTATATTTTATATAGTTTCTGCATTTAGCTTCCCTGATTCTTTTTAGCTATGTACATAAATATGAAAACAGGATCATGATCCCCTAGACTTCACTGGCTGTGGCTAGTATCTATACCTTTCATCACAATTTCCTGCTTGTGACATCACACTCTGTTCTTTCTGAAATGATTATGATATCACAAGCAAATGATGTCCTGCATATCCAGAGCACAAAGCCAGAGTCCCGGGTGGAAGCAAAGACCCAAGGGAGAGGATGTGGAATATTTTGAACACAGTGTGCTTGCTCTTTCAGACCTCGCAGGCCCAGGTTGGTTCTCTCAGCTTCCATCCCCGTTAATTTCTGTATAATGAAATATACTATCAGTTACAGACAAGCAACCAGAGCACCTGAAGTCTAGGTGACTGTGGTGACTATGATATTGTTTTCATGTTAATGTTCATAGCTAGAAAGAAAATCAAGAAGTTAAATACAGAGGCTCTGTTTTGCAATTTATTCTGAGAGGTCAGAGGCTGTTTAAAATGTTTACTGATGATAAGAATGCCAAATACTTTGGATTTGTTTTTCTCACTTACCCTGAAATTTAGTCAGTCAGGTGTTACTACTCAGGACGTCATTACATTCATTCATTGAGCATTGAATAGCGAAGAGAGCTGACTGCTTCTGTGAGCGAGTGCATTTCTTTACTCCTCTAATGCGATGCCTATGTCTTATTATCTTATCTCATCTCTGTATTATTACTCTGTACTTGTACCTCCTCTCCCCCTCCCCCTTCCCCAGTCACACCTGGAAACGAGCCTCTGCTCAGTGTGCTGCCTCTCCCGGTTACCAATCTTTAAATAAATAAATAAATAAAAAAGCCCTTTAAAGGAAAACTGTATTAATCTGGGGCTCCCACCCCCTTAAATCTTACTCTCTGGTTTAGCTTTTCATATATTAAAGTGCCTTTTTCTTGCGCCTAAACCAACTTAATTTTATTTAGTAAAAGTCTGCGACCTGGAACTATGGAGGACACTTGGGGAGGCTCCATTAACTGTAAAGGTGCGTCACTGCTTGCTTCAATACATTTTGTAATGAAGTGTGAAAAGGGCGCCACACTCTTTTCAGTTAATGGAGCCCCTAGTGTCCATCATAGTTCCGGTCACGAGTTTTACTAAAAAATTAAGTCAGTTTAGCACGCAGAAGACGCTTTAATGTATGAAAAGCTAAACCAGAGAGTAAATTTTCGGGGGCGGAAGCCCCAGATTAATACAGTTTTCTTTTAATGTTTTGGGGGCTTGGAGGGAGGGAGGGAAGTTGGGTGCTTCCTAGAGGGTAGGATGGCAGGTGTTCTCATTAATTATGGGGGCCAGCAGTCTTGAGAGGATTGAGGGAGGGGGTGATTACTTATCTGGAGTGGGTGGGGCATGGCATGTTTTACACTCAGTGAAGCTTCTATATTTAAATGGAAAATCGCTGGGACTGTGGGGGGTGGAGGAGTAGAGAGTGAGTACATGTAGGGGACAGGGTGAAGGAGTTGTGTTTGATATTATCTGGGAGGTGAACTGGATGAGTGATATTTGCATAGTGGGTGGTGGCAGGTTTGGAATTATAAAAACTTTTTTGTCTTTTAGTTTACACTTTGCATATTTCTTTACTTAGCAAAAACCACATAGTGGCACTTAGCCATCTTTTTCGCTGGCAAAGAGTCACTACGCATACATTTTACAGGCAGACTAGAGGGACCTAGCGGTCCTTATCTGCTGATAGTTTATGTGTTTCTGCCAGGCGAAGAAAAGTATGAAGCGGTACCGTTTCATTCACCTCTGCTCTTTTGCCATTATTAAGCATTTTGTGATATTTTTGCATAAAAGATAAAAGCCGGCCCATTAGTGACGTGGCAGCATTTATGCTTGTGATGCTGATGGCCCAGGTTGGGGAATGAGCCTGTTTTGTCAAAGGGTCATCAGACTAGAAAGGAGCGAGCATCCTTGAAGATGCTCTTGTTCTTCTGGGAGGGTCGATAGTGAACTCAGCTATGGCACTGCCACCTGAGTAACAACAGGTGGAAGTGCCAGGTAAGGAGCAAGAGCATCACTGGGCTTCATGAGCAGCACACTAGAGCGCGTACACTTGTGCATGGAAACCTAGCTGCCACTGTCCTGGGGAGGAAACCAAAGGGAAAAAGCCTGGTCTTCTGGATGATAGCTGGTACTCTGGGCCCGCATGATCTCCTGTATCTTTCTAATCATATATGCTCTGGAGATCGGGATCTACTCTTCCTTCAACCCTACCGGGGGGGGGGGATAAGCCGGGGGCAGGGGTTGACAGGAAGGTTGGAGGTTGGGGTGATGGGGCTGGGTGCTTGTCAGGGGCGGATGTCTCCTTAGACACACCTGTGTAGGCTTATTAGTACTCTGTCTCTTCTCTGGTGCATCAGTCCCTGAACATGAATAGTTGCTCTTGCGAGGCTTTGACAACATCCCAATGCTAGTTTCACTCAGACCAGCTCTTATTTGGCACTAGGCAGAAACTAGTGATGCTTCATCATACCCCAGTCTTCACGACTCTCGATGGTTATCCACTCCAAGTGATACCGACTTCAAGTATCATGGTGCATGGCAGGACCAAAACCTCCATTTCACCATTCTTAACAATGCCATGTTAAAAAACAGTCTGCCCTAAGCTTGGGACACTGTACCACAACAGATAGTAAGCAAGTAAGGCTTTATTTATATTTTGGTGCCCAATCCCGGGGGCTCTGGGTGCCATTACAGGTAAAAGCAGGGTTCAAAGCATCGTGAACAGTATAATTATAATTTTTAGAACAATAACATATAAAATCATGCTAAAAACTATCAGAAAATGCTTTATTAAAAAGACAGGTCTTCAGGCTCCCTTTAAATGCCTCCACCATTGTGCCTTCCTCAAAAATTATGGTAGTGCGTTCCAGAGGGCCGGGCTGGGCACCTCAAAGAAACGATCCCCCGATGTTTTCGGCCTGGTCCTCTGAATTGCCAGGAGGCCCTTGGTGGAGGAGCAGAGGGAACATCCCAGAAAGGCTGGAGTAAGGAGGTCAGACAGGTAACCAGGGCCCAGGCCATATAGGGCCTTGTAGGTGAGCAAGCCCACCTTGAAGATGATCCTCCACCTGACAGGCAGCCAGTGCAGATCTTGCAGGATCAAGGTCACATGGCAGGACTTTGGTAGGCCCGCCAGCAGTCTGGCTGCCGCGTTCTACACTAGGTGCAGTCGGAGAGTCCCTCTGTTGACCTCGAAGTACAGAGCGTTACAGTAGTCCAGCCTGGAAATCACAAAGATCTTTCCTTCCTCACCCAGCCTGCTGGGAGATCATCCACAAGAAGATCGTGTTAGTGATTGACTACGTGGATGAGATTTACAGAGCTGCCTTCAGGTCCACCCTTGCCAGAATGAACTCCCTTTTCCACTCTTTCTGTCATTTTGCTCAAAATACACCACTTCTTATACGTCATTGCTCTTTTTTAGCTATCTTCTCCCTTCCGTTGAATGCCTTACCTCCTGCCATGCCGGCGACCTGTGTTCGGGAACGAGCATGGGAGGGGGGAGTCAGTGGCATAGGAGAGGATTAAGTGTCCCACAGACTGCTCTCCTCTCCCGAGGGGGGTGGCCAGTCATCTCAACCTCTGAATGCCACTGAGTGGAGGCCCGGCAGTAGAGCAGGTAGTGAGTGATGTGATGGGCGGAGCCATGGATCTGCAGTATGTACACTCCCCCATGCGCACACATTGATGTGATGGCATGGCACAGGCTTGGGAAAAAAACAGATAAAGGGATCCAAGGGGTATATGACACCTTGTGCATCACTCCTGAGCCACGCCCCCACCCAGACACCTTGGAGCATCTGGACTTGTACTCAGGGAAGGGAGGACGGCCCTCCCACCTCCAGCCTTGCTACAGGGGATAAACTGTGGGGGGCTCACTCCATGTATGTCCTGGAGAGGTGGGTACTGGCTACGGCGTGGTGGGGATAGGAGCCATTGAACTGCCTAAGGGGTTAAAAGCTTTGTGGAAGAAAACACGTGCCCATTTGGGCAGATTTTTTTCTGCTGCAGACACTGATACTTTAGGTGTGTAAATTAGTGTTCTATCCCCAGGAATTCTTCAATATGATTAACTATTACAGTCAGCCTCCTGTGTTGAATTGCCCCGGAGATGGTAGAATATGTGCAAATAATGAAACTTCTAATTGCCTCATGCCACTATTTAAACTGCTGGCCCTAGTAACTGCTGTGTTCTGTAATGGTCAGATTCATTTCTCCTCCTGCCTAGTTAAAATGCTTCGGAGATCGCTGCTCAGCTTAGCTGATCATTTGATTTGTTTTCCACTAAAAAGTAATCGTTACTTATTTTTTTATGAGTGCTGCCCCTATTTTATAACTTTGGGTTAAATATAGCCTAATTTTAGTGGGTTTTACTTCAGTTTGCGGTTCCTCAGCGGTTCTGTGTAACCGAAGCAGAATAGGTGAAAATTAACTTTTCAGTTTTATTTTACTTTAGTTCATGCCTCATCTTCAGTTCTCGATAATTGGTTACTTGGGGCTGAGTTTTCAGTCAGTTCACAGTATTTTTCCTGCCTGGGAACCGACAGAGTCAACCCCTGTGGTTTTCTGACTAAAAATCACTTTGTATTTCTATATTATATCCATTAACTTTTGGTATGGGAACCGACAATACGCTTCCTCACTTTGTGAAGTGGGTGTCATTGATTGTGTTATATCTGAGACACCAAAGAAAAGAAACTGGCCTACTGGTTTTAAAAATAGTTTGAAGTGTAGGAAAGTGTTCACTAAAGCCGGCAGTCACGACCTTTGCTTGTTCTGCATGGGTGCTTCCCATTTCTGGCTGTCATGGCTGTCACTCCACAGAGGGCAGAGTGACCAGTGTGGTACCACAGGGATCAGTGCTGGGACCGGTCCTATTCAACATCTTCATCGATAACATTGCGCAGGACCTAGAAGGCAGAATTTCCCTGTTTGCTGATGAAACAGGTTGCCAATTAAGGGGTAATGTGAGGAAATTCTTTTTCACAGAAAGGCTGGTGGATGCATGGAACGGCCCACCTCAGGAAGTGGTGGCTATGAATACAGTGCAGGGCTTCAAACAGGCATGGGATAGGCATAAGGGAGCAATACAGATGAGTATGACTATATAGGTCACTGACAGAGCAAAGGCCGATGGCACATTTATAAGGTAGAAAAATAAATGGGCAGACTGGATGGGCCTTGTGGTCCTTATCTGCCGTCAACTTCTATGTTTCTATGAAACAAAGCTCTGTAACAGAGTAGACACACCAGAGGGTGTAGACAGAATGAGAAGGGACCTGCAGAAATGTGAAGAATGGTCAGGGGTTTGGCAGTTGAAATTCAATGCAAAGAAGTGCAAGATAATGCATATGGGGCGCAAAAACCCTGGCACAATGTATCAGTTGGGAGGGTGAGGATATAACATGCACCAAGCAGGAAAGGGATCTTGGGGTTATCATCTCTGATGACCTCAAGGTAGGGAAAAAGTGTGACAAGGTAGCAGGTAAAGCAAATAGGATGCTGGGACGCATAGGCAGGAGCATCACCAGCAGGAAATGGGAGGTCATAATTCCACTATACAAGATACTAGCGAGGCCCCACCTGGAATACGGTGTACAGTTCTGGAGACCTTACTTACGTAAGGACATAGACAGGGTAGAGAAGGTTCAGAGGAGGGCAACAGATATGGTACATGGATTGCATCACAAGTCCTATAAGGATAGGTTGAAGGAACTGAATATGTGCTCCCTGGAGGAGAAGAGGGAGAGAGGGGATATGATGGAAACATACAAGTATCTTCTTACAGGGAAGAACACGGTGCAGGAATACACTATTTTTAAGCGAAAAAGATGTTCCAGGACTAGAGGGCATGGGATGAAGTTGGAGGGTGGATGATTCCAAGGAAACGCGAGGAAGAATTTCTTCACAGAACGGGTGGTGGACAAGTGGAACACCCTGCCAGAGGAAGTGGTGGGGGCTGAAACAATCACATGATTTAAGAATGCATGGGATAGACATAAAGGAATTCTGGAGGTCAGGGTTAAGGGGCAACAGACTTCTAGGAAAACATAAAGTAAACTTACAAGCTCAAATGGGCAGACTGGGTGGGCCGCAGGCCTTTATCTGCTGACACTGTCTATGTATCTATATATTTCCAGGCAGATTGTGATATTTTTAAAATCCTCTGTGCAAAAAAAATTGAAAAGAGCCGAGCGGTACAAGAAAAGGATGTGTACAAGTGCTGTAGTGACCGAGCAGTCCATGGAAGAACCGGCTCCTTCCTTTTCCAAAAAAGACAAACCTAAGGAACCGGAACCAAAATCGGTCAACAAGGGTGAGTCTTCTAAGTCTAAACATAATAGGGAACTGACTACAGAGCCAATTCCAGCTAAAAAGAAGCTCAAGCAAAAGCATGTCACCACACCCCCGCTGAAAAAGAGGGCTCTCAGTCGACAAACCTGCCATGCCCTCGGCCAAGGAAATTGCACAGACCCTTAAGATTTTGCAGGCCTTGTAACTGGCTGCCTTACAAGGCTCTACTCCGGTTCCGCAACAGCACACACCAGCTGAGTCATTAGTTCCAATAACGGTTCCAGCATTGGTTCCACCATTGATTCCTCTGTGTTCTGTATTCCCAGGAACTGATCCCCTCCTATGAGGACTTTGAAGAAGAGGAGGAGGAAGAGCCTGGGGAACCAACAGAACTGGCGGTCTCTCTGGAACAGGAGTTCAGATCCCCTCCCAGACTGCCAGAGGATTACTCTTCCCATTAAACCTCTGTAAAGCAGATGGTGGAAGCCCTAGACTTCTTCACTTATAAAACTGTGGAAGATGAGGAGGAGGCCAAATTTTTGGACATGATGGGGTTAACACCCACCAAATGCCTGTTGCTTCCCATTAATAGATCCCTGAAAAAACAGATCTGAAAGATACTGGAGACCCCCCACATCTGTCTTGCTTGTTTACAAGAAGGTGGATAAAAAAAATACCAACTGTCTAGGACTGGGGCAGAGTTTCTCTTTGCTCATCCTGACCATGAAGGGGTGGTTCAGGCTGCTGCCTGTGACAGAGCCAAGGTATCACTTGTGTCTCATCCTCCAGATAAAGACTCCAGGAAAATGGACAGTATGGCCAAGAAGGGTTACCTGGCCACCTCTCTGGCTGTTAGGCAGGCAAACTACATGGCCTATGCCGCCCAGTACCAAAAGTCACTCTGGAATTCAGTGATGGCTCTTACTGACAAGGCTCCTCCAGGGTTGTCTGCTGACTGACTGAAACAGCTAGATGTGGCCTGGAAGCCACTAAATACCAATTTCATATGGCTGTAGATACCAGTGACACTGCAGCCAAATGGATGACACTAACAGTGTCCTTGAGGAAGTTTGCATGGTTCAGAGCCACTAACCTTTTTCACGACACCCAGACCAAAGCCATGGACTTCCCACGTGAAAACAATTCACTTTCTGGGGACAAAACAGCGGCTTATATGAAAAAGATGGATGAGTACAAGGCCACATACAAAAGTAATGCAGCTAAGGAAAAAGCCTCCACTTCATACAGACCACAGGGAAGGGTAGGCAGGCATAGGGCAGGCTACAGTTGGCCGTTTTTCCTGGCTCACTGACTATCAGCAACAAAGAGGGTGCTTCAGAGGCAAAGGTAGAAAGGGTGCTAGATGTTTAGACTCCAATCCCCAAGCCAAAGCCCAGGCTAAGCAGAACCCCTGACTTGCTTGCCAGGGTCGTCTTCCCACTACCAGTAGGGGGCAGGCTGGTTCACTATTTCCAGGCTTGGGAAGGTATTACCACAGACAAGTGGGTCTTGGAAGTAGTGAGCTAGGGTCTCTCCCTCAGCTTCAAGTTCTTTCCCAAGCTGAGGGTAAGACATTTCAGGCCAGCTGTACCAGCAGAAATGGCACTTCTGGAACTCAGAAGTGTCCAACCTCCTGCAGGCAAAAGCAGTGGATCCTGTCCCTCTTTCTCAAAGGGGAACAAGGTTCTATTCCAGATACTTCCTAATCCTAAAGAGAAATGGGGAGTGATGACCCATTTTGGACCTAAAACTTCTCTGAACAGACACTTCACCAAGCCAAAGTTTAAGATGGTAACTGTGGAAATTATTCTTCTAGGGTTGTGGATATGTTGTTCAATCCGCACTTACTGGCAGGTTCCTTGCCGTTTTAAATCTTGATGGAAGGTCTTCATGCTGGCTTGTCCCACCCACCCGGGTGGTAAAACTCTCGGCTCCGCCCCATGACGCCAGATCTTCCTTACCACTTGGAAGCTCAGGTTCCCTCCTTAGCGCTCTGCGTTTTAGGCCTCGATCCAAACTCTTCGGTTAACCCAAAACTAATTTTAAAATTTACAAGACTTTGGTTTTTATCTTCCCTCGTGGCTGCGATGGACAAATCGACTCCTGGATTTTGTCGGTGCCTCTGTGGGCAGATGATGTCCCGGATCCGCACTCCACGTTGCATTTACTGCCTGGGGCTTGGCCACGATTCACAGGCCTGCAACTTGTGCAGGTCCTTTTCGGCTACGGTCTTAGAGGATTGCGCTGCCAGATTACAACTTGGGCGCCCCGAGAAACGTTATCCTCCAGTCAAGTCGAGGGAGGCCTGTTGGGCGGTGTCCACGGCTGTGGGCTCAGCTGAACAGCTCGAACAGATGATTGCCCTCGAGGAGGAAGCGGCCCAGGCCGCAGCAACATCTTCCTCAGTCGCAGCATTTATCCCGCTCTCCTTGGGCTCCTCCTACATGGCTTCATTTAAGAAGCTTTGTCAGTCCCTCTCCACCAAGAGAGAAGGGCCTTCAGGACATTGCTCTCAGTCCAAAAAGAAGGACTACAAAGGCAAGTCCCACCATCGACGTTCGTGGGAGCAGGAGAGGTCCCCTTCCCCGGATAGTCGACAGTGGACTTTGGTTGAGGTTGCATCTAAGGCCGCTGGTTTCATGGTGTCCCCATCCGGTCAGCAGGCCGAGACACCTTTCGACGCGGTCAAGATTTTTCTCAACCCGTCTGTCGACTGGAGAAGCCGACAACCCTTCTTCACCGGTTCCCCTGGTGGAAACCGAGAACTTGCCTGTGCCGGAGCCCCCAGTTACGGTCCCTGAACTGAGGGGAGGAGTGGGTTTCCCCCGCCCCCCCTCAGACCCACCCTCTGAATCCCCGAAGGTCTCAGACCTCTTCCAGGTCCAGCCAATCCCACCGGCATCGGTGGTCTCTGCCTCAGCACCATGGAAAGCGGCAGCACCACTCATCCTCGTCGTCATCCTCTTTGGAGGATAGGCTCCGGTGCAAATTGCATTGGTGATACGAGGATCTAATGTGTCAGCAGTTTCTTTTGTCCATGAATAAGCCGACTCTATCGCCTTCCCCGGCCATTAAGTGTCTGTCACCGGAACGGCTGAAACAACCCTTTATAATAGTCGAGGAGCTGAAGCCAGCACTGGTTGTTCGGCCGAATACAGCTACGCCACCCATTATGGTGGAACCCCCACCTCCACAACCTAAATCTGGGGCCCCAACCAAGGATTCTCGGTCGGGTCAGGGCTTGCCCAACCGGTTGTCAGTCACCCTCACTCCCGATCGACCTCGGCAGGTGGAGGGTGGCTCAGGCACTCGGCAGTTGTTCGCAGACTCCTCGGAATCGAACGACGACTCCTCGTTCTTCAGGCCGCTTGACCTGGAGTCCACTGGGGGTCATTCTGTGGACGAGAGACCATCCTTGTTCCTTGGAATGCTTCGGCTCATCAGAGAGTCCACTGGGATGAAGCTCAAACCCGTTTCAAAACGGGCCAATTATCTCCTCACGGAGATACTGGACCGAGGGGATTCCCCCATGGAGGCCTTCCCAGTGGCCGAAGTCATTGTTGGCCCGGCCCTGGAGCTATGGCAGCTGCCAGCTTCTTGTCCTGCACCTTCGGCCAGGATGGCTCGGGAGTATGCTGTTCCCACCGGTTCACTCTCCAGTTTCTCGGAGCACCCCTCCATGGAGGGGTTAGTGACCGACAGCATTTTCCGGTGTTCCGGGAATGCTCGGGATGTAGACAAGCCACCCGATAAGGAGTCCAAGAAACTGGACTACTCCGGGCGGAAAGTCTATTCTGCTTCCTCCCTAGGCCTTCGTCAGGCCAGCTCGGCCATTCTGATGGCACACTTTTTTCACATGCTCTTTTGGGCTCCCTGGATGAGGTGATTCCTCATCTCTCGGCTGACCTTCAAACGACGGTCAAGGAGGTGCGGGATCAGGGAAGGACAGTGGCCAAACAGCAGCTCCAGACTTCCTTGGACATTGCTCACTCATGTGCCCGCTCTGTAGCGGCCGCAGTGGCCATGCACCGCAGAGCCTGGCTGCGGATCTCCACTTTTACAGCGGATACCCAGCACAAGCTGGCAGATGTTCCCTTCTTGGGTACGACTTGTTCAGTCCTGGGGTGGAGAGTCACGTGCAATGGATCGAGAAGTCCAATGCCACCTTGGACTCGGTCACGTCTGCTCAGAAGGACAAAGGCTGCAGCAGCGTAAGCCCTTTCGTCCTTCAGCCCCTGCAGCACATCCAGCCCAGCAACACCAGCATCAGGGCCAGCAGGCTCACACTTGGCACCCCAAAGCCAAGCCTGCTGCTTCCTTCAGCAGGAAGCCAGGAGGAAAAGGTCCAGGTGGCTCCTCAGCCAGCCCTTCCTCCAAGCCTGCCCAGTGACGGGTTGAGGGGTATCACCCCCAACCTCGTCACTCCTCCCCAGGTTCCCCCCGTGTGGGGACGGCACCACCAGTTCCTTTCCACCTGGTCTGATATCACCATGGACCGCTGGGTGCTGGAAGTGGTAGGAAAGGGTCTGCCTCTGGAATTTGAGCAGTCCCCACCCTATCGAGCAGTCGCCCCACGGGGGCTACGGTTTCCGCAGCCTCTCTTTCAGCTTGTCAAGCCGACATTGCCCTGCTCTTATAGAAGGAGGTGATCAGGGAGGTGGTGGATCCTCCACCAGACCCAGGGTTTGTGCCCAGGTACTTCCTGGTCTCAAAACGGATGGGGGGCTGGTGCCCCATTCTAGACTTACACAACCTGAACAATTTCCTAAGGTCTCGTACCTTCAGGATGGTCACTGTGGCTCAGAGCTTTCCATCCTTGGAACGAGGCATGTGGTTCTGTTATCTGGACCTCCAGGACGTGTTCTTTCACGTCCCAATCCGTCTGTTTCACCAGCGATTCCTCCACTTCAGAGCAGCGGGATCCCTTTATGAGTTCTGGGCCATGCCCTTCGGTCTCTCTCTCCAGCTCCCAGGGTCTTCACCAAATGCATGGCAGTGGTGACGGCATTCCTGCGGTGCCGAAGGGTCCAGGTGTACTCTTACCTGGATGACTGACTGATTGCAGCCCCCTCCAAGCTGAAGGTGGAGCGGTCCAGGGATCTGGCCCTCCAGGTCTGCTCTCAGATTGGCCTCCTCAACGAGGCCAAATCGGAACTGATGCCAGCGCAGGTGATCCAGTTCATCGGGGCAGAGCTCGACTCTCTTCGAGCCAGAGCACGGCTCCTGGTGGACAGGGCCGAGGTTCTGTCCTCCTTTGTCCAGTCATTTCTGGTTGGGCAATTGTGCCCTGCCCAGGACTTCCTGCGCCTCCTGGGCCTCATGACGGCCTGCAGCAGCGTGGTCCGTTCGGCCCGCTGGCACATACATCCCCTGCAATGTGGGCTGGCCTGCCAATGGTCACAGCGCTCCAGTCCTCTGGACCAGCCAGTGACAGTAACCCAGGAGATGTGGAACGGCCTCCAGTGGTGGCTCGTTCCAGCTCATCTGCAGGAGGGTATCCCGTTTGTCCGCCCAGAGCCAATGGTCACTCTTACCACCAATGCCTCTCTGATGGGTTGTGGTGCCCATCTTGGGGAGCTCAGAGCCCACGGACTCTGGTCCCCTCAGGAGTCTTGATGCCACAACAACCTGCTGGAGCTTCGAGCAGTCCGACTAACCCTCACTGCCTTTGCTCCGTTTGTATGGGGTCAAGTGGTCCGGGTCCAGACAGACAACACCACGACCATGTACTACCTAAACCTCCAGGGCGGGACGCACTCTTTGCCTTTGTGCAAGGAGGCTTTCCGCACTTGGTCTCTCGAGAGCAGACTGGAGGTGGATCTCCTAGCCATCCATGTGGCAGGAGCCTCCAACACTCTGGCCGATGCCCTAAGCCAGATAGGTGCTGCATCTCATGAGTGGTCTCTCCTGCCGGAGGTAGTACAAGATCTGTTTTCCCACTGGGGCTCTCCTCTGGTGGACCTGTTTGCCTCCAGGGAGAATGCGAAGCTGAGGCTGTTCCATGCCCGCCCCCCTCATCAGGGCTCACTGCAGGGGGGTGCCTTCTTGATGCCATGGACCCCAGGCCTCTTCTGTGCCTTTCCTCCATTTCCCTTGATCCACAAGGTGTTACTCAAGGTAAGGAGGGACAAGGCGTAGGTGATTCTGGTAGCCCCAGACTGGCCTCACCAGTTCTGGTATCCAGATCTCCTCAGCCTCAGCTGCAGGCCCCTAGAGTGGCTTGGTACACGCCCGGACCTGATATCTCTCAACCAGGGGAAGGTCTTCCATCCGGACCTTCAATCCTTGCACCTCACAGCCTGGTACCTGAGTGGCTAGAGTTCCATGCTTTGGGTCTTTCCGAAGATGTCTACACTGTTGTGGCAGCATCTAAAAAGGAATCGACCAGCAAATGTTATGCCTTCAAATGGAAAGATTTTCCATTTGATGTCAGGGTAAGAGCCTGGACCCCTTATCCTGTTCGGTGGCTAACATTCTCGACTACCTTTGGTCTGTCTCCAAAGGGGGTCTACAGTCCTTGACCCTTAGGGTGCACCTGGCAGCCATTTCTGCTTACCGGGCGCGGGCCAGTCAGCCGACATTGGCACAGGAGACTGTGGTCGGGCGCATTTTCAAACCCCTGGATCACATATCCCATCCGGTGCGTGAACCTCCACCTCCGTGGTATCTACTGCTGGTTCTGACAAAGCTCATAGGCAAGCCATTCAAACCAAAACACAAGTGTGAGCTGTCACACCTGTCGTGGAAGACAGCCTTCCTGGTGGCTGTCACGTCAGCCAGAAGGACAGGGGAGCTCCAAGTGCTTTCGGCGGACTCCCCTTATCTGGTCTTTCACAGGGACAAGGTTGTCCTATGCCCCCACCCAAAATTCCTTCCCAAGGTGGTGTCAGAATTCCACCTTAACCCGGTGTTGACTCTGCTGGTATACTACCCTAATTACACCTCGGACGCCGAGTACAGGCTCCATACTTTGGACCTGAGACGTGCTCTCTCCTACTACTAGGAGAGGACAGATGAAATTCATGGAGAGGTTCGCCAGCTGTCTGTCACCTACACTGAAGCTGCTTCTGGCAGACCTGCAGCCAAATGGACCATAGCAAGATGGATTACATCATGCATAGGTCTGTGCTATGAGTTGGCGGGTAAGGAGCCTCCCAGAGGGATAAGAGCTCATTCTACCTGCCATACTGCTGCTTCGGTGGCTGCTTCCAGGGACGTCCCTATCCAGGAAATCTGTCGGGTTGCTACCTGGAAGTCAGCAAACACCTTTATGACCCATTACCACATCGACCTTGAGTCACACCGGGATGCTGGTTTTGGGGCCTCGGTTCTCCAATCTCTGTTCCCTAAGTAGGGGGTGTGCACCTTGCCTCCCTCCTCCCAAAAAACTGCTTGGAGTCTACCAAACAGTGTGGATGAACAACATATCCACGCTCCAAGAAGAACAGGTTACTCACTTGTAACAATAGTTCTAAGAGTTGTATATGTTGTTCATCCACACAGACCCACCTGACCTCCCCAGCTGCGGATGCACACAACCTGGCCTCCAGCGGGCTAAGATCTGGCGTCGTGGGGCGGAGCCGAGGTATATACCACCCGGGTGGGTGGGAGGAACCAGCTTGAAGACTTCCGGCAGATTTAAAGTGGAAGGGTGACAATGCCAAACAGTGTGGATGAACAACACATACCACTCCTAGAACTACTGTTACAGGTGAGTAACCTGTTCTTTTTGTGCATGATAGTCCCACATATGTTGTTTCACCATGTTTATTTGTTGTATGAGATTCCGACCAGTATCATGCATCATAGAGAGCAACTGTTGTGGAATTTTCCTCTGTTGTAGATAAAGTACTGTAATTTTTGTATATTTTTATATAACTTCTGCAAATCTCTTTGGTATCTTCCCACCATAAGGTGGAATCATCAAAAGGAAGAACACTGATTTTCTTGCTGATTAAAAAAAAAAAAAAAAAAAAAAAACATGAACAAGAGTTTGTAGTGTCTGTTCATTGGATAATAGGGAAAGTGTTCAGCTGCCAAAAACCTGGCCCTCTCTGTACCCCTGCCTGTAGGCCTATTTTAATGTCCATTATACTATGATCTGAAAACTCCACCAGATATGTATTAGCTGAAAGTATAGATAAATAAGAGGACACAAAAACATAATCAATCCTAGAGACTAAAGGTCCTTTTTGAAAAGTAGGAGTAGCTACTTTAGTAAATGCAAAGAAAGAATCCTTTAGATTTGCCTTTTGTACTATTTATGCTAAAAGATTTGAATCACGGTACATTTTAAGAGCAGTAGCTTGTAATGGGCAGTTAAAGTCACGTGAAAAAACTACATGATGGGCAGTAAACGAAAAAGGTTGCATTAAATGAAGGATTTCACAACGTTCCGCTTTTGTTTGGGACGCGTACATATTTATTAACCTAAATAGAGTAGCCTGTATTAACACAACCAAGATCAGAACTCTGCCTGGTGCTAAATCATATAGTTTTAAAAGATGAACTTCAGGCAATTTAAGCAATGCAACCATACAGGCACTTGCAAGTGGCTGAGTTCTGTTTGTAATCACTGTGTCCATGATCCTGGCTTCCAAATCTGATGTACGCTGGGTCACCTCCAGTAAACCTTTAGTAGTGTTGGCCGCTGTTTGCTCTATTTTTGTCATTGTGGTACAAATGTTATTTAGTTCTCTGAGTAGTCATTTGGAAGTGATTGTGCCGTCACACTTGATTACTCAAGATCGGTGGAGCAGGCTTAGGGGGATGACAGGAAGTAGAGTAGGAGTGGACGTCATGTTTGGGAGGAGCAGATCAGTGGAGCACAGCCCTTACTCTGGACCCTGCTTTTCTAGGACTATAGATGACACAATAAAAAAACACTTCAGTTGCATAGGGTGTCTGATACCCTCCCAGTAACTACAGTTCCTGCCAAACACCCTCACCACCAATTCTGCTGCTGATTATTTAGTGAAAGCTGTAATCAGAAAGGCTAGCTAAATTATTTATGGTGTCCATTTATTCAGTGAAGTGCTACATAGTCCTGAATCAGCACTGAAGGTACTTTGGCAGTACTCATGTGCATCGCTTGGCTCTATTTTGACGCGTTAGATAAACGTGCAGTGCTATTATGCTTGAGTGCTAAGTTAACTGTCGCCGTCTTGAATTCACCGTTTTAAACTACGCTGTTATGCGGTCGCAATTTTAACATGGAACCACTTGAAACTAACATCGAACGTAGTTTCTCCAGAAACATGGATCAGTGCATAAATTTCATTGGAAAATAACTTTATCATAGAGTCCTTCAAGAGAGTTTTGGCTACAAATAGTCACTCAGGAGGCTCAGACATACCTCCAGTATAGGATAGACACACCGCATTATGCCTTTTAGCCGGAAAAATAGGAAATTTAAATAGAGGAAAATGATCTCGGAGCATCTTTATTCACAATATTTAGAGGCAATTGCAGTAAAACAGTAGATATATTGGTGTGTCCCTCACTCTGAGCACTATGTTCTAAAGATTCAGCATTTTGAGGTAGCTTTAAAGCTGGATTTTGTGTTAGCTCGAGCTCAGGAGGTACCTCCAAATCCGTAATTGGTACAATAACAGGTGCAGAATTTGCAGTTGACTCTGGCATACGAATAGGCGATGGGCCCGAAACCCATTGACCTGTATGTTTATTCTGCTCCCACCCTGCATTTTTCAAGGCAGTATCCACTGATCACTCTATCTGTGGAGTAACTTCACATTCTGCAGCACGTCTTGGGCCAGGTGTCTGTTCACCCAAAATTGCCATTCCCGACGCACTTGCTGTAAGCCCTGTTCCCTGCATTTCTTGGCATTCCGCTTGCTCTCCAGCTGCTTCCCAGCTCCCCGAGGAATCCTTTGATGCACCTACATCATGCTCGCTTAGCTGTGCTCCCTTGACAGCGTATTTCTGTTTGTCAGCTTTAATGTCACGGAACTTCTTTTGTAGTTGCATTTTTTGAAATGGGTACGGTTTTTCCTCAGCAGCAAGCTGTGCCATAATACCTGCAGTTTGCTCTCCCGGAGTATCCAGTGGAAGTTCACTGCTGTTACTGCCATCAGAAAAACTATCTTCTGGTAACTCGGGTAATAAAGACGTTTGTGCAGGGTCAGGGTCAGTTGGAATGTGGTCCACAGTAACATCCACTGCATTATTAACAGAGTCAGTATTCATGGAAGGAATTACACCCGTATCCAATACAGCAGTTTGTTTGTCAAGAATCATCTCCTCCTCCTCCACTCCAGTAGTCTGCCGAGCAACCATCTTGGTCCCGCAAACAAAGGGTTCCCCCCTGCTCACAGGAAGCAAGGCCCCCTGCAGAAAGAGTAGGGGAATTTCCCGGTGTCCTGGCCAGATTTCCTCCATTCACTAGAAATACCACCAACAGCTTAATCTGGTTCAGTTTCAGTTGGTTACCATCTGTATCCCCACTCCCGGGTTGCCCCTGAAAAAGGGACTTCTAGTTTCAGTGGGCTTACCCGGTCAACAAAATTAAATAAATAAATAGAGATAGATCTCATTGCCTCCCTGGAAAATCACCAGTTCCCCCAATTCTGCTGCAGTCCCCCAGCAAAGGGCACAGTACTAGTGGTTGCCTTACTATTGGACTGGTTGAGGAGGGTCCTTTATGCCTTCCCTCCATTTCTTCTGCTGCTCAGTGCCCTGATCAATCTCGGGTCCCAGCCAGCTACAATGATCCTGATAGCTTCAGATTGGGCCAGGCAGCCAAGGTGCTCTCTCCTGCTCTCCCTTTCAGTGGCCCTGCCCTTCCATCTTCCTCAGAGGCACAATCGTCTAACCTCTTCACAAGGGAGGATCCTTTACCCAAACCTCGGGTCCCTCAAGCTTAGAACATGGCTCTTGAGGACTTAGAGTATGCCGACTTGCATCACTCTGAAAGTGTCCTCAGTGTTCTGAGGGGATCAAGGAGACCCTCCACTAGGAAAACCTTTGCTTTTCCATCTGGTGTAACAGAATTAGTATAGTGCCTTCTCAGGTGGGGTTATCTGTCCTGTTGGATGATCTCACCCACCTGCATTCACTGGGCTCCAGTCCTCTACCTTAAGATTCACCTGGCATCAGTCTCAGCCTACCTTTCATTTGGTGAGGGTGCTTGTATGGCCTCTAACCCTATTTTCAAACAAATTTTCAAGGGGTCGGCTCACCTGCACCCTCCCAACAGGAAACCAGTACCATCATGGAACCTTAAAGTACAGTTACATAAGAACGTACTGTAGCAGTAGATCTTAGAGAGCAGCTCTTGCAGCAGGTAGCACATGTAGGACTGATGCCACCTGGTGGCAGATCTCTGCAATTCTTTTCTCCAACAGTACCGACGTGGGACCACCCACCCAACGTCGGATCCACCCCCGATGTCACCCAGTATAAAGACAGGAGGCGGTCCCCACATGCTCCAGTTCTTGTACACCAATGGCAGGCCAAAAGCGGACAGTTGTGGATCTAACAAACTCCACAGAAAAAACAAAGGCAAACACCGGGCCCACAACTGAAAACATGAAAGTTGGATCAGAGCAGAGAGAAACTTACTCCCGGGGGAAGGAGGGAGAGAAAATCATACCTGCTGCAAGAGCTTCTCTCGAAGATCTACTGTTATGGTAAGTTCTTATGTAACTGTACTATCTTACTTCGAGTTGAAGCTCTTGCAGAAGGTAACACATGTAGGACTGATTCCCAAACAGTATACAACTAAAGAAAACCCTTGGGAGGGGGAAGGAGCAGCAGACACACATAGGGAGGGAGACCTCTCATGAGAATAAGGCCCTGTAGAACTGCAAGGCCAAAACCTGCTCGACTCCTGGAAACAATATCCAGGCTGTAGTGCCTGGTGAACAGAGTGCCAAGTGGCGGCAGCACAAATGTCAGCCGCCAACACTCTCTCGAGTGCTGCAAAAGAAGTAGCAACCGCTCTGGTGGAATGTGCCCTGACCGCACCCGGCAGGGTTTACTCACCCTTCTCATAATAGAAGGATATGCAGTTGACCAACCAACACAAAAGCGTTTGTTTGGTAACCAGGCGCCCCAAGGACCTGTCTGCAAAGGACACAAAAAGTTGATCCAATTGCCTGGCCTCCTTAGTTCTGGACAGGTAATAGCGCAAAGCTCTGTGCACATATAAGGTGTGCAGAAGCGCCTCAACCCTGTTGGAGTGTTCGGTGTAATAAACTAGAAGCTGAACCAACTGATTAAGAGTAATCTCCGAGACCACTTTAGGAAGGAATTTTGGATTGGTGTGGAGATCCACCCTATCTTTATTATAAAATTAGATGTGGTTCTCTACACATCAAAGCATGAAGCTCAGAAATGCGTCTAGCAGAGGTGACTGCTACCAAAACCAGCGTCTTCTAGGAGAGGTAACAAAGTTCACAACTCATGGCTGGTTCAGATGGGGGAAGTGTAAGGCTTTCCAGAACAAACAGTAAATCCCAAGGTGGAACAGGATCCTGAACAGGGGGACAGAGATGCAGGATCCCCTTAAGAAAGGTTTTAACTACCTGCAATTGAGCCACTGTCCTGTCATGGAAGCAGTGATGATAGGCAGAAAGTGGCCAGGTGTACTTCTATGGAGGAGTAACTGAGACCTGACTCCAAAAGGGATAACAGGTATTGCAAGATAGAGTTTACCAGACAGAGCAGAGGGTCCAATCTCCTGGCTGTGGCCCACAGACAAAAGCGTTTCCATTTTATGGTGTACAGTAAGTGGCCCTGGTAGTGGGCTTCCATGCCTCAACCAAGATTTGAGCTATCTCATCAGATACTCCAAATCTGAGCTTCACTAGGTCCTGAGGAGCCAAGCATGTAGGTGAAGTGAGCATAAACTGGGATGGACCAAAGCTCCCTGTTGCTGCGAGAGTAGCTGACCCGAAAGTGGAAGGGGCCACGGAGGCTCCACTGTCAAACGCCTGAGCAGTGGGAACCAAATTTGTCTGAACCGCAGAGGGGCTATCAGGATCATGTCTCTAATTGGGCTCTGAGAAGTACCTGCTGCAAGAGGGAGAAGGGAGGAAATGCATAAAGGAACCTCCTTTTCCAGGATAGGGACAATGCGTCTTGCCAGAAAGCTCCAGGCTTGGGACCGAGCGAGCAGAAATTGGGTAGTTTTGCATTGCATTGAGACGCAAAAAGGTCCATCTATGGCATCCCCCATCTGGCGAACACAGTGTCTACTACCGACTGTAGCAGGGACCACTTGTGAGTTAATGGTTTGGCTCGGCTGAAAGCATCTGCAGTCATGTTCAGAGAACCTGGAACATTGACTGCCGATAGACTGAGCTGATGCTCCATCGCCCAGTCCCACACTCTCATGACTTCCCTACATAGAGGGTAAGAGTGTGTGCCTCCCTGCTTGTTGACGTAGAACACCACAGAGGTGTTGTCCGTCTGAACTCGAAGGTGGTCAGGAGATAGGAATGGACTCGGTGCCTGTAGAGAGTACAGGACAGCTCTTAGCTCGAGCACATTGATGTGCAGGTTCTCCTGTATAGGGACCACAGTCCCCGAGTTCTGTGGATCCGCAGATGAGCCCCCATCCTGTCCCAGATGCATCTGTAGTGAGAGTCTGGGTAGGTGTGTCTGGCTGGAAGGGGACGCCTCTGCAGAAATTCTGAGGGGCCCCCCACCAGTGGAGTTCCCGACGAATTGGTTCTGTGATCTGGATGGGCAAATCCAAGTCATCCCCAGTTTGGTCCCACTGGACGCGAAGCATCCACTGAATGGTGTGCATGCACAGCCTGGCGAAGAGGACCAAAACTATGGCAGCCGTTATGTGTCCCAGAAGCCGAAGGATGGATCTGGCTGGGATAACAGATGCTGAACAAGTTTGGATTGTTACTGCCCTGAGGTGCTCTGCTCTGTCAGAAGGTAGGAAGGCCTTTCCCAAGGAGGTATCCAAAAGGGCTCCTATAAATTGTAGACGCTGGGAGGGAAGGAGCTGTGACTTTTCTGTGTTCACTGTGATCCCCAGCCACCGACAGAGGGAGAAAGTGTCCAAAATGGTCTCCCAGAGACGGGCGTGGACGAGGCCAGCAGAAGCCAATTGTCTAGATTGGGGAACAGGAAATGTTCATTTCTGCGCAGTGCAACTGCGACGACAGCAAGGCATTTTGTGAAGACCCTGGGGCAGAGGAAAGGCCAAAGGGAAGGACCTTGAACTGGTAGGACCAACCTTTGAACCAGAATCTCAGAAATCTCAGATGATTTTTGCAGATGGGAATGTGCAGATATGTATCCTGGATGTCCATGGATGCCATCCAATCCCTGACTGAAAGGAAGGGGAGATTTGGAAGCGAGACCATACGGAATCTTCGATAGAAGACCCACTGGTTGAGGTCGCTAAGATCCAGGATGGGCCTTAGGTCCCCCGACTTCTTGGGAACCAGGAAGATGCAGGAGTAAAAAAACAGAGCCTACCTCTGCCCCTGGGATGCGTTCTGTAGCGTCCTTGGCCAGGAGAGACTGGATCTCCTCTCTGATAGGAGCTCTGTGATCTCTCGGGTAGTGAGAAAGGGGCAGTGGTCTGTCCGGGGTAAAGACTCTAACTCTGTGGAGTGCCCGAACTCCACAAGGTCGAGGACCCACTGGTCAGAGGTCACTTTTCTCCAGGCCTGGGCGTAAAGAGAAAAATGACCTCCCACCGGCTCTCCTGACAACAGGTCTTTTCGGGGGGGGGGTCGCTTAGATAGGTTGAAGGAGGGGAAGGAAGGGCGGCAGTGACAGAAGGTCTAGCCTGTTTACAGGAGGTCAAGGCAGCACCTCTGGGCCCACCTCTTCGACCAAAGTCTCCCCCGCTGCGTGTGAGACTGAACACGGAGCTGCTGAGGCTGAAGTCCCCCTCTGCCATGAAAATGGGGCCGGCGAAAATGCTTCCATTTTGGGCGGTACATGGACTGCACGGAACGGATGGCCTTTCCGGAGTCCTGCAGTTTAACTATGACCGTCTCTTTGTCTTCGCCGAAGAGCACAGAGCCTCTGAAAGGGGCATCAGGAGGGTAGTTTGAACCTCTGGGTCGAACCCTGAGACCCGGAGCCAGGAATAGTGCCGAAGACGAATTCTGGTTGCAGCCGCCCTCGCTGAGTTGTCCGCAGAGTCGTACACTGCTTGGAGGATGTGAGTACCCACATCCGAGCCTGTCTGCAAAAGCTTAGCATGCTCTGCATTTTGAGGGCAGTTGGACATGCCTTGCAGGATGTCCAGTCCTTGGTCCCAAAGGGCGTTTTGGAACTGGACCACGTGCGTCAAAGAATTGAGGCTACATATGCTGCAGGTGGCAGACGACTACACCCTATGCCCTAAAGAATCCAGCTGCTTAGACTCCCTGTCTGGCAGCTGGGTACTTAGGTGCTTCAGCCTCTGCGAATGATTGTGTGCAGCTGATATAACCACAGAATCAGCTGTGGGATATTCGGCTAAATAAGACTGGTTCTTGGGGGCCCGGTACAGACGATTTACCTTTTTGGGCACCGCAGAAGAAGCATGTGGATGCTTCCAAGTGGCAAGGGTGACGTCTTGGAAGGTAGCCACTAATGGGAGGATAACCACCGGCTTGGGGTCCTTCTGGCACAAATACTTTGCCAGACACAAGCGTTCGGGGTCCAGGGCCTCTGTATCTCATCCTATGTTCTCCTGTATGTGCCTCATGACCTCCATAAAGCTAGGGTCAGTGAGCGGAGATTTTGGCTGGTCCTCTGTATCACCAGGAAGCGAACCAGGGTCAGAATCCAAGTAGGAAGGTTCTGATTCTCCATAGTCCTCTGGAGAAGAGGAGGAGGAATGTCGTCTCCTTTTGTTATGTCTGGGTCTTCTGGGTGAAGGAGTGCGGGAAGAGGAAGGAGATCTGGTCCTCCTGTACTTAGCTTTGTGCTTCCTGTGGCTAGTGGGGGTTTTATCCCCCTTATTTCCAGATGGAACAGGGGTGACCTGAACATCTGGCTCAGAGGTGACAGGAGGAGAAACCAAATCCTGCTTAACAGTCTCCCATCAATAGGTGAAAAGTTCTTTAACCTGAGACATGCCCAGCTTTGGTGACTCAGGTTTTGGAGGTGATGTCGATCTGCCTTCTCCTGAACAGGCATCAGTTGGATCCGGCATCGGTCTAATGGGTGATGTCAGTGGTGCCTCTGTGGTACCGTCTGCTTTTGACGTTGGGTGGACCAGCGTATGGTCCCAAGGAGAAATGTCGGGGCTACTGACAGGGGACCGATGATGGCCGAGGTACGGTGGGTGGCTTATCTGGCGCTGGAGGAGGAACTGAAGGATGTTTCTCTAGCGTCTGGCCAGAAGCCTTGTCCGATGGACGTCCCTTATCAGGAGAAAGGTGGGGACGGTCGGAGTGCGAAGAAGAAGCCTTGACCAGCCTATCAGTAGATTTGTGGGGCTTGTCTGAGGGTCACTAGTCAGAATCCGCAGATGGACGCCGGTCGGACTTATGCTTATGAGGCATGGACAGAGCCCTGAAAGAAGAGTGCCCCGCTGTCAGATTGGACTCACGGGGATCGACTGAGGCTGATCGGGAGGAGGACTTGCCCTTTGCCACTGCGGAGCCTGCGTCTGAGGGCCTCTTAGGCACTTAGGAGCCGGAGTCCGAGGGCCTTTTTGCCACCGCAGAACCAGAGTCCAAGGGCCTTTTAGCGACTGCGGAACTGGAGTCCAGGGGTCTAATTTTGATAGGCTGAAGAGAAAACCCTTTGGCAAGAGAAGCTGAGCTGGGTCTCATGACTGGAGGAGCTGGAGCAACCAGCGGACTGGGAGCTGGAAGACCTGGGTCTGGAGGGTAAGTGATTCCGGTCCCGGTGGTGGCTTTCTCCTTTCTGTGTTTCTTCTTGGACGGAGAGGGGGAATAAGATTCCCTCCTGGAGGACGTCTTCTGCTGCATCTGGGCCAAATGTCGTTGGGCTAGGTAAGCCTGGAGAGACTTCTGTGTCTCCGAATCCTGGTCCAGCTGTTGAAGGCCTGGCAGTAGGTACAGGCACTGGTGTCATGGTCTGGGCCTAGGCAAAAAATGCAGGCTGAATGTCCATCCTTGTAAGGGATCTGCTTTCCTCAAGAGCACTTATTACAATGCCTGGTCGGTGGCGTGGACATACGTCAAGGAATTGCTGAAGCGAGACGGAGAAATAAAGTTCTAAAGCTGAGGAACTGGTTAGAGAGCCGAGAGCTGACTAACATGTCGTGTAGCGGGAAAGAATTGGGACACGTGGGGACCGCCTCCTGCCTTTATACTGGGTGATGTCCGGGGTGGAGCCGTCGGGTGGGCGGTCCCACGTCGGTACTGCTGGAGAAAAGAATTGCCGAGATCTGCCAGCAGGTGGCATCAGTCCTACATGTGCTGCTGCAAGAGCTTCCTCTCGAAATAAGATTGTGTATTGCCAAGCTCATGGAACCTCCATTCGAGCCCATGGCACATCTCAAATATGTGACGTAGAAAACTTTTTTCTGGTAGCCATTACCTCAGCCAGGCGAATTAGTGAACTACAAGCCCTGTACATAGAACTAAACTACATTTCCTTTCACAGGGGTAAAGTAATCCTGAGGACTAACAGGAAATTCCTTTCAAAATTAGTCTCTGATTTCCATTTGAAGCAGTCAATCAGCCTGCCAGTCTTCTTCATAGACCATTCTACCCCAGGTGAGTGCTAGCTTCACAGCCTGGATGTCAGGAGAGCTCTGAGTTACTGCCTTGGCCACACCAAGGCCCACAGGCAGGACAGAAAGCAATTGTTCCTAACTTATGGAGAAGTGGGAAGAGAAAAAACAGCTTCCAAAAGGTCCATTGCACACTGGATAGTAGCATGTATCCAGTTATGCTACAGTAAAGCCGGTAAGGAGCCCCCAGTAGGCCTGAGAGCCCACTCTACAAGGGGCACAGCTGCCACAATAGCAACAGCTAGATATATCCCTGTGTTGGAAATCTTTAAAGCAGCTATGTGGAAAACAGTGCACACTTTTTACAAAGCACTACAATTTGGGCACCCAGTCCAGAAGTGATGCCAGATTTGGCACAGCAGCACTGCAGAGCCTGTTGCCCAAGTACAGTCGTGGCCAAAAATATTGGCGCCCTTGCACTTTTTCAAATAACTCACAATTCCTCTAAACATAAGTTGAAATTAACAACAGTACAGTATTTGGTCTCCACAATTCTTTATTTCTCTGTTAATATTACAGAACCTTTGTTTTTGATTCAGAATTTAATATATCCTTTTAAATCAGAAAATGAAAAGAAATGGCATTGGCAAAATTATTGACACCCTAGACTTAATATTTGGTAGCACAGCCTTTGGTCAAAATAACTGCAATCAACCGCTTCCTATAGCCATGAATGAGCTTCCTGCACCTCTCTACTGGTAGTTTGGCCCACTCTTCTTGTGCAGACTGCTCCAGTTCTCCCAGATTTGAAGGGTGCCTTCTCCCAACTGCTGTTTTCAGATCTCTCTACAGGTTTTCAATGGAATTTAGATCTGGATTCATTGCTGGCCACTTCAGAACAGTCCAGTGTCTTGTCTTGAACCATTCCTGGGTGCTTTTTGAAGTGTGTTTGGGGTCATTGTCCTGCTGGAAGACCCATGACCTTCGACGGAGACCCAGCTGTCTGACACTGGGTTCAACATTGCGCTCCAAAATGGCCTGGTAATCTCCAGATTTCATGATGCCATGCACACGTTCAAGGCACCCAGTGCCAGAGGCAGCACAGCAACCCCAAAACATTACTGAACCTCCTCCATGTTTGACTGTAGGGAAGGTGTTCTTTTCTTTGAAGGCTTCATTTTGTTTTCTGTAAACATAGAGATGATGTGCTTTACCAAAAAGCTCTAATTTGGTCTCATCTGTCCACAGGACATTCTCCCAGAAGGATTTTGGCTTGTTCAGGTGTGTTTTGCAAACCCCAGTCGGGCTTTCTATGCCTCTCTCTCTCAGCAGTGGGGTCCTCCTGGGCCTCCTACCACATAACCCTTTCATTGAGTTGGCGACGGATGGTGTGAGTTGAAACTGTCGTACCTTGTGTCTGAAGGTCAGCTTGAATCTGTTTGGCAGTTGATTGAGGTGCTTTCTCCACCATTCGAACAATCCTGCGCTGCAGTCTTCTATCAAGTTTTCTCTTGAGGCCACGTCCAGGGTGGTTGGCTACAGTGCCATGGGCCTTAAACATCCTGATAACATTACGTACCGTGTAAACAGGAACATCAAGGTCTCTGGAGATTGATTTTTAGCCTTGAGATTGTCCATGCTTGACTACAATCTTCTGTCTGACCTCCTCAGACAATTCTCTGGCTGTCTCTCTTTTCTCCATGCTCATTGCAGTACACACAGTGACGCAAAACAGGACAATGAGTCCTTTTCTCTATTCAAACTGGTTGAATGAGCAATTTTTATATTGCAGGCACCTGCAACTCACCACAGGTGAGTTCATTTCCAAAGTGAAGGAGAATCACCTGCTTGAAATCTAATTATTTCTAACTACTTCTAAAAGGTGCCAATAATTTTGTCCCGGCCATTTAAGGATTTCTGTGTGGAATAAGCTAAGACTTAGTAAATTTTTCTGCTTTTTATGTTTTATTCCACTACAAACCAAAGAAATACATATGTGGATACCAAAATATTTTTTAATTTCAACAATTTTCTGGAAGGAATGGTGCATTATTAGAAAAAACTGCAAGGGTGCCAGTATTTTTGGCCACAACTGTAGGTTCTGTACCTTCCTCCAAAGGTACTGCGTCATAGTCCGCATTAGTTAATCATATTGAAGAATTCCTGGGGTTAGAAGAAAGAATTACTCACCGCAGTAATCTTATTTCTTCCAAGGGATTCTTCAATATGATTAAATCTCCCACCCTGCCTCCCCTTCCAGATCCAGTTGGGCTCTGTATACCTGCTGAATTTGCTATGTTGTTTGGGGGTCATACCCTAGTTGTGGTAACAAACTTTTGAAACCAGAAGAGTGTTGTTGTTTACCTTCTTTGGACCTATGGGACTTTAATATTTAGAACATTTTATAGGGGATTATAGCTTAGTTAGGGGGTCTTACCCCACAGACTGTTATGAATCTGAGTGTTATAGAATGCAGCAGTTACTAGGGACAGCAGTTTGAATGGTGGCATGAGCCAATTAGGTGTTCCATCATTTGCATATGTTCCACTGTTTCCAGGGTAGTTCAACACAGGAGGCTGACTGCATTAGTTAATCATATTGAAGAGTCCCTTGGAAGAAACAAGATTACTACGGTGAGTAATTCTTTCATATTTTTGGTTGTGAGAATTGATCATGATCATAATTCACTCTCCTTTTCAGTCCCTGTTTTTAAACAGGGAACCAAGGGTTTTAGGTATGCATTTTTGCAGATGACACCAAAATCTTTAATAGAATGAATACTCAGGAGGAGGTGAAGAAAATGCATAGGGACCTTGGGAAACCCAAGGAGTGATCAAGGGCATGGCAGCTAGAATTCAATGCCAAAAAATGCAAAATCATGCACCTAGTGCATAGGAACACAGGAGCTGAGTATAGGATTGGGTGGGGAGGTGTTGACAGTCCCTATACAGGAAGGGGGACCTAAGGGTTATCATATCTGATGACCTCAGAGAGGCAGGAGAGTGTGACAAAGCAGTGGGTAGGGCCAGTGGGATGCTGGGATACATACGTGGAGGCTTTCAAGAGGGACCTGAAGTGTTTACTCTTTCAGGAGGTTTTTGGTACTCTGTAACTACCGTGTCTTTTCTGCCACACTGTAGCTTGCGTGTATTATTTATTAATTTTAACAAATGTCTCTTTTTACCTATTTTGAGTCATTTGCACCAGTGTTTGTTGTACAGCTTTCTGAGCCCCTCAGAATGGGCACTTAAGAAATAGAGTAGTACTGATATACTTCTACACTTATTTATTTAAACGTTTTACAAGGAAGGCATACTGAGCAGACTGCTTGATTCAAGATGCGTCTGGGGGGGACATGGGGACAGTACAAATAAACAGCGACATAAAAGGACACAGTACATTATTTTAAACAGAGGTGCAATAGATATTTTGTTACAAGCAGTAGGAAATTTCTGTGCTGTAGTATAATCCCAGATCTCAGATGAATTACAGCGGGAGAGGGAGAGGCATCACCAGCAGGAGCAGGGAGGCGGTGTTACCACTGTATCACTCGATGGTACGACCCCATCTAGAGTACTGTGTCCAGTTCTGGAAGTTGCACCTCAGAAAGGATATAAGCCAGGGGCGTCATTTCAGCAAAATCATAGGGGTAGCAAGGTGGGGTGGGCACGATGTGGGTGGGGCTATGGTGTGGGCGGGGCCAGAGAGGGTGGCATTTGTCAATGTGTCATAGAGCTAGTTTCCAAGTAATTTAAAAATGGGTAAGAATTGGATAGTAAAGTCTGAATATAAATGTGAACTGGGTCATTACAGATGTTGATTCAAATTAAATAGCTAGCTTTCATCAAGTTATGGAATCATCAGTATAGTGAAATTCCATTCCTCAACTTCACAAATATTAAACAATATTATAATGTATGGGTAGTCCTTATTATCCATTGAAATCAAACAGATTACAACTTTTTAATCCCACTGTTGTGATGTCAGAACCTTATAAACCTATCTCATCTATGTTGTCATAGCAGGGGGTTTACAAAATGGAATGCTAGTGTTGTTCAGTTTGCGCACCCAGAATGTGATTGTTAGTCTCAGTACAGTATTCAAATAACATTCCAATTGTCACAGTTTACTGTTACTGAGTCTAGCAATCACTGTGTCGGATAGAGATTTTAACTCTGGTGCTATTTTGGCCTACTGTCATTCAGTCCGTGTATCCAGTATGGTGGGTGGCCAGCTTCGTCAGTCATGCAAAAGCCTGCGGTGGTGGGGGGGGTGCTGACATGGAGTGGCCGACTATTATTTTCCATTTTTGTTCCCAGGGGCACCACATGTGGAGACACAAGTGTGCATGTGTTCAATGGCATACACCCTCGCCAGCACATCTCACAGGAGCCCCCTCCCCTTGTATGTGCCCCTGACTGTGCTGCTACCTGGTCTCCAACAGGCAACAGTCCCACAGCAGGAATCTTAAATTTTATTTGATTCGGAAAAAAACTTTGAGCAAACTGCTCTTTTTCAAAGGTTCCACATCAAAACATTACAAGACAGAACATTAAGTTGAGAGTTATGTCATGAGAAAAAACATAAATCACTAGTCAGTGAAAACAGGTGTAGCATGTCATATGTACAAAGTTGAATACAGTTGCAGATACTCGGATACAAGGTCCAGCATGGCATGCATCTATTGTACAGTAAGAGTAAGAGGCAACAATAACATTGGGGGAGCAGCCTGGGGGACAGGCTTTGTCAAGGTAAGCAGCCAGGAGGTAAGGCATGGTCAAGGCAGTAGTAAGGGGGAGGTGGAGAATGAGAATATGGATCAGGGTTCACTGCAGGCCAGGGAAGAGGGATAGCAGTGAGGTAATGAGAGGGTCAAATATGCAAGGTGGTACCAATGTAGGGTGAGCCAGGGTGGTGATGTGCTGAGGGGTGGAGATTCTGGGGACTGAAGTAGGGATGGGGAAAATTAGGCTACAAATGGAGAGAACTGCCACTACGCTCTTGTCCTCCCCCACCAAGGAAGGAGAATAGTCCATGGGCACTCAGTCCTTCCTACCCTGGCCATCTCTCAATGATCTGCTCCTGTTCCTGAATGAGGGTCGCCATCATCGTAAGCGGTAGCACTACCACTGCACCAGTGGGCTGGCGGAACATCCCTTACAGCTGGAAGAAAGTCTCCTGTGTTCTTACAGCCACAAGAGACAGTATAGTGCAGTGGTTTAAGGTTCTGAGCTGCAAACCTGGAAACCTGGGTTTGACTCCTACAGCCTCCACTTGCATACTGTGTGACCCTGAGCGAGTCATTTAACTTTCTTATGCTCCCAGGTTGCATCTGTAAATAAGCTTTCAGCTTAGTGTGTCTCTCCTGGTTAACAAAAAAACAAGATACTGTCTGGTCACCTCATATTTTGTAAACTGTGAAACTCTGGACGTGAAAGACTTGTTATATGAAAGAAGTTTTGTTTTTTTTTAAATATGTGGACCCTCTCCCAGTTTCAACACTGAACCATTTCCTTTTTCATGCACTGTGCTTTTGTCTTTGTTATGATTGGTTACATCCAAGCTTTTTATGTGCATATTTAAATTGACCCTGGGTCATTCCAAGCTGAGTTGCAAATCCAACGATGGGTGTAAGTCAAGTGGTTTTACTCGCTGTCTGCCACCAAGCTCCCCCAAAGATTTTGTTTGATTCCTTCTCTGAGACTGAAGTAAGAACCTTTTCAATTTTAGAAGAGGGCTAGGAGGTCAATTTTAGATCCCTCCCCAGTTGAATTTCCATCTACTCATCAGCAAGTAGTCCCAGCTCAACCTCAGTGCAAACAACAGAGTAGAGAGAGGCGATGCTCAGCAGGTAACAGGCAGTTCAGGGCTATTGTGTTCCTTGATGGGGATTCCCACAGTGACTGGGGGGGGGGTTTGGATAAGTGACCTGTCAGTCCCATCACATCACGCTGGGGGCCTGGTTTGGGGGAGGGAGTGCTGTCTATCATTTTGCACTCTGACTGTAAATCCTGTGACATCTGAAAGGCTTTGGTGTTTCAGAGGATTGATATTTAAATTCACAACACTAACTTAATTATTAATTAATATATAATGACTATTTTTTCTTATATTATTATTTTTTTCTTATACCCCCAAAACTCCAGCAGAGGCACCTCATCCCATTTTCAGTGGATAGTTTACATTTATGCATTTTTTTTTCTTTTTTTGCCATTCCAGTACATGTAGGCCCCTACATCTCCTACTTCCATCTGCCTAGGTGTGACCAAGCACGCTTGATTGATTCTTTCCACATCCTTGTAAGTGTTGCTAGTCCCCCCTTTCAGGGTGAGGCCACACCCCCCCCCTTTTTTTTGTTTCTATACTACTGTATCTTCCTCCTTACCAGGGCAATGCCTCTCTTTCCTCTCAGTTCTATAATTTACATTCTTGCCTTCTACCATTCTTGGTAACCCACATCCTCTTTACTCAGCTTTCACACCATCTGAGTGAAGCTTGTTCCCTCCTATTATTCGTGTGAACTGTAGGATATAATTCAGTACTGCTGTGCTACTGACAGCAATTATATTGCATGATCCTCCTCCTTACCTTATGGCTTCTGCTGGACTGCCCTCTGACCTTGGTCTGTGTTTGTGAGTGACAAAACAAAATTTTGCTTCTGCTGCTTGTTGCTCTCGCGCGCACTGTCTCCACTCGCTTCACCCGCTTGGTGTAAACTGCTGAAATAAATCTGAAGACAGTAAAAAAATCACTCATCTCATCGCCTAGCCTCCCGCCTCCATTGCTCGTGACAGTCGCACTGTCTCTTCGACTTGTTCATGTGGTTGGTTCTCGGGTTTTTATGCTGCAGTCTGCTGCTCCCGCCATCCAATTTGTCAGGTGATCCTGCTCTCTCACAAGCGCCATGGCAACAGGATGGATGTTGGGGTCGCGAGTGGGGGGGATGGGGTGAGACTAGAGAAAGCGCACCACCACAGATGCCCTGGTGCTGAAACCCCATCCATCCGCACAGCACAAATATGAACTTGCACAAGCGCTTAGCGCACGGGCATGTAACGCTGCTGAGGAGGTAAAAAAAAAAGTTTTGTTTTTTTTTAAATCGGACGGCAGGCCAGCGGTGGACAAGAACATCCATTAACTTTAAGCCAGCAATGGCAGGGGTCGCAAGCCCTGTCATAGGGGTCGCAAAATTTTCATAAGGGTCGTGAATGCGACCCCTAAATGATGCCCCTGATATAAGCAGGGTAGAGGCAGTCCAGAGGAGGGCAACTAAAATAGTGCAGGGACTGCATCAAAAGCCCTACCAGGAGAGGCAGAGGGATCACAACATGGACATCATAGAAGAGAGAGAAGAACAAGAGGGGATGTGACAGAGACCTGTAGGTACCTCATGGGGTGAACAAGGTACAGGGGGGGAGCCTCTTTTGGAGGAGACAGAGCACCAGGACCAGAAGGTGTTTGAAGCTGGAAGGGGAGGGAGTTTAAGAGGGATGTGAAGAAATACTACTTCACTGAAAGAGTGCTGGACACTTGGAACAGACTGTGAGTGGAACTTGTGGAGAAGAAAACAGTAGGGAGCTTCAAGCATACATGGGCTAGACATAGGGGAATATTAGAAGAAGAAGAATCAGCATTTATATAGCTATTTTCATACACAGTGTATCCCAAAGCACTTTACAAGCAATGCTAAACTGGTAGTGAAGTGACTGAATGTGTAGTGGCAGCCATATCGCACATCATCACCCACACGCAGCCTGGATAATTGCATATTATTAGTAATTACAGGCAGGGAAGAGGGAGGGTTTATTTATTTATTTTGTTATACTTTGTTGACCGGGTAAGTAAGTACACTGGCAGTAGAAGCTGTTTTCAGGCATGACCCGGGTGCAGTAGCACAGATGAAATATACAGACATCATTTTACATAAGCAGCAGGTGAAAACAATGTGTACAGAAAAATATTTACAAGTCATCGTGTACAACAGAGGAGGAGATGGCAAAATATGCAGGCAGTATTAACATAATTTTGATTGCAGAAAATGCAAGAGGGTGGGACAATAAGTTTGAAAACAGTAACAAAATTAGGAGGGAATTGAAGAGGTGGAGCAGATGGTACTAGGTAAAAAGTGTGGAGTGAGATGGAAAATCAGAGTGGGTTAGTGGAAACATTTACATGCGACAGAGAAAGAGTAATGGGATTTCAGGAGATTTGTGAAGACGGGGGGTAGAGGTAGTTTTTCTTATGGGGGGTATCATGTTCCATAGGGAGGCAGCTTGATAGAAAAAGGAGAGCTGACCCATGCTAGTGCGAAACAGCAGGATGACAATATTCAAGCAACATTAAGTCTTGCTGTATTCTGACTATATGCAGTTAGCCCCAGCACTTGAACTGCTCCAGAGAGTAAAGGATTAACTCTATGCCAAGGCATAGAACATTGAGCTCGAGCTCGATTTACAAACCTCTGTCCTGGTACCCCTCAGTGTAACCATTAGATTCTTTACTCCGCCTAACTGTGAAGTCTCTCCGGAGATTTCTCCTTCACTTCAGTATAGTTTGAATCGGTCGGTTTATTCAACCACTTTCTTATTTTATTTGGTATTCTAATCTCTGTCATGGTACGGTAAATGTAGCTTAGTAGGTAGTGTGGGTTATTTGGTAGAAATAGTTTTTTTCTTCAGTTGTCACCGGTCGGTCTGGTTGGGAACCAAAACTAATTCTTAACTGTTTATTTTGTGTATAATTGTGTGATATTTTGGTGGTTTCCGGTACTTATTGGTTCCTAAAAAAATCTGGCATTTCTAGGATTTTTTTAACTGACCCGTGACACAGTTGGAACTGATAAGTGTGTGTTGCCTGGCTCAACGCTGTAAAGGGTAACTTTTTGAATCTGGCATGTCTGAGAAACCCAAAAAGAAAACCGGTCCCACTGGGTTTTAGCACTGTGCCGAGTGTGAGGAGGCTTTTGCTAAGGCTGATCCTCACCCCGTCTGTGTATATTGTCTGGGGTTTGACCACCTCAAGGAAGACTGCCAAATTTGTAAAAACTTTCCCAAAGCCACTTTGGAAAAATGTTTAAGTAGGTTAAAGGGAAGCCGAGAAGTCCACTGACCTAGATGGCCAACCCGGTTGCGACCGAACCTGAATAGGTGCCCACTGACCTGGGCGATACCTCTTCGGGCAAAAGGAGAGCCAACTCTGTGGAGTCAGTTCTGTCAAAAGGAAATGCAAGTCAGCCAATTTGGATCCTACTCCCCATGTTCCGACTGCTGAAGAGATAGTGAAAGCGATTACAGTTGTCCAGTCGCTTTGCCCGGTTACAACTGAACCGACATCGGTTCAAAGGCGATCGGTTCGGTCGGAGATAGTTGCTTCTGACATAGATCCTGAAGCATTCTATGAGGGCGATTGGAAGGAGGAAGAAGATTATGATGATGGTGAGTTTGAAGGCCTAGATGAGCCAGTAGAGCCTGACATCTCCCCAGAAAGGCCTTCCAATGTTTCTTCTCCCAACCTTTCTGAGTCCCCTTCCCAGTTCTTGTTTTACAAGAAAGTGGATGAGACTCTTCAGCTTCCTATGGAAGAGACTGAACAGGATCAGGAAGAGCCTGACCATGTGGAAATGATGGATGTTCCAGAGTCAAAGAGAGTGTCTATCCCTTTATATAAATCCCTGGGGAAACGGGTACAGAAAATTATGCAGTTTCCCACATCCATTCTTCCTGTGGCTAAAAGAATGGACAGGAGATATGCTTTGTCAGGTCCTGAGACGAAATTCCTTTCAACTCATTGCAGCCATGTTGGAGTAGTGCAGGCTGCAGCCTGTGACAAAGCTAACACCCCCCTGGCATCTCACCCCCAGATAAGGATTCCAGGAAAGTGGATGCTATGGCAAAGAAACAGTACTTGGCATCTTCTTTGGGACTCAGGCAATCTAATTACATGGCATACACTGCCAGGTACCAGAAATCTATGTGGGATACAGTTCTGGAGCTGGCTAAGAATGCCCCTCCCCAGCTGGCCAAGGAGCTGGAGCAGGAGGCTGTAGATGGTATTGAGGCATCCAAAGTGCAATTCCATGCTGCTGTAGACTCGAATGATGTTCATTCCAGGGTCATGGCCACATCTGTCTCCATGAGGAGGTTTGCTTGGCTTAGGTATACCTGTATTTCACAGCATACCCAGACTAAGGCCATGGATTTTCCTGTAACTGGTAATTCTCTGTTTGGGGAGCAACGAAAAAGACAATTGCACACTGGATAGTAGCATGCATTCAATTCTGTTATAGTAAAGTTGGCAAGGAGCCCCCAGTAGGCCTAAGGGCACACTCCACAAGGGGCACAGCTGCTACAGTAGCAGCAGCCATGGATATTCCCTTTTTGGAAATCTGTAAAGCAGCTACATGGAGAACAGTACACACCTTTACAAAGCACTACAGTTTGGACACTTAGTCCAGCAGTGCTACAGAGCCTATTCCCTAAATAGGGTTTTGGGCCCACTTCCAAAGGTACTGCTTTGTAGACTGCGTGAATTAATCATATTGAAGAATTCCTGGGGTTAGAAGAAAAAAATTACTCGCTGCAGTAATCTTGTTTCTTCCAAGGTATTCTTCAATATGATTAACTTGCCCACCCTACCTCCCCTTCCAGAACCAGTTGGTCTCTGCAATACAGCTGATACTTCTCTTGTTTTTTTGACCATTCTCTGGTACTGTTGAGTTTAAACCAGGTGGCCCTGTTTTCTTGTTGGTGGCCTCTTTTGTGCATTGCCATTGGCATGGGATGAAATGGGAGGTAGGGTGATTCATTGTTCACTTGGGAGCTTAAGCAGCAGGCAGGTAGGAAAGAGGGCTGGAGTTATATTCTGTTTTAACTGAAATATTTGAATAGTTTGTAAGTGAAATTAGTTTTATGTGTTAAAAATTATTACCTTGAATTAGAACTGTTACATTGTAACTTTGGTGGCTTGGGGATAGTTGTTTGGCAGGGATACTTAGAGGGAAATTTAAATGTGTTGTTTGCCTGGTGTTTGGGGGAAGGGACATTAGCTGAAATTACCTTGTCTCTAAACAGGAATTAACTTGGCTTTCATTGTTCACTTGGGAGCTTAAGGAGCAGGCAGGTAGGAAAGAGGGATGGAGTTATATTCTGTTTTAACTGAAATATTTGAATAGTTTGCAAGTGAAATTAGTTTTATGTGTTAAAAATTATTACCTTGAATTAGAACTGTTACATTGTAACTTTGGTGGCTTGGGGATAGTTAGAGGGAAATTTAAATGTGTTGTTTGCCTGGTGTTTGGTAAGAGCCCACCCACCCTGTTTTGTATGCCTTCTTAAATACTGAAAAGCCACTGGGGATTGGGATTGAAGGGCTGAGTATTTCTGTTTGGGACTGAAATTCGAAGCAACAGGAGCTGGTGGGCCTGTGACATCGTATGGTACCTGATGTCTGCTAACATACACTGTTAGTGTGACCGAACACACACTGGACTGTATGTGTTTGTGAGACTTGGGAACGTTATTGGTGGAGTTGAAATTGGGTTTGTAAATAACTACAGTCAGTATAGAGAGAAACTGTACTCCAGGGGAAAGGGACTGAGAAAAGGGGGTGTGCTATTATAAACAGAGGGGGATAATCAGGGTGGCCATATTCCACCATGGCAGGCATCTTCGGAAGGGTTGTAGGCTGCACAGGCTGTGGGATGGCAATAATTCTAAATTGGGCCTGGAGAGAGGGAGGCTGCCCACTCTGTAGACAGCTATCTTGTATCAGGAGTGAGGTATATTGTTAAGGAGAAGTTGGAGCTGGGGGGTGTCCAAGGATAAAGGGTGTGATATGGGCAGCAGAAGGGTGGGGCTGAGGGAGGCTGGGGCAACGCCTGAAATTACAGGACGTTATGTTACAGCAAGCAGGAGGGGGATATTAGGGACAGAGGACTCTTAGATAGGAAGTTGATGCTAAGGGGAAAGCGACGGGTGAACATTCTGAATACAAAGAGACTGGAGGGGAAGAGTCAGGAGGGGCTGTTAAAGGAAGCCTAAAACAGCAGACTGTGGGAAGGAGCTCCAAGGTGAACAGTGCAAGAGAGAAGAAGAGGGTCAGTTTAGAGATGCAGTCAGGGAAACTCGGGTTACTTGATGGAGGCTGACATAGAGTGTCACAATAAATTTGAGTTACTAGCAACCTAGAGGGGAGGAAGGTTGGTGGAAATGAGGAAACTTATACAGAGGCCGGGGGGAGGGAGTCAGATACCCATAGGGCATCACAGACCAGCTATGGAAAGGATAGACATAGTCCCAGAGGGAGAAGGGGAAACATATATGTTAAGCAAATGGGGGAGATGCAACATATTCCAGACATGAGGGAGGAGAGCATGATTGGAGAGAAACTGGGAGACAAGGAGGTGGAGAGGAGCCCCTTCAGCTGGGAGGTCAGTACCAAGGATGGGGCCCTAGCTAAAGGGGACCTACAGAGAGCCTCTGAAGCAGGGGTACTATTACAAGGGGAGGATGGTGGTGTGGGAAGGGAACCATCAGGGCCAGGATAAATGGTTCAGATAAGAGAGGGTTAAAGGGGACACCCTATTCAGAGGGGGTTTGAGTTAGGGCAAATAGCAAGGAGGCAGAAAGGGAGGGTGACAAGGGGTCTCTAATAAGGCAGGAAGACTCCCATGAAATTGAGATCATGAATAAAGGGGGGAAGGGGCTGAGAGGGCATAGTGGAGGTAACCATAAGGATGATGGCGGTGTTAAGGTTCTGTTACTGGGAGACTCATGATTAGGGGTATCCAGTGGAGGGACGGAGGGGTGGATGCCATAGCCAGGTGAAGGTAGTGAGTATCTCTGGGCTGACAGTGCACAGAGCAAAGTTCATGGTGTATGAAATGGTTAGGATTGTGAGGGAACCGGATTTCCTGTGCATTTGGGAACTAATGATCTAGAGGGAAATAGCATTTTGGAAATCCAAGAAGGTTCCAAGAACTTGCCAGAGTCTGTCGGGATAATGGATGCAACATTTCCTTTTCGGAGATATTGCCAGTACCAAAGGCCTCAGTGGACAAAAAAAAGAAGCTTACAGAGGTTAATGACTGGCTCAGGAAGTGGGATGAAGAGAATGGGTTGGGGGTGTTAGGGAACTGGAATGGAGTTTGGGAGGATAAGGGACTATATGCCAAGGACAGGTTTCATCTTGCCCCATTAGGGAAGAAAGTCCTTAAACAGGGGATGGCTGACTACATACAAGAAAGGTGGGGTTTAAACTTGTAAGGGGGGGAAGGGATGAGGGAGGGGCTGACCAGAAGCCCTCCTTCAGATGAGGGAGAAGCTGCAAGCCCAAGAGGGGAGGGGGAAACAGACTGAGGTGGAGGTTTCAGGAGGAGCAGGGGAGGATGGAAGTATAAGGAATCTGGGTGGGGTTCACAAAGAGGATCAGGATAAGGGTGGGGTTGGTGTTAGTAAATGCCAGGAGCTTGGGAAACAAGTTGCCGGAGTTCCAGGCCATGCTGTTCGAGGTGGATGTGGCGGCGGTCACGGAGACGTGCAACAAAACCATGACTGGGACCTAAATGTACAGGGACACTATGCTTAGGAAGGATAGAAAGGAGGTCAGAGGGGTGGAGTGGCTATGTTCATTAGAGATGATATAGAAATTGCTAGTAGAAGAGGCAGAGGAAACGTGGAGGCCTTATGGGTCACCTTACGATCCCCAGCAGGAGATAAGGTCAAGCTGGGAGTAGCATATAGGCCCCCGGGATGAGTGATGTTCTAGAGGATGGTTTGCTGGACAACATCATTGCCCAGTGTGGTCCAAAAGGGAAGGAGTGGAGTTGATGGGGACCTAATATGCCAGGTACAAACTGGGGAACCATGTCCCTAGGGTGGCCAAGGAGCAGAGGCTGCTGGATGGCTTCCAGAATGTGTTCTTAACACAGCATGTGATGGAGCCCACAAGGGAGGGGCATGTCCTGATGTGGTTCTGGCAGATGGGGATCTGGTAAGGGACATAGTTGTACAGGACCCCTGACTGGGAGTGACCACAATACTGTCTGGTTTCAAATAAGCATGGGGAGTGGGGTGAGATCTAGGACACTGGCAGTGGACTTCAGGGGGCAGACTTATGGGCATGGGAAATATTCTCAGGATCACTTGAAGGGATTACCTCAACGACAAGTGTGGAAAGGAGATGGGAGGTCATAAACGGGACTTCATGAGGCAGTCAGGATCTGCGCTTGTTGAAACGTAAGGAGCAAGGTCACGAAACCATGCTGGTGGTCCAGTGAGGTACAGGTAGCAGTCAGAGAAAAAGAAGGCGGCCTACAAAAATATAAAACAACAAGAGGGGATAGGATAAGGAAATGTACCAGCTTGCATCTAGAAAAGTCACCAGATGGTGAGGGGAGCAAAGTCCAGTAAGAGCAGCGGCTGGCACAGGGATACATGGAGGGGAAAAGGGGTTCTTCCGCACATTGGAGAGCGGAGAAAACTAAGGGCCACCTCAGCAGATTGAGATCAGAAGGAGGGTGGGTGGAAGAGGCAGGACCAGGCAGAGGTATTTAACGTACTTTGCCTCTGTGCTCACTAGGGAGGGGATGGGATATCTACAAAGCAAGGCATGAAGGGATAGAAGGCAGGGAGTGGATCAGGGGAGCAACAGAAATGGAGCAAGAGGAGGGAAAGGTACCCAGGGGTGTCACATCTGGATAAGGATAAAAGACCAGTAAGGGGAGGGACGGATGATGCTATCTCCACCAAAGGGTGTGTTAGCCTCAAGGCCCTAAAGAAAAACAAATTCCCAGGGCCGGATGGCATTCATCCGAGAGTACTATGGGAATTGGCGGACATACTGGCTGCACCCTGTCTGGAGCTTTTCAGCAGGTCACTTGAGACAGGGAGGGTACCTAGGGATTGGCGAGAGGCACATGTGGTACCAATCCATAAAGGGGGTCGAGGAAGTACCAGGTAACTATAGACCCATCAGTTTGACCTCGTGGTGGGAAAATTAATGGAGAGTATACTAAAGGAACGATTGGGTGTACTTGGAGGAGGTGGAGGTCTGGATAGTCGGCAACATGGGTTTGTGCCAGGTAGATCATGTCAAACCAACCTTGTGGAGTTCTATGAATGGGTAACATCAGAACTGGACAGGGGTAAGCAGGGCCGGTTCCAGGATGTACTGGGCCCTGGTGCAAGACTTTGTAGTGGGCCCCCCTCCGTCCAAGCAGCATGCCCCCCCACCCCAGGAGGGCCCTTCCAGCCACCACCACCAAAAGAATATTGCTGCTGTTTTTCCATTTTGTGAAGTTAAAGTTGTATACGGCGGGCTTTTGCTGCAGCAAATGTTTCAATCACATCAGAAAAGTTTACTTTCTTGCAAGTCTATTTTCAATTGAAAGTACACCCAATGCAGACAGTCTTTCCTGTGACATTGTGGAGCGAGGTAATTCTTTTATCAAGGACAGTTTACTGAAAGAACGCTCAGCACTGGCAACTGTAATTGGAATTGTAAGCAGTACTTGCAGTCCAATTTGGGTGTTTGGAAATCCTCTGCTCAGGTCTCTCTGTACCAGGTACTGTAACACTTCAAATGGACATTTCACATCATCAGGTAACAGTCGAGCCAGCAAGGTAATTTCTCTAGACATGTCTGAACCATCTATATCCCCAAGAAATCGGGCCAACTCTTTGCATGCTACTCAAGGTTTTCGCATGTCCACATGATTTGATGTTGAACAGAAAACCAAAAAGTGACTGAAAGTCATGCAGAAATTGGAATCGCTCTCAATTTCCATCAGTACTTTATCCAGTAGGCAATTGAAAAATTCACTTCAAAGCTTTCTTGGCCAGTTAAGGGTCTGCTCAGCGCAAGCTCCTGGCATGCTTACCGCTCAGTGCGCTTTTCTGGAAAAGTCGGTTCAATGTCCATGGTTTGGGCTAGCAGCTTTGCTTCCTCTACCACTCTGCTGAATCCCTGTCTCGATAATCAGACAGTTGTTCCTTGATGGAGGAAACCACATCATGGCGCTTGGAAGACTCAAAGCAGGTAACTAAAATCACAGTCACCCGATTGATGGCACTAAGTACTTCATTCCACACAAGTAAACATACAATAAATGGAAATGATTCCAGTGTTTTCACAAGGCTCAGGATGTCAGACAGTGTTTCACTGTCACAGTTTTCAGTTTCTGATACTTCCAGCAACGAATCCAACAATTCAGGCAGTTGTTCACAGACTGCCTTGCAGCATCAGCATGGCACTCCATCGAGTCTCTGAAAGTGGCTTGAGGGTATATCGTTTCATGTGCTTGACAAGGATGTCCCAACGCTTGGTGGACCCAGAGAAGATTCTGTAAACCCGCTGTAGTACTCCAAAGAAATTCTTTGCTTCCAACAATGATTCAGCTGCATGTTCTAATACAAGGTTCCAGTTATGAGGACAGCAAGGAACATATACTGCACGCTCATTGACCTGTCGGATTCTCGCTGAACTCCTCGATGGATACCTCTCATGTTAGCCCCATTATTGTAACACTGGCCCCTCAGTCTTCAATGTTAATGCCATGTTCAGTAAGCCGATTTAGCAATAATTCAGCCAAAGCCTCCTGTTGTATTTTCAACATGGAGAAACCCAGAAGCTCTCCCAAGATTTTAACTTGATCACCATTGATTTCAACATAGTGAATCATTAGTGATAACTGCTCCTTGTGAGAAATATCTGAGTGCAGTCCATCAGCACACTATAGTAGCGAGTTGTGTATATCTTGTTCCTAATCTTATTAGTCACAGCCTTAGCTAACATCTGCATAAATTCGTTCTGGCTATCTTTGCTTAAATAATGAACATTTGCTCCTCTCTGAACATGTTGCAAGTGATCAGCCATAATAGGGTCATACGGGACAACAGTTCCAACAATTTCAGAAAATTACCATTGTTGTTCACATACAGACGATCTACTGAACCCCTAAAGGTTAAGTTTTGCCTGCTAAATATAAAACACAGTCCAGAATTGGACAAAGCACAGCATGCCATCGCTCCTTTCTCTTATCCAGCTTTTCTTGCAAACTCCTGTCTATAGTAGCACCTTTCTCTAACCCTAATTCTAAATGTTTCCATTTGTAGTAATTCTCCATGTGTGATGGGTAAGTTTATGCTGACTCAGCCTTTGTGATAATTTTGCCAGTTGGAGAAACCTGTGTAAACACGCCACTATCCTCACCAAAAGCTTACAGCAGAAACAAAATACAGCATCAGCAGACTTGGAGTAAACTAACCAAGGCCTGTGAATCTTTGAGGATCCCACTTTACGCTATAGTTTGCTGAAGTAAACCGCTACCAGCTGTTTTAGGGAACTCAGTGTCAGTTTCCTTTAGCTGCAGGGGCTTATGCTGCACAATTTCAACCCTGAGGCGATCTAACTCTGAACTAAAACTTTCAGGCCAGGTAGCTGGGTTATAAAAATTATAAATGAAAGGTGGTTCACTACTGGGTTCAGGGTTTATGTCACAACCTGATTCCAGTTCAATACATTGTTGTATTTCTTCTTGCTGTATATGTCTTTCATCATCATATATATCTTCCTGGACATAAGTCTCCACCACTCATTCACACTAGTGGATTAGCACCGGAGGCACTAAGACCCATCGGGAGCAAACTTTTTGCTGGAGGGTCGGCGCGATAGACGGCGCTCCGAGACACGCGCGCGCGAAAGAAGCGGCTCAGCGGTAATGACTCGCCCCGGCGTATCAATCTCCAACCGCCTTCAGTTCCTTTTTTCCCGCCGTCGAGTGCGCTTCAGTGACGACGTCGCTCGCCTGTCGGGAGTCAAACTTCAAACTAGCGCTTAGTTTTCAGTTTGTTTTTTTGTAACTTTATCACGATAAGTAGTATCGCTTAATTTTATTCTATTTTCGTTAAATTTTTCTAATATTAAATTTTACTTGAAGAAGTCTCGGCCTACTGGACGGAGTCGACCATGAGCAGGTCAGGTGACGGTAGGGAGACTTCGTATGAAAGCTGTTCAGTCAGCCGGGCTGGGTCCGTCAGCCTCTTCTCCTCAGCGGGTTCCGCCATAACGTCAGTCCGATGCCCGGGATGGGCGGTCTCACCGCATAAAAATAAACGGTCGATTCTCGCACCGCTCGCCTCGAGCTCTTCTTCGCCCACAGGTCAAAAAGAGAAGGCATCACCGAGGTCGCCTTCCAGGCGTCTGCGCGCGACGCCGGTTATCGCTAGTTGCCGTCTCCTTCTTGAGTCGCCAACTTCCGGTAATCGCTCGCCCCCGACATCGGAGTCCCTCCCCGCCTATAGGTAGGACTCCAGATGAGCAGTTTCATCAGTGGGCCGCTCTGTGGAGCAATGGGCTCGGAGGTTGGTTCTTCTGCCTGGCTCGTTGCCTCGAGCCTCGGCCCCCGGCGATCAGGCAGGGCGGTTGACCTTCCTAGTCGCGGCGCCTTCGTGCCAGCGACTCGCGCATAGGTGTTTCCCCTCACATGGTTGCGCGCAGGGGCCTCACCGATGCCCTTATCTCCTGTTTTTTTCCTTCTCTAGCTTTCCAGGTTCCTGCTTTTTCCGCGCTTCCGCAGAGTCTCGTTGGCTTGTCGGGCGCCGCTTCAGTGCTGTGGTCTGCGGCGCTGCCCGCGGGCGCTGCGGGTCTCGCGGGCCGCGTGGTGTCAAGTGATAGCGGCGCCGCCGCGCCGTCCGTGGTGCCGCTCGAGGCGCCGGTCTCGCATCGTCTGCGTATCATCCGCGCGCCGCTTGGCGGGCGCTGCTGGCCGCCGCGCGGCGTGTCGCCCGCGGGCGCCGCTGGGGCGCTTATGGGCTGCAGGCTCTTCGGGCGCCAGGCGCCTCGGTGCCGCTTTCAGCCCGCTTTGCCGCTCCTCGCCTCGCAGCCCTTGGGACTCTCCTGTTTTTCTGCTATTTCTCCTTCCTAATTTTCACCCTTTCCTGTCCAAACAGTCCTTTCTGGACCATCAGGAGATGATGTTGAGCCTGACCCAGACCTTCGGTTGGGTGATGAAGTGGAGGAAACCGATCTTTCTTTGCTACAGAGCCTGTGGTCGAGGACCTGTCCTTAAGTCTCTGTTGAAGAACCTGGGATCCACTTTTCTCTCCAGACTACAGACATCGATCCTGGAAGATATTAAGACTCCAGTATCTTCATGCTCGGAGATCCTACGATTTGACTCCTCCGATCCAGTTTTCCTTCGGACGCTGTCTCAAATGGTATGGAATAATCCTGCTCTTATTCCCTCAGTGGCTAAATCCATTGATAAGAAGTATTCAGCTCCCAAGGATCGTCCCATTTTGGCATCCCAAGCCTTTGCGGATCCTATTGTAGTCCTGGCAGAGAATGACAAGGTCGTTTCCTCAACTACTACAGCTCAATTTATTAACAAAGAGTCTCGTAAGATTGATACATTAGGTAAGAGAGTCTTGCTGCCTCCACTCTAAGTATTGACCAGTTATCAAGGCTATTTTTCTCAGTATGAGTATATCCTGTGGCACTCTATGAAAAGAATGGTTGAAGCTCTTCCAGATTCGATTCCAAGTCAGAGCTTCTTCTGACCGTTATTAGAGGTATTGAGTCCAATAACCAACAGGTCAAAGCCGCCATGGACGCTTTCGACACTGCTTCTCGCTCAGCAGCCGGATTTGTACCGCGCCATTCCTGGCCGCGATTTCTGGCTTCACTAATGGTGCTCAGCAGCAGGTGATGGCGCTGCCTTTGATGGCTCTTTCTTTGGCCCTCAGGTGGAGCAAGCCCAGAGGCCACTCAGAAGACTAGATCGCTATTGCTGGCCAGATTCTCGCCTGCCCCCTCCTCGGGGCATGTGAACAGACGCCAGTTTCATAGTCGGGTTAGTCCTTTCGAGGCAGAGGCAGGAAGCTCCCAAAAGCCAACCTGCCCAACCTCAAAAGAAGACGCAGCAGAAAGCGCAGGGGCCTAAAGCTCCCAGCTGCTACCTTATGAGTCGCTGGCCCAAGTTCCATCCACTCTGCCCGAGGTGGAACTTTCTCTCCGTGGAGGTCGCCTGATGTACTTTACAACCAGTGGAAGTCCATAACTCGACAAATGGGTCCTTCGGATAATTCGAGGGTTATTCTCTCAATTTCGAAACCCCCGAATTGTCCTCCCAGACGACAACCCAGGTTGTCGGCCTCCTCAGTCAGACCTCCTCACCGTGGAGATCCAGGGCCTTCTGAACAACAGGGCAATAGAACTGGTGCCCCAGGATTCATGAAACACAGGGTTCTACTCCCATTACTTTCTGGTTCCAAAGAAATCTGGGGATGCGCCCATTCTAGACCTCAAGTTAAACAAATTCCTCCCAGGGAGAAATTCAAGATGATTTCCTAGGTACCCTGTTACCCTTGCTGCATCAGCACGACTGGCTGGCCTCTGATATGCAGGATGCTTACCAGCATATCCTCGCCCACCCGACCCACCGTAAGTTCCTCAGGTTTGTAGCTTTGGGTCAGCATTATCAGTTCAGAGTCCTGCCTTTGGCTATCCTCGCGCCGTAGTTTTACAAAGTGTTGTGCAGTTCTCATGGATCTCAGGAAAGTCGGACTCTGAGTGTTTCTACCTGGACGATTGGCTTTAGCAAGCCCTTCCGTCTAAGGGACTTTGGAAGCCATGCAAATGACTTCTCGCCTTCTCACGTCCATGGAGTTCTGCTGAATTTGAAAAATCTCAACTGCAACCTGCAGAGTCCTTTCATAGGACGCTTTAGACACTCTTCAGCGAAGGCTTTCCTTCCAGAGGACAGAAGACTCGACATCCTTCGAATGGCCCGCTACATCAGGGAGAACCAATCGGTTACAGCTCTCTTGATGCAACGCATGTTGGGTCTCATGGCGTCCTCGGTCTTCACTGTCCCTCTGGCCCGACTGCACATGAGAACCACCCAATGGATGCTCTCCACTCAGTGGTCCCCGACCTTCACCCCCAGTCTTATCCCATCAAGGTGACGGAGCCCTTCAAGGTCTCTCACCTGGTGGTCTCAAGAGAGCAATCTCCTGAAGGATTCCCTTGTTCCCCCGGATCATCAGATCCCCATCACCACAGACGCATCGCTAATGGGATGGGGAGCTCACTGTCTCTCCCTCCACACTCAAGGTGTATGGACTCAGTTCGAAACTCATCTCCACATAAATGTCCTGGAGGTGAGAGCGGTCCTCTATGCAATCCGAGCTCTGAAGGATGTCCTTTGTCACAAGAACATTCTCCTTCAAATGGACAACAAAGCAGTGATGTATTACATGAACAAGCAAGGCGGTGCTATTCTTATCCCTTTGCAGGGAAGCAATGAGGTGGGAGTGGTGCTTGGAGCACAAGTCTCTGATTCAAGCGGTTTATCTGCCAGGTATACAAACCGACCTAGCAGATCACCTCAGCAGAACGGAGGCAGACCTCACGAGTGGTCTCGATCCAGCCGTAGCTCGGTCCCTGTTCAAAGAGTGGGGACCCAGACCTGGACCTTTTGCATCCCCACTCAACGCAAAACTGCCTCTTTTCTGCTCCAGAAATCCAGGGCCTGGCATTTTCTGTCAGGATAGTTCCAGGCTGTGGACAAAACGCTTTACGCCTCTTTCCACCGCTCTCTAATCCAGAGAGTACCTCAAGTTCGAGTCTCAGGGGACCAAGATGATTCTCATTGCTCCTTCCTGGCCTCGGCAACTATGGTTTCCTCTGCTCAACAGTATGTTGGCAGCTCTCCGAGACCACTCTTTGCAACTCAGCTTTGACTCAGGTCTGCTGGTCCATCCTAACCTGAAATCACTTCACCTTCATGCTTGGCTCCTGAAGAGATAGAAGTGAATCGTTCAATGTCTCTCAGAGTTTCAGACATCCTTCTGGCTGCTCGAAGCCAGCCACCTAAAACGACGCTCAAATGGAAACGTTTTTCTCTGGTGTGCAAAACCTCTTGAACTTTTCCTGTCCTCCTGGCAAGGTTCTGGAGTATCTTTTGGACCTGTCAAACTTAGGTCTTCAGTACCCACAGTTAAAGTTCACCTTAGTGCCATCTCAGCGTTCCATGAGCGGTTTCTTCCTTAACTCTGGCTCAGTTGCCTCATGGTGAAGAGATTTCTTAAGGATTCTCCATACCAGACCCTGTTAGCCGTCCAGTTGCAGCCTGGGACATTAACCTGGTGCTGACATGCTCACCGAAGCCTTCAACCCTTAGCTACCTGTGAGCTAAAATTTATTACCTGAAGATCATGCTCCTGGTGGCCATTACCTCAGCCGCGGGTCTCTGAGATACATGCCCTGGTTACGGACCCTCCGTATACTGTATTCCATAAAGACAAGGTAGTTCTCCATACTCATCCTAAATTTCTTCCCAAGGTTGTGTCAGAATTCCATCTAAACCAACCTCTGGTACTTCCCTATTTCTTAATTTCCAAAATGAAGGGAACGAGCTCTTCATTCCTTGATGTTAAGAGAGCCTTATGTTCTATTTAGATAGAACCAAGGATGTTCGCAAGACTCAGCAACTGTTCGCTTCTTTCAGCGACACCCGGCTGGGTCAACCTGTTGCTATTAGATGCATCTTCATGGTTAGTGGCATGCCTTCGTCATTGCTATTCCATGGCTCAAGTTAAATTAGAAGGTAGAGTGTACGCTCACTCTACTAGGGCGGTCGTGGCATCCCTAGCGGAAATTCGCAATGTTCCAATTGCAGATATATGCAACGCCGCTACCTGGAGCTCAGTGCATACCTTCGTTAAGCACTATGCACTGGATGTTCATGCTAGGCGACATTCCGCATTCGGCAGAACTATCCTTAATGGGCTTCTATCTTAGACGCGTGAGCTCTGGCTCTCTGCCGCCCTTTTGGGGGATTATCAGCTTGGTACTCTCCCACTAGTGTGAATGAGTGGTGGAGACTTATGTCCAGGAAGATAGGAAAATTACGTACCTACCGTAATTCTTGATCTTCTTGGACGAGTCTCCACCACTCATTCACACGCCCACCCTCCATCCCCCGAGCTCACCGCTGTATTGGTCTTCACTCCCTCAAATCTTTAGGCCGTGAGGACTTCTTTGCTGACCCTTCTTACACGGGTCATACGGACTATCTTATGTCCGTTTTTTAATGTTGGGTTTACTCTTTACGTTAGTTGCGCTGCACCTCCTTGGTAAAAAAGGTACTGAGGCGGTTGGAGGGTCGTCGCCGAGATGGTCATTACCGCTCAAGCCGCTGCTCGTGGCGCCGTGTCTCGCGGCGCCGTCTCTCGCGCCAACCCTCCAGCAAAAAGTTTGCTCCCGATGGGTCTTAGTGCCTCCGGCGCTAATCCACTAGTGTGAATGAGTGGTGGAGACTCGTCCAAGAAGATCAAGAATTACGGTAGGTACGTAATTTTCCTTTCTTCTTGGTCTAGCTGTACATTTCTTTCTGAGTCGGAGTCCGAGTCATCATGTTTTCCCAAGTCCACCCCAGTCGTCTCCCCCTCTATTACTGCCTCTACAGCTGTTTCATGTGATGAGGTTGATGGTTTTTGCTCACTTGTACTTTCACCAGATTTGGACACTGTTGCCAGCGGACAACTTAACCATTTACAAAATATTTTGTTAGCATTTTCTGCTTCTTTTTGAGTCAACTCTAGCTGTCTTTTTTGTTCTTTACGTTTTGCAGAACCAGACTTGTACTTTGGTAGTGCTACAGGATTCGACATCATATCAGATTTTTTTTCCTTTCTGTCATGTAAGGTTTACCTTGCTAGCTAAGGCAAGCTATGTCTATTTATTTATTTTTATGAATACAAACTGTACTTTTGACTAGACTAGTTTAAAGTTCAATAATATCTATAGACGTTACAGCAGGTGGGTCGGGTGGCTCACTTGGCACTAGCAAACAGGCGCAAGAGCACCAAGCAGGCTCATTTGTGTAGAAAATGTATAGATGTGCTGCTCCAGAGTAGTCCTATGCTTGCATTCTATGCCTAAGTCTAACTTTTAGTTTGAACTTGAAGCAGCGAGCATGAAAAACAGAGCCAGTCAAGAAAAGAATGTATTGCTGTTCGTGTTCTTTACTGATTCTGCAAAATAAAGTATTTTTGCAGTTATAATCTTGATGTGTTATCTTTCTTTCTTGTCAGAAAAAATGAAAGGCTATCTTGTTATTTTAATGCCAAACAGGGACTCCTACACAGTCAGTACTAGGCTGGCTACAGTGCTTGCTGCTGGCGTGCTCAATTCACGAACAAGACTAGGTAGGCACTTGGGCACAGCAGAGCCAGAGAATATCTTGTTATTTTAATGCCAAACAGGGACTCCTACACAGTCAGTACTAGGCTGGCTACAGTGCTTGCTGCTGGCGTGCTCGAACACTGAACAAGACTAAGGTGGGCCGCAGGCACAGCAGAGCCAGAGAGAATATCTTGTTATTTTAATGCCAAACAGGAACAGGGACTCCCACAGTCAGTACTAGGCTGGCTACAGTGCTTGCTGCTGGCGCATCTCAACACTAACAAGACTAGGTAGGCTGCAGGCACAGCAGAGCCAGAGAGAATATCTTGTTATTTTAATGCCAAACAGGAACAGGGACTCCTACACAGTCAGTACTAGGTTGGCTACAGTGCTTGCTGCTGCGTGATCTGAACACAGCAAGACTAGGTAGGCCGCAGGCACAGCAGAGCCAGAGAGAATATCTTGTTATTTTAATGCCAAACAGGGACTCCTACACAGTCAGTGACAGTGACACTGTGTCACAACACAACTCAAACAACTCTCTGGGTTATATTTTTTTCATATGTATTTAGAATTATTGACTTCTAAGTTCTTGAGACAAAAGACAAATATTAAGTTAGTTCAATCAAACTGATTGACCCACCCAGGCCAGGCCTGCTGCTACCGCCACCTGGCGCTGGGGCCCTACAGGCTAGGCAGCCGCCAGCCACAGTACTCACTCCTTCCTGTGGCTGCTTGCTGCCAGTGCCAGGCCACCTAGCTATTTTTTCCTGTCAGCTGGCTGGGGCCCTATACAGGCTAGGGGCAGCCGCCAGCCACAGTACTCACTCCTTCCTGTGGCTGCTTGCTGCCAGTGCCAGGCCACCTAGCTATTTTTTCCTGTCAGCTGGCTGGGGCCCTATACAGGCTAGGGGCAGCTGCTAGCCACAGTACTCACTCCTTCCTGTGGCTGCTTGCTGCCAGGCCAGCTAGCTATTTTTTCCTGTCGGCTGGCTGGGGCCCTATATATACAGGCGGCTAGGGGCAGCCACAGTACTCACTCCTTCCTGTGGCTGCTTGCTGCCACCAGACTCCTCCTGTGGCTGCTAAGGCTTGCTGGCTGCCAGGCCACTCACTCCAGCTAGCTATTTTTTAGTGTGACACCTGCTGAGCTGTCCTCACTTACCAAGTTCTCTGTAATAGCTGCTGCCACCTGCCTCCCCCCCAGACCAGAGTCAGACCCCCACCCCACCGGCACCAACTGTATTGTACTGCTGTTCTTGTTTGTGAGGTGCATCTGTTGTCTCTTCTCTAGCTTTTTTTTTTTAGTTTTTAGTACTACTGTAAGTAAACTTAATGGGCTCTGCTACACAGTGAGTGCAGACTGTGCAGTGCAGCGCTGGGCTGCAAATAAATTTCTGCCTCGCCGGACGATGACGATCCCCTGCTGCTGCCCCACACACACATCCATCCAATTCCACTGAATCCACTCAGTCACTCCTGTTCACCGCACAACCGCCTGCCGCCAGACAGACTGTGTGAGACGGTAGAGACAGACCCTGACCAACCAAGATAGACGCACCACATGCACGCATCTACGCCACGCCACGACGACTGAGGAGGAATCCGAGACCGAGATGGCTGATTGGCTGGGCTGCAGGCAGCAGCAGCAGCTTTGTTCCTTCCAGCGCCCACCCCGAGCGGCAAGCGAGCGCTCCGCCTCCGAGCCGGCGAGTCCAGAGTGACTCCAGCCCACTGAGCCCACCCAGGCACAGCCTCCAGGCAGCAGCCAGCAAATCACAGCACTGCGGTGCGGCTAGAGGAGGGCCAGAGGCAGGGACACGCGCCACGGGGCTGGACTAGCAGCAACCGAACAACCAATCATCAAGAAGTGAAGTAGTGTGAGTGACAAAGGCGCAAAGGAAGGCGGAAGCCAAGGACCCACCGCAGCGTGAGTTGACTCGTGATGACAGATGACCCAGCCAGGTATTGTGCAGAGCAGCGGGGGTTTAATTTTGTAAATGGGCAATGGACGCCGACGGCCACTGACCAACCCGGACAGACTCTGGGACAGGGAGGGACTCGGGCACTTGGCACACAGTCGGCGGACTCCGACTCGGGACGGTGACTCAGCGCAGCGGGGCCGGGTGGCGGGCGGCATTCTCAGCCTCTTTAGCAAGCTGGGCTGGGGGCAATCATGGGCCCCCGGTGCTCTCTGGGCCCTGGTGCAGTCGCGCCCCTTGCACCCCCCCTGACGCCGGCCCTGGGGGTAAGCCTGTGGATGTATTATTCTTGGACTTCAGCAAGGCGTTTGACTCTGTCCCCCACAATGGTCTGGTGGAGAAACTGATGGGGTTAGAGTAGACCCTTTGATGGTCAGATGGATTGAAAACTGGCTAGCTGGATGCACTCAGAGAGTAGTGGTCTGTGGGGAGTCTCAACCCTAGAGAGGTTGGTGGTGGGGTACCACAGGGTCGGTCCTGGGTCCGATCCTGTTTAATGCATACATATCGGACATCAGGGAGGGTATAGGGGTGTGAATGAGTCTCTTTGCAGATGACTCCAAGATGGGAGCAGTAGTTGAGGAGAAGAGGGAGGTGGCCTGCAGGGACCTGGACACCCTGGAAAGCTGGGCTCACACATGGAAATTAAATTTCAATATCACCAAGTGCAAGGTGTTGCACCTTGGTTGGGGAAACCCTAAACACAGGTACACCCTGGGAGGGGAGGTGCTGGAGGCCTCAATAGGGGAAAAAGACCTAGGGGTCATGGTGGATACATGTATGAATAACTCTGAGCAGTGCAGGAGAGCAGCTAGCAAGGCAAACAGGATGTTGGGATGCATCGTAAGGGGGATCACCTCTAGGAGCAAGGAAGTGATTCTGCCGCTGTACAATGGACTGGTTAGACCACACCTTGAGTACTGTGTACAGTACTGGAGACCACACTTGAAGAGGGACATACAGCTCCTGGAGAGGGTACAGAGGAGGGCAACAAAGATGATACGAGGCTAGGGATTTGACTTATGAGGACAGACTTATGGAGCTCTGCCTGTTTTCATTGGAGGAGAGGAGAGACAGGGGACATGATTGAGGTCTTAGGACCTCAAGGGAATAAATAGGGTAAACATGGAGGTATCTTTAGACTAAAGCAGGGATGTATCACCAGAGGGCATGGTTTGAAGTTGGAAGGGTGAGGGGGAAAGAGGAGGAGGTTTTTCACAGAGGGTGGTGGACCCTTGAATGCACTGCCTGGTGAGCTGGTTCAGAGATCCACAGTGGAGGGCTTCAAGAGAGGTGGGACAGACACAGAAAGTGGATGTATCAGATGATGGCCTGTCCTGGGGGATGGATGATAGGGTTTCTAGAGAATAAGGGATGGGAGGGTCTCGGCACCCAACTAAGGATCTAGGTTCGAGCAGACTCGATAGACCGTAAGGCCTAATCTGCTGGCAAATAGTATGTTAGTATGTAATCACTATAATTATTATTATTCATATTTAGTTGTTGGCTATTGGAATAGTTTAGTTAGAGGGTCTAATTGCAGGCTCCAATGAACCTAAGCATTATAGAATGCAGCAGTTGATAAGGGCAGCAGATTTGAATGTTGGCACGAGCCAAAAGATGTTCCACTATTAGCATAAAAGTTCCATTCATCACCAAGGCAGTGCAACTCAGGATGCTGACTGCTAGAGTTAATCATATTGAAGAATACCTTGGAAGAAACAAGATTACTGCAGTGAGTATTTTTTTCTTGTGCCAGTCTTGGAGTTGGGAGCTCGCATGTGCACTGTTGCAGATTCTACAATGTTGCGAGACACATGATGTGCAGTGGGAGCCCAGATTGTAGTATGTCAGCCATGTGATTGTGCAGGGCTGCCACTTACGTGATCATATCACCGACTTGTAGTGCAGCGAATGGTAGGGCAGCGTGGACAGCAGACATATCGGTGAGCCAGACAGACAACTGACAGATGGGATAGTCAACTGCAGCACGTTTGGAAAAGAGTAAAAGTTGTCTCTGTCCTTTGCACCAGACAGTGTTGCAACTTGATGAAGGTAGGAGCTACTGCTGTAGAGGTGTGTTGGGTTTGGGGATCGCGGCTGAACTGAAAAAGTGCACACACTTTTTTGCAGTTAATCTTTTTACTGAAGCCAAATATACATACATACTGTACAATTGGTCTACATATCCTGTCAGGTGATGCCAACCCAAATTCACCCTTTTTTTTGAAAGAAATACAAATTACTCATTTTGCCAGAGATATTAAAAAAATTACAAGAGTCACTACCTTGGGCAGTACAAATTTGAAGGTGGGAGAGTTGCCCAGGTCAAGGAGCTGACTGCTACGTGTGTAGTCTGAAAAAAGTTTACATTACAGATAGTCCTTTGAAATAGAGATATTAAAGAAACAAGCATTTGTCAATGATGAATGTTCGCTGCTTGCATTGCTGATGTACTGGGTCTTGCTTGTATACATTTTTGCTGTATATTTATCCAAGATGGACCATAAGAGATGCAGTATCTCATTTCTAGTGGTGTCCTGCTTTTACGCAGTTTTAGATTGTGTATACCCAGGATAGGACAGCTAAGAGACAAACATTTATTAGTGGGCTCCCACATTTTGACCCCAAAATTATCCAACAGTCTTTTCATGACATGACATTATGATCAAAATCCCATCCGAAAGGTGATTTCGCACTGCAGCTGCGAGAACAAATTTTGGAAGGGATTTGAAAAATGACACCTGTCATGCTTAGTAGGAAGGGTAACACAAGGTATATATTAAACATTAGGGACCAAAATCTGCAAAAATAAAGTTACGAGTAAACTTTGGAACAATTCAGCGTTTCTTCGTAGCGTAGTTGTTTTTTCACATTTTGACCCCAAATTTTTCATCATAGCCTTTTAATGACCTCTTCTTCTGAACATGTCAGATGTCATTTGTGATAAACGTCATTTCATGCCACAAGTGTGAAAACACAATTTTGGCCATGATTTGAAAAATGACAGTTGTCACATTCATGAGGTGGTGTGAAAAAATGACTGTTGAAAATTTGGGGTCAAAATATTAAAAACTACCAAAGTTACAAGCGTGCATTGAAAATTTTCAATGTATGTTCATAATAACTTTGTTGTTTTTTAATACTTTTACCTCAGATTTTCAATATAGCCTTCTTATGACCCCACAGCATAAACAAGGGCAATGAACATTTTCAGATCCTGCCCAAAAGGTGATTTCTTGTCACAAGTGTGAAAACATGTTATAGTGTATGGTCGAGCGCTATTCTGTATGGAAAACCATACACTGTAAAAAGTTGTTCGCATTAGTGATGATGTAGCTACTAATACAGAATGACTTTTCATTCTGCATTAGTAGCTATGTTACAATGCAATCTCCCCTATCAGTGCTGTTCATAGGACAGGGGTGACTGAAGCGTTGCATGCACCGTGTGAGCTGGCTGGTGATTGCATGGCCGAGAAATGAGTGTCGTGGACAACAAAGGCTGGCTCCTTCTAAAAGAAAAGAGTAAGCGATTCTGTTTTTTGGGACCATACACTATAAAGAACAGTGTATGGCATCCCATACATAACATGAATACTCTTTACCTGCGTGGTTACTATGACTACTGAAGGACCTCTCGAGCTTCGCTCTCGAGATCTGCAGTCATCATAGTAACCACTCTGGTAAAGAATAGCCTTGTTGTTTATGGGACACCATACACTATCCCATATATAGTGTATATAAATCCATCCCTGTCAAAATGCTATTGTACCACAGTTCAAAGGTCATGGAATGTGATTGTACCCTTCTGTGGTTCAACAGCCTTCTGAAACCTCTAGAGAACTACACAAGTTAATTTTGTTCTGAAAGCAAAAGAACCATGGCATGCACATTTCACATAATACTATACACTATCAAAAATACAAGATGAGCAACTTTATACACAACCAGTGTGTTCTGCCACCTCAGGGTTCTGATTCCCACAGACCTCTGGAGCTTTGCACTTGAGGTTAGAGGGAAACAGAACCCATGTGTGGCAGAACACACTGGCTGTGCACAGTTTCCCATCCAGTATTTTCTGTTTGGCTACCATCTGAAATATGACAGCTGTCACATTCATGAGATGGTGTGAAAAATGGCAGTGTTGAAAATTTGGGAGTCAAAATATTGAAAATTATCAAAGTTACGAATCTCTGTTGAAAAATTTCAATGTACGCTCATATTTTTGTTGTTTTTAAATGTTTTTACCTCAGATTTTCAACATAGCCTTTTTATGACCCCACCTCTTGAACAATTGCAGAGAAGATGTTCATATTCTACCCAAAATGTAATTTCACGCAGCGAATACAAAGTCACCTTTTGGGATGGATTTGCATAATATTACTGCCCTTGTTCATGAGGTAGGGTCCCAAAAAGCCTATGTTGAAAATTTGGGGAAAAAATATTAAAAAATGGCCATGTTATGAGGACAACTTCAAAACCCATTGAACTGCAAACCCGATTTCCTCAGTTTCCAGTCTGGCGTTGAAGAGTAAAGACATATCTCTGGTTCAGAGAGGCATATGGCATTGGACTCCTGGTGGATAAGTAAGGGTATGGGTGGTAGGTGCTGAGTGGGAGGGTTGGGTGGGAGGCTAAAGGAGGCGGTGGGCCAGTGGTGGCAGTGGACATCATTGACACTTTTCTTTTTACAGGGTATACAAAAATAAAAAAGGACAATGAGGGACGGTTTTCTTTATTTTAGGTATTGACATGGGATTGGGCACCTCAGTGTCACTGTTAGGTCTGGTGGCACCAGGGGTGGGCTTCCCTGCTGTTGCATAGTGAAAACGGGTTGGATGGGGGGGTACTAGCCGGTGACCGGGATTGGGCACCCTGGTGTCGGGGAAATTAAAAAGGAAGGGGTGGGAGCTGTGACTGCGCTAACATGCATATGAAGGGCAAAACGCACACAAAGTTATGTTAACTAGTGTTTTTTTTTTTTGTAATGTAACTCTCGGGCTTATCTTAATGGTCCCCTCACTTCCCCGTTTCTTCCTGGTTGCCTCCAGTTCTGGGTGTTTCCCCCAAGCCTCCTTGTGCCTCAAAAGAGTCCCCCAAGCCATACTGCCCTTGAATCCAGCCCTGTTGGGCTTTAAAACCAATCCACAATTTGCTGTCACTTGTTCTGCTCATCGGGGCTGGCAGTGATCGCACATACATGAAAAGCGCATTGAGGTACCCAGAGAAATGGAAGGAAAGGATGTGGAGGTTAGCCAAGTGCAAAAGATGGAGATTAGCGCCCAGGAGGTGGATAGGCAGAATAGGGGCAAAATTCAGCAGAAGGGCAGACAGCAAGGTGAACCAGGGATAAAGGACAACCAAGGAAGGGGCTGGAGTAGGACAGTGAAACAGTCTAGGGAGGTCAAATCATGGAAAGCCATGTGTGCAAATGCCAGGAGCCTTAGCAACAAGATGGAAGATCTGGAGGCTGTCATGGTGCAGTCAGACCTGGACATTGTGGCTATCACTGAAACCTGGTGTAATGATAACCACGACTGGGAGTTGGCCATACCTGGCCACAGCATATTCAGAAGAGACAGGGCAGGCAGGAAGGGAGGAGGAGTGGCACTGTATGTGAAAAATGACAGAAGGGCCACAGAGATCCAGGAGGAACAAATGGGGAAGAGATACTGTGGGTTAGTTGGAAAGGAAAATGGGGCCAGCCATCCGCACAGGTGTGGTCTATAGACCACCAGCCCAGGAGGAAGAAACAGATAGGAGTTGATGCTAGCCATCCAGAGGATGGCAGACAAGGGTGAGGTAGTACTGGTTGGAGACTTCAATATTCCAGACGTGACTGGAGCATCCCAGCAACAGCATCAACTAGGAGCAGATTTATCCTGGACTCCTTCAGGGTGCCTTCCCAAGCAACTGGTCATGGAACCAACTCGGCAGAAGGCAATACTGGACCTTGTGCTCACAAACAGGGACAGTGTGATGGGGTAAGAGTGGGGAGCACCTGGGGAACAGTGACCACCAGTCACTGTGGTTTGAAATCACAGAAAGAGCAGAACCAAACCACACAAAAACATGTATCCTGGATTTTAGGGGCAAACTTTGAGAAAATGGGGAGATACTTGAAAGAGGCACTAAGGGAATGGGGCAGGGGCAGGAATCAGGGGTTGAGGAACAGTGGGAAGTATTTAAAATGGGGATTACAAGAACAACAGAATTATGCATTAAGCAGGTTAGCAAGAGGAAAAGGAAGAGGAGACCATTATGGTTTTCCAAAGAGGTAGCAAAGAAAGTGAAAGCCAAAAAGATTGCATTCAGGCAATACAAAAAGACACAGGCAGAAGGGGATAGGGAGAAGTACCAGGAGAAGCAAAGGGAGGCAGGGAGGTCAGTAAGGGAAGCCAAAGCTCAGACAGAAGAACACATTGCAAAATCAGTGGGTAGAGGGGACAAAACCTTTTACAGGTACATAAGTGAAAAAGAAAGGCAAAGGGAGGGATAGTGAGACTGAAGGGGAGGATGGGGCTGTGGAGGATGACAACAGTAAAGCTGACATATTGAACAGGTATTTCTGCTCAGTCTTACTGAGGAAGAGGAGGGTAATGGGTCTGAATGGAGTACAAGGTGAGAATGGTGCAGAATGGACACAAGTCCCTTTACACGAGAAAGGGTCCTGAAAGAACTGGAAGTAATAAGAGTTGATAAAGCAATGGGGCCAGATGGGTGCACCCCGGGTCCTTAAAGAACTAAGAGAGGTGGTGGCTGAACCTCTTGCTATCCTGTTTAGCCGATCACTAGAAACAGGGAGGTACCCAAAGACTGGAGGATAGCAGATGTAGTCCCCTTATACAAAAGTGGGAACAAAGAGGAAGCGGGAACTACAGACCAGTCAGCCTCACCCGGTAGTGGGGAAGATCATGGAAGCACTACTGAAGGAGAGATTGGTGGAACATCTGGTTGTCAATGGACTACAGGACCCAAGGCAGCATGGTTTCACCAGGGAAGGTCATGCTCAGACCAACCTCATTGAATTTTTGACTGGGTGACTAGGAGGTGGATCAGGGAGGGCAGTGGACATGGCCTATCTGGACTTCAGCAAGCTTTGACACTGTGCCACATAGAAGACTATTGCACAAACTGGGGAATATGGGTGTGGGCAGGACAGTAGTGCGGTGGGTAGGTAACTGGCTGGGCAGCAGGACACAGAGGGTGGTGGTAAATGGCTGTCACCCACAGAGGGAAGAGTGACCAGTGGGGTACCACAGGACTCAGTGCTGGGACCGCACTATTCAATATCTTCATCAGTGACATTGCGAGGACCTAGAAGGCAGAATTTCACTGTTCGCTGATGACACAAAGCTCTGTAATAGAGTAGACACCAGAGGGTGTAGACAGAATGAGAAGGACCTGCAGAAACTTGAAGAATGGTCAGGGTTTGGCAGTTGAAATTCAATGCAAGGAAGTGCAAGATAATGCATATGGGGCACAAAACCCTAGCACAATATATCAGTTGGGGGTGAGGATATAGCATGCACCAAGCAGGAAAGGATCTTGGAGTTATCATCTCTGATGACCTCAAGGCAGGGAAACTGTGACAAGGCAGCAGGTAAAGAATAGGATGCTGGGATGCATAGGCAGGGGCATCACCAGCAGGAAAAGGGAGGTCATAATTCCACCATACAAGACACTAGTGAGGCCGCACCTGGAGCACACTGTGCAGTTCTGGAGACCTTACCTACGTAAGGACATAGGCAGGGTAGAGAAGGTTCAGAGGAGGGCAACAAAGATGGTGCATGGATTGCATCACAAGTCCTATGAGGACAGGTTGAAGGCACTGAACATGTACTCCTGGAGGAGAGGAGGAGAGGGATATGATAGAGACCTACAAGTATCTTACAGGGAGGAACAGGGTGCAGGAATGCACTATTTTTAAGCCAAAAAGATGTTCCAGGACTAGAGGGCATGGGATGAAGTTGAGGAGGACGATTCAGAGGAAACGTGAGGAAGAATTTCTTCACAGAACGGGTGGTGGACAAGTGGAACACCCTGCCAGAGGAAGTGGTGGGGGCTGAAACAATCACGGGATTTAAGAATGCATGGGATAGACATAAAGGAATTCTGGAGGTCAGGGGTAAGGGGCAACAGACTTCCTGGAAAACATAAACTGAACTTGCAAACTTAAATGGGCAGACTGGGTGGGCCATAGGCCCTTATCTGCCGACACTGTCTATGTATCTATGTATCTATGTAAGTGCTGACCGCCAGCTTTGCAGTCTGCTGGGGAGTGATTCAGCAGTCCCGGTGCCCCTCTTAGGTTAAATGGGGGCTGGTGACTTCTGGGAAGGCGACGAGATGCCGCTGAGAACTTATAATAGTTTTAAGTCTGGCACATAGCGAGGGCTCATGAATCATTCATGAGTGTTAATTAGTTGCTGCCTACTGCTTGGGGGATGTATGTTTTGGTGGCAGTGACAGCTAAGCTGGTGGGCACAACTGATCGGGAGTGGAGTCACTTAATAGGGCACAAAAGGAGCTACACCACAGTGGGGTTGTGTTTGAAGTAAAGTATTTTGCTTGACTGCACCAGGGCTGAACAGGTGGAAACTGTGTTGGACTGCATCAGGCTGAATGGGAGCAGCCATGTTTGAGACACTGTGACCCCCAAACAGCAGCCAATCATCTATTTAGGCACCTAAGGCTGTGACCAAGGGACTCCTGGGAAAAGGAGTGGACTAATTCAGGCACTTAAATCTTGCCACAGGAAGCCATCAAAAAATATTGATCGCTGTGGTTATGGACACGTGATAGACTCAATCAGCCAATCAGAACCTTGGATTCTCGAGTGAAACTCAGTGGATTTCCTGGGATTTCTTCAGTCTATTCCCAGGCTCTGTACGAGTCAGAAGTCTCCTGTGAGAGTGGATCTGGACTAGGGAGGCCTTTCCCAGGTCTCTAGTGGAGATTGCTGTGTTCAGGAAAGGATCAGCAGGGGAAAGAGAGTGAGAGACTGAGCTAATACCTTGATTCCCCAGGTACTGTGAGCTGTTTGAGTATACTGGAGGAGCTAAGTGCTGCAGAAACCCTGCACACTGGTGGACTGAATTGGGCTGAGAGGGCTGTGCTGATGATTTGAGTGCCACAGTTGCCGCTGAGGATTTATTTTACCTGTGTGGGACTACGATTGTGATTTTAAAGAGGCAAAGTGTCTCTGGACTTTGGGGTGCTAGCCGGGTGGTATACTTTTCCTAAGGGAATTGGCTGAAGTGACTGAGAGCTATGTCTTAGCTGCAGCTGAAGAAAGGGATTGTGGACAGTTTCCAACTGGAAAGTGCGGATTGGTGTGCAGGGGTCTGTTGTATTTGGATCTCCCTGTGGTTTGCATCTATGCTTCATCTGATCTAGGGTTACCACCCACTGCTAACTGGCACTGGACTTTGCTGGAACTACTGACTGTGATTTCTGCAGTTTGCGAACTCAGCGCAGGGACAGCAGGAGAACCCCCACCATTTGGGAGTTCTCACCCAGAGCCAGGGAGGGAATCGGCTAACCCCTTCTGAGTGGGGCTCATGTCTCAGGAGGTCACCAGCGCGTGCTTGGGTGCAAGGGCACCTGTGATCCTGGTGGGGAGCTGGGCTGTGGGGCCACTCCTGGGTCTGGGCCTACTGGGGCTGGTGTGTCCTGCCACAGAGCTCTGCAACAGGCCAGAAGCAGCTGAAGGTGACAAGCAGCCAGACCTCCAATCAAGGGGACAAGCTGCAAGATCCTCGAGCAAAATTCCATCCGCACATTGCTGCATGGAGCTCCGCGATCCAGGACAGCTGGAGGCATTCATCCCAGGAGTGTTGAGTTGTGCAAAACCATGAGTACCCGGGACCTGGTTCCCAGAAACCAAGCAAGTGAGTGTAAAAGGGATTCAATTGCTTCCTCAAATCATTTTCTCCTTTTTCAGGGCCCCAACAGCCAGCCAACCTGCGGCAACGAACAGGCCTGTACCTCGTGGGTTCCCCATAAGGACTGTCAGGCTAGACACTGGTACCAGTGGGGGTGGGCCTCCAGGGCTGGACTCTGCCTGTGGGCCCAAATGGTTATTGTTATTTGTTCTTAGTAACCCTCTTTCTCTCCACAGCCATCCTTTGTCCCGGTATCCCTTTCCTAGTCCTTACCCCCCCAATAAAGCTGTGGTTTACCATTTTAAATTGTGTGTGCAGGAATTCTATGAGTCTGTCAAATCCTTGCTATTCATGGTTATTGGTGTTACTGAACTGTTGGGTATCCAGTGTGTGGGGAGGTTGGTAGGTGCAGCGTCCCAAGGGGCTGTGTCAGCCAGTCACCTGACCCACTTGTACTTCTGTCTGGGTGAAGGCACCGTGCAATTTTTATCTTTGGGACAGAACCCCCAAACACCACCGTAACAGAACCCAGGCCCCTTAACCTGTTAGAGGGCCAACAGGCAGGAGTAGTAGCCTACTGGCACATGGCGTCTGGGCTACATAAAATTGACTAGCTGGCACAACAAGCTCCATGGTTGGGGGAGGGGCCCATTCCAAAGCTGATTGCTGTTTTTGCAGCCTGAGTTTATTGCAGTCGCTTATCTGAATAGGAACAAAAAAATAAAAGCCTTTATACAGAAAAAGTTGCTGAAGACTGAGAGCCAGGTCCTGTCCTGTGTGCAGCCTTAATTTTACAAAGCAGGAAAATAATCCAGTGTGCACAAGAGCAGTCCATCGAAATTAAGTAAAAAAACTTGAGGAAACATGGAGGTGCTATCATTAAATTAAAGTGAGAATTCTCATTTTTCATCAGGCCACCAACATTTCTTGAGGACTAGCAGTTTTGTTCCATGGACTGGCCCGGTGGCCACTGTCCCCCCCCCCCCCCAGTCAACCTCTGAGACAGACTGGGTTGACTAAATGGCTTTTCTGCTGTATGTTTCTTTGTTTCCTAGCTTCAGTCATTGTAGACAAAAGTATAGTGCCACTGTGCAGTGTTTGAGGGGGAAGGGCTCAAAATTACTGCAGTTTCACAGGAATTTCTATAGATACATGGACCAAAAGCAGGGTAAAAAGCAGATGGAATTAAAAGCAAAACTGAAAGTAGAGATGAGGCCAGAATTATACTTTTTGTAAAGAGATGCTAGGCCAATTTAACAGTTTGTTTTCTTCCTTCTCTAGCGGACAGGGAGTTCATAGAGTCAAGACGCAGGGCTCTGAAGCGCTTTGTGAATCTGGTAGCTCGGCACCCTTTCTTCACGGAGGATGCATTGCTGAAGATCTTCCTCACCTTCAGTGGATCGGTAATTTAAAAAAATGTTTCTTTTGTACTGAGTGCAGCCATTTTGTTGGGTTGTTTTCCATTAAGAACAAGGTTAAACAGTAGTCCTGCCTTGCTGTACTGAAACCTTTTTTCCCCGTTACTTTTTAGCTCCTGGTGCCCCCAGCCCTGATGGTGCCCCCCCAAGCCCCACTATCGACTGGTCTCATGGACTTATGCGTTTACTACCACATACTCTGAGTCATGTTAAGTGAATGACTGGCCACATAGGTTGTGGGACCAGCGGTGGGAGGTGGGGTGCTGAGCAAGCCAAGGTAGTTTCCTCAGTTTTGGACACCAGGAGGTGCATATGATGCAACCACGTTTGTGCATTATAATGCACAATTGGGTTGCATCATCACGCCTTCTGCTTGTGTCTGCTGGTCCTGCTATGCTGCTGCCCAGCCTCCACTGTGTGGCAGGCATGTAGTGGAACTCTGTGTACCCCCTTCTTGACGGAGTAGAGCTGTCCTTGGGATACTCAGTCTTCCCTTCCCCGGCCAGCCCCTGAGCGACCCTGGTCTACTCCTGAACTTGGCTTGCCAGCATGGGTGGAGGTAAGGCACCCAGCGCTTCAACCCTCCATGCCACAGGGCTGGGCCTGTATTGAAACTTTTAACAGTCTATTTAACCAGCTCGAAACACAGAAAATGATAGATAAAAATGACCAAGGTTTATGCTGCTATTTTGAGCTATCCAGGCAAAGGCACCTATCTAACAGTATTATGAGACATAGCAGTAGCTGTTGTATTAATGGGAAGTGGTACTGGACTTGTACATGTTATAGACTTTGGCACTATGAAGAGTAAAACTATCAGTGGTGGGAATCTGTGATAACCTGAGGCCAAGTGATCCACAGTTTCCTCCCAGGCATAATGAATTCTTCTATGAGGTATGCTTCACAGGACACTTCCTTGCCCAAGTAATTACATACTGTACCCAGTAATGTTGCTGTCCATGAGGAACTGGTGCAGTCCGATTTAAGAAGATTCAAAACGTCTTATCTGTGCCATCATTGTTCGGATCTGCTGCTTGTTCCATATCGCCCTGCTCTAACCTCCAGCTGCTGTGTGTAATATTATTAATTTTTCACTGCACCTGGTACTTCTATATTGTATGTATTGTTGCATGCATTATGTACCCGTTTATTGTATTCTGGACTTGTTACTCTGTGTTGTGCTTATATAATTGTACTTACCCCACCCCCAGGATGCATCTGGAATTGAGCAGTGTTTCTGCTCAGTATGTCTTCCTAGTAAGACTTTTAAATAAATATCGCCGTATCATATCAAGGATAGCTTAACTGAGAGATGCAGCATCTTGAATGCAGTTATATTGGGTCCTGCTTTCTACACTGTTACAGCTGGGTGCAGTAGGTAAATACAGAGGATAGTCAGCAGGCTTGCTGCAGGTCATTCACAGTAAGCAAGTAGCTCTGTCAGGATTTGCAGCTAGGATCTCCTGGTTCAGTGGGGTGTGCTCTATACTCTATACAGTGGGCCACACTGCCCTTTACCCAAGAATGTGAGAACAGCAGCTGACCTAACAAACAGCGACTTGGCTGACTGAACCTTATTAAAAGGGCCTCTCAGATGCTGCAGTCTGATTGGTTATCAGCATTCTGAGAGCCCTACGTTAATATTTAGTTAATATGCTTTTAGAGCCTTCTGAACCCAAGTATTGACTTTCCAGGTCCTACATTTTTCAGCATTCCAAATTTTGAACTAAGAACCGCCATTAAAGCTGCCACTAAACCTATCATAAATTTAATTGTGACGTGTGTTTGTGTGTATATGTGTGTCTGTATGAGCCCTGTCACCCCAACTCAACAGTTCTTGAAAAAATCCTTACCCACTCACTACTGCTAGTCACCCTCTCATTCATTGCTCATGTTGAACATACTAGACTCAACATCAATAGACTCAAAATCTGAGCGATCTGAAGCTACTGCAATATAGATTATATGTATTGCAGTAGCTTCAGATCGCTCCAGTTTTGAGTCCATTGATATTCTTGCAGTACCGAGACCAGGTACAGACTAACAGGCACACCAGCTGTCTGTACCTGGTCTCTGTATGTCACAGAGATACACAGGCTCCAAACCGGAGCTGTTCAGCAATCTTAGGCTATGACAAGCCTATGGAGACACCCTGGCTGCTCCCCACCTGGCACGTCATTACAGGGACAGCCGCGGGTGCTTGTGAGCACGACAGGGAGGGTGTTCAGACCTAAAATGCTGGCGGGGAAGGTGCAGGATCAATCAGATATGAATTAAAATAAAATAATAAACTGGGCAACATTTGCTTCTATTTCTACATTTGCTAATCGGGCCCCGCTTCACACGCAGGTGGGGCCCGCTGGCACATGGATGTTTCCTTTTAATGTCTGTAATAGTCACCTAGTACTTTTTACCATTATCAAAAACACCTAGTGCCATGGTATTTTCAACATTTACAGGTTTCAAAAACATAAGGTATATACTGTCACAAATGCACTCAGCAGGTCAGGCCCTCTGCTTCCACAGTGCCAACCTCAGAGAGCAGTAGTGTGAACAGGTAACAGACAGGGTAACCCTCCTGTCTGCTTTTGGGTCTGAATCACCTTTAGTCTCAAGTTCTGGGGGGATGCAAACTGTGAACCGTATGCTAGCGTACCCAATGTACTGGCTCAGATACGTACCTTCTTTGGGGATTGCAGTACAATCTTTCACCAGGGGCACCAAGCCAGGCTTCCAAAATGAACCCTTTTAACTCTATAAAAGACCTTCGGTATATTCTTACCATTTTACTCAAGCTCAGTATCACCATCAAGCTGCTGAACAGTTTCGTCAGACTTAACCACCTATATGTCACATGCAAAAAGAACTTGGAAGACACACCCAGGCAGTATCTTGGAAAAAAAGATTCTTTACTAAAAGAAGATAAAAATATGAAAAATGTAAACACAGAACAATATATCAAAGAGCTCACAATCACATAAAAGAACAAGGGAAGATTATAAAACAAAACTCCTACCACAATACATTTAGACCTTTGCTGTCTAAGGTATTACCTCTGGAAGTGCTTATTAAAGTAGATCAGAGAGCTGCGTTTCTTAAGAGTCCCAAAATGATATATCCCATTTCAGACACAAGTATCAGTTTAAACTATGTCTCCACACCCCTTCTGTGAGTCATCTAGCTCCTCCTTCTACAATAAAAAAAAATGCCAACATGTTGTTCTATCGGGAGGTATATTAAATAAGGTGACATCAGCAAAAACTAATTTCCCAAATTGAGTCTTTGATCAACCAGTTCCTTTTAGGTTTATAACCCTGCAGTCCATCACCTAGGTGCGATATAGCCAACAGGAATCCGTTAAATGACGTCATGTCGTGTAATAAAATGTATATTTAGTTTCCAATTTCCAAAGCAGGAGGTCATAAAAAGGCCATAAAATGCAATTTCTCAAGGAAGTTAAATTACAGAGATCTACTGGTCGGTTTACATATCCCGTAGCTTCACTGAAACCTGGAAGGGGGGGGGGGACGACCCATGGAAGCACAAGCTGTCTTATGTGAGACAATCACATACTATATTTTTATATTACAAATATCATACAACAATCATAACCAGCTGGCCAAGCTTCACATATACATCAAGGTATTTTATGACATAGTGGTATTACATATTAAATCCAACAACAATAAACACAACCTGTTTTATATACACTTAGAGGTCACTACAGTAACCTCCCTGTACGAGGACCTGAGAGGGAAAAGGAAAATTAAAGAGGACGCCATAGCAGAGTCAAGAAAAGGTGGGGGGGGGTGCCCATAGGTGGCCAACCTTGTGGACTAGAAATTGTAAAGGATAGAATAGATTAAGAAATAGAAGAACTGTTGCAACAGATTTAAGAAAAGGTTAGTCTTCAAGAGTGGCAGGAGCTCCCTGTCACATTACAGAAACCTGTGCTCAGTTGTTTTTTGGTCCAGATCTACGGGTTCACTTTGCACAAAATTGACACAGAGCAAAGAGACTTAATTAATAATTATGGCTGAGGAAAAATCAAAGGCTACTGATGAGGGGCCATCTAAAAGTAATAGCAATCAAAATGTAAGCAGGGGTGCTGATGAAGCCTCTAAATCCCAGCCAAAAAATTAAGTTTCCAAAGGAGCTGATGAAGTTCCTCACAAATTAAAAAATAATAAAAGTGATGAAGTGTCTGTACAAAAAATGAAGCATGATCAAGCTACTGATGAAGTGGCCAAGTGTCTAAAAAGAAACTCTGTCAAGACAAAAACGCTCCTGTTCCTCCAGCGAAAGCCAGTAGTGAAACAGGCAGCTTAAAGTGTAAAGAAAAAACAAAGCATATACAACCACAGTCTATGCAGGAACTCCCATTGGTGCAAGACATGGCAAAAGCATGGCACATCTTTCAGACTCTACAAAAGATGGGGTCTATATTTACTGGGTCTGGCAAGCACTCTTTCACAGTTCTGTCTTCTGGAAACTGTGAGGGTGATGCAGATGATGACAAAAATTTTTATGATGCCCCTGATATGGATCTTGACGGCCTTAAACCTCATTAGTCCCAGGATCCTCCCTTTGGAGCTCCTCCTGGTGACCAGGAGGATTCCTCCTCTATGTTTACATTTATCTAAAATATGCTAGACACCCTGGACCTTCCTCCTCAGGAGCCCATCCAGGATGTCGATGAAGATTATAGGGAGGTGAGTGGTCTCTCAACCCCTAAGACATTGGTCGTGCCTATCTATAATGCTTTCAGAAAAAATACCATGCAACTGCTTCAGGCCCCCACTTCTATGGCAGGGGTTGACAAGCGGGACGAAAAGAAATGCATATTGTCTAGAATGGGTACCATGTTCCTGTCTGTACACCCTAGCCACGAGAGTATAGTACAGCAGACAGCTTGTGAGGTCTCCTTGTCCCCCTTACTCCCAGACAAGGACTCCATGAAAATAGACTTAATAGCAAAGAAAATGCATACCACAGCTTCCCTGCTGGTAAGACTTTCTTCATATATGGCTTTCACAGCCAAATATCAGAAAGCTCTATGGAAGTCTGCCCTGGCCATTGCCTGCAGTAGGTCAGATACAGTGGTACAGGAGCTTGTGGATACTGAAAAAACTGTCTTGGAATCTACCAAATACCAATTCCACATGGCAGATGATAACAATGATGCCGCCTCCAGGGCAGTGGCTCACACCATCTCTCTGAGGCGCTTTGCCTGGCTTAGAACTACCAGTCTGACCCCAGACACCCAGTCTAGGGCCATGGACTTTCCCTGTGATCAAAACATGTTGTTTGATTCCAGAATGACTGACTACATGAAAAAGGTTGATGAGTACAAGGCCTCTTGGCAGAGTCACTCCTCTAAACCTAAGCCTACTGCCCTGCAGAAATCCCACCTCAGGGGCAGTAGGGGCAGAAGTTTTTTTTCCAGGCCTTACACTCCTTATCCCCAGTCTGGCTTCTTTCAGTATAGAGGGTCTTTCAGAGGGAGGGGCAGAAGGGGCCAAAGAAGGGCCACCTTTACCCAGCCTGCAGCCTCGCAGTCTAAACTGTTATGTGAGTGTCCAGGTCACCTTCCGTCTGCCAGTAGGAGGTAGATTCTCCCACTATCTTCAGAACTGGTCCCTCATTACATCGGACAGGTGGGTTCTGGAGATAGTGGAGAAGGGTCTGCCACTACATTTCAAGCAGATGCCAGACCTCAAGCGTACCCAGGTGTCAATCCCTCTAACCCTAACACAGGTGCTACTGTTGTAATTGGAGGTAAAAGACCTTCTAGCTGGGCTGGCCTGGTGGTGCAGAGGGTTGAGGTGCTGGCGCAGTACCTCGCGCCAATGCCGGCGACCCGGGGTTCGGGAACGACCTCGGGCCGCTGGGGTGCTGTCTCGGGGTTGGGGGGAGGGTCGGAACAGGATTGAGCCTTGGCTCTCTCTTCCATGGGTGGATGCCCGCTCTGCCATAGTCCCGCTCCCACCAGGTGGAGGCCCGGTGGGTAGCATAGGTGGCCAGGAGCAGCAACAAAAGTCTGGAGTGGGGCGACTGGATCCTGGCATGTGCATGTGCCTCCACGCACTTACACGTATGTGTACACCATGGCCCCGGGGGGGGGGGGAGTAAATGGGGAAAAAAACAAAATATATATTGGGGGGGAGGAACTTCTAGCTCTGCGAGCAGTGGAGAGGTTCCTGGACAACAAAAAGGGCAAGGGCCTCTACTCCAGGTACTTTATGACACAGAAGAAAACTGGGGAGTGGCAGCCTATCTTGGATCTCAGATATTTAAACAAATATCTGCTAAAACCCAAATTCAAGATGGTCACTCTGTCACTAGTCATACAGTCCTTACAGCAGGGAGACTGGCTAGCCTCCCCTGGACCTAAAGGATGCTTACTTCCATATACCCATAATGAGGTCTCACAGGAAGTTTCTCAGATTCAAACTCCCTTTGGGCCACTGTCAGTTCACTGCAATGCCCTTGGGCCTGTCCTTGGCCCCAAGAGTCTTTACCAAGTGCCTCGTAATGGTAGCAACACACCTCAGGAAACTGGGTGTCGCTCTCTATCCCTATTTAGATGATTGGCTCATAGTTGCAAAGTCTCCTCCTCAGGTCAAGGAGTCCCTTTCCCTTACGGAGTGCACTTTAGAGTCTCTGGGATTCCTGGTAAATCTAAAGAAGTCTCACCCGGAACCCACCCAGCTGCTCACCTTCATAGAAGCCCAGCTAGATACTCAGAAAGGATATGTCTTCCTCCCACAGGAAATAATTCAGAGTTTCCTTTCAGTGGCAGATTGTTTCATCCAAGGATAACCAAGACCAGCCAGACATTTTCTCAGGCTCTTAGGACACATGGCTTCAATGACTGCAGTCGTCCCAGGAGTTGGGTACAGGATGCGACACCTGCAAGGCTACCTCAGAGCTTGCTGGTCTCAGACAAGCAACAATTTTTTCAAAGCTGATACCTGTGACAGAGCAGTTCCTCCAGACCCTGCTTTGGTGGAAGAACCCTGCAATTCTGGCAGCAGGGGTACCCTTTCAGGCTCTGCTACCCACAAAGGTGATCACCACAGATGCTTCCCTCCTGAGGTGGGGAGCACATCTGAGCAGTGCTTCAGTAAGTGGCACCTGAACTCAAGAAGAGTCACAGTTACACATAAACCTTTTGGAACTCAGAGCAATCTTTCTAGCTCTCAAAGCATTTGATCGTGTCATAAAAGGACAGGTGGTACAAATTCGGACAGACAACACCACTGCAATGTTTTACATAAACAAGCAGGGTTGTACCAGATCAGGAATATTCTGTTCGGAAGCTCTGGTCTCTAGCCTTCTCCCTGGGAGTCAGCCTTTCAGCTATTCACCTCCCAGGCAAACATAATACCCTGGCAGGTGCTCTAAGTTGCATCAGTCAAGGCCAGACGAACGGACTCTGAACAAGCAAGTACTAGCTAGTGTTCAGGCGGTGGGACACACCAGAAGTAGATCTGTTTGCCTCTCCCCTCAACTTTCAGCTTCCTCAGTACTTTTGCAGGCTCCCAGTCCCGAGAACACTTCCGCTGGATGCTTTGATCCTGGACTGATCAGGGTGGGAGGTCCCTATACGCATTCCCTCCGTTTCCCCTGATACTCAAGGTATTGCTGAAACTCAAACAACAGCCTGTATTGATGATCCTGTTGGCTCCAGATTGGCCCAGGCAAGCCTGCTACCCTCTCCTCCTCTTACTGTCCTGCAGCAGGCCAATTCGCCTGCCACCACCTCACTCCCCGCTGACCGTTCCTCAGACAGGAGTGTATTATCGAGACACACACTCCCTTCACTTCAAGGCTTGGTTCTTGAGAAGTTAAAAGTTTCCATCCTCTTAGTACTTTGAACAAGTCCTTAAGATCCTAAGAATGGCTAAAAAACTGAACACTAAAAAGACTTATGCAGCCAAATGGGAAAGCTTCTCCATCTGGTGCAAGAACAAAAAGGTTGATCCCCTTACAGCTTCAGAACCTCAGCTACTGGATTACCTGGTACACTTGCAGGTGTCAGGCTTGAAGCCATCTTCCCTCAAGCTACACCTGGCTGCAACTTCAGCCTACCCTTCAGTGGGAAAGAAAGTCATTTTTTTTCTGCACCATATTCAGTTTTTCAAAGGCCTCTCGCACCTCCAGCCTCCAGTCAGGGAGCTGGTTCCTCCTTGGAGCCTGAACCTCTGCATAGCCAGGCTCATGCAACCACCCTTTGAGCTCATGGCCACAGCACATGTCACGTTTGTGACTTGGAAGACAGTCTTCCTAGTGGCCATTACCTCTGCCAGAAGGATTTCAGAGCTACAGGCCCCGTGCATTGAGCCAAATGACATCATTCTTCACAGTGATAAAGCTGAGCTCAGGACAAATAGGACACTTCTGCCAAAGGTGGTTTCAGAGTTCCACATAAACCAGTCCATCACTCTGCCTGTCTTCTTTACTGAGAAATCCACTCCTGGTGAGCAAAAACTCCACAGCTTGGATGTCAGAAGAGCTCTCTTTTACAACACAGAGCATACTAGGCAGTCCAGAGGCTCTTCCTCTCGGTTGTTCCTCACCTACGGGGATGTGGGCAGAGGAAGACCAGCTACCAAGAGAACTACATCCCGCTGGTTGGTCTCTTGTATCAGATTCTGCTGTGAAAATGCTGGTCATCAGCCTCCCGTAGGGCTCAGGGCCCACTCCACTAGGGGAGCTGCAGCCTCAGTAGCAGCAGCACGGAACATACCCCTTCGGGATGTCTGCAAAGCAGCTACCTGGAAATCTGTGCACACCTTTGTGAAACACTACAGTTTTGATGTGCACACCAGATCTGACACCAAATCTGGCAGGGCGGTTCTGCAGAGCCTCTTTCCTAAGGAGGCTGTCTGCCCACCTCCCACTTGGTACTGCACAGTAGTCTGCTATATTTACTGATGCTAAAGGTCTCCTGGGGTAAGAAGAAAAAAATAATTCAGTGCAGTAATCTTCTTTCTTCCAAGGGGTCCTTTAGCATCAGTAAGCTCCCACCCTTCCTCCCTGGTTCACCTGTCAGGAGAAGGGCTCTATTCTCAGTTGTCTTACCAAATTTGGGTTTTTTATTAGTGAGTTTTCATACTCAGGTTGTTGTTATCAATTTTCAGTTTTTGGACATTTTCATGTTTTTTGAATCCTGTTGATTCACTTTCAGGGCACGTGCCCATTTTCTTCGAAAAAATTCTGAAGCCCTTCAGGCTGCTGTCACTCAACTCAGTCCCCTCCTGCTTTTTGATTGACTAATGCCCAAGCTCATTTAAATTCTCTTAAGGCATACCTCCAGGGCAGTTGCACCTAGTCAGCTAACTGTTATAGTTACTGATGCTAAAGGACCCCTTGGAAGAAAGAATATTACTGCGGTGAGTAATTTTTTCTTATTGGCCACGATGCGGCTTAACAGAGCTGGTGCTGTTGGTTTGCAAGTGTGTGGGTGGGGCTTAATTTGCAGCCACAGTGTGTATTAACAGTGCTGGTGTTTCTAGTTTGCAGGTGGGCAGGCAGGCAGGGCTTTTAAATTCAAAACCGCGGTGTGACTTTAACAGCAGAGCCGGCATTGCCGGTTTGAAAGAGGATGGACAGGGCTTTTAAATTAACAGACATAGTGCGGCTTAACAAGAGAGCTGGTGTTGCATTTTGAGTGCAGGCAGCGGGTCCATTCATAGCCGCAGTGTAGCTCAAGATGTAAACAGGAGGTGCTGGTGTTAGAGCTGGCAGGTGCCAAATTATTTAATTTTGAAGCTACACTTTCAATAAATTTTGTCATACAATTTTCATATCACACTTGAGACAGTCACCAGGGCATGTGGGCATGACAGCCCTTACACTAACTCCGTATCATCAGTGCAGCATAACCATGCTCGAGCTCAAAAATACTGTGGCACAACTATTTTATTATAAAGTCAGTAAAAAATAACCAAAAGTTTTATAAAACAGAAACGTTCAGATTTTTTGATTAGACTGTGTTTTAATAATAGCCATAAGGTACTCCCAGGAGTTATGTTAATATTCTTCTTAATCACTCCTTTGGGTCATGTGGCACTCGGCTGCTCCTCCTGCCACATTATACCCCAAGGGGGTGATTAACTTGAACATTAACATAACCTGTGATTTGTATCAATTCTTTTCTCTCTGCTTTTATAGGCTATGCCCCCATCCGGATCGCCCCCTACCCATCACCCTGCTTCTCATGGGCTTACCTGCTCTCTTCTGTCTGCCCCCAAGGCGTGCCCCTTGTATGGGGATGTGGCAGGACCCCCGACCACTGCTTAACAGGATCCTGTTTTTTGGGAAGCTTGCCATGTCGCCGTGGTGTGGGGCCTTCGAGGGTTCGATCCATCACGCTGCTCTGGTCTGCCAGTGTTTTCCTTAGTTTTCTCCCCTTCCTTGAGATGCTGACCATGGAGTGATGACAACCATGCACGCAAGCATGGTGCATGTCATGTGCCAGCGTCTCCCCTCCCACTGAGCCATTCCGAGGTGTACTGCCAGCTGTATTCACCCAGGTGGCAGTCGTGGACCAGAGCTGGCTACTTTCCCTCCCCGGAGGAGGAGAGCGTCCTCTGGGTTGTTCAGTCTTGCTTCCCCCAGCTGGCTCCCTGATGACACAGACTCGTTTCCAAACCTGAGTCACCGGCAAGGTGAGCAGCAGTGCTACCACTACATTGAGGGGCCGCCTTTCCTGGTCATACCTTATTGCTTAAGAAGTGTATGACTGAAGTCTGTGAAAGTAGATGGCTCATCCCCATACTGGGACAAGGCTTTACCTAGAGGCAGTGGAGCACATGACTGGCATCAGATATGGAAAGACTTACTCAAATGTGTTAAGTTTGATAGTTATCGCCTCATGCAGTTAAAAATATTACATAACATGCTCACCCCTGAAGATGTACAGGCTACCAAATGATACATGTTGCAGGTGTAGTAAAGGGCAAGGAATCCTACTACACATACTGTGGCACTGCCTGAAAGCCAGCGCCATTGAGGCAGGCAATTCAAGAAAAAGTGGACCCCTTGCTAGGCCTAGAAGAGACATTTACACTTGCCATATGCATAATAGGGGACTACACAGGCAAACTGATTGGCAATAAACAACATATTGCTCTTATCGCTGCATTTGCAAGAAGAGTTCTGCTATGACATTGTCTAGACCAGGAGACACCATGCAAGGATGGCACACACAACTTATATTTGTATTCTGGGCAGAAAAGTCAGTAGCAAGTATACACAATAGGATGAAAATATACATCAAAACCTGGGAGAAGTTTCATGTGCTAATACAACTAGAACCATCACAGTCTCAGGAGAAAGGTTCGGTACAAGTATTTCTTTGCTACTTGTATTGATTTAAGGTGCAGATATGTTAATTTAACAAGTGGCCTGACCGTCAGTTTCTCAGACCATGGATCTAACTTGGTATTGTAAGTCTAATTAATTATTCATGAACCTAACGAGGCTTCTGATTGGCTACTGGATGAATTCTTGAACCTAACGAGGCTCCTGATTGGCTACTGGATTGTCATTAACGTCTTAGAAATGACTGATCCAGCTGCCAACTGACGCTGTGTGGTACGCATGGCTTGCGCCACTCTGCTTGAAAACTTAATTGAAGTCAAAATAAATGGGGGTTAAAAGAAAGTTGTTATTGCAATTAGACTTATAATCGCAATAACAACCTTGAAGACAGTAATTTCCTTGGATTAACGACGGTTGGAGGGGATGGCCGCATCCCCCAGTCGGCCGTTAATCCTTCTGATATGACCGGCATCTCAGTCATTATTGCTTAAATAATGCATGGTACATTAAGTGGTGTATAATAATATATGATAAAGTGTGCTCATACTTGGGATCCTGTTATGTCCCTGTCAAGTGATGTGATCTGATGATTCTTTCTGTTTTCTATGTACAAAAGCATTAATACAATACGTGTATTTAAAAATAACAGCAGTTCTGCCAAACAACAACTAAACAGTGTGCTATAGAAACAGTACTCTCTCCTTAGTCTTGCAACAGTTTGTAACTTTAAAAGGTACAGTCTGACTTGTGTCAGGCCTTTGCTTGAGAGCAGTTCCCTTTCCATGATGCAGTACATGTGTGAGAAAGAGAAAAAAACGTCCACGTGGCACTATCTTGACAACAGAAAAAAGGCCCAGTGGCCCATTGACTTTGCTCAGTACCTGCCTGCATCCTCTGCACTTGCCACTTCTATTCGCAGTGCATTCCACTTTTCATAACCCTTTCTGTAAAAGAAGAACCTCTTTACTCCCCCCAAAACCAGTTTCTATCCATGGCTTCTTGCTACGTTGTTTGATGTCTTGTGAACAGAGCACTGCTGTCCACTTTATTAATACCCCTAGGTTTTAAAGGTCTCTATCATGTCTCCCCGGCCTCCAGTGTGTAAATATTGAGACACTCCCAGCTTCTCCTCCATCTTCCCGTCTTGCTCCTAAATCATCTTCATGCCTTTCTTTGAACAGCTTCCTAGAGGTCCTGCCAGTCTTCAGGTGTGAGCTCTGAACAGCTTCCTAGAGGGGTCCTGCCTGTCTTCAGGTGTGAGCTCTGAACAGCTTCCTAGAGGTCCTGCCTGTCTTCAGGTGTGAGCTCTGGAACTGCCACAGTACTCCAGATGAGGTCTAACCAAGACGTTGTTCGGGGGCAGAATTGCCTCCTTCCTTCTGCTAGCAAACCCCCTTCCTATGCACCCCAGTATCCTATTTAATTTCCCTGTAGTCTTGTGACATCGGGCATGGGACTTGACGTCACTATTAATGATCCCCAGGTTCCTTCCCTCTAACATCTGCTCCACCCTCACTCCCTCTCACCAGGACTTTGTTTTCAGAATTCTTTTTGTCAGTATTCATAACTTTACACTTTTTTGGCATTAAATTTGAATTGCTGTGTCTTAACCAGAATAAGTCTTCTCCACAGAGTCCCACTTATGGGTCTAAGCCAAGGTGCTAAAACCCTTTAAGAGCAAATCTTTGCCCAGAGGGCCAGCAGCAGTGACTGAATAAGGGGCCTGTGGGACACCTTGTGGTGCCATAGAAACATAGACTTTGACGGCAGATAAGGACTGCTTGGCCCACCTAGTCTGCCCATTTCCCTACCCAGAGGATAAGCTGCAGATCCTATTTAACCAACAGCCTATTTCTTCCTACCCCCCACAAAAATTGTCTTATGTCTGTCCCATGCATTCTTGAATTTTCCCACAGTTTTAGACCCCACAACCTCCTCAGGAAGGCTGTTCCATGCATCCACTACCCTCTCTGTGAAAAAATACTTGCTCACATTGCCCCTGAGCCATCCCTCCTCTATCTTCAAATTGTGTCCCCTTGTTCTTGCACATCTCTTTTTCTGAAAATTGCTACCCTCTTGGACTTTGTTGATTCCACTGAGGTACTTAAACATTTCTATCATGTCTCCCCTTTCCCTCCTTTCCTCAAAGGTATACATATTAAGCTCCTTTAGTCTCTTCATGTATGGCTTCTCTTGCAGACCCTGCACCATTTTAGTTGCCCTCCTCTGAACTGCCTCCATCCTGTCTATGTCCTTGCGGAGATGGGGTCTCCAGAACTGGACACAGTACTTCAGATGGGGTCTCACACCAACTGTCTGTACAGGGGGATAACAACTTCCTGTTTTCTGCTGGTGATGCCTCTCCCTATACATCCCAGTATCCCCCAAGCCCTCCCTACTGCCTTCTCACATTGCTTGCCAACCTTAAGTTCATCTGATATGATTACCTCCAGGCTCCTTTCCATTTTTGTTGTTGTTGTTACTACCCCCCCCCCCCCATTGTGTACTCTTCCCCTGGGTTTTTATTTCCCAGGTGCATTATTTTGCACTTCTTTGCATTGAATCAAGTTACCATACTTCTGACCATTCCTCCAACCTTCAAAGTCCCTCTCATCCTTTCCATGCCTCCTTGTGTATCAACCCTGTTGCAGATCTTTGTGTCGTCTGCAAAGAGGCATACTTTTCCTTCAGTCCCTCTGCAATGTCACTTATGGCGACATTAAAAGGACTGGACCCAGTACTGAACCCTGGGTACCCACTAGTAACCCCTCTTTCTTCAGAGTGGACTCCATTTACAATTACTTTCTGTGTCCTGTTATCCAGCCAATGTTTTACCCAGGCTACCACCCTGGGACCCACTCCCAGGCTGGTTAATCTGACTATTAATCTTTTGTGTGGGACTGTGTCAAATGCCTTGCTAAAGTCTAGGTAGGCCATGTCCACAGCCCCTCCCTGGTCTACTACTTTGGTCACCCAGTCAAAGAAATCAATTAGATTTGTCTGACATGACCTTCCCGCTGTGAACCCATGCTGCCTTGGGTCCTGTGCCCCACTGGCCTCTAGGTACTCAACAATTCTTTCCTTCAGAAGTGATTCCATCACTTTCCCTACCACAGAGGTCAAACTGACAGGTCTGTAGTTTTCTGCCTCTGTCTTGCTCCCACTTTTGTGAAGGGGAATCACATCTGCCTTCTTCCAGTCCTCAGGTACCACACTATCCTCCCATGATTTGTTAAAAAGGGTAGTCAGTGGTGTCACTAGTTCTCTGCTTAATTCTTTTAGAATTCTGGGGAATTCCATCTGGCCCCATTGCTTTGTCCACCTTCAGTTTTAGGATTCTTCAGAACCCTTTCTTCTGTGAAAGGACTGGGATCGCCCCCCCCCATCCAGAGTGCTTCTGTTAAGTGGATTAGGCACCTCCTCTTTTGTGAATACTGAACAGAAGTATTCATTCAGTATCCCTACTTTTTCACTGCCCCTCTCTGCCCACCCACCGCCTATTCTGTTCAGCTTCACTATCCCTCCTTTGTCTTTCTACACTCCCTGATATATCTATAAAAGGTTTTATCCCCCTTCTTAACTGAGTTGGCTATCTTTTCCTCAGTTTGGGCCTTTGCTATTCTGACTACCCTCCCTGCTTCCTTCTGCCTTAACTGGTACAGTTCTCTGTCCTGCTCCTTCTGTGTTTCCTTATACTTCCTAAATGCTATCTTTTTCTCCCTATCCTTCACCGCCACCTCTTTTGAGAACCATAGTGGCTTTTTCTTTCGTTTTGATTTGTTTATTTGCTTCACACAAAGGCTTGTTGCCTCTATGATGGCAGTTTTGATATTTCCCCATTGTTGCTCCACCCCTTCTTCTAGCCTGTTTGCTAGTGCTTTTCTAAGGCACTTTCCCATCTTGCCAAAGTCAGCCCTCCCGAAGTCCAGAACCCTCACTTTTGTATGACTTGACTCTGTAGCTGAGTTTATCGTGAACCACACTGTTTGGTGGTCACTTGTTCCAAAATAGCTACCCACTTCTAGATCTAAGATCCTCTCACTGTCCCCATTTGAGAGTACGAGGTCTAAGATTGCTCCCTCACGAGTAGGTTCCAAAACTAGTTGGCTGAGGCATGCCATCTGAAGGGCATCAAGAATGGCCCTGCTTTTGGATGTGGCTGCAGCAAAGGTGCTCTAATTGACATCCGGCATGTTAAGGTCCCCCATCAACAGTATCTCCCCTTTCTCTGCTATCCTAAGTATGCCTTCTATCATATCCTTGTCCATTCCCTCCTCCTGACATGGGGGTCTGTACACAACCCCTGTGCGGATTGTGGTGCCATTTCCAGTCTCTGAGGTGACCCACAGTGCCTCCTCTCCTCCCTGTTTACTGTTTTGTTAAGTTGCTTTTATCCCTTCCCTTACATAGAGAGCTACTCCGCCCCCTCTTCTCCCCTCCCTGTCTCTCCTGTAGGTTGTGTACCCTGGTATGTTAACATCCCAGTCATGGTTCTCTGTGTACCATGTTTCTGTGACTGCTACGATATCCAGGCATCCCTCTTCCATCAAGGCCACCAGTTCAGGGAGCTTGTTTCCCAGACTACGGGTGTTGGTACTCATTACCCTCCATTTCTTGATGGCCTTACCCCTTTTTGCCCCATCCCTGTCCTTATTGCGTTTGTCACCTTCTCCATTTACCCCAGTGCTTCTCCCTATCAACATCTCTATGTTGGTGACTACCTCACTTAGTACCCTGATTTTTTTGGGTGGGCTAGGATTTCCCTGCTCCTCTCCAGTGCCTCCCCCCTTGGCTAGTTTAAATGCTTGCCAATGAAGCATTTAAACCTATCACCTGTCAAAAACCATTGCTGGCTCCATCACTGACCTCAATTCTGTTCTTCCAGCCATCGAGTGCACATTGTAGGAGTGAATCATCGCCTCAGTTCCTTGACCATTCATCGCTATACCCTTGTTGTCTTTGTTTTATTTCTTTCCATAATGCCAAAGTTCTTAAAGAAGTCAAAGTTGGACAAGAAGGAGCTCCATTATTTCATCAGTGCCAGTGTGGCGAGAACCACGAATACTGATGACTGACATCTTGTGTGCTTCTTCTGTTTTGGACTAGGTCATGCTATGGGCTTCTGCAACACCTGCTGTCAATGAACTGCCACAGATTGGATATCTGTGAATTGAAGTGGGGCATCTGCTTCCATCCTTTGGGGGCAAGCTTAAATCTGGGAGGTCCCAGGTATGTCCCATCACTGCTGTCTGGAGCTGGTTAAGTCACAAGGTTCTCTGCCCCCCCCCCCCACACACACACTTTGTGGGAGTTGTGCCAGAGACCTCGGTGGTAGGATTTGTGGGGGTGGGGTGGGGTGAGACAGCTAGCTCCTTGTGGGCAGTCAACTGCGAACCTGCAACAGTCGCTCTGTCTCTCTGAGCAGCGGACAACACCAGACTTGGGTTCAAGGCCTTTGGCCTTGTCCATTCCAAGGAAGTTGTTCACCCCCACTGAAGGTGTCACTTGTGCTTTTGTAATCATTCACTGTGACAACTGAAGGTAATACCAACAGTGGCACCAGGCCTGTCTCTGACACAGTTCGTGGTGTTGGTACAAGGCCTAGTGTCAATGTTTGCTCCGGTGACACAAGTCATCCAGATGCCGTACCTGATGGAAGGGGAGGGCATCAGATATGACTCCTACATTGGGGTCAACATAGACGTCGATGACTAGATTGATGCCAATGAGGTTCTTGGTGCTGGGGAAGAGGTCATCTCTTGGGTATGTGCCACTTGTGGTGCTGAGTGAGAGTCAGACATTGACCCTGGTTCACAGTTTTCTCATGGGTACTTTTGGGATGTTGATGTCAGTCATAGATCTGGCCTACCTGAGCGGCCTGCTCCACAGCAGGAATCCCTCCCTTAAATGGGGACCTCCCCTCCCCCCATTGCCACCATCCAGTCCCATCCTCCAGTGTAGGAGTGCCAGTGACGGAAGACTCTCTTCTGCCATCCCCTAAGACAAGTTTACCACCAGAGCTTCAAGGTTTTCACCAAGGTCTGAACTCAGGCAAGCGGCCTGGGACACCTCATGTTTTAGATTTGTCTAGCAGGCCACAGATAGCACAACACCTATCAAGGGCATCTTCTCATGCCATTGAGGTGACCTCCATGCTAGTTGCATCAGCTCTCTGCATCAGGTGGATGTCGTGGCTTTGCCTTTCCCAACTTGCAGCTATGGACAGCAAAGGGTGCTAAACTTAGAGTACCGGGGGCTCATTTCTTCTCCCCTTTGGTGAGGCAGCAGCTGTTGTAGGACACTACCTCTCCTGGGCCACAGGAGCTGCCACCTAGACCCAACCAGTCTCTGATCCTTCCATACCAGTGAGAGCCTCTACCCTCCGATGTTCTCTCTCATTCAGCGGGCTAAGGCTATCCTAAGAGCCTTAGGGTGAGCAGGCTCTTACCTTATAATAAGGAATGCTTGGTACACTGGACCTCTAAGTGGGACTCCATAGAGAAGATTGATTCTGGGAAAGATAAAAAAGTTATGTACTTACCGTAACTGAAGCTCTTCCAGACTATCTTCTCTATGGTCGTGCCCTAACCCTACCCGTCCCCCTCTCGTGGGGAATATTGGGGCCACTGGGCAAGCGCACCCATTTTTAGTGCTGGTTATCTTTTTCCATACTTTGTGCCTCCTTGGCCATGATGAGGCAAGAGTTCTTTTTGTGCCAGCTTCCCCATCCTTAGCACTGTCCACGCCTTCCTGAGCCTTACCTGCTGTCGAGGGCATCCCCACAGATAGTCCCGTGGCAGGGTGAGGGAGAGGAGGGCCTGCACCATCAACCAAAGTGCATCATCCAGTACTTGCTGCAGATTGGCCTGGTGATGTGGCAGGTGGGGGGTGTGGCAAGCAGGCAACATGCATTCCTGTCATGCCTTATGTTTTCCTTTTATTTTTTTTTCTCCTCTTTATGCCCTGGGATCTCGGCAAACTCAGTCGCACATGCGGGTGGAGGCGCAGATGTGCATCGGAACTGCCAGCCCTGCTGCACTTACCTGGCCTAATGCCAACCCCTCATTTGCCCAGTGCTACCACCGAGCCTCCACTCAGTGGCAAGCAAGATCCAGGAAGACCAACCTCCCATTCCAGGACAGGAGAGTTGCCTTTAAGCCGCTCAGTCCTCTCCCAGCCCTCCCCGCCCCCCAGATGACCCCTGGCGGCCTGAGCTCATTCCCGAACTTAGGTTGCTGGCATGGGAAGGATAAGGCACCGCATGTGCCTCAGCCCTCTGCACCACCAGGTCGGCTTAGTGCTGGTTATCTTGGCTGGGTAGGGCAAAACATCTGGCCTAGTCTCTATCTCTTTCTCCTTCTCTTTCCTTTGGGGACTGGGGGCTTCCTGTGAAGAGAGAGAGACGCACACAAAAAAAATCCCCATTAAAAAATTTTCTTTTGGGGGGAAGGGCACGGGGCACTGTGGAGCTTTCAACATGGCGGACACTTTTCTTTGAGAAGCAGATGGAGCTTGATATAAATTAAAACATTTACTGAGCATACTGACTTAAACTTGCCTACGTTGGTGGCTATAGATCTGTTAATGTCTGAGAGACTAGAAACGGGTTCCAAAAAAGACAAGCATGCAGCGTAGAATAAAGTCACTTACCTTTCTTCGGCGTTAGGCTCGTGAGGTGCAGGAGGCAGGCCAACCAACTTTTTTGATACGAGGCCTTGAGAAACTCCGAGCTCCAAATTTATGGCAGTGCTGCAGAAGATCCAGGCAACGGGGGAAAACACAAATTGATGGCTAGCTGCCGTGAAAGCTCAGTTTACTGAACTTGACAATAAGGTACAGTCGAATGCATCACATATCATCGAGTTCAATTCTGAAGCAGAGCGCCAGTGGGAGAGAAATGCAGCCTTTATGCGGGACTTTCATTTTCTTCGCACTAAAATGGAGGCATTGGAGAATGCACACAGACAAGCAAACATCTGTATAGTTGGTTTTCCTCCTAGACAGGCAGGGAGAACAGAGATATTAACAGCTGTGCAGCACCTGATATTTACTGACTTAGGCTTGTTGCCTGAAGACTCCAGTGTATCTATCACAGAGGCCTTTGAGATCCTTATTAGAACCAGACCACGGAGTATCACTGGAGAGCACCCTCTCACAGCCATAGTGACACTCTCGAGCCCGGAGGCCCGTATTCCCTTGCTGCAAGCTGCTAGGCAGCGAGGGGATCTTGTATGGGTGAGCAAACCCAAAACTGGAAAAAAAGCCTTACAGGTGACGAAGAAAACTCTTCTTGAGAAAGGAACTTCTGCTCAGCTTTTATTTCCTGCTCATTTGCAAATTCGTCATGCAGATAAAACCCACAGCCTCACGGATCCTGAAGCTGCAGCAGCTTTTGCCTCAAAACTACTAGATGTTCAGCATGCTTCCAAGAAGAGTGCTGAGGAAGTCAACTCAAATTTGGACCCTAATAATTGAAAACTGAATTGCTGGGGTTTCTTTTTTAATCTTTCAGGCTACCCTGCCCTTCTATAGTCTCTTAAGACATTGTTCTTTTTGAACTTTTTCAGTATATCAATATTGCTACTGCATGTCAGTTTGCTACCAGTTAATATGCCATGTGATTTTTAAGCTCTAGTGCTTTCCTTAGTGCTGTTTATGCAAGTACTGTCTTACCCATAATGGAGACCAGCTCATTGTTGGAGTGAGATTATGCTCCACTCAATTTGTGAACTTGTATATATATTTCCTGTAGTTTGCCTGTATCCCTGCCAGCCATCTGGTATGTGCGTTAGTGGTAGGGGTGTAACGCAATGTAATTGAGCCCAGAACACCTGTTAAGATCCCTTTATGGTTTCATTATGGGGGGGCCCAGTCTCCCACCTTATATTTTCTGTCCTACGAGGGGCAAGAAATCTTGGCTGATATCGTGCAAGTCATAGAATAGGTGGACTACAGACTGTTTTAGGCCCATCCGGTGGGGGGGGAATTAAGTTGTTTTTCTTTTTTCTCTCCACCCCCTGCATACGTCTGTATCCAGGGCGGGGGGGGGGCTCATGCCGAAAATAGATGGCTTTTTGGAATTATTCCGAACGACTAACCCTATATCGGTTCGTTGGGAATAACGGGTTAGAAATGAGGATTCAGGCCTGGTCGCCCTTTAAGCGCTAGTTTTGCATGAGGCTCTCTACTGGGGTGCCCCATCCGGTGGGTTAGTGTTACTCGAAGTACTTACCGGATAGAGTCATATAACCTTGGAAGTTATCAAGTTTGTTTTTTTGTTAAAAGGCTCACATTGTTGGTTGGGCATTAGAAGATCATGCTACTGAGAATCCCGGGAAAATGGAAGGTTAAAAGGAGCGAATGACAGAGGGGAAGATAGCTACATATAATGTGAGGGGTTTGGGTAACCCAATTAAAAGAAAGAGAGTTCTGAACGAGCTGTGTAGGGCCCACGTGGAAATAGTGCTCCTCCAGGAGACCCACTTGAATCAGAAGAAAAGTAGTAAGCTTAAACGAGCTTGGTCAGGTATACTACTCCACTTACAAGACTCACCCCCACAGAAGGGGGGTTGCTATACTAATTCACAAAAACTGCCCCTTCCAGCTTTCCAGCATACAGGAGGGCAGATTCTTATGGTTGAGGGGTAACTATAGGGGAGTTCTGTGCTCTATTTTAAACATTTACGCTTCCAACCATGATCGGGGAAAATTGTGAATTCCTGAAGGAGGTGCTCCTTCGGGCGGCGCCCCCCCAGGAGAGATGTTCATTGTGGGAGGGATTTTAACACAGTCCTCAGCCCCAGGGTGGACAGGTTGGGGGTGTCGTCTGGCCCTCCTGCTCAAGCGGCTCAAACATTAACGAGGCTGGGGAGAGAGCTGGACATAGTGGAGGTCTGGTGTCACCAGCACACGAAGGTACGGGACTATACCTGCTGGTCTGCACTGCATAATGGCTACTCAAGGCTTGACATGCTTTGGCTGTCCACAGATTGGCTCCACAGGGTGGAGGATTCTCGGATCCATCCTTGGACCATATCAGACCACAGCATGGTGTCCATGTTTCTATGGCCACAACTTTGACTCAAAAACTCCACCTGGAGGTTAAGCACATCCCTCTTAAATAGTGGGGAGTACAAAGACCTATTAAAAGAGGCAATAAAACAATATGAGAATGATAACCCCACTCGGGACACTATGGTGGCCATCTGGTGGGACGATCTAAAGACGGTCATAACGGGGGCCACCATTGGGTATGCCTCTAATCTTAAAAAGAGGCAACAACATGAGATTCTTGAGCTCAAGAATCATCTCTATGATCTAGAGGCCGAACATAAAATCTGCTTAGATGAGCAGGTTAAGAGACGAGCAGACTGGATAAGAGGGAAGTTAAATAGACTTTTAGATGAGAAGGTCGAGGGACAACTCAGATACTCCCGTCAGAGGTTTTTTGAGGCAGGCAATCGAGCTGGTAGATTGCTGGCATGGCAACTAAGGAAGGAAGCTGCTGCTCAGAATATCCTTAGGTTGAAGTCCTCAACCGGGCAAGGTCAGCATATCACAGCTCCAGAAGCTATTGCAGCGCAGTTTCAGAAATTCTATAAATCACTGTATTACCAAGATCATATAGCAGATTATTCAGAGATTATTAAAAGGGTACCTGGCCAGAATTCAGTCTAGTATGGACACTAACCAGAGGTGGGAGCTCATAAAGCTGGGGATAGTGGAGGCAACCAAAACCTGCTGCAAAGCCCAGAGCAAGAAGGCTAGGGCTAAGAAACCGATCTGGTTGAGCAAGGAGGTCATGGAAAAGGTAAGGAGGAAAAGAGCTGCCTTTAGGAAGTACAAGAAAACAGGAAGGCGGGAGGACAGGGAGGAGTACTGACAGAATCAAAAGAGGTGACAAGGGCAGTAAGGGGAGCCAAAGCATCTACGGAACTCAGGCTGGCACAAGGCATTAAGAGGGGAGAAGGACTTCTTTAAGTACATCAGGAGAAAAGGGCTGTAAGGACCATAGTAAGGATTAGGAAGGAGGGGTTGGTGGAAGCAGGGTGCGATAAGGAAGTAATTAAATGAGTACTACTGCTCAGTATTTACTAAAGAGAAGGGGTGACACTCAAGGTGGGAGAAATGGCAGAAGCAGGGGGAAGTGGTGACAGATGGGAAATCATGGAGAGCAGAGTTCGAGAGGTTTGAAGGCACTGAGGGTGGACAAGGCGCCAGGCCCAGATGGCATCCACCCCAGGGTACTGGAAGGGCTGGCAGAGGTCCTTGCAGGACCTTGGCAGACCTATTTAATGCCTCACTACATCTGGGTGTGTACCTCAGGACTGGAGGATGGCTCATGGTGCCGCCCACAAGAGTGGCCCCAAGGATGACCCGGGAAACTACAGACCAGTGAGCCTCACATCCATCGTGGGTAAGCTAATGGAGACTATCCTGAAGGAGAGGCTGGTGGCCCTCCTAGAGGCCAGAGGACTACAGGACAGCAGACAGCATGGCTTCATACGTGGCAGATCCTGCCAAACCAACCTGGTCGAGTTCTATGACTGGGTAACTAGGCAACTGGACAGAGGCCATGCAGTGGATGTCCTGTATCTAGACTTCAGTAAGGCATTCGACTCAGTGCCACATGGAAGGCTGGGAAGCAAGTTAGTAGGCACAGGGGCCGGTGCAAAGCTGGTGAGATGGGTAGGAAACTGGCTGCAGGGAAGGCAACAGAGGGTGGTGGTGGGTGGAGAGCTCTCACACCCAAGGGCAGTGACGAGCGGTGTTCCACAGGGCTCAGTGTTGGGACCAGTGTTGTTTGGGATATTCATTGCAGACATATCATGGGACATCAAGAGCAAGATCAGTCTGTTTGCTGATGATACCAAGGTAGAGCCGTGTGGTGGATGACCTAGGGGATGGCAGGGGTTGCAGGATGATCTGGCAAAGCTTGAAACCTGGTCAGACACCTGGCAACTGGGCTTTAATGCCAAAAAGTGCAAGATGCTGCATTTTGGGATGAAGAACCGAAGGAGGAGTTACCAGCTAGGGGGAGTGCAGCTAGCCCAGACAGAGGAGGAGAGGGATCTGGGTGTGCTCGTTACAGGGTCAATGAACAACTCGGCACAATGTAGGAAGGCAGCTGCAAGGCCAACAAAATGCTGGGTTGTATTGCAAGGGGTATATCCTCGAGGAGGAGGAGGTGATTCTGCCACTGTATAGGTCTTTAGTTAGACCACACCTGGAGTACTGCATGCAGTACTGGCGTCCGTATCTGAAGAGGGACATTAAGTTACTGGAGGGGTGCAGCTCAGAGCTACAAAGATGATCAAGGGGCTGGGGACTTATCATACGAGAGGAGGTTGAAGGAGTTGAACATGTACTCACTGGAGGAGAGACAGGGTGACATGATTGAAACCTTTAAATACATGAAAGGAATAAACAAGACTGGTACAGAGGGGCTGTTCAAAGTAAGGGAGGGGAGGGCCACCAGGGGCCATGATATGAGACTGGAGGGAGGAAGGTTCAGGAGGGAGATGAGGAGACACTTTTTTACAGAGAGGGTGGTGGCTAGGTGGAATGTGTTACCTGCTGAAGTGGTATGCAGTAGAACAGTGGACTGCTTCAAACGAGGATGGGACAGGACAAGGGGGAGGGTTAATGAAGGGGAAGGGTGGAAGGGAGGGGCAGCTGCAGAATAAGGGGTGCTAGCTGCACATTCGAGCAGACATGATAGATCTCTAGGCCTTTATCTGCTGGCAAATTTCATATGTTCGTAACTGGAAACATTTTTTTTAAAAGATTAAAATGCAGAAATTATCTACGGAGGATAGGGAGAGATTTGAAACCCCTATAACAGAGGATGAACTCAGGAGGAGCTTTAGAGACCTGAAAACAAGAAAGGCCCCTGGACCAGACGGAATACCATGGGAACTATATAGGGCCTTAGAGCCTGAACTGGTTCCCTTGTTAGGCAGTGTCTGCCAGGAAGTGAGATATGGTGGACCCATCCCACCGAGTTGGCAGTATGCCCAAATCTCGAGTCATCCCCAAAGAGGGGAAGGACCCTGAGCTCTGTGGGTCTTACAGGCCCACCTCCTTCCTAAATGTAGACCTTAAAATTTTACAGTGATATTGGCCCGTAGACTGCAGGAGTGTGTGGGAACTCTAGTCCACCCAGATCAAACCGGCTTTATTAATGGGAGGTTGATTCATGATAACATTACACGCCTATTAAACCTCTTAACACACCAAACAGCAGAGAGGAGACCCATCCTTAGCAATTTTTATGGATGCAGAGAAGGCCTTTGACCGGGTGGACTGGAGGTTCCTACACAGGACGCTGGAGGAGGTAGGGATGGGGCCTAGGTTTTGGGATGGGATTTGAACAGTATGCGGCTCCACAAGCCACAATGGGAGTGAATGGCTTCACCACTCAGAGATTCGCACTCACCAGAGGGACCAGACAGGGGTGCCTGCTCTCTCCCCTCTTATTTGCTTTATGCATAGAACCCCTGACTAGGGCAGTTGAGGGAAGGAGCACAAAATTTCCTTGTATGCCGATGATTCCTTGTTGTTTGTGACTTCTCCCGAGACTACCCTCCTGGCTTTAACAGGGCTCCTCAATGAATATGGACAGGTGTCAGGATACCGGATTAATTGGGACAAATCTGAGGCGATTAAGTTTGGTGGGGTGTTTCCTAGGGGCCGGGTGGAAAACTTTTCTTTTAGATGGGCAGTAAATAACACTGTGAGATACTTAGGGGTTAAAATATCACCAAATTTGTCGTCACTATTCTGACTTAATTATGGTAAACTGTGGGGGGAAATAAAATCTGACTTGGCCAGATGGGACCTACTTCCACTATCATTAAGAGGTAGGGTAGACTCAATGAAAATTAATATTCTTCCGAGGCTGTTGTTTCTGTTTCAAGCTCTCCCCATCCAGGTTCCCAGCTCCTTTTTTAAGACAGTTAATTCGTCCCTCCTGTCATTTATTTGGCAACAGGGTAGAAGACGAGATAACTACAACCTCCTCACACAACCTAAGGAACGAGGTGGTTTGGCCTTTCCTGACCTCAGATTGTATTATCTCGCAGCCCAGCTAGCCCCCATGGTGACATGGGTAAAGCAGCGAAGGGATACAGGCTGGAGAGAGATAGAGGCCCACCTTTCGCAACTGATTTCTTTGGCATCCCTCCCACATGCCCCACTCATGGCAGAACTTAGGAAAGCTGTGCACAACCCTTGGACAAGGCATGCCCTTACGATACTAGTAAGGGTGAGGAAACTTACCCAGACACCTGAAGATATTGGCCCCCTTACTTCTATTCTGGGAGACCCAAACTTTGTCCCTTCCCACACGGACACCAGATTTCAATGGTGGAACAAACAGTCTTTAATACACTTTGCAGACCTTATCCAGAAGAATTTGGTGGTCTCATTTGCGTCACGTCAAGCCATATACTCCCTCACGAAAATAGATTTCCAGAGATATTTACAGGTTAGACACTATTTGATTTCTAACAACTTGATTGCAGGAGTGACCAGAGATCGGACTGCCCTAGAGAATTTTCTATATTGGTCAGTTCGCCTAGCAGAGAGTAGAAAATTCATTCTAGGGACATGGATATGTTGTTCTATCCACACTTATTGGCAGGTTCCTTGCTGCTTTAATTGTTGCCGGAAGGTCTTCAAGCTGGCTCCTCCCACTCACCCGGGTGGTAAAACTCTCAGCTCCGCCCCATGACGCCAGATGTTCCTTACCGCTTGGAAGCTCAGGTTCCCTCCTTAGCATTCTGCGTTTTAGACTGGATCTTAACTCTTCAGTTCGTCCAAAACTGGTTTTGAAGTTTTCTAAACTTCGGTCTTCATCTTCCGTCGCGGCTGCGAAGGACAAATCTATTCCCGTCTTTCGGAGGTGCCCTTGCGGGCAGAAAATGTCCAGGATGGATCCGCACTCCACGAGCGTCTACTGCCTAGGCCTAGGTCACAACCTGCAGGCCTGCAAGTTGTGCTGTTCTTTCTCGGCCAATGTCCTGGATGATCGCGCTGCCCGATTGCAGCTTGGGCGCCCCGAGAAGCGTAAAATCAAAAGAGGCTCGTTGGGCGGTGTCCGCAGCGGCTGGCTCAGCTGAGCAGCTTGAGCAGATGATCGCCCTCGAGGAGGAGGTGGTCCAGGCCACATCTTCCTCCTCCTCCTCGGCTGCGGCATTTATCCCACTCTCTCTGAGTTCCTCGTACACGGCTTCTTTCAAGGAGCTTTGTCAGTCCCTTTCCACGAAGGGAGAGGGGCCATAGCAGGTAGAGGGTGGCTCAGGGCCGAGGCAGCTCTTTGCAGACTCTTCAGAATCCGACGACTCCTCCCTGTTCTCCAGGCAGGTCGACCTGGAGTCCTCCGGGGGCCAGTTATTGGACGATAGCCCATCGTCGTCCTTGGGTCTGCTTCGACTCATCTCGGAGTCCACCGGGATGCAGCTCGAGCCTGTGTCCAAACGGGCCAAGTATCCCCTGATGGAGATTCTGGAACGAGGGGATTCCCCCACGGAGGCCTTTCTGGTGGCTGAGGCCATTGTCGGCCCAGCCTTGGAGCTCCGGCAGCGGCCTGCTTCCTGCCCTGCGCCTTCGGCCAGGATGGCCAGGAAGTATGCAGTCCCTACCGGCTCTTTGCCCGGTTTCTCGGAGCACCCCTCCGCTGAGCAGTTAGTCACCGACAGCGTCTTCTGGCATTCCGGTAATGCTCGGGACGTGGATAAGCCCCCCGACAAAGAGTCCAAAAAGTTGGACTTTGCCGGGCGCAAGGTGTAGGCTGTGTCCTCCCTCGGCCTCCTATTGGCCAGCTCGGCCGTGCTGATGGCACACTTCTCCCTCGCCCTCTTGGGCTCCCTGGATGAGGTTGTCCCTCATCTCCCGACCGACCTGCAGACCACGGTCCGTCAGGTGCGGGACCAGGGTAGGGCGGTGGCGCAGCAGCAGCTTCAGACTGCTCTGGACATAGGTGATTCCTGTGCCAGGTCAGTAGCGGCCATGGTGGCCATGCCTGAGGATATCCACCTTCACGGCGGATACCCAGCACAAGTTGGTAGACGCCCCCTTCTTGGGGACTGACCTCTTCGGCCCTGGAGTGGAGGGACACCTCCAGCGGATCGAAAAGTCCAGTGCCACTCTGGACTTGGTCACCTCTGCCCAGAGGGACAAAGGCCGCCGTCAGCAACAGCATAAGTCCTTTAGTCCTTCGGCCCCTGCAGCTCGACCGGCCCAACAGCACCAGCAACAGGGCCAGCAGGCTCACGCTTGGCATCCCAAACCCAAGCCGGCAGCTTCCTCCAACAGGAAGCAAGGAGGTAAAAGCCCAGGAGGTCCCTCGGCCGGTTCCTCCTCCAAGCCTGCCCAGTGACGGGTTGAGGGGTGCCGCCCCCAGCCTCGTCACTTCCCCTGGGCTCCCCATGGGGGGACGGCTCCGTCACTTCCTTTCCGCCTGGTCCGCTATCACCATGGACCGCTGGGTGTTGGAGGTGGTAGGAAAAGGCCTGCCTCTGGAGTTCGAGTAGGCTCCACCCTTTCAAGACGTTGCCCCTCGAGAGGCCACGGGGTCCGCAGCCTCGCTGTCGACCTGCCGAGCCGATATTGCCCTGCTCCTCAAAAAAGAGGTGATCAGGAAGGTGGAAAATCCTCCTCCAGACCCGGGGTTTGTGTCCAGGTATTTCCTGGTCCCAAAACAGACGAGGGGCTGGCACCTCATTCTCGACCTGCACGACCTGAACAAGTTCCTAAGGTCTCGGACCTTCAGGATGGTCACTCTGGCTCAGATAATACCATCCTTGGAACGAGGCATGTGGTTCTGTTCCCTGGACCTCCAGGACGTGTTCTTTCATGTCCCGATCCGTCCGTCTCATCAGAGATTCCTCCGCTTCAGAGCGGAAGGGTCCCTTTACGAGTTCCGGGCCATGCCCTTCGGCCTCTCTCTAGCTCCCAGGGTCTTCACCAAATGCATGGCAGTGGTGACAGCATTCCTGCGGTGCGGAAGGGTCCAGGTGTACCCCTACCTGGACGACTGGCTGATTGCAGCCCCCTCCAGAGCAGAGGCGGAGCGGTCCAGAGAGCTGGCCCTCCAGGTTTGCTCTCAGATTGGCCTCCTCATCAATGAGGCCAAGTCGGAACTCGTGCCGAAGCAGATGATACTCTTCATCGGGGCAGAGCTCGACTCTCTTCGAGCCAGAGCTCGGCTCCCGGTGGACAGGGCCGAGGTTCTTTCCTCCTTTGCCCAATCATTTCTGTTTGGGCAATCGTGCCCTGTCCGGGACTTCCTGCGCCTTCTGGGCCTCATGACGGCCTGCACCAGCGAGGTCCGTTGGGCCCGTTGGTACATGTGTCCCCGTCAATGGGGACCAGCCCGTGACAGTGACCCAGGATATGTGGAGCGCTCTCCAGTGGTGGACCGTTCCGGCACATCTGCAGGAGGGCATCCTGTTCGTCCGCCCCAAGCCGACGGTCTCTCTGTTGACCGATGCATCTCTGATGGGTTGGGGTGCCCATCTGGGGGAGAACAGAGCGCATGGCCTCTGGTCCTCTTGGGAGTCCCGATGCCATATCAACCTGCTGGACCTCTGAGCGGTCCACCTAGCTCTCACCGCCTTCGCTCCGTTTCTACGGGGTCAAGTGGTTCAGGTCCAGACGGACAATACCACGACCATGTACTATCTGAACCGCCAGGGTGGGACGCATTCCATGCTGTTATGCAAGGAAGCTCTCCGCATATGGTCCCTCGTGCGCAGCCTGGAGATGGATCTCCTAGCCATTCACGTGGCAGGAGCCTCCAACACCCTGGCCGATGCCCTAAGCCGGATAGGGGCTGCGTCTCACGAGTGGTCTCTCCTGCCGGAGGTAGTACAAGATCTGTTCTCCCACTGGGGCACGTCTCAGGTGGACCTGTTTGCCTCCAGGGAGAATGCGAAGCTGAGTCTGTTCCATGCCCACCCCTCAGCAGGGCTCGCTGCAGGGGGATGCCTTCTCGAGGCCGTGGACCCCGGGCCTCTTCTTCGCCTTTCCCCCATTTCCCTTGATCCACAAGGTGCTTCTCAAGGTGAGGAGGGACAAGGCGCAGGTGATTCTGGTAGCCTCAGACTGGCCCCACCAGTTCTGGTATCCAGATCTCCTCAGCCTCAGCTCCAGGCTCCCGAGGCGGCTTCCAGCCCGCCCGGACCTGATCTCAGTCAACCTGGGGAAGGTATTCCATCCGGACCTTCAATCCCTGCACCTGACGGCCTGGTTCCTGAGCGGCTAAAGTTCCAGGCCTTGGGTTTTTCCGATGAGGTCCTCAACGTCGTTGAGGCATCCCGTAAGGAATCGACCAGGAAATGCTATGCCTTCAAATGGAAGAGATTCTCCATTTGGTGTCAGGGGAAGGGCTTGGACCCTTCTGCCTGTCCCTTGGCAAGCATTCTGGACTATCTGTGGTCCCTTTCTCAGCAAGGGCCGACGACCCTTAAGGTGCACCTGGCAGCCATCTCTGCTTACCGGGCGCGGGCCGGGAAGCAGTTGGTGGCGCAGGAGAAGGTGATCTGGTGCATTTTCAAAGGTCTCGACCACATTTCCCCTCCGGTGCGAGAACCTCCACCTCCGTGGGATCTACTGCTGGTATCGGCCAAGCTCATGGGCAAGCCATTCGAACTGATGCACAGGTGCGATATTTCCCACCTGTCATGGAAGACCGCCTTCTTGGTGGCTATCATGTCAGCCAGAAGGATGGGAGAGCTCCAGGTGCTTTTCATCGAGTCTCCTTATCTGGTCTTCCACAGGGACAAGGTTGTCCTGCGCCCCCACCCGAAATTCCTTCCGAAGGTGGTGTCGGAGTTTCACCTTAACCAGGTGTTGACTCTGCCGGTGTTCTACCCCAATCACACCTCGGAGGCTGAATATAGGCTCCATACTTTGGACCCTAGAAGAGCGCTCGCTTATTATAAGGAGCGGACGGCTGAAGTTCGGGAAGAGGTTCGCCAGCTGTTTGTCACCTACGCTGAAGCCGCACCTGGCAGACCTGCAGCCAAGCGGACGATAAGCAGGTGGGTCACCTTCTGCATAGAGCTCTGCTATAGGTTGGGGCATGGAGCCTCCCAGAGGGATAAGAGCTCATTCTACCCGCCATACCGCTGCTTCGGTAGCTGCTTCCAGGGACATCCCTATCCAGGATATCTGCAGGGCTGCTACCTGGAAGTCGGCACATACCTTTATTACCCACTACCAAATCGACCTTGAGTCACGCTGGGATGCTGGTTTTGAGGCCTCGGTTCTCCAGTCCTTATTTCCCAAGTAAGTATTGGGGGTGTGCACCTTGCCTCCCTCCTCCCGGAGAACTGCTAGGAGTCTGCCAATAAGTGTGGATTGAACAACATATCCATGTCCCTAGAAATACAGGTTACTCACCTGTAACAGGAGTTCTAGGAATGGTATATGTTGTTCTTCCATACGACCCTACCGACCTCGGCTTCGACGCACAACCTGGCTTCCAGCGGGCTAGCTCTGGCGTCATGGGGCGGAGCCGAGAGTTTTACCACCCGGGCGGGTGGGAGGAGCCTGCTTGAAGACCTTCCGGCAACAATTAAAGCGGCAAGGAACCTGCCAATAAGTGTGGATGAACAACATATACCATTCCTAGAACTCCTGTTACAAGTGAGTAACCTGTATTTTCTGGAGCCTATAAGTTGTTACAGGGTGAGGGTAGCGCTCAATTTGAAGACCTCCGACAAAAGTGGGAGTCTGAGAGTGGTGCCCCTTTCGCCGACCGCATTATGGAGTAAGACCTGGGAAAGGGGCTGGAGGACCACAACCTCTCCAGGGTGGAGGGAATTCCACTGGAAATGCCTATCTTGCTTCTTTCATACTCCTACAATCACAAAATACTTTAAAGGAGCGGCGTGGATGTGGACAGGTGGGTACCCACTTCCATATATTCTGGGCCAGTCCACAGGTGCATGAGTTTCGGAACAGGGTACACAGCAGACTACAGAGAGGGTGGGGGCCTCAGCTTCCTAAAACTTTTCAGGTATTGGTGCTAGGATGTGGACACCCTGTACTGGGTTCGGCTAGGCAGCAAAATCTTTTCAGAACTATATGCCTAGCGGCCCAAAAAGAAATCACGTCAAACTGGTTGGGAGCTTCCCTTCTGGTAATAGCATCCTGGAAATCTTGAGTAGATAACATTAGGAGAATGGAGGAGCTCACAGCGAAACTGAGGCTCTCCCCGGAGCCCCACACTGAACTTTGGAAAACTTGGGATGCCCTGTGGAATTGATTCTGTGATTGTGTGGAACTAGGCCAATAGAGTAGGTCTCTAGATGTGGATGGGTTTACCCCTCTCTCCCTTCAGCTGCCCTCTAACAGAACATCTCCTGGAATTATACACATGGCATATTTATAGGGTAATGCCTTTAGGTCTCATAGCATGGTCTTCCAAGCTAACAGTTGGTTTATATGGGTCAGGTTCCTGTTAAACTGTTGGCCATTAAATAAAGGTGTGAGTTGACACCTCTTCATGTCATTTAGCTCAAAATATAAATGTATAAAAAGTTATCAGACAAGACACTACTATTTGGAGTCCTGGAAGTCACAGATGTATTATAAAACCGATTTAAGATACTTATCAGAGGCCTTTAGGGCCTTAAATATCAATTGAACCTGTGCACACGTTACCTTGAATATGTTTTTACTGGTTAATCAGGTGAGTATATATTTCTGCATGATGCCTACCACTACATGTGTAACAGTTGTGCTGTGACATTACAATAAAGCTGAGTTTAAAAAAAAAAAAAAAGGAAAAATGATGACTCCTTGTGAGCCAGCCATAAGTTGTGACTTGCGTTTCCTGCCATGGAAAAATATTTAGTTGCAATCACTTCTGCTTGAAGGATTTCAGAGCTTCGAGCTATGTGTGAGCCACCTTATTTCATTTTCCACAGAGTTTCTTTGCATATAAATCCTAAGTTTCTACCGAAGGTCTTATCTGAATTTACACTGAATCAAACGACACACCATCCTGTTTACTACCCTGAGCATGCCAGTCAGGGTGAGGCACTGCCCCATACTTTAGATGAACGTAAAATACTCAGATACTGTCTTAATCGCACCAAGGACTGCAGAAAGTCCTTTCAGCTTTTTTGTTTAATTCGCTCCAGGGAAGAGGGTACTCCTGTTCTAAACAGTGCCTATCCAAATGGCTGGCACATTGCATTACATTCTGTTATAGGAAGCACAGTGAAGAACGTTCACCCACAAGAGGAATGGCCACTTCTGTTGCTTGTTTCAGAAATGTTTCTGCTGCTGCTATCTGTGCTGCAGCCACGTGGAGCACTGTTCATACCTTCAGTAAACATTACAGTCTGCACATAGTCTCACCTGGAAACAAGCTCTGACTTAGTGTGCCTTTCCTGGTTAAACAATTTCCCCTTTCTTGCAGACATGCTGGCTTCAGGCTTGCTGTACTGCAAGGCCTCCTTTCCTGAGTATATATCAGACTGTATCCACCTCCCATTTGTTATTTGGAACTGCTTTGGAATCATTCCAAAGGTTTGATCTGATGGAGAAGATATCCTCGATGAAGACGGAGCAATTACGTACTTACCCTAATAGCAGATCTATGAGAGAATCTCCTCCATTAGGCCATGCCGTCCATCCTTCTGAATCCCTTCTGCTTCAGTGAGGGTTACATCAGATATCGTGCCTGAACCTAATCCATGCATCATACAGCCAGCTCCATGTCTCTCCTTGTATGCCTGGTACTGGTCATATCTCCTGATTCCCGACAGTTGTAGGTCCTCCGAGTCTAATCTCCGTCATGGAACTGAGGAGTGATGGGACTGCCTATATTTATATAGACATTGACGCAGGATGTCGTCATGGGGCTGCCCCACCTAGCAAAAAGTTTCCATGTGATCCTGGCGCCTGATGGCTACAGTTCCAAAGGTGTGGCCATATGGAGGAGATTCTCTCGAAGATGTACTGTTACACAAGTTAATAACTGTTCTTTATGACTGTCCTGTAACAGTAACAGCTAATTCAGTGTGTCCTGCAGGATAATGAGAGAGTCAGGAATTATACAGCAGTTCCTAAAGGCTGCGTGTGTCTTGTAATTTGTGTGTAGTCCTTCTGACCCAAAACAGATCTATGACTGTGAGATCAGTGTTTCATTTTGTTATCTAGTGCTTCAGTTTTTTCTCTTAAGGTTACAATACCAACATAATATCCACAACTATAATAGTGAATTTCATATTTGGCGGAGTTTTAAAATTCATACTACCTCCAGTACTCGGACAAGGCTCTGTATATAATTAGTGCATTACAATGAGGGTTTTTTTTGTTTGTTTTTGGTTTTTAATAAATTGATGTTAGTCAAAATGTCTTAGTGAGGGTAAAAAAAAAATAAACTGGTGCAGTCTTTATGGTGTTTTCCTGAGGTGTGTCCTTGGTTGTGTTCTATTAAAGATGATGTTCTAAAATTAGAGAGCTTTCTGTCTCTCTATAGTTCAATTATCGCTCCACGTGGCCTCAACCACTGAATACGTTCTATATCAGCGATTTGTCAGGAAGATGTTGTAGGTGTTGGGTATCCCAGCCTTTACAAGTTGCCTTCCTGTTGCCCTACTGTTGGGACTACTTGGAGTTCCTAATACTGAGATCAGTGTCATTCCTCTTTGGCCTAGAGCTGTGGAAGAGACATCTGGGGCATTATGGAGGTATCCCTTTTCCACACTGCCCACTTCCAGGGACATCTTAATCGGGTATCTTTATTGTCAAGGCCGCTGACCTTGTTCCCTAATGTGGAGTCATTGAGCGGGTCTGCAGGATCTGTAGCTCACCCCAGTTTGGGGCTTAAGTTTTTTTTTATTTTATTTACCAATTGGTAACCGGGAAAAGCACCATGAGTGAGGGTCGTTTCCTGGTGCAACCCAGGAAAGGGCATGTACAGAGGTAAAATCAGCATAACTACAATACATATAGTAATGAATAAAACTTCAAGGTAACAAGACCAGGGAAAACAGTCATGGTGAATGATACGGTAGGCAGGTACTACAACAGACAAGGTACAGTAACATTAATGAAGCATAAGTGCAAAACTTATTAGGGAATTCCTGGAGGAGTTTCCTGGAAAATAAGTGCAATTGCAGAGTGAGTTGAGGCAGATAGATAAATACACCATGGGGATGGGCCAGGCAGAAAGAGTCTTGGGCATCAAGGAGGGGCAGCCGCCTGTGAGGCAGAGGTTGTAGAGGAGGAACACTGGGGACACAAAGGTGAGAGGTGGGGGAGGTAGATAGACGCATGTCATAGGGTAGATTATTCCAGAGAAGGGGGAAGCGATAAGAGATGGCCAGTTGGCTGGCAGTAGAGTGGGGGAGAGGGATAGAGAAGGTGTGGGCATCTCTGTGGTGAAGGGAGTAGGAGGTGACGGCAGCTTGCCAGAGGTGGGAGGAGAGGTCAGAGGGAGGGTGCCAAACCAGAACTTTGCAACAAGGGAAGTACAGTGAGTAGTTCTACGGTGTGGTAGTGGGGCCAGGGAGAGGGGAGCATGTAGGAGGCAGTGGTGCATAAGGGGATGGGAGGTGGTTGCAAAGCAGCAGAAGAAATTTAGGATAGTATCCAGCATTTTGAGGGATGCGGAAGGGGCCGTGCCATAGACTGTGTCAGCATAGTCAAGGAATGGCAGTATTGTTTTGAGAACCAGTTTGCGTCGGGTGGGAAGAGGGAGGCTGTCTTTGTGGTGGTAAAGGACACCGAGTTTTGGCTGGAGCTTTGTGCAGATGGCGTCAATGTGAGTGGAGAAGTCTAGGTGGCTGTCCAGCCAAAGTCCCAGATACTTAAAGGAGATGTACTGGAAGAGATGAAGCCCCGACCGCTGCACAGATCGGGCCTTCACCTTTCCAATCCCCCCTGCAAACACCAGATTAAATAAATGTAGTCTTTACCTCATCACTCGTAAAATTATGTAAAAGCTCCGATGGAGCCGGCATTTCGACCATAGCACTCTTGGGAAACAACGGGATCTCGAGGATAGTCCTGTGAGGTGTTGATGCGGCATTACTCTGGCATTAATAGTATCCTTATGTACGGAAGTATGAGTACATATATTTTTTAGATACCCGGTGCGGTTTTTAATAATTTTGCCAATATTCCATGGGTTAGAAGGCATACCCATGGAATATTGGCAAATTCAGTATATGTATTTGTACTTCCGTACACAAGGATACTATTAATGCCAGGGTAATACCACGTCATCATCTTGCGGGACTATCCAAGATCCTGTTGTTTCCCAAGAGTGCCATGGTCAAAATGCCGGCCCCACCGGAGCTTTCACATAATTTTACGAGCGATGAGGTAAAGACTACATTTATTTAATCTGGCATTTGCGGGGGGGGGGGGTTGGAGAGGTGAAGCCCTGATCTATGCAGTGGTCAGGGCTTCATCTCTCCATGCAGTTCTCCTTTAGATGCCAGAACAGTATCAAGGGGGTGCCATCTAGAGTTGTGAAGACACAATGGGATTTAAGGGAGGCGAGTTTCTATTTGGAACCGAATAGCATTGTAACAGTTTTTTTATGTATAGTTTCAGTTGGTTTGCTTGGAACCAAGACCGGACAAGATTGAAGTCATCCTGAAGCGGGATCTGTACGCAGGCAGGGAAGGGCCGGAGGAGAAGATGACAGTGTCATTCACGTACTGTACATATGCAGGTTTGCGGAACTGCAGAGGGAGGGAAAATCATTTATGAAAATAGAGAAAAGGATGGGACCAAGGATAGATCCCTTGGGGACCCCGGAGTGGATAGGGAGAGGGGAGAAGATAGCATCACTGATTTGGACAGATTGCTGCCTGTCCCTGTAGGTATGATCGGAACCAGGCTACTGCAGGGTTGGCAAGGCCTATTGATTTGAGCTTGTGAAGTTGGAGGGTGTGTGAAACTGAATCAAAAGCCTTAGCCAGGTCAATAAAAATGGGAGCAGTGACATGACTCTGGTCCATGGCTGAGAAAATGGAGTCAGTGACCCGCAACAAGGAGGAGGAGGTGGTGGAATGCTGCTTTCTAAAGCTAGATTGTGCTGGGGAAAGAGAATTACTGGCAGCAAGTAATTCAGAGAGTTGAGTGTATAAGGGGCTCTTGAACCTTGGTAAGGGAGGGGGGTAGGGAGATTGGCTGGTAGTTACTAGGGGACGATGTGTCACCACCTTTGTGGAGTGGAATCACCTTGGCTGATTTCCAAGCTTTAGGGACTGTGGACGTGGAGAGGAGAGGTTTAGAATATGGGTCAGGGGGGTGACTATGACAGGGGCAGAGATGTGGAGAAGCTGTGGGTGGATACCATCAGGACTCGATTTGGCAGGGTTCAGAGAGATAAGGGAGTTGTAAACTTCTAGGGGGGAGAAGGGGATCGGAAACTCAGCCGCTGGGAGGTGGGTTTGGCTTGGCAGGACGGGTCAGGTGAGCCAGCCAGGGGGTGATCAGGAAGAGCACAGGAGATGAAAAACTTATTGAAGACCTGGGCCACTGAGGCAGGGTTGGAGACGGGGGAGCCATCTAGTTTGAGGATTGGGCACGTTTGCTGGATGGGTGGATCGACGAGTGTGTGAAGCACTTTCCAGAAGGAGGCAGGGTTGCTGTCTTGCTGCAGTTTGGATTTGAAGTAACTGGTTGAGTTAAGTTACTGCAGACCCTGGTTTGGCTTAATTGCCTGAGATGTGACCGACCCCCCCAGCCAGGTTCAGCTGAATTTGATGCATTGGGCAGGAAGATGTTTTCTTTGGCATGTTCTCTCTTGAAAATTGCATCACATCAGGTTCACATGACGGACTTCCTGCACAGTCTGTGGTTGCAGATACATACTGCTTGCTGCAATCCTAGATTGTACAGTCATTGGGCAGGCAATTGACATTTTTTTTTTTTTTTTTTCAATTCAACTTTTATTAAAATTTTGACACCATAAAGGAATACATCCAGAAGGAAAACAGGATAACATCGAAAATACTTGTCATTAAAGAACAGATTATCAGGATGTAGTCCTTGCCCCCCAACCCCCCAAACGAACCCCCCCAACCACCCACCTATTGCACAGCACTCTGATGTTAACTAGCTGGAAAACTGAACAACAAGGACCGTTTACCGTGGAGCCGGAAAAAAGGTGTACAAAGAACCCCAGATACGATTAAAGCTAGAGAGTTTATACTGTAAACTTGCAATGGTTCTGTCTGTTCTAAGATTAGCTAGAAATTCCTGCAACCATTCGCCATAAGAGATCTCAATGTTATCTTTCCAATGCCTCAGGACTAATTTTATGACTGAAGCTGATATCAACCCATATGATATTTCCTACATCGGACATCAATCCTAGTCATGTCTCCCAAAATACAAACCTCCGGGTAAATAGATTTTCAAGTCCTAAAAGGGATCGAGATTTTTCTTAATAGTTTCCATAGTTTTATTATTTTGGGGCAGTGCCAAAAATATGGAGTAAATCTCCAACCCCTTGTTGGCATCTGAAACAGGAAGTTGAGGAGGCCATACCTCTCAGCTAATTTTACCGGGAAAATAGGAGTTGTGTAATAGTTTAAATTGCATTAACCTCAACCTATCTTGAACTAAGAAGTTATGGCAAGCCCCCAAATTGCTTCCCAGTTAAAAACATGTTCAGGAAACAATTGCAACCAATATTGTTTGGGGCATAAATATTAGGATGTAACCAGCCAATTAAAATACTATATATACCTAAATAGCTTGAGCTCTAATTGCTGGCATCAAGGTTACTTCAAAATCACCTAGACCGCAGTCCCAAGACAAGGTGCTCATCTTCCCACAAGGAGATGACGGTTGAAAAATTTTAAATATCAGACGCTGGGAATTTGAAACTTACTCAAAATATCCGTGAAGTAAGCAATTTGCCCCTCATCAAATAAATCTCTAACCGCTACCTTTTCCAATAGGGGTAGCCAGATGTTTTGGATAGGCTTTCCATCTATCACAAAGTTAGGATTCCTATTATTGGTTGAGCCGGATCCCGGTGTGACAATAATTTAGAAAAGAACAGAGTTGTGTATGTACTCTAACTGAGGTTTCTATGGGGGATTTTCGCAAAACGGAGGGAAGAATTTTCAATGGACAGTATATCAAGGCCTCAGGCCTGAGGCCAGCGTCCACAATCTGAGATACCTCTAAATCTAACCATAGTGGTGTATAATTGTCAGCCCGTAAACCATCCGTTTTTTTAAGCCAACAGAGGTATTTCGAGGCATGACTAGCCCAGTAATATAACGCAAAGTGGGGGAGTCTCAGGCCTCCAAACATCTTTGGGGCGGACAATTTGAAATAGGACAATCTGGGTCTCTTGTAGCTCCAAATGAAACCGGAAATGATTCTATGTACTTTTTTAAACCATTTAAGCGGAAGCCAGTTTTTAACATACTAATGGGTAAAATAACGGGAAAACGCTCATTTTACCAGATTAATTCTGCCCCAAATAGACAAAGGGATAATCGCCCATCTCTGTAAATCAGTCTCAATATCACTGAACAACGGTCCATATTGTTTTGTATTAGGCGGATGTGTCCTTAGTTAACGGAGGCCTAAATATTTGATAAGCTTAATATTCCAGGCCAGCCCGAAAGGGGCAATCTCATGTGCACATGTCCTAAAATTTAGGGGGAAGACCACCGATTTGCTAATATTAAGCTTATAATTGGCAATAATACCAAACTCATCAATAATATCTAACAAAACTGGAATGGAAGAGGATACATAGATACATAGACAGTGTCGGCAGATAAGGGCCTATGGCCCACCCAGTCTGCCCATTTAAGTTTGTAAGTTCAGTTTATGTTTTCCAGGAAGTCTGTTGCCCCTTACCCCTGACCTCCAGAATTCCTTTATGTCTATCCCATGCATTCTTAAATCCCGTGATTGTTTCAGCCCCCACCACTTCCTCTGGCAGGGTGTTCACTTGTCCACCACCCGTTCTGTGAAGAAATTCTTCCTCCGTTTCCTCTGAATCGTCCTCCTCCAACTTCATCCCATGCCTCTAGTCCTGGAACATCTTTTTCGCTTAAAAATAGTGTTTTCTGCACCCTGTTCCTCCCTGTAAGATACTTGTATGTCTCTATCATATCCCCTCTCTCCCTCCTCTCCTCCAGGGAGTACATGTTCAGTGCCTTCAACCTGTCCTCATAGGACTTGTGATGCAATCCATGCACCATCTTTGTTGCCCTCCTCTGAACCTTCTCTACCCTGTCTATGTCCTTACGTAGGTATGGTCTCCAGAACTGTACACTGTACTCCAGGTGGGGCCTCACTAGTGTCTTGTATAGTGGAATTATGACTTCCCTTTTCCTGCTGGTGATGCCCCTGCCTATGCATCCCAGCATCCTATTTGCTTTACCTGCTGCCTTGTCACACTGTTTCCCTACCTTGAGGTCATCAGAGATGATAACCCCAAGATCCCTTTCCTGCTTGGTGCATGCTATATCCTCACCCCCAACTGATATATTGTGCCAGGGTTTTGTGCCCCATATGCATTATCTTGCACTTCCTTGCATTGAATTTCAACTGCCAAACCCTGACCATTCTTCAAGTTTCTGCAGGTCCCTTCTCATTCTGTCTACACCCTCTGGTGTGTCTACTCTGTTACAGAGCTTTGTGTCATCAGCGAACAGTGAAATTCTGCCTTCTAGGTCCTGTGCAATGTCACTGATGAAGATATTGAATAGTACTGGTCCCAGCACTGATCCCTGTGGTACCCCACTGGTCACTCTTCCTCTGTGGAGTGACAGCCATTTACCACCACCCTCTGTGTCCTGCTGTCCAGCCAGTTACCTACCCACCGCACTACTATCCTGCCCACACCCATATTCCCCAGTTTGTGCAATAGTCTTCTGTGTGGCACAGTGTCAAAGGCCTTGCTGAAGTCCAGATAGGCCATGTCCACTGCCCTCCCCTGATCCACCTCCCTAGTCACCCTAGGATGGCTGTGAGATCTGCAAAAGAAGATCATCTGCATATGCCAGAATTTTCAGTGTGCGCCCCCAAATTTGGATACCCTGAATTCTTCGTTCCTGTTTAACTCGTACAATAAGGGGTTCAATATATAGGTTAAAAAGGAGTGGAGAGAGGGGGCAGCCTTGTCTAGTACCTAGGAAAAGTCTAAATAAAGATGAGGTAACTCCATTGCATGTAATTCTTGCTGATGGAGATTTATAAATAGCTTGAATCCATCCCAAAAATTGTTGAGGAAAACCAAAACATCTCATAACTTTTATGAGGACATTACCATATACCCTGTCAAAGGCCTTCTCGGCATCCAGGGAGACCAAAACCATGGACTGATCAGAATCCCTGGAGGCCGAGAAGACATGAGCCAAGATCCTCAAGTGATCGGCAGAAGATCTACCCTTCATAAATCCCACCTGCTCTGGTCCAATTAGGCCGGAAGGACCTTATTTTAGTCTGTCGGCCAATAACTTGGTGAGAATTTTAATGTCCTGATTAAGGAGGAAATGGGTCTATAGTTGGCGACAAGATCGGAGGGCTTGTCCGGCTTAGGTAAAAGGACAATTAAGGCTTCAAAGAGAACTATCGAGGCCCCGCCCAAAAATACATTGAAACAGTCGTAACAGAAAGGAGTTAATTCCTTGGAAAAGTCTTATAAAAGTTGGCGGAGAGGCCATCTGGGCCAGGTGTTCTATCTAATGGGAGGACTTGATGACCGGACTACTTCTTCTGCCGTGATGGGGCCAGCAGCAGAAGTCGATCAGACTCACCCAATAATGGAAAAGTTAGTTCCCCTAAAGCGGTCGATCTTGTCTTCGACGGAGGATCTTCCATGGGCCCTAGATCCCTTTAAAGTAATTCACAAACTCATTTAAAATGTCTTCAGGGGAAGTTATGATAGTATCTCTCTGGGGAACGAATAGCTGGCACCCACCTGAAAGACTCTAATTGTTTAACTCTTTGGCTAAAAGTCGCTGTCGCTTTTTCCCTTGGTCTGTAAAACAGCCTTAGATTTTATGAATGCCCACTCAGCTTGCTCATTTAGTAGTTTGAGGTAGTAATCCCTTAACATGATTAACTCCTGTCTATAGGCCTCTGAGGATGAATTGATAGGCCCGCTCTTTGTCACGGATTTTGGATAGCAAGTCAGAGATAACATTCAGCTTTTCTCTTTTTTTGGGAGGCCAGACCAATCAAAATACCCCGGATAAAAGCTTTAAAAGCCCCCCACTCCATATCAGGTTTATTAGTGGAATTTAGATTGAGAGAAGTAAACTCTGCTATTTGTGCTGATAGATATCTGACCAATTTGGGGTCCTTTAGCAACTGATTGTTAATCTTCCATCTGCTCCCCGGTTTAGGTAGAGCAGAGAAAGTAAGAAGGCATTTTACAATGGAGTGATCCGATAAAGGCCCAGAAACAATATCCATGTCTAGCACCCCAGCCAGGAGAGTATTGGAGATTAGAACATAGTCTATCCTGGATAGGTGTTATGCACTTGTGAGAATGAAGGTGAAGTCCCATTAGGATGAAGCACTCTCCAAACATCACAAGCCTAATCCATCCATCCATCATCTCCTAACAGCTTTCTGCCCCGGGTTAATCCTTTCCCAATAGAGCGAGATCTATCTATTGACGGGTCCATGACCAGATTGAAGTCACCCCTATCACCATTGGCAGGCTACTCCAAGAGGAGAGTAACTCATAATATGGACAAAAGCTTGGGGTATCAGTGTTAGGGCCATAAATTGAGCCCAAAATAATTTCTAAAGTCAGTAAGGTACCCTTACAAAATATACCTCCACACTTGTCTTCAATCACTTGAACTGGAAGAAAAGGGACTGATTTGAATCATAATCATTACCCTCTACTTTGGGAGCTCCTTTCTGAGACGAAAGTCTGGTCAATTTGCAATCTACGCAGCTGGCTGCTTTCGGCTTTCGACAAATGAGTCTCTTGTAAAAACATAATATCTGCTTTTACGTAATCTAAATGCTTTAAAATCTTATATTGTTTAGACTTATGGCGAAGTCCATGCACATTCCAGGTTACCACATTGATGTGCCTAGCCATACGGTGAGGACTGATCAAGATCTAAGTAATCAAGATACCAGCCCTGCACTATTAAACCTCGATAAATAAAGAGTGCTGTGCAGAAGGTCCCCCTTCCCCCAAAAATACCCAAAAACCCATAACAGTCACATAACCGACACCCCAACAACCCCTCCACCCCAGACCCTCCCGAACTATCAATGAACATGACCCCAGAACAATGAGAAACTCCGCCTCCCCCCCCCCACCCATGTTAATACTTCCACATCTAGGTCCACTCCACAATTAACCTAGTTAATATTATCTTAACTTAACTCTATCCCTCCTCTCCACCCTACATTTTAATCCATCCCAGGAGTCTTGATAAACCATCTTATTAAATTGACAAAATTAATAAGAAAAGAGAGTGGTTTATAATAAACCTAAAAGGCAAAGGGTCCTTAGTTAACCTTAACTAGTAGCCACAGTGATAAATCCCGTACTATACTAAAGCAACTAATTACATCACAGTTCTGTAGACCTTGAGTCACGCCTGATACGGTATCCTCCCTTTCTTTACCCTCACAGCACCCATGGGTGCCGCAGGACCCAAACAAGTTAAGTATCGAGGAGTGTTGCATCTGCAATTTGTTAGCATCCATGCTTCTAGGACATGCATAAAAATAAATAAATAAAAAGGGTCCAACCGTATGAGGCTTGAGGTTGTATCCAACTGCAGAGAAAAAAAAAAAAAAGGAGAATAGGCACTAGTCCAGGATACCAAAGTCCAGCTCTTTCCAGCCCTCTTCTAGGCAAGAACTTCCCAGGGAACCACTACTCTATCCTATGACAGGATCGCCCATCAAACCAGATTCTTAGAACTGCACCAAAGAAAACCTCCTCATGGATCCCGAAATAGGTCTGGGAACAGCTGCTTTAGCCCTAATAGTGTAGAATCTGCATTGTCAAATGTATGCCTGATGTCATTTGCCAACACTTGAAATCTAGCTGGATATCTCATCCGAAACGATGTTTGCGCAATCAATTTGGAGATGAGAGTATGAAAGGAAGCTCTTCTGTCAATAGATATTGGCAGGTCTTGGACCACCCTTAAACGTGCCCTTCCCAGGATATTTCTTTGAGGTCTCTGGATTTATTTAGGAAGTGCTGCCTTTCCAAGTAGTTTAAAAATTTAAAGATAAACGGCGGGTGGCGCTCCAGTCGGAGGTCATAGCCCTCATCGCCCTATGTGCCCTCTCAATGACATACACTTGTCCAAAAGGAGAGGGCCAGCTATTTTCTGAGTAAAGCGCTGGGCAATTTAACTGGATCCGAGCCTCCTCTTTCTCTGGGAGGCCTATTATAACACGTTGTTACGGCGGATCGCCTTCAAGGTCCTCGACCTTGTTTTCTAGCTTGGCGATCCGCTGTCTCATCGCCGCGGGTGTCTGAGCCAGCTTGTCATGCTTCCGCTCGAGCGAGGTAATGCGAGGCTCCGCGTCTGTAGCCCTGCGCGTTAAATCCTCAATAGCGCGGGACACATTTTTGACCTCGGCTGTAAGTTCCTTCATCTCCTCACGAAACGGTTGAAATTCCTTCAAGAAATTTGCAAGGGTGAGTGGTTCTGCTTCTGGGATGCTAGGCACTGCAGTCGCGAATTGTTGAGTACCCGAGGCCCGGGCTTTTTTCGGGGCCTTCTCGGGAGTCGATGGGGGTGTATGTTTAGGCAGCGAATCTTTAAAATCTGCCTCCATTTCTTTTTAGTAAACGCTGGTATACACCTTCGGACGTCTTCCCAGGCAGAGAGGGAGTAGCCAGGACCTAAAAAACCTCTATATTCGAGACGAGTGGAGGGAGCTCTAGGAGACTGCTGTTAGCTCCTGCTCTGCATCACGTGATCCTCCGCAATTGACATTTCTTATGAGTCGGACTTATGAGACAGGTTGTTCTGGCCCTTTGCATGTTAAACATCTTGAAGTGTGTTTTGGAGAGAAAAAAAAAGAACTGTCAATAAGTATAGCTTTTCTGCTTTGAGCATGGTGGAAACGCCACACAAGGGACAATGGATTTGTCTAAGTTTTCTTGTTGCTGCTTATTTCCACAGTGCATGTGCAGCAGAGTGCTTTTCTGTGAGTTGTTTCCTTTACATTGATATCTTAGGTAATAATGCTTGTGTTGCAGACCTGTTTTCAGGGTTTTTTTTTTTTTGCTACTTTATTTTTATTCTGTTATGGATAGCAACATTGAAAACTCTGTCACATTACATAATTTAGTAGAGAACCACTAAGGATGTTCAATGAAAGCATAAATATAGTGCAATACAGCCAAGGTCATTAGAACCACAATAATGCTCATGCATAAAGGAAAAAACTGTAACAGACAAGCTCAACCTTACGTGTGGTGCTACTATCTTTATCTGTGCGTTCCCGCCAGGCTAGGATGTGGACCTAAAACAATATGTGGGGCATGGTAGTCTGAGGTGCTAGTTAAAACTAAAACAACTAGTTGAACTAATTTAATGATAATCAAGGAGAAATTATGAAGATTTAATCAATCTGAGCCCTTCTACAGCCATCCTAGCAATATCAACACTGTAAAAGAGAAGACCCTATACTGCCCCAAATGTTGAATGATAAAGTGTGGGATGAGCTTATTAGAGCAGAGCTTCAAGGAGCATTAATCTCGGTGGATGGGGTCTCCAAAATGTGCCAAGGGCATCCAATTTCGAAAAAATGTGTCGTGCAAAGACAAGGGGTAGCTGTAATGTTTTCCATAATTTCTATTTCAGAAACTTTACCTTTCCATTGAGCTAATATAGGGGGCTGTTGAGACAACCAGTTCAGTGTAATACATTTTAAGGCGGCCACCCTTAAAATGTGAAATAATTTTGCCGCTGTTTTCGATCCTCGAAGGCTCTCCACTAAGTCAAGCACCAGGTTATTAAAAGTGAATGGGAAAGAAGCACTGAACAAAGTCTGCATGCAGCTATGCACTTGAGCCCAATATGAAGTCATTAATGGGCAGCCCCCAAAAATATGCCAGTGAGAACCAACAGAACCACAGCCTCTTCAGCACCTATCTGAATAAGATGATTAAAAGTGTGTGGTTACTATTGGAGTACGAAAATACCGCATTAATATTTTCCAGTGGAATTCTCACCACGTGGGCAAGGTTGTTACCGCCCAGCCATTTTTGAATCTTTGATTCCATTGTGACTGTGGAGGAGGAGTACCCGATTCTTCCTCCCATTTCAATGTGATGGCCTCTGTATTGGAGGAAGCCATATCAATCAGGAGCTTAAAGAGGCAGGATATTGCCCTGATTTTTGCCCTCAGGATAACCCATCCATAAAAAATCTCCTCTGACTGTGTTTGCTGCCTTAGTAATTGCTGAACGTGTGGATGTTGAAGAATAAAAGGTCTAGTTTGTAGGAAGCGGAAGTGGTCCTCTCTTCTTAATGCATATTTGTCCTGTATTTGCTGAAAAGACATACAATTAGGCCCATTAAGGAAATGTATAAATTAAGTGAGGCCACATTCCTCCCAATATTGAAAATCTTTATCTAGCTGAGGTGGGACAGAATTCTCATGGTGTCTGATTTGCGAAAGAGGGCCTAAAGTATTTGGAATGCCTGCCATGTGACATAGTTTAAGCAGGATCTTTATTGTGTGTTTGGTCCATGGGTTTTGTACATTGTGAAGCATAGTAGATGATATCATGTGAGTGGGTATGGTCCAGAGAGGATAAGAGACCAGGTCCCAGAGCTCCAGTTCGTACCATCCAGCTTCCATAAGTTGCTTAAGCCAAGCATATATCCAGGGTCCTTATGCCGCTAAGTAAAATTTCCAGAAATCCAGAAGCCCTATACCACCTCATTCTCTAAAGAGACAAAGGGTAGGATGAGAAATTCTGGGACGTTTTCTTTGCCATATAAATCTTAGTATGGTATTTTGTAACTGTTGCCAGAAGACCCTAGGAATGGTTATGGGAAGGGTTTAAAAATTAAAACAGTAAGCTGGGAAGAATGTTCATTTTTATGGACTGTATCCTATCATATAAAGTCAGGGGGAGGACAGTCCATCTGGCAACATCTAATTTAATATTCTGTAACAATTTCTGATGATTATTCTGGAACGGTTTTGAAATGTCTATGGAAATTTGAACGCCCAACTATCTAAATGTGTTTTTAAGTGCCCAGGCAAAAGGAAAATGGGCTTTGAATCCCGTCGGAGGGGTACCACTCAAAATCATCGCCTCAGACTTTGAGAGATTAATCTTGTATCCAGCCAGGGTGCTGAATGTACGAAGAACCTCTAAAAAATGGTGGGGAGCATTCATGGGGTCACTCCAAAAATAATAAAGTGTCATCCGCATAAGGTGCAACTTTTTTGTACTTGGGTACATACTTTTATGCCTTTTATCAAAGGACGGTTCCTAATCCGGACAGCCAGGTGTTCAAGGCAAAAGGCAAAAAGAAGGGGAGAGAGGGGGCATTCCTGTCTGGTTCCACGGTTTAAAGAAAACCTATCTGAATAGCAACCATTCACCCATACCATAGCCTCAAGACTCTCGTACAGGGCTGTGACAGCACTTACAGATTGGTCCCCAAGGTTAACTTTTTCAAGCAGTGCATGTAAAAAATACCAGTCAACTCTTAATCGATTGCTTTTTCTGCGTCGACACTAATAGCCAACTGAAAAGAATTTTGGGATCTTTGTGAAGAAATAATATTTAAAAAATGATGTATATTATCCTGTAGTTTTCAGTGGTTTTATTTATTTTTTTATTTCGTCTAGCCATTTGGATCAGAGCATTTGTTTTATTTTGTATATCTGCTTTCTTTACTCAAGCTCATATTTTCTCATTCTTCTGCTTGGCTTCTCAGATGGCTAAAAAGTTCCAGTACTGACGTATGTGGGGGCAGCAACACCATTTATCTGCTGATGTACACATGGTGCAGTACGTTGGCATCATACTTGAAGTTGCTGACCCTAAATGTTCTAGGTTCCTTAGTGGTCTAAGTACCTCCAGCATGAAGATCAAAGAGTGTGGCTGTAAGGCAGAGATTCGCTAGAGTGTGGCTGTAAGGCAGAGATTCGCTAGAAGATCATGAGTTACTGGTTAAGCAACTTTCCTTGTGTTTGTCTCCATGGATTGTCAACCTTAACCAGCATTACAATTCTGTAGCAGGGAAGCAGTTGAAGGCTTTGTTTGAGTTCATTCCATTGGAGCTGTTGCCACTACAATGGCTTCTCTGAGATTGATCCCTAGTGCAGAAGTATGCAGGGCTGCCATCTGGAGTAATGTTTACACTGGCACTAAACGTTATTCTTCATATGCTCAGTGTAGGAAGCATGCGGTTTTTGGGTTGACTGTATTGTAAGGTTTACGGTCCTTATGAACTGTGTTTGTCTTCTACCACCCCAGTTCAGAGTTTGCTACTGCTGATCACTTAACCAAAGAGTGGGGCCCTTTGGAGGAGACTGACTCTAAGATAAGAAAGCTGCTTGTAATTCGTGATAGTCTTGATTATCTCCTCCACAGAACTACACTTGCCCACCCAACATTCCCTGGTCTCATGAATGGTCTCTGTTTGCTTGTTTGTTCTTTTCCTCCTAACCAAGTGAATGGGCTATGAAAACTGGTTGTTGTGTCTGTCTAGTATTGTGATTTGTATTTATTCTACGGCAACCTGAGTAAAAGGGCACCTTAAGAAGAGCATCTATCCATCCACTGCTCATTTCCAGAATGAGAAATGGGGTCCTTTGCAGGCAAGTGCCCCCCTTTTCTCTCCTCAGTTTACAGTACTGGACATAAAAAAAAAAAAAAAAAGTTCCCTCGTATTGTAGCATCTCTGAATGTACCTCAGGCTAATTGGCTTAACTTCTCATTGAATACAGTAGATTGCTGCACTACCTGGTACCACACATGTTGCAGCATTCCACAGTAACTGGGAACCTTTTGGTTGCCGCCACTGTAAATTCTCTGTTCCACCTAGTACTGCTAATGGAGCCCTCTGACAACTACTTGAGATGACAGCTAATCTGAGCATTTTCACAGCAGTTCTCCCAGACATGCCATCATGACTTTAACAAGCTGAACCCACACTGAGGGGGACATTTACGTTTTTTTGACTGACTTTATTAAATTTGCCTTCTCTCGTCACTAGGATGTGCAGAGTAAACTGCGGGAGTCCTTCAAAGGATGGGAGATGAATTCATGACCTACACTAGCAAAACAAGCCAAGGTAAATTCTTTCTTTTTGGGAGGAGATAGTCAAGCTAAACCAAACTTTACCAACAAAGGAGTTTGCACACATCAATAGATGGAGTCAGTCCCAAGCATATGAAAATTAAAGGTAAATTAATGGCTTCAAAACAGTAGAATAAATACTCCAGTATTCCTAACTTTTATGCAGTATGCCTTTAAGCCAGTTCTGCCAGGAAATGGAACGTTATGCTAATGATGGAACACCACTGGCACGTGCCACTTTTCAGATGCTGCCCCTATCAACTGCCTACATGCTAACCTCTCAGATTTCACTCTCCGTCTGTCACGACTAGACGCTCGGGGATCCTCTCCTCAACATCTTGTCATGAAGACTTATAAAAAGACACAAGTATTTCTTATTTTTTCATTTGCTGGCCTTATCTTTTGTTTTTAGCTTAACTGCTAAGTTTATTTAGTTAAAATTGTTTTTCTCAGTTTCTTCCGGTTCGGCAAAACCAGAGGGGAACCGTGAATATTTTTAGTCTAGAGCAAAGTTTTGTGAAAGAAACTCCTTTATTTTAGCTTCAATTGTTTAAATAAATTTATTTTGTATAACTGCTATTCTAGGAGGGTGGATATGTTGTTCATCCACAATTCTCGGCATGTCCCTTTCCCCTTCAAATCTTGCCGGAAGTCTTCAAGCTGGCTCCTCCCACCCACCCGGGTGGTATATACCTCGGCTCCGCTCCATGATGCCAGATCTTCCTTTCCGCTGGAAGATACAAGTTCCCTCGTGCTCTCAAAGTATATCGTAGGCCCTGGATTCTACTTGTCGGTTTTTACCGAAAATTATTCTCAAACTCATTCGAGTTAGCGATTGCGCTTTCACCGCATCTGACATGGAGGAAAAATCTTCCCCCGGATTTCGCTGGTGCCCCTGCGGCCAGAAGATGTCACGCACCGACCCCCACCTAACGTGCGTTTACTGCCTAGGTGTTGGACAAGACACTTCATCGTGTAGTTTTTGCCTGGCCTTCCATCCCAATGTCCTGGACGACCGTAAGGCGCGTTTGAAGCTGGGGAGACTGGAGAAAAGGAACCCGCCAGTGAAATCGAAAGAGGCGAGGTGGGCGGTTTCCGAGGCCTCGGGATCTGCCGAGCAGCTGGAACAAATGAAAGCATTTGAGGAGGAAGCAGCTCGAGCTTCGACCAATCGAAGCTTCTTTGTTCCACTGAACCTTGGCTCCACCATTACAGGCTTCTCCAAGAAGTTGTGCCAGTCTATCCCCACTCGGCGTGAGGCACCCTCAGGCTTGCACTCCTCCCACTCTCGGAAGAGAGAGAAGGACTCCGGGTCTTCGTCTCGACGAAGATGTTCCTGGGACCGAGAGGTCCAAGTCCCAGGAGCACGCGGTCTCGACTTTGGTCGAGATCGCATCCTCGGCCACCGGCTTTATGGATCTTCTGTCTGGCCAGGGGACCGAGGAAGTGGCCAACGAGGTCGAAATTATCCTTGACCCGATAGACCCTTTGTCGCTGGCCATGGCCGACGATTCATTGGAAAGGACTCTGGTCCTTGTATTCCCTGATGAGGAGACCCAGCCTGCTGGTGTCCCCATCAAGGACCCGGTTCCGGACCCTTGGTTTTCACTGACCCCTGTGTCTCCCAATCGACTGAGTCAGCCTCCCCGATCTCAGTCGAGGTCCAGAACCCCCTTGCCGAACAGCCAAGAAAGAGCCACAAGCGCTCTAAAAAGAGGCGTCGCCACAGGTCCTCATCCTCCTCGGATGAGGAGAGGCTCCGGCGGAAACTCCGTCGGCGCTATGAAGACCTCATCTGGCAACAGCTGATTTTGACTTGGCAGAAGCCGGCTCCGCCGCCCACCCCGGCCATAACTCTGCTCCTAACTCCTAGGCCGACACCGGCCCCTCGGGAACAGAAGCCACCAGTTCCTCCGCCTACGGGGCCAGTCCGTCTTCCCGCTCTGCCTATTCTGGTCTTTCCACTGATCCTGGTGGAACCACTGCCTAAACAGTCTGAGGGAGGGGCACCCTCGAAAGAGGACTGACAAGACACCGGACTTCGCCGACGTCTGTCGATAAGTCACCCCAGACCACCCTCGGCACATCGAGGGTGACTTAGGTGGTAGACCACTCTACCATGACTCCTCGGACTCAGACGTCACCGACTTGCACTCACATCCCGGGGATGATGAGTCGATGGTCGGCGCAGGGTTGGAGGAAAGCCCTTCCTCCTTCCAGGGCATCCTTCGCCTCATCTCCGACTCCACCGGAATGCCCCTGGAGCCCATCCAGAAAAAGGCGGAGTACCCTCTTACTGATGTTCTCAAAAGAGGGGATACCCTGATGGAGGCCTTTCCAGTGGCCGAGGCCATCGTTGGCCCAGCCCTTGAACTTTGGCAGTGCCCTGCTTCCTGCTTAGCACCATCCGCCCGCAAGTACGCAGTGCCGATGGGATCCCTTGTGGGGTTCACTGAACACCCTTCGGCCAAGAGCCTGATGACCGCCTCGGTGTACAGGTAGTTCGGCCGATACTGACCAACCCCCGGACAAGGAGTCCAAAAATATGGACCACTCTGCCCGCAAGGTCTATGCTGCCTCTTCTTTGGGTCTTCGTCAGGCCAGCTCAGCTGTGATTATGGCACACTTCTCCCATGCCCTCTTAGGGTCATTGGACGAGGTCCTCCCTCATCTCCCACTGACATGCAGACTACCGTCAAGTAGGTCCGTGACCAAGGTTGTGCTGTCGCCAAACAGCAGCTCCAGACAACCTTAGATATAGGGGATTCTTGTGCCCGCTTGTTGGCAGCCACAGTGGCCTCTCGCCGCAGGGCTTGGCTGAGGCTTTCCTCCTTCCCGGCGGATACTCCGCATAAGCTTGCTGATGTGCCCTTCCTGGGGACCAACTTGTTTGGTCCAGGAGTGGCCGGTCACCTTCAGCGTATAGAGCAGTCCAGTGCCACCTTGGATGCTACTTCTGCCAAGGGTTCCTCAGGCAAGAACCAGCAGAAGAGAAAGAAGAAGCCTTTCTAGCACTCTTCCCCTGCGGTCAGGCAGCCCTCCTATCAAGGAGGTCAGCAACAACAGCAGCAGGCTCAAGCTTGGCACCCACGGCCCAAGCAGGGCCCTCAGCAGCCCCATAAAGGAGGCCGAGGTGCAGGTCCTGGAGCCTTCTCCTCCTCTTCCAAGCCTGCTCAGTGACGGGTTTGGGGTTGCCACCCCTAAACCCGTCAGCCAGCTCTGGGTCCTCCTGTGGGGGCTCGGCTCCGCCACTTTCTTTCTGCCTGGTCCACTATCACTTCGAACAGGTGGGTTCTCGAAGTGGTCGGTTAGGGACTGCCTCTGGAATTCGAGCAGTACCCTCCCAGCCAAGCCAAGCCCCTTGGGAGGATCGGATTTCCGCTTGCACTCAGTCGGCTCTTCGAGACGACGTAGCCCAGCTCCTCCGCAAGGAGGCAGTAGCTCCAGTGCCGGATCCTCTGACAGACCCAGGCTTTGATTCCAGGTACTTCCTAGTGCCCAAGCGGATGGGGGGCTGGCGCCCCATCCTAGATCTCCACGACCTGAATCAATATTTCAGGTCCCGCACCTTTCGGATGATCACTCTGAACCAGATCATAGCATCCCTAGAGCGAAACGTGGTTCTGTTCACTGGATCTATAGGATGCGTTCTCTCACGTCCCAGTCTGTCCATCCCATCAGCGGTTTCTCCGCATCAGGGTGGAAGGGACCGTGTACAAGTTCCGAGCCATGCCGTTTGGCCTGTCATCGGCCCCTCTGGTCTTCACCAAATGCATTGCAGTGGTGGCAGCCCACCTTTGGCGTCGAGGAGTCAGAATCTACCCTTATCTCAACAACTGTCTCTTGGCAGGTTCCTCCCTTCAGGAGGTGGAGAGGTCCAGGGACCTGGCCCTCCAAACCTGCTCCCACCTCGACCTCCTGATCAACGAGGCCAAGTCAGAACTCGTGCCCTCTCCGGTGATGGGCTTCATCAGGGCAGAGCTCGACTCTTGTCAAGCCAGAGCTCGGCTCCTGGCAGACAGGGCAGAGGTTCTCTCCTCCTTTGCCCGATCATTTCTGGTTGGGCACTTGTGCCCTGCCTGGGACTTTCTGCGCCTTCTGGGTTACATGGCGGCTTGCACCCCGGTGGTCCATTGGGCCCGGTGGCGCATGCACCCCCTCCAATGGGAGCTGGCCGCCAGGACTCCAGCGATATGGTCACTTCACCAGCTGATCACTGTAACTCCAGAAGATGTGGGACGCCCAATGGTGGACCGCCCAGACCGCTGCAGGAAGGGGATCCCATTTGTCCGCCCTGAGCCAATGGTCGCCCCTGTGACCGATGCCTCTCATGGGCTGGGGAGCCCACATGGGGGACAACAGGGCCCTCGGGTTCTGGACCCCCGAGGAGTCCTGATGCCACATCAACCTATTGGAGCTCAGAGCAGTCAGACTGACACTGTCAACTTTCGCTCCTCAGCTCCGGGGTCAAGTGGTTCAAGTCCAGATGGACAATACCACGACCATGTACTACCTCAACAAACAGGGTGGCACGCATTCCCATCTGCTGTGCAAGGAGGCGCTCCGCATCTGGACCCTCATAAGCCGTTTGGAGGCGGATCTCCTAGCCATCAATGTCGCAGGAGCCTCGAACCAGCTGGCAGATGCTCTCAGCCGCATAGGCCAGACATCCCATGAGTGGTCTCTCCATCCAGAGGTAGCTTACAGCCTGTTCTCACCTTGGGGCAAACCGATGGTGGACCTGTTTGCCTTCAGGGAAAACACCAAGCTGAGGCTGTATCATGCCCGGCCCCTTCAGCAGGGCTGGCTGCAGGGGGATGCCTTCTCGAGCCTGTGAACCCCAGGCCTCCTCTACGCCTTCCCTCCATTTTCCTTGATCCACAAGGTGCTACTCAAGGTGAGGAGGGACAAGGCGAAGGTGATACTGGTAGCCCCAGATTGGCCACACCAGTTCTGGTATCCAGATCTCCTCAGCCTCCGCTGCAGACCCCCGGAGCGGCTTTGCACATGCCTGGACCTGATATCTCTGAACCAGGGGAAGGTCTTCCATCCGAACCTTCAATCCCTGCACCTCACAGCCTGGTATCTGAATGGCTAGAGTTCCACGCTTTGGGTCTTTCCGAAGATGTCTACACCATGGTGGAGGCATCTAGAAAGGAATCAACCAGGAAATGTTGCGCCTTCAAATGGAAGAGATTTTCCATTTGGTGTCAGGGTAAGAGTCTGGACCCCTTATCCTGTTCTGTGGCTAACATTCTCTACTACCTTTGGTCTCTCTCCAAAGGGGGTCTACAGTCATTGACCCTTAGGGTGCACCTGGCAGCCATTTCTGCTCACCGGGGGTGGGCTGGTCAGCCGACATTGGTGCAGGAGACAGTGGTCGGGTGCTTCTTCAAAGGCCTGGATCACATATCCCCTGTGGTGCGTGAACTTCCACCTCCATGGGATCTGTTGCTGGTTTTGGCAAAGCTCATGGGCAAGCCATTTGAACCCATGCACAAGTGTGAGCTTTCACACTTGTCGTGGAAGACTGCCTTTTTTGGTGGCTGTCACGTCAGCCAGAAGGACAGGGGAGCTCCAGGTGCTTTTGGTGGACTCCCCTTATCTGGTCTTTCACAGGGACAGAGTTGTCCTACACCCCCACCCGAAATTCCTTCCGAAGGTGATGTCAGAGTTTCACCTTAACCACGTGTTGACTCTGCCGGTATACTACCCTAACTACACCTCAGATGCCGAGTACAGGCTCCATACTTTGGACCTGAGATGTACTCTCTCCTATTATAAGGAAAGAATGGTGGAAATTCATGGAGAGGTCCGCCAGCTGTTTGTCACCTACGCTGAAGCCACTTCTGGCAGACCTGCAGCCAAACTGACAATAGCACGATGGATTACATCTTACATAGGTCTGTGTTATGAGTTGGCAGGCAAAGAGCCTCCCAGAGGGATAAGAGGTCATTCTACCCGCCATACTGCTGCATCAGTGGCTGCTTCCAGGGACATCCCTATCCAGGAAATCTGTGGTGCTGCTACCAGGAAGTCAGCAAACACCTTTATTACCCACTACCACATCGACCTTGAGTCACGCCGGGATGCTGGTTTTGGGGCCTCAGTTCTCCAATCCCTATTTCCTAAGTAGTGGGTGTGCACCTTGCCTCCCACCTCCCGGAGAACTGCTTGGAGTCTGCCAAGAAGTGTGGATGAACAACATATCCACGCTCCTAGAAGAACAGGTTACTCACCTCTAACAGTAGTTCTAGGAGTGGTATATGTTCATCCACACACACCCACCCAACCTCCCCGGCCTCGGGCGCACAACCTTGCTTCCAGCGGGCTAAGATTTGGCATCATGGTGCGGAGATGAGGTATATACCACCCGTAATGGTGGGAGAAGCCAGCTTGAAGACTTCCGGCAAGATTTAAAGGGGAAAGGGACATGCCAAGAAGTGTGGATGAACAACATATACCACTCCTAGAACTACTGTTACAGGCGAGTAATCTGTTCATACTGGTTACTGAACCGATAACCTTGGTTCCTTTTTGTCTCGGTTCCCAGTTCCGATCGGTTCCCCGATTGGTTCCTTAACCAACCGCAACCACAAACTATTATTTAAAATTTTAAATCCTTTTGCGGTTTGTGTTTCTCTGTCAAATTGAGCAATATGTCAGAAAAACCTAAGAGGAAAACCGGTGAACCCAATTTTAAAAACTGTACTGAATGTGGAGAAGTATTTGCCAAGGCAGATAAACACACTTCTTTATTTCTTGTGTGGCCTGTCTTGGCTATGAACATTTGAAGTCAGATTGTGAAATTTGTAAGACCTTTCCTGAAAAAAACGCTTGAAAAACATTTGGAAAGGCTCAAAAAGAAGTTGCCTCAACCTAAGGGTCCCTCAGGCTCTGACCAACCTACACCCTCAGTGCCTGTGGGTGAAACCACAGAGACCACTACATCTACCCTGATACAGGTACCAAGGTCCTTGGAAAAAGGCCTGCTGAACTGGCTAGCTCTCCAGTTCCATTAAAGAAAACTAAAAAAAACTAAACGCATAGAACCCCCTGCTGAACAGCGTTTGGGGACTTCTGGAGTGACTGAAAATATGCCTTCTCCACAGGAGATTGCACAGGCTTTTAAAGAGCAGCTTCCCAGTAGCTGCCTGCCCAAGCCCGTTTGATGACTTACTCCCTCAGACATCTCCCTACGAAGTGTGGCAGAAAAACTCCTTTTGTAGTTTATGTCCCTCATAAAATTAAAATACAGCAGGTTGACAAAAAGGACCAACTTCCTGGTCCTGCCTGTGCTGGCCCATGCAGCCCTGTTTGTGATGTACAAAGCAGAGGCTGCATGTGCGCACCCCATTCAATTCTATTTTAGGGTGAGGAGAGGCACCAGCAGAAGATGCCATGTTACAAGGACCACCTTTGGCAACAGTGGACTATTGCAGGGTGGGGTAGGCCTTTACCCCCTGGGCCTTTGGTCACCTGGCAGCTGCCAGTTATGCCCCCACCAGTCCACATATCTCGGGTGCTACCCAAATCTGCTTTCCTGCTCCAGGGGGTGGAGCCACCTCCACAGCCGAAGGTGGATTCTCCGACCAAGGAGGCCTGGTAGGCCACCGGACTGTCAGGACAGTTGTCGGTGGAGATCACCCAGTCTGAGGACTCTTGGGTTGTCCGTGCCGAGAAATGGTTGAGAGCCATTTTTTGAGGAGTCCTCTAATGACTCTGATAAGTTGTCTATGGCCTCCTCCAGGACTCATATCCTCGGCCAGGGTTCGGTCGAGGAGTTGACCACTGACCATGGGCCAGTGTCATTTTGGGCTCTAATTTGACTCGTATCAGAGTCCATGGATGTCCCTCTAGAGCCTAAGAAAGGGCCATGTGTCCATTCATGAACATTTTAGATGGGACAAATCCCCAGGGGTTGTCCTTCCCATGGCTGAGGCCATATTGGGACCAGCCATTGGGCTTTGGCAGCATCCAGCATCCTGCCCGGCACCCTGAAACCCGTGTGATTTGCAAGTATGTGATCCTTGCCAGGTCTCTCTCAGGGTTCTTAAACCACCCTCCAGCTGAAGAGCTGGTCTCTGACTTGGCCTTCTGTAAATCTGGGGGTCAAGGTAACATGGACAAGCCTCCATACAAGGAGTCCAAAAAGATTGACCACACTGCTTAAAAGGTGTATGCTGTTGCATCCCTTATTCTATATCAGGCAAGTTACTCCGTCATAATGGCAAACTTTAGATACTCCCTATTGAGAGTCCTCAGTGAGATTCTCCCTTACCTCCCTGCTGACCAGTAGTTGGCGGTGAAGTTGGTCCAAGAGCAAGGTCAGTCGCTAGCTAAGCACCAGCTCCAGACAGCCTTGTGCATGGGTGATTCCTGTGCCCATACTATGACATGGCTGTCTCCATGCATCGCAGGGCTTGGCTGTGCCTGTTCACCTTTATAGTAGACACCAGCACAAACTGGCCAATGTCCCTTTCTTGGACACAGACTTCTTTGCCCCTGGGGTGGAAGGACATCTCACGCACATTGACTCTGTGGCTTCATCCCAGAAAGACCAGCAACAGAAGTCTAAGAAGACTTTTCAGTGTCAGTTCTTTCAGCCACAGCCTCCTCAGCAGCAGCCCCAGCAGGAGCAGTACCAGGCCGGGCACCTAGAAGCCAAGTTCGGTAGCCAGGTCCCCAAATGAGGTGGGGACAGTGGTGATGTTGCCCCTCTGGCGCACTCCACAAAAGCTGCATAGTGACAGGTTGGAGGGGTGTCATCCCTCCACCCATCCTCTCCCTGCCTGCCCTCTCAATCACGGGTCAGCTACACCACTTCTTACCATGTTGGTCCACTATCACAGTGGACATGTGGGTGTTAGAAGTGGTAGGCAATGGGCTGCTTCTGGATTTCGAGGCTTCTCCTGCCTTACCGACCCCACGTCTCTAGGGAGTCCAAGGTGTTGCAGGATATGCTGTGAGCCCTTCGGGAAGACATTGCACAGCTCCTCATGAAAGAAGCCATAACCCATGTACTGGATGCCCTGTGAAGCAGGGCACGTGGTTCTGCTACCTGGACCTCCAGGATGCATTCTTCCACATCCTAGTCCATCTGTCCCACTGCCATTACCTCTGGTTCTGTACAGAAGGGGTACTGTACCAATTCCACATCATGCCCGTCGGTCTCTCTTCCATGCCCTGGGTCTTCACCAAGTGCATGGCAGTGGCAACAGCCATCCTGCAGCACATGGGCATCAGGGTATATCCCTATCTGAATAACTGGCTGATAGCTGGGCCATCCAAAGAGACCATCGAGAAATCCAGAGATCTGGCCCTCCAGAGCTGCCGAAACTTGGGCCTGTTAGTCAACCCAGACTAGTCTGAACTGGTCCTCATGCAGATGATCAAGTTCATCAGGGCAGAACTAGACTCCCTGCAGGCCAAGGCCTGCCTCCCTGTACACTGGGCACTAGATTTTACCTCCTTTGACGAATCATTTCAGGTTGGGTCCTTGTGCCTTGTCCGGGATTTCCTGTGGCTGCAGCGATACATGGCGTTCTGCACCAGCATGGTCCATTGGGCCCACTGGTAGATGCCCCGTCAATGGTACCAGCGTCTAGGCTGCTTGGACCAGCCGGTCATAGTGACCCAGCTGATGTGGGACGCCATCCAGTGGTGGCCCATCCCAGAACATGTAGAGGAAGGCCATCCCATTTGTCGGCTTAGAATTGACCATCACACTGAAGATGGACGCATCTCTGGTGGGGTGGAGAGCTCACCTGGGGGACCGGCTTTTGCCTCTTTGCTCGGATCTGCTGTAAAAATAGGGGACAATTGTGCACCCAGAGCTGACATCTCTGCACCTCTCGGCCTGGTTCCTGAGTGGCTAGGGTTCCAGGCCTTGGGTCTCTTGGAAGAAGTGCTCCACATTGTGGAGGCCTACTGAAAAAACTCGACTTGGAAATGCTGTACAGTTAAGAGAAGAGAGTCTCTATCTGGTGCCAGGGCAAGTAGCTTGATCCCCTTACATGCCCTGTTGTGAGCATCATGGATCACCCTTGGTCCCTGTCTCAGCTGGAGCTGCCAGCGATAACCCTTAAGATGCACCTAGAGCCAGTCTCTGTTTACCGGGCATGGGCTGGTATGCTGATGGTGGAGAACGTGGTCGGGTGCTTTTTCAAGGGCCTTAACCACCTGTCCCCTATGGTGCATGAACCACTCCTACTATGGGACTTACTGCCGATGTGGGCTATGCTTGTGGGCAAGCCAATTGAGCCTATGCACAAGTGTGAGATGTCTCAACTGTCACGGAAGACTGCCTTCTTGGTGGCCATTACATCAGCCAGAAGGATTAGTGAGTTACAGGTACTCTTGGTGGAGTCTCACTACCTAGTCTTCCAAAAGGACAAGGTGGTCCTTTGCCCCTACTAGAAGTTCCTCCCAAAGGTAGTATCCGAGTTTCACCTTAACTAGGTGATCAACTTACCGGTCTATTTTACCAACCCTTCTTCTTAGGTTGACCATAGGCTCCACACTCTGGACCTAGGGAGACTGCTTTTCTATTACAAAAAAGGCATGGCTGGAGTCCGGGGTGAGACTTGCCAGCTATTCATAACATACACTGAAGCCACACCTGGCAGACCAGCAACAAAGTGGACAGTTGGCAGGTGGATTACATCCTGCATCAACCTCTGCTATAGGTTGGCTGGTAGGGAGCGTCCTGTAGGGCTTAGACCTCATTCCACCAGACATACCGATCGATGCCTTGGGGGCTGCCTCCAGGGGCATCTCTAAGGCAAAGTATCAGAGACGGCACAAAGGAGCACTGTCACAGAGTATACAAAGGTGTAGCAGTAGAAAAATCAAGTAGGACAGACAGTGAATCACAAATTAGATCGTGCTGCCATAAAATATATTATTTGTTTATTTAGCTTTTGTTGACCAGGTAAGTACACTAGACAAGTTATATGCCTATTTTCAGGTACAACCCGAGTGAGTACAACGAAATACAGATACAGTGAGATACAGGTTCATACAGAGGACAACATGACACAAGTTAGGTAGTATACAGAGTCAAAATAGAACCACGTGAACATAACCAGTAGACAGTAAGCACAGTTAAGATATGTACAGGAATATATATACATAGACACCAAGGCTAAGAACAGTACAATTTTACAAGGTATCCGAGCCACAAACAGAGCCACAGTCTGAGTATGCTCTAGAGAATCCAGCAGTTGTACAGAGTATCTAGTAATTAGGTGTGTCAGAGGTAGCAGTCACACTGGAAAAGGACTGAGAGAACATTTTTAGTTCCTTTTTCAATTGGGCCAGTTTAGTGAGGTTCAGCAGAGATTCAGCAGTTCATTTAACCAGAGTGTGCTCCACAGGCAAAGGTGCATTGAGCCTGGCTCGTTTTATGGAACGGCATGAATAGAGCATTCCTGGTCATACTTCTGGTAGCATATTGGTTAAGAGCTGTGGGCAGGAGGTTTTGGATGGCAGGGGAAGAAAGGCACATCAACGCTTCCTTTCCATTAAACATACCTGATATTTAATTTTATCTTGCAGTTGAAGCCTGTTGGATTGTGAATATGAAGTACAGGTGTGTGTGTGTGTGTGTGTGTGTGTGTGTATCAGCCCCACGGGTGAAATGGCAGGCCCTGTTTAATACCAGCTTGACCCTGTTGAGAAGCATGTCGATAGCCGCTCCGGACAGGCCATAGTCCAGTATTGGGAGTATGGAGCTGGCTACTTTCTGTGGCCTTGCTCCTGGGTGAGGTAGTGCCTATGCCTGAACAGATCCCTGGTTTTACACTGACTATCTTTACAGTGTTACCTACATGAGAAGGGGCAAAGGAAATGCATCATCTAGGGTGACACGTAGAGTACTTGTCAGTAACCTGCTCAGAGAGGTTCCCCTTTACTGTTTATTATGGTAAGCGAGTTTAGTCTTGCTTTTTGTCTAGCTATTGTAAGGTCTCTTTCTTGTAACCTCTCATTTGAATTCTGTCCTCCAGATTATCTGCTGCTTCCTGGAAATCACAGTCATTGGCACAATTTCTCTTCGGTCTGAGAAACTGTCCAGAGGGGTGTTTAACAGAAGTCTCCTAGTGTGTGCACTGCTGTATCTCAAAAAGTGTTATCAGTGGGTTTCCTAGAATGTTGTCCACATAATTGTTTTTCATCCTTCTATATCTCTAGGTCTGAATATGTGATGCATTATGTGTCATACTGTAGTGCAAATTTGATCATGATATATTTCATTTAAGTATTTATGCATTCCTCTAGTTCCTCAGGGTGCCTAGCCACAACAAAATCAAATCATCTACAGTATGTATCTCATGTAAAGGAGTATCTTGTCATAAAACAGATTATGACTCATGATGGGCTGGCAGTATAGCCTAGAGGTTAGAGTAATGAGCTGTGAATGAGCTTGGTACATACAGCAGACAGACTTGGGTCTGATTCCCACAACCTCCAATTGCATACTGTGTCACTCTGAGAAAGTCACTTTACCTCCCCAGTGCTACCGGGTTGCCCCTGAAAACAGGCACATACTGTATGCCTATTGGGCCTTACCCAATTACCAAAGAATAAAATAAATAAAAACATATTCTCGGTCTCAAAACTGGTTTATAAATAGATTGAGAAATGATGGGGCCATAGTAGACCCCATCACGGTCCCCCTCACTTGCAGGTAAAAATCCGCATAAGAACAAAAATAATGTATCTTTAGGACCAGAGATGCCAGATTCACCAGGAAATCTGGCCTGGGACATTCCTCAATATTACATAACTTCAGTACATCTTTCAGAATTTCTGTACTCTCTGCCTGTGGGTTAGGGGTGTATAGGTCCACTTCATCAATTGTTGCCAGTAGGGCCCCTGATAAATCCTTCTGTTCATTGCTAAATGGCTGAAGTAGGTGGCTTCCATAGGGTCTAGTGGATGGAGAGGCAGTGTTGCTGAGGACTGCAGTACTCTGACTCACTGGAAGAGAGCATCTCCTGAGATGCTCCAGCCTCTTCCTCTTAGCACTCTAGGCTTGGAGCAGGTAAAATATTTTCATTGGAGCTTCCTTGGAGTACAAGAGAGAGATGTACATCACATAGATTTGAGGCTGTCTAACTGGTTCACTTCTTTCTCTTTTCCCTCTATATTTTGCCAGGAATACCTTCCTGCTGATATCCAGGTGCAGTTTGCTGCCAGCCGAGAGCTGATCCGAAATGTCTACAACAGTTTCCACAAGCTGCGGGACCGGGCTGAGAGAATGGCCTCCCGCTCTGTGGACAACGCCACCGACCTACTGATCTTTGGAAGGGAGCTAAGGTAGGTAGTGGGCATTGTGGGAGGAAGTCTGACCTAGGGGATCCAAGAAAAGAATGAGTAGAACAGGGAAAAATAAGCTAGAGGGAGAGATAAGGTAGTATACAGGGCAATAAGGGAAAGAGAGGGGAGTACGAAGACTGACTTACTTCCACATTTAGAATACCTATTCCATCCAGGTCAGGTCAGTGCTGAGATGCATTAGTGGAGCAGTGTTGGAAAGCTTACACTGTACCTGACCAGTGTATAATCTGAGGGCTTCAGTCTTTAGTGCTGACAGTCACTCACCTTTCACTAGCACTAAATTAATTGCTAGTTCATTAATGCATCTGATTATCTATGAACATAAAGTATTCTTAAAGAGCTGCTGACACGTTCCGTCATGTGGGGCAGGCAACTCCTGTCCAGTAGCTGCCTGCTCTAAGACCCAAAGTAGCCATAGTTTAAATGTTTTTGTCCGTGTATTAGATATTTACCTTAAAAGAAGTGCAATCACAGTTCCTTCTGTTTCCGAAGCTGCTGAGCGCCCGCTGCAGCCCCAACCAGAAAACTGCATTTCTAGGGATGTGGTTATGGTGTACTTATCCACATGTTGTGGCAGTGTCCTTTCCCCTTTAAATCCTGCTGGAAAGTCTTCAAGCTGACTCCTCCCACCCACCCAGGTGGTAACTCCCTTAGCACCGCCCTATGATGTCAGTTCTTTTCTGCTGGAAGAAGCAGGTTCCCTCCTTATCGCTCTCGTGTATATTGCGGTCCTTTGCTAATTTTGTCCAAATAAAACTAATTTTTGTCTTCATCACTTGACTACCTTCTTGCCACCATTATGGACAATGCCAAGTCCGCTAGGGGGTTTCAGAAATTCGGTTGCGGTCAACTTATGTCGCGATCAGATCCGCACTCCTCGTGTGTCTACTGCCTGGGTCACGAGCATGATGTTCAGGCCTGCATTCATTGCCGTTCATTTCCCTCGGCAACTCTCGAGGATCGTCAAGCCCGCCTGCTGCTTGGCCATTCAGATGACAGGAAACCACCCATTTGTTCGAAGGATGCTCGTTGGGTGGTCTGCGGCTGCGTGGCCCGCCGAACAACTTGCGGCTTTTGAGGAGGCCATGCAAACCTCCTCAGCTTAGGCCTTTTTGCCACTCTCTTTGGGTGCTTCCTTTACAGGTGCATTCAAGGACTTATACCAGTCTCTGCCCACCTTGAGACAGGGTCCTAAGGATGCTAAGTCCAAGAAAACGAAAAAGGACAAGGATCTGAGCACTCTGAGGCCTCCAATTCCCGTGTTTCTCCAGAACACTCTGCTTCGGACGATGTTTCGGAATTGGCCAGTGGCTCCATGGTTTCCCCGTTGGGCCAGTTGGCTGAGACTCAGGTTGACGTTCCAGCTGAGATTTTTCTCGACCGGTCAACACTTTGTCTACCAAGGAAGGTGAAACCTCCTTGTCCAGGACTCCAGTCCTGACCTTGGGGGAGGGGCAGTCCGCTGCTCCGCCACCTCCTGCTTTGGCGCTTCAAGACCAGGAGAGGGTTGACCGGCCCGGTGGTGCTAAGGGTTGAGGCGCTGGATGCCACACCTCGCACCAGGCTGGTGACCCGAGATCTGTCTTCGAGGGTAGAGCTCTTGCAGCAGGTACAGTAATACCATTAGGACCGAAGCCGGCAAGCATCAGGATCCCACGGAAAACTTGTAGCTAGCAGTCTGAGGCAGGGGACCACCCCTGATGGCAGCGCTACCCAACATCCTACGTGGTATAAAGGGGGCGGTCCCCTGGCGCCACCCCAGTTCTTTTCCCACCGTCGACCCATGTAGTTCGGCTCCACAGACACCTCTGTCTCTGCAGTCGACAGCAGATGTCATTTTCTTTCTTAAATAGTATAAATCTTCCTGGCACCTCGTTTATGTCGTCGCCCTCACCACCACTGCGAAAATCTAAGTGTGCCTGCGGGAAGCAGATTCCAGCGAAAGACAGCCACGTGGCCTGCCTCATCTGCCAAGGCCTGGAACACCAGCCTGACTCCTGCAGCCATTGCCAGAAGTTCAGTCAGAAGACACATGCCAGGAGAGCAGACGCCTTGAAAACCTTCCTCCTAGAGAAGAAGCTTGCGGCCATGCAGCGAGGTTTGGGGGGGCTAGCTCATCCTCTCCCGGTAGAGACTCCCCTTCCAAAGAAAAGGCCTTGGGGGAAGCATCACAAGGAGAAGGATCGGGCCAGGTCTGAATCCCACCATCCATCGCCAGCCAAACAGGCGGCATCTTCTACTTCCAAAAGGTGGGTTCGGTCCCATCAACCGACTCTTCCCACTCTTCTAAGTCCGCCCCAAGGGTCGCCACCGGAAGTCGGCATCAGCGGGACATCGCTATTCCTCCCTGGCTCATTGACCTCATAAACCTACAGGGTCGAACCAGGAAAGCCTGCCCAGGGCTGTGGACAGGCCTAGCTCTACGGAGAAGAGGAAACGTTCTGAGGAACATTCTGGTAGGCAAGGGGACGTCCAGGCTCAGATGCCTCCCCCCCCAGGCTAAGGTGCACCCTCCGCCAGACGTCTGCCCACCTAGCCGCTTGCCTACCCCGACGACCCACTCCCCGATGTCAGACACGGGGCGGTCGTCGTACGAGGATCAGCCGTCTGCCCCTCCACCTACAGGCCCGACGCCAGCTGACACCGGTCGCCGGCCTTCAGACGCCGGCCTACCGGACCCGATGCCTGCCACACCAGTAGAGGTGCCTGATCCCCAGATGCCCGTTCCCATGGACCCAATGGCCTGTCTGTCTGACCCGATACCAGCTCCAGCAGTCATCCCAGCGGCGGACATAGGTAATTTATTTACCACCTGGTGGAATACTGTCAAGGAGGACCTTCTATACAGATCACCGGACAAGGTCCCTACTCCACCTCCTATGGGTCCTCCTCCTCCTACCCCAGACAAGGGCCAACTGGATGAGCACCCAACTCCACGTCTGAAGGGGAAGCGAAAGACACGGTCTCCATCCCAGTCTCCTTCGTCCCCCCCAAATACGTCTTCCTCAGACGAGGCAGGCGTCGACTCGGACTCTTCAGAGGACAGGTTCCTACCCCCTTCGCCAGGACCCAGGGACTCTCCACGGTCCCCCTCCTGATCCCTCATTCTTTGCCATCATGAGGCACATCCAGACTATTTACAAATGGGATACCGAGGCTCTAGACCCAGAGCTAAGTTCCTGGAAGAAAAGGAACCAAAGCCTCTAGTCATCCCACCATTCGTAGAGCCCTTCCAGGACGTTACTCGCCTTACACGGCGTATGCCATCATCTATCCCAGCAGTTCCAAGGAAGGCTGACAGACTCTACAAGCCTCTCAAATCGGAACCATTTCTGGCGGAACAACCTAAGGCTAATTCATTAGTCCTTACAGCTGCACATTGTCGGGGGGCCCAACCGAAGCATTTTAGCTCCCAGTCCCCAGATCCCATCTCAAAGAAACTGGACAGCTGGGGCCGAAAGGTTTTTTCCTCAGCTACCGGGTCCATCAGGTCCTTGAATTTAATGGCCCACATGATCTCCTACCAACAATCCCTGTGGAGAAAGACCATGGATTTGGTAGCGACTCTCCCTGACTCCGACTCCAAACAGGAGATTTTGGCCTGCGCTCGGTCAGGCCTGGACATGGACAAGCATGCCCTCCAGTGTTCTTATGATGCCATTGATATGGCCTCCAGGGCCGCGGCATCAGGCATATACATGGGACGGCAGTCCTGGCTCAGACTTACTGGTTTCCAGCAAGATCTTCAGGACTCTACCCTGGATTCCCCCTTTCAGGGCCCGGTCTTGTTCAGCCCCGAGGTGGAGCAGATGGTGAAACAACTGCAAGAATTGGGGAGAGCGGTGACGAATGTACATTGGATGTACAAGTCCCAACCCCAGACAACTCACTGACGTCCTTTTCTTCAGCGTCAGACCCAAGGACAAACCGGCAAACAGTCCCAAGGAAAGGGATTTAAGAGACGGGGTCACCCTGCCCCTCAAGGTTCCCAGGGCCCTAAATAGCTTAAAGCGCCCAGGGTCCAGGCCTCTCCCACCCCCTCTACCTGACTCCCAAGGCTGCCCTCCTCCTCTCGGGGACAGGCAGAATGAGCAGGTGGTAGGGTGGTTTGCGCTTTACCCGCTCGAGTGGTCCAGTATCACTACCGACCAATAGGTACTGCATACCATTCGGATAGGGTACTCAGTAGAATTCTCCTCTATCCCACCGGACAACCCCCTCCCCCCCAAACATCCTGTTGTCCACCGCAGCACAATCTCCTCTTGGAAGGAGAGATCCAACAGCTCCTAGACAAAAGAGCGATTCAAAGGTTTCCTCCGGCCCAGAGAGGGAAAGGTTTCTACTCCCGCTTCTTCCTCGTCCCGAAGAAGACACGAGACCTTCGTCCCATTCTGAATCTCAGCCAGCTCAACCTCTCAGTGAAATACCAGTGGTTCCGCATGGTCACCCTGGGGTCCCTCTTCCCCCTGCTCCAGCAAGGAGACTAGCTATGCTGTCTGGGTATGCAGGACACCTACTTGTACATCAAGGTCCTGAAGACCCACAGATGATTTCTGCGGTTCTGCTTCAGAGATGAGCATTACCAATTCAGGGTTCTTCCCTTGGGCCTCTTGTCAGCACCCAGGGTATTCACCAAGTGCCTAGCGGTGGTAGCAGCGGCCCTCCGCAGGAGAGGCCTCTTTGTCTACCCCTACCTGGACGATTGGCTCCTGTCCGCTCACTCAGAGGAGGAGCTTCTAATCGCCCTAACAGAAACGCAGGCTCTGTTTTCATCCCTAGGCATCACAGTCAACTGGCCGAAGTCGCACCCTTGGCCGACACAGCGGCTGCAGTTCATAGGAGCCATCCTGGACACCGAACAGGGGAGGGCTCTTCTGCCCCCGGACAGAGCAGAATGTCTTCAGAGGTTAGCCAGAAGCCTCCAGCGAAACCCCTCCTCTCCTGCGCGGGTGGTTCTATAGCTGCTGGGTCATATGGCGGTGGCCATCGCCACAGTTCCCTTAGCCAGGCTCCACATGAGGGCACTGCAGTGGCACCTCAGGGTACAGTGGGACCAGTCGGTGTACGATCTGGATCTCCAAATCCAGATTTCTCGAGCAATTTATTGTTCTCTGGAATGGTGGCTCTGCAAGGACAATCTGAGTGGTGGCGTTCCTTTCCGCAGACCTTGACCGCTTCAGACCCTAACCACAGATGCCACTCATCTAGGGGATCACAGGACCCGGGGGTCCTGGTCTATCACCGAGAGCTCTCTTCATATCAATGTCCTGGAAATGAGTGTGGTGCTGAATGCACTTTTGGCATTCAGAGACCAGCTTCTGCCGGGTCCTCTTCTGGTGCAGACAGACAACACACCCGTCGTCTTCAACATCAACAAACAAGGAGGAACTCACTCGTACCCCCTTTGCAGAGAAGCCATGAGAGTGTGGGATTGGGCAGCAGAACACAGTCTCGACCTCACCGCAGTTCACCTGCCAGGGGTCCAGAATGTTCTCGCCGACAGTCTCGGTCACTCTTCCTCTCAGAATCACAAGTGGGAATTGCTCCAAGATGTCGCAGATGACCTCTTAGACAGATGGGGCCAGCCAGAGTTGGACCTCTTTGCATCCCCGTGCAATGCCAAACTGCGCAATTTCTGGTTGCTTGCTCCAGGGCCTGGTGTTTTCTGGCAAGACGCATTGTCCCTCTCCTGGACAGGGAAATTCCTTTATGCCTTTCCTCCTTTTCCCCTCATTCAGAGAGTACTGCTCAAATTGCAGTCGGAGGCAGCCAGAATGATTCTGGTGGCTCCTCTATGGCCTCATTAAATTTGGTATCCGCTGCTCCAGCAACTGTCTCTGGAACCTCCAGTTCAGTTGCCACCCTCCACTCACTTGCTCTCTCTCAGGAACAGGGGACACTCGTCCATCCTGTTCTTCGCTCTTTTCACTTGCATGCTTGGCTCCTGCAGTCCTAGTGGAAGAGAGATTAGGAGTGTCAAGCAGAGTGGCTGAAATTCTGGTGGCAGCCAGGAAGCCTTCTACCAGAGCCACGTATGCTCTGAAATGGAAATGCTTCTGCTTGTGGGCGTCTACCCGTTCCCTAGATCCCTTGGGTTGCCCAGTCAGGCACATGTTACAGTATCTCTGACAACTTTTCGATTTAGGGTTGAGTTACTCCTCAATCAAGGAGCATATGTGTGTGCGGTCTCTGCATATCATAACCCAATCGGAGACAAAACTCTGGCTCAGTTGAATGCCTGCAGGACTTTTCTTTGAGGGGTATTACACGTCAGACCTCCCAAGAGGGACATCATTCCTTCTTGGGACCTCCTCTTAGTTCTGGAGAAACTCACACTTCCTCCCTTCGAACCAGCAGCCTCTTGTGAGCTGCGCTTCCTCTCTTGGAAGACTCTACTCTTGGTGGCCATCACCTCCACTCAAAGGGTTTCGGAACTCCAGGCTCTGATGTGTAAAGAACTGTACATAGTCTTTCACTGGGACAGGGTGAGTCTGCGCCCAAACCCCAAGTTCATGCCGAAGGTGGTATCCGTGCTGACCCTGAACCATGATATCAACCTTCCGGTATACTACCCTAACTCCTCCAACCAGGGTGAAGCACTGTTGCACACCCTTGATGTTCATCGCATTTTGCTATATTATCTCCACAGAACTCGCTCCTTTGGGAAATTGGACCAGTTCATTTCTTTTGTTAGGAGCTCCTGTCTCCAAGCAAACACTAGCTCGTTGGCTAGTGCATTGCATTACGTTTTATCAGCACCACGACAGACCTCTCCCGGGTGCTGTTAGGGGTCATTCCACCAGAGCGGTGGCATCTTCATTCGCGGCACTGAAGAACGTTTCTTCAGCTGATATTTGTGCTGCTGCCATGTGGTTCTCCATTCACACTTTCATCAGGCATTGCAGCCTGGACATCGTTTCCAGAAGGAGAGCAGGTTTCGGACTAGCAGTCCTGCAAGACCTTCTCTTGTAGATGTCCACTCCATCTTCCTGTATATCTCCATCCGCCCTATCAGACCTGGGCCTATCCTTGGGTACTGCTTGGGACTCAGTCCTAATGGTATTACCTGCTGCAAAAGCTTCACCCTCGAAGACAGATAGTACAGTTACATAAGAACTTACCGCAACAGTAGATCTTCGAGAGGATCTCTTGCAGCAGGAGACTTTCCCACCCTTCCTCCTTCCCCCAGGATAGCTTAGGGGATTATAATTATTATTATACTTGATTTCCATCCAACCAGGATGCGGAAATTTTGCTACCTGGTTCTCCAAATTCTATCTAGCCGGGTTTCCGGCGGGAGAACTTGGGTGGCGCCTCAGACTGCTAGTTACAAGTTTTCTGTGGGGTCCTGACGCCTGCCGGCTTCAGTCCTGATGGTGTTACCTACTGCAAGAGCTCCTCTCGAAGATCTACTTTTACGGTAAGTTCTTACGTAACTATACTTTCAGGAACGAGCTCGGGCCGTCGGGGGTCGGCAGGGGAGAAGAGGGATTGAGTATCCGGAGGACAGCTCTCCTCTCCTGGGGAGGGTGGGGGTGTGATTCCCCGGCACTAGCGAGACCGGGGGTGGGGGCTGGGAGTGCGACAGCCTAGGGATCACGCTGACAGGTGGGAGCAATGGCGGATGTCCGCAGGCGTGCTCTCAGCCCACGCTAGATGTCATTGCACGTCCGTGCTCCTGTAGGGGGGGACTCGCGCTCACTAACACAGAAAACACCCGTTGGCTGGGAGGAAGACGTCGCCTGCCCCCACCTCCAACTGTGAACCCTGCCCACTGTGTCTCATCTATCCTTGTGCCTCCACCCGAGGAGTATCAGAAGAGGTAGCACCGAGGAGCTGAAGGCGGCCCTGCTCGGGGGCATGACTGGGGACTCTCCAGAGGTGTGTCGTGAGTGGAGAGAGAAATCGAGAATACAACTTGGGAGGGGTTTCAGAAGGAGGGGAACAGGCAAGACAACCGATGGGGTCCTAGCCAGCAGTGACAGGAGGGAAAAATAGTTGGGGGAAGAAAAAAAAAAAAAAAGACCAGAAGAGGGTCCGGTCTTCACAAGCACCCTCTGAGACCCCCCACCAGTCCCCCTGGTGGTCCTGGTCAAGGTCCTGCCCCAGAAGCCCAGACTCTGGCAGCCCATGTCGTTTGCGATGCTCGTGCTCCAGGCGCTCGGGCAAGCGGTGCCGCCGTTATTCCTTGTCCTCTTCGGGCGAGGAGATGCACCGGCACAAGATGAGTCAATGCTACGAGGATCTTATGTGGCGGCAGCTATGGTTGACCATTCTGGCTTCCCCAGACATTCCTTGGGTGCCACTATTGGAGCCGCAGCAGATCCCGCCCCGGCAGGAGCCGGTTCGTACGGTCCCAGCTCGGCCCATGCCGGCCTCTCTGTCGATCCTGGTGGAGCCGTCACCCAAACAACTGACAACTGGTGCCCCAACTAAGGACGCTCGGCAAGGCAAGGGTTTGCCCCATCGGCAGTCAGTCACCGTCACCCCAGACCGCCTTCACCAGGTGAGCAGGGACTCGGGCAGATGACCATTGTTCCATGATTCCTCAGAATTTGAGGGGTCCTCTCTCCACTCCCACCCATTGGATGTGGAATCAGTGGGGGACTTGTTAATGGATCAGGGTCCCACTTCCTTCATGGTCCTGATCCACTCGATTGCTGAGTTGACGGGTCTTAAGCTGGAGCCCATCCAAAAGCGGGAATGGTACCTGCTTACCGAGATCCTTGACCGGGAGGTTTCCCCCATGGAGGCCTTCCCGGTCCAGGATGCAATTCTCAGTCCTGCCTTGGAGCTGTGGCAGCATCCTGCATCTTGTCGTGTGCCGTCAGCCCAGGTGGCCCACAGGTATGCATTCCCTACCGGATCCCTTTCAGGATTCACTGAACATCCCTAGGCTGAGGAGCTCATCGGCAACTGTTTTTTAGGTGCACAGGCAATGTCGAGGATGTGAACAAACCTCCCCGACAAGGACCACATGGTGAAAAAAGTGCATGCTACCTCTTTGCTCGGCCTTTCTGCAGGCAAGCTCGGCCCTCCTGATGGCCCACTTCTCGCATGCCCTCTTGGGGTCTTTTGATTAGGTGCTCTCCCATCTCCCCATTGACCTGCAGACCACTGTTAAACAGGTGCATTACATACTGTTGTGAAGCAACAGTTCCAGACGGACATTGGTGACTCTTGTGCCCGGTCCATGGCTGCGGCAGTTGTCATGTGCCACAGGTCGTGGCTGCGCATCTACACCTTCACAACAGCTATGCAGCACAAGTTGGCAGATGTGCCCTTCTTGGGGACTGACTTGTTCGGGCCTGGGGTGGAGGGGCACCTCACCAGGATTGAAAAGTTCAGTGCCACCTTGGACTCTGTGACTTCTGCCCAGAAGGACTGTAAGGACTCCAGTCAGTCTAAAAGAAGCCCTTTCGGCCCACCTCTGCACTTGTGGCCAAACTTGCCCAGCCCCAGGCTAGAGAGCATCAGGCTTGGTGCCCTCTGCCCAAGTCCAATTACTTCAGTCGTCCGTTTACAAGCTGCCCAGTGACGGGATGGGGTGCCCTCCACTCTCCCATCCTGAACCCCATGGGACCTCCCATGGGGGGCCGATTCTGCCACTTCCTTTCCACCTGGTCTGCTGTTACCATGGATGGGGGGTTCTCGAGGTGGTTGGCCGGGGTCTGCCTCTAGAGTTCAAGGCTTATCCTCCCAGCTGAGCCCACACCCCACGGGAGGACATGGTGTCAATTGACGTTCGTTTGGCCCTTCGGGACGACATTTGCCCAACTCCTTCACAAGGAGGTAGTGGCTCCCATCTCGGATCCCCCAGCTCAGCCAGGGTTCATCTCCAGTTACTTCCTGGTACCGAAACAGATGAAGGAGCTGGCTATCCATTTTAGAGCTGCACAACCTGAACAAATTCTTCAGGTCCTGCACCTTCAGGAATTTCCAGGCCATGCCATTTGGCTTGTCCTTGGCACCCTGGGTCTTCACCAAATGTGTAGCAGTGATGGCTGCCTACCTGAGGCATCAGGAAGTCCGGATATACCCCTACCTGGATGACTGGCTCATCACGGGTCCCACAAGGCAGGAGGTGGAGCGGTCCAGGGACCTGGCCCTCCAAACCTGCGTCTCTCTGGGCCTCCTGGTCAATGAGGCCAAATTGGAACTCGTGCCCTCGCAGGTGATCCATTTCCTTGGGGCAGAGCTCGACTCTTGCAGAGCCAGGGCTCAGCTCCCAGCAGACAGGGTGGAGGTTCTTGCCTCCTGTGCTCGATCATTTCGGGTTGGGCAATTATACCTTGCATGGGACCTCCTGCACCTTTTAGGCTACATGGCGGCCTTCACCAGTGTGGGCCGTTGGGCTCGCTGGAGAATGTGCTCCCTGCAGTGGGAGCTGGCCTGCCAGTGGTCTCAGCACAGGGGTCACTTCCACCAGTTGGTCACTGTGACCCAGCGGATGCGGGACGTGCTCCATTGGTGGCTAGTCCTGGAACATCTGCAGGAGGGTTTCTAACCCCAGTAACACTCAGTATTCATAACTTTTGGCAGTAAGCCTGGAGGGTTGGACTGCCCGGAGAGAATGGAACATATGCAAACGATGGAAACATCTGCACGTGACAACTTTTCAAATGCTGCCCTATACTAACTGCCAATGTTTGTTTATTTATTTATTTGCTTTTGGTAACCGGGTGAGTGCACTAGGCATAGAAATGCCTATTTTCAGGCACGACCCAGGAGAGAGACAATGTAAAATACAAAAAGCACATACATGTGGCGCAGCTCATGGGATAGGTATAGAAAAAAAACAACATAACACTAAACAATTGATTCAGAAAGTAAATCATCCTGGAAAGGTGGAGACAAATCCAGTATGAGGCAAAGAGGGGTAACATTTAGATCAAAATACATAAACTTATGTTGAAACAGCACAAACAAAGTACACAAGTTTACCAGTGATGCAGCTACAATACAGGATGTACTGGTAAATGCACTTCAAAACACTGTGAGAAAAACAGGCATTGCAAGTGAATGGCATACATAAAATAAAACAATACAGAGCAATTTAAGTGCCAGGTTGTGGTTGATGAAGAACGAGGAGAAGAGGGAAGAGTGGTGGGAAGCAAGGAGAAAAGCGTTGGAAAAAGGAGGGAGAGAGAGGACATGAAAAGAGGGAGTATAAGAGAGGTGGGAAGGAGGTGTCAGAGGAGTGGATTAACTTGGAAGAGGGCAGAGAAAGGATGGTCTAAGGTGGATTAAAGCAGGTGCAGGGGCTGGTAGCCCGCAGATGCTCACGGTGCATTTTCTTGAAACTGGCATGGGAGGTCGCTTGACGAATTGTGTAGGGTAGGGAATTCCAGTATTTTGGAGCCATATAAGAGAACGCATGTGTACCCATGCTAGTTCTGCATCTAGGGATATGAAGAGGTGCTTGGCCTGTGGATCGCAGTCCATAGGAGAGAGGTTGAGAGTGCAGCAGGGAGGATGTTCTAAACCTCCTCAGATTTTACTCACCGCCTTAACAGTCTGTTCACTCGGAGTGTCACTCTTCAATCTACTGTCTGACGTGAAGAAACTTATAAAAATATATAAGTATCGTTTCTCTTTCATTTGCTGCCTTATATTAATTGTTTTACTTTAGCTAAACTTAGTTTTTGTGGTTATTTAGTTGTTACATAGATACATACATAGATACATAGACAGTGTCAGCAGATAAGGGCCTATGGCCCACCCAGTCTGCCCATTTGAGCTTGTAAGTTCAGTTTGTTTTCCTAGAAGTCTGTTGCCCCTTACCTCTGACCTCTAGAATTCCTTTATGTCTATCCCATGCATTCTTAAATCCCGTGATTGTTTCAGCCCCCACCACTTCCTCTGGCAGGGTGTTCCACTTGTCCACCACCCGTTCTGTGAAGAAATTCTTTCTCATGTTTCCTCTGAATCGTCCTCCCTCCAACTTCATCCCATGCCCTCTAGTCCTGGAACATATTTTTCGCTTAAAAATAGTGTTTTCCTGCACCCTGTTCCTCCCTGTAAGATACTTGTATGTCTCTATCATATCCCCTCTCTCCCTCCTCTCCTCCAGGGAGTACATGTTCAGTTCCTTCAACCTGTCTTCATAGGACTTGTGATGCAATCCATGCACCATTTTTGTTGCCCTCCTCTGAACCTTCTCTACCCTGTCTATGTCCTTACGAGGTATGGTCTCCAGAACTGTACACTCGACTCCAGGTGGGGCCTCACTAGTGTCTTGGTAGCGGAATTATGACCTCCTTTCCTGCTGGTGATGCCCTGCCTATACATCCCAGCATCCTATTTGCTTTACCTGCTGCCTTGTCACACTGTTTCCTACTTGAGGTCATCAGAGATGACAACCCCAAGATCCCTTTCCTGCTTGCATGCTATATCCTCACCCCTAACTGATATATTGTGCCAGGGTTTTGTGCCCCATATGCATTATCTTGCACTTCTTTGCATTGAATTTCAACTGCCAAACCCCTGACCATTCTTCAAGTTTCTGCAGGTCGCTTCTCATTCTGTCTACACCCTCTGGTGTGTCTACTCTGTTACAGAGCTTTGTGTCATCAGCGAACAGTGAAATTCTGCCTTCTAGATCCTGCGCAATGTCACTGATGAAGATGTTGAATAGGACCGGTCCCAGGACTTGTTTTTGCCGGTTCCTCTCAGTTCGGAATAACCGGGAGGGAACCGGGCTAGTTTTATATACTTTAGGGTTTTTCTAACACAAAACCCATTTTATTTCTGGTTAAATTTAGTTTAAAAGTGTTTTTTATAACCGTTATTTACTGAACCGCTAGTACCGGTTCCAAATGTTTCTGTCGGTTCAGTTCCTCCGGTTCCTTTTTGATTCTGGAACCGATCGCAACCGCAATTTTTGTTATTTAAAATCTTTCTTACTTTGCAGTTCTCTTTTTATCCTTTCAATGGCAGAAAAACCGAAGAAAAAGACCGGTGAGCCCAGTTTTAAAAATTGCACACAATGTGGGGATGTTTTTGCAAAGGCAGATAAGCACACTATGTGTGTGGCTTGTCTGGGATATGAGCATCTTAAAGAGAATTGTCAAATCTGCCTGACTTTTCCTGAGAAAAACTATTGAGAAACACCTGGAACGGTTGAAAAAGAAGCTCCTCAAGGGTCCTTCTGGCTCTGACCAGCCAATACCCTCTGCTATTGTGGCTGAACCCACATCTGTTGCTACTTCCACCCCTGAGATGGGTGATAAAGCTACCAAGAGGATTTCTGAACCGGCTAGCTCCCCGGCTCCCTCTAAAAGAGCACGAAAGCTAAAGCATACAGAACCCCCAAATACTGATCAGGGAACTTCTATATCTGCTACTATCATGCCTACTCCTCAGGAAAGCGCACAGGCTTTTAAAGTCATTCAGGCTTTGCAGGGTTTAGTGCCCCCTGCTCAGCAAGCACTTGTTCCAGCAGGACAGCCTGGCAGAATTCCCCTTATTGAATAGGAGGAATACAGCGAGTATGAGGAGGATGCAGGGGAACTCATCTTACCAGAAGTATCCCTGGAACAAGATTTTGGTTCACCCCCTAGGACATCTGAAGATTTTTCTTCTCACTTCACTTTCGTGAGAAAAATGGCAGATGCCCTTGACATCTCCACAAGGAAAGAAGTGGAGGATGAGGAGAAAATAGAGTATCTGGAGATGATGGGTTTGACTCCCACCAAAGCCCTCCTCCTCCCAGTCAATACATTTTTTAAGAAAGATGCTCTGAAATTGTTGCAAACCCTGAATTCTTTTCCCACTCTGGATAAGAGGATGAACAAGAAATATCATTTGGCGAGGGAAGAGGCAGAATTCCTCTTTTCCCATCCAGATCACCAAGGGGTCATTCAGCAAGCAGCCTGTGATAAGGCTAGAGTCCCTCTGGCATCCCATCCACCAGATAAGGACTCTAGGAAAATAGACAGTATGGCTAGGAAAGGACACCTGTAAGCCTCCCTTACCATGCGGCAGGCTAACTTTCAGTCCTATACTGCCCAGTACCAAAAGTCCCTGTGGCAGTCAGTACTGGCCATTTCTCAGAAAGCTCCCTCGACCCTATCTGATGACCTAGCGGAAACAGCTAGGTTTTGGGCTAGAGGCAGCTATGTACCAATTCCAGATGGCTGCTGATACCAACGACACTGCAACCAGATGGATGGCAAATACAGTAGCCCAGAGGAGATTTGTCTGGCTGAGGGCCACAAATCTCACTGCTGATACACAATCTAAGGCCCTGGATTTTGCTTCAGAGGGAAATGCTTTTTTCGGAGAATCTACAGTGGCATCATTAAGAAGGTGGATGAGTATAAGGCCACTTACAGAAGCAGCTCTAGTAGAGAGAGAGAGAGAGAGCTTCTCCATCCACCTGGCCTTATGGAAGGGGAGGCCGGGGCAGGTCCTTCCACACCAGGCCCTTTTACCAGCCAGTGGCCACACCCCAGTACCAACAGTACTCACAGCAGGGGTACTTTAGGGGCAGGGGTTGAAGGGGTTCTAGGCGTGGAGCTCAAGCACAGCCTCCACTCCAAGTCAAGCAGACCCCCTGAAGTACAGGTCGCCTCCTCACTCCATGCCGTGGTCAGACTTTCCTACTTCCTCCAGGCTTGGCTAAACATCACCACAAACAAGTGGGTCCTGGAGGTAGTGGGTCAAGGTCCATCTCTGGCTTTCAAATCCCTTCCTCCTCTAGCAGCCAGGGGTTTCAGTGCACCTTCCCTGGCAGAAAAGAATCTGCTGGAGGCAGAGGTCCAGAAACTGTTACTTTTAAAAGCAGTGGAACCTGTCCCAAGCCCACTGAGAGGAAGGGGCCTTTACTCCAGATACTTCCTCACTACAAGGAAAAGTGGGGAGTGGCAGCCTATATTGGATCTCAGGCCCCTAAACAGGCATCTGAAAAAGTCAAAGTTCAAAATGGTAACTTTGGCATTGATTCTGCCAACAATCCAGAAAGGGGATTGGCTGGCATCACTGGACTTAAAAGATGCCTATTTCCACATTCCCATAAAGGAATTTCACAGAACATATCTCCGATTCAAACTCCCTTCAGGTCACTACCAATTTTCAGCCCTGCCTTTTGGCCTTTCTTCAGCCCCAAGGGTGTTTTACAAAGTGCCTAGCACCAGTGGTAACACACCTTCGAAGACAGGGTGTGACAGTTTTTCCATATTTGGATGATTGGCTGGTGGTGGGCAAGTCACCACAACAGGTCACTCAGTATCTAAGCCTTACCCAAGGCCTGCTAGAATCCTTGGGGTTCATCATCAATATCAAAAAGTCAGTCCTCACTCCTTCACAAAAGCTGCAGTTTATAGGGGCAGAGATAGACACCCTGCAGGGCAGGGCCTACCTCCCTCTGGACAGGATCAGAAATCTTCAGCTAGTGGCAAGTTCCTTCACCTTGAACAGGAGCAGGCCTGCAAGACAGTTCTTGCAACTTCTGGGTCATATGGCTGCATCTACAGCCACAGTGCTGGGTTCAAGGTTTCAAATGAGGGACATCCAGTTACATCTTAGGGCTCATTGGAGTAAAAGAAAAGATTCTCTTTCAAAACCCATTCTGGTCACAAGAACTTTGCTGCAAGCTTTGCAGCGGTGGAAGGAAGTAGCCAATTTAAGGGAAGGTGTTCCCTTTCAGAAAAAATACCCCTCAGTTGTTCTCACAACAGATGCATCCCTACTGGTCTGGGGCGCCCACTCGGGAGACCATACAACCCAGGGTACTTGGTCAACCGCAGCACATAAACTTGCTGGAACTCAGGGCTGTTTTTCTGGCTCTAAAAACCTTTTCAGTACTAGTACAGTCAAAGGTGGTACAGGTCAGAACAGACAATACCACCACAATGTACTACATCAACAAGTAGGAAGGCACCAGGTCAGGGCCCCTTTGCACAGAGGCCATGAAGAGTTGGACCCTGGCATATTCTTTGGGAGTTTCCCTGCAGGCAATCCATCTACCAGGAAAGGACAATACCTTGGCAGATGCTTTAAATCGAATCAACCAGGCCATCACGAATGGACTCGGAACAAACAGGTGGTAGAAATAATTTTCCGAAGGTGGGGCACTCCAGAGGTGGACTTGTTTGCATCCCACCAGAACCACCATTTGTCTCAGTACTGCTGCAGGCCACCAGATCAGGGTACTTTGCTCTTGGATGCCCTGACTCTACATTGGTCAGGGAGGTTTCTGTACGCTTTCTCTCCTTTTCCCCTGGTGTTCAGAGTGTTACTCAAGCTCAGGTCCCACTCAGCATCTCTAATAGCCCGGATTGGCCCAGGCAGCCATGGTACTCTCTAATGCTCTCCATGTCTGTGGCAAAACTGATACGACTCCCTCTGAGACACAATCTATTGACCTCCAAACAGGGGCCCTGTTATACCCAAACCTCAAGTCTCTCAACCTCAAAGCTTGGTTCTTGAGGAACTGGAATATGCTGACTTGCAACTGTCTGAATCAGTGCTTCACATTCTGAGGGGTTGTAGGAAACCCTCTACTAAGAAAACTTATTCTTCAAAATGGAAAAGGTTTTCAATCTGGTGTTCGACTAAGGATTTGATTCCATTACAGACTGGGGTCCCAGTTGTTTTGGATTACCTCTCTCATTTACATTCTCTGGGCCTACAACCCAGTTCACTCAAGGTACACCTTGCAGCATTGTCTGTTTACATTTCTGCTGGTGCCAGGGTATCACTAGCTTCAGACCCCATTATTAGAAGGTTTTTTAAAGGTTTGGCCCATTTGCACCCTCCTCACAGGGCACCTGTGCCAGCATGGGACCTTAATGTTTGTATAGCCAAGCTCATGGGGCATCCTTTTGAGCCTATGGCTACAGCTCAACTTAAATATGTCACTTGGAAAACCATTTTTCTAGTGGCAATGACTTCTGCAAGAAGAATAAGTGAGCTCCAGGCTCTCTCTGTGGAGCAGGATTATATCTCTCATCACAGAGATAAGATAGTTTTGAGAACAAATAGAAAATTCCTACCAAAGGTAGTCTCTGATTTACACCTTAACCAATCCATTACCCTACCTGTCTTCTTCACTGAGCATTCTACTTCTGGTGAAAGAAGACTTCATAGTTTGGATGTAAAGAGAGCTCTCAGTTATTATATTACAGCCACTAAGGACCATAGGCAGGAAAGGAAACAGTTGTTTCTGACCTATGGGGATGTGGGAAAAGGTAATCCAGCTTCTAAGATATCTATTTCTCGCTGGATAGTCCAGTGTATTAAATTCTGCTATACAAAGGCTGGTAGGGAGCCCCCAACAGAGTTGAGGGGCGCATTCCACCAGGGGAACAGCTGCTACTCTGGCAGCTGCAAGGGATGTTCCACTGGTTGATATCTGTAAAGCAGCTACCTGAAAGACAGTACACACCTTTACAAAGCATTACAACCTAGATATCCAGTCTAGAAGTGATGCTAGGTTTGGCACAGCAGTACTGCAAAGTCTATTTCCTAAGTAAATGTTCTGTGCCCGCCTCCAGTGGTACTGCTTTGTAGTCTGCAAAAAGTTATGAATACCTGAGTATTACTGGGGTTAGAAGAAACAATTACTCATCTTAGTAATCTTGTTTCTTCCCAGTGATACTCAGGTATTCATAACTTCCCACCCTACCTCCCCTTCCAGAACTCAAGTCTCTGCACTCCCGCATGCTGCGCTACCACAAACAGGTACATCACTATGACTGTATATATGTTACCACATAGTGGTACAAGTTGGTAAACAAGGCTTATGGTCTTTTCTTTTCTTCAGATGTTTTTCTGACATTTTGATTCTTTAAAGTGTTTGTGTTTTCTCCAGTTGGAGTTTTTCTTCTGTTTAAAATTGGGGTTATTTTGAATTCTCTCTCTCTAATCACAAATACTTGCAGTATTTTACTGCATGGCTTTGTCTATTCAGGCTCCTAGGAAATCTGAGGAGGTTTAGAACATTGGCAGTTAGTATAGGGCAGCATTTGAAAAGTTGTCACATGCAGATGATTCCATCATTTGCATATGTTCTATTCTCTCCAGGTAGTCCAACCCTCCAGGCTTAGTGCTGAAAGTTATGAATACCTGAGTATCACTGGGAAGAAACAAGATTACTAAGGTGAGTAATTTTTTCATCCTGTTCGTCCTTACAGAGTCGATGGTCATCCTGATGACCAACGCCTCTCTCATGGGCTGGGGAGCCCACTTGGGGGACCACAGAGTCCACAGGCTTTGGACCACCGAGGAGTCCCAATGTCATATCACCCTGCTAGAGCTCAGGGTGGTTCAGCTAGCACTGACCACGTTTGCTCTGCATCTCAGAGGTCAAGTAGTTCAGGTCCAGATGGACAACACCACAACCATATACTACCTCAACAAACAGGGCGGCATGCACTCCCTTCCACTGTGCAGGGAAGCTCTCCGCATCTGGACCCTCATGTGCAGCCTGGAGGCTGATCTCCTGGCCATCCATGTGGCCAGTGTCTCCAACCAGCTGGGCAAGGTGTCTCATGAGTGGGCTCTCCATCCTGAGGTGGTGCACAGTCTGTTCTCCCAATGGGGCACCCCTCAGGTGGTCCTGTTTGTCTCCAGGGAGAATGCAAAGCTGAGGCTGTTTTTGCCCGCCTCCTCAGCAGGGAATGCTGCAGGGGAATGCCTTCTCAAGGACCTGGACCCCAGGCCTCCTCTGTGCCTTCCCTCCCTTTTCCTTGATCCACAAGGTGTTGCTCAAGGTGTGGAGGGACAAGGCACAGGTGATCCTGGTGGCTCCAGACTGACCACGTCACTTCTGGTACCCAGATCTCCTCAGCCTGTAGCAGGCTCCTGAGGCATCCCCGTCTATGCCCAGATCTGCACTCCATCAGTCAGCAGAAGGTACTCCACCCGGACCTTCAATCCCTGCACCTGACAGCCTTGTTCCTCAACAGTTAGAGATCCAGGCTTTGGGTTTCTCTGAAGATGTCCTCAGCCTTGTGGAGGCTTCTCAGAAGGAGTCGACCAGGAAATGCTACTCTTCAAATGGAACAGCTTCTCCATTTGGTGTCAGGGCAAGGGGCTGATCCCTTCGTCCTGTCCAGTGGGTCGCATCCTTGATTACCTCTGGTCCCTCTCCCAGTCGGGCTTTGGGTTGACAGCCCTTATGGTGCACCTGGCAGCCATCTCTGCTTACTGGTCACGGGCCAGTCAGCACAGGAGAAGGTGGTCTGGTGCTTTCTAAGGGCTTGGACCACATGTCCCCTCTAGTGCATGAACCACCACAAACTTGGAATCTGTTGCTAATTTTGGCAAAGCTCATGGGCAAGCCATTCAAACCGATGCACAGGTGTCCGATGTCACATCTGTCATGGAAGACTGCCTTTCAAACAACATGAAGTCTTGCTATATTATAGACAATAGCAGTTTGATCCAGCTCTAGAACTGCCCCGGAGTGAAATGGTTAAAACCATTCCAAAATAGAATTTTGGCACGAGAGCAGCTCTGTCTGTGTCATTTCAAACTTGAACTGTCAGATTCTTTACTCCGCCTCAGTGAACAGTCGCTCCGGAGATTTCTCCTTCTGCTGGCCTTTCTACCAAACTCAGGCCTCCTCTGCCTATGCTCAGAGGGGCTTCTTCAGAGGCAGGGGCAGACGAGGGGTGGGCAGACCTGCTCCCACCCCCCAGCCTAAAGCTCCTGCGAAACAGGCACCCTGATGGGGTGCCCAGGGCCGATTCTCCTGTACCAGTGGGGGGCAGGCTGGCTTACTTCAGTCAGAATTGGGCTTCTTTAACCTCAGACAAGTGGGTTCTGGAAGTAGTAAGCCAGGGTCTGGTTCTCAGCTTCAAAAGTTTCCAAGTTGAGAAGCAGACTTTTCTACCTGCAAGTGCTTCAAGAGACCTCGCTCTGGAAACAGAGGTCTCATCCCTGTTAGCTCTCAGAGCAGTAGAAGGGGTTCCTCCCTGCATCAGGGCAGGGGTCTGTATTCAGATACTTCCTTACCCCAAAAGACAGGAGAATGGGGCCCATTTTAGATCTCAGATATCTGAACAAGCATCTTTTGAAACCAAAGTTCAAAATGGTAACTCTGGCAATGATTTTACTTTCCCTAAGGCCAGGGACTGGCTAGCCTCCCTGGACCTCAAGGATGCCTATTTCCATGTCCTAATCAGAAGATCCCATCGAAAGTACCTCAGATTCGAACTGCCTCAGGTCATTACCAGTTCAGAGCAATGCCCTTGACCTTACCTCTGCTCCAAGGGTATTCACAGAGTGTCTAGCAGTGGCAGTGGCCCACTTAAGGAGGCAGAGGATTGCTGTTTTTCCCTATCTAGACGACTGGCTCATTGTAGGCCAGTCCCCAGAACAGGTAAAATCTCACCTGCAGGTTACCCAGCAGCTTCTCACCTCCCTGGGTTTTCTGCTAAACCTACAAAGTCGGTTCTGGAACCAGTCCAGGTACTCACCTTTATAGGGGCAGAATTGGCACAAGCTAGCCAGGCCTTTCTTCCCCAGAAAGGGTAAGGAATTTAGTGGCTCTGGCCTCTTCTTCACTCTGCAGGTCTCTCGACCAGCAAGACACTTTCTGCAGCTCCTGGGGCACATGACTGCATCCACAGCTGTTGTGCAGGGAGCCAGATTTCAGATGAGAGACATTGTTTCACTTGAGAACCTTTTGGTCTCAGAGAAGAGACCCCTTCCAAGTTGGTCCCAGTGACTCAACCTTGATCCTAGCTCTCCAGTGGTGGCAGGATCAGAGCAATTTAGGCGCAGGGGTCCCTTCATTTCCCCTTCCTCACGACTTGACTCTCACTACAGATGCTTCCCTTCTGGGTTGGGGAGCCCACATGGCGACCTTTCCACTCAGGAGTCCGGTCTCCCAGGAATCTCTGCTCCACATCAATTTGCTGGAACTCAGAGCTGTCTTTTAGCTCTTCAAGCTTTTCTGCATCTGTCCACGACAAGGTGATACAAGTCAGAACAGACAACACCACAACAATGTGGTACATCAACAAACAGGGGCACTCGGTCTTGGCCTTGTGCACCGAGGCAATGAAGTTGTGGTCTCTGGCCTATTCCTGAACACTTCCCTCATAGCAGTTCATCTTCCAGGGAAGGACAATGTCCTAGCAGATGCCCTCAGCAGGATTTCCCAGGGCCATCACGAATGGTCCCTGGATCCTCAAGTGCTGGGGATAGTTTTGCCAGGTGGGGCATCCTCAGATAGATCTTTTGCAGCCCCAGACAATCACAAACTTCCTCTGTTCTGTTGCAGGCCTCCAGTGCTGGGCTCAGTTCCCCTGGATGCCCTTCTTCTGGATTGGGAGGGAAGTTCCTCTATGCTTTCCCCTTTCCTCTCTATTCAAAGTACTAGTCAAAATCAGATATCAGCCTTGCAGGGTGATTCTGATTGCCCAGATTGAGGCCAGGCAGCCCTGGTACCCACTCCTTCTGTCTCTGACAGTCCATCTTCTGTGCCTCCCCAGGAATCACAATCTGTTGACTTGTGCCCAGGGAAGGGTTTGGTATCTGGACCTCAATCCTCAACCTCAAGGCCTGGCTCTTGAGGAGTTAGAGTTTGCTGATTTACACCTCTCTCAGGGTGTTCTTGAGATCCTAAAGGCTTCCAGAAAGCCTTCCACTAGGGCTACTTATAGTTCTAAATGGAAAAGGTTTTCCATTTGGTGTGCTGGGAAAAATATTTCCAGAATCTGCTGAATTGCCCATTTTGTTAGATTACATGGTACATCTTAATTCCTTGGGTCTCAGACCAGCTACCATGAGAGTTCATTTGGCAGCTGTGTCTGCTTTTTGTGTCAGCAAGAAAGTCATCCCCTTTCCTCTCATCCTGTGTTTTCCAAGTTTTTTAAGGATTATTCCATACTAATCCTCCTTTGGGAACCGGCCTGCTTGGGACCTTAATGTTTGCATTGCCCAGTTAATGCAACCCCCTTTTGAACCTCTGTCTTCTGCAGAGCTTAAGTACCTAACTTGGAAAACTGTTTTTCTAGTGGCTCACTTCTGCCAGACGCATAAGTGAATTGCAAGCCTTGTCAGTGGAGACTGACTTTATTTCTTTCCACAGGTATAAGGTAGTCCTTAGGACTAATAGGAAGTTTTTGCCTAAGGTGGTTTCAGATTTCCATCTTAATCAATCTGTCTCCCTTCCAGTATTTTTCACTGATCACTCCTCTTCGGGTGAGAGGAGATTGCACAGCCTGGATGTTAAGAGAGCTCTTAGTTATTATATAGAGCGTACCAAAGGTCACAGGTTCGAATCCCTCCAACTTTTCCTTACCTATGGTGAAGTTGGGAAAGACAAACCTGCCACTAAGAGATCAGTAGCCAGGTGGATTGTCTCTTGTATCCAATTTTGTTATCAGAAAGTGTGCAGAGCCGCCCCCCCCCGGTTTGAGGGCTCATTCTACCAGGGGTACAGCTGCGTCTCTAGCTGCTGCCAGAGATATCCCTTTATTAGAGATTTGCCAGGCTGCTACTTGGAAAACGGTACACACTTTTACAAGCATTACTCCCTGGATGTCAGGCCAGGAGAGATGCTCGGTTTGCACAGCTGTTCTTCAGAGCCTATTCCTAAGTAGGTTCTGCCCTCCTCCATGGAGGTACTGCTGTGTATTCTGCTAATGTCTATAATATAGCAAGACTTCATGTTGTTTGAAGAAAAATTACTCACCTTAGTAATGTTGTTTCTTCTAATGGAGTCTTGCTATATTATAGACCTCCCCAACCTGCCCCTCTCAGAACCTCTACTTGGTAGGGTGCGGGCAACTTAGTGTGGGCACTACTTATGTCCTGTTAGCATTTTGTCCCTTTGGGACTTTGGGTGTGTATGTCACGCGTGTGTGTGTTTTATTATACTTATGTTCCATTTTCATATTATTAGAATGGTGTTAGTATTTCTGGTCCCCTGACTTGAGTCTTGGGTGTTGGGACCATCAATGGTTGTTATTATTTAGGTAACCATTTGGCTAGTGTAGGTTACAGCTTCCACACAGACCTTAGTGAGTTTGGCTCGTAAAGATCTGACAGTTCAAGTTTGAAATGACACAGATAGAGCTGCTCTCGTGCCAAAATTCTATTTTGGAATGGTTTTAAGCATTTCACTCCGGGGCAGCTCTAGAGCTGGATCAAACTGCTAATGTCTATAATATAGCAAGACTCCATTAGAAGAAACAACATTACTAAGGTGAGTAATTTTTTCTTCTGGTGGCTATCATGTTAGCCAGAAGTGTCCTTGAGCTCCAGGTGCCCTCAGTGGAGTCTCCATATGTGGTCTTAAACAGGGACAAGGTTGTCCTGTGCCCCAACACGATGTTCCTCACGAAGAGTGAGTCAGATTTCCACCTTAACCAGGTGAATAATGTCTCGGTATACTTCAGTCACACCTCGGAGGCCGAACACAGGCTCCGTACTTTGGATCTGTGGCGAGCGCTTGCCTGTTACAATAGGAGCGCATGGCTGGAGTTCGGGGAGAGGTTCACCAGCTATTTGTCACCTACGCTGAAGCCACACCTGGCAGCTAAATGGACGATTGGCAGGTGGATTGTATCCTGCATCGACCTCTGCTATAGGTTGGCGGGTAGGGAGCCTCTTGCTGGGCTAAGGGCTCATTCCACCCGCCATACCGCTGCCTCAGTGGCTGTTTCCAGTGACGTCCCTATCCAGGAAATCTGCAGGGCTGCTACCTGCAGGTCAGCACGCACTCTCATTTCCCATTACTACACTGACTTCGTCACACCAGGATGCTGTTTTTTTTTTTTGTTTGTTTTTTTAACTTTATGCCTTCTCCTTGCCGGTTACCTGATCTCTCTCTGGGGAGGTCTCTCGGCCCGACCTGTTCCCACACACCTGAAGTCCCCAGCCATACTCCTGGTATGGGCCTGTCTCCTCTCCAACTTCCACTGGCCATCCAACCCCCAGGATCTGAGCCCCCCGGGGTGGTACCGCCAACTCCTACTTGGCGCTCTGTCTGAAATCTAGTAGAGTAATCGGGTAGTGGAGGGAGAACCAGAACTTTGACAGAAGGACCCAGCGTCGTGCGTGGGGGCCGTCCACTGGACCCACCTTCACCAATCGGGCATCCAGGGCTTTTCCACTTTCTGTCCCTCCCTATTGGCTCAGCTGTGCAGTGTGCACCAACATGAGCATGCACACTCCCAGGCATGCTCACAGGAGCGCCACCGCAGCCAATCCCCTGCTAGAGATCCCTGATGACTGTTGCAGCCTCAGTCTCCACTGGGAGTCACCAAGTGCCGGGATCACCGACCCACCTCCCTCCCAAGAAAGGAGAGCAGTCTCCTCCGGATGCTCAATCCTTTCCTCCCCTGCCAACCCCCGATGGCCCGAGTCCACTCCTGAACTCGGGTCACCGGCGCGGCACGAGGTATGGCATCCAGCGCCTCACCCCTCAGCACCACCGGGCCAGCTGGGATGCTGGTTTTGGGGCCTTAGCTCTCTAGTCCTTATTTCCGAAGTAGGGTGTGTGTGCCATGCCTCCCTTCTCCCGTAGAACTGCTAGGAGTCTACCAGAATGTGTGGATAAGTACACCATATCCTCGTCTCTAGAAAAACAGGTTACTCACCTGTAAGAGTAGTTCTAGGAGTGATATATGGTGTACAATCACACGGACCCACCTGACCTCCCCTGGCAGTGGCGCACTACTCTGCTTCCAGCAGGCAAGAACTGGTGTCACAGGGCAGTGCTAGGGGAGTTACCACCTGGGTGTGTGGGAGAAGCCAGCTTGAAGACTTTCCCGCAGGATTTAAAAGACACTGCCAGAACGTGTGGATCTACACCATATACCACTCCTAGAATTACTGTTACAGGTGAGTAACCTGTTTCTTGATAACGCAAAGTCATCAAAAGGCTGATGGGGGTTGGGGGGAATGTAAGGCTCTGAGCAGATGAAGGGCCGAGGGTGTGGAGGGCAACCTGGAGAAGGCAGAAATACTGAATAAATACTTCTGTTCAGTATTCACTGAAGAAGGGGAAGGGTAGGGACCGCAGCTGGGTATCAGATAGAAAGGGGGGAGGGAGGTGAACACAAGTCCATTTACAGAGGAGAGAGTCCTGGAGGAGCTCACAAAACTGAAGGTGGACAAAGGAATGGGACCAGATGGCATACATCCTAGGATATTAAGGGAGCTATAAATGGAGTTAGCAGTGCCACTGGCAACCATCTTCAGTGAGTCAGTCAACACAGGAATGGTTCCAGAGGACTGGTGGAGGGCACATGTAGTTCTTCTTCACAAAAATGGTAGCAAGGAGTAGGCCAGTCATCCTCTCCTCAGTAGTAGGTAAGATCATAGAGGCACTACTTAAAGAAAGGATAGTGGAGTATTTGGAAGCCAGCGGAGCCCAGGGTCCAAGGCAGCATGGATTCACAGCAGGAAGGTTATGTCAAACGAGTCTGATAAATTTTTTTTTTGACTGGGTTACAAAGGAGGTGAATTGGGGGAGTGGTGGACGTCACCTACCTCAATTTCAGCAAGGCCTTCGACACCGTCTCATATAAAAAAATGGTAAATAAGATGGGTAGTCTGGGCATAGGCCCCAAGGTGGTCACATGGGTTAGGAACTGGTTAACGGACAGGAAGCAGAGGGTGGTGGTAAAGGGGATACAATCCGGGGAGAGGGGGATGACCAACGGGTACCTCAAGGATCAGTCCTGGGGCCAGTCCTTTTTAATGCCTTCATTAGTGACATAGCAGAAGGACTGGAGGGAAAGGTCTGCCCATTTGCAGATGATACCAAGATCTGCAACAGGGTGGACATTCCAGATGGGGTGGAAAAAATGAGGAGGGTTCTAGGGAAGCTGGAAAAATGGCCTGTGGTCTGGCAACTGAGGTTCAGTGCAAAGAAGTGCAAAATAATGCAGCTGGGCTGCAGAAGCCCTGGAGAGAACTACTGGATTGGGGGGGGGGGTTGTTGGCGGTCACCAGGGAAGAAAGGGATCTGAGGGTTTTTTTTTTTAGTTGACCTAAGCTAAAGGTGACCAAGCAGAGTACAAAGGCTGCAGGGAGGGCCAGTGGCATGTTGGGGCGCATAGGCAGGGTATCACGAGCAGAAGGAGAGAGGTGGTGATTCCACTGTATAAAACATTGGTGAGGCCTCATCTGTAGTACTGTGTACAATTCTGGAGGCCGCATCTTCATAAGGACATAAACAGGGTGGAGACAGGTGACTAAGATGGTAGTACATGGCTTGCACCAGAAAACATATGAGTAGAGATTAAAAAACCTCAATATGTACTCGCTGGAGAAAAGGAGAGAGTGGGGAGACATGACAGAAACCTTTAAGTATCTTTAAGGCATAAACAGGATGCAAGGGGGTGACATCTTTCAGTGTAGGAGAAGTACAAGAACAAGGGGGCATGACATGGGATTAGAGGGAGGCAGGATAAGGGGAATGTCCCTTTCATGGAAAGGGTGGTGGATGCATGGAATAGTCTGCCACAGGAGGTGGTGGGAGCAAGCACAGTGGTGGAAATTCAAACATGCATGAGACAGGCATAAGGGTACCCTTGAGATGGGAAGGAGAGGCTAAAGCCAACGACTAGTTAGGGTCAGAGGCCGCAGATAGAGGTAGGGTCTGCAGACAGATTGGATGAGCCTAGTGGTGCTTATCTGCCATCAATTTCTGTGTTTCTAAAGTAGCGAGGGGGCTGCAGAGCTATAGGTAGTAAGTAAGTAAAACTTTATTTATATTAGGCACACTTCCCAAGCAAAGGGCGCCTTTACAGATGCACACAGCAGCATACTAACATATTAAAACACAATAATACAATAAATTGTCTAAAATCAGACTTCAGGGGTTCCTGGTCAACATTCCTAAGTTCCATCAAAAGCTTGTCAGAACAGATGTGCCATGAGGGCACTTTTAAATCCCTCGATAATGCTATTGGGAGCAGCGGCAGCCTTTGGGTCTAACTTCTGTTAAAGACAAGTGACTACATGTTAAGGAGGTGGTGGATATCATGTACTCTCCCCCCCTTCCCCAGCATGTACAGTTGCTTGTCTTAAACAAAGGTTACACCGAAAGGCCACTGCTGCTCCCAATAGCAGTATAATGCTATCTATAGCTCTGTAGCCCCTTCCCTACTTCGTGTCATCGAAACGCAGTTTTCTGGGCAGGGCTGCAGCGGGTGCTCATCAGCTTCAGAGACACAAGGAAGTGCAATTGCACTTCTGTTAAGGCAAATATCTTTTTAATGCGTGGACAAAAAAATTTAAATTATGGCTACTTTGGGTCCTGGGGCAGACAGCTTCTGGACACGAGTTGCCTGCCCAAAAGGTGTCCGCTGCTCTTTAAAGCAGGCAGGATGCCGGACTTCAGGGTTTGCCTTAGGGGTGTGATGCCATGCTCATTACTTGCTCCTGAATAAACAAGAAAGCATCTACTTTCAGTACTGCTCTAGTAGACATTTCATTTTCCAAGAATCCTTCTTCAACAATTGATTCCCACTGATGGATCTGGGCCAGAGGCACTTGGACACAGCAGGAGCAAAGGTTTGGCCAGTGGGCCAGCAGTGACTACTAAGCACGATACCTGTGCCCCCCCCCCCATGGTGCCATGCACTAGCTGATGACCACTACCAGCTCCCTCACCAGCCTTGGGTCTGTTCTTCCCACCATCGACAGCAAACTGTGGGAGTGTTCTACAGTTCACCTCGTTGACGCCATTTTCTGCTGTGTCATCATAGTTTTTTCATTTTATGGTGCTGTTGTTCTTTGTTTTTCTTTCTGCAATAACGCCTAAAGCAGAGTCTACAGGGGCCATGTCAAAGAAAAGAAAAGTCCAGCAGCTGCCCATTGTGCTTCAGTGCCCCTTTGGGAGAAAAATCACTTGTGTAGACTGGCGTCAACTCTGCACGGCCAACCTTGGACCTCAGCACAACATGGATGCTTGCAAAGCCTACTTCTTCATGGATCCCAATACCATGAAAAACCACTTGTTGAAGTGGCTCATCCGATCCCCACCTTCGGATGCAGGCATAACATGTGTATCGAAGATAAGGTCTCTAGGTTCTTCCCTTGGGCCTCTTCCCAGGACACCTGGTTCTGTGGAACTAAGGAGCTCTCCTCAACCTTACCATGCTGAGGTGTCTGAGACTTCGATGGATGGGCCTGGTGGACATATGACTCTTTTTGGGCAGTCAGCTGTGAACTCTACACAGTTTGTCTGCCCTGAACAGCAGATGTCCCTGGTGGTGAGGCTGAAGCTGTACACTTGGCCTACACCAGTGGACAGCTCAAAGTCATCCTCTGGTGTTACCCATGTTGTTGTCACCTTTCGTGGTGATGATGCAGCAAGTGACCCTAAGAACAACACCAGGTGCCCCTCTAACACCATTCATGGTGCCAGAGCAGGGACCAGCGTCAAGGCTGTTGGTTGCTCCAGTGACAGTCCGGAGACTGTCCCTGTCCATGGTGTCACTAGTGACACCAAGGAGGAGGATGGCTCTGAATATGGTGACCGTGGCAGAGAAGGCCATGGTGTTGATCCTGGTCCCATCTCCAAGAGAGGTGCTGACATTGATGCCATCTTGGAGGTCATCCGCAACTCCGCTGTCACGTACGACAGTGAGAATGGTGATGACACAGAGCACGATGTTGAAGTCGATACTGAGAGAAGAGTCAAGGACGATGTCGACCACAGTGACAGGGAGAGGCCTGGTGCCAAAGATGGTACCAACTTAGGGTTGGACAATGCCTTAAAAGGAATGTCCCCATTCTCCTCATCTCAGGGGTTCCCACATGGGGACCAATCGGTCACTGCTCAGATGTATGAGGACACCCTTTGGGTGACTCTGCTAGGCTCACCCACTGTAATTTCGCAGCATAGGATGAGGCCCCAGAGATCTGGGATTTCAAACCTTTATAGAGGGGCCGTATCGATTCCTAGGGAGGATGCTCTCATTGATGGGCCCTGAGGGGCCTCTAACTTGGTCTGTGCCTTAGATGACTGGTATAGGGAGTCTGACAAGACCAAGTACAGGCCCTTCCTTCTGGTACCAACTCAGCTCTGAGGTGGCGCTTGTTTCCATCAGCATCCTCTGGTGAGGACAACGAATCATCTATAGAAAAATAGAAACATAGACTTTGACGGCAGATAAGGACTGCTTGGCCCACCTAGTCTGCCAGTTTCCCTACCTATAGGATAACCTGCAGATCCTAGTTAACCAACAGCCTATTTCTTCCTACCCCCCACAAGAACTGCCTTATGTCTGTCCCATGCATTCTTGAATTCTCCCACAGTTTATACCCCGCAACCTCCTCAAGAAGGCCGTTCCATGTGTCTACCACCCTCTCTGTGAAAAAATACTTCCTCATATTGCCCGAGCCGTCCCCCCTCTATCTTCAAATTGTGTCCCCTTGTTCTTGCACATCTCTTTTTCTGAAAGATGCTACCCTCTTGGACTTTGTTGATTCCACTGAGGTACTTAAAGGTTTCTATCATGTCCCCTTCTCCCTCCTAGCTATCCATCCAGCTCCCTTCTGCTGCAGAGTGCAACCTCTACTAGCGAGTCCTAGTGGAAATGATCCAGGTGCTTGACCTTGAGGCCTGTACAAGCCAAGTTCTGGTAGCCCTGCCATACAAGCTGCAATCTGGTAGCTGTGCTATTGAGTCTCCTTGGAGTGCCCAATGTCAGCACTGTGGTCATTCCTCCTTGGCCCATGGCTATGAAGGAAGCATTTAGGGCAGTATAAAAGTAATTTCCTCTCCAATCTGTCCATCCCCAAGGACATTATCATGCGGTACTATGCACTCTGAGGATCTGGAGGGGAGGTTCTTCACCCCACCTCGTGGCTTAAAGTACCGCAGACCCCATTTGGGCCATGGAGCCTCATGTGTGACTGACCTTCTCCTGCAGATTCCGCTAACACGGATGCTGTTGGGAAGAAGGCTTTAACTTCGGCACATGCCCTCTTGTGCATCTCTGCACATCAAGACATGGTGACCTATAACCACCAGCTATGGTTGCATCTACACAGCCTGTTAGCTACACTGCCACGAAGTGAGATAGTCAGGCAGGAAACTGACCTTCCCCCGGGTGGTCTGGAGTTAGCACAGGGCCAGTTGAGGGCACCTGACGACGTCAGCGTGGTGGTCTTGCAGACTGGTTGGCGGAGCAGTCTGTATCTAACAGACGGCATAGCTTTACCTTTCTAGCCTGGCAGCTTTGCCCCAGTGTAAGGTGCTGAACTCTTACTTCAAGGGGGATGATTTCTTCTCCACCAGGGTCAGATGAGAACTGTTGAGGAATCCTCCTGCTCCTGTGCCACAGAAGCTCCCACCTTGCCCTGATCAGTCTCAGGTCTCGCCAGACCTATAACTCGAGTGTTTTGCCCCACGAGAAAGGCTGAGGGGTATCTCTTACCTTCTTGGAAGATTTGAAAGTTACGTACTTACCGTATATGGTATCTTCACATTAATTACTACACTTGCTCACCACTCTGGCAGAGCCAGGCCTCCAGGCAGCTCACCCTATGACTTCTGGCTGGCACTTCTAGTGCCATATGCCTCTACCCAGTTGCTCCCCTCCCTGTAGGGCAGCTTGTTGTAAAAAAAAAAAAAAAAAAAAAAATTCAAAACTGGGGTGAGGGCCCTCTTAGGGCTCTAAACCAGCCAAAACAAAGAGGTAACTCTTTCTTCCTTCTTTTCCTGTCGTCCTCATTCCTGCTCTGGGTATATCCCTTCCTTGAGTACATCCATAGTAGTTGCTAAATGCAAGTTATTCCCTCTGGCTGCTATCCAATTCTAACTCTACTTGACAGTAGCCCTGGCTGTGGATATGTGCTGCTGCACTAGATTGTATCAGAACTGTACTTGCAGGAGAAGCAGGTCACCCTTTCTCCCCTAGCGGTTTTCTTTTGCAGGAGAAGCAGGTCACCCTTTTTCCCCTAGTGGTTTTCTTCTGGCTGGGCCAAACAATTTTTCCTCTCTTGGTTTGCATGGTATTTCTTCTTGTACCATGTTGCTTGTTAAACCCACCAGGCTCAGGAATAGCTCCAGAGATGGGCACATCTTGACTCCTTTGAGCTAAGTTCTTATTCTGGTATCATATTGTTTGTTTCAAACTCCACTAATCCCTCGCTATGCTTAACTGCTGCAAATCAGCCTGCTGGTTTGAGCTGCTCCAGAGAGTAAAATTTTATGCAGGTTAGAGCATACCTCTTAACTGCTATGAATTCCGCATAGCGCTATGATTTTCACACTCAGATTTACCCTTGCTCCTCACAAGTTTACCGATGTTCCTCATAATGTTAGAAGTATTTCTGGACACACAAATTATTAAATCATTGAGTTAAGTTGATAGAAACATTCCTTATCACTAACTATATGGGGCTCACTATCTGTAGACATAATATCGTTTAAAATAAGAAAGTGCTACACATGCTGTCACTTAGCTATGGTTTTTGAAGGCCAGTGCTATGATTTGTAATGCTGAGAGGTTGAGAGGTATGGATTAGAGAATCTTGGAATGAAATTCAAATCTCTGCTGTGTGGTCACACTCCACTGTGCCCACTAACGTCAGATGTATTTCTACACCTGAGGAAGAAGTCACCCCAAAGAGCTCTCTCTATTTCTCTTCTACTGATTGTGGTTTTCTTTTGTATTTTCTTTACTTTGTCACAATATTATTTTAGTTTTTTGAATATCTGCATTAGTTAGGTATTTGTTTTATATTTTTTAAACTTTTATTGCTATTCACCAGTTCCCGAGTGGGTCCCTGGAACCGGAGAAAGCTTCTTTACTCACAGTTTTCTGGCTTTGGGAACCACTGTAAAAACAAACAAAAAAAATAAGAAGTAGAGGTCTATTATGTATTTATTTAACTTCTTTCTTTGCTGCTTTGCGGTTGTTTTTCGTTCTGTTTCCTGTTTTCTGGGAACTGAGAGGCACATTTTTTTTTGAATTTCACTGTTAAATGCATTAGTTCATAGTTCATTTTTATTTGAGGAACTGAACCACAAACGACATTTTTTTTTTCTTTTTTTTTTTTAGAACTTAACCAATTTGGGTGTGCCGCGATTGGCATATCTGACAGAACCAAAAAGAAAACGGGACCCAACAGGCTTCAAAAATTGTAACCAACATTGTTTCAACCCCCTGGCTAAGGCAGACTGCCACAAGTTGTGCTTGAGGTGCATGGGTCTAGATTACCAAGCCCACCCCATTGTGAGCTTTGTATCAGGTTTTGCCCTAAAACTATTAAAAAAGGGCCAGAAAGTTAGATGATGTCATGGCTTCTCAGTATGCCTCCACATCACAAAAATACTCGGAAGAGGGTCCTGTCCCTCACAGTAAGCAGAAGGACAAGTCTGGTAAAGATGGCTCAGAGCCCAGGGTGTCTGAACTCGGGAATCCTGAAATCAGTAAACACAAGAGAGCCTCTGAACAGCTACTGGAGATGGTGCCTGCTAAGAAAAAAAAAAAAAAACATGTCATTGCCGCTCCTTCAGAAGAAGGAAAGGAGTCATAAGTGGACAAAAGTAAAATGCCCTCCGTAGAGGTCATGACCAAGGCATGCTGATACCCCTTCCCCAGTTCCAGTACCTTCTCCGGTTCTAGAGGAGCATGGGGCTGAATTTATTATGACGAGGAAGAAGAGGAGGGTGAACATATTTAGCCTGACTATTCCCCAGAGCAAGAATTTGGTTCTCCTCCCTGAGTCCAGAATGACTTCTCATCATATTATTCCTTTGTGAGGCAGCTGGTCAACACCCTCAACCTCTGCACCCAGGAAACCACTGAGGATGAAGACGGGGTAGAATTCCTGGGTATGATGGAGTTATCCCTGACCAGGAGGTTGCTTCTGCTGGTGCACAAGTCCCTAAAGAAGACAACCTGCAAGCTATTGCAAATGCGCACCTCTACCCCTGGCATTGACAAGAAAATAGAAAGGAAATACCAGCTGGACAAACAGGGTGCTGAGTACCTTAACTCTCACCCTGACCATGAGGGGGCAATACAGGCTGTGGCCTGTGACATAGCAAAAGTCCCCCTCTCTACCCAGCCTCCACACAAGAACTGCAGGAAGCTTGATAGCATGGGGAAAAGGGTCTACACCTCAGCATCCCTGCCCCTGAGACAGGCAGCCTACGTGACTTATAATTCCCAGCACCAGAAGACTCTGTGGCACTCCACTCTGGAAATGAGCAAGAAAGCATCTGGTTTCCTGGCGCAAGACTTAGCAGACACTGCTAAGATGGCCATGGATGCCACCAAATATCATTTTCGTATGGCAGTAGACACCAGTGACACTGTCTCCAGAGTCATGGCTCATGCAGTGTCCCTGAGGAGGTTTGCTTGCCTTAGGACCACCAACCTCTCCCAGGACATTCATACAAAGGCCTTGGATTTTCCCTGTGAGGGTAATTCCCTGTTTGGTGACAAGACAGTCCTATATGAAGAAGGTGGACGAGTGCAAAGTCACCTACAAGAATAATACTGGAAAGGAAAAGGCCTCCACTTCAAGCATGCCTTATGTACGGGAAGTAGTGGTAGGGGATAGTTTCCCTGTGATTGTTTCCTCACCTATGATTTCTCCGACCTTAGGGGTTTCTTCAGAGGCAGAAGGGGCTGTAAGCATACTGACGTAACCCCAGTACCTAAGGTCCAGCCTAAGCAGAACCCCTGTCAAGTTGGTCCAGGTCACCAACCCATTGCCAGTGAGGGGAAGGCTGCCTCACTTTTTTTAGGAGTGGAAAAACATCACCACAGATAAGTGGGTCCTGGAAGTAGTGAGCCAGGGGATCACTCTGCAGTTCAGAAAGTTCCCAAGACTGTAGGGTCACAGAAATGTTATACCTTCCACTCCAGCAAAAATAAAATCCTGGTAAAGCTGCACTGGATGGTGTTCCCACCGATATTATCTCGTTTTAGCAACATTAACTTTGTAACCTGAGAACACTTCAAACTTCTCGAGAAACTCAAAAATTTTTGGCAAAGCCTTAACCAGGTCAGTGACATAAAGGGTGTCATCCGCATACAATGATACCTTCAATTTAGTTTCCCCAAATCTTATTCCCTGGTACAGGTTTGACTGATGTAGGGCTGCAGCCAATGGCTCCATACTGAGAGCAAATAAAAGGGGAGAGAGCGGGCATCCCTGCCTGGTCCCCCTAGCCAAAGCAAAAGCCGAAGAAAATACTCCATTAACCCTGACCTGGGCTTTCGGGGCTCTATATAAGTTCTTGACCCACCACCGATATTTTTCCCCAATCCCAAATTTAGCCAAAGTACCATCAAGGTACTGCCAATCTAACCGATCAAATGCCTTTTCGCATTCAAAGAGACTACAGCTCTTAGGAAATTAACGGGGACTCTGGGATAGAGAAGGAATTTAGAAGTAACAGAATATTATCCTGTATATGCCTCCTGGGCATAAATCCAGTTTGGTTTGGATGAACTAAGACACAAATTATATTCTGTAAATGAATTCCATTTGTTTTTGAAAAGATTTTGGCATCCTGATTCAATAAGGAGATAGGTCTATAATTGCCATAAAAGGAGGAATCCTTACTTGGCTTGGGAATGACAGAAACCAGTGCCCCTCCCCAAAAAGAGTCCGGAGATAACCCCAGCATGTGGGCCTCATTGAAAACCTTAACCATAAGAAGTGCCAGTTCCCTGCCAAAACATTTATAAAATTCTGCTGTGAACCCGTCTGGGCCTGGAGCTTTACCGGATTTCAGACTTTTAATTGTTTGATTTATCTCTCCCTCTGTAAATAATTTTTCTAAACCACCTTTTTGAGTATTGGATAATTTTGGTAATTCTACCAAATCTAAAAAGTCTGATATTTTTTGTAGATGATTTGAGCTCCTTTCTTCCCTGTATAACTGTTTATAGAAATTGCCAATTTCTTATAAATATACTGTTTTTCCATAGTGTCAGGCTTTCTTTCCCATCTCGTTTATCCTGAAGCCCCTCCTCTATGCTCAGCGTATGATGTCGTCGATGACATCACATCATATTTAGTCAATGACAGGACTGTGTTCTGCCAGAGAAGTGAATAAATCATGCCGCAGAAATCAGAAAATGCTACTGCAGAAGCCAAGGAGCCCTGCCGCAGAAATCAGAAAATTCTGCCGCAGAACACCAGGAGCCCTGATTATATTTGGTTCTGGCCTCCCTATGTTGTGTTAACACTTCTGGCTTATTGGATTTCTCATGCTCAGTTTCAAGTTCAATAACCTTTAACTTCGCTGCTCTTAATGCGGCCTGATGCATCTTGTTCCTATTGGCTGCATATGAGACCGAATGCCCCCGACCACCGCCTTCATGCCATCTCAAACGTACTTTGTCAGTACCTTGACCTGTATTATCCTATATATAATTCTTAATAAGTATGTTGGTCAAATCCACATAGATTTATTGTTGCCAAAACCTGGATCAAAACGCCATAGGCCCACTTTCCTAACCCCTCCCCAATTTAAAGTTGCAGAGATCATAGCATGGTCAGAGAAACTAACCGGGTATATCACCATATCTGTAAAAGTGTGGGACCATCCTTTTGGTGTATAAAAACGATCCAATCTAGAATATGATCTTGTGGAAGCTGAATAAAAGGTGTAATCAAGCTTATTGCGATTTTTGTACCCGCCATGGGTCTGTTATACCCCCTTCACAGCACAGGCTTATAAAAAGCTTAGAACAAGCCCTAGAACCCTTAGGAGTGAGGGGGGGCCTGTCCAATCTCTGGTCTTAAACACAATTCCAGTCCCCTGCACAGATTACTTGGCCTTTGGGAAGTCCTGCAATTAAACTAAATAAGGATCTAAAGAAATCCCCCATAGGGGGTGTGGGGGCATGTATGGACAGTACATGGATTGGGTGGCCACTATACAAACAAGATAGGGCTACAATTCTTCCTGAGCCAGCCTTTGAGACTTTCTGTATTTGGAATGGGATCCCTCACCTGACCAATATGACCATGCCTGCTTTTTTCTCCTCTGGATGGGAGTCGGCAAAAACCGACCCCCCCCCCCCAATGATCTCCGCAACTTCAGATGCTCTGTATTGGAAAGTCTAGTCTCCTGAGGCAGGCACGCGCACAATTTACCCTTTATCGCTCAGTCAGAATTCTCATTCTTTAGCAGGATTATTAATACCCTTAACATTCACCGGACAAAGCTTTAGAGTGCTCATGTAATAAAACTAGAATGCAGATCTCCCCCCACCAAAATCCCTTATAGCCTTATGTTGAACCTTACTACCCAGGACAAAATTGTTACCTTTGTCGATATTGATATACCACAGGGTTCCACAAAATAATAAAGAAAAATAAAATAAAAAGGGGAAAGAGAAACGCACATAACTAAACCCAATCTCCAACTTCGGGGCTGGAGTGCATACAGTCAAACAGGTACCTAACATGGTGCCCATAACAACTAATCTAAACTAATAGGACCACGTGTCAGGTCCAGCCCACCCCTGGACGACTCTACTCAGAGCCCCTGGAGGGAGAGTAAATAGAAACTTAGTAACCCAACTGATGGAGCTGCCTTAAATGGCAGAACTGGAAGGGGCCAACTAGTAAGCCCCTAAGAACTGGACTGTGAAGTTTCCTGTATAGAGGTGTACAGCTCTAATACGCTGAGGGTTGTACTCCCAGATCTTCCAGGAATTCAGACCCTTCCCTCTAAATGAGTTTCAGTTTTGCTGGCAGTCGAAACGGCCTGCCCCAGTGAGTTCCAGTTTCTGGAGAGCTTTAGAAACCTACCCCTCATCTAAAGCGGGCCCTTGTCGGGGAGAAAAATTTCACCTCCAACTGCTTCTGCTCTCCAACACACACTTCTCCAGGTTAATCGATCTCCGGTCATACATAATACAGACGGAGTAAATTGACTTAACTTTTTAGAAACCAGGTCTTACACTCCACAACAGAACTATTTATTAGATCTGTGCAGTTGAAAAGTATAAACAGACGCTGAACCTAAGCCCCCCTATCATCAATAACCCCTCCCCCCAGGCTGCCATTGGTTTCATATGTTCCTTTTGTGCATCCCTCTTGAATTATATGTGCTGTAGACTACTGTAAGAAAAAACACAAGAACATCAAAAAGGAAAAAGAAAATACAAGAAAACAGTACGTTACAGCAGCTTCATACGTCTATCAGGAGTTTCAGACATTTGGGTCTAAAATTTCAGTCACTTCTGGTGCCTCTAATGTAGTTTCACTCATCGCAGAGGAAGTCGGTGAACCAGGGGGAAGCCACTTGAAACAGACCACGAGGACTTCCGGTGACGTCACCCTCCCGATGCAAGCCTAATTTACAGGCTCTCTACATAGCCAAATAACCCTCCAAAATTACAGCTTTATTCAGGGACAAAGATCTTGGAAACTCCAACGGAGGTATTATAATGTCCAGAAGAGGGGAGAAAAGCAATAAAAAGAACCTTACGAATCACGAAGACGGCGGAATCTCCGACTCTGGTAGTGAAGCTTCACAGGCCTCAGAGACCACGCGACAGAGTAACGATGCCTCTGAGCATCTCCCTCTCGGCACCCTACAACGGCAGATGACTGTGGTCCTTAATGAACTACTTGAGTTCCGGAGTGAATTTCGTTTAACTACCACAGCATTGAGGACTGATATAGAGAAGCTCGAGAAGCAGCAGGAGCAATTGGAGCAACACAGTACAGACTCAGACAACAGAATCGACAGAGCAGAGAGGGGGATATTACAGCTTAACCAATATGTGCAGTCCCTGCGGGACCGTGCGGAAGACGCTGAGAGCCACGATAGATTAAATAATATCCGAATATCAGGGATCCCTGAGGGGGAAAAGGGGGCTGACCCTCATAACTTCATTCACCTTTTATTAAAGCAGACAGAGATCTCGGATGACACCACCCTTGAACTGGAGCGAGTTCATCGCACGCTGGGGCCTAAGCCCCCTCCCAGAATCAAGGCCCCGCGCCATGCTGGTTCAATTCCTCCGCTTTCAAGAAGAAGAATACATACTGCACACAGCCTGGAAAAGCGGTCAAATTATTTATAAAGGGCACCGGTTATACTTTGAGAACGACTATGCACCTGAGACCATGGCGAGACGCAGAGCCTACACTCCTATACTGAAGGAGTTAAAGAAGACAGGTATTCGTTTCAGGACACCTTACCCTGCCAAACTGGTGGTTTTTCATCCAGACGGTCAGCTAACCTTTACTTCTGCCGAGGAAGCGGTTGAAGCGCTTAAAAAATACCATATTGAAGTGCAAATCCCCTCCGGAAGATCTGCAAGAGGAACACTGGCAGCAAAGCTCGCCCAGCAGGCTTGGCAGATCGGTCAGCGGGATGTTAGGAAGCGTCAGGGGATCGAGGTGATTAATAAGATCGCGGACACTCTACGAGAACAATCAAAGAAAGACACTTGACCTCTAAGCTGGAGAGACGGACCTTTTGCTATCTAATTGTTTCATGCACTTCCTTGAATGGGAATGCCCGTTGGTGCCGAGTAAAGAGGGCGAGAACTGAGAGACTGTAATGATGCCCCCTAACAGGGCAGTTTGGTTAACTCACCTACTGACTGCTGACTGCCTTGGGCCTTTTGTTGGTTGCTTCAGGATTTGCTCTCACTAATTATGCGTGTAACTAACTGTCTGTGTCTCTTTCATAATACTAACCCATTGCCCCTATGGCTCCGGTCTCCCACTGTGTTCTCCCTCTTCTATCTCGGGCTTTCTGGATGCTGTTCTGGGGCCAATGCCGGGAACGACCACCCGATGCTGACATTCCTTAACCTTTTCATTTTGATTTTATACAGCCCTCTATAGGCAGGGGAGTGGTCGTCTTCCAGTTAACAATAGTGCCTGAGGGGACGGCAGGTTGTCAGCTTTATGCATACTGGAACTACCCTGGCTCACTCATTGCATACTCCCTGCAGCGCTGTTCTTGCTCATTTGTTCTAACCTTTTTTTTCCCCCCTTTATTTACTCCATATATCACATTGAACGACACCAGGTGTTGTGAGGTGATTGCAGGTGTGTGCATGGGGATGGGGGCCTCCTGTTGCTTCGGCCTTCTCTCGTCCCTTTCCCTCGTATCTCCCTCCGGAGGCTGCTTTGACCCCCCCCCTCCCTGGGGGTCAAGGTTTGGTATCTGTGAGGAGAATCTGACTGTTCACAATGATCTTTTAACGGTGGACCAACTGGTCAACACATACCATAAAGCCGTATTAATTCCACCATGCCGTAGCTGGGGGGGGTTCTCAACAGCATCGGAAACATAAGACGGCATGTGTGATGGTCAACCTAAGTGCACCACTGGAACTCCTGGTAATTTGATTCTCCCCTCCTCCCCTTCTTTTTCTCCCCCCCCCTTTCTTTTTTTCTCTCTCTCGCCTCCCCCCCCCCGCTTCCTCCGTAGAAAACCAACCAGTGGTTTAAAGTTTCTCCCCTCAGGAATTACCCTCCTGTGAAGGTATGGCTATCGGAAGAGTGACTAGCCAACACCCTTTCACCTTTACCTAATTTGGCTCTAGAAGTGCCCCTGGGTATCTTATATAAGATACTCATCTTGGTGGGAATCATCCCACCGCCCGAGCACCTGGAAGCTCTCGGTACCTGGAAGCTCAAGTTTAATAGTTATTTAGTAGTTGATTTGTAAGCATTGGTAGTATTAGTTAGGTTACCTCTAGTTAAAATTGTATTAACTACCTTGCCAATGCCTTTTTTTGCAGCAGTTACTGTTGAATTGATAGTTCGATTAACCTGCCAGTTAGAGGTAGCCGGCCTTCAATCACTGTCATTATGATGAAGCCTTTCGAAACTTGTTATGATGTTCAGATAGTTAATAACTTACGGTTGTGTCTAATTTGCTACAGAATTTCTAAGGTACAAAGAGTAGTGATAATGGCTCTTCTACTGCTGTGAAATGCCTTCCATATTAACCTGCCCCAAACTCACCTCCCAATATGCAGGAATATCCACTGAAATTAATTTCCTGGAATGTTAATGGGCTCTCCTCCCCGATTAAGCGAGCTAGAATCCTCTCGCAGGTGAGGAAATCCAAAGCGGATGTTGTTTACCTGTAAGAGTCCCATCTAAGCAATGCAGAGCATGCAAAGTTGGGGCGGATCGCCAGGGGCGAAGTATTCAGCTCCTCCTATAGGGGTGGCAGGAGAAGAGGAGTCACAATAATAATCCCTCAATGGGTTCCCTGGCAAATAGATGCTAGATGGATTGACCCAAATGGTAGATTGGTCCATCTTCGGGGGCGGATAGGTGGGGTGGAGGTCACTCTTGCAAATGCTTATTTCCCCCCAGAATCACCTGTGGGCGAGTTGAAGGGCCTGTTGGACAGAATCACCCAATTTGCTAGTGGCATACTTTTACTTGCAGGAGATTTTAATATTCTTCCCAGGCCAGAGAAATACTCCTCTAACCCCTAGTACCCCTAGGAGAACCCCACAGCAGAGGTACCTTGCTAGATTTCTTTCACAGGTTAGCTGGGTTGGTACTTGGAGGTTTATGCATCCACATTCCAGGAATTATACGCATTATTCTGCTGTTCATCAAACCTATTCAAGAATCGATTTAACCTTTACTCAGACAGAGAATTTAGATTTAGTTGATACCCAAATTGGAGATACAGCCTTATCAGATCATGCGCCTATTATAAGTACCTGGAAGGTGGGTCTCCAGAAAAGAAGTGTTATCTGGCGACTAAATCCTATACATTTAAAATCTAATAGGTTTAAGGAGTTTATCACAGATAAAATATCTGAAATTCTAACTGACAATGTCAACCCAGACACCCCACCAGGCATTCTTTGGGATACAATAAAAACAGTCCTTCGGGGCCACCTCATAAAGTATACGTCACAGCTGGCGAAGGAGCATAGGCAACATAAGACCCAGCTAGAGGAAACATTACATTTCCTACAAATAGTACATAAACAAGGCAATAGCTTGGTACTTCCGAAAATTAAACAAGAATTAGATAGACTGTCCCTGCAGCAGACAGAAATTGCCTTGTCCTTTCTGCATCAGAGGTACTATGAATTGGGGCCTAGGGCCACAAGATTATTAGCGTACCAAATTAGGAAGCAAAGGAAACTCACCAGCATACCTACTCTTTGCCATCCAGTAGAGGGCAGACCCTTAAATAAACTTAGCGATGTTGTGGATGCATTTACCGCATATTATACAACTTTGTACACCCCGGAGAGCCCCGTAGCCTTGGATACTATAGGGCGGTTCCTGCATGACCTTACCCTCCCCAAAATTCCACAAGAACAGGCCGAACAATTGTTAAGCCCTATTACAGTGCAGGGACTTGGCAGGGCGGTCTCCCGTGCCAAAACCATGAAAGCCCCAGGCCCCGATGGTTATGGATCCAAATTCTATAAAGTAGCAAAACAGCTTCTTTTACCCCCACTGCTTAAAACTTGTAATTCCGTTCTACAAGGCGACACACCCCCTCCCACCTGGGCATATGCCACTATTTCAGTGCTTCCCAAACCCGGGAAAAACCCACAACTTTGCGAATCTTACCACCCAATCTCGGTGTTGAATACAGACTATAAGTTATTTATGGGAATCATGGCCCATAGGCTAGAAGCTATTCTCCCACAAATCGTTAACAAAGACCAAACAGGTTTTGTGGGGGGGGGGGGCCGCACCACTACAGATAGTATTAAAAGAACTTATCATATTATACGTGAGATGCACTCCTCGGATTCCCCCGCTGTATTAGTAAGCCTAGATGCCGAAAAGGCCTTTGATAGAGTTTACTGGCCTTTTCTATACACTGTTATGGAGGTTATGGGCTTCCCCAAGGCACTGATTCAAGTTATTACAAACATTTATACTTCACCTAGAGCCTGGGTGAGGATTGCTGGACACCATTTGGCTCCCTTTTCCCTGCACGGGGGCGCCAGGCAGGGCTGTCCCCCCTCCTATTCGCCCTGTTTATGGAACCATTAGCACAACTAATTAGGAAATCAAATGACATCACCAGGGTTGAGGTTGGGGGGGAGGAACACCGCATCACTCTTTATGCGGATGACGTTCTCCTCTATCTGCGAAACCCGTCCACCTCGCTCCCAAGGGTCAGACAGCTACTGAATCAGTTTGGAAGCCTTTCGGGGTATAAGGTGAACATCACAAAAACCGAGATCTTAACCTTTCATTACACCCCCGATCAAAATATCAAGGAACAATTCCCTTGTAAGTGGGATATAAGGAAGCTAAAATATTTGGGAATTAACCTCACCAGAGATTTAGGTGACTCACAGGCACAACTACATCCCTTTTACCTCATGCCTCAGGGAAGACTTGGCCAATTGGAGTACACTCCCGCTAAGTCTGTCTAGGAAGATTGACCCTTATTCGAATAGTTGCTCTACCTAGAGCGCTGTACCTTTTTACTAACATCCCCATTATAATTCCCCGCTCTGTATTCCGGGAATGGGACGGAGCTATTACTTCATCTGGGCAGGCCGTAGGCTTAGAGTTAAACTAAAGCTTTTAACCATGCCAGGAACCCTTGGAGGCCTGTCCCTTCCCGATTTTTACCGTTACTATCAAGCTGCACATCTGCTACACTCGTTCGCTAGGCAGACAACTGATAGTGATATGCACTGGGCAGAACTTGAGCGGGCAGCCACTCCGGATATGGAATATTACAATATACTTTACCATGGGACAGTTCACTCTGGTGAATGTCAGAACCTGCCTCTTGACACCAAGCACAGGATCCTGGCATGGTACCAAGTCAGAAGACAATATTCGATCTCCCCCTTTATTCCGCTAATATGTCCAATAATGGTTTTACCTAACTTCCAGCCCAGGAGACTAGACAATGCCTTCAAGTTATGGTCAAGGTACGGTCTTAGATACCTGTTTCAAATTTTGACTGGAGGGAGACTATGGTCCTTTCAGGAGATACAGACAAAATTTGGTCTGCCCAAATCCCATCATTATAGGTATTTACAACTAAGGCACTATCATAGTTCCCTACTGGCCCAGGTACATAATCCTGAATGCTGGCCTCAACTGATTATGTCTATGCAAACTTTATTTTCCAGTCCAAATCAGAGGCACATAATATCCACCTTTTACCAAGCCCTGATTACCTCCCATCCGGTAAACTTAGTAATACCCTGTGAGAAATGGCAGCTTGAACTGGATGTGCCTATAGCAACAAACCAGTGGCAGCAAGCCTGTAAACAGGTGGCCCGCACATCAAGTTCCCATCAATGGAGAGAGTATGCTTGGAAATTCCTTGTTAGATATTTCTACACACCAGAAGTCACCAGTCATTTTACCCAAGGGAGCTCAGCTGCTTGCTGGCGGTAATGCGGTGAAAATAATGCTCACCTAACACATGTAATGCATAATTGCCCTAAATTGATCCCGTTTATTCAATCCCTACAGCAGGAGCTCCAAACGATTTTTGAAATGCACTTGCAGCTCTCCCCGAAACTCTTTATTCTCCTGATTTTCCCTGATGACCTCAAGGATCAAAATGCCCGCTACCTTTTAGCCATCCTCCTCTCAGCAGGGAAAAAAGCCATAACTAAACTATGGCTAACCCCTGACCCTCGCAGACTGGTGGTCTATAACAAAACAAATTTATTATATGGAAAAGATAACATACAGACTGAATAATCGAGAAGAAAAGTTCAACTCTAGGTGGAATAGATGGCTTTTATACTATGCATTTAAAGATACATCATTTGTTCCATAGGTAGGTGCCCTTCTCCTATCCCCGTTAATACTCATCCCACTGCTCTCCTCCCAGTCCGTTCCCCCCTCCCCCCACCTTTCTCCCACCCCTGCAAATGCACTACTTAAAATACAGTGACTGCCTCTCTAGGTTCCCCTTCTTACCCCCCTTACCACACTCACGACATATTCATCGATAGTAGCAGATAAACCACCTAGCAGTCCCATTACTGCACTTACACCTACTTACCTTTACATTAGCTACTTTAGCTAAACCTAAACAACTCCAGTGGCTGACTCTATTTTATACCTAGAGGGTATGGACTCTGCTTCATTTCAGGTACAGGGCTGTAATAATTTTAATTGCTTTTATACTGCATAAGTTATTAACTTCTGTGTTCCCATAATTTGATCTGTATCTATCTCTTTACTGTACCTATTTATAGACACAGCCGAATTAAATGTGTTGTAAATGTTTGTAATTTTAGAAAATTGAATAAAAAACAGAATAACAAAAAAAGAAACAGACCACGAGCCTGGTGCCCAGGAAAATACAACTGCGTGGCACCCAGCCTTCTGTCATATCAGTTCCTGGCGAGTAGACACCGTCAACTGAAAAATATTTTACTTATCCAGTTCTTCTCCCAACCAGGCGAATTTCCACCAGGGCAACCCAAACATCCATACAGGTCTGTTAACATCTGAAAAATAAGTCAATGTACTGGAGATAAACCAGGTATCTTTATCACAGATTCACCCTCGTAGGCTGAGTGCTGGCCTACAAAATCACACCCAACCATTAAAGAACTCGATCAAAACTCCTCTTCGGAAATGCGCAAGTGTCCCTTCCCTTTGCCAGCCTTCAAACAACATGAAGTCTTGCTATATTATGACAATTGCAGTTTGTCCCACCATTAGAACTGCCCCGGAGGTGAAAGAGTTAACTACCATTCTAGGAATGGAATTTAGAGCGCGAGCTCGGTTAGAGAAGCTCTGTCTGGATAATTTCAAACTGAAACTGTCAGATTCTTTATTCCGACTCACTGAACAGTCGCTCCGGAGATTTCTCATACTGCTGGGTTCATTTCTCGGTTTAAACAGTATTTTCTCGGTTAAATTCAACCGTAAGTATTATTATTTTAACCGCAAACCGATTGGTTCAAGCTCTGTCTGTGGTATTGTAAGTAATAGACAGGTTTTATTTCTGTGTGGAACTTGTAAATGTTTATCGGTTCGGTTCGAACCGATCAGGTTGTTTAAAACTTTAAAGAATAAGCATTTTAAAGTTTTTAGAGTGCGGTTCCCGGTTCTTATTGGTTCTAAAAAAAACGGATTTCATTACGTTTTTTTCCACGACCCGTGACACGGTTGGGAACCGATAAGGGTGTCTTGCCTGGCACTGCCGTTAAAAGGGCAAGTTTCTTGGTTAGGCTGGCATCATGTCTGAGAAACCCAAAAGAAAAAACCAGGCCCACTGGGTTTCAACACTGTAGTGTCTGTGGGGAAGCCTTTGCCAAGGCTGACCCACACACTACATGTGTTTATTGTATGGGGTTGACCACCTCAATTCAGACTGCCAGATTTGTAAAATTTCCCTGCAGCCACCCTGGATAAGAGAGTGGGCAGGCTCAGGGAACGAGAGGCCAAAAAGTCCGCTGACCCAGATGGCCAGCCCTGTTCGGTGCCAACCGAACCGGAGGGAGTGCCCTCTGACCAGGGCGAGACTTCCTCGGGCCAACGTAAAGCTGGCTCTGAGGAGCCAGTTCCAGCAAAGAAAACTAAAAAAAAAAAAAAAAAAAATCAGCAGGTATGGAGTCCAAAATTCCTTCTCCAACTGCTGCAGAAATAGTAAAAGCTATACATATTGTACAGTCACTTTCTCCGGTTCCGTCCGAACCGCCACTGTCTGGTAAAAGGTCGGTTCGGCTGGTTCCACCGGTCCAAGAATATGATATTGGGGATTATGAACAATGTGAATGTGACTTTGAGAGTCTGGATGTGCCCATTAAACCGAACATCTCCCCAGACAGACCTTTAGAATTCCTCCCTATGCTTTCTGAGTCCCCTTCTCATTTTCTGTTTTATAAAAAGGTTGCTGAAACCCTCCAGCTTCCATTAGAAGAAGCTGTGGATGAGCAAGAGGAACCTGATTTTGTGGAAATGATGGATATCCCAGAGTCTAGGAGATTATCTATCCCCTTACATAAATCTTTTAGGAAGTAAACAATAAAAATTGTAAAAGCACCTAATTCTGTGCCTCCTGTTGACAAAAAGATGGACAGGAGGTACACTTTGTCAGGTCCTGATACAGACTTTCTTTCACAGCAATGCAGTCATGTTGGAGTAGTTCAGGCTGCAGCCTGTGTTAAAGCTAACATTCCCCTGGCTTCACATCCTTCTGACAAGGACTCCAGGAAGATTGATGCCATGGCTAAAAAACCATACATGGCAGATACCAAAAATCTAGATGGGACACTGTCATGGCTTTGGCCAAACAGGCCCCTGGCCAGCTTGCCAAGGAGCTGGAGCAGGTGGCTGCTGATGGTATTGAGGCATCCTAGGTGCAATTCCATGCTGCAGTGGATTCTAATGATGTATCCTCTAGAGTCATGGCCACATCTGTGGCCTTTCGTAGGTTAGCTTGGCTCAGGTGTACTAATTTGTCACAGGATACCCAGACTAAGGCTATGGATTTTCCTGTGGTGGGGAATTCTGTTTGGGGAGCAGACAGAGAATTACATGAAGAAAATGGATGAATACAGAACAACTTATAGGAGTGCACAAGCCAAGGGGCAGTGCCACCGGAAGCAGACCCCTCAGGGGTAGAGGTAGGCCCTTTCACAGGCCTTTTTACCAAACCCAGGCTTCTTCTGCTTATGCTCAGAGGGGGTTCTTCAGAGGCAGAGGCAGACGGGGTGCAAGTAGGTCTGCCCCCACCCTTAGCCTAAAGCCCCTGCCAAACAGGCACCCTGATGGCGTGCCCAGGGCCGGTTCTCCATTACCTGTAGGGGGCAGGCTGGCTTACTTCGCTCAGGACTGGGAGTCTCTGACATCAGACAAATGGGTCCTGGAAGTAGTAAGCCAGGGTCTGGTTCTCAGCTTCAGAACATTTCCAAAGATGAGAGCCAGATTTTTTCTACCTGCAAACGCTCTAGAGACCTTTACCTTAGAAACAGAAGTCTCAACCCTCCTAGCTCTCAGAGCTGTGAAAAGGGTTCCCCCCACCCCTACACCAGGGCAAGGGTCTGTACTCCAGGTACTTCCTTACCCCAAAAAAGACTGGAGAATGGCGGCTCATTTTAGACCCAAGATATCTGAACAAGCACCTTTTGAAACCAGGTTCAAAATGGTGACTCTGGCAATGATTTTACCTTCTCTAGGCCAGGGGACTGGCTAGCCTCCCTGGATCTCAAGGATGCCTATTTCCATGTTCTAATCAGAAGCTCCCACCGAAAGTACCTCAGATTCGAACTGCCCTCAGATCATTACCAGTTCAGAGCAATGCCCTTCGGCCTCACCTCTGCCCCAAGGGTATTCACAAAATGTCTGGCAGCAGCAGTTGCTCATTTAAGAAGGCAAAGGATTGCTATCTTTCCCTATCTAGACGACTGGCTCATTGTAGGCCAGTCTCCGGAACAGGTCAAATCACACCTGCAAGTTACCCAGCAGCTGCTCACCTCTCTGGGCTTCCTGCTCAATCTTCCAAAGTCAGTTCTGGAACCTGTTCAGGTACTCACCTTCATAGGTGCAGAATTGGACACAAAACAGGCTAGAGCCTTCCTACCCTTAGAGAGGGTAAGGAACCTGGTGGCCCTGGCCTCCTCCTTCACTCTGCAGGTCTCTCGACCAGCAAGGCACTCTTACAGCTCCTAGGACGCATGGCTGCTTCCACAGCTGTAGTGCAAGGAGCAAGATTTCAGATGAGGGACATTCAGTTTCACTTGAGAGCTTTTTGTCTCAGAGAAAGATCCCTTCCAAGTTGATCCCAGTGACTCAACCCTGATCCAGGCCCTTCAGTGGTGGCAGGATCAGAGCAATTTAAGGCTAGGGGTCCCTTCATCTCTAGCTCATTCCTTGACCCTCACTATGGATGCGTCCCTTCTGGGATGGGAGCTCACATGGGCGCCTCTCCACCCAGGGGTGTGGTCCCCAGGAATCTCTGCTCCACATCAATTTACTGGAACTCAGAGCTGTCTTTCTAGCACTTCAGCGCTTTTCTGCATCTGTTCAGAACAAAGTGGTACAAGTCAGAACAGACAACACCACCACAATGTGGTACATCAACAAACAAGGGGGCACTCAGTCTTCAGCCTTGTGCACCGAAGCAATGAAGTTGTGGTCTCTGGCTTATTCCTGAACACTTTCCCCATGGCAGTTCACCTCCCAGGAAAAGACAATGTCCTGGCAGATGCTCTCAGCAGGATTTCCAGGGCCATCACTTAATGGTCACTGATCCCAAGTTCTGGGGATAGTTTTTTGCCAGATGGGGCACCCCTCAGATAGTCCTTTTCGCAGCCCCAGACAATAACCAACTTCCACTGTTTTTTGTAGGCCCCCAGTGATGGGCTCAGTCCCTCTGGATGCCTTTCTCCTAGATTGGGAAGGGAAGTTTCTATATGCCTTTCCCCCCTTCCCTCTCTTATTCAAGGTGCTAGTCAAAATCAAGTCCCAGCCTTGCAGGATGATTCTGATTGCTCTAGATTGGGCCAGGCAGCCCTGGTACCCTCTCCTTCTGTCATTAGTAGTCCATCTTCCTCTGTGCCTCCCCAGGAGGCACAATCTGTTATCTTGTGCCCAGGGGAGAGTTTGGTATCCGAACCTCAAATCCCTCAACCTCAAGGCCTGGTTCTTGAGGGGTTAGAGTTTGCTGACCTACACCTTTCTCAAGATGTTCTCGACATCCTGAAGGCTTCTAAGAAGCCTTCCACTAGGGCTACTTATAATTCTAAATGGAAAAGATTTTCCATCTGGTGCTCGGGGGAAGCATATTCCCCCGGAATCTGCTGATTTGCCCATTATTTGGACTATATGGTCCATCTTAATTCTTTGGGCCTGAGACCAGCTACCCTGAAAGTACATTTGGCAGCTGATTCTGCTTTTATTTCAGCAGGAAAGCCCTCTTCCCTTTCCACTCACCCTGTATTTTCCAAGTTTTTCAAGGGATTACTTCATTCTAATCCACCTTTCAGGGACCCAGCCCCTGTCTGGGATCTTAATGTTTGCATTGCTCAGTTGATGCAACCCTCCTTTGAACCTCTGTCTTCTGCAGAGCTCAAGTATTTGACTTGGAAAACTGTTTTTCTAGTAGCCATCACTTCTGCCAGGCGCATAAGTGAGTTACAAGCCTTGTCAGTGGAGACTGACTTTTTTTCCTTTCACAGGGATAAAGTAGTCCTTTGGACTAACAGGAAGTTTTTGCCTAAGGTGGTTTCAGACTTCCATCTTAACCAATCTATCTCCCTTCCAGTGTTCTTCACTGACCATTCCTCCTCTGGTGAGAGGAGGCTGCACAGTTTAGATGTTAAGAAGGCCCTTAGTTACTATATAGAGCGTACCAAGGGTCATAGGTTCGAATCCCTCCAACTTTTTCTCACTCATGGTGAGGTTGGGAAAGGTAAACCTGCCACTAAGAGATCCATTGCCAGGTGGATTGTCTCTTGTATCCAATTTGTTATCAAAACTGGGAAACGCTCCCCTTCAGGCCTGAGGGGCTCACTCTACCAGAGGTACAGCTGCTGCCTCTAGCTGCTGCCAGAGACATCCCTATTTTAGAGAGATATGTCAAGCAGCTACCTGGAAAATGGTACACACTTTCACCAAGCATTACTCCTGGATATCCAGGCCAGGAGGGATGCTAGATTTGGCACAGCCGTGCTTCAGAGCCTGTTCCCTAAGTAGGTTCTGCCCGTCCTCCAGGGAGGTACTGCTGTATATTCTGCTAATGTCTATAATATAGCAAGACTTCATGTTGTTTGAAGAAAAAATTACTCACCTTAGTAATGTTGTTTCTTCTAATGGAGTCTTGCTATATTATAGACCTCCCCCCCCCCCCACCGCTTCCCCTCAGCCTGCCCCTCTCAGAACTTCTACTTGGGTATGGGGTGGGTAGTCCAGTGTGGGCACCGGTTATGCCCATTATGTGTTTTTCACCCCTTCTTGGGGTTTTAGGGTGTGGTGTTTTATTTTAACTTATTTTATTATTTTCTGGTTCCCTGACTTGAGTCTTTGTGTTGGGACCAGGAATATGTGTTAATATTTAGGTAGCCAGTTGGCTAGTGTAGGTTACAGCTTCCACACAGAACCTTAGTGAGTTTTTTTGCTCGTAAAGATCTGACAGTTTCAGTTTGAAATTATCCAGACAGAGCTTCTCTAACCGAGCTCGCGCTCTAAACTCCATTCCTAGAATGGTAGTTAACTCTTTCACCTCCGGGGCAGTTCTAATGGTGGGACAAACTGCAATTGTCATAATATAGCAAGACTCCATTAGAAGAAACAACATTACTAAGGTGAGTAATTTTTTCATCTTGAACAGTCAGCGTGAATCGGTAGTAGGGCCTCACCCCTTTTTCCCAGTCTTTTCCTTTGGCCTGGTGTGAGTAACCAGAGGAGCTCCTCGATCTCCTTCTCTGCAAGCTCCTCCTTTAGATCAGGCAAGGGGATTTCTAATCCGGCAAAGAAGGTTGAGGCCTCGAACAGCGAGTTGTATAGTTTAATACCTTCCTTTCCCCTGGACCCACAGACGAGCAGGATATCGCAAATAAGCTTTAAACCCCTTCTCTCTCAGGTGTTTCACTATTTGTAGCACTTTCTTTCTGTTTATTAACATTTGAGGGGGAAAGTCCTGATCCATGTAGATTTTCTGTTCGTCCAGGTTGAGATCTTTTTTAGCCCGTGCGAGCCTAAGGATTTTATCCTTAGTTGTGTGTTTTAGGAACTTTACTATTATTGAACGAGGTGGAGCTCCTTGTCTAGGCTTTGGAACTATGGCACGGTGAGCCCTCTCGATGTCTAGGCCCCCGTCTTCAGGTAAATCTAACTTCTTACAGAGTCAGGAGTCGGTGTAATCTTCCATGCTTGGGGGTTCAGTTCCCTCTGGCATGCCAAAACCTAATATTGTTGCGGCGGGCTCTGGCCTCCGTATCCTTTGCTCGCAGTGTTAGCTCTCTCTTTCTCATGTAGATAGACCAAGGATCTACCGAAGGCCATATGTTCACACTGCAAGTCCTCCATATGGGCTTCCACCGCCACAGTTCTGTTCTCTAATTTTTTTTTTTTTTTTTTTAATACTTCTCTTTTATTTAGGTCATACTTTGAAGTTCTTACATAACATACAATTACATCTTTCCATACTTTCAAATTGCATAGAACATAGTTATTCCATTGTATAACTTATGACATATACCTGTTCTTTATGCTCATATCAAATTGGTCTAGTCAATATTGCCATACAATCTAACCAAACGTTATATACATAAAGCATATTTCTATATAAAAATCAAGATAAATTACGGGCTGAAGACAGACATTGGGTACAATGAAGGACTTAATTGGGTGCAGTATTTCTATAGTGATGTTTAAAAAGTTTTGTTTATATTTCATTACCTAAACATAGTAGGAGAGGACTTCTGGGGGGGCACTGTCCCACAGGTCAAAGTACCTTGTTTGGAATGGGTGTTCCCTTTTTTTTATAAAGGCAAGTAACAACCCCACAAACTCCTGTTTTAGATCTGTTCTTGGCTTATTTCCCATCTGGTTCAACGTGTAATAAAAGTTTCCATTCTGTTGTTAAGAGCATGTGACATTTGTTCATTATGATGTATATTATGGATTATAGACTTCCAGTCCCCTGCCGTGGGTGAGACATTTTGGAGCCATTTTTTGCTGATTGCCTTGTATGCTGCCCCTAGTAATATAGCCCACAAGTATAAGGTGTGTTTGTCAGTCATTCCTTCCGGAGGTATGCCTAACATTAGGTTAATCTCAGACATGGGATTGTGACAACCTAGTATATTTACTATATGGCTGAAATCTCAGTCCAGAAAGTGGTTATTTTCGGGCAATCATAGAATATATGTTTATATGTAGCCTTATTTTCCCCACATAGCCTCCAACAATTTTCTGGTTTTCCCGGATTTCTCTGATCCAGAATTGTGGGCACTAAAAAAAAATATTGCCCTAACCTTCCATATGAATTCTCTCCACAATGGAGAGGAAGTGGTCGACCATGTGCTTTTCCATATTTTAGGACAGTCTGTAGGACTAATTGCTTGTTTAAATTCTTTTCCCCAGCTTGCTTTGATTGAATCCATGCAGTTCCTGTTTAACCAAATTAAAAATTTATAAATTATTGAAATGGCCTTTTCCCCCGAAGGAGAGGACCATATCTGTAAAAATGGGGATTGATCCTCATATGTTTGAGATTCTCTCTCTCTCTCGTTCTAAGTTGTGTTATTATGTAGTTTCTCATTTGGTAAAAAAACAACCTGTCTTTGTCAGTAAAGGCAAATCTCTCCTGGGCTTCCTCAAAGGTTAGGACTGTGTCTCCTTTCATAATTTGCCAGGGGGCTACCACACCTCTTTTTAATTGAGTACTATACCAAGACCCTCCTACCAATGTATCGATTTGTTTGTTGACTATGAACCATTGGTATTTCCAAAAATGATTTAATATCTGTTTGTTTTAGTTCCTTCCACCAGCCTCCAATATGGTGGAGGTGGCTTTGGATGTGTTATCTAGGGTTTGTTTTAACGGGGGATTATGGTAGAGGAGAGGTGTTTCTTTAGCCAGGTCTATTTGTTTCCAGGCTGCTTGGTACGTATGGGTTCCCCATAACAATGCCAAACACATTTGAGCAGCGGCCCAGTAATCGACTAGAGAGGGGAATGCTATTCCTCCCATTGTCTTGGGGAGCGAGAGTTTCTTGATGTAAAGTCGTGATTTCTTGTGATTCCATTGAAAGGCGACAAAAGATTTCTGCCATGATAATATTTCTTTTGGGTGAATAATGCAGGGGACACATTGAAACAGGTATAAAAGGTGGGGCACTGCATTCATCTTAAGAGATATAATATGGGTATAGAAGGAGGTTGGAAGAAGATCCCATCTTCTCATGTCGCTTTGTAAAGTTTCGATCAGGGGACTATAATTTAACTTGAATAGTTGGGATAGATCCCTGGGGATTTGTATTCCCAGGTGCCTCAGCGAAGAGCCATCCCATCTAATAGGGAATTTTTCCCCGCAGTGTAGGTGAGGGTTCATAGTTTACCTTTAGTGCCTCTGTCTTATTTATATTCAAAGTGTAACCCGATAACTGGGAAAAAATTTGAATTTTCTGGATGACCGCTGGCATGGAACTTTCGGGACTAGCTGGGTACAGTAGGAGATCATCTGCAAACAACGCCAACTTATGCTCCGTCTTAGAGAAAATTATTCCTTGGATATCAGGGGTCGCCATAGAAATTGGGCCAGGGGCTCAATATAATATGCAAATAGGAGTGGGGATGGGGGCAGCCTTGCCTTGTTCCCCAAAATCGTTCAGGTAAATGACCGTTTGAATGGATGTAACCAACGGGGCTTCTGTAGAATCGAAATATGGTTTCTATAAACTGGTCTTGGAATCCGAAGCGGACAAGGACCTCCCTTAGAAATCTCCATGATACCATATCAAATGCTTTTTCAGTGTCTAGTCACAAAAGGAGGGCTGGTATATTCTGGGATTGAGAGTATTGCAATAGATATACTGTACATCTTACATTATCTTGGGCCTGGCGCCTCGGGATAAATCCACATTGGTCCATATGAATTTTACTGGGAGAAAATTGTAGAAGTCTCCTGGCTAGAATAGATGTTAGGATTTTATAATCCGTATTTAACATGGATATGGGTCTATATTATGCGCATAAGGTGTGGACCTTGCCCTGCTTCGGAATAACCGAAATGATGGCATCATTCCACGAGGGGGGGGACAATACCCTCCTTTGAGGTAACATATGCATATACTCTGCCAAGTAGAGGGGTTAAAGTTTTAGAAAATGATTTGTAAAATTCCCCTGGGAGTCCGTCCGGCATTTCCCCATTTTTAAGTTACCTATTGCTAGCATAATTTCTTTTGATGTTATCTGGGAGGTCAGTTGGGAACTCTGCTGCACAGAAAAAGTTGGGAGGTTTAACAAATCAAAAAAAAATGTTAATTTCTTTATTTGAAGCAGAGTCTTTGGATGTATATAGCTGTGAATAATAGTTGAGGAATGCCTCAGCTATTCCTTTAATCGTATTATGGAATTTGCCTGTTTGTGGGTGTCTGATTTTCAATATATTCGATTTGGCCCTCTGTATTCTTAACTGCAGCGCTATTAATTTAAGAGAGCGGGGAGCCCCTGTCGTAATACTTGTGCCTTAGGAACATTAATATCTGTTCTATTGAGTAGTCCAATATTTTGTTGAGTAGTCCAATATTTTGTTGAGTTCGCTCTTTAAATAAGCTAATTCTTTAGTTCTAGTCTTTATCGTTTTGATAGCCTATAGATCCTCCAACTCTTTTATCTTGCTGTCTAAGGATTTTCACTGTGCTTCCGTAAGGTTTTTCTTATTAGCTGATACACTAATCAATTTACCTCTTATAATTGCTTTGACCGTGTCCCATAGAATGGACACGGAGGTGTCAGACATGTCATTATGTTCCAATGCCTGAGTTATTGTTTCCTCAATAAAATTCAGAACCTGGTCATCTCTTAACAGAGAGAGATTTAATCTCCAGAAATTGGTTTTCTTGATCGCTTGGGGGTGAAAGTGGCAAAAAATCGGGGCATGATCCGATAGTACGAAGTCACCTGACCAAATCTTTGTTATATCTCCCATTTGTTCTTTAGGGGTTAGAAGGAAATCTATTCAAGAGTATACCTCGTGGGCCTGGGAATAGTATGTATGTCTGGGAGAAGAGCCATGTAAATATCCCCAGATATCTTGGTAGCCTAGTTCTTGAAGTAGTTTCCTCACCTTACTAGTAATCTTTTTCCTTCTACCTTGAGTACCTAGAGTAGTGTAATTCTCTGCTGTATTTAAGTTAAGATCACCCCCACATATCGTTTGCCCTTCTGCCCATTAAAAAAAGATCTATATGCCTCATATTCTGAGACGGGGGGGTATATATATGGATGCAAGCGTTAACAATTGGCCATCCAGTCAACCTTTAACGATGGCGTATCTCCCCTCTTTATCAATTAATCTTTAATTTCAAACTGTGTCCCTTGTTTAACCAGTATTGCTGTTCCCTTTCTCTTTCCCCCCTAGAGGAAGAGGCCACGACATGAGAGAAACCCAACCTTTCAAACTTTTTATGTTCGAACTGAGAGAGGTGTGTTTCTTGTAGTAGAATAACATTCACCCCCGCCCTATTCATGCTCTGGATAATTTTACTTCTTTTAATGGGGTTAGTGATGCCATGCACATTGTAAGTTCATATAGTATAGGACATCCCATTATTCATAATTGTATCTGGATTGCCTTCCTGTTATCCAATTATCCGGTTTGGTTTCTATCAGATCGCGGCCCCCTCCCAAAACGCCCTTCGCCCAGTTTTGTGCACCAATGAGTCTTTCTGTCTGCTTCATATATCCCCCCCAAAAAAATGTGTTTACCTCAGCCAACATGGCTTAACACAACTTATAACAACTTATTTAACCTAAACAAATGCTTCCAAGGTAGGGGCTGTTACCCAAACTAGCCCTTTGTTCTATCTCTACCACGAGAAGAACGCAAAGGATTGCTAGTGCTTCCGCTGCCGGAAGATGACCTGCCGAGCACTAGTTAATACTGTGCTCTTAAATTAATTGGGGAGATGTGTATATCTCCTCCCAATGGGAGCAGGGTGAGATACAGGGATTACCTAGGGCAAAATGCGTTGCACAATCCTGTTATGCTCGAACCCAGTCCACCAATCCAGGTTTACTGATACCTTCACTATTAAAACTACAGAGTGATTCAGATTCAATGATTAGGCTCTATGATGTTGCCATTGAGATTTGGACTAATGAGGGAGACCCCAAGTGTAGCCTTCGTGGCATTCTGCTTCCTATTAAGGATGTAGTTAACCACTTAAACTGCATATCCTTTCCCCAGCACTGCACTCCCAAAAGACTGCCACGCCAGGTGGATACTTGTCAGCAAACTATGGGAGCGGGGAGCAGCCTAATTTTCAAACAGGACAGGAAGTCGCCCAATCTGGACCTATGCATACTTTCCAAATATTGAGAAAAGCAAGCTAAGCGATAGAGAGAAGAGAGGAGGACCCCTTAGAAGCAGGGATGGAGTCAAAAGCAAAATAAGACCCCATATAGATCTGCTTGCTTCATGATTATTTGATGTAAACAGTCCCCCCCCCCAAATAAAGTTCTGTTAGCTTCTTTAGTTCCAGTTATCTTTGCTCAAGTTACTACTTCACTGTATTTGTAAAACAGTCTTTGAATCAGTCCAGGCATGGCTTCGTTCACTACCTTGTCGCCCCCCCCATCCTTCTCACACCAGTTTGTGAAGCCAAACAGGTAATGCAGCACTTATCTCTTGCAAGACCGCTTCCCTGAGAGGCTCAAAAGGAATTACGCCAAGGTCATCTAGCATTTGAATGTGATATCGGGTATGCTTCAACTAGTTCAAGTAGGCTTATCTGCCCTGTCTAAACGCTTATCCATGATGGCCTGCAGTCTGCGTAGCGCTTCTCCGTGTAACCATATTTTGGTCCCCATCTTCTTCCTGCTTTGAGTGCGCTGCCAACTAGAGTCGCTGCTCCCATTATTCTGGTTCCGGTTCTCGATTATCCGGATTTTCCTTTCCCTCAAGGCCTCTCTTGCTTCTTCCACTGTGGAGTACACCTTTGTACCATCTTCCCAAAAGATCCGAAATCTGGCTGGGTAAGGCGTGTGAAAACGAATCGCTTTCTCTCGTAAAGACTTAAGAATTGGGAGATATTTAAGCCTTTGTTGCTGTACTTCTTGTGGGTAGTCATGGTACATAAATAGTCTATGGGTTAAGTATTTTATCTCTTTTTTAGCCCATGCACATCTCAAAATCTCCTCTTTATCACTGAAGGAACTCAGTTTGAATACAATAGATCGCAGTCTAGCTGCAGGGTCCGTTGGTTTGGTTTGGAGCGATCTATGAGCTCTTTCTATGTGGAAGGTGAAGGTGTTAGGCAGGTCTAATACATCCTTGAGTAAGTTCTCAATGAACGGTGCCACAGGGGTCATTTCCATTCCCTCAAGTAAGCCATATAAACGAAGGTTATCTCGCCAAGAGCGCCCTTCCAGATCCAATTTAGACCTCAGCTCCTCCGACTGTTGCACCAGGGCCTGCACTATCTCGGCTAGTTGAGTGGTGGATTCTTAACTTTGAGCTATCCACTCTTCTATTGTACCTATGCGATACTCGAGGGTGGATAATTGCTTTCGGACTGCTTTAGGACTGCTTTAAACTCCTGTTTGTTTTCTGTTCTTGATTCCCGAATTTCATTTAGTAAGATTTCAAATCTCGATCGGGAGAGTTGCTCTGATTCCCCATCCGTGTCGTAGCCAGCCGCGTTGGAGCTCGCCGGGGAGATGGACCTGCTAGGGGGGGTCCTCCTGCAGTCAGGTGCCATCCATACTTTTCCCTTTGCCTCTTTCTCGATTTCTGCCTCTGTAGTTTTCAAATTGCTTCCCTCCTGTATTTCTTGACATCTTAGAGTGATTTTTGTTGGTTTATGGAGGTAGGATTGGTAGACTGTGTAGGGAGCTTCTAACCCTAGGCTCCTAGCTGCTCCGTGACATCACCGGAAGTCGTTCTCTAATTTTTTAAAGTCCTTCTGGATTCCAGAGATATTCGCATCTCTGCGGTGCAATATTTTAATCATCCTTTGCCCTTCCACCTTAGTAAAGTTGGAGGATGTATCAGAGCCTGACCCATCTGAGTCTTCACCCGAGCTGGTGTTGATAGAGGAGAGGGAGGGAGCCAGGCTTTCAGGTCAGCGCTGTTCCGAAGCCACTTGTTTGCCCGTCGCTCCAAAAGGGGGGGTGTTTTTTTGTACCACCCATCTCTACAAAGTCCTGAGACACTTTACTTTTAGTTTTTAGACCAATAGCACTCTGGATGTAGATCGATTCAACAATTTTATTTCCACTGGGGCTAAGAGCCATTCCTTAGACTGCCATCTACTTGCGTGACACAACTGGAAGTCGAGGTAGGGCTTTTTATAAGCTGACTAGAAGTTGGAAAAATTTCCACTGCCTTTTGATTAACAGCAGACATAACATAAAACTAGCCTCTAGGGGCCACTGTTGCCCCACAGAGAACAGTTCTTTGGCAGCCACCTGGTGCACAGAAGAACTTGTTTACAACATTGGAAAGGTCAAAGCTGAGGTTAGAACATTCTGCACTCTCCTAAACTCTCCTGCAGGGTCATATTACCTCATGCTGTTTGCTGCAAAATATATCTTAGAAAGGGGCTGCCAACATCTAGAAAAAGCAGACAGTTTTTTGTTATTCTTCTATTAAAACTGCCCTCTTAGTTTTGTTTTTAGGTTAATATGCACAGAAAGCTTTATAAGCACTTCAGCACTTAATTTATAACCAGTCAACCAGCATGTTGGACATTATACAAAACATATATAAACTGCTTGGGGAAGGGGTTTCAGTTTATCCCAGGTGTCCATTATGACCGGGGTTACCCTGTCACACATCCCCCCGCATAAGAGGGCAACCATCCTACGGTTGTCCAAATCTCAACTAACACCCTGGAAGGGTGTGCAGCTTCGGCCCACCCTTACCTGAAGTTCCATCTCAGGGTCCCTTTCATAATTATCTTTTTATTCACTAAGGTCCTAGCTGACCAAAGTGTATTTCCTCGATACTTTTACCTGTTTATGGCACCAGCGTCAAGCGTGTGATACACAGGCTGCTCTAAGCATTACAGTATATTTTCCATCATTATACAGATATCCTGAGACATCTTAAATTATTCTGAAATTAGTCTATTAGTAGACTGCAACATTGTAACACACGTTTAGGAGAAAGAACCACTAATCGCAGTTTTATGCCATCTACTGACTTTCCCTGACCAGATGCACTCAAACGGATGGACAGTCCAGCATCCAGTAGAACTGCCTTCGGGAAAGAACTACCTTGCTTCATTTCCATTTAAACATTTAAACGTAGGCTTGTAACATACCATGCTGTATGCCTAACAGCCTGTCCCTAACCTCTGGGTTTTCATATCAAATCTTATACACTACTAGTTGTGTTGGCTACCACCTAGTCTCTTCTGTTCTATGTGGGAGTCTTCCCTCTCCTCCAAAGGTGCCATTTCAAACAACATGAAGTCTTGCTGTATTCTGACTGTTGCAGTTAGCCCCAGCACTCAAACTGCCCCCGAGGGTAGATGGTTCATTTTCTATGCAGAGCATAGAACGTTGAGCTCGAGCTCGGTTCAAACCTCTGTCTGCTGCACTTTGAAGTACAACTGTCAGATTCTTTACTCCGACTAACTGAACGGCCGCTCCGGCGATTTCTCCTTTGCTCATGGTTCATAAGTCGGTTAAAGTCCTCAGTTTTACCGATTATTTTTCATACGTTTCGGTTCAGATCTCTGTCTGTGGTACAGTAAGCACTAGGTAGTGAACTGGACATAGTAAACTTGTGGAAATTGTAAAACTGATTTTTCGAGCGGTTCAGCTGAACCGGCCGTTTAGTGATTTATATATTATGTCTTTGTTTTTAACCTTAGAGTGTGGTTACCGGTCCTTATCGGTTTTAATAAAACTGCATTTTCTTGTGTTTTTTTTCCAATACTCATGACACGGTTAGAAACCGATAAGGGTGTCTTGCCTGGTTGTTTGCCATAAAAAGGGTAAGTCTGGTTAGGATGGCTATGTCTGAGAAACCCAAAAGAAAAACCAGGCCCACTGGGTTTCAACACTGCAGTGTGTGTGTGGAGGCTTTTGTGCTAAGGCTGATCCCACACACCGCCTGTGTTTATTGTCTGGGGTTTGACCACCTCGATTCAGACTGCCAAATCTGTAAAAATGTCCCTAAGTCTACCCTGGAAAAAAGATTAGGTAGGCTCAGGGATAAGGAGGCCGTGAAGTCCGCTGACCCGGATGGCCAGCCCAGTTCATTTCAGACCGAACCTGAGGGAGTGCCCTCTGACCAGGGCGATACTTCTTCGGGCAAGAGGAGAGCCGATCCTGAGGGATTGGTTCCTACAAAAAGAAAAAGAAAAAAAATCATCCGGTTTGGTTCGAGAGACCCGTTTTCCGACTGCCGAAGAGATTGCCAGTGCGATAAGGATTATAGAATTGTTTCGTCCAGTTCCGTCTGATCCGGCACCTTCTGGCAGGCGCGCGGTTTGGTCGGTTTCTCTGGTTCAAGATTATGCCCCTGAAGATTTCTATGAACCAGATTTGGAGGGGGTTGAAGATTATGATGATGACGATGGTGTGGGAGGTCTGGTTGAGCCCACTGAACCTGACATCTCCCCAGACAAGCCTTCTGGTGTTTCCCCTCCTAGGTTTTCTGAGTCCCCTTCCCACTACATGTTTTACAGGAAAGTGGCAGAAACCCTCCAGCTACCTGTGGAAGAAGCTGTAGAGGAACAAGAGGAACTTAATTATGTGGAGATGATGGACATCCCAGAGTCCACGAGACTGTCTCTTCCCCTTCATAAGTCTTTTGGGAAACAGACACAAAAGATTTTAAAACTCCAAATTCTGTACCTCCTGTCAACAGAAGGATGGACAAAAGGTACACCTTATCAGGTTCTGGTACAGAGTACTTGTATTAACAATGCAGCCATGTTGGTGTTGTGCAGGCTGCAGCCTGTGATAAGGCTAATATACACTTGGCTTCACACCCCCCAGATAAAGATTCTAGGAAGCTGGATGCCATGGCAAAGAAACAGTACATGACATCCGCCTTGGGACTCAGGCAAGCTAATTATATGGCCTATGCAGCCAGGTACCAGAAGTCCATGTGGGACACTGTACTGGCACTGGCTAAGCAGGTCTCCCCCCAGCTAGCCTCAGAGCTGGAGGGGGTGGCTGCTGGTCGGATTGAGGCATTTAAGATACAGTTCCATACTGCTGTGGACTCCAATGATGTGTCTCTAGAGTCATGGCTACATCTGTGACTCTTCAGAGAATAGCTTGGCTCAGATGTACTGGTCTTTCACAGGACACCCAGGTTAAGGCCATGGATTTCCCTATGGTGGCTAATTCTCTGGGGAGCAGACAGAGATTTACATGAAAAAGATGGATGAGTATAGGACCACCTATAGGAGTGCACAGGCCAAGGAAAGGCAGGCAACTCCTCAAAGGCAGCAGGCTAGGGGCAGGGGCAGGCCTTTTGATAGGCCTTTCTACCAAGTACAGGCCTCTTCTCCCCTTCCTCAGAGGGGGTTCTTCAGAGGGAGAGGCAGAAGGGGGATGAGCAGGGCTGCATCCATCCCTCAACCTAAGGCTCCTGCCAAGCAGACACCCTGATGTGTCAGCCCGGGTTGACTCCCCCATTCCAGCAGGAGGCAGGCTGGCTTACTTCATCCAGGACTGGATGTCTGTTACCTCAGACAAGTGGGTCCTGGAGGTGGTCAGCCTGGGGCTGGTTCTCAGCTTCAAGAAATTTCCAAAGCTGAGGGCCAGATCTTTTCCGCCTGCAAGCATCTCCAAAACCATTGCCCTAGAGGCAGAGGTTTCATCTCTACTGGCTCTAAAAGTTGTAGAGAGAGTTCCTACATTGCACAGGGGCAAAGGTCTGTACTCCAGGTACTTCCTTACCCCAAAAAAGACAGGGGAGTGGCGACCCATCCTAGACTTAAGATACCTGAACAAACATCTTTTAAAACCAAAATTCAAAATGGTGACTCGGGGAATAATCCTTCCCTCTCTCAGGCCAGGGGACTGGCTAGCCTCCCTGGACTTAAAAGATGCCTACTTTCACATTCCCATCAAGTGCTCCCTCAGGTTTGAATTGCTTTCAAGCCATTATCAGTTCAAAGCTATGCCCTTTAGCCTGACATCAGCTCCAAGGGTATTCACAAAATGCCTAGCAGTAGTAGTGGCCTTTTTAAGAAGGAAAAATATTTTCATATTTCCTTACCTGGATGACTGGCTCATTGTGGGTCAGTCCCCAGACCAAGTTGTCAGACCTTCAAGTGACTCAGCAAATGCTCACTTCCCTAGGATTCCTTCTCAATCTTCCCAAGTCAGTTCTCGAGCCTGTACAGCCCCTGACCTTCATAGGGGCAGAGTTGGATACAGTCAAAGCAAGAGCTTTTCTTCCCCTGGAAAGGGCAAGGGCTATTGTAGAGCTGGCTTCTTCATTCCACCTTCTAGTCTCTCGGCCAGCAAGGCACTTCCTTCAACTTCTGGGCTACATGGCAGCTTCTACAGCAGTGGTCCATGGGGCCAGATTTTAGATGAGGGACATTCAGTTTCACCTGAGGGCCTTTTGGTCTCAGAAGAAAGATTCTCTAACCAAACTAGTTCCAGTGACCCAGACTCTGATCCAGGTTCTCCAATGGCAGTAGGATCAGGGTAACCTCAGGCAAGGAGTCCCATTTGTCACTCAGTCTCACTCTGTGGTCCTAACCACGGATGCTTCTTTATTGGGGTGGGGAGCCCATCTGGGGTCTCTCACAGCCCAGGGACTGTGGTCCCCTCAGGAATCCCTTCTTCATATCAATCTCTTGGAACTCAGGGTGGTCTTTCTGGCCCTGCAAGCTTTCTCTCAGTCAGTGCAGAACAAAGTGGTTCAGGTCAGGACAGACAACACCACCACCACGTGGCACATCAACAAGCAGGGAGGCACTCGGTTCACGGCCTTGTGCATGGAAGCCATGAAATTGTGGTCCCTAGCTTATTCTCTGCAGACCTCTCTGATAGCAGTCCACCTTCCAGGGAAGGACATTGTGCTAGCAGATGCATTGAGCAAGATCTCCCAGGGCCATCATGAATGGTCCCTGGCCCCTCTGGTGTTGAAAGTGATTTTTTTCAAGGTAGGGCACTGCAGATGTAGATCTCTTTGCTGCCCCAGACAATCGCCAACTTCCTCTGTTTTGTTGCAGACCTCCAGTCCTGGGGACGGTTCCCCAGGATGCTCTCTTTTTGGACTGGACGGGCAGGTTTCTCTATGCCTTCCCTTCCCTCCCTCTGCTGTTCAGAGTTCTGATCAAGATCAGGACCCAACCCTGCACAGTGATACTGGTGACTCCAGATTGGGCCAGACAGCCTTGGTATCCTCTACTTCTGTCCTTGTCAGTTGTCACGTCCCCTGTCTCTGCCCAGGACATACAATCTCCTGTCCTCCTCCCAGGGGCGGATCTGGTACCCCAATCTCCAGTCTCTCAATCTCAAGGCCTGGCTCTTGAAGAGTTAGAATATGTAGCACTATATCTTTCGTAGGGAGTTCTGGATATTCTGAAGGTCTCCAGGAAACCTTCCACTAGAAAAACTTACAACTCCAAATGGAAAAGGTTCAGTATTTGGTGCTCTCAGAAAGGCATCCTGCCCAACTCTGCAGACATTTCCACAACCTTAGACTATCTAGTTCATCTCAATGGTTTAGGCCTTAGGCCTGCCACTCTGAAAGTTCATCTAGCAGCTGTCTCTGCATTCCTCTCAGCAGGGAAGGGCTCTTCCCTGGCATCTCATCCTGTTTTCAGAAAGTTATTCAAAGGTCTGGTTCACATTAACCCTCCTTTTAGGGAGCCCACTCCACCTTGGGATCTTAATGTCTGCATAGCTCACCTAATGCAGCCACCCTTTGAACCTCTGGCTTCGGTCGAATTGAAGTACTTGACCTGGAAAACTGTGTTCCTGGTAGCTATTACTTCTGCCAGGCGGATTAGTGAGTTACAGGCCCTGTCAGTTGAACCTGACTTCATCTCCTTCCATAGGTACAAAGTGGTCCTAAGGACCAATAGGAGGTTCTTGCCCAAAATGGTATCAGATTTTCATCTGAACCAGTCTATATCTCTCCCTGTGTTTTTCACTGACCATTCTTCTTTAGGTGAAAGAAGGTTACACAGTCTGGATGTTAACAGGGCCTTAGCTACTACATTGAGCATACTAAGGCACATAGAAATAACTGTCTTCAATTGTTTCTCACTTATAGTGAAGTGGGGAAAGGTAAGCCTGCCACTAAACAAACTATTGCCAGGTGGATTGTTTATTCATACAATTTTGTTATGACAAGTTGGGTAGGATGCCCCCTTCAGGCCTGAGGGCTCACTCGACTAGGGGTACAGCTGCTTCTCTAGCTGTGGCCAGAGATATACCTTTGTTAGAGATCTGTAAAGCAGCCACCTGGAAAACAGTACATACTTTCACCAAGCTTTACTCCCTGGACATCCAGGCTAGGAGTGATGCTAGGTTTGGTACAGCAGTACTGTAGAGCCTCTTCCCAAAGTAGGTTCTGCATTCCCTCCTCCATAGGGAACTGCTTGGTAGTCTGCATTATGTCTGAATACAGCAAGACTTCATGTTGTTTGAAGAAAAAAATAGTCACCATAGTAATGTTGTTTCTTCTAATGGAGTCTTGCTGTATTCAGACCTCCTCCCCCCAACCCCCGCCTCTCCTCTCAGAACCTGGTTTTGGGAAGTGGGCCGACAGGTACAGTATTGCAAGTCAGGGGTGTACCTTGAACCCTCCCTCTTCAGTGGGGTAGATGTTATTATTTTTCTGGTGTTTTTACTTAAATACTGTCACTACCTTTCCTTCTTGGGTTCTCGACTTGAGTCTTTTGGGCCCAAAAGGAATCTTTTGCCCTTTGGCTATATTTGAACAATTTCCATACTGTAGTATATTAGTTAGTTTGCTTGTAAGAATCTGACGGTTACACTGGGAAGTACCACAGACAGAGAGGTTTGAAAACCGAGCTCGAGCTCAACATTCTATGCTTTTGCATAGAGTTAACTCTTTCCTCTCCGGGGCAGTTCAAGTGCTGGGGCTAACTGCATTATGTCTGAATACAGCAAGACTCCATTAGAAGAAACAACATTACTATGGTAAGTAATTTTTTCTTGCCAGTGTACTTTCCAGAGCATGCCAATCCAGGGGAAGCATTGCTCTGTGTCTTAGATGTGCATAGAATACTTAAGTACTGTACACACCATACAAAGGACTGTAGAAAGTCCTCAAAGTTTTTTTTTTTCTTTTTTTGTTAGCCCCTGGAAAAGAAGACACCCGTGTTTCTAAACAGTACTTGTCCAAATGGCTAGCACACTGTATTACGTTCTGCTACAGGAAGTATGGTAAGGAACTTCTTGGTGTGGTTTGTGGTCATTCTACAAGAGGCATGGCCACTTCTGTAGCTTGCTTTTGAAATGTTTCTGCTGCAGAAAATCTGTGCAGCTGCCACATGGAGTACTGTCCACACCTTCATTAAACACTACAGTCTGGACATTGTCTCCTGTAGATGAGCTGGGTTTGGCCTAGCTTTGCTGCAAGGCCTATTATCGTAAACCTATAGACGCCAGCCGCCCAGACTGTTGACGTCTGGTACTGCTTGGGACTTGTTCCAAAGGTGTATCCTGATGAAAGTGATATCATTGAAGAAGATATAACAGTTCTGTACTTACTGTAATAGCAGATCTCCGAGAGAATCTCTTTCATCAGGGCATGCCATCCCACCCTCCTTCCCCCTTCATGGTTGCAACAAAGGATCTTTGTACTGCCATCTCCATTGCTGTTTTTGCCAGCACTCTGTCTCGCCTGGTATGCGGAGAGCTGGAGTCTCTCTTTCCCTAGAAGGAGGTCTTCCGAGCACGATCTTCAGTGGAGAACTGAGGAGAGGAGGGGCCACCCATATTTATGTAGACACTGAGCCCTGACATCATCTTGGGCAGTCCCTGGCTGGCTGTTTACAAAAGTTTATGTGTGGTCCTAGCACTGATGTTGGTATAGTTCTAAAGGTGTGGCCTGACGGGAGGTTCTCTCGAAGAGCTACTGTTATGGTAAGTATGTAACTGTTCTTTCCTCTGTGAAACCCTCCCTTATGCCTTTAAACCCTCCTTTATGCCTTTTATGCAACATTTCACTGCAGCTCACACCCACATGCTGTGCTTATTGCATCACGCTAGAGAGCAACCTTTCCCCACTTACACTTTCCTCACCGTGATCACTCCCACCCCCACCCCTCCAAAATTTTCAAAATATAGCAAAAAGCTGTTACCTGAGTGACCCAATACTGCACCTGTTTCAGTGGGTCTTGCAATGGAGTGGGCCCTTCTGACTGATGAAGTCTGTATCAGAGCAGTTTTTAGTGCCATAAGTAATGCACCCTCCTTCAACCGCCTAGGGGTTGAAGAGTGCATTTCTTGTGGCACTAGACATTGTTATGGTTGTGATAGTAACTCTGGACAGTTGTGGAGCGATGTATATTTGTGTATGAGAGTCTTTATTAGAGCTTAATTTGCTGGAGATAACCATACCTGTATCTTCTTTCTTTCTTTCTTGCTGTTGTAGTGCCCTGGGATCAGACTCTACTCCCCTTCCGCCCTGGACATCTGTGACCAATGATGCGTGGGGGGCATTAAAGCAGGCACTGAAGGGTCTCTCTGTCGAGTTTGCGCTGCTCGCTGACAAAGCTGCACAGCAGGTGGGTAACAGAAGGATTGTTCCATCATGTGCTAACCATTTTCCATCATTAGCCAGTGTAGCTATATTTCATAGATTTCTCCCCAACTTTTATTATTGCTTAAAGAGCAACTGACGGAAGGGGGGCAGCTTCATTTCTAAGAGGTAAAAGATCAGTTTTTGTACTTCCACCTGGCATTCTCCAGAGGTGGAGCATCTGGGACCTGGCAGCGGGGAATTACCTCCATATTTACACAGGACCCTATGTATACAGTAACAACTTGCCAGTGCAGCCGTCTAGGGGTTGAATTCAATTATAGCAATGTTACAATTTTCATGTAAGCACCACCTCACAAAAAAAAGAGCTGCTTTGAAGAGGGCTCATCTGGTTCTTTTAGGGGTACAGTGGGGCCTGCGGAAGCAGCTCTCTACCGGGGACTCGGAGATCTAGTTGTTTAAATTGGATGGAACCCCTCCCCTCCTGAAAGGGAGGAGACCCTATTTAATATAACTGATCCATCTGGATCTACTATGAGGAGCAGTCACGGACTGTCCATGGGGGTTGCTATGTGAAAGGGGGGCCAGTGGTCAATCACTACACCTCCACCCCCCTCCCAGGGATCTGGAGGGATCGGCTAGCTGTACTTCCCCACATGGGGGAGCAATAAATAGAATTCAAGGGCAGGAACCTGCAACTTCCTGGACAGTAAACTGTCTCTGTGCAGGCATGCCTGTGGGCAGCAGTGAACCTGCGCAGAGGGGGGGGGGCCACGTTCTTGCAAGGACATGACCTCTCTGTTTGTCTCCCTCACTGGACCCCCGGAGAGCAGGTCCGAGAGACAATATTTTGAGGGGGGGGATTCTTTTTTATTGGCAGAATTTAATCACTGGGTCCTTAATAAGCCTTGGATGCCCTCTAGTGGCTGAGCTTGGTAACCGCAGAACACTGTATTCAAGTCTGAAATATTGTGCAGCAGGGTGCTCTGAGGGGTGCTTTTTCTATTGGCAGAATTTCACCACTTGGTCATTAATAAGCCTCAGTTGCCCTTTAGTGGATGAGCTTGGTAACTGCAGAACACAGTTTTCAAGTTGGATATATTGTGCAGCAAGATGCTATGAGGGGAACTTTTTCTGTTCGTACTCCATGCATTGAAACATATGTAAAGACTACCCACTATATCAATAGCCCTAGCTAAATGGGGCAGAATGGGCTGTTCTCCCATAGTCACAGTGTCTTAGACTAGAGACCTGGGTATCTATAATAGCCATAGTCAGCCACTCTTCCTCTGCGCTATCACATCTGCCTCACTTCTTCCTGACCTTTTGATATCCTTATCCCTCCTGCTCTTTCTCACCTGCCCCCCCACTCTAGCTGCCTTCCCTCCCCCTTGCATATAGTGCAACCCCTTTCTGTCGTATCTTCCCATTCTGTCCTTGCCTCCTGCATCTCAACAAACTATGGGTCCCCTTGCAAACTGTATTCTACCTCTGTTACTTATTATACTGGCCTATCCTCCCCCAACCCCTACCGATCCACCTCCTACCCTTACTGCCTCACCGGTGTGGTCTACTGGTACTGTTAGCACTACCCACAATCTACCACACACCTTCCTGCACCCTCCGGTCCATGCTAGTCACTTGCTTGACTACCCCTTTCTGTCCTTGATTACTCACATTCCCTCCCTACCACTCCCTGCTTACAGCCACAGACCCTACCATCGTTGGTCCTCAGCCAGTCTTAAGCCTCTTAGATTCCTAGTAATCAGGCATTGCCCACTCCCACTCCTGCTGTTCGGCAATGTTCACCCCAACCCAGGACCTGGCCCACAACCCTGCCCCACCAAGAAAGATATAGGGGCCTTACACTTGCCTCTGCTAATATCCGCAGCCTTGTTTTCTTTTGCAAGGCGATAAGTCAATTAAGGCCCAACTACAGAGAGTAAAGCAAGAACTCCAAAAGCGGCAACATCAAAGAATAGAACAGCAACTCCTATACCTTTGGCACTCCCACTACGAGAGTTGTCCCAGAGGAACTCAAAATTTGGCCCGCAGATCCAAAATGTTAAGGCTCAAGCATTTATCACTCACATGCTGGACCCATCATCCGGTTCTACCCTAACCAGCCCAAGTGAAATCAGGGAGCTGATGGCGACGTATTATGAGCATCTATATATGGCAGATACCCAAGCACCAGAGACTCATATAGATGCCTGTCTTAACCGTAATCCACTACCCCACCGGGATGAGACACAAGCAGCTAGTTTGCTTGCTTCGATCACAGCTTAAGAGTTGGCTCTGATAGTTCCTGACTAAAAGCCAAAAACCAAAAAGCACTGGAAATAGATGGCTATCCGTGGAATTCTACCTGGCTTTCCGGGAACACCTAGTACCCCACGTATTGTCCACTTAACTGGGGAGTGCAGAAAGGTGACCCCCCATCGTGGAACTATGCCACCCTTATAGCCTCTTCTAAAACCATGAAAGACCCTCGCCACCCGGCCTCCTACAGGCCCATCTCCACGGACTACAAAATCTATATGTCCATAATGGCAAGACACCTGGAATCCCTCTTCCTGCTTTTAATTAACCCAGATCAGGTGGGATTTATTAGTCGATGCCAAGCCCATGATAGCGTCCGCCACAACCTCCTGCTCATTGACTTCATGACCACTAGACAGATCCCCCCGGCATTGCTTAATTTAGACGCTGAGAAGGCGTTTGACAGGGTAGCATGACCATTCCTGTGGAGGGTCTTGTCTCATTTTGGATTACCTCAGCAATTCATACAAACTCTCCAAGCAGTCTACTCCCCAGCCCAAACCTGCCTCAAGCTGAATGGCTCCTTTTCAGAACCATTTCCCCTATCTAGAGGAACATGCCAGGGCTGTCCCCTTTCCCCACTTTTATTTGCCCTCTACCTAGAGCCCTTAACCGAAGTCATACGATGTGTCCCCCAGGTGGAGGGCCTCCCTATTGGAGGGTGACAGTACAAAATATCTCTTTGCAGATGATGTGCTGCTCACTCTAGCCTCCCCCGAATAATCAATCCCAAAAGTATGGAAGCGCCTACAGGAATTTGGCTCCCTAGCAGGCTGTAAACTCAACACTATCAAAACAGAAGTCCTTCTATACATTTATATCCCAACCCTTACACTAAAGCAAGCTTTTCCCTTTAGATGGCACGAATGAGCCATCCAATACTTGGGTGTCAAATTAACAAAAAACATTGATCATCTTGAACTTCTCAACTATGAACCCCTTAAGCAGCAAATCATGTCCGACCTATCTAAATTAACTTGTTTGACCCTCAGCCTTTTCCAATGAATTGAGATAATCCTACTAAACATCTTACCGCGACTACTATATTTCCTTCAAACACTCCCCCTCATGCCGGATAAGCTTTGTTTCAAAACCCGGGATAAAGCCATATCTTGATTTATTTGGCAGGGCAAGTGCCCGCGAATAAGGTACTTTATACTGCAGCTGCCCAGTGGTAAAGGAGGAGTCAACCTACCTAACTTTTTTGGGTATCCCATGGCAACCCATCTCAGCATTATATATCTTTGGGCCAACCCCTACTACCAGTTGTACTGGAAAATAGTAGAATTCACTCTGAAGGGCATAACAGACCAGGCACAATATGCATTTGGATACCCGCTGGCCTGTATCCCCGTGAGCAAATTTTACAGATTTACGGCCGAAACATATTAACGTTGGCTCTTTATAAGAACCCATTACCTTACTCCTACAGTCCTACTTTATCTCAGGGCGTTCGCACATGACCAGGACTTCCCTCCTAACCAAACTGATAGGGCTCTACAGAAATGGCATCAATTTGGCCTTACCTACGTATTCCAAATTATTGCCCCATCGGGGATCCTAGCCTTTGTCTCTCTCCAGGCCTCGTACCATCTCCCACAGTTGACTTTTTATACATACATGCAACTTCGTTCCTATCTCCATTCCAGGGAAGAGGCATTAGCCAAAACAGCTGAAAACACCCCATTACTGTTCCAACTTCTTAAATCCCATGTAGTGGGAGACACCACCCTGCACCTAATTAGCAACCTATACAAAGTCCTCCAAACCACCACATCGAACTCCACAGACTCTATCCTCTCCAGATGGAACTCAGAACTGAAGGCTACTCTTAGCCTCAAACAATGACACAAATTTAGTCCACCAGCATTCAGAGTAACAGCGGCTTTATACTGGAGAGAATAGGCTTGGAAATGTCATCTGAGGTATTTCTGTACCCCTGCAATTATAGCAAAGTTTGAGGGGCCCCAAACTGCCAGCTGTTTGCGACTCTGTGGAGCCACCCTGCAGACCATATCCACATAATGGTAACATGTCCTCTTCTTCAAACATTTTGGCAGGGAGTCATCCATGAACTTGAAGCTATGTTTGAATGTGTAGGCTTGCTAACCAACACATTTATTCTAACAGCTGTCCCACCACCTCACCCCACTGCCTCCCTCCCTACTATAAAATTAATAAACCTTTTACTGCTTGCAGTCAAAAAGGCCATAACGCACCTATGGCAGATGGAAAGGGTCCCAACACCTGAAATGTGGAGAGTCCTTACCCATGAGATCTATACCCTCTAGAGCATATAGGCTTGAGCAAGTAACCAAGTCGCCTCCTTTGACAATAAATAGAGAAGGCGGGTCTTATATCAACTGGACAACTACTCTAACTTTGTGCCATAGGGTGGGTTGACGCCCCCCCCCACTACCCCCTTACTTTCTAAGTCTCTCCCTTCTCTATTTCTCCCACAGCAGAACTTGAACAGAACCTCCACCTAAGATATCCTGTCATATTCAGTCATAAATATATCTATTTCAAGGAATTGAAAATTTCCTGCGGGCATCTTGCTTTCTTTTGTACCCTACTCCTCTTCACCCCTTTTTTCCTTCTCCACTCCCAACTGTCTTCTTTCCCTTTCCTATCCACACACTATTTCAAATAGGTGCGCTCCATACACCTGACCCAGGCAAAGACTTACTCTGGTCTTAGCAATAGTATCGGGTGGTTAAGCCTTCCTATACTGCAGTATTGTACACTACATGGTTAGTCAACTCTAGCCACCCTTTGAAGCTAATAAATCTGATCTCACCTGGTAAAGATCAAGCTTCAGGACAACTATTAATACTTTGGAGTGCTTCAACAGGAAAGATAGGGGTATCATCACCCCCAACGCATCCAGATTTACATCAGGATTTCACCTGGAAAACAGGCCACAATCTGGCCACTATGACTCTTTTTTTTTTTTTTTGCCTGCTCGATGATGGTCATGAAGGAGTACATTTGAGAGAGGGAGAGAGTTTTTTTTTTAATTGAATCTGTTTCTGCTCCCTGTGACTCAGTCTGCATTCGTTCAAGCCGCTGTCCTCTGCTATCTGACCCCTGATGGCTCACTGGGCTCGCACACACAGTCCCAGCAGCCAGTCACCCAATCCCCAGCCGCCGGACCCAGATCTAATACCCAGGGCAATTCCATACAGGTCCGAGGGTGTACAGAGGCACACCATCAAGCCACCATTTTCTGCCGTGTTTTTGTCCCTTAGGAGTGCGGATGTGCAGTGACATCTGGGCACTACGTGCCAACATCTGCCGTACTCTTCCCTCTAGATGCACCGCAACTGTGAAACCCCCAATCTCCATTGGGGGCCGCTGCAGCGCAGTGTGAGCCCTGAACCCTCCCCAGGGAGAGAGCAGCAGTCAGTAGACGCTCAATCCTCTCCCTCCCCAGCCGACCCCCGACGACCTGGGCTCGTTCCCGAACCCGGGTTGCCGGTGTAGCGTGAGGTGTGGCATCCAGCGCCTCAGCCCTCCGTGCCACCAGGCCGGCAGCCACCATGATGCTTTCTTGGACTCCGGACTCTTTTACTTTGTCACAAAATAGACACTTGATGTTATGGTTTTGTACCTTGACACACTCTGTACTTGACTTAAAAATTCTAAGAAAAATTGTTGTTATTAAAAAAAGAAAAAAAAAAATCAAACCATATGCCTTTCTATGGTATGTATTATCCTGCGCATGCTAACAAGGATGAGGCATTGCTCCATACACTTAATGTACATAGAACACTACTTTTCTACCTTGATCACACGAAGGGCTGCAGAAAGTTCTCTCAGCTTTTTGTTTCATTTACCCCCAGTAAGGAGAACACCCCTGTGACTAAACAGTGCCTCACCAAATGGCTTGCCAGATTTATTACATTTTGTTATGGGAAGTGTGGTACAGAACTTTCTTTTCAAACAACATGAAGTCTTGCTGTATTCTGACAAATTGCAGTGAGGTCCAACCTTCGAACTGCCCCGGAGATGAAAGAGTTAACTTTCCATGCCAGGCATGGAACGCTGAGGTCGAGCTCGGTTGAGACTCTGTCTGTTGCTGTTTGAACTCAAACCGTCAGATTCTTTACTCCGCCTCACTGAACAGTCGCTCCGGAGATTTCTCCTTTGCTCGGTTCAATTTGTCGGTTAAAGTACCGTTTTTCTTGGTTTCGACTGAATTTAAACGCAACCTATCAGTTCAGTCTCTGTCTGTGGTATTCGTGAGTACTAGATAGGTTTATATATTTTTTTTCTATTCTGTGTGGAACTTGTAAACGTGTCATCGGTTCGGTTTGAACTGATCAGGTTGTTTAGAAATCTTTACTTCTACTTTTAGAGTGTGGTTACCGGTTCTTATCGGTTCTAAAAAAAAACAGATTTTATTACGTTTTTTTCCACGACCCGTAACACAGTCAGGAACCGATAAGAGTGTCCTGCCTGGCGGATTGCCGAAAAAAGAGTAAGTTTGGTTTAGGACTGGCCATGTCTGAGAAACCCAAAAGAAAAACCGGGCCCACTGGGTTTCAACACTGTAGTGTGTGTGGGAAGTCTTTGCTAAGGCTGATCCCCACACCACCTGTGTTTATTGTCTGGGGTTTGACCACCTGATTCAGACTGCCAGATTTGTAACAATTTTCATGCAGCTACCCTAGAAAAAAAGAGTTGGTAGGCTCAGGGAAAGGGAGGCCAAAAAGTCCGCTGACCCGGATGGCCAGCCCAGTTCGGTTCCAACCGAACCAGAAGGAGTGCCCTCTGACCAGGGCGAAACTTCTTCGGGCAAAAGGAGAACCGATTCCGAGGAGGTGGTTCTGGTTAAGAGAACAAGAAGGGAAAAATCAGCCAGTGTGGATCCAAAAGGTTTTTCTCCAACCGCTGATGAAATAGCCAAAGCGATAAAAATTGTTCAGTCTATCCCAGTTCCGACCGAACCGGCACCATCAGGAAGGCGCTCGGTTCGGTTCCACCGGTTCCGGATTATGATTTAGATGAATTTTATGAACCGGAGGAGGAGGAAGGAGAGTATGAGGAAAGTGAATGTGATTATGAAAGTCTGGATGTGCCCATTGACCCGGACATCTCCCCAGACAGACCTTCAGGAGTGTCTCCTCCTAGGCTTTCTGAGTCCCCCTCCCATTCATGTTTTACAGGAAAGTGGCTGAAACCCTTCAGCTTCCTATGGAAGAAGCTGTGGATGACCAGGAGGAGCCTGACTGTGTTGAAATGATGGATATCCCAGAGTCCAGGAGGCTGTCTGTTCCCCTTCATAAGTATTTTGGGAAACAGACAATAACAATTTTAAAGACTCCTAATTCTATACCTCCTGTGGATAAGAGAATGGACAAGAGATATACTCTTTCAGGCTCGGATACAGAGTTCCTTACCCAGCAATGCAGCCATGTTGGGGTAGTGCAGGCTGCTGCCTGTGATAAGGTAAATATACCCTTGGCTTCACACCCCAGATAAGGACTCCAGGAGGTGATGCCATGGCAAAGAAACAGTACATGCAGCATCCTTGGGACTCAGGCAGGCCAATTATATGGCCTATACAGCTAGATATCAGAAATCTAGATGGGACACTGTAATGGCTTTAGCTAAACAGGTCTCTGGCCAGCTTGCCAAGGAGCTGGAGCAGGTAGCTCAGATGGTATTGAGGCATCCAAGGTGCAATTCCATGCTGCAGTGGACTCAATGATGTTTCATCTAGAGTCATGGCTACATCTGTGGCCCTTCGTAGGATGGCTTGGCTCAGATGTACTAGCCTGTCTCAGGATACCCAGACTAAGGCCATGGATTTTCCTGTTGTGGGTAATTCCCTGTTTGGGGAGCAAACAGAGAACTACATGAAGAAAATGGATGAATACAGGACCACCTATAGGAGTGCTCAAGCCAAGGAAAGGCAAGCCACTCCTCAGAGGCAGCATCCCAGGGGCAGGCCTTTTCATAGGCCTTTCTACCAAGCCAGGCCTCCTCTTCTGCTTATGCTCAGAGTGGGTTCTTTAGAGGAGAGCAGGCAGGGTACAAGCAGGCCTGCTTCACCCCTCAGCCCAAACCCCTGCCAAACAGGCACCCTGATGGGTTTGCCAGGGCGATTCTCCACCACCTGTGGGGACAGGCTGGCTTACTTTGTCCAGGACTGGATGTCTTTAACATCAGACAAATGGGTCCTGGAAGTAGTAAGCCAGGGACTGGTTCTCAGCTTCAAAAGTTTCAAAGATGAGAACCAGATCCTTTCCACCTGCAAATCCTTCAGAGGCACTTGCCCTAGAGGCAGAGGTCTCTTCCCTCTTGGCTCTCAGAGCTGTAGAAAGGGTTCCACCCCTACACAAAGGGAAAGGATTGTACTCCAGGTACTTCCTCACCCCAAAAAGACAGGAGAATGGCGGCCCATCCTGGATCTCAGATATTTAAACAAACACCTTTTAAAGCCAAAGTTCAAAATAGTGACTCGGAATAATTCTACCCTCTCTAAGGCCAGGGGACTGGCTAGTCTCCCTGGACCTCAAGGATGCCTATTTCCATATTCTCATCAGAAGCTCCCATCGAAAATACCTCAGGTTCAAGCTGCCCTCAGGCCATTACCAATTCAGAGCAATGCCCTTCGACCTAACCTCTGCTCCAAGGGTGTTCACAAAATGCCTGGCAATAGTAGTTGCCTCCCTAAGAAGGAAAAGGATTTCCATCTTCCCATACCTGGACGACTGGCTCATAGTAGGCCAGTCCCCAGACCAAGTCAGGTTACACCTTCAGATAACTCAGCAACTGCTCACTTCTCTAGGTTTCCTTCTGAATCTTTCAAAGTTAGTTCTAGAGCCTATACAACTCCTCACCTTCATAGGCGCAGAGCTAGATACAGTAAAGGCAAGAAAGAGCCTTCCTTCCTTCCCCTGGACAGGGCAAGGACCCTTATTACACTGGCTTCTTCATTCACCCTACAGGTGTCTCGACCAGCAAGGCATTTTCTGCAGCTCCTGGGGCACATGGCTGCTTCTACAACAGTGGTGCAGGGAGCAAGATTTCAGATGAGGGACATTCGGTTCCATTTGAGAGCCTTTTGGTCTCAGAAAAAGGATCCTCTGACCAAACTGATCCCAGTGACTAACCCTGATCCAGGCATTGCAGTGGTGGCAGGATCAGGACAATCTAAGACAGGGAGTTCCTTTTGTCACTCAGTCTCACTCTCTAATCCTTACTACAGATGCCTCCCTCTTGGGGTGGGGAGCCCACTTGGGAGACCTGACCACCCAAGGGTTGTGGTCTCCTCAGGAATCTCTGCTTCACATCAATCTGTTAGAACTCAGAGCAGTGTTTCTAGCACTTCAGGCTTTTTCCAAGTCTGTTCAGAACAAAGTAGTTCAGATCAGGACAGACAATACCACCACAATGTGGTATATCAACCAGCAAGGGGGCACTCGGTCTACGGCCTTGTGCACAGAAGCAATGAAGTTATGGTCTCTGGCCTATTCCCTGAACACCTCTTACAGCAGTACACCTCCCAGGCAAGGACAATGTCCTGGCAGATGCTCTCAGCAGGATATCTCAGGGCCATCACGAATGGTCACTGGATCCCTTGGTTTTGAAGGTGATCTTCTCCAGATGGGGCACCCCACAGATAGATCTTTTTGCAGCCCCAGACAATCACCAACTTCCCCTCTTTTTCTGCAGGCCCCCAGTGTTGAGCTCAGTCCCCCTGGATGCCCTAGTTCTCAATTGGGAAGGGAAGTTCCTGTATGCTTTCCCCCTTCCCTCTCCTATTCAGGGTGCTAGTCAAAATCAGGTCTCAGCCCTGCAAGGTGATTCTGATTGCTCCAGACTGGGCCAGACAGCCCTGGTACCCTCTCCTGTTGTCCTTAGCAGTCCACCTTCCCCTGTTTCTTCCCAGGAATTACAACCTGTTAACCTGTGCTCAGGGGAGGGTTTAGTATCCGAATCTCAAATCTCTCAATCTCAAGGCCTGGCTCTTGAAGAGTTAGTTTGCTGATTTACACCTCTCTCAAGCTGTTATGGATATCCTAAAGGCTTCTCGGAAGCCTTCCACCAGAATCAGTTATAATTCCAAATGGAAAAGATTCTCCATATGGTGCTCTGGGAAGCATATTTCTCCAGAGTCTGCTGGCCTGCCCACAGTCCTTGACTATATGGTTCATCTGAATAGCTTGGGACTCACACCAGCTACACTAAGAGTGCATCTGGCAGCTGTCTGTGCTTTTCTTTCAGCAGGAAAGCCTTCTTCCCTTTCAGCTCATCCTGTATTCTCTAAGTTTTTCAAGGGATTGCTTCATACCAATCCGCCATTCAGGGACCCTGCCCCTGCTTGGGACCTTAATGTTTGCATTGCTCAGCTTATGCAACCCCCCTTTTGAGCCTTTGTCCTCAGCAGAGCTTAAGTACTTGACTTGGAAAACTGTTTTCTTGGTGGCCATCACTTCTGCCAGGCGCATAAGCGAGTTACAAGCCCTGTCAGTGGAGCCTGATTTTATCTTTTTCCATAGAGATAAGGTGGTCCTCAGGACTAACAGGAAGTTTTTACCTAAGATGGTTTCAGACTTCCACCTTAACCAGTCTATGTCTCTTCCTGTGTTCTTCACCGACCATTCCTCCTCTGGTGAGAGGAGGCTGCACAGTTTGGATGTGAAAAGAGCCCTTAGCTACTACATAGAGCGTACCAAGGGTCACAGGTTTGACTCCCTCCAACTGTTCCTCACTTATGGTGAGGTTGGTAAGGGAAAACCTGCCACTAAAAGATCCATTGCCAGGTGGATTGTCTCTTGCATTCAATTTTGCTATGAAAAACTAGGTGGGATTCCACCCTCAGGCCTGAGGGCTCATTCTACCAGAGGTACAGCTGCTTCCCTGGCTGCTGCCAGGGATATTCCTATCTTAGAGATATGTCAAGCAGCTACCTGGAAAACAGTTCACACTTTTAGCAAGCATTACTTTCTGGATATCCAGGCTAGGAGTGATGCTCGGTTTGGCACAGCAGTGCTTCAGAGCCATTTCCTAGGTAGGTTCTGCCCTCCTCCATGGAGGTACTGCTTGGTAGTCTGCAATTTGTCAGAATACAGCAAGACTTCATGTTGTTTGAAAAAAAAATTACTCACCTTAATAATGTTGTTTCTTCTAATGGAGTCTTGCTGTTTTCTGACCTCCTCACCCCCCTGCCTTCCCCTCTCAGAACCTTTGTTTTTGGGATGTGGGTGGGCAGTAGCAGTGTTGACACTCAGGAGGTGCCCCACCTTTTTATTATCACCACCCCTTTTTCTTTGGGTGAGTGGGTGTTGTGTTTATTTCATTTTTTGGGTTTCCTGACTTGATTCTTTGTTTTGGGACCAAAAAATCTGTTTATTATATTTAGTAGCCAGTTGGCTAATACAGGTTTACAGCTTCCACACAGGACACTCAGTGAGTTTAGCTCGTAAAGATCTGACGGTTTGAGTTCAAACAGCAACAGACAGAGTCTCAACCAAGCTCGAGCTCAGCGTTCCATGCCTGGCATGGAAAGTTAACTCTTTCATCTCCGGGGCAGTTCGAAGGTTGGACCTCACTGCAATTTGTCAGAATACAGCAAGACTCCATTAGAAGAAACAACATTACTAAGGTGAGTAATTTTTTCATGCTGTCCGTGGCCACTGTACACTTGCTATGGCCAGTTACACTGCTTGCTTTCAAAATGTTTCTGTTGCTGAAATATGAGTTGCTGCCACATATAGCACTGTACATACTTTCACAAATGACCAGCTGACGCCATGGAGACAGGCAACTCATGGCTAGAAGCTGCCTGCCCCAGGACCTACAATAACCATAAATTACATTTTTCTGTGCAGGAGTTAAACAGTAATTTTTTTTTTCAATCTCTTTTTCCCTCCGGTCATGGTCTGGGGGCCTCTCTCAGGCATCCTGCCTGCTCCTGCCCTGCCTGAAGTCCTCCTACCTGTGCCTCCTCTCTCTCTCTCCTCTGTCCATGATCGGCACCCCCGGTTAACCCCTCTGGGGTGAGGCCGCTCCTCCTCTTTGGACGCACTTAGAGACAGACTCCGACGTGGAAGAGGACCCAGGTGGAGGAACCTGGAAGGCCAGGCAGGATGGACCCAGCCATGGGCATGGGGGGCAGGTGCCATCGCCTACCCCCGCAGACGGGGTTTTTCCCTTATTCTGGTGATCTCTCCCCCCTTCCCGTGCGTGTGCACATCCCCAACAATAGGTGCACGGCAACCCTTGCCTGCATCCAGGCACGCTGAATACGTGCAGCCAAGCATGCTGCAGTGCCCCAGGTCTCCACCAAGAGCCGCTAGCACGCCAGGCGATCCCCAACCATTCCCCTCCCCCGGGGAGGAGAGCAGCCCATCAGGCGCTCGATCCTCACCCGCCCCTGCCATCCCCCGGCGGCCCAAGCTCGCTGCCGAACCCAGGTCGCTGGTGTGGTGCAAGGTGTGGCGTCCAGCACCTCAACCCTCAGCACCACTGGGCTGGTGTTAAACAGTAATGTAACTTTCAAGAAGTGCAATCTCACTTCCATATCCATCACTAGCCACGGCACCCACCACAGCCCCGGTCACAAAACTGTATTTTAATTACATGACGTGGAGAAGGAGCTAGACAGCTATAGATAACATTATAATACAGTTGGGACCAGTGGCAGTCTTTAGGTGATACTCAAGCAATTGTACATGTTTTGGGGGGGGGTAGTATAGTATAAGTATCACCTAAAGACAGCCGCTGCTCCAGATAGCATTATAATGCTATTTGTAGCCCTGCAGCTCCTTCCCCACTTCACGTCATTAAAACGTGTTTTTTGCGGGCGCTTAGTGGCTGACAGTGGATTTGGAAGTGAGACCGCACTTCTTGTAAGTTAAATTATTGTTTAACCCCTGCACAGAAACACTTAATTTATGGTTAGAAGACTTGGTTTGCTGGCCAAGGCACCTAGCTTCACCTGAGCTCTTTCCTTCTAAGACTGCTTGAAAGGCAGAGTAGAGAAACTTACCAGAGCAAGGGAGAAGGATTAAGACTTAGTTTGGCTAAGCAGATTTACTGTGTGGTGGTGTTTTTAATTTTTACTCACAGGGATTGCTACTGTTTGTTGCTAACATTTCATTGCTTTATTTTTTCTCTGATTCAAATTGTTGTTGCTGGTATACCTTCTTCTGCATTATTACAAGGTGTGCCTACAGGTGTGTGCTAACAGATTACTGCTGTAATCTTCTGATTCAAATTGTCTTTTGCAAGGTATATCTTCTGTTACTGCTTTATTTTTCTCTGGAGCAAAGTGTTTCTTACAGGGTATATCTTCTCTGAAATTATTACAGGTGGTGCTTTACAGGTTTTACAGTTTTATCTAACATTAGGATAAGCTTTCAGGGTTACTGCATTTGTTGTTGACTGATTGTTTCTGCTCTTACCTCCTTGTTCTTTTCGTCCGTGGTTCTTCTTTTTAGGCAGGGAAGGGCCAGCCACCCACCCCATCTAACCACCCCACGCTACCCTCCTTTATAGGGTACCACAGTTGTGACATTTCCTGTGGCAGAGCAGGAGAGGCGGATCAGTGGGGCCTCCACAAGGTGATCTGATTTACAGGGCACTAGTAATTTAACTTGTTATAACAAGTTAAACAAAGCACAATTAAACCATTACTTACATTTTTTTCCTTCTAATTACTCTGACTAGGTTACAAACCCAGCAACTTATTTGGAATGGATTTCATTAACTGCAGGTACTGTGGAACAATTTTCAGAAGGACAGTCTTACAGGATTTAGGACACTGTCCTACATGCTGGGCCTTTGGAGATCTTAGGTCTCAGCTCCAGGCAGCATGGGCAGAGATTGCACGCCTCAAATTTCATATTGAAGAGAAATACATTATAAGAACCACCCGCCATTTCCCCAGCATCCAACAGAAAAACCTCGACCGCAGAGGGTAGTTGGTCCAGGAGGTTGGCAGGTGGTTAGGAGGAGCAAATCAGGTGCCCCATCACTCTCTGCTCTCCAACACATTACTCCAAAACCATATAAACACTACAACAGGTATCTGCCTCTATCTCTGAAATCAAATAAAGAGGCAGAAGACACTGCAGAGCAGGACACTGCGGCACAGGAGCTATCACAACAATACTCACCCAAATCAGGAACCAAAACAAAACAAGCACAAAGGAAATCCAAAAAACTTCTGATCATAGGAGACTCCATGATTCGGGGAGTTGATACCCATCTCCAGCCAGGGGTGATGGTCAGATGTCTCCCAGGTACATCAGCATGGAGAGACACTGACCGCATTGCTAAAATTGTTCACAAAGCAGGAGAAAACATTGATGTCCTAGTACACATAGGGACTAATGATCTCGCCAGCCGGTCAGTTGTGGAGACCAAGGAACACCTGACTAGGCTGGGTGACAAACTATCGCCTATTCTGTCCGCATCTCCTTCTCTGAGATCCTGCCAGTCTGGGAGAAGGGAGCAGATGGACGGAAGGTCAGAGAAGGGAGGGGAGCTAAACACGTGGCTCAAGGGCTGGTGCCAGAAAAGGACACAGATTTGTAGGAACTGGCAACAGTTCTGGGAGCGAAAGTTCTTAAATTTGATGGACTGCATCTGACTAAAGAGGGAGTCAGTGCATTGGAGCAAAGAAGTTTGACGTCTTTGCAGAATATTTAAACTAGCAAATGGGGAGAGGGTGCAGCACCCCATACGTCGAATGGGAAGAACACCCTCCCCCCTCAGCTAGGGTGGTCAAACAGGAATTCAGGTTTGGCTGCTCATTTGCATCACTCAGGAAGAAAAAGGTTTGTCTCCCCACACGATGCACAGGGGTAATGCCAAACTTCACCCAACAACTAACACACCAAAATCTGGCCAATGGAAAATCATACATAAATGCTCACAGCCTGGGAAATAAGATCCCAGACCTGCAGGCAATAATGTCAGAGGCTAAACTGGACATAGTAGCAATTAGGGAGGCGTGGTTTACCAGTAACCACACATGGGAGACTTCAGTACCTGGCTATGTATTGTTCAGAAGAAGAGCGGTGCAAAAGGGGAGGGGTGGCCCTGTATGTTAATGAAAATATCAAAGCTACAGAAATTCAGAATACACATAAGGAGCCAGAAGAACTGTGGGTCACCCTGGAAACAGGAAATGGGACAGCCAGAAGAACTGGGGTTGTCTACAGGCCCCCAGACCAGAGGGAGGACATAGACACATTACTGTTAGAAGATATACAACACATGACAGCTAAAGGGGAGGTTCTGATAATGGGAGACTTCAACATGCCAGATACAGATTGGTCAATACCAGCAGGAACATCTGCCAGAACTAGACTCATAGTGGATTCCCTGCAGGGGGGAGGGCCTCAAACAACTGGTACAGCAACCCACAAGAGACAGGGCTATCCTAGATCTAGTACTGACTAACAAAGAAGGGATCACAAATCTCCAGGTAGAAGGTCACCTGGGGGCCAGTGACCATCACATGGTATGGTTCAATTTGGCTACTACATCTAAATCATCCCATTCCAAAGCGAAAATATGGGACTTCAGAGGAGCTGACTTTGATAAGATGGCCAACAGAGTTAAGCTAGCCCTGGCAAAAAAGAGACACAGGTGAGGAGGTACAGGCAAAGTGGGCAAGCATTAAGGATACAATACTTGAAACAACATCCCATTGTGTTAGACAGAAAAGGAAGTGCAAAAGAAGAAGGAAACCACTTTGGTTCTCAAATACAGTAGCAGAAAAGGTCAGAGCCAAAAGGCTGGCCTTCAGAAAATATAAGGGAACACAGCGGGATGAAGATAGGGAGGCATACCAAACTGCCCTAAGGGAAGCAGGTAAGGCAGTAAGGCAGGCAAAGTCCCAAACTGAGGAAACACTAGCACAAACAGTAAAGAAGGTGACAAGACTTTCTATAGATACATTAGTGAAAGGAGAAAGTCCAGAGGGGTATTGCTAAGCTTAATGGAGAAAAGGAGCATGTGAGGAGAAGGACCCTGTAAAGGCATCTATCCTAAATAGATACTTTTGCTCAGTATTTACTGAAGAGAAGGTAGGGCAGGCCCACAGCTCAGCATCATGGACACGGGGAGGGAGGTGAGCACTACTCCTTCACAAAAGAAAGGGTCCTACAAGAGCTTGCTGCTCAGGTGGATAAGGCAATGGGACCTGATGGCATACATCCCAGGGTACTTAAGGAGCTAAAGGAGGAACTAGCAGAGCCATTAGCAGAATTGTTTAGTGAGTCTCTGAGCACAGGAGAGGTCCCAGAAGACTGGAGAAGGCTCATGTGATCTCACCCACAAGAGTGGTAGCAGGGAGGAGGCGGGCAACTACAGACCGGTCAGTCTTACCTCAGTAGTGGGCAAGATTATGGAGGCACTCCTTAAGGAAAGGATAGTGCAACACCTGGAATCCATAGGGGCACAGGATCCAAGACAGCATGGGTTTACAAAAGGAAGGTCCTGTCAAACTAATCTCATAGATTTCTTTGACTGGGTAACCAGAGTGGTGGACCAAGGAGGAGCAGTTGATGTCGCCTACCTTGACTTCAGCAAAGCTTTTGACACTGTTCCACATAGAAGATTGATAAATAAGCTAGGTAGGCTCGGGGTGGGTCAGAAGTTGGTCAACTGGGTGGCAAACTGGTTGACTGGCAGAAAACAGAGAGTGGTGGTAAATGGTATACAGTCAGAAGAGATGCAAGTCACAAGTGGGGTACCTCAGGGATCAGTCCTGGGGCCAGTCCTCTTCAACATCTTCATTAGTGACCGCAGATGGACTAGAGGGTAAGGCTTGTCTGTTTGCAGATGACACCAAGATCTGCAACAGAGTAGATGATCCAGATGGGGTGGGCAGAATGAGAAGAGATCTGGATAAACTAGCAGAATGGTCAGAAGAGTGGCAACTGGGATTTAATGCAAAGAAGTGCAAAATCATGCACATAGGGAAGAGAAACCCTGAAGCCACTTATAGGCTGGGAGGGAGTTGCTAGCAGTCACAAAGGAAGAAAGAGACTTGGGCATCATCACTGATGACCTAAAATCATCCAAGCAGATCTCTAAAGCAGTAGGTAGGCTAGGGGGTGTTAGGGTGTATTAGTAGGGTATCACAAGTCGTAGAGGAGGTAATAATCCCTCTGTACAAGACATTGGTTAGGCCCATCTGGAGTACTGCGTGCAGTATTGGAGCCACACCTTCACAAGGACATTAACCAGATTGAGGCAGTCCAGAAGGGACAGCCAAATGGTGCAGGGACCCATCAGAAAGGCGATATGAGGACAGATTAGCAAGACTCAATATGTATACCCTTGAGCAAGGAGGAGAGAGTGATATGATCGAGACATTTAAACACCTTAAGGCATAAACAAGGTGAAAGAGTCTAACATGTTTAAATATAAGAAAAATAGCAGGACAAGAGGACACAGCATGAGATTAGAGGGAGGCGATTAAGGGGAAATGTGAGGAAATTCTTTTCACAGAAAGGGTGGTAGATGCATGGAATGGCTTACCACAAGAAGTGGTGGCTATGAATACAGTGCAGGGCTTCAAACAGGCATGGGATAGGCATAAGGGAGCAATACAAATGACTATGAATAGATAGGTCACTGACAGAGCAAAGGCCGATGGCACATTTATAAGGTAGAAAAAGAAATGGGCAGACTGGATGGGCCTTGCGGTCCTTATCTGCCGTCAACTTCTATGTTTCTATGTTATTTGAGGGCCTGGGGTAGGTAGCTTCTAACCATGACTTGCCTACCCCACAGAAAATATTGTGTCAGGTGCTCTCTAGCCAGTACAGTCTGGACATAGTCCCTCGCAGATATGCTGGTTTTGGCCTTGTGGTTCTGAAAGGCCTACTGTCATAATGTCTTGTCAGACTTTGCTGTCCTACCTGTGCACTGTGTGGGAATCATTCTAAATGTTTGATCCAATGTAGGTGATAGCCTCGAAGTTGCTTACTGTAACAGTAGTTCAAGAAAATCTCCTTCATTGGGCCACAGCACACTCACCCTCGTTCCCTTCTACTGAGGTATAAGCTGGCAGGCTTGTCCACTGCCTTCTTGGAGGTGTCCATATGTGCCATATATTGCCCTTCCCAGGCCACTGACCCGGACCTCCTATGACCTCCAACCAGTGCTCTGATCACATCTTTTGAGATCATGCCAGCCAGTCACCTCAGGTCCCCTACGAGCCCAACTGAAGCACACCACTGTGCTTCCCACTCAACTTGCCCCTCGAGGCTGAGGTCACCCTTCAGCTCTTTGGTCTTGCTGTCCCCCATGGTATCTGGCCACCCACAGGGAAGGTGTGCCTGGGGGTATCCCAGGGGGCTGGCCACAGCAACGCAGACTGAACATGGCCGGCAGGTGGAAACGTCATCCTCATATGTCAGCACACTTTTTCCCCTCTTTAACCCCCTTCCCCACAACTGTGGTGATGTCAGTGGGTGCCATTTACACCACTCCTTTGCACCTCAATCTGTGGTTACCCAGCTGATGGTATAGCAATGGGATGTGGCCTCCCCCTCACATCCAGAGGAGGAGAGTATCCGCTGGGGCACATAATCCTCCTCCCCTGGCAAGCCCTCTAACGACCTGGGCTTGTTCCCGAACCTTGATTGTCTCTGTCGCAAGCGGTGGGGCTACCATGGCTGGCACATGCCTTATGTTTAGTCTGTCTTCCAGTACCATGCCTCTTTTTGTGTGCCTGGACCTGATTTGGTCTCCGTGGTCCTCCTGGTAAGATACCTTCCGAGCTTGTCTCAGGTGGGGAACTCAGCAGTGATGGGGTCACCCACGTTTTAAACGCATCAACGTTGTACATCATCATGGACAGTCCCTGGCTACAAAAAGTTTCCAAGTGGTCCTGCCACCATTAGCTTACAGTTCTAAAGCCGTGGCCCAATGGGGGGAGGTTATTTCAAAGAACTCTTATGGTAAGTAACTGTTCTTTCTACTACCAGTTTTCACTTCTCAGCCTCCCGACCCACCTGACCTTTCTTGACAAGGTTTACTTCAGATTAATTTTCTAGTGTGCAGATCATAATGGAGTTCAGCTTACAAATAGAGGTTACTAACCTGTAATCATAGTTCTATTACTAGTACTCAGTTCCCATCCACCCTTAAGCAGTCATCCACTAGGTATGCTCAATCCCTCAAACAGTCTTCAAGTTTCATTCCTCCTACCATCCAACCGTGTAGTCCTCTGGCCCCCACCCTTTGAACTCAGTTTTTCAGGGTCTCCTCTGTGACATCAAAGGCTCTTTATCATCACTTGTCTTCTTAGATTAGCATGCAGCTGAGACTGCTTCTTGACTTTATGGGACACTGGGGACACCAGGATTACTGAAACTTCAGGCTGCAAAACAAGCTATTTAACATGATGAACATGAAATATGGCATCACATGAATAGACTTGAATGAACAGCGGGGATCAGCATCGGGGGTTGCAAAGCAGAACATAATGAAGTACATTAAAAAATGTGCAGACATGAAGTGCTTAAAGTTCAATACAACCTGCATGTTATGGACACCTTCAGGACAGATTATTTGTTTCCAATGGCTTTCCTAATAGAATGCACTGTACTGATAGATATGACTGCTAGGGAAGGCAAAGAAATGGGCCATGTGGCCTACCCCCTTGTCTAATTAACTCTTTGTCCTGTTACTTATCTAATGTCACACTGCAGATTATAGATGCACGGTATACCAATTTGAGTTTTGGTAGCACGTAGCTTGTTGGAAGAATAATGTTCTACTGCTGTGCACATTTATCATTTGCCAGTTTGTTACTGTTATGATTGACATTCCATATCTTGAATATAAGGTCAGAATGCTGTTTTACTAAAGGTATTCTTTTCTCTTTGCTAGGGTAAACGAGAAGCAGGTGATGTTGTGGAGAAACTGAACCTTTTCCTGGATCTACTGCAGTCCTACAAAGTGAGTATCTTCCCAGGAAGATTACTTCGAGTTGGATTAGAAAAGGAACTAGTCACCTTTTGAAGATGAGAGCTTAAGGAGCACTGATTGGGAGGACGTTGACACCTAGCTGAGTGTGTACTGCACTGTATCAGTGGTGTGGAAGCACAGTCTGAGAGGGTTCCCTCTTCTAGCTGAGAAAATAGTGCACTGCATGCAGTGAAGTGGGAGCACTAGCTATGGGAGTGTTTCACATTTAATGGAGCGCTTACTGTAGTACTTCAAACCAAAGATTACAGGCAGTGGCTCACCACAAGAACCCTAGGTGCGTGCTATACCTGGCTTGGGTTTCCTCACGTGGAGTGTGGCAAGCGGCACTGGGACAGACCCCAAGGGACCTGATGCTCTTGTGGTGTCGACTCTATCTCTTTTGGGGATGGGGCAGCCATGATGCACTGCTGGTCACCCCAGTGCCCGGGCAGGTCGTTGTTATTATGTGGCATCATGCATTGGCATCAGGGTCGGGTCGCTTTGAGGCCTGACCTGATACCATTGCCCCCAAAGAAACATAACCCAGGTGAAGTGCTGGAGACTCATGGTGAGCCATTGCCTGTGATCTTTGATTTGAGATAACACTCTGTGGTCTCATTGGAGCACTTAAAGTATTTGCAGCTTTTCAGGTTTGCCATATACTATACAGCATATTTTTGATGCGTTTTGGTGAATGCTATACCAGATATTGTAAATAAGCCTGTTACTGGCCAGTACAGCTGTGTCGCATGGGACACAGTCCATTTGAAACGGTATGTTGTACTGCACTTTATGGTGGAGACATAAGTATTTGATTCTGTTAAGTTAGTAAACATAGTTTACTGTGGATGAAATGTGTATGTATACTGTATTGAAAGTCTCCTGTGGTAAACTCAGTGTTTTCATACTATCATATCAATCTTTTTGTTCACAGTGCTGAATACTTTTGTTACAGTTGGCAGTTTTTTCAGTCTGTGATTTATTTAAAAATATAAAGTTCTAAGTGTACCTCTAAAAAGAGTGCATTCTTTCTGCTGGTTGTATATTTTGGCTTTTTGGGACTAGTCCCTGAATGCACCTTCCTTTTAATGTTGCTGTTTCTTTCCAGTGCGGCATTGAGAGCCCTTTTTCTTTGCTATTTTTATTTTCTTTGTTGATCATGTCCAGTCCGGGGCTTAGTAAATCGAAAATGGGGCTTGCTTGCTCCTATGTGTCGGTGTCCCTGCAGCAAGCCCATGACCATTGTTTGACCTGCTTGGGTCCTAATCACAGCATGGACGAGTGCAATGCCTGCTTCTCAATGGACCTCCAGACCCTCCAATTGCATGCATTAAAGTTGGGGGTGGGACCCCCCCCAATTTTTGGAGGCCAGCATCGCACCAGAGACGCCAAAGTCAGGTCCCTAGGCCCTTCCCCCAGGTCTCTCCCTGGTACTATACTGTATGTACCAAGGGAGAGCAGGCCTTGGCTGGTTCTGGTCTCACTAGAACTGAAGGTCTGCGTGAGGGTTAGGTGGACAGTCATATTCCTGGGGGGGGGGGGCTGGCTGCACAACCCTCGCAGTCCAGTGCCCCCTCAGGGGCCCAGATGCCCCTGATGTTAAGGTCTTAGCTATATGCTGAGCCTGTACTGGTGGTTCCTTGGCACCGTGACTTGGTGCCGTCTCGACTCCTGAAAGCATTCCTGGTGTCAGTGAGGGGGGGCAGTGCCGACCACACAGCTGGGTCCCCTTCCGTAACCACTCGCAGTGCTGGGAGAGGGTCTGTCCCTTGGGTAGCCCCTCTGGCGATCTCCCTGGTCTTGTCATCAGAATCGGATGACAACTGGGATGATCCTGATTTGCTGCCCAGTTTCCCAGAGCACCGGGACTCCCCTCGGCCTAGCTAGAGGCCTTCTGTGGGGTCTCGGAGCCCCATCTCTGTGCCAGCTCTGGTGCCATCCCTTCTTTGTCCCTGACACTGCTCGTGCTGACCCCGGCATCAAGTGAGGAGATGGTGCCGAACACAGTGATGTGTCTGGGGATGGTGGCACTTCCCTTGCCAGCTCTGTTTCCAGTGCAGCGGAAGGTACTGATTCAGGTGCCAGTGCAGTGAATATCATCATGGGGAGTTACAGAGCCACTAGCAGTGCCGGACCTTCCCATTTCCCTCCCGTGGACTTTTAAGCTCCTATTGGGTCTTTCTCGAGGGGCAGGTCCTTATCTGGTGAGGCAGGGGTCGGTAGGCCTGAGTCAGCACTCTGTGATGTTCCCAGAGCATCTGGAAGCTCGGGGAGAAGCAGGAGCATGGTTTCGGGTCTTCTCTCCCCTCATAGTCAGGCAGGATCTGTAGTCAGTGGAGATAGGGGACCGCCCTTGTGGATCAGCATGACTCCGATCTCCTTACCAGGGGCCCCCCCTCCAGGGCATCACCCAGCTCACCCCTTCGCGATTGGGCGACTTTCAGTGAGCAGTCTGCATTGCTCCCTCCCTCGGGAAGGGTCCCCTTCTCACTCCCGCAGCTCTACCAGAGGTGTTGGTGTTGTCTGTCATGACTGTTCTCTCCCCTCCCCTACCTCTGCCTCCCATTCCTTCTCTCTCCCCCAGGTTTTTCCAGCCCTGTGGGGCCTATGACTTGGGAACAGTTCAGGCGACGGCAGCTGCATACCCTCTGTACCTTAGAGCCCTGCACAAGGTCATCTTCAGACCTCAGGCCCCTGCACCGCCTCCCTCTGAACACAGCTCTTCCGAATCTCTGACCTCCTCCTCTGAGGAAGGGGATACCTCCATTCACTTTTCTTCTGATGCTGATCTTACCTTCTGTCAATGTTTCCTGTCGGAGATGATGAAGGAGTTGCACCTCTCCTGTTTTGTAGGTCACAACTCTGTGCATGCAACACTGTCATTCCTCGGGGAATATAGTTTGGAATCCACCATGATCCCTCCATAGCCTCAACCCTTCATGGAGGCATTGCACAGTGTCTGGCAGAACCTCTCAGCCCCTTTTCCAGCCCCGAGGGACTGCCAGTGCAGGTACTGTGCTCCTGTGGGATCTCCAGGTGCTGTGCCTCATCCTTCCTCAGGAGTGGAACAGCTGGACACCCCCTCTGGCATCATTGCCCTAGGCAAAGCCGCCCCCAGACTCCAACTGGGTCAAGTTTGATTGCTGGGGTAGAAGGGTGTTCTCAGTGGTGCACCTCTTTTTGTGCATTTCCGTGCACCAGGCATATCAGGCTGTCTGTGCCAGGCACCTGTGGGCAATGTTGGGTCACCTCCTGACATCCATGCCATAATAGAGAGGCAACCAGGTGGACCATCAGCCTTTCAACCCATGGCCTGGAGGTAGCAAGACACCAATCAAGGGTGTCTTACGATGCCAGTGCGGTAGCATCCAGGCAGACGGTGTTGCTCCACCTTTCCAGGTTATCACCCTTGGCCCAGCGCAGGGTGATTGCCTCGCCATTCCAGGTGGCCCACTTTTTCTTCCCCAGGGTCAGCTGGGAATTAGCGGGGCACCTTCCCTCTCCCAGGTCTGAGGAGCGCCTGCCTCCCCCTGATCAGTCTCGGGTCCTGCTGGACCCATGAGGGGCCTCCTCCTTCTTCTTCTCTCATGTAGCCCCACAAGAGGCTGAGAGACCTTTCTCCCTCAGGGTGTGCCAATACCATCTAAGGTGGCAGCTTGGTACTTACACCCCTGTAATGAATGGTGAAGACTGATCTCTGGAAGATATGAAAATTACATACTCAAAGTAATTCTTGCTGTTCCCAGATAACATCACCATTCGTTACTGCTTCCCAACCACCTTCCCCTCTTGGCCTGGCTTCTGGGCAGTGCCACTTCCCTGTTTGTCTTCTCCGTTTACTAAATAGTTGATATCCAGCTGGCACCCACCCCCGAGGGCTCTAAGATTTTGGTCAGGGAGAGGGGGGGGGTCTTTTCCCCCCTCCTTAAGTTCTAGAGGGAGAAGGCAGATATGGAAAACTGACCTCCCTTTTCCTTCTACACACAGAGAACAGGTTCTGTTCTAGAGCTTCCCAGTGCTGTGTTGGCTTTGATTCTAGAGGTGCCAGTTTAGCCCCTGGTCTTTTATGTTGCAGGGGTCAGGTCTCAATTCTGGATCAGACCGGCTATAGTGCCGTGGTGCTGCTCCATGGCATACTATGCTTGTAGTAGACATGTGTTGCAAGGTACAGGACCAGTTGTGGAACACATCCTTATTGCCTTCAGGATCCTCTGTATTCCTGGGACCTGCAGCATTGACTAATGTGAGCCATGGGTACTGTCACATTTAACTACCTCTTCTCGGGTACCTTTAGGGGGTACCCTCCTCAACCTTTCTTCTCTGCCCCTAATGCCTTAGGGGTAACTAATTCTTCAGAAGCACCTTTTGGAGCTTCTTTTGGGAGGGGGAGGGGGAGAGAGAGAGAGAGACACTATCAGAAGTCAGCTTGGAGTTCTCCTTCTCCGGTCAGGTCATTGTAGGAGTTTTGTGGGCACCTTGGACTGCCTTACTCTGACAGGGGCTAGTGAGACCACTGGCATTTTCAGCCTCTTTTTGGCGGAGTATATTTGCCCCTTAGGTCAGATAGTGGTGCCTTCTTTCCCTCTAGGGGACAACTACACATGTCCTCCAGGGTCCCTTACCTCAGTCCCAGGTAAATTCTTCTCTGTCACTTTAAAAAAAGAAAAAAAGGGGGGTGTGCTAGTGGAGTGCCTACCCTTATCTGGTTCTGTCGAGCTGCTCTTATGCCTTACAGTGTGGCTTCCCTGCGGAGGCCTTCTGCAGGTCGTTTTCAGCTCTTCAAGAACCTCACTTCAGAATCTTATCTACATACTCCAAGGAAATCTCCTCCCTGCCTAGATGGGACAGTGAGATTACTGGTCCCAGGATGGGGTTAAAGGATGCTTGTCTCTCTCTCTCTCTCTCTCTCTCTCTCTCTCTCTCTCTCTCTTTCTTTTTAGCCTGCCCAGTGGCTCTGGTCACCCCTAGCCTTAAAGCCCTTCCCTGAGTTTTTACCTCTTTTCTCTCTCTCTCTGGTCAGCTTTAGGTTTCAGTTTGTATCCTTTCCTTTTCCCTGTCCCTTGGGCTCCCTTGCCCACCCCTTTCTTTTCTCTCTCCTATTTTCCTCTCCGGCAAGCAGAACTGAGGAGGTTGGGGGACCAGCGTCAGTTACTGGCCAACCCATGAGTGCCATGTTGTACGTCGGGCTTGAAGGTGGTGCCGTCTCAGAAAGCATTCCCTCTCCTCAAAAGTCTTAAAGCTATACGGTCCCGCAGGGTCTGACAGCTCCAGTTTATACCCACCAGTAATGAATGAAAGGTGAAGATGTCTTGGAAGATCAAGAATTACGGTGAGTAATATTCATTTACATACTTACTGGAGGGTCGGGAGGGTACAAACCGGAGGGCAAGCATCGCCCGAGCGCCTGGAGCTGCAGGGGACTACCTGACGAGGGTCGGGCTGTTCCAGCAGCCGAAGTATGGGGGATTGGCTGTGCTCTGGGGTCCTCTTTGGGGTTGAGTTGGAGCCTGGCAAATTTAGGCCATCAAAGGACCTCCTGTTGAGATCCAGCTCCTTTGTGGAAGTTCTGCTAGATGAAGAATCGCTGGCTGTGGGATTCCAAAATGTTTGGTGACTAATATAAACTAGGTATCTGCTTTTGATTGGCAGTGAGAGTGCCTATTTTCTGAATTTAAATAGTTAAAGAATTGTTTCTGTGAATGTGGCAGTGAGATTTCTGCATTTCTGGGCAAATGCTAGAGGCTAGGGGATGATGAGAGCCCCCCTGCCAATTTCAAACTTTCTCTGGAGCCATAAAGTGGCTCTATGGACAATATTTAATGTAATTACTTTAGACAATCATACTGCTGGACATTAATCTATAACAAACCTGACTCTCTACTGCTGTTTTCTAGCCATTTATTTATTTTATTTTAGTTATTTTATTTCTTTATGTTTAGTGTGTTCAAACAACATGAAGTCTTGCTGTATTCTGACAATCTGCAGTTAGCCTCAGCACTTGAACTGCCCCGGGGAGGAAAGGGTTAATTCTATGCCAAAGCATAGAACGTTGAGCTCGAGCTCGGTTTTCAAACCTCTGTCCCTGGTACACTTCAGTGTAATCGTCAGATTCTTTACTCTGCCCTACTGTGAAGGCGCTCTGGAGAGTTTCTTCTTGCTGCTTCAGTTTGGTACAGTAAATCGTTCGGTAAATCTCATCCGATTTATTTCTTTTCAGTCATTAGATCTCTGTCCACGGTGTAGTATAGTGATTAGTGGTAGATAGTGGTAATTTTTTGTAGAAAATAAAGTTTTGTTTCCTCAGTTTTGTTCCGGTTGGTCCAGTTCAGAACTGACTTGATCCTTGATTGTTGTTTATTTTTCGCTTTGCTGTGATGTCTGGTGTCTTTCAGTCTCAAAAAAACCAAGTTTTTATTCCCTTTTTTTTCCATGACCATTGAACTGGTTGGTGGCTGAAAGTTTTGGTTGTTGCCTGGCTTGAACGCTTTTAAGGGTAACTTAATAGTTGTGGCTATGTCTGAGAAACCTAAAAAGAAAACCAGTCCCACTGAGTTTCCACACTGCTCCGAGTGGGTGGAGGCTTTTGCTAAAGCTGATCCCCACCTCGTCTGTGTTTGTTGTCTGGGGTTTGACCACCTTGATACAGACTGCCAAACGTAAGAATTTCCATAAGTCGATGCTAGAAAACAGACTAGCTAGACTTAAGGAATGGGAGGCCAAAAAATCCACTGAACCGGATGGACAGCCCAGTTCGTTTCTGACCGAACCTGAGGAAGTGCCTGCTGACATGGGCGATACTTCCTCGGGCAAAAGAATGTCCGATTCGGAAAAATCGGGTTCTGCAAAACGTAGGAAGAAGTCAGCCGGTTCGGATCCAAACCCGCAGATCCCAACCGCTGAGGAGAGTGCGAGAGCAATTAGTATAGTTCAATCGCTTAGCTCTACTCTGACCGAACCGACCAGTTCTGAAAGACGGTAGGTTCCAGCCCCGTCAGAATATGATCCGGAGGCTTTTTATGAGGTTGCTTAGGAAGGAGATCCAGAGTATGAAGGTGGATATGATGGCTTTGGTGGCCTAGATGAGCCAGTAGAGCCTGACATCTCCCCCAGACAGGCCTATCAATATTTCTCCTCCCAAACTGTCTTGAGTCCCCTTCACACTTTTTATTTTATAAAAAGGTGGCAGAAACTCTCCAGCTCCCAACAGTGGTAGCCTCGGATAAGGATCAAGAGCCTGACTTTGTGGAGATGATGGAAGTTCCAGAATCAAAAAGACTGTCCATTCCCCTTCATAAGTCTTTGGGGAAACAGACTCAGAAGATTTTATAGGCCCCCACTTCCATACCTCCTGTGGATAAAAAGATGGACAGGAGGTATATGCTATCAGGCTCAGGAACAGAATTCTTCTATAACTATTGCAGCCATGTTGGGGTAGTGCAGGCTGCAGCCTGTGACAAGGCTAACATACCCTTGGCTTCACACACCCCAGATAAGGATTCTAGGAAAGTGGATGCCATGGCTAAGAAAATGTACTTGGCATCCTCTTTGGGACTCAGGCAGGCATCTTATATGGCCTATGTGGCTAGGTACCAGAAGTCAAGGTGGGATACAATTCTGGAGTTAGCCAAGAATGCCCCTCCCCAGCTAGCCAAGGAGCTGGAGCAGGTGGCTGCAGATGGCATTGAAGCATCTAAAGTTCAGTTCTGTACTGCTATAGACTTGAATGATGTGTCTTCAAGAGTCATGGCCATGTCCGGCTCCCTAAGGAGGTTTTTGCCTGGCTCAGGTGTACTAGCCTCTCACAGGATACCCAGGCTAAGGCAATGGATTTTCCTGTCACTCAGAACTCTCTGTTTGGGGAGCAAACAGAGGAGTACATGAAGAAAATGGTCGAGTATAGGACTACATACAGGAGTGCAGTGGCCAAGGAAAGGCAGGCCACTCCTCAAAAGCAGCAGTCTAGGGCTGGCAGGGGCAAGCCTTTTCACAGGCCTTTCTACTAGGCTCAGGCTTCCTCTACTTTTCAGTCAGTTGCGTCCTTTAGAGGGAGAGGGAGAAGGGGGATGAGCATGGCTGCATCTACCTCTCAAGCTAGGGCCCTTGCCAAACAGACACCCTGATGTGTCAGACCGGGTCGCCTCCTTAGTTCCAGTGGGGGGGCAGGTAGGCTTACTTCTTCCAGGAGTGGAAGTCTATAACAACAGACAAATTGGTCCTCGAGGTGGTAAGCCAAGGACTTGCTCTCAGTTTCAAGAAATTCTCCAAAGTAAGGGCAAGGTCCTTCAAGCCTTCCTCACCACTGGAAACAGCTGCTCTAGAGGCAGAGGTTTTGGCCTTGCTGCTCCCAAGAGCAGTGGAGCATGTGCCTCTAGTACACAGGGGCAAAGGATTGTACTCAAGGTATTTCCTTACCCCAAAAATGACTGGGGAGTGGCGACCCATCCTAGACCTAAGATATCTGAACAAACATCTTTTAAAACCAAAGTTCAAGATGGTGACTCTGGGAATCATTCTTCCCTCTCTGAGACCAGGCAACTGGCTAGCTTCTCTGGATCGCAGAGATGCCTATTTGCACATGCTATCAGATGCTCCCACAGAAAATACCTCAGGTTCGAGTTTCCCTCAGGTCATTATCACTTCAGATCAATGCCCTTTGGCCTGACTTCAGCTCCTAGAGTCTTTACAAAGTGCCTAGCAGTAGTAGTGGCTTTTCTCAGAAGACAAGGCATTTCTGTATTTCTCTATCTGAATGATTGGCTCATTGTAGGCCAGTCCTCTAACCAAGTCAAGTGAGCTCTGGCTGTTACCCAGAGGCTTCTGGGTTCTCTAGGGTTTATCCTCAGTCTTTCCCAGTCAGTGCTGGAACCGGTTCAGCTTCTCACCTTCATAGGGGTAGAGCTGGATACCATTCAGGCAAAAGCCTTCCTACCTCTTTCAAGGGTGAAGGCTCTCACAGACCTGGCAGCCGCTTTCAAACCTTGAGTGTCTCGGCCAGCCAGGCATTTTCTTCAGCTTCTAGGCCACATGGCAGCTTCCACTTCAGTGGTCCAAGGAGCCAAGTTCCAAATGAGGGACATTCAGTTTCACCTCAAGTCCTTTTGGTCCCAAAGAAGGGATCCACTCACCAAATTGATTCCAGTGACTCAGACTCTTGCCCAGGCTCTCCACTGGTGGCTGGACAAGGAAAACCTCAGACAGGGAGTTCCCTTCCTTCCCCAGGTCCCTTTAGTTGTTCTCACAACAGATGCATCCCTCCTGGGGTGGGGAGCTCATTTGGGGACCCTCACTGCACAAGGCACTGTCTCAGTAGGAGTCTGTTCTCCATATCAGTCTCCTGGAGCTCAGGGCTGTGCTTCTGGCCCTTCAAGCATTCTCGGCCTCAGTTCAGGGGAAAGTGGTGCAGGTCCAGACAGACAACACCACTACCATGTGGTACATAAACAAGCAGGGAGACACTCGATCCACAGCCTTGTGCACAGAAGCCATGAAGATATGGTCGTTGGCGTACTCCCTTCAGACCTTCCTGGTAGCAGTGCATCTGCCAGGGAAGGACAGTCTGCTAGCAGATGCCCTCAGCAAGATCTCTCAGGGTCATCACGAGAGAACCCTGAACTGTCCGATCCTGCAGATCATTTTTCAGAGATGGGGCACTCCAGAGATAGATCTCTTTGCAGTCGCAGACAATCATCAGCTTTCTCTCTTCTGTTGCTGACCCCCAATCCTGGGGTCTGTTCCTCAGGATCCTTTCCTGCTGGAATGGACAAACAGGTTTCTTTATGCCTTCCCTGTTTTCCCTCTGATATTCAGAGTACTGATCAAGATCAGGTCTCAACCCTGCACAGTAATTTTGGTGGCTCCGGATTGGGCCAGGCAACCATGGTACCCTCTGTTGCTGTCATTGGCAGTGACAATTCCTCTTTGTCTTCCTAGGAGGCATGGCCTCCTGTCTTCCTTCCAAGGGAGGATTTGGTATTCCGATCTCCAGTCTCTCAGACTCAAAGCTTGGCTGTTGAAGAGTTAGAATATGCAGGATTGCACCTTTCTCAAGGTGTTTTGGATATTCTGTAGATTTCTAGGAAACCTTCTACCAGAAAGACTTATAACTCTAAGTGGAAGGGGTTTAGCATTTGGTGCTCTCAGAGGGATATACAGCCAGATTCTGCTGGCATTTCCACAGCGTTGGACTATTTAGTCCCTTTGAACTCTTTAGGTCTCAGGCCTGCTACTCTTAAGGTTCACCTAGCAGCTGGCTCTGCTTTTCTTTCAGCAGGGAAGGGATCTTCCCTTGCTTCTCACCCTGTGTTTAATAAATTTTTCAAAGGTCTGGTTCATCTCAATCCTCCCTTTAGGGAACCAACTCCGGCTTGGGACCTGAATATCTGTATTGCACAGCCTATGCAGCCCCCCTTCAAGCCTTTGTCTTCAGCTGAGCTAAAGTACTTGACTTGGAATACTGTATTCCTGGTAGCCATTACTTCCACCAGGAGGATCAGTGAGTTACAGGCTTTGTCAGTGGAACCTGACTTTATTTCCTTCCACAGAGATAAGGTGGTCCTAAGGTCAGATAGAAAATTTCTCCCTAAAGTGGTGTCGAGATTTCCATCTTAACCAGTCCATGACTCTGCCTGTGTTTTTCATCAACCACTCTTCTTCAGGTGAGCGAAGGTTACACAGTCTGGATGTAAAAAGGGAATTGAGTCATTCTGTTGACCATATCAAGGTCCATAGGGATGGCTGTTCTCAGTTGTTTCTCACATATGATGAGGTGGGCAAAGGTAAACCTGCCACTAAGAGAACTATTGCCAGATAGATTGTTTCTTGTATTAAGTTCTGTTATACTAAATTGGGCAAAGGGCCTCCCTCAGGCCTGAGGGCATACTCTACCAGGGGTACCGCTGCCTCCTTGGCAGCAGCTAGGGATATTCCCCTTCTGGAAATCTGTAAAGCAGCTACCTGACAAACTGTTAACACATTCACCAAGCATTATTGTCTGGATACCCAAGCCAGAAGTGATGCTAGGTTTGGCACTGCAGTACTGCAGAGCCTCTTTCCTAAGTAGGTTCTGTAGTTCCCTCCTCCATGGAGGTACTGGTTGGTAGTCTGCAGATTGTCAGAATACAGCAAGACTTCATGTTGTTTGAAGAAAAAATTACTCACTATAGTAATGTTGTTTCTTCTAATGGAGTCTTGCTGTATTCTGACCTCCCACCCTGCCTCCCCTCTCAGAACCTCTGTGTTTTGGGTTGTGGGTTGGCAGGTGCAGTGTTGCACCCCAGAGGTGTACCTTTTGGATCCCATTCTGCTTAGATGGGGCTGTCTTGTTCTATTACATTGTCTGATTATTATCACTATCTACATAAGGTTTTCTTTTTGGGGGTTCTTGACCTGAGTCTTTTGGACCCCATTTGTTATTGCCTTTGGCTTTTAAAAGTTTTTATGAAAACAATTTCTATTCTATGAGCTAGTATTAGTGCTCGTAAGAATTTGATGGTTACACTGAAGTGTACCAGGGACAGAGGTTTGAAAACAGAGCTCGAGCTCAGTGTTCTATGTTTTGGCATAGAGTTTAACCCTTTCCTCGCCTCTCCGGGGCAGTTCAAGTGCTGAGGCTAACTGCAGATTGTCAGAATACAGCAAGACTCCATTAGAAGAAACAACATTGCTATGGTGAGTACTTTTTTCTTTTGTGACGTGGGTAGTTAAGTTGTATTAATTCTAGTGGAGGGTGGGGGATTGTGGTGGTGTTTGGGTATTTAAGGATATTTATTTCGAGTGTATGGGAATGGATGTGATTGAGCGAGTTGAATGATTGTTTTTTAGTTTCTGCTTGGTGTAGAATTTGCAGGATGTGTTGGCAAAGGGCTTCGACAGGTGGGTATTCTCTCGCTGAGCTCTGGGCCCTTCGCCCCTTTGTCTGGCCCCCCCACCAGCTGAGGTTTACAGGTGCTATCGCACCTTGTGGATTGTGAGGAGGCATCGGAGGGGTGGACGTGGGGGTTCAGGCGGGGGAGTGGAGCAGGGGGGACAAATTGGGGTCAAGGAGATGCCCTGGGGTGAAATGGGCCCAGGAAAAGGGTTCACCTGCTTGGTGCCCATACCCAAGGGCTCCACTTTCAGTGGGCAGGTATCTCAGTCAGCTTCGACTGCTCAACCAACCCAGATGGTGTTATGCAATGCCAGGTAGATTCAAAACAAGACAGCAGTAATTGCTAATCTTGTTGGGTCATCTGACCTGGTTTGCATCACCGAGACCTGGCTAGACAAGAATGCTGGCCCCACTTTGGAGTCAGCTGTTCCGTCTGGGTACTCAGTGATACACTGCACGAGGTTGGATTGTAGGGGCGAGAGGGGGTAGCTGTCTGTTTCAAGATGGAGCTGGGCCTGGTATGTCTGCCAGTCGGGGTCACTGGATCCTTTGACTGTATCATGGGTCATAGGATACTTCTTGTTTACCGTCCACCCGGGAACGAGAAGGAGCTCCTGCAGGAGGTAGCAGCCTTAGTCGCTGAGATGGTATTAGAGGCTCCGGGTGGTTGGTACTGGGGGACTTCAATGTCTGGGTTGACGATGAACTCTCGCAATTTGGATAAGACTTCCTCCAACTGATGATTTCATCGGTTCTCACAAAGGTGATTACCTCTGCGACCCATATACAGGGTCATTCACTGGATCTGGTGTTCCTGCTGGGGATGGAGATCTCTGACGTGGTGGTGGAACCTGTCAGATGGTCTGATCACCACACTATTCGGTTCAGCTTTGCAGCCCCCCAAAATAGACCTACCCCTATGGAGATGGTCCGGTACCGCCCTTTACAGGAAGTAACCCCAGATGGTCTGATGGAGGTTCTGCACCGATCTGTAGTGCGAGTGTTAGCAGGGATCCAGAGAGTCTGCTACGAGCTTATAATAAGGCAATGGGAGAAACCCTGGATACCATTGCTCTGTTCCATGTTCGCCCGCTCACCCTTCGCCCTCGTTACCTGTGGATTGATGGGACCTTGAGAGAGCTGAGGAGAGTGGGTAGAAGGTTGGAGCATTGCTGGCGGAAATCGTGCCTGAATGATGACAAACTTGGATTGATATCCCATTATAAGGTATATCAATCTGTGGTCTCCCATAAGAAGGCAGAATTCCTGTCCAGGGAGATTGTAGCTGCGTGAAATCGACCAGCCCAGCTGTTTCGTACTGTAGACAGGCTGTGCAGTCCAGCCTGTCTACAGAATCAGGCAGCCTTTTCACAGGGGAAGTGTGAGGAATTTGCTCAATTTTTCGCGGATAAGATTGTAACCATCAAGTCTGAGATCCGTGCAGCTCACTCACATGTGCAGAGCAGAGATTAGTGTGGGATCACTAGCACCCAGTATGTCTGGTTGGACTTTGCCCAGTTGGCAATCGATGACGTAAAGATGGTCCAGGCCTTGCGACCGACTTACTGTAGTTTAGATCCAGGTCCGACGCACCTCCTAGTGGGGTACTTGGAGGCAACAGGACCAGTCCTTGCTGAGATAGGTGTTCTTTAGAGACTGGGGTGTTTCCAGACACCCTGAAGGATGTGGTGGTTCACCCCCTCCTGAAAAAGCCTTCTCTGGACTCCGATTGTCTCGCAGACTACAGGCCTGTCTTTAACCTGCCTTTTGTAGGAAAGGTTATTGAGAAGGCAGTCGCGTTGCAGCTCGAGGGTCATCTGACCACCCACGACATCTACAATCCTCTCCAGTCCAGTTTCAGGAAGAGACATAGTACTGAGATGGCGCTGGTCCGGGTACTTAATGATCTACGGATAGCAAGGGATCAGAGGAGCTGTTCCATCTTGGTCCTCCTTAATATCTCTGCAGCATTTGACACTGTGAACCATGGGATGTTGCTAGAGTGTCTGTGGTGTTTCTGTGGGCTGAGCAGCACAGTCCTCAGAGGGTTCCATTTATTCCCACTGGCAGGACCTAGAGGGCGGAGTCCGGGGTGTTTTCCTCTGCCACCTCTTTCCCTGCCATGTGGGGTGCCGCAGGGCTCTTTGCTTTCCCCCATGCTGTTTGTGGTGTATATGCTGCCATTGGGAGACATTATTAGGCGGTATGGGTTGGGTTTTCACTGTAACGCAGATGATACTCAACTGTACCTGTCCTTTGTGCTCGGGCAATGTGATGCTGTTACAGTATTTAACAACTGTCTCTCTGAGATCCAGGATTGGATGAGTGCCAGCTGGCTTAGGCTGACTCCGGATAAAATTGAGGTGTTGGTTGTGTACCCAGGTCATCGGGTGGAGTGATTATCGGTTGGGCGGCCATCCAGGCTTTGGCTGGGGGATACCAGCTGACGACCTCTGACCGGGTGCGAAATCTGGGCATCATGCTTGATAGCTGACTGACACTTAAGACTCAGGGGTCGACCGTTGTCAGGTCCTCATTTTATCATCTGAGGGATGTCGCCTGGATAAAGCACCTGGTACCACCTGATGATCTTCTGATGTTGGTCCACGCCTTGGTGGCCTCGCGCCTTGATTACTGCAATGCCCTATACCTAGGGCTACCGAGGGTGGACCTCCACCACCTGCAGTCGGTGCAGAATGCAGTTGCCAGATTGTTGACAGGTTTATGTAGATCTGACCATCACACCTGTGCTCTGTGCTCTGCACTGGCTGCCGGTGCGGTGGAGAATCACCTTCAAGGTTGGATTACTGCCCTATAAGGCCCTACGTGGACAGGGACCGTGGTATCTGCAAGAGCTCCTTTGTCCCTACCACCCCCATTGCCCTCTCTGCTCTGCCGACGAGGGATTGCTGGAGATTCCCAGGGTCTGTTTGACGACATCAGGAGCTAGGTCGTTTGCTTTTGCTGCTCTGACCCTGTGGAATTCTCTGCCTCATCGAGTAAGGTAATGCCCATCTATTGAGGCCTTGAAAGCAGTCTTAAAAACGTATTTATTTGAATTGGCCTGCACTGACATTTAAACTCCTGCTGTGTTTTTTAGAAATGTGGTTCTATTTTTAAATTGTTTGATTATATTGTGTAAAATGCTATGATCTATTTGTGGAATAGCGTTTCAGAAATAAAGTTTGGTTTGGTTTGATACTGTAATTGTTAATCGTCCAGAATTTCTTCACCATTGATATATCACATCCTCTCACCATCCCCTGGAATCTATCCAGTATTGTTTTCAGAAAGTCTTGGCACTTCTTCGACCCAGTGTGGGTCTATATGGCTTTTTTATACTTGGAATCAATAAAGGGATTTTTTTTGAAGCAAATGAAATCCTAAGTTTTGGACTAGCTGTTCAACTGTGTACCCTGGGTAAGTGCTGTGACATTCTGAAAACAGTTTAGTATTGTGTCATTAAGCACTCCAGTACACTTTGTTGCAGCTCTTTTTCTTTGCCCTTATCTATCCAGTATTGTTGTGATCTTACCTGTGTTGTTCTTCACCATTCATCACTGGTGGGTTATGACCGGAAGATAAGGACCCCGTGGGAGCAGTTTGGGTTTTCTTAAGGGGAGGAACTGGTGCAGGCATGGCACCGCCCTCGAGGCAGACACACAATGTGGCGCTTGAGGGATGGCCAGTAAATTATGCCAACTCCTCCTTCACCTCAGTTCTGCTTCTCCCGCCGTCGAATGAACAGCAACCTCATGGGCAAGCGAATTTTCAACTGTGACAGTGCAGCCTAGTTCTGCTCTTATTGATGCAGAAGCCTAGTTCTGCGTGCCGTTCCCATCTCTTGGCACCGATTCAACTCCAGATCATAAAAACCAGTAAGACCGTTCCTTTTTATCAGCGTTTTTCCATCCGATCATGTCTTGTTTTCCAAAGCGGGATGGCCCCCCATGCATGGGTGTCCCTTCAGCCAGCAATACTCTGTTATGGACTGACCATGATCGTTGTTTTACCTGCCTGGGCCCAGACCATGACGGACTGATGCAACGCCTGCTTCTCCATGCACCGCAGCAGGCTTGAAAACCGCATGTTTAAGGTCAGCCACGCAGCGACGACATTCAGAGGGCAGCGTCGTGCACAGGGCACCAGACGCAGGTCCCGCGACCCTCCCTCCGAGTCCCTTCCTGGTTCTGTAAGGGCTGTGGAGGAGGGGCTTCCACCCCTTCAAACTTCGACACAGCGTAGGCCCCTTCTATGGTGCCAAAGGCAATGTCTGACTGCCCCAGCGGTCGGGCTGGGAGCACCGTCTTGGCAATCACCTCCTCAGAGTTGAAGGCTTCTCCAGTATCGTGGCCTGCACCTGCCAGGCACAGCCTGGCTATTTCCTCTGCGCTGCCTAGAGGAGCCATCTCGGATCTTGAAGTAGTTTGCAGCTCCGATGATTAGGGTGGCGCTGTGAGTGGTACTGGGCCATCTCGTGGTACTGCTTGCGGCACCGGGAGTAGGAGAGCCTTAGGGGTGGCCCCGCTGGAGGTCCTCTGGATCCGCTCCTTTTCAGAGGAGGACAATACAGAGGCAGATCCAGACTGGCTATCTGACTCCTCAGAGTTCCTAGCCTCTCCTCTGCCCGGCACCACTGCACCTTCCCAATCCCCTCTCCCTTCGGAGCTGGTTATCTTAACCGGCGCCAGCCTTGGCGCCACTTGCGGTACTGGGAGCTTCTCTGGGGCCAATGGTGGCACTGGAGAGGACACCAGTGTTGGTATGGACTCCGAGCCAGGAGGGATTGAGTCCCCAGGCCCCGGTGACAAGACTGGCTCTGTTCCTGGAGCTGCTCAGTCACCTGGGGCCAGGAAGAAGGTTCCCTCACCGGCCTTGCTGGTGGTAGGAGTTTGACCCTATAGTTGGCTTGAGGAAGAGGTCCCTCTCAGAGGCTGGATGGGTGAGGGGTGAAGTGTGGAGCAGCGGTCTTCCCTGGTAGCCCTCCGAGGCTCAGGAAGGAGCTGCAGCACCGAGCCTTCCTTCTCCACCTCATCATCTCTGAGCAAGACTTTATTGCAGGAGGTTAGGGGCTGCCCTTCTGGATCCATGCAGCCCTGGTCGCCTCACAAGGGGGAATCCCCTTCAGGGCTCAGTCCTGACTGTTTCAGGCTGGTTGAGCGGTCAGTTGCTGTTCTGACCGGCAGATCCTTCTGGGGTGCTGGATCTCCTGCACAGTCTCTTACCCTGGCAGAGGCTGTCCTGTCTCACAGAGGTGTTTATGCCCTTTACCTCTGCCTTCCACTCCCTCCTTTCCAGGTCACTTAGGTTCTACTGGGCCGCTGACGTGGGAGCAGTTAAGGGCCACAGCTGCTGATTTCCTCTGTTACATAAGTGCCATGGATGAACAGGTTTTTCCCTGTCCCCCCAGCAGCAGCAGGACTCCGACTCCTCAAACGCATTGGCCTCCTCGTCTTCCTCCCCCGAGGAAGAGGATCCCTCTGTCCACCTGTCCTTAGACGCTGACCAGACCTTTTATCAGCATTTCCTTTGGAGCTAGTTGACAAGCTCCACATCTCCAGGGTAGCAAGATGTAATCCTGAACTGACGATGCATGAGCGCTTTCTTGCGCGTTCAGTGTGGATCACCTGGTGGTGTTCGCCTGGCCTACCCCTTTCTGGGAGGCATCTTACTGTACTCGGCAGCATCCATAAATCCCTTCCGCAGCCCCGATGGACTGTTGGCCGTAGGTATTGCACACTCCAGGTGTCTCCAGGAACCCTGACTCAACCCTCTTTGGGTGTGTGATGCTCCTGGACACTCCTTCCGGGGATAGAAGCCCAAGGCACAACCATCCTCCATAGGCGGATTCTGTGGAGTTCGACCAGTGGGGGGGAGAGTCTTCTCCTCGGTGCACCTTTCGCTAGTTATCGCAGCGCATCAGGTCCATCACGTTGCCTACAACAGGCACTTATGTTCAATGCTAGGACAGGTGCTAGCATCTGTACCTGATACGGAAGCAACCAGGCAAGCCATTGCCCTCTCCACACGTAGCTTGGAGCTTGCGAGGCACCAAGCAATGGCATTGTATGATGCCAATGAGGTGGCGTCACCCACCAGTGATGAATGGCGAAGACTGACACAGATAAGATATGAAAATTACATACCTACTGTAATTCTTGATCTTTCTATGTATCTTCACCATTCATCACTGCTTCCCACCCATCTTTTTCTATTGAGCCTCAGACTGTGGGTTGTGCCCTCCCCCTTCTTGTTTCCCTAATTGAGGCCATTGTGGACTATGTCCAGCTGGCACCTCAGGACCATCTTCCTCTCTTGGGTTAGAGGTCTGTTTGGGTGGGGGGGGGAACCAAGCAGAGTTGCTTACCCTTTAGGAGAGAGAGCGTCCTGGAGCCTATTTCCTGGGACCCTGGTGAGGGTCTACCCTATGAGCCCCGGGTCCTCCCAGTCCCAGATCTCTCCCCGCACCCTTGGTGTGGGGTAATGAGGCCCTCCTCTGGGTTACTACAAATTCTGAGCGCGCTGGGGAGTCTCTCCCTTCCTTCTGGTTCTTTTCCACTCTGCTGCCTCCAGTGGAGTATGTTTTCTGGGCAGCACTCCCTCCTTCCTTCATGTTCCCCCCCAACCCCCACTGGGGGAGGGAGGGAGGATGACTACGGGTTTCCGCTCCAAGAGCATTCTTGAAATAGAGGGAGAGACTCTGCCTCAGGGGGTTCTATCCCCATCCTAGCAATACTTCGAAGCAGGAGTGGGAGACCCTCAACTCCCCTTCGGGTATCGGGGAGGGGGCTTAACCAGGTTCCCGTTTGATCCTTGCCAAATCTCTCAGTTACTTAGCTTCCTGAGTTACAGTGCTCCCCTTCGGGAGTCGCACTCTTGGTTTGAGAGAGTGGATTCTTGCAGGGATAGGGCTGAAACTGGATCCTCTTCCCTTGGCCTCTTAGCACCCTCCTTCAGGGAGTTGTAAGGGGTCTCCTACTGCCTTCCCTTTTCTTCCTTTTTTTTTTTTTTTAAGCTCTCTCTTTTATGGTGCCGGCTTCTTTCCGGAGGGAGCCCCGTCCCCTGATGTCCACCATCCGGCACTGACCCGGCCCCAGGGCTTACCCCCTTCCGGCGGGGTTCACCAACCCCCCACCAGAGACCGGATTCAAGGGGCCAGTGCCGAGGCTGGCCGGGAGCGGAGCCTGTGAAGTGCCCTTCACCATTCTTTTGTCTTTTCTATCTCCTTTCTCTCATCTTGCTCACTTGCCCAGAGGATGGAGGCCCCCTGTTCCCAGGGTAATCCTATCCTCTTTCTTGGCATTATATTTTTTTCTGTTTTTATCCTTTCCTTTGGCTGTCTCTTGGGCTCCCTTGCCCTGCCCTCCTCTTTTCTCTATCTCTAATTTCTTCACTCTCCAGCTTACACAGAACTGAGGTGAGGGAGGAGTCGGTGTTGTTTACTGGCCATCTCTCGAGTGCCATGCTGTGCGTCTGCCTCAAGGGTGATGGCATGTTAGTGCCGGCTTCTCCCCCTAAGAAAAAAGAAAAAAAAATTGCTCACGCGGGGTCCTGATCCTCTGGTCATAACCCACCAGTGATGAATGATGATGATGATATGATGCCCAGCAAGATCAAGAATTATGGTAGATACATAATTTTCATTTATGGTCTTCACCCATTTGTATTTGGTTTTGGCTATGAAGACACTGTGCTGCTGGGTTTGGTCACATTTCTTATATGGGCCACCAGGGCCATCTTATGCTCTTGGGTTAAGTGCATAGGTTGCTTGCTAGGCTCATGCTTCTTACCTTCTCGGTGAAAAAAAAAGTATTGAGGTGTGGGGGCTGGTGCTGCTGTAAACCAGCAGGCGTGTGCAGTGATGCACATGTGGGGCCTACTCATGTCATCAGCTCCCACCAGAAAAGTGCTGGCTGCTACAGAGTCCTAGCGCCTCCAGCTGAAACACTCAAGTGGTAATCAGTGGTGAAGATATTCTGAAGATCAACAGTTATGATAAGTACATGACTTACATTTGTGCCAGAAATCGACAGGGTGTATTGTACGGGTCTTTCCAAGAGAAACAGTGGCACAGTGACTAGAAGACATGGATAGAGACTGGTGGTGAGGAGTTTCAGGAAGGAGGTGAGGAAATGCTATATGGAGCCAGTATTGGACAAATGGAATAGATTGCCCAGAGAGGTGGTTAAAGCGAGGACTGTGGCTGGTTAAAATTTGGATGGGCTAGATATAAGGGAATAGTGGGACCCACAGGCAGAAGAGGGGAAGAGATGCCTGAGGAAAAGGGGTGATGATCAACCTGTACGGCTGCCAGTTCTCTAAATCCAGTTTGGTGTTTGAAATGGTCAGACTGGATGGACCTCTTGGTCTTTTTCTGCTGAAACAATCTGTGTTTCTGTTAAAATTTGAAGAACAGCTATCCTTTTTAATATATAATTTCATAAACATACTCTGTTAACATATCTCCCCCTTCCCTATCTCACTGTGTCATTGGAAATATTTTTGCTTGAATTTAGGATCTTTGTGAACGCCATGAAAAGGGAATTCTGAATGAGCACCAGCGGGCATTGCAGAAGTACAGCCTGATGAAGAGGCAGATGATGAGCGCAACAGCTCAGAGTAAGGAGGCCGTCTCAGTGGAGCAGCTTGAGTCAAGGATTGTTCAGGTAGACCGTAATACCATTGTCACTGTTCTACACAGGATCAGAGCAGGGACCTCTTAGGATGGGAGCAATCAAGTACTGATGGGCCGGGTACATGTTGATGGGATATAGGGAGCAGCCTTCTGAATCCCAGCTTTGCTGCTCCTAGAGGGCAACTCTGTATATTAAAATCTCTCTGAGTCATCAGGCAGGAGCAGGGCATGGAACAGTTTTCCACTTACCTGGCACTAAGCCAATTAGTACAGTTGGAGGTAGCATGCAAGAGAGGCAGTTTGCAAAACACGCACTTTGTAGGAGCCATAGAAAGTAGAGGGGAAGGCGGCCCTGATGGCCCAGTGGTAGCAGGTCCATGCATGTAACATAGGGTTCGGGGGCAAGCGCTGGGTGTATTTGTCTGGCAGTCCATGGTCTGGGGGGAGTTGTTGCTTCTGATGGCATCACTTCCTGTCCAGGAGAGGGAGATATTGTCCTACTTCCAAAGCCACCCCTGTGGTTGCCTGAGAAGGTCTTGGGAGTGCATAGATCCCTGCCTTTTCCACAAGGTCACTGCAGACTCATGGATGAGTTGTGACGCATATGGGAGAAAAAGAAGGTTTGGAAAAAAAAATGTGGCAAAACAAATCCACAGCTGCTGGTACTCTCATGCCCTGTGCCACATGATGAAGCTGTGCTCAGGTAGTCTGGGCTGGAAAGTCCCGCTTGTGACTCAGAAGCTGGGCAGACGTGGAAGAAGGAAAAAAAATATATATATATATATATATGAAAAAATGCAAGTATGATGGGCCACTGGTGCAACAGCAGCACATCGCATTTCCTCCTTGGAAACTGGGATTTGCATGTGAGACTTGGACTACTAAACGAGCCAGCAGGAAGTTGGGCTCGCTGTAAAAATGAGGTACTTAGCACTGGAGAACACAGTCGGGGAACATGACCCTGCCTGGGGTAAGGGAGCAATAAGGGCAGTAAAGGTTAGAAACATAGAAACATGCTGGCCCAGTAGGATGGTGGGCCGAGGCACTAGCTGCCACACTGGTGATCCAGGTTCAGGAACAGATCAAGATCACTCTTGGGGGCCAGCCAGGGGAAGGAGGATTGAGCATCCATAGACCGCTCTCCTTCAGGGAGGTTGGACAGTGTGTGCCACTGCTTAGCTGCCACCTAGAGGAGGCTAGGTGGTACAGCAGCAGCTGCCTCTCCAAGGGCCAGGAGCAGGCACTGAGCGCATGTGTCATCTTTGTGTCAAACCTCCGCACCATGGCATGCATGCCGACCATGGGGAATGCAACAGAAACAGAGGCTGAAAACCACACTGGCCAGAATGATGCCTGTCAGCCCACTGCAGGCTCCACACCACCTACCGGGTAGTGACTTTTTACAGTTATTCTTTTCTCCCCTGGAGTCCTCTGCTACACATCTGACGTCCCCCCTGCATTGGCACCGGGTATGAGACTCCCTCCCCTTAACCCCATGACTTACCCTTCATGGCAGGGGATGGGGAGCAACTCGATCCACCAGACCGGATATAGAGTTCAGGGAAGTGCCTTCCTAGGCCGACGTGGAGGGGGACAATTGCCATTCAAGCAGAGGACTCCCTTTTCACTTTTTTCCTTTCTTTCCCTGAGAGGCTGTGGCATGCAGTGGTGCCAGCAGCGGTAGCGTGTGTGCGTCCATGCTCACCCTCACCAAGTGCCTACCTCAGTCTCTCCCCACATTCTTAGTGCTGACGTGCCACCTCCCAGCCTCCGCAAAGGGGCAGGCAATCGCTGGGCACTACTAAACCCCCTCCCCGGAGAAAGTAAGCAGTCCTGGGGACACTTGATCCTTCCCCTCCTTGACAACCCATGTCCGTTCCTGAACATGGGTCACCAGCGCGACGCGAGGTAAGGCATCCAGCACCTCAGCACCACCGGGCCGGTACCGGCTAGTGACTTGAACCAAGTAACTCACAGAGACAGTAGGTGACGGAGCTGGGTGGGCGGGAAACCAAAGGGGAATGTGGTGAACAAAGGGCATCAACATAGGATTAAAAAAAAAAAATTTGAAACCTAGAATTTCATGGTGGAAGGCCACAGAAAGTCCATCATCTCTATATTACCTCACCCCACTGACCTACTATTCTAGTGGGCTGCTAACCCCTGTGCCCCTCAAACCAAGAGGACTGAGTCCCATTACTCTGTCCCCACCGTGTTTAACCCCGTTAAGGTAGCTGCCCCCACTTCTTCAACTCGCAGTCTGTTCCACAGTTCCACCACCCTCTCACTAAAGTAGAACTTCCTTATGTTTCTCCTGAACTTGCCTCCACCCCAGCAACCTCCAGTCATGCCCCCTAGTGACTGCATTCCTTTTTCTTACAAATCCTCACATTTTACATTGTTTACACTTCTGAGAAACCTATTTCTAACAACGTGGATACAGCTCATTCATGCTGTAGCAGTTATGTTGGAGACAGCGCAGACATCAAAAGTCTTCAAGCTAAGTTCCTCCAGCCACTTGGGACTCCACCCCGTGACATCAGATCTTTCTTTCTGCTAGACGGAACAGGTCTCATCCTTCGTAGCTCCATAGGATTGAAGGATTCTAGTTGTTTAAATGCATTTTCTAGGTGAATCTTCAACTGTTTTAGTCTGCATTCAACTATCAAGTTGTTCCACAGACTTACAGCTCCACTGCATGATCAATGATGGAAAGCAAGAAACTAGGTTTTACATTTTGTCTTGGTGTAGGCAGAAAATGTTGGCCACATGTCACATGCTTGTATTGCCTAGGCAATCTTCACAACGTCAAGGGATGCAGTTTGTGCCGGACCGTGCAGCCCTTATCCATCGAAGACTGGAAGACTCGAACTGGTCCTTTGTAGGCCAAAATACCACAAAAAGGCCTTGGTGGCTGTATCAACTGCTCAGCTTTCATTCATAGAAAAAAGAAGCTACAGTGGCTGTGGCGAGTTCCTTGTCGGTCTTGGAGCTGTTGATCTTGATGCTGTTCAAGCAGGAAGTTTAAATCTTTGTCAAGCCTGTGGACAGACTTTCAGACTGACTAGTTTTCGATTTCCCAGACTCCAGTGCTCCCTGTCCTAGAGATGGATCTAGTAGCCATCACAGAAACTTGGGCGCAGAGAATAACAGTTGGGACCTGACAGTCCCAGACTACACCATGTTTAGATGGGATAGAGGAATAGGAAAAGGAGGAGGCATAGCCATATATGTCAGAGAGGGCATAGACAATGGAGGTTGGAAACATGGGGGGGGGGGGGTGGAAACAGAATCATTGTGGGTTCAGCTCACAGCATCCTCAGGCCAGAAACTACAAAAGGGGGTGATCTATAAACCTTCAGAACAGGGGGAAGGGAGACATAATGAGCTAGGTGTAGAACTAGAAAGGGGGTGGTAAAGGGGGGAGGTGATGGTGAGACATCTAAACCTGCCAGGTATTGATTGGGCCATTCCAGTGGCCAGGAGCTCCAGAGGTTAGGCCCTTCTGGATACATTGCGTGACTGCCTGCTGGTGCAGCTAGTTACGGAGCCCACTAGGCAGGCTGCCATTCTCAGTGTGGTGCTCACCAACTTGGAAATGGTAGGCGGAGTGAGGGTAGGGGAGCCAGTATGGTCCAGTGACCATAACTCTGTATGGTTTGACCTGGCCCTGCCAGCATGCTCGTGACCTAGTGTGGAGGTCCTACAAGGTGTCCGGCATTCTTGGAGACTTGCTTAAATATCATACTCTGTGTAACGCTTGCACTAGGGTCATCCATCTTGTCAAAATGGAATATTTCTCTTCCACTTTCTACGAGAACCTCAGTAGCCCCTCCAAATTCTGGAAGATAGTCCGCGCATTATTCTCCCCCCCCCCCAGTCCCCTCCACCAGTCCTTAAGGTAGGTGACATCACTGTTGCTGCCCCCCCGTAGCTACTGAATTCAACATCTTCTTTACATCCTGTGTTTCTGCCTTCTTAGCATCCCTGCCCCACTCATATCCATCACTGCTAGTTCCCTCCCCACCTAAAACCTGTCCCCTCTGCTTTACCTTCCTACTGGTCTCCCCTACTGACACCCTAAGAGCTATTCTAACCCCAGTAATGCTCAGTTACTCCTAACTTTATGTAGTACGCCTGAGGGGTTGGACTGCCTGGAGAGATAGAACACATGTAAATGATGGAACACTTTGCACATGAGTATCTTTAAAACGCTGCCTCTTCTAACTGCCAGTGTTCTAAACATCTTCAGATTTTTCTCTCCGCCTGAAAAGTCTGGTTGCTGGGAGTGCCGTTTGTCCACTTTCTCTTGCATGAAGAAAACTTCAAATAGCTTGTATAAGTATATTTTGTTTTCATTTGCTGCCTCTACTGGTTGTTTTTTGTTAAATAATCTTAATTTAGTTAAAAGTTTGTTTTTCCCGGTTCCTTTCAGTGCGGTATAACCGTGGGGGAACTGGGTTAGTTTTGGTTAAATTTAAGGTTTTCTGACTAAAGAACTTATTTATTTTAGTTGTTTTAGTTATTTAAACTGTTTTTCTGTAACCGATAAATCTCAGTTCCTGAACTGCTGACCTGGTTCTTTTTCTTCTCCTTCGGTTCTTCTGGTAACTTCCCGGTTCCATAACTGACCGCAAACCGTTTGTTTTTAAAAAAAAAAAAAGGCAGTTGGTGTTTTTTCCTCCTTTAAACATTATGTCAGAGAAACGCAAAAAGAAGACCGGTGAACCCGGTTTCAAAAATTGTTTACAGTGTAGGGAAGTGTTTGCAAAGGCTGACAAGCACACCTTATGTGTGACTTGTCTGGGTGTTGATCATTTGCAAGAGGAATGTGAAGTTTGTAAAACATTCCCAGAAAAAACTATTGAGAAATGCCTTAAAAGGCTTAAAAATAAATTTCCTAGGGGTCCCTCTGGCTCTGACCAGCCGACACCCCAGACTGCTGTGTCTAAACCCACATCCTCAGTTGATCCTGCCCCTGAGACGGGCCAAAAGAGCACAAAAAGAATAAATGAACCGACTGACTCTCCGGTTCCTGCAAAGAAATAAAGGAAATTGAAAAATAAGAACCCTGCCTCCCAAACCGGGGACTTCTGTGTCTCGTCTGTCTATACCCACAGCTCAAGAAATTGCCCAGGCTTTTAAAATAATTCAGACCTTGCAGACCATAATTCCTCCTCAGCAGCCTTCTGCCCCTGCTCAGGATCCCCAGGCTGGCAGCAAGGTGCAAACCCCTCTTCCTGAAGGAAAGGATTGTGATGAGGATAATTTTGGTGAGGAGGAAGACCCAATAGAACCAGAAGTGTCCCGTGAACAGGACTTTAGTTCCCCTCGTAGGATGTCTGAGGATTATTCCTCTCATTTTACTTTTGTTAGGAGGATGGCAGATGCATTAGACATCACCACCACTGGGCAAATTGAAGATGAGGAGGAGGTAGAATATATGGAAATGATGGGGCTAACACCCACAAAGACTCTCCTCCTCCCTGTTTATAAATTCTTTAAGAAAGATGACTTAAAGCTTCTCCAGACACCAAATTCCATCACTCCCCTTGACAGGAGGATGGACAAAAAGTACCAGGTGGATAGAGAGTGAACTGATTTTCTCTTCTCCCATCCTGACCACCAGGGGGTCATACAGCAAGTTGCCTGTGATAAGGCTAGGGTCCCTCTCTTCTCACACCCTCCAGACAAGGACTCCAGGAAAATTGATAGCATGGCCAAAAAAGGGTACTTATCAGCCTCTTTGGCCATGCGCCAAGCTACTTTCTAGTCCTATGCTGCACAGTATCAGAAATCACTGTGGCAGTCAGTTTTGGCTATGTCTCAGAAAGCATTCTTGCCCTTGTCAGATGACCTGGCTGAAACTGCCAGGTTTGGGTTAGAGCTGGCTGAGTATCAGTTCCAGATTGCTGCTGACACAAATGATATTGTTGCCAGATGGATGGCAAATACGGTGGCACAGAGGAGGTTTGCTTGGCTTAGAACCACAAACCTTACTCAAGATACCCAGTCCAAGGCATTGGATTTTCCCCTAGAGGGCAACTCCCTCTTTGGGGAGTCCACTGTTGCATACATGAAGAAGGTGGATGAGTATAAAGCCACTTATAGAAGCAACTCTGCTAAGGAGAAAGCTTCTCCATCCACCAGGCCTTATGGAAGGGGAGGCCGGGGCAGGTCCTTTAATACCAGGCCCTTCTTCCAACCAGTGGCCTTACCCCAATACCAGCAGTATCCACAGCAGGGATACTCCAGGGGCAGTGGTAGAGGGGGCTCCAGGCGAGGGTTCCAGACTCAGCCTCAACCCCAAGCCAAACGGACCCCCTGAGGCACAGGCCGCCTCCTCCCTCCCTGTCAGAGGCAGACTGTCCCACTTCCTCAAGGCTTGGTTTAACATCACCATAGACAGCTGGGTCCTGGAGGTGGTGGGTCACGATCTGTCTCTGAACTTCAAATCCCTTCCTCATCAAAAGATCGGGGTTTTCAGCTCACCCTCTCTAGCAGAAAACACACTGCTAGAAGCAGAGGTTCAAAACCTGCTACAGGTAAGAGCAGTAGAACCAGTTCCAACCCCCCTGAGAGGAAGGGGTTTCTATTCCAGATACTTCCTAACTACAAAGAAAAGTGGGGAGTGGTGGCCTGTAATGGATCTCAGAGCTCTAAACAAGCACCTGAAAAAAACAAAGTTCAAAATGGTAACTTTGGCCTTGATTTTGCCAGCACTCAAAAAGGGAGACTGGTTGGCATCACTGGACTTGAAAGACGCCTATTTCCACATCCCCATAAGGGAGTCTGACAGAAAATATCTCAGATTCATTCTCCCATCAGGCCATTACCAGTGTTCAACCCTGCCTTTTGGCCTTTCCTCGGCCCCAAGGGTGTTCAAAAGTGCCTAGCAGCTGTAGTGGCACACTTTCGAAGGCAGGGAGTTACTGTCTTTTCATATCTGGACAACTGACTGGTGGTAGGGAAATCACTAGACCAGGTCAAGCAATACTTACAAGTCACCCAAGACCTCTTGGAGTCTCTGGGATTCTTAATCAGTCACAAAAAGTCAGTCCTCATTCCTGTACAAATATTGCAGTTCATGGGGGCTGAGATCAGCACCTCACAGGGCAGAGCCTGCCTGCCTCTGGACAGAGTAAAAAGTCTCCAGTTGATTGCAAATTCATTCAGACTACACAAACCAAAAACTGCAAGACAGTTTCTTCAGCTACTGGGCCACATGGCTGCCCCCACAGGCACAGTGTTGAGTTCCAGGTTTCGGATGAGAGACATCCAGTTCCACCTCAGGGCTCACTGGAATCAAAGGAAAGATTATTTTTCAAAGCTCATTCAAGTAACAAGAAAGAGACTTGGGCATCATCATCATCACTGATGACCTAAAATCATCCAAGCAGACCTCTAAAGCAGTAGGTAAGGCTAGGGGGGTGTTAGGGTGTATTAGTAAGGGGTATCACAAGTCGTAAGAGGGAGGTAATAATCCCTCTGTACAAGACATTGGTTAGGCCCCATCTGGAGTACTGCGTGCAGTATTGGAGGCCACACCTTCACAAGGACATTAACCAAATTGAGGCAGTCCAGAGAAGGGCAACCAAAATGGTGCAGGGACTGCATCAGAAGACATATGAGGACAGATTAACGGAGCTCAATATGTATACCCTTGAGCAAAGGAGGGAGAGAGGTGATATGATTGAGACATTTAAACACCTTAAGGGCATAAACAAGGTGAAAGAGTCTAACATGTTTAAATATAAGAAAAATAGCAGGACAAGAGGACACAGCATGAGATTAGAGGGAGGCCGATTAAGGGGGAATGTGAGGAAATTCTTTTTCACAGAAAGGGTGGTAGATGCATGGAATGGCTTACCACAAGAAGTGGTGGCTATGAATACAGTGCAGGGCTTCAAACAGGCATGGGATAGGCATAAGGGAGCAATACAAATGACTATGAATAGATAGGTCACTGACAGAGCAAAGGCTGATGGCACATTTATAAGGTAGAAAAAGAAATGGGCAAACTGGATGGGCCTTGTGGTCCTTATCTGCCATCAACTTCTATGTTTCTATGACTTTGTTACAGGCCCTCCAGTGGTGGAAAAAGGAATCCAACCTAAAACAGGGGATTCCCTTTCAGAAAGAATATCCCTCAGTTCTTAAAACAGATGCATCCCTCCTGGGCTGAGGCGCCCATTTAGGGGCTCACACAACCCAGGGTACCTGGTCAGCTGCAGAGTCCCTTCTGCACATAAACTTGCTGGAACTCAGAGCTGTGCTGCTAGCTCTAAAAGCTTTCTCTTCTGTAATACAGGGCAAGGTGGTACAAGTCAGAACAGACAACACCACCACAGTGTATTACAAAAACAAGCAGGGAGGCACCAGGTCAGGCCTCCTCTGCACAGAAGCCATGAAAATCTGGACTCTGGCTTATTCCTTGGGAGTATCCTTGCAGGCAAACCATTTGCCAGGGAAAGACAATACCCTGGCAGATGCCTTGAGTCAAATCAGTCAGGCCCATCATGAATGGACCCTAAACAGACAGGTGGTGCAAGTGATTTTCAAAAGGTGGGGCACTCTGGAGGTAGACTTGTTCACGTCCCACCAGAACCACCACCTGCCACAGTACTGTTGCAGACCACCAGATCAGGGCACACTTCCTCTGGATGTTCTGGCTCTGGATTTGTCAGGGAGGTACCTGTATGCTTTTCCTCCCTTCCCTCTGGTTTTCAGGGTGTTACTCAAGCTCAGGTCCCACTTAGCACCTCTGATCTTGATAGCTCCTGATTGGCTCAGGCAGCCATGGTACTCTTCTGTTCTCCATGTCTGTCGCCAAACCAATACACCTTCCTTGAAGGCACAATCTACTGACCTCCAATCAGGGAACCCTGTGGTACCCAAATCTCAAATCCCTCAATCTCAAGGCTTGGCTCTTGAGGAACTAGAATATGCTAATTTAAACCTCTCTGAAGCTGTCTTAAACATATTAAGAGGTTACAGAAAACCTTCCACTAAGAAAACCTATTCTTCCAAATGGAAGAGGTTTTCTATCTGGTGTTCACCCCAGAGATTTGGTACCAGCTCAGGCTGGAGTGCCAGCTGCCCTGGACTATCTTTCTCATTTACATTCTGTGGGTTTACAATCCAGTTCTCTGAGGGTTCATCTTGCAGCAGTGTCTGCTTACCTTTCTGCTGCAGCAAAGGTAACAGTAGCCTCAGAACCTGTTTTTAGAAGGTTATTTAAAGGTTTGAATCATTTGCATCCCCCTCACAGGGTACCAGTGCCAGCATGGGATCTCAGTGTTTGTATAGCTAAGCTCATGGGCCCTCCCTTTGACCCACGGCTATAGCCGACTTAAAATATGTCACTTGGAAGACAGCTTTTCTAGTGGCAATGACTTCTGCAAGAAGAATCAGCGAGCTCCAGGCTCTCTGTATCGACCAGGACTGTATCTCTTTTCATAGAGACAAGGTAGTCCTCAAAACAAATAGAAAATTCCTCCCCAAGGTGGTTTTGGATTTTCATCTGAACCAATCCATTACCCTTCCTGTCTTTTTCACTGACCATGCCAGTTCTGGTGAAAGAAGACTTCACAGTCTGGATGTAAAAAGGGCTTTCCGCCATTACATGACAGCCACTAAGGACCATAGGCAGGACAGAAAGCAGCTGTTTCTGACTTATGGGGATGTAGAAAAAGGTAATCCAGCCTCAAAAAGGTCCATCTCTAGATGGATAGTCCAGTGTATCCAATTCTGCCACACTAAAGCTGGTAGGGATCCCCCAATAGGGTTGAGGGCTCACTCTACAAGAGGGATAGCTGCCACCTTAGCAGCTGCCAGAGATGTTCCATTAGTGCACATTTGTAAAGCAGCTACCTGGAAGACAGTACAAAGCATTACAACCTGGATATTCTGTCTAGGAGTGATGCTAGGTTTGGCACAGCAGTCCTGCAAAGTCTGTTTCCAAAATAAGTTATGTGCCCACCTCCAGTGGTACTGCTTTGTAGTCTGCATAAAGTTAGGAATATCTGAGCATTACTGGGGTTAGAAGAAAAAAAATTGCTTAACATAGTAATCTTGTTTCTTCCCAGTGATGCACAGATATCCATAATTTCCCTCCCTACCTCCCCTTCCACAACTTCAGCCTCTGCACTCCGCATGCTGGTACCACTGAATCACAGTATGCTGTCCTGGAGTGCATATTCTCTGCACCTGACAATAGTTTGGTAAACAGAGTTCATTTGTGTTTCTCTTTTTAGGTATTTCTGGCATTTTTTTCTAATTTTATTAAATTATCTTGTTCCTCCAGTTGGAGATTTGTAATAATTCCAGTGTTTTGGATTTTTGAGCAAATCCCAGTTTTATTAATCAAACAAATTATAGTGTTATATAATACCTTAGGCCTGCCTTTCCAGGCTCCTACAAAATCTGAAGAGGTTTAGAATACTGGCAGTTAGTAGAGGTGGCGTTTGAAAGATACTCACGTGCGAAGTGTTCCATCATTTGCATGTGTTCTATCTCTCCGGGCAGTCCAACCCCGGCTTACTGCATAAAGTTATGAATATCTGAGCATCACTGGGAAGAAACAAGATTACTATGGTAAGTAATTTTTTCTTCTAGCCCTTAACCCCCATAAGGGCAAAAGCCCGAATGGGCTTGACACTAGGCTTCTATACCTCTCAGCCCACGCCATTGCTCTTCCACTTCCCACCCTTCTGAATCTTTCCTTCACCCTAGCCACTGTCCTGGACACCTGGAAAGATGCCACAGTTGTCCACCTTCCAAAAGGTGGGGATTCCTCTAACGCTGGTAACTACCGCCCAATATCTCTACTCCCAATCCTGGCAAAACTCCAAGAGCACCAGGTACTGGCCCAGCTTTCTCCTTTCCTTGACTCCTCCTCCTTTTTCACCCCTTCCAGTCTGATTTCTGTAAGGCCCACTCCACTACAACCTCCCTTCTCCAGCTCACTGACTTCATCCTCTCTGGGATTGATCAGGGATGCATCACCTCTGCTGTCTTTGTCGACCTGGCTAAAGCCTTTGACACTGTTGCCCACTCCCGTCTACTCAATGAGCTTGCTGCAGCTGGTCTCTCAGACTGCTATCTGCTGGTTCCATCCCTGTCTCATGGGTAAGTGTGAATCAATCAGGATTAACAACACCACATTCCCCCATCAATACGGTGTCCCTTTAAGGAGGCAGTATAAGCGCAGTGGTTTAAGGCTCTGAGCTGCAAACCTGGAGACCTGGGTTTGAATCCCACAGCCCCCACTTGCATACTGTGTGACCCTGAGCAAGTCACTTAACTTCCTTGTGCTCCCAGGTCGCACCTGTAAACAAGCTTTCAGTTTAGTGTCTCTCTCCTGGTAAAAAAAAAAAAATAAAAGGTTCAGTACTTGGACCGATACGCTTCTTGATATTTCTAAATGATCTACCTGCTGCCTGCTCTACAGCTGATCTCCATATGTACGCAGATGATATTGTCTTGTATGCCTCCGGTACCTCCCCCTCTAATGTGGTGGCCAGCCTCCAGCTGAATTTCCAGTAATGTTCAATGCTGGTTTCATTTAAATCAACTGTCACTCAATGCCAAAAAAGACGGTCTCTATGACCTTTGGCACCAGACAAAAGCTTGCCAAGCTTACTGCCTCCCTTACCTTCTATACCCTAGAAGGGTTGGTATTAGAGAATGTTTCCTCATTCAAATACTGTATAGGAGGAAATATTCACTGTCTTGATTTTCACTATATTCGCTGGTTTCATAGTAGAGTGAAAATAAAAAGATAGTGAATATTAGATCACTATACACAGCAGCACTAGTATTCCACCAGTGAAAATTAGAGGAAGTGAAAATGTGGGGGTGTGCTTGGAGCGCTGAATATAAAGGGCGTGAATTTAAACTGCTATACAGTACCTCGGGCTCTGGCCCGATAGGAACCTTGACTTTGATGGACATGTAGATGCTATCCACAAAAAGCTATATTCCAAACACTCTGCTCTGTACAGACAGCATGGCTGCATCCCCCTTCCGGCCCGCCAGGAGATCATCCAGAAGATGATCCTCCCTATCTTCAACTTTGGAGACATAGTTTACAGTGTTGCCCCCAAGTCCACCCTCACCAGACTGGACACTCTGTTCAACTCCTTCTGTCGCTTTGCTCTTGCCTGTCCTCCATGTACGCACCACTGTGAGCTCTACACCACTCTCTCCTTCCACCCTCTTGGGACCAAGTGCCTTGCCGACAGTGCCCATCTAGTTGGGAAATACTGGTTTGGCTCCCTACCTCAATGCCCTCCTCTCTACCTTGCCTACCCCATGCTATGCCCTTCACAACTCTCCCTACAGGACCCTCTCCCTTCCTGCCTGAACTTCCAGTTCAGGGCGTCCTGCTTTCTCTGTTTCACTTTCCAAATATTTGGAACTCCCTCTCCTCAGATATCCACTCTGCCCCGTCTACTCGGGCGCTGTCCCATCTTCTTAGAAACCATATTTCTCCGTCCTGCAATTGCTCCTGACCTTCCTATCCTCCGTTGCTCTTTTCTCTTCTCCTTCTCCTGTCTTACTTCCTCTTCCTTTTTCTCTGCTGCCACTCTCCAGGCATGCCGCAGGCCTACTAACACTGGCTGGGTTTGCATCAAGCAGTGTTCGTACCCATAGGTTTTCCTGACCTACTCCTCCTCCTTTGCCCTTTCTCTTCTCTCTCAATGGTCCTACCACTTCTACCCTCTCCCCTGCTGCCCCTCTCCAGGCATGCCGAAACCCTATTAGCACTGGCTGGGTTTGCATCGAGCAGTGTTCATAAACTAGGTTTTCCACTCCTGTAGGTAAGGACACCCCCTTTACCCCTATCACTCTAATTCATTCTTCCCCTTACCTAACATCTCCTCACCTTCTCCTACCTGTCTCCCTCCCCCCATCCCCTTCCTGTCTCTCCTCTTGTGGGGTGTGCATACTGGAGGGTGTAAGACCACCAGTCTACCTCCTTGTGGTGTTTGCATCCCAGAGAAGTGAAGGTCACCTACAGACTGGCTGAGATTTCACTTGTTACCTTAGATGCAATCCCTGCAATCACTTTTACTTATCCTGTTGAATTTTTGTGTATGTTTATGAGACTATATGCATTTCTGTGCATATTGTGAGCTGTGTGTGTATGCATGTATGTATGTGTATATATATATATATATATATATATATATATGTATATATATATATATATATATATATGTATATGTACATATAGATTATTATGTACATATGTACTCCATTTTTACCTGGATGTCACTGTACTACATGCCTATTCTACATTATATGTTTTGCTTAGCTTCATTACACTCTGTTATGTCAATATATTTGCTTAATATTTGGAATATGTAGACATGCCTTTCCATGTCTCATCCTGTACATTGTACGCTTGTCTTTATTGCACCATGTATTTTTTTCTTTGAATTTTATCCTCTTATTGTATTTTCCCCCAGGATGCATCTGGAAATGAGCTATTCATAGCTCAGTATGTCTTTCCTGGTGAATCTTTTCAAATAAATATATTGATCCATATGTTAGATGCACATAGCATAATCAGATACTCTACACACTGTACTAAGGACTGCAGGAAGTCCTCTTAGTTTTTGTTTCATTTGCCCCTGGGAAGGAGGATGCTCCAACTCTTGGACAGTTCTTATACTAATGACTAGCACTGTGTATTCCATTCTGCTATAAGCAGTATGGTAACAAACTTTCTGGTGTGGTTCGTGGTCATTCCACAAGAGACGTGGCCATTTCTGTTGCTTATTCCAGAAATGTTTCTGCTGCTGGAAAAATTGGTGCAGCTGCCACATGGAGCACTGTCCATACCTTCACCAAGCATTACAGTCTGAACATTGTTTCTTGTAGACGAGCAGGGTTCGGCCTCGCTGGCTGTCAGGGCCTCCTTTCCGGGCATGTCTACGGTCCATTCACCCAAACTGTTTAGTTTTTGGTACTGCTTGGGACTCATTCCAGAGGTGTGGCCTGATGAGAGATATCCTCGATGAAGAAAGAATAGTTACATAAGAACTTATTGTAACATTAGATGTTTGAGACAATCTCCTTCATCAGGTAATGGTGTCCCACCCTCGACTTAGGAGTCATGATACCATGTTTCCTGCAGTGATACATCCATTGTTGTCTTTCTACCCTCCATCCGCCTGGTATACGAAGTGCTGGTTTCTCTCGCGGTTTCCTACAGGGAGGTCCTCCGAGCATGATCTCCAGCAGGAAACTAAGGAGAGGAGGGGCCGCCCACATTTATGTAGACACTGATGCATCACATCGCAGTGGGCAGCCCCTGGCTGACTGCTTGCAAAAGTCTCTGTGAGGTCCTGGCGCTGACGTGGCTATAGTTCCAAAGGTGTGGCCTAATGAAAGTGATTTTCTTGAAGATCTGTTAGGGTAAGTTCTTCTGTAACTGTTCATTACACAGTGAGTAACCTTTGTTTTCACTCCAATAAGGGGTTCTTGTAATGAGAGTTCTTTCAGAAAAGGTAACTGCAGAGAGCATGTAGTCTATTGTAAAACAAGATAATTTTTCAGTGTGCAATTACAGCGTGGATGTAGACATACTTTGGGTGGAGTTATAAGTTGACATAAGCCATTTCTAGTCTGAATTCTTGCATTTTTTGTTTCAAAGCAAGAGAATGCAATCCAGATAATGGAACTTCGGAATTATTTCTCTCTCTACTGCCTGCACCAGGAGACCCAGCTGATTCACATTTATCTGCAGCTCACGTCCCATATTCTGGGAGCCTTCGTCAACTCACAGATACAGGGCCATAAGGAGGTAAGTCATTCAGGTGCCCCACCCCCATCATTTCCTGTGAATTTTTTTTCTTTCAAGGTTTTGTCTCTGCAGGCTTCCCTTTCTTCAGGAGTAACAGTAGCCTCCCAGCTCTGACTCCACTGCGCACTGACTATTCCAAGAGTACCAGTGGCCACTGTAATCTTGGCCACCCACCTTCCACTGCCTGTGCCAGCATCGTAAAGACACTGTTGCTGGCCTCACAGGTACATAGCAGCTCCCTGTAAGAGATGCAACCCTTCTTGACCTGCCACAGGGGATCACGGCAGTCTTTTTTTTTTTTTTTCACAATTTAATTTTTGTGTCCTCCATTTTCTTGCCCTCGAGCTCCCCTCCTTCAGACCTGCTTATCTCGTCCAGACCCCTATCCAGGATCTGCCCTTAGAGTGCTCCCTCGTCCTCCTGCATAGCGGGGTCTGTCCTAATGCCTGAGTGGGCTGGGCGGCAGGCCAGTCGTCATCTAGAGACGCGGTGTTTTCAAGTCTTGTGTTCCCCTTATGTTCCCTATACCAGCCCCCTTAGGGACGCTGGCGCTAGGGGACTTCGTCCAGAGTGGTGATGTGCTGACGATGGCTTCCTCCTCATGCGCCGTGACGCACGCCCCTCCCCAACTCCGGAATATCGGAGCCACCAATCCCTTCATGGGTTGGTGCTTACACTGGCTCTCTACGGGGGTGTCAGATGCTGGTGCGTCCCTGGTATCCCACCCCTGAGAGAGAGGAGAGCATCCATTGGGACGCTCAATCCTCCCTCCCCCTGCCGACCCCCAGCAACCCGAGTCCGTACTCGAACCCAGGTCGCCGGCGTAGCGCGTGGTGTGGCGTCCAGCACTTCAGCCCTCTGCGCCACCGGGCCGGCCGATCACGGCAGCCTAAATAACATGGTGCATGCCTCTCCAGTCGAGGAAGTGCTACCACCTGTAGCATTTCATGACCGTGGAAGCCCAATTCCATACATCCTGGGCTTGTTCCTGAACCTGTGTCACCCATATAACAGTGCAGTATACTATTTCTGTACTATTGCGGGGGGTTGGGGTGCTGTTCTATGCCTTTCTTTTGTAGTCTATAAGGAGCTTTCATTTGCCAATGGGTGGGGATGTCCAGAGAGATCATCTCAATCTTCCAAGAATAAATCTTCTCCATAGTTTCCCACCAATAGTCTGAGCTGGAGGCAATTTATTTATTTATTTATTGAATTTTGTTGACCCTGTAGGCCCACTGGGACTAGAAGTCCCTTTTTCAGGGGCAACCGGGAGGAGGGGGGATACAGATGGTAAGCAACTGAAATTGAACAAGATTAATTTTAAGATTAAGATTAGTGTCAGTGGCTCAGTAGGTAGCACACTCGCCTCTGAGGCCGGGAGATCAGAGGGCTGTGGGTTCAGTTCCCACATCTGGCAATTTGGGTTAATATCCCAGTACTGACACTGTAGTGCAGCATGAGAAGGGTGCTGCACTTCTGAGGTGCCGTCTTTCGGATGAGACGTTAAACCGAGGTCCCATCTGCCTGGATTGGTGGTAGTTCAGGTGGATGTTAAAGATCCCATAGCACTTATCGAAAAGAGTAGGGGAATTTCCCCGGTGTCCTGGCCAAATTTCCCTCATTCACTCAAAAAATACCACCAACAGCTTAATTTGGTTCAAGGTCAGTTGGCATTCATCTGTATCCCCCTCCCCCGGGTCGTGCCTGAAAATAGGCAGGATTTGTCTAGTGCACTTACCCGGTCAACAAAAGCTAAATAAATAAATAAATAAGCTGTTAGTGGTATTTTTAGAGAATAGGAGAAATTTGGCCAGGACACCGGGGAAATCCCCTACTCTTTTCGATAAGTGCCATGGGATCGTTAACATCCACCTGAACTACCACCAATCCAGGCAGATGGGACCTCTGTTTAATGTCTCATTCGAAAGACGGCACCTCAGAAGTGCAGCACCCCCCTCATGCTGCGCTACAGTGTCAGTACTGGGATATTAACCCAAGTGCCAGATGTGGGAACTAAACCCACAGCCCCCTCTGATCTTCCAGCCTCAGAGGCGAGTGTGCTACCTACTGAGCCACTGACACTGATAGGCAGTAGGACCCTGCAGGAGTCGGAACTTCTCTGGTGCGGGCTGGTTGTGTGAGTAGCCACCGCACATGAAATGCTTGCACGTGCCTGCTAGTATGCAACGGCACCAGCCCCCAGCCACCTCATTTCTGTTATTTCCCACCGAGTATGCAGGGTCTACTTCAGTCTCCTCGTCGGGGCCAAAACTTCACTTTCTATATGAGGGCATCTTTTTATTTTATTTATTTATTTAGGTCTAGGATTACAAGTACCTTTGAGCCGGGCTCTTTTACAAAGGTTCCACATCATGAGTTACAGCAAGACAAAACGTAAGTGGCAATTTACAACATATTAGGAGGTACATACAGAGAGCATTAGCGGAACATGCCTAGAAGTGGCTTTATAAAGGAGAGAGGTGTGAGGAGGAAAAAAGGGGGGGAGGGGGAAGAGACAATCCGTAACAGATGAGGTAGTGGGAGTGGTAGAGGTAAGGTGGATAAAGGGGCAGGAGGGATGGGTCGATGGGAAGGAGGGGATGGAAGAAGGAGGGGCTGCAGCCATGAGGCATTGTCAGAGAACGAGAAGTGTGGGAGTTGGGCAGGGTGGTGGTGGTAAGTGCTAAGAGGCTGTGGCCCTCATTGATGCTACAGACAAGGGAGCCTCAGAGTAAAGGATCCATTCATCATCTGGGAGTCCAGAAAGTGGTGCCTCAGTTGTTAAACATTGCAGTCACAGGTGCTAGAGGCAGTGAGTGAGTGGTGGAGCCTGGTTTTAAAGGCGCCGAGCGTGGGGGTGGTGGTGGTGATGTCACTAGAGGGTCCATTTAGCCAGCTAGCGGCCCGGTAGGCAAAAGCTCTTTGACCTTGGGTCATGCGGCAGCGGGGGATTTGGAACTGCTGAGGTTTGGACCCCCTAGTGTTTCGGCTGCTCTTTTTAGGTTGTAGGAGAGTAAAGACTCCGGGAGGGGCAAGACCCATCTGAATTTTCTTTGCAACTATGCAGGTTTGGTATTTTATAAGTTTGTCAAGTTGCAACCAGCTGGTTTGGGAGTAGAGGTCACAGGTGTGTGTAAGACGTTGAGCGCCAGTTATGAGCCAACAAGCCTTGTTGAGAGAGGTGGTTACACGTTTGAGCACAGTAACAGTAGCAGAGCCGTAGATGATGAGGCCATAGTCAGTGGTGGCAACGATGGAGCACTGGACGGCAGCTGTCCGGGCTTCAGGGGTAAGGTGTCTTCTGTGGCGGAACAGCAAGCCTAGTCTGGAGTTGGCAGCTCTGGTGATGTTATTTATGTGGTCAGTGTAGGAGAGGTGTGAATCACGGGTGATCCCAAGGTATTCAAAAAGTTAGGGCCTGCTCCAGTAGGCCACCGTGACTGGTGTTAATGGAAAGGTGGTGGTGCTTCTGTTTATTTTGGGAGCTACTGAAGATCATAGTCTTGGTTTTTTCTGGTTGAGGATCAGTTTATGCTGAATGAACCAGTTCTCAACTGCGGAGAAGCAATGCGGGAGGTTGCGTTGCAGCTGGTACGGATCCTGGTGTGAGGCTAGGATTACCGCATCATCGGCGTAGAGTATGATTTGCTCAGAACAGAGTGCTGAGGAACAGGCTGAAAAGGAGTGGTCCCAGGATGGATCCCTGTGGAACACCGGAGCAAACAGGTTTGGCGTCTGAGAGCACATCTGCGATTTTTACACAGTGACCTGTTCTCGAGGTAGCTTTTAAACCATCCAATGGAATCTGGGGAGAGCCCAGCTTTATGAAGCTGGACAAGTAGAATGCGGTGGTGGACAGTATCGAAGGCCTTGGTTAGGTCGATGTAGATAGCGCCAGTGAGTTTCCCTTTGTCCAGTGAGCTGTGGATTGCCCCAGTGACTTCAAGTAATGCGGAAGTGGTGCTGTGGCCTTTTCTGAAGCCATATTGTTACCTGCAAAGGATATTATGTTTGTCCAAATATTCGGTGATACTATGCGTTCCAGGGCCTTTGAGAGGAGCGGCAGCATTGAGATTGGGCGATAGTTCCCGTGGGCAGTCTTGTCACCATTTTTGTGGATCGGGGTAACAGTGGCTAACTTCCATTTTTCTGGGAATTGGCTGAGTGTAAGGGAGAGGTTAAAAATCCTGGTAAGAGGCCCCAGCACCTCTTCTAGGGTGAGGGACAGAAGCTTGAGGTCGAGTGTGTCATTGCTTGATCTGGATTTGCTTATGGCATTGGTGACGTACTTGCGGACATCATTCTTATTTACTACTTTAAAGTGGAAGGGAGGGTGACTGTCGGGAGTTATGGAGTTGAGGGTTTCGGAGGCTTCATCATCATCATTGAAGAAATTGGGGGGAAGAACACTGCTGAGGTCAGTGAATGCGGTGTTGAAAGTATCAGCAATGATGTTTGGGTCAAGTGTGGTATTCCCATTTACCTTGAGCATGGCCGTCGTAGATTTGGATTGCTTCCCAGTGATTTCTTTTAGATTGTTCCAGAAATCTCTCCCATTTTCCCAGGTGTCAGTGAGTAATTGCTTATAGTAGTCAGATTTCTGTTTACGAATGGTTTTTGTGCAGTCATTACGTACTCGTTTATAATTTTGGATGTCGAATAGTTTCCTGGTGGATCTAGGCAGTTCCCATAGCTGGTCCCTGGATTTTAGTTTTTTTAAGAGGTCACCAGTTAGCCAAGGGTTGTAGAGAGTTTTAACTTTGTGCTTTTTGAGGGGTGCGAATAGGTTACAAGCTTTGTTAAAGGTGTGGATGAATTGATCCAATGCATAGTTTGTGTTAGTCGCAAGGAAGATAGGAGTCTAGTCTTGTTGGAGGAGGTGGGATCTGAGGTGGGTTAACTGACCACTAGGAAGAATTCTGCTGTAGATAATTTTTGGGTGTGGTTTGTGGAATTTATTGGACCAGGTACAGCTGATGGGGGAATGGTCACTGAGTGAGTCAGGAATGACAGAGGAGTTTGAGATCCGTGAGGGGTGGCTGGTCAGAATCCAGTCCAGTAGGGTGCTGGTCCCTGTTTTATAGTTTTTTCTGGTTGGGGAGTCCAGCTTCTGGGTTAGGTTGGCCGATAGGACAGAGTACTTTAGAGCACCCGCCTCAGCCGAGAGCCAGTTGATATTGAAGTCCCCAAGAAGGATGGTTTCAGAGACAGGTAGTTGCGACCTGACAAGGTCCAAGACAGCAGTTAGACCCGGTCCTTGCTCCTTGGGAGGAATATATACAGTAACAACTGTAAGAGCCTTATTGTGAGCACCTAGTAGGATTCTGATGGGGAGAATCTGTGCAGGGCAGGTCGCGGGGGCAGGTTCTAATTGATGGCCCAAGATAGTGTCTTTCAGGTACAACGCACAACCTCCACCTCTTTTTGATTTACAATTGAGCCTAAAGACGTTATATTCTGGGATGGTGAATGCCTGGTCAGGAACCAGGGAGGTGAGCCAGGTTTCGACAACTGCCATAACATCAGGAATATGTTGGCTAGCAAAGGCTTGCAGAGAATCAAGCTTGGGGAGTAGACTGCAGATATTCAGGCACAAGATTGAGAGAGTGCCAGAGGGTTTGTTCCAGGAAGAGACCTTGCTGGTGTGCGAGCCAGGGTTTGGGTGAACATTTCCCGATAACAGTAGAAGCAGCAGAAGCTTTAGGGTGCACAGATGTAGTTCCCTGAGGGAGAGCTTACGTTTTCTTTTTTGGCAGGAACGTGCCATGATGTAGATGCGAAAGTTCAGCATGGGAGTTGCAAAGTAGGCAGATGTTGGAGTCTAATGTTCATAATCTGTAAGGGATAGTTTTTTGAGGGGGAGGTTGTCCCCTGAGGTCAGGGTTTGTGATATCGGAATGGTGCCAGGGTTATGATATGCTCTGTTCAGTTGGAAGGTTGGGGGGAGAAGCAGGCTCTGGGAGGGATGAGGAGTGGGAAGAAGGTAGAGAGGAAGAGGAGAGGGTGAGATTTGAAGGAGGGAGCATGGTGAGCTGAGGCGCTCTGGTGACAGGGCCGGGTGAGGAGCGTCAAAGAGTGCAGTAGGCGAGGGAGTAGAAAGGGAGGAGAGAGAGGTGGGCATGGTGAGGGGTCTATTTAATTAAGGTCAGAGGGGGAAGAGGTAAAATTTCGGCCACTGCTAAGGTCTATGGGCGCACGGCCCTGCAGCAAAGAGAATTAAGTAGCAAGAGGAGCAACCAATAAGGGTTCAGTGAGGAGAGCAGCGGTCTAATCAGAGTTGACAGCAGAGAGCGTTGGGCCAATGGCAGCAACTCGCTGCTTCCCCGGTCTGTAAGGAGTCCTTACCCGGCAGCGTGGTTCTCTGGTCGGGCAGAAGGAGAGCGGCAGAGCGTCTGGTTCCGGAGCCATGGCTGCGCCTGGCGGAGGGCTGCTTGGCGCCCGGTCAGGGGCTGCAAGTCCGGCTGTGTGGTTCTCTGGTCGGGCAGGAGGAGGCGGCTTGGAAGCGACTAGTTCGGAGCCGCTGCACTTTTACTAAGCGGGCTGCTTGGCGCCTGGTCAGGGCCTGTGTTTCTGGCTGTGTGGTTCTCTGGTCGGGCAGGAGGAGAGCAGCAGAGCAGCTGGTTCTGGAGCTGCAGCCGCACCTGGTGGAGGGCTGCTTGGCACCTGGTCAGGGGCTGTGAGTCCAGCTGTGTGGTTCTCTGGTCGGGCAGGAGGAGAGCAGCTGGTTCCGGAGCTGCAGCCGCGACTGGCAGAGGGCTGCTTGGCGCCCAGTCAGGGCCTGCGAGTCCGGCTGTGTAGTTCTCTGGTCGGGCAGGAGGAGAGTGGCAAAGTGGCTGGTTCTGGTGCCACAGACATGCCTGGCGGAGGGCTGCTTGGTGCCCGGTCAGGGCCTGCGAGTCCAGCTGTGTGGTTCTCTGGTCGGGCAGAAGGAGAGCGGCTGGTTCCGTGGCCGCACCTGGTGGAGGGTTGCTTGGCGCTCGATGAGGGGCTGCGAGTCCGGCTGTGTGGTTCTCTGTTCGGGCAGGAGGAGAGCGGCAGAGCGGCTGGTTCCAGAGCCGCAGGCGCACCTGGCGGAGGGCTGCTTGGTGCCCGGTCAGGGCCTGCGAGTCCAGCTGTGTGGTTCTCTGGTCGGGCAGGAGAAGAGCAGCTGGTTCCGGAGCTGCGGCCGCGACTGGCAGAGGGCTGCTTGGCGTGCAGTCAGGGCCTGCGAGTCCGGCTGTGTGGTTCTCTGGTCGGGCAGGAGGAGAGTGGCAAAGCGGCTGGTTCTGGAGCCATGGACATGCCTGACGGAGAGCTACTTGGTGCCCGGTCAGGGGCTGCGAGTCCGGCTGTATGGTTCTCTGGTCAGGCAGGAGGAGAGCGACTGGTTCCGGAGCCACGGCTGTGCCTGGTGGAGGGCTGCTTGGCACCTGGTCAGGGCCTGTGAGTCTGGCTGTGTGGTTCTCTGGTCAGGCAGGAGGAGAGTGGCAAAGCGGCTGGTTCCGGAGCCATGGACATGCCTGGTGGAGGGCTGCTTGACGCCCAGTCAGGGGCTGCAAGTCCGGCTGTGTGGTTCTCTGGTCAGGCAGGAGGAGAGCGGCTGGTTCCGGAGCCGCGGCCGTGCCTGGCGGAGGGCTGCTCGCGCCCGTCAGGGGCTGCGAGTCGGCTGTGTGGTTCTCTGGTCAGGCAGGAGAGAGAGTGCAGCTGGTTCCGGAGCCATGGACACGCCTGGCAGAGGGCTGCTTGGCGCCCGGTCAGAGGCTGCGAGTCCGGCTGTGTGGTTCTGTGGTCAGGCAGGAGGAGAGTGGCAAAGCGGCTGGTTCCAGAGCCACGGATGTGCCTGGCGGAGGGCTGCTTGGTGCCCGGTCAGGGGCTGCGAGTCTGGCTGTGCGGTTCTCTGGTCAGGCAGGAGGAGAGCAGCAGAGTGGCTGGTTCTGGAGCCTCAGCCTCGCCTAGCGGAGGGCTGCTTGGTGCCCGGTCAGGGGCTGCGAGTCTGGCTGTGTGGTTCTCTGGTCAGGCAGGAGGAGAGCGGCAGAGCGGCTGGTTCTGGAGCCGCGGCCGCGCCTGGCGGAGGGCTGCTTGGCGCCCGGTCAGGGGCTGCGAGTCTGGCTGTGTGGTTCTCTGGTTGGGCAGGAGGAGAGTGGCAGAGCAGCTGGTTCCGGAGCCACGGATGTGCCTGGCAGAGGGCTGCTTGGCACCCGGTCAGGGGCTGCGAGTCCGGCTGTGTGGTTCTCTGGTCAGGCAGGAGGACAGCGGCTGGTTCCGGAGCCACAGCCACGCCTGGTGGAGAGTTGCTTGGTGCCCAGTCAGGGGCTGCGAATCCGGCTGTGTGGTTCTCTGGTTGGGCAGGAGGAGAGTGGCATAGCGGCTGGGCAGGGCGCACCTGGCGGAGGCTGCTTGCGCCAGTCAGAGGCTGCAGAATGCTGACTGTGTGGTTCTCTGGTCAGGCAGGAGGAAGGAGGCGGCAGGCGGCTGGTTCCGAGGCACGGCCACTCTGGCGGAGGGCTGCTTGGCATCCGGTGAGGGACTCTGAGTCCGCTGTGTGGTTCTCTGGTTGGGCAGGAGGAAAGTGGCAGAGCGGCTGGTTCCAGAGCCGCGGCCGCACCTGGTGGAGGGCTGCTTGGCGCCCGGTCAAGGGCTGCAAGTCCGGCTGTGTGGTTCTCTGGTCGGGCAGGAGGAGAGTGGCATAGCAGCTGGAGCCGGGGCCGCACCTGGCGGAGGGCTGCTTGGCGCCCGGTCAGAGGCTGCGAGTACGGCTGTGTGGTTCTCTGGTCAGGCAGGAGGAGAGTGGCAGAGCGGCTGGTTCCGGAGGCACGGCCACTCCTGGCGGAGGGCTGCTTGGCATCCGGTGAGGGACTGCGAGTCCGGCTGTGTGGTTCTCTGGTCGGGCAGGAGGAAAGCAGCAGAGCGCCTGGTTCCAGAGCCGCGGCCGCACCTGGTGGAGGGCTGCTTGGCGCCCGGTCAGGGGCTGCAAGTCCGACTGTGTGGTTCTCTGATCGGGCAGGAGGAGAGCGGCAGAGTGGCTGGTTCTGAAGCCTCGGCTGTGCCTGGCGGAGGGCTACTTGGCACCCAGTCAGGGGCTACGAGTCTGGAGGAGGAAGGCGAGAATGTTCAATTGATCAGTTCTTTGATGTTATTATAAAACACATTAGTTTTTGTTATTTTTGTGTCAGTTTAGCTAATGTACACACAGAAAAAGCAAGTTTTCTCATAGCCCTACCTTCTGAAAATGGTCGATGCCATGGAAGGTAGGGAGCCTGAACAGCCTTGTTGTGCAAGCAATGTGGCTGTGTCCGGCCAGAACTCCTCTCTGGGTGACTGTACTGGCAATGGACAGTCCAGTGCCCTGGTGGAAGGACAGTCTTTCTGGATTCGGAAAAAGAAAGACTCCAGATCTGCACATGCTCTGCATCAGGGTCTGCACACCATTCGGCTGTGACCTCTTCTCAAAAAAAATGCAGAGGGAAGAAAAGGCACAGGTCAGGGTCCCCCTCGGGTAATTCTGCCACAAGGCTTTTGATGTCTATAGGCCAGGGGTCTTCACCATCGTGTCTGACAATACCCAGGGTCCCGATGCCTACACACTTGTTGCCTCTGTCCTGGAGTCTCTCTGTTTCATAGGGAGGCTTCCAGTGAGCAGTTTGACCACTGAGCAGCTCTTATGAAGCAGTAGTTTCAGCATATAAGTATGATGACACAGTTGATGGTTTCGGTGCCAGGCCCTTTGGGACCTCGGGCACCATATTCAGTGTTGTTGGACTTGGGCACGTTGATTTTCAGCTTCGGCGCTGAGGCTTGTCTTTAGGTGTTTGTCATTGCTAATGCAGGCGCATACTGCACATGTGGTGGTGTCAGCCTTTCCGGGGACGGTGACAACCACGTTGCTACTGCAGAGTCCTTTGGGCTGACAGGTCCCTCATATTTGGTGCTATGTAAGACTGCAGGGTTGGGCCTTTTGGGGCCTATCTTGGTGCCAATATGGGAGTCATACGGGACTTCAGTGCTGGGCTCAACATTGGGGCCGTCCTCAGTGCTGTTGACAGTGCCATTCCAGAGACCATTTATGGGGAAGGGTCCGGTGGCACCGAGGCCACAGCCGGCACTGTCGCCTATTAGGATCCCCTTCTGCCCTTCTTAGGAAGAAGGAGATGAGTAGAATCCAGTCTTCTTTCTAACAGATGGATACGATGATACTGTCTGTGGCACAGAGAACCCTGATCTGGTTCCAGTTTTAGTTTCATAGGTAGATCTTTCCTTTCAAGCTTTGCTCAAAAACACACACAGCACCTTAGGTTTGGAGACCACGACTGTAAACCAGGCTAGGCACCTCCAGCTGGAGTTCCTAAATGTACTTAATATTACAGTCTCTAGCATATTTCCCATCCAGCCAGTCTTGGAGACCCTCTCAGAGGCTGCTTGAAGGAGGCCTGCTACTCTGACCACTGAAAATGAGACATCCCATGCCATTAAGAGACATCATATCAGGGATAAATGTTATCTATTTAGTACTTCACAGGTAAATACAGTCCAGAAATAAGATGGCTGTTGCTGGAGTCCATGAGCTGCATGGTAATAAATCCAAATAGAGTAATGCGATGTGAACCGAAGTCTTTATCCTCCTACTAGAGGAGGGTAATAAAGCAACCATACTTAGCAAAGTCATACATAATATTTGTAATAACAAGGTCCATTCTTAAGCATCCCACCTACAGAACAGAATTAACACTTAGGTGCTTATCAGAAAAGAAAATGGTGAAAGATGGTTTAACTTGACACTCACCAGAACTACACATAGCATTAGTCATATAAAAAACTGTGAACAATAAGTACCATACTTCAACTAAAGGTAGGAATATGTATTCCCTAGCTCCCTGGTTGACCGCCCGTCACATATCAAATAGGTCCAGTTCTAGCGTACCTTGCTTCCATTTTTTAATAGCTCCCTCTTGAGTAATTGTCCCCCGAGTGGTCCAAGCTGGGATCCATCACACAGTTAGTCATCCTCCATGGTCAAGTTAGCAAACTGCTCTCTCATTAGTATATCAGGGAGATGTTGGTAGAACCCTGCCTCGAACACAGAGGGTGCATAGATGCTAGCACATGTAACTGGTGTACTCTAGAGGTTACCCTGCACAACAATGTATCTGCCTTCCTTGGGGTCTGCAACCACCCTCTCGACCTGAAAGGGAAAACTCTTATGAAATAAGATAGCCACCCCATTTATGAGAATAATACAAAGCAGCGTAACAGCCCCCCACCAGTTTCTTATGCTCCTCCTGGGATAAGTGTGTTTCCAGAAGGAGGGCTACCTGAGCCGACTGACATTTCAAAGCTGGAAGGACTTTATGGAGTCAGAAAAGCGCCTCGCATTCCACGATATAATAGTGGTATCAGACCCCATTTTGTTGGTAGTCCCTTCCAGTGTCACACATGTACATCCACCTACTCCGTCCCCTCCATATACCTGCAGCCCAGACTGACGATGCAGTGGTCATATTAACATAAAAAAAAAAACATATAACACATTAAAAATGCACACAATTCCAGAAAAGCAAAACCTTGTAGACATCTGCAACCAACAGAGTCCCCTGAACTTCATTTAAACTAAATTACCCGCAACAGGCTGGGGAAAGTGTGCAATTACCCCTCCCTCCACTCCAAAAGCCAAATTGTTGTCCCATTAAATTTGTTGAAAAAAATCATTACTACTCGTAACTGTGCACATTCCTCCCCCATAGTTACAACAACCTTTGTAGTGAGTCAGTGCAAGCGTGTAAACAAAATCAGGCTTTAACCCCTGGCTATATTGCTGAGGAGTTCCCCTTTCTGCCTCCTACACCGGAAGGAGCTTTATGGACCAGTGGCCACCCAGGAGAAAGCGTGCCCCCACTGGTATGACAATTCCTCTAACCCGAGTAACTTGCTGGGGTCACGTTCCAGCAGCTTAGCCGTGGCAGCACCACTCTCCCCTCACCCTTCCCTTCGCCAGCATGAGCAGGCTGGCACACTCCTCAGCAGAAACAGTCTACCAGAGTCGCATCCGTCCCCCAGAACCATGCCCATTCTCAGACATACATCCCCTCATATCCAGATTGCCCCTCATTAACTTACCAGCGTCCTCCCCTCAGAGTCTCACTAGCATAATCAAATATAGTTGCCAGTCCCCAACCAACCCTCTACTTCATTAGAACCCCAGTCCCTCCTGTGCAGTCCCACTGCCTGCAGTGCAGAAGCCAGGGGCAGGAGGCACTCTCAACCACTCGTGCCACCCCTGCACACACCTGGTACGACCACTGCCAGTCCATTTAAAAATAGTGTTTTCCATCAGTTAGGTATCCGCCTAGGCAGAGTCCCATTTCTATGTCTGCACTACAAGGAATTCAATCAGGACATCTATCGTCGCTCAGCAGACATGTCCCTTGCCACTGAAAGTAGTGGTCAGATATATCAACTGTAACAGCATTGAGAAATGGCGGTATGCAGGGCGATGACGTCGACATCGTGTTTGAAATGCCTCATGGGGGTGCCGAGTTAAAGGGAGAGGAGTCTAGCAACCAAAGTCTTCCACACCCCAAAATAAGGTCACCTTTTAAAATCAAGGAGAGTAGCAGCCCACTAGTACAACGGCAAGGCGACCGCTTGCGACGCCGATGTTTCGGGTTTGAGAACGGGCCTGAGAGTCAGAGGGCTGGCCGGGCGGAGAAGAATGGAGCACCTCAGAGGTGGCTGTCCTCCGGGGGGGAGTAGTGTCCAGCTGCTCAGTGACCTCTGGCGAAGGCCGGGGAAATCGTGGGAGGTCCAGTGCCTGGTTGAGTGGGAGGCGGGACAAACGCCTGCATCTGCGCACACCCTCACCTCCCAGGGGATCACAGCAACCAAAAAAAAATCTCCGGTTCCACGGGTATGATACCCTGCCCGACCCCATTGCCACTAGTGCCCGTCGGGGGTAGGGTGCCTGCCCAGTGGCCCCGTCCAGGGGGGTAAGCCTGAGCATGGCAGGACGATGTTTGGGGCAGGGGCTGAACTCCCTCCTTGGAGAGAATCGGGGACAGGACCAAAAAAAAAAGAAATCAAGGCGGGTAAGCTGTGCAGAAGGGTCAATACTCAAGTTCCTATAGAATTCTTTCCCTTGCTATTATGTGGGTCATCGATCAATAACTAACCCTCCCATATTCACTTTACAGCATGCATTTAAAAGTTATGGTGATGCCTATGATTCTCAGGAGTCCCCTCACTCGTACCCTACACTGGAAGGAGCCCCATGGGCCTGTAGCCAGCAGTGCAGCCGCCCAGAAGAGAATACGCCTCCACTTGAATGGCCCTGCTCCTCCAGGTAAAGCAAGTGGATGGGATCACATCCTAGACACCTAGTCATAGAAATATAGAATTTGACAGCAGATAAGGACTGCTTGGCCCACCCAGTCTGCCCATTTCTCCTACCTAATGGATAAGCTGCAGATCCTAGTTAACCAGCAGCCTACTTCTTCCTACCCCCACCCCCTAGAATGGCCTTATGACTGTCCCATGCATGCTTGAATTCCACCACTGTTTTTGACTTCACAACCTCCTCCGGAAGGCAGCTCCATGCATCCACAACCCTCTCTGTGAAAAATACTTCCTTAAATTACCTCTAGGCCGCCCCCATCTTCAAATTGTGTCCCCTTGTTCTTGCACACTCTTTTTTGAAAGATGCTACCCTCTTGAACTTTGTTGATTCCCTTGAGGTACTTGAACGTTTCTATCATGTCCCCCCTCTCCCTCCTTTCTTCGAGGCTATACATATTAAGCTCCTTTAGTCTCTCTTCATATGTCTTCCGGTGCAGACCCTGCACCATTTTAGTTGCCCTCCTCTGGACAGTACCTAAAACAAATAAACAAATGCCCTGTAGTTCTTATTTTTATTGGCAGATTCCCGCCTCCTTCTGATGCAAGCAGACCAGCAGATCTCCCCCCCCCAAAGAAAAACAGACCGCCCATGTCACTCCCCCAGCCACATGCCCATGCTCAGCTGCTATCCCCACATATCAAGAATGCCACTCACTGACTTTGCAGCATCCTCCCAACAGAATGCCACTAGTTTTGACAAATACAGTAAATAGCCCCCCACACTCCCACTTGTTTACAAAAAGACCCAGTCCGTGCTGCATGGCACCATTTCCACTGGTGCAAGAGCAAGGGGCAGGACGCACCCTCAAACATATGTTGAAAATTTGGGGTCAAAATACTGAAAAATATCAAAGTTATGAGTATGCATTGAAAAACTTCAATGTACACTTATAATTTAGTCGTTCTTTTAATATTGTTACCCTAAAATTTCAACACAGCCTTCTTATGGCCTCACCTTATGAACAAGGGTGGAGAAAATGTTCAAATCCTGCCTCAGAGGTGATTTCATGCAGTGACTGTGAAATCACCTTTCGGGATGGATTTGCGTGATTTCACTGCCCTTGTTGATGAGGTGGGGTCCCAAAAAGGCCATGTTGAAATCTGGGGGAAAAAAATATATATTCAGAAACGGCCAAGTTATGAGACAAGTTCAAAACCCATTGAAATACACTGACCTGCATACCTGATTTCCTCATTTCCTGGCCTGACATTGAAGAGTGTCCCCAGTCCAGAGAGGATTATGGCGTTGGACCCGGCAGGTAGGTAAGGGTTAGGGTGTGGGGTGGTGGGTGCTGGGTGGGAGGGTTGGGTGTGGAGGGTAATGGCAGCAGTGGTTCAGCAGTCAAAACAGACATAGATGGTCATTTTCTTTTTACAGGGTGTATAAAAATAAGAACTACAGGGCATTTTTTCTTTGTTTAGGTACTGACACTAAGGTTAGTGCCCCAATGTCAGTAAAGATATTTGGCAACACCGGGGGTAGGCTCCTTGGTGTTGCACAGTGAAAACAGGCAGGATGAAGGGTACTAGCTTGCACCAGGGATTGATCATCACAACTGGTCCGCAGGTGTTTCTGGCTACAGTGTACAGCGTACCCTACGAACCATGCTAGGTGTTTTTGGTTACAGTGTACAGTGTACCCTATGAACCATGCAAGATATTTTTGGTTACAGTGTGCCCTACGAACCACGCTAGGTGTTTATAACCGCAGGAATCACTCATGATTAAACAAATGGTCAGTCTTCAGTATTGTACTACCACAGAGAGATGGAATGTATACAAATGATGGAACTCTAATTGGCTCATGCCAATTTCAAACTGCTGCCCCTAGTAACTGCTGCACTCTGAAGTGCTCAGATTCTTTACTCCACTTGCCAGTCGAGATGCCTCGGAGACCTAGACTTACTCTCAGAATTTTAATTAGTTGATAAGTATCATTTAGTTTTATTATATTTCAGTTTGCTGTCCCTATAGTTAGTGTCAGTTTATTTGGGTAATTTTATTGTTTTTTCCTGGTTCCTCATCGGGTCCGTGGAACCGCAAGGAACCACTGGTTTGAGAGGTTTTTACCTCAGAATTTGTATTTTATTTCATTTTTTTGCCAGTTCCCTTTGGGTTCTGTAACTCTTTGCAGTTTTATCTTTATTTTTTATTTGTTTGCGGTTCCTTTTCCTGTCAGAAACTGAATGACTGTCTGTTCCCTTTTGATTTCAGGAACTGATTGCATTTATTTATATTTAATATAATCGGTTCTGGGAACCGACCATTTGGTCAAATATAGTTTAAATTTTGAAATTAGATACCAATGTCAGAGGTTCCTAGACCAAAGAAAAAAACGGGACCGACTGGGTTTAGAACTTGTATTTGCTGTGGTCATCTGGCAGCTAAAGCAGATAAACATAATCTGTGTATTTACTGTTTGGGACCCAGTCACGTATTTGCAAACTGTGCTGTGTGTAAGACTTTCTGTCCTAAAACCCTTAAGAGAAGGGGTAATAAAAACTAGAAGAAATGGCTACCCCTGCTCCTCCTTCTAAGAACTCTGCAGCAGACAGGTCTATCATGCCCTCGGCTGAGGACATTGCTAAAGCTCTGTAGATTCTACAGGCACTGCAGGCTGTGGTCCCGGTTCCCACACCGGCTCCAGCCCAGGTACAGACGGTCCAGGAACCTACCTATGTGTATGACAACCCAGAGCTAGAAGAGGAGGAAGGGGAGCCTATTGAACCTGAGGTGTCCCCTGAGCAGGATTTTGGTTCCCCACCTAGGGGTCCAGATGATTATATTTCACACTATTCTTTCGTGAAGCAGATGGTGGACACCTTGAATCTTCCTTTTCAGGAAACTGAGGAAGAAGATTTCCTCGAGATGACGGGGTTAGCCCCCACAAAAGGACTATTGCTACCTATGCATAAGTCTTTGAGGAAACAAGTACTAAAAATCCCTACCATTATCCCAGGGGTCAAAAAGGAAATTGACAAGTACTGTCTAGATAGATCCACTGCTGCATTTTTATTTAACCACCCTGACTATGAGGGAGTGGTTCAGGCATCAGCTTATGATAAATCCAGAATCCCTGTTTTTCCATCCCCCTGACAAGGATTCAAGGAAATTGGATGGTATGGGAAAGAAAGGATACCTGGCAGCCTCACTGCTCATGAGGCAGGCCAGTTACACGGCTTACACAGCACAATACCAGAAGGCTTTGTGGAACACTGTACTGGCACGAACGGATAATGGATAAAATTCCAGGCGAAGTGGCAGTGACGGAGACTGCCAGGACAGCATTGGATGCCACCAAATATCAGTTCCACATGGCTGTAGATGCGAATGATACTGCAGCCAGGCTTATGACCCTTAATGTTTCCATGAGGCGGTTTGCGTGGCTTAGGACCACAAACCTGACCCAGGACACACAGACAAAGGCTATGGATTTCCCTTGTGAGGGTGATTCCCTTTTTGGGGACAAGACAGAGGCCTATATGAAAAAGGTGGAGGAGTACAAAGCCACATACAGACGCAATTCTGCCAAAGAAAAACCCTCCACTTCTTACAGGTCCCAGTACAGGGGAGGCAGGGGCAGGGGCTCCTACTCCAGGCCCTCTTTCCAGGCCCAGGCAACAACAGACTACTAGTAGCCTAGGGGCTATTTCAGAGGTAGAGGCAGAAGGACCATGAGGAGGTCAGCACAAATGCCTCAAGCTCAGGCCCAGCCAAAACCGAATCCCTGATGGGCTGGGACAGGTCGCCTCCCCCTTACTGGTAGGAGGCAGACTGGCTCACTTCCTCCAAGCTTGGCATGCCACCACCACACAGATAAGTGGGTCTTGGAGGTTGTGTCAGAGGTGATTTTGGTGGATTCACAGATGGACACAAACACGTTAAGAAAGTTCTGCAGATTCTTCTGCCATTACTTTGTGTCTGATGGTACCACCTATACGGACAAAGCTGATACATTAGAGAAGCTTAATGATCACTTTGCCACTGCAGGGCTTGCCTTTGACACCTCACCTTCCAGCAAACTTAGCCCGGCAAGAGACTACACTCTTGGCTTCACTGATAATCACAACCATAACCAACCGCATCCCACCCCCTTCAGCTTCCTCACAATTATGTTCAAGCAAGTGGAGGACCTCCTCCTTTCTCTGGATACAAAAAAAGAGTGTGGGTGCAGATAATATTGAACCTTACTTCCTAAAACTTGGCCATACCTATCTGCCGCCCCATTACACTTATTCAACACCTCTCTGATTCAAGGTGAGCTACCTGTCTTGTGGAAAACTGCCCACATCCTACCATTATTCAAGACTGGGATCCGAGTGATCTGAAATACACCGCCTATTTCTATACTATCCGCCTCTCTAAATTACTTGGAAAAATTGTTAACATCCAACTTAGAGAACATTTGGATTCACAAAGTTGCTAAACCGGCTCAGTCCGTTTCAGAGCAAACACAGTACAGTATCGGCTCTTGCCAAAGTAACTACAGACTGGCAAATGGCCTTGGACTCTAAGAAGCATGTATTTGCCCTCTTCCTTGATCTAAGTAAGGCCTTCGATACTGTGGATCATACCATCATGCTTACTGCACTGAGTAACATCGGACTTGATAGTTCTGCCATTAAATGGTTCACCAGCTACCTAAACCAATAAGTTTACAACAAGTCAAAGCCATAGGAGATCTGTCCCCACAAAATCCTTCTTACAAGGAGTCCCACAAGGCTCCATCCTGGGCCCTATCCTCTTTGCAATATACAGCAATAATCTGGACTCGCAGCTGGGCACAGCAAATGTGCACTTATTCGCAGATGATACTGTACTCTGTACCACAAATTCATCCTTGGATCTGGCCCATGAGTACTTACAGAAAGACTTCATCCCCTTCCAATACAACCTTCTCACTCATAAGCTCCTCCTCAGCGTCAAAAAGACTAAAGCAATGATTCTGTCACCAAAGTCTACTTCCAGATGTCCACATATCACACAGATCCTAACACTCTTAGATGAACCCCTTGAAGTATTTAATACCTTTACATACCTAGGGTTCTGGCTGGATAACAAACTCAACGTTCTGTGCCACTTAAATGAAACCTTGAAGAAACTAAGACAGCAATTAGGTTTATTCTATCGCATTAAACACCTACTCACGTTAGAAGCCAGAATGAGACTAGTACAAACTACATTCCTACCTATACTGGACTACGCTGACTTCCTTTACAGTCATTGCCCATCAACGATGCTAAACAAACTGGACACCCTTTACCACCGGGCTCTAAGATTTATCTTAAATCTACCCCATAGTACACATCACTGTCATCTATACCAGGTTTCAGGATGGACCTCACTCTCAACTAGAAGAAAAAGGAATGCTCTCCTCTGGTTTTTAGAGCATTATCTGATAACCTCCTGCATACATCTCGAACATCTTCAAGCGGCTAAAGGTTCCTATGGCCTGAGACGCTTCTCCTTAATCTGCTTCCAGATTCCTAGAGTGAAACTACCCTTGGCTCAGCAGCAATCAACTTCTCACTTCCATCACTTTGGAACACTGTGCAAGACTCATTAAAACTATCCTCACTTCCAAGCATTTTCACATTCAAAGCTCTATTAACGGATTATCTGAAGGAATCATGCAACTGTTTCAGACGCCGATGACCCCCTAAGCCCCGGGTGCCACTCTCAAATCCTACGCCTAAGTATCTCATCCACCCCACATTCCTAACAACAGAAACCTAGGACCTACAAGCCTAGTTCCCTTAATCCAAGATGGCCTTTTACCTATTCTGGCCTCCCTTTTGGCTGCCTACTATTTCACCCCAATTTCTACCCTATTCCTTAATACCTCCTTATTTTTTATCATTTACGTATGAGCTCTTACTTAACGGAGACTATATGGGATTGTTGTCTCTTCTCATTTCAGTAAAGCTTATCATTATGTACCTTTGCATGTTAATTATGTTGACCGGTATGTATAGGCCCTTATTGACCGGCACCTTCACAATGTTTTTTTTTTTGCACCGTTGTCCACCGTAATTGTAATCTTATGAAGTGTACTGTATTGTATTAATGCCCAGGACCACCTTGAAAATGAGCTTGCTCAATGGTGTTTATGCCTGGTTAAATAAAGTGATTGATTGATTACTTTATTTACAGCTTAACAATATTAAGCGGACTGGTACGAGAATAATAATAAAAAAAAAATAATCCAGAAATAAAACAGCAGGCTTAACTTCAGCATATATTCATAAACAAAAACAAAAGGACAGTGCTAGAATAAACTAGACACTTAAGTGTTCTCCCTTTAACACCCTTCACCACACTGACTCAAGTGTTCTTATGCACTGACTTATAAGGAGGTTGGGTCTAAGAGATTGGACCACCTCCTTGTCAATCACTACTAATTGAAAAACATAACTTTAATACTTTAAAATAAGGTTATATTTGCATTTCTTTAACCCCACATTAATATTTCAAAAATAAACCTTTTCGGACATGCCTTGTAATTCCAAACCATAATCTGGTTTATATATTTTGTAGTTAGAACCGTCAGTAAGCACCGCCCCCCAAGGAGTTCCTGCATAAAAATAAGGAAAAGAGGCTGGCTGACTCTATAGAACAGGACAACTGGGGACTGGTGTTGCTGAGTGTTCGTCTTAAAAAAATAAAATAAAATAAACGCTGACGTACTGAAGTTGAACTCCCAAAGTCTGTATCTAAGAAAAAGACTGGTTACACAGAAACGGGTAAACTAAAAACCCTTTTTCCTGTCCAGCTCACTTTGTTGTTTGGTTTAAGCAGCGTTTTCTCATTTAAAGTATACTGTGCAACGATGCACACCTACGAGAGGTTGAGGGGGCTTTACGGGAATGCCAAAAAATTACCCAGTCTCCACACTGCTATTTATTTACAGCTTACTCCCTCGTATGAAACAGTACTATTCTTTACTTATTTCAGGAGGAAATTTACCTAAATTACCACAGTAGGCAAATGCGGCTTTCCCTAAGCCAAATCTTGTGACCCAGAGGACTAGGAGACAAACGCAGTTTTGCAAAGAGCTGAGAGGACGTGACACAACCGACAACTTTTCGGCAATTCCAGACGGCAAAACATCGAAAAGACCATTACGCGATATTCGCTGTAATGGTCCTTTTTCCATGTTTCTCTTCCCCAGTGTTCCGCCCTCCCGGACCAACTCCGACCTGGAGTTGGAATTCTAGAGTGCAGGGTCAGGAGTCCCCACATGGGGGGTGTGGGGGGGCTAGAAAATTATTTAAGAGGCGGCACACTGTGTCAGTATTGTGCCGTTGCTGTGGGGGAGGTCAGCATTCTTGCTGACGAGAAAACTTGGTGCTTCCGAACACAACGTCCTGCGGTGTTTGTGATTATATTTCTTCTTCTTCTGGGCATTTGCCAAAGTTTAAATTACCCTTACCTTTACGTGTACATGTAGATAATTGGTAGCACTTTAGTACCTGGATGTAGAAATAATGTATTACAAAATGTTTTAACAAAGTAGGTTGTTAATTAGTTATTGGGTTGTTGTGTTTGTCTTGTAGTGTTTGTTAAGGTGTTATGTGTATGTGATTTTCTGTTAAAAACAGGACTGTCTTGTAAACTGGGTTTTTCACCTAAATGACATTACCCTGTATAAAAATAAAAGTTTTTACTACTACTACTTATTCCAACAATACAAAACTAAAAGGGGGGCAATTACACAACATACTGGTTAAACTCCAAAAAGGAAAAAAATATTAAAATGGAGAAAACGAAGGATAAATGCTTTAGTATTTTAAAAACTTCCCAAATTACCTCCTAAGGTGCTTGTCAGAGAAACATCTAAAGACACTAAGAACCATTATCCAATGGATGGCCAGTCCATCAGATAGTAGTTCACAAACGAACAGAAACAAACAAAAAAAACACATAACAAAGGAACTTATAACATACATTCTTTCATACTTGCATACCAGACATAACAAGCTCTCTGATGTGCCTACTCTAGAGAGTCCCTCTCACAGGTTGTGAGCCAAGGACTGTCTCTAAGCTTCAGATCTCTCCCCAAACTGAGAGCCAGACACTTTGCCCCAGCAACCTCTGTGGACAAAGTCCTTCTGGAGGCAGAGGTAGCAAATCTGTTAACCATCAGAGCAGTAGAGCCTGTGCCCCTGACAAAGAGGGGAGAAGGCTTATACTCAAGATATTTCCTCAGAAGAGAAACGGGGACTGTCAACCCATTCTGGATCTACAACTCTTAAACATGTCAGAGCCAAAGTTCAAGTTGGTAACTCTGGCCATGATCATCTCCACACTGCAAAAGAAGATTGTCTGGCATCCTTAGATCTCAAGGGCACCTACATTCACATACCAATAAGGCCAAGCCACAGAAAGTACCTGAGGTTCAGACTGCCCTCCGGTCACTATCGGTTCACAGACATGCCCTTCGGTCTAACCTCCACTACCAGGGCAATCACAAAGTGTCTGACTGTAGTGGTGGCACACTTAAGAAGGCAGGGAGTGACAGTATACCCATTCCTGGATGACTGGCTAGTCGCTAGTCCCTGCAACATGCCATAGACTTTCTGGCATTAACAAGGTAAACATTACAGTCTCTAGGAGTTGTGATAAATGTTCAGAAGTCCAAACTGGAACCAGTCCAGCTCCTGGACTTCATTGGAGCAGAGTTAGATACCAGCCAAGGAAGAGCCTTTCTTCCTTAGGACAGGGTGGACAACATCCTGCAGTTAGCAGGGTCATTTCTGCTGAACAGGCCCAGGCCAGCAAGAGAGTTTTTGCGGCTACTGGGCCACTTGGCAGCCTCCACAGCAGCAGTTCCAGGATCCAGGTTTCAGATGAGGGACATACAGTTTCACTTGCAAGATAACTGGTCCCAGAGAAGGAATCCCCAGCCAAATTGGTGCCAGTCTCAAAAACCCTCCTGCAGGCCCTGCAGCAGTGGTTGGATTGAGAAAACCTCAGGGAAGGAATCCCCTTCCAAAAGGAGCATCCCTCAGTGGTGCTCACCACAGATGCCTCTCTACTGGGGTGGGACGCACACATGCTAGACCTAACAGCTAGCAGAATATGGTCACCTCAGGAATCTCTTCTGCACATAAATCTCTTAGAGCTCAGGGCAGTATACCTGGCTCTTCAGGAATTTGCTCCCCACTTAAAAGGAAAGGTGGTATAGGTCAGAACAGACAACACTACCACCATGTACTACATAAACAAGCAAGGGAGAACCAGGTCCACCCCACTGTGCATGGAGGCCATGAAGGTGTGGGGCCTGGACTACTCACCAAAGGTGTCACTATCAGTCGTCCACCTTCCAGGAAAGGACAATATCCTGGCAGACACTCTCCGCAGAATCAGCCCAAACTATCACAAATGGTCCCTGAATGCACAAGTGCTCCAGTCAGTATTCAGAAGGTGGGGCACACCAGAGATAGATCCCTTTGCCTCCACAGACAATCACCAGCTGTCACTATTCTGTTTCAGGCCTCCCAGCAGGGGCACAATTACAGTGGATGCCTTAACACTGGATTGGTCAGGCAGATTCCTGTATGCCTTCCCTCCTTTTCCCATTGCCCAGGACTCTGATAAAACTCGGGTCACAACCAGCAACCATGATCCTGGTGGCACCAGATTGGGCAAGGCGGCCATGGTACTTACTACTGCTGACTCTACCTGCCTCACAGCCAGTTCACCTGCCCCGGAGGCACGATCTCCTGTCAGGGCAGGATCCTGTATCCCAGTCTCAGAGCCTTGCGACTGAAGGCTTGGCTCTTGGCAGACTTAGAATTTGCCAACCTAAACCTCTCTGAAGAAGTTTTGACCATGCTCAGGGGATCCAGGAAGCCATCCAAGAAAACATATTCCTCAAAGTGTAAAATATTTTCTATTTGGTGTAAGGGAAGGGATATTAATCCTTCCAGGGCTGGTCTCTCTGTCCTATTGGATTATCTGACTCATCTACACACCCTTGGCCTTAGGCCCTCCACATTGAAGGTCCATTTGGCCGCAGGCTCAGCATATGTTTCAGCTGGTAAGGACAGGTCCCTGGCCTCTTACCCTGTCTTTAAAAAATAATGTTCAAAGGCCTCAACCACCTTCCCCTTTCCTCATGGAGCCAGTCTCAGCCTGGAATCTCAGTATTTGTATCGCCAGGCTCATGGCAGCTGTAGACCTGAAGTATGTCACATGGAAGACTGTGTTCCTGGTGGCCATCACTTCAGCCAGGAGAATAAGTAAACTGCAAGCCCTGTGCACAGACCAGGACTGCATATCAGTCCATAGGGACAAAGTCATACTTAGGAGCAACAGGAAATTCCTTCCTAAGGCGGTCTCAGACTTTCATCTGAATCAAACCATCATTTTACCAGTCTTTTTCACAGAGAATTCCAGTTTGTCTGAGTGGAAATTGCAAAGCCTGGATGTCAAGAGAGCTCTTAGCCACTACCTTGACAGGACCAAGGCTCATAGGCCTGATCACACCCACTTGTTCCTCACCTAAGGGTAAGTCAGTAAGGGTAAACCGGCATCAAAACAAACCGTTGTATGCTGGATTGTAGCTTGCATACAGTTCTGGTACAGTAAAGTGGGTAAACAAGCTCCCCTGGGCCTCAGGGTACAGTTTACCAGGGGTACAGCTGCATAAGTGGCAGCTGCAAGAGACATTCTACTGCTGGAGATTTGCAAAGCAGCTACATGGAAAACTGTACACACTTTTACCAAGCATTATAGCCTGGAAACACAGTCCAGAAGTGATGCCACATTTGGTACAGCAGTTCTGCAGAACCTTTTCCCTTAATAGGTTCTGTGCCCAACCTCCAAATGTACTGCTTGGTAGTCTCCATTTGTTCAAACAACATGAAGTCTTGCTATATTATGACAATTAGCAGTTTGGTCCTCCTCTAGAACTGCCCCGGAGATGAGAGTTAACTCCATACAGGATGGAGTTCTGAGCGCGAGCTCGGTTTTCAAAGCTCTATCTGGGCAGTTTCAAACTGAAACTGTCAGATTCTTTACTCCGCCTCACTGAACAGTCGCTCTGGAGATTTCTCCTTCAGCTCGGTTCATTTTCAGTATTCTCGGTTAAATTTAACCGAGAACAGTGTTTTATTTTACCGCATTTCGGTTCAAGCTCTATCTGGTAACCGTAAGTACAAGGTTTTAGTCTGTGTGGAAATTGTCATTATTGGTTCGGTTTTGAACCGATCAGTTTGCTTTAAAACTCATTTTAAACATTTTAAAATATATTTAGAGTGCGGTTCCCGGTTCTTATCGGTTCTAAAAAAAACGGATTTCATTACGGTTTTTTCAAATACCCGTGACACGGTTAGGAACCGATAAGGGTATCTTGCCTGGCACTGCCATTAAAAGGGCAAGTTTTTGGTTAGGCTGGCATTATGTCTGAGAAACCCAAAAGAAAAACCCGGCCCACTGGGTTTCAACACTGTGATGCTTGTGGGGAAGCCTTTGCCAAGGCTGACCCACACACCACATGTGTTTTTTGTCTGGGGTTTGACCACCTCCAGTCAGACTGCCAGATTTGTAAGAATTTCCCTGCAGCCACCCTGGAAAAAAGATTGGGCAGGCTCAGGGAACGAGAGGCCAAAAAGTCCGCTGACCCGGATGGCCATCCCGGTTCAGTGCCAACTGAACCAGAGGGAGTGCCCTCTGACCAGGGCAATACTTCCTCGGGCAAAAGAAAAGCTGGTTCTGAGGAACCAGCCCCAGTAAAAAAATCTAGAAAATCAGCAGGTTTGGAGTCCAAAATTTCCTCTCCAACTGCTGCAGAAATAGCAAAAGCCATACAAATTGTCCAGTCTCAGGGGTCTCAACCACCACTAGTTGGCAAAAGGTTGGTTCGTCCGCCCCAGTGGTTCAGGAGTATGATGTTGAGGAATTTTATGAACCACAGGAGGGGGAGGAGGATTATGAACAGTATGTATGTGGCTGGGAGGGTCTGGATGTGCCCATTGAACCGGACATCTCTCCAGACAGACCTTTAGAATCTCCCCCTAGGCTGTCTGAGTCCCCATCTCATTTTATGTTTTATAAGAAAGTTGCTGAAACCCTCCAGCTTCCCTTAGAAGAGGCTGTGGATGAGCAGGAGGAGCCTGATTATGTTGAAATGATGAATATTACAGAGTCTAGGAGATTGTCTATTCCTTTGCATAAGTCATTTAGGAAGCAAACAATAAAAATTTTGAAAATCCTAATTCTGTGCCTCCTGTCGATAAAAAGATGGACAGGAGGTATACTCTATCAGGTCCTGATACAGACTTCCTTTCTGAGCAGTGTAGTCATGTAGAGTAGTGCAGGCTGCAGCCTGTGACAAGGCTAACGCCTCTGGCTTCACATCCTCCTGACAAGGATTCCAGGAAGATTGATGCCATGGCAAAAAGCAGTATATGGCAGCCTCTCTGGGACTCAGGCAGGCAAATTATATGGCTTATGTGGCTAGATATCAGAAATCTAGATGGGATACAGTTATGCAGTTAGCCAAGCAGGCCCATGGCCAGCTGGCTAGTGAATTAGAACAGGTGGCTGCTGATGGCATTGAAGCCTCTAAGTTCAATTTCATGCTGCTGTGGATGTTAATGATGTTTCCTCAAGGGTCATGGCCACTTCTGTAGCTTTTCATAGGTTGGCATGGCTCAGGTGTACTAATCTGTCACAGGACACCGGACTAAGGCTATGGATTTTCCTGTGGTGGGAATTTTCTGTTTGGGAGCAGACAGAGAACTATATGAAAAGATGGATGAATACAGAACTACCTACAAAAGTGCCCAAGCCAAGGAGCGGCAAGCCACTCCCAGAGGCACACACCCAGAGGTGAGGGCAGGCCTTCCACAGGCCTTTTTATCAATTCCAAGCCTCCTCTGCTTTTGCTCAGAGGCTTTTTCAAGAAGCAGAGGCAGGCAGGCGCAGGTAAACGGTCCCACCCTCAGCCTAAGGCAACTGCAAGCAGGCACCCTGATGGGTGCCCAGGGTCTTCTCCTGTACCAGTAGGGGGCAGGTTGGCTTACTTCAGTCAGAACTGGGTGTCCCTAACCCGGACAAATGGGTTCTGGAAGTAATAAGCCAGGGCCTGGTTCTCAGCTTCAAAAATTCCCAAAGATGAGAGCCAGGCATTTTTCCTACAAGCCCCTAGAGACCCTTGCTCTGGAAGCAGAGGTCTCTACCCTGTTAACCTTCAGAGCAGTAGAAAGGGTTCCTCCTTACACCAGGGCAAAGGTCTGTATTCCAGATACTCCTTACCCCAAAACGGCAGGAGAATGGCGCCCATCTTAGATCTAAGATATTCTGAACAAGCACCTTTGAAACCAAAGTTCAAAATGCTAACTCTGGCAATGATTTTACCCTCCCTGAGGCCAGGGGACTGGTTAGCCTCTCTGGACCTCAAGGACGCTTATTTTCATGTCCTCATCAGGCCTTCTCACCGAAAGTACCTCAGGTTCGAACTGCCCTCAGGCCACTACCAGTTCAGGGCAATGCCCTTGCCCACCTCTGCCCCAAGGGTATTCACAAAATGTCTGGCCGTGGCAGTGGCTCATTTAAGGAGGCAAGGATTGCTGTTTTCCTTACCTGGACGACTGGCTCATTGTAGGACAGTCTCCAGAACAGGTGAAATCCCACTTACAAGTCACCCAGCAGCTTCTCACCTCCCTGGGATTCCTGCTAAATCTACCAAAGTCAGTTCTAGAACCAGTTCAGGTACTCACTTTCATAGGTGTGGATGGACACAAAGCTGGCCAGGGCCTTCCTACCCTTGGAAAGGGTAGAGAAGTTGATTGCCCAGGCCTCCTCCTTCACTCTGCAGGTCTCGACCAGCAAGACACTTTTGCAGCTCCTGGGGCACATGGCTGCCTCCACAGCCGTGGTGCAGGGAGCAAGATTCAGATGAGAGACATTCAGTTTCACTTGAGAGCCTATTGGTCTCAAAGGAGGGACCCTTGCAAATTGATTCCAGTGACCAGAACCCTGATCCTAGCCCTTCAGTGTTGGCAGGATCAGAGCAATTTAAGACTGGGGCCCCTTCATTCTCTTTCCTCCTCACCTCACCCTCACGGATGCCTCCTCCTGGGGTGGGAGCACACTTGGCAATTCTCCACCCAGGGAGTGTGGTCCCCAGGAATCTCTGCTCCACATCAATTTGCTGGAACTCAGAGCTGTCTTTTAGCTCTTCAAGCATTTTCTGCATCTGTCCAGAACAAAGTAGTCCAGGTCAGAACAGACAATACCACAACGATGTGGTACATCAACAAACAGGGGGCACGGTCGTCGGCCTTGTGCACCGAGGCAATGAAGTTGTGGTCTCTGGCCTACTCCTGAACACCTCTCTGATAGCAGTTCACCTGCCAGGAAAGACAATGTCCTAGCGGATGCCCTCAGCAGGATTTCTCAGGGCCATCAAATGGTCCCTGAATCCTCGAGTGCTGGGGACAGTTTTTGCCAGATGGGGCACCCTCAGATAGACCTTTTCGCAGCCCCAGACAACCACCAACTTCCACTGTTCTGTTGCAGGCCCCAGTGGTGGGCTCAGTCCCCTGGACGCCCTTCTCTTGGATTGGGAAGGAAGTTTCTTTATGCTTTCCCCCCCTTCCCTCTCCTATTCAAGGTGTTAGTAAAAATCAGATCCCAGCCTTGCAAGGTGATTCTGATTGCACCAGACTGGGCCAGGCAACCCTGGTACCCACTCCTTCTATCACTGGCAGTCCACCTTCCCCTGTGTCTTCCCAGGATTCACAACCTGCTGACCTGTGCCCAGGGGAGAGTCTGGTATCCGAACCTCAAATCCTCAACCCAAAGCTTGGCTCTTGAGGAGTTAGAATTTGCTGATTTGCACCTTTCTCAAGGTGTCCTTGACATCCTAAAGGCCTCTAGGAAGCTTTCCACACAGCCACTTATAATTCCAAGTGGAAGGTTCTCCATCTGGTGTTCTGGGAGGCATATTGCCCCAGAATCTGCTGATTGCCCATTTGTTGGACCACATGGTCCATCTCAATTCTTTAGCCTCAGGCCAGCTACCTAAGAGTTCATTTGGTAGCTGTCTCTGCTTTTATTTCAGCAGGAAAGCCTTCCTCCTTTCCGCTCACCCTGTATTTCCAAGTTTTTAAGGGGTTACCCATACCAATCCACCTTTCGTGACCCAGCCCCTGCCTGGGACCTTAATGTTTGCATTGCCCAGTTAAGCAACCTCCCTTGAACCCCTGTCTTCCAGAGCTTAAGTTTTCAACTTGGAAAACTGTATTTAGTGGCCATCACTTCTGCTAGACGATAAGTGAGTTACAAGCCCTTTCAGTAGAAAATGATTTTATTTCTTTTCACAGGGATAAGGTAGTCCTCAGGACTAACAGAAAGTTTTACCTAAAGTGGTTTCGGTTCCATTTTAACAATCCATCTCCTTCAGTATTTTCACTGAGCATTCTTCCTCTGGTGAGAGGAGATTGTACAGTTTGGATGTTAAGAGGCACTGAGTTACTTATTTAGAACGCACTAAGGGTCACAGGTTTGAATCCCATCAACTGTTTCTCACCTATGGTGAGTTTGGCAAAGGGAAACCTGCCACTAAGAGGACAGTTGCCAGATGGATTGTCTCTTGTATCCAATTTTGTTACCAGAAACTGGGTGAGAGCCCCTCTGGATTGAGGGCTCCCATTCTACAGAGGTGCAGCCCGTCTCTAGCTGCTGCTAGAGACATTCCTATTTTGGAAATTTGTCAGGCTGCAACCTGGAAAGCGGTACACCCTTCACCAAGCATTACTCCCTGGATATCCAGGCCAGGAGAGATGCTCGATTTGCACAGCTGTGCTTCAGAGCCTATTCCCTAAGTAGGTTCTGTCCCTCCTCCATGGAGGTACTGCTGTGTAGTCTGCTAATTGTCATAATATAGCAAGACTTCATGTTGTTTGAAGAAATAATTACTCACCTTAGTAATGTTGTTTCTTCTAATGGAGTCTTGCTATATTATGACCACCCCCCCAGCCTGCCCCTCTCAGAACTTCTACTTGGGTAGGAGGTGGGCAACCTAGTGCAGGCACTGTTTATGCCATTGCAGGATTTTCTTCCTTTTGGGGTTTTGGGGAGTGTTGTTTCTATTGTTAAATGGTATTTTTGCTGGCCCCTGACTTGAGTCTTTGGGTAGGGTCCAGCAGTGTTGTTGTTATTGTTGCTATTGTTGTTGTTGTTGTTGTTATTGGTAGCCAGTAGGCTGAGTGTAGGTTACAGCTTCCACACAGACCCTTAGTGAGTTCTTGCTTCGTAAAGATCTGACAGTTTCAGTTTGAAACTGCCCAGATAGAGCTTTGAAAACCGAGCTCGCGCTCAGAACTCCATCCTGTATGGAGTTAACTCTTTCATCTCCGGGGCAGTTCTAGAGGAGGACCAAACTGCTAATTGTCATAATATAGCAAGACTCCATTAGAAGAAGCAACATTACTAAGGTGAGTAATTTTCTCTTTAATCATAATGATTGATTCCTGGGGTTAGAAGAAAAAATGATTCACCACAGTAATCTTGTTTCTTCAAAGGGTTCACTCATTATTAAAGCTCCCACCCTGCCTCCCCTACCTGAACCTAGGAAAAAGAATGTAAGCTTTGGTTCTGCATCCCTGCTGACATTCTAGACATGCTGTCTATAGCTAATGTTTCTGTTTTTATCTATTTATTATTTATCTGGCCAGGCCGACAGTCATTTATCGGCCCTAGACACGTCCCCGGGAAGCCTCGGCTACCATCTACTGCTGCCAGGGTCCCCCAGTCACCCCCGGCTTACCCCCCAGAGGGTGGGGCCATGGCCACGGTCTTCCCGTTGTCACGGAACTGTAACTGGTCGGGGGACCCGCAGCAATGGCAGCCAATCAAGGTCCTTCCGGGAGGGCTTCACTGAGACTGTGGCCTTGCCCCGCCTGATTTTCTGTGCTTTTCCTTACGGAGGTGGGGACGTGCAATGACGCTGGCGTCCGCTCCACCTCCCCGATGTTAAGCGTCGGCAGCGTGAGGTCTCCCGGCCTCCGCCTGGGGTCCTCAGTGCTCTGAGCACTACCCGCACCCTCCCCCCGGAGAAGGAGAGCAGTCCATAGGACGCTCCATCCTTCTCCCCGGCCGGCCCTCCGACAACCCTGGTCTGTTCCCGAACCCGGGTCGCCGGTGTCGAAAGCGGAAATCCCACCGCTGGGCCGGCTCGTTTCTGTTTTTAACCAGTTGGTATTTATTGTTGTCCCCACTTGGGGACTTTTTGGTTTTAATGGGATGTGATTAAAGGGCGGTTTAATCTATATAATCAGATAGCTATAGGGTCTTTACCCTGTTAGACTACATAAGAATCTGAGCATTTCAGACTGCAGCAGTTACTAGGGGCAGCAGTTTGAAATTGGCACAAGCCAATTAGAGTTCCATCATTTGCATACGTTCATCTCTCCATGGCAGTACAACACTGAAGGCTGACTGCATTTCTTTAATCATAATGAGTGACCCCTTGAAAGAAACAAGATTACTATGGTGAGTCATTTTTTTCTTTTGGTTGCAGTATACAGGAACCATGCTAGGTGGTGTTTAGGTTATAGTGTACAGCGTGCCCTACAAACCATGCTAGGTGTTTTTGGTTACAGTGTACAGCGTGCCCTACGAACCACGCTAGGTATTTTTGGTTAAAATGTACAGGAACCACGCTAAGTGTTTTTGGTTACAGTGTGCCCTAAAAACCATGCTAGGTGTTTTTGGTTACAGCGTGCCCTATGAACCACACTAAGTGTTTTTAGTTACAGTGTACATTGTGCCCTACAAACCATGCTAGGTGTTTGTTACAGTGTACAGCATGTCCTATGAACCACGCTAGGTGTTTCTGGTTACAGAGTACAGCATGCCCTATGAACCATGCTAGGTGTTTTTGGTTACAGTGTGCCCTCTGAACCACGCTAGGTGTTTTTAGTTATAGTGTAGCAGCATGCCCTACAAACCACATTAGGTGATTTTGGTTACAGAGTACAGCGTGCCCTACGAACCACGCTAGGTGTTTTTGGTAATAGTGTACAGCGTGCCCTACAAACCATGCTAGGTGTTTTTGGTTACAGTGTGCAACATGCCCTACAAACCACACTAGGTGTTTTTGGCTACAGTGTGTACAGCGTGCGCTACGAAATACGCCAAGTGTTTTTGGTTACAGCGTACAGCATGCCCTACAAACCATGCTAGGTGTTGGTGGCTAGAGTATACAGCAACCCTTGCAAACCATACTGCCTGTAAGGTGTTACTCTGCCCTGAATCCCCTAACAATCCTAGCTGGATTTTAGGGGTCACAGTACACAGCACCCCCTAGAAACCGTACTGACTATAGGGTGTTACTTTGTACTGAACCCCTTTACAAACCATGCTAGGTATTAGGGGTTACACTACACAGCACCCACTACAAACCATGCTAGGGGGGTTTATTTACAGTATATAGCATGCCCTACAAACAATTCTAGATGTTGGTGGCTAGTGTACACAGCAACCCTTACAAACCATGTCCAGTGTTGGGGTTAGAGTACACAGCAATCCCTACAAACCATGCTGGGTGTTGGGTGGTTACAGCGCACAGCACCCCTACAAATCATGTTGAGAGTATAGGGTTAGAGTACATAACCCATACAGACCATGCTGGGAGTAGAAATTTGAGTACACAGTATCCCCTAGAAATCATGTTCAAGGTAGTGGGTTAGAGTACACAGCACCTCCTACAAACCATGTGGGGTGTTGGGAGGGGTTAGAGTAAAAAGCACCCCTACAAACCATACTAAATAAAGGTGTGACAGCATACAGCACCAGCTGTGAACCATACTGAATGTAGGGGGTGACTGTACACAGCACCAATTAAAACCATGCTGAATGTAGGGGTTTAAAGTACACAGCACCAACCACAAACCATACACCGACTACATACCATGCTGAATGTAGGTGGTGACTGTACACAGCACCGAGTACAAACCATACTGAGTGTAAGGGGTTACGGTACACAGCACTGAGTACAAACCATGCTGAGAGTAGAGGGTGACAGTACACAGAACCAGCTACAAACCATGCCAAGTATAGGGGGTGACAGTACACAGCATCAGCTACAAACCATGCTGTGTGGGGTTACAGTACACAGCACCGAGTACAAACCATACTGAACTTAGGGGTGACAATACACAGCACCAGATACAAACCTTGCTCAGTGTAGGGGGTTACAGTACATAGCACCAACTACAGACTATGCTGAGTGTTAGGGGTTACAGTACAGAGCACCAATGGCAAACTGTGCTGAACGTAGAGGGTTACTTTGCACAGCATCCCCTACAAACCATGCTAAGCATTGGGGGTTAAAGTCCACAGCACCCCATACAGACCATGCTGAGCGTTTGGTGTTCATAATACAGCGTGCCCTACAAAACATGCAGAAGGGGTTAGCACATCTTATAAGCTATGATTATGTTGGGGGTTTAGTACATAGCATGCACTACAAACAGTGCTGATGTTGGGGGTTCATTGCACCGCATGCCCTACAAGTGATGCTGAGTATGAGGGTTAGAGTATATACCACTCATATACATGGAAAGGGACCTGGGGTAATTATATCAGATGACCTAAAGGTGGGCAAGCAATGTGAGAAAGCAGTAAGAAAGGCTGGGGGATACTGGGATGCACAGGGAGAGACATCAACAGTAGAAAACAGGAAGTTGTTATCCCTCTGTACAGACAGTTGGTAAGACCCCATCTGGAGTATTGTGTGCAGTTCTGGAGACCCCATCTCCTCAAAGACATAGACAGAGTGGAGGCTGCCCAGAGGAGGGCACACCAAATGGTGCAGGGTCTGCACCAGAAGACCTCTGAAAAGAGACTAAAGAGCTTAATATTATACCCTTGAGGAAAGAAGGAGAGAGGGGACATGATAAAACTTTCAAGTACCTCAAGGGAATCGGAAAATCCAAGAGGGTAGTATCTTTCAGAAAAGAGATGGCAAGAACAAGGGGCACAATCTGAAGATAGAGGGGATGGCTCAGAGGTAATGTGAGGAAGTATTTTTTCACGGAGAGGGTTGTGGATGCATGGAACAGCCTTCTTGAGGAGGTCATGGAGTCAAGAACAGTGGGGGAATTCAAGATTGCATGGGACAGACATAAGGCATTCCTAGTGGGGGTAGGAGAAAGTAGGCTGTTGGTTAACTAGGATCTGCAGCTTATCCATTAGGTAGGAAAATGGGCAGACTAGGTGGGTCAAGCAGTCCTTATCTGCCGTCAAATTCTATGTTTTTATGTTTCACTCACTCTAAACCATGCTAAGTGTTGGGGTTTGGTACACAGCACATCATTACAAACCTTGCTGATGTTGAGGGTTCAATACTTATCACTACATACAGGCGATGCTGAGTGTAGTGGGTAACAGTACACAGCAATCCCTACAAAGCATGCTAAGTGGTTAGGGGTTCAGTACTCAGCATGCCTCACAAACAGTGCTGATGTTGGAGGTTCAGTACACAGCACCCCCTACCAGCCATGCTGGGTGTTGGAGGTTAGAGTACACAGCATTTCTACCAGCCATGATGAGTACTGGGAGTTCATTACACAATACCTCCTACAAACTATGCCGTGCATTTACGGATAGCGTATTTCCATTACTAGGCTTTTTCTTCCCTGTGATCCTGTAGCTCTGAGCCATTTGTTATGGTGCATAAGCCCTGTAGTAGTGTGAGGAGTTGCATATGATGTATGTCTCTAACTTGCTGTTCTCTCTTCCTAGATGAGTGAAGTTTGGGACGAGCTGAGACCGAAGCTGAACTGTCTGTTTGTAGGACCCAATGGGATGCCATCTCCCCCCTTGACCCCACAGCAGGGAAACTGGCACAGCACTCCAGCCTCCTTCTTCTCTAATTAATTAGGACAGTCCTGTCTTTGGGGGGCAGGAAAAGGCAAGAGATCCTCTCACAACTGGATACATTAAAGCAAAATGAGCCTTCTGACCCCAGCCAGCCTTCTAGCCCCTGTCTCTGGGACTGTAACTGGGTGTCAAACTGGAAACTGATTGGCTATTATGACATGGACATGTTCTGTACACAAGTGCCAGTATTGTTTTTTCTTTGTCTGTTTCTTTATCTATCCTCACGGTGTCAACAGTCAGTATCTTTTAGTGACTGGTTGGCCATTAGAGCACACTTCTAGTGACCAATAGTTCTGTGATGGCGGACATCTTTTCTAGCTGTTCAGGGTATGCACCGAAAACACAGCAGCCATCTAAATAGTATTGTAGCCACTGGGGATTTTTGGTGGACATTGGTCACATGTCCCTCGGAGTATTTTGCACCCTGATTATATTGTGAAACCAGGGAATTTCTCCCTAGCCTATATAATTAAGAAGAACAAATATAAAATTATATGAATATACATATATATATATATATATATATATATAAAATATAAGTATATATACATAGTCTATTTACATTCATGCTTGGGAGAGAGGTGAGAGAATCTGAAGGCTGCTACACAGCCTGGTGGTTTGTGTACATCCTGCTTGAGAAGGATTAACCAGCTTTGTCACAGGATGTTAAAGCAGGCAGCTGTGTTGAAGAGATTCCAAGGGTTTAATGAGTGCCAACATTGTATGAGTGTTGAAAGTTTGAGGAGAGGCTATTAATGGGAGTGAGTGGCCTTCTATGGCCTAAACCCTGTTTTAGCCAGTGGTATGATTTGGGGGGGCGAAGGTGCTGAGGAGGTTTCATTTGCCAGTGGTCAATCTGAGCCTGCAGGGAGCACTATGGATAGCATTTGGCAGGGAAAATGGAGTGGATTCGGGATGAACTGAATCCATCCTCACTTTATATAAAGGCACATAAATGGGCTGCTTTCAGCTTGCTTGGCTGGATTTGAACTGTGAGAGCAGCTGGTGCAGCAACAGCACTGCCACTTATGATGCCATCTATCCGAGTTTGCAGCCCAAGCCTAGTTCCCTGGTGGTCCGGCATAAAGGACAATCGAGCATCCAGTAAAACACTCTACTCCTTCATGGAGGAAGGTAGCGTGGCTCGCTGCAATATCGTCACCTGGGTGACAACAGGCAGTAGAGCAGCTGAGCGCCTTACAGTTTGCACCAGTGAGGGGAGAGTGTGCAGACTTTGGTGCACTCCGCATTCTCAGGGGTGTGCACCCCTCCATCCCATGTCACGCCAAGCCTCCATACCAGGATAGCCATGGGACTGGTCTCTTAGACTTCATCTGGAAGCAGTATAGCATAGTGGTAAAGAGCACTAAGTTGGAAACCTGGAGAAAACCTGGAAAACTGGGTTTGAATCCCACAGCCACCCACTTGCATACTGTGTGACCTGTGAGCAGGTACTTAACTTCCCTGCGCTCCCAGGGCACACCTAGAAACAAGCTTCAACTTAGTGTGTCTTTCCTGGGTGCCCCCCCCCCCCAAAATAAATAAAAGATTAGAAGATAAGAACACCCATCAGTGTGCTGATCTGCCCCTCCATTTGTTTTTTTTTTGGGGGGGGGCAGATCAGAGAGGATACTGGGCAGTTATGTGGTGCCAGTAGGACTGCATTCTTGGGGATGGGACTTCACAGCCGGGCATTGGGTATAGATGATGTTTTCTGGTAGAACACAGGCCCCAGGAGGAAAAAGCTTATATTAAAAAATTAACTGAGAGAATATAGCAGCTTCCATGTCAAGGATTATATGGCACTGAACAGGGGCAGGATGGCTCCACAGAAAAAGGGCTTTTTGAAATGGAGCTAGTCAGTGCTCTAAATTCCCATTAAAATGGTTGCCAAGACTCCATTTGAATTTCTAATTGGCCATCTTAAAGCAAGTTTCAAGATTACAGCTGAATGCACACAGTTGGAATAAGCAGAACTCCATTACACAGCACTCCTCACATTTTGAATTTCAGGATTTCCCATTTTTTATTGCTGAAGACTGTGTCATGAAACCAGAATCTTTTTCTTTTAGACTTCATCTTTTCCAGGGTACTGCTGCTTCTACCTGCCTTGAAGTCATAATCCTCTGCTTGTGACACCACAGCCTGTTGCCGCGTAAATTATTCTGAAGTCAGAAATAAAGTACTATGGCATCAGAACTGTTGCTGTATAAGCAGCAGGAACAGATGAAGTTGGCATGAAAACATCATGTTTTCATGCACAAATATTTAGTAGTAAATACTGGAATGTCCTGAATGTTGAATGTTCTCGGAATAAGTCTTAGACCAGCTTTGCAGAAAAGTGAAAAATCTATTCTCAGTAAGTGACCATGTTAGCTATCTGAGTAAAGAAGCTGTTACGTTAAAAACAAAATCCCACTGTTACTGTACATCTTATGTGAAAAAAAAAAAGTACATTTTGTTTCCTATGAACTTTGCTGTAGCCAGTTAGGTTTTCAACTGATGATCTAAGTGGCTAGCTGAAGAAAAGAAAATCATGTAACGTAGAGGACGAGTGATGGTGGAGTGACTTAGAACAGTGCTGGAGTTTACTTTCGTGAAAGAAGACACTGTGCTGCCCAGTGGCACAATGGGTAGCACGTTGCCCTCCTGCTGTCCCTCCTCAGGGGGCATCAAGTGTGTTGAGGCCAGATTGGGGCTGTGTGCAATGTCTGGGAGGTGGGTGGGGCCAAAACCTAAGGCGGAAGAACCCTGAGGATAGGATGAGGCCACACTGTCCCCACAGGTCCTGTACCACCCACTGGGCTTTGCTGGTTACTCTGGATGCATAACTGGGAGGAGAAAAAAGGGCCCTCCCCTCCTTGCCCGGCCACGGAGGGGTAATCCACGGGGACTCAACCAGCAGGTAAGTCCCAGTTATACTGGGTTTCAGGGCTGGCAGTCAGATGTGATACAATAGGGGTCCTGCAGTGATAAGGGCGCAAAAAAATATCTTAAAAAAAAAAAAAAAAATAAAAATTATACTTTGTGGTTTGCTAGTAGTTTAAAGATTTATGTCCTGCTAGCTGCTTTGGGACCCAAACCTTGGGGTACAGTTTCATTCCAGCCTTTATATAATGGAGGTTGAGTCTGTGCAGTCCCTCCCAGTTTTTTATTTAAGCTTGTTCTTTGTTCCCCTGTTCTGCCTGCATCACAACAGCACCCCCAGACCCCTGTCATCTACATTCTCATGAACTTAAGCATACCCAGGACCAACTTGTGGTAGGTGTAGCCATGTCCACGGTGCGTCTGCCTTCAGAGGGTGCCAGCACTGACCTCGGCAGACCACAGCTTTTGTCCTCCAATTTATTCCAGGGATAGCAGCCAACCAGTGACACGCACATGTGGACATGCTGCCATGCTAACATCTGGCAGCATCCCCTCCTCTGCTGGTGGCCCAGACTGCGATCCTATCCAGCCTCAGCTAGATGGCAACCGCACTGTGAGACGAGCATTCCCCACCCTGAAGGACAAGAGCTGTCCCCGAGACACTAATCCTCCTTTCCTTGGCCCAGTCTTAACACTTGTGGGCTCTGACTGATCCTGGCTATATTTCGCAGCTGACGTCATTCCAGTTTAGTTATCAACAAATTGATATGGTAATCAGTCTTTGAATCTTGGAATATGATGCTAAATGAAAAAGGCTATATGGCAAGGAAGGCAAAATGCTTCGTACCAAATGTTGGCATTGTGGCAGTAATAGTCCAGAGCCAAATGTGTATCTGCAGTTTATTAACATAGACGGCATCCCTCAAGAGTGGCTGGCAAAGAGGAAGCACAAGTCTGGCACGTAGTCTTAGGTCTTGCTTTTAATTTTATGGCAGAGGCTATGGTTCTAACAGAGGGGTTTTTTCCACCCCTTCCATTCTAACTGTGGTTTAGGAATTGGACACCATCAGCCTATGGTAACCTTCTTCCAAGACCCAAAGAGGAAGGCGTGTGGTGATAAAGCATCAGCACCTCTGCTTCATATGATGACTTGCATTCCCTTGCCTGAATCGGTCCAGGACCCAGGTCAGTGGAAGAGTATCTCTATTTGTATCCCTGTGGCAGACCATCACTTCAGACCAATAGATTCTGGAGCTCGTCAGACTAGTGTATTCTCTGTTCATCCCGCTACCTTCTAGGCCAACCGCTAGTCTCAAGCAGGCACTCGTGAGAACACCTCAGCATACTGCTAGCTAAAATACGTTGACCCCTTGACAATCAAGAAATTTAGGAGGTGCTGACAGAGGAGAACAAAGGCTTTTACTCCTGGTACTTTCTAGTGCCAAAGCACACAAGATTCAAACAACATGAAGTTGTGCTGTATTCTGACTGTGTAGTTAGCCCTTCCAGTTCAACTGCCCCAGAGATCAGTTAACCCTGTGCAGAAGCACAGAACGTTGAGCTTGAGCTCAGTTTTGAAACAACTGTCCCTGGTACATTCTATGTAGCTGTCAGATTCTTTACTCCGCCTGCCTATGAAGACGCTCCGGAGAGTTCTCCTCGCTTGCTTCGGTTCAGAGTGGTGTGTTTTCGTCGGTTTATTCAACCGCGTTTTGTTTTTCAGTTCTTTAAACCTCTGTCTATGGTACAGGTTAGACTAGATAGATTTATCTCCAAATTGGTAAGTGTTGGTCCCTTTTTTGGTTCCTAGTAACCGAGAGACGACTGCTTTTGTTTTTCTTGAGGTAAAATTTAGAGTGTATAGTTTGTTTGAGATCCGGCAGTTTTTGGTTTAAAAAAAAAAAAAAAAAAGATGTTTCATTGTTTTTTTCAGTCAACCATTGAACTGGTCATTAACTGAAAACTTTGTTGGTTACTCCGACTTGACCACCTCTTTTAGGGTAACTTTGGCTTCAGTGCATTATGTCTGAGAAACCCAAGAAAAAGACTGGACCCACTGGGTTTCAGCAATGCACAGTGTGTGGGGAGGTTTTTGCCAAGGCAGATCCCCACCTTTTGTGCGTTTATTGTCTGGGGTTTGACCACCTGAAAACAGACTGCCAAATCTGTGAGAACATTCCTAAGGCCACGCTGGATAAGTGTTCAGCCCGATTGAAGGAAAGAATGTCCAAAAAATCCGTTGATCCGGATGGCTGGTCCGGTTCTGCTCCTGAGGGCGCAGTGGAACCGGAGGAGGTGCCTTCTGACCAGGGCGAAACCTCCTCAGCCAAAAGAAAAGCAGATACAGAGGCTTGGTATCAACTAAGAAAAATTAAAATCTGCCAGTTAGACCTATGTTCCGCCCCAACCATGGAAGAAATAGCTAAAGCTATTAGAATTGTTCAATCACTTCAATCAGAACTGAGCAAACTGACGACTTACTCTCATCCATCAGTTCAGTCCACTACTGGTGTTCCCACCGGTCCTTATGATCCAGAAACCTTTTATGAGATCGAGTGGGGAAAAAGAAGGAGGCTTGGAGGAACCTATTGAGCCTGGTATTTCTCCAGATATACCTGATTCAGTCTCTCCTCCTAGGCTGTCTGGGCAATCCTCTTCCCATTATAATTTCTACAAGAAAGTGGCAGAGATCTTGCAGCTCCCTACTTCAGAGGCAGCTGAAGAAGAGGAGGAGCCTGATTTCATAGAAATGATGGATGTCCGTGAGTCTAAAAGACTGTCCATGCCTCTGCATAAATCTTTAAAAAAGCAGACTAATAAGATTGTGCAGATGCCTACCTCCATTCTTTCTGTTGACAAAAGGATGGATAGGAGGTATATGCTTTAAGGTAATGGCACAGAGTTCCTCTACAACCACTGTAGCCATGCAGGGTGGTCCAGGCTGCGGCTTGTGACAAGGCTGGTATCCCTTTAGCCTCTCATCTTCCTGATGAGGACTGATGCTATAGCAAAGAAACAATACTCGGCTTCTTCGTTGGGGATTAGACAAGCCTCCTATATGGCTTATGTAGCCAGATTTCAAAAGTCCAGATGGGAATCTGTCCTGGATCTGCCTAAAACTGCTACTCCACAGCTAGCCAAGGACCTGGAACAGATAGTAAAGGATGGCATTAAGGTATCAAAAGTGCAGTTTCATGCTGCAGTGGACTCTAATGATGAATGATCTAGAGTCACGGCTACATCTCTATCCTTAAGGAGATTTTCCTGGCTTAGATGTAACAACCTATCTCAGGATACCCAGGCTAAGGCCATGGATTTCCCTGTCGTCCAGAACTCTCTGTTTGGGGATCACAGCCGTATACGAAGATGGGCGAGTATAGCACAACTTATAGGAGTGCAGCTGCAAAAGAAAAGGTTGTCACCCCTCAGAAGCAGCAACCCAGTTGTGGCAGGGGTAGGCCTTTTCAAAGGCCTTTCTACTAGGCACAAGCTTCCTCTGCTTATCAGCAGCAGAGGGGAATTTTCAGACGAAGAGGTGGGAGAGATGTGAGCAGAGCTGCATCCACTTCCCAGCCTAAACCCCTTGCCAGGCAGACACCCTGATGTGTCCGTCGGCGAGGCCTCCCTTCTACCAGTAGGAGGCAGGTTGGCTTATCACTTCCAGGCCTGGGAATCCATCACAACAGACAAATGGGTCCTGGAAGTGGTGAGCCAGGCACTTGCTCTAAATTTCAAAAGGTTCCCAAGAACCAGAGCAAGATCTTTCAAACTCGCTAGCAAATTGGAGACAGCTCTTTTGGAAGCAGAGGTTTCCACACTGTTAGATCTAAAACCAGTGGAACCTGTTCCCCGCCTCCACAGAAGAAAAGGGTTGTATTCAAGGTACTTTCTTACCCCAAAGAAGACTGGGGAGTAGCAGCCCATCCTAGATCTCGGGTACCTCAACAAGCACCTGACAAAACCCAAATTCAAAATGGTGACTTTGACCAAGATCTTTCCTACTCTCAGACAAGGAGACTGGTTAGCTTCCTTGGACCTCAAGGATTCCTGCTTCCACATATCTATCAGACACTCCCACAGAAAATATCTAAGGTTCAAGTTACCTTCAGGCCATTATCAGTTCAGGGCAATGCCCTTTGGTCTGACCTCTACCCCAGAACAGTTACAGAATGCCTGGCACTGGTGGTGGCCTATCTCAGAAGGCAGGGAGTGTCTGTGTTTCCCTACCTGGATGACTGGCTAGTCAGGGGACAGTCCCCTGAGCAGGTCAGGGAAGCTTTGGCTGTGGTGCAGGACACCTTGGGTTCCCTAGGATTCATGGTAAACCTAAGCAAATCATTACTGGAACCAGTGTTCATAGGAGCAGAGCTGGACACTGTTCAGGCGAAGGCGCTTCTGCCACTAGAAAGAGTTGTTAATCTTGTCCACCTGGCAGATTCCTTTCAAGTACAAGGTCTCGCCCTGCAAGGCACTTTCTTCAGCTGTTGGGACACATGGCAGCCTCCATGACATGGTTCCAGATGAAGGGCATTCAGTTTCACCTCAGATCCTTCTGGTCTCAGAAAAGGGATCCCCTATCCAAGCTAATTCCAGTGACATTTACGTTGGGTCAGGCACTTCAGTGGGGGCTGGACAAGGACAGTCTCAGGGAGGGTGTTCCTTTTCTCCAACAGCCTCCTGCAGTAGTTCTGACCACGGATGCTTCACTTCTGGGGCTCACCTGGGGGACCTCACTGCTTAGAGGAAGTGGTCCCATCAGGAGTTTATGCTCCACATCAACTTGTTAGAGCTCAGGGCTGTGTTCCTGGCTCTTCAGTCATTTTCAAAGGTGGTTCAGGTGAGGACAGACAGCACCACTACCATGTACTACATAAACAAGCAGAGAGGGACAAGGTCCTTTGCCCTGTGCACAGAAGCAATGAAGATCTGAAGTCTGGCACACTCCCTTCAGACTTCCCTTTCAGCTGTGCACCTGCCAGGTAAGGACAATGTACTGGCAGATGCCCTCAGCAGAATAAATCAGAGTCACCACGAGTGGTCTCTGAACAAGGGAATACTGCAAGCAGTATTCAGGAGATGGAGCACACCAGAGATGGATCTGTTTGCAGTCCCAGACAATCACCAGTTGCCCTAGTTCTGTTGCAGACCTCCAGTTCTGGGCCCTGTACCTGTGGATGCACTGATTGTGGACTGAACAGGCAAATTCCTGTATGCCTTTCCCCATTCCCTCTGATCTTCAGGGTTCTGATCAAACTCAGAAGCCATGATTATCATTGCTCCGGATTGGGCCCGACAGCCATGGTACCCCATGCTCCTGTCTCTTGTCATTGACCAATCCAATTTGCCTCCTTCAGAGGTACAATCTCTTGACATTCTCTCTCAGGGGAGAATTTTGTATCCCAACCCCATGGCACTCAGGCTCAAGGCCTGGCTGTTAAGGAGTTAGAGTATGCAGGCCTGCATCTCTCTCAAGGGGTTTTGGGTATCCTAAAGGTTTCCAGAAAACCTGCCACCAGAAAAACCTATACTTCAAAGTGGAAGAGGTTTTCCATTTGGTGTGCATAGAAGAAAATAGACCCAAAAGCAGCAGGACTGGCTCCCATGTTGGACTATTTAGTACACCTGCATTCTTTAGGCCCTCTGCCATCTACCATGAAGGTGCATCTGGCAACTCTGTCTGCATATCTCTCTGCCAGGAAGGAACCTTCCCTAGCATCCCATTCAGTCTTCAGAAAGTTTTTTAAAGGGTTGCTCCACTTACATCTTCCTCACAGGGAGCCATCCCCATCTTGGGATTTGAATTTTTGCATAGCTCAGCTAATGCAGCCCCCTTTTGAACCCATGTCTTCGGCTGAGCTTAAGTACTTGACATGGAAAACTGTCTTTTTTGTAGCCATAACCTTTGGTAGGAGGATTAGTGAGCTACAGGCCTTGTCAGTGGAAGCTAACTACATAGCCTTCCATAGAGATAAGGTAATTCTTAGAACAAACAGGAAATTTCTCCCAAAGGTGGTCTTGGACTTTCATTTGAACCAGTCCATGACACAACCTGTCTTCTTCACTGACCATTCTTCCTTAGGTGAACGGAGAGTGCATAGCCTGGATGTAAAAACAGCTATCAGTTACTGTATTGAGCAGACAAAGGCGCATAGGAATGACTATACCCAGTTGTTCCTTACCTATGCAGAGGTGGGCAAAGGCAAGCCAGCCACCAAGAGAACCATTGCTAGGTGGATTGTGTCTTGCATCCAGTTTTGCTATGGCACACTGGGGAAAGAGCCACCTGAAGGTCTTAGGGCCCCTCAACCAGGGGAACAGCTGCTTCCATAGCAGCTGCCAGAGATGGCCCCTCTGCTTGAAATTTGTAAAGCAGCTACCTGGAAATCCATTCACATATTCACTAAACACTACTGCCTGGACACCCAGGCCAGGAGTGTTGCCAGGTTTGGCACAGCAGTACTGCAGAGCCTATTCCCTAAGTAGGTTCTGTGCCCACCTCCATGGGATGTTGCTTGGTAGTCTGCATATTGTCAAAATACAGCAAGATTTCATGGTGTTTGAAGAAAAAATTACCACAGTAATCTTGTTTCTTTTAATAGAGTCTTGCTGTATCTGACCTACCTCCCCTGACAGAACCTAAGAGGGGCATTTCCTGCTCCTGGGAAATAAAAATTAGTGCTGTACCTCAGGGGTGCCAAGTTTTTCGCTTGGGCATTTCTCTACTTGAGTCTTCTGTTGCTTTTTTGCTTGGTAGTTGGCCATGTGGTTATTATTATTTACTTATTACAAATAGTGTAGTGTTAGTCGCTAGTGCTCTTAAGAATCTGAAGGTTACATAGAATGTACCAGGGACAGTGGTTTGAAAACTGAGCTCAAGCTCAATGTTCTATGCTTCTGCATAGAGTTTAACTCTTTCATATCCTGGACAGTTGAACTGGAAGGGCTAACTGCATATTGTCAGAATACAGCAAGACTCCATTAGAAGAAACAAGATTACTGTGGTAAGTTCATTTTTTCTTATCATCCCATTCTAGACGGGAAAGTATTTGAACAGCACCTGTTTGGTCAGTCCTTGTTGGTGCAGACAGACAATGGTTCCATGTGAAAATAGCGATTGCATAATCGCGACTCGCAAGTAGGCGAGTATTTAATAGTGAGTGGCAGTAACTTGACCTCACAGTATAGCGCCTTCAAATATAGCTCCCGCGTGTTAATCGTGAGCACCCGATCTGGTACCTGTCACTGTCTCTATCTGCCTCTCCACATTAGGATTAAATAAATACTCTGGATCACAGTACAGGGCTGGACTGCACCTAGAAATTTACTGGCAACTGGTTGTAGTGTAATCAGCAGTTAAAAAATAAATTACCCCGTGGGTAATTGGAGAAGGCAAGGTTAGATGCGAGTCAAGTCAGCAGTGTCTTGATGGTGGGGCTCCAGTGACCATTGAGGGGAGGGCTTGTGCAGGATACAGCAGCCCTCTCAACCCCTTCTTGCTCCCATGCTGCTTTTAATTCACACTACCTCTCAAAAGCCAAATTAAGCAGAAAAACAGCTGCGACTTTGCGAGTTAAAGTTTTCTCTGCCCTAGCAACTGGGATGCTGGAGTGTACTGCTGTCAGGTTTCGGCGCTAAGTTTAAAATTAAGTAGTTAAGTGGAGTTTTGATGCTGGGACTCCAAGTTTTTGGTGGCAAGTTAAAAACAAACAAAGGAATCAGTTTAATGGAGTCTTGCTTGTGAGACTCCAAGTTCAACAGAATCAGTTCAGCGGAGTCTTGCTGGCATATCTACCACCCCTACAACAATATAAACTATGCAACTAGCAGTGAAAGAAAATAGCAAAACAGAAATGAAAACCTCCCAGTTACGGAACGAATACAAGGAGCAGCATATACATACAGATAATAATCGGGTGCTATTTTTGTATGTAACATGGCAACAGGAGTCGCTGTTTTGGTTCACTCACTGTTCAGCTGTCGCTGTGTTTAAAATCGCGATTATGTATTTGCCATATTGCACTCGTCGTTATTTCATCGCGATTTTAATGGGATACCATAGACAGCCAGTGCAGGATGTTCCACCTTAACAAGAAAGGAGGAAGTCACTCAAGTCTACTGTGCTAGGAGCAGCGTCTTAAAGTGGGAGTTCAGAACAGGGTCAGCTCTCCGGCAATATATCTCAGAGGGATTTGAAATGTTTTAGAAGACCCACTCAGCTGCTTGTGGAATGTCTGCATCAGTGGGAATCCTACGAGTGTAGGTTGTAAAGCTGTTTGAGATGTACGGTTGAATAGAATTGGACCTTTTTGGATCCCTGCAACTGAAAACGTCCAAATTTTTGCTCTCATGCTATAAAGCATGAGGTATTTTTGGCAAGACAAGCTGTCCCTCTTTTGAAGGCGATGGATTCTGCACCTTCTCAACAATCCCAGTCTGTAACCATAATGCTGGTAGCCCTCTTCTAGCCCAAGCATGTGTGGTTCCCGCTCCTGTGGGGACATGGCAATGGATCAGCTGTTGAAACTATGCAACGGGTTTGACTGGCTGTTAGAATCAGGGCAGGTTGCTTCATTTAGACATTCCATGTCAAAAGTTTCATACTTGGCTCCCGAAGACATAGAGCTTCAAGCTTACCAGATCTCACAGGGCGTCCCTGAGATAGAAAAGTATATGGACTCTTATGGCAACAGTTTAGGGTCTGGTCTGTCCATAGATTTGAATCCATTATCTTGTCTTAGTCAAAGGTTTTTGGTGTAATTGCTTAGCCTCTCTTATATGCAGTTGCAGTACTTTTCCATTAAGGTCCATCTCTAAGCAGTCTCAGCCATCAACAGCCCTGTCATGGGTAAGACTGTAACCCAGTTAGACATACCATTCAGATTCCAAAGAGGTATCTTCCATATTACCCCACCAGTGCACAAGCCAGTCCTGGTATCTGGTCCTTAATTCAATAAGAAATTAGGACATACCGAAATTGCTTTCTAAGGTGGTATCTGAGTTCTCTCAGAATCAGTCACTCTCCCATGTACTTTACAAAACTTGAGAATCTGGGAGTAGTGCTCTTACACTACCCAAATGTAAGACGGCACTCGCATCCTACCTGGATAGGACTAGGTTACTCAAGCAGTTGAGCCAATTGTCTGCATTTTTTGCCCTGCCAGCTCTGAGGGAGTCAGTGTCCAAACAGTGCTTCTCACAGTGGCTTTCATCCTGAATATGGATCTGTTGAGAAGAATCGTGCAAGCAGCTGACAAGTAAATAAACAGGCCAAGCTACTAGGGGTATGGCAGCTTCAATGGCATGCTTCTCTTCTGTTTCAGCATTATCCATATATCCACAAAATGTTACACTTGGCCTGACAGTGCTCTAAGACCTAATATCCTGAAACATTTAGACCTCTTAACTCCATCTCCCTAGCGAGCATTATAAAAATGCTCTGCTAGAGGTAATGCTTTATAATCGTACAGAGAGTGGGGCTTTGTGGAGGAAACCTCTTCAAAGTAAATAGTGAAGTTAAAACTTCGAGAGAATCTTCTCCATAAAGCCACACTCGCTCACCCTCCATCCCCCTGTAAAGGAGGTGTGGCTATGTGTTCTGAAAAGTGTTTCATCTCCCCAAAATCAATCTTCACCATGGAATGCCACTCTTCGGTCTAAGCTGGAGGTGCTAAGACCCTGCAGAAGCAAATCTTTTTGGCCAAGTGGGGCTAATGGCCCCCTCGCCTACTTTAGTTCTATTTTATCCTGTAGGTGCCCTCCATGGGAGTGAGTTGCGGCATCTCAGTTCACTCAACATGTGCCTCTTTGTCAAAAAGACAAACGGCCCTCTCTTTTGTAGTTGCATATGTGGGAAGAAGATCAGCACTTACAACAGGCATTCGGCCTACTTCTGAAGTCTGGGACCAGACCACAATATGGACTTCTGCGATGCCTGCTTCTCCATGGACTTCTGTATGCTCCAGAATTGTTGTGTTTATAGATGGAGCACAATCCCCCAACTTTTGGAGGCAGGTGTTGAATCAGGAAGTTCCAAGAGAGGACTTTGGACTGTTCCCCCAAGTGCCCAGAGCCAGCCAAGGTACGAAGCCCCCCCCCCACAGCATGCTGGGTTATACTGGAGATTTGTTAGTGTCGGGGAAACTGCTGGCTCATTCTGAACAACCGGTGGAGAACCTACCATGGTCTGCTCACACAGAATGACGGACCTCCCAGACTAGGAGTTGAAGCCTTTGGCCTTGTTGATTCTGGTTGACACTGACTGTTGGTGTCACCCATGTTGTCACCACTCACAGGGATGATGCTGAGAGTGACACCAGTGATAGCTGCGGTCCTAGTACTCACGTTGCTCATGGTGTAAGTGACGGGGCCAGCATCAAGGTCGGTGCCCGTGGTGTTGGCTCGAAAACAGACCCTAAACTGGGTGTCATACAGACACTGAGGATGTGGACGTCGTCGAGCAGAACTCCAGCATTGGTGCCAGGGACGTATCACCTCCAAGACTGATATCACGAGTGTCACTGATTTGGATGATGACTGCAGCCCCGATGCAAAGGTTTCTCCTTACTCCAGTATTGCAGCACCGCTAAACATAGATCAGGCTTTCCAGAGCGGCCTGCTCTCTGGTGTCTCCACCCAAGGCACCTGTTCTGCCACCTCCTCTATCACAGCAGTTTCAAAAACTGGAGTCTCTACTTGTTCCTCCCTTACAACAAGGGTGCCATTAGGTCTCGTGGCCATGCTAAAGATTCAGGTACTCCAGACCAGAGTCCTACCCCCTCCTCCACTACCGACTCATAGAATTTGATGGCAGATAAGGACCACTTGGCCCACCCAGTCGTGCTGCAGGAGTGGGTACATAGGCTGCCCATGTTCTTTAGGCCTCTCGGGCCACTTATTGATTTATGGTACAGGGATGACGACAGAGCCCAGTTCAAGGTCATTGCCATGGTGGCTAACCATAGCGGTTTTCTCACCTCTTCTCCCTCAACGGCCTCTTCAGAGGACAATGAATACACACTCCATTTGGCATTGTCTGCCGAGTATGTTCTGTACCACCTATTTATGCGAGACATGATGCAGGCGTTGGATCTCCCTGCCCTAACAAGTCGCAGTCCTGACACTCTGCCATCAGGACTCCTTGGTGTTCCTCCCTGACCTAGAGCCATGGAGGAAGCTTTCAGGGCTTTACCGAGACATCCCTGTGCAACAGTACCCACCCCAGGGACCTCCTGGCAAGGTACTGCGCACCTTCCAGGTCTGCAGGTGATATACCGCACCCCTCCTCAGGGCTTTAGGTACTTCAAACCCAGACTAAGCCCCAGTGCCTGAGACATGACTGGCATCCTGTGCAGAATTCAGCTGAATTTGATGCCCTAGGCAAGAAGGTTTTCTCATTGGCACACACTTTTCTGACAGCATCATTGCATCAGGTGCACTTGGCAGCTTTTATGCATCACTTATGGTTGCAGTTGTACTCTGTGCTTTCTGCAATTCATGATTGCGAAAGCACTAGGCATGCCACTGACATTTCCATTAGGGGCCTGGAGACAGCATAGTGCTAACTGAGGGCTTCATACAACACTGAGGTGGCCTCCGGGATCATTGGATTTGCTGTCTGCATAAGACAGATGTCATGGCTTTGCCTTTCTCAACTAACACATTTGGCCTGGCATATGGTGCTCAATTCACATTACTGACGGTTCACTTCTTCAGTTCAGGTGTCTGTTGTTAAGGGACCCTTCCGTTCCTATGCCACAGCAGCCACCTCTGCAACTGAACCAGTACTTGTTCCTTGGCTGTTCTCCCTCACGCAGAAGGCTGAAACTATTTTCTGTAGCTTCAGGGTGAGCAGGCTGCTCTCCCTCATAACAGGGGCAGCTTGGTAGACTGGACCCAGGAGTTGAGACTCCTTGGAGAAGATTGACTTTTGGAAGAAAGAAAAGTTACATACTTACCGTAACTGAAAATCTTCCAGTATATCATGGAGTGTATCACTCACTCACCTGCTATACCATTCTCTGTAGTGAGTCAGGGTCACTGGTCAGCTCACCCTTTACTGTGAGTACCTTGCCTGACCAGCACTGGTTTATGTTCTCTCTCCCTCCCCGTCCTCCATCTTGGGTCCAGAGCCTTTTTTAAGAACACACACCTGCACAAAATAGTTTTTGAAAAAGTTAAAAGGGGTGGGGGGTTGGCACAAACCTAAAAAAATACATATTTTTTGTGTATTCCTCTTATCACCTGTTACCCTTGCACCACCACCATTTCTGACCAAATTATAAAAATAAATTGCTTATTAAGGTGGTGTATATCCTAGCTCTCCTTTAGAATAGGTCTTCTCCATAGGCAAGAACCTAATTGCACCAGCACTGAAGCAAGGCTTACCCTAGTGAAACTCTTTTGGGCTCACCATAACTCAAACCCATCAGATCAAGTATGGATTATCTCTCTTCCCCTCCCCCCCCCCGGCGCTGAAATATGGATGTGGCACACTGATGAGTCCCAAGAAGGGCAAACACATATGGGCTGTTCTCAGCCTTTGCAGATCATTTTTGGACAGGCCTTTTTGCACCATTCAGTCTTCATTTATGTGTGCCAGCAAGTTCCTTCATGGTGATTTGCATATGCTGATTGGTACCAACTAGATGTGCCAATGCTGAGGCCCTTATTTCGTAAGCATTCGACCAGCCTTGCACATGTTTTTTTGATTCCTTGGTTCCATTTCATGAAGTTTAATCCATTGGCCTGTCGCACTGTGAAGAATAACGCCCACTGGATGTGTTCTGATAGCCTGCGTTCACAACAATCCCCACAAATAAGGGCTGGTTCTCTGCGATTTGCCATCATCTGTATCCTCTTCTTCAAACAACATGAAGTCTTGCTATATTATGACAGTAGCAGTTTGTCCCACCACTAGAACTGCTCGGAGGTGAAATGGTTAATACCATTCCAGAATGGAACTTTGAGCACGAGCTCTAAAACAGCTCTGTCTGTGATATTTCAAAACTGAACTGTCAGATTCTTTACTCCGCCTCGGTGAACAGTCGCTCCGGAGATTTCTCCTTCTGCTCGGTTCATTTCTCGGTTCAAACAGTGTTTTCGGTCGATTCAACGAGAGAATAGCTTTATTTTAACCGCAAAACCGTTCGTTCAAGCTCTGTCTGTGATAATCGTAAGTAATTTAAAAGGTTTTGTCTGTGTGGAACTTGTAAGTTTATCGGTTGGTTTTGAACCGATCAGCGAGTTTAAAACTCATTAACTTTAAAGTTTAGCATTTTAGAGTGCGGTTCCCGTTATCGGTTCTAAAAACGGATTTTATTACGGTTTTTCAAATACCGTGACACGGTTAGGAACCCGATAAGGGTGTCTTTGCCTGGCACTGCCGCTTAAAGGCAAGTTTTTCTGGTTAGCTGGCATTATGTCTGAGAAACCCAAAAGAAAACCGGGCCCACTGGGTTTCAACACTGTGATGTCTCTGGGGAAGTCTTTGCCAAGGCTGACCCACACACCACATGTGTCTGTTGTCTGGGGTTTGACCACCTCCAGTCAGACTGCCAGATATGTAAGAATTTCCCTGCAGCCACTCTGGAAAAGAGATTGGGCAGGCTCAGGGAACGAGAGGCCAAAAAGTCCGCTGACCCGGATGGCCCAGCCGGTTCGGTGCCAACGTAACCACAGAGGGAGTGCCCTCTGACCAGGGGCGAGACTTCGGCAAAGAAAAGCTGGTTCTGAGGAACCAGTTCCAGTGAAGAAAACAAGAAAGTCAGCAGGTTTGGAGTCCAAAACCTCTTCTCCAACTGCTGCAGAGATAGCAAAGCCATACAAATTGTCCAGTCACTGTCTCAGGTTCCGTCCGAACCGCCACTATCTGGCAAAAGGTCGGTTCGTCCGGTTCCAGTGGTTCAGGAATATGATGTTGAGGAGTTTTATGAACCAGAGGAGGGAGGATGATTATGAACAGTATGAATGTGGCTGGGAAGGTCTGGGTGTGCCCATTGAACGGACATTTCCCCAGACAGACCTTTAGGATCTCCCCTATGCTATCTGAGTCCCCATCTCATTTTATGTTTTACAAAAAAGTTGCTGAAACCCCCCAGCTTCCCTTGGAAGAAGCTGTGGATGAGCAAGAGGAGCCTGATTTTGTAGAAATGATGGATATTCCAGAGTCTAGGAGATTGTCCATTCCTTTGCATAAGTCTTTTAGGAAGCAAACAATAAAAATTTTAAAAACTCCTAATTCTGTGCCTCCTGTAGATAAAAAGATAGTCAGGAGGTACACATTGTCAGGTCCTGATACAGAATTCCTTTCTCAGCAATGCAGTCATGTTGGGGTAGCTCAGGCTGCAGCCTGTGATAAAGCTAATATTCCCCTGGCTTCACATCCTCCTGACAAGGATTCCAGGAAGATTGATGCCATGGCAAAAAAACAGTATATGGCAGCCTCTCTAGGACTCAGGCAAGCAAATTATATGGCTTATGTAGCTAGGTATCAGAAATCTAGATGGGATACTGTTATGGAATTAGCCAAGCAAGCCCATGGCCAGCTGGCTAGCGAACTAGAACAGGTGGCTGCTGATGGCATTGAGAGCTCTAAGGTACAGTTTCATGCTGCTGTGGATGTTAATGATGTTGCCTCTAGGTCATGGCCACATCTGTAGCTTTTCGAGAAGGGCCTGGCTCAGGTGTATTCAGCTCGTCACAGGATACCCAAACTAAGGCTATGGATTTTCCTGTGGTGGGAAATTCTCTGGGAGCAGACAGATAATTACAAGAAAAAGATGGATGAATATAGGGCTACTTACAGAAGTGCCCAAGAGAGCTGCAAGCCACTCCCAGAGCCATACCCCCAGGGGTAGGCCTTTTCACAAACCTTTTATCAGACTCAGGCCTCCTCTGCCTATGCTCAGAGGGGCTTCTTCAGAGGCAGAGGCAGACGAGGGGTGGGCAGGCCTGCTCCCACCCCTCAGCCTAAAGCACCTGCTAAGCAGGCACCCTGATGGGGTGCCCAGGCCGGGTCTCCTTTACCGGTGGGGGCAGGTTGGCTTACTTCAGTCAGAACTGGGCTGCTTAACCTCAGACAAGTGGGTTCTGGAAGTAGTAAGCCAGGGTCTGGTTCTCAGCTTCAAAAGTTTCCCAAGTTGAGAGCCAGATTTTTCTACCTGCAAGTGCTTCAGAGACCCTTGCTCTGGAAGCAGAGGTCTCAACCCTGTTGGCTCTCAGAGCAGTAGAAAGGTTCCTCCCTGCACCAGGGCAGGGGTCTGTATTCAGATACTCTTACCCCCAAAAGGACAGGAGAATGGCGGCCCATATTAGGCCTCAGATATCTGAACAAGCATCTTTTGAAACAAAGTTCAAAATGGTAACTCTGGTAATGATTTTACCCTCCCTAAGGCCAGGGGACTGGCTAGCCTCCTGGACCTCAAGGATGCCTATTTTCACGTCCTAATCAGAGCTCCCACGAAGTACCTCAGATTCAGACTACCCTCAGGTCATTACCAGTTCAGAGCAATGCCCTTGAGCCTTACCTCTGCCCAAGGGTATTCACAAAGTGTCTGGCAGTAGCAGTGGCTCACTTAAGGAGGCAAAGGATTGCTGTTTTCCCTATCTAGATGATTGGCTCATTGTAGCCAGTCCCCATAACAGGTAAAATCTCACCTGCAAGTCACCCAGCAGCTTCTCACCTCCCTGGGCTTTCTGCTAAATCTACCAAAGTCGGTTCTGGAACCAGTCCAGCTACTCACCTTTATAGGGGCAGAGTTGGACACAAAGCTAGCCAGAGTTTTTCTTCCCTTGGAAAGGGTGAGGAATTTAGTGGCTCTGGCCTCCTCCTTCACTCTGCAGGTCTCTCGGCCAGCAAGACACTTTCTGCAGCTCCTGGGGCACATGGCTGCATCCACAGCTGTTGCGGGGAGCAAGATTTCAGATGAGAGACATTCAGTTTCACTTGAGAACCTATTGGTCTCAGAGAAGAGACCCCCTTTCCAAGTTGGTCCCAGTGACTCGAACCTTGATCCAGGCCCTCCAGTGGTGGCAGGATCAGAGCAATTTAAGGTTGGTGGTCCCCTTCATTCCCCCTGCTCACAATTTGACTCTCACTACAGATGCTTCCTTCCCTTCTGGGCTGGGGAGCCCACATGGGTGACCTTTCCACTCAGGGAGTGTGGTCCCCCCAGGAATCTCTGCTCCACATCAATTTGCTGGAACTCAGAGCTGTCTTTTTAGCTCTTCAAGCATTTTCTGCATCTGTCCACAACAAGGTGATACAAGTCAGAACAGACAACACCACAACAATGTGGTACATCACCAAACAGGGGGGCACTCGGTCTTGACCTTGTGCACGAGGCAATGAAGTTGTGGTCTCTGGCCTATTCCTGAACACTTCCTCATAGCAGTTCACCTTCAGGGAAGGACAGTGTCCTAGCGGATGCTCTCAGCAGGATTTCCCAGGGCCATCACGAATGGTCCCTAGATCCTCAAGTGCTGGGATAGTCTTTTGCCAGATGGGGCACTCCTCAGATAGATCTTTTGCAGCCCCAGACAATCCCAACTTCCTCTGTTCTGTTGCAGGCCTCCAGTGTTGGGCTCAGTCCCCTGGATGCCCTTCTCCTGGATTGGGAGGAAGTTTCTTTATGCTTTCCCCTTCCTTCCTCTCCTATTCAAAGTATTAGTCAAAATCAGATCCCAGCCTTGCAGGGTGATTCTGATTGCCCCGGATTGGCCAGGCAGCCCTGGTACCCTCCTTCTGTCACTGACAATCCATCTTCCCTTTGTCTTCCCAGGAATCACAACCTATTAACTTGTGCCCAGGGAAGGGTTTGGTATCGGACCTCAACCTCAAGGCCTGGCTCTTGAGGGTTAAATTTGCTGATTTACACCTCTCTCAGGGTGTTCTTGAAATCCTAAAGGCTTCCAGAAAGCCTTCCACTAGAGCTACTTATAGTTCTAAATGGAAAGGTTTTCCATTTGGTGTGCAGGAAAATATTTCCCAGAATCTGCTGATTTGCCCATTGTATTAGATTACATGGTCCATCTTAATTCCTGGGTCTCAGACCAGCTACCCTGAGAATTCATTTGGCAGCTGTCTCGCTTTTGTTTCAGCATGAAGTCATCCCTCTTTCCACTCACCCTGTGTTTTCCAAGTTTTAAAGTTACTCCATACTAATCCACCCTTTGAGAACCGGCCCCTGCCTGGGACAATGTTGCATTGCTCAGTTAATACAGCCCCTTTTGAACCTCTGTTTTCTGCAGAGCTTAAGTATCTAACTTGGAAACTGTTTTCTGGTGGCTATCACTTCTGCTAGGCGCATAAGTGAGTTGCAAGCCTTGTCGGTAGAAACTGACTTTATTTCTTTCACAGGGATAAGTAGTCCTGAGGACTAATGGAAATTTTACCTAAGGTGGTTTCAGATTTCCATCTCAATCAATCCTATCTCCTTCCAGTATTTTTCACTGATCCTCCTCTTCTGGTGAGAGGAGGTTGCACAACCTTGGATGTTAAGAGGGCTCTTAGTTATTATATAGAAGCGTACCAAAGGTCACAGGTTGAATCCTCCAACTTTTCCTCACCTATGGTGAAGTTGGGAAAAGCAAACCTGCCACTAAGAGATCAATTGCCAGGTGGATTGTCTCTTGTATCCAATTTTGTTATCAGAAGCTGGCAGAGATCCCCTCTGGCTTGAGGGCTCATTCTACGGGTACAGCGCGTCTCTAGCTGCTGCCAGAGACATTCCTATATTAGAGATATGCCAGGCTGCTACTTGAAAACGGTACACACTTTCACCAAGCATTGCTCCCTGGATGTCCAGGCCAGGAGAGATGCTCAGTTTGCTACAGCTGTTCTTCAGAGCCTATTCCTAAGTAGGTTCTGTCCCTCCTCCATGGAGGTACTGCTGTTAGTCTGCTACTGTCTAATATAGCAAGACTTCATGTTGTTTGAAGAAAAATTACTCACCTTAGTAATGTTGTTTTCTAATGGAGTCTACTATTATGACCTCCCCCAGCCTGCCCCTCTCAGAACCTCTACTTGGGTGGGGTGCGGGCAATTTAGTGTGGGCACTATTTTTATGCCCTTTTAGCGTTTCTCCCCCCTTTTGGGGGTTTTGGGGGTGTGTTTTATTACCCTGTTGTTTTATTCTCTTGTTGTTAGAATTGTATTAGTAGTTCTGGTCCCCTGACTTGAGTCTTGGGTGTTGGGACCAGCAATGATTGTTAATATTTAGGTAGCCATTTGGCTAATGTAGGTTACAGCTTCCACACAGACCTTAGTGAGTTTTGCTCGTAAAGATCTGACAGTTCAGTTTGAAATATCACAGACAGAGCTGCTTCTAGAGCTCGTGCTCAAAGTTCCATTCTGGAATGGTATTAACCATTTCACCTCCGGAGCAGTTCTAGTGGTGGGACAAACTGCTACTGTCATAATATAGCAAGACTCCATTAGAAGAAACAACATTACTAAGGTGAGTAATTTTTTCTTCCTTGCCTACTCCTTGGTTCTATAGTCGGACAGCCCAGTGGAGTTTTGAAGGAGAGAAGGCAACGGTTTGACAGCTCCAGTCTGTCAGTTAAAATGATGGGGCAGGACAGCAGCACCACTGCCACTGAAGATTCTAGGACAGGCTGAATTCTTGCATCTTGTGCTTTTTCAAGTGTCGCGGATGACAGTTACCCTCCTAGCCACTGACTTCATTGAAGGTTTCAGCCCCTTGTCCTCCAGCCCTTGGTCATCAGTGCGTTCTTTGGTGCCAGGTTCTGCAACAACAGGATGCGACTCACTGCGGAGTTATTCTTCCTCGGTGCCACTTCTGGCACCTTAGAAGCGCTCATCTGCACTGACTTCTTCGACTTTTGACTCAGCACCATTTGCAATGCCAAAACATTCAACCTCATTACTGTTGCAAGCACCATTATCAATTTTGATGCCATCCTCCATACCGTCAGCCACTTCTCAACCTTTTGGCCTACCCTCATAATGGTATGAGTTTGACACTCTTTTGCTACTGTACAACCGGGTGGTATGAACATGCATTCCTCACCCCCCCCCCCCACATCATTGCCACTGCTGGTCCCTCAACCAGGCAAGTCACACGTTCAGTCACAGCATTGCTTGTATTCTATTCCTGCACTGCTCCGTTCTCCAGAATGGATCCCACTGCAGTTCTTTCTTCCCCTTCACCACGAGTTGTGATGTCAGAAGCCCAGTTTACCATTTGACCTGCCTCCATGTGTGACTGTGTCTGAAAAGATGGGTTGTTCCGAAGGAATTTTTTCCCCTTATCGCAACTCGCATCACTTGGATCTCTGGCTTCCTCAGATGTTTTACTTACTCTGAAAGAGGATGCTGACTTTCAAACATTTATCTTAACCATACAGTGGTCAGGAATTTGCAGAAGTTGCAGAGACGGCTGCTATAACATCTGGTGCCCAGACAAAAAAATCATTGGAAGAAGAGAAAATGTCCAGCAACCCAGAGTAAGACCATACTCACTATTATAGTGAAATATTCAAGTTTTTTTTGTAAAAAAATCCATGTGATCCACATAAGCAGCAAATGTATCACCATAATAAAGTGCAGCCAGCAAATAAAAAAAAACAGTTTCACGTTATGCCAACATTTTTTCAAGGTTGAAAAAAACTGCATAACATGAAACGGTGTTATTTTATTGCTGGCTGCACTTTAGTATGGTGATACATTTGCTGCTATATGTATCATATGGAATTTTTTTTAAATAAAAACTTGAATATTTCACTATAATAGTGAGTATGGTCTTTCTCTGGGTTGCTGGATTTTTTCTCTCGTTTCTTAACCATACAGGCCTCCCTTTTGTTTCTCATGCTACCTTTTGGAAACCCCACGCAGAACCTAGTGGACTTCCTTGGGTTGCAATTCAACCCATTGTTACTGGATCCCCTGTTCAACCAACCTTCAGCAAGGCCACTCTGGCCACATGGAAAAGGTTGCTGAACCTGCCAGCATCAAATCAGCTGTCTTTTGGGGACCTCTTTGAAACTGAACGCTGAGTGGCTTCCTCTCAGACTTAGAGCAGCAAAGTGATGGATGATTTTGAGTTACTTTCTCCTATTCCTAGTAAATATAGCCACGATTATTCCTGAAGACAGCCAGTGGGATTTTATTGGTGAGGAACTGAAGATACCTATGTACTAGGGTTCTTATACGTGTGTGTGTGTGGGGGGGGGGGAGTGGCTGCTGATTACATTACCCTAGTGAAGAAGGGTCTGTGCCAGGCGATACTGTGGTCCAGTCATTTCAGACTGAACCCTCATGGCTCTGACAGGTTCAGATTTGTGAATCCAGGGTAGTGGATGGTAAAGAAATGACACAGTAGCACCCAGAAAGTAGTGGGTGTGGATTCATAATTATATTGCACTACAGTGCAGCACTCTGTGAAAAGTTTCTTCATGTGTTCGAGAGCAATTGTACACTCCAGCAAGTTTATTTTCTTAACACTTTGTGTCAAAGTAAAACCAAAAAAGCTTTAAATCTCAATAATATGTTATGCCAAAGATAACCTGTTGAAAGATTGCTTTGTTACTCCTTTCTTAGGCAGAGGAGGGTAGACCAGACACCTCGCTAATGAGTTATTAAATGTCTTCCCTCCTACCTGCCCCCATAAGTTGGTGGTAAGAATATCTTTGTTTACTGTAGGTGCCTCTAGACTTTTAGGTGTTGCCATGTTCTTGCCATTCCTGAAGCAAGCACAGTGCTGGCAAGTAGCAGGAGGTTTCCCTGCAATTTGAGCGGCCAAGGCAGACTTTAGAATTGGCCCTAGAAAGCCAGCAGGGTTCACTGGTTCATGGAAAAATACATCCTTCTAGTGTAATGTAAAGATGTAGTTTTAAAGTCTCTCCTGTCCCAATGATTCTTTGGGAAGACCCTTTGTGGGGCAGGGTAGGCCAAGATGGAAGGGCATGGTGACAGTAATGTGAAAGCATTTAGAAGGAAGTGTTATCAGGTCTTACTATGCTACAAACTAGTACGAGTCATTAGCCTTGCCCAGCAGCTTCTTAACCAATTGCCCAAGTCTAGAAATCTTACTGGACAGATACTGTTTTTTGCCCATCACCCACCAACTACTCAGCCAGTGTTGTTTATTTTTCAGCTACAAGTTAGATATGTTTTAGTACCAGAAAAAAAAAAAGAGGGGAGGGGGGTATCTGTACTGCATTTGTAAGATGTTGGTTTGTTGCATTTTACAGTATTGTGCAGGAGCCTTGAAGATGAGGGGCCATAAAGTGATCTAGACTCGGACCTTTCTCGGCTCTGCTATGGCAGCTGTTTCATTTGTCCCAGTGGAGCCCTGGCCTGCATACAGTGCCTTAGCACATTACAGAGGGTCCAGCTTTCTATTAGTTAAAACTGTGCGAGAATCTTAAACGTGTGTGACACTCCAAACTGATGCCTTGATGTGCCATATCCTGCAGCTGATTGCACATTACGATAGATTATGCCGGTAACAGGCTGCCATTTTTAACAGTTACCTTTTGCACTAAGATTTTATGCAAACACACGTTCTATGCATTTAGTAATGGTCTGTATTAAGTAGTTTTCATTACGCCAGGAAAAGCAGAATATTTTGTAAATGCCTGAAGTTGTTTTGTGTGTATGTTCTGTGTGTGTGTGGGGGGGGGGGGGTTGCTGTGGTGTACTAGACATAAAATGCTGATTATAACCTGGACATCTAATAACAACCTAACATAGCTTTGTATTTCAGGGTTTTGAGACAGACAGATTACTTGTTCTCAGAGATCACCATGTTAAATGTGTTTTTTTTTTGCATGGGGGGGGCTTGCCACAGTCCTACTTTTGTAATTGTTTTCATTTGTTTTAATGTCTTACAGGACTCCATGCCCCCCCTCCCTTCCAAAGCATGGCAGGGAAACGTTTGCCAGTCGTAGCTATTTAAATCTATTCATGGCAGCACAAAAGAAGCTTGCCATTGGCTAGTATGTTAAACCTGCTTGTTTGCTGGCACCAATTTCCAAGATGGTCTCCATGTAGAGGTCTACTACCGAACGTGACCACTGTTGGTAATTTATACCTGTTTTCAGCCTCTGATTATCAGCATGTTGCTCTGCTGGGCTGTACCTTCAATTGACAGTTATCAAAAGGTCCCCATGTAAAGAAGGTTGGCAGGCAAAGTCTTTGCAGTCTGTGAACAAAAACTGCAGCCCACTTACAGTACATGCTACAGGTCTGTTAGTCCCTAGTCACAAAATTCTGCTGTCCTTATACTCGGGGACAAAAGTCGTTCACATGAAAATAATGCATCACCCCTAAGCTACATTCCTCTCCCTAAACAAAATTGCACTATTTTTCATTATTCTTTTCTTTACCCTGCTGCCGCCCCCTCCCATCTCAACTCAAGAATGGTATTGCTGCCACAGCAGATGCCAGTGCTGCTTCTTGGTTGGCCTGTAGAGGGTGCACAGTTCCTTCCCAGGGGCTGAGCACCTCAGCTCTGTACCATGCCCAGGCTGCAGCCCCCATGGGTTTTTTTTTTGGGGGGGTGGCTTGAATGTGAATCGTGGTGGCAATGCAGTGCACTGCTGCCGCATTTGACCTAGACTAGCCCAACATGGCATATTTGTTTACGACCACTTCATGTGCCGCGGTCTCTGGATTTTTATGTTGACAACCTTCAGAAGGACTGTGCTGACCAGTGAAATAAACCACAGTTGGCAACAGCAGAATTCAATAAAGAGCCATTCCAATATTCATTTCCAAGGGGCATTTGCATGAAAACAGGACCTCGAACCTTTGTAAGTTCATCTGCTCCTAATGGTTATTCTGTAGCTGAGGTCATACTCCTTAGCCTGTCATTGCATCATTTATACAGCATTGGAGTAGTATTACACAAACTGAGGACTGTCACCTCCACTAGTGAATATACACCAAGAACTCCAAAGGGCAAAGTTTTCAGGCAAATGCCCCAATATTAAATAAGATTGGAATGGCCTAAAATTAAAATTTTCTCTTTTTTTTATTTGGTCTTGCTCCCTTACCACCAGACCATCTGCCTGGTCCTGGACTCCGGCTGTGATTTCTCACATCAGCCACCCTCCCTGAACTCCCTGGCTTGCCCCCAGGGTGGGGCCATGGCGCCCCAAACACGGGAAAGGCGGGAGTCGGTCTGAGAGCCAATTTGCAGCCGGAGCGGGCGTCATCGAGGCAGTGGAAGCAGGGTTTTTCTTCCCCCTTTTTGTGCGAAGGAGGCGGGGACGTGCAATGACATCCTGCATCCGCCCTGCCCCCTGAAGTTCTTCAAGTGCCGGTAGCTGCATTACCCTCTGCCAGGGGTCCGTTGAGTGCCGGGCACTGTCCCCCACCCTCCCCCCAGAGAAGGAGAGCAGTCCCAGGGATGCTCCATCCTTCTACCCCGGCCAGCCCTCCAGCGACTTGGGTCACCAGCGCCGAAAGCGGAAATTCAACCGCCGGGCCAGCCAAATTCAAATTTTCTGATATTTTTGTGGCTGACTTCTATGGAAGCCAGAGTGATTTTTTTAATGTTCTGTTAAATAGTGGAACCCCACCCAATTATATGTGATTAAGAATGCAGAGGCTTCTCTGTACAAGGGTCACTTCACATGTTTTTTGTGCAACAGGACCACCAAGCAGTTGACATAAGAGGCAGCCCTCTTGAAAAGTGTCATGAAACACACTTTGGCAACTGTGTTAGTATCTCATACATTGTCCACTTGATAAAATATTAATGTAAAAACTATTGAGAAAAATCCCTCTAAAGTGGAACAGTTCCCTTTTTCAAAATATGCATGTCAGGACCTCTTCTAGAGGTCATATGTAACTAAACCAAGTACAAGTAAAAATAAGATGCTTTAATCGAATGCCTAGCAGAGAACCCCACTCCCTCAGAGAGCTAGGCAGATTTCCAGACCATATATGTAGTGCCGGAGCACATCATAATTTGTTTAATTCTCTTCACATTAGAAGCACTTTAAGGGTGGATGGTGGTGATCAGGAAACAATAGAATGCTCAATGAGAATCAAAAGTCTACTAATTTCTTTATAGACCAAATGTGTGGGATTAAAACCTACTAATCAGTTGTGATGAAAACCGAAGTGTCTAAAAAAAGTTTAACATTTCTGCATAATAAAAAATAAACAAGAAAAGCTGTTGTGATTTCTTCTCCAATTCTGACCTGGTAAAATCACTGGTTCCTAACCCGAGGAATCCATCACTGATGCCTTGCAATAAGCATCTATAACACCCAGGTTCCCCAGGGTTACTAGAACCCCTTTTTCAGTGTACTGTAGTTTAGGTAGGATTTGGGTAGCACAAGGGTAAATCCTTCTAGGGCTCCTTTAAGCCATCTGGTCAGCTCTGCTGGGCAAAGGGTTCTAAAATGGAATGTGGAACTCTTGCAGTAGCAAGACCCACAACTGTGAGTGCTGCAGTTGAGATTTGATTCCCAGTTAGAAAATGGGCATCGAGAATGGAGTCTCCTGATTGGCTGCTGGATCTGGCAGAGCTGTAATCTATGTGGCAACAGACCCCAGCCAATAACAAGTGCCACCATAAGTGCCTCATAACAGAAATCAGGCAGTTATAGAATTTTGACAGCTGTCACAGCCACCATTGTTTTCTCTCGCTAAGCCCTTTCTCCTGCTATACCCACAATGGTAAAACGAAACGTCCGACAACATAACTTTGATTTTCAGTGTGGCAGCAGCATAGATTAAGTCTTCCCAGAATTGGAATGGTCTCAAAAACAGCCGACACCTGTAAAGAAAGCATGAAGAAGAAAGGTAACTGATAATCTTGATTCCGGCCATTCGTCAGTGTAACTGACATAGATCTGGACGTAATTGAAGCTGTTGCCTCAAATGTCTATCCATCCCTCTGTCCTCAGTTTCCCCTGCTTATCATGCCACTATATACGAAAAGACGGCTGCAGCTGTCTTTGATGCCCCCGATTTGTGACTGCCTTTTCTGACTGGTGATCGCGATGCTATCAACTCAGTATCACACAAAACAGCAGCTCCAGTACTGAAAGGAATAGCATTTTGTTTGTTTTCCATACCGCAGATGGACGTTTATCTGCGCTATGGAAAACTAACAAAATGCCGCTCCCAGCGGTACCGGGCAAAAGTCTCTCTGACACTCTTATTACACTTCGCCTGGATAAATAAAAACGCTTTTTCCTGTTCATTTTAAATAAGAAGCGTAGCACGTCGATGCTCCACGCTACTGCCAACAGTTTCTCCGCCTCACTCTGCCCTTCAGCTCACGTGACCCAAGATGTACAAAAAACACAGTAAAGATGTTTCTTATTTATTTATATTTTTACTCTGCACGCCTCCTACCTTGATGTTGTCTTTCTTCTGCAGACCTGCCCTTCTGTTGCACACCACCTCATGCACCAGCCAGCATGGGGGAGCGCACAACTGCTAATGTGAATCATGTAAAAAAATGAAACACAAGCCTGTACTTGTAAGCAAAGTAAATAAACTAAGAAACAAACTCAATCTTCTGAAGGACTTCTTGAATACTTCTGGGTATGGGGGGCAGAAGAGCGTGAAAACAGTACTGCTTTTAAAACAGCATAAAAATAATTTTAAAGCAGGTGGAGGAACTATTTTATTACAAAATTTGCTTTAAAATAATTTTTATTAACATTTCTTATTATTTATTTATTTTTTTTTACAAATCCATTTTCTAAGTGCAATAATACCCTCCAGGGTGGGCGGTATTGTACTATACAGGACCTTCCAGGAGCTATAAGGCCCTCCGCCTGTGGCGTCGGGCCTCATTACGCCCCTGGGCGGTCCGGTATAGCACAATACCGCCCACCCTGTTGGGTATTATTGCTTACATAGTGTTTGGAGTTAGAGTGAGTTTGTGGGTGCTCTTCCCGTGGGCAGACCATGTGTAAGAGGGGAGACCCCTCTTTTCCTTTTCTGGCCCTAGTTCTTAAAGGGTACCTAAACAAGCAGTTTTTTTAAAACTGCAAACTCCAAAATCTGGCTTTATAGCGAGGTAAAGTAAGGACTGCTGTTTACATTTATGCTACAACTGCATTTATCTAAATAACATAAATGCAGTTTCATAGCTTTTGAAAAATGTAAACATCAGCCTTTCACTTTCAGAAAACAGCCTTGGTTTCTCCCTAAGATGTCTGCCAAGTGTGTTAAGTAATGAGACATGATGACATCATAGGAGCCAGAGGCAGAGACCCACGTACCTCCTTACAGTGTTAACTAGTTCTTCTTTCCCACTCTGTTTTGAATTGTTGTACCAAAATGATCAACACCATGTGTTAACTCATGGATTATTTTGATCAGTACACGTTAGACTACGATTTTATTCATTTTGTTTACTTTAACTTGCTGAAAATGTTTTGCAATGCAGCTGCATTTCTCTTTAGCATATCGAAGTATAGTACAACACTTCAAATTACCTGATGATCTAGTGGTTATGTGATGCCCTTAATTTTGTTTTTGTTAATCAGGAGAGACACACTAAGCTGAAAGCTTGTTTACAGGTGTGGCCTGGGAGCACAAGGAAGTTAAGTGACTTGCTTAGGGTCACACAGCAAAGTACTGGTCTGGTCCAATTCCAAAGCTCATGCTTTCTTATTAATCCACAAATAAGGCTTTATTTTTCCACATGAACCCCCTGCACCTAGCCTGCCTTCTGTTGAACACCCCACCATCCAAATCCTGTCCTTAGTACTGCCTGGGGCCGCTTATGGTCTCATGAAAAGAATGATCACACCTCCGATTGTAATCTTGTACCTCAAGAGAGCTGTGCACACCTATACCGACACACTTCATCAGCTAGCACTGTTAAAAAATGCCTCCCAAATTACTCTCCAGTCCACTTTCTCAGTGTTTGACTTCCGCTCCCACAGTAAACATTGAGTGGATCACCAACCTTCTGCACAGTGAAGGTAGTATGTACAGTTCTCCTGTTGTTTTTTTTTTTCCCCGCTTCATTTACCATCAACTAGGTCTTCCTGAAGGGCAAAGCAATAAGCAGCAGGATCCACCAGAAATAAACTGCTGTTCATGCCCTCATAAGGGCTGCACTTACTATGGATAACAATATTATTAGCAGGAGAGGCATACTAATGCCTTGAGTGAATTCACCCGACTTCCAGTGTCAGTCTGCTCCTTTACCTGTGATCTGCAGAACCCCACAGGACAGTTCCCAGCAATTCTTCTCCAGTACTTTTCTGTTCTGTACCACACAATGCAAGTTGGCTGGCTACCACCTTTCCAAATCTTTAATGAGCTAGACACAGCTCCCTCAATACTGTCCTAACAAACGTCAACATCCCCGAAGATCAATCTCCCTACTGAATTCCCCGAAGATCAATCTCCCTACACTGAATTCAAGTAATAGTTTAGGTGCAGCCCTGCCACGCTGAGTATTTGTCATCGCTGGCTGTTCTCATCCACAGTCAGGTAGTGATCATGGTGCTGGCAGCCCCAAATTTCAGATCTCACAGTGATCTGCTCAACGTCCTCCTTCTTGTCTTCCCCTAACTGGAATATAGCTGTACCCTGTTGGAACGGCCTCTTCAGTCCCTCTCTGGCATTCATTCTTCTCACCTGCTCCCCACACCAAAAGCTGGTGAGCTCACTACCCTTCTGCATCATGAATGTAGTTAGTACAGTCTCCCGTGTTATTTTTACATATTAATAATAAACACGATCTTCTGGTAAGCCAGGCTGATGGCAGCAGGGCACAAATGGAAAAATAGGCTTTCCTACCCATATAAGAGCTAAGCCACCTATGATCAGGCACTATTAAATGACGTGCATAATTATGGGCCCACCCATCATTTAATAGTGCCTAATCAAAGGTAGCCTGTTTAAGGATAGGAAAGCCCATCATTCCCCTTGTTCCCTGCTGCTATCAGCCTGACTTACTGAAAAGATTTGTTTATTTTTGATATGTCAAAAAAAACAGGGACTGTACTTCTTGCATTCATGATGCAGAAGGGTGATAAGCTCACCAGTTTTTGGTGTGAGGAGGAGTAGCGAAGAATGAATACCAGAGGGGGACTGAGAAGGCCACTCCTGCAAGGTACTGCTATATTCAGGGAAGGGGGAAGACAGAAGGGGAGAAATATGAGCCGATCACTGTGAGAAATAAGATGTGGGGCTGCCAGTACCACAATCACTACCTGACCTCACTGTCCTGGCCAACATTCCCTTTCCCATAAAACCAGTTCATGCAATTGTCCAAGGCTGTGTGTGGATATTAATGTCTGAAATGGCTGCCACTACACAGTCAGTCACTTCACTACCAGTTTAGCATTGCTTGTAAAGCACTTTGGGATACAATGTTCATGAACAACACTGTATAAATGCTGATTCTTATTATTTCCCATGGAAAAAGATGACAAGACAAGCATATTTTTGATTTCCGAGGAAGCATGAACTCTAACATTGGACTACACAAGAACTTTGCTACAAACAAATGGTGGATCTAGCGGGTGGTAAAGGGTGCGGCTGCAGCCCCCCCCCCCCAAACATTGTAACTTGCTTGCTGCTGCTGCACTTCACTTTGCTGAAGAAGTCTTGATTTATTGATTGTACAAATGTTTACATTCAAAACTATGGATTACATTTGTAGGTTCTGTCTAAAGCATCCTAGAAAAAATAGCAGCAAATACAAAGGGTTAATTAAAATGTTAAAAGATGCATATTAAGTATGCACACCATCACAGTACCCCCATTGTAGCATCCTGGATCCGCCATAACCACTAGACCACCAGGTTATTCAAGATTTGTACTGCGCTTGTAGTTTGCCACAGGGAAAGTCAGTTGGATTAACGCACAATTTCAGCATGTTAAAGTAAACAAACTGAACAGGACCATAGCCTAACGTGTATTGATCTAAATGATGCACATGATTTTGACCATTTTGGTGAAACAATTCTATGCAAAGAAAAAAGAACTAGTTAGCACTATAGAGAGCCATATAGCTCGCTGACTTAAGCTCCAATGATGTCATCACTGAACACATTTGGCGGCCATTTTAGGAAACAGATAAAGCAGTTTTTTAAACTGGATGGCTAATTTTACAATTTTCAAATGTCCTGGAACCACATTTAGGTAAATTATATAAAGGTAGTTTTAGTGTTAATAAATACAGCCTTTCCTTTAGTCACCTACAAAGTCAGATTTTTGAATAGCTTGTTTTCAAAATGTTATATAGGTATCCTTTAAACAGAGCAGCCTGGATGCCGGGTCATGGTGGCTGCCATGTTTTGTGATCCCCGAGGGGGTGAATTCTGCTGGGACTAGTACAGTGAGTAGCAAGTGGGGCCATCCCCACATTTATTTGTTTTTGTTAACCGGGTAACTGCACTAGACATAGAAATGTCTTATTCAAACAACATGGAGTCTTACTGTATTCTGACATATGCAGTTAGCCCCAGCATTTGAACTGCCCCGGAGAGGAAAGAGTTAGCTCTATGCAGGAAGCATAGAACATTGAGTTCGAGCTCTGTTTCAGACCTCTGTCTGCAGCCCTTCAAAGTGTAACCATCAGATTTTTTACTCCGTCTAACTGAACAGTCACTCCGGAGATTATTCCTTCACTGCAGTCTGTTCGGTTTAGAATCCATCAGTTTAATCAGCGATTTTGTCATTTATTCAGCTTCAGATCACTGTCTGCAGTACAGTAAGCATTGTAGGTAGTGGACCATAGGGAAAAATTATTGTATTTTTGTGTGGAAATTGTAAAAAACTGTGGATCGGTCTGGTTAGGAACCGATTGTGTTAGGGTTTTTTTCCTGTTCTTTCTGTAGTGTGAGGTACCGGTTCCTATCGGTTTAAAAAAAAAAAAAAACGCGATTTTACATGTTATTTTCCACAATCTGTAACACGGTTGGGAACCGATTGGGGCGGGGGGGTCTTACCTTTCTAAATAGCTGTAAAGCGTAGGTTTGTAGCCTGGCCATGTCTGAGAAACCCAAGAAAAAAACAGGCCCACTGGGTTTCAACACTGTGGTGAGTGCGGGGATATCTTTGCTAAGGCAGACCTTCACACCATTTGTGTCTATTGTCTGGGGTTTCAGCACCTCGATTCAGACTGCAAAATTTGCAAAAATTTCCTGAAGGCCACCTTGGAAAAGAGGTTGGGTAGGCTCAGGGAAAAGGAGGCAGAGAAGTCCGCTAATCCAGATGGCCAGCCCAGTTAGGTTCCTACAGAACCTGAGGGAGTGCCCACTGACCTGGGCGATACTCCCTCAGGCAAGAGGAGATCCGACCCCGAGGGGTCGGTTCCATCGAAGCGCAAGAGGAAATCGGCCAGTTAGGATCCAGAACTGCATCATCCAACCACCGAAGAAATAGTCAGGGTGATAAGTATTGTGGAATCGCTCCATCCAGTTCCGTCTGATCCGATGCCTCTTGGTAGGCGCCCGGCTCTGTCAGTTCCACCGGTTCCAGATTATGTTCTGGATGAATTTTATGAACCGGAGTAAGAGGAAGAACAAGACGATGATAATGGTGATGAAGGTCTGGATGAACCCATCGAACCGGACATCTCCCCAGACAGGCCTTCTAATGTTCCCCCCCAGGCTTTCTGAGTCCCCTTCCCACTATTTGTTGTACAAGAAAGTGGCTGATACCCTCCAGCTTCCCTTGGTTGAAGCTGTTGAGGAACAAGAGGAGCCTGATTTTGTGGAAATGATAGACATCCCAGAGTCCAAGAGATTGTCTATTCCCCTCCATATATCCTTTGGGAAACGGACACAGAAAGCTCTTCAAACCCCAAATTCTTTACCTCCTGTACATAAAAGAATGGAGAGGAGGTATATGCTTACAGGCTCTGGTACAGAGTTCTTGTTTCACCAATGCAGCCATGTTGGGGTAGTACAGGCTAACATACCCTTGGCTTCACCCCCCCCAGATAAAGACTCTAGGAAGGTGGATGCTATGGCCAAAAAACAGTACTTAGCATCCTCCTTGGGACTCAGGAAGGTGAATTATATGGCCTACACAGCCAGATACCATAAGTCTAGATAGGATACTGTTCTGGAGCTGGCTAAACAGGCCTCCCCCCAGCTAGCCAAGGAGCTGAAGGAGATGGCTACTGATGGGATGAGGCATCCAAAATTCAATTTCATGCTGCTGTGGACTCGAATAATGTGGCATCATGAGTCATGACTACATCTGTGTCTCTTAGGAGGTTTGCTTGGCTCAGACGTACTAGCCTCTCACAGGATACCCAGGCTAAGGCCATGCATTTCCCTGTGGAGGGTAATTCTCTGTTTGGGGAGCAGACAGAGAATTACACGAAGAAAATGGATGAGTATCAGACTGCCTACGGGAATGCACAGGCCAAGAAAAGGCAGGCAACTCCTCGGAGGCAGCAGTCTAGGGGCAGGCCTTTTCACAGGCCTTTCTACCAGGCGCAGGTCTCCTCTCTTTTTCCACAGAGGGAGAGGTAGAAGGGGGATGAGCAGGGCTGCATCCTCCTCTCAGTCCAAGGCTCCTGCCAAGCAGACACCCTGATGTGTCAGCCCGGGTTGACTCCCCAATCCCAGTAGGAGGCAGGCTGGCTTACTACTTCAGGCCTGGAAGTCTGTTACCTCAGACAGGTGGGTCCTGGAGGTAGTAAGCAGGACTGGCTCTCAGTTTGCAAAGTTCCCAAAATTGAGGCCAAGTCCTTTCCACAGCAAACCTTTCGAGACCACTGCTTTAGAAGCAGAGGTTTCAGCCGACCCTCAAGGCGCAGCGGGTTGGATTCCGCTTGCGGCGCCGGTGACCGGGTTGAGACGGACCGGGACACGGAGGGCGACTGGGGAAGAGATCGGCGTCTTTGGACAGTTCTCCTTCTCCGGGGAGGGCAGGGCAGCACTCAGCGTCGGCGGCACCTAGCGAGGCTGGGTTGCCGGCGTCCGCGTCGATGCTCAACAGTACGTCAGGATGGGGCGGACGCAGGTCGTCATTGCACGTCCCCATCCTGCTTAAAAGGGGGGATAAAAATCCCGAACCTCGCTCGTCTATATGGCGCTCTGCCCCGTAAGGCCTCAATTAGCCTCTAAGAGCCGGTCCCCCAACCAGATATTAGTACCGCGGCTCCGATAATGGGAGGGTCGGTGCCGGCCCCGCTCTCTGGGGGGAAAGCCAGGGATAACCGTGGGGACGCAGGCATTTCTGGAGGTGGAGGCATAAGGGGGGGTCCATGACCAGAGCTGAAAATAACGACGGGAGCAGTAGGGGGCCAAAAGAATAAAATAAAAAAAAAATAAAAAGAAGCAGAGGTTTCCTCTCTGCTAACCCTCAGGGCTGTAGAGAGAGTTCCTGCTCTGCACAGGGGCAAGGGTCCGTATTCCAGATATATCCTAACCCCAAAAAAGACAGGGGAGTGGCGGCCCATCCTAGACCTAAGATACCTAAACAAGCGCATCTTAAAACCAAAATTCAAAATGGTGACTCTGGGAGTAATTCTTCCCTCTCTAAGGCCACTAGCTTCCCTAGACCTCAAGGATGCCTACTTCCACATCCCAATCAGGTGCTCCCACAGAAAGTACCTCGGGTTCGAACTGCCTTCAGGCCATTATCAGTTCAGAGCAATGCCCTTCGGCCTAACATCAGCTTCAAGGGTGTTCACAAAATGCCTAGCAATAGTAGTCTTTCTCAGGAGACAGAGTATCTCCATTTTCCCATACCTGGATGAATGGCTTATCGTGGGGCAGTCTCCAGACCAAGTCAAGTCAGACCTACAAGCTACACAAAAGTTGCTTACTTCTCTAGGTTTTCTTCTCAGTCTGCCAAAGTCAGTTCTCGAACCAGTACAACTCCTCACCTTCATAGGGGTAGAGTTGGTTACTGTGCTGGCAAAGTCTTTTCTTCCCTTGGCAAGGGTGAAGGTCCTTACAGATCTTGCCTCCTCTTTCTGCCTTCTGGTGTCTCGACCAGCAACACATTTTCTTCAGCTCCTGGGCCACATGGCAGCTTCCACTGCAGTGGTACAGGGAGCCAGATTTCAAATGAGAGACGTTTAATTCCATCTGAGGTCCTTTTGGTCTCAGAAAAAAGATCCTCTAACCAAATTGATTCCAGTGACTCAGACTCTGGTCCAGGCTCTCCAATGGTGGCTGGATCAGGACGATCTCAGACAAGGAGTCCCATTCATCAGTCAGACTCCTTCAGTGGTACTAACCACAGATGCCTTTCTCCTGGGCTGGGGAGCCCACCTGGGAGCCCTCACAGTACAAGGTGTTTGGTCTTCTCAGGAGTCTCTATTTCATATGAATCTTCTGGAACTCGGCAGTATTCCTGGCTCTCCAAGCTTTCTTGGACTCGGTGAGGAACAAAGTGGTTCAGGTCAGGACAGACAACACCACCACCATGCGGTACATCAACAAGCAGGGAGGCACTCTGTCTACAGCCTTGTGCACGGAAGCCACGAAAATATGGTCTCTGACTTATGCCTTGCAAGCATCCCTAGTAGCAGTCCATCTACCAGGAAATGACAATGTGCTAGCAGATGCCCTGAGCAGGATCTCTCAGGGCCATCACGAATGGGCCCTGGACCCCTGCATATTGAAAGGAGTCTTCTCCAGGTGGGGCAATCCAGAGATAGATCTCTTTGCAGCCCCAGACAATCAACTTCCTCTTTTCTGTTGCAGACCTCCAGTCCTGGGCACAGTTCCCCTGGATGCTCTGGTTCTGGATTGGGGGGGCAAATTCCTTTACGCCTTTCCTTCTTTCCCCTGTTATTCAAGGTCCCGCTCAAGATCAGGTCACAATCATGCAGGGTGATCCTGATTGCACCAGACTGGGCCAGACAGCCTTGGTATCCCCTGTTGATGTCCCTAGCAGTCCATCTTCCCCTATCTCTTCCTAAGAGGCACAACCTGTTAACCTCCTCTCAGGGAAGAATCTGGTACCCCAACCTTCAGTCTCTGCTCTTGAAGAGTTAGAGTATGCAGATCTGCACCTGTCTCAGGGGGTGCTGGATATTCTCAAAGCCTCTCGAAAACCTACCACCAGAAAAACTTATAATTCCAAATGGAAGAGATTCAGCACTTGGTGTTCCAATAAGGATGTCTTACCGGATACTGCTGATCTGGCTACAGTTCTGGATTACATGGTTCATCTTATTCGCCTAGGCCTCCGGCCAGCCACTTTAAAAAGTTAATTTAGCAGCTGTATCTGCATTCCTGTAAGCAGGGAAGGCTCCCTCTCTGGCATCTCATCCTGTCTTATGTAAATTCTTTAAAGGTTTGGTTCATACCAACCCTACGTTTAGGAACCCTACCCCTGCTTGGGATCTTAATGTTTGCATTGCTTAGCTCATGCAACCCCCTTTTGAGCCCTTGGCTTCAGCTGAACTCAAGTATTTGACTTGGAAAATTGTGTTCCTGGTAGCTATCACTTCTGCCAGGTGTATTAGTGAATTGCAAGCTCTGTCAGTGGAGCCAGATTTTATCTCATTCCATAGAGATAAGGTGGTCCTTAGAACCAATTGCAGGTTCTTACCCAAAGTGGTCTCAGATTTTCATCTGAAGCAGTCCATGTCTCTTCCTGTGATCTTCCTGGATATAAAGTCTCCACCACTCATTCACACTAATGGGATCTACACCAGAGGCGCTAGGACCCAGTGGGAGCAAACTTTTCAAGAGGCCTGGAGCCACTGATGGAGCCACGAGGAAGCAGCTCTACGAGCCCCGGCTCATGAGGTAAAGACTAACTCGGTGTTGACCCTCCAACCACCTCAGTTCATTTTCTCCCAGCTGTTGAGTGCATTTCAGTGACAACATCGCTTGCCCACCGGGAGTCAAACTTCAAACTAGCAGCATAGTTTTCAGTTTATTGTTTTGTAATTTATCTTCGAAATAAGTACCAATTATATTTAATTTTACTTATTATAAGGAAGACGTTTTCAGCCCTTCATTGACGGAGTCGACCATGAGCGGGTCAGGTGACTGTAGAGAGACTTCATATGAAAGCTGTTCAGTCAGTCGGGCTGGGTCCGGTCCGCCGCCCTCAACGGAGGGAGGATCTGACAATGGATGGTCCGATGCTCGGGGGAAATGGGCAGTCCCCCCCAAAAGCATAAAAGGAAATGGTCCCACTCTCTGCACTGTTCAGCCTCGAGCTCTTCTTGACATACAAGTCGAAAAAGAGAAGGCATCAGTTGAGAATAGCACTTTTGGTATGTCTCTTGCGGCTGATAGTGATTGTGGGGCCAAGCACCAGTCTTTCGGAGTCATCGGTTTCGGTCTCCGGTGGCCTACCTCCTCGACATCGGAGCCCATCCCCACCTACTGGAGGGGCCTCCGATGAGCAGTTTCACCAGTGGGCTGCTCTTATGGAGCAGTGGGCTCGGAGGTTGGTCCAGCTCCCTGATCTGATCACTCCGAGGCTTTCCGGCCGTTCGAGGGAATGGGTAGGGTGGTTGGGCCTTCCTAGTCACATGGTGCCTTCTTAGGTGCTATCAATTCCACGCTCTGGTGTCCCCCCCCCCACATGGCTGTGGCACAGGGGGTCACACGGATGCCTCTATCTCCTGTCTATTTTCCTTCTTTTCCCTCAAATCACAGTTTTTAGACCCTTGGGCCATCCGCAGCGCTGGGGAGTCTGTCGGCGCCGTCCGTGGCTCCGCGGACTCTATTGGTGCTGGGTGCTGGGCTGTTTCTGATGGTGCCGACTTCCTTTTTTTGGGTGCCGAGGCTTGGTATGGCGCCGTCCAGCCTCCAAGGGTTCTCTACTCCGATTCTTTCCTCTTCTAATTTTCCTACTGATTTTCACTCCTTTCCTGTCCATACAGTCCCTCCTGGACTGTCAGGAGATGATTTTGAGCCTGACCCATATCTTTGACTGGGTGATGATGTTGAAGAAGCAGGGATCAATCCCACTGCAGAGCCTGTGGTCGAAGACCTTTCTTTTAAGTCTCTGCTTAAAAATTTAAATTCTGCTCTTTCTCTCCAGACTACAGAAATTGATCCTGTGAAGCTTTTAAGACTCCAATACCTACATATCCCAGAGACCCCTATGGATTTAACTCCTCCGGTACAACCCTCTTTCGAGACCCTCTCTCAGATGGTATGGAACAATCCTGCTCTCATCCCTTTTGTGGCTAAGTCCATAGGTAGGAAGTATGCTCCTCCCAAGGATCGCCCCATTTTGGCCTCACAAGCCTTTGCTGATTCCATTGTAGTCTTAGCAGAGAATGATAAGGCCGTCCTCCCTCAGGCATCTACAGCCTGGCCTATAAATAATCTCGTAAGATAGACACCTTAGGTAAGAGAGTCTTTGCTGCCTCCACCCTGGGTATGCGTATTGCCAGCTACCAGGGCTATTTTTCTCAATATGAGTATGTTCTTTGAGATTCACTCAAACAAATGGTAGAAGCTCTGCCCAAGTTGGAAACTAATTCAGAACTACTTCAGACCATAACCAGGGGTATCGAGTCCAACAACCAACAGGTTAAAGCTGCAATGGATGCTTTTGATACTGCTTCCTGAGCAGTGGCAGGCAACTGCACCCGTCGCCACTCTTGGCTACGTACTTTGGGCTTCATGAATGATGCCCAGCAGCAGGTCAGGGCTTTACCCTTCGATGGTATGTATCTGTTCGGGCCCCAGGTGTAGCAAGCTCTGAAGGCCACACAGAAGACTAGGTCTGCCATTAAGACGGCTTGACCCGCACCCGGCTCCTCCCGAGGGGGTGCCAACAAGTGTCAATTTCACAACCGTCGGTCGTTACAGGACAGAGGCAGAAGAGGTTTTAACAAAAGCCACATCCCTCAGCCACAAAAGAAAATGCAGCAGAAGGCACAAGGCCCCAAAACACCCAGTGCCACCTTCTGAGTTTCTGGCCCAGGTACCACTTGAGCCATCCGAGGGGGACTCTTCCTCAGCAGTGGGACGACTCAGTTCTACAACTAGTGGAAATCCATAACATCAGACAAATGGGTCCTCCGGATAATCCGTGAGGGGTACTCGCTCAATCTTTCGGAAACCCCTCCGGATCATCCCCCCAAACGACAGCCCAGGCTGTCAGCAGTGCAGTCAGACCTTCTTGCTTTCAAGGTACAAGGCCTTCTGAACAACAGGGCAGTAGAAGTAGTTCTGCTGGATCAACGAAACACAGGTTTCTACTCCCATTACTTCCTGGTCCCAAAGGAAACTGGTGGCATGTGTCCCATTCTGGACCTCAGAAAGTTAAACAAGTTCCTTCTCAAGGAAAAGTTCAAGATGATATCGCTAGGTACCCTGCTACCTTTGCTTCATCAACATGATTGGCTAGCCTCCCTGGACATACAGGATGCCTAGCAACACATTCCCATACACCCAGAGCACCACAAATACCTAAGGTTTGTGGCGTTGGGTCAACATTATCAGTTCAAAGTCCTGCCCTTTGGGCTATACTTGGCGTCTCGAGTTTTTGCAAAGTGTTGTGCAATTCTCGCAGTGCATCTCAGGACAATTGGAATTCAAGTGTTTCCATATCTGGACGACTGGCTCCTAGCAAGTCCCTCCAGACAAGAAACTCTGGACACCGTAGTCATGGCTTCAGACTTCCTCATATCCATGAGAGTCCTGCTAAATCTCAAAAAAATCACAGTTGCAGCCCTCCCAGAAACTCCTCTTTATAGGAACTCTTCTGGACACCTCCTTTGCGAAAGTTTTTCTCCCAGAGGACAGAAAGAGCGATATCTTACAGATTGCCCAATACATCAGAGAAAAGAGCTTGGTTCAAGCTATCTCGATGCAACGGATGCTGGGTCTCATGGCATCCTCGGTGTTCACTGTACCCCTAGCACGTCTCCACATGAGAACCTCTCAGTGGATGCTCAGTACTCAGTGGTCGCCAACCACTCACCCTCAGTCCTTTCCTATCAAGGTGATAGAACCTCTGAAGAGGTCACTCACCTGGTGGTCGCAGGAGGACAACCTTCGGGAAGGATACTCCTTTGCTCCTCTGGATCATCAGATCTCCATTACCACAGACACATCCCTGATGGGGTGGGAAGCTCACTGCCATAATCTCCACAGTCAAGGTTCGTGGACTCAGGACGAGTCCCAGCTTCACATAAACATCCTGGAGATGACAGCCGTCCTCTATGCAATCCAAGCTTTGAAGGACACACTCTGTCACAAGAACATTCTCCTTCAAATGGACAACAAAGCAGTGATGTATTACATCTACAAGCAGGGTGGTGCACATTCTTACCCACTATGCAAGGAAGGTATGAGAGTGTGGGAATGGTGCCTGGAGCACAAGGCTCTAATCCACATGGTTTACCTGCCAGGAATACAAAATAAGCTGGCAGGACGGAGACAGATCCTCACGAGTGGTCTCTCGACTTAACCGTGGTTCAGTCACTCTTCAGAGAGTGGGGAACTCTAGACCTGGACCTTTTTGCGTCCCCACTCGATGCAAAACTGCCTCTATTCTGCTCCAGAAATCCAGGACCTGGCATTTTCTGTCAGGATGTGTTCAGGCTGCAGTGGACAAAATGCTTTCTATACGCCTTTCCTCCTCTTCCCCTAATTCAGAGGGTATTTCTCAAATTTGAGTCTCAAGGGGAGAAAATGATTCTCATTGCTCCCTTCTAGCCTCGACAGATATGGTTACCGCTGCTCAACAGTCTGTCGGAAAACCCTCGAAGGCGCTTACCCTGCAGATGAACCTTCTGACCCAGGGTCCCATGGTCCATTCCAGTCTGAGGTCGCTTCACCTTCACGCTTAGCTTCTGAACAGATAGAGGTGAACAGATTCAGTGTTTCTCATAGGGTTTTATATATTCTTTTGGCTGTGCGTAAGCCAGCCACTAGAAAAACCTACACAGCCAAATGGAAGCATTTCTCTATCTGGTGTGCAAAATCCTCTTCAAACCCTTTTTCCTGCCCACCAAATAAAGTATTGGAGTATCTTTTAGACCTCTCAAATTCAGGTCTGCAGTACTCTACAGTCAAAGTTCATCTTTGTGCCATTTGAGCTTATCATGAGTTGGTACTTTCCTTGTCACTGGCTCAGTTACCTGTAGTTAAGAGGTTTCTTAGGGGTATTCTGCATACCAGACCTCCTATCACACATCCAGTCACAGCCTGGGACATAAACCTTGTGCTAGACCTGCTCACTTGGAAACCTTTCGAGCCTCTAGCTACCTGTGAGTTGAAGTTCCTCACTTGGAAAACGGCCTTCCTGGTGGCCATCACTTCAGCCTGTAGAGTTTCTGAAATACATGCACTGGTCACAGACCCCCATACATTGTATTTCACAATGACATAGTAGTTCTTAGAACTCATCCTAAGTTTCTCCCTAAGGTTATCTTAGAATTCCATGTAAACCAACCTTTAGTCCTGCCTACCTACTTTGTGAACTTCCAGAATGAAGGAGAGCGTACCCTTCATTCTTTGGATGTTAAGAGAGCGCTGCGATTCTATCTGGATAGAACAAGAGAAATTTGCAAGGCTCAACAATTGTTTGTTTCCTTCAGTGAGACCCGGCTGGGTCAACATGTCGCTATTAGGTGCATTTCAGCATGGCTGGTAGCATGCCTCCACCACTGCTATTCTGTGGCACAGGTTAAGCTGGAAGGCAGAGTGTATGCTCACTCTACTAGAGCAGTCGTGGCATCTCTGGAGGAAATCCCCGACATGCCCATTGCAGATATTTGCAATGCAGCTACCTGGAGCTCAAGTGCATACTTTCTTTAAGCACTATGCCTTGGATGTCCATGCCAGACGACATCTGTCGTTTGGCAGGACCATCCTTAATGGACTTCTGTCCTAAGTATGTGAGCTCTTATTTTTTCCTGCCACCAGTCTTGGAGAATTATTAGCTCGGTACTCTCCCATTAGTGCGAATGAGTGGTGGAGACTTAATGTCCAGAAAAATATGGAAATTACGTACTTACCGTAATTCTTGATCTTCTTGGACTAAGTCTCCACCACTCATTCACACGCCCACTCACCATCCCCCGAGCTCATGTCTCTGTTTTTGGTCTTCACTCTCTCGATGGCTGGGCTGTGAAGACTTCATTGTTGACCCTTCTTACGCGGGTCATTCAGACATCTTATGTCCGCTTTTGTTAGGTTAGTCCCTCTAGGTTAGTTATGCTGCACTTCCTCAAAAAAAAAAGGTACGGAGGCAGTTGGAGGGGCGACGCCGAGACAGTCTTTACTACATGAGCCGGGGTTTGCGGTCCCGCTGCCTCGCAGCTCCATCTCATGCCGGCCATCTTGAAAAGTTTGCTTCCGCTGGGTCCTAGCGCCTCCAGCGTAGATCCCATTAGTGTGAATGAGTGGTGAAGACTTCATCCAAAAAGATCAAGAATTACAGTAGGTACGTAATTTCCACTTCTTCACTGATCATTCTTCTTCAGGAGAAAGAAGATTACATAGTTTGGATGTTAAGAGGGCACGTAGCTACTACATTGAGCACACTAAGGCACTTAGGTATGAGTGTCCCCAATTGTTTCTCACTTATGGTGACGTGGGAAAAGGTAAGCCTGCTACTTAGAGAACTATTGCCAAGTGGATTGTTTCTTGTATTCAATTCTGCAATGAAAAGCGAGGCAAAACACCCCCCTCAGGCCTGAGGACTCATTTAACTATGGGTACAGCTGCTTCGCTGGCTGCTGCCAGGGATATACCTTTACTAGACATATGCAAAGCAGCCACCTTGAAAACTGTCCATATTTTCACCAAGCATTACTCTCTGGATATCCAGGCTAGGAGTGATGCTCTGTTTGAAACAGCAGTACTGCAGAGCCTATTCCCAAAATAGGTTTGGTACCCCCTCCATGACGGTACTGCTTGGTAGTCTGCATATGTCAGAATACAAGACTTCATATTGTTTGAAGAAAAAATTACTCACCTTAGTCATTGTGTTTCTAGGATCGTGGATATGTTATTCATCCACACTCATTGGCCTGTACCTTTCCCCTTTAAGACTCGCTGGAAGTTTTCAAGCTGGCTTCTCCCACCCACCTGGGTGGTATATACCTCCGTTTCGCCCCGTGATGCCAGATCTTCCTTTCCGCTAGAATATTCAGGTTGCCTCCCTCGTGCTCACGCATTTCGTAGGCCCTGGCTTTCAAAACTTTAGCTTTACCGAGATTAAAAATCTTTCGAGTTAGCGGTCGCACTTTTGCGTCTTCAATCATGGAAGAAAAGTCTTCCCCCAGATTTCGACAGTGTCCTTGCGGCCAGAAGATGTCACGCACCAATCCCCACCTCACGTGCGTCTGCTGCCTCAGTGTCTGCCATGACACTTTGTCCTGCAGCTTCTGCTTGGCCTTCCATCCCAACGTCCTGGACGACAGTCTTGCACAACTGAAACTGGGGAGACCGGAGAAGAGGAACCCTCCAGTGAAGTCCAAGGATAGGTGGGCGGTTTCCGCGGCTGCGGGATCCGCAGAGCAACTGGAACATATGCAAGCGTTCGAGGAAGAAGCCGTTCATGCTGCTTACACTCGAAGCATCTTCATTCTGCTCAAACTGGGCTCCACATTCTCAGGCTCCTTCAAGGAGTTGTGCCAGTCTCTTCCCACCCGGGGAGAGGCGCCGTTGGGCTCACACTCCTCCCGATCCCATAAGCGGGAAAAGGAACCAAGCAAGTCTTCATCTCGGCGAAGGTGCTCTTGGGACCGAGAGAGGTCTCAGTCCTAGGAGCATGCAGTCTCTACCTTGGTCGAGATTGCTTCTTCGGCCACTGGCTTGATGGATCTTCCATCAGGCCCGCCATCTGAGGATAGGCCAATGAGGCTGAGATTGTTCTAGACCCCAATCAACCCACTATCGCTGACCCCAGTAGCTGACTCCTTAGAGAGGACTCTGGTCCTTGTCTTCCCCGATGAGGAGAGCCAGCCCACTGGTGTCCCCATTGAGGACCCGGTTCCGGACTCCCAGAAGTCACCGGTCCTGCCGGTGTCTCGCGAGCGACCGAGTCGGCCTACCCGATCTCTATCGAGGTATAGAACGCTCTCTTCTGGAAGGCCAAGGAAGAGCCATAAGCGCTCCAAAAAGAGGTGGTGCCATCGGTCGTCCTCAGATGAGGAGAGGCTCCGGCAGAAACTCCGGCGCTACGAGGACCTCATGTGGCAACAGCTGATCTTGTCTGGGCACAATCCGACTTAAGACTTCTACCCTGACCATTACTTGGCTTTCGCCTCCTAGGCCAAAGCCGACCCCTCCAGAACAGAAACCTTCAGTTCCTCCACCCGTGGGGCCGGCGCCAAAGGGTGATTTGGGCGGCAGGCCGCTGTATCCCAACTCTGCGGACTCGGACGTCACCGGGCTTCACTCTCATCCTGGGGATGACAAGTCGTCCGTTAGCCTGGGGATGGAGGAAGGTCCTTCCTCCTTCCAAGGGATCCTTCGCCTCATCTCTGAGTCCACAGGGATGCCCCTGGAACCTATCCAGGAAAAGGCAGACTACCCTCTTACGGACATCCTTAAAAGATGGGATACCCCGACAGAGGCCTTTCCTGTGGCCAAGGCCACTGTTGGTCCTGTACTCAAACTCTAGCAGCATCCTGCCTCTTGTTCAGCACCGTCTGCCTGCATAGCCCGCAAGTAAGCGGTTCCCATGGGGTCCCTTGTGGGGTCTACAGAGCACCCTTCTGAATGAGAGCCTGGTGACCACCTCTGTGTTCAGGCATACTGGCAGTACTGCCGACGCTGACCGACCTCCCAACAAAGAGTCCAAGCTCTTGGATCATTCGGCGAGGAAGGTTTATGCGGTTTCCTCCTTGGGCCTTCATCCAGCAAGTTCAGCTGTCATCATGGCACACTTCTCTCACGCCCTTCTCAGGTAGTTAGACGAAAAGTCCTCCCACACCTCCTTGCAGACATGCAGATCACGGTCAAGCAGGTCCAAGATCAGGGCCGAGCTGTGACTAAGCAGCAGCTCCAGAAGGCCCTGGACATTGGGGAGTCTTGTCCCCGCTCGATGGCTGTCGCAGTTTCCTCTCACCGCAGGGCTTGGCTGAAGCTCTCCTCCTTCCCGGCGGATACTCAGCACAAGTTAGCTGATGTGCCCTTCCTTAAGACTGACCTATTCAGCCCGGGAGTGGCCAGTCACCTCCAGCGCATAGAACAGTCCAGCACCGCCTTGAACGCTACTTCCGTTAAGAGTTCTTCGAGCAAGAACCAGCAGAAGAAGAAGCCCTTTCGGCACTCTTCCCCTGCGGTTCAGCAGTTCTCCTTACAAGGGGGACAGCAGCACCAGCAGCAGGCTCAAGCCTGGACCCCAACAGGTCCATAAAGGAGGCCGAGGCTCAGGTCCTGGAGCCTCCTCCTCCTCCTCCTCCAAGCTTGCTCAGTGACGGGGTGGGGGCTGCCACCCTTTCTCCCGTCACGACAGCTCTGGGTCCTCCCGTGGGGGGCCTGCTTCGCCACTTCCTTTCTGCTTGGTCCACTGGGTCCTCGAAGTGGTCGGTCAGGGACTGCCTCTAGAGTTCAAGCAGTACCACCCCAGCCGAGCCCGTGCCCCTCGGGAGGAGCGGATATCCGCTCACACTCGGCTCTTTGAGACGACGTTGCTCAGCTCCTCCTCAAGGAGGCAATAGCTCCTGTGACAGATCCTCCAGCAGACCCAGGCTTTGTCTCCAGGTACTTCCTGGTGCCCAAGCGGGTGGGGGGCTGGTACCCCATTCTAGATCTCCACGACCTAAATCAATATCTCAGGTCTCGCACTTTTCGGATGGTCACTCTGTCCCAGATCACACCATCCTTGGCGTGAAACGTGGTTTTGTTCACTGGATCTGCAGGACGCGGTCTTTCACCTCCCAATTCGTCCGTCCCATTAGCGGTTCCTCCACTTCAGGGTCAAGGGGACCCTGTACGAGTTCTGAGCCATGCCATTCGGCCTGTCATCGGCCCCACAGGTCTTCACCAAATGCACTGCATTGGTGGCGGCCCATCTTCGATGTTGGGGGAGTCAGAATTTACCCCTACCTCGACGACTGGCTTCTAGCAGGTAACTCCCTACAGAAGGTGGAGAGATCCAGGGATCTGGCCCTCCCAGACCTGCTCCCAACTCGGTCTCCTAATCAACGAGGCCAAGTTGGAACTCATGCCTTCTCAGGTGATGGGCTTCATCGGAGCAGAGCTCGACTCTTGTCAAGACAGAGCTCTGCTCAGGGCAGAGGTTCTTTCCTCTTTTGCCCAGTCATTTCTGATTAGGCAGTTGCACCCTGCCCGGGACTTTCTGTGCCTTCTGGGTTACATGGCGGCGTGCACCTCGGTGGCCTGTTGGACCCGGTAGCACATGCGCCCCCCTTCAATGGGAGCTGGCCGCCCAGCAGACTCAGCGCCATGGTCAATTCGACCAGCTGGTCACTGTAACCCAGAAGATGTGGGATGCTCTCCAATGGTGGACCGCCCCAGACCGGTTGCAGGAAGGGATCCCATTTGTCTACCTCAAGCCGACCGTCGTCCTCATGAGCAATGCCTTTCTTATGAGCTAGGGAGTCCACATGGGGGACAAAAAGGGCCCACGGGCTCTGTACCACCGAGGAGTCCTGATGCCACATCAACTGGCTGGAGCTCAGAGAAGTCAGACTGGCATGTTCAGCTTTCGCTACTCAGCTCCGGGGTCAAGTAGTTCAAGTCCAGATGGACAATACCACGACCATGTACTACCTCAACAAGCAGGGTGGCATGCACTCCCATTTGCTGTGCAAAAAGGCGCTCTGCATCTGGACCCTCATGAGCCGGTTGGAGGTGGATCTCCTAGCCATCCACGTGGCAGGAGCCTCGAACCATCCAGCGGATACTCTCAGCTGCTGAGGCCAGACATCCCATGAGAGGTTTCTCCACCCAGAGGTAGCTCACAGCCTGTTCTCCCATTGGGGCAAACTGATGGTGGACCAGTTTGCCTTTAGGGAAAACACCAAGCTGAGGCTGTTTCATGTCCGCCCCCTCAGCAGGGCTCGCTGCAGGGGGATGCCTTCTCAAGGCCGCGGACCCCAGGCCTCCTCTACGCCTTCCCTTCATTTCCCTTGATCCACAAGGTGCTCCTCAAGGTGGGGAAGGACAAGGCAAGTGTGATCCTGGTAGCCCCAGACTGGCCACGACAGTTCTGGTATCCATATCTCCTCAGCTGCAGGCACCCAGAGTGGCTTTGCACATGCCCGGACCTGATCTCACTCAATCAGGGGAAGGTATTCCATCCAGACCTTCAATCCCTGCACCTCACAGTCTGGTACCTGAGCGGCTAGAGTTCCAGGCTTTGGATCTTTTCAAAGATGTCTACACCATGGTGGAGGCATCTAGAAAGGAATCTACCAGGAAGTGTTATGTCTTCAAATGGAAATTGTTTTCCAGTTGGTGTCAGAACAAGGGCCTGGACCCCCTGTCCTGTCCCGTGGCTAACATTCTCAACTACCTTTGGTCTCTCTCCAAAGGGGGGTCTGTGGTCATCGACTCTTAGGGTGCACCTGGCAGCCATCTCTGCTTACCGGGCGCAGGCTGGTCAGCAGATGTTAGCGCAGGAGACAGTGGTTGGGTGCTTTTTCAAAGGCCTGGACCACATATCCCCTCTGGCATGTGAACCTCCACCTTGGTGGGATTTACTGCTGGTACTGGTAAAGCTCATGGGCAAGCCATTCGAACCCATGCACAAGTATGAGTTGTGACACTTATCATGGAAGACAGCCTTCCTGGTGGCTATCACGTCAGCCAGAAGGACAGGGGAGCTCCAGGTGCTTTCGGTGGACTCCCCTTATCTGGTCTTCCACAGGGACAAAGTTGTCCTGCGCCCCCACCCAAAATTCTTTCTGAAGGTGGCGTCAGTTTCACCTTAACCAGGTGCTGACTCTGCCGGTATACTACCCTAATTACACCTCGGAGGCCGAATACAGGCTCCATACCTTGGACCTGAGACGTGCTCTCTCCTACTATAAAGAGAGGACAGTGGAAATTTGTGGTGAGGTTCGCCAGCTGTTTGTCACCTACGCTGAAGCTGCTTCTGGCAGACCTGTAGTGAAGCAGACTATTGCAAGATTGATTACATCAAGCATAGGTCTGTGCTATGAGTTGGCAGGCAAGGAGCCTCCCAAAGGGATAAGATCTCATTCTACGCGCCATACTGCTGCATCGGTGGCTGCTTCCAGGGACATCTCTATCCAGAAAATCTGCTGGGCTGCTACCTGGAAGTCAGCAAACACCTTCATCACGCATTACCACATCGACCTTGAGCCACGCTGGGATGCTGGTTTTGGGGTCTCAGTTCTTCAATCTCTGTTCCCTAAGGGGGTGTGCACCTTGGCTCCCTCCTCCCAGAGAACTGCTAGGAGTCTGCCAATAAGTGTGGATGAACAACATATCCACGATCCTAGAAGAACAGGTTACTCACCTGTAACAGTAGTTCTAGGAGTGGTATATATTGTTCATCCACACGGAGCCACCCAACCTCCCTGGCACTGGACGCACAACACGTGGCTTCCAGCAGGCTAAGATCTGGCATCACGGGGTGCAGCCGAGGTATATACCACTTGGGTGGGTGGCAGGAGCCAGCCTGAAGACTTCCGGTGATTCTTAAAGGGGAAAGGGACAAGCCAATAAGTGTGGATGAACAACACATACCACTCCTAGAACTACTGTTACAGGTGAGTAACCTGTTCTTCTGACCTCCCTTCCTGCCTCCCCTCTCAGAACCTGTTTATGGGATGTGGGCTGACAGGTACTGTGTTGCACCTCAGGGGTGTACTTGGCACTCCTCCTTTCTGGAAGGGGGGGAGTGGGTTATTGTTATGTTGTTTTTGGTAGCTATATGTTGGTTCACTACCTGATTATTATTTTGTGTTCTCGACTTGAGTCTTTCGGGGAACCAAAAATGTGTTGCCTGTTGGCTATATTTTTACAATTTCCACTTTAAGAAGTGTAGGTAGGTAGGTAGTTAGTAATAGCTCATAAGAATCTGACGGTTACACTTTGAAGTGCTGCAGACAGAGGTTTGAAACCAAGCTCAAGCTCAGTGTTCAATGCTTCCTGCATAGAGTTAACTCTTTACTCTCCAGAGCAGTTCAAGTGCTGGGGCTAACTTCATATGTCAGAATATAGTAAGACTCCATTAGAAGAAACACAATTACTGAGGTGAGTAATTTTTTTCTTTTCTAACCCCAGGAATACTCCGATATTCCTAACTCTTAAGTAGTATGTCTTTAAGCCAGATCTCCCCAGAGATGGAACATTATGCTAATGATGGAATCATTGGCTCGTGATACTTTTTCAAATGCTGCCACCTATCAACTGCCTACCTTCTAACCCTCAGATTTCTCTCTCCGCCTGTCAAGACTGGAGGCTCTGAGATCCTCTCATCTCACTGTGAAACTTAAAAAAAAAATACATATAAGTATTATATTATTTTCATTTTCTGCCCTTATCTTTTGTTTGTAGTAAACCGTTAGCTTTATTTTATTTAAATTGCTTATTTTTCCCTGTTTGTCCCGGCTCGGAATAACCGGAGGGGAACAGAGGTTTTTTTTTGTCTTAGCGGAGTTTTTCTGACTAAAACACCTTTATTTTTCAGTAAACAGTTTTATTAAAGCTTTTTTGTAACCGCTAGTATCTGTTCCTTTCTCCTTCGGTTCCTGGTTCCGATCGGTTCCCCAATCAGTTCCTGAACTGACAGCAACCGACAGTTTATTTTAAAAAAGTTTAAATTTATTCATGGTTGTGATTTTTGGGTTCTTTTTGCAAAAATGTCTGAAAAACCTAAGAAAAAGACTGGTGAACTCGGTTCCAAAAATTGTATAAAGTGTGGAGACGTTTTTGCCAAGGCAGATAAACACACTATGATCATTTAAAAACTGATTGTGAAATCTGTAAGACCTTTCCAGAAAAAAATTCATGAAAAACATTTGGATAGGGTTAAAAAGAAATTGCCTCCACCTAAGGGTCCCTCATGCTCTGACCAGCAGACACCCTCAGTGGTTGTGGGTGAAACCACAGAAGTCACAATTTCTACCCAATATGGGTACAAAGGCCATCACAAAAAGGCCTGCTGAACTGGCTAGCTCTCTGGTTCCTGTGAAAGACCAAGAAAACAAAGCACACAGAACCCCTGCTGATCAGCCTCTGGAGACTTCTGTTGTGGCTGTAAACATGCCTACTCCACTGGAGATTTCACAGGCACTTAAGGTCTTGCAGGGTCTGATGCCTGCTGGACAGCAGTCTACAGTTCAGACCCCTGCTGCATCAACCCAGTCCTCCCTGCATGAGGCCAGGGAACATTATGGGGAATATGAAGAAGAGGAGCCGATAGAGCCTGAAGTCTCTCCTGAGCAAGAGTCTGGCTCTCCTCCCAGGTCATCAGAGGATTATTCATCCCATTTTTCCTTTGTTAAAGATATCTAGGGCATCCACCACTTTTCTATTACTGAGATGATAGAAGATGAGGAAGAGGCAGAGTATTTGGAAATGATGGGGTTAACACCCACCAAAAAGTTACTGCTTTCCATAAATATATATATTTTTTTTAATTCTTTTTGATGCCTATCCCGCTGCTGGGCCATCCGCCCGGTCACAGACCCTTCGGCTGTGGCTTCCCCACATAAAACTACTCTCCAGAGACCCCCTAGATTGCCCCCCAGGGAGGGGTGGTGCCACGAATGATGGGATAGGGTGGGAGTCGGCCTGGGGAGCCAATTGCAACTGGAGGGCGGCCTTCACTGAGGCAGGGGGCAGGCATCTATTTTTCTCCTATAGGCGGTGGGTGGGAACGTGCAATGACACCAGTGTCCATGCCACCCCTTGGAATGTTGCCGGTCGCTGAGGTGCCCCTGGCCTCCGCTAGAAGTCCCCCATGCACCGGAGATGCACCACACCCTCCCCCTAGAGAAGGAGAGCAGTCCATGGAATGCTTGATCCTTCTCCCCCCGGCCAGCCCTCTGGCGACCCAGGTCCATTTCCGAACCCGGGTCGCCAGCAGAAATCCAACTGCTGCGCTAACGGGCCAGCAATAAATACGTTTTTTGAAAGGGATGCGATGAAGCTCCTCCAGACACCTGGGTCTGTCACTCCTTTGGATAAAAGGTTGGAGAAGTACCAGCTAGACGGGGAAGGGGCTGAATTTTTATTCTCCCACCCTGACCACCAGGGGGTGGTACAAGCTGCAGCCTGTGACAAGGCAAAACTACCTCTTGCTTCTCATCCACCAGAGGACGATTCTAGAAAAACAGTATGGCCAAAAAGGGCTATTTATCAGCCTCTTTGGTGATAAGACAGGCTAATTTCCAAGCTTATGCAGCCCAGTACTAAAAATCCCTCTGGCAATCTGTCATGGCTATGGCAGACAAAGCTCCTTCCAGTCCTTAAGCAGACCTTGCTGAGACTGCCAGATTTGGCTTAGAGGCTGCCAAATATCAATTTCAGATGGCAGCAGACACCAACCACACTGATGCCAGATGGATGGCTAATACAATTGCCAGAGAAGGTTTGCTTGGTTAAAAGTCACAAGCCTTACTCAAGACACTTAGAATAAGGTTCTGGATTTCCCAGTCCAGGGTAATTCCCTCTTTGGAACTCACACTGAAGCCTATATGAAGTGGACGAGTACAAGGCCACTTATAGAGCAATTCTGCCAAAGAAAAGGCTTCCCTGTCCACAAAATCATATGGAAGGGGAGGCAGAGGCAGACAATTTCATTCCAGGCCTTTTATCAGGCTATGGCTGTACCCCAAGTGCAACAGTACCCTCAGCAAGAGTAGTTCAGGGGCAGAAGAGGTTCCAGGCGTGGTTCCCATTTCCAGCCCCAGGCAAAGCAGGATCCCTGACTTGTCCTCCCAGGCCACCTCCCCACTTCCAGTAGGGGACAGACTGACTCACTATTTCCAGACTTGGAAACAGATCACCACAGACAAGTGGGTCCTGGAAGTAGTGCTTCCGGGTTTGTCCCTAAGCTTCAAATCCCTTCCCTCTCTAAGAACCAGAGTGTTCAAATCAGCTTCCAATGCAGAAAGCTGTTGGAAAAAGAGGTTCAAAACCTATTGTTGGCAAAAGCAGTGGAACCTGTGCCTCCACAGCAAAAGGGAAAGTTTTTTTTTTATTCAAGATACTTCCTCACAACAAAGAAAAAGGGGAATGGCAGCCTATCCGAGACCTAAGGGTACTAAATAGGCACTTACTAAAGCCAAGATTCAAAATGGTAACCTTGTCACTGATTCTGCCAGCTCTCCAAAAAGGAGATTGGCTGGCATCCCTGGACCCATTTCCACATCCTCATAAGGGAGTCTCACAGAAAGTACCTCAGGTTCAGACTCCCTTCAGGTCATTACCAGTTTTCAGCCCTGTCATTTGGTCTCACTTCAGCTCCAAGAGCGTTCACAAAGTGCATGGCAGTGGTTGTGGCACACCTGCGAAGGCAGGGTGTCAGTGTTCCTCTATCTGGATGACTCGCTGGTAGTGGGAAAATCTCAATGGGTAGAAGAACATCTTCAGCTGACATAAGGACTCTTGGAGTCCCTGAGGTTCCTGGTGAATCTCAAAAAGTTAGTCCTTCTCCCTGTGCAATTACTGCAGTTCATAGGAGCAGAACTAAATACCCAGAAGAGCAGGGCTTACCTACCTCTGGACAGGGTAAAAAGCATCCTGTAGATGATGAGCTCCTTTAGCTTCAACAAACCAAAAACTGCAAGACAGTTCCTACAGTTACTGAGCCACATGGCAGCTGCCGCTGGCACAGTTTTAGGTTACAGGAGACATCCAATTCCACCTAATGTGCTTATTGGTGCCAAAGAAAGGATTCTCTCTCAAAGCTGGTTCCAGTAGCAAAACGTTACTCCTGTCCCTTCAGTGGTGGAAAGAGGAAGCCAACCTCAGAGAAGGTGTTCCTTTCAAAAGGAGCCTCATTCAGTGATTCTCACAACAGATGCATCACTACTAGGGTGGGGTGCCCACCTAGGGGATCACACTGCTCAAGGCACTTGGTCCAGTGCAGAATCTCTCCAGCACACAAACCTACTAGAGCTCAGGGTGGTGTTCCTGCCACTTCAAACCTTCACATCACTAGTTCAGGGAAAGGTGGTACAGGTCAGAACAGACAATATCACCACCACGTACTACATAAACAAGCAGGGGGAACAAGGTCAGATCCTCTCTGCACAGAAGCTAAGAGAATCTGGACTCTGGCCTACTCTCAGGGAGTTTCTCTTCAGGCCATCCATCTGCCAGGCAAGGACAATATCCTAGCAGATGCCCTGAGTCGAATAAACCAGGCCCATCAAGAATGGACCTTGAACAGACAGGTGGTGGAAGTGATTTTCAAGAGGTGGGGCACTGTAGAGATAGACCTCTTTGCATCCCATGAAAGTCACCACCTGTCACAGTATTGTTGCAGACCCCCAGCTCAGGGAACGGTACCCCTGGATGCTCCTATTCTGGACTGGTCAGGGAAGTACCTGTATGTGTTCTCCCCCCCCCCCCCATTCCCTCTGCTGTACAGGGTGCTACTCAAGCTCAAGGCCCAGCCAGCCTCAATGATCTTGCTAGCCCCAGATTGGGCCAGACAGCCATGGTACTCTGCTGCTCTCCATGTCTGTGACCAAACCAATACACCTTCCTCGGAGACACAACCTGCTAACTTCCAGTCAGGGGAGACTCCTGTACCTGAACCTCAAGTCATTCAGACTCAAAGCATGGCACTTTAGGACCTAGAGTATGCAGTCCTGCATCTCTCTAAAAGTGTTCTGGATATTTTAAGGGGGTTCAGGAAACTCTCCACCAAGAAAACCTACGCCTCTAAATGGAAAACATTTTCTATCTGATGCTCCACCAAGAATATGGTGCCAGCTCAGGCAGGGGTTCCAGCTGTGCTGGACTACCTTATTCATTTGCATTCACTGGGCCTGCAGCCAACTACTTTATAAGTTTACTTAGCTTCAGTGTCTGCTTACACTTCAGCTGGGAAGACTGCCTCTATGGCATCAAATTCTATCTTCAAGAGGTTCTTCAGAGGTCTGGCCCACCTGCACCCCCCCTTACAGGGAACCGGTGCCAGCCTGTGATCTAAATGTCTGTATTGCCAAGCTCATGGGTCCCCCTTTTGAACCCATGTATTCAGCTCCTTTGAAATAGGTCACATGGAAAACGGTTTTCCTACTGGCAATCACTTCTGCTAGAAGGATCAGTGAGCTCCAGGGTCTCTGCATTGAACAGGACTACATTTCACTCCACAGGGACAAAGTGGTCCTGTGAACAAACCAGAAAATTTCTTACAAAGGTGGTTTTGGACTTTCATTTGAACCAGTCCATCACCTTACCTGTCTTCTTTACTGAGCATTCAAGCTGTGGAGAGCATAGACTGCACAGTCTTGATATCAAGGGAGCTCTTCGCTACTACATGACAGTCACCAAGGCCCACAGACAGGAAACAACTGTTCCTGATTTATGGGGATGTAGGAAAAGGAAATCAAGCATCTAAGAGGTCCATTTCTCACTGGATAGTTCAGAGTATTCAGTTTTGCTATTCAAAAGCTGGGAAGGAGGCACCAGCAGAGGTACAGCTGCCACTATAGCAGCTTCCAGGGATGTTCCTCTGGTGGACTTCTGTAAAGCAGCTACCTGGAGAACAGTGCACACCTTTACTAAGCATTACAGCGTGGACACACAGGCTAGGTGTGATGCCATGTTTGGTACAGCTGTCCTGCACAGTCTATTTCCAAAGTAGATTCTGTGCCCACCTCCAAAGGTACTGGTTCTTAGTCTACATAAGAGTAGGGGATATTGGGAGTATTCCCGGGGTGAGAAGAAAAAAAAATATCACAGTAGTCTTGTTTCTTCCAGGGATACTCTACTATTCATAACTCTCCCACCCTGCCTCACCTGCTAGAACCAGAGGTCTCTACACTCCATGCTGTTTTACCAGGGGTATGTGTGCCACACACTGACTTTTGTATTTGGAACTGTATTCTCATGGTTTTACCCCCTTCAGGTAATTCTGACATTGGAGGTGTTTTAAATGTTTTCCCTCCCATTGGAGGCCTCTGGAAATTCTTCTTGGGCCCGGTCTTGTCAGGCAGCCACAAAATCTGAGGGTTAGAAGGTAGGCAGTTGATAGGTGGCAGCATTTGAAAAAGTGGCACAAGCTAATGATTCCATCATTAGCATAATGTTCCATCTCCAGGCAGATCTGGCTTAAAGGCACACTGCTTAAGAGTTATGAATATTGGAGTATCCTCTGGAAGAAACAAGATTACTGTGGTAAGTAATTTTTTCTTCAGGCACATTCCGGGAGGATACAGATTTGAATACAAAACATCAACAGTGTATATAGTACAACAACGGATGAACATAGGTAGGGTACAAGTCAAATGCAATTCATCACTGGACAAATACCAGGTGAAGATAAAGGGACATAAAAAGTGCAACATTCACATGGTCAAATACCGTCAATTAGAAAGACAGTATTTTAGATACATAAATTGAGAAAAGTACATTAAATGGAACAAAACAGGAATACAATTAATCAGATGGGGACAAACCAGAGCGCTACAGGGTGTGAAAGTACAGTGGCTGCATGGCAGATAAAAGAAATGCAGTAGTTGATGCCAATTCGGAAGGAGACACGAAGTATAACAAGAATAAATGTCAGGGTTTGAGTCTAATGCAGAGGGGAGGGAGAGGTGGTGGACAAGGTTATAAGGCAGGGGAGCCAAGAAAAAGACAGTTGCTTGTGAGCAAACAAAGTGCAGTGGGGTTTAGGAAGTGTGGTGGCTAGGAGGTAGAGGATGGAGGGTCTAAGGTGGATAAAAGCATCTGCAGGGGGCCGACACATGTAGATAATTACGGTGTAGTCTTTTAAAGTGAGCATGATTCAGAGCATATCAGATGGCTAGGAAAAAAGAGTTCCAGTAGTGAGGGGCCACACAGGACAAAGCATGAGCACCCATAGAAGCTTTGCATCTAGGGATGTGGAGAGGAGTTTGGTCAATAGATCTAAGCTCATAAGAAGAGGATTGTGGATGCAACACGGAGGCTAGGAATTGAGGTTTTCTTGATCTGATAATGCCATCTATAAGAGAGCCAAAGGAATAGAGACAGTAGGGGAAAGCCATTTAAGGTCAGCATAAAGCTAACAGTGGGGATGCAGAGGCATGGTGGTAAATATTATTATAGGTGGTATCCCACTTACGGAGAGTGGCTTTAGACATACCTACATCTCTGACCGAGCCGTAGGTCAGGGCTGGGAGCATAATGCCTTGTGCAACAGCTAGCCTGGCTGCTGGGGTTAGGGCACAGTTTGTTCTGTAGTGATCCAATTTTGGCATTAACTGACTTAGAGGTCACAGCGAAGTGCTGATCAAAGTCCAGGGACGTGACAAGGAAGATGCCCAGGGACTTGAAAGAACACTGACCAATAGGGAGCCATCAATACAGGAGATTTTTTTTTTAGAAGGTCACAGTTTGCTCTAAGCCTGGCAGGGGAACCAAAATGCATGGGGTGGGTTTTATCCACATTAAGAATAAGTTTGTTGCTGGACAGCCAGGATTGAATGTGGAGGAAGTCCGAGGAAAGAGAGTGACTGATGTCCGAGATATTCCTGGTGCTGAAACAGAGGACCAGGTCATTCACATACAGCAGGGACGAGCAAGCAGGAGTGAGCAAAGAGATACCGTTAACGAAAATGGAAAAAAGGAGGGGGCTAGTATGCATCCCTGAGGAACTCTAATATTTATGGTAGTAAGATTGTACCTGGCTGTGTTGAAATTGACAGCCTGCTTCCTGTTTGACAAATGGCTATTGAACCAAGCCACAACATCGGGAGAGAAACCAAGACAGCGTAGCTTGGTAAGGAGAAGGGAGTGGTCAACAAGGTCAAATGCCTACTTTTTCCCCACTTGCTCCACCAAACAAATGGCAAAAAGTGGTTAAACTTGTAGTTTTTGCAGTTATTCGCTGGATTTACGGTCGGAATCCGTACAGTCTTCATTTCTGTATGTTTTTTTTTTTAAAACATGATTTGGGTGATGAGGAAACCAAAGAAACCCAGGCTCTTCCCAGGACTTCTTTACACATAGGCAGCCGCCACAAAGCCAAGGTCCATGGAGAGATGCATCGACCACTGAGGAATCGGCAATTATCATCACTTCACAAAATGCCACTATGGAGAAGATGCATAAAGCGATTGAGTCTCTTAATACAAGATTTGACTCATTTTCTCAATGTCTGGCGGCAGTGGAGCAGAGGGTTCAGACCCAAGGAGTGGAGGTGATGGAAGTGACAAATACAGTGGGCGAGGTGCTGTCTGTTTCAGCAGGTTTGGTGAAGGAAAATCAACTGCTGCACATTCGACTGGCACATACTAAGAATCTCCTACAGGAGAGAAATGTCCATATAAATGGCTTGCCTGAACAATCTGAAGTCTCTGATCCTATTCCATCAATATTGGCTTTGTTCCAGGAACCCTTGGCTCTGGATCCAGACACGGTTCAGCTGGACGCAGAAAAAGTGCTACAGGATTACTCCTCCTGAAAACTAGTTCAGTTTGCCAGCGTGATTTACTTCTAAAAGCTGCCTGGACCACTAAAGACTTTAAGGTGAATGGTAACAGGATACAGCTTTTCCCGGACTTTTTTTTTTTTTATTACTTTGTGTTTATTGTTTTAGGTGAGACGTACACACAGTCCCTCATACAGGGCAACAGTAATTGACAAAAATTACAGTGAGATTGTGACATTCATAATTGCCCCCTGTATTCTTTTACAATAGGACTGGGGGCATCCAGAAGTTAGAATCCATTAATTCTCCAGTAATGGTAGTCATCTCAACTGTTTTGGATTGTCCTCAATTAGGCAGAATTATAGAGAAACATCAAAAGTAATCTCTAAAGAATGCTGTTTAATCCACGCTTACAGAACTACAGGAAAATTAATGCTGTTGTAAATATTTGTTTTAAAAGTGCTGCCCAGAACTGGTTTGGCCAAATCCAAGCCCTCCAGTAATGCATATGGAATTTGTCACTTCAGGACTGTAAAGCAGGTTAGCCCTTTAGCTTTTGGGCGCCTGAAAGTCTGAGGACAGTGATTTATTCAATTGGGGGGGGGGAATAATTTCAAGGAGCCCGCACAGTATTGACATTAAAAGTGTTTCTGTCAGAACTAATGTGGGACTGCTAAATGTAATTTAGAGCCTTCACATGTTCATGATCCTGTGATGAACTCAGAAATCTTCCTAGACTCTAAGTCTTCACCATTTATTCACACTTCTGGGTTCTAGCTGGAGGCGCTAAAACCCTGTGGGAGCCAAAAATCTTCAAGAAGGCCGGCGCCGACACAGGACTGCGCACGTGCAGCACCATAAGACTGCCTCACGCCATATAGGCTATTTCGGTGTCAACCCTCCAACTACCTCAGTTCCTTTTTTCCACCGAGTACACTTCAGTGATTACGTCACTCACTCGCAGGGAGTCAAATCTCAACACTTATACAACAGCAGTTTCGTTTTTTTAAGTTATTAAAAAAAAAAATGTGTTTTCTTCTTCAGCCCTACCGATTGAGGGAGTCTATCATGGATGGAGATGGTTATGAAGCATAGCGGATTAGTCTAGGGCACACTAGAGTTCTAGGAATCACCCTGGGCTAGTAAAATTTAGGGTCCAGCTTGGTGACCTCACCAGCAGAGTCTCTGGAAATGATGTAGTACTTGACCCTTCGCCCATCCTCTTCCTGCACCAGGGCAAAAGTTTTGAACAGAGTAACTCCAGTCCAGATCGAAAAATTACACATCCTCCTTGCTCGATTAACTCTACCGTGCACAGTCAATGGAATATCATAACAGGAGTCCTTATAGGTTATAATCTGGTCTATAGTCTCCTGAAAACATCCACACTTCCCAGCTCTCCTCAATGGTGTCCCAGATCTTCTCCGACAGACCGCTACTCGGTGCCAGGCCACTCCTTGCAACTTTCAGCACCAGATCACTGAAACAGGCTGGATACACTGAATTCTGCAGCGGTACCATACTGCAGCCAGCAGCCAAACGGACAGTCTACCCCCTCAGGTCTTTGAGGTCTAGGGCCTCCACTCTGTTTAAGTTTACAAAGTTTTGACAGACACAGGGGAGCCACTGCCAAGCTGTAGGTGATACGGCTTTGGAATGTTCCCCTCAATACAGGGATCAGTGTACGTCTTCACCTTAGGACTGGGTTCCTGGGCAAATGCCATGACTCCTTCCTCCAAGCCAGAAGTGCACACCACTACAGAATCAACCACCTCTGCATGGGGTTGGTGAGGGGTAATATTTGCAGATGCCTCCCAATCAGTCACCTAGTCCACTGCTGAGGAGGGGCTACCAGGGCGAGCTAATTCTGGACTTGTTGACAGCTGCTCCCTTCCATGGCCTCTCCCGCTGCCACTGGGAATGGCGGCATAAACTTGTGGGGAAAGGCTGGGCAGACGTCTAGTGCCTTCCCCCACCGGTTCACCAGCAACTTCCCCCAAGGCTCGCCTCATCTACTCCCATGCTGCTGCTCCGGCTAGGGTCTCTGGCCTGTCCATACAAGAGGGGGCATCATGCCAGCCCCAGAATGGATTTGCTTGGGTATGGCACCGCTCCATTGGAAAATTCAATATACACTGGTAGCCGCACTAGCCACTCCTCAATAGTATAGCACACCACACAACCATCCATGGTGGAACCTTTCTCCACCATATCCCAAGTCTAGGCTAGTAGTGACACAAGGATGGTCACCCTATGCTCTTTTGGTGCTCCTTGCATGGTGCAGATCCTTTTGGGGTTAAACACATGCTCCAAACACTCCTCCAGGAACCCTGCTCAAAATGGTGCCTGCTTCTTGATGGAGAATCTCGAGCACCAGTACCCAACTCAAAGTCAGCCAATCACAGCAAAGCATTTACATACCAGCGATTTTTGTCATGTGCAAGTTCATGTGCCACCACTCCAGGGAGCGAGACAGCAGTTCAGACAAATGGTGGCACCCTCTGGCAATGTGCACTTAGAAAGCCTGCGGATTTAATTCAGTAGTCCCCCTGCAGCTCTCAAACGTTAGTCCAGGCACTAAACATGCGCCCCAGAACACTTCTTCAAATCCCGGATGAGCCCCACATTTGTAAGCCCCCTGCCCAGATATCTAAGGGTATCCTGATGGTAACTGTTGGGAGAGGGTGCTCTACAAGCCAGAAAACCCAGTCCATGGAAAATAGAAATATGCTTATTACCTGGTTCCTTTGATGACAGTGAGATGGCTTCGCTAGTCGAGGAGCAGGCTCTCTTCATAGGTTCCAAAGATGGGCTGCAGGGGGCAATGTTCATTAGCAGGCATAACATGCACAGTTCAGATTGATGAAATTCAATATCTACTCCAGAATCAACAGTGCAAAACAGATTTAATGAACAAGAAAGTTAATGAACCACTTCATGGAGCGTGGGGAGGGAAACATACATGGGGATTCTTCAGACTGAAACCTAACATTTCTTCTGCAATGATCTCTTTGGTCAACAGATTGATTTATTGTATGCAGACACTCCTCTGAGCCGAATAAGCTACATTCCTGCCAGCAGCTATACGGTGGGCCAAACTTAGAGGTATTTCATGCCTAGCAGCACTCTTTTCATATCCCTTCATTTCACTCTGAACTTTACATTGGCAATGGTTTACATTCCCATTCTCTTGAGTCTCAGCAAAACTTCAACTGAAGTAGCAATTGTAATTGCATGAGATGTTTCTACTGCCCCCAGTCCTTACTTTGCCTTTCTTTAACCCTTCACCACGGGGGTCATCTTATAATACATGGAGCATTTTCTTTACTTCAAAGTCTAATTCAAATAGGTGTTCTTTCAGCAAGAACTAAACCACCAAAGACCTTCCTGATATCCAATCACTAATGCCACACACCGTCTGTTTGCCCCTGCAGAGTGTTACATATCCCGAACCTACAGAGACCAAAGTTTCCCTGAGGAATTCTGCACACTCCCGGACCTACAGAGACCCAGAGGCACTATCCGCTTAGGCAGCGATTTCAGTTTCTGAACTGCTTTCACCCAGGGGACTGCTGCTTGTGCCATATGGAGCACCCGGACAGCTTGCCACCCCATCAGGGTCCCAACCAACCATTCCCCTCTTCCATATAGGCTGCATCCCCTGGGAGCCCAAACACTGCAGCGGACCCCAGTCAGGGGAATAGGAGTAAAGCTGCCACCACTACACCCTCAACAGTCCAGGCTGCCACCTCTGAACTGCCACAGCAGGCCCGCTCACAGAAAACATACTGGCTCCCAGCCTGCATTTGGCCATGGGCAAGATTACTTAAAATAGAGAGGGCCCCATCGGTGCTTACCCTACCATGGTTCCAAAGATCATATGGCAGGCTTCCATTCTACTTCCTCCTCGGGCTCTGGCTTCCAACAAGCATTGATAGGCTCCAAACTTGTGCTCCACAGCTCCCCCTCTGCTGCCCAAACCACCGCTTCTCCATATGCGGGTCTTCGAGGGAGGATGGCCAGGGTGACAAGTGGCCCATTCCGACCCCGCCACGGCCCTCCAGACAAACTTGCAGGCCGAACTCTTGACTTCTGTTCTCTTGGGCTTCTCTGGAATCCCTCAATGGCACAAAACCCTCTCTTTTATACTGCTAGGGATGGAGCCCCCTGTCGGCAGCAAGCAGGCCAACATCCCATACCTACCGGCACTGTAGCTGTGTCTCTGCCTTGACACAGAAATTTAACTAATAAGCTCCCAGAGGCTGCTTGCATAGGGAGTACATATTTAAATTGTTTTTGGCATCTCTTTCTCGCCACCACTGGCCCCCCAGCCCTGTCACCATGGTGTCCACTGGAACTTAGCTCTTTAGCTTACTGAAGTGCAAGCTGGCCGGGTGCGATGCCTGTGAGTAGCCAGTATCATCCCGCCGGTCAGTGAATTTTCAGCCTCCATTTGTCTCCCATTCCCCAGTGCAGAGCCGTATGCGTGCAATGACACCAATGGCCAAGCTGTGCACGCTTCCTCATGCTGCACACCGGGCGTTTGCTCTGTCTCCGCCCCTATCTTTGGAGCCGGTGTGCCAGCCTCCAGCTGCCGCTAGGGGCCAGGCATGCACTGGTCTCTGGTCCCACCCCTCTCCAAGAGAGGAGAACTGTCCTCTGAACACTCGATCCTCTCCCTTCCTGGCTGACCCACTAGCACCGTGAGCACGGGTCGCTGGCATGGCATGAGGTAAGGCAGTGATGCTTCAGCCTTCCAGGCCACTGGGGCGGCTACTTATTTAAATATTTTAGTCTTTCTTCGTAGGGTTTTTGATCCAGGCCGTGCACCCTTTTGGTTGCTCGCCTCTGTACTGCTTCTACCCTTGTCTGTGTCCTTTCGGAGAGGAGTCCTCCAGAACTGAATACAGTACTCGAGATGGAGCCTCACCAGTGATTTATACAATGGTTTTATTACCTTCCTCTTTCTGCTGTCGATACCCCAGTCTCTCTGACCTTTGGAATAAAGTTTGTGGCATTAAAATCCCAAAATATTTTAGTTTCCACTAGCTTCTGTTCCAGAGGATTTTAAACATTCATTCCAGTCACTGAGCGCACACTATCAGTTAGGAAAATAATTCCAGTGATCACTGGATTTATGGTTTATCTGATCTAGGAACATCTCACCATGGTAAGCAGAGGGAGCCCATGTACCTGTCTATAAACCGCACCACCCCTCACCATGGTAAGAAGGAAGAGCCCATGCACCAGTCTGTAAACCCCACCACCCCTCCTCACTGTGGCAAGCAGGGGGAGCCCATGTGCCAGTCTATAAACCCCACTACCCCTCCTCGCTATGGTAAGAAGGGAAGCCCATGTACCAGTCTGTAAACCCCACCACCCCTCCATAAAAATCTAAATATGCAATTCCCTCCCACAGTGTGACGGCCTCACGTGAGTGCAAAGCCAGTTGTCTCAACTGTACGTATCATTGGCTGAGTCCTCATGCAAAGAAAGACTTGTGGTTACTCTGCAATGTATCAAAATTCCAAACAAAAAATCTGTTCCACACTTTGGCCAAGTGATGCTATCTTAAAAAAGTCACATACAGCAAATAAGAAAAAGCACCCATCTCCAGTCACTTTAAAAGAGCAGCCATACATTTAGGGCTGTTTCAATGTAGCTATCATATTATGTTTGCAGCTTCCTCATAGCAGCATAAGTAGCAGGAAAACTGACTGCTCATCATGCAGTTTAAGGTGCTCACTGCAAAGCAGTGCCAGATTATGTTTTGCTCATGTTCTCAGTGGACTTTTTTCAGATAATATCTAAATACTTGTGCTCCTATGAGAAAGCGGTAAATAACATATAATGGTTACAGTGAAACAGCCTTGAGTGTACGAATGCTTTTTTACGCAACTGGAGGTGGGTGCTACTTTCTGTGTAATACATGAAGATTGGGTGCTAATGTACACAATTATTATGGAATTGGGCACTAATGTACTCAATTATGTGTCCAGGTTACGAACACCCACCCCTCCTTTCATTAGATGCTGCCATACAGGACAGTGGGGTTCAAGAACAACCTCAGACTTCTGCCTCCATTGGCCACCACAGTCAGTTTATCATATACTCACTCTCCAAGGCAGTAGGGAGGGTCAAACTACACCAATCATGAACATATTTCAAATGGTAACGTGACAAGCAGGAGTTGGCAGAACCCCAGAGAAGAACACCCATCACCCCAACTAATTCAGATCAGTAATTGGGGCTGTGTCATGGCTGATGGATCAGTGATGGAAAGAATGATGGTGGGGGTAAGGGTTAGGCAGTGGGGTGCAGATTCCCCATTAAGAAATGGATGTGCTGGCCAGCAAAAAGCAATGTGCTGCCATCTGCCATCCAGATGACCCAGATTTGGCTCGTCAAGTCTGGTGCTGATCAGCAAAGTCAAGTTCAGGTGTCCAGCTAGGATGCCTGCTGCCTAGGGAATACTAGCTCTTCTTCCAGTACTATTGTCCCATAGTGGTTCTACTGGAAAGGGAGCCATAGGGACAGGATAACATGGTCCCTCAGAGGAGTGGTCATGGCATGCACTTGCTTGCTGCCATGAGATGCAGAGGCATCTGTCATCCAGAGCAGGGGTTTTCTGCTGCCCTGCATCCTCAGGCTGCACCTCTAGAGTGGGAGGGAATTAGTAGCATAGGGGCAAATAAAGCAAGATGGCTTGGGACAGATAACTTCCTCTTGCCCTGAGCTGCCTGGCCCACCTTCTCCCTCTGATACCCATAGTTCAATGAAAGTATTCTCCTCTGAAGTTTGGGGTCCCCTCCAAGGTCCCTCCCACATGTGGTGGATAAGCCTCAGATTATCAGTCCTAGCCAGAGTTAGGAGTAAGACCAAAGTAAGGTAGGGAGTGTCTGTTCCCAGCAGTCTTCATGCTGGAAAGAGACATAAGCTGGAAGGAGGCTTCCAAGCCAGTTGAGGGGTGCAAGAAAGAAATCAGCTGAAACTAGTGTGGTTTCAAAACTGGTCCACAGCACTTTTCTTCCTAATTATATTTGTGACTGTTTACTGTCCCATGTTCTGGTGTGTCTGATTTTGGGACACTGTAGTACATTACTGGCAGGCTACTGGTAAAGCAGTACCAAAGGGTGACCTTGGTTTCCATGCAGATTTCGGTATCCCACTCTAGGGACGGGGTGGGGGATTCAGCTCCTCAAGGCTAGACAGGTTTGGGTTGCTTGGTTTTTACACAGCCCACCCAACCACGGAGCAGCACTGGATGATCATCCAGTCTTTTCTGACAGATGAGATGCAGTCATAGCGTCTCCGAAATCAGCAGGGTAGGAGACTAATAGGCATTTACACCACCCAATAAAAAAAAGTAAACCTCATGGAATGTACTTACAAGGCTGATCATGGTGGGCCTCCAAGAAGAGAATGATGGAAAGTCCTACTTGGGTGGTCTAGGGTAAGTGAACTGCCATTTCCCTAAACTACTGTGATCGGCAGGACTACAGGTGGCAGTGCAATCAGGAGGAAATGTGTGTGGGAGACAAGGATGTAAACACCAATGTGTCTTGTGTACCTGCATCAGGGGCTTCCCTGCGTCCTCATATGGGCAAAGTTTATGGAGAAAAAAAGCTGAAAAAGTCACTGGACAGGCAGATGTTATTCAACCTTGCCCTCACATCATTCAAAGACCTTCTCACTCTGCCTCCTTCACTGTCGCCTGGATGTTGGGACTCCCCGCCTAGAAGTAAACAGCAGGGCACCATACTGGGCTGCAACTGACTGGTCCCACAGAGAGAGTGGTACATAGAGGCAAAAACAGCAGCGGAGGAAAAAAAGGCTATGCAATTAAAATAAAAGATATGCAAATTAAAAACAAATAACTTTATTGAAAGACAGTTTACAAACTTTTTTTTAGGGCCAGGTATGTTATTCGGAATTCTGATAACCCATCCAAGCTCATAACTATTTTTTAGTTTATATATTTAAAAAAAATAGTTCTAGGATACAAAACAAAATATTAACTTCTACACATTTGGACCAGTAACACATCTAGCTGTGAGGGACAAAACATTTCCAGCATTCCTGAATTGGATATGAAGTGTTGAAATTTGGCAGGAAACATCCAGGATTGTAAACACCCCCAATATTTACATGGAGCTGTAACCGACTGTTATCCACGAGTCTGAACAGTAAACAAAGGGCTTGGTACAAATTCCCACACAACCAGCATATATATATATTTTTTTTTAAAACAGCATCCCCCGCCAGCCATGTGCTTTTTGCACAGTCACCTTTCCAGTCTGTAAACTTCAGTCAACACTTTGTGTATATATATATTTTTTTTTTTTTTTAATTAACCCACCTCCCATTCCCCCCCCCTTAATAGCTCTCTACCACGACAATAGGGTTGACATGGCTGCAACCTTCTTTCAGCTAGGAGGATGGGCGAGTGACTGCCTCTGCAGGCTTTAACAAAGCCACTTCAGGGTTAGTCAGTGAGCAATCAAGACAGCGCACCTGCACCCTCCCTCCCCAGAAGATGAGAGCAGCGATCAGGATAACACACTCCACTGTACAGACACAGTCATAACATTATAATCACACCTCTAAAATGGTGTGTATAAACAACATACAGTACCCAGAAAGCTTCCATTGTAATGTGGTACCTGCCTGAAACTTGAAGTCATGGCATCAGGGTGCGTGCAGATGGAAGGCTGAGCGTGTGTGCGCACACTATTGGATATCTGGGCTTATCGCATGGACTCCCACCTCACTTGGCTTTTTCTGTATGGACCCTTCAGCACTAATAAAATAATATTGTCTCTCTGACTCTCCAGTGGAAAAAAAAATAAATCAAAAACTCCGCATTAACCCTGCTGTGTAATTATGCTAGCGAGCCAGACCCATACAGAGGGGAAGCAGGCACAATTAAGCAGAAGAAACCATCTTCAGAGTTTTTCTACTTCCTGCAGGGTGTGCTCCAGGATGGTGTCGTGTCCCTGGAATTTAAAGTAACCCAGGAATTTCTTCTTTTCCAGCATCATGGGAAACCAGTAAACATCATCTGGCCACATCTGGCTATATGGGATCCTGTCCATTTCAAACCACTGTGGCCGCATTTCTGTGGGGGGAAAGAACATTAGTTACAGAGGCTATACTAGCACAGCTGAATCACAAAATAGGTAAGGTATTATCACAGGTAGCCAGGAAAAGGTAACAATCACTAGAGGCCATGAAAAGCAGCTGGGGGGGCAAGCAGGAAATGAGGGTTACTCACCTGTAACCATAGTTCTAGGAATGATATGTGGTGCACATCCAAACTCTGGGAGTCTTTGTTTCCCTTTATATCCAGCTGGAACGTCTTCAGGCTAAGCTCCTCCCACCCATGAGGGTGGTATACTCCGCAGCTCCGCCCTGTGACATCAGATCTTGCACGGCGGAAGCAGGGATCCATGTGCCACTTGCGAGGGGAGGTTGTGTGGATGTGCACCATTTACCACTCCTAGAAAGTTAGTTACGCAAAGATTTTTGTCATAACAGTATATCTTCTAGGAATGTCTCTTGCAGTAAGTCATTACTTCTGGGAGTACCCGATAGGTGGCGCTCCTGCACGGAAGTTTCTTCTAACAGTCTCTGCACCAGGGACTACCCACACGACCTCACTTCCTGAGCTGTACCTATAAAAGTGGGTGGTCCCTCGTAAGCTCCGTTCCTCGCTAGTTTCAGCTTGGGAGAGTGAGGGGAACAGAGGTACCAAAGCTCCCTAACCCTACATTGTTTTTCCTGTTGCAGAATGGCAGGGGGTCGGAGGGAAGGAAGCTACTTACTGCAAGAGACATTCCTAGAAGATCTACTGTTACGACAAAAATCTTTGTGTAACTAACTATCTTCCACGGAATGGTCTCTTGCAGTAAGTCATTACTTTTGGGAGATTCCCAAGCAGATATATGGCAGAGAGGTGGCCAAATATGGCATTCTGCTGTACAGATAATGTGGTCATAGGACCATTAAATGCTGCGAGTAGCGTATCGGCATACAGAAGAATTTTTGTCTTCTATTTGTAAGAGTTTCATTATCTTATTTGTTATAGAGTTATGGCTAAAATATAAGCCAGACCTGCTATAATTAAGTGTTTATCAGATGTATGAAGAGAATGTTAGCCTGATCAGGGTGAGACATGTCAATTATATCAATAAACCAGAAAGAATTCCACCATATCACTGAGTGAATAGTTGCTCCCAGTGAACTGCAGTGAAAGAGAGCGTCTCACACAAAGGCTACTGTGTTCCAAGTTGTAACAGTATCTCAAATAATACAATGTTATTCTTTACCAGTGCAACAATGTAGCAAGTTAAGAATTTTACCACATCAGTCAAGACAGTAGAAAATGTGTCCATTTGGCATAAATAAGGTACTTAAGTAGTAGATCATGTTGTGACATGAAATGAAACAATGTATCTGTGGCATAAAGGACATCAGTGATTGTTAGAATCAGTAGCTATAGCCAACTTTGCATTTGGTTTTAAGCAACATGTGAAGTAAGAGAGTAATGCTGACATATCCATCTTGTATTAGTAGTCTTACTTACAATGGGGTCCCCGGTATGTCAGGACCTGTAACCTTGTTAGAGGTAAATCTGAAATGTTCGTATGGTGAGTCCATTACGTGTACTGTTTGGAAAACAGAAGCTAAAAGAATGAACAATGTAATCGAAATCATAAAGCAGTGGATCTCATTCTTGAGATTAAAGAAACACATATTTGTGTGTGATATATACATATTTTTTTTTTGATCAAGTAAAAAAGACATGCAGAGTTTTTAAAACTTATAATCTCTGTATATGTACTCACCCTTGTTCATGTGATTTTTGGTCATGATCAAGTAAAAGAATAATATAATCCATACCAGAATATATTGTGTCTCAGCATGTGAGTAATGGTAGGTGGACCTGTTTGTGGGAAGGACATGGAGTCCGGCATACAACAGGCCGAGAGGCATCCAGATGGAGTGGCTGTGATGGTCTGTAACAGTGACACCTCCGAAGAAGTGGCTAGATGTATAGAGCCTTTTAGAAAAGGCCTCAGTCTGATCTTTAGTTAAAGCCCCAAGAGGTCTCAGAGGCCTAGAAGAGGAGACGGGGCGAACTCTGAAGTCTTTGAGTGAGGAAGAGGCAGTGACGTGGAGAGGCGACTACGGGCAGCTCGTTGTGTTCCTTCGCACTTGTTCTCTGCCCTTAAAGGTTTTTCGTTAGGTATAATTAATTCCAGTTTTGTATGAATAATTATACTGAGGGCGTGGTTTGTAGTACATGTATTGTACTGTCTTTAATTGTCTGCCTGAGGCTTGTAGGTCATCCAGTACCATTTGAGCCCCTGGGCCAAAAAGATGGTCACATGAAAAGGGGGCATTAGCCATTTTCTGTTGAATATTAGGTGCTAGCCCTGAGAGTCAAGGCCATGCCTGACGGCGTATAAGAATACCGACCGCAGACGCTCTAGCTGAAGCATCGGCCATATCGGATCCTGATCTTAATAAATGTCGAGAAAGGGAGGTGAAGGTATTTATTACTGATGTGAGTTGCTCTTTTTCAGGGGATGCAGGTAGTCTGTTTATAATGTCCTCAGCAGAGGTGCTCACCGTACGCTGGTATTTCAGCATATGTCCCATGTAATTAAGTATTCTGATATTTAATGTGTTTAGAGCAAACACTTTCTTCCCCATATAATCAAAACGTCTAGAGTCTCTCTCTGGAAGTACTGTACTTGTACGTTTAGGCTTGCCAGTGCGGTTGGGAGTAGCTGCAACAATGAGAGAATCCGCAGTGGGTGTATTTGTTAAATATTGATAATCAAGAGGAGCCTGATATAGCTTGTGTGCTTTTCTAGGTACCTCCTGTACTGCTATAAGGTTGACTCCATGCTTCAGTAATCGCATTTCTGCACGTTGGTATAAAAGGAGGGACTGCCCGGATAGGTTCTTCCGGAACGTCCAGATATTCTGCCATATCTTTACTTAATCTGTCCTGTTCCGTTGTGGTAAACCCCGTTGTTTTTTTGTATTTGTAACATCATTTCAGGGAATGAGGAGTCATATGGTGGAGAAATGACCTTTAGTGGTTGTAGTAGCCCATCGTCCCAGTAAGATGGTACATCATGAGGGGACTCATAACCTCTTGTACTAGGAGAAGCATCACAGTTTGTGTGATATTCCGGATCTGTATGATAATCTGAAAAATATTCTTCTGAATATTCATGAGGAGGCAGGACTGGCGAGCGTTCTAGCTCTGTGCGTGCCTGTTTTGATGGAGGCAGAGACAGTCTGTGATTGAGAGTTATGTCTCAGAGTGTGTGTATGGTCAAAGTCCATAAAACCTAGCACTCTATTTACTATTTCTTCAATATTTGGAACTTGTGAAGATGGAATAGCCATGTAAGCTAGTTCTGAATCCAGTGTACGTGTAGTGGTGACAGGAGATCAATTTGTGCCTCCTGGAAGAGTGATCCCTTGCTTTTTTGGCATCTTTGTTCACCACCGCCTGGCAAGTACCATGCATGAGTGCAAACGAGGCTGGTTTGCCTCTGCAATCCGTAGTAAACTGTATAATTCTTTATTTTGTGGTAATGCAACCCCATGAGTATCTTTTGATACATATTTTTGAGCATATCCATGGCTTTTCATGGTAGACTTTTTATAAGGATCCTCCATAGTTGTGTTATATGCAGGTAAAGGTGCTGTTCTATGATGCAGGGGTTGCTCCGTCGATGGTGGTAGCAGCCTCGTCAACGGAAGAGGAAGAGAAGCATGCTTTGTCAACGATATACTGTGTCTTATGGATGAAGGGTAAGTAAAAGCATGCTCAGTCAATGGTGGAATACACTCCGTCAACGATGAGTAAGGCAGTACATGTGCCGTCGACGGTGGGATGCTCTCCATAGACGATGGGATAGTGAGTACATGTTCCATCGATGATGGAAATGCTGTCGACGACGATGAGAAGGTGAGTGCATGCTCCATCGATGGTGGTAGGCTTCTCGTTGACAATGGAGCATGGAGAGCATGTCCCGTCGACGAGTATGTAGAGTGTGCTCCATCGACAGGGGAGGTGTTCTCATCGATGAGGATGTCTTGTAGGGGGAGCATGCCCAGTTGATGGGGAAGTTAGCAGGACCTCTGTCGTCACTGGTGTATGTAGCCTCGTCGACGGGGGAGCTGAGGAATGACAACCCGTCGATGAGGAACGTTCCTTTCTATGAGAGGTTGCACTTCCTCTGTGCTCTTTTGATGAAGTAGTGCCTGCCGTCGATAATGAATGTCTTCTTGATGATCCATGTTTCAAAGGTATGACCATTGAAAGGCGGTCAGGCAGGACTTTAGGTGAAGGTGTTTCCTTCCCTGTTTTATTTCTTGAAGAGGACTCTTGAGTTTTTTGAACCATTTGATTGAGCAGAGATCTGGAGGAGACAGAACAAGAAAGGGACCTAGGCATCATTATATCCGGGGACCTGAAGGTGAAAAGGCAGTGCGGGGGACAGCTGCCAGGGGGAGTGGAATGCTGGGATGCATCGGAAGGGGGATCACCAGTAGGAACAGGGAGGTCATAGTACCCTTGTACACACATCTAGTTAGACCGCACTTGGAGTACGGAATCCAGTTCTGGAGGCCATACCTCAGGAAGGATGTGGGGAGGATAGAGAGGATTCAGAGGACAGCGACAAAAATAGTAAACTGGTTAAGCCACTTATCCTATGAAGACAGGCTGAGAGATCTGAACATGTACTCCCTGGTGCAGAGGAGGGAGAGGGGGGACATGATCGAGACTTTCAAGTACCTTAAGGGTATAAACAGGGTGCCGGGGGGAGCATCTTCAAGATGAAGGGAAATCAGAGGATATGGGGGCATGGCCTGCAGGTGGAGGGGGGACAGTTCAGAGGCAACATTAGAAAATACTTTTACACAGAGAGAGTAGTAGAAAAGTGGAACAAACTCCCAGAGGCAGTCGTTGGAGAGGAAACAGTGGAGGGATTCAAAAGGGCATGGGGCAACCACATGGAAGTGTTAAGGGGGGAGGCACAGGTCCCAGCAGATAGCTGGGCAAATGGGCAGACTTGGTGGGCCTAGTCCGGTCCTTTTCTGCCATCACACTTCTATGAATCTATGAGTACCCTGCGTGTATGACAGGGAAACATCCATTGTAGCACTCTTATGGTGTATAGGAATCTGGTGCCGTGTATGAAGCCCAGGCACCTCAGGCTAAGAGTTCAATCCATGTCATATACTGCTGTAGAAGAGATGCTATCAGAGCTGAAGCCAGTGGGAAAATGAACGGAGCTTACCAGGGACCACCCACTTTTATAGGTACAGCCCAGGAAGTGAGGTCATGTGGGTGGTCCCTGGTGTGGAGACTGCTGGAAGAAACTTCCGTGATGGAGCGCCACCTATCGTGAACTCCCAGAAGTAATGACTTACTGCAAGAGACCATTCCGTGGAAGATCTATGGTTACAGGTGAGTAACCCTCATTTCTAGAGGCATGAATATGGTGCACTATCCACACTGGCAGACTCCTAGCAGTTCTCCGGGAGGAGGGGGAAAGGCACACACACCCCTACGTGGCAAACAGTGACTGGAGAACTGAGGTCCCAAAACCCGCATTGCGCTGTGACTCGAGGTTAGTGTGGTAGTGGGAAACAAAGGTATGTGTTGACTTCCAAGTAGCAGCCCTGCAGATTTCCTGGATAGCGACGTCCCTGGAAGCAGCCACCAAGGCAGTGGTATGTCTGGTGAAATGAGCCCTTACAGGAGGCTCCTTACCAGCCAACCTATAGCAAAGGTTGATGCAGAAGAAAATCCACCTGACAATCGTCCGCTTTGCTGCCATCTGCAGATTCAGCGTATGTTGCAAATAGCTGGCAAACCTCTCCCCTAACTCCAGCCATGCGCTGCTTGTAATAAGCGAGAACTCACCTCAGGTCCAACGTACACAGCCTGTGCTTGGCCTCTGAGGTCGGACTGGTGAAGTTCACCTAGAGGTTCATCACTTGATTAAAGTGAAACTCCGACACAACCTTTGGGAGGAGGTAGAGGACAACCTTGTCCTTGTGGAACACCAAGTATGGAGACTCCACCAAGAGAGCCTGGAGCTCACTGATCCTTCTGGTGGAGGTGACAGCCACCAAGAAGGTGGTCTACCACAACAGGTGTGACAAGTCACATCTGTGAACTGGACTGAATGGCTTGCCCATGAGCACTGCCAGTACCAGCAACAAGTCCCAAGGTGATGGTGCTCACACACTGGTGGGGACAGGTAGTCCAGACCCTGAAAAAAATTTCTCCTGCACCACCATTGGCGTACTAACCCACACCTGGTATGCAGAGATGGCTGCCAGGTGCACCTTGAGGGTCGTCTACCTCAGGCCCGACAGACGGGGACCATAGATAATCCAAAATGCTAGCCAAGGGGCAGGCAAAAGGGGTCTAGCTCCCTGCCCTAGCACCAAATGGAAAACCTCTCATTTGAAGGCACAGCACTGCTGGATCAACTCTTTCCAGGACATGAAGAACCTCTTCAGAAAGACCCAAAGCTTGGAACTTTAGCTGCAAAGGAATCCAGCTGTCAGGTGCAAGGACTGAAGGTCCAGATGCAGGACCTTCCCTGTGTGACAGGAGAGTAGGACCGGGTGAAGGGGAAGTCACCACGGAGGCTGGCTGCTGAGGTGAACCACGTACCAAAACTGCCATGGCCAGTCCGGAGCTACCAGGATCATCTGCACCTTGACCAGCACTCTGTGGATGACAGGAAAAGCATAAAGGAGGCCAGGGGTCCCCCGTGAGTGTTCTGCACCGGGGGGGGGGGGGACACAGAACAGCCTCAGCTTGGCATTCTTCCAGGAGATGAACAGGTCAACCAGACAGTGCCCTACTGGGAGTACAGGTCATTAACCACCTCCCAATGCCAGGACCACTCATGAGACGCCTAGCCCACCCCACAGAGGGCATCTGCTAGCTGGTTGGAGAATCCAGTCACATGAATTGCCAGGAGGTTGGCATCCAAGCTGCGCAAGAGGGTCCAGGTGTGGAAGGCCTCCCGGTACCACCAGAAGGAGCGCATTCTGCCCCACTTGTTCAGGCAGTACATGAGCGTGGTACTGTCCGTTTGGAGCTGCCCGTCCTGACCCAGGACAAACAGAGCAAATTCCATCAGAGCAAGGTGCATTTCACGGAGCTCCAGTATGTTGATATGGTAACGGGACTCCCTTGGGGTCAAAAGTCTGTCGGCCCTGTGGCACCCCCAGGTGCGCTCCCCATCCCACAAGAGATACATCGGTTGTCAGGGTGACCATCAGCTCTGGGTGGATGAATGGCGCTCTTTCCTCAAAATGTTCCAGGATAAGCAACCGCTGGATGGCATCCCACATCTAGGGAGAGGGTTTGACATGTTTTTAGAGTTCTAGTTTGGTTCAGTTCGATTTGATAAGTATAAGTTTGGGTTCAAGTTCAGTTTGGTTCAAGGATTTTTTTGTGTAATTTATGAGTTTGCATCTTAATTAATTCATCCTACTACCTCCATGTGAGTTCTTCTCATCTCACAAGGACTGCGTTCACATTCACTTCAGGTTCATCTGTTTTTTTGGGGGGTTCAAGTTTGGTTCAGATCGGGTGAATATCTTAAAGTCTGGGTTGGGTTTGGTTCGCAGACTAACTCTGGTTCTACCCACATCAGCTGAGGCACTATGACCGGCTGGTCCAGGTGACTTAGGTGTTGGTACCACTTAAGGGCCAGTTTCCACTGTAAGTGGCGCATCTGACCACGCTGGTGCAGGATGCCATGTACCCCAGCAGCTGAAAGAAGTCCTGGGCAGGGTGTAACTGCCCAACCTGAAATGACTGGGCAAAGGAGGCAAGATCTGATGCCCAGTCCACAGGGAGCTGGGCTCTGCCCTGCTGAAGTGGATCACCTGCGAGAGATTGAGTTCAGCCTTAGCTGGGTTGAAAAGAAGGCCCAACTCCTTGCAGGTCTGGACAGCCAGGTCCCTGGACCGCCTCTCTGGACAGCCCAGCTTTCAGGCAGTCGTACAGGTATGGACAGATCTGGACTCCTTGGCACTGCAGGAATGCTGCCACTACTGCCATGCACTTAGTGAAGACCCTGAGGGCCAAGGAGAGGATGAAAGGCATGTCGCAGAACTCATAAAGAACCCCCTCCATGTGGAACCAAAGGTACCGCCAGTGGCATGGATGGAGTGGGATGTTAAAGAAGGTCCAGAGAGCAGACCAACATCCCCAGCTCTAGGGATGGAATGATTTGGTTCAGAGTGACCATCCAGAACTTGCACTTCCTCAGCAACTGACCGAGATCATGCAAGTCCAGTATGGAGAGCCCCCCTCCCCCCAATTCGGGGACCAAGAAATACCTGGACATGAAGCCCTGGGTGGCCGTAGTGGACCAAGCAAGCCAGAAATGGCGAAGCCAACCCCATACGGAGAGGTGAAGTACGGACTGGATGGGTGGGAGGCAGACAGCCCAGCTGCCAGAGGGGCATCACTGCCCCGACGCCCAGGCTTTCCTTGAAGCCCTGGCTGACAAACTTGGTTTTAGGGTGCCAGGCTTGTGACTGCCCTGGTTGGGGCTGCTGAGACGGAAAGTGCCAAACCTGAAAAGGCTTTTTCTTCAGCCACTTACCCACTTGGTCCTTCTCGGTGGACATCACCGAGTCAATGGTGGCACTGGACTTCTCCATCCTCGTAAGGTGCCGATCAACCCTAGAGCCATAAAGGTCAGTGCCCAAAACGGGAACATTGGCCAGTTTATGCTGGATGTCTGCTGTGAAGGTGGAAATCCTCAGCCAGGCCCTGAGACGAATCGCTGCAGCCACAGGAGTCGCAGATGTCCAAGGCTGTCTGAAGCTGATATTTTGCCAGCGCTTGACCGTGGTCCCTGATCATCTTAACTGCTGTCTGCAAATCAGTGGAAAGGCAGGGAGGAACGTGATCAAAGACTCCTATCATAAGTGACTAAAGTTGGCCATCATCAACATATAAATCACCTGGAGACCCAAGGAGGCCACAGTGTAAACCTTCTTGGCTGTGTGATCCAGTTTCTTGGATACGGGAGGGGGGGGGTCTGTCCATATCACTGCCACTACCATCTTATGGAAGGCGGAGTTCACCGAGCCCTCAACCAAGGGATGTTCGGAGAAACTGGACAGCGAGCTGGTCAGGACATCATGCTTGCAACCCACGGGGGTTGAGGGCGCTGTGAAGGAAGCCGAGTGCTGCCAGAGCTCCAGCATCAGGCTCAGAACAGCTTCTGCAGCAGGTAAGGAGACCTCTGGAGAATCATCCTGATCAAGGATCTCCATGCAAGGATTTTGTCTGCTTCTGGACTGGCTCCAAAGGGATCTCCACTGATTTGGAGATCAACCAGAGCAATGCCCCGAAGGAGACCGGACCGTGTTCAAGTAGTCAGGTCTTCAGTCAAATTACGCTCAAAGCCAGGGGTCCTGGAGGATTGCACAGAGGACCCATCAGAGTCCGAAGACTCCTCAAAGACTGCCCTCAGCCACTTTTCTCCATGGGCCACCCTAGACTTGTCCAAGGGGGTGATCTTGACAGATGGTTCCACCCTAATCAGTAGAGAGGCAGAGGCCGGAGACACCAAGTTCAGCAGGACCAGGGGTGATGAAGGAAGCACGGGGGCCGGGGCAATGGGCCTACCCTGGCCAGGGACCCACTGCTGCCACATGAGCTCTTCACAGCATCTATGCAGCTTGCGACAGAGCCTCTCATCATCTGAAAAGGAAGGGGAACGTTGAAGGTGCTTCCTGGCCAAGGGTCGAGTGCAGGAACACAAGAAGTCCCTCAACCGATGACGAAAGTGTTGATGGAAAGGAGAAGTGGGAGGAAGGGCTGTGTACAAGACTCACACTGGCTGCTGCCACAGGACACTAGATGGAAGAGAAAGTCTGGTTGAACGACTGCTCCTGATCCTCGTGGAAAAGAGTCAAAAGGAATGGAATCCTCGAAATTGAGTCATTCTCTATCACTTCACACAACAGGTCGAGAAAAATCTCATCGGGCTGGTCAGCCTGCATCATGGCCAACAAGCCGTATTGGGGGGGTACCATGGAGTTGGCAGCCGGACCTTTACCCAGAACTGGCTTGGCCAAGCAGTCGAGGGAACTGCACGTGCGGGAAGAATGTGCTCATTCCCAGTCCCATGAATGATGACAGAATTTCTTGCTCTTCTTTTTATTGCCCCAGGAAGGGCCCTCCCCAGGAGTTTAAAGGGACTGGCATATTTCACAGAATGTGCCCATGAAGTATGTCCAGATGCTGGCCCCAACACAGAGCAGCGTGGACGCCGAAGAACCCGCCGCAGCCTGGGCTGCTGCCTCTTTTCATGGCTGAGTCCACAGTTACAGAAACCACCTTGCACATGTCCTAGCAAACAAAAGGGTTCTATTCATCTGGTCAACCAAAGAGGAGGCAGGCGTCATGGTCCTTAAGTGAGGAGGGCAACAGCGACTTGCACAGGCCACAGGCCTGGGCGCTATGCTCTACCCCATGGCATTAAATGCACATCAAGTGCGTGTCCGTCTTGGACATCTTCCGGCGACAAGCAACACATCACTTGAAACTGGACCATGCTTCTTCGTGATCCATGACAAACTTGATGAAAAAACACAAACTGAAGAACTTTTATGGCCTACACTGCACACAGAGCTGCGAAGCAGGAGATCTGACTTTTCAAGCAGAAAGGAAGATCTGACGTCATGGGGCAGAGATGAGGAGTATACCACTCCAGTGGGCAGAAGGACCTTAGCTTGAAGATGTTCCAGCTGGTTTAAAAGAGAAAGGAACATTGCCAGAGTGTGGATAGTGCACCGTATCCATGCCCCTAGAAGCGTATAGTGAGGGGTATAAAACTCACATTAATATGGTTGACTCCAGAAAACTAAGAGTTCAAAAGGGATCTAGAGTACTTAAAGGGGAACAGTCAGTACTAACAGATCCACACCCAAGAAGCAGTAGTTAGATTAACAGTTACTGGCACTCCTTCATGGAGGCTCAGGGTGCCACTACAATCAGACCAGATTTAGTAGGAACATAACAATCAATTCATAATTAAAACACACATTAAATAAGAATATACAAAGCTTGCCAGGAGAAACAGGCCTCGTGGTCTTATCAAGTCTGCTCGAATGCAGTTAGTACCCTTATATTGCAGCTACCCCCCCCCCCACCTACCTTCGGAAACTGCTCAGCATTGTTTACCCAGCCCCCTTGCCCTTTTGAAACTGCTCACCATTCTGCATGCCACCACCTCCTCTGGTAGAGTGTTCCATTTCATCACCACCCTCTCAGTGAAATAATGCCTCATCTTCCTCCTGAATCTGCCACCCTCCAATCTTAGCCCGTGCCCCATGTCCCTTTGATACCTCAGCTTAAACAAACCCTCTGCGCCAGACTTCTTGATCCCCCTCAAGTATTTGAAATTTTCAATCATGCCCCCCCCCCAATCCCTTCTCTCCTCCATGGTGCACAAACTCAAGTGTCTCAGCCTTTCTTCGTAGGTTCTGCCTTCCATCCCCTGTATCATTTTTGTTGCCTTATGCTTCACTGCCTCGAGCAGCCCAATATCATTCATTAGATACAGATACCAATACTGCACAGAGTACTCCAAATGCGGCCTGACCAAGGACCTGTACAGGGGCAGGATCACATCCTTGTGCCTGGATGAGAACCCCTGCGCAATGCACCCCAGCATCCTATTGGCCTTAGCCGCAGCCTTGCTGCACTGAGCAGAGTTGTTTATGCTCCCCGTTACTATAATCCCTAGATCCTTCTCCTCCTCAGTGACACCCAATCGCACCCCACCCAACCTATATTCCCTCCTCTGGTTCTTCGCCCCGAAGTGCATAACTTTGCACTTCTTTGCATTAAAACCCAACTGCCACCTTGCCAACCACTCCTCAAGTCTGGTTAAGTCACCCTGTAGCTTCTGCCACCCCTCTATGTCATCCACAACAGCCTCCATCTTGGTGTCATCAGCGAACAAACTGATCTTGCTCCCAACCCCGTGTGCAATATCTGATATGAACAAACCAAACATCGGCCCCAACACAAAGCCCTGCGGCACACCGCTGGTCACTGGCCTAGGGGATGAGTCCCCCACAACCACCCACTGCAGTCCATCCTCCAGCCAATTCTTGATTCAGTTAGCCATCTTAGCCCCCACCCCTATGTATTTCAGCTTTGCCCACAGCTGCCCCGTGAGGGACTGAATCAAAGGCCTTGCTGAAATCCAAATACAGGACATCCACTGCATGGCCCTTGTCCAACCCCCTTGTGACCCAGTCGTAGTATTCTAATAGGCTGGTCTGGCATGATCTCCCGGAGACGAACCCATGCTGCTGCCCGTCCTGGCGCTCAGTGACCTCCAGGAAGGTTTCCAGTCTCTCTTTCAAGATTGCTTCCATAAGTTTACGGCTCATATCTTTTGGGCCGCTCTTGTGGATAGGCACCACATGAGCCAACCTCCAGTCCTGCGGCACGCACCCTGCATCCAGGGAGATGTTTAACAGGTCAGCCAGTGGCTTGGCCAACACCTCTGCCATTTCCCTCAACACCCTAAGGTAAATACCATCTGGGGGGGAGGAAACCGAATGCACCAAGCAGGTAAGAGACCTGGAGCTTATCATCTCTGATGACCTCAAGGTGGGCAGGCCATGTGACAAGGCAGCAGGAAAGGCTAGCAGGATGCTGGGATGCATAGGTAGGGGAATCACCAAACAAAAAAGGGAGGTAGTAATTCCACTATTTAAAAACATTGGAGACGCCACACCTAGAGTACAGTGTCCAGTTCTGAAGGCCCCATCTATGTAAGGACATAGATAGGGTGGAGGCGGTACACAGGAGAGCAACCAAAATGGTGCAGTGACTACATCACAAACCCTGCTATAAGGCTGTGCTGAAGGAATTAAATATGTACTCCCTGGAGGAAGGAGACGGTGGATATGACTGAAACATTTAAGTACTTCAGGGGGAGAAATAAGGTACAGCTGAATACAATTTTCCAGAGAAAAGGAATCTCAAGGACAAGGGGGCACAACATGAGACTAGAAGGAGGGAGGGTCAGGGGGAACGCGAGAAAGTACTTCCTCACTGAGGGGGTGGTGGACAAATGGAACAGTCTGCCAGCAGAGGTCGTAGAGGCAGAATAATAGAAACTGACAGCAGATAAGGATGAGGGGGCACAATATGAGAACAGAGGGAGGGAGTTTCAGGGGGAACAAGAGAAAGTACCTCCCCACCAAGAGGGCGGTGGACAAATGGAACAAAATAGAACAAATACTAAAACGAACTTTTTGAACTTAGCCATAAAAATACAATATAATACTTGCATTAATTTTGCAGATATAATAAACAAACATACATACAGACTGGGTGTCGGGATGGAATAGGGGAATTAATCCTCAAAGGCCTGCATAGATAAGAAAGTCTTAAGGCCTTTTTTAAAGGCCTCCACTGAGGGGGCTTCCCCCAGGGCTCTCGGAGAAGGAATTCCACAAGATTGGGGCAACTACCTCGAAGGCCCAGTCGCCTGAGGTTCTCAACCTTGCCCTGGGTATTACAAGGAGGTGCTCCTCAGTGGAGAGGAGTGAGCACGAAGACATGTAAGTGTAAGCCCCCCACCCCTGCCTTTTGCCAACGACAGGCGGTGTGCTGTTTGCATCTGACAGCATTACCAGGTGGGGACTGGGTTCGGGGAGGAATAGGTTACTCGGCACAAGGGCTAGGTTTGGCCACTCTGCACAGGAGCACCCAAGTAACTCCGAACACAGGGAAGCAATAACTGTAATGTCCAATACCAGAAATGGGATTCTAAAGTGTGGCTTTTATTCGCATCCAAATAGAACAAACAAAGCATAGATGGACCCTCCCACAGGGCTACACTTCTGGTAATGCAGATTAAAAAGATCAAGACCACTTCCTCAACACTTCAACCCTCAGGCTCTGAACCCACTGGTAACACAGCCCGGACCTGCACGCTGCTTTGGGTACACAGCCCGAACTTGTACACTACTCTGGGTTTCCCCTGGCTCGGCTCCCCCGCCAGCCACTCAGACACCTTCTATTTGTCATGGAAACATTTTCTGGTGGCTCCCTAAACCACCTAAGAGCACCTCAGCTCTAGCTGGGAATTCTTCCTTTTAATCCCACGTCTGGGTACTTTCCTCAGGCACTGGCCAAGTACCTGAGAGAAAGTAAAGGTGCCACAGAGCAAATCTGTAGAGGTGAATTTGCTTGCTTCTGATGGCGGGTCTCCCACCTCTCGCTCCCACAATTCATACCTGGCCATTTCTCTGGACAGTAAACATCTCATTCTGTAAAGCTTGGCAATGTGGATTGAGGCTAAATGTCTGTCACATTTCCTCTACTTGTCTTGCTTTACCATTGTGCTGGACTTAAATATGCTTTTACTTGGCTTAGCCCATTGCTCTAAGCCCCCCACTGATTAAGCAGTCCAGTCCCCACTTTACTTCACTCTTTGTGCTGGACTTGAACCTACTTGAATTAACTGGCAATGTCTATTACATTAGACCTCCTACAGATTAAGTAGTCCAATCCCCACTTTCCAACAGTTCAGTTGAAAAACACTGGCCCTCTGTCAGAGCAAACTCACCCTTTGTTTGCAGGTACCCCACAGGCGATTCCTCCACAGGAATTCCTCTCCCACAGCTTCTGGTGCCGCAGCACAACTTGAAAAAGGCAGCTTCTTCCCTTAGCCGGAACCAGGAGGGTTGCCCCTGGAAAACAGGCAAACCTCTCCCCCCCCATCCCCTCAGGGATGGGGCACTTGGACCAGTAACAGCGGTCTCCGCCACTTCAGCAATCAGTTTCTGTGTTCCTCTCACGGTGGAAACACACACCTCCCTTACAGTAGCTCTAAAACAGAGCTTAAGGCTCAGAGAGCCTGCACACAGACAGCTGTGCTACTTCCTCTCTCCAAGACTGCACACAGACTCTGTTCAAATTCCCCCAACATTCTATCCTAACTTCCAACTGCAGAATCCAGTGTGGCTCATGCAGCTGCGAGAGTTCTACGGTGATGTTATCCCTCAGTCTCAGCTGAGACTGAGAACAGAGTGAGACAGTGTGAAATCCATTTAACTGGAGTTTCACAAGCTGCCCTCCCTGCCTACCACTAGGTCTTACTGGGATTCTAGTAACCCCGGGTAACAGGGGGGTTACATAAGGATATAGGAGGGCTGTCAGACAGCCAGGGCCCAACCCATGTAGGGCTTTATAAGTTAGTAACCCAACTCTGAAGGATATAAAACACTTAACCGGCAGCCAGTGCAGCTCACACAGCGCTGGAGAGATGTGACGTGACCTCAAAAGGCCAGTCAGTAACCTAGCAGCTGTGTTCTACACCAAGTGCAGGTGCCGCATCATACATCCACTGACCCCAAAGTACACAGCATTGCGGTAGTCAAGAACGTGGGCGAAAGGACCGAGCCCTGGGGTATGCCACAAGGTAGGATCATTGGAAACGAGGAAAACATTTCCAGCACCACCCTCTGAGACAGGACTCGAACTAACAGATGACCTTGCCAGTCAGCCCTACACAGTCCCTAAGCCAATCCAATAGCAGCCCATAGTCCACAGTGACAAAGGATGATGAGAGAGCTAGGAAGATTCCAAGTATCAGTTTTCACCACTGATTCATACTTCTAGATCTAGGACTAGAGGCACTAAGACCCCACGGCAGCTTTTTTTCTACAGGGAGGGCGCTTACGTTAGCTACTGTCATCCATGCACCTTATGTGGTGCCATGAGCTAGCCAGTAATTGTCAGCTCCCTCATAAAAGTAAAGTTACATAAACACTTACCGTAACACTAAATCTTCAAGAAGAGCTCTTGCAGCAGGCAACACCGTTAGGACTAAGCTGCCAGGCGCCAGCACCACATGGAAAATTTCTAGCTAGCAGTATACAATGGGATACCACCCGCTGGCGTAGACACGTCGACGTCCGTTCTGGCATAAAAGGGGCGGTCCCCCACACCCACCTCAGTTCCCTCCGCTGGAGACCCTGAAGCAAGGTTCAACAGGAGAGAGAGAAAAAGGACTCCTCTGAGGCCAAGCTGGAGGGTGGGAAAATAAGTGCCTACTGCAAGAGCTCCTCTCGAAGATCTACTGTTAAGTTTTTGTGTAATTGTTCTTACTTCAAGGGGGCCTTTGCAGTAGGCAACGTCATTAGGACAGAGTCCCAAGCAGTACCAGAAGGAAAGATATCCGGGAGAAGGATAGGACATGATACATCCTCAGCCAGAGGGCTGACCTCCAGAAGAAGGGTGGCATCAGGGAAAGGACACCCTGGCAGAAACAAATAGTGTCTTCCCAAAGAAGGCCATAAGGGGATCAACCCCAGGAGGAAAGAGAAGATGAAAAGTCTGGCCCTATGCAAGTTCTCCTTCACAGAAGGAACTCGTGCTAAGTTTCCAAAGGAAAAAAAGGGGACCCGCAACCAACTGGGCCTGTGTCAGATAAGACAGTCCAACGTCAGACCTTATCCAGGACTGGAAGGGGGACTAAACTGACAGAAGAGTCCTACGCTGGCCCCTTTGGGAAGCCAAAAGGAGACAACCCCTTAAAATAGGGGAGACTAGAATGGAACCCCTCATCGAGGGGATGGAAGAAACACCCACTGAAAGAAGGCAAGGTAGTGGGTAGCTGAAGGGAAATCCCTTACTGGTCATGCCCCATCATAAGGGCAATTTTAGGAGATGAAAGGGCCGATGAAACCCTAGCCCCTTGCCTTCCCTTGGGATGGAAAGGGAAGAACCAGTAAAACACGGTACGTGGTGCCACAAAGAAAAAAAATACCAAAGCTGCCCAAGGAAACTCCCAGAGACCACGGCAACCAGAGGGAGAGTAGCGAAAAGGCGAATGCTCCTGTATGGGGGAGTACAGTGTTCCCCATTCATTGTTTTAGGGCGGTGGGCCAGCACCCTACATTTTTTTTACCACTGCTCTATATTTTTTACCACCACCCTATATTTTTATCCATTTTTTTATAAAATCCTCCAAAACTGTCTTTTATTGACATCCTTTATTGCAATACTACCCATTTAATACCAGCACACTATATGTTACTTAAAAGCTACTTATGCACATGTACAGTGCATATAGGAGGACCCGAAAAATAATGCACCATTTGACCCGATCACCACTGCCCCGCCCTATATTTTCAGAGAGTGGGGAACCCTGGAGTACCTTCCATAAGGGACGTCAGGCCATCCCTGCCATGCTCAGCAAACAAAAGGGGGCACCTGTCAACTAGGGCCACTAAAACCAATCCCTCTCTGAGAAGGAAATATGCAGGCCCAGGGAATGGTTAAGACCCAAATGGGTGCGACTGCAACCCCCTTGGGACGATGAATGTAGACCGACAACTGAGTGGTGACGCCTGACCACCGTTTGGGCAAACTGGAAAGTCCCCCTAGTAGGGAGAACTAGACCCCCCACTACGGATCACTCCTTTCTCCCCCCTTCCTCTCTCCACACCTGATGAAGTGGGGTGAAGGGCGACCACAGATAGTGGAACAGAGAACCCCACCACTGCTCTGAATGAGTCCCGTGGGAGAGGGGGTGGCCTGGCTGTCCACCAGGGGAAAAGGTGTACTGCACCGGTAAGAAGTGCAGGGGTAAATTGTATAAAGTGCCTGATCACCTAACAACCTACCTAGGGTATGTTGTCCTCATAAGGGACCTTAAAGCCCACAGTCACCTTGAGGCAAACTGGGGCACCTTCAGAAAAGTAGGGGAGTGGTGACCCCTGTGGCCCCTAGGAAAACAGCCCCTGGAAAGAAAAAAATCTGGGGATATTGCATAAATGCAAAAAGAAGAGGACCCAGAGTAAGTGGGCACAGAGAGGGGACTTCCGGGAGGGACAGTGGTGAGGACCACTACTGGGGTCCCGGGCCATGTCAAGGTCGTTCTTAACACCCGCCAGGAAACAAGTGATGTGTCGTCAGAGGCACCCGACGACAGGGAAGGCCCGTCAGTCGAGAACTTGACGAAGGGCCTGGAATCTTAAAGACTGCTACCAGATCTAGGAGCTTACAACAAGTGCCTGTGGGCACGGTTAGGTCAGCTCCTAGCTGCCATGCCAAATTCTAAGTTAGCTGGGCAAGCTATCTGCCTTTCTGCCAAAGGCCTGGATTTGGCAAGGCACCACACAAGGGCACCATACAATGCCAATGAGGTGGCCTCCAGGCTGGTGGAACCAGAGTCTATACTTGGTGGATGGCGTGGCTTCACCTCTCACAACTGGCACCTATGGCCCAGCAAAAGGAGCTTAACTCCCAGTTCCAAGGGGCTCACTTCTTTGACAGGGTAAGGCAGGAGCTATCGGGGTACCCTCCTACCCATCCATCCTACCTAGACCAGTCTTGGGTCTCGCTAGACCAGTAAGGAGCCCCTGCACTCACGTGTCCTCCCTCATGCAAAAGGTATCTGCTACCCTCAGGTTGAGCCAGCTTCCTCCCTAGACTGGGAGACTTGGTACTCGGACCCATAAGTATGAATCGGTGGTGAAGACTGATTCTTGTAAGATACGAAAATGACATTCTTGCTGTAATTGTTGATCTTACAGAATATCTTCACGATTGATTCTGATACCTGTCCACCATCACCTGCTCAGCTGACAGCCAGGGACCTCTGTTAACTCACTCTGTGGGCGCTGGCAGTAGATCTCTCTGCTTGGGAGGGAAATAAACACAAATAATGACAAAAGGGAGTTGGGGGTCACTCGTGGCACCCCTATCAACCCCCCCAAAATGGAGATGGTAGGTGGCCCCCTTTCCTCCATTTTTTCCTCTCTTTCTGTCCAAGGTATATGCCCTCTTGCTATATGCAACATGTGCCATGGGCGCCATCCAATCTAACTCCACTAAGCAGATGCTCGGTCTCTGGAGGGGCGTGATGCAACTTATTTTTGGATCAATGTACTAGCCTCATACAGGGTACATCCCTGTGACTGCAGGGAGAAACAGAGTATGTTCTTCCTATGTGTAATTTGCTACATTACATGGTACAGAATTTAACTTATATTTATGTAGCTTTCGCATGTGGAAATGTGCCTGGAAGTGTTGAGTATGGATCAGGTGGCAGGATAGCAGTGGGTAATGAATGGAGTCTTTGTTTATGTTTTATGATGATGTTCACACTCTGATGTTCACTGCTGTCTGCCATGACACTTTCCAGCCACTAAAAAAAAAAAAATCAGTCAAATATTAGGGTTGATTGAAAAAAAAATCAACGGGGTCAAACCATGTAATATTAAGTTTTCTAACCCCAGTAATGCTCAGATATTCCTAACTGTATGCAGTAAGCCTTAGGGGTTGGGCTGCCCAAAGAGATAGAATATATCCAAATGATGGAACACTTTGCACGTAAGCATCTTTCAAATGCTGCCTCTACTAACTGCCAGTGTTCCAAACCTCTTCAGATTTTTCTCTCCGCCTGAAAACTCTGGTCACTAGGACTGCCGTTTGTCCACTTTCTCCTGCATGAAGGAAACTTCAAATAAGCTTCCATAAGTATATTTTGTTTTAATTTGCTGCCTCTACTAATTGTTTTTTTGTTAAATAATCTTAGTTTAGTTTAAGTTTATTGTTTTTCCCGGTCCCTCTCAGTTCGGTATAACCATGGGGGAACGGTTTAGTTTTAGTCTTAATTAGAGTTCTCTGACTAAAGAACTGTGTTATTTTAGTTATTATTATTATTTATATTGTCTTTATTGTAACCGATAAATCTCTGTTACTGAACCGCCCAACCCGGTTCTTTTTTTTTTCCTCCTCGGTTCGGTTCCGTTCCTCCGGTTACTTCCCGGTTCTGGAACCGACCACAACAAAAAAAAAAGCTTTCTTTATTTAGTGTTTGGTGTTTTCTCCCTTTTAATCATCATGTTGGAGAAACCTAAAACGAAGACCAGTGAGCCTGGTTTGAAAAACTGTTTACAGTGTGGGGAAGTGTTTGCAAAGGCTGACAAGCACACTTTGTGTGTGGCTTGTCTGGGTTTTGATCATTTGCAGGAGGAATGTGAAGTCTGTAAAACACTCCCAGAAAAGACTATTGAGAAACACCTTGAAAGGCTTAAATAGAAATTTGCTAGGGGTCCCTCTGGCTCTGACCAGCCAACACCCCAGACTACTGTGGTTGAACCCACACCTGCAGTTGTCCCTGCCCGAGACAGACAAAAAGATCAAATGAACTGGCTGACTCCCTGGTACCTTAAAAAAAATCAAGAAAATAAAAAAAATACAGAACCTCCGCCTCCTTCTGTGTCTGGTCTGTCTATGCCCTCGGCTCAAGAAACTGCTCAGGCTTTTAAAATAATTCAGACCTTGCAAACCATAATTCCTCCTCAGCAGCCTCCTGCCCCTGCTCAGGGTCCCCAGGCTGGCAGCAAGGTGCAACCCTCCCTTCCTGAAAGACAGGATTATGATGATTTTGGTGAGGAGGAAGAACCGATAGAACTAGAAGTGTCCCATGAGCAGGACTTTGGTTCCCCTCCAAGAATGTCTGAACATTATTCATCTCATTTTACTTTTGTTAGGAGGATGGCTGATGCATTAAACATCACCACCACCGAGCAAATTGAAGATGAGGAGGAGGAAATGATGGGGCTGACACCCACAAAGACTCTCCGCTTCCCAGTGTATAAATTCTTTAAGAAAGATGCCTTAGAGTTTCTTCAGACACCAAATTCCATCCCTCCCCTTGACAGGAGGATGGACAAAAAATACCAGTTGGATAGGGAGGGAACTGATTTTCTCTTCTCCCATCCTGACCACCAGGGGGTCATACAGCAAGCTGTCTGTGATGAGGCTAGGGTCCCTCTGTCCTCACACCTTCTGGACAAGGACTCCAGGAAAATCGATAGCATGGCCAAAAAAGGGTACATGTCAGCCTCTTTGGCCATTAGCCAAATTACTTTCCAGTCCTATGCTGCACAGTATCAGACATCACTGTGGCAGTCAGTTTTGGCTATGTCTCAGAAAGCTTCCTCACCCTTGTCAGATGACCTGGCTGAAACTGCCAGATTTGGGTTAGAGACAGCTAAGTATCAATTCCAAATGGCTGCTGTTGACACAAATGATACTGCAGCCAGATGGATGGCAAATACGGTGGCACAGAGGAGGTTTGCTTGGCTCAGAGCCACAAACCTCACTCAAGATACCGAGTCCAAGGCACTAGATTTTCCCCTAGAGGGTAACTTCCCCTTTGGGGAGTCCACTGTTGCATATACGAAGAAGGTGGATGAGTATAAGGCCACTTATAGAAGCAAATCTGCTAAGGAGAAAGCTTCTCCGTCCACTAGGTCTTATGGAAGGGGAGGCTGGGGCAGGTCGTTTAATACCAGGCCCTTCTTCCAGTCAGTGGCCTTACCCCAATACCAGCCATATCCACAGCAGGGATACTCCAGGGGCAGGGATAGAAGGGGCTCCAGGTGAGGGTTCCAGACTCAGCCTCAACCCCAAGCCAAACAGACCCCCTGAGGCACAGGCTGCCTCCTCCCTCCCTGTCGGATACAGACTATCCCACTTCCTCCAGGCTTGGTTGAACATCACCACAGACAAGTGAGTCCTGGAGGTGGTGGGTCAGGGTCTGTCTCTGAACTTCAAATCCCTTCCTCCTCAAAAGATCAGAGTTTTCAGCTCATCCTCTCTAGCAGAAAAGACACTGGTAGAAGTAGAGGTTCAAATCCTGCTGTAGATAAGAGCAGTAGAACCAGTTCCAGCCCCCCTGAGAGGAAGGGGTTTCTATTCCAGATACTTCCCAACTACAAAGAAAAGTGGGGAGTGGCGGCCTATATTGGATCTCAGAGCTCTAAACAAGCACCTGAAATAAACAAAGTTCAAAATGGTAACTTTGACCTTGATTTGCCAACACTCAAAAAGGGAGACTGGCTGGCATCACTGGACTTGAAAGACGCTTATTTCCACATCCCCATTAAGGGAGTCTTACAGAAAATATCTCAGATTCAGACTCCCATCAGGCCATTACCAGTTTTCAACCCTGCCTTTTGGCCTTTCCTCTGTCCCAAGGGTGTTCACAAAGTGCCTAGCAGCTGTAGTGGCACACCTTCGAAGGCAGGGAGTTACTGTCTTTCCATAGCTGGATGACTGGCTGGTAGTAGGGAAATCACCAGATCAGGTCAAGCAATACTTATAAGTCACCCAAGACCTCTTGGAGTCTCTGGGATTTTTTATCACAAAAAGTCAGTCCTCATTCCTGCACAAATACTGCAGTTCATAGGGACAGCGATCACCACCTTACAGGGCAGAGCCTTCCTGCCTCTGGATAGGGTTCGTGCCTCCCCCTTCCATCCCTCCTTCAAAACACGCCTTTGGAACTTCCTAAAAGCTGGGACCCCCGCCAGTGTGCCTCATAATGCACAGTCTCTTAGCCCTATTGCCCTCACTGGTACCCCTACGAGGTACTTACTGCCCCTCTGTTAGTGCTATTTTTTCATTCTAACTTTAGGCTATTGTCTTGCTGTTGTAAACTCCTATGTAATTGACTTGATGATTGTCTGCCTCCCCGCAATGTTCTCTGTTCTCTGAGCCTGTATGTACCTCATGCTGTTTTACCCACTGCTGGAGCATGTTGCTCCGGTTTCTGTAACCACGATTCTGTAGTTGTTTCATGTATACCTTTGTAACTCTCCCGGGTCGCACCTGAAAATAGGCACTTGGCTGTCTAGTGTGCTTACCTGGTTACCAAAAGCAAATAAATAAATAAAAGTCTCCAGTTGATTGCAAATTCATTCAGATTGCACAAACCAAAAACTGCAATACAGTTTCTGCAGCTACTGGGCCACATGGCTGCCTCCACAGGCACAGTGCTGGGTTCCAGTTTTCGGATGAGAGACATCCAGTTCCACCTCAGAGCTCACTGGAATCGAAGGAAAGATTATTTTTCAAAGCTCATTCCAGTAACAAGGACTTTGTTACAGGCCCTCCAGTGGTGGAAAAAGGAATCCAACCTAAGACAGGGGATTCCCTTTCAGAAAGAACATCCCTCAGTTGTTCTTACAACAGATGCATTCCTCCTGGGTTGGGGTGCCCATTTAGGGACTCACACAACCCAGGGCACCTGGTCAGCTGCAGAGTCCCTTCAGCACATAAACTTGCTGGAACTCAGAGCTGTGCTGCTAGCTCTAAAAGCTTTCTTTTCTCTAATATAGGGCAAGGTGGTGCAAGTCAGAACAGACACCACCACCACAATGTATTAGACAAATAAGCAGGGAGGCACCAGGTCAGGCCTCCTCTGCACAGAAGACATGAGAATCTGGACTCTGTCTTACTCCTTGGGAGTATCCCTGCAAGCAATCCACTTGCCAGGGAAAGACAACACCCTGGCAGATGCCTCGAGTCAAATCAATCAGGCCCATCACGAATGGACCCTGAACAGACAGGTGATACATGTGATTTTCAGAAGGTGTGGCACTCTGGAGGTAGACTTGCTCACGTCCCACCAGAACCACCACCTGTCACAGTACTGTTGCAGACCACCAGACCAGGGCACACTTCCTCTGGACGCTCTGGCTCTGGATTGGTCAGGGAGGTACCTGTATGCTTTTCCTCCCTTCCCTTCCAAGGTGTTACTCAAGCTCAGGTCCCACTCAGCACCTCTGATCTTCATAGCTCCAGACTGGCCCAGGCAGCCATGATACTCTCTTCTGCTCTCCATGTCTGTTGCCAAACCAATACGCCTTCCTCGGAGGCACAATCTACTGACCTCCAATCAGGGAACCCTGTGGTACCCGAATCTCAAGTCCCTTAATCTCAAGGCTTGGCTCTTGAGGAACTAGAATATGCTAATTTAAACTTCTCTGAAGCTGTCTTAAACGTATTAAGAGGTTACAGAAAACCTTCCACTAAGAAAACCTATTCTTCCAAATGGAAGAGGTTTTCTATCTGGTGTTCAACCAGAGATTTGGTACCAGCTTAGGCTGGAGTGCCAGCTGTCCTGGACTTTCTTTCTCGTTTACATTCTCTGGGTTTACAATCCAGTTCTCTGAAGGTTCATCTTGCAGCAGTGTCTGTTTACCTTTCTGCTGGAGCAAAGGTAACACTAGCCTCAGAACCTATTTTTAGAAGGTTCTTTAAAAGGTTTGAATCATTTGCATCCCCCTCAAAGGGCACCAGAGCCAGCATGGGATCTCAATGTGTGTATAGCTAAGCTCATGGGCCCTCCCTTTGAACCCACGGCTACAGCCCACTTAAAATATGTCACTTGGAAGACAGTTTTTCTAGTCGTAATGACTTCTGCAAGAAAAATCAGAGAGCTCCTGGCTCTCTGTATTGACCAGGACTATATCTCTTTTTATAGAGACAAGGTAGTCCTCAGAACAAATAGAAAATTCCTCACCAAGGTGGTTTCGAATTTTCATCTGAATCAATCCATTACTCTTCCTGTCTTTTTCACCGACCATGCCAGTTCTGTTGAAAGAAGACTTCACAGTCTGGATGTAAAAAGGGCTCTCAGCTACTACATGACAGCCACTAAGGACCATAGGCAGGACAGAAAATACAGGTTACTCACCTGTAACAGGAGTTCTAGGAATGGTATATGTTGTTCATCCATACTGTCTGGCAAATTGACTCCCGGATTTCGGCGGTGCCCACGTGGGCAGAAAATGTCCAGGACGGATCCGCACTCCACATGCATCTACTGCCTCAGCCTAGACCATGACCCGCAGGTTTGCGAGTTATGCCGTTCATTTTTGGCCAACGTCCTGGAAGACTGCACTGCCCGGTTACAGCTTGGGCACTCCGAGAAGCACTACCCACTGGTGAAGTCAAGGAGGGCCCACATGCAGCACACGGGCGGCTGGCTCGGCTGAGCAACTCAAGCAGATGATCGCCTCGAGGAGGAGGCGGCACAGGCGCATCATCATCTTCCTCGGTCGTGGCATTTATCCCGCTCTTTCTGGGTACCTCATATTCAGCTTCTTTTAAGGAGCTTTGCCAATCCCTTTCCACGAAGGAAGAGGGGCCACCGGGACATTCTTCTCGGTCCAAAAAGAAGGACTTGAAAGGTAAGTCCCACCGTCGGCGTTCATGGGAGCGGGAGAGGTCCCCTTCCCCGGACAGTCGACACTCTACTTCGGTCGAGGTTGCAGCTAAGGCCGCTGGCTTCACGGTGTCCCGTCAGGTCAGCTGGCCGAGACGCCATCGACGCCGGTCAAGATTTTTCAACCTGGACGGGCTGTCGACTGGTGAAGCCGACAACCCTTCTTCACCGGTTCCCCCGGTGGAGATCGAGGACTTGCCTGTGCCTCCGGTGCCAGAGTCCACGGTCAAGGCTTCCGAGCTGAGGGAAGAGCGGGTGTCCCCTGCCCCTTCCCAGACCCGTCCTCAGAAACACCGAGGATCTCGGTCTCGGACATCCTCTCGGTCCAGCCGACATTGGCGTTCTCGGCACCGCCGCTCGTCCTCGTCTTCCTCGTCGGAAGAGGAGAGGCTCCGGTGCAAATTGCATCGATGCTACGAGGACCTGATGTGGCAGCAGTTACTTTTGTCCGGGAACAAGCTCATGGTCTAGGCCGAGGCAGCAGACGCACATGGAGTGCGGATCCGTCCTGGACATTTTCTGCCCACATGGGCACTGCCGAAATCCGGGAGTCGATTTGCCAGACAGTGTGGATGAACAACATATCCATGTCCCTAGAAGCAGCTGTTCCTGATTTATGGGGATGTAGGAAAAGGTAATCCAGCCTCAAAAAGGTCCATCTCTAGATGGATAGTCCAGTGTATCCAATTTTGCTACAATAAAGCTGCTAGGGATCCCCCAACAGGGTTGAGGGCTCACTCTACAAGAGGGATAGCTGCTACCTTAGCAGCTGCCAGAGATGTTCCATTAGTGGACATTTGTAAAGCAACTACCTGGAAGATTGTACACACCTTTACAAAGCATTACAACCTGCATATTCTGTCTAGGAGTGATGCTAGGTTTGGCACAGCAGCCCTGCAAAGTCTGTTTCCAAAATAAGTTCTATGCCCACCTTCAGTGATGCTGCTTTGTAGTCTGCATAAAGTTAGGAATATCTGAGCATTATTGGGGTTAGAAGAAAAATTACTTACCATAGTAATCTTGTTTCTTCCCAGGATGCTCAGATATTCATAACTTCCCTCCCTACCTCCCCTTCCACAACTTCAGCTTCTGCACTCCCATGCTCATACCACTGAATCACAGTATACCCTTGGAGTGCATATTCTCTGCACCCGACAATAATTTGGTAAACAGAGTTCATTTGTGTATCTCTTTTTAGGTATTTCTGGCATTTTGTTCTAATTTTATTAAATTATCTTGTCCCTCCAGTTGGAGGATTGTAATAATTCCAGTTTTTTGGATTTTTGGGCAAATCCCAATTTTATTAATCAAACAAATTATAGTGTTATATAATACCTTAGGCCTGCCTTTCCAAGCTCCTACCAAATCTGAAGAGGTTTAGAACACTGGCAGTTAGTAGAGGCAGAGTTTGAAAGATGCTCACGTGGAAAGTGTTCCATCATTTGTATGTGTTGTATCTCTCTGGGCAGTCCAACCCCTCAGGCTTACTGCATAAAGTTATGAATATCTGAGCATCACTGGGAAGAAACAAGATTACTATGGTAAGCATTTTTTTTCCTTTTGCACCTTTACCAGAGGAAGGTCTCTCTTTTAACCGTTTACATATCCTAAACCTCTGCCATTGGAGGGATGACTCTCTGTTGGGTCCTCTCCTCACAAAGCTGCAGGAAACCATGTGCTTGGATTTGGTGGGAGTGGAATGGGACACTGTGGTGCGCCCTTTGATTGGTTAACTGGGGCGAAAGACCGATTCTGGTCAAGAAAAAGGCTTGGCAGGCTCCACAGCAGGTTCAGCGGCGAAGGCAGCAAAAGTTTTGTCAATAGTGGTGTCTTCCTTAAAAGAACAATCTCACTTAAAAACAAGGCTGGGGCAACTTAAGACAACCATCCAGGCCCCTAACATATACATCTTTGGGATCCTAGAGGGTACAGAGGGTGAGGATGCCACCACTTTTTTGGCGTGCTGGCTCTCAGAGGTACCTGCCTCATACCATCAAGGTATACCGTAACAGCCTGCAGCGGGCCAGGGGACAATCAACCATGTGCTAATGGTGACATGCTCAATGGCAGAATAGGTACTTTGCTTTGTGTGGCTCGGGAGCATATGTCACATACTGATGAGTCCAAAATACTTTTCTTTCCTGACTATGTGTATGCCACACTCCAACGGAGAAAGGCTTTTAAGGGGGTCAAGATGAACTAAGGTAGGCAACAATACTTGAGAGACACATTGAGCCTCTCCCTCGTGTAAGGCACAGAGACATGTCACACAGACCAATAAGATTCGAGTAGTTCAGGTAAAATGTTAAAATGCACTGCTCCTTCATAACATCTGTGAATACGAAAAATGTCTAACATAGCAAATCTCACCCATGCACCAGTCCCACAGCTAAAGCGTTCCTGCAACTGCACCTTTGACGTCTTGAAGGGCTAAACTGAGAGCATGAAAACAAATGATTTTTAATTCAAATATCACAAGTGAAACATAAAACTGGGCTATCAGCACCATGTTAATGTTCCAACTTGACAAGGAAGAGAGGAGCAAGTTTCAGGTCGGAACAGGTCAAGGGGAGATCACAAGGTCTGAAAAAACACACGTGACCCATGATCCCTCTCAAAGGTCAGGACTGCTCAAACTGACAGAGAAGTAGAAAGACTGGGCAAAGAAAAAAAGTGTCAGGATCTCTGTTCTGTTGCCTCTGGCATGGCTTTTATTTCCTGCTGGAAGGGACTCTACAGATTAATCAGCACGAGAAGCCTATCTCCCTTCTCGACTTCTGGGCCTCGTTCTTTTCTTTGGATTGGAGGATCACCTTGGGAGGTAACTGTATTACGATCGAGGGGGAAGGGGGTTTAACCTTCCTCAAATTGATATCTGTGAGCAGGGTATCTTGTTTTTGTGCTGCTGCTGCTGCTGCATATAAAATAGGAACACTAGTTTGGGGGGTATTTCTACAATGCAAGAGGGTGCAGCAGGAACTGGGATCTGGGAGGTCTGAGCACTCGGTGCTTTAGGCTGAGTGACATGGTGAGCGCGACAACTGGACTGTGCTCGTGCATTGAGCTCGTGCTGGACATTCTGTGTTGGGCTGATTTGAAGAAGTTTAGTGGTCTTCTGTATGTCTACCCACAGGATCATTTGAAATAAGCTTCCACAGTTGGTTGGGAGTATCACTTGCAGTCTGGGGGCCACCATTTATAGATACAACTAACGAGGCAGGATACATATAAGACTACCCCCTTTCTGAAGTACCTGCCTCACTTTGTTAAACTCCTTTCATCTGCTGACAGTTGCAAAATCCTGAAATAGGAAAATACATCCCCCTTCCCCCATACCAACTGTCTCCTGTGTCTCGCTATACATACATTTCTTCTTTGGTAGTAAATTGCAGGTTTGCAATTACAGGTCTTGGTCTGCCACCAGGGAAGGGGGGGGCTCTCTCTATGTCCAGTGATGAATTCCACTGGTGTTGCAAAAGTTCAGGAAAAAACTGCTGCAAGAAATACTGTTGCCCTCCATCCCTTCTGGTAATCCCACAATCTGTAACTTATTCTGTCTCCCCCTGTTCTCAAGGTCTTCAATTTTTTTCAAGTAAAAATGCAATTTGCTTTCTCTGTAGCTCAGTGGTATCCTCAACATAGTATAGCGAGTCCTCTACCAAAGCTAATCTGCCTTCTGTCATTTCTACTCTCAGCCTTATTTCTGCAGAATCTGCTTCAGTTTTCCCCATGGTCATTTTCAATTCTCTAATGTCTAACTGAATACTTGCCAGCATATTTTTAATGTCAGTCAATTCAGTTTTGTTATGCCCTTCACCAGTGTTAGGGTGTCCAAGTGGCACTGTACTTTTGACCGCATCTAAGGACTTTGCTGCCAGCAGTGCCATTTCACATTAGTGGTCCATTTTAAATTCACCGGAAAACCCTTTGTAAAGCTTGAAAAGCAGCAAGGTTTTGATGTGGAAATACAAAATCACACATACCCCCATAATGCAACGCATCATGGGCTGTATATGCAAATCACCACAAAATATTGTGCTGGTTCAACTTTGTTACCTTGCAATTTGAATAAAGTCACTTTGGCAGTGGAAAGCAAAAAATTGCAGATAAGATAGATTTTAAAGAGTGATGCTGATGGACTACACCACCATCTTTACTGGCGCCTCGTGAGCACTTTACTGTGTACTCCCTAAGCTGATCCAGACCAGTAACAACCTGTGGTGTCCAGTGTGCAGGAGAGGTTGAGCAGAATGAGAATTGATCACTCTCCCATATCTCTTGCCCTGAGAAGGTTACTGTACACCCTGATCAGCACGGTCTTTATGCTATGCCTAGATCTAAAACCAGAATGGAGCAGTTCATAGATGTCAAAGGCAGCAAGGTGTGCCTTGAGCTGCTGCACAACCCCCTTCTCAATGACCTTGCCCAAAAAGGGCACGTTAGACCCAGGCTGGTAATTCATGATTTATTACAAATACTGCAATAGAACAGGTGCACAACTGAATGCATCAACCTCATTCAAACCATAAAATGTATACACAGAAAAATGTTCCAATCAATAACATTTTATACATTTTCTCTGCACTTCTACCTATGAGAGAATACCACACATCAAGGCCACTCAGCTGGAACATAATTTTCCCAATGGCAAAAAAAGGGGTGGGGCAACCCCAATCCTTTTAAATTAAAATATGCAAAGGGAGGGTATCAGAGGAGTGTCGTTACCCTGATATACAACTGCGAGCTGAGTGCCACTTCGTCAATAAAACAGAAGCACAATCTTCCTAAGTAAAAGCCGATGAGTGAGATCCAGCTTTGAGGCAGACACACCGACCAGAGTGCAGTCAGGATCAAAAACACCTTACTGGAGCCCACACAGGTCAAGCTCTAGGCTCTCAGTTAAAAAGGGGATGATTAAGGGATAACATTTAAAAGAGGAGGAGGACAAACAATGGCCCACTAGTCACAGGTCCTAAAAAGAACCTGGTTCCACCATGGCGCAGCGACACAGAATTTGTTGACCGTCAGCACAGTGATGGCACAACACCGCCAACTGGTGTTGTGCCGTTGCTGGGGGAACTAGGAACTTGAAGGAAGATCTAAAAATAAATAAATAAATAATGAAAGACTGGTCAGAGGTTTGGGAACTGGGGCGTCAATGCCCAAAAATTTAAAATTATGCACAGGACACAGAAACCCATGGGCAACCTATCAGCTGAAGGGAGTTATCAACCACACAACAGGAAAGGGTCTGGGGATCATCGTATCTGATTACCTGAAGGTTGCAAAACAGTGTGAAAGGCTAGTAGGATGCTGGGGATCATAGGCAGGGGTTTAACCAGCAGAAAATGGGAGATAGTGTTACCCCTGTATGGATCAATGGTGAGGCTACACCTGGAATACTGTGTCCAGTTCTGGAGGCCCCATCTCAGGAAGGACATTTATTTTATTTAGTTTTTGTTGACCGGGTAAATGCACTAGACAAATCCTGCCTATTTTCAGGCACGACCCGGGGGGGGGGATACAGATGAATGCCAACTGACCTTGAACCAGATCGAGTAGAGGTGGCGCAGAGAAGGGCAACCAAAATGGTGCATGGCCTGCAACAGAAGCCCTACCAGGAATGACTCGGGAGTTAAGTATGTACTCAATGGAGGAAAGGAGAGACATGAAAGAGATACTGAAATACCTCAAGGATATCAATAAGGTATAGGAGGGTGGCATATTGGCAGTATAGCCTAGAGGTTAGAGTAACGAGCTGTGAATGAGCTTGGCACATTCAGCAGACAGACCTGGGCTTGATTCCCACAACCTCCACTTGAATATACTGTGCGGCTCTAAGCAAGTCACTTAACCTCCCCAGTGTTCCCGGGTCACCCCTGAAAACAGGCATCTGTGCCTAGTGGACCTTACGTGGTTACCACAGAATAAAATAATCATTGCACAGAAAGAGATGCAAAAGGACGAAGGGGTATGATATGAAGCTGGAAGGGGAAGACTCAAGGTGGGGTGTGAGGAAATATTTCTTCACAGAAAGGGTGATGGACACCTGGAACAGTCTCCCAGCAGTACCAAAACAGTAACAGGTTTCAGGCGTGTGTAGGACAGACACAGAGGGACCTTAGTAACAGGACTGGGGGGCGGTAAGGCTGGAGATCAATTAGGGTCTATGGTGGGATGGCAGGTACGGACTTTAGGGCAGACTAGGTGGGCCAGTAGGTCTTTTTCTATCGACAGCTTCTATGTTTCTATGTATCGCTTATCTCCTTTCTTGGCTCCCTTTGGAGGGAACCCAGCACCACCTGATGTTCAAACCTGAGCAGGATTTGTAATTACAATGCTCAAGTTATCAGACGGCACAGCTCCTGCTACAAGTAATTAAGCTTAGGATTCCCCCAAAAGATATGAAAAAAAGAGTACCTTTCTGACCACAATTCTACCAGCAGCAGTTAGTGGGGCTAAATCCCATACGACTGGTTCTGTCTGGAGTAAGGTAATGGCGGACAACCACTTTCCACTTAAATTCACTACAACCTGCCGTGCATGTAGTTCTATGTACCTGCTGCCAAACTACATCCTAGTTCTTACCCAAGGGAGGTATATTAGTTTCCCTCTCCCATGTTTCCTGTATATACGTTACTGCTGTAACCCCTGTACCTACATTTAATAAAGTATACAATTTGGAGATTAAATGCTTACTCTCGGACTGGTTAGCTTCATCCCACATCGTGATCAGTAAAGAATCAGGTGCCTCAGAAAGGTCCACCAGTTTATGATTATTTATAAAGGCCCGAACTTGCAGATATCTAAAGAAATCCATAGCAGGCAAATTAAATTTTGTTTGTAATTGTTGGAAGGAAAAGAGAGTCCCCAAAGAACCTGTTGGGAAAATTTAAGTCCTCTCGCTCCTACCTCTTAAAGCCAGAATCGAACTTTGCGGGGTAAATTCTGCATGTCAATGAATTGGAACCCAGCATAACCATTTTAAGTGGGTTAGGGGTTGATTTTGTTTTTTTTACCCTTCAACCACTGATTCAGCATATGTCAAGTCTACTGATTCTTAAATTTGGCTGCATCAGAATGTGTACTGATCAGCCAGGGTTGGAATTTCAGTGGCCCATCCTGAGCTAAGGTGGTTTCAATCTGCAACCAACATGCCTCTGGTGATTGTCTTAACATTTCCACTACGTGGGTAATTTGTGCAGCTCTAAAATATCAGAGATTAGGCAGTCCCAAACCTTCACCTTGCTGTAACAACCCCCAATTTACTCTTTGCCTCTTCCCCTGCCAAATTAACTTTTTAATATCTTTTTCCAATTAAAATTGCAATTTGTGATATTTTGGCTCCAGCCCTTTCCGAAAAAATATTCAAATTGCACCAAACATTGTCACTTAAATGCCTTCCCGAGACAAACCTGGTTTGGTGAGAATGTACAAGGTAGGTTACCACCTTCTGTGAGCGATTTGCCAAAATTTCTGTAAATAATTTAAGGCCCTGATTTAACAGGCAGATAGGTCTATACGATTTGCATACTTTATTTTTGCCAAGCTTAGGGATGACTGATATAATTGCTTCATTCCATTTCTGCGGTATAGTGCCATTTGTTTGACAAGCCCCGAACAGGTCATGAAGCTAACAGAAGTCTGAATTGTTTATAAAAATCTGTATTATAACCACCAGGCCCAGGGGCTTTACCACCCCTTTAGGGAGTCAATGGCTTCTATAATTTCCTTTATTGTCACTGGGCTATCTAATATTTCTTGGACTTCAGGCACTAGAGTCGGCAATCGCAACAACAGTAAGAAATCTCTAGTTTCAAGTAACACCTGTTCCAGATATTTATCCTCAGAGTAAAGAGATGCATAGTCTCGAAAACACTGCACAATCTCCTCTGATTTTGTTTTAAAGATAGGGCCCTGACTAGCCACCCTAATTTTCAAGACAGTGCATTCCGCAGCTTCCTTATGCAGTCTGAATGGTAGTAATTTTGTAACATAACCACCACTTTTGTAATATGCCTTCCTTGTAAGGCAATTTATCTTCTACTTTTTATTCACCCCATAGAGCTTTTTGCTCCCCATTGCTGCCTCCCACCTGCTTTCAGCAACAGGGAGACACTGCATTTTTCGGGTGTTTTCTCCCCTATTCCCAGGGAACCAGAACATGGTCGTGCATCCCCGTGGAGGCGAGCACGCACCCTGTGGCTCCGGTGACATCCCCTTCCCCCACTCGGCCTAGCGATGAGTCTCCCACTGGGCTAGGCGCTACCACCCAACCTCTACTCGGCAGCAGCCAAGAGCTCAGGAGATTCCAGATTCCCCCGCAGGACAGGAGAGCTGTTGGCAGCTCAATCCAGCTCCGTGACCCCCCCTCCATGGCAACCCAAACCCACTCCCCAACCCAGGTCGCTGGCGTGACGTGAGGTGTGGCACCCATCACCTCAACCCTCAGTGCCATCGGGTCAAACTTCCACTTTTTTTTTATTTTTTATAAGAAGTTCTAGTAATTTTGCTCTAGTTTGCTGCAACTCTTTAGTAAGTTACTTTGCCCTAAAGCGTTTGAGTTGTGTTTCTAATACCTTTAATCTCTTTTCTAGGGTATCTTGCAGGACGACTCTTTGTTTTTGGCTGCCAACCAAACGATAATTCAGCCACAAAGGAATGCTTTAAATGCATCCCATTGAGTTTGCAGGGAGGGAGGACCACTAGCATTCAGTTCAAAATCAGAAGTTATCTCTGTGCAAAGCATATTAACAAATTCCAGATCGTTTTATAAACTTGTATTAAACCTCCAACTTGTCTGTCTGTTTTTATTTCACAGACACAGGATTAAAAAAAAAAAAAAAGGGGCGTGATCCAAGTGGGATATAGTGTGAATTTGTGTGGAGCGAAACCTACAGATATCTTGTGAAGTAACCAGAAAGAAGTCAATTCTGGAATATTCTTGATGGGGATGTGAGAAAAAGATGTAATCTTTTTCACCCTAATAATGTTTTCACTGAATATCTACCAAATCGAGTTCCTCCATAAACCCTCTCAAAACCTTACTGGAGGCCCTATTTGTACAATGCATAAAGTCCCCTCCCAAAATAATCATTCCTTCGCTTATGGTTGCTAATTTACAAAAAAATGACTTATAAAACAGTGCTGCATTAGTATTTGGCACATAAAGATTAGCCAAATTTGTTTTAAGAGACATAATTTCACCTGATAATCCGAGTAGCCTTCATTCTTTGTCTGCCTGTGTATGCCACCTCAAAAGGAATTCCCCTGCAAATTAATACGACCACACCACTACGCTTTGCCCTAGGATGTGAAGCAGTGAATACTTTACCCACCCACATTCTACATAGTTTTAAATGCTCGGTTGCTGATACAGTGTTTCCGCAAGAATCCCATTTATCTGCCTGCAATTTACTGAGTTTGGTTAGAATCCTAGCTCGCTTCACTGTGGTATTAATTCCCTTCACAGTATATCAAATAATGTGTAGTTCATCTCAACTCATCGACTAACTGTGATGTTGGGAATCCTAAATTGACAACCGTGGGATGATGCACAGCTAACAACAAACAGTAAGTGTATGCGCTGAAAACCAAGCAGAGCAGTATATGAAACAGACAATCTTCTGTCAAAAGAAGGTAAATTAATTTTTTTTTTTAATTTGCTCCTCCCAAGCCCTCGGCCAGCCACTCTTTTGGGTCATATAGGCCCCCACCCCGCAATGTCCTTTCGTCATCCACTCCCCCGTTATTGCCGCAACCTGGGTAACGCGACATATCCCTTCACTGGAAGGGCCCCTTCCCCATGGAGGGGGATCAGGAGAGAAGAGATGCCCATAAGCATTCCAACCATATCCTGGGAGCGCAGCAGGGGTCGGCACAGACACTTCCAGGCTTGGGACTAGCTGCTGTCATCCAGTTGGCTGAGCGGCTAGTTTTCCCATCTTTCTCCCCATCCCCCACAAAATGGTCCTGCCGCAAGTGTCCGGGGCGTTCGGCGGTTCATTGAAGCCACACGCCGCCGCCACCAGGAGCCATCAAACAGAGGTACAGGACCTGCCAACCCCCCAGGAGGGAAGCGTCCAATGGACGCTGTAAACTCCCTCCCTGCAGGACTCCACTCCTGACATCCGGGCTCGGGGCATGAACCCGGGGTCGCCAGCGTGCCAAGGAGCCGGCCAGAAAATTACATTTATAAGTAGTTATCATCATAACCCTTTAACTGGACACCAAATTAAAGCGACTTCAAGGTACAGGCTCAAGCCTAAGGTGCACCCAAACTTCAGGTCCAGTACTCTGGAAGGCTAAAAAGTCCCCCTAAGCACCAGCTCAAGTTAGTAAGATGAGCGGGACCACAAAAATAGGTAATTAGATACCAAGCCTGAAATGAGAAATGGTCACAGAGAGAAGGAAGGTCCCCCAAAAAAAAAAAACCACTAACAAAGTAACATCATATGGACAGCAATCATCCCTAGATCACAAGAGGAGAAGGGGAAGCAATAAGCAGCAATATGAGATCAAGTGTGCCACGCTCAGCCAAGAAGTCCATTATTAAGTTGGTCTATAAAACTAGTTCCTCCAGCAAGGAAGAGGGCTAAGAGCATCCTGGGGCCAGGGCTTCACAAGAAGGCAAGGGCTGCGTGGCCCCCCCCCCCCCGATCAGACAGGGCCAGGCCCCATGTCCCAAATGAAGATAATATGCGGAGAACGAGGGGCAGTAATGCCCATGAACTCTTAGGAGGGGAAGGCCCACGCACTAGTACGTCAGGTCTGCAGGTTCTTTCGTGCAATGAATTATAACCACAAAAAGAAAAACCAAAAGTGACAGCTCAGCCTCTGTGCTGAGGGCACACGGGGGAATCTGCCATTAACCGCCAGAGCAATTTAACTCCAGATCCAATGAAGAGTCGCTGCATGGGAGACGCAAAGTCCCAGCATCAACCCATCATCCGGGGAGGCGACAAGGGGAGTTTCTCCCCCCTCCCACCCAATTAAAAAAAATCAGGGGAAATTCAGAAAAAAAAAATCAAGAGTCTGGGAGAGGACCCTCCAATCCCACTTCTTCCATTCCACTAGTAAGTCTCCCCGACACACTACTGCCAGCCTCCTATGAGGTAAATAAGCAGATCCAGCACTCCTAGCCCCCCAGTATCTCCACACACCACCTCCCACTCAACCATTCCAAGGCTTCATTAAAGGGCATATGCACAAGGGGAACAAGCTTGTTTCACCACATAAGACTTACTCTACCTTACAAGGACCTGAGAGCCCAGCCAGTACTAGGGACTGTATAGCTGCCCCCCCCCACCGGCCACCCATCACCCCCTTAACATACAGGAGAACCAGTCTAGAGCTTCTAGCAGTATTAGGTAAGTTTGTATCCTGCAGTGGTGAGCACAGCACTAATTCTAGGTGAACGACCGTTAAATCACCATCATAAAGAGCAAGAATGGAATTCCCCAGTGAAAGAAAAAACACCTTGGAATCTTTATAAAATGACAGGACCAGAATGTAGGCGCAAAAATTCAAGCAGGCCCATTAGTTTCAATAGTTTGAAGCTTAGGAGAGTTTTCAGATGCAACTGTCACTCCAAGCATGGCGGCCAAAATCAGTTTTTAATTGAAAACGGAGACCATCTCCTGTGCAAGCTCTCTTTCTGCCCTTAGTAACGGTCAAACAAGTGGCCTTCGATAACAAAAGTTCCAATTCCTCCACCGTGAGATCAGGAAGCTCAATATCCCATTGCTTTAGCCGAGGGGCTGCCTCTGCCAGGGTTTCAAATATTTTAGTTCCAGAGTCCAGAAATAGTTTATCTGGCTGGGTACAGTATTTGGCCTTTCATGTTATATTTTTCTTTGAGCTGCCTGATAATTCGTCTCACTTGCTGTCTCTTCACCTGTAAGGCATTGGAGAAGTCCTGTTCAAAAAAGATAGGCTGGTTAAGAAAGGAAAGTCCCGTTTTCAGCAAGCCCAGCGGCGCTGAGGGTTGAGGTGCTGGATGCCACACCTTGTGCCACGCCAGCAACCTCTGGCGCTGGAGGGTCGGCTGGGGGGGGGATAGAGTGCCCAAGGGACTGCTCTGTCCTCCTCCATGGAGGGTGGGAAGGGACTACCGAGGACGTACTGGCTCCTGGCGGTGGCTGGGGGTCGTGCATGCTGAGGTTAGCTGCAGGGAGTCGGCGTGGGTAGGCGCTGGGCGTGCCATGCACAGCAGCGTCATGGTGTCACACTGCACCAGCCGAGGGGGACCACGACAGAAAAAACTCCAGCGTGCACAGTGAAGGCGGATCTGGGGCATCATGTCAGATGCATCTAAGTCTGCTCCCTGGTGTCTGCTCCTTGGCCTTCCACGGTGTGCGGGGTAAGTACCCACTGTGATGCAGCCGAGGGGGTGGACATAGGGGTTAGACAGCTCTGGCTGCAACTGGGGCGGGGGACGAGGAGACAGCTGGATGGGGGGGGGACCATAGGTACAACCCCCCCTAGCCGAGGAGTAATAAAGTACAAAAAAAAAAAAGTCCCATTTTCTTCCAGGCTGTGGTTAAAATGAGCTCTTTAGTATGAAAAGTCCAGCATTCTCACAATGATAGAACAGGGTCTAGCCAACTGATCCTTCGGTCGCGGGCACGTTCAATGTTGACAGAGGTGTCGGCGGGAAGCTCCAGAGTCGAGGTGAGGATCTACTTAATGAATTCTATCAAAGAGGGGAAGCCATCCTCTGTCCCCTCCCACAGGCCATGTACATGAAAATAATTTCTGGAGCTCTATTTTTCAAGTCTTCGGCTCGCCGTTCCAGTTCCCGCTCACACTTTAGCGGATAAAGGAAAAGGCAATCATGAACTCTTGATCTTTCTGTATGTATCTTCACCATTCATCACTGGTGGGTATACGTCGGAGGCGCTATGACCCTGCAGGAGCTATTAGCGTACAAATTTTTGTTTGTCTGGGGCAGGAGTCGACGCCAAGCCTGGCACTACCCTCGAGGACGACACACAGTGTGCCGCTCGAGCGTTTTAACCAGTAACCGATGCAGACTCCTCCCCCATCTCAGTTCTGTTCTTCCCACCGTCAAGAGTGCACCTCGTGGGAGCTGAAGATAGCTATGTAGTTAGTTTAGTTAGATGCCACTGAAGTTCTGTCGTACTCGACGCCATAGACTCTTCTAATGGGTGAGACCGTTCTTTATTTTATTGCCATTGTTTCTACAGCGCCGAGTCGGTTTCTTATTTTTATTCTTTTTGTGTGTGGCCGATCATGTCCTGTCCGGGGCCTAAATCAAAATCAAAGGCGGGACGTGCCCCTATGCATCGGTGCCCCTGTGGCAAGTCCATATCCGTAACGGACCGTCACAATCAAGGTCTTTCCTGCCTAGGTCCACAGCACGACATGGACAACTGCGACGCGTGCTTCTCCATGGACTGCCGTGTCCTCGAAATGTGGGCATTGAAGGTGGGTCGGAATCCTCCTACCTTCAGAGGGCGCCATCGGTCCCAGGACTCCAAGGCGGATCGCTGGACCCTTCCTCAGTGGCTCACCGCTACTATAATGTATCGGAGGACTGTGAGCAGTCGATGACACCGGCCTCACTGGTTCGCTAGAGGGGTCGGGTGGACAGTCAGCCTCCTCTGGTGGGGGGGAGGAGGACTGAGCACCCCTCTCGGTTGTCTGCCTCCTCAGAACCACGACCATCCCCGGTGTCACGATCGGAGCTACACGCTGGATCCGTACTGGTTGGGTCCTCCTCCTGGCACTGTTTCTGGAGCCGGTGAGCAGGGCAGTGCCGAAGGTGTGGTACTGCCTTCAACCAGTGCCATGAGTGGTGGCCAGTCTCCCTGCTTTCTTCCTCTTCGGAGGGAGAGGAGGACTCTTGACCCGGATTGGTTACCCCCCTTCCGAGGAGCTCTCAGGCTCTGAAGGGCATCGTCTCCCTACAAGGCCTAGCAGCATGGCTTTGAGGGTTTTTCCTCCTCCTCTATCTGGCTCTGGCTCTGTCCCTGGGGCTGCCATCTCAGAGTCCTCCGGCACCACTTGCGGCGCTGTATCCGGTGTCGTGCATTCTGGCGGCGCCACCTCCAGTGCCATGGAACAGGGTGGCGCAGTCCCCAGTGCCACAGGGAGGGTCAGCGTTGATGACTTAGCAAGGTCAGAGGACGGTGTCGGGTCTGGAAGCGGCACCACTCCTGATGCCAAGTCAGAGGTCGGCACCTCGGAAAGGGCAGACTCTGGCGCTGAAGCTGGGAACGGCGCAGCTTCTATTCCCTTGTTAAGGGTTAACCTGGGGGTTGCTAGGGCAGGTTCGCAGACACCTGTGGCTTCTCCGGTGTTACCCCCCTCAGTGCCCCAGGAACGGACGAGGGGCAGGTCCTTTACTGAAGGAGAGGGCTTGAGAGCACATGGGATGGCCCAGGGGTCTTCTCTCAGAGCTGCTGGTGGCTTTGGTAGGAGCCACATTGCTGATCCCTCGCGTTTTCGCTCTCCTTAGCAGGGAGGGCCTGCATCTGGTGAGGTTAGGGGCTGCCTGCAAGGGCTCAACCGGCCCCGGTCTCCTCACTTTGGGGCTTCTTCCTTAGAGCACCACTTGGACTGCACCTGCATGGTTGTGCGACCTCCTGTGGTTTTGTCGCGCAAACATTCCCAGAGCCCAAGCAGGGATCCTCCTCTGGTTTGCCAGTCTTCTCCTCCACATTCGGATCCTCTGCCTAAACCGTCTGCACTCCCGAGCATTTTGGGTCCTATGGGACTAGTTCAGAGGTTCGGCTGCAGCCTTTCCTTGCTACCTTAGAGCTCTAGACCAGGTAATTTTTAGACCACAAACCCTTGCTGCACCCACCCCTGAACAGAGCTCCTCCGCCTCCTCATCTTCCTCTCCTGAGGAAGAAGATGCCTCGGTCCACTTGTCCTCAGATGCTGATACCACCAGCTATCAGCGGTTCTTGTCGAGGCTGATGGAGGAACTCCACATTTCCCCTTTCGGAGGCTGCAACACTTGCTCTCCTGGGAGAGTTCTCCTCAGAGAATACTGTTATCCCTCCATGGCCTATTCCTTTTCAGGAAGCGTCCCATTGGGTCAGGCAGTCTCCAGTTACCCCCTTTCCTGCCCCAAGGGACTGCTGTTGCAGGTATCATGCACCCCTGCGGTCTCCAGGCTCCCTGCCTCATCCCACTTCTGGGCTAGAGTTACTGGATACCCCCTCGGGGCATCATCGCCTGAGACACGACCACCCCCCGGAGTCTGACTCAGCTGAGTTTGACCGCTGGGGAAGAAGGATTTTTTCCTTGGCGCGTCTCCTTTTGTGTATTTCGGCACATCAGGCCCATATGGCTGTCTATTCTAGACACCTATGGATGGTGCTGGGACAGCTCCTAGCCACTCTGCCTGATACAGAGGCAACCAGGCAGGCCATCTGTCTTTCGACTTATGGCCTAGAGCTAGCAAGGCATCTCTCAAGAGCGTCTTACAACACTAACGAGATAGTGTCTAGTTTGGCAGGGTCTGCACTCTGTGTGAGACGGACAGCATGGCTTCGCCTTTCTAGGTTGTCACCCTTGGCCAGGCGTAGGGCAACTGCCTCCCCTTTCCAAGGAACCCATTTTTTCTCCCGCAGGGTGAGACGGGAATTGGTAGGGTGCCTTCCTTCTCCCAGGTCTCGGGAGTCCCCTTCACATCCTGACCAGTCTCAGGCCTCTCCAGGCCTGTAAGAGGCTTCTCCCCCTGTGATCCTCCCCCACAGAGGACCGAGGGAAGGTCTACCCTCAGGGACGGGACAGGTCCCCTTTGCGGAGGCTTGGTACTCACCCACCAGTGATGAATGGTGAAGATACATACAGGAAGATATGAAAATTACGTACCTACCGTAATTCTTGATCTTCTTGTATATCTTCACCATTCATCACTACTTCCCACCCATCTTCCCCTCTGGTGCCTCAACCTCTGAGTAGCACCTTCTCCGTGCTTGCTCTCTCCTCTGTGGGGACCTTTTTATGATAAACCCTGCTTATCTTCTTTGCTCCTTTGGGAACTCTTCTCCTTGTAGGAGGGGAGGTCAAGTGGGGTCTCCTTTACCTTATAGTGAGGGGGGCTCCTCAGGTATTTTTCTTTTCTCTCTGTCTCTCTTCTGTCTTGTCTCAAGACAAGAGTTTGGTCCCTCTGGGCCTCTTGATCTGGTGAGCATAAAAGAAAAAGGGGGGGGGACCCAGGATCCCCCCTTTTATCCCCCCATGAACCTTTGACTGTCCTATGTACCTCTCCTTCCAGGATTCTTTCTCTCTTTTGCCCTGCTAAGGATCAGTTCAAAATAACATCTCCTGGATGTAAAATTCTATTAAGAGGTCCTTCGTCTTGGGGTGGACCCTGTCCCTGCCCTAGGACATCTCCAAAGACCCTAGCAACCTACCCTCTAGGGACTTGGTCAGGAGTCTCCTTCTCCTCCTTGGGATCAGTTTTTACAGGCTAGCTTAGCCCAATTCAGCCCAGTCTCTTTTGTTGAGACAGACCTATTTTTCCCTTGAGGAGCTTCTGTGAAGGTAAGGGTGGAGGCAGCCCTGACTCTTCCTTCCCTGAAGAGGGTAGGGTGTTGAGGGGACTCTAATCTCTTCGCTATCCCTTATTCTTCTTCCTAACTCTTCCCACTTCTTTAATCCCTAGGACTGCCTAGTGGTTGCCCCCCCCATGCCACACCCTCAGGTAGCCTCCCCACTCCTTTTATGTCAGCTTTTTTCTCCTTTCTGTTTATATTTTTTCCTTTTACTGTCTCTCGGGCTCCCTTGCCCTGCCCTCCCTTCTTTTCTCTATTGCTAATTTCACTCTCTCTGGCAGACAGAACTGAGGTGGGGAGTAGTCAGCGGCAGTTACTGGCTAACGCTCGAGTGGCACGCTGTGCGTCGTCAAGGGCGGTGCCGGCCTCAGCGCCAACTCCTCCCCCAAACAAAAATCTGTAAGCTAATAGCTCCCGCAGGGTCATAGCGCCTCCGGCGTATACCCACTAGTGATGAATGGTGAAGATACACAAGAAGATCAAGAATTACGGTAGGTATGTAACTTTCATATCTACCCTATAGCTCACCGACCTGTTGGTTTGTTATGGCAATTTGTTTTAATCTAAAGCCTTCATATACGTTTTAAGGTCCGCAAAGGTTGATTCAATTTTATGGACAGCAGATAACGCTTGGCGCACAGTCTGATCCTCTGCTGATATAGGGTCACCTTCTTCATCGTAGTCCACTTCCACAGAAGAGACACAGGTTGGAGAGCGGGAAAGCAAGGATAGGGCCTTCACTGTCAAGATGCTCAGAGTCTTCCACAACATCATCTCCTGGAGCGTGGCTGCCGGAGTGGAAGATTTTGCCTTTCCTGGGTTGCTGGACATCCATGTTAGGAGTAGGCACCTGTTTAGTTCAGGGGAACTTCGCTTTTAACTGTAAATGGAGGCGAGTTAACGAGAAGGACGATGGACTGGATTTTTCAAGCTGCTACCATGACAGTGACATCACCGGAAGTCTTTTACCAATGCATTTTTTTAATACAACTGGGAAGATCCTCTCTGTCAAGAAGCACCAGACAACCCCAGCAAACACCAGGCCCAGCTGCCTGATAACTCAACAGCGGCAGAGAGTCAGGCCTGGATCCTGTTCTCAAAATGTTGGCCACAGTTCTGAAATCATCTAACTCATCTCGTCCATCACCACCAGCCTAAACTTTTCCCATGAGCATTGAAAGCTATTGTGTCCTGTTGAGCTGTGACAGCCCACTTGGCGAGATCTCAGCCCAAACAGAGGACACCCTGTCTGAAAAGAACCAAGCAAACTCCTCACATTTAGCGAATGAAACTGCTCTCATGGGCTCCAGACATGCCATAAGAAGAAGCTTGTCTACAGTCCGGGAAAGCAGAGCAGGTTGGTTCCTTCCAGCAGCGATCTCCCTGGACAGGAATCCTGCCTTCTTGTAGGTGACTACCCTTTGATATTCATCACAGTGAGAAATGTAAGCCAGTCTGTCCTCCTGGGCCCTGGACCTCCTCCACCCCTTTTTTTTCCATCTCCCTCAGCTCGGTGTCATACCACGGCGAGTCAAGGTGCAAATCCAGCGGGTGTACACGAGCTGACACCACAAAGTCAAAGGATGCCCCAACGGCTCTATTATAAGTCACCATAGCCTTCTCCGAACCCATGACACATGCCGCCAAAATATCCAATGTGTCCAGCACTGCCAAGAGTCCCTCTAGGCCTAAGCTCTCACAAAGGGCGGAACTAGACAACCTCCACAGGGGGAGGACTACAAAGGGGGCCCTGAAGGTGAACCTGATGGTGCAGTGATCAAACCAATTGATCAGATCAATCCTGAGGTCTTCGATCTCAAGTCCAGAAAAAAATACCAGGTCCAAGGCATGGCCATGTTGGTGGGTAGCAGAACCAAGCACTCTTGTGAGGCCCAAGAATTCCATTTTCCGAAGGAAATCTTGCCCAAAATGAGAGTTTGTCATCAATCCAGGCATTGAAATTGCCCAGATTCAATCATCTAGGTGACTCCAACATCCTGTCAGTGAAAAACATCCATGATTTCATGCAGAAATCCCTTTCACATCCCAAAAGCTGGCAAACAAGCAGGATCCTGCAACCTGCAAATGGATGCCACCCACACAGACACGCATTCAAACAATGAGAAATCCCCCTCCAGCTCACATCTAAAATAGATAACCCCCCCAGTCCTTCCTCAGGCAGTGCACAATGGTGAACCCAGCTGGGACTGCTACCTCCAATCTCAGTCCAAGCCATGTCTCCGTGAAGCAAGCCAGACTGGGAGAGGAATAAGATACTACCAGACAGATAATACCATACTATACTATATGGAAAAAGAATAGAAAGCCAGCTCAGTTCTCACCTGAGAATGGCTCCCTAGTCCATTAATAGTCTCAGTCACAGATGAATTCCAGCTATGAAATGCTAGAGCAATGCTTATCTTCCTATCTCTCACCTAGAAAGAAAATTCACAGTTTCACACCCCTTCAACCCATTGCCACTAAGTAAGACGAGGGCCAGACAGTAAAACAGAAAAAAAGTCTGCAATTACCAGCAGAGAGAACTGATCCTCCAAGCAGAAATGACAGAGTCCTCCGTCAAATCCAAAATAAACTCAGTTCAAAACCTGTACCTCTCATATCGCTCCCAAACTGGCACAAGGTGCCTCTTCTTCAGCATCCCTGTACTCTTCCACGGGCCTCTCTCACTGGCATCTGATTAGTTCACAGACTCTCAGGTCAGTCGGTGTCTTGACTCCAGCCGACAACACCTCCCAGCAGCCAATTCAGGACTGAACATCTCTGCCACCTGCGTCCACGCCAAGCACAAAAGACTTCTTTTGACACAGCCCAATGCTTCCGTCCCCTCCTGGACCAAGACCCCGATCCCTGTGGTACACTGCCAAACCACAGGTATCTCACAGGCGCTTTTCAGCAGACAGAACGGGGCGGTGGGGTGGGGGACGGACAGCCGCACACAAACTAAATCACAGCCGCGCTTTACAGTTCTCAATAGTGCGCTACTCTGTAGAAGCCAAGCCACAAACCTGCAGATGCTGTGGATATTAGGTGTTTGCAACAAGAGGCAAGTACATATGTTGGCAGCAAAGATCCTGCTGCTATGAATACCCCTGCTCACTCCAAGCTATGTACTACCCTCTCTGAAAATAAAAAATTCTTGACTCCAACCGTTATCCCACCAAGCAAACTATTTTTAAATATCCTACCATTGAACTAGCTAAAATGACATAATATGCAATAAAAAGTGCAATACAAACACTCCCTAAGGGTGTTTAAAAACATTTTTGAGAGCTCTACAAAATGGAACTCTCAGAGGCCAGCCCAGCACAGTGGCCATCTTGCACCAATCATTCTTGTTTACTGAATTGGAAAATTACTCTCTATGCAGATTCTCTGAGACATGCAAGTTTAAAATGGCAACATCCCTGCTGTAATCCTCGTGGCATTGAGACATGAGATACATCTCCTTTCCTCTCCAAGTACTAGTAGTGCTTGCAATGGCGGGGAGCCACCATGGGTGACAAGATGCACTCATTTGCTTCAGCAAAGGTACTGCCTGCAGCCTCATATGAGAGAGTATGGCTTTAGCGAGTATCATCACAGCTTATCTGTACAAAGGTTTCTAACTGATGTATTCACCTTGCTCCTGTAAAAACAAGGGAACTTTGCTGAAAGCCTATATCGAGAGCTACTTTAAGGAAAACTACAATCAAAATTTACAAAAAAGTTTGTTCTGCAGAGTGTTTTGATTTGGAGGTGTAGTACTAGTGTGTCCATTCCTTTCTCTGCTGTAAGAAATTTTTTTCTAAATTTGTCAGCTAGTTTTTTGGCCCCTGGGGATCTCCATGTTTGCATTTTTTATTACTCTTCTTTTTCCTACAGTGCCTCCTGTCTCATGTGACAGTGATCTCATGTGACAGTGATGTGTCTATGACCACTGATTCAGTAAGAGCTTGTTAGTGTCAAGTTTACAGCAATAGAGCTATGATTTTAACTAACCCTCTTTATCTAGTGAGCACTAATGAAGACTACATTTACAGATGGTAAACACCTGGGGATAACTAACTGGACTATTATGTACGGAAACACCAAGTGTCTTCACCAACTATAGCAATGGTGATCTGGGAGTGATTTGTGTGCTTTTTATGGCTGTGTGTAGTTTGATTAAATAAAAAACTTTTTTCCCCATACTGCTTTTTTCCTCTTCGGCCGACTCTGGCAAGGCTACTCAGTTCTATCCCCCCCACCTCAACCGGCCACTGCCTCCCCGGAATTCACCTGATTTAGTGATACCCATGCCGCCCCCCTCCCCCCGTGGCAGGGCCAGGAACGGAAAGGCCATCCTCCCTCCTCCCCCCCACCCGGACAAACATATCCAGTTTGGATCTGGTGGTCCAGGAAAGGGTGGGTGGAATTTCATGGAGCCCGAGTCTGCCTCTTCCACTTTTCTCCCTAGGTCCCAACCATAGCCCCTCCCTATGTGTCAGTCAGACACTGGCACTACCCTCAGGCCTCCCCCCCTGGGGGTAGCCAAGGGCTGAGACCACATGTCCCCGTCCCCAGCGGTCCTCCAGATGCTCAGTCCTCTCCTTCCAGCTGACCCCCCATGACCCAAGCTCGTTCCCGAACTTGGATCACCAGCATGGCATTTTTACAAATTTTCACTGTTGTTCTCTTTATACATACATGTTAAGTACCTTATTGGCAGCTGTCAAGCTGATAGTGATTTATATTTTTGGTTTTCTATGTATCCTAGCATTGGCTGCACTATGGCTCAATGTGTATTGACTATTTTGTTTTCATACTATTTGTATGGCTCTTGCATGATGTAATATCTAGGAATGGAAACAATTCTCCTGTATTGACTATTCTGAAATTTTTTAAATGGAGACTTGATGGTAATGTCATTCTCTGTGTCATACTTTGATGCACTTTTATTTGATACTTCAATAAAAAGAAATTAAAACAAAACATATAATAATCTGATATTACTGTAATACACACAGTAGCTGTCTGTGCACTCCAGACCCCGAAGAATGCTGCTTCCTGAGGAGGCGGTCAGTTTCAAAACGAGAAAGTAGCACTCTTACAGGTCTGAAGTGCTTTTCCGCCCCCCCCAGAGCTATAGTTTCACACTACTTAGCCACAAAAGCCTGCTGTAAATTAATCAAAACAGTATCTGGAGAATGAATGTCAATACAGTAGTGCTTTGCTAAGCAGTCCTAATATCCTTCTGCAGGAACAAGCAACTCACCGTCTGATTCTGAAGGCTCCCCGTGAAAGGTGTCTGCCCGAAAGATATGGACATCTAGCAGCTCTGTCTCCCCAACAAACTCAAATTTGATTTGGCCAATCTTCTCCAGGGTGTCAACCGTGAGGTTGCTCTCCTCCAGCAGTTCCCTGCAGGAACAAATTCCATGGATTAAATGATCCTAACATTTCAGGGACACCTTCCCCCTGCATCAGTATCGGGGTCGACTAAGGAATTATCTTCTGTATGGCAGAGAGCAAACTAAGTAGAAGGCTTTCCTGAGAGAAGTCCTGTCTCTCTGTGCTCCACTGGGTGTCTCTGAGGCTCAAGTGTAGCTGGGACAAGAGGATTTATAGTCTACCTATATGGGCACAACACCACTCCCCTTCCCTCACAGGTACCTGAAAGAAACTGAATAAAGAGAATGCAAAACAGACAACAGAAAATTGTTTTCGAACCCCAAAGCCTCTACTAGTAACACACGCAGCAGTTGGGGTTAGGAGACCTGACCTTGCATCTCATAAACAGCAGGGTTCCTAGTTTTACAATTGAGACATACTGACATGGAGTGGACAAGCGATCTTTTCAAGGTCACGCTGTGAGCCAGTTCTATGCATTAACCTTTTCTTATGATGAAACTAAATGTTAAAGCAATTTTGACGTTTCCTGGAAAACATTTTAAAATATAATATTCAGACATAATTCAGTTTATAGCTCATTAATGTTCTATATGTTTTCTCATTATTTATTACTGTGGACAATGCTCTAGATAAGATAAGACTGGCCTATTTTACTCACCAGCTCTTAAAGAAATACTGTTGTAATGTTTCTGACGAGTACCAATAACTCATCCAAAACCTTGGAAATGCTCCTTAGATTGTTCAAAAGGGATCAATTTCTCCACGTTTAAAGCATTTCTATGCATCAAAATTATATTTTACATGCCAACATTATCTGGAGTACTGACTGTGGACATCTGTAAGAAAACTAGGTATCTGCATCTCAAACTTCATCTCATCCTTCTGCTTTTCCCACACTGCAGTCATAATTCTTTTTTTTTTTTTTTTAACTTAATGTTTATTATAGTATACCTTATTGCACATGTTACAGGGACAAATTTTACAGAAGCACAATTAGTCTGAAGACATAAAAATGAAAGCAATGCAGACGTCTATGCCCATAATTTCCAGGTCCAAATGCCATAGTATAGTGCATCAAACCGGGCAAAGGTTGCACAATATTTTCCAAACACGTAAATCGATACAAAGGTAATAAAAAAACATTGAAATTCATACAAACTGTAGAAAACCATAATGTGCAGACCTGTTAATGGGACCTAACAATAGGTAAAACAAACAAAAGCAATACTTTGCCAAAAGAAACTCATATTTCTTTAGTCATTCGGCTAAAGATCTTTGTCATAAGACAATAAAATTTATATCAACTAAGAAAGAGGAACAGAAATATATAGGTTTCTCTCGCAGAAGGGGATGGAGATGTAGTTAGGGAGACTCTGTTGCTTCAGCTTGGTGCCAATGGCACCAAATCTCCAAAAATTTAGGAAGACACAAACGCAGGGTAGCTGTAATCCGTTCCATCATCTTAATCTCCTAGACTTTCTGTTTCCATTGCAAGAGTGCAGGTTGGTGGGGAGTCAACCAATGGAGTGTTATACACTTGAGTGCTGATATCGGTAACACATGGTATAGTTTAGATTTATTCTTAGAACCTTGTGAATCCCGGGAAAAAAACAGTGAAAGTAAAAGGAACAGTCATCCAGCACCCTTTGTATATAATCATGTATCTGTTGCCAAAACAGAACTATAATAGGGCAACTCCAGAATACATGGAAGTGAGAGCCTGTCATCCCACAAGACCGCCAACACTGATCTGTATGTGAAGTGTTAAAATGTATCGTAATGGTGGGAGTATGAAAATTTATTTATTAGATTTCAGATATACCTGTGAGCCAAAAGCTCATTTACATAGGTTCAACGTCACACATTGTAAAAAAAAGTCTAGGATTTAATACATTTAGAACAGAATGAAACAATTGGTAAAAAGTACAATTTAAGGTACAAGTCACGTTAATAAAATATGCAGTGGCATAGATATAGAAGGAGTGCTGAGGAGGGAGGAGTAAGAAATATATACAGTATACAATCTATACAGTGAAGCACACACATAGGTTACAAATTGTTCCAGTTGCAGGAGCAGTGTTAAGTCAGAACATGTTATACAAGCAGTTCTATCGTCGAAGTGCAAGACAGTATGGCTTCCAAGTGCAAGGCAGTGTAGAGTGTTAAGAGCCTGTAGGAGGGACATGCTGTGCGTAGGAAAGGAGAAGGTGCTGCGGTGAGAGGAACACGCAGGCTGACAGGGCGATCTAAGAGCAGGTGTTCAGTGGAAGGTAGGGTTGGAGGCAGGCCGGGGCAGAAGGGGAGCAGGCATGGGCAGCAGGTGGGGGTGACAAGGGAGAGGATGGGGTACTAGAGAGACTAGGGTAGCCTAGCGAGGTATAGGGAGGGAAAGGAGGAGTAGGCAGGAGGCTTAGGTCCTGCAAACACTGGTAGATGCCAGTAGGGTATGAAGCTTGGACTTAAACAGACCAAGCCTAACTTCCTTCTGTAAGTCTACCCGAAGAGAGTTGAGGGCAGATGGGTGCACGGTATTCGAAGGACCACTGGCCTTGCGTGGTACGGCGGAAGGGGATTTTGAGAGAGTAGATATTTATGTTCCTAGTGCTTCTAGCAGAGTCAGGGAGGCTGATGAGGTTCTGAACACCCATTGGGGTAAGTCCAAGGGTAGATTTATTTGCCAGCAGACAGTCATGATACTATAGCCTGTTTTCCCAAGTTAAGCCAACCTGTTTGAACATACAGTTCACACGTGTGTGTCATCCGGTTTGCGTCCAGGATGAGCCTACAAGCCTTGTTAAGTGAAATCTTCACCCTTCTGAGGGCCGTGGAGGTTGCAGAACCATAGACTACAAGGCCATAGTCGAACGATGGCACTGAGCTAGTGATCGCTGTTTTCAGGGCCTCATTGGTTAAGTATTGTTTGTTTTTATACAGCAGCCCTAATCTAGCATTTGTTGTTCTAGCAACTTGGTCGATATGCTGTGAGTTTGATAGTGAGCTGTCCAATGTTACTCCAAGATATTTGAAACATTGTACCATTTCAAAGGGTGAAATTAAGCTTGTTGCAGATCTGTAGTTGGAAGGATTTGTGCCTGCTATGAGGAGATGCGAATAATGTGGTCTTCGTCTTTTTGTAGTTTAACAGGAGCTTGGAGCTGAGGAACCTCTGCTCAGCTGCAGAGAAGTTGGATTGTATTTGCTGTTCTAGTCTGTTAGGGTCGCAGTGACTTCAAAAAAGTACTGCATCACCTGCGTATAGCAGTAAGTTATCTTTAACAGCCAATGGGAGTTGGTTAAAGAACAAACTAAAAAGAAGAGGGCCAAGGATAGAGCCTTGGGGCACTCCTGTAAGTACCGGCCTGCTGTCGGAGAGGATATTTTGGATTTTGACTCATTACTCTCTCCCAGAGAGGTAGCTCCTGAACCAGGCCACCGAAACAGAAGAAGAGACCAATATGGATTAACTGCTTCTGCAACAGTTCATGGTTAACGGCGTCTAAGGCCTTGGTGAGGTCAATATAGGTTGCCCCCACCAAGAGCCTTCTATCCAATGCATTGTGAATGAAGCTAGTGAACTTGACTAAAGCAGTAGCAGTACTGTGCGGCTTCTGAAAGCTGTGCTGCTGCCAGCACTGCATTTGGTAGGTGTCATGGTAGTCTGTCAAATGATCCACAACAATACGCTTGAGCACTTTAGAGAATGGAGGAAGGACTGAAATCAGCCTGTAGTTAGAGTGGCTTGTTTGGTTCCCACTTTTATGAATCGGCATGACCACCACAGTTTTCCTGAGTCTGGGAAATTTCCCTGAGGTCAGGGATAAGTTTATTATTTTGGTTAGTAGAACGAGGAGAATATCAAGGGCTAGCTCAACGAGCTTGAGGTCGAGGGAGTCACTGCTTGCCCTAGATTTGCCAAGTTCTTTCGACGGGTATTTTTTCGCCTTGGCCGGGGTGATGACTTTTGGGGGTGAGGAGCTCCGATGGGTCCCCAGGTCCTGCAGTAGCGATTCTTCATTCACGGTTTCAAGGAAGTCCAGAGACAGTACGTTGCTTAAGTTTGTGAATGCCTTGTGAAACATATCCGCAATAATCTTGGGGTCCAGTGTAGGGGTTCCTTCCACGTTAAGAATGGAGGGGGAGGTCTTAATAGGTTTACCTGTTAGCTGCTTGATGTTTTCCCAGAACCTTTTGGAGTTCCCCACAAATTGGTTAGCTCAGTTCTGAAGTGGTGGCTTTTGGCCTTCCGTATTGCCCAGGTGCAATTGTTCCTGGCTGTTTTATAATTCTGTAGGTCGGTTGGTGAGACCGAGTACTTAGCCTTTTCCCACAATTCATCCCTGCGCTTCATTAAATGCAGGAGCGGAGGCGTGATCCAGGTGTTATTGGAGGCCCAGATTTTACGTTTGGTGACTGGGGCAAAAATGTCACAGGATTCGTTAATGTTCTGAATTAGTCCCTCAAGTGCAGTGTCAACATCGTTGCTACTGTAGTATCTAGAAAGCTCCAATCTTGATGTCTTAGGTGTTCTTTAAAAGCCTCCAGCTTCCCTTTTTTAGTAATCTAGCTGTGACAGTTTTGGGTGGAAGCTTGGGGGACTTATTTGTCCAACAGCAGAATATAGGTGAATGGTCGCTGATGGAGTTTGGAAGAACTGCTGTGCCTATTATCCTTTCTGGCCAGTTAGTGATGAGCCAGTCAATAAGAAGAGCTAGTTCCAGTATGGTAATTTAGCCGAGTGGGGGAGCATACTAGCTGTGACATATTGAGCACAGCTAGGATGTCTTTGATTGGGCCTACTTCTGGGGATGACCAGTTGATGTTGAAATCACCAATCATTATTAGTTTGATGTTTTGCCAATGATCCGATAGAAGTCGTGGATAGTTTTAAAACCGCTATTTTGGTTCTTGGGGGATATAAACAGATGACACAGTTAAGGTTTTTCCATTTGTACCTAGCATGACTTTTAGTGCTAGGCATTGGGTATTACAGGTGGAGATGACATTAGGTAGCATTTGTGCCTGGAGATACTCTTTTAAGTAGAGCACAATCACCCCCTCGCTTGCCAACCCTGCCTAGTCTGAACATTTCATAACCTGGTAGATGAACGACCGCGTTGGCAATCCTAGGGTTGAGCCAGGGCTCCACAACTGAAAGGGTATCTGGCTGGTGCTGGGTGACTCAGACGTGTAGCGAGTCTAGCTTAGCCAATAGACTACAAAGATTTATGGAGGCTAAGGTGAGTGCGCCATGTTTTTTGGGAATAGGTGAGGGACCTGCCATAGGGCCTGGGTTGGGGTGTATATTCCCAGAGAGAAGCAGAAGTAGCTGGGTCATGTGGATAGCTTGCCACTTGAGGTTTGCTAAAATTTGGGATCATTTGGGTATCCTGTCTGTGCGACGTTTGATTAGGGTACTAGGTGTGTATCAGCTCACAGAGTGGAGGGGGTACTTGTAGTAAGCATGATACAAAGACATACAAGGATACAGCTGAGTTTTCCAGAGGGTTTCTAGCCCTTGTATCATGGTAGATTTAAGCTGTGCTGGTAGGGAAAGATCTTATAATCTGATAAGGTGGTAAAATAATGCAGGATCCAGTGTTAGGGGAGGTCCAAGTAATCGACACAGTGCCAGAAGGTAGTTGGCTTCAAGGTAGTTCACCTTGATGGTCTGAGGCAGCATTTGATCAGAAATGGCAATAGCGTTTGGAAAGCTAGGTGGAGAGCCACTGACACCTCTGGGCGGATTGCTCCCAGACGTTTGAAAAGGCGCCTTGTGCTGCAAGAAGGGTATGGTTAGTAAAGCAGTAGCTTAGTTGGTAGCCTGGGTTACTAAGCTAATAGAAAGAAAGTGCTGTGGGGAGGGCAGGCTCTAGCTCTATTTAATAGAGGCCGGGGTCGGGGCGGGCAGGACAAAATATGGAGTAGGAAAATTAGCAGATTGCAGGCTAAGAGGCGCTAGCAGAACAGCGAGGGCTTTTGGCACAGGAGAAGCCGGGGATCATAGCACAGCCAATCAGCAGGAGCTGTGGGAAAAGATTGGCCAATAGTGCATTAGAGTTCCCAAGTCCTGGCCAATCAAGGCAAAAGCCATAAGCCGGGGCACCAGCCGGTGATTCCCGGGCCAAGAGAGTCAATTTACCTGTGGAAGAATGGTGCAAAAGGCTGCCGGAGTTCTTGGCTGCGGAGGCGGCTACTGGGCTTCGCTGCCTGGAGGGCTCATGGCCACTTCAGGCAGAATGCCGCATGCGTCTAGGAAGAGAAGGAGAGGAGGAGGATGATGGCATTAGATATCTAAGCTGGAAAACGGTGGGCGGGGAGTAGACTGGGTGAGGAGACCAAGGAGCAGCAGGAGGTGGGGTAGGAGAAAAAGGTAACAAACCAAGGAGCAGCAGGAGGTGGGGTAGGAGAAAAAGGTAACAATCGGTGGGAGGGACACACAAGAGTGTTAGTCTGAGGAGGGGGCAGGGGTAGGTGTGCTACCAAGATGGAAGGGACAGATCAGTGAAGGAATTTGCAGAGAGTTAGAATAAGAGAAAAGATTGCCTCAGACTCGGGGAGGGGGAGAACAAATAGAAGTGGCAAAAATACAAGCTAAGACAATCAGTTAAGGTGTTTTACAATGAAAAAAAGCATTCCTGTCTACAGAGAACTATCCTGCATAAATGCTGCAACTTTAAACCAAGCTTTCCTAAACAGAGCTGTAATCACAGTTTATATTAATGCTGCACTTGGTACAAAATAAAATGCTACACTTAAACTAGTGTAATTTTGTATCAAGACAGAGTACTTTAACAAGACTTAAAATGTAGAGTAGGAGAATTAGCAGATTGCAGACTGAGAGCCGCCGGCAGAACAGCGAGGGCTTCTGGCACAGTAGAAGCCGGGGATCGTAGTGCAGCCAATAAGCAGGAGCTGTGGGAAGACTGTCCAATAGCACAGCAGAGTTCCTGAGTCTTGACCAATCAGGGCAAAGGCCATAAGCTGGGGCACCGGCCAGAGATTCCAGGGGCCGAGAGTCAATTTACCTGCAGGAGAACAGTGCAGAAGGCTGCTGGAGTTAACACCTTCCAACTGAATTCTCTCCAAGTGGGGGACGCTGTAATGGCACAACCCCCCTACACCCTACACCCAGTAACTCTCCAAGATAGGCATCCCGATTCTTCCTCCCATCTAGCCTGAATGTGCTCGATTGGTGATCTTCCTTAAGAATTTTGTAGAAGCTGGAAATGGGTTTAGATTTTATATTTAAAGTAACCCACCAATAAAAACAATCTTCCAGAGTAGACTGTGGTCTCTAGCAGTCAGAGGCGGGGTTGTTGTCAAATAGTGTCTCACCTGCAAAAAACGAAAATGGTCTTCCTTTCATAGTGAATATTATTGTTGGATATCCTGAACGGACATACAATGCACTCCGTGCAGTAATTGTGTGACTTTAGTAAGACCCCTGGTTTCCCAGTATTGAAAACCGGTATCCATCTGCAGTGGAACAAAACCCTCATGTCGTTTAATGAGGGTCAGGGATCCGATATCATCGAGGGTGTCCATTACCTGACGTAATTTAAGTATTATTTTAACCGTGTGTTTGGTCCAGGGGTTGTGCATATTGCATAGTAGCTGAGAGGATAGCACCCATAAGGGCAAGTGAGGAAGGCCTGCATTTTCAATTGTGTACCAACCTGACTCTTCCTGTTGTTTAATCCATGTGCTCAAATATGCCCCTTGAGCTGCCAAATAATAATTTTGGACAATGGGAAGGCCCAGACCGCCTCTCTCCCTGGGGAGGTTAAGTCAGGTCCAAGAAAGCTGGGGGCACTTCCCCAGCCATATAAATGTGGATAAATTTGTCTGCAGGTCTCTCCAGTATACGGTAGGGACTGAGATCGGAAGAGTTTGAAATAAGAATAAGAGGCAAGGTAGTATGTTCATTTTTATAGACTGTACCCTACCATTTAGGGTCAAAGGAAGCAGTTTCCATCTGGCGACATTCTGTTTAATACTGGTTAATAGTTTATGGGAGTTATCTGGTAGTAAGTGGGACAGATCTGTGGAAATTTGAATTCCTAGGTAATGAAAACTGTTTCTAGTTGCCCAAGCAAAGGGGAAGGTGTTTTTGAAGGCAGCAGGAGGGGATCCGCTCAGGATCATGGCTTTGGATTTGGAGAGGCTGATTTTATAACCTGCAATGGTCCCGAACTGACTCAAAGTGTCTAATAAATGTGGGGGGGATGACACCGGATCACCCAAAGAGAGTAATGTGTCATCGGCGTATATCGTGATTTTCTGCTCCTGCCTGCCGCACTGACGCCTATAATTTGGGGATGTTCTCGAATTTGAACTGCAAGGGGTTCCAAACTTAAGGCATATAATAGGGGAGAGAGGTGGCAACCCTGCTACATTCCCCTATTTAGGGGGAAATGGCAGGAGAGCATCCTATTAACTTGTACACAGGCTTTGGGTCCACTGTATAGTGCGGAAACCGCTCCCACGAAATGTTCCTCCAGTTTAAATTTGCTGAAGACTTGTTGCGAGAAGAACCAATCGACCCTATTGAAGGCCTTTTCAGCGTCAACACCAATACCTAACTGGAAGGCCTTCTTATTTCTTTGGGAGGAAATGATGTTAAGGAAGCGGGCTGGGGGGGGAGCTAATGAGCAAGCTAGCGTGAGTACGTACTTCTCTCTCGCTCCACAAACTACCACAAATAAAAGAAATTTAAAACAGTTTTTTTCTTCGACTACCTCTATAAAAATTAAGTCTCAGCCTGCTTGGAAGAAATATGGATGAGTACCTTGCATCTGGTTCGGCGAAGGGCTACCGCACCATGGTGAAAAAGAATCAGAGAAAGCAGCCCCCGGCCACACAGGTGGAAAGCGGCGGGCCTGTCTCACTCTCAGCAGCTGAAGTAAGCGCCTTAGGTCGCAAAGTTACACAGCAAGTCTTAGTGGCCCTCGAGCCCCGGCTGACCAGCCTGGCATCAAATTTCAACCACAAACTACAGGATTTGGTGGACTTGCATGCTTCTCATGTCACACATTTAACGAAGATGGAACAACGAATCTCCGACGTCGAGGATGCCATTGCACCGGTCCGTGATCACATAGCCATACTGCAGAAAGAGCTGGAACGTTTTAAGGACCAATTTGATTACCAGGAAAATTATCAATGGAGGTTAAATTTACAGCTTCAAAGGCTACCAGAGAGGCTGGAGGGAGTCAGCGTGATCGAATTTTGTGCGATGACCCCGCCAGAAATCCTGTCTCTCTCCCCTAAGAACGGCAGACTCAAGACTCAACGAACCCACAGAGCTGTGCTGCCCAGGCCATCACCGGATCAGCCACCATGGCAGATAGTGCTGAGATTTCATAATTTTCAGGACAGGGAGCTGGTCCTGAAAGCCTATCGGAATACGCCCTCACTACAATATGAAGGTCACAAGCTCCATCTCTCACAAGATTATTCTGCCCGTCTGCTCAAAAAGCGCCGTGCCTTTAACTCCAGTGATGGCGCAGTTGAGAGAGAGAGGCCCAAATCGTAGAGATTCATGATTTACCCTCGATCTCAAAATCAAACATGAGGGTCCACATATTCTTTGGGGATGTGTCAAAAGCAGAAATCTTTGTAAAGAACCTTAAGAAAAAGGTGAGGTGATGTGATTTCATGCTGATAGGTGGTGTACCCTAATGATGACAGACTCGGGTTTGCGAATGGCACCAGATCAGTACTGGAGTGCCTGAACTGAGGTACTGTTATGTTTGATTTAAGCTTCGGAAAATGTAACCGCTTGAACTGTGGAAATTCGAGGGAGCTGTTCTTGATCTGACTTTATGGAAGGACTGCTTTGTCCCCTTTCTTTTAGTTGCAAGTTACTGGGGCCATGTGGCTGATTGCACGTGGATTTTGAACTCTCCTTGCTTCATCGACTGACGCATGAGGCAGATATCCCTTTTTCTTTTTATTTCCAGGAGCTTTTTCTGATGGACCTTATTTTTTGCGACCATTCATAGGGGAATAATTGATTTTCTTTTCTTTTTTTTTCCAACTGCTGAAGTCCACTTGTGGATTTCAATGGGGTTTTACATGGGTATGATGTATCTTGGGATAGGGATCGAGATGCACGAGGGAAAGGAGAACAAAGTTAACGTTTTATTGTATCCTAATGAAAGGGTTGTAGTTTGAAACATTTAGGTAGTTTGTTGTGGGGCGTGGGGAAAGTCCTTACTAAACCGTGGGTTGGGATTGTAAAATTTTTGCTATATGCAATTCTCGTTACAATGGGGAGTGGAACTCAATCAGTGCAGCAATGTGAATGAGTTGGGGGGGAGGGACACGGAGATTGTACATAGGTACTGTTTATTGTTTGTTGGTTTTTTCACTGTCAATTATCAGATCCAGTCATAATATGTGGATACTATACATTCACCATCTGCCAATGAAAGTGAAACGGGTCTGGGCCTGGAGGAAGGGTTGTGGCACAGATTATGGCCACTCCTTTATAGCCTCTTATTATTTTTGGACCTGCCCTGTTCTGCAGGAGTTTTGGAGGGAGGTGAACCAAGAAGTGCAGACCCTCGCAGGGAGACCAATTCCGCAGCTGCAAATGGTGACGCTGTTTGGGGTGGAGGATATGGGAGCGGTGGAACAGACTCCACCACCACAGTGGCTTAGAGTCATATTAATTATGGCAAGGCACTGCATTCTTTATACATGGGTGGCAGCAGCTAGACCCACTATCCAGCGATGGAAGACACCGATGCTGCAAGCTCTTGCCCTAGAAAGGTTTACATATGTAATGCAGGATAGGGGGGAACAATTCTATAAAGCCTGGCAACCATACTTAGTGGCTTTGTCGCCTGCAGAGACCCTAACTCTTGGGGAGGGCTGGGTGTGATAGATGGGTAAAGAATGAATTAAGGAGAATATTATCTCGCTCCTTGATCACTGATGGTGCACAACTGGCTTGAACAAAATAGATCAACTTCTGTCTTATGTAATTTTCAAACCTGTATAAGTGACTTGATAATTTGTTTTATTTATTTGACTGTGATGCTTAGTGACTTGGATCGGTACGTACATAAGTTATGTGTTACTGTTGTCTGTCTGTCTTGTTCTCTGTTTAACAGTATTGTTTGTACTTTCTGTTACCGAAAAACCGAATAAACATATGATGCAAAAAAAAAAAAAAAAAAAAAAACGTTTGGTTGTGATGAATAAGGGAGGGGATATATTTTTGTAATTGATTAGATAGGACGGCAGTAAATAACTTTAAATCTGTATTCAACAGTGATATAGGGTGATAGGAAGCCCAATCTGTGGGGGGTTTCCCTGGTTTTAATAGGAGAGAGAGAGATCTGAGCCTGCTTCCGGGTGGGGGGGTGCTCTCTCCATCCCTTAATATGGCATTAGCCGCCAGCCCAGTGGCGCTGAGGGTTAAGGCGCTGGACGCTACACCTCGAGCTATGTCGGCGACCTGAGTTGGGAGTCAGCTTGGGCGCCGGCAGGGGAAGGAAAGGATTGAGCATCTGAAGGACTGCTCTTCTCTCTCAGGGGGAAGGTTACAGGGTTGTCTGGCGTCCCAGCGACCCCTGGTGGAGATTGGGGCACTGCAGGAAGCGGACAAAAAGACGGGAGAGTGGCAGACGCCGGCAGGGTTGCCATGCACCATGGCGTCATTGCACGCCACTTTCAGGAGGGGGGAGGAGCGCAACAGAACAAGGAAACAACCAGCTCTGCGGGGTAGGCAACAGCACCTGGCCCCCATGCCCACCGCCGGATCTCACCCACTCGGCCTTCCAGTTCCTCCACCCGGGCCCTCAACTGCAGCTTGGCCAGTCTATAAGGAAGCGTCCAAGAGTAGGGGTGGACCCACCACAGAAGGGTCAAGCCGGGTGGTACTGGCTGCAGGAGGAGAGGGGGGGGGAGAGGAGGCTCGGGATGGGGAGACCTCAGGCAGGATCAGGCCAGGATGTTTGAGAGAGGCCCAGCAGGCTGCGACCAGAGGGAAAAAGACATTAACTCATTACCTCCTGGGCAGCCATTTTGTGTCACGTAAACAATGGATAGTTCGGACTTCATATGGCGCTATTGGAAGTAATGAGTTAAAAAAGAAAAATTATGGCATTAGCCACCTTGGTCAGAAGAGGGGCACACTCTGTTTGAAACACTTTAAAAAAAACTTTGCAGGATAGCCGTCTGGCTCAGGGGCTTTGGTGCTTTTTAGATGCTGGATCTGTGCAGATATTTATTGATGAGTAACAGGAGTGCCAGGAATTTCTGCCTCCACTTCTGAAAGGGAGGGGAGGGAGATGGGAGTCCAAATATGCTTGTACCACTGGTATATGGGTAGGGCCTCTTTCAGAGGGGTAAACATTATGGTGAAAGTCGGCAAAATATTTAGATATCTCCCTCACAGAAGTAAAGGTGCTTGCAGAGCCCTTGTTCTGAATTTTTAATACTGTCCTAGAGACTGCCCCCTTTTGGAGTTGGCTAGCTAAGTGTTTCCCTGTTCTGTTGCCTTGCTCATAAAAACACTGTTGAGAATGTCGTAATGTCCCCTCGATTTTATGTTCTAACAATTGAGTCAGGGCCCTACAAGCCTCCTCGAGTTGAGCCTTTGATCGTTTAAAGTGCTTTCGTGACGGGATTCTAGGCCAGTAATATGTTTTTCTAGGTCTAGTTGTTGTTGTAGTCTCTCTTTTTTAACTTTGGAGGCGTAAGAAATTATTTTCCCCCTCAAAGTGGCTTTTCGTGCATGTGAATGAGACCAAAACCACAGCTCAGGAGATGCCCCCTGGAGGTACGCCACAACTTCACTCGGAAAAGCAAAAACCCAAAAGCAGGCTCAATGCCACCAGGCGTCTCAAAAAATCACGAGCGCAGCGTGAAACGCTGACAAACTTTGCTGGTGGGGGGTGCTACCTATTTACTTGCTTTTAAATAATAAATGTAAGTTTTTATTGTGTCCCAGTGTAGGGCTCCTTTCTTGGCTTTCAGTGAATCCCAATATGCTGAGGCAGAGGTATCCTCGGGGGGGTGTTAAGTTGAATGAAGGACTTTATTTCTCGTTTAACCATGGTTAAAAATTATTTTTCTGCCAGGTGGCTAACATTCAGTCGCCAAGAGGTACTGGCATGTGAAGGGTTGATAACCATGTCCAAAACGGCCAGAGCGTGGTCTGATAATGTGGTGGTACTGATGACAGAATGGCACGTGCTGTGGTCCAATTGTACTGGGATTAGGAAATAATCTAACCTAGACTAAAAATACCAGCAACAGCTTAATATGGTTCAAGGTCAGATGAGATTCATTTGTATCCACCTCCCATGGGCCGTGCCTGAAAATAGGCAGAATTTGTCTAGTGCACTTACCTGGTCAACAAAAACTAACTAACTAAATAAATGTCTAGGGGAGTAATATGAGTAATCCCTGATTTGCAGGTTAAGGTATCTCCATATATCAAGCAGGCCATATTCATTATTAAGGCATATCAAGGTACAAGCCACCCGAGACTTCCCACAGTTGTCTACCCCAGACCTATCTAGCTTAGGTGAGAGGATCTAAGGGTGTGCAAATCCCATTGCCCCCATTCGGAGCAAGAAAATTTCCTTGAAGGGCAAGTACAGAAAGAGAGCCAATTCTATGGTAATGAATGGAGCAAGTGAAAATTCAGCTAGTCATTGCTGGGCAAGTCCTAAACATTTTGATTTGAACACCCCTGAGAATCTATTAAAATCCCTCATTACAAGTAACCTGTTAGGATCTGTAATAGCTTTTGTAATAAGTTTAGTAAAAAAAACAGGCTCCTCGGATGCTCTTCCTTGGGGGCATACAAGTTGAGTATGGTATAGGGACGTCCCCCATATTCTCTCTGAATCTGTATATAGAGACCCTCTGGGTCAGTCTGAACCTAAGACACCTGCAACAGTCGGTTCTTTCTAATTAAAATGGCTACCCTCTTTTATGGGGGTGGGCCACATAGTGTGATGCACAGACCTCCCCCACCCAAGAGCGTTTCAATTTGTTGTGCTCCTCTTCTGTTAAATGCATTTCTTGGAGCAGCACCACCCCCACTCTTGCTCTTTGTAATTCTTGCAAGAGCCTTGATCTCTTAATTGGGTTATTAAGATCATTGACGTTATATGTAATGACACGTAGGTCTGCCATCATGGGGGTCTAAAGGTGCTCAGGTCCCCACTGAGTCCAGGTAACTATGACATATCTGCACACTGTAACCGGACATTTACAGAATTCATAAGTTAAAACAACGGTCCAACAGGATAAGTCACCCTAGACGAATCTGGACAACCATATACCTAACAATTCTTAAACAGTAAACGAGAAACAAGTGTGATCACTTCAAGGTAAAACGCCCTGGTACACCCCCTCTATAGGCTGTAGACAGGTGCCGGATTCTCTGCTACAGAGAATCCCTGTCTGGTCTGAGAGACAAATTGTTGGCCAGAGGGGTAGTGTCACCCCTTAATATAAAATCTGTGTTGCAGTACATATCAGAATTGAGGACATTAACACAGATTCATGAAAGGACAGCCAACCCAGATAGAATTTATGAAAGCCCACATGAACCAAAGTTCAAGCCAAAAAATGAATAACTACTCCAAGGTGGATGGTTCTAGAAGCATATTCCAACCTAATGGGGGGGGGGGGGTTACAGAACCCAAATAGGACCCCTCTAAGCTTATAATAAGATGAAAAAGGCAGCATACACATTGGACTGCATTATTACTGGCTGACCCAGCTTCCTTTAGAGTAGCAAGGACATTGCAGGCTGTATTACAGAGATGGAAAGTGGAGGTAGTGTGTCAAGGGAAATGTACCCCTCACACTTTAAGTCTGGTCGCCAACCTAAAACTCTGTGTTAATGTGCTGCTGCCACCCGCTGGTCTATAGCTGTTACTGCAGGGTACTTTAAATTACAGGGTTAAGTATTTGTTTTGAATGGAATGCATAGCAAACATAAATGGAAGCTGGGGATGGAAAAATTACAAACCTTTAATATTTACATCGACTGCTAGTTAAAAAGAGTCTAGAAATTGTGAACCTAGAGGTTAATGATGTCCAGTTACCCTTGCTAAATATACATCCTGATCCCTCCCCCCGGCCCCAGTTTATGAAGTTCTACCTCAGCCTATGCCCAAGAGCAACAGGCAACAGCTAAAGCCATCCTGGGTGATAGAAAAAAGCCCAGCAAAAAGGACAATACTCAGTTTACAGTGAGGAGCAAACAGACTTTGTTGCCCCACCCCGGATAATAGTTCAGCGACTGGGATAGCTGGGGACTTAGAGGTAGATGGTGATCCATAATCATGAGAACGACCCATTGATACTGGTTCTGGGGATGATGAGGAATGCTCCTGGACCGTGCCCCATAAATCCGCCTCTTTCTTCAGAGCTGATTTGTTTGCAGACGCGGGTCGCCAGATAGTCTGTTGTAGTTCTTGTGCCGGGAAGCAGGAGAGAACAGCTTCCAAATCTATTCCCTGGGTCTGAAGAAAATCTTTAGCATCCCATAGATCGGTAAATCTTTAGTTTCCCCCAAGGGTATTGACTTTCAACCAAGCCAGATATTCGAGGAATGCTTTAAAGCCTTTCTGCCTCAGAATCTTCTGTATTGTTAATGCCCGGTGTTGACACTGTATGGTTAATGGTGCAAAATCATGTTCAAAGAATAATCTGCTAACCCCAAAGTGGATTTCTTTTTTCATCCAGGAGACTCTTAATAGCTGCTCCTTAGTACAGAAATCTAAAAAGGCAATTATTATAGACCTGCGACGGGCTTTAGAATCCTTTGGCTGCACGATGAGTGTGCGGTGTGCATCTATGATGTTCAAGGGCTAATCCTTGGGGAGATCAAAGGTTTCTTGCAATCAGCCTTCCATGCTGGCCAGCATGTCACCGGTCTCCATTTTTTCTGGTAAGCCATGAAATCTAATATTGCTTCTCCTATGCCGGTTCTCTAGCTCTTCTACTTTTTTATTCTAAGCTCAGTTCTCTATGATGCAAGTTAAGGAGGGCAGAGTTGTGTAGATTGGTGACCTGCGTGTATTCAATCAGACATGAACAGCTTTGGTCCGTTTCTCCACCACTAATGTCTCTGCGATTGTCAACTACCATGGTTTCCAGCCGATGCAAGGTATCTCTGAAATTCTGGAGTTGGACACACAGCTTTTTGGAGATAATTGTGAAGTTTTCTTCTCTCAGACGTGACAGTGCCGAGCGACAGACGCGTGAATTCCTTGGGGAATTCAGTGCCCAACATCTGGTGGTACCATCCTAGCCTATCCCTTCCCAGGAAGCGTCCATCTACACCTGGCAGTCTCCAGCTGCACCTTTTCCAGACCCGGTAGACTGCAGGAGGAGGTATTGTGCCCCACTGGATTCGCTAGGTACACTCCCCAACCCGCCCACAGGATTGGAGTTCCTAGAGACTCCCTCTGGGCCCCGTCACCTGGCGCACAACCATCCACCGGACTCAGATTCCCTACAATTTGACTGGTGGGGGCGAAGAGTGTTCTCTTCCTCTAGTGCAGTGTTATGCATTGCATCACATCAGGCTCCCCACACTGCGTACAGCAGGCATTTATGGTCAATGCTCTGCCAAGTTCCAGCATCAATGCCTGATACGAAGCAATCCAGACACGCCATTGCCCTCTCCGCTATAGGTCTGGAACTGGCAATGCACCAAGCAAGGGCATCCTATGACACCAATGAGGTGGCTTCCAGGCTTGTGGGGACAGCGATCTGCATCAGGTGGACGGCATGGCTTTGTTTATTGTCACCCCTGGCCCAGCTTAGGGTGATTAGCTCTGCCTTCCGAGGGACCCACCTCTTTTCCACCAGGGCTAGGAGGCTTCTGCAGGGGCTTCCTCAGTCTCCTCGTCTCCAGGAGACACCTCCTAGCTCTCCTCGGCCTTAAGCTTCCTGTCTTGTAAGGCCAGGGTCTTTTCCTTCTGTTTTTCACCAGCAGGAGGCTGAGGGTCTTGCTCCCTCAGGGTTTTCACAGTCCCCCTTCGGTGGGGCTTGGTACTCACCCAAGCAGTAATGAATGGTGAAGACTGACAAGAGAAGATATGGAAATTACATACCTACCGTAATTCTTCATCTTCACCATTCATTACTGATACCCGACCACCTTCCCCTCACGGGCCTCCTTCTTTGGCGTCTCCTCCTCCCTGCTCGTTCCTCATCCTTCTTCTTTTGGCCTTAAAGCCTGAAAAAAAATCTTGATTTTTCTGTTCTTCTCAGAACGGATCCATTTACTTTAAGAAGGGAGGGGAACGAGTAGAATTTCTCTCTATCCTGAGGGAACTCTTTCTGATTGCCCCTAGGGGTGACCTCTTGGCTCGTTCTTAAGCCATGCTGTTCAACTCACAGTTAAAGAAACCGTTCCTTAAATGGTTCGGTTCCTTTTTCTAGGTCCCCTCTAGCATGTCTCAGTCTCCTATTTGTGTCACCTCTGCTGGTTAAATGCTTCCTGGCACTCCAGTTGCCTTGATCTTGTGATCTGTTTTGCTTACCTTCAGGGAGTCAGACTGAGTTCCCACTCTGTTGTTTTCCACAAAGGGGTGCCCTCTGTAGGACTTCAAATACGCCCCCTCTCCCCAAACACATCTGTGTTAGCACATAACAAGGTGCTAGTGGGTTTCCTTCCCCTTCCTAGTTGGGCGCTCTCCCTCAGAACAGATTTTCTGCCTTGGCAGTCTGCGAGTGCTCAGCTGGAGTTAAGGGGCTGGGGATGACGGGAGGTGCAGAGAGTCTGCCTTTTGTGTACCAAGCTGTGCAAAAGGTTCAGTTGAACCTTCTTCACCACTTTTCCTGAATGGGATCCTTGCTCCCTCACCTTGGTCCCGAGCTTACGAGCCTCCAAGCCAATTCTCACAACCTGGAAGAACTTCTCCCTCCTCCCAACTTCCCCCTCTCTCTCTCCCTCCCTCTTCTTCTAACTTCTTCTCTCTCCCTTATCTGTTCCTCCCTTGGAGACGCCCCAGGAGTGAGGCCCTGCGGTCCCATAGGGTAGGGTTTTCCTCTTTTCTGTCCTCCATCGGCTTATTCATTTTTCAATTTATTTCCTTTCCTTTACCTATCCCTCGGCTCTCTTGCCTCACTCTCCCTTTTTTCTTATCATTATTTCGTCACTCCGGCTTACAGAACTGGGATGGAGGAGGAGTCTGCGGAGCCTAACGGCCACCCCTCGCGCACCACGTAGTGCATCGCTCTCGGGGGCAGCGTCATCTCCTCTCCCAAAAAAAGAAAAAACTCCCGTGGTGGGTGCGTGACTCCAGCTAACACCCAAGCAGTAATGAATGGTGAAGATACAAGAGATGAAGGATTACAGTAGGTATGTAATTTCCATTTCTGTTTGTGACATCACAATCTGTTGCTGTAGAAAGGAGTACAATTTCACAACCAGAGAAGTATGACGTTAGCATAAGGAAAACACTTGGAAATTATGAGAGGTCATGGGGTCTAGTAGTGAGAGCACCAGCATGGGAACTGGGAGACTGCAGGTTCAAACCTCACTAAAGCCAAATACTGTCACATTGGGCAAGCCACTTAACCTCACAATGCTCCAGTCCACCCAGCTGCTGAAATGGGCAAAGGTAAGATCCCACTGGAAACCTGCATCTTAGCTTGACTATGCTAGGTAAATGTAAAAATAAAAACACAAACAAAAAAACACAAAAATAAAAAGGCTGGCTCATAAGCGCAGCTGTAAGGCGACAGCTTGAGGTGTTCAGGATCCAAATTCAGAAACAAGCCATGACATCAGGGGACAGTCAGAGAGGGGAGAGGAACGATTGTCCCAGAGGATGCTTCTCCTCCTCCAGGTAGGCTGGGCTGCAGGCTCTGCTGCACAACCGCCACTTGGGTGGCCACAGGTGGCGGTGCAACAGGTGGATGTCAGCAGCATCACAGGGCGAATCAGGCCTTGGGTGCACACGCACTTATTAACATATGATATAGTAGTGTCCAAGAGGAGCAACAGAAAGAAAAAAATAGCCCTGGGACTGTGGGCAGCATGACACTGGCCCTCTTCAGGCTCCACCAACCCAAACTTGCGCCAGGCCTCCCACACTCGATGGACCAGAATGTGGCAGGCGTTCCCCCACTTACCGCTGAATGAAGCACCACCTTGCAATCAGGATCATCTGGGTCCTGTCTCAACAGGAAGCTCCTTCACCTTCTACAGTGAGATCAAAGAACTAGAGTTTTTCCCTGGATTGATACCCTAGAAAACCTACCATTTACACCCCACAAAAGTCTGCAAGACCCACCAGGACACCCTGTTATCTTGGGCACTGGCTCTATCGCAGAACCTATTTCAAAATACATAGACACCTTTCTTGGAAATTCAGTTAGTGGCCTTGGATCATACATTAAAGGCAAGTGATTAACCTGGTAGAGGGTATGCAGATTCAGAAGGATTGACTATTAGTCACATTAGATGCTGATGTACTCTACACTGATGTACCACAAGAAGGTTGCACTGAGGTCACAGATTATTTCCTGCAAGAAAGGGATGTCATTACGGCTCATAGAGGGCACGGTTACGTGAACTGACAGAAACTGTTTTGAAAAATGTGTTCTGCTTTCTGAGATGTCAATACATCCAGAGAAAAGGTACAGCTGTGGGGGCTACCTCTGCCCCCACAGTAGCACACCTCGTGTATGGAGATTAAACCCCCCCCCCCATATTATGACCAGGTGGATATATGGAAACACTTTATTTATGACGTAGTGAGGTGTGGTGGGGTTCAGTGGAGGAACTGCAAGGTTTCCAATTATTTATGGAAATCTCTAATCCAGATTTACGTTTTTTAAGATGCATTTCGACAAGACAAAAAAAAAATGAATTTCTGGATAGTTCCATCACTAAATTTCCAAGCAAGGAATTAAAAACAAGTCTGTTTAGAAAACCGAATGTAGCAGCTTCCACCCCTGCCATGCTGTAACCAACATCCCAAAAGGTCAGTTCACTCAAATGAAAAAGAACTGCAAAGATCCCACTGATAAATGTCTAGATTTAAACAACGGGGTTACAAGAAAAACTTGTTAGAGGCAGCCAGACAGGAGGTAGATGCTATACCCAGAACTGCCCTGTTGGAAGGGAGAAATAATAGGGGGGAAGTACTGATGGATCCTCAGCTGACTTTTGTCATTACTTGTGGGGCAAAGGCTAGAAAAATAGTGGACATGGTACAGAAAAATCCTGCAACTGTAAGGAGTGTTGCAGCACTTACTGATCTCTGTAACAAACCCTTAAGAACTTCTTAAAGGAGACCCAATAAGTATAACTAATGTTGTGTTGTGCAGCTACCGGCCCATAAAACAAAACAACTGGTTGCCTAAGCCACTGAAAGGCTGCTTCCTATGTGGGAAATGTAAAATGTGTCTAATTATGTCTGAAACATCCAGACTTGTTAACCCCAGAGACTACAAAAATGTAATTCTGTATGATTTTATTATCTGTGACAGAGGTGGTTATTTATCTACTAGCGGTGTAGATGTGGTACATTTTATGTAGATCGGATAAAATGAAAATTTAAAGAAAGGGTAGGAGAACAACTTTGAGCAATTCAGAAAGGTGACTGCAACTGTGCCACAGGAATGCATTTCCACAAAGCTTGAGATAAAAGCACAGGAACAGAGCAGTAGGACTGGAAAAAGTGAAATAAAAAAAAAAAAGATCGGGGGGGGTCGAAAACAACTGAACAGGAGAGCAATATTGGATCTACAACCTAGGAATGCAATGGCCAGGACTATATGAGAAATTTGAAATGTAGCCTTTTTTGAAGTAAACCCTTTTGAACCACTAAAATATGTCAGATTATACAATTCCCAGTGTAACCCCTAGGTGGCGCTACCCCAAAGGTTACTACCCCTGCCTGCACAGCAGCCTGCAGGTTGAGATGCCTGGGCTCTCGAAACGGGTGCCTCCACCCAGAGGACAGGGTTGTTGGCAACGTGACTGCCCTGGGTACAGCCCTACGGGACACTGATACCCCCCCTTCCCTAGTGGCCTGGCTAAGCTTGCAGCTACCCTGGCCTACACCAACACACTTTTGCAACACAGAGTAAATCCCTCCTTGTAAACACTTACCACCAGGGCCGTGATCAGCTGGAATGCCCTGGGACCCCCGGAAAACAAGACCTGTAACAATTAAACAACATTGATGCAGTATTTTTTTGTTTTGTTTTTACACAGAGGTACACCACACCCAGTTTAATTGCAAAAAGATTCAGATCAGATTTATTGGGGGATGTGAACAAGGGAGGGGTGGCAATTTGGTGGTTGATTTTAGATCTGATTGATTCAGGCTATAAGGCATGCACTCAAAGGTCCCTGGAACACAGTCATACACACTCTGGGTACCCAGCTGAAACTACAGGCTAGCCTAAAGTGTTGCCCGGGGTAGGCCGGCGTTTCAGCTGATAGGGGCCCTGAGATGGAAAGAAACATGCATGCACTGTAACCCACAATTTGTAATCCGGACCAGGATGGCTCAGTCCACAAAAGCTGAACAACAATGAAATCAGATGACACACTGTGATTGTTAGCTGGGTTGCAAGGAGCTACCCTGGTTTTACTCACGCTACCCAAAACTGGATGCAGGATGGACGAAATGGAGACCTCAAGATGAAGAGCTGGATGGCCAGGAGAAGCAGGGCCCACACGATGCAATGTGGAGCTCGATCCTCTTAGGTGTTGTTGATCAGGCAGTTGAATCTCCGGACGGGTCTCTCGTCGGATCTTTCTCTGCAGTGCAAGCAGGAGTCTGGGCTAAGATGGCAGGGCCCAGACTGACATAACAGTTTGGAAGCAGTCCGGTAAGGTCGCTGGACGCAACTTCCAGCAAGCATGACACATTCAGCAAAGTGGGGAACCAAGTCGCAACCCACTGTCCACATTCAGCACACTTGTAGTAAAGGCAGACAAATACCGCAGTTTGGATGACAGTCCAGATGCAACTGTGTCCTTGTGCAAACCGTATGCTCTGCGGTCATGGTGAAAGTCCTGACAGGCCGATCGCACAAAAGCAAGTCTTCGGTTCACGTCAGGTGAAATTAGTCACAATTCAGAAAGGTTGTCACAAATTCGGATAAAGTCAGATGGTCGGATTAAGTCTCTTCACTTTTAGGAAGATGGTAGCACATAGGCCAGACACAGCCTTCCCGCGATCTTCCCTGCGCACTACGCAGGAGCAGCTGCTCGAATTGCTCGAGCTCCTCACTCTCTCAGCTCTTACTCCACATTGTCTTCTGCTGTAGGCAGCACCGGGGCTTCCCAGTGATCCAAAAGATCTGGTTCGTTGATCCATCTGTCTGTCACAGCTTAAGCTCCCCCTCCAGGTCCATTTAGGCACCAATGGGTGAAAACTAAAATTCCCTACAGAAATTTACTCCCACAAGACACCTGGGGCAGGCTCCATTTTAGAGCCTCCAAAAGTTGTGATTGGTGCAGATTGGCAGTCCAGAACCAAGATGGTGGTACATCACAGAAATGTCCATGCTGCAAAGAAAAGCAAGTTGGACAAACTACAATGTCATTATTTCCAATGCAGATATTAAGCAAACGGTTACATCTACCATCAGAGCTGCCTCTGCACAAACAGCGATGGTAGGAAGCAGTGACAAACCTGCAGCCCAGGCGGGACTCAAGCCCAAAACTACTCGGCCCCCACCCAGATTGATTATTTCTGCAGGACAAGCAGCCCTTAAAGGGACATGCATGGAGGCTAACACTTTTTTAGATTCTAAAAAGACACAGAATACCAGCCCTGCAGTGGGCATTTAGGTACACCCAGGGAAGACTTTTGGGAACCCCCATTTATAGGGGGTTACACCAGTACTTGTTTTTTGATACTGGATTAGTCATTTTTCATAATGTTTGTTCCATCCCCCTACCCCAGGTTCCCAATATTTTCCTTCCCTGACATGTCCCTTCTTCCTCCACCTCTGTTCCTTGCCTTTTAGTCTGCAAAACTTTGAAGCTACGTTTTGACATACTGCTATGTTATGCATTTAACTGGATGCATATCTAACAACTGTTTTTATTTTCTGCAGACAGGAGTATGATTTGGAATGCAGCATGAGCTTTGGAAAATGGATTGTTTCATGCTGTTTTTGGCCCTTCTTGTCTACCATTTTTAAATCTTCTTGTAGGTTTCACTTTAAATGTTTTTTTCCTTCATATGTTCTCAGCACTTAAGACATTTTCTGGAGATGAGAAGCTTGAATGAACTATTTACTTTGAGTTGCTCGGCAACAGTACATCCTGACTTCAAGCTGAATATATACGTGAACTAGCCAATGGAACAGCACAACTCTGAGGACATGCAATGCAAACCGTCAGCTGATGTTTGAGAACGCCAGGTTGACATCCTCTGGAATTAACATGCTGGACTTTTATAAACTTTTAAGCACCTTACCCTGCATTTTGCACTGAATTTGTTACAAGGCACTAAGCTGTCTTGCACCATGAACCTTAAGCTGTGAAGTGTCTGTTTTTCCATCTCCACGAAGGGGAGATCAGTGCTGTTCACTTTATTATTTCCCTTGTGCTACCTCTGGTTTGGGGACTTTTTCCCTGGATACTCTATAGCATGAGCAAGCCATGAATAGAAAAACAGAAGATTATGACTACCAGACTGAGATCAGGACACCTCTGGCTACTGGGATGAGCAGAGGCATGTTGCCAGAAGGGCTCTGGTACTGTGCTGGGAAGAAAATGAAAGACTGGCCTAGTGGAGCAGCAGCTCTGCCTCATGCAGCCACCTGGGGGACCAGGGGTCGAGTGCTGAGGGCCTAGCATGCTCCAGAGGAGAGGTGCTCAGCTCCTGTGCAGAAGGCATGCTGCACGGCATTCACAAACCTCCCTGCTACTGGACCAAGAAACAGCGTTGGTTTCAACTGAGATGTCTACCAGTCATCCACCTTCCCAGCCAGAGAAGTGTGGATATGGCGGCCCTGACCATTAGAGTGAAGCACAGCAGGAATAAAATCATGCAAAAAAGCCCAGTTGACCCCTGTAATCCGACACATCAGCATACACATATCATCTCCCTCTTTGCGTAGGAGACTCCTGTTTTTTTTGACTGAACTCCCTCCCTCCCGGGAAACAAAATCTGCTGCTTAAGTAAAATTCTGTCCAAAATATCCATGTTTTTTGGGCAGATAAAGACACATAAAAATTAAATCAGTGATGAACAATGTATCTGATAACTTTATATAACTAGTTGTTTATTCTTTTTAGTGCTTATTCTTGACAAAATGAAATACATTACATTTTTGTAATGACTTTTTTCTTATTTTTTTGACACCATTTAAGGACAAACTCACGATGTTACAGAATCTCCCTACTAACAGGCCAATCTCCCTCCTAATTTGACCCAAATCTCCCTCTTAAGCAAGTTGGCAGGTCAACCTCCCTCCTAATTTGACCCAAATCTCCCTCTTACGCACGTTGGACGTATCACATGTATGCATCAGTTCTGCTGCAATGTAGGCTGATATTAATCCAGTCGGCCTTTCCCACTTTGTGGCTCAACCCATCACCGACTTAGTGCAACAGAATAGCTGCTCAACATGGTAAGAAATTAAAGCTGTCTGTTATCTCACTTCTAGAGACTTACCTCTTGGCTGCTTCTTCGATAGTTTCCCCAGGCTGTACCTTCCCCCCAAAGCCATTCCAGCGGCCCACTCCAAACCCCCGCTTCTTCATCCCCAGAAGAACTCGCTGGGGCTGCACCACCAGAACCAGGGTCAGCAGCTTGGATGTCAGCATGTCTGTGCCGCTCCTACTGAAAGGAAAGATCTCTTTCAATGTTATTGCTGCACACATAACATAGGGCGTTATCAACACATCATAGAAACATAGAAGTTGACGGCAGATAAGGACCACAAGGCCCATCCAGTCTGCCCATTTCTTTTTCTACCTTATAAATGTGCCATCGGCCTTTGCTCTGTCAGTGGCCTATCTATTCATAGTCATTTGTATTGCTCCCTTATGCCTATCCCATGCCTGTTTGAAGCCCTGCACTGTATTCATAGCCACCACTTCTTGTGGTAAGCCATTCCATGCATCCACCACCCTTTCTGTGAAAAAGATTTCCTCACATTCCCCCTTAATCGGCCTCCCTCTAATCTCATGCTGTGTCCTCTTGTCCTGCTATTTTCTTATATTTAAACATGTTAGACTCTTTCACCTTGTTTATGCCCTTAAGGTGCTTGAATGCCTCGATCATATCACCTCTCCCTCCTTTGCTCAAGGGTATACATATTGAGCTCCGTTAATCTGTCCTCATATGTCTTCTGATGCAGTCCCTGCATCATTTTGGTTGCCCTTCTCTGGACTGCCTCAATTTGGTTAATGTCCTTGTGAAGGTGTGGCCTCCAATACTGCACACAGTACTCCAGATGGGGCCTAACCAGTGTCTTGTACAGAGGGATTATTGCCTCCCTCTTACGACTTGTGATACCCCTACTAATACACCCTAACACCCACCTAGCCTTACCTACTGCTTTAGAGGTCTGCTTGGATGATTTTAGGTCATCAGTGATGATGATGCCCAAGTCTCTTTCTTCCTTTGTGACTGCTAGCAACTCCCCTCCCAGCCTATAGGTGGCTTCAGGGTTTCTCTTCCCTATGTGCATGATTTTGCACTTCTTTGCATTAAATCCCAGTTGCCACTCTTCTGACCATTCTGCTAGTTTATCCAGATCTCTTCTCATTCTGCCCACCCCATCTGGATCATCTACTCTGTTGCAGATCTTGGTGTCATCTGCAAACAGACAAGCCTTACCCTCTAGTCCATCTGCAAGGTCACTAATGAAGATGTTGAGAGGACTGGCCCCAAGACTGATCCCTGAGGTACCCCACTTGTGACTTGCATCTCTTCTGACTGTATACCATTTACCACCACTCTCTGTTTTCTGCCCGTCAACCAGTTTGCCACCCAGTTGACCAACTTCTGACCCACCCGAGCCTACCCAGCTTATTTATCAATCTTCTATGTGGAACAGTGTCAAAAGCTTTGCTCTGAAGTCAAGGTGGCGACATCAACTGCTCCCTTGGTCCACCACTCTGGTTACCCAGTCAAAGAAATCTATGAGATTAGTTTGACAGGACCTTCCTTTGTAAACCCATGCTGTCTTGGATCCTGTGCCCCTATGGATTCCAGGTGTTGCACTATCCTTTCCTTAAGGGTGCCTCCATAATCTTGCCCACTACTGAGGTAAGACTGGCCGTCTGTAGTTCCCTGCCTCCTCCCTGCTACCACTCTTGTGGAGCGGGATCACATAAACCCTTCTCCAGTCTTCTGGGACCTCTCCTGTGCTCAGAGACTCACTAAACAATTCTGCTAATGGCTCTGCTAGTTCCTCCTTTAGCTCCTTAAGTACCCTGGGATGTATGCCATCAGGTCCCATTGCCTTATCCACCTGAGCTTAGCAAGCTCTTGTAGGACCCTTTCTTTTGTGAAGGGAGTAGTGCTCACCTCCCTCCCCTGTGTCCATGATGCTGGAGCTGTGGGCCCTGCCCTACCTTCTCTTCAGTAAATACCGACAAAAGTATCTATTTAGGATAGATGCCTTTACAGGGTCCTCCTCCTCCTCACATTCTCCCTTTTCTCCATTAAGCTTAGCAATACCCCCTCTGGACTTTCTTCTTTCACTAATGTATCTATAGAAAGTCTTGTCACCTTCTTTTACTGTTCGTGCTAGTGTTTCCTCAGTTTGGGACTTTGCCTGCCTTACTGCCTTACCTGCTTCCCTTAGGGCAGTTTGGTATGCCTCCCTATCTTCATCCCGCTGTGTTCCCTTATATTTCCTGAAGGCCAGCCTTTTGGCTCTGACCTTTTCTGCTACTGTATTTGAGAACCAAAGTGGTTTCCTTCTTCTTTTGCACTTCCTTTTCTGTCTAACACAATGGGATGTTGCTTCAAGTATTGCATCCTTAATGCTTGCCCACTTTGCCTGTACCCCTCACCTGTGTTTCTTTTTGCCAGGGCTAGCTTAACTCTGTTGGCCATCTTATCAAAGTCAGCTCCTCTGAAGTCCCATATTTTTGCCTTGGAATGGGATGATTTAGACGTAGTAGCCAAATTGAACCATACCATGTGATGGTCACTGGCCCCCAGGTGACCTTCTACCTGGAGATCTGTGATCCCTTCTTTGTTAGTCAGTACTAGATCTAGGATAGCCCTGTCTCTTGTGGGTTGCTGTACCAGTTGTTTGAGGCCCTCCCCCTGCAGGGAATCCACTATGAGTCTAGTTCTGGCAGATGTTCCTGCTGGTATTGACCAATCTGTGTCTGGCATGTTGAAGTCTCCCATTATCAGAACCTCCCCTTTAGCTGTCATGTTTTGTATATCTTCTAACAGTAATGTGTCACACATAACATAGGGCGTTATCAACACATCAGCTTTTTAACAGAATAACTTTATACTTTGGGGTATGTCAGTTAAAACCTCTTTAAAGTTTTAGTAAACTGGGTGTCCTGCTGGTATGATCATGACAAAACACAGCCCACATCGGGCCAGCCCATTAGTGCAATAACTGGGGAGTCACTGACTGGCAAATGAGATCACACCCTCGGCTGAGGGTGTCAAGGTTGGCCAGCCGGAGGCTGTGGTGTCAACCCACATGCTCTCGGTTCTCCCAGCGCTGTGCTGCCTCCTGGTAAACCAGCAAGCAGAGCAGCAGTGTAACCTGGATGTGGGAGGAACAGATTTCAGTTCAGCCCAAATAGGTACACCATTGCCTGTACGTGCTAGGGTGGTGCTTATGTTCTGTGGTTGGGGCACAGCAAGAAAAACAAGAAAAACAATGACCAGCCCACAGATGATTGCGCTGTATGTGTGGGATGAAGGACATGGGAGGTTGCCATGGTGGGGGTTGGGGAGTCATTGGTACTGCTGTCGGGGACTGGAGGCCTGCTGAGCAAGAGAGGTCTGGAGGGGAGCAAACCATTGTGAGACAAAAGACAGCGTCCCATTCAGTTGTACAGAACACAATACCAGCATGCAATACCAGTAATACTACTGCACTGAAAATACATTTGTAACTCCTTCCCATCCGCCCCGTTTAACTAGCAGGGTTGCTCCTCTCACCACATGGTGCCCAAGAGAGGGATGGGGTTTACAGAGACAGGCAACCAAGTGTGGCAACTACCTGGCACACACCTGGTGGGACCATTTACCATGGCCATCAACATAGGTCTCTGGGAGAAAACATTTGCTCACAAGTATGCTAGGTTTGCACTTCTGGACAGGGGCACCCAAGTAACTCCAGACACAGTGGAAACAATAACAGTATTGTCCAAACCAGGTTGGGATGCTAGAGTGTGGCTTTTATTCACGTAACAAAGTAGGAATAATCACAAAGCAAAGATGGACCCCCACAGGGCTACACATACTGGTATTGCAGATTACTGCGGTACAGATATTCCTGAATTCCCATTTAGCATAGGCTTAAAGAACACACACGCCGAACTCTCAGGTTCTGAAATGGAGATTGGCGCACACAGCCAAAACTGGTACATTTCCTCTTGACTACGAACACATGGCCCATACTAGGACACTTTCCCATATTTCATGAGGAATACTGGTGGCTGGCAACCACCAAAAAACACATATGGGCTCAAAATCTTCCAGCACCCACTAAACTGAGATGAAGTGAAAACAGAGAACCCAGAAACCCACATCTGTTGTAACTATTTCCATCAGGCACTGGCTAAATGCACTGACTGAAAATTGAACTGGTGGCCAAACTGAACCCAGAGTGGAAAACTGGTTACTCGAGATGGGGGTCTCCCACCTTTTGCTTCCAAGTTTTTTTATTTGCCCATTCATCTGGTTAATAACACCCTCAAAGAAAACTTGTAGATGCTATCCTGAAATGTTTTTCACACTTACACTACATGACTAAAAGTTCTGTACTTGGACAGTCTCTCTATAGACTCCAACGTAGGCAGACACTTTTAAAAACAGAAACAGTCTAGGTGACAGGGTCTCTTTGTCAGAGAAAATTCACCAAGGAATGCAGGTACCCCTCCCGGGTTGAACACAAAAGTAGTACTTGTGACGCTTGGCCAACTGGTTATAATTGCTCTATGATTTTAATAATATAGAATATAGTGTGCGATTGTCAATGCTTCCATGAATGCCCCCCAGGTTTCAGAGAAGCAACAGGATATGTTAACCTGAAACCAGGAGGTAATTAAAGACTAGAGAGACATAATTAAGGGTCTCCTGTTTCCCTGACTTAATTAGAGCTGACCCAGCTACCAGGATATAGGGCGTGTAAACTTTTATGACATCTTAGAGAAAAAAAAAAAACATGTTATATAACTATGGTGCTAAAAAGTTATAAAATCCTTTAATCCTTGGGAAAACAGGCACTGCTCTAGATCAAAGAGGGGATGATGTTAATTAAGGAGTCATATTGGGAAATTAGCTTTTGCTGAAGTCACAGTATTTAAAATATCTCCTGACAAGAAGATCATTGTTTGTATATTTTTTATATTCTAAAAGGAGGAGCTAGATGGCATCATAGAAGGGGTGGAAACACAAGAGTTTTTAAACTGTATTCTGTGTTTCAACTGACATTTTCTTGTTGGACTCTTAAGAAACAAGATCTCTGATCTAACTTAAGCACTTTATAGAGATAATACATTAAATAGGAAAAGTCTAATTGTATTCTGGTAGGAGTTTTAGTTTGTACTTTTCCTTGTTTTCTTTTAAGTGATTGTATGCTTTGTGATATAGTGTTCTGTGTTTACATTTTACATATTTTTATCTATTTTTAAGAAACTTTTTATTTGAAAAAGACCACCTAGGCATGTCTTCGAAGTTCCTTTTTGCATGTGATGTATAGATGGTTAAATTTGACAACTGTTCATAAGCAGACTGGGAAAAGGTAAGACTATACCTCAGGTCTTTTACAGAGTTTTAAGGGTTCATTTTGGATACATGGTTAGGTGCCCTCAGGCGAAAAATATCTGGCACCCCGCCCCCAGAAGGGCAGATTATCTGAGCCTGTACATTTGGGTGTGCATAAGGTTCACAGTTTGAATCCCCCCAGAACTTGAGAATAAAGGTGATTTGGACCCACAAGCAGACAGGAGGGTTACCCTGTCTGTTACCTGTTCACAATAGTGCGCTCGGAGGTTGGCACTGTGGGAGCAGAGGGCCTGACCTGCTGAGTGCGTTTCTGACAGTACTCATAGTTTCTGAAGTTGTCACAGGCAGCTTCACTAGACACACTGGGTGAGGGGACTGCCCCTGAACCCTGAAGATCACCCCCAGCAAATGAAAACCCCTTGGAACGGTTTCCACCACTTCAATCTGTCTTCCATGTTCTTCTAGGGTGAGAACAAACTACCCAGCACACAGTGGTAGCTCTCTGTCAGAGCGGTCTGAAGAGCTGCACAGCAAGATGCAGCCTCCTCCTGGAACTCCTACTCAGGACTCCTCAGCATTCTAAAGCTCCCTTGTAGCTAGACAAGTGTGGCTTATGCAGCTGCGAGAGTTGTATTTATTTATTTTATTTAGCATTCTTTAGGAATTACAACCTTCGAGTCAGGGACTCATTTACAAAGGCTCTGCGTCAGAGTATGGAAAACAAACATACAATATACACAGTCAGAGCATAGAGGGAGTTACAAGGTTACAGACACAAATTGCAAACTCTACAGGAATATAATATTGCAGCAGCAGTTTGTATAGTTGAAACAAGATTCAGTAGTTACATTATTACATTTACCACTGGCTTGCTTGGAAGGTTGCTACCTTGAATATACAGTGAGGTGCAGAACTAGTGGAGGTAACATGTGCAAGCAGCCTACAGAGGCATTGTCTAGAGGTTGTTATACAGGTAGTGTGCATGTGCAGTGTTCTAAGATTATATCATCACTCCAGCTCAGCTGAGACTGAAAGACAGCGAGTGACACTGTGAAATCCATTTACCTGGCATTTCACAAGCTGCCTATCCCTGCCTGCCACTGGTTCTAAATGGGATTCTAGTAACCCCTGGGAACAAAGGGGGTTACACATTTTAAAAACAAATCCAATATGAAGGGTTTAAACACTGAACTCGATTTTGTAACACACTGTCAACCCCCACCTTCAGTGAAAAGAACACAAACTTGACATTGTGTGCATGTATGCAGTTTGCTTTAATGGTAAATGGGATTTGCCTTTTTTACTTTTGTTCCATTGACTTAAAATGAATTCAACGGTCCGGCTCTGTACCACACGTAACAGGGGCCCAGGGCACTGTGTGTATGCATACCAAAATGTATATCTTGTATATACTAAAATGCACAAATCACTATAGCTATAGACAGCTGGCTGCTTTAGGTACGCAATGAATTTGCTCTAAGTTAATGTTTCTTAACTTTTTACCATCACATTGTGCCAAGCACTACCTGGCATTCAGTGGTACTCCCTCCCTCAACCCGTTTTGGGCCGAGCACTCTTTCGTGCCCAGTGGTACTACTCCCCTCCTGTGACTAGTGTCCCTGCTCGCTAGTGACATCACCACCACACACACACACACACACACACACACACACTGAATGGCACAGCTCTCTCTCTCTCTCTCTCTCTCTCTCAACTCCTCTGCAGGTTGCTGTCAGGCTAGAAACAGTGCTAAAAAGAAATTTTATATAATAAATGTTGGATTATCAGCTTCTCATGCTACTAACTGAGCAAACTAGATAAGCCTGCCGGTTCTTTTTTGCCGACAAATTATGTTTCAATGTTATGTTTCTCCTAATCAGTCATCAGCCAAGGAAAGGCTTACGCGGGTCATTCTCAGAGCTACGGGGTGTATACTGGCACCAGGGGAGTGTTCCAGTGCTGGACTTTAAGGCTGTGTCCAGATCACATAACAGTAAGTTGTAACGATTTATCTCTTACCGTGTTGCTGCATTCCAAGTGAGTTCGGCCGTATTTTTACACAGATAAAACCATCTGTGCTGCAGGGTCCATACTTGCTGAGCCGATTATGCTCAGCGGGGCTTGCCGAAAACGCGTCCTAGGGACTTAAGCACAGATAGAACCATGCTTCCATTTCCAGACTTGCATGTCATACTGTTCTTTATTCTAATCCATATCAAAAACTGTGTTAAAATCTATTCCTATCGAGGCTTTAACACAGTTATTGAACCCATGTTTGAAACCACTCGTAATACAGAAGCAATCCATGTGAGATGGACGTATAACAGTTTAAGCAACTTAAACTGTCTAGTCTGGACAGGGCCTAACTTTGTGGAAGCACAGCAGCACAAGGGAGGGGGAACTCAATTCTGTACTTCCAATTCAAGGAGGATGTTCAGTGGAACTGGGCAGCAGCAGGAATTTAGGCCTTGTCCACTCTACACTGCTCAGACCCTGTAACAGATAGAAACCATTACAACCGGGGAGCGGTGCAGTGTGTCCGCACTGCCGTGGACTCAGTTACAGGACCGGCACTGCAACAGTTGTTGAAACCACCTTATATGTGGTTTCAACAACGGTTACGGAAATGTCTTCTGTAACGTTACAGGTGTAAACGCAAACTGTTGTGGTAACAGTTTGGGTACTCTGTAACGTTACGGAGGCGTAGTGAACAAGGCCTTACAGAAAGGGCGGTGCAGTAGCAGCCCCACCCTGAACATCACCTCAAGCCTTTAAACTGCAGCTTTGAAAGCGTGTCCTCAGGCCTTCCCATGGATCTGCCACTGCACGGGGATGGACTCCCAGTTTTGCACTTTTTCAAGGGGGAGCGGTGGAGGCACTGGGGATGGGATCCCAGTGCCGCTCTTCAACTTCTGAACATGTGCATAGTTAAGAACTCTTTCCTGCTCTAAGGCATGAGCACACTATGCAAAACAGTGGGTAATGCTACTCATTTCTAAAAATGTCTAACAGTAGACTAACCATCTTCTTCTGCGAGTCAATGGCACAGTAGGCAAAAATTATTACAATTATATATATTTTTTTACATTTTGCTAATCATTCTGTGCCAAAAGCTATGCAGTTTTACAGCAGATTAGCCTTTTCATGGGTAAAACTGCTAATCATTTTTTGGCTTATTTAATACCCTGCACTGTGGAAAGATAACCTGTCCTATGAGATTTACGAAGGAGTCTATACACAAATTATCAGTGCACACAAACCAGCATTCTGGCAGCTGCTGGTGTGCATCCACGGGAAGACAGTAGGAAAGTGTTTGGGTGTAATCAAAAGCAGCTGGATACAAGCAATAATAAACATTACAAAGACCAAAAAGTACTGCTCATTCACCAGCAGTGTTTCAGAGATCCTGCTTGAACACACAGGTATGGATTTCCATTTAGGAAAAATATGCCTGTGCTTATTTATTTAGTTTTCTGTAACCTTGGCAAGGTGCAGAAGACAAATATTTGCCTATTTTCAGGCACAGCCAGAAAGAATTACAACCAGAAGCAATAAAAATTGGTGACAATGACGGATCAATTCAAATCATGACACATTCCAGGGTACAAAATTAAACATACGGTAAGAGTAAGTGTAACAATGGGGCACTAAGATATACATTCTGCATAGCCAGTTGCAAGGGAAAGTCAGGACTTACCAATTCAAAGATAAAAGATTTAGGCAGTGCCAGCCAGCTACCCCGCCACGATCTAAGCGGGGTGGATGGGGAGAGAGAGAGAGAGACAGAGAGAGAGGAAGAGAGAGAGGAGAGACAGAGCCGGCTTGGCAACTTGGCAGTGCAGATTAGCTTTTTTGGTGCTGCCGCACTAGCTCAACACAACAGGTAAACGAGGTGAGAAGGACAGAAGTGACCACTGACTGGAAAAAAAACAATTTAAAATTCAAACTAGAAACAGGTACATACAGTTGTTGGAAGCAGTTGAGAATACTTGTTTCAGAAAGACTGAGCAGTAAGACATTGTCTGATTTGAGATGGAATGGTATTCCAGAGTTTAGGGGCAGAAACCGAGAAAGCCATATCCCCTGGTTTCATTCTAGTCCGTGGTATAGCTAAGCAGTCGAGGTCCAAAGATCTCAAGGGATAAGCAAGGGCCAAGATGTAATGTGGCCCCTACACAGTCGCAGCAGGACTAAGGAACCTCCACAAAATCTTCTCCCATTCTGGGCCTATTGCAGAAATCTTTTGTGGAATGGGTCCTCAGTGGTTGCAATGACCACTCAGCGCTAGTCCCTCACCAGTGACCCTGATGTGCTGTGATCTGCACAGCAGAACTGCAAGCCTTTTTCTGCACAGATGCTAGTGAAAGTACGACCACATAGGGAAATGTTTAGGGGTCCCCACACGAATGGCTTGCTGAGCCATGCATAAAGCATGGCGACCCCGTGAGGTCACAGAATTTTGATACCCCCTGCCTATACAACCAATACAGACAGGCATATCAGGTGTTAGAATTACATGCCCGACCAGCAAGGAGCCAGACAATAACAAACAGTGCATGACACCACAAGGATGGGGGGGGGGGTACACTTATGTCAGGGACAATTTGGGGGCTGCTTGCTGGGGGTTATGGAGGGGGCCACTAAACCACAGAAGAGGATCAAAGAAATACCTCTATACAGCCCAGAAGTGAACCTTCGGATAAGAATTGGGGTGGCACGCGCATTGGGGTCCTTGGATCATGATACTGCACAGTGCAACAACTGCTACTATGCCATGGCCAGTCGTCTACGAGCGGCTCAATCCAGCATGTTAGTGGGTATACAAAATCCATTTGCCCCCACTTAGATTAAGCGGTCACTGTTGCGTTACATTCTTAGGGCTAATGAGACTCCTCCTTCACGTGCTTGCTGTGCATAGCGCCAATCATGCCTCTCAAATGCTATGATTTTTGCACTCAAAATCACCCTTTAAATAAACTGACAACCTAGTAAGGCAGATGACCAAAGCAGCTGCAGCAGCACCGTATTCAGGAAGCTTCCTAGGAGTACCAGATATTCCACACTATCGCCGCTCCGCGAATATGTACTGATGATACACGTTAGAGCTGTTCTGTGGGGGGTTGTTTTGGACACATAAACGGTTACAAATTTAACTTGATAGAAACATTTTTTAACGTGAACCGTATCGGGGTCACTATTCTTTGACAGTAAGCACTGTGCACACCTGTTCTGCTCACCTGTACCTGGGTCAATAAACCCACGTGGGGGCGCGCGCGCCTCTCCAATTTCCGGTAGCTAGGCTCTCAGCTATGTCAATAACCCAAGGGAAACGCCGGTTCTACTCGCTCTACAGTTCAACAAACTCCGCGTGCAGTTCAGAAGTTCCGATAGACAGAACGGGTGAGAAATTCATAACCGAAAGCGCAGACCTAGATTTAAAAAAAACTCCAATTCTGTGTTCAAAAACATCTTGTAATACAATGTCCATGCGCCTGAGCTTATCCCCTTCCTTCTACGTCATCCGCTGTTCGCGCCACCAGGTTAACTCGCGCTGCTCCGGGATACGAAAACGTTCGTCTGTCGTCATAGCAACGGAATGGTACAGTATGATACGTCTGTGTTCGCGAGAGGGACGTGACGTAAGCGTTTTGGTAAGTTCCAGATGGCTTATGATGGGGACTCTGGGGAGGACGAGTCAGTGGGTTATCGCGCCCGATGTACCGACAGAACGTTCTAGATCTGTGGCTATACCAGAGTTCTTTAACAGAACTCCGTCGGATGAACCGTAGGAACCGCAAACTTAGCAGTCTCTATTAATTCTGAGGGATATCATACAGTGGAGTTGCACTCCTAACTCATCCGGGCGGGAACAGTAGCGCTCCAACCCTAGCGTTCCGCAGTTGTACAGGAAGTATGAAACGGAGCTTGAACGGGCTTTACTAGGAAGGAAGAACTGTAACATTTTCCTTCTAGACAGTGCCAGCCAACTACAGACCGGCAGTGCAGGTGAGGTTTTTGGTGCTCGCACACTAGCTCAGCGCTCAGGCACCGACACTGAAAAATGTCTCCTGGGCCTACATTTGGGAAGATCAGACTTGTAATGAAATAAAGTTTTGGATGTTTAGTAAAACATTACTGGTCAAATAAGCTTTTGTGGCAATGGTGGAGCACCAAGGACCCTGGTTTTCCGTGAATTTTATTTGCTTTTGTTAACCGAATACTGTTGAGTATAATGGCACTTACACAAAGGCACGTGACTCGCGCTATTTGGAGTGCTATGTACAGTACCTATAAAAGTGTATTCTACACTTTCATTCTATTTCTAATAGAAACAGAATTTGTCAGTAGATAGGACCGCTTGGACTACTCGGTTCTGTCCAGTTTGTCCCTGCCTGTGCTATCACTGCAGGCACTACCTGATATCTGACCACTTCCTCCCGACCCCCTGCTTTTCTACTAGGCTTTCATACTGCCTATCCCATGTGGGCTCTAAGCCCTCCACTGTTTTCCCTTCCACCACATCCACTGGAAGACTGTTACAGGCGTCCACGTAAGCATTAATCACCACCAGAGGAGGGCTGTGCTGGTGGATTAATGCTCGCTGGGGGGGGGGGTTGGTGCCCAAGGGGTCCAACCGCCCAGCGGGCATGATTAATCCACAACAGAGCCTGACGCTGAAGGTGATTACTGCGCTTGTAACAGGCTCGGGGCGGCGGCCACGAGCCTATGTTTCAGCGCTCACCTCCGGCGACCTCTATGCGCTGGCGGCACCCCTATCCACAGAAGAGGCGGGACACACATGTTGCAGGTAACTTCGTTTATTGCGCTTACAGGCACAGGACACAGGTTCAGACTCTGCAGTGATGAATGATTGCACTGCTTCGCTGGCGGTCATGGCTGCCAGTGTCCTTGCCTCGGTGGTTGCAGTCCGAGTATATTGAGGCTCAATGATTTCGACCCTCTGCCGGCTCCGGGAGGCGAGACGGTTTGTGTCTGGGCTGGGCGGCGGGCGGGCGGGCGCGCACACTGCTTGATGCTGGCGCGGGTTGGGGATGGTGTCTGCAGCACCGCGCGGTGCCCTCTGGTGTCTCCATGGCCACAGCTGGTACTGACCAAACGGGCATTATGTGTGGCTTAATACCCACTCGGTTTCAGTCAGCTGTGGCCGTTGGGCGAATGCTGGCGCTCCTTTCAAGCGGGCGACAGTGAGCCATGTTACAACGATTCTTGTAACATGGCATCAATCAGAGAGTCGAAATTGGGAGCAGCGATAGGCGGAGCAGCATCAGCAGACCCGAATCAGAGCGGGTATTAATCCCTGGTATATGCCGTCCTCACTGAGGTAGTACTGCTAGCAGCCAGACCCCCAGGCTAGCAGCACTGGGCAGTGGCAGTGAGCAAGGGGAACAGTGGCAAGAGAGGCGGAGCGGGAGCCTGACTAGGCATCTGAGCTCGGAAATGGGGAGGGGGGACCAGAACCTCCGGTGGACAGTGGCGAGAGGTAGGACATCGCAGGCAGACACAGTATGCCGGTCAGTTCCGTGTTCTTGTCAGTGTCAGCAGGCCTCGCAATGGAGCAGTGGTCTGGGTCAGGAGGGAGCGTCAGGGAGGCACAACGAGCAATGATCCCTGCAGTGATGGAGGCGAGAGCCACCAGCAGCATGCACAGCCCAGGTGGGACAGGGGAACCCCAGAGCAATCAGCAGGAAGTGAGCGCCCCCATATGCAAATCATGAGCCGATCGCTGCTCCCGGCTACTGAGAACTGCAGCGCAGACCTCCAGCGTCGGATATGAACGGAATACGCGCACAGAACTCTGAATGACCGGGACAGTGATGTCGGCCGCACTCAGGTATGCAGTTGCAGGTAGAAGAGCGACTCCGCGCATCAGTATGTAAATAATGTTGTGCACCATTGTGGGAAAGTGCAGCACAAGTTTTATATCCTCGCAGCACCTACGTGTTCTCTGGTTGATGTCTCACAGTGTGCAGTCTCGCGATCCCACCACCGACCCGGGGCCCATGTTACAAGCGCATAAACCCATTCCGCCGGTGGGCTCTAATGCGATTGATGCATAGAGGCGGAGTGGTACCTCGGCCGTGGGACGTCAGGCACGCACCGCTCCTCCCATGCATCAATCCAGCATTAGAGCCCACCTCCATCGTGGCTTAATGCTTACTTGAATCATGCGGGTGGCGAGAAAGCCACTGTGTTGTAGTACTAATATAATGGCTGTTCAGCCCAGAATTCCAAATAAGTCCTGTTCCTTTCCGACTGTATGCCTGACAGTAACCCCCTTGAAAAAGACTGAATTGCCAGTGAGCTTCATCTTTAATAACTTTCTAGAGGGATGAGGCAGGGATGCCTGCTTTCCCCTCTACTTTTTGCCTTATACCTAGCTAGAGCTTTTGGCTCTGGCAATATGTCAAAACCCTCTTATTCAAGCCCCCATATTGCTGGCCATTCCCATAAGTTGGTTTTGTATGAGGAAGACCTACTAATTTGTTGTACTTTGTCCGATACTCTGCTCCTGGAATTCTGGTCTGTTGTGCTCCTTTGGTTTATTATCAAGCTGTCAGCTTAACCCTTCTAAAACAGAGGTTCCGAATCATGGTTCTGCACATTCCTCACAAATAGCCTTGACACTTGCTTTTCAACAGAACATCACCTCTGAAATATTAAGGAGTGTGCCTTGTGCCGGACTATTTGGCTTTGCTGGTACTTATGAATCCGAGGAAGGTTCCAGTGTGACTGGAGCATAATGGTGGGCCACTATTCCCCTTTTGTTTTTTCTTCAGTTTTCTCCCTCCCGTGCTCATGTCAAGCACGTGCGTGGGGATGTACGCACACATTAGAGTCATGCAGTTCTCCCTACACTGCTGCTCTTGTCCTGCTCTACCCCAAGGCCTCCACGTGGTGGCAGTGACTTGGTGGAGCCAGTAAGCCACCACCCTTCCCCCAGGACAGGAGAGCAGTCCACTAGGTGCTCGATCCTCTCACCCCCCCCCCCCGGCCAGTTCCCAGCAACATAAGCTCCCGATCCCAGGTTGCCAGCATGGTGGGTGCAAACTGGTTGATTTTTAAAGCGCCACAGGTGGAACACTAGGCACTCTCAAGGTGTGTATGCTACACATAAATCACAAAACACCGGAAGATGAGAGGATGGATAAAACTAAAATCAATCAATCGACGTTTTCCCCACAAAGGTTTTTCAGCGATTGTGTAGAATATCAGACCACCATTTTTAGTGTAGCGTAAAGCTACGGAGAGAACACAGTGAAGTTTCATTAGGTGCATGCTGCGCTATACTGCGCTGGGCAACTTCCATTCCGTGCTGGCTGTTGATTTAATTTCTGTTCGTTTAGTTAAGTGGGGGGACTCTGCCCCCACACCCCCCTTTGTTTTTGTTTTTTTAAACTCTGGGAGTGTTGGTGACAAAGCACCCCAACTCAAATAAACTAATAAAAAAAAAAAAAATAAATAACCGATAGAATGTACTGCATGGTTTTGTCAGTTTATTTGAGTTGGGGCCCCTCCCACTCAAATAAACTACTAAAAATAACCAACAGGCAGACCTAATGTGGAGCATGCCAGTGGGGAAGTAGTGTATCTGAAGCGCCATGCTAATAGCGTACATCCGATGGTGGTGGGCAGCCCCATATCACCTCTCTGGATTGGTGACTACCTCCCCCAAGACTGTGGTGGGGGGTGAAGGGAGGGGGGCCACCCCCCACACACACACACATTTTCCAGAGAGGACTAGGGTCCTGGGCAGGAGCAGAGATCTGTAGACTGGCGGGCAAGGTTTCAATAAGCCCCTGCCATCATTTTTCCATTTTCTCCCTTCACCATTGCAGTACACAAGTGTGTGCATGTGAAGGCACAGATGCGTCTGAAGCATCTCCATTTGTGCACCTGAAGCTGCAGTGCCAGCAGGCCTCCACCTGGTTACAGTTAATGATCTGGTCCACAAGCCTTCCCTCCCCAGGAGAGAAGAGCAGTCTCTCAGATGATTGATCCTCTCCTGCTATGGCTAACCAGAGTTAGTTCCCAAATAAATGAAAAAGCCAGCAGAATAAGGCCATGTGGTCTATCTAGCCTGCTCATATTGCTGGGTCCCCATCTTACACTACTGACCCTGCCCCCCATCCCCAATCCTCCCATCCTTTCCAATTGCCCCTCCTATGACCTTTCCCCTTATGTCTAATCCCAGCCTTTACTGAAGTTGCCCTCAGTTCTCATCAAGACCACCTCTTCTGGCAGCGTATGCCAACCAGCCACAACCCCCTCAGTGAAGAAGTGCCTCTGAACCTCTCTCCTGAAACTCCTCCCCCCCCAAGCTTAAGACTGTCTCCCCTCGTGTTTTGGTTGCCACTTAGCTTAAAGAGACCATCCTTATCAAGTATCTAAGGGTCTCCATCATAACTCCTCTACCCCTCCAGAGAGTATATATTCAGGGCCTCCAACCTCTCCTTGTATGTTTTATCCTGCTGGCCCACAATCATACTTGTTGCCCTCCTTTGGACCTTCTCCAGCAGTCTGATGTCCTTCTTAAGGTGCAGACACCAGTATGTTACTTCATACTCCAGGTGTGGCCTCACCAGTGACCTGTACAAGGGCAGTATCACCTCCTCTCGCCTACTGCTGATTCCTGTGGCAATACATCCCAGCATCCTGTTTGCCGTTGCAGCTGATGTTTTGCACTGCGTGGAGTGCCTCAAGTTGCTAGTGATCATCACCCTGAGATCCTCCTCCTCCTCCTCTGTTGGTGTTAGCTGGATCCCTCCCAGGTAGCACTCTGTCTTTGGATGCCTTGCTCTAGCACGTGTGACTCTGCATCATTTCTTTGCATTGAAGCCGAGCTGCCAAATCCCGGACCACCTCTCAAGCTTTCTCATATCATCCTGTAGCTCGTGTACCCCCTCAGCTGTATCCACCCTCTCACAGAGTTTGGTGTTGTCCGCGAATAGGCACATCTTGCCCCTAATGCCAAACTCGATGTCATTGATGCAAATACTGAACAATACCAGACCCAGCACCGACCCCACACTGGTGATTTCCCTGGTGCTGGATAACTCCACCCTACCACCACCCTCTTGAGTCCTGTCCCTCAGCCAGCTTTCTACCCATGTGGCTACCTACTCGCCAACCCTGAGATCCACCAGCTTGCTGATCAATCTCTTGTTGGGTACAGTCAATGGCTTTGAACTTGGGTCACTGGCCTAACAGGAGGAAAGGTGCCCAGCACGCACCCCAGCCCACCACACCACCAAGCCAGCTAATTTTTTTTTTTGCCCCTTAAAAAGAAATGCTGGGGCAGAACCTCCCCCTCCTCCCTCCCTCCCACCATCTTAAATTATTTATTTATTTATTTATTTTATTTAAAAGAAACTTTTTAAGATGGGAGATCCGACCCTCTCCCCCCAATAAGGCTTTAGATTAGGTGCATCTGTGTTGGTTTAATGTGCAGTAAATTGATATGTACATACTGAAGAAGCCAGCAGAAGAAGGCTATTTGGTTTAGCAAGTCTGCTCGTGCTGCAGAGTCCACAGCTTGAACTACTGTCCCTGCCCCCCTCTCTTCCCATCCTCCCTATCCATGATCCTTACCCTCCCCCCTATACCTGCCCAGCCTCTCTTAAAGCTGCCCACTGTCTTCAATGAGATTACCTCTTCTGGAACAGCATTCCAAGTGTTCACCAACCTCTCTGTGAAGAAGTGCTTCCTCTCCTTCCAGCTTAAGACTGTGCCCCCTCGTGTTATGGTTGCCACTCACATCAACTTTATTTATCCCTTTCAAGTACTTGAAGGTCCCAATCATGTCATCTCTCTCTAGTCTTCCAGGGAGTACATGTTCAGTGCCCTCAACCGCTCCTCGTATGCCTTACCCTGCTGACCAGCCATCATCTTTGTAGCCCTCCTCTGGACCTTCTCGAGCAGGTTAATGTCCTTTTTGAGGTGTGGGCACCAGTACTGAACTCCATACTCTAGATGCGGCCTTACTAGTGACCTGCACAAGGGCAGTATAACCTCCTCTTTCCTACTACCGAACCCCCCTAGATATGGATCCCAGCATCTTGCTTGCCTTTGTTGCGGCTTTCTTGCATTGCGTGGAGTGCTTCAGGTCACTAGTGATCATCACTCCCAGGTCCTTCTTCTCTTTCTTTGATGCAGATACTCAGACTCCACCTAGGTAGTACTCTGTCCTAGGATTACTGGCTCCAATATGCATAACTTTTCATTTCTTGGCACTGAAGCCAAGCTGCCAAATCCTGGACCACCTCCTTAGCTTTTCCAGATCTTCCTGTAGGTCCTGTATCCCTTCAGCTGTGTCCACTCTCCCACAGAGCTTAAAACATAAACTACTTTGCATCATACGCCCTAGGAGGAAAGACTGAGGGATCTCAATATGTACAGTCTGGAAAGGGGGGTGGGGTGTAACATGACAGAGCCGTATAAGTACCACAGAGGGTGCAGGAGGGGAGTATTTTTTTACTGGTGCACCAAGACAAAAGGACATGTAATGAAGCTAGGAATTTAGGGATGTGAGGAAGTACTTCTTTATTAAAGAGCTGCGCCCCCCCCCCAGCGGGCATTAATCCACCGGCAGAGCCCTCCTCTAGCAGTGATTAATGCTTATGTAGAACACATGAAAGTATTGTATAAAGAGGAACAGATTATGGCTGAGTTACATCTAGCTAGAGAAACATTTCTTCAGCATTGGAGGGGTGGGGATATTTCATAGGGTTACAAAATCTTGACTAGATGGACATGGATTAAGGAGGAAAAGTTTGTTACTCCTGGTTTGGAAGCAATTACATCCCCTAGAGCAAGAGGGGATAATTATGGTGGGTCTAAGAAGCACGTGGCAAATTAGTATTGATTTATTTATTTAAACTGTGTTTCTATTTAAGGTTTGTTATTTATACGTGATATTTATGAAAGAAGTATTAAGAAGACAGGAACAGGACATAATATTTCTCAATGAGTTAAATAAAAAAGTACAATTAATAGAGTAAAGTCTGTATGACTTACAGGTTTTTAACATACTACATGTATGTCTCAGTGTAACAAGTTGTGCAGAGCCTTTGTGGTACTATTAATTATATTGTACATGTTGCACACATGAGTTCAAGAACTAGGTGTGTTGCCTAAAACTAGTATTAGTTTTTAAAAGCAGTCAACTGTTACCTTTGATGTCTGAGGTACTTTTTGTTTTCCATTTAGTTTTTCCTGATGTTAGACGTTGTGATATTTGGAACAGCGCTCTGCTGGCAGGTGACGTATCTAGCTCTGTCCTCCAATTACATCGTCAGCAGTGTGACCTCACTGACTGTGACATCATAGCTGCTCAGGAAGAGCCACTCAGTAGCTGCTAGGTCAGTCACCTGTGATGTCACAGTGCGTGATGTCACAGTGCCGATAATGTAGGTGAGGAACAAAACTAGATGTCGGCTGTCAGAGGGCTATTTCACACATCCGGCATACTACTATCACATAGAAAACGTTCTAGAGAGCAAAAGTTATAAATGCATATGTCCTAAAATGTGTAACATTTTCCTTTCTATTTTTGGTTCTATTAGCTGTTTAAACAAAGTTTCATAAAAACTGAAAAAAAAAAAACTTGAGGTTCCCTTCCCATCACCCTGTTTTGTGATAGTTATTCTGCTCCAGTGCAATAATAGCGGACAGTCAAGATGCCTGTAATCCCCCTTGTGCTGACTTTATTATATTTGGAGAGGAGGCAGTGGAACTTGTCAAAGAGAATACACATGAAAGGCATCAAACCTGTGTACCAGCTGGCGAGAAGTATTATTTGTCAAGTCTTCATTATTTACGCCTGTGAAAGGAATCCATTTCTTTTTAAATAGGTCATATGGTTATGATGTTTGGAACAGCATGGAGACGCATTGTGGATGTGTATTACAGAGGGGAACCAGTCGCCAGCATTAAACCACATTTGGCCTCGGCAGAACTCAGTTACATGACATCCCCTGCCCCCAAAGTTTGAATTATTAGTGATGTCATTCTATATTATTTTTGACTATAGACATTTTATGACTCTGCCAAGTTTGTTTTCCTGGGATTTACCCTGTTCCCAGAAATATATACCCTGTTCAGGACTGCACCATTGTGTCCCCCAGTAACCCACACCCTCTTGGTAGGGGCTATAGTGGGAGGGCTCCCCTCAGGCAGTCCTTGTGTTGACCAGGATCTAGTACTCTCCACTAGAAGACAGGAAATCCCAGAGGCTCTGCTGTCCTTGGACTCCCCCACCCCCAATCGTAGCAGCCACATTGTTTATTATTAAAATGTAGCTAATGCCTCCAGAAATACTGTGAAAAACATATTTGGACATAATTCGGCTTATATTTTACATTAACTCTGTATCCCCCCATTATTAATTACTGATGTCCTATGCATGAAAACAGGATATTTGTTCCTTGAGAGTTCATAGACTCCAGTTGCTTATGCCCACCTGATGTTTAATACTTTGCTTGTGACATCACAGTTATTCCCATGGCAACAGACTGACATCACAATAGAGGATTATGACTTCAAGTTTGGAATAAGCTCTAGGGTAGATGAACTCTATATGACAAGAACAATCTTGTTTCAGTGCAAATTGCCTCCATTTTAAGAAAAAATTAAAACATAAAATGTCATGCGTATATAGGTGTGTGTGTGAGCATGTGTGCATATTTAAGCAATAAGCCATGAGGGGGTGTGGATTATCAGGGGACTTACCACTGCTTGAGTGGTTTGCCCACGAGGCATAGCCGACTGGGTAAATCCTCGCCAGCCATGGTAAATCCCCCGATAACCCACATCCTCAGAGTGGCTTATTGTGATTATACCAAGGTTCCCTTTTTTTTTTTTTTTTTTTTACTATGATAAAATGCAAGTTTTAAAAAGGTTGCTTTGTGTATTTTTTTATTTATTTATTTCTATGCTGCAGATATTATAGATTATATACTTGTCAACAGCCGTTGGTTATCAGAGGATTTACAACAGTGGTAAACTGCCAGTCTGATTTTATTGGCTGTTCACTTATGTCCATGGTATAAATAAGGGATATGCGGGGGAGGCGCCTGTGGGATGCCAAAGTTTGTACAGTTGCCTGTGACCTCGACTAACCTCACAAGTGGCAAAGCCACGAGTGAGGGTTGCGTCACTGGCAACCGTACAAATAACTTTGTTATCCCACAGGCGCCCCACGCATATTTGATTTTTGCAACAGGATTTTTCTGGGTTCAGTTTTGTTATAGTTTACATTTTTCCTAAGTTCCTTTCTGTGTGTTTTTTCTCTGTACCTGGTTGCTGTGTTTGGTTTGCAGGGTTGCTGTGCTGAGAAAGAGGAATAAAATGCTATTTTTTTTCTTAAGAGTGTTTTCATTTAAAATGTGGTTCCATGTTTTTTTTTTTTTGTTTTGTTTTGTTTTGTTGGGTGGGGGTTGGTTAGGGTGTGCATTTTGTGAGTCTTTGGGGCTGTGATAGCTTGGGTTGTAAAGAGCACTGTGAGAAGGTGAAAGTGAAACTGGGAGGCAGTACTGCTGCTGAGCAGGCAGCACAGGTGGTGGTGGTTAGTGATGTAGTCACTGTGTGGATAAATGGGGATGATGTAATCACTGTGGATGTAACTGGGAGGCAGTACTGCTGAACAGGCAGCACAGGTGGTGGTAGTTAGTGATGTAGTCACTGTGTGAATACACGGGTGATGATGTAATCACTATGTGGATAACCTGAAGTTATCCACAGAGTGATTACATCACCACCCAATTATCCACACAGTGACTCAGCCAGGGGCATGCAAATGAGTCCATTAGGCGTGCATAGCGCAGTGGGGCCATTGGGATGCCATTATAGCCCCATTTGCATAGCGGCGGCTGGGATTCCCCAGCGGAATGTGTAGCAACCACCACCTCACCCCGCCAGACAGCCCAAACCATGCGCCCCAGGCGGCGTTGTATGCCGGATCCCCCTGCCCCAAGCCCCTGTAGGCGCCCTTTGCTGGCAGTACTTAACACCATTCACCCCAGTGCTTGTACAAGCTCTCCAGTGGCAAGTGGACACGTTCCCCCAACCCCGCACAAAACGCTCCCTGTGGCAGTAGTAGTGAGTTGTCCTCCCCAGCGCCTGTGCTTCGATGTCGCCGCGGCGGCGCTGGATTACAGGCTGAACCCCAAACCCCAGTACAGCCACCTCCATGGCAGGCGTGCAGACAGCCCCCATTGTACACTCAGTCCACCCCTCTTCCCCCACCTCAGCAAGGATCCGCTGTCTGTGGGTGGCTCAACCACCCGCATACCACCACGGCCACCTGCTCAGCTGAACTGTCTGCAAATAACAGCTATCGCTGGCCGAAGCACTGCAGGCTGTGCGATGTATCAATCCTGAACAGCTCTGTCGATGGGCGGCCATGGTAGTATGCAGGTGGGTTGAGCCGCCTGCCGACAGCGAGTCCTTGCTGGGGTGGGTTGGGATACATGGGGGGCTGTCTGCACGCCTGCCATAGGAGGCGGCTGTACTGGGGAGGGGGTCTGCCTGCAATCCAGCACCGCCCGAGCCGCATCGTACTTAGCGCTTGGGGGAGGGGCATCTTCACTACTACTGCCGCAGCAGGCGACTTTGTACACCGCCACGAGCGGCATCGCACGGGCGTGTGGAGGGCATCTCCACTACTACTGCCGCGGGGCTGCTGTATGGGGATGAGGTCGTGTCCACTACTACACGAGGGAGCACTTTGTGCCGTCGGATTGGGGGCACCATTCACTGCCAGGGGCAGCATTGTACGGGATGGGGCTTGGGGGCTCACTGGGCTGCCAGGGTGGTCGGGCGCCCATGCTGCTGCCCGCAGTGCGATGGCCAGCCTGTAGGTGGCCCCAGACTTGAGTCTAAATTTCTAGACTTATCTTTCTGTGGTGCAACTCCGGACTTGCCCCGGAGTTGCGCCACTGATTTGGACAGTGAATGGGGCTGCGCCCAGTATGCATGGGCACACCCCCCCCCCATAGCCCCTACGGATGCGCCGCATATCATTACAGGTGGTTTGCAGTGCATCGGGGTTGTGCCAGTGCATCGTCGCCCTGCCTGAATCGCCCTTGTGTGCATTTTGGGGATGCCCCGGCGCATCCGTTTTGTGAATCCTGCCCATCATGTTTTCCCAGGGACACAGGCAGCTCTTTTTAAGAGCTAGTACACTTCCTGAAATTAAACTTTTGAAAGTAGTCAACTGTTACACTAGCTCTTTCAGATACAAAACATGACAAATATTGCTTTTTAGTAGCAGACAGTGATTACTTTTTATATCTGAGGTAATTTTTCTTTTCTCTTTGGGACATTAGAAGATTTTTCTTACCTGATGATGTTAGAAGGTGTGATGTGTGGAACAGCAGTCTGCTTGACAGCTGACATAACTAGCTCTGTTCCTCCCATTACATCATCAGCATTGTGACCTCACTGACAGTAACATCACAGGTACTCAGGAAGAGACGCTCAGTAAGTGCCAGGTCAGTCATCTGTGATGTCACCATCAGTGAGGTCACCGTGTTGATCATGTAGTGGGAGGAATAGAACTGGGTGTGTCAGCTGCCAGCCAAGAGTGCTACTGCACACATCTAGCATAATGTTGTCACATAAAAAAACACTTTCAAATGAGCAAAAGGGGGAAAAAAACTTAAGAAATAAAAAGTTACAGCTGACGGCATCTTAAAATCTGTAATATTCTTCTGTCTGCTATTTTTACTTTTTCTTTAGCTAATTAGAAGAATTTCTGTCTGAGACTGTACTAAGTATGATGTGTAGAACAGCATTTTAGCTGTCAGATGACATATCGGGTTCTTTTCCCCTTCAGACCTCATCAGCATTGTGATCTCACTGACAGTGATACACAGCAGACTAAGACCCTTCTGCCTGGGTGGTCACTAGTAAAGTCACAATTCTAATGAGATGTGAGGAGGAACAGCACTAGAATTGCAGCTTCCGCATACAGTGATATTTATCACACCTAATACTGTTAAGTAAAGAAGCTTCTAATTAGCAAAAAAAAAAAAAACTTTGCAATTAAAAAGTAACACTGATGTGGTGCAGTGGGCTAAGGCACTGGGTGCCACACCATTTACCACACTGGTTACCCGGGTTCAGGAACAGATGAGGATTGCTAAGAGGCCAGCCACTGGGAAGGGTGAATTGAGCATCCACAGCATGTGCCACTGCTTGGTGCCAGCATGTGGCTGCCGTGCAGGCGTACGAGTACTTGCAGTGTTTTCATGCCCACGCTGGTGCAGGCATGCCTACATTGGGGCAGAAAGGGAGAAAACCAAAGCGGGAATACCCCCAGACCAGGAGGATGACTCCAGCCACTTGCAGGCCCCACACCGTAAGATTCTGATGCTGCCAATGACCAGATCCACGCCTCAGAGAAATACGTCTGCATCACCGGGGGGGAAGGGGTGATGAGTGCTGGGGGAGCAGTTTAGTGATGGTAAGTTCTGAGAGAAGTTGGGGGGGGAGACAGGGGCTAGCTGGGATGTGGGAACGAAAACACTCTGTAGTGGGGAAGAATTCAAAAGTACCAAACTATTTTTAAAACTAACAGTTTCTGCCTGGAATTTTTGGTGCTACTAGCTCATTAAAAACAACTACTTGAGACATCGATCTTGTTCCTTTACTGTACACTTATAGCAGTTTCATTCAGCAATTGAAGTCCTAATCCCCATTTTATGGCTTACAGTCTGTCACTGTTGAAGTGATTGCAATGTCACAAGCAAGGAAATATGACTTCAGCTCCAGACTGAGCTCCAGCTGTAGATAAACTGTAAGGGGCAACTTCCTGTTTTATTGTAAGTAACCGTCATAATGAATCTGGAGTGGAATGGCTTGCATTCAAGATTTGGGGTGATGTAGGGCTAGTGGGTTCTGCTGCGAACAGGGATTTTGTTTTGCTTGGTTTGCTGGTGGCCTGACCCTCTCTTTAAAGAGACTTTTCAGTTTCCAGCGCTAGGCATCAGCAGAACTCAGTTACACTAAATTCTCCACAAATCTGAAGTTTAGGATTGTTCAGTTTTCAGACATCTTCGTCCACATTTTTTTTTTTTTTTTTTCTTTGCTGTGAAGTCCTAATCCACTGCCTAGGACATCTCAATCTGTTGCCACTGAAATAATTCTGATGTCACAAGCAGGAGATTCTGACTTCAGAATAGGAAAAGTAGTGAAGCACATGAATTGTGAGGGTCGAAGAACCTGTTTTCATGTAAATGTTTTTAGCAGCAATACATATAATATTCTGAAATTCAATTTTTTTTAATCATTTAACGTTATGAGATTTAATTCATGCCAACGTTAGTTGTTTTTCAGGAAACTGGAAAATCACTTTAAAGAGCAGCTGACACCATTTGTTCCTTGGAGGTATACACATGTAATACTACCCCCACACACACACACGCAGTTGCTTGCAAAGTGAAGTAATAGTAGCTAAAAGCAGGCACTGCTGGCAGTAGCATTTCAGTATGTACCTGTTAATAGCCCTGCAGCACGTTCCCTACTTGGCATCACCAAAACACATTTTTTGGGGGGGGGTTGGGCTGCAGCAGGTACACAAAAGTATGCCTATAATTAAAGTTAGTTAAATAACTGAACAATGCATTTGTCGAAATTTTTTTAATTTAGGTTCATTTTGTTCTACAGGCATGCCGCTTCTTTTCAAGAGTTGCCTGTCTCAGTGGTGCCAGTTGCTCTCCAAGGATTTTTGTGTAGAAGGTCACAGCAGATTACTGAATCCAGTGTGCTGCAAAGAAGGTTTCTGGTGGCTGAAGTGACTGATGTAAATATGGTGGCCTACTGCCCCATTTGACCGCTCTCTGCTCACTGGCTGTACGCCCATATAATTTTGTGATTGTGGATTCTACAGGTAGTATGAGCTCCACGAACTTTTCCCGTCTCTTCCACTCAACAGCACAGTGCTTGAAAAAGGTCCCTCTGAAGCTTAAAGGCCGAACAACAGCTGAGCAGCGCTGGATGGTACGGCAGTTGCGGGATCCTTTTGTGAAGGCGGCACAGGAGCAGAGTTACCGATGCCGGAGTGCATTCAAGCTGCTGGAAATAGATGACAAGCACAAGATCCTGTGGCCTGGGATCAGCGTTGTGGATTGTGGTGCCGCTCCTGGTGCCTGGAGTCAGGTTGCCATACAGAGAGTCAATGCCACTGCTTCTGGCAAGTATTCAGTTTTGTCACTTTTGATCTTACTTCAAGAGGGTTCATGCAGTAGGTCTTGACATATAGGACTGCGCCCCCTGGCATCAGGACCACATGGCAAACTTCTAGCTAGCAATACAGAGCGGGGGACCTCCCCCCGGCGTCACATAATGGGACATCGGCGTGACGATATATATAGGGGTAGTCCCCACGCCCACCCTCCAGTTCTTTCCCGCCATCGACCTGAATTCATTGAACCTCACGGTAAACCGGGCTTCAGTCAACCGCTATTTTCCAAAAGTGTTTCCTAAGTTTTCTGTCCCTCTTCTTAAATTTTGTTGCATGTCTTCATTCAGAATTAAAAAAGAGCTCACAGTGCGGCGCTCACATAACGCATGGGGATGATCACTCCCGCTGCGTCCTCTCCCTGGGCCCCAAACACTGGGAGGCAGATTGTGAGATATGCTAGTCCTTTAACCAGGCTACATGCTCCCGGTGCCAGAAGGCGCTCGATGCCCATCTTCTAAAACACCTTGCATCAATGGAAAAGGAGCTGCGGAAATGTTCCTCTTCACCCACATCTGAGAAAAAGAAGTGCCAGGAACGGGACTGGTCTCCCTCTACCCAGCATCACCAGACAGCCGATGCCACTTCAGGTGGGTCTTCCACATCAGTGAGTACTTCTCCTCCTAGGTCTCCATCCACCCCAGTGGATCGGACACCTCCTTCCCCCTTCTGCTTCTGTCAGTGGGAAGCAAGCGGGTTTCTTTCCAGAGGATTTGTGTCCGGGACATGTCGACAGCTTGGCCAATAAGTCTCCTTCCGGCTCTGCTGCCGGGTGCACGGCCTCTGTCGATAAGCTGGACTCCAGCTCCTCTGTTGTTCTCCGCTCAGCCGTGACCGATGAGTCTGACGTTGGCTTCTCTGACGCCCGCCTGGTCAAAGCTGATCAGTCGGTCGCCGGCTTGTCCAGTGGCCGCTCAGCTGAAGCTCTCCCATCGGATCCTTCTTTGGTTTCCGCTGTTGCGCAGAGCCAGCTTCCAGACTCCCCTGCACCATGCAAAGGTTCTCCCTTCCGGGCCTTTGATTCAGCCTGACCATTTGTTTTTCCCGGACCTCCGGGATTCTAGTTCTGCTGTCCATGAGATCTCTCCTGTGTTGGGCCTTCCTATCGAGATTTCTGCTTCCACAGCAGACCCATCGACAGGGGTATCAATTCCCTTACCACCTCACCTTTCTGGGATCCGACATCGGGCATAATTTGACCCCCCACTGCTAGACCAATCTCCGGTTCAAGTACCCACTGATTTGGGGATGGACTGCAGATTTTCCGCTTTTGACACCGGAGCCTACTCCTTGCCTGTCAGGGATCCCTATAGAGACCCCAGTCCTGCCGACGGACCCTCATGCTCCCAGTGGTCCCTCGGCCCCGCCACCTTCTTAGCCTTCAGCCCCTCCGCCAACTACCCCAGCTACCCGCCACCACAGTTCCCATTTTACCCGATGCCTGGAGGGCTGTCGCCGGGTTACCCATCGCAGGTGCTGACGCCAGGGTACCCAACACTGGGCCACATGTATCAGGAGTACCATCCTTACCCTTACTGGTATCAGACTCCTGGCTACTGCCCTTACTCTACCATGGGGTACCCAGGCTACCAGCCTCCACCGCCTCCCCCAACTCCTCCTTCTCAGCCAGAACTACAAGAGACAATTCCGGCCTGGTGGAAGGATGCCAAATCCTGCAGGAACTGGTGCAACCCCATCTGGTCGTGGCTGCCATCTCGACTCACAGGGCAGTGAAGAGAAGCCCATCCCAATCAACCACTGTTCGTCGGACAGGGACTCAAGCAGCTGCCCAACAGGGGTTTTCTCTGGAGCTAAGGACACGGAGGTGATAACCGACGTTGCCTCCTTACCAAGCAAATTGGAGTCTTCCAACTCTGATTTAGACTCTGTCGGTCATTCAGAGCCGCATTCCCCTATAGAGCCACAACCGAAGGAGTCTCCCAAGTCTCTGCTGGAGGACCCGTCCATTGCAAAACTCCTCGGGTCTATCCAGCAGGCCTGCAGCTGGGTATCTCAGAAGATGGACCCCAAAAGGAAGAGGCTCATAGAGCATCTCGACCTGACTAATGCGGACCCGCTCCCCATCCCACCATGGACTGGGCCGCACAAGGATTTAACAGCGACAGTATGGCAACATCCTTCCTTCATTCCTGCAGTTTCAAAGAAGGCCAACAGGACTTATCACCCCCCAAGATGCCATTTAACAAGCCAACCTGTGGCCGACTGTATCGTTATCACTGTGGCCCATGATAGGTCTGCTCAGCTGAAGCACCTGAGTGCCTCCACACCAGACAGAGTCCAAACAGATGGACCAGTATGGACGCAAGGTCTACATTTCCTCCACCTTCGCCATTTGGTCTCTTAATTATGTGGTCCACATGGTGTCCGTCCAGAAGTTGTCTTTATCTGACTTGGAAAAGGAACTACAAGCTATGCCGAATGAGGACCTCCAGAAATAAGCTTCTGGAAAAAGTAAGACTTAACACGTCTTCCTGCTGCCCTGCTTTAGGGGCCACCAATGATTCGGTTGATTCGGTGGCCCGATGCACTGCTTCGGGCATTTGCTTGAGGCATCTGGCTTGGGTCCAGCTTGCGAGACTGGCACAAGACTTCTAAAGCACTCTTCTGGGCACCCCCTTCATGGGTTCTGTCCATTTTGGAGGCGATGCTAAAGACATCATAATGGAGCTACAAGAGAGCGGCAGGTCACTGAAGGACTTGGCTCCATGTATCGCTCTGGCCAAAAACCTAAGCAGCCTTTTCGTCACCTTCAGAAGAGGTGGAATAGGCAGAACCAGGGTAGACGTCTGGGCAAGCGATGTGGCACTGGGTCTGTGCCCAGACTCCCCAGGCAAAAGCCCCCCAAAAAAGCGGCACTCCCCTCTGCGTCCTGACGGGGGATCACCTCCACCTCCTCCTGTATTTCAGAGATATCTCCCAGCGGTGGCAATCCCTGGCGGCTGTGGCACCAGCAACACTGCCGCGTCTGCCAAGCTCCCCCGACGTGCAGTCTACATTCTGCAGTGCCCCCGCTCTCCACCAGGGGGGTCACTGGGATGCTGGACAGCCCACCGCCCTCTCCTAGGGAGAGGAGAGCAGCCCTAGCGGATGCTCAATCCTCTCCCTTCCCTGCCGACCCCCGGCGGCTGAGCTCGCTCCTGAACTCTGGTCACAGGTGTGGCATCCAGCGCCTCAACCCTCAGCGCTACTGGGCCGGCCGTCCAACCTCTCCTTGGGGATTCCTTTTCATCCCCCACCATGACCTTCATAACTGATGCCTTGGGTCAAGGTTGGGGAGCCCATCTGGGAGGCCGTCGGACTTGGGGGACATGGTCTCCGCAAGAGGAGCATCTGAATATAAACATTTTTGAGATGAGAGGTGTGCTCTGTGCTCTGCAAGCCTTCCAGTCCCTCTTCCTTCTGGGAACACTATTAATCCAGACCGACAACACAGCCACGGTCTGGTACATCAGCAAACAAGGAGGCACCTGATCGTACCCCCTCTGAAGGGAGACAATGCATGTATGGTACTGGGCAGTCCAGCGCGGCCTGTCTTTGATAGCAGTCCATGTTCCAGGAGTTCACGATGTCCTGGCAGACAGTCTCCTGTGCTGTCGTGCGGGCTCACGAGTGGGAGCTAAAGCAGGATGTAGTGGAAGATCTCTTCAATCAGTAGGGTTGGCCAGAAAAAGACCTCTTCGCCTCCCCATCCAACGCAAAACTACCCAGCTTTTGGTCACTCGTTCCCAGGCATGGTCTTTATTTGGTGAGATGCACTGTCTTTATCCTGGACAGGGAGATTTCTGTACACTTTCCCTCCCTTTCCAATTCTTTAGATGGTTCTGCTGAAGCTTCAGGCAGAGGGCGTTCACATGATTCTGATAGCTCCTCTCTGGCCTCAGCAAGTTTGGTTTCCCTCTGCTGCAGCAGCTGGCATTTTGGTACCACTTCCTTTCTTCCATGACCTTCTGTCTCAGGAGCAGGGCAGTCTGGTGTATCTGAGCCTCTGGTCTCTTCACCTGCATGCATGGCACCTTTTGGATGTAGCAATCTCATGATTTGGCATCTCTTCTCGAGTCACCCAGGTTCTAGTAGAGGCTAGGAAGCCCTCCACTAGATCTACGTATGCCATGAAGTGGAAGCGATTCTTTGTCTGGGCCACGGCCAAGGGCTTGGACCCATTCTCTTGCTCGGCACCTCAGGTCCTTGAGTACCTCCTGCACCTGTCTGTTTTGGGCCTCAGTTACTCTTCTGTAAAGGTCCACCTTTCTGCAGTTTCTGCCTACCACCTTCCGGTGGAGGGCAAAACCCTTGCACAATTGGAGGTCTCCAAAACCTTTCTTAAGGGGATCCTCCACCTTAAGCTTCCGATCCATAATCTGGTGCCCCCTGGGACTTAAATTTTATTTTAGAGAAACATACTTTGCCCCTTTCTGAGCTGGCAGCAAGTTGCAACATGCGCTATTTGTCTTGTAAAGTGCTCTTTTTAGTTGCTATCACTTCAGCTCGAAGGATTTCTGATCTTCAGGTCCTCATCTGCAAGGAGCCTTGTTTGATTTTTCCACAGGGACTGGGTGGCTCTGTGGACTAACCCTTTCTTTCTTCCAAAAGTAGTCTCGGAATTTATTTTGAACCAAGATGTTCAATTGCCAGTTTATTACCCAGAGTATTCCAATGGGGGGAATGCCTCTTGCACACGTTGGACATGCACAGGATTTTGAGATATTATATCTCTCAGACCAAGGAGACGCATAAATCTGACCAGTTGTTTGTGGCTTTCGCACCCAGATGACAGGGTACAACCATTTCAAAACCGGGTTTGTCTAAATGGTTGGTAGATTCCATCGCGTACATGTATCAAAAGTATGAGAAACCTCCTCTGGGGGAAGTGAATTGCCATTCGACCCGTGGTATGGCTGCTTTGAAGGCCTTCTTGCAGAATATGTCTACCTTGGATATTTGCGCTGCGACCACTTGATCTTCTGTCCATACTTTCACCAAACATTACAGTCTGGACATCGCCTCTTGGCGTAGGGCTGGGTTTGGTCTCCCTGTTCTGTAAGGCCTCTTGTCCTAAGCAGCTTATTAGTTGGCAGACGTTTCCTCCTCCCGGAACTCTGAGACTTCTTTTTTTCTTATTTCTTTTTTTTCCCCCTTCTTGCCTCGCTGACCCACCACTCCCCTTTGGAGCTGCTAGGTCTCATCCTTTCGGAGTCTGTCCCTTCTGGAGCCATCCATCCTCAAATGCAGCCATCCCTGGGGTAACCCAGACGTAACCCTTTGCCGGGTGGGTCCCCCCCCTCCTCCAAGGGGGAAGGCGCGGGGGGGGGGGGCCACCCAGCACACATACTTAGCCCCAGGGTGCTGCTGGGGTGAATGATCTTCAGGTCATTGGCGGCAGCGGTGGACCGGCAGCCATCATCCAGTCGGTTGCAAAGCGGATTTTCTGTTTTTTCTGCTGTTCCCTCCTACGTGCATCTCAAGAGCTCCTGGTCTCCACCTGAAGCTGCTGCAGCGCGACACTGACCCACAATCCACCCCAGGGGAGGAGAGCAGTCCTGCGGATGCTCAGTCTCCGTCGCCAGCGTGGTTTGAGGTAAGGCACCAGCGCCTCAACCCTCTACGCCACCGGGCCGGCGACTTATTTTTCTTGATTGCTTATTATTCAATTCTGTATGTGAAGACCTACTGCAGGAACCCTCTCTAAGTAAAATATTACAGTTATGTAGGAACTAACCGTAACAGTAGATCTTCGAGAGAGGTTCCTGCAGTAGGTCTCATTTTCCCTCCCACCTTCCCCAGCTCCTGTTTATCTCCTTTCCCAGGGCTTTGTTTTCTTTAGCTCCGAGCTCAAGGAGCTTTTTCTCCTTTCTCCCATTTTCCTCTTTTGGGGTCTTCCAGTGGGAGAACTGGAGGGTGGGCATGGGGACTGCCCCCTGTATACCGTCGCACCAACATCCCCTCATATGACTTTGGGGGGGGTGGTCCCCCACTATGTTTTGCTAGCTAGAAGTTGCCATGTGGTCCTGACACCAGAGAATGCAGTCCTATATGTGACTATCTACTGCAGGTACACCTCTCGAAGAGCTACTGTTTCAGTAAGTTCTTGCATAACTAATTTTTTCTGCCTCTCCCCATTTGTGTGATCAGAACCTAGTACCATGAGCACTGCCTCATCAGAGTTTGGGAATTAAAAAGGTGATGAGTTTTGGGGAGGGTGATAGGCTTTACTTTGGGGGCAGTGGGCATTAAGTTTGGGGAGTAATGGGCAGGCATGCATTTGCGGAGTAATATGTATATGTTTAGGGTAATGGGCATTGGTTTGGGTATAGGTGGAAGATTGGAGGTATTGGTGGTGTTTCTAGGGAAACTGGCTTGAGCTTGGCAGGTAATGAATGGGTGATGAGTTTGGGGGATAATGGACTGGAGGTTGGTATAGGGCTTGAGGTTTGCTTGAGTATCTCCCCCAGCTGCTGCCTAATGGACAGCTTGGGTCTTCTGATTCGGAGGCATCGACACAGCATTGCAGCCCGTTAGAATTGTGTAGCAATGGCAGAGAAACAGTGGGAGGGGACAGAAGGTTAGAAAACTGATATAATCAGTATGCCTCATGAAGGAGCTAGGAAGAAAAAGTCCATCCTCATACTATGTCCACCTCTCCTCATTCGGCCATGAGATATTGCTTCACAACTAAGTTATATTTAGGGTTTCCAGTTTTAACCGATAAAACACCACTGACATGTTTTTCGTCATTTCGGTTAAAACCGATAAACACCGAAATTTTATTTCACCTGCAGAGGACAGCCAGCCAAGACCGGGGGGTGGGCTTACTCGTGTGGACTGTCACTGTGAGCTGCACGCCAGACAACACAATCGCACACAACTCAGAACTGCTCGCTCTGAACAAGAAAGTGAGAGAGAAAGAGAGAGACGCACAAACAGGAGAGTCCTGCAACTTTGAATTCAACACCGTGTCTCTGTGCATCTCTCTCTCTCCTTCCCCCCCCCCGGGCTCCCTGCAGCTCACTTGTCCCCTCCTCTGTCTCGCCCTATTGCACTGTGAGACCACCATGGTTAGGGGGACTGACTGTTTTGGTGACTTCACAGCAGGGAACAAGAGAATTCCCATTTGCTGACTGCAGGCAACGTCAAGACAGAGACACACATGGTCATGTCAGCACCCTCCGATTCCCTCTCGCTAGGTCGAGAAAGAGACCGCAGGTTTCAGTGACATGTCCTGTGCCATCACTTACTGTCTCTCTCTCCATTGCTGCAGGGGTTGGGTGCTGTCTGTCTCCTGCTGCACGGCTGCGTGTGGGTGCTGAGTGGGGGGGGGGGCTCCACCATGCCTCTTGACAGAAATCATTCCCGACCACTATCTCTCACTCCATGCCCATGAGCTGTCTTGCTGCTGACATACGCAATGACTTTATTACAATAAACACTGATAACTACTGAAAATGTGTTAAGAATTATTGTTTTACACCGGACAATATAGATTTTTACAGCTTGAAATAAGAGCGAGAAAAGTGGAACACTATACACCTTTTTTATTAAACATTGGCACCTAAAACCGGAAACCCTAGTTATAGTGAATAAACAACAAAGCGCATAAAAAGCATTTTTGAAAATAAATTTTAACTTTTCCCCCCCAGATCCGAACGCTCCAGTTGGCTATGTGATCGGAGTGGACCTTCTTAGAATTCCTCCATTACAGGGAGCTGTCTTCCTCTCCCATGCTGACATCACTGACCCAGCAACCCAAAGCCGAATCCAGGAGCTCCTTCCAGGGGGGAGGACAGATGTGATCCTCAGTGACATGGCACCCAATGCGAGTGGGATCCGGGAAATGGATCACGAGAAATTAATCCTTATGTGTCTCTCCTTGCTGGATCTGGCAGAGAGAGTTCTACGGCCTGGAGGCACTCTACTTTGCAAATTGTGGGATGGTGGCAAAACTGGTCTTCTTCACAACAGACTTACCCAGGCCTTTCAGGGGGTTAGGACCATCAGACCCCATTCCAGCAGGAAGGACTCTGCTGAAACATATTTTTTGGCTAAAGGTTATCAGAACAAATAACTATTTTTCTCAAGAAACATTTTATAAAGGACAGCTAAGTGTACATAATAAGGCTGTAATGGTTTTAAGGAATTCTAGTTAACTATTTCTTACCAAAAACCCCGAGATGTTCATACAGCCTTGTATGTAGGTGCCATGTAAATGACTTTTTTTTTTTTTTTAATTATTTCTTTATGCTTTCACTGCCCCAGCTATGGCCCCCATAAGTTCTCTGGCAACTGTTTAGCCCCTTCCCTGCACCCCAGGGGTCCCCTTACCTGCTCTGTGGGTTTCCCTCTACAGTAGGGCATGGGGGGGGGGTGTCAGATTCTCTTCCTCCTCCTCCCCACCCCCCGAGCACTCTGAAGTCAGTAGCAGGGACTCTTCATGCTGAGAGCACTGGTTGTTGAAGGCCAAAACAAACCAGTGCTGTTTCCTTCTGAGCTGGAGTATTTCCTTTTTTCTCCCACCCTTGAGAGCTTGGCTGCAAATACATGCTTTGCAAGTGGCATGCTGAACCTCCTTGTGTTATCATGATTGGCTGGCTCCACCTGTGAGCCCTGGCTGGAGCTTATTGTAGCAGGTACAGACAGCTGCCTTTCCCAAGGAGGTTAAGCATCATTTGGGTCGCTCAGACCCCCAAAAAAAAAAAACCTGGCCCTCTAGCATCTGGAGCTCTCTTCTGATCCTGGGTCATCAGCTGGCCTGTAAATTACATTTTCATCTAAGTCACGATTTCTGTCAATATTGACATATCTGGACTTTTCCCTAGAATACTTAGAAACCTGTGATAATCATGAAAATGTGCCAAAACTGCAATTTATAACCATTTTTACTAGTACTTGCAGTGCTAACAGCAGGAATAAAATGTGTCTATCCTGAAAGAATGCAGCAGTCTCGCAGAGGGGTTTCCCCAGAAAATGAATAGAATTTAGACTCTGTTCAAGCACTTTGTGGTGACTGCACGCCCTCTGCTCCCTAACTGGTAGTATTTACAGTTCTTGGGGTTAAAAACCCCATGCTATGCGGTTTAAGATTGATTCCCAGACGTTACTTAAGAACATTTGGATTATTTATTAATAAAAAGCTAAAATATTCCCTAAAACTAGAAAGAAATGGTTTGGTTCTTGAAAAATATCACTATCTGTTAATGCAGCGGCCAGTATTATATGCAGCATTGTCCACTTCCATTTAGCAGTTTGACATTGGTGTATATCAATGCATAGAAACCATATCCACATGACACCTCCATGTCAATTTCACTTTTTTCCCCCCCAGTTACGTTGCTAGCTTAAACAGTGCCAAAGTTAGTAAACGTTTTATTTAGAATGGTCTCATTTTGGAAAATTTAAGGCTAGAAACATTACTTTTTTAATGAAAGCCTGGTGTCTGGTCAATATGAGTGGTCATGTTGATGCAGTGGTATTAACAGCAGTTTATAAAATGGATATGAAAATCCTAGATTGTGATTGGTGGTGAGGTCCCCTGACCTGTGTACTTATCAGATAACAGTCCTTCAGGCAGTACTTTTTCTACCACCAGAGCTACAGTACCTATGGTATCAGTGTGCCACCTTGTGGAACTTTTTTTTTCTCTTCCTGCTGGGGTCCTCACCAGAACTTCCTTTCACCTTACCACCAGTGTCCTCCTACCTGTTCCCCAAGACCCTGTGGCCTGTACTCCTGGGACTTCTAGGCCTGACTGCGACTCACCACTCTACTGCCTTAACACACACACACACACGCCACTACTGCCGAGGTTACCTTCAACTCCTTGGCTACTTTCCCCACTCTATTTGGCCACCCATGGCGGAGATGAAGGCCAGGAGTACCCCTCAAGTGGTGGCTACTAGGGACCGGAATGGACATGGAGAACAGGTGGAGGCTTCATCTGCTTTTGCCAGCCCAATTTTATTCCCCCTTTACTCCTCGCCCACCCCCCAGGAGCATGATGATGTCTTCAAACGATGGTACATCTGATACATCTGACAACAGCTGTGCACCAACTCCCTCTGTCACCATCGTTACCCTGCACCTGTATCTGTGGTCACCCAGGTGGCAGTATAGCAGTGGGAAGAGAGACCCTTCCTCCACAGAGGAGGAAAGTATCCACTGGGATGCTCAGTCCTCCTCCTCCTCGTTTGCCCTTCATTGGCTGTGAGTGGTAGTCCCACAACTGTGCTGGCTGGCTGACTCACCTTGTGGAATTTAACAAATAAATAGCGGGCATCCTTTTTTTTTTTTTCCTTTTCTGCTCACTTCATGCCCTTGAGTGAAAAATGTCACACATATTCCTCACAATTTGACATTTATATGGGGTCTGTCAGCCAGAGATTTGAAAAAAAATGATGACCGTGAACTTGGCATATCTGTACAACCAGCCTCCAGAATGAAAAATGTGAATATACTTGCTAATTTCCTCTGAAGACCTCCATAAACTTGAGGCTCAAAAAGATTAACTGCATACTCAAATAACTGCCTGAACATTAAATGTCTTTACAAATTGGGCCACCGCTTCGAAACATTGGCCTATACATCAAAACAGACTAAACTGAAGAAATGTGTTCAGTTCTCTTTTTCAGCCATTTGTATGCAGAGCTCTGCCAGACAGATGGAAAGACAACACTCTCTCAAGCCTCCTTGGCATCCTCAAAGGTGTGAACCAGCACCTAAACAGCCATACTGTAGACTGGTGTTTAAATATAGTGGACCCTTTCATGAAGCTTGCAAATAATGTTTCTATAGCGCTCCACATTGTCAATGGGTAATCATTACAACTGGGTATAGTGCACCCCTACCAGGGAAATGGCACAACCCAAGATTCAGAAAGGTGAGCACCTGAGGATTCCATGCACTAATGGCAAATCCCTAGTTATACTGTGCCAATTAAAGGGGACAGAGCTACTTTCTCTTCTCTGAAGAATTTCAAGACTTCAGTTGGGGCTTTCTGCTTCAGGGAGCACCCCTAAATATAAATCATGCCTGTTAAACTGCAGCTTTAGAATTGAATAACCTGCAATTTTTTTCTCACTCCCTGTGTGGCTTGGGAACCACTTCTGCCTTGCTAGAATATTATCTGTAGGCTTTTTTTTTTTTTTTTTTTTTAATTAAAAGGGGGAAGGTGGCTCAAATAGGTACAGATTTATTTCTTGGGTGTGTAAGGGCTTTGAGAGGGTCACTTATCTTTAGCATCAGTTCCCTTTCCCCCTCTACACCCCAGCTTCAGGTTTTTGTGGGTTTACTGTGTGTTTGCCAAAACTATTCTGTGATTGCCAACTTGTGAGGTGTTTTTTTTTTTTTTTTTTTTGTCCCGCCTTAACCTCTGTTTTTACAGTTGTGCAGCCACCATTAGGGCTGGGTGTGCGCTTCTTCATCATTACAGTTTCCTGCCAGCATGTGGGGGAACACTGCGCACAAGTTTTCTCAGGTGCACACATGCATACTCACACCCACACGAGCCTATGGGGCAAGTGCTCACTCAGTTTTTCAAGTTGCTGGAAGGGTTTTACAATTGGCTGGCAGTTTGTGGATATTCACAATACAGTTTAAACATCCATGGTTATTTCCTGTTGCAGCTTTTCAGTGGTGGAGCAAAGACAGTTTCAAAACTAAAGTTTTTCGCACCATGACTTTCAGGAGACCATTGTCGCAAACACACTCCACAGGTCAGGAAGCATAGAGAAAACCCAGGAGCAGTTATAAAATTCCACAAAACTGTTCGGTAATAAAATAAACCTGTTCAGAATAACTATGTACAGAAGGAAAATAAAATATCTCCCTTGCAACTCAGCTTAGCTGTTTTTATAACTCTTTTCAACCCCCATCGTTTGCAAGCATCCTGTCCTTTGTAAATTTCAGGAGCTGCTAGAACATTGAGAACTTCCTGAGGTCCCCATAGCAACTGCAGAAGGCTTAGGCATTTGCACCCAAGTAACCTCTAGCTTTTTACAGTTATTTCAAATTATAAATATATACATTTCAACAGTAACACAATTTTCTAAACAAAAGTGATCCCAATATCAGCTACATTTCCAGCCATTGATTCTCATATATTTTATATTAGCAGATATAGCTGTGCAAGGGAGGAGAAACAGAAAGCAAGAGAAAACAGAGAGATAGCAAGAGGCGAAGGATTGTGAGACTGTTCAGGTTGATCAAGTCCGAAGTCTCACAGGAAAATTTGACTGCACAACCAGACAGAGGAGAGAGAGAGAGAAAGGGAAAGAATACAGATCCTTGCATTTACACACTTTCTCCAACAAGGACAGGGTTCTGTTCTAGCATGTCACACTCCCACAGTGCCACACCTTGAAGTGCAATATGTGAACAGGAGACAAACAAGGTAACCCTTCTGTCTATTTTTGGTCTGAAACGCCTATTACTTTCAAGTCTTGAGGTAAAATATGAACCCTTTTTCACTGGCACGCCCAGTTAACAGGATCAAATATCACACCCTCTTCGGGAAAATGCAGTGCAATACTTAACCCAGTGGGCACTCAGCCTGATTCACAGTTCTCCCCTTTTTGACTCGGTTGAGACCCAGGTATTTTCTTACTTTAGAACAAGATGGTAATACACTTTAAGCCTTTAATAGTTTTGTCAGCTTTATCAACACTGTCTCAGCATTCACATGCAAAATGAGAAAAGACTCAGGCAGAATTAAGAAAATCAAAATGTTTACTAAAATAAAAAAAACTGTAACTTAATACAAAACATATACATTCATGTTTACAGCCAAAAGAAATGGGAAGTACAGAACAAACACACCTGATACTTGAATTACTAGTTCTAACTCGGTTTCCAGTTTGGTTTTTCCTATTTTTACAGAAGTGCCTTTTCAGTCCAGAACATAGTGTGTCTTCTCTTAGGAGTCCAGATGTAGAAGACCAAAACTTCTTCCAGCTAGATTGATAAGCCAGAATGTCCCTCCTGTCCTGTGATGTCACAGCTCATGAAGTTATTGTTAGTCCTGTAATTAATTTGTAACCTGACCAAGAATATCCAAAGGGTGTAATTTTACTGCTTATTAGAAATCTGCAAAGATAGCAACATTAATTTATACGTCTCTTTCCTCCTCAGCGCACTTCCTTTGATGTTCAGAAACACATCCTGACAGATATTTTTCTTAGAGGTGTGAATTGTCACTGACATTCAACAAACCTGGCTTCCCTCCTGATGTTGTAAAATTCATCTTGGTTCCTGGACCTCAAAGTAAATGAATGGTTTACAGTGTGTGATAACCTGGTGTCCTTATAGTCCCAGGAAGTCATGCAACTATGTGTCAGCACAGAAAAGGAAACTAGCTATTTAGCTATAGTAGGCAACTACTTTGGGGTCAACGGGCCAGGCCTCTTTAAAAGTTAATTTTCCAGATGAGCCTGCTGACTGCCATTTCTTCTAAGTAAACACTCAAATAAACATATATTTATATCTCAAATATGATGCACTATAACAACAAGCAGATGCTATCCATCACAACCATACATTATGAAACAGTGTAAGACTTGCAGAAGAGTGATGAAGCCCTCTCCTGTGAGTACATATTGTCCTCATTGTGTTGCCCAGCATAATATTTCTCTCATGGTCCCCCACCCCACCCGGTCCTCTGAGCTGGGGGAGGGGCACCTGGTCCTGTCACTTGGCAGTGTGGTAAAGCAGAATTGCATAAAAATCTCTGGTTGTTCCTCAGTGAGCTTTTGAACCCCAATGTCCTGCAGGGTATCCCAGCAGATACACCCGACCCCAAACCAGGTACCTTGGATTAGGAGGAACCTGCACAGGCATGTCCAGGTGTGATGCAGCTGGAGCAGGCTGCAGATTCAGATATGCAGGTAGATCCTGACTCATTGGAAGGCCAGGATGATGATTACAGGGACCTTCGGGAAATGCCTGACCTTAAAAAGATTACTTTCAGATGAAGGGGACATCCCCTCTGAGGAGGAGGAGGTAGAAGAAGGAGTGTAGACGGAACCCAAGACCAGGGTACCAGTTCCACCTGTCTTTAATGTTTTTGTCATTTTTGATAGCTGAGGCATGTAGACCTTCACAGGTCAAGCAGGAGCAGTCCGTGGAGACACTGTATGTTAATCCAGTTCTGTCAGCATCCTCTTCTGCTCTAAAATGTTTCCCAGGTTTTCTCCACTGTGACCAAATTATTGAACAGGAATGGGCAGGTGTGGATGAGAGAAAAAATCTCCCAAAACCAAGAACTAGGAATGATCCTTTTTTAAAGGAAGGGTCTCACAAATGGGACCCCCTCCCAGCAGACAAGCCTGTTTATAATTTTATAAAACACACCACCATGTCAATGGAGGGGGCTCTGGCACTATCAGATTTCACATAACAAGTACATAGATACATAATGCAGGAGGGATTTTGCCGCTTTAGGCTCTAAACATTCATACCTCCTATACCTCATTTATTGTTGCCAGAGCCTTAAACCTCTGGGTCACTATGTTGACTGACTACATCCCTCCTGATTTGGAGGGTGCGAGTATTTTTCAATCGGTGGCCATGGCATCCTCCTTCCTTGGGAATTCCAAAGTGGACAATTTACGTTTGTTTGCCCGCTAGGCGTACCACACTGCATCGACAGTGAGGGCTGTGTGGCTTGTACATTTGTTTGCTGATCGGTCTTCAAAGACAAAACTGTTTAGTCTTCCTTTTGAAGAGTATTTGTTTGGTTCTGGTCTGGATTCTATCTTGTACACAGGTGGAAAGCACATTTCAGAGAAAACACTGCACAAGAACAAGGGGGCATGATAGGCTGAAGGATGGAAGGCTCAGAGGTAATGTTAGGAAGTACTTTTTCATTGAGAGTGTGTTGGAGCCGTGGAACAGCCTTCCAGTAGAAGTGTGTACAAAAACAGTACAGGGGTACAAGAGTGCATGGGATAGACATAAGGCCCTGGAGATGTGCAGAGCAGGAGGGCCACATATCAAATAGGATCTGGGGCTGCAGCAGTGAGTAGGGAAAATGGGTATACTAGGTGGGTCATGTGGTCCTTATCTGCTGAAAGATTCTATGTTTCTGTCGTGCAGGATAAGATGGGCCACCTCCCAGTGTCAAAACAGCAATGCAAGGCCACAGCTTCTCAGTGAGGTCAGGGCGATGGATGACACAGACAGTCCCGGGGAGCTTATCGTCCCTTTCAGAACTTCGGTACTTTGTCTTATACTAAGCCACCACACACCATGGAGATCCTTGCTCGCCCTAATAGCTTGACCACACTGATCCTGATGGTGCTTGCCATCCTTCACCTTGGTCACCCACCCTTCCCCCAACCAAGACACCCCTATGCTCCACATCACACTCCCCACCCATGCCCACCCACCACCCTGGATGGACCTACTTCCCCCCACCAACAGCTATTTCCCCACCCTCTGCCCTCCTGGACCCCCTGCCCACCTCTCTTCCTCGCCATCCCCAAGCTTTGTACTGTGCCAATCCCTTGTGCTATTTCTACTAGTCCTACGACCTCTTGCACCGCAAAAGGTTTTAGATGCCACCTGGTGTTAATAAGGATAATTTCCTTGCTCCTGTTACTATCTGGGAACATTCGCTCAAACCCTGGCCCCATGTCCCCAAGTCAAGCTCGGTCACCACCAGCAGCTGGCTTACGCATTGGGTCAATGAATATCTGCAGCCTCCTGAAAAAATCGGCAACCCTCCAGTGCTGGATCGTGCAGCACCAACCCGATATATTAGCCTTGGTTGAAACCTAGCTGTCAAAGTCAACCCCAAACTCATTCATCACCATCCCCGGGTACACTCTTTTCAGGGAGGATCAAGTGGGCAAGCACAGGGTGGGTGTGCTTTCTATATGCGTGACACCCTGTTAGGACATGCCCTCCCAGTGCCCAAGCTGGAACATGGGGCACAAGTCATCTCTCTCAAAATCACCCCAGATCCCTCTAGGGCACTGCTTATCCTGCCTGTGTGCCCCCTCAGAACCAAACCCCAGCCATTCTCTCACTCATTGATTACCTCGCCAGCCTACCACAGAAGACTGAGCAGATCCTTATTGGGGACCTAAACATAAACGGGCTTGCCAGCTCAGCATACCAAACCAGAGACACCTTCACTGCTATCCATGTGTCCCAACTTGTCACCCAGCCTATCAGGTGCAACCACACTAATGGAACCAGCACCCTCTTGGACATTATTTTAACCAATCAACCCCATAAAGTCCTGGACATCAGTGTCCTCCCAAACTCTCTTATTGACCACTCTCTGGTCCTTTTCACATGGTCTGCCCTTACTCGCAAACCAGTGTCCAGGACAATCCTCCACGGCGCCTTCACCCCAGCAGCCTTAATAAGCTCAAGCTGTACCTCGCCCAAATGGACTGGTCTTCCATCAACCTCGCACCAAACATCAACCTTGCGCGTGACTTCTTCACTAGGTCCTTTAATAAAGCCTGTGATCTATATGCACCCCTTACCAAAACCCATACCAGAAAACGGAATGCACCTTGGGTCACCCCATCTCTTATTCAGCAGTTAAGACAGAGGGACAGCCTATGGCACAGAGCTGTTGAATCTGGTAAGCCAGCAGATAGACAAGCATATAACACCAAGGGCAATAAATGTACCTGAGCCATTCGCAAAGCCAAGGCTAAATTTTACCAAACCTCCCTTGCCTCCTCCTGGGGGACTGCTTGGAAATTCTGGGACGACATTAAGGAATTGAATGGCAAGTCTCGCCCCCTCATCCCAACTCACAGTTAAGGGCACCATCACTTCTGACCCCTGTAGCATTGTTGACTGTCTGAACACTGCTTTCTCCGATATTAACTCAGTCCTACCCAGCAGCTTCTTTGACCCTGTTCCCCCTCGCTGCCTCTTATCCTACACCATTCACCATTCCACCTCTGCACAATATCACCACAAAAAGCCAGGCCATATCTAATTAGAGCCCTCAGTGGCAACAGCCCCTGCAATGACCAATTGGATACTAGGCTTCTTCACCAGGTACTGGACGCAGTACGTCCACCACTCATGGACTTACTCAATCGTTCTCTGTGTCTGGGCCAGTTCCCCCTTGCCTGAAAAACGGCAGTCCTCACACCCATACTGCTCCTCCCCCAGTAACTACAGGCCAATCTCCATCCTCCCCCCCACTGTCAAAAGCATTGGAAAAAATAGTGACTATCAGCTCACAGAATACCTGGCCAAACATGAAATTATGTGCAATGAACAGTATGGTTTCCTGTCAGGACACAGCACCACCACTGCCCTCCTGGAGTTCTCCAGTTTCCTACACTCCACCTTAGACTCCAGCAGCCTTGGTGGAGCCATGTTCATTGACCTCTCCAAGGCCTTTGACGTGGTTTGCCATCCCTTCTTGCTTGACCCCTTCCTCCAACTTGGCCTCTCCCCTAGGCCCCTCTCCTGGTATAACAGCTACCTATTCTCCAGGTCCCAGTGCATAAAAATCCACAGCACCTTGTCCGACACTTGTCCTGTCCACTCTGGGATGCCCCAGGGCTCCATACTGGGCCCTCTTATCTTCAGTCTCTACCTTAATGCACTACCCAGCTCCTGTGCTGGAAGAGTACTGCTGTATGCGGACGATGCAGTCCTATTTGCCTCACCAAAATCCTGCCTCCCTTCAGGTCACTCTCAAGGTATCCTTAACCCAAACTGAACAATGGTTCACAGACCATAGGCTGGACATCAACCTGAAAAAAAACTAAAGCTATGCTTTTCGCTCATTACCAGAGAAAGGCCAGAAACTTCCCCCCTCTAGATACTTCTCAGCACCCCCTTGAACAAGTGTCCTCTTATAAATACCTGGGCATCACCTTTGACACAGCCCTTACCTTCCACTCCTACATTAGCACCCTCTTCTCCGCCACAGACTCAAGGAGTGGCCTACTTTACCGCCACAGTGACTGCCTTCTCCCTGAGGCACTTCGCTGGCTATCATCTCCTCAGTTCTGTCCCTTGTGGACTATGGCCTCCCTATGCAACAGCAGACAAGACTGCGCTTAATAAAGTCCAGCTGTCCATCAAGAAGGCATGAGACTCTTGACTGGGGCGGGCAGGCTCTCACACACACCTGCACACTCTATTCCACCACCAACGTGCTTAACTTTGAGGAGAGGCTCCACTACCAGACATGTCTGTCAACCGAACAAATACTCCTTGGCCTCTTCTCTCCCCCTTCCCCGGGATGACCTCCTCCCTTCACCATGCTTCCACTACCATTCCCACACATAGGGCCTGTAAGGCCACCCTCCTGGTGCCTAGACCCAGGACATCACTTACACAGAGGTCTTTTTGCTACAGGGCCCCATCCTGGTTCAACTCCCTCCCAACCACCATCACCAACATCCTCAAAATCGATTCCTTCAAAATCGCTTTTAGAAACCACCTATTCACTCCATGGTGATATAAGTGTGAATATTCATGCCCATTTACCGTTCCATATCATCCCCCCATAATGGGAGGTCTCAACTGCTAGCATACAGCCTTCTCGATAATGGCCCCAGGACTGCTAATCTCCACATCACTCCAGTTAACCATTCTCTGGTTACACTACTGCCTAGCTACCTTATTGTATAGGCCTATGAAAGTCGCTCGTGTAATTTTACGCTGTCTTTACTACCTGTCTTGCAAGCATACTGCACTGCATAAGCGATTGTTTCCACCCCTGGTAAAATTTGTTTACAACTCAACCTGCCTCTGAAAACTTGCTTTGATATAACTATGTAACTGCCTTTGCAAACTTGCTATGATTTAACTACACAACAATGTATGCACTGTATTCTTGTAATTCTGTGTTTGTCCATGGAACTATGTAACTGTTAATGTCTCTGTACTATCTGATGAGGAGCCTTTGGAAAGGAGTCTTTGACTCAAAGGATTGTAATTCCGATATGTACAAATAAATAAATCTGAGCACAGACAATGCTTCTTGCAAAGAGGTCGGTTGACCCTGGAGATTCTGGAATCACATGACTGGATAGTGAACAGGGAGAAGAACTCCTTCGAGCCATCTCTGTTCTTGGAGCACTTGGGGGTGATCTTCAACATGAAGGTGGGAAGGGTGCTGTTATCATCCTCCTGGGAGGAGACGTTGCTCTCTGAGATACGGTGACTCAGGATTCAGGCCTCCATGTTGGCCCACACTCAGCTGCCGATTCTAGGCCTTATGGCAGCAGCAATAGACTTAGTTCCCTGAGCCCGCTTCCACATGCAGCCCCTTCAAACAGGGCTACTGATGGCCTGGGACCTGTCAGAGGACTGCCAAGCCAGGATCCTTCTCGGCCCTCAGCTTCGTCACTCCTTGGGTTGGTGGCTGAATGTGCAGAATCTCAACAAGGGGGTTCCTTTTAGAACTACCACCAGAGGTGATTCTCACAATGGATGCAAGCCTGCATGGGAGGGGGCAGTCTTGGACCAGCTTCCCACTCAGGATGTGGTCACTACAAGAACAGCGTCTCCACATAAATGTCCTGGAGATGCAGTGGTTCACTTAGCACTGCTTCAATTTCAGTCTAGACCGAGGAACACCACAGTGAAAGTGTGGTTGGACAGTGCTGTCACAGTGGCATACATAAACACCCAAGAAGGCACACAAAGCAGTACAATGCTTTGGGAGACCTCCGAACTGAACTTGGCAGAGGAGAATCTTTTTCTCTCTCTCTCTCTCTCTCTCTCTGTTGGCAGTTCATCTGGCGGGGGAATTGAACATTCAGGCAGAATGGCTAAGTCACGAAACTGTTCACTCCAAAGAGTGGCAGTTGAACCCAAAGGTGTTCATGCTGCTAAGCAATCAGTTTGGGGAACCGCACTGCACAGGTCTTCAGTCAGTATTGGTGCCCTCAGGCAGAGGCAGTGAATGCTCTGACTCCAGTGTAGTCCTTTCGCAGAGCGTATGCCTTTCTTCCACTGTCTGTCTTCCAGAAACTCTTAAAGAAAATAAGACTCTGAAGTGGAAACTTTCTTCTTATTGCCTAGGAGGGGCCAAGAAGACCGTGGTTCTCTGTAAACCTAGCCCAGCAAGTAACCCACTTTTGGTACAAAGGGACCTCCTGCAAGGCCCCATTCTCCACCTGAACCCAGGCGCAATGCAACTCTCAGCCTGGCTCCTGAAAGGAGGAGACCCTTAATGAGTAGGTTTTCCCCCAAGGGTAATAGAAACCTTGCTGGCTGCAAGAAAAACCTCTACCTCGGTTGCTTACACCAGAGCCCAGGCTATATTTTCTTCGGCCAGAGAGAAAGGAATTAAACCTTCAAAAGCCTCCATTGCTCAGATCTTGGAATCCCTTCAGGATGGCGTAGATAAAGGGCTGGCAGTGAGTACACTGAGAGGGCAGGTTTCTGCTTTCAGAGCTTCCTTAGAGTTCTCCCTTGGAACAGATAGAGAGGTTTTTTTTTTTTTTTTTGCATGCAGTTGGCAGGAGCTGACCACTGTTTCGATCCCCGGTTCCCCTGTGGGATCTAAACTTGGTTCTGAATGCTGTCTGTGTTGAGCTTTTCAAACCGTGTCATTCATGCCACTGGAAATGTTGTCCTACAAGGTCTGTTGTTTTTAGTGGCCATGTGTTTGGCTGGAAGAATGGGCAAACTCCAGGCCTTGTCTCATAAGGAGCCTTACCATATCATGCATAAGGACAAAGTGGTGCTTAGGACTGTTCCGTCCTTCATCTCCAAAGTGCCCATGGCTTTTCATGTGAACCAAGAGATTACTCTTCCATCCTTCTGTCTGCATCCTTCTCACCCCAAGGAGAAGGAATTGCATAAACTGGAACCTGTTGTGGGCAGTTAAGATCTACCTTAAATATACTTTTGATTTTCGTAAGTAAGATAGTTTGTTTTGTGCTTTTTGGGGCAGCCAAGCAAGGACAAAAGGCCTCTAAAACCACCAAGGCCTACGTGGTGAAAAAGAAGAGGCCTCCAGCTCTTATCAAGGCTCACTCCACAGGGCATTGGCAACTTCCTGTGCAGAGAGGGGTCAGGCCACAGTTTCAGAACTATGCAAGGCAGCTACATGGACCTCAGTCCACACATTCATGAAACATTATAAATTGGATGTTCAAAGTTCTGCTGATGCAGATTTTGGTCACAGAGTGTTGCAGGCAGCAGTTCGCAAATAATTCTGAAGTATCTGGCATATGGGATGACATTCTCCCCACTCCTGTTTTTTTGTTTGGATACTGTGTCTTAGAACCCTGTTTTAATTATTACCCATTGACAATATGGAGTGCCACAGAAGGAAGAAATTTGTTTCATATTTACCATAATTTCCTTTTCTTTTAACGCTAACATTGTCAGTGGGACCCGCCCAGGAGCATGGCTCCTGAAGGAGAATCTTATCCTGCATGCTTGGAGAGAGGTCTGTTTTTTAGTAAAGTCCCCCGTGGATCTCTCTTTTCTGCTGCACTGTACTGTACTGATACGTATATTTATATGCTGACTTATCAATTCCGCTGATTTATCAGATCTTCTTCAAGACAGTCTCTTACAACAGGTCATAACACGTGGGATATCAGCCGCAGGCATCATTCCCTCTGGATGGCTTCTCCGCATTCGACCTCAGGTCCTTCCTCTAACGTTATCAGTCTTGTGTGTATGGCACGTATAAAAGGGGGAGGTCCCAGCTACTACTCAGTTCTTTTCAACCGTGACCTGCATGCAACAAGTCTTCCTTCGGAGCTCTGCTTACCAGTCATCGACAAAGAGTTCTACTGACCAAATGTTCATTCTAAACAGGTTCATCTTCTATTGTCTTTGGATCCCTTATTCTGAAGGTGTACGTGTGGTCACAGAATCACTACAGAGGATCTCCACAACGGTCCTGAATATGACACCTGGAATAGTGTGCTCTGTAAGCAGTTCAATAAGCACACCAAACATCGAAGACTTCAGCAGCTTCATGAGTTCCTCATGGAGCAAAAGGTTGCCCTTCTGGAGAAGCAGCAACACTCCAAGCCCAGGGAGTCTTCAACATCCTTTGCGGGTTCTCACTGCTCTGAGGGTGAGCCCTCCTCATCGATAGGACGGAGTCCTGGTAAGAAACGTGCCAGCAAAACAAAGCATGTTTCTACTGCGCCTTATCGTAGACAACGAGTACCCCAATCACTACCAGAAAGGTAAGTACTGAGAAGGTTGCCACTGTAACATCATCTTCTGCATCATTGATGATTGTTGGCTCCTGGGGTAAAATTGCAGCTTCCATCACTGCCTCCCCCTCTGTAGTTTCTAGCCATCGTCCAGCGACGATGGCTTCTAGCATGTCAGTGATCTCTAGTTGACTACAGGCTTTACCACAGAGAGCTGTATGCTGGAGTCTTCATCGACGATCCTGGGGTCCTATACACACCCCTCATTGATGGCTGCTTACTAGGTTCCACTGCCTGCTTCAGTACCGTCAGTGGTCCCTATTCACTCAGTCCATGCTCCCCCTGGCTACTTCCACTGGCAGATGGCCATGATTGATGTTCAGACTCTAGTAAATACTATCCTGGACTTTGCACAGACTCCTCTTCCCCTTACTGAAGGGTCGGCTCCGGTCTCTACTCCCTCTCCGCCGTCCTTGGCCCAAAGGACGACCAGCTCTTCCTCTGTCTCCCCAGATTTTTGCCCTCAGGATGTAGACATGGATGACCCTTTCCTGCAGGACTGGGGTTTGGCTGACCTGTAGGATGAGGATGGTATGGACCAGGAGGACTCCCTTCAGTCCTCCTCGGCCACCTCATCAGTTCAGGGTGAACCTACCCCCTGAACTCCCATGTTCTCTGCCGGGTGATCCTACATTTTCGGACATTATGATACACCTTCAGAAAATGGTTTGTGTTCCAGAGCACCAAGCAGAATGCTTCAAGAAAGAAGTTGGCACAGTATTTAGGTATACCGGAATGCCCCACTCTGGTCATCCTGTACCCCCCTTTGGTGGACACCTTTGAAAAGGTTATCTGGGCCGCTTGGAAGTGACCTTTCAAAATTCCCTCCAATACTCGTAAGGCTGATGGGATTTATCAGGCCCAGGTGGACCACCCCTACTTCATGTCTCTGCCTCAGGCAGACTCTTTGGTGATCAGTGCTGTTCATGATAGGTCCTCTAGTCCTCAGCACATCAGTGCTCAATCCCTGGATAAGGAATCCATGAAATTGGATGTTATGGGGAAAAGGATTAATGTCTCAGCTACCATGTCTCTCCGTATACTTAATTACATGAGACACTTCCTGAAATATCAGGAGGAAATCCTGAAAGCCTCCCAGACAACAGTCCAGTCCCTCCCTGCAGCTTCTGCCCAGGAGGATCTGACTGTCGAGATGTCTATGGCGGTGGCTGTTTGCCACCACCTGCTCAGGGCCACCTATGATACCATTGATACTGCAGCCTGTATGTTCTCAGCAGGTGTTTGTCTCAGATGTCATGCCTGGCTCAGAGTGTCAGGATTTTCACAGGATGTGCAGTAATCTATCCTTAATGCGCCTTTTAAGGGTGATCAGCTCTTTGGTCACAGACCCAAGAAATGTTGAAGGACTTACAGGACTCTGGTTGTACCCTTCAGTCAGTCTGAACCCTGTATTGTGCAAAGGCAAAACTGGCCTTCAGGGGATCCTCCAGGGGCCACCACTACACGGCACATCCCAATGCCCAAAGATCACCTGCCAGTAAGCAAAAGCCTCAATTGACATTGCCTAGTCCTAGAAATGCTCAGAAAAGTCCTGTTACATTCCTGCTGCTCCCCAGCAGGGCCAACCTTCAGCCTGAAGGTCTCCTCCAGTTGTGGGACTGGAGACCCTTCCCACGGCCATCGGGGGCAGGTTTTCCCTGCACCTACAAGGGTGGCAAGCTATCTCCTCCAACCTGTGGTACCCACAATTGATAGAGTCAGGACACACACTGGAGTTAACAGAGATTCCCCTTGCTTTGCCACCGAGGGTCTCTCATTACCACCCAGACCAAGCATTGGTGTTACTGAATGAAATTGATGCTTTGCTTGCAAAGTGAGCCATTGAACCAGTTCCCCTTCCACAGAAGGATACAGGATTTTACTCCCATGGTTTCCTGGTTCCCAAATGGACAGAGGACTTGCACCCCATTTTGGATCTAAGGTGTCTCAACCTCTATATCAAATACCGAAAGTTCAGAAGACATTCTAGAGTGGCTCTGAGATTATTACTCAGCTGTATAATCCCAAGATCCAAAACCCACAGAGGAAAGGTGTAGACAGTTTTTTCAAAGGTTACAACTGCCCAGAATAACAAATAACTTGGTTAACCCGACCGATTGCCCCCCAAGAGATTATTATGTCAATCAAAAACTCAAAAATGAGGAAGAGTCCTGGACCAGATGGGGTCAATGCAGAATTCCATTAAAAAATTCCAAAAAGAATTAGCACCAATATTAGGTACACTCTTTAGAGAAATACAAAGTGGGGATACTACACCTCCCTTCAGCTGGCAATATGCTAACATCTCGGCTATTCTTAAACCAAATAAAGACCCTTTAAATTGTGATTCATACTGCCCAATGTCAGTTCTTAATCAGGACTATAAGCACTTCGCCAGTATATTGGCTAAGTGACTGGAAAAAAATAGTCCCCCAACATTATACATAAAAACCAAGCTGGATTCATTGCCAAGAGGCAAACTGCAGATGATGTTAAATGCACGCTTTATATTTTGGAGAAGGCTCACTGAAGTTGCACACCTCTGTTGTTACTTAGCATGGATGCACAAAAAGCATTCAATAGTGTCTTGGAGATTTTTACAATATACCCTAGGAGTTTTTAACTTCCCAAAAGAATTTACAGATATTATAGCTACCTTGTGCACATCACCCCAAGCAATGGTTAAAGCAAATGGCACTTATTCCCCCTGACCAGAGAAACTCGGAATGGATGCCCCTCCCCCAATTATTTGCCCTATATGTGGAATCCCTAGCACAAATAATTAGGCAGGAACCTCAAATTACAGGATTTAAACATATGACTACTGAACACAAAGTAGCCTTTTACACAAACGATTTATTGCTTTATGTGACCCACCCAGAAACCTCCCTCCCTAAATTATGTGACATTTTACAGGAATTGGAAACCCTAGCCAGATATAAACTCAATACAAATAAAACAGAAGTTATTAGATTTCAACATGACCCGGACCCGGAAACCTACTAGACATTTCCCATTCCGTTGGAACGGTAAGAAATTCCAGTATTTAGGGATTATTTATTATACCACAAGATCTCACTTCATTGTATGAAGTGAACTATAACCCATTAACCACAACATATAGAATAGTGGATGGGTGAACGTCCACAGCAAGGCTGTTTCTCCATCAGGGGAGTTGATGACATCATAGATACCTCGAGAGCGAAGCTTGAGAGGTCTCGCTGATGTCATGAACTGACCGAGATGGAAACGCAGCCTTAGTTGTGGATGTTTGCCCATCCGCTGTTCTACATAGTATACGGGTTTTTTTACTTGATTTTTTTGTTTCCTACTTGCTGCTTTGTTCCTATTGGTGATTCTGCTCGTTCACGCTTGTGCCACGTGTGCTTGGTCCGTCTTCTTAATTTTGCCTCCCCGGGTTGCTCATTATTAAAATCAGGAAAGAAAATATATTTTTAGAAAGGGAGTCGTGTCTGGCTCTCCATGTCCCAACTCCCGACTTCAAAGTCAGTGGTTCCGATGCCCGGCGCTCGCTAAACCGTGCCGCCATGTTTGTTTTTAATTTTTTACAGAGCCTTGTCTGAGCCAATCAGGTAGCAGGTCAAGGGTAAAAAGTTGTTGTACTATTGATGTGATGTCAGAACGATAGTACAACAGCTTTTTTGACCTTTGAACTGCCCTACAACAACATTTCAGCAGTTGCTGAAATCTATACACAACAGAAGGCACCCATATACTATAATAGGAGGAGACCTACAGCAATGGATTCCTCTCCCCCTTTCTTTAGTCCATAGGGCAGAGGCCATTCCGATGAATGTCCTCCCACTTTTTTTTACCTATTTCAAAATATACCGATAGTACCAAAGAACACTGAATTTCAAAAATGGGATAAAGTTTATCTGGCAAGAAAAACACCTAGAAAGGCTTTCAGCCTTTTGCAACTTTCAAAGCAGAGGGGTGGCTTGGCCCTTCCTCACCTTGAAAAATATTCCCGGGCAGCACACCTATCCCATGCTCTACAGTGGCTAGATCAGTATGTAGATCAGCACTGGAAAGAGCGAGACATGGAGGAGGAATGGGATCGTAGGACTCCAACACATACACCACTTCTATGAAGCCAAAACTTTTTTCTCCCATTTCAGGCTTTGAAGCAGAGATACAGGCTTAGAGAACAAGATCACTTTCAATCTCTCCAACTTAGACACTACTGCTTGGACAATGTAGGTCCGTCATGGGAGAAAAATGAGTTGCACCCTGTAGTACAGATCATAGTAGAAACCCTGGAGGGAACAACCCTGGCAGATAGTATCTCCCACGTCTACAAGACTAATCAGGATATTACAACACGGGCATTGCAGAAAATACAAAACAGATGGGAGGAGGAAAGGGGACTGGGGTTGATGGACGAGGACTGGGGGAAAATATATATGGCACAGCATAAAACTATGTTTTCCCACTCCTGGAAAGAATATGGAAGGAAATGTGTCACTTGATACTTCCAAACCTCCAGATCACAGGAAAATTCGGTACTGAATATGGCACTTGCTCCTGGTAGGGATGTGGAGAAGCTTGTGCCACACACACACGTATTCTGGACATGGGTGCTTGCACCCTATTGACAGGATTTAGAAAAGGCACTTGGTTAACTGTTTGTTTATTTATTTATTTATTTAACAGACTTTAGGATTACCTTTGAGTCAGGGACTCATTTACAAAGGTTCCGCGTCAGAAAAACAAACACTTAATACATATAGACATAGAATGGCAGCTAAAGGTTACAGTTTTTTTAGTTATACAATATTGCAGAATCAAGATCAGCTGTACATTGCATTGAACGTGTTACAGAGAGCAGTATTTTACAATTTTCAAGAGAACAATAAGTTTGCTGATAGAGGGAGGGAGTACCATGTTTGATATTTACAGCGAAGTAGAGAATTAGACAGATACCTTGAGAGTGCAGCCAAAGGAGGCATTGTTAATAGGTAATGTTTGGTAGCCTTATCGGTAGGAGCTCAGTGGCGGGGTGGTCCTGTAAGATGATAGATAGATAGATGACCCGGCACTAGCTGGTACATTGGCAGTGCTGTGAAGTGAGAATGTGCTCTTTGAGGGCTGACTTGAAAGGTCCTAATTTGGAGATGGAGGAGACATCAGAGGGGAGTTCATTGTACCAGTCTGGGGCCCTGTGTGGGAATGACCTTTGGGCTAAGGAGGTACTAACCCTCGGGATGGACCACACCCGTCGGTTGACAGTGTGGGTGTTCACCAAGGCATGGGAGAATAGGAGAGCGACAGAAACCCCCAAGGGGGTAAGCCACAGATGTATTTTCTTTGTGAGGAGGCATGTTTGATAAAATAGCCTTTCATCCAGGGTAAAGAGATTTGTCAGGGCATATAGGGTACAGGTGTGGGTATGCTTGTCTGCCCCGGTGAGAAGTCTGCATGCTTTGTTTATGGCAAGGTGGATTTTGTTAAGGGCTGTGTGGTCAGCAGCCAAGTAGATAGTGAGCCCATAATCGACTAGGGAGAGGACTGAGGAGGTGACAGCCGGATTAAGGGCTTCCAGAGGTAGGCAATCCTTGTGCTGATACAATAGGCCTATACGGACATTTATGGCTGATGATAGAGTGTCAATGTGTGAATGGAAGGAGAGGCTGGAATCAAATGTAAGGCACAAGTATTTATATGTATGGACCTGTTCTAGAGGAAGGAGAGAGTGGCAGAGGATTGTTAGCTGCACATTCTGGCCTTATTCTGTCGATGGGCAAAGAGCATAGTCTTTGTCATTTTAACATTGACCACAAGTCTTTGGTCTATGAACCAGTTTTCTATCTTGTTAAATGTGTGTTGGAGGGAGGATTGCAATACTGTGGGATCTGGGTGTGAGGCAAAAAGAACCGCGTCATCCGCAGAATAGTAGTTTGCCGGAGCAGGAATTGGGCAAGGTGTTTAGGTAGATGCTGAATAATAGAGGGCTGCGGATGGAGCCCTGGGGAACCCCACAGCAGACTGGCAGGGTGGTTGAGAGGGTGTTGTTTATTTTGACACATTGTGATCTAGCTGTGAGGTAAGTGGTAAACCAGGAGACGGGTCCTTGGGACAGACCTATGTGGCGGAGTGTGCTTAAGAGTAAGGGGTTGGAGACTGTATCAAAGGCCTTTGACAGGTCGACGAAGACAGCTCCAGCTAGGTGTTTTCTATCCAGGGCAGAGTGAACAAAATTAGAGAACTCAGTGAGAGCCGTAGTTGTACTGTGCCCAGATCTGAAGCCATGCTGCTCCCTGCAAAGTAGGTTTTGAGCAAGTAGGTACTCAGTGAGTTGGGTGGCTACAATTTTTTCCAGGGCTTTCGAGAGTGGTGGGAGAATGGATATGGGACGGTAGTTATTGGGGGAGGTGCTGTCACCACTCTTCAGTATTGGGGTGACTGTGGCAGTCTTCCAGGCTGCTGGGAACTGCCCCAGACTTAGGGAGCAGTTAATGAGGTCAGTCAGTGGGGAGGGGACTGTATCTAGTACTAGATCTGGGATTCTCATATCAAAAGAATCTTTGCAATAGCAAGAGCCACTGAGTGCTTTCATGAGAAAAGGCCTTGTCTCATTCGTAGAGATCACCCTGCACTGGAGTGACACACTCCAGAGTATGCCGTCCTCTTGAAGTTTCCCATCCAGATAAGGGACTCCCATATAAAGAAATTGATAACTATATTATTGGCAGCTAAAAAAGCGATCTATCGGAAGTGGCTCCAAATGAGACCCTGACACAAACTGAGTGGGAGGACATAGTACAGCAAATATATCGAATGGAAAAACTGACAGCATGTATCAACATGTGTACAAAAAAGTTAAATGCCTTTTGGAGTAAATGGTTTATCTGGGTTATGGAACATAGACTATATATATTACTTTAGTTTAACTGGAGGAAAAATAATAAATGAGACCTTGAGTCCCCTATGGAGGATACCACCTTACGATTGTTCATGTAAACATAGAAATGTAAGATATAATTGATTGCAGCCTCTGTTGTTTGATGTATAACTTGATTATTTAGTGATCACTCCAGAATGTCATGAATGTAAACTGAGTGAAATTCTTGTATCGCTCCTAAAAACTAATAAAATCTAAATAAAAAAAAATACCAACTGTTCAGGATGGTGTCTCTCTCTGACACTTCTCCCCTTGCTGAAAAAGGGAGATTGTCTCTGCTCCCTCGATATGAAGGATGCATACCTCCATATCCTGATGCACCCTGCCCACTGCTGGTTTCTCCATTTTTTGTTTCAGGGTCATCATTACCAGTTCAGGGCCCTCCCATTCAGCCTTCCTCAGCCCCAAGTGTCTTCACAAAATGCCTAGTGGCAGTCACAGTGGCCCTCTGCAGGGAAGGCCTGTAAGTCTTTCCGTACCTGGACAACTGGCTCCTGAAGGCGTCTTTCTGCCAAAGGCTGTTGTTCACACTTTCTCAAACCCTACAGTAGTTCACCCAGGTGGGGATAGCTGTAAACTATACAAAGTCCAACATGGACCCAGCACAACGCCTCCTCTTTATCAGAGCCATGTTAGACGCTTCCCTGGGGATGGCATATTTGCCAGTGGCTCAGGTGGATGCCCTGATTGCGTTGGCATGCAGACTAGAGTCCAGCACATTGGTCCAATTGGACCACAAGGAGGATGATTTCGATGCCCTGGTCCTGATGTCTTCCCTGGGTCTTTGATCGCTACAATGGTGGAAGTCCAGGGACAACTTTATTCAAGGCATGCTGTTTCATTTTCCTGTTCCAGGTCTCATTCTGACTACAGATGCTTCCTTGACAGGGTGGGGTGCTCATCTCCTGCACATCCAGTCCCAAGGATCCTGGACACTGGTAGAGACCCGTCTCTACATCAGTGTCTTGGAGATGAGGTCAGTCCTCTATGCCTTACAGGCATTTGAGACTCTCCTTCCTCACTGGTTGCCTTCAGGTGCAATCAGATAATTCTGTGGTAGTTCACTACCTAAACAAACAAGGAGGCATCCATTTGTACTCTCTCTGCAGAGAATCGATGAGGGTCTGGTACTGGACAATCCAGAGAACTATCCATCTTCTGGTGGTCCATCACCCTGGTGGATGCCCTGAGCAGATGCACTGCCCTGGCCCACGAGTGGAAAATCCTACCAGACGTCCTAAATGACGTCTTCCACCAATGGGGCCAACCAGAGACGGACCTATTTGCCTCTCCGCAAAATGCAAAATTGCCTATTTGTTGCTCTCTCTCAAGTGAGGTCCTGCAACTGCATGGCGGGATGAGTTATCTTTTTCCTCTTGTTCAGAGAGTACTACTCAAACTAGTCCGAGACGGGGCATCTGTGATTGTCATAGCACTAGTCTGGCCAAGGCAGATTTGGTTCCCTCTGCTTCTACAGCTCTCTGAGCTGGATCCCCTACCTCTGCTGATTTGCCAGGCTCTGTTGTCCCAGGCGCAAGGATCCCTGCTATACCCAGACCTTCACACCCTCCATTGTCCCAGGCGCAAGGATCCCTGCTACACCCGGACCTTTACTCCCTCCATCTGCATGCCTGGCTCCTGAGGACATAGCCTCTCGCACTTCAGGATGTCCCCAGAGGTGGCAGAAATCCTCTAGGCAGCCAGAAAACTGTCTGCATGGTCTTCCCGTTCTATGAAGTGGAAACGCTTCTTCATTTGGGTGTCTACAGAGGACTTCAACCCTTATGAGTGTTCCCCTCAGAGCATCTTAAACTATTTGCTCTCCTTGTTGGAGAGTGGACTGAAATATTCCTCTGTAAAAGTCCACCTTTCAGCCATTGCCACATTCCATTTATCTGTGGGCAGCAAGCATTGTCCCAGTTACCTTCGATCAGAACCTTTTTTAAAAGGCATTCTGCACCTTAATCCCCTTATCTGGGATCCAGTCTGTGTGTGGGATTTGAAGTTTGTGCTTGGAAAAATTGACTGAGTCCTACTGAGCTCGTTGAATCCAGCAAGCTCAGTTATCTTTCTTGGAAAACTATATTCTTAGTTGCCATTACATTGGGTAGGCGTATTTCAAAGTTACAGGCACTAATCTGCAAACATCCCTACCTGCAGTTTCATAATGATAGGGTGACTTTTTGCCAAAGGTCGTTTCTGAATTCACTTTAAATCTGGCTATCCACTTACCAGTGTATTATGCAGAGCCTGCAAATGCAGGGGAATCCCTGCTTCATACTGTCTATGTGCATAGAACATTGAGTCTTTATCTTCTCCGTATCCCACAGTTGCGAAAAACCGAGCAACTTGTTTCTTTTGCCCCTGGAAATTGGAGCATTCAGGTTTCCAAACAGTGCTTGTCTACATGGTAGGCAAGCTGCATTTCAATTATCTATTAAAAAAAAAAAAAGACAGACCTCTCACAGGGGTTGTAAAACCCATTCTACCAGATGTATGGCTGCCTCCACGGCATGTTTCCAGGGTGTGTCTGCCTTAGAAATCTGCGAGGCTGCCACGTGGTCTACTGTACATACATTCACGAAACATTACAGTCTAGACATTGCTTCCAAGAACCAAACTGTTTTTGGACGGGCCATTTTACAAGGCCTCCTGTCCTAAGTCCTGATAGTTCGCTTTCTCCTTCCCTTGGCATAACTGCTTGGGAATCTTCCCATGTGTTATGACCTGCTGCAAGAGATTGTCTTGAAGAAGATGGTAAAGTAGCATAAGAACTTACTGTAACAGTAGATCTTTAAGAGTATCTCTTGCAACAGGTCATGCATCCCCACTCACCTTCCCCTTGCTGTTACTTCAGAAGGATTCCTTGCTCCTGCCCTTTTACGACTCCACGAGCTGCTACCTTATTTCCCTCCTCGGTTCTCATCCGAGGCCTGAGAAATGGCTTCTCATTCGGTTGCTAGAATAGAAAAGAACTGAGTAGCTGGGACCTCCTCCTTTTATACGTGCCATACAGACACCACGTGGTAACATTAGGGTGAGGTCCCAGGGTCAACTGCTGAGAAGTCATCCATAGGAAATGACACCTGTGGCTGATATCCCATGTGTTATGACCTGCTGCAAGAGATGCTCTCGAAGATCTACTATTACGGTAAGTTCTTGCTCAACTGTACTTTATCTGCGACTGCAGGTTAACAGGTTTCGTTAGTTAACTAAGGAGTGTTTTCTGTTGCAGTTTAGTTCTCTGCCTGTTAAAAAGACAAGCATGTGCCTTATGGTATATTAGCTTCATTCACAGACGGGTGACTTGTGTGAGACATGTTGCACCTGTGAAGCACCTTACGACTGCATGTTTTTCACTACAACAAGATCCGAATACTTCAGGCATCCTTTTTTGGGTCCATGAAATGCATCCTTTCTCCGGATATCAGATAGGAAGATAAGAAAGTTTTTTTTGGTTTTTTTTATTGTAAATATGTGATTGGTTTTTGATTGTTTATATATGTGTAACTCTCATGGCACTGCTAAGTAGTAACTGGAGAGTTGCGTTAGTGCATGGAATCCTTAGGTGCCCAACATTCTAAATCTTGGGTTGTGCTATTCCTCTGGTAAGGGTAAACTATACCCAGTTGTAATGATTACCTATTGACAATGTTGGAGCTAACAGAAAAGGAAATTACGTTAAGTATGAAGTTAATTTCGTCTCATAGCAGTCTGTGAAAAAAAAATACAGACATGAGAAAAGGGATACCAGCACACACCACTCACCCATTTTGCCAACTGACCTGAAGAAACTAAAAACCTCACCGGCACTGTCCCCAGCCACCGCGACTGGACTGCAATATAAAGTGTAGGTGGACATACAGTTGTGCATGGCATGCCATGGATGGGAAGGGTTCCGCCACTTAAAACCTGAAACTTCCAAATCGGGCGCCATGAAAACAGCTTAAAATACATCACCCTGTCCTTTTAATGAAACCACCAAAATTCATAAAGAAATCTGTGATCCTAACCTAAAATAGCACTGGGGCTACATCTATGAAATTCCAGTCAGTCAGCTGTGCACCATGGCTTTTTTGTTGTTGTTTTTGTTAAATGTTTATTACGTGTTTGCTTGCAAAACCTAACTGTTTGATCCACAGGCGGATAGCAATACAAGATCACTTACATAAAGGTTGGACACTCCTTCGTTAGATACATCATGAGGGGAAAGCCTGTAGCCCATATGCTCCATTTATAAAACACAGCCACCCAAATGCACGCAGCCCAAGAAGTATAAGGGGTAATCGGGGCAGAATTTCCTTTTTTTACCAGGAGAGACATATAGAAACATAGAAACTTGGAATCTGATGGCAGATAAGGACTGCTTAGCCCACCTAGTCTGTGCATTTCCCTACCTAATGGATAAGCTGCAGATCCTAGTTAACCAACAGCCTACTTCCTCCTACCCCCCACTAGAATTGCCTTCTGTCTGCCCCATGCATTCTTGAATTCCCCCACTGATTTTGACTCCACGACCTCCTCAGGAAGGCTGTTCCGTGCATCCACAACCCTCTCCATGAAAAAATACTTCTTCACATTACCTCTGAGCCGTCCCCCCTCTATCTTCAAATTGTGCCCCCTTGTTCTAACCCCAGTAATGCTCAGTATATTCATAACTTTATGCAGTAAGCCTGTAGGATTGGACTGCCTGGAGGGATGGAACACATGCAAATGATGGAACACTTTGCACATGAGCATCTTTCAAACACTGCCTCTACTAACTGCCTGTGTTCTAACCTCTTCAGATTTTTTTCTCCGCCTGAAATGTCTGGTCGCTCGGAGTCTCATTCATCCACTTTCTCCTGCGTGAAGAAAACATCATATACTGTATAAGTATACATTTTTGTTTTCATTTACTGCTTCTACTATTTGTTTGTTTAGATAATCTTATTTACATTAAAATTTTTGTTTTTCTCGGTTCCTCTCGGTTTGGTATAACCGTGGGGGAACCGGGATAGTTTTATATTAAAATTGGGGTTCTCTGACTAAAGAACCACCTATATTTTCTTTAAATTCACTAAATTGTTCTATTTTTGTAACGGATAAATCTCAGTTACTGAACCACTATCTCGGTTCCGTTTTAAAGAAAAGGTCCGGTTCCTTCGGTTCCTCTTCAGTTCCTGAACCGATTATATATATATAAAAAAAAAAAAAACATTTAGGGTTTTTTCTTAGTGGTTGCTAAATTTTGAATGTGTTGGAAAAACCCAAAAAGAAAACCGGTGAGCCCGGTTTCAAAAACTGTACCCAATGTGGAGAGGTCTTTGCAAAGGCAGACAAACACACACTTTGTGTCGTTTGTCTGGGCGTTGACTCATTTAAATGAGGAATGTGAATGTGTAAACATTCCTGAGAAGACTGTTGAGAAATACCTTGAAAGGCTAAGGAAGAAAATTCCAAGGGTCCCTCTGGCTCTGACCAGCCAATACCCCCAGACATTCTGGCTGAACCCACACATTCTTCAGTTCCTGCCCCTGAGACGGGCACAAAGGGAACTAAAAGAGCTATCGAACCGGCAGACTCCCTGGTTCCTGCAAAAAAAGGAAAGAAATTAAAATACACAGAACCCTCGCCTGTCAAGCCAGGGACTTCTGTGACTGCTGTGCCTGTACCTACAGCCCAAGAGATTGCTCAGGCTTTTAAAATCATCCAGTTCTTACAGGCAATAGTCCCTCCTCAGCAGCCTCCTGCCCCCCTCCAGGGTCCCCAGGGTGGCAGCAATGTGCATCCTCTTCCCCAGAAGGTGGGGAAACCTTAGATGATGATTGATGATGATGATGATGACAAACCAATAGAACCAGAAGTGTCCCCTGAACAGGACTTTGGTTCTCCCCCAAGGGTGTCTGAGGATTTTTCATCCCATTTCACTTTTGTTAGAAGGATGGCAGATGCCCTTGACATCTCCACCACTGAGCAAATTGAAGATGAGGAGGAGATGGAGTACTTAGAAATGATGGGGTTAACACCCACAAAGGCTCTCCTCCTCCCTGTCTATAAATTCTTTAAAAAGGATGCACTAAAGATTTTACAGGTACCAAATTCCACCCCTCCTATAGACAGGAAGATGGACAAGAAGTACCAGCTGGAAAGGGAGGGAGCTGATTTCCTCTTCTCCCACCCCAACCACCAGAGGGTCATACAGCAGGCTGCCTATGACAAAGCTAGGGTCCCTCTGTCCTCACATCCTCCAGACAAGGACTCTAGGAAGATTGAAAATGTGGCCAAAAAAGGGTACCTGTCAGCCTCTTTGGCTATGCATCAGGCTACCTTCCAGGCATATGCTGCCCAGTACCAAAAATCCCTGTAGCAGTCAGTCCTGGCCATGTCCCAGAAAGCTCCCTCGCCCTTGTCAGATGACCTGTCTGAAACTGCCAGGTTTTGGTTGGAGGCAGCTAAGTACCAGTTCCAAATGGCTGCTGACACTGATACTGCAGCCAGATGGATGGCAAACACAGTGGCACAGAGGAGGTTTGCTTAGCTTAGGACCACAAACCTTACTCAGGATACACAACTAAAGGCAATGGATTTTCCCCTAGAAGGAAATTCTCTCTTTGGGGAGTCAACTGTAGCATACATGAAGAAGGTGGATGAGTATAAAGCCACTTACAGAAGCAACTCTGCTAAAGAGAGAGCTTCTTCATCCACCAGGCCTTATGTAAGGGGAGGCCGGGGCAGGTCCTTTTACACCAGGCCCTTCTTCCAACCTGTGGCATTACCCCAGTACCAGCTGTACCCACAGCAGGGTTACTCTAGAGGCAGGGGCAGAAGGGGCTCAAGGTGAGGGTCTCATACTCAGCCTCAGCCACAAACCAAACAGCCCCCGAACTGCAGGCCGCTTCCTCCCTACCTGTCGGAGGCAGACTCTCCCACTTTCTCCAAACTTGGCTTAAAATCACCACAGACAAGAGGGTGTTGGAGGTGGTGGGACAGGATCTGTCTCTGGGATTCAAGTTATTCCCCTTTCAAAAATCCACAGTATTCAGCTCTCCCTCCCTAGCAGAAAAAGTGCTCTTGGAGGCAGAGTTTCGGAACCTACTACAGTTAAAAACAGTGGAACCAGTTCCAACGTCTCAAAGGGGAAAGGGCTTCTATTCCAGATACTTCCTGACCACAAAGAAAAGTGGGGAATGGTGGCCTATACTGGATTTAAGAGCTTTAAACAAGTTCTTAAGAAAACCAAAGTTCAAGATGATAGCTTTGGCTCTGATTCTGCCAACACTTCAGAAAGCAGACTGGTTGGCATCACTGGACTTGAAAGACGCCTATTTTCACATCCCCATAAAAGAGTCTTACAGAAAATACTTCAGATTCAGACTCCCTTCAGGTCACTACCAGTTTTCAACCCTGCCTTTTGGCCTTTCTTCAGCCCCAAGGGTATTCACAAAGTGTCTGGCAGCTGTAGTGGCACATCTTCGCAGACCGAGAGTATCTGTTTTCCCTTACCTGGACGACTGGTTGGTCATAGGAAAATCTCCCCTGCAGGTGCAGCAAGACCTGAAGGTCACTCGACCTCCTGGAGTCCCTTGGATTCCTAATCAATCACAAAAAGTCAGTTTTCACTCCTACACAAGTGATGCAGTTCATAGGAGCAGAAATCAATACCCTACAGGCCAGGGCATATCTGCCCCTGGAAAGGGTAAACAAATTCAGCTAATAGCAAACTCTTTCAAGCTCCACAATTCAAAAACTGCCAAACAGTTTCTCCAGCTATTAGGCCACATGGCTACATCCACAGGCACAGTACTAGGTGCAAGGTTTCACATGAGGGACACTCGGTTCCATCTCAGGTCTCGCTGGTGTCAAAGAAAAGATTCCTTCTCCAAGCTCATCCCAGTAATAAGGTCACTGCTACAGGCCCTCTTGTGGTGGAAGGAGGAATCCAACTTAAGGCAAGGAGTTCCCTTTCAAAAAGAGAATCATTCAGTGATTCTCACAACAAATGCATCCCTCTTTGGCTGGGACGCCCGTATAGGGGATCACACAACTCAGGGCACTTGGTCAGCCTCAAAGTCTCTTCAGAACATACCTGTAAATCTTCTGGAACTCAGAGCAGTGCTGCTGGCTCTAAAAACCTTTGCTCATCTAGTTCAGGGCAGGGTGGTACAGGTCAGAACAGACAATACCACCACAATGTATTACATAAACAAGCAGGGAGGCACAAGGTCAGGCCCCCTCTGCTCAGAGGCCATAAGGATTTGGACTCTGGCCTATTCATTAAAATCGTCTCTGCAAGCAATTCATTTGCCAGGGAAGGACAATACCCTGACAGATGCATTGAGTCATGTAAACCAGGCCCATCATGAGTGGACACTAAACAGGCAGGTGGTGCAAGTTACTTTCAGAAGGTGGGGTACTCCAGAGGTGGACTTATTCGCATCCCACCAGAACCTCCACCTGCCACAGTATTGTGGCAGACCTCCAGATCAGGGAACCTTCCTAACAGAGCTTAATATGTATACCCTTGAGGAAAGAAGGGAGAGAGGGGACATGATAGAAACTTTCAAGTACCTCAAGAGAATCAACAAAGTCCAGAGAGTAGCATCTTTCAGAAAAAGAGATGTGCAAGAACAAGGGGGCACAATTTGAAGATAGAGGGGGGACGGCTCAGAGGTAATGTGAGGAAGTATTTTTTCACAGAGAGGGTTGTGGATGCATGGAACAGCCTCCCTGAGGAGGTCGTGGAGTCAATAACAGTGGGGGAATTCAAGAATGCATGGGACAGACATAAGGCAGTCCTAGTGGGGGGTAGGAGGAAGTAAGCTATTGGTTAACTAGGATCTGCAGCTTATCTGTTAGGTAGAAAAATGGGTAGACTAGGTGGGCTAAGCGGTCCTTATCTGCCGTCAAATTCTGTGTTTCTGTTTCTATGTTTCTTCCCTCTGGATACCTTCAGCCTGGACTGGTCAGGGAGGTTCCCCTATGCATTCCCTCCTTTCCCTCTCATTTACAGAGTACTGGTTAAGCTCAGATCCCATACAGCATCACTGATCTTGATAGCTCCAGACTGTCCGAGGCAGCCATGGTACTCTCTTTTGCTCTCAATGTCTGTTGCAAATCCAGTACATCTTCCTCGGAGGCACAACCTATTGACCTCCAACCAGGGAACCTTATTGTACCCGAACCTCAAGTCTCTCAATCTCAAGGCTTGGCTCTTGAAGACTTAGAATACGTGACTTCAAACTTTCTGAACCTGTCTTAAGTATTCTAAGAGGTTACAGAAAACCTTCAACTACAAAGAATTATTCTTCCAAATGGAAGAGATTTTCTATCTGGTGTTCGGGCAAGACTCTGGTTCCAGCCCAAGCTGGCTTATCAGAGGTATTGGAGTATGTCACTCACTTACACTCCCTGGGTCTACAATCCAGTTCTTTGAGGGTCCACCTTGCAGCAGTGTCTGCTTACCTCTCTGCTGGGAAAAAGGTGACATTGGCGTCTAACATTATTTTCAAAAGGTTCTTTAAGGGTCTGGATCATCTGCATCCTCCTCACAGGCCACCAGTCCCAGTTTGGGATCTGAATGTGTGTATAGCTAAGCTGATGGCTGCTCCCTTCGAGCCCATGGCCACAGCTCACCTTAAATATGTCACTTGGAAAACAGTTTTCTTAGTGGCAATGACTTCTGCAAGAAGAATCAGTGAGCTTCAAGCTTTCTGTATTGATCAGGACTATACATCCTTTCACAGGGATAAATTAGTCCTCAGAACGAACAGGAAATTTCTCCCCAAGGTAGTTTCTGATTTTCATTTAAATCAATCTATCGCCCTCCCTGTCTTTTTCACTGAGCACTCCACTTCTGGTGAAAGGAGACTGCACAGTTTAGATGTGAAGAGGGCCCTTAGTCATTACATGACAGTCACTAAGGACCTTAGACAGGATAGGAAGCAATTGTTTCTGACCTATGGGGATGTGGGAAAAGGTAATCCAGCCTCAAAAAGATCTGTTTCTCATTGGATAGTCCAGTGTATCCAATTCTGCTACACTAGTGCTGGCAGAGAGCCCCCACCAGGATTAAGGGCTTATTCTACAAGAGGGACAGCTGCTACTCTAGCAGCAGCCAGGGACGTCCCATTAATGGATATATGTAAAGCAGCTACCTGGAAAACAGTACACACCTTTACAAAGCACTACAACCTGAATATTTTATCCAAAAGTGATGCTAGATTTGGCACAGCAGTCCTGCAAAGTCTGTTTCCAAAATAGAGTTCTGTGCCCACCTCCAGGGATACTGCTTGGTAGTCTGCATAAAGTTATGAATATACTGAGCATTACTGGGGTTAGAAGAAAAAATTACTTACCATATTAATTGTTTCTTCCCAGTGATGCTCAGATATTCATAACTTCCCTCCCTACCTCCCCTTCCAGAACTTCAGCCTCTGCACTCCGCATGCTGGTGCCACTATATCATTTTACACCCTTGGGGAACATTTTCCTCTGCACCTGTACTAGTTAGGTGAACAGAGTTCACTGTGTTTATTTTTGGTATTTTTTCTGGCATGTTCTAACTTATTTAAACATTTAATCCTCCAGTTGGAGGACTATTTTTAGTAAAATCCATATTGTTGGGTAACCCCAATTTTAATGATAATTTTTTTTTTAGTAGGACTACATTATCCTAAGCCATCTTTTCAGGCTCCTTTATAAAATCTGAAGAGGTTAGAACACAGGCAGTCCGCAGAGACAGTGTTTGAAAGATGCTCACGTGCAAAGTATTCCATCATTTGCATGTGTTCCATCTCTCCGGGCAGTCCAACCCTACAGGCTTACTGCATAAAGTTATGAATATCTGAGCATCACTGGGAAGAAACACAATTACTATGGTAAGTAATTTTTTCTTCTTGCACATCTTTTTTCTGAAAGATGCTACCCTCTTGGACTTTGTTGATTCCCTTGAGGTACTTGAAAGTTTCTATCATGTCCCCCTCTCCCTCCTTTCTTCGAGGGTATACATATTACACTCCTTTAGTCTCTTTCTGCATATGTCTTCTGGTGCAGACCCTGCACCATTTCGGTTGCCCTCCTCTGGACAGCCTCCACCCTGTCTATATCTTTGCAGAGATGGGGTCTCCAGAACTGAATGCAGTACTCCCGATGGGGTTTTACCAACTGTCTGTACAGAGGGATAACAACTTCCTGTTTTCTACTTGTGATGCCTCTCCCTATGCATTCCAGTATCCGCCCAGTCCTCCTTACTGCCTTCTCACATTGCTTGCCCACCTTTAGGTCATCTGATATAACTACCCCCAGGTCCCTTTCCATTTTTGTTATTGTCAGGAACTCACCCCCATTGTGTACTCTTCCCCTAGGTTTTTGTTTCCCAGGTGCTTTACTTTGCACCTCTTTGCATTGAATCTAAGCTGCCATACATCTGACCATTCCTCCAACCTTGCCAAGTCCCTTCTCATCCTTTCCACCCCACCTTGTGTATCAACCCTGTTGCAGATCTTTGTGTCATCTGCAAAGAGACATACCTTTCCTTCCAGTCCCTCTGCAATGTCACTTATAAAGACATTAAAAAGGACTGGACTCAGTACTGAACCCTGCGGTACTCCATTAGTAACCCCCCCCCCTTTCTTCACTGTGAACACAGTTTACTAGTATCCTCTGCATCCTGTTGTCCAGCCAATGTTTTACTCATGCTACCACCCTGGGACCCACTCCCAGGCTGGCTACTTTGTTTATTAATCTTTTGTGCAGGACTGTGTCAAATCCTTGCTAAAGTCTAGGTAGGCCATGCCCACAGCCCCTCCCTGGTCTACTGCTTTGGTCACCCAGTCAAAAAAATTGATTAGATTCGTCTGACATGACCTTCCTGCTGTGAATCTGTGCTGCCTTGGGTCCTGTGCCCCACTGGCCTCTAGGTACTCAACAATTCTTTCCTTCAGAAGTGATTCCATCATCTTCCCTACCACTTAGGTCAAACTGACAGATCTGTAGTTTCCTGCCCTCTGTCTTGCTCCCACTTTTGTGAAGGGGAATCACATGCATCCTCCTCCAGTCCTTAGGTACCATCCCATCTTCCCATGATTTGTTAGAAAGGGTAGTCAATGGTGTTACTAGTTCTTCCCTTAGTTCTTTTAGAATTCTGGGGTAAATCCCATCAGGCCCCATTGCTTTGTCCACCTTCGGTTTTAAGAGTTCTTTCAGGACCCTTTCTTCTGTGAAAGGACTGATATCGACCTCCCTATCTAGAGTGCTTCTATTGACTGGATTAGGTACCTCCCCCTCCTCTTCCTTTGTGAATACTGAGCAGAAGTATTCATTCAGTATCCCTGCTTTTTCATTGTCCCTCTCTGCCCACCCACCCTCCTCTTTATTTAGCCTCAGTATCCCTCCCTTTGTCTTTCTTCGCTCCCTAATGTACCTATAAAAGGTTCTATCCCCTTCTTAACAGAGTTGGCTGTCTTTTCCTCAGTCTGGGCCTTTGCTATTCTGACTACCTTCCCCGCTTCCTTCTGCTTTAACTGGTACAGTTCTCTGTCCTGCTCCTTCTGGGTTTCCTTATACTAAGCTAAAGCTTGTTTACAGGTGCAACCTGGGAGCACAAGAAAGTTAAGTGACTTGCTCAGGGTCACACAGTATGCAAGTGGGGGCTGTGAGATTCAAACCCAAGTCTCCAGGTTTGCAGCTCAGAGCCTTAAACCACTGTGCTATACTGCCTTTCTAATGCTTACCCTTTTAGCACGTTGACCTGCTGGCCAAGAGATTCCTCACTGCATTCAGATGTAAGTCTGACAAACAGTTTCTCCAATTCCCAGAAATGTTGATTAGTAAACAGTACTAAGTATTAAAAGTTTAAAAGTGCATATCAAAACGGTATCGTAACTGACCTAAAAACGCTGCAGCAATCCAACCCCCAGTTATACATATCACAAGCTATGCATATTTTCTTGCAGGTACAAGACATTGCTGCTTTTATCTCCTTCAACCAGACCTGCAAAAAAGTACGTTAAATCGTGCCTTATACGCATTAATTAACAAAAAAAACTTGAGATTTGCTCAGACTATAATAGAGTCTAGTCTACTTGCCGAGCGAGTCCTTTGCACCAGTATATTGGTACAGGCTTTCAGAATGTTTAGCCTGCTCAATTGTGCAACAGTTCAAGTAGCTATGCATACACACTTTTAGGAATATGTGACAGTTTGAAATAGTAAGTCAGAGGAACCACCATGTTTAATATGCACAACCATTCTGACATTACCCCCATCATACAACATTATCCTGACAGACTGATATAAAACTCCAGTCTGAGTAATACGTAACTGGATTAAAAGTCTCGCTCGGCATAGACCAGACTCCCACTATCAGCCAGGGAATTCATTCCCCATTGGAAGATTCTTCTCCCTCCTCACCTGCTGCAAGCTCATTCTCAACACAACAAACCAGCTTATCTGCCTCTTTTGAATCATTAAAAGACGTATTGATGTCCATTCCATCATAGTCTGAGTTTCGCCAGTAAAAAGAGCTGGTGTTATAACTAGAGTTTTCTTAACTGGCTCTGGATCCCATCGAAGGCTTTTCAGCACTGGTGTGTGCTGTAAGATAAGCCAGAGAAACTGGACCAGCGTGTCTTCCCTGTACTTGAGGGTTTTTGCTCTCCTCGCCATCATAAAGGCTGTCTCGATCCTGGTGCACGCCACCATAAAAGTGCAGGGTGCAGAGGTTTCCACTGCTGCCCCTGGGGTGTGTGTGGGGGGGGGGGATCACACATAATGTCTTCTACAGGGAGAGGATCCTCTTCAGACATTCCCAGGATAGTAAGTAACATAGCTTTGGCAAATGTTAGGCAGTCCTCTCCTGCCGTTTCTATAAGCCCCACTATTCTCTAGTTTCTCTCCCTTGTTTGATTTTCCACTGTTTCCTGGTGCTGCCTAAAAAGGAGTTCTTCAGTAGTTTGGTTGTCGCATCAGCTGATCTTTAATGGTGGATGCCTCCGATCGTTGATGTTCACATGCATCCATGTGAGTCTCCAAGGCTGAGACCCGGCGAGCTGGTGTCCAACTCTAGCAGACTAAATCACAAATATTATTTTTCCCCCCTGTTACAGCTTATGAAATGTCTTGTTGCTTAAATTGATCTGTGGATTCTAGCCTTGTATACTAAACTTATATAACTGTATACTATTACTGTTGCCTGTTCTGTCTTTGTCTCCTATAGGCATATGATGTCTTTATTCAATGTAATTAATTCCGGGTCACCCCTGAAAAAGGGACCCTGTTGTCTCAGTGGGCCTACCCGGTCAACAAATTTCAATAAATAAATAAATAGTTCGTTCCATGTCATAATAGCAATTGCAAAAGAGCAGTCGCCATTAGAGCGAGTGTACATCGCCGAAAAGCACAACAGCGATGTACACTTGTGGGCGACAACACATCTGGCAAGTTAAAATAGTATTTATGCAGGGGGTGCACCCCCCTGATTTAATATAACCAACTCCAGGGGGTGCATGTCCAGGAGGGGGAGACAGTCTTGAAAAAAACAAATATTACGGCAGCAGTAAAATATTCCCTGGTCCTTGAACCCAGTACCTGCTGCACCGAAGTTAGCCACTCTCGCCACCACACTATATGGCTAGCTCGAAGGCAGCACAGCACACTACCCCACACAAACCCTCTTCCCTATCCCTCCCCTTCCAGTTGCCCTCCCTCGCTCATCCGTACTCTTGCTTTCGCATTCTGTTGCTGCCCTTACAGGGTAGCACTGTAGATGACTCACTCTTTTGACAGTCGCTCATTTGCAGTCACTATCATCACTGGATACTGAATTGGTCTATCAAGTTTTAAATAACATGAAGTCTTGCTGTATTCTGACAATATGCAGTTAGCCCTTCCAGTTCAACTGCCCTGGAAATGGAAGAGTTAACTCTATGCAGAAGCATAGAACGTTGAGCTTGAGCTCAGTTTTCAAACCACTGTCCCTGGTACATTCTATGTAACCATCAGATTTCTTACTCTGCCTAACTGTGAAGATTTCTCCTTGCTGCTTCAGTTACTGTTGTTGTTTTTCATTGGTTTTATTCAACCGTGTTTGTATTTCTGTTATTCAAACCTCTGTCTACGGTACAGGTTAGACTAGATTAGATATTGGGAAGAAAAAGGGTAAGTCTCGGTTCTTTCTTCTGTTCACGTAACCGAGGGAGAACTGACTTCTTCTTCTTTTTCTGCATATTTTGAGGTAAATTGTGTAGTTCTTTGTGTATTCTGGGATCCAGCGGTTTTCGGTTTAAAAAAAAAAAGAGTTTGTCGGGTTTTTTCCACCAACCGCTAAGCCGGTTGCTAACCGAAAATGTTTTGGTTACTCTGGCCTGACCGCCTCTGAAGGGTAACTTTGGCTCACAGTGCATTATGTCTGAGAAACCCAAGAAAAAGACTGGACCTACTGGGTTTCAGTACTGCACAGAGTGTGGAGACCTTATCTATGTTTACTGTCTGGGGTTTGACCACCTGAAAACAGACTGCCAAATCTGCTTTAACTTTTCTAAGGTCACATTGGATAAGGGTTTAGCCCAGCTTAAGGAAAGAATGGCCGAGAAGTCCACTGACCCGGACGGCCAGCCCGGTTTGGTTCCGGAGGGCTCAGCCGAACCAGAAGAGGTGCCTTCTGACCAGGGCGATACCTGTTCGGGCAAAAGGAAAGCCGATACCGAGGCTTTAGTATCGGCAAAGAAGAAAAGGAAATCCGCTGGTTCAGATCTGAAATTTCCGACCCCTACCACGGCAGAAATTGCTTAAGCGATTAGAATTGTACAGTCGCTTCATCTGGAACCAAGCAACCTGGCTTCCCATACGTGCCAGCCGGTTCGGTCGGTCCCCTATTCTGTCCCCACCGATCCTTATGATTCGGAAGCCTACTATGAGATAGTGTGGGAGGAGGAGGATGAGGAAGGCATGGGCGAACCTGTAGAGCCTGACATCTCCCCAGATAGGCCTGATTCAGTTTCCCCTCCCAGGCAAGGGGATTCTTCTTCCCATTATACTTTTTATAAAAAGGTGGCAGAGACCTTGCAGCTACCTACAGTGGAGGCAGCTGAGGAAGAGGAAGAGCCTGACTTCCTAGAAATGATGGACGTCCCTGACTCCAAGAGACTTTCCATTCCTCTTCTTAAGTCTCTAAAGAAGCAAACAAATAAAATACTGCAGATGCCTACCTCTATTCCCCCCAGTTGATAAGAGGATGAATAGGAGGTACATAATCACTGCAGCCATGTAGGGGTGGTCCAGGCTGCTGCCTGTGACAAAGCTGGCATTCCCTTGGCATCTCACCCCCCTGAAAAGGACTTCAGGAAGATGGATGCTATGGCCAAGAAACAGTATTTAGCATCCTCTCTGGGGCTCAGGCAAGCTTCATAGGCACAGTTCCATGCTGCTGTGGACTCTAATGTGGACTCTAATGACATGTCATTGAGAGTCATGGCTACGTCTATCAATTTAAGGAGATTTGCTTGGCTCAGATGTACCAACCTGTCACAGAATACCCAGGCTAAGGCCATGGATTTCCCTGTCAGCCAGAACTCTCTGCTTGGGGAGCAAACAGAGATGTACATGAAACAGATGAATGGATGAATACAGGACAGCCTACAGGAGTGCAGCTGCAAAGGAAAAAGCTGCTACCCCTCAGAAGCAGAAGTCTAGGGCTGGCAGGGGTAGGCCTTTCTACCAACCTCAGACCTCCTCTGCTTATCAACAGCAGAGGGGTTTCTTCAGAGGGAGAGGGAGAGGGATGAGCAGGGCTGCATCCATCTTCCAGCCAAAACCCCCTGCCAAGCAGACACCCTGATGTCAGTCAGGGCCGCCTCCCCTATACCACTAGGGGGCAGGTTGGCTCATTATTTTCAAGCCTGAAATCGGTCACTACAGACAGGTGGGTCCTGGAAGTGGTGAGCCAGGGTCTTACTCTGAATTTCAAAAGATTTCCCAGATCCAGAATAAGAACTTTCAAACCTGCAAACCAACTGGAAACGTCTCTCCTGGAAGCAGAGGTTTTTTCACTACTGCAGTTGAGGGCAGTGGAACCTGTTCCTCCCATACACAGGGGAAAAATGTCCTCAAGGTACTTCCTTATCCCAAAGAAAACTGGGGAGTGGCAGCCCATCCTAGATCTCCAGTATCCAAACTAACATCTCACAAGACCCAAGTTCAAAATGGTGACTTTGAACATGATTCTTCCCTCTCTGAGGCCAGGAGACTGGTTAGCCTTCCTGGACCTCAAGGATGCCTACTTCCACATTCCTATCAGATGGTAGTCCATGACCATAGCGACTGTGATCACGGCTACCTCGGGAGGAGGGTGACCAGATACTGTGGTTGGCAAAAAACTGCGACAGGAACTTGTGCGTATACACGCATGCGCCTGTGGGGGGGGGTGGCATATGAGAGGGGTTGCGGCGAGCAGCTGCCATGCTGGATCGCTGGCATCGTGGGGAGGGTGGTCAGCTGAGAGGCTTGGGGTACTGGGTTCTGGTCCAGCATGGTGCTGTTTTTTGTTTGTTTGTTTGATTTGGCTTGTTTTTTTTTTTTGCCGCCTGGCGGCATGTATTTCGTTAAGTTTCTACCTCCCCCCTGGAGTTGAGAAGCCATAAGTGGGGGGGCACAGCCCCCCACATTAAAAATGAAACCTGTAGGTCTTGGGCGTCGTTTTTCTGTGCGCTGCCAGTGTGCATCGCCAAAATTATTTTTCAGCGATGTACACTTTCAATAATAGCGATCACTGTTGCTCGATCGTTATTATGACATGGAACCCTATCAGACACTCCCACAGAAAGTATCTAAAGTTCGAGTTACCCTCAGGACATTACCAATTCAGGGCAATGCCTTTCGGCCTTTCCTCTGCTCCCAGAACTTTCACAGAATGCCTAGCAGTGGTGGCGGCATTCGTCAGAAAGCAAGGGGTGTCAGTTTTTCCTTACCTGGATGACTGGCTTATTGTAGGCCAGTCTCCCCGAGCAGGTCACAGAAGCCCTGGTCTTGGTTCAAGACAGTTTAAGCTCTCTGGGGTTTCTGGTAAATCTGCCCAAGTCAGTGCTAGAGCCAGCTCATCTTTTGGTCTTCATAGGGGCAGAAATTGATATTGTTCAGGCAAAAGCCTTTCTGCCTGTGCAGAGGGTGAACAATCTGGTCCAACTAGCAAGCTCCTTCAGAGTCCAAGTGTCTCGCCCAGCAAGATATTTTTTTCAGCTGCTAGGCCACATGGCAGCATCTACTGCAGTGGTCCCAGGAGCCAGGTTCCAAATGAGGGCCATTCAGTTTCATCTCGGGTCCTTTTGGTCTCAGAGGAATGATCCCCTATCCAAGTGAATTCCAGTGACTCCTACATTGATCCAGGCTCTCCTTTGGTGGTTGGAGGAGGACAACCTCGGGGAAGGTGTTCCTTTTCTTCAGCAGTCCCCTTCAGTAGTTCTCAGTACGGATGTATCCCTTCTGGGTTGGGGAGCTCACCTAGGGAATCTCACCTTCCACAGAAAGTGGTCTCACCAGGAGTCTCTACTCCACATCAGTCTGCTGGAGCTCAGGACTGTGTTCCTAGCCTTGCTGTCTTTCTCGAAGGAAGTACAGTGAAAGGTGGTGCAGGTCAGGACAAACAACACCACAACCATGTACTACGTAAACAAGCAGGGAGGGACAAGGTCCTCGGCCTTGTGCACATAAGCCATGAAAATTTGGAGTCTGGCGTACTCCCTTCAAGTCTCTGTGATAGCAATGCATTTGCCAGGCAAGGGCAATGTGCTAGCAGATGCCCTCAGCAGGATCACCCAGAGCCACCATGAGTGGTCTCTGAACAAGGAGATATTGCAAGTAGTATTCATGAAATTGGGCATGCCAGAGATAGATATGTTTGCACTCCCAGACAATCACCAGCTGCCTCATTTCTGCTGCAGGCCTCCAGTTCTGTGCTCTGTTCCTCTGGATGCACTGATTCTGGAATGGACGGGCAGATTCCAATATGCCTTCCCTCCATTCCCTCTTCTTTTCAGGGTGCTGGTCAAGATCGGGAGTCAGTCTTGCACTGTGATCCTGATTGCACTAGACCGGGCCAGGCAGCCATGGTACCCCCTACTGCTGTCTCCGTCAGTAACATATCCAGTCTGCCTTCCCAGGAAGAACAACCTGCTGACGTCCTTTCAGGGGAGAATCTGGTATCCCAGCCTCAGGTCTCTCAGGCTCAAGGCCTGGCTCTTGAGGAGTTAGAATATGCAGGCTTGCATCTATCACAGGGAATACTGGATATCTTAAAGGTGTCTAGAAAACCTGCCACCAGAAAAACCTATACTTCTAAATGGACAAGACTTTCCATCTGGTATACTCAGAATTGTTTAGATCCTCATTCAGCAGGTTTTGCTCCTACATTGGATTATTTGGTCCACTTACATTCTCTAGACCTCCGGTCCTCTATTCTCAAAGCTCATCTAGCAGCGATGTCTGCCTATCTCTCTGCAGGGAAGGGCCCTTCCCTGGCATCCCACTCAGTTTTTAAGAAATTCTTCAAGGGGCTGTTACACTTACACCCTCCTTATAGGGAGCCTACCCCATCTTGGGATCTGAATGTCTGCATAGCCCAGCTAATGCAACCTCCCTTTGAACCTATGTCTTCAGCTGAGCTTATGTGCTTAACCTGGAAAACTGTCTTTTTGGTAGCCATCACCTCTGCTAGGAGGATTAGTGAGCTTCAAGCCTTATCAGTGGAAGCTGACTATATTTCGTTCCACAGAGATAAGGTTGATCTTGGAACTAATAAGAAGTTTCTCCCTAAGGTGGTTTCAGATTTTTACCTTAATCAGACTATGACTCTTCCTGCGTTCTTTACTGATCACTCTTCCTCAGGGGAGCGAAGATTGCACAGCCTGGACGTAAAAAAGGCAATTGGCTACTATTTTGACCAGAAAAAGGGCCATCGGAAGGAATCTACTCAGTTGTTCCTCACCTGTGGTGAGGTGGGCAAGGGTAAGCCAGCAACAAAGAGGACCAATGCTAGGTGGATTGTTTCGTGGATCCAGTTCTGCTATGACAAACTGGGGAAAAAACCACCTGCAGGCCTGAGGGCTCACTCAACCAGAGGGACAGCTGCTTCTATAGCAGCTGCTGGAGATATCCCTGTTCTGGAGATCTGTAAAGCAGCCACCTGTAAGACTGTACATACATTCACTAAGCACTACTTCCTGGATACCCAGGCTAGAAGTGATGCCAGGTTTGGCACAGCAGTATTGCAGAGCCTGTTTCCTAAGTAGGTTCTGTACCCACCTCCATGGGATACTGCTTGATAGTCTGCATATTGTCAGAATACAGCAAGACTTCATGTTGTTTGAAGAAAAAATTACTTACCACAGTAATCTTGCTTCTTCTAATGGAGTCTTGCTGTATTCTGACGTCCCTCCCTACCTCCCCTAACAGAACCTATGCAGAACATTCCCTAACCAAGGGATGGCATTTGCTAGTGCTGCACCTCAGGGGTGCCTGCCTCATAAAAAATGTTCTTGGGCTTTTTGACTTGTCTTTGTTGTCCAGTGGTTGATCATTAGCCAGGTGTCCGGGTTATTAATATTATTATTACTATTATATTTGTTGTTTTTCTCTAGTTGTTTTTTCATTACTAGAAATCAGTTAGTGTCAGGTCATTTAGTGCGTGTAAGAATCTGACGGTTACGTAGACTGTACCAGGAACAGTAAACCGACCTCGAGCTCAACGTTCTGTGCTTCTGCATAAAGTTAATTCTTTCATCTCCGGAGCAGTTGAACTGGAAGGGCTAACTGCATATTGTCAGAATACAGCAAGACTCCATTAGAAAAAACAAGATTACTGCGTTAAGTAATTTTTTCTTACGGTCCAGATCTTGAACCGTTTTTACTAGCTGGTGCAAGATTGTTTGGATTGTCGTTAGAGTTGCCTCCCCCTCGGTGGTTCGGCCAGCTCCACTGCTTTCCCTGCTGTGCAGGCCTCCCATCATACTGTTGGTTTTTATGAGCAACAAAATGCCTTCTATGGCTGCAGTGGCCCCAGCATGTTGCCCTTTCTGCAACTAGCTTCACTCATTGACCAAATAGCTAGTAAATATATTGGTTTGTTGATGGGGGGGGGGGGAGTAGTTTTTAAAAAGGTTTTGTATCGTCCCAGGAGCTTGAGATTCTAACTAGTTCCTCAGTGGCTGCTCAGCAGTACCCCCACAGCCCCTTTCAAAATTGCCCGAGTAAACTGCCACCAAGTTCACCAGCCTTCTGCCTGCATCCAAAATGTTTCAAGCAGAGCTGCCTAGACAAACAGGACATCTGGCATTCTAGGGAGCCACTTGGAATAAACTACTTGGCAAACCTGATGCCCAAACTGAGTACAAAACCCGCACTAGCCACACTATGAGCCTAGTGTTCTTGTTTCAACCGTTTATTTATTTATTTAGTCAGTCATAGGAATTACAACCCTTTGAGTCATAGACTCATTTACAAAGGCTCCGCGTCAGCATAGTCATACATTCAGAGATAGTACATTAGTGGGATATCACATTTCAAGTAATTACATATAATAGCCAACGTGGCTGAAAGTCTATATATGTAGTAGCTAGGGTATTGATATTATTATGATGGAACAATTATAGTACAAGTGCAGCCTCTGGGGCATTGTCATATAGTAGTAACAGTGATCTATACAATAGTGAGACAACACAGTTTTAAGGAAGTATTTACATATAGTAGCCTGGGTGGCTGTTGACCTATACATTTAGTAGCTAGGGTATTGGTATTAGTACAGGAGGAATAGTTACAGTGTAGGTGCAGCCTCTAGGCCATTGTCATATAGCAGAGACAGAGATCAGCAGCAGAGATGTCCTATACAGTTAGTCCTATACAATTGGTGGCAATGTCAATGGGGAGCGGCCATAGTGCAACTCTGTGCAGGTCAGTTAGGAGGATTAGCAGCTGCACTGGCATTGACGCAAGGATAGAATGTGTTTTTTTAGGATGGTCTTGAAGTGTCCTAGATTGGGAATGGAGGTTATGGCTAGGGGGAGCTCATTGTACCAGGTGGGAGCTCTACAGGGGAATGATCTCTGAACAAGGAAGGTTCTGACCCTGGGCATGGTCCACAGATGCTTGTTGGCAGAACGAGTGGTCGCAATGTGGGAACATGAGAGTAGTGAGGCTGAGACCCCCAATGGAGTTAACCCTAGGTGGATTTTTTGGTCAGGAGACAGGATTGATATTGTAGTCTTTTCTCAAGGGTAAAGATGTTTGTAACAGCGTAGAGGGTGCAAGTATGGAACCATTTGTCTGTGCCTAGGAGGAGTCGGCACACTTTATTAATGGCTATATGAATTTTGTTTAGGGTGGTATTGTCCGCAGCAGAGTAGATAGGGAGCCCATAGTCAACGAGAGAGAGAGAGGACAAAAGAGGTGACAGCAGGTTGAGAGCCTCTGGTGTCAGGCAGTCTTTGTCCCGGCATAGGAGGCCGATGCGGGTATTAATGGCTGAGGTCAGGATGTTAATGGGGGCATGGAAGGATAGGGAGGTGACAAAGGTAAGGCCGAGGTATTTATAAGTAAGTACTTGTTCCAGAGGGAGGTGAGCGTGGGAGAGGATTTTTAGTTCAGTGTCCTTGGCCTTGCTCTGCCGGTGGGCAAATAGCATAGCTTTTGTTTTTTTGATGTTGACCACAAGTCTGCAACTGGTGAACCAACTTTTGATCTGGTTGAATGAGTGTTGGAGGGAGGAGTGTAGGTTGTCAGGGCAGGGGTGTGCGGCGTAGAGAACCACATCATCAGCATATAGCAGTAGGTTATTGGAGCAGGATTTGGGTAGTGCATTTAAGCAGATACTGAAGAGTTTGGGGCCCAATATGGATCCCTTGGGGACCCCCGAGCGGACAGGCAGGGTGGAAGATAGGGTGTCATTTATCTTAACACATTGGGATCTGGAGGTAAGGTAGCTATTAAACCAAGAGAGTGGTCCACGTGATAGACCAGTGCGGTGGAGTGTGTCCAGAAGGAGGGGGTGGGAGACTGTATCAAAGGCCTTAGAGAGGTCCACAAAGATGGCTCTGGACAGATGTTTATGGTCAAGGGCAGAGTGAATGAAATTGGAGAATTCGATGATGGCAATGGTTGTGCTATGGCCTGATCTAAAGCCATGTTATTCACTGCGTAACAAATTGTGGGCTCGCATATACTCGGTGAGTTGGTCGGAAATGATTTTTTCAAGGGCTTTTGAGAGAGGGGGAAGGATGGATATGGGCCGATGGTTGTTGGGGTTGGTATTGTCTCCACTTTTTAGTATTGGGGTAATTGTTGCAGTTTTCCAGGCTGTATGGAACTATCCCAAGCATAGGGAGCGGTTAAGGAGGTCGGTCAGGGGGGAAAGAACAGTGTCAAGAACCTGGTAGAGGATTTTCATGTCAGAGGAGTCTTTGCAATAGTTGGAGCCACCGAGAGCTTTGGAGAGGTAGGATTTTGCTTCCTGCTTTGTAATGACCCTAAAGTAGAAAGGGGGCACCAGAGGTTTGGTTCAGAGGAAGCTGGGATAGGGTTGATAAAGTTGCTCGGGAGGACTGTACTAAGATCGGAAAAGGTTGAGTTAAGGCAGTTAGCGACAGCCTGTGGGTCGGTTGAGGTGGCATTGTTGATGCAGAGCTGGGAGGGTGAGGGGAGGCAGGATTTGCCATTAAGCTCTTTAATGTTGTCCCAAAACTTTCGTGCACTCCCCCAGGAGGAAGCCAGGGTGTCTTTATAGTATTCAGCCTTGGCCTTGCGTATGGCCCAGGTGCGCCTATTGCGTGCTGCTCTGTATGCTAGTCTGTCTGCTTGGGAGCCAGATTCAACGGCTCTGTGCCAGAGGTCATCCCTTTGTTTTAGTTGCTGCTGTAATGTGGGCGTGATCCAAGGAACATTATGTTTTACAGTTTTCAGTTTAGTCACGGAGGCAAAAATGTCACATGCTTTGTTGAAAGAGCATGTGAAGTAATCAAGGGCCAGGTCAATGTTAGGGGCCTGGGTTATAGGGGCCCAGTCCCACTGGGCCATGTAGTGTTTGATTTTTTGAAAGCCACCTGGTCACAAGCATCTGCGGGTGGAGACACTAGGTTGGGGTTTGGGCAGGTGACATGACCAGGAGCAGAGGATAGGGGAATAGGGGAGTAGTCACTCAGAGAGTCTGGGAGGACCAGCAGGTCAGAGATTCTATGTGGTTGGTTAGTTAGTAGTATGTCCAGTAGGGTCTGGGAGCCATTTGTGGTGTTTACCCTGGTGGGTTGGTGGACCAGCTGGGTATGATCCAGTGCTGCAAAGGTGTCCTTGATGGCAGCTGCTGACTTGGTGAGCCAGTTAACATTTAGATCACCAACCAGGATATGCCCCGTTTTTGGGGGGAGGTTGGAAATATAGTTTGTGAGGGATTGTGTGGCCATAGCTTGGTTGCGTGGGGGAACATATGCCGTTGTTATGGTTAGGGGAGCTCTAGCGGGGTCCAAGGTAAGTTTTATGGATAAGGCTTGGGCGCCATGGTCTAGTGAGGGGATCGGGAGAGCTTGGGTCAGTAGGGAGTCTCGAACATAGAAGGCACAACCACCGCTCCGTTTTCCCACTCTGTCAGCTCTGTATAGGGTGAAGCCAGGGAGGCTGACGAATTAATCTGTTTTTTCTTTTTGTTTTTTTTTAAAGCCATGGTTCAGTGAGTGCAAGGACATCCGGCTGATGTTGCGCTATCCAGCTTTGGAGGAATGCTGCAGATATTCATGGCAGTTATGCACAGAACTTGGTGTCCTTTCTGTTGACTGTTAGCGGTGGGGCCTGGGTTGGGGTGAATATTTCCGGATATGAGAAGTAGTAGGGCTAGGATCCTGAGGAGAGCGAGGGACTGCCATTTGGTGGTTGAGCATAGGTGAAGTACATGTTTAGAGAGAGTAGCACAGGAAATGGGTAAGTTGAGGAGGGAAGGAAAGGTAAGGCAGATGAGTTTGTAGGGGGGTTGGAGTGCGTGTGTAGGTGGCAGGTTAAGCGGGGGCTGGATGCTTGTCAGGCGTTGATAGGGTGGGTAGATGGTGGTAAAAGGTAGGGAAGGTAAGGGGTGAGGTGGGTGGGTGTGTGGGTGGCAGGATGGCTATCTAACCCAGCAAGGAGTATGATAAATGTAATAGGTAGAAGATAGGATAGTCTGTTGGGGAATTGGAGGCTGGGCAGTGGGCAGTGGGAGCTGCTATACCCGTTCCGGTTCAAGGGGAGCAGACTGACACCCATCATAGTGGTGTGTGCCTTTAAGATGAGACAGGCCAGGGTACAGAAAAGAAAAAAATAATAAAATAGTCCGTGTTGCTCAGTGTGTAGCCGAGGGTAGAGGAGGACTTGAGAAATGGTCAGGAAACTATATGTATTTAATAGCAGCTGAGGTTGGTGTGGTGGTTTCTATGGCACAGCGGTAGGGTGACGGACTATGGTTTGTTGTGACATAATAATCTGCTTTAGGGAAGAAGGACCCAGGACAAGAAGTGCTTAGGGGATAACAGTGGGAAGAGGAATGCAACTTCCAAGAGTTGTTGCCCTCTAGTGGCTTTGCAGTATACTTTGCAAATGGAAAAGTAGACACTTAAAAAAATAAAACAAAATAAAATTTAAAAAAAGCTAGAAAAAATTAACAATCCTGTTCCACTAACAGTTGGTACGGGTAAACTCAGCATTAGCAGTTCTTGTATTAAAAAAGAGGTCTCAGGAAGGGTAGAGTCAGGAGCCAATAAGAGAAGGGGGAATGGTGTTCGGCCTAATCAGAGCTCAGCTGCAGTAGTAGTGCAGCCAAATGGCTGCACTCAATCTTCTCTCCCAGGCTTGCTTCCAGTCGAGAGCAATAATAGCTGTGACAGAACACAGATCCTGAGTCCAGCTCAAGGAACTACTGGGCAGCTGCAACTGACCGGCAGAGGTGGAGCTTCATCTCAGCAGAGAAACCTGATGAGACAGCCACAGCAGCTACACACAGTATTGATAATTCAATGGCGCCATCTACTGCAGCTCAATAGGTACTACAGTGCACAACAAACAATTCTTTTGTACTTAACAATTGTACATTCCCAGGGAATGTCGAGTTCATCAACTTTGCAAGATGAATTTACTTTCTTGGTTTGCCCACCCCCACAACAGTGCAACATAAGGTTTAAATATGTTTTATCCCTCTCCCCAAGTTGAGTATTTTTCTCTAAGTATTAAATTCAGTTTGATTTAAATCTGCAAAACATGTTCTTTTATACTTTTTTAACCTGAAGCCATTTTATAAAAGCAGTAAGACACGCTGGGGATTTGAGCTGTTGTGTGATGAATGTACTTCCCAGGTACTGAAGCTACGCACCTGGGTTGTGTGTTTATGACACAACTCATACCCCATTGTGTCTTACTGCTTAATTATTAGCTTTATAGTGATAATGATACCAGTTTCTTTTAAATCCAACAAGTTGAAACTTTATGCTGAACATTCCATGGAAAAGCCTGACCCTCCCCTTTCCTAGGGGGTCTAGCATTAGCTTCTAGCGTATACTGTTGCAATGATATTAGCTTCTCAAATACCACTGATATAGCACAGTTTTTTATTTTTTTTTTTAACTTTTTTGTTTTAAGTTTTTCAGCATATTCTGCTTTTTAGTTCGTACACATGGAAAATCAGTAGAGATGGCATAGATTTGGGTATGATAAAGTATTTCCAATGTGGTCTAATGGTGTTACATAACATTTTTATTTTCCTTGAGTAACCCCTAATCTTCATTTGCTTTTGCAGACTACACCTACTACACCTGCGAAACCATCAGAAGATATTAATTTGGGTGGGGGAAGCACTGTGGAGCCAGAGCTGAGGAGACGCAGTATTTAACAGCTCTCTCAAACATCTCCAGAAATCCAATTAAATCTGTAATTTTGGACATTCAGATTGCGAAACTAACTATTCCAGCAAACCGAGGACCTTCGGTTTGACTACTAAGATGAGTAATCCCAAGAGAGACGAAGCAGCTGGAGGTCAGGAAAAGACCAAATGGACTGGAAGGGCTCAGGCCTCACTGCCAGGCATGCAAGTCCAGGCCGTGGCTGAACAGGGTTCAGGTGAGACACTATTTGGGCCTGAAGTTCCAGAGACTTATATCCTCAGTGGCTGACATCTCCCAAAAGGTGGATGGCTTTAATAGCCAGGTCCTTATTTTGGAAACGGTGATAGAAGGCCCAAAGGAAGGCATAGCGGGGATCTGCAGACAGGCTGACCAGTCTATGGGGGCTACGGCGTTCATGGCAAACGAAGCTCAACACCTCTGAGCCCGCATAGAGACTTTGGAGAACTGGTCCCGCTCAGCAAACCTGAGACTTTTGGGCATACCTGAAGGTTGTGAGGGGGACCGTCCTGTACTTTTCATCAAAGACTGGCTAACAGAAATGTTGGTTCAGGAGGGAGGAGAAGTGATCAGAGATCCATAAGGCCTACCGCATCACTCCTCGGGGCAGGCAAAAAAACTTGGAAGAGCCCCATACTCTTATGGTGGTGACTCACAGAGTGGGTGTAAGAGACCATGTTGTACAACTTGCTGCGAGCTGGTCCAGTTATGATGGATGATAACTGATGCTACACAACAACTTAGAAAGAAGTTGATGGTGTCCATCGTACCATGAGGTACTCTGGGGTCCCTCACTCCATGATCTACCTGGCCCATCTCAGGATTGTGTTCGACCACAAGGTATACGGCTTTTCCGACCCTGTGGAAGCCAGCAAGTGGGCTACACACCATGCTGCAGAGTCTAGGGCTAATTTGACTGATGATGAGTCAACTGCAAACCTTGAGGACACTTGAACAGGTCTTTTTTTGACTGTCTTTATGTAGGCTCACTAATTTTAGCCTGCTAGTTATTATCAGTCCAAGAGGAGGACTGTACCTCCACTGCTATGGCATTATTCTGTGGGGCTCCTTCCCCTAGTTTGAATGTTTTGCTTTATCTTTGTTAAGCTCAATGTATGTAGAAACTGTTAAGGAATTAGATTTCGGGTGTGGGGAAGTTTACTTCCCTGTTTCTATTTTGGGAATTTATAAATGCTGCTCAGTCATTTATTTTTGGTACCTTATTAACTTAGGGATATTACACGGCGCCATAAGTCCCCTTGGGGGACATGATCTACTGGTGACTTTACTGGACAGTCTATTCTCTTCGAATTGACCATGTAGCTCCTGGACTCTAACAAACACAATATAACATGTATGGCATTTCTGTTTTTTTTTTTTTTTGCTTTTCTTTACTATAGAGAATTCCCTTCCATGTGGTATCGCTGTATAGTGGATGCATGATATCTTTGATTAAGGGACGTTTGTTTCCATTTAAGAAAAATTAATGTGGACTGTTCACTGGATGTATTGTCCATTGGTGTAAGACTATAGAAACCTTTTAAAAATAAAGTATAAAAAAAGAAGAAATTAACTTGTGGTATACTTTAGTTTCTGTTTAAATGTAATTTAGGCAGCCTGTGAAATCTGCCTTTCATAGTATGACCAACGTGTGAACTTTTTTTGCTGTGCCTTTGAATTTCATGCGGCCCTACTTATAAAGTGTGTACCCTTTTGGTGCATTTTATTTGTTGGTAATTTTCCCCTAATTACCAGTCTGCCTGTATTTACTCCGGTGGCGCAGACGGTCTGTTATGTTTTGCTTTCGATTTTATCATCAGTTGGTGTGCACGGCAGCGGTGATTTAGGGACTTGGACATTTACAGCCTTATAACAGATGAGTTTCTACATCATAACTAGCCAATAATAAGAAATGATGTAGGACCTCATCAGTTAAAAAGCAATCAACTTCTGTAATGTATAAGGAAATTGACATTTAAAAAAAATAAATAAATCACGCTGTGTTTGTAATAGGATTTTTCTCATGCTGATGCTCCTTGTGTAAAAATTGGTGACCAGGAAAGGCACACTGAACCAACATTAATTTTCAGGTGCAAACTGGGGAATGGGGATTACAAAAAAAAAATCCCAAGCATTAAATAATAAAAGTTTAGACCACAACAAAGAAAATAAATGATTGCCGTGATTTGTGACATGCTGAAACCTGACTTCCCCTATAGACTGCTCCCCCAACTATCTCTGCTCTGTCACTGCCCCCACTCAGTCCTTGGAAGTCCCAGTCATTACTCACTGTAGTAATGCACTACTGTAAAAAGTCCAGCCCAGCGCAAAGATCCTCCGTCTCATGGCTGAACCGAAATGTCAGTATTGCCACAGTGGTGCTTTACAGGGTCATGATTGGGTGAGGTACTGGCATTCAAGCTCGGGTTTGGGACAGAGGATGAGGGTCTTTACACGATGTTGGATTTATTACAGTAGTTTTTTTTTTCTACAGTGGGTGACAGTCGAAACATCTAAGGACTGGGTGGAGAGGGTTCATATTTTAAGCCCAACTGAAATAAAAAGACAAAGAAGTGCTAGAAGTTTGCTGTCAAGGGAACCACCCTTCATTTCAAAGCACCTCACATTCGGGATGGGTGAGGAACCAGTGCCATAACTACTCCACAAGTTTAGCCCAGTATAGGAGGATATTTCAGATTGTTGCTCAGTGCTCCATAACTTTAGTCCCAAACATCTGAGGATTTATTCATGCTATGGAATCCAGAAGAGGCATTTTACCATGTTACTACCACAATTACTGTGTGAGGACTACTTTCATGCCTGTCGTAGTAAATGCAGTAGTAACATAATAATAATAATAAAATTTATTTAATTAAGCACCTTTCAATATTTCAAAGTGCTGTGCAATATTGATACAAACAAAACAGATATACAAATACATATAGTATAAAATCATGATAAAACAGGAAATGCCTTCCCCCATCCTCATAGTTGTCTTGCTGGACATTCCCTGGCTGTCTCCTTCACGCTGACTCAGCATGTAGTCCCTGCCACTATTACTCTGGATGGCAAAAGTAAGTATTCTGTGGCTGTCCACTCTCACTGCGTTAGATGGTGAAAGTGACCGGCTGAGCACATTAATGAATGTATCAGCCATTGTAATGCTACAACTGATCATAAATACAAAGAAATATGGACCCCTTTCTTATCTTGGCTCGATCCTCCATAGAAACATTATGTTAAGAAAGGTTGATTTATTCATAGATTCTTAAAAATATATTTTACAGGTTCACATAGATATTGGAAATATTTTATGTCTTCGAGTAAGATAGTGAATTATTATATATAAAGTCAAAAGAAGGTACCACATTTATATATGTTAACCCTTTTGTTGTACTCGTGTTCATTTTATTTCTTTAAATGAAATGTTTACAATGTATTTTACTGGAGAATTCAATAAAAATTGTTTTAAAAAAAAAAGATAGCGTCATAATGCCAGTTAACACTAATAAGCATCCGCTAAACACCAGAGCTTTGTTCAGTGGTATTCTCTGTCCCCACAGACACCAAAAATGCACTGGGCACCTTGGCTTCTCTATTGTGCACCCCTCCCCAGTAGAGGGAGCGACAAAAACACCAAAGCCTCGCTCAGCAGACAAACACCAAAGCCATACTCTGCAGCATTCTTGGACTCCTCTCAGTAGAGGAGGGACCGCAAACACCAGATCTGCACTTGGCATTCTCCAACTTCTCTCCACAGACAGAGCCTCAGACACCAAGGCTGTGATTGGCGGTATTCTCCAGCTCCCTGCACACCCTCAAGCCACCATCAGTGACATTCTCCATCCACACACACACACCAAAGCCTCAGTTGGCAGAATTTACCTGTCACATTCGGTAGAGGGGGCCACAGTCACCAAGGCCATGGTTGGTAGTATTCTCTGCCCCTATAAACACTGAAAGCCACGATCGAATGCATTCTCCCCTCCCCGTACAGGGGGGCACACACAGCAAAGCCGCAAAAGGCCAGACAGACATACACAGCTGAAAATAACCCAGGATGACTGAAGGTTGGTCACACAGCTCATGGGGGATGTTTCACTGCCAGTTAAAAAAAAAGTTTGTGTGCTGCATATTGAGGCGGGGGTATGTATTTTGGTAGTCTTCACAGACACTCGAGTCTCAACATGCACGCCTCCCCACCCCTCTCAGAATTACAGTTTTTGTCAGGTTCATCAGTTTCACTCAGTCTGCCTCATTTGGATCACTACTGGTCACAATCACTCAATCAACCAAATCCTCGTTCATTATGATCTTTGAGAGAGCGGCAGTATCAGCTGACAGTACGTGGCAGCATGTCCTCATCAAAAACAGCACAGCAGTTTGAGGCAGTACTACTACAGGTCAGTATGTGCCATACCTGGACTTCACCATTGTTAATTCTTCTTTTTTTTTTTAGTATTATTATTAAACAGATTTTATTATTTTGCATGTTAAAGCAGCAGTATTTATTAGTTGTCAAAAAATTTCATCTTTTTTTGTTAACAAAAATGTATTTTTGACATCCTAAAATTCATGCTGAGTGTATTTTAGTTTTCTCAGATATTATAAAAACAGCTTTTGCAGCTTATTTTATAATTAATGACTCACATCATTAAAGATGGCCGTGACTCACAATTTTTTTAAATCTCTTCCGCTGAGGTTACCTATTGAATATCCATGCTAGATTCATACTGTTGAGGTATTAGGATGGTGTTACGACATATTTCTGTTGGTAAACAGAACAACACTGTACCTAAATATTTATTTTTTTCATGGCAGCTATGGCACCTGAGTGGGAACTTTTAAAAACTTAAAAATACTGTATCTTGGTTCAGGAATGAAAGAAAATGAAAAGAAAAATGTGTATTTTTGCCAGACAATCATTATTGCTTAAAAAATACAGTATATAGTCACTAACAAATACTGCTGCTTTAAGAGTTCAAATTGTCATGGCAACATTTTTTTTTTTTTTTTTACAGAAAACTAGACCACCTTCCTTCATACAAAAGAAAGTTCAGGGGTTCCCCACTTATTTTTTATTTCCAGTCCATGTTTAGAAATTTAAAATATAGAGACTATGGCCCCCATAATCAAAGGGGGCCTGATGGGCAATGCAGCTAGATGTGCTGCCCAAATAAATGGGCCAGCGCAACCAAATGGTATATTCAAATAAGATGTGCAATCCCAACAGATTGCACATCCTGTTTGAAAATGGCAACTTGGGCAGTCAGCCGCCATTGTGCCAGCGCATCCTGGGGATCAGCTGAATACCGCCAGTGGGGGATCTGCCGGAGCATCCCAGATGCGCTGTGCCCCCAAAGGCAATATTCAGCTAGGAAATGCAAACGAACCCATTAGGGATTCATGGAGCAAACAGGCCTCATGCATGCCCATTAAGGCACACCTTTGTTCTCAAGTTAAACATTAATTATTTACAATCATCTACTAACAAAATAAAAATGATGTTGTTACATATCTTATTCTAGTAGCTTTCTCTCCCATCTCTTATTACTGTTGGTCTGTCCCTATCCATCTAGATTATAAGTAGTGTTGCCTTACCTCCTCTTTCTATAGAAATCAGGGAAGCACACTCATTTTGATCATATGTATTCTCCCATGTAATGTGAGTGGTAACAATTTCCATCTGGCCAGGTCCGCCTCTAGGTTATTATATAATCGTAAAAAGTGATTCTGGAAAAGTTTGGTTATGTCTGCTGACATCAGAACCCCTAAGTATCGAAAAGTATTTCTCTTGGCCCGTGTAAAGGGGAAGGTGTCCTTAAACCTGGCTGGGGGGGAGGGGGGCACCTCTTAGTACCATAGCTTCAGATTTTGCAATGTTTATTTTACAACGTGCTAATGTGCCAAAGAGCCTCAGGGATTCCAAGAGATGAGGTAATGAATCTCGGGGTTCTCAAAAAAAAAAAAAAAAAGAATCATCTGCGTACAATGCTACTTTCTGTTCCTTACCCCCCACCATCACCCCCTTGATGTTAGGGTTACTTCAGATCCAGATAGCCAGAGGCTCCAGAGAAAGGGCGAAAAGTAAAGGGGACACCCCTGTCTGGTTCCCCTCCTCAAAGGGATGCAGCTCAAGAGATAACCATTTACCCTGACTCTAGCCTCCGTGTGTGTGATAAAGGGCAGACACTGCTGAAATGAATTTCCCCCAGTCTGAACTTTAACAGGTGGATGACATAAATGTCCAGTCCACCCTGTTGAAAGCCTTCTCAGCATCCATACTAATGGCTAACTGAAACGCGCAGTGGAATGACGTTGAGCAGAAATAATGTTAAGAAACCGACGTATATTATCTTGGAGGAATCTTCCTGCTATAAAACCAGTTTGATTATGGTGTACTAACTTAGTAATGTATGTTTGTAGTCAATCTGCAATAATCCCAGAAAAAAATGTCATATCTACTGGAAAGAGTGAGACAGGTCTATAAGAGCTGCAGAGTTGAGCATCTTTATCTGGTTTAAGGAGTACTGAAATTTGAGGTAAATTCCAGGATGGTGGAACTGATTATCGATTTGTGAGAATTTCATTATATGTAGCCAGCATCAGGTCTATTAGCCGGGGGTGAAACTCTTTAAAAAATAAAAATAAAAAAACCTCCTCTGAAAAACCGTTGAGGCAAGGGGCCTTTCCATTCTTCAGATGTTTAATTTTGGTCAAAACCTCTAGCTTTGAGATTGGAGCGTTTAATGCTGATCTAGTTGTTTCATCTAATTTAGGGATGGGTAGGGAGTCTAAAAATTGTTGAACTTTAGTACAGTGATCCTGTGGCATGGTTGCATCATATAGCTCTGAGTAGAATCTAGCAAATTTCTTTGTTATTTCCATCAGGGAAGTTACCGAGAGAGGAGTTACCCCATCTCTGATGCGTACCACTGCCCTATTAGCCGTTTCCTTTCTTAGCTGCCAGGCCAGTAATCGACCGGCTCTGTTACCATTCTCAAAATAATTTTGTCTTGCATATCTTAATTGGCCTTCATTTTGCATATCTAGCAGTTTGTTTAGATCTCACCTGGATCTGTCTACTCTTCTTGTACATGCTCTTCCTGTCCCGATTGATGTAACTCCTTCAATTCCACTATTTTCTCTTCTAATTCTACTCTTGTATGTTCTTTCTTTCTTAATGGTGGCTGAGTATTTAATGATTTCTCCCCTCAAACAACATTTCAAGGCATCTGACCATATACCCTCCCGCGTATCTTAACTAGGGTTGTTTGGGAAAAACTCCTGGATAGTGTTCGATACCAGATCTTTAAAATCTTCTCTAGTGAGATGGCTAATGTTCAGTCTCCAACAGGATTCTCGAGGGGTCGCCACCATTGAGAGGCTAGGCGACACTGGGGTATGGTCGGAAATTGTTATGTTTCCTATCTCGCAACTGGAAACTCTTTGCAGCCAATTGGTAGATGTTAAAAAATAGTCAATTCGTGAATACCCCTTATGTCGAGGGGAATAATAAGTAAAATCTCTACCTCTAGGATGTAAAAAAATGCCATGCCTCCATCAATCCTAACTCCTGATTGAGCCTCAAAATGAGTCTACCTGTTCTAGTGGCGCCCCCTCGAGCATTCCCAGAGCAATCTTCCCCCACCCGTATCACCTCATTAAAATCTCCCCCAATCACAATCAGATTTTGTATGTCTGTAACACTCTCTTTGATTACCTTCTCTAGGAAGGCTATACGAGGAGATTCTTCATTTGGGGCATAAAGGTTCACCAGAGTACAGTTCTGTCCTCGATAATTGCCTTCCAAATGAACAAACCTACCCTCTGGGTCTGCTCTAACCTCCATCACCACCAAGGGTGCATCTCTCCGAACTAAAATAGATACTCCTCTGCGACGAGGGGCATCTTCGTAATGTGATGTATATACCTGTTCCACCCACAATCTCCATCATTTAAGGTGTTCCTGAGCTGTGAGGTGGGTCTCCTGTAAAAAAGATATTGTTGCCCTGTCTCTGGAGATCCTGTAATATTTTAGGTCTCTTTGTTGGGTTATTAATGCCTCTTACATTTAGAGGGACTATCTTTAAATCAGCCATGATCAACCGATAGTGGGCAATGATCCGTCCTTCAGGACAGGGAAAAAGTAGTGCTACCAGGAACGGTTTTATAGTAGATGAGCAAACAACATGGTTAACAATCACATACAATAACAATGTAACCACAGCAATTAAACAATGTTAGTGTCTTCAAGGTGTATTGGCCCTGTCACCACACACTGCACAATGTTGGCTTTAGGAGGTGTGGTCGGATACCCAAAACATTTTTGGGAGTCCACTCCAGCCTGGACCACCAATCAGCCCAATGGCTGGAAGGGCAAATGTTTAAATTCGCACCAAAGTATAAGGTGTGACTAAATCTGGTACAGTGAACCGCCCTAAATTTGAGTGGTCCCCCACTGCCACCTATTAGTTTTGTTTCCCCTGTGAGATGGGGGGGGGGGGGGTGCCTGAATTTTAACCAGAGGGCCATTAGGTGATCTGTGTTTTTTTTTTTGTTTTTTTTTTATAGTAGTTTCCAAATTCAGGTGAAGGTGAAGAACAAACTGGGTTCACTCCCCCCGTCCAGTTATACATCCGAGTCCGTGCGAGGGGTCCCCTAGGTCAGCCAGGGTGGCCAAACAGTGCCAACATCTCCCTCTTGTCCTACACAAGCTGTGGCAACTGCATCGCCTTCAGGGATTATCAATGGGTGGTCAAGAACTGCCAGAACAGATGGAGTCAAACCGAAGAGAAAGAGAAAACAAGTGTACAAATACATTAGGCTCCAATCAAGTTCTCCAATGTTTCTATTTCTGCCTTTTAGGCATTGTTGATCACTGGGTTCGCTATTAGTGGACTCACCCTGAGGGCAGACCAAACTAGCATCCAGAACCAACTGAATATCTGAGCTTGTGTTTAGGGTCCATCACCAGTGCCCACCCAAATGGCTAGCAACCTGATCTCCAGAGCCCAATATCGATTTATCAGTATTTTTTGGAGTACCTGTATTGCCACAGAACAGTTTTGCCATCTCCCCGCTCCGGCAGAATCTCCACCCATCTCCCATCAAAATGTCTAGAACTGCCCACCCCCTGATCTTCCCGCGGATCTCCCCCATCATCAGATGCAGCTAGACCACTAGGCCCCCAATGCCTCCCCCCACCTCAGGGTCAGTCATATGCACCCCCCATATTTTTAAGCCTGTACATCCATCCTAGTTTCTCCTGTCCTGCAAAAAGAAAAAAGAAAAAAACAGCTATGGTATGCATTATACTGTTGTGTTTTGTTTTTTTTAAACTCTGCCCTCCTTTCCCAAACAGAACCTTAGAGCATTCAGATAGCTGCAAAAAGTCCTCTGCAAGGCACACTGATGGCCCCATGAGATAAGTTCCGGAATCCAATCCCCACTGAGCCCTCAGGTTGGCTTATCAAACACTGTCTCCTCTTCTGTGCGCAGAAATGGTTCCCCTCATTCTTCCATGTCTTCGCCATCCTGTAACACCGTGGGGGACTCTTTATGATGATAAACCCTGTCCCACACTCTGGATGTCCCTGACTGATCCGGCTGTCCTTTTCTTTTGGATCCTGCCAATTGCCAAGAACACTCCCCCACTCGACTCTTTGTTGAGTGGCGGCATCTAGTGGCAACACGATATCCAAAGTCAGAAGGAACTTCTCAGCAGTTACTAAGTCAGGGAATCTCCTCGGGCCATTTTCAGTAAGGATTCGAACTTTGGCTGGGTATTCCAAATATACTTTTACTCTCTTAGCTTGTAAGGAGTGGACTACTGCTAACACTCTTCTCCTCTCTGCCAACAATTGCGATGTGTAGTCTTCCTCGAAAAACAGTCATGTATCCCCAAACAGAATTTCTTTCTTCCCCCAAGCAAGTCGCAGTAGTTCTTCTTTAACACAGAAATCCCAAAAGGCTAGTATCACAGATCTAGGTCTCACTTTAGGATCTCTTGGTGTGGGGACTTACGAGCAATGAGCCCTGATGATGTTGAGGGGTTTCTCCAGAGGCCAGCCGAGAATTTCGTTTAGAAAATATTCCATAAATGCAGGAACCGAGTTGGACTCTCTGCCCTCTGGTAGACCATGAATTTGGATATTGTTCCTTCTATTGCGATTATCCAGTTCTTCGAGTTGCCTGTCTAGCCGTTGCTCCCTCCTATGTAAATCTAGTAGAGCCGAATTGTGGATATCAACTGTTGTAGCACAATCGGTGAGTGAATTTTCTATTTGCTCAGTTCTAAGGTCCAGAGCTGCTAATTTCTGTTGATTTGTCTAGTACCTGGGCTTCTAATCTCTCCAAGGTAGTGTTTATTTTCTGTAGTGTGGTACAGAGTTCTTTGGATGTAATTGTGCAGGTTCTGTCGTCGGTGCCATCCGGACCCAGAGTTGGGCACTGAGAGACCATGGTTGCTGCTGCCTGTGTGGGCTGAGTGAATTCCAGCAAGGTATTAAGTTGCTTCTGCGGTTGGTTGCCGATTTGTCTTTAGATTTATGTTTGGTCGCCATATCTAGCTGATTTCTCTAGTTTGGAAGGCGGATGGGCTAAATAACCTGCTGATCTGGATGGATGTTATTTGCGGCAGGATGGAGCTCAGAATTCAGGCTACCATCTAGGTGGTGCTCACACTGGAAGTCCGTCGCGGTATGTTTGAAACAGCACCATAACACTAATTGATATCCTTTCCTCTTCTCTTGTATGAATATTACAAATGCTCACATCATTCCCTTTATAGTTAGAAACATAAAAGGTGACATGAGAAGGGGGGAACCACAGGATTCATCTCATCTCATCTGCCCAAACATATTTATTGGGACCCTCCCCTCCCCCCCTTAGCCTTTCTGTGAAATGATACCCATGTGCCTATCCCATGCATTTTTGAAGTCTCACTATTTTGGTTCCCACCACCTCCTGGGGTAGGTTATTCCATGGGTCAGACACCCTCTTGATGAAGAAGAACTTTCTAGCATTGCCCTTGAACCTCCCACCCTTCAGTCTCGTATCATGCCCTCTAGTTCTGCTGCCCTCCTTCTCCTGTACAGCTCGTGAACCCTAACCTTGTGTATACCCCTACTTTACTTAAAGGTCTCAATCATGTCCCCCCCCCCACTCCCTCCTTTGTTCCAGGAAGTACATGTTGAGCTCTTTCAGCCTGTCCTCATATGCCCTCTAGTGCAGCCCATGACTCATTTTAGTTGTTGTCCTTTGCACCGTCTCAGTTTTGTCAATGTCCCTTTTGAGGTGCGGCCTCCAGTACTATACACAGTACTCCATGTGGGGGCACACCAGTGCTCTGTAGAGTAGCAGCACTACCTCTTTCCTGCAACTCGTGATTTCCCCTCCCAAAGCAACCCAGCATGCCACTGGCCTTTAGCGCTGCATTTTCGCACTGTATCCCCATCTTTAAATCCTCTGATATTATGACCCCAGGTCACGTTCCTGGCCGGAGGAAGCTAGCTTCACCCCCCTCCCCCATGGTAGTAATCCTCTTTGGGATTGCCTCTGCTTAGGTACACGACTTTGCACTTTTTCGCATTGAATTTCAACTGCCAGGCATCAAACCACTCCAGTTTCATTAGGTCTGAATTCATACTCCTTGACTCCCCTGTCACTCTGTTGCATATTTTAGTGCTGTCTGCAGAGATACACACCTTTCCCTCCAGTCCGTTCGCGATGTCGGCTATGAATATATTGAAGAGTACAGGTCCCAGCAGTGACCCCTGTGGCACTCCATTAGTCACCTTCCTCTCAGCTGATACTGCACCGTTTACCTGCACCCTTTGTGTTCTTCCTCTCAGTCAGCTACTTACCCACCTAACCACCTCCTTTCCCACCCCTAAGTGGTCCAGCTTTTTCACCAGCCTTCTGTGTGGAACAGAGTCGAAGGCCCTACTGAAGTCCAGGTAGACCACATCCACCACGTTTGTAATGCAGTCGAAGAAGTAAACCAGGTTCATTTGGCAAGACCTGCCTGCTGTGAAACCATGCTGTTTTGGGTCTTCTTGTCCACCGGTTTCCAGATATGCTATTATCCTCTATTTGAGTAGTGTCTCCATCAATTTTCCTACTACCAACCTGAGGCTCACTGAATGGTAGTTGCTAGCCTCCTCCCTTTTCCCTGATTTGTGACTTGGGACTACCTTTGCCGTTTTCCAATCTTCTGGTACTATCCCGCTGTCCAGTGATTTGGTGAAGAGTTCTGCTAGGGGTGCTGCCAGTGCACTCCCTAGCTCCCTTAGAACTCTTGGGTGAATCTCATCTGGCTCCCTGGACTTATTCACTGTCAGTTTATTTAGGGCTTCCATGACTAGACCCTCTGTGAAGGGGCTTGTATCAACTGCTCTGTGCTATTGCCCTGTAGGTTTGGTCCATTTCCTGCATGTTCTTCAGTGAACACAGAACAGAAGTCCATGTTTAAGACTTCTGCTTTCTCACTGTCCTTTTCTACTAGACCCCCTCCTGCAGCTGCTAGTCTTACTATACCTACCTTGTTTTTTCCTTTTCCTCTTATATACCTAAAGAAGGTTCCAGGCTATATGGGGCAGCCGTCATGCGACAGAACTAGATGTCTGTTGGCTGGAGGGGGTTGGGTCCAAAAGATCTGGGTCAGAACCTGGGGCATAAAGGGAGGTCTGAGATGCAGGATATTGCTACCACACACACACACACACACACACACACACAGAGTTAACATTGCAATCTGGGTTGCACTAAATTGACCCATCATTAAAGAGGTAACTGCCAATAGGTACACAGACCCCAAGTGTGTGTACTGCAGAGGGAAGGCGATCAGCAGGATCCCTAACTAAAATGGTGCAGAGCTTGAAGTCAAAGTATGATGCCATGGACTTTTTCCATGGTCCTCCTGAGAGTCCTTGGCCCCATCCCCATAGCTGCCACTGCAGCGGTTGACCCAGCCAAGCCCAGCCACCAAACCCCGAGTCAGATGAGCACTGCCTATTAGCCAACTCTAGCATGTACTGAGATGGTCTGCTGTGGCCTAGCTGAATGTGGTATGTAAGGATGGAGATCGAGAGTGATAGGGGCTTCAAGATGGGAGTGGCAGGAAGCTGTGGCCTGGTGGATGCCCCTAGGTGTGCTGATCCATGTAGCAGTCTGTAGGCCTCTCCTCCTAGTCCATCACAGTCCATGCAGCAGCACAAGCCTCATGGAAGCTGGATAACATTCAGGTGGCTGGCCAGGTTGAGGCTGATGTCTCAATCTATAAGAATGGTGAACACGTTGATGGCAGGGGGTACTGCCTTGACCTCTACAGCGCCAATATAAGGGGGTCAGGGGAGAGGGCCAGTCAGCCCGATCCACACTGGGTATCTGAGTGTTACTGAAAAGAGCCATTGCTCATCTGTGTTACGACTCATTATTTGTAGAGGGAGGAGAGATGGAGGTGACAGCCCCCACACAAAGATGATGGAAAACGGAGGGGTAGGACTCCCATGGTAACCACTAGCTCCAGAAGGTGACCGTAGCCGAATGATTGTGCCAGCCTTCAGCTTTGTTACCCGAGGGATGGAGGGAGACTTGCAAGTTATATTTCTATATCTTCTGTGTAAGTGGGTTGCTAGTGAGTAGAACATTATTGGAGCAGCCAGGAGTACAAACATACAAAAATGCCAGCAGAAACAGGCCTCACGGGTCTATCAAGTCTGCTCGTTGTGTAGCTAGCCCCTCACTTTTCAGCTGTCCCACCCTTCCCTCCTTCTCACAGTCATCCCTCCCCCACTCTGTCCTATCCCCTCTTGAAACAGCCCACTATCCCACAACAAACCACCTCCTCAGGTAGAGTGTTCTACTTGTCTACCACCCATTCAGTGAAAATGTCTCCTGACTTCCCTCCTGATTTTTTTCTCCTCCAACCTCAGTTGATGCCCTCTTGTATCCCTCCCTCTTCTGATCTGGAATATCTCTCCTGTATTTTTTTCTTTTATTAAGTCTTTGGTAACCGGGTATTAGTCTTATTTATCCCGTTCAGGTACTTAAAGGTCTTAATCATATTCCCCCCCCCCCATCCCTTCTTTCCTTCAGGAAATGCGTGTTAAGCATGTTCAACCTTTCCTCGTAGGATTGCCCCTTCAAACCCTGGATCATCCTAGTCGTTCTGCGCTGCACTCCTTGCAACAATCTGATGTCGTTGTTCAGGAACGGGCGCCAGTATTGCACGAAGTACTCCAGGTGCAGCCTGACCAGTGACCTGTACAGGGGAAGGATCACCTCACTTCTTCCAGAGGAGATCCCCCTCACTGTACAGCCCAGCATCTTGTTGGCTTTCACTGCTGCCTTCCTGCACTGAGCAGAGTTGTTCATATTCCCCATTATAATCACCCCCCAGATCCTTTTCCTCCTCTGTGCTCCCCTAGTAAAGGAGAGCAGCTCAAAAGTGCATGTGTGGCATAAGGTCTTCAACCATGGAGCTTCACCCTGCTAACCAGATCACAGCAAGCAGAGTGGCATGATGACCAATTGAAGACCACAACTTCTCAAGGAGTAGTTTTTGCTGTTTTGCTAGTTTTTATGTTTCTCACACTGCTAGATGACGTAGGGGTATTGGAGTACAATCCCATTTCTGAGGGGAAAGGAAGGCCTCAGTGGTCACCGGCTGCCAGGATGGAAAAGGTCATAATAATTTATTATATAAGATGGCAGTGGGTACAGTAGTGACATATAGCATCAGGGGTTTTAATAGCCCTATCAAACAAACAAGGGTACTGAATGAGCTTAAGAAAATAAGAGCAGAGGTGGTATTTCTGCAGGAGATTCACCTAGCACAAAATGAGAGCATTACATTCAAAACGAGCCTGAGGTAGGGGCAGTGTACCATGCCACTTTTCAGGAACATCCCCCAGAAGAGGGTTAGTGAATTCAGTACATAAAGATTGTCCCCTAGAGGTGGAAGAGTGCCATCAGGCCCTGGCAGGGAGGTTTATCATGCTCACGGGGAAACATGATATAGCTCCATACCATATACTTCCTTAAATATATATGCATCCAATAATGATAAAGAGAATGCCAAATTCTTAAAGCATGTCATACTGAAAGCTACCCTGGACCCAGGAGCCCTTTTTATAGTTGGGGTGACTTCAGTACTATCCTAGACCCAGACGTAGACAAGTCAGGGAGGGGGTCGTAACCCTGCAGTCAGTCAGCCTAAATCTTGAGGGGGCTAATGAAGGAACTGGGCTAGGTGGAGGCATGGGGATGCACATATCCTAAGTTAAGAGATTACGCTTATTGATCTACACCACCACCACCACCAGGCCTACTCCAGGTTGGATTTTCCTCTTATTTACAGATCGGTTATGGTTACACACCCTTGAGCATTCCTGTATTAAATTATCTCGGACCACTCAGTGGTCACCATGACTCTATCCCTCACCCTGAAAATTAACACTAAGTTCTGCCTGGAGACTGAATGTCTGCCTTCTAAAAAATACAAAGACATGGTAGAAGAGTGACAGAGTACACCGTCATCAACTCGTCACAAGATACATTGGCTGCAATGTGGTGGAATAGGTTCAAAGGCAGATGTAACAGGTAGGACAATCAGTTTTGCCTCACACAGAAAGAAAGGCAAAAAGAACAAATGATTCTAGAGGCCCAGTTATTTGAACTTGAGGCAGAACACAGGATTGTCCAGAATGGAGAAAGTAAAGAAGACACTAGAAGAGTGCAAGGCTAAACTTAAACTGCTAGATGACAAGACTGAAGGAGCCCTGAGATACTCTTGCCAAAGATACTATTTATTGATGCTGTGTAGTCGAGCTGTGATGTAACATCTCATTTTTAAGTGGGGTCCTGTTCCCATTCCTGCTGCTGGGTGGACTGGAGCACTGCGAGGTTAAGTGACTTGCCCAAGGCCTAACAGTGAATGTATGGCCCTGGTGGGGTTTGAAACTAATCTCCTGGTTGCCAGGCTAGTGCTTGTACCACTAGATCACACTCTGCCTTGCAGTTTGCACCTTCCCTCTTTGCATGATGTATTATTACTGGGGGGGGGGGGGCACACTGATGAGCTCCATAGACTGGGACTGACTGGACAGGACTGAACATCATTTTTGCTGTTCACTCTGTTTTTACTTTATTACCCGTTGAGACTTGTCATTGTCAATGTTAACACTAGAATGTATGTACAGCTTCACCTCCCTGAGTCGTGCCATGGTAAAACAAAACGTTTTACCTGTATCCTGTGTTTTTGCTTTCTTGATGCTGTACAAGGCTAAGAGTCAAGAAAGAGTCCGTTTCAAATTGTTCTCGTCCTGTGAACTTGAAACAAATTCCTCATCTACTCAGAGCACTCATTTGTTGTTGAATAGATGGAACATCTTGTTTCCATTGAAAATTACTTTTTAGCATCATGGATTGGACTGTTTTATAGCTTCTGTATGCTGACCAATGAGATGAAACTCACATTACCCACCTACTTCTGTTCAGAATGCATTGTTTTCACTTCATTACATTTAACCGTTGCAAGAGGCTGTTAATTTCATTGTGCAGCAAGCCTCCTGTTAAGGGCTTATTTACGATGTTGTCAAGTGCTGAGCAATGCTTGTTAAAGTGTTCCTCTACCAGATGGTCAGGCTACCATCAAAATCTGCGCGCTGGCAAATAGATTGAGAGAGGCTCTGATTCAATTTGTGTTTTACCGTTTATGAGAAATGCCAGTGTTAATTTATCAGCAGGGATCTGCACTTTTTTTTATTACTAATGAATAGTGGTAGCTCAGATGGAAGGTGACAGGGCTTTGTGCTGCCATTCGGGAGAATGGAATTCACATGCTTGCCCCGGAATCCCATTCTGGTACCATCTGGGAGCTGGGTGAAGTACTTGGTTCCCATGGAGGGAGGGGGCTTGGGTTGCCCTGTATTTGGCACCCCTGCCAATTGACTGTGGAGTGGACTAAAGGCAGCTGCTCTCCCAGTCGGAGGAGAGCTGCAGCCACAGCAGGCCAAGTTGTCGGGGGCTGGGATGGAACAGAATGAAAAACAATCAACTTTTTGTTCCCTGATTAGTGGCTTCCCATCCCAGTGAGTTATCTTCCAATGTCAGTGGCTCAGTTGGCTGTACTCTTCCCTCAGTGCCAAAAAGATTGGATAGTTCTGGGTTCAATTCCTGCACCAAATACTGACACTGCAGTACTGCACTAGGAAGGTGTTTCAGTTTTTGAAGCTGCCATACTTCACATTAGTTGTTAAGCCAAGGTTCCTGCTACTCATTTCTGCCTGCCAATGTAGAAGTGTTATTATTTATCTGAAAATTGAAACGGGAAAAAGCGCACTGAGCCAAAGCTCATTTCCAGGCCCAACCCAGCGGAGGCGGAAACCGTTACAAGTGGATTGCAATTGCAGTTCCATGATCGTGTATACAGTCAACATGTGGTAGCTGAGAGCGACTAATGACAATTATTAAGCAAGACAATAAAATTACATCAACTAGGGGAGAAGAGCAAGTTAGGTCAAGATCCAGTTAAGTGAGGACAAGAGTAATCAGAAGAGAGGTGGGACCACAGAAGCATCTTGAAGCAGCAGTGCAATGAAATTCTGTAGAACGTTTTACCTTTTTTTTTCTTCTCCTCACTATAGAAGATTCCATACATCTTCCAGCTTTATTTGGTGGTAATATTTTCTAGTTCTACTAAAATGTTAGTATTTTTAAAATGTTTTTTTTTTCTCTCTCAAGGAAAAAAAAAAAGATAGTCAACAAAGTCAAATTGACGGCTCCTCGCCAGCCTGGTGATGCTGAGGGCTGAGGTGCTGGACGCCTTACCTCACGCTATGCCAGCGACCTGGGTTTTGGAATGAAGTCACAGAGCCAGTGTGGGGGGAGGGATGGAGCAAGATTGAGCAGCTGCAAAGCAGCTCTCCCCTCCCGGGGTGGTACCCCCACGTAGTTCTGTTCCCACTGGGTGGTGGTCCGGTGGGAAGTGCAGGTGGGTGAGGGTGGCAGTGATAGCAAGTGGTGGGGCAGAAGGGGATGAGCAGGTGCCTGGCGTGCCCCTCCATGCACCTGTAGGTACGTGTCTGCTGGGGGCCCCGGGTTTGGGAGCTAAACTGGGGTGAAAACATAAAAAATATATATAGAAAAAAAACAGGTGGCTCCTCAAACAGTTATGGACCTGAGCCAAAGCAGGAAAAGTACTTGTAGGGTCTTATAGTTTTGGCTTCCTGGTCTTCACCTCACAGAAAAAATACTTGATGCTGTGTTTCAGGATAACAAGCTTTAATGTAGCAAATAGCAATAGGATAGTCCACACACCCTTCCTCACCCTTGCCTTGAGAAAGCACAAGTATCACGCGGAAATATTTGGTTGTTGAGGGAGGATGCATGGACTGTCCTATGTGCCAGCTGTTGGTTGGTGAGGCGTTTGTGTGATAGTACTGTAGTAATTAGAGTAGAGATGGAAAAGGTAAACGTGATCCCCAGGGAGAGGACTGGACAACTGCATGGGCAGGCTGGTGGCAGTTATGGAGCAGCTGAGCATGGGCCCATGGAATGCTGGAGCGAACCCATTTACAGGGCCAAAGAAGCAGTACGAAGCTGGCAAAGTATACTGGGCCCAGGAAGGGCAAGGCATGGTGAATGCCTGGTCTGAAAGGACAGCAGAAAAGGCCTCCCCCCCAAATAAAGGAGGGTGGAACGCAGCCACAGCCAGCTGTAGGGACTCAGATTCCATGCAACAGGCATGCTATGGCAACAGGAAGGGTGGCAGAGACAGCAAGGCTGGATAAGCAGAGTATAGGAGCCAGCTGCAGCAAGCACCCATGGCTGAGTGGGGGGACAGGGCAGTCAGCCAGGTAGGAAACAAGAGGCACTGGTATAAGTAGAATGATTCCTCATAGGAAGTAGAAACAACTGAATAAGAAGCCTGACCAGTGGATGTAGAGCAACAGGGAATAGTGAAGAAACAAGAGTTAGAAGAGCAAAGGGAGTAAGAACAGAGAGTTAAAGGAGAAACCAGGCCAGAGAGGTAGGAAGGGGTAAGAGGAGGGGAACCAGTAGCAAAGCGGCTAAAGAAGTAAAAGATATACTTTCTGGCTAATGTATATTTGGAGGCCCCACCTCTCTCACCATCATTATTTCTCCAAGGAATAGAACACTTTATCAATAAAATAAGAACAAATGATTCCATAATGAGTATCTAAATTGGTAACAGAGTGGTAAAATTAAATGCATTTACATATGTTCTCAAACTTACATTAACAAATATAGAACAAAGTTTGCAAAATTTATGGTCTGAAAGTAACTCTTTTTCATGTGTTTCAGGATATAAAATAAAACAAATCAGAGATATTATTAATTAACATCACAGATAGTTCAGAAATTGAACAGTTGTTTAAAGGGAAAATTTAAAGAGAAACTATGGATTACCTAGGGGTACAGCTGATTCTAACTAAAGAACCTTTTTTTTTGTCTTTTTCAAAACTACAAACCTATATTAAATAAAATTCAGGGATAGAACAAAATTCCCCTGTCTCCATGGGGAAAAATTCAGTTACTTAAGATGGTCTCTGTATCTCAGTTAAAATATATTCTACAGGTCATAATTACAGAAGTCCCTGAAACCTGGTTCCAAACAATGACACATTTTCCATACTTTTATTTAGAATAGTAAAAAATAACCTAGTGTGGCCTTGAACAATTATGCTTACCTAAAATTAAAAGTGGATTAACCTGTTCAGATAGTAACGCTTATTCTAGATCATGGGAGTGTCCCTGACCAATCTCAGCCCTCCCTTCAGTTGCATGTGAGATACTCTTATTACGGCAAGAGTATCTCACATGCTGAGCCACTATAATGGGCTTCTCACTGACCACTCATGCTGTCGGTGTTTTAAATTAGAAAAGGATTTTCTTTTGTATTTAAAAAAGTTAGCAACCTATAATAATGTTATGGGTCTGGTCAGAGGGTCTTTAATGGATATAAGAGTGTCACCTCTTCTCACCTTCGGGTCACAGTCCTCTGGTCCTAAGAACGCACAAGGTGACACTCTCATATCCATAAGCGGCCAGATCCATAAACTTACATTACAAATCTTACAGAACTAAGACTGCTTTAAACTAGGCATATAATTCAGGTCCCTCAGATTTGGATAAGAAAATCAGTACAGTAGAATCAGAAGTGGGTTACCATATACATAATCTATGGTTTTGCCCATTTTTGTTTATAAAATTTAAACACAATAATATAAAATGAGCAAGATTGTTAGAAAATGTCAAAGTCAAAATCATCACAAATCAGAAATATATAAAGAAAATTATATCTGGGAACTCCCTAAATATAAAATTGGTCAGAAATACATATGTTTCCAAACTTGGAAAGAAAGGGGGCTAGATGGTCAGAGTAAAGCACAGGTACTGTGGGTCACTCTGGAAACAGGGAGGGGGCAGCTCTTAGGATAGGGGTGATCTACAGACCTCCAGCACGGGGGGAGGAGGGAGATAAGGATATGATATAAGAAATCCAAGGGATGGCTAACAAAGGCGAGGAACTGCTAGTGGGAGACTTCAAGTCTACCAGATGTGGATTGGCGCCTCCCTGCTGCAGCATCAGTTAGAAGTAGGAAAATACTAGACTCCCTGCAGGGGGCATTCCTCAGGCAACTAGTTAAAGAACCCACTCATGAGGGGGCGTTAAACAGGGACAGTGTCGCCGACATCACAGTGGGAAGTCACCAGTGTACCAGTGATCATCGTACATGTGGTTCAACATAAGGACCGGACCAGAACCTAACAGCACTAAAAGGAGGGTCCTGGAATTTAGGAGGGCTGATTTCAAGAAAATGAGAGAGAGCCTCAAGGAAGCCCTAGCGGGAATGGGAAAAAAGGGTGGGGTGGAGGAAAACTGGGCAAATATTAGGAAGGCCATTGAGAAGTAACCTCTGTGTGATGCAGGTTAAGATGAGCAAGAGAAGAAAGAGACAGCTATGGTTCTCCAAGGAAGTAGCAGAGAAGGTAAAGGAAAAGAAGCAGGCATTCAAAAGGTGCAAGATGACAGAAGGAAGAAGATAGGGAGAGTTATTGGGAAAAACAAAGGGAGGCAGTAAGGAGAGTTAAAGCACAAACGGAGGGAAACATTGCCAAATCAGCAAAAATTGGGGATAAAACATTCTTTAGGTACATAAGCGAAAAGAAGAAAAGCAAGGCAGGGATAGTAAGACTAAAAGGGGAAGGGAGGTGTAGAAGAGGACCAGGATAAAGCTGACATACTGAGTAAGTACTTTTGTTCAGAATTCACAAAGGAAGGGGTAGGTGACAGGCCATAGATAGCGGAGAAGGGAGGTGACACTAGTTCTTTTACAGTGGAGAGGGTCCTCCGGAAACTAGCAAAACTAAATGTAGGCAAGGCAATGAGGCCAGATGGGGTTCACCCCAGGATAATGAAGGAACTGTCGGGACTTCCGGTTACATCACGGATCATTCATCAGCCTAAGTGAATGGTTCCTCTCCCATTGAGGAATAACATTCTCTCCTATAACAGATAGTATTATTCCAAAAGCTCAAAAATGTCTAATAAAAGTGGGGGAGATGGCAAATCTAACAGATCCAAGGCTCAGCAAGCAAAAAAGAAGCAGAATGGCATTAGATCCCGAGATCACAATTTGGACTGCTGGGGGTCCCTGGCCAGCTCAAGGGGATTAAGCTATGACACAGGTGGAGGGGGAGAGAGGCTCACTAGAAATCATTTTGAGCTTCTTTTAAAAGAAATAAAAGCCTCATGTCAGGAAAATAAACAAGAATTTCAACAATTGAAGGTCTATCTGGACCACATGGAAGGCCAATTAAAAGAAGCAGAGGACTGTGTGGTGCTCGTTGAGGATGGAGCAGTACAGCTAGGCATGGCTTTGGAATCATTACTACACTGTGCAGAGGCATTGGAAGACAAATACTCTGACTTAAGAGGCTCGTTCCGAGAGGGACAATTTATGTTTATCGGCCTCCCTGAGGGCTCGGAAATGGGCCACATATGAGATTTTATGGCAGACTTCCTGAGGGACGTTCTCTTCCTGCCACCCTCCATGGATTTCCGAATTGAGAGGGCAAACGGAGCACTGCAGTTGAAGCTGATGGAACCTATAGCAAGACCCCGACCTATCCTAATGAAATTCGTTAGTTACCATATTGAGGAGGTGCTCAGAATAGCATGGCAGAAAAAACAAATTGCATATAGCAGTGCCAGATTGTTCCTCAATCAAGATTATCCAGGGGACATAGCCAGGTGCCGCATGCAGTATTTGCCATTAATAAAGCCTTGCAAGCTAAGCAAATTAAATTCCAGACCCCATATCCCACTAGAATGAGGATTGTCTGGGAAGAGGGGACAAAAACATACAACACCCCAACCAAAGCCAGAACAGCATTTCATGAACATGGACTTCCTCTGGAGGATAACCGGCCCACCTCAATAAAAGAACGGCACACAGCAGCAAATAGATGGCACATGATATGAAGAGAACATGTTAAAATGGCAGGACAGCCTGCAGTTTCAGCCATGATGCAGGATATCCGAGAATTCTTACAGAAGCACGGGAAAATACTAGGCAGAAAACCTGAAGTGACACTTCTTTTCTGTTCCTCATATTGCTACACACTCCAGGTGGCTGTTTTATGGTTAACCGAATATTAAAGTTTTGGCTCTTGATTATCAGATGTTACCACATGGACTCGGGGTTTGTCTTGGTGCCCCCCGAAACGAAGATGTCTAGCAGTAAGTAACGATGAACTTTAAACCCTCAATCTCTATGCAGATGCATCTTAATAACTGAGGGAAGTCCCAGCCCATGATATTGTGACACTCTCATACCTTAATTAAAGTGTAGAGCCTTTGAACTAATCCCGGTGTCCTGGACTGGCAATAGCACTTTACGTGACAATGGCTTTTATGGGTTTGCTGAACTTATAGCTGCAAGCTTTCTCACTGAGCTGCTTAACCTATTACAACCAGAACATGTGGCGCTTCCACTGCCAGTTACAGGCCCATATCCATTTTGTCCCTCCTCTCAAAAGCACTTAAGAGAATTGTGTCAGACCAGCTTACCGACTATTTGAATAAATACAGCTTTCAGTGCCCTCAGCAACACGGCTTCAGAAAAGTCCACAATACCACCACAGCCCTAGTCGAATTCGCGGACTATGTTCACCAAGCCATGGATGTGGGAAACCTCGTGGGGTCTATATTTATTGACTTCACAAAGGTGTTTGATACAGTCAACCATAACATTCTCTTACAATAATTGGCAGATCTGAGCTGGTCAGCAAATTCAGTGGGCTTGTTTAGTAACTATCTTGCCGACAGGAATTAATGTGTAATGATCGGAGCAGTGACATCTACCACCAGAGAGGTTTCCCTAGGAGTTCCTCAAGGATCCATCCTTGGCCCTCTACTGTTTAGCCTCTTCATAAACAGACTTCCCAATTCCCGCCCTAGTAGAGTCATCCTCTATGCGGATGATGCAGTAATCTGAGCCATAGCCCAACTTTAAGAGAACTTACATGTGAAATGCAATCCACCTTCAACCTGCTGGAGGTTTGGTTTACCTCCTACAAACTTCGTGTCAACTACAAAAAAAAAACAAGGTTATGCTAATAACCAGCCCTCACCCCCTCACCTTAGAAAAAAATATACCTCACTGACCATCACAAATAACAAGAATGTCACTCTTGAGCAAGTAATGGTGTTCAAATACCTGGGCATTTTTATTGATGAATCCCTCTCCTTCTCCCAACACGTCAGTCGTGGTAAAAACCATCAATACCAAGCTTGGAATCCTGTACAGGCACAGGAGAAACCTCACACCCTCTGCCTAATGGTCGTGATTTCTTTTTTTTTTATATAAAAAAAAATGTTATTAGGTGTTTCTATACAGTAGGTGTTATCAATGCATTATAAACCATACAAGTTCAAAATCAGACAGCTTATCTTCTCCACTTAGGTACACATGGTAATAATTTTCATTTTCCTCTCCTCATTTTATGTTGGGAAAACATAATTCATTAATTTGTGACTACTTTTACAATTCTGGGAAGTACCCTCATCCTTCTCCTATTTCAGCAGTATTTGTGCCCTTCCCCAGCACGCCCAGTCATACCTTTTTCCCCTCCTCCCATTTCAGTCATCTCAGGGAACAAATCCGGCTGTCTAATTGATATCTTATCCACCTAGCCCATTTGTTTTGGAATTTTTTTACTTTGTCTTTCATAGTAGCTGTAATCCTTTCAAGTGAGTAAATTTCTCTGGTTAAGCTAACCCTTCTTCTAGCTTTGGATGTGTTTTAGTGCCCCAGTTCCTAGTTGTAACCTTATGGGCTGCCAATATCAAAATTGTAGTCGGGACATATAATGTCCTGATGATTTTCATTCACTGAGGCGGAATCGCCGTCAGAATATAGAGGGGTGACAATAACTCTGAACATTCCATCATACTCCTAACTTCTCTTAGGATAATCTCCCAATAAGGAACCACCCCAGGGCAATCCCAAAGGACATGTTTTTGGTCTGCTTTTAAGCTGCCACATCCTCTCCAACATTCACCCCTGGAGTTTCCTGTGTATTTAGCCACCTTCATCAGTGTTCTGAAATATCTACTACAGAGCTTCCACGCATATTCCCTCCAGTACAGAGAGCTGGTAACTTTCAGCATTGGAAATGCATAGAAGTTCCAGGTTACATTAGGTATTTCTAGCTCTAGTTCTTTCTCCCAAGTTTTCTTAATGTTTTCCGTGGTGACTGGATTTTTTCTCCCCAAGTCTGAGTATAGCCTACTTATTATACTGTATGCACTAGACTATCTCCCCTAATTTGAGCCATTACCGTCTGAATCAACGGTGGTGTTCTCTCTGCTATGTCAGATAATGCTTCCTCTTTGGTTTGCATCATTGCTTTCATCTTTAAATATATATCCATACTTTCTTAAGGAAGTCCAAAAACAGTTTGAATCCTGCTAAATGAATAGAACCCCAACAGTCCCACAATTTGGTATATTTGCCTCAGTCCCCTTCTGCGCCATCTTAGTATATGCCTGTCTAAGATATTCAAGGGTTGGGTCCCTTCTGTCCTCAGCGTTCTTAGATATAGTTGTTCATCTGGAGTAAAGACTTTATACCTAATGTGTAACCAGATTTTAAGGGGCATGGTCGTATATTTGGGGAATTTATTCAGAGGACAACATGCTGGGGGGCACCCAAACAGGCAGTCCGTAAGATCTGATAAATCACTCCAGGTGATTTCAAACTGCTTCCATGGGGTGTCATACTTGGGGTTCGTCCAGCAAAGTAATGTTCTTAATTGAGTTGCCCACCCATGTCTCTGTAGGTTAGGTAGGCCAAGGCCTCCCTGCTGTTCCCTTGATAACTGTAATATAGTGTATTTAATCCTAGGGGATTTACCTTGCCATATAAATCTCAAGATTAATTTGTCCCATGTCTGGTAATACATCTTGCTTGGGGTAATAGGGAGGGTTTGCAAGAAGAACAGAATTTGCGGAAATATATTTTGCTTAACTGCCTCTATTCTGGTCAGCAGGCCTAATGGCATTTGTGTCCATCTTGCCATGTCTGAGGCCAGCTGTTGTGTCAGTGGTTCAAAATTTGCCATTTCTTCATGGATAGGTTTTTTTGTTATTTTGATGCCTAGATATCTCATAGACTGTTTGTACCATTTGAATGGGAATCTTTTCTTTAGAATCTCAGAGGGGGTGAATTGGCAGAGCAGCACCTCTGTTTTCTGTCGATTTACTTTATATCCTGGTAAGTCCCCAAACAGGACAATTTGTTCCAACACTCTGGAAATTGAGGTCTCCGGGGACGATAAGGTGAGTAAAATATCTTCTGCAAAAAGTGAAATCTTGAAATTCTTTCTCCCCATTGGAATCCCCTCTGTCTCCGAGTTTTTCCTAATTGCTTGAGCTAGGGGTTCTAGGTAGAGGGGCAAAAAGAAGGGGGGGGGTAAAGGGCACCCCTGGCGTGTTGCCCTTTGCAAGGGGAAAGGGTCAGAGAACGATCCATCTAATTTCAAATATGCATAGGGTGTCTTATATATCTGTTGGAGTTGTGTAATCATCTCCTTCGGGAAGGCATATTGTGCTAGGGCTGCCCAAAGAAACGACCAAGCCACCCTATCAAATACCTTTTCGGCATCTAGTCCCAGCAACATCATTGGTATCGCCCTCTGGGCTGCATAATCTTTGATTAAAAATGTACATCTTACCGCATCATGAGCTTGATGTTGGGTTATAAATCCTACTTGATCTGCCCCTATTATAGCTGGTAACATTTTCTCCATCCTTCTAGCCAGGATGCCCATGTGGAGTTTGTAATCCAAGTTCAACATCGGAATTGGCCGATATGAGGATGGGAGTTTAGGGTCTTTTTCTGGTTTGGGAATGGCCATTATAACTACTAATTTCCAGGATGGGGGAGGGGATTCTCCTTCTTGCACCTCGTGAGAGGCCTTTATGAGGGATGGAAGTAAGAATTCTTTAAATTTTTTATAAAATTCGAGGGGATATCCATCCGGTCCTGGGGATTTTGCTGTTTTTGTTTCCTTTAGTTTTGTTTCCATTTCCTCCCTAGTTATTGGGCTTATTAGGGCTTGGGCTTGTGGTTGAGTTATTTTGGGGAGGTTTAATTCTTTTAAATATTCCTCAGTTCTTGTGGTTAAAGGGGTACCTATGGCTTGGTATAGTTCCTTATAATAAGTGAACATTATCTGCCGGATTACTTTTAGGGCTGTAACTAGGCTCCCTGTTTCTGGATCCCTCATTACCGTGACTGCTGCCCTGGCTCTCTGCACTCTTAGTTTTCTGGCCAGTAAGCGTGCCCCACTTGGGCCTCCCTCATGTGTGGTGCTTTTTAGGTAGAAGAGTTGTTGCTCTATCTTTGTGTCAATTATTTTTTGAATTTTTTGTTTTAGTTCTGATACCTGAATTTTTAATGTTTTATCCCCTTGGTCATAGAACATTTGATGGGTAGCTAACTCGATTTGTAGCTGTTTGAGCTGATTATCCCTATTTTTCGCCTTTCTTGCGGCATATGCCACTATCTCTCCTCGCAGCACCGTTTTGATTGTGTCCCAGAGGATTGTATTTGGAATATCTGTGCTCGAATTTTCTTTTATTATTCTAGGAATTGCTTCCTGTATCATCTGTGTGAATTCTGGATTTCTAAGTAATGCCAAATTTAATCTCCAAAAAGACCTTTTGGTTTCACCCCCTGAAGCTACCTTTACATAATCTGGCGCATGATCCGACAAAAGGATAGGTCTGTGCCAGACATCCTGGACTGTGTCTAAATGTTCCACCGTGGTGAAGACATAATCCAGTCTTGATGCCACTCCTGTCACGGGGGAGTTACAAGTATATTGTCTCACGGTTGGGAAACTTTGGCGCCAGAGATCCAAAATCCTGAGCGTAGCCAGGGTTTCTCCCATGTATTTTTGTAATGGTGTTAATCAGTGTGGGTGACACCTCGAGACGTCCATTGATTGATTTAGTACTGTATTTAGGTCTCCTCCCATTAGCAGTTGTCCGTCTAACATCCCCAGTAAATGCGTAAAAAAATGTTTGTGCTACAGCCTTAGTAGTTCCTGGTGGTAGGTATAATGAGACCAAAGTCACCAGCCTATCATGGAGCCTGCCTGTGGCTATCACATAACTCCCTTCTCCGTCTCTGTAGGTCTCTCCTATTTCAAACGGAATCCCAGCCCTTATTAAAATTGCTGTACCTCTCCGACGACCAGATTTCTGTGACAAGGTAATTACTGTTGAGAAGCCCCACCTACTAAATTTGCCATGCTTGATGTCTGAGAGGTGAGTCTCTTGAAGAAAAATCACCTCTGGGCTTTCCCTTTTGATATGTTGTATTAGTGGCAACCTTTTAACTGGGCTATGCAACCCGTTAACGTTCCACGACAATATCAAGGAGGGCTTATCCATCTTTAATTCTATATCTACTGGTCAGGATGGAATATTTCCCATTTTGTCTTCCTATTATCTGTTTATCTTTCCTGTGCCATCTAATTTTATTTCCCAACTCTAGTGTTCCCTCTAGTGGTCTTCTTGCTATTGATAATTCAAACCTTTCTTGTTCCCTTACACCTATTTTTTTAATATATAAGACAAACCTTTGATAATAACAGTTGATCCCTTTAAACTGGGAGCATATTCTCGTTAACAATTTTACTCTTAAGAGCAACTTATTAATCTTTTGTGTTTCCTCATTACAGTCCATATTCCTTTTTTTCAGCAGTGCTCTACACTTTTGTAACCTTAAAAAAATTAACTGAGCCACCTTTAAAAACATTCTGGCCCATCAGCAAATAAACCATACCAACCTAACAACAACACTTTTAATCCAGTTATAATTCTGTTTAAACTCGACTTCCAAGGCAGGAAGGGTAAAGTGGTCCCTTCTATGCTGGGGTTGATGGGCAAACCCCATGGGGGAAATCCATGTGAAGAACATGGGCCCCCTACACCCCTCCCTAAATGAGTCCGAGTGGTGTCTGGGGTCATCCTACACAGGGAAACGCCCAGTATGAGCCATAGTTTAAACATTTGTAAAATCTCCATGACTCGGGATGGCCACATAATTCATCAACCACCAGGGAGTCTGCTATATTCTGCGTAGGTTCTGTATTTTCAGCTCCTAAAACAGCCCAGAAATACTTAGCGTGGAAGTGCCCACCATTTATGTGTTGCACTTGGATCACCTCCTGCCCCCTCCCCAACTCCCCACACTAATGGATGAGTTAAGCCATCTTTCCCCGCTTTAGACACAATTCAACACTACCCCCAAACATCATTTCACCTGATTCTTTAATTTTCTGTAAAGTTTTAATCAATTTGTTGTTTTAATCAATATATTGTTCTGTATCGCCCTTTGAATCTCTCACAGTTCTGTTATCTCAAAGTTTTTCCCTCCGCTGGTCTCCCCATTCTCTCAGGACTTGTGCTGCCCTAGCTACAGCTTGGGAAAGTTCGTCTCTTCAATTAAAGCTTATCTCACCCCTTTCAAGTAGCTTGGGTTCTCTGGAATTTCTGTAACAACTTTTTAATGTCTTGCAACGTGGATGCACCCTGCCATTTTCGTGATTGTGAATCTGCAGTTTTAAGCCACACTTCCTCCCGGATTGTCTGCTGGTTTATCCTTGCAACCTGCCGTGGGGGTAGAGGTACTTCAATTCCCTTCCCCGTGAGCATTTTGGTTGCCTCCTCCGGTGTGTCAAAAGTCCTTGGGCCTTCAGGAAACATCACTGTGAGTCGTGCTGGATAGGGGGTGTTGAATTGCAATTGGTGCTGCTTCAGGATCTTTAATATTGGGGCATACGCTCGTCTCTTCGCTGCTACGATTGGTGAGAAGTCGTTATCAAAGTAGACTCTTTGACCTTTAAACATTATTATGGTTAGTAATTGCTGCTTGATTGTATAGTTTAAAAATCTGATAATTATTGCTCTCGGCCTAGCATGCGGCCCCTGTGGTTTTGGCTGAAGAGTCCTGTGTGCCCGCTCAATATCTAATCGCAGTGAGGGGTCCAATTGAAGAGTGTCTCAAAGGAAAGGACTCACAAATTCGATCATATCCCTGCTTTCTTCATTCTCCGGTACCCCTTGAATTCGTATGTTGTTGCATCTCGAGCGATTCTCTAGGTCTTCACATTTTTCTTTAAGGGCCTGTTGCTCCTCCAGGACATGTATGATTACTCTCTCCAGTCTCTCAGCTCTGGAATCCAGGTTAGTTGTGCTCGTCTCGACTTCATTCACTCTCTGAGTTAAATTGTTGAGCTCTGTAGTGAGTTCTGTACGAAAACTCCTCACTTCATGCCTAAATTCTTGTAGCTCTGCTAATATTGCAGCATTACTGGGTTGGTTTGGTTGAGTGGGGTCTGTCTCCGCCATCTTCCTTTTCTGTTCTGCGAGGGTTGGGAGGGCGGTTGCAATCCACTGGAATCCTGACTTTTTAGTGCTCGATTGGCTTTTCGGCATCCTCCCATTCAAGTTGCAAGCTCCCTGTTTTTAAATCCTATGGCTTTTTAAGTGTTCATTCTCTTTGTGGGAGCACTTTTAATGCCTGGGCTGGTGGAGTTCCGTGTTTATCCATTCATCCCCAGTGGTGACATCACCGAAAGTCCCAGTCTCGAGTTCTATACCATCTGTGATTGATTATGGCCTAGTGATCTACAGTGCAGCTAATGACACTGCACTGAAAAGGATCACCACTGCATTAAATAAGGCCTGTAGGCTCGTCCTCAGGGCTGACAACCTAATGCACACATGCTTGCTTTATAACCAAACAGACTGGCTTAACCTCAGGAGCAGGATCAAATTTCAGACCTGCATCCTAGGAAAAAAGCAATGCTATATCTCGTACCACCCTGCATCCAACAAATGGTCTGGACAACAAGCTCCTAGCACAATACCAGGGGGACCTCATGTTGCTCACTTAAGGTACCCTTCAGAAGAACATCCCTAGGGCAACGCTCTTTCTCCTATAAGGCTCTGCAATGGATGAATGATCCCCCTATTCTCCTAACTGGTGCTGAAAGCCTGAAGATCTTCAAAACACTACTGTTTCAGCACCTCACCAACTGTTCCACCTTCAACTGCCTCACATAACCGACTTCCATTTGGTAGATCCATTTCCTGCACTTGCGAATAGCACTAGCCTCTTTTCCTTATTAATTACCTTCATCCACTGCACCTGCTATGGAGGGCTCTGTTCCCTCCCCCCCATCCTTACTAGTGCATGAGGACCCATCTCATTCTTGCCAAAGGCCCACAAAATATGCTTATTAGGCTGTTTCTAAGGCTTCGCAAAATATGCTGGTTAGACTGCTCCTCCCTTCACGTCCTCTCTCCCACACCCCCCCTCACCATTTCCTCATCCTTTTCCCTCCCAGCTCTCCAAAGACTCAATCCCCCGCCCCCTTACCACCTAGCTATCTAATCTACTTATATCCAACAAGGCCTACATCTGGCAGCATTGAGCTCTCTCACTTTCTTTGTAAGCCATCCCCTTCTTTCACAGTCTCACTATTTAGCACTTTTACTATGCCATACTGTAACCCTTCAGTGTTCCTGCTCATTATACTACATGTCTACAAACAAACTGTGTGTAATTGTAGTATGTATTGTGAACCTTGCTTATGCAATTTTGCAATCGGATTAATTGTGACCTTACTATATGTTGTACTGTATGCTCTGCTATGACGTGGAACCTTTGTAAATGAGCTTCTAGCTCAAAGGTTGTTTCCGAATCAATAGACATGAAACATTTCTTTCTCCTGAAGGCTGAAGAAAAGTGAAGCTCCTTGTCCAGTATTGATTGCCCTCTGCTTCCCAATGAACCCTCTTGTTAAGGTTTATGCAGCAATCGCAAACGGCAAGGTGATGCTTTGTGTCACAGACCGAAAGGACACTAGAGGCTACTGCACGGACATTACCAAGAAGAACTCGAGCAAGCTGTATAATATGCATTACCCCAGACGCATGAAAATGAATATTTCAGGTTATGAGTCGGGGGAGGGATTCACAATAATTTAGGAGGGATACATAAATGTTGTTTGCCTCGGTATAGAGATTCCTATTGTTAATGATGATATGCTGCTTCACTATAACAAGCGCTCAGGTAATCTACAATATGAAGAAGCAAACATGCCTGTATTCAGTGGAGGAAGGGTGCAAAAAAAAAAACAATAGAGATGTGATAAGGTCTCATTTTTTGGAAACCCATTAGTAGTGAAGAGGCAGCTTTCAAATGGGGTGTGGGGCCTGGGAGGAAGTAGCTTTTCCCGGATCTCCCCCATGGTCCTCCTAGCATATGACTCTAATCTTTTTTTTTTCCTGGAGTATTCTTTTTCGTGTTGATGGGGGGGGGGGTGAGTGGAGAGCAGGCTTAATCTAGGGACTGGGAATGCCCTAATTGTTGGGACCTTTGCTTGTGCTCCCTGACTTAGTGGGGAGACATGAATGGAGCTGCCAGTGGGGTGCCATTCCTTGTTGAGAAGTCATATTGTGTGGCCCATTATTTAACATAGAGGGCATGGCACTCGGGGTGGTAATAATGGTCATAATATCAGAGGAGGGTGGGTGGGAATTTTTCACAGAATCTATAAATATGCCTTTAGTTGAGATTTACCCTGTAAAGCAGGTGCCCTGTAATATCATGGTTTTTGCTAAACAGGAAGCACCACCTGCATATAAAAGAGAGAGACTTGTAAATGACATCAAGCAAATAATAGAGCGAGGATCATACGATAAATCCAGGTAGCATCTGGAAACAAGCGGTCCCCGCTCATCATGCTTATCTGGTTAATCTCTTAAATAAATAAATAATTAAATAAATAAATGGGATACCATTTTCTTCGGTGGGTGAGAGATGGCATAGGCTACAAAGATGTGAAACATGCTTGGGCAATGAATCCTTGTTTTAAGTTTTTTTCTCGGCTCTCAAAGTAATGCGGAGGCCCATGTAGTGGGCCCCAAGAATGGGGCACACCACACCACTACATCCTCCTGGAAGGGGACATCCAGGAGTAAGGATTGGACCCACTGGAGGAACAGGGAATATATGTTATATTCCCCACATCTGGAAGTTATATTAGATGTCACGTGTTCTCTGTTTAATGTTTAGGTGTTTTGTTTACTTGTAAGGTGGTTTAACTATAGCAGCCACCCGAGAAAAAATTGTTAGGTGAGGGACGGGGGAAGAGGCCACAGAAATCAGTAGGTTATTCTTCACTTTACCCTATATATGCCAGTACAACTAACAAAGATCCTTTTTTATAATATTAATGGTCTAGCCGGCCTGGTGACTCTGAGGGCTGAGGCGCTGGACGCCTTACCTCGCGTCGCACTGGCGACCCATGTTTGGGAACGGACATGGGTCGCCGGGGGTTGGCAGGGAGGAGAAGGATTGAGCATCCCCAGGACTGCTCTCCTTCTCCGGGGAGGGGGGTTGGTAGGGCCCGGCGATTGCCTGCCCCTAGCAGAGGCTGGGAGGTGGCACGTCAGCTCTAAGAGCGTGGGGGAGGGACTGGGGCAGGCATTTGAGGTAGTGCTTGAGAGTGTCGGCGCCGTGCTGGCACCATTGCACTTCACGGCTTCTCAGGGGAAGAACCGGAAAAACAAGAAATTGGGAGTCCTCTGCAAGGATGACAATAGTCCACACCACAACAGGCCTGGGAAGGCACCTCCCTGAATACTCATCCGGTCCAGTGGGTTGAGTCGCTCCCCACCCCCTGCCATGAAGGGTAAGTCGTGGGTTTCAGGGGAAGGGGCCTCATACCTGGTGTCTCTGTGGGGAAGGGGAGTCAGAGGGGCAGCAGAGGACTCCGAGGGGGAGAAAAATAGTAACTAAAAAAAAAATAAATAAATAATATTAATGGTCTCACACACCCTATCAAACAGAAGAAAGTGCTAACTTATATTCGTCAAAATAAACCTTTGTGCTTCTTCTGGTAACCCATCTGTCACAATTGGAACATTAAAAGCTAACCAAATTTGGGTACAAGTAAGTGTACTCCTCCTCCTCCTATAAAACAAGTTGCAGGAGAGGGGTAGCAATACTGATTCCTAATAAAACTATTTTTGAAACCTCAGAGGTAGTTACAGATAAAGTAGATAGATATGTTTCACTTAAAGGAAAATACAGCTGGCAGACCATCACCTTGGTTTCAGTGTATACTCCTCCCCCTTCCTAGTCTGAGTTTTATAGAACTTTGTTAACCCTAATAGTAGAGAGGATGGAAGGCAACTTAATCTGCGGAGGGGACTTAAGCTTAACCCTTACTCCACAGTTGGACAGTACTTCGAATACACACCATTGGGAACACCAAGTGGCTGGAAAAGTTAAAAATGTGTTGGGAGAACTGGGACTTCTGGATGCTTGGAGGTTTTTGCAGGGCTCCAATAGGGGATATGCCATACTTTTCTCAGGAACATCAAATATATTCCAGAATAGATTTATTTTTTAACATAAAAACAAACTCAAGACATTTTGAAGAATATTGATACGGGTCCGTTGGGAATATCGGACCATGCCCCTCTTTTATCTTGATTTAGCCTTAAATATGCAACAAAGAATTTCCTTCTGGAGACTGAATGTGTCGCTGTTGGAAGATCACAAGGTCAGGAAACAAACATCACAAACCATTCACCAAGCTGTCCAGGAGACTTCCACCCCAGGGACCTCGGCTGGGATCCTCTGGGACACCATTTTTCCTCTGCGCTTTTATGTTACATATTGCGCACTTTAATAGGAGTTTAATTTAATATTAAGCTAAATAATTTTAATGTTATAACTTATACTCAGTTGACATATGAATTACAAAACTGGCAGTGCGATGGACATAGACAAGGGGGCTGGGTTGCGATACACTCTGACCAACTCGCAGAACAACAAATTTAAACTTACTTTTATTTTTAGGAAGTAGAAATGGCGACATTCAAAGATCATAGCTCAATTGGAATCTAACATATTGGTCACAATTAAATTTGAACAAGATAATACTTCCTTCAGAAATTTCACCCAATGTTGGAAACCTTTTTAGGGTATTAGTTGCCTAAACATACTGTCTAACTGATGAGTTCGCATTTTAATTTGACCTATTGGTTTCGTTGCTTTTACTTATTTATTCACTGTACTATATACATTGTAATGAATTCCTCTGAGTATTCTATAATAAAGAAGTAAGTAAAAAAAAAAAGTCCCTCATGAGAGGGAAGTTGATTGCTATTGCTACATACAAGAAAAGACAGAATAGAAAAGCAGCAAGCCTTAGAACTGAAAATAAGGACGTCCAGTGATGTCATGCACCAGACCAGATGCTAGAGGAATAGCTCTCTCCAGGAGCTCCAACAAACTACCTTTTTTAACAGTGGCTACTAATTAATTTTACCTAAAAACCATCCTAAAAGGTAAAACTATGCCAAACCCATTAGAAGAACCCACCTGCAATCCAGCGGGCTCCCAGGATGGAGAGAGATACACTGACGGAGGATCAGAGAGTGAAAGCTCACAGGTCTCACTCCCCTTCCGGCGCAGTTGCAGCAAAACTGGGAAAGTAAGCAATGCCTCCCTACAGAAACAGATTACCTTACTCCTGGCAGAGATGCGGGAGTTCAGGGAAGAAGGTCAGCCATAAGTGCCTTAAGAACAAACATCGGCAAACTTGAAACCAAGCAGGAAGGCCTGGAGGAACAGCTTCTAACCATGGACCAGCACATGGACACATCTGAACGGGTGATTGTACAACTCCACCAAATGGTTAAGACACTACAGGAATGGGTAGAGGACAATGAGATGAAATAGAAGGAAAAGCATCAGGCTCTCAGGAGTCCCTGAGGGTTCCAAAGGTCTGAACTTTATTTTTTTCCCACAACAATTGCTACGATTTAGCTTACAGCTACCAGACAGCATGACCCTTGAGACAGACAGGGCCCACCACACACTCGGCCCTCAGCCCCCACAAGGAAGCCACCCGCCCACCATCCTCATCAAGTTCCTCGGATTTCAAGAGAAAGAATCAGTACTGCATACAGACTGGAAGCAGGGAATCGTAAAGCTGAATGGTCAGAGAATCTACCTAGAAAACGATTACACACCAGAGACGCAGAAAAGAAAGGCATACATCCCAATAATGAAAGTACTACAGAATGCCAAGCTACACTTCAGGACACCATATCCAGCGAAAATTATCATTTTCTTTCCAGATGGCACACAACAATTCGAAACCCCGGAGGCAGTGACAGAACAGCTGGCAAAGCGAAAGATGGATCTGCCGCTAAAACCCCCATGCTTGGCAGTGGCTCCTGCAACTAAACTAGCGCAGATGAGATGGTAGCAATGCTGGAGAGGCACACTGAGGCAGTTGGGGGCAGACGCCCTCCAGAAGATTGTAGAAGACCAAAGAAACCAACAAAGACTAACACCGTCAAACTCCTCTAATGCAAAGTGACTACCCCTGGTAAGACAGTTTGTTTGTTTCTTGGGGCCAGGGGAGCCAGAACAGATTTAGCCCGAGGCTAGCAGAGGGCCCTTTTCCCATGGTCTCCGAAACTGTTGCTTGTCTGACTGTACATGGGTGGGGGGGGTTGTCCCACTACCCCCTTCCCTGATGACAGAACTGAACACCGGAGGGTTACGCCTCAACTCACTCCAAAATAAAATGGGACTTTGGCACTGCTTCTGGACAGCTCATTGTAAAACGTGAAAAAACAGGCCACTGAAGCATCATAGTCCGAAAGCAGACATTTGAATGAACTTCTGAACAGGGGAGGTTCCACTGCCTCCCAGCAGCTGAACATGATACACCTGTTTTGTTTTTTCTTTCTACCCCCTACAGATTAAGAGGTACCAAACCTCGATATAGAATGTGTGGGTTGCGCCCTCCTGGCAGCGGGGAAGAGGCCGGTGTTTGCCTTGGTCCTCGCGTGATCCAGACTACACACAGCCTTTTCACCCATGCAGTTGAGCGCCTTGGACACAAGGGCCTTGGTTAGAATGACACAAGAGACCAGACAAGACTAACAGCTGGAGATAAATTAGAGTGGACGGTAAAAGGGGGGGTTCCGGCACCTAACTGCTGTCAAAACACAGAGTGAGCAAGGGGAGTCCTCACGATTGCAGGAGCATGTGGAGTGGGGAGGTTTCCTGCTGCTATACGACTTGATTCCTGCATGGCCGGACTAGCCCTTGGTTGCTGTACTGGGGGGGAGGAGGTACCCTGCAGGTGCACAGCTTGCTCCCTCCGCTGCCAGACTAGCTCATGGCTGTCATGCAAACATAATTTAAAGCATGGTGGGTGAGGTCTATCCATTCTGGTGGGAACTGATACAACAATCTGTGGGGAAGGGGACCGTGGAAAGGTAGGGGAGAACAATGGTCCTAGAGACCATGCACATGCATGCTAATTGACCCAAAGGGGTTGGGGAGGGAGGGAGGGTGGAGAGGCACCAAGGAAGCCAGAAGGTACAATCTAGCATGGCGGAGTGGCCTGCAAAGCAGCGGATTAGCAGTGAACAGATTGCAAGGGGAGATATGGGTGGAGAAGTATGATTAATGCCACCCTCATCCGTCTCTGGGTCCTGATGGGCACTTACCAAGTAACCCAAGTGGGATTCTGGGGAGGAAGCCGTAAAGGTGAAACAGTGCCACAGCAACTGATCACTCCCGGCTGCTAAACTTCTCCCTTACAAGACCAGGGAATGCCCAGATGGATGCATCATGCTGTACACAATCAGATAAGCATTTGGTTCTTGTACTTTCTGTCTTACAGCTATGCACGGCTTCATTACTAGCACCTAAAGCCGTATAAGGCAGTCGAATTATTGAACTTGATATCTGAAATGTTGTGTTCTTTTTTATTCCCTTCTTTCTCTCTCTTCTCTCTCTCCCTTAGAGCTTGAGCCTCGGACAGAGTGGTACATTGCCTCTGTGTGGTCCTGACTGCGAATAAATGCGGTGACGATGCAGCACTGGGCAGCATGGATTCTCCTGTGCAATCTATGGATGGGATATGAACACCTGCAAGCAGGTACTGTCTGATCTTTAATTCCTGAACGCTTCTAAGAAAATGTAGCCATGTAAAACAGACATACCAGAGGGGAGCCCCCGATATCAGTAGAGGTCCACAGGGACATAGAGGTAACATCCACAGTTGAAGAGGAGGGAGGGAGGGGGAAAGTAAGGAGGCAGGGAAGAACAACAAGCTGAAGTGCCAGCCGGGTGCACAACTGGGACAGGGAAGAGAGACCCGGTGGGGGGGGAGACCCAAAGGAAAATAACTCACACTAAGGGAAGGGTTCCTGGGGAGGATGGTGAAGTCACCCTCCTGAATGACCATAATCACACTCTCCTAGACATCGTAGATGTCAGAAGGCCCCTCAACAGAGGTGATGCCTTCAGGCAGGGTGGCTGCCCTGCCCACTGGATCTACTAAAAGATCCTCTGAAATGGAAATCACAGTTCTAGTTAAAGGTTCTACAGGCACCCAGTTGGCACCTCAGTTCCCCAATGTTCAAAGGTTGACACTCGTGGCTCAAGTTTTAAATGTTGTTAGAGTAATAATTAGTGTCCCAAGGTTACAAAGGCAGTTTAAAGAACACTGGCATACATTCCTAGATCCAAGAGAGGAGCAAAGAAAGGGAATTGGCACTCAGGGCACGAAGGTAAAGAAAAACATAATGTACAGGCAATCTTTATTGAATAACAACAATGATGAAGGATAAACTGCATTTATATTCGTTTAATCTGAATGGGTTGTCCACTCCCACATGAAGGTCAAGGGTGATGGCACACATCAAGAGGGTTAAAGCGGGCCTGGTATACTTACAAGAGACTCACCTGACAAAGGGAGAGCACCAAAAACTGAAAAGCTTTGGCTACTCTGAAGTCATCTCCTCGTCCCGGGGGAATAAGAGGAGTTGCCATCCTGATCCCACGGAATACCCCATTCACTATTACGTCCCAGTGGGTGGATCCTGATGGCTGCCTGGTGATTGCACAGGGGAGGCTGAATGATATAGAAGTCACCTTGGTCAATATATATCTCCCCTGGGCATTACTGTAGCTGCAATGAAACCCTTCCTGGACAAAGTAGTCCAACGAACGAAAGGCACTCTGATGTTGGCAGAGGATTTTAATACAGCACCCAACCCAGGATGGGACTCCTCACAAGCTAAAATCACACTCACATACCTGAGACAGCACTACTATGAGGTGGGCCCCAGGGCCACTAGACTCCTTGCCTACTAGGTATGACAGCAGAGGCACTTAGCCATGGTCATCTCGATTTGGCACCCAATAGAGGGCCACAGACTCATTAAATTGCATGAAATAGCTGACGGTTTTAGCACCTATTATAGGAGTCTGTATAATGTGGAACAACAGGCCCCCAGGGACTCCATCAACACTTACTTGCATTCACTGCAGCTCCCTAACCTGTCCCCCGAGCAAGGAGAACAACTGACAACACCGATCACCCTTGAGGAGGTTTGGGCAGCCATCAGCCACTCCAAAACACAGAAAGCTCCAGGACCAGATGGATATGGCCCAGAGTTTTATAAGGCCACATGGGACACCCTCACAAGAATCTTACTGGCAGTATATAACTGTAACCTGGAAGGGGACCCCCTCACCACTGTCTTGGGGTTATGCGTCCATATCCGTGCTCCCAAAGCTGGGGGAAAATCCACAACTCTGTGCTTCATATAGGCCAATATCAGTTTTGAACACAGATTAGAAGCACTTTATGGGCATACAGGTGAAGAGAATAGACCCACTGATGCCCCAGCTAATTGCCCCAGATCAGACCAGATTTGCCAGGTAAAGGACAACTGTGGACAACGTTAATCGCACCCTGCATACTGTCCACGAAATGAGCAAATCACAGGATCCCTCGGCACTGATCAGCTTGGATGCTGAGAAAGCATTCGATAGGGAGTCCTGGCCCTTTCTATATGGGGTGATGGGTAGAATGGGTTTACCAGCACCAATCATACAGGTACTTAAAAACATTAATCAAATCAAATCAAATCAAGTTTATTTATAATGCGCTTTTCAGCATATCGAAGCGCAATTACAAAACAACATCTTACATAATAAATAATGAAATAAAAACAATAAAAAGCAGCAATAAACCTATCCAAAAGCTAATTCAAATAAGTAACTTTTCAGGGACACCTTAAATGATTCCGTGGACAGGCACTCTCTAATCTGACGAGGTAGAGAATTCCACAGGGTTGGGGCCATAAAAGAAAAAGCTCTGGCCCCTGATGACTGAAGACGAACCCTGGGAATCTCTAGCAATCCCTTGTCAGCGGAGCAGAGTGTGCAGAGAGGGTGGTAAGGTCGAAAGAGATCTTCCAAGTAGCCCGGTCCCTGACCGTGTAGGGTCTTATAGGTCAGCAACACGACCTTGAAGGTGATTCTCCACCGCACCGGCAGCCAGTGCAGTTAGCGCAGCACAGGAGTGATATGGCAAGTTCTCGGTAGCCCAGTCAACAGCCTGGCTGCAGCGTTCTGCACCAGCTGCAGGCGACGGAGATCCACCCCCGGTAACCCTAGATATAGAGCATTACAGTAATCAAGACGTGAGGAAACAAAGGCGTGGACCAACACAGGAAGGTCATCATGTGGAACAAGGTGTTTTATCCGGGCAATATTCCTCAGATGGTAAAAGGAAGATTTGACAGTGGTAGATACCTGTGCCTTCAACATTAACTCGCTGTCAAGAATTACACCCAGATTCCGCACCTGTTCGGAAGGTCTCAACTGGTTACCTCCTAACACAAGGCCAGAGGGGGACCCAGGAGTCAACTTCTCTACATGATGGCCCGGCTCCACAACCAACACCTCAGTCTTATCTGGATTTAATTTCAACCAGTTTGCACTCATCCAGTCCTGAATCTCAGCGAGGCAGTTATTAAAGACCGATAAGGTGTCATTCTGTTCGGGTACAAAGGACATATAGAGCTGTGTCATCTGCATAGCAGTGAAAACTCAGTCCATAACGCCTTATAATGTCTCCCAACGGCAGCATATACACCGTGAACAACATGGGGGAAAGCACAGAACCCTGTGGCACCCCACAGGACAGAGCAAAGGAAGCAGAGAAAAAAATTCCTGAGACTACCCTCTGACTTCTGCCTGTGAGGAAGAGTAAACCATCTAAGGACTGTCCTGACAGTTAGCACACTGCAGGTGATCCAGCAACATCCATGGTCCATAGTGTCAAATGCTGCAGAGAGATCAAGGAGGACTAAGATCGAATGGCTCCTCCGATCTCGCTATTAGAGATCATTAAGCACCGAACCAGCTACTGCCGTACTATGCCTCTTTCCTGAAACTGGACTGGAGAGGATCATAGGACCTCATGGGTGGTAAGAAAATCATCGCTGCAACGCGACTACTTTCTCAATAACCTTGCCCAAAAGGGCAGGTTAGAGATCGGTCTGTAGTTGCGAGACAGTCTGGGTCAAGGAAGCTTCTTTAACAGGGGTGTCACGATAGCCTCTTTCAAAGACTCCGGAAACACCCCTTGATCCAAAGAGCACCAGACTATCTCGGCAAGGACTGGTCTGATCACATCCATGCACCCCACAAGGAGGCATATAGGACCAGGATCCAAACTACAGCAAGTCGGTCGCAAGCCCTGGACAATCTTCATGATATCCATGATCGCTGGCTGGTCAAAATCTGTCCAGACAGACGGAAGGCCTGCAACCCCACATCGATCACTGCCACGCTCATTAGAACGCATACCATGGATCTCCAACCTGATCGATGACACCTTATCCTCAAAGGACCGAGCAAACTCATCACACTTTATTTGTGAAAAGGCTCTCCAACCCTGCAGACAGGCTGGATTGCACAGTCTGTCCACGGTCCGGAAGAGCTGAGCTGGTCGATTTCTTGAAGCAGCTATCTCCTGGGACAGGAACTCTGCCTTCTTACGGGAGATTTCTGATTGATAGTCCACATAATGGGCCATCAATCTAAGTCTGTCACCTTCCAGGCCAGATTTCTGCCAACAGCGCTCCAATCTTCGCGCCTTTCTCCTCAACTCCCTCAATGTCCCATCAAACCAAGGGGACCGAGGGCGAAGAGAGAGGGGGTGAACACGGACAGGCGCAATGGAATCCAGTGCCCTCAGCACCATATTATTATAGTGCACCACTAAGGCATCTGGTTCCATGCACTCCATAGGCCAATTCAATAGGTCCAGCACCGCTATCAGACCCTCAGGGGTAACTCCCCTCAAAGGGCGGTACCGGACCATCTCCAAAGGGGTAGATCTCACAAGGGGGGCTGCGAAATTGAATCTTATGGAGTGATGGTCAGACCACACAACTGGTTCCACCACCAGTTCCATGATCTCCATCCCCAGGGTGAACACCAGATCCAGAGAGTGACCCTGAATATGGGTAGCAGCAGTAACAACCTGTGTGAAGCCCAACAAAATCATTAGTTGGAGGAAGTTTTGACCAAAATGCGATCCCCAAATGCGTGTGTAAAAGTGAACGGGCACCATTCACAAAATTTCCCCCTCCTGAGAGGCACCCGCCAGGGATGCCCACTATCACCACTCCTGTTTGCTCTATATATTGAACCCCTGGCACAAAGAATTAGGGAATTGACCCTGGTGGGAGGGATCCAGAGAGATAACATAGAACACAAATTGGCCTTTTATGCAGACAATGTGCTTTTATATCTGACCAACCCAGAGGAAACATTGCTGGCAGTACATGACATTCTGGAGGAATTTGGCAGACTCTTGGGATATAAATTAAGCATATCCAAAACCAAGGTCTTAACCTTTCAATACCAGCCATCACAGCAAACCAGGCAAAGGTACCCATATAGATGGGCCTGGAAAAACTAAAATACTTAGGGATATACCTGGCAAGAACACACAAACCAGCACTCAGTAATAATTATACTAACTCCACGGTACAGCTGAATGCAGACATCACACAATGGAACATGTTACCACTCAGCCTGACTAGATGTATAGATCTTATTAGGATGATAGTCCTACCCAGGGCATTATACTTATTCCAAAATGTGCCTGTGGCTCTCCCAAGGGAGCTATTCCGACAATGGAATAAGAGTATCTCCAGGTTTATTTGGGCTGGACATAAACCCTGTGTCCGGTTCCAAATACTGTGCCTTCCCAAAGGAAAGAGTGGCCTTTCCTTGCCTCACCTACAGATGTACTACACAACTGTCCAGCTGGGACACCTCCTAGCGAGGCAGTTAGGTGCAGCAAATTCACACTGGCGGAGGATCGAACAAGTAATACTCCCTGATGAGGAGTATTTTCAAACCATATATGATGCAAGAAGTCTGGCCAGAAACATACCCACAAACCACCCCTGGTTCCGACACAGACAACATGCCTGGGCCACGGCCAGATGGTTATTGTGCTTGACCCCCTTTTTGCCACTACTATGCCTGATTTACCTTCTGCCAGGCTTTACTCCAAATACAATGGTTGCCAGGTTTAAGGAATGGGACTCCCTTACACTTCCTTACCTATCCCAATTCACAATGAAGGGCACATTCAGAACATTCGACACCTTGCAACGGGAATATGGACTGAACCAAACAGATTTTTTCAGATTCCTACAAATCAGGCACTACTTTTCGCAACTACTGCATGCTACTAGGCAGCCTGAACTTTACCCACCAATTCTGACACATATGCTACTACTCATTCGCACTGGGGGGTTGCCCACCTGGTGTCCACCCTGTACAGACCATTGCTGCAGTCCCTAGGCAGGCTCACCGGATCCATAAAGATGCAGTGGGAGGAGGAGTTGGGTAGCCCAATCTCAGACAGCCAGTGGGTGGCGGCAACACAAAGAAAAGCTAAGATGTCAAGCTCACATCAATGGAGGGAATACTCCTGGAGACACCTGATAAGGTACTTTTTAACCCCAGCTATTACTAAACATTACTCCATAGCAGGTTCCTCTAGCTGCTGGCATAACTGCAGCGAAACAAATGCACATCATACGCATGTGATGTGGAGTTGCCCCAATCTGGCTCCCTTTTTTCAAAGCATTCAGAGAGAGCTTGAGGTGCTCTTCGGGAGGGAAGTCCCACTGACACCAGAATCGTACCTACTACTGCAATATAATAAATTAAATGAGGACCCAAACTCCTGATACTTATTGGGGATATTACTAACCACAGCAAAAAAAGTGATAACCAAAGCCTGTCTTACCTCAGGGTTCCCACAATAAAGGAGTGGTGGGCTATAGTGAACCAAATATACTATGTGGAAAAAATCACTCACAGACTGAATGATCAGGATGAGAAATGCTCCTCCAGATGGAATAGGTGACTGCCTTATTATATGGTACAGGACGGCATGTTTGTTCCTTGAGCCATACAGGTAACACTGGATAGATGGAACAAACTCAAATAACAGAGGGTCTTCGGTTAGAGGCGGGGGTGGGATGTCCCCCTTCCCTGGGGTCCCCCCTCCCACCTTTAACTTCATTTACCCTTTTACATCATTAACCTCACCCATTTGTCTGTAACAATTCACACTATGTATGTTTGTTTCTTCTATACTACTGTACCATTGTCTGTAACAATTTCACACTATGTATGATTTGTTTCGTCTGTATTACTGTACCATTGTAACCCCCAGGGTGCATCTGGAATCAAGCGGTACTCCGCTCAGCATGCCTTCCTGGTAAATCTCTTAAATAAATAAATAAATAAATTTACCAGGCCTGCCTCAGGGGAAGATAGGAGGTTGGACACGCTGCTTCCAGTGGAGGCACAGACAGGTGTGGGGGACCCTGGAAGGTCCATACCACCTCCCCCCAATTAGTGTGATGAACATCTGTGATGGTCATTCACCCTTACGCAATACAGTTCAAAGTATGGAAAACACAATATAACTCAAAACAATGCAGTGTGTCTTGTTTTTCCTTTTCTAAAAACCTGTTTGTGGCAGTGGCTAAGTGGGGGAGGCAAAATGGAATGTTAGAGTCTGACCAGAGTGTGGCAGGCTCCATTGGACAGACTCTTACCATTTAACTCTACAATAAAGCGTGTTGGTTCAGCAAGCTACATCTTTGCACGAGGACCCTGTCAGCAGTAATAGCGTGTTCTACCTGGTTGGTGCTTCCTGGGATAACTTTCGCGCTGCTGGCTGAGTGTGTTTGAATTCAGTGTTAGTCTACCGCAATATACAACAAGCTGCTGCAGTTGAGTTGAAGTAAAGGTACTGTGCCTGTGTGAAAGTTGTGCCCTGTTTGTGCCACATGTACTGTATCTTGCACCTTCTACACTACAGCACTTTATATTATTGTGCGCCATACAGTTGCTTATTGAACTTTACCCACATTATTGACTGTGCTCGTTTCTGTGCGCCGGGACAATCTGTTGCTTAGCAACTGTATACATACTGCAGTAGCTGCCCCATTTGATTTTTTCCTCCACCTGTAACCACTTGCTTGAAGGCTTATTCCCGTTGGTGGCCACTTCAAGGAAGGAAGAGTCATCTGCCTTAACCACCTGAAACGCGGCAGCGGCTAAGTGGGGGAAGCAAAGTGGAACATTAGAGTCTGACCGGAGTCAGACCGGATGCAGACCAGGACTCTATATTCTACGATACAAAGTGCATACCTGTATGGTATATGTGTTACTGAATCTTCTGTGTAGTATAATATTGAATTACTCCATTGTAACTATGCTTAAGCGAGGGCGTGTGGTGGGTTTTGCTTTTATGTTATGTGTCCTGTGGGAAGATGTCATGTTCTCTCATATTAGTAACACTGAAACAAGAAATAAGGGCTGGGCCGGTGGTGCTGAGGGTTGAGGCACTGGATGCCACACCTCGCACCATGCCAGCGACTCGGGTTCGGGAATGAGCCCGGGCTGCTGGGGGTCGGCAGGTGAGACAGAGGATCGAGCATCCGGAGGACTGCTCTTCTCTCTCGGGGGGATACAAGGGTTTGTCCAGCATCGCAGTGGCCCCTGGTGGAGACTGGGGCACTGCAATGCTACAGGACACTGTAGTGGGATGCAGAGCCATGGCAAGACATCTCCGGGCGTCATTGCACAACCAGAATCTGCAACTGGGGGAGTGGGGGAAGTGTGTAAACACCAAAAGGAAAAACCCTCTGCCTTCAGAGAGGCGAAGGAGGGTCCCAGGGTACCAGCCTACCACGCCCAATGTCGGGCTCTTTACACATCTCCTCTGATCTCCTCCATCTCCAGTTGCCTATCTAGATTCTGTATAGAGCGGAGAAGCAATCTGGTGGTCCCACCTCGGGGGACTCAGAGCCAAGGGGCTGGGGCCAGAGATGCGGATGGAGAGCGGGGCCCAAAGAGGAGCATACAAGGGCTTCAGACAGGCAGGATCAAGGCAGGCACCAAGTGACCTCTCCAGAAAGAGTTCCGGAGGTCGAAGTGATAAAGAAAGTTTAAAAAAAAAAAAAAGGAAAGAAACAGGAGATATCATATTTCTTCGATTAAAAGCCACAGCTTATAATGGCTATGATGAGTTAAAAGTTGCGGCTATAGATTGAGGGTGGCTAATAAAAGAGGGCGGCTTTTAATCACTTACAGTCCCAATGTTCCTGCTGATTGTCAATTTCTTTCACCTGGTCTGAAGCATCAAAGCCAATAGTTGCAGCATGCATGAGCGAGGTATTGAGTGAGGTATTGAGGAGGCGAGCTAGTGAGAGATCAAAACAAGTTAAACAAGTACTGCTTCCCATGCCGGCAACCCGGGTTCGGGAATGGACCTGGGTCATCAGGGGTCAGCAGGGGAAGGATAGGATTGACCATCTGAGGGACTGCTCTCCTATCCTGGGGAGAGTTAGGGAGTGCCTCGCTCATGTGGTGGCCACCAGTGGAGACCAGGGGCACTACAGGAAGCAATGCACTAGAGGGAACTAGAAAATCGGAAAATCCACGCCGGAAGTCTAGCCGGATGATGGCTGCTGGCCCCAGGCATCCCTGAAGACTCCCATGAAGCCACAGAATGCCTCAGCAGCTCCCAGGACTGAAAGAAAGAAATAGTGTGCTGGTGCCTCCTCCCCACCAGTGCCTTCCCCCTCGGAGGAGTGGCGACCCACCCGGTGAAGGGTTACACCGGGGCTACTCCGTGGATGGCTACAAGTATGAGGTAGGTGGCTGAAGGGGGAGATAGTAGGGACAATGCCTGTGGACCTAGGAAGCCTGAAGGAGAGGCAGCTCGGGTGCACGTAGGGGCAATCAAAAAGATTACTAAAAAAAAAACAAGTACTGAAATGCCAAAACGCAAAGTGTTTGATTTAGAATTCAAAATAGTGGTCACTAAGACAGCCGAGAGAGAGGGAAATCATCCTGTGGCAACAACACTGCATATCGATGAAAAACAGTTTAGATAGTGGCAAAAAATACTGCAGAGCTTAGAGGAGAAAGTGTCGATAATGGGCAGTATGGGCACTAACAGAAAAAGAAGACGCTTGGATGGCGGAGGTCGCAGAGCTCAGTATCATGAAGTAGAGACTGAATTAGCATCTTGGATTGGTCAGCAGCACTACCAAGTCACCAGAAGAGCTGTATCGCTAAAAGCTACTGCCCTAGCCCAGAATTTCATGCAAGCCATGGGTGGGTCCATAGTTTTTATGGTGGTCACTTCAATATGGCAACAAATGACTGTGGGTCAGCATCTCTAAGGTCTTTGCCCCAAAATTGTGAGCTTCACCTGTTTTTGTGCAAAACAAATAACAATTCACAGCATCTTACCATCACTTATAGGGAGTATGGATGAAACCACAATCTGGGTGGACATGCTTGGTAAAAGCACAATCGACTCTGTCAGCATTAAATCAGTTCCACTCCTCACTACTGGTCATGAAAAACAGAGGGTAACTGTATGCCTCGCTGCTATGGCAGATGGACGAAAGCTCCCCCCCCCCGTGTCGTTTTTTAAAGGGAAATGAATGCCGAAGGAAGTGGCTGGTGTTACTGGTGTTATTGTGACCATGTCCACAAACAGGTGGATGAACGAGGACCTCACTCATATGTGGCTTGATAAAGTCTGGGGGGAATAGCATTCAACAAGCGCTTGTTAGTGTGGGACGCTTTCAGATGCCACTTGTTGCCAAACATTAAAAAAGCTGCAAAGAAGAAAAATACAGTCATCTCAGTCATACCGTGGGCTGCACTAAAATCTTACAGCCCGCTGATGTTAGTTGGAATGCCCCGTTTAAGTCATTATACACAGAGTACTATGATGTTTGGCTTTCTACAGAGGAGAGAGAGAGAGGACTGCAGCCGGCTACCCCAAAGCACCTAGCAAAGACGGGATCCTTCAAAGAATCAAGCAAGCACGGCACACGGTTTCAAGAGATGTTATCATAAAGTCCTTCCAGATAAAATGACCTACAATACAGGATTCAGAAAAATGCCAGAAAGATGTTTAGTACATGTTTATTTTTTTTCTTTTCAGGTGTGTGCCATCACCAGCACAGATCCTGACATTATCAGTTGCACCAAAGAGGGGGCATTGCGCATGATATTCGTGCAGAATTGCTTAGAAATGTGGCATCTATCAACTTCTCAGCGCAAGACAGCACCAAGTATAATGAAAGTGACACAACTGTCAACAAAACTGACACCGAAGAACCTGTCAGCTGCTCAGATAGTGAGCTCGGGAGTGAATCAGAGATTGAATGAATTGTCAATTTTATGGTCTTGCACGGTACTGTAATTTAATTTACACTTTTAAAAGTGTCAGACTGAAATAAATACCATATATCAATACTTCCATGTGGTCTCTATGTTCCTGTGGTTTGGTAATGCCTTGGTTACAATGCGCATGGTAGTTGTTTTAGCGGCCTCCTTTTCCTCGTATTCTGCAGTCATAATTCGAGGTGACTTTAATACAATATTCAAAAGTTTGCTGTGGCTATAGATCGAGGGTGGCTAATATTAGAGGCGGCTTAAATTCGAAGAAATTCGGTAAGTGTAGAACAAGCCAAACGACATGTAGCACAGCATGTAATTATTCCTTACATAGTTGCCATGTGTTGGGACACAGTGGTAAATATGTGGGGTATAATGTGGGTTTTTGCATTAAGAAGATGAAGTTAGCATGTTTTTTGGCATGTACGTGTTGTAGAGCCTGGTCTTTATGCTGGATTTTATTTGTTTGTTCTGGGGATATTGACCCTAATCCAGGCCCAATGGTTAATGATGTGGCTGATGAAGATTTTTTTTATACATAATTCCTACGGAATTAGAATCATGCATTTTAATGCTCAAAGTTTGATGACAAAATTACACGAGGTTGAGGCATGGATTAGTTTGTATAGCCCAGATATTCTGGCACTAAGTGAGATTTGGTTACATTCTACAATATCTAAATTCTGAGATTGCTACTCAGGGATATAACATCTATAGAAAGGATCGTTCTAGTGGGAGGGGGCGTTATGTTTTATGTAAAAACAGAATATTTAGTGATAGAAAAAAATGCAATGACAGAGGAGATGGTTCTCTGTGAACATCTTGCTATTCAACTGGTATTTGGTCTTACTAAAAAGTTAACCCTGTGTTGTATTTATATACCCCCAAATGTTAGCAAACCTGGGTTACAGCCATTTGCTGAGCACCTTAACATTAGAGCAGTGGGGGATCTTGTGCTTTTAGGTGACTTTAATTCAAATTGGACTAGTTCTGAGAATGCCAGATTGAATGGAGTCTTGATTCCCACTAATCTAGAGCAACTAATCCCACTTCCTACTAGATTAAATAATAGATCAAAAAAGCACACCGTTTTAGACTGGGTGCTGACAAATAATGTGACTCATGTCTTGAAGTGTGGTATAGTTGTTGATTCTGTGAGCAATCATCTCCCCCCCTCCCCATTTTGTATTTGGAAACATTAAGTTGCTACAAAACCTAAACCTGTTATCCGTACCTTTAGAAATTTTTCAAATTTTGATTTGCTGGGTTTTCGTACATGACTAAGAAATATTGAGAGGACTTGTTTGTTCTCCATTCCTGATGTCAGCTGTGACCTTGATTTTTCCTGAGTTTACTACAGTTTTAGATCACTTTGGCCCATAACAAAGCACAGAACCAGTGGTAAACTATCAACCTGGATTACCCCTTTTTGTTGAAGATGATTAGACTCCAAGATAAATCTTTGAGGAACGATAAACTAGATAGCTGTGAGCAAAATTACCAGGCCTATTGCTGTCTAAGAGATCTATGTAAATCTCACATTTAAAAAGCTAAAATTGATTATATTAAGCAAAACGGACTGATGGTATTTTGTACAGTCATACATTTTGGAAAACAATTAATAGTTTAATCAGGCTGAGTAATGTCTCTGAGCTATCTATGAAATTAGGTGAAAATTTGATTACATGTCCACAAAACATAGCAAATGAGTTTAATAGGATATTCACACATCTTGTCAGGTTTCAAATGCAAAGGCACTGACCCTATTTTAACTGAGTCTTTTGCTGTGACTGGTTATGGGCCAGGTTTTATTTAAAAATAACTACACCAAAGGAAGTGAAGAAACTGTTAAAAATATAAACAAGATAGCTCAAGGGTGCTAATGGATTAATTCCCAATCTGTTGAGAGATGCTGCTAGGAATTAGCATACTCTGTTAGTATCATTTTAATCTGTCTTTTTCTTTAGGTCAAGTTCCTGATATTTGGAAACACTCCCTGGTTGTACCCATTCATAAATCTGGTTCAACTCTTGAGTTTGGGAACTATAGGTCTATTTCAATTTTAATCGCTTTAGCTAAGGTTCAGGAGAAAATTGTGTATAATCAGTTTTATTACATTTATTGAACAGAATGGTCCCTTGTCTCAGGCTCAGCATGGGTTTAGAAAGGGTAGGGGTGCTGATACAGCCTTGGTCGAGTTCACGAACGCGGTCCTGAAGGGTATGGAGAGGGATTGTTTAACCGGGGCCGCATTTGTGGACTTGACCAAGGCATTTGATTTGGTTGATCATGACCTTTTGGTTCATTCCTTGGGCTCACTTGGAATAGGAAGCCCTGTGCTTAATTGGTTTAAAAACTATCTTAGTGATAGGTACCAAAGAGTTAAATTTTGGGGCACTATATCAGAAACTGCACTGGTCAAGTATGGAGTTCCACAGGGCTCCATACTGGGTCCAGTGTTATTCCCATTATTTTTTTATAAAATTAGTTCTATATTTAGGAAAGCTAGGCTTACACTGTATGCAGATGATGCAGTTATTTATTCTTATGGTACATCTGCTGCTGATTTGAGCTCTACCTTGTCTGTGGAAATGGGTATTCTTCAGCATTGGCTTGAAGCAAACAGAATGGTTTTGAACAAGGCAAAAACCAAAACTATGATTTTTGGTACTAGGGCTAGAATTAAGGAAGGTGGGCAGTTTTTACAGGTTAACAACCTTGATGGGTCATGAGCATGTTCTCACCTCTCAGTATTTGGGTGTCACATTAGATTCTCATCTGAACTATGATGCACATCTTACTAGTGTTACCGCAAAATTTCATTCTAAAATATTGTTACTGTATAGAATATGTTCACACCTGACTCTAGAATGATAATTGCTAGACAATGTATTGTTCCAATAGTTAATTACATAGCTGTAGTGACAGATGATGCATCAGCTAATGTAGCTAAAAATTCCACATTATTACAAATTATTGGTAAATTTGCCTTCTCTCTTCCTCAATCTACACATCACTGTTTAATTTTAAAACAATATGTTGGTTACCAGTACACTTTACATTTTCAATATCTAATGGCTAAATTCTCGTTTAGAATTATTGCATCTGGCATTCCCTAAGTCTTTCTAGACACCTTCAACCCTCTGCCATGGGTTTTTACTCTAGACAAAGGGTACATAAAACCTTGATGGTACCTCTTATGAGAACTTCTAGTGGGCAAAGGGCTTTTGTTTTCTGTTGACCAAGTATTTGGAATAGTCTTCCACTTAATATCAGGAATCAAGTAACTGTTAAAACTTTTTCACAAATGTTATCAATGTATTTTATTGGTTTCTCTGATTGTGACCATTTTAAATGATGTATCATATTGTCTGATGTGGAATTTGCTGTTCCAAGATTTCTAATTTTGTATTAATCTGTATTGTGTTTTATGTGAGTCACACCTATAAATGGTACTTATGTTCCAGTGTGCTAACTCGTTAAATAAACAAACAAACATAATAGCATGAACTTTAACCTCTCAAAGCTGTATTGACTACAAATATACATGAATGTAATTAATTTTGCCAATGTTTAAAATTGTTCAATAAAAATAAATTTACAAAAAAAAAGAACCAAAAATAAAACCCTTGAAAAAATTACAACACGGGCAATATAATAAGAAAAGAGGCGAAGGAACTTGATACTCTTAAAAGAGAATTAAATAACCAGCTAGACTATAAGGTAGAGCTAAACCTCAGAAACCTGAAACAGAGGTATTATGAAGGTGGCCCTCGAGCTATTAAACTGTTAGCATGCAGGCTGAGAGTAAGAAGGGCTAGGGCATGTGTTCCCAGGGTATTACATCAAGGTATTAATTGGTATGTAACTCATACTGAGGAAGTTGCAGAGGCTTTTTAATTCTGTTATGAAGCATTGTACAAAACTCGACCCAGACAGCCTCTTGAGTGAATAGAGAAATATTTAACTGCACTGAACCTGCCCTGGGTGTCTGAGACACAGAATAATGCATTGCGTGCCCCAATATCTGAGAGAGAAATATCGCAGGTGATTAAGGCTGGAAAAATGGGAAAGTGTCCCGGCTCAGATGGCCTCCCAATAGAATGTTATAAGAGATTCTCTGAGGAAACAGTCCCCTTACTGAAGGCAGTATATAAGAAGACAATGGGGGAAGAAAGTAAGCTTCCCCCTTCATGGAATTACGCGGTTATTTCTGTGATTCCTAAGCAAGACAAGGATCCTATACAATGCTCCTCATACCATCCAATATCAATCCTAAATGTAGATTACAAATTTCTCACAACCATCTAAGCAAAGAGATTAGAGAACATGCTCCCCTGTCTTATAAACATAGATCAGACAGGCTTTATAGCTGAGCATCAGGCAGCAGATAATGTGAGGAGAACTATACATTTAATTGACTACTTAAACTTTCAGGAAAATTATTTCATTTATTATGAGTATGGATGCCGAAAAGGCAGTCAATCAACTGGATTGGCTCTTTCTCTATAGAGGCCTTGCCTGTTTTGGTTTCTCCCTTATCTTTATTAATTGCATCCAAACCCTATACAGTGCCCCACAAGCATATGTAAGAACCAACGGTCACCTATTTACCAGTTTCAAATTAGGTCGAGGGATGAGACAAGGTTGCCCTCTGTCTCCTATTCTGTTTGCTTTATATATTGAACCTGTGGCTCAGAAGATAAGATGACGCAGAGATTAAAGGCATCACTATAGGCCCCACAGAACACAAGATAGCATTATATGCCGATGATATGCTGCTCTATCTCAAGGAGTCAGAAGTCTCTTTGGACAGAGTAATGGCACTCATAGGAGAATTCTCCACCCTTTCTGGGTATACCCTGAATGAATCCAAGACAGATGTTCTCATGCTTAATACTCCCCTGAAACAACTTGAGATAAATACCCATAAGATGGGGCCTGCAGAAATTAAAATACTTAGGAGTATTCCTCAGACCCACTACATCCTTTCTTTATTTGGATAATTATGCCCCATTGATAAAAACAATACGGGAGGATTACCGAAGATGGTCTCTTATTCCTTTCCCATTATATTCTAGAATTCAGACAATAAAAATTAATGTTCTTCCCAGATATTTGTATTTATTCCAATGTGCACCAACACTGCTATCTAAGCAGTGGTTTGTGGAGGAGCAAAGAAGGATGCATAGATATATCTGGGATGCTCACCATCCTAGGATTACAACTGCTCTTTTGCTAGCACGAAGGGAGAGAGGTGGATGGGCCTTGCCCTCTTTGGAGTATTACTGGATGGCAGCACAAGTAAAAACAGCATTGCACTGGGGTATTGTTGATTATAATTCCCATTGGAAGAACATAGAACTATTTTTAGGTGATGAAATCCCACTGACAGCCTATTTCTCTATGATGACACCCTCCGGCATAATGGAAATAAATCCCCCCTCTCAGCTCTGGAAACCATCATCCGGGCATGGAACAGAGTAGCTAAACTTAAAAGAATAAAGGAACATGCCTGGAAATATAAAAGGTTAGCATGGGATAGTTCATTTACTCCAAATAAAATGGATCGTTGGTTTAAACATCAAAGTAGTGGAGGGTTACAGTTTCCCAAACAATGTCTCAGAGATGAAATGTTTAAAACATTAAAAGAACTAAAGGAGTTTCAATGGCAGAACAGAGACAGATTCAGATATTTTCAAATATGAGGTTATGTAGTTAGGACTATAAAACAGAAATGGTGGGATACCCAGGGACCACTCAAGCAACCTATTACCTTAGATACTGTGCTGACAAATTTTAAACAAAAAGGAGCAATAACATTATTGTATCAGTTTCTCATGCAAGATACTCATTATATAATAAATCCAACAGAAGCCAAATAGGAAAGGGTGTCCATCTAACACAGAGAGAGTCCATCTAACACAGAGAGAGTGGGAGAACGTTTGACAAAATTCTTTTAAGACAATATCGGCCCAGCGTTGGCGAGAATGTTGGTGGAAAGTGAAAGTGCAATATTTTGCAGTTCCAGCAGTAACAGTTAAATGGAAAACAACAGCTACAGCTGAGTGTTGGCAAGGGTGTGGAGAAGAGGTAGGGGCTCATACTCACATTTTTTGGAATTGTGAAATACTCAGACCTTTTTGGCAGGAGATAAAACAAAGATTAGTTACAATATTTTCTCTAGCAGATGATATCTCAGCGCCCACCTGATACTAGGCTTTAAACCAAAATCTTTAAAAGGTAAAGAAGCAGTTTATCTTTAGAATATTCTAGTGGTGGCAGCCCTAAAGGCGATTACCTGGAAATAGTTAAAAAAAATTCCCCCAACTGTACAGGATTGTAGATGAAATGGCTGAATGGGAAGGTTAACTTTCTGGGTACAAGAGAGGGGAGAAGCATACTTGAATAGATGGTCCAGATGGGAAATAACTAAGGGTAACCTAGAGTAGTAATTTAGGCTTACTTGAGGGAACTTAAACTCAGTCTTTGAATATGTGTTGATGGGTGTGTGAGACCAATCAGAACACTAGTCCATTTGGTAAAAAATGTAGTAAACTGTGGTGCTCCCCTAGGTCCAGCCCACCCTATCACCCAAGAATAGAAACAAATTAGTTATGTGGCTGCATATAACTTAACAAACATTCTAGATGTATAACATTATTACAGTAGTTTCCCCCCTTTGTTTTCTTGTTTTGCATGTTTTGGTCATAATGTTGTATCGACCTTCTTTTGATAGTATCTTTTGTTATCTTCTACATAAACTATGAGGGGGAAATAATATTAGAAAAAGGTATCTGGAAAGACTAAGAACTAATCATAACAGAATTGTACTATTAACACAGCCTGTAGTATGTTGTAACTCAGATACCAATATGTTATGTGATTGAACATCTGCTGAACCCTAATAAAGAAAGTATAAAAAAAAAGGAGGCACTGTCTGCACCTCTGATGGCCCTGTTCAATTCCAGGGGACTGGAGGAGAGCAGATGTGGTCTCACTACACAAAAGTGGGAATAAGGAGGAGGCAGGAAACTACCTAGCAGTAAGCCTGACTTTGGTGGTGGGCAAGGTTATGAAAACACTACTTAAAGAAAAGATTGGGGAATACCTTAAAATCAGTGAATTGCAGGATCTGAGGCAGCATGGGTTCAAATGGGGGAGATCTTCCAAATGAACTTCATAGTTTTTTGACTTGGTTACCAACCAGGGAGGTGGATCAAGAGGAGTGGTGGATGTGGCCTACCTGGATTTCTGTAAGGCCTTTGACACTGCACCACACAGAAGACTGGTAAACAAGCTAGGCAGCCTGGGATTCAGTCTGAAGATAATAAAATGGGTGTGAGGTTGGCTAAGTAACAGAACTCAGAGGGTGGTGGTAAATGGATTTAACTCAGAGGAGGGTAGGGTGACCAGCATGGTGCCTTGGGTGTCAATGCCGGGACCGGTCCTCTTCAATGTCTTTATTAACAACATCGCAGAGGGGGCTGGAAGGAAAGGTATGCCTGTTTGCGGATGACACAAAAATCTGCAACAGAGTGGACACACGAGGAGGGTGGAAATAAATCAAGGAAGATCTACAATAGCTGGAAGACTGGTGAAGAGCTTGGCAACTGGGCTTTAATGCCAAAAAATGTAAAATTATGCACATGGGACACAGAAACCCAGGGGCGACGTATCATTGGGGGGAGATGTTGACAACCACAAAACAGGAAAGGGATTTGGGGGTCATCATGTCTGATGACCTGAAGGTAGCAAAGCAGTGTGATAAGGCAATGGGAAAGGCTAGTAGGATGCTGGTGTCCATAGGAAGGGGTATTACCAGCAGAAAAAGGATGAAAGTGATATCCCTGTATAGATCAATGGTGAGGCCACACCTGGAGTACTTATCCAGGTCTGGAGGTCCCATCTAAGGAAGGACATATATCAGGTGGAGGCGGTACAGAGAAGGGCAACCAAAATGGTGCATGGCCTACATCAGAAGCCCTACAAGGAAAGACTCAGGGAATTAAATGTGTACTCACTGGAGGACAGGAGAGAAAAGGGGTGACATGACAGAAACATTCAAATACCTCAAGGGTATCAATAAGGTACAGGAGGGAGGCATATTGCACAGAAAGAGATGCTCAAGGAAAAGGGGGCATGATTTGAAGCTGGAAAGGGGGGAGACTTAGAGAAGACATGAGGAAATATTTCTTCATGGAAAGGGTGGTGGACGCCTGGAGTAGCATCTCAGCAGCGGTGCTGGGTACCAAAATGGAAGCATGTTTCAAACATGCATGGGATAGACACAGGGACCTTAGTATCGGGGCTGGAGGGGGGGAGGCCAGAGATCAATTAGGGTCTACAGTGGCACAGTAGGTAGGGACTTTAGGGCAGACTAGGTGGGCCAGGAGGTCCTATTCTGCTGACAGCTTCTATGTTTCTATCTGACCAACAGTAAAAGGAGTTTCCTATCCTGGGAAAAATGTGAAGAACAGTATAACTTCAACTGTATTGAATTCTATAGATACACACAGCTTAGAGATGTGTACCTCAAGGATCATGACCAGTGGGAGAGAGCATCAGATGAGAAAGAAGTGAAGAAGGTTGTGCAGAGACAGAAGAGCTGTTTTGCCTGGATAGTACAGAAAATAACAACCCCACAAAAAGAAATATTCACAAAATGTAAACAAAAATGGGCAGGAGAAATTGGTTATAGCCCTTCTATAACACAATGGGCAGAAATAATTGCATCTAACAAATATTAAAAATCCACAAGTAATAAGACAATACGATATAAACTGATTGATAGAGCATATTATACACCAGTTAAACTTTACAAAATGAAATTTACTAGAGATTCTTTAGGTTGACATTGTGGTAACAGTGATGCTAATATGGAACACATGTTTTGGTCCTGTAAACATATAAATAACTGAAGGAAATCAACCATTAAGATTGTTACTAAAATAAAACCATTAAGTGAAGTAACATATGCAGAGTTATCTAAACATTGGACCCATGGTATGAAAGTGGCTGGAACACCATACCATTTTAAGACTACAAATAAGACTCTGTGCACTACAGCATCAAATGCTTTATGTGGTCTAGGGAAAGAAGAAAACCAGAAGCCTGACCAACACTTTGCCAATCCCGGTACTAGACTATCCTGCAAGTGTTTATATATCTCTCTGGGAGGCTGTCCTCCTCTGGTGCTGTGTTGAGAAAAGGAGGCAATAGCCTCCTGACTTCCACCTCCTGTATAGGGCACTATAAGGATCAATGATCCTATGCAATTCAGGTACCTCAAGATTCCCTAGAAGGCCCCTCCCGCCCCAACTGGGCAGCATTGCAGGTTCACCAGAAGGGAGTGTACATAGGTAGAGACAAACTCTAGGATGTCCTGAGTGGCTGTCAGTGTTTTACCATCTTGATCAAGCAGCTCAGGGATTTTTCTGTTTTCTAACCCTGTGCATACAGTCTGTGACTGGATTTGCATGTTTTACTAGTAGAGGTCTTCCGTTTATGCAATACAGCCAAGTCAACTTTTTTAGGGCTGAATACACTTTTTTAAATGTTGCGTCTATGACTACAAAAGCTTAGTGCTAAGTTACTGGAAACTTTCAATTGACACCGAACTGTTTCTTTTAAAACATGAAGATACAATTGTCTTCAATACTTTGCTCTATGAAAACTTTTTTTCAGAAAAACAAATATACTGTCAACTATTAGAACAAAACATGAATGCATGGGGCAGATATTTAATACGTTCAGATGAAATTTAATATGTATGTTGTCTACTTGATTCTATTATTGCACTGGGAATGGTGCCATATTTAAAAATATAGAAATATTATGTTTATTTATGTCACTTATAGATACATATAATTCTTCTTTAGTTAAATTTTATATGCTGGTCTAAGAAAAGTACTGTATTTTTTAGCAACTGTTTACTGCCCCCACAGATTTTCCAATAAAAATATCGATTGTATAATGGGATGCTACAGACCTCCCTCTGCGGGGCTCAAGGAATTGAATCACTTGCGTGATGTGTTAGCTTCTTTGTCCTCTGAGATAATTATCTTGGGTGACTTTAATTTGGATTGGTTTTCAACTGCCTCCAAACCCCTAAAGGATGTCTGTGACTCATTTGGGCTTACCCACCTTATCACAGATGTTACCACCCAAATATCAAAAACCTGTCTCATAGTACCTTGCTGGATCTAATTCTAGTGAACAAACCTCACCTTTTTTCCCATTCTGGTGTCTTTTTCAATGACCTCAGTGATCACTGTGCAATAGCCTGTGTAAGGTCCACCCCTAAAACTGTGTCCACCTTTAGATTCATCCTCAAGAGATGTCACCGGCATTTTAATCCAAATGCCTTCCTTTCTGACCTCCAATATTCAAATTGGCAGGAATTCTCCTGGCCCCCACAGTGGACGAAGCCTCCAAGGCATTTCAAAATATTGTCATGGATTCCATAAACAGACATGCACCAGTAGTTAAAGTTCAGACCAAAAAGAGATCCTGTCCTTGGTTCACAGCCAGCCTTAAAGCTACGCTTACTCCATAGGGATGCCCTATGGAAGAAGGTACGAAAACTAAACTTCCAGCTGTCTGGACTGCTTTTAGAGCAGCCAGAATTCAGTGCACTAAGCAAACTAGGGCTGAGAAAGCAAGAAACTATTTTTCTGAACTTGAGGCCTCAGCAAACTATGCAGAAAAATTCTGGAAAATGCTAAAGGATACAGAAGGACATAGCCCTGCTAGCTCACTCCTCCTAAAATTCCGCTGATGGTTCTTCTGCTACTGACAAATGATTCCTAGACCTGCTTAATAACCATTTAGCTATGGCAGGGCTGGCATCTGACACCTCATCAGCCAATAGCATTCAGGTGCAAATGAGTACCCAGGACTCCTCTTGCCTGTCCTCATCAACCTCGACAGAAGAAACAGTCTTCAATTTTCACCCTGTCTTTGTGAAGCAGGTGGAAGACCTACTTCTGGAACTAGATATCAGGAAAAGTGCAGGTGCTAACCTTATCGAGCCATTCTACTTAAAACTAGGATTCCATATGTTATATGTTATATGTTCCAATCACTCATCTTTTTAATTTATCCCTTACCCAAGGGGCCCTGCCTTCTATCTGGAAAACTGCCCATGTTATCCCTTGTTCACATCTGGAGACCCAAGTGACCTAAATAACTACCGTCCAATATCCAAATTGTTAGAGAGGGTCATCAATTGCAACTAGCACCTGGAGAATCACAATCTTCTTAACCGGTGCAGTCTAGCTTCAGGCCACAGCATAGCACCGTATCAGCACTTGCCAAGGTTTCAAACAATTGGCTAAATGCTCTGGACTCAAAAACTATGTGTGTGCTTTGTTCCTCGATTTGAGCAAAGCGTTCAACATGGTGGACCACGACCTGCTCCTTGCCATCCTAAGTAATATTGGGCTGGACCAATCAGCCCTGAAATGGTTCACCAACTATCTTACACGGCGTCAACAACAAATTAAAGCAGAAGGGGAATTATCTCCACTAAAAACTCTCCTAAGAGGTGTGCCACAAGGGTCTGTTTTAGGCCCCTTATTACTTGCCATCTGTATTACTAACATCAACTCAGGTGTCAAATCAGCAAACGCTCATCTGTTTGCTGATGACACTGTCCTATATCTAGATAGGCCTACACGCTTGTAGGGATCTCCAACTTGAATTCAACCTTTTACAAATAAATCTGTTGCATCCAAAACTACTCTTGAATGCAAAAAAAAAAAACTAAGGCTATGCTCTTCTCCCCTTCAGTTAAGGCTTATAAAAATGGCAATCCAAGTAGTACTGCTCAAATAACCACGCTCTTAGGAGAACCACTGGAGCTTGTGGTGAAATTTAAGCATCTAGGTGTCTGGATCAATGCTAAACTATCTTGCATTGACCATATTGAAGAGCTCTCAAAGAAACTTAAGCCGAGGCTTGGTCTCTTTTTTAGGATTAGGCACCTTCTAACCGTGGAAGCAAAAACCAAGCTGGTCCAAACAACCTTCATACCAATATTGGATTATGCTGACTTCCTGTATGAGCAAGGCCTGAGTTCTGTTTTGTGTAAACTTGACACCTTATATCGCCGAGCACTTAGATTTATTACAGGTGCACCATATTCCACCCACCACTGCTCACTCTACACATCAGTAGGCTGGAACTCCCTTAGTTTCAGATGTCAGAAAAATGCAGTATTATGGACGTACAGAGCCATCATCATCAAGCTCCCTCGTTATATCTCAGACTGTTTACCTCTCTGTGTTGCAGGTAGCTACCCATTGAGAAGACTATCTTATATCTCACTTATCATCTCTAAGGTTAGATCCTATTTTGGTAGATCTGCAATAAGCCACACCCTTCCAGTTCTATGGAACAATACTCAAAAGTCCCAGAAACTTGCAACCCCGGTGAAGCAATCCTTCTTAAAAACTTTGTTTGTATGCTCCTTCAATGAAACATGTAAGTGCTTCCACTAATGGCCCCCTAATCCCGGGTCTGGTTCTCTTCTTACATTAACTACCTCTCTTACTGTTCATTACACTCTTCTATGTACTGCTATGCTTGTGTTGTCCTCACTCCTATACAAATTATCTTCTCTAGTTGTTATTTACTGTCCACCAAGGGCTTCCATCTCTACCCTAATTTCCTTTACTTTTCCAAACATGGTCTGTTGAAGTTATTTTGTACATATGTTTATAGGTTATGGTTGTATATTCAAGCACATCATATTAACTTTTAGCTACACCTCCTTGTTATCTGTATCTAACTGTATTGTTATTAGTTACATTGACTGTGTATATTACTATTGTTCATTGACCTTTCCAGGCCCGCCTTGTAAATGAGCTTGTCTCAATGGTGTTTCACCAGGTAAAATAAAGATTGATTGATTGACTGATTACAAAAATAAAATACAGAGATGTGATATAGTTTCACGTACACAATGTTTAACAGGTAACTGTATGCACTGTAATTTTGCTGTTATGCAAACTGCTCAACTATGAATGTTTCTGGCCGGCCCGGTGGTGCTGAGGGTTGAGGCGCTGGATGCAACACCTCACGCCATGCCGGCGACCCGGATTCGGGAACGAGCCCGGGTCACCGGGGTCAGCAGGGGAGGACTGGGATTGAACATCCGTAGACTGCTCTCCTGGTCCTGGGGTGGGTTGGGGAATCTCGCCGTGCTGTAGCGCCCCTGAGGATGCTCTGGGGCACTACTGGAGCGGGGCGTACTGGAGGGGGAGTGTGGCGGACGTCGGCATGCTGTGTCCAGATGTCATTGCACATCCACGTTCCAAGGGACCAATCAGGAGGAAAATGGCTGGGCATGGCCGTGCAGCTTGATGGCCGCGCTCCGAGCCACCTGGAGGACTCTGGCGGAGTCCTGTCGGGGAAGGTCTGGGGCTATCCTGGCTGGCTGAGGCAGAGGGGGAGCCCTCCAGCGGGATGGTAAGATGGGCGTCCCAGATTCTCCTGGGTGCAGTTTGAGCTACCCAGTTCTCCGGGCGGGCGGGCCGGCAGCTGGATGCCCCAAGCCGGGTCTTGCCGCGGCAAGCGATAAAATGTTAAATGATAAAAAAAAAAAAAAAAAAACTATGAATGTTTCAAATGGTATAAAATGAGAGCTAACTTCAGCTGTATTCAAACCAAACATTTTTCACTTCCGTATCTACAGGGCATGTAGGCATAAAGTAGTCACTCAGTTTTGTACACTTACTGTATATAGGGGTGGGAAAACCTCCTCGCTTACGAGGAGATGAGAAGTGAGAAAGGGAGACTACACCACCAACAGGCAGCACATGTATCACCATCTTGGCCATGCAGTGTTGCCCACAGCTCTATAGTTACCAGCCATACCTAAGGGTACTATATAGCCACCCTGTCCTGTTTTGTCCCTAAACCTCCCTCCAACTCAACTTTTACTAAGCAATAAAACATTAATATGCTTATCAACAATTCATAACCCCCTTTAGCAACTGCCTAGATAACTAGTCATAGGTGAAGTTTATTTCTTACTTATCTGAGTCCTCCTCTAATGAGTCACCCCACTCTCTTGAAGAACACTCAGTCTGGATTGTTTCTGCTAATTTCCCTGCATCAGGTGGATTTGAAAACAAGCAGGTTTTCCACTGTAATGAATCTTAAGGCATGCAAGCAGGAGCAAATAATTATTCACCCCTAATTCCCAGAGTAATGTCCTCACGCCATTGAATCCCTTACGTCTGGTGCGGGTACTATAGCTTAAATCAGGGAAACGTTTCACAAGAGTGTCCCCATTTGTATTCTATCAGTTTGTTTAACCATCTGCAGAATCATATTCTGTTCCTCAGAGATGCCAAGTACCATTAATACAGTCCAATGGGTGTTTTCTGTTGCTGCTGGTCCACACGGGTTAATCCGATACTTTTTTTTTTTTTTAATCACAACTGTACTGTCCTGGCTAGTCTGGTGACACTGAGGGTTGAGGAACTGGAAGCCACACCTCGCACCACGCCAGGGACCCAGGTTCAGGAATGGACTTGGGTTGTTTGGGGGTCAGCTGGGGAGGTAAGGATTGAGCGTCCGGAGGACTGCTCTCCTTTCTTGGGGTGGGGGGGTTTGTGTGCTTTGTACATCAGCACAAGAGGGGTTCGACTCGCGCCCAGGTGTGCTTGGCCACCTCTGCGAAGGTGGAGACAACTGCTGCACCCATTGCATGGGCACGGGGGCAGGAGAGAAATAACAGAGGAAATTACTGGGACCTGGCAGGACCCATGATGGCCCGATGGGCTGGAGGATGTACCCATCCAAGGGGTTGTAGCCCTGACGGGTCCACAGAGGAGGTGACAAATAATGTTGTGATAAAACAACTGTACTGTCCTTAGACACGTGGGACTTGGTATCCAGTTCTATAAATATTGCCTCAGATTGTCCCCTCTATCATTTCAGGTACCCCAGGTGTTGCAGATTTGCAGCCCTGGAAAAGTTTTCAGATGCTTTCATCATGCTCATAGTATGGAGTTCTCCTTAACAAGATATGAGCATGTTATGATAGCATTTTCATCTGTTTTTCCTGCTTTATTAGCCTCTGATTGTGCCAGGTCTGCTTTCTGCTCCAAGACCAACATGCAGTTGTTAAACTTCCTTGACCTCTTTGACTAGTGCCTGGATGTCAGCAAAGGGCTTTGAGCTATTATTCTGCCTCTGCAACATCTTGCTGTTCTGAGTCCGCCACTGCCTTGCTGCTCTGGGCCTTAATACATGGTTGCTCCAGTTGAGACTGCTGATTCCTTGGCTTTTCCATAACCCTGGAGTCACCACTTGCAGGTACTGAAGATAATGGTAATGCCTGCAGACTGAGCGATTTTGATGGTGAAGTAGTGCAGTTAGTGAAATGTTTGAAGTTTTTATATTTAGCATAACGGCGCTCCGCAACCATGCTTCGTTATGTGCCAGCAGCCAGGTCCCCCCCACCCCAAGAGTGACCTTTATTACAGAGCTTAATTCTATGGCAGACAAGGTGGGAAACATCATATATACAAATTATAAACCTAGAAACATAGACAATGATGGCAGAAAAAGACCAACGGTCCTTCTAGTCTGCCCAGGGATCTGTTGTCCAGATGCAGTTTTATCCCTCCTGGTCCACCCCCCCACTTCCCTGCCTGCTATTACTGACCTGAGCAACCAACCATACCCTTCACTCTGACCCAGTCATGCTTGAAACCATTTTACGGTCTTGGCCCACCACTTCGCTGACAGACCGTTCCATGGCTCCACCACCATTTCCAAAACAATAGAACTTATTCACATCCCTCTTAAACCTTCCCCATCAGTTTCCTGTGACCTCAGGTTTGTGACTCTGTACTGTTGCTAAATAGTTCCCTGCAGTTCACCTTATTTATGCCTTTCAGGAACTTAAAGGTCTCTATCAGATCTCCTCCCTCTCCCCTGGTCTCCAGTGAGTACATATTCAGTGCCTTGAGACAGTCTTGATAAGATCTGCCCTGTTGGTCCTGAATTGCATCATCTCCAGCCTGTCCCTGTCCTTCTTTAGGTGGGGATACCAGAACTGAGCACAGTATTCCATGTGGGAGTCTCACCATTGACCTATATAGGGGTAGTAGCACTTCCTCTTTCCTGCAGTCAGTACTTGTTCCGATATACCCTATCATCCTAGTAACCGTAATATAGGGCTTGTTACACTGGCTTGATTGTTTGAGAGAGTCACTAATGATGACTCCTAGGTTCCTTTACCATAGTGCTCAGTTTAACCCTTCCCATCCAGTACTCTGTCCTATTTTTTCCCCCTAGGTGTACAACCTTGCATTTTTTTGCATTGAATTAAAACTGCCAAACCTTGGACCACCTCTCTAGCCTTTGCATATCCCTCTGCACCTCCGTAATCCCTTCGTTGATATCTACCCTTCCGCAGAAGTTTGTGTCATCTGTAGAGAAACCCAGCTTGCACTGGATGCCTTATCCAATGTCGCTGATGAAAGGACAGAACCCAGGATAGATCCTTGTGGCACCCTGCTCAGGACCTCCCTATCTTCCAATCTGACCCCGTTTACCATCACCCTCCACTGTTTCTCCTTCATCCGGTTTCCTACCCATCTAACTATGTCCCTAGCTGCACCCAGGTCTTCCAGCTTCTTCAGCAATCTTCTGTATAGCACCAAGTCAAAAGATTACTGAAATCAAAGTAGAGTAAATCCACAACATGGTCCTTATCTGACTGTTACCCAGTCAAAGAAAACTATCAGGCTGGTCTGACGACCTCCCTTCCACAAACCCATGCTGTTTACTATCGTGTAGACCTTTGCTCTCTAGGTAGCCCACAAGGTTTCTTTGTGGCCTATGCTGCTCACAGATCCTATTTTGAATCAATAGATCATTGATAAACCCAGTGTTACCTTCAGCAAGGGCCACAGTGTGGGGGACATGCTTACCTCCTGCCACTTTGTGGCACCTAATGTTAGAAGATCCCACATCCGTTGGCTCCCAGCAAGGCCAAATGGATTTCACAAATGCAGCACCAGTAAAGTCTGCAGACATGCCCAAGAGGGTAAAGTGTCTCAACATGAAATCAGAGATGTGGAAATGAGGTAGTTCATTACCTGTGACACGTCCTTCATGGTTTAGGTAGTGTGGTTAATTTTACATGAGACAGAGCATTGGCTGTAGTAGCTTTTTGGTTGTCGAATTAAACTTACCATAAAGTTTCAGACCCTCCAATCTAGCATCAACATGGCAAGTGAAGGATGTACTGTACTAACGGTACCCAGATGGACTCGTATTTGATATACCTGCTGCTGTATTAATTTTGTACTGTATTTTTTGAAAAGTAATAAAAAGAAAGTTAAAAAAATTCTATTATTCTGTTAACCCTGTATCTATATACAGTTTTAAACTAGCAATCCATAACCTATCTGTAAAAGAAAGAAATTCTTGGTTTTATGCGTTTCATGGAAAATTTTATTATATTTGGCCAGCTAGTACACAGTTTTATTTCTGTCTAATAATATTCACTTCACTGGACTCCCCTCAGGGGCTCCCACAGCTGCAGCTGCATGCCTAATGGAATCAGCTCTCTGAAGTTTATATACATCTGCTCTTTATTATGTTTTAGCCAGAATAAGAATCATGGACAACACAGTGGTTAATGGGGTGAGGGGTTGGGGGCAGAGTATCTTGAAAAACAGAACTGTATTTACTTCTTTATAAACTCTCACAGTTTCACCCTTAATCCACCAACTGATAATTCTTTGTTACTGCTATGCAGTACAGTGGGCTGATACCTGCAGGATTCCAGTACATCAGTATTGGCCCATGACTGGGCTTAGTCTCTTGTACTTTTTCATTTTTCATTTCATCCATTTCATGGCACTTTACTGCCTTCCTTGCCTTGGCCAGATCATCCAACCTACCTACTGTATCCATATCGAAGGTCACCTCATCAGAGGTTGGACCCCATGAGCTTTAAACAGACAGACGGCACCAGCAACACTCTATAGGGGAAACTCTCAATGGCGGGCCCCTTGGCATAACTGCTCGCTTACTACTAGTTCCTAACTGTGTGAGGAGGAGCCTGAGGATAAACCTGGGGAGGGTGCTATGGGGCCACATTGGTGTCATGTGTAAGGAAGTTTCTTTTTTCTACCCCGTTTCCCTTGCCTATCTGCCATCTTGCTATGAGTATAACCTTCATACACGGCCTGAGGGCAGGGCGCTCGTGGTCTTACTCATCATCCAATGTTGTCACAAGCCCACCACAGGAAGTGTTGGTGGAGCACAGAGCTCCTCCATCCCCGGGTCTGACAGCACTACCTCAACAGTGCTTCCTAGGCTCCAGTGACCCAGAGTTTGCAACTTGAACTTGGGTCACCCACATTAGAGTGTCATGCACCCAACCAGTGCCACTAGGCCAGGCTAGTTTTTTTTTTTTTTTTATTTGTAGCCCCCCCACACACACACACTTTGGGGGATTTTACCTTCAGCTCCATTCCAGGGAGCAGACACATCACCTCTGCAGTCCAAACCCAAGGAGCAGTATTGATGGCTGCATTTCTTCTCCTAGTTCAAATCTGGACTGCCAAGGAATGCCAAGGGTGACCAAGACAGTCAAAGCAGTATCAGCTTTCTTTTTTCAGCACCTGGATGGTGGCACATTACTCAGGACCCAGCAGCTATGGCTGTAATGTACACCACCGAAATGACAGTGTCTTCTGACCCGACTTATAGGATTTCAAACCAGAAGTGAAGTAACGGAACACTCAGGAAGCTGTGGGCAAATGAGGGAAGTGGAAAGGCTCACACCATGCATGCCCAGCCTGTGAGAGGCTAAAAAAAGAAAAGCTGTAGCAGGGCCGCACTGGGACAGACTGCAATTGCCACAAGAGAGGCATGAGGAGCTCTCTGCCTGAGCTCCAGAGACAGAGCCTGTCTGTGCTAAGGGATGAGGTAAAGGCAGTGGAGAGTGTGAGCACCCTGTAGGGGCTTGAATCTGAGTGCCTATAATTTGCTGCAGGATGAGGAAGAAAAAAAAATGCTGTCTGCACATTATGAATCCAGCTTCTGGCCTGTTGAGGCAACGAGCAAGGCTTATCCAGCTACACTGTAACAGGGAGTGAAAGTCCCCTAGCACGGGGCGAAGAGTGTTAAAGGGGAACAGTCATCACAAAGGGCCCTACACTCCAGTGTGGGGCTGGTCTCAATGTACACTTTGTCTGCAAAAACACTGATTTACTTTCTGTTTACTGTAATAGAGTAGATTGTATCAGACTGATTTTGCTTACTTGTAGGCAAGCATCTTCTCTTGTTACAGATCCCAGAATTCCCTGCAGCTGATATCAGAGCAGTAGGCAGCAGTGAGAGATTCAATAGCCTGCAGTGCATCTTAGAGCTTTTATAATCTCTGATCAGATGTTTTCTGGTTCCGCTTATCCCCAGGGGTAATGTACAGTTCTCTGTGACTGTACTTAGCACAGGGGGGACAGCAGCACCAGCAAACAAAAGATCAAAGCTAATATAAACTCTAACAAGCACTGCAGGCTGTTGACTCTCCCACTTCTGCTTACTGCTCTGATGCCAGCTGCAGGGGAGTCTGGAATTTGTAGGAACAGAAGATGGCCACCTACAAGTAAGCAAAATTAGTCTGATACAATCTACTATACTGCAGTAAAAAAACAAAATGTTTTTGCACACAAAGTGCACATTGGGGCCAGCCCCACACTTCAATGTGGAGCTTTTTGTGATGACTGTTCCCCTTTAAAGTTCCTACCAAGGGATCACAAGGACCAATAGAAACTGGGAAGCTGCATTAACTGCCACATTTGAGCAACCAAACTATCTCCTGAGTTCCAAGATCCTGCATCAAGCCCATTTTGGAAACTGTGAGTGCTGAAACAGGGCTGCCCTGCTACATTGTAGTTTAGTCAGTTTAGTAGGCATAGTTTTTTTTTCCATTTACAATTTGGGAGGCTGGCGCTCTGGCCCTTCCTTGGAGGTGCTTGCCTCTCAATCCGGCATCCTGCACCCGATCCTCTGGGAAAATCTCCCATGGATTGCCCCCACCCGTGACAGGACCAGTGAGAAGCGTCAACGTTCTCTCCTCCTGGAAGCCAACATCCAGATCCCGGAGGTCGGCATGGGTACCGCCACCCATCATGGAGCCTGCCAGCTCCATCTCTTACCTTTTCTCCCCAGCCCACGAACCGTGCAATGGGTGGGGCAGCTGACCCCAACTCTGTGGAAGCAGCCATATGCCCCAGATGTGGGACCACCCCTTCTGGGCATATCACCTGTGCTGGCACCCAGCCACCACTGGGTGTCAGGCTACAGCGAATGCACAGTCCCCCGAGGAAGGACAGCAGTCTATGGATGCTCAATCCTTCTTCACCCCAGCCAACTCCCGAGCAACTGGAGTCCATTTCTGAACCTGGGTCGCCAGCATGGCGTGAGGTATGGCGTCCAGCACCTCAAACCTCAATTTCACCAGGCCAGCTGTGAGTATAGGGTTCTTGAAGTTCTGGGCAGCACTGTGCTAAACTGCTTTGCCCAGGTCAAGTCAGGGACTTCAGAGCCATTGTGTGAGATGGTACTTTATTGAATCTTTGTTTTCCTGTTGGATTACCACTGACCAGCTTACCCATCTGTATTACAGAGAGTCACCTGCACCCCTAGGCTGTCTCCATCTGCAACAGAATGCATCCTAAGGACCTCGCTAAGCTCATAAGAACTAGGGGTTTGGGGTTACCCACCAGTCAGTTGGAGATCTGGGGTTCATACCGTTATTGTGCATGCCTAAAGTTGTTTACCTTATCTTCTGCTCCTTGCATTTGTTCCACCCCCAGTGACTTGCATCCCTCTTGTACTTACACTGGCAGGGTTGTTTATTGCATTTTCCAGTGTACTGTGTATCTCATTCAGAGTGCTCTGTGTACTGTTACTGTAACTATCTTGTTCATTCCAGAGTACATCATCCTCGTACCACTGTATGCACGAAGGAGTGACCCCAGGTGAAGGCACCTCAGCAGCAGAGATAAACCTGATAAACAATAAACAAACCCAGAGCCATCTTGAAAAAGGCAAAACTCTTAAATCTCTGAAGTGGGGTGCTATGGAACCCAAGCTGAGTAGCTGCGGAAACCCTCAGTTCCTCAGATATAACATATTTTACAGACAAAGCTACAGAGTTAGCTATAAGCTAAACCTTGTGAGAACAATACTGTTAAAATTGGTACCATCTGGGAGAGGACAGTGTCTCAAAGCACATGGTGAAGCCCAAGGGCAGTCAGCTGTTGGGAGATGCCCATAGGATGGAGGAACAGGAGCTGCACTGGCTCAGCATGAGGTAAGAGCAGCAAGGTGCCTTGGAGGGAGAAGGCATGGAGGAGACACTGCTGTCACGGTGTCAAAAACTATAGCAACTGATAGTTTCAGCCATAGCCATGAAGAACAAACTAAATGCTCTTACCAGCCACATAGTCATAGTCAAGACCTCCGTTCAAGCACTATAAATGGAGAGGATTATGTTCAGCACCACTCAGACCTCTGTAAAGCGCCACATGAAAATGAGTGAAAGAAGCACAGCACGTCAACACATGACTTGAAATACTGGAAAAACGAGTGAGGGGCCACAGTATTTGGGCAGTCAGGCTAACAGAGGAAGCCGAAGGGGATCATGCCATGCTTTTCCTTAGAGACTGGATGAAAGGGTAGTTTGGCTGTCATTTGGAGAACTTGAACTTTGGCATTGTAAAAGCTTTCAAGATCAGGCCTAGGGGAAGGCAGCCAGAGGATCTACCACGTGTGCTGATGATTGTGATGGACAGTGGGGGGACTTGGGACTTGATTTTAAACTTAGCAAAATGCCTTGGACCACTCTCTGCTGAGGGAGCAACAGTGCTTTTATTCCCTGGTGTTTGCTACACTACCAGCCAGCAAAGAAAGCATTTTGATTGGGTACATAGTGTGCTGCGAGATCTGAACATCCCCTATTCGGTTCAATTCCTAGCTAAACTGAGGGTGGTCGAGCTGGTCCACCGATGCAGTGGTAGTGCTACTGCTTGTGGTGCCGACAACCCAGTTTTGGGAATGAACTCGGGGCATTGGTGGGTTGGCCAGGGAGAGGAGGATGGAACATCCAGACGATTGCTGTCCTCCTCTGGGAAGGGAGAGCTGCAGTGCCCGTCATCAGCCTGGCCCCCAGTGGAGGCTAGAGGTGAGGCAGTCACAGACCGCATGTTGGGGAGTGGAGGAGCAACAGCCGGTGATGTCCTACACACAGGAGCATGTGTTGAGTCATATGGATGGCATTGCACATCCGCCTCTCCAGGGGTGAAAAATGGAGAAGAAAACACAATTGGAGGCCGAGCAAGATGGCAGACCAACCCCTTGCAGGCTCCACAGTGGCTACAGAACCCTCTCCCAGAATCAGATTTACTAACAGCGAGCAGGGGGAGCTGCTGACTCTGCCGGGGGGGGTATGCTATGTGAAAACCAGGACTAGAAAGTAACATAGAAACATAGAGTTGATGGCAGATAAGGACCTCAAGCCCCTGGGACACTGGATGATGAAGCTGGTGGATTGTGTCATGATGGCAATCCTGCACCGGTTAGAAGGAGAAAGAAATCAACATAAATTGCAAATGTTACCCATGGGCCCAACTTAATTGGACATTAAGAGACTGGGAAGGGGACTTTTTGCCTTTATTTGGTAAGGCAAGAGGCTGAGAATGAGTCTTCAGCAGCTAAAACTGGGCCAGAGCAAGGTGGAATGGGATTCCCTGATGCAAGAGGATACTTTGTGGCCATCCAACAACGCTATATCCAAGATTGGGTCAGCAGAGGGAAGGCAGCCAGTTAGCTGCACTTGGAGGAGGGAGTAGTTCCAGTGAAGACAATCGGTGTATCTGGTGCCAGAAGGGAAAAGGGCCTATGAAGCATCTGGAGGAAATAATCCAATGGTCACATACAAGCTAGAAGCCTGGGAGCAGATAAGATGATGGTGAAAAGCAGAGTCAGACAATACCCTATTGGTCTCCATAGCAGGGAATCCTGACTTTCTACCTACCAGGCCTAGAAGACAGAGGATTTAAAGAATGGGAGAACAAGGGCAATGTGTGGGAAAGTTGCACATAAGAAAAGATATTAGGTCCTTTACGAATTTAAGGAAGAAACTGGAAATACCTGCCTAACACCAGTTTAAATACCTGCATGTGCAGGCCCCCAGCAGAAGGTTAGAGAGGAAGCCAGTGGAGGTGTCATCCCTGTATGCGCTTAAGCAACTCACTTTCAGTTCCAGACTCTCCCCTAAAGGGGTCATTGCAAAAGTGGCATGGCAGGATAGAATTAAGTTACCAGACCTCTCATCTAAGGTAAAAGGGCTCTGGGAGAGAGATTTGACCTACCCATCTCGGATGACAGCTGGGGAGCTGTATTAAAGTTGCACATGGGACTCCTTCTCTGCAATAAATACAAGGAGTCAGTATGAATTTCAGCACCACCCATACTGTCCAGCTTAAGTGGTCCAAAAAATTTAACCCAACCATCCCACTAATGAGTGGAAGGTACCACATGACACTGGGGACAAATCGGCGCTATGTCTGGGAGTTTACATAGGTCCTTTGTAATTAACTCTTGCCACTGCTACCACAGTTACCGCTCCTACTATGCTTACAATAACATTTTCACACTACTCATATGCTTGCTTTGGAGCAGGTTAGTAAGATTTTTTTGTAACTCATTGTTTTTTGGTTTTTATTAATTGATAGCATCACAGAATCCCACTACAATTTGTGATCTAAATTGCTTAGCAGTGGCTAATACTGCACCAAAGACATCTTTTTTTTTTTTTTTACACTCTATGTATTGCTCCGATGGACCAGGACATTTCTCGGAGGGGCTCACTCGACCATCACCTCTACTCCCTGCTGAGATCTCCCTCCTCCGGGACCCCCCACCAGGACCTTCCAATCCCCCAGATCACCCCCCCGGAGGAGGGCCCACTGGATCACCCCCGCCCTACCTGGTGGCCTTTCTGCGATTAGAGGGTCAGTCCCAGTAGAGGGCCTTGGGCGACCATTGGAGGGATGGTCCAGCACTGGGGATGTGGGTTAGGTCCCTGGAGCCCTCGTCACCTCCTTGATCCTCCGGGGTATTTTCACTTTTTAGTTTTCCCCTCTGGAGTGCGGACATGCAGTAACATCCTGGCACTAACGTGCTGACGTCTGCTGCTGCTCCACCCCAAGTCACTATGCCGCATGTTCCTTGCACTGCCCCCAATCTCCATCAAGGGCCGCTAAGGAGCAACGCTTGGCACAGATCCCTCATGGGAAGGGAGAGCAGTCCTCTGGATGCTCAATATTGTCCCTCCACTGCTGACCCATGACAGCCTGAGTTCGTTCCCGAACCTGGGTCACCGGCGTGGCGTGAGGTGTGGCGTCCAGCGCCTTAAGCCTCAGCACCACCGGGCTGACTCACCAAAGACATCTTAATTGTTACCTTGATTGTTCCCAGTTGCAGGATTTGCAATAGCAGCAAGTGTGTTCAGGAACAGTCAGGTCCAACCAGGTGAGCCTATAGCTCAGTGGTTAGGCCATTAGGACAGTATTCCAGGGGCCTGGGTTCAGTTCCTAGTAGGTCACTTTATTTCTTTCTCACTACAATTTGTGATGTAAATAGCTTATCAGTGGCTAATACTGCAACAAAAACATCTAATTATAATCCCTCCACAGTGAGGATACAGCACTGCCAACAACATTTACATTAGGATCCTCCATATGTGCTAGCTATATCATATGAACATATGAAAATTGCCAGCAGAAATTAGGCCTCTAGGTCTATCTAGTCTGCTTGAGTCTGCAGTTAACACCCTACTTTACAGCTAACCCTCCTCCACCTTCCCAAATACCTCCCTCTCGCCCTGTCCCATCTTCTCTTGAAACTACCCACCATCCTACAGGATACCACCTCCTCCTAAGCACTCCAAACTGCCACTACTCTCTCTGTGAAAAAATGGCTCCTCGGTTCCCTCTTATACCTACCTCCTTCCAATCTAAGTCTATGCCCTCTTGTGTCACTCCCTTTCCAGAGCTTGAATATCTCTTCAGTACCAGACTCATTTATTCCCATTAAGTACTCAAAGGTCTCAATCATATCCCCCCGATCCCTTCTCTCCTTCAAGGGAGGGATCTTCCGGAGATAAACCCATACTGATGAGTATCTTGGAGCCCATTGACATCCAAGAAGGAGACCAGCCTCTCTTTAAGTATTGTCTCCATCAGCTTTCCCACAATAGATGTTAGGCTTACCGGTTTGTAATTACCTGGCCCATCCTTTGGACCACTTTTATGGAGAGGCACCACGTGGGCCATCCTCGAGTCTTGTAGCACACACCCTGTTTTCATGGAAGTACTGAATAGATCCATCAGTGGTCCAGCCAATACCTCCCCCATTTCTTTAAGCACTCGCGGATGTATGCCATCCGGACACAGTGCTTTATCCACCCTCAGAGCCCTTAGACCATCTGATACCCTGCCATCAGTAATCACACCATTTGTTAATTCCTCTCCCCACCTTGCTCACCATCCCCACCCCCTTTGGAAGTAGTCTACCCTTTTCCTTTGTGAACACAGAACAGAACTACTCATTTAGAGCCTCTGCTTGTTCCACCCCACTTTCAGCCCCCCCCTTCCCTCCTGATCCTCACAATCTGGTCCTTACAGCTTCTTTTTCTCCCGTATGTAACTGAAGAAGTCTTTTTTCCCTTTGATACCCCGCACCAGACTAAATTCCCTGGAAGCTTTAGCAGCCCTTACTCCCCTGGTGACTACCCTGGACCTCTTCACATACTCATCCCGATCTTCCTTCTTTCCTGATTTCCTGTATCTCCTGATTATTGTTTTTTTTTAGCCCTCACCATTTCTAAATCCTCCTTGCTCAACCAATTTGCTCTCTTAGCCCTTCCCTTTTTGTTCTTTACCTTGGCACATGTTTCAGTGACCTCCACCAGCCCTAATTTGATATTTCCCCATTTCTGGTTTGCATCCCATTGAGGATGAATTCCTTTCAGGTGACCCACTACTATTTCCTTTGTCATGCCAAAATCAGCATGTCTGAAGTCAGTCACCCTGGTCCCTGTACCCACTACCTCTCTACTCATGCTAATTGAGAACCACACCGAGTGTTGGTCGCTCCCAGCCGGTGGTTCTTCTACCCTCACCTCTCTAACAGCCTCCCCATTGCTCAATACTAGATCTGGTATATTCCCCAACCTAGTCGGCTCAGTGACCAACTGTGCCAGGAAACAATCCTGGAATGCTTCCATGAGAATCTGCTTCCTAGCACTCAAGGTGGCTGTTGCACCCCCAATCCACCCCGGAAGATTGAAGTCTCCCACTATCACAGTGTTACCTCTTCCATACATTTTCCTGATTTTCCCTGCTAGCTCCGTCAAGATCTTCCCCTTGAGACAGTGGTCTATATACTACTCCCAACCTGAGAATTCTATTCCTAGTGTCTTGGAATTGCATCCACTAGTTCTCTGTCCTACACTCCTGCCCTTCCGCCCTCTCACACATTATCCCTTCATTCACGTATATTGCTCCCCCCTTTCCCATTGTCTCTGTCCCTCCTGTAAATTCTGTACCCTGGGATCAACAGATCCCAGTGCTGTTATTTGTTGGCTCATGTTTCTGTGATGGCCACTATGTCTACCCTCCCCTCCACTAAAAGAGCCTGTAGTTCAGCAGTTTTGTTCCCCAGACTTATTGCATTAAAGGAGACTACTCTCCAAGAACTACCCCTGCTATCCCCATACCATTTATTACCCTTCTTCTCCCCCCCAACCCTCAACCCTTCGATGATCCTTTCCATGTTAAAACAGAAGATAAGCATGTTTGTGTCTCCACAATGGAGACTCCTCATTCCAGCAACACACTCGCCACCCCCTACCTAGTTTAAACTCACCTTTGTTGCTATATACTCTTCTTTGTTTTTTTTTTTATCTATTTCTCCCAGGTCCCGGTTGGCAACTATCCATCAGCCACCCATCCAGCCCTGTACTCCGACATCAGGCTGCATACCCCTCTACTCCCATAGTTTGCCCTCTGTGGCAGGGCAGTGAGGAGCCCCCCTCAGCTCTACTCACCTTGATCCGGATCCAGTTTGGGGAGCGCCATTCAGAATTGGGGCCTGCGATGGGTGGCTGCATCATTCCACACGACCAGTGACCAGTTTCCACATTTTCTCCCCTTGTGTGGATGGGGCATGCAATGATGCCGGCAGAGGGAGTGTGTGTGCGTCTGCTCCTCCAGGCGTTTGCCCAATCCATGCCCCTTGATCTGCAGCATCAGTGCGCTGCCCCTCCAGCCTCCGCTAGGGGCAAGTCAAGTGCCGGTCACTGGTGACGCCCCTCCCCAGGGAAGGAGAGCAGTCCCTTGGACATGCGATCCTTCTCCTCCCCCCCCACCGACCCCCGGTGGCCAATGCTCGTTCCCAAACACGGGTCACCAGCGTAGTGCGAGGTAAGGCATCCAGCACCTCAGCGCCACCAGGCCAGCTGCTATATACTCTTCTAAGATACAGTACATTTTAAGACCTCTTGCCCTTCCCTGCGTAAATGTAACCAATCCCCTGCATACAACTCTTCACTATCCCAAACCTTACCCCAGTTACCCACTAACCCATACCCCTTGGATTGACTCCATTCTCTCAGCCAATTATTAAACTCCTCAATCCTTTTCTTCCTCACAGTGCTAGCCCTAGGAACTGGTAGAACCTCAGAGAAGGCTACAGAACCCCCATCCTCCTCACACAACTTCCCAAGCTCCTCGAACCTCGCCATTACTACCTGTACCATTTCACCTGCCAAGTCATTCGTGACCACATGAACCATCACATGTGGGTTGTGCCTTCCCCTCCTCACACATTTGAGAATAGCTTGTCCCGCCCTATCCACTGTCAACCCAAGAACTAACTCTACCCATATTCTACTATGTCTTTCCCCTTTACTCCCCCATCTGATCCCTTTTAGTATGGAATCCCCAAGTACTACTACACCACCCTCATCAATACCTTTCCCTTCTACATTCTCTATATCCCTGCACCCACTCTGACTACCCACTCTACCCTGCGATTTTGCATCACTAACTATACCCACTACACTCGCTCCAGTCTCAACCCTTAAGTCCCCTTCCCTTATACCCTCTGTGTTAAAATCATCTGCCTTCTCCCTCAGAGTACCCCCTACCCCAAAGCCACCCTTCCCCTGCACACTGCATCCAATCTTCTTGTGCAGCTGCTGCACCACACTCCTCATGCTCTCACTTTCACCCTGACCCTTCTCACACAAAACTATGCCCATATCCTCCATCTGGGAGCAATCCCCTGGTTGTTTACTACCCTTAACTCTTCCATCTCACCTTCAAATATTCATACCCCCCCTCACTCACCATAGAAGACAATACCTCAGACTTATTCTCTGTATCCACTATAACTTGGTGCCACGGTTCTGTCTTCCTGACCCGAGGTTTCCCTTTTCTAGCAGCTTCCATACGAACATACGAAGAAGCCAGCAGAGGAAGGCCATTTGGTCTATCAAGTCTGCTCATATTGCAGGGTCCATAGATTGAGCTAATGTCCCTGCCCTCCTTCCCACTTCTCCCATCCTCCCTACCCATGACCTTTACCCTCCCCCATGCCTGTCCCAGCCTCTCTTAAAGCTGCCCACTTTCTTCAATGAGATTATCTCTTCTGGCAGCGAATTCCAAGTGTCCACCACCCTTTCTGTGAAGAAGTGGTTCCTGACCTCCCTCCTAAACCTTCCACCCTCCAGTTTAAGACTGTGCCCCCTCGTGTTATGGTTGCCACTCAGCTTAAAGAGACTCTCCTTATTAACCTTATTTATCCCTTTCAAGTACTTGACAGTCCCAACCATGTCCCCTCTCTCTCTCCTGTCTTTCAGGGAGTACATGTTCAGTGCCCTCAACCTCTCCTCATATGCCTTATCCTGGTGACCGGCTATCATCTTTCTAGCCCTCCTCTGGACCTTCTCCAGCAGGTTAATGTCCTTTTCCCTGTTCATGTTGGCATGATACCCCAGCCTCCTAGACTCCTTGTGTTCAGGATTTATACTACTCCCTGGTCCAGGTTTCATATTGGACCCTGGAATAGGCCACCCCTGTCCCATTCTCTCCCTCCATCTTCCCACCATCTCCGCCTCCATAGCAAGCCGCTGTACTTCTGCCTCCAAGCTTTTCAGTCTATGGCAAATTGGACAGCACCTCAGCCACCATAATATGTCCATCCAGACAGCTGCCCCACATCCATTACAACCCACTAATCTCCCCCTCCTTGTACCACTGATGCCCTGCTTTCTTCTGTACCCTCTCCTCTCCTCTCCCTCTGCCACCAACCACCTCCATGTCAGTCACTGTCCCCCCAAATGTAATCTTCTCCACGTCACCTACTGATATTTCCAAACATCCCCTACTTCTCTTAAATAATAGGCTTCCTTGTTCCTTTTTGACCCCTCAACCAGTTTAATTCCTTGCTATATTAACTTAAATTTCCTTAAGGTTCCTACTCTTTCCTAATGCACTACCCAACAATGAAATAACTTAATCACCATTATACCCAGCAAGATTACAGCTGTATACTCCCATCAATATGAGCTGCACTAGCAATGTCTCCCAAAAACCCTAATAACTAGGAGCCATTAAAAACCCACACCCACAAAAAAATAAATCGACCCCACCCTTAGACCCTAAAATAATAATATTAATAATTAAATATCACACTCCTCCATTAGTTACTGTAAGAAACATATGTAAACCCAGATCAACATAAGTTAAAATAGCAAACCTCACCATACACCCTAAAAGATTACAGTATTAATCAACTAGGCAATGTACAAACATGTAGGAAGACACTAGATATGTAAGGATTAACCCACAACAGAGTGTGGGTCTCTCAGGTATTATGTATGGCTGGGGGGAGGGGGGTTGGACCACAGGGCCGTACAAATGCCGGTGATTGTAAAGAGAGTCGGACCAGCCGAGGAGCTACGCTTACTGCGTAACTCGCTTACTGTGTAACTGACATAGATCATACATTACTGCATCTTTTTCGGGATTTTAATTTTTAATTTTTTTTTTTACATTACATGTTTACTTTTGGGGGGTTGGGGCAGAGCCCCCTGATGAAAGATGAGATTAATTTGTTATGTGAAGGATGTAAGGATGGCGGCGATTGTGAAGAGACTCGGACCAGCCAGATTGCGTAGCGTAAAAGGCTACGAGAATTGCACGCCGCCTCCACTGAAAACATAGGTTCAGAGCCACACACACACACACATATACACACAATAGCAGAATCAATGAATGGTTTGATCGGGGTTGTGCCCCCACCCCCTTCGAGTTCTGTCCATCCTTACATCCTTCACATAACCTATGATCTGTGTCAGTTACGCAGACAGGGAGTTACGCAGTAAGCGTAGCTCCTCGGCTGGTCCGACTCTCTTCACAATCACCAGGATGGCACGCTTGTTTTGCTACGTGGGCGTGAAGCTGCACTTACGTTTTCAGCGGAAGGCGGCGTGCAATTCCCATAGCCTTTTACGCTACGCAATCTGGCTGGTCCGACTCTCTTCACAGTCACCCGAATGCCATTAAGCACATGCAATACCCTTCCTCCACCAGAGACTACTTGGTAACTACTCCTAGGAGGAGCTCTAAGCAGCCTATTTAGTTAATGGAGCTGGTGCAAGGTGGGAGGGTGAACATTTTTTAATCCCAAAGTCAGAGCAGCAGTCCACTCTCTCTAAAGAGAATCCTGAATTGAAACCAAACAGCAGCAGCTCTGTGATGTAATCCCAAAGTCAGAGCAGCAGTCCACACCAAACAGCAACAGGTCTGTGATTTAATCCCAAAGTCAGAGCAGCAGTCTACATCAAACAGCAGCAGCTCTGTGATGTAATCCCAAAGTCAGATCAGCAGTCCACACCAAACAGCAGCAGCTCTGTGATGTAATCCCAAAGTCAGATCAGCAGTCCACTCTTTGTAAAGAGAATCCTGAATTGAAAGCAAACAGCAGCAGCTCTGTGATGTAATCCCAAAGTCAGAGCAGCAGTCCACTCTTTGTAAAGAGAATCCTGAATTGAAAGCAAACAGCAGCAGCTCTGTGATGTAATCCCAAAGTCAGAGCAGCAGTCCACTCTCTGTAAAGAGAATCCTGAATTGAAACCCAACAGCAACAGCTCTGTGATGTAATCCCAAAGTCAGAGCAGCAGTCCACTCTCTGTAAAGAGAATCCTGAACCAAGCAGGAAAGGGATCTTGGGGTTATCATCTCTGATGACCTCAAGGTAGGGAAACAGTGTGACAAGGCAGCAGGTAAAGCAAATAGGATACTGGGATGTATAGGCAGGGGCATTACCAGCAGGAAAAGGGAGGTCATAATTCCGCTATACAAGACACTAGTGAGGCCCCACCTGGAGTACAGTGTACAGTTCTGGAGACCATACCTACGTAAGGACATAGACAGGGTAGAGAAGGTTCAGAGGAGGGCAACAAAGATGGTGCATGGATTGCATCACAAGTCCTATGAAGACAGGTTGAAGGAACTGAACATGTACTCCCTGGAGGAGAGGAGGAAGAGAGGGGATATGATAGAGACATACAAGTATCTTACAGGGAGGAACAGGGTGCAGGAAAACACTATTTTTAAGCGAAAAAGATGTTCCAGGACTAGAGGGCATGGGATGAAGTTGGAGGGAGGACGATTCAGAGGAAACTTGAGAAAGAATTTCTTCACAGAACGGGTGGTGGACAAGTGGAACACCCTGCCAGAGGAAGTGGTGGGGGCTGAAACAATCACGGGATTTAAGAATGCATGGGATAGACATAAAGGAATTCTGGAGGTCAGGGGTAAGGTGCAACAGACTTCTAGGAAAACAAACTGAATTTACAAGCTCAAATGGGCAGACTGGGTGGGCCATAGGCCCTTATCTGCCGACACTGTCTATGTATCTATGTATCTGTGAAAGCAAACAGCAGCAGCTCTGTGATGTAATCCCAAAGTCAGAGCAGCAGTCCACTCTCTGTAAAGAGAATCCTGAATTGAAACCAAACAACAGCAGCTCTGTGATGTAATCCCAAAGTCAGAGCAGCAGTCCACTCTCTGTAAAGAGAATCCTGAATTGAAAGCAAACAGCAGCAGCTCTATGATATAATCCCAAAGTCAGAGCATCAGTCCCCGCTTTGTAAAGAGAATCCTGAATTGAAACCAAACAGCACATCATAGGGGAAAATAACAATTTAAACCATTGTGCCTAAACTTGCAAGTACAGTATATGGTCCGTATTTGCAGCATGGCAGAGGAGAGCTTGAAATATAAATGTAACCTGTCATCGGGCTGTCAGTACTGTAGGGCTCTCAGCTGTGTGTTTGTGTGTATGTGGGGGGGTGGGGGTAAGAGCTGTGGGGCATTATTACAAACAATCAGTTTCTAAACAACCCATTGCCCACACACTGAAATTGGAGTCTAGCAACCTGAGATTTATCAATGTTGCACAACAGGGGGTACTAGAGAGCCATCTCCTAAACAGGATGTGCCTCGCTTGGGCTCTGACACTGAAACACTGGATATCAACCTTATTTGCCTAATGTACTGAATTTTAATGCTGGAAATTACCTTTAGAAGTGTTCCTGAAGCTTTATGGAGTGTGGGGATACCAAATTTCACCATAGTGCCCTCTAAACAGCAACAGAGAGGGAGCTCCAAACAGCTGCAGTTGTCAAAGTTCCACAAGGGCTCCGGCAGCCCAGATGGAGTGACCATGGAGCCCCCATGACAAGAGATGTTGAAGTCCATCTGTGTGACGGACTCCAAAGTAGATCTGACTAGAGGAGCAAGATGCCGAAATAAAGAACTTCACCACCACGATCACAGAAGTGGAAAAAAGATTCTCAATTACAATGTCCACAGTTTCAGCTCTAATGCAGGAGAACTCGCACCTGTGGGGTCATCTGGATGCACTTGAAAGTAAGTTGCCCGGGGGTCGGCTGGGGAAGGAGAGGATTGAGCGTCCGGAGGACTGCTCTCCTCTCCTGGGGCGGGATTGAGGGAGGCATCACCGGCAGCGGCCCCAGTGGAGACTCTGGGGACCGTACGCAGGCAAGCGATGGGGACCCAGAAAGCTGGAAACAGCCCAGGACCGCCAGATGATGGCTGCCAGCCTGATGCTGCCAAGACTCTAGGAAGCTGCCTCTCCACCTCAGCAGCACCCCGAGGCCTATCTAGAGTGCACCGGTGATCCCCCTGGCTGGTGCTTTTCCCCTCGGAGGAGGGGGACCCGTCCAGCAAAGGGTTACGCTGGGATGCCTCGGGGGTTGGCTGTAATGTGAGGATGGAGGAGGCAGCTCGACTGAGGGCAGTAGGGGTAAGTCGGGGGAACTGGCAGCCCAAAGGAGTGGGGGTCGCTGGAGAACGTAGGAGGGAAAAAAAAATGAAAATAAGGTGCAAGCCAGGAATCTATAGGTGGTAGGGGTACCTGGCCCCCCACCAGACGTGGGCATGCCAACCCTGACAGTGACCGGCACAGTCCCTCCGCTCACCTCTGTGGTCTGAAGAAGTTCATCTGAATGACAGGGTGCAATTGCAAGCCTGCTGTAGAAACAGCTGTTTCTACAGTAGGCTTGAGAGCACACCATCATTCAGATGGTAGTCACCCATGGATGTGAGCAGAGGGACTGTGCTGGTCACCATCGGGGGAGAAGGACGCCTATGACAGGTGGGGGACCAGAAGGGTGTGGCAGTGGTGGGGACTGACCTGGCAGGCTGGGGTGGGAGGCTGTCTTACCTATGGGGGTAGGGGGACCACTGGACACAAGGGAACTATAGTATGAATACCAACAGGGTGATTGAGGGTTGGGGATATATTGTATCACTACAGACAGGGTGATTGGTGGGGGCCACTGGACACCAGGGTGTAGTTATTCACATTCCAGCAGGTTGATCCGGGCAGGGTGACCACTGGGTACTAGGGAATAGTTGCACACATGCTGTCAGGGTCACTGAGGGGCAGGGGGCCAACTGGACACTAAGAAATAGTTACACACATACCAGTGGGATGATCAGAGGAGGCAGGTGACCACTGAACATCAGGAAATGCTTACACACATACTGGCAAATCAGGGTGGGGACACCACTGAACACCAGGGAATATTTCCAAACATACTGAAGGGTGATCGGAGGAGGCGGAGAGTTGAACACTGTGCCTAGGGAGTGGGCTTTTGGCAGCCCTAAGAGGTCCTGTGGGGGAAGGTTGCAAACTCTGTTTGCTCCGGGCCTGTAAAGAGGCCCTAATGGGATGCAAATGGCTCCATATCATCTTGCAAGTGCACATATTAAGGTATGATTATGGAAGATTGCCCCAAAGGAACAATAACCAGTAGTGGACCCTAACAGCCAGATTGGCCCTGTATGTCCCATAGGACCCTACTGGCCACATACCTCCTGTGGGCAGCAGCGGGCTGGGGTTTGCGAGCGTAATTGGATAGTGCCTGACTGCTATATTGGAGCATGCCTTTATTTAGAGCTCACAATGTGCCTCAGCATGTCTCATTATACCTGTGGTTCACTCCTGGAGCAAACTTTGAGCAGGCCCAATCCACATTCCTTGGTGCGACTGCACCTGGAGTACAACATGCAATACTGGAGCCCCCCACATGAAAAAGATATCAACAAGCTTCAGGCAGTCCAGATAAGGGCGACGAAAATGTTTCAGGGGCAGCAGGTAAGGAATATGAGGACACAACTTTTATTATAGGACTTGCGTGCCTTACACTGTACTGAATCATTTGACTCTGCTACCGGCTTGCAGGAATTTAATGTATTAGTTTTTGCAGAAGTTGTATAATTATTTGGTCTGCAATTTTATACTAACAGCTTTTTAGACAGGCTGCTGCTATTTCAGGTTTTACCCAACTCAGAATAGCTTCAGGAGTGCAAGTCTCTACTTTTCTGTCTTATTTTTGTCGAATGTTTTTATCAGTTACAGCATGTGATTTTTATATTACTGCATTTTTATATTTAGTTTTCACTTGGCATCTCACACATACTCTTTAAGTTACAACAGAATGAGGATGGCAAGCCTTTTCATGTCCATTACCTTGGTCAGATATAACCTCCAGGGACCGCCCTAACCACCTCATTTCTAGGGGTATTAGATACTACTGTCTCAGCCCCAGGTGGTTGTTTTGGCACAAAAAAATGCTTTAAATATCCTGTTTTTTCAGTTTGTAATTGGTTTATTCTTCTACTCCTATTGGTGACTGGGCCATAACATCAAATCCAACCCTGGTCCCTTAGAGCAAGACCTTAGCTTTTTTTCATTCAAATGTTTAAAGTTTTCTCCCTTAAAGAGATTTACTTGTGGGCTGTCTTTTGCTACACATCCCTCCATTATTGCTTTAACTGAGACATGGCTGGATTCAGCTATTCCAAATTTAATTATTAACCTCCCAGACTTTACAATTTTTAGATCCGACAGCAGTGTTGGGTAAGTTACTTTTTCTATTACTTTCTATTACTTTTGGAAACTTGTTTCAGGAAGCTCTGTACAGTCACAAGCAAGGGTGGAGAAGTACCAGAAAAAGTAATACACCTTACAGTTACTTATGTCTTTTTATACAAAAGTGATACATAACTGTAACTGACAACATTTATTTGAAAGTAACTAGTAACTAACCTATTACTTTCAAATAAATGTAATCTCTTATAGATATGTATTACTTTTGTATTGTTTTTGTGTGAAAAGAAATACATAACTGTAACTGTAAGGTGTATTACTTTTTCTGGTACTTCTCCGTCCTTGGTAGTGACTATACAGAGCTTCCTGGAACAAGTTTCCAAAAGTAATAGAACATAATAGAAAAAGTAACTTACCCAACACTGTACAACTGTAACAGACATGGAGGTGGTGTGGATTTGTTTGTTCATGCTTCCATTCCTCGTTCACGTGTCCTTTCAGACACCACTGGTGATCTGATTAATTATATTTTTGCTTTTTTTAATTTATCAGGGAAGGAAATATTAGTTGACAGCCTACACTAACCCCCCTCCAACACCACCACCACCACCACAATTGAAAGCAGTAAAGTTTTCCCAACTTAACTCATTGACTCAATCCCTAAACTACCTCCCTCACTCAGTATTACTGAGCAATTTTAATTCTAGTTGGCCCTCCAGTAGACACCTTAGATTGAAGAATTCTCTGCCCCCCCCAACCTGAACCAGTTCACCAAAGAGCCCACTCGATTTGATTCAACCTGCATGGTCTCTACTATTTTAGATCCGATTTTTGTTTCCCCTGAACTCCCAATTTGTGCTTCTGGTTGCCAAGGGAACTTATTCAGTGACCACACTATTGTTTTTTGCTTAGTTAATCTTTCCCCTCCTAAATTATCCCCAATACTATCAAGTTTGTTGTTTTAGGAATTTTAACTTGAAAGCTTTTCATCATCGTTTGTCCAAGCTCAATTGGGGGAGCTGTTTTCCTTCTTTAATGTTGATGTAGCCTGGGAATACTTCTTTAAACATTTTAATCTGCTTTGTGACCAGCATGCCCCTTTTCTAGAAAAAAACAGCTGAATCTAAAGATGTCCCTTGGGTTATTCCCTTTATTTTTACCCAACCAAAGACATGGGACAAATGATACCAAAAGGCCAAAAAATTGGATACACCTGAGTCCTGGCAAATTTTTCTGACATTTCACAATTATTACATATCTATTTTTAAGAAATCTAAATCATCCTTTTTCAAAGCAAATTTAGCTAATGGTAAAAGTGATCCCAAGAAATGTTGGTACTTGGTAGACTCCCTTTGGAAGATGGTTACGGAGTCCTCTACTTCAAATGTGTCTTATGGCAGTTCTACATCTTACTCTGAAGAGGGTATCTGTGCTATGTTCAGTTCCTTTTTTTGGAGGCCCCCACTATGCTGTTAAACAAAGCTGATTTGTCTTCAGTTGGCATACATCATGCTCTCCTTGCAGTGTTCCCTCTCCCAAGACCTAGATTTTACTGTAGGTCCATAAAGATTGAGGAAGTATTTAAATTGTTATGCTCCCTGAGAGAAGACGTTGCCAAGGGGATCGACAACTTAGATAATGTTTTACTCAAATGTTGTGCTGACATTTTGGCCCCTTCCTTAACTTTCCTATTCAATTTACCACATACCACCCAAAGTTTTCCTACAGCTTGGAAATCCTCCTTAGGCATGCTTCTCCATAAGACGGGGGAAATCTTTGGTAGCCAATTATCGTCCAATTTCTCTGCTTCTCATTGTTTCAAAATTCATGGAAAAAAATTGTTTTATCTCAGATTAATGATTATTGCGCTGACTACCAGGTTCCTTCTAGTTTCCAGTTAATTTCAGGCCCAAATTATCTTCCCAGACAGCACTGATTGACCTTCATGATTCTGTTTCTAGGGCTTTAGACGAAGGGTGTCTTATGGGATCTGTTTTTAACTACTTATCCCCTTGCTTCTTCCGGTGGCCCCCTTCGGACTAACCCCCCCAGCCCCATCACCTGGCTCCCCCAGGACTTACCTTCACTGTGGTCTTCTGCCACAGGACCCGTGGTTGTGCCCAGCCACTGGTGTGGCACCTGTGAAGGGTCGGTCTCTCATCCTGCTGCATGGAGGGTTTTTTCATCCACTTTTCTCCCCAGGCCCATGGATGTGCATTGGGTGCAAAGTCCGAGCTCCGCCTTCGTGGAGACGGCTCCAGCGCCCTGTACATGGGATCACCCCTGCATTGTGATGTGCAAGTGCTATCACCCAGCCACCTCTAGGTGGCAGGCAAGCAGCACACTGCAGCATCTCCCCCTTCCCAAGGAAGGAGAGCTGTCCTGGGATGCTCCATCCTTCCCTTCCCTTCCCTTCCCCGCCAGCCCCTGAGCAATCTAAGTCCATTCCCGACCCTGGGTTGCCAGCATACCATGAGGTGCGGTGTCCAGCACCTCAACCCTCAGCATCACCAGGCTGGCCTTGGGTTCTGTTTTTATTGATCTGTCGAAAGCTTTCAATGTGGTTAATCACGCTTTACTTTTAACTTGTCTGTCTTCTCGTGGCTTTTTCTCAGATGCCACTAACTGGTTTTCATCTTATTTACATGGGAGAATTCAGTCTGTTTCTCAGAATGGCTGCCTGTCATCTCCTCTTTTTGTTTCTACTGGGATTCCACAGCGATTTATACTTGGTTCTATTTTACATAATCTTTTTGTAGATCCACTATCCTGTATTGTTGATTTTTGCTCTTTCAGACTTTACGCTGACAACACGGTCCTTAATATGCTCACAGTTCTCTTGCCACAATGCTTTTGATAAAGTGGTGAAATGGTTCTCAGATAACTTACTACTACTAAATAGTAAGAAGACTCAAGCAATGCTGTTTGGGTCTCAGCACTCGTCTCTGGTAGACTCTTCTTTTTCAATTTTTTTGAATAATTACCCACTGGAACTTGTCACTGACTTGAAGTACCGTGGTCTCATCGTCAATTCTTCTTTGACCTTTAAATCACACATTAATACAAAAGTTCCAAAAGTTCATCAAAGCCTGAGTCACTTAAAGCATGCCAGTCGTTGCCTGTCAAGCTCGGAACGCAAACACATCAAGTAATTCTCCCTATTTTTTTTTATTTTCTTTTTATTAAAAAGAGAAAGTCATGAGCACAATACATTACAGTCAATTACTTTGTTAGTCTGTCTTTTTCTACATTTTCTGTCCACATTTTGATTAAAAACATACATTCCATTAAATCCCTCATGATTCCCCATAACCCCCTAAGGGGGGAAAGATTCGAAACTTAGTCCAGAGTTCTCCCTTCCCTATCTCCTTTCATCTCATCCATCTCCAATCATCCAGGTATAAAATCTGGGTCTCTGCTGGATATGTAAAATACCCACGGTCTCCACAATAGCTCAGCCTGTGGGGCTTTGTTGTGTATTTTAGCCGTAATAGTCTCCAAATAGTAAATGTTAGATACTATCTTGTTCCAGTCACCTATGGTCGGAACTATCTCTGACATCCATCGTCTTGTTATGGCCTTTTTGGCTGCCGCTATGTAAATGGGTAGCAAAGTTTTGTGCCAGGCTGGGGTATGTGGGGGAAAAATTGCCAGAAGAACCATTTCAGCAGTCAATTCGATCCCTTCTCCCAGACAGTCTGACATTGCCTGCTGAAGGCTACACCAATATGGCATTAATAGGGGGCATGACCAAAAGATATGAGCAAGACCAGCTAACTGGCATCCACAAGATCTCCAGCATCTGCCATAGGAGGAAGGGAGATATTTGATTAGAATAGCTGGGGATCTAAAAAAATGTACTCTGCATTTCCAAGCAAATTCCCTCCAAATACTTGAATGAGTTATCTTACAAGCCATAGGAGAAGCCCGTAGCCAATCCTGTTCGGAGATTTCAATCTCCAAGTCTGTACCCCAGCTTCTCATGATAGAAAGTGAAGAGTCACCCATTTCCTGGAGTAAGATCTGGTAAATATGGCCTACTAGATGCTCCCAGTGCTGACCAGTTATAGCGTCTTCTAGGAGTTTCCAAACTTTTAGAACTGGATTGGGCTACAGTAATGTTATATCCCTTTGTCTTAAAAGATAGTTTTTAACCTGAGTATATCTATAAATGTCCCTTTCAGGTAAACCATAGTCTCTCTGTAGTGTTTCAAACTGGACAATGACCTTCTCTGTTATAAATTGTCTATAGAATTGAAGTCCCATCCTCCTCCACCTAATAAAGGTGTGATCTAATGTGGCTGGGATAAAAGAACCATCCTCTGAGATCAAAGTAAATAGAAAAAAAATTCTTTAAAGCCTTTATTTTTCTTTAGATGGTACCATTGTGTTTAGATTTGAGCTGTGAAGGGTGTAAAGTCCCTCAGGTGTGGGGTCTTGTCCACCGAGGCCATAGTAATTTTCAAAATGTTATAGAAATCATTAATGCCAAACTCCATATCCTTCCAAGAACCTCTATAGATGGGGAAAGCCACAGTATTAAGATCTTGACAAAGGATGCCAAAGCATACAGCCTTAAGTTGGGAAGGTTTGCACCTCCCTCTGTCAGTGGAAGCTGCAGCAAAGTCATCCTTACCCGAGGTTTCTGACCATGCTAAATAAAATTAGAAATTATTCTATCCCATGACTTAAAGCAAAAATTAGCAGGAAAGGTTGGAATATTTTGGAACAGATATAGCAATTTTGGAAGGATGATCATTCTGATGGACTCCATCCTCTGAAAAAATTTCAAGGGCAGAGATGACCAGGTCATTAATTCTGATTGAATTTGTATCGACCAAGGTTCATCATTTAACAACTCTACATTTTCTAAATTTTTTGGATTGATTATACCCAAGTATTTAATTTGTGTTTTGTACCATTTTAAGGGGTATTTGTTTTTTAATGTTTGGGTTGGAGAAAAATTTAAAGCTAGCAAGTCTGTTTTGGTGATATTTAAAACAAATCCTGATATCTCAGAAAAAAGTGTTAGGGAGTCCCACAGGGCCGAGAGGGAAGTCTCAGGAGAGAGACCTGAAACCAAAATATCGTCAGCAAATAAAGCCACCTTATATTCCCTCTGTCCCATAGGAACCCCCTCCACACCTACATTCCTCCGAATTAGCTCAGCTAGGTGTTCCACATAAAGGGCAAATAGTAAGGGGGACAAAGGATACCCCTGTCTCGTTCCCCTTTGTATGGGTATTGGTTGGGATAATGAACCATTAATTCTAATGTAGGCCTTGGGAGACGAATATACGTTCCTTAGGCATGTTGAAAATGAATCTGGAAATGCAAATTTGGTCAGGGCTGCCCATAGAAAATCCCATCCCACCTTGTCGAATGCTTTGTCTGCATCAAGACTAATTATAATAGAGGGAATCTTTCAGGCCTGAAGATGTTCCATAATAAGAAATAATCTACGGAGATTATCTGAGGTACTTCATGATTTCACAAAGCCCACCTGATCTTTATGTATTCAATCTTGTAGAATAGGTTCCAGTCTTTTGGCCCAAATGACCACAAATATTTTATAATCTACATTTAGGATAGAAATTGGTCGATAAGATTTGGGAAGGGTGGGATCTCTTTCCGGTTTAAGTAACGGAGTTAATATAGCGTAATTCCAGGATGGAGGAGGAGTCTCTCCCTCAAAGACTGTCTTGCAGGCTAGAAGAAAGCTAGGTAATAGTTGGGAAATAAACATTTTGTACCATTCTGGACTAAACCCATCCAGACCTGGGCTTTTCTGAGATTTAATTCTTTTTTACCTGATAAAGTATCTCCTCAGGTCTAATCTATCTTTGTAATTGAGAAATCTGAGTTTCTGAAAGTTTTGGTAAAGGGATTTGATCTAAAACTCCTGTATTCTATGTTTGTGTTCGGGTGGGGGCTGTATATAAAGATTTATAAAATTGTTTAAAGGTTTGTTTGATTTGGTTCTCTTTATGTGTGATTGAGCCAGTAGATTGGGATTTTATTTTTAAGATAGTGGAAGCTTTTTTATTGGCCCTCAATTTCCTTGCCAGGTTTCTTGCCCTTTTTGCCCCCCCTTCATAATTGTATTGTCTTAGATATGCCATTTGTTGGAAGATTTTGTAATCCATAATGTTTTGTATCTCCTGTTTTAAGCCTCTTATCTGTCTCTGGAGATTAACATCTCCTTCTCTATATAAGAACTGATATGAAGACAGGATATCTTCTAAGAATTTTAGCCTGGCATTTTGTTTTTTTAATTTTCGGGAAGTACTGTATATTCTAAAATCTCCCCTCTCAGTATGGCCTTCAATGTAAGAGACTTCTGGGGTCAGATTCTCTTGAATAGCCTGGGGAATTCATTTCCCCATGGCATCAAGGAACTCCTGATCTAAAAGTGATGTATTAAATCTCCAAGTTTTAAATTTTTGCTGTTTCCCTAAGTTTATTTTTAGAAGCTGGGAATTATGATCAGATAATATTCTTGGTTCAGTTATCATATCCTGAACTAATGTAAGGTGTTCCCCTGAGATAAAAAAATAATCCAGCCTGGAATATGTTCTATGGCATGCCGAAAAGAAAGTATATCCCGGGACTGTTGGGAAAGTCCTCCTCCAAACATCTTCAAATCCTAAATAAGCCAAACATTTTTTTTAAATATTCTCCTGTATTAGATAATCTATTTGGATTTGGATTAGATGAATCTATATAGGGATCTAATGTCTGATTGAAATCCCCTCCCATGATTAAAATTCCTTTATATTTTTCCATCACCTTATGAAGGAATGATCGAACAACCGGAAGTGGAGTTTGTGGGGGTAAATAAGCATTAACTAAAGTTACAGTCTGTGAATAAATTCTTCCAGTCAGTATCACAAATCTCCCCTGTGAATCTGAATAGGACTCTAGAACTTCAAATGGGGTAGAGACCGATACCAAGATAGTTGTTCACCTCTTATGTTTTTTTGGGCGAGAGGAAGCAAATACCCTGTATCTGCCCCCCCAATGTAGCTTGGAATGTTCTGACTGGGAGAGTTGAGACTCCTGTAAGAAAAACAAATCTGCTTTCTGCTTACATAGATACTGCATAATTCCATACCTTTTAACAGGGGAATGCAATCCGTTCACATTTAATGACAGAATATTCACTGGGATGTTAGTCATTTGTTATCTAAGGGGGTTATTGCTTTTATGTAGGAAGGGCATTGTCCAGTTTCCAGAGAATATTGTATGTGTTTGATTGTATTTGGAGTATTCTTTCCTCCACACTCTGGTGGCCCGAGATGGCCAAACTCAGCATCTCCAGAGATAAAGGAAATTTCTTTGTCTACTATCTCTCCAGAAACCACAAGTCCAACCTTTTCTGAGGACAGCAGTGTCAAATCTAGATTTGTGTCACCCTCTCTCTTCAATTTTAACTTAATCAAAAAAAAGTAACCCATTAATTTAAATAACAGTTGAAAAACCTTTTGTCCTTTTATCGAGGAAACTACATACATTTGGATTTTACATTTGTGTGGGAACAAAAAACATCTCCCACTTTGTCCCAGACCTATAAAATCCTTGGTCTGGGGAGTCAGGGCAACACTTCTCCTGAGAGAGTGTGGACCTGTCTGAGGGGGAGCCCCCCCTCTAGAACAGGCATGGAATTCCCGTACCTATTCCTGTATAGGTTGGTTAATGGGCATCGAAATCTCAGTTAGATCCAAATAAAATATTCATATAAACCTTAAACAATCTCACCCCGATTCCCCTTTTCTAAATCTAATTAAATTATCTGTATCCCCCTTATCATTTGTTTAATATCTAGTTCTCCCACCCCCTATTATGCAGAGAATCTTTCAACCTAACTAAGTTTAGCTTTTGGTACATGTATCTCAGTATTTTCCCATCAATAGAAAACAATATTGATTCCTAATTCAAATAGTATGTAGAATCGAGACGAAGTTTCCCAACACTCATCCCCCCCACCCCTCTGAGGAGAAAGAACCACCCTCAGTACTCCCCTCCCTTCCCTCCCTTTAAATCAGAAACACTCAATTTCTCATCTCTAAATCCGCCCCATCCCTCCTCCAGACCGCAACCTCCCATAATGTCTCCCCCCCCCCGGAGAATAATCATTTCCATGTCATTTCCCTTAAAAGTTTGTCTTGTCCTCCAGTGATAAGAATGGAGTCAAATCTAGGTTTTATAGTACAAATTTGAATCCTATGTTTCCATCCCCGAGTTTATCCATAGGAGATCTTCCATACTGATCAGAGGAACACATGGGGGGAAGGGGCTAACATCCGAAACGAGGGATACCGGGGGAGAGAAAGGCAATCTCCATGTCCTGCTGTCTATTTCGCCCAGTATAGAGGGCCTTTTATTGGGGAGGGTTCCTCTAAAGGAGATGCCCTCCCTCAATCCCGTATGTTCCCAACAGATTCAGAACTCAGGGGTCGCTTTATGGGATGACGGGGGGAGAAAGGCAACCTCCATATCTAGCTAGCCATCATGCCCTACACCTTGGGGCATTTTAATGCGTAATTCCCCTGTGGGAGATGCCCTTCCTCAACCCCTCTACCCTCCAAACAGCCCAAATGTCAGCGGCTCGCTCAGGCCTCCTCTATTCCCCCCATCTCGGTTTGTTCTCCTCCTTTAGGCCTCCAGGCTTTCTTACTGGCCTCTACTATAATGAAAGTGCAGCCAAAATAGCCCCCTCCATCCTGTTACTCTCAAGCCAAGTCACATTTGGGCCATGTGGAGGGAGGAGGAGGGAAATATGTCTACTTTTCAATCCCGGGAACGGAGAGAGGGGAGCAAGGCACCCGCTGGGACATCGCCGAGAAATCGCAGTCCCTTCCCTTTCGATGAGCGAAGATTAAATGTGGTTCCAGTCTTAGTTAGTAATCTCCTTTCCTCCAACCCCTAAACGTTTTAGTTCTGGGCCATGCTAATGTCTCCTCTCTGGCCGCCTTCCCCCATCTCTCAGTTAAGCCTGCACAGTCATTCCGTTTAAGACTGGAGAGTTGGATTCCTTAAATTTTGTATCTTATCTAGTATTGTCTGTAGTCTCTGGTCGCCAATTTCCATTCTGGACACTCCTCTATTTCTAGGCCTGGTCGAAGTGTTCTGGTCTCTCATCGCCTTCCTTGGTATTCCTTTCACATCCAGAATTCCTCTCTGCAAAAGATCTGATCTGGCCTCTGATGCTGACTGATATGTTATGGGGCCTCCCGGGAACTGAACTACCATTTTTGCAGGGTATGGAGTGCGAAATTTTAAGTTCTTTGCTCTAAGGGATGGAAATAGCAGTGTATACTCCCTTCTCATACGTTGTGTAGGCGGGGCATAATCGTTATCGAACAAGATTTGCTGTTCTTGCCATTGAACTTTCTGTTTTCACCAGGCCTTCGTTAAGAGCTGGTCTTTTTGATAAAAGCTAACAAATTGCATCACAAATGATCTGGGCGAGCGTCAGGCTTAGAAGGGCGAGGGCCTAATGCTCTATGTGCCCTTTCTATGTCCAGTTGGTATTCCGGATCCAAATCCAGTGTTTGTTGCAACAGCATATCAGCAAAGGCAACTGGATCATTGCTCTTCTCTCCTTCTGGCAATCCGAACACTCGTATATTTTTCTGTCTGCCTCTGTTCTCCATATCCTCCAACCTAGTTGATGTGTGCAATTGTTCATCTGCTAATGCATAAACTGCTTTCTCTATAATCAGTATTTTGTTTAAATTAGTTGTAGTATGGGTTTCCATCTCAGCAGTTCTAGATTTCAGGTCTGTCAATTCTGTTTGTATATCTCGAAGGGCCTCTCTCATCTCTGACCGAAATTCGGTTATTGCTGCCAAAATAGTTTCAGAGTTGGGAGGATCTGGGTTTTGTTTCTTCTTTTCCTTATCTCTTCTACCCCTTTTTGATTCCGATTGTGGGAGAGCAGACTGGTTAGAGTCGGAGCTTTGTATCTCGTTTTTATCCTCATCTGGTAAGTCTCTAAGCTGTTGAAACCGGTTACGATCTATACGAGCCATGTCTCCACGTTGCCCCGTCTCAGTAGATGATTTATTTCTTTGTTTGTTCTTCAATCTCTCTTCTCTATCCCCTTTCCAAGTTGTTTTTGTTCGTTAATACTTGAAAATCGATACTGTAAGGGGGAAATTCTACTGCAAAAGTGAGCACGGGGTGACAGCTGATATCTGTTGCATCCTCAAAGCGCCATTTCCCAACCGGAAGTCCCAATTCTCCCTATTTTTGATTATGGTAACAATATTTATTGTCATTCCCTTTATTCGCATCGCCTACCTTTAAACACTTAATTTTCAGCTTCTTCACTTGAAAACGGATGAGCTTCACTGCTCTTCACTACACCAGACAAATTGGTTTATCATCATCTTGCAGGTATACATTTTGCTGGTTATCTATCATCTATAAATCAGTAAGTAATCAAATCCTGACCTACCTATCAGAAAGATTCATTTTTCCTGCTCACGATTACAGTTTTAGAGATGTGCCACAGTATGATTTTTCCTTGCCTAAATTTCATATATGTTTTGGTACAGAAAATTTCTCATATGGGTCCTGTTTATCTTGGAACAATTTGTGCCCCCAGCTTAGAAATTCTTCTACTCTTGGCACTTTCAAACACGTTTTAAAAAATTGATGGAAAGGATCCACAGGAGTGTTCCTCATGCTGCCTCATCTCCCTCCTCAACTGTGACCTCAAAATAATCACAAATGTTATGGCTGGGCACTTCGAGCAGGTACTTTCCAAGATTGTACACTCAGATAAAACTGGATTCATCCAGGGCTGTTTGTCTTATTATAACATGCGCAAGCTTCTGAATGTGGTGCATTTGGACTCTTGGCATCACATCACAAGCATGTGAGCCGTATGTGGATGCTGAGAAAGCCTTTGATCAGATCAAGTGGGGTTACCTGCTCGAGGTCCTGGGTCGCTTTGGGTTGGGAGAGGCATTTGTGGGAATGGAGCAGATGCTATATTGAGGACTCAGGACAAGGATACTGGAGAATGGGATCCTTTTGAATGAATTTTGGCTTTATAGGGGGTATGCGGCAGGGCTGCCCCCTCTCCCCCTTACTAGTCACATTAGCTACTGAACCTCTGGCTCTCCAAATAAGGCAAACAGGAGAGACTGGGGGGGGTGGCAGGGAAGTCAAGTGGACAACATAAAATTACATTGTACCCTGATGACCTGTTACTGTTCATCACAGAACCTAACCCAGTTCTCTTATGGGTAATAGCAGATTTTGCAGTATTTTCTGCATACAAACTTAATTTACTTAAATCAGGAATGTTGCATCTTGGAGAGCCAAGAGGTGGAGGGGTGGGGGATGCCTGAGGATTTAAATATCTGGGTGGGCCCCTTACATATTTAGGGGTACGAGTGGGTAGAGATTTGGGCAGTCTACGTCATTTGAATTACAAAATTTTGCTTGCCACAATTCTTAATGAAGTGGAGCGCTGAAGGGCTCTGCCAATATTGTTACCTGGGCATGTCAATCTGATAAAGATGAACACACACTGCTCAGAGTGCTGTACTTGATGCATATGTATCCAATGGGACCCACCAAAGCTGATATTAAACAGCTGGAAAGGGATTTTACATCCTTCATTTGGCAAGGGAAGCACCCTAGAATGAGACTGCAAAGGCTAAAGAGTGGGGTGGATCAGGGACGGTTCAGATTCCCAGATATAAAAGAGTACCATGTGTCCATACTACACTATTATGTCCAACACTAGAATAATCAAAGAGAAGCAGCAAGCTGGTTAGGCTTGAAGGAGGAGGAGGAGGAGGGATGTCGGGGTGACTGTCAGCATACTTAGCACTGGAGGTAAGCATGTGTATGGGAAGACTGCCAGTCCTTACCCACTAGTCTGATATGTGTTAGAGGCATGGGAAAAAAACAGAAAGGGGAGAGGCATAGAGGAAGATCACACTTTACTGGTGCCAGTAGCCAATGACCAGGCTTTCTACCTGGACTGGAAGACACTGGCTTTAAGGACTGGGAGGGAAAGGACGTGCAGTGTCTGGGAGACCTCGGAGGGGGGGGATGTGTACTTTTGCAGAACTACAAGGACAGTTAGATATCCCAAACTCCCACCACTTTTGATATCTGCAGATAACAGCATATGAGATGGGCTTGGGTAGAGATCCAGTAAAAGCTTCACCCCTAGCTCAGATGGAGCAGGTAGTCTATTGTGCTAGAATGGACACCAAAAGGCCTTATCACAGAAATGCCTAAGCAGGACAGGCAACACGTACCAGACCTGTTGGAGAAGGAAAAAGATCATTAGGAGAGGGACTTGGGTATGGCCATTACAGAAGACAACTAGAAAGCTGTCCTGAAGTTACATATGGGTCTCCTACTGTGTAACAAACATACTGTAAAGTACATCAATACAAATTCTTGCATCGATTATATTGTCTGCCGAGGGCAGTGCACAAATTTAACCCAGCTGTCTCCTCACTCTGTGGTAAATGCTGGGTGTGCTAGGCACCTATGTGCATTGCTTCTGGGACTGTCCCACACTGAAGCAATTCTGGTTGGCTGTATCCCAGGACCTCTCCAGTATGTGGGTCACTCTGTGGCAAACACACCTCTTTCATTACTCATGGGTGTGCAGGACCTGGGAGCTGAAGGCTGGGAACTGTATCCTAGGTGGGTGACAGTATTGCTTGCCTTAGCAAGGCAATGCATATAAAACACTCTCTTGTGGTGCTTCAGCTTGAGGAACACCTCTTGACCTATGATCTATACCAGCCCTTCCAGTCTGGGTTTCAGGTGAAGCATAGCACTAAAACTGCATTAGCTCAGGTGTATATGACCTTCTCAGGGCAAGAGATTGAGGGGAAGGGACAATTCTTATTCTCCTCGATCTCTCCTCAACTTCTGACACAGTGGATCATTGTGTGTTACTTGACCACCTAAGGGAATTCTGTGGACTCACCGGCATGATCATCTGCTGGTTTGAGTCTTATCTTACAAACAGGAGGCAAAGGGTAATGATGGGGAATTTCTCCTCTTCCCCTAGCCTCCTGTCTTGTGGAGTCCCTCAAGGATCAGTCTTGTCACCAATGTTGTTCGCTGTGTACATGCTACCCCAGGAAGGCTCATTAGGAAGTATGGCTTGGGTTTTCATTACTATGCCGATGGCACCCAGCTATATCTTTCCTTTGCCCCTGGAACATCCAATGCAGTGAACGTGCTAAATAATTGCCTCGCTGCAATCAATGACTGGATGGCCTCCAGTTGGTTGTGACTGAACCCTTATAAAGGATGTACTAGTTGTGGAGTCGAACAGGGGGTGTGATAGATTGGCCTCAGGTGCAGAAACAGGATTGTTTCTGGGATCTGTACCATTGAAGGCCTCCTCTAGGTTGCGGAACCTAGGCGTTATTCTAGATAGCGGTCTGACGCTTGTGACTCAGGTGTCGGCCACTGTCCATGTCAGTTTTTACCATCTGAGGAATATTGCTAGGGTTAGGCCTTTAGTTTTGCCACTGGACCTTCCAACTTTGGTGCAAGCCTTCATGATAATGAGGCTTGATTACTGTAAAGCGATCTACCTCAGGGTCTCTGGGGGTACCCTTCGCTGGCTTCAGCTGGTGCAAAACTCAGCTCCCAGGCTGCTGACGGGGCAGTCTAAGTACTGTCACATCATCCCAGTGCTGTGGGAATTGCACTGGCTACCATTTAGGTGGCGGGTCCTCTTTAAGGTGGGTTTGCTCACCTTTAAGGCCCTACATGGATTAGGCCCTAGCTACCTGGCAGGCCTTACACTGGCAGCTTCAGTCCGCTCCCTACATTCCTCCTTAAGGGGCCTCCTGGCGATTCTCAGGATGAGGCTAAAAACGGCTAGCGACAGAGCCTTTAATGTCAGCAGCCCTGTCCTGTGGAATTCGCTTCCACCATCTGTAAGGGAGGCCCCTTCAGTTGAGGTATTTAAGGCCTGCCTCAAGGCCTTCCTGTTCACTCAGGCATTCCCTGATTTCACTGTATAACATCTTTTGCCCACCATATAGATTGTCCCTGACTTTTTGTTTCTTTTTTAGTTAGTTGTATTTCTAACTTAATTACTATTCTGATAGTTATTATTCATCGTTATAGTACTGTATTGTTGTTGATGTTGTGCTTTTCATTTTTGTACGGCACCCAGAGCCTCCGGGATTGAGCATCTTTTTTTTTAATTTTTTTTTACTTTCTCACAGTCCCCTGCCCAGTAGATTTCTTTATCCACTGGTCTTTTCAGCTGGGCCACTTATGTAGCATGAACTCGGTGTCATTCTGCTCAGGGCTGGGAGATTTTTTGCCTTTGGTTTTTCTCCCAATCCCCCCTTACCCCCGAGAACACCGGCATGAAGAATGGAAGTCCAGGTAGACGACATGCTGATGCACGCCATTGCCAAGTGCCCAGAGCATCCTCCATCCCCAGCTCTCTCTTTAGAGAGCCGCTGTTGCCCCTGTGAGCCGGTGCTTCCATCGGCCCCTGGGAACGTTGGTTGCACAGTTCACCCCCGGCAACCCACCGCTGGCGGAAGAGAGCATCCGTTGGTATGCTCGACCCTCCACCTCCCCCTCTGGTCCCCGACAACCCTGAGTCCATCCCCGAACCCGGGTTGCCGGTGTAGCATGAGGTGTGGTGCACAGCGCTCAACCCTCAGCACCACTGGGCTGGGCAGGCATCTTTTAAACAAAACTTGCCTTGCCTTGTAATATGCCTTCTCTGACACAATGGAAAACCCTGGGTATTTAATCCCTGGCTTTAGAGCATCTAACATACATCCTAAAAGGGAAAGAAGAGCACTTTACGAGTAGCTGGAGCAGTTCCCTGGACTCTCTTCCACCAGCTGAAGCTCTGTTGCTATGAGAAGGGTTGGGTTAATGCAGTCAAAGGGTGGTTTTATGAATGGAGTGAGACCTTTCCAACTAGTAACCAGACAGATTAATTTTATGGGATGTTTCAAAAGGAGATGTACTGGAAAATATAAACATAAATGGATTTCTTCTGATTTGTTCCACCTTATGAGATTACGGGGATAAAAACTGGAAACTGTATAAGCATAGTTTAGATCTTTCTCTTTTATTGAAGTATAAATCCTTAAGGAATTTATGTAAATCCGAAATTCGTAGGGCTAAAACAGCATTTTTTCTTTCAGAGCAAAACAAAGCCATTAGAAATCCTAAAAAAACGTGGGACATACTGAATAGCCTGATGGGGAGGGATAAAAAGCTTCTGATATTTCTATTCAAATTGGGGTTCATTTAATTAGTGATACCTCACTTGTCTCTGAAGCCTTTAATAAGTTATTTGGCTATTTAGATAGCTATAGAATCCCTCCACATGGAAATTCTACTCCTAATGATTCTACTAGTGCTATAATGTTAGAAAATGTGTTTGTCCCCCCTAAATTCCAGTTTGTACATGTATCCCTTGATTTAGTCAGAGACTATGTATTGAAAATGGACCCTCGGCCTTACATTTCTCGTGATGGGTTGGATTTCCGAATGATTAAACTGGGAATTAATTCCTTTTCCTATCCTCTTTCTGTTTTGTTTAATTTTTCTGTGACCACTGGGTTTCCCCTAGTTTGTGGAAAACGGCCATAGTTACCCCAATTTTGAAATCTGGAGATCCCACCATATTGTCTAATTATCATCCAATTTCTTTATTATCCTCTTTATCTAAAATCCTAGAACAAGTTATTTTGGATCAAACCTTAGAACATTTACAAAAATATAATCTGCTCACTGATGTCAGCATGGGTTTAAGCCACTTCACAACACTGAGATGGCCTCGGTGGGGTTCACAGATGCCATTCATGGTGCCCTTGATAAAGGACAAACTGTTGAGGCACTTTTCATGGACCTCTCCAAGTCCTTTGACTTGGTTGAATATGATTTATTAAATGGTATTCTAACTAGTTTTCATTTTTCTGACAATGCTATTTCGTGGTACCATGATTATCTCACTAATAGATTTAGTTAGTTTTGATTCTTTTAAATCTAATCTTGATTCCTGGCTATTGCATAATAACCCTGTATAATATCCCTCTTTTTAGGGAAGACAATCTCGATGGGCCTTGTGCTATCTTTTGTCCTACTTTACCCAGTAAACCCAGCAATAGGTCACATTGTACCCAAATAGGAGATAGCTTTTCTTCTTCCAGTATTATAAAACGTGGGGTACCTCAAAGGTCTATTCTTGGCCCCTTGATTTTTTTGCTTTACATGAATTCTACTCCTTTGGTGTGTTCTCATTCATCATTAATACTCTATGCTGACAATGCTAATGTCGCACTGGCTGAGGTTTAGTCCAATTTCAATTCTTTTCAGAAATGGTTGGTCTTGAATTTCATGGTGCTCAATCCTAGTAAAACAAAAGTTATGCTGCTTTCGAATAAGACCACTGAGCATACTAGCCTTCAACATATCGTTACACAGGATGGAAAGGTGATTGAGTTTGTGGATAATTTTAAGTATTTGGGGATAATTTTCAACATGAAATTAACTTTTGAACCCCATTTGAATAAACTAAGGAAAATTCTACATCAGAGATTGGGATCTCTCTTTAGAGTTAAACAGTTTTTGACCAGAGAATCAATGTTTCTACTTGCCCATAGTTTCCTAATGAGTGTTTTGGATTATGGTATTATTATTTATTCCTCTTTTTATGGTCACCTATTCAATAAACTTAGGGTAACTTATAATTCCATACTATGTTTTATGCTCAATGTGCCTCTTCGAGCACATCATTGTGTCATAGGAAACACATCATAGGGAACGCAGCAGGGTGAAGATAGGGAGGCATACCAAACTTCTTTAAGGGAAGCAGGGAAGGCAGAAAGGCAGGCAAAAGCCCAAACCAAGGAAACATTAGCACAATCAGTAAAAGAAGGTGACAAGACTTTCTATAGATACATTAGTGAAAGGAGAAAGTCCAGAGGGGGTATTGCTAAGATCAAAGGGGATAAGGGGGGCGTGTGAGGAGGAGGATGAAATAGATAGATACTTCTGCTCAGTATTTACTGAAGAGAAGGTAGGGCAGGGCCCACAGCTCTGCACCATGGACACAGGGGGGAAGGAGGTATGCACTAGTCCCTTCACAAAAGAAAGGGTCCTACAAGAGCTCGATAAGCTCAGGGTGGACAAGGCAATGGGACCTGATGGCATACATCCCAGGGTACTAAAGGAGCTAAGGGTGTAACTAGCAGAGCCATTATCAGAACTGTTTAGTGAGTCTCTGAGCAAAGGAGAGGTCCCAGAAGACTGGAGAAGGGCTTATGTGATCCCGCTCCACAAGAGTGGTAGCAGGGAGGAGGCAGGGAACTACAGATCAGTCAGTCTTACCTCAGCAGTGGGCAAGATTATGGAGACACTCCTTAAGGAAAGGCTAGTGCAACACTTGGAATCCATAGGAGCACAGGATCCAAGACAGCATGGGTTTACAAAAGGAAAGTACTGTCAAACTAATCTCATAGATTTCTTTGATTGGGTAACCAGAGTGGTGGACCAAAGGGGAGCAGTTGATGTTGCCTACCTTGACTTCAGCAAAGCTTTCGATACTGTTCCACATAGAAGATTGTTTAATAAGCTGGGTAGGCTCGGGGTGGGTCAGATGTTGGGCAACTGGGTGGCAAACTGGTTGATGGGCAGCAAACAGAGAGTGGTGGTAAGCAGTATACAGTCAGAAGAGATGCAAGTCACAAGTGGGGTACCTCAGGGATCAGTCCTGGGGCCAGTCCTCTTCAATATCTTCATTAGTGACATTGCAGATGGATTGGAGAGTAAGGTTTGTCTGTTTGCAGATGACACCAAGATCTGCAACAGAGTAGATGATCCAGATGGGATGGTCAGAATGAGAAGAGATCTAGAGAAACTAGCAAAATGGTCGGAAGAGTGGTAACTGGGGTTTAATGCAAAAAAGTGCAAGATCATGCACATAGGGAAGAGAAACCCTGAAGCCACCTATAGGCTGGGAGGGGAGTTGTTGGCAGTCACAAGGGAAGAAAGAGGCTTGGGCGTCATCATCACCAATGACCTGAAATCATCCAAGCAGACCTCTAAAGCAGTAGGTAAGGCTAGCGGGATGTTGGTGTGTATTAGTAGGGGTATCACAAGTCAGAAGAGGGAGGCAATAATCCCTCTTTACAATACACTAGTTAGGCCCCATCTGGAGTACTGCATACAGTACTGGAGGCCACACCTTCACAAGGACATTAACCAAATTGAGGCAGTCCAGAGAAGGGCGACCAAAATGGTGCAGGGACTGCATCAGAAAACATATGAGGACAGATTAACTGAACTCAATATGTATACCCTAGAGCAAAGGAGGGAAAGATAAGGGCATTAACAAGGTGAAAGAGTCTAACATGTTTCAATATAAGAAAAATAGCAGGACAAGAGGACACAGCCTAAGATTAGAGGGAGGCCGATTAAGGGGTAATGTGAGGAAGTTCTTTTTCACAGAAAGGGTGGTGTATGAATGGAATGGCCTACCTCAGGAAGTGGTGGATATGAATACAGTGCAGGGCTTCAAACAGGCATGAGACAGGCATAAGGAAGCAATATAGATGAGTATGAGTAGATAGGTCATTGACAGAGCAAAGGCCTATGGCACATTCATAAGATAGAAAATGAAATGGGCAGACTGGAAGGGCCTTGCAGTCCTTATCTGCCATCAACTTCTATGTTTCTATGTTTCTGTTGTCTTTTGCTTAGACATACTTATAATCTATCTCTTAAAAATAGGATTCTTCATAAATTGGGTACCTTTTTATTTAAGCTAAAGATTGGTCTTATATCTCCAGTAGTCTCAGTTTTGTTTCCTAGATTTCTTAATTCTAATGGTACCAGATCTCAGACTAAATTCACCTATGCAATTCCATTGTTTCGAACTGCTTTTGGACAGAGATCAACTCTTTATAGGGTTCCCTTATTTTTTAATTAATTGCCTGCTGATATCACAGAATGTAGGACAGTGTGGTCTTTTAAAACCAGACTGAAATACTGGTTGTCAGATAATGACACTTGCAGATGTATATGTTAAATAGTTGGGGTTTTTTTATGTGCTATGTTCTTTGCTTATTTTTAATTATTTTTATGCATGTATTTAATGTTATGGATGTTTAAATATGTTTTGTGACTTGTTGCTGGTGAAAACCGGCAGTTTTTGCTCAAACTGCTTACAAGTATAAAAAATAAAAATGAAATGAAAATGAAATGCTTTTGTCTTGTAATTGTAAAAGCTATGAATTGTGGAATGGACTGTTAGTCCACTTTGTATGATATCCACGTTCTTTATCCTAGGGTATTGTTTTGTAATTTTTAAGTTCTTTAAAATTCTAATAAAGACAGTACACAAAAAAAATTGCTGCTGCAGGAACAATCAGTTTGTAATTGTTTTACTACTTGATTTTTGTGTATTATTAGACTTACTGTCTTGTTGTAATATGTTTATAATTATGACTTGGGATGTTCTGTACACAGAACTTGCTGTTCATGGAACCTGTCCTGTACCTTTGCAACTTTTAAATAAAATAAAAAAGATAAACTAAGAGAACTCAACATGTACTTACTTGAAGAAAGGAAGAAGAGACATTATTGAAACCTTCAAGTACCTGAAAGACAGGGGACCTCTTTTGTCTCAGTGGAAACAAAGCCACAAGGGGGCACTGCTATAAGCTAGCGGGGGGGAAGGTTCAAGAAGGAGGTCAGTAGACACTTCTTTAAAGAGCGACTGGTGATGGGGTGAACTGAACTCCCATTTCATAGAAACACAGACTTTGATGGCAGATAAGGACCGCTTGGCCCACCCAGTCTGCCCATTTCCCTACCGATTGGATAAGCTGCAGATCCTAGTTAACCAACAGCCTACTTCTTCCTACCCCCCCCACCAGAATTGCCTTATGTCTGTCACATGCATTCTTGAATTCCTCCACTGTTTTTTATCCCACGACCTTCTCAGGAAATGTGTCTACCACCTTCTCCATGAAAAAATACTTCCTCATGTTGCCCCTGAGCCGTCCCCCCCCATCTTCAAATTGTGCCCCCTTGTTCTTGCACATGTCTTTTTCTGAAAGATGCTACCCTCTTGGACTTTGTTGATTCCCTTGAGGTACTCGAAAGTTTCTATCATGTCCCCCTCTCCTTCCTTTCCTCGAGGGTATACATATTATGCTCCTTTAGTCTCTTTTCGTATAGCTTCTGGTGCAAACCCTGCACCATTTTAGTTGCCCTCCTCTGGACTGCCTCCATGCTGTCTATGTCCTTGTGGTGATGGGGTCTCCAGAACTGCACTCAGTACTCTAGATGGAGTCTCACGAACTGTGTGTACAGAGGGATAACAACTTCCTATTTTCTACTGGCGATGCCTCTCCCTATGCATCCTACTATCCCCCAGCCCTCCTTACTGCCTTCTCGCATTGCTGGCCTATCTTTAGGTCATCTAATATGACTACTCCCAGGTCCCTTTCCTTTTTTATTGTTGTTAGAATCTCCCCTTCCCCCACTGCATTGAATCTGAGCTGCCATGCTTTTGACCATTCCTCCATCCCTGCCAAGTCCTTTCTCATCCTTTCCACCCCCCCCTTGTATATCAACCCTGTTGCAGATCTTTGTGTCATCTGCAAAGAGGCATACATTTCCTTCCAGTCCCTCCATAATGTCACTTATAAAAACATTAAAAAGGACCCGTCCCAATACTGAACCATGCAGTACCCCGCTAGTAACCCCCCCTTTCTTCGGAGTGGACTCCATTTACTATTACCCTCTGTGTCCTGTTGTCCAGCCATTTTTTTATCCAGGCTACCACGCAGGGACCCACTCCCAGGCTGGCTAATTTGTTTATTAATCTTTTGTGTGGGACTGTGTCAAATGCCTTGCTAAAGTCTAGGTAGGCCACGTCCACAGCCCCTCCCTGGTCTACTACTTTGGTCACCCAGTCAAAGAAATATATTAGATTCATCTGACATGACCTTCCCTCTGTGAATCCATGCTGCCTTGGGTCCTGTGCCCTGCTGGCCTCTAGGTATACAACAATTATTTATTTCAGAAGTGATTCCATCATTTTCCCTACCATTGAGCAGACCACTAAAGCAGTAGGTAAGGCTAGAGGGATGTTAGTGAGTATTTGTAGGGGTAGGTGGAGCCTTTGTAAATGAGTCTCTGACTCAAAGCATACAACATGGTTTTGTCAAGGGCAGATCTTGTCAGACAAACATGTTGAATTTTTATGACAAAATGGTAAGGGAGCTTGACAATGGGAGGGCACTGGATGTGGCCTTTCTGGATTTTTCAAAGGCTTTTGACGAGCTACCACACGCTGGACTGTTGTTAGCCATGAGCAATGTAGGTATCCCATATCCTATAATATGCTGGGTGCAAGGTTAGTTAACAAACAGAAATCAAAGAGTTAGTATAAAAAGTTCATATTCTGCATGGACAGAGGTGACAAATGGGGTCCCCCAAGTTTCAGTATTGAGACCCTGCCTCTTTAACTTATATATATCTACATTACAATATGATAAAGAGGATGTCTGGTTATGCAGATTTGCAGATGATTATAGGTTGGGGGCTATAACTGATATAAAATCCACAAATTCTACATTACAAATAGCATTAGATCATGTATCCGGATGGACAAACAAGGCTGGATTATCATTAAACATTGATAAATGCGCTATTATGCATCTGGGGAGAAACAACCCTGAGCAGAATTATCTGTTAGATAATAAACTATTAAGAACTACATCGGAGAAAAGAGGTTTGGGAACCATAGTGTCGAAGGACATAAAATTCACAACACATTGTAGACAGATATTTCAGAAGGGGAATAATATCTTAAATTGCATTTTTAGGCATATTAATGCAAGAAGTAGAGAGGCTACTATGCCTCTTTACATACATTTGGTGAGGTCTGTATTGGAGTACGGAGCTCAGGTTTGGTCTCCCTATAATAAGAGAGACATAGCCATGTTGGAGAGGATCCAAAAGAGGGCCTCTATAGGAATAGAGAACATGAAAGGTAAATCGTACCAAGAAAGGCTAGACAAATTGGATTTGTTCTCCCTGGAGTATAGGAGGAAAAGAGGAGATATGTGTCTAGTGCACAAGGCATGGACAAATAACAATTTATGTGAAAATTTGGGCTTAGAAACAACAAATAAAGTATATAATACTAGATCCCACCCATTACGGTTAAAAGCTAGACAATCAAGGCTTTTGAGATAAAGAAATTGGTTTAACCAAAGGGTGGTGTATGATTGGAATAGATTACCCACTGAGGTGGTGGCTAGTGGCACCACACAGTCCTTTAAACATAGTCTGGACACGTTCTATAATAGTATTTGAATATATGGTGAGCAAAATGGACGCAAGTCTTCAGGCTCAGTAAAATTCCTATGATTCCTATGAATTACGATATCAGTAAATAAATATCACAAGTCGTAAGAGGGAGATAATAATCCCTCTTTACAAGACACTGGTTAGGCCCCATCTGGACTACTTTGAGCAGTACTGGAGGCCGCACCTGCACAAGGACATTAACAAAATGGAGACAGTCCAGAGAAGGGCAACCAAAATGGTGCAGGTACTGCATCAGAAAACATATGAGGACAGATTAATGGCGCTCAATATGTATACCCTAGAACAAAGGAGAGAGAGAGAGAGAGAGAGAGAGAGAGAGAGTGAGGTGATATGCTCGATACATTCAAATATCTTAAGGGCATTAACAAGGTGAAAGAGTCTCACATGTTTCAATATATAAGAACAAGCATTTGTCAATGCTGAATGTTGTCTTGCTGGCATTGGCATTGGTAGTGCAGGAGTTAGAGATGCATAATAGGAATGGCAGTAAAGTATTGAACTGATGCCAACCCCACCCCCACAGGCATTTTGGTGTGTCTTTGGGTTGTCGGCCATAACACTCATGCCATTTCACCTCACTGTACCCTGCAGACACCGACAAGTGTCGCGTTGTGCCTTGGGGTCTTCGGGCCTTCGCTCACCCCATTCCATAAGGAAATACGCTGAGATGGGTGCAGTATAGGAGAATGAGGTGAACTTTGGGGCAGAAGAGTCCAAGGCACACCTCAATGCCTGTCACTGGCTGCAGGGTGGGGGTGGGGTGGAATGGCGTAAGCATTACAGCCAACAATCCCAAGTCGCACCCCTGACGCCTATCAGTCTCTACAGGGTGGGACATTACGGTTGGAAACCCTAATACCCTGGGTGTTTGTTGGTATTTTCATTCCAAATTTTCAACATGGGCTTTTTGTGACCCCACCTCATGAACAGTGGCACTGTCAGTTCGTTAGCCAAAAGGTGATTTTGCACAGCAACTGTGCCATTTGGCACCACAGATGTAAAAACACATTTCAGGCAGGATGTGAAAAATGAAGCTGTACTGTTCATGAGAAGGTGTAAAAAAATGGCGATGTTGAAAATCTAGAGTGAAAATATGAAAAATTGGTGAAGTCGCAAGAGTGTGTAGAAACTGCGCAATGTACGCCCGTAACACAATTATTTTGGGGATTTTTTAAACCAGATTTTCAACATAGGCATTTTGGGACCTCCACTCATGAACAGTGTCACTGTGATTTTGTTAATCTGTCCCGAACTTTGATGTCCCATTGTGCACCACATGTGCAAAAACACATTTTGGGCAGGCTGTGAAGAATGACAGCTGTACTGTTCTTAAGGAGGTGTGAAAAAATGACAATGTTGAAAATCTGGAGTGAAAATATTAAAGATTGTCGAAGTTATGAGTGTGAGTGGAAACTGTGCAATGCACACTCATAACAGTCATTTTTTGGGAATTTTTTCATCAAATTTGCAACATAGGCTTTTTGGGAACCCTCCTCATGAACAGTGGCACTGTCATTTCGTTAATCGGTCCCAACAGGTGATTCCACGCAGTGACCGCTAAATGACCTTTCGGGACCGAATAATGAGATGACAGTGCATGTGTTCATGAGGTGGGGTCCCAAGAATCCCATGTTAAAAATTTTGGAGCCAAAATTCAAAAAAATGGCTGAGATACAGTACCTACCTAAGTTGAAACCCCACCATTTATGCCATCATACAGCTTACCTGCATTTCTTCATTTTGCAGTTCGGCTTTGAGGAGTCCAAACATGTTCCCGCTTCACCGAAGATCGCAGCGCCGGACCTCCAGAGGTAAGTATGGGGTGAGAGTGTGTGTGAGGAGGTGGGTGCGCAGAGGGTGGGTGCAGTTTGGGGGGGCACTGCGGACTATGAGGGCCTGTTTCCTTTTTTTCAGGTACAGAAAAAAAAACAGACATTGTGGGACCGTTTTTTCTTTACAGGTGAAATAAAACAAATGTTGGGCACACTGGGGTGGGCTCCCAGTGAGCCACACAATTGAGGAGGGGCGTGGGCAGGAACATGCCAACACAATTGGCTTTCTGAGAGTGGCAGCACACTGGGGTGGGCTTCCAGTGTGCCACACAATTTGGGGGGGTGGCAGACATGCCGACATGAGGATTGCACCCCCGATGTCAGCTTTCTTTGGGGATCCTGCTGCTGCCATGTTTATTGAAATGTTTCACCAGGAAAGGCACATACAGGAGGCATGTCATCTGTGCCACTATGTGACTAGCTTGTCTCTGATTGCAGTGGCACATTTCTTACAAGTTGTGTCCACTTTACATAATTCTTGTGTCAGCGCTCGCATGCTGGCTCATTGAGGAATGAGGGACGCACCTACTAAAGCGTGCCCTGCATTCGCCAACACTGACACACCTCTGCATTTCTCCTACTACCACAAGATGTTGCTTGCGCAAGAGCAAGACAACATTAAAATAGCGGGACAAGAGGACACAGCATGAGATTAGTGGGAAGCTGATTAAGGGGTAATGTGAGGAAGTTCTTTTTCACAGAAAGGGCGGTGGATGCATGGAACCTTGGGAAGTGGTGGATATGAATACAGTGCAGGGCTTTAAACAGGCATGGGATAGGCATAAAGGAGCACTACAGATGAGTATGACTAAATAGGCCATTGACAGAGTAAAGGCCTATGGCACATTCAAAAGTTAGAAAAAAATGGGCAGACTGGATGGGCCTTGCAGTCCTTATCTGCCATCAACTTCTATGTTTCTATGTTTCTGAGGTCAGCCTAACAGGTCTGTAGTTCCCTGCCTCTGCTTTGCTTCCACTTTTGTGAAGGGGAATCACATCCACCCTCCTCCAGTCCTCAGGTACCACACCATCCTCCAATAATTTGTTAAAAAGGGTATTCAGTAGTGTCACTAGTTCTCCCCTTAGTTCTTTTAGAATTCTGGGGTGAATCCCATCAGGTCCCATTGCTTTGTCTACTTTCAGTTTTAGGAATTCTTTCGGGACCCTTTCTTCTGTGAATGGACTGGTATCGACCCCCCAATCCAGAGTGCTTCCATTGATTGGTTTAGGTACCTCCCCCTCCTCTTCTTTTGTGAATACTGAGCAGAAGTATTTGTTCAGTATCCCTGCTTTTTCACTGTTACCCTCTGCCCACCCTCTCTGCACTTTATTAAGCCTCACTATCTCTCCCGTGGTCTTTCTCCACTCCCTAATGTACCTATAAAAGGTTTCATCCCCCTTCTTAACTGAGTTGGCTATCTTTTCCTCGGTTTGGGCCATTGCTATTCTGACTGCATTCCGTTTCCTTTTGCTTCAACTGGTACTTCTCTGTCCTGCTCCTTCTGTGTTTCCTTATACTTCCTGAATGCTATCTTTTTCTCCCTTACCTTCCCCACCACCTCTTTTGAGAACCATAGTATTTTTTATGTTGGCGCACTTGCACAGCCAACATCTTGTGACAGTGGGGATTTGGAGGCGCGGTCGCTGTTAGGCAAATGCAGGGCACGCATCAGTAGGTGTGTCCCGCATTCCCCAATCACCTTGCATGCCGGCACCACACCATGCATACTAATGTGGCGAGCACATCTAAGGAAAGGTCTGCTGCAATCCGAGCAAAGCTCAGTCAGATGCAGTGGACCCTTCCTACATGCTTGCACAGTGCCTTAGTGGTGGGCGGGCAACCACAACTGCCGACCCGGGGTGCCCAATCCCCTGCCGGCTTACTCTGGCAGTAAAACTTTGCCGACGGAGGAGCCCACTCCCCGTCAGCATAAAGCAGTCCCCATTTCTTTTATGCTGAGGGGTGCCCAATCGCCTCGGCTCTTGCCTCCCCGCTTTCCTTGCGTGCCGATGGGAGCCAATCCCGGTAGCATAAATTAACCCCATTTTGTGTGCTGACGAGGGTGCCCAATGTCCTGTCGGCTGAAGTAACCCCCCCAAACAGTTAGGTGGCATGCTGGGAGCCCACCCCAGCGTGCCAAGTCCCCTGAAAAAAAAAACTGTCCTTGATGTTAGTTTTTCCTCCCTGTAACATAAAAACAGTCCCTCGTAGTCTCCCTAGAGTCCCTACCCATCACCCGCACCCACCCACTGAGCACCCTGCCTCCCCACACACCCCCTCACCCCATACTTACCTCCGGAGTCTGGCGCGACGATCTTTGGTGGACCAGGAACACGTTTGCACTCTTCAAAGCCGACTGCGAACTGAGGAAATGCCGGTAAACTGTGTAGTGGGATAGATAGGGTTTTTTCAACTTTGCTGCATATCTCAGTCATTTTGGAAATTTTGCACCAAATTTTCAACATGGTGTTTTTGGGACCCCTCCTCATGAATTTTGTTACAGTTATGACGTAATTGGTCCCGAAAGGTGATTTCGCAGTCACTGTACGGAATCACCTTTCGGGGCTAATTAACACAAGGACAGTGGCAGTGTTCATGAGGTGGGCTGTCAAAAAGCCTATGTTGCAAATTTAGTGAAAAATCAAAAATGACTGTTTTACGAGCGTAGGTACAGTAGTTGTTACACGCCTGTAACTTTGCTTAATTTACAATATTTTCACCCCAGATTTTCAACACTGGCATTTTTTCAGACCTCCTTGTGAACAGTACAGCTGTCATTTTTCACATCCTGGCTGAAATGTGTTTCCGCACTTCCAGCGCACAATACTGCTATGGGAAATCAGTGTTCGGGGCAGATTACGAAAATGACAGTTACACTGTTCATGAGTGAAGGTCCTACAATGCCTATGCTGAAAATTTGGTGACGATATTCCATAACATGACTGTTACGAGCGTGCGTTGCGCAGTTTGCACACACGCCCGTAAGATCGCAAATTTATATTATTTTTACTCCAAATTTTCAACATTGCCATTGTTCTGCACCTCATTATGAACAGTACAGCTGTCATTTTTCACATCCTGACCAAAATGTGTTTTCGCAGTTCTGGCGCAGAATAGCACGGTTGCTATGGAACATCCATGTTCGAGACACATTATGGAAATGACAGTGGCACTGTTCATTACCAGAGGTCCTAAAATGCCTATGTTGAAAATTTGGCACTGGCAGACAATACGATTAGTGTTTTACGAGTGTGTGTTGCGCAGTTTGTACGTACGCTTGTGACTTTGTGCATTTGTAATATTTTCACTCCACACGTTCAACATTGGCATTTTTCCACACCTCCTTATGAACAATACAGCTGCCATTTTACATATCCTGCCTGAAAAGTGTTTTCACACGTCCGGTGCAGAATCACATGGTCACTGTGCGAAATCAGATTTCGGGGCAGTTTGAGGGAATGATGATGACACTGTTCATGAGCAGAGGTCCTAAAATGCCTATGTTGAAAATCTGGTGCCGAAAGTCCAGAAAATGACTGTGCTGCAAGCATACGTTGCGCAGTTTCCACACACCTTGTAACTTCGTACATTTGCAATATTTTCATGTCACATTTTTACCACTGGCATTTGTGCACACCTCCTTATCAACAGTACAGCTGCCATTTTTCACAGCCTGCCCAAAACGCGTTCTCACAACTGTGGCGCACAATGGCGTGCTCATTGTGGGAAATCACCTTTTGGGACACATTAACAAAATCACAGCACCACTGTTCATGAGGGGAGGTCCCAAAATATCTATGTTGAAAATGTGCCTAAAAAACTCCCACAAATAATTGAGTTACGGACGTCTGTTGTGCAGTTTGTATGCATTCATTGCTTCACCAATATTTCATATTGCCACTCCAGATTTTCAACATTGCCATTTTTTACGCCTCCTCATGAACAATACAGTTGTCATTCTCCACATCGTGCCCCAAACTGTGTTTTCGTCCCTCTGCCACCAAATGCCACAGCCGCTGTGCAAACCCACCTTTCAGCTAATAAAGTGATTGTGCCGCTTTTCATGAGGTGGCCTGACAAGCAGCACATGTTGAACATGTAGAGTGAAACTATCACTACACGTCTACGGTGTTAGGGTTTCCAACTGCAACACCTCTACCTGGTATGGACTGACAGGCATCAGGGCTGTGACTTGGGATCATCAGATGTAATGCTCACGCCATTCCACCCATCCCATGCCCACCCTGCAACCACTGACAGGTATCGTGGTGTGTCTTGCACTGTTCGGTCACAAACTTCACCCCACGTTCCTATACTGCACCCACGTCAGTGTATTTCCTTATGGAATGGGGTAAGTATAATGCCCAAAGGCCCCGAAGCGCACCATGACACTTGTCAGTGTCTACAGGGTAGGGTGAGGTACAATGGCATGAGCATTATGCCTGACGACCCAAAGGCACACCACACTGCCTGTCACTCTCTACAGGGTGGGGGTGGGGTTGGCACCACTTCAGTACTTCACTGTCATTCCTGTTATGCGCCTCTAGCTCCACCACTGCTAATGCCAATGCCAGCGCGACAACATTCGGCATTGACAAATGCTTGTTTCCTTCATTTTGATTTGTTTATTTGCTTCACACAAAGGCTTGTTGCCTCTGTGATGGCAGTTTTGATTTTTCCCCATTGTTCCTCCACCCCTCCTTCTTGTCCATTTGCTAGTGCTTTTTGAGGCACTCTCTCATTTCGCCAAAGTCCGCCCCTCGTTTTTGTATAGCTTGACTTTATGGCTGTCTTTTTTCGTGAACCACACTGTTTGGTGGTCACTTGTTCCCAGATAGCTGCCCACTTCTAAATCTGAGATTCTCTCTCCGTTCCCATTTGAGAGTACCAGGTCTAAGATTGCTCCCTCCTGAGTGGGTTCCAACACTAGCTGTCTGAGGTATGCTGCCTGTAGGACATCAAGAATGACCCTGCTCTTGGATGTGGCTGCAGCAAAGCTGCTCCAGTTAACATCTGGCATATTCAGGTCCCCCATCAACAATATTTCCCATTTTTTTGTCGTCCTAAGGATGCCTTCTGTCATTTCCTTGTCCATTTCTTCCTCCTGAGACAGAGATCTGTATACAACCCTTGTGCAGATTGTGGTGCAATTTCCTGTCTCCAGGGTGACCCACAGTGCCTCCTCTCCTCCCTGTTCACCCTTTAGTTCCATTGTTTGATCCCTTCCCTTACGTAGAGAGCTACTACTCCTCCTCTTTTACCCTCCCTGTCCCTCCTGTAGATTGTGTACCCTGGTATGTTGACATCCCAGTCATGGTTCTCTGTGTACCGTGTTTCTGTGACTGCCACGATATCCAGGCATCCCTCTTCCATCAAGGCCACTAGTTCAGGGAGCTTGTTACCCAGACTACAGGCAGTGGTACTCATTGCCCTCCATTTTTTTATGGTCTTACCCCTTTTAGCACCATCCCTGTCCTAACTGCCTTTGCCTTTTTCTCCATTTACCCCTGTCCTTCTCCCTGTTGACTTCTCTGCCTTGGTGTTTACCTTGTTAACTACCCTGTTTTGTGTATGGGGGGCTGGGATTTCCCTGCTCCTTTTAAGTGCCTCCCCCCTTGGCTAGTTTAAATGCTTGCCAATGAAGCATTTAAACCTATCACCTAGGATCTTGGTTCCCCTCCCGGACAGATGCAGACCATCGTACCTTTATAGGCCTGTATCCATCCAGGTGGACCCCTAGTCCCAAATGAAGGCAAAACCCTGAGCTCTGCACTAGTTTTTCAACCGTTCATTGAATCCCATGGTGTGGAGCAAGCTAACCTCACACATGCCATAGACAGGCAGCACCTATGAGAAGGTTACTGTGCGTGCTACTTGTCTAAGACCCCTCCCCAAATCCACAAACTCCTCCTGCACTCCTCTCTTCCCATTCCCAGTCAGGTCATTTGTCCCTAGGTGGACAATGATGTCCAGCTCCCTCTCCCGTGTTGCTGCTCTAGTATTCCTAAAGATTCACTCCATGTCCCTCCAAGCCATGGCACCAGGAAGGCACCTTACCTCCCTTTTCCCTCCCTCCCTCCCCCAGTTCTACTCCCTTAACAATTGAGCCTCCCACAAGGAGTTGTTTCCTTCCCCTGTGGGTGCCACCCTCCTGTGGGTCTCCTTGGTGGAGGTTCCCAGCATCCTCCTTGGTCTCCACTGAGGGTGCCTCCATAGAGGAACCATGCTCCACCAAAATGGTGTATGAATTGTGGAGAGGTACAACTGAGGGTTGCGCCTCTGTTCCACCACCCTCACCCTCCCTGAGCTCACCATGGTCCAACCACTCCTCTTTCTTGGCAATCTCTGAGGCAGCGGTGGTGGCCCTGGTGGTCTCTGGGTGGGAGAGGAGGTTCCCCAAATCCTGGCCAACTCAGTCTGGAGACAAGCAGCCTCCTCCCTCAGTCCAGAGAGGTGCCTGCAGATGGGACAACTCTGTATCCTCCAGAATGTCTCCCGGAAGACTGCTGCTCCACAGCCACTGCACTGCACCACTCTCATCATGTCTTAGTTGTGGCCACTCGCCTGTTGCTTTGTATGCTTACTCTTTCCTCTTTCTGTTTGCTTTTTTGTTCGTTTTTTTTCTCCCTACTTTCCTACTCTCTTTGTGCCCTTACAGCTCCTGCTCTTCCTGTTCTGGGACAGGAAGCTCCTGTATTCCTCAGTAGTATTCTTACTTGCTCAGAGGTAGACCTCCAGCAGCTGCGGGGGGGGGTGAGAACTCCTCTTTTCCTTCTAGGATAGTGAGTCTTTTGTGCCTCTGTGATCCCTCCCTTCCTGCTCCCAAACAGGAAGTTCTTGTTGTCAGTCAGACCCAGTGTCTATAAAAGTGGAACTGGCCAAGGGTGAGGGGGAAGGGAGGGTTATATAGTCAGAGTAGTAACGTTCTACCAGCACCTCCTTCTTCTTGCTGCTGTCTGCCAAAAGTTAACTAGGGAAGTTTTAAATGCAAACATCTGGCTGCCTAAGCCACATACCCTAATTTAAAGCTCTCCTCTTCACCTAGGTAACTGCACTGATAACAGTTCCCTTCACGCAACTCAGACAAGCACACTAACTCTTGTTTTTTTGTTGTTTGTTTGTTTTTTACCCTAATTGAAGGTCCCAGTAGTAAAGTTCTAGTTCTTTAGTCCCAGTAGTAGAGTAGTAATGTTCTAGCAGCACCTCCTTCCTCATGCTGCTCTCTGCCAAAAGCTAACTAGGGAAGTTTTAAATGCAAACACCTGGCATTCTGCTGCCTAAGCCACACACCCTAATATTTACAGCTCTCCTCTTCATCAAGCTAACTGCACAGATAACAATTCCCTTTACCCAACTCAGACAAGCACACTAATTCTTGTTTGTTTTTTTGTGTTTGTTTTTTATCCTAATTGAAGGTCCCAATAGTAAAGTTCTAGTTCTTTAGTCCCAGTAGTAGGTAGTAAAGTTCTAGCAGCACCTCCTTCCTCCTGCTGCTCTCTGTCAAAAGCTAACTAGTGAAGTTTTAAATGCAAACACATGGCTTTCTGCTGCCTGTGCTATACCCCCTAATTTACAGCTCTCCTCTTCACCTAGCTAACTGCACTAATAACAGTTCCCTTCACCCAACTCAGAGAAGAACACTAATTCTTGTTTTTTTTTATCCTGATTGAAGGTCCCAAGAAGTAAAGTTCTAGTTCATTAGTCGCAGTAGTAGATTAATAAAGTTCTAGCAGCACCTCTTTCCTCTTGCTGCTCTCTGACAAAATCTAACTAGGGAAGTTTTAAATGCAAACATTTGGTTTTCTGCTGCCTAAGCCACAAACCCTAATTTAGAGCTCTCCTCTTCACATAGCTAACTGAACATATAACAGTTCTCTTCACCCAACTCAAACAAGCACACTGAGTCTTGTTTTTTGCTTGTTTGTTTTTTACCCTAATCGAAGGTCCCAGCAGTAAAACTCTAGTTCTTTAGTTCCAGTAATAAAGTAGTAAAGTTCTAGCAGCATCTCCTTCCTCTTGCTGCTCTCTGCCAAAAGCTAACTAGGGAAGTTTTAAATGCAAAACATCTGGCTTTCTGCTGACTAAGCCACACCCCCTAATTTACAGCTCTCCTCTTCACCTAGCTAACTGCATCGATAACAGTTCTTTTCACCCAACTCAGACAAGCACACTAACTCTTGCTTTTATTTTGTTTTTCACCCTAATTGAATGTTCCGGTTGTAAAGTTCTAGTTCTTTAGTCCCAGTAGTAGAGGAGCAAAGTTCTAGCAGCACTTCCTTCCTCTTGCTGCTCTCTGCCAAAAGCTAATTTGGGAAGTTTTAAATGCAAACACCTGGCTTTCTGCTGCCTAAGCCACATCCCCTAAGTTACAGCTCTCATTTTCACCTAGCTAACTGCACAGATAACAGTTCCCTTCACCCAGTTTAGACAAGGACACTCACTTTTGTTTTTTATTTGTGTTTACCCTAATGGAAGGTCCCAGTAGTAAAGTTTTAGTTCTTTAGTCACAGTAGTAAAGTAGTAAGTTCTAGCAGCACCTTTATCCTCTTGCTGCTCTCTGCCAAAAGCTAACTGAGGAAGTTTTAAATGCAAACACCTGGCTTACTGCAATGATAACAGTTTCCTTCACCCAACTCAGACAAGGACACTAACTCTTGCTTTTTGTTTGTTTGTTTTTTACCCCAATTGAAGGTCCCAGTAGTAAAGTTCTAGTTCTTTAGTCCCAATAGTAGAGTAGTAAAGTTCTAGCAGCACCTCCTTCCTCTTGCTGCTCTCTGCCAAAAACTAACTAGGGAAGTTTTAAATGCAAACACCTGGCTTTCTTCTGCATAAACCACGCACCCTAATTTACTGCTCTCATCTTCACATAGCTAACTGTACAGATAACAATTCCCTTCACCCAGCTCAGACAAGCACACTAATTCTTTTTTTTGTTTGTTTTTTTTGCCCTAATTGAAGGTCCTAGTAGTAAAGTTCTAGTTCTTTAGTTCCAGTAGTAGAGTAGTAAAGTTATAGCAGCACCTCCTTCCTCTTGCTACTCTCTGCCAAAAACTAACTAGGGAAGTTTTAATTGTAAACACCTGGCTTTCTGCTGCCTATGACACACATCCTAATTTATAGCTCTCCTCTTCACCTAGCTAACTGCACAGATAACAGTTCCCTTCACCCAACTCAGAAAAGCACACTAACTCTTATTTTTTTGTTTTTTATTGTTGTTTTTTTACCCTAATTGAAGGTCCCAGTAGTAAAGTTCTAGTTCTTTAGTCCCAGTAATAGAAAAATGGTGGAAGGGTTTAAGAGGGAGTGGGACAGGGTGAAGGAAATAGTCAGTGTGTGTGTTAAGGGGGATGGGGCCCATAGTAATTTCTAGATCAGAGGTTCCGCAATCAAGCAGACTCGATACTTGTATCTTTGAATAACCAGACCTATGAATACTTAGACTTCTATAGATAGTTAAACTCCTATTAGTGCTTAAAGTGCGCTGGATAGTACAGGTAGGATGGTAAAGAAGGGGGAAGGGAGCTTTTAGTGCTGGCAGACTTGGGTATCAATGATCTGGTGAACTAGTGTATTAAAATGGTAAAGCATGGCTTTTAAAGACTGGGGGACATAGTAAAGGTACTTTGGCTTTCCTGACCTTTTCGGAGGTCCTTTCTGTATCAGCAGGGGACATAGAAGGAAAGTGTGAGGAAGAAGGAGCTTGAGGAGTTTAATAGGTAGCTGAAGAGATCCCAGCATCCGGCCCATCACTCAACTGCCCACTTGCTCTGGCCAGGTTGCACCTACTTCCCTTCCCCACTTGTCCTTTGTCCAGTACCCCCTCACTACCTCCCACCCACCTGCCCTCTGTCAAGTTCACCCACACTACCTCCTGCCCGGTCTCCTGTCCACTTCCTCTGCCCCCTACTCCTTCCCTCCACCTGCCCTCTGTCCAGTACACCCACACTACCTCTAGCCAATTTTCCTGACCTCTTCCTCCACCCACTCCCCCTCCGCCTGCCTGCACTTGCCAAACCCCAACTTGTCTCCCTGCACTTAACTTCTCTCAGATGGCTGCACACTGTGTACCTCCACTGGGAAATTGGCAATGCTACCAGCTGCTTCATTCATGTCTAGACTTGTGTAAACTGTAAATGTATTTGCTACCCCTTCCTATGAAACTTCTATGTTAGTAGTACAACCCCAGTGACAATTTGTCTGCTGTAATTATGCTGTTGCAACAAAATGTATCTCCTGAAGTGTTGACGAGGATCCTTTGTAAACAAGCTCTTAGCTCAAAGGTTTGTAATTCCGAGTTCCCAATAAATAAAAATAAATAAATAAGAGATGGGGTCACGAGGAGGAAACCAATTTGTAGGAGCCTGGGGGGGGGCACTTCTGGGACAAGAGGCTATTTAAGGGAGATGGCCATCATTTGGCAAAGAGAGAGCTAGTGGGCTGAGGCAGGTTTGATGTTTACATTGGTGGACAGTTAAACTAACTGTGGGAGGATCTAAGGCTGGGGAACCACAGAGAAAGGAGAACATAAAGGGAACCTAACTAGGACTCCCAAAGAAATGGGGTCTAGAAGCAGGGGGGATGGATGTAACCTGATAGGGGTCCATAATAAAGTAAGAAAAGGTGTCAGGGAGTTAGGACACACAGGACAGGCAGGGGGCAGGAAAGTAAGGAAGGAAAGGCAGGACAAAAGGGAGGGCATGCTAGAAAGCAGCCTGCCTAAATGTCAGAAGTCTAGCAAACAAAATACATGTAAGTGAGCTCCATGTGTAGGTGGCAGCTATGGGATTAGACATTATAGCTCTCATAGAAAAATGGGCCACCAGGAAAAATAATTAGGCCTTAGCAGCACCGTGGTACACCATGTATAGCTGAGATATGGATAAGGGAAAAGGAAATGGGATAACCCTGTATGTCAATGAAGACAGAGGTAGTAGAGGAGCAGACCATCAGGGAAGGGAAGGGGGAGATGGAATCACTGTGGGTACAGCTCACGACCACACTAGGTAAAAGCTGCACATGGGGGGGTCTACCGACTCACAGGACAGGAGAATGAGAGCAATTGGTAGCTAGTGGTAGAAATTACGCATGGGGCTGCAAAGAGAAGGTAGTGGTGGGGGGATGTCAATCTACCAGACATAGATTGGGACATTCTTGCAGCTAAGGGCACCAGAGGTCAGGCCCTGTTAGCCATGTTTCAGTATTACCTCCTAGTGCAGCTGGTCAGGGAACCAACAAGATAGGCTGCCATTCTTGTGGAGCTCACCCACTCGAAAATGGTAGGGGGAGTTTGGGTTGGGGAACCACTGAAGTCCAGTAACCATAACACCATATGGTGCGAACTGGCCCTGGGTACTAGACTAGTATACCCTTGTCAAAGGCTGTGGTTCTGGATTTTAGAAGAGCAGACTTTGACCAGATAAGAGCATTATTCAAGGGTAAGTTGGGGGAGTGGACAAAATGAGGGGGGTAAAGGAGAGGTGGGGAGTAATTAAAGGGGTAATTATGGAGGCAGCTAAAGTACGGTAAGGTATTTATTTATTTTTATATAGCACCCCATCTGTATGACTCAGAGTGCTTCACAGTATTCGGACAAACAGTGTAGTTGCTGTATTGGTCCTCGTAAGAACAGATCCAGAAGCAAATGATCTCATACCTTTTATTGGACCAACATAGATGTTACACAAAAAAGAAGAAAGTGCTCTAGCTTTCGGACCAACCAGGTCCTTGCTCACTTTGAGTAAACTTCACTTTAAACCCTCTGTATGCCATATATGTATGTGTGTATATATGTATGATTTATACACACACACATATATATATATATATGTATGTGTGTGTACGTATGCATGTATATGTATATATATATATATATATATATATATATATATATATATATGTAATAGATAGACCACACTGAGGTGTGTGGTGGCGCACTACTATCTGTTATGCCTTGGTAATGCGTTGTTACGCACAGGCACGCGGGCAGTCGTCCAACTCCCAAGGCGTGTGTATATCAGAGGCCACCTCACACCAGAGTGGTTTATCTATCTTATAAAATGTCAAAATTGTTTTGGGGGTAAAAGTGCAGGTGTGCGGTCAAGGCCTGATATACGCACGGTCATGTGGTGGTGCTCATCCAATAAAAGAGCAACAATTTCCCTACCTATTTTACAAATATATATATATATATATATATATATATGTATGTATGTGTGTATGTATGTGTATATCTGTGTGTATGTATGTGTATATGTGCGTATGTTTAATTTGGGGGTTGTTTGTGTGTTGCTGTTCGAGTGCTGGCTGTTTTACTATTGTTTGTATGTTACAAATAAATAGTTTTATCTGGACCTAGCTTAAAGGTCTTTTTTTGGTTGTTACTGTGAAGCCCAGCTACACAGCTTGTTGTTTTCAACTTGCAATTAGGCCTCATTTCAGTATTTTGCCTTTCATTGTCTGTTCTTCAAAACACAAGGGCACTTGCAATAAAAGTTGTAAGTTTATCTTACATGTATTAGGGAGAATAGTATCCCAAGGTTTTTTCTTTATCAGTAGAATGCTTTCTTGAAGCATACTGCGACATTTTAAAATTTATTTGAGGAGAACTCTCTGCCTGTTGATATTTCTTGATAACCTTTGCCCTTCAGGGGCTTCTCAGCTAAAAGCATACTGGTGTTAATTAGCTTCTCTGACATAATCTTCTGTTATGTTTTAAATGTATATGTTAAACCAATGAGAATTATTTCTGTTTTTTTGTGCATTACCTGGGTGTTAATAATATGGGATTTTCTAAATAACCGTTACAAATCTTCTGAAGAAGGACCTGGTTGGTCCAAAAGCTACAGCACTTTGTTCTTTTTTGTGTAACATCTATGTTGGTCCAATAAAAGGTATCAAATCATTTGCTTCTGGATCTGTTCTCACAGTATTCAGAGCATTTACTATAAATACATATAAAAACAACAACATAATCCATTAATAACTTAACTCATTACGACCTGGAGCGCTTTCTGAAGTCCGAGTCTTCCATTGCTTAACCTTGATACAAAATGGCCACCAAGGTATAATTGAGTTAATAAAAACAATATACATGTGTGCATTAATAACTAAATAAAAACAACAATATGAATTAATGCATTAATAATAACCAATGTAAAACACCAGATGTGTTAATTCACCTCATTTAGATGAGCTAATTCATCTCATTTATCAAAGTCATGCTTGAGAACGGTTACCAAGAGCAACAGGCACAAGAGACCATTCTTGTTCTCAAAGAAGGTTAGGAAGGCAGTGAGGGCAAAAAAAGGGCATTCATTAAAGATGAAGCGAAAAAGGAAAGGAAAATGGAGAGAATACCAGTTAAAAATGAAAGAGGCCAGGAAGGCAGACAGGGGAACAAAAGGAGACACAGAACTACGTATTATGGAGGGTTCATAGGGGGACAGTTCTTTAGATACATTGGGAAAAGGAAGACAAGATGGGGAATTGTTAGGCTCATGGAGGGGCAGGGTAATAGGGGGATAGGCAAAGGGCAGCTGTTCTTTTTTTTTTTTTTTTCTGCTTTTTCAACCTTCACCCAGGTGGCCCTCACCAGCTTTATTCCTGCGCCCTGACCCATTGCCTGTCTTCCCGAGTTACCACCACTGCCTGTTTCTCCCTGGCTTGTCCCTCAGTGTGGGTCCATCAGAGGAGGCAAGCGTACCACTGACAGAGTTGATCCTCGGTTTGGCGATGGGTGCCACATTCAGTGGTCGGAACCTGTTGTACAAAGCTGTCATCATGCTGCTTCACCTGGGGCCTTTTTTTCTTGTTCTATTCCCAGCTCTTAGGATGTGACCCAGCTTCTACGAACTTGTGCATGCACACTGGTGCGTGCTGACGGGTGAGTCCTAGGCAGTCTGTGTCTTCCCAACCCAACACTCAGCAGCCCTAGCTTGCACTGCCACATGTGGTCACAAATGTGGTGGCAACACTGCGGAGACTGGCAGCCCTTCCTCACTGAGGAGGAGAGAGCTCCCTTGGGGATGCTCAGTCCTCCTCCTCCAGCCAGCCCTCCCATAACTCAGGCTGTTTCCAAACCTGAGTCCTCAACATTGTAGTGGTAGTGCTACCACTACACCACTACTCGGGCTGGGGGCCAAGGGCAGTCGATCTTAATGACTATTTCTGCTCAGTGTTACAGTGGAGCCTGAAAGCGGTATAAAAGCTACTGCAAAGGGGGTTCCCAGAAATGGGGCAGTTGGTACTTACAGGAGAAAGGGTCAGAAAAGGGCTTGCAGCCCTGAAAATAGATAAGGCTCTCAGGCCAGATGGCATGCACAGGGAACTGGCATCAGGGCTAGCTGAACCCCTGGCGGGGCTATTTAGTAGCTCACTACAGTCGGGGTGGTTCCAAAAGAAGGCTGAATTTTGAAGTTTTTATTATTGTTCAGGCAACATTTCAAGACTGGAAAGTTTATACAATTTTTATTTTGTTTGTTTTCGGGTTATTTAGGTTGGACTTTAGTTTTTATTGTATTGCACTGCCTAAATATTCAGAGATAGAAGGTCATGGTGGGTATGGGGGAAGCATTTTTTTTCCCTCTAACCTACTATCACAGTCCTCTTTCCTCTCATTAAAACATCCAGTCCAGCATGCATGCCTTTCTAAACAGGCTGTATTAGATCTGGGGCATGGACTATTCTCCAAAAAAATGAAGTTATACTGTTATGATTTTGTAACTGTTATTTTTACTACGCCTTCTCTCACCTGGTTACCTCTATTAATGTCTGGGGATGTTGAGATCAGTCCTGGTCCCCCTATTAAGGAACCAACTCTGTTCACACAGAACTGGAACTTAAAGGGTACTAGATTTGCACATTTAAACAGACGAAGTTTCCTGCATAAGAAGTCAGAAATTGAGGCATGGCTTTAATTGTACGAGCCTGCTATTTTCAGTTTTAACAGAAACATGACTGAAACCAACTATACATGATAACGTTTCATATTGAAGGATACAAGTTGACAAGAAAGGATAGGGCAGGGAAATAGAAGGGTGGGGGGATAATGGTTTTTAGCAGAAATAACTTAGAAACAGCTGTACAAGATATATCTTTTAACTCTACAACTGGATGTGAATAGCTGTTTATTAAACTGATATTAGGAGGCTCTACCGAGGTCAATTTTTTCACAGTGTATAATCCCCCTAACTCAGGAAAGAAAGGACTAACTGAATTTTTAGAATGTCTCCAGTCCGTTACACTTAGCAAATATGTGTTGGTTATGGGAGACTTTACTTTAAACTGGGGTATAACAGCTGAGACAGACCGGAAAACACTAACTATAAATGCAGACCTTACCCAGATTATACCCAGCTGTACTCATATGAACCCCATTAGTAACAACCATACAATATTGGACTGGATTTTAACAAATAATCTGGATAAGACTGTTGGCTGTGGCCTGGCCTGGTGGCACTGAGGGTTTGAATGCTGGACGCCACACCTTGCACCATGCTGTCGACCAGGGTTCAGGAACAGACTCAGGCTGTCGGGGTCGTCAGGAGGGAGGGACTGAGCATCTGGAGGACTACTTCCCTTCCTGGGTGTGCTGAGGATGCGACGCTCTCCAGTGACCCCCAATGGAGATCAGAAGCACAGTCAGAGAGTGGTGCCACAATGAGGGTGGAGCAGCAGTGGATGTCAGCATGTCAGTGCATGGACATCATTGCATGTCCTTGTTCTGGGAAAAACACATGGGAAATCCCCGGAGGATACGGGAAGGCGATGGAGGCTTTAGGGGTTGCAGCCCACATCCCGAGGCCAGACCATCCTTCAACCAGCTCTCCCATGCCCCTTCTACCCAACCCATGGACCGACCCTCTACTGACAGAAAGGCCACCAGGTAAGTGAGGCGGGCCCTCCCCTGGGGGGTGATTGGGGGGCTGTAAAGTCATTGGGTTCAGGGAGAGAGTGCTCAGCAATTGTATCCCCTGGTTAGAAGGTGGTTTCAGGTGGGGAGTAGAGGTTGGAGTCGAGAGGGCACTTCTGAGAGATGCCCCGATCCCCCGGTGCAGAGACAGAGTTAAAAAAAAAAAAAAAAGATTGTTGACTGTGGTACTTTCTCGGATAGTATAATGCCATCTTCCTACCTTTTGTATCTGGAATAACACCAAAATAAAATTCCTCCTAAGCTTATTTTGTTATAGAAATTTTTACAAATTTTAACGTGAAAAACTGAATTCAATTGTACTCCATTGACTGGACTTATCTGGATGTTATTCCTGACATAAATGATGCGTCGACTTTTTGTCAGCACACTATTGAAGTCCAAAATGAATATTTTCCTATGTTAACAAAACAGGTAGAGAGAGCGGATAATAAATGGCTATCATCTGAACTCGCTGACTTAATGAGACAGAAGGACAAATGCTGGAAATATTATAAGACTACCAGTGGTATTACTGAATTCAATCAATGTCATCAATTAAAGAATAAATGTAAGTCTTTAATTAGGCAATGTAAATCCGCTTACTTTAGGAAGCAACACATTGGATCACTGGGCGAGCCTAGAAAATTTTGGGCTTCAATAAAAATTTTAATTGACCCTTCTAAAACTGCAACTTTTGGAGTTATTAAAAATGATGGTGCAAACTTGATTAATACTAAAGATAGTAGTGATTTGTTTTTGCATAAATTCACTGACCTCTCAAAACATAGAGTAGAAATAGAACATCATGTATCTTCTAGAAAAACTGTTCCCTCTCCATTAAGTGGCACCATCCATCTTTTTATTTATTATTTTTTAAACTTTGTATTTATTCATTTTCATAATGAAAAACATACATTCTTTGATCTGAGGTATAGGATACATCACTTACATATGATTATGGTAGAAATACTTAGCTCTACATTCATTGTTACAGCACCGTGGGAAATGTATTATCTTTAAGTGTCCATGTGATGTAGTAACTTATTAAATCGGCAAAAGATTTCCATGACTCTGATTGGCTGAGACCATCTCAGAGCCGTGTCCTTATAACGCCATATCATGCCAACCTGCACTACTTAAAAGATACCTGCCGCAGCACAGCTGGCATATCGTTGTCCCCATACTATCAGTTTCTCACACTGTGAGCACCTCAGATGGCTTTCCGACAACCGCACAATTGCACAGACTCTCCTCAGAACCACGGCACTTGAAACATCTCATGCCTCAAGAAAACCGCCAGTACTTGTATCAGAAACATCTCAAAATATGCACATACTTTTTTACTGGCCACAGATCAGCAGCTCTCACGTTGATTTTTTTCGGCACTGTAGAATCTTTTCTCTGTTCCCCAGTGGATCTGCCGTCACGGTGCTGACATTTGCGCCACCTGCCGCCTGCCTGGCCACCTAAAGTGTAATCCTTTTTCCAAGAACAGATTTTAAACAAAATGTTTGCTAGAAATGTGATGCAAATCCTCTTCCCTTAATTTGTTTACACACAGTCCATAGATGAGACACGCTGTAAATGACGGACTCTCATACGGCGGCTGAAGAGGGACGTGCTTGCTCCCCATAAAACAGCCGTTGTCAGTTTAAAATGACATAACATGCTGTGTAGAAAACAATATTGTGTGTGTCTGTGAGTGACAGCCAGAGTGGTGGACATAACCTGCACCATATATGTGTTTGGGGGGTTAGTCTACTAGTGACCAAGCTAAATACAGTATAGTGTACTGTACAGGACAGTACATAAATGCAGGAACTACTTTTCTTCTCCTAAATGGAAAAACTCTTTTTATCCAAATTTTTTCCATTTTGTCCTTTTTCACTTTTTAATTTTAATTTCTACTTGTGGGGCCCATTTTATAAGCACAATAAGACACTCCAAGGTGTGGGTTATGGCCTGATAAGAGCACTTTCCAGGTGATAGAGGCACTCGGTGCAAGTGCCTCGTGCTTCACATTGCACCTGGGGTGTGCACTTATCAGGCCATAACCCACACCTCGACATGTCTTATTGCTGGCTTAAGCCATTGCAGCAAGACCATGGACAACCACTCCAAAAATGTGAATTGAAAAGTCCTGAGAGTCCCTTCTATGCATGTGGCATGGCCTGTGTCAATGACTGTGCCCTGGAGTCCATGATAACACAATAGGCAGAGAACTACTCCCTTTCATAAGTTACAGATGCATCTCTGTATATCTCCAAGCATCTCATTACATGGGTCATAACTATTCAATTCGAAATGATAACACAAGTGATTAAAAAATAACCCCTTTACATTTTTCAAAACTGTAATTGTTATAAACCCAAACTAAGTTCCACCACTAGACATCAGAAAAGTAAACATTCTTTTAACTTTACCTGCAGTTGTGTCACCGTTAGTTTTAACACTGAAATGTCCCAACAGGGACCGAAACATTATAGCAGACTAAAACGGTGCAGCACAAACTGCAAGTATTCTACGCCTCAGTAGTACTTTAAACATCAGTAGCACTTGATTGCTTGACACTATCAGCCTTTTCAGGACATTTTAAACTAGCTCTTAGATTGAGGAGATAACAACAAACAATTAATAAAGTCAGCTATGTAATTGTTCCTGTCTCAGAGTCTTCTTCCTCCAAACGTGCCAACTGTCATGGGGTAGCAAAATCCTTACGAATGCTCTCCAGCTTACGACCAGTGTCAGCAGGGTCATTATAGATAAATGCTTTACCTGCATAAAGGATTTTGAGTCTGGCAGGCATTTGGAGGGCATGATTGATTCCGAGCTCCCATAGTCCCGCTCTCACTGCATCAAAGCCACAACGTCTCATCCTCATGGCATAGCTGAGGTCAGGAAAACGCTCCATCAGGCAGGGTGAGTGAACCTGCAGATTTGGCTTTTTGCAAGATTAGATCTTGGACATGTACTCCCCATAGTCGAGACCAGAAATGTTCGAAGATGATCTAGGTTATTGGGCTTCCGTTGGGGTGTGATTCAGTACACCCAAACAACAAGGTGCTCCGCTTATAGCTGGAAGAGATCTGATAAAAGTTTTTATGAAACCCATGGGATCTACTCCTTCATGTCTCTCAGGTATGCCCAAGAAATGGAGGTTGCACTCCCGAGCTCCGTTTTCTAAATATTCCAACCTGATTGGACAGCTTATTTTCTTTCAGAACTCCATCCGTTACCACAGCAGCCTTAGTTACAGTACTTGTAAAGGTTGAATGGTCAGTTTCTAGGGCAGCAACTGTAGTTTCCACTTGGGTTAATCTTGTATTATACATTTCCAGCTTTTTATGAATTTGCTGTACCGCCTCTAAAATAGCATTAACTTCGGCCTCCAGATCCCTGGGTTTTCCATTCAACGGGTTGCCGCCTGAGGTAGGCAAAGGTCCTTTTCCTTTGCCTGAGTCTTTTGAAACATCTTGTTTGGGTCTCCCCATGACAGGATCGATCTGAAACTTTTCTGTATTGTCCTGAAAACAGTAGCTTTCAGTGGCCGTATTTAGCCTGATTTAGATTACCAAAACAATTGTGGTTTAGTCACTTCTTATTATTAGTGCTGGCAGCTATGCAAGGGCGTCTTCTCCTGTCGGCTGCTCACCACGCCCCCCCTTCCCCACATACCATCTTTTTATTTTCGAAAAGTTAAACCAAAACAAGTTCTTAAGCTCTTAAGACAGTTGTACACAAATAAAAGTTCTGGTCTGGATGGACTAGAACCTAGTTTTTTTAAACTGGCTCCCACATTCATCTATCAGCCATTGACAACTATATTTAACTTTTCTTTAATTACAGGAGAATTTCCCCAAATTTGGAAACAAACTGTAATTAAACCAATCCTGAAAACAGGTTCACTACAAGATCCAGACAATTATCATCCAATATCTATTGTGTCTCCTTTAAGTAAGATATTAGAAAAGTTAAGGAATGAACAACTTGTTGAATATTTGCGGGCCAATGGACTTCGATCTCCGGAGCAGTATGGCTTTCAGAAATCCTTTAGTACAGGTACTGCCTTGGCATGCTTTAGGGACCACACTTTAAGGTCTATGGATCAGGGTAAACTAACTGGTGTGGTTTTTATACATTTGTCAAAGGCTTTTGATTTAGTAGACCATGCCATGCTGCTCCAGAGACTGAAAGACATCAGCTTAGCAGAATCTCCTTGTGGGTGGTTTCAAAATTACATTACGGATCATCCTTTGAAGGGTAATTATGGTGGTTCATACTCTAATACACATATTCCAGAGCAAGGAGTCCTCCAGGAGTCCATTTTAGGACCCCTATTATTTTCTTTCTACATTGACCCTAATTCAAACATCCCCCCACAGTCGGATCTGTCATTGTACGCAGATTATATCGTTCTATTTACCAGTGCTCCATCAATGAATGTAATCAGTTCCTCTCTGAATTCAGACTTCTCAGCTCAGAACACTTGGCTGCTGCAGCATCATCTGTCGTTAAACACCAAGAAGACTAAGGGCTCGATTCTTAAAGCCCTGGAAATGGTGCAAGGTGCCTGTGCCAAACTAAATGGCGCAAGTGGCACCTTGCACTAGAAACTGCCAGCAGAGCTATTCTCAAAGGCAGCCTGTGTCAACCCCAGGCTACCTGCCCCAAACAGGGCTTGTTCCTCTCTTGCACCCAACAATGGACTGTGACCTGGTGCTAGGGGACATGTGGCAGATGCAAGCTGCCACATCCCCCAAAACCATATTCACAAATCTCTCACAGAGCGAGAAATTCTAAGTACCCTTAGACCAGCCAGGGCTGGTCTAAGGGTACTTAGAAACACCCCTCTGGGAGAGTAGCAATGTGCTGCAGTCCCTCCTCCCTGATCCCAGATGTTCCAGGTATAGGTACTGGTCCAGTCACCCTCCTCCCCAAACCCGATCTCACCTGTATTTGAAATAAACTTGTAAATCCCTGAACCCCGGTGATACAGTGACCCCCCCTCCCCAAACCTGATCTTGTCCGTATGTTAAATAACAGATTAAATCTCCGAACCCTGGTGGTATAGTGACCCCCTCCCCAAACCCCGATGTCCTCAGTAATAATACTATACAGCACTCCCCATTCATTGGTGGTCCATTGCCCACCCCAGCAGGTTGCCTACCACACTGCTTGCCCTCAATCCCATGACAGAGCCAGGGATTGGCACAGCCCCCTCACACCTCTGCAGCCGGCCCCCAACTGAACTGTCACTTATCACCTACTGTTTCAGGAGGCACTCTGTGATAGTTCAGTTGAGGGCTGACCATGGAGGTGTGCAGAGGGCTGTGCCAGTCCCTAGCTCTGTCATGGGATGGGCTCAATATTCGTTTCAATATCAGGGCCCCAAATTTGTTAAATGGCTCCCCCTGAAATCTCGGCAAAGAACAAACTTGGCTCTACAACACAAACCGCGCCAACACCTCACTGAAAGTAGTCGATGCAACTATACTGATTAAGTGTTGCTCAATGCTGATGCACTTCTGCCCCTCTACTCATCCCTCCATTCCCTCGCCATACACTCCTTTCCCTCTCTTCCCCTCACTTACTACCTTCATCTTTGATCCTACACACTTCCCCACCTCCTATCCCTACCTCACATCATCACCCCTTCCCGACCTGCCTACCTGATCACCTGTCTCCTCCCACCTGTCACTTCCTCCCACCTGCTTTCCCCACTTCTCCCCATCTGTCTACCACTCTCCCGTCTGTCTCACCCTACCCTTTCTCCCTCCCCCCATTTGGCCATCTGTGGCTTATAGCACTAGTTGACAATACCTCCAGGACAGCTCTTACATTATCATACACCTGACCCTGCTCCTTCCTTTATTCCACCCCAATTCTGGGTATGGCTAATCTCCCCACTCTAACTAGTCCTACCTTCTGTACACCCCCGTATGCTCAATGTTTGATTCCTTCAAGCCTGTGTAATAAGATTGCAAACAAAACTTTGTTGATTGATTGTCCTGATCTTGATGCCAGCTAGTGGTGTCCTACAACCATACTAGATGCAATACCTTTGTAACTGGACCACTGGTTCAAAGGTATTCATAATCCTAGTATTCAATAAATAAAAAAATAAAATAAATACCCCTTCCCATCTACAGTATCACCTACCTCCCTTCTTCTCAAATGGGGATGGAGAAAAGATCTCAGATTTAGAAGTGGGTAGCCATCTGGGAACAAGTGACCACCAAACAGTGTGGTTCACGATAAACACAGCCATACAATCAAGCCATACAAAAGCAAGAGTATTGGACTTTAGGAGGGCTGACTTTGAGAAAATGAGAGAGTGCCTCAGAAAAGCACTAGCAAACAGGCAAGAAGGAGGGGTGGAGGAACAATGGAGAGTAATCAAAACAAGCCATCACAGAGGGCAACAAGAGTTTGTGTAAAGCAAATCAACAAAACACAATGAAGGAAAAACCGCTTTGGTTCTCAAAAGAGGTGGCAGGGAAGGTTAAGGAGAAAAGGATAGCATTCAGGAAATATAAGGAAACACAGAAGGAGAAGGACAGATAACTTTATCAGTTAAAGCAGAAAGAGGCTGGGAAGGCAGTCCGAATAGCAAAGGCCCAAACTGAGGAAAGGATCGCCAACTCTGTTAAGAAGGGGATAAGACCTTTATAGGTACATTAGGGAATGAAGAAAGACCAAAGGAGGGATACTGAGGCTTAATAAAGGGAGGAATGTGGGTGAGGGTGACAATGAAAAGCAGGGATACTGAGCAGTATTTCTGCTCAGTATTCACAAAGGAACAGGAGGGAGGTACCTAAACTAAACAAGAGAAACACTCTGAAGGCAGGTCGATACCAGTCCATTTACAGAAGAAAGGTTCTGAAAGAACTAATAAAATTGAAGGTGGACAAAGCAATGGGCCTGATGGGATTCACCCAAGAATTCTAAAAGAACTAAGGATAGAACTAATGACACCACTGACTACTCTCTTTAACAAATCATGGGAGGATGAGGTGGTACCTGAGGACTGGAGGAGGGCGGATGTGATTCCTCTTCACAAAAGTGGGAGCAGAGCAGAGGCAGGAAACTACAGACCAGTTAGTTTGTCCTCAGTGGTAGGTAAAATGATGGAATCACTTCTGAAGGAAAGAATTGTTGAGTACCTAGAGGCCAGTGGGGCATAGGACCCAAGGCAGCATGGATTCACGATGGGAAGGTCGTGTCAGACAGAATCTAATAGATTTCTTTGACTGGGTGACAAAGTAGTAGACCAGGAGGGGCTGTGGACTATTACCTAGATTTTAGCAAGGCATTTGATACAGTCCCACACAAAAGATTTAACACAAGTTAGCCAGCCTTGGAGTGGGTCCCAAGGTGGTAGCCTGGATTAAAATTGGCTAGATAACAGGGCATAAAGGGTAGTAGTAAATGGAGTCCACAGTGAAGAAAGGAGGGTTACTAGCGAGGTACCACAGGGTTCAGTACTGGGACCGGTCCTTTTAATATCTTTATAAGTGACATTGCAGAGGAACTGGAAGGAAAAGTATGTCTCTTTGCAGATGACACAAAGATCTGCAACAGGGTTGATACACCAGATGGAGTGGAAAGGATGAGAAGGACTTGGCAAGGTTGGAGGAATGGTCAAATGTATGGCAGCTCAGATTCAATGCAAAGAAGTGCAAGGTAATGCACCTGGGAAACAAAAACCCAGGGCAAGAGTACACAGTGGGGGGTGAGATACTGACAACAGTAAAAATGGAAAGGGACCTGGGGGTAATTATATCAGATGACCTAAGGTGGGCAAGCAATGTGAGAAGGCAGTAAGGAAGGCTGGGGGATACTGGGATGCATAGGGAGAGGCATCAATAGTAGAAAACAGGAAGTTGTTATCCCTCTGTACAGACAGTTGGTGAGACCCCATCTGGAGTACTGTGTGCAGTTTTGAGACCCCATCTCCGCCAAAGACATAGACAGAGTGGAGGCTGTCCAGAGGAGGGCAACCAAAATGGTGCAGGGTCTGCACCAGAAGACATATGAAGAAGACTAAGGAGCTTAATATGTATACCCTTGAGGAAAGGAGGAGAGAGGGACATGATGAAACTTTCAAGTACCTCGAGGAATCAACAAAGTCTAAGGGTGGCATCTTTCAGAAAAAGATGTGCAAGAACAAGGGGCTGATTTGAAGATAATGGGATGGCTCAGAGGTAATGTGAGGAAGTATTTTTTCACAGAGAGGTTGTGGATGCATGGAACAGCCTCCCTGAGGAGGTCATGGAGTCAAGAACAGTGGGGGATTCAAGAATGCATGGGACAGACATAAAACAGATCCTAGTGGAGGTAGGAGGAAGTAAGCTGTTGGTTAATTAGGATCTGCAGCTTATCTGTTAGGTAGGAAAATGGGCGAGACTGGGTGGCCAAGCGGTCCTTATCTGCCGTCAAATTCTATGTTTCTATATTTCTACTTTCCCACTATCCCCCACCTCCCTTAGGCTTCACCACCTCTAACCCCTATCTCTCTCCCCCCTTGCCCTCCTTCTGGGCCCTTTTATTTCCTCAGCTACTCTGACAAGGCCCCACTTAGGTGGCTCCTCCACCCTCAATCCTCAGCCTACCTCTTATTTCTTGTCCTCCTCTTCACTACACTGATACCGACTACCCAGCTCTAGCCTTTCCTACCTCTCGTACCTCTTCTCCCTGCTGTCCCTGCCCCTTGTCTCCTACTCAAACTCCTAATGTAGCTAACTTAATTCAGCATTACTAAGTTTGACTTGGCATTGCTGTTTTTGTATCTGTGTTGTATTACCTATGAATTACTGTATAACTCTCAATATATGCGAACTGTACTGAAACTCAACAAAATCTGTTAACCCTTCTATGCTGAACCAGTAGCGTAGCAAATTCCCAGAAGGCCTGGGTGCAAGAGGGTATGTTATAGGGCCCCAGTTTTGAATAAACATCAAAATGATGATTTGGGCCCCTCAAACCTTGTGGGCCCGGGTGCGACTGCACCTCCGGCACCCTTGTAGCTACGCCCCTGTGTTGAACTTTCATAACTCTGTTGTTATATCTTTGAATTGGTGTATAACCCTCTATTTTGTGCGTAATGTATTCAATGACATGGAACCTTTGTAAACGAGCTTTTAGCTCACAGGTGTTAATCCGAGATGAAAATAAATAAAAAAATAAAATAAAATTCTAAAAGAACTAAAGGGAGAACTAGTGACGCCACTGACTACTCTTTTTAACAAATCATGGGAGGGTGGTGTGGTACCTGAGGACTGGAGGAGGGTGGATGTGATTACCCTTCACAAAAATGGGAGCAAGACAGAGGCAAGAAACTACAGACCTGTTAGTTTGACCTCAGTGGTAGGTAAAATGATGGAATCACTTCTGAAAGAAAGAATTGTTGAGTACCTGGAGGCCAGCAAGGCACAGGACTCAAGGCAGTATGGATTCACAGCAGGAAGGTCATGTCAGACAAATCTAATAGATTTCTTTGACTGGGTGACCAAAGTAGTAGACCAGGGAGGGGCTGTGGATATGGCCTACTTAGACTTTAGCAAGACATTTGACACAGTCCCACACAAATGATTAATAAATAAGTTAGCCAGCCTGGGATTGGGTCCCAGGGTTGTAGCCTGAGTAAAAACTTGGCTGGACAATAGGGCCGCAGTGGGTAATAGTAAATGAGTCCACTCCGAGGAAAGGGTTACTAGTGGGGTACTGCAGGGTTCAGTACTGGGGCGGTCCTCTTTAACGTCTTTATAGGTGACATTCGCGAAGGGCGGAAGGAAAAGTATGTCTCTTTGCAGATGACACAAAGATCTGAAACAGGTTGATACACGGGGTGGAAAGGATGAGAAGGGACATGCAAGTTTGGAGGAATGGTCAGCTGTATGGTGGTTTAGATTCAATGCAAAGAAGTTCAAGTAATGCACCTGGGAAACAAAAACCCAGGGAGGAGTACACAGGTGGGGTGGGGTGGGGTTACTAACAACAACAAAAATGGAAATGGACCTGGGGGTAGTCATATCAGATGACCTAAAGGTAGGCAAGCAATGCGAGAAGGCAGAAAGGAGGGCTGGGGGGATACTGGGATGCATAGGGAGAGGCATCACCAGAAGAAAACAGGAAGTTGTTATCTCTCTGTACAGACAGTTGGTGAGACCCCATCTGGAGTACTGTGTGCAGTTCTGAAGACACCATCTCTGCAAGCACGTAGACGGGATGGAGGTGGTCCAGAGGAGGGCAACTAGAATGTTACGGGGTCTGCACCAGAAGCCATATGAAGAGAGACTAAAGGAGCTTAATATGTATACCCTCGAGGAAGGGGGGGGGACATGATAGAAACTTTCAAGTTCCTCAAGGGAATCAACAGAGTCCAATAGAGTAGCATCTTTCAGAAAAAGAGATGAGCAAGAACAAGGGGGCACAATTTGAAGATAGAGGGGGGATGGGTCAGTGGCAACATGAGGAAGTCTTTTTTCACAGAGAGGGTGGTGGACGCATGGAACGGCCTTCCTGAGGAGGTAGTGGGATCAAAAATAAAGGGGGAATTCAAGAATGCATGGGACAGACATAAGGGAATTCTGGTGGAGGGTAGGAGGAAGTAGGCTATTGGTTAACTAGGATCTGCAGCTTATCCAGTACGTAGGGAAATGGGATGACTGGGTGGGCCAAGCGGTCCTTATCTGCCATCAAAGTCTATGCTTCTATGTAGTTCATACAGTTACAGTCTCTGGGGTTACAGAACCTGGATTCTAGTCACCCGGGCTGGCTCTGAGATTCACAGACCCAGCCGTCATGTCTGTGTTGCTGCAGCCCCCCCCCATCATCCCCCTCCCCCATCCTCCTGAGAGATCGCCCAGCCTCCTCCCACGTATCCTGCCATCAGTTGCATCTGAAAGGTTACTGTCCTGCTCTAATCTGTGGATGTCACAAATTGTATTGCCAATGATCTCCCCCACCAGGTCCCCTTCCTTTCTCACTACAGTTTAAAATTGTCCCCCAGTCTTATACATCCTTTACCGGAGTTTACTTAAAGTACTATGGCGCTGTTATAGTCCATTTCATCCAGCCTGCTATAGGGGCAGGATGGTTGTAATTAGTGGCAGCGGTCAACCAGTTGGATTAAAAAAAAAGAAAGAGGAAATCAGGAGGGAGGATCAGTCTTGGTTTAAGGCCAGAGGGATGCCCAGTTACCAGAGTTTCAGCATTTAACCCTCTGTAATCCTAGCTGGGGTCCCCTTGGACCTTGACATTCTAACAAACTACAGGCCTGTTTCTAACCTTCCCTTTCTAGGGAAGGTTATTGAGAAGGTGGCAGTGGGGCAGCTGACTGATTGCCTGGAGTTTCTTTCCATCTATGAACCACTGCAGTCAGGTTTTTGCCCCATTACAGCACTGAGACCACTCTTGTCAAGGTAACCCATGATCTCCTCCTTGCGAGGGATTGAGGGCAACGTTCCATCTTGGTGCTCTTGGATCTCTCATCAGTGTTTGACACAGTTGACCAAAGGGTGCTTTTGGATCACCTGAGGAGCTATGTGGGCTTCAATGATGCAGTTCTGCGCTGGTTTGAGTCCTACATTACCGGGAGAATGCAACAGGTTGCCCTGAAGAATTTTACCTCAGAGGCATCTGTGTTATCCTGTGGAGTTCCTCAAGGCTTGATCCTTGCCCCCATTCTGTTTTCTGTGTACATGCTGCTGCTGGGGGAGATAATTAGATGTTACGGTGTTGGCTTTCACTGCTATGCAAAAGATATCAGCTGTACCTCTCTTGTTCTCCTGATGATGTCTCTGCGGCTTTGGTGCTGAGTCAGTGTTTGGCCGAAATAAACAACTGAATGGCTTTGAACTGGTTATGTCTCAACCCAGGTAAGACAGAGGTAATGATCATTGAAATGGGTCACTGGGACTTGTCTGCTGTGGATGGAGTGGGTGGCCACCCTCTCATGACAGCTGATTCAGTGAGGAACCTGGGAGTCTTTTTGGACAGCAGATTGACACTTGAACAACAGGTGTCATCTGTGGTCCGATCTGGCATTTACCATCTGTGAAATATCGCCAGATCAAGGTGTATCTAGCCCAGGAGGACTCAGTGACAATCATCTATGCTTGCAGGTTGGACTACTGCAATGCTCTTTACCTAGGGTTATCTGAAGGTTTAATGCGACGACTGCAAGTGGTGCAGAACACTGCAGCCTGGATGATAGTGGGCTCCTTGCAGAGTTACCATATCATGCCGGTTTTGCATGCGCTGGCTGCCTTTGTGTTTGTGCATCACCTGCAAGATCTGCCTGTTAGCATACAAGGCCCTGCACAGTTTGGGACCGGACTTCTTAAAACAGCTCCTGTTTCCCTGCCACCCAGTCTGTCCTCTCTGCTCCACTGATGCTGGCCTACTTATTGTCCCTCCATCTAGGGTGAAGCCATCGGGCAATAGAGCTTTCCGAGTGGCTGCTCCAATTCTATGAAACTCGCTCCCTCTTTATATTCGTACAGCTGGCACGGTGGAGGCCTTTAAAGCCTGTTTGAAGACCTTCGTATTTAACCGGGCATTTTCTGATTAACTGCTACATTAAGTGTTGGAGTATCCTTTTTAATAAGTACTTTTTTTCGTAATGAATTTTATGGTATTGTTTACTCTGTACAGCGCTTAGAGCTTGTTTCGACTGGGTGCCCTATAAATAAATGTTGCCTTGCCTCTGAGCTGGGTAGGCCAGCACTGCCTGTCAAATCCAGTGATGCACAGACCAGCGCTGCAGGGAAGGAGAAGGAAATCAAAGGAGGGGAAGCCCCCTCAGCATGCTGCAGCAAGTGGGTCAGGAGTCAGATCCAGGTAGATTTCTCAGAAAAAATTCATATTGACTCATCCCATTGTTTTCCTCTCTTTGCAAAAGTTTACTGCGTTATCCATGTCCCAGAAGGTGAAAGAAGCCCCTTCAATCTTAACTGTTAGTACAGTGGGGAAGTCAAACCGAAACCACTCCCCTCTCCCTTAGTGCATCCAGCAGCGGTGCAAAGGCTTTCATTCTCCACTGGACACCCCTGGAACAGAAACCTTGACTGTGCTTGCCCCCCCCAACCCTTTGGTAGACACTATCAACATTTTACCTCTCTCCCAGGGCAGTTCACCTTAGCTTTTCTGATATCCATTTTTCTAAGAAAGCCACTAGATCAGGGCCTTCTGTGCCCTCTGGAAGGTCCCTGTACTGGATTTTGTTTCTGCAGTGGCTACAGTCCTGGGCGTCTAACTGTTCCTGGAGATCTCTGAGGTCCTTCTCTAATCTTGCCTTGTGGTGTGGGACTCACCTGGCTGTTATCTGCCAGGGCTGTGATCCAGCTCTTCGCCGCAGAAACTCTGGATGCCTGCTCCTCATAGTGCTTTCCAACTGCATCTTTTCCGCTTGTGAGCTCGTCAAGTTTAGGCATAAGTGCCGCCAGGATCTAAACAAACACCAGTTGACCCAGCACCCCTACCACGTCCTCTAGGGCCTCCTGGGACATATTGGGGTCTGGCAACTGTCCATTCCCGGCCTGGTTTACCTCCTGTTTCCTCAGTGCTCTATCCGATTTCAGGCCAGTGGAGGTCAAGTATGTGTTTATCGTTGTACTGTCTGGTATCAAAATCTGTTTTTGTTTTGGAGCCATTTCGGAAAAAATAGTTTTTTGTTTAAATTTGCTGCAGGCAGCAGGAGTTCCTGGGAACGTTTCTAGCTCTGACTGGCGCACATGTGTACTCGTTACACCTTTTTAAAAATACATTTACACTTGCTTACTTTGTGCCTACATCTTTAAATGTATGTATGAGGTACACAGCCGGGAGCAAGGATGGTAAAGGTGCCACAAAGATTTTCCTGTCAGAACACCTGTGCTGACCCACTCATTGCACTTAGTGTTTCTGCCATGTAAGTCCCTTTTCCCATACAGATTTACTATTCTAACACCACACCGCCATGGATCACCACTCAGTGAAATTCTGAGACAAGAAAGGTAGAGGATGTTGTCTGGATTCAAACCCACAATCTCTTGTTTATGAAGCTGTAGACCTTTCAACTACACTACAAAACAAACACACCAATGAAGGTGAGCTCTTTTGCTGCAGAGATTAAAACCATGCCAGGAGGTTTCTGAGAGAAGAATGTGGTTCCTGTGAGGAAAATCTTATGTATATATATTTTTTTTACTTTGAGACACCTTGCCCCATTTATACCCCCTCCTGTACCCCCTCAGTGCTCCACTCCGGGCATTGCTCATGTCCTCCCAGGTCCACCACAGCGTCTGTCCCCTAGAGTGCCCGGTTACTCCTTACCTCCTCCTCCTCGTGGAGCACCTGCACAGCGGAGATCTGCCCTTGGGTTCTGGACCAGGATGGCTGTTTGGAGCGGGTGTCATCTAGGCTCACTGAGGTTTTTTCTGCTTTTCTGTGGTTCCCAGTGCCCTGGGATGCCGGCGCAAGGACGTACATCCAGAGAGGCGATGCTCACTGCCGCCTTCTCCCAAGCACCTGACAGTGTCCCCCTCCCGACTCCATTGAGCGGGCCACTAGAACCCTGGAGAGCCCGTTGCTTCCCACTGAGATGCTTTTCGGGATAATAGGTGCACAAGGCACTCGTGGTAACCCTCCCCAGAGGGAGGAGAGAATCCATTGGGATGCTCGATCCTCCCTCTCCCTGCCGACCCCCACCGACCCGAGTCCGTTCCTGAACCCGGGTCGCCGGTGCAGCACGAGGTGTGGCATCCAACGTCTCAACCCTCAGCACCACTGGGCCCTATTCCTGATAGAATTTTGTGACAGGAAAATCTTGTGGCACCTTTACTATCATACCCAGCTGGGCTCTTTAACCATCTTACTAAAACTAGGTTGCACTTTTTACTCCTGGAATTGAGTTCCTGCCGGAGCCCCCTTTTTCCACTAACGAAGAGCAATCACAACACTTTCTCTGTCACTGAAGCAGAGTTTTTAAATTTTTTTTTTTAACTTTATGTTCATTGAGCTTTCACATAAACACATAGTGTTACAATACATACACCAGACATTTCGAATTTAATGCAAAAACCAATTCAAGTTAAGACAGTATAATGCAGTCTAGGTGTTTTGTTTTCGGATTTGGAGGTATATCAACTCTATTAGATTAACCAAAATAAGTCCCATTAGCTGCACTTCTACAAGAGATGGGGACAGTCCTGATACTAAATTAAAAAGAAACCAAGAAAATTCAACATCCTAGGTTGATTAGTCCCCCTTTTCCAAACATGGAAAAACCAAAATCTTAGTGGTCTCTCTCTGCAGCTCTGCAACTGTAGAAATATAGCTGTTTCGGCAGAATATACAGTACAGAAAAATTAAGTGAGCTATTTAAGCCTAAAGGATTTCCTTTGTAATTTAAAGCTTTTAGAAGGGTCATAGATACAGGTTTCTACAGGAAAGAAATTAAATCATACAGTCTGCAAACTAATATATAGTGTCCAGGTTCCAACCAAAGTCTCTCGATTTAGAATAGTAATCGTTGTATAGCCAGAAGAAAACCCTTCATTGGCAAGGCTGATGTTGTCTAGAGTCTTAGTTAAAACGATTATTACTAAAGTTCAGACTGCTTACTGTAATCCAGTCAGGTGTCTTCTTCCTCCGACTCTTGCTCCGATTCCATTCTGGCTCTCCCATTAGAAACCTCGAACTCCTTCTGAATTTGCTGAACTTGTTTGCCTGCTTCTTCTGGATCCGTAAATTGAAATGTGTGTCCCCCATAATAAATCCTCAGTCGCGCCGGCATCATCAGAGTGTGAGCGACCCCCAGACTTCTTAAAGACGCACAAACCCCATCAAATTTCTTTCTTCGGGCTCTCATGGCATAAGAAAGGTCTGGGAAGCAATGTAGGGTATGTCCCTTGTAGTTCAAACATTCTGTGTTGCGGGCCGCCTGGAGTATCTGTTCCTTTACACTTGCACTGCGTTGTCACTAGTAGTACTGTGCGGGAGTCCTTCACGCCCAGCAGATGCAAGTTATACGATAGCTTTAATGAATTGTTCCCCTAAAGATCGGTCCAGCTGTAAAGCTTTAGGTAGCTAGGATTTTAGAAATATTAGTAAATCAGGGTTCTTGGAGCCTTCTGGCAGCCCAATGAGGTGCACATTAGGTGCTCTGCTCGCATTCTCCAATGCTTCGAAACGGTATCTCAATTGTCAGTTCCCTTGCGTGAGCTTGGCTGCGGTCGATAAGGCTTTTATTGCCTAATTTTCAGCAGATGAGGCCGTTTTTGTAGCAGCCTCTATTTTAAAATCTTGCTCTCCCAGTCGCTGGAGGATCGATTCAATTTTCCCATCGATGACCTACATGGCCGCCTGCAGGGCCTTCCATGGTGGCTCACTCGAAGCAATAACAGTCAGGGTAGGCAAGACCTGCTGCTCTATTGAGGACTGATTTTTCGTTCCGCCCATGCCGCTTTTATTTGTTCGACCCATGTTCAATATTAGTCCCAAACTGCTCAGCCCAGCTTCAGGAATCCAACAATCTTTATTGTCAGACTGCACTTCTACATAAAATCAAATAATATCGAGATTATTTAGTTGCAGTTGCAGAGCTCTTGAGAACCACGTCTTCTCAGTAGAAGTGCTCAACAGCACCCCCAGAGTTTTTAAATTTTTTATTTATTCTTTGTTAGCTCTAATCTTTCTACATTTCTGTGCTCCTCCTCCAGCCGGCCTCTTCCCACTACCCCATATCCCTCCGCATCGCCCATTATTGAGTTTGTCCATGTGCTGTGAACTCCTTGGGATAGTGACTTTTGAGAGTGTGACACTGTCTGTCCAATGCAGAGTGCTCTGCAAGGGGCTTGACAGTATTACACCAATCGTCAGCCAGGCTGGTCGTGATGCTGTTTTGCCTGAAGTGGTCTGCACTTGAAACGAAAAAGCCGCACCAATCATGTGGCGACTTTTTCCTTTCATCTGCAGGTCACCGCACAGCATACAGCTGTTCGCATCGTGATCAGCCTGGCTGACATCTCTGCCCCATTTGCCACCCCCGTCCCTTCCTGGAAGGTGGGAGGAAGCGCTTTCCTCCCACCTGCCTCCTCCACGTCCCGCTGTCTCTGTTTGTTTATTTTCTCCCACCTGTGCACAGTAAGCCACAGCATAAGCTCTGTATGGGCTGGGAGTATATAGTGCCTGCGTGATCGTGCTAGCAGATCCCCCCACCGACACTGCGGTGCTCAATCCCCATGTCAGCATGTATCCCCCTCCCCCTTTAAGTGTCAGTGGCTCAGTAGGTAGCACACTCGCCTCTGAGGCCGGGAGATCAGAGGGCTGTGGGTTCAGTTCCCACATCTGGCACTTGGGTTAATATCCCAGTACTGACACTGTAATGCAGCATGAGAGGGGTGCTGCATTTCTGAGGTGCCGTCTTTCGGATGAGACGTTAAACCGAGGTCCCATCTGCCTGGATTGGTGGTAGTTCAGGTGGATGTTAAAGATCCCATGGCACTTATCGAAAAAGAGTAGGGGAATTTCCCCGGTGTCCTGGCCAAATTTCCCTCATTCACTAAAAATCCCACCAACAGCTTAATCTGGTTCAAGGTCAGGTGGCATTCATCTGTATCCCCCTCCCCCGGGTCATGCCTGAAAATAGGCAGGATTTGTCTAGTGCACTTACCCGGTCAACAAAAGCTAAATAAAAAAAAAAAATATGGCACACTGGGAGCCCACTCCAGTGTGCCAAAAACTACCTCATTTGTTTCCGACACTGGGATTACCACTCCTGGTGTCAGATGCACCCCCTCCATGCCCCTATATTCTCAGCCGACCTCGGAGTGCCCAATCCCCTGGTTGGCATTGATCCTCCCCCAGTACTCTGGCATACTGGGAGCCCACCCCAGTGTGCTGAAATCCATGTTATTAATACTTTACCTGTAAAACAGAAAACAGTCCCATGGCATCTTTTTTGGTTTTTAAACCTGAAAAAAATGAAAATGGTCCCTCGTCGTTCCCACTGGCCCCCCTCCTCCAACCCACACCCTCCCTCTGCACATCCCACCTCCCCGCACCCCCCTCACCCATACTTACCTCTGGAGGTCAGTAGCAGCGATCTTCTGTGGACCGGGAACATGTCTGCACTCTTCAAAAGCCGACCACAAACTGAAAGAAATCACGGTAAGCCCTATAATGGCAATCAAAGGGGGTTTCAACTTAGGTTGCTCTCTCAGCCACTTTTTGGAGTTTTGATCCCAAATTTTCAACATGGGGTTCTTGGGACTCCACCTCATGAATACATTCTCTGCCATTTCGTTTCTTGGTCCTGAAAGGTGATTTTGCGATCACTGTGCAGAATCCCCTTTTGGGACCAATTGACAAAACAGTGCCACTGTTCATGAGGTGGGGTCCCAAAAAGCTCTTGTTGCACATTTGGTGAAAAACTCCCAAAAATAACTGCGTTATGAGCCTCTGTTGCGCAGTTTCTATGCTCGCTGGTAACGTCATCAATTTTTAAGATTTTCACTCCAGATTTCCAGCATTGCCATTTTTTCACACCCCCTTATGAACGGTACAGCTACCTCGGGACAGATTAATGAAATTCCAGTGCCACTGTTCATGAGGGGAGGTCCCAAAAAGGCCATGTTGAAAATTTGGTGAAAACATTCCAAAAAAATAACTGCGTTACGAGCATGCATTGCACAGTTTCTACACACACTCGTAACTTCACCACTTTTTCATATTTTCACTCCAGATTTTCAACATTGCCATTTCTTCACACCTCCTCATGAACAGTATAGCTGTCATTTTTCACATCCTGCCGAAATGTGTTTTCGCACCTGTGGTGCCAGATAGCTACTCGCTGTCTTGAAATCACCTTTTGGGACTGAGTAATGAAATGATACTGCCACTGTTCTATAAGGTGGGGTCCCAAAAGCGCATGTTGAAAATTTGGAGCAAAAATACCAACAAACGCCTGGGGCGTCAGGGTTTCCAAGCATAACACCCACCCTGTACAGACTGACAGGCGTCGGGTGTGACATGGGGTCGTCAGATGTAATGCTCACCCCATTCCACCCCCACCCCCACTCTGCAGCCTCTGACAAGCATTGAGGTGTTCCATGGGGTCTTCGTCCCTAACGTTCACCCCATTCTCCTATTCTGCACCCATCTCAGCTTATTTCCTTATAGAATGGGGTGAGCGTAAGGGCCGAAGACCTCAAGGCACACTGCGACACCGGTCAGTATCTGCAGGGTGGGATGGGGTGAGGTGGATGGCGTGAGTGTTATGGTTGGTGACCCAAAGGCACACCCCCAATGACTGTCAGTCTCTGCAGGGTGGGGGTTGGGGTTGACGTTACTTCAATATTTCACTGTAATTCCTATTATGCATCTCTCTAACTCCTGCACTACCAATGCCAATACCCGAAAGCGAACATTTGGCATTGACAAATGCTTGTTTTTCCAATTAAGTAAACCAGTGCTGGAAGAACATAAGAAATCTGTGTTGAGAGTGATGCCTTTATTTATTTATTGAATTTTGGTAACCGGGTAGGCCCTCTGAAACAAGACTGTCCCTTTTTTAGAGGCGACTCAAGAAATGCAGTACAATGATAGTACATTCATTGACACAAGAAATTAGACAAGGAGTAATCATATAGTAAAAGAGTACATCAATTACATTCAGTTATTTAAATAAGCAATCTAAAGCACAGTCAACAGTCATACAGTAAGAGAGTACATCAGTTACATTCAGTCATGCAAAAATAAGCAATTTAAAGCACAGTCAACAAAACCTTACATACATTCAGACATCATTTAATTTTTTTTTTGTCTCGTAGAGCAGGAGATAGAGAGAGAGGAAAAAATTACTCACCGAAGTAATCTTCTTTCTTCCATGGGGTCCTTTAGCATCAGTAACTTTTTGCACTTAGCTGGCTAGGTGCAATTGCCCAGGAGGTGTGCCTTTAAGAGATTTTTTAATGAGCATAGGGCCAGCCAATCAAAAGACAGGAGGGGGTGTAAACTGAGTGAGAGCTGTTGACTGCTTCAGAATTATTTTTTAAGGAAAAACAAGGGCAAATGCCCTGAAAAAGAATTAACAGGATTCAAAAAACATGCAAATGTCCAAAAGTGGAACTAGAAACAGCAACACAAGGTAAAAACTCATCAATAACAAACGCCAAATTTTGTAAAAGGTGACATAAGAGCCCTTCTCCGACAGGCTCCAGGGGAGGAAAGGTGGGAGCTTACTGATGCTAAAGGACCCCATGGAAGAAAGAAGATTACTGCGGTGAGTAATTTTTCCTTCTTACCCCAGGAGTCCTTTAGCATCAGTAACTTTTTGGAGACTACCAAGCAGTACCAAGTGGGAAGCGGGCAGAGAACCTACTTAGGAAAGAGACTCTGCAGAACTGCCCTGCCAAATTTGGCAACAGATCTCGTCTGCACATCCAAAGTGTAGTATTTCACAAAGGTGTGCACAGATTTACAGGTAGCTGCTTTGCAGACATCCAGTAGGGGAATTTCCCTTGCTGCTGCAAGCGTGGCTGCAGTGCCCCTGGTGGAATGGGCCCTGAGCCCCACTGGAGGTTGCTGACCAGCTTTCTCATAGCAGAGTCTAATACAAGAGACCAACCAACGAGAAATAGTTCTCTTGGTACCTGGTCTTCCTCTGCCTACATCCCCGTAGGTGAGGAACAACTGAATGGAAGAGCCACTGTACTGTCTAGTGTGTTCTAGGTAGTGAAAGATGGCTCTTTTGACATCCAAGCTGTGGAGCTTTTGCTCGCCAAGAGTGGATGGCTCAGTAAAGAAGACAGGCAGAGTTATGGACTGGTTCAAGTGAAACTCTGAAACCACCTTTGGCAGAAATTTCCTATTTGTCCTGAGCTCAACTTTATCGTTGTGAGGGATGATGTAATTTGGCTCAGTGCACAGGGCCTGTAGCTCTGAAATCCTCCTGGCAGATGTAATGGCTACCAGGAAGATGGTCTTCCAAGTTACAGACTTGATGTGGGCCGTGGACATAGGCTTGAAAGGTGGATTCATGAGCCCATCTATGCAAAGGTTCAGGCTCCAAGGAGGAACAGACTCCCTGGTTGGAGGTTGGAGGTGCAAGAGGCCTTTGAAAAACTGTTTAAAAATGTCATGGAAAAAATGATTTCTTCTTTCCCACCAATAGGTAGGCTGAAATTGCCGCCAGGTGTAGCTTGAGTGAAGATGGTTTCAAGCCTGACGCCTGTAGGTGTACCAGGTAGTCTAGCAGCTGAGGGTCTGAAGCTGATAGGGATTCGACCTTTTGCACCAGAGGGAAAACCTTTTCCATTTGGCTACATAAGTCTTCTTAGTGTTCGTTTTTTTAGCCATCCTCAGTATCTTAAGGATCTGTTCAGAGCACTGTGAGGATGGAAACTCTAACTCCTCAAGAACCAGGCTTTGAGGTGAAGAGAGTGTACATCTGGGTACTGCACTCCCGTTTGAGAAAGGGTCAGCAGGGAGTGAGTGGGAGGCAGGCGAATGGGCCTGTTGCAGGACACTGAGAGAAGGAGAGGGTACCAGGCTTGCCTGGGCCAGTCCGGAGTCACTAGGATCATGGATGCAGGCTTCTGCCTGAGTTTCAGCAAACTCTGAATATCAGGGGAAAGGGAGGAAATGCTTATAGGAACCTACCTGACCAGTCCAGGATCAGGCATCCAGAGGAAGTGTTCCCAGAACTGGGAGCCTGCAACAGTACTGAGGAAGCTGAAAATTGAGAGGCGAGGCAAACAGATCCATGTCTGGTGTGCCCCACTGCCTGAACACTGTAGCTAGTACTTGCTTATTCAGTGTCTATTCACTCTGACCTTGACTGATGCAGCTTAGAGCATCCACCAGAGTACTGAGTTTGCCCGGGAGGTGAATAGCTGAGAGGCTAACTCCCAGGGAGAATGCTAGAGACCAGAGCTTCAGAGCTTCCAAACAGAGTATTCCTGATCTGGTACCACCCTGCTTGTTTATGTAGAACATTGCAGTGGTGCTGTCCGTTTGAATTTGAATTGCCTGCCCTTCTATGCCGGGAGTGAAAGCTTTCAGAGCTAGTAAGACTGCTCTGAGTTCCAAAAGATTTATGTGCAACTGTGACTCTTCAGGAGTCCAGTTGCTGCTTACTGAGGCACAGTCTAGATGAGCTCCCCACACCAACAGGGATGCATCTGTGGTGATCACCTTTGTGGGAAGAGGAGCTTGAAATGGAACCCCTGCCTGCAAATTTGCAGGGTCCTTCCACCACAGCAAATTTTGGAGGAACTGCTCAGACACCGGTATTAACTTTGAAAATGTGTTGCTTCTCTAAGACCAGCGAGCTCTGAGGTAGGCTTGCAGGAGTCTCATGCTGTACCTGACCCCTGGGACTACTGCAGTCATAGAGGCCATATGTCCCAGAAGTTTGAGGAAATGTCTGGCTGGTCTTGGCCGTCCCTGGGCAAAAGAATCTGCCACTGAAAGGAAACTCTGAATTCTTTCCTGCGGGAGGAAAGCATATCCCTTCTGAGTGTCCAGCTGGGCCCCTATGAAGGTGAGCAGCTGGGTGGGTTCTGGGTGAGATTTTTTTAGATTTACCAGGAAACCCAGAAACTCCAGAGTGCATTCTGTGAGGGAAAGAGATTTTTTGACTTGCCAAGGAGACTTTGCTACTATGAGCCAGTCATCCAGATAGGGATAGAGAGCAACATCCAGTCTCCTGAGATGTGCTGCTACCACTGCGAGACACTTGGTAAAGACTCTTGGGGCTGAGGACAGACCGAAGGGCATTGCAGTGAACTGATAGTGACCCGAAGGAAGTTTGAACCTGAGAAACTTCCTGTGAGATCTCCTTATGGATATGTGGAAGTAGGCGTCCTTTAAGTCGAGGGAAGCTAGCCAGTCACCCTGCTGTTAGGACTGTATGACCAGTGACAGAGTGACCATTTTGAATTTGGGTTTTTTCAGATGTTTGTTTAAATATTTGAGATCTAAGATAGGTCGCCACTTCCCAGTTTTCTTTTGTTTCAGAAAATACCTGGAGTAGAGGCCCTTGCCCTTCTCGTGGTGGGGACCCTCTCCACTGCTCGTAATGCTAGAAGGTTTTGTACCTCCATTTCCAACAGCGGTATCTGTGATGGTGACAGAGGTCTTGACACCTGGGTATGCTTGAGGTCTGGCAGCTGCTTGAACTGTAGTGACAGACCCTTCTCCACTATCTCCAGCACCCATTTGTCCAACGTGATGAGGGACCAGTGCTGAAGACAGTGAGAGCCTCCAACCAGAAAAGGGGAGGCGACCTGGACATTCACATCAGGACTTTGACTGAGAGGCAGGTGGCTGGGTAGAGGTGGATCTTCTTTGGCCCCTTCTGCCTCTGCCTCTGAAAGACCCCCTGTACTGGCTAAAGTCAGATTGGGGATAGGGACTGCAAGGCATGGGAAAAAAACTTCTGCCCCTACCGCCCCTGGGATGGGATCTCTGAGGGGTGGCGGGTTTAGGCTTAGATGAATGGCTCTGCCAGGAGACCTTGTACTCATCGACCTTTTTCATGTAGTCAGTGGTTCTGTAATCAAACAACATATTTTGATCATGTCTGTGGTCAGACTGGTTGTTCTAAGCCAGGTGAAGCGTCTCAGAGATATGGCATGGGCCATTGCCCTAGAGGCTGCATCATTGTTGTCATCTGCCACGTGGAACTGGTACATAGTAGCTTCCAAGGCAGGTTTTGACGTATCCACCAGCTCCTGCACCATAGAATCTGATCCATTGCAGGCGATAGCCTGGACAGATTTCCAAAGGGCTTTCTGATATTTGGCTGTGAATGCCATGTAAGAAGAAAGCCTGAGAAGCAGGGAAGCTATGGCATACATTTTTACTGATATAAAGTCAATTTTCTTGGAATCCTTGTCAGGGGGAAGAGGGCGACAAGGAGACTCCAGCTTTCTCATAAGTTGCCTGCTGCACTATGCTCTCGTGACTAGGGTGTGCTGACAGGAACTTGGTACCATTTTTAGACAATTTACATTTTCTCTCAAGCCGTTTGTCAACCCATAGTACTGAAGTGGGGTGCTGAAGCATCTTCATGGTATTTTTTCTAAATGCATTATAGATAGGGATGGCCAGGGTCTTTGAGGATGAAAGACCCTTCATCTCCTTATAATCTTCGTCTTCATCGACATCCTGGCTGGGCTCCTGTGTAGGGAGGTCCAGGGTATCCAGCATATTTTGTATAAATGAAAACATAGAGGAAGGATCCTCATGGTCACCCGGGAGATTCCCAAGGCGAGGGTCCGGGGACTTCTGGGGCTCAAGGCCCTCAAAATCCATGTCAGGGGCATCATAGAATTGAGCATCATCTGCGTCACCTTCACAGTCTAGAGAACAGAGAAGTGTGGAAGAGTGCTTGCCAGCCCCAATAAATAGAGGACCCATCTTTTGAAGGGTCTGAAACAGTTGCCATGCTTTTTCCATATCTTGCACTGATGGAAGACTTGCGCAGTTTGTAAGTGCTTTGTTTTTTCTGAATGCTTTAAGCTGCCTGTTGTCTCACTATTGGCTTTCCCAGGAGCAACAGGAGCATATCTGTCTTGACATAGTTTCTTTTTAGCCACTTCATCAGAGGCTTGATCAAGCTTCCTTTTTTCGTCAGTCTTATTATCGTTCAATTTGTGAGGAACTTCATCTTTGGAAGCTTTATTTTTTGACTGGGATCTGGAGGGTTCCTCAGCACCTCTGCTTTTGGTATTAGTATTTTTGAATGGCCCCTAGTCGGAAACATTTGATTTATCCTCAGCCATAATTATCAAAGGTTTGTCTGCTATGTTCGCCAATTTAAGCAAAGCAAACCAGTTCTGGACCTATGAACTGAGTGCAGGTTTCTGTGAAAATGCCACTGGCCAGTCCTGCCCCAATTAATAAACTCTGTCTATTACCAGTGCCTTTTTTGGGTTGTAAAACTGGGATCTATACCAGTGCCAATCTTAATAGAAAACCAGTAATACTTAACTGCACACAGGTGGCTGCTGGACCCTTACAGACAGTCCTGACACAGATGATACCAAGGTCCAGTAATATAACAAAAAATGTTTCCTCGTAATTGCCAATCTAGAGCGAAACCCCCCAGGCACTGTTTAAGTTTGAAATCTACTGTTGGCGCCTCGTGGTAAACCCCGCGAGGTCTGAGATAAAAAACAAGGGAACTGTCCCCAATTCGACGGTTCCCACAAGAAATTAGTCAAAAATGAAGGACACCTGTCGAAAATAAATACCCGCTATAAAATTAAGCTTGAAAGTAAATAGTCGCAGTAAAAATAAAGTCTAAATAGTGCCGTCACGCTAAAAATAAAAAATTTGTGAAGCGCTAATGAAAAAGTAAAACTTGGCACTCAGCACACTAAAGGAAATGATTTATGAGGAAAACTTTACCCAGATAAGCACTAGGAGGCTGTCAACAAGGAAAGTTGGGAGACACTTCAGAGGCAATATACTCAGTCCAGCGGAGAAAAAATTATGAGGCAGTCAACAGCTGTCACTCAGTTCACACCCCCTCCTGTCTTTTGATTGGCTGGCCCTATGCTCATTAAAAAATCTCTTAAAGGCACACCTCCGGGGCAATTGCACCTAGCCATCTAAGTGCAAAATGTTACTGATGCTAAATGACTCCTGGGGGTAAGAATGGGATGTCTTGCTAGGAGAATCATGCAAGAAGTGAAAAGGGGTTAGGAGTCAACGGAAGCAGGAGCAAGGTAGAGTGGTTAGGTGAGTTAACAGCGACCTTTGAAATTGAGAGAGGGAGGTGCAGACCAGTATAGAAGGAGGTAGAGAGTTCCAGTGGGAGACAGCAGAAAATGCAAATGATCTCCAAGGCATGGCAAGTCTTAAGTTTGGCACTGAGAGAAGAGGCAAGGAGGTAGATCTGAGGGTACGTTGAGGGAGACAACATTGAACAATATTAGCAAGGCAAGAAGGAGGATTGAAGCAATGTACAAGCTTATGTATAAAGCTTAGTGTGGCATAGCGTAATGTAAATTCATAGGTTAGCCATCCTAGGGCAGACAGGAGATTGCAGTGATGGTGCCGAGCACTGGCCCCAAGAGCAAACCTGCCAACTCTATGGTAAGCCTGTGATGGACATGATAGTATGGATGTGGAAGCAGAGCGTAGTAATAGAGCACCATACATAAGGTAGGGCAGGAGTGTGGCATCTGCAATCTTGTGGCATGAGGTCAATGTAAGGAATGGACGGATGCGGAAGAGGACACCGATTTTTTGGTTTATAATTTTAGTGATGGCTGTAGCATGTGCATCCAGGGTAAGTGAGGGATCTAAGGTGACTCCCAAGCATTTGAAGGACCTGACTGATTCAAGTGCATCCCCCATACATGAGAGGATAGCTGGGGGACTGAATGTGAGACGAGGATTTTTGTAGTAAGGATGAGCTGCTTCTGAAGGAACCAGTCCTTAAGGGTGCGGAAATCGGAGGCTAGCGTTGAATTGAGCCACCCCGATGTCAAAAGAGGAACGGTATATGATAACATTGTCTGCATATAGGTGAACAGGCCCCACCACAATTATTAGGGAGGTCATTAATATACAGAGAAAAAAGTCATGGGCCCAGTATGGAGCCCTGGGGGACACCATGGGTAAGGGGCCTCAGGTCAGATAGGGAGCCTGCCCATTTTATTTTTTGCTAGGGCCATAAACTAAACCTAACCTTGGGTCCACTTCTACTTAAAATGCAAGGCAGAGAAATATACACAGAAAAATATGGGAAACGTACAACAGCAATACTAACAGCGAACTTTCCGCATTGACTAATGCTTGTTTAAATTAATCTCAACGGTCCGCCCCTTGCATGCTCCGCGCGGGAGCAGCTGTCACTGTTACCTTGGTGACAAACAGCTGACCGACCCGGCTCTTCGGTCTCTGCCGTAAATACTTGTTATCGCGGGAGTTGGTGCGCGGGGTCTCGCGAGAGACAGCTCTGGAGTCTGAGGAGGGAGATCCAAGCGGAGTCCACGAGTGGAGTTGTACAGGACCCCGGGCTACTGCTGTGCTGTTACAGTCTCTCTCCCTCTCCATAGGTAAACTAATTTACTGTTAAGGAATTAATTTAATGCTACTGTAAACCGAGTCTCGGAAGCTCCACGTGAGCCGTCTAATGGGGAAGCACCGGACCGTGGAGCTGAAAACATCCCCGCCAATGTCAACTCGATTGCCAGTCCGTTCCTCTCCCCACTGCTCCCTGTAACTTACCTCCGTGTGTGAGGCACCGGGGCTGCAGATAGGAGCATCGCGGGGTGCGGGTGGTAATAAACTGGGCAGAGCAGAGAGAAGGAGAGACGCAAACACTATGTCACACATGGTAGTAAGGACTACGAGTACCAGTAGCTGATAAAAATGTAAACATATCTGAAGTAGAACTAGACTGTAAAAAGAGTTAACAGTATTTTGTGCTTCTGCTTTAGAACATTTCAGTGATAAAGAAACATCAAGCTGCTGGTAAAGCACTGATTGGTACGGGTGCGTATCTACAGTGCTCCTACCCGATAAAAACTTCAATATCGGCAAATAAATTAGTCGGGATGGGGGGAGCGCCTGAGCAGCTGTCAGAGGAGCAACTATGTATAAATGTTCAGGTGGACATCTGGTGTACTTGCAATATTTCCTATGTGAGTTTTCAGTAAGAGGTTGAGGCCCATTTTGGAGCCCTGGGATTTACCAGGGAAGGACCTTGGGTATCCAGGGTTTTTCCTGATCTGCTAATATTGCTGAAAGCAGAAGCTGGTGTGTGTTGCCCATGTAAGTATAGAAGGACTGCCTTGAGGGTCAGGGAACCACAGGGGTATTCCCTTAAAAGGGTACTTGCTTGTGGTGGGTTTCCTCAAACAGCGTGGGTATCCAGTTTGAGGGGTGACCCAGAGGTGTGGCAGAGACCATCAGAGGATGGGATGACATGGGAATAATTGCCACGAGATAGCAGCTGAAAGGTAGGAAATTGTGTGAAAGGGGGCAAAAGGGAGTCCCCAAAAGTAAGGCACCTGTGGCCTGTCTGCCCGAATGCCATCCTCTGGGGGAAATTGCATGGAGCATCAAGTGCACACCGAGGCTTGGTGTGATAGAGGATCCGCAGACAGTCTGTCATCTGAGAAGGTGAGTGAACCAGAGCATGGTGAGGGGAAATGGCAGCTTTGTATGGTCTCCACAAAATAATAGTTAATCCTGAATAGTGGACGCCAACCTGTTGTACCATATTTCAAAGGACAGTAAAAATATATGGGGAAGCACACTCACAGATGACGACAGATAAGGCTGATTTCAAGTGTAGTTGGGGACAGGGAACCCCCGGGCACATGTTGCCTAAGAAGTGTGGCTAGGCCAGCCATGCTTATTTATTTAGTTAGTTTTTGTTGACCGAGTAAGTGCATGAGACGAGACACTGCCTAGTTTCAGGAATGACCTGGGACATTACAGAACAATGGCAGAACAACAGTTGGTAGTAAACAATACTGTATACAGAACGTTTCTTTTTGAGCAATACAGTTTCAGGAGGAAATGGGTACAAAACATGACATTTCGAGCATGGTCTGAGAAAGTGAGTTCAGATAGCCAGATGACCAACAAGGGACAGAGAGAGTTCAGAGTTGGGCTAAAGTGAACTACTGGAAGTGGGAAAAGAATGCTGTCCTCTAAAGTGGGTCACTGTCATGCGGCTGGCAGACTGTAAGATTGCAGACACTGTAAGTCCTTTTTGCGTCATATTATTTCTAATTGAAAACTCACATTTTATGATTTGCTTACCGTCTCTAAACTTCATTGATGTAGCTCGTTTTATGTGCTTCCTGTCTTAATAGAACTGAAATGCATGCTAATGGTGTAGTTGAACTCATGTTTTGTTTCAATTAGTTGATCTACTCTTACCGCACACTTTCTGAACATTAGGAACATCCCCAAACAGTGTAGCCACTCAAGATGCAATAGTCCTCTCCTCCCACTTTATCGCAAGTGGCTAGATTATGTTGAGGGTGTTCCCCCAACCAAGTCCAGGAAAGATGCAGTGGAGTTGATCAGGGACTATAAACAAACATGTTTTTGTGTGGTAAGCATTTTTTTTTTTCATTTTTCTAAAAGAAAAAGGGGGTCAAACTGCCAACTACATGAGCAATGTCTGTAGAATGTGACCAAACATAATTTGTTTGTTTTAAACTAGAGACACTTTGAGGCCTTCCTTTTAATGAAAAAGGTTGCTCAGGAAAGGTTTTGTATCTACTGTAATGAACTGTGTATCAGGTGACGGATTATGGTCTAGGGCCAGCACTTGTGCTCTGTACAAATGAACTTTGTCTGAAAGTGCCCCTTAGAAAAGAAAGGTCTAGTGCTTTGAAGTCCTGCAAGTCGTGTTGTTTTACACCCAAAGGTGACTACATCTGATATCTCCTATCTCTTACAAGAAGTTAAGCAACTCGTTATTGTTGGGTGCAAGGGGCTCTTTATGAGCATATTATCAGTACCCCTATAGAGTACCATGGTTCATGTCCATCCATCCAGGGCATTCATGCATGTCGGTTGCTGTACTTTCTGGAGTGGGGGTTGCAGAGTGAAGTGCCATTGTAAAAGTTAGAGTAATAAGCTACATTTAAGCTTTTCCATTACCTTGTTTATCAATTGCACTGTATTTACTGGTTACAAACTCTGTTTATTGCATTGTTTCTGGGAGGAACTGTTCCCTCTCCTTATTAAGGCACTTTTCATTCCCGGCAGAGTCTGGCTTCGCACCGTGTTTGGGCATCCAGCCGTCTGCCCCAACAGACTGACGTTGTCACCTTAGCCAATTTAAAGCTCACAATGTGTGGCTGATAGCGGTGACACCAAGAATGCCATCAGGAGGATGGTTTTGACATGTGATCATCAGATTCTCCTAATACTTTTGTCGACTTGCTCATATCCTTTTAAAATGTATTGCTGTTATATGACCCCCTTCCCCCAAATATCATAAGGATCCCTGGCTGCCTCAGCATTTCATCATAGCCAATGTAAAGAGCTGCTTGCACTGGAGCCAGAAGTCAGTGCTATAGTAATGTAGGCAGAAGAGCTGCAAACTGCAGTATTTGCAAACAAAGAAACAAAAAAATAAATAACAAAAAGCGATAGCTGGTGAGTGGAGATAACCTTGTATTTGTTTAATTTGCAGCATTGGTCCTTATTACTGTATGTTTGGTCCTTACTGTATTGTAATTCATAATATCTTTGCTTGTCACTGTTGTATTGACTGTCTCATACTGCATTAGTGATTTATAACAAATCTTTTTCAAAGCTTGTTTTTTTTTTTTTAATAGTTGGGAGAGATCTCAAAACAGAAGTGGAACATGGAGGACTTCGACAACACGGCTGTCTTTACCACATTGAGAGCCTTTAATAATTTTATAAATGAGCCGGATGAGAGGCTCCCTGGACCTGGCTCTGTGCCTAGTGCGATACAGCAGCAGTACCAGTTGGGCTTTCTTCAGGTAAGCTGAGGATGTTTGGTGGGAGTTAGGGTTATACATAACTCATAACATATGATGGCGTGGAAGGAACTTTTGTTGAAATAAGCAACTGACTTAGGGTGCTATATATTTTTTTTTCTTTCAGGAGGCCACTTTTACCACAAATTAAATGTTCAACTTGCCAAAAATCGACATTTATTTAAAAAAAAAAAAAAAAAATGATTTTTTTGTTTATAAAATTTTACTGCAGTATTTTTATAGGTAGTAAAGCTACCCCCCTGATTTAAATTGGTCAAACTGAAATTTGCACACTTTCTTTTTTTTTTTTTTTGCCACGTAGTGCATTGAGCAGCTGACACCTAAAGGAAAACTATCAAAAACTTAATATTTAGACATAATCCTGCTTATATGTGAGGTATTTTCTGTTGTTCTCTCTTCGCCATTCTTTAATACACAGGACATCTGGATGAAAATGGAATCTATACATTAGTGCTCGTCAGCCTTTTTTTTTTTTTTTTTTTAATAATCCTCTATTTTTGCTCCTTACTGCTCCCTCAGCCCTATTACCTACCTTCTCATGACTTACTCCACCACTTGGTACCATTATGTGATGGGTGGGTGCCTTGGTCGGTAGTGCGGGGCCTGTGAGGTGGCCTATCACCATCCTGCCATTCGAGGTGTTTTTCTTTGTTGTGGTCTACCCTGGTGTACCCCAAGGTCTGAGCCATGTGCTGATGCATGCTGCAAGTGTCTATGTTGGTATCCTCTAAGTGTGGCACCTGCTCCTGTGCTAGCTAGCCTCCCCTAGGTGATAGTCAAGCTGGACAGACTGGGTGGGCCAAGTGGTCCTTTTTTGCCAACAGATTCTGTGGTTTTCCCTAGCCATCCCCCAAACAACCCAAGTGTGTGTCTGAACCCAGGTCGCTGGTGTAGCAAGCCTTGTGCTGCTGGGCTGGCCAATCTCATCAGCTTTTTTTCTCCTGAAATGTTTGTTTGGTATTTTGATTTTATTGTCTGAAACTGTTTTCCATAATTTCCCAAATTTCTGCATCTAACTCTGTGGGAAGCATTAGAAATAACTGAGGTGGGGTGCTGTTGGCCAACGGGCTATGTATCTGATCGTCAGTAATGTTATTTGTTTTTGCCCATCCCCTCCTTTCTTTCAGCTGGAGGAGAAAGCACAACCAATCCGCTCGAATTTGCAGCTCTTGCAAGTGGAGCGAGAGAAGCAGCAGATGGAGCTGAGTCACAAAAGGGCTCGGATTGAGTTTGAGAAGGAGGCGGTTACCATTACTGGGAAGTATGAGGTAAGTTGCTGAGTGGGTAATGTAATAAGGGGGAGGCACATCAGCTATTAGGGAGTGCCTTGTAGCTCTGCTGTGAGAGCTGCTCCATTTAGCTTGGTGGTGGAATTCTGTGTTGAGAGCCAGAAAGGTGCAAGTTCACATCCATTTTTTTTTTTTTTTTTTTTCTTTTTTTCCCTCTTCTCTTTTTCCACCTTGGCTGGCATTTCGCCGGAGGGCACCCCCAGCCCTGACCCCGGCGTCCATCGGCTGGCACTGACCCAAACTCCAGGGCTTACCCCACCGGCAGGGTTCCCCCAACCCCCTACCAAGTACAGATTTCAGTGGTTCAGTGGCTAGCCGGGAGCAGAGCCTGCAAGGTGCCTTCCACCAATGTGCGGGCCACTTCCCTCCAGTTTTCTCCGTGGAGCTGGGGGGCATGCAGTGACGCTGATGGAGGGAGCACACTCGCTTTCATGCACACTCCCTTCTGTGTGCATGCTCCCTTCCAAGTGTCTGCCCCCAACTCCTCCCAAACTGCAGCACGGCGCCCTGTCCCCAGCCTCCACTAGGGGCCAGTGGGTGCCGACACTGAGAGCCCCATTCCCCAAAGAAGGAGAGCAGTCGGATGCTCAGTCCTTCTCCCACCCCCGTGGCTCGCTCCTCAACACAGGTCAAGGGTGGCATCCAGCGCCTCACAACCCACAGCACCACTGGGCCGAGTCACATCCAGGTTTCTGCAGTTTACTTGGGGAGTTGCAGTATGTAATTCATCATTATTCAGCAGGTGCCTACAGTGGTGCAGTGTTGGAAATATAACAAAATTCACTAGTGGAGCCCACCATCTTTGATGTAGGATAAAACTAGCTGGTCAGGGGTCTAGGGAGACTTTACCCATTATAAGTTGCATAGTCGGGGGGTGCTGTGGAGCCCAAACAAGATGGAGGGCTCAGCTTAGAGGAGGAAACTAGAGACACGGAAAGTTGCAGATACAAACGGTTTAAGAGTGTAAAAGTTTTGTCGAAAGTGTTCAGACCTGTATCGGAACCCTTTGGGAACACAAATGGGGAATCCCCGTAAAGATCGCACATTGACAGATTGAACAAGAAGTAAAGGAACATCGGGAGGGCCTAATATGAGGCCGACATCAAGTAACTCAGTATCTGAGGAATCTGGTGAAGAGACGCTGCAGTCCCTAGGGGCCAAAATATCCAGACTCATACAATCAGTAACTGGGCTATCTGAAAAATTTGACACCCTAACTAATCGGGTGGTCTGCCTGGAATCAACTATCGATTCGATTAAGATAGCAACTGCCGACTCCACTAAGAGGTCGGATTCTGCGATGAGTATGGCGGCAAACCTGTTAAAGGAAAACACACATCTGAGGTCGTGCATTGAAATGCTGGAAATTCAAGCCCGGCAACGAATGTACGGGCTGGTGGGAATGCCAGAAAACTCTGAGGCGATCATTTGCCTTTATTCTTATCAGAATGGTTCCAGCGGCCGGCCAGTGGCGCTGAGGTTGGCGCTAGGCGCCCACCTACGCGCTGCGCCCGGCAACCGGGTTCGAGAGAGCGGACTCGGGTGGCCGGGGTCGGGCGGGGAGGGAGGACTGAAAGGCCCCAACGGATGCCTCCTCCCTCAGGGTGGGTTACCAAGAGCGCATTGCGCCTGCATTCCTTCCATAGCCGGTGGAAGCACCGCAGAGGAAGGGGTGGAGGCGCTCGCCTGTCGGAGCCGGGAGGGGCGCTTCATGAGGGTCTGCGCGGCGTAAGCACGCTACCACTGGGACGACGCCCCAGCGCAAGGCGCCCTGGGGGAGTGGGGACGCCAGGGAGAAAACCGGAAGTCACTCTTCGGCAGCCCTAGATGAAGTCTCGCCTAAGTCCACCCGACCACCTACAGGACAGACCCCAATGTGCAAGGAGAGGAGGATGGGCACTCTAGGGGCAGATCCCTAAGGTAGGTACCGGGGGGACATGAGTGGACGGAAGGAGGGGGCACCGGAGGCAGTAAGGAGGGATAAAGATGAAAATTAAAAAAAAAAAAAAAGAATGGTTCCAGCAACAGTTGGGCGAGGTAGGAGACTTAAACCGATCCCTATACAAAAAGCTTACGGGTGATGCCTCGTGGCCGAAGAGATAACGAATATGCTCCTCGAACTATTACAGTCGTTCTGGATGGGGTTGGTACGAGGGACTACCTCCTTGCCCTAGCGAGGAAGAAAGGCAAGTTGCTCCAAGATGGACAAGAGGTCCGCCTCTATCCGGACTTGAGTTTCGCTACGTGGCAGAAAAAGAGGAGTTTTGATGGAGTTAAAGCAATTTTGAGAGAGGCAGGGATCCCACATGGCATTTTGTTCCCAGCAAGGCTTCAGATCGTCCACAGAGGAAAGATCTATATTTTTAAGGATCCTACAGATGCTCTTAAGTGGACCCAGAAAAATGTTCCAGCCCGTAGACAAAGGGAAGAGGAAGTGGAGCTCGAATCTGAAGAAGACAACTCCTGAGCAAGGGGACTGTTTAATGATAGGGCTTTGATTTATAGGCCTGTACGGTAAGGGACCGGAGGGTATTTGGTCTGACTCCAGGTAGGTGAACATTGTTTACCGATTTAAAAGTTTAATTCATCTTGGTTCCGGGGATGACTACCCATCTGTCCCCTCAGGCAGATTATTGTTCAAAGGGGCTTAATTTTTGTTTTCTGGACACAAGATGCCCATTTTATTATAGTGTCTGCATTTTCTTGAAGTTCAAAATGAGGTCTAGAAAGATGTTTACTTCCTATTGCTGTCATGAGAATAGTTGCTTAGTAGAAACTCAATCAACGTTAAGCATGTTAACTTTCTCTTCCTATAGAGGAAGGATGTTTACTAATTGAAAATGCATTGTGACGTGGACTATTTACATGCTGTTCCTGGACTCTAGCATACAGTGTATACTTAAAACTATTGTGTATCTAAATAGTAAGGATAATCAAACAAAAGTATTAAGAGGAGGCGACCTCATATCTTATCAAATATATATCCTTTACTCTAAAGTAATGACTGTATGTTTGTTATGCAAAACAATAAACATAAAGTTTAAAAAAAAAAATAAGTTGCATAGTCAGTTTTATGCTGGGGGTTAAAAATGTACACAGAAGTAGTTCTTCACCATTTTGCTCCTAGAATTGAATGAGATTTTTTTTCTTTATTTTGTTTTTATTTTTCTGTAGAGTTTTAAATAAGTTTTTTTCTTGTGACAATGCTAACTGTACAGAAAGTATTTATATAGGTTTTCTAAAAGTGTTATGTATGTTAAACACAGTGAGGCAGGTGCTACGCATTTTCACAATGTTTTAGCACTTTTATGCACAAAACGCTAATCAATTTTTGGAGTTAAATAAAACTCTGCTCTGGGGTCGTGCCCCCTGTGCTCAGCGTCCCCAGTCCTCTTACCCTGCCATTTCTTGGGCACGTATCCTGGCCGTAGGGATGGAGCTGATCCTGGTAGTGACCATATCCACAAATCCGCAGTGGTGCCTAGTTCCCAGGTACAGGGTTGGCAGGAGGCTGCCCTGACATTTTCCTGTTTTTTGCATCCTCGGGCGTCTCATGTCACAGTGTTATGATGGGACTCTTCCCAACATTAGGTGTCCCCTTCCCATCTCTGCTGCTCCTCCCTCTTCTCCATCTCCCCCACAGAGGAAGGGACCATCCACTCGCCACTCAACCTTCTTCTCCTGGCCAACCCTCCAGCGGCCTGAGCTCACTCCTCAACTTGAGTCGTGGGTAGTGCAACCGCTACACTGGTGGGCCAGCTGTGATTGTTAATTTCACTCTTGGAATGGGGTTTCCCATGTCCCCTGCCCATTTCCACCACTGCAGTTATGGAACCTTCACAGTGATGTAATACAAGGAGGAAGTGACTGATGAGCACCAAGGGACTTCAACTAAAGATAGGCAGCAAAATGGGGAGCTGAAGGTTTATGCAAGACTGGGTGAAGAGATTGAGTGGTGGGGAGGCAGCAGAGCTAACAACCTTGCTCATCAGATGCACTTGGTCTGAGCTCTGAAAGTTATACACTTTATATTTGAATAAATTTCATATTTTTACCCTTTTTGAAGTTAGATTTACACATGTTGATGTCATGCCCTCCGTGTGACAACTACTGGCTGCCTTTAGTTTCAGCTTATCGTTGGGCGTTCCTGTCGTTTTTCCTCCTGCACCTGCCAACAGGGTACGTTGGCACTTTGCGCTTATGGTAGGCAGCAAGTTCACTGTTGGTTGGTTGGGGCTGCGTACAAGCAAGGCACATTCAGACAGGATGACATCTCACGTGATGCATACTGCCAGTTAGTCTGAATTTGTACAGGGACCTGAGCAGTCTGACACAGGGGGCTCCACTTGATTGTAGTCACTGGTGCAGTAAGTCTTTCCCTTTATTGCCTTTGCCTGACATGACGATAGGAGGCCCATGAGCAGAGAAAGTGTGGGATCTGCAGTGTTGGCATTGCTTTTTTAAGCTTGGGAACTTAAAGGATACATAGGACAGCATCTAGGAGTGGAGCCTGATTTTCTTCGGAGTTATCAGGCAGTGTAGGTGATTGGACGCTAAGGTGGCCCATACACCTCATCTGGGGACCTTCCCCTTTGGATCCCCTTCCCCGTGATAGTTGGAAGCTAAGGATGGCCACAGTTCCTTTTCTGCCAAGAGGCTAACATCCTGCTGAGTCTACAGTTGCGATGATGTGTAAGAATGCAGGGGAACACTTAGAGTCGGGGAGGTTCGGTGCTGGCAGGCCTCTCCCCCATCTGATGGCCTGTCTAATGACAGCTTGGCTGCTCATATGGTAGCCTGGGCTGTGACACATGGCTGCACAATATGTATAGTTTGTAAGTCAGCCACGTGGGGGCTCACTTTGTTGCTGGAGTTTGAGCGGTTGATTAAATAAGGATTTGACGGAGTTTAGATACGTGATTACATGTTAATTTATTGATGCATTATTTGATGGAGTTGGTATCTTCTGTGCAATCCATTAGGGGATCGGTGCCCCCTTGCAAACCCTTGAGAGATTCTAATATCAGTGTGTCTTCCATTCAAGGGGTCAGTGTGTTCCTCTGTGTGGAGACCATGTATCTCGCGGTTACATGCCCAATCAAAGGGTGTTTCAGGACCCTCTCTGTGTGTAGAGCTGCACCTACAGTCGGTGATGTTTTTCCTTCATTTTCAGGTTTTGTACTGACACGTGGCTTACTGCAGACCAATAGCAGTAGATGTAAGACCTGCAGTTGGACTAGGAGACCCTTAGTCCAAGGACTGGGTGTCAAACGTTGTGTAATCCATATTTAATATGCTTTTCAGTCCCTCCCAACTGGACCATTGAGCTGGGTTGGGGTGCTTCTGTGTACTACTGGCAGTGGTAATGCTGAGTTGCACACAATGTCCCTCTGTTTATTCTGTACTGATTACATTTTTTTTTTTTAATGGAATCCACGAGCCCAGCCTGCAAAGAACCTACATCCCTATGGATCCCTCTGGTCAGGAGGGTCCCTACAAGCTCGTAGGTGTGCCACAGCAGAGCGAAATCGGCTCACCTAATTTGCAGGCAGCCCCCTTCCCACCTCAACCACAGGTCAAGAGGAAGACATAAGGGGTATAACTATAATCCTGAATGAACAGAGCCAGAGCTGTTACAAAGCAGTTCTGTCTCACAAGAGATACAAGAGGAAATGGGTGAGCGGTGACAAAAGGTACTCTCTTATTATTTAGCTTGGGGGGGGGGGCTGTGCCTCTAATTTATTGGGTGTGAAGCTTCTGTGCCATGTGGTACATGTCCCTCCAGGTCTCTGGAAGGTTTTATTTACAGCTTGCAGTCTCTGTGTATCGGATAGACCTGAAATGGGCCTTGATGACCAAGTCACAACTGACCTGGACTGAACTGTGGTGTTATATGGCCTCTGGTTTCTTTCATTTGTGATGTACTGCAGGGCCACATGAGGTATGTACAGAGTTGTGGGATGCTCCATCTTACCCTGTAGTGTCATGCTACCTATTGGATGCTCAGACTATCTTGTATTATAGTGTCATACTACCTGTCAGATGCTCAGGACAAGGACAGCAGGGCATGCAGTCAGACCTGCTTTGATCGCAACATCTGCAAATGAGGTACCTCTTCTGAGTTTCCCTGAGGATTTATGGGCATGTGCTTTGGCTGTAGGATGTTGCTTGGGGTGTATGTGTGTTGGTTTGGCTGACCTTCTCTATTGTGAGCCCAGGTGAGGGTGGTTACATTCTTTTCAAGCAAATGAGCCAGTAGGGTCTTCAGAACAGGCTGGAGCTTCTTTTATTGGTGCACTGCAGGTGCATGTGGAAGTGGTAGCTATCTGCAGTGGGCACGGTGCCTGACTGTCGTTTTCTGGCAGCAGCTCCACCATGGGCAACCATTCCTTACTAGTCATTAGGAGAATGTGATTTTTTTTTTTCCAGCCTGTTCTGGGTTTTGCCATTTTAGAATGGGTTGTGCAGCACATTCTGGCCAAGGGATGGTCCAGTCAGTCCGATCAACACCCAGGGAGATGCTCCTCCAGGGTGTCCTGTTTGTGCCGAATATGTTGCTCTATAGTCCACCTGCTGTTTTAAAGCAACAAACTGTTGATTTTCACCCGTGGAGTTGGCAATTGTGTTAGATTTATTGCTATGTAGTCCAGCTATTGTTTAAGGCAGTAAGTTGTTTGATTTTTGGGATTAGTCCGTAGATCTCAGTGGCGGAGGTACCTGTTGGTTGGCACACATTTCAAGCATGTCAGCAGCTCTGAGACTGCTGACACATACCAGTGTTTGCTTAGAGTGCTCTCAGTGTGGCTGTTGGCAGTGTGGTACCGACCTGAAGGCTCTGCAGATCTTGATACTGTTGTCTGGCCGGTCTTAGTATGGATGACAAGCTAGTTTTTACGGGGGGGGGGAGGGGCTCCCCTCAAAGCTTTTTGTGCACTGATGTGAACCCCACTGTTGGCTGGCCAGCCACTGGGGGGTACTTTCCACACATGATTCAGGTGCAGGGGGTCCAGGGCCATCAGCAGCTCTGCACCAAGATCAAGGTTCTAGTGAATAGAAAGGCCAGTCTGTGCATTGCTGGAGCAGCAGGGGAACATAATTTCACACTGTCTTTCTAGGCTGTGAAACTATACAGTCAGAGGAGGGATTCTTGTGATCCTGGGGGTGTTTTGACTGGCAGAACTGAAGCTTGGCCTGATGTGGTTCGAATAATTCGACTATAGGAATCTTTCTGATGTTAAAGGCCATTAGTTGATATTGGTGGGTGGGGTAGGAGACAGTAGCTGCCCTGGCAGTGGAACTGCATGGGTCATACTTGCCTAGCATTTTTTATTTGACTGTAACACCATGCATCTGTCAAGGATTAGGGGGTCAGAATGGAGTTCCCTCTGACAGCTGCAGGTTGACCAAGAAGCAGTTTCCGTTTGGTCCTGGGTAACAGCCTTTTGTGCAAGGCTAGCAGCTTGGCTTCCCCGGATGCTAGGAGGCTCCAGAAACAGAGGTGCTTCCCAGGATATAGTAGCTTCCTGATGGGTCTCTAGGAGAATCTCATCTTGGTGGCCTACATTCAGATTGTTAAATTTGTTCTCCTCTCATGTTGGTCAGAGGACCAGAGTGTTGGGGCCCTAAAGGCCATATTTATACACATCTTCGATGTTTGTTTTCTTTTTGTAGATGGTGGTCATCAGTGGCTATAAGCTCTGGAGTCAGTGATGTGTTGGCCAAAATGCCACTCCTTCAGGTCTTGCCCATGGACCCCCTTTGCCCACCAAGGCATTCCTCTCAGTCATCCGTACCATCTCTCGGTTGCCGACGTATCCTTTCTCCGGGGGCCCCCCTTCCTGAGACCCATGGGAGGGGAGCTTTGAAAGTCCGCTACATTGGCACATGGCAGGGGATCAGCATAGAGGTGCTCGCCCAGGCTATGTGGCATGAGGGGACCCGGCGACTGTCATCCGTTCAGCCGAGTGGGCATTTTCTGTTTTCTTCTGCAACCCACCCGTCCCATATTGCAGCGGCTTGGAGAGGGCATCTGTGGCGCGCTGGTCACCCAAGCTGCAAATGCGCTGCACTCACAGGTCACAGGAGCCGCTTTGTGAAAAGTAGTGCAGACTGGCTCCTGCCCCCTGGGGAGGAGAGCATCCAGTGGACACTCCTTACCCTTCCCGCTGGTCTCTGCTCCTGTCGTCCCGAGTGTGGGCACGGACCCAGGTTGCCAGTGTGTTGAGTGATCTCCTATTGCTTGGCACCACGGAGCTGGCATGGTGGTGTGTGTGTTTTTTTTTTTTTTTTTTTTTTTTTAACTACGCCTCCTTGGTCTGTGTGGGTGGATGTGTGTGTTTGTGTCAGTAGCTTCGTTTATGTGGATTTTAATGTTTTTCTGTTTGGAGTTACTACGCCATTCTTGCACACAACATCTGTGAAGCTCTCCTGGATGGAATTTCTGTAGAACATGACCATCAGGTATCAGCGTTTTCATCATAAATCAACTTTTGGAAGCCGTCCCTAGCAAAACAGAGTCCAGCAATCATGCTTTGACAAGCCGTGAGTTGCTGTGTCCTCCAATACATCCACATTTTCATCTGACCTCCTCCTAAATTAACTGTGCTTTTCTCCGAGGACCATGGAGAACAAAGGAGGATACTGGCAAAGTGTTTCACATCCTGCATATGCCCCAGGCTACAGTTCATCCCTTCAGAATTTAACACATTCAGTGTTTTTGGTTTACAGTAACAGTTTATTGGGCCTCTGCAGTTCATCATTTCCTTTGGATTTGATTATTGTTTTCACCTTTGACACTTGGTCTCTTGGACAAGATATTATATTACACATCTGGATTTGCACCTCCTAAAGCAGCTCACCTACTTTTGTGGTTACTGGAATAGCAGCTTTGTTACTGGCATATAGAGTGCATGTTGACAGCACTGGTTCCAGTTCTCACCTACCTCATCAGATTGCACTTGGGGGTCTTAATTGGGGTTAGCTTGGGCTGTAGTGGGGGAAGAGTGCTTCCTCCTCTTGACTGAAATGGAGCAGCAGGGTGCTTCCACACACCCTGTTACCCACAGACCGAGGCACCTTGGGGCTTCCTGGTACTGGTCTGCTTCTCTTGTCTCTTCTCTGGGCTGCATCCTTATTCAGTGTTTTTAGTACACTGGTTTTGCTGGACTTCACTTTCCATCCTGGTCTACTTCCAGTGGGTTCCTGAGCAGGCAGGCACTGAAGAACAGCCCCTCCATCACCAACATGGCTGCTGAATAACTTCATATGGTTTGGTGCCGTGGAAGGTCAACTGATCAGCCTACACCCTCCAGGCATTTCCTGCTGAGAATCTTAGAGCTATAGGGTTCTGCTACAGAGCCTTTTAGGGCTTATTTCACAGACTGCACTAACTTGCTGCACCAAGAGACTTCCTTACCCACAAAAGTGACTGTTTATTACCTTGCCAACTCGGGTATCCTAGTTATACCCCATCCGGGTACAGCCTTATTTCTGATTTTTGATTCATTTCATTTGCCATTACCTTATTGTATTTTGCTGTGTGGGTTGTCTGCCCTTATTACATTTTTTTAATTTGGTTATACTGTTTCTTACTGCATACCTACCCCCAAGCATGTTGCTGTTGTATCTTGTCTTCATTTTTAAGGTATTTGCTATAGATCTATTCACATTAGTCACCTGCCTCATCTCAGCTGTCCATGTAGGTGTACATTGTTTTTGTTTTGTTTTGTATTAGAGAACACCTACAGTGCTCTTTCATGGTTTAGGATTCATCAGCGGTGTCTGGACGTTTTGTCTAGTAACCTATGGCTTGTGTTAAGGAACCATAGATTTCAAGGTGAGATGTGTGAGGTTATGTTTGTCTGGGGAATCTGCAAGTATCCGCTAATATCCACCAGTCGTGTACCTAATTATATATATATATATATATATATATATATATATATATATATATATACACACACACACACATATATGTATATATATATTTTTTTTTTAACTAATCTTTCTGTTTGACAAGCTTTAGAAGTAGAGAACTATAGTAATGCAAAGCATCATGGGAGGTGTATGCAAATACCCATGAAAGAATTTAGACTGGCTCAACTTTAAGCAGAATTGCATAGTGCCAAAAGGCCTTGCAGTGCAACCAGCAAAGGCTGAGAACAGCAGACACAGATACGTGTTTTGTCCTTGTTAGAACTCACCAGTGTGCCATATGTGTATCTCAGCCCAGAGAGAGGGAGAGAGGGAGCCAGCCTTAGGAGGGTCTTACTTGTTTGGGTCATGGGGTGCTTAAAGTGGAGAAGAAAAGAACTACAAAAGACAAGAACCCCAGAGCAGATGCCCGGAGGCAAGAATTTCATTTTAATTTTATTTTGTTTTTACTGGCAAGGCATATGAGCAAACCTGCCCAATTTCACGAGTCCAGTGCCAAAATTTAGTACAGTTATACATATTGGTATTCATTATAGTTTGGAATGAGAGTCCATACAAAATTGGTACAATAACACATATTTGTGAACATTACATTGTCAGGAATAACAGTCTTGCAAAGGGGTCAGAACGTAATAGGGAAGGTACTGTTAAAGATAACATAACTATATAATTTTAAAAGAAAAGCAAAATATGCCAGGTGAGAAGTGCAGGAAATTGAAAAGAAGAGATTGGATCTGAGAGCATGGGTCGGGGCAGCTGCATTGGAGTTTGTCTAAAAAGTAGGATTTCAATTTTTTTTCCTGTTGGTTTTTCAATAATGGAAGTGTGTTGCACAGGACCAAAGGGAAGGGTGTTAAAAAGTTTGGCACCTTTGTAGGAGAGGGAGTGTTGCCCCTGGGTGGTATGACAGCGAGGAATCGTGAAGGTATGGATACTGGAGTGCCTGGAGGTCCTGGTGTGTATAGACTTACTGAAGAGGAGGAGATGCTGCTAGGCATGGAGCCCAATTGGATTTTAAAGAAAAAGTGAGAATTCTGTTGTCAAATCTATCCTTCAGGTGGAGCCTTTTGTACTTGTACAGATCACAGTGGTGCATCCTAAGAGGAGGCGGTAATGAATCAAATGATGCTGTGATACGTGGTCTTTTATCTAACTAGATTTTCTGCAAGATGAAAGTTGAGTATATGATGGAGCTGTAGTCTAAAATAGGAGCAGGAAACTGTTGGCAAGCAAGGCTGTAGTTTCTGGTGTGAGGAAATGTTTTAGTGCTTGTAGGATCCCAAGTCTTTGGTGAATTTTTAAATTGGTGAGTGTGTAGCTCGTAGTTCAGGTGATAGTCCAGAGTAGATCCCCAAGTATTTGAAGCTGGTGACTCTCTCTCAACTGGGTTGCCATAGTAATCTGTAAGAGTAAAATCAAAATGTAGGGTCTTCCTAGAGCCTGAGAACACAATGACCTTAGTTTTCTTGGAGTTGAGGACCAGGCCGGGAGGAGAACCAGGAGTGTAGTTTACTGAAGTCATTTTGCAGTTTGTTCTGAAGGGAGGGGGGGGGGTTCTTATCCTTGCAAAAGAGGGCCACGTCATCTGCGTAGAGGATGAGCTCTGTGGATGAACAGATATCAGAGAGGGGGTTGACTACAAGAGAGAATAGGAGAGGTCCGAGGATGGAACCCATCGTAATTCCACTTCTCCTCCCAGCTCTGAAGGATGCTGCCTTTGTTGCCTGGCATAGGACTAAAGTAATTCCTGCCTCACCTAAAAGGCAGATAAAATGTATATGGCTCCCTCTGATAGGCCTTTCTTTGCAGGCCAACCCGAAGCTGACTCTGTGGTCATAAATGCTGCCCATGACAGATCAAAGGCACCAAAATATCCTAGTTCTCATCCTTCTGGCAAAGAATCCAGGAGGCTAGATGTGATGGGCAAAAGGACCTATGCTTCTGCTTCTTTGGGCTGAGAACTGTAAACTACCAGGCCCATATGGTAAAATACCAAAACATACTCTGAAGTAAGGCTAAAGCGGCTGCTCAAGCTCTTCTAGAAAGTGCATCAAAGCAAGAGCTCCTTGAGGCCTTAACAGCTGGTGCTAATGTAGGCAAACACTGCCTGCTTGTGGACTATGACATTTTGGATGCTTCAGCTACAGCAGTAGCCTCAGGAATATGTCTTGGAACGTATTCCTGACTAAAGGTGGCAGGCTTTGTAAATGACGTCCAGCAGTTAACTCTCAATACCCCTTTCAGAGGATATAAATTATTTGGTGCAGATGTGAGATACCCTCTACAATTTGCAGGCCTTGGGCAGAACCCTTAAATCAGTCCATTCCTTCTATCACACCTAGCCAAGGAGCAGACTGAGGTTGTCTTTTCGTCCAGCTGGTGCAAGACACCGCATCCCCCACCACCAGCCAGTCAGGTAATGGTAAGGAGCAGGAGCGCTGACTACCCGGGAGCCACCCAGGTGCCCATTCAAAAGCTCCTAAAGGTGGCAGTGTGGCAGGGGCCACAGCTGGCTCAACCTGACTCCTTTCGCACACCCAGCCACCATTGCCTCCGGCGATGGTGGTTCTAGTCATCTCTCCCTCTACCTGGACTGGTGGAAGGAGCTGACCTCGGATGTCTGAGTTCTGGAAATAATAGCACAGGAACATACTCTGGAGCTTCTAGAGCTGCCTCCAGACCATCCACCAGTGCCTACACATTATCCTCAAGAGCACATTCCTTGCTTCTGGAGGAAATTCTCCCTTGCTCCAGAAAAGAGCACTAGAACCTGTACCCCTGGAACAGAGAAACATAAGGTTCTATTCTTGGTACTTCCTAGTTCCAAAATGGACAGGGAATCAAAGGCCTATTTTCGGTCTCAAGGACCTGAACTTTTTTCCATAGAAGACAAAAGTTCAGGATAGTGACTCTGCAGTCTGTTACCACTACTGCAGGTAGCGGATTGGATCTGTTCTCTCGACATGAAGGATGCCCACTTTCATATAAAATCTGAAAAATTCACAGGAAATATTTATTTATTTATTGAGCAATTGGAATTACAACCTTTAACTCATTCACACCACAAGAGCTTTTGAGACTTTCACCACTTGTGCCCTGTATACTCTTAGCACTGCATCCTGGGCCTTTCTAAGCAAAATCAAGCCATAATCAGCATGCCACAAACAAATGTGGATATCTCTTGAACCGTAAGTGCTACACACAAAGTACCAGTAGCAGACTTGTTCCAGCACATCATTACCTTTCCAATGGTGCTATGCAATCAATTGTAATCAATTTATTTTATATTAGATGAAATACCAACAACTGATTTTTTTTTTTTTGGTTTTTTGCTTAGGCGAAGAGTGAGAGACAAATGTCAGCCATGCACACCATACCTTAAACAAAAGCAAATAACTCCTAAAGTATATGTGGTAGACACAAAGTATCAGTGGCAAAATTATTCAGCACAAAATTATCTTTCTAATGGTGTTATGCAAGCAATTGTAATCCATTTAGTTTTCATTTTATAGTAGCTGAAATACCAAACAACTTTTTTTTTTTTTTTTGTTTGTTTTTTTGTTTTTTAGATTTACTCAAGATGCTTAGGTGAGGCTTGAGAGACAAATGCCAGCCATTCACACCATACCTGAAACAAATGCAAATAACTCCTAAAGTATACATGATAGACACAAAGTATCAGCAAAATTGTTCAGCACAAAATTACCTTTGTAACGGTGCTATGCAATCAATTCTAAGCAACTTGGTTTGTTTGATATTTAGGTAAAAACTGCCAACTTCCTCAGACGTTTCTAGGCCTGAGTGAAAGTCAGCTGAGTACGTCTACAGGCGTTATTGCCCTGAGTGGCTATGCTTTCAGATGCCACCTACAGGCATATCTAGGCCTGAATGAGTTAAGCTAAAAGCTCTTTTACAGAGGATCCTCTTCAGACAAAAGGGGGTAGGGAGCGAATACATGAGTAGGGGACACAGTAGCAGCCAAAGGCCTCATCAAAGGTCATCAGTTAGAGACAGTAGTCCATAACGTAATAATACATACATAGCAAAACATAATCATGTCAGTGAATGCAGGGTACAATGGGAAACCTTTCCCTTAGCAACATACATACAGTGAGCACCAGTTCGATAGGTACAATCAAGGATGATCAGAGCAGTAGCTAAAAACCATGTTAATATCCTAACAGGTGCTAAATCTAGCATCGTCTGTTGGAAGTCAGTATTGCGAAGGGAGGTGGTAAAGACAAGGTTTAAGTGGGGTATCGTAGTAGATGAAAGAGCTAAAGGCAGTAGGAGCAGGGGAAACATTCCAGTTCAGGAGTATTGCATTTTGGCTTGTCATCTGCACCATGGGGTATTACGAAATGCTTGGCAGTGGTGGCTGCAGCCCTTTGCAGTGAAGGCCTTTTATCTTCCCTTACCTGGATGACTGGCTTCTGAAAGCTCACTCCAGGGAGCAACTCGCACTCACTTGAGCTCAGCCAGACAACTGTTCCATTCTCTGGGGATCACTGTCAGTGTGCCAGAGTCTATTCCGACTCCTTGCCAGCATCTGCAGTATATAGGGGCAGTTTTGGATGCAGCCATAGGCTCAGCATTTCTGCCTCTGGACAGGGTCGAGCATCTAATGGTACAGGCCCAGCTAGTTTACAGCAGCCGTATGTCTCAGCCAGAACATTTCTTCAGCTTCTGGGCCTAATGTAGTGGCCATAGTTACAGTACCTCTGACAGGCTCCATATGAGGATCCCTCCGTGGACCTTGAGAGTCCAGTTGGATCAACTCGCAGATGATCTGGAACAGAAGGTTCTAGTAACCTCTCCTGTTTACATGGTGCTCAAATAGTGAATGGAACTTAGCAACCTGCTGAAGGGGGTTCCTTTTCTGATCCCTTCCCTTGCCAGATTTTAACAACAGATGCCTCTGGATGGGCTGGAGGCACATTTAGGGCCCCATTAGATGCAGGGTATATGGACCAAAGTGAAGAACCCTGCAAATAAACAAAGGCCCTTGCTAGTCGATTGGTGCCCTTGATTAATCACCAGGTGACCATCGTAACATCTAAAAACACTTTGAGTAGCCCCCCATAGACTGTAATGGAGCCCGTCCCCACACACTCCCTGGCCTTACATCATAATGATGTGGCTGTTAGCGGGCAGAAGCGAGTGACAATTAAAAAAAAAAAAAAGCGGAAGTTGTAAGGCAGGTGGGGACAATTTACGAGTTAATTTACAAGAAAACTGAAGAGCTATTTTGGGGAAGATATGCAGCACATGCTTTTTGCAGAGGTAAGGAATGTATATATGTGCTGCATATCTGTTTCCAGTTAACTTGGTAGATCTCTTTAATATATAAAAAACCGGACAGGACTTTATATCAGAATAAATGGATGTTGCAAAGTGCAGCGTGCTATAGAAAAGGGAGAGTGTTTTTGAGGAGGAAAGCAGGCATCTGTTTGAAAAGTGACTGTTGCTGATGTCCTGAGAGAGGTGGACTGTCATTTTCACGGTCACTCCAGACATTCAACAGTGATATCTTTCTCTGTCTTTTTTTTTATTATTTTTATTTTACTAAATCAGGGAATTAACTTGTTGTAATAAATAATAAAAGTATTTAAGGAGACTGAGTGTTTTTTTAGACAGTACATGAAGGGGATCAGTGAATTGTACTGCAATGAAGTAATGTTAAATGCAAAGTGGAAGTACTGCCAGTTGGGCGGGGTGGTGGTGATTGATGGCAGGGTGTTAAATAAATGGTGGTTCTGATTTATTTAACACCAGTGAGGAATAAACAGATTTATTTAACTGCTTTTGTATCCATGCCTATTGCATAAATCAGGTTCTAGAATATCTACTGTCCTTGTCAGATGCAGGCCTGCAGTACTCCTCCATTAAAGTACATTGTGCTATATCAGCTTTCCATGTACCTATTGGAGGTTGTACAGTGGCCTAGATGGAGGTGCCCGTACATTTTAAGAGGCATTTTGCACTTTAAGCCTCCTACCCGTAATCCAGTCCTGGCTTGTGACGTGAATTCTCCCTTTGGAAAACTTACTTTTGTCCCTTGAGCCGGCTCGACTTGTGGCCTACATTTTGTTTCTTGAAAGCGTTGTTTTTAGTTGTTATTACTTCAGAGCTGCAAGCTCTAATGTGTGACCGCCTTCTTTGATTTTCCACAATGACAGGGTGTCTTTATGTACTAATTCTAAGTGTTTACGAAGGTGGTATCTGAGTTTACTTGAATCAAACAATCCAACTGCTCGTTTATTTTCCGAGCATGCCAATCCAGGGAAGCATTGCTCCATGCTTTAGCTGTACACAGAATACTCTGGTACTGTATATACCTTACGAAGGGCTGCAGAAAGTCCTCACAGCTTTTTGTTTTCATTCGACCCTGGGAAAAGGGCATTTCAGTTTTGAAACACTGTCTGTTCTAATGATTGGCAAACTGTATTACTTTTTATAGGAGTATGGTAAGGAACTTCCTGGAGTTGTTTGCAGTCATTCCACTAGAAGCATGGCCACATCTCGTGTTTTAAAATATGTCCACTGCAGGAATTTGTGCAGCTTCTACATGGAGTACTTGCCACACCTTTTCCAAACATTACAGTCTGGACATGGCTTCAAAGCGGGGACTGGCTTCTGCCTAACTATGCTACAAGACCTACTTTCTTAGGCTTGTCAGCTGCTGCCACCCCAACTGTGTATGGTTAGTACTGCTTGGTACTCGTTCCATAGGTGTGGCCTGTGAAAGAGATATTCTCAAAGAAGATAGAACAGTTACGTACTTACCGTAACAATAGATCTTCTAGAGAATCACTTTCATTAGGTCATGCTGTCCCACCCACCAACTCCCTATTGAATCCTGAGAATCTGGGGGAATGCTGTCTCCTCCATGAGGGTCTGTCTGCTGCTCTCTTCCTTGCCTGGTCAGCAGAGTCTTAGGTTCTCTTCTGGTTCCCTACAGGAGGTCCTCCAAGCATGATCTCTGGCAGGGAACTGAGGAGGGAAGGGGTCGCCCATGTTTATATATGAGAGCCAAAATGACGACGTCATGGGCAGCCCTGTGGACTGCTTGCAGAAACTTTCATGTGGTCTTGGCACCTTGCATCTTATAGTTCCATAGTTGTGGCCTGATGTAAAGAGATTCTGTCAAAGTCTATTGTTTACAGTAAGTATGTATCTGTTTTTTGCCTCTCAACCCATAGCAGGTATGGCCTCAGCGTCGCTAGCAGTGGAGGGATGCGGCACATTCATATGTGCCTGATAGGGCCCCCGATGTCAGGTGGCAGTGTTCACGTCAGGACGTAATCCCAGGGCGCTAAATAAGATTTTTTGGGATCAGTACCTGTACTCCTCATTTTGAAAGTGAGGTGAGTAAAACAAAATTCAGATGTGTACAAATGTCTTGCTAGAGTGGACTGAGGAGTACATTTATTAAAAAAAAAAAAAAAAAACATAGTGGTGGGATATTCAGAGTGTGCCAGGCAGGGCGCAGCACAGCTTGGATGCACCAGGAGTGTGCATGACATAACGGTGCTGTGCCATGGGTCAGCACCGCTTGAATATTTATTTATTTTATTTTATTTATTTATTTATTTATTTAAACATTAGTTTAGAAACCTTTGAGCCAGGGCTCATTTACAAAAGTACCTACGTCACAAGAGGACATAAGAACAATAGTACAAGGGACAACAGCAATTACACGAGAAAGATACAATTCAGTTACAATTTTGTTACAGTACAACACATAACCCATGAACAGAATAGCCTAGGGTGCAAGGAGCTTGGGGTTGGGGTGCAGGTAGAGGAAGCAGGGGAGAGTGAGAGGGAGGAGGATTATTAGGGAGGGATGGGGAGGGTGGTGAGAGCTGCTCAGTGAGCATTGTCAGCAGTCGTGTATATATATATATTTTTATATGTTAGCGGCAGTTGCATTTGAATGAGGCAAGTAGGAAGTTTCTGAGCCTGGGCTTAAAGCAAGCTAAAGTTGGTGAGTTTGAGACACTGGCAGGAGGAGTTATACCAGTGGGGTGCATGGTAGAGGCATGCCTCTGCCCTTGAGAGGTCCTGGCTGGCCGGAATGACTAGGGTTGCTCTTGAGGAGCTCTTGGTGTTTAGGAGTCGGTACAGATCGTGGATTGTGTTGGATAGGCCTATGGGGAAAGGCCATGCAGGGCTTTAAATGTGAGCTGGCAGGTCTGATACATGAGGCGCCTCGTCCAGGTTGAGTAGGGTAGCCAGGGTGTACAGCTCACACGTGTGAGTGAGTCTGGGGCACTGGTGATAAGTCTGCAGGCCTTGTTGAGTGTAAGGAACCTTGTTGAGGGCAGTCTGGTCTGCTGAACCATAGACTGGAAGGCCATAGTCAATGAGGGATATGACAGAGGAGGTGACAGCCAGGCGGAGGGCATCAGGAGGGAGGCATTTCTTGTGTCGGTAGAGAAGGCCTAGCCGCGAGTTGGCGGCAGAATTTAGGGTAGATATATGCCCGTGGAAAGAAAGTGCAGGGTCAAAGGTTATTCCAAGATATTTATAGGACTGAACAGGGTCAATGAAGTTGCTGGGTGTGGAGTGGATGGATAGGGGGAACTTACTGTGCTTATTTTGGGGGTGGGAGAAGAGCATCGTTTTGTTTTCTTTAGGTTGATAACAAGTCGGTGCTCAGTGAACCAGGTCGCTGCAGAGTCAAAAGCTAGTTGGAGGAGTTCTGCAGCAGCATGGGGTCATTGAGAGAGGCAATGAGTACAGCATCATCCGCATAGAGAGAATCTTACCGCACAACTGCTGGGTAGGGAGTTGAAAGAGGAGAATAGTAGGGTCCAAGAATTGAGCCCTGCGGCACTCCAGAAGCGAATAGGGCAGGTTTCTGAGAGAGTACCGTTGACTTTCACACATTGGGAGGCGGGCTGAGAGATAGCTGGTGCACCAGGAAACAGGTCCAGAGGCAAAGCCTATTTGGTCGAGGGTGTAGAGCAGGAGAGGATGCGAGCGGTATCAAAGGCTTTAGACAAGTCAATGAATATGGCACCAGCCAGGGCACCAGAGTCCAAGGAGGCATGGAGGAAGTTGGAAAATTCCAGGAGAGCTGTATTGGTACTATGACCTGCTCTGAACCGTGTTGTTCAGGGCAGAGAACATTGTATCTACGAGGTAGTCAGGAGACTTGAGAAGCCACAATTTTCTCCAGAGCCTTAGAGGGGGAGAGGATCGAGATGGGCGGTAGTTACCGGAAGAGTCCTGTCACCACCTTTGTGGACAGGGGTAACTGTGGCAACCTTCCAGGCAGCAGGGAATTGTCCGAGACAGTGATTTGTTGAAGATGCATGTGATGGGTGAAAGGACCTGATCCAGGACCTGACGTAACAGGCAGGGATCAAGTGAGTCATTACCAACAGTGTTACCTTTAGGGCTCTTAGCAGGTATGGCCTGGTTTCTTGTATGGTGACACAATGCAGGTGGAAGGGGGCGGTGATGGGTAGTGGAGCAGAAGGAGGTGGCGGACTGAAAAGTTACCAGGAGTACTGAGCTAAGGTCAGTAAAGGAGTTATTGAAGTGGGTGGCAATGAGGGCAGGGTCAGAGGAGTCAGCACCATTGATGTTGAGAATCGAGGAGAAGGGGACTGGGAGTTGCCATTCAGTGAGCTTGATGTTTCCAGAAGCACCTGGGGTTCCCCAAGAGGAGGTAAGAGAGGCTTGGTAGTATTCCGCCTTAGCTTTGCGGATGGCCCAGGTGCACTGGTTGCGGGCGGCAGCATAAGACTGTCTGTCAGCTGGACGGCCAGTAGCAACAGCAAGGTGCCAAAGGTTGTCTCGTTGCTTAAGTTGCCACAGCAGGGCAGGGGTGATCCAAGGGGTATGTCTCACTTTGGACCTCCTAGCAGTTATGGGAGCAAAGATGTCGCAGGCAGAGTTGAAGGTGTTCACAAAAAAGGTCAGGGCCCAGTCAATGTTAGTTGCGCTCGTCAGAGGGGACCAATCAGTATGAGCAAGAAAGTGCTTAAGGCCTTTGAGTCCCCCGGGTCTAAGCCGCCTCCGAGAGGTGGTTTTGACCGCGGATGAAGGCCGAGGGGTTTCCCAGTTGAAGAGAACAGGGGAGTGGTCACTGAGGCAGTCAGGGAGGATTTGTATGTTCTGGACGCGGCTAGGCCTGTTGGTGAGGACCACATCCAGGAGGGTGCTTGAACCCCTGCTGGGGTTGAATCTAGTAGGCTGCGTGACCAGTTGAGTTAGGTCAATAGAATCAAAAGCCTCACGGTGGGAGGAGGATGATGGGCAAAGCCAGTTTATATTCAAATCACCTACCAAGATTTGGTCCGAGGGGTTGGGTATGGAGGTAAGGTAGTCAAGTAGTGGGCCTCAGAGCCTGGGATTGGTTCCTAGGGTATGTAGGCTGCAGTCAGGAATAAGGGCCTCTAGAAGGGTCAGGGGACAGCTTTAGTGTGAGGGCCTGGGCCTTATGGTCGAGGTCAGGCGGGGAGTGGCAGACCCATGAGAGAATCCTTCAAGTAGAAGGCTGACTTCCACCTCTCCTTCCGACACGGTCCAAACGGTGGAGAGTGTAGCCGGGAGAGAGACAAGAGAGTTGGGAGTGGAGTGAGACAGCCAGGTTTCAACCAGGGCAACAACATCCGGTTTATGAAGCATCACCAGCAGTGTAGTGAGTCCAGTTTTTCAGGAGGCTACAGATGTTCATGGATGCAATACACAGCTCGGAAGATTTCAGGGAGTACCAATGCTACCAGGCCCGGATTGGGGTGGACATTGCCTGACAGGAGCAGGAGGAGGAGGGCTGCTCTAGGGAGTGCGTGAGCGGGATAGTTTTCGAGTGACTGGAGAGGGGGTAATGAGGGGCTGAGATAGTGCAGGGATAGGAAGATTGGAACAGGCAGGAGAGGCAAGCACATGAGATGTATGGGGGCAGTGGGGGTAAGGGAGAGGGTGACAGTATGTAGGGAGATGGGTGGGTGCAGCTGCAGGATGAGTGTAAGTAACAAGGGGAGGTGACACAAGGGGGGAAGAGGGGTGGATTGTAGGCAGATCATTAGGGGCATAGGGGCAGCATGAATGCCGGGCTATAGTACCCAAAGGTGCGGCAAGGATTATAAGAAGGAGGGGGAGTAGTGCAGGATGCAGAGTGATGGGCATTTCTTTTTTTTTTTTCTCTCTCTCTCTCTCTCTCTACAGGCTAGGGGAGTAGTGAGAGTAATTATAGTTGGTGGGTAGGATGAGATACGGCAGAGAGAGTCTATCTGGGATCCGATGGGTTTGCACTACCACAGGGTGGTTTGTGAGGGGACCAGTGCCTCCTGGTGGTCAAGCAGGTATAACCTGCTAATGAGAAAGTGGGGACTTAGGTTCTGGTACCACAGGAAGTGATGTCAGCGAGCCTAAGCCAATAAAGCTACAGCCGCCCCTGGGTGGGTGGGTGGCTGGGGTGGGCGGGGCAGACGACGCGTAGCGTCGTCGGGCTAGCACCCCACAGCAGCTGTCCGCTGCAAACAATCAGTGGTCTGTGGGTGGTGAAGCTAGCAAATGAGTCCTTCTGTTTCCCGATCGCCGACTGGCTTATTACCTGCTGAGGGCTCCAAAACCGTCCTTCCTTGCCGCGGTCGGCAGCGCTCTGAGCGTGGGGGTTCCGTCTGCTGAGGGCTCCAAAACCGTCCTTCCTTGCCGCGGTCGGCAGCGCTCTGAGCGTGGGGTTCCGTCTGCTGAGGGCTCCAAAACCGTCCTTCCTTGCCGCGGTCGGCAGCGCTTGAGCGTGGGGGTTCCGCCTGCTGAGGGCTTCAAACCGCCCTTCCTTGCCACGGTCGGCAGCGCCTGAGCGTGGGGGTTCCGCTGCTGAGGGCTCCAAAACCGCCCTTCCTTGCCGGTCGGCAGCGCAGAATATGGTGTGGCTCTCCGCATTGCGCATGGCGCAGTGGCAAGAGAGGAGCAGGGGATGCACCAGCGAAGTCGCGTTGCGCTTAGGCGCAGGAACTGTGATATTCAGTGGTAGATATGCAAATAACCATACGCATGCGGCACAACTGGGGACATTAGCATGTCATTATGGCCCATTTGCATGCAGGTGCCGCACTCTCGCGACTGGCGCCTGGTGCCCTGCCAGGCTGCAGCCATCGTTACGGACTTCTGCACATCACGCGGCAAAGTGTCCCAATGCCCGATCACGGTATAAGTATAAAATAAAATGTCCAATATCCCTGGTAGTCCAGTGGACGCTTCCAGCCCGATCGCGGACATCAGTATAAAATAAATCTGTCCAATATCCTGGTGCTCAGTGGACGCTTCCAGCCGATTGCGGGCATAAGTATACTAAAAACATTTTAAATTATCCCTGGTGGTCAGTGGTACCCCCTCCCACCCGTCCACTGAGCCCATACCCTGCTCCCCGGTCCAGTAAGGCGTAGCTCCCCTTCTGCAAACGCCCGGCCCTTGCTGACTGACTGTGTGCCGTGTGGCTGTCACGCCCATTGGTCCTGGCGTGGGCCAATGGGGCGTGCAGGCTAAATCCGTGCTACAGTCCAGATATGTGAATGGATTCATTCACATGTCTGGACTATTAATCTGTTGGCTCCGCGCCAGTGGCCACGCTGTGGACTCAACAAGCGCATGCTACTATACGACAGTCGGTGTGGATGGCTTGTGGGTGGGCAGCGTCGCCACCGCTGACCGGGGAGCGGGTGGTGGGGCTCAGTGGGGGTACCGCTGGACCACCAGGGATAATTTAAAATGTTTTTTGTATACTTCGCCCATTGTCGGGCTGGAAGCAGTCCACTGACCACCAGGATATTATTTGTATTACAATGCCCGTGATCGGGCGTGGGGAACGACGCTAACAGACCCTGGCTCGAGTCGCGGCCACATACAGCTGGCGGCCGCCGTGTTGCACCTGCAATATGGCAGCTCACCTGTGGGTGGCCACCTGCTCCTGTTTCTTTGTGGCTCAACTTTGAGCACCAGTGTGCGGGCGCAAGTAGGTTGCACCAGCACTCTCGCGACATCCCAGGCTGAATATCGGGATGTGAAAAAATATGCATGGAGTGCGCCCCCACTTGCGCTGCATCCATTACTGGTGCGCCCCAGCTCATTGGGATCTGACGGCGCAACATCCCTTTTGAATATCGCGCCAGGGCACATCAGTGGGTTGTGCATGGCTGGAACACCTTTGAATATCCCGCCAGTGAGTAAAACAAAGTGGGATGCATACAAGTGCTGTAAATCTGGCAAAAGACTGTTCTTTTGAATCACCAGTTATGTTATGAAGCACTATTCTTTGGTGTGTGGAGTATTCACAAATGTTGGGTGAGTAGTGGTACTCATTAAAACATTTCTGAAGAGTATTTCCTAAAATGAGGTGAGTAAAATAGGCTGTTCACCTTATCTGGAGCCCTCGTAAGCCTGATAAAATGGCTGATGCAGGCCAGGGGAGGATTTGCAACAAGTCTCCCTTCCTTCCTGATGAGTCTGTAATAATTCCAAGGAACCACTTGGTGCTGAAGGTGTAGTTGCACTTGGCACTTTGAGAAGTTTTTTTCATTTTTTTTTATTTACTTTTTTCTCTGTCTCCACAGAGCTAGGCAGGCTGCTCAGGCCCTCCCTCAGATGGACTCGTTCTCTGGCCCTGATCGCCATGCACCAACCATACCCCGGAGTTCCCTTGTGGATTAACCCTCCACAGCAGGGTCTGGGAGAGAAGCGCCAGCTTTATTCCCCGCCCCAGAGCACAATCCAGACCTGGGCTCATTGCGCGGTGGTGCATCGGCCACGAGCCTGCCGGCTCCCAGTATTTTCCACTGCTTTTCCCCACAGGCCCCCATATGTGCAGTGAGCAGAGATGGCTGGACTCTGCCTCTGCGGAGGCAACCGTATGCCCTGTATGTGAGGCCCTCCCCTCTTGACAGCACACATGTGTTGGGTGTCCGTCAAATGGCACGCCACACTGTCCCCACTCCCCAAAGAAGGAGAGCTGTCTACGGATGCTCAATCCTTCCTCGCCCCTGCCGACCCCCGAGCAGCTGGAGTCCGTTCCCGAACCTGGGTCGCCGGCGGGCATGAGGTGTGGTGTCCAGCGCTAAACCCTCAGCACCACCAGGCCGGATGAGAAGTCATTTTTTTTGTTTGTTTTTAACACTCTGCTGCTTTGTTCCATTGGCTGCCTGCTGCTCATCTGATTTTGCAGCTGCAAGAAAAGAAAGTTGCCTTTGTTGTTGCCTACTTCACTTGTGACACTGTCACTGATTTACTTACAGCATCAGATGGAGAGGGATAGTCCATTTCCCTGCTGGGACTTCATGGCCTGTTTAAACTCTAGACTCTGGGCAGCCTTAGAGCTTCATCTTCTTCTGCTTCACTCTCTCTTCTTCCTCCTCAGTCATTTTCAAAAGGGCAGCTTTCTTACTGGATAGTTCAGCATCCAGTCTTTTTTCAGCCTGGATGAGAGCTACTGAAGACGCAGACTGTAGGACCACTTGTCCTGGATTATACTCTGCAGCAGTCACTGGGATCACAGGTACACAATCCATATCAGCATTATCTTTAGCCATGTCGGGAACAGCAACACCAGTCGAAGCTGTAATGGGCTCATCGTAGGGCGATGCAGCCACTGACTGCAAAACAAACCACTTCCTCCTCATTCCTCCGGGTAGAGAGGGAAACTAACTCCTCAACCCGGGCAGCCATTCTGTCCTTCTCTTCTCCAGGGCTCTCCATCTCCTAGCAGGAAGCTAGCAGCACCACCCTAGGAAGAGTAGGGGAGTTTTCCTAGAGTAATGGTCAAATTTCCCTTCCTGTCGACAAAACATATCAGTGCCCAAAAAAAAAAAAAAAACATACCTGGAAGTGAGGAAACAAGTTATCTCAGCTTAATGTACATTTCCTAGTTTAAAAATTGTGAATAAATAAATAAGGGTGTTCCAAGAGTCCACCATTAGAACTGTGATGTAGTTTCTCATGATATTTCTCTTGAAACATCTTCCTATCAAAAACATTTACTCTCTCCTTGGCCTTTCATCCTTATGCATATTGAAGAGCTGCTTTTGGTCTAAAACTGCTGTCCCTTTCAGATATTTGGAAACTGTAAACCTGTCTTCTCTTCCATGGAGAGTAATGCCAGTTCTGCTAGTAAGCCCTCATAGCCCATGTGTTCAGGCCTTTGGTAACAGTAGGGTTTCCAAGCCTGATCACCTTGTTCTTTGTCTTTGCACAGCACGAGGTGGACCGGAACCAGGAACTGCTCACACAAATCCGACAGCTCAGAGAGAAAGAGTCTGAAACTGAAACAAAACTGAAGGAGCAAGTAGAGCTGAACAAAACCTACAGGAAAAGCATGGAAGCCAAGAACAAGAAGCTGATGGAGATGGAGACCAAGCTGTCAGAGGCCAGTGAGGTGGTCTACAGGAAAACCTTTGGGTAGCATAAATTGTTTATTGTGGGCAGCACCAGTTCTTCATTGTCTGGTTATGTGTACAGTGGGCAGTCGTCATTTCTCCATTTGTGGCCGGAATACTTAGTAACAACATTTTAAGACCCCCACTTTATAAGAAGGGACTAACAAGTATACTGTGTAAACATGTATTAATTTATAGAGCTACCTCACTTGCTGTACTACCCAGGGTACTTTGTGATTCCCATGGTAAGAAGAAATTTGACCAGGCTAACCTTTAAGGCATGTACTGTCTTCGTAGCACTGTCTCTGCTGGTACGCTGTTTGACAGGATCAGCCCGCTCAAAGGGCCACCAGAATCAGGAAAATATAGGCTAAAGGCCATCGAAAATACTTTCACACATATATTGCCTATAGCGTGTGTGTGTGTGTGTGTGTGTGTGTGTGTGTGTGTGTATATGTATGTGTATATATATATATATATATATATATATATATATATATATATATATATATTTATATATTTCAGATAAAAATGACTTGCAGATAATCATCCTAATCTGATCTGCTGCTACTTGTAAGTCATTTTTCTGTTTTATATATTGTTAATATAAATTTATGAAAGTACTTTTTTGGCATCCTTTCACCTGTCTCTGTTTCTGGTGTGCCATTGAGTGGAGAAATTTTGCTTTGAACTGTATTTCTCCTAGTTCGCCCAGTGTGTCTGTTTTCTGTCCCTCCTTTGGATCACCACCCTCTGGAAGAAGTGTCTAACATTGCACTAATTTATCACTTCTGAGCTTGAGGGCATGTCCCTGCATCCTATTGGAACACAACGGATCAAATATCTCTGTCTGTAAGACCTTGTGATACCTTGAGTGTCAGGAGCACTAAGATCATGTCACTCCTCCGCCTCCTTTCTCCAGTGTAAACTTGTTAAGGGCTCCACCCTCTCCTTATAGCTGTTGTCCCCATACCCTGTTCATTTTGATGGCCCTGTGGTGAACCTTTTCTACTACCTCAGTGTCCTTTTTGGTATTAAGGAGCCTATTATGCATGATGCTCCAAATGGGGTGGGAAGAGGGTGCTCTTTTATTGTGGTGCTTGTGGTGACATCGTGGAGGTGATATTGATGGCATGTATGACCGTGCATCATTGGGCACCCTCAGGTGAGCCTCAACCATGCGCATCTGTATATCGGTGAGATAGTACAGTGGAAATGACAACCCGTTCAGGTTCCAGTGGGTGACTGTTTCCATGCCTGTTCTCTCACGCCATCTGATCTTCCTTAGGACAACATCTGCTCCCTCAGTCACAGTTCCTAGTTGTAAAGTGCGGCACTAGGTCCGGACAGTGCTGTTAGTAACAGCGCTGATCAGAAAAGAGGCAGGAACAAATGCTGCTAACAAAGACAGCGCCACTAATAGCAATCACAAGTCTTGTTTACGATTGCTACCACTCCTAAACTGTATTTTTGCGGGGGGGGCTGTGCCTCACCGCATCCCCCCCACCGGTAATTAAAATAATCAGTTATGAGTCTGAGTTGGATTAGGATCAAAACCCTGGTCTCCACCACCTTTCCAGCCGAGCTGCTGAAGCTTTAACACTCCACAGGATCAGCTCGGCCAGCTTCCAGATTTTCTCTCCCTTGTTGGTCTCTGGCTAGCACCACGGACAGTGGCCTGGGGAGCACTTACTACATAGCCTGTATCTCCTCTATTGCTGTCCTGTGGTAGCTTGCATAGACTATGCTGTTCTATGCTGCTATTATTGTAGCGCTTGTTCTAACCAGGTAGGGTGCTGCTCTCCCATCTCTGGTGGCAGTGATAAAGGAGCTGCCCTGGGATGGGTTAGCCCCAGAACTTGGGGGCCTTGGACAAACTGAAGTCTGCTTCTCAAGCAGGTGGCACACAACATTGTTTTTGGCAAGGTGTTTCCTGTGTATGGCCAAGGTGAGGCAAGGGTACTCCACACCATGGCGTTTAACAACTGGTTGAAGGTATGGTGCATGGAGGAGGGCACTGGCTATATTGAGGGACTGAGCCCAGCCTGGGAATATATGGGCCTCTATAAGGGGGACTGCCTGGCTCCTTACAGGATGGGAACTGGAGTCCTTGGTGGGAGGTTTAAATGCTGTTTGTATGAGCATTTAAACTAGCCATTGGGGGAGACTGTAAAACATAGAAACATAGATTTTGACGGCAGATAAGGACCGCTTGGCCCACCCAGTCTGCCCATTTCCCTACCTATTGGATAAGCTGCAGATCCTAGTTAACCAGCAGCCTACTTCTTCCTACCCCACCCCTAGAATTGCCTTATGACTGTCCCATGCATGCTTGAGTTCCACCAGTTTTTGACTCCACAACCTCCTCCGGAAGGCCATTCCATGCATCCACAACCCTCTCTGTGAAAAAATACTTCCTTAAATTACCTCTGAGCTGCCCCCCTTCTATCTTCAAATTGTGCCCCCTTGTTCTTGCACACTTTTTTTTGAAAGATGCTACCCTCTTGGACTTTGTTGATTCCCTTGAGATACTTGAAAGTTTCTGTCATGTCCCCCTCTCTCCTTTCCTTGAGGCTATACATATTCAGCTCCTTAAGTCTCTCTTCATATGTCTTCTGGTGCAGACCCTGCACCATTTAGATACCCTCCTCTGGACAGCCTCCATCCTGTCTATGTCCTTGCGGAGATTGGGTCTCCAGAACTGCACGCAGTACTCAAATGGGGTCTCACCAACTGTCTGTACAGAGGGATAATGACTTCCTGTTTTCTGCTGGTGATGCCTCTCCTATGCATCCCAGTATCCCCCAGCCCTCCTTGCTGCCCTCTCACATTGCTTGCCCACCTTTAGGTCATCTGATATGACTACCCCCAGGTCCCTTTCCATTTTTGTTGTTGTTAGTATCTCACCCCCCATTGTGTACTCTTCCCCTGGGTTTTTGTTTCCCAGGTGCATTACCTTGTACTTCTTAGCATTGAATGTAAGCTGCCATGCATTTGACCATTCCTCTAACCTTGCCAAGTCCCTTCTCATCCTTTCCACCCCACCTTGTGCATCAACTCTGTTGCAGATCTTTGTGTCATCTGCAAAGAGACATACTTTTCCTTCCAGTCCCTCTGCAATGTCGCTTATAAAGACATTGAAGAGGACCGGTCCTAATACTGAACCCTGCGGTACCCCACTAGTAACCCCCCTTTCTTCAGAGTGGACTCCATTTACTATTACTCTCTGTGTCCTATTCTCCAGCCAATTCTTTACCCAGGCTGTCATCTTGGGACCCACTCCCAGGCTGGCTAACTTGTATATTAATCTTTTGTGTGGGACTGTGTCAAATGCCTTGCTAAAGTCTAGGTAGGCCATGTCCACAGCCCCTCCCTGATCTACTACTTTGGTCACCCAGTCAAAGAAATCTATCAGATTTGTCTGGCATGACCTTCCTGCTGTGAATCCATGCTGCCTTGGGTCCTGAGCCCCTCTGGCCTCTAGATACTCAACAGTTCTTTCCTTCAGAAGTGATTCCATCATTTTCCCTACCACTGAGGTTAAACTAACAGGTCTGTAGTTTTCTGCTTCTGCCTTGCTCCCACTTTTGTGAAGGGGAATCACATCTGCCCTTCTCCAGTCCTCGGGTACCACCCCATCCTCCCATGATTTGTTAAAGAGGGTAGTCAGTGGTGTCACTAGTTCTACCCTTAGTTCTTTTAGAATTCTGGGATGAATCCCATCAGGCCCCATTGCTTTGTCCACCTTCAGTTTTAAGAGTTCTTTCAGAACCCTTTTTTCTGTAAATGGTCTGGTATCAACTTCTGTATCCAGAGTGTTTCTACTGTTTGTTTCAGGTACCTCCCCCACTTCCTTTGTAAATACTGAGCAAAAATATTTGTTTAATATCTCTGCCTTTTCACAGTCACCCTCTGCCCACCCTCCCTCCTCTTTATTAAGCCTCACTAGCCCTCCTTTGGTCTTCCTTCGCTCCCTGATGTACCTATAAAAGGTTTTATCCCCCTTCTTAATAGAGTTGGCTGTCTTTTCCTCGGTTTGGGCCTTTGCTGTTCTGACTGCCTTCCCAGCTTCCTTTTGCTTTAACTGATACAGTTCCCTGTCCTGCTCCTTCTGTGATTCCTTGTACTTCCTGAATGCTTTCTTTTTCTCTTAAACCTTCACTGACACTTCCTTTGAGAACCATAGTGGTTTCTTACATCGTTCGTTTGTTAATTTGCTTCACACAAAGGCTTTACCTCTGTGATGGCAGTTTTTTATTCCCATTGTTCTTCCACCCCTCCTTCCTGCCTATTTGCTAGTGCATTCCTTAGGCACTCACCCATTTTGGCAAAGTCAGCCCTCCTAAAGTCCAGTACTTTTGCCTTTTTATGGCTTGACTCTATTGCTGTGTTTATTGTGAACCATACTGTTCGATGGTCGCTAGTTCCCAGATGGCTACCCACTTCTACATCTGTGATCCTCTCTTCATCTCCATTTGAGAGAACCAGGTCTAAGATTGCTCCCTCTCGAGTGGGCTCCAGTACTAGTTGTCTAAGGCATGCCCCTTGTAGGGCATCTAGAATAACCCCACTTTTTGAAGTGGCTGCTGCAACTGCATTCCAGTTAACATCTGGCATATTCAGATCACCTATCAGCAATATCTCCCCTTTTTCTGCCATTCTAACCAAGGGAGGCAACAATTGCCCCCCTTCCCCAGATGATGGAGCATCAGGGAGGGGAGGGCCCAAGGAGAGTAAACTCTCCTAGGGCAGGGGCACAAGAAGACAGGGGTGGGGACAAGATGGAGGAAAAGGGGGTATAAATCAGGTAAGCAGAGTAAAGATTAAAGGATATGGGGAATGGATAAGATTAAATGGGAGGAGGTGGGTCAGTGGAGCTTAGGAAACCACACAGGCAGGAAGGGGGCAGCAGGGTACAAACAGAGCGGGACGAAGGTATGGAGAGCCATGTGCGCCAGTGCATGGAGTCTTGGAAACAAAATTCCAGACCTGGAAGCCATTATAGTGGAGGCTAGCCTGGATCTAGTGGCCACAACGAGTTGTAGTGCAATGAGCACTGTGACTGGGGCATGACCATACTGGGCTACTCTCTGTTCAGGAGTCACAGGGCATGGAGATGGGGTTGTACATATATGAGGAGGGAATCAAGGCTATGGAGGAACAGGGGCACCAAAAGCAAAATGAAGGACTGAAGGTGCTGTGGGTCACCCTGGAGACAGGCTCTGGGCCGCTGTCCATACTGGGGTAGTGTACAGCCCTCCAGCACAGGGGGAGGAGTTGGATAAGGCAATGGGGAAGCCATTCTCAGAATGGCAAGTGAGGGGGAGATGCTGCTAGTTGGTAACTTCAGTCTGCCAGACATCAAATGGAGCTTTCCAGCTGTGGCTTTGGCAAGGTGTAAGGTCATCTTTGATTCCCTACAAGATTTTTTTCAGGCAGCTAGTCAAAGAACCCTCTAGGGGTGGGTCAGTGCTAAACCTAGTGTTTTATAAACCGGGACAGCATTGCAAACATTACAATGGGTAGTCCCATAGGTACCACTGATCACCATACAGTGTGGTTTAACATAAAGACAAAGCAGAGTAAACCACATGAGAACAAGGGTCCTGGACTTTAGAAGAGTGGATTTTAAAGAAATGGGAGAGTGGCTGAGACACTTTGTTGTGGAGGAGGGGTAGAGGCACAGGACACCATGTCAAAACCCTGCAAGGAAAAACAGCGTGGGCAAAAACCACGCTGTGCAGTCCCCTGTAATCTAGCAAGGTCCGAAACTGCACTAGATTATAGAAACAAACTCTGAGCCCACACACGCGTTTATACCCATGCGGTTTTTGACTGTGCGTATGTGCGGTCTGAGGTTTTGACCGTATACCGTGGCACAGTGAAGAAAATAAGGGAGGGCATAGTTAAGGCAACCAGCTTCTGCGTGAGGTGAGTGAAAGCAAAAGGAAAAGAGACCCATTAAGGTTCTCTAGAGAAGTGGCCAAGGTGATGAAGGTAAAAAGGATGGCATTCAGGAGGTACAAGGAAACATGGAGGGAGGAGGACAGGGAGGTATATAAAGTAAAACAGAGGGAAGCAGGCAAGGTGGTGAGGGGAGCAAAGGCGAGACAGTGAAAAGGATGACCAAAGGGGGGGTCACTGTAGTGGACAAGATTTTCTTCAGATACATAAGTGAGGAGAGGAAAGTAAGGGGAGAAATAGTGTGGATTAGAAGGGTGGAGAGGGAGACTGCACAGAACGGGACCAGGAGCATGGCAGTTTGGGGCTCAATGCCAAGAAGTGCAAAGTCATGTAAGAAAAAGTGAACAGGTACGTCTGCTCAGTCTTTACGAGGGGGGGACAACCACCAGGGAGTAGCAGGAATTGGGAAAGTGGGGTGCAGGTGGACCATTTTCAGAGGAAAAGAATCCTGAAGGGACTTGCAGCTCTGAAGGTGGACAAGGCCACGGGACCTGATGCAACACACCCAAGGGTACTAAAGGAACTAAGGGAGGTGCTAACTGCCCCACTGATAGTCTGTCACTGAAAACAGTTGTGGTTTCCAGAGGACTGAGCAAGAGCTGCCACGGGTACCTCTGTGTAAGAGAGACAGCAGGAAGGAGGCTAGCAATGATAGGCTGGTCTCCACCCTTCTAATCGCACTACTTCTCCCTTACTTTCCTCGGGAGAGAATACAGGCAAGATTCAGGAGCTTGCCAGGGTCTGTCATGACATAGGATGCACAGTTTCCTTCTCAGAAATCCTGACGGTGCCAAGGGCTAGTGGGGAGCACAAAAGGAAGATTAGGGAGATAAACCAGTGGCTCAGGGAGTGGTGTGAGGCCAGAGGGTATTGGTTGATGGGGGATTGGGGGGAGACCTGGGAGGATAAGGAGCTGTATGCTAGAGATAGACTCCATCTCAATTTGGAGGGGAGGGGAATCCTTAAGTTGAAAATAGAGAGGTTCATTGGTGAAAGTGGGGTTTAAACTTGTGAAGGGGGAGGGATGGGAGAAAAGGCTGTCAGGGGTGCCGATAAGGGGGACTCTTGCTCTCCACCCCCTGGGAGCTGGAGGATTGCGGAAAAGGCTGACTGGTAAAGTGCAGACCAGGAAAACAGAATCCCCATGGGAACACGAGCAGGGAAATGGAAGTATAGGGAAAGGGTGGAAGGTAGTCCTGCTAAATGCCAGGAGCTTGGGCAATAAAATGCCTGAGCTCCAGGTGATGCTAACTGAGGAGCAGTAGATGTGGCAGCGTCACTGAGACCTGGGCCACTGCAGGACACGACTGGGACCTGAACCTGGAGGGTTACAGTATGTTCAGGAAGGACAGAGGGAGGAGGGTAGCAATGATAGTCAAAAACTGCATTGGCATAGGGGTAGAGGGCCGGAGGAACCGTGGAAGCAATTTGGGTCACCTTGATAACAAGGGGCAAGAGAGTAAAATAGGAGTGGTGTATAGACCCCTGCCCTGGCGGAGGAGCTGGAGGAGAGTCTGGTGGCAGATGTTGGGAGACACTGCAGACTGGGCAGAGGAATGGTGGTGGTGTTGGGGACTTAAACATGCCAGGAACAGACTGGGAGACTATGACATCTTCTGTGACCAGGGAACAGAGGTTGTTGGATGTCTTTCAAGATCGTTCCTAACTCAGCAGGTGGGGAACCGACCAGGAGGCGTGGTACTGGATGTGGTCCTGGCAGACAGTGACCAGATTAGGGCCTGGAGGTAAGGGACCCTTTGGGAGTGCCTATGCCACGGTCTGGTTCTGCCTGGACCTAGGAGGGCTAAAAGCTGCACAAAGGCAGGTAACTGACTTCAGGGAGCAGTTTTAAGGAAATGGGAAGGATCCTTAAGGAGCATTTGGATGGGATTGGATCAGACATGGGCGCTGATAGTAGGTGGAAATCATCAGGAGAGGGGTGCAAGATGCTATAAGCACCTGTGCAAGAGTGAGAAAATGCGGTAGTGCCGAAACCCTGCTGGTGGACCAGGGAGGTCCAGGAGGTGGTGCAGGAAAGAAGGCAGCCTGTAGGCAATTCAAGTGCTCAAGGGTGAAAGGAATCGGGGAGTATGAGCTGATTGCTAGAAGGGCCACTAGGGTGGTGAGGGCAGCTAAGGCAAGGAAGGAGCAGAACCTGGCCAGGGAAATCAGGAGAGGGAACAAGGGGTTCTTTAGATACATTGGGGAAAAACGAAGGGTGAAGGGGCAGATTAGCAGGATTAAATCAGGGGAGAGATGGGCACAAGACCCGGGGGAGCAGGCTGAGGTACTAAATGAGTACTTCACCTCAGTTTCCACCAAGGAAAATGGGGGTGCTGCATCATACATGGGAGGAGACAGAGATACTGAGGAGGGGGGACCCTTACCGATCGGCGGGTCTGGGGAGAGGGGGAGGCATCACTGGCAGGAGGGGGGAGGGCTAAGCAGGGAGAAGAGGTACCGGAAGTGGAAATCACAGCAGAGAGAGTGAGGGAAGCCCTCAGCTCCCTTAAGACGGAGAAAGCACCGAGGCTGGATAAATTACATCCCAGAGTGCTGAAGGAACTTGCGGATGTCCTGGCGAAACCCCTGGCGGAACTTTTCACCATCTCTCTCTGAGGACAGGGTGGGTGCCCCAGGACTGGAAGGTGGCGCATATAGTGCCTATCCACAAGGGGGATCAAGGGAGGTGGCAGGGAACTACAGGCCTGTCAGCCTGACATCGGTGGTGGGCAAGGTGATGGAGGGCATTGTCAAGGAGAGGCTAGGGGACCTGGAAAAGTCAGGGTGCCTGGACGATAGACAGCATGGATTTGTCTGGGAAATCGTGTCAGACAAACCTTGTGGGAGTCTCTATGACTGCGACGAGTGCCTTGGACCTGGTAGACCAGTGGGACGCCTTCTTCTAGACTTCAGCAAGGCATTTGACTCTGTTCTCACATGGGCCTGTTGGATAAGCTGGGAGAAATGGGGGTGGGGAACCAGATGATCAGATGGATAGGCAATTGGCTCCAGGACCGGACCCAGAGGGTCGTAGTTGGCGGGATAGTCTCATCCTCAAAGAGGGTCATTAGTGGGGTCCCACAGGGATCAGTCCTTGGGCCCCTCCTGTTCAACGCCTACGTCTCTGACATAAGGACAGGAATCAGGAGTGAGATGAGTCTCTTTGCGGATGACTCAAAACTGGGGGCGGTGGTGGATGGGGAGGAGGGGAGGGTGGCCCTACAGGGGGACCTGGAGGCTCTGGAAAGATGGTCTAGAGGGTGAAGCTGAGGTTCAATGCAGAAATGCAAGGTACTCCACCTGAGGCCAGAAACCGGGCCAAGTGTACACCCTGGGGGAGGGAATGCTACAAGTCTCGATGGCTGAGAGGGATCTGAGGGTGGTGGTGGATGTCAAAATGAACAACTCAGAGACTTGGGAGGGCAGCAGCCAAGGCCAACAGGATGCTGGGATGCATCGCTAGGGGATCACCTCAGAAGGAGGAAGTGATGCTCCTCTGTATAACTGCTTGGTGAGGCCACACCTGAGTACTGCATACAGTTGTGGAGCCACACTTAAGAGGGACATTAAACTCTTGGAGAGGGTCCAGAGGAGGGCTACCAAAATGATTTGGGGCTTGGGGACAGGACCTATGAGGAGAGGCTCAAAGAGCTAAATATGTACACATTGGAAGAGAGAAGGGACCGGGGGGACATGATAGAGGTCTTCAAGTACATGAAGAGGGTAAATAGGGAGGAACAGTCAGGGTGCTTGAAGGAAGGAGGAGGGGCCACTAGAGGGCATGGGTGGAAGCTGGAGGGAAGATTCAGGGAGAAAGGAGGTGCTACTTCACTGAGAGGGTGGTGGAGCCATGGAATGCACTGCTTAGGGGGCTGGTGGAGGCAAAGGCGGTGGAGGGGTTCAGGAGGGGCTGGGACAGGTACAGGGGAAGGGTTCTGGAAGCAAAATCCAATGCAGCAAGAATATCTGGAACTGGGAAGGAGAAGCCAGAGAAGGCGAGGGGGGCAGCAAGGTCAGCACCCAGGGTGGGGGCTGACAAATCGAGCAGACTCGAAGACCGTTAGGCCTATTCTGCTGGCATTTTAGTATGTTGGTATAGTCATAGGGGTATATTTGTAAATAGGAAGGAAGGAGGGTCACCGTAGACCATTTGGGGTCTAAGGAGACAGGCTAGGCAGGGATTATTTTTTTTTTTTTATTTTAGTCTTTGGTAACCGGGTAAGGCCCACTAGGCACAAGTGCCTGTTTTCAGGGGCGACCTGGGAGCACTGGGTGGTTGAGTGACGTGCTCAGAGTTGCACAGTATGCAAGTGGAGGTTGTGAGAATCAAACCCGGGTCTGGTCTGCTGGATGTATCAAGCTCGTTCACACCTCTAACCTCTAGGCTATACTGCCAGCCCTATATCTGGGCAGACTAGGTGGGCCAAGCAGTCCTTTTCTGCCTATTAAAATTTTGTAGTTCTGTGCTTCAGGCTGCAAGTGATGGTGGCCAGAGGTGAGTCCTTTGTGCAGGCAGAGCCACACTTGAAGGGTCTGGGGTAGGGAAGAAAGCAAGTAATACAACAAAAGATCACTAGAAATATAACGTGTACTGTAAATTTCACTGCAGAAGTGTATTTGTAACAGAGTGGTTATTTATTTATTTATTCAAAGTTCAGAAATACACCTTTGAACAGAAATGCTCATTACAAAGGTTCCTCATGAGAATAACAATTTGTATACACAGCGTCAAAGACAGTATTAAAAACTGATTAACAAAGGCTGGACAATATTGATTCAGTGACATAACAGAATGAGTAACATAAGTACCGTTTCGGCAATACAGAGTGAACAAAAGTTAACATTCAACAGGTCAAATAATACAAAGCACAACATAGGTTTTAGGAGCTATACAAAGGTAGCAGCCCATCTGGGCATTATGAGAGGTTAAGTCTGTGCACTTTTACGGCACACTGGAGCGGAGAAGAGGCACATGTGTGACGAGACCGTGTGGTGGAGATGGTGCTGTCAACATGTGTCGTGTAAGAGGGGACCTTAGGGGCAGAAGCACCATGATCAGATGGTGCAAGGGTTGGAGTAGGGGTGCAGGTGGCAAGTGACATGGGATGGGGTTTCATTAGGAGAAACAGCTATATTTGGAGCCAGGTAGGAGTAAATATAGAAGTTCCTGTTTGAAAGAACCCAGCTTAGTTGGTGTCTTTTGTATTACCTGATGTTCATTAAGCCAGCTTGGTGCCCTGGTTGCAAAGGAGCATTTGGCTAGAGCTGTTTGGTAGTCATGCCTCTGGTTGGGTAAGGATTTTAGGCAGGTTGTAGGAGACCTTGCAGCCCGGGGGGGGGGGTGTCAGGCCCTTGAGGGATTTCTTGCCTAGCAGGTAGGTTTGATATTTTATTCTGTCATGCAGGGGAAGGCAGTTTGTGAGAGAGTAAGAGTGCAGGTGTGTGTGTGTTTGTCCACCCCAGTTACAAAGCGGTAGGCTTTGTTCAGTACTAACCAGACCTTGTTTAACACAGTGTCTGTGGCACTCCCATAGACTGCTAGGCCATAGTCGGCTATGGGGAGGATGAAACTTACAACTGCCACTTTTTTGGCTTCCACGGTAAGGTTGTGCCTGTGTCTATACAGTGCTTCTAGTCTCCTGTTAATGTTGCAGATGATTTGGTCGACGAGATGCAAATGTTAGTCTGGTCGATGGTGACCCAGAGGTTTTGAAAGTTTCTACCTGTTCTAGGGGTCACCCTTACTGTTGAGGATGTTGAGTGCTTGTACCTTAGTTTTCTTCTGTGCACTTGAGAGAGCATTGTTTTGGTCTTCTTGTAGTTGAACACAAGCTTGTTCTGCAGGAACCAATTCTCGAGGATGCAAAGTTGCATTGGTGGTCTCGAGTAAGTAAGTCCTGGCAGGGGTTACTTGCACAGATGACTGCATCATCTGTATAAAGTAAGAGAGAGAGAACTAGGGCAGGCTTCAGGAAGGTTATTGATGAAGAGGCTGAACAAAAGGGGCCCCAGGATGGACCTTGTGTCACACCTGATGTGACAGGCCTAGCATCAGAGCTCCCCATTTACCTTAACCTGTTGCGATCTGCCTGAGAGATAGCTCTTAAACCGGCCCTAGCGTCCACAGAGAGACCTTATGTGGGTAGCTTTGTTAGTAGTAGCTCGTGGTTTACTAAATCAAGGGCCTTGGTGAGGTCTGTGTAGATAGGGAGGCAGTATAGCGCAGTGGTTTAAGGCTCTGAGCTGCAAATCTGGAGACCTGGGTTTGAATCCAGCCCCACTTGCATACTGTGTGACTCTGAGCAAGTCCTTAACTTCCCTGTGCTCCTAGATTGCACCTGTAAACAAGCTTTCAGCTTAGTGCATCTCATCTGGTTAAAAAACAATTGAATTGGAGCCCACCAGGTGTCCTTTGTCAAGAACCTTGTGTAGTATGCTTGTGTATTCGATCAGTGCAGTAGAGGTGCTGTGCATTTTATGGAAATGTTGTTGTTGTTGTTGTTCACACTGGACATTATATTGGCTGAGGTATGAGACAAGTTGGTCAGATATAATTCTGTTGAGTGCTTTGGACAGTGGGAGAGAATGGATATAGGCCTGTAGTTTGCAGCTAATGTGCGGTTTCCACTTTTATGGACGGGTGACCAGGGCACTTTTCCATTCCTTGGGGAACTGAGAATCTGAGGAGAGGTTAAAAGTTTAGTCAGGGGTTGGCGAGCTCATCCAGTATCGGGCAACTAGTTTTCATGTCTAGTGAGTCACTTCCCATACTTGTCTTCCCAGTACTTGCTTAACATAGCGGACCATGTCCTTTACCAAGACAGATTTTTTTGTTTGTTTCTCTCTTTATCCCCCTCACTGGCCCACGATCGTGAGGGCCCCAACCCGTCCCTGATGTCTACCAGCCGTCGCCGGCCTTCTTCCCCTAGGGCTTGCACCCCGGTGGGTCTGCAGGGTATCCCAGGCCCCTCGAAGACTGAATTCAGTTCATTTCAGTGCCGTTGCTGGTCGAGGAGTGGACGTCGAGCCCTCCGTCATCCAGCCGTGGAGATCTTCTTGTTTTCTTGCCTGGAGGTGGGGCATGCAGTGACACCAGTGATGGTGCCGTGCGCTCCATACGTCCCATCCGGTGTTTGCCCGCCTCCGCCCACCATGGTCAACGTCCGTGCGCCAGCGCCCAGCCTCCTGTAGGGGCCAGGCAAGCACCGGCAACTAATCACCCCCCTCCCCAGAGAAGGAGAGCTGTCCCTGGGATGTTCGATCCTTCTCCTTCCCGGCCGACCTCCAGTGACCCGCTCACACCACGAATACAGGTCGCCAACATGGCAGAAGGTAAGGTAGGATGCCTTAGACCTCCACGCCACCAGGCCGGCACCCGAGGCACACTTAAAAGTGGAATTGTGGCCTACATTGGTCTTTTGAGTGTCGTCACGGGATACAGTGGTGACAGTGGGTTTATCTTCAGGGGAGCGGCACTAAAGTCGGTGAAGGCTTTTGAATGAATTGGCTATTTCAGTAGGGTTGAGTGTGACACTTCCATTGTTGAGTTGAGCGTTGTTGGTGACGTTTATCACCCCACCAGGAGATCCTTTAGCGATTCCCAGAACGCCATCCCTTTCCCCAGCAGCTAGTTTGCTGCTCTTTATAAAGTTAGCCTTAGCTTGTCTGGTATTTTTAGTACACCGATTCTTAGCTACCCTGTATTCCTGCCAGTGTCCCTGCATGCGGATTCTTTACGCTTTGTACCGTAGGTTGTCCCTGTCCCACATTTGAGCAAACAGTGACGTTGTAGCCCATGTGGCAGAGTCCCCTCAGATGACCCGCTTCTTGAAAGGGCAAATTTATCTCTGTGGCATTAAACACAGTTCACGACATGGTCGAGGCTGCATCAATGTTGGTGGTGGAATCTAGCTGGCTCCAGTTTAGTTGGGCCAAGTGGGCTTTCAATGCACTCAGTGTCCCTTTGGAGTACCCTATTGTAGGTTGTTTTGGGAGCTGGGTGGGTTGGTTTGGTGGACCAACTACACACAGTTGGTGAGTGGTCGCTTAGAGCATCAGGCATCACAGTAACCTCCTTCAGCCTATCTCGGTGGGTAGTGAGAACCCAGTCTATAAGGACTGAAGTGCCTGTTTTGTAATTAGTTCTGGTGCTTTCTGTAACAGCTTGTGTAAGGTAAAGATTGTGTATTTGGTCCTTGTAACCTGTGCTAGATTTTGCCTTCCAATTAACATTAAAATCACCCACTACTACAGTTTCTCGATTCTGGCTTACTTGCTTGTAATGCAAGGCAAAAGTGTTTAGTCCAACTTGTTGCTTTCCTGGTGGAATGTAAATGGTCATAAGGGTTAGGTTTTCCTCCCATTCCCTAAAATTCGGTGTACTGCTAGGCACTCACAGCTATCATTGGTCCCATCTAGAGGTGATTTTATAACCTTGCAAGGTGTTTCGTAGGTAGACTAGGCATCACCTCCTCGTTTACCTATCGGTCTAACCAAGTGGTGTGGTTATACCCTTGTAGGGAGATAGAGGTGTCGGGGGGTTAGAGGATAGCCATGTCTCAGGGAGTGAGATGATGTCTGACTGGTTTTGTCTCACCCAGGCCTGAACTGAGCCATCTTTGGCAGGAGGCTACCAATATTCAGGAGTCAATTTTTAAGGTAACCTGGGTGGCCTTGGCCGAGTTCACCCCATGGGGTGGACCAGAGTTGGGGTGGATGTTACCGTAGTAATAGTTTAATTTTTAAATGTTTAGTTTTTAAAACATATACTACTGAACTGTGCCTCTGTCACTGTTCTAAACTGTTAGAGCCCCAACATTCCGTGGGTAGATCATGTCACTTTAGTTTCAGCACAGTTCTTCTCCTGCCAAAAAAAAAGTAAGGTTGAACACCTTGGCACTGTACATAAAACTGAAACCTGTCTATAAACGTATATCATCTTTTTCTTTTAAAAGAAAAGTGCTGGGGTAGAACTAATTGTGGCCTGGGACTAAAATTATCATCAAAGTATTTATTTATGGGATGAGTGATCGGAGGAAGCTCGGTGGTAAGTCTGAGGAATTTTTTCTTACTTTTCACTAAAATTATCATCAAAATGTTTATTTATGGGATAAGTGATCAGAGAAGGCCCAGTGGCAAGTCTGAGGAATGTTTCCTTATTTTTAGTGATAGCACATTCTCTCAGTAAAACTGGGACAAACTATATTTTATTTAGTTATAGCTGCTCTGTGTATCTTCCAAACACCGGCCCTGCCTCCTTCTGCTCTCCTCCAGCCCGTCACTCTGCTCCCACAAACGTACCATCACTCCGTCTTCCCTGTGGAGGGGAGCAGCAGGGCTCCCCCTTCCCACTGCAGAACAGGATCCAATCTGGAGGAGGGCCATCAGTGCAAGGCATTCAAGAGGCTGAAACATCCTGCCAGGGCCAGGGATTTAACAAGCTGTACCAATTCCCCTTGAACGCTGGCATTCTAGGGCATGAAGCTCATGTGCAGAGAGCATCGTCAGCTGGCATCCTCCATCCACCCCTCTGTGAAAAATACTTCTTCACATTGCCCTGAACCCATCTGGGGTCTCTAATGCCACGTCGGCGATGAAGTCCGCTATCTCCTTCGGGAGAGGGTCGTGACACTGTCGAGATGACAGTCACTGGAACTCTCGAACCAGGTGATACAGTGACCCTGCTGGGTTAGCAGTTCTCGAGATTGCAGGTCACAGACAGAGCACACAGAGGACCAGGAGGATGGCTTAGAAACTAATATATGAGAGACAGAGAAACGGACTTTCTCCAACAAGATGAAATAGAATTTAATATACAGGGTCTTGCAGCCGGCCCACTGGCACAGTGAGAGTGCTACCACTTGGGACACCAGCAGCGAGGTGTGGGAATGAGCCAAGGTCATTGAGGGCTGCCTGGGGGGGAGGAGGAGGACGATCAAGTGTCCCAGGTGACATTCTTCTCTGGAGAGGTAGAGCAGTCTGCTCCACTGCTGTACTACCACCTGGGAGCCACAGATGGCCGCTTGGATTCAATGCAAAGAAGTGCAAAATAATGCACCTGGGAAACAAAAACCCAGGGGAAGATTACACAATGGGGGGTAGTAACAACAACAAAAATGGAAAGGGACTTGGGGTAATCATATCAGATGACTTTAAGGTTAGCTAGCAATGTGAGAAGGCAGTAGGGAGGGCTGGGGGTATACTGGAATGTATAGGGAGAGGCATCACGAGCAGAAAACAGGAAGTTGTTATCCCTCTGTACAGACAGTTGGTGAGACCCCATCTGGAGTATTGCATCCAGTTCTGGAGACCCCATCTCTGCAAAGACATAGACAGGATGGAATCAGCCCAGAGGAGGGCAACTAAAATGGTGCAGGGTCTGCAAAAGAAGCCATACGAGGAGAGACTAAAGGAACTTGATATGTATACCCTTGAGGAAAGGAGGGAGAGGGGGACATGATAGAAACTTTTAAGTATCTCAGTGGAATCAACAAAGTCCAAGAGGGTGGCATCTTTCAGAAAAAGAGATGTGCAACAACAAGGGGACACAATTTGAAGATAGAGGGGGGCTTAGGGGCAATGTGAGAAGTATTTTTCACAGAGAGGGTGGTGGACAATGGAACAGCCTTCCTGAGGAGGTTGTGGGGTCTAAAACTGGGAGAATTCAAGAATGAATGGGACAGACATAAGGCAATTCTTGTGGGGTAGGAAGAAATAGGCTGTTGGTTAACTGGGATCTGCACCTTATCCTGTAGGTAGGGAAATGGGCAGACTAGGTGGGCCAAGTGGTCCTTATCTGCCGTCCAAAGTCTATGTTTCTATGACCCCTACCTGCAAGATCTCTTGACTCCCTACTGCCCCACTACCCTCTCCGATCCATGAAGAGGATTGCTAGAGATTCCCAGGGTACATGTTAAGACATCTGGTGCTCGTGCTTTTCTTTTGCAGCCCTACCATGTGAATTCTCTACCTCGTCGGTTGAGAGAATGCCTGACCATCGAGAGATTCAAGTTGGATTTTAAAACATATTTATTTAATATGGCATTCCCAGACGATTTTAATTAATTTATGCATCTGTAAATTTATTCTTATCTGTATGTTTTATTCTGTTCTATTTGTTAAAGCACCTTGGTTTTATTAAGGAGCTATATAAATAAAGATTTCCTTGCTTGCATTTTGCCCTTTTTTTTTTTTTTTACTTTCTATTTATCCACCTTCTCACCCCAAGTTACGCTTCTTGGGAGACAATACTCATCACCCGCGACTTGCCTTACTGATTCCTAGGGTTCCCCATGGAGCCATGGCTATACCCCCAGGTGGGTACAGGGCCAGGACCCAGGCGTCCCGATGCTTCAGTATCTTGTCAGGGTCCCCCGGTGGTCAGGCAAGCAGTCGCCATTAGGGTCGGTGTTCTGGTGCTCCATCTACCTGAGCTCCAGCGTTGTTTTTTCCCCTTTCTGAGGAAGTGGCCAGTGCCCTGATGTCAAGGCATTACGCCGATGACCACCACTCCCAGCCCTGTCTTGTACGTGCTCCTGCGCTTGCTGTTCCTCTGGCCTCCGCCAGAGGCCATCCAAGTACCAGGAGAATGCCCCCCTCCCTCCCGGGAGAGGAGAGCTGTCCCTCGGACGCTCAATCCTCTCCCTCCCCTGCCGACCCCCGACGACCCAGGCTTGTTCCCGAACCTGGGTTGCCAGGGTGACGCGAGGTGTGGCATCCAGCGCCAACCCTCATGCCACTGGCCACCATTTTTGCCTTTTTCCCCTGAAGGCCTCTGATTGTGGATATGGTTTTGCAGGCTGCAGCTGTCTTGTGGAGGAGATGGCGTCCTTGACTGACCACAGGGTTTCTCGGCTGCAGGCACAGTGCTAATCCTCCTAGTCAGAGAAGCACTGCTATCTGCAGCCCTGTCTTGCCTTGGTCTGCCGCTCACAGACTTTGCGGGCTCACTCTGGCTGTGCTGCCTCCATGTGATCTTAATTTGATTTTCAGAGTTTCTGTGAACTGTTGATTTATTTATTTATTTTTAATAAAGGGAACTCTTAGCTGGCCGGTGGCGCTGAGGCGCTGGACACCACACCGGCGACCCGTGTTTGGGAGCAAGCACTGGCTGCCAGGGGTCAGCAGGGAAGGAGAAGGATCCCAGGGGCAGCTCTCCTTCTCCAGGGAGGGTGGTGACCAGATGTCTGTGCATGCCTGGCCCCTAACAGTGGCTGGGACTGGCACATCAACGCTGCATCTACCGGGGTAGAGGTGGTGCAGACGCCTGATGGGGTGCGTGTACGGGAGCGTGCGTGGCGCCGTTGCTGGTGTCCTTGCATGTTCTGCCTCTGGGGACCACGCAAAACAAGGAAAAAGGGCTCCTGGTCTGGCAGCATGGGCTTCCGTTCTCTGCGGCCCGACCCTGCATGGCGCTTCTCCCAGTCTGGATCCATTCAAGGTGAGTTGAGTTCGGGGGGGCTCCTCACCACCCTGCCATGGTGGGCAAGCTGTGGGGATACGGGGGAAGTTGGCCTCATATTGGGGGTGCGGGCCGGGAGGATGGTTGGGATGTACAGCCGACCAGGAGCCACGGAGAAAGTAGTAGCTAAAAATAAAATAAAAAATAAAGGGAACTCTCATCTCCGTGATTAACAAAATCACAAAAGTGGCATTTTGTACAACTTCTCTGCTATTTTCATATTTACATGGTTGATCTGTGATTCCCCGGATCGGCTGAGAACAGAAACGTAGAAACATAGAATTTGTCAGTGGATATGGACGGCTTTGCCCACCCACTCTGTCCATTTTTCCCTACCTACAGTATCACCATAGCCCTATTTGATCTGTGGCTCCTTATTTCTCCCCCATTCCTTTCCACCCCACTACTGCCACTGCTTTTGCCCCCACCACCTCCACTGGAAATGCTGTTGCAGGAATCTACCACTCTTTCTATGAAGAAATTCTTCCTCATATGTCTCCTGATCTACCCCCTCCAGCTTCATAGCATGTCCACTTGTTTTTGTGCGTTTTTTTTTTTCCTGAAAAAATACTTTCCTTATTTACCCCCATGAGGTTCTGAACCGTCTCTTATTATAGCCCCCCTCTCCCTTCTCTCTTCCAGGGTATACATCTTGAGTTCCTTTAATCTGCTTTTAATGCAGCCCCTGCACCATTTTAGTTGCCCTCTTCTGGACCACCTCCACTCTGTCTTTGTCCTTCTGGAGATGTGGCCTCCAGAACTGCACTCCCTATTCTAGGTGAGGTCTTACTAGTGATCTATACAGAAGCAGTGCCACTTCCCTCCTTCTGGTAGTGATTCCTCTCCCTGTGCACCCCAGCATCCCACTAGCCCTTCCAACTGCCTTGTCGCACTGCCTGGCCACTTTAGGGTCATTGGAGATTACCTCCCGGGCCTCTCTCCTGTTTGGTGGTCGTCGGTAACACTCCCCCATTTTGTACTTTGCCCCAGGTGTATTATTTTGCACTTTTCACATTGAAACCTAGCTGCCATACCCCTGACCTCCTCCAGGTTTCTTGGGTCTCTGCACATCCTACTTAACTCACACTATGATGGCTGCCACACTGGCGTCTGTCTCTGAGCTCTCTGTTGTGAGCTTTAATGTGCGCTGTTTTAATAGTATTTTAATAGGTTTAAAGGCGGCTTTAATGCAGAGGCTTTAAGATTTAGTTAGGGCAGTTTCAGTGAATGTAGTGCAGTTTGCTGTAGCCTTGTTTTATTTTGTTTTGTCCATTATCTAAGTTTGTGCTCCAAGTCCAAGTTTGCTGTGCGTTTGTATTGAGGATGCATTTACTGTTGTTCACTCTTGTTGCTGTTTTTGTTTCATTGCCCGTGGACACTACATTTATTCATATACCTCAACCTTCTCAAGTTTTCGGGCACAAAACTTAAGCACTATGGTTAAAACTAGGATTAAAAATATCTGCAGGTTTCTTCCTGCTCCACAGCACCTGCCAGTATACAACTCATACATTTTAACCTTGGTCACAAAACTCTGGACCCATTATTAAGGATGTAAAGGTTCTGCCAAGTTCTTCCATTTTATGGTACCTGTTGGGGTTTGCTGTAGACTGCTTTGCTGAGAGCAGAGTGTGCTGAGAGCCAAGCTGCAGTTTGTTTGATTCCAGCCACTGTCACGATCTTCATTTAGTGTGATCCAGTTGGAGCGGTTTCATCTTCCACACTTATGTGGGTTACCACCTTTTCAAAGAGACTTACCAGACTGAAACCCTGCACCACATACAGTGGTGCCTTACCCATGCGACAACCATTTGCTGCATATGACCCCCAAAATAATACAGTAGTTTTGCTGTAAGAATGCTCGTAAAATTGTGCTCATTGTGCCTTGCTTACTTACCAGTATATAGAGCTGCCCACGCCCCGCGCACAGCAACGTTATGATGTAAAGCCAGGGAGTGCATGGGGACGTGCTCCATTATAGCCTTTGGGGGCAACTTTCTGATCAGTTTTCTGTATTGTAATGGTCAAATGGCAATTAATCAAGGACACCGATCGACTAACAAGGGCCTTGTAGTTCAAAGCGCACCTGGTAAAGGGCCTCAGTGACCCAGCAGCTGTGTTGCACTGTTGTGAACATGTTGCTGCGCAGGTGACTTGGATTCGGAGTGAACTTGAGCTGTGGCGTTGGGACACAGGCAAGGCTGAGGCAGCTACTACACAGCATCTCGCCAGGGTTGGCAGAGAGCTCCAGCGCTGCAGTGACCCCTGTGGCTGGGCTGGGGAATTTGCTTCTGCTACGGGGCGTGCTGTGCTTGTGAAGCCACACTGAAGCTGAGCTTATGTCAGGGAGGTGGGAGAGACCTAAAGAGAAGAAAAACTGTATCAGTGTATGGATGCCCCTGATGAAGGCTAGCAGCTGAAGTGCTTGCGTAAAGGCTTTTTGTTCTGATCGCCCAAATAAATCTGCATTTTTGCTTTGAACTTACTTGTTTGACTACATTCTTGCTTGAGTGCTGTCTGCGTGGACTTTTTTCTCTCCCCGTCTGTAGGACTGTCTGGGCCTCTGGATGCACCTGGGTCCTAGTGCCTCCCAGCACTTGATCTGGGAGGTGAGGCCTCCCTCTGAACAGCTGAGGGTGTTACTGAGGTTCCAGATGGATGCTTCGGGAGTAGATCAAGAGCTATATACAAAAATTTTTTTATATGATTACATCAATCATACATATATATACTGTGTGTGTGTGTGTGTGTGTGTGTGTGTGTGTGTGTGTGTGTGTATGTGTATATGTATGTGTATATATATATATATATATATATATATATATATATATATATATATATATATATATATATATTACGGTAAGGAAAGGTAAGCATATCAATTTTACTAATTTTTATAGAAGCACAGTAGTAGTTATACAGAAGTTGAACAGTACTGCAGTATTTTTTTTTTTTAATTCTTTGGTATCCAAGTAAGGCCGAATAGGCACATATGCTTGTTTTCAGGGGCAACCCCGGGAGCACTAGGGAGGTTAAGTGACTTGCTCGGAGTCACACACATGCAAGTGGAGGTTGTAGGAATCAAACCCACGTCTGCTGTATGTACCAAGCTCATTCACATCTTGTTACTGTAAGCTTTAGTCTGTTCTGCCAGCCATGCTATTTTAACTATTATACTCCGTGGTGTTTGCACAGGCAAGTACACATTGTTCAAGTGCTAATGCTGTACCACACCATTCACGGCAATATCATTCAACTTCTTTGTAACTATCACTGTACACAATCATACATTTTTTTCCCCTTTCTTCCCAACAAGAAATTTGAGGGTTTACAGCATTCCTGAGGAAAAATGTACTGGCATTACTGCATAAGTGATTTATTCCTTTCTTAAGAAATATTCCCCACTCCCAACAGTACAAGCCATTATGGCAGCATCCTTTCTTTTTTATTTTAGTTGTTTATGCTCCCCGAGCCCTGGCAGGGGCTTTGGCCCTCCGGAGGAGGGACACTCTGTCAGGTCCCCGCCGCTTCCACACTCGCCAGCCGGAGATTCCCCCACAGCATGCCCCTGTGGCGGGGGGCTGGGGAGGGCGCCTCCTCCCGAGGACTTTCTGCACGGTGGACTGTTATGGAGCCCTGCCAGGCTCTTTACTCCGTCCTCACTCCCTACCAAGCGTAGCCTTCGTCTGGCGTGCCTTCTGACCCGTATTGCCCTCCAGTCACCACCAGAGGGAAATCGGTGAGCGGGACGACGTGGGACCCTCCCCCTGACAGAGGAGAGCAGTCCTCCAGGCGGTCGGTCGATCCCCTCTCCCCCCGGCGGCCCAGGCTCGTTCCCGAACCTGGGTCACCAGGGTGGTGTCCAGCGCCTAAACCCTCCGTGCCACCGGGCCGGCCCAGCAGCATCCTTTCTTCGGGGAGAGTGGGTAAATGGTTGCCTGCGTAGCCAACACCAGTGCTGCTCAGTAATTTAGCATAAATGCTTGGTGAAACACATTCTCCTCCGCAGGTGCAGACCACCTGACAATCACGATTGCTCGGCCCCTGACCGCCCCTGAGTGTGATTCGGCCCACATGTAACGTCTGGTCTCCCACATGGCAGCATTATATGATGTTACTGAGCCTATCAGGAAAGAGCTGTTTAACAGAGGAAGCCCAGTGGCGCTGAGGGTTGAGGTGTTGGATGCCACACCTCGCACCATGCTCGGGAACAAGCTCGGGTTGTCGGAGGTCGGCCGAGGAGGAGAGGATCGAGCGTCTGGAGGACAGCTCTCCTCTCCTGGGGAGGGTGGGCTCCCGACTCCCCAGCAGCAGCGACTCCCAGTGGGGACTGGGAATGCATCAGCCAGGGGTTGCGCACACAGAGGGTGGAGGTGTTAGCGGACGTCTATGAGAGTGATGCAGGAGCATGCTTAGCTCGCGCTGGATGTCATTGCACCTCTAGTGACCATCATGAAGTCATGCATGTAAAAAGGAAACACCCTGGCTCCTGAAGGAGACAATGGCACACCAGCCTCCCACCCACTGTCAGACCCCGCCTTCTCTGGTTCTGATATCCTCCAGCCCACACCAGACCACTGAGCTAGATTAAAGGAACGCCCAAGGTAAGTGGTGGGCGGCCCCGCCCTGGGGGCACAAGCCAGGGGGTATATGGTGGTTTGGGGTGCCAGGTCGGGGTTCTGCGGAGACTTGGAGCAAGGGGAGGTGTCTCAGGCTGGGCGGAACAAGCTGGGGATGCCCGAGGGATGCCTCGGGACCAGTGACCGGAGGGAAAAATATGTGAGGAAAACAAAACAGCTTTTTAACAGAACTCCTCTCTTACTTGGCTGTCTTATCACTAAAGTAAGTCGTTTAGTGTTATGTGGACTTTTGTTTTTCTTGAATATTTTGGAGAGATCGTCTCTGTACTGACCCACCCCACTTTGCAGAGCACTTATGCTGACTCGGGTCACCATCACAGACTACACAAACAGTTGAACAATGATACGCATACAATCTGCGTTCTCCTCCCATGCTTTGTTTTGTTACCTTTGGTTGAGCTTTCAGAGTTCATATACGGTCTGATGTCATTTGATGATCCTTGTACCTCTGTTCTAGTGCCCGTGCACAACAGCAATGTTGGACATCCTGCCTGTCTTGGAACAGAGTGTATTTTGAAACCGTACCTGTTTATCCATTACTCACATATGTGTCGCAGTCACGTTTAGGTCACTGTAGCTAATAACCTTTTGTTGCATTAGCCATTGGGTCCATGTGCAGATAACTGTCAGGCCTTGGGAAAGGATATGGCCCTGTATTTTTTTATATACTGTACTTTACTCCACTGTTCTCTGAGCCCCATCATCCATCCTCTCCTGAACTTACCTCACCTTCTGGTTCACTCTGGCTAACCCCCCAAGGCAGGGTCACGGGGGTGGGTGGAATGGTTCCCCCCCGACTGAACTCTAGCTTGTTGTGGAGATGGGCTGATTTTTCGGTGGTGGGTTTTTCCATTTTCTCCCATTCCCCATAAGATGCAGACAGCACTCTCAGTGATGTGCATGTTGATGTGTGTTTGCTCATATCTGAGCCTGTCTGTGTTCTCCCTCCATGTGTTCCTACTGCTTGGTCAGCCAGGTGGCAGTAGTGCGGTGGAGCCTGTGAAAAGAACTGTGTCCTCTGGAATGCTCAGTTCCCCTGCACCAGTCAGACCCCCCATTTTGGGCTCGTTCCCAAACATGGCTCGTCAGTGTAATGGATGGTACCCTACCACTGTACAATGAACCAGCGGGGTCGGATATCTGAGTGCTGTATTAAGCAAAGCAACAAAATTGATGTTTCTTTTATTTAAATGTTTATAATTACAGAAAATGTTCTATGAGATACAAGTCTTGCTTTGCAGAACGTCCCGGGTCCGATACAGTACGGGGCAAAACAAAACAAACAACATATAATATTATTAAAATAGGATTTATGGGTGGCTAGAGAGCCATGTGCATGTGACAGGCTGTACTTCAGGTCAGCTCCTGAAAGACTTGACTGAAAGTATAAAAATGTACAATTTTAAATGCTCATTTTATTTTTATTTTGTTAAAGTTGACTCGTGCCTACCTTCAGGAACATACAAATACCAAATACAAGTGTGGCACAGCCGAAGGAAGCAGCCAGTGGTCTGGGACAGAAAACCTCACAACAGTGGGCCCAGATGACAGCAGCAGAGAAACGTGGCACTGGTAGCATGAGCAGAGCAGGAGATCCCTCACCATAGGACTCTGTGCTGCAGGCAGTGAGAGCCGTGGACCAAAAGATTGCGAAAATGTTGGAAAGAATGGGAGTGCAGGATGCTAAAAGTAAAGGGCCATCACAGTAGTCAGAGAGGCTGATGGCGATGCTCCCAGACCTAAGTCACCTTTACCAAAGTGACTGTTGAGAATGAACATCTAAGAACTGGCTTAAGCATAAATTGAGCGATGAGGGGGTGCTGTGGAGCCCGAGCTGACAGGCAGCAATTTTCTACAGCTCTGAGGAAAACTACAAAGATCGCACAAAATCTATTTTTTAAAGTGGTCAACCAGGAAAATAAGCTTCACAGATCGAAAGAGGAACCCAACAGACCTAAAATGAGTAACCCCAGAAAAGATAGAGGCAGAGGCACGAACGCTAATTCAACTGGTGTCTTCTCAAACAGTGCGAGCTGGGTCGGAGGAACAGGCCGTCTCTCATCGGGAGCCTGAAGAGACCATGTCATCTGTCTGTCTAAACTCGTAAAGACTGATAACATCTGTTGCTGATCTGAGCACCAAGCTGGACTCATTTGCTACCAGGGCCACTGTGGTGGAGAAATCGGTGCTTTGCTTCTCCAACCTCCAGCTGAATCCCTTCCACTGATTTCTCCACTACAGTGATCAGCCACAGCTGCAGCCACGCTTTTGGTGAAAGTAAATCACCACATGCAGGCTAGGCTCGAAACCTTAGAAAACCAGGCCCGATCCTCACATGTTCGAATCCTAGGCCTGCCTGAGGAGATAGAGACCACCCTCTAATGTTCCTTCGCAAGTGACTCGACTCTAAACTGCTACCCGAGGGACAGAATTTAAATATTCAGTATCAAAAAGCGTAGCGGATTACTCCAAGAGGCTACCGGGAGGAATTGGAGAACCCCAGGACATTACTTCTGGTCACTGACGGAATCGGCTCCAGGAACAGAATACTTAGTCTGGCTAGGCAAGCAGGGCAACTTACACAGGACGATAAGAACATTTGCCTGTTTCCTGAGTTGAGCTACAGCGACACGTCTTAGGAGGAAAAAGTTTGATAGGGTCAGGAAGCTTTACAAGAGGCCTCTGTCATCCACTTGGGGTGTGTTTCCCATAAGATTGTGTGTTGTGCAAGGAGGTAAAGTGTGGGCCTTCTCAGATCCCATTGAAGCAGGAACATGGGCCTCTCATTTTGTCACTGAGTGTGGCTGAAGATACAGCCTCTGATTCAGAAGACTGAGCATTAAGAACTGTAAATTTAAAACTCGGTTTAAAGCTTTCCTTTTCTTGTTAGCCCTACATCAAAGTATAATTGTAGAGACTGTTGTAGCTTATTACCTGAGTAAGCTGTTCTTCTCAGTTTTGTTCATACATATGGGGCTGCATTTGTAGAAAGCCTTTCAGATGGAGGGATCGGAGTTAAGTCAAATTGAAAAATGCGTAGTGTAACTGATAAGTGGCCCTTGTGCGGTCTTTCTCTCTCTCTCTCTTTTTTTTTCTCTATACTTAAAGCTGTTTATAATATCTATTGTAAAGCATTGCTGTCCTGGATAACTATTCCTTATCGACTTGAACCTTTAGATTGATGGTATGACACCATTTGTCCTCTGGTAGGGTGAGGATTTTCGGGACTTTTTGGACTTTAGCCTAACAGGACAAGTCGTACTGCTCATGGGCTTACTAACACAGCTCAAAATGTTATATATAGGTGTTAAAATGAAAAGTTTAGTTACCCCTCCTGTTGGTATCACTATATCAAGGATGCATTTAATTCCTAAATATCAAGAAATGTTATTCTTCAGAAGGATGTATGTAAGAAATACGGTTTGTCAGTTTACAAAGAAAGTTGTATGTATGTACATATCTAAAATAAAACAAAAAAAAAAAAAAATTGAGCGATGAACCTACGGGTGGTAGGTCTCCCGAGGAGTGGAGGGAAGGCTTGCTTGCATCGTAGAAAATAGGTTGCAGATTTAGTGCTGGAGGAGATGGCACTTGACACAGATGAAATCTGATGGGCTTACCAGGTTAATTTCAAGAGAGTCCAGGCAAGCATTTCTTCCCAGGGCAGTCCTCATTGTAATGGCCTGGCTACAGGTCTGGGATCAGCTGCTAATATGGTTTGGGGTGCATTTTTCTTGGAGTATTGAAGAGCATGAATTTAAGATCATCACTGACTGGTCTTTTGCGACCAGATCACATCAAAATTTGTTTGACCCCATGTATCAGCAGCTGTGGGGTCTAGGTGTAGTTCACTGCCTTTTAGCACTAGCACATCTAAGAATTACCTATGGAGGATGCATCTATGAATTTGTCGACGGCTGAAGAAAAGAGTTAGTCAGGGAGAGAAACCAACCCTGGAAGCAGATTCAGATGATGGAGAAAATTAACTTATTCTGGACTCTGGCAGGTTTGCAAAGTGAACCCGAGTCTGTATTTCTTGACTTAAGTGAACTCAGGTCTGGGTTAAGCCAGGAAACTGTGTTTTTTAATGCAAAACAAAAAAAACAGACTTTATCTGATCCTACTGCCTGACACTTTGACCGTGAGTTGTTCTGCTTCTTGTTATTTACTTGATCTGCTGATGGGGATCAAGTGAAAGTAAAGATGGCACCTGCCACAGGGCACTCATGGTTTTGCAGTGGCAAGTCTGGTATAGAAAGAACTTTAATTTCAGAATGAACACAAGCATTGACATTTTCTGGCCTGAACGCCTTGCAGAATGTTTTGTTATGGGGAATTTCTCTAGTAGTAATTGCCAGGGAAATCTTTTGTTAGTTCCTGCTGGTTAGACAGAGTTCATGCTTTATAAGACTACAGTTTTTAACAGTTGATGCAACCGCTGTTATGCAGAATGTCTCCTAGTGTATATATATCTGAAGCCTATATTGTTTATGTAATGCTGCATTCATCGTGGGTATAATGACCTGTTTGCAGTCATGTTCTTCTTTACCGTATACAAATTTTCCCCATGGGAGTTTTTCATCCACAAGTCTTTGCATGACTAGCATTCTCAGCACTCAGGTGGGCTTTTCTAAGTTCCATGGACTGTTGATGGTACGTTGCAAGATGTACCACAATATACTGCTCACTTTATTTAATTATTATTAGTCTAACATGAGGGTAGATCTATTATTTTGTAGAGAAAAATACAGTTTCCTAGTGTCTGCAATTGCAATACTGTATGGCTTTGTCGATCTATAACATTAATAAAAATAAAAAAAAAACTGATGTATAATACAAAACATAAAGCTAACATATCTTAAAAATAGGAATCCTGTTGAAAGACCATAACAACAAAGCTGCGTATTTATATCAAGTTTAACCACATTTTTAGAAGTCAGCTAGTGCAGTTTCTAAACTATTGCATGACCATTCACAGACTCTGAGCACTCCACTATACAGATAGTCAGATCAAATACATGCAACTTAAAAAACAGAATTACTTAATCAGATATGCTGCTTATCTTATCAGGAAGCTAAGTTTAACAAGTGAGTTCTCAGCGGTGCCTGAAGTCTCCCTACCGGCACCACCTTTTATTTATTTATTTATTTATTTTATATACTTTATTGCATTATCAGGCAGAAGAAAATGCTCCATGCAGTTATTATATTATAAATCTCAATGTGAAACAATATATGTATTTCTTACTGTTTCAGAGTAAATTCAGCTTAAATTTATCTGCAATTTCTATAAATTATGTCACAAATTATGTAATACAGAGATATTTCCTCAAAACACTCATACTATGAAGAGGAAAGAGAAAGAACCAGTTAATTAAAGCTGCGGTCCCCAGCCCACCCTTCGTATGTTGAAAAATTATTTATAAATAATATTTTAATCTAATGAATCTACCCATGTATTTACTTAGTATTTTCATTTTACAAGTATCTAATCAGGAAGTAAGAAACAGTCTTGCACAGTTTTTCAGGCAATACTAATTGTATTTTTGTATCATAAAAGAAAAGAGCAAGGGGATAATAAGGTGAGAGAACAAAGAAGGGTAACCCTAAACCCGAGAATCGGGAGAAGTACTATTAAATTGGTGCATGCAGCTCCCATCTGGCCCATCTGTTTGTATATTGTGGTATACGGTGTTGGACAGAGAACGTAAGACGTTCCATTTCCTGAATTTGACGAATAATGTGAATCCATTCTCCTGTATCTGGGGGATCTACTTGTAACCAACGCCTCGTGATGGCCTTCAGTAATGCTACCACTAGTATATTCCACAAATATTTGGCTTTTTTGCCCTTCATCCCCTTTATCTCAAAACTTGGTGCCAACCGTTCTGGCCAGACCTCCTCATCTCCCACAAAGATGGTCTGCAGGTGTCGGATCACCTCCGACCAATAAGGTCGCATCTGTGGACATCGCGTTAAGATATGTGCATGGCCCACCGAGCTTTCTCCGCATCTTCTCCAGCAGGCCAGGGTTCTATTAGGGGTATGTTTAGCCTGAATTCTAGGGACCAAAAAAAAAACGAGTCCTAATTTTCCATACAAACTCATGCCGATTTGGCGAGGAGGTGGTGTTCCAAGTTGCCGACCAGGTTTTATCCCAGATATCCTATTCAGTTAGAACTACTAACTCTTCCTCTCATCTAGTCTTCAATGACTGTGTATTATAACCTAGATCCTGTAAATAATTAACATACAAAAGGGAGATAGCTCTCTTACCAGTGGGGGAAGTCAAGATTCTTTCAAATGGGGGAGGTGGGGAGTCCAGCACTCACACAGTTGCAAGTTTATTAAGGCTAATTATTATATAGTTCCTAATTTGGTAATACTTAAATCTGTCCGAAGGATTTAACTTGTCTTTTAGGACAACCGCCTCAAATGACATCGGAGTACCTCCCTGTGTAATCTGCCAGGGTGCACAGAATCCCAGCCCATGCTGTTTGAACCATAGGTCCATTCTAGCCAGCTAGAAATGCTAGTACCAGCCCACCAGACATATCTCCATAAATTCTGCATGGTGGGACCCGATGGATCCCCATACCAACCTTCCAAAGCTGCCTCAACTCCTGTGGGAGAGACTTTCTCTGCATCCTCTCAGGGATATTAAATGGGAGGGCCTGCAGTGGGGGTCTTTGACTAATTGAGTTTCAGTCGTCTTCCAGTGCGAGGCGAAAAGTGGGTTCTGCCAGAACAATACAGTTTTCATCTGTGTAGCTGTCTAGTACCTGGTGAATCTGGACAGCAAGACTTCCTTTTTCTTGGGTAAGTATAGAATTTGTCTCTTTACTAGGGTCTAGTGGGACCCCATACATATGACATTAACTGCCTCTGCCACCATATCAGGGTTTGATGGGAAACTGGGCAAGGAACACTATGAAATACATATAGAAATCTTGGTAATATGTTTGTTTTGTGGCCTGAGTCGTGGAATGCAGGGGCAGAGGAAGCAGTGTCCACCTCTTATAATCCTGCATAACATCTTTGATGAGACCCGTATAATTGTCCTGGAAAAGGGTGTCAAGGGTGGGGGCCAGGTTCACTTCCAGATATTTCATCCTAGGTAAATCCTATTTCATCTGATACTTTCTCTGTATCTGAGGGGGGGAGCCTGATATGAAAAAGTTAAAACCTCTGTTTTGGTGGTATTTAGGGAATATCCGGATATTTATGAAAAGATTTCTATCCGTCTAAAAATGTCCTTCAAGGATGACTCAGGGTCACAAAGGAAAAGTAAAAAGTCTGCAGCATATAAACCCAGTTTATGCTCTGTACCTCCTACTTTAACTCCCATAATCCTCAGGTTGAGCCTAATGGCTTGCGCCAAGGGTTCTATAAAAAGAACAAATAAAGGGGGCAGCTCCGCCTGGTGCCCGTTCTAGTGAAATAGTTTCCCAAGCGTGACCATTTAGATGCACACTTCCCTTGGGGTCCGTGTACAGGCGGAAAAATCAAATGACAAAATGTATCTGGGAAGCCAAATCTGACCAGGGTTGCCTGTAGAAAAGGCCATAAAACTTTGTTAGATGCCTTTTCGGCATCTAGGCTCATCACCAGGGCTGGTTGTTTCGAATTGCACAGGTGTTCTATAATGTTTACCACCCTTTGTATGTTGTCTTGGGCCTGACGACCCGGAACAAACCCCGTCTGGTCCATATGGATAAGTCGTGGGATGATAGATTCCAAGTGCCTGGTGATGATGCCTGTAAGGATTTTATAATCCGTGTTTAAAATTGAAATGGGTCTATAAGAAGCACACAGCTGGGGGTCCCTGGCCGGCTTGGGAATCACTGTGATCACCGTCCATGATGGGGCTGCCGCGCCCCCCCTCCTCAAAAGGGAACTGTAAGCCCGACCCAATGTGGGAGTCACCTGATCACAAAACATTTTGTAAAATTCTGCCGGAACCCATGACCCCAGACACTTTCCAGTTTGAGATGGCCTGTTTCTGACCGAATCTCTGACTCTCGAATTGGGGCAGTAAGTCTAACGCATCCTCCTTTGTGACCCTTGGGAGATGCAATGTTTGTAAAAAATTTTTGATGTGGTCTGCATCTGGAGGGGGACCATGACATACAAATCTTTTATAATATTTAGTAAAGACCTCAGCAATATCTGGTGTAGACTAGTTGTCGCTTTATGATTGGCTGGATTATTTTATTTATTGTGGCATTAGCTTTCCACTGTCTGTCTACTAACCAACAATCAAAGGCCCTGGGGCCACCCTCAAAATACCTCTGCCTGAGGTGCAACAGGTTTTATTACACCTGGTAGTCTAAAATGGAATTGAGCTCCCTTTTTAAGTTGTTGGAGGATTTTAGCTGTTTGAGCTCATAGAGTTACCAGAACCACCTTAAGGGACATCAGGCAAAGTTCCATGGAGTTGGCATCACATCAATAATTGTCTCCCCACTCCAGAAGAATTTTAGCCTTGATCTGGTGACTACAAAGAGGTCTGACACCCTCCTGGAATGTTAAGTGTATGTGTCATAGAAGTCACTGTGGGAGTGTTGGGCAGTCCATTTAAGACAAATCTCTATTACAAAGAAAAGCTTAAAAACACTAGAGTTGCACCAATTATGTTTTAATGTTATTGTTTCTAGTTTATTTTCTTTACTTTCCCCAATTATTGACCTACTAAATATTGTAGATAACTCAGCAGTTATTTAGCTGAGTTTTTCAAATGCATCTGAGTGTCCCTGCTAACCACACAATTGCTGTTTGTGACATCATAGTCTGTTGTCATGGTGAACACTATGACGCCATAAAACCAAGGAAATATGAGGTAAACAGGGAAGAGGCAAGTGTTTTCAAATGTTTTGTACACAGACTTTAGACTACCAAGATGTGTTTATAAATCTTGGAAAGCAACATTGAAAATGAAAAATGTGTCCTTTAGTAAATTGCAGCAGCTGAAACATCGTATTTATGAAAGCACAGCATGCTGAAGTGCAGAGTTGCTTTTAAGGATTTTATATGTAAGGATCATTTCATCAAATGTGATGCACCATCACACAGGCAGTTGCTCTAGATTTGTTATGCTGTATTTATCTCAGACTCTTAAGTCCTCCACAAAAATGTATTTTTGTTGTGAGGGATAGTTTTCCACCCATTAGTTATGTGGGAGCACATGCTTTGAGTGACGTGCTCCAAACAATTAAGGAAGCTTTTAAACCAGCTCTGAGGTGCTGAGTGGTATGAAGCCCTCTTGGTACTCTAGTAACCTGTTTTGAACTCTGGGTCCATGACCTCAGGACTGGAGGCCAGCCCAGACGGTAGTAGAGCGTCCGTGTGGATGCTATACTCCCCGGGGAGGGTGAAGTGCTCTTTGCTCTTGGAGCTGCTCCTGGTGGTTGGCTAGCGGTAGAATGCATGACATTGGTGACCACAAGCTGAGCGTGCTCCCTCCCCAAGATGCTGTTGCAAGTGTACCTTGAGAGGAAGGTGTAGGGCCACAGAAAAAAAGGAAACTGGCCAGCTTGGCAACCCTAGATAATGGCCTGCATGCAACAAAGCATCCATGCCCCCAGATCCTGTTCAGCTGCATGCATTCTCCCTAGCCCTGGTTTCTCAGACTTCAAGGAACTTCTGTCTCCTCTCTGGCAGAGAGGTTGGCCTCTCCCAGGAAGGGATAGTCCTTGGACCAGGGATACCACTGGGAGTCGCATGGTGTCTCTCAGTGCTGAAATTGAGTCTGGACAGTAGAGATATGGACTGATGAAAGAAAACGAGCACTATGGCTGCAGGAAAAGAGGTTAAAAAAACAACCCCCCCCAAAAAGGAAAAAAAAAAGATGATATGGGATAGTTCTTTTTAGAGTATCATTTAAAAAAAAATTAATTCTTAGACCCAACTGGCTGCCATGTTGGTGACCTACATTTAGGAGGAGACCTGGAAACTAATGATCAAGCAGTCTGCTGGGGCAGTCCGTTACTGCTGGCAGCAAGCCTCAGCTGGGGAGGGTTGGCTGCAGCAGTCCCCAGTGGCATGCTGTGAAGTTGCTAATCTCGAGGTTTGCGCTATGTGCATGTGAGGCTGCTAGAGGGTTGAATGCGGTGGCTGGACAGAGGTCAAAGGTCATGCAAGGGAGGAAAATGACAGCCACCAATGTGACCACATCAGCACTCTGACCCTCGTTCTTCCAGCTGCTCCACAGTAGTGTGCCTGGATCCCTGCCGGTCCCTGCCACAGGACGGACGTTGTGGAGGACATGACTGGATTAGTCTTGAGGTTTGTCTGTTCCCAGTAGCAATCCTGATGTAGGGTGTTTGTCCATGAAGGTAATACAGACATATTATATTTCAGCATGGGGGAGAAAAAATCCTATTCTGAACAGTGAGATGAGTGTAGGTGTGCCACATACACATGAAAAGTCATTTAATTGCCGGGTGTATTTACCTGGTTAACAAAACATGTCATCTGCGGGATATGTATTTTTACCTACTGAATGTTCGGAGTGAAATTAAGTATGACAGTATGTTTTTAAACTGTTTAGATCATGTGTATGGTCATGAAGTTAAAGCACATGGAAGTCTGTGAAATAGTGTCATTTATCAAATCACCAAACCCCCGTGAAACTTGTCTAAAATGTAAACTGTAGACTTACGTTATTTCATGCATGAGTTACCTTTAAAGACAGCCACCTCAGTTCCAAATCCTGAGGCAAGGATTACGCGATGCATTGGCAATAAAGCTAAATTAAGGAAACACAAAATTACACAGCTCCCTAAAGCAGGGCATTACGGATAATATATATATATATATATATATATATATATGTATGTATGTATATATATATATGTATGTATGTATATGTATGTATGTTACCAGGAAGACATGAATGCTGGCTGTGCTTTAGGTGGTGCCAAAAGGCCTCATAAACAATCTACAAAGGCTGTAAACCTCGATCCTCAGACATACTGTATGTTAGATTATTACTGTTGAACAGCAAACTCATCTGCCAGACCCTCGTGACCTTTCTGTGTAACCTCCAGGGTTCAGAACTGTGTATACTCTGGTAGCTAAAGACATGTGAACTAAGACTATACATATCATCAGAGCGCCCCGAGAAGCTCAGTACCAATCAGCTGCAGAACATTCTTCCAGAGGCGTTACCCCAGTGCCCCATTGATACGTATCCCTTTGGGTAACCCCAGAGGCCCTTTACATCCTTGCGTGCGGGCTGATACAAAAGTAGAACTTTCCTGAAGTCAGACTAAGCAAGTGTAGTATTGCAAATGAGTGGGATAAATTGAGATTGTGTGTGAGTCCTCTGTCTGGGTGAAAGCCTGATATTGCAAACAAGGAGTAATGTGCACATACCCAGGAGACCCACTGTTGCCAGGCACTGTGGTGGTAGTGTCATCAGGCGGCTGAAATTTCTCATTGGTCCCCGACAAAGCTCTTGGTAGTGAAGTGCCGGGTTCTCTGAGCTACCCTTATACAGGAGCACAGAGTCCACGCTGTTGTCTTATTTAGACACATGTCTTAGAACTTGTAAGTGGTTTGGTTTTGGCAGTAAAGGCACCTGTACACTTACCACGTGTGGTCTTGAATTCCCTGAGAAATTTCAGCAGCCTGATGTCACTGCTACCACAGCAACTGGCAACAGTGGGTCTCTTCTGGAGTGAGTGCACATTACTTCCATTTTTGCATATTCAGTTACAGGGCAGTCCGCCCATATGTGCACCTAGTACTAAACAGGAGTACAGAGCTTTCTCCGTTTGCATGAAAGTCTAATATTGATGGATGTGTGAGGGTAGGTTTTTTTTTTTTTTACCTTTGTTTTACCAGGAGAGAGACACTAAGCTGAAAGCTTGTTTACAGGTGCAACCTGGGAGCACAAGGAAGTTAAGTGACTTGCTCAGGGTCACACAGTATGCAAGTGTTTGACACAGTATGGGTATTCCCCCATGTACAGTTGATGTTGTGTTACAGCTCTGGTTGTCTGGGGTTTATTCAGACTTTAAATAAGTACATTGCTGGACAAGAAGTTAGAGCACATCAGGACAACTCATCCCTGGTGCCCTCCTCGTAATCTCACCTTCTAGTTCACAAGTGTCTGGGGTACCACATGAGGGCTGCTTCCTCTCTGGCTCTTCAAGTGGTCCCACACACACTCCACAGGAGTTTTAGTTAATTTCTATGTGGGGGTGCATTTAGAGCACTAGGTTTTGGTTGGCTAGCAGCAAAACATGGGAGGTAGGCCTGTAATAAGGTGAACTCTGTAGTGCGCTCAAGGCTATATCTAATTCAGGGGATGACTTTTCTCAGTTTTTGTGTCCTGTGACTCTGAACAACGACACAAGTGTGCTCCTTTCGAGTGCAGCACATCCTCTACACTGCTCTGCCCCTCCCTACTGCTTATGTGTTTTTATTTGTTAGCTGCAAACCTATTGATGTGTATCTTTTGTCTCCAGATGATCAATGTGCAGAAGGCAAAGTGCTTAGAGATGCAGCAGAAGTTGATGAATCAGGAGCTGCAGTTGACGACCCTGAGCAGTGAGAAACAGCAGCTGGAGGAACAGCTCGAAATACAGCGCAAGTACGTCTGTCTTTTCTTTTCCAGGAATTCGTTAGTATCTCCTTTTCATGCTTTTAGTACTCCTGTTGAAGACTTTTGATTCCACTGCTGCAAAGGCATGTTTGATGTTGACACGCAGTCAAGGCTTGCTGAGTTCCCTCCGGGGTATTTCTGAACTACATTTTGCTTTACTTCGTGACTTAACACTCTCCTACACCACCTCACCTTTCAGAGCGTGCAGCCAGAGTTGCCTATTTTTTTTTTGTTGAACAGGAAAGGAAGGCTAGGCAATATCTTCTGTTTTCAGGCTTGTCCCGGTTGGGGAGGGATTGTCACAGGATGTACTGGTTGATATTGGCTGACAGTGAACCAGGTTAAGTGACTGATATTAAATGGGAGGCATTCGGCCATGACACCGGGAAGATTCCTTTACTCGTTTTAAGAAGTGCCTGAAGATCTTTAACGTCCACTTGAACAGCCTGCTGAACAGGCAGACAGGACCTCTGTTTAAAGCCTCGTTCAAAAGACAGCTGTACTCTGCTCCTGACTACTAGGGACAGAAGTACCATAGAACACTGATCCTGGGTGTGACTTGTGCCTGTGGACACTGCTAGTTGTGGTAAAATTACAGAGCTTGGAGTTTTGGGTTTGTGAAGTAAGAGCGCACGTGTTTTATTTTTTGCTGCTGTTGTTTTTTTTGGGGAGGGGTTGGTTGCTTCCATCGGAGTCTAAAGAGGGACACGGTGTAATGGATAGCATGGGGGCATGTTGCTAGTTTCATAGGTGGCATTGCAAGGCTTTACAGTGACAACAGTGATGTCAGAGAGGCATCCCTGTTGTTACCAGCAGCCATTCATTCCTCCATCATGCATGGCACCTAGATGAAGGGCAGGGATTGGGCAATACAGAAAGAAAATGAACACCAAGGTTGGTTTGAAACTGTACAGAGTGTGAGCAGTTCTTCGAATATTTTTGACTGGTCCAGGGCAGCAGTGACTTGGCTTGAGATGCAAGACATTACACTGAATAAAGAGACTAGCTACAGAGAGAGGCATTGCCCCAGACAGTACATTAAGTAAAGACATTGAAGTTGCCCGCTCTGGATGGAGAGTAGAAGTGCTATTTTAAAGCCCTGTTAACACTGCCGCTCTTCTCTACAAGGTCTCTGGTCTATGGCGGTGCAGGCCCCCCCCTGCCACCTCCTGAGCCCGGTTGCTCCTCAGTTTACATATCCCCTGTCCACTCCGATGCAAAACACCCTGAAGAGGGGTCCCAAGTCTGTGGAGGAGGACACTGGGCGGCACAGAGGGATACTTGGAGGTGGCTTGTGTATCGGATCAAGAGGTGAAGCCTGTCCACATGGCTCTTACACTGCTCGGTCTGGAAAAGTCTCCAGTTTGCTGCGGCTCAGGAGAGGATCCAGCACGGCTTACCATGATTGGCTAAGTGTCCACCTGGCCGCATTTGCACTGCTACAGCCAGTGCTTGGGTTGTTGGAGTACAAATGCGTGTAAACTGGCCTTTAGGCAACAGACAGCATAGAGAGTGAAGAGAAACACTTTAGACATAATAACTGCTCCTGGTAGCTGAATTGAACTGGAAAGATAGAATGAGTTGTTTTATTCCTTGCCGAGTGATTGACATTTGGCTACAAAGCTCCAGAGGAGAACGTGGTTCAAAGTCTTCCTTTGTAATTAACTAATGAGTAAATAGTGATTTTTCTTGACAGCGCAGTGGGGAACATGCTGTACAGAGCAAGAACAAAAATGAATTTTTAAAGCTAATTCATGCTTAAAGTTAAGTGGGGAATATTTCTGTCAGATTACCTTTTTGTTGTGTTCTTGTCTCCAAGTCCAGGTACTCATTTGCCTTGAGTGAATCGAGGTCCATTTCAGGTCACAGATTCTTTTCCAAGTATACCGAATGATGATAGAAGTAGCAGTGAAACTAAGTCCCATTTATGACTCCTGATTGTGACATAGCCTCATTATGAGCCTAGCCCTCGTTATCACTATAGGGTATTAGCATTTGCTACTCACTGCCAACCTCCCAGATAGAGTGGGCAGCCACATTCCAAAGTCACGTGAATCCAGTCAATGAGTGGGACATGGCTCAAGCAGTCAGTGTGTCCCATCTGTGTGTAGAGAAGCAAGACAGCATCATCTGTTTAGTTGCTTGCAAGTGTCCAGCAGTTTTTCTGCCCCCCCCTCTCCGCTGGAGGTGCAGTGTGATGGTGATGGGTCAGTGACTTTCCTCCAAAACTCGGGGCGCAGTGGTGCCTCCCCGCCGCTTTGTTGCATCCTTCTTGGTTACCAGGGACAGATGAGCAGCTGGATCCCTCCTCCTCACCCTTCCTCCCTCGCCAGAGGTGAATGGTATCTGTCTCAACCTTTTGCTGGCCCACCACCAATAGGAAGTGGCAGCTTTTTTTAAATTGATTTTACTTTTAAAACATTTTAGACATACTCTAGTTTAATGTATTTGTGTGATCTTCACGTTTTATCAGCGTTTTACATTAAAAAAAATTCATCTTCTGCCTGGTCCACTGTCTGCTTCATAGACTGCAACCTCCTGATCTGACACCATTGCGTTTGTCCGGTGTCACCCCCTCCCTTTAGGTCCAGACACTATTGTGGAGGGTTTTGTGGAGGATGCGGCCTTGCAGTGCCAAAGGCCAACATCCTTCTTTTTTTTTTCCTCCCCCAATTGTTTAACCAGGTGAGACACACTAAGCTGAAAGATTGTTTACAGGTGCAACCTGGGAGCACAAGGAAGTTAAGTGACTTGCTCAGGGTCACACAGTATGTAAGTGGGAGCTGTGGGATTCAAACCCACGTCTCCAGATTTGCAGCTCAGAGCCTTAAACCACTGCACTATACTGCCTCCCAAATGCATCACCTGATGCATCAGGAGGACTTTCTCCACTGTTGTTTAATCTTGTTGGGTTAGCATGCTCGTTCTTATTGCCTCTGCTCTCCTGCTAAGTCGCATAGCCACATTGCAGGCTTCAGGTGTGTGCAAGGGGTGTCCCTTTGTGAGGGATGGCTCACAGCAGTGCCAGCTTAGGATAGGATGTGCTGCTGACAGCAGCACTCTTCCCAGCCCTGGCTGCCCTCACTCGGTCTCATAAGTCTGCTTTCAAACCTGGGTCACCTGCTTGGTAGCAAAACATACTATCGTTGGTCCATCAGTTGCTCCAAATGTTGCGCTACATCAGTTGTTGCTGAAGAAAGAAATTATGGTCACTTCTGTCCATGTTGAGGGAACAGGATGAAGATCAAGAAGGTATTAAAAAAAAAAAAAAAAAAAAATGCTTGCACCCTCTTGGTTCTCTTCTGTGAAGCAGCGTTCACATTTTTTGTTTGGTTGTTGCGTGCTACAAACAAGGTCAGGATCCAGAGGTGTTCTGGTGTGATGAGAGAAAACTGTTTTCACACATCGTGTAAAACCTAGGCAGCTGTTGGCACCATCCATCATAGTGCTACACTGTGAGAATTTTGTCCCACTTTTAGGACCTTTCCTCCTCCGTGCAGTAAGCATGCATGCTCGTGAATGCTTTGGGGGACAGCTGGTCCCCATGTTGCCAAGAGGTACCAGCACCCAGGCATCTTCCAGGTGTTTTAGTAGAGGGCTGCCATGGAATCCCACACTTTTTTTTGTGGGGGCATCCACATGGATGCTGTATGCCCACCCTTCTGGCTACTACTACTACTGCTTGGGTCTGGGCTTGAATCCAGGTTGTTGGTGTGCCGCAGTGATTACCCACTGCTAGGCACCATGGAGCCAGGTTAGGCACCATATCTTTCTGTTTCCACCATCATTTGTTGCAATGGGCCCCACTGCTGGAAGCAAGCTAAAGAGTGAGAGCTATGCTTTGGAAGCTTGTAGTATGGACAGTGCAGCTGGAGACACCAAAGAGTGATGGATGCTTAGGAATAGATATAACTAAAAAAAAAAAAGACATAATAGGTCCTAGCCAGAGGTGCCGGCTAGTGGAGCACTCTTCCACCACCTGGGAGATCCAGGAGCAATCGTAGGTCCCGACTTCTGGACTGGGCTGGTGGGGTCTGGAGTACGATGCGGAGGCATTGTGCACTGACCCCAGGGGGAAGGTGCTGAACATCTTTCTCTCTGAGCATCACCTGTTGGGAAGCATGTGGGGCTGCCATGGTGCTATGGGTGACCATGCAGCACCAGCAGATCCCTTCCTTCAAGCTGGTATCGCAGACACTCTTTGGCTGCATGACTGGGAGGTGGCAGGGTGTACACAGCAGAAAATCCTTGGAGTGAGCAGCACAATGGTTCCCCTGGGACATCCACAGCAGAAGTGGGCAAGTTAGTGCATGCTAGTGCATGGCACCAGCCGACTTCCACCTGTGTTACCAGGTGGCACTTGCACAGCAGCATCTTTCACTCACCATCCCTAAAGGAGAGCGTCCACTGGGACATGCGATTTCCCCAAAGCTGGCTCCGGACAACCCGGGCTCATTATTAAATCCAGGTCATCAGCATCACAGGCAGTAGCTGTACTGTTGTGTGGAAGGGCCAGCCTTGTGCTAAAACTTGTAACAGTGAGATCACAAGAGGCCATCACTTTCAGCATTTGTTACTAAGTGTAATCAAAATTTAGATTTAATGGAGGGCAGTGTGACCACCCTGCTAACCTAGCAGCAGCTTATCATGCTGTTGTACAGGTGACCTGGGTTTCGAGGCGAACTTGAATTGCCATGCTGGGAGGCAGGTCGAACCATAGCAGCTGCCCCTGGGTAGTGCACTGCGGTTTGGAGGGAAAATGTTTGGCTCCTGATACTGCACTAACTCCTGTGCTGGGGTCAGGGGAGCTTGCTCCTTCCACGCGAGTTGCTATGTTCATCCACGGCCATCCAAATGCTCCAACCATGCCAGGGGAGGAGAGGATGGGAGAGAAGATGGGGATAAAAATCCCACAGTCTTCTACATGATGGCTGACGTCACTGGTTTCCCTTTGGTTCTAGAGCCTGTGACACTGGATCCTGTTCCCGTGGTGGACTGTCTCAGGGGAGGAAGACAGACCTCCCTCAGAGCCTCTACCCATGAAATGGGAGCCACTGGGCGGTGGCTGGACCCTTGGGACAGGAGAATGCCACACCTGAATGGGGTATATCCCTGATGACAGTTGGCCAAAGGAAAAAAGCTCTGTGGGAAAACTAGAGAACAGATCTTACTTGAGAGGTTCCTGCAGTAGGCCTTCACATATAGGACTAGCCCTGGCATCAGGTTCCAATGGCAAACTTAGCAGCTAGAAGTCATCAGCGGGGACACCCTGATGTCAGGTGATGTGGCGTCAGCCCAGCTATAAAGGGCAGTCCCGTGCCGCCCTCCAGTTATTTTCTCCTGTCGCCTTAGTTCGTTTGGCCACGAGTAGAACAGCGATCAAATGCCCGCAGCGTTAGTCAAAGTTTTCCTTTTTTTTTTTTTTTTACTTTCTCTTCTATTCTCCCCCTACCCGCAGTGCCCCAACTCTTCAGGAGACACACATATGACCTTATTAGTCCTCACTCTCTTACCTGGAGCCTAGTGCGGTCCATCCCCCATGTAGCCTTGGTTATACCCCCCAGGCAGGGTATGAGGTGGGGCCCTTACACCCTGAGGTCCTTCCTGTTTTTGTCGGGATGCCGTCACCTAGGGCAGGCAGGGGCATTGGGGATCTGGGCCGTTGTGCTCCATCTACCGGTGGCGCTGCAGGATGTTTTTCCCATTTTCTTGGCATGCTGTGTGTCCTGACGTCAAGGCGCTGACATCCAGCACGCCACCCTTCTCACTGGCTAGGGCTTGCCATACCTTGGGTCTCCACCCGAGGTCAGACATGCACCGAGCCCTGGATCCCCCCCTCCCCCCGGAGAGGCAAGCTGCCCTTAGGCGCTCAAGCCTCCTCCCCGGCTGGCCCTCCCGAACCCGGAGTCGCTGGCGTCGCCCAGCAGAAATCCAAACACTGCACGGCGGGCCAGACTGTCGAAGTTTTCTTCGCCTCCATAAATCCTTTCATTCGATTTTTTAGACGATTGATGTCTTCTGTACCAAAAGAAGTGCTCAAGTGCGGAGCCCAACCCGCATGGGGATGACCATTCCTGCTGCCTCTGTTCTAGGCTCTAAGCACAACACCGAGGAGTGCCCCATCTGCCAGGCCTTCAACCAGGCAACTCGGACCAGGCGCAAATGGACCCTTGAGGCCCACCTCCTGAACTGACAACTGGCGTCGATGGAAATGGAGCTCCAGGAATTGAGGGAAAGGTAATCGTCGCCGGCCCTGAGAAAGAAGAAGGAGAAGCGCTGGGACAGGAGTCAGTCGCCAATCGGCAGGCCGCCAAAAACTGAGAGTACTCCTTCTGGTACCCCGTCCACCTTTTTGGGCTGGGCACCTTCTCCCCCTCCTTCCGAGGTGCGCGGGCAGCCAGGGGTCACCTCTCTGGAGGTTTCTTTACAGTCGCCTCTCTGCTTGGCCGATAAGTCACCCCTCAACTCCGTCGAAGGCGCATGGCTCCGGCGGTAAGTCTAGTGGCGGTCTTCCGACATCCACTAGCCTGGTTAGATCCGATCAGTCAGATGATGGCTCCTCCGTCACCGCCCGGACACTTCCACTCTCCCATCGGGCTCCAGCTTGGTCCCGATGTTGGACAGAGTGTCTTGTGAAGCGACTTGTCATCCGAGGTTCTTCACACCAGGGATTCACCACCTGATCCTGCGCTCCCCACTACGGAAGAATCACCAGTTGACCTTTCGTTGGGGTCCCTCCTGGAACTTCCCCCTTCACCAGGTCTTTCGCCACCCCCGGACAGGCGTCCGTTGCTGGCTGGGGATCCGTCCATGGAGCCTCCTCCCTCGGGACCTTCAGGGACCCTTCCAGATCCCACGCCACCTAGTGGAGCTTTGGCACCTCCCTGGTAGGTCCAGATCCTTCAGGCGGGTTCCCGGGGCCAGATCCCCATGTCCCACCACCGGGCGGCTCACCATCTGCTTCTCAGTACTAGACGCCAGGCCATGTACCCCTGGCGCCGGGATACCCTGGGTACTCTTACTATTCTCAAGCATTGCCGGGTTTTCAGTACCCAGGCTATGCAGGCTTTCAGCCTCCTCCATCTCCACCTCTGGCACCTGACCACGAGTCGGCCCCTCTGTGGTGGCAGGATGCCAGAACCCAGCTCCTCATTGAGATCAGGAAGTCAGTGGGGAAAATCCCCCCAGGGCCCCCCCCCTCCACTGCCTCCCTCCGGAAGGGCATCGGGTGCTCTTATTGTGGGATCTTCTGGGGTGGATCCTTCCATTCCCAGCGGTTCTGAGCCCTCCGAAACAGATTCTGATTCCGAGCCTTCGGACTCCAGATCACCCATTGAGGTCCCTCCCAAGGAGTCCCCTAAATCTCCTCCAGAGGACCCTTCCTTCGGAGACCTTTTACGCATCATTCAGGCAGCAGGAGGCTGGCTTTCAAAAGAAGTGGATCCACAACGCAAGAGACTGGCGGAACACCTGGATTTACGTACTTCAGATCCCATCCCCATCCCCCCCCGTGGACGGGCCCTCATGAGGATCTGGTGACCACGGTATGGCAGCAGCCATCCTCCATCCTGGCAGTCTCCAGAAAGGTGAATCGTACTTATTATCCCCCGGAAGGGATTCAACACCTCACCACTCATCCAAAGGCTGACTCTATGGTGATCACGGCCGCTCACGACCGGTCAGCTCAACTGAAACATCTGATCTCCTTGCCTCCGGACAAGGACTCTCATCAGTTGGACCAGTTTGGCCGGAAGATTTATTCCTCTTCCTCTTGCGCCATTCGGTCCCGCAACTATTTATCTCACATGGTTGCTTTCCAGAAGGCATCTCTCTCAGAACTGGAAAGGGACCTTCTGGAGGTCCAGGACGAAACCCTTAGGAAAAAGCTTCTAGACAAGGTCCGGATGGGAAAGTTCTCTTGCTGTCATGTATTGCGCGCAACGTATGACTCAGTGGACTTGGTGGCTAGAGCGGCAGCCATGTGGATATGCCTCCGCCGCCTTTCTTGGCTACGGATAGCAGGTCTGGCACAAGACATCCAGTCCTCCCTTTTGGATGCCCCTTTTAGGAGTTCTGTCCTCTTTGGCGGCGATGCCAAAGATATTATCACCGGGCTGCAGGAGAGCGGACGCTCCCTTTGGGATGTACGCTCTATGTACTGGACGGGGCAGAAAAAGCAGCCTTTTCGTCGCCAAAGAAGGTGGAATAAGAATCACGGTAAGCAACAGGGCAAAAGATGTGCTTCAAACAACATGAAGTCTTGCTATATTATGACATATGCAGTTAGACCCAGCCTTCGAACTGCTCCGGAGGTGAAAGAGTTAACTTTCCATGCCAGGCATGGAATCTTGAGCGCGAGCTCGGTTGAGAACTCTGTCTGTTGTTCTTCAAACTCAAACTGTCAGATTCTTTACTCCGCCTCACTGAACAGTCGCTCCGGAGATTTCTCCTGCTGCTCGGTTCATTTTGTCGGTTAAAAAGTGCAATTTCTCGGTTTTTAAACCGCATTTTGTCTATATTTTAACCACAACCGGTCAGTTCAAGCTCTGTCTGTGGTATCATAAGTAATAGATAGGTTTTACATTATTTCTGTGTGGAACTTGCAAACGTTATTATCGGTTCGGTTTGAACCGATCAGGTTGTTGTTAAACTTTATTAAATTGCATTTAGAGTGCGGTTCCCGGTTCTTATCGGTTCTAAAAAAAATGGATTTCATTACAGTTTTTTTCCACGACCCGTGACACGGTTGGGAACCGATAAGGGTGTCTTGCCTGGCGGTTGATAGCGGGCAAGTTTTTGGTTAGGCTGGCACTATGTCAGAAACCCAAAGAAAAACCGGGCCCACTGGGTTTCAAGCACTGTAGTGTCTGTGGGAAGCCTTTGCCAGGCTGACCCACACCACATGTGTTATTGTCTGGGGTTTGACCACCTCAGTGCAGACTGCCAGATTTGCAAGAATTTCCTGCAGCTACCCTGGATAAGAGAGTTGGTAGGCTCCAGGAATGAGAGGCCAAGAAGTCCACTGACCTGGATGGCCAGCCGGTTCGGTGCCAACTGAACGGAGGGAGTCTCCCTCTGACCAGGCGAGACTTCCTCGGGCAACGGAGAGCTGACTCGGAGGAGTCAGTCCCAGCAAAAGGACTAGAAAATCAGCAGGTGTGGAGCCAAAATTTCCTTCTCCAACCGCTGCAGAGATAATAAGCGATCAAAATTGTCAGTCGCTTTCCCGGTTCCGACCGAACTGGCACCATCAGGTAAGCAGTCGGTTCGAGTTGCCACGTTCAAGAATATGATATAGAGGAATTTTATGAACCGGAGGAGGGGAGGAAGATTATGAAGAGAGTGAATGTGATTTTGAAAGTCTGGATGTGCCCATTGAACCGGACATCTCCCCAGACAGACCTTCAGGAGTGTCTCCCCCTAGGCTTTCTGATTCCCCTTCTCATTTTATGTTTTATAAGAAGTGGTAAACCCTCCAGCTCCTTTGGAAGAAGCTGTGGATGAACAGGAGGAGCCTGACTATGTAGAAATGATGGATATCCCAGAGTCTAGGAGATTGTCTATTCCTTTACATAAATCTTTTAGGAAACAGACAATAAAAATTTTAAAAGCTCCTCACACTATACCTCCTGTGGATAAAAAAATGGACAAGAGGTACACATTGTCAGGCTGTGATATGGAGTTCCTTTCACAACAATGCAGCCATGTTGGGGTAGTGCAGGCTGCAGCCTGTGATAAGGCAAATATTCCCTTTGCTTCACACCCCGCTGACAAGGACTCCAGGAGGATTGATGCTATGGCAAAGAAACAGTACATGGCAGCATCCTTGGGACTCAGACAGGCAAATTATATGGCCTATGTTGCAAGATACCAGAAATCCAGATGGGATACTGTTATGGCTCTAGCGAAACAGGTCCCTGGCCAGCTGCCAAGGAACTGGAGCAGGTGGCTGCTGATGGTATTGAGGCATCCAGGTGCAATTCCATGCTGCAGTGGACTCTAATGATGTATCTTCAAGAGTCATGGCTACATCTGTGGTTTTTCAGAGTAAGGCATGGCTCGGGTGTACTAGCCTGTCACAGGATACCCAGGCTAAGGCCATGGATTTTCCTGTTGTGGTAACTCTCTGTTTGGGGAGCAGACAGAGAATTACATGAAGAAAATGGATGAGTATAGGACCACTTATAGGAGTGCACAGGCCAAGGAAAGGCAGGCCACTCCTCAGAGGCAGCTTTCAGGGGCAGGGGCAGGCCTTTTCAGACCTTTTACAAGCCCAGGCCTCCTCTTCAGCCTATGCCCAGAGGGGTTCTTCAGAGGAGAGGCAGACAGGTGCGAGCAGGCCTGCTCCCACCCTCAGCCTAAAGCCCCTGCCAAACAGGCACCCTGATGGAAGGCCAGGGCCGATTCTCCATTACCTGTAGGGGCAGGCTGGCTTTCTTCGTCAGGACTGGAGTCTTTAACATCAGACAAGTGGGTCCTGGAAGTAGTAAGCCAGGGACTGGTTCTCAGCTTCAAAAATTTCCAAAGATGAGAACCAGATCCTTTCCACCTGCAAACCCATCAGAGGCTCTCGCTCTGGAAACAGAAGTCTCAACCCTCCTGGCTCTCAGAGCTGTAGAAAGGGTACCTCCCCTACACCAGGGCAAAGGACTGTACTCCAGGTACTTCCTTACCCCAAAAAAGACAGGAGAATGGCGGCCCATCCTGGATCTCAGATACCTAAACAAGCACCTTTTAAAACCAAAATTCAAAATGGTGACTCTGGGAATTATTTTACCCTCTCTAAGGCCAGGGGACTGGCTAGCGTCCCAGGACCTCAAGGATGCCTACTTCCATGTTCTCATCAGAAGCTCCCATCGAAAGTACCTCAGATTCGAACTGCCCTCAGGCCATTACCAGTTCAGAGCAATGCCCTTCGACCTCACCTCTGCCCCAAGGGTATTCACAAAATGCCTGGCAGTAGCAGTTGCTCATTTAAGAAGGCAAAGATTGCCATCTTTCTCACCTGGACGACTGGCTCATAGTGGCCAGTCTCCAGACCAAGTCAGATTACACCTTCAGGTTACCCAGCAGCTGCTTACATCTCTAGGTTTCCTTCTCAATCTCCCAAAGTCAGTTCTAGAGCCTGTTCAGCTACCTCACCTTCATAGGCGCAGAACTGGACACAAGCAGGCCAGAGCTTTCTCCCTCTAGAAAGAGCAAAGACCCTGGTGGCTCTGGCCTCCTCCTTCACTCTGCAGGTCTCTCGACCAGCAAGGCACTCTGCAGCTCCTAGGGCACATGGCTGCCTCCACAGCAGTAGTGCAGGGAGCAAGATTTCAGATGAGGGACATTCAGTTCCATTTGAGAGCCTTCTGGTCTCAAAGGAGAGATCCTCTAACCAAATTGATCCCAGTAACTCGAACCCTGATCCAGGCCCTACAGTGGTGGCAGGATCAGAGCAATCTGAGACAAGGGGTTCCTTTCATCCCTCAATCTCACTCCTTGACCCTTACTACAGATGTGTCCCTCTTGGGGTGGGGAGCTCACATGGGCAACCTCACCACCCAGGGATTTGGTCCCCTCAGGAACTCTGCTCCACATCAATCTGTTGGAACTCAGGCAGTTTTCTAGCACTTCAGGTTTTTCTGCATCTGTTCAGAACAAAGTGGTACAGGTCAGAACAGACAACACCACTACAGTGTGGTACATCAACAAGCAAAGGGGCACTCGGTCTTCGGCCCTGTGCACCGAGGCAATGAAGTTGTGGTCTCTGGCTTATTCCCTGAACACCTCCCTCATGGCAGTTCACCTCCCAGGCAAGGACAATGTCCTGGCAGATGCTCTCAGCAGGATTTCCCAGGGCCATCACGAATGGTCTCTGGATCCCCTAGTACTGGAGGTAGTATTTGCCAGGTGGGGCACCCCTCAGATAGTTCTTTTTGCAGCCCCAGACAATCACCAACTTCCGCTATTTTGCTGCAGGCCCCCAGTGTTGGGCTCAGTCCCTCTGGGTGCCTTCCTTCTCAACTGGGAAGGGAAGTTTCTCTATGCCTTCCCCCCCTTCCCTCTCTTGTTCAAGGTGCTAGTCAAAATCAGATCTCAACCTTGCAAGATGATTCTGATTGCTCCAGATTGGGCCAGACAGCCCTGGTATCCACTCCTTCTGTCCTTAGCAGTCCACCTTCCCTGTGTCTTCCCAGGAATCACAATCTGTTAACCTGTGCCCAGGGAGAGTTTGGTCACAGATCTCAAATCCCTCAACCTCAAGGCCTGGCTCTTGAAGAGTTAGAGTTGCTGACCTACACCTTTCTCAAGGTGTACTCGATATCTTGAAGCTTCTAGGAAGCCTTCCACCAGAGGCTACGTATTCTAAATGGAAAAGGTTTTCCATATGGTGCTCTGGAAAGCATATTTCCCCAGAATCTGCTGATTTGCCCACAGTCCTGGATTATATGGTCCACTTAAATACTTTGAGGCTGAGGCCAGCTACCCTGAAAGTGCACTTGGCAGCTGTCTCTGCTTTTATATCAGCAGGAAAGCCCTCTTCTCTTTCTGCTCACCCTGTATTCTCCAAGTTTTTCAAGGGATTGCTTCACACCAACCCTCCATTCAGGGACCCTGCTCCCGCCTGGGATCTTAATGTTTGCATTGCTCAGCTTATGCAACCCCCCTTTGAGCCTTTGTCTTCAGCAGAGCTTAAGTACTTGACTTGGAAAACTGTGTTTCTGGTAGCCATCACTTCTGCCAGACGCATAAGTGAATTACAAGCTTTGTCAGTGGAGTCTGATTTTATCTCCTTTCACAGAGATAAGGTGGTCCTCAGGACTAACAGGAAGTTCTTGCCTAAGGTGGTTTCAGATTTCCACCTTAATCAATCTATATCTCTTCCAGTGTACTTCACTGACCATTCCTCCTCTGGCGAGAGGAGGCTGCACAGCTTAGATGTGAAGAGAGCCCTTAGTTACTACATAGAGTGTACCAAGGGTCACAGGTTTGACTCTCTCCAACTGTTCCTCACTTATGGTGAGGTTGGTAAAGGGAAACCTGCCACTAAAAGGTCCATTGCCAGGTGGATTGTCTCTTGTATCCAATTTTGTTATCAAAAACTGGGTAGGGTTCCCCCTTCAGGCCTGAGGCTCACTCTACCAGAGGTACAGCTCGTCCCTGGCTGCAGCCAGGACATCCCTATCATAGAGATATGTCAAGCAGCTACCTGGAAAACAGTTCACGCTTTCACCAAGCATTACTCCTGACATCCAGGCCAGAGTGATGCTCGGTTTACACAGCTGTGCTCAGAGCCTATTTCCTAAGTAGGTTCTGTCCTCCTCCATGGAGGTACTGCTGTGTAGTCTGTATGTCATAATATAGCAAGACTTCATGTTGTTTGAAGAAAAATTACTCACCTTAGTAATGTTGTTTCTTCTAATGGAGTCTTGCATATTATGACCTCCCCGCCTGCCCCTCTCAGAACCTCTGCTTTTGGGATGTGGGTGGGCAGTGCAGTGTTGGCACTTAGTAGATGCCCACCTTGTTTTTTCACCCCTTTTTTTTTTTGGGTTGTTTGGGTGTTGTGTTTTTATTTTTTGGATCCCCTGACTTGAGTCTTTGTTTTGGGACCAAAAAATGTGTTAATATTTTAGTAGCCAGTTGGCTAGTGTAGGTTTACAGCTTCCACACAGAATCTTAGTGAGTTTTGCTCAGAAGATCTGACAGTTTGAGTTTGAAGAACAACAGACAGAGTTCTCAACCGAGCTCGCGCTCAAGATTCCATGCCTGGCATGGAAAGTTAACTCTTTCATCTCCGGAGCAGTTCGAAGGCTGGGTCTAACTGCATATGTCATAATATAGCAAGACTCCATTAGAAGAAACAACATTACTAAGGTGAGTAATTTTTTCTTCTGGTTCAGGAGCACAAACTCCCCCAGGCCAAGTTTCCCAAGCCAGCCTCTGGGGCAAAAGCTCCCCTTCCCTCGGCGTCCTGACTCCTTTCCCCTCCTTCCGCTACCTCCATTAAGCAAGGAGGAATGGGTCGGAGGGAGATTCGTCACCGCAGAATCTTGGGTGTTACAGCTCATCCAGTGGGGTCACTCGATAGAGTTTTCTGAGATTCCGGCCCCTCTTCCGCTGGGATGGTCTTTCTAGCCAAGGGATCAGATCCCCATCGTCTCCCAAGAGATCCAGGCCCTTCTGCTAAAGAAGGCCATAGAACCCGTCCCTCAAAACCAGATAGGAAGGGGATTTTACTCCCACTTTTTCCCAGTCCCAAAGAAGACTGGCAATCTGAGACCGATCCTGGACCTCTGCATGCTAAACCTCTTTGTCGAGTACAAGAGGTTTCGCATGTTGACCCTTCAGGGGCTCCTCCCACTGCTCCATCCAAACTCTTGGCTGTGCTCCCTGGATATGCGGGATGCCTACCTGCACATCCCTATCCTCCCAGCCCACCACCGCTTTCTCCATTTCACTTTCCTGGACAACCATTTTCAGTTTCAAGCACTCACCTTTGGCCTTTCCTCGGCCCCTCGGGTGTTCACGAAGTGCTTAGTGGTGGTGGCGACCTTTCTTCGCTCTCAGGGCATTTACGTCTTCCTGTACCTGGATGACTGGCTCCTCGCAGCACCCTCTCCGAACAGCCTGAAAGAGGCTCGCTCTCTTTCACTCCGAGCTTGTTTTCTTTTCTGGGTGTCACGGTCAATCTGCCCAAATCCCAGCTAGTACCATCCCAACGGCTCCTTTTCCTATGGAGCAGTACTTGATACAGTTCAGAGCAAGGCTTTTCTGCCGTCGAATTGAGCCGAGACTTTGGTTGCTCAAGCCAGTCTCATGGCCCAGGCTTGGTGGATCCCAGCACATGCTATGCTCCGTCTCTTGGAACTGATGGCAGCGGCCATTTCCACAGTGCCCCTGGCCAATCTTCACATGAGGGTTACCCAATGGTCTGTCCGAGTCCAGTGGGATCAGAGGACGGACGACATGAACCAAAAAGTCATGATCTCCAACAGCCTACAGAGAGATCTTTGCTGGTGGCAAGATCTCTCCAACCTTTCGAGGGAAACACCTTTTCATTCGCCTGTTCCTACCCAAATCCTCACCGCGGATGCCTCAGACTTGTGCTGGGGAGCCCATCTGCGAGTACACAAGACAAAGGGGTCTTGGTCTTGCTCCGCATCAACATTCTGGAAACTGGGGCAGTTCTTTACACCCTCCAGGTGTTCCAGTCACTCCTGGTACCAGGATCATTTCTGGTCCAGATGGACAACATGTCCACTGTCTGGTACATCAACAGACAGGGAGGAACTCACTCGTAACCTCTCTGCAGGGAAGCAATGAGGGTCTGGTACTGGGCGATTCAGCACAGCCTGTTCTTGACAGCAGTCCACATCCCAGGCGTAAGCAGCGTCCTGGCGGACAGTCTCAGTCTATCAGTAGCCAGGGCTCACGAGTGGGAGCTAAAGTTAGAGGTGGTCGAAGAACTCTTTGTTTGATGGGGTCGACCAGAGACGGATCTGTTCACCTCCCCATTCAACGCAAAACTACCCAGCTTTTGCTCGCTTGTTCACAGGCATGGTGCTTTTTGGCAAGATGCACTGTCTCTCTCCTGGACAGGGAGGTTTCTCTACGCCTTTCCTCTCATTCAGAAGGTTCTGGTGAAACTTCAGCAGGAGGAAGCACACGTGATCCTCATCGCTCCTCTTTGGCCATGCCAGATTTGGTTTCCCCTTCTGCAGCAACTGGCACTGGAACCCCCGGTCCCCTTGCCGTTTTCCCACGACCTTCTGACACAGGAGCAAGGCACCCTGGTGCACCTGAGCCTTCAGTCTCTCCACCTTCATGCTAGGCACCTGTGGACATGGCGGTTTCCCACTACGGTGTCTCCTCACAGGTTGCACACATCTTAGTAGAAGCCAGAAAACCCTCTACTAGATCCACTTACGCCATGAAGTGGAAAAGATTTTCGATCTGGGCCCTAGCAAGACGCTGGGATCCCTTTTTGTGCTCGGAGGCCCAGGTGTTATAGTACCTCGCACATTTATCTGAGAATGGCCTTAGCTACTCTACAGTTAAGGTCCATCTCTCTGCGGTGTCTGCCTACCACCTCCTGGTGGAGGGCAAAAACTTGGCTCAGTTGGAGGTTGCCAAAACCTTTTTGAAAGGCGTCCTTCACTTGAAACCTCTGATCTGGAATCCCCCCCCGGGACCTGAATTTCATGCTCAAGAAGCTGATGACATACGCTTCCTTTCCTGGAAGACTTTGTTTTTAGTCGCAATCACTTCCGCTAGAAGGGTCTCTGAGCTTCAGGCATTTGTCTGCAAGAAACCCTATTTGATTTTTCATAGGGACAGAGTAGTTCTTCGGACTAACCTTTCTTTCCTTCCCAAAGTGGTCTCAGAAACCACTCTGAATCGAAGCGTAGCATTGCCTGTCTACTGTCCCTAGCATTCTAACGGGCAATACCTGCTGCATACTTTGGATGTGCATTGGATCCTGAGATACTACACAAACCGGACTAAGGAGGTCCGGAAATCCAGTCAGCTCTTTGTAGCCTTTGCTCCCCAGTGCCAGGACAAGGCTCTTTCCAAACAGACCGTTTCCAGATGGTTAGCCAACTGCATCCATTTCACTTACCAGAAATATGGGAAGTCCTTTCCGGGGGCAGTTAAGGGTCACTCCACTCGGAGTGTTGCAACTTCCACTACCTTTTTCAGGAATGTGTTTACTGTGGAGATCTGTGCAGCGGTCACATGGTTGTCTGTTCACACCTTCACTAAGCATTACAGTCTGGACATTGCCTCTAGGTGCAGAACTGGCTTTGGTCTTGCAGTTTCACATGGCCTTCTGTCATAATTTCCTGTGTCGACTTCTCCTTCTCCCTGATGTACCTCAGTATTATTTGCCTTTGGGACTGCTCGGTATTCAGTCCTATATTTAAAGACCTACTGCAGGAACTCTCTCGAAGTAAGATATTGCAGTTACGTAAGAACTTACCGTAACAGCAGATCTTCGAGAGAGGTTTCTGCAGTAGGTCTAGTTTCCCACCCACGTTCCCCCTACTCCTAGAATGTTTCCTTCTTCATCCTGCCTAGCCCTTGGGTCTAGAGAGGAAGCATAGTCCTAGGAGTCTTTACTCCTAGTTTCTTCTTACTGTTCTGTAGGTCTCCAGTGGAAAAGAACTGGAGGGCGGGTACAGGACCGCCCCTTTTATAGTCGGGCTGACGTCACGTCACCTGACGGGGGCCGTCCCCACAGATAATTGTTAGCTACAAGTTTGCCGTTGGAACCTGACGCCAGGGGACACGGTCCTATATGTGAAGACCTACTGCAGGAACCTCTCTCGAAGATCTACTGTTACAGTAAGTTCTTACATAACTGCAATTTTTACCTGTAGTTAACAGAATTTGGCTAGATGTTCCAACAGTGGTATCAATGATAAAGTGTGTCAGTAGGCCTGCCAGAGTTGATGCTAAATCTCTTTGTGCCACAAAGAGAGGAAACTGGTGAAAGATCCAGGTACAAGAAATGTAGACTTTGGCAGCAGATAAGGACAGCTTGGCCCACCTTGTCTGCCCATTTCCCTACCTATTGGATAAGTTACAGATTCTAGTTAATCAACAGCTTACTTCCTCCTACCCCCCACTATAATTGCCTTATGTCTGTCCCATGCATTCTTGAATTTCCCCACTGTTTTTGACCCCACAGCCTCCTCAGGAAGGTGGTTCCATGCGTCCACCACCCTCTTTGTGAAAAAATACTTCCTCCCGCTGCCCCTGGGCCATCCCCTCTATCTTCAAATTGTGCCCTTGTTTTGCACATCTTTTCTGAAAGATGCTACCCTCTTGGACTTTGTTGATTCCTTGAGGTACTTGAAAGTTTCTATCATGTCCCCCCTTCCTCAAGGGTATACATATTAAGCTCTTTTAGTCTGTCTTCGTATGGCTTCTGTTGCGGACCCTGCACCATATTAGTTGCCCTCCTCTGGACTGCCTCCATCCAGTCTACGTCCTTGAGGAGATGGGGTCTCCAGAACTGCACACAGTACTCCAGATGGGGTCTCACCAACTGTCTGTACAAAGGAATAACAACTTCCTGTTTTCTACTGGTGATGCCTCTCCCGATACATCCCAGTATTCCCCCAGCCCTCCTTACTGCCATCTCACATTGCTTGCCTACCTTAAGGTCGTCTGATATGACTACCACCAGGTCTCTTTGCTGTTGTTAGTATCCCCTCATTGTGTGCTCTTCCCCTGGGTTTTTGTTTCCCAGGTGCATTATTTTGCACTCCTTTGCATTGAATCCAGGCTGCCATACTTCTGACCATTCCTCCAACCTTGCCAAGTTCCTTCTTATCCTTTCCACCCCTCCTTGTGTATCAACCCTGTTGCAGATCTTTGTGTCGTTTGCAAAGAGGCATACCTTTTCTTCCAGCCCCTCCTCAATGTCTCCTATAAAGACATTAAAGAGAACTGGTCCCAGTACTGAACCCTGTGGTGTCCCACCTAGTAAACCCCCCTTTCTTTGGAGTGTACTCAGTTTACTACTACCCTCTGCGTCCTGTTGTCCAGCCAGTTTGTTACCCAGGCTACCACCCTGGCTAGCTAACTTGTTTATTGATCTTTTGTGTGGAACTGTGTAAAATGCCTTGCTAAAGTCCTAGGTAGGCCACATCCATAGCCCCTCCCTGGTCTACTACTTTGGTCACACAGTCAAAGAAATCTATTAGATGCTTCTGACATGACCTTCCCGCTGTGACTCCATGCTGCCCTTGGGTCCTGTGCCCCACTGGCCTCTAGGTACTCAAACATTTCTTTCCTTCAGAAGTGATTCCATGATTTTTCCCTACCACTGAGGTCAAATACCAGGTCTATAGTTTCCTGCTTCTGCATTGCTTCCACTTTTGTGATGGGTAATCACATCTGCCCTCCTTCAGTCCTGTGGTACCACACCATCCTCCCATAGTTTGTTAATAAGGGTAGTCAGTGGTGCCACTAGGTCTCCCCTTAGTTCTTTTAGAATTCTGGGATGAATCCCGTCAGGCCCTATTGCTTTGTCCACCTTGAGTTTTAGGAGTCATTTCAGGATCCTTTCTTCTGTGAATGGACTGGTATCGACCCCCCCTGTCCATATTGCTTCTGTTGTTTGATTTATGTACCTTCCCCTCTTCCTCTTTTGTGAATACTGAGCAACAGTAGACTTCTAGGAGTGTGGATATGTTGTTCATCCACACTCTTTGGCATGTCCCTTTCCCTTTAAATCTCGCCGGAAAGTCTTCAAGCTGGCTTCTCCCACCTGCCCGGGTGGTAAATACCTTGGCTGCACCCCATGACGCCAGATCTTCCTTTCCACTGGAAGAATCAGGTTCCCTTGTGCTAACTCTAGCCATCGTAGGCCCTGGATTCGTATAGTTGTTTTTTACTGAATTTAACTCTCAAACCGGCCAGAGTTTCGCTTCCCATATTGAAGATCGGATATGGAGGACAAGTTGTCTCAGTTTTCACCGTGTACGTGGTGGCCAGAAATGCTGCGCACCGATCCCCACCTTACCCGCGGTACTGCCTAGGTGTCGGTCATGACACCACCACCTGTATCTTTTGCTTGGCTTTCCATCCCAATGTCCTTGATGACCACATGGCGCGCCTTAAGCTGGGGAGGCCGGAGAAAAGGAACTCACCGGTGAAATCAAAAGAAGCGAGGTGGGCGGTTTCTGCGGCCGTGGGATTCGCCGAGCAGCTCGAGCAGATGAAGGCCTTCGAAGAAGAAGCTGTCCAAGCTTCGGCCAGCCGAAGTTTCTTTGTGTCTCTCAACCTCGGTTCTTCCTTCACAGGTTCCTTCAGGGAGATGTACCAGTCTCTCCCCACCAGGGGTGAGGCACCCTCGGGCTCGCACTCCTCCCGCCCTCGGAAGTGGGACAAGGATCCAACGTCTTTGAAAAGGAGATGTTCCTGGGACCGAGTACCAGGACACTGCGACCTTGACTTCGGTCGAGATCGCTTCCTCGGCCACCGGCTTCATGGATCTTCTTTCTGGCCAGGCAGAGACCGAGGAATCGGCTGATCTGGCCCTTTCTTTCCCTGATGACGAGACATTTCCTTCGGGTGTTCCCATTAAGGGAATAGATCCGAAGCCTCGATTTTCACCAACCATCTGGGCAAATACAACAACCTTTGCCAGCAGCAGCAACATGGTTTTAGAAAAGGACACAGCACTGCCATGGCCGTTCTTGAGTTTACAGGAGCCATCCACAACTCCCTTGACCATGGTCTCCTAACCGGAACTATATTCATAGACCTGTCAAAGGCTTTTGACACGGTCCAACATCGCCTCCTGCTTCGTCGGCTACTGAACACTGGCCTATCTACGGAATCGGTGGCATGGTTCAGTAGCTATCTTGGCAACAGGACCCAATGTGTAAAAATAGCAGACGTGCTCTCCGACACTAAAGAGGTACGCTCTGGTGTCCCTCAAAGCTCCATCGTGGGCCCACTGCTTTTCAGCCTGTTCCTCAACTTTCTCCCCGACTCCAGTCCTCAGCAAATAATACTCTATGCAGATGACGCTGTGATTCTTGCCTCCCATTATGACCCAAGCCACCTGCAACAAACCCTTCAACATGGTTTCACCTCAGTCGAAAACTGGTTCAAAGAACATAAGTTAATCCTTAACCAGAAAAAAACCAAGACCATGATTTTCACCAGCCACCAAAACAAGCACAAACATCTCCAACTCTCCTTATACACCTGCCTAGGCAGCTCGACTCCTCCAGATATCTAGGAATCACCTTAGACCCTCACCTGTCCTTCGCAACCCACATAACTAATGTTGCAAAAACAGTGAACGCCAGACTGGGACTACTCTACCGCCTACGGCGGCACCTGACAAGAGGTCCTCGCTGCCGCTGTTCAAAGCTCCATCATCTCCCAGATTGATTATGACCTTGTCATCTATGGCGCTGCCACTACCACGACACTCTGAAGGATAACCACTACCCTAAACAAGGCCTGTCGACTCATCACTGGGGCTAAGCGTCTCACACACACCTGTGACCTCTACTCACAAACAAACTGGCTTCAACTTGAAAATAGAATCCAGTACCAAACCTGTGTGGTTGCAAAGAAAATCCAGTTGGGAATCGTCCCTCCCGAATTCTCTTCACTTCTTCAAACAAAAAGCAGCTCCAGAATCACCAGGGGATCAAAGCCACAACTGTTTCGCATCCCCCGCTGCCGCACACCCCTAGGCCAACGATCATTCGTCTACAGGGCCCCCACTTGGTTTAATGGTCTTGCCTATGATACTAACACTACCACTGGTCTAGGTGCCTTCAAATCCAAGCTCCGTAACACCCTTGTCGCTTCCAGCACCCGCAACTGCCGTGGATAACTACTCTACACCACTCCTCCACTGCTCTTCTCTACTGGGCCCCGTGCCCATCGCACTTGCCCTAGCAGGCCTCCTCCCCTTCTGCACTTCTGCAACTGTCAATGCCGCCTGGCTGCCTCTCACCCCGCCTTCAGATTCCCCCTCACTCTCCTCCCTGCTCCTCCTTTGACCTCCTGTTACTGCCCCTCTTATCCTCCTACCCCCCCTTCCGATCTCCACCCATGTTTCTTCCATGCAACATGTGTTTATTGTAACCTATGATGTGAAACCAATGTTATGACGTGGAACCTTTGTAAAAGAGCCCTGGGCTCCAAGGTAAACTTGTAATCCTAGAACTAATAAATAAAAAAATTAAAAAAACTATACCTCAGATGCTGAGTACAGGTTCCATACTCTGGACCTGAGACATTCTCTCGACTACTATAAGGAAAGAATGGCGGAAATTCGTGGAGAGGTTCACCAGCTGTTTGTCACCTGCGCTGAAGCAGCTTCTGGCAGACCTGCAGCCAAACAGACCATTGCAAGATGGATCACATCATGCATAGGTCTGTGCTATGAGTTGGTGGGCAAGAAGCCTTCCAGAAGGTTAAGAGCTCATTCTACCTGCCATATGGCTGCGTCGGTGGCTGCTTCCAGGGACATCCCTATCCAGGAAATCTGTCGGGCTGCTACTTGGAAGTCAGCAAACACCTTTATTTCCCACTACCACATCGACCTTGAGTCACGCCAGGATGCTGGTTTTGGGGCCTCGGTTTTTCAATGTCTGTTTCCTAAGTAGGGGGTGTGCGCCTTGCCTCCCTCCTCCCAGAGAACTGCTAGGAGTTAGCCAAAGAGTGTGGATGAACAATATATCCACGCTCCTAGAAGAACAGGTTACTCACCTGTAACAGTAGTTTTAGGAGTGGTATATGTTGTTCATCCACATGCACCCACCCGACCTCCCCGGCTTTAGGCACATCACCTTGCTTCCAGTAGGCTAAGATCCGGCATCATGGGGCGGAGCTGAGGTATTTACCACCCAGGTGGGTGGGAGGAGCCAGCTTGAAGACTTTCCGTGAGATTTAAAGGAAAGGACATGCCAAAGAGTGTGGATGAACAACATATACCACTCCTAGAATTACTGTTACAGGTGAGTAACCTGTTCTTTCAGTATCTCTGCCTTTTCACTGTCACCCTCTGCCCACCTCCCCTTCCCTTTATTAAGCCTCACTATCCTTCTCTTGGTCTTTCTTCGCTCCCTGATGTACCTATAAAAGGTTTTCTCCCCTTTCTTAATTGAGTTGGTTATCTTTTCCTTGGTTTGGGCCTTTGTTATTCTGACTGCCTTCCCTGCTTCCTTCTTCTTTAACTGATACAGTTCTTTGTCCTGTTCCTTCTGTGATTCCTTATACTTCTTGAATTCTGTCTTTTCCTCTCTAATCTTCCCTGCCACCTCTTTTGAGAATTATAGAATTTTTTTTACTTTGTTTTGTTTTATTTGCTTCAGACAAAGGCTTGTTGCTTCTGCGATGGCAGTTTTGATTTTTCCCCATTGTTCTTCCACCCCTCCATCCTGCCCATTTGCTAGAGCAAAACTCCTATAGGGCTTAAAGATCATGTGCAATACTTTTTTTCAGAACTGAAACAGCAGCACTATTCAGTGTGTGCTTTTTTTATGAAAATCCACCATTTCATATATTTTGAGTGCCTTTTTGGAGTACACTGTTTCTCCGTTTGCTGGATATCAGACCTTCTGATCCTGTTGTGCACTGCATGTCTACAGCTTTGTGTCAGTTTTGCCCATGACCTAGTTTATCTATAAAGAAGTCGGGGAGTGTCACATTGATGAGCTCTGCAGACTCTTGTTTCAAGGAAATGGCATTGCAGCCCATCTCTTGTAATCACTCTGGGTTTTCCCAAAAATGGAGAAACTGGGAGAAACTATTCGGTGCAGGCCCATCTGAAACATGGAAATAGAACATTGGCAAGTACAGATAACCCATTTTGCCTTCAGCTACATGCTGGCAGCCTGTCAGAAGGTTCCAGGGCAATTCGTGTTCTGTTCTGCGCCATAATCTCAGACCTGACTGCATTGGGGGTGGGCAACGAAACTGCTTCAGCTGCTGCAAGCCTGCAGGCCACCCCGTTATGTTGCTGTTGTGTGTATGGGGGTCGGCAAAAAATGTCAGTGCATTCTAGCCTAGGCTTTTGCCTGTTTATCACCTGCCATGCCTCTCCTGTTTCCCTGAGCCTGGAATCTCAAGCATGCTCACCAGAGGGCCGAGTCATTGAAGCAGCGGTAGGGCGACCACTTGCGATGTCATTGACCTGTGTTCGGAAATGAGCTTGGGTCTCGGGGAGCTGGCTGGTGATACAGAGATTAAGCATCCCAGGGACAGCTTTCATTCCTCGAGGTGGGGGACACATTGTCTCACTGCTTGACTCTCACCTGGTAGAGATTAGATGGTAGTGCAAGCGAGCGCATGTTGCATGGAAGGGCTTGCTGTTGGTCACCATGCACGCATATGTGCCACTGCATGCATACATGCATGCACTTAGTGCATGTCAGCAGCCTGGGTAGAACACCAGTGGGGAAAAAACACCCCAGTTTCATCTGGCACGCTCACAGGCCCATGCACGACTGTCATGGCTGACCATCCAACCCCACCAGTACAAGATTGAGTAGAAAAAAAATCCACACTGGTCCCAGTGATGGAAATGACTATGCGCTAGTTACTTCCTGTCCCTGTGGCATTGCCTCTCTTGAGTCCCCCCGGCTGACAGGGACTTTCATATTGCAGCAGAGCCACTCCATGTCCCCAGGCCTATCAGGGACTTTCACTTGCTGCATTATCACTGTCCGAGTCCCACATTTCTGGCAGGAATTTTCACTTTGCAGCACAACTGCTCTCCGAGTCCACGGGGACCTTTGGGGACTTTTACTTCATAGAAATACAGAGTTTGTTGGCAGAAAAGGTTCAGTACCCCATTTAGTCTACCCTATTTTTCCCTGCCTGTTTTAACACCCTGGACCGTATTTGGTCACCAGTGTCTCTCCCACCACCCTTACCTTTACATATTATACCCATGTGCCTCTCCCATGCATGCTTGAAGCCCCCACTGTATTTGCTCCCAGAACCTTTTCTGGCAGGCTATTCTAGGCATCCACCATCCTTCTTAAACTTTCTCCCCTCTAGCTTCACGGCATGCCCCTGTGTTCTGGTGCTCTTCCTCCTGTGAAAGAGCCCCCCCCCCCATCTGTACCTTCACCCCTGTGAGGTACTTATAGGTCTCAATTATGACCCCTCTCACTCTTCTGTCCTCCAAAGAGTACATGTTGAGATCTCGCAGTCTCTCTTTGTGTGGATTGTTTCTCTGCAGCATAGCCAAGTCCCCTTGGTGCTGTGGGGACTGCCTGTGGAGGTACTTTTATTTGTGTGGCAGTGCCACTCTCGCTCTTCAATCCCTAGGTCCTAAATACTGTGTGACCTTGGGCAAGTCATTTAACCTCCTTATGGTCCAGTCGACACAGCTACAGAAATGGGTAGAAGCAGTGCCCCCACAACTAAATTGGGGAAGACAAAAAGATATGAACAAGTCTGGGGTGTCATTGTCAGGAAGGGTGTTTAAAGGTAAGAAAAAATGTGTTTGCATGCACATATACGACTCTATGTAATGCTGTGTGTGTCTGTATAGTACTGTATGTGCCCGTTTCTATGTAGTGTATCTATATATATAGTGCTCTGTGTGCATGTCTACGTGTATAGTGCCATGTGTGCATCTTTGTAATGTTGTGTTTCTCTATGTAGTATTGTCTGTGTAGTACAGTATATGTGTTTTTGTACTTAGTGCTTTTTGTGTACATCTGTGTATGAAGTGCTCATGTGTATTTCTGTATGTGGTGGTGTGTAAGTGACTGTATTTGGATGTAGGGCTGTGTGTGCGTGCGTCTATGTATGTAGTGCTGTGTGTGTATACTCGTGTGCATGCATCTGTATATGTAGTGGTGTGTGTGTGTGTGTGTGTGTGTCTGTCTGTCTGTAGTCATCTAAGTAGAAAAGTTTTTCTGTTTGGTGAGGTTCCAGTCAGATTTCCTCTAGTATATCTGTATTTTCTCAGATTTTAGAGTACCCTTTGAAGCTTAATTTTTTTTTTGAGACTTAGTCGTAGAATCTTGATGGCAGAAAAGAACCTTTTTTTTTTTCCTTTAATCAGGAGAGAGACACAAAGCTGAAGCTTGTTTACAGGTGTGACCTGGCAGCACAAGGAAGTTAAATTACTTGCTCAGGGTCACGCAGTATGCAAGTGGGGGCTGTGGGATTTAAACCCACGTCTCCAGGTTTGCAGCTAAGAGCCTTAAACCACTGCGCTATACTGCCTCCTGCCCATCTAGTCTGCTTCTTCTCCTCCTCCCCCCCAACTATTCTTTCCTCCTTCCTCTGATAGCACCCTTCCATCCACTCTGTAACCCCATGTGCCTTTCCCATGCTGTCTTGAAACCCAACACTGTTTTGGACCCCACCACTTCCTCTGGAAGCCTGTTCCATGCTTCCACCGCCCTCTCAGTGAAGAACCATCCCCTCACATTGCCTCTGTAATTTCCCCCCGTAGCCTCAAAACTTAAATGTTATTGAAATTTCAGACAAAAATAATACGGACATAGTACCTAACCACATCTAAAATTACAAGCAGGTTATGGAGAACCTGTACATTAAGAACCATGTGTGGTCCTGATCAGGTGCGAAATGTATAACTTCACTATTTGGTTGCTAGAAAAGATAAATACGGTGGACCTGTTGTTGTACACCCCACAACCAGTAGGGATAGACATGAAAATTTGGGGTGTGGGCATTCTCCTAAATGTTAATTTTACCTGTAGGTCTACGCTTATACCCTTCTCTCTGTCACAAGGGGGAGAATTACTGTTCATTGTCTTAGGTTGTATACCCAACATCCTTTAGAAGTAGGCGAGGAAGATGAGTGAGAGGGGACTGTGTTCTGTCTGTAGCATTGCACTGACATTGACCAACTAGTTTGAGTTAAGGAACACCATCCAGGAGAGGGTCAGATAATAACTAACAAGGACAGACCACATTAAACATGTAGCTCTGTAACTGAGTTAATTTAAAAGGCCTTAGATTTCAGAAGACCTTTTGCTTCTTAAAGTTAACAGCCTTAGGCCATCTTCCCCAAAAGTTCATTTGACTGCAGTTTTAAACTATACAGTAGGTCAAAACTGGATGAAAAAGCTGTTGCTTTTAATGGAGTTTTTGAAAGGTCCCTTAAATGTTTAAATCATATGTATCCTCACGTTAAATAACCCTGCCCCCTCACTGAAACTGAATTGGGTTCTTTCTTGTCTTATTAAGGAGCCTTATGAGCCCATGGCCAGTTGTGACTTAAAATTCCTCACTTGGAAAATGGTTTTCTTAGTAGCTATTACCTCATCTAGAAGTATGAGTGAGCTTCAGACGTTTTCCATCCTTCCCAATTTCCTTAATTTCCACAAAGAGAAAGTGGTTATGAAGATACAAAAGTGTTTGCCCAAGGTAGTGTCATGCCTGTCAACCTTTTGTCACAGAAATGTGGGACACAGACACTCAAAATGAGGGATAATAAGGGCACAGACCTTTATAATGAGGGACATATCTTGAAACATGAAGATACCAGCTCAGAACACTGTGGAAACCAGTGTGTTTGCTTGTATAAAGTTAATTTTTGATTTAGCATCTTAGAATATTATTATTTGTTGCTTTATAGTCTGAATTTACAGCACATTCTCTGTCTGGACAGCACCTTTTCCACGAGGAATGGATGACGGACAGAGCAATTTTTTTTTGGGGGGGGCTTAAAATGAGGGATGTTCATACCTCTCAACCTTTCAGCATTAAAATTTATAACACTAGCCTTCAAAATGCAGAGCAAAAGGCCAAACTGTGTAACACTTTCTTATTTTAAAGAATAATATGTCTACAGGTAGTGGGCCCCATATAGTTAGTGTTAAGGAATGTTTTTATCATGTTAGTTCAGTGATTTAATAGTTTCTGTGTCCAGAAATGGCTCTAACATTATTAAGAACATCAGTATACCTTTGCTGAACAAGGATAAATTTGAGTGTAAAAATCATAGCGTTATGCAAAAATCTGGCAGTTGAGTGGTATGGGGACATCCGTCATAATCTGGGACAGTTGAGAGGTATGGATAATGTTGAGTTTCATATGAACTGCCTGATACTCCATGCCCCCACATCATGCAGCTCCAGGAGAAGCAAATCTCTATAAACTGAACATAAAGATAGTGCTATTCCATGAACTGTACTAAGCCTCTCAGAATAAAGTTACCCGTTACTTGTTAGTTATGGTTTGGTAGTCAAAGGCCAGCCAGCAGCAAGGATGACTGTATCTTGTTGGTCAGTGTCCTGTATGTCACACTGTTATACGTTAGCTGGTAGAGAACCTCCCATTGTTCTCAGAGCTGATTCTACCAGGGGTTCAGCTGCTTTGGTGGCAGCCTTCAGGAACATTTCCCTCCTGGAAGCTTGTAAGGCTATTACTTGATCCTCCACATACATCTTTGCATCCCGTTAGTGCATTAATTTCCAAGCCAGAAGCGATGCCATGTTTGGTACTTCAGAATCTATTCCTTAACTAATCCTAGTATCCACCTTCAAGTGGCACTGCTGTGTGTCTGCTTAAAGTGGTAAGCAGATGAAAACATTAATGTTGAAGAAAAAGATACTTATCTTGTAACTGTTCATTCTTATTTTTAAACGTAAAGAAATTGACATCAGTGTTTCTAGAGTGGTACGTTTCACATTTTCAAGAGTTGTGTGTCAGACCCTCTTATGGTTAGAATTGGTCCTTAAAGGAAAACTTCATCTTCATATTTTGTACATTTTATTTGTTTCCACGTCAACAGGCAACTCTTCATGAAGCTGTTAGGGATATATGTGATTGCTTTTCACAGTTTGTACTAGTCCCTGTAACTGTCCTGGGGGTCTCCATTTTCTTGTTGTTGAAATCTCATTTTCCCTGAGAGCTGCATTAGCAGATGAGAACATGATTTATCAGCACCCTTTAGACTCCACAGTGTGCCTGTCTGCTTAGAGTGCAACAAAGCAAATTCCAGCAAGGTGTGAAATACCCCATTTACCTTTACTTGGCTTTGCAAACTCACTGAATTGTAATGCAGAGACTAGCCCAGGAGGTAATGAGAGGGGCTAAGCCATTATTTAAGTATGTAAGTGAAAAGGGGAAGAAGAGTGGTGGGATTGTAAGGTTAAAAAGGGAAGGGGGGGGAGACTGTGCAGAGGGTGACCAGGAGGCAGACATCTTGAACAAATACTTTTGTTTAGTGTTCACAGAGGGAAGAAGAAGGGGAAGGGCCACAAAAAAATTAACAAAAGCTTTTGAGAGAATAAAGTGGGCACTAGTCCTTTTTTGGAGACAAGAGTCCTGAAGGGACTTGCTAATCTGAATGTGGACAGAGCAATGGAGCCAGATGGGGTGCATCTAAGGGAACTGAGCAAGCTCAGGGAAATACTGACTGCACCTCTGACAGGTCTGTTGAATGGCTCACTGGAAACAGGAGTGGCTCTGGAGGACTGGAGGAGGGTGAATGTAGTACCACCACACAAAAGCGGTATCGGGAGGAGGCTGGTAATTATAGGTCAGTCAGCCTGACATCGGTGGTGGGAGAGGGAAAGTTAATGAAATCATTGCTGAAGGAAAGGATTGTGGTACATCTTGAATCCAGTGGGTTTCAAGACCCAAGGCAGCATGGTTTTATAGGGTGAGAGGTCATGTCAAACGAATCTGATAGATTTCTTTGACTGGGTGACCAAGGAAGTAGATCAGGGTGGAGCAGTGGACATGGCTTACCTAGAGTTCAGTAAGGTGTTCGACACCGTTCCACACAGGAAATTGTAAGCAAGTTGGGTAGCGTAGGAGTGGGTCCAAAGGTGGTATACTGGATGTGAAAATGGTTAGGGAATAGGTGACAGAGGGTGGTGGTAAATGTAGTTCACTCCAAGGAAGGTAGGGTGACCAGCTGGGTGCCTCGGGCATCAGTGCTGGGACCCGTCCTTTTAACATCTTTTCATAAGTGACATTGCAGAGGTGCTGGAGGGGAAGGACTGCCTTTTTGCGGATGACACCAAAATCTCAGCAGAGACCTGAGAGAATTAGAGGAGTGGTCAGGGGTATGACAGCTGCATTTCATTGCAAAAAAGTGCAAAATAATGCACTTAAGGCACAGAAACCCAAGGGTTGAGTACAAAATAAGATGGAATGTTATTGACGGCTACCAAGCAGGAAAGAGAGGTGAGGATAGTCCTATAGGATGATCTAAAGATGGCCAGACAGTGCAAAAAGGTGGTAGGGAGGGCTAGTGGGATGTTGGGGCGCGTAGGGAGGGGTATCACCAGCAGAAAGAGAGAGGTGGTGCTGCCCCTGTATAGATTGCTGGTAAGACCCCACCTAAAGTATTGTGTCCAGTTCTGGAGACCACATCTCCGGAAGGACATAGAGTGGAGGCAGTCTAGAGGAGGGCATCTAAAATGGTGCAGGGTGTGCTTCAAAAGACCTATGAGGGGAGATCAAAGGACCTCAGTATGTACACGTTGAAACAGAGGAGGGAGAAGAGAGATACGCTAGAGACGTTTAAATACCTCACGGAGGTAAACAAGGTGCAGGATGGGAGTATTTTTTGGAAGAAAAGGTGCTCAAGAACAAGGGCACATGCTGTGAAGCTGGAGGGGGTAGATTCAGGAGAGATGTGAGGAAGTACTTCATAGAAAGAGTGGTGGATTCCTGGAACAGCCTTCCAGCAGAGGTGATGGGGGCAAAAACAGTGGTGGGGTTCAAGAATGCATGAGATAAGCATAAGGGGGTACCATTGTGGAAAAGAGGCTGGGGGGAGAAAGAGCTGTAGATTGGGCATGTTCTGCGGTAATAGTGTAGGTAGGGAGAAATGGGCAGACTGGATGGGCCAAGTGATCTTATCTGATATCCGAGTCTATGTTTCTATAAACTGCATTAAATTTGTGTGTTTCCAGAGAGTTTTATAAGGATATTTGTACTTTCAGCGTAGAGCTACGTGGTAGAAATGGGTGCTGTGACATCATGTTCGCAAATGCGAATGCCGCTGTTGTGGACAGTGAGATTTCAGCAGTGGGTGCTGTGACATCATGTTGTCAAATGCGAATGCCACTGTCATGGACAGTGAGATTTCAGCAGTGGGTGCTGTGACATCATGTTCTCAAATGCGAATGCAGCTGTCATGGACGGTGAGATTTCAGCAGTGGGCGCTGTGACATCATGTTCGCATGCAAATGTAGCTGTTGTGGACAGTGAGATTTCAGCAGTGGGTGCTGTGACATCATGTTCTCAAATGCGAATGCTGTTGTCGTGGACAGTGAGATTTCAGCAGTGGGTGCTGTGACATCATGTTCTCAAATGCGAATGCAGCTGTCGTGGACAGTGAGATTTTAGCAGTGGGTGGTGTGACATGTTCTCAAATGGGAATGCAGCTGTCATGGACAGTGAGATTTCAGGAACCATAAAATGGAGCCCCCCCAAGATAGTTACTGGGGACTAGCATGAACAGTGAAAACAAACTAAAGCAGGCACGTATATCCTCAACAGCTGCAGGAAAAGAGGAGTATGTGACATGGAAACATGAGGGTGTAGTTTTCCTTTAAGTGCAAGCAGATCCTCCACACTGATTGGTTGACTCGGCACCAATTATTTACGATTGTTAGAACTGGTGATTGTAGGGGACATTCTTGTCTCCCACAGCTGCCTGTTCTAAAGATCACAAATAATCAGCATGCACTGAGACTGGCTGAGCCCTGGGGGGGAGGTTTAGCCACCAATTGCAGTATTTTTATTTTTTTTTCATAAATACAGTATCATAGTAGTGTTCAATTAGCCACATTGTATTTTTGTTTTACTAGCCACATTTGATTTTCATTAGTAGTGGCTGTCCTTAGTACTCACCCGTAAGATCAGACAGCGATTTGTGTGGCCATCTCTGAACAGTCTTGGTTGTAGAACTCATACAGACCCTCTGCCATCCCCCATACATTTACAAGACATTCTTTTTTTTTTTTTTTTAATTCAAGTTTATTGTATGTTTATGCACAAGTCAACAATACCACATTTTACATTTCACAAGGTTCACCTTATAACAAATGTATCCATCTTGGTTAGATCTCCAGTCTGCAGTCCATTTTATAAGAGTGAAAGGTATTACATTCCAGTGCTAGCACCAACATCTTAACATTTCATTTATTATTGTTTACTGATTTATGGATTCTCTTCCTTCTGCCCATTCTTGTTTACCTTCTTCCCCTCCTCTCCCCCTCCCTGCGTATATTGGTCTTTCCATATTATCCATGGAGTCCATTTACTAATGAATGCCTGGGTGCGAAGATTGACTTGAGTGTGTTAGTTCCTCCATTTCTTGTATTTCTTGGATGATCTCCATCCACTGCTGGATGTTAGGGAGGTCAAGTTTCAGCCATCTTCTTGTTCTTGCTTTATGTGCAGCTGTTATTAAAACATTCCATAAATATATTTTGTCTTTCCCTTTGAGTTCCCCAGGAGGCAATCCCAGAACCATATGTCTTGGGCCTACCCCCTCTGTCACCAGAAGTATTTCCCCATTCGCCTGTTCGACCTGGCTCCAGAAACATGACAGACATGGGCACTGCCAGAATATATGGAGGTGGGAGGCCCTTGGCTCCTGGCAGTCCCTCCAACATGATGATGGGTGGGATCCGTCCCACTTATTCTTCATCACCGGAGTGATGAAGAAGTGGGTTCTCACCTTCCACTCAAACTCTCTCCAATGCGAAGAGTAGGTGGTTCTATTTGCTAATAAGAATACTGTCTCCCATTCCCCCTCTGACAGTGTCTCTCCCATCTCATTTTCCCATCTTCTTTTAAGTGGCTCCGTGTGGGTCATCCCTCTTTCCCTCAGAGCTCCATATAAGGCTGAAACATGTCCTTTAAGTCTCTGATGTGCCAGGATTTCTATCATGATATTCAGCAAATTGCCTGGGGTAGGATCCCTAGATCCCTGGGCTCTCAGGGTATTTATATAGGTTCAGATTTGTAAAAATCTAAAGTGATCTGTTTGTTGTAATTTATAATTTTGTTTAAGTTGGCTAAAGGTTAATATGTTATCTCCATCCATGAATTGCTTGATGGTAGTCAATCCCAACCTCCCCCACCTTCTAAAGGTTTGGTCCTGGGTTGCGGGTGCAAAGTCTGGGTCCTAGGCGAACCACCTCAGTGGCCACAACTCTTTATTAAGTTTGTATTTGGTCCATAGTCTCCTCAGTGCCCGTAGCGTGTTTCTTACTGTCATCAAAGTTATAATTCCATCCTATTGTGTCCGCCCGGGGTCCGCACCCCTGGTGCCCAGAGGGGCTCCTCCTGTGTTTATGATCTCTGTGTTTTTCCAGTAGGCTATATAATCCTGGTCTGACCACAGGAGGGCATTCCTCAGGTGATTTGCGAGGTAGTAATCCTCTAGATTTGGCAGTGCTCTTCCCCCATGCTTTTTATTAATGAGCATAGAGACGTTCATAATTCTGGGTCTTTTGTGCGCCCAGATGAATGTTGTGATGATCTTCTGCTAGATCTGTAACTGATAATGATGAATTTTAATGGGAAGACATTGAAAAAGGTAAAAAAAAAACCTGGGCAGGATATTCATAGCAACTGTTTATATTCTGTCATAAAGGGGAAGATTGAGGGAGTCCCATCCCACCATGTCCCTCCTAATTTGACTTACCAAGGGATCGAAATTATTTGTGAATAATGTGGCAGTGCTTTTAGTAATAAGGGTGCCTAGATATTTTATTTTTTGAGAATTCCAGTTCAGGGGGACTAATTGGGTAATTTCGGGTGAGGGGCTATAACAAAATTTAAGTACCTCCGTTTTTTGCTTATTAAGGGCATAACCCGAGTACCTTCCAGATAGATCCAGGAGTCTCCATAATTTGGGCAGTGAGTCTTCTGGTTTGCACAGATAGAGTAGGACATAGTCCACGTAGAGGGAGACTTTGTGCTCTGTATCCCCAACTTTCACCCTGTGAATCCCTTGATCCTCTCTAATAGCTTGAGCTAAAGGCTCAATATAGATGGCAAGAGAGGACACCCCTGTCGTGTGCCCCTTCCAAGCCTAAACCTCTGGGACACACCCCCGTTGACCATAACACAAGCCTGTGGGGAGGCATATAGAACTTTAATAGACCCTTTGAATGTCTGGGGGAAGTCCAATTGTTCTAAGACTACAAATAGAAAGTTCCAGGTGACATGGTCAAAGGCCTTTTCAGCGTCGAGGCTCATTATACATGAGGGAGTTTTGTGTTTGTTAATTATATCTATTATATTAATAGTTCTTCTTACTACTTCAGGGGCCTGCCTACCCTCTATAAAGCCTGTTTGATCTAAATGTATTAATCCTGATAGTAGGGGATTTAAACGGGTTGCTATTATAGCTGTGAAGATTTTATAATCTACATTTAATAGAGAGATTGGCCGATATGAGCCACATTCTTTAGGGTCTTTCCCCTCCTTGGGTATAACCGTGATTGTTGTATAGTGCCACGAAAGAAGGACTATCTCCCCCTCCTGCCAGACCAGATTAAAAACGTTCTGTAGTAGGGGCACTGTTTCTGCTTGAAATGCTTTATAGAACTCGCTGCTGAAGCCATCAGGTCCTGGGCATTTCCCTACCTTTAGATTTTTTTATAGTAGATCTTATTTCTAGCCCTGAGATTGGGGCCATTAAGGTTTGTTGTTGATCTTGAGTAAGTTTGGGGAGCTGTAACTGTCCAAGGAAGCATTTTGCTTCCTCTGGGTGCGTTTCTTTTTGCGGATGATACAGGGCCTTATAGTAGGTGACAAAGGAGTTTGCTATTCTTTCCCATTTGTGGGATAGACTTCTCTGGCTGGGATGTCTGATGGCTAATACATTAGCTCGAGCAGCCCTTTGTTTAAGCCTGTAGGCCAGTAATCTGGCAGCCCTAGAACTTCCCTCATGAAAGGATTGTTTCAAATATTGAAGTGCCTTTTCTGTATCAATTTTATTGATGTTTTGTATTTTAGTTTTAATACTTTTTATCTCTATTTCCCTGTCCTTACACCAGGTATGTTTTTGCAAACCCTCCTCCATCCTAAGTTGTTCATATAACGTGTCTAGCTGTTTCCCTCGTTTTTTCTTTTTATGGGTGGCTGTAGATATGATTTTCCCCCATACCGTTGTTTTTATTGTATCCCGTGATATCTGGGCTGTTATCCCTGTCTTATTTATTTCTGTTGTTTGTTTTATAACGTTTTTAATTTTTTCCCTAACATCTTTATCCCTGAGTAGGCTAGTGTTTAGCCTCCACTGGGTGGGTTTCTTCGGTAGCTCCAACTCGACCTTCACCATTATCGATTGATGGTCCGAGAGTGTGGCTCTGCCCACCTGCATTGAATTAAACAGGGATATGTCCTTGGCATAAGTAAAAAAACATGTCCAGCCTAGAGTAGATTTTGTCTAGCGGAATAGAATGTATTATCTTTGGCCAATGGATACTTGGCTCTCCACACATCTGTCACTCCCGTATTCCTCAACGCTCTGGCTAAGCCTTAGCCACCTTGCTCTCTGCTGTGGGTATACCTGATGTGGAGCCTAACTTTCTGTTTAGAGTCACATTCCAGTCCCCCCCCCACCCAGCAAAAACGACTTCCTTGGCCTTCTCCGCTATGATCTTAAGACGATCTAAATAAAAACCAAGCAGAGAGCCTGGCAGGGCATAAACATTAACCAATGTCACCTGAACATCTTGTAACCTTCCCAAAACTAGAACGCAACAAGCTCCAGGGTCCGTCACCACCTCAGTCTCCTCATATGGCAGGGAAGCCGAAAGTAAAATCGCTACCCCCCCCTTCTTCCTCTGTCCAGGGAAGTGTGATATAGTGTAGGGTATCCTTTAGAGTTCAGTTGTAGTACCTCTGTAGGACTTTGGTGGGTCTCCTGAATGAAATTAATATCACATCTTTGGTCTCTTCAAGAAATTTCTGTAACTGCTCCCTCTTGATTGGGTGATTTTAATCCCATTAATATTATAAGACAGAATTTTAGTGTTAATTTGAGCCATGGTGAGTTCTGTGGTTGGTTCTGTGTGATCTAATCAATGTCTCTATCTTATATTAGTAATTCACCTTTTCCCCCTGAACTCCTCTTTTATTTCTTTGCAAAATAATGAATTCCAACCGATAAGATCTATTTCTACCATAAGGATTTGATTCCTTGTATTTCTGTATCCAACTGATAAGATCTATTTCTACCATAAGGATTTGATTCCTTGTATTTCTGTATCATAAACTGATCCCTGTGCTTTCTATGTTGAAATAACCTTATAACCTTATACATAAACGGAGTAACACTGTTAACTTCTTCCCAACTTTCCCCAGTAGATGGGGGTATAACCACTTTAAAACTTCTGAACCTTTGAACCAATTCTGAAAAATTACAACCAATACCTAGACTTATTAAGAACTTAGGTAATATAAGGCTGGGATCGTCATCTCAGACAGTCCTCACCCAAGGGTAGATACTATCTCAGAGCCCAGCTGTACAATCTCTGGGAAGTCTGGTCCAAAAAATATGATCGTAACTGTTATAGGGTGGGTCTACAGGCAGACAAATAACGTACACAGAATCAGCAGTTTAGGTGCAACTCACTGTTTGCTTGGTGGGATGTTTATTACTTCATAAACAATTTACAGCACCAAAAAGTAAAAATAAATACAGAAAACAAAAGAAACAATATAATAAACAATCAATGGCAATTCCAAAGACTTCTCTTTACTCACAGACTGGAACTTCCCTCCAGCTAGGTCAGGAAGAACTGACCCTATCTAACTTGCCACTTGGAGAGGTAGGGTGTATATACCCACCTCCTTAGTCAGGTGACCCAGTGTTCCTTTTGTACAAGGTAAATTCGATGAATAACCTTTCAAAATAGTGTTAAGTATCATAACTTTCTTTTATACATTAGTACAAACTTCCCTCTTAGATCTACTATGTCACAGGAGTATTTAAAACACAGAAAAACTGTAACTGTTTCTTCCTTTTTCAGGTGTTTGCAGCACAGGAGTTAGTTTTGCTTTAATTGCAGTTTGAAATCTCCAAACATATTTTAGGGGGCAAAACAACTGTCTTCAGCTTTGTTCTGTGCTTCCTTAAACATGCACCTTTTTAAAACTGAAGCTAAGCAAACTATTTTAGCTATTCCCTTTTCTTTACAAAAAGGAGCCTAAGTGGTGGTTGTTTTTAAAAGTACAGAGTCCAGCCGTCGGCTGAGAGCTTTCCTTTTCTCTAGTTGCACTTCAAAAGGCTCCCCAGTCTCCTTAGAGACCTTTATTCACACGGAAAATATGTTGCAGAGCTTAGTCTCTTTATTGGAGACACTTGCCTTACAAAGAAGAAGTTTTCCAATATTTGGAAAAAGCAGATACTGTCTGACGTCACGCATGATGTAGCTTGGCAGGCTGTCTTGGCGCCCGTCGTGCTGGCACTATGCAAGTGCTAACTTTGCAATTTTAAGCAGGAGCATTGCTTGGGTGGGTTTATCTACTAAATAAAGGCGTTTCTTCAGCCTGTCTTTATAATACAGCTACCTGCAGTTCATAAATGCCTTTTAAATCACAATGTGCTGCTTGTGTAACAGTGTGTTCACCAGCTCAGGAAACTCGAGGAGACATGAACAGACAAGGAACAAGGAAATGAAGAGAAATTTAAACAGCAGGGAATTAAGAAGGGAAAGAAGGGGATTTTGTCAGGAGGTGGCCTGCCTCCATACAGAAAAATAGGGACAGCATAAAAAAAGAACAGGAAAGTGGTTGCAACCAGAGGTTTAAGTAGTAGAAAAGGTCCCATGCCTCAGTGGCAGGGACAGACCCTGTCACAGTAACCTATTGTGACCTCCATACCCCAGTCACTAACTATGAAGTTCAGTACTTCCTAGGTCAGCCCCTGCTAGTAAAGGACTGGTTTGTGCCATGCTAATGACACTGGGCCCACTGTGGTAGTGTTGGGCTTGCCCCATCAACGGGGAATCTAGAAGGTGGGACCCTTCTCCCCTGGGCATTGCCAACGTCAGCAACAGTGTGAGGACTAAACGGAACATGACCATTATGCTAGTCATATCACTCTCCATCCCCTCATTTATTTAGTTCGGGTGGGAACGAGGAGATCCCCCAATCAGAAGACCCCCCTCAGACATAGAACATGTCATCCACCTTTACTTGCTGAATTGTTCTAGTTCCCCACAGAATAAACCGAGAGCGACCCAGTTGCCCTTTTCATTCAAATTTCAAAGCTCCTCTTTCCTTCCCATATAGGATATTCTATGCCTTCAAGTATCCACCCTCCCCTCCTCCCTCATGAGCAGAGCCATGTTTTTTGCAAAGAACATTTAGCCCATGATGGCGCGAGACAAAGCAAGTACCATTATAACATTTATACTAGTAGTTCTCTCCCTCCCCCGATCGTACTTTAAGTCCCATCAAAATATAGTACGATTAAACTGTTCTTTAGTCCCTTGGGAGATTCTAGACAGTCCACTTGTAGGGCCCAAGGTTTTTATTAAATTAGTGCAGTTAAGCAGGCTTTTGAGTGTCCTTGAATTGTTGCTGGACCATCTCGTTGTGCTATGCATTTTTCCCCGTCTCTCCTCCCTCCGCAGGCACCTGTCACCATCTCAGCCGATTGTGGGGGCATCAAAATTAGAGCGCTTTACCTGCAGAGATCACAGTGGGGAAACTGAGGGAGTCCAAATGTCTTATAAATTGAGCCTACCTAACAAGTCACTGTCCAGAACCCCCTGTGGCATTTTCCATCTCCTCTTGGGCGTCTGTAGCGTTTTGAGCATCTTGCAATGTAATCCCGTCGATTAGGACTGGAGATCCATAGTTCTTTAAAATCGTACAGATGTCTGCTGTTAATGTGGTAGCTTGCGTTGGTTGGGTATGCTGTTGCATCAGTGTTCCTTTTCGCGCCACCGCCCAGGCCAGCTGCAACAACTCCTTCTCAAGGTGCTCCTTGACGAGATGTGGGGTGGTTATGCCCATGCCTTCCAGAAATTGAGCTGCTGCTATCAGGTCCTCGTATATTTTAACTCCTTGGCCTGTTTCCACTTTTAAACGTGCAGGGTAAAGAATTTGGGCTTTAATGGTTTTAGCTTTCAGTTGTTTGAGGATAGGCCACATCGTACACCTGCTCTCCTGTACTGTATTAGTGTAGTCATTGTCAATAGAAATACGCTGGCCCTCAAACCAGATTGCCTGTGTTCTCCAGGCCCTGTGGAAAATCTCGTCCTTTTAGTGATACAAAGTCATTTTAGCAATAATCGAGCTGGGATGTGCTTTCAGATTATTGGGCCACTGCACAAGGGAGTGATGGGCCCTGTCCATGGAGAGGTCGAAATCAGGAGGCAGTTTTAATGATTCTCTGAGGATTCTTTGCAGATGTGGTATCATGTCCTGGGGTCCCCGTTCCGAGCCTTCAGGTACTTAGTAGACCCTAATATTTTGACGCCTGCTTCTTCCCTCCAGAACGTCCAATTTAGCTGTTAGTTCCCTTTCCTGAGTGAGTAGGAACAGTAGCAACTTGTCATGTCGATCAGTTTGTTCCGTCACATGCATTAGGCCAAGTTCGAGCTGATCCGCTCTATGCTCTATTTTACTGAAGTCCACTCTCAGTTCCATGAGGGTGGCATCAATTTTGGTGACCGTCTTAGCAGTCTGAAGGATCAGTGCCACTAACTGTTGTCGCTCGTCCTCCGATGTAGTTAGGAACACCATGCGGACCTCCTCGTCCCCAGACTCGGCCATTGTAGACGATTTCTCAAGCTGCAGCAGTTGTTGTAGCTTTTGAGTTGGAGTCTGGGCATTCTTTGTAAGTAGTACTTTTGATCTGGTTGATTTTGCGGGCGAATGCATAGTGGATGACGGTGGATGCCGTTAGATTATGTTTGGGGCTTCTCGGAGAGAATCTCTAATCTGCCATTTCACTGCTGATGTCACTGGAAGTTCCCCTACAAGACCTTCTGAGCCACTGCAGAAGGTCTCAAAACACCAGTTCTCCCCCCCACCCCCGTTCATCAGCACCTTTTTGGGGGTTGAAGTGAAGTTTTCCAGCCACTAGGCAGCAAGTTTGGTAGCTGGGAAAAATCCACTGGCTCCACAGTCCATTCCTCTAGCCCAGCTTGTGTACTTACTGACAGGTTACCTTCTCTAAATCACGAAAGCAGAACATGTTAACGGAAACCTGCAGTGGCCTGATGCAGAGCCTACCAGCATGAGGCAGCTGCTTATTCTAACCCCAGGAAATCTTACTGTATTCTGACATATGCAATATGGTCCCACCATAGTACTGCCCCGGAGCTGAAAAAGTTAATAGAACCTATGCAAATGATAACATGCTAGGCTCAAGCTTGGTTTTCAAACCACTGTCTCTGGTAAACAGCCTACCAACCATCCGTTTCTTCACTCCGCTTGACTAGTCAGACGCCTCGGAGAATCCTCTGCATCTTTACTCAAGATCGTTTTATTTTCTCAGTTTTTACCATTTAAAAGTTATTTGTTTTTGAATTGCAGTCTCTGGTTTACAGGTAGACTAGTTTAGATTAGCAGATATTTGGTAAGTTCTCAATTTCTGTCCGGTTTCGCTGGTTGGGAACCGAGATTTTTCCTTTCTTCCTTTTGCCAAGGTAATTTTTAAACATTTTTTATTTTTCTGTGGGAACACTACCGCCTACCGGGCGGTTTGTTCTTTGGTCATTAAACTGACCTTAAAAAAAAAAAAAAAAAAAATACAGCTTTGTCTAAAAGGGGTTCAGCAAATTTTCTGTTGGCTATATCTCAGACTCCTAAGAAAAGAACCAGTCCAACAGGTTTCCAGCACTGTACTGAGTGCTGGGAAACTTTTGCTGAGGCTGATCCCCTCTTATGTGTATGTTCTGTCTCCGGTTTGCCCACTTAAAGACAGATTGTGAGATATGTAAGCCTTTTCCTCAGTCAACGCGGGACAGGCGTATGAACCGACTGAAGGAAAAGATGTCCGAAACAACCGCTGACCTGGTTACGGACAAATCTCCTGCCTTAAAAGTTACTGATGAACCAGATGAAACCCCTACTGACCAGGGTACCAGTTCGCAGGGAAAAAAACACACCGCTGAACAGGCCACTGAACCAGCAACCACGGATAAAAAAAAAAAGAGGAAGGAGAGGCATGGACCAAAAGTACCGTAACCATTGAACCCAACGGTTCCGACTGCAGAGGAGATCCGAATTATTCAATCTCCTGCTGGTTCGGTTCCGTGGTCCTCGGTTCAGTATCCTGTGGTTCTGCCGTTAGGTTCATCCTTGGTTCCCGTTCCCCACGATTTTGAAGCTGAGGGCTTTGGGGATGACTAGGACAATGATTATGATGAGGATGAGGACCTAGGGGAATCTGGAACTAGATGGTTCCCCTGATCCCCAGCATCCTGACTCCCCTGATAAGGGGTAGGAGACCTTCACTACCCTGTTTGCTTTTATGCAGCAGGTTGCTCGAACTTTGGACCTCCCCACTCAAGAAGCAGCTGAGGAGGAGGAGGAGGCCGACTGTGTAGAGATGGTGGATGTAGCTCCAGCTAAGAAGCTTTTATTCCCCATCCATAAATCTCTCAGAAAGCATGTGCTCAAAATTTTACAGACACCAACTTCATTCCTTCAGTAGACAGGAAGCTGGATAAAAAGTACTGGGTGACTAAACCTGGTGCGGAATTCCTGTTTGGGCACCCTAGCTATGAGGGGGTGGTACAGGCTGCTGCCTGTGAAAAGGCTGGTATACCAGTGGCATCCCATCCTTCTGATAAAGATTCCAGGAAGATAGACTCAATGGCCAGAAAGATTTATCTGGGTTCTTCTCTGGCCATTAGACGGGCCATCTACATGGCTTATGTAGTTAGGTTTCAAAACAGCTTGTGGAGCATAGTAACAGAGATTTCTAAGTTCTGCCCAGACCAATAGCATCTAACCTAGCAGAAGCTGCTAAAAGGGGCATTGAGACATCCAAATTGCAATTCACAATGGCTGTGGATGTCAGTGATACTGCAGCCAGGTTCATGGCTACCTCTCTATCCCTGAGGAGATTTGCATGGTTTAGGACTACCAGTCTCTGTCAGGACACACAAATAAAATCTCTGGATTTCCCCTGCGACCCTTCATCCCTCTTTGGCCAACAGACTGAGGCCTATATGAAGAAGATGGATGAATACAAGATGGCTTATAGAAGTGCAGCCAAGGAAAAAGCAGCTACCACACAGAAACAGCAGAACAGAGGAGGGGAGAGCAAGGCTTCATTACAGGCCTTTCTTCCAAATCGAAGCCCTTCTGGACCATTAACCCCAGAGGGGCTATTTCAGGGGCAGGGGTTGAAGGGGTACTGGTAGGGCTGGACCCAGTCCTCAACCGACCCCACAAGTGAAGCAGACCCCCTGAAGAGTCCATCAGGGTTGCCTCCCCTCTCCCACTAGGGAGCAGGCTTGCCCATTACCTCCAGGTCTGACAATCGATAACTACAGACAAGTGGGTCCTGGAGATAGTGGGCCAAGGCCTTACTTGCAACTTCAAATCTTTGTCCAAGCTGAGGACAAGAGCCTTCAGTCCTCCCTCTCCATCAGAAGCCCAACTACTGGAGGAGAAGGTAAGAAAGCTGTTGGAGGACAAGGCAGTAGAACCTGCACCCCTGCTTCAAAGGGGTAAGGGTTTCTACTCCAGGTTCTTCCTCACAGTAAAGAAAACAGTGGAGTGGCGACCCATTCTGGATCTCAGACAACGAAACAAATACCTGACAAAACCAAAATTCAAAATGGCCACTCTGTCAACCATCCTACCCACACTCGGACAAGGGGACTGGTTGGCCTCACTAGATCGGAAAGATGCCTATTTCCATATTCCCATCAGACCATCACACCGAAAATTCCTCAGGTTCAGGCTCACATCAGGCCACTACCAGTTCAAAGCAATGCTCTTCGGCCTTTCCTCCGCACCAAGAGTGTTTACAAAGTGCCTGTCACTAGTAGTGGCATACCTCAGAAGGCAGGGTGTTAGTCTTCCCCTATCTGGATGACTTGCTGATTGTGGGCCAGTTGCCGCAGCAGGTTTCAGACTCCCTAACCTTGCTTCAGAGGGTCTAGGTTCCTTCTAAACCCAAAAAATCAGTGTTGACCCCAGTCCAGCTACTGGACTTCATAGGAGCAGAGCTAGACATGATGGCAGGAAAGGCCTTTCTCCCCCAAGGAAGGGTGGAAACATTAATTCAGCTGGACAGCTCTTTCCAATTGTCCAGTCCCAGGCCAACAAGGCACCTCCTCCAGCTATTAGGCCACACGATGGCCACAACAGCAAGTTTCAGGAGCCAGGTTACAAATGAGGGATGTTCAGTTCCACCTCAGGTCTTATTGGTCACAATAAAGGGACCATTTGTCCAAACTGGTACCAGACACCAAATCTCTATTCTTAGCGCTTCAGTGGTGGCAGGAAAGAGAAAACCTAAGGCAAGGTGTACCTTTTCTGCAGCAGCTTCCGTCAGTGATATTGACCACTGATGCCTCCCTCCTAGGGTGGGGAGCATACATAAACAAACTGAAACCCTCCTTGTATTGGCAAGAGTTCTATTGGGCAAAAAACACGCAGTCAGCATTCGAGACATTCAGCAAAATTATCCTAGACGCCCTAAATAAATATGCCCTTATAGTTAAGGTGCGAATAGCAGAAAATGCATGTAGATGGTTCACACCATTATTAAAATCTGCATTGACTGAAAGAGATAACCTGTGGAAAAAAGTTCGCAAAACCCAGTCTGCTGCGGACTTGTGCAAGTTGAAAAGGGCATGAAACTCATGTACTAGAATGGTTAGAGATACAAAAGCTGCATGTTATCATTCTGAATTTCTCTCTGCAAAATTTTGGAAAACCGTCAAGGACTTATCTGGTCACACATCCGGTAGCTCACTACCTGATGAAATCTCCCTAAACAATAACACCATTAATGACAGACTGGAAGTTCTGGATGCCTTCAATCATCACTTTGCGACTGCAGGTTTAGCCTTCGACAATTCCCCTGTGAACTTGATACGCTGTCAGGTGGATAATAAAGGTGCAGATCCTAGCGTCACTGATTCAGTCTTCTCCTTGCGTCCTACTACCCTGAAAGAAGTTGAAGACCTATTGCTAAAACTGGATGTAAAAAAAAAAAAAAAAAGTGCTGGTGGCGGATACCCTCAGACCCATATTTTTAGAAGGTGGCCATCCATGTGTTAGCTATGCCCATAACCCATTTATTTAACCTATCATTAACTCAAGGATCCATTCCTTCAATATGGAAAACAGCGCACATCGTGCCCCTGTTCAAGTCCGGAAATCCCTGTGGTCTAAATAATTACAGACCAATTTCGATTCTCCTGGTCTTGTCAAAATTACTGGAAAAAGTCGTAAGTAACCAGCTGAGGCAGTATCTAGAAGCTAATAACCTGCTTAATCCAGTCTAATCAGGGTTTAGAGCTAAACATAGCACCATCACAGCACTTGCCAAAGTGACTAATGACTAACAAAGAGAGCTAGACAACAGGAATTACACCCACGCCATATTCTTGGACCTGAGCAAGGCCTTCGACACTGTCGACCATTCTCTGCTACTGTCTTCCCTGACCTCACTAGGTGCTGACCCATTATCTTTACAGTGGTTCAACAACTACCTCTCTGATCGTTTCCAGCAGGTGAAAGCGGAAGGAGATCTCTCAACTCTCAAACCTCTCCTAAGAGGTGTTCCCCAGGGTTCTATCTTAGGACCAATTTTATTTGCAATATACATCAACAATATTGATGAAAGCATAACTAAGGCCAACATTCATCTGTTTGCAGATGAGACGGTTCTTTACGTAAGCCACCCGTCATTAAAATCTGCATGTAATGACCTTCAATCTGAGTTCAGCCTGCTGCAACACCAACTCCTAAACAAAAAACTATTACTTAACGCCAAGAAAACAAAAGCAATGCTCTTTTCTCCCTCTGCCCAAATGGTAAATTCAGCCCTATCAGATCTTGTGCTGCAGATAACTACAATTCTTGGCGAGAAGTTGGAATTTGTCCCTAAATTCAAATACCTGGAAGTATGGCTAGACCATAGGCTGTCCTTTATAGAGCACATTGAAGAATTCCTCGAAAAAATTATGACAGAGACTTGGCCTGTTCTTTAGGATAGCCCGCTTCTTAACTAGAGATGCCAAACTACAGCTGGTACAATCAAACCTTTCTATCCTTGATAGATTATGGTGACATCCTCTACAGTCACTGTCCCATTTCCTACCTCACCAAACTTATATTACATTATATCATAGAGCTTTGAGGTTCATCAAAGGCCTGCCTTATTCCACTCACCACTGCTCCCTATATCAATCAGTGGGATGGAGTTCTCTTCAATTCAGGTGTGATTAAAAATGCAGCCTTATGGACCCTGAGAGCCATCTCCAAAAAACTGCCCCAATACATTATAGACTGTCTTCCTATAAAACCAGACGGCAATTACGCCCTGAGAAGTTGCAAAGCTCTCCTCCTGATGGTTCCCAAAGTTAACTCTTGCTTTGGCAGGGCTGCTATAAGCTTTACACTGTCCTCCTTGTGGAATAAATTGCAAAAAAAAACCTGAAACTGAGGTCACCCATCGGCATCTCGTCTTTCAGGCTCTTATATTCGCGTCTCAGACATGATCAGTGCAATTGTTTCCCATGACCATGAAGTGTCATCATGCTAACCTGTACCATTTAACCATGAACCAATTACTTCTAGTGCTTGTCTCCTCCTTGGCCCTGGTCTGTCATCATGCTTTCATGAAACACCTTGATGCCTCTGTCCTCCCTTTGATACTGGTCTATCTTCCTGCTTTCTCCAGCCTTCTTTTCACAACTCTATGCTGCACTCATCCACAATCTACACGTAATCATACTATAAAAGTCCTAACTCCCCTTTCCCTCTTCCGTAGGCCCCCACCGCCGCATCAGTTCTACCGACCTATTCTTGAGACTTCACTTCTCAAAATGTTTATCCTTCATTTACATATTACATACCCCTCCTGGTACCCTATCTGCCATTTGTTGGTGGTTCTCCAAGCCATTTTCATGGCTAGTACTAGTGACTGCCCCTGATAAATGAACTAACTGGTACTGCTATACAGAAAACATGGTTTATATACAGTTGCATGGTTCAGTGGTGGACCTGCCCCCTTGTATTTGAATCCTCCTCTGTTATGGCTTGCCTTGTCTTCCTTTTATCATTTGACTCCCCTATTACTGCACCATTGTGTTTGTGTTTATATACTTATTTACATGTATTTATATGTTTTTTATGATGGATGATACCCGACCCTGTTCTAACCAGGTCCATCTTATAAAAGAGCTCTGCTCAATGATGTTAGCCTGGATAAATAAAGATTTTGATTGATTGATACATAGGAGACTAGACAGCTCACGGGACTTGGATCAGGAAGGAGAGCCCCCTTCATATAAACCTGCTGGAGCTCAGAGCAGTGCATCTGGGGTTCAGTCTTTTACCTTGGTACTCAAAGACAAGGTCTTGCAAGTCAGGACAGACAACACAACCACTATGTACTATATAAACAAGCAAGGGGGCACAAGGTCCTCCCGCCATGCACAGAAGCCATGCTGATATGGAAGTTGGCTTATTCTCTGAATCTGTCTCCAACAGCTGTGTATCTGCCAGGGAAGGACAATGTCCTAGTAGATGCCCTGAGCAGAATCAATCAGAACCACCACGAATGGACACTGAACAAACAGGTTCTCCAAACAGTGCTCAGAAGGTGGGCACCCCAGAGGTGGACCTGTTTGCAGCCCCAGAGTGACACTCACCAACTACCATAGTTCTGTTGCAGGCCTCCTGCAGTGGGAACAGTGCCAATGGATGCACTACTGATGGACTGGACGGGGAAGTTCCTGTGTGCATTCCCCCCTTTTCTTTACTTCTCAGAGTTCTAAATAAACTCAGGACACAGCCAGCAACTATGATCCTCATAGCCCCGGACTAGGCCAGACAGCCATGGTACTCCCTGCTTCTGGCAGTGAGTAGACTAATATCCCTGCCCAGGAGGTACAATCTCCTAACATCCTCACAGAGCAGAATCCTTTACCCCCAACCTGCAGTCCCTCAGACTCAAGGCCTGGCTCTTGAAGACATAGAATATGCTGACCTTAGGTTGTCAGAGAGGGTTCTTCAGGTGCTCAGAGGCTCCAGAAAACCTTCCACAAAACAAACCTACTCTTCAAAATGGAAGATTGTTTCACTCTGGTGCCAGCAGTAGGAGGCGGTCAGTACTCATGCCAGCATATCAGCAGTACTGGACTATCTGGTGCACCTTCATTCTCATGGCCTCAAGCCGTCTTCCTTAAAGGTTCATCTAGCAGCAGTCTCAGCCTATCTCTCAGCTGGTAAGAAATCTTCCCTGGCTTCAAATCAGGTGTTCAAGAAATTTAAGGGGCTTTTGCATTTGCACCCTCCACATGGGGAGCCCGCTCCTGCATGGGACCTGAACATCTGTATTGGACAACTGATGCAGCCACCCTTTGAACCCATGTCTTCAGCAGAGCTGAAGTACGTCACGTGGAAAACTGTGTTCTTAATAGCCATCACCTTGGCCAGAAGGATCAGTGAGTTACAGGCTCTGTGTACAGAATTTAATTACGTCTCTTTTCACAGAGACAAAATAGTCCTGAGGACAAACAGAAAGTTTCTTCCAAAAGTGGTGTCTGATTTTCATCTAAATCAATCTATCACATTGCCAGTCTTTTTCATTGATCATTCCAGCTTAGGGGAATGCAGGTTACAGAGCTTGGATGTCAAGACAGCTATCAGCTACTACCTTGAGCGCACTAAGGATCATAGACAGGAAAGGACTCTGTTATTACTGATCTGTGGAGAGGTTTGGAAAAGGAAAAGCTGCCTCAAAGAGAACCACTGCCCCTTGGATTGTTGCCTGCATTCAGTTTTGTTACAGCAGGGTGGGCTAGGAGCCCCCTGTTGGCCTCAGGGCCCATTCTACAAGGGGCACAGCTGCTTCCATAGCAGCTGCAAGAGACATAACTTTGTTGGAAATATGTAAAGCAGCTACCTGGAAAACTGTTCACACATTCGTCAAGCATTATAGCCTGGATATACAGGCCAGGAGTGATGCTAGATTTGGCACAGTGGTACTGCAGAGCCTGTTCCCTAAATAGGTTCTGTACCCACCTCCAAAGGCATTGCTTGGGTAGTCTGCATATGTCAGAATACTAAGATTTCCTGGTGTTAGAAGAAGGCATTACTTACCATAGTAATCTTGTTTCTTCCAAGGAAATCTTACTGTATTCTGTTGTTCTTTTTCCTTAGGTCATCTGTGACCTGAGTCTTACAGATGAATTCCTATTGCTTTTCAGATGAGGGAATGTTTATAGGAGGAGGAGGGAATTGTTATTGTTTTCTGATTAGTATTAGTACTGGATAGTATAGATAGCTTCTTGTGCGAGCTTTGTTAGAATCTGACGGTTGGAAAGAACAAAGGACAGAAAATGTTTATCAGAGCTGGTTTTGCCTCACGCCATGCTGTAATAGTTTATAAGCCTTAAACAGAAAAGTAACGGCAACTGTTCTGGGAAACAGATGTATGGCAATTGCCTAAAGTGATGCTGATGGTAGGGTACTGTAATTCCCAAACAGAAATGGCACCAGGTCCGATGTAAAGTCGGCAAATACACAAAGGCACAAGAGAGGAAGAGAAATATGGACGAAGGGAGTAGGCTTGATACTTGTAATCACATCAGATGGGGAACTAAATAATGTAATAGTAAAAGTGGATGCCCTTCTTTATCTAGGGAGCAGGAGGGGTATAACCCCCTTATTTTCGGGGGTCTCCCCTCCTTCCCCGAAGGAAACAATAATGGGGGCGGGAGGAGATGTTTTTCCAACAGGATGTCTGTGTATCAACTAGTGTTGGCCACGCTGCTGATGTTAGCCATGCCCAGGGGAAGAGGGAACTACCCTAAAGACCTCCCTTTGTATGGGCAAGCCTGATACCATCATTGCAGGCACAGTGTCATTAGTATGGAACAGGCCAGCCCACCGACACACATAAGGGCTGACCTAGGAAGCACTGATGTAAATAATTGGTATAATCAGGGTCATAAACAGGGAACTCTACATGTATTAAACTTTGCATTGGAGTACTCCGAGTAAGGGTTTAAACGCCCTGTCCAGCAGGAACCTGAAATAACCCCCGAGTCTCGAAGGAGACTGGCGGGAACAAGGACCCCAACTTTGTTCCACTTACGTTTTACAGTTTATTTATACTGTTGTTTTTCTCAAGATTTGGGGAAAAGGTTAAAGAGTTTAAGTATAGTTATACTCCCCCACCTACTGGGGAAACTTGGGAAACAGTTTCTAATGTTAATCAGTTTACATTTAAGTTTCTGTTTAAGGTAATAGTGATGTTTCAGAATCGGAAGCACAGGACTCATTGCAGAATTTTGGTATACAAGGAGCTAGATTCATGAAGGAGAGACAGATTTCTGTGGCTGGACTCTAATACCTTGGCCGGAGGTGAGGGGAAGACCTCGGAGGGGGGGGGACACTCTGTTATAAACTAAAGAAGCTGGCTAGATCAAAAGGAAGCGTTTATAGAAACTACCATGGCCCAAGTTAATACCAAAATATTATCCTACAACATTAATGGGATTAATCATCCAATTAAGAGGAAACTGCTACAGAAATTTGTTAGAGACCAGAGATGTGATATTAATTTTATCCACGAGACCCACTTGAACCTCACTGAGGTTATAAAATTAAAAAATAAAGGGTATCCCACACTGTATCATGCCTCTCTATATAAAGGCAGAAAGAGCTGGTAGCAATTTTTCTATCGGCCTCCATACCCTTTGAGGAAACTGAGGTGGTATCGGACTCCGGAGCTCGATATGTTCTGGTTACAGGGATGATACAAGATGTCCAGGTCACACTGATCAATGTTTACGCCTCTGGGTTCCCTCTCAACTTTTATGTAGATCTCCTAAGATTATAGCTGAGAAAGCCAAGGGGTTGTTATTGGGGGTGGGGGACTGGAATGTCATTTGAACAGAAAACTAGACCACATCTGGTATACCCACAGTAGAGGGTAGAGTGGCCAACAGATTTGCCAGAGCTCTGAAGGATATGGGAATGACAGACGTATGGAGGGCTAAATATGTCAGCTAAAGATTACACCTATTATTCTGCCAGACACAAAATGTAGTCAAGGTTGGACATGTTTTTTACCTGTAGCAGGGATCTGTCTCTGTTTAGCTCAGTGCAAGTGGGCACAGCCACACTGTCTGACCATCAGCCGGTGATGGTAGAGATGGAATTAGAGCTCCCAAGGGAGCCAGCACAATGGAGACTAAATACTAGTCTGCCTAGGGACAAAGAAGTTCAGGAAGAAATCAAGAATGTCATAAAACAAACAATTGAGATAAATAGTAGGCCAGGGACCACAGCCCAGATACTATGGGATACAGTAAAAACTATGGTAAGGGGGAAACTAATGTCAATAGCCGCATATAAAAAGAGGGAAAGAAGGAAACAGTTGGACAGCCTCCATGAACAACTTAGAATAACAGAAGGGTTACAAAAACAGGCATGGAGTAAGGATAGAGAATCAGAGATAAAGAGTATTAAAAGTAAAATACAGAACATTACCAAAACTGAGACAGAGAAAGCCCTCCAATATTTAAAACAATCTTTTTATGAGGAGGGTCTAGGGCAACCAAGTTACTGGCCTACAGGCTCAAACAAAGAGCAGCCCAAGCTAATGTTACAGCTATTAGACACCCTACCCCGGGAAACATGTCCCATAAGTGGGAAGCGATAACTGAGTGCTTTGTCACCTACTGCAAGGCTCTATATCATCCACAGGAAGTCACATACCCAGAAGAAGCTAATCAATTCCTCAGGCAACTAAAGCTCCCCAGACTTACTCTGGAGCAACAACAAACCCTCATGACATCAATCTCGGGGCAGAAATAGGGTCCACCATAAAGAACATGAAGGTGGGAATATGCCCAGGCCCGGATGTCTTCGGTAGTGAATTCTATAAAGCATTCCGAGCAGAAACAATACCCCTACTACAGAATGTCTTCAACCTGGTCTGGTTAGACAGAGAGGCAGTCCTCCCATCGTGGAATTACACCACAATCACAGTTATACATAAAGAGGAGAAGGACCCCAAAGAATGATGCTCATACAGACCTGTCTCATTATTAAATGTAGATTATAACAGCCTCACAGCCATAATAGCAGCTCATCTAAACCCTATAATACCAAACCTAATACACTTGGATCAAACAGGTTTCATAGAGGTTAGACAAGCCCCTGAAGGGGTTAGACGAACTATTAACATAATAGACATGATTAATAGACAGCACACCCCCTCGTGTATAATGAGCCTTGACGCCAAAATACATTTGACTGGGTCACTTGGAGCTTTTTGTTTGCAGTCCTGGAGTGACTGGACTTTCCCCAGACATTCAGAGACCAATAAATTACTATATGCATCCCCACGGGCATATGTAAAGGTCAACAGGAGAATTTCCCAGAGGTTCAGGCTTGGGAGGGGCACCCAACAAGGGTGTCCACTCTCACCACTCCTCTTTGCCATCTACATTGAGCCCTTGGCTCAAGCCATCAGAGAGAATCGGGGGATCCATAAGGTGAGAGTTGGGGACACGGAGCACAAGGTCTCCCTTTATGCGGTTGATGTGTTACTCTGTATGTCCAAACCAGTAGAGTCTCTCTCCCTAATCTGTGGAATCTCCTAGATAAGTTTGGCCAATACTCAGGATATGCCCTTAATAAATAAAAAACAGAAGTACTAAAGTTTTACTATAACCCATCCCCGAAGATTACCCAATCAGTCCCCTTGAAGTGGAATTCCCTGAAACTAAAATATATTGGCACTATCATCACTAAAAATATTCCAACACTATTTACAAATAACTTTGACCCCTTAGTGAGTCAAATTAAAAAGGATTTGGAAGGACGGGAACTCCTTAACCTACCCCTCTATGTCAGGATTCAAACAATTATAAGGAATATACTGCCTAGGTATTTATACCTCTTTCTGTGTCTCCCCATCAAAATAGAAACATAGAATTTGACGGCAGATAAGGACCACTTGGCCCACCTAGTCTGCCCATTTCCCTACCCGATGGATAAGCTGCAGATTCTAGTTAATCAAAAGCTTACTTCCTCCTACCCCTCCCCACTAGTATTGCCTTATGCTTGTCCCATGAATTCTTTCACTGTTCCTGACTCAACAACCTCCTCAGGAAGGCTGTTCCATGCATCCACAACCCTCTCTGTGAAAAAATACTTTCTAACATTACCTCTGAGCCGTCCCCCCTCTACCTTTAAATTGTGTCCCCTTGTTCTTACACATCTCTTCTTCTGAAAGATACTACCTTCTTGTACTTTAATTCCCTTGAGATACTTGAAAGTTTCTGTCATGTCCCCCCTCTCCCTCCTTTCCTCAAGGGTATTCATATTACGCTGCTTTAGTCTCTCCTCATATGTCTTCTGGTACAGACTCTACACCATTTTGGTTGCCCTCCTCTGAACAGCCTCCACTCTATGTCTTTGCAGAGATGGGGTCTCCAGAATTGCACGCAGTACTCCAGATGGGGTCTCACCAACTGTCTCTACAGAGGGATAACAACTTCCTGTTTTCTACTATTGATGCCTCTCCCTATGCATCCCAGTATCCTCCCAGCCCTCCTTACTGCCTTCTCACATTGCTTGCCCACTTTTAGGTCATCTGATATAATTATTTCTAGGTCTCTTTCGATTTTTGTTGTTGTTATTAACTCACCCCCCATTGTGTACTCTTCCCCTGGGTTTTTGTTTCACAATTTCATTACTAACATACTATTTGCCAGCAGATTAGGCCTTACGGTCTATTGAGTCTGCTCGAACCTCAGATCCCTAGTTGGGTGCCGAGGCCCTCCCCTCCCTTGTGTTCCAGAAACCCCTATCATCCATCCCCACCCCCCCAGGACAGGCCATCATCTGATACATCCCCTTTCTGTGTCTGTCCCACCCTCTCTTGAAGCCCTCCACTGTGGATCTCTGAACCAGCTCGCCAGGCAGTGCATTCCAAGGGTCCACCACCCTCTCAGTGAAAAACCTCCTCCTCTTTTCCCCCCTCACCCTTCCACCTTCAAACCATGCCCCTCTGGTGATACCTCCCTGCTTTAGTCTAAAGATCCCCTCCATGTTTACCCTATTTATTCCCTTGAGGTACTTGAAGACCTCAATGATGTCCCCTCCTGTCTGTCCTCTCCTCCAATGAAAACAGGCAGAGCTCCTCAAGTCTGTCCTCATACGTCAAATCCCCTAGCCCTCGTATCATCTTAGTTGTCCTCCTCTGTACCCTCTCCAGGAGCTGTATGTCCCTCTTCAAGTATGGTCTCCAGTACTGTACACAGTACTCAAGGTGTGGTCTAACCAGTCCATTGTACAGCGCAGAATCACTTCCTTGCTCCTAGAGGTGATCCCCCTCACGATGCATCCCAGCATCCTGTTTGCCTGCTAGCCGCTCTCCTGCAGTGCTCAGAGTTATTCATACAGTCCATCCACCATGACCCCTAGGTCTTTTTCCCCTATTGAGGCCTCCAGCGCCTCCCCTCTCAGGGTGTACCTGTGTTTAGGGTTTCCCCGCCCAAGATGCAACACCTTGCACTTGGTGATATTGAAATTTAATTTCCATGTGTGAGCCCAGCTTTCCAGTGTGTCCAGGTCCCCTTGCAGGGCCAACCTCCCCTCTTCTCCCTCAACTACTGCTCCCATCTTGGAGTCATCAGTGAAGAGAATCATTTCACACCCTATACCCTCCCTGATGTCCGATATGTATGCATTAAACAGGATCGGACCCAGGACCGAGCCCTGCGGTACCCCACTACCAACCTTTCTAGGGTTCGAGAGCTCCCCACAGACCACTACTCTCTTGGAGCGTCCAGCTAGCCAGTTTTCAATCCATCTGACCATCAAAGGGCCTACTCCTAACACCATCAGTTTCTCCACCAGACCATTTGGGGACAGAGTCAACGCCTTGCTGAAGTCCAAGAATAGCATACATCCACAGGCTTTCCCTGTCCAGTTCTGATGTTACCCATTAGTAAAACTCCACAGGATTGGTTGACATGATCTACCTGGCACAAACCCATATTGCCGACTATCCAGACCTCCCACTTCCTCCAAGTACACCCCCAATCGTTCCTTTAGTATACTCTCCATTAATTTTCCCACCACCGAGGTCAAACTGATGGGTCTATAGTTACCTGGTACTTCCCTCGACCCCCCGTTGTGGATTGGCACCACATGTGCCTCTCGCCAATCTCTATGTACCCTCCCTGTCTCAAGTGACCTGTTGAAGAGCTCCGCCAGAGGTGCAGCCAGTATGTCCGCCAGTTCCCATAGTACTCTCGGATGAATGCCATCCGGCCCAGGAGATTTGTCTTTCTTTAGGGCCTTGAGGGCTAACCACACCCTTTTGGCGGAGATAGCATCATCCGTCCCCTCCACCTTACTGGCCTTTTTATCCTTATCCTTATCCAGATGTGACACCCCTTGGGTACCTCTCCCTCCCTCTTGCTCCATTTCTGTTGCTCCCCTGATCCCACTCACTGCTGATTCTATCCCCATCGTGCCTTGCTTTGTAGATATCCCATCCCCCTCCCTAGTGAACACAGAGGCAAAGTACTCGTTAAATACCTCTGCCTGGTCCCTCACCTCTTCCACCCACCCTCCCTCCTTCTGATCTCAATCTGCTGAGATGGCCCTTAGTTTTTCTTGCTCCCAATGTACTGGAAGAACCCTTTCCCTCCATGTATCCCTGTGCCAGCCGCTGCTCTTTACTGGACTTTGCCCCTCATCATCCGGTGACTTTTCTAGATGCAAGATTCATTTCTCATCCCTATCCTCTTGTTGTTTTATATTTTTGTAGGCATCTTCTTTTCTCTGACTGCTACCTGCCTCACTGGACCACCAGCATGGTTTATGTGACCTTGCTGCTTACGTTTCAACTTAGCAGATCCTGACTGCCTCATGAAGTCCCCGTTTTATGACCTCCCATCTCCTTTCCACACTTGTCATTGATGTAATCCCCTTCAAGTGATCCTTAAGAATATTTCCCATGCCCACAAAGTGTGCCCCTCTGAAGTCCACTGCCGGTGTCCTAGATCTCACCCCCCCATGCTTATTTGAAACCAGACAGTATTGTGGTCACTCCCAGTCAGGGGGTCCTCTACAACCAGGTCCCTTACCAGATCCCCATCTGCCAGAACCACGTCCAGGACATGGCCCTCCCTTGTGGGCTCCATCACATGCTGTGTTAAGAACACATCCTGGAAGCCGTCCAGCAGCCTCTGCTCCTTGGCCACCTTAGAGGACATGGTTCCCCAGTTTGTACCTGGCATATTAAGGTCCCCCATCACCACCACTCCTTCCCCTTTAGGTCCGATTACCTTGCACTTCTTTGCATTGAGTCTGAGCTGCCACATATTTGACCATTCCTCCAACCTTGCCAAGTCCCTTTTCATTCTTTCCACCCCACCTTGTGTATCAACCCTGCTGCAGATCTTTGTGTCATCTGCAAAGAGACATACATTTCCTTCCAGGTGCTCTCCAATGTCACTTATAAAGACATTAAAGAGGACTGGTACTGGCCAAGTACTGAACCCTGCGGTACCCCGCAAGTTACCCTTCTTTCTTCACTGTGGACTCCGTTTACTATTACCCTTTGTGTCCTGTTGTCCAGCCAGTTTTTCATCCAGGCTACCACCTTGGGACCCACTCCAAGGCTGGCTAACTTGTATATTAATCTTTTGTGTGAGACTGTGTCAAATGCCTTGCTAAAATCTAGGTTGGCCATATCCACAGCCCCTCCCTGGTCTACTACTTTGGTCACCCAGTCAAAGAAATCTATTAGGTTCGTCTGACATGACTTTCCTGGTTTGAAACCATGCTGCATTGGGTCCTGTGCCCCACTGGCCTCTAGGTACTCAACAGTTATTTCCTTCAGAAGTGATTCCATCATTTTCCCTACCACTGAAGTCAAACTAACTGGTCTGTAGTTTCCTGCCTCTGCCCTGCTTCCACTTTTGTGAAGTGGAATCACATTTGCCCTCCTCCAGTCCTCAGGTACCACCCCATCCTCCCATGATTTGTTAAAGAGAGTAGTCAGTGGTGTTACTAGTTCTACCCTTAGTTCTTTTAGAATTCTTGGGTTAATCCCATCAGGCCCCATTGCTTTGTCCACCCTCAGTTTCAAGAGTTCTTTAAAAATCCTTTCTTCTATGAATGGACTGGTGTCGACACCCCCCCATTCAGAGTTTATCTCTTGTTTGGTTTAGGTACCTTCCCCTCCTCTTCCATTGTGAATACTGAGCAGAAATATTCGTTCAGTATCCCTGCTTTTTCACTGTCACCCTTTGCCCCCATTCCTTCCCCTTTATTAAGTCTTGTATTCATCACAACCGACTTTAAATATGGCAGAAAACTATCATGACATTTGTATGGGCAAACAGAAAGCCCAGAATTAAAAAAGCAATCATGCTCATTAACAGGAAACACGGAGGAAGGGCACTGCCAAACCTAGAGGACTACTACCTTGCAGTTCACCTTAGGAATGCCCTCCTCTGGACAGCCCAGTATTATTTAGCCCATTGGAAAAATATGGAAATAGTAAGCATGGGGTGGCCCCATTGGGTGCCAGGGTTACAAATCCCAAACTGATAAAACAGAATAATAATATAGCCCCGACGACAGTGAGAAATACACTGTGGGTGACCAGGACACTGAGCTAAATGTAAACTTGGTACTGAACTATGGCCATTAAGATGGTTTGCATGGGACCCGGACTTTGCCCATCAACTCAGGACCTCACCTTCAGGAAATGGGAAGGGCTAGGTTTAACTACTCTTAAACAATTCTTGGACTGGGATAATATACTGACATTCGACCAACTTAAAGAAAAATTTAACTTGAGACAAACGGACCATTATAGATGTTTACAAACCAGAATTTGCATTCAAACACTAAGGGCCCAGGAGGCTTTGGGTCCTGCCCCAGGCAACCTGATGAATACCATGACAGAGGTTCTCACACATCAAAGAGTCAAGGGTCATGTTTCAGCCCTTGTGGAGCTCTTACAGAAAGGGGGGGCAGCCACTCGGAACTTCTCAAAAAATGATGGGAAGTTGAGATTGGGGAAGGGTTGACAGATAGAGAGTGGGGAAACAATATTTTTACAAGCATGCAAAACCACATACTCTCCACGATGGAGAGAGTTTGAGTGGAAGGTCAGAACACACTTCTTCATCACTCCAGTGATGAAGAACAAATGGGATGGAAATCACTCCCCATCATGTTGGAGAGGATGCCAGGAACCAAAGGCTTCTCATCTCCATGTGTTTTGGCACTGTCCAAGCCTGACTTACTTCTGGAATCAAATTAGACAGGCGATGTGGGAAATTTTGATAGTATCAGAGGACAGTGCACTGAAACATGGTCCTGGGACTACCACCTAGAGAGATTAAGGGAAAAGATGAAGTCTACCTCTGGAACATACTTATAACAGCCGCACATAAAGCAATTACCAGAAAATGGCTGTGCCCTGAGGCTCCCACCATCCAGTACTGGAAGGAGATACTACAAGAGATACAGGAGATGGAAGAGCTAACACACCAAGTTAACTCCCAAACACAGTCCTTTATCCAAAAATTGACTCAGTGGGAGGTGTGGAAAGATACTCACTTGGTGGGAGAGGTAGTAAGAGGGGTTGAAAGGGGTGAAGAGGTGCAAAAGAGCTTAATAAACTGTAAAAATACCCTAAGATGAAACAAATAGAAAACTGTACCAACACTGGTTTGTAATATAATTGGCTCCTACAGAACGGAATGTAAGGTGGAGATTGTCTGGAAAAGAAGAATTTCCTGTAAATTGAACCTTGTGTAATGAAAAATGTAACTTTGATCTGTGCATAAACTTACAATAAACTTGAATAAAAAAAAAAAATCTGATGGTTGGTAGGTTGTTTACCAGAGAAAGTGGTTTGAAAACTGAGCTTGAACCTAGCATTCTATCATTTGCATAGGTTCTATTAACCTTTTCAGCTCTGGGGCAGTACTATGGTGGGACCATACTGCATATGTCACAATACAGTAAGATTCCCTTGGAAGAAACAAGATTACTGTGGTAAGTAATGTCTTCTTTTGGCCCTTGACTACAGCCCTTCCTCAAAAATTACAATGTTGTACTGCTGTGTTGTGCATCTCTTGAAATAATCAGTGTATTATATTAAGTTACGACCTTCTGGGAAAATCCCACTGTGGTGCAAATAAAAAAAGGCATTAGTAAAACTAAAAGCTGTGGCCACCTGTTCACTCAGTGGCAGCATACCGGCAACCTAGTTTTGGGAGCACACTTTGGACATGTTGTATCTTTGCTGGCACCACTGTAACACCCCTGTGGAGGGCCAGAGAGCTTGTGCCCCTAGGGGCTCTGCTGCAACAGTATCAACTGGCTTAAAGTAAAACTCCTTATTATTACAAACTCCCTACCCCAAATCCTTAAACCCCCAATTAAGCTTTTCATGGTAAAAACACATTTTTTTAAAGTGGACCAACTCACAACATTTTTATTTTCTAATGTCTGCGGTCTTTCAACATGGTGAGAGCTGGGTGGCGCCATGTCATCTCACGGTGTGGCTCTGCACTGCTCGCTTGTATTGAAAAGCATACATGTGAGTGGTGCGGAGCCACAATGTAAGATGAGATGGCGTTGCCTAGCACTTGCCATGTTGAAAGATCGTGGACCTTAGAAAATAAAAATTGCTTGTATTGGACCACTTTAAAAAAATTATTTTTTATTGTAAAAAGCTTAAAGGAACACTGTCGACCTGTTTTTCATCATATTATTTCTATTTAAAAACCTACATTTTATAATTGCTTACATTCTCTAAAATTCATTAATGTTGCTGTGTGTTTTGTCCGTCTCCTTGTTTAGTAGAACTGAAATACATGCGTATGTATATTTATAAACAACCTTGTTTTGTTTACAATCCCAGATCTGTTCTTACTGCATACTTCCTGAGCAATACAAACACACCCAAACAGGGCCGTCACTCATGAAGCAGCAGCTCCTAAACTCCCACTGCATCATGAGGGTCTAGACTATGTTGGGGGTGTTCCCAAGTCCAGGAAAGATGCAGTTGGAGCTGATCAAGGAATGTAAAAAAAACGGTGTTTGTGTGGTAACACCAGTATGGTGGGCAGTCTGTTTTTCACATTTTTAAAGAAAAAGACAGTCAGAATCAAACCACTAGCTACATCAGCAGTCATTACAGAATGTTGGCAGTCATAAAATGTGTTTTATAAACTAGGAATACTTTGAGACTTAAGAGGGTTGAAAGTGGGGGGGTTAAGGATTTGGGGTGGGGAGTTTGTAATAATGAGAGTTTTCCTTTAAGGGGGCGAGGAAAACCATGGGCTGTCAGGATGGCAGTCGATGGTGTTCTAGGGTCCTGCATCCCAGAGACCTTCTCCATTGGAGGATCAGAGGGGTAGCTGTTGACAGGGCTAGAAAGTTTCCAGGTGGAACCCTGACCCAACGACTAGGTGAATGGACCCAGAGGATGAAGCAATTGATGGAAAACAAACAGTTAAAGACTGGAACCTTCAGATAGCCACACCTATCAGTATAGTACTGGATATATTGCATTAAAGTGGGAGTATGAGCTAGGAACTCAGATTGAAAAGACAGACTGGGAAAGGGGGGTGTTATGAAGTTGGAAGAGTTACCTCCTTGCATATGTGGTGGGAGTACACCTGGAAACACCTTATCAAATTCTTTTGCACCCCTGCAATCACTGCGAAATGCGCAACACATGGGAGCTCAGCATGCCGGTGGGGATGTGGTGAGCTTCATGCCACCCATACACACATTAGGTGGTCATGCCTGGTGCTGCAGCCTTTTTATCAGATGTTAGAGGGAGCTGTTGCGGAGGTTTTGCATGTTCCTATACATTTCTTTCCACAGATGTACTTAATCCATATATACCCCAGGGACATCAGAGAGAGAGAGAGACATGGGTATAATGTTTATTGCAGCTAAGAAATGCATTGCAAGGAAATGGTTAACTGGCCATCAGTCCACCTTACATCAGCGGAGAACTGCCGTTAATGACATCTTGTATATACAGTAAAGAAAATCACTTTCAGCCTAAATGACGACAAACTGGAGTTCCTCACATTGTGATTGACCTCTTGGGTCCTATATGTAATGCAGCATCGTCCCACTTTTGCCCCTTAACAACTTTAGCACCTGCTCAGCAGGAGAGGCTCTACAGAAGTAGGACCCAATCCGTTGAGATCCTAGGAGAAGACAGATAAACTGGGAGACCTATGGTGCAGGACTCCACCACTTGAGCTCAACCGAGGTTTCCTTTGGTCCCCCGCATTGTGTTACACCATCATACAGTTGTGTTTTATACCCTGGATGATGACATATGACTGCTTTATATATGTATTATAGGATAAGAGATGTAAACCGTCAGTGGCAATGCCCCCATGCTGTCCCAGGAGGCACATGTTGCCCTATATTATGTATAAGTAATGAATGTTCCTTTCTGTATTCCAGGAGATCGACTGTCTTTCCACATGTAAGCCATTATAATGTGTGCGCATTAAAGTTTGTATTTAATAAAAGGATATTTACCAAAAAAACATTTTTCAGATAGTGAATTAAATCGCTTCTTCCTATTTTATTATGTTTCTTGCTCCTCGTCACTAGGCTCCTGTGGCACTCACCCTGCCCATGTCACTGACCTTTTTTTTGGGGGGGGGACTTACTGGTTATCCACCACTTATCCAGCACCACACGTGGAGGTGGTTGGTCTGCCATGTCATTCATTTAGTGCTGGATAATGCTGGGGCATTTTCCTCTAGTTTTCAAACAAGTTGTATTCTGACTATTGCAGTTAGCCCCAGCCTTTAAACTGCCCCGGAGAACAAAGGGTTAACTTTCGATGCAGAGCATAGAATTCTGAGCTCGAACTCGGCTAAGGTCTCTGTCTGCAGCCCTTTCAAATCCAACCATCAGATTCTTTACTCCGCCTCACTGAACAGTCGCTCGGGAGATTTCTCCTTCAGCTTGGTTTGAAAGTCGGTTAAAATGTCGGTAAAAGTTGTCAGTTTTAAGCCGAATTTGTTCCACTTAGTCGGTTCAGCCTCTGTCTGCGGTACCGTGAGTACTAGAGAGTTTTTTTTCCTAAATTCTGTGTGGAAATTGTAAACTTGTTTGATCAGTTTAGCTGAATCGATCACTTTTAGTGCATTTTCTGATCTTACTTCGAGTGGGAGCTCTTGCAGCAAGCTGTAACAATTCGGACTATGCCACAGGCACTAGGACCCTCCGGAAACCTTTTCAGCCAGCAGTGTACAGCAGGGATCGCCCCACGTCGGCCCGCCCTGGCGTCAGCCCTGGTACAAAAGGGGCAGACCCAGCTCCACCTCAGTTCTTTTGCGCGCGTCCTGCATGTGAGAAGAAGGACTTCAGTTCCAGCTTGTCAGGAACAGCAACATTCTAGTGTTATCAACCCATTTTTTGTACCGTTTTCAACAGTTTTTTTCCCAGTGTCATCGACAGGCCGTTTTCAATGGTTTTTCAGTTTGGTAGACGGATGTCTTCGCCGTCGTCTGTCTCTCTAGAGCCACACCAAAACAAGTGCGACTGTGGGAGGCAGATCCCTGCCAAAGACAGGCACAAGAGCTGTGTCTTTTGCCTCGGGCTGGACCACGATACCGCAACCTGCTCAGCCTGCCAGGCGTTCACCAGCTGGACCCGCATCTGACGTCTTAAGGCCCTGACGGCATTTCTGTTAGAAAAGAAGATGGATCTGCACTCCTCCGAGGGAAAGCGTAGGGAGAAAACCAAGCGCCACGGTAAAGACCATAGTCGGTCCTGTTCTCGTTCGAGGCCCTCTCCCAAGAAGGCCCGTATTTCACCAGGCTCAGGAAAGCGCCCAAAGTCTTCCCAGGCCAAGGCTGGCCCACTGGGGGAGAAGCCGGCCAAGCCGAAGGTAACCCCGCTAAGGGTTACCACCAAGCCCTTGGAGGTGAAAGCTGTGGCCCCACCTCTCAAGGCACCGGCGCCGCCTGCTAAAGGCACGCCTCCAGAGCCGAAGGACTTTCCGGCGCCCCCCGGCGGCACTCCATCGTTGGTCCCACCACCGCCGCCGGTTGAAGGGACGAAGGGTGCGGGAGTGGCCATGGAAGAGCCGACGTCCTCCTCCTCCTCCTCCCCCGGGCTCCCAAGAGGGCTCTCCTTCACGGGACGATGTCCCAGATACACCCTTTCCGGGCCGAGCTGCCAAACTTTTCTCTAAGGACGAGCTGCAGGAGTTGTTCTCCTTTTGGTGGGGACTGGTCCAGAAGCGGACACCCCCCCCCCCCGTTGCCAGCCCAGACGCCGGTACTGGACCTAGCGGGCAAACCACAGCCGGGAGGTTAGCCTTCCCCGAGGAAGTCCCCAGAGCGACCGCCTACATCTCCTTCCACGGCTCGTTCCTGCGCCTGGTCCAAAGGCCACTGCCAACGCTTCAAGGACTCTGGAGACCATTGCTGGTCCAGGTTTCATACGCGCAGCCCTTCTCGTTCTCTTGACGAGCGCTTCCGAGACGCTGGTCCTGACGGATGTTGGTTTCACAAGGCCGGGCCGGTCTCTGAACCAGAGCTGGTCTTTGGACCGAAGTCGGTCCCCCAGTTTCCGACGACAGAGGGGGTCTGGTCATAATGAGAGATCAGACTATTCTAGATCTCATAGTCGATCTCCCTCTTCTTCGTCCTCAGCTTAGAGCGGTCCCCGAGAAAGAAGGATCAGCCTCGCTCGCCTCCCGACGACCCAGCCTTTGTGGACGTCATGAGGCACATTCAGGCCTGCAATGAGTGGGAAATGGAGGACCTGGATCCGGAATGCCAAAGATTGGCAAAATACCTGAGGCAAAAGGAGCCGAAACCATTGGTGGTCCCTCCTGTAGTGGACACTTTCCAGGACCTGACTTAGACTACCTGGAGGCGTCCAGCTTCCATCCCGGCTGTTCCCAAGAAATCGGACAGGCTGTATAAGGCCCCGAGGGCAGAAGCTTTTCTAGCAGAGAACCCTCAGGTGGACTCTTCGGTCATCATGGCTGCCCATGACAAGTCCAGGCACCTGAAGCACTTTAGTTCACAGCCTCCTGATCCGGAGTCTCAGTATTTGGACCAGGTGGGCAAGAAAGTTTACTCTGCCTCCACCTTCTCCATCTGGTCCCTTAACTTCCTGACGCATATGGTCCAGTACCAGAATGCTCTGTGGGAGAGGGGACGAGCTTCTGAAAGCCATGCCAGATTCCGATCAGAAGTTGGAACTTATGGATATTATGAAATATGACTCCGACATAGGTTCCCATGTCCTGAGAGCCTGGTACGATACTGCAGATACGGCAGTCAGGGCAGTCGCTTCTGGGGTGTTTCCTTACTTCTGTCTACTCCACCATGATATTTATCTTTCTTAGGGTTGCCCATTTCCCCAAAATCAAAGTTGCTCTTTCTGTTGGTTGTGCTGGAAAGTCGATTCTGGAGTCCAAAGTTGAGGATTTTAGTGATTTTTTTTTTTTTTTAGATTTTAGATTTTTAGATTAGTTTAGGGCTGATAACATCTGATGCTCCTCCGCTTGGGTTCCATAGCCCTAACGCATGGAAGTCTTGCAAGCAAGACGATGTCTCCCCTGGCGGGGAGAGAGCTGCCCCTGGGACTCTTGATTCTCCCTTCCTCTTGGCGGCACCCGATGATCCATGCTTGTTCCTGCACCTAGGTCACTGGTATAGTGAACTGTAGCCTCACGCTGCGCTGACAGGCTGGCCTTAAATTGCTCTTTCTTAATGTTCAGTCTGCTTTTTTAAATCAGAATGTTTGAGAGCCTGCTTAAGTGAGTGAAAAGAGGAAACTGAGGGAAAGGATAGTGAGAGTCGGGAGGGCATGGGATGGAGACTGTGCAGAGGAGGAGCAAGAAAAAGCTGAAATTTTGAACTATTACTTCTGCTCGACCTTGACAGTGTGGGGGAAGGGTGGTGGTCCAGCATGCAGCAGCAAGCACCATTGGGAGGGGAGAGTAGACACAAGTCCATTTTCAGTAGAGAGGACCTGGAAGATATTGGAAGTTCTAAAGAAGAATAAGACAATTGGACCAAATGAGATTCACCCAAGGGTTCAAAAAGAACAGAGCACAGTGCCAGCCATCCCTGTGGCAAAACTGTGAAGCACCTCACTGGAGATGAGGCTAGTTCCAGAGGACTGGATGAAGGTTGATGTGGTCCCTCTGCACAAAAGCAGCAGCAGGGAGGAGACTAGCAACTACAAGCCAGTCAGTCTTACATCTGTGGTGGGAAGATTAATGGAGACCCTACCGAAGGAGAGGCTCATGGAGTCCTGGAGGTTCATGGGCTGCAGGACCACCAGCAGCATGGTTTCACAAGGGGAGGTTGTGTCAAAGAGATCTCAGATTTAGTTGACTGGGCCGCTAGGGAGGTGGATCAAGGAAGAGCAGTAGATGTGGCTTCTCTGGACTTCGGTAAGGCCTTTGATACTATGCTACACAGGGGGCTAGTAAAGAAATAAAGCAGCCCGGGGTGGGGAGAAAGTGGTAAGCTGGGTATCAAACTGATTGAAGGATAGGCAAAGGGTGGTAGTAAATGGTAAATCCTCTGGAACAGAAGAGTGACTAGCAGTGTGCCACAGGGATCGGTGCTGGGACTGGTTCCTTTCAGTGTCTTCATGAGTGACATTGCTGAGGAGCTGGAGGGGTAGGTGTGTCTCTTTGCAGATGATACAAAAATCTTCAGCAGGGTGGACACTTGGGAAGGGTGGAGACAATGCAGAGGGATCTGGGGGAAACTAGAGGCATGATCTAGAGTATGGGAGGTGGGTTTCAGTGCCAACAAATGGAAGGTCATATACCTGGGGTGGAGAAACCCAGTAGCTGTTAATAAGGTGGCGGGAGAGGTACCTGGGTCACCAAGCGTTGAGACCTTGGTGTCATCATATCTGATGACCTCAAGGTAGCTGGTCAGTGTGACAAGGCAGTAGGAAAGGCTAGTGGGATACTGGAGTGAATTGGGAGTGAGATTTTTTAGGAGGTGGTGCCGCCTCTGTATTGCTCACTAGTGAGATGCCAGGCTGCATCTCTGCGGACATTGACAGGGTGGAAGTGGTACAGAGGAGGGCAACCAACATGGTGCGAATGTTGCAGGAAAAGCCATATGAAGAAGGACTGTGTGATCTCAACATGTACTCTCTTGAGGAGGAAAGAGTGAGGGGAACATGATTGAGAACTGCAAGTACCTCACAAGGGTGAACAAGGTGGCAGGTGGGGTGTCTCTTTCAGAAGAGGGAAGGCACCAGAGCATGGAAGCATGCAATGAAGCTAAATGGGGAGGATGTTTAGGAGAGATGTTAGGAAATATGTCTTCATAGAAAAGGTGATGAACAACAGGAACAGTCTACCAGAAGAGGTGGTGGGGGGAAGAGACAGTGTGGATCTTAAAACTTGCGTGGAATAGGCACAAGGGCAAATTAGGTAGAGGAAAGTGAGATAGGCAGGAGGGACACCACTGACTCAGTAGGTTCAGAGGTGTCAGAATATGCAGGGGGAAAAAGGGCAGACTAAATGGGCCTACCAGTCCTTTTCTTCCGACAGTCTGTGTTTCTGTGTAAAAGGGGGCTGGAAGCAGGATGCTTGATTTGCAGATGGTGACCATTCCAGAGATGCTGTGCTGTTATTGCTCCTAGTTGTATGCTGAGGTGGTCAACAAGCAGTAGCCCCTTGCTTGGGAATCTTTGTGACGGGGAAGCAGTTTCCCCATAAAAATTTCACTTTTTCCCTTTTAAAATGCAAATTAGGCTCCTACAGCAGAGTCTGCTGAGGGCCAGCGCATCTCACAGATGATGCTCTCGACTCCCTTGGAGGGTGACAGTTGAGTGCCCAGCACTAGTGCACCCTCTGCTGACTAACCTTAGAGTGCATTGATGGCGGCTGCTGTAAAGGCAGGCAGCTGCATCTGTGGTGGCCCCAATGTTAGGGTGTGGGACACTGGGAACCAAGCGAGATAATGAATATAAAAAATTGACATGGCCAGTTAAAGTACAAAAAGAGCTGCAGTTTGCTGGCCTAAGGGGAAGCGGGTGCTACTAGCTGGATCTATTAGTGCTAAGGGTACAAGCACGAAGGGAAGACTCTTGGAGGTTCTCAGTTTGTGCAGGAACTTGATCCAGATGTTATTGTTAACATGCTGCTCTGACAGAAGTCTGAGGAGTTTTGTTTGGGGGGGGGGGCTTACTGTGCCCTCCCAGACTGTATTCCACCGTCAACCTTTGATGTGCTTCTCATCTGCAAGCCTAGTAGCTAGGTGAAGAAAGTGTTGAGAAGTGTAATGTGGGCGTACCTTGTTGTTTGATTGGCTGTGACTGTCCACAGTGGCATATTTGTCATCAGAGGGAACCGAGGAATGGCTGTGTCGTTTCCCTGCCCTTGTTGCTCTCACATTTCTTCTTTGTTTCTGTATCTGCAGGAAGTGGCAGGAAGCTACAGAGATGATCCAGAAGCTTCAAGCAGACCAAGCAGTCCATGCAGAAAATGAACAGATGATCAAGGTAGGGAGGGGGTGACTCTGCATTTTTGTAAGGGGTTCTGGTTCTTGTCAAAGGTGTTAGATGTCTCATCCTTTGACCCTTGAGTCCTTTTTTTTTTTTTTTAATCCACATGACTGCTACATCATTGGCAATCGCAGTATAGGTTTCTACATACTGCCCTGCCAGTTTTATTTATTTATTCAAGAAAAGCTTACTGACCTACTCATAGCTTGTGTGCAGATGTGTCCTGCAGGATGAGGTAATAGAGCATAAAGTAAAAAATATACATGGAAAATGCAGCAGAACGTGGTGTAGATATAAAATAGTACAGGCATAGAAAGGTGCTAATATTCAAGTACAGGATAGTGCAAAAACAAAGAAAGAATAATCTGAAAAATATATATGATATAGTTTGTGGAAAAGATGATGAACGAGTACAAGGTGCAGGAACTGTGCTGTAATGGCAGTCTAACATACAGGTGTGTGAGACGATTGCAGCATGGGATCAGGAGCTTTGGCCGACATGATGGTCACCGTGCAGGTCCTTCAGGGTAGAGGGAGAAAGGGTAGAGCTGACAGGAAGACTGTGGTTAGACCACAACCAGGAGACCCTGAAAGCAAAGGAGAGCAGCTGGATGGGCTGACCATGACTGAAACAAGATTTACGCTGTGATCTTGGTGTATGCCCTCCGGGGGGTTAGAAACAGTGTGGGCGAAAGGCGGCATCGGTGAGGGGCAATTTAAAACCAAGATCGTCACTGTCGCCTTTGTTCAATTTTAAGTCACCGTTCTAATGGTATACCAGACAATAATATACCTATTTTCAGGCACAACCCGGGAGAGCACAATTGCAAACAGTCATGAAACACAGTACATTAAAAAAAGAACAATTTACAATGTAAAGGGTAACTAGTTACAATACATGAGCAGTTGAAAAATCCTGACAGAGTGGGGGAGTTATTGCGGCAAGCAGAAAATCGGTATGATAGCAGTAAAACGAAAACAGTAGAGCAGTGTCACTACACAGTTTTAAAACAGACAGTGCGCTTGCCCACTGGCGCAGGGACAGGTTGCCTGCCTGCGATACTGGCAACCCGGGTTCGGGAACAGATCTGGGATGTTGGAGGACCAGCGAGGGAGGATTGAGTGTCTGAGGAATGCTCTCCTTCTCAAGAGGGTTAATGTGTTGGTGATAACCACGGACACCTAGCGAGCTGGTGTATCGCGCACCACCGTCTGCAAAGTGTTGCGGGCGGGCAGATGCTGGTCATCATTGCCGCCCCACCCCCATACACCAGGGAAAAATGGTGCCGCCGCCCTGCAGCATGAAGCCCCCTTGGCTTCCATTGCTCCCAGGTTGGTCCGTCAACCTATCCTGATGTTGCCGCACATTGGGGCTGGTGCCACGCACCCCGCCCTGGAGGGGTAAGCTAGGGGTATCGCTGAGATGCGACTGATTTGGAAGCAGGAGCAAGGGGTCTGTGACGGGCTGAGGAACCGGGTGGCAGGTGGCAAGAAAAGCATACTAAATGGGGGAAAAAAAATGAAACGGTGCATCTTACATAAGTGCATCAAATTAAGCAGTCGTGAAACAAGCGCTAGTCAGATAACATAAGATTGCGTGGTCAAGGTGGCAGGAAACGGGAATAGGGGTCAGAGACAGAGAGATGGTGGTATAGCTCCCTTTTGAAGCAAGCATTGGAGGGGGAGTTCCAAAAATTCAGGGCAAAGTGGGAGAAGTCCTGAAGTCCCATATTGGTCATACACCTAGGAGCAGCTGGTAGGGACTGCTCACTAGATTGGAGGGGGTAGGAAAGGTCTAGAGGTGTAGCCATAGTGACTAAGGAGGAGGGAGCCCCAGTTCTAATAATTTTGCCAGGGTGCCAAGGGCATAGGAGTGGCTAGCCTCAGGATATAGCCAGTTAAGACCCAAGTAAAGGTAGCAGCAGTGGGTAAGACGGTTTGATGCCAGAGCAAAACAGCAGATGTTATTATAGGTGGTATCTCATTTGTTGAGGTTAGCCCTGGCAGCTCGCGAGAAGGTAATAGAACCATAGGTAAGGGTAGGAAGAAGGATGCCCTGAGCAACAGCAGTTCTGGCAGAAGGTGTAAGGGTGTGACTGGTTTTAAAAGCAAGGCCGAACTTGGTGTTGACAGCTTTACAAGTATTGGAGATGTGCTTGGCAAAGTCAAGAGAAGGGTCATAGCCAGCCCGGTGGCGCTGAGGGTTGAGGCGCTGGACGCCACACCGACGACCCGGGTTTGGGAATGAACTCGGGTCAGCAGGGGAGGACAGGATTGAGCGTCCGGAGGACTGCTGTCCTGTCCTATGAGGGAGGGGGGTCCAGATCCTGGGCTTCAGGTGACTCCTGGTGGCGACTGGGGGCACAACAAGCCTGTGGATCCTCTAAAGGGGAATTGGCTGTGGTGGCGACCCTGTGTGTGTGTGTGTGTGTGTGTGTGTGTGTGTGTGTGTGTGTGTGTGTGTGAAGTGCGCACACACACACGCGGGGCGCATTGCATGTCTGAGCCAGTCGGCGAGGGATGGAAGAAGGAAAAAGCCCTCATCCCTGGTAGGCGAAGGTGGGTTGAGTGGCTGACCACCACGCCCACGCCAGGTCCTGCATCCTGCCTCTGGTGCTCCTTCTGCCATCTGGTCGACCAGTTAGATTTCAGAAAGGTTGCCCTAGGAGGTGTTGGGCGTTTCGCCCCAGCTGATCCGGGGCTGGGAGACCAGAAGCGAGTGAACGGAGTCCTTCCCGCTAGTAAGGTAAGAATGGGACTTCGGTGGGTGGGAAAGGTTGGACCATGTGCCCCTCCGAAGAGAGTCCAGGGATCAGTGAGAGGAGCATTAAGATAATTGACAAAAAAAAAAAAAAAAGAAGGGTCAAGGGTTATGCCAAGGTATTTGAACCTGTTTATAGTTTCAAGGAGGGAGCCATCATTACTGGAGATGTATATGTGGAATTTTGCGGAAGTCAGAGGAAAGGTTGGAGTTTATGTCAGCCAGGTGTTTAGAGCTAGTGTAGAGAACTAGGTCATCATTATAGAGCAGAGCGGAGCAAGATACAGTGTTAAAGGAGAGATCATTTGTAAAGATTGTGAAAAGGAGGGGACCCAGGATAGATCCCTGCAGAACCCCAGTGTTAATGGTGGAACGGTCAGAAAAAGCTGAGTTATACTTAAACTGTTGTCTGGGGCGCTAGACGGCTAAGCCCGAGAACAGACATGTTTCTACACTGAAGAAGTTAAAATTGTAGTTTGAACGGAGCTGTGCTGGAGCAAAGTGTAAAATCGGTCTTTTCACTGTCACCACTTGGAAGATCTCGCTTTCCTGAACATTTGGACCCTAATATTGACTATGGGGAGGCCAAAGGGAGCAACGGGCAGCCAAGGACAGAAACAGACCTTCAGCCTCACCAGGCCCCCAAAAGGGCGCCAGACCTGACAGGTTCATCCAGTTTGAACTACTACCTGAAAGCTCTGAGGGGGATGATCCATGCTTATGTGTATGATTCTGTCTTTCAACAATTTTACCGGAGGAGTTAGCCTTTGATCCCGATGATATACGTAAAGTTTACAGGGTTAAGTTTAGACCAGCACAAGGGTCTCGAGACGCTCCTCGGACATTATTGATTGTAACGTCAGGCTCGGAGACACGTGATCTGATTCTGGCTTGGGCCAGACACATTTTCCAATTACTGTGGACAAATATGCTGTTAAACTGTTTCCCGACTGGTCCTATGCTACCTGGTCCCGCCTGAACATGTTTGGCCCCCTTCGCCTGCAACTCAGGACTTGAAGTTGTGCATACTCTCCTTGCACCAGCTCATTTACGTTTTACCTATGGCAGTAACATTTCTCTCTAATCCACCCCTGTGAAGCAAAGAGGAAGGTGGACCAGATTGTTAAGGAGTTTCGGAGCAATGAAACGGCCGGTGAAGTGCGGCCTGAAGGATCAGAAGAAGAGGATTGGAACATTTTTCTAATGTGGCACTGAACTATTGACAGTTTATTTTGTTTCCCTCCTCAGTACTTCTTTCCTATGCTGTTTTGATATAGCATGCATTTAACATGGCGCCAACCACGTGGAGAGGTGTCTAATGCAGTGACTTTCTCCTGTCTCCAGGCATATGGCCGTTTGTTTTTTTTACTCCATTTCAACCAGTCCTGGTTTATTATCTGGGGACTATAAGAGGGTAGAAAACTTATCTGTCTAGTTACTCTAGTATATGATGTGCTAGTATAAGTACCTAGGCATTTTTCCTATGGAGGGACCAATCTATTGCTGTTTTAAATTAGTCATTTTATTTATGTTTTTTGACTGAGTTGAGCAGAGGGAGTGTTTGTTATGCTATTTTCTCCCTATTTCAAATTACAGGTGTTGTGGAAATAATGACTAGTTTAAGTCATATTTATACATGTTATCCTGTTCTCCTTTCAGGCATTCCACAGTCATGGAATGACTAAGCTCCGTATACTTCTTTGTACAGTTTCTTTGAAACTTTAGAACATTTTGTGGTGGTACCCCCACATGCTGTATCATATTTTAATGACATTAATAATCCTGATGCTAACATGAAACTGTCACTATGGTTATGTAATGATGCTGACACTCCTTCAGTCATTAATTGTAAGGCTTACTTTACTGGCTTGTTCAGTTTATAACTTAAAAAAAATAAAGTTTAAACAAACAACAAAAAAATCTGTTGTCTAGCAGTGATGTAGTTGTCATACCAGGAAACCACATCAGAGGAGATAACTGAGGGATAACATTTTAGACTTTAGTGGAGAATGGTCAACAAGATACAGGCCTTTGTAAGGGGCTAGCAGTATAGCCTGAAAGAGTAACGAGCTGTGAATCAGCTTGGTAAATCCAACAGACCTGGAATTGATTCCCACAACCTCCACTTGCATACTGTGTGACTCTGAGCAAGCCACTCAACTACCCCAGTGCTCCTGGGTAGCTCCTGAAAACTGGCACTTGTGTCTAGTGGCCCTTACCCTGTTACCAAAGACTAAAAAAATGAATACTGTACCTATGAGTAGTCCTTTATCCATGGCAACTTTGGTGTCATTTGTGAATTTGAGCAGTGGTTGTACTGTGGCCTTTCGAAAAGCTGTGCTTGGCGGTTCCTCCATCTGAATGTACTGGCCATTGTGCGTCCCATCATTAGGGTGCCAAACCCGAAAGTCGTTGATTGGGTTTCATGCGAGGGGGGAGGGTTGTTAGCCCCCCCTTACTTAGGATTCTAACTCTGGGGAGGGGTGATAAATTTCTGGTTTGGCACCCTAATGATGGGGCGCACAACAGCTGGCGCTCCAAGGGTGTGCAGTGGTGCTGGGCATCAGAGAGGAGGCTGTGGTCACGAAAGTATTTAATGGTTTGGGCAGAAATAGTTTTCTCTCGCAGTTTACTCAGGACTAGAAGCATAGCTATGGGACGATAATTGGCGATGGAGTTGGTGTTGCCTTTTCTTGAAGACTGGGACAATCTTAGCAACCTTCCAGATTATCAGAAACAACCCCAGAGCATAAGGACAGATTATAAATTCTAGCTAGAGGGGCAACAAGATGAGAGGAGGCCGGTTTCAGCAACCTAGCCTCAAGGCCATCGGAGTCTACACTACAGCAGACGGAGATGGAGTCAAGTAGCCAACGCACTTCCAGGTTAGTGACTACACATAGGTAAAAATGTGGGGGTATTATCAGAAGTTCCTTACGGGTGAAGAGGACGGATGCCGGGAGCGTTGAGGCCGGGCAGGTGTATTTGGAAAGGTCAGGTGGTTGAAGACATTGGCAGTGGTGACAAGGTTATTACAGTGAATACCGTCAAGCACCATATCATTGGTAGACTAGGTGTGCTTACCCCCGGTAATAACTTTGATGTGATTGCAAAATGTAATACAAAGATGCAGCTAACCATGGAAACAGTAATAATAAATCTAAGGCTAGACTGCTAGAACAGTGATGTAGCACCTGCGTAAAGGGGTTGGGCAGCTGGATAGTACTGCAGCAACCTGAATAGTAAGGTTAAACAGCTAAGCTACAACTGTATTTTAGGATGAGCAGTTACATGTGTAGCCACTATAACATTTATGTAGCACTAGAAAATTAAGGCAGTACAGCTAAACTGTGCAGCAGCAGAAAGTACTGAAGACAAGAAAGCTAAAAGTGATGTGCAACAGAATGTAAAGGCTAAGCAACTAGACAGGGATGCTGTACGTGAGGTAGCAGAAGTAAACCTAAGCAAGTCAGTTAAACAAAGCTAGATTATGGGTAGGCATGGTATAAGGCAGACTAAAAACTAAGCAGTAGTTTGCTTGGTCCATCCAGCAAGTTACAAAGATAGCTTAGTGGCAGGCAGGCAAGAACAGGAGCTTATCAAACTAGTAGAGGAGAGCTGTCCAGAGCAGGCTCAAGTAGAGGGGTATTGGAGGGTGAAATGTGTAGCATGATTGGCAGACAGGCAGACACCACAAGTAAATACTCATTTGCTGTGGCCTTAATCCTGGAAGATTACTAGTGGCAGGGGGCTTAAAGCCCTGCCCCTTCCCACCGATTCTGTGTTATGATTGGCTTGGGCCTCTAGTGATTGCTGAGAAAAGCTGGTGTGTGGGCAGGGGGGAAATCTGGCTGACTGTAAATCCACAGAAGGTCTGTGGTTGCATGGCCCTGGCATGGCACTCCATGGGGTAGTAGAAAAGTAGGCAGAGGGCTTAGAGCTAGGCAAGTCCAGCAGCGCTCCTTCATGCAGATTCTGGACCCAGATTGGCAGAGGCGTCCTGTGATTGGTGGTACCTCAGGCGCTTCCAGATGCTAGCAAAAGCTGACATGTGAGCAGGGGAGGAGCCCGGCACAAACCCCAGAAGGTGCGTGGTCGGTGTTGTCTGTGCTAATTGCGATTGTGGTTTGTGTGGCGTGGATCTTTGGAAGTGGACAGAGACCACCACAGTGTGTTCGGTGGGTGCCTTGCAGGCAGGCGTGTATACGAACATACAAGTTTTAGAAAAGAAAGTGGACTATTAGTTTATTGAGTTCTTTACCTCACCAGCTCAGTGGAATTACTGCAACCCCCTTTTTTTAAACTTCGCTCATTATTTTCTCAACTAACATACAATTGATATGCAAAACAAATGGTTTAAAGTCCAAGATTCCAAAACTAGAACAGTACAGTTCCTTAATTAGTGGAGGTCCAGCAACCATGTTATGGTACAACATTGGAGGAAGATACCAATACGAGAAGAAAACACCAACAGTTACAATACAGTATTTTACCGAAATGAGCAAGCCCATGAGCAACATGACTGGTTCCAAGACATAAGAAATTTATATATATAGCACAGTGGTTTAAGGCTCTGAGCTGCAAATCTGGAGACCTGGGTTTGAATCCCACAGCCCCCCACTTGCATACTGTGTGATCCTGAGCAAGTCACTTAACTTCCCTGTGCTCCCAGGTTGCACCTGTAAACAGGCTTTCAGCTTAGTGTCTCTCACCTGGTTAAACAACTGGAAAAAAAAGTAATAAATTTAAAAAGAGAGAGACTGCAACAGCCTACAAAATGAGTCCCATATTTATTAGGCTGTCATCTTGTTTTATACAGAAAAACACATTACCTATGTTAACTGCTGCCTACTCATGGAGTCTACCTGTACTGTGTAAAATACACTTACATTGGTAGGCAAGCCAAATAAAAGAAACAGTGAGGATAATTCTGCAATTACAAATTAAAATTGAGAAATGTCAACTACTGTTGAACAGGAGAATTTCAGTCACTAATCTATTAATCAGTTCAGGCTGCTTTTCCCTGGTAGCAAACTCTGCTGCCAGTTTAGTAAACAATTTTACAGCAATGTTTAGGTGATAGTATCAATAGCTCTTAACCCCATACATACTGAGGAGCCTTTCTGACAATAGGAGTGCATGTGTAACCTCTAGGATGCAACGTTGATGGCCTAGGATGCATACTTGGCATTGTGAAATCGCTTTACTGGGTCCTGGTGATGCAAAAACGTGCAGGTAAAAATGCACTGACCAATCCTCATGCTGCAGAGATTGCATTCACCTTGCTGCTCGCAGTAAGACATCGGTCTCCAATCCACCCATCATCACTATTAGACTCCATGGTATATTCACAGTGTTACCCATCACCCTGGTGGTGTCAATACGAAAGGCGTTGCAGATTGCAGTCCCCCTGATTTCTCCTCCAACAGGTGTAAAATGTGTGATATCACTGTTGCAAAAACAGTTTCTGGTCCTTGCCCTCTGCTTCCTCAGCCACCCCTAAAATTCTGATATGCGTGGCCCTACTAGCAGTTTCTAGGGACTCAAGTTTGCAACAAAGATTGAGTTTTCCCGACCAGCTTTTGTGTGCTGACTGGAGCATGTGTAGAATAGCTGAGCCTTACAGAAATGGCTTCGCTTTTCAGATCTGTGACTCTCACCATGGCAAAAAGAATTTTCCTGTGGCAGTTCTGTAACTGTTTAGGTGGGTTGGGTAGGCTCCATACCACTCTGCGCTGCAGGTATTGGCAGAGGTTTTATTTGTTGAACTTGTAGCTGCTGGGGATCTGTTCAGTTGTCCATTTTCGGTATTGAGATTCCTCTGCAAAAGTGATATTGAATAATGTTGCTCAGTGTTGAAGTTCTTTCAGTTTAATTGAGGTTATTCTCCTTAACTCCGACTGTCCTAAACTCACCCCCAGTTCCGTCACCTACCATCTCTAGGACTTACCTCTTGGTCAGCTGTCCCACAGCTTAACCCCTGTGGTGGTGTTTTTGGGGATGTCAGATCCCTTGGGAAGAGGATCCAGGTATGGAGGCCCGTAGTTGGAGACTAGAGACGTGCAGAGAACTGATCTTCATCTGGCCAAGGCTGGAGATTTTCCTACGTCATTTTATCCCCAGAGGTGTGCCATGGACACACACACACACACACACACACACACACACAAGGCACGTATGTGCACAGATGTGCCAATGTTGGGCAATGTCCCCCTTCTCTACTTAAATGGCTCCTGCTGTGCTATCGCCTACTTCCGCTAGGTGACAGGTGTAGTGTAGAGTGCTCTGTTTCCCCTCCTCGAAAGAAATTCTCCAAATTGCCCAGTTAGATTTTCTGTTGACCCCTGAAAGTGTAGGTAGTATTTTGCCTGTGCTTTTCTCCCCTGCTGCCCGACTGGTCCCTGTTGGTCATGCCGCTCCTCCCAATCCCATCACCCGCCATCCCTGGAACTTATCTCTGCCTCACTGGTCAACCATGGATAACCCCCTATGGGAAGGGCCGCCGGGGGTGGGGCGCCTAATACTGTACCCCGGACAGAGTTGAAGCTTCTGCTGTGAGTAGAGGTGCCCAGTTGGCAGTACTGGGCCAGCGGCAGACAACATCCAGTGTTGGTCAAGGTGTTCTTCTGTTTCTCTGGTCCCACCCCCTGATGTTGAGAAGACCTTGCCAATGCAGTTGCATCATGCCACTGATGCTGCCTTCCCGTGGTGGCTCCTACTGCACTGCCACCTGTCATCACAAGCTGTATTGCTATTGTTGCGCCGGCGGGTTGGTTCAAAATGCATCTTTCTGATGTGTATTACTTTGCATTTCTCCACATTTGATGTTGCCACTCTTCCCTGCCCACTCCCTCGGCTTTCTGCATTCTGCGTTATCATCCTCTAGGACACAGCTACTTTTCCCATTTTGGTGATTGAACGCTCAGTAGTTCTTATAGGAAAAAATGGGGTTCTTGAAAAATGTTCGAGGGTAGCAACCCATTTTTGTGAGGGATCAAGTGTGATTGCAACATCATGCACCCCCTCTTCCCTCTTAGCTATTACACATTGTAAAGAATTTCCTAATTTTGTTCTATATCTGTCCCACATGGAAACAGTGCTGACCACACAGAAAAGGGTGGTATAAATGAAGTCTTTATGCTAAATCAAAATTTAAAGATTATCCCCACCACACCCCCACCGACAGCCCTTAGTCATTAAATGTAGTAAAACCCAACTCTTGCCATCTGAGCCAAGCACCCTTGTCCCTTACAGCACACCGATTCTCAACCTCTTGTTGCCACCACTGGGCCTAAATGCTGGTGCATAGTGCCAATATTAGCATTTAGGTCTGGTAGTGAGAAGATGAGGATTGGCACACTGCGGGGTGCAGAAAGTTATTTTAAAACATAAACACCCTTCTCACATTTTTGTTTTAAAGACTGGATGAGGAGGGTAGTGGGGCTCAGATGGGGGAGGGTTTTCTGTATTCAGAGACAAAGAGGTGGGAGTTCTGGCCCAAGTAAGCACGCATCTCAAGGACGCGCAGCAGCTATCCGTGCACGCCGTGAACCACTCACTGAGTGTAAGTGTGCCTGTGACTTCAGAGCCCTGGGTGTCAAAAGCAAATGTGGCGTTAGTCAGTGTGCCAGAGAGTCCCTCTGTGTTATGAGCACAGTAAACCGGGGGAGGAGGGGGGGGCTTCAATATTGGTTAAGTCTTGGCAGTAGTTTTTGCTTTTATTTGAAATGTATTTCACCTGGTAGTTAAAGAGATTGGAGAAACTTGTTTTCAGTTTTGACATGGAAGGGGAGCATGCAGCACTAAACCTGATGCCTGTACCTGCTTTAAGGCTGCACTTTTGGCTTTTATCCCCCATCCCAGATAAAGTATGGCCCTTCTAGGTGGTGGTGGCCCAGTCAGTAGCAGTCATGTGTGCGGGTGGAGGTCTTTCCAAGGGCAGTTTTCTCCCCCTTTTGTCCCTGTTGTTGACCCCTCCAAATTGCAGGCATGCTGCTACACCAGTTTTGGGTCCAAGAGGACTTCTGCCTGGAGGATCTACAGTGTTGCTTTTAGCTAGCTAGCTGCTTGGGTTTTGTATGAAAGTGCAGTACCCCCCCCCCCCCCCGGAAACTCTCCACATCTATGACATTCCCACCCGTCCTGCAGAGTCTCCTCCCCAAAGCCAGGTGTCCCTCGTGAGTGCAGACCTCTAGGCCATCTGGTGAGTCAGTGCAGAGAAAATCCACAAAAATGATTCAGGGTCAGCAGGGCAGATCTTACAAGGAACATCTGAAGGCCCTGAACGTGTACTCACCGGAGGCCAGACCGTGGGGAGGGGGAGTGTGTGATAGAGACTTACAAGTTCCTAAGGGGTAACTAGGGTAAATTACAAGGACCCGTTTGTGTTTGTTAGAAATAGAGATGCAGTCACAAGGGGGCAGGATTGGAGGTTAGTGGGAGGTAAATTCAAGCAGAATATGAGGAAATGTCACACCACAGAAAGGGTGGTGGAACCTTGGAACAGATTACCATCAGAGGCTGTGGGGGCAAGGACAATTAATGGGTAGGACAGGACCAGGGACTCAGAATTCCATTTCAGAGAAACCAAGAAGGGTGAGGTTGCAGAAGGGAGGGAGAGCGTGAATAACCCACTGCGGCACTTTGGGGGGGGGGGTGTTAAGGTAGTAACAGCTGTGGGCATACTTGAAAGAGCCTTTTGTCTCTTTCTGCCATCTGATTCTTTGCTTCCTAACACCCTTCCCCTAACTTGCTCTAGCGTAACCCATGGCAGTTTTGTCAGGAATACTTCCCTGGCAAAGCACAATCCCACATAGGAGCAGCAGATAGAGTACTGGGTCTGTGGGTGCTGATGCTGTTGTATAGGTGGCTTCCATTTTGGTCCTGTTTAGACCCTTGACCCTGATTCCTACCTCCTCCCCAGGTGGATTGTACAACCTAGGGCTTACCCCACATGCATGTTGCGACATCTCTGACAGATGAGCAGGTTCTCCAGTCTACAGTGTGGAGGGATATTGCTGTGGCTATGGAATGCTCCATTTATCCTCTGCTTGTGCTGGGACATGCTGCAGCGAGTACCACTTTTCTAACTGACTACCTGATCGGTAGTGTCTGGAGCTGTGCGCCCCAATCCATGTTGCCAGCATGGTAGCATGTTGTGTTACTGCTCGGCTGACTGGATGGCCCCTAACCTTCTGATTGTAAGTAAGCAGTAACTTGCAGCAGGACATGCATTTCCGGAAAATTGATGTACGCCCCAGGTGAATTAGAAGGCACAAGGCCAATGGCAGAGTGTCTTTCAGCATACCCAGAAAGTACATTAATTCTCAAGAAACGCATGCTCTGGAGTGTTATTGACTTTTTGGAACAGGTTATATTTTCCTCTATTTAGGTTGTTGCTAGGTGGAATACGTGAATTAGGTAACAGAAAGGTTTGCCTTTAAATGAACTGGGGAAGTGCATTTATTTTGAAGAAACCTATGTCCTGTTGTCTGGTTTTGTGTTTAAAAGGTGGGTACATTTTTATTTTAATGGTAAAAAGGTTTTGTTTTTGACCTGGGTTCGGGAATGAACCAGTGCTGCTAAAGGGACAGGTTTTGGGGGGGGACTCAAGCATCTCAGCAGATGCTCTCCTATGGGGAGGGAGGACTCTCCTATCCACTGCTCTTCCGCTGCCTGGGTGATCACAGGGCGATGGAAGGACAGCACTTAGAAGGGGACATTGGAGTAAGTCTTGGCTTATGTGGGTGCATCGGTGTGTCGGCACCCAGTGACATATCACACTGCTGGGGGAGGGTGGGACTAACAAAATCACTGACGGACTGGGCAGATGGAGCCTCTGCCCACCCACCGTGCTCAGTGCCGGACTGCTTCCACTGCCTGCCGGTGAATCCTTCAGGTCTTCATCTCCGCTGCACGTGGCCAGATGGGCAGCAGGGAAGGACTGCTGAAATGGTTGAAGGCGTAACTGGCTCTGGGGAGCAGTCCAGGGGGGCAGCACAGCAGTGAGATGCGGGTGGGCCTTGGGATCCTGAACAGATAAGTGGAGCAGTCTCAGCGAGTGGGCATCGGGGCTTGACAGAGGTGGAAGGAGGTCCTAACCAAGCACCTGGAGGAAAAATATGTTTAAAAAAGAAAAGGTTTGTTTTCATTTAGTTAGGTGTTTGCTAGGTAGATTAGGTCAGTTTTGTTGGATGGCAGTTTCTAGGTAATCAACAGTTAGGTGATGTGTTTTAACCAGTGAAGATGTTAGATTTGGTTAGTTTGTTTTAAACCTCATTTTATAAATGTAGATATGAAAGTAACTTGATTTGAAAGAAAGGCTCATAAAGTTCATCCTTTTCTGTGGGCTGAGAGGTGGAAGAGTGAGTAAATCGGTGAAACTGTTGTTTCTAGGGACATGGATATGTTGTTCATCCACACTGTCTTGCAGGTATCCTTGCCACTTTAAATCTTGCCGGAAGGTCTTCAAGCTGGCTCCTCCCACCCACCCGGGTGGTAAAACTCTCGGCTCCGCCCCATGACGCCAGATCTTCCTTACCGCTTGGAAGCTCAGGTTCCCTCCTTAACGCTCTGCATATAAGACTGGTTCCTAATTCTTGGTTTCAGAATGTAAAGTTTTTTGCTTATAGACTTGGTCTTCTATCCCTCGCGGCTGTGATGGACAAATCGACTCCGGTTTTCGGCGGTGCCCCTTTATGGCAGAAGATGTCTCGGACGGATCCGCACTCACGCTGTGTGTACTGTTTAGGCCTTGAGAACACGACCCGCAGGCTTGCGACTTGCTCTTCCTTCTCAGCCTCGTCCTCGAGGACCGTGCTGCCCGTTTACAACTGGGGCGCCCGAGAAACGCTTTTCTCCGGGTAAAGTCTAAAGAGGCCCGGTCGAGGTGCTCGCTGGGGCGTGGCTTACGGATCAGCTAGAGCAGATGATCGCCCTCGAAGAGGAGGCGGCGCGGTCCGCATCTTCCTCGGCTGTGGCATTTATCCCGCTCTCCCTGGGTTCCTCTTACACAGCTTCCTTTAAGGAGCTTTGTCTGTCCCTCTCCACTAGGGGAGAGGGACCAACGTCTGCTGGACCTTCTTCTCAGTCCAAGAAGAAAGACAAGGGTAAGTCTCTTCGTCGACGCTCTTGGGAGCGGGAAAGGTCCCTCTCCCCGAGTTGTCGGCCATCGACTTCGGTCGATCGTTCGGCTTCCGCCACTGGTCTCACAGTGTCCCTGTCAGGTCAGTTGACTGAGACTCCCATCGACGCAGTCAAGATCTTTCTCGACCCGTTGGACGGGTTGTCAACCGGTGAAGCCGAAAATCCCCTCTCCCCGGTTCCCCCAGTGGGAGTTGAGGATCCCGTGGGCTTGCCAGTGCCTCCGGTTCCGGAGCCCTTGGGTGTTCCCTCCGAGCCGAGGGAGGGCCGTTCCACCCGTCCCCTCCCGCACCATCTCGGAAAAGCGAGGTTCTCGAGTCTCCGGACTTCGCGGTCCAGCCGATTCCGCCGCGTCATAGCCGTAGGTCCGGCACGCGCTGATGGCGGAGCCGCCGGCGCTCGTCCCTCTGATGGGGAGGCTTCGACGCAAGTTACGCCGACGATACGAGGACCTCATGTGGCAACAGGTCTTCTGACTGGGAACAAGCCGATGCCGGCCGCCTTCCCGGCCATTATGGGCTGTCACCAGAGCGGCCGAAACAACCCCTTGTTTACCCGAGGAGCCTGTTCCCAGGCCGGTTGTTCGGCCAAAACCAGCTGCCCCACCGATTCCGGTGGAACCTCCGCCTCCACAGCCGCTGTTTGGGGCTCTGACCAAGAACTCTCGGTCGGCTCAGGGTCTGCCCCATAGGTTGTCGGTCACCCTCACTCCCGATCGCCCTCGGCAGGTGGAGGGTGGCTCAGGCCCGAGGCAGCTCTTTGCGGACTCTTCTGAGTCCGACGACGATTCCTTCTTTTTCTCCAAGCGAGTGGACTTGGAGTCCTCTGGAGGTCAGTCGTTGGACGACAGCCCTTCGTCCTTCCTGGGTTTGCTCAGACTCATCTCGGAATCCACCGGGATGCAGCTCGAGCCCGTATCCAAGCGGGCCGTGTCCCCTCATGGAGATATTGGACCGAGGGGATTCCCCTATGGAGGCCTTTCCTGTGGCTGAGGCCATTGTGGGCCTGGCCTTGGAGCTCTGGCAGCGCCCTGCTTCCTGCCCTGCGCCTTAGGCCAGGATGGCCAGGAAGTATGCGTCCCTACCGTTTCTGTCCGGTTTCTGAACATCCCTCGCCGAGGGGTTAGTTATCGACAGCATTTTCCGGCGTGCCAGAAATGCTAGGGACGTGGACAAACCTCCCGACAAGGAGTCCAAGAAATTGGACTATGCCGGGCGAAAAGTCTATGCTGTGTCCTCCCTTGGCCTTCGTCAGGCCAGCTTGGCCGTGCTTATGGCACATTTCTCCCATGCCCTGTTGGGCTCCCTGGACGAGGTAGTCCCTCATCTCCCGGCTGACCTGCAGACCATGGTTAGGCAGGTGCGGGACCAGGGCAGGGCAGTGGCCAAGCAGCAACTTCAGACTGCTCTGGACATTGGAGACTCATGCGCCAGGTCAGTCGCGGCCGCAGTGGCTATGCGCCGTCGGGCATGGCTGAGGATATCCACCTTCACAGCAGATACCCAGCACAAATTGGCGGATGTCCCCTTCCTGGGGACCGACCTCTTCGGCCCTGGAGTGGAAGGCCACCTCCAGAGGATCGAAAAGTCCAATGCCACCTTGGACTCGGTCTCATCCGCTCAGAGGGACAAGGGCCGCAGACCGCAACCCAAGCCCTTTAGTCCATCTGCGCCCCCGGCACGTCCGTCCCAGCAACACCAGGGCCAGCAGGCTCGCGCTTGGCGTCCCAAACCCAAGCCTGTGGCTTCCTCCTCCAGGCAGCAGGGAGGTAAAGGCCCAGGTGGTCCCTCGGCCGGTCCCTTCTCCAAGAATGCACAGTGACGGGTTGAGGGGTGTCGTCCCCAACCTTGTCACCTCACCCCAGGTTCCCCCCGTGGGGGGACGGCTCCAGTACTTCCTTTCCGCCTGGTCTGCTATTACCACAGACAGGTGGGTGTTGGAGGTGGTGGGAAAGGGCCTGCCTCTGGAGTTCGAGCAGGCCCCACCCTTCAGAGCCATCGCACCTCGGGGGGCCTCGGGGTCCGAAGCCTCGCTGTCAGCTCGCCGAGCCGACATCGCTCTCCTCCTCGAGAAGGAGGTGATAATAGAGGTGGTGGACCCTCTCTCAAACCCGGGGTTCGTGTCCAGGTACTTCCTGGTTCCGAAACGGACGGGGGGCTGGCGCCCCATTCTCGACCTACACGACCTAAACAAGTTCCTAAGGTCTCGAACCTTCAGGATGGTCACTCTGGCTCAGATAATACCATCCTTGGAACACGGCTTGTGGTTCTGCTCTCTGGACCTACAGGACGCGTTCTTTCACGTCCCTATCCGTCCTGTCCCATCAAAGGTTCCTTCACTTTTGAGCAGAGGGATCCCTTTTCGAGTTCCAAGCCATGCCCTTCGGCTTATCTCCAGCTCCCAGGGTCTTCACCAAATGCATGGCAGTGGTGACAGCATTCCTGCGGCGCCAAGGGGTCCGTGTTTACCCTTACCTGGACGATTGGCTGATAGCAGCTCCCTCCAGACAGGAGGTGGAGCGGTCCAGAGATCTGGCCCTCCAGGTTTGCTCTCAGGTCAGCCTCTCATCAACGAGGCCAAGTCGAACTCGAGCCAAGCAGGTGATTCTTTTCATCGGGCAGAGCTCGACTTTCTTCAAGCCAGAGCACGGCTCCATGACAGGGCCGAGGTTCTTTCCTCCTTTGCCCAGTCATTTTGGCTGGGCACTGCTCCCGCCCGGGACTTCCTGCGCCTCCTGGGTCTCATGGCGGCCTGTACCAGCGTGGTCCGTTGGGCCCGCTGGAACATGCGCCCCCTTCAGTGGGGCTGGCCAGCCAGTGGTCCCAACGCTGCGATCCATTGGACCAGCTAGTGACGGTGACCCAGGGGATGTGGAACGCTCTCCAGTGGTGGACCATTCCAGTTCATCTGCAGGAGGGCATCCCGTTTGTCCGCCCCGAGCCAACAGTCTCTCTATCGACTGATGCCTCTCTGATGGGTTGGGGTGCCCATCTGGGGGAACACCGAGCGCACGGCCTCTGGTCCCCACGGGAGTCCTTGCCACATCAACCTGCTGGAGCTCCGAGCGGTCCGCCTAGCTCTCACCGCCTTTGCTCTGTTTCTTCGGGGTCAAGTGGTCCGGGTCCAGACGGACAATACCACGACCATGTACTATCTAAACCGCCAGGGCGGGACGCGCTCCATGCTTCTATGCAAGGAAGCTCTCCGCATCTGGTCACTCGTGCGCAGCCTGGAGGCGGATCTCCTAGCCATTCATGTGGCAGGAGCCTCCAACACCCTGGCCGATGCCCTAAGCCGGATAGGGGCTGCGTCCCACGAGTGGTCTCTCCTGCCGGAGGTAGTACAAGATCTATTCTCCCATTGGGGCACACCTCAGGTGGACCTGTTTGCCTCAGGAGAATGCAGGCTGAGGCTGTTCCATGCCCGCCCCCCTCAGCAGGGCTCACTGCAGGGGGATGCCTTCTCGAGGCCGTGGACCCCGGGCCTCTTCTACGCCTTTCCCCTGTTCCCCTTGATGCACAAGGTGCTGCTCAAAGCAAGGAGGGACAAGGCGCAGGTGATTCTGATAGCCCCAGCCTGGCCCCGCCAGTACTGGTACCCAGATCTCCTCAGCCTCAGCTCCAGGCTTCCGAGGCAGCTTCCAGCTCGCCCGGACCTGCTCTCAGTCAATCAGGGGAAGGTATTCCATCCGGACCTTCAATCCCTGCACCTGACGGCCTGGTTCCTGAGCGGCTAGAGTTCCAGGCCTTGGGTCTTTCCGACGAGGTCCTCAACGAATGGAGGCGTCCCGTAAGGAGTCGACCAGAAAATGCTACACCTTCAAATGGAAAAGATTTTCCATTTGGGGTCAGGGCAAGGGCCTGGACCCTTCCTCCTGTTCCTTGGCGAGCATATTGAACTACCTGTGGTCCCTTTCTCAGCAAGGGCTTAGGTCGATGACCCTTAAGGTGCACCTGGCAGCCATTTCTGCTTACTGGGTGCGGGCCAGGAAGCAGTCGGTGGCGCAGGAGAAGGTGGTCTGGCACTTTTTCAAAGGCCTTGATCACATTTGCCCTCCGGTGCGAGAACCTCCACCTCCATGGGAATCTACTGCTGGTACTGGCAAAGCTCATGGGCAAGCCATTCAAACCAATGCACAGGTGTGAACTCTCTCACCTGTCGTGGAAGACCGCTCTTGGTGGCTATCACGCCAGCCAGAAGGATGGGAGATTCCAGGCGCTTCTGCACGAGTCTCCTTACTCTGGTCTCCACAGGGACAAGGTTGTCCTGCGCTCCCACCCGAAATTCCTTCCGAAGGTGGTGTTGGAGTTTCACCTTAACCAGGTGTTGACTCTGCGGTGTTCTACCCCAATCACACCTTGGAGGCGAATATAGGCTCCATACTCTGGACCCTAGAAGGCGGCTGCCACTATAAGGGCACACGCTGAAATTCGGGAGAGGCTCGCCAGCTGTTTGTCACCCACGCCTGAAGCCGCACCTGGCAGACCTGCAGCCAGCAGACGATAGGCAGGTGGGTCACCTCCTGCATAGATCTCTGCTATAAGTTGGTGGGCATGGAGCCTCCCAGAGGATAAGAGCTCATTCTACCCGCCATACTGCTGCATCGGTGGCTGCTTCCAGGGACGTCCCTATCCAGGAAATCTGCAGGGCTGCTGCCTGGAAGTCAGCACACACCTTCATCACCCATTACCACATTGACCTTGAGTCACGCCGGGATGCTGGTTTTGGGGCCTCGGTTCTCCAGTCTCTCTTTCCCAAGTAAGTATCGGGGGTGTGCGCCTTGCCTCCCTTCTCCCGGAGAACTGTTAGGAGTCTGCCAGACAGTGTGGATGAACAACATATCCATGTCCCTAGAAATACAGGTTACTCACCTGTAACAGGAGTTCTAGGAATGGTATATGTTGTTCATCCACATGACCTCCCTGGCTTCGACGCACAACCTGAGCTTCCAGCGGGCCAGATCTGGCATCATGGGGCGGAGCGGAGAGTTTTACCACCTGGGTGGGTGGGAGGAGTCAGCTTGAAGACCTTCCGGCAAGATTTAAAGCGGCAAGGATACCTGCCAGACAGTGTGGATGAACAACATATACCATTCCTAGAACTCCTGTTATAGGTGAGTAACCTGTATTTATCATACATCACTTTGGTGTCTGTTGTTGTTCCCAGTACCTGAAGAAGAAGCTGGCATCCCAAGAGATGGACTCAGTGATCGCTAAGAACATGAGATCCGAGCTGGCGCGACTTTCCGGGATGGAAAAGGAGCTGCGACAGCTCCGTGAGGAGAATGCTTATTACAGGTTGGGGTGTTTTTTTGAATATACTGCAGCAGTTTATGTGACAAAGAAAGAAACTTTGAGTATGTGCTGGTAAACAGAAGACCTCCATGTGTGTTAATTAGGGAAGATTTGTTTGTGTTGCTGAGGGAAGGCCTGTGTGGGCATGTGTGTTGGTTGGGGGACCTTGTTGTTGAGGGAGGGTGTGTGTCTGTGTCTGTCTGTGTTGCTGAAGGGGTATGAGAGCTTGCATGTCTGTAATGGCGAGGAAGAATGTTGTGTTACTGTATACGTGTTATCCTGTCTAAATATATTATTATTATTAAAAATGAAGCTCTTGAAAGGAAGAAGTCTGATAAAGCAGACTTTTTTTTTGTTGTTCAGTCCCATTTGCCACCGTTTCTAGCAGAACAGTTGGTTGGGTTGTTCCTGTGGACGTTACCTGCATTAGTGGCAATGCTATGCCAGGTTACTGAACGCTCTGTTCACTCTTCCCTTTCCCTTTAGAGAAATGAAGGAGAACAATGACCTGCTGCAGGAACAGGTGGAGGGTCTTCAAAGAAAGCTGGAGCGAGCTGAAAAACAAAAAGAAGAGCTGGTGACCCTGGAGCTGGAGAAAGAGGTCTGTACAGGGCAGGACTAACAATTTCACTTGTCCTGAAAGTCCTCCGCATTGGCTGGTCTGATAGTGCAGTAGCAGGGGAGCTGCTTGCCATGTGGCAGCCTGGGTTTGCACTGCGAACTCAGGATGTTGCTGTGGCCAGCAGGAGGAGGAATGAGCATCCTAGAGGATGGGCATGGGGGGGGGGGTTAAGTGCAAAGTTTACCTATGTTGTACCAAGGGTACAGCAGCAGCCAGAGATCGCTTTACAGGCTGCGGAGGGGGTGAGACGTCGACATGCCTGTCCATGTTTTTGCTTGGGTTCAGTAAAGCCACATATAGGGGTGGTTGGGCAGAATCAGGAAAACACCCAGGCCTAAAAATGAAGCCCAGTACTTTCGGAGCCCACATGACCAGAGCAAGGTTGAGCACCAGATTTGTTGATTAACAGTTCATTTCTCTCATCACAGGGCTTGACTACCATCTATATAGTTTTGTGCAGCATTTCTCTGAAGCTGTGGGTTTTCCTTCAGTTTCCCCTCCCTTTGCCCTACGCATGCACCCCACCCGCCTGACCTCTAGTAATGCGGTTGAAGTGGAGTTTCACTGTGTTCCTGCACACTTCTCGTACTGCAGCTGGTCTGGAAGAAAATAGCTTAGATATGCTTTACAACCCATTGAAAAATAGTGATATCTGGATGCTGTTCTACTTTCATTTAATTTTATTACAAAATTATTTGCATTGAATCAGCCTCCATTCATTCGCTACATTTGACGTACGGTTGTGATGTGACAGGCAGAGAATTATGTCCTGTATTATAGCCTAAGAGTCAGAACAGCAGTTAAAGGAGATGCACTACAGGGAGGAGGGTACTACACCTAGGGGAGGGGGTGTTTTGGTGCAGTAATGATCAGCACAATCGAGGACAAGGATCGAAGGGTAATTGTGGAGAGATGTGGAAACCAGACAGGCAGTGTGCTGCCCCAGGCAAGAAAGCAAACAGAATTTTGGAATTCATTTGTGATCCTCCCACAACTGAAGTAGTGTGTTCAGTGCAGACAAAACACTGAAGAGATCAGATGGGTCCAGCACAGGGCCACCACACAAATTGGTGGTTCACGAGGGACCAGAGCTATGAGGAAGATTGGACACGATCAAATGATTTGTTGTTTTTTTGTTTACATTTTTCTGCCTGGCCATGCTCGGCCATTTTCTACTCTGGTCATAGGGATGCATCCTGATCAGACCCATTGGCTCTCCCCCCAGCTGAGGTCTCCACCCTTCAGCTGGCTTCCCTAATGGGCCCCCCCCCCCCCGTGGAGGGGGCCCAGAGGAGGCTGTCCTTCCCCATATGGAAGCTCACTGTGTTAGCTGGGATCCAGTGCTGGCAGACACTAGGGCCGGGAGCCAGGAAACCCCAGGCTTTCATACAGGTGGTGCCATTCCCCGGTTTATCCCCACCTCCCTCCTGCCCTGGTGTGTACCAACCATCTGGGCCCAGATGCACGCAGCAATGCCCCCAGAGGGACACGCCCCCGGCCCACGTGAGCCGGGATCCAGTGCTGTCAGGCACTGGGACCCAAGGGAGCCAGGAAGCCCCAGGCTTTCATATGGGCAGTGCCATGTTTTTTTTCCCCTCTAGTTTTCTCCCCACCTTCCTCTTCCCCTGGTGTGCACCAGCATCTGGGCCATTCCTGCAGAGGGAACGCGTTCCTCCAGCCCTTCACAGGGGTCACTGTGGCCCTAGTGTGCAACATTAACCCTCCAGAACCACAACCCACTGCTGAGTGGTTGTCTGCATGGCAGCATAGTGCGCTGCTGCTGGCCAGCAGGGCAGCGTATACTCCAGTGATTTACCCTAGAAAAGAGAAGGCTGAAAAGGGACATGATCATGGTTTTACAAATATTTACAAAATGGCTTGAAGCAGCCAAGCAATCTGATTGGTCAAAACTGGTCACATGACCGTGTGGTAATTTCGGTTCTAGGATTGTGAATATGTTGTTCATCCACACTTATTGGCATGTCTCCTTTCCCTTTAAGGATCGCTGGAAATCTTCAAGCTGGCTCCTCCCACCCACCCGGGTGGTATAACCCTCGGCTCTGCCCCATTACGCCAGCTGTTGCTTTCTGCTTGAAGATTCAGGTTGCCTCCTTCGTGCTCCTGCATTTTGTAGACCCTGGCTTCTAAACCTTCGGTTATTCCGAAACTTTATTTAGTTTGCATTAGCGACCGCGACTCCTCTGCTTCGATTATGAAAGAAAAGTCTTCCCCTGGATTTTGCCGGTATTCATGCGGCCAGAAAATGTGCAGCGATCCCCACACCTTGTGCATATACTGCTTGGGTGTCGGCCATGACACCTCGAAGTGCGACTTCTGTCTTGCATTTCACCCTAACGTCCTCAATGACTGTCTCGCATGCCTGAAGTTGGGGAGGCTAGAAAAATGGAACCCTCCGGTGAAATCAAAGGAGGCTCGTGGGCAGTTTCAGCGGCGTGGGATCCACCGAGCAATTGGAACGTATGTAAGCCTTCGAGGAGGAAGCGGCTTGGGACGCAGAATCTTCCTCTCGGATCTTCCTCGTTCTGCTCAACCTGGGCTCTACTTTCTCAGGTTCTTTCTGAGAGTTGTGCCAGTCTCTCCTGACTTAGGGAAGAGGGTCCTGCAGGCATGCACTCCTCTTGGTCCCGTAAATGGGAAAAGGACCCGGGATCGTCATCGTCTCGGAGAAGACGTTCTTGGGATCAGGGGAGATCTCGGTCCCAGGAACTGGCAGTCTCAACTTCGGTTGAAATTGCCTCTTGGCTGCTGGCTTCTCGGCCTTGCTGTCTGGCCCAGTCGACCGTGCCGATCCAATGAGGTCGAAATAGTCATCGACCCGATCGAGCCATTGTCGCGGACTCCAGTCGACGATTCTCTGTCGGACTCCGGTCCATTCTTTCCCCAGTGAGGAGACCCAGCCCACTGGGAATCCCGTCGAGGAAGTGGTCCCTGACCCCGGGAAATCACCGGTCCCGCCGGTGTCTCCTGAGCGACCAAAACGGCCCGTCTGATCTTGGTCGAGGACCCCTTTGACCGAGAGGCTGAGAAAGAGCCACAAGCGTTCGAAAAAGAGGCAATGCCATTGGTTGTCCTCATCCTCCTTGCATGAGGAGAGGCTCCGGCGGAAACTCCGGCACTGCGAGGACCTCATGTGGCAACAGCTGATTTTGTCTGGGCACAAGCCGACCCCGGCTCCTTCCCTGGCCATTACTTGGCTTTCGCCTCCCAGGTCGAAGCTGACTCCTTCAGAGCCAATTAAGTCAGTTCCCCTGCCCGCGGAACCAGTGAAACCTCCAGTTTGGCCTATGCCAGTCTCTCCGCCGATCGTGGTGGAACCGCCGCCCAAGCAGCCTGTGGGAGGGGCTCCTTCTAAGAAAGATAGACCAGACACTGTGCTTCCCCGGCGTCTTTCTGTCACTGTCACCCCAGACCACTCTTGTCAGCTCAAAGATGACCTAGGCGGTCGACCATTGTATCCGGATTCCTCGGATTCAGATGAGACTGGCCTACATTCTCATCCTGGGGATGATGAATTGTCTGGTGGGATAGAGACGGAGGAAGGTCCTTCATCTTTTCAGGGCATTCTTCACCTCATCTCTGAGTCTACAGGGATGCCCCTGGAACCTATCCAGAAAAAGGCAGAGTATCTTCTCACGGACATCCTCAAAGGGGGGGAGGAATACCCTGATGGAGGCCTTTCTGTTGGCCGAGGCCACAGTTGGCCCGGCTCTTAGAACTTTGGCAGTGCCCTGCCTCTTGTCCAGCTCTGTCTGCCCACATGGCCCGCAAGTATGCGATGCTCATGGGGTCCCTTGCGGGGTTCACAGAGCACCCTTCGGCCGAAGAGCCTGGTGACCACCTCTGTGTTCAGGCGTACTGGCAGTTCTGCTGACACTGACCGACCTCCCGAGAAAGAATTCGAAAACTTGGATCATTCAGCTCGAAAGGTCTATGCGACCTCATCTTTAGGCCTCCGTCAGGCAAGTTCGGCCGTCATCATGGCACACTTCTCCCATGCCCTTTTGGGGTCTCTGGATGAAGTCCTCCCACACCTCCCCGCGGACATGCAGACTACGGTCAAGCAAGGCTGGGATCAGGGCCGGGCTGTTGCCAAACAGCAGCTTCAGACAGCCCTGTACATTGGTGATTCTTGTGCCCGCTCGATGGCAGCCACACTTGCCTCTCACCTCTGGACTTGGCTGAGACTCTTCTCTTTTCCGGCAGATACTGAGCACAGACTAGCTGATGTGCCTTTCCTGGGCACTGACCTTTTCGGCCCAGGTGTGGCTGGTCACCTTCAGTGTTTTGAACAGTCCAGTGCCACCTTGGACACTACTTCTGCTAAAGGTTGTTCGAGTAAGAAGCAGCAGAAGAAGAAGCCTTTTTGGCACTCTTCCCCTGTGGCCCAGCAACCCTCCGGGTGGCAGCGGCAGCAGCAGCAGGCTCAAGCTTGGCGTCCCCGGCCCTCCCAGGTCTGTAAAGGAGGCCAAGGTCCAGGTCCCGGATCCTCCTCCTCCTCCAAGCCTGCTCAGTGGCGTGGCGGGGGCTGCTACCCTCTCTCCCATCACGCCAGCTCTGGGTCCTCCCGTGTGGGGCTAGCTCCACCACTTCCTTTCTGCCCGTTCCGCTATCACCATGGACAGGTGGGTTTTGGAGGTGGTCAGTCAGGAACTGCCTCTGGAATTCGAGCAGTACCCTCCAAGCTGAGCCTGCGCCCCTCGGGAGGAAAGAGTATCCATCCATACTCAGTCGGCTCTCCGAGATGACATCGCTCAGCTCTTCCTTCTCAAGGAGGCAGTAGCTCCAGTGGCAGATTCTCCAGCAGACCCAGGCTTTGTCTCCAGGTACTTCTGGTGCTCAAGCGGACGGGGTGCTGGCGCCCCATTCTAGATCTGCAGGACTTGAATCAGTATCTCGGGTCACGCACCTTTCAGATGGTCACTCTGTCCCAGATCATACCATCCTTGGAGCGAAACATGTAGTTCAGTTCACTGGATCTGCAGGATGTGTTCTTTCACATCCCAATCCATCCGTCTCATTAGCGGTTCCTCCGCTTCAGAGCCGAAGGGACCCTGTATGAGTTCTGAGCCATGCCGTTCGGCCTGTCATTGGCCCCACGGGTTTTCACCAAATGCATCGCAGTGGTGGCAGCCCATCTCGGGGAGGGGGGGTCCAAATTTACCCCTACCTCAACGATTGACTCCCAGCAGCTCCCACCCAGCAGGAGGTGGAGAGGTCCAGGGACCTGGCCCTCCCGACCTGCCCCCAACTTGGCCTCTTGATCAGCAAGGCCAAGTCGGAACTCGTGCCTTCTCAGGTGATTTGCTTCATCGGGGCAGAGCTTGACTCTCGTCAAGCCAGAGCTCGACTCCCGGTGGACAGGGTGGAGATTCTGTCCTCCTTTGCCCAATCATTTCTGGTTGGGCAGTTGCGTCCTGCCCGGGACTTTCTGCACCTTCTGGGTTACATGGCGGCATGCACCTCTGTGGTCCATTGAGCCCGATGGCACATGCGCCCCCTCCAGTGGGAGCTGGCCGCCCAGGGGACTCAGCGCCACGGTCATTTCGACCAGCTGATCATTTTAACACAGAAGATGTGGAACGCTCTCCAGTGGTGGACCGTCCCAGACCCGTTGCAGGAAGGGATCCCATTTGTCTGCCCCGAGCCGACGGACGTCCTCATGACCGATGCCTCTCTCATGGGCCGGGGAGCCCACATGGGGGACAAAAGGGCCCATAAGTTCTGAACCCCCGAGGAGTTCCGATACCACTTCAACCTGTTGGAGCTCAGAGCAGTCAGACTGGCACTGTCAGCTTTCGCTCCTCAGCTCCGGGGTTAAGTGGTTCAAGTCCAGACGGACAATACCACGTCCATGTACTACCTCAACAAACAGTGCGGCACGCACTCTTGTCTGCTTTGTGGGGAGGCGCTCCACATCTGGACCCTTGTCAGCCGTCTGGAGGCAAATCTCCTAGCCATTCACCTGGCAGGAGCCTCAAACCATTTGGCGGATGCTCTCAGCCACTTAGGCGAGACATCCCATGAGTGGTCTTTCCATCCAGAGGTAGCTTACAGCCTGTTTTCTCACTGGGGCAAACTGAGGGTGGACCTGTTTGCCTCCAGGGAAAACACCAAGCTGAGGCTGTTTCATGCCCGCCAAGCAGGGCTCGCTGCAGGGGATGCCTTCTTGAGGCCGTGGACCCCAGGGCTGTTCTACGCCTTCCCTCCATTTCCCTTGAGCCACAAGGTGCTCCTCAAGGTGAGGAGAGACAAGGCAAAGGTGATTCTGGTAGCCCCAGACTGGCTGTACCAGTTCTGGTATCCAGATCTCCTCAGCTTCAGCTGCAGGCCCCCGGAGCAGCTTCCAGCACACCTGGACCTGATCTCTCTCAATCAGGGGAAGGTATACCATCCGGACCTTCAATCTCTGCACCTCACAGCAAGGTTCCTGAGCAGCTAGAGTTCCAGGCTTTGGGTCTTTCCGAGGATGTCCTCACCGTGGTGGAGGCATCCAGAAAGGAATTGACCAGGAAATGTTATGTCTTCAAATGGAAAAGATTTTCCATTTGGTGTCAGGGCAAGGGCCTGGACCCTCTGTCCTGTCCGGTGGCTAATGTTCTCAACTACCTTTGGTCTTTGCCCAAAGGGTGTCTTCGGTCATCGACCCTTAGGGTGCACCTGGCGGCCATCTCTGAATACCAGTAGCGGGCTGGTCAGCTGATGTTGGTGCAGGAGACAGTGGTCGGGTGCTTTTTCAAAGGCCTGGATCACATATCCCCTCCGGTGCGTGAACCTCCACCTCCGTGGGATCTGCTGCTGGTACTGGCGAAGCTCATGAGCAAGCCATTCGAATCAATGCACAAGTGTGCGTTGTCACACTTGTCGTGGAAGACATCTTTCCTGGTGACTGTCATGTCTGCCAGAAGGATAGGGGCACTCCAGGCGCTTTCGGTGGACTCCCCTTATCTGGTCTTCCACAGGGACAAGGTTGTCCTATACCCCCACCCGAAATTCCTTCTGAAGGTTGTCAGAGTTTCACCTTAACCAGGTGTTCACTTTGCCAGTATACTACCTTAAATACACCTCAGAGGCTGAATACAGGCTCCATACTTTGGACCTGAGACGAGCTCTCTCCTATTACAAGGAGAGAATGGCGGAAATTTGGGGAGAGGTTCGCCAGCTGTTTGTCATCTACGCTGAAGCCGCTTCTGTCAGATCTGCAAGAAAACTGACTATTGCAAGGTGGATTACATCTTGCATAAGTCTGTGCTGTGAGTTGGCGGGTATGGAGTCTCCCAGAGGGAATAAGAGCTCATTCTACCTGCCGTACCGCTGCATCGGTGGCTGCTTCCAGGGACATCCCTATCCAAGAAATCTGTCAGGCTGCTACCTGGAAGTTAGCAAACACCTTCATTTCCCATTACCACATTGACCTTGAGTCACGCCGGGACGCTGGTTTTGAGGTCTCAGTTCTCCAATCTCTATTTCCCAAGTGTGCATTTTGTGGGGGGTGGGGGTGTGCCTTGCCTCCTGGAGAACTGCTAGGAGTCTGCCAATAAGTGTGGATGAACAACATATCCACACTCCTAGAAAAAACAGGTTACTCACCTGTAACAGTAGTTCTAGGAGTGTTATATGTTGTTCATTCACACGGAGCCACCCGACCTCCCCAGCTGCAGATGCGCAAACCTGGCTTCCAGCGGGCCAAGATCCGACGTCATGGGGCGGAGCCTAGGGTTATACCACCCAGGTGGGTGGGAGGAGCCAGGTTGAAGACGTCCGGCGATCCTTAAGGGGAAAGGGGACATGCCAATAAATGTGGATGAACAACATGTACCACTCCTAGAACTACTGTTACAGGTGAGTAACCTGTTTTTGCCGCACAGCTCAAATTTTACTTTCTTTTTTTCTTGCTTCAATTCTTAAAACAATTTTATAAGTACAGTAACACACTCCAGGGCGTTCAATAGTGTCTTAAATTACCGCACTTCCCAGGTGCTTGAAGGCACTCGACTGCACCTTGTGCCTAGCCCCCCACCTGGGGCTGGAAGTAATTAAGCATTACCACACACCCTGATGTGTTTGCTTATTTAAGGGGACAGACCAAGTGGAGGATACATGTATGTTTACTGGTGAGCTCAAGCAGTACTAGAGAACATGCACTCAAACGGTGGGGGGGCATTGAAGGGAAACATTAGGAAGCATTACTTCATACAAAAGGTGATTGCCAAGTGAATTGGCTTACTTGACGAGGTTGTGAAAGTTAGCAGTGTTCACATTTTCAGAACAGATCTAGACAGCTTCTTGAGGAAAAAGGACATTGAAGCTTACGTGTTATGAGTAGGAGGTCACATTCCAGGGGTTGTGTGTGTCCATACTCAAATTGGGTATAGCACCTGCCATGCGACAGGAGGGGTGAACAGGATGGACCATAAGTTCCTTCTGTCATCACAGTACTGTGTTACTGTGTATCAGTTGAAGTCCAGGCACAGAGGTTCTGGTCTTATGAAATTACTGCTTAAGAACTTGTAAAACAGAATTTTACAAAACTGATCAGCTAAGTTCAGTTGCTGCAGAATGTAACATTTTCTTTTAGTTTCTACTGGGGAATTCGGATCTTTGGAAGAAGTGCAAATATGAAAAAGAAAAGTGACTTCTTTCCCTCTTTCATGCTTTCCATCATAGAAGCTGCTGGAGAAACTGAAAAACTGGGAAAATATACAGCAGAAAACTGGTCTGGACATCAGGTAGGCTCCTTGTTTTAGCACCCTGGTTCTTAGAAGTCAGAAGTGGACTGCTGGCTGTATTCTCATATGTAGTTTGAGTAACTCTGAAATTTGTTTTATACTTGCAATCCTCTCCCCCAGTAGGTGGTGTAATTATTTCCTGTTTGCCATTGAGTCTCATCCATAGAGATGTACCATTCCAGGTGCCTCCACACAATTTCCTGCTGTTCCACTACTCCTACGACTTACCCCCCACAACTGGGTTTTACCTGGCTCACCCCCAGGGATGAGGCACTGGTGAGTCATGGTGAGTCCCAGGACATGGTGTGTTCCCAGGATGGGTCAGTGCCTACTCACCATTGAGATGCGGTCTGTAGACTTCTCTCCACTCTAGAGATCATCCAGTCCAACTTTCCAGTGAGGAGCTGCCATTGCTGTCCATCTGGTGTGAAAGCAGATGTAGCCTGGTTACTTGCTACGTCTAGGCTACTCCTGATCTGCTACCTGCTGTGGCATTGGGACTGGGGATGATCGGAACTGGCCGATTCCAATAAAACTTTCTAGGAATTCAGGAATTTCCAATTATGAATCCGGTTCTGATTCAGAAAAGACATCCGAATCAGATTTGGAATCCTAATTCCTAAACCCCAATTTCTGTTATAAAAACTTGTTATAGATTTTAATTTTGGAATTAGAATTTTCAGACTGCTGTTCCGAAAAATCATGTTGGAATCCGATTACATGACTCATTCTGATCATGCACAGTCTGGCACTGCTAACACTTCCCCAGTCTGTGAGATCTGCCTCTGCAGCAGCTGAAGGGGCTCACTGGCCCAGTGCAGGGTTAGAGCTCATTAGACACTCTGTTGTACCACATGATGGCACAACTTATAACATGGGCGAGAACATTCTAGCTTACCTGACTGAAAGACAAGTATAAGAGTGTAGCTCTCAGGCCATAATTACACTCCTCTACTTGTTCAGTCTGTGCAGCAGATTTGGCCACAATCTCAATACTCCTCAGCTAGAAATAGGTTTTTGTCTTCTGCTTTTATATATTTATTTATTGAAAATAGGTAACCTGGAAAGGCACGCTGAGCCCACTCCTTTTTTCTGGTGCGATCTGGGAGAAGGGAAATAGAGAGACAAAATAAACAATGTATATGCAAAATATACAAAGTATATATGGCAGAAAAATGCAAGGTGCCACGCCAGAGACCAGGGTTCAAGAACGGACTCTGGTCGCTCGGGGGTCAGCAGGGGGAGGAAGGATTGAGTGTCCGTAGATAGCTCTCCTTCCTCAGGAAGGGAGTACAGTGCGGCGCCCTGTAGACTAACACTCAACATTGGCTGTGTGTCCGCACAAGTGCGTCATCCAGACCAGGGCATGGCACCCATCCAGGGCGTATGGCTGCTTCCGTGGAGGCGGGAGTAGCTGCCTCGCCCATTGTACTGTTCTGGTGCCCAGGTAGAAGTAGTGGAAATCGGCCGGGAGCTGATGGGGTCGATGATGACCTGACATGTTCAGGTTGGAGTATAAGTCCCTCCGAGGGAGAGCCGGAGCAACCCGTCGGTATAAATAAAAAAAAATGCCAGCTGCAGCAAAAATGCATTAATTAAGCAATGAGGCATGACAGGGAGTGCATTATGGTGGGATAAAGGCCCTTCTCGGGTGGATTGAAGCAAAAGTCAAAGCAGAGTGCTTCCACCACCTGTGAAAGGCCATTAGCCTACCATAACACACCCCGTGAAGTGCTTTATTGAGATTATGAAAAATGTCCCTTATAGTAAATTCGATGTATTTTTTAAACATGTTTTTGTTGAGCTACTTTCAGCTGGGTTGTTGTGCTGGGATAACTGCCCTGCTGAAAGTACCTGTTGGCCAATCAGAAGCCAGCATTCTTTCCACCCATTTCATAATTAATAAATAAAATTAACTAAACCATGTACTGGCTAGTGTATCAAAACTGAAGCTGGTGCAGGAATGCTGAGGCTATGTACTGGAGAGTAACATGGCAAAATTAACTATGGCCAGGGCAGGAAAAGGAGGAGGCAGCAACAGGTTTGGGCTGGCATTTGAGGGGGGAAAGGGGTGGGGAGAGGTGAAGGGCTGAAGGGAGATTGTTCCAGATGGAGGGAAGACGTAAGGAGTAAGCAGATTTCCCAGCAGAAGAGTTGGAGTGTGTTATGGAGAAAGTGCGACAGTCATGAGAGCAAGGGAATAAGAGGCTGAGGAAATAGTGTAGCGGAGAGCTAAGAGGGTAGAGAGTCAAAGCAGTAGTTAGAAAATAGAGACTGTAGGACACCGTATGAGGTGACAGGATGGAAGGGTAGAGATAGATAAAGTGGAGTGCAGTGATGAGTGTGAAGAGGAGCATTAGCAACAGAATGGCAGAAGGTATTATAGATGTTGTCCAGTGTGGCAAGGGAGCAGGATGGGGCAGTGCCATAAACCACATTTGTGTAGTCAAACAATTGGAGCACCATCTTAGTGATCAGCTTGGGGCTGGCTAGGGATGAGAGACCATCAAGGCGGGGCACCATATTTGGGGTAGAGCTTGCTGTGGATGGCCTCAGTATGAACAGAAGAGTAGTGCATACTATTTAACCACACACTAAAATATTTGAAACAGAGGACAGTCTCAATGGAGAGTGCCATCCAGGGTGGAGAAAACAGGATTTGTAGAGAGTCTAGTGAGTTTTTGGCTGATGCCAAAGGTCATAGACCCAGTTTTCTTTGAGTTATCCCTGAGTTGGAAAGAGGGGAACACACGCTGGACATTGTTAGTCACACAGTAGTGATGATTCTAAGGTTCAGATACACACACACATATCTATATGTGAATATGCAAGACAACACAGATAGATGGGAGGTCATTGAGAAAAACAGAAAATAAAATGGAACCAAGTATGAAGCCCTGTGGGACTCAAGACTGAACAGGTGGGGGCATCGCCAACCTGCAGTGACTGGAGACAGCTTGAAAGATAGAATCTAAACCAGTCAGCTGCTAATGCAGAAAGATCTGCGGATCTCAGCTTCTCCAAAAGGAGGGGGTGAGCTACTGAATCAAATGCCTTAGCAAGGTTGATGAAAATGGCAGCAGTGATGTATCCCTGATCCATCCCAGTGAGGAAGGCGTGAGTAACACACAGTAGGGAAGATACAGTGGAGTGGTTCTTATGGAAACCAGGCCAGAAAGGAGGGAGGAAATTAGTGAAATTAAGTCCAAGAGCTGGGAATAGACTTGTTTTTCTTGTGATTTAGCAAGAGGAGGGAGATAGGATGATAGTTGCTGGGGGGGAGGGTCATTTCTCTTGTGTATTGGGAGCACCTTGGCTAATTTCAAGGATTAAGGGACAGAGCAGAGGGAGGAGGAGGAAGAGGAGAGAGTAAGTAGATAGGTTCAGGGGGTTAGGAAAGTCTGTCCTGTCTTCCTTGCATAAAAATAGAAACCACAGTGGGAACAGTCCTGTATCTACAGAAAGCTATACAACTGCTATCAGTAGCCACTTTAAATTTTCCTGTATTTAAATAATAGACATGATAAATTGAAGCAGAAGATGAAATATGATTTATACTTTTTATTTGCATGCTTCATTTATTTTTCAGTGCTTCATTTAGGAGGATTAATAATGGGTATTGCTAAGGCCTTTTAATGGCATTTTGCATGATACCGATTAAAGGATAAGTGTAATAATGTATCATTTTTTGAGATGCAAGTTTGTCATATGGTTTCACTATCAAACTAAAATAATGTATGCAAACAGAATTATTGTGTCTCTCTAACAAAGTCTCAATACTTCAGTAATGATAGACCCTGAGCTAGAGGCAGTGTCCTCGAAAATGGCAGCTGATAGCAGTTGTACAACTTTGTGGAGCTATGTATATTAAAATACATTTCCATACTTAAAAATTTCAGAAAGTGGTGAGTCACTTTCCAACCATCTGTGTGTTGGATAAGTAAGGGGTACAGCAGTGGCAGAGGCAGAGAGGTGGAGGAGTTTAGGGTCAGACCCATCACTGCTAGAGCCTTTGGAGAGATTGATAGAGGGAAAAGATTAATGGTATCCAGTGGAGTAGCAGGAGATAAATAAAAGCAGTTGGAAAAGGGTTGGGGGGACTGAGGTGGGAAGGGAGAAGCCAGCAGCTGTGGCTGAGGAGGGAGGGTTCAGGTGATAAACAAATTGTTAAAGTGAGAGTTAATGAGGGAAGGGGAGGAGAGGAGCGCAAACCACTCTCGAAGGCCAGGAGAGGAAGACTGAAGAAGTGGGTTGAAAAGGGAGTGAATGACCTCCAGAATTTAATGGGGGATTTAAGGTTATTCTGAAGGTTGGAGTCAGAATCTTTTAATTTGACTTTTTGGTCATATCTTTTCATGAGCAGACAGCGGTCATTACAGCAGGTACAGCACATTACATCTTGGTCTAACAAAAGTTATACTTGGATACGTGGACGTAGCAGGACATGCACAGGCCAAGCTGAGATACTTGAGGCAAGCAAATACAAACCAGAACTTCATAAAGTTTGCAGCTTAAAGCAGCCTTAGCGTACCAGCTGCTTCAGTGGCTACGCTTATTGGTACTCAAGTCACCTGTCCCCAGAGAGACCTCAGCTAAGGTAGCAGAAATGTGGAAACTACAGGGCATCCACCACTGTCTCTCTTTGGGGGATCCCATATTCTTTCGTAAACTGATATTTTATTCAAAGAGGTATACTGGGCCATTTCCAGTTTTATGCGTGTCGGGTGGGCAGCTGTCCACTGGGCTACACTGGGACAATTTGTCACCTTCCAATTTTGGGCCGCAGTTTGTTTTTTCTTCCTTCACCAGGATTCCTAGGTGCCACTGTGTGTGGTCATAGGATGCTGGGTTCGAGGGTCTTGGGCCCAGCCCTAGGAGGACTCTGTCCAGCTTAAGGGTGAAGACTAGGACTGGACCCTTGCCAGAATCCCCACTATTTCAGACCAAAATCTTGCTATTTTTGGACATTATAACTCCATACCAAATTGATATATTTTCGCCAAACCAGCAAAAGGCACATCTATAAGGCAAGCCTTTTGTACCCTGAAAATTTCAGGCAAAGGTAGTGAGCCGTGTCTTGACACACCAAATGGTAGAAGCCCCCTCCCCCGTCAGACATTTAAGGCAACAATCTGTGACATTTTTTCTCAATATGGTAGGGCTGGGGTGAAGTATGTTCTGTGTAGAAATTAGTATGAATTTGATGTAGCGTGTTCTTCACAGAGCAGATTTTGATCTGCCTGGTGATTAAATGCCATTCCACTTCTGTGACGGCCCCCCCACCCAAAAAAAATCACTCTCCCAACTCGCACGTACCCACTGCAGTAGGCTAGCAAAGCCTCCCAGGAGCCAGGTGTAGAGCTGCCTGACTGATCGTTGGCCAGTGCATTGAAACATTAGGATTTATTTTCCATACATACTTTTTCATTTTTCTATTTTACTCCCCGGCACCACAGCATACACATGCATGTACTTGCGTGGAGCCAGATTCACATGCCAGGATCCAGTGGCCCCTTCTGCCCCTCCCCAGACTTATGTCGCTGCTCCTAACCACCTGCGCTACCCACCGGACATCCAGCTGGTGGGAGCGGGACTACGCTGGAGCGGGCATCCACCCTGTGGAAGGGAGAGCCATAGCTCGATCCCATTCCACTCCCCGAGCCAGCACCCTGGTGACCCGAGGTTGTCGCTGGTCCTGGTCTCGCTAGCATGGCGCAAGGTAAGGCGCCAGCGCCTCAGTCCTCTGTGCCACCGTGACAGCTAACATTAAGATTTCTTCCCCTATGGATCACTCCAATGCCATAGATTGTAAGGCAAAGGTGCCCAGCAGTCTGGCGGATTTGAAGGTATAAAAAGAAATCCAGTGGCAGGAGACCATATTTGGCTATGAGTTGCTGATAGGATAGCAGTGGACCCCTTTCAAACAGTGCACTCACAGTGTATACCCCTCCCTTATCTGTTTAATGGCAGTCTTCAGGCTACGGGACTGTATGGAGAGCCCCATATCATTCTTCTTGTACTGTCTTCTGGGGAGATTTGTTTTGGATGGGCATTGAACTTGTGGGCTGTCATCCAGGCTGGAGCAGAGGACCTCAAAAAGGGGTTTGGGATATGCTTCAATATCCCCCGATTGAGTGCCAGGGTAAGTGGGGATAGGGTAGGAGAAGCTCCCCCAGGGGCGGCTCCTCCATTGTTACCCATGCTGTTTGTTCTGTTTCTGAGCTCTGTACATCCTTTAAAAGGTATAGTATTGGAATTTGAGCGAGCCCCAACCCAGTGCGTTATTGTGTGACAGAGCGTGGCTTGCTTTATTTTAATCTTAATCCGTCTGCTGTGCCAGAGCAGAGAGGTGAGGCACCCTTTTGCAGAAGTAGAAAATTTTAGGGGAAAGTGGGCAGATCGAACTTGAAACATATAGAGAAGTTGGGGTAGTATGGACCCTTTAGCTGTGCTGATCTTCCCTACCTTCCCTATAAGAGTCAGCGGTAAGGTTCTCTACCTCTCACCATCTTGCTCAATCATTAAAAAGAGGGGTCGGTAATTAATGGCACTGAGGGTGGAGAGTTTCCACAGTAACTGCACTCTTAAATACTTACTCTTGGAGGCTGGTGTCAACATGGTACCTGCCCACTCGCAGGGGTCCATGATTACCTCTCCCTAGGGGAAGCCACTTGCACTTTACCCAGGTAATCTTGGGGCCCGACATGAAGTCATACAGTCAGAAGAGAAAAGTGTTTGTACCGAATTTTGTGGCTCAGCCAGGAATAGCAAGATATCATCTGTGAAAAAGGTGATGGAGTGATAAGGTGCCAAAAAACCGAGTCCCTTGATGTCTGGGTGAAGCCTGATAGCCGCAACCAAGAGCTCTGATGTGAGGAGGTATAGTAGGGGAGAAAGGGGGCAGCCCTTCCAGGTGCCCCTTTAAAGAGCGAAAATTTGATGTAGGTGGCCATTCATCAGTATAGCTGTAGAGTGCAGCAATCAGGACCTAATTTTAGACACAAAGCCAAACCATTCAAGTGTGGCAAACATGAAGGGTCCACTGGACCTGGTCGAAGACTTTCTTCCCAACCAGTGTCAGGGGAGCAGGTCAAGCAGCCCCCCAACCCGGACCATCTCAAGGTGACATTTAGAGAATGCCTAATGCTGTTTTTTTGCATACTGCCCTTTAACTAAGCCCACTTGATCTGGGTGGATCCAGCACATCAGGACTCCTTTCAGCCTGCCTGCCTGCCAAGAGCTTTGCCACAGTTTTATAGTCTGCATTTATCAAAGATATATAGGATGATAGGAGCTACACATAGTGGGATCCTTACTGGGCTTGGGAAGTACAGTTACACTGGCCAGGTTCAAAGAATCGGAGAGTGACCCTCTCTCCCATGACTGTAGGGACCATTTTCAGGAAGGGCCCCCCCAGTATCTCCCAGAAAGCTTTATAAAACTCATCCAGTAGGCCATCAGGGCCTAGCGCCTTTCCAGAGGTGAGGGGAATGCACTAACCGAGACCTCCGCCATTGTAGGATTAAGGTGCAAAGCTGCTCAGTTATTTTTTTGCCAGAGGTGGCAGTGGAATGGTGTCCAGGAATGTGACTGGGAAGAATATTCTCTCCCCACCCCCCAACTCTGAGGTATAGATGATTTTGTAGAAGTGCTTCAGGGTATCACTAATGTCCTCCTCTTTTTAAGTCTTCAGGCCAGCCACCAGTCCCCCTTGTCCCAGTTGAAGTAGGTACCCGCATGATTGATTAAGACTGCTAGGAAGGAGTGCATACCATTGCCCACAAAGGTGCCCTAGCTGGATAAACACTGTGGTAGGTCAGCCCGCCAGTGCAGCGGTAGAGCTACCGTTTGCAACACCAGCGACCCGGATTCAGAAACAGACTCAGGTTGCTGGAGAGCTGGCCAGGGGGAGAAGGATTGAACACCCACTGGCTGCTCTCCTGCTCCGTGGAGGATGGGATGCCTGTCCCACCACTTTACCGCCACCTGGCTAACCACAGGGTAGAGGTGCAGCGGGACGACATGCAAGTGGGTGGGAGGACATCGGCCGGTAGCCGGAGCGACAGCATGTTGTGACTTGCTCAGTCCCTAGGCTTCCCTAGCATGCTAGCGTCCTGTGGGGTGGAACCAGAAAACAGGAAAAACACCCCACCGTGGTGGTCGTAGAAGTGACCTGGCTGCTCCATATCCCATAACTGAGCTCCTGACGGAGCATCACATGGACCTCCTGACGCAGACTATAATGGACTAGGAGGGGGAATACCCGGGACCCCCTCCCTCCTGTTGGGGGCAGGCTGAGGAAGGATGGAGGTAGGTCCTGTGGGTCCTTAAGGGAGTTACCCTGTGAGGTACTAGGAGACTTCAGCCTAGGGTACCCTGAAGAGAACCACTGTGGTGGAGAGTAGGGGGCCAAAAGAGTAAATAAAAAAACAAAAAACAAAAAACACCGTGGTAGGAAAGAAACAAAACCTGTGCACACACCAAGCAGGTATTGGTTGCTAGTTTATTAAATTCAGAACAGCATATGCAAGCTGGGCTAACACCACTACGTATTGCCTCTACATGGAGACTTCTTCAGGAGGCGGAGTAAGCTCTGACTGACACTTCTTGAATACGCCTTGGCATTGACATGTATAAATTGACTGTATAATTAATTATGCCTGAAAAATGTTCAGTATTGGATAGTGTAAAGCATAATCCAGTCACCAAAAAACAAAACAATATAACGATATTTTATGTACAAATATTTACAGAGGAACTTATGTGCGCATGGTTATCTCATATAATTACGAATGCCCTATTGTATCATGAGTGAAAGTGAGCCGACCATAGCTAGTTGTAGCGATCTCTGAGTTAAGACCATAACGAGGGTAAACAGTTGGCTTGGGGGGGGGGCAGGAGGGATGCAGGGCAACAAAGATAAAGACCACAAAGAAAAACAATAATCAGTTTTGTGGTTATAAGGGAGATTGCTGTGGACTCTACATTGTCAGAGAATGGTGCTGTAAAAATTGAAAAAGGAAGACAGAAAGACCAAGAGGTGCATTCATAAGGAGGTCAGTTTACAGCAGTCGACCCGACATTTACACAGCGATCCACTCGTGATGCACAAAGATTCTCCCTCTGCTTCAGAAAAGGCAAATTAATAAATCATGGTCAAGGATTGCAACCAAAAAATATGTATCTCATTATGAGAGGAGTGGTGGTAGAGAAGACTATCCATTTAGGGAAGGAATACAAACATTTTGGGGTGGGGTGCATTACACTCAGATACTGTATTCTTTTAAAGCACAGGATGAGACAGTGAAGTTATATGTTTTGAGAGCAGACTCTGGCCATTTGGGAGTCAGCTGGGAAAAGAGGATGGAGCAACTGAGAGACAGCTGTCCTCTCTTTGGGGGGGAAGGGCTTTCTGGCATCCTGTTCCTAGCCTAACACCTTGCAGAGGCCAGTTGGTGGACCAGCAGTGATCACCTCAGCAGTTTGAGAGCAGCCCTAGGATGCTGATATGAACACGTGTGTGTAGGTGTGCAAGCACTGTGCATTATTGTATGCTGGTCAGCTTTGGGGGAGAATTTGCTGGAGGAAAATCCCAAATCAGCCAGTTGATAAGCTTCTGCAGGCTCCACACGTCCGACTAAACGACGGGGCTCCCAGATAAAGGCTTAAAAAAAAAAAAAATGATCCCCAAGTAGCGCTTTTTCTCGACGCAGAGAAAGCATTCGATCATATTAATTGGGTTTATATGAGAGAAATATTATTACATATGGGAATAGAAGGTAATTTCCTAAAAGGGATCATGCTAGCTTATCAAAACCCATCCGCTAGGGTCAGGATGAATGGGACAGTGTCAGAGGTTTTTAAAATTAATCGGGGCACGAGGCAGGGTTGCCCCCTGTCCCCACTGTTGTTTGCCCTAAGTATTGAACCTTTGGCCCAAGCTATAAGGCAAGATAACAGCATAGAGGGGATTCAAGCTGGAGTTCTGCCTTCTCTATGGCGAAAGACAAGATAAGATACCTGGGAATTCAGATACCTACTAAACTTTCAAAGTTACATGCGTTCAACTATGGAGCACTCAAACAGCAGGTCTTTGAGGACCTGAACCGTTGGCAAGATATGCCACTGACTCTCTATAACAGAGTTGAAACAGTTAAGATGAACATATTACCCAGATATTTGTTTCTGTTCATGAATCTTCCAGTCCAATTCACACGAGGAGAGTGGAAGGAATTGAGACAGAGACTGAGCAAATTTATCTGGGTTGGACGACGTCCCAGAAAGAGATGGGAGTTGTTGTCGGAGGCCAGAGATAGGGGAAGCTTAGCGGTCCCTCATTTCTATAACTACTATCTGGCAGCCCAGACTCTACCAATATTGCACATGTTATCTCCGGGCCATAGGGTTAGCTGGGTTGAGATGGAGCATAATGCATTTCCAGAGACACCACTCAATTATTTGGTTTGGCTGGCCCTTAGATCAGATCTAAATAGAATTAAAAATAGGTGGACTAAGCATACTCTAGAATCTTGGCTATGGGCACGACAGAAATGGGAAATCCCAACACCGGTATGGCCTTACATACCCTTAGCATATTTACTTCATTTCCCCCTGAATAAAAAAGGTGGGAGTTTTTTAAACTGCAAAAGGCAAGGATTGACTCATCTTACCCAATTTTTACAGGGGAATGTCCTGAAGAGTTTCATAGATCTGCAACAGGAGTTTAACCTTCCAAGGCAGGATTTTTATAAATATTTGCAATGCAGACATTACATTGAGACAAGGGTAGGCCTGACAACCCTGTCCAGCCCCATAATACCACCTTTGGTAGGAACATATTGGAAAGCCCAAACCAGAGAGCTTAGAGGGTTCACCTCTTATATTTATAAGGCGTTACAGGAGGAAGAGGGTATTTTACAGACTCATCGCATAGAAAGAAAGTGGGAAGATGAGCTAGACATAAAGTTGTCAGAGAGGGATTGGGGTAGGATTTGGTTGGGGGTAAGCAAGACATTCAATTCCCCTATATGGAGGGAACACCTTTGGAAAGTGGTGAGCAGATTTTTTTATAACCCCGATAGTTTCCCAACACTATACAACACCCCCCTCTGATGGTTGTTGGAGGAATTGTGGGGCAGGGGGTTCAATTACCCATATTCTTTGGGAGTGCCCATTCCTTACCAATTATTGGAACGAGATAACTCAGGCCATTAAAGATATATTTCATCTGGAGGGAAATCTGGGTCCGGAGCATCTAGTATTAGGCCTCCCACCATCTGAGATGAGGTTGAACGCCCAAAAGTACTTATTTTACATTCTGATAGCAGCAGCCTCAAAGACTATAACACAGCACTGGCTTACCATAGATCCCCCGACTTTAGCTCAATGGGTACATAATGTGAACCATGTTAAGGAGGCTGAAGGAGCCACTGCACGTCTGAGGTTGATGACAGATAAATGTAACTCCAGATGGTAACCCTACTATGATTTTATAGAAAACCGTACCGGCACTCCGGCACTAGAGCAGTACATACTTCCATGGTAATAAGAAATGGACGAGGAGGATCGCCACCACAGCCGCCTTTACCCCCCCCACTCCCGCCGGTGCGACAACATGGGATGCTGTCGATTGGATATGGCATTCCTGGGGCAACCATGACGCCACCCTCCTATTAAGTGGCTTGGTAAGAGGACTTTGATAGGGCATCAACTGGGTATGGACCCTACAATAGATAATCTTAAAATTATAAGACTATAACTTTGCACAAACCATGTCATGCAAGTATTTTTATTAGGTGTGTTGACTTTTCTTTTCTTGATCCTTTCCTTTTTTTTTCCTTTTTCTTTTTTGTGATGACTGTTTAAATGGTATGTAAAATATAGTATGTGACATGAATATGCTGAGGATCAACTGAATCTCTGGGTATAAGATCAGCTCTTTTAAGTAGCAACATAGTGAGAGTGAGAAGTGGACATTTTCGTGTGCAGAACTGATCCATGTGGACAATCAGTTAACCATCAGAAACATGGGACTGATATATGTTTACATAGCGCATTTCTATGATGGACTTACATTGACTTAAGCCACCCTCGCTTTAAATAGTATGTATTGACAATACATTGTTAATATTTAACCTAGGGATATGCTCTCTCTGAATGTAAAAGGTTGCATACAGAAATATGTACTGTATAATATGTATGAAATACCAATAAAAATACTTGGTAAGCTCAAAAAAAAAAAAAAAGTCCATGTTAAATTTAAAAAATGAGTTATTTGTTGTGGCCTTTTGGTCCATACTACGCATTAAATAGTGCTGATAGGTTGAAGGGTGTTGAGGCACGTCATGGTCCATTTGCTGAGGCAGTTCGAGATCTTACACAGCTGTTACATTCTTGGGTGCCCCCACTAGATGGCATGTGTTGCTTAGGTTTGCTGAGAGGGTTTACTGAACTTCTGCTGTGACTACATGATGTGAATTAGATATCATATTTCCTTACAAACACAGTGCTTCATTGAGGGACCAGACTATGATTCCTGAGGAATAAATCATGAAAAAATATATGCAATGGGACTATATTCCCAGTATTTATTTATTTACAATTTTGGGAACCAGGAAAGGCACACTGAGCCAAGGCTCGTTTCCAGGTGCGATCCGTGGGTGGGGGGAATGGGAGTGCATTTGTAGCATCCGAAGTACAAAAATACAAAGTGCAAAATATATAGGCAGTCCAAGTGAAGAGATTAAGAAAGAAGCCCGACACGAAATGGCAGTATGGAATTTTACAGTGAATACGATGAACACAATGTGGATTCAGAACATGGATACACTGACTGATGTGTGCTGGAGTGCATAAATTAAGAATCGTACTGAATAGAGAGCAGACTGAGGGCCAGGAGCACAGTTAGCTCAGAATTAGGGAGTCCTAGGCAGACAGGAGGTTAGGAGAAACAGTGAGAAAAAGGACGGGAGGTTCAAGAGGAGAAGTAACAGGTAGAAGGGGAGCAGGAATATGCCTTAGCGTGTAGTCTAAAGGTATTTGGGGAGACGAAGGGAAGAGGAGAGCAGGTTCCACAAGGAGGGTAGATGGTAGGAGAAAGCAGCCTGCCCAGCACATGAGGGAGGATGGGAAATAAAGAAGGTACAGGAATCTCTGGAGCGACCAGAGTACCCTGTGTATTCCCAGTATACCCGGAAGCAGTATAGCTGAGAGGTTTGAGCACTGAGCTGAAGACCCAGCAGACCTGTGTTTGAATACCACAAACTCTACATGCATACTCTGTGACCCTGAGCAAGTCATTTGACCTAACTGAGCTTCCTTGTTGTGCCTGGTAATAGTCTTGGAGTTTAGTGTTCCTTTCCTGGCCAGTAAAGAAAGAAATAAAAAGTTGAACATGTGTCTGAGCTGAGCTTGAAATAACTCCGTAAGAAGAGAATTTTTTTGGGGGGCTTTTATCCATGAAAAGGCTCTCCCTTGTAATGTGGAGATGAAAATGACATTCGTTTGCTATTTTTCATATCCCCCCCAAGTTCTGATGTTTCTTCCAGCAGTGGGGTTGCCACAGTCGCACCCTTTTTGTAGCCAGGACAGTGGGTGAGCTGGTTTGTGTCATAGCCCGCAGAAGCGCTGCTCTGTCGCTGGCGCGCAGCCGAGGTGTCTTTGCCGGGCAGCATGCAGTTGTGTGGCCTCATGCATTCTAGCTCCTTGCCATCCCTCCTCCCTTACTCGGCAGCTTTCAGTGTGCACTGCTGCCAGTGGTCACCCAGCTGGGGTTTTGCAGCGCAGTCTGTGATCCCGGCCAGACCTTCCGACAAACCATGCTTGTTCCTGAGCCTGGTGCGTTGGAAAAAGTGTGGTAGTAACTCTCTGCACCAGCGGCCTGCTGAAATGTATCTTTCAATGTGCAATAGCTCCTTGAGCCTTCATGTCCATGTAGTGTCTGTTGCCTTCCCAGAGTAACTATTTACTTGGCTGTAACATCACTGTGAGGTACCACTTGACCTTGTTGGGGGGGGGGGGGGAGCTCTGTCAATTCATCAAGTAAATTAGTGTTTTACAGGATACAGATTGCTGGTGTGTTCAGTGCAGATTTTACCAATACTGCATTTCTTTATTTAATGTGTATATGACTTGGTCCTTGCACACTGGCATATGGTCACATTTAAACATGTGAAATGGGGCCGGCGCGGTGGCGCTGAGGGTTGAGGCGCTGGACGCCACGCCTCGCACCATGCCGGTGACCCATGTTCGGATGGGGGGGAGGAGAACTGAGCATTCCAACTGATGCTCTCCTCCAGCCGGGGTGGGTTACCAGGTAGCGCAAGCACCTGTAGCTCCTCTGCCTGTGGAAGCATGGGTGGTGGGGCACACGGCTCTACGAATTCGGGGAGGGAGGACGCTGTTGGGCACTTGACGACGACATGTGTCAGCACATCGTTCATCTGGACAAATGTCCTACACACCGGAGAAAATGGGGGAAAAATGCATACACCCCCGGCTTCAACGAGCGCAATGAAGGCAGGGATCCTGGTAGCAGGACCTGGCAGATGGAGTGGGAGGGGATACAAGGCTTCCTCTGAAGGGCCAATGTGCCGGCAAGTAAAAACAAACAAACAAACAAACTTATGAAATGGGGTACTTATTCCCATATGGTAGTTGTAACATCTTGAGGAGTCCTTAAGGTCCACAAGATTCAGTGTTCCGTTGGTAAGGTACCATTTGTGAGCTGTTTTAAATTGCTTCTTTTATGCTTTGGCTTTTTTAGTCATTCTTCTTAGTTGATTGGTGGCACGGATATGTCCTGCGTGGCCCTCTAAAATATAAAAAAAAATAGTAAAAGATGTCCTCATCACTATCAGTGGAGCACCACAAACTGGTGTCACAAAACGTCAGAGTGTGGAGGTGGCTTGGGGGCTAAGCAGAACTTCATCAATCAATCAAAATCTTTATTTAACCAGGTGAACACCATTGAGCAGTGCTCATTTTCAAGATGGACCTGGACAACACATAATCATAATGTACACAAGGATTACACAAACAACAATATAGGATGTAATTGCGCAGAAACAGACGACACAAATCTGATAACAGCAGCATGACATATATAATAGTAATTACAAACATATAAGAAGTCACAGCTATCAAATAATATGAACACAATGGCCTGAAGGAAACTAGAGGAAGAGGTCAAGGATGTTGTGTAAGGGTATTAAGAAGATTTTGACAGGGGATGGGAGGAGGAGGTAGTAGCAGGGGGAAGGAAGTAGAGGAGATGAAGCAGGGGGCCCAAGGGTAATCCATGGGATACCAGGGGCCATTGTCATAGCCAAGTGGCTTTCGTACAGACTCCATGTTGGGGTTGATGGGGGGACATTCTCAGCTTAAGGGTACGACCGTTGGATATGGTTACAACATATAACAATGGCAACTGAAGGGAAGGAATGAGAGGGAATGTAAAATGTAGGAGGAGATGGGAGGGGAAGGATACAGGAGGGGGAAGAGGATGTTTATGGAACTGCATGTAGCTGCCGCAAGATCCTCCCTAAGGATGAGCAATTACAGGTTCTTTAAAGGAACAAGCATATAGTGTTTTGAAAGCTGTTAAAGTAATGGGGGGACCAATTTCAGTGTTTTGTTTCGGGACCAGGAATGGGAAGGGATCCATGTGGTCAGCTCTTATTTACAATCCCCTTCCCTTTCAAGAAATAGCAGATGTAAAATTTCAGAATGGGTGCCATTTACCTCCAGTGCAGGTAAGCTACTAGTGGATCGCTTTCAGAAAGCACCAGAACTGGTGCTCTTTTAAGAGACAATGCTGCGACACGGGAGTGGAGAATCTGGAGCCATGCTTGAGGGCTGTTAGCTTCCTGATGTTGTCAGAAGCCATTCTGCCATTCACAAAGCTTTCCTGTTGTGACTTTGTTCTGGGATAATGTTTTCCAACCTGTTAGCAAATATCTTACCAGTATGTTTTAAATCTGCTGTTTGGATACAGAGTTAGCTGTTTACAATTGATTTCAGCTGCTGGTTTCAGTGCTGCACAGGGCTTTGTGATCTCGTCAACATTGTGAAAATTGCTCTCCGATTAGTTCAGTATTCCTTTGTGATGAATCTAACCTTCAAGTTTTCAATTTCGACCACGCTAACTACAAGATTTCGGGATATCTTGGTAGTGTTGTCATCTGCAAATATATTATTTTGCTATTTTTTTTCCTATTCTGATGTGTAAAAATGAGGTTTGATGCTGCACGAGGTCATGCTGGGAATATACTGGTGCTGATGCAGAGTGGCCTGTACTCTTCGACGACAAAAACAAACAAAAAAAATAGTAGTATGCAAATGTCCTTTAGTGAAAGGACCACCTCAGCACTTTTCTGCACAAGAGTTTCCTCGGGGTGGGTTGGGGGTGGGGCCAAAAGTCCTTTCAGTGAATAAGTTTATATGCCACTTTTGCTTTGGTTTTTGTTACTGGCAGAGAGTGCAGTGCATTTTAAGTGTCCTACCTCCCGCATGCTGTTCCAGGTGTACCCCACTTGTTATCAGCCAGGTGGCAGCATAATGGTAAAGCCCACAGCCCTCTCACCCCAGACAAAGAGAGCGCATCTGTTTGGACATTGACTCCTCCTTCTGCCAGATGGCAGTTCCACTGTCTGGCCTTCGGTGTTGCAGGAGACTGTGGTCTGGTGCTTTTTCCAAGGCCTTGACCACATTTCCCCTCTGGTGCATAAACAACCACCACCTTGGGACTTGTTGCTGGTGTTGGCAAAGCTCATGGGCAAGCCATTCGAACTGATGCACAGGTGTGAAATGTCTCACCTGTCATGAAAGACCGCCTTCTTGGTGGCTATCACATCAGCCTGAAGGATCAGTGAGCTCCAGGCGCTCTCGGTGGAGTCTCCTCACCTGGTCTTCTACAGGGGCTAGGTTGTCCTTTGCCCCAACCCGAAGTTCCTTCCGAAGGTTGTGTCTGAGTTTCACCTTAACCAGGTGATCACTCTTCCAGTGTATTTCACCAACAACACCTCGGAGGCCAAGCACAGGCTCCATACTTTGGACCTGCGGTGAGCGCTTGCCTATTATAAAGAGCACACAGCCGGAGATCGGTGTGGAGAGGTATGCCAGTTCTTTGTCACCTACACTGAAGCCTCGCCTAGCAGACAGGCAGCTAAATGGACGATTGGCAGGTGGATTGTTTCCTGCATCGACCTCTGCTATAGGTTGGTGGGTAGGAGCCTCCCGTTGGGCTTAAGGGCTCATTCCATCCTTCATACCGCTGCTTCCAGGGATGCCCCTGTCCAGGAAATCTGCTGGAAGTCAGCACATACCTTCTTTTCCCACTACTACATCGACCTTGAGTCACACCCGGATGCTGGTTTTTATGGCCTCAGTTCTCCAATCTCTGTTACCTAAGTAGGGGTGTGCGCCTTGCCCCAACCTCTCTGGAGAACTGTTAGGAGTCCGCCAGAAATATGGCTAGTACATCATATCTACGTCCCTAGAATAATAGGTTACTCACCTGTAACAGTAGTTCTAGGAGTGGCATATGATGTACATCCACACTGAGCCACCCGACCTCGCCTGGCAAGTGGGGTCTTGCTTCCAGCGGGTTAGATCTGACATCACGGGGCGGTGCTGAGGGAGTTCACCCTGGTGGGTGGGGGATCCAGCTTGAAGATGTTTTGGCAGGAATTAAAGTGAAAGGAACACTGCCAGAAGTGTGGATGCACATCATATACCACTCCTAGAACTACTGTTACAGGTGAGTAACCCGTTTTTCCTTTTTACTGATAACACAAATGTGTGAAATTAATCCTTTCATGTGCATCAGTTTATTTTTTTGAAATTGTTCTCCTCCTGTAAGATGCAGCATCTCTTATTCTCCTAGGAGTCATGGGGTGGCGAGAGCAGCATATTGCAGTTAATATCATGCCTGCTAGTAGACAAACGGTAACAAAGAAAAATAAGGAAACTTAACTGCGCAGCTTTAGTATGTAGCAAGAAATAACTACAGTATACTATGAATAGTAGAATATTATTGGTAGAATTATACATTACAGAAACATACTAACAGGATTGTGATGACAGAAGGGACTGGGGGTCCAGCTTGCTTGCCTCGTCTTGAGTGAATGACACTGGCTACTTAATTTGAGTAAGGATGCACATCCTGAATGCTACCATTAAATTATGCTGTGTAACCCTCAGTGCCATTCTCCCTCAGAAATCTGTCCAGTTCTTCTTTTAAAGCCAGAATGGAGCTAGTTTCTATGACCTCCCCAGGTTGGCTATTGCACGATTGTTAACCACCCTCTTTGAGAAGCAGTGCCTTCTACCGGTTTCCCCTGCCTCCCTTCACCTCAGTTTGAGTGCATGTTCTCTAACATAGGCACAGATCCTGGAGATGCGGGCACTGGATGTGGGTGCCAGCTGTCTATTCTGTTAGTTTTCCTGATGCAGTATAGCACACTGGGTTTCCTGTCCTAGAGTTACACACCTTGTTCCCCCATCCATTGTAAGTCGAGCCCTGTCAAGGGAAGAACTGATAAAGAATGACGCTTCTTTTAGAGTAAACGAGCTGTGCTGTAAGGCTGTGCCTTGAATGGAGCCCTTCCAGGTAGCCAGAATGGTTGCCACAGTGGCCCGAATTTACTTTTGACCAGTGGAATTATTTATTGCCAGAAGGCAGATGGGATTTTTAGTTCTCATATTACGTCAACTTTAGACTTCACCTAAAGTCCCCAAATTGTGGAGAAAAAAAACCAAACCCAACATTCTCAGCAGTTTATGAGCATAGTGTTGTACTGAACAGACCTCTCGTCATTTTGGCCATTTCATGTTTTTGTTTGACTAGTACGATTTTTTTGATAGGGTGCCAGGCAGACACCTTAACAAAAAGCTTAACATTAAGCCCTGTCCTTGAACAAGTCTCCTTCTGTATTTTTAGGGACTCTCTTTAGATCCGGAAAGGAATGTGCCCGACTGGCAGCCAAAGAATGCCTTGGGGAATTTAGTCACCCCGTTTCCTTGGTTTGGAAATTTGTATGCATAAGCTGTCATTTCAACTAACTGTCTTGTACAGAGCTCTTGGGTTCTGCATCCTGGTCCCTGTGTGACACTTTGCTGGAGGTTCAGGGGTAACATGAGGAAGTACTTTTTTTCACGGAAAGAATCGTGGATGCTTGGAACGGCCTCACAAAGGAGGTGGTGGGGGCAAAAACGGAATTCAAGAATGCATGGGATTGACATAAGGGTATCTTAGTGGCAGGGGAAAAAGGGTGAGCTACAGATCAACTAGGATCTGTGGTGTGAAATAGGTAGGCAAATGGGCAGATTAGGTGGGCCACACGGTCCTTATCTGCCGTCAACTTTTGTTTCTATGTTCTTTCTGTTGCTTCCTTCTGAGGGATCATAAACTGCAGTGTGTCTGCTTTTATGCCCTTCCCCTCCTGTTTATAAGTGTGTATATCTCTCCCTGTCCCTTAACCTTTAGCAATTATTATCTTTGCTCTCACAGTGACCCCCATAGCTCAGTTCCCAACCTCCAGCCATCAGTGTCAGTCCTCTCGTACTGATTCTTCCCCATGAAGCTCTCCCATGATCCTTAACTGGTAATGTGTTTGACCTTTCTCTGACTCGCCCATGTCTTATCCCCAAACAGTGTTCAGTTACTCATTCGCTTCTCCATGTGCCTTAATCATCTGCTCCAACAAGTGTTGCAGCTTCTGTTTCCTGCTGACCCTTTCTAGAGCTGTGTTTACATGGTTGCTGCGCTATAACATTTGCGCCACTCTGCTTCTGCTCAGTCTCATCAGTCGGGCTAGTTCACTGTTCACACATGCCAATGCAGGTTGTGCCGGAGAGGGGTTGTCAGGACGGGTTGGGAGCTGTGGAGAAGTCTGGGAGTGGGTGCTTTTTATTGGCGTGAGCGTCACAGCGCAGTTACACCGCCACATAATACGCTTGCTCCGATTAAATGTACTTTGCAAAGGTGGCTGCGTAAACATGCCTTAGGACTCCAACTTTGTAACTTCCTCCCCAGTCCCACTGCCCTGTTGATCTGGCCCACTCCCCATGGCTGTGCCATTCTACTAGCTTTGGGGGTGAGGGGTTTGCAGATCGGCTGTCTTTGTCAGCTTTAGTGCAGCTTTGTGATTGGTTGGCAAGGGGTGTAGAAATGCTTGTTGGCCTACATCCTCTCCCCATGGAAGCCATGTGTGCATCACCTTTTCTACATGCACAACCCCCAACCATTTTCAGCATGGGATTCAAGGGGTTGCAGACATAGTCATGCCACTGAGCAATCCTAGAGTCTTTAACTGTTTTCTTTTTTTTTTTAAATATCTTTTTTTATTTAAAAAAAAACAAACTTTTTGAACATTCAGTACTTACAGTAGAACTGAAGAGTTGCAAAAGACATCCATTTCAGGGGAGCTATTATCCTCATCAGTAAGGTATATGTAGATGGAGACTTCTGCCACTCTACACAGCAGTGGGGGCGTCTCGTCAGCGTTGCTGTTTACTCCTGGCCCAGTGTTTCAATATTGTTGATTAGTAAAGTATATCTATAGGGTTACAGTTCACTCTGGATAGTATCCATGAGATGGGGGCCACAAAGCGGGGGGGGGGGGCACCAGAGGCGACCCCAGACACCAACTGTCGAGGTGGGCCTGGATCATTCCTGCATTATTACTGCCCTTATATCGTCTTGGCATATGCCCAAGCTTGTCTGGAAGTATCCCTGTAATGAATAAGTCCTCCCAAGTACCCGTCCCGCCTTTTAGGGAATGAAAGTGCCATCATGTTGCATCGCATATATTACCCACATATTCCATAAGATATCTAGCTTATCGTTTAAACTAAATGTTATTTTTTTCCATTTTATAAATATGAACCATTGTTCTCCATTATGACAGTGTTACTTGTTGAGGGTTCAACCACACAGCTGTTATTGTTGAAATGCAACCTACGCTCGTGCTGTCCTCATATGGCACTCGCTCTCTTTTGCGTCACCTAGGTCCAGCTGCTTTGACATACCTCTTGGCCTTATAAACTCTGAATAAGAACCATGTCTGTCTCACATCTGGTATCCTGTAATGCAAATATGCAGCCTTCATTTATTAGCAGCTGAGCTTTCTGCCTTACTTTTCCTCTGGGGGCTCGGCTCCATAACCTTAACTTTTAATGTAACCACTTCTTTCTTATGTCTCCTCTCTAAAATTTAGTCTTCCAAGCTTTAAAAATTCATGTAGCGACTCCAGTTCTGACCCCACTCCATAACGTATGCTTCCCCAACTAGCCTTACACTATTAACGTGACTGCCATTGTAATGATCCCTTAGGCATCTGTATGACACATCATTGCATTTTGAATTGCCAGTCTTGTTTTTGTTTAAATACCTGTTGCAGGGCTGTGATCAGAATTTGCTTTTTAATTTCATCATTGTTATAGACACTTAGAACGATACAGTCAGAAAACGATCTGAGGTCTGGCTAGTCTGCCCCAAGGACCCTAACTGCTACCAGTGACATGGTCCATCCCGCTGTTGTAGATGGGCATCCTACATAGGCCTTCTTCCAGCTGCCATGGCCCCCCCCACCTAATTCCCATAATTTTCTGAGAAATGCTTTGCCTGTAGGTGGTTTCTTATGTCAGCTGTGAGTTCAAAATCAGGTATCGGGGGCTGGCCTAGTTAGTGACAACGTGCCATTCTACCTCCCAGGAGACAGGTTTGCATTTTAGCCCTGTAACAGTGTGCTGGAGCCTGCAGAGGGCTGGGCAGGTCAAGAAGGTGATGCTTTCTGGTCCCAGGGAGGGAGGGTGCAGGCGACCTAACATTTGCACCCTCCTGCTAGCCGACCACAGAACAGTATTGGCTGCGAAGGCAGTAATTTACTTTGCCCTTCTGTCGAGAGTGACTCATGGGTGGTACCCAAAATCGAGGTGGGGGGGCAGAGAAGACAAATGGTGAAGAATAGAATGATAAGCTCAACTTCTTGATGCACTGGTAGGGCCACCACTTGTAACAGATGTTTGGGAATGAGCATAGTTAGTTGGAGGCTGGCCAGGGAGGGAGGATCAGCTTCCCAGTAACAGCTGTCCCTTGGGGTGGGGGAATCCTGCGTCTCACCACATGACTTTTACTTGGCAGGGACCAGGTGGTAGCACTGGTGGAAGCAACAACAGGGGCAGTGTTGTTCGTGGACACTGTCATGCTGACGTACCTGTGGATGCAAGTCACTGCATGCTGATGTGCTGGGGAGAAAACTGCTATAGCCCTAAGTGGCACCCCCCCCCCTCGCAGGCACTGCATGACAGATGTGGCAGGCCACCCAACGCCATTGTGGTCCTGGGTAATTGGTGGTTTACCGATAAGTTCATGAGAAGGTCAGTAATTTGGGGGGGCCGGGGGTTACAGTATCTGGTGATGCAGGGAGGGAAATGATTGGGTTAGGGAGAAAAGAATAGAATGATTACAAAAATCATATCTTGCTGGCCTGGGTGGCATGGAGGCTGCACATTGCGCTGCCTCATAGATGAGGGTTCCATGAGACTGTGGAATCGATGGCTGAGACTCGCGCATCATGGAGGCGAGATGCTCTTTTCGGGGGCGGGGGTAAGGCAAGCATTTGCATAGCTCCTGCTGGTCGAGCAGCAAGCTGCACTGTCATCAGCTGTGAAGATAATGGCATGCCCACCCTCCCAGCCAAAGAAAGTGCATCTCTGTTGTAGCCCTTTGGGGGGGGAGAAGGCGGGGGGTAAAACCAAAACAAAACTAAAAAGGGGGGGGATAGTTTACAACCATAATTGTACGGTTACCATTGACACCTCAGGGAGGACTTCAGTTATGAGACCCAATTCAGCTTACGGTACATGTATGCTCTGCATTTCTCTACCAAGGGCATTTGTCTGATAACAATAACTCTCTCACCCTTGGGTGTCATCTGCTGACATCAAAATCCCCCATTTGTGACATCATGATAATTTCTGCAGCAACAACTTGTCATGTTGTAAACAACGGATTGAGATATCACATGCAGACAGGCTGTGCAAACCACCAAAATCCATGGGACAAAGGCTTTTGGTCCCATACTTAGTCATAAGGGACTGTTGTTAAGTGGTTGCAGTGACCACGTACATAATCACAAGGGACTGTTGTTAAGTGGTTGCGGTGACCACATACATAATCACAAGGGACTGGTGCTAAGTGGTCACAGTGACCCCATAAACATTCCCAACCCATAGACCGTTGCAAGGGACTGTAGCTTATAGCTGAGTGGTTGTAGCGACTTCATATGCTGTGGCAATGTACTGTTGCTGAATGGTCACAGTGACCCAGTAGACTGTCAAAAGGGACTGTCGTTAAGTGGCTCAGTAACTTCCTACACTGTTGCAGTGACCCCGTACAGTGTTTTTTACTAAGGGGATCGCAGTAACCCACTTAGTGCTAGTCCCTTAACTTGTGCCCTGTTGTGTTTTGCAGAGATTGGCAAGGGAACATACTTTTAGCAACATGTGGAGGAACAAGGTTAGGGAGGCAGTTTTTGCAGGTCACCAGTGATTTCTTTGTTAATGGAGATAGAGGATCACTGGACCAGTAGAGTAGGATCATGAACCACCAAATGTGTCTTTGTATGCAGCCACCTGTTTGTAGACCCATGGAATAAAGAATGAAGTGAAAAGCAGTACAACAACAATATGGACTGAATTGTATCTCAGTATTACAATTTCCAGTTATTCCAGCTATGTCATAAGCTTTTATTTATATATATATATATATATATGTATAGGTTTTTATACCCGAAGTTTTTCCCCCTGTTTTCGCCCTTCCGGGTGTCTCGGATATGCGTGTGGAGGCACTCGCACAAGGTGTCTCGAGGCCCCCCTCCCGCTGCTTGCCGCCTACGCTGGCCATCAGACCTCCACCCAATGCAGTGGAACTATGGGGTGTGGGGGCGCAACAGCTGCTCCGTGAGAGGAATGTTGCCTTCCGGCTGCTCAGTCCTGCTTTTCCCACCCCCATGCAGGCTCTCCGATGACCCGAGACTGTTCCTGAACCCAGGTTGCCGGCGTGACGTGAGGTAAGGCATTCAGCGCCTCAGCCCTCTGTACCACGGGGTCGGGTACTTGTCAGAAGCTTTTAAACTTTGTGTTTTTTTGATGCTGCTTCATTATTGATTTGTTAAATATTTTCACATTTACATGCAGCTGTTCTGCTGTGCAATTTTTAAATACCTCTGATCATCAGAAAACTAGTCTTACATTTTATGTGTTTGTATTTGATAATCACTTCCACCCCTGACCTGCGGAGAACGTGGGCTTACTCTGGGCTGACTGACTGATTTCAGCATTATCCATATTTTGATGAAATCACTGTAATGTCCACCTCCCCAAATATGCAGTCCAAAGAAGGATCCCTCCACATATAGTATGTCAAGACCTGGGAACTGGCTAATTTGTGAAAGTTTTGAGTTTCATTCTGAATGTCCAAGGCTGAAATTGGCAGCCCCTTCCCTCCTAAGTGCTATGGGATCGAACGTGCTAGCACTCTTGTCATGTTTGTCATTTGCTTGCTTTACAGTGCTGTGGATGTAAGGGATCCAACTCCGACATGAGCAGAGAGCTCCATACAGACTGCTGCTGAAATGATGCTGCACTCTGTTTGGGGCTACATGCAGAGTCAGTGATCCAGAACAGTATTTCAAAATAGGTTAAGTGCTTACAGAGTCTAGCATCGCTGTGAAGGGCAGCATTAGGTTGTACCATTGCAGATTAAAAGTACACAGTGTCGTTGAGCTTCTTCTGTCTGCTCAGACTTGCAGTTTGTGAAACTGCATTATCCAGAGATTCCATTAAGATTTTGCATTGCAGAGAAATTATGATCCCCATATTGAAAGGTCAAGATTAGCATCCCACAAAGTCCCTTCTACTCACCCTATAATGAGGGATGTGCATAAAGGGTACAGATACACAAAGGCCGCAGTGTGCAAAACATGTACGAATATACCCCCATAATGCAGTGCAAAGCAAGGCATGAACAGGTTAGTGCAGTCACAAAAGCGCAGCATCCTATTGGCCAGTAAAGGGTGTGAGACTGGATAGAAAACGGGCAGCCCAGGCACAAAGTGTCAGCGCGTCCTAAATGCATTAGCGCGTCTGCTGAAATGTTGTATATTTGAATGTTCCTATGCAGATAAGTCCATTCCTTGTTCATTGTGCTAATGGATCATTACGAGCTCATTATGTGGCCATTTTGCTCCTTGGATTGCGGGAAGGCTGAGCCAGAGATGATTTGGAGCTGCAGTCCAACACAGAACTGTTGTATTTATTTGTTTTACCAGGATAACCTTCATTGAGCACAGCTCATTTTCAGGAAGATCCTGTGTCCAAGGGAACAGAAACAGCAAAGACTGCAAAATCGTTTAGCAGAAATAACACTGCACAGAAAGTATCTACAGTGCAACTAATATAAAAAGTATGATTTGATACTATTGATAGACAGTGACAAACACTATAGAAATTTTCTCCCAACTGATATCCTGTTTACAGCTAACAGTTTTCTACATAATGTCTCAGTAAATGCGTTGAAAATACCACAGCTGAAACCATCTCCCACCTTTAGTGTATTATATGATCTCTTCTAAAGTGAGGGTGTGTTACAGCCAATCGTAGCAGCACTGTATCACAGGTACTGTACAGTACTTTTGTGCTGTGGTCGGAGTACAGTTTATGCTCGTCGGTTACATAGAAACATAGACTTTGACGGCAGATAAGGACTGCTAGGCCCATCTAGTCTACCCATTTCCCTACCTACAGGATAGGCCGCAGATCCTAGTTAACCAACAGCCTATTTCTTCCTACCCCCACAAGAATTTGCCTTATGTCTGTCCCATGCATTCTTGAATTCTCCACAGTTTTGAACCCCAGCCTCCTCAGGAAGGCTGTTCCATGCATCCACTACCCTCTCTGTGAAATAATACTTCCTCACATTGCCCCTGAACCACCCTCCTTCTATCTTTAAATTGTCTCCTTGTTCTTGCAAGTCTCTTTTTCTGAAAATGCTACCCTCTTGGACTTTGTTGATTCCACTGAGGTACTTAAAAGTTTCTATCATGTCCCCCCTCTCCCTTCTTTCCTTAAGGGTATACATTTAAGCTCCTTTAGTCTCTCCTCATCTGACTTCTCTTGCAGACCCTGCACCATTTTAGTTGCCCTCCTCTGGACTGCCTCTATCCTGTCTATGTCCTTGCGGGAGATGGGGTCTCCAGAACTGGACACAGTACTCAGATGGGGTCTCACCAACTGTCTGTACAGAGGGATAACAACTTCCTGTTTTCTGCTGCTGATGCCTCTCCCTATACATCCCAGTATACCCCAGCCCTCCCTACTGCCTTCTCACATTGTTTGCTAACCTTAAGGTCATCTGATATGATTACCCCCAGGTCCCTTTCCTTTTTTGTTGTTGTTACTACCTCCCCACCCATTGTGTATTCTTCCCCTGGGTTCTTGTTTCCCAGGTGCATTATTTGCACTTCTTTGCATTGAATCCTAGCTCCTATACTTCTGACCATTCCTCCAACCTTGCCAAGTCCCTTTTCATCCTTTCACGCCTCCTTGTGTATCAACCCTGTTGCAGATTTTTGCGTCATCTGCAAAAGGCATACTTTTCTTTCCAGTCCCTCTGCATTGTCACTGAAGACATTAAAAGGACTGGACCAATACTGAACCCTACGCGGTACCCACTAGTAACCCCTTTCTTCAGAATGGACTCCATTTACAATTACCTTCTGTGTCCTGTTGTCCAGCCAATGTTTACCCAGGCTACCACCCTGGGACCCACTCCCAGGCTGGTTAATTTGACTATTAATCTTTTGTGTGGGACTGTGTCAAATGCCTTGCTAAAGTCTAGGTAGGCCATGTCCACAGCCCCTCCCTGGTCTACTACTTTGGTCACCCAGTCAAAGAAATCTATTAGATTCGTCTGACATGACCTTCCTGCTGTGAACCCATGCTGCCTTGGGTCCTGTGCTCCACTGGCCTCTAGGTACTCGACTATTCTTTCCTTCAGAAGTGACTCCATCACTTTCCCTACCACAGAGGTCAGACTGACAGGTCTGTAGTTTCCTGCCTCTGTCTTGGACCCACTTTGTGAAGGGAATCACATCCGCCTTCCTCCAGTCCTCGGGTACCACCATCCTCCCATGATTTATTAAAAGAGTAGCCAATGGTTTCACTAGTTCCTCCTTAATTCTTTTAAATTCTGGGGTAATTCCATCAGGCCCCATTGCTTTGTCCACCTTCAGTTTTAGGAGTTCTTGCAGAACCCTTTCTTCTGTGAAAGGACTGGGATCGACCCCCCTATCAAGAGTGCTTCTGTTAATTGGATTAGGCACTTCCCCCTCCTCTTTTGTGAATACTGAGCAGAAATATTCGTTCGGTATTCCTGCTTTTTCACTATCCCCCTCTGCCCACCCACTGTTCATTCTATTCAGCCTCACTATCCCTCCCTTTGTCTTTCTACGCTCGCTGATGTACCTATAAAAGGTTTTATCCCCCTTCTTAACTGAGTTGGCTATCTTTTCCTCAGTTTGGGCCTTTGCTATTCTGATTTCCTCCCTGCTTCCTTCTGCCTTAACTGGTACAGCTGTCTGTCCTGCTCCTTCTGTGTTTTCTTATACTTCCGGAATGCTATCTTTTTCTTCCTGACTTTCACAGCCACCTCTTTTGAGAACCATAGTGGCTTTTCTTTCATTTTGATTTGTTCATTTGCTTCACACAAGGCTTGTTGCCTCTGTGATAGCAGTTTGATAATTCCCCATTGTTGCTCCACACCTCCTTCTAGCCTGTTTGCTAGTGCTTTTCTGAGGCACTCTCCCATCTTGCCAAAGTCAGCCCTCCTAAAGTCCAGTACCCTCACTTTTGTATGGCTTGGCTCTTAGCTGAGTTTAACGTGAACCACACTGTTTGATGGTCACTTGTCCCCAGATGGCAACCCACTTCTAGATCTGAGATCTCTCACTGCCCTGTTTGAGAGTCGAGGTCTAAGATTGCTCCCTCATGAGTGGGTTCGAAACTAGCTGTCTAATGCCTGCCACCTGTAGGGCATCAAGAATGGCCCTGCTCTTGGATGTGGCTGCAGCAAATGTGCTCCAGTTAACATCTGGCATATTCAGGTCTCCCATCAACAGTATCTCCCCTTTCTCTGCCATTCTATGAATGCCTTCTATCATATCCTTGTCCATTCCTTCCCCCTGACATGGGGGTCTGTACACAACCCCTGTGCGGATTGTGGTGCCCTTTCCAGTCTCCAAGGTGACCCACAGTGCCTCCTCTCCTCCCTGTTTACTCTTTTGTTCAGTTGCTTTTATCCCTTCCTTTACATGAGAAGCTACTCCTCCCACTCTTCTCCCTGCCTGTCTCTCCTGGGTTATGTACCCTGGTATGTTAACATCCCAGTCATGGTTCTCTGTGTACCATGTTTCTGTGACTACTTCGATATCCAGGCATCTCTCTTCCATTAAGACCATCAGCTCAGGAGCTTGTTGCCCAGACTACGGGCATTGGTACTCATTACCCTCCATTTCCTGATGGCCTTACTCCCTTTTGCCCCATCCCTGTCCTTCTTGCCTTTGTCACTTTCTTCATTTACCTGCCCTTCTCTCTATCGACACCTCTATGTTGGTGTTTGCCGCACTTACGTGATTATTTGGGGGCTAGGATTTTCCTGCTCCTTTCCAGTGCCTCCCCCTTAGCTGGTTTAAAAGCTTGCCAATGAAGCATTTAAACCTATCACCTAGGATCCTGGTTCCCCTCCCAGACAGATGCAGCCCATCATGCCAGTATAGGCTTGCATCACTCCAGGTGGACCCCAGTCCCCAATGAAGCCAAATCCCTGGGCTCCACCAGTTTTCAACCACTGATTGAATCCCATGAGTGCGGAACACCTAGCCTCTCCTATGCCATAGATGGGCAGCACCTCCGAGAAGGTTACGTCGTGCTACTTGACTAATGCCCTCCCCAATTCCACAAACTCTACCTGCCTTCTCTAATCCTTTCTTAGCCAGGTCATTTGTCCCTAGGTGGACAATGATATCCAACTCCCTCCCTGTGCAGCTGCTCTGGCAATCCTGAGGATTCGCTCCTGTCCCTCAAGCCATGGCGCCAGGCAGGCACCTACCTCCTCTCCCTTCCTCCCCAGTTCTACCTTCCTAACAATGGAGTCCCCACCAGGAGTTGTTTTCTTCCTGCCACCCTCCTGTGGTCTCCTTGTGGAGGTTCCCAGCATCCTCCTTGGTCTCCACTGCGGGTGCCTCCATAGAGAACCACACTTTGCCAGAATGGCATAGGGATTGTGGAGGTACAACTGGAGATGTGCCCTGTTCCACCACTCTCACCCTCCCTGAGCCCACTGTGGTCCAACTGCTCCTCTTTCTTGGCAACCTCTGAGGCAGCGGCAGTGGCACTGGTGGTCCCTGGATGGAAGAGGAGGTCCCACAAATCCTGGCCAACTCAGCCTGGAGATGAGCAACCTCCTCCCTCAGCCCAGAGAGGTGCCTGCAGATGGGACAACACCGCATCCTCCAGAACGTCTCCCGGAAGACTGCTGCTCCACAGCCACTGCACTGCACCACTCCACTCCAGTCATGTCTTATTTCTGGCCCCTTAACTGTTTGCAATCCTTACTCTGTCCTCTGTTTTTTTGGTTTTCTCTCTCTCTTATTGTCAGTACATGTTGTATGACTATAGTTTTGTTTACCATATCCTTATGACGTGCACATCAGAACATGAAAAATAAGATCTTCATCGAGGGCATTTCTTGCAGCAGGCCACACCTGTAGAACTACAGCCTCCAGGCACTAGGACCACATGGAAACTTTTCTAGCTAGCAGTCTGCCAGGGGGGGCCACCCATGTGATATCACACGCTGACAACGTCCTTCCCATATAAGCATGGGCAACCCCGCGCCTTCCTCATTTCTTTTCCCACAGTCGACCATTGCATGTCGGATTTCACTGAAGATACCGTCGGCTTCAGTCGACTACCTTTTTTTCCCATTTTATTTTATTTATTTTTTCTCTCCCTACCTCAACATCACTTTGTTTCCAAAGTGGTTTCTTTCTCTGTTGTTTTTTGGCGAACTCTGTCTCTGAGAAGGAGCTCTTTTGGATCTGTGCCTGCAGGGAGAAGATCCTTGAGAAGGACGGCCATGATGCCTGCGTCTGCTGCCTAGGCCCGGACCACGATGCCTGCATCCATTGCCTAGGCCCGGACAATGACGTGCAGATTTGCAAGCTCTGTCACTGCTTCAACCAGGCTACCAGGAGGCACCACCAGAAGACCTTAGAGACCTTCCTGCTCTAACAGAAGGTTACCCACATGAAGAAAGGGTGTCAAGTCTGGGGTTCCTCCACTTTGCTAGCCTTGTCCTTGAGTTCCCATTCATCCAAGACTTTGGACAAGTCTGCTGGGAAGCACAAGCACGGAGATGAGGACTGGACTAAGGAGCAGTCTTCCGTGGATCATTCCTGGTCACTGCATTGAGCACCGACCATGGTGGGTCCGTCTTCTGCTTCAGAAGCGATCCCCGCTGCCACCAGTGCCCTCTCATCCACAGGGCTCGCTATGGCAGCTCCCCCCCAGGTCTTACTCTGGTGGGTTCATCGGTATCAGGTACTTCCTCTGCCCCTCCAACCTTCCAGCCCCTGCTGTTCAGGATGTTATTCTCCACAGGCTATCAGTCAGGCTGTTCTGCGAGTATGGCCTCGGTCGGCTCTGGCTTGGCATCCTCGGGTGTTAAGCCTACTCCTGCCACGCCCTCGACGACTGCTTCTACAGCCCAAGTCGTGGCCTTGGGGTCCCAGTGTCCTCCAACATCACCCCAGGCCATTTCTCCATTGTCCCCTCCTCCTACGAACCTGACGACGACCCACGCCGTTGTGCCAATGCCAGTGCCTCAGCCTGCACCATCGCCCTCACCGATCCCAACTCTAATGCTGGCTCTTCTGCCTCAGCAGCCAGCGCCATTTGGTGTCCTTTCAATCTATGTTCTATTCCCTTTGGGATTTCATCCAAGCCTGCCTTGCCCTTCCACATGGGCCAACGCCACAGGGGCCTATTATACCTACCCCTACACCTTCTTGCCTTCAGGGCAGCACCCTTGGCCTCGTACCCTACAGCCTCCCTTCTACCTCATCCTGTGTAAGGTGACGATGACTAGTACCACCCGGACCGTCTTCCCTCTGATGACGATGAAGAAGGTATTGTTGGGGATGATGGGGATGGCAGCCCCTCCCATTCCACTTCCACAGTGTCCTCCGGGGGCGAGGAGACCCCAAGGTATATCCTTCTGTCTCCCCGGATTACCCTTATTTTGTCTCAGTTATGCGGCAGTTGCAGGCCGCTATGGGGTTCAAGGCAGAGGAACAGGACCCAACCTGATGCAGTCTGTTCCACTACCTGGAGTTACCTGACTCTCCTCCTCTCATCATACCCCTCTGATGGAGCCTTTCGAGGATGCCAACATGACTGCCTGGTATAGACCCTGCCCAGTCCCCTCCATGCCCAGGAAGGCAGACAAGTTGTACCAGGCCCCTGCAGAGAAACATTGTTTGTTTTTGCTGTGCAACCTCAGGCCAACTCTGTGGTTATTAATGCTGCCCATGATCGGACTAAGAAGCCAAAACATCTCCGCTCTCTTCCTCCAGACGAGGAGTCCAGAAAGCTGGACTTGATTGCAAAAGGACCTTCGCCTCTGCTATTTTGACCATTAGGGTCTTAAACTATATTGTCAATATGGTCAGATTTCAAAACCCTCTGATGAAGGTATCATTGTTGGGCTGAAGCTCTGGGGAAATGGACCTCTAGCAAGGTATCTGGGATTCATGGTTTAAATAAAGGATTTATCACTTGAATGAATTTGAAGTTGGAGACTTGTTTTATACTACAGCCTGGAGTGCTCTAACCTTATGTTCATGCAGGTGCTACTTCAGACCGATTCCTTACCTGACCCCCTTCCCCAAATACTGCAGGAGGTGGTAGTAGGGGTCCGTTTCTCTCTACACCCTTGCCAGGTGGCGGGAGCTCACCATAGATGCTTGGGTTCTGCAGCTCATAGAACATGGCCACATTCTGGAACTTCTGGAGTGGCCTCCGGAGCAACCTCCAGTTCTGTCCAGTTATCCCCCTAACCACGCCCCAATGCTCTGGGGGAAGTCACATATTACAGCAAAAAAGCCATAGAACCCCTTCCCGAGGCTGAGAAAGACGGGGGTTCTACTCACTTCTTCCTGGTTCCCAGTTGCACAGGGGATCTACAGCCCATCCTGAACCTCCACAACCTAAATTTCTAGATCCAGTACAAGTAGTTATGGATGGTGACCCTTTAGGGCTTGCTACCTCTTCTGCACCAGGGAGTCTGAATATGCTCCCTTGACATCCAGGATGCATACTTGCATGTCAAGGTGTGTGCCTTCCACCGACAGTACCTCAGATTTCAGTTTCGGGGAGCACACTTCCAGTTCCATGGCTTGTCATTTGGCTTGACTTTGGCTCCTCAGGTGTTTACCAAATGCATGGCAGTATTGTCGGCAGCCCTCAGGAGGAAGGGACTTTGTCTTCCCATACCTGGACGACTGACTACTCAAAGCACTGTCCAGGGAGCAACTGCTCCAGACTCTAGTGCGTACAGCACAACTGTTCAACAACCTGGGCAGCACTGTCAGTTTGCTCAAATCCATCTTGATCATGTCTCAGCACCTACAGTACATGGGGTGGTCCCGGATATGGCTCAGGGTATGGGTTTCCTGCCTCAGGACCAGGCGGAGCGCCTGATAGCTCAGGTCCAACTGCTTTACAACAGCAGATATGTTTCCATCAGATCCTTTCTCAGGCTCTTGGACTTGAGGGCTGCGGCCATTGTCACGGTTTCTCTGGCCAGACTACACATGAGGATTCCCCAGTGAACACTGAGGGTCCAGTGGGATCAGCATATTGACGACCTAGAACAACCGGTCGTGGTCTCTTGATTGGTCAAAAAGGTTTGGTGGATGGAACCCAGCAATCTATTGAAAGGGGTCCCTTTCCTCGTTCCTTCCCTTCAGCAAATTTTCACCTCAGATGCTTTGGGGTTGGACTGGGGGGCTCATTTGGGTCCTTATCAGACTTGGGGGACATGGTCTGAAGTGGAGATTGCTCTTCACATCAATGTTCTGGAGATTAGGGCCATTCTGCACACTTTGCAAGCCTTCCAGACCCAGCTGTCCCAGGGCCATCTGTTGGTACAGATGGACAACATCAGTGTAGTCTGTTACATCAACAGGCAAGTGCGGAAGCTATGAGGGTGTGGTACTGGCTCTAGAACACGGTCTTGAATTCTCAGCTGTACTTGTTCCTGGCATCCAAAACATCCTGGCAGACAAGCTAAGCCAGTCGCAGTGCAGCGTACATGAGTGGGAGTTGCTGACCTTGGTCGTAGAAGACCTGTTCGGCAGTTGGGGTCATCCAGAGCTGAACCTTTTTGCCTCCCCAATCAATTCAAAACTGCTGCGTTTCTGCTCACTCGCTCCAGGGCCTGAAGTTTTCTGGCAAGACGCGTTTTCCCTCTTTTGAAAGGGGAGGTTTCACTGCGCTTTCCCTCCCTTCCCGCTAATTCAGAGCGTGTTGATCAAACTTCAGATAGAAGGGGCCACTATGATCCTCATCGCCCCCTTCTGGCCTCACCAGATCTCTCTTCCTTTACTGCAGCAGTTGACAGTGCAAGCTCCAGTACCTCTACCTCTGTGCACAGGCTTGCTGTCCCAGGAACAGTGCACCCTGGTCCATCTGGATCTCAAGTCTCTACATCTTCATGCGTGGCTCCTGAAGACATAGCCATGACTGTATTTGGATTGCCCCATGGGTGCTTGATGTTCTGGTAGCTGTAATGGAGCCCTCCATCAAGGCTATTTATTCCATGAAGTGGAAGCAGTTTGCTCTGTGGGCGACTGCCCACCAGCTGGATCCTTTCACTTGTCCTGTAACCCTGACAGAGTACTTGCTATCCCTCTCAGACTCTGGTCTGAAGTACTCCTCCATTAAGGTACATTTATCTGCTATTTCAGCTTTCCATGTGCCTGTTGATGGCGATTCAATACTCCGTACCTTGCCAAGATTGTGATCCAGTTCTCAGATGGTCCTCAAACTTTCGAGTCGGTGCTGTTAGCTAGCATGAAGCTCATCGGCACATTGACGTACAGCAGAGCACAGCGACTCAGAAGCCTACCCTAGCTTCTAAACTGTCACAGCGACTCTGGAACGCGGGAATGAAGGATACACACAGAAGTCAGGGTCAGGAAGCTATCAAGCAAATCACCGATTCACTGTGCCAGCAATCACAGAACTCAGACACTGAATTGACCACTGTGAGGCCTAACAACAAAGGTTCACCACGTTGAAGCTCCACTATAAGCTACCAGTAAAATGGGGAAAGGGTCTACATGCTAAAGGTCATGGTCCACAAGGCCATTGGGGAGTGAAGACTTTTGGAGAATGCTTACCTCTTTTCCCTGCCTTCTGAGCAGCTGGAGTTGCTCAGCTCCAAATATTAAGAACTTCCAAAAGCAGACTGAAGCGTCTTTGAATAATCTGATAAGTCCCAGTCCACTAAGCTTCATACATTTGCTTTCTCATTAACAACTGTAGGCCTAGCGGCCATTTTAATTGCTCCTTATAGCAAACAGCTGTTCTGATCCCCCACCTTCCTCCTACAACGATACTATATTAATCTTCTTAATTAACAAGGCGAGACATGGGACTCTCTTCTCCCTCCCCCCTCATTTCCTGCCTACATTATAATCCTCTACTATTAACCCTGGGACTGAAACCACACCTAACACTTACGAACCACCTACTCTGAGGGGTAACTCTAGGGCTGAATAGGCCAAATAAGGTTTTACTGAAAGCCTGCTTTATGATGATATAATGATTGCCTACAAACTTGTTAATTAACGGGGTGGGCATACAAGTGGATGGTTGCCCTTGCGTACCCCTTCCCCCCCCTTTTTTTTTGGTTTGTAAATTTCCCCTCCTGACCATCCTATACTCCATCACACCAGACCCGCCCCCTTTTCTTTTTTCAGGGGGTAAAAACAAGGACTTTGACCCTGATAATTTAAGGAACATGCCTTCATTTGGGTAAAAAAGTGAAAAACAGACTGCCCGCCACACTGGTGTTACCGCACAAACAAAGGTTTGTTTACATTCCTTGATCTACTCCAACTACATCTTTCCTGGACTTGGGAACACTCACAGCTCAGTCTAGCCCCTCATGATGCAGTGGGAGTTTAGGAGGCTACTGCTTCATGAGTGACTGTACTGTTTGGGTGTGTTTGTAGTGCTCAAGAAGTATGTAGTAAGAACAGATCCAGGATTGTAAACAAAACAAGGTTGTTTATAAATATACATACGCTTGCATTTCAGTTCTACTAAACAAGGAGACAGACAAAACAAACAGCAGTATCACTGAATTTTAGAGAAGGTAAGCAATCATAAAATGTAGGTTTTAACTAGAAATCATACGATGAAAAACAGGTTGACAGTGTCCCTTTAAGCAACATGTCTTGAGTATTCACTCCCGTGGTGATTTTTGAAATAGTCCTTGGAAGATCCTGTTGAACTGGTGCAGCCTATCAAAGGGGCTGTCCCTGCTCTGTTGTCCACCCCAAGGGCTCCTGGTAGCCAGTTTTGTAGAAAGGAGGTAAAGTCAGAACCCTTTCTACCCTCCCGGGGCCCCACAAGGCATTGGTTCACAGCTCTCTGGGCAGTCTCTACCGCCTCCAAACGATAACGTAGCTGGCTGTTCTCCTGGACGAGCTTAGCTGTAGTGGTAAGGGCTTTTGTTGCTTGTGCCTCAGCCGAAATTGCAGTCTGTGTAGCCTGCTCTGTTTTGAACTCTCGTTTCCCCAAACGTTTAAGGCTCTCCTCAACATTGCTATCAGTGGCTTTCATTGAAAGTGAAAGGGATTTCCATGTCAGTTTACTCGTCCCCACTGCTCCTGCTGGTGCCATATCGGCCTGTTGCTCTGCTGGTGACTGACTTTTAGGGCCTCTTACTCCCGCTTTATTCGAGCGACCCATTGGAGGTTTTGGTATCCTTCTGTCCTCATTAGAAGAGGAATCGAGCACTGGCACTTAGAAATTGTCAAACTAATAATACAATTTTGGTAGAAACATCTGTGTGATCCGCAGAGCTGAGATGAAGCATGTCTTCTTAAGTAGTATGTGCAGTAGCGCCCCAGGAAATGTACTTTTCTAAGCAACAGATTGGGTGCAGCACATACAAAAAGACATAGGAGGAAACTGCTATACAGTGCAGTGATATATAAAGACTACAGGTCAAGATTACCCCAGTGGTAGGAATAATGCTAGTGTACAGTGCAGAGGGAAGGGACTTAAAGTGCGTTCTTCAGATTAGAAACGGGTGACGAGCAGCATAACTGGCTCCAGCTGCCTCTACTGCTGAGTCCCAGGCAGACTCCTGCTGTCCTCTGCACAGGTCCTTGGCGCGAGGACCGCAGCATGGAAGTACCACTTGGGAGGGGGAGCAATCAAGAAATACACACAGCCCCCCTCTGATGAGACCGCTTCTGCAGGAAGAGGGGCAGCAGATCTAGGGTCTACAAGAGGAGCAGTTCGAGATTCTGGTGGCGATTGTTGGGGGGTAGGGGGGAAGAGCCCCCTTCACAACCCTTGAGGCATGGTGATCTGGCAGCATCTGCTGCTTGGCTGCTGCGGCCGAGGATAAGTTCCGGAGTAGCCCAGGAACAATGGGCTTTTTGGTTCCTGCTGCCAATCTCCAACAGGTCAGTTTCTGTAGGAGGAGGTGCACAAAGCTGGACTGTGAAGAAGGAGCAGTTCGTGGTTCCTACAATGATCAGTTTGGGGGGGTGTGGATAGGCAAAGGTTGAAGGGGCCCCCCCTCATGACCCCTGAGGCATGGTGGGACATTAGGTCCATGATGTCTGCCCCTGTTCTGCTGCATAATCAGAAATTAAATAAGCGTGCTGTGCAGAGCTATACCAGTTTTTAGGATTCACTACCCGCTACACTGGCCAGGGTACCCTGTGATGTTTAAGCAGAAATTTATCCAGTTTTACCTCAGTGGCTTCTTCCATCTTCATGTCGACTATCTCCACTACTAGGCTGTTCTGTAAGTTCACTGCTCTCTGGGAAAATTGTCTCCTAACATTACCCTGAATTGATAGTCCCCAAGCCTCACGGTATGCCCCTGCATCCTGCTGCAGGACATGAGATTAGACATCTCTGACTGTTCGATCTTGCCCCCTGAATATGCGAAAGACTGCGAGCATGTCCTCTCTCCACCTTATTTGCTCCAGGGTGAACATGCCAAAGAGCCTCCATGATCCTCTCCTCATTGTTGTTGCCCCCCACACTGCTTATCATTTTAGTGACCTGGCTTTGCACCCTTTAGACTGCCTCGCTGTACCTTTATTATGGAGGAGATCAAAACTGCATACAGTACTCCATGTGTGTGGGGCCTGACGAGAGCCTTGTAAAGTAGCAGGATTACATTCATTTTCTCAGCCCTAGTGTTGGGGGGTCAGAGATTAATTTGTCTTCTTGCACTGCAGGAGGCGCTCAAGTCCCTCTCCTTCCCACAGCTTGTTGAGCTAGTACACCAGTCTGATGATAATTTTTAGAAGCAGGTCTTAGTAAGTCAGCCCAAACCTGTTTTGCCAGCTCACTGGTCAGCTGGCTGAGCCCTGGAGGGCAGCACTGTTTTCTGCTGGAGTCACTGACAGTGAGAATTCTGTATATCTGAGTGCTCATTTTCGAAATGATTTCCTCGGTCACCTTGTGTTTTTTTGCAGAAAAATGGCATTTCCTTTCCGGTTCGACTGCTGTCCTCTATTAGGGAGCCGTATGGAGATGATGCAAGGGACAGTTTTTCAATCATCTGCAAAGCCTGTTAGTACAGATTATGCCAGTCGCTCTGTTTTTCACTCAGGCGAGAAATGAAGGGCTCTTCGCAATAAAAAAAGAAAAAAAACATGTGTATTACAGGACAGAGGCAGTATCTAGACTCTCACTTTAGACCCCTTTGGCCAGCACTTAGTAACCCCGATAAAAACAATTAGAGATTTGGCTCTTCTGGTTACTATTTAAATTGGTCTTTACAGACTGCCGGCTAAGATGGAGATGGAGGACCGGTTTCCTTTTCTTTCTTTTTTTTTTTTTTTCCATTATTACTTTGCTTCCATTTCTTACTGCCCCTCCCCAACCCTTGATGATGGTGGTCTGTGGAGATGCCCCTTTCCTTTGTCCCTCACAGCCATTATCCAGTGCCTCTCCTTAGATGGCTAGCAGGAGGTCTGTTAATGCTAGGGTAGCCTGTGCCCACTTTTCCGGGAGCCAAGTTCCTAACTTCCATAATGCTTCCACACAAACCCTGGTGTCCCAGCGCGATGCTGTGCTGCCATGGTATTATGTTGCCCCTCCCTGTCATTATTTGATAGGGTTATCCCCATGGCTGTACTGCCGACCTCACAATCCCAGCAGTTACAAAATAAATCCATGATGTGCCACCAGGCCCAAAAGTATCGTTGGCCAGAGTTCTAACAGCTGTGGGATGTTTTCTGTCTCCTTTCCATTCCATCCCTCCCACAGATGCCACAGCCCTCTCGTATTCTGCAACAGCCTATGAAGGAGGCAGGGGGCCCAAGGCCCATCCCTCCCTTCTCTGGCTTGGACATGTTGCTGTTGGCAGCACCCCCAACCATGGGCTACCAGACACTGAGGATCCTGGGCAAGCGAGGCAGTCCTGCTGGGCCTTTGTGGTGTCCCTTACCTTGTATTGTTTAGTAATGGGAACTACAGTTTTGTTCATGGAGGTAGTGGCTCTTTCTGTCTGTTGGGGTGCCCAGAAAATAAATGTGAAGCTGTAAAGGGGCAGGGTGGGGCTTGTGAAGAAAATAGCAGAGCGTTGTCTGTTGCCTGAAAATGTTTGCTGTGAGACTGAGGGTGTGGTAGCATTGCCTGTGGGAACTGAGCACTGAGGTCTCCGATTAGCAATACCCACAACTTGCTGCTAGATTTAACATGTCAGATATACTGGCCGGCCCGTGGTGGCCACCACTATTAAAGGATACACTTTTTTTTTTTAATTCTTTGGTAACCATGTAAGGCATACTAGGCCCAAGGCCTGTTTTCAGTGGCAACCCGGGAGCACTATGGAGGCTAAGTGACTTGCTCAGGGTCACACAGTATGAAAGTAGAGGTTGCAGGAATCAAATCCAGGTGTGCTGGATGTACCAGGCTTATTCACAGCTCATTACTCTAACCTCTAGGCTATACTGCCATCCCTTTAATCTCCTGTATTAGGATGGAGAGACACTAAGCCTCGAAAGCTTGTATCTTTAATATTTTGTTAAAGAAATCACTCAAGTCACTTGATGTTGGTGGCAGTTGCAACATAGAAGTCATTTTGGAAGGTCCCAGTAGGGCAGAGTCCAGTTTAGGTGCATTGTAGGTCCATTCCATGCTGAAAAATAGATTTCCACTTAGAGCGCTCTTATTTTTAGCACTCTGGAATTTTGTAGCAGTTGCAGCCACGAGTGAAATAACAATAAATATATTTAGAAGTCCAAGTAATGCAGAGCTCTGGAAAATGTGACTTCCCGGTGGGGCTGCTAGCTCCGCCCCAGCATGGGTTTTAGCCTAGGACCCATGGCTGTCTACCTGATATGTGTTCAGGCCTTGCCTTGTTGATGCCTCCCTGTGATGACCGATTTACTGTATTTCTACTGAGCCATGCTGTCTTCCTTGCCATTGTGAAACTTTCTTGGCGTTGGCACTGCCTACACACCCACCATTGTTATTGTTAGCACGTTCTGGGCTTCCTGACCCTTTGGCCCCCTTGTGAAAATTAGCTACGGAATTGCAGTTTCTTTCCACTCCAACACTGGCCTGTTGCTGGTTCCTGCTTAGATACTGTCACAGTCCTGAAGCTCTATGTTGGGCCAGTCATGATTGAGCCTAGCCTCTGTGGTACTATTTTATACCCTTGCCTGCTGCCTGTGGGTCGTTGTCTCCACTTTTGATGCAGTTTCTTTGCATTCTGTTCTCTGGGCAACATCCAGAGCCCATGCCTCTCGTCATAGTCAGTTTTGCTGACGATTTCTGTTGTCGTTATCATAGCTACCCATTCGGAAATTTGGCTGTCCAGTCATCATTTGGTCCTTCTGCCTTTACAGTGGCTGGGGTTTTCTTCTCTCCCTCATCCAGATGGTGAGATTGGGCTGTAGATTCCGCTCTTCCAGATCTGGTAGACTGGGCCTTTACATGGGTGGAGTCTCTGATTCCGGAAACATGGATTTGACTTTCATGCCCCTGTTTTTGGGGGGATTCTTGAGGTTGTGGTTGTTTATATGGCACATTCTTCTCCTACATTTGTTCCTTCTAGAGCTCCTGTGCACTACCAGGGAAGTGTTATGCTTTTCATTTTGGGCATGAGACTTACCATCAGCCCTGAATTTATTTGGTTGTTGCTCAGCTGCTTATTCAGAGGGACCCATCTCCCTGCCTGGAACAGGGTCAGTGGTTCTCAGGTAGCACTTGATAGGTTTTAATTTTACACATTTTTGTGTACCCACAAGGTCTGTTTTGCTCTTACACTACAGCTGGGCATTCTACATGGTGGATTTTGTCAATTGCCATGGTGTCTCTGCTATGCATGGATTTTCTTGGGTCACTTCTTCCCCTGTTGTCATGAGTGGGATTGCCTTGATAGCATGGTGCTGCAGGATAGTTTCCAGCATAGTGGGTTGCCTCACTGCCACTAATGCAACCACTGCTCCTGGCTCCTGTGACTGGTCTCTCCAGTGGTTTGCTCTTAAGGGATTTTCTGGTTACTGTTCTGGGATGCCTGTCCCAGTGGCCTGCCCTCTTGTTATGGCTTTTCCATTGATTCCTTACTTCCTGCCCTTTGCCCAAGTTCTGTACATCTTGTTCCTCAGCCTGTTGTTTTTGTCTCGCAGGGATGGGTTCTTTGTTTCCTGGGTCAGTTCTTCCAGATCCTCATCCTCGTCCTTACTATCACTCTGTGTGGTTCTGGTCACTTTGGTTCTGGGTACACTTTTCAGGTCCAGGCTGGTCTGGTTGCCTCTGCCATGTCCCTTCTTGTCCGATCTCCACATTTTCTCCTTCTGCGGGTTGGACCCTTTTCTTGCTACCATGGCTGTCTCTTGTTCCTGGTCTTCATGCCACTGTAGCATCCTACCTGATCCTGTGGCCCCATTGCTTTCTTGATTTGGGGGTTTCCCCTGCTGTTTCAGACATTCACTTGGTGGCTAGAATGTAGTCTTCTCTGCCCACATATTTCCTGAGCAACTGTTTTAGATTCTGGTATGCTTTTCGCTCGTTGGACCCATTTCCTTCCCAGTTCTGTGGGTTTTGGTCTTCCCTATGCCCCTGTTGGTCTCTGTCCTCCGGGACTCTTTGATGCTGGTGCATCTGAGGACCGTTTTAGTGGGTCTGGTTGTGGCCCAGTTCGAGGTATCCCAAAGCTTTCTTGAAGGTCTTCTGCTTCTGGTCCACTGCCCCGTTCCAGTCTGGGGCCTTCCTTTGGTTCTAGAATCCCCTTACTGTGGATACTTTCGAACATGTTGCCACCCGAGAGCTTTGTTTTCTCTCATAGAAACCACTTTTTCTGATGGCCCTCATTTCTGCTTACTGGCATGCTTACAGATCCGATGTACCTTGTTTTTCACTAGGATTGGATGTCACTTCATACCCATCCTCTGTTCCTTCCATTGGTGGTCTGCATTTTCCCCAATTCAGAACATTCATTGTCCAGTGTTTTTGTTTTTCCTTATTCCTTGCCATCATTCAGTCTGCTCTTGAGGGTATTTTTGCTGTATAGCCTTATCATCGAGCTGGTGTGAATGTCAGAACCCTGTCACCTTACCCAAGCACTGCACTCAGCCTTCTATAGAGCTTGTGAACACAATGACTTCTGTGCTAAGTAAGCTCCCCAGATCACTTTTTTTTGTTTACTCTACGGTGTTTTCGACCCTGCCTGGCTCCCACCCAGCTCAATAATATTGTTTGAGTGCTGCCTTTGCCCGGATGGCAGGAGATGAGCGCAGTGAACCTTGTTGCTTTGTGTGTATATTAGTATCTTATAAAGACTTCTCAGACTTGTAAGTATTAATGAGCATGTCTTTTTTTATTTCTACGGTTGATCTTGATCTCCTGAAACTGTCACACAAGGTAAAAGTAATTGGATGTATGTTTATTGCTGCTGAGGCTGATGCTGTCTGTTGTCATTAACTCTCTTTCTCACTGAATTTAAGACTCCCACATCCCTCCTCTTCAAGACCAAGGTGAAAGCCAGGGTCTAGCGATCAGCGATACTATTTTTCATTTAAAAGTTTTTGGTTTTTTTTTTTGCAATTTTATTGTGTTTCCTGCTATGATGAATAAGTGGTGGCAGATCAGATTTGAATGCTCCCCTCTTCCTGTTCCGCAGCTCGATGAGTTGACATATGACATGTTAGGGGAGGGGGGAAAAGAAAGGAATTTGGCTTTCTGTGTACCAAGATTCAGTTCACTATCTACACTTAGTCTTCCAGTGAGCCTGCTCAATTACCAGATCTGTGTTAAAGCTTGACTCCTCTACCACCCAATGATGTGGTCTTCCAGCTCTACTACCACTGTACTCCCAATCTACTGGAAGGAATTGGTCTACTTCAGTGCTCTTGTTGGTGAATTTGGATTCTGCTTAGTTCTTCAAAGAACATCTCCTTCCATTGAGCCACAGCTTTGGAGCTGTACGCTGTTGGCATTGGGACTACTTAGAAACATTTGCCTAGATGGATCTGCTGCCCTATTTAAGTAAGTCAGCGCTGCCTATATAATGTTGGTGGCCTGTACCTTGCCAGTTTTTTTTCTCACGACATCAAACTTTGAGAACTCACTATTATGAGTACCATAGGGCAGTCTCCTGTAAGAACGAATTATTTTAGTCCAGGGAGATTGCTGGTGGGAGGAACCGACTGGCTCAGCTCTTCTGGACAGTGGGTAGGCTGCTTCATCCTGCCTGTTTACAATTGGTGAACGCGAATTCATCCGCAAAGTGCGAAATTTGCTCGGTTCTTTTTGGACAAGATGTCCTCTATTTGAGCTGGGATCCCCCCAGTTGAGCTGCCGAGACCCAGCAGGGTCAAGCAGGTATCAAATGAGTGCACTCTTCTGGTATGGGGAGAGTTAGGCCAGTTATGGTGGAAGAGGTTTGTGAGATAGTCTTGGAGCTGCAGCCCACCTTCTGCGATCTGGACCCAGTCATGACACGTCTTCTAGTGTGCTGTATGGGGTTTCTGGATCCAGTGTTTGCCGAAATTTTCTGGTGCTGCATCTCTGAGGGGACCTTTCCAAGCTTACTGAATGATGTACTGGTGAGTCCCCTTCTAAAGAAACCCGCTCCAGACCCAGACTGCTTGGTGAATTATAGACCTCTCTCTAACCTCCCTTTTTGGGGGAAGGATAGTAAGAAGATTGTGGTGCTGCAGCTTGAGGCTTATCTCACAGCCTTTAACATTTGTGAGCCTCTCCAGTCCGGACTTGGTGTAGACACAGTACGGAGGCCGCATTGAGGGCGAGAGATAGAGGAGAATGGTCAGATCTTCCTGGACATAAAGTCTCCACCACTTATTCACACTAATGGGAGTTCGCCGAAGGCACTAGAACGCAGCTGGAGCAAACTTTTTCAAGAGGGCCAGCACCAGAGATGTAGCCGTGAGGAAGCGGCATCGCGAGTCCAGGCTTGTGCGGTAATGACTGTCTCGGCGTCGACCCTCCAACGCCTCAGTTCCTTTTTTCCCACCTGGGAGATGATGTTGATGACACTGCCCTGGGAGCAGGGATCAATCCTTCTGCAGAGCCTGTGGTCGGAGACCTTTCCTTTAAGTCTCCGTTGTGTGCGCTTCAGTGATGATGTCGCTCGCCCTCCGGGAGTCCAACTTCAAACTAGCAGCTTAGTTTTCAGTTTTTTTGTTTTGTATTTTATTTTTGATAAGTACCGATTATATTTAATTCTACTTCTACAAGAAGGAAGTCTTCAGCCCTCCGTTGACTGAGTCGACCATGAGCGGGTCAGGTGACGGTAGCGGACTTCGTGTAAACTGTTAAGTCAGCGAGCCGGGTCTGATACGTCGCCCTCTCCGGAGGGTGTCTCTAGCGGAAGGTTCAGTGCTCGGGGAGATGGGCGGTCCCCCTGAAAGCATAAAAGGAAACAGTCCCATTCTCGGCACCGTTTGGCCTTGAGTTCTTCTTAGGCACATAGGTCGAAGAAGAAACTGCATCACTCGAGGTCGCCCTCTGGTATGTCTGCGCGTAGATGGTCAGTCACTGGGGGCCAGGCGCCGGTCTCTACCTCTGTCGGAGTCGCCGGTTTCTGTCTCCGTTGACCAACCTTCTAGACACCGGAGCTCCTCCCCACCTATTGGAGGAGCTTCCGATGAGCAGTTTCACCAGTGGGCTGTTCTTATGGAGCAGTGGGCTGGGAGGTTGATCCGTTTGCCTGAGCTGGTCGCTCAGACACCGGGGCCTTTGGGCCATTCGGTTTCGGAGGGATGGGTAGGGCGGTTGGGCCTTCCTAGTCATGCGGCACCTTCTTCGGTGATGCGACTCTGCGCTCGGGTGTTTATCCCCCACACATGGCTGCGGCACAGGGGTCCTCACTGATGCCTCTATCTCCTGCCATTTTTCCCACTTTTTCTTCAAATTGCAGTTTTCAGATCCCTGGGACACTCTCTGTGCTGTCTGCGGTGACGAGGGCTCTGTTGGCGCCATCCACGGTGCCGCGGGCTCTGTCAACGCTGTCTGCGTTGCCGCAGGCTGTGTCGGCGCAGTGTGTTGAGATGTTTTCCATGGCACCGCCCTCCTTCTTCTTGGCGCCATTTTCCTCAACGGCGCTGAGACTTGGTGCCTCATCCGGTCTTCAGGGGTTCTTAACTCCAGTTCTTTCTTCTTCTGTTCTTCCTCCCAATTTTCACTCCTTTCCTGTCCATACAGTCCCCCCCCCCGGACTAGCAGGAGATGATTTTGAGCCTGACCCAGATCTTCGCCTGGGAGATGATGTTGATGACACTGCCCTGGGAGCAGGGAGCAGTCCTTCTGCAGAGCCTGTGGTCGAAGACCTTTCCTTTAAGTCTCTGCTCAAAAATGTAAATTCTACTCTTTCTCTCCAGACTACAGAAATTGATCTTGGGAAGCTTTTACAACTCCAATATCTTCATGTCCCGGAGATCCCTATGGATTTAACTCCTCTGGTACAGCCCTCTTTCAAGACCCTCTCACAGATGGTGCGGGAGAACCCGGCTCTCATTCCTTCTGTGGCCAAAGATCGCCCCATATTGGCCTCGCAAACCTTTGCTGATGCCACTGTAGTCTTGACAGAGAATGATAAGGCTGTCCTTTCTCAGGGATCTACAGCCCGGCCTATAAATAAAGAATCTCGCAAGTTAGACACCTTCGGTAAGAGAGTCAATGCTGCCTCAACCCTGAGTATGCGCATTGCCGGCTACCATGGCTATTTTTCTCAATATTAATATGTCCTTTGGCATTCGCTCAAAGAAAGGGTAGAAGCTCTGCCCAAATCGGAAGTTACCTCAGAGCTACTTCAAACCATAACTAGGGGTATCAAGTCCAAAAGCCAACAGATTAAAACTGCAGTGGATGCTTTTGATACCGCCTCCCGGGCGGCTGGCATCTGCACCCGCTGCCAGTCTTGGCTACGTACTTTGGGCTTCACGAATGACGCCCCGCAGCAGGTCATGGTTTTACCTTTTGATGGTATGTATCTGTTCGGGCCCCAGGTGGAGCAAGCACTGGAGGCCACACAGAAGACTAGGTCTGCCATTAAGACGGCTAGACCTGCACCCGCCCCCTCCCGGGGGGTGCGAACAAGCGTCAATTTCACAACTGTCAGTCCTTTCGGGGCAGAGGTGGTTTTAACAAAAACCACAACCCTCAGCCACAAAAGAAAGCGCAGCAGAAGGCACAAGGGCCCAAAGCGCCCAGTGCCACCTTCCGAGTTTCTGGCCCAGGTCCCACCTCAGCTGTCTGAGGGGGACGGCTCCTCAGCGGTGGGAGGATGTCTGCCTCAGTTCTACAATCAGTGGAAATCTATAACATCAGACAAATGGGTCCTTTGGATAATTCATGGGGGGTACTCTCTCAGTCTTTCGGAACCCCCTTCCGGATCATTCTCCCAAACGACAGCCCAGGCTGTCAGCAGTACAGTCAGAGCTTCTTGCTTCCGAGGTACAAGGCCTTCTGAACAACAGGGCAGTAGAAATAGTTCTGCTGGATCAACGAAACACAGGTTTGTACTCCCACTACTTTCTGGTCCCGAAGAAAACCGGCGGCATGCGTCCCATTCTGGATCTCAGAAAGTTAAACAACTTCCTTCACAAGGAGAAGTTCAAGATGATATCACTAGGTACCCTGCTACCTTTGCTTCATCGACACGATTGACTAGCCTCCCTGGACATGCAGGATGCCTACCAACACATTCTCATACACCCAAAGCACCACAAATACCTAAGGTTCGTGGCATTGGGTCAACACTATCAGTTCAGAGTCCTGCCCTTTGGGCTATCCTCGGCACCTCGAGTTTTTACAAAATGTTGTGCAATTCTCACAGCGCACCTCAGAAAAATCGGAATACAAGTGTTCCCGTATCTGGATGACTGGTGCCTAGCAAGTCCCTCCAAGCAAGAGACTCTGGAGGCTGTGGCCATGGCCTCAGACTTCCTCAAGTCCTTGGGAGTCCTGCTGAATCTCAAGTCGCAGTTGCAGCCCTCCCAGAAGCTCCTCTTCATAGGAACTCTTCTAGACACCTCCTGTGCGAAGGCTTTTCTTCCAGAGGACAGAAGGAGTGATATCTTACAGATGGACCGATACATCAGAGATCACAGGTTGGTTTGCGCTATCTCGATGCAACGGATGCTGGGCCTCATGGCATCCTCGGTGTTCACTGTACCCTTAGCTCGTCTCCACATGAGAACCTCTGTGGGTGGATGTACAGTACTCAGTGGTCCCTAACCACTCACCTTCAGTCCTTTCTCATCAAGGTGACGGAATCTCTGAAGAGGTCACTCGCCTGGTGGTCGCAGGAGGACAATCTTCTGGATGGATATCCCTTTGCCCCTCTAGATCAACAGATCTCCATTACCACAGATGCATCCCTGATGGGTTGGAGAGCCCACTGCCAGGATCTCCACACCCAGGGTACGTGGACTCTGGACGAGTCCCAACTTCACATAAAAGTCCTGGAAATGAGAGCTGTCCTCTATGCAGCGCGAGCCTTGAAGGACATATTCTGTCACAAGAACATTCTCCTTCAAACAGACAACAAAGCAGTGATGTACTACATCAACAAACAGGGCGGCGCACACTCTTACCCGTTATGCAGGGAAGCAGTGAGAGTATGGGAGTGGTGCCTGGAACACAAGGCTCTGATTCGGGTGGTTTACCTGCCAGGAGTACAAAACGAGCTGGCAGACCGTCTCAGCAGAACGGAGACTGATCCTCACGAGTGACCTCTCGACTTAACCGTCGTTCAGTCACTCTTCAAAGAGTGGGGAACTCCAGACCATGACCTTTTTGTGTCCCCACTCGATGCAAAACTGCCTCTCTTCTGCTCCAGAAATCCAGGCCTAGCATTTTTTGTCAGGATGTGTTCAGGCTGCAGTGGACAAGACGCTTTCTATATGCCTTTCCTCCTCTTCACCTAATTCAGAGGGTGCTTCTCAAATTGGAGTCTCAAGGGGTCGGAATGATTCTCATTGCCCCCTTCTGGCCTCAGCAGATATGGTTTCCACTACTCAACAGTTTATCGGAACCCCCCCCCCCCCGCCGAAGACACTTCCGCTTCAGATGAACCTTCTGACCCAGGGTCTTCTGGTCCATCCCAACCTGAGGTCGCTTCGCCTTCGGCTCCTGAAGAGATAGAGGTGAATAGGTTCAATATTTCTCGTAGAGTTTCAGATATTCTTTTGGCTGCACATAAGCTGACCACTAGAAAAACCTACACAGCCAAATGGAAGCGTTTCTCTATCTGGTGTGCAAAATCCTCTTGGAACCCTTTTTCCTGCCCACCGAATAGTCTTAAAGTACCTTTTAGACCTCTCAAATACAGGTCTGCAGTACCGCACAGTCAGAGTTCATCTTTGTGCCATTTCGGTATATCATGAGCTGGTACTTTCCATGTCACTGGCTCAGTTACCTGTAGTTAAGAGGTTTCTTAGGGGTATTCTGCATACTAGACCTCCTGTCAGATGTCGAGTCGCAGCCTGGGACATTAACCTTGCGCTAGACATGCTCACTCGTAAACCTTTTGAGCCTCTAGCTACTTGCAACTTGAGGTTTCTTACTTGGAAAACGGCCTTCCTGGTAGCCATCACTTTGGCCCGTAGAGTTTCTGAAATACATGCACTGGTCACAGATCCTCCGTATGCTGTATTTCACAAGGACAAAGTAGTTCTTAGGACTCATCCTAAGTTTCTCCCTAAGGTTGTCTCAGAATTTCATCTAAACCAACCTTTAGTCCTTCCTACCTACTTTGCGAACATCCAAAATGAAGGGGAGCATACCTTTCATTCACTGGATGTTTAGAGAGCGCTGTGATTCTATCTAGATAGAACAAAAGAAATTCACAAGGCTCAACAACTGTTTGTTTCCTTCAGCGAGACCTGGCTGGGTCAACCTTTCACTATTAGATTCATTTCAGCATGGCTGGTGGCATGTCTTCGCCACTGCTATTCTATGGCACAGGTCAAGCTGGAAGGCAGAGTGTACGCTCACTCTACCGGAGCAGTCGCGGCAGCTCTGGTGGAAATCCGGAATGAGCCCATTGCAGATATTTGCAGTGCGGCCACTTGGAGCTCCGTGCATACTTTTGTTAAGCACTATGCCTTGGATGTCGTTTGGCAGGACCATTCTTAACGGACTTTTCCTAGGGTTCAGTCGTAAAGTTAATAAAAAAAAATTCCGGTCCTCTGAGCATGACGCTGTGCTCTGCCGCTGTCCCCGCTGCCACCAGTGTTCGCCGGGGGGGGGGGTCCCGCTCCCGTGGCCCCCACCCTGGGGGATGAGCCAGGGCAAGATACCGATGACCATGGGAATGGTGCACCCACCTGGTGGCCATGCCGGGGGGGGGTAAGCCTAAGCATGGGGGACGCCATGCAGGCATGGGCTGAGCTCCCTTCGGGGGAGGGGGGCGACCATAAATACAAAATAAAAATAAAAAAAAAATGTGACCACCTGTCTCCTCTAATATGACTTGTCAGGGAGAAAGGAAGGGAGGGCCTCTCCGACAAAAGTGATGCAGCATGACTTAGCCTCAAGAGATAGGAGTGCACTTGAAGGTAATGAAAGTGGTCTGTCATTAGCACTTGGAAAGTGTACTGTAGTTGAGCGATTAGAACCACTTCATTAGAGTTCAGCAATTTATTTATATTTATATACTTCAAAAATTTCACCAGGAACGACATACTGAGCTGCTAATAGCTCATTTCCTGATGTGTCCTAGTGGTGGGAGAAGATCAAGAGGTGGAAAAAAACTAAACAGTAATAATATTTCATTACAAAAATAGAAGCCATATACAGCAATATAATGCATCAAAGGAGCATAATCAGAAATTTTGACGGCAGATCAGTACAACCGATACACGTAGTAGATAAAGCGGAGATCTTCATCAGTGTCTCTCAGTCATCAGGTCACAGATATGGAACGTCGCTGTTGGTGAAGCAGGATCCACACGGAAGATTTGCAGCAGTGCAACTGGGGCTGCCCTCGCTGACGTCATCTGCCGACATCACCAACCCTATAAAGGTGTGAGCGGCCCTGCTCCCTCCTCAGTTCTTTCCCGCCATGAACTTGTTTTTACATTTAGTCTTTTAGAATCTCTTTTCTAAAGAGATTCCTTTACTTTATTTATGTCAAGAGTTGATCCTTCTACTTCTCTCTTCTGTCGCTACTGCTGCGGAAAGAAGACTGCCTGTACAGATGAACACTCCCTCTGTGTTTGCTGTCTTGGGTCTGACCACGACATCTCGGACTGTGAGCTCTGCCAAAAGTTTAAACATACCACCCTCGGGTGATGAAAAAAGGCTCTTAAAAAATTCCTAATGGAACAACAGGTAGCCAGATCTGGGCAGTGGTATCCTCCGGGGTCCCTCCTTCCCAGTCACCGGTGGGTTCGTTGAGCTCCCAGACCTCTAAGGCCTGAGACAAGTCCGGGGGGGGGGGAGTCATAAGAAAGAATAAGATTAGGATCGCTCCTACTGGCGGCATTTCTGCTCCCCAACGGCCTCTTCTTCTTCGTCCGAGGGTACCCTGGCGGCTGTGGCTGTGCTGATGCCTGCTGCTGTCCAGGTGTCTGTTTCTACCAAACCCCTACTGACAGCGTCTCTGTCCGCTACACAGGGCTGCTGGTTGTTGACCTCCAGGGTTGTCGGCCCCTACTTCGTCGATGATGGGCTCATTGTAGATGGCCCTCCCATTGAGGCCTGATGCTTCTCCAGGCCCTTGTGTTCTCTGGGCCCACTGGATGGGTCGTCGCACCCTGTGCCATCGACCCCCCCCCCCCTTCACGTCTGTGTTAAACTCAAAATCTTGCACTTTCATAACTTCGCAACCATTTAACTGATTTGCATGAAGTTTTGCATGCATGATCGGGGACCAAACATCTCTTGATGTACCAAGTTTTGTTCTGGTCAGATATGTGGGTGCAGAGATATAGAGTGTCAAAACACTTGAAAATTACATTTTTTTGTAAATTTCTTTGTTGCGCCACTGCGCAAAAATGGCTTGGGAATTTGGTTTGAAATTTTCAGGGTAGAAATGTCTTGGGGCACAGATGTACCTTTTGAAGATTTGGTGAAAAAATATGAATCCGTTCAAAAGGCATTACATTTTAAAAGTTCCCATTTTTTTCTCTCTTTTTTTTTTTGCTACTACTTTCTGCTCAGTGCCGCGGCCCCTACCTCAAGAGGGAGCTCCATCCCCCGGTGTTTACCAGCCAGCGCTGACCATTACCCCAGGGCTTACCCCCCCCCCGGCAGGGCTGGCGGGGTTCCCCAACACCTGCTGGAGACAAGATCTAGTTTTGCCAGTGCTGTGGCTAGTTGGCAGCGGTGCCTGCGAGGTCCCCTCCATCATGCGCTGTGGCATTTTTCTCCTCCATCTGCTTCTCCCTTGGAGAGGAGTCGTGTAGTGATGCTGGCGGAGGAAGCGCGCACATATGCTCCTCCAGGTGTCTGCCCCATCTCTGCCCCCTTACTGTAGCATTGGCGCACTGCCCCCCAGCCTCCGCTAGGGGTCAGTCGAACACTGACTACTGGCGTCCCCCCCCCCGACCTGGAGAAGGAGAGCAGTCCCTCAGATGCCTGATTCTTCTCCACCCCTGCCAACCCCTGGCAGCCTGTGCTCGTTCTCGAACATGGTTTGCTGGCGTAGCACGAGGTAAGGCATCCAGCGCCTCAGTGCCACCGGGCTGGCTAGAAAAGTCCCATTATTTTCAATGGTAAAAGTTAGATGTGAGCCTCAAAACAGGATTCTGTGTCCCAAATGGGCAGTCCTGTGTCGCAAATGAGTAATCCTTGTTGCCGGCACGGCAGCACAGCGGTTGGATTTTGGTCTGCAACGGCAGCGACCCGGTTCTGGAATGAGCATGGATCACTGGAGGTCAAGCCGGGAGAGAAGACTTAAGCGTCCCATGACTGCTCGTCTTCTCCAGGGGGAGGGTGGGGACCATGCCCGCAGCTTGTATGACCCCAGGTGGAGGCTCGGGGAACAACAAGCTCCGCAAGCACATGAGGTGTGTGGTGGACATCTGCGCATGGTGCCTAGACATTTGGGCATACACCACACGCAGGGGAGAAAAATGGCGGAAAAAGGGAGCACTGGAGCGCCAAGGGGAAGGCCGGTATGAACCCTGATTGCTCCCACCTACCTGGCCTCGATAGGAAAGTTTGGGGTGCACAGCCCCACCTCGTACCCACCTGGGGGTTAAACTACGGCTCCATGGAGGATCCTTCGAGGTTCCAGGTAGGTGGAGAAGCAGGGTTTGTGCCTAGGCGTCTCCCTACTGAGCGGGGCTCCAGGGCCGGGAGTATAAATAAAGAGCAAAAAAAAAAAAAAAAAAATCCTTGTAAATGGGGAATATTTTTTTCTTGCTGCCACCATCTTGTTTTTTTGTAGCGAGGCAAACAGTTAAAAAAACAGAAAAAAAATTTTTTTTGAAGTAACCACACACGTGTTCTGCTGATCAGGTTCTGTTCTGTCGGATTCCAGTGGTAGTTTTTTCATAAATCACCTGGAAATATTTTTTAACATGGCAAAATCCTTTTTCAGAGAATTGCAAAAAAGAATCACAGGATGCTGTTTTGCAGTTTGCGAAAAGCGATTTTCCTTTTTTTTTGCAAATTGCAAAAAAGGAACATGAAACAGGCATCTGTGTCGCAATTTATGAAAAACAAACTTTTTATAGAGTTTTTTTTGTCACTTCACACCGAAAAAAACGGTTTGGAATTTTGGTCTGAAATTTTCAGGATACAAATGGCTTGCTCCGTGGATGCGCCTTTTGCTGATTTGGTGAAAGCACATTAATTTGCTCTAGAGTTCTGGGTGTTTGAATTTTCCTTCATTTCTCATAGGATTATATAGGATAACATTGTAATGTGAGGTGTATGCAGTTATTTCTTTGTCAATCCACTGTAAAGACATGGCTTCCAATTTTTGTATGAAATTTTCAGGGTACAAAGGGCTTACTATTGTGGACTGATAACCAGGGAAATAAGGATACAATTACAATATCTCAAAAATTATATCAAAAAGTAAGGAAATGTTTTGCAAAAAATGTTGTTGATGCACTAGTTAGGGTTCGAGCGTCAAAAGTAGGGAAATGTCGTGTTAGGGTTTCCAACTAACACCCCAATTACTGCACAGAGTAGAGCAACAGGCGGGGGTGTACCTTGGGGTTGTCAACCCTAACGCTCACCCCATTTTGATATGTTATCCCCATCTCAGCTTGTTACTTATGGAATGGGATGAGGGTGAAGACTGACACCCCAAGGCGCACCCCACGCCTGTTGCTGTCTGCGGGGTGGGGTGTTAGGGTTGGAAACCCTAACACGACATTTTCCTACTTTTGATGCTGGAACCCTAGCTAGTGTGTTAACAAAGTTTTTTGCAAAGAATATGTATGTTGTATAGATATTTATGTGCACACATATATATTTGTGTGTGTTTGTATGTGTGTATATTCACAAAAGAACCCCAGAGTAAATTCCCTGAGGCATGGGTTATCCTGGAGGATATTAAAGAAAACACAATTGCACATACCCCAGTAATGCAAAGCATTATGGGAAACATGCAGATCCCCCGGAGAGAATTTGGACTGGCTCAACTTTAAGCAGGATTGCATGGTGCCAGAAGGCCTCAAAGTGCAATCAACAAAGGCTAAGAACAGCAGACACATACACATGTTTCATCCTCATTTGGACTCATCAGTGTGCCATATCTGTGTCTCAGCCCAGGGAGAGGGGGCCAGCCACCCCTTAAGGGGGATGTTATTTGTTTGGGCCATGGGGAGCCCAAAATAGAGAAGAAAAAGAACTACAAATGAATCCCAGAGCAAATGCCCTGAAGCATAGGTTATCCTGGAGGATATTTGCCATACAACCAAATTTTAAAGAAAACACAACTGCACATACACCGATAGTGCAAAGCATCATTGAAATATATGCCTGCACTATATATATATATATATATATATATATATATATATATATATATATATATATATATATATATATATATATATATATATATATAGTATGAGGTGTGTGTGGGGGCCTTGGTGGCGACAGCCCCATGGCACTAGAGCAAAACTGAAACCACCAGTGTAGTTGCTCTCATTCATATATATATATAAAACTTCCTCCCTCCTGGATCTAGTTTTCACAAACCGGCCCCATAAAATAACCAACACCTTGGTACTCCCCAACTCACTAAGTGACCATTCTCCTGTACTCTGCACCTGGTCCTACTCTACCCCCCAAATCCCCCCTAAAATTACCTTACAACGCCAACTTGGTCCTGGTAAACTCTCTCTCAGCTCAAGGCCCACCTCAGATGATCTGAGGACTGGACACCCTTAAAGACACCTCACTTGAGATCGTGCGCTTGATCTGTTTATCATCACCTTCAATGCTATCTGTGATAAATTCACCCCTTACCAAGAGAATGTCCAAAGGTAACCACGCCCCTTGGTTCTCCGACCACCTCCTGGTCCTACTACGTCAGCGTGACTCCCTTTGGCATCTTGCCAATGAAACCCATCGGCCAGCTGACAGGCAGCGGTATAGGGAAGCCCGTAACCAGTGCACAATGGCTATACGCACTGCCAAAGCAGATTACTACAAAGCGTCCTTAACATTCACCTGGGGAGACGGGCGCAAATTTTGGAACAATATTAAGGAACTCTGTGGTAAAGTCCCAAACCCGTCCCCGGACCAAATGATAATAGATAGCAACCTTTCCTCGGATCCCCGCAGTATAGCCTCAGCTCTAAACTCTGCTTTCACTAATCTCAACCATGTTCTCCCCCCTAATTTCTTCGACCCCCCCCGCCTGACCAAACACACCCCACTCCTCCTGCTCCACCCTTTTATCTGAGCATTCTTACCCTTGAGGCTGCCAAACCCTACCTAGCCAAAGCCCTAAGCCACTCTCACTATAGTAGCGATTCCCTAGACAGGCGACTTCTTCACCTCACTCTACCGGAAGTCCTAAACACGCTCACTCACATTATCAACCGGTCCCTCTGTCAAGGAAAATTCCCCTCCTGCTGGAAATCGGCTTCCATCACCCCATCTATAAGTGTGGGGACTGCACCTCCACTAACAACTACCGCCCTATCTCCATTCTCCCCCCCCCCCATCAAAAGCTTTAGAGCGTATTGTCGCCGACCAAATCACTGACCACCTTACGAAATATAACCTCCTTTGCAGCCAGCAACATGGCTTCCGAAAGGGACATAGTACCTCTACCGCCCTCCTCAAATTCACCTCGCATGTTCACTCCGCCTTGGACAAAGGACACATCACAGGTGCCATGTTCCTGGACCTCTCTAAAGCTTTTGATACCATTAACCACGCCCTCTTACTGAACACTCTATCCTCCAGTGGCTTTTCAGATGATGCCTTAAGCTGGTTTGACAACTATCTGGCAGACAGAACCAACGGGTCAAGGTAGGCACCGTCCTGTCCCCCCCCCCCTCCCTGTCCGCTCTGGTGTTCTACAGGGCTCCATTCTTGGCCCTCTGCTTTTCAGTCTTTAGCTAAACTCCCTCCTGGCAGCCTGCTCCTTTATGCGGACGATGCTGTTCTGTACACCTCAAATCCCGAGCCCCTTAAACTCCATCAAACACTCCAGTAATCTTTCCAAGAGGCAGAACATTGGTTCACTGCCTAGTGGTTAATAATCAACTACAAAAAGACAAACGTCATGATCTTCTCCCATCCACGGAACCCCTGTAAGAACCTCTGCCCCCAATTTCTCACTGCCAATCAAACCTCTCTTGATCAAGTGACCACTTTAAATATCTGGGGATCACTGTAGACCCAGCCCTCAACTATAATCAACATATTCTACACCTATCTACTGCCCTTAACTCTAGATTAGGCGTACTTTATCAGTACAAACATTGCCTCACTCCCGAAGCTCTACGGCTTACCGTCAATTCCTCTGTCCTCTCCCTTCTGGACTACGGTATTCTCATTTACAGTACTGCACCCACCTCCTCACTCAGCAGACTCCGGCTTGTTCTGAACAAAGCCTGCCGCCTCATCCTCTGATGCGATCGTTTCACTCACACCTGCTCCCTTTACAGTACCACAGATTGGCTAAACCTAGACAGCAGAATCGGGTATCACACTTGCCTTATGACCAAAACGTTTGTTCTAGGTCTCGTGCCTCCTACTCGCTCCACAATTATCCACCCAGCAGCGTCCGTCAGTCACCTGTAACTCAGACAAGCCTCTACTATGGGTACCCCGCTGTTGGACAACCCAATTCCAAAGAACTTTCTGCTACCAAGTCCCTTCCTGGACAAACTCGCTCCCAAGCCAAATAGCCAATGAAATAAGGCTTGGCCCCTTTAAATCCAGACTGAGGGAACACCTTCTAGCCTCCAACCTATGTGACTGTCCATGACACCCCGCCCGCCCCGTGTGATGACTTTTCTTTCATTAATCTAATTTCCTCTGGTCCCCTTACTCAAATTGCACCGACGACTGTCAGCCTACTACACAGACTCCTGCAACTTTATGGCCTTGCTAAAGTACTGAATCCTCTGCTATCCTGAATGAAAACCACTTACTGAACAACTATGTAATCTAATGCCTGTCATGTAATGTAATGTTCTGTAATCTGTAAAAAATGTTGTCCCTGTACCTTCACGTATGACGTGGAACCTTTGTAAATGAGTCTTTGACTCAAAGGTTTTTTTGATTATCTCAATAAATAAATCAAAAATAATATATATATTATAGCGGCACTACCGTGTGTCAGTGTCAGTGGCTCAGTAGGTAGCACACTCGCCTCTGAGGCCGGGAAGTCAGAGGGCTCTGGGTTCAGTTCCCACATCTGGCACTTGGGTTAATATCCCAGTACTGACACTGTAGAGCAGCATAAGAGGGGTTCTGCACTTCTGAGGTGCCATCTTTCGGATGAGACGTTAAACCGAGGTCCCATCTGCCTGGATTGGTGGTAGTTCAGGTGGATGTTAAAGATCCCATGGCACTTATCGAAAAGAGTAGGGGAATTTCCCTGGTGTCCTGGCCAAATTTCCCTCATTTATTAAAAATACCACCAACAGCTTAATCTGGTTCAAGGTCAGTTGGCATTCATCTTTCAAACAACATGAAGTCTTGCTGTATTTTGACTATTGCAGTAATCACCAACCTTTGAACTGCCCCGGAGAACAAAGAGTTAACTTTCCATGCAGGGCATGGAACGCTGAGCTCGAGCTCGGTTGAAGCCTCTGTCTGCTGTTGTTTAAACTCCAACCGTCAGATTCTTTACTCTGCCTCACTGAACAGTCGCTCCGGAGATTTCTCCTTCGCTCGGTTCGAAAAAGTCGGTTAAAGTGTCGTTTTTTTGCTCGGTTTCGACCGAATTTCTGCTACTGAACCTGTCGGTTTAAGTCTCTGTCTGTGGTACTGTGAGTACTAGATAGGTTTTGTATTGGTTTTCTGTGTGGAACTTGTAAACATTGGATTGATTCGGTTTGAACCGATCAGGTTTGTGTTGTTAAACTTCTGTCTTTATTAGAGTGTGGTAACCAGTCCGTATCGGTTCTAAAAAAAAAAAAACGGATTTGATTATGGTTTTTTCCAAGACCCATAACACGGTCAGGAACCGATAGGGGTGTCTTGCCTGCCGGATTGCCGAAAAAAGGGTAAGTTGTGTTTAGGATTGGCCATGTCTGAGAAACCCAAGAAAAAAACCGGGCTCACTGGGTTTCAACACTGTAGTGTGTGTGGGGAAGCCTTTGCTAAGGCTGATCCCACACCACCTGTGTTTATTGTCTGAGTTTGACCACCTCAATTCAGACTGCCAAATTGTAAAGTTTTCCCAAAGCTACCCTGGATAAGAGAGTAGGTAGACTACGGAAAGGGAGGCCGAGAAGTCCGCTGACCGGATGGCCAGCCAGTTCGGTTCCGACCGAACCAGAAGGAGTGCCCTCTGACCAGGGCGAAACTTCTTCGGGCAAAAGGAGAACCAATTCTGAGGAGTCGGTTCCGGTTAAAAGAAAGAAAAGGGAACAATTATCCGGTTCGGATCCACAAGTTCTTTCTCCGACCGCTGATGAAATAGCCAAAGCGATAAGGATAGTTCAATCGCTAACTTCGGTTCCGGCCGAACCAACACCATCTATCAGGGGCTCAGTTCGGTTGGTTCCCCCGGTTCCGGATTATACTTTAGAAGAATTTTATGAACCGGAGGAGGAGGAGGAGGTAGAGTATGAAGATAATGATGGTGATTATGAAAGTCTGGATGTGCCTATTGACCCGGACATCTCCCCAGACAGACCTTCAGGTGTTTCTCCTCCTAGGCTTTGAGTCCCCTTCCCATTTTATGTTTTACAAGAAAGTGGCTGAAACCCTCCAGCTTCCTATGGAAGAAGCAGTAGAGGATCAGAAGAGCCTGATTTGTTGAGATGATGGACATCCCAGAGTCCAGGAGATTGTCTGTTCCTCCATAAATCTTTTGGGAAACAGACATTTAAAATTCTAAAAACTCCTAATTCCATACCTCCTGTGGACAGAAGAATGGACAAGAGGTATACCCTTTCAGGCTCGGACACGGAGTTCCTTTCCTAGCAATGCAGCCATGTTGGGGTAGTGCAGGCTGCTGCCTGTGATAAGGCAAATATTCCCTTGGCTTCACACCCCCCCCAGATAAGGACTCCAGGAGGATTGATGCCATGGCAAAGAAATGGTACATGGCAGCATCTTTGGGACTCAGGTAGGCTAACTATATGGCCTACACAGCTGGATACCAGAAGTCCAGGTGGGACACTGTGCTGGCTCTAGCTAAACAGGCCCCTGACCAGCTTGCCAAGGAGCTGGAGCAGGTGGCTGCGGATGGGATTGAGGCATCCAAGGTGCAATTTCATGCTGCTGTGGACTCCAGTGATGTTTCATCTAGAGTCATGGCTACATCTGTGGCCCTTCGGAGGATGGCTTGGCTCAGATGTACTAGCCTATCACAGGATACCCAGGCTAAGGCCATGGATTTTCCTGTCATTGGTAATTCTCTGTTTGGGGAGCAGATAGAGAACTACATGAAGAAGATGGACGGAGTACAGGACCACCTACAGGAGTGCTCAGGCCAAAGAAAGGCAAGCCACTCCTCAGAGGCAGCATTCCAGGGGCAGGGGCAGGCCCTTTCAAAGGCCTTTTTACCAAGCCCAGGCCTCCTCTTCTGCTTTTGCTCAGAGGGGGTTCTTTAGAGGGAGAGGCAGGCGGGGTATGAGCAGGCCTGCTTCCACCCCTCAGCCTAAAGCCCCTGCCAAGCAGACACCCTGATAGGGTCTGCCGGGCGATTCTCCAGTACCTGTAGGGGGAGGCTGGCTTACTTTGTCCAGGACTGAAGTCTTTAACATCAGACAAGTGGGTCCTAGAAGTAGTAAGCCGGGACTGGTTCTCAGCTTCAGAAAATTTCCCAAGATGAGAACTAGATCCTTTCCACCTGCAAATCCATCAGAGACCCTTGCCCTAGAGGCAGGGTTTCTTCCTCTTGGCTCTCAGAGCCATAGAAAGGGTTCCTACCTACACAGGGCAAAGGATTGTACTCCAGGTACTTCCTAACCCCAAAAGACAGGAGAATGGTGCCCATCCTGGATCTGAGATATCTAAACAAGCACCTTTTAAAGTCAAAATTAAAAATGGTGACTGTGGGAATAATTCTGCCCTCTCTAAGGCCAGGGGACTGGCTAGCCTCCCTGGACCTCAAAGATGCCTATTTTCACATTCCCATCAGGTGCTCCCACAGAAAGTACCTCAGGTTCGAGTTGCCCTCAGGCCACTGTCAATTCAGAGCAATGCCCTTTGGCCTAACATCAACCCCAAGGGTGTCCACAAAGTGCCTGGCAGTAGTGGTTGCTTTCCTAAGGAGAAGAAAGATCTCCATTTTTCCATACTTGGACAACTGGCTCATAGTGGGTCAGTCTCCAGACCAAGTCAAGCCACATCTTCAGATAACTCAGCAACTGCTCACTTCCTTAGGATTCCTCCTAAACCTTCCAAAGTCAGTGCTCGAGCCAGTGCAGCTCCTCACCTTTATAGGGGCAGAGCTGGATACAATAAGAGCAAAAGCCTTCCTTCCCCTGGTCAGGGCAAGGACCCTTGTAGAACTGGCCTCTTCTTTCACTCTTCAGGTGTCTCAACCAGCAAGGCACTTTTTATAGCTCCTGGGCCACATGGCAGCCTCTACAGCAGTGGTCTAGGGAGCAAGATTCCAGATGAGGGACATTCAGTTCCACTTAAGAGCCTTCTGGTCCCAAAGAAAGGATTCCCTTACCAAACTAGTCCCAGTAACTCGAACCCTGATCCAGGCTTTGCAATTGTGGCAGGATCAGGACAATTTAAGATAGGGAGTTCCTTTTGTCACTCAGTCTCATTCACTAATCCTCACCACATACGCCTCCCTCTTGGGCTGGGGAGCCCACTTGGGGGATCTTACCACCCAAGGCCTGTGGTCACCTCAAGAATCTCTGCTTCACATCAGTGTCTTGGAACTCAGAGCAGTGTTTCTGACACTGCAAGCTTTTTCCAAATCTGTACAGAACAAGGTGGTCCAGATCAGAACAGACAATACCACCACAATGTGGTACATCAACAAGCAAGGAGGCACTTTGTCTACGGCCTTGTGCACAGAAGCAATGAAGTTGTGGTCTCTGGCCTATTCCCTGCAAACCTCTCTGATAGCAGTTCGCCTCCCAGGGAAGGACAATGTCCTAGCAGATGCTCTCAGCAGGATATCTCAGGGCCACCACAAATGGTCCCTAGATCCCCTAATTTTGAAAGTGATTTTCGTCAGATGGGGCACTCCACAGATAGATCTTTTTGCAGCCCCAGACAATCACCAACTTCCTCTCTTCTGTTGCAGACCCCCAGTCTTGGACTCAGTCCCCCTGGATGCTCCGGTTCTGAATTGGGAAGGGAAGTTCCTGTATGCTTTTCCCCCCTTCCCTCTCCTGTTCAAGGTGCTACTCAAGATCAGGTCTCAACCATGCAAAGTGATTCTGATCGCTCCAGACTGGGCCAGACAGCCCTGGTATCCACTGTTGCTGTCCTTAGCAGTCCACCTTCCCCTGTCTCTTCCCAGGAATTGCAACCTGTTGACATCCTCTCAGGGAAGGATTTGGTATCCGAATCTCAAATCTCTCAATCTCAAGGCCTGGCTCTTGAAGAGTTAGAGTTTGCTGATCTGCACCTCTCTCAAGGTGTTCTGGATATTCTTAAGGCTTCTCGAAAGCCTTCCACCAGAAAGACTTACAACTCCAAATGGAAAAGGTTCACTATTTGGTGTTCTAATAAGCATATTTCTCCAGAATCTGTTGGGTTGCCTACAGTCCTGGACTATATGGTTCATCTTAATGGCTTGGGCCTTAGACCAGCTACACTTAAAATGCATCTGGCAGCTGTTTCTGCCGTCTTGTCAGTAGGCAAGCCCTCTCCTCTGTCAGCCCATCCTGTATTTTGTAAATTCTTCAAGGGATTGCTGCACACCAATCCTCCCTTCAGGGACCCTGCTCCTGCTTGGGACCTTAATGTTTGCATTGCTCAACTTATGCAACCCCCCCCCCTTTGAGCCTTTGTCCTCTGCAGAGCTTAAGTACTTGACTTGGAAAACTGTGTTTTTGGTAGCCATTACCTCTGCCAGGCGCATCAGTGAATTGCAAGCTCTGTCAGTGGAGCCTGATTTTATCTCTTTCCATAGAGATAAAGTGGTCCTAAGAACTAACAGGAAGTTTTTGCCTAAGGTGGTTTCAGATTTCCACCTTAATCAGTCTGTCTCTCCCTGTTTTCTTCACTGACCATTCCTCCTCTGGAGAGAGGAGGTTGCACAGCCTGGACGTAAAAAGGGCCCTTAGCTACTACATAGAGTGCACCAAGGGTCACAGATTTGAGTCCCTCCAGTTGTTCCTCACTTATGGAGAGGTCGGTAAGGGCAAACCTGCCACTAAAAGATCTATTGCCAAGTGGATTGTCTCTTACATACAATTCTGCTATGAAAAATTGGGTAGAACCCCACCCTCAGGCCTGAGGGCTCACTCTACTAGAGGTACAGCTGCTTCCCTGGCTGCTGCCAGGGATATTCCTATCTTAGAAATCTGTCAAGCAGCCACCTGGAAAACAGTCCATACATTCACCAAGCATTACTCTCTGGATATCTAGGCTAGGAGTGATGCTCGGTTTAGCACAGCAGTACTTCAGAGCCTTTTACCAAAGTAGGTTCTGTCCCTCCTCCATGGAGGTACTGCTTGGTAGTCTGCAATAGTGCGAGTGTCATGATTTGCAAAAGTATGGCCAAAACAACAAGAAATCTTTGCCACCCTGCTACAAAACAACAGTTTGGTCTTTTGGGCTGAAATTTGCAGGGAAGAAAGCCATCATCCTACAGATGTGCCTTTGCGTGGTTTGGTGCCAAAATATTACTGGGCTGCAAAGTTATGGCACTCTGAAGTTGCCGATTTTTCCCATAGGATAACATTACTGCGTCTACTGAGCCTTTCGGGTCCCGTATCTTGAAAACAGTTCGAGATAATGGACTTTTCATTGCAAAAATGCTTAGTCCCCCACTTGGGGGGGCTAAGTACAAAGCTAGCCTGGAAAGTCATAAATAATATAAAATGTTAATTTTTCTTCTACATCTTACAGATATAAACAATTTAGTATTCCAAGTGCTCCTTTTCATGTCCGAGGGCCACTATTATGCCCACATTCTTTGTATTCACTGTGCTTCTGGATGCGCCTCTTTCTGACACAAAGCGTGTGCGTTAGTGTTTGCGCTTGCGTTTCCGTTATTGTTTGCGTCACTGTTAGCGTTACTGTTACCATTTGCGTTTCTGTTACCGTAACCATTAGCGTTTGCATTTCTGTTACCGTTTGCATTACCGTTTCCTTTTGCGTTTTGTGTGTGTGTATATATATATGTGTGTGTGTATGTATGTATATATATATATATATATATATATATGTATGTATATATAAAATAAAGGATACATGAGGATATGGAAAATATTTTTACTCCTTTAGAGTGACCTCTGGATAGTCATGTGTGGCGAAGCCACGAGTGAGTATCCAGAGGTAACGCTAAAGGAATGAAAATATTTTCCATATTACACGAGTGCACATCATGTATCCATTTTATACAATAGGGGCATGATAACTGGAATGAACTCCAGGTTCTGTGATGATGTTGTCACACTCTGGTGATGTCAGCAGAGTGTGATATCTCATGGAGATGGTTTTATGCTGAAATAAAAATTGGCATATCATCTCACCCCTATTGTATAAACATATATATAAAGGTGCAGTTTAATAGAAAGAAAGACAGCTTGTGTGAGGTAAAGGGCTATTAACACTTTAAGTGCTCATAAAACATGTACAGACATCTTTACAATCCTGAGAAACGTTCATATTCACAGCATTACAACATTTAGCAAGGCATGTGATATAAATGGTTACTATTAGAGAGAAAAGGAATGTTTTCAAGATTATAGCTATAAGTGCTCAAAGCCTGTAGCAGTCAAATACACACTGCTATATTTGTTTTACAAAAATTAATTTTTAAAAATGTTTGTAAGTTATCCAAACTGCTGAGCAAGGTAATGAGTAAGCAATAACACACAACAGGGCATGTGGTTATTGGGTATTTTCTGCACCCCCCCCCCGGCTACTCTGGAGGCACAAGGTGTTAACCGAGTTCCCTTCAACCACGGGGTCAGGGTGAATACGGCAGTTACCCAATAACAACAAGCCCTGGACTGTGTTATTATGTTAATAAAATGACACCAGAACAATTAAAAAAAAATAAAAACACAAGACTAAATCATTAAAACAAGAAAAAAATTAGACTTCATCGTTGGTAGATTGGTTCCCACACCAAACAGCTGGGTTTGCCTTATAAAAGTAGTAAAATTGGCTGGCAGGTAAGTTGGTCTTGTTAATTGAACTCTCCACCCCCCCCCCCAACTGTCACAGTTACTTAGAATTCCAAAGCAGTGTATTGATGTCTACATGCAGTTAAGTCAGCCTAGAGAACAAGTTCAAGACTTGCAAGGCACTTTTCTGACCTGTGTCAATTACTGCATAGGTCTGGACAGCTGTTGACCAGTAACATCACTGGATTTTTGTTGCCCGTGTTATAAAGGCAAATTAGGCCACAATCTTCTCTGTTTTTCTGAGATCCCGAGTGGAGTGTTGTGGCGTCAGCCTGCCCACTACCCAAGGGACCTGTTAGAGAGGAAAAAAAATGTTTATAATGACATTCACTAAAAAAAAATACCACCAACCGCTTAATGTGGTCAAGGTCAGTTGGCATTCATCTGTATCCCCCTCCCCCGGGTCGTGCCTAAAAATAGGCAGGATTTGTCTAGTGCACTTACCCGGTCAACAAAGTGCTAAAAAAAAAAAAAAAAAAAAAAATTCATGAGTTTGATGCATGAGAAGAAGAAAGAGGAAGCAAACATGGGATGAGGTGGGGGGGAGGCGGACAGAATTTGAAATGCGAGGGGCAAGATGGGGTTGTAGAAGGAGAGCAGGGAGAAACGAGATTGAACATAAAGAAGGGTGGTAAATAATTTTAGACCAGAACCCCCAGCGTCCTGTGTCCAGCCCTTACAGTAAACATCACAACTCATGAGGCACCCCCTGACACAAAATGTCTGGTAGTGTGTTTCTCACTTCTTCCCACTGTTTCATTTGTGCAGTATTAACAGTATGTTTGTGTATTCAACTTTGTACAGAATCTATATTTTCCCCCAAGGATTCCAATACATGATGGTACTATCTTTTATCTGATATGTGGCCTTGTATTCCTAAGCAAGATTCAGGAGTGCAGTTACTTTTTTTTTTAACTCTGAATTTTTATGGCCCTTTACTCCGCCAGCCCCCATCTACCCTCCACTCGCCCATCCTTGTCACCCACCATCCCTGGGTCTTGCCTGGCTCTGTTCCCCATGGATTGTCCCCGTTGGCTGGGCCTAGTGAAGGATGTCTGTCCTCCCCAACCCTGCTGACCATATCCAGACGAGCCAAGGTTCAGTCAGTGTTACAGGGCCTGTGGTAAGCAAGGAATCATCCTGGTAAGGTGCACTTTTTTCAGGTTTTTCAAGTTTCCACCCCTCACACACCTCGCCTGATGTTGGGCCTGTCTTGTCAGACCTCACATGGAACCAGTGTGCCCCTGCAAAATAGGGAAGCTCCCTGGTGCATTGCAGGGGTCACTAGTGCAGAAGAGCCATACACTCTCCTTTCCTGGCTGGGAGGGCTGCCGTGTGACAGCGCCTTCCCCAGCCCTTCGGCCACATGACCGACTTCCTGGGCTCACTTCTGAACCTGCTGCACCAGCATAGTAGCGCACAGCATTATCCATTGGGCTGTCTGGCAGCTGTGCTGTGCCTTTTTTTTTTTTGAACATAGAAACATAAAAGGTGATGGCAGAAGGAGACCGATGGTCCATCTAGTCTGCCCATGTTTCTGAGATCCACTGCTGAACTCAGGATCTAGCCCTCACCTGGCTTTTGCCAGTAACTGCCTGGTTTGTTACTGTCTGAGCCCTTGCTCTATCCTATCCCTTTTTAAAGGGTCCCGTAGACTTTGCCTCCACCACTTCGGCCAGCAGGCTATTCCACTGATCCACGACTCTCTCTGTAAAGCAGTATTTCCTTATATCCCTCTTGAAGTCCCCCCTTAGCTTCCACTCGTGCCCCCTAGTTGTCGAGCCGTCTACCCTGTTGAATAGTTCAAAGTAGGGAACTTTGATACCTTTCAAGAATTTGAGCGTCTTCTATCATATCCCCCCTCTCCCTTCTAGTCTCCAGTGAGTACATGTAAGTGCTTGCAGGGGTTCCTCACATGACAATCCTTGGAGGCCCTGTACCATTTTTGTTGCTCTTTGCACGGTCTCCAGCCTGTCCCTATCCTTCCTAAGGTGCGGGCGCCAGAACTGGACACAGTATTCCAGGTGGGGCCTGACTAAGGACCTGTAGAGTGGGAGGATCACCTCCTTGTTCCTACCGTCAGGTCCTCTACCTGTGCACCCCATCATTCTGCTTGCCTTGCTGCAAGCTTTATTGCATTGGCTCAACTGCTTCAGGGTGTCATTTATGATGCCCCCCACCAGATCTCTCTCCTCCTGTGAGGTGGCGAGTTGGACCCCATTTAGCCAGTATTCCGTTCTGGGATTTCCTTTAGCTAGGTGCAACACCTTGCACTTCTTTGCATTGCTTCATTTGTCCTTTTAAGTAAAAATGTTCAGCAGAATCCTAGTAGGTGATGAAGATTTCACAAAGTCTGTGTGCTTGAGCTATTTAATATATGGACGTGCAAAACTTGGAGAGAAAGAAGACTTAATGTTCTCCTCTCCCCCCCTCCCAATCACCTCAAAGTGTGCACGTGTTTATTCCTTTTTCCTGTCTGCCCTTATCGTGCTTTAATTTGAAGATACGGACTGCTTCAGACAATACTACTTTGTATTTCTGTATTTTATTTGTTTTTTTTTTAGGAAAATGCTCATGTACAAGGAACAGAAACATAGAATTGACGGCAGATAAGGACCTCGTTAGTCTGCCCAGAAGTCCTGGTTTTGACAACAGAAAGAATCGAGATACACATAGTACATATACGGAGAGCAATATAGGCAATATAGCATGATATATAACACGTAGAAGTGAACACAATACTAAAGTCAGGGTAAAAATACAGGCAGTGGAAGTCTGCAGCATGACTCCACGACTCGTTTCATGACATTTCTAGATATTCTTATTAAATCTTCCTCTCTTTACGGCACACTTATATGCTCTAGTGCTTTCATCGTTTGATAGATTTGGATGTAGCCGTTTCTCATCATACGGAGTTATTTATTTATACGAACATACGAACATACGAAATTTGCCAGCAGATAAAGGCCTAGAGGTCTATCAAGTCTGCTCGAATGTGCAGCTAGCACCCCTTATTCTGCAGCTGCCCCTCCCTTCCACCCTTCCCCTTCATTAACCCTCCCCTTGTCCTGTCCTATCCTCGTTTAGAAGCAGTCCACTGTTCTACTGCATACCACTTCTGCAGGTACCATTCCACCCAGCCACCACCCTCTCTGTAAAAAGTGTCTCTCATCTCCTCCTGAACCTTCCTCGCTCCAGTCTCATATCATGGCCCCTGGTGGCCTCCTCCTTTTACTGAACAGCCCTCTGTACCTGTCTTGTTTTATTCCTTTCATGTATTTAGGTTTCAATCATGTCCCCCTGTCTCTCCTCTCTCCAGTGAGTACATGTTCAACTCCTTCAACCTCCCTCATATGATAAGTCCCCAGACCCTTGATCATCTTTTTCGCCCTGGCTGCACTCCCTCCAGTAACTTAATGTCCCTTTTCAGATACGGACGCCAGAACTGCACGCAGTACTCCAGGTGGTTCTAACTAATGACCTATACAGTGGCAGAATCACCTCCTCCCTCCTGAGGATATACCCCTTGCAATACAACCCAGCATTTTGTTGGCCTTTGCAGCTGCCTTCCACACTGTGCCGAGTTGTTCATTGACCCTGTGATGAGCACACCCAGATCCTTCTCCTCCTCTGCCTGGGCTAGCTGCACTCCCCTAGCTGGTAAGTCCTCCTTGGGTTCTTCATCCCAAAATGCATCACCTTGCACTTTTTGGCATTAAAGCCCAGTTGCCAGGTGTCTGACCAGGTTTCAAGCTTTGCCAGATCATCCTGCAACCCCTGCCATCCCCTAGGTCATCCACCACCGCTCAACCTTGGTATCATCAGCAAACAGACTGATCTTGCTCTTGATGTCCCATGATATGTCTGCAATGAATATCCCAAACAACACTGGTCCCAACACCGAGCCCTGTGGGACACCACTCGTCACTGCCCTTGGGTGTGAGAGCCCCCACCCACCACCACCCTCTGTTGCCTTCCCTGCAGCCAGTTTCCTACCCATCTCACCAGCATTGCACCTGCCCCTGTGCCTACTAACTTCCTTCCCAGCCTTCCATGTGGCACTGAGTCGAATGCCTTACTGAAGTCCAGATATAGGACATCCACTGCATGTCCCGTCCAGTTGCCTAGTTACCCAGTCATAGAACCCGACCAGGTTGGTTTGGCAGGATCGGCCACGTGATGAAGCCATGCTGTCTGCTGTCCCAGTCCTTTGGCCTCTAAGAGGGCCACCAGCCTCCTTTCAGGATAGTCTCCATTAGCTTACCCACGATGGATGTGAGGCTCACTGGTCTGTAGTTTCCTGGTTCATCCTTGGGGCCACTCTTGTGGAGGGCACCACATGAGCCATCCTCCAGTCCTGGGTGCACCCCGAATGTGGTGAGGCATTAAATAGGTCTGCTAAGGTCCTGCAAGGACCTCTGCCAGCTCCTTCAGTACCCTGGGTGGATGCCATCTGGGCCTGGTGCCTTGTCCACCCTCAGTGCCTTCAAACCCTCTCGAACTCTGTCCTCCATGATTTCCCCATCTGTCACCACTTCCCCTCGTCTGCCATTTCACCCATCTTGGGTGTCACCCCTCTCTCTTTAGTAAATACTGAGCAGAAGTACTCATTTAGTGCTTCCCTTTATCATACCCTGCTTCCACCCAACCCCCTCCTTCCTAATCCTTACTATGTGGTCCTTACAGCTCCTTTTCTCCCTGATGTACTTAAAGAAGTCCTTCTCCCCTTCTTAATGCCTTCAGCCAGCCTGAGTCTGTAGATGCTTTGGCCCTTACTGCCCTTGTCACCTCCTTCGATTCTGTCAAGTACCCTCTCTGTCCTCCCCTCCCTGTTTTCTTGTATTTCCTAAAGGCAGCTCTTTTCTTCCTTACCTTTCCATGACCTCCTTGCTCAACCAGCTCGGTTTCTTAGCTCTAGCCTTCTTGCTCTGGGCTTTGCAGCAGGTTTTGGTTGCCTCCACTATCCCCAACTTTATGAGCTCCCATCTCTGGTTAGTATCCATACTAGATTGAATTCTGGCCAGGTACCCTTTTACCACTTCCCCCATCCTCCCAAAGTCAGCCCTCCTGAAGTCCAGCACTCTTGTGCCAGATTCCACTCCTTCCTTGCCCATATCCAATGTGAGCCATACTGAGTGGTGGTCACTCCCTGACACTCCCTACCAATCCAAAGATGTTATCATTAGTTGTCAGTATGACTCCACTGGTAGCTCATCTGCCCCTGCGTGAGAAGAGCATGAGTTCTAGTGCCATACTGGGATGGGGGTGGGTTATGCTGCACAGTCAAGAGATTCTTCAGACCTTTACTGGTGTCCTGGTAGTCCATGATACTTTGTGGGATCATCCCCAGAGTCCTGGTCAACATTCCCTTTCCTCTGTCTCCCTCTCACTGCTTGCAAGGTACATTGGGATACAGTGTGTATGAAAAGCACTACAGAGAAAGCGTGGCTGCCTGGGATCGGGATGATGTTGGTTCAGAAAAAATCCCAGAAGATAGAAGGCTGGTGGGTGAGAAGAGGGTACTCAACACTGTATTGTGATTGGCAGCTGAGTGATCACCGGTGACAGTGCAGGCAGGGAGCAGCTTGGGGAGGGAGGATGCCAGCTAATATTATGCAGTGGCATGATCTACATACGTATGCTTTTGAGCCCTGGTTGTTTGCATCCTGTGGGATAGGGATAGGGAGACTAAGGAGACACCTGGGCCTATTGACTAATGTTCAGCTGTATTCTTGGATCCCGAACTGTCACCAGATAGTGGAGGAGCTCTGGATTTATGTATCTCTAATGGCCCATGCGAAGGGTCGCATCTGTAACAGGGCAGCACCCACACCCAGTATAGCACTTCATTGTTGGCATTAGATAGAAACTGAAAGTTGCTGGTGTGGGACTTGAACCCACAACCTTCTTGCTAGGGAGACAGCACTGCTTCCTACTGATTCCTATTTAAAGAGGATATTTGGAGGATCCCTTGTATAGTACGCAATCCCTCCAACAGTAGCAAAATGCCTGCCCCTTTTCAAGCTCCAAACAACAAAGACTGTTTCTGTTTGTGAGAATCAACTGCTATTGTTTCCTTCCGATATACAGGCAGCTTGGAGCTCTCTCTATTTAGCAGTGAGCCATGCCAAATTAATTTTATTTAATTATCTCCCCGGGCTAAGCTTCAATAAGCTTTGTGTTCACCTCGCCGTTTCGCCCCTCTTCAGAACGAAACCGACTTAATATCCTTGTTAAAATCTGATTAAAACTAAAATTGAGTTTTTTGAAGTCTGATCATCCCATGAAATGGAATTTTTAAACCTAATTACTGATGGATTTGCATACATTTTTTCAGCACCATTGAAAAGAAGTTAAAATAAATTTATTAATGAAATCCTCTTACGCTGTCTCCTTGGGGCATGATACCATTTCTAGAGGAGAAGAAATGTGTATTTTACACTTCTGTGTTTGAAAATTCTCCCTATTCATTCAGGAATTAGTTTCAGTTGAGTCGTGACCCGGCTCCATTCTAGTTCCTTGTTGGCTCTGTAACCGCTTTGGATAATTAATGTTTTAGGGCTGAGTGTACAAAGCAGAGCCGTTTCATTTATTCATTGCCCTTGCATGGCAGAGACCTTGGGAATGGGCGGTGGGATGGGGAGGGGAAGGGAGTATCTGCCTGTTTACTGAAGGACAGGTTAATTTGCAATCTGGACCTAGTCTCATACAGTACAAGATAGTTTTATGAGAGTTTTTCAGGCTGGGCAGCAGCATGAGCTTAGGGGTTAGGGAGTGAAGGGGCATGGCAGGGCTGAAAGACTGCATAAGAAGCATCTCTTGTTTAAGAGTTTGACATTTGGACAAGCTAAACAAGCTGTTTAGCTTCAAATATCAGGACCCTCTTAGCTACTGTTTGCAAAGGGGGTGCTTGCTAAGAGAGGGTGATGCTGCAGTAATAATGAGCTCCCCAGAGCCAGTGCTCCTACACCATTGTCTAAATTGACTCCTGCTGCGAAAGGAGTATCCGTGAGCCCCCCAACAGTCCACACTTCTACACCATTGCCTACAGTGACTCTTGCTTGAACAGGCTGAGAGGGGAGTAGCTGTGAGCTCCCCTCACAGTCTGTAGTCCTACATTATTAACCTGCCGTGACTCTGCTGGGAGAGGCTGGGACTGGGGAAGCTGTGATCTCCCCTACATCTGTATGGCTGCACTATTGTCTGTTGTGGCTCCTGCCAGGGTGGGGGCTGGGGGTTGTGACTGGAGTAGCTATGAGCTCCGCCACAGCCAGTGTTCACGCACTACTACCTACAATAACACCGCTGGGATGAGTATCATGCTGCCAGATTATTTATAAAGCCTCTGCTGAGGCAAAGCGCTGGGGGACTCTCTTTGCTACACTCTCATTTATACTATAGTTACAATAAAACTAATTTTTCCTATTTTATAAGCAAGTATTAAAAAAAAAAAAAACTTGATTCAGCATGTGGCATGCAACATATTTGCGTGTTGGTAACTGCATGATTCAGTGAGTCAGTAAGTTAAAGCTGTTTCCCAAAGAAACGTTCACACATGTGTATGTATGTGTTGTGTGTGTGTGTGTCTATATATATATATATATATATATATATATATATATGTGTGTGTGTGTGTGTGTGTGTATATATATATATATTTCAATACATATATATATATATATATATATATACACATATATATATATATATATATATATAAATATATATATGTATTATAGCGCGTAGTGCCACTATGATAGAGTTAAGTACCCCATTTAAGGTTAAATCTGAAATTTGGCAGCTTAATAACTTTGCACTGTATGGCGGATTTGTCACAAATTTGGCATGCAGTCCGATTTTTTCCCTTACATCTGGACCTGCCAAAGTTTATTACGGTCAGATGTACAATTGCTGAGCTACAGGCGCGAAAACGCATACAAATTATGCATTTTTAAGATGCCTACAGTCGTGACGGTTTGCCTCGACTGGTCCAAAACCTTCACGGAACATGCAGCCAGGGTCCCTGATGTGCCATTCAAAGATTTTGTGAAAAAACATTAAACAGTTCAAAAGTTATTCAAAAACAAGTTTCCCATTATAGTCAATGGGAAACGTTTACAAAATTCGTGAAAGTGTCGCAAATGCACTTTTTACTTTCGCAGATGACCCTTGTAGTGTCGCAAATCAGCCATCTTGTTTTTAGTTGGTGGTAACAGAAATGCTTGGCATTTAAATTTGGAACCCTCTAGGGACACAGTTCTTGTTGTGTTCACCTAGTCGAGCCCTGAGGATGCTAGCCATGTCTTTTTTTGGGGGTGAAACACCCCAGAAATATGTTTTTTAAATTTATGTAAAAAGTAGTGTCACAAAGTACTTTCACATATGTGACTCTTTTGTGATTTCATTTGCGAAAGTGCCGTCAATAGGGAATCTTTGCCACCCTGCTGCAAAAGAACGGGTTGGTCTTTTGGGCTGAAATTTGGAGGGAAGAAAGCCAAGATCCCACAGATGTGCCTTTTGGTGGTTTGTGTGTTTTAAAAGAAAGTGGTGCCACCAAATCACAGTCCTGCTCTCCACCCTCCTATTCCCCAGGCCCGTACTTGGTCACTTTTGGTCATCACCTCACTTCGTGGTCGGCCTGATCCCATGCACCAAAGTCCATTTTTATATTTTTTAGCAGGACTCGCGCATCCTTCGGATCTGTATGTTGGCATTACTTTTTAGAGTAAACCACCTGGAGCTTTTGCTGCATATTGTAGAGCATGGGATATGCCACGGGAGTGGAGCATTGCTGTTGTGGTGTCAGCAGACTACCTCCTATCTCGGGTAGCAAAACTGAGATCTGGATTTAGGGAAATCCTGTCCCCTTCACAGGTAGTTATTGGCCCTGCTTTCCTGGCAGTCTGCACCATGGGATCATTTTTCTGTGGTCCCACTAAGATACTTAGCAGGGTCCTTGTGGTATTTTCATGTTCCCTTCTTATACGAGGTGTGATTCTGAAGGTGTGAAATACCCTGGGGGATGGCTCCAAGTGCAGTATTGTACTTAGCCAAGACCCTACGGAAGCTGCGGTATTGTTCCCCTCAGCAGCTTCGGGTAGACCAAGGAGCCTAATGTTCGCAGCCCTTGTTTGATTCTGAAGAGACTCCAAGTGGTAATGGAGGGTGTTGCTCTCCTTAATCAGTCCTGTAGACGTGGTTTCTACTCTTAGGGCCTTCTTCCCCTCATTCAGCGCTGTGGAAGCCTGGGTCTTGCACAAGACCAGTCTGGAGTAGAAGTCTTCCACTTTCTGATCCAGAGCTCGGATGTGTTTATTTAATGCCTGGATCACCAACATCAGCTCAGACATGGAAGGCTCCACGGCTCTGGTATCAGAATGCACTGTTGTTGCTCTGATATTGCTAGGCCCTGCCAGTTGTCCGCTCTGGCCTCTAGCCATCTCGCTTTTTTTGGGGGTTTGCCCATGATCTAACCACCGCAAGTCCTCCAACACCAAGTGAAGGTATGTCCAATAATGATATTAACCATTTCAAACTCAGAAATTGCAAAATTTTTTAATTTTATAGATTCGTAAATCTATGCACAGAGAATGCTGAGAGACTCATCTTATCTCGATGGCTGCTGGCCACCCCCCCCCCAAACTTATAATTTTTCTAGGAATTCATCTTCAGTATTGATTCCCACTGATTGGTCTGGGGCCGGAGACACTAGGACCCTACAGGAGCAAATTATTTGCAGGCGGGCAATGATGTCTGGTTCCGATGGCACCAGCGCACTTCACGTCTTGCCATACACCAGCCAGTAACCGTCACCGTCATGCATCTCAGTTCTGTTCTTCCTGCTGTTGTGCACGCTGTGGGAGAGACAGCACCTCAGTTTATCTGTCATTGCTAAATTTAAACTGCGTCACTGCATAGTTTTTATTCATGGTGCCTTCTCTCTGTTATTTTTCTTTTCCATGATGACAAATCCTGACAAGAAAGAAAATAAGGGAGCAGAGAAGACGATGAAAGTCTGTCAGCTCTCCATCATGTGTCATTGCCTTTGTGGGAAACAGATGACTGCAGTGGACCTGCATCAACAGTGCAGGACCTGCCTTGTCCCAAGTCACAATATGGATGAGTGCAATGCCTGCCTCTGCATAGACTGCCATAGCCTCATCATCCATCCATCCGGTGAAGGGGGGGTCACTCGATCCCCACCTTTGGAGGGAGGTATCGCATTCGTGAGGCCAAGGTATGGTCTCTTGGCCTTTCCCCTGGGCCCCTTCACAGCACCCCTGGTGTCGTGGAAGCACAGAATCCTCTATGGCCTCACCTTGCCGAGGTGTCAAAGGTCCAGGGAGGTGGGTCTGTTGGAAAGCCGGCTCCCTTCTCGGTGGTCAGCTGCAAACAAATCCCACTCTCTCCCAAGTCTGTCTGTCCTGTACAGCAGATATTCGTGGTGGTGAGATCAAAGCTATATGCTCAGTCTTCTCTGTGGACACCTGGGTTTTGTGGCCTGTTGCTGGCTGGCTGTCTCCTTGCACCATTTACGGTGTCAGTGAGCAGAGTGGTGCCGGCCACGACATTGAGTTCCCTCCTGACACCGTTCACGGTGTTGGGGGAGAGACTGATACTGGACCATGCAGTGTCTGCTTGCAGAGGTGGTAGTGATTCTTTTCATTGTTGTTGCTAGTGATGCTGGGGGAGGACGATGATCCCCCCCAGTGACAGCCATGGTGTCTGTTCTGGCTCCGAGCACGACATCAGTGACAGCGCCAGCACTGGTGCTTTTCCCAGTTCTGGTGCTGCTCATACCACGGGGCAGGATGGTTCCGGGTTCATGCGGAACCTGACATCGGGCCTGGTATCGAGGACGGTGCTGGCTGCCACGATGGGGTGAACTCGTCTCCAGGCCAGGTGTCATCCCTGAGCCCGATGCCATCCTTCCCTGGTGTGGAGCCTTTGATGAATTGTCAAGGACAGTCTTGAGGCATCCCACCTTGTGCCATCCAGCTCACAGGCTTATCCAGATTGCGGTAATGTACACCCATCGGATCTGCAAGGGCAGTACCTGACCCCTACGGGGCCTAAATGCCCTGCATGTGGCTGATCTCCTGAGGCTGACTCTGTTTAGGTAGATGCCCTAGGAAGAAAGGTTTTTAACTTGGTACGTGCCATGATGTGCATTGCATCACATCAGCCACATCAGGCAGCCTTTGGCAAGCACTTGTGGGCACTGCCAGGTCAGGTCCTAGCTGTGTTGCTTCCTAGCAAGTTAGTCTGGTAAGTCATTTTCCTTTCTGCCAAGGGCCTGGAGCTGTCAAGGCCCCAGTCAAAGGTATTGTATGATACCAGTGAGGTGGCCTCCAGGCTGGTGGGAACTGCAGTCTGCATCACGTGAATGTCATGGCTTCCCCTTTCCAGCCTGCCACCTTTGATCTGGTGTAAGGTGCTTAACTCATAGTTCCAAGGGGCTCATTTCATCTCCTCCATGGTCAGGTGAGAGCTGTTGGGGCACCCTCTTGCTCCTGTGCTACAGGAGCCTCTGCCTGGCCCAGACCAGTCTTGGTCTCACCAGATATGCAGGAAGCTCCTGCCCTCAGGTGTTCTGTCCCACGCAGAGGGCTGAGAGTATTTCTTACTTTCGGAGTGAGCCAGTTCCTCACTCATACAAAGGAAAGCTTGGTACTCGGACCCAACAGTGGGAATTGTTGGTGAAAATTGATTCTTGGAAGATATGAAAATTACATACTTAATGTAATTGTTTACCTTCCAGAATATCTTCACTGTTGATTCACACACCCTGCCCACCATCCCCTGCTTAGTCAGAGTCAGGGCCTCTGGGCAGCTCACCCTGTGGGTGCCGGTAACACCACATACTCTTGGGTGGGCATCTCCTCTCTCATAGTTCTCTTGTAAGGTTTGTTTTTAGGTATGACGAAAAATATAAAAGAGAGTTGAGCACCCCCAGGTGCCCGCCCTCAACCAAAGAAATATAAAAGAGGTGAGGGTCCTAAGTGGCCTTCTCATGAAAAAAAATGTTATTTATTTGTGGGTGAGGAAGGGTGCCCATCTACTTTTTTCCTTTACTTATCAGCTCCACTTTTCTTCTGTCTGACGTGAGGGGAAGAAGGACACGGGTTTACCATTGAATTTACTCAGTTCTTTATCTGGTAGCATGGAGTTGCCCTTTCTAGGGAGTCCAGGTGTCATTTTTCTGTTTATTTTTGCACACCATGCCATCACATTTGCAAGGGGGTCCCATTCTTGGACTGCCTGTCTTGCGTCTGCTAGAGCCATGCACTCAGGGCTGATGTCCTGTTTGTTCCTTACCTTTGTCCACCTCCTATCTGGCTGGTGGTATGAGGCTCTGGCTCTTTTAGACCCAATTCCTCTGTACTAGGTTGGTAGTTGGGATTTATTTTGTTGTTCGTTTTGTTTCCTGAATCCTTTACCTATCCCTTTGGGCTAGAAACTCTATAACCCTCCTTTTTATTTCTCGTGAACAGAAGTGAGGTGTGCGAGGAAGCTGTTGACGGCATACCTCTCAACCTTTTGTCCTCCAAATGTGGAACAAATGAGCAAAATGTGGAACACTTAATCAAATCTTTACCCAAGAAGCTCAGAACAGTGTTAAAATGTTTGCATTTATGTTCAGAAAGTCTGTAATTAATTGAATGATATACTTTTTGCATCATTTACTACAGCTTTTTGCTTTAAAATTTTAACACTGAATGTGGGACAAGTCCTCACAATGTGGAACAGGGAGTTTTTGTGAAGTAAAATGAGGAACGTTCCTTGTAATGTGGTACAGTTGAGAGGAATGGTTGACGGTTATTAGATAGTGCACAGCGTCACATTTGGTGCACAGACACCATCAGTACCTGACGTTGGCTGCCTTCTGCAAAAAATTTGCCCCTGCGGGATCCTAGTGTCTCTGGTTCCAGACCCATCAGTGTGCATCAATGGTGAAGATATGCTGGAAGCAGCTGGCCCAGTGGTGTAGAGGGCTGAGGCACTGGTAGTCTTACCTCGTGCCATGCTGGCAACCTGGGTTCAGGAATGGACTCTGGTCATCAGGGAGCCGGCATGGTGGGGGGGGAGGTCGGCGCAGGATTGAGCAGCCGGAAAGCAGCTCTTCTTTCCTGGGGTGATCGCCGCCCCCTCCCCCCAGCAGTTCCACTGCCACCAGGTGGCGGTCTGGTGGTCAGTGTAGGCGGAGGGGACGACATGTAATGAGAGGGCACCTTGAGCCGCGTGCCTCCACACACATACATGTGGCTGGGTTACGGGGAGAAAAAGGGGAAAAATGTAAAAAAATATATATATATATGGAAAAACAAAGATATTCTGGAAGATCCACACTTACGGAAAGTACGTAATTTTCAGTTTTGAATAACAATGCTGTCTTCAATATCACTGTGTTCTAAAGTCGTTGTTTGTTGCCTTCACAGATTTTGAGTGTTAATCTGAGTCAAGGCGGTGGGCTGTCATGGCAGCACTCTGCAGTTCTTCCCAGTAGCACAGTCGTTTGTTTTTGAGGTGTATTGTAACTGAGCTGCTGCCACAACATGATGGGGTCATAATGTAGATGTTTAATTTACTTTTTGGATCAGATTTATGGTGCTCACCTGGTCTAGGTGCCCTGTGTTCACGTGTACTAGACTGGTGGCTTCGTATGAGAAGTATCTGCTCACAGTCAACTGCTGCATGGAACCAATCACTTGTCCATATATTCTGCCATTTGGGGGTTGGGTGACACATTGGCAAAAAAGGAGAAGGAGGAGGAGAAGAAGAAGAATCAGCATTTATATAGCACTTTTCATACACAGTGTCCCAAAGTGCTTTACAAGCAATGCTAGACTGGTAGTGAAGTGACTGAATGTGTGGTGGCGGCCATATCGCACATCATCACCCACACACAGCCTGGATAATTGCATGAACCAGTTTATGGGAAGTGGAATGTTGGCCAGGACACTGGGAATGTTCCCTGCTCTTTACGAAGAGTACCCTGGGTTCTTTTACTTCCACCTGGACACCCACCTGGACAACACCAGGATGGGCAGAAGGGACTTCGGTTTAACATCTCATCCGAAGGAACTTAAGAACTTCCTGAATTAGCTTTTATTTGTCTTTCCAATCAAATCATGCCCACTTTGTTACTAATGGCACCATTAATTATTGGTGTTACCAAAACAAGCTCAAATCTTTTTTTTTTTTAATTTGAAGCCTTTCTCTATATTGGAACTGCTACAACAGCATACTTCTGGCCAGGAGAAGTGAGCTAGCCACCATTCCCTTTGAATCCGATGTCCGTGTCTCTGATAGGGACGGGGGTGTGTGCAAAGGCCAGTTGACTTGCATGCTCCCTCTGAGACCCTGAACACCTCACTTCTACAGCACTCTCGGCTCCCAGTTGGTTCCGGTGTGGAGTCTCTGAGGCTTGCATGCAGACCTTTGTCTCCCAGGTGCCAGCAGCCCTGGCCTTCATTTGGGTAATAGTGACTCGGATATGGATTAACAGTATTCCCATCAACACTCCATTTTGGCAACCGGGGACATCACTGAACATCTTCTTGACATTTTTTTCTTGATGAGGGGTGGTAACAATACAGATGGCCACTACACAATAATTTTAAAAGGCTGATGTTCCTGTGATGGTCGTTAGCCATTTCATGTAAATTTACAGGACAGCTAATTATAGATGCCTTATAACTTTGTTTTAGTATCCACTTGGAATTTTTATGTGAATTTAAAAAAAAATATTCTTTTTCACCCCCACCATCCACATCCTTACTGATTTCTGGACTGTCCACTTGCCTCCTAGCACTAACGGTCCATAACTTTCCTCTTGTGGCAAAGCAGTACTGGGATGCCTCCATTAGTGAGGAACATGTGTGCCAGAACTGGGGTGTGGGAGGGGCAGGAGAAGACCTGTGCCTTCATACATAACTGGAAGTATTTTTCCCTGTTATGCCCTTCATGAGGTGATAACAGCATTCAGGAGCTTAGTGGAATGTTCCTCTGATGTCCTGTCCATGTAACACAACTACTGTGTTACTGTTCTGCTTCTCTGGGCCGTCAGCATGCAGTCACATACTGATGCAAGCCACCCACCTACAATGGCAGAGGAGAAGCACGTTGGATCAGGCACTACTTCCTTCACCACCAGCCTTCCACGGAACTAGCTGATCAGGGAAGGGAACCTTGGAACCAATATTGGCAATTGAAAAGGACTGAACCAGCACCTCTGTCTGTTTTACCACTAAATATGTTTGTACCCTCATACACAGATACATATGCATCTTTTTTTTTTTTTTTTTTTTACCTCCTGCACTTGCCTACTGGCACCCTTCTCCTTCGAGCACTACAGTGTCCCTGTGTGCCCACCAGATTTATCCCTCGCTGCCACTGAAGGAATATACCAGATCACAAGTGCCCTAACATCTTCATGGGGACAGCTTGTCCCTGCTGGGGGCCCTCCGCTGGCCTAGTGGAGGAGTGTTTCTTTCTTTACTTCACACCTTGTTGACTAGATTGCCCCTGCCAGGGGCCTCCCCTGGGCTAGAGTAAGAATGTCTGCTGAACCTTGCAGACACTAGTTGGAGGGGCTGTAGGTGGTGGGCCTAATGGTATGGTGTGGTAATTACACTGCTTTTGTCCTCGACCCTCCACAGCTGACTTGTGCACACGTGTGTGGCTGGCCTTGGGTAGAGTTGGTTACCCACACCATCAACAGCACAACCACCTTGCCACCACCAGGACCTTTTACAAGATTGGGGTGAGAAGCACTCCCCTCCCCCAAAAAGATGAACTCTGAACCTTTGCTGTTGGACGCTTCTCCTGACGTCTCGGGCTCGTAGTGATAACTTAGTTTGCCAGTGTGTCAGAATGATCCCCCATCGCCCTGTATCACAGTGCTGACTGTGTGCATCTTGACGGGAAAAGTGAAGCCTTTTTATGAATACCATCCTTTTGAATGGATAGTACTGCTAAAGGGTATACAAGAAGTCTCGTAATGGTGAGATTATAGTATTTTTGAGATCTGTTTAGGAACAGACCTGGTTAATGAATACTTTTCCTGTGTGTCTCCATCCCTGCTTTAATGGCCTGCTATGGACACAAGGCCCCTCTACAGCTACAGTCTTGGCTTCAGTTGTATCTGTTCCTGACACAAGTATTTGTACATCTTCCATGCCCCAGGTCATGTCCTTAGTTTGATCTGCTGCAGTCACATGTACCAGTCGATGTTCCCCAGTGTAGTTGTTTGTTTTATAATTGGCTTTTTCATGCAGTCACGGAATAGTTGCTTAAAGAAGTTAACGTGTGACATTAAAAAACGACTGCACTGAAATGTTGGTCTAGTGCAGTGTAAGGTACCACACGTGCCCACTCTATCTGCCCTGGGTGTATAGTTTGAATTCCTATTGCAGATGGGTTTTGTTTGTGTTTTGAAGAAGTGAATACAACATCGGAATAAGCTGCCTTGAGCGTGCAGTCTTGATGTAGCGATAGTTGAACAAATTCCCAGCAAAATGAAGAATTACGAGAGTTTATAAATATCCACGGCAGCAGAAGCAACCAAGATAAAAGCCCAGTGCTTTGAGGGTGTGGCTACCTCAGGTTTTTTCCTATTTTTTTTTTGTACATTTTGTTTTGTTTGTGTAGCTGCATGTGCAGATGATTCAAAACTAGCTGGTGCAGTTGAAACTAAATACCAGATAGAATCTGTACAGAGGAACTGTACTTGGATATATGGGTGAGCTGGGCTGACGAGGGAAGAATGAAATTTATGGTAGAAAGTGTGCCATAATTAGTTATGGTCGGAAGGAGGCACAGGTGCGTTACATAGTGTCTGAATGGTGGCGAGATTATGGTTGAAGATATTGCAAAGTTCAAAGTTGCAAAGTTTGCCTTTGTTAATTGTTTTATGAAGTTTACACTTCACCACTCTGCCACTTTGCAGTGAGTTTTCCTGGCAAACTTATGGTGAAGTGGCAACGCCACCTGTGAATTTAGGTCAGTTTGCCAGGAGAAAACTTTGCAAAGTCGGAACTTGGCACTTTGCAAATTTTGCCAACTTTGCAGATTCCTGACACTTTGCCTATCACTAATTACAACAAATGAACAGGAGAGGAACCTGAGGGGCCCACAACCAGCAATCTAAAACATGAGTCAGTGTGTGAACAAGAAGCTAGAAAATGTCTCCGGATGTGTGTGTGTATTGAGAGAAACTTTGTAAGCAGAGTTCGAGTAGTTGAGTTTCCTTTTGTACAGATCACTGGAGAGATCCCATTTAGAGTACTGCAGTTGGTTTTGGGCCCCACACTGCAGGAAGGATATTGCAGGGCCAGAGAGGGCACAGAGACGAGCAATTAAATGAGTGCACAGACTATCAGGGAAAAGCTGTGAGAAGAGGTCCAAGGGGCTGGATCTGTTCAGCCTCGAGGAAATGATGGTAAGAGGGGATCTGATCCAAGTGTATAAAACTGTAGTTATGGGCTGACCCAGTGGCGTGAAGGCCTGAGGCATCGCTGCCTTACCTCCCGCCATGCCGGCGACCGTGTTCGAGGTGCGAGAGGGTCGCCGGTGGTCGGCCGGGGAGGGAGAGGATTGAGTGTCTGGAGGACAGCTGTCCTCTCCCTGGGAGGGTGGATTGGCAGTCCTGCTGAATGACTGCCCCCAGGTGGAGGCCTGAGGGCAGAACGGGTCGGGGTCACCAGTTGAAGGGAGGGTGCTGCGGGATTCTACAACGTGTATGCTCCTCCACGCATGCGTGTTGATGTGTCGCGCCACAGCAACGGGGGGCACAGAAAAAATGGTCGACGAGCAGGATGACACCGGTCCTCTGCAGGCTCCGCACCAGGCCAGCTGGGCACCTCGGTGCCATCCAGGTAAGTCCCAGTCGACGCTGGGGGGGTACTGGTGGAAGGGGGCCAGTCGACCCAGAGGAGTAAAATGTAGATAGAAAAAAACTGTAGGTAAAACCCAACATCAATGGATGGAATAGGTTTTAGATGAAAAATAAACCGGATAATTCAGCACAGCAAACAATTAGCGTGTAGTGGGGCAATTCGAGGGGCAAACCTAAAAAACATTTCTTTACACAGAGGATGGCCAGTATCTGGAGTAGCCTACCAGCAGAGGTGATTAAATGCAGCACAGTGAGGGCATTCAGTGTCATCCTTCAGGGGTATAACTGCAGAGAACAGGGGAACAGACTTCAATGGCCAATACACCCTCTTGGTGTACACTCCCGTGTTCATATGTTGTTTATGTAGAAGATTGACTTGTTACAGAAGTTGGGGACTTATATTGGGTGGCTCCATGGACCAGCTGTGGGTGCTGTAGTCTGAAGGACTGGTGCTGCACCAGTAGTGTTCAGCCCTACCCGCCCTCTGTGATAGCTGGGTTAGCTAGTAGACTTGTGTAAGAGTTCTGGGTTGGTGGAAGCAGAGCTTATCGAAGAGGTCTGTTGTGTACAGGGGGCTGATTTTCTTTGAAATAGTTTCTGCAGTGTGTTGTCGTCGAGATGGGCCATTTCCATGTTGCTCCATGTTGCCAGTGGTCAGTCTTTCCATATTGGTGCCCTCTGTGTTCTGAGGCTCCATATTCCTCAGTTTGAATGTGGAGCCTCGGAAAACAGAGAGGACACCTATATGTAAAGATTGCCCTTTGGCAATATTGAAGTTAACAGAAAAATGAATTACTGTAAATCTGGTAGAATTTCTGTTTTGTGCAGGTAGCAATGCTGAGAGCTGAGGTCACACAAGCAGTTTATTTTTTTCATCATTTTTTTAGCCCACAATGTTTTGTTCCCAGTGTCCCCTACTTCAGTGATTGGAGTCAGTTGCCATGACTGTACCCTCCCCCAGCTGCTCCATGCTTGGCTGGCAGGGGGTGCTCAAGTATCCCCCCCCTCCCGGAAAAACCAGAGTAGCAGAAAGCACCCAGGGTTAGTAGGCAGAGTCTGTAGCCTACAGTGAACAATAAATCACTAGGAAGTTTCCAGATGCTCTGGTTTGTGTGTGTTTTTTTTTTTTTTTGTCTTGGTGTGTAAATGATGGTCAGTCTGCATTCTCTGTCCCTAGTAGCAGAGTGCCTCACCTCCATTATGCACTGCCCCCCCCCCCCCAAAGTATGGGATTGTGAGGCTTGCACGTGCTGACCTCCAGTCTGTCAAGTGGCAGTGCAATATTTTACTGTCACGCCACTGTGTCAGCCTGACTTTAACTTTTTTAATGCTGTGTAAATACCTTGGGGAACCTAAGGGAAAGTTTGCCACAAAGTATTGTTATCAGAAAACTCTGTCAGAGGTCAAAATTAACTTTTTTTTTAGCCACTAGTCGGCAAGACTAGTAACGGGGGAAATCCACCAGCCCCACATACATTTATAACCCAGCACAAAAACAAAGGTTTTGCCAAACACCACAGTGTCATGGCACCCCCCCGTGATCAGAATCCCCCCCACCACCAGTCTTTTTTTTTTTTTTCTTTTTTCCAACTCGATTTTTCCATCCACCACTACTGAACTCTTTCCGGCGACCATCCCCTTATGTGCACGCTCTACCTCATTGCATTGCCCGTTATCCACTCTGCTCCTCTCCAGCACCGGGCATCCCCCGGGTCTGCCTTCCGGGGAAGGGTCGCCCCCACCCAGGGCTCTCCTATGAGTTTTGAGTTACCGGGCCGGATAGGGAGAGGAAGCGGAGGGGACCAGACCCGACTCCAGGAGTGTGGACTGCAAGGGTGGCGCCATCACCTAGCAGCAGTGGAGGGGATTTTCTTAGTAACTCCCCCTGTGGAGCCTGGCTGTCATGGCAACGTGCTGCTGCAGCTCCACCCCCCCCAGGCATACGTAACAACGCTGCTTTGGGCTCCCTCTGGCCACTGCTGGAGGGTGCACTTCGAGCAGTCGCATCCCCATCCCTCCCCTGGGAAGAGGGAGCAGTCCTATGGACGCTCGATCTCTTCCCTCCTTGCCGACCCCCAGCTCCCCAGGCTCGTTCCCAAACCCAGGTCGCCAGCGTGGCGCGAGGTGTGGCGTCCAGCGCCTCAACCCTCAGTGCCACCGGACTGGCCTACCACCACCAATCTTGTTGAAGTCTCCTCCCCTCCATCACAGTACATCAGGGAAGAGCAGAGCTTGAAGATAATGATGAACTAGACCTATTCTATGCTGCACTGTCTCTCTTTCCCCTGTTTAAGACCAGCTCCCACATTACAGTGTGCATTCAGTGCCAGTATGACCAAGATGCATCAAGTTCCGAAAAGTGAAGTAGCATGAAACTGGGATTAAGACCTTGCAGTGTTTTCCCCGTAGGCACACTTTCCTGCTTGGCAGCACACTGCTGGTTTGAAATGTGCATCCACAAACACCGCACTGGGATAATACAGGGAGTTTTGGGGGGGGATTCACATGTACTAGCTGGGCTTGTGGACTCCTGATGGAGTGGCTTGGGAGGCAGTATAGCTTAGTGTATTAGAGATTTTCTTTTAGTTTGCGTTACTCATTTGTATTGTTTCTTCCCTATCTAGATCCTTTTTCTTTTCTTTGTACGCTGTGCTTTTCCACACTCCTTGCTAAAAGAACTAAGGGGTTTAGGGCTTCGACTGTTCTTGGCTCTGCTGTATGTTGCTGGGCATGCACTGTTGCCAGCACTGTCGTTGACAGCCCTGACATACAAGCTTGCTCCTGTGCAGGTCCTAGTGCCTTTGGGATTAAGATCAATGAGTGTAGCTCTATGGAGACTGTATTCGAGAAGGTCTACTAGTAGCATCCCTGTCTTTAAACACCATTTTGTAGTTTCCCTCCTGTGATATCAACTGTTCTGACAAGTTTTGGCGTTTTTTTTGATTTAGAAAAAAGATTTCTGTTACTTGTTTTAATGCAGTCAAGTGTGCCTTAGGTTTGCACACTACTGTTTACATATTTATGTTCCAGTGTTTCCTGGATGTCTAGTCCCAATGTATCTATCATACACAAAATAGCTAGTTTAAACTGACATCCTAGAATATTCGGTGAAAGCAGAAACATATTGTAAACCGTGGAGAGGCAAAACAGAAGCATGTTCTGAAACAGTTAGTAAAGTAAAAAAAAACAGTCAAATCACATTAGGAGATTGAACATGATAAATAAAACAGGGAATAATTAGAATGAACAAAGGTGTTGAAAGGTCTGCTACATAGGAACATGTGAAACTGCCAGCAGTAGAAGGCCATATGGTGTGGCGCTCATGCATTTTGTATTACATGGTGCTTCAAACACCATGAAGTCTTGCTATATTATAACAATAGCAGTCAGCCACTGCAGCTGAACTGCCCCGGAGAGGAAGGAGTTAACTCCAGAAGATCTGGAGTTCTACAGCGCGCGGGCGCTGTGCCCAAAGCTCTATCTGGCAGTTTCAAATGAAACTGTCAGATTCTTTACTCCGCTTCACTGAACAGTCGCTCCGGAGATCAGCCCTTCAGCCCGGTTCATTCTCGGTTCAAGAGAGGTAGTTTTCGGTTCATTTGAACCGCAAAAGTCATTATTTTTACCGCATTTCGGTTCTAAAGCTCTATCTGGTAAACCGTAAGTACAAAAATTCAAGTCTGTGTGGAAAATTAATTATCGGTTCGGTTTTGAACCGATCGCTGGTTTTTCTGCCTTTAAAACTGTACTGTGGGTTTTAGAGTGCGGTTCCCGGTTCTTATCGGTTCTAAAAAAACCGAAATTATTACGGTTTTTTCAAATACCCGTGACACGGTTAGGAACCGATAAGGGTGTCTTGCCTGGCACTGCCATCAAAAGGGCAAGTTTTTGGTTAGGCTGGCATTATGTCTGAGAAACCCAAAAGAAAACCGGCCCACTGGGTTTCAACACTGTGATGTCTGTGGGGACGCTGCAAAGGCTGACCCACACACCACTTGTGTCTATTGTCTGGGGTTGACCACCTCCTGTCAGGACTGCCAGGTGTAAAAATTTCCTGCAGCCACCCTGGAGAAGAGATTGGGCCGCTCAGGGAATCCAGAGGCCAAAAAATCCGCTGACCTCGATGGCCAGCCCGGGTTCAGTACCCACTGGACCAGAGGGAGTGCCTCTGACCAGGGCGAGACTTCCGCAAAGGAAGACTGGTTCAGAGGAACCAGTCCCAAGTAAAAGACAAAGAAATCAGGAGGTTTGGAGTCCAGAATTGTGTCTCCAACTGCTGCAGAGATAGCTAAAGCCATTCAGATTGTCCAGTCACTGTCTCAGGGATCTGTAGAACCACCAACAGTTGGTAAAAGGTTGGTTCTTCAGTCCCAGTGGTTCAGGATTTTGAAGTTGAGGATTTTTATGAACCACAGGAGGGGGAGGAGGAATTTGATCAATATATGTGTGGCTGGGAGGGTCTGGACGTGCCCATTGAACCGGGCATTTCTCCAGACAGACCTTTAGAATCTCCCCCTACTCTGTCTGAGTCCCCTTCTTTCTTTATTTTTTACAAAAGCAAGAGGAGCCTGATTATGTGGAAATGATGGATATTCCAGAGTCTAGGAGGTTGTCTATTCCTTTGCATAAGTCATTTAGGAAGCAAACAACAAAGATTTTAAAAAATCCTCATTCTGTCCCTCCTGTAGATAAAAAAATGGACAGAAGGTATACTTTGTCAGGCTCGGATACAGACTTCCTTATTGAGCAGTGTAGTCATGTGGGTGTGGTACAAGCTGCAGCCTGTGACAAGGCTAATATTCCTCTGGCCTCACATCCTCCTGACAAGGATTCTAGGAAGATTGATGCCATGGCGAAGAAACAGTATATGGCAGCTTCTTTGGGACTCAGGCAGGCAAATTATATGGTTTATGTGGCTAGATATCAGAAATCTAGGTGGGACACAGAGTTGTAGTTAGCCAAGCAGGCCCATGGCCAGCTGGCTAGTGAGTTGGAACAGGTGGCTGCTGATGGCATTGAAGCCTCTAAAGTTCAATTTCATACTGCTGTTGATGTTAATGATGTTTCCTCCAGGGTCATGGCCACTTCTGCAGCTTTCCGTGGAGTTGGCATGGCTCAGATGCACTAATCTGTCCCAAGATACTCAGTCAAAGGCTATGGATTTTCCTGTGGGAAATTCTCTGTTTGGGAGCAAACAGAAAATTATATGAAAAAGATGGATGAATACAGAACTACCTACAAAAGTGCCCAGGCTAAGGAGAAGCATGCCATGCCACAAAGGCATGCTCCCAGAGGTAGGGGCAGACCCTTTTCCAGGCCTTTTTACCAATTTCAAGCCTCCTCTGCTGTCTCGCAGAGGGGTTTCTTCAGAGGCAGGGGTAGACGTGGCGTAAGTAGACCGTCTCCCTCCCCTCAGCCTAAGGCTGCTGCTAAGCAGGCACCCTGATGGGGTGCCCAGGGCCGATTCTCCTGTACCAGTGGGGGGCAGGTTGGCCTATTTCAGCCAGAGCTGGCTGTCCCTAATCTCTTACCCCAAAAAAGACAGATGGGTTCTGGAGGTAATAGGCCAGGGTCTGGTTCTCAGCTTCAAATATTTTCCAAAGATGAGAGCCAGGCATTTCCCACCTGCAAATCCTCCAGAAGCCCTTGCTTTGGAAGCAGAGGTTTCTTCTCTTCTGGTCTGCAAAGCAGTGGAAAGGGTTCCTCCTTGCCATCAGGGCAAGGGGCTTTATTCAAGATACTTTCTTACCCCAAAAAAGACAGGAGAATGGCGGCCCATTCTGGATTTAAGATACTTGAACAAGCATCTGTTGAAACCAAAGTTCAAAATGTTAACTCTGGCAATGATATTGCCTTCCCTAAGGCCAGGGGACTGGCTAGCTCCTGGACCTCAAGGATGCCTATTTTCATGTTCTGATCAGGCCTTCCCACCGAAAGTACCTCAGGTTCGAACTGCCCTCAGGCCACTACCAGTTCAGGGCAATGCCCTTGACCTTACCTCTGCGCCAAGGTATTCACAAAATGTCTCGCTGTAGTAGTGGCTCATTTAAGAAGGCAAGGGTTGCTGTGTTTCCCTACCTGGACGACTGGCTCATTGTGGGTCAGTCTCCAGGTCAGGTGAAATCCCACTTGCAAGTCACCCAGCAGCTTCTCACTCTCTGGGATTCCTGCAAACTTACCAAAGTCAGTTCTGGAACCAGTTCAGGCCCTAACTTTCATAGGCGAGAATTGAACACAAGGTTAGCCAGGGCCTTTCTTCCCTCGGAAAGGGTGGACAGACTCATCGCCTCGCATCCTCCTTTACCCTGCGGGTCTCTCGACCCAGCAAGGCATTTTCTGCAACTCCTCGGGCACATGGCTGCTTCCACAGCTGTTGTGCAGGGAGCAAGATTCCAGATGAGGGACATTCAGTTCCATTTGAGGGCCTATTGGTCTCAGAGGAAGGACCCCTTACCAAATTGGTCCCAGTTACTCAAACCCTGATCCTGGCCTTACACTGGTGGCAGGATCAAAGCAATCTGAAACAAGGGGTTCCTTCATCTCATTTCTCCTCCTCACCCACCACGGATGCCTCCTGTTAGGTGGGGGCTCACCTGGGCGACCTTACCACTCAGAGTGTGGTCTCCTCAGGAATCTCTGCTCCACATCAATCTTCTGGAACTCAGAGCTGTCTTTTAGCTCTTCAAGTCTTTTCAGATTCTGTCCAGAACAAAGTGGTTCAAGTCAGGACAGACAATACCACCACAATGTGGTACATCAACAAGCAAGGGGCACTCGGTCTTCAGCCTTGTGCATCAAGCAATGAAGTTGTGGTCTCTGGCTTATTCCCTGAACACCTCCCTGATAGCGGTTCATCTCCCAGGGAAGGACAATGTGCTGGCGGACGCCTCAGCAGAATTTCTCCAGGGCCATCACGAATGGGCTCTGAATCCACAAGTACTGGGGTCTGTCTTTGCCCAGTTGAGGCACTCCTCAGATAGATCTTTTCGTGACTGAACAACCACCAACTTCTTTGCTGCAGGCCTCCAGTACTGGGCTCAGTCCCTCTGATGCCTTTCTGTTGGATTGGAAAGGGAAGTCTCTGTGCCTTCCTCTCCTCTCCTTTTCAGGGTACTAGTGAAAATCAGATCTCAACCTTGCAGAGTGATTCTGATTGCTCCCAGATTGGCCAGACAGCCCTGGTACCCTCTGCTCCTGTCCCTGGTAGTCCACCCTGCCCTGAGCCTGCCCAGAGTTCACGATCACTGGCCTGTGCACAGGGGAGTGTGGTATCCGGACCTCAAGTCCCTCCACCTCAAGGCTTGGCTCTTGAGGAGCTAGAATTTGCTGATTTACACCTTTCTCAAGGTGTTATGGATATTTTAAAGGCTTCAAGGAAGCCTTCCACTAGGGCCACTTATAATTCTAAGTGGAAGAGGTTTCCATCTGGTGCTTGAGAGGCAGATTACCCCAGAATCTGCTGATCTTCCCATTCTTTTGGACTATTTGGTCCATCTGAATTCCTTAGGCCTTAGACCAGCTACCCTGAAGGTTCATCTGGCAGCTGTCTCTGCTTTTGTGTCAGCAGGAAGCCTGCCTCCCTTTCTTCTCACCCTGTGTTCTCCAAGTTTTTAAAGGGTTACTTCACACTAACCTCCTTTCGGGAACCAGCTCCCGCCTGGGACCTGAATATTTGCATTGCTCAGTTAATGCAACCCCCTTGAGCCTCTGTCTTCAGCAGAACTCAAGTATTTAACTTGGAAAACGTTTTCTAGTAGCTATCTCCTCTGCCAGACGATAAGTGAGTTACAGGCCCTGTCAGTGGAAGAAGATTTTATCTCTTTCCACAGAGATAAGGTAGTCCTTAGGACTAATAGAAAGTTTTTGCCTAAGGTGGTTTCTGATTTCCACCTGAATCAATCTATCTCCTCCCAGTATTTTTCACTGAGCATTCTTCCTCAGGTGAGAGGAGACTACACAGCTTGGATGTCAAAAGGGCATTAAGTTACTATCTAGAGGGCACCAGAGGTCATAGGTTCAATCCTCCAACTGTTTCTTACCTATGGCGAGGTTGGCAAGGGAACCTGCCACTAAGAGAACAATTGCAAGGTGGATTGTCTCTTGTATCCAATTTTGTTATCAGAAACTGGTAGAGTACCCCTCAGGATTGAGGGCCCACTCCACCAGGGTACAGCTGCGCCTCTAGCGGCTGCTAGAGACATTCCTATTCTGGAGATTTGTCAAGCTGCTACCTGGAAGACGGTTCACACCTTTACCAACATTATTCCTGGATGTCCAGTCCAGGAGAGATGCTCGTTCGGCACAGCTGTGCTTCAGAGCCTATTTCCTAAGTAGGTTCTGACCCTCCTCCATGGAGGTATTGCTGTGTAATCTGTTATGTTATAATATCGCAAGACTTCATGGTGTTTGAAGAAAAATTACTCACCTTAGTAATTGCTTTTCTTCTCATGGAGTCTTGCTATATTATAACCACCTCCCTCCTGCCCCTCTCAGAACTCCTACTTGGTGAGGTGGCAAATTGGTGCAAGCACTGTGTCATGCCATTTAGTTTTCCCTAACCCTGTTTTCCTTTGGGTTAGGGATCTAGATTGTTCATTTAGGTTTTTTTATTGCCCCTTCTTGGACTTGAGTCTTGGGGGGAAGGTCCATATGTGCTTGTCAGAGGTAAACGAACCATAATACCATCAACCTTTGTTATTATGGTTCGTGTGTTTGTTGTTTATATTGTTGTTATTACTACTAGTAGGTAGCCATAGGCTAGTGTAGTTTTCCACACAGACTTTTTCCGCCCTTTGATGTTGGTTTAGAAGATCTGACAGTTTCATTTGAAACTGCCAGATAGAGTTTTGGCACAGCGCCTCAGCGCTGTAGAACTCCAGATCTTCTGGAGTTAACTCCTTCCTTCCTCGGCAGTTCAGCTGCAGTGGCTGACTGCTATTGTTATAATATAGCAAGACTCCATGAGAAGAAAAGCAATTACTAAGGTGAGTAATTTTTCTTACCCTCCCTTGACCTTGACCCCCATTTTAAATCCTCAACCATTTTCTGGTTGAAAGCCTCCACCATAGCTTGCTCCACTTACCACCACTCTGTCTGTAAAGAAGTGCCACCTTCTCTCCTTTTGAACCTTCCACCCACCAGTTTGCTGCTGTGCTCTTCGCTTTCCTATCATCGCTGAATCTAAAAAGATCTCCAGGATTGATGGGTCACCATAACCCCAGTTACTTTTACTTATAAGGATATACCTTGGACTACAGAAGAACTGATGCTGAGCTGGAGGAGACATGGGTGTAGAACCAAGGTGAAATGGGACCCATCGATATGGGCAGGGGCTGATGAGTATTGTTTGCAGTAAAACAGTTAATGCATAGTTGTAAATACTGTATCTGTTGAGACATGTTGCCAGTATAGCACATCATCAAAAAACAACCACAAACAGGCAAAGAAGACACCTCTGATGCTGCCGCTACCCATGGCTCTGTGGGATTTTGATGAGAGCAAATGCAGTTGCTCTGTTTGTCCCACACAGTCTTTTCACTACCAGTATCCATCATGGCTTTGCAAATCACTTTGAATTACTTCATGTACAAAAGGCACAACAGAGTCTAAACTGGATTCTGCTTTACTCAGGTTTGCACTGGAGAAAAAGCCGGTGCATTATCGACTTCTCAACTTCCAGAGCTTAGTGCCTTTGAGATGGTTACTGTGGTTTGTAATAGGTCGGTTAAATTCCTGGTGAGTTACAGGTTTGAAACACAGAAGTTCCCTCTACTTTTGAAGTTGCCATCTGCTCTCAAAATAAAAGCAGTCTAAAGGGCTAAAGGCAGTATATAGCTCTGTAAAAGGTTTAACACTGCCTCGCACATCAGCTTCACTCTCTTTAAAAGTCATCTAGCAGCTCATGCACCCTTTGTAGTGGGTGCCATCAGTCTTCTTTCTTTTTCTGCTTCGGTTTGTCCACTGTACCCCCTGCCCCAGCAGTCAGGCGTGCTGTAGCTGCATCCTCCAGCTGAGATGATAGACGACTTGCTTTGAGGCCAGTGTTGCTCTGTTATTGCCTGGCAGGAATTGTGCAGATGTTGAGTGGCTGCTCCATTCCACCCACCCTCACCCTCTGGAGATGAGAGAGCTTGACGTTTGTGAAGAGCTTGGCCCCTAGTTTGTTCAAACTTATCAGGGAGCCTACTTGCCTAAATCGAAGATCCACTAATCATTCCGTTATTGATTAGTTCCTTTCTATTCACTCTCACAGAATAATCACTGCAGATTTCTTGCTGAATATCTTTGGAGACTATGACCTTATTTTCTGTGTGCAGGAAATACACAGGTACAAAGCTATTCTCTGACTTGTCGTCTTCCACGCCCTTCATAATCTGAGCCTTTCCTCTTTACTGATGGACCTCTCTAGCATTGACTGGTCCCCTATTCCAAATGCCCTTAATGTGTATAATACACTTCAGTACACTGCATCAACTTACTCAATGCCTGGATCACTCATACCCCTCCTCTGTAGAACTACAGTGATGTGCTGCCAGCTGCACTGGGTCTCTGCAGACCTTGTTGCATTAGATAATGGCGTTGGCGCAGCCTGGGCCACATGGAAGGTCACTTGCTCCTTTGACCTCCTTCACTACAAGCAGCTCTGAAACACTTGCCTCAAACAACTGGAAGAAGCCGAAGCAAAGGCAAATAATTTTAAATCCATGTTCTAAACTAACACACAGTCCATCTAAATTTTGGAAGGTCATTCACAATCTACACCCCCATAGTATCCCTAATGTTCCCTGGGTCCTCCATCAGCTCTGCGAGTGAGACACCTCCCAGTGCATTTTTTAACTGAGATCTAGTTAGGCTCCTCAGAGATGTTCATCTGTTCTACTTTTGAACTGGACTTGAATACATGGCCCAGAAAGGGTAGACAACTGTTGCACTATTAGGTGTTTAGGCATGGAGGAAGAGTATACCAGTAGGTGCAATTCTCAGCCCCCTTACCTCATAAAGAAATTTCGACTGATGTTTCTCCCCTTTAGTTCTCCTCTTCCTCACTCCAACAGTCTGGTCGAAACAGCGGCAGTACCACCACTCCCTCACAGCTGGACTGTCATGTGAGCAGCTGCCTTACAGCTAAGGCCAGTGCTACTCCTTGGTCAGCCACTAGTGGGTGCCTGCACACCAGGTAGCCTCTGGCTTACCTTTCTAAGAACCAACCACCTCATGTCCATGATGCATCTGACCTCCGTCCTGTCCCCATTGTGGGACTGAGGGGCTTGCATGCAAATTTCAGTTTCAGAGAAGGCAGCACAATTGAGCCCAGCACCCTTTCATCTTCTTAGGGTGAGTAGGATTGTGCTGTGATCGGGTGTAACAAAGATGCAGCTCAGCCTGGGTGTCACAGCCTTCCTTCTGGCTGAATTCTTTTCTTCCTGTTTGAGTATTTAAAACTTTACACTTGAAATGGCCACATTTGTGGAAAGTTTTTGAAAGCTCTTCTAAACAGTTCAAAGAGCACATTTTAGTAATCAGAGGCATATCTGAGTGTCCCAGGAGTGGTCACACTTGTTTTAATTGGAATGCAGGCTTCTTTGATGTCCCTCCCTAAGTGAGGAGAAGGAAAGCAAGGGAAAGAAAGCGTGCAAATGCAGCAAGTATATATTTTAAATCTTCATTTTCTCTGCATGCATCTGGGGACATGGGTAATTCCTTTTCTCAGAATTGTGCGGCTGAGCTGTTGCTTTGCAGGCGCGGCGTGACAGGCAGAGCCTTGATTAGGTGCAGAACCTGAGACAGATGGCGAGGGATGGGAGACCAAGCTTTTTCCCTCTCATTATTAAACTGAACACCTGGCCAGCGGGCTGCAAGTAGGAAATAGAGCTACAGTGCTGACTGAGAGGCTGGCATGAGTGGGCATGGAAAAGTCTTGCACCCTTATAATTATTTTTCCATAACAACAGTGACTAGGCTTGTTTGGCTTGAAATTTGAGGCTGAGAGTTGATGCATGGAACTGAAAATCTGGCCCTGTTCATTGAAAGGTACTTGCAGCTCGTGGGGAATAGTGCTTCTAAAGTGTTGGTCTTAGTAGCCATATGTAATCATTTATTTATAATAATTGGTGACATGCAAGTCTGACTAGTTTTTGTAAGCTGAAGATTGCTATTATAGATGGGTTTTGACATTACCAATCTCGTTACACACTATTGGGACATCATACTAGAGTACATCAGAAATATATATATTTTTACAAAGCTGCTTCTTGTCCCTCAGCTTAACCTATGGCAACCCCCAGCCCAGGCTTCTCATGGGCTTAGTGGTTGTTCACCACTTGCCTTGCTTAGAACCATAGTAGCAGTGGGTGACCTAATCCGTGTGTGTGTGTGTGTGTGTGTGTGTGTGTGTGTGTGTGGGGATGTGCTTGTGCAACAGCAGACCATGGCTTTTTCCAGTAGCTTCTACTTTTTTCCTCCGAGGGTGGTGGCATACAGTGATGTGCACACAGTTGTGCCTGGCAGCTGCCAGATAGGCTCGGTAATCTCGCTGAGATGCCACACCAGTTTAGACATGACGGGGGTGTATAACCCCCCAAAAAAACGCAGCGATCTTCAGACCATGTGCTTTTATTGATTTTTAATGCCATCATATTGACATCATAAAGTCGTAATGCCATTTTTCTGACATCCAATCAATGGTGTTAAGAGATGGAAAGTTCAGGGAGTTCCATGTATTACAAAATAATAGATAGTAGCTGGCTCAGTGGTGCCGGAGGTTGAGGCACTGGTCGCTACCTCGTGCCATGCGCGTGACCGGGTTCAGGAACAAGCCGGGCTGCGGGGGATTAAGTGTCCAGAGGACTGCTCTTCTCTCTCGGTGGGGATTAGTCATCCCGCTTGTTGACTGCCTTCTGGCGGTGGCTGGAGGACAGTATGGGCCTGGAGGCTCGATCCGATGTCATCACGTTGGTGGGGGGCAGGGAAAATGGAGGAAAAATGAGCCTGGCAGGCTCGAGAATGGTCCGCTGCTCCCGGGACCATCCCCGGATTCTGGATTGGATCTCAGGGAGGGAGGGAGAAGGCGGCAACCTCCTTCCTGGCCCTGCCGCGTGGGGCAGTCTGTCGGGAAACTACTGGGAACCGGAGAGAACCCCTCTATCAGGAGAGCCGAAGCCGCTTGCCAGGACTCCGGACACAAACCTCTATGGAAAGAAAAAAAATAGATAAATAATAGAAAACCAACAGTTCTGGAGCCAGCTGCTGCTTGGCTGCCAACTTGCTGAGGCTTGGTGGCACAGCAGTGGTTGACTACATTGGAAGCCAGGTGCAGGGGGTGAGGCATGTAATGTTGTCATTTTGTACATGCATGACATTACACACGTTTTGGCTCCAACCCAGGGGAGAAACAGGAGGATACTCATCTCCTTTAGTGGATGATGCAGGTGACCCAACAGGCTCCACACCTTCCACTGAGGCACCCATTCACCAAGTGTGGTAGGCAAGTATTTGGTGTAGTCGGGCAGAAGGGGGATAATGGAGAGGAACAGGAGTTAAACACATGATGGAAAAAAAAAAAAGGAAACCATTAATTACTAGGCTTGTTGTTATCTCTGTATTCTGATTACATAAATGTCTTGCGTTTCGCTGTCATGAATTGTCACCAGAATCTCTTGATGGAATTACAGCCTTGTTACTGATTTTCTATCTGTCTTGCTGTCTGTCTGCCAGAGAAAGATGCATCCAAATATGGACTAAATATAAAAGAAGGTGCCTAGTCTGATATGAACACTAAACTTTAGTAAATTATTGAACTTTACACTCAATTCAGAAGATGCCTGATTGACAGCACTGGAGAGGGCCATCCTGTATTCCAAGTGGCAGGTACAGAACAGGCAGTCTCAGTGCAAGTTTCCCAGTATTGTCCCATCCCACCAGTGTTCCTGAACCCTGTTATGGAGACACCACTTCTGGTAGTGAGAAGGTATTTTGTATGTTAATATGGCCATTAAAACCACTTGTATAGCCGTAGGAGTAGTCTCACTTGTCTTCTTAGGGTACAGGAACTGCAAACAGGAAAGCAGCTCTGGTACCCTAAGAGTGCAGGTTGAGACTGTTTGTAAGAGTGGTCTCAGTGGCGATATTTATATATCATTCATGGAGGTTCATCAGTACTATATTAAAAATGTTAGATAGTCCCCCCAAATTTGTCATGGGCAGCAGCACATGAGATACTCTTCATTTATTTTTTCTTAGTTCTTTTTTTGCTCCTCTGTCTGGTGAGATGGATGTACCATCTTCTGGTCAAGTTTGGCTGTCATGGAGCCAGACAGAAGGGATTTAGCCCTTCGTTGCACCATAGCTATTAATTCCCTCCCTGTGGGGACACTGGCACCAGGATAACTGTTCCAGTGCAAGTGCTCTACAGTGTCTTTCCCCCTACCCTTCACTTCCACCTGCTGCACTAGCACCTGTATTTTTATAGGTGGCAGTGACAGAGCAATGCGATACAGCCTTCCCTCCCTGGAGGAGGACAGTATCTTATGGGACACTTGAGTCAACGCCCCCTGCCCCAGCAGACTCCTGACATCACAGTCCTTTAAGACACATGCATTGGAAAGGAGCGCTCCCTAGAGCTACTGTGTAATGGACTCCATCCTCATTCAGACGGACCTCTTACGAGAGACTGCCAACTAGGATGCTGTTAGTTGCAAATTATGCTGGTGGGTTTTTATGGTGTTCGCAACTGCCCACAGGGAATTGGATTGAAACCCACCACAACTCATTACACTTACGCCACCAAACAGCCATCAGATGATGTCTTTTGATCACTACCAACCTGGGCTAGAATGGGACCAGTGGCCTCAAAGTGAAAAGCTTTTTAAGCTGCTGACAATCTACTGAGCCATCCAGTCCCCTGATATTTAAAGCTCACTTGTAAAGAGGACGACTTTGCTATTCTAGACTGGTGTTTTCTTTTTATCTGTGCTACCTTTCAGTTCCTTCCAGATGAAGACCGTTATGTGTTTTACTAGAATCCCAATTACACTCAGCAAGCCAGTCAGCTGGCATATACAAAGTAGGTGCCCACTGAGCTGCTCAGTAATTCAGTAACGTGAGGTTTTAGAGCTGTTCACAGCTGACATCACTCTGCACAGAGTGCTCCAGTTTCCAGGTAGGGGATCCAGCTCCTAGTTTGTGTACCGGGTCTGGGTGAGGGCACATTTAGGAAGCCCAGAATTTTCCTAAGGCAGCGTTCATTGCACATGTACACCTGATCAGTGATTTGGAGTCAGTGGCAAGCCTTGCAGAAGGGGGCACACTAGGCAAACCAGGTGAAAAATCAGGGCCAAGAAATACAATATCGTAGCCTTCAGGCTTCCTTTGATAAGTATCGTAAACTTGCTTTTGGTTCCTTGGTTGGGAAAAGAATAAATATTGGAACAAAAACCGGGTGTGCTACACCAGGATATGAGCTGTCAATAAAACAAAATTCATTAAAACTGAAAATGAAGTTAGTCGAGTAATTTTTCGGAATGATCTATGATGAAAAAAGTAAACATTGTTTCTGTTTCTACACCTGATTCTTTACTGGAAGACATGCTCTCAAAAGGGGGAGGTGCAGTAGCCAGCCTGCATGCCAAGATTGTAGACGCTAGATTTGTTCAGGCTTTTAAAGCAGTACTAGCTGTATTCCTAAGGGAGAATAGCATGGAGGGGGTTACACATCATAAGTAGAGCATTTAGTACTTTTAGGTGCGGATGTGTATCCATACTCAAACTGGTTAAAGGCATGGCAATGCAGGAGGAGTAGACAAGATGGCCCAAGTCATCATCACAATACGTTGCTATGGTGCTGGGTACCAAGAAGTTGTTGGGGTGGGATAGAGTGGATTAATTGGCATTAATTGGCTAAGAGATTTACATAGTTCTGTATTTTGCTTGATAATTATGTCCCCTAACTCCCCTTCCTGCTCTTTTCTCCCCCTGAGAATTAAGGTTGCAGTGCTTATGTTCTTCCTCCATCTGGCCTCACTGTGAATGTCAGTTTTGCTTTCAGTCAGCTAGCATGGTGTGGAAGCCCTGAGGAGGTATGGTCACATAACTTACCCTTCATGGTGGGGTCCTTGGGGGCTCCCCAAATCCCTCACAAGGCCGAATTCAGAGCTCCTCTTGTGGGTGGCTGACAGTGTGGGGTATGAGAATACCACTCGTGTCATCCATGGCCTGCATGCCTTTTCCTTGATCTTCCACCACATGAATGCTGATGACTAGGATGGCAGAGTGTGCGATGGCATGTAGATGCATTTCGGTGCATGGTGTCAACCAACATCCTCCCCTCCCAGCCACTTCAGCCTGCACTACCACTTGTGCTCAACCAGGTGGTGGTGAGGAGGCAGAGTCAAGCACTTGCCCTCCTCCTATGAGGAGAGTGTCTTCTGGGGTGCTCAATTCTTATCTACTTGCTGGCCCTTAGATAAGCGGGGCTTGTTCCTGAACTTGGGTTGGTGGTGTCACAAGGGGTTGCGCTTCCACCACATCTACCTGCCAGCAGTTAGGTTTTTTTAGCCAGTTTCACATTTAGAAGGGACTGACGCATAGGGCAGTTATATGACTTGCTCAGGATCAAACAGTGAGCCACTGGATGTGGTGGAGTAGGACCTTCTGATCTGCAGCACTTTAACCACTAGAACAACATTTGCTCTTAATTGTGAGGAACACTTTTTTTAATTCATATTTCATGCCCCCTGTTTTTCCAGCACTGACTCCTCTTTGAGCCCCCTGGTGCCTCTCCCCTGACCCCCTCCTACCTTCACCCTCCATCCTCCATGAAGCTTGATTTTACCCCTCTTAGGTGGGGTGGAGGTGGTATACCTTCAAACATACATGACTTACGGCAGCGGGGCCTGGTCTGGATAAATCGGGGCCCTCAAGAAGCCGGCAGTAGAGCTGCTTTCCTTTTTCCTCCCCTTCGTCCTCCCTAGAAGATGCCGACATGCAAGGGGGACCAATGCGAATCTGTATGCAGTGCTTGCATTCTTGAGTCCCAGGCCAGCGTCTTCCCCCTCATACTCGGCACCCTTGCTGCAGTGCCACCTGTGGTCACTCAGGTGGCAGTACTGCAGCTTGTATAACGTCCTTTCCTCCCCAGAGGTGGAGAGCATCCTCCCCCTGGCTGATTCCAATGGCTCGTCCCTGAACATGGGTTAGCCCTACCACTGCTGCAACAGGCCAGCTTGTGAGGAGCACTTCTATTTTTTGTGTGTGAATTTAGTGCTCATGAAAGGTGCTGGCTGCACTGGAACTCGAGGACCTCTGCTTGCCTTATCTACAGTACAGGTACAGCACAGGTGATCACAGTGCAAGCTTCCTCACACTACCCTGCCAATGTGCCTCAACCCTGCCATTGAGGAGCCACCATGTAGGTGAGAGAATAGGTCAGACTCCATACCCATTCAGTCCTTGGCCTCTCATGTGAGACTACCAGTTAGTGCCAGTTGTGTTGGTGGTTCTGTGTTGTGGACACCTGTCTACTGTGAAATGGACAGAGACCAATAAAACTCATTTCACATAGGCCACTAAACAGCCCTCGGGTGATAATAACTTTTTGCAACTACCGACCTGTGCTGGATTTGAACTGGTGATCTAGAGGTGAAAGATTCCTTAACCTTCTACCAATCCCCTGAGCCATCCAGTTCCCTCCGAGGACCACTTTTATCATCTCATAAACCTGCTGTGTAGTAGCTGGTTGGCTGGGAAGGACCAAGTGCAACCTACAGTACTCTCTATTGATGCCTCTCCGTAATTACTTTTCTCTCAAGCTCTGTGTGTGTGTCTCTGTACCCTTTCAGGACTCCTGAGGACCTGTCGAGAGAGATCCTCAAGTGGCAGCAGCGGGAGCTCACAATGAAGCAGCAGAACTGCTCCCTCACCAGCAGGTAAGTGCCAGAAATGAATGTAGAAAGAAGGATGACCGCGGCGTCCTTGGGGCTGAGAAGGTGTTGCATTTCAGCCTTTGAACACAAGGTCTCCTGACATTTGGTTGAACTTCCTACACTTGACAGGTTGCACATCACTCCAGCTAACCCCTACTGTAATGTAAGCAAAAGCTTTTTCTCGTGGTTTCTTTAGTTTTTTCAGTGTGCATGCCTTTCAAAATTCTGTTACGCAGATGTGGGACAGTGGACTACAAAAAGTGGGACAGAAAGACAAAATGTGGAGCACAGAAAAAAATGTTGAGATAACACACGTACTGTGAGAGATAGTAAATTGACGTTTTATACAGGTTACTGTTAAACGTGATACATTTAAATGAATTTTTGATTTAAAGTATTGTAAAATGTGGGCCAGAGGATACCTGAGAGTTAAAATGTGGGATTTCTGTCCTAAGAGGACCAGTTGAGAGGTATATTTGGTAGATTTAGGCACATTTCTTCATGTGACAGCAGTCTGTCTGGAAGTTATGATCTCAGTGTGGATACCAGTCATTAAGGAATCAGATAGATTAGCTTTCTTGACGTAAATTCATCAGTTTTAAAAAGGGAAGGGAGTAGTAATTGATCTGCTTTGGAAACCAGACTTGAAAGCAGAACAATTAAATTTGGAAACCAAAGGCTTTTTTTGTGATCTTATGGGATTCTATTCAGAATTTGGTTTCTATTCAGAGTTTGGTTGCCCCAGAAAAAATGTTATAGCATCTATTGATCGTCCAAGAATCGGTCTTCACCATTCAGTCACGCTGATGGGTCTAGGCTGGAGGCACTAGGACCCCAGAGGAGCAAAGTCTTCTTTTGCAGGCTAGGAAGGGACAAACATCAATGCCGGTGCTAACCTTTCTCAGTTTGACGCCTCTTTCAAAGAAAGACAAGAGCAGCGCCCCCATACCTCAGTGCTCCTGTGGGGGTCCAATTGCTGTCAAGTACCAACATGACCAGTGCGAGACCTGCCTTGATGTTGGCCATCACAAGGACAGATGTGACACCTGCTTCTTCTTGGACTACCACACCCTTGAGCTGCAGGTGTTGATGTGAGGTCGCAGGCCCCCCCACCTTTGGAGGCAGATGTCACATCAGGAACTCTAATGTGAGTTTTCCAGGCTCTTTCCTGAACTTCTTCCCAGTACCTTTGGTAGTGAGGAAGTCCAGGGCACTCCCCATGCTTGCTTCACCGAGATGTCAGAGGTCCCGGTTGGGGGGGGAGTGTCAGGTGAACAGCTGGCTTCTTAAAGGAAGCCGGCTGAGTACCCCCCAGTTCATCGGCGGTGGTGAGGCTGAAGCTATATGCTTGGTTTATACCTGTGGGCGCCTCGATGTTGTGGTCTGGTGCCACCCTGGCTCCTGGTACTAAGACTAGTACCGATGAGCAGGGCGGCGATGGCCATAAGACTAGGCCCCCTTCTGGCACTGCTCATGGTGCCAGAAGAGGAGAGGGAGGAGTTCTGGAGCTGACCATGTCTCTGATCCTGAGGTGGTTGTTATCGTCTCCCCTCAGTGCCCTTGCGGCCTAGAAGAGGATGATGCTGCCGACTTTGGGCCTGGGAAGAGAGCCAGCAATGATAGAAGCCATCCTGGGCCTGGTTCTGAGCTTAGCCCTAGGCATGGAGTGTCTCTTGTAGTTCCCTCTCAGACTGGCTCTGGGGGACGGTGCTGGGTCACCTTCTGGCACCATTCATGGTTCTGGTGCTGTTCCAGGTGCAGGGTCTGGTCCCAGTGCTGTTTATGGCACTGGTTCTGGTTCTGGTTCTGGTGCTGGCCTGAGGGGGGGGTCCCTTTGGACTGAGGTTGGGCTTGGCCGGGTAGGGGGGGCAGTGTCAGCCTTAGTGAGGGGTTGTTTGGGCATGGCGTTGGGCTTGCAGCTGGCCCCTTGTTCAGTGCTGGTAGGAGCTCCGGTGTGGGCCCCAGCACTAGCCTGGTACCTTGTTTCTCCATGGAACTAGCTGGCCCTGTCACTGGTGGGGATTGGTTCTACTCTGTAGACCCTATCCAGCTCCGCTCTCTGTCTAGACCGGACATCTGAGATTGTTCAGCTCCACACAGATGAGTCTACCAGACCCTTCCTCTGAGCAAAATCCCCTAAGCACTCATACAGTCCTGGCAGAGGACCTGGCCTGGTCATCCATGACCCTACTCCTTCTCCCTCCTCCTATGCTTCCATTCCCTGCTTTGCCAGGTATTTCAGGTCCCCTGGGGCGCATGACTTGACAACAGTTCAGATTTACACCCTCCTTGGAATTCTCCTTTTTACGGCTGTGGACGGAGCCTACAACCGTTTTGCTTTCTGTTGCTAAAATGGCCAATCATGGCACCTTCCATGGGACTTTTGGAAGTATCCTTCTGAAAGTCCAGTGGAGCTTGTAACACTCCGCCATGAACAGCCGTTGTGGAGTAACAGCTGCACTATTTTGGCTGTTACTTCCGCATTTCAGGACAAGAACTATGCATGCACACCTTGCATTCATGTGCAGTTCCGCTGGCACCGCCATCTTGCAAATGACAGTGCCAATTGCCACAACTGCGCATCAGCCATTGCCGCCATCTTGGAGATGGTACTGGCACACCTCGCTCTGAGCTTGCAAGGTCACCACAGCCGTGTCGGCTCTGGCTAGAGTTTGACTGTCAGCACTCCTTGGAGAGGCAGGGAGACATTGTCTTGTGCTTGTACTTTTCTATTTCTGTTGAGTTTGCTCCTCTGGAGCTCTTGGAGTTTGTCTCCTCATTCTTGTCCTCTGATGAGCACATGAGTGCAGGTTAGTTAGGCATCCTGCCTCTCTAACTACACTGAGGTCCTCTGGGACCCTTGTTCCAGGCAGAGCTTTATAACAGGGCTGCTGCATCTCCTCTCCACCTTCAAACACCATGAAGTCTTGCTATATTATAACAATAGCAGTCAGCCACTGCAGCTGAACTGCCCCGGAGAGGAAGGAGTTAACTCCAGAAGATCTGGAGTTCTACAGCCCGAGGGCGCTGTGCCCAAAGCTCTATCTGGCAGTTTCAAATGAAACTGTCAGATTCTTTACTCCGCTTCACTGAACAGTCGCTCCGGAGATCAGCTCCTTCAGCTCGGTTCATTCTCGGTTCAAGCGAGTATTTTTCGGTTCATTTGAACCGGCCAAAGTTATTATTTTTACCGCATTTTGGTTTTAAAGCTCTATCTGGTAACTGTAAGTACAAAAATTTAAGTCTGTGTGGCAAATTAATTATCGGTTCGGTTTTGAACCGATCGGTTGTTTTTTTCTGTATTTTAAAAGTGTACAGTGGGTTTTAGAGGCGGTTCCCGTTCTTATCGGTTCTAAAAAACGGAATTATAACGCTTTTTCTAAATACCCGTGACACGTGTTAGGAACCGATAGGGTGTCTTGTTTGGCACTGCCATCAAAAGGGCAAGTTTTGATTAGGCTGGCATTATGTCTGAGAAACCCAAAAGAAAAACCGCCCACTGGGTTTCAACACTGTGATGTCTGTGGGGACGCTTGCCAAGGCTGACCCACACACCACTTGTGTTTATTGTCTGGGGTTGACCACCTCCTGTCAGACTGCCAGGTGTGTAAAATTTCCTGTAGCCACCCTGGAGAAGAGATTGGGCCGGCTCAGGAACGAGAGGCCAAAAGTCCGCTGACCCGGATGGTACAGCCTGGTCCAGTACCCACTGACCAGAGGGAGTGCCCTCTGACCAGGGCGAGACTTCCTCGGGCAAAGGAAGGCTGGTTCAGAGGAACCAGTCCCAAGTAAAAAGACAAGGAATCAGTAGGTCTGGAGTCCAAAATTGTGTCTCCAACTGCTGCAGAGATAGCTAAAGCCATTCAGATTGTCCAGTCACTGTCTCAGGGATCTGTAGAACCACAACAGCTGGTAAAAGGTTGGTTCTGCTCAGTCCCAGTGGTTCAGGATTTTGAAGTTGAGGATTTTATGAACACAGGAGGGGAGAGGAGGAATTTGATCAGTATATGTGTGGCTGGGGGTCTGGACGTGCCCATTGAACCGGACATTTCTCCAGACAGACCTTTAGAATCTCCTCCTATTCTGTCTGAGTCCCTTCTTTCTTTATTTTTACAAAAGGTTGTAGAAACCTCCAGCTTCCTTTTAGAGGAGGCTGTGGATGAGCAAGAGGAGCCTGATTATGTGGAAATGATGGATATTCCAGAGTCTAGGAGGTTGTCTATTCCTTTGCATAAGTCATTTAGGAAGCAAACAACAAAGATTTTAAAAATCCTCATTCTGTCCCTCCTGAGATAAAAAATGGACAGAAGGTATACTTTGTCAGGCTCGGATACAGACTTCCTTACTGAGCAGTGTAGTCATGTAGGTGTGGTACAAGCTGCAGCCTGTGACAAGGCTAATATTCCTCTGGCCTCACATCCTCCTAAGGATTCCAGGAAGATTGATGCCATGGCGAAGAAACAGTATATGGCAGCTTCTTTGGGGCTCAGGCAGGCAAATTATATGGCTTATGTAGCTAGATATCAGAAATCTAGGTGGGACACAGTATTGCAGTTAGCCAAGCAGGCCCACGCCAGCTGGCTAGTGAGTTGGAACAGGTGGCTGCTGATGGCATTGAAGCCTCTAAAGTTCAATTTCATACTGCTGTTGATGTTAATGATGTTTCTTCTAGGGTCATGGCCACTTCTGTAGCTTCCGTAGGTTGGCATGGCTCAGATGCACTAATCTGTCCCAAGATACCCAGTCAAAGGCTATGGATTTTCCTGTAGTGGGAAATTCTCTTTGGGGAACAAACAGAAACTATATGAAAAGATGGATGAATACAGAACTACCTACAAAGTGCCCAGGCTAAGGAAAAGCATGCCATGCCACAAGGCATGCTCCCAGAGGCAGGGACAGGCCTTTTTACCAATTTCAAGCCTCCTCTGCTGTCTCGTAGAGGGGTTTCTTCAGAGGCAGGGGTAGACGAGGCTCAAGTAGACCGTCCCCCTCCCCTCAGCCTAAGGCTGCTGCTAAGCAGGCACCCTGATGGGGTGCCCAGGCCGATTCTCCTGTACCAGTGGGCAGGTTGGCCTATTTCAGCCGGAACTGTCTGTCCCTAACTACGGACAGATGGGTTCTGGAGGTAATAGGCCAGGGTCTGGTTCTCAGCTTCAAACACTTTCCAAAGATGAGAGCCAGGCATTTTCCACCTGCAAATCCTTCAGAAGCCCTTGCTTGGAAGCAGAGGTTTCTGCTCTGCTGGACTGCAAAGCAGTGAAAGGTTCCTCCTTGCCATCAGGGCAAGGGGCTTTATTCAAGATACTTTCACCCTAAAAGACAGGAGAATGGCGTCCATTCTAGATTTAAGATACTTGAACAAGCATCTGTTGAAACCAAAGTTCAAAATGTTGACTCTGGCAATTATATTGTTTCCCAAGGCCAGGGACTGGCTAGCTTCCTGGACCTCAAGGATGCCTTATTCATGTTCTGATCAGGCCTTCTCACAGAAAGTACCTCAGGTTCGAACTGCCCTCAGGCCACTACCAGTTCAGGGCAATGCCCTTCGGCTCACCTCTGCGCCAAGGGTATTCACACAAATGTCTCGCTGTAGTAGTGGCTCGCTTAAGAAGGCAAGGGGTTGTTGTAGCCTTCTACCTGGACGACTGGCTCATTGTGGGTCAGTCTCCAGGTCAGGTGAAATCCCACTTGCAAGTCACCCAGCAGCTTCTCACTTCCTGGGATTCTGCTAAGCAACTTACTCAAAGTCAGTTCTTGGAACCAGTTCAGGTCCCAACTTCATAGGCGAGAATTGAACACAAGGTTAGCCAGGCTTTTTCTTCCTCTGAAAGGGTGGACAGACTCATCGCCTGGCATCCTCCTTTACTCCTGCGGCCTCTCGACCAGCAAGGCATTTTCTGCAACTCCTCGGGCACATGGCTGCTTCCACAGCTGTCGGCAGGGAGCAAGATTCCAGATGAGGGACATTCAGTTCCATTTGAGGGTTTATTGGTCTCAAAGGAAGGACCCCCTTACCAAGTTGGTCCCAGTTACTCAAACTCTGATCCTAGCCCTCCACTGGTGGCAGGTCCAGAGCAATTTAAGACAGGGGGTTCCCTTCATTCCCATTTCTCACTCCCTCACCCTCACCACGGATGCCTCCCTGTTAGGGTGGGGGGCTCACCTGGGCGACCTTGCCACTCGGGTATGGTCTCCTCAGGAGTCTCTGCTCTACATCAGTCTTTTGAACTCAGAGCTGTCATTTTAGCTCTTCGGTGTTTTCAGATTCTGTCCAGAACAAAGTGGTTCAAGTCAGGACAGACAATACCACCAATGTGGTACATCAACAAACAAGGGGCACTGGTCTTCAGCCTTGTGCACCAGCAATGAAGTTGTGGTCTCTGGCTTACTCCTGAACACCTCCTGATAGCGGTTCATCTCCCAGGAAGGACAATGTCCTGTGGATTTCAGCAGAATTTCTCAGGGCCATCAATAATGGGCTCTTAATCCACAAGTGCTGGGTCTAATTTTTTACAGATGGGGGACTCCTCAGATAGATCTTTTCGCAGCCCCAGACAACCACCAACTTCCTTCTTTCTGTTGCAGGCCTCCACTCTGGGCTCAGTCCCTCTGGACGCCTTTCTGTTGGACTGGAAAGGGAAGTTCCTGTATGCCTTTCCCCTTTCCTCTCCTTTTCAGGGTACTAGTAAAATCAGATCTCAACCTTGCAGAGTGATTCTGATTGCCCCAGATTGGGCCAGACAGCCCTGGTACCCTCTGCTCCTGTCCTTGGCAGTCCACCCTGCCCTGAGCCTGCCCAGAGTCCACGACTTACTGGCCTGTGCACAGGGAGAGTGTGGTATCCGACCTCAAATCCCTCCACCTCAAGGCTTGGCTCTTGAGGAGCTAGAATTTGTTGACTTACACCTTTCTCAAGGTGTCATGGATATTTTAAAGGCTTCAAGGAAGCCTTCCACTAGGCCACTTATAATTCTAAGTGGAAGAGGTTTTCCATCTGGTGCTCTGAGAGGCAGATTATCCCAGAATTTGCTGATCTTCCCATTCTACTGGACTATTTGGTCCATCTGAATTCCCTAGGCCTTAGACCAGCTACCCTGAAGGTTCATCTGGCAGCTGTCTCTGCTTTTGTGTCAGCTGGGAAGCCTGCCTCCCTTCTTCTCACCCGGTGTTCTCCAAGTTTTTAAAGGGTTACTTCATACTAACCCTCCTCGGGAACCAGCTCCGCCTGGGACCTGAATATTTGCATTGCTCAGTTAATGTAACCCCTTTGAGCCTCTGTCTTCTGCAGAGCTCAAGTATTTAACTTGGAAAACCGCTTTCCTAGTAGCTATCACCTCTGCCAGACGCATAAGTAAGCTACAGGCCCTGTCAGTGGAAGAAGATTTTATCTCTTTCCATAGAGATAAGGTAGTCCTAGGACTAATAGAAAGTTTTTGCCTAAGGTGGTTTCTGATTTCCACCTGAATCAATCTATCTCTCTCCAGTATTTTTCACTGAGCATTCTTCCTCAGGTGAGAGGAGACTGCACAGCCTGGATGTCAAAAGAGCCTTAAGCTACTATTTAGAGCGCACAGAGGTCATAGGTTCAATCCTCCAACTCTTTCTTACCTATGGCGAGGTTGGCAAAGGAAACCTGCCACTAAGAGAACAATTGCAAGGTGGATTGTTTCTTGTATCCAATTCTGTTATCAGAAACTGGTAGAGTACCCTCAGGATTGAGGGCCCACCCACCAGGGGTATAGCCATGCCTCAGCTGCTGCTAGAGACATCCCATTCTGGAGATTTGTCAAGCTGCTACCTGGAAGACAGTTCACACCTTACCAAGCATTATTCCCTGGATGTCCAGTCCAGGAGAGATGCTCGTTTGGCACAGCTGTGCTTCTAGAGCCTATTTCCAAGTAGGTTCTGACCTCCTCCATGGAGGTACTGCTGTGTAATCTGTTATTGTTATAATATAGCAAGACTTTATGGTGTTTGAAGAAAAATTACTCACCTTAGTAATTGCTTTTCTTCTCATGGAGTCTTGCTATATTATAACCACCCTCCCTCCTGCCCCTCTCAGAACTTCTACTTGGGTAGGGTGGCGAATTGGTGCAAGCACTGTGTCATGCCATTGTAGTTTTTCCTTACCTCTTTTCCTTTGGGTTAGGGATCTAGATTGTTTCATTTAGGTTATTTATATTGCCCCTTCCTGGACTTGAGTCTTTTGGGGAAGGGGGTTCATATGTGCTTGTCAAGGTGGTAAAAGCGAACCATAATACCATCAATTTTTGTTATTATGGCTCTGAGTGTTTCTTTGTTCTTTATATTGTTGTTATTACTACTAGTAGGTAGCCATGGGCTAGTGTAGTTTTTCCACACAGACTTTCCTCGTCCTTGATGTTAGTTAGAAGATCTGACAGTTTCATTTGAAACTGCCAGATAGAGCTTTGGGCACAGCGCCCTCGCGCTGTAGAACTCCAGATCTTCTGAAGTTAACTCCTTCCTCTCCGGGGCAGTTCAGCTGCAGTGGCTGACTGCTATTGTTATAATATAGCAAGACTCCATGAGAAGAAAAGCAATTAACTAAGGTGAGTAATTTTTTCTTCTTGTCCAAGTGGCTGAGATAGTCTCTGTCTCTCACACCCACTATCCCGTGCCTCTTAGGCCCAACCCTTGGTTCTATTGAGTTGGTTGTCAGTTTTTTATTATGCATATTATTTTTGTATCCTTTATTCTTTTCCTATCCCTTTGGGCTAGGAGTCTGTCTCTCTCTCTTTTTCTCTTCCACTTGCTTTCTCTCCTGACAAACAGAACTGAGGAAGGGAAGGGGCCAATGTCCATTACTGGCCAGCCCACATTTGCAGTGTCATTACATCTGCCTTGTAGGCTGCACCGGTGCCAACACCAGTCCCTTTCTAGGCTGCAAAAGACTTTGCTCCTGCAGGGTCCTAGCGCCTCTGGCATAGACCCATCAATATGTCTGAATGGTGAAGCTATTCTGGAAGATAAAGACTTACGGTGAGTACGCCATTTTTATATTTTACTTCCTTGCTTAATTTTGTTTTGTTTCTGCTAACATGCTTTTTGACTGTATTTACTTATATTGTGGGTCATCTAGAAACCTGTTCATGGAGGCATTGTAAAGTAAGGCAACGTAACATGAGGCCATTGTTACCGTGCAAGTGATGATCATGCTTATTTCAGTGTTGCAATGTGCAAAAAAACCTGCGCTTAATCCACACTAAGGGGTTCTCTACCTACGTGAGTCCAGGTCAGGACTCTCGAACAGTTCACAAAACCAATATTGTATCAAGCAGAAAAGAAAGGTGAGCATCGGGTGTAGATCAGGTAGCACAAATTAAATGACCCTCTGAGGAAGCCTTACGTCGAAGCGCTGGGTTGAATGGTGGCTGGTGAGTTGGACTGGGGTATGTCTGTTGTTATATTTTTTGGTAGCTGTAAATGTTAGCACTGTGTATGAACACTGAATTTGCACAGTAAAACCCTTTGCTGGATTTATGAAATATAGTGTGCTGTCACTTCATTTGGGCTACCTGACCTACACCCTTCTTTCGTGCTTGACACAATATTGGTGGTGTTATTTCAGTGTTGGCCTGCATCTTTGTCAGCTGCTGGTGGTTGGTAGAACTGATGATTTTAGAATGATATGGTTCACTTTTTTCAGCGGAATTTGTATATTTACTCTCTCCAATGAGCGTACATGGTACACAGTGCTTGGGGACAGTTGCAGTTTATCTGTTGTATGTATGGACACCTGCTTGCCCAGTTGCTATCAATCAAGGTATACACATTGCTGATACCATGTCATACAGATATGCAGCCCTAGAAATGGCGAACTCTTCGTTAGATGTGTGTGTTCTAGCATCTGATCGACTGTTAGTTAAATACTGGGTTCTGAAGGGCAAGTACAGATTTTGGACTGTATCCTTAAAACTGGTTAGGATTGACGAACTGGACTGGGAGAGTTATTAAGCGGAGCATGCTACATACCGTCCCCATGATGTACGTGGTAGAGATTAGTAGGGCATTCTGCATTTAGCTTTAACTTGATGCCCAGTTGCCCAAAGGTGTTTACACACTGGGAATGCTACATCTGCGAGATTTATAAGGTTGTTCCTGGTGAGTGCTGTCTCATTAGTGCATGCAGTGCAAGTAGCGTGGTGCAGCACAGGTCTGGTTATATTTGGATTTGCCCAGTTGCATTTAAACTTGGTATGCCGATTCTTAATACTGTTTTGTGAAGATTTCCAGATGGTGACCTGATTATGCGCCTGAGCTCTGACATTTGGTTGTGTTACATTTTCTGACATATCTTTAAAACTACATATGAGACGTTAGCAAACTTGATGCTCACATTGTTAATACCACATCTGGAACATTGATAAGGTTGGTCATGGTGGGTGCTGCCCCGCTGGTGCACACTCTGCTGTACTGGGGCCATCACTCAAAGCCTATCCGTTACCTACAGCTGCTGTAGAATGCTGCTGCCCCCTTACTAACATCATCAAGGAGATCAGGGCATACGACCCTGCTCTGCGCTCCGTGCATTGCCTGCCGGCTGTGTGGCAGGTAGATTTTAAGATTCTGCTGTTGACATATAAAAAGGCCTTTATGGACTGGGTCCTCAGTTCTTCAGTGAATGTCTTGAACCCTGAGTTGTGATTTTCAAGTTGCCAGCTTTTATAACTCTTGTTTGAAGTCAGTAGGCAGCAGCGTTTTCTGTTGCTACGCTGAAACTTTGGAAAACACTCCTACTGGACATTCAGACTGCCCGCTCAGTACATATTGTACGTTGCTTTAAAAGACAGCTGGAAGTTGAAAACATGGCTATTTAATTACACCTTCCTGAGTTTCTGATATCAGGATACTAATTAATTTTACCCCTTTTAGGTGTGTTATAATGTTTTTTCTTTATTTGGTTTTGTACTTTCTTTTTTAGAAATTAATTTGGCAGTTATTGTCCAATATTAATCTGGATTTTGATGGTGGTGTCTTGTTACGACTGATTTATTATTGTACTGCCCGTTGGTTTAAGAAAAGCATATCTGAATCAAAATCTGAATCTGCCTGCTTCTCTATTGCCCTGGTACTTCAACACATGTTAAGTCATATGTAGAGACACCATATGCTTGGTTGCACTTGAACTTGGTATACAGATTCTGAATATCAGTTTTTTCAAATATAGAAACGGTGACCTCACTATTCTGTGTGCATTCTAGCACTTGACAATCTGTTACTGTTTTTAGTGTGTATCTGTAAAGTGATTAATTGAAATTGTCATCAAACTTGAAGTACTCATTTGGAATGCCACTTCTGCGAGATTTACAAGGTTGGTCATGTCCATGGTCTGTGCTACCAGCAACACAGCAACATAAATTGTGAACAAATATGCTGACACACGCACCCCCCCAACCCCCTGCCCCCATCTATACCCATCAATTTAGTATGTATGAAGGGGGCATATTACACAGTGAATGTCGTGTCCTCAGTCCAAAGTGCATCCCTTGTGGACTGTGTTTGACATTTGACACTTAAGGGAGGAATTGCCTTTAATCTGTAAGCGTGTATTTTTTTTCCCCAGTTTTTCAAATACTAGTTTACTTTCTGTTGCTGTTCCATCTTTGCAAGCCTTTGAGTAAATTCCATGTGTTTCTGACTTGCATTCAGATCCTAAACACCGTTGACTGTAAGATGGAGTTTTAGGATCCTTGCTAAGCTCTTTCATTGCTTCCATAGTGTATCTGTGTTCCACTGTGGAATTCTGTGGTTGAAGAGACATAACCTACATCATCAAGTTCTAAAATGGCACTTACTAGTTTGTAAATCAGAAACACCCTTTGGGTTTACTATGACCAGAAAAGATGAAACTGTAGAAGTGGAATCAGTGTTTAAAAGTATAGCTTTTGCAGGACAAAATGATTTACTGGTTCAGTGTAGTTCTTCTTTCAGATGTACTGTACTATGCCCTGCCTTTCATAAAGAAAATAGCTTGTGGCAGGATCTCTGTCTGTTTTGAATGATGTTCTGCCTTCAGAATGCAGAATGCTGGTGGAGGAGGACCTGGTGGTGTCATTGTCACAGTACAATGATCTTCCCTTGTCAGTCTTCACCATTCATTACTGCTGGGTGTAAGCAGGAAGCGCGCACCCGCTATGGGAGTTTTTATTTTTTAGGAGGGAGGAGTCGGTGCCCATGGCACCGCCCACGAGAGCGACGCACTATGTGGTGCGTGAGGGGTGGCCGTTAGGCACCGCAGACTCCTCCTCCTCCATCCTAGTTCTGTTTCTCCCGCCATCGAGGCTGCACCCGCTGCATGAGTCAGAGCATTTCGAAGTATGCCACTAGGCCTTCTTTCGATGCCATCTACCCTATGATGACTCCTTAATCCCGGTAAGATCGTTTCAGTCATTTCTTTTAACGGCGCCGGGAGCTTTTTCTGTGTTATATTTTATTTTGCATCATGTCTGGTTCAGGAGCCAAGCGAAAATCAGAAGCAGGCCTTGCCCCCATGCGTTGGTGCTCCTGTGGCCGGCATTTCTCTGTGACGGACCGGCATGATGTCTGCCTGTGGTGCCTGGGACCTAACCATGATATGGACAGATGCGACACCTGCTTTTCGATGGACCACCATGTTATTGAAATCCACACGTTCAAAGTTGGCAAGGCCACGCCGACTTTTGGAGGGCGTCGTTGTTCTCAGGCCTCCCAGGCCAGAACTTTAGACCCTTTCTCCGGGTCCCCTCCCAGGCCTGTATGGTCTAGTGAGGAGGAGGAGACCTCCTCATCTTTAAGCCTTGCCAAGGAGGAGGTCTCTTTTGCGGTGTTGGAGGAACGGCGCGGCCCCTCCCGGGGTCGTGTCGGGGACACTGCCTCGCCAGTCACCTCTCCTGAGGTGCAGGCTCCCCCAGTGTCGCGGCCCATGGTTGCTGGGTCTGGTACTGGCTGACCCTTGACACCGCCTTCTGGTGCCGTCTCAGATCCTAGTGCTGTTCACAACACAAGAGATCGGGGCGGTGCAGCGCCAGTATTGTTCTCGCAGCGCCGTTGACCCGGTCAGCTCCAGTGGTAGCTCCATGTTGGGTTCCGGTGACGCATGTGGCGTCGGGGATTCGACCGGGGCCATAGATGGGTCAGGGCCACGGTGATGTGCTACGAGCAGCTGGCATTGTGAGCAACACCGGCGCTGTTCGCGGTGCTGTTTCTCAGGGGATTCTCGGGGTGGCCAGCGTTGAGGTCCTTCTGGTCGACTCCTCTTCGGAGGGGGATGATTTGGATGTGGACCCGGCCTGGCTCCTGATTCTTCCGAATCAGAATCCTCTGTGGGACGTGGTGTCAGGTGTCTCAGCGCTCCCATTGCTGAATATCCACAGCGATCTTCCTCTGAGGACTCCCAGGCTGGGGGTGGCCTGGGGTTCATGGGGGAAGGCGGCTTGGGGGTTCAGGAGGGACTGTCCCCAGAGGGGCAGACGCTGCCACCCTTGGTGCTGCGCCTCCTCAGGGATTAGGAGTGTTATCTTCGGGGGCCTCCCTTGGGAGGTCTATGGATCGAGGGACCCCTTCGCTGGGGTTGAGGAGGAGGGCATCCTCGGAGTCTGAGGGATTGAGGGGTCGGGGTGAGGGGCATCGGCAATCCCCTGCCACCCCTCAGGGTGCAGGGAGGAGCCGTAGCGGCCAGCCCCATCTCTCCTCCTTAGGTTCAGGGGTCCCGTCCAGTGGTGCCACTGTGGGTTGCCCTTCTGGACTCCTGCAACCCCAGGTGCATCACAGGGGAGATTCCCCGGTTGGGCTTTTCCGGAGTTCACATTCCCAGAGTTCTGTCCTGCGACCCGGTTTGATTTCAGGGATCCCTCCAGCTTGGGCTTTGTTCCCTGGATTTCAGAGCCCTGGCAGAGGACGGTCGCCTTCTTGTAGGTGCCCCTCTCTCATTCCTCTGCAGCCACCCCCCTCTCTTCCAGGCCACGTGGGTCCTACAGTACCGTTATCCTGGGAGACGTTCAGAAGCACTGCGGTGGCCTTCCCATCATATGTTAGGTACATGCACGAATGGGTCTTTCGCCTGTCCCCACCATCGCAGGAGTCTTCTGGACATTCGAGTTCCCCATCCTCCTCGGAGGGAGAGGAACCACTGCTCATCTGTCTTCCGACGCTGATTTCACTGAATATCAGCACTTCTTTTCAAGGATGGTTGGGATCTCCGTATTATTTCCTATGTGAGACAGGACACTACTGAGCAGGAGACATGCAAATTCCTCAGTGAATTCAGTGCCCAGCACTTGGTGGTGCCATCCTGGCCTATTCCCTTCCAGGAGGTGTCTATCCACACCTGGCAGTCTCCAGCCGACCCTCTCCCAGCCCCGGCAGAATGCAGGAGGAGGTATTGTGCTCCGTCTGAGTCCCTAGGTTCTCTCCGCAACTCACCCTCGGATTTGGTGTTCCTAGTGACCCCTTCTGGGCGCCGACACCTGGCGCATGACCGACCACTGGACTCGGATTCCCTACAGTTTGACCAGTGGGGGTGAAGAGCGTTCTCTTCTTCTCGTGCGATGTTGTGCATTGCGTCACATCAGGCACATCATGCTGCTTATAACAGGCACTTGTGATTGATGCTGGCTCAGGTACTAGCGTTGATGCCTGATACGGAGAAATCTTGACAGGCCATTGCCCTCTTCGCTGTAGGCCTGGAACTGGCAAGGCACCAAGCACGGGCATTTTACGACGCCAATGAGGTGGCTTCCAGGCTTGCGGGGACAGCGATCTGTATCAGGTGGATGATATGGCTTAGTCTCTCAAGGTCATCACCCCTGACCCAGCGTAGGGTGATTCACTCCACCTAATGAGGGACCCACCTCTTTTCCACCAGGGCTAAGAGGCTGCTGCAGGGGCTTCCTCCATCCCTTCATCTTCAGGGGACACCTTCTAGTTCTCCTCGGCCTTAGGCTTCCAGTCTAGTACGGCCATGGTCTCTCCTTGCTGTTTCTCACCAACATGAGGTTGAGGGTCTTGTTCCCTCAGGGTTATGTTAGTCCCCCTCTGGGGGGGCTTGGTACTCACCCAGCAGTAATGAATGGTGAAGATTGACAAGGGAAGATATAAAAATTATGTACCTACCGTAATTTTCTGTAACCATTGTCTTGTATCTTTACCGTTCATTACTGAATCCCAACCATCTTCCCCTCATGGACCTCCTTCTGGGGCATCCCTTCTGCCCTGTTTGCTTTCCCACCCCTCCTCCTTTCATGGCCTTTAGAACCTAAATCCCCTAGCCTTCGGGTCTTCCGTTGTTCTTTCAGAAGAAGGTATCATAAGTCTGGAGAGGGAGGAGAGCGAGTAGAGCTTCATCTTTCTCCTGAGGGAACTCTTTCTGATTACCCTTGAAGATGTCCCTTCTGGCACCTTTTTTCTTAGGCCAAGTTAGTTCAATCACCAGTTAACAGGAAAGTTCTTGAACGGTCCTGTTCCTTTGGTTCTCTGACCTTGCTGGTATCTCTGGATCTTGTCCTGTGTTCACCAGCCTGGTGCTAGTCAAAGTCTTCTAGCCCATTTTCAAAAAAAAAAAAAAAACAATTTTTTTGCCTTCTGGAACTGGTGATGTGATTCTTTGGCTCCTGCCTCTCAGGGAGTCAGAATGAGTTTCCTTCTCTATCTCTGTCTACCTTCCAAGGGGGTGCTCCCTTAGGGCTTCAATTCCCCCTTCTCCCCCCCCCACCATTATTAACATATGGCACTGTGCTAGTGGGGTCCCTTTTTTCCCCTCTCTTAGTTGGGTGGTCTCTCTCTCCAGAACAGATTATTTGCCTTGGCAGTCTGTGAGCTCTCAGCTTGAGTGATGGGTTTCAGGATGGCGGGAGGTGTAGGAAATCTGCCTTTTATGTATCAAACTGTGCAAAAGGTTCGGTCGAACCTTTTAGGTCAGTTTTGTTGAAGGGATCCTTGCTTCCTTGCCTTTGGTTCTGACCTAATAAGCCTTTAAGTCAATTTAACTCACAATTTGGCAGAAGTTTTCCCTCCTCCCAACATCCCCCTCTCTTCTTCTTCTTTCTTCTTCTCCTCTCCCTTATCTATTCCTCCCTCGGAGCCGCCCCAGGAGTGAGGCCTTGTGGTCCCTTAGGGTGGGGTTCTCCTCTTTACTGTCCTCTATCAGCTTATTCCTTTCCTTTTACTATCCCTCGGCTCTCTTGCCTTGCTCTTATTCTTCTATTCGCCTCTCTGGCTTACAGAACTGGGATGAGGAAGGAGTCTGTGTTGACTAACAGCTGCCCCTCATGCACCACGTAGTGCATTGCTCTCGTGGGCGGCGCCATGGGCACAGACTCCTTCCTCAAAAAAAAAAAAAAACTCCTGTAGTGGGTGCGCCCTTCTGGCTTACACCCAGCAGTAATGAATGATAAGGATACAAGAGAAGATCAGGAATTACGGTAGATACGTAATTTTAATTTTTCGTAAATAATTTCTGAGAAGCGTCAATTAAGCTAATTGGACGATACATACTAGGATCATTCAGTTGTTCCTGTTTATGTATGGGGTAGATTATACTCTCTTTCCAATTATCCGGGAATTCATCTCCTTGCAGAAAGCCATTATAAATACTGAATAGAACAGATATCCACCATTCAGAAAAGAACTTAAAAATATCTGCCAATATCTGATCCGGTCCAGGAGCTTTGTTGTTTTTGATAGAAGAAATTGCATGTTGTAGCTCATGATAATAGATTACCATAGGTCTTGGTTTCTCTAGAGTTTGTAATTTATTATACAAAATTATTCCAATGGAGGACCTACTTTTCTCTTCTACTGAAAAATATAACGTACTGTAATACATTTCCCATTCAGCTGGCATAACGTAAACCTCCAAGTGATTTGCATATTGATTATATCCTTTGCTTACCAAACTTCAGAAAGTTTTAGGATTCTTATCTATTCTAGATTTCCTAAGCTTATTCCACATTTTAAGCCTATCATTTTCTCTTTTTTAGCTTCCAGGACCCTATGATAATTTTCCTCTTTCTTTGTTCAATATAGTAAGGTTCTCCCTGGTTTTGTTCCTTTTAGTATAACAAACTAACTTGTTAAGTTTATTTTTATAGACCTTACATTTAGCATTAAACTGTGTTGATATTGTGTGTGTGTTTGTACCTTTACTGTTTTGAATAATGGTTTAAGGAAATCAATGATATTTAGCCGTATTTAACATGACGGCCTGTCCTCACTTGTTATATTTTTTTATTATATACATACTTAAGACTGCTAACCAATCAGACTCCAGTATTAGCTCAAATTGACTAATTGAGTCAGTATTCAATCTTATTCTTTTCAAGTTGAGTACCTAAAGTTCTTGAATATTCAATTGCATAGCTGGCAGAGCACTTGGGAGATTTTAAAGAAAAAATAGTTAAGACCAGTGAATGAGCAGATTCAGAACGATCCATTACTTTCAGGTCCAGTAGAGTTTCAGCAGCTTCATAATTAATCCATACCAAATCAATAGTTGATGAGCCTAGAGGGCCCATAAAAGTGAATTCTCCTTCATGGTCACTACTAGAGCGGCCATTTACCAAGTAGAAACTTAGACGTGACATAGATTCGTATAAAATAATTCCCTGCCTGGTGTGCCTGACATCTTTACATTTTCTAATTGTATTCAGCTTTAAATTTGTCAAATCAGGGATAATAATAGATTCTTCCATAGTACCTTTGTAACAATCTTCAGGTACTCTAGCATTAAAATCACCTATTATTATTAAAGAATGGGATTCATACTTTAATAAGAATTCCTCCATAATATCTGCTAATGTTTCCCAAACATCTGTCTTGTAAATATTGCTTGTTTTAGGGGGGATATAAACATTCATTATAATAAAATTCAAGTCCTTATTGTTAGTGATTTCTAATACCAAAAAAAAAAAATGGGGTATCATATTGTAACTTCGTTACATATAGATTATACTTTATTTTCACATAAATAGCCAAACCAGCCTGATTTCTACCCTTTGCGTATGGTGTATAACCTTCTAGTTTGGGAAGACTTTCCCCTATGAACCATGTCTCTTGAAAGCACAAAATGCCATCGGCTCCCAAGAAATCCTTCAACTACAAATCAGCAAACTTAAGCCGATGTTACTGTGCATGCCCGAACTCGGAGCTTGAATTTTTAATAACAAATTTAACCACCTTACACTGCTCTGTTTTCAACGGGAATTGTTTGTTGAGGTACAGCTCAAAGACCTCTACATGGGACATAGTTTAGTTTTACTCTGTGTAAATGTGCCTCCCTCATCATGAACGAGCATTCTGGCAAAGGACAGGATGATCCGGGAGGTACTAAGGTCACACTCTGTCTTCTGGTGTGGTGGCACCTTAGAAATGGTGCGCCCAGGATCCCATTACAAACAGAAAATAACTTTTCAAAGGTTAGCCGCAGTCATTGTAAACTTTACAGGGTATGTTAATTGGGCCTTTCTGCAGCCCTAGTGATTGCAGGCACTGTTTTGCTCAGTTTTCCTTTAAAGCCTTGTTACACTGCAAGAAAACATTCGGCATTGACAAATTCTTGTTTTAAATGTTGTATATCATTGTGGTGAGTGGATTCTTATTCCAGTATTGCTGCCATTTCCATTATTAGGTCATTATTGGAATGGCCTTCTCCCACTGTTTTGCATTTATCTGCAGGTGTTAATGCCACTCCGGAGTACTTGTTTCCTCAGGGTGGACGCATCCATAAAGCCAACATAGCTGGAACTTCTCCTTTACTGGCGGGGGTTCGTCCTGCTGCTATCCAGTTTTACAGCTGGGAGAAATGAAGCTCAACGAGGTCAAGGATCTTGAGTAGGTTCAAGCAGTGAATTGGTACCTGGCATGAGATTTGTTCCTAGAACTTGTTGGTTCACACTTCAGCATACGACCCCCTTGATCCCCTTGTAAATACATAATTGAAATGTGTCATTGATGCTTGCTTTTCAGAGTTCAGTTCCAGATTGCCACATAGCTTTTCCTTGAAGTGCGTAGCTGCTCCTCACTCAGTGGGAGTAGTTAGCTCATAGGTTATCCAGAATGAAAATGTTGTCCATGCTGAAAGCTCAACTCTGTTTTCAGCCAAAATGTACTCAGTATCTTTTGTGGCCTGCTAGGTAATAGTGCCAACTTTTGTGTTTGCCTTTTTAGGCAGTTTGGATAGAATGCAGTCTCGATGTCCCCTTGCAGAGCTCGTATATGTTTCAACCCACTGGGTAGCACTTCAGGCCATGTTTCCATAATTTTACAACAAGGCAGACTAAAAATACTTATTCGGATAGCAACTTAAAATGTTTGAGGTTAAAACAGTACTCCAGTACGAGGCCGTCAGCACTGTATAGTTGCTGCAAAGCTTCTAACCTTTGCTATAACAAAAGAAAAGGACCTTTGTTTTATATACAGTGTCATCCATAGACAGTGTTCCAAAGCACTTTATAAGACATGAACAATTGCATCAGCAACCTCAAGCTGGGAAGATAGAGGGCAGTTAAGGCAAGTTGAGAGGAGGAAGGTGTGCGCTACTGCACAAGACAAGACGGCCAGGGAAGGCCAAGACACACACACACACACACACACACACACACACTGAGGAAGTGATGGTGTGGAAATTCCAGTTGGGCCTCTACTCCAAATCTGGAGCTAGCAGGGGAGATTGCTGACTTGCCTTCATCCCCCTTCTGTAGAACTGCCCAGATCCACACAGCCTAAGCAGTAGTTCTTGAAAGAGCCCCTCACAGCATTGGGAGAACTTTGTAAAACGTAAGAGTTATATGCAGTGCCATCCCATGTTCTTTATCGCTTCATATATTTTCATTAATTAGTTCCTGATGTTCTTTATTACTGAAAGGAGCTGTATGATAACAAGGTCATTGTTCCCTAGATTTTACATGCTCTGGCTGCTTGTCTACACCCAACATCACAATCCCCTTTTTATGACATTGTAATTATCTATACAGCAACATATTGTGATGTCATAAACAGAATTATGTCGGGTGTAGGCAAGCAGACAGCGATGAAAGGGTAGAAATACTGCTTTCACAGAAATATCCTTCGTAATAAGGAAGTAAGAGTGAGAACTACAGAAAAACTATGAAATATAAGCTACATTTATGTCTCAATATTATATTTTTCAAAGTTGTCAACTGCATCAGGAGCTCGTTGGAGCAAAATGTAGAATACTATCTTGTAAAGAGATTCTGATCAGTTCTCCTGCAGTTCAGTTGTTCTGTAAAGGCGCTTAAATTTCTCTGCGCCCCAAATAAACTTCATCATGAGCTTGCATGGCATACTTGTTTTTGGAGCTGTTGGACTCGGGCAGGCTGGATGGACCATTTGTCTTTTCTGGCATCATTATCAACGTTTCAGTGTTTCTATGTGACTTCTTTCATGTGTGTGTGTGTTAATCTCCATCCTAAAGCCTTAATCTGTCCAACATTGCTGGTGAACCATGCTGTTCTTTTGCAGACCATCATTAGATGGGTACAGAGTTGCACCAATGTTTCAAGAGTTGAGGACACCCTGAAATCATGTGCATCTGCTGCTGAATTTAAGCCCACAGAACAGGATGTCAGAAATGCCCATTGTCCAATGTTGATTGAATGCCAGGAGCAGCTTAGAATGGAACTGAACCATTTCTGCAGTTAGAAGTTTTGGGATTTCAGATTTGACTAGCGTGGCATAATGGCCTGACAAGACCAGTGGACCAACACTTAAGACCGAAATCCAGTGGATAGCCCTTTGTGTGTATTGGTGTGGAAATATGATCATGAGCCAGTGTTTGTATCAACAGGAGAAGCTTTCGTGAGCATAAATCATACACAGCTTTAACTTTTGCAGTGATGTTCTTCAAGCACAGTAAGTCTCTGTGTCTCCACTGCTAGGACTGTGAGCAAATTCTCCCTCATACTCCAGAACTTGGTGTTCCAGCCAAACCTTGCAGCTTGAGGCAGAGAAGCTAGTAAGTACTGTAAGAGCGTCACGGTCAGTATCCCAGGCCACCAATACTAACCCAGTTTTAAAGGGTAGCATTTTATTTTTCAGTATGATCGGCAGTCATAATTGTGCACAAAGCTTGCTAAAACATGTCTGTGAAACAAAATTAGCAGTAAGGCAAGACAGGAGGCTATTAAGGAAAGTCCACTTTATAAGGGCATCCATATCGGTGACTTGGAGCATCAGGTTGTCTTACTTGCAGATGACATCCTCCTTTATATGGAGGAACCTGAGCTCTCAGTCCCAGAGGTCTTCTGTATCCTGGCCCCGCTTTAGTGGTATATCTGTGTACAAATTAAGTACGAACAAAATAGAAGCTGTGCCCTGCTATTACCGCTAGCCCAGGGCTGAGAGGACAATATCCTTTTCGCTGGGGCCTTCGAGACATTAAATATTTAGCCATTAAGCTTCCCTATCAATTTGAACATATCTATGAGATTAACTATGAACCACTACCCCCACCAATTAACAGTGGATCTTCAATGTCGACATACCCTGCCTTTAATCGTTGTGCGTAAAATTGATTCCGTTCACATGATAGTATTACCCCGGTTTTTATATGTTTTCTATAATGTCCACTTACCGATCCCACCACGGGACTGGAAGAAATGGAGACTGGCTGTCTCTAGATATGTCTGGGGTGGACATTGACTTCAAGTCTGGTTCTGTAATGCTCCCCAAGAGTAAGGGAGGCCTGGGCCTCCCAGACTTAAACTTATACTATATGGCAGAATAGCTCTGTATCCTGTTTCACTGGTATTCGCATGGCCCTGGCCCTGGTCCCGGCCCCCAGTTGATAGAAATGGAAAAAGAAATGTTGCCCTTCCCAGATATGATCAGGTATGTATTGGGAGAACCCCTGTGGGCGAGATATCGAACCCCTGGATAATCCAAGTTAAAGAAGTATGGCGGAAGGTGGTGGTGAACACAGGGTTACAGTACCAGATACCATGGGTATGCCCACTTGCACACCTTCCTGATTTTGCCCTGGCAAGACCGGATACTGCATTTTGAGACTGTCAGGAACTAAACATATTTTATCTAAGTCCGCAGTGTTCCAGCGCAGATATGAAATCATTTACAGAACTGCAACAGCAGTTTGGCCTTAACTACAGAGATTGTTACCATTATTTCCAGGTCCGGCACTATCATGCCTCCTCATTTGTTGAGGCTTGAGACTCAGGAGTGCAAGGAGCCATTATTGCAGCCTTTGTACTACACATTAAATTGCAGACCACCGCACATCTTATTTCCACTATTTATAAAGCCCTACAAAATACATATAGGTATAATACCAGGTATGTTGCTTTATGCTGGGAAGAGGGGCTAGATATTCAGATTGGGATGGCTGAGTGGGAGAAGGGGTGTTATGAAACTGGAAGGATCACATCCTCTCCTATTTGGCGGGAATATGCTTGGAAACATCTTGTAAGGTTTTTTTTGATCCCTGGCTGTCACTGCCAAATATGCAAAAAAATGGTAGTTCGGATTGATGGCGGGGTTGTGGTGAAGCCCAGGCAACTCACACATACTTTATGTGGTTGTGCCCTGTACTTGGGACCCTGTCTTCGGATGTTGGAAAGGGGCTATCACAGAGGTTCTGCATGTTCCTCTGCAGCTGTCCCCACAAAGGTACCTATTTCATTTATACCCTAACGGTATCAATCATAGACATATTAAATATCTCCTTGGAATCATTCTCATTGCAGCTAAGAAATGCGTCACAAGGAAGTGGTTGATCAATCAACCAGTTACCTTAGAGCAGTGGAAAACTACTGTTAACAACATATATAAAATGGAAAAAAAAAATCACATTTAGCTTAAATGATAAAACTGAGGTCTTCTCTTCTTGATGGACTTCTTGGGTACTATCTGTGATGCAGCATGATTCCACTTTGTTCCCAAACAGCTCCAACACCTGGCTGCAAGCCTTTAAACTAGTTAGAGGCACTGGTCAGGCTGTTGAGGCTCCAGAGGCAGTTGTAGTGATATCCTGGGATGCAAGGTGCCAGATCGCAGTACTAGGGCTTGACTGAGGTCTCCTTGGGTGCTCCCATGCCCACCCCATTTTTATACCACCTCACAATTGGTCTCACACCCTGAATGTCAGTACACAGAACAGAGGGAGACTGGAGCAGCGCACAAGGCTGCTAAAATCCCATGTCTAACCCTCTTCCGCACCACAGAACAGCAGGAGACCGGGGCAGCACACAAGGTAAAGGAAACACAATCCTGTGTTGGCGTAGCTGTACTGTGCTAGCCTGTTGCTGCTAACCTCCCCCCCCACCCAACCACCACCACCACCACCCTGGGTGGTGCTTTCCTTTATTGACAGTCCGTCACATGACCAATCACATACTTCTTCTCCCATAACACAATCTCCCCAATTTCTCTGCTGCAGGTTATATCCAGTGGCCACTAGGAGCTGCTGTTTCACCATTCACTCCCTCCATTCATCCCCAATATAATGTACCTTTGTTGTGATAGTAGTCACGCCAAGCCTGCCACAGGCCTCTCTATTGCTTGAACATGTTTGAAGACCATCATAGATACATAGACAGTGTTTGCAGAGAAGGGCCTATGGCCCACCCAGTCTGCCCATTTGAGCTTGTAAGTTTACTTTATGTTTTCCTAAAAGTCTTTTGCCCCTAAACCTTGACCTCCAGAATTCCTTTATGTCTATCCCATGCATTCTTAAATCCCATGATTGTTTCAGCCCCCCACCACTTCCTCTGGCAGGGTGTTCCACTTGTCCACCACCCGTTCTGTGAAGAAATTCTTCCTCACGTTTCCTCTGAATCATTCTCCCTCCAACTTCATCGCATGCCTCTAGTCCTGGAACATCTTTTCCACTTATAAATAGTGTATTCCTGCACGCTGTTCTTCCCTGTAGGATACTTGTATGTCTCTATCATATCCCCTCTCTCCCTCCTCTTCTCCAGGGAGTACATATTCCGTTCCTTCAACCTGTCCTCATAGGACTTGTGATGCAATCCATGTACCATCTTTGTTGCCCTCCTCTGAACCTTCTCTACCCTGTCTATGTCCTTATGTAAGTAAGGTCTCCAGAACTGTACACTGTACTCCAGGTAGGGCCTCACTAGTGTCTTGTATAGTGGAATTATGACCTCCCTTTTCCTGCCGGTGATGCCCCTGCCTGTGCATCCCAGCATCCTATTTGCTTTACCTGCTGCCTTGTCACACTGTTTCCCTACCTTGAGTTAATCAGAGATGATAACCCCAAGATCCCTTTCCTGCTTGGTGCATGCTATATCCTCGCCCCCCAACTGATATATTGTGCCAGGGTTTTTGTGCCCCATATGCATTATCTTGCACTTCTTTGCATTGAATTTAACTGCCAAACCCCTGACCATTCTTCAAGTTTCTGCAGGTCCCTTCTCATTCTGTCTACACCCTCTTGTGTGTCTACTCTGTTACAGAGCTTTGTGTCATCAGCACACAGGGAAATTCTGCCTTCTAGGTCCTGCGCAATGTCACTGATGAAGATGTTGAATAGGACTGGTCCCAGCACTGATCTCTGTGGTACCCCACTGATCACTCTTCCCTCTGTAGAGTGACAACCATTTACCACCACCCTCCGTGTTCTGCTGCCCAGCCAGTTACCTACCCACTGCACTACTGTCCTGCCCACACTCATATTCCCCAGTTTGTGTAATAGTCTTCTATGTGGCACAGTGTCAAAGGCCTTGCTGAAGTCCAGGTAGGCCATGTCCACTGCCCTCCCCTGATCCACCTCCCTAGTCACCCAGTCAAAAAATTCAGCGAGGTTGGTCTGACATGACCTCCCCCAGGTGAAACCATGCTGCCTTGGGTCCTGTAGTCCATTGACAATCGGTTGTTCCACCAATCTGTCCTTCAGTAGTGCTTCCATGATTTTTCTCACTACCGAGCTGAGGCTGACTGGTCTGTAGTTCCCCGCTTCATCTTTGTTCCCACTTTTAGGCCCTGGGGGAAGGAGACTGCTTTCCCACTACTCTAATACCTCCTGCAGTCAGCAGGTAGCTTTACATTACATCCTGTCATGCAGGTTGGTACCAGTGGATGGAGCACATCATAAGCTTTTTTTTTTGCCCGTGCTTTGCTTAGGCTGTGAATTAAAGAAGTCTTTTTTTTTTTTACATAGGAACCAAAAATAATTCATCCTTTCTTTTATCTTTCCAGATGGAAGCAATGTTTTTTATATTGCAGCAGCTGCCATTCTCAAAGTTATGTGCAGCCTTCACCTCTGAAATCCTTTTTTTCAGTTTACTCCCCTCCTCCCCCCCCAGTGACTTGTGCATTACCTCCATCTTCTTGTCCCTCTGGCTAACGTCGGGCACTGCTATCCATTTGGATCCCTGGTCCTATCCTCCAGGCTCCAGAAGAGGAGCTTCTTGTCTCCCAGCACCCAGTTGCCCACCTCCCCCACGGCAAAGTCAAGACCATGAAGGGTGTCTGGGATGGTTATATGCTTGTTTGTGGGTAAGAAGAAGCTGGGGGAGGTGCCTTGCCTGTTGATGTGAGAGCCCCAGCGTGCACTGGTTTTCCTAATTATTTTACTTGGGGGTACTCCCACCAACCCAGCTTATGGTGTGCTCCATCCACTGATACCAGCCTGCACGGCAGGATGTAGTGTAAAGCCACCTGCTGACTACAGGAGGTATTAGGGTAGTGGGAAAGCAGTCTCCTCCCCCAGGGCCTAAATGCTGTGTGTCTACTACATGCTTAAAGTTTTTCTGGCTTGGGGTAGGGAATTGGGTTCCACACAAACCGGAGTTCCCCACTTGGTAGAGGAATGTGCAACCACTTGAGCCATTGATTCCAGGTTCTGTCTTGTTGTTTTTTTGGTTTTTTTTAACCCGTGCTTTGCTTAGGCTGTGAATTAAAGAAGTCTTTCCTTACATAAGAACCAAAAGTAATTCATCCTTTCTTTTATCTCTCCAGGTGGAAGCAGCATTTTTTATATTGCAGCAGCTGCCATCCACTGTGTTTCTCTGATGAATTGTTGTACTGTGGGGAAAAGGTGAAGGATTGGCAAGGCTGGTGACGGCAGACTTTGGTCTAGCTCTGTCTGCAGAATGTTCACAGCAGTTTAGAGGGCTGCATCTGATGTCTGCCTGACATGATACCTCCAAACTTGCAGATAAAATGGCTGAAACAGGGAGTCTTGTCAGTAACACAACAGGGAAGAGAAAGATAACACAAATCTGCAGTAGAAGGATTGCTTGCTAACGTTTGAAGTAGATGCATGTTCTGTGCAGGTAACTAGTACATGTTGAGGCTGGTATTGGAAACTGGCTCAGAGTTCCTGTGTAGTGCAGTTTCCACTGTGCTGTACAGTTCTAGTGCTTTGCTAATCAGTTGTGGAAGCCTATAGACCAGTCTTTTTTTTCCATATGTATTTTGTAGCATTTTTCCTGTTTTCTTCCTGTAACCCGTCCCCACACATTGGACACGTGTGCACGCTGTTTCTCGAGGTGCCCTCCCACTACGTGTCACCCTCTCCGCTAACCACCAGACCTCCACTGGTGTGGGACTACGGGAAGGGGGTTGGCAGCCACCCCGGGAGAGGAGAGCTGCCTTCTGGCTGCTCAATCCTGCTCCCCCCCCATGCTGGCTCCCCGATGACTGAAGTCTATTCCCAAACCCGGGTCACCAGTGTGGCGCAAGGTAAGGCGTCCAGTGCCTCAGCCCTCTGCACCACCGGGCCAGCTATAGACCAGTCTTTTATTTGTTTATTTTTATTTATTGGAAACTTCAGAGAGTACCTTTGAGCACAAGTGCTAATTTACAAAGGTTCCACGTCCAGTACATGGTCACTAGGGCTATGCAAGGGCCGAATATTATTTCTCAAATACCATGAATAGTAGGGCTCCTGAATGTTAGTGAGCCCTTCCCGAGTAGTGGACTGTTAATGTCTGGGAACTTATTGGCCACCTGATGGGGGGCAACAACCTCCTCTCCTCCCAGCCCATAACTAGGTAAATGTAATCCACATCTCCCACCCTCCTCCCCAAGCACCCCCAAGTTTTTTTTATACATTTAAAGTAAAACTAGATCCCCTTGATGGATGACTGGCTCAACCCACCTGTTTTCACGGCCAGCCACTGTCTTAATGTATTGTAAAGCGCTCATTTGCACTTAAAAAAAAAAAAAAAAAAAAGATGTAATTTATGCCTCCTGGCACAGCACCTGACCATTCTCCCACCCACCAGCACCCTTTTCTCAAATATAAGTCGAGAAGGTGACCAGCGCAACCCTCCCTCCTTCCATGGTCGGCCACTTTCTCATGAATGAAAGTACTTGTATGCTTGCTGTTGTATGACCACGTGATCATGTGACTATACCCAGTTTAGTTATGGACATACTGCACGATCAAGATTATCAGCCAGAACATTACCCTCACTCATGCTCTGCAACGCTCTGTGCCATTCCCACTCAGGAATTCATCTTGACCTCCTCCTGTTGAAAACCTGATAGTACAGTTTCCACAACCTTACCAAGTAGGCAATGCCACATACCTGGGACCTGGGAGAGTAAAGCTCTTTATGCAGTAGACAGGCTGCATATAAGTATTGAGTGCACTAGAGTGCTGAAAATCCGATTTAAAGAATATATGGGTAAATATCTTAATTTACACTGATAGGAGGATTGCAGCAGGGATCACAGTACCCTTACTCGCCTAGTGGAGGAGGCTGAATGGCCTCCGCCAGACCAGGGCAAAAGGAAGGCAGTTCAAATTAGAGGCAGAGGGGTGGGGACAGACATGTGGACTGGGGTGGGGATGAAGGATGTTAGGGGGGACTCGAGTCATGGTGGAAGGCAGTGTCTGAACGCAAGGAGTCCAGGAAACAAAATGAATGAGTTGCAGTCACTGATTGCTGAGGGAGAGGTGGACATGGCAGCCGTCACAGAGACATAGGCCATGACGAATCATGATTGGGACCTCTCCATCCCTGGGTATAAGATGTGTAAGAAGGACGGTTGGGGGGGTGGAAAGAGAAAGAGTAGTGGCTGTGTATGTGAGGGAAATGATAACCTGTACTAAGCAGGAAGAAGAGGTGGATGGAATGACAGAGATTATGTGAGTACAGCCCAGGTACAATCCACAAAAGCTAGAAAGCTTAGGATAGTGGTGTTGCACAGGCAACCAAACCAGGTAGAGGAATTAGACAAGGAGCTGGGGTCCAAAATTGCAGAAATGGTCAGCAGTGGGAAGTAGTGACTATGGGGAATTTCAGTCTGTCTGGGTATATTTGAAGATCCCAGCTACCACCTGTACCAGAACTCAGGTACTGCTGGATGTATTCCAGAGTGGGTTCCAGAAACAGGGTGTCCTGGAGTCCACCAGGGAGTGGGCCATACTTGACCTGGTCCTGTCTAATTGTGCGTGTGTCCAAGAAATAAAAGTGGAGGCACCGCTTGCAGAAAGCGATCAACACACTGTGCGGTTCCACCTGGACATGGGCAGGGAGAGGATTAAGACCAGTACAAGGGTTTTTGACTTCAGGAAGGCAGACTACAGTTGGATGGGAGAGATTCAGGGAGGGCACCTTGCTGAGATCAAGAAGGAGAGGAAGGTGAATCAGAAATGAGCCATAATCAAGGAGGGGCTTTTAGCAGCCACTCACAAGTGTGTCAAACTTTAGTGCAAAAAATCTAAAGCCAAAAAACTCAGCTGGTATAATAGGGAGGTAGCCCAGGTAGTAAAGGAAAAGTGGGTAGTCTTCAGGGAATACAAGCACATCCAGAATGAGGAGGAGCGAGAGATAAGTATTATACCAGCAAGGGAGGTGGGCAGAGCAGTCTGGTTGGCCAAGGCTAAGAGGGAACTGCAACTGGCAGAGGGGGTGAAAACAGAGGAGAAGGCTTTCTTCCAGTATACCAGGAAGAACAGGAATATGAAGGATGAGATAGTCGGGTTGAGAAGGTGGGGGGGGGGGCGGAGGTGGGGAGCTGGGTGGGATGGGAGGAGGGAAGAGAAGTACTTCTGTTCAGTTTTCACTAAGGAGAAGGATTGTCAGTATATCGGAGCATACCTCTCAAGTGTCCCTCATTACAAGGGATATCCTTCATTTTGCCCCTTAAAATTGCTCTGTCCTCATCCATCCCTCATGGAAAAGGTGCTGCCCACACAGAGAATGTGCTGTAAATTCAGATTTTAAAGCAGAAACTCTTAATATTCTAAAATGCTAAATCCAAAGTAAACTTTGTACAAGTAAACACTATGGTTTTCACAGTGTTCTGAGCTTGTATCTCCACGTTTGAGGATGTGTCCCTCATTCTGAGGGTCTGTGTCCCTGATTGTCCCTCATTTTGAGTGTCCAAGAATGTCCATGTCCCTCATTTCAGTGACAAAAAGTTGAGAGGTATGCCTGGGGGGGTGAAACAGACAGGGAGATTGAGGTGTGCAAGGTGAGTAATGGCTTATTATTATAAGGCAAAGAAATTACAAGCAATCTGATTGGCTGTCATGGTTCTAAGAGGGTTACATTAACCCACGTTAACCTAGCATGTACAGCCTGATCACTGCATGCTGATTTTAATAATTTGTACAAAAAAAAGTGCCAGTCAGTTGTTAGAGACTCAGGAATTTCTGGAAAAAAAAATGGCTGTCTGTATGAGACCTTATCGTAATGTGGCCACGGCACATCACCATGCAGAGAAATGGCATACATCAAGTATTATACCCAGCTACAGTAAGCTGGAAAAATCAGTATGATAAATAAACGTCTGGAAAAACATTCTGTAATGCGGCACGGCTTGTGATCCTGTCAGAGTGCATATGAATTAACTACTGAAATTGAAAGTGACGAGTCGCAACGCTGTACCAGTAATGAAGCCCCAGACTGCAGTATTGAGTGAAATAAACTGTACAAAAATGAATCAGATTAGTAAAAGGGTGCACAGCTGGCAATTAATTCAAATGAGAGCCACATTCTGAAAACAATCCTGCGAGCAAGTGCCCGAGAAACATACAAGTGAAGCAGTACTGCTCATGCTCGCGCTAGAAAGATCGCTAAAAAAATCCATAAATCCCACTTAAATAATGAAGAAATTGAAGGTGTGAATACACAGCTTGAGTCAACAAAACACAATTTGTCTAAGGAGGATAGCCACTAAGCTAGACTATCACCCGTTCTGCAATTTATCGCAAGATGCCGTACATCAGCACATTACCAGGTGTAGAATGTTGGTGACATGTCAGCATTGAAACTACCGGCTAACTTTAAAACTGCTGATCCATTCGAAAAATACCAATTTAAGAATGGTTTTGACAAAGGCATGACTGCACATCTTTAGGCACAAAAAAACAGTTATTCTGAAACGGACTACCGGCTGCTAGATACTGCGATCACCCGTTCTGCAGTAGAAGGTTGTTGCTATGTCACCACAGCAACTAAACAAAGACTCCATGATACTTCAAACTTGAACAGTGCGGAATAACTATTTTACCTTTAAGCAACACAGATTGTAAAATTAAACATCTAAAATAGGTTTCAACAAATTCTTGTGCCCAATAATCTTATAATAATAGCAATAAGGTATGATCAGAGGTTAGATTAACAGTCAATCACCCCCTTTGTGGCAATATGGCACTCTGCTGCGCCTCGTGCCACATTACGCCACAAGGGGGTAATTAACAGACTGTTAATGTAACCTCTGATCATACCTTATTGCTTAAAAGGCCCTGAAGGTAGACAAATCTCCGGGACTGGATGGCATACATCTGAAGGTGTTGAGGGAGTTGGTGGATGTGCAGTGCGTCCCCTGGCGGATCTGTTTACACCTCACTGGAGTTAGGGAAAGTATCTTCGGACTAGAAGACAGCACATGTAGTGCCGCTTCACAAAAGTGGGCCAAGGGACAACCCTAGCAACTACAGACCGGCCAGTCTGACCTCAATAATGGGGAAGCTCATGGAAACCATACTGAAAGGAAGACTGGTAAGCTGTCTGGAAGGAAATGGGCTCCAGGGTGAGGGGAAGCACCGGCCTGTGTCATGCCCATCCTGCCAGACTAACCTGATTTATTTCTCTGGCTGGGTAACCAGGACAGTGGAGTGGGGCCAACCGGTGGACATCCTCTACCTGGATTTTGTAAAGTTATTTGACTCTGTTCCCCACAGGAGATTAATCAGGAAGCTGGAGGGCTTCAGGGTAGGGCAAAACTAGATATTCTCTGAGGATATCTCTGTCCATTGAATCACATCATGGAACTGTAAGCCTTTGGAATCAGGACCCTCTGAAAACTTTTTGTAGGCTGGGGCTGCCCACATCTGCGCCTGCTGAAGGATGACATTGAACTTTTGCAAGTATTAATTCTGTTTGATATTTTAAATTATATTTTATGCTGCATACAGACAAAGAACCATTGTTCCACTATTGCCGTTGCAGGTCCATTAAGATTTATAAGGATGACAACCACTCTGTTTGCATCCATTGCCTTGGGAAAGACCATAACTTTAAGGCCTACAAAATCTGCCTAGGCTTTAACCAGGAGACCTCGCAGGGTGGCTTTAGAAAACATTATACTTAAGCCGGCCCGGTGGTGCTGAGGTGCTGGTCGCCTTACCTCATGCTATGCTGATGACCCCTGTTCGGGAACGACCTCTGCTCGTCGGGGTGCCGGCGCATGGGGGGGCAGGATTGAATAAGCCGTCAGGCTGCTCTCCTCTCCCGGGGATGGGTTGTCGGCCCCCTTAGTTCTTCTCCCACTGGGTAGAGGTCCAGTGGGTAGCGTAGGCGGGAAGGGGTGGCACTGTCACAGGAGGGTAGAAGGGGCTGAGCTGGTGCCATGTTGTGCGTGCATGCCTCCTCATGTACACATGGCCATGTGCCAGGGTCTCGGGCGGGGAAGTAGGAGAAAACCTACAAATACCACAAAAACCTATATGTATATTTAAAAAAAAAAACTTTATACTTTTACAATTGCGGTACCGTACCTGTGCACATTATGGTTCGCGTTTACATGCGCGCTTCCATTCGCATTTTCGTTTCTGTTACCTTTGGCGTTCTTGTTGCTGTAACACTTAACATTTGCGTTTACAATACCAGTGCTGTCACTGTGCGCGTTACCAGTTGTGTTTTCGTACGCGCTTGCGTGTCCATTTGCGTCACTGTTCGCTTTGGCGTCACTTTACGCTTGCGTTTCTGTTAACGTTTTCTTTACCATTTACGTTTGCTTTACCATGTGCGTAACCATTGCCGCTTGCATTTGCTTTGCAGTTCCAGTTACTGTGTAACAAGACATCACGTGGTGGGAGGGCCCTGCGCTCCTGCCACCGCATTTCATTCACTATTTATCGTCCTCATTTTCAAAAGGAAGGGAAATCAGAGGCAAAAAACTTCGTTTAACGCATCAGTTAGGGTTGTTCCATAGCGACAAAAGCAAAGAAATTCGGGGCTAGGGTTGAAAGCCCCCCTTGGGCCCCAACCCCGCCCACCCAACCGGCATTGGGAGGTGCGCATTGGGGTCGTCTGTCCTAACGCTCACCCCATTGTCCTGTACCTCAGCTTCTTTACATGTGATGGGGTGGCGGTAGGGCCGAGACCCCAGCGCTTACCCCAATGCTGGTTGGGGGTGGGGGGGTCCAGGGGGGGCTCAACCCTAACACTCGAATTCCTCGCTTTTGTCGCTGTGGAACAACCCTAACTGTTGCATTAAATGGAGTTTTTGCCTCTAAGCTACATATATATATACTGTATATTCTTTATATAGAAACATAGTGATGGCAGAATAAGACCAAAGGTCCATGTAGCCTGCCCCGAGTTCTCTCTCTGCCCTGGGACTTACTGTTCATAAGAGGTTTTATCCCTCCCATTCAAGCCATTGCTCCCCTCCCTATTGCTTTTTAACAAAAAAATGTTTTTGACCAGTGCCCTCCTATCCTCAGACCTGCTCCACCCGCTGCCCCCATGCCCAGGCTTCCCCCCTTTGCGGGGCAGCTGGGGGGCTCCCCCTCCCACTGAACACTATTGAAAAGCCCCAGTTTACCCCCCCAGTTGGGTCCACGGGAGCAGAACCCCACCTTCAGCAGACACTGGAGGCCGTGGACGGTGGGGTAGAGCCAGTTGTCATGCCGGGGGGCTGTTTGTTTTCTATGCTTGCTCCCTGGGGGTGGGGATGTGCAGTGATGACCAGCGTCCATGCTGCCCCCTAACATGACGGCGCTGGGCGTATTGGTACTCCCAGGCTCCCCCAGTGGTCTGTAAAGCACCAGATAATCCTCCCCTCCACACTCCCCCCCCCGGAGAAGGAGAGCAGTCCCCAGGACACTTGATCCTTCTCCCCCAGCCAGCCCTCCGACTCCCGGTCCCATTCCTGAACCTGGGTCATTGACTTCCTCTCCGTATTGCTAATGACCTGAGCTGACCACCAAACCCTTCACTCTTTCCCAGCCATGGTTGAAACCATTTACGGTCTTGGCTGGCACCCACCATCTCTGCTGGCACACTGTTCAATGGCTCCATGACCCTTTGTTTGAAATAGAACTTCCTCACATCCCTCTTGAACCTGTCTCCCCCGCCTCCCGGTACAGTTTCCACTTGTGACCTTGGCTTCTTGATTCGCTACTCCTGCTAAATAGTTCCTGCAGTTTACTTTGTTTATTCTCTTCAGGTACCTGAAGGTCTCCATAAAATCCTCCCCCCACCAGCCTAATCTCCAGTGGGTACATATTTAGTGCCTTCAGACACTCTTTATAAGATCTGCACTGTTGGGCCTGAATCATCTTGTTCCCCTTGTGTTCTACCGTCTCCTGCCTGTGCCTGTCCTTCCTTAGATGAGGACTCGAGAACTGAGCACAGTATTCCAGATGCGGCCTCACCAGTGACCTATATAGAGGTAGTAGTGCCTCCTTTTTCCTGCTGTCTGTACCCCTTCCAATACACCTCAGCATCCTAGTAGCCTTACTTTAGGCCTTGTTACACTGCCTTGATTGTATGAGGGAGTCACTAATGGTGACTCCCAGGTCTCTTTCCTCTGCTGTAGTGCTCAGTTTAACCCCTTCCACCCAGTATTCTGTCCTGTTTTTTTTTCTTTTTTCTCCTAGATGCATGACCTTGTATATTTGGGTATTGACTTTCAGCTGACAGACCTTAGACCACCTTTCTCTCCTGCAGGCAGTCCTACACTGAATGCACCATGGCTTGACTGCTGGTGCACCTGGCTGCTGGAATGTCCCAGTTGATACATGGCAGGTTCAGATCACCTGCCGCCACCACCTCCTTCTTTACTGTCCTTGCCAGCTCTTCCCTGAGCTCCCTAGGTCTCTCGTCCCCTAGTCCTGGTGATCTAAAACACCCCCCACCCGTATTTTCTTGCTTGAAGGTGCTATGAGGTGAACCCGCAGCGACTGTTTCCCCTTTGCTTCCCCTGATGTGCCCATCCTCCACAGCCTCTTTACCCTCCCTTACATATAGGGCTATGCCTCCCCCCGCCTTTCCCTCTCTCCTGTCTAAACACTGTGTAACCTGGGACTGATAAGTCCCAGTCATTATTCTCTGTGGTCCAAGTTTTTGTGATGGCCATGAGGTCTGCCTGAGTGTTTTCCTCCAGTGCCTAGAGCTCACTGATTTTATTACCCAGACTCCTGACATTAAGGCAGACCTGTGTGTTTTATATACACACACACAGAGTAATAATTTCAGTGAATTGGCATAGTGATAATTCATTTCTGATTTATTCATTGGCTCCTAACAGGCACATGAGTAATGATTTTTTGTTGCTGCTCTGTAGAAACGGTTTCCTTTCCAGTTGGAAAAGTTGTTTAAAGTTTCGGTTTTGCAACTTATATTCTTCTATCAAGTTCCAGCATTGGATGCTGAGTAAACACAGAAAATTGACTCACTCAAGCTTCTCCGCGCTGTAGGGAGTGTGAAGGAAGTGCTGTTTTCTTCAAGTAAGGCACTGTGACCATTTTTCTCATGTCATTTTCATTGGTGCTCTTGATTGGTATTGGGGGTGTTCATGTTTGTTCTCTACGTCACAAGTTCTGTGGACTGGACTGACCAAAATGGAGCTGTGAAACACTTATACCAGCTTTACGTGCTTCTAGGGATAGCTCTTAAAGCTACTGCAGTAACAAGAAGCCTGGCTGAGATGCACTTTACCCATATTATAATAAATTTTCTGTACACTGTAGGAGCTTACAAAAAAAGAAATTAAAATAAGTCTGATTAGAATTTCCTCTATTCTAAACCATAATGTTTAAAGAGATGGAAAAACAGCTGACATACAGAACCCTGTTTAAAAAGTGTAAACATATGCTGTGGGTGTTGACTGGTATTTATGCTGCAGTCCCATAGTGCTAAAATGCCCTTCAATAGGACCTGAAGGTCTCCTAATAATATTGTCCATTATACTGTGGGCGGGGGATTCAGTGCCTTTTTACTTAGGAAAGGAATCACAGCGAAACAGATTGAGTACTTCTGTGCAATTTAGCAGAAAGGTCTGCTCTTAATAACCAATGATGAGTCCCCCCCCCCCCCATTCTGAATGTTTAACTGCAAGCTGTGTAAATGCAGCAAATTGTGCCTTCCACCGCAGGAGATGTCAGAGGAAGTGACTTTAAGTAAAACAGAGATAATTACTCCAGGGTTGGCAAGAGAAACCTAGTGTCATGGGGGGGTGCTGGAGTGTGAGGGGGGTAGCAATCTGAGGAGAACTTTTTACTCACATTACAGTAATCGAACTGCTATCATAGAGACATAAGCAGAGCTTGAAGACTACTGGTGTGGAGCTGTGTTTAGGCAATTAAGGGGGAAAAAGTTAATTAGGAACTGCGTCTTGTTACACTAATTAGTTTTTTCTGTCTTTTCCCAGTTCTCTTGGATGTATACTTTGTGTTGGTTTGAAACAAAATCACAAAGTCCACTTGGTCCTTAGAGGAAAATGTAAGCCCTTCCCCCTCTATCTTAGGCTGTGCTGGCAGCTGTCTAAGTCTTGGTAGCTTTGGGAGATCTAACTGCAAGATTGCAACTGGTTTTCGTTAGGACAGTTCTAAAAGTAATTTCTGGAGTCTTTAGGGTGGGATTATTACATTTGAAATGTGGAAGATATGAGGGAATGTATTGAATTCTCCTTTGACTGAAGTGCAAGGTAACCTGTGTTCTCTCAGAAGTAGGCAAAGCATGTTGCGTACACGGGCATGGGGGAATCTTCCTTGGGGCAGGGACGGCACTTTGCACTACGCTGTCAATGCATCTTAATCCTACCAGTGGGAGAGGACCCCCTGCTGTGCCAGATAGGTATTTTCTTGTGCCAAGAAAATGAATTGCAGCAAAACTGACTGAGCAGTTCTGTGCAGTTTGGCAAAAAGGGCTGCTGATAATGACCAGTGCTGAGACCCCCTGCTCCCCTAACAGTTGGAACATTTTACTGCAAGCTGTGTAGAAGCAGCTTATTGTACCTTCCACAGCAGGAGCTGTCTGTGGACATGGCTTTTCCTAAAACTGAGATAATGACTTCAGAGCTTGCAGGAACCCAATAGCAAGGGCAGCCTGAGGAGAGCTCTCACTGCACATTACAGTTAAACTCCACAATCTGTTGAGGGTGCCTCATTTGTACTGCCAGTACTCCTTAATCCCTGTCTGGTAAAAACACCCCTTGTTGGTGTCACTAAGATGTTTATTTATGTCAGGCTTGTCCCACTGTGCTCCCGGCTACCTGGTGAGTGCCTCCTTGTTGGCATCACTGTGATATTTCCATTTTTTTCAACTGCATTAGAAACCCTTTGACCAATTATGAAAGATTCTGCTGACCTCCATTGAAAGGGCTCCTGGATCCCTGATTTTTGCTTGAGACTCTTGGTTAGCACAGCAGGGGGTTCAGTGATGCATAGCTTTTTCACCTCAGCTTTGTTTTTTTCTAGCGGTCATTTTCTCTCTTTCCCCCAGTACATCTTCCATTCTTGATGGCAGCCTTGCAGCCTCATCGCCTTCCTTTTTATGGACTTAACCACCGCTTGCCCAGGACCATGACTTGGTGGGTGGGATACCATATCATTAGTGTGTTACTCTGCAGGGGGTGCCGGCAAAGTCTGCGGCGGACTGGAGGCTTTTCTTCCTCATGGGACTCCATTCTGCAGTGATGCACATGCGCTAACATGCGACCATACTGGTGTCCGATGGCATCTCTCACCTCCTATGTAGTGGCTATTACCTCAGTATATTAGTGGGGCTGGAAGCTCCTAGGTAGTGGCTATTACCTCAGTATATCACGGGTGCTCTCGAATTTGGGACATAATCAGTGTTCACTTGTAGTTGTATGAGTGGGTTCACTAATTCCAGTAATAGTGGACGGTAGCTGCTGGATATCCAGCTTTTTCCTTTTGTGGGAGGCTCCACTGGCTGCTACTTGGTGTCCAGGGATTAGCTTATTTTTTTACCATCGCTCCCTGACAGCTACTCCTGGTATTGACATGGGGAACCCTGAGCATTTATTTAAGATAGTGTCACCCCTTCCACTCATGTGCTCATTCGCCTTTGGTCTCCTCATTGTCCTTAGCATCCCCTGGCCTACTGGTGCCGGTGCTCCTACTGTGGGAGAACCCTGGGGCACTTGTACCCCGCCAGTGGAGACAGACTTCACATTCTCCAACCTATTAGCTGGAGGCAGACCCCCCCCCCCCGGGTTCACTGCAGTCTTGACCTGAGGTGCCTCCTGTGCCCTGCCCTCATGGTCAGGCGATATGGCCGCAAGCTGCCTGCCAGGGATGGCTCCCCTTCCTTAAGGCATCTCCTTTGGCTACTGCTGGTGACCCTAGCACTAGCGGATGACATTGAGCTCAACCCTGGTCCGCCTTGCCAAGCCTCCCCCTCAGTGGTGGGCTGTGGCTGTCAAAGGGCTGAAAATAGCTTATCTCAATATTCGTAGCCTCCTGCCCAATTTGGCGGAACTTCTTGCTTGGGTCACCTACCACAGCCCTGACATCCTTGGCATAGCAGAAACTTGGCTTAAACCCTCTACTCCAAATTCTGTGTGTGCCCTTCCTGGCTATGACCTCATCAGGCTTGATCGTTCAGAAAAAATGGGGGGGGTGGCATCTTGGTCTATTACAGGAGCCACCTCAACCTGTCGGTTTTACCCTGTCAACAGCCATTGCAGTCCCCCTATGAGTTACTGCACACAGTACTGTTGCTTAGGATGACCAAAAAGATACATGTCATATTTACCTATAATCCTCCCAAGGGGGGCCTAGAGGGGCTGTCCGTCCTCCTCGACTCAGTTGGTGCCGTGACCCAGCATAATGAACTAATTATCCTAGGTGATATCAACCTTAACTGGCTTGGTAGTAACACCAAAGCATTTGAGCCGCCGATTGCTGGTCTCTCCTTGTCGCAGCTCATCAAGGATCCTACCAGGTGCTCACCCAGTGGTGGAGTGAGCTCTCTTCTGGACTGGGTCCTGATAAACAGACCGGAGAGGATCAGCTCGTCGGGCATCCTTCCCGACTCCGTCTCTGACCACTCCCCCGTGTACTGTGTGTGGAAGATCCCCTTCCTGAAAATTCCGTATAAGATCATTCAAGTCAGAGACTACTCCGGGTTTGATCTTGGCTCCTTCTATGATGATCTACAGCACACCGACTGGTCTGCAGTATGGAATGCCCAGGACTCCCCATCTGCTGTCAGTCACTTCCTCATCACTTTTAGGGCTCTGCAGGATAAGCATGCCCCCCTCATCAGACGGAGGGTCAGGGGGTTGGCTACAAAGTGGTTACACGGTAGCCTTCTAGTCCTCATGAAGTACAGAGATAAGTGCTGGGCAAAATTCAAGGCCACGGCGGATCAGGCTGTATTTCAGCAGTACAGGAAATCAGAAATGAGTGTAAGAAGGCTATAAGGGTTGCTAAAAGTGAGTTTTGCAAAATTGTACTGCTGAACTCAGCCAGGGACCCCAGGAGGTTCTGGAGGAATATTAAAAACATAGTTAGTGGTTCCCAGAGTGGTGAGACCTCTGATATGATTATTGATGGTGCTAGCTGCAACAACTCGCTAACCATCGCAGATGCATTTAACCTGTATTTTTCTGACCTATCTGCTTTCATCTCGTCATTCCCCCTGGTGGAGGTGATAATGGTGAACAGGTCCCAGCCCCTCTACCACCCCGCCCGCCCTTTCATTTTAAGGCTGTGATGGTGCAAGAGGTGCAGAGATTGCTCTCGGGCCTCTCCCCCCCTTCTCGAGTGCTGGCCATGATGGGTTGGAACTGAAGCTCCTCAGTCTTGGTGCTATTAATATTGCCCCCCTGGTGGCCCATATTTTCAATTTGTCCCTGTCATCTGGTGTTATTCCGGACATATGAAATGTCACCAGGGTGGTCCCTATCCTTAAACAGGGGAACCCCAAACTAACTGAAAACTACCGTCCGATATCCATTTTGTCTGCGGTCAGCAAACATCTTGAGAAAGTTGTGGCAGGGCTACTCTCGGAGTACTTCCAGTCACATGACCTATTGTCACCTGTGCAGCATGGCTTTAGGAAGGGGCACAGCACATTCTCTGCCCTTGTCACTGTCTCATCCTGGATCAGGGCAACTATGGACCAGGGCAAACTCTCTGGGGCTATCTTTATAGATCTCTCCAAGGCCTTCGATCTTGTTGATCATGCCATGCTCTCTATTCAGCTTAGATCCTATGGTCTATCACCTGATGTGCTCAGTTGGTTCTCCAACTATCTACATGGTAGAAAGCAGCTTGTTAAATATGGCAAGGAGCTCTCAGGCTCTATTTCTGTAACCATGGGTGTCCCCCAAGGCTCTGTCCCGGGACCCCTGCTCTTCTCCATTTTTGTAAACAATCTCCCCGCTGCCTCTGTTCACTGTAAGCCAGTCCTCTATGCAGATGACTTGGTCATCCTAACTCACTCCCCAGACATGGGGTCATTAATCGCCACCTGAGTGAGAATTTAGGGAACATTCAGTCCTGGCTCTCGTCCCACAAGTTGGTTCTTAATCTTAAAAAAAACCCTGGCCATGCTCTTTGGGTCCCAGGCTCCTGCTCCGTTATGAGTTGCTGGTACCGACAGTGTTTCTATCCCTGTTACTGACAACTTTAAATACCTTGGGGTGATGCTGGACCCGCAGCTTGACCTTGGTCACCATATTCAGAATGTATGCAAGACTGTCAACTGCAAACTGGGTCTGGCCTACAGAGCTAAAAGCAACCTTACTCCTGCTGCCCGTATTGCTCTTGCCAGAGGTGTGCTCCTCCCTTTGCTCTGCTATGGGCTCCTTTTGTTTGCCCGCTCCTCCAAAGCTCACCTATCTAGGTGGTCTACTGCCTACAACAATGTCTGCCACTTTGCATCGGCTGCCCCTCGTCTCACCCATCATTGTGACCTTTATAGCAAACTGAACTGGCTCTCCCCCTCAAATCACATAGACTTTGTCCTAGGGTGCTTCACCAGAAAGGTCCTTGGCACTGGCACCCCTCCGGGGCTGGCGAAATTCCTTGTTCCGGCTGCCTCCTCATCCTATTCCCTCAAGTCTCAGGGGCCCGCCATCCTTAAGATGCCTGCTACCCAGACTGTAATGGGGGGTAGAGATTTTGCTGCACGTGCTCCCAGACTGTGGAACACATTCCCTGCCCAGGTCCGCTCCTCCCACTCACAGGTGTGCCTTCGATCCTCCCTATGGAACCACCTCAAAGTCTCTTCGGCCTGTGGTTGCCCCAAATCCCCATGATCTATCCTGACCCCTCACAGCACTCCTCTCTCCTGGATGTGTTCTGGACAAAAGTCTCGACTTCCTGGGGCCTTTAAGTTGTAAATAGTGTTGCATCTGCTGCATCTCAACTTGTACCTTTTGTACTGCTCTTAGTTGCTACATGTGTTATTCTGTTGTGTACATACTGTACAAAACTATGTGTTATAAGCTGTTTTAATCTGTATCATGTTGTCCTCATGTGACTTGTAAGCTGTTTTAATCTGTATCATGTTGTCCTATCTATGTAAATCTGTAATTCCTGTACTCTCCCGGGGTCGTACCTGAAAATAGGCAATTGTCTTGTCTAGTGCACTTACCTGGTCAACAAAATCTAAATAAATAAATAAATATGAAGTACATAGAAACGCGCACAAGATGTAATAAAAAAAAAAAATCGGTACAAGTAGACCCTTCTATCTGAGGTTGGATGGGACATCTGAGAAGTCTGCAAGACGAGACCTACTGTGAATGATAGGCAGTGGCAAGAAGCATTGACTCTCTGGTAACCAGAAGAACAAACCTGTTTCCTGTTTTCCTGACTCCCCCGATGCTTACAATGTCAAGTCCAGTCACTGACGCTGATAGACATGCTGTGCATTCCCTCGCTGATCCGACATGTCTCTGTCTACAGTACCTGAGGATGCTGAAATGTAATGTGCCACTGTAGCCAAGAGGTTCACAGTCTGCATGAGACATTATGCTCCCCCCTTCTCTTAGAATGGAGAGCGATGCCATGAGCTGCACTTCTGTCTCTGGCAGCCGGAGCAGAGGAATGGGTTTTGTGAAATGCACTCTGATAGTCCAAACAGAAATGTGTTTAAAAAAATGCTCACCAATAAGTTGGCCTGACAGCATGGTGGTTAAGCGCCTGTTTATTTATAACCAGTGTGATGGTGGTGCTGGTGAGTGGTGGAGTTCTTGGCTCTTTCTTACTCCCTGTGAAGTGGATGGAATAGTCAAGAAGTTGTTCACTAGCAGTACCAGACTATCTACACCAGTGTCGCTCTCAGCAGGTGTTGTGGCAAAGGATCACTATGGGCTCTCATATGGGCAGATGGAAGCACCTGACAAGGAGAGTCCGGAGTCGTCCACAGAGGTTCAATGCAGAAAGACTTTATTTAACTAAAAGGGTTAGGATGACATGGTCACAAGGGAAGAGTGGAAGCAGTGGTAAAAGCAAGCAGAACATATAAACAGCCCTTCTCTAAACAGTTACTATACATAAATCACTATGTGAAAATCTAAAAGGTGCACCTTGGCCTAAAACTCCTATATTCCATGTTAAACTGGTTACTCTTACATGAGTCACAGCTGGTCGATCACTGGTACTGAGAGCTCTTTCAGTAGTACAGAACACTGAAATGCTGCAGTGGGTTCAAGAATACAGTCTACTTTGGCGTCCACTTTTGATGGTTATGTTCGTGCGCACAGACTTTAGGTGGAAAGGAAGGAGGATAACTGGACACAAGGGAATCTTAGTTACAACTTTGAACTGGGGCTTAGGTGAGGCCACTGGGTCTTATGAGAGGCATGGTATACAGGCCATGAGTTCATCGGCAAAAAAACTCTCTCTCTCTCTCTCTCTCTCTCTCTGGCTGCCCGGACAAAAGAGCTGATGGAAGAGGTTTTGGCACGAACCCTCCAGTGGGCTGCTGGGATGAGATGAACTGAAGAGGATACCTAAGCACAGACCCTCTAGTGGACTGCTGGAACGAGAGGAACTGAAGAGGATGCTTTGGCACAAACTCTCCAGTGGGTTGCCGGGACGAGAGGATCTGAAGAGGATACTTTGGCACAAACCCTCCAGTGGGCTGCAAGGATGAGATGAGCGGAAGAAGGTACTGTAAACAGAAGCAAGGACGCAGTCAGGACAATGCAGGTCTTCAGATGGGAACCCACTCAAAGTCTACAGACACAGTCTCCAGATGCTGGCTTCTGAACAACAATGCCAAGTGGTGTGTAAAGAAAAGTAAAATAACAAACTGGGTGTTGAATCTGTTAGGAACTTGATGGGATAGTCCCTTACTAGTGAGCCAGTGCGGCTCCTGCACTTACTGAGCACCTTAACAGCATAGGGACGAAGAGGATTCCTGACAGAAGGTGGGCCTCTCCTTGCTGGTGGCAGTTCTAACTAGGGGCCAGTACGTTGCGACACGTCGAAGAGGTGCCCAGGCAGGGAAGATGCACTTGCAGTACAGCCAGGAGCTCAGTGATGAGACGATTCCCAAATCAGGTGGACCAGGATGCTTGGCAACTCTTTGGAACAGCTGCTGATGAATCGAGATGTGGAACCAGGTTGTAGTAGGTAGCACACAGTTCAGAGAGACAGTTGCCAGTTGCAGGAGCACATAACCAGTTTCGGGGCAGTTGCCAGTTGCAATAACCAGTTCAGGGGCAATTGCCAGTTGCAGTAGCAACTATAACCAGCTCAGGGGGCATTGGCCAGTAGCAGAGGGCACATGACCAGTTATGGGGCAGTTGACAGTAGCAGAGGGCAAATAACCAGTTCAGGGGGCAATTGCCAGTTGCAGAAGCAAGTAACCAGTTCAGGGGGCAGTTGCCAGTAGTAATCTGTCAATCTTTATTTAACCAGGCAGAACACCATTGAGCAAGCTCATTTACAAGATGGTCCTGGGAGGACAATAGACGAGTACATTGATCAGTGAAGGTGTACAGGTGAACCTAATAGCAATATGCTTGTCATACATAAGATACACAAAAGGAGTGATGCACATGAGTACAAAAATGGAAAGATACATAAGCACAATGGGGTATCCAATTGGTTACATTGGATGCAAGTAAATATTAAGGAAGTGTACATGGTACTTGGGTGAGTCCACTAATATAGTTTCAACATATCATATCATAGGATACACAAGAAGGAGACAACTACAGTAAATGTACTAGTGCTTAGGGAGGTGGGTAGCTAGGAAGGGGATAAATATATGGAATAGGGGTTAAAGGTATGGATGGTATGGTATAGTAAGGCTATGGTATGGATGAGGTGAACGGTGGGGTGGGGGAGTCAAGGGCGTAAGAGTAGGCTGAGGCAGTTAGTAAAGTGTCGAAAGAGATGAAGGAAGGGTTACAGATAATTTGGTGTTGTAACAGGGGAAAGGGTATGGAGTAAGGGAAGGTAGGTAAACATGAACGGGTCATAAGAGGGAATAAGGGTGGGTGTGGGAGAAGAGAGAGCTAGATGTTGGACGTATAGAGGCAGGTTACATATGATTACCATGCCGAGCAGAGGGCAGCTAACCAGTTCAGGGGGCACTTGCCAGTTGCAGGAGCAAGTAACCATTTCAGGGGGCAGTTGCAGGCAGTAAAATACAGTTTGGGGCAATTGCAGGCAGTAAAACACAGTTCAGGCAATTGCATGTTACAATCAAGTCAGTCACATAAGCACTATTATTGCAACTCAGAATTGCCCAGTTTGCCCTCCTTCCCTTATGCTAGCCCTGTTGGGGTTTTTGCTAGTCTGGTTAGCAGCCGGCCACCTCTGTGCGGGACCATGGTGGGAACCTGTAAGACCTCCCTTCCCACCAATGCAATCACTGTCTCTAACACAGTGCTCTGGGTGTGAAATACTTATTCAATAAACCAAATGTCTTGCCCTTTTTGCCCACTAACTCCCATGGTGGAGAAGATGCAAGCACCTGGGCTTGTTAGCCCTCTTTCCTGGCCCAGCTGGGCTCTTTGATATAACTGGGGCTTGCCATGCCCCTTTAATTCCCAAGGGAGCTCCTTTTTACAGCTGCATGGGCGGAGCCCTGCAGACGTTTTGCATGTAGAAAATGACTGACGTCATGTATCTTCCTGGACATAAGTCTCCACCACTCATTCACACTAGTGAGTTGGCGCGGAGGGCACTAAGACCATCAGAACCAAACTTTGCTGGAGGTCATTGTGAGAGACGGCGCCCGCAGACACGGGCGCCGTGAGCAGCGTCGAGCGGTAATGACCATCTCGGCGACGACCCTCCAACCGCCTCAGTTCCTTTTTTCCCGCCGCCGAGTAGCGCTTCAGTAGCGGCGTCGCTACGCCTATCGGAGTCAAACTTCAAACTAGCGCATAGTTTTCAGTTTGTTTTTGTAACATTATCACGATAGTAGTATCGCTTAGTTTTATTCTATTTTTCGTAAAATTTTCTAATATTTAAATTTAACTTACTTAAAGAAGTCTACGGCCTACTGGACGGGTCGACCATGAGCAGGTCAGGTGGCGGTAGGAGACTTGATGAGAAGCTGTTCAGTCAGCGGGCTGGGTCCGGTCAGCCTCCTTCTCCTCAGCGGGGTTCCGACTTCACGGTCAGTCCGATGCCAGAGATGGGGCGGTCCCCGCCCGGCATAAATAAGCGGTCGCATTCACAGCGCCCGTTAGGCCTCGGCCTCTTCTTGACCCACAGGTCAAAGAAGGCATCACTGGGGTACGCCCTCTGGTAATAATCTCGCGGCGTCGACGGTCGTGGTTATCGTTGCTAGTTGCCGGTCTCCTTCTTCGGAGTCGCCAACTTCCGATAATCGTCGCCCTCGACATCGGGCCCCTCCGCCTATAGGTAGGGCTCCAGATGAGCAGTTTCATCAGTGGGCGCTCTTATGGGCGATGAGCTCGGGGTTGGTTCTTCTGCCTGGCTCGGTTACCTCGAGCCCTCGGGCTCCTCCGGCGATCAAGTGAAGGCGGTTGGACCTTCCTAGTCGGCGGCGCCTTCTTCGATGCTAAGCGGCTCCGTGCCCAGGTGTTCCCCCCACATGGCTGCGGCGCGCAGGGCCTCACCGATACCTTATCTCTGGTATTTTCCTTCTCTTGTTTTCCAGGTTCCGGGGCTTTTCAGGCGCCTTCTGCAGGGTCTGTGGCGTGTCGGGCGCCCGTTTTGGCCGCCCGGGCTGCAGGCGCCGTTAGGCGCCCGCGTGGTCTCGGCGCCGTTGGTGGCGCCAGCGTTATCTGTGGCGCCGCCCGGTGGTACCGTTGGATCGGGGGCGCCCGTTCGCGGCGTCGTCTGCGATGCCGTTGGCGTAAATCACACGTCGCGCCGTTAGCGCGCCGTCTCTGGCGTCGATCCAACCGGCGCGCCGAGGCGTTCGCGAGAGCGGCGATGCCTCTTCAGCGCCGTCGCCTCCGGTCCGTCTTCAGCCCGTTTTGCCGTCTGGCGCCCGGCAACCATGAGGACTCTCCTTGTTTTCTGCCATTTCCTCCTCTCTAATTTTCACTCCTTTCCTGTCCAAACAGTCCTTTCTGGACCACCAGGAGATGATATTGAGCCTGACCCAGACCTTGGTTGGGTGATGAAGTGGAGAAACAGGATCTTTCTTTGCTACAGAGCCTGTGGTCGAGGACCTGTCCTTAGTCTCTGTTGAAGAACCTGGGATCCACTCTCTCTCCAGACTAGACATCGATCCTGGGAAGATATTAAGACTCCAGTATCTTCATGCTTGGAGATCCCTCTGATTTTGACTCCTCCGATTCAGCCTTCCTTCAAGGCGCTGTCTCAAATGGTATGGAATAACCCTGCTCTTATTCCTCAGTAGCTAAATCCATTGATAAGTATTCAGCTCCCAAGAGATGAAGTCCATTTTGGCATCCCAAGCGCTGCGGATCCTATTGTAGTCCTGGCAGAGAATGACAAAGGTCGTTCTTCCTCAAACTACTACAGCTCGACCTATTAACAAGAATCTCGTAAGATTGATACATTAGGTAAGAGAGTCTTGCTGCCTCCCTCTAAGTACGTATTGCCAGTTATCAAGGCTATTTTTCTCAGTATGAGTATATCCTGTGGCACTCTATGAAAGAATGGTTGAAGCTCTTCCAGATTCGGTTCAAGTCAGGCTTCTTTCTGACCGTTATTAAGAGTATTGGGTCAATAACCAGCAGAGTCAAAGCCGCCATGGGCGCTTTGTTCACTGCTTCTCGCTCAGCAGCGCGAGGATTTGTACTGGGGCGCCATTTCTGGCACCTCACGTACTTCTGGCTTCTGAATGATGCTCAGCAGCAGGTGATGGCGCTGCCTTTTGATGGCTCCTTTCTTTTTGGCCCTCAGGTGGAGCAAGCCTTAGAGGCCACTCAGAAGACTAGATCGGCCATTAAGTTGGCCAGACCTCCGCCTCCCCCTCTGGGGCATGTGAACAAGCAGTCAGTTTCATAGTCGTCAGTCCCTTCGAGGCAGAGGCAGGGAAGCTCCATAAAGCCAACCTGCACAACCTCAAAAGAAGGCAGCAGCAAGCGCAGGGACCTAAAGCTCCCAGCGCTCCTTATGATCGTTGGCCCAAGTTCCATCCACTCTGCCGGTGGGAACTTTCTCCTCCAGTGGGAGGTCGTCTGATGTACTTCCACAGCAGTGGAAGTCCATAACCTCAGACAAATGGGTTCTTGGATAATTCGCGAGGTTACTCTCTCAATTTCTTGGGAACCCCCAGTGTCCTCCCATCGACAGCAGGGTTGTCGGCCTCTCAGAATCAGATCTCCTCACCTTGCCGGAGACCAGGGCCCTTCCTGAACAACAGGGCAATAGAACGGTGCCCCGCATCTCAAAAACAGAGGTTCTCCCCCATTACTTTCTGGTTCCAAAATTCCCGGGGATCGCCCATTCTAGACCTCAGAAAGTTAAACAAATTCCTCCCAGGAGAAATTCAAGATGATTTCCTAGGTACCCTGTTACCCTTGCTGCATCAACCACGCTGGCTGGCCTCTCTGGATATACAGGATGCTTACCAGCATATCCCGATCCACCCGACCACATGATTCCTCAGGTTTGTAGCTTTGGAATCAGCATTATCAATTCAGAGTCCTGCCCTTTGGGCTATCCACGCCGCCCGCAGTTTTTACAAAGTGTTGTGCAGTTCTCGCTGGCGCATCTCAGGAAAGTCGGGACTCGAGTGTTTCCCACCTGGACGATTGGCTTCCAGCAGACCCTTCCGGCCAAGGGACTTTGGAAGCCGTGCAAGCGACTGCACGTCTTCTCACGTCCATGGAGTTCTGCTGAATTTGAAAAATCGCCCAACTGCAACCTCAGAGCTACTTTTCATAGAGACGCTTCTAGACACTCTTCAGCGGCTGCTTCCCTCCAAGAGGACAGAAGACTCGACATCCTTCAGAATGGCCGCTGACATCAGAGAGAACCAATCGTTACAGCTCTCTCAACGCATGTTGGAGTCTCATGGCGTCCTCGGTCTTCACTGTCCCTCTGCCTGACTGCATTTGAGAACCACCCAGTGGATGCTCTCCACTCAGTGGTCCCCACCTCTCACCCCAGTCTTATCCCATCAAGGTGGCGGGCCCCTTGAAGGTCTCTCACCTGGTGGTCTCAGAAAGCAATCTCCTGGAAGGATTCCCTTTGCTCCCCGGATCATCAGATCTCCATCACCACAGATGCATACGCTAATGGGATGGGGAGCTCACTGTCTCCCCTCCACACTCAAGGTGTATGGACTCAGTTGAAACTCATCTCCACATAAATGTCCTGGAGATGAGAGCGGTCCTCTATGCAATCCGAGCTCTGAAGGATGTCCTTTGTCACAAGAACATTCTCCTTCAAGCGGACAACAAAGCAGTGATGTATTACATCAACAAGCAAGCGGTGCTCATTCTTATCCCTTTGCAGGGAAGCAATGAGGTGTGGGAGTGGTGCTTGGAGCACAAGTCTCTGATTCAAGCGGTTTATCTGCCAGGTATACAAAGCGACCTAGCAGATCACCTCAGCAGAGCAGGCAGACCCTCACGGTGGTCTCTCGATCCAGCCAGTAGCTCGGTCCCTGTTCAAGAGTGGGGACTCCAGACCTGGACCTTTTGCATCCCACTCAGCATAAAACTCCTCTCTTCTGCTCCAGAAATCCAGGGCTGGCATTTTCTGTCAGGGATGCGTTCAGGCTGCGGTGGACAAAGCGCTTTCTTCGCCTTTCCACCACTTCCTCTAATCCAGAGAGTACTCCTCAAGTTCGAGTCTCAGGGACCAAGATGATTCTCATTGCTCCTTCCTGGCCTCGGCAACTATGGTTCCTCTACTCAACAGTATGTTGGCAGCCTCTCGAGACCACTTCCTTTGCAAATCAGTCTTCTGACTCAGGGTTCGTTGGTCCATCCCAACCTGAAATCACTTCACCTTCATGCTTGGCTCCTGAAGAAATAGAAGTGAATCGGTTCAACGTCTCTCGTAGAGTCTCAGACATCCTTCTGGCTGCTCGGAAGCCAGCCACCCGAAAAACGTACGCTTCCAAATGGAAACGTTTTTCTCTCTGGTGTGCAAAATCCTCTTGGAATCCCTTTTCCTGTCCTCCTGGCAAGGTTCTGGAGTATCTTTTGGACCTATCAAACTTAGGTCTTCAATACTCCACAGTTAAATTCACCTTAGTGCCATCTCAGCGTTCCATGAGCCGGTTTCTTCCTTAACTCTGGCTCAGTTACCTATAGTGAAGAGATTTCTTAAGGGATTCTCCATACCAGACCCCTGTTAAGCGTCCAGTTGCAGCCTGGGACATTAACCTGGTGCTGGACATGCTCACTCGGAAGCCTTTCGAACCCTTAGCTACCTGTGAGCTAAAATTTCTTACCTGGAAGACTGCCTTCCTGGTGGCCATTACCTCAGCCCGCAGGGTCTCTGAGATACATGCACTGGTTACGGACCCTCCGTATACTGTATTCCATAAGGACAAGGTAGTTCTCCGTACTCATCCTAAATTTCTTCCCAAGGTTGTGTCAGAATTCCATCTGAACCAACCTCTGGTACTTCCCGCTTACTTAGCTAATTTCCAAAATGAAGGGCAGCGCTCTTCATTCCTTGGATGTTAAGAGAGCCTTGCGGTTCTATTTAGATAGAACCAAGGATGTTCATAAGACTCAGCAACTGTTCGTTTCTTTCCAGCGACACCGGCTGGGTCAACCTGTCGCTATTAGATGTATCTCTTCATGGTTAGTGGCATGCCTTGTCATTGCTATTCCATGGCTCAAGTTAAATTAGAAGGTAGAGTGTACGCTCACTCTACTAGGTCGGTCAGCGCATCCCTAGCGGAAGTGCAATGTTCCAATTGCAGATATATAGCAACGCCGCTACCTGGAGCTCGTGCACTGTTCGTTAAGCACTATGCACTGGATGTTCATGCCAGGCAATTCCGCATCGGCAGAACTATCCTTAATGGGCTTCTATCTTAGGCAGCGTGAGCTCTGGCTTTCCTGCCGCCCTTTTGGGGGATTATCAGCTTGGTTTCTCCCACTAGTGTGAATGAGTGGTGGAGACTTATGTCCAGGAAGATAGGAAAATTACGTACCTACCGTAATTCTTGATCTTCTTGGACGAGTCTCCACCACTCATTCACTACTCCCACCCTCCATCCCGAGCTCACCAGTGTGGTCTTCTCCCTCAAATCTTTAGGCCGTGAGGACTTCTTTGCTGACCCTTCTTACCGGGTCATACGGACTATCTTATGTCCGTTTTTTAATGTTGGGTTTACCCTTTTCGTTAGTTGCGCTGCACCTCCTTGGTAAAAAAGGTACTGAGGCGGTTGGAGGGTCGTCGCCGAGATGGTCATTACCGCTCGAGCCGCTGCTCGCGACGCCGTGTCTCGCGGCGCCGTCTCTCGCGCCGACCCTCCAGCAAAAAGTTTGCTCCCGATGGGTCTTAGTGCCTCCGGCGCCAATCCCCACTAGTGTGAATGAGTGGTGGAGACTCGTCCAAGAAGATCAAGAATTACGGTAGGTACGTAATTTTCCTTTTCTGTCCGTAGAACTGTTTTTCCTCTGCCTGACCCTTCCCCAAGAAGCAGTCCGCCCATGTTGTCCCTATGGACTGCAGCACTGCACTATATCACAGTGGGCTTTTTTTTTGTACATTTTTGCATCCCTGCCATTTCTGTCCCCTCCCCTTAACAGGAAGGGCATCGCTACCGATAGGTCTGGTAGAGTGTTTACCTTAGGTGGCTAGCAACAGCCCTTTAACAACTTTCTTGTTACGCCCACTCACAGACAAGCGCATCTCAAGTACAGTAAAACTCCTAAAATATACATAAATAAAAGGGGTAAAAAGCCAACCTATTCCCAAGCTGAGGTAAAACTTGGTGTTTTACTCTGCACCAAATTGTTTGCTGGTCGGAATGAATGAAATTAATATTAAAAAAAACCAAAACGGTCAGGTTGGTCACCACTCTCTCACCGCCAGGCACCGCCGCAAGAGTCTGAGCATCGCTGAAGCACACAGCAGGAGTCTGGAATGTCTTTGTTCCCTACCGTCTACCTGGACTTGCCTTGGGTGCACACTGACTGACTTTCCATCTTCAAGCAGCAGCTGCAGAGAGCGAAGTTCACAGGGCAGGTTGAGACTTCAGCTGGGAACGCGGGCAGAATTGCAAGTTTGCATCATGGCAGGATTCAGCTGCAACTCCCAGTCTGTCGCTCTCATTGCACTCACTAACCCACCAGTCAGTGCACTCAGGTAACGAGGAGTTTATGCATTTTTAGTTTCCACTCGGGTAGATACTACTGGTAGTAATTGTCTGTGGACGGATAAACTATCCTAATGCCCGAGAGCTTGGGAACTTTGCTCTGAAGCAGCGTTACTCACGAGCCACATGCGGCTCTTCAAGACGTATCTGGCGGCTCCTGTAATTCTACAACATTTGCACTACAATGTGGCTCTTTATACCCCTCCTCCTCGAAAACAGTACTAAATTGCCACGGATCCCACTCGTAACACTGGATAGATCACCTTCCAATCCAGAAGCTGCTGTCCAGTTTTTTTATTTATTTTTATTTTATTTAAACAGCAGTTTGGAAAACAGTTATTACTGAGCTGCACCAAAAACATGCAGTTAAGTAAGGAAGATCAAAATAAAATATAATGAAGATTGAATCGATATTTGGGGGTCTTATCCAAAAATTCAAACATGAGCTGATGCCTTATTTAGAGGTGGTTTGAGAAAAATGTTTAAAGGGAAATAGCATTTGCATCAAATCGAGGAGTCCGTTGATAAATTATTGTCTCTAACCATCTCAGTAGTTCCTTGCCATTTTCTGTCACACACACTGGCAAGTTGACATAGTGTCGAAACAAAAGTTACCAACAGGCTTCATGTTCCTAGCCTTAGGAGTCCATGACTTCTGGCGAAATCCATTAATTGTTAGCCACCACATTATACTGGGTGCGGAAAGGAAAAGCAGTATTTTTTTACAGTACCTCAAAGGATTTTAGCCCTTAACCATTCTCCACTGGCCAACAGAAGTTGCATTTTCTTCTATAAAATAGTCCGATTCCACTGTTCTGAGGGTCCATGATATCTTTCAGGACCACTTTCCACTATGCTGAATGCTCCTTTCGCTCACTGATCTCTCCTCTTTGAATCCAATGGAAAGAGCACTTGTTGAGTAATTAGACAAAGCGCTCCACCAAGCACAGAAAATATGTTTAAATTAATAATTAAGCACTAAAACCCCAGCCCCAAGGCAGCGCTAGCATACCTTTCATTAGGCCAAATAAGCCTATCAACAGTAAAGTGCCTCTATATTTCTAGACTTCCGCCTGTCGGCTCTAAGACTACTTAGTCCAAATTTTCTCAGTGAAGTTCTGGTCCTCTCCGTCCATACCACCAGCTTTTCAAACATATTACTCTCACTTCCTTTTCCAGTTCCAGCCTTAGACTGGCAGTCGGCACACAAAATATGATGCGGCTCTGATTCACTCGCCATTTTTAAAACATGTTCTGGGAAACCTATATTAATCCTTTAAAAAGCACCCATGTAGCTGCTCAAACATCAGCCGAAACACATTTCAGGCTCGAGCTACAGGTGCAAAACTGCTATCCGTCGCCTCTTATTACAACTTGGGTAAATGGCAAAGTGGGTGAATGTGGTTGACCCGATAAGTTTCCCTAATAAGGAAACTTCCTTTAAGACCTTTTTTGTAGGCTTAAATGGTTTACCCGAGAAGAGCAAGTCAAAATAACTGGAGTTTCATTTACAACTATTAGGACATGCCCAAAGTACCAGAGTTGTAACAACACATTCAGCGGCATACAGAGTGGCCAGGGAGCAGAGCAGCGTTGCGACCTCTTCAGATGTTTTTTTTTTTTTTAAGAGTCAGAAATGATGGTAGTCCTCATAAACATACCATTTGACACTAGGTAAGGACCACAGGGCCCATCCTCGTCTGCCCATTTTCTTCACAAACTTCAAACTTCATTATGCAGCCATGGTGGATCTGACAAGAATTTAATATTTATTTAGACTCCCCAGTAAGAGCTGCTGCCCTAAGCTCCGCCTCTGGAAGTTTTACTTATAAATATAAATGACCCTTCACTACAGGGCCTACTGCCCTTTGCTCCGCCCTGGGTGTCGCTATGCCTGAAATGAATATTAATTTATTTAGATTCCTGCCCTAGGCCCACCCTTTTATGCCTCTCAGCCGTCCCTGCACCTTCGGGTGCCTTTAAACAAATAAAAAAAAATTATTTTTAAGTTCAGCTTCAGGCAGTCAGCACCTAGCTGCTGGTGCAGCCGTCGAATCACCGCCCTGGCCCGAGGTGAAGACAGAAGTGGAGGGAGGCTGGGAGGTGCTGGCAGTAGGAGGGACGACTGTTGCAGGAAGGAGCCGGGGGCCTGATGAAGACCGATGCTCCTTCTCTCTCTCTCTCTCTCCCCCCCCCAATGTGGCTCTAGGGCACTGCCACTGACGAGGGACCACAAATTAATGTTTAAGTAAAATAATAAAAGGGGCTGTACAGAGCCCACACCATGGCCGACCACCGATTATGGGAATCCGACAGCACTTCTGGACTGCCAATATACAATGCTGCAACACAGGGACCGCTGGCAGCTGAGGCACGCAGACAAGCCCTTGGGACAACTTCACCAAACCAGGTAAGCTCCCACGCCCCACTTAGCTTTCTGGTTCCTCCCTCCTCATGGTCCCAACTCCAACTTCCACCAGTGAACCCTTTTCCAACAGCTACACTCAGGGTCCTAAGTCTGGACCCCAAGCCTGTGCGTGCCAGCCACTGGTTTTCTTCTTTGGAAACAATCACCACACACTGGACATGGACAGCAGTCCCAGCACGTGGATGCCCTTGGCTTGTGCTGCCTGCTCGGGGGAAGGGGGTGTCCAAGACAGAACAGACAGCCAGGAAAGAAAAATAAGTTTTTTTTTTTTTTTGTTTTGTTTTTTTGAAATTGCAGTTTCTACCCCCACATCCTGCCAGACCTGACCCTTCGGGGCCACGAAGGAGTCATCCTCCTGCCTCCCCGCTCTACCCACATCTACCTCCAGGCTCCGTGGAGCTTCGTTTTGCACCCTGAGCGGGGATGAGGTGGGGCACTACACCCCATGCTACTGACTCCGTCAGTCCTGTGGTGGCTGGGTGAGCGGGGGCACATCAGACGCACACTCCAGGCAGCCCATCTTCCCAGCGCTGGCAGGCATTTCCTCATTTTCTCCCCTTACACAGTGTACCCCCAACGTTTAGGCGCAAAGCGCCGACATCCACTGCGCATTTGGCCACCCTTCCCCAATGGGGCCAGTACCTCGAGCCTCCGCTCAGGGTCAGACAAGCTGGCGGCGCTGGCCCCCTCCCCCAGAGAAGGCAAGCTGTCGTTGGATGCTCAAGCCATTCTCCCTGACCGGCCGTCCAGCAATCCGAGTCCGCTCTGAACCCGGGTCGCTGGCGTTGCAAGCTGGAATCCAGCCGCTGCGCTGATGGACGAAAGCTTTTTTTTTTGAAAAAAAAAATGCTCTTCCTATTGCTGTGTGCGTGTGTGTGTGTGTGTGTGTGGGGGATTCACTGTAGAGACACCCACAGAAACACTTCCCAAACTGCCCTAATACTGTTAGGGGCACCTGTTTATTTAGTTAACAATTTCTTTCTGTAGGGCCCCATGCATTGAGGCACTACACCAGTGTTCCAGATAAGATTTTTCAGAGTGAGTATTTTACTCTTCACTTTCGAAGGGAGATGAGTAAAACTAAATTTGGATGAGTACAAACGAGTAAATGATAGAAACATATAAACATAGAATCTGTCATCAGATAAGGACCTGGCCCATCCAGTCTCCCCATTTTCTCTACCTACAGTATCACCCCAGACAGCACTTGATCTCTGACTTTCTCCCTCTTCCCATTCCTTTCCACTACGGTTCCATTATGCCTATCCCATGTTTTCTTGAACCTCTCCACTGTTTTCACCCCCACCACCTCAGCTTGTAGGCTGTTTCAGGAAGCCACCACTTCTTCTGTGAAGCAGTACTTCCTCACATCTCTCTTGAATATGCCTCCTTCAACTTCATAGCATGTCCCCTTGTTCTTGAGCACCTTTTTTCTGAAAAGTATGTTCCTCCTGTACTTTATTTATTCCTATGAGATATTTAAAGGTTTCTATGATATCCCCCCCATCTCCCTCCTCTCTTCCAGAGTGTACATATTGAGTTTCTTTAGTCTCTTCTCAAGGTCTTTTGATGCAGGCCCCTCACCATTTTAGTTGCCCTCCATTGGACGTCTTCCACTCTGTCTGTGCCCTTCAGAACTGAGCACAATATTCTAGGTGAGATCTTGGCAGCGATTTGTACAAACGTAACACCACCTCCCTCCTCTTGCTGGTGATGCCTGCCCCTGTGCACCCTAGCATCCCACACGCCCTCCCAATTGCCTTGTCGCACTGCCTGGCCACCTGTAAGTCATCAGAGATGATTACTCCCAGGTCTGTCTGCTGCTTGGTGGTCGTCAATGACATTCCCCTCATTTGGGTTTCTGTGTCTTAAGTACATTCATTTGCATTTTTTCACATTTAAACCCCAGCTTCCATATCCTTGACCACGCCAAGTTTTCTGAAGTCTCTTCTCATCCCCCACACCCACCCAATCCCCTGAAATGTCCACCATTTTGCAGATTTTTGTGTCATCTGCAGTGTCACCTGTAAAGTGATTAAAGAGGATCGGTCCCAGCTCTGATCCCTGAGGCACCCCACTGGTCACCCTCTCTTTCTCTGAGTGAACTCCTTTCACCACCACCCTCTGTCCTGTATCTCCAATCCAGTTTCTTACCCAGTTTACCACCTTTGGACCCACTCCTAAACTACCCAGCTAGCTTACTAGTCTCCTATGTGGAAGTGTCAGAAGCCTTACTGAAAGTGCATCCGCAGCTCCACCCTGATGTAATTCCTTGGTCACCTAGTCAAAGACATCTATCAGCCGGGGGTCAGCAGGGGAGGAGAAGGATGGAGCGCCCAACGTCTGCTCTCCTTCTCCGGGGGGTTCTCTGCAGGCTCCTGCCGCAATACCAGCAGTTGCGCTCTGTCCGGGACATTCTGCGCCTTCTGGGCTACATGGCAGCGTGCACCTAAGTGGTCCGTTGGGCCTGGTGGCACATGTCCCCCCTCCAGTTGGAGCTGGCCGTCCAGTGGACTCAGCATCATGGTCAATTCGACAAGTAGATCACTGTAACCCAGAAGATGTGGGACGCTCTCCAGTGGTGGACCACCCCAGACCGGTTGCAGGAAGGGATTCCATTTGTCCGCCCCAAGCCGATGGTCGTTCTCACAATCGATGCCTTTCTCATGGGCTGGGGAGCCCACATGGGGGACGAAAGGGCCCACTTGCTCTGGACCTCTGAGCAGTCCCAGTGCTACATCAACCTGTTGGGGCTCAGAGCAGTCAGACTGGCACTGTCAGCTTTCGCTCCTCAGCTCTGGGGTCAAGTGGTTCAAGTCCAGACGGACAGTACCACGACCATGTACTGCCTCAACAAACAGGGCCGCACGCACTCCCGTCTGCTGTGCAAGGAGGCACTCCGCATCTGGACCCTCGTGGGCCGATTGGAGGCGGATCTCCTAGCCATCCATGTGGCAGGAGCCTCGAACCATCTGGCGGATGCTCTCAGCTGTCTAGGCCACACATCCCATGAGTGGTCTCTTCATCCAGAGGTAGCTTACATCCTGTTCTCCCATTGGGGCAAACCAATGGTGGATCTGTTTGCCTCTAGGGAAAACACCAAGTTCTAGGGACATGGATATGTTGTTCATCTACACTGTCTGGCAGGTATCCTTGCCGCTTTAAATCTTGCGGAAGGTCTTCAAGCTGGCTCCTCCCACCCACCCGGGTGGTAAAACTCGGCTCCGCCCCATGGCGCCAGATCTTCCTTACGCTTGGAAGCTCAGGTTCCCTCCTTAACGCTCTGCGTATAAGACTGGTTCCTAATTCTTCGAATTTTTGAATTTAAAAGTTTTTTGCTTAAAAGACTTCGGTCTTCTCTCCCTCGCGGCTGCGATGGACAAATCGACTCCCGGTTTCCGGAGATGCCCTTGCGGGCAGAAGGTGTCTCGGATGGATCTGCATTCCACATGCGTCTACTGTCTAGGCCTGGAGCACGACCCGCAGGCCTGCGACCTGTGCCCTTCCTTTTCGGCCTACGTCCTCGAAGACCGTGCTGCCCGTTTACAACTGGGGCGTCGAGCGTTTTCCTCGGTGAAGTCAAAGGCCCGGTCGGTGGTTTCCGCAGCGGCGGGCTCGGCCGGATCGCTCGAGCAGATGACCCCTCAGAGGCGGCGCGGCGCTTCTACCTCGGCCACGGCATTTGTCGCTCTCTCTTGGTGCCTCTTATTCAGCTTCTTTTAAGGAGCTTTGTCTGACCCTCTCTACTAAGGTGAGGACCAACTTCTGCTGGACCGTTTTCTCGGTCCAAAAGAAGACAAGGGTAAGTCCACTGTCGACGCTCTTGGGAGCGGGAAAGATCCCTCTCCCCGAGTTGTCGGCCGTCGACTTTGGTCGACCGCTCGGCTTCGGCCACTGGTCTCACGGTGTCCCTGTCAGGCCAGTTGACCGAGACTCCCGTCGACGCGGTCGAGATTTTTCTCAACCCGTTGGACGGGTTGTTGGCAGGAGAAGCAGAGAATCCCCTCTCCCCGGTTCCCCCGGTGGGAGTTGAGGACCCTGTTGGCTTGTGTGTGCCTCCGGTTCCGGAGCCTTCGGTTGAACCCTCTGAACCGAGGGTGCGGTTCCCCGACACCTCCTGCACCATCCTCGGAAAGCCGAGGTTCTAGATCTCGGACTAACTGCGGTCAGCCGATCCGCCGTCATAAGCGGTCTCCGGTCAGCACGTGGTAAGCGGGCGCCGCCACTGATCCTTCTTCCTCCTCGGACGAGGAGGCTTCGGCGTAGTTGCGTCGACAATATGAGGACCTCATGTGGCAACAGCTCCTTCTGACGGGGAACAAGCCGGCCGTCCCCAGCGGCCATTAAGTGGCTGTCACGGAGCGGCGAAACAACCCCTCGTTTTATCCGAGGCCTGTTCCCAGGCTGGTTGTTCGGCAAAACCAGCTGCCCACGATTCCAGTGGAACCTCCGCCTCCACAGCCGTTGGTTGGGGCTCCGACCAAGAATTCTCGATCGGCTCAGGGACTGCCCATAGGCTGTCTGTCACCCTCACTCCCGATCGCCCTCGGCGGTGGAGGTGGCTCAGGCCTGAGGCAGCTCTTTGAGGACTCTTCCCGAGTCGAGGCGATTCTCCCTTTCTCCCAAGCGAATGGACTTGGAGTCCTCAGGAGGACAGTCGGTGGGCGATAGCCCTTCGTCCTTCCTGGGATTGCTTCGGCTCATCTCGGAGTCCACCGGGATGAAGCTCGAACCCGTTTCTAAGCGGGCCAGGTATCCCCTCACGGAGATTCTGGACAGAGGGGATTCCCCTACGGAGGCCTTTCCGGTGGCCGAGGCCATAGTGGGCCCGGCCTTGGAGCTCTGGCAGCGCCCTGCGCCTTCGGCCAGGATGGCCAGGAAGTATGCGGTCCCTACCGGTTCCTTGTCCGGTTTTTCGGAACACCCCTCGGCCGAGGGGTTAGTTACCGACAACGTTTTCCGGCGTGCCGGGAACACTAGGGATGTGGACAAACCTCCCAAGGAGTCCAAGAAATTGGACTATGCCGGGCGAAAAGTCTACGCTGCGTCCTCCCTCGGCCTTCGCCAGGCCAGTTCGGCCGTCCTCATGGCACATTTCTCTCATGCCCTGTTGGGCTCCCTGGACGAGGTCGTCCCTCATCTTCCCGCGGATCTGCAGACCACGGTTAGGCAAGTGCGGGACCAGGGCAGGGCAGTGGCCAAACAGCAGCTTCAGACTGCTTTGGACATTGGGGACTCATGTGCCAGGTCTGTGGCGGCCGCAGTGGCTATGCGTCGTCGGGCTTGGCTGAGGATATCCACCTTCACTTTGGATACCCAGCACAAGTTGGCGGATGTCCCCTTCTTGGGGACCGACCTCTTCGGCCCTGGGGTGGAAGGTCACCTGCAGAGGATCGAGAAGTCCAGTGCTAGCTTGGACTCTGTCTCATCCGCTCAGAAGGACAAAGGCCGCAAACCACAGCCTAAGCCCTTTACCGTAGCCTAGCCCCTGTACGTCCGGCCCAGCAGCGTCAGGGCCCAGCAGGCTCAGGCTTGGCATCCTAAACTCAAGCCGGGGCTTCCTCCAACAGGAAGCAGGGGTAAAGGCCCAGGAGGTCCCTCGGCCGGCCCCTCCTCCAAGCCTGCCCAGTGGGGCTGAGGGGTGTCGCCCCAACCCGTCACCTCACCCCAGGTTCCCCGTGAGGCGGCTCTAGCACTTCCTTTCCACCTGGTCCGTTATTACCACGGACAGGTGGGTGTTGAAGGTGGTGGGAAAGGCCTGCCTCTGGAGTTCGAGCAGGCCCCGCACTTCAGAGCCGTCGCACCTCGGGGGGCCTCAGGGTCCGCAGCCTCACTGTCGGCTCGCCGAGCCGACATCGCCCTCCTCCTCCAAAAGGAGGTGATCAGGAAGGTGGAGGACCCTCCCTTCAGACCCGGGGTTTGTGTCCAGGTACTTCCTGGTTCTCGAAACGGACGGGGGGCTGGCGCCCCATTCTCGACCTACGCCTAAACAAGTTCCTAAGGTCTCGAACCTTCAGGATGGTCACTCTGGCTCAGATAATATCATCCCTGGAACCCGCGTGTGGTTCTGCTCTCTGGACCTGCAGGGCCAGCGTTCTTTCACGTCCCTATCCGTCCGTCACATCGGAGATTCCTTCGCTTTGAGTGGAGGATCCCTTTGATTCGAGCCATGCCTTCAGCCTGTCTCCAGCTCAGGGTCTTCACCAAATGCATAGCAGTGGTGACAGCTTTCCTGCTGTGCCGAGGGTCCGGGTGTACCCTTACCTGGACGATTGGCTGATAGCAGCCCCTCCAGACAGGAGGTGGGCGGTCCAGAGATCTGGCCCTCCAGGTTTGCTCTCAAATCGGCCTTCTCATCAAGCGAGGCCAAGTGAGACTCGAGGCGAAGCAGGCGATTCTTTCGCATCGGGGCAGGCTCGACTCTCTTGAGCAGAGACACGGATCGGCGGACAGGGCGAGGTTCTTACCTCCTTTGCCCAATCATTTCTGGTTGGGCAATGGTACCCTGCCGGACTTCCTCGCCTCCTGGGTCTCATGGCGGCCTGCACCAGCGTGGTCCGTTGGGCATGCTGCACGCTCCTTCCCTCTTCAGTGGGGACTGGCCAGCCAGTGGTCTGGCATGCGATCCATTGGACCAGCTAGTGGCGGTGACCAGGGGATGTGAGCGCTCTCGGTGGTGGACGTTCCAGTTCATCTGCAGGAGGGCATCCTGTTTGTCCGCCCGAGCCGGCGGTCTCTATCAACGATGCCTCTCTGATGGGTTGGGGTGCCCATCTGGGGAACACAGGTGCACGGCCTCTGGTCCCGCGGAGTCGATGCCACATCAACCTGCTGGAGCTCCGGCGGTCCGCCTAGCTCACCGCCTTTGCTCCATTTCTCCGGGGTCAAGTGGTCCGAGTCAGGCGGACAATACCACGACCATATACCATCTAAACCCGCCAGGCGGGGCGCTCCATGCTTCTATGCGAAGGCTCTCCACATTTGGTCACTCGTGCAGCTTGGAGGCGGATCTCCTAGCCATTCATGTGGCAGGGAGCCTCCAACACCCTGGCCGATGCCCTGGGCGGATAGGGCTGCATCCCACGTGGTCTCTCCTGCCGGAGGTAGTACAAGATCTGTTCTCCCATTGGGGCACACCTCAGGTGGACCTGTTTGCCTCCAGGGAGAACGCGAAGCTGAGGCTGTTCCATGCCTGCCCCCCTCAGCAGGGCTCGCTGCAGGGGGATGCCTTCTCGAGGCCATGGACCCCGGGCCTCTTCTACGCCTTCCCCCCATTTCCCTTGATACACAAGGTGCTTCTCAAAGCAAGGATGGACAAGGCGCAGGTGATTCTGATAGCCCCAGACTGGCCCCGCCAGTTCTAGTACCCAGATCTCCTCAGCCTCAGCTCCAGGCTCCCGAGGCAGCTTCCAGCTCGCCCGGACCTGCTCTCAGTCAATCAGGGGAAGGTGTTCCATCCGGACCTTCAATCCCTGCACCTGACGGCCTGGTTCCTGGTGGCTAGAGTTCCAGGCCTTGGGTCTTTCCGGCGAGGTCCTCAATGTAGTTGAGGCGTCCGTGAAGTCGACCAGTAAATGCTATGCCTTCAAATGGAAGAGATTTTCCATTTGGTGTCAGAACAGGGCTTGGACCCTTCCTCCTGTTCCTTGGCAAGCATCTTGGACTATTTATGGTCCCTTTCTTGTCAAGGGCTTGGGTCAGCGACCCTAAGGGTGCACCTGGCAGCCATCTCTGCTTACGAGGCGGGCCAGGGAGCAGTCGGTGCAGAGGAAGGTGGTCTGGCGCTTTTCAAAGGCCTTGATCACATTTCCCTCTGGTGCGAGAACCTCCACCTCCGTGGGATTTACTGCTGGTACTGGCAAAGCTCATGGGCAAGCCATTCGAACCAATGCACAGGTGTGAACTCTCTCACCTGTCATGGAAGACCGCCTTCTTGGTGGCTATCCGTCAGCCAGAAGGATGGGAGGCTCCAGGCTCTGCATGAGTCTCCTTACCTGGTCTTCCACAGGGACAAGGTTGTCCTCGCCCCACCAAATTCCTTCCGAAGGTGGTGTCGGAGTTTCACCCTAACCAGGTGTTGACTCTGCGGTGTTCTACCCCAATCACACCTCAGAGGCTGAATACAGGCTCCATGCTTTGGACCCTAGAGAGGCGCTCGCTTATGTAGGAGCACACGGCTGAAATTCGGGAGAGGTTCGCCAGCTGTTTGTCACCCACGCTGAAGCCGCACCTGGCAGACCTGCAGCCAAGCGGACGATAAGCAGGTGGGTCACCTCCTGCATAGATCTCTGCTATAAGTTGGCGGGCATGGAGCCTCCCAGAGGGATAAGAGCTCATTCTACCCGCCATACTGCTGCATCGGTGGCTGCTTCCAGGGACGTCCCTATCCAGGATATCTGCAGGGCTGCTACCTGGAAGTCAGCATACACCTTCATCACCCATTACCACATCGACCTTGAGTCACGCCGGGATGCTGGTTTTGGGGTCTCGGTTCTCCAGTCTTTATTCCCTAAGTAGGGGGTGTGCGCCTTGCCTCCCTCCTCCCGGAGAACTGCTAGGAGTCTGCCAGACAGTGTGGATGAACAACATATCCATGTCCCTAGAAATACAGGTTACTCACCTGTAACAGGGTTCAGGAATGGTATATTGTTCATCCCTACATTTCCAACCTCCCGGCTTCGGCCTTTAACCCTGAGCTTCCAGCGGGCCAGATCTGGCGTCATGGGGCGGAGCCGAGAGTTTTACCACCTGGGTGGGTGGGAGGAGCCAGCTTGAAGACCTTCCGGCAAGATTTAAAGCGGCAAGGATACCTGCCAGACAGTGTGGATGAACAACATATACCATTCCTAGAACTCCTGTTACAGGTGAGTAACCTGAATTTGAGGCTGTTTCATGCCCTCCCCCCCTCAGCAGGGTTCGCTGCAGGGGGATGCCTTCTTGAGGCCGTGGACCCCAGGCCTCCTCTACGCCTTCCCTCCATTTCCCTTGATCCACAAGGTGCTCCTTTAAGGTGAGGGACAAGGCGCAGGTGATCCTGGTGGCCCCAGACTAGCCGTGCCAGTTCTGGTATCCAGATCTCCTCAGCTTGAGCCGCAGGCCCCCGGAGCGGCTTTGTACACGCCTTGACCTGATATCACTCAATCAGGGGAAGGTATTCCATCCAGACCTTCAATCCCTGCACCTCACAGCCTGGTACCTGAACAGCTAGAGTTCCAGGTTTTGGGTCTTTCCGAAGATGTCTGCACTGTGATGGAGGCATCAAGAAAGGAATTGACCAGGAAGTGTTATGCCTTCAAATGGAAGCGGTTTTCCATTTGATGTCAGGACAAGGGCCTGGACCGTCTGTCCTGCCCCATGGCTAACATTCTCTACTACCTTTGGTCTCTCTCCAAAGGGGGTCTGCGGTCATCGACTCTTAAGGTGTACCTGGCAGCCATCTCTGCTTACCGGGCGCGGGCTGGTCAGCCAACGCTGGCGTAGGAGACAGTGGTCGGGTGCTTTCCCAAAGGCTTGGATCACATATCCTCTCCGGTGCATGAACCTCCACCTCCATGGGATTTACTGTTGGTACTGGAAAGCTCATGGGCAAGCCAGTCGACCCCATGCACAAGTGTGAGTTGTCGCATTTGTCATGGAAGATGGCCTTCCTGGTGGCTATCACGTCAGCGAGAAGGACAGGGGAGCTCCAGGCACTTTCAGTGGACTCCCCTTATCTGGTCTTCCACAGGGACAGAGTTGTCCTGCGCCCCTACTCGAAATTCCTTCTGAAGGTGGTGTCAGAGTTTCACCTTAACCGGGTGTTAACTCTGCCAGTTTACTACCCTAACTACACGTCGGAGGCCGAGTACAGGCTCCATACCTTGGACCTGCGATGTGCTCTCTCCTACTATAAGGAGAGGATGGCGGAAACTCGGGGAGAGGTTCGCCAGCTGTTTGTCACCTATGCTGAAGCCGCTTCTGGCAGACCTGCAGCAAAGCGGACGACTGCTAGATGGATTACATCGTGCATAGGTCTGTGTTATGAGATGGCAGGCAAGGAGCCTCCCAGAGGGATAAGAGCTCATTCTGCACGCCATACTGCTGCATTGGTGGCTGCTTCCAGGGACATCCCTATCCAGAAAATCTGCTGGGCTGCTACCTGGAAGTCAGTAAACACCTTCATCACCCACTACCACATCACCAGGATGCTGGTTTTGGGGCCTCAGTTCTCCAATCTCTGTTCCCTAAGTAGGGGGTGTGCGCCTTTCCTCCCTCTTCCCAGAGAACTGCTAGGAGTCTGCCAATAGGTGTGGATGAACAACATATCCACGATCCTAGAAGAACAGGTTACTCACCTGTAAGAGTAGTTCTAGGAGTGGTATATGTTGTTCATCCACACGGACCCACTTGACCTCCCCAGCTGCGGACGACAACACCTGACTTCCAGCGGGCTAAGATCTGGCGTCATGTGGCGCAGCCGAGGTGTATACCACCCAGGTGGGTGGGAGGAGCCAGCTTGAAGACTTCCGGTGGATCCTTAAAGGGAAAGGGGACATGCCAATAAGCGTGGATGAACATATACACCACTCCTAGAACTACTGTTACAGGTGAGTAACCTGTTCTTTTTGCCCTGTCAATGTTGTATTTGAGTTTTTGAGGACTACTGTACTGTTAGCCACATTGTATGCACTGTTATTTATGCCTAGCTCGTATTTGCTGTACACGGACTATTGTCTCATTGTATTATAGCAACATTTAGGTTATGTGTTTTTGTTATGACCTACCCAGGTCCACCTTGCAAACGAGTCTGTCTCAATGGTGTTTCACCTGGTAAAATAAAGATGATTGACTGATTGAATTCCTGAACTGAATTGGCTAGAAATATAAAATAAAAGTAATCAAGGCACAAATGTTGTGTCTGACTTCTGCAGAGTCCATTTGTTCCATTTCTCTTTGAAAACTGGGACATGATTTAAATTATGTTTGCTTTTCTAAACAATAGGTTATGTCTATTATTGAAGTCTACTGACCTACCATAAGAGACAGGGGCTCCTTCCCAGAGCCTGGTTTTTGCCTTCTTTGCACTGGAGAACAAAATAAAAGGTTATTTGAGCTTTCTCCCTCTGAGATAGGGATGGTGGTACTGCAAACATTAGGACCATCATAGAAGTTAAATATTTTGGGCAGTCAAACATCAGAACCACTCCTGTTTCCAGTGAGCTGCTGAATAGTACTGTCAGAGGTGCAGCCAGTACCTTCCTGAGGTTCCTCAATACCCTAGGATGTACCCAATCTAGTTCCATTGCTTTGTCCACTTTCTAATTAGCAAGTCCCATTAGGACACCTTCTTTTGAAAAAAGACTAGTGTCCACCTCCCTACCTCAAGAGCTCCTATTACTTTCTAGTGGCCCCTCCACTCTTTCTCCCACTGTGAACACTGAACAAAAAGTATGTGTTTGAATGTCTGCCTTCATCATTACCATGGACAAGTGTTTTCTCAAGGTGGTAGCCAGAGGGCTGCCTCTGGATTTTGAGGCTCTCTCGCCTTACTGATCCACAGTCAAAGGGGGTCCTCAGTGTCACAGGGCATGCTGTCTGCCCTAAGGGAGGACGGCACTATGCTCCTTGCAAAAGGGGCTATAGCCTGTATCCCAGATGCCCTGACAAGTCAGGGGGTACATGTCCAGGTACTTCCTGGTCCCGATGTGGATTTGGGGCTGGCGCCTCATGCTGGATCTGCACAATCTCAATCAGTGTATGCAGAGTCACAAGTTCTGGATGGTTACCTTGAACCACATCATACTATTCTTGGAGCAGGGCATGTAGTTCTGCTCCCTGGACCTCTAGGACATGTTCTTCAACATCCCAGTCCATTCTTCCCACTGGCAGTACCTTTGGTTCCACACCAAAGGGATTCTGCATCAGTTCCGGGTCATGCCCTTGGGCATCTCATCTGCGGCCAGGGTCTTCAAGTGCATGGCAGTGGTGGCAGTATTCCTGCAGCGCTGGGGTGTCAGGGTCTATCCCTACTTGGTCGACTGGCTGATAGCCGGGCCATGCATGGAGATGGTGGAGTGGTCTAGGGACCTGGTCTTCCAGACCAGCAGACTTGAGCCTGCTGGTCAACCTGGCCAAGTCTGAAATTATCCCCTCGCAGGTGATTTCAATTCATTGGGTATAGCTAGACTTCCTGCAGGCCAAGGCCTGCCCCTCTGCAGAGCAGGCGCTGGATCTTGCCTCCTTTTCCCAGTAATTTCAGGTCGGGCACTCGCACCCTGCCTAGAACTTCCTTTGGTTGCCGGGGTACATGATGTCCTGTACCAGCATGGTCCGGTGGGCCCACTGGCAGATGCACCACCTGGAGTGGGTATTGGGCCTTCAGTGGTCCCTGCAACTAGGACTCTTGGACCAGCTGGTCACAGTGGCCCAGCCAGTATGGGGTGTCATCCAGTGGTGTCTGATCCGGAAACATCTGGAGTAAGGAGTTCCATTTGTTCACCCAGAGCTGACCATCACTCTCATAATGAATATCTCTCTCTGGTGGTATGGGGAGCACATTTGGGGGACCACAAAAGCCACGTGTTCTGGTCATCCAGGGAGTCCTGTCACCACATCAACCAGCTGGAGCTCCATGCAGGTGCAACTAGCTCTGATGGAAATTGCTCCTTTAGTCAGGGGTCAGGTTGTGCATGTCCAGACGGACAACATTCTGACCATGTTCTAGCTGAACAGGCAGGGCAGCATGTACTCCCCTCCCTTGTGTCGGGAGGCCCTGTGCACCTGGGCCCTTCTGTGAATCCTGGGTGCTGACCTCCGGCAAGTCATGTCACCAGAAAGCACAGTCATGTGGTAGATGCTCTCAGCCATGTGGGAGAGATCTTACGAATGGTCCCTAAATCAGGAGATGGTGAACCACTTGTTCTCCTTGTGGGGCACTCCTCTTGTGGATCCATTTGCATCCTGGGAGAATGCAGAACTGAGGCTGTTTTGCACCTCTCCCAGTCTGGGACACAGGGGAGGTGACTTCACGAGGCCCTGGACCCCAGGCCTTCTGTATGCCTTTCCTCCCCTCGATCCACAAGGTGGTGGTCAAGGCCCAGAAGGATGAGGCGCAGGTGATCCTGATAGCTCCAGACTGGCCATGGCATTTCTGATATCTGGCTCTCTTTCGCCTTAGCAGGAGACCTCCACGGTGGGTGCTTCTTCATCCGGACTTGCAGATCAGACAACGGGGGGATGGTCCTGCACCCAGACCTGCAGTCCTTGCACCTTATGGCCTGGTTCCTGAGCGGCTAGAGTTCCAGGCCTTGGATCTTTTGGAGCAAGTGCTTCACATTTTGGAGGCCTCCTGAAAAGAGAGTCGACTTGCCGATGCTATGCCTTTAAATGGAAACGGTTTTCCATCTGGTGTCAGGTAATGAGCTTGACTACCTTGACAGCCCTGTGGCTAGTATCCTGGAGTACCTCTGGTCCCTCTCCCAGCTGGGGCTGTGAGAGACGACCCTCAAGGTGCACTTCGCAGTCAACTCTGCATACCGGGCATGGGCTGGTATGCCCAATGGTGGCCCAGGAGAAGGTGGTTGGGCACTTTTTTAGGGGCCTTGACCACCTGTCCCTTCTAGTGTGTGAACCACCACCACCTTGGGACTTGCTTCTGGTGCTGGCAGTGCCCATGGGCAAGCCATTTGAGCCTGTGCAGAGGTGTGACATGTCTCATCTGTTGTGATCTGCCATCTTCTTGGTGGATGTCATGTCAGCCAGACAGTGAGCTTCAGGTGCTCTCGGTACAGTCTCCTTACCTTGCCTTCCAGAAGAACAGGGTTGTCCTTCGCCAGTCACCTGAAGTTCCTCCTGAAGGTAGTATCGGAGTTTCTTCTTAATCAGGTGATCAACTTACTGGTAAAATTTACCAACCCATCTTTGGAGGTCAGCCACAGGCTCCATACCCTGGACCAACGGAGAGTGCTCGCTTATTATAAGGAGCACACAGCTGGAGTTCAGTGTGAGGCATGCCAGCTGTTTGTAACGTACACTACGTGGCAGACCAGCAGCAAAGCGCGTGATTGGCAGATAAATAACATCCTGCATCGACCTCTGCTATAGATTGGCTCATAGGGAGTCTCCTATAGGACTTGGGGTTCATTCCACCATACATGCTGCTGCCTCGGTGGCTGCTTCCAGGGACGTCCCTATTCAGGAGATCTGCAGGGCTGCCACCTGGAAATCTGCACACACTTTCATCTCCCATCACATCATCAACCTAGAGTCTTATCAGGATGCTGCTTTCGGGACCACGGTTCTCCGGTCTGTGTTTGCTAGATAGTGGTATGTGCCTTGCCCCCTCCTCCCGGAGAACTGCTGGTAATTTCCCTATGTGTGGATAGTGAACTATATCCATGCCCCTAGAAAAATAGGTTCTGAGGATGTGGATATGTTCTCATTCACACTGCTTGGCATGTCCTTTCCCTTTAATTCTCTTGCTGGAAGTCTTTAAGCTGGCTCCTCCCACCCAGGTGGTATTTGCCTTGGCTCCGCTCCTTGACGCCAGATCTTCCTTTCTGCTGGAAGATTCAGGGTCCCTCCTTTATGCTCCCGCGTTGAGTAGGCCCTGGCGCTTAAATCTTCGGATTACTTACCAAAACTTAAACTTGTTAGAGTTTCACCATATCGTTTTTCGATCATGACTGCGATGGAGGACAAGTCCTGCGCCGGAGTTCCACCTGTGCCCTGCAGGTGTCAGAAGATGTTTACGCATTGACCCACCGCCATGTCGTCTACTGCCTTAGTCACGATCCACGTGCAGGCTTGCGACTATTGTCGCTTGTTCCAGCCAAACGTGTTGGATGATCGCCTCACATGATTACAGCTCGGCCAACTGGAGAAACGGAACCCGCCAGTGTGGCTGCGGGGTCCACTGAACAACTCAAGCAAATGAAGGCTTTCGAGGAGGAAGCATCTTGGACTGCCAGTCAGTCCTCTTCAGCATCGGTCTTCGTACCACTAAAACTGGGCTCTACCTTCAGAGGCTCTTTCAAGGAGTTGTGCCAGTCTCTCCCGACAAAGGGAAAGGGCTCGTCTGTTTCACACAGCTCTCGTTCCAGTAAAAAGGATTCCAAGGAGTCTAGAGAGAAGAAGTCTCGTCGACATCATTCTTGGGATCGAGAGTGGTCTCGTTCCCAGGAATCTCCAGTTTCAACTTAAGTCAAAATTGCGGCCTCGGCTGCTGGCTTCATGGTGCCCCTGTCAGGCCAGCTGGCTAAGACACGAGATGACAACCTGGTCAAAATTATTGACCCCGTCGACCCATTGTCGCTGGATGAGGCCAACAAGTCCTTGTTCAGGACACTGGTCCTGACTGGACCTACCGAGGAGGAGACCCTCTTCACAGTCCCTGTCCTGGAGGAGCCGCGGGTCTCCCTGGCTCTTTCTGAGCGCCTCCGTCGTTCCCCCTGACGGTCAAGGTCTAAGTCTCTGTCAGCTTCGACAGACAGGTTGAGAAGAACTCACAAACGCCATTCTGGGCATTCCAAAAAGCGGAGCTGCTGCTATTCATCCTCGTCCTCCTCGGAAGAAGAGAATCTTCGACGCAAGTTGCGCCGATGCTACAAGGATCTTATGTGGCAACAGTTGGTGTTGGCCAGTCTGAAGTTGACTCCAGCTTCCACGCCAGTCATCACATGGCTGTCGCCCTCTAGGCCGAAGCAGACTCCTCTGGAGCTGGCCGACACCGTCCCTCCACCCGCAGAGCCAGTGACTGCCCTCCCGGCTTGGCCAAAACTGGCCTCTCCGCTAATTGTGGTGGAGCTGCCACCTAAACAGATGTCCTCTGGGGCTTCTGTCGAGGAGTCTCAGCCTGCTAAGGGCCTCCCACACAGGCTGTCGGTCACCCTCACTCCGTACCGTCCGGCGGGTCAAAGGTGACTTGGGTGGTCAGCTGATCTGTCCAGACTCCTCGGAGTCCGAGGACTCCTCTTTGCACTCTCGTCCGTTCGATGAGGTTTCGCTTGGGGGTCTGTTGATGGAGGAACCTCCCACATCCTTCATTGGCATTCTCCATCTCATCTCTGAATCCACGGGGATGCCTTTGGAGCCTGTTCAGAAACGGGCTTGATATCCCCTGATAGACATTCTGGAAAAGGGGATTCTCTGACAAAGGCCTTCCCAGTGGCCGAAGCCATAGTTGGCCCGTCCCTGAAGCTTTGGCAGCACCCTGCCTCCTGCCCTGTGCCATCAGCCCGGATGGCCTGCAAGTATGCAGTTCCCATTGGCTCCCTTTCTGGGTTCACAGAGCACCCCTCGGCTGATAGGTTGGTGACTGAATCTGTTTCGGTGCTCAGGCAGTTCAGGAGACACTGATAGACCTCTGAACAAAGAGTCCGAAAAACCTGGACCACTCTGCCCGAAAAGTCTATGCTGCCTCTTCGTTTGGTCTCCATCTGGCGAGCTCGGCTGTCATCATGGCACATTTCTCCCATGCCTTCTTAGGCTCTCTAGATGAGATGCTTCCTCATCTCCCCGCGGACCTTCAGACTACGGTCAAGCAGGTCCAGGATCAGGGTCGGGCTGTGCCAAAACTGCAACTCTAGACAGCTGTGGATGTTGGGGATTCCTGTGCCCATTCGGTGGCGGTCGCAGTCGCCATGCGCCACAGGGCCTGGCTGAGGGTCGCGACCTTTACGACAGACACCCAGCACAATCTGGCAGATGTTCCCTTCCTCGGCACCGACTTGTTCGGTCCGGGGTGGATGGTCACCTTCAGCGCATCAAGAAGTTCAATGCCACCTTGGACTCTGCTGCTTCTGCCCAGAAGGAATCTCAGGGTTCCAAAAAGCAGAAGTGTAAGCCTTTTCCGCCTTCTGCCCCTATGGTCAAGCAGCCCTAGTACCAATTGGTGCAGTAGCAGGCTCAATCTTGGCGCCCTTGGCTCAAGTCCGGGGCTACGGCAGCCCGTAAGCCCGGAAGGAAAGATCCTGGTAGTCCCTCGGCCGGATCCTCCTCCAAGCCTGCACAGTGACGGGATGGAGGTTGCCACCCCCATACCCATCGCGCCCACTCTGGGTCCTCCTGTGGGGGGCCGGCTCCGCCACTTCCTTCCCGCCTGGTCTGCTGTCACAGTGGACAGGTGGGTCTTGGAAGTGGTCTTCCAGGGGCTGACTCTGGAATTCGAGCAGTACCCACCAAGCTGAGCCCACACCCCACAGCAGGAGAAGGTATCCATGCACACTCGGTCAGCTCTCCAAGACAACCTTGCCCAACTCCTCCACAAGGAGGTAGTGGTCAGAGTCGCTGCTCCCCCATCAACCCAGGGTTCATTTCCAGGTACTTCTTGGTCCCAAAACTAACGGGGGGCTGGTGCCCCCTTCTAGATCTGCACGACCTGAACCAGTTTCTCAGGTCTCACACCTTCAGGGTGGTAACTCTGTCTCAGATCATACCATTTCTTGAGCGGAACATGTGGTTTTGCTCCCTGGATCTGCAGGATGTGTTCTTCCATGTCCTGATCCATCCATCACACCGAAGGTTCCTCAACTTCAGGGCAGAGGGAACCCTATACGAGTTTCAAGTCATGCTATTTGGCCTGTCATTGGCCCCCAGTTTCTTCACCAAATGCATTGCAGTGGTGGTGTCCCATCTTCGGTGTTGAGGGGTCAGAGTGTACCCCTGTCTGGACGATTGGCTTATAACGGGTCCCTCCAGAGTGGAGGTGGAGAGCTCCAGGGATCTGGCACTCCAGGCCCGAATCAGCCTTGGCCTCCTGGTCAATGAGGCCAAGTCAGAACTCGTGCCTTTGTAGGTGATCTGCTTCATTGGGGCAGAGCTAGAGAGCCAGAGCTAGGCTCCTGGCAGACAGGGCGGAGTTTCTCTCCTCCTCCTCTGCCCGATCATTTCTGGTTGGGCACTTATGCCCTGCCTGGGACTTCCTGCGATTTCTGGGTTACATGGCAGCCTGCACCTCTGTGATACGATGGGCCCGGTGGCATATGCACCCCTTCAGTGGAAGCTGGCTTGCCAGTAGACTCAGTGACTAGGTCATTTCAACCAGCTGGTCACTGTGACCCAGAAGATGTGGCACGCTCTCCAGTGGTGGACTGTCCTAAAGCATCTGCAGGAGGGGATCCCATATGTCTGCCCTGAGCCGATGGTCATCTTGATGACCGACGTGCCTCTCAAGGGCTGGATTGCCCACATGGGGGACCACAGAGTCCACGGGCTCTGGACCACCGAGGAATCCTGGTGCCTCATCAACCTGCTGGAGTTCCAAGCAGTTCGACTGGCACAGACTGCATTTGCTTTGTTCCTTTGGGGTCAAGTGGCTGAGGTCCAGATGGACAACACCGTTACCATGTACTATCTCAACAAACAGGGAGGCACGCACTCCCAGCCTCTGTGCAGGGAAGCTCGCCGCATCTGGACCCTCGTGAGCCTACAGGAGGTGGATCTCCTAGCCATTCATGTGGCAGGAGCCTCAAATCAGCTGGCGGACACCCTCAGCCATGTGGGCGAGGCATCCCATGAGTGGTCTCTCCATCCAGAGGTATTACACAGCCTGTTCTTCCAGTGGAGCACCCCTCAGGTGGACCTGTTTGCCTCCAAGGAGAATGCAAAGCTGAGGCTGTTTTGTGCCCACCCCGCTTAGCAGGGCTTGCTGCAGAGGGATGCCTTCTCAAGGCCGTGGACCCCAGGCCTCTTTTATGCTTTCCCTCCACTTCCCTTGATCCATAAGGGGCTCCTCAAGTTCAGGAGGGTCAAGACACAGGTGATCCTGGTGGCTCCAAACTGGCCCTGCCAGTTTTGGTACCCTGATCTCCTCAGCCTCAGCATCAGGCTCCCGAGGTGTCTTCCAGCACGCCTGGACCTGCTCTCAGTTAATCAGGGGAAGGTCCTCCACCCGCACCTTCAGTTCCAGCACCTAACAGCCTGGTTCCTGAGCAACTAGAGTTCCAGGCTTTGGGCCTCTCCGAAGATGTCCTCACTGTAGTTGAGGCATCTAAGAAGGAATTGACCAGGAAGTGCTATGCCTTCAGATGGAAGAGATTCTCCATTTGGTGCCAGGGCAAGGGCCTGGACCCTTTGTCCTGTCCAGTGGCTAGCATTCTTGACTACCTTTGGTCTCTCTCCAAAGGGAGTCTTTGGTCTACGACCCTAAAGGTGCACCTGGCAGCCATCGCTGCTTACCAGGTGCAGGCCGATAAGCAGATGGCATAGGAGAAAGTGGTCTGGTGTTTCTTCAAAGGCCTTGACCATATTTCCCCTCTGGTGTATGAACCACCACCACTGTGGGATCTACTGCTGGTATTGGCAAAGCTCATGGGCAAGCTATTTAAACCGATGCACAGGAGTGAGATGTCACACCTGTCGTGGAAGACCGCCTTCCTGGTGGCTATCATGTCAGCCAGAAGGATTGGGGAGCTCCAGGCACTCTCTGAGTCTCCTTATCTGGTCTTCCAGAGGGATATGGTTGTCCTGCACCCCAACCCGAAGTTCCTTCCGAAGGTTGTGTCGGAGTTTCACCTGAACCAGCTGATGACTTTGCCGGTGTATTATCCCAGCCACATACTCCAATCACACCTCGGAGGCCAAATACAGGCTCCATACTTTGGACCTAGAAGAATGCTCTCTTATTACAAAGAGCGCACAGCTGGAGTTCGGGGAGAGGTTCGCCAGCTATTTGTCACCTACGCTGAAGCTGCATCTGGCAGACGTGCAGCCAGGTGGACAATTGGCAGATGGATTATATCATGAATTGCTCTCTGCTATAGGTTGGCGGGTAGGGAGTCTCCCGTAGGCTAAGGGTTCATTCCACCCACCATACCGCTTCATCAGTGGCTGCTTCTAAGGATGTTCCTATCCAGGAAATCTGCAGGGCTGCTACCTGGAAGTGAGCAAACACCTTCATTTCCCATTTCCACATTGAACTAGAGTCACGCCGGGATGCTGGTTTTGAGGCCTTAGTTCTCCAATCTCTGTTCCCTAAGTAGGGGGTGTGCGCCTTGCCTCCTTCCTCCTGGAGAACTGCTAGGAGTCTGCCAAACAGTGTGGATGAGAACAACATATCCACATCCTTAGAAACACAGGTTACTCACCTGTAACATTAGATCTTCTATTGAAAGGTCTCTTGCAGTAGATTATTACTCTTGGGAGGTTCCAGCAGAGGGTACTGTCACACGGCAGCTTCTTCAGCAGTCTTTTACCAGGGACCACCCACACATGACATCACTTCCTTGCTCCCTATGTAAGTGTGGGCGGTCCCTGGTATTTTCTGTCCATTTTCCCACCAGCTTGAGCTCGCACAGCAGCTAGCTCAATCTTCTGTGAAGCAGTCATCGACGACACTTGAAGAAAACGAATGTCTAAGAAAGGATCTACAAACAAGCAAGCCTTATTTTGTTCCTGCTCTTGTGGCAGGAAGATTTTCAAGCTTGACAATCATTTATATAGTGTTAGGTGTCTGGGACCCACACATGACGCCACGTCCTGTATTTTCTGCAAAGAATTTAACCAGGCAACTCGTCGATGACGGTTGCAAGAAATCAAAAGTTTGTTGATGGAGCAACAGGTTTCCCTGTTGGAGCAGACCCAGGGGACTTGTTCCAAGGGCTCCCCCCCACCACTGGGTCTCATTCTAATCAAAAAAGGGGAGAAGGAGAAACCCTCATCTCACCCCCTTCCATGACGCACGTTGACTGTGACTTCTGCAACATGTGCACCGTCGACTGAGCGTTCCTCGTTGACAGGAGCTCTTCTCCTGTCGACACAGCGATCTTTAATGCCTTCCTCGTCGACGGGAGCAGCCCTTCCATCAACAGAGCTTGTCCAGGCACTCAGGACAGTGCGTTCTACTGTCCCTCTGTTGATGACCACTGTAGGATATGCAGCCAAGCAAATGGCTACTCCGTTGATGGGAGCCCCTTTCCCGTCGACGTCTTTTGTCCTATACAGTGTGCATTCTTCCCCTGCCTCGTCATCGATAACAGGGGTTCCTAGGGGCAAACCAATGTCATTTGCCATGCTTAACACCCCTCCACCTTCTCAGGTGCCTTCCTATAGGGGTGCAGCTGACCTACAGAGACACCCAGGGCTTTATTTTCCCAGAGCTCGTCCGGATCACTCCCACCGCCCCATACCCTCTCTGACACGTTATTACAAATAGCCAGCCTCAACAGGTGGATATCCTGCCATCGCAGGTACCCAGTATTGAATGCATTGTACACACAGTACTACAATCCATGGAATATAGCCAGTCTCCTACTCAGACGCCAAGTCATCTTTCCCAGCGTTCTGCCTCTCCTCTGCCCAAGTGGCCCCATACTGACCAGGAGGCTCACACTTGGTCTCCCCCACCCTTTCCTTTAGAAGATTACCTGTCAGATGAACCCGACCTGGTGGGGGGGTCTCCCGGAGGACATTTATGAAGAGGAATTTCTGAATATAGAATTTCCAGACCTAGACTCTCTGTACTCTGTGGTCTTCTCCTTCGACGAGGATCTGCCAGCCCCTCAGGCTGCCTCCCCTCCGAATGACCCCTCTTTTAATAATATGATGATACAGATTCAGAAAGTCATGGGGTTCTCCACTACTGAACAAGATAAACATCGACCGGACATGGCTGAATACCTGGAGCTACCCGAGGAGCGTGTCCTAGTCATTCCTCCATTAATACCTGCTTATCAGAACACCATTTCTGATGCATGGCATTAGCCTTCGGCCATAACAGCTGACCATCGTAAGCCTGACCAGCTATACCAAGCCCTGTGGGACCATCAATAGTTGTCCACAGTGTCTAAGGCCGACTCAGTGGTCATTGCGGCCGCCCACGACCGCGCTGAAAAGCCTAAACATATGAGTTCTTTACCTCCAGATAAAGAATCCAGATGACTTGATTACCTGGGTAAGAAGGTCTTTGCCTCTGGCACCATGAATATAAGGATCCTAAACTATATGGGCCACATGGTGAAATACCAGCATACCCTGGGTACCTCAGCCATAGACCTCCTTAACAAATTACCTCCTACCCAGGACAAGGAGCAATTGCTACAAATCATGTCAACCATGAAGTCCATTTCTCGCCATCTTCTTCGGTTGGGCTACGATGTGGTTAATATTTCTACGCGGCTCTCTGCCACAGGCATTGCTCTATGCTGTCATGCCTGGCTTTGGGTATCTGGCTTGGCACCAGATGTCCAGCATAAAGTAGTTAATGCCCCTTTCTGTGGCGACACATTATTTGGTCCTGGTACTCAAATCATTTTGGATTACCTCCAGGCTTCTGGATGTACCCTCTGAACAGTTCACGGCATGTACCATACACCACGGAACCAATACTCACACTGCAATAAAAGAGGTAACCGTTACAAGTCCTCTAACTGAGGTGTTTTTTGGGGACGCGGTCAAAACACAAGAAGCAATTCAACTGCCACGTATCCCTCCTGTGCCCGTCCCTCTGGAGGGGCCGGCAACTCCAGTTCTCAATGACTTCCTAGGGCTTTCCCCTTATCTCCTTGTCTAAGCCTCGGAGGTAGTAGGGGATTGTTTTGCCCTTCATTTGGAGGCTTGGCAGCAAATAACGACAGATGCATGGGTAGTCCAGACATACACTGAAACTAATTTCAGTGCCACCTCCACTTCCTCCTTGGACAGTTAGGTATCCTCAGGCACACCTTCCTATACTCCAGGAGGAACTTACTGCCCTACTAACCAAGCAGGTTATTGTCCTGTGCCATTGTCACAGCAACAGGGTTTTTATTCCCATTTCTTTCTGGTACCCAAAAAAGCTGAAGGTCTCAGACCAATACTAGATTTGAGAAACCTAAATCGGTACATCCAGTACAAACATTTTCGGATGATTACCTTAACGTCCATCTTGCCTCTCCTGAACCAAGGAGATTGGATGTGCGCATTGGATATGAAGGATGCATATCTGCATATGCCCATTCATCCAGCCCATCAGCAGTACCTACGATTCACCTGCTGGGCCAAATTTACCAATTTCGGGCTCTGCCCTTTGGCCTTTCGTCAACCCCATGGGTTTTCACCAAATGCCTAGCTGTGGTTACAGGGGTCTTGAGAAAAAAGGGTCACCTCGTCTTCCCCTATTTGGACTATTGGCTAATAAAAGCAGACACCAGAGAACATCTGCTATCCTCCCTCTCGGAGACCTTTCAGTTGTTCCACGATCTCAGGATTACAGTGAATTGACCCAAGTCCAACCCTCATTTGACCCAATCGCTCCAGTATATAGGGGCTATACTGGACACGACTGTCGCCAAGGCCTGTCTACCTCCTGCTCATCAAGATACTCTAATGGGCTTGGCCGTACAAATTCTGTCACGAAAGATCGTCACTGCCCGACTTATGTTGTGCCTCCTCGGGCACATGGCCGCTGCCATCCAAACCGTGGAGTTCACACGCCTTCGCATGCATCCTCTCCAATGGGTTCTTCAAGAGCAGTGGTGCCAAAAAACAGAGCAATTCGAAGACCCTATCAGGGTGACTCTAGTCCTCAAGTATGCTCTTACATGGTGGACGCTCCGCTCCAATCTCAGTCCGGGCATGACCTTTCACGCCTCCCCTCTTCACCAAGTTCTGACAACAGATGCCTCTCTAGAAGGTTGGGGTGCCCATCTCTGTCCATATTGGACCCTGGGCATGTGGCCTTTAGGTCACGCCCGTCATCATATCAACCTTCTGGAACTGCGAGCAGTCCTTCTGGCACTGCACTGCACGCCTTCAGTCTGATTTGACCCCAGGTCATCTACTGATTCAGTCAGACAACATGATGGTGGTCTGTTACCTCAACAAACAAGGAGGGACATGCTCTTGCTCCCTGTGCATGGCAGCAATCAAGGTGTGGCGTGAAACGACCAAACAGCAACTGACACTCACGGCCGCTCATCTTCCGGGCCATCACAGTCAGTTAGCAGACCTTTTGAGTCACCAGTCCTTGGCTTATGAATGGACTCTACTTGACTCAGTCCTGCAGGATCTCTTTCATCTCTGGGGCACCCCACATCGATAGCGGAACCAGTTCCATTGCCATTCAGGCCGGACCACTTGACGCAGTGCCAGGGCTTCCTCCTGCATCCCAATCTGCAGACCCTGTGTCTTCATGCTTGGCTCCTGAAAAGTCTTCATAGACTACAAGTCTCTTCTCAGGTGGTGGATGTTCTGCTTGCCGCCCAGAAACAGGCTACTGGGGATACTTACAATTTTAAATGGAAACGTTTTTCCATTTGGTCCGCTTCCCATTCGCTGGACCCTTACTCTTGCCCTCTTATGAAGGTCTTAGACTATTTGGCCTCCTTGTTCTCGGAGGGCCTCTGCTATTCTTCTGTTAAAGTCCACTTGGCTGCCATCTCTGCCTTCCATGAACTGTTGGATGGTCGGCTTTGTATCAACACCATCTGGCTAAGATGCTCTTGAAAGGCATATTACATCTGAAGCCTCCTGTAAGGCGTCCCATTCCTCCATGGGATCTGAATTTCATGACTGAAAAACTAACAGTGGACCCCTTTAAACCAGCTGCCACTTGTGACCTGCGTTTCTTCTCCTGGAAAACACTATTCCTGGTGGCCATCACTTCTGCTTGAAGAATTTCCAAGCTTCATGCCCTCATGTACAGAGAACCTTATCTTATTTTTCATAAGGATTGAGCCATACTTCACACTAATCCTTCCTTTCTGCCTGAAGTAGTTTCGGAACAAATCTTGAATCAGTCCTTGGAGTTACTGTTTTTTTACCCTGAGTACTCCAATCCAGGAGAACATCTTTTGCATACAATGAATATCCTTCGCATCCTTCATTACTATACTGATCGGATGCAGTCCCTTCGCAAAACCTCACAACTGTTTGTCAAGTTTGCCCCAGGTTGTGAGGGTCTTCCGGTTGAAAAATGCACCCTCTCTTGCTGGCTAGCCCATTGCACTACTTTTTGTTACAAAAAATACAGTAAGCCCTTACTGGGCCATGTCCAAGCCCATTCTACTAGGGCTGTAGCAGCCACAGCAGCTTGTTTCAAGGTTGCTTCCATTACTGATATTTGCAGTGCAGCCACCTGGTCTACCATCCATACCTTTACCAGGCATAACAGTCTGGATGTTGCCTCAAGACGCAGAGTGGCCTTCTGCTGAGCCGTCCTACAGGGTATCCTGTCATAACTGTTTGTCAAGTTTGCCCCTTCCACATGTACATATCTGCTAGGAACTCTGCAAAGAGTAATAACCTACTGCAAGAGACCATTTCATACAAGATAGTGTGGTTACGTTAGAACTTACCGTAACAGTAGATCTTCGAGGAATGTCTCTTGCAGTAGATACAATCCCGCCCTCTGTCCTCCTGCCTTCTCCAACAGGGAAAATCCTGATCTAAGGACTTAGGGTTGGGACTCACTGGTACCTCGGTTTCCCTAGGTCCTCACTTTTGCGAGCTGAAACTGACGGGGAACAGAGGATACCAGGGACCGGCCACACTTGTATAGGGAGCAAGGAAGTGATGTCATGGGTGGGCAGTCCCTGGTAAAAGACTGCTGAAGAAGTTGCCGCGTGACAGCACCCTCTGCTGGAACCTCCCAAGAGTAATAACCTACTGTAAGAGACATTCTTTGAAGATCTACTGTTACGGTAAGTTCTTATGTAACAGCACTTTCTAGGAGTGGTATATGTTGTTCATTCACACTGTTTGGCATGTCCTTTCCTTTTAATTCTCTTGCCGGAAGTCTTTAAGCTGGCTCCTCCCACTCACCCGGGTGGTATATGCTTCAGCTCTGCCCCTTGACGCCAGATCTTGTCCACTGGAAGCAGAGGTTGTGCGTCGAAGCCAGGGAGGTTAGGTGGGTTTGTGTGGATGAACAACATATACTACTCCTAGAACTACTGTTACAGGTGAGTAACCTGTGTTTAGTCACCTGTAACTGTAATGCTAGGAGTGCTGTATATTTCACATCCACACCAACCCACTCTCCCCTGGTAAATGACACACTGATCCCTTGTTCTAGCGTGCAAGATCTGACCTAATGGGACGGAGCCAAGGGATATACCACCCAGGTGGTGGGAGGAGCTTAGCTTGAAGACATTCCAGTGAGTCAGCACTTTTCAGTGGAACTGCCTATTTGTGGATCTGATCTATAACACCAGTCCTAGAACTACAGTTACAGGTGAGTAACCTGTTCTTCTCCCTCGACAAAAACTAATAGTAAAGATGGAGGTTCAGTCTTCATTGCTGTCAGTGCCTCATATTTTTTAACAGGTCCATCACATTGCGGGGAAGCCTGCAATCTACCTGACCCACACTGTACCTGTATCTGGTAAACAGATGGCTTCATTTTCCAGAGGTATTAGTCCCTCACCTTTCACTAGCAGTCACAGAATGAGACAGCCTGTACTGCAGTTGTACATACAATACCCAGTGGACAAATAGATGGCTTTAGGTTCCAGTGCTGCCCGTCCCTCACCTTTCATCAGTACTAAATTACTATAATTACCATGTGGCGAAGCCTGTAATGTATCTGCCCACACTTTACCTGGCCTCTGGAAAAAACAGAGGGCTTCAGTACTGTCAGTCCTACACTTTTCATCACTGTTAAATACATCAGTGTGGGGAACCTTGCAGTATACCTGCCTTGCTGAACCACGAATAAACAGATGGCTTCAGATACCAGTTCTGTCTGTCCTCATTTTTCAGTGTGGGGAAGGAAGCCTGTACTGTGCATGTCCTCCCTGTACTCAGCCTGTGGATAAACAGTGGGACTTAGTCTCCAGTGGTGACAATCCCTCAAGTTTTACAAGCACAAAATACATGACAGTGTGGAAAAGCTAGAATTATACTTTACCATACTGTATGTGGTCTGTGGATAAACGTAGGGCTTCAAATTTTAGTGCAGTCCGTCCATCACCTTTCACCACTGTTAATTCATCATAGTGTGGCTGGGTCTGCAACATACCAGCCCTACTCTGTACCTGGTCTGTGGATAAACAGAGGGCTTCTGTCTCCAGTCCCTCACTTATACCAGTGCAGGATCCCTGACAGTGTAGGGACACCTGCATTGTGCCAGCCCACACTACAGTATATGTAGCCCAGGGGATAAACCAAGGGCTCCAGTCTCCAGTTCTGTCCATCCCCTCACCGTTCACCACCACTAAATTTGTCACTGATTGAGGAAAGCCAGTATTGTAACTGTCCACGCTGTGCCTAGCTCTGGAGAAACTGATGACCGTAGTCTCTGAATCTGATGCTGTTTGTCCCTCACCTTTCACCAGCACTAAGTACGTCACTGACTGAGAAAGCCTGTACTGCACCTGGTCTGTGGATAAACATTAGTTTATTCACCAGTGCTGTTTATCTCTTACCACAATTTAATTCATCGCCTATGGGAACTCTGCCTTCTATCCACCTACACTGTAATTGTGCACATGGAAAGGGTCTTAAGAGAACAAGGCGGTCGTCTGGTAAATAAGACCATGGGTCCAGATGAGGTGCTTCCCAGGATCCTGAAAGAACTCAGGAGGGAATTAGCAGAATCGCTAGCAGAACTGTTTTCTCTGTCGTTAGAAACAGGAGAGGTTCCAGATGACTGGAGGAGGGCAAAGATAGTATCGCTTCATAAGGGAGGGGACAGAGCATGGCGGGAAATTACAGGCCAGTGAGCCTGATGTTAGTGGTTGAGAAGATCATGAAGGCACTCCAAAAGAAAAGACTGGTGGACTACCTGAAAAGGAAGGGGTGGTCAATCACAGGCAACACGGGTATGTCAGAGGGAGATTCTGTCAAACGAACATGGTGGGTTTCTTTGACTGGGTGACAGGAGTGTTGTTTAGGGGAAGGGCAGTGAACGTGGCCTATCTGGACTTCAGAAAGGCTTTCGACACTGTTCCTCACAAAAGATTAGTAAACAAAATGTGTGGTCTAGCAGTGGGGCAGGCCATAACAAGATGGGTAACTGGCTCTGAGGTAGAACCCAAAAGGTTGACTGTAAACAAAGTGCTCTCTGAGGAGGGGAGGGTAATGAGCAGGGTGCCACAGGGGTCGGTTCTGGGACAAGTACTTAACAATGGCGACATTGCTGATGGTCTGGGGGGGGTGTTTGTTCGCAGATGATACCAAGGTATGTAATACAGTGGATATGCCGGGGGGGGGGGGTTGACAGAATGAGGGAGGACCATGATAGACTAAAGAGGTGGTCCAAGGTTTGGAAGCTTGACTTCAATGCGGGTAAATGCAAAATTATGTATATGGGACATGGAAATTCACAAGCTAAGAATGAGATTAACGGAGTGGAAATACAGTTGTGGAATGAGAGAGGGACTTGGGTGTCATCATCTCATCTGACGTGAAGGCGGCAAAAGATTGTCAGGCCATGGTGGGGAGGGCAAGCAGAATGTTGGGATGTAGAAGTTGAGGCATAGCTAGTAGGAGGAGAGAAGTCATCATGCCCCTGTATACAGCCCTGGTCAGACCTCATCTGGAGTTCTGTGTGCAGTTCTGAAGACCGCACCTGAAGAGGGATGCAGAGAGGGTGGAGGCGGTCCAGAGGAGGGCTACTCTGATGATACAGGAGATGCAGGGGAAGGCATATGAGTAACGGCTGAGGGAGCTGGATATGTACACATTGGAGAATAGGAGAGACGGGGGGGGGGGATATGATTGAGGTGTTCAAATATCTAAAATATATAAATGGGATGCCAAAGGGGAACCTATTTCAAATGAAAGGATGTTCAACAACCAGGGGAAACAGTATGAAGTTGGAGGGTGGACAGTTTAAGGATAACATGAGGAAATACTATTTCACGGAGAGGGTGGTAGGTGCTAGGAACGACTTGCTGGAAGAGGTGGTTGTGGTAGAGACGGTCTCGGGTTTCAAGCATGCATGGGATAAGCACATGGGTATCCTGGGAGGGAAGGGGGAACAGGTAAGGTCTGGGGGAGGTAAGGGGGGCTCAGTAGAGAGGGGATACTGGGCAGACTAGGGGGACCATGTAGGTTCTTATCTGCCGACAATATTATGTATCTAAACTACCTATTTCCCTAGTTGAGCCAATCTTTTAAGCAACTTCCCCAGAATTTCTTGTTGTTTTGATCTTTGTGTTGTTCACCAGACAGAGCAGCATTTGTAGCCAGTATGATCCCAAACAAAGACTATATGGTTAAGAAGGGGGGGAACAGTTCTGTAAAGCAGGTCTCATTTGGAGGTTATTGACCTGCATAGGTTTGGTATGGCAGTGTGAGGTGGTATTACCATATGTTGAACAGCAGAGGGTGCTTCCTGCCTGTGGCAGCTGTGTTCTGAACTGGCTAGTGGGCTGCCACCTGCAAATAAACTGAAGTACAATGTGGGGGATGAAACCATTTGTTAGCAGAGGTGTTTTTTTTAAACAAGTCGGTCTTTCTTGAGGTTTGCTCCACACGTGAACCACATGTATGGATACTAAGCTGTAATGTTTCTAGAGATTGGCCATAGTCGAACTTCACAAATTACAGTTTACAACAAACATATACATACACACACACACACACGTCTCAAACTCCCTCCCTGTATCTGCAGTGGAATGTAAATGCAGCATTTGATTCTGGCTCTGTATGTAATCGTTTACTTACAGACCAGCGTGACAGTGTACAAAACACCCAGATGGGTGAGTGCCTTGGTGCCAAGTAATGGGGCACTGGCTAGGCATGCTGGTGACCTGAGATTGTGCCCCCAAGCCCAGGATGTTAGAAATGAAAGTCAGCAGGGAAAAGTTAGAGCATCTGACTGGACTCTCTCCTCCAGAAGGGATGGGGGGGCCCTATTGTGCACCGCAGTGTAGTGGCTCTTGGTGGAGGTGGCATGGATGACCATGTGTTGCTCGGCACCCCCTGCCAACTCAGCCATACTTATGCATCCCAGTGGGTGGGAGGGACACAGAAAAGTGGAATACAGTATATTCAGTCAGCGTGCTTCTGGTGATGGCCTTCATGTGTGCCACCCAACTGCCACACAAGGGTGACGGAAGATGGTAAAAGCTGAGGGGGCTGAGAATCAAAAGGGCACTTATGAGGGTACAAAGGGCACTTTTTCTATACTAGTTTTTGGCATACAGAAATAAAAAGTGGAGCGGCTACCGCCCCTTTCGCCCCCCGGTTCCAGCACCTATGCTGCCACAGTACTCACTACCAGACGTAGTTCCTGTGGGACTCTGCCTTTCCATCTCTGTCTCTGGTAGCAGCAGAGAGGAGGGTCCACTAGGAAATAGCTCCTACAGTTCGGGACTGTGGGGTATGAGTGTGTGTCCAGCACACAACAGTGACTGGAAGTAAGTCCTGCGGGTAGGAGAGAAGCCACAGTTAGAGGCCCTTATAAAGGAAAGTGTCTGGGAATAGGTCAAAGGGGGATAAATAAATGAAACACCTGGATGGCATTATTTTGTGTTTGTCTGCTGTCCTGCTGACACTTGTCTGTGCAGTAGTCTTTGTGTATGTTTCACTTTAGTGGGAACAGAACGCTCATCACAGTTTTACATTTGGAAAATAAAAAGAATGCAGTTGAACTTCACAGCTGGTTTGATGTCTGTGACAAAATTTTGTTTGGATAAACTAGTTTACTTATAGATGGGGGGCTTGAATGAGGCTTATCCCTCCAATTCAAGCTGTTCTTGAATTGCCACCAGATCTGTAACACAGAGCCATGTGGAATGCGATAAAGGAAGATCTCAGCATCACATTCTTGAATTATTTAAGAGGCACATGGCATCATCATAGAATTTCAAAAGCACTGGGCGTGAAAGGAATACATTGACAGGTGGATGTCCAGAATGTTGACCAGAGAGACAAACTTATTTTATGTTGTACAAGAGGAAGCCATGGAGAGGAACCATTTAATTTGTTCAGTGGTTCCCTGGGAGGAGATTTGAGAGTCTGCAGCCAAATGCACACATCACTCACGAAACAATGACACATCAGTTATAAAAATGACAGTCAGATTTGTTTCTCCCTTATCGTTCCTGTGAAGATTTGCAAACTAGCGCTGCGTTATTTTTTTTCTGACTGTGGGTACTGCATTGCAGGCTGAGTCAAAGTGAAGGACCTAAATCCGTTTGGGGGGCCATGTAAGAAATCTACAGTTGTCAAGAACTGCAGTGCTTGCAGGGGAAATCTTTGCCACACATAATATTGAGAAAGAATTGATCTTGTACGCATTTGTGTTCCTTACCCTCATTCTTTTCTTGTTTTTTGTTTTTTTTTTGCTACTACTTTTTGACCTCCTCTGTGGCCGCCTGAACTGCTCCCCCATGTCCTCGCATCCCTTCGCTGGGGACATCCAACCGCCATCCACCTCTACCACTTCGGCAGGCACCCTAAGTCCTGTGGCCCCCCCCTGGCAGCGGGGCCGCAGGGAGCCCCTAACTCCCTGTGGTACACGGATCCAGATGGGTGCCTGCCAGGCACAGCGAAACTCGCGGACAGCCATCAAGCCGCTCGCATCAGGTGCCACCCCTCCTCTTTTTTTTTTTTTTCTGAATGCTGCCCCAGAGCCAAGGACATGCAGTGACATCGGCGGAGGGGAGAGCACATGCATCCGCACGTGCTCCCTCCAGACATCTGCCCTCAGCTCCACCCCTTCTGCACAGCGGAGCGTGATTGTCCCCCAGCTTCTGCCAGGAGGCAACCGTGCGCCGACTGGCGTGGACCTCCCCTCCCTGGAGAGGAAGAGCAGTCCATCAGACGCTTGATCCCTCTCCGACTCTGCCAACCCCCAGCAGCCTGTGCTGCTTCCCGAACACCGGCATGGTGTGAGGTGTGGCGACCAGCGCCTCAGCCCTCAGCACCACCGGGTCTACCCTTTCTTATTTTTTAATCTTTTTTTTTTTCCGATGACATTTGCATGTAAGTAAAATCTTTGTCTCTTAGAGTGAATCTGTTCCCCACTGCCTATCGCAAAATGGAGTCATCCCTTTGATTATGTCAAAGGGCAACAGCTTGTGAAGTTGGAAACAAGTGATTGTGAGTTGAGGTTAGCAGCAGTAGCAGATAAATTGTAGGGTGAAGACCTTGTTTTTGTTTTATATTGTATTATATTTTAACAGTAAAGAAAAAGGGACCATACTTTCCCATTGGCACAGTGGTAACACTTCTGCTCACATTGCCGGCAACCCGAGATCAGCAGCGATCTCGAGTTGCCGGGGACCAGCCAGGGAGGAGAAGGACTGAGTGTCCAGAGGACGCTCTCTCCTCCACTGGAGAAAGAAGGACATGTGCTCTGCTGCTGTACCACCACCTAAATGCTAGTAGCCTTTTTTCGTAACACTTTTCAAACCAGAGCACTTAAAAAAAAAAAAAAAAAAAATCAGTGCTTCATAAGCAGCAGGCAGGCATTCTATGCCATGCTTGTGCCCCCCCCCCCCCAAAAAAAAGATTGGGCTTGATAAGTGCGCTGACAACGCATGATGATGACGACACATGACTTCCCCCTCTAATACAGTGCCTTGTGTATAGAGATTTAGAAACATAGAAGTTGACGACAGATGAGGACCACGTGGCCCATCCAGTCTGCCCCTTTTGTCTGTCTCTTTTGAACCAGAGATCCTAGTTGATCTGCAGCTCACCTTTTTTTTTTTTTTTTCCTGTTCCTATGGTACCTTATGTCTGCCCCATATATTCTTGAATTCCCTGTTTTTGTCCCTACCAACTCTTTTGGGAGGTTGTTCCAAGCATCCACCACACTTTCAGTTAAAAAGTACTTCCTCATGTTGCCCCTGAACCTCCTCCCCTCTAACTTCATTTCGTCCTCCCTTGCTCTTGCACATCTTTTTTGAAAGATGCTGCCCTCTTGTACCATGTTTATACCCTGAGGTACTTGAATGTTTCTATCATGGCCCCTCTCTCTCTCTCTCTCTCTCTCCTCTCACTTCTAGGAAATACATACTGAGTGTTCTCCCCCAACCCCCGCCCGCATTTCCTCGTAAGGTTTTTCATGCAGGCTCTGCACCATCTTTGTAGCCCTCCCTTGGACTGCCTCCAGTCTATGTCCTTCCGGAGATGTGGTCTCCAGAACTGGGCACAGTACTCCAGTTGCGGTCTCACCAGCATTCTGTACAGTGGCATAACCACCTCCTCCTTTCTGCTAGTGATACGCCTCCCAGTGCACCGCAGCATCCTACTGGCTTTCCCCACAGCCTTTTCACATTGTTTGCTCACCTTTAGGTCATCTGATATGAGTATCCCATTGTCCTGTTCCTGCCTGGTGGCTGCTAGTACCTCCCCCCCCCATTTTATATACCTCTCCCGAATTCCTGTTCCCCAAGTGCATGACCTTGCACTTTTTGGCATTGAACTGAAGCTGCCACACTTCTGAACACTCCTCCAACCTACTTGGGTCCTTTCTCATTTTTCTTCCCCTCTGGAGTGTCAACCCTTTTGCAGATCTTGGTGTCGTCTGCAAAAGACATACATTCTCCTCCAGCCCCTCCACAATGTCTTTTATAAAGACACTGAAGAGGACTGATCCCTGTGGCACACCGCTGGTCACCACGCTCTCCTCAGAGTGAACACCATTTACTAGCACCCTCTGTGTCCTATCCTTCAACCAGTTTCTGACCCAGTTTACAATCTTAGGGCCCACCCCCATGCTGCCTAGCTTGTTAGCCAACTTCTGTGTGGGACAGTATTAAAGACCTTGCTGAAGTCTAAGTAAGCCACAGCCACCGCCCTACTCTGATCTACCTCCCTGGTCACCCAGTCAAAGAAATCTATTAGATTTGTTTGGCAAGACCTTCCTGCTGTGAATCCATACTGCCTTGGATCCTGTGCTCCACTAGCTTCAAGGAATGACACAGTCCTCTCCTTTAACAGTGCCTCCATTAACTTCCCCACCACCGAGGTCAGGCTAACTGGTCTGTAGTTGCCCGCCTCTGCTCAGCTCACACTTTTGTGGAGAGGGACCACATTTGCCCTGCTCCAGTCTTCTGGGACTTCCCCTGTCTCCAGTGATCTGTTGAATAGGGTGGTCAGCTGGGCCGCTAGCACCTCTCTCAGCTCTTTTAATATTCTGGGGTGAATCCCATCTGGCCCCATTGCCTTATCTGTTTTCAGGTTCCCCAGTTTAGCATTCTCTTCATCTCGTATGCACTAGTATATTTGCCAGCATTGAGCCTTAGTGCTATTTTTATTATAAACATAAACATGGTATTTACGCTTAATGTTGACAAGTACATTAGGGCATAGGAGATGCAGAGATTGTTAAATACCTGTACATAGTTCACTGTATTAGAAATGGCAATCACGTGTCATCATCATGTGTTAATGAAACTACGCGCCCAGACAAGAAAAACCCTATTAATAGCACTCTGCTGGACATTATTTTATTTAGCAAACCACATTTATTTACTCACGCTGGTGTCTTTTTCTCTGACTTTAGTGATCACTGTTTCATCGCCTGTGTAAGGTCAAATCAGAAACCACTATCTGCGTCCAAATTTACTATTAAAAGGTGCAGATGTAATTCAAACTCCAGGATATCTCACTGTAGTCTGACAAGTGCAGTATGGTCTCACCATAGGACTGCCCCAGAGCCGAAATGGTTAATAGAACCTATGCTAATAGTGTAATGTTAGGCTCGAGCTCGCTTCTCAAATCACTGTCCCTGGTTGCACTTCCTGCAACCGTCAGATTCTTAACAAAGCATGCAGAAGCTATAAGTATACGACCCCTAAAAACCCCTACTAGAGGAACAGAAACTCCAAACAGGAGGAGGCATCACTAAGACTCAAGTCAACAGATGCCCCAAACACTAGTAGGTACCCACAGGTTTCCAACGTCAGTGATGCAGGAGTGAGTAGAGCCCTGTAGGTCCTAGCAGGGGAGGAACGGTGAGAGCCATAATACAGTAAGATTCCCTTAGAAGAAACAAGATTACTATGGTAAGTAATGTTTTCTTCAAATCCTTTATTCTCTCAATAATCATTTTGCTGCTGTAGGGTTAGCCTTTGATACCTCCCCGGCCAGTAATCTCCACACTCAAACTGGAGCTGTTTAGCAAGGACACCCTGTCCCTCCCTTGATTTTTCTCACTTCATCCTACATCCCTGAAAGAAGCTGAAGACCTTCTGCTTCAGTTGAATATTAGGAAAAGCACCAGAGCTGACCTCATAGACCCATATTTCTTAAAGGTTGGCTACCTTGTCCTAGCAGTGCCAATCACGCATCTGTTCAACCTGTCCTTTTCTCATGGTGACCTTCCACCCATCTGGAAAACCGCTTGTGTCATTCCCCTGTTTGTCTGGATATCCCAGTGACCTTAATTGCAGGCCAATCTCCTTACTCCCAATCCTGTCTCTAGCATTGGAAAAAAATTGTGAATACTCTGCTTAGGAACCACCTGGAGTCTGCGAAGTTGCTCAACCCGCTACAGTCAGGCTTCAGAGCCCAGCACAGCACAATCGCAGCACTAGCTAAGGTGTCCAATGATTGGCAGTGTGAACTGGATAAAAAGAACTTTGCGAAGTATTTTTGGTCCTTAGTAAGGCATTTGATACTGTAGATCATAGCCTACTCCTGTCACCACTCCAGAACATTGGTTTGGATTCTTTTATCTTTGAGATGGTTTAATAACTATCTCACAGGCCGATTACAGCAAGTAAAGGTGGAAGGGGAAGTCTTGCCACTAAAACTCCTTTTGAGGGGTGTACCACAAGGCTCCATTCTAGGTACCTTGCTCTTCACAGTTTATATTAATAGAATCGATGCTACCATCAAAGAGACCCAAATACGTCTATTTGCTGATGACAGTGTGCTTTACATTAGCAGACCTACCCCTGATGCTACATGTAAAGATCTGCAGGGTGAATTCAATCTGCTGCGGCTTCAGCTCATAAACCAGAAGTTGCTCTTAAATGCCAAGAAAACTAAAGCAATGTTCTTCTCGCCTTTTCCTCATGCACCAAATCCAGCTACTGCTGGGGCACTTCCACTGATCACCACTATCCTTGGTGAACAGCTAGAATACGTGTCAAAGTTCAGATATCTTGGGGTATGGCTAGACCACAGACTCTCCTTCTCAGGACACACAGAAGAGCCGACTAAGAAACTTAGACAGAGACTTGGTCTCTTCTTCAGGATAAACAACCTCCTCACTAGAAATGCCAAGTTGAAACTAGTCCAAGACACCTTTCTTTCCTTATTAGATTACGTAGATTTCCTCTATAGCCAGGAGCCTGCTGGGGCACTTGCTAAACTTGACACGCTCTACCATGGAGCTCTAAGGTTCATCACTGGCCTTCCCTACACTACCCATCACTGCTCCTTGTATGCCGCAGTAGGTTGGTCATCTCTTAGCAACAGACGTCAGAGAAATGCAGAGTCCTGGACCTACAAAGCCATCATAAATAAATTACCACATTACACCTCTTCTCGTCTACTGCTATGCACTCTAGGCAAGTATGCTCTGAGAAGTACTTCCTATATTTCCTTGAAGGTATATAAAGCCAGATCACGCTTTGGCAGGACATCCTAAGCTATGTGCTTCCTCTGATGTGGAACAAGCTGCAAAAAAACCTGAAACTAAATCAATATATTAGTTTAGCAGCTTTTAATACACCATAACTGCGTTACAACAAGGAATCTTGTGCTTGCCACCTCTGATTCTCGTATCTCCATATACCTTAGGGTACCCTGAGAGCTCTCATGTTCTGACTCCTCCAGGTGTGGTCCTATCTACTAATCGGCTCCTTCACTCCCCCCTCACAGTATCTATGCAACCCCTTTCTACTTCAACCATTGGACCTTGGGTCTGGTATTGTACTTACCTTTCCTACCACTTCCTGCCCAAGCCTACTGTTTCCTTTCGATAGATTGAACTGTACAACCTTAGAACTGTGTGGCCTTTTTGATCCATATCCCTTATTCCTTACATGGCCATGTCCTTCTCTTCTTCCCCCCCCCCACCTTGTTGGTTTTGGCTGCTACCCCTAACTTACTTGAATCTCTTCCCTTGTAGGATTTTTCTTGGGCTCACTTTGTGTTACTGACCTTATCCTTGAATTACTGTACGTCCTGTATATATAATGTGACTGTATATAATTGTTGCATTATTGATTTGCATTGTACATTTATATCTGTATTGACTATGCTTTATCTACTGTTTTCTTTGCTCACTGTAAGTGTTGTATATTGATTGTACTTGAAGATCCCAGGTCCACCTCGAAAATGAGCATTGCTCAACGGTGTTTGCCTGGATAAATAAAGATTTTAATTGATTGATTAATGCTCTCATCGAGCATGATCTTGGGGGGCGAACACAGACATGGCATTAAATGCAGTCCTGTAATTTCAAACAACATGAAGTCTTGCTATATTATGACTATTGCAGTTCGTCCCAGCCTTAGAACTGCTCCAGAGGTGAAAGAGTTAACTTCCATGCAGAGCATGGAGCTTAGAGCGTGAGCTCGGTTCAGAAGCTCTGTTAGGTTGGTTTCAAACCGAAACCGTCAGATTCTTTACTCCTACCACTGAACAGTCGCCCGGAGATTCCTCCTGTTGCTCTGGTTCATTTTTTCGGTTTAAAGCTATTTCTCGGTTTAATTTAACTTGCGATTTAATTATTTTAACAGAAAACCGATTGGTTCAAGCTCTGTCTATGGTAATCGTAAGTAATAGATAGGTTTTTCTGTGAAACTTGTAAAGTGTTATCGGTTCGGTTGAACGATCGAATTAATATTAAAATTTAAGTTTAAAGCCTTTTAAAGCTTCTTAGAATCTTGATTTCGGTTCTTATCGGTTCTAAAAAAACAGATTTCATGACGGTTTTTCCACGACCTGTGACAGTTTGGAACCGATAAGGATGTCTTAGCCTGGCACTGCCATTAAAAGGAGCAAGTTTGTTGTTAGGCTGGCATCATGTCTGAGAAACCCAAAAGAAAAACCGGGCCCACTGGGTTTCAACACTGTAGTGTCTGTGGGGAAGCCTTTGCCAAGGCTGACCCACACACTATGTGTGTAGTGTCTGGGGTTTGACCACCCCAATTCAGACTGCCAGATTTGTAAAATTTCCCTGCAGCCACCCTGGACAAGAGAGTGGGCAGGCTCAGGGAACGAGAGGCCAAAAAGTCCGCTGACCCGGATGGCCAGCCCGGTTCGGTGCCAACCGAACCGGAGGGAGTGCCCTCTGACCAGGGCGAGACTTCCTTGGGCAAACGAAAAGCTGGCTCTGAGGAGTCAGTTCCAGCAAAGAAAACTAAAAAATCAGCAGGTTTGGAGTCCAAAATTCCTTCTCCAACTGCTGCAGAGATAGCCAGGGCAATACAGATTGTCCAGTCCCTGTCCCCGGTTCCCTCGAACGCCACTGTCTGGCAAAGGTCGGTTCGGTCGGTTCCAGTGGTTCAGGTTATGATATAAGAAGAGTTCTATGAACCAGAGGAGGGGATGAGGATTATGATCAGTGTGAATGTGTTTTGAAAGTCTGGATGTGCCCATTGAACGGACATCTCCCAGACAGACCTTCAGATGAGTCTCCCCTAGGCTTTCTGAGTCCCTTCTCATTTTTGTTTTATAAAAAAGTTTCTGAGACCCTCCAGCTTCCCTTAGAGGAGGCTTTGGATGAGCAAGAGGAGCCTGACTATGTGGAGATGATGGATATCCCAGAGTCCAGGAGGTTGTCCATCCCTTTACATAAATCTTTTAGAAAACAAACAATAAAAATTTTAAAAGTTCCTAATTCTGTGCCTCCTGTGGATAAAAAGATGGACAGGAGATACACTTTGTCAGGTCCTGATACAGATTTTCTTTCACAGCAATGCAGTCATGTTGGGGTAGTTCAGGCTGCAGCCTGTGATAAAGCTAATATTCCACTGGCTTCACATCCTCCTGACAAGGATTCCAGGAAGATTGATGCCATGGCCAAAAAACAATACATGGCAGCATCCTTGGGACTCAGACAAGCAAACTGTATGGCTTATGTTGCGAGATACCAGAAATCTAGATGGGATACTGTCATGGCCTTAGCCAAACAGGTCCTCTAGCCAGCTTGCAAAGGAGCTGGAACAGGTGTCTCTTGATGGCATTGAGGCATCTAGGTGCAATTCCATGCTGCAGTGGATTCTAACGATGTCCTCTAGAGTCATGGCTACATTTGTGGCTTTCCGGAGATTGGCCTGGCTCAGGTGTACTACTTTGTCACAGGATACCCAGTCTAAGGCTATGGATTTTCCTGTGGTGGAAATTCTCTGTTTGGGGAGCAAACAGAGAATTATATGAAGAAAATGGATGAATATAGAACCACTTACAGGGTGCACAAGCCAAGGCAGCCCAAGCCACTCCTCAGGCAGCCCTCAGGGGTAGGGGTAGGCCTTTCACGGGCCTTTACCAGACCCAGGCCTCCTCCTCTTCAGCCCTATGTACAGAGGGGGTTCTTCAGAGGAGAGGCAGGCAGGGGTCGAGCAGCTCCACCCCTCAGCCTAAAGCCCCTGCCAAACAGGCACCCTGATGGGATGCCCAGGGTTGGCTGTCCAGTACCTGTAGGGGGCAGGTTGGCTCACTTCGTCCAGGACTGGCAGTCTTTAACTTCAGACAGGTGGGTCCTGGAAGTAGTGAGCCAGGGTCTGGTTCTCAACTTCAAGAAATTTCCAAAGATGAGAGCCAGATCTTTTCCACCTACAAACCCTTTAGAGACTCTTGCTTTGGAAACAGAAGTCTCAACCCTCTTGGCTCTCAGAGCTGTAGAAGGTTCTCCCTTCACCAGGGCAAGGGTCTGTACTCCAGGTACTTCCTTACCCCAAAAAGACAGGAGTTAGCTGGCCTATCCTGGATCTAAGATATCTAAACAAGCACCTTTTAAAGCCAAAGTTCAAAATGGTGACACTGGGAATGATTTTACCTCCCTAGGCCAGGGGACTGGCTAGCCTCCCTGGACCTCAAGGATGCCTACTTCCATGTTCTTATCAGAGCTCCCGCCAAAGTACCTCAGATTGAACTGCCCTCAGGCCATTATCAGTTCAAAGCAATGCCCTTGACCTCACTTCTGCCCAAGGTGTTCACAAAATGTCTGGCAGTAGCAATCGCTCACCTAAGAAGGCAAATTGCCATTTTCCCTACCTGGACGACTGGCTCTTTGTGGGTCAGTCTCCAGACCAGGTCAAATCACACCTGCTAGTTACCCAGCAGCTGCTTGCCTCTCTGGGATTTCTTCTCAATCTTCCAAAGTCAGTTTTGGAACCTGTCCAGGTACTCACCTTTATAGGCGCAGAACTGGACACAAAGCAGGCAAAGCCTTCCTTCCCTTGGAAAGGTAAGGACCTTAGTGGCCCTGGCCGCCTCCTTCACTCTGCAGGTCTCTCGACCAGCAGGCATTTCCTGCAGCTCCTAGGGCACATGGCTGCCTCCACAGCTGTGGTGCAAGGGCAAGATTTCAGATGAGGGACATTCAGTTCCATTTGAGAGCTTTCTGGTCTCAAAGAAGATCCTCTATCAAGTTAATCCCAGTGACTCGAACTCTGATCCAGGCCCTTCAGTGGTGGCAGGATCAGAGCAATCTGAACAGGGGTGCCTTTCATCCCTCTGTCCCATTCCTTGACCCTTACTACAGATGCATCCCTCTTGGGATGGGGGAGCTCTCATGGGGACCTCTCCACCCAGGGTTATGGTCCCAGCAGGAATCTCTCCCACATCAATCTGTTGGAACTCAGGCTGTTTTCTAGCACTTCAGGTTTCTCTGCATCTGTTTCAGAACAAGGTGGTACAGGTCAGAACAGACAACACCACTACAATGTGGTACATCAACAAACAAGGGGCACTTGGTCTTCGGCCTTGTGCACCGGGCGATAAGTTGTGGTCTCTGGCTTATTCCTGAACACTTCCCTCATAGCAGTTCACCTCCCAGGCAAGGACAATGTCCTGGCAGATGCTCTCAGCAAGATTTCCCAGGGCCATCACGAATGGTCACTGGATCCCCTAGTACTGGGGATAGTGTTTGCCAGATGGGGCACTCCTCAGATAGATCTTTTCGCAGCCCCAGACAATCATCAACTTCCACTGTTTGTTGCAGGCCCCAGTGTTGGGCTCAGTTCCTGGATGCCTTTCTCCTCGATTGGGAAGGAAGTTTCTTTATACCTTCCCCCTTCCCTCTCCTGTTCAAAGTACTAGTCAAAATCAGGTCTCAGCCCTGCAAAATGATCCTGATTGCTCCAGACTGAGCCAGGCAGCCCTGGTACCCACTCCTTCTGTCCTTAGCAGTCCATCTTCCCTGTGTCTCCCAGGAACCACAATCTGTTAACCTGTGCTCAGGGAGAGTTTGGTATCCGAATCTCAAATCCCTCAACCTCAAGGCTTGGCTCTTGAGCAGTTAGAGTTGCTGATTTACAACTTTCTCAAAGTGTTCTAAATCCTGAAGGCTGCTAGGAAGCCTTCCACCAGAACTACCTATAACTCCAAGTGGAAAAGGTTTTCCATATGGTGTTCTGGAAGCATGTTTCCCCGGAATCTGCTGATCTACCCCTGTATTGGACTACATGGTCCATCTTAATTCTTTGGGACTGAGACCAGCTACCCTGAAAGTGCACTTGGCTGCTGTCTCTGCCTTCATTTCAACAGGAAGCCTCTTCTCTTTCTGCTCATCCTGTATTTTCCAAGTTTTTAAAGGATTGCTTCACACAATCCTCCATTCAGGGACCCTGCCCGGCTTGGGATCTTAATGTATGCATTGCTCAGCTAATGCAACCCCTTTGAGCCTCTGTCTTCGGCAGAGGTTAAGTATTTGACTTGGAAAACTGTATTTCTGGTGGCCATCACTTCTGCCAGGCGTATAAGTGAGTTACAGGCTTTATCAGTAGAGACTGACTTTATTTCCTTTCACAGGGATAAAGTAGTCATCAGGACTAACAGGAAGTTTTTGCCTAAGGTGGTTTCAGATTTCCACCTTAACTAATCTATTCACTTCATGTCTTCACTGACCATTCCTCCTCTGGTGAGAGGAGCTGCACAACAGATGTTAGAGGCCCTAAGTTACTACATAGGCGTGCCAAGGGTCTGGGTTTGACTCCTCAACTGTTTCTCACTTATGGTGAGGTTGGGAAAGGAGACCTGCCACTAGAGACCATTGCCAGGTGGATGGTTTCTTGTATCAATTTTGCTATCAAAAGCTGGGTGAGGTTCCCCCTCAGGCCTGAGGGCTCCTCTACCAGAGGTACAGCTCATCTCTAGCTGCTGCAGAGACATCCCTATCTTGGAGATATGTCAGGCAGCTACTTGGAAGACAGTCACACTTTCACCAAGCATTACTCCCTGGATATTCAGGCCAGGAGGGATGCTCGGTTTGGCACAGCCGTGCTTCAGAGCCTATTCCCTAAGTAGGTTCTGTCCCTCCTCCATGGAGGTACTGCTGTGTAGTCTGCAATAGTCATAATATAGCAAGACTTCATGTTGTTTGAAGAAAAAATTACTCACCTTAGTAATGTTGTTTCTTCTAATGGAGTCTTGCTATATTATGACCTCCCCAGCCTGCCCCTCTCAGAACTCCTACTTTGGGTATGGGGTGGGTAGTCCTCTGATGGCATTTATTGATGCCCTCTTTCATGTTTGGGTGTTCTGTTTATTTGGTTATTTTATCTTATTTTCTGGTCCACTGACTTGAGTCTTTGTGTTGGGACCAGGAAAATGTGTTAATATATTAGTGGCCAGTTGGCTAGTGTGGTTACAGCTTCCACACAGAACCTTAGTGAGTTTTGCTCTTAAAGATGTGCGGTTTGGTTTGAAACCAACCAACAGAGCTTCTGAACCGAGGCTCGCTCTAAGCTCCACGCTGTGCATGGAAGTTAACTCTTTCCCCTCCGGAGCAGTTCTAAGGCTGGGACAAACTGCAATAGTCATAATATAGCAAGACTCCATTAGAAGAAACAACATTACTAAGGTGAGTAATTTTTTCTTATGGAGCGCTGACTTTTATGAGTGCTCTGGTTTGAAATGTGTTGCAAGAAGATACTGCAGGCATGGGTGAGTGGGGTACTGAAGCCTTGATCTATGCAGCAGTTGCTACTTTTCCTAAAATGGTAGGTACCCAGCCCAGGTCTCCTCCTTGTGCTCCCCTGCTCTTCTCTTGCCTGTTTGGTACATCTCCTTTCTGTGCTTATTTTTCTAGGAGTGTGGATATGTTGTTCATCCACACTCTTTGGCACGTCCCTTTCCCCTTTAAATCTGGCTGGAAGTCTTCAAGCTGGCTCCTCCCACCCACCCAGGTGGTAAATACCTCGGCTCTGCCCCATGATGCCAGATCTTCCTTTCCGCTGGAAGATTCAGGTTCCCTCGTGCTACTTCTGCAGTATCGTAGGCCCTGGATACTAATCGACGGTTTTCACTGCAGTCGCTTTCTTTGAAACTCGTATGAGTTTACGATTCCGATCTGAGCGCATCAGACATGGAGAACAAGTCATCCTCCGGGTTTCACCGATATCCCTGCGGACAGAAAATGTTACGCACCGATCCCCACCTCTCGTGTGTTTATTGTTTGGGTGTCGTGCATGACACCTCTTCGTGCACGATCTGCTTGGCCTTCCATCCCAACGTTCTGGACGACCGCAAGGCGCACCTTAAGCTGGGGAGACCGGAGCTCCGCAATCCACTGGTGAAATCGAAGGAGGCAAGGTGGGCGGTTTCCGTGGCTGTGGGATCCGCCAAGCAGCTCGATCAGATGGCGGCATTTGAAGAAGAGGCTGCCCAAGCCTCGGCCAGACAAGGTTTTTTCGTGCCGCTAAACCTTGGCTCTACCTTCACAGGATCCTTTCGGGAGATGTGACAGTCTCTCCCCACCTATGGTGAGGCGCCCTCAGGCATGCACTCCTCCCGCCCTAGAAAACGCGACAAGGACCCTAAGTCTTCTTCACGGAGAAGACGTTCCTGGGACCGAGAGAGGTCTGAATCCCATGACCTTGCGGTCTCGGCCTTGGTCGAGATCGATTCCTCAGCCGCCAGCTTCTCGGACCTTCCGTCAGGCCAAGGCACCGAGTCCAGGACACGGCCAAACTGGCGAGATATCTCGGACCCAATCAGGCCGTTGTCACCCGACCCGTCGTGACTTATTGGAGAGGACACCTATCCTTTCCTTCCCGGCGAGGAGACCCAGCCTCGGGTATCCCAATCGAGGACAGGGCCGAACCTCTGTTTTCATCAACTCCGGCCTCTCCTGATCGGAACAACCCGACCCTAATCGGTCTCGATCGAGACCAGCACCCCCGATTAACGGTCACAAACACTCTCGGAGCGTGCGCCACCAATCCTCATCCTCCTCAGAAGAGGAGAGACTTACGACAGAGCGCCGTCTGCATTATGAGGACTTTATGTAGGAACAGCTAATTCTGACGGTCATAAGCCGGCTCATATGCCATTACTGCCCCAGCCTCTTAGGCTGGCCTTGACCCCTCTGGAACCGAAGACTCAGTTCTTCCTCGGTGAGGACTGGCATGCATTCCTGTTCGGCCTGTTCCGGTCTCCCCACCAATTTTGGTGGAGCCACCGCCCTAAGCAGCCTCAGGAGGCTCCCTCAAAAGGGGACCAGACAGATACGGGCCTGCCCCGTCGTCTGTCCATCACTGTTGTCCCCGATCACCCTCGGCGTATTGAAGGGGACGTAGGTGGGAGACCCTTATATCCCGACTCTTCGGACTCGGATACCACTGGTCTACACTCACACCCCAATGATGAGTTGTCAGTGACAGGCTTGGAGGAAGGTCCTTCCTCTTTCCAGGGCATCCTCCGCCTTATTTCGAGTCAACGGTATGCCCTTGGAGCCTGTCCAAGAAGCAGAATATCCTCTCATGGATATCCTTAAGAGGATACTGCAGGGAGCCTTCAGTGGCGAAGCCATTGTTGGCCAGCCCTTGAGCTGGCAGTGACCTGCCTCTTGCCCGGCTCCATCTGCCTGCATGGCTCGCAAGTACACTGTACTCATGGGGTCCTTGGTGGGTTTCACAGAGCATCCCTCGGCCGAGAGCCTTGTGACTGCCTCTGTGTTTAGACGCATGGGTAACTCAGCGGATACTGACCGCCCTCCGGACAAGGAGTCCAAGAATATGGACCATTCTGCCCGGAAGGTGTATGCGGCCTCATCCTTGGGTCTTTGTCAGGCCAGCTCGGCAGTGATCATGGCACACTTCTCTCACGCCCTCTTGGGGTCGCTAGATGAAGTCCTCCCTCATCTCCCAGCGGACAAGCAGACCACGTTTAAGCAGGTCCGTGACCAGGGCCGTGCTGTTGCAAAGCAGCAGCTCCAGACGGCCTTGGATATTGGAGATTCCTGTGCCCGCTCACTAGCAGCCGCAGTGGCCACTCACCGCAGGACCTGGCTGAGGTTATCCTCTTTCCCGGCGGATACTCAGCACAAGTTAGCGGACGTGCCCTTCCTTGGCACTGATCTCTTCAGTCCGGGAGTGGCAAGTCACCTCCAGCACATAGAGCAGTCCAGTGCCACCTTGGATGCCAATTCTGCATAGGGTTCTTCAGGCAAGAACCAGCAGAAGCACAAGAAGAAGCCTTTTCGGCACTCTTCTCCTGCGGTTAGACAGCCCTCCTTCCAGGGAGGTCAGCAGCAACAGCAGGCTCAAGCTTGGTGCCCTAGGCCCAAGCAGGGTCCCCAACAGCCCCGCAAAGGAGGTAGAGGTTCTGGTCCAGGAGCCTCCTCCTCCTCTAAGCCTGCTCAGTGATGGGCCGGGGTGGCCACGCCTACATCCGTTACGGCAGTTCTGGGTCCTCCCTTGAGGGTCCGGCTCCGCCACTTTCTTTACGCCTGGTCCGGTATCACTTTGGACAGGTGGGTCTTGGAAGTGGTTGGTTGGGGACTGCCTCTAGAATTCGAGCAGTACCCTCCCTGCTGAGCCCGTGCCCCTCGAGAGGAAAGGATCTCAGTTTGCACTCAGTCAGCCCTTCGGGATGACACTGCTCTGCTCCTCTGCAAGGAGGCAGTAGCTCCAGTGTCGGATCCTCCTACAGACCCAGGCTTCATGTCCAGATACTTCCTGGTGCCCAAGAGGATGGGGAGTTGGCACCCCATCCTAGATCTCTACGACCTGAATCAATAACTCAGGTCTCGCACCTTCTGGATGGTAACTCTGAATCAGATCATACCATCTCTGGAGTGAAACATGTGGTTCTGTTCACTGGATCTACAGGACACGTTTTTCCACGTCCCAATCAGTCCGTCCCATCAGCGGTTCCTCCGCTTCAGGGTGGAAGGGACCCTGTATGAGTTCCAAGCCATGCCGTTCGGCCTGTCGTTGGCCCCTCAGGTCTTCACCAAGTGCATCGCAGTGACGGCGGCCCATCTACGACATCAGGGGGTTCGGATATACCCCTACCTCGACGATTGGCTCCTGGCGGGTTCCTCCCTGCAGGAGGTGGAGAAGTCCAGGGACCTGGCCCTCCGAACCTGTTCCCAATTAGGCCTCCTGATCAACGAGGCCAAGTCGGAACTCATGCCCCCTCAGGTGATGGGCTTTATCGGGGCAGAGCTCGACTCTCGTCAAGCCAGAGCTCGGCTCCCGGTGGACATGGCGGACAACAGAGCCCACGGGTTCCGGATCCCAGAGGAGTCCCGATGCCACATCAACCTGCTGGAGTTCAGAGCAGTCAGACTGGCACTGTCAGCTTTCGCTGCTCAGCTCCAGGGTCAAGTGGTTCAAGTCCAGACGGACAATACCACGACCATGTACTACCTCAACAAACAAGGTAGCATGCACTCCCGTCTGCTATGCAAGGAAGCGCTCTGGATCTGGACCCTCGCCAGCCGTTTGGAGGCGGATCTTCTTGCCATCCATGTGGCAGGAGTCTCGAACCAACTGGCAGATGCTCTGTCGCATAGGCCAGACATCCCACGAGTGGTCTCTTCATCCAGAGGTAGCTTACAATCTGTTCTCCTGTTGGGGAAAACTGTTGGTCGACCTGTTTGCCTCCAGGGAGAACACCAAGCTGAGGCTATACCATGCCGCCTCCCTCAGCAGGGCTTGCTGCAGGGGGGTGCCTTCTCGAGCCCGTGGACCCCAGGCCTCCTGTACGCCTTCCCTCCATTTCCCTTGATCCACAAGGTGTTACTCAAGGTGAGGAGGGACAAGGCGAAGGTGATCCTGGTAGCCCCAGATTGGCCCTGCCAGTTCTGGTATCCAGATCTCCTCAGCCTCAACTGCAGAGCCCCGGAACGGCTTTGTACACGCCCGGACCTGATATCATTGAACCAGGGGAAGGTATTCCATCCGGACTTCAATCCCTGCACCTCACAGCCTGGTACCTGAGTGGCTAGAGTTCCAGGCTCTGGGTCTTTCCGAGGATGTCTACACAGTTTTGCAGGCATCTCATAAGGAATCGACCAGGAAATGTTATGCCTTCAAATGGAAAAGGTTTTCTATTTGGTGTCAGGGTAAGAGTCTGGACCCCTTATCCTGCTCTGTGGCTAACATTTTAGACTACCTTTGGTCTCTCTCTCCAAAGGGGGTCTGCGGTCATCGACACTTAGGGTGTACCTGGCAGCCATTTCTGCTTACCGGGCGTGGGACGGTCAGTCAACATTGGCACAAGAGACAGTGGTCGGGTGCTTTTTCAAAGGCCTGGATCACATATCCCCTCTGGTGTGTGAACCTCCACCTCCGTGGAATCTTTTGCTGGTTTTGGCAAAGCTCATGGGCAAGCCATTCGAACCCATGCACAAGTGTGAGCTCTCACACTTGTGGAAGACAGCCTTCCTGGTGGCTGTCACGTCAGCCAGAAGGACAGGGGAGCTCCAGGCGCTTTCGGTGGACTCCCCTTATCTGGTCTTTCACAGGGACAAAGTTGTACTGCGCCCCCAACCGAAATTCTTTCCGAAGGTGGTGTCAGGGTTTCACCTTAACCAGGTGTTGACTAGACCAGTATATAACCCTAACTACACCTCGGACACAGAGTACAGGCTCCATACCCTGGACCTTAGACGTGCTCTCTCCTGCTACAAGGAGAGGACGGTGGAAATTCAGGGAGACGTTCGCCAGCTGTTTGTCACCTACGCTGAAGCTGCTTCTGGCAGACCTGCAGCCAAACGGACCATTGCAAGATGGATCACATCATGCATAAGTCTGTGTTATGAATTGGTGGGCAAGGAGCCTCCCAGAGGGATAAGAACTCATTCTACCCACCATACTGCTGTATCGGTGGCTGCTTCCAGGGACATCCCTATCCATGAAATCTGTCAGGCAGCTACCTGAAAGTCAGCAAACACCTTCATTATTCGTTACCACATTGACCTTGGGTCACGTCGGGATGCTGGGTTTGGGGGCCTCGGTTCTCCAATCTCTGTTTCCTAAGTAGGGGGTGTGCGCCTTACCTCCCTCCTCCCGGAGAACTGCTAGGAGTTTTCCAAAGAATGTGGATGAACAATATATCCAAGCTCCTAGAAAAACAGGTTACTCATCTGTAACAGTAGTTCTAGGAGTGATATATGTTGTTCAACCACACGCACCCACCTGACCTCCCCGGCTTTAGGCGCATCACCTTGCTTCCAGCAGGCTAAGATCTGGTATCATAGGGCGGAGCCGAGGTATTTACCACCTGGGTGGGTGGGAGGAGCCAGCTTGAAGACTTCCAGACAGATTTAAAGGGGAAAGGGACATGCCAAAGAGTGTGGATGAACAACATATACCACTCCTAGAACTACTGTTACAGGTGAGTAACCTGTTTTTCTTGCCTGCAACAACCTGTGGCTCCTCCTCCTAGTTTGAGCTCCCCAATCACTCTATTCTCTCTGCCAGCACATCAGCGCTCCATCTGGCCTGCTTCACTAGACTCAGCCCTCCCAGTGTGACATTCTGTGCTCCCAATACTTAAAGGCTTTGTTACTGCATCCTCCTCCCCCTGCCTTTCCTTTCCAGATTCTGGCAGATTTGTCCCTTTTTCTTCCACAATATGTAAGTAATCAGCCATGACAGGGTGTGTATTACAGAATTTATTTTTGTTTCTTTCATTATGTATTTAATGTTTTTTTTTTTCCCCCTGTATTTGCCTGCCCCCAATCCCAGACGTGCATGCTTGGAGGCACGTGTGCACCGCATTCTGAGATGTCCTCCTGACTTGCTCCCACCAGACCTCCACCTGGTGGCAGCAGAACTACAGGCGGGGTGACCTTTCACCCAGGAGAGGACAGCTACCATTAGGCGCGCGGTCCTCCCCAGTGCCGGCACCTCGGCGAACGAGGTTGTTCCCGAGCCCAGGTCACTGTGAGCGCCAGCGCCTCAACCTCAGAGCCACCGGGTCAAGACATTAGAGATTTAATGCATAGTTAGATGACTGGTTTTGGCCAGTGACATTTCTAGATTTTTTTTCTTCCATTTTTAAAAAAACAATATCCATTCCTGCCTACCTTCTCTACACCTGTGGAGTTCTTCACCTGAAGAAAACTACCAGTATACTTCTTCCCCTTCTCTGGTGTCCCACAGCATTGCCAGTTGCTCCTGAAGATCCTTCCCTCTGTTCTTGAGGACAGCAGTCAGCCAGTGCTGTTCACAATTTTACCCTTCCTCGCTCTCTAGGAGGAAGGTAAGGCAAAGAACACAACACAACACACTGGACACCCACCCTTTCTTAAACAAACACTTTGCAGCCAGCTGCATGGCCTTTGGTGATGCGAGGTGGGTTACTTCGTTTCTTGCTAATACCCCACCACCACTCCAAGCAAAACTGTTCTCCTGTAACAGAGTGCCGACCCAAGTTGACACCGCTGATCATCTTCAGAAATGTTATAGTCAGTCCATTGAAACTGGTGAACACAAACTAACAGGCGACTATTGGGATCATAGGACCAGTGGAGTAGCACCAGGGTTCTTGGTAGGATTTTCACTTTGAGGGTTCCAGATTCTCTGTAGAAAAAACTGGGGTCATAGGAAAATATTTTGAGAGTCCTGAAGTGTGCACTTGAGATTCCAAGTGCTGAACTGCAGAAAAAATATTTTACTGCAGTTGTAGGAGATTGCACATGCCGGGACCAAACATCGGGAAGCATCCACATAATGAACTTCCAGCTGTGTGTAGAATGAGATGGGTGCCAGTGTCCCAGAGAGCCCCTAGAACCCCAGTGCATTACCGTTGTAGGCCTACCTTTCTCTATCCTTGTCTAAGCTAATTGTGAATATTAATTGGGTTTGTGCATTCCCCATCAAACGTATTAATCTTTCCTTCACAAGACTCAGGAAAAGCCATTAATTATAGAGAGTCTGCTGGTGACATTTAGTGTGTTGCTAATTCTGCAAAGGCAGAAGAATTTCTAGAAATTGCCAGATGCAGCTGTACGTGGACAAACCATGCAGTGGAGAATAATTGATGTGCACAGCTATTTCTAGGCATTAATGGCTTGTTTATGTTTGTCTCCACAGTGTTTAAAGTGAGTAGTTTGGAAATTCAGTGTATGTTTTGGGGGGTTCTTGCTGGTGTCACTGGATTATTGAGGAGCTAAAATTATTTACCTTTTGCCATGGATCATTGGATTTTAGGTATTTTTGTATTCCTGAGGGACTTTCCTGTGGAACACACTTGGTGGGAGCTTAACCAGCGTTAAACAAAGAAACACCCTGCTAGCTCTGGGCATAAGAGCAAAATGTCAGAAGCAACTTCCATTTACCACCCTCTCCAGGAGCATTTCATGTTCTGCAGAGATTTGTATGTGGAGTTTGCTGGAGGGCTGCTAGTCCTTTAACAGCTCTGTCACTCAAACGGTGTGATACAGTGGTTTGCAAAGTTAATATTCCTGTGTTTATTCCCTAGGTAGCACTGCATCCATCAAGGTTTCTTTGCTTTTGTCATTAACCCTTTCCTTAAGCTCTCAGTTCTTCCCCTTTTGCAAACTTACTTCTCTGTACAACAGTTCCATCAATACACTTTACTGTTGTAGCCTTTAGTATGCAAATCCCACAGCATTCGACGCCTTTCCCACATTTTACTGCCCCACACCTTTCAGTTTGATGTTACTGTCAACTTGTACTTTGCAACAAAATACTTTTTATATAAAAGGCAGTGCATATTAACCTGAAATAAATGTAATGGGCGCAGGGTCAGAGAGCAGTACCAGTTTGGAAATGTCCACAGAATTCAGTGCTGGGATAAGTCCTGATCTGATGACAAGGGATTTTAAACCCTGCTGTCCTTTAATGTCTGCTGTGACCAATACTCTTTATGATGTCCACCATGAGAGCACGTGGGATAGAACTTGCATCAGAAGAGTGAGCGGGAGATTGCAGAATCAACTAGATAAAAAGTTAAACATAAACTACTTAAGTAAAACTTTTTTTTATTGCAGTTTCGTTGATTGAGACTTCTCATTTCCATTACATTTGGTTCAGGTAAATGAACAGCCCCCTTTAAAAAATAAATTGTATTGAGCCAACCCATCAATGCAGCAGTAGAGCTACTGCTCAAGACACTGGTTAAACAGGTTAGGGAGTTAGCACAGGGTGTTGGACATCTGGGAGAGGATGATCGAGTTTCCCAGCAGGCGCTCTCTTCTAATGAGGGTGGGTGACAGGTGCCACCGTGCAAGCACAGCCTGGTTGACGAAAGGTGGAACAGCCAGCAGCACTGCTGGGAATGAAGGACGTTGGCTGGTGATGCATGTTAGTAAGCTTCTTTGCACGTGCTTGCACACTTCTGACGCAGGTGTCCCATGGAAGTGGGAAAAGTAGAAAAGGCCCCCAATCACCACAGGATGCTGGTCTCCCACAGCCCCCACACTGTCGACTTTGACACCCCCTCTACATGGATTCATTTCTACAGAGAGTTGGGGAACACCAGCAGCCCACCATGGAGGGCAACCCACGACAGATGGAAGCAGAAGGTATGTCTAGGGACAAGGCGGGTATAAAGCTGACTAGACCAGCTAAGGGCAGGTCACAGAAGAGGGCCATCAACAATAACATTTGTGTCGGATGCCTGGACAAAAAAAATGCTGAGAGTTGGGATTTACCTCTATTTTCCAAAAAACAGTTTTGGAATGCGTTTATTTTATCAGATTGTTGCGTCAAGAGAGGCTAGATGTGACATCCTGAAATCCCTCCGAACGAAAGTTAGAAGCATATTTTCAAAGAATCCGTCTTCTCCATAGAGTTCTACTTTTTGGTCATTGGGTTGAAGGCACTAGGATCCCATGGAAATTAGAATATCTGGGGCTGGTCAGGTCACTTTCTAGCACTGATGCACGGCAGCGTCCATGCAACTGCTAAGCATATAGCGGCATCAGCCCCAACCACCTCAGTTTCTTTTTTCTGCCATCAAAGTGCAGCATTTTTGCTCTCCTCTTCAGGACCAGAACTACCCATTTTCCTTACAGCTAGCATTTCAGTCTAATGTGTTGCCTTAATACATATAGCATTAAGGCAGTTTTTATTATTTCACAGTTTCAGTGTGTTCTGTATGCCTGTGGCAGTTGCAGACGTAAACTGCCTAGGCCCTGCTCAAGCTGTGTATCAGGTTCCAGGGACCATTTGGCTTTATCTTCGTTTCCTTGTCATCAACACAAAGAAAAAAGAAGACACGGGACAAGGTCAGGCCCTCACCACTCTGCACCAAGGCATTCATCTCCAGTGGGTATGGGGTCTCTAGTTTCTCATCATCTCATTTGATGCTGGATTTCTTGAGATCCACGGAGCTGGCACCTTAGTCTCCGATTCACTCCCTGCCTGCTGGAAAACCATCGGATAAGCAGTTTGATCACTGGGCTGCTGTTATGGAGCAGTGAATTCAACACACCTTAACAAAGTCTGTGCCATTGCTGGTGCCATCTGTGACTCTGGAATTAGTGTTGCTTTTGTTGCCAACTCAGTTGTTTGTGCCAGTGCCTCTATTGATGCCAGTGTCCATGACATTTCCGTTGTTAGTGCCCTCTTTACCTGCATCTTTAGTGCCACTGATCCAGCCTGCTCTACAAATTCTTACAGATACAGCTTACAGCTGGCCAACTTCTTTTCTGGCAGTCCCTTGGCTTCTGGACAAGAAGTCCTTGGAACCCCAAACAAAACTGGTGTACTATACTGTGCTTTCTTTGGAGTCTCTTCCTTGGTTTTCCACAAAGACAGGGTTGGCCTCTGCCTTGATACAAAACTGCTGCCAAAGAAAGTCTCTGAGTTTTACCTTAATCAGGCACTCATTCTACTGACTTTCTTCCTAAAGCCTTATGCATGTGGTGCCAAGTGAATGCTTCACATGCTCAGTGTTCGCAGGGCTCTGTTCTTCTGCACTGACTGTATGGTGGGATTTCATTGTGAAACTTGCCAGCTGTTTGTCACATACAGTTTGCCGAAGCCATCCTAAGTAGACCGGCTGGGACGCAGTGGATTGCCCAATCGATAACCTCCCACAATGCACTACTATTGGTTGGCTGGGGTGACTTACTGCTGACTCTGTTGCTGACGTCAAGTCATTCCTATTTCTGAAACATGTAGGGCTACTAGTTGGTCAAATGTGCACGCATTTATTTCCCATTACAACCTTGACTTGCTCAATCATTGTGATGCTGTCATTGGGTTCTCAGTTTTCCAAAATCTGTTCACCATATTTTGAGGGTGTGCCTTGGCCCCTCCTCCTGTGGACTGCTAGAAGTATGCCTAAGTGTGGATAGTGAACTGAATCTAGGGAGTCAGAAGCAGTTTACTGACTTTTTACCATAGTTCTACCACTAGTATTCAGTTCACATTCACGCAGCTTACTTGACCTCCCCTGGTAAGACTCACTTCGGATTCCTGTTGCAGCATGCAGATTTGAATGCAAAGGGAGCAGAACCAGAGGGATACATGGTTGGGTGGTAGGAGGAGTTGCGCTTAAGGACGGTTCTGATCATTAAGTATGCTCAGTCGAAGACAACAAGTAGAACTATGGTCTGTTTATTACTTATGAACGTTGAATGAAAACAGGACCTCTGTTGCTTGGTCTTTATCTGCTCTTGCTGCTTTTCTACAGGTGGCATCATAATCTGTTCTCTCTGCTTGCGGCATTGTAATAATTTCTACAGTGATCATTTATTTATTTTTAATTATTCTTTTTCCTCCTGCTCTCTGCTCTCGATCCCACCTCTCGGAACCCCCATGTGCACCTCACAAGTACATCCCTGAGAGGACCGGAGAGTCTGCTTCTAAGATGCTACTCGCTCCATTCATTACTTCCAGAGCCCCTGGATAACTCTCCGGGCAGGGCAAAGGAGGCTCCCCAAATCTCCTTTGAACATCAGGGGAGCACGCACTGTGGAGTCTGCCCCCAGTTCCTCTGTGGACGTGGTACCGGGGTTTTTTCGCCTGGATCGAGAGCAGTGTACTTCCTTGTTCTGGTCCCACCTCCTTTGACATTGGCACTCTAGGAGGATCAGTGAAACGGGGGCATGTTGAGATGTGCCTTTGTTCATGTCCTTGGCCGATGCCAGCCCCTCCCCTGCCGTCTGCTTCCCTGACCGCACTTGCAAAGCCCATGGTCACCCAGGTGGTGGCAGTACAGCAGCGGGGCATGCAGCCCACCCCTTCCTGGAGAGGGAGAGTGGCCCGATGGGCACTCAATCCCTCTCCCCCTGGCTGGCCCTCCAGCAGCCTGGGCTCGCTTCTGAACCTGGGTTGCTGGTATACATGAAGTAAATGGCGCTTCACCCACTTAGGCGGGCCGGCTACACTGATCATTTATTATGTCAAAAGCAGAGGATTTTCATGGCATTTTAGACAAGTAGCCAGAGCAGATAAAGACCAAGTGTGGGAGTAATTTGTTTTTGTGCAATTTTCCTTAGAAAGCTAGAGAAATGGTAAGATACACAGAAACTAATTCCAGGCTTTACCCAGTGGACCAGTTTACTCTTAGAAATATGAAAAACTAGAAGGCAAGTGCTCAATGGGCATAGAGCGGCTGTCAGAACCAGAAGATCTTCTATGGACTGGTCTCTCGCAGTAGGTTATTACACTTGGGAGTTCCACCAGGTGGTGCTGTCACATGGCAGCTTCTTCCAGCAGTCCTCTTCAGGAGCCACTCACATGACATCACTTCCTCAGCCTCAGTTATTAGTGTGGACGGCCCCATGTGTCCTCTGTTCATTTTTCTGCCGGCTTCAGCCCGCACAGTAGCTAGCTTAATCTTCTCTGTTGCAGTCTTCAATGTGAACTTGAATCCTATTTTCCTACATCTTTGACGGGCCTGTGCACCACTCACAGCAACCCCGTTTCTCCTTGTTTCTGTTGCGGGCCTGTGAACCACTCGCAGCAACCCCACTGCTCCTTGGCCCAGCACTCCTGCTGGGTCTTTGGACCTTTGTGGCTGACCAGGCAGCCTTGCCAGAATGGACTTCAGGGACCCGTTCTAAGGGTTCCCCATCTCAGGGCTCATGTTCCCAGCATAAGAGGGAGAGGAACTCACACTCCTCAAACTCCCTCCAACACTGCCTGTTGACGGTGGCTTCTCCTGCTCCTCCACCACTGACAGAGCGTTCCTCGATGACAGGGCTGCTCCCCCCGTCGACAGAGCCTTCGTTACTCACTTCCTCGTCAATGGGAAGGCTTCCACCGTCGACAGAGTACTCTGGATCACGTTTCTCATCGATGGGGCTGCTCCCCCTGTCGATGGAGCATGTTTTGCTCTATCCCTCATTGATGTGAATGCTTCCCCTGTCGATGGAGTCGTCTACATTGCATTTCTTATCAACAGATGCTGTTCCCCCGTCAATGGAGCATTCCTTGTCGATGGGGCTGCTTCCCCCGTTGACAGGACATCCCATTTCTCGTTCCTCGTCGACAGGGCTGCTTCCCTCATTGATGGGCCGTTCCCTCTTGCATGCCTCGCTGATGGGGGCTCTGTGCTCCGGGGTGTTCCCTGATGTGGGTTCCCCATCACTGTCGCTCCCCTGTCCTTCCTGTCACTGGCGCTCGGTGGGGGGGTTCATGAGGGCCTCCCTTCGTCACGCCCCCTTTTGCTTGGGATTGGGATGCCCTTCCCACAGTTTTCCGGGTCTGCTGCTCCCAGTGTTCCTTATCATGCTTCCCTCCCCGGTTGCTGCCCTCGGGCCCTCAGACTGTGGATCCCCCGCCTTCACAGGTGCCTGGCATTGACACTGTCCTTGAGGTTTTGCAGTCTTTGGGTCACGGTCCGTCTCAGGTCCCTCTGCTGGTTCCTGTGCCTCAGTGTTCCCCATCCGCCCAACCTAAACGGCTTCGCCCGGATCCAGCCATCTCTGCCTGGCTCCCCCACCCTCCTCCCATTTCTGAGGAGTCCATGTCTGGGGGTCCAGACATGAGGGATCCCTACGGGGAGGACGCTTCTGATTATGGGGATCCAGACTGCCCATACTCCGTGTCCTCTATTTTGGACGCGGCCCCACCTACCCCTCCTGATGTCTCCTCTCCGACTGACCCTTCTTTCATGGATCTGCTGTTTCAGATCCAGGAGGTTTTTGGATTCTCCTCGACGGAGCAGGATGCCCTTCAGTGGGACATGGCTGCGTACCTCGACCTGCCCAAGGACCCTGTCCTGGTCGCCCCTCCATTGATTCCTGCTTATTTGACCGCCATGACTGAGGCTTGGCATCACCCCTCTTCCACTCCATCTGTCCCACATGGGCCTGACTGGCTGTACAGGGCCCCATCGGATCATCCCTATTTGTCTGATTCTCCTGCGGCTGACTCTGTGGTCATTACAACAGCGCATGACCGGACCGCTCAGCCCCAACACACCAGTTCTAGGATCGTGGATATGTTGTTCATCCACACTTATTGGCATGTCCCTTTTCCCTATAAAGATCACCGAAAGTCTTCAAGCTGGCTCCTCCCACCCACACGGGGGGGGGGGGGTATAACCATCAGCCCCACCCCATGACGCCAAATCTTCCTTTCTACTGGAAGATTCAGGTTGCCTCCTCCGTGCTTCTGCATTTTGTAGGCCCTGGCTTCTAAACCTTCGGTTATTCTGAAACTTCCTTTAGTTCGCATTAGCGACCACGATGCCTCTGCTTCAATTATGGAAGACAAGTCTTCCCCTGGATTTCGCCGGTGTTCGTGCGGCCAGAAAATGTTGCACACCAATCCCCACACCGTGTGTGTATACTGCTTGGGTGTCGGCCATGACACCTCGAAGTGCGACTTCTGTCTTGCATTTCACCCTAACGTCCTCGACGACTGCCTCGCATGCCTGAAGTTGGGAAGGCCGGAAAAACGTAACGGAAGGCCGGAAAAATGGAACACTCCAGTGAAATCAAAGGAGGCTCGGTGGGCGGTTTCCGCAGCAGCGGGATTCCCCGAGCAATTGGAAGGTATGCAAGACTTCGAGGAGGAAGCAGCTGGGGCTGCAGAATCTTTCTCTCGGAGCGTCTTTGTTCCACTCAACCTGGGCACCACCTTCTTGGGTTCTTACCGAGAGTTGTGCCAGTCTCTTCCGACTAAGGGAGGGAGTCCAGCGGGCACACACTCCTCTCGGTCCCGTAAGCGGGAAAAGGACCCGGGATCATCTTCATCTCGGCAAACACGTTCTTGGGATCAGGAGAGATCTTATCTGTGTCAGTCTTCACCATTCATCACCTTTGGGTACGTGGCCAGAGGTCATGACCCCGTGGGAGCTCTTTTTTTTTTTTTGGTAGGCGGAGCTGGCCTTTCATCGGCGCCACCGTCGAGGCCGACACATTGTGTGGCGCTCGCGGGTTGGCCATTAGGCGCTGTCGACTCTGCCTGCCTGCCAGTTCTTCGTCTCCCGCTGTCGAGGTCACCTCGTGGGAAGCTCTGCAGAACTTGAAGTCTACCACCTAAGCAGTTACGTCTTTTCAGCCATATTATTCCTCCGTGCCGCAGTCCGTCTGCTCCTTCCCTGCCAGTTCTAGTTGCCTTACTCGACATTGCTTGATAAGATCTTTCCATTTAGTTTTATTCTTGGTGACGTCGAGTCTGTTTTTGGTGTTTTTTCTCTGTAAGTCATGTCTGGGTCAGAGGGCAAGAAGACTTCGAAGACGGGATGGCCTACCATGCAGCGGTGCCCTTGCGGCCGTAAATTTTCTGTCACCAACCAGCACGACCGTTGCCTTACGTGTCTTGGCCCGCTTCACAACATGGATTTGTGCGATGCCTGTTTCTCCATGGACCTCTGGATCATCGAACAACGAGCGTGGAAAGTGGGGCGAGCTCCGCCGACTTTCGGGGGTCGTGTGTGCACTTGTCGGGCCAAGCCACATACTCTCGGCCTTTCCTACTGGTCCCCTCCCAGTTCTACATAGACCGAGGAGGAGGGAACCTCGGCTTCCAGTAGCCTGGCTGTTGCCAAGGCTCCTTCAGTGGTGCAGGCCCATCCGCTCCTTCGGAGTGGTGGGAGTGCCACCAGGCAATCGCCCTTGGGGTGAAAGCTTCCCGGTATCGGACACGTGGTTCGCAAGGCCTGGGTTGGCGCCGTCCTCGACGCCGTCGGTCGGCACAGTTCGCGGTGCCGTGGGCCCTGACAGAGCCGTTGTCAGCACCGGTTTGTCGCTCAGTGCCATGGCTGCTGTGGTGCCAATACTGCTAGCAGCGCCGTAGAAGTCTCTACGGCGCCGTCTTTGTCCTCTTCTTGCCTCGGCACCGAGGTTGAGCACGGCGCCGTGTCCGGCTCGGGACTCTGCGCCGTGGGGGGCTTCAGATTCCGCTGTTGGTGCCATCGTCTGCGCCGCCCCTGCCCTCAGCGATGTGGAGCCGGGCGGCACTGTCCGTGGTGCCGATGGCACCATCAGAGAAATCGGCGGCGCTGTGGGGCCAGACAGCACCGTGACTGGTTCTGACTCTGGGGCTGCTGTTCGGGTCGGGGCCGTGTTCTCCACGGATACTGCTCGCGGTGCTGTGGGAGGCACTGGCACTGGCTCGAGCGTGGTCTCGGTTTCTGGCACCCCATTTGGCAAGGATGGCACCGGGCGCCCTCCTACGGTCTGGCACAGGGCCTCTGCCTCTACCTCTTCAGAGGTGGAGTCGGACTTTGAGTCAGAAGAGTAGTCTGACTCCTTGGGGTTGACTGTTGGTATGGGCAGCCCTGTAGTGTGCCTTCGACAAGCCAGAGTCAGCCCCCTTCTGAGGTGGGGTCGGTGGCTGCCGGGACTGGGATCAGGGATGCTTACCAGTGAGCAGTGGTGCAGGCCACCATTGCTCTGCAGCCCGGTCTTGGTGGGTTCACTGACCCCTCAGCAGTGGTACCCCCGCCTGTGGTGTGCCTGGATCGCTCAAATTTGGGGCCGGTCAGGGCTCCTATGGGTGGAGGGTACTGTGCCCAGGATAGCTTCTGCGGGTGCTGGCCAGGGCTGTCAGCTACCTAGGCTGACCCTTTCAAGGAGGAGGGCTCTTTCGGATTCCGAGCAGTCGAGGGCATGGGGTCTGCACGGCGACCTTTTTCTGGGGCCCACCCGGGCTTTGGAAGAGGCTGTAGTGCGGATCTCCGCTCTTCCTCCTCAGTCTCTTTGAGAGAGCCCCATTCTTTTGAGGTAGGGGACCATCCTTCTGGACCTATACGCCCCCGGTCGCCTCACAGGGGGGATTCTTCCAGGCGCAGCCAAGGCAGTACCGAAATGGTTGTTCAGCTGTCGGTTGTGGAGTCTTCCAGAGCACCTTCTTCTTCGGGTGCTCTTGGTCTGCTTCTTAGCCCAGGCAGAGGTCAGCCGACATCTCTTCTCGGCTCTGTCCCCATCCCTCTGCCACATTCTCCTGCGCTCCCAGGCATGCTTGGTCCTAGCGGACCTCTCTCCTGGGAGCAGTTCAGGGCTGTGGCTGCTCGGTTCCCAGCTTACGTTAGGGCAATGGACAGTCAGGTTTCTCAATCTCCCCCCAGGTAGCCGCCCTCTGAGCAGTCTGTGCCTTCCAACTCTTTGTCCCCCTCTTCTGGGGGAGAGGTGCCTTCTGTCCACATCTTTCCAGCCGTTGATCTCCCTGAGTATCAGCATTTCCTCGTGAGGATGTCGGAGGACTTGCACCTCACCTCTGCCACTGTAAGCAATCCAGAGCACTCGGCGCATGCCTTTCTAGGTGATTTCAGCGAGGCCAACCTTGCGGTGCCCCCCCTAGCCTGCTCCCTTTCGGGAGGCATCGTTGCGCTCCTGGCAGAGACACTTCTCCGGAGTTCCTGCCCCATGGGATCTCTGCCAGCAGTATTGCGCCCCATGGAGTCTCCAGGTTCCATGCCTGATCCGCAGTCCGGATTGACGCAGTTGGACACTCCCGATGGGCTTTGCGCCCTTCACAGTGACCGGCCCCCAGATCAAGATTCCTCTGATTTTGACTTCTGGGGTAGGAGGCCTTTCTACTCGACACGGTTGTTGCTTTCATTTCTGCACATCAGGCCCACTATGCAGCCTATGACAGGTTCTTGTGGTCCAGGCTAGGTCAACTTCTAGCCTCGTTACCTGACATGGAGCAAACCAGACAAGCCATTGCACTCTCTGCATGTGGCCTGGAGCTAGCAAGGCACCAAGCAAGGGCATCCTATGATGCCAACGAGGTAGCTACCAGGGTCGTAGGGACAGCAACCTGCACTAGGCGGACGGCATGGCTGCGTGTTTCCCGGCTGTCACCCTTGGTCCGGCGTAGGGTGATTAACTCCACTCACCAGAGAACCTAAGAGCAAGACAGCGTTTGTCGGGGCAACTTTCTTCTCCCTCCGGGGGGTCCCTGTCTCACTCTCCCCACTCTTGGGCCACACCAGGCCCTGAAGGTTCTCCCTCTTAGTGTGTCACCCACTGAGAGCTAAGGGACTTTGCCCTTTAGGGTGTAAAAGAAAAGCCCCTTTGGGGGGGCTCGGCACTCACCCAAAGGTGATGAATGGTGAAGATTGACACAGATAAGATATGAAAATTATGTACCTACCGTAATTATGATCTTTCTGTGTATCTTCACCATTTATCATAATCCCGCCCTCCATCCTCTGGGTCTCTGGGTCCACCTTCCCTCTCTGTGCCCAACCTCACCCCCCCCTTTCTTTGTTAGGAGTGGGGTGAACAGGGGCACATGGGGGTAATGTTCTGGGGAGAGTGGTCAGCATGAGGGGCACTCCTTCTCCAGTGCGATAGCTCCACCCCTGTGGGGTGGGAGTTGGCAGTTGCCCTCCATTCTCTTCTCATCCTTGTTCCCATCCATCTTATTTTTCCTTGTCCTTTGGACTATCCTTTATTACCAAAAAAAAAAAAAACTCCTTTTTCCTTTTTCACCAAAACTCTTTCCTTGAGAGGGTGTTAATTTCCTGTGCCCTGTCCTTCTTCTAGAATAGCAGATTCTGCTCAGATGGAGTTTTTGCCAGCCATTCTGTGCATTGAATTCTGGCAAGAAGCCTTTGGCTACTCCTTGCAGTTCCTATACAGTCTGGAGATGGACCAGGGTCTGGGATGTGTTTAACCTTCTCCCCTCTCTTCCTACCTTCTAAATTCTTTATCCCACCCTACCTCCCTCCTCTATTTCCAGAGATTGGGACCCCTCCCATTAGTTTCTGACTTCTTTCTTTCTGTCCTCTCAGTCGTTATTTCTTCTTTTAGTTTTATATCTTTTCCTTTTTCCTCTCCCCTGGACTTGCTTGTACCACCCTCCACTCCCTTCCTCTTACCTCTCCGGCGACTCAGAACTGGCAGGCAGGCAGAGTCAACAGTGCCTAATGGCCAACCTGCGAGCGCCGCAATCTCGTCGGCTTGAAGGCGCCAATGGTGCTGTCGGCTCTGCCTTCCAAAAAGGGCTCAAGGGCTCATGACCTCCAGCCATGTGCCCAAAGGTGATGAATGTGAAGATACACAGAAAGATCATAATTACGGTAGGTACGTAATTTTCATGTCTTGGTCCCAGGAACCGGCAGTCTCGGCTTCAGTTGAAATTGCCTCTTCAGCCAATGGCTTCTCAGCCTTGCCGTCTGGCCAGTTGACCGAAGTGTGTATCGACGAGGTTGAAATTGTCATCAACCCGATTGACCCATTGTCGCGGACTGTGGTCCTTTCTTTCCCCAACGAGGAGACCCTGGGAATCCTGTTGAGGAAGTGGTCCCCGGCCCCGGGAAATCACCAGTCGCGCCGGTGTCTCCTGAGCGACCGAATCGTCCCGTTCGGTTCGATCTCAGTTGAGGTCGAGGACCCCCTTGACCGAGAGGCAGAGGAAGAGCCACAAGCACTTGAAAAAGAGGTGACGCCATCGGTCGTCCTCCTCAGATGAGGAGAGGAGCTGGCGAAAACTCTGTCGGCGCTACGAGGATCTCATGTGGCAACAGCTGATTTTGTCCAGGCGCAAGTGGACCCCGACTCCTTTGGAGCTGATTAAGTTGGTTCCCCTGCCTGCGGAGCTGGCAAAACCTCTGGTTCGGCCTACACCGGTCTCCCCACCGATCATTGTGGAACCTCCACCTAAGCAGCCTGTGGGAGGGGCTCCTCCAAAGGGAACGAGAACAGACACCGGGCTTCCCCAGCATTTTTCAGTCACTGTCACCTGGGACTGCCCTTGGCAGGTCGAAGGTGACCTAGGCGGTCGACCGTTGTATCCGGATTCCTCGGAATTGGATGAGACCAGCCTACATTCACATCCTGGGGATGATGAATCGGCTGGTGGGATAGAGACAGAGAAAGGTCCTTCATCTTTTCAGGGCATTCTTCACCTCATCTCTGAGTCTACTGGGATGCCCATGGAACCTATCCAGAAAAAGGCCGAGTACCCTCTCATGGACATCCTCAAGAGAAGGGGATTCCCAGATGGATGCCTTTCCGTTGGCCTGGCTCTAGAACTTTGGCAGCGCCCTGCCTCTTGTCCAGCTTCGTCTGCCCGCATGGCCCGCAAGTATGTGGTGCCAATGGGGTCCCTTACGGGGTTCACAGAGCACCCTTTGTCTGAGAGCCTGGTGACCGCCTCTGTGTTCAGGCGAACTGGCAGTTCTGCTGACACTGACCGACCTCCCAAGAAGGAATCCAAAATCTTGGATCATTCGGCTTGAAAGGTCTATGCAGCCTCATCTTTAGGCCTCCATCAGGCAAGTTCAGCCGTCATCATGGCACACTTCTCCCATGCCCTTTTGGGGTCTTTGGATGAAGTCCTCCCACACCTCCCCGCAGACAAACAGACACAGTCAAGCAAGTCCGGGATCAGGGCCGGGCTGTTGCCAAACAGCAGCTTCAGACAGGCCTGAACATTGGGGAGTCTTGTGCCTGCTCGATGGCAGCCACAGTTGCCTCTTTCCACAGGGCTTGGCTAAGACTCTCCTCTTTCCCAGCAGATACTTTGGGGCACCGACCTTTTCGGCCCAGGTGCGACTGGTCACCTTCAGCGTATTGAGCAGTCCTTGGGCACTACTTCTGCTAAAGGTTCTTCGAGCAAGAAGCAGCAGCAGAAGAAGAAGTCTTTTTGGCACTCTTTCCCTGTGGCCCAGCAACCCTCCTTTCAAGGTGGGCAGCAGCAGCAGAAGGCTCATGCTTGGCACCCCCGGCCCAAGCCCGGGCCCTCTCAGATCCGTAAAGGAGGCCAAGGTTCAGGTCCTGGATCCTCCTCCTCCAAGCTTACTCAGTGACGAGGCGGGGGCTGCCACCTCCTCTCCCGTCACGCCAGTTCTGGGTCCTCCCATGGGGGGCCTGCTCTGCCACTTCCTTTCTGCCTGGTCCGCTATCACCACAGACAGGTGAGTTTTGGAGGTGGTCGGTCAGGGACTGCCACTGGAATTTGAGCAGTATCCTCCAAGCCGAGCCCGCGCCCCTCGGGAGGAAGGAGTATCCGCCCTGACTGTCGGCTATACGAGACAACATCGCTCAGCTCCTCATCAAGGAGGCAATAGCTCCAGTGGTGGATTCTCCAGCAGACCCAGGCTTTGTCTCCAGGTACTTTCTGGTGCCCAAGCGGATGGGGGCTGGCGCCCCGTTCTACATCTGCATGACCTGAACCAGTATCTCAGGTCACGCACCTTTCGGATGGTCACTCTGTCCCAGATCATACCATCCTTGGAGCGAAACATGTGGTTCTGTTCACTGGATCTGCAGGACACATTCTTTCACGTCCTAATCTGTCTATCTCATTGGCGGTTCCTCCACTTCAGAGTCGAAGGGACCCTATACAAGTTCCGAGCCATGCCGTGCGGCCTGTCATCGGCCCCACGGGTCTTCACCAGATGCATCGCAGTGGTGGTAGCCCATCTCGGGGGGGGGGGGATCAGAATTTATCCCTACCTCGATGATTAGCTCTTAGCAGGTCCCACCCAGCAGGAGGTGGAGAGGTCTAGGGACCTGGCCCTCCAGATCTGCTCCCAACTCGGCCTCTTGATCAACGAGGCCGAGTCTGAACTTGTGCCTTCTCAGTTGATGTGCTTCATCGGGGCAGAGCTTGACTCTTGTCAAGCCAGAGCTCGCTCCCGGCAGGCAGGGTGGAGGTTCTCTCCTCCTTTGCCCAATCATTTCTGGTTGGGCAATTGCGTCCTGCCTGGGACTTTCTCCGCCTTCTGGGTTACATGGTGGCGTGCACCTCCGTGGTCCGTTGGGCCCCGTGGCACATGCACCCCCTCCAATGGGAGCTGGCCACCCAGTGGATTCAGCACCATGGTCATTTCGACCAGCTGATCACTGTAACCCAGAAGATGTGGGATGCTCTCCAATGGCGGACCACCCCAGACCGGTTGCAGGAAGGGATCCTGTTTGTCCGCCTGAGCTGATGGCCGTTCTCACGACCGATGCCTCTCTCATGGGCTGGGGAGCCCACATTGGGGACAACAGAGCCCATGGGTTCTGGACCCCAGTCGCGATGCCTCATCAACTTGTTGGAGCTCAGAGCAGTCAGACTGGCACTGTCAGCTTTCGCACCTGAGCTCTGGGGTCAAATGGTTCAATTCCAGATGGACAATACCACGTCCATGTACTACCTCAACAAACAGGGCAGCATGCACCCCCGTCTGGTTTGCAGAGGCGCTCCACATCCAGACCCTTATCAGCCGTCTGGAGGCGGATCTCCTAGCCATTCATGTGGCAGGAGCCTCGAACCATCTGGCGACTACTCTCAGCCACTTAGGCAAGACATCCCATGAATGGTCTCTCCATCCAGAGGTAGCTTACAGCCTGTTCTCCCACTGGGGCAAACCGATGGTGGATCTGTTTGCCTCCAGGGGAAAACACCAAGCTAAGGCTGTTTCATGCTTGCTCCCCCTCAGCAGGGCTCGCTGCACGGGGATACTTTCTCAAGACCATGGACCCCAGGCTTCTTCTATGCCTTCTCTCCATTTCCCTTGATCCACAAGGTGCTTCTCAAGGTGAGGAGGGAGAAGGCAAAGGTGAGTCTGGTAGCCCCAAACTGGCCGTGCCACTTCTGGTATCCAGATCTTCTAAGCCTCAGCTTCAAGCCCCAGAGCGGCTTCCAGCATGCCCGGACCTGATCTGTCTCAATCAGGGGAAGGTATACCATCCGGACCTTCAATCCCTGCACCTCACAGCCTGGTTCCTGAGCAGCTAGATTTCCAGGCTTTGGGTCTTTCTGAGGATGTCGTCACTGTGGTGGAGGCATCCAGAAAGGAATCGACCAGGAAATGTTATGCCTTCAAATGGAAAAGATTTTCCATTTGGTGTCAGTACAAGGGCCTGGACCCTTGTCCTGTCTGGTGGCTAACATTCTTGACTACCGTTTGTCTTTGTCCAAAGGGGGGGATCTTTGGTCATCGACCCTTAGGGTGCACCTGGTAACCATCTCTGATTACCAGGTGCAGGCTGGTCAGCCGACATTGGCGCAGGAGACAGTGGTCGGGCGCTTTTTCAAAGGCCTGGATCACATATCTCCTCTGGTGTGTGAACCTCCACCTCTGTGGGATCTACTGCTGGTACTGGCAAAGCTCATGGGCAAGCCATTTGAACCAATGCACAAGAGTGTATTGTCGGACTTGTCATGGAAGACGGCCTTCCTGGTGGCCATCATGTCTACCAGAAGGACAGAGGAGCTCCAGACACTTTCAGTGGACTCCCCTTATCTGGTCTCCCACAGGGACAAGGTTGTTCTATGCCCCCACCCAGAATTCCTCCCGAAGGTGGTGTCAGAGTTTCACCTTAACCAGGTGTTAACTCTGCCAGTATACTACCCTAATTACACCTTGGAGGCCGAATACAGGCTCCATATCTTGGACCGGAGATGAGCCCTCTCCTATTACAAGGAGAGGATGGCGGAAATTCGGGGAGAGGTTCGCCAGCTGTTTGTCACCTACACTGAAGCCGCTTCTGGTAGTCCTGCAGCAAAATGGACTACTGAAAGGTGGATTACATCTTGCATAAGTCTGTGCTATGAGTTAGCGGGCATGGAGCCTCCCAGAGTGATGAGAGCTCATTCTACCCGCCATACTGCTGCATCGGTGGCTGCTTCCAGGGACATCCCTATCCAGGAAATCTGTCAGGCTGCTATGTGGAAGTCGGCAAACACCTTCATTATGCATTACCACATCGATCTTGAGTCATGCCGGAATGCTGTTTTTGGGGTCTCAGTTCTCCAATCTCTATTTCCCAAGTGAGTATTTTGTGGGGGTGTGCACCTTGCCTTCCTCCTCCCGGAGAACTGCTAGGAGTCTGCCAATAAGTGTGGATGAACAACATATCCATGATCCTAGAAAAACAGGTTACTCACCTGTAGCAGTAGTTCTAGGAGTGGTATATGTTATTCAGCCACATGGACCCACTCGACCTCTTTGGCTGCGGATGCACAGACCTGGCTTCCAGCGGGCTAAGATATGGTGTCATGGGACAGAGCCAAGGGTTATACCACCTGGGTGGGTGGGAGGAGCCAGCTTGAAGACTTCCGGCGATCCTTAAAGGGAAAGGGGACATGCCAGTAAGTGTGGTTGAACAACATTTACCCCTCCTAGAACTACTGTTAGAGGTGACTAACCTGTTTTTCTTGTCCACCAGATAAGGAATCCTTGGCAAGAATGTTTCCACCTCTAGTGTCTCGCTGCTTCACATTCTCAACTATGTGGGCCATATGGTCCGGTACCTCCACACCTTGAGTGTCTCCTCTTTGGACCTTCTGTCCACCCTGCCTTCCTCCCCAGGGATGGCCCAGTTGGCGCAGCCCCTGTCCGCCATTTCCTCGCTTTCCCTACATTTGCTTCGTTCAGGATACGATGCTGTCGACACATCTGCCCATCTGTCTGCCACTGGCGTGGCCTTGTGGCGCCACACCTGGCTTCAGGTGTCGGGTTTGGCTGCTAACGCCCCTTTCTGTGGTGAAAAGTTGTTTGACCCTGTTACCCAGGCCATTCTGGATTCCCTCCAGGCTTCCGGTCATACCCTGCGATTGGTCCAGGATCTCTACCGTGCCCTCTGGACTCTATCCACCTCCTTGGCTAGCGGGCCATTCTGTTCCCAGCCCCCTTACTGGGGGTGCTGCTTGGGACCGCAGTAGGGCTGCCATGACTGCCCCTCCATCCTGTGTCCGTTCCTCTGAGGGGACTGGGCCTGCCCCTACTCATTAACTGCTACCTCGGGGCTCCCCCCCACCTCCTCTTGCAAGCCTCAGGGGTGCACGGGGGTCTTTCCGCCCTTTCTTTGGAGGCTTGCTTCCTGATCCTGGATGCTTCGCTCCTCTCTTTGGTTCTTTTGGAACTTCTTCTATTCTCCCTCCTGGAGACCCTTCAGTTGTTCCTTGCTGTGGGCTTCCCGGTGCTTCTTGCCCCGATGTACTTCACTTCCTGCCCACACACTCCACGCTTGGAGAGCTCTACTGGATTTGACTTTTTGCCATGGTCTTTCGACCCCTGCTCATCAGAATGAATCACAGTGCCTGGCCTCCTACTTCTCTCTCTTCTCAACCTACTTGGAGTATGTTGTCCTCACCCACCCTTCACATACCTGCCTTGCCAGGTGTGGTGCGAATCAACTTGTCTTCGACTGTCTCTGATGCCGTCCCTGTCCAGGGCTCTCACAGCCGTCTCAGGGATTTTTTGTGGCAGTCCACCACGGATGTTGCCTGGCCTCTGCTCGTGGCCTCTCTCCTGTCCATTCTTAGATGTTCCTGTCTGCTTTTGCCTGTCCTGTCGTGTCCCTGTCACCGGGACTGGCTGCCTCCTCTTCTCCACTCCTTGCCTTTCCAGGCTTTCCAGGTTGGAGGTTGCTTTTTCTCATTGCCCGCCCTCTGGCCACGCCATCTTGCCTGGCTTCCTACCTTGGCTGTCCTCCCTTCTGGACGTAACTGCTTGGTACTCTCCCAAGTGTAATAACCTACTGCAAGAGACCAGACCGTAGAAGATAGTTTGTTACGTAAGAACTTACCGTAACAGTAGATCTTCTAGAAACTGTCTCTTGCAATAGGTACAATCCCACCCTCCGTCCCCCGGCCTTTTGCTCTGGTCCCTGGATCTCTGGACATTTGGTTGGGACTCCCTTGTCCCTCAGTTTCCCTCAGTCTTGGCCTTTGAATGCTGAAGCCGGTGGGAAACAGAGAATACATGGGGCCACCCACACTTATACTGAGGGTGAGGAAGTGATGTCACGTGGGTGGCCCCTGAAGAGGACTGCTGGAAGAAGGTGCTGTGTGATAGCGCCACCTGGTGGAACTCCCAAGTGTAATAACCTACTGCAAGAGACCGTTCCTGGAAGATCTACTGTTACTGTAAGTTCTTGCGTAACAAACTTTATGCGCTCATCAGGCTGGTATTTAGAGCATTTAGATTTGTGTTTTATTTAGATTAAGACATATGTAGTAATTTTAGATTAAAAGAACCTCTTGGTCCATCATGTCTGGCACCAGCACCCCGCTTCATTGCCAGTACATGATTGCATACTTGTTCATCCCTAAGTGTGTAAAGCAATCAAGATCCTGGCTTGATGGATTGTTTAAACTGAGCACAAGAGATTTTTAGATCTACACAAAAGGGCATTGCCATTATATCGCTCATTGGTGCAGCCACACCTAGAGTACTGTGGTCAGTTTTGGGGACCACACCTCAGAAAGGACATAGAGTAAGTAGAGGTGGTCCATAGGAGGGCAACTAAAACAGTGCATGGTTTACAAGAGAACTCTTACCAAAAAAAGATATTGGGGGATCTCAACAGGTACACCTTGGAAGAAAGGGGGGGATATGATAAAGACCTATAAGTGCCTCAAAGGGATGGAAAGGATGCAAGTGGGGAGTCTCTTTCAAATGAGAACGAGCATGCAGTAAAAGGTGGGGGGATTCAAGAGTGATGTGAGGAAATGTTTCTTCACTGAAAGGGTTGTGGATGCCTGGCATAGCTTACAAGTAGAAGTGATGAAGGCTAGACCATTGGGGCATCAAGCATGCATGGAATAGCCATAGAGAATGAGGTACATTAGATAGGTTACAAGGAGATGGGGCGATCGACTGAGACCAGATAGGGTCTTTGGAGACAGAATAGATAGGGAACATCTGGGTAGACTAAGTGGACTAAGCAGTCCTTTTCTGTCATCAGATTCTATGTTTCTGTGTTGATTTAGCCTGGATTATTTTTATCTTATTGTTGCCATGTCTCTGCTAAGGTGCTCTGTATGAATTCCAGCTACAGTATGTAGCTTAAACTAGTACCAAGCAAAGCAAGTGTCTGCAGTTTGAGTGTAGTTAATAAATAGTTAGAAAGGCTATTTCGGACCATCACTATTTCTTTAGTTGGTTGGCCAGTATGGATGGTGTTTCACAGAGCATTTACTTGGCCAGGATGTTTCTTCGGGACTAAGATTCATCTTTCTATTGATAGTGATTTGAAAGACCAGTAACTAGACATCTAAAATATTAGCATATGCAGTTTGGTAGGAGTGTGAGAATGCCCTGGAGCTACTATTCACTGGGTATCTGTGTTCAAGACCACAAGATGTTATTCACCCCAAAAAGCTGGTTGCAACAAATCTGCCACAAAACACAGTTTGCAACCCCCCACAAATGGCAGTGATGACCATGTGTTTTTGGGAGTAGGGTTAGAAATGCAAGGCCTTGGCCACTCCATCAGCAAAGAAGTAGGGCTACCACTTGTAATGACAGCGCCCAGGTTTGTGAATGGGCTTGTGTATTGGGGGAGGGGCTGAGTGAGGGAGGATTGAGCATTCCACGGACAATTCCCCTCCTTTGGGGCGGGGGGATCCTGTGTCTCATTGTGAGACTGCCACTGGGTGGAGGTTAGGTGGTAGCATGTGTGTGTGTGTGTGTGTGTGTGTGTGTGTGTGTGCCAGCCAGAAGGGGAAGAGCTGCTGACAGATGCCAGCATACAGTGTCGCTAGCTCATATACAGTATGTGTGTGTTTCCATGCTGATGCCTGGAGGAAAAAGGTCACATCCTTATCTGGCACCCCCCTTTTACAGGCACTCTATGACCGAGATGGCATGCTACCCACCACTGTATGTAGTCCTGGGCAAGTGGTGGATAACCGGCAAGTTCATGAGAAGGTTGGTGACGGGGCTGGGGGGTTGCTACAGGAACCAGGGGATAGAAGGGCAGAAACAAATAAGGGGGAGGGGGGGAAGAAATGTGGGGCCCTCTGCCCACTCAGATTGTTAGTCATGGATTGGTTGGACTGTACCATGTCAGGCAACACAATAGCATTTTAATGCTATTATGGAAGTTTTTGCACAGCCCTTTAATGGCCCTTATGTGCTGTTCCACAGGGTACAATGAAATGTAAATCTCAAAGACTGGTGACTTGAATTGTCAGACTGAGGCCCACCATAAGCTGGGAGGCTGAGGCTGAGACTGGGGGTGCATAATGCCGGCTCTGCTCTCTCTCTATGTCCTGCTGCAACCCTTTCTCCAGCTCCTCAACAAGAATATCTGCCATCCTACCAGTCCCACCCCTACCTAACATCATCCTTTCTACTCTCTGCAGTCCCATAGTAAACACTGGGCAGGGCCTCTTTTAGCATCTTCAATTCTTCCTGATCTATGAGGGGGCATACTTGTATGTACTTTTTATGCCCCACCTATCAGTCATCTCCAGCTGCCTTTATTTTATTTATGACAATTTTGGATAACACCGTTTAGCAAACAATGCTTTTTTGCAAAGGTCCTACGTCATAGACAAGTATCTACAAGAACAGGCAGGTAGATAACAGTTAATACAATTACAGTACATGAGCTGCCAGTGGCTTTGTCCAGATAAGATAACACAATAGAACTAATAACAGGTAAAACATTACAGAATACATGAGCTGCCAAAGATTTTGTCAGCAGCAACGTGGACGGAAGCAATGGTGCAGTATCGCCAGACATTATACAAAGAGAGCCTAGGGCACTTACATTTGAAGTAGTGATCTGACAAGTGCATGAGAGGGCTAGAGGTAGTTGGTGAGAGGACAAGGTAGTAGGGGACAGGGAAGAACCAAGGGGTGAGGGATTGGAGGGATAAGGTAGGCGGTGAAGGAGAGGAGAAGGTGGTGACAGAGAGGAGGGATGGGGAGAAGGGATGGGAGATGTAAGTGGTAACAGGATGCCATGGTACTGTGCCCACTATAATGGAGCATACATCCCTCAGCTTACCCCTAATGGAGAAGTCATCAGGAACCACCAGACATCTCCATAGACTGAATATAGGTATCTTCTGAGGCAGACATTGGAGAGGATCCCTTCTGAGAGTACCATTACTTCACACACATGACTTAGGCATTTCTTGTTTTCTGCTGTCTTGTGGGACATTGCTGTTAAGGGCTCCATAGGGAATACACTAATGCATGCTAGTGCAAAGACGGCTGGTGTCCATTTCTACAGCTGCTTTGCCTGCAGTACCTCCTGTGGTCACCAAGGCAGTGATTGCCTGGTGGAGTCAGACACCCTTTCTCTGCAGAAGAAGAAAGCATCCTCTGAGATGTTCAGGCTTGCTTTCCCCCACAAGTGTTCTGACTACCTAGTTCCTGTGTACAAGTCACTAACATAGTGAGCATTGACACTGCTGCTGCACTGACTAGATGAAATGAAGCAGGGCTCTCAGCAGCTTTCGCCTTTTGGGGGTCCAGGACTTCCAAAATAAAGAAAAAAGGGCAGAGGGGGCCCAGACCAAATTCTGGAAGTCCAGCAGTGTTCCTTTAGAACCACTTTGGTGCATCCTGCTACATTTCAAGTGAGCAGAACACAGTAGACTGTGCATCCTGAGAAGCAGCCAAACATCCCAATAAGCTTGTGGAGTGTCAAGGAAGCAGAACAAGGTCATGATTAGTATATTTGGTGTCCTACCAGTCCAAGACCCACCTGACACTGTCAGAAATGCTCCTCCTTCTCTCTGTAACCCACCCCATCCCTCTAAGTTATGGGGCAAATTCCAATGCCAATAGTATCTAGCCCCTACCCCGATCTGTTATCACATACTAGTAATTCAGTTAGTTCCCCCTCTCCGCAGCATCAGCATTGTCATCTTCTGAGGTGTGCAAGGGGAATAGTCTTCCTGTAATAGAGGAGTGAATAGCAGCTGAAATTCAGGTTTTCTGGGCACTGAAATTATGATACTAAAGTTACCTGTTTTTCCTGTAAGCAACCATTTTTTTTTTTTTTTTTTTATCTTTTTCTCCCTCTAACTGCAGCGGCTCCCATCCAGTTGCTCTCTCTGACCTTGCAGTCCCACCCATGCCTCCTCTGTTGTTTACTCTACCTCCTCTTACCCCAGACTTCCTCTCCATGTTGTGACGGGGAGCTGGCCAGTCTTCCCCTTGAACAACACAGTTCTGTGAGGCAGGTGGGCATTCGGGGCTCAAGAGTGCCGTTAGTCTCATCCCGCTCATTTGTGGGCATTTTTCCTCTGTTTCTTCCTGGCTCGCTGAGACACTGGGGTGGGGCTTATAACAGATGCTTAGACAGAGGAATGATGGTGCTGCATCTGAGCCAGTCAGAGTTTCCCCTTCCATTCTTCTGCTCCCTGCTTGTACCATCATCTGTGGTTACTGAGGTGGTGGTCGTGCAGTGGGAGCTAGAGCCCTCCCTCCTAGAACTCTTCCCCTGGCTATCCCTCTGGTGACTCAGGCTCATTCTCGAACCTGGATCCCCAGCATCGTGAGCAGTAACGCCACCTCTGTGACTTTGGACTAGTCATTAATGAGATTTTAAAAAAACTTGTTGAGTACTGCAAAGTCCTGATGAACACGTGTCACTTCCCAGACTTTCCCCAAAATACAGCATACAAATGCAGTCCCTAAAACACTGTTTTTTAATGAATTGCCAGGAAATTAAGATCTGGGATTTTAAGGCTGTGCACACAGATGTACTGAATCAGGGGCCTATCTCTCTGTCACAAAGGGTGTTTGTGGTATACAGAGAATACTGGTTGGGCAACCATGCACAACCAGCTTGTGCTGACGCAGAGGGGTTCTGATTTCATAAGACCTTGAGAGCAAAACTTGAGAGGTTTGATGTAATCAGAAGCCCGAGGTAGCAACACAGGCTGGTTGGGCATGCAGTTGCCCAACCAGTATTTTTTGTAGTGTCTAGATAGTTCTTTTTTTTTAAATGAAAGTGTTTTTCTGATGGTTAATAATAATGCCGTATTATGCATGCATGTATTCTACAAAATAGATGTTTAATAACTTCAGGGTTTGTATATTAAAAAAATACATCACTAGTCCTGTTGTTTTGTCTTTTTGTCTGTAAAGTAACAGATTCACTTATCTGTTGTGATTAAGTAAAAACGTCAAACAAGATTTTGAATGTTCCCACCATGGAATATGCATGATGTATATGATCTGTGGTAGCCGTTCTGTAAAAAAAACTTCTCTATGAAATAATATTCATATCATGTAGACAAGGTATTTCTTCATATTTTGAGATAATAAGCATTGATCTGCAGCTAATCTGATGTAACCATTTTGTCTGTATTAATCAGGTTTCTGCTTAGGAGGGCAAATCAAAAAGCCCGATTGAATAGCTCTTCGTTAAGACAGAATTCAAATAATTAGGCTGATTTAGTCGAATGCTAAATGGACAGTTATTAATACAGAGAGAAAGTGTCTGATCTTTTCTTTAAATACATTAGTGAAAGGAAAAATTCAAGCGATGACAGAGAAAAGATAAGGAAGGTTGGCATAAGTATAGGGGACAGTGGGGTGAAGGCAGATATATGCAGTTATGAATACTTTTGTCAGTGTTCATGACCAAGAAGGCAGGCCCACTCTCTGGAAGTAGGAGGAAAAATTCAAAGGGGATACAGGGGACAGATTAGAGATGTGGAGGACTACAAGGGACTGGAGAACCTAAAAAACAGATGATGTTCACCTTAGTGTGCTGAAGGAAACTAGACAGGTGCTAGCAGAGCCACTGGTGGTCCTCTTTGGAGAATCAGTAGCAACAAGCATAGTACCTGAGGACTGTAGGGTGGCAAAAGTAATTCCCTTACGCAAAGTGGGTAATAGGAAAAAATCTCGGAAACTACAAGCTGGGAAGATTGCTATCAGTAGTGGAGAAACTTCTGGAGACGGTTGCTAAAGAGGCAATACTCATATTCTTGGAGGAAAATGGCTTAATAGATAGGAACCTGCATGGATTCAGTGAGGGCTAGTTGTGTCAATCTAGCTTAACTGACTTTAAAATGTAGTGATAAAATTGCAGACCGGGATCAGGCAGTGGATGTACTATACTTGGAATTTAGCAAAGCCTTTGACTCAGTACCACATATTATTTATTTAGTTTTTGTTAACCGGGTAGGTGTAGATATATTGTAGGAGACAGGTTAAGAAGGTGAGTGGTCTGGGGATAGGGAAGGAAATAATTAGATGGGTCAACAGGAGAGAGGGGGTCTGTTTGCAGAGAATACCAAGCTATGCGGTAGGGTCAGCAGTGAAAAAGGGTATGATAAATTACTGTAAAGAAAATACTTGCTCATTATAAATGTTTATTAAATTATCCCACAAGAGGCTCTTGTGGGACTGTCTGGGAGATGCATTATGTGAGCGAAAAGCTAGTGACTGCTCGGCACAGGTGCAGTTGAAAAGGGGTGGAGGCATACTGGATGATAGAAACAGATTGGATTGGGTCTGGAAGAGGGAGAGGTGGATGTCACTGGATGCCAGGGACTGGTTGGCACATAGACGGGGTGATGAAGGGATAGCCACTGCACACCAGAGACTGCATGGCACAGGAACAGAGTGACAAAAGAATGCTACTAGATTCTAGGGACTGATTGGATTGGGGCTGCTATGTTTTGAGTGCAGCAAAGAGCATCTGGAAAAAGACTAACGGGTTAGCAGTGTCCACAAACCGTTCAGAGTATCTGCAGTGTAATGAAATGTTTTATACAGTTGCATCATATCAATACTGTCATATTAGCAGCCATCATAGCTCTGACCAGAGTTTGTTTTCTTGTAGCATTTCCTATGTCCTTGTGTATGCTGCATTTAGTGTACACATATTGTGTTGTACTCCCCTGCCTCTACCCTGCTCTCGCTCCTATCCCACAACCTGCTGTAGCAGTGGCTGGCAGAAGATTGTTCACCATCTTGGTCCCATAGATCGGGAAAGTCCAGTCTTAGCCAGTGAATGAGATAATCTAAACCAAAGAGAAGGCTATACTGTGTAGATTAATACTTGAAAAAATGTGGGATTGTAAGGCTGTACATGTAGGTGTACTGATAAAACTGTAATGCATTGTGTGGCTGTGGATTAATACCATTAGAGGGAACTAGAAGAGCTAGCATGTAACCTTTTTCTTCTACATTGTATTGAGCTGGGGGTACCACCTCCCTGGTCTGGGAGTGATGCCCTTCCTTTTATTTATTCCATCCTAAGTACAATGCAGACAATACAGACAGACAGACAGAAACGTAGATGTTGCCACAAAAAGGCCCAGTGGTCCGCTGAGTCTGCTCTGTACCTGTATATGTTCGCACCCAGTCTAGTGCAGGACTGGAACTAGTCTATCGATACCCTGACTGTGTTTTAACACCACCCTATCTGCTCCTCCTTCCCTCGACTGCCCACCCTCACACTGCCAGTTTTGACCCATTCCCATGTGCCTGTCCCACCTGTGTTTGAAGCCGGCAGGGACTCTGTACTGACTACTACTTCTGGCAATGCATTCCACTTCTCCACCACCCTTTCTGTCAAGAAGAAGTTCCTTGCATCCCTTCTTAATCTTCTGCCCCAGCCGTTTCCATCCATGGGCTCTTGTTACTTGCCTTCGTTTCTTGTGAACTCTTGTAAGAGTTCCCTGTCCATCTTCATGTGCAGGCTTCAGAACTGTACACAGTATACCAGGTGAGGTCTTATCAAGGATCTGTCAAAAGGCAGAATATCCTCCTTTCCTTCTACTAGAAATCCCTCCCTCTCTATGTACCCCAGCATCCTGCTCACATTCCCTGTAGCTTTAAAGGTATTAGGCATGGGATTTTAGAGGGTCAGTAATAATTATTTCTGTTTCTCAGTCCTCCATCTGTTCCACCATCACTTTTCCCAACCAGTTCTCTGTTCTTGGATTTCTTTACTCTTTTTGGCATTTAATTTGAAATGCCACTTCCTCGTATTTTCTCCACTATATCCACTCTGCCACCAGTTTTGCTGTTATCTGCCATTATCTGTAAACAGACTGATTTTTACACTGGATTTCCTCCCCTATGTTACAGATGAATATATTGAAACTGACCTACCCCTGTGGTACCCACCAGTGACCTCTTTAAACCCCTTCATATTTCCCATTGGCAGCTACACTCTTTTTTTTTTTTTTCTTTTTTACACTTTATTTTCTTCACTGCCACTTCGGGGAACTCTCTCGGGCATCTACCTTACCCCCAACTCTACCTCCTGGCCTGAAACTCCTCCATGTCCTGGCATCAGCCCGTCTATCCCCCCGGCTCTGAGCTCCCCGAGGAAGGGCCGCCCTATCCATCCAGAGCACTCTATCTACAATTTGGGCCGGGCTGGGCTCGGCCCAGGGCTGGAGGTACTGCTGTCGCCTATCCCAGAGGGCAGGGTATTTCCTTTTTCTCCCTGAAGCTCAGACATGCAATGGCGTCTAGCTCAGCAGACGCCCCCATGCGCCCCCGAAAGACGTCCGCCGCTGCTTCCAGTCCCTGCGTTCTGCTGACGCGCCATGATACCTCCAGCCTCCGCTAGAGGTCATCAGTGCAGCGGCAAGTGGAATCCCCCCTCCCCAGGGAAGGAGAGCAGTCCTTGGGACGCTCAATTCTTCCCCGTCCCTGCCGACCCCCGACGACCTGAGCTTGTTCCCGAACTTGGGTCGCCGGAGTGGCACGAGGTGTGGTGTCCAGCACCTCAACCTTCAGCACCACCGGGCTGGCCCTTGCAGCTACACTCTTGAGCCCCCACCCCCTCGCCAGTTATAAATCTTTTTAGTTTAATAACAGTAATTTGTCTCCAATCTCCAGATCCCCTTGCCTTTTTTCACAAGTCTCCTATGGGACATAGAGTTGAAGGCCTTGCAAAAGTCCAGCTATAATACGTCTGCTGCTTAGCTCTTGACTACCTTTGTGTCCCAATCAAAGTAGTCAGTCATTCACTGTATTTAGAGTCCTTTTGCCCAGGAGAAATAGTTACAATATTTTTCAAGACATAGGTGCACTAATGAGGGTTTTTTTTTTTTTTGGGGGATTTCATAGCAAAGGAGGTAAATTATATATATTTAGTGTGCCACTGCCAGTAGATGTGGCATTTGAGATAATATGTAAAGAAAAATGGCACAAAGAATTTGTTGCAAGTTGTGGTATAAAAAAGTTAAAATGCAGACCCTGTCCTGCTTTTGTTACAAAAGCTTTATCACTGTTGTAGGTCCGGGACTGGCTATAGTGGAAGAAGCTATGCCACTTCATATGTTACTAGCCAGTACTGAGGAATTGGCAGCCTTCCATAATTGTCTAAGCATCCCGACTGATTGATTAACTTTTTTGGTTTTTATTCTTTGAATTTTGCCCCATTCTCATCTCCTGTTGGTCCCTGACTCAGTCCAGATCACCCATGGGGCAGTCCTGGAGAGCTCTTACCTTGCCTCCATGCTACCTTTGATTTGCCCCCCCCCCCCCAATCAGGGTGAGGGATATATCCCTGAGCACACGTTTCCTGTCAGGAGGCGTTCAGTCAGCTGGTAGAGTGCAGCCCTGGATGCACCGGGGTCTTTTACCTACAGGAAACAGGGCCGTTTTCTCTTTTTTCTGGTTCTCCCCCTAGGCACTCCCGTATACAGTGGAATCAAGGGTGTTCGCTGCACGGAGTGACATTCAGTGCCCACAGATGCCTACTCCCCAGCTTTCCAACGACATTACTGCCTGTGGTCACCCATGTGGCAGTATACTGCAGGAGGACGGGAACCCACCCTCCCTGGAGAGGCAGTGTCCTGTGGGAGTCTCAATCCCTCACCCTCTGGCCTGCCCCAGATTTATTTAAAGTTTGGTAACCGGGAAAGGCACACTGAGTGGAGACTTGTTTCCAGTGTGACCTGGGGAAAAAGATATAAAATACAAACAAAAGGAAGTGACAAAATCATAACATAATGACACAAGACAGAAAGCAAAATGACAATAAATAAGCACAAAGTTACAGAAATTGTAACATAATAACAAAAGGCAGACTGCAAAATGACAATAATTAAGCACAGGGTATCAATAATGAGCAGCTTTCAACATAGAATTGTATGAGTCAGGAGACTGATTACAGGACCTAAAGTAGGCTGGGTGAATTGAGGCAAGTGAAATAGAGGGGCAAGAGGAGAACAAGAGTGAGTCGGAACAGGCGCTTGAGGACAGGGAGCAAGGGAGAAAAGCGAATGTCAGAGGAAAGTTGATTCCAGAAGAAAGGGAAGTTGCAGGAAAAAGCTGATTGTCCAGAAGTTGAGTGGGAATGAGATAGGGAGAAAGAGTGGGAATCCCTGGAGTGCAGAGGATAGGAGGAGAGATTGGAAGGGGATAGTATGAGGAGAGATAGGAAGGAAGGGTCCCAAACTAATATTTTGCAGTAATGGTCAAACAGTGGGTCAGACACCGGAGGAAAAGGAGGAGGGGAGTGATAGAGAGTGAGGAGTAAAGAGAGCAGTGGTGTGTGTTTGAAGAGGGGACTTGGTGGCAAAGTGACAGAAGGAGTTTAGGAGAGTGTCGAGTCTGGCGGGGGCAGTGCCATAGACTACATCAGCGTAGTCAGACACCAGAAGTATCATTTTAGTGACTGACTCACGATGTATAGGAAGGGAGAGGCTATCTTTTTTCCAATATAGGGTCCTTACAGTAGCTTGGGGCGGAGTTTAGAGTAGGTTGCATCCATATGCATGGAGAAGATGGTTGTCCAGCCAGATCCCCTTATTATTTAAAAGTGGGGGATACCTCTAGAGGGGGGCTATCTGGAGCCGAGAACACTGGGAGAGTCTGAAGCCTTGCCAGCTTTTGCCTAGCACCAAAAATCATAGAGACAGTTTGTTTTTTTGTGTGTTTACTCTGAGTTGATTGGCATGGAACCAGCTTAGAACTTTGTTAAAGTTGTGCTGGAGAGGTACTTGCACGTCAGCGGAAGATGGTCCTGAAGTATAGATGACAGTATCCTCCACATGCATGTGGATGTGAGTGTTAGTGCAGACAGAGGGGAGATCATGAATGAAAAGGGAGAATAGGATGGGGCCCAAGTATGGACCCTTGGGGAACCCCAGTAAGGATAGGGAGAAGGGATGACAGGACATTTCCTGCCTGGACTGACTGCTGCCGGTCAGTGAGTTAGGAGCAGAACAAATTTACTGTTGGAGTCGCCAAGCCGACAGAGAGTAGCTTATCTAGAAGGATTGAGTGCAATGTCGAGTCAAATGCCTTAGCCAGATTGATAATGATGGCAGTGGTACTGTAACCCTGGTCCATCCCCGAGAGGATGGAATCAGTGACCCGTAGAAGGAAGGAGTTGGTTGAGTGATGCTTCCTGAAACCAGCTTAGAAGGGGAAGAGAGTGTCAGTATTGGATAGGAACTCTGCAGGTGTGATATAGACACTGGGGTCTTGAAGTTTGGTGAGGGATGGAAGAAGACATATGGGACTGTAATTGCCAGGGGAAGAAGGGTCACCCCCTTTATGAAGGGGCAGAACCTTAGTAGCTTTCCAGGCCAGTGGGACAGTACAAGAGTTGAAAGAGAGGTTTAATAGGTGTGCAAGAGGGGTGATAATTGCCAGGGCCATGATATGGAGGCGCTTGGGACGGAGTCTGTTGGGACTGGATGTGGCAGGATTTAAGGACATAAGTGCATGGTAAACCTCCTGAGGGGAAATCGGTGGGAAACTGTAATCTCCAGATGAGGAAGGAGGGGGAGGGTTCGGAGGTGGCTGGCAGGGGATGATCAGGAAGAGTGCAAGTTGTAAAGAATTTGTTGAAGATTGCAGCAAAAGAGGAGGGGTCAGAGGTGGGTGAGTCATCCACTGCAAGGATTGTGGTGGTGGTGGGGGGCAGACTGGGCTGGGGGGCAAGAATGGGTGGATGACATGCCAAAATTTTGAGGCGAATTGATATTGGTGTGAAGGTGGTTTCTCCACTGAACTGAGTTTATTCTGAACCCAGGTCACTAGCGCCTCAGGCACTAGCGCTACTGCTGCTCCGACAGGCCGGGCTCTGTTGTGCTTGGCAGGAATACTCTGACTTTCCTTCGCATCTGGAGCTCAAGCCACAGCATCCTGCTCTTGACTGGATTAGCAAGACCAGGTATGGCCCCTCCTTCATGAGCTGCCACCAGAGCCATTCCTGAGATAGCCAGGAAGGTCCCCTGTCCACACTTCCCATTTTCAACCCGGTTTAGTTAAATTAGTTCAGCAAGCGGCAACTGTGTTTGTCCACAGTGCTGTAGTTAAACCTGTTCTTTCTGTGACTAGTTCCTGTTAAATTCTGGGATTTTTTTTTTTTTTTAGGGGAGGGTTGTGTTCATCTCAGAATTGAATGAATATATAACAAGAGCTTTGCGGCTATCACTTTCAAGTGTCACTGTGAGTTGGGAATAACAAAGACAGATGCCTCAATTGCTGATGTTGCTGTGAACTTTTCATTATTATTATGTTATCCTGAAATCAGTGCTTCAGATATGTTTGCATTTAGGAGTATTGTACTCACCATTTGTGACATGTCATCAGGTGAGTAGAATATAATTTTGATGAGTGAAAATGTTTTTAACTTGGAAAAACAGTGCCCTTCTGAAATATCTGTGGAGCATTTCCAAGGGTTGGGATGAATATCAGTACTCATAACCAGAAAAAAAAAAAATCAAAGATAATTTCTTAAAATTTGGTGAGTAAAATAGGACATTACTCACCTTATCTGGAGCACTGCCTGAAGTAGTATGTGCCATGCCTGGTGTATGTGATCTCACGGCGTTAGTGCGATTATGCAGATATAGTGCATGACAATCAGTAAAGTTATTTTTGTTACAGAATTGCCTCCGTGTGATTTACTGGGTTACAAATTATACAGTAAAAACATTTTTTTCTCATTTTCTTTATCCCCATCACTGGTGCTGCTCTCTACTTGACTACTTCCCAGCCCTATCCATTCCCTTCTCTGTGTCTTTCTCAAACTCCAGGGGCTCCACAGGAATCCTTGCTCCCATGGTGAATTCTGATGGGAATGTAGAAGCAGGTGTCAAAATATGGGAGGCTGGTTGGTGGTCTGGTTTGGCAGGGCCTGAGAATCTGATGTCATTCTACCACACTTGGGTGGGTATGGAGGGGGTTCACCTTGTATTTCTTCCTCTCCTTCAGAACATAGGTGGTGAGGATGCCATGAGGTGCATGCTGGGCGTGGTTGCATGCCTGAGTCAGCCTGCATCATACCTTCTGTAAGTCCCTGGGCTAGCCAGTATTGACAGTCCAAAATTTGTTCTCAGATTTGTCTCTCACCTTGCAGTGCATGGCTAAATATTTCTAATATTTTCCTCGTTGTTGTTTTGTACTTGTGACTCTCCTCTTGCCTGCCAGGGTTCCTTGCTTGGTTCATTGGATGAGGTGACAATAATGCATGCCTCAAAGGCTACTACCTGTCTGTTCTCACGGAGATAAGACATCCATTCTAACTTGTAACGACTTCATGAACAGAAGTGAAGAGTGTTGTAAATAGGGGAATCAACCTGAGAAAAGCATTTGCTAATAAAATTATTTGCTAAAGTGTTCCTGCAGGGGACTGGTGAGGGAAAGGGTAGTGGTAGTTTTTAAATCTGTGTGGTAAGGTCACCTGAAGGCAACAGAGATTCCTGGAATTTGTACTTTGTTATGGGTATAGAGCGAGCAATATACACGCACAACCTGACAGCACTGTATATAATTGTCTGTGCCAAAGGCAATCCTATTAGTTATTAGGCAGCATCTTGAGCCCTGAGTAATGATTTTACAGAGGATTTTGTTCCTGCTGAGAAGTGGCCATTTTTTTCCTTCAGTAGCAAAAGTGGCTTTCTGTTAAGATGCTTTCCTTAGCATTTGAAGGTGATAAGGGTGTCACGGAGTATCACTAAAACATGTCGACATAAATGATTTTAAAACATGTTGCTCTTTTTTTTTTTTTTTAATTGTCCATCTCGCTCTTCCCAATCCTTTGGATGATCCCTGTTGTAACTCCTATCAAGACAGCAATCTCCCCCCTCTTCTCCATGTTCCGATTCAGACTTTTGCCCTTGTGGGGAGACTACCCTTAATCTACTCCCAGAAGTATACCTGTTTTTGCAGCAGGTGAGCCTGGGGCGGCACTGCTGGTCCTAGTGATGTGAGTGCCCATGCCATCATTCAAACTGGACAGGCTTTTTCGGTTCCATTAAGCCCTGCCATCTCCTGGCATCTAAGCTCTATATGCCTTGTGTGTGTGTGTGTGTGTGTGTGTGTGTGTGTGTGTGTGTGTAATGCACCCTCCACCTGGAGTATGAGCAGAAAGTCTCACTGCACTCCATACTCCACTGTCCCAGGGTGTGGAAGTCTGGCTCAAGCTACAAACCAGGGTTTTCCACATAACAGCTGGGCCCACTGTCCTCAGTGCCACTGACCAGGGCAACAGAGTTACTCTTCTTATTTTCATAGACCTTTATTATTTTCTTTCGTGTATGCTGCTCTTACATCAGGCCTATTCCCGGTGACCTGTCATTCCCAGCAGCCATTCATTTGCTAGTGACTCCCACTGCTTACTCCCTTGGCAGGGCCATCAGCCCCCCCACAACACAGTCCAGTGTTGTAGGTCTTGCTGTGAGGTCCAGGAGTGCTGGAGTCATCATCTGATGACCAGGGTTGTTTTTCCTTCTGTTTTTCTCCCATACCCTCCCTTGCAGATGCCAACCGGAGTGCCTCAAGCACACACATGCTGTGGTGCCAGCTGGTGTGTCTCCCTTCAGTGCAATCAGTTACCACATTTGGTTAGATCCTGTGGACACCAGGGGGCAGATGAATAGCAGGCTCATCTGATAACCTCTTCTGGAAGCTGGGAGTGTCTCAATGGACAGTACAGCGGCCTCCTGCCAACTTAAGGTAATGACCCAAAGTCTGGGCACAGACCTTGGCCATTGCATGATGAGCTGTTCCCTACCAGCTGTGGTCTTGTGTCAGACACAAATACTACTCTCGAGAAACTAACAAAAACACCCTGATAGACTCAATAAACCAGAGCAATAACCTGAACTCTTTACCCAGCCTTCTACATGGAAAACTAAGTAAATGGCAGACTGGGAAAGTGGGATATGTGAGTGATGAGTAGCATGGCATTATGCTCTATGTGTTGATTTTTTTCCTTGCTTAATGTAATGGGTAGATTATACTTAGGCTAGACTCAGTGTGCCAACAAAGTAAACATGCCAGTACAATACAGATCGTATAGTATAGAATATTTCACTTTATTTGTTTTACTGGGGTGCAACACACTCTACAGCCTTGTTTATTCTATTTATTCAAATTTATTTCTGTCTGCCAGTGATTACAACCAACAGCTGCTGTCACTGTCATGGGTCTTGACATTGCAAAACTCATTTGAATGTCTCTCCAATTTTCTTTTTAGATTCACATCAAATTTATGAAGGGATGAGCAATTACTTTTTCTGTTTTCTTCTCGTTCCTTCCGCCCTTCTCCTTCAAAGCCCAAGAGGCACAATTACCACGTCCATGCTTAACTGGAGAGCATTTTTTGTTGGGTGTCTATTTCAAGGCAAGACTGTTCTAATGGGACAGTCTTTCTCAAACAACTGATGGTATTGTGGCTTGTCGGTAGCTTTGACTTTGAAAGCTGAGAATGTACGTAATTAAGGGCTGCCTTTTTTTTTTTTTTTTTTTTTGTAGTTTGTTTTCCAAGCTTGCCTCTATCAGGTTTTGTTATACAGACAGCAGTTGCATTGCTCTGTGCTTCACGAGCTGAAAAGAGGCAGCACCGCTGTTTCGGGTTGTGATTTCAGATCCCTGTGTCGATTTTACCAGTTTCTGGATCTCAGACATTTAGCGAGTCATTTTGAGTGGTTTGAGAATGGAAAACCACAGTGTGTGCCATCTTGGCTTTTTGTCAGCCATGAACCCCTAATGGTTAATGGGCAGATGGTAGGAACAGCCAATGTCCTTCAGATGGTTTGTTTCCCAAATTGCTGTAGAACCAAGGTTTGGTTTGCCATTTTGATTCCTCTAATGTGTATGCTAACAATTATATTAGACCTTTAATGGAACATTGTCAACCTTTCTGATCTGAAAAGGCCCTTTGACCAAAATAGGTTTGAATCCTCATTAAAGATCAAACATTTTATCTTGCTAAGAGTTAATTCTGTGCATGTACTGTATGGAACCTTTTAAATGTTCAGATATTTAAATCAAGCCTGCGCAGTCATCTGCTTCCCTCATGCAATTCTCCTCAGAAATTGCATCTTTTCTTTCTGCTGAACTGGTTAGGATCTGTTCTGCTTTTTCCTTAACCTAGGATTGTAGGGAAAAAATGCTGTTTTTGTACAAAACATAACTTTACATTTTTACATTGGTCTTTTGAGGGTCTAGTAGTGACAGCGGGGGAAGGTTAAAACATGGTTCGAACTGGACTCACTGGTGTAAAAAATGTGGTTCTAAAGAGAAACCTACTGGGTCAAAACATAATCAGTGGCAAATTTTGCACGGTTCACATTCTCTTTCTTTAGATCTTGTTCTAGAGTACGTGCATCAATTTGGACCCACTGGAAAAAGGAAGAGTAGTCATTTCTAGGCAGGATGCAACTTTTACCCTTTTGGTGCATGTTAGCGCTGTCCCTGGGGTCTAGTCATGGCATTCTCAAAGCTACCCAGTATTGCAGGGTTTGTGAATGGCTTAAAATGTTGATTATGCATCCCAGCCAATTATACATTTTGCTTTCATTTGTGCTTGTGAGGTCTTGAGATGGTTGTTGTGGTAGCTCCCTGACTGTTGTGTGTCTACCACTAGAATGGCAACTGCAGAGAAGGCATATGGAAAATCCTACAGAATAGCCACACTAGATAAATAGGTAGCAGATGAAGAAAGATCTGTGGGAGGATGGCCCAAAAATGAAGTCAACCCACCTAACAGTGAAGCAGAAAGATTACCTATGCATAATTTTTTTAGCAGTCAGGGGCATTAGCAAAACCGATGAGGAGTGATTTAGGGTGCATGCCATCTTTCAGATGAGACATTAAACCGAGGTCCCATCTGCCTGGATTGGTGGTAGTTCAGGTGGATGTTAAAGATCCCATGGCACTTATCAAAAAAAGTAGGGGAATTTCCCCGGTGTCCTGGCCAAATTTCCCTCATTCACTAAAATACCAACAACAGCTTAATCTGGTTCAAATTCAATTGCTTACCATCTGTAACCCCCCCCCCCCGGTCGCCCCTGAAAAAGGGACTTCTAGGCCCAGTGGGCTTACCAGGTCAACAAAATTCAACAAAAACAAAACATTCTGAAATGTTATGGAGTAAAATTCCAAAACAAGATTTTGGAAAATGAAATACTTAGCTGCAGTGCATGTTATGGTAAAAATTTGATCTGTAACTTTTTATTCCATTTTATATTGACATTTTGCGCCTGTCTTGTGAGATAAGATGCCCTTTTCTCCATTTTGAGTGTGCTTTGATATTTATATTTTACATTTAAAAATAATAAAAGGAACTCTTCTTATAATGTAGTTCTCTCCAGGTTGCCATAACTATTCTCAGTTTTGTTTTGAATTGCCATTATTTTTTAAAATCCCTTTTCCTGTGACTCAAAATTGGGATAAAAACTGAATCTTACAATACAGGATTAAAGGGCAGTCAAATCAGAATAAAAGAATAGGTCAGAAGTTTCACTTGTGTGTGTGTGGGGGGCAACCACTAAGCAAGGAGCAGCAACTCCAAGAGGCTCTGCACTACTCAAGGGCATTTTACATATTAAGTGTAATATAGAATTACATCCTTTTGCAGTTGCTCCGTCGATAGACGTCAAGCTGATTCCCACCATACCAAATTTCTCGCTGTTTTGGTCTCTGGTGATCAGCATGGGGAGATTGAACAAGCAGACGGAGAGGGAGCATGGCTCAAAGCACTGTGACTGGAAACCAGCAAAGAGGATCAGCAGCGCACTTTAAATGGAAACTCCACTCAGCCTACTAAGGCTGCATTATTGCGTGCCATACAATCTCTCAATAGCAGGATGGCTGACTTTCAAGATCAACTTAATTCTATGGACTTTAAAATCAGTTCCGTCATGGTAGACACTCAAGACGGCTACCCAGACGGCTAATCAAGCTCTCAAAGTCTCTACTGGTTTAACAAAAGAAAATGGCCTTCCTCGAAAGCGGCTGGAGAATTTAGAAAATTATGGAAGAGAAGCGAACGAACACATATTGGGACTACGGGAAGGCGCCAAAGGAGATATTCTTAGATTTTATTGCTGCTTGGCTGACTGATTACTATCAACTGTCTGCTGACCCTTCAGTGTTAAAAAGTTATCGGATCACCCCAGAAGAGCCCCAAATCACCGAACGACCAATGATCACCAGCCTTGAACTATCCTGGTCAAACTGGAGTCGGTAATGGAGCGTGATTAAATCCTGCTTACGGCCAAGCAGAAGGGCCTGCTGGAATAGAGGGAGAGTTGGGTTAATCTTTTCCCCAACTTCAGTTATGAAACCCAGCAGAGACAGAAAAGCTTTGATGGGGTGCATACTAGATTGTGGCAACTAGGAGTCCAGCATCTTCTGCTCATGCCAGCCAGCCTTAAAGTGGCGTATGGGGCCACGACTTACCAATTCTCAGATCCCAAAGACACTGCTAAGTTTTTGGAGAGAATTGAAAATTTCAGCGGCGGGACCAAGATTCCGATGAAGAGACAGAGAATGCATAAGTGAACGTTTCTCTTCGACTAACAATGCAGAGTGGTTGGAGGTATGTTTTTGCCTAGTGATGCACCTAAATGACATAAGTACTTAACAAGGTATTTTCGAGTTGTGCATTGGTTGCAGGGCTATGTGGTTTTTGCAGTTTGTATTTTGTAAATTTTTGGACGGAATATATTTGCCTTGTGACACACGTAACAAACATGGCGGCGTCACTTTGTGTAGGCCAGTGTTCACGGGCACTACCTCCTCCTCCTTCATTCCCTCGGAGGAGCTATATTCATGCCATACAGAGTCTTCCTCCAACACAGGTGCATTGCGTTCTTATCTTTCTGCAACTCCCTGAGGGCTGAACAACTCAGAACTTTCTACCCAGAGTACTGGAGACTGTGAGACTCATTACTTTTTATTTTTACTCTGCTTGTATTTGCTTAAACCTCAGTTTCTCAACAGTTGGACTCGATGGTCGTACTGTTTCATACACAGTGGTCTTTTTTCCCCCGTTATTGAGCGACCTTGTAATTGTTCAACGTCAAAGGTTATGGTAAGTATAATCTTAATGCCGTGCAGAATGTCTGCATTAATTGTAAAAGGTTATTCTAGTTGGGACTTTTTAATACTGCCCTTGAGTGTGCGGGGTTTTTCTTAGTGGGTTGCCTGTTATTTCTTTTTAGTAATACTGGGCAAGGGGAGCAAGCCTTAAAGTAAGATAAAGGATCATTTTTTATGTTACTTGTATGAACTATCCCCTGCTCATGGCAGACCAGGCTATTTAGCATTTATTGTATATTCTAACTACCCATGTCATGTACCTTTTTGTTCATTGTAAGGGAGGTTGTGGGTTCTAAAACAGTGAGGGAATTCAAACATGCATGGGACAGACATAAGGCAATTATAGTGGGGGTAGGAAGAAGTAGGTTGTTGGTTAACTAGGATCTGCAGCCTAGACAATAGGCAGGGAAATGGGCAGACTGGGTGGGCCATGCGGTCCTTATCTGCCATCAAAGTCTATGTTTCTATGTAAGCGACATATTTTTGGCCCGGGTCATGCCTAAAGACGGTCCCTGGAATCAGTGCACTTACCCGGTTAACAAATGAACAAAATAAAATAAATTCTAGGATGGAATTATTCAGGAGTACTCCTCAGTGATGTAACAAAGTTTGGAGATGAGCAGTTTCCTTACTGTTAAAATGTAGTATGCTGTATTGTATTGTTCAGGAGTCTGTCTAATGTGATTGTGTTCACCCGCGATCTTTTATGCTGTATTGTAATGCAGTACAAATTTTAAAAATAAAGTTAAAAAAAGGTTTCACTGTGACATGCACCAGTTTCGGCTTCAGTTTCCTGAAGCTGTGCACCAGTAGCTTACCAAAACAGGAGTTGAAATTATAGTGTTTTGAAGGGAAAGGGACCATAAATCCTCACTCGTGGGAGATGGTCGCCTGATCCCTTCCACTTTCTGGTGGCGAATCATTAAAGCTCTGCCTTCAGGCTGTCCCCATGCTGAAGTTTTGTGACCTAGGGGCTTGTAGAGTTTGTGGGCACGCTCCATTGATTTCAGTGATAGTTTGGTTTAAAATATACATTTTTACATTTTGTTTGGTCCTCGGGGTCAGATCAGAGCCACATATGCTTGTTAGCTGAGCTGTGGCTTTGATTTGACTCCAGTGACCCTCTAAAATATATCTTTTTAATCATGCTCCCATTGGTATCAGTCAAACTCCTAGGTCACAAAATGTCAGAACATGGGAGCTGCATGGAGTAGAGCTTTACTGATTCGGCACTGGGAAGGTGGAAGGGATTGAGGTAGCAGGCTCCCATACATGAGGATTTATAAACCCTTCCTCTTCAAAAAGAAAGAAAGGAACAGGAAAATTAAATAAACTGGCAATTTCAACTCTTGTTTAGGTAAGCTGTCGGTGGGGGGGCTTCAGAAAATTTATTGAAATGAGCATGAATGGTGCTCTTTAAGTACTTGGAGCATCAAGGAACCATATTTCTCTGAGCGGGCTGACTTTTATTTTTGGTTAAAATTCCCCAAAGAACTTGAGAAGAAAACATTTCATTCAATGGAGTTCAGGCAGATCCTCTAGTAACCACGTTCAGAGGTGCGTAAGGTCTGTGATTTGCAGTCTCCGTTCTCTACTGTTACGCAGTAGGAAGTGGTTGATGTTACTTATGAAAACCCTTCCTTGGATTATTCTTTATATTTTTTCATTTTGACAAGTTCTCTTTTACAGGAGTGACCCGGACACAAGACATAATATAGTTCTTACAGAGAAAAAACAACAAATACATGAGATGTTTAGTAGTTACTGGCATTATTAGGTGCACATAATATAGAACACATATAGAAACTACTCGGCAGCAATTTATTTATCTAGAATTATGCACATCAGGATAGCCTTTTTTGATACAGCTACTACTTCTCTACAAGTTTCTGAGCGACATTACATCATTACAGTTTAATTCTAAAACTAGTAGTCCCTTTATAAGTGAAATTATAAGTCCATCATCAACTCTCAAGAGCTCATTGATATGGGGATCCTCAACCTGGATTGGCTAGGGAAAACCTCTAATCTATATGGTGCTAAACTCAGCAGGTTACACCTGTCTAAATTGGTCTCTGTCCTGACCAGACAGCCTAGTGACAGCAGTCTCCAGTCTCTTTTAGACTGGGTCGTCTCCAACAGGCCTGAGAGGATCAGTGCTGTTGGAGTTTTACCAAACTCAATCAGTGACCACTCCCCAGTTTACTGTGTTTGGAAGGCTAGGGCCCCTAAACCACCCCCCAGAGAAATTCTTTTCAGGGATTTTTCAAAAATGGATACGAGAGCCCTAATCTTGGAGCTACAGAACTCGGTCTGGGCACCTCTATATAATACTTGTAATACGGAATGTGCTGCTCAATACATCCTTACCACGCTTTTGAACCTTTAAGACAAATATATCCCAGTAAAAAGGTGCCATATCTGGTTAAATTCTTCACTCCTGTCCTCTCTGAAAAAGAGGGATAAAGCATGGAACAAAGCTAAGCTAACCCAGTCCCCACTGGTTTGGGTGGAGTACAGAAGACTCCAAAACCTATGTAAGGTTTTCATCAGATCTGCTAAGGGCAATTACTACCATTAGCTCCTTAGTACCTCTGTCAGTGACTCTTGTGGTTTTTGGAGTCTTGTTAACACCATCATGGGAAAAAAACAAGTGCATTACCATCTCTAATATGGTCGTTGATGGTTGTAATTGCAATAACCTGCTCACTATCTCCGAGGCTTTTAACTCCACATTCACTGACCTCTCCTCCTTTCAAACAACATGAAGTCTTGCTATATTATAGACATTAGCAGTTTGATCCAGCTCTAGAACTGCCCCGGAGTGAAATGGTTAAAACCATTCCAAAATAGAATTTTGGCACTAGAGCAGCTCTATCTGTGTCATTTCAAACTTGAACTGTCAGATTCTTTACTCCGCCTCAGTGAACAGTCGCTCCGGATATTTCTCCTTCTGCTCGGTTCATTTCTCGGTTTAAAAAGTGTTTTCTCGGTTGGATTTAACCGAGAATAGTTTTATTTTAACCGCAAAACCGTTCGGTTCAAGCTCTATCTGTGGTAACCGGTAAGTAAATGAAGGTTTTGTCTGTGTGGAACTTGTAAGTTATCGGTTTGGTTTTGAACCGATCAGTGGGTTAAAACTCATTTAAAACTAAAAGTTACTATTTTAGAGTCGCGGTTCCCAGTTCTTATCGGTTCTAAAAAAACGGATTTATTCGTTTTTCAATACCTATGACACGGTTAGGAACCGATAAGGGTGTCCTACCTGGCACTGCCGTTAAAGGCAAGGATTTTTGGTTAGGCTGGCATTATGTCTGAGAAACCCAAAAGAAAACCGCCCACTGGGTTTCAACACTGTGATGTTTGTGAAGAAGTCTTGCCAAGGCTGACCCACACACCACATGTGTTTATTGTCTGGGTTTGACCACCTCCAGTCAGACTGCCAGGTATGTAAGAATTTCCCTGCAGCCACCCTGGAAAAAGATTGGGCAGGCTCAGGGCGAGAGGCTAAAAGTCCGCTGACCGGATGGCCAGCCAGTTCGGTGCCAACGAACCTGAGAGTGCCCTCTGACCAGGGCCAGACTTCTAAGGCAAAGAAAAGCTGGTTCTGAGGAACCAATTCCAGTAAAGAAAACAAGAAAATCAGCAGGTCTGGAGTCCAAAATTCCTTCTCCAACTGCTGCAGAGATAGAAAAGCCATACAAATTGTCCAGTCACTGTCTCAGGGTCCGTCCAACCACCACTATCTGGTAAAGGTCGGTTCGTCCGGTCCCAGTGGTTCAGGATTATGATATTGAGGAATTTTATGAACCAGAGGAGGGGGAGGAGGATTATGAACAGTATGAATGTGGCTGGGAAGGTCTGGGTGTGCCCATTGAACCGGACATCTCCCCAGACAGACCTTTAGAATCTCCCCCTATGTTGTCTGAGTCCCCATCTCATTTTATGTTTTATAAAAAAGTTGCTGAAACCCTCCAGCTTCCTTTAGAAGAGGCTGTGGATGAGCAAGAGGAGTCTGATTTTGTAGAAATGATGGATATTCCAGAGTCTAGGAGATTGTCTATTCCTTTACATAAGTCTTTTAGGAAACAAACAATAAAAATTTTAAAAGCTCCTAATTCTGTGCCTCCTGTAGATAAAAAGATGGACAGAAGGTATACATTGTCAGGCCCTGATACAGAATTCCTTTCTCAGCAATGCAGTCATGTAGGGGTAGTTCAGGCTGCTTCTTGATAAAGCTAATATTCCCTTAGCTTCACATCCTCCTGACAAGGATTCCAGGAAGATTGATGCCATGGCAAAAAAACAGTATATGGCAGGCTCTCTGGGACTCAGGCAAGCAAATTATATGGCTTATGTAGCTAGGTATCAGAAATCTAGATGCGATACTGTTATGCAATAAGCCAAGCAGGCCCATGGCCAGCTGGCTAGTGAACTAGAACAGGTGGCTGCTGATGGCATTGAAGCCTCTAAGGTTCAGTTTCATGCTGCTGTGATGTTAATGATGTTTCCTCTAGGGTCATGGCCACATCTGTAGCTTTTGTGAGGTTGGCCTGGCTCAGGTGTACTAGTTTGTCACAGGATACCCAGACTAAGGCTATGGATTTTCCTGTGGTGGGAAATTCTCTGTTTGGAGAGCAGACAGAGAATTACATGAAGAAGATGGATGAATATAGGACTACTTACAAGAGTGCCCAGGCTAAGGAGCCGCAAGCCACTCCTCAAAGGCATGCCCCCAGGGGTAGGGGTAGGCCTTTTCACAGGCCTTTCTACCAGACTCAGGCCTCCTCTGCCTATGCTCAGAGGGGCTTCTTCAGAGGCAGGGGTAGACGAGGGGTGGGCAGACCTGCTCCCACCCCCCAGCCTAAAGCTCCTGCGAAACAGGCACCGTGATGGGGTGCCCAGGGCCGATTCTCCTGTACCAGTGGGGGGCAGGCTGGCTTACTTCAGTCAGAATTAGGCTTCTTTAACCTCAGACAAGTGGGTTCTGGAAGTAGTAAGCCAGGGTCTGGTTCTCAGCTTCAAAAGTTTCCCAAGTTGAGAAGCAGACTTTTCTACTCACAAGTGCCTAGAGACCTCGCCTGGAAACAGAGGTCTCATCCCTGTTAGCTCTCAGAGCAGTAGAAAGGGTTCCTCCTCTGCATCAGGGCAGGGGTCTGTATTCCAGATACTTACTTACCCCAAAAAAGACAGGAGAATGGCGGCCCATTTTAGATCTCAGATATCTGAACAAGCATCTTCTGAAACCAAAGTTCAGAATGGTAACTCTGGCAATGATTTTACCTTCCCTAAGGACAGAGGACTGGCTAGCCTCCCTGGACCTCAAGGATGCCTATTTCCATGTCCTAATCAGAAGATCCCATCGAAAGTACCTCAGATTCAAACTGCCCTCAGGTCATTACCAGTTCAGAGCAATGCCCTTTGGCCTTACCTCTGCTCCAAGGGTATTCAAAGTGTCTACAGTGGCAGTGGCCCACTTAAGGAGGCAGAGGATTGCTGTTTTTCCCTATCTGGACGACTGGCTCATTGTAGGCCAGTCCCAGAACAGGTAAAATCTCATCTGCAGGTCACCCAGCAGCTTCTCACCTCCCTGGGTTTTCTGCTAAACCTACCAAAGTCGGTTCTGGAACCAGTCCAGGTACCTCACCTTTATAGGGGCAGAATTGGACACAAAGCTAGCCAGAGCCTTTCTTCCCCAGAAAGGTAAGGAATTTAGTGGCTCTGGCCTCTTCCTTCACTCTGCAGGTCTCTACTGCGAAGACACTTTCTGCAGCTCCTGGGGCACATGGCTGCATCCACAGCTGTTGTGCAGGGAGCCAGATTTCAGATGAGAGACATTCAGTTTCACTTGAGAACCTTTTGGTCTCAGAGAAGAGACCCACTTTCAGATTGGTCCCAGTGCTCGAACCTTGTCCTAGCTCTCCAGTGGTGGCAGGATCAGAGCAATTAAGAGCGTCCCCTTCATTTCCCTTCTCACGACTTGACTCTCACTACAGATGCTTCCTTCTGGGTTGGGGAGCCTACATGTGGCGACCTTTCACTCAGGAGTTTGGTCCCCAGGAATCTCTGCTCCACATCAATTTGCTGGAACTCAGAGCTGTCTTTTTAGCTCTTCAAGCTTTTTCTGCATCTGTCCACGACAAGGTGATACAAGTCAGAACAGACAACACCACAACAATGTGGTACATCAACAAACAGGGGGCACTCGGTCTTCGGCTTTGTGCACCGAGGCAATGAAGTTGTGGTCTCTGGCCTATTCCCTGAACACTTCCCTCACAGCAGTTCATCTTCCAGGGAAGGACAATGTCCTAGCGGATGCCCTCAGCAGGATTTCCCAGGGCCATCACGAATGGTCCCTGGATCCTCAAGTGCTGGGGATAGTTTTGCCAGGTGGGGCATCCCTCAGATAGATCTTTTTGCAGCCCCAGACAATCACAGACTTCCTCTGTTCTGTTGCAGGCCTCCAGTGCTGGGCTCAGTTCCCCTGGATGCCCTTCTTCTGGATTGGGAGGGGAAGTTCCTCTATGCTTTCCCCCCTTTCCTCTCCTATTCAAAGTACTAGTCAAAATCAGATCTCAGCCTTGCAGGGTGATTCTGATTGCCCCGGATTGGGCCAGGCAGCCCTGGTACCCACTCCTTCTGTCTCTGACAGTCCATCTTCCCCTGTGCCTCCCCAGGAATCACAATCTGTTGACTTGTGCCCAGGGAAGGGTTTGGTTTCCGGACCTCAAATCCCTCAACCTCAAGGCCTGGCTCTTGAGGAGTTAGAGTTTGCTGATTTACACCTCTCTCAGGGTGTTCTTGAGATCCTAAGGGCTTCCAGAAAGCCTTCCACTAGGGCTACTTATAGTTCTAAATGGAAAAGGTTTTCCATTTGGTGTGCTGGGAAAATATTTCCCAGAATCTGCTGAATTGCCCATTTTGTTAGATTACATGGTACATCTTAATTCCTTGGGTCTCAGACCAGCTACCCTGAGAGTTCATTTGGCAGCTGTGTCTGCTTTTTGTGTCAGCAGGAAAGTCATCCTCTTTCCTCTCATCCTGTGTTTTCCAAGTTTTTTAAGGGATTACTCCATACTAATCCTCCCTTTCGGGAACGGCCCTGCTTGGGACCTTAATGTTTGCATTGCCCAGTTAATGCAACCCCTTTGAACCTCTGTCTTCTGCAGAGCTTAAGTACCTAACTTGGAAAACTGTTTTCTAGTGGCTATCACTTCTGCCAGGCACGATAAGTGAATTGCAAGCCTTGTCAGTGGAGACTGACTTTATTTCTTTCCACAGGGATAAGGTAGTCCTTAGGACTAATAGGAAGTTTTTGCCTAAGGTGGTTTCAGATTTCTATCTTAATCAATCTATCTCCTTCCAGTATTTTTCACTGATCACTCCTCTTGGTGAGAGGAGGTTGCACAGCCTGGATGTTAGAGAGCTCTTAGTTATTATATAGAGCGTACCAAAGGTCCTGAGTTGAATCCTTCAACTTTTCCTTACCTATGGTGAAGTTGGGAAAGGCAAACCTGCCACTAAGAGATCAATAGCCAGGTGGATTGTCTCTTGTATCCAATTTTGTTATCAGAAGTGGGCAGAGCCCCGGTTTGAGGGCTCCATTCTACCAGGGGTACAGCTGCGTCTCTAGCTGCTGCAGAGATGTCCCTTTATTAGAGATTTGCCAGGCTGCTACTTGGAAAACGGTACACACTTTTACCAAGCATTACTCCCTGGATGTCCAGGCCAGGAGAGATGCTCGGTTGGCACAGCTGTTCTTCAGAGCCTATTTCCTAAGTAGGTTCTGCCCTCTCCATGGAGGTACTGCTGTGTATTTCTGCTAATGTCTATAATATAGCAAGACTTCATGTTGTTTGAAAAAATTACTCACCTTAGTAATGTTGTTTCTTCTAATGGAGTCTTGCTATATTATAGACCTCCCCAACCTGCCCCTCTCAGAACCTCTACTTGGTGGGGTGCGGGCAACTTAGTGTGGGCACTACTTATGTCCTGTTAGCATTTTGTCCCCTTTGGGACTTTGGAGGTGTGTATGTGTATGCGTGTGTGTGTTTTATTATACTTATGTTCCATTTTCATATTATTAGAATGGTGTTAGTATTTCTGGTCCCCTGACTTGAGTCTTGGGTGTTGGGACCATCAATGGTTGTTATTATTTAGGTAGCCATTTGGCTAGTGTAGGTTATAGCTTCCACACAGACCTTAGTGAGTTTGGCTCGTAAAGATCTGACAGTTCAAGTTTGAAATGACACAGATGGAGCTGCTCTCGTGCCAAAATTCTATTTTGGAATGGTTTTAACCATTTCACTCCAGGGCAGTTCTAGAGCTGGATCAAACTGCTAATGTCTATAATATAGCAAGACTCCATTAGAAGAAACAACATTACTAAGGTGAGTAATTTTTTTCATACTGCTCCTCCTGGGCCTTTACCTGTCACTCTGCAGGATAACCTTAAACCTTCCAACCTATCTTTTGCCATTCGCCCAGTTTCTGAGAGTGAAATCTTACGCTTACTTAAGTCCATCTCTCCTGCTGGATCGGCAGGGGCAGATGGATCCTTACCAAAATTCCTAAGAACCGTTGCACGGTCTATAGTCTCTCCCAGTGACTAGACTTTTCAACCTGTCTCTTCTTACAGGACATGTTCCTTACCTCTGGAAGATTGCTCAAGTTGTACTGGTCTACAAAAAGAGGAACACCACTAACCTGGATAACTACCACCTTATTGCCATCCTCTCCACCCTCTCTAAAATACTTGAGGAAATTGTTGCTACCCAGGTCTCGGATTACCTGTACTCCTTCAAACTCCTCACCCCTGACCAACATGGTTTCCGACGTGGGCACAGTACATCCACTGCTCTCATACAGTTTACAGATTATGTCAGACTCGCTATGGACAAAGGCGCTCTCACTGGGGCTGCTTTTGTTGATCTTACAAAAGCATTTGATTTAGTTGCCCACCCGCTGCTCCTATCAAAGTTGTCGTCCCTGGGCTTCTCACCCTCTGTCACCTCCTGGTTCTAAAATGATCTTTCGAAGCGTCAACAATTTATCCAGATTGGAGATGCTAAGTCTCCTCTTGCTCCTACTTGGATCGGAGAGCCCCAGGGTTTGATTCTTGGTCCTCTCCTGTTTACAGTCTTCATAAGTGACATCCCACTGCTCACTGGTGCTTACTCAGGTGTGCTATATGCTGACGATCTTGTTCTTTACTCATCCTCCTCAAACCTCTCAGAGATCAACCTGAATCTCATTAGTAACTTCAATACCTTTCAGAGCTAGCTATCGCAAAACAAGTGTGTCTTAAATAAAAATAAAACTGTGACGATGCTGTTTGGTTCAGGTTCAGAAATTCGGTCCTGCACCCAACCATTAAGTATCAGAGTGCTGGATGGCTCTCCCCTCAACATAGTTACGTCTTTTAAATACCTAGGAGTAACCCTTGATCCCGCCTTGGATTTTGACCTGCACCTAGCCTTCGTCATTAAATCCGTCAGTATTCAACTTGGGCTGGCATATAAGGTGAGACATAGTCTAACATCCACGGCAAGGATGGCCATTACACAGGGGATCCTGAGAACCGAAACTGGCATATGGGTTAATAGCTTTTCTGGCAACTATTGGAGGGGCCCCTCAGAAAGTGGGATGTCTGCTACAACAGCATTTGCTGTTTTGCTCTGTCTTTACCCAAACTTACTCACTGATGCACGCTATACTCCAGTCTGGGATGGTTTACCCCCTCAGCCTTCTGGCAGTTTACTTCATACTGTTTTATAAAGAATATAATCTTCTCCCAGATACCTGACAGATTAGCTCTACTGCTCAAAACTGTGACCTCTGCCTACCCACTGAGATCAGCGGACAAACCCTTCTTGTCCAACAGAGATGTAAAACCAAAATGGGGGAGAATACTTTCTCTAGCTGGGCCCCTAAATTATGGAACTCCCTTCCACTGAGTCCAAGCACCTCCCCTTCTCTACACAGCTTCAAACAGGAGCTTCATATGGCTCTTCTAAGCTCTCAACCCTGTTCCTGTTCTCTATCCACCCACTCCTGTACTGGTTCCTCCTAGTTGCCTACTGGCTCCAACCTCTACTACTCTCAAACCTGTCTCGAAATCTTGCTATTTCGTCTCTTCTAGCACTTACTCACTAGTTGTATGACATAAGACTGTTAGTTATTTGCACTTTTATTTCTGTTTTGTTACTACATATAGATTCCTGCAAATGTACTGTCATTGCTGAAAATGTTGTATAAGTGTACTATGTCTGACTTCCACTTGTTCCCATGATATTTTCTTGTATCTACTATTATCTATGTGCCCTTTGTTGTAATCTCCCGGGCCATACCTGAAAATAGGCAGCTATGCTGTCTAGTGTACCTACCTGGTTAACAAAAACTAAATAAATAAAAAAAAAAAGTACAAGGGGTGTGTGAGGATCTTTTCATCTACATGCCTGTCTCGCAGACGCTCTTACTCCCCCGTCGCAGCGCCTTCTGAATCTTCTGGTGGGTGTTTGTGTGTGGCTGCGGGGAGTGTTAGAATTTCCCTTGAGATACAGCCTGGAAATAAAATGCACACCACACACGCTTGACGTAGCAAGTACTCTGGACTGTCATTGTCAACTGATCTGAGACCTCTTCTGCTAACCAGCTAAGCAGGACGTATATAAACTGTCTTAATACTGACCCACTGACCTAACATGTTGACTGCAAACACTCCAACCACGACTAACTGGCCAACTTAACTCATTAGTTCAGACAAACCTAATGATTTGATTTGTGGCCTTCAAACCCAACTGAAACCACACCGGAACTGCATGTGTGCTGGAGATTCAGCTGAAGCCTTTATTAAATCACCCATCACAGCTCTAAATCTGAACTGCAGTCTGCCTTTCAGTTCCATAGCTATTGGTCCAGTCAGGCTCCAGTATCTTGGAACTAGTTACATTGGGATACCCAACTTTGTAACGGCTGGCACAGTGGGGCCTGTTGGTTGGCAGGATGGTTCTGCACTGGGATTGAGATGTAGCAGCATGTGCATGTCAGGTTAGCGATGAACTGATTAAGCTGTAGTTATTAATTGTGATATTTATCCAGTGGTACGCCATCGCAACCATGGATTGAGTAAGTAGGTACCTTGCGCTCCTTAGTCCTGGTATCTAGACAAGGTTGAAGAAACTTGTTAATTGCAAATAGCTTGGATAACATTTTACCTCACTCTTATAGCTCCTCTTTTCATACTGTCCTTCTCTACTTCTCTATACTAGTAAGTTATTTTGTTTACTTGTCATAAATGCACTTCTTCACTAGTGAACAATCTCGACAGTTAGCAAGCATTTGTCAATGCCAATTGTTTATGTGCACGCTGTTCTAGTGGGTCCTGCTTGTACCAGTTTTTACTATATATTTACCCAAGATAGACTGGATGAGATGTAATCTGTCATTTGCAATGGGGACCTGATTTTACACAGTTTTATGCTGCATTTACCTAGGATGGTAGAGGCGAGATGTATCTCTTTTTTTAGTGGGGTTTAGCATTTATAATGGTACTGTTCCAGGACAGATCATCTTAGATGCAGCATTTCATTTTCAGTGGGGTTCTGCTGTAGGATTGTGTTTTTACACAGTTTTGAAATATATTTACTCTGGATAACCCAGCTGAGATGTAATACCTAATTTTTAACGGGGTCTTGCTGAGACACGTTTGTACTGTAGTTACTCAGGATATCACAGCCCGGATGCCGTCTTGTTTCCAGTGGGATCCTTCTTTTTCCAGTTTTAACACTGTATTTATGCAGGATAGCATAGACGAGATGCAGTATCTTGTTTTTGATGGGGCCCTGCATTTTACCCATTCTTATAATGTTTTTACCCAAAATAGCCTGGCTGAAAGGCAAGTTACACTGTCAGAGGAATCCAGCTTTTATAGTATGTTGTTCCCAGATAAGAGCAGCGTAGCTGCAGAGTTCAGTGGGGGCTCTGCTGTACTGAGGTCCTGCTTTTACACAGTTTTATTATATATATTTAGCCAGGATAGGCCAGATGAGGTGCAATATCTCATTTTCAGTGGTGTCCAGCTTTTACAGTTTTAGATTATACTTACCCAGGACAGGACAGCTAAGAGGCAATATCTAATTTTCAGTAGGCTCCCACATTTTGACCACAGATTCAGCACCAGATTAAAATTGTTCACAAAGCAGGAGAAAACATTGATGTCCTAGTACACATAGGGACTAATGATCTCGCCAGCCGGTCAGTTGTGGAGACCAAGGAACACCTGACTAGGCTGGGTGACAAACTATCATCTATTTCGTCCGGCATCTCCTTCTCTGAGATCCTGCCAGTCTGGGAGAAGGGAGCAGATGGACGGAAGGTCAGAGAAGGGGAGATAGGGAGCTAAACACGTGGCTCAAGGACTGGTGCCAGAAAAAGGACACAGATTTGTAGGAACTGGCAACAGTTCTGGAGGAAAGTTCTTTAAATTTGATGGACTGCATCTGACTAAGGAGGAGTCAGTGCATTGGGGCAGAAGTTTGGCGTCTTTGCAGAATATTTAAACTAGCAAATGGGGAGAGGGTCACGCAGCACCCCATCGTCGAATGGAAAGAACACCCTCCCCCTCAGCTAGTGGTCAAACAGAATTCAGCGTGTTTGCGTTCATTTGCATCACCAGGTAAGAAAAAGGTTTGTCTCCCCATACGATGCACAGGGGTAATGCAAACTTCACCCAACAACTAACACACCAAAATCTGGCCAATGGAAAATGATGTACACAAATGCTCACAGCCTGAAATAAGATCCCAGACCTGCAGGCAATAATGTCAGAGCTAAACTGGACATAGTAGCAATTAGTGAGGCGTGGTTTACCAGTAACCACACTTGGAGACTTCAGTACCTGGCTATGTATTGTTCAGAAGAGACGAGGTGCAAAAGGGGAGGAGTGGCCCTGTATGTTAATGAAAATATCAAAGCTACAGAAATTCAGAATACACATAATGAGCCAGAAGAACTGTGGGTCACCCTGGAAACAGGAAATGGGACAGCCATAAGAACTGGGGTTGTCTACAGGCCCCCAGACCAGAGGGAGGACATAGACACATTACTGTTAGAAGATATACAAAACATGACAGCTAAAGGGGAGGTTCTGATAATGGGAGACTTCAACATGCCAGATACAGATTGGTCAATACCAGCAGGAACATCGGCCAGAACTAGACACATAGTGGATTCCATGCAGGGAGGGCCTCAAACAACTGGTACAGCAACCCCACAAGAGACAGGGCTATCCTAGATCTAGTACTGACTAACAAAGAAGGGATCACAGATCTCCAGGTAGAAGGTCACCTGGGGGGCCAGTGACCATCACATGGTATGGTTCAATTTGGCTACTACATAAATCATCCCATTCAAAGGCAAAAATATGGGACTTCAGAGGAGCTGACTTTGATAAGATGGCCAACAGAGTTAAGCTAGCCCTGGCAAAAGAAACACAGGTGAGGAGGTACAGGCAAAGTGGGCAAGCATTAAGGATACAATACTTGAAGCAACATCCCATTGTGTTAGACAGAAAGGAAGTGTAAAAGAAGAAACCACTTTGGTTCTCAAATACAGTAGCAGAAAAGGTCAGAGCCAAAGGCTGGCCTTCAGAAAATATAAAGGAACACAGCGGGATGAAGATGGGAGGCATACAAACTGCCCTAAGGGAAGCAGGTAAGGCAGTAAGGCAGGCAAAGTCCCAAACTGAGGAAACACTAGCACGGACAGTAAAGAAGGTGACAAGACTTTCTATAGATACATTAGTGAAAGGAGAAAGTCCAGAGGGGTATTGCTAAGCTTAATGGAGAAAAGGAGCATGTGAGGAGGAGGACCTGTAAAGGCATCTATCCTAAATAGATACTTTTGCTCAGTATTTACTGAAGAGAAGGTAGGGCAGGGCCCACAGCTCAAGCATCATGGACACAGCGGGAGGAGGTGAGCACTACTCCCTTCACAAAAGAAAGGGTCCTACAAGAGCTTGCTAAGCTCAGGGTGGATAAGGCAATGGGACCTGATGGCATACATCCCAGGGTACTTAAGGAGCTAAGGAGGAACTAGCAGAGCCTTTAGCAGAATTGTTTAGTGAGTCTCTGAGCACAGGAGAGGTCCCAGAAGACTGGAGAAGGGCTCATGATCCCACTCCACAAGAGTGGTAGCAGGGAGGAGGCAGGAAACAGACCGGTCAGTCTTACCTCAGTAGTGGGCAAGATGGAGGGCACTCCTTAAGGAAAGGATAGTGCAACACCTGGAATCCATAGGGGCACAGGATCCAAGACAGCATGGGTTTACAAAGGAAGGTCCTGTCAAACTAATCTCATAGATTTCTTTGACTGGGTAACCAGAGTGGTGGACCAAGGGGAGCAGTTGATGTCCTCTACCTTGACTTCAGCAAAGCTTTTGACACTGTTCACATAGAAGATTGATAAATAAGCTAGGTAGGCTCGGGGTGGGTCAAGTTGGTCAACTGGGTGGCAAACTGGTTGACTGGCAGAAAACAGAGAGTGGTGGTAAATGGTATACAGTCAGAAGAGATGCAAGTCACAAGTGGGGTACCTCCAGGGATCAGTCCTGGGGCAGTCCTATTCTTGTCTTCATTAGTGACCGCAGATGGACTAGAGGTAAGAGCTTGTCTGTTTGCAGATGACACCAAGATCTGCAACAGAGTAGATGATCCAGATGGGGTGGGCAGAATGAGAAGAGATCTGGATAAACTAGCAGAATGGTCAGAAGAGTGGCAACTGGGATTTAATGCAAGAAGTGCAAAATCATGCACATAGGAAGAGAAACCCTGAAGCCACTTATAGGCTGGGAGGAGTTGCTAGCAGTCACAAAGGAAGAAAGAGACTTGGGCATCATCATCACTGATGACCTAAAATCATCAAGCAGACCTCTAAAGCAGTAGGTAAGGCTAGGGGGTGTTAGGATGTATTAGTAGGGTATCACAAGTAAGTAAGAGGGAGGTAATAATCCTCTGTACAAGACATTAGTTAGGCCCCATCTGAGTACTCGTGCAGTATTGGAGGCCACACCTTCACAAGGACATTAACCAAATTGAGGCAGTCCAGAGAAGGGCAACCAAAATGGTGCAGGGACTGCATCAGAAGACATATGAGGACAGATTAACGGAGCTCAATATGTATACCCTTGAGCAAAGGAGGAGAGAGGTGATATGATCGAGACATTTAAACACCTTAAGGGCATAAACAAGGTGAAAGAGTCTAACATGTTTAAATATAAGAAAAATAGCAGGACAAGAGGACACAGCATGAGATTAGAGGGAGGCCGATTAAGGGGAATGTGAGAAATTCTTTTTCACAGAAAGGGTGGTAGATGCATGGAATAGCTTACCACAAGAAGTGGTGGCTATGAATACAGTGCAGGGCTTCAAACAGGCATGGGATAGGCATAAGGGAGCAATACAAATGACTATGAATAGATAGGTCACTGACAGAGCAAAGGCCGATGGCACATTTATAAGGTAGAAAAAATGGGCAGACTGGATGGGCCTTCAGGTCCTTATCTGCAAATCAACTTCTATGTTTCTATATGTTTCTATGTCACCAGCACCACCTTAGTGACCCCCCAAAAAAAATCTGGTCCCCCCCTGCTGGGACCGTCCTTTAGCCACAGCCACCCGCCTTAGCCTATAGTCATCGGTTATGTCCTTTTCATATCACTAGTGAATTGAGATTTTGAAATTATTACACACACTAAGGGCCCTATGCACTGTTGATATTTGTCCCAATGTGCCATTATATGTGGACAAGTTACGCACATCTGCACTAACAACCCTTCCCTGCCACATGTCTCTCCCAGGCCCCAGCCATACTTGCACATGTGTATCTGTGCAGCATGGAGGAGAGGGGGTGTCTGGCTGGGCAGGCAGAGTGTGGCATACACTAAAGCAGTTTCACTCCATCAACCCCAGTATGCCAGCCAGAGGGCTCCTATAACCCATGTACACACTTCTGGCAAGTGTGATGGGGACCTGGAAGGACCCCACAGCTACAGACCTCAGCTTTCCTCCATGCCACAGAAGATTGGCTGAGGACAAGAACTATGGCTGCCTAGTTTTACAATCAAACCGTTATTTGCCTCTGGGATCCTGCAATCGTTACTCATATTTCTTTATCAAATGGTCTCCTGCTGCTGTGGAGGAGATCCTCTTGCCACTATATGGGCCCATGAAAGCCAATTTATGTCCCCCAGTTGGCTCTTCCAGTGCAGTGCTACAAGCCTGCGCATCAGGCCAACCGGCCGATCATAAATCCTAGCCCCATGTGTCTTATACGGGTAGGGGATGAAGGGATGGGCATTAAGGTTAAAGATCTTAACTCCACACTTACTGACTCTTGTGGCTTTATAACTCTAACATATGCAGCAACATATAGTGTATTGGAACCCATGCACAACAAGGCTGTTTTTATTTTCCACCAAGTGGTTACCATGATGACAAGGACTTGGCCCCGACTACCTGAAAGAGCTCCTGTCACCTTATTACCCTTAGTGATTGCTCTGCTCGGCCAATGAGGGGTTGCTAGAGATTCCAAGGGTAGCTTTGAAATCTGCTGGGGTTCGTGCATTTATGTACGCTGCTCCAGCCCTTTGGAATTCTCTACCCCACCGGCCTCGGAAGTGCGCAACAGTGTGGGGGGGGGGGTTAAACAGGCACTGAAGACCTATTTATGGAGTAAAGCTTATTGTAATTAGTATTGATATTTCTTGGATTTAACTGTGTATTAATATATTACTGTTTTTACCTGCTGTTCTAAGTTTTGTGATGCGCCTTGATATTTGAAAGGCGCAGAATAAATAAAGATGATGATGACGAAGCTCGAGGTGTCCGTCTGTCATCATGGTAACCACAAGGTTAAAAAACAGCACTGTTGTGTATTAGGGCTCCCATACACTATTTTATATAGTGTATGAAAAAAAACCAAAAAACTAAAACTGGTGTTGTTTACTCAGTCTTTACTTTGACACATGTTTAACAGCAAACTCCACAACTGTATTCGACTATACACTCAGAATGGCATCAGTTTCAAAGTCTGTGGCTCCCATTTTCAGTCTTGGCCAGAAATACACAAAAGGAGAAAGAAAACAGTGCTTAGGTCTTTGGTACATGGTTGCTGTTGTATGCAGATCTGTTTTTCAGGCATCCACAATTCTTCATTGCTGCAACCGCTCCCCCCCCCCCCCCGACTCTGCAAAATTTATGGTGGCTCACAGTAGTTGTTCTGCTGCAGTATAAACAGCACTACTACAGGAGAACGACTTTTGCCGTGGCATGGAAATCCAAGCTGTATAAGCCCACACCATACAGCTTTTTGCAAATTATTTCCTTACTTTCGGAGAAAGATTTATGATAACAGCCACCGTATCTTTGCAGCAAACCATTGCCGTGTGGCCCCGGACCTGTAGCTTGCTTTGTACAGGACCTTGTGTGCCTGGCAGAAAGCAGCTGATCCATTATGTAGCCTCGTGAGCCTGACGTAGCCGTGCCTGATATGTGTCATATCAGATCTGCCACCATATGTTAATATGTGCTGTTAAGTGTTTTAATACTTTACATTTGTGTAGTAACTGTCATGTTTTATTACATTACAATTTTTGTTTGTGTATAACTTTAATTGTAAAAAAAAAATGGCCTGTTTATTTTCTTTTGTCATATTCACAGCATGTTTTAAAATAACCCTAAAATGTTGATAATAAATGGCAGTGTGCAGCTTACTAGATAATAGAAAAATCTTCAGACGAGGTAGCAATCTGAGGAAAACCACAGGCATGGTGGAATTTAAATTAAAATGGGCAGGAACCCGCAAGGAGAAACATAGTTATTTAATTATTAATTTACAAGTTTTCCCTGAAAGGGCCTGCTGAGCTGCGCCACAGCTAATTTCCAGAGGCACTCTTGGGGAAGGTACATGGAGGAGCAAACATACAGTACTGTAAAGGCAATCAGCAAAAAAGCAAACTACTGTAGCTGAGCAAAAATGCAATGGGTAAGGCAGCTGTAATACGTAATAGAAACTTCAAGAAGCTGCAGCAGCACTAATGTAATCGCTCCTAGACTTGCTAGCTAGGAAATTGGGCTTATCTCTTAAAACTCTAATGCCCTGTTTACACTGCGGGGGCGCTTAGCTTATGCTCTGCTGCTATCCCGCTGCGCTCTAGTGTAAGCCAGCAAAATTAGGTTTACACCTCCCGATGGTCAAGGGCTGCGAATAGCGCCGAGAGGAGTGTCCGTGCTAGGTGGGCCGGGCATCCACCTGTGCTGGGAAATACTGGACCATAGTGGATCGAGTGCATCAACAGTTTACACTGCAGGATGATACGCTCAATACAGTACACGTCCCTACAATGTGAACGTCACAGAAACGGGAGTGGAGCAACATTTAACCCGATGCAGTGAGTGTCCACAAAGGAGACTTTGCAGCACATCAGCCGGAATGCATGGGTTGATGCGCTGCAAAGAGGGAAGTGTAAATGGGGCTTAAGAGTGTTAAAACTTTTCTGTGTTGAACCTGTACCACAGCAACAGCAGGCAAACCAAGTTTCCTTTCCAGGAGGAGCAGGTGGCCAAATGTGTAATTCACAGTTGTTAAAGACTTAATGGGTTGTTAATAGGTGCTGAAACAGTAGTGCTTAGGCTAAAGTGTCTCAGATGGGAATTATTTTAAATAAGACTAACTGAGCCCACTTTCTGTTCACAGGATGGTCCACTCAGGGCTGGGGCCCTCTGGCAAACAGGAGTACTAGGCCTATGCCTTCGACCCTGCTCAGACTATGGTGTTTAAAACAGTTTAAGAAGTTTAAACCGTTTAAGCCCCTGTAGCTCACTTCGCATCTGCCCCTAACTCAGTACTTAGTCCATTTTTAAAAACCCTGCTTAAAACACGGTTTTTAAAACGTTACCGGAGTTAATTCAGTTTTACAGGTAGTGCGGATGGTCAGGCACGGTTCTCCTCCATGCAGCACACTGTCAGCACATGGAACCAGTTTAGTTTAACTCTGAGTTTAACTGAGTTGGGAGACAGTAGTGCAGGTGCTGGAAACTGTTTTTAAAAACGGTTTACAACATGCTTGTGGTAGTGCGAAAGCTACAGCACGGTAAGTCCTCAATCCGTTTTTATAAATGTTTTAAATTACCGTGCTGTAGTCTGAACAGGACCTGAATCTGTCCCTGCCCACATTTCCAATAGTCTTTTTATGACCTGACGTTGTGATGAAGACAGGTGGAATTTTTTAAATCTTGTCCAAAAGGTAACTTCACATAGGGATTATGAAAACATGTTTCTAAGGGGATTTGAAAAATGACACCTGTCATATTAATCAGGTGGGATAATAAAATGTCTGTGTGCAAATTTGGGGGCCAAAGTCTGCAGAAATTAGAAGCTTATGAGTAAATATTGAAAAAATTCAATGTTTCCTCAAAACGTTACTGTTTTTTGACATTTTGACACCAAATTTCAACATTTGTCTTTTTACGACCCTACCTTTATGATCATGGCGGGTGGATTTTTAAAATTGTGGATCAAATATGAAAACATTTTTAGGAGGAGATTTGAAAAATATTTTCTTGTTCGTGAGGTGGGGTAACAAGGTGGCTGTATTGAAAATTGGGGGGCCAAAATCTGCACACATCTCAATGTTATGAGTAAACATTGGAAAAAATGTGATGATTCTTCATAACTTTGTTTTGTGGAATTTTGACCCCAAATTTTCAACTGTCTGTTTTTTATGACCCCCTCCTTCTGAACATAACAAGCATCATTTGCAAAATATTGGCTGAAATGTAATTTTGTGCCACAAGTGCGAAAACACATTTTGGTCAGAATTTGAAAAACAATTCCTGTCAAGTTCATGAAGTGGTATGAAAAAATGTCTATGTTGAAAATTTGGAGTTAATATATTGGAAAATTACCAAAGTTATGAGTGAGCGTTGAAAATGTTCAATGTATCTTCTAAACTGCATTGTTTTTTAAAAATGTTTACCTCAGATTTTCAATATAGTGTTCTTATGACCCCGCCTCATGAACCTGGTAGATAAAAATGTTCAAATCACGCCCAAAATATGATTTCGTGGAGTGACTGCAAAATCATCTTTCAGGATGGACTTGAAAAGTTTCACCTACAGTGTTCATGAGGTGGGGTCTCAAAGAAGGCCATGTTGTAAATTAGGGGGAAAATGTTAAAAAAATGAGCCAGTTATCAGTACAAGTTCAAAATGCACTGAAATACGTTGACATGCTAACCTGATTTCCTCAGTTTCTGGTCCGGCATTGAAGAGTGAAGATGTATCTCTGGTCCAGAGAGAATTAGTGTCACCCCCACCCCCTGCCGTAAGTAAATAAAGGGTGATGGGTACTGAGGGGAGGGTAACTGTGGTGGGAGGTGGCAGCAGCAACAGACATCGATGGACTTTTTTCCAGGTTAAAAAAAAAAAAAAAAGCCGGCCCGGTGGCATAGAGGGTTGAGGCCAGGCGCCTTACCTCCAAACCATGCCGCGACCGGGTTCGGGAACGGACTGGTCGGCAGGGGACGAGGAGAGATCGAGCATCCCAAGGACTGCCTCTCCCCGGTGGGTTAGGGCCATGCTCTCACTTCCTGTGCTGCCCCCCGTGGAGATCGGGGGCACTACAAGAAGCGGCGCGACGGGAAAAACCAGAAAAGCGGAAAAATGGCGTCCGAGTGACCGGATGACTGCCGCCTGGATCCCCCGCCTCCATGGAACCCCTGATGATCCAGGGGAATCCCAACCCCAGCAGCATCAGGGCCGAGAGCAAGAATGCCTGAAGGCAATTTCCCTCCGGAAGGAGGGGACCCGTCCGATGAAGGGTTACATCGGGCTACCCTGGTTGTCTGGGATCTGGGGGAAGCTGGCATCGGGGTGGGTTCGGAATGGAGTGGGGGTAGTCCTTGGCAGAAGGCCTGAAGGAGAGGCCGGTCAGACGCAGAGGGGGCGATAAATAAATAATGCCAAAAAAAAAAAAAAACACTGAGGGCCAATTTCTTTATTTCAGGTACTGACACTGGGAATAGGGTACTCCAGTGATGGTTTTGTCTTTAAGGGGCAAGGGATGTGATGAGGAGGTGGGAGGGATACTTGGCAGAGGGTGGGATATTGAAACGTGGCACAGAAAGCAATTGGAAGGTGGGAGGGATACTTAGCAGAGGCTGGGATATTGAAATGTGGCAGGGGATCAATTGTAAGCTCAGCTGCTTGTCAGGTGGTGTGGGCAGATGGAAAAGGCACACAGCATGACAGCAGTATATCATAACATCGCTCAGCTGCTTATCAGGTGGTGTGGGGCGGATGGAAAAGGCACACAGCATGACAGCAGTATATCATAACATCGCTCAGCTGCTTATCAGGTGGTGTGGGGCGGATGGAAAAGGCACACAACATGACAGCAGTATATCATAAAATCGCTCAGCTGCTTGTCAGGTGGTGTGGGGCGGATGGAAAAGGCACACAGCATGACAGCAGTATATCATAACATCTCTCAGCTGCTTGCTGGCTGGCGTCATGCAGATGGAACCATTGAGGCGTTCTCTCATAGGAGGGCTTTGGTCCTTTAAACTACAAGAAATTTCCACCCTGCGAGCAGTGACCAGTGTTATGATTAGTCTGTCTGGTCATTGGTCTGTCATTGCGAAGCTTGAGCTACATTGGACCTGACAGTGACACACCTCTGAAATGCAGTTCTTTGTAACAGAATGTTTGCTGTGCATGCATACACACGTAAACATAAAAACGCCAGTTGCTGCACTGTAAATGCAGAATGCAAGCTTAACGTTTATGATTGAGTCTTGTTTGGTTACATCCTGCACTTGATCTCACTTCTGTACAAGATGAGATTGCAGTAGCCTCAGAACTAAGTCAAAGTTAAAAAACAAAACACAAACAAAGCAAAAATAAACAATTGGTGTGGTGAACAAGGGAAAAATGGGCAGCTAGCCTGAGGGGAAAACTGTACAAGGAAGGTAGTTCCAGGCCTGGGAAGAGCGAGAGAGGGAGAGGGCTCAATTTGTAAACCAGTGGTGTTTAAGTAGAGATGTGTGGCATTTTATCATTGTGACTGCAACCATGATGCTCTAAATTGTAGAAATATTGTCTTAAACCCTTTAGTTCAATTAACAGTTTGCTGGATGACTAACTCCATAAGCTCAGCAGGAAGCTTTTTATGAACTTCAGATGGCTGTCAGCTTTAAAGTGTTTTAAATAACGTTGCCTTTTTTTTATACTTTTTGTCTTGAGTTATGCAGCATTTTCTCTTGCATTGCTGCTTACAGCAGTCGGAGGAAAGCAGTGGAACACCTGCAAGCTCCCTATAAATTTTGGGAAGGGGTGACAGGCAAACAAATCATAGTCTCTCGAGATAGACTTTTTATGACCCTAAAACCAAGACCAGAGGCTTGAAGGACTGTAGGACCAAGTCCAGAGGCTTTTTTTTTTTTTTTTGTCAATTCTATTTTCTTCACTGGGGGCCTAGGGCATTTCTCTGGGGAACCCACTCGTCTGCTGCCTCTGCTCCCTGCTTGAAACCTTCTGTACCTGGTCTCCTCTCTGGCATTCCCAGTCTAGTCCAGCCCCCGGATCACCCCCCAGGGGAGGGCCTGCCCACCCTTAGCCTTTCTGGGAATTAGAGGGACAGCTGAGGAATCCAGAGGTGCGGGGTAGGAGACCAGGAATTCAGGCCTGACGTTGGGATGTGGGCAGGACACCAGGCCACCAGGGTATTTTTCTCTTTACTGCCCCCCCGGAGCATGGACGTGCAATGCCAGCAGCGCACCTACGTGCAACCAGCCGTCGCCACTCTGCCCCTGACGTATCAAGTCCCTGCTTCCTGTAGGGCTCCTAGTCCCCACCAGGAGTTGCAACGGAGCCGGGCATACCCTGGAACCCCACTCCAGGAGGGGACAACAGTCCTCCGGACACTCGATCCCCTGCTGACCCCCACCGATCCGAGTCCGCTCCTGAACCTGGGTCGCTGATGTAGAGCAAGGTGTGGTATCCAGTGCCTCAACCCTCAGCGCCACCGGGCTGGCAGTCCAGAGGCATGCAAAGATAGGAATGCTTCTCTTCATCTTGTATTTGTGGTCATATGATTTTAAAAGCTATTAATTTCTGTGAAATGTATTTGTATATTTTGCAAACTGCAGATAAGGTTTTGCAAGAAAAGAATGAAGTTATAGATTGACATTTGCTGGGAGGGACTTGGACTGGAGAAGCAGTGAGCTCTTCCACAGCGAGTGCTCGTAAAAGCTTGTGTATTGAAAAGTACTTGTTGGTCCAAAAAAGTATCAAGTCGCCTACTTCATCTTTCTGTTTGTACAAGGATCGATACAGCTGCAAACAGTTCTATTTGAGATGACCAGGATAAGAACTAAAGATCTTACTTCGAGAGGGCTCTTGCAGTGCGTAATTACATGTAGGACTGAAACCGGCAGATGTCAGGACCCCGCGGAAAAATTTCTAGCTAGCAGTCTCTGGGGAGGACCTCCCCCATGTCAGGTGACCGACGTCAGGCGATGCCGGTATAAAGGGGCGGTCCCCCATGCCCGCCTTCCAGTTTTTTCCTGCTTTTAGCTCGTGTAAGCACCTTGCGGTTAAGTTCAACTACCCGTCGGTCTGTCATTGGTAGTTTTACCGTCGTTTTTTTCTTCGATTTCTCAAATTCTGTCAGATATTTCGGTGGTGTATGTCATCCCCTACACCCTCCGAGCACAAGAATAAGTGCGACTCATGCGGCACCCAACTCCCACACAAGGACGGTCACTCCCAGTGCCTCTGGGCCCGGATCACCCCGTGGAGAAGTAACAGCATTGCCTGAAATTCAGCGCCGCCACCCGCAGACAGAGGCAGCAGTCCCTGGAGGCCCACATCCTTAAAAGGAAAATGACCTCCATGGAAAAGGAACTGAAGAAGCTTCGTCAGGCCTCAACTTTGCCCAAGGGTCACCGTAAGAAGAAAGACGAGGAGAAGCACCAGGACCGGGACTCCCCTTCCTCGGCCACCGCAACTTCGTCTGGAGTCACCATGCTAAAGGTATGCTCCATGACGGCCATCTTGGAGGCTTCCAAGGCGGCGTTGACTCACTCGTCTGGGTCGTGCTCGGACTCTTCGGGTGCCTCTGGGTTAAAGGAGGCTTCCACTCCCAGCAAGGCCGCCGCCATGTGGCCTACTGGTGCAAGTGGCTCCGGTAAGCCAGACATCGGCTCCTGTGACGTCCGCCCGGAGAAGGCCGCTAAGTCGCTCGACCCTTCGGGGCAACGCACGACCCTTAAGCCGCCCGATCAGACTGCTCCTCCTTCGCAGCCTGCCTTGGGTGATGGTTCCGGTAAGTCAGACAACGGCTCCTCCGACGTCCTCCCAGACTCTGCCAGTAAGTCTGTCGTTGCCCCAGCGGTTGCCGTTGTCCAGAGCTGACGCAGTCCCTAATGTCTATCCGCTGTCCCGACTCGGCGCCTTCCGCTTGCCCTCTGAGGCCCCAGCATCTCCTCTGCTTGACCCGAGGATTTTACCCCTAATTCCTCGGGTGCTACGGGCGGTGTAGGTATGCTCCTGTCAGGTCTCCCACCTGCTGGACCGGACGACCTTACGTCGGTTCCTCAGATGCCGGGCGACATCCCTCTCCCTCTTCCAGATGCTGTCCCTATGCTGGGCCTTCCGCCCGCCAGGCCTCCTATTCCAGGCCCGCCTGCCAGGCCTCTTCCCAGGCTGTCTACTCCTGCAGACCCTCTGTTCCCTGGGTATCTGACCCCGTCCTGTCTGACGCCGTTGTACCCGGGCCCGCAGTATCCAGCGCCCCAGTACTCGACGCTGGCCTATCAGACGCCGCAGTAAACGGTGCCTCACTACCTGTCTGCCCGCTGTCAGGGTATGGATATGCGCAGTATGGATATCCTCAATATCCGTATCCCCCTCCTCCTCCTCCTCCTCCACCGGCCCCTCAGCCGCTGGTGGACTTGAAGAAGACTCTAGCCTCCTGGTGGGCTGAGGCTAAGGCCCAGCTCACCAGGGAGGCAGACCGCCATCTTCCGAGGCCAGTCCCGATTCCGGACCCCCTGCATCAGAGACGAGAGACTCCCTCCCCAACTCCAGATACCAGAGGCGAGCCCTCCGGTTCCAGGGCGGGGCAGGATACCCTTCCCCAAGGGCTTCCCAATGGGTCTGTTCCTCTCCCGAGAACTGGAGGAAGAGTCTTCTCCCTCTTCATCCTCCTCCTCGGATGACTCCAATGGTTGTTCCGACTTAGACGACGAGCCATGCTCTCTGGGTAAGCCCAGGCCGAGGACTCCTCCAAAGTCTCTTCTGGAGGATCCTTCTTTTACGGAGTTGCTACGTAAAATCCAGGAAGTTCATCAGTGGCATTCCTTGGAGCCAGATCCACAGCGAAAGAAACTCGCAGTGTACCTGGATCTGCCCGAGACCGCTCCGACCCCGGTGCCACCTTGTCTCCACTGTTTGGCAGCAACTGTCGGTATTAGCCCCCCTTCCTAGGCAGTCGGATAAGCTTTATCAGGCTCCCGAGGGTATTGACTCTTTGAATTCGCACCCTTGAGCTGATTGGGTTGTGATCAGTGCAGCTCATGGCCAGACAGCTAACCCCAAGCACTTGAGCTCATCATCACCCGACAAGGAATCTCGCCTTCTGGACCAGTATGGGAAGAAGGTTTACGCTTCTTCCACTCTGGGTATTAGGGCCCTGAATTACGTTGGTCATATGGGGGACTATCAGAAGGGGATCCTTAGCGAGGTGGAGGCTAAATTGGACTCCCTTCCTGAGTCGCAGATGAGGAAGAAAGTGGCTAATCTAGTCCGGTCTGCATGTTCGGCCAGTCGGCACGTGCTTCGTGCCACATACGACGTAGTGGACGCTGCCGGTCGGAGCTCGGCTTTCACTGTGGGTTTGCGGCATCATGCCTGGCTCCGGGTGTCAGGTTTGGTCCCAGAGGTGCAGTCCGCTATCCAGGATGCGCCCTTCAGGGGTTCTGTGGTGATGTCAAGGACATCATCACCAATCTGCAGGAGAAGGGTACTGCACTTAAGTCGGTTGAATCTTTGTACAAACCCCCTCAAGCTCAGCATCGTCCCTTTCGCAGATGGCCTCAGCAGAAAGCAAAACCTCAGGGAAAGTGTGCCAATAAACGTCGGGCCCCTCCGGCTGCCAAGCCCCCCCCCCACCCAAAAAAGCAGCGGAGGCTTCAGCCGCAACGCTGCCTCATACCTCCTGACTCTTTTCCTCTCCCACTGCCTCTGGGTGTACCAGAGGAACCGGTAGGAGGGAGATTCTCCCTCCACCTACCGGGCTGGGAGAGGATAACTACAGACGCTTGGGGCTCCAGCTGATAGCAGAAGGAAATTTCTTCGGGAAACCTCCTCAAACCCCTCCCCCCCCAGGTCGTTGTACTCCCCAGAACATCATCTTCTGGTCCGGGAAGAAATCTCCTCTCTTCTTGTGAAGGAGGCGATAGAACCTGTACCTCCGCACCTTCAAGGGAGGGGCTACTATTCCCATTTCTTCCTGGTCCCGAAGAAGTCAGGAAAGGAGAGGCCGATTCTCGACCTCAGCTCTCTGAACTTGTTTGTGGAGTACAAAAGGTTCAGGATGCTCCCTCTTCAGAACCTTCTGCCCCTCCTTCGGCTGGGACAGTGGCTGTGCGCTCTGGACCTGCAGGATGCTTACCTGCATATTCCTATTCACACCTTCCCACTGCAGGTACCTGCGTTTTGCTTTTCAGGGGGATCACTACCAGTTCAAGGTCCTCCCTTTTGGTCTTTCCTTGGCTCCCTGAGTTTTTATCAAATGCCTTTTGGTGGTGGCAGCCTACCTGCGTACCCAGGGGGTACAGGTTTTCCCATACCTGGACAATTGGCTCCTGGTGGCCTCATCCAGGGAGGAACTCCTGTACTTCCTGTCCCTTACCCTGTAGGTTTTTGCCTGCCTGGGTGTTACCGTCAACCAGGCCAAGTCCTATCTGATCCTGTCCCAGAGACTCCAGTTTATCGGAGCGATCCTGGACATGGCCTCCAGCATGGCTTTTCTGCCGCTGGACAGGGTGGCATCGATCCTGGCTCAGGTCGACCTGTTTTCCAGCCGCAGGCAGGTCAGTGCCAGGTTGGTCCTTCGCCCCCTCAGGCTAATGGCGGCTGCTATTCCGACAGTCCCTCACGCTCGGCTCCACATGAGAATTTCTCAGTGGACGCTTCGGTCTCAGTGGGATCAGCTGGTGGACGACCTAGATCAACTGGTCCTGTCTCCAGCCCTATGGCTCGGGACTTGCAGTGGTGGGCGGTTCAGGAGAAACTTTGCCGAGGAGTTCCCTTCTGCCTTTCTCCCCCCCTCCCAGACGCTGACAACAGACGCCTCGGAAGAAGGTTGGGGAGCTCATCTTGGGCCTCACAGGACCCATTGCTCCTGGCCCCAGCTCGAAAAATCTCTCCACATCAATGTGCTCGAGCTTTGGGCCGTGTTGTATGATCTTCAGGCTCTGCATCTTTTTCTGCTTCCGGGACATCTGGCTGTCCAAACAGACAACATGTGTGTCATTTGGTACATCAACAAACAGGGAGGGACTCGTTCCCACCCTCTTTGCAGGGAAGCAATGCGGGTTTGGGGTTGGACAGTGCAGCACAACCTTCACCTCACGGCCATTCACGTCCTGGGGGTTGAGAACACGCTGGCAGATCACTTCAGTTGATCGTCTGCCCATGTGCACGAGTGGGAACTCGGTCAGGGGGTAGCAGACAAAATCTTTCTACGCTGGGGAACCCCTCAGGTAGACCTGTTCACGTCTCCTCAACGCAAAACTTCCTGCCTTCTGCTCGCTCGCTCCAGGGCATGATGTTTTTTGGAGAGACGCTCTGTCTCTAGACTGGAAGGGAAGATTCATCTATGCCTCCCCCGATCCTCTTGATTCTCAGAGTCTTACAGAAACTCAGCTCGGAAGAAGCTCATATGATTCTCATTGCTCCTTTCTGGCCCAGGCAAATTTGGTTCTCTCTTCTGCAACAGTATTCTGAGGAACCTCCGCTTCCTCTCTCGTGGACTTTGCTGACCCAGGATCTGGGGAACGTGGTCCATCCAGGCCTCCAGTCGCACATGTGGCTTCTGCAGACGTAGCTCAAGCCCGTTTTCGGGGTCTCTCCCCAGTGGCTGAGATTCTGGTGGAGGCCAGGAAGCCATCCACTAGATCTACCTGTGCCATGAAATGGAAATGGTTCACTATCTCAGCCACTTCCAAAGATTTCGAGCCTTTCTCGTGCTCTGTTGGGCGGCTTCTGGATTACGTACGACACCTCTTTGATCTGGGTCTCAGTCACTCTTCCTTGAAGGTTCATATGGCGGCCATCTGGGCCTACCATGTTCCTTTTGGGGACAGGACGTTCACACACCTGAAGGTCTCTAAGATCTTCCTTAGAGGGGGTCCTCCACTTGAGACCCCCTATCTGGACTCCTGCCCCTCCTTGGGATCTGAATTTTGTCCTTGAGAAGCTTACTCTTCCTCCTTTCAAACTGCCAGACTCAGCAGATCTGAAGTTCCTCTCATGGAAGACTCTCTTCCTCGTGGCCATTACTTCTGTTCAAAGGATTTCCGAGCTTCAGGCCCTGATGTGTAAAATCCTGTATTTGATTTTTTACAAGGAACGTGTGGCTCTGCGTACCAACCCTAAGTTTCTCCCTAAGGTGGTAGCGGAATCTATGCTGAATCAGTCCATAGAGTTGCCTGCTTTCTTTAACACAGCACTCCAATCAAGGAGAGTACCTCTTGCGTACTCTGGATGTTCATCGGATTCTGAGATACTACACCTCCAGGACAAAGGATCTCAGAAAGACTGATCAACTGTTTGTCTCTTTTGCTCATAAAAGAGAAGGCAATCCTGATTCAAAGCAGTGCCTGTCCAAATGGCTCATTGTATCACTTTCTGTTATGACCAGTACAACAAGGCCCTGCCGGGGCAAGTCAGAGGCCACTCCACTAGAGGGGTTGCTGCCTCTGCTGCTTGTTTCAAGAACGTATCAGCGGCTGACCTATGTGCAGCTGCTACTTGGACTTCTGTCCATACCTTCACTAAACATTACAGTTTGGATATTGCCTGTCACCGTTGAGCGGGCTTTGGGTTGGCTGTGTTGCAAGGTCTCCTTTCCTAAGACCTTTATAGCCAGAGGGTCTACTTCTGAGTAGTGTTCCTCCTCCCATTGGCTTCTCCTTGTTCCAGACTGCTTGGGACTCGGTCCTATATGTAATTACCTACTGCAAGAGCCCTCTCGAAGTAAGATAGTACAGTTACGTAGAACTTACCGTAACAGTAGATCTTCAGAGAGAGAGCTCTTAGCTAATAACTATCCTCCCTCCATCCCCCTAAGCTCTTTCAGCTCCTTTTCTGGGATGGGAAATATCCGCTTCTCTCTCGTCTCACCTTTTGGCCTTTGACGGGAAAGAACTGGAAGGTGGGAATGGGGGACCGCCCCTTTATACCCGGCGTCGGTCACCTGGCGTGGGGCGGTCCCCTGCCAGAGACCACTAATAGAAATTTTCCTTGAGGGTCCTGACGCCTGCGGCTTCAGTCCTATATATGTAATTACTCACTGCAAGAGCCTCCTCTCAAGATCTACTGTTACGGTAAGTTCTTGCGTAACTGTACTTTGTTCACTCCAGGGCACTGTAGGGCCAGAATGGTAGGATGGTGTGGCAGAGGCTACACTGATATTGCTTTTGCTTTACCTGTTGGGTGGATTAACAGAGGACTCTAGTCTCCTGAGTTGTAGGTCTGTTACCTTTCATGAGCAGAACATTCTTTACAGATGGTGGGGCTGGATGACCCACTGGATGTGGCAGCAGGGTGCCAAGCTTTTCATTCCTAGGTCACAGGCTTGAATCTGACCTTGAATGCAAGGGACTAGAAGCCATTATCAAATGTTGGCTATTGAGAGGCCTATATGAAATGAGTTGTGATGGTCTCAGTTCAGTTCCATGGGGACAGGAGTCCACATCTTAAAATCTGCCATCACAGTTTGTGGTTTTCTTGGCAGTATCTTATGAGAAGACAAGGGCTGCAGTACTAGTGTAGCTGGCCTTTTACCCACTAGATGTAGTCCTTATGGTGCAATATTGGAGGGGAAGCATGGCTTGTTTCTGCCTGTTTCTTAACTGACCTGATAATAAAAAATGGGCTTTACTCCTAATGCTGCAGGTCCAAATTAGAGACCAGAGTTTGTATGCCGGCCTCAGAATCCCTCACAGGGTCTGGCTTGGGGTTGAGTTTGTTGCAGAGGTAAGATATTCTTGTCCTAACGGGAAGGATGTTAACTGCCCAGTGTCTGAGCGCTCCAAGTTGCTGATCATGGAGTGGCATTAGTGTTGACTATGAGGGCAAATGCTTGCCCATCCTTCTGAATGGAGTAAGGTTGCAGCAGAGCGGTTTCCAGTTGTTGGGGTGATGGCAAATGGGGAAAAATGTTTTTGGAAAAAAAAAAAAGTGTGTGTGTTTGTTGATAGAATCTTTTACTGCCCACAGGTAGGGGGATGTATGAGATGAGTTGCTCACTGGCCATCATTAGCATTTGTGTGACATGGTTTGCTTCACAATTGCACATGTGAGATTAATTCTCCAGTTGCTTGTTCATGTCGGATAGGTTCTCCTACAATCCTGTGTGTCAGTGTGAGACACATTTTTCAGACTCCATCAATATTTGTGTACATGTGCATGTGGGTAGGGAAGAATTACTGCATAATATGTAAGCAATAACGCACAACAGGGTGTGCTGTTAATGGGGATTAACGCACATCTCGAGTGCATTGTGAGGTATGAGGCTGCAGGCCGAGTGCCTTCATAGCACCCGAGGTGTGTGTTAATCCCCATTAATAGCACACCCTGGAGTACGTTATTGCGCTTATGATATGAATTATGTTTAAACAACAAAAAGCTTAAAAAATTGGGTTTTTTTCGCTGTTTAAACAGCAAAAAATGTACTGTATCCTGCCACCTTGCAAAATAGTCCCTAACAAATAACGCAGCCTGCATTGGTGTTATGCACATAGAAATGTCACAGATACACTAATGACATGATCTGTGACATTTCCTGTGCATAACATCCTCTGGTACGATGCCTACCACATGTGATTTACTCCCCTCTCCCCACATGCTGTCTCAGTGGATGCTGTACTCTGTGCGTGTCTCTCCCTCTCTCTGTGCTGTGCACTTCACTGAAATACAGACATGGAGAGAGCCACAGAGAGCACACTGGAAGTTACGGTCTCGCTCTCTCGCAAACTGCCTTCCTTAAACTGCTGTCCAGGCAGAGTCGGACTGGCCCACCAAAATACCTGAAAATTTCCAGGTGGGCCCCACTCAGTTGTGTACCTGGCCAGCTTCTAAACTCTGAAAATCTTAGTGTATATATAATCTCTTTTCTAATTAAATGGGGTATCCGGGGCATTGTAAGCAACTGTAAGATGCAATCACAGAGCTAGTGTATCAAACTGAAGTGGAATACAGACAAGAGTGTGTCACTTTGGGCCCTCCCTAATTGATATTCCAAGTGGGCCCCTGTATTCACGTTCCAGGTGGGTCCCCTATACCCCAGTCTGACCCTGTGTCCAGGAGAAGAGCACATATTCTCCCTTCAACCTTGTCACTCCGTTTCATAGTGGGTCACTGCTCGCTCTCTCTCTCTCTCTCTCTCTCAACCCTGCTGGAGACTACTTTTCTACCAATGACAAACTCGGTCTCTGCCCCTGTGCCCCCCCCCCCCACTCCCAAGTACCTTAATGACACTGCAGGAAGTCTTTGCTGCATGTCCCAGTTTCTCTCTCTCTCTCTCCTGTCTTGTTACTGTATCCATCTCGCCTGCTGACCTCTGTCTCGGGTGGGGTGATCTACAGTGCTTAGGACATTAGCACTTTTACTGTCTCTGTCGCAGTGAAATGTACGGCGGAAAGGAATGGGGGCGTGCAGCCTCTGCAGCACAGAGAGAGAGAAAGACACAGCACTCTGCAGCACGTATCATGTGTGTCTTCACGGCGTCTCAGCATTCATAGGACAAAATAAATAAGAATATAAAGAAGAGGAGTCTTCATAAAGATCACAGTGCTTAGGATATCAGTCTGTCCCAGTCGTTCGCGCATTCCCTCTGCTTGCTGACATAACTGTATTCTTTAAATACTGACTGTTCAGGGACAGAAATGGAGCATTTAGGAAGCACTGAGGACATTTATCGCACTGCCACTCTCTCTCTCTCTCTCTCTCTTAGCGCTGAAATGTACAGCAGATGGGGACGGGGGTTCGGCCCACTGCAGTACAGAGAGAGAGAGACACACACACATACACAAAGCACTCCTGTGTTGGTGCTGCCTGGAGACAGAGACCTACAAGGGAAAAGTAGGAGATCCGCAGGGCGGGTCAGTGGGAAATCATGTAGTGGTTTATGTTGTGTTGCCGGACACACTCATATGTTGTGTTGTACTGTCAGTTCTGATACCATGGGGTAGGACAATATGAGGGTTAAAAGAACTTCTAACATGGGTACAGAAAAGGGAGGTGGGTGACAGGGCGATCACTCGCTTAGCAAGTGAAACAACGGCTGCTGTTGACATTGAGTCTGTCAGGCAGAAAAAAAGCCGTTCTGCCCACGGATTCACTGTGTTGGGGACCCCTTCACCCTAACTGTGCCAGTAATGTGCATTAATACAATATCACCTGACGGCACTCTACCAATCACCTACCTCCCTTTTTCAGGACCCATGTTATAAATATATTTAGCTGCCTTAAATTTTTGTGGATTTCAGTTATCTGTGAATATTACAAGATACCATATTTCAGCCGGCCCGGTGGCGCTGAGGCTTGAGGTGCTGGATGTCACACCTCGCACCATGCAGGCGACCTGGGTTCAGGAGCAAGCTTGGGTCGTTGAGGGTCAACTGGGGGGAGGGTGAGACCTGGAATGAGCGGCTACGAGGTAGCTCTCCTCTCCCGGGGAGAGACGTTGTCGCTCCCGCTGTGTGACTGCCACCAGGTAGAGGTCAAGGGGCAGTGTCAAGACGGAGGGCAGCATGCAGGGAGGGTGTTGTGCAGAATGCAGTGTGTGTGCACCTCCTCGTGCATACATGTGTCTGCAACAGGGCGGGGGAGAAAATGATGCTGGCAGGCTCCGTGATGATCCAGGTTGTGATCCCGGTGATTAGGATGCAGGTCGGGGACGGATGCAAGCCCCGCGGGGGCTTGCCTGCCAGCTCCAAAAAACTGAGGGAATAAAAATCTGTATGGAAAAAAAAAAAGATACCTTATTTCATTTATCACTGTCTGCCCTCTTATAGTAGCCGCCCTCGAACAATAGTTGTACCTGATTTTTAAACTGTTGAATAAAAGCCACCCTCGTATACTAGCTGCAGCCAGTAATCGATGAAATTACAGGTACCTTCATGTTTTCGGCGTTCATCATCGGTAGGCAAGTTCCGTTATTACTACAGAACTATGGCTCATAACTTTGTTTAATCCCCTTAATTCTTTGAGTTCAACTTTAAAACCATCACAGCATACAGGAACAATAAAGTTTAAAAAAAAGTTTAGCTGATATGGGTTTGGCATAATTCGTGATCTTACATCTGATCCTGCATCTATGGAAAACACAAAAACAGAACTCATGTTACCTGTGTGCTCATATGTGGATGTAAATAACATTTATTATGCTTATCTTTTTGCTGTTCTGCTGTGTAGTTGAGTTTGTATGGTACCTTTAGTCTGGTTTGTCGGCCGCGTTGACCTCTACTTAAGAGTCTTCTCCCGATTCCTGTTCTCTGCTCAGCTACATGGTCAGGGCCCTGATTATCTGTTAGACCTTCTTGCACCTGGTCTCTTGGGTTGCCCCCTCCGTTCCTCCTGTGGAGGCCCCTTGGCGATTCCCAGGACGAGGTTGAAATCGGCTGGTGACAGGGCCTTCAGTGTCACCGCCCCCGTCCTGTGGAATTCACTGCCCCTCGGGGTTAAGGGGCCCCCACTTTGGAGGTATTCATGGCCCGCCTTAAGGCCCTCCTAGTCGCCCAGACCTTTTTGGATTAAGCTGTGACTTTACAGACTCGACTGTAGTAGTTGGTGATCTGATGATTATTATTTATGGGAACTGTTTTTTATGAGGAGTTAATTATTTATATGCTTATATTTATCTTTTTGTTTTTTGATTTGTTTTTGAAATATGTGTTCACTTATTTGTACGGTGCCCAGAGCTTCCGGGATTGGGCGTCTTTTAAATAACTTTTGCTTTGCCTTGCCTGTTGGGACATCCTGGCTCGCTGGTGCTGTCATTCGTGGCAATTTTTTTAATTTTTTTATATAATCCTTTCCTGGCTTCACAAGCTGCACCACCTTGTTTTGGTGCAGTGAATTACATCAAGGTCCCTTTAAGGGTACTCACCTTCCTTGTCAGCTTTTCCCATCAGTCTCAAACCTGTTTCCTCATCAATATTGAGATCTACAGCCATTGGCCGATTGCCCAGTTTCTCGACACTGTCGATTGCAAGGAGTTTGAACTCCAAATTGTACTGCTTTCATTTACTCATTTTAGACCGCAGCTAACTCCGTTCTTTCACAGCCCTTCACCACAACTACAAACACATCGCTACGGCTCAGGAGGGGCTTTATAGGGCATCAGCCAAGGGAGCAATCATGCAGGGAGCAGCTGTCCGTTAGAAGCTTCCCTCAGTTAGTAGCAACCCTCGTATACTAGTAGTGGCTGAAAATTGAAAAGCTGAATAGAAGCTGTGGCTAGTAGTCAATGAAATGTGGTAGCCAATATTCATGGTACTTGTGTACTACACTCAGTGATGCTGTATTTACACCCAAATACACCATACCCAACTGAGGCAATTTAGAAACAGGGTGGCTTGCTATAATAGTAACTGCAGACAATTGGATGCTTTCTGTACCTGCTAAATTCCTCTGTCTCAAGAAATGCTAGTGTCTCCATTGCTCTGCTGCTCTGCCAGAACGAACATGTTAAAACTGGCACCGACATCGAAATTAAAATGTCGTTGGCAGTATAGCCTGGAAGTTTGAGTATCGAGCTGTGACTAAGCTTGGTACATCCAGCAGACCTGGGTTTGATGCCCACCACCTCCACTTGCATACTGTGCTAGTCTGAACAAGTCACTTAATCTCAGTGCTGTGGGGTTGCCCCTTGAAACAGGCACTTATGCCTAGTGGGACTTGCCTGGTTAGCAAAGAATGGGAACAGAAATAAATTTGAGATGGGTGGCTCCAGCCTCCCCAACAGGGGTCTTCTCCCCTTGGGCTTCCCCCTGCTGGCTTGGGGAAGGTTAAGCAGCAGGTGGGGTCTGGGCAGCACACCCCCCCCCCTGCTGCAGAGGGGTCCCCCACATGTGCCCACAGCCCTGTCAAGGAGGGTTTGGTCTCTCTGAATCATACTGCCCAACCTTTGCCCTCTTGGAACCTCTCTCCCCCTTTTCTCCCAGGCCTCTCTGGTCCCTTGGGACCCCTCACTTGGGAGCAGTATAGGGTCACGGCAGGTGCTTTCCCTGTCTATTACAGGGCCATGGATGAGTTGCTGTTTGCGCCTTCTCTTTCCTCACCGTCATTCCCAATACAGAGCCCCTCTGCTTCATCGGCTTCCTCCTCTGAGGAAGCAGACTCCACATCATACCAGTCTTCTGATGCTGATTTTACAGACTATCAGCAGTTCCTGGCGACGATGTTGGAGGAGTTCAATCTTGCCCCTGTGATCCAACACAATACTGTGCATGTGACTGTGGTGCACCTTGGGAAGTACAGCCGTGAATCCTTAGTGATCCCTCAATGGTCTCGGCCCTTTATGGAGGAGTCGTACAGTGCCTGGCAGTTGCCTGCCTCCGCTTTCCCAGCCCCTGGGAACAGCCAGCACAGGCATTGTGCTCCCTTGGGGTCTCCAGGGACTTTGCCCCACCCAACATCGGGCTTGGAGTGGCTGGACACCCCTTCCAGGCATCTGCACCTGACAAGAGACTGTCCCCTGGTCATGGACTCTGGAGTTCGACTGCTGGGGCAGGAGATCTTCCTGGACATAAGTCTCCACCACTCATTCACACTATTGGGATCTGTGCCGGAGGCACCAGGACCCATCGGGAGCAAACTTTTTGCTGGAGGGTCGGCTCCAGAGATGGAGCCACGAGGAACGGCACCGTGAGCCTCAGCTCGCGCGGCAATGACTGTCTCGGCGTCGACCCTCCAACCGCCTCAGTTCCTTTTTTCCCACCATCGAGTGCGCTTCAGTGACATCACTCGCCCGCCGGGAGTCATACTTCAAACTAGCAGCATAGTTTTCAGTTTTTGTTATTTTGTAGTATTATCTCGATAAAGTATCGCTTAGTTTATTCTTATTTTAACAATAAAGAAGTCTCAGCCTACTTTGACGGAGTCAACCATGAGCAGGTCAGGTGACGGTAGGGAGACTTCGTATGAAAGCTGTTCAGTCAGTCGGGCTGGGTCCGGTCCACCGCCTTCTCCGGAAGGGGTCTGACAATGGTCAGTCCAATGCGGGAGATGGGCGGTCCCGCTGGAAGCATAAAATAAATGGTCGGATTTCGGCACCGCTCGCCTCGAGCTCTTCTTCGCCCACAGGTCTAAAAAGAGAAGGCATCACTCGAGGTCGCCCTCTGATATGTCTGCGCTAGATGTTAGGGTTATCGGGGCTAGTTGCGGTCTCCTCCTTCGGAGTCGCCAACCTCTGCTTCTGGTAGCCAATGGCTTTGACATCGGAGCCCTACCCCACCCGCAGGTAGGTCTTCAGATGAGCAGTTTCATCAGTGGGCTGCTCTTATGGAGCAATGGGCTCGGAGGTTGGTTCAGCTACCTGGCTCGGTCACTCGTGGGCCTTCGGGCTTATTGGGAGACCAGGTAGGGCGGTTGGACTTTCCTGGTCGCGTGGCACCTTCTTCGGTGCCGTCGACTCCGCGCTTAGGTGTTCCCCCCTCACATGGCTACGGTACAGGGGTCACACCGATGCCCTTATCTCCTGTTCTTCTTTCCTTCAAAACCTGTTTTCGGAGTCTGGGGTGTTTGGCGCCCTTGGCATCTAGTGCGCTCAGCGCCCATCCTCTGCACCGTGCGACTTTCTGGGCGCCGTCCTCGGCGCCGTGCGGGTCCTTGGCGTCGTTCTCTGTGCCGTGTGCCTCCTCAGCGCCGGGGGCTCTCGGGTGTTCCTCTGCGTTTCAGGACTCCTCCTTTCACTCTTTTACTTCTTCCCATTCTTCTGATTTTCATTCCTTTCCTGTCCATACAGTCCCTCCTGGACTGTCAGGAGATGACATTGAGCCTGACCCAGACCTTTGGTTGGGTGATGAAGTGGACGAAGCAGGATCTATTACTGCTACAGAGCCTGTGGTCGAGGACCTGTCCTTTAAGTCTCTGCTAAAAAATCTGAGTTCCACTCTTTCTCTCCGGACTACAGACATCGAGCCTGGGAAATTGTTAAGACTCCAATACCTTCATGCCCCTGAGATCCCTACGGATTTGACTCCTCCGGTTCAGCCTTCCTTTGAGACGCTGTCTCAAATGGTATGGAATAATCCTGCTCTCACCCCTTCAGTGGCTAAATCCATAGATAGGAAATAGTCAGTCCCCAAGGATCGTCCCATTTTGGCATCTCAAGCCTTTGCAGATCCTATTGTAGTCTTGGCAGAGAATGATAAGGTCGTTCTTACTCAAACTACTACAGCTCGACCTATTAACAAGGAATCTCGTAAGATAGACACCTTGGGTAAGAGAGTCTTTGCTGCTTCTACCCTAAGTATGCGTATTGCCAGTTACCAGGGCTATTTCTCCCAGTATGAATATATCCTGTGGCATTCTATCAAGCAAATGGTTGAAGCTCTGCCGGAATCGGATACAAAGCCAGAGCTTCTTCAAACCATTACCAGAGGTATCGAATCTAACAACCAACAGGTTAAAGCAGCCATGGATGCTTTCGACACTGCTTCCCGTTCAGGGCGGCTGGTATTTGCACCCACCGTCATTCCTGGCTGCGCACTCGGGCTTCGACTATGACGCAGCAGCAGGTAATGGCGTTGCCCTTTGATGGTGCATATCTTTTTGGTCCTCAGGTAGAGCAAGCTCTAGAAGCTACACAAAAGACTAGGTCAGCCATTAAGTTGGCTCGACCCCCTCCTGCTCCCTCTCGAGGGAATGTCAATAAATGTCAGTTTCATCATCGTCAGTCCTTTCGAGGCAGAGGAGGTTTCCATCAAAACCAACCTGCCCAACCTCAAAAGGAGGCGCAACAGAAAGCGCAAGGGCCCAAAGCGCCCAGCGCTACCTTATGAATTGCTGGCCCAAGTCCCATCTCAGCTGCCCGAGGTGGACTTTTCCTCTCTGGTGGGAGGTCGTCTGATGCACTTCTACAACCAGTGGAAGTGCATAACCTCAGACAAATGGGTCCTTCGGATAATTTGCGAGGAGTATTCACTCAATCTTGTGGAGACCCCTCCGGATCGTCCTCCCAAATGGCAGCCCAGGTTGTCAACCCTTCAGTCAGACCTTCTCGCCACCGAGATTCAGGACCTTCTGAACAACAGGGCAGTAGAAGTGCCACTGCATCAACGAAACACGGGGTTCTACTCCCATTACTTTCTGGTTCCAAAGAAGTCCGGGGGAATGCGCCCCATTCTAGATCTCAGAAAGCTAAACAAATTTCTCCCCAAGGAGAAATTCAAAATGATTTCTTTGGGAACCCTGTTACCTTTGCTTCATCAACACGACTGGCTAGCCTCCCTGGACATGCAGGATGCTTACCAGCACATTTCTATTCGCTCGAGGCATCACAAATTCCTGAGGTTTGTGGCTCTGGGACAGCATTATCAGTTCAGAGTCCTGCCCTTTGGGCTATCCTTGGCGCTGCGAGTTTTTACAGAGTGTTGTGCAGTTCTCGCAGCGCACCTCAGAAAGGTCGGAATACAGGTGTTCCCTTATCTGGATGATTGGCTTCTAGCAAGCCCTTCCAGGCAAGGGACTCTGGATGCCGTAGAAACGGCCTCTTGCCTCCTTATGTCCATGGGAGTTCTGCTGAACCTCAAGAAATTGCAAATGCAGCCCTCCCAGAGGCTCCTTTTTATAGGGACTCTTCTGGACACCTCCTGTGCGAAGGCTTTTCTTCCAGAAGACAGAAGGAACGATATCCTTCAAATGGCCCATCACATCGGGGAGAACAGCTCAGTTACAGCTCTCTCGATGCAACGGATGCTAGGCCTCATGGCATCCTCAGTGTTCACTGTACCCCTAGCATGTCTGCACGTGAGAACCACTCCGTGGATGCTCAGTACTCAGTGGTCCCCAACCACTCACCCGCAGTCCTATCTCATCAAGGTGACAGAACCTTTAAAGAGGTCACTCACCTGGTGGTCTCAAGAGAGCAATCTCCTGGAAGGATATCCCTTTGCTCCTCTGGACCATCAAATCTCCATTACCACGGACGCATCCCTAATGGGGTGGGGAGCTCACTGTCAGGCTCTCTACACTCAAGGTGTGTGGACTCAGCTCGAGTCCCAGCTTCACATAAACGTCCTAGAAATGAGAGCCGTCCTTTATGCGGTCCGAGCATTGAAGGACATTCTCTGTCACAAGAACATCCTCCTTCAAACGGACAACAAAGCAGTGATGTATTACATCAACAAGCAGGGCGGTGCTCATTCTTACCCCTTATGCAGGGAAGCAATGAGGGTATGGGAATGGTGCTTGGAGCACAAGGCTCTAATTCAAGCGGCCTACCTTCCAGGTGTACAGAACGACTTGGCAGACCGTCTCAGCAGAACAGAGACAGATCCTCACGAGTGGTCTCTCGACTCAACCATAGTTCAGTCACTATTCGAAGAGTGGGGAACTCCAGACCTGGACCTTTTTGCATCCCCACTCAACGCAAAACTGCCCCTCTCCTGCTCCAGAAATCCAGGGCCTGGCATTTTCTGTCAGGATGCGTTCAGGCTGCGGTGGACAAAACACTTTCTTTACGCCTTTACGCCCCTTCCTCTAATTCAGAGGGTACTCCTCAAGTTCGAATCCCAGGGGGACAAGATGATTCTCATTGCTCCCTTTTGGCCTCAGCAGCTGTGGTTTCCACTACTCAACAATATGTTGGCAGTTCCTCCGAGACCACTTCCCCTGCAGATGAACCTTTTGACTCAGTGACTGGTGGTCCATCCCAACCTGAGATCGCTTCACCTTCACGCTTGGCTCCTGAAGAGGTAGAAGTAAACCGGTTCAATGTCTCTCAAAGGGTTTCAGATATTCTTCTGGCTGCACGGAAGCCAGCCACTCGGAAAACTTACACAGCCAAGTGGAAGCGTTTTTCGCTGTGGTGTGCAAAGTCCTCTTTGAATCCCTTTTCCTGCCCACCAGATAAGGTTTTGGAGTACCTCTTGGACCTCTCAAATTCAGGTCTGCAGTACTCTACAGTCAAAGTTCACCAAGTGCCATTTCAGCATATCATGAGCCGTTTTTTTCCTTAACACTGGCTCAATTACCTGTGGTTAAGAGATTTCTTAAGGGAATTCTGCATACCAGACCTCCTACAAGATGTCCAGTTGCAGCCTGGGACATTAATCTTGTGCTAGACATGCTCACTCGGAAATCTTTCGAACCTCTGGCTACCTTTGAGCTAAAATTTCTCACCTGGAAGACTGCCTTCCTAGTGGCCATTACCTCAGCCTGCAGGGTCTCTGAGATTTCATGCCCTGGTCACAGACCCTCCGTATACTGTGTTTCATAAGGACAAAGTAGTTCTTCGTACTCATCCTAAATTTCTTCCCAAGGTTGTGTCAGAATTTCATCTAAACCAACCTTTGGTCCTTCCCTCTTACTTTGCGGACTTCCAAAATGAAGGGGAACGTTCTCTTCATTCTTTGGATGTTAAGAGGGCCTTGCGTTTCTATCTAGATAGAACCAAGGATTTTCACAAAGCCCAGCAACTGTTCGTTTCCTTCAGCGAGACCCTGCTGGGTCAACCTGTCGCTATCAGATGTATCTCAGCATGGCTAGTGGCATGCCTTCGCCACTGTTATTCCATGGTGCAGGTTGTTGAGGGCTAGAGTTTACGACACTCTATTAGATGGGTCATGTATCCCATCGGAAATTCTGCAACGTGCTCCATTGCAGATATTTGGTAACGGTGGGCTACCTGGAGCTCAGTGCATACTTTTGTTAAACATTATGCACTGGATGTCCATGCCAGACGACATTCTTCGTTTGGCAGAGCCATCCTTAATGGACTTCTGTCCTAGAAAGTGAGCTCTTGGTCTCTCCTGCTGCCCTCTCGGGGGATTATTAGCTCGGTACTCTCCCAATAGTGTGAATGAGTGGTGGAGACTTATGTCCAGGAAGATTTGAAAATTATGTACCTACCGTAATTCGTGATCTTCTTGGACGAGTCTCCACCACTCATTCACATGCCCACCCTCCATCCCCCGAGCTCACCTCTGTTGTTGGTCTTCACTCCCTCAAATCTTTAGGCTGTGAAGGCTTCTTTGTTGATCCTTCTTATACGGGTCACCCGGACTATCTTATGTCCGGTTTTTAGGTTAGGCTACCCTTCTAGGTTAGTTATGCTGCACCTCCTTGGTAAAAAAAGGTACTGAGGTGGTTGGAGGGTCGACACCGAGATAGTCATTGCCGCGCAAGCTGAGGCTCACGGTGCCGTTCCTCATGGCTCCATCTCTGGCGCCGACCCTCCAGCAAAAAGTTTGCTCCCGATGGGTCCTAGTGCCTCCGGCGCAGATCCCAATAGTGTGAATGAGTGGTGGAGACTCGTCCAAGAAGATCAAGAATTACGGTAGGTACGTAATTTTCATTTTTTTTTTTTGCCTCGGCGCATCTCTTGTTATCCATTGTGACACATCAGGCACACGTGGTGGCCTGTGAGAGGTGCCTTTGGGCTGTGTTGGGGCAAATCCTAGCACCCTTGCCAGATAGCGAGGCAATCAGGTGAGCCATCGACATCTCCACAAAGGGCCTTGAGCTAGCGAGACACCAGGCATGGGCATCTTTTACCATGTCAACACAGTAGCCTTCAGGCTGGTGGGGTCTGTGGTCTGCATTAAGCGGGTGGCATGGCTTCGCCTTTCCTGGTTGTCACCCTTGGCTTGTTGTAGGGTGACTGCCTCGCCATTCTGGGGGGGCCTGTTTTTTTTCCCCCGCAGAGTCTGGCAGGAATTGTCAGGGTGCCCTCCCTCTCCTACAGGCCAGGAGCTCTGTCCTGACTCTGAGCAGTAGCGAGTCTGGCCAGACCCGTGATGGGCCCTTCCCCCTTGTGACTCCCCCACAAGGGACTGAAGGCTGTACAGCCTTCAGGGAGGTACCAGTCCACTTTGTGGGCTTGGTACTCGCCCACCAGTGATGAATGGTAAAGATTGATACAGGTAAGATATGAAAATTACATACCTGCTGTAATTCTTGATCTTCCTGTATATCTTCACCATTCATCACTGCTTCCTGCCCACCATCCCCTCTTGGGCCTCAGCCCCTGGGCAATGCCTCCTCCCTGCTTGCCCCCCCCCCCAAGTTGAAGCCAGTTGTGGGTGAAATCCCACTGGTACCTCCGGCTCCCTGTCACTTCTTTGAAGCACCAGGGTCCCACTCGGGGGGGGCAAGTAGGGGGCTCTTGCCCTCTTTCCTTGCCTCCCCAGGGCCCTCTTGACAGTAGAAGGTGCCCTCAGGTGTCTTCTGAGTCCTGCCCCTGATCCCCCTAGCAGAGTTCTGCTTCTTCCTAGGGCCCCTCTGCCGGAATTGGGGACCCTCTATGTTTTGCCCTTTTTCTTTCCTTTGCAGGGTGCTCCTTCTGGGGTCCCTTGTCAGAGTTTCAGTTCCTCCAGACTTGTACGTTTTGGGAACCTCCCTGAAGTTTTCCTGCTCGATAACTTACCTCTCCGGTGGCACTATACATAAGGGTTCTCCCTTTTACACCCTGGGACTCCCCAGGGGCACAGAGGTGAACTCCAGTTGGGGGTGAACTCTCTGCCTCCAATCTTAAGAGGAGGGGGGGCATTTCCAGACCTGGTGTGCCCTCCTCGTGGACTGGGGCAGGGGGGACGACTAACTTTTGGCCTCTTAGACAATGTCTCCTGTCAGATCCCTCTTGTTGGGGAGGGTTAAATTCTCCTTTTTTTATAGGGTGCTCCAGATCTCTGGGCTAGTGCCTCTTTTCAGGCTTCTTATTAAAAAAAAAAAAAATCTGTTTCATAGGAGGGTGAAAGCAGTCAGGTTAAGTCCCCTTGGTCCACAGGGTTCTGGAGCATGGGAGTATGGTTTCCCTTCCTCCCACTCTGTCTCATTCTCCTCCTTCCTCCTCCTCTTCTCTCTCTGTCTCTCTCTCTCTGTCTCTCTCTCTCTACTCCTCCTCCCTGGCCTGCCCAGAGGTTGGTGCCACCTCCCAGAACCAATTAGGCGCAAACTTCTCTGCTCTGCTCTGATCGACTTATTCCTGGTTCAGTTTATATCCTTTCCTTTTGCTGTCCTTTGGGCTCCCTTGCCCCACCCTCCTCCCTTGTTTTCTCTATTCCTATTTTCCTCTCTGGCGAGCAGAACTGAGGTAGTGGAGGGGATGCCGTCAGTTACTGGCCAACCCGCGAGCACCACACAATGCGTCAGCCTTGAGAGCGGTGCTGTCCTCGACGTCGCCCCTCCTCCTAGAGCAGAAAAGGTTTTTGAGCTAAAAAGCATCCCCGCGGGGTCATAGCGCCTCCGGCATAGTTACTCACCAGTGATGAATGGTGAAGATTGATACAGGAAGATCAGGAATTATGGCAGGTACATAATTTTCATTTTTTGTGGAATCACAAACCTCTCTCATTGTTCTGAGCCATGTCTACCTCCCAGCAGGGGATGGTTGCATGGCCAGGACAGTTTCCTGACATGAAAGACCTTGGCTTATTTGAAACTTGCTTGTTAACTGACCAGGGGGTCCCATCATTACAGGACAAAGGGACAGAAATTGCCTATCAGGGCCAGCTGGTCTGCTTCTGGCAGCGATTTTAATCTAATTTTCTCAGTGCATCTCTGTCCCCGTAGCAGATAGGGTTAAAAAAAAGTACACAAATTAAATAACAGGTTGTCTTAGGTAGATTTTGGTTTCATTTTGGGACATTGATTACTCGTAAACTGTCTTCTGGGTATGGTGAGTACAGTGATGACCAATCTCATTTATTTTTATTGACTGGACAGTAGAGTAATATTTTAAAACTTGCGTATATAGGCTAAGTGTTACCTCTGTGTCTTATTTTATTATGGACTGCACCACCAGCACACAAGAATGTTCTCTTTAAAGTGGCTGCTTTCATGTCATACGAACCAACACTTCAGAGCACACAGGCACACGATCGAAAGGAAAATACTCTGGGCACTAGGGAAGGCTGTACAGTACTAGTAATGTGAAGACCAAAATATTGCAATTGCTGGAGGCAGGGGCAGATAGAATGCTCTATGAGGATACTGTAGCTTGAAATGTTAATATTGTTTTCCATGTCAAGTCTCTCTGCAAGTTCTGATTTTAATGTTCACTATTTACTATGTGGGTGACTGACATTTCCCGCTCCGTGTGCGACACAGGGTCATTGTGACTTTAGTACAACGCCAGCAACAAGTAAATGGTACCGGTATTTAAATCAATTGCATACTTAACCCTGCTTCCCTCTAATTGTTTGGTCAGAGCAGTTTGCTTTAAATGTTTGTTCCTTCGCTTTACAGTTGTTCGTAGTTTCAGATAGTTCTGCAGTACCTACCTGTGACTCTGTTATAGCAGGGGCTTTTTTAATATACTAATGGAAAACCAGATGTAAGAAGATTCTTTAAAGTTAACAGTTAAGCTGGTTACAAATTGATTGTTTTGTAGCATATAATACTAGTGCATGAACCCATGGTTTTGATGGCTATGGATAAAAGAAATACAGTATATTCGTAGCAGCTGTGGAGTAGGCTGATGCAAACATACCATAGTATTACTTTAACGAAATAAGATGTCTCTGCAAGCAAAATTATTTGTATTGTATTTTTACAAAATGAATAAAGTTAAAAAAGCTTGCCATTAGCCCAGTGACACGGCGACACCAGCAACTCAGAATTGGGAGTGGTCTAGGGTTGGGGCGTGGTGGTCTCAAGTGAAGGGAGAAAAATGAAGGAAGGTGGATTGCAGGGCAGGTGTTGATGATGCTGTGCTCACTGGCCCTAATGCTTTTCTGTCTCTCTCTCTTTTTTTTTTTTTTAAACCTGTAGAGTTGTTAGCACTCACTGTTCGGTTCTTAGCATTCTTAGTGTTAGCGATCACTTGCACCTGACTCTATCACTTGGTGTCTTGGCAAAGTGTGATGTCGTCGTTGATGCACTTTATACTAGGGATGCTCAGATTCTCTGTAATCCATTCTATCCTACTTTAGGAAGTTCTTATTCCGGTTCCAGCTGCATTCAGTTTCTAGCACTGGAATCCAAGTCAGAGTTGGAATTCCAAATCTGCCTCTTAATAACTACCGTTATTTACAAAACTACCCTCTGTGCCCAGCAGTGGCACAATAATAACAACAACAAAAAAAAGGCCTGATACCCCCCCCATCCTCTACTTTTTTTTTTACTTTTTGTTGAAAAAGTTTTGAATATAGCCAGCCCAGTGGCGCTGAGGGTTGAAGTGCTGGACGCCACACCTCGCACCGTGCCGGTGACCCATGTTCGGGAGCAGGCATGGGCCGCAGGTCAGCTGGGGAGCAGGAGGATCGATCATCCCAGGGACAGCTCTTCTCCAGGGAGGGTGGGTGGGGAAGACTGCCGAGGTGCCAGCTGTGGCTGGGGGCTGTGCAGTCTTGGGGCCAACAGAAGGGGACGGCATTGGTGGTGTCTGATGTGCAGCATGTGGAAGCGTGCGTTGCAGCGTCATTGATGCCATTGCATGCCAGCACTAGGGGGGGGCTACCACTAAAAGAGAAAAAACCCTCGACGGCATGACGTCTGCCCCAACGACACCACCACGGACACGCCCAAATCGGCTCCCTCCTATACCCGCCCTCTAGATCTCCGCAGTGGTGGGCTAAGTACCTGCTGCAAAGCGACCGGGGAGGGCTGCAGCGGGGAAGTGAGCTGTGGCCGGGGCGGGGACTGTGAGGGCCGGCTGGATGGGGAACCAAAGGTACAACCCCCCTAGCTGAGGATATAAATACAATTAAAAAAAAAAATGTTTTGAATACAACAACCAGGATACTCCTGGGACAGCTGACATTGTTGGAAGATTTTGTGCTAACCATTTGATATTAAGTGCAGTTATGTAGTAAATCTATGTACCCTTATTACCTTTGGATAAAGGGAATGTGTCCTCATGGTTATCCATAATGGCCTCTTGGACAGGCTGCCAGTAATATTTCAAGATCAGGTGGAGTCAGAGCTGCACTGTAAAGGAAGGGGGTGGTGGGATAAGGGAGTGGCTTGGACCCTGGATACCAAAAGAAAAGAAGCTGGGCTCTCCCCTCAGAGTGGGGTCAGACCCAATGAGTCATTTCCAAATGCCACAGCATCTTTAGAATTTGGAACAGGAAATGGAAGCACACCTCTGCTCAAATGTGTCCCTTCCGGGACCAAATCAGTGCGTAGTGATAACACATACATTACCCATCTGTTCCAAATGTTACTGGAGGTTGTGATAACATGCTGTGGCTTTGTGTGGTCTGTCATTATGTAAGCAGGTGGATTGGAGTCAGATGGAGACTTGAGTGGCCAACCCTGGGTCCCCTTGCTGCCAGTTGATCAGTCCAGTGCTGTGTGGGCTCAGTCCAGTAAAGCTGTAATGTCCACTTGACTATTACAGCTGTGTCTTCACTTTCCACTTCCCCTGCTGCCACTGGCTTGTCGACTCGCAATCTTTATCCAACCAGCCTCCACCAGTACAGATAAGCTCCTTGCCCTCTAGCCTAGTGCGGTTTAGGCCTGGCCCTCAAGCCCATGCGACATGCTGCCGACTCCCTCACTCATGTCTCTGACTCTGTCGACTACAGAAATTAAAAAAAAAAAAAAACTGTCCAGTAACAGTCTTAAGTCCCACGCCCTCACCCTGCTGGCTCCTGTATGACATGCTATTTGCTGAGCTGTTCTCCTCGATTGAGACTAGAGACAATATGATATTTCTTTGGAGTCTGAGTGGTTAACCAGCACAAAACCATTAAAGATTTGTTATCACTGTCCTCTCACTATGAGAGGAGTTTGGGGGCCCTTCCCAGGATTTTGAGTGGTAGGCTACTCAGGGTTATGGGTTGTTGGGGAAGGGGCATACTGTCAAGGGCTTCAGTTCAGGAGATTGGTCACAGTGTCCATTTTTTATTTTCTGTTTCTTTAATTGTATTCTTTTTATTTGGCTAGGCTACTAGGGGTTGTGGCAAGTAAAGGCGGCAAGTGGCAGCTCCATCACGGTGACAGAGACCAACAGAAGTGCAGGGTGGCCATGGACGGAGGATGAACAGTGAAGTCTGTAGTTATCTGGAGGCCAGTGATTTTGAATTTTTTTACTCTAGTCAGAAGGATTTTTTTACTTGGATTACACTTTTAATTAACAGACCAGCTGTCACACAGCCAGGGGGACCCTCAGGGCTTGTCCAGCAGCTGCCAGGCTCAACCGACTAAGGTCAGACGATGAAGAGTGGGTTACTGTGTTGGTGGGGCATTGTGCGGTGGGTAGGGGGTAGCTTTTATATTGTAATGAAATCGCGTGTGGAACTGAAATCAGATTAACATTTTACATAAGCTTTCACATTTTCTTTTAGTATTTTTGTCCCCAATACCGAAATCCTGAATTTTGAAAAATTCCTGGAATCCGATTAATCTGATTCTGTTGGATGGATTCTGAGCATTCCTACTCTGTACAGTTTGTCATCTGTTGGTTTAAAAAATGGGTTATTAGCATGGTTTGCAGAAAATGAACAAATTAAAAACACCAGGTAAGGAAAAAAAAAAAAGTGAACTGTGCTGCTTTGAGGTTCAAGTTGTTGATGTGTGCATCTGAGCGTCCAGCCTCCTCAAACCCCCTGATGCAGTCATCTTTTTTAGCACACTTAGAGAAGTCTTTTTTTTTTTTTATTTGATTGACTGTAGTACCTTAACGGTTGCTAAAGCCCATCCTGCTAAGAAATTGTCACAGCCACTTAAGGGAGAGATTTAAACTGCCTGCATATTCAGACAGTGTATGTGGGGCTTTGGCTTTGATTATCCCCTGTCTCTCAGCTTGCACAACATGTGCATTCATTACTATCGCCTTACAACACACAAGTGTGCACCACCTTTTTCAATTGCTCCTCCAAGTCCGACACTAACAGTGTCGGTTGCCCTCTTGGTTTCTTGGGCAGTAGGTGGGGGGAGCTTAGCGGGATCTGGGGTTGTTCTTGACTGTGCCAGGGTAATCCGCTTCAGAGCTGTGGATTGTGTTTGTTTATTGAATCTCTGTGTTTGGATTGCCATGTGAGATTCAATACCAGAGCTTGCTGCAAGATCTGAAGGGTTAGTATCAGAAACATCTAGTGGATACTCTCTTTTAATGGTTTTGTTTCCATGTATCCACCCAAGAATAGACATACTGAAGATATAGGGTTGTAAAGTAGCAAGCAGTGTCTCACTCCTCTCCCACAGCATACAGAAAAGCAAGCAAGTGGAGTTCTGAAAAATACTGTAATTTGAAACAGAAAGAAGACTGAGCGGCGAATCGGCAGTCTGTGACAATCAGCTGATCGTCAAATGTGAGCCTGAATTGTAAAAGGCGCAAATTTGTCAGATCAGCTGATAGCGTGAAATAAAGTGGCTGCAAAATTAAAGTATTGTACAGTAATTCTTTCAATTCGAAAACAGCAATAACAGGGTGGTGATAAAGTTTACATAGAAGCTGAACTGTACTATGCAGATCTTGCACTGCCACGCGCCTTTAGAGTCAAAAATATTCTTTTTAAATTGTGATTTTTTTAAACTGTTTGGCATTACTAAACAAAGTTGACTATATAGTAGATCCTGTGTACTGTATAGCACCAAGAAATATACTCTGCTGACGTTATTCACACACATACAAAAATAGAGCTAGCCCTGCTAAGTACACCATTGAGAGGCCAGGATCATCTGAATGTGTGGTAATTTTGTGTGGAGTTGGCTCAAGGTGCACAAGTCTGCTAGTACTGTATACTAACCTTCATGATGTTAGGGAGAGTTCCTTCAGGAGTTTACCAAGTTCCTCTTAACCCTGGCTCTTGCCCTGCCCAGCTCCGTTGTCCATGTTTACACAGTCAGACCCGGTTGTCCATGGATTTCAGTGGTCATCCCTGCTCTGCTTCTGATCTTTGTCCATGTTAACTCAATCCATGGTTTGCCCATGACTCGCGGACAAGATTATCCCTGGTTGATGAACATTCACAAATGCTTGGAAATCATATAATCAAGAGAGACTAATCAGGAGAATTGAATTCATAATTAGTATGGCAAACAAAAAAAAAAAAAAGGTCCTGAAAATCAAATTTTAAATTATTTCAGGTAGCAGCCATGATTTCCATGATTTAACCATTGTCCGTGCTTCATGATTGTCCATGATTTAACCAGTGTCCATGCTTCATGATTGTCCATGATTTAACCAGTGTCCATGCTTTAGGATTGTCCATGATTTAACCAGTGTCCATGCTTCATGATTTTGTTACTTGTGATATTAATCGCATTTATTCTCTCTCTCTCTCTCTGCCCTGCTTAAGAATATATCTTGAATGGTATCCTTGTTAAAATATAAAACATGTTTATATCACATTGATTGATTGATAGATTGAATCTATTTATTTAAAAGACCTAGTTAGTCCATGAGCAGATGCCTGTCCATTTTCCTGGACAGCCAGGGAGGAAAAGACAAAAACATTAACAACAGTATACCAAAAACATTAATAATCCCAATAATTAAACACATCATTGACATGTTTCACTTGCTAACAAATGTGTTCTCAAGCAAATTTTAAATTCATGAAGTGATGCATGCTTGAAGAAATCCATTGGCAATGCATTGACAGTGAACGGGTTGTTGCATTAGGAGTTCCATCATCTAAACTACTTCTGGTATAGTAAAAAAAAGGTTTCTCAAATTATATTTAAGTTGAAGTTAATAGACCATGTTAATTAATAAATTGTTTTGGTTCCGTTTGGGTACTGTTCTTGGTCAAAGTTGTTGTAGAATTTTTCGTGCATTACTTCAGCATACTTTGGCCTTTATTGATGTGTTTTCTGAATGTTCTAGACACACCATGGCCAACCATTATGCTTCCATGTCTGGCCTGTCTGCAAAGCAAGCTAGGGCACAGCTCCAGTTCCCTTGTGCTCCATACAGGGCCTGAAGGGCCCTGTGTGTCCTGCGCTAAGCAAGTTAAGACATGCCTCCTGATTTGTAGAGGGCCCAAAGGAGTTCTTTGTGTCTTGCTTCATGCAGGCCATAACTTCTGTCAGAGAACAAGCAGAGCACCTGGAGGAAGGACCTGCTGGTATAACTAAACGTCTCTACTGGTACTAAGAACTAGAACTCTTGTACTGGGACCTTCAATTTAGGGTAAAAAAAAAGAAAAAAAAAGTTAGTGTGTTTGTCAGAGTTAGTTGAAGTGAATTGTTACCTGTTATCTGTGTAGTTATCTAGGTGCTTGTCACAGGTGGCTGAAGGGAATTATCTGTGAAATTAAAGCAACAGTGCAACAATCTGGTGAAAATTTTGACCTATGCTTTTTTATGCTATTTTAGATTGCCATTTAACTCTTGACTTGTATGATACCCTTCTTTCCAGAACTTGAGTCTGCTTTAGTACTTTTTTTTCATGTCTGAAATAATAAAAGGAGCACTCCTTTTAATATGGCTCGGACCAGCTTTTCATCAGTATTTGCAGCTGTTTTTGAACAACTATTGTTCTATAAGGTCAGAAAGCACTGTCTGATACATAATAGTTAATTTTAGTCACAACAGAAGTGATATATAAACAAATGATGGATAAAACAGCTGAAAATATTGATGAAGACCTTGTCTGCACCGTATTAAAAGGAGCACTTTTTATTATTTCAGACATGAAAAAGTACTAAAGCATATTCAGTAGTGGAAAGAAGGGCATGATGCAAGTCAGGAGGTAAATGGCAATCTAAAATAGCATAAAAAGTATAGATCAAAATTTTCACAAAATGTTGTTGCTGTGCTGCTTTTAACCAAGTGTAGAAAGATTTGCAAAGTAGGGGAGTGGCTTAGTTAGAAGAGCCAGGTTAAAACCAGATTTAAATACTGCCCTAGATAGCTTCTGCCGGAGAACAAGCAGAGCACCAGGAGGAAGGACCTGCTGGTATAACTAAACTTCTCTACTGGTACTATATTGCCCTCCTTCCCTCCACCCACCCAAAGGCAGTTCTACATTTATAGGCACAGGATTTAATTGACAACAGGAACTTCCTGTTTGGGAGCAGGAAGTGAGTGATCACAGAGCCACCAAAGACTCACCATCCTAACAGGGCAAGAGTAGCTCTCCGTTCTCCCCCCCCCCCAGCTGCCGGAGGTCTGACTCTGAGCAAGTAAGGAGGCTACTGAGAAATATAGGAACTTCTTGTCTCAGAACAGGGAGGTCAGGAGCTAAAAGGACAGAGAGAGACAGTAGGGAGAGAAAGAAAAAAAAAAGAAATAAATATAGGAAAGAGTAAGTATTCCAAACAACAATTAGGGGGCCAGAAATAAGACATGATGGGAGTGGTGCAGTGCGGTGTCTGTGGCGCAGCAGTCTTCTGGGAGACGTTCTGGAGGATGCCGTGTTGTCCCATCTGCAGGCACCTCTCTGGGCTGAGGGAGGAGGTTGCTTATCTCCAGGCTGAGTTGGTCAGGATTTGTGAGACCTCCTCTCTCCCACCCAGGGACCACCAGGGTCACTGCCGTTGCCTCAGAGGTTGCCAAGAAAGAGGAGCGGTTGGACCATAGTGGGCTCAGGGAGGGTGAAGGTGGTGGAACAGAGGCGCATCCCTCCAGTTGTACCTCTCCACAATTTCTATGCCATTCTGGAAAAATGTGGTTCCTCTGTGGAGGCATCCACAGTGGAGACCAAGGAGGATGCTGGGAACCTCCAGTCCACAAAGGAGATCCACAGGAGGGAGGCATAGGACCCCACAGGGGAAGGAAACAACTCCTTGTGGGGGACTCCATTGTTAGGAAAGTAGAACTGGGGGAGGAAGGGGAGAGGGAGGTAAAGGTGCCTGCCTGGCGCCATGGCTTGGAGGGACAGGGAGCGAATCCTCAGGATTGCAGGAGCAGCTGCACAGGGGAGGGAGCTGGATGTCATTGTCCACTTAGGGACAAATGACCTGGCTAAGAAAGGGATCAGAGCAGTGCAAGAAGCATCTGTGGAGATGGGGAGGGGCCTTAGACAAATAGAATTCACGGTAATCTTCTCGGAGGTGCTGCCTGTCTATGGCACGGATGCTCCACACCATGGGGTTCAATCAGTGGTTGAAAAACTGGTGCAGAGCTCAGGGATTTGGCTTCACTGGGGACTGGGGGCCCACCTGGAGGGATGCAGGCCTATACTGGTGTGATGGTCTGCATCTGTGCAGGAGGGGAACCAGGATCATAGGTGATAGGTTTAAATGCTTCATTGGCAAGCATTTAAACTAGCCAAGGGGGGAGGCACTGGAGAGGAGCAGGGAAATCCTAGCCCCTCAAAAAAAATCAGGGTACTAAGTGAGACAGACTCCAACATAGAGATGTCGATAGGGAGAAGCGCTGGGGTAAATGGAGAAAGTGACAGACGCAATAAGGACAGGGATGGGGCAAAAAGGGATAAGGCCATCAAGAAATGGAGGGTAATGAGTACCAACACCCGTAGACTGGTCAACAAGCTCCCTGAACTGCTGGCCTTGATGAGAGGGATGCCTGGATATCGTAGCAGTCACAGAAACATGGTACACAGAGAACCATAACTGGGATGTTAACATACCAGGGTACACAACCTACAGGAGAGACAGGGAGGGGAGAAGAGGAGGCGGAGTAGCTCTCAATGTAAGGGAAGGGATAAAAGCAACTGAACAGAAGAGTAAACAGGGAGGAGAGGAGGCACTGTGGGTCACCTTAGAGACTGGAAATGGCACCACAATCCACACAGGGATTGTATACAGACCCCCATGTCAGGGGGAGGGAATGGACAAGGATATGATAGGACTACTTAGGATGGCAGAGAAAGGGGAGATACTGTTGATGGGGGACCTTAATATGCCGGATGTCAACTGGAGCACCTTTGCTGCAGCCACATCCAAAAGCAGGGCCATTCTCGATGCCCTTCAGGTGGCATGCCTCAGACAGCTAATTTTGGAACCTACTCATGAGGGAGCAGTCTTAGACCTCGTACTCTCAAATGGGGACAGTGAGATGATTTCAGATCTAGAAGTGGGTGGCCATTTGGGAACAAGTGACCACCAAACAGTGTGGTTCATGATAAACTCAGCTACAGAGTCAAGCCATACAAAAGTGAGGGTTCTGGACTTCAGGAGGACTGACTTTGGCAAGATGGGAGAATGCCTTAGAAAAGCACTAGCAAACAGGCAAGAAGGAGGGGTGGAGCAACAATGGGGAAATATCAAAACTGCCATCACAGAGGCAGCAAGCCTTTGTGTGAAGCAAATAAACAAATCAAAATGAAAGAAAAAGCCACTATGGTTCTCAAAAGAGGTGGCGGTGAAGGTTAGGGAGAAAAAGGTAGCATTTAGGAAGTATAAGGAAACACAGAAGGAGCAGGACAGAGAACTGTATCAGTTAAGGCAGAAGGCAGAAGGAAGCAGGGAGAGTAGTCAGAATAGCAAAGGCCCAAACTGAGGAAAAGATAGACTCGGTTAAGAAGTGGGATAAAACCTTTTATAGGTATATCAGGGAACTCTGATGAAGCCCAGTAGTTAACTGGGCGAAACGTTAGTGTTTGTCCGCGGGCCGTTCCAGCCACATGTTTTCATCCATGTTGCTGTGGTGCACAATAAATGTTTTTTTGCACTTCATTTCGTTGTGCTTACTTCTGTCCTGTGTTGATGGGTGCTCATTTTTTCGTTTATATTTCATGTATATCAGGGAGCGTAGAAAGACAAAGGGAGGGATAGTGAGGCTGAATAAAATGGACAGTGGGTGCGCAGAGAGGGACAGTGAAAAAGCAGGGATACTGAATGAATACTTCTGTTCAGTATTCACAAAAGAGGAGGTGGGGGATGTGCCTAATCTAATTAACAGAAGCACTCTGGATAGGGGGGTCGATCCCAGTCCTTTCACAGAAGAAAGGGTTTTGAAAGAACTCCTAAAACTGAAGGTGGACAAAGCAATGGGGCCAGATGGAATTCACCCCAGAATTCTAAAAGAATTAGCAGAGAACTAGTGACACCACTGACTACCCTTTTTAACAAATCATGGGAGGATGGTGTAGTACCTAAGGACTGGAGGAAGGCAGATGTTATTCCCCTTCACAAAAGTGGGACCAAGACAGAGGCAGGAAACTACAGACCTGTCAGTTTAACCTCTGTGGTAGGGAAAGTGATAGAATCACTTCTGAAGGAAAGAACTGTTGAGTACCTAGAGGCCAGTGGGGCACAGGACCCAAGGCAGCATGGGTTAACAGCGGGAAGGTCGTGTCAGAAGAATCTAATTGATTTCTTTGACTGGGTGACCAAAGTAGTAGACCAGGGAGGGGCTGTGGACATGGCCTACCTAGACTTTAGCAAGGCATTTGACACAGTCCCACACAAAAGATTAATAGCCAAATTAACCAGCCTGGGAGTGGGTCCCAGGATGTTAGCTTGGGTAAAACATTGGCTGGACAACAGGACACAGAAAGTAATTGTAAATGGAGTCCACTCTGAAGAAAGAGGGGTTACTGGTGGGGTACTGCAGGGTTTAGTACTGGGTCCAGTCCTTTTTAATGTCTTTATAAGTGACATTGCAGAGGGACTGGAAGGAAAAGTGTGCCTCTTGGCAGATGACACAAAGATCTGCAAAAGGTTGATACACAGGAGGCTTGAGAGGATGAGAAGGGACTTGGCAAGGTTGGAGGAATGGTCAGAAGTATGGCAGCTTGGATTCAATGCAAAGAAGTGCAAAATAATGCACCTGGGAAACTAAAACCCAGGGGAAGATTACACAATGGGGGAGGTAGTAACAACAACAAAAATGGAAAGGGACCTGGGGGTAATCGTATCAGATGACCTTAAGGTTGGCAAGCAATGTGAGAAGGCGGTAGGGAGGGCTGGGGATACTGGGATGTATAGGGAGAGGCATCACCAGCAGAAAACAGGAAGCTGTTATCCCCTGTACAGACAGTTGGTGAGACCCCATCTGGAGTACTGCGTCCAGTTCTGGAGACCCCATCTCTGCAAGGACATAGACAGGATGTAGGCAGTTCAGAGGAGGGCAACTAAAATGGTGCAGGGTCTGTAAGAGAAGCCATACGAGGAGAGACTAAAGGAGCTTAATATGTATACCCTTGAGGAAAGGAGGGAGAGGGGGGACATGGTAGAAATGTTTAAGTACCTCAGTGGAATCAATAAGTCCAAGAGGGTAGCATCTTTCAGAAAAAGAGATGTGCAAGAACAAGGGGACACAATTTGAAGATAGAGGGGGGACGGCTCAGGGGCAATGTGAGGAAGTATTTTTTCACAGAGAGGGTGGTGGATGCATGGAACAGCCTTCCTGAGGAGGTTATGGGATCTAAAACTGTGGGAGAATTCAAGAATGCGTGGGACAGACATAAGGAAATTTTTGGTGGGGGGTAGGAAGAAGTTGGTTGTTGGTTAAATAGGATCTGCAGCTTATCCTCTAGGTAGGGAAATGGGCAGACTAAGTGGGCCAAGCGGTCCTTACCTGCCATCAGTCTATGTTTCTATGTTTCATTCATGGCTGTGGGCCATATGCAGAGCAGAAGATCCATGTGGCATGACCCTGGACATACAGCTTGGCTTTGGGTCACGAGGTTATGGAGAGGGGTGGGAGTCACGGTTGAAAACCCCAGTGCCACATTTCTACACTCTTGTTGCTTTATGACATTAACTGGTGCATTAAATACTTTTGAAATGAATTTCCTTATTTTTGAAAAAGATGTACAACTGCCACATAAAACCGTGTGAAGCAACAGACCTGTTGGGCAGGGCCTTGGACCTGCAAATCTTGCAGTAGACGTGCAGCTGTTGCAGTAGACCTATCAGGCAGAGGTTGTACCTGTAGTTTGCTTTGCACAGGGCCCTGTCTCTCTTAAAATGATAGAATGAAGACAGAAGGTAAGTAAGAAAAGGGAATAAATCCTATTGCCTCCAATAACTCTGTATAAAGTCTGAAACATTCATTGATTAACCTGATACAAAATGGCCAACGAGGTGAAAATAATTTAAATGATTTGCAGGCTCTTATTACCAGCTTGTGTATGTGTGTCTGGAGTGGTGTAGTGGTACTATAATGGTTTGATTCAAATCAGTGACCGTGGGCACTGACCATGTATAACCATGATTTATCCATGATCCTAAGAGTGGAACGAAGGGTCTGAGTCTTCTTGAACTTGAGGACTTCAGACTTCAGCTTAGTAGTTGATAAGGCCTCTAAGTACTTTACTCAGAAGCTCCTCCAGTTGTAAGCAAATGGTCTTGCACAGGAAATATCTACAATAATGCACATAAGGGACCGCATACATATAAAAAAAAACACCATATAAAGGTATGGGTAGATAAAGACAACAGATTCCATCATACTAGAGTTGGTTTTCTAATTTGTGGCTGAGATCATGTCAGCAAGTTTTGAACCAGTGGTGTGGTGGCACCATCATCTATTTATTTTCTTATGTATTTATATATATTAAATAGCCTCTAGACCTCCAAAATTCCTCCCAAGGAAATTACTTATTCTAAGTGGCTCCTAGTGGATCAACTGTCAGAGAAGTCTGATATTTCCAATCATTTAATGTTTTTATGTACAGGCAGTCCAAGCTTTGGAGGGGCACCTTTAGTAAGTGGAACGAACAAACATGTTTCCTGCTCCATGGAAGTGTGCTTAGCTGATGAAACCATCGCATCCACTAATTCAAAGACTGCCATGGTTCAGCGGCAATCTTAGACAGTTTAAGGCACTAGGAGGGCGATTTGAGCACAAGTGAGGAAAGTCCATTTGCTCCAGTGACGCACTTTCTTCCCCAACACCATTATGTTTATTTTGGGGTGGGGTACTGCTCACAGAGAGAACAGAGTATGTTTGGGATCTCTACATTTTGGAAGAATTTTGCAGCATCTCACTTTAGGATAGTAGATGGTATTTAATGCCCCATCTGCAACTTCTTTGAATGTGCGTTGTGAGGATTGTGGCTGTTTGTTGTAGAGATCAGGTCAGTGAACTCCACTAATGGCTCTGGAGTTTGGAGCAGATGCATCAAGCTGTTGTCACTGTGGTCAGATTTTCAGACAGTTTCATACAGTGATGATGTGTTGCAGATCTTGGACTAGGCTCTTTCTGTGTACTGGACTCGGGGCTTGTATGCTGCTGCTGGAACATCAGATATTCTAGAGCTGTTATTTTATGGAACTACCTGTGCCTTCCTGGGTGAGGTGGAGTTGCCGTCTCTTCTGAAACAGCCTGTAGAGCTAATCATCCTCAAGAAGGAAAATGTAGACTCGTAGGTCCTAGTAACTTTTTCCTATCTCCAACTTCTTGTTCCTTGGAAATGTTTTGGATGAGGAGGAGGAGGAGGAGTAGGGGTGGTGTGGGCTCATGTGAAGCATTTTAACAGCTATGAATCACTTCAGTATCAGGTCATGCAGTGACATTGAAACTGCGCTGGACAGAATAGTCAGTGATTTCCTCATGTGAGGGATTAATTAATGGAGTAGAAGATAAGTGGGTTGAGGTAGGCAGCACATATTCTTGGATCGCGGTAACCCCATATTACGCATGATAACAGTTCACACAAGCAGACAGTTCACGTAAACAACAGCTTGCGAATTCCCATGGGGCGTTAATCAGACGTCCCCAAATTCAGGCAGCTTTAATCTCCAGATGCACTTTGGGCTGATACAGCCCCATTTCGCCTCTTTTCCCCTTACTCATTGGCATCTCTTACCATGGAGAAGGCTGGCGTTTCATCTCAGGCCCCCCACTCCACCCTGAGTCCCATCTTGACTGGCTCACTGCGACTTCTCCACATGGAACAGGCTGGCCTCTTAAATTGAGGCCGCTAGCTCCCTCCTAACTCCAATGATGGCTTTCTGTAGCTTTACTTGGGTGACTATCCCCACAACTTACGGGCAGCACATTCCCAAACTGTGGCAAGGAGTGTTTCATTCCTGCTCGATCCACTCTCACTCTCCACGGGGCCTCAGAACTTGAAGCTGCCAGCGAGACTCTTCTTGATGCCTCTCTACTTGGCTCAACCTCATGCCTATCATTCATGCTTCAGTCCCACCGGGGTGGCAAGCTGGTGGTCCCACATGGGCTTAAACTATGTCCACTGCTACGTCCTCCCACTGGCTCTCTTTCTCTCTCCTCTACGGCCTGAAATCTTTGGATCTATGGAGCGGGCAGTCGCTCCCACTCCTGTCCTCTCCCTCTTTTGAACTCTTCCTCCACCCCAGCTCCTGAGTGCCCGCCATTTATCTCCTGCCTATCTGTGGTGACCTTCCGCCAGCAGCAGGTCCCAAAGGGTGGTCCAAGATTAACCCTTTCCTTACTGAACTGCCCAATCCGCCTTATTTACCTACTGAGGCACGAACTATACCCATCAGTCATCCACTGATATGAACTGTACCCTGCCTTAGGCTCTAACCCCCGGGGGGGGTTACACTCACCATCATTCATAGTGTGTGGTGATAGGGGTCCACTCACCTTTGACTACCGCCCTTGATTGTAGTGGATGTTATGGGTATGTATCTTCCATTGATGGGATTCTCTGGATGCACAATCTGGGATTTTCTTCGAGGATACCTCTTCCATAGAGCAACACATATAAGACTGGTGCTGGCAGGCAGTAAACGCCCATGGGGAAATGTTTTCATAGCCCTGGTCTGCCCAATATATGGTAGTTGGAGCCCCCCTCCCCCCACCATGATACTGCATACATAAGGTGGGATGACCGATATGACATCAGTTCTTTTTCTCTCACCAGTTAGGAGCTCCTCTAGAGCTTTTATTGTTTTCTAACACATATTTTATTTAAAATGTTGATGACCAGGAAAGGCACTCTGAGCCGAGGCTCATTTCCAGGTGCTACAGTACATTTGTTCATAATAGTGGGACTTCTGTCCCTGCCTGTTGTTTCTCCTTACTTGTGGGTTGTTACTGTGGTCTACTTTGAAAGGCATTGTTGGACATTTTACTTTGACTTGCCCCCACACACACAACACCAAGTAGTTTTTAGACAGCACCTCAACCTGGCTGTTTTTCACCAGTGTTTTTCATCATTTATTTTTTTCTTTCTGTGCAGAAGCAATGCTTGGACTCTAGACCAGTTTTCAGTCCTGGCTCCTTTTAGTGCATTTATGCCTGGACCTGTAATCTCAGCAGCACATTGCTAATTACCCTCAACACCTGTGCTGCTCTGTTTGGTGGAAGGTCAACTTTATTACGTTTCAACCTGCATTACAAAGCCCTGAATAGACTAGGTCCCCTTTACCTTCATGGCCTTCTTAGCCCCAACACAGTTCTTGCATTCTTCTGTGGGAGTGCCACCAGCAGTCCTAAAATCAAAGTTGAAAAGGAGTCCAGGCATTCTCAGTAGCTGTTCTAGCATGTACATTGCACACAGTCTGCACTCGAGAAAGCTTTAAAGAGCAACTGACAGTATTATGCCTTTGAGTCAGGCAGCTCATGGCAACGAGTTGCCTGCTAGAGGACCTGAATTGCTTAAGATTTTATTTTTTTTTATCCAGCTATTAATTAGAAATGAAATGTTAAATACCCTGGATTTCTCTTCCATCTTTCTGATAGTCACTCAGCGCCCACCGCAGCCCTGTCCCTAAAAATAATGTTTGATGTCGCTGGGTAGGAAAGGGTCTGCAGGGCTACTAATGGGTATAGAAGGCGATTGGGAGCAGTGATGTCCTACAAATACAGGCATTTTACTTTGTAGGCTCTTGTACATGTATGATGGTGTATAAATGTAAAACTATCCCCTTTACGTGTGCAAAAGTGTACAAAGTAAAATGCTTGTATTTACAGGACCTCGCTGGTCCCAGTCGCTGTCTATACCCATTAGTCGCGATGCAGCCCCTTCCCTACCTAGCATCTTAAAAACATTGTTTTTAGTGGTGGGGCTGCACGTCTGTCAGAAAGGCGGAAGAGAAATCCAGGGTATTAAACATTTCATTTCTAATTAATGGCTGGATAATAAAAATTTTAAATCCTAGGCAGTTTGGGTTCTTGAGCAGGCAACTCCTTGTCAAGAGTTGCCTAATGTCAGTAAGTCTTTAAGAATGGGTTTTACAATTGACAGGCATTTCTGTAATCCTGTACCATGTAACGTTTATATATCTGTTGTATTTAGTAGTTTTATATAGGCGCTGCTTGTATGTTGTGAGGTGTCTTGTATCTAAAATAAATTACCCTTACCTATACTGTACCTTCTCATTGTCCACAGTCAGTGTGTCTTTGAATTTGTTGTGAGATGGTTTCTTTTTTACTTGTAAGGGCTCTGTGAATGCTTTTGTGTGTGTGTGTTTTTTTCTGTGTGTGTCACAGTAGATATAGGAAACGGAAAAGTAATGTACTGAGTTCTTAGGTGGCTCACATTAGTTCTAATAACCACAAATATGGAGTCTTGAGTGGTAATATAGCTTTAGGCCGCCCTCCACTACCCCTTAAGCCTCCCAATATCTTTTAGATTTGTGGGAAGGTTTATCCTTAATCTCCCCCCTGAGAGAGTGAGAAGGCAGCAAGCAGTATAAATCTTAAGTTATGTCTAATTTGCCTTCAGGAGGTGAGTTCAACCTTGATAAATGCTTTGGAGAAGGACCCATTATAGACCAGGTTATTGTGTGAGTTGGGGGTGGGTGGGGTATGGTTTATTCCCAGCTTGCTGTCTATGATTAAACATATTTCTTGGTCGGGGGGTGCAAGCACCTCTGTAATTGGATCAAAGCTGTGAGTCCTGTGGGGATCCTTGTAATCAGAAATGTGGGTTTGTGGATGTGAATTTGGGAAACCACCTCTGTTAGATTTGCTTGCTTTTTAACCTTTTTAGGCTTATCTTGAGAGTCTCTGCCTGCCAGGTTGTTTTTCACGTTTGTTCTGGGGTCACATGGTGCTGGTGACAGCATGAAGCTTCTTTCACAGACTCTCAGGGGTAAATAAATGCTTTTTAAATTGAGATAAAAACTGTTGTAATGAAAGCAGAGATCATTTGAAGAGAAGAATGATGACATTAAATATGATGAGAACAGATCACTTTGTCCTGCAAAGCTGTAGAAAACAATTCAGTGAAAGGTCTGCCCTTAAAGTAGCAAAGTGAGGTGAAGATTTTCCTAATAAAATGGAGGACCAGGTTTTTTTTTTGGGGGTATACGGGGATATTAGCACATGCTTTTGCCCCAGTCTTTCTTGGATAGTCACTGTATGCAGTGGTGTAGTAGCATTGATTGAGGGGGGCTATTTATTTATTTCAATTTTGTTAACTGGGTAAGCCCATTGGGCCCAAAGGTCCCTTTTTCAGGGTTGACCTGGAATTAGTTACATACAGTCCTATTAGATATTTAACAGTTACAGAGAAACAAGGCAATCGCAGGAACAAACATGGCTTTTCAAGGTACATTACATTTCAGAGGTACATTCTATTTTTAGAGACATCATGTTAACACATTAAACTAGACATGAGGTGCCTTCCGACAGTGACAGATTGTCAATACAAGCAACTATGGTATAAGGAAGCAAGCATTAGGCCCCAGTTGAGCGTGTTTACACTATTCACCTTACAAAGTGGTGCATTTGGGCAGGGGCATTACCAGCTGGCCAGGTTTGGCTGCTTGGATTCCCTTGTCTATTGTCACAAACACATGCAGAAGCTGTTTTCCAGCAGGTGCACTTTGAGCCTTTTTCTGAAGGTGTCCAGAGAGCTGGCAGTCTGTAGATGGTTAGGGAGGTCATTCCCGGAGGTCATTCCATAGCATTGGAGCTGTATGGGAGAATTTATTTATTTATTTATTTATCAACTCTAGGATTACAAATACCTTTGTGCCTTGGCTCTTTTACAAAGGTTCCATGTCAGAGAAATACAAATTATGGGGAACATCAAGACAGACATTACAACAACGTGGACATTGCAAACAGAGTACAGATTAATACAATTCAAGGGTAGCATTGTAACAAGGCAGCCAGCGGCATTTGTCCGAGAAAATAGACAACAGATAAGAAGTGCCAGAGTCATAGGGAGAGGGAAGAGGGGAGGGGGGAGAAGGAATGTAGGAAGGGTGGGAACAGGGTGAAAAGTGCAGCACTGGGTATACCAGGATGTTAGGGTAGAATCCAGTGAGGAGGGGAGGGGGGACCACTAGAGCAGGAAGGGAAGTGGAGAAACAAGGTTAAGTTGGGCAGTCACAGGAGCTGTTGGCAGTGAGATAGTCCCGGAGCCTAGTTTTAAACATACCAATTGTTGGGGCAGAGGAGATGGTTGGGCTGAGGCCATGAACCAGAGTGGCGCTCGATAAGCAAAAGAACGTTGTCCCTGTGAAGTGTGACAGTGGGGAAATTTCAGTAGCTGTAGCGTGGATCTCCTAAGGCACCATTTGTTAATTCGGTGTTGTAACAGAGTTGAGACCCCAGAAGGTGCAAGGCCAAGGTAGATTTTTTTCGCCATGGAGCAGGTGAGAAACTTTATGCGGTTTGATAGTTGGAGCCAGCCGGTCTGAGTGACTTGCTACTGGCTGTTATAATCCTATTCCCACACAGTGTATTAACAAACTATGAGGGACCTCACAGCTGCTTGAGTACAAGTCTCTCCAAGCATGAGTAATAGTAGCAGTAGTTTTGAATCCCAGGCAGTGGAGGGCTCACAGCTCTTAACCATAATTAATTAACAGTAAGTTGTGGTTTACACTCACAGGCTTTGGAGGAGTTCATACAGTCCACTAGGATGAAGCATTCCACAATTAAGTATGACAGTCACCTGCATGAAAAATTGGATTAATTATCATTTGATTACATTGGCTCCTGCAATATCCTGCAAGGATATCCCTGGCTGAAATTGTTCTTCATTCTAATAGGGCAGAGCTCTGGTTACTCCAGTTCTAGAAGAAACCGTGTTATACCATAGTGAAGTGCTGCCTGTTTTGGGGGCACTGGTTGTAGGAAAGTTCATACCATTTTCTGCCCTAGCCTCTCCTAGTAGAAGTATTTGTAGGTAACAGTGTAAGAACACTGGCTTCTTTTTTTTTTTCCCCTGCGAGGCTGGGGCTAGATCAGAGCCAGTAAGCAACAGTGTAGAGGCATGACTTGTGGTGACCTTACATTTTCATTTTTGTCAGTGTTTCCACTGTATGTAGAAATTGAAATGCTTTCTTAGTGAATTGTATTGCTGCAATTCAAAAATTACCAGAAAGACTTTTCTGTCGCAAACAGATTTATAAGCAACTATCTTTTCAGTAGGCCTGCAGCTGTGTGTCTGCTCGTACTGTTCTCATATTTTAGGACTGCCCTTCCTTTTAAAATCTGTATCATACAAATACATTTTCGCAGACTTAGTAAAAAGGGATGTGATTGCAGAGTATTATGTCCTGTATTTTCACATTGTCTCCCTTTTACATGATCTTGAAAAATAAAAAAAAATTGCCATTTTCACAAAATCACATTTGGCAAGTTACAAAGGAGATATAGGCTTTAATAAAATTATAGGCCATCTACCCTGGTGTCGTCTTGTGATCCATTAGGAAAAGTTGACAAAGAGAAATGTTTCCCAGGTTTGACGACATTAAACAAACTAGGACTTTCATCTTAAACACAGCTGTTTTCAGTTTTCTTGTTTTTGTCAGAGAAACCTGTTCTGAAAGATAGAAAATTAGCTTTTGAGAAGCTAAGAACGTGCTGGCAGAAAGATGAGCAAACAGTCGAATTAGTGACAAATTTCCCAACTACTTAGAATAACTTTTTTTTTTTTTTTTAATATGTTGAATGAAGTGTGGTTTGAAAGGCTCTCCACATTCTCTTCATGCTGAAATGGAACATCTGGGCTTTTTTTCTGACAGAGATGAATGACATAAATTAAAACCAAAAAAAACCCATATAGTTGAAGTGCTCTTTTTAACATAATTATACCTGCTTCATTTCGGTGATACAAAAGAAGGATGAAATGCCAATTAAGCCTGGCGAGTTAATGAGATTGCAAGTGAATAGTGGATTGTAGTGGGCTTGGATCCCACCGGAATCAACTAGGGAGAGGTCCCTGGATTTGTTCTTTTTTTTTTTTTTTTTTTATAACAGGAATGGAAATGTTGTAGTTATCATTTACTGGTTCACGTTGTAGTTTTGTCTGTGCACTCAGCTTCTGTCAAATATGCAGTTGGGTACATGTTACTGTCAATAGTGGGACATAGCTTTTTAAATCCCCTATATTGATGTTTACATATGATTTGTCTCCCCTTAAATACTTGCGTAGGGTGATTTTTTCCACCCTTCCCCTTCTGTGAAACTACCAGGCTTCTAACCATGGCAGCAGCCAGACCCTGGTGAACGGGGATGTTCAGTTTTAGAATTTCAGGGGTTACATGAGGAAAAATAAAGCAAAGGGGAGACGGAAAAAAACTAAAAGTGCAGAAAGAAAAAGCAGAGTGAAACAAAATTAAAGCAGCATTGGGACAGACAAGGGGACAGTGCATCTCATGACTTTCTTATTTGGCACTCCCCCACCTTGCTGTGTTTTCCTGAGGTCAGCATTGATCTGTTATGTGTAAGTTTTTTCAGTCTCTGAACAGGTAATATTGTCTACATTGAGGGATGGGGGGAGCTGTTTTTTAGACTTGCCTTGGCCCCCCCAAATGCTGGTGTCCTGTGAGAGCATTTATGAAGCATTTGTTTTTGGCAGTGCAATGCTGACTGCTTGTTCCATGGAACTAAAGGGCAGTGATTGTAGGGTGAAAAAGTATAAAATGTGCAGTGGAGGGTGCCGTGTTTGTGGAAGAAGTGCATTTTTTTTTAAAGCAACATGTTTGAAAATATACATGTGTCTGCTTGGAAAGGAGGGCAAACACAAAATGAGATTAGGAAATAATAAGCTGAATATGAAAATATGAAATGAGATGTTAAAAGTCAACCTTTTGTACAGCAGAGGCTTTGTGTGGAAACATGAGAGTAGAATATAAAAAAAAGTTTAGCCATTAACAAGAGCTCTGGTTTATGGTTTTTATCTGCCAAAATGGTAAAAAATCATGAAACATTGCTGCTAAAAGGTAAGAATACCTGTAGTGGCGCTGGCCTAAACCACCTCAGTTCCTTTCTTCCCATGTCATAGAGCTCATTACCTCATCGGGGACCTGGAATTCTTCTTCAAGTAGCTTTCCTGGTAAGTTTGATATAGTGGTCTGGAGGTACCCTTTTTTTCACTTCCCATGCTCCAAGGAGCCTCCTGACTCTATACCAGGCTCACATCGGGTCTCCTGGGGATCTCAGTGATCCCTTGCCTGGATTGATGTCTCTCTTGACCCCTGATGTGTAGCCGACCAATTCCAGTGACTGATCTGTACCCCCATCACAGGACTCTTAAGCAGATGGATACCTTGATGAGGAAGATGTTTACTACGACTGTGTCTTCCCTGACCATGGCATCACACCAGGCACACATGGTGGCTCATCAGTGACATCTGTGGGCTCAGATGCATGCTCTTCTTAGATGCTTCTGAGTGACAAAGTGCAGGTGGACCTTGGCATCTTTTCTAAGTGGATAGAAGTACCTCAGCACCAGATGGGAACATCTTACGACACTTCTGAGGTGGCTTCCCACTTGGTAGCTTTGGCCATCTGTCTCAGACAGATGTCTTGGCTATGCCTGTGCTGGTTAGATCAGGTTACCTGCTGCAAGGCCTAGAATGCTGTGTTCTGGGGACTCCCTTGTTTCGAGCAGGTGGGGCAGCACCTGTTGGAGCCAGCTGCACCTCGTGCATCTCAGACCAGCTGCCCCCGACAGTGATGATGATTGGGGAGATCCCCCTTAGTTTTTTCCATTGATTGAGGCCTGTGACCTCAGGGTTGTACCTGCTCCTCCCCATTAAGCAGCAAGTTTATTATTCAACCAAAGAATGGGGCGAGACAGAGAACATTTATTCTTGGAAGATAGTAAAATCACTTACTGTAACTCCAAGTCTTCAAGAATATCTTCTCCATAGAGCCACACTCACTCATCCACAGACTTCCCCCAACTAATTGGGACCTAGAAATATGGTCTGTAGCTGCAAAGGCAGAACCTGTGGGCAGGGCATAGGCATCGACCCGTCCTGTGGACTGTTGCATGCCAGGGCCTTCTTTCTCACTTTATTTTTTTGTTGACCAGCCCTTGATATTTATGTTTTTGAACTTTCAGCATCCAGATGCACCTAGTTTCCCCATTTCTGCTGTGTAGTGTATTGGCTGGGAGCCATGGTATCAGGGGGAAAAGAGACTTCTCATCCAGACCTAGAAAAATAAGACACATAGACAGTGGACACTATAATGATAAACCTTTATTAAGAAAATGCAGTAGGTCATAACTGACTTAAAACCTATTTGTTATAATTTGTCTTCATGTGAATGCATTTAATGGAAGTACAGGATATGAACTGTGGTGCACATGTTTTCAATTTTGTTTGTTATATTATCAGTTACATGTCAGTAAGCATCAGTGTTTATGCCCTAAGTGATTTATGTGTCAGTTGGTTAAACAGATCACTAAAATCCTTGAAGTTGAATAACTACAAGCATAGGATACATAGCCCAGTTGCTCATTCCCACCCTTGTCTTCCCATTTTTCCTTTCCACCCAAAGGGATGTATTCCTTCCTCTGCTCTGTTAAGTGAGGCACAACCACAGCGGCAATTCAAAGCACCCTCACAGGATGACAGGTGATGACTACTTAAATTTAACCACTCCGTTGCTGTTCTGTGCAAAGTTATGACCTGTATACTTGGATACCTCCCACCTGTTCACTCTAGGCAGTAAGAATATTCGTTCCTTGAAGTCTATCGAGGTAGAATCTTCCAATAATCAGTCTTCTCTGTGGAGTCCCACTAAAGTGTGCATTTAAGGCACTAGGACTCTGCAGGAGGCAGAACTTTTCTGGAGGGCTGTCAGTGCAAGTAGGCCCTCCGCGTGCCACCGCACATGCCTGCTGGTATACAGCAGCACCAGCCCTCAACTGCCTCAGTTCCTTTTTTTCCCTGCCAAGTGCACAATAGCAGCTCCATTGACCATGTTGAGGCCAGAACTTTAATGTCTGTACCGCAACAGCATTTGGTTCTTCGGTTTTAGTTAAAAATAAACTAAAGTTTGTTATTTTTGTGTCAGTGCTAGCTCCTGACCTCTTGGGGTAGGTCAAGATGACACCATTTTCAGTGCCCCTTGACTTAGGCGTGTGGCTGACTTTGATTACAGCCTCTGGGCCTGGATCGCTGTTGGTGCCGCTGATGCCTGCCCCACCTATGGTGTCTCCTCTGGGGACGCGAGTGCCACAGAGCTACTGCTGGTTCTTTGGGGACCAGCAAGGTCGTCGACACTGTTGGTGGTGCCACATCTGGTTCTGGGCTCTTCAGTGTCTACTCTGATGCCAGTGCTGGTGCTGCTGATGGTGCCGCACAGGGTTTCACTGTCTGGATCGTTCTTTTCAGGGATAGTCCCAACGTCAGCCTCAGTGCCGCTGTCATTTCTGACACCACATCCAGGGCTGGGTCCAGTGTTGCCGAGGCCGCAGCCTGCATGTTCCCTTTTTTGACCCCCTCCTGTTTACTATTCTCTGGTTGTGGAGTGAGTAGAGAGAGGCAAGTCGGATCCTGGCCTTATCATCTCCAGTGGTGAGGATGATGACTCGTACCATGGTCTAGAGAACCCAGAACTGGCTCTTGTCACTGTACCCCAGGAGGATCTTTATTTTCAGGCTCTGCTCAGAAATATGCATTCTGCACTGAATTTTCAGCCAGAAGCAATAGAGCAGGCTAGGTGCCTCTAACTGGAGTTTCTTAATGGGCCTAATATTTCTGTCTTTCTGGTTCCTCCCATCCAGCCGGCCCTGGAGACGCACTCTGAGGTAGCTTGGAGGAGGCTTTCTGCTGTGGCATCTGTCCCCAAGCAGGTGGGCAAGAAATAAACTGTGCCTAAATATAATAGCATGTATTTCTCTTGGCAAATAGATTGTTATTCTGACTGAGAATGACAAAGCCATAGTGCCCAAGGAGGTTACCATGCACCCCACTAACAAGGAGTCATGCAAGGCAGACACCATGTTCAAGCGGGTCTATGCCTCTTCTACCCTTGGCATAAAGATCACAAACTACTGGGTCACTTCTGAGTTCCCTCCTTTGGTGCAAGCTTAAGTCTCTGGCAGAGGATGTGCCAGACCCAGAGGCAGTGGTGCAAGTGGTAGACAAGAAGTACAGGAACTCAGGCACTGGCAATTATGAAATACAGAATGAAGATCTTCAATCTAAAGGATAGCGGTGTCAAGGCACAACTGTCTAATTTTATGCTAGTAGATTCAGTTAGAGATATTAAAGTATTTCTAGGAAAATAGCACTGTTGTACAAGTCAAATGGTGTTATGGAAACCCTGATGATATATCACAGATCTAGAAACTGTCACTATGTTGCTGGTTTAAGAATTTCAGTTTTAGTGTCGGTGGGAAGAAGTACAGGAACTCAGTTCCTGCTGCAAAAAAGCTACAGGAACTGAGTTCCTGTGCGTTCCTGCTCACTTTCATCACTGCCCAGAGGTAAAACAAGAGACGCTACTTACTGTTAAACAAGGTATTGAATCTAATGGCCAGTGTCTTAAAACCTCTATGGATGCCTTTGCAGCAGCTTGCTCCAAGGCCGCAGGTATTTGTATCAGGTGGCACTCCTGGCTGCGGACTGCTAGCTTCACCCTGGACATCCAGCAGTAGATCATGAATGTGTCCTCCTTCGATGGCACATATCTGTTTGGACAGCAGGAGGAGCAGCAGCTAATGAGTCTAATAAAATGAGAATGACTCTTAAGATTCCCAGGCTGGATTCCTATAACTTGCAGGGGGCAGAGGACGCAGCTCTTTTCACAACAGGAAGCCCTTTTGTGGTAGAGGTAGGCGGCCCATAACAATAAATTCCAGTCTCCCCAGGCCTAGAAGGAAGTGCAGCCGAAGGCACAGGCACCAAAAGCGCTAAGTACCACCATTGGAAGCTTGGCAGATCCGCATTTACTGCCTGAGGCGGACCACTCTGCCTCACTGTAGAGGACACCTGTCCCAGTTTTACTATCCTTGGGAACTCATGTTGATGGACAGGTAGGTTTTAAGGATCATCTGAGAAGAGTACTCCCTGGAATTGTTAGAACTACTTGCCCTCGGCCGTGCCAACAGGCACCTCCCCTTGTCAACTCTGACATGTCAGAACTTCTGGCATATGATATTGCGAGCCTTCTGAGAGACAGGACAGTGGAAATAGTGCCAGAGTCAAAATGGAACACAGGGATCTCACTTTGAGATAGAGCTGTTGCAGCAGGTAATAACAAATGGGACTATGCCGCCAGGCACTAGGACCCCACGGAAAACTTCTAGCTAGCAGTCCAAGGCCTATTTTGGTGTGGTGTTGGTGAGGCTGTTTGAATTGGAGACCTGTTTCTTTTGGTATCAAACCTGTTTTTTGTGCTTTTAGTGGAATTGTGATTGCTTTTTGCTGGCTTCACTAGCTGCAAAGTTTAGTGCATAGTGGGGGAAGGGTGCTAATGGTCTGACCAGGGGCCTGAGCTACCCGATTGTTTCTGTAAGGCACAGGCTGGTCCCACCCTCCGTGCACCTCACCCCGCCTGCCCCAGGTATGTGATTTCCTTTATACCGGGGGGGTTCTGACATCACTTCCCCAGAAGGGCAAAGGACATGCACCTGTCATAGCAGAAGCAGACATCCAGGAAAGGAACAGCAGTGAGTGAAGAGGTGACTGCTATCTCAGTGGAAGGGAAGTATCTGCAAAACAAGGAGCTTTCATTGTTACTTGTTTGCGTTGGTGTTTGCATTGTAGAAAGGAGGGGTAGGAGTTTGAAGAAGGCTGTGCAATAGTTGCTTAAAGTTTCTTTTTGAGTGTGGACAGGAGGGATAGGAATGTAAAAAGCAGTTGCTCAGTCTATGTAGAAGTGTACGACAAAGGGGTAAGGGAAATTAAGAAAAGGAGAAGAATGTTTTGCACTGATAGAGGCGGAGAGGGGAGACTGGGGGGAATGTTTGGTATCCTTCATCTGGAAGGGTGGGGGTCACTGGTGGGCAACGACAGCAATGGGTAGGGTGGTAGGCTGCAACAACTACGGTGCGCCAATCTTTCTAAAAAATTGCCTGGAGGGTGGGGGATGTTTAGTGTGCAACCACATAGAGAAACTTAGAAAGGAGATCAAGGGTCTGCAGAAGGAACTAAGACAGGAAAGACAGACTGGAGGAGGTTATAGCCCAATACTGGATGGAGGGAGGAGGAGGGGAGATGAGGGAGGGCAATTTGAGCCAACAGTGGTGAGGAGAGGGTCAGAAGAAGGGAAGCAGAGACAAAGGGGCACAGGCCAAGAAGAACGGTGTCGGGGGACAAAAGATAAGTGGAAAAAGGAGATGGGGACTTGTGAGGGGAGAAGGAGAGGGAGAAGTGGCAAAAGTCATGGAGTAGAAAGGAGGGAACAGGTTACTATGAGGAGAGATGAAGTGGGCATTGGTGAAGGGTCTTCAGAAAATTGTTCTGCAGTACTAGAGAGGAGGGAGGTGATGAAATTGGAGGAGCAACTGATAGATGCTCAGATCAAACTGGAGTGGGAGGAAGCTCTGCTGGGGGAATTACAACGGGGGCAGAAGGGGTAACTACTGTGCAGGAGGAAGAGGAGGAGCCGGGAGCGAGAGATGGGGAGGAATGGAAGCAAGCAGTGAGTAAGAGGAGTGGAATCTTAATGCTGGAGGACTCAATACTAAGAGGAGTCAGGTGGGGGTAGCAAAGGGGAGAAGCATAGTCACATTTGGGTGGAGGCCATGCCAGGAATGACAGTGGATAGGGTGGGACAATCTGCTCTAAAATATGCTTGATGGGGTAGGCACAAGCCTCATTTAATTATACATTTGGGGATGAACGACCTGGCTGACAAGATGGTAGATATAGTCCAGAGGAGGTTTGAGGAACTAGGACAATTATGTGAGGGGACAGGAAGATTAATAACTCTTTCAGCGATACTGCCAGTGCTCAGGGCAAGCACAGCAAGTAAGCTGAGAATAGAGGAGTTTAATGGATGGCTAAGAACCTGGTGTCATGATAGAGGGTATGGGCTGGTGGGGGTGGTTAGGAACCTGGGAGAACAGTAGTCTCTGTGCCAAAGACAGACTACACTTGAGCGAGGAGGGAAAGAAAGTGTTGAAACAGGATGAAGGAGTACCTAGAGGAAGTTGGGAATTTCAACTAGGAACGAGGGGTGGCAAGTGGACAAGGAACATGAAGAGACCACAGGTTGGGAAACCATATGAGCTTAACCCCATAACAGTGACAAAGGGCAAGTATTATTGGTGATGCTAGTAAAGGAGGGCAGGATGGGAGGGAGGGGTGGAAGGTGGTTACCCTTAACGCTAGGAGCCTTGGGAGGAAAACTGCAGAGCTACAGGCTCTCATGGCAGAGGGAGAGATGGACATTGCAACCATCACAGAAACATGGGCCACCCAATACAATGACTGGGACCTGTCTGTACCAGGGTACAGGTTATTTTGTAGGGATGAAGTGATTGGGAAAGGGGGGGTGGCACTATATGTGAGGGAAGGACTGAAGTGTGGAAGGGAGGGGGGAGGGTAGTACAGAGTCACTTTGGGTGCAAATCCAGGATTCCAAAAATAGGATTCTCAGAATGGGAGTGGTGTACAGGCCGCCCTCTCAAACAGAGGACTTAGACAGGGAACTAGTGGGACAGATCAGGAGGACTTGCGAGAAGGGTAGAGTGGTGATTGTGGGGGACGTCAACATGCCAGGAGTGGACTAGAGTACCCCAACAACCAGGAATAGAAGGGAGCAAGTACTGCTGGATACCTTCCAGGACAGCTTCCTGATGCAAATGGTCAGTGAACCAACCAGGTTAGGGAATACCCTTGACCTTGTGCTGGCAAATGGGGAACTTAGGATGGAAGAACCGTTGGCAGGGAGTGACCACCACTCAGTATGGCTCACATTGGATATGGGCAAGGAAGGAGTGGAATCTGGCACAAGGGTGCTGGACTTCAGGAGGGCCAACTTTAGGAGGATGGGGAAGTGGTAAAAGTGTACCTGGCCAGAATTCAACCTAGTATGGGCACTAACCAGAGGTTGGAGCTCATAAAGCTGGGGATAGTGGAGGCAACCAGAACCTGCAGCAAGGCCCAGAGCAAGAAGGCTAGGGCTAAAAAAACTGAACTGGGTGAGCAGGGAGGTCATGGAAAAGGTAAGGAAGAAAAGAGCTGCCTTTAGGAGATGCAAGAAAACGGGAGGGGGGAGTACAGGGAGGAGTACCTGAAGGAATCGAAAGAGGTGACACAGGCAGTAAGGGGACCCAAGGCGTCTACGGAGCTCAGGCTGGCACAAGGAATTAAGAAGGGGGAGAAGGACTTCTTCAGGTACATCAGGGAGAAAAGGAACTGTAAGGGCCACATAGTAAGGATTAAGAAGGAGGGGGTTGGGTGGAAGCAGAGGGCAGTAAGGCAGAAGCGCTAAATGATTACTTCTGCTCAGTATTTATGAGGGAGAAGAGGGGGGTGATACCCAAGGGGGAAGAACAGTGGAAACGGGGGTGACAGATGGGGGAAATCATGAAGGGCAGAGTTCTGGAGGATTTCAGGGCACTGAGGGTGGACAAGGCGCCAGGCCCAGATGGCATCCATCCCAGGGCACTGAAGGAGCTGGCAGAGGTCCTTGTGGGACCTTTGGCAGACCTATTTAATGCCTCACTACACTCAAGGTGTGTGCCTCAGGATTGGAGGATGGCTCATGTGGTGCCCCAAGGATGAACCAGGGAACTACAGACCGGTGAGCCTCACATCCATCATGGGTAAGCTGATGGAGACTATCCTGAAGGAGAGGCTGGTGGCCCTCCTGGAGGCCAAAGGACTACAGGACAGCAGACAGCATGGCTTCATATGTGGCAGATCCTGCCAAACCAACCTGGTGGAGTTCTATGACTGGGTAACTAGGCAGTTGGATGGGGGCCATGCAGTGGATGTCCTGTATCTGGACTTCAGTAAGGCATTCGACTCAGTGCCACATGAGAGACTGGGAACTAAGTTAGAAGGGGTGGGTGTAAAGCTGGAAGATGGATAGGGAACTGGCTTCAGGGAAAGCAACAGAGGGTGGTGTGGGGGAGGGGGAGCTGTCATCCCCAAGGGTAGTGACGAGTGGTGTTCCGCAGGGCTCGATGTTGGGACCAGTGTTTGGGATATTCATTGCAGATATATCATTGGACATCAAGAGCAAGATCAGTCTGTTTGCTGACGACACCAAGATGGGAGTGGTGGTGGACAACCTAGGGGGATGGCAGGGGTTACAGGATGATCTGGCAAAGCTGGAAACCTGGTCAGTCACCTGGCAACTGGCGTTTAATGCCAAAAAGTGAAAGTTGCTGCATTTTTGGGGTGAAGAATCCAAGGAGGAGTTACCAGCTGGGGGGAGTGCAGCTAGCCAAGACAGAGGAGGAGAAGGATCTGGGGGTGCTCATTACAGGGTGAGTGAACAACTCGGCACAATGTAGGAAGGCAGCTGCAAAGGCCAACAAAATGCTGGGTTGCATTGCAAGGGGTATATCCTCGAGGAGGGGGGAGGTGATTCTACCACTGTATAGATCAATAATTGGACCGCACCTGGAGTACTGCATGCAGTACTGGTACCCATATCTGAAGAGGGACATTGTTACTGGAGGGGGTGCAGCGCAGGGCGACAAAGATGATCAATGGGCTGGGGGACTTACCATACGAGAGGAGGCTAAGGGAGTTGAACATGTACTCACTGGAGGAGAGGAGGGACAGGGGGGACATGATTGAAACCTTTATGTACGTGAAAGGAATAAACAAGATGGGAGGGGAAGGGAGGGACACCCGGGGCCATGATACGAGACTGGAGGGAGGAAGGTTCAGGAGGGAGATGAGACACTTTTTTACAGAGAGGGTGGTAGCTGAGTGGAATGCGTTACCGGCAGAAGTGTTATCTAGTAGAACAGTGGACTGCTTCAAAAGGGGTCTGGGACAGGGCAAGTGGGAGGGTCAATGGAGGGGAAATGGTGGGAGGGACGGTCAGCTGCAGAATAAGGGGTGCAAGCTGCACATACGAGCAGACTTGATAGACCTCTAGGCCTTTATCTGCTGGCAAATTTCATATGTTCGTAAGGCGGGGGACCGCCCCTGATGTCAGCTCCACCCACAACGTCAGCCACTGTAAAAAGGGGAGGTCTTCCGGTGCCACCTCAGTTCTTTTCCCACTGTCGACCCAGCATCTTGGCTCCATAGACGCCTTCTGCTTCCCATTGACCATTTTTTTTTCTGCGCTCCATGCAATTCAGTTTCATAATTATTCAGTCACCTCTTATATGTCTACCGAACCTTTTACATCTACACTACAGCGTAAAGCTAAGTGTGCATGCAGCAAGCAGATTCCAGCAAAGGACAGCCATTCAATCTGTCTCTTGTGCCTGGGACCAGAGCACAAGATAGACGACTGCCCACACTGCCAAAGCTTCAACCAGCTTACCCACATCCACTCCCTGAAGACTCTAAAAGCCTACCTCCTGGAACAAGTGGCCACTATACAGAAGTCACAAAATGGGCACAGCTCCTCTTCCTCCGCTGATGACACTTCCCTCAAGGAGAAAAAGTATTCAGGGAAGCACCACAAGAAGGATAAGGATAGATCCAGGTCAGACTTATGGTCACGTTCTCTGCACAAGGGTAAGGCCTTCTCCTTAGGCTGGAAATTGGATTTTGCCCTGCAGTTGTTAGCTGTACCTGGGGCTTCAGCCTCCCGACTATTCCCAGATGTCAGGCAGGAGCTCAGGGTATGGGCCTTCTCAGGCCCCATCTTTTTCTTCGTTGGCTATCAGACCCCATAAACAATTGATAGGGTTTAGGGCCCAGGACTTGGCTGCTTCTTCCTGTACGACGGGAGTCCGGTCAGGCTCTTCCATTGTCAAGGCCTCATTTTACTGTCTATATGTTCTCCTATACCCCCTTACCCCAGGTTGCACCTGGAAACGAGCCTTGGCTCAGTGTGCTTATCCCAACCAACAAATATTAAAAAAAAAAAAAAAAGGCCTCGTTCTCAAGTTTATCAGCTACGTCTGATGACCGTGGCAAGCGCCAGGGTGTCAGTCCTCCAAACAAAGCACCCGCAGCACCTGACCTGTCGTCCGCAGTTACTTTGGACCGATGACAGGCTACCACGACATCTGCCATCACGGCTGTGGTGTCCGACAAGGCTCTTGTCTCCCAGTTGCTGTCAGCGCCCCAAAGGCCTGTGCTAGAGGACCTGATGGCAGTTGACCTGATGTCGGTACCTTCGAACCCCCTGGCAACAGGATCCGACAACCAGTCTCCAGTTGATGATCTGACACCAGGGCCCAGGGAAGATGATCAGACGCCAGTCGATGGGACTGACGGTGGTCTGTTACGGGAGCCTCCCCAGATGCCAGAGCTGACGCCGGCCCCTTTGGGGCCGATCGGCAAGGCACCAGAGCGACCCTCAGGCTCAGTGGTCCCCTTGGCAGAGGTCGGCGCTCTGTTTACCAGCTGGTGGAACACCATTAAAGGTGACATCCTCCCCAAGCCAGAGCCTATAGAACTGCCAGTGGCTGTCCCTCCGCTGCAGCTGATGATTCCCCTTAGATCACAGACACCTCCCCTGATGCCAGCCTGCCCGACTCCAGGTGGCTCAGACCATGGCTCAGATGGATGTCGGAGCCATGGATCTCACACCTCCTCGCAGTCTTCCTCAGATAGCAGGAGCAGGTCCAGGGACCGTCACTCCCGTGGACGGAGCAGGTCTAGGGGATGCCACCCCCAACATCACAGCAGGTCCACTGACCATCAGTCAGAACATTCAAGGAGCTACAGTGATTTCTCCTTATCCTATGCCTCTTTGGAGGACAACCTCCCCCTGCCCTCACGGATCCCAGGAAGGACTCACTGAGGTCACCACCTGACGATCCTAACTTCTTAGAGGTGATGAGGCACATATAATTCCTCAATCAATGAGAAACTGAGGACTTGGACCCAGAGAGGAGATGCCTGGCTAAATTCCTGGGGGCCATTGACCCCAAGTTGCTGGTCATTCCTCCTTTTGTAGAACCATTTCAAGATGTCACAAAGCTGACATGGAAACACCCATCTACTACGTCAGCAGTGCCCAAAAAGGCAGACCGTCTTTACAGAGCGCCCAGAAATGAGCCACACCTTGGTGAATAGCCTTAGGCGTACTTAGTGCTGACAGCGGCCTATGGAAGGTCGCAGCAGCTTAGACACACCTGCTCCCAACCACCCGACAAGGAGTCTAAGAAAATAGACCAGTTGGGGCAGAGAGTGTATGCTTCCTCCACCTGTACCATCAGGTCACTAAACCTTCAGGTACATATGGTCATGTACTAGAAGTGCCTGTGGCAAAAGGCTACAGACCTCGCAAAGACCCTTCCCAGACTCACAAAACAAGACAGAGCCCCTGGCAGTTCCGAAGTCTGGTTCTGATGTGGGCAAGCTTGTTCTCTGCAGTTCCTATGATGTGGCAGATACTGCGGCCTGGGCCGCCACCTCAGGTGTGTGCTTCAGGTGGCACTCTTGGCTGAGGGTGTCTGGATCCAGGCAGGACCTCCAGGACACCATCCTGGATTTGCCCCTTCCAGGGCCCGATTCTTTTCGGGCAAGACACCAAAAAGATTATAACAGGCCTACAAGATTCAGACAAGGCAGTTTCAGAGGGACATAAGATGTATTAATCTGAACCCTATTCTCCTAGGTGCAGACCCTTTCGGAGGCATCAAGGGCAGCAATCAAAGAAACAGCCACAATATGGAGGGTTCAAAAGAAAGGCACCCCCTCAAGCAGCAGACCCTCAGGGACAGTGCTCATCTAAGCAGCCTAGAGCTTACCTCCACACCCCTTCCGCCTCTGCCTGACTCCTTGCCCACCCCCCTCCTCCAGCAGACCTGTTAGGGGAGGCAGTGGGAGGGCGGTTCTCCCTTTACCTCACAGGTTGGTCATATATCACCACAGATCAGTGAGTGCTGCAGCTCATAGAAAAGGGTTAAGCTGGACAACCCACCAGTCCCATCGACCTGCCTCCCATCCCATGCAGGTCTCATCCATGTGGAAATCCAGGCCCTCCTGTCCAAGTGAGCCATTCAAGTAGTGCCAGAACCCCAAAGGGGCAAGGGGTACTACTCTTGCTTCTTCCTGGTCCTGAAGAAGACAGGAGACCTTTGTTCCATCCTAGACCTCAGTCAACTGAACCTCTTTATAGAGTACAAAAGGTTCAGGATGGTGACGCTCTAAGGGCTAGTTCCCTTACCGCGCCATGGAGATTGGCTCTGTCCCCCTGGACGTGCAGGATGCATACATGCACATAAAGATCCTGCCATCTCATAGGAGATATCTTGGGTCCATGATTGAAGGACAGCACTACCAGTTCAGGGCCCTGCCCTTTAGCCTATCCTCAGCACCTCAGATGTTAACCAAGTGCCTGGCAGTGGTGGTGGCAGCTCTCAGGAGGCAGAGACATTACATTTACCCCCTCCCTAGACGACTGGCTACTGTTGGCTTCATCCAGAGAACAGCTCTGCCACACACTACAGTGCACCTTCATCATGTTCCAGAACCTTGGGATTACACTGAATCTCCCATAGTCCACCCCATGGCCATCTCAGAGACTCCAGTTTATAGGAGCCATCTTGGAAACAGGTCAAGAGAGAGCCTTTCTCCCACCGGACAGGGCAGATCACCTTCAGGCGCTGGCTCAGAGACTAGTCTCGGTAAGCCAGACTCCTGCCAGAACGATTCTACAGCTCCTGGTGCACATGACTGCAGCCATAGTGACCGTGCCTCTCGCTTGTCTGCACATGAGGACTGTGCAGTGAAATCTCAGGGTGCAGTGGTATCAGCGCAGCGATGACCTCGACCAGAGTCAGGATCTCAAAAGCAGTGCATCAAACCTTATCATGGTGGCTGATCCCCTCCCAGTTATCAATAGGGGTGCCATTCAGCAACCCCTCTCCTCAACAGGTAGTCACCACAGATGTGTAAGGCATGGGATGAGGTGCCCACTTCAGGAACTAACAGACCAGGGAATTCTGGACTCAAGCAGAGCGCTCTCTCCACAGAAAAGTTCTGGAGATGAGAGCCATACTTTATGCCTTACAGACATTCCAGAGTGACCTCCTTCCAGGCCCCACTTTAGTCCAGAAGGGCAACATGTCAGTGGTGTTCTACATCAACAAGTGGGGGGGGGGGGACACATTCTTAACCCCTTTGCAGAGAGGCCATGAGGATCTGGTACTGGGTGATAGGCCACGGCCTGGAACTTATGGCAATGCACGTTCCAGGTCTTCAGAACACACTTGCGGACAGCCTTAGTCGCTCACAATCCCAGGCTCTCGAATGGTGAGTTACTACAGGACGTAGCAAATGATCTTTTCGACAGATGGGACACTCCAGAGTTGGACCCCTTCGCGTCCCCACTCAGTGCCAAACTGCCAAGTTTTTGCTCATTAGAGCCAGGGCATGGTGTTTTCTGGCAAGACACGGTGTCCCTCTCCTGGACTGGGAAATTCCTCTGTGCTTTCCCACCCTTCCCCCTTCTGCAGCGAGTTCTGCTCAAGCTACAGTCGGAGCTAGCAACCTTGATGCTGGTAGCACAGTTATGGCCCAGACAGATCTGGTTCCCGCTTCTGCAGCCGATGGCGGTAGAACCCCGTCACTTGCTATCCCAAGAGCAAGGGATTCTAGTGCACCCCAACCTCAAGTCTCTGCATCTTCACGCATGACTCCTGCAGACTTAGTCAGAAGCAGGTTTGGGGTGACAGCTAGGAAACAGTCTACTAGGGCCGTGTACACCATGAAGTGGAAGCGGTTCAGCCTCTGGGCTAATACCCACAACCTGGATCCATTCGTTTGAGGTGAAGTGGGTCCTGGAGTATCTGTTATCCCAGTTGGACTTGGGTCTAAGCTACTCCTCCATAAAGGTACATCTTGCGGCTATCTCAGCCTGTCATGTACCAGTGGATGGGAAGACCTTGGCGCAGCTTGATCTGTCACGCACCTTCCTGCGAGGTATGCACATTAAACCTCCCATTCGGGACCCTGTCCCTTCATGGGATTTGCTGTTCATGTTAGAAAAGCTGACTTTGCCTCCCTTTGAACCAGCCGTGAGTTGCGAGCTCTGCTTTCTCTCTTGGAAAGCATTGTTTCTAGTTGCTGTTACTTCAGCCTGGAGAATTTCTGAGCTTCGGGCTCTCATATGTAAAGAGCCGTATTTGGTTTTTCACAGGGACAGGGTGTTCCTTTGCACAAATCCTAAGTTTCTTTCAAAGGTGGTGTCTGAGCTGACTTTCAACCAAGGCATCAACCTACCGGTTTATTACCCGGAGTACTCCAACAAAGGGGGGGAGGCATTGTTGCATACCTTAGATGTATATAGGATTCTTAGGTACTATATTGACCACATCCGTTCCATCAGGAAATCTGACCAGTTGTTTGTTTCTTTTGCCCAATGGATGTTGGGAGCATCAGTCACTAAGCAGACCTTGTCAAAGGGGCTGGTTAACTGTATTGTTTTCTGCCGTGAGAAGGATGGAAAACCCCTGCGGGGGCCAGTAAGAGGTCACTCAGTGAGAGGGATCTCTACATCATTTGCTTCGCTCAGCAACATGTCTGCAGCAGACCTCTGTGCCGCAGCCACCTGGAGTTCAGTGCATACCTTTATCCAGCACTACAGTTTGGACACTGCTTCCAAATGGAGGACAGGCTTTGGCCTGGCAGTCCTCCAAGGGCTTCTCTCTTAATAGCCCAGGGATGTTACCTTCTTTTCCACCGCCCTTCTGACCTGGTGATATCCCAGTACTGCTAGGGACTCTGTCCTAATTGTCATTACCTGCTGCAAAAGCTCTATCTCGAAGTCAGATAGTACAGATATATAAGAACTTACCGTAACAGTAGATCTTCGAGAAGAGCTCTTGCAGCAGGTATGCTTTCCCTGCTTCCTTCCCCCAGTGGTTTTTTTTTTCCCCCCTCCGGTTGTCCCTTTCAGGATGACAAAGCCTCTCTGTTTGTCCAATCCTTTAAGTTAGCTGGGTCTCCGGCAGGCATACTGAGTTGGTGCTGGGGGACCGCTCCCTTTATACAGTGGCTGACATCTTGGGCGGAGCTGACATCGGGGGAGGTCCCCCACCTTGGACTGCTAGCTAGAAGTTTTCCATGGGGTCCTAAGCCCTAGCAGCATAGTCCCATTTGTCGTTACCTGCTGCAAGAGCTCTTCTCGAAGATCTGCTATTACGGTAAGTACTTACATAACTGTACTTTCTACTCCCACCACTTCCTGGTATCAAAGAAATCAAGGGGCATGCGCCTCATTCTCGACCTCAGAAATCTGAACAAATATATGGATCAATGGCAATTTAAAATATCTCTGTGATTCTTGTTACCTTCCTTGAAACATTAGAACTGGCTAGCATCACTGGATATGCAAAATACATACCGGCACATACTGGTGTACCCCAGCCACCACATGCAACACTCATTCTGAGTAGGACACCACTTACAGTTCAGAGTTCTACCCTTTGGGCTTTCCTTGGAACAGCAAGTCTTTGCACAATACTTTGCACACCTCAGAAAGCTAGGACTCCCAAGTCTTCCTATATCCGGATGACTGACTAATTTCAAGTCCATCCAGACAAGAGGCAAAGCAGGCAGTGGCCACTGCCTCTCATTTTCTAGCATTCATGGAAGTCCTGCTGATTCCCTCAACATCTTAGCAGGAGCCCTCCCAGGAACTTCTATTTGTAGAAGCTGTTCTGGATACAATCCAGGTTCAGGCCTTCCTCCCAGACAGCAGACTATGGGCAGTCTTGAAGATGGCATGCTACATTATGGAACACAAGACTGTACCAGCCCACTTCATGTAGTGCATGCTAGGCCTCATAGCTTCCTCAGTGTTCACACTGCCTCTAGCAAGGCTGCACATAAGGGCAACTCTGTGGATAATTAGTACCCAGCACCCAGGCATCACACCTTCAAAACTACCTTATTCAGGTGACCAAACCCCTGGTGAAGTCCTTGATGTGGTGGTCAGTGGAGTGCAACCTCCTCCAGGCTTCCCCTACTTCCCACCAGAGTCAGAAGTGACTCTACATAGATGCTTCCTTGTTGCAGTGGGGAGCCCACTGCCAGTGTATAGAGACACAAAGTGCCTTGACTCATCAGAATCATATCTCCTTATCAATGTGCTAGAGATTTATGCAGTTCTGTATGGTTTTAAAGCCTTAGTGAACTTGGGGAAGCAAAAGACAGTTGTCTTCCAGATGGACAGCAAGTCTGTCATGTACTATATCAACATACAAGAATGAGAACTCTCTTACCCTCTCTGCAAGGAGGTAGTAAGCATGTGATAATGGAGCCTGGAGCAGGGGATCTTGCTTGAAGTAGTCTGTCTGCCAGGGTTCCAGAATACTCTGGCAGACGAGTTAAGTCGAACATAGGCAGATCCTCATGAGTGGTCACTAGCATCAGACATCCTGAGATTGCTGTTCGATGAGTGGGGCACCCCGGATGTGGACCTTTTTGCATCCCCATTCAACACTAAACTGTCTCGGCTCTGCTCCAGAAATCCAGGACATGGTGCTTTCTGTCAGGGTGCATTCATACTGTCGTGGCAGAATCTGTGTGTATATGCATCGCCTCTCATCCAGAGAGTGTTGTTCCAGTTGGAGGCACACGGAATCAGAATGATTCTAGTGATCCCCTGCTGGCATCGGCAGATATGGTTTTCTGTGTTGAATCAGCTGTCAGTGAGCAAACCCAGGGTTCTGTCACTCTAAACAGACTTATTGAGGGTCAGCTAGTCCTTAAACCTGTGCCTCCAGGTTCAAAGTATCTCTTTGGGTCTCTGAAATACTTTTGACAGCATGTAAACCTTTCACTAGGAAGACATATACAGTCAGGTGGAAAATATTTTCCATCTGTTGCTCCAAAACCCTCGTGGACCCTTCCAGGTGTCTACCTGAAAAGGTTTTGGAGTACTTATTGGATCTGTCTGATGCTTGCCTGCAGTATTCCACAGTTAAGGTCCACCTATATGCTGTATCAAAATGCCACAAACGAGTAGTAACTTTTCTTTGAACAGTGGTAGCTGTGCCAGGTTCTTCCTCAGGGTTGTCTTCATGCAAGGCCTCCCATCAGGAAGACACAGGCTCCCTGGGATATCAACCTTGTGCTGGATATGCTCACTCATAAGCCCTTTGAGCCTCTTGCGACATGAAGTTTCTAACTTGCAAAGCAGCATTTCTGGTAGCTGTCACTTTTGCATGCAGAGCATCTGTACTCCATGCATTGGTCGCAGATCCTTCATATACTGTTTTCCATAAAGATAAGCTGTTCTTCTTACAATCACCAGGTTTTTACCTAAGGTGATGTCAGAGTTCTGTCTTGATCAGGCTACAATCCTGCCTACCTACTTTGACTGCTTCCGGAATGAGGACAAGAGGACCATTAACTCACTGGATGTTAAGATGGTCAAGTTTCTACCTAAGGTGGTGTAGGATTTCCAGCTGAATCAGTCTGTAATACTGCCTACCTACTTTGCCAGCTTCCAGAATGAGGGAGAAAGGACTCTCTACTCACTGGATGTTAAGATGGTCCTTAGGTTTTACTTGGACAGGACTATGGACAGTCAATACAGCTCTTTATCTCTTTCAACCCTCATCAAAAGGAACAGTCTGTCACAATTGAGTGCATTTCAGTGTCGCTTGTAAACTGTCTTCACCATTGCTGCTGTGGCACAGGTTAAATTGGAGTGCAAGGTACACACCCACTCTACTGGAGCAGCTACCACTTCCATAGCAGAAATACGCTGTGTCTGTTGGAGTAGTTTGCAGAGCTGCAACTTGGAGCACATTGTATACTTATATCAAGCACTACACCTAGGACATCCATGTCAAGCAGGATGTCACCTGTGGCAGGACAGTTCTGAATGGATTACTATCCTGAGTGAGCCCTCAGCTCCATCCTCCCTACTCTGGGTGACCTTCTCTGAGCTTGGTACTCTGACCTGTTAGTGGGAATCTATGGGGAAGATTGATTCTTGAAAGATATGAAAGTTATCAATCAATCAAAATCTTTATTTACCCAGGCGATCACCATTGAGCAAGCTCATTTACAAGGTGGACCTGCAGTTTGCAAGGATGAGGGTACAGAATAGAGTACAAGTAAAATATACATAAAGCAACAGTAGCAAGACGTAGACAACAAAATATATACAGTGTAGAAATAAAGGTAAATAATATATACAGAGATGCCTTTATAATCCTATCCATCAATGACATGTTCATAGCCTATAAAGGAGTCCCTGGGATATGGAAAAGTGCATGCGTAGGAGGCAGGGATGCTGGCAGAAAGATTCTGGGATACTAAGCAGGTGGTATCAGGGCATAAGAGTGGGCGATGGGGGGTGTTGCAGTGAGTACATAGCACCGGTGGGACTGGAATGGATTGAGGTGAACCGGTGGGACTAGAATGGACTGAGGGAGGGGGGAGTAATCTTGATAAGGGAGCACTTAGTTTGAATGGGAAGGACTTCGATTGAGCGGAAACGTCAGCTAGACAACTAGGAACAGTGGAAACTTACAGAGTTCCACAAATGTTTTGCCATACAGGGTCTTGAACATAGCAAGACTAACAGGGGAGCTAAGTCTCAGCGATTTCTGTATCCTATTCCAAAGCATGGGCAGGACAAAGCTTATGGCTGTTCTTCCAAAGCGGGTACCGACCCTAGGTACTTTCAAGGAAACCAGCGAGTGACTTCTCAAGGCATAATTCCCAATCGGGCTTAGTGGGAGACAGTCAGCAATGTATTACAGGAGTTTGTTGGTGATGGCTCGGAGCGTCCAGAGGGCTGCATTTCTATACCGCCTGTGTTGAAGGGAGGGCCAATCCACAGCTGCATATAATGAACAGTGGTGGGTGGAAAAGGAGGCCTGTTATAAATCTAAGAGCTCTATGATACAGTACGTCCAATTTAGCAAGGTGTGAGGCTGGGCACTGGCCATATATGAAGTCAGCATAGTCAATTAGTGAGAGGAACGTGGATTGGATGAGCTGTCTTTTGGCGCCTGTGGTCAGGAGCCGATTTATGCTGAAGAAGAGTCCAAGCCTCTGCCTCAGCTTTTTCAGCAGTTCTTCTATATGTTCAACAAAGGAGAGTTTATTGTCTATCCAGACACCGAAATACTTGAATTTCGGTACGTATTCAAGATGTTCACCTAATAAGGTGGAGATGGAAGGTAATGGACCAGCAGTGGCAGAATATGTCCCCAGGCCAGTTGGTGAGAATAGCATTGCCTTGGTTTTCTTGGTGTTAAGTAGTAGTCTTTTACTGAGGAGCTGGTGCTGCAGGATGTTAAAGTCGGTTTGCAGGTCACCACAGGCAGCTTCAGGAGATTCACGGCTTATGTAGAGCACCGTGTCATCAGCAAACAGGTGAATGCTTGCTTCCTTAATGCCTACATCCAGGCTGTTGATGTAGATAGCAAACAGTAATGGTCCCAATATGGACCCCCTGAAGGACATCTCTTTTTATCAGTTTAAGTGAAGAAAGCTCCCCTTCAGCCTCGATTTGTTGTTGCCTACCAGTGAGGTAGTCATGGAACCAACACAAGGGGGTTCGGTCTAGGCCTATTGTTTGTAAAGTGGAGAGGAGCAAACAGTGGTCGACGGTGTCAAAGGCCTTACTGAGATCCAGGAAAACTGCACAGATGAATTTTTTGATGTCTAAGTCCCGTTGCCAGTCGTTAGTTACTTTTGCCTGGGTCGTAATGGTACTGTGCTTTGCTCTGAAGCCTGACTGCATAGGGTTTAGTAAGTTCGAGTTGTCTATGAAAGATCTCAGCTGGGTATCCACAAGTTTTTCTAGGAGCTTGGAGAGTATAGGGAGGAGGGAGATCGGCCTATAGTTATTTAGGTCACAGGGATACCCTGATATAAACAATGGGATGAAGTGAGCAACTTTCCATAACTGAGAGAGGGAACCTTTCGATAGGGATAGGTTGAATAAGTGAGAGATAGGTGCGGCAAGGATGTGATAAGCAATTTTCAAGTAATATGGGTCGAAGAAGTCAGCCCCAGCACTTTTTTTAGTATCCAATTTTAGGAGAAGATCTTCAACATCCTTTATGGAGGTGGGTAAGAATTGTTACTCGGTTCCGGGAGCTTAGTGTTGATCTGTGGGTGTAGTCTGCTTACCGGTGCATTATCGAATGCTAGGCCTGCAGTGGCAAAATGATTGTTGAAGGCCTGCAGGATCTCATTTCTGTCATTGATTATAGCATTGTCAGTGGTAATTTTGGAGGGAAGCACATTTCCTGGAGAATGACCAGTCAGTTCTTTTAGTGTGGACCAGAACTTGGTAGGGCATTTTGATGCAGAATCTAGCTCAGATCAGTAAAAATTGGCCTTGGCCTCTCTGACCATCTTAGTGCAGGCATTTCTAGCGGTCCTGTCTGTGTGTGATTTGCGAGCCTTTTTCCAGAGTTGATCTCTTTTTAGTAAGGCAGCCTTGAGGTCCACTGAGAACCAACGACATGTTCTAGCTTTTATACATGCTTTTACCAGAGGAGCATGGTTATTTAGGGCACTGGTTCTAATTTCATGGAAGATGTCGTATGCATTACTCACCAATTTAGCAAGGTAAAAACTCTGCCAGTGCAAAGAGTTTTTTAATTCATTGAATATGCGAGAGGATCGAAGTTCCGTCTGGACATTTTAGTGGAAAATTTAGATGCTGGTGAGGGTTTAGCGTCAGTTCTTATACCAGCAATAAAGCAGTGGTCACTAACATCAGCTGAAAAAATTCCGGCATGGGAAAATGAATATGGTTTGCTTACGAGAAGGACATCCAATAGGGTGCTGTTCATTGGGGTTTTCTTGTTAATGCGAGTTGGCTCAGTAATAAGTTGTGTGAACCCGTGGGAGTCACAGAATTGCTTCAGGGGTAACGAGACCTTAATCAACCAATCATAATTAAGGTGTCCTAGAATAATTGTTTCAATGGGGACAGAGCCCATAATAGATGACGGATGGGACAGGAGCTGAGGCCCCGCGGCTGGTGGTCTGTAACAGCCTATGACACGGAAAGCCATTGATGGGGAAAGTTAGCTTTAAGGGAAAATATTCAAATCCACCTGCAGTAGAGATAGAGTCTAAGAGGGACACTGAAAATGTGTTGTTGACGTAGATGACTACTCCGCCTCCCCTGGTCTGCCTGTCGGCTCTAAATAGGAGGTAGTTAAGGATGTTAACATCTCTATCTGGGATGGATGCCTGAAGCCAGGATTCAGAGAGCACAAGTACGTCTGGTGCGGTATGAGTAATCCATGCCTGGACTGATGTAAATTTCTTTAAAAGACTGCAAACATTTGTGTGCATAAAGCTGACTCCTTTCAGTCTTGTAAGGTCGGATGGAGATGAGAGAGCTTTTGTGGGACCAGGGTTGAATTCAGCATTACCTGAGCACAAAAGTAGTAGGAACACAATTTTCCTAAGGGCAGCGAGGAATAGTTTGAAAGCACGAATCTTTCTGCATCTAGTATAAGTTTGAGTGCGGGGGTCCGGAGTCCAAAGTTTCCCCTTGTGCTGACCTAGGGACGGTAGCCTATGGTCCATCTAGTATAGCACAAGACGCTGTGAGGGTTTGGGTAGGTGGGGTGAGGGGCCACGTATAGGTAACAAGGTAGCGGTCCTACCTCGAGGAGATTCCACAAAGTGAGAAGGGTGCGGAGTCGTGTGGTGGCAGCATAAGTTATTCGTAGTATTAATATAAAGGCAGTCTAGCAGTGGTAGACATGACTTTATGTTGGGGTCAGTTCTGCTCGAATGGTCTGTCACGTGGGGTACCATACATAAGCAGGTAAGTAACTGAAACCACACAAGGACTGCCATGATTGCCCAATGTGTTAACAGGGTGCGAGTTGCACCAAGACTCCCTAGCTAGGTTCTATAAGTCTCAAGGATCACTGCTCTGTGTTAGACTAGCTAAAAGAGACAGGGATTGATGGTACGCAAAGATACATGAAAACAGCTTGACGGCACAGATGTCTTAAGGATTTATCTTCAACAGGCAGGGGTATCCTACCGATTACGCTTCATGAACAATATCGGGGAATTGCTTAGAAGAGACGAGTGAGCTCAAGAGAGAGATCACCCTTTAAGAAGTTACAGAAAGGAGAGCCCTTAAGCAGTTGCTGTAATTAACTAGTGTAAGACCTAAGGGGCGTGGATCACTGGGAAGTGTACTTAATAAAGGAGGGGGGTTGGGCGAATTTGTCCAGAGAGCAGTGCAGCAAGGAAGTGGCCGAGCTGTGTTTTGAAAAAGGTGCCTTGTGTGCTTCCTTTCTCAGTGGGGATCTGCAGCATCCAATTGGGAAGCAGCCACAGTCCCCAGGAGCCAGTCCAATTACGGGGATTGAAGCCTGACAGCTCTGAGCTAGGAGCTGACCAAACATACCTGCTTTCCTTGGTCATGGGGTGGTGGTGCTGGATGCAGAGGTCCTGCTGCCAGCGTGTAGCAGCGCCAGGGCCACTCAGCTGAAGTAGAGAGCCTTGTTTGGGATTGTATCTAACATAGAGCAGAAAAAAAAGGTGGGCTGTTAGTTAAAAAGCCAGAGACAAAGGTCAAGTAAATTGGTGGGAGGGCCCTGGCCAATTTAGTGCTTAGGGCAGGAGTAGGTGCAAATAGTGGGAGAGAAAGGTTCCTGCAGAGAGGTCTGGTCAAGGTGCCAGGTGGGAATTTAGCAAAACAAAAGGCTGATTTGGGGACCCTTCATTTGGACCAGGGACAGCTGGGATGGAGGGTGTGTGTGGAGAGGACTCAGGTAGTCTGGAATGGGTAGAGAAGATGGCCCAAAATGCCAGGCAATGTTACAGAATGTGCTGGTTCGGGGCTGTCAGGAGAGGGAATCGGGTCCAGTAGATGGCAGAGAAACATTGTGGGGAATAAGGATGAATGAGAGGAACTGTGATGGGAAAAGTGTGGCAGAACAAATGGCAGGCAGTGGTCAGTTCTAGCTATTCTACAATATTGGGCAATTAGTAGAAAAAAATCAGTAGTGCAAGTAGTAAACTTTATAAATGTCAGGTAGTCAGTTACAGTTCGCTACAACTCTACTAGTCAATTCCTACATATACAGTGCAATAGTTTAAAGGTAAAATGTTTAAGCAAGAGAAATATTCAGTAGTGCAAGACATATGCTATATAGAAGTCAGGCCTAGCTAATACAGCAGGCTAAAGAGCCAAAAATTCCAGGAGGAGAGAAAAAGAAATACATATTTCCACATGAGCAGTAAATTCAGCAGAAAAAATTGTCCAGAGAGCAGTACAGCAAGGCAGTGGCCGAGCTGTGTTTTGAAAAAGGCGCCTTGTGTGCTTCCTTTCTCAGTGGGGATCTGCAGCATCCAATCGGGAAGCAGCCACAGTCCCCAAGAGCCAGTCCAGTTGTGGGGATTGAAGCCCTGACAGCTCCGAGCTAGGAGCTGACTAAACGTACCTACTTTCGTTGGTCAGAGGGTGGCGGACTGGATGCAGAGGTCCTGCCGCCAGCAGGTAGCAGCGCTAGGGCCACTCAGCTGAAGTGGAGAGCCGTGTTTGGGCTTGTGTCTGCTTTCCTTGGTCAGGGGGTGGCGGGCGGATGCAGAGGTCCTGCCGCCAGCAGGTAGCAGCACCAGGGCCACTCAGCTTACAGTAATTGTTGATCTTCGTATATATGTTCTCCATGGATTACCACACTCGTCCACCATATACTAGACTCATGCCCGGTATTGTTGTGTTGGTATAAAACAGCAGATCTTCCAGTGTCAGTCTTCATCATTCATCACTGGTAGGTGATTTGCCTGAGACGAGCAACCCGCAGGAGAATTTTTTTTAAGGGAGAGGAGCCGGCGCCAATGGCGCCGCCCACGATGCCAACTCACAGCGTGGCGCTTGTGGGTTGGCCAGTAACGGCCATTAGTTCCGCCTCAGTTCTGCTTCTCCCACCATAGAGACAGCACCTCACTCCCACTCTGCTTTTCCACTGCGTCAGTGGCCTAGTCTGCTGCTTCTGTGGCCTAGTTAGTGCGGCATCGCTGCCTTCGGAGCCGTTCCTGTCGACACCTTTGCCGTTTACCTCATCTTTGCCTCAGTTCTGCTGTCAAGCCACTCAACGCTGTTCCTGAAGCTGGTAAGACTGTTTCATTTATTTTTTTCTGGGCGGCGTCGTCTATTCTGTATGGTGTTTTATTTTCTCGCTCACATCATGTCTGGTTCAGGGTACAGAGAGTGCTCTTCCGAGGCGGGCCAGACGGCCTCCCATGGCGTTGGTGTCCCTGCAGCTGGCAGTTTTCTGCAACGGACCGACGTAATGCATGTCTTACCTGCCTTGGACCTCAGCACGACATGGACTACTGCAACGTCTGCATCTCAATAGAACACTGCGTTCTTGAGCACCGCTCGTTTAAAGTCGACAGAGCCCCCCTCAGTCCAAGCGTTAGTCTCTTTGCCCTTCCCCTGGGTCCCCTCCTGGATCTGTGTGGCCCAGTGAGGAGGAGGCCTCCTCTTCTTCTAGCTTTGCTGCAGAGGAGGCTTCTACCATGGTGCTGGAGGACTGGTCTGGCCCCTCCTGGGGCCAGGCCAGGCTCCACCGTTGTTGTGGCCCATGGTCATTTTGTCCGGCAAGGGGCGTTCCTTGGTGCCGCCCGCCGGCACCATCTCAGATCCTGGAGCTGTTCGCGGCTCCAGTGATCGAGGGGTTGATGTGAGGGGTACTGGGTCTGCCAGTGGCGCCGCAGTGGAGAACCTCTGGGGTCGCCAGACTGGAAGTCTTCAGGACCTCCTCCTCTCTTGGAGGCGGATGATCGGGAGACCGACCTGTACTGGCGGCCTGACTCCTCCGAGTCGGTGGGTTCTCCGGGGCCTAGAACCCTTGTGCTTTCCCAGGTGCCCCCCCCCCCACGACTCTGGTGACTGCGATTGGGACTGGCTCCTGTGCTGATGGCGGCACCGGGGGCATGTAGCAGGACGATGGTCCCTGGGCTGTGGGAGTGGTGGTCTGGGTGTTGGGGGAGAGGTCAGTTGCCATCCCCGGTGCCATCCCCCTTCCTGATGCTGGGGCCAAAGCCCTCTCCTTTGCGGCCTCCGTCGGGGGCCCTGTGTAATTGAGGGAACTCTTAGCACAGGGTGCAAGGAAGAGGTCTTCCTTGGAGTCAGTGGGGTTGAGGGAATGGGGTTAGGTGCTGCGGCCCTCATCCATAGCCCTTTGGGGCTCAGGGAGGAGCCGTAGCGCTGAGCCTAGGTTCTCTCCTTCGTCTCCTTCGAGGGAGTCCTCGGTGGGTGGGACTGGGGACTGCCCTTTTGGACTCATGCAGCCCTGGTCCCCTCATAGGGATGTTTCCCTTTCAGGGCTCAGTCTGTATCGCTTCAGACTGGTTAGGCGGTCATTGACAGAGCAGACCTGCGAATCTCTTCGTTGTTTGGGATCACCTGCTAGGTCTCCTAGCCCTGGAAGAGGTAGGTCACTTGCTGTGACCAGTCTTTCTCCCTTGCCTCTGCGTTCAGCCCCTCTTCTCCCATGCCATGTGGGTCCTTTGGGGCCCTTGACCTGGGTGCAGTTTAGATCCTAGGCTGTGGATTTTTCCCCACTATGTTAGGGCCATGGACAAGTAGGTCTTCCACCTGTTTACCCCACCGCATCCAGAATCTGAATTGTCTGGTTCCTCTGCCTCCTCATCTTCTTCCATCGAGGAAGAGGAAACTTTTGTATACATGTCCTCTAATGCTGATCAGACACAGTATCAGTGCCTCCTTGCGAGGCTGGTCAAGGACCTGCACATCTCGTACATTGCCCCACGCAATACCGAGAGTGTGACGCAAGTCTTTTTAGGTGAATACAGTGCAATCACTGGGTGATCCCATCCTGGCCTTTTCCCTTCCAGGAGGCATCATACAGCACCTGGCAGCTTCCAGCTTCCCCAGCTCCAGCCCCTTTGGACTGCCAGCTGGTACTGCGCACCCTGGGAGTCTCCAGATTCCTTGCTGCATCCCCTTAAGGGGCAGTTGAATCTGGACACTCCTACCAGGCATAGACTCCCGATCTGCGACCAGCCCCCAGATCTGGACTCTGCAGAATTCGACCGCCTGGGGCACAGAGTGTTCTCAGTGCAGATAGTGCTCTGCATTGCTTCACCTCAGGTGCACCACATTGCCTATAACAGGCACCTGTGGTTGATGCTGGGTCTGGTTCTGGCATCGCTGCCTGACTCAGAGGCAACTAGGCAGGCCTCAGCCCTCTCTGCGATAGGCCTGGAGTTGGCAAGGCACTAGTCAAGGGCATCTTATGGTGCCAGTGAGGTCACTTCTAGGTTTACAAGGACAGCAATCTGCATTAGGCAGATGGCGTAGCTTCGCCTAGCCAGTTTATCACCCCTGGCCCGGCATAGGGTGATTGTCTCCACATTCTGGGGGACCAGTCTTTTCTCCCGCAGGGAAGACGGGAACTACAGTGGTGCCTTCCTTCACCCAGGTAATGGGGTACCCTGCCTCATTCTGACCAGTTACAGGCCTAGGTGGTCTGTTAAAGGGTCTCCTCCTCCCGTGTTTTCCCCCACAGGAGACTGAAGGACACTAGTTCCTCAGGGAAGTGCTGAACCCCCTTTGGAGGGGGGGGGGGGCTTAGTACTCACCCACCAGTGATGAATGGTGAAGAGTGACACTGGAAGATATGAAAATTACATACCTACCATAATTCATGATCCTCTAGTGCATCTTCATCATTCATCACTGAATCCCACCCACCTTCCCCTTAGAAGCCTCAGTCACTGAGCGGGGCTCCACCCTTCTGGTTCTCTCCCTGAATCTTGGGGGAGGGGGGGATTCCTACTTCCCGCAGCCTCAGAACCCTTATCCTGTTAGAAGAGGGGTCTTTGGGAGGAGAACCAGTTGGATTTCCAGGAAATCCTGGGTGTGGGGTTCCTGGTGGGCCCCTTCTCTCTGCCCTCGGGGGGGAGGGCCTGGGCCAGTCCACACTCCTCGGTGTGCCGGTCCTCCTGGGGAGGCTTCCTTGGATTGGGGGCGGGGTCGAGGGGGCCAACAGGACCTCCCCCCCCTTCTCCCTTTATCTTAACACTTTTCTACCTATTAACTCCCTCTTCTTGTAGGGAGATATTGACAGATTGAGACCCCGCCCCCCCCCCAAAAAAAAACTCTGTAGGTTCTGTTGTGTGACCTCGGTCTGTGGGGGGATTAGGTCTCCTGTCCAAGAGAATTCCTCTCTGATCTTCCAGGGAGGGGGAGAGCAAGGGAACCTTCTGATAGCCCTTCTGCCGAGAGGAATAAATGCAGCTGAATTCTTAAAGCTCTCCTTTTGTAACTTTTGCTGCTTCCTCTAGGGGGATACTCCTGTCCCCTGGGACTTCTGTACCTTGTTGCTTCTCCTGCCTCTTCCCCTCTCTGTTCTTTCTTCTTCTCTCCTTTCATATCTATCTGGCTGTCCCAGGACTGGGGCCTTTGGGACCATATTCCCAGATCCTCCTCCTCCTCTGGCCATCCTGTTCCTTTTTCAATTTATATCCTTTCCTTTTCCTGTCACTCGGCCTCCCTTGCCCCACCCTCATTTTACTCGATTCTGTTTTCCCTCTGTCTCTAATCAGCATGCAGAACTGAGGGGGAGGAGGCGCCAGTGGCCATTACTGGCCAACCCATGAGCTGGCCTCGTGGGCAGTGCTGTCAGCGCTGGCCCCTCTCCCTTAGAAAACAAAAATCTCCTGCGGGGTGCTCGTCGCTGGTCAATCACTCACCAGTGATGAATGGTGAAGATACATTAGAAGGTCAAGGATTACAGTAGGTACGTAATTTTCATTTCTGCACTTCAGCGTGTATTTTCATAAAAAATATGTTTCAGCAGTTAAAATTTACTAGAGAATACATTTTTTTCATTTTCAGTATTCTTTGCCAAGATTTACAGTATATCTTGGTAGTCCATCTAAAAAGTCTGTATAGAAAACATTTGCCTCTCCCCTGTTATCCACATAGTGCATTTGTTTATGACATCATAGTGCTCACCATGACAACAGACTGTGATGTCATAAACAGCAGTTGTGTAGTTAGCAGGGGGAGAGCCAGATGCATTCTGAAAGTCTCAAAATAAGTGCTGCATTATCTAAAATATTTAGTAGTCCAACAACAGGGGAAAGTGAAAAGAAATAGCAAAGAATGAGAAAATCAAAATATAACTGGTGTAAATCTAGCGTTTTTCAGCATTTTATTATAATAGAGAGTTGCTGGTTAACCTCTTTATACTTGGTTTGAACTGTGAGGACACTGTGTTTGGTGGCCTTTCTTGCACGGGCCACCAGGGCTATCTTATGCCCCTTAGGTTACGTGCATTGATTACTCATTAGATTCACGATGCTCACCTCTTAAGTGTAAAAAAAAAAAAAAAAGGTATTGAGCCGGTTGGGGGCTGGCACTGCTGTATACCAGCGAGCGTATGCAGTGACTGTTTACACTGCCAGCCCTCTGAAAACATTCTGGCTCCTGTGGGGTCCTTGTGTCCCTGGCACAGATCCAGTTGGAATCTATGGAGAAGATATTGAGGAAGATCTACAGTTACAATAAGTATGTTAATTTCATCCCCCCCCAACGCCGTTTATTTATTTAGTTTTTTTTTTAATTATACTTTATTGCATTTCTAGCAGGTAAAATACAGTTATCTACATCTGAGATCATTCAAAAATAGCTTAAATGTTGAACAACATATCATGGCAGGATTTTATTACTGTGCCTCAGAATTTGTTACAGCCTTGGGGTGGTACTATTTGGATAAACTAATCAACCGTGCAATTCTTTCAGATTATCATGTTGCCAAGAACGAGAACAGAAGAGTAAATTACTTAATATCAGTTAGGTAGTTATTTAAACAGCCCCACTGTTTGGAAACGTTCTCTGTGATGCTTTAAGGAATACCAACTGTGGGAAAAGAAAACTTCTGCATGTACTTGAAAACAGCATTAAGTTAATTAAAGCCTTGTAACCTGGAAAAGTCTGATTCTGCTATAAAAACTGTTAACTAGAGCCATCATAAATGATCCAGACTCTAATGTATTTAAACGTTCAAATGTTCAGACAGTCTACTGCATGGTAAAAAAAATTCAAGCTATAATGGTGATTTAAGTCTGTTCTTTTAATGCCAGCAAACCTGTGAATAATAATTATGCCATATCATTATGACGCATGCGTAAATAAAACTCTGTCAGGCGTGGGGAAAAAGAACAGTCTCTGCCATGAAGAAGGCAGTGAGAATCCATTTTTGATTAGGCACCATTTTGTATTTTCAGAAACAAAATATGCCCCCAGTTCAAACAGAAATGTTTTTTGCCCGTATGTGCAGTGCACACGGAAAATGAAAAGAAGTTTCAGTCACATTGTAATGTCCCGGGCAGACCTCATTGGCTTACCTCTCACTAGAACTAACACATCTAACAGTCCATTACAGTCCTCTTCGGAGTCTGAAGCCGATCCCTCATGCCGTGCAGCAAATTTGGTACGGAGTTTGGCAGCCAGCTTGCCAGCTGCTTGCGAGTCAGTGTACATGTGGACCTTGCTTCTGTAAGGTATCTCGATCCTCACTGGCAATATCAGCACATGTTGAATGCCTGGGGCCTGTAATTGTGCTCTCACCCCATCAGAGAACTTCCTCCTAGATGTTGTTGAATAACTTAAATCGGCGATGGTGTTCCAAGTTAGCAGCTTTTTGTGCAGCATATAGTAATTCATCTCTTCCCCTGAGTCGGCAACCATCACCATTATGGTACAAGCAGGTGGACTGTCTTTCAGGGTATGACGGGGTGTAACACGGCATGCTTTTTTAACTGTAAAAGAGTCCGTGTTCATTGTGGTTGCAAGACAGAAGGCTTGATACTAATGTCCTCCTCCACACCCTCTGGCATTCCAACAGTACAAATGTTAGATATACACACCTGGTCCTCAGGATGCTCCAGCCGGTACTGGAGTACTGTATTTTTATTCACAAGTCCTATGGCTGATGTGAAGGCTTTAGTGGCCGTCTGTGTAGCTTCTTTTGCCCTCATTTGCACGCCAGTAACTTTGCTATCAGGAAGGGTTACTTTTGTGACCAGCAACTCTTTTGATCTATGGCTTGGATCACCGCGTTGGAGGAATGAGCAGTGTCCAGTATCTTGGAAGTAGTTGGCAGCTCCTCATCTCCTGCTGGCTGTGTTGTTTTCTGCCTGGCCCCTTCCTGATTTCTTTCTTGGGTGTTCCTGTTCATTGCAAAGAAGGTGTGGTGGTGTTCGACTCAGGATCACTTCTCCTACACAGTTTTGTTTGAAGTCGATTGAAAAGCTATTATTCAAGTTTTTAAAGTTTTTTTTTTTATAATTAGTTGTGCAGAGCTCGTTCTCTCACGTCTGTTCAGTTTGACAGTTGGCTCCTCCCTCTCCCTGCTGTCTGTTTACTTTGGTCTTTTTTTTTTTTGCTCCCCTGCTAGTTCAGAACTTAGTCTTTTCTCTGATAGTTCTTCTCCTTTTCTCTAGCCGGTGCAATTTACAGAGACAAGAATGATTTAAAATCACTGGTCCACTAAACTTCTGGACTCGCATGCCCTTGGGATGAAGCACCTATTTCTAGATGCCTTATATATTTTTCACTCAAGTCCCCTTAGGTTCCCACTGACAAATGAACTCCTTATGGGTGCACCCTGTGCTCTGCCTATAAGCATGGGTGTTTGTTACGTGTTGTTTGGCACCTATGTTTCTTATTGTTTTATTCCTCCTGAGTCACTTGGACATAGCCTGGCTTTTATTTTTATTTTTATGTTTATACTGCCTGTTGAGCTGTCGCTGTTTATGCTGGGGAGGGGGGGCCTTAAGAAGGAAAGCTTTTCCTTTCTGTTTTTTTCTTTTCTGTGTTATATCCTTTTGTAATACGGCTAACCAGAGAGCAGGGAAATGCAGCAGCCGGATTGGCCGAGGTGGCACAGGTGACAGAAACCAAGCGAGAATTAACCCACAGTTAACGCCCGCTCGGTTAGTACCACCTGTCGCCACGGCAGCAGTAGAGGGGAGCCGCCCGTTCCATCACCACCCTCTGAGGCCACCCGCGGCGCTCAAGTGCTGCAGACCCCCACTGCCCGCCCCCAACGAAGCTTGGCATCACTAGTAGGCGACTGACAGGTGCGCAGTGTTCTGGAGGTCGGAACTGTTGCAAGACGGTAGGAGCAGCTGAGCAGATCCAGACGTGCACACCTCAGACAGCGGTAGCAGAGTCATGGAGCAGTGCACTGCAACGTTCTCCCTGTGCGGAGTGGCAGGCATCTGCTGATGGGCCGATGATGAGTTCGGCGCCGGCCCCACAGAGCGCAGCAGTCTGGCAGCTGCCAGCGCGATCACAGAAGTCCCCAAAACCATGGGCAGCAAGACAGAGGACCCCAGCCCCTGGGTGGATGAGCTGCTGTGGAAGCCGAGTTCCTTGTGGCCCCCAAAGACAGTAGTCCTCTTCTCTGCAGCAGACCTGGGGTCACCAGACAGGGCAGCTGCACGCGCCCGAGCTGTGTAGGAGACCTGTGGGCAGCGATGGCCACTCACCGGAGCCCCAGCACATGGGATGGAGCAGTCTGGCACATGCAGCAGCAGTGAGGCAGCAGATTGTCAGCAGAACAGCAGTGTAGCCATGGGCAAACACCCCTGTGAGCAGCACACAGACATGCAGGCACCCTGGCACAGAGCAGATGGTGCTAGTCCTGGAGCCAGCAGCAGCTGCAGTGGCCCTGGCGTGGCAAGCACCAGCACCGGGGGCCCATGCAGCACACCACAGAGATGCTGTGCCACTGTCAGTGAGGAGGAGCTGGATGGGCTAGAGAGCCGACGAGTGGAGGCCAACACCCACAAAAACACAGCGTGGGCCTCCAACGTATTTTCAGACTGGCTGCGAGGAACAGCTCAGCAGGTGGACTTCAAGAGTGTCCTCCCAGCTCAGTTGGCAGCCCTGCTACGCCAATTTTACGCCCCAGTCCGCACGGAGAAGAGGGGGCAATACAGCCTAAGCTCCTTCGTCGGACTGCGTGCGGGGCTGCAACTGTACCTGACCGGCCCACCAAACAAAAGAGTCCTCAACATCACGGACAGTGAGTTCGTAGTGGTGAACAATGTGTTTGTCGCTGTCCTGAAGGACTACCGGCATGCAGGGCAGGACACAGCTAGCCACCGCCCCAGCATCACTGCCAGCAACCTTGCAAAAATCCGCAGCTGCAACAGGCTGAGCCCTGAGACCCCATATGGCCTGGTGCGCAGGCTGTGGTTCGGAGTGCAGCTGGGTCTTGCTCGGAGAGGCAGAGAGAGCTTTGCCAGGACTCCTTCACCGTCCAGGTAGATGAGGAGGGCAACGAGTTCCTGGCGCTGTCCTTCAACGAGCAGACCAAAAACCATGGACAGCTGGGTGAGTCCATACGGCAGAGTATGAGGGGCATACTGTATGGCAACCCTGGCAGCAGAGACTGTGTAGTGGGAATGTTTCGCGAGTACTTTCAGCGGTGCCCACCCAATGCTCCTGCCCTGTGCCTGCAACCGTGGAGAGTGGACCAGCTGGGTCCCAGTACAGCTGTCAACCAATGGGCAAGAACTATCTCGGCGCCCTCATGCCCCAAATCTCTGATGACGCACAGCTGTCCATGCGCTACACCAACCACAGCATCAGGAGCACGGCGGTGACCATGCTGTCCCAGACCGGGCTGGCGAGCAGGGAGATCATGTCGGTCACGAGGCATCGCTGCGAGACCAGCCTGCGCAGCTACTGGTCTCCCTGTACTTCGGACCGCAAGAGGTGGTCGTCCGTCCTCTCCAGTGCCAAGACAGCAGAGACAGGCCCTCCTCCAACCCCGGGCCACCACCACCTCCAGACAGCTGCCGGTGCCCCATCTTGTGTCACACCCAAGGACAGCATGCCAGAGACACCAGGCCCTGAAAGCCCCCCCAAACAGCACCCAGCAAGCAGCCCGGGCAGACAGCACCCGCCCCTGCCAGCCCAGGCTGAGCTCCCAGAGAGTGGCCCCCCATAAACACACCTAGCCACCCCGCCAGAGGTGAGGCAGAGACTGCTCACAGACTGCCCAGCAACACACTGCTCATCAACCTACAGGCCCCTGCCTCAGCCCAAGACAGCACACCGGAGACAGCAGGCAGTCAACAGCAGGCACCCCCGACCAGCAGCCTGCACGCGAGCCACAGCACACAGCAGCCCCTGCTGCCCACCAAGCCATGACCCCCAGAGGTGCACCCACCGTGAATCCCAGCAGCCAACCTCCGCAACGAGATACAGAGGACCCCCACATGCAGCCGACCAGCGGACCATAGGTATCCCGGCAGGCCCCTGCCGATCAGACAGTGCACATACACACCATGAGTGTCCATGGGCCGGTTACCTTCTCTTATGCTCCGCAGGACAGCCGGGCTCTGTAACACCGCAAGGACTGTGATGTGGTGGAGAGAGCGATGACGTCCTGCATGCACTGTGAACCCGCCCACCTGGAGAGAATCTGCATGGCTGTCTCCCGGTGGTGGCAGGTGCCTAGAATCATTGATCCACCCAGCTGCCCGCCGCCCAAGACGTGATCCTCCACACGGATGTCAGCGAGACTCACCAGTGCACCGCGATCATTGACGAGTGCTCGAGTGAGCCATCTCACCAGTGGACCTATTGCCTGTCACTGTAAGTTTAATAAACAACTGTTCCTCAACGATCTGTCTCCTTGGTCCTCTTTGTGTGGGGCAGCCGGCCGACGAGTGGACACACCGGTAACATAGGCTCGTCGCCACCGCAACGAGCCTATGTTACAAGCGCATTAATCATCTCCAGAGTTGGGCTCTGCGGGATTAATGCCTGCTGTGCGGTTGGTGCCCTCTGGCACCAACCCCCCCAGCGGGCATTAATCCACCGGCAGAGCCCTCCTCTGTCGTGATTAATGCTTACTTAATGTTCTTCTTGCATGCATGGTGCCTGTTCCTCACGCCTGGTTAACAGAAGCGAAGCAGTTAGGGCGTTGTCAACGATTATTGACTTGGGCGGACGGGTTTGCGTATTTGCTGGCGCATTAACTGTTGCTGGCTCCTGAACTACAAAAGTTTTACTCCAGCTGGGTCCTAGTGCCTCCATATAAGATCAAAGAGTGTTGCTCTATGGATAAGATATCCTTGAAGATCTAGAGTAACTTTATTTTCTCAGAATTATTCTGCATAACCAAAACTACATCCATTAGTATTGTACTGTCAGAAGAAAGCTGGTATATAGATGTTGGAAGCCTTGTTAGGCAGTTAGATTCTGCAGTTGCTAGATTTAAAAAGTATGCAGAGGCAAGAAAATAAGTAGGAGATGTAAAGCTTGTCCTCCCCAGCGAAGAGAGAGCTGTGTGTGTGTGTGTGTGTAACAGTTAATTAGGAGTATATTTCTCTTACATAGTCATGTGCAAATGAGAATCATTTAATAGCTGTGTCTGTACTGCATCTGTAGTGGATGAAAAAAATCAGATGGAGATGCTTGCAGAATGAGGAGGAGGACTTGAGAAGAAGCTGAAAGGGTGCTTTGAAAAAAAGTTGAGTGACAAGGCCATGTCTGCCTACTTTCAGCTTCCTTGATTAAATCACCATGTTTTGCATTTTGTAGGCTCCTTTTGCGATAAAGCTTTCTCTTTAGTTTGCAGGCAGGAGGGCCTCAGCAGGGACTGAACTCCTTCAGAGTATAATAAGTGAATGTAGTGCTTAAAAAAATACATACAAAAATGTGTTATTTGTCAGGATGTATGAAAAAGTAGCCTTGTTGCTTCCGCTTCTGAACTGTGTAATACATTCAGTGCATAAACTGTGCAGAAAAAAAAAATGCCGTGTCTCTAAGGGTCATAATTATAAAAAGATACATGGACTACTGCAGTGGAAGTCTTTTTTCCTTCGTAGTGTGGAATTTGCCTTTTCATTATTTATGCAATTTTTCAGTATTTATTTAAGTCTCGGAATTACAAAACCTTTGAGCCAGAGGCTCATTTATAAAGGCTCCACGTCAGAAACATAAGTGACAGCAGGACATACAAAAAAATGGTAAACAATTGTACAGTGGTTGAATGAAAGTAAAGAGTACGAGAAACACAAAGGTACATTATAAGCGCTACAATAGTAACATGATTACAGGTACAAGGCATTTTACAGTTTATTATGTACTAGCAATCTGAGTAATAGACCTTGTCAAAAAGTCATATTCTGAGTGTTGGGGGGGCATACAGGAGGGAGAGCATAGGAGAGCTCAGGTGGGGGTAGCAGAGGAGACAAGAGGGAGGAGAGTCCGAGGGCAATTCACTGTACAATGCATGAAGGAGAGGTGGGGGGGGGGGGCATAAGACAAAAAGCAGGCACAAAATGAGATACTGTAGGAACCTGAGGGACAAAGGAACGAAGGGTCATACTGCCCTCTTGAAGTCATGGTAAGGGAAACCAACATGGAGTAAAGTCCCTGCTTTGAGACCCCCCACAGATCCCTCAAATTTTTTTTTGGCAAGTCTGAGACCCGGCCCACTTTAAGCCCTAAATGTATTCCTTGTATTGGTTCAGTCAAAAAACACAGATTAGGTCTGAGAGGTCCAACTGAACAGCCACTAGTATTTCGTCTTTGGAGCCTGTGGTTCAGATAGTGCTAATCGCAGTGTGTGAAATATCCTTAGCAGCTGTCAGCTTGGTCTTTGCAGAGCACAGGTCCTACTATTAACGATTCAAGTAATGTTTGATCAAGAGACCCAGGGTTGAGAGCATGTAGGTACTGTACAGATCTGTATATCCTCCTTGTTTAGGAGGGGAAGGGTTGCCCTCATGGACTGAACACCCGAGGTTGCTGCCAGCCCAGGATTTGACATGGACATATGGTGGCCATTGAGATTTATATTCTAGAAGGATTTACTCCACAAAATAGTATATGGGGAATGTTTGTGGGTTAACTTACAGCTACTCTATTGCTTGACTCTGTTAGAGTAACTAATAAACAATTAGATATTGTATTGTATATACTCTGTGTGGTTGTGACGTCCCTCCTCGAAAAAAACGAATAAAAAAGTCTTTGAACCAGTGAATCTTGGTGAACTACAGGCCTATCTGAAACCTCCCCTTTTTAGGGAAGGCTATTAAGAAGGTTGTGACGTTGCAGTTTGATATAGTAACCTGGAAACATTTTAAATCTATGAGCATTCCAGCTGGTTTTCATGCCCTGCCACAGCACGGATGCTGCCCTGGGGAAGGTGCTAAATGACATCATATTGGCAAGTGACAGAGAAAACTGTTCTGTAGTGGCTTTCCTCAGTCTCTGCTTTCCATTTTATTCTGGGACCACAGCGTTTTTAAGGGACACCTAAGGCACTGTGTTAAAGTTACCAGAACATTTCTGCATTCGTTTCAGTCCTTCCTATCCATCAGGACACAGCTGGCGGCATTCGGCAATTGCTCTTCACAGCTGTGTTCAGCTGGGGAGTGCCTGAAGATTCAATTCTAACCCCTGTGTTGTTTGCCATGTAAATGCTGCTTAAAATTGAAAGTTTCATTGTTAAGCAGATGACACTCAGTTGTACATGATATTTGAACCTGGTAACCAGCATGCAGTGTCCATGCTGCAACAGTGTTTATCTGAGATTAACGATTGAATGGCCGCCAGCCATCTGATCTTAAACCGGGGCAAGATGGTAGCTGCTTCTGATCAAACCGGGCTCCCTTAGGTCAGCAATGACCATTAAATGGCATTCAGCCAGAGCTGGGGATGGGGTTAGGAATCTGAGGATTGTAGTGGACTGAAGGCTGTCATTCAAACATCAAATAGAAACATAGACTCTGACGGCAGATAAGGGCCGCTTGGCCTAACCAGTTTGTGCAGATTTTTTTTCTACTTTCATTTTTGCTGCAGACCAACTTGATCTATGGTGCTGTTTCTCTCCCCTTTTTTTTACCCCTAGGTTTCCTTTGTGCCTGTCCCTGGCTTATTTGAACCCCACCATTGTTTTTCCCCATTACCTCAGCTGGAAGACTATTCCAGGAATCCACCACTCTTTCTGTAAGGAAATACTTCCTCATCTTTCCTTAATCTACCCCTCCAGCTTCATAGCATGTCCCCTTGTTCTAGAGCACCTTTTTTCTGAAAAATACTCCCTCACGTCATCTTTACCAACCCCACGAGGTCTCTATCATATCCCCCCCTCTCCACCAGGGTGTACATGTCAAACTAATTTTGCCTCTCATTGTAGGACTTTTGATGCAGACCCTGCACCATTTTGGTAGCCTCCTTCTGGACCCCCTCCACTCTGTCTTTGTCCTTCCAGAGATGTGGTCTCCTCAAGGTGGGATTTTACTAGCGATTTATATAGGGCAGCACCACCTCCCTCTTTCTGCTGATGATACCCCTTCCTGTGCACCCAAGTATCCCACTAGCCCTCCCAACTGCCTTGTCACACTGCCTGGCCACCTTTAGGTCATTTGATATGATTACCCCAGGTCTCTTTCCTGCTTGATTGTCTTGATCACTCCACCCATTTTGTGCTGCGGCCCTGCGTTTCTATGGCCTAAGTAACAAAAGCAAAAGAAATAAAAGTGCATTATTTTGCACTTTTTGCATTAAAACCTAGCTGCCATACCCATGACCACTCCTCCATTTCTTTCAGATCTCTGCCCATCCTTCCTCCCGGAGTGTCCACCTTGTTGAGCAGATCTTGGTGTCAACTGCAAAAAAGCAGACCTTTCCTTCCAGCTCCTCTGCTGTGTCACTAATATAGATATTAAAGAGGACTGGTCCCAGCACTGAACCCTAAGGTACTTCGCTGGTCACCCTCCCTTCTCCAGAGCAAACTCTGTTTATTACTGCCTCTGTCTCCTATCCTCTAACCAGTTTCTTACCCAGGTTACCACCCTGTTGCCAACTCCCAAGCTACCCAGTTTGCTCATCAGTCTCCTGTGTGGAACAGAGTCAAAAGGTTTGCCGAAATCCAGGTGAGCCATGTCCACAGCTCCACCCTGGTCACTCAGTCAAAGAAATCTATCGGATCCTGTAGCCTATTGGATTCACGATATTCCACTATCCTTTCATGTAGTAGTGTTTCCATTAGGTTACACCACCAATGTCAGGCTGACAGGCATGTAATTGCCTGCCTTTTCCCAGCTACCACTTTTGTAAAATGGGACTACATCTGCCCTTCTTCAGTCCTCCAGGACCACTCTGGTCTCCAGTGATGAGGTCTGTCAGAGGTGCAGCTAGTACCTCCCTGAGTTCCTTCAGCACCCTTGGATGCAACCTGTCTGGCCCCAAAGATTTGTCCATTTTAGGTACGTAAATGCTTTTCGGAATTTCTCCTCAGAAAAAGGACTAGTGCCCACCTCTCTCCCATCAAAGCTCCTGATGCTTGTTTGTGATCCCTCCCATCCCCTTTCACTGTGAACACTAAGCAGAAGTATTTGTTCCAGACGTCTACCTTTTCATGGTCTCTCTCTGAATAGTTCCTCCTTTGTCTTCCTTTTTTCACTAACATACCTAAAAAATGTATTGTCCCCTTTTGATACTGCCTGAGCTATTCTTTCTTCAGTTCACACCTTTGTGCTCCTTAGTGCTTTCCCTGCCCTCTTCTGTCTTCCCTGATACACTTCCCTATCGTCCTCTCTCTGGGTCTCCTTACACCTTCTGAATGTTGCTCTTTTAGCCTTTACCTTTTCAGTCACCACTTTTAAGAACCATAGTGGTCTCCTCTTCCTTTTGCTTACCTGCTTGATGCCAAGGTTTGTTGCTCTCACTTGCCCTCTTTTAGTTTGGTCCACTGTTCCTACCCCCCCTCCTGTCATCTCCCCCTGTCGGGTCATTCCTGAGGCATTCACCCATCTTTATAAAATCTGTCCTCCTGAAGTCCATGACACTAGCCATTGCCTGGTTGGATTCCACAGAGGTTTTTATATTGAACTACACGGTACAATGATCACAGGTCCCCAGATGGCTTCCCACCTTGATATCTGCAATACTGTCCCTGTTAGTAAGCACCAGGTCCCGCATTTCCTCATCACAAGTGGGTTCACTGACTAGTTGCCTGAGGAACATCCCCTAGAGGGAGTCCAGGATGTCTGTGCTTCTAGCTGAAGTTGCAGCTGGGAGGCTCCAATCTACATCTGTCAGATTGAAGTCCCCCATCAGCAATAGAAAGATCTCTTTGCCTTTTATATTCCAGCCCACTCCCTTTCCAGTCCACTGAGGCTCATCATCTTGCTGTCCCCAGATCTTGTTTAAAAACTTTCAGGGACAAAGCCTCTGCAGTGGTCATGCCTTTAATATGGAGCACCTTGCCAGGCCAACCACATCCATGTTCCTCTGCGTTTAAAAGAGAGCTCAAATTACATCTGTTTAGAGCCACCTTTTTTTGATTAAGGCATTCGTTATTTATTTGCTTGGGAGTTCGTTATTTCTGGGGATATTTAATCTGAGCTGTGTATTTTGCTGCCGTTCCTGCTTTTTGTTTAGTATCCTGTGTGCCAGGCTGTTTAGAGGTTAAGATAGTGAGCTGTTCAAAGATATTTGATTCATTTAGCCTCAGTCATCAATAAGAATAGTGCTCCATCCGCCCCTTATTCATGGATTTCTGCCACTATCCAGGCTATTCAAAATGGTGAGGATAGTATCCACCCAACCCTGCTTTCACACTACAGGATTCAGAATCTGTCTTGTATACCGCATATGTTTATAGGTTCCCTGACGGCACTGTTACAGTTGTAAACGTGGTGTTGCTCATTCTTAAGGTGTGTAAACTGCAAATCGAAGGTGAGTGGTTCTCTCACATTTAAGAATGCAGGTGAAACTACTCTCAAATGCAAGCGTGCTGTCAGAGGACCTGTAAATACATATATTGTAAGCTGAGTGGGACCAACATTGTTTTTTTCCCCATCTTTTTTCTGTCCTCTGGAACCACCTGGATCCTTCGGATTGCCTTTCTCAGGTGACCTAGCAACCCCTTTGTCCACATTCCTAGTCTTATGTGCTGGTGGGGGGTCTCCGCTGCTTGCAGGGCCCAAGAATGTTAGCGACCATCATCAGGGCTAGACATTTGTTTTAAAAAGTGGTATACCACATGAATTACCAGTTTCCCAGATTTGGTATTCCATCCCAGAAAGTGGTATGCCACCCCCTTTTTTTTCGTATACTTGCTATAAAAATGTCACCAACCATCAGTACATCCTTGTTTGACTAAATAAGGTAATAAAAGGCAAAAAACAAGTTGTAAGAATTCTCCATTCATTTCTTTTTCTTTCTCTCTACCTCATTTTTAGGTAAGGTATTGAACTTTCACTTTATTCTGTGCATGTACAGAAAGAGTGATGCACAGAATAAATTAGCAGCCAGGCATTTACATACATTTTTCAAAGTGCTTTGCAGCACTGACTGACAGCAGTCTCATCATAGTTGACAATAATTGACACAAGCAGCGTAACACAGAAAGTCTGTCTGAAATCCATGGCAGTATAGACACTGAAGTAAGAATGTTAAGTGCATGATGCAATTTAACCCAAAAATGCGGCACAACACCCTGGACAGTCATTTTGCTTTCAGTGATGACAGTGAGCTTATGCATAGCTAAAATGTTAAAGCAGCAATTGAACATTATCATGATGAGTTTCTTTTTGTCTTCCCATCATGAGAGGCTACGAAATCAAATCTGGCCAGTGTAAACCGAAGCTCATGATTCAGTTAATCCGACATGGTTTGTTATAGCACACGACACAGTACGTGATAGTTTTATTACACGGTGACATGCCCAGTTGGCCAGATTTTACAAATTTAAAACACCCTGCTCCTAATCGTGATAGATTTATGTCATTTTTCAGTGAAATCCAATTTGGCCAGAATGTTACTGTACTGTTCAGTTTCAGATTTGCTGTGCTGAATGGTGCAGTAAGCCACGTCTCGTGTAGGTGCGTGGACTCTCTCCATGATTATTGTTTTGTAAGGAGTTAGGGCCACTAAGAAGAAGGGGAAAAAAAATGATGAAGACTGAAAGATACTTATTTACCCAAATCTGGACTACCTGGTGCTCAGATGCCTCACTCAGATAAATTCCAGGCACATTTAATTGTAAGATAAAACAGTACCTGCTATGGTGCATTATTTTCGACTGCCTCGACGACTTGCACTTGACTACTGATGGACTGTGCTGGGGCTGGCTATCTGTGCTGCAAGTTAGTATTAGTCTACGCATGTTTGTTATAACAAAACTGAAATTAGTAGAACATGGACTGAGAGCTCACAGATTTGACAAATTAGACTGTACTGATCGACTCTAAACCTACTGACCTGTAAATCTGGCACTGTGACCAGGCAATTATTTTTGCCACCAAAAACCTGGAGTGACACATTTTAACAACTTGATTGCATATAGCAATAATGAACTGTTTTGTAGGAAAATGAAGACATTAGTCCAAGCAGGACTCAACAACTGAGTGGCAAAGAAAGGCCAAACCTTAAATCTGGGACATGATCACAACATCATGTCATCATCTGGACGAGAGTACTCAGTGACGCAAGAATCCCCCCCATGGTTTGTTTATTTATTTATTGAGAGAATCAGAATTACAATCCTTAGAGTCATAGACTCTTTTGCAAAGACTCCATGTCAGTACAGGAAAGCACAAACATTACATTTAATAACAGTAATACATAGGTCACTCAGCACAGTGTATTTACATTACATATTAGTTACCATCTCAAAGGCCTGGGAAGACCCTGAGTCACAGTTGTGAGGCCAGTCTGGTTACAGAAATTTGGAGGGTCGTAATCCCTGAGTCAGAGTGAAATTACAGCTGGATAGTGGGAACTAAGGATATAGTCCTAGGATAAGCTAGGTCTTTATCCATGACTATGCGATCTTTGGTGAACTCACAATGGGGAGGAGTATTGGCTACAGCCTCAGGTATCAGAGTTAAGGAGAAGGTTCATGATACCAGCTTTAAATTGTCCAAGACTAGGGGCCTGGGAGATGGAGAGTGGTAGGTAATTGAGTCAGAGGGGAGCACGATAACGGAAAGACCTTTGCCCTAGAGAGGTCCTGCATTGGGGAACTAGGAGGGAGGTAGTAGTACGGCGCCTAGTGACCCATTTATGTGATACTGGCTGAATGAGGGGGTGGAGGCCTATGGGTGTTAACTTCATAAGTATTTATTTGGCTTGGAGGCATGTGTGGTACTTAAGCCTCCCTTCGAAGGTCAGCCAGTCTGCAAGCTTGTAGAGCTGGCACGTGTGGGTTAATCTGTTGCAGCCAGTGACCAGTTGGCAAGCTGTGTTGAGAGCTAGGTTGAGGCAATGTAGGGCGGTTTGGTCTGTGGTGCCGTAGATTACAATGCCATAGTCCACCAAAGAGAGGACAGAGCAGGATACAGCGAGACGCAGGGCCTGAGGGGGTAGGCAGTGCTTATGTCTACATAAAATCCCCAGTCTGGTGTTTACAGATGAGGAAAGGTGTTGAATGTGTGTGTGGTAGGTGAGGGATGTGTCCAGGGTGATGCCCAGGTATTTGAAGGTAGAGACCTGTTTGAGAAGGAGGCCTTGCGCGTTGGCTATGGTAAGGGGGGCACTACAGAGAGGGCTTTGACGATGGGCAAAGATCATGGATTTTGTCTTGTTGTAGTTGAGTATTAGGCGATGCTCAGTGTACCAGGATTCTAATTCTTTGAAAAAACCTTGTAGGGCAGTTTGGAGGGAGTGAGGATGGGGGTGTTTCCAGACTGCATCGTCTGCATAGAGTAGGAACTTCCCACTACAGGCTTGAGGGAGGGAGTTTAGGAAGAGAGTGAAAAGCAGTGGCCCTAGAATAGACCCTTGCGGGACACCCGTTAGGACTGGTTTAGTGGAGGAGAGGGTATACAGTTTCCTGCGAACTAGTACTAGGGCACACCAGTGACATGGGAGTACATTCAAATCCTTCATCTTATATAACATGGGAATCATCATCAGACAAAAGTTTTTCAGAATAAGTTTCAGATATGAACGATTCATCTGAATCTACTTCTGACTCTGAGCTGTCTCCCTCTTCTTCCTCCTGCTCATTGCTTTGTTTTTCGTTTCATGGACCATATGGCTGCAAAGAAGGCCTTTTTTTCTGTCTACCACTTTTTAACCAATACTCAATGTCTGGAACTGGATCACATTCCTGTTCACATGGTGTATGTAATGAGATCCTTATTAAGTCCATCAGACTGTCCTTTCTTAATGAACTTCACCAATCTTTTCATTAGGCTAAACCCACGTTTACAAACAGCTGTAGAGTGCCAATTAAGGTTACTAGTCCCAAAATGTTGTGGCATTTGTCTTGGCAAGTCTGATGAATTTCTGGCCTCTTTGCTTCTACAGCATTGGCGTTCCTTACGGGGAGAGACAAACAAACGTGATGTACCCTGACCTGATCCGTGGCCTGACAGTACATGAGAATTTGCTTATTGTTAGTGGTAGAAGAAGAAATTCACCTTCTCTTTATGTGATTTTTTTTTTTAGTTTGGTCCACTCTGCTACTTACATGTCTGGATCTATGCTCTGTTCTATGAGGACTGGTCTGAACTCTTCTATGACACCAGCTACTGCATCCTCTGCATAATCGGAAAGAAATTGGAAAAAACTACTGTCTCACCTCACTAAGCTAAAGATGATTCTCCCAGTGCCACCCAGTCAGAGTTATTTTCCCACCCTCACACACCTGTCGGGTCCACATGGCTTGTTGGCTACTGTTTAAAGTTCACAATGTTTTTCTTGGCCACCATAATGGAGTCTGGCTGGTGCATGTCTTCAAACCTGTTTGTGACATTTAGGATCATGGCTGTCGGTATTGTCTCCCTGTCAACAGAAAACTGATCTTCTGCGTCAAGAGATAGGGTGTGTCCATGGAATTCGGGTCCCTCCAAGGCATTGAGATTTCACAAGTGCTTTCCAGGTCTAGAAAACCAGAACAAAAGGAAAAAAACACTTCTTCTCTGGCCTGGCCTGACCTAACTTGTCCTGACAGAGAGATAATAGTGTAACAGTTGTTTTTCTGGCTAGGGTGGAGGGAAATAGTCTAGCTAAAACTTATCATTCTGGAAAACAAAATTACCTTGTTTTCAGCTTTACAAGGCAGTCCTTCAGGTCCTGAAGTGATTCAAACATCTCTCCCACTGAAGTATCATTTGCTTGAAGAAGCAGGCCGACTTTCGTGAACTCTTCCAGGATGTCTGCTATCAGGTGAATGTAGCGTAGACATTTCCAGGTTTGCATGGTCTTCAGGTAGCCCTTGGCCTTTGCTGCTTGGTCCCCTTGGGATCCACCATGTTGCATCTGAGAAGACAAAAAATGGCACAAGTTGTTGCCTTAGCAGTTCCAGTTTTAAAACAATCTAGAAGACTGTGCTTAAAATGGAGAGAGACACTAGTACATACCTGTTGGAAGTGCAGCAGGATCCCGGGGTAGTCTGTGATGAGAACTTTCAGTGCTGTTAATGTGTGTTGTGCCCATCTGGTTCCTCCCACTCTGGTTGGAATAAGGCATCTTACTCCCGCTGCCTGACAGGACTCTCTCAGATTTTTACGGTTTAGTGGTGAAAAATGATAACAGATAGATCCCAAGCAATAGTTCGTCTATTTTTTTATGATACGTGATGTTTTTAAGACATCCTTCAGGGCTAACTCCAGCCTGTGTACATTGCAGTGGATCATGACTAGATGAGGACGATCCTTTTTCAGTAGTGCGGCCAACCCCCTCTTCTACTGGTTATCACTGCTGCCTCATTGGTGGTAAGCCCTACCAATTTGGTTTTCCACTCTGCTGACTCTGTCTGTGACAGCATGGCCTGATCGATGCATGCCGTGATTGATGCTGCATCAGTTTTGTGTGGCTTTTCCAGAGACACAAAAGAAACACCTGGTACTCCCTTGTTTACTGTTCTTATGTAAATGATTTCCTGTTTTTTTTTATACTGGAATCTGTAGCACCATCTGTCATTACGGACATGAATTCTGCATTCTTCACCACATCCACCAGCTTCTTATGTTCCACCTCAGCGATATTACTAATGAACATGCGGCATGATTTGTCATTGTGATAGGTTTCCACAGTATCAACCCCTTTACATTTGTCAAGGTCACACATCCACTGGAAGTCTGTATATGGCCTAGCGTGTTTGGCCAAGGCATGTGCATTTTGAATTAAGATCTGCACATGACGTGCCACATTGGAATTGAGCATTTCGATTGCGCTGTCAGCAGCAGATGCCTGCTGGGAATCGGCTACAAGCTGGGCATCAGCAAGGGAGTGCTTCTTAGACTTGGCATGTTTTTGTAAAGACTCCTCAGTGAAATTATTGCAACCCCCTTCATAATGTGCTGATGTTGTATCTGCAGTGTCTGGGAATTTCCTACATAATTTACAAAGCATTACGTTTTTCTCATGGTCAAGCTCAGTCCAAGCGTACTTTGTTACTCAGTGTTCTTGAAAAGCACGTAGACGTTTACTTTTGTCATAAGCAGCATCTCTCTCCTTTTTTCTAAGAGCCTCCTTCTCTGCTGCTGTGGTCTTAGGGTTCTTTACTCCATTCCAAAAAAACGCCACAGCTTGGCAGTTCTGGCAGTTTCTTATTAATTTTGCCAGCAAAGAAGCACCTGACCAAACAGGCAAGGACCAGTGGATGCAGAACTAAATCCACCCCGTGACACCCCAGAGAGAGAATTTTCTATTCAAGGTGAGTGTCAAGCAGACTTATTATCATATCAATATTTTTAGCCCTGGGCCTCGCTAAAATGTTTTTGATGTGTTGCAGATTCAACCGCAGGCAGATGTGAGGGGAGTGACAGTGTCTGGTTTTATTTGTCCTCAAACCAGGTAAGAAAATGTATATATTCTTGGACAGTTGCAAATTTGTTAACTGCCCAGAGTCTAATATTCTTTTTTTCCACAGGGTGAAGTCTGCCCAGAAAAAAAATAAGCCATCTGCACAAAATAAAGCTGCTTCAATTAAATGCCTTACAACCTAATATTTTTTTATCAATAAAAAATTTACAGAAATGTCTGGTGTCTTTTTTGGGAGGTTCCAAAAACAAGGGAAAACATCAGGACTTTTTTGCCTCGCCAAATCAGGGAGATTAGGACATGATTGTTGTACCAAGGAAATCCTTCTTATTGCCTGCAGTTATTATGTGGCACAATGCCCCTCCCTGAAACTGGGCAATAAATCCGTCTCTGGGCTGGCAACTTAATGCCCTGCGTACCAAGGCAAAGTTGGTGTTCCTTTGGCTTTTGTTTCTCTTCTTGTCTTTTTGTGTTGTGCCAGGGAATGTGCCCAAAAAGGCAAATTTTTTTTTTTTTATTCAGGCTTATTGCCTTTGTTTTTTTTTTTTTCTAGGCTGTGCCCTCCCTAGAGTTTTCCCTTGTTGGCCTTTTTCATTTTGTTCCTGCTTTTTTTAGGCAGTCTGCCTAATTTTTGAAAGAAATTGGCTGAGTCTACAGAACAGCACATTTGCCCTCCTTTTATTCCAAGTCCCCCTCAGACTGTTTTATTGAACCTCACCGATGCTCATCAGTCGCAGAAAATACTCTCTCCCGATATCCACAACCCACCTCCCAAAATCCTGACTGTACTGTTCCCTTTCCCTTCACCCTCCCGTTTCAGTCAGCCCCCCCAATTTACCAGACCACCATGGAACAGCAGTGATGTCCGGAGTGAGGAGCCAGAGCGAGAGAGTCCTGTCAGCCTGGTTGCCACCCCATGAGTGAGGGAAAGCAAGTGCGAAATGGCTTAGCCTGAGATAGAAATTTCTCTTGACCGTGAGATTTCGATTGGTCTCGGGCTGGCCAGACAGAATGCGGCATTCCGGTTGGCTGGAGCGTGTTACAAGGTGCCAGACAGTCTCCGAAGCCGAAAACTATTAAAAAAAAAAACACACTCTGAGGCAAAGTGGGCGTCCAAGGCAAAACCTCGTTCCTTAAAGCGGTGTACACCACGGTTTACCAGGGGGCCGAATCTGGTGTTCCGTGCTTGGTTTTTGGTGTGCACGGAACACCATTTCAATGGGAATTTTGAGCCCTGATCATGTATTCTGCGCCGTGGTTCTTGTCCCATGCTTTTCACTGCTGTTCTCTTCCACTTCTGTACTAGAGGACCATGCCAGTGGACCCTCTGCTGATGGGATGTGCTGCCATCTGTAGCATCACTCCTAGCTGGCAGCCTGAGGACAAACCTCTTGAATTTGTTCCTGAACCAAAGTCAGGGGTTCAGTCTGATGCAGTCGGTGACCATAGTCCATTTTTTGTGAATGGTCTGCAAGGTTAAAACAAGGTTTGCCATCCATACTGGAATATAGGAACTTTAATGAGCTTGTTCCTAATAATGTGATCCAGGCTTTGCCAGTCAGAAGACTGGTCTGGGTTGGATTCCATTATGGATGTAAACCTATTTGTAGAAGCGTTTGGTAAATTATTAACCACTGTTTGTGACAAGGTAGCTCCCATTTGACTGTTAAGGGTTAAAGCTAATAGGCAAAAATGGATAACCCCACAATTATTGAAGGCCTTTAGAGTGAGGAATAAGGTCTGGAAGAAGCTTAAGGTTTCTGGGGATAATTCTTTACTCCAGAAATATAAAACTCTACGTAACCAGTGTAAAACATTAACAAGGAGAACAAAAAGACAATATTTTGTCTGTCTTCAGAGTAAGTGTCTGGGTACTTCTAGACATACTTGGAGTGTGCTTAAGGATCTCTTGGGGAAAGGTTCTAGGGACACTCCCATCACCTTGAATTTGTAGGTAAAAATAGTGAATGAACCCCAACAGGTGGCTCAGGCATTCAGTGAATTTTTTGGAAATGTTGATAGTTGTAGGCCTCCCCCCTTTTTGGCGTCTGCAACCTTGGAACCTCATAATTTCAAATGTTTTTTTTTTTCCCCCCTTCTCACCACCAGGCTCCACCTTCTGGAGTCTCCAACGGCCTGATGCGTCCTCGCTCCTGCTACCGGTGGCCAGTGCAGTCCGTCCCCCCCACGGAGCCTTGGTTATACCCCCCAGGCGGGTACGGGGTGGGGCCCTTTTCACCCCGACGTGTCTTGAGTTTCGTCGTGGGATGCTGGTACTGGCACCGGCAGGGGCGGAGGATCGTGGGCCAGGAGCTCCGTCTACCAGGAGTCTGGTGGGGCATTTTCCTGGTTTTCTTTCCCCGCCCTCCGGACGTCGCGCACTAGGGGAGCCTAGGGGCGGAGCACGTCATGACGTGCTTGACGCTCCGGCTCCCGGCAGACGTCCTTCCCTCCCCTATTCGCAGTCCCGCTTCACCTCCACCTGTGGTCACCCAGGCGGCGGCGCGGCAGCGGGATCTGCATCCCCACCCACCCCCCTGGAAGAGGAGAGCAGCCGTTGGCGCCCGATTCTCTTCTCCGACGCCTCCAGCTACCGAGTCCATTCCCGAACCCGGGTCGCTGGCGTAAGCGGAAATCTAACCGCTGCGCCGACGGGCCGGCTATAATTTCAAATGTTTTCAGTCCTCTTCTCAGGTTGACTAGGTTATTAGAGCTAGGTCCTCCTCCTATGTTTCAATTTAGTAAAGTGACCACTGATCAGGGTAAGGATTACATATTAAAATTGGATTCCAGACCAAACTTAGCTTTTGATAACATTGATTATCGACTGATTAAGGTCGGAATTGATTTCCTGGCAGTCTTTTTGACAACCTTGTTTAATTTATCCATTCACACTGGTTGTTTTCCATCCATGTAGAAAAAGGCTTTTATAAGGCCTACTCCAAAGGGTGGAAACTCATCAATCATTTCAAATTATAGACCTATTTCACTACTTGCTCCACTTTCAAAAGTTCTAGAAAAAATTATTTTTGATCAGACAACAGAATTCCTAGAAAAATATGGTTTATTTTCAGAGGCACAACACGGTTTCAAGAAAAAACATAATACAGAGATAGCCATGGTGGGGTTCACACGCCACATACAGAGTGCCCTTGATAATGGGCGCTGCGTTGCTGCTGTATTTGTGGACCTCATCAAGGCTGTCGACTTAACTGATTTCAGTATACTCCCTTCAGTTTTGAACGAGTTTAATTTTTCTTCAGTTATTTCTTGGTTTTCAAATTATTTAGAAACATAGAATTTGACGGCAAATAAGGACCACTTGGCCCACCTAGTCTGCCGATTTCCCTACCTAATGGATAAGCTGCAGATCCTAGTTAACCAACAGCCTACTTCCTCCTGTCCCCTCAACTAGAATTGTCGTATGTCTGTCCCATGCATTCTTGAATTCCCCCACTGTTTTTGACCCTATGACCTCCTCAGGAAGGCTGTTCCATGCATCTACAGCCCTCTCTGTGAAGAAATACTTCCACAAATTACCTCTCAGCCGTCCCACCTCTATCTTCAAATTGTGCCCCCTTGTTCTTGAACATCTCTATTTTTGTTGTTGTCAGTATCTCACCCCCCCCCCATTGTGTACTCTTGCCCTGGGTTTTTGTTTCCCAGATGCATTACTTTGCACTTCTTTACATTGAATCTAAGCTGCCATACATTTGACAGTTCCTCCAACCTTGCAAAGTCCCTTTTCATCCTTTCCACCCCACCTTGCCTATCAACCCTGTTGCAGATCTTTGTGTCATCTGCAAAGAGACATACCTTCCCCTTCAGTCCCTATGCAATGTCACTTATAAAGACATTGAAAAGGACCAGCCCCAGTACTGAACCCTGCGGTACCCCACTAGTAGCCCTCCTTTCTTCACTGTGGACTCGGTGTACTATTACCCGCTGTGTCCTGTTGTCCAGCCAGTGGTTTACCCAGGCTACCACCCTGGGACCCGCTCCCAGGCTGGCTAATTTGTTTAGTAATCTTTAGTGCGGGACTGTGTCAGATGCCTTGCTAACGTCTAGGTAGGCCATGTCCACAGCCCCTCCCTGGTCTAGTACTTTGGTCACCCAGTCAAAGAAATCAATTAGATTTGTTTGACATAACCTTTCTGCTGTGAATCCATGCTGCCTTGGGTCCTGTGCTCCACTGGCCTCTAGGTACTCAACATTTCTTTACTTCAGAAGTGATTCCAACATTTTCCCTACCACTGAGGTCAAACTGACAGGTCTGTAATTTCCTGCCTCTGTCTTGCTCCCACTTTTGTGAAGGGGAATCACATCCGCCCTTCTCCAGTCCTTGGGTACCACCCACAGTGCCTCCTCTCCTTCCTGTTTACCCTTTAGTTCTGTTGCTTTGATCCCTTCCCTTACATAGAGAGCTACTCCTCCTCCTCCTCTTCTTCACTCCCTGTCCCTCCTGTAGATTGTGTACCCTGGTATGTTGACATCCCAGTCATGGTTCTCTGTGTACCATATTTCTGTGACTGCCACAATATCCAGGCATCCCTCTTCCATCAAGGCCACCATTTCAGGGAGCTTTTTACCTAGACTACGGGCATTGGTACTCATTACCTTCCATTTTTTTCTGGCTTTATTTCTTTTTGCCCCATCCCTGTCTTTACTGCCTTTGTCTTTTTCTCCATTTACCACTGTCCTTATCCCTATCGACTGCTCTATCTTGCTGTTTACCTCACTAACTACCCTGATTTTTTTTTGGGGGGGGGCTAGGATTTCCCTTCTTTTCAGTGCCTCCCCCTTGGCTAGTTTAAATGCTTGCCAATGAAGCATTTAAACCTATCACCTTGTATCCTGGTTCCCCTCCAGGATAGATGCAGACCATCGCGCCTGTATAGGTCTGCATCCCTCCAAGTGGAGCCCCAGTCCCCAATGAAGCCAAATCCCTGAGCTCTGCACGAGTTTTTCAACCAGTCATCGAATCCCATGGTGCGGAGTACCCTAGCCTCATCCATGGCATAGACAGGTAGCACTTCCGAGAAAGTTACAATGCGTTCTACGTGTGTAAGGCCCCTCCCCAACTCCACAAACTCCTGTTCACTGCTCTGATCCCATTCTCAGCCAGGTCATTCGTCCCTAGGTGGATAATGACATCTATCTCACTCCCCCTTGCAGCTGCTCCCACGATCCTGAGGATTTGTTTCCTGTTACAGTTAAGGAGTCATTGTACTGTTATTAATGGTATTTACTCTAGTTTTTCTGATACTCATTGTGGTGTTCTTCAGGGGTCCATTGATTTTTTTTTTTTTCTCTTTTTATGAATTCTGTCGCTTTATGCTGATGATGTGGTTTTATATAGTATCTCTGATAATCAAAGTGATGCTCTGAAATATGTTCAAGGATTTCGATTCCTTTCAGTATTGGTTATGATCTAGGCGTATGGTTTTGACTACAAGAAAGACAAAGTTAATGGTTTTTACAGGGCCCAGGATGGACCCCTTCTTTGTCCTTACTCTTGCCATCAGTTTCAGATCTTAATGGTAATAAAATTGAGAGGGTTAAGACATTTTAATACCTTGTTTTTTACTAGGATTCGCATTTATCTTTTGAATTTCATATTGATTATCTCTGTAAAATTTTACATCAGCGGCTAGGGATGTTATATAGAATACGTTTGTTTCTCACTAAAGAATCTAGAAAGTTACTTACACATTGTTTATTACTCTGTGATGGATTATGGGATTAATATTTATACAGCTACTTCAAATTCTGTACTTAATAAATTGAGAGTCACTTATAACGACATCTTAAGATTTCTCACAGGATCACCATTTAATACCCATTCATGTGATTTATGTAGGAAGTCGGGCTATCTTTCATTATGTAAGAGGATCTTTTTTAAATCCTCCTTATTTTTGCATAAGCAGGTTTTGAATTTGACTCCCCCTTCCATAACGTTTTTGTTCCCTAGACTCCTAAATTCCTGTGGGACCTGGTCCCAAAGCAATTTAAAATTCATAATTCCCCTTGTTAGAAAAACTGTGGGCCAAAGATCACTTCTCTATACTGCCCCTACCCGTTTCAACTCACTTCCCCCTCACAGTGTAACAAAGAGTCTGTTATGTATTTGTCCTCAGTGTGACGAGGTACCTTTGGAAATGAGCCTCTGGCTCAAAGGTTGTAAATTGACGTACAAACAAATAAAATAAACAAAACATAACAAATCAGTTATCTTTGCACAATTTTAAAAAGTTGTTACAGAACTGGCTTTTGAACAATGTCAAGTGCAATTGTTTTCAGGAATAAGATTCTTTTTTATCTTTCATTATGCTGCTTGTATCTGTTTAATTGTTATTTATGCTGTTTTGTAACATGTATGTAAATGTTTGTATTTTGTAAACTTGTCTCATGTGAAAATGGGCAGTTATGCTCATCATGCTTACAATTATAAAATAAAGGAAAAAAAAAGTCACTGACATGAGGTGTGCTGCTGTTGGGCCATCCGATGGCCCTTTAAAAAAGAGACCCACCAAATCAATGGTCAGCTGCATGTGAGAGACTTTGCAGAATAACAGTTTCTCTTATGCAGTGGAGTGGAGTACTCCCTAGTCAAAAGTGGTCTTGTAATCCACAATAGGCACATCAGATTTAAGTGAGCTTGTTTGGCAGCAGTCTCTCTCAATAACAGTATAGATGCAGAGGGTCTGTTCATGCTGTGGTGATGCTGAAATAATATATGCAGGGGGGTTAACTTGTGGTGTTTTGACAATTTCAGACTATTATGGACTATTCGTACAGACTAGATGGACAGTTTTTCTGACAGCGGTTTCTCTGTTTCTGATATATTTCTAATTTAGTTTCACACTCTTGGGCTCTATCCATGCACTAAAATGCCTGCATTATTACAGCTGAATTTTGAAATGAAATAGATTGGCAAAGCTGTCTAGTATAATGTAGCAGGGGTACTGTGGAGGAATGTAGCATTGGTTGATATACTGTGCACACTTTGTGCCAGTATGGGAAGCAGCCAACTGTTTTATGTTGCTTTCCACATAATGTAAGTTAATGGCAGTTCAGGTTTGAAAGTACATTGGACTGTGCAATTGAACATCTCAATATCTTGGAAAAGTTGAAGGGTTCCTGTAAAAGGTCCAGTTGGATGGTTGTACACTCGAGTCTGCCAGTCCTCACAGATGAGCCTGTTGGTTTTGGATGACCGATGAATAGAGTGAGTGAGTGTGTGTCTGTGTGTCTGAAAGATTATTAGTTTTTTGGTTCAAGGGAGCGCACGTGAATATTTTTCATGTAAAGTTTAATTGCACCTTGTAGACTTCAGTTTACTGAGGAAGGGAGGGTTCGTCTTCACCTGGAATGTTGTGTGCCATTTTGGAGACCGCATTTGAACAAGATCAGTGACAGAGTTGAGGTGGTACAGAGGAAGATTACCAAGAAGATCCAGGGACAGCAGAAAAGAACTTACAACGAGAGGTTGAAGGACGTAAGCATGTACATGCTGGAGGAAAGAAGGGAGAGGGGGGACATGATTAAGACACAAATACTTTAAAGCCCGCCAGAATGCTGCAGAATACTGCAGAATTGTGCAGCAGAGTTGCTGCAGGAAACAAGGCAGTTTCAATACCTTTTGTCATGCTGGAAGCTGTGACACTGTGCTGCACACTGGCGGGCTCCTTTTTACCTCCACGGGGTAAATGAGATGGATAGTGCAAGATTGTTCCTACTGAGTTGGAACACAAGCATCAGGGGAACTCCATGAAGCTGGTGAGGACAAATTTAAGAGGGACATCAGAAAATATTTTTTCACATAAAGGGTGTTGGAGGGGGTGGAATGAGCTACCTAAAGAGGTGGTCTGTGTTAAAACAGTGTGGGAAGTGAAACATGGGTGGGGCACAAACATGGACTTGGTAAAAATGGCATTCAAAGTGGTAGAGGGATAGGAGTGAATAGCCACTACGGCTCTCACATTTCACATTAGATAGGTAGAACTGGACAGGCACAATAGACCAAGGGCCTTTGGAGCCTTTTTAGCTGTTGCAGGCAGTATATGGTGTCCATGTATTGTATACCTTTATTGATACCTGGTTCTATTGACATGTATAATTCCCATGTGGTTTCATGACAAAATGAATAAACATAAATTAAAAAAAAAAATCTAGATTTCTATGTCCTGAGAAGAATATTTCATTGTAGAATTATTATGCTTGGAGGAGAAAAAAAAGGCAAATTATTATTAGGCCCTGGGTTCTGTGATGGGTGTTTTTTCTTATCCTGGTGTTACAAACAAAACATTTACTGGTAGCACTACTCATTAAACAGTGGATACAAGGCCAGCCTGATAGCACAGCTGTGCCAGTGACCTGGTTTGGAATGGTCTGGAATCACTTGACGATTGTCCAGTGGAGGGAGGATTGAGCTTTTTTTTTGACTGCTCTGCTTTCTCGGTGAGGGGAGTTAACGTGCCCCCCGTTGTGCTGCCGCATTGAGGAATCTTAAATAGCAACATAGGGGAACCACACGGGAAGGGTTCCCGCAGAGAGAAACCAGGTTGGGCATCTGCGCAGAGCTGGAGCATGCATGCCGTGTTATTACATGTTGTTGCCCCATTCGAAAAAAATTGGGGAACCTCTGGCAACAGCTTTATGATGGCCTGGATCCTTATATTCCATGCACCGGCTAATGAGTATCTCCAACCAGGTCCTGTAGTAGGGGACACCTGAAGTGAAGGTAAGTGCTAAGGATGTCTGCTTACAGGCTGGGGAGACCAGTCCAGATGTGGGCAGGTCAGCTGAGAGGAGAAACGGCAGAAGAGTTGGGGAAAAACAGCTGTTTCACATAATATTAAATGCTGCAGCGGCCTGGATGGAAGGATATGGGCACGCTATACCCTCAGTCTGGTTTTTTTGTAGCATTTTCTAGGTTCGTACGCAGTAGGGTTCCTAGACTTTTGCGGCAGATTTCGGAGCAGTGATTGGCAAAGATGCCATGTCATTTCATATATCGTATAATTTCTTATCATATAATCATATATACGGGACATCCGATATCCTGGGGGCATGATTAATTGGCATGAGTAGGAGGATATCATTACTAAGCCACATGGCCTGACAGAGGTACATTAGATGAGAATATGTGTTGAAATAATTAGGGACTTATTCCATTAAAAAGAGCATACCTTGAATTGATACCTGGGCTGTCACCATAACACCCCCCTTTTTTTATGATGGCTGTGATAATTTTCATTTTTTTAATTTTATTATTGCAAGCTGTCACATACTCACAATGTCACAAAGAAGGTTAACAATGACAGTACATATTAGATTCCACTTACAAAGGATAAATCTGACCTCTTCTCCTTCATTACATCGTGGAGTTACTGCAAAAGGGCTCCTTACTAGAAATAATCAATAAGGGCATACATCTAAGAACGTTATTGACTTAAATACCTATGAATATCATCTCTACATTCCTGTTTACCATCCAAACTATGTGCCACCCATTACCCCTTGTATTTAGAACCCTTACTACCAACAAATACCAAAAATCCAATAGAGATTCATGCATGCATCAAGTTTAAACATTTGATACTAACATTGGTGAACCGTATAACTATAATACGAACATATGAAGAAGCCAGCAGAAGAAGGCCATTTGGTCAATCAAGTCTGCTCGTATGGCAGGGTCCATAACTTGAGCTAGTGTCCCTGCCCACCCTCCCCACTCCTCCCATCCTCCCTACCCATACATAGATAGATACTGTCTGCAGATAAGGGCTTACGGCCCACCCAGTCTGCCCATTTGAGCTTGTAAGTTCACTTTATGTTTTCCTAGAAGTCTGTTGCCTCTTATTCCTGACCTCCAGAATTCCCTTAGGTCTATCCCATGTATTCTTAAATCCCGTGATTGTTTCATCCCCCACCACTTCCTTGGCAGGGTGTTCCACTTGTCCACCACCCATTCTGTGAAGAAATTCTTTCTCATGTTTCGTCTGAATGGCCCTCCCTCCAACTTCATCCCATGCCCTCTAGTCCTGGAACATCTCTTTTGCTGAAAAATAGTGTATTCCTGCACTTTGTTCCTCCCTGTGAGATACTTGTATGTCTCTGTCATATCCTCTCTCTCCCTCCCTCCTCCCTCTCCTCCAGGGAGTACATATTCAAATCTTTCAGCCTGTCCTCATAGGACTTGTGATGCAATCCATGTACCATCTTTGTTGCCCTCCTCTGAACCTTCTCTACCCTGTCTATATCCTTACGTAGGTAAGGTCTCCAGAACTGTACACTGTACTCCAGGTGGGGCCTCACTAGTGTTTTGTATAGTGGAATTATGACCTCCCTTTTCCTGCTGGTGATACCCCTGCCTATGCACCTCAGCATCCTATTTGTTTTACCTGCTACCTTGTTGCACTGTTTCCCTACCTTGAGTTAATCAGAGATAACCCCAAGATCCCTTTCCTGCTTGGTGCTTGCTATATCCTCACCCCCAACTTTTATGTTGTTCCAGGGTTTTTGTGCCCCATATACATTATCTTGCACTTGTTTGCATTGAATTTCAACTGTCAAACCCCTGACCATTTTCCAAGTTTCTGCAGGTCCCTCCTCATTCTGTCTACACCCTCTAGCATGTCCACTCTTTTACAGAGCTTTGTGTCATCAGCGAACAGAGAAATTCTGCCTTCTAGGTCCCACGTAATGTCACTGATGAAGACGTTGAATAGGACCGGTCCCAGCACTGATCCCTGTAGTACCCCACTGGTCACTCTTCCCTCTGTGGAGCGACAGCCATTTACCACCACCTTCTGTGTCTTGCCACCCAGCCACTTACCTATCCACCACACTACTGTCCTGCCCACTGCCATATTCCCTAGTTTGTTTAATAGCCTTCTGTGCAGCAATGTCAGAGGCCTTGCTGAAGTCCAGATAGGCCACGTCCACTGCCCTTCCCTGATCCACCTCCCTTGTGACCCAGTCGAAAAATTAAATGAAGTTGGTCTGACATGACCTTCCCCTGGTGAAACCATGCTGCCTTGGGTCTTGTAGTCCGTTGGCAACCAGATGTTCCACCAATCTCTCCTTCAGTAGTGCTTCCATGATCTTCCCCACTACTGAGGTGAGGCTGACTGGTCTGTAGTTCCCTGCTTCCTCTTTATTCCTGCTTTTGTATAAGGGAACTACATCTGCTGTCCTCCAGTCTTTGGGTACCTCCCCCCGTTTCCAGTGATCGACTAAACAGGATTGCCAGAGGCTCAGCCACTACCTCTCTTAGTTCTTTTAGGACCCTGGGGTGCACCTCATCTGGCCCCATTGCTTTATCAACTCTTATTCCTTCCAGTTCCTTCAGGACCCTTTCTCGTGTAAAGGGACTTGTGTCCCAGTCACGGTGTGATGTTGCCCAAGTCTCATTTACTGCAGCTATGTCCACCCTCCTGTCTGCCAATAGTGCGTGCAGGTTGTCCATTCTTGTTTCCAAGACTCCATGCATTCAGAGATACTACCGTCCACCTAGAATCTGGCCTTCCTTCTCTTCCCTCTATTCTATTCACATTTATTCCCTCTGTGTGCACCCCTCCACTTACCCTTATGTGCTCCTCATCCTCTCCACCCTCTGCTAACTGTGTTCTCACCCCTTCCACCTACTCCCTCCAGACCTCTCCATCACTGTATGTCAGGTGAGGTTCACTGACCTCATCACTGTGGGGGAGGGAAGGTTCACTGACCTCCTGTCGGAGTCTGTGGGCCTGCACGCCCGCTGCCCCCCCACCAGTAGTTTAAATTAAGTGTATTAGTTATGTATTCCCCCAGTTTGTCCCTGAGTACCCTCACACCCTCCCTACTAAGGTGTAGTCTGTCTGGTGAAAAGAGTGCTTTGTTTGAACAGATCTCCTCCCAGTCCCCAGTACAGATAAACTGCTCTGCCCTGCACCATTTCCTCAGCCAGTCGTTCAAAATCCTCTATTCTTCTTTTCCTGGCTGTGCTGGCCCTTTGTACTGGTATCACCTCTGAGAAGGCCAGCAAACTTCCTTTCTCCCAGATCTTCCCTAACTCCCTGAACCTACTTTGCACTATCTCCACCTCCTCCCCAGCTAGGTCGTTGGTTCCCAAATGTATAACTAAATTAGGTTTTCCTCCAACCTCCCTTACTATTTCCCTTATTCTTGGGCCCACCTTCCCCGCTGTCATCCCTGGCTTACAAACCACCCTCCTGCTTGCATTTGGGTCCCCTTTCCGCAGTGAATACCCCTAATTATGTAGTCCCCTATGATTGCCACTCTTCCACCCCCTGCACCCGTGCTCTCCGTCTTTCCTTTCTTACCTTCGGTACTAGCTGCTTCCCCACGTAACTGCTCCCTCTGCACCTGGGTGAACTTATCTCCACATCCACAATTTATCCCCTTAACTGTTTTTCCATCTCCCACTCTGCCCCTCCCCTTCTGACTATCTGTATCTGCTTTCAGTTTTCCCTCCCCTCTTCCTTTCCTTTTCTCTCCATGCCCCAATCCTCCACTCCGGTTTGCCTGCCTCCTCTTCCCTGCACACCCTGATTAATAATGATAATAAGCTTTATTTTTACTGCGCCTTTCTGAAATAAAGGTACCTTAACAATAAAGTACAAGAATAAAAAACAGGATGCAGTAAAACATAAATGCAATAAATACAGGGTTTCATAGCATTCAATAAAATAACATCAGGTAATGTAGGCTTGTTGCCACAGGTGGGTCTTTAGGGCCCATTTAAATCCTTCCACAGTTGAGCACTGACGGGGTAGAGAATTCCAAAAGGCTGGGGCCACGTACATAAATGCACGGGCCCTCGAAAATTTTAAGGAAGCCCTTGAAATCTCTAGCAACCCCTCGTTAGCAATGAGGAGGCAGAATCGCCCAGGCAGTAAGTACCAGAAGCTCTTTCAGGTACTGTTCATTTAGTTCCCTCTCCCCTCTCCCCTCCCCCGTACTCCTACTCTCAGCCCTGGCACAACCTGCCCTCCTACCGCATCTCCTGCTGCCCCCTCCCTCCTTCCAGACAGTGGTACATATCAATTCAATAAAGGCAAGGCAAGTTTTATTTGTATGGCGAACATTCCCAGAGGCTCTGGGTGCCTCACAGAAATATATAATAAACATACAATACATCAGTATAAAATTTCATTAATGCAATTTAGAATAACTAAAATATAAAACAATCTAAAACTAATAAAATATCATAAACAGGGACCGAGCAACATGTTAAAGGCACGCCTTTAGAATTTCCCACCCTTGATGCTACTCTCACATTCCCACCCCTTCCCTTTACCACTTGCCATTCCTCCACCCTGGGCTCCCTAGTCCTCTGAGGAAGAGGTAATCCTGTATACTGGGTGCTCCTCCCTACTCCCATCCCCTGCCTGTTGCCCTCACTCCCCTGGGCATTACCCCTCTGCCTTTCCCTCCACTGCTCTGGTCCCTCTGACTTCTCACATCATCCTCCCCAGCTCCCATCTGAGCAGCCTTATTGCAGCCCTTAGTTGCTCTAGGCTGTTACACACAGGACATCCCTGTTTACTCCACAACACCCCCAGAAAGACTGCTGCCCCACAGTTATTGCAGTTTACCGCTCTCCTGCTTCCCATACATGTACCTATTCCACCACATCCTCCCAGCCCAGCTTCTCCTAGCCTTCAGTTATACATGACTATAAAATAACTGTAAAATTCAAAAATATATAAATTGCTATCTCACTTTACCATCAAAATGTAACACTCTCCTCAGTGATATAGAACTCAGTAGGCTGCTACTTCCATTTTTATATCAAAACTAGAACACTGTGCCAAAGAAGCTGTTTCTTAGCAACCACCTGATTCTCGTGCAAAACAAATATTATACGGTGGGGTCCAGAAAAGTTCTAATCTGAGTGGCTAGGTGGCACCTTTTAACCGTGGTAAATCCTAGCATTACCCACAGGAAAAGGTGCCAGTCAGCCGCATCTAAACAGATTGCTCCGACCCAAACATTGAAAGTAAAATACCACCATATTGACTCTCCACTAAACGCCGCAGCACAACATTCAAAAGACAAGCTCTAGCTTGTAGTAGTACTCTCAGCACTCATTAATTGCCTCAGTAAAGCGACACAGAAAAGCAGTAGGCCGGGAGATTCAAATAATTCTTTATATTTCAGAAAGAAAACAGTAAATCAACTGTACTGACACAAACTCCCTGTTTTCCCTTTATTTTTCGCCAGTACCCGAAATACTTTTAACGAGCTGACACTCAGTTCGACTCTCCTGTTGTTTGCATTCCATCCATTCTCCCCGCTGTCCGTGTGTGTGTGTGTGTGTGTGTGTGTGTGTGTGCATCTCTCTCTTTCCGGCCAAGTGGTGGTAAACTACACGCCCGGAGATCCAATATTTAAAAAAAAAAAAAAAAAAGCCCAGTTTAAACAGTGGCTTGCACCTACACAGCACCAACACTTGACCTACATATTCTCGCACTTCCCACCTAATTAATACCCTTCTCAAAAAAGAAAAAAAAAAAAGTTGCATCTCTCACTGAACGCATTCTGACCGATCGCAACACTTTCAATGTGCTGACACTTGGTTAGGCAGCATTTCACAAGGGGTGTGTGTGTGTGTGTGTGTGTGTCAGTCAGCAGTAGACAGCAACCCAGGACTATTTTTTTCTCGCTCAGGAATAAAGCAAATAAAAATGATTTAAAATACAAAAACAAAGCTCCTTTTCTTTTTTTTTTTTTTTAAACCTAATATAAAGTGGGCCATTTGTATAACCGTAATAATCCACTCCAGCATGTGGGTGATGCAGGGGTTTACCAACGCTAGGCACAGTTTGGTCCCTTTGCTAGAGGACTCGTGACCGAACCACGCCAGGCGTGGGTAAACCCAGCATCACCCACACCCTGGAGTGGTTTATTGCTTAAATAAACACTATAATTGAGCCTCCTGTAAAGCCTCTATATAAGGCTGCTCGAATTGTTATTAGTCCCATTGCCACCCTCTGATAACTCCACTTAAACATTTTCTGTGTCCTGTATTGAAAATGTATTTGCATTTCTAAACATATACACAGTTTATTGGTGGGTGTTGCAGATATTAGTGCAGATTAACATTCGTCCTGGAGGAGGAGCAGTCCAGGGCAGAATATAGTGGGAAGCCGGCATTTTGACCATGCAGTCTACAGTGCTACAAGATATGTTGGGAGGAATCTCCCACTTACTCACGTCTGAAAGTCACATCTTTATAGGTGACATTGCAGGGGGTCTGGAGGGAAAGGTATGCCTCTTTGCAGATGACACAAAGATTTGTAACAGAGTTAATACACAAGGGGGGTAGAAAGGATGAGAAGGGACTTGGCAAGGTTGGAGGAATGGTCAGACATATGGCAACTTAGATTCAATGCAAAGAAGTGCAAAGTAATGCACCTGGGAAACAAAAACCCAGGAGAAGCGTACACAATAGCAGAGGAGGTACTAACAACAAAATGGAAAGGGACTTGGGGGTAGTCATATCAGATGACCTAAAGGTGGGTAAGCAATGTGAGAAGTCAGTAAGGAGAGCCAGGGGGATACTGGGATGCATAGGAAGGGGCATCACAAGTAGAAAAAGGGAAGTAGTTATCCCTCTGTACAGACAGTTGGTGAGACCCCATCTGGAATATTGTGTGCAGTTTTGGAGACCCCATCTACGCAAGGACATAGACAGGATGGAAGCAGTCCAGAGGAGGGCAACTAAAATGGTGCAGGGTCTGCAGCAGAAACCGTATGAAGAGAGACTGAGAGAACTTAACATATATACCCTTGATGAAAGGAGGGATGGGGGGGGCATGATAGAAAATTTCAAGTACCTCAAGGGAATCAACAAAGTCCAGGAGGGTAACATCTTTCAAAAAAAGAGATGTGTAAGAACAAGGGGGCACAATTTAAAGATAGAGGGGGACGGCTCAGGGGTAATATGAGGAAATTTTTTTCACGGAGAGAGTAGTGGATGCATGGAACTGCCTTCCTGGGGGGGTCTAAAACAGTGGGGGAATTCAAACATGCATGGGACAGACATAAGGCAGTTGTAGTGGGGGGTTGCAGGAAGTAGGCTGTTGGTTAACTAGAATCTGCAGCTTATCCAATAGGAAGGGAAATGGGCAGACTGGGTGTGCCAAGTGGTCCTTATCTGCCGTCACAAGTCTATGTTTCTGAGAGATATGTGTGCAACACAGAGTGTCACTGATCCAAAATTGTCCATTTCCTGAAGTAGAAAAAAAAAAACGTTCAACAGGCATAACAAGAAAAGCAAGCAGTCCCAAATTCAATGTAGTGAAGTTTGTGTTGGTGGCATCTGATTGGAGAGGTACAAGTCCAGCCTTAAGAGTGTCTCATTTTTAAAAGAAATTGCTCGATTACCAAACGGAGAACACATCAATGTACATACCAAGATTTTGCAGAGTGCAAACCCACTTACTTCCTAGACTTCTCCCAACTCCTCAGTCTCGGGTACTCAACTCAATTTCTGTTTATTGGCTTGCTTTGCAGAATCACGGTTGTCGTTGAAAATATGGGTGTGGCCTTTTCAGACCACTGGAAGGCTGGCAGATCGGAGGCGTTGATGTTGCACCTTACACTGCTGCAGGATCCCTCATACGCAATCCGAAGCTTTCCTCCAAATTCTTGTGCTGTTTGTGAAGTCGGGGAACAGGGAGATGGCAGTTTACCCATAGCAGAGGGTTCGCAGTCTCAGAGCTATCGCCAGTATCCTGTCCTAGTCTCCTGCTCCTCTACACACTACCATCAGAGTCCTTGGCAGTTTTGTATTGGCTGGTACCCAGCGTGGGGTAAGACGATATGCTTTTTACAGTGCCATTTTCCTCCAAGATGCCAAGAAGCTGGGGCAAGAAGGTGTGGGAGAAGTCCAGAGCATCTTTCCCCATGGCTGTCTCTTGCAGAACCATGATCCTGATGTTTCTTTCGTGGGCCTGGTTCTCCAAGGTCTCTAGGCATTGTTTATGGAGAGAGAGTTTCTTCACCAGACCCAATGTGGTGTCCCAGTTTTTCTTGCAAGTCCCATTCGCTCTCTGCACTACTTTTTCCATCTTATCTGCTCTCGTCTCGAGGGTAGAAACCCGTGGGGTTAGGGAGTCCTGTGTTTGGTCCATATCTTGTGCTGATTTTACTAACTGGCTGAGTGTCTGGTTTACTGTTTGTAGTGTGACATTTCCATCTCCCATTCCCTTGACAGTGTTAGCAGCGGTCTCATGCTGTGACAGACTGGTGTCTTTCACTTTCGACAGTTTGAAGCAAGAAGTCTCCTGGGGGAGCTGCAGATCGTGGTTTCCCCATATCTTTAATAGTATTTAGATCACCCGATGTTCCTCTTTTATTTAGAGCTGTTTGAAGTAATAATGTCTAAAAAGTTTAAGTATAAATTTCGAATATCTCTCGGGAGCTGAAGTGAGGCACATATGCTCCTGAGCCCCGGCCTGCCGTGATCATTTTCAAAGGCAGTACTGATATCTTGTGTGATTTCCTATATCTCAATAAACATTTTTTGCAATATAGCAAGATACATTTCTATAAGTTGTGAAGAACTGACTTTTTTGTCCACTGCCCTGTTTCCAACCTTCGTCCTATTATGTTATGAAAACTGTGATAATTTTTTCTAGGTTAACATGCCATAAAAAGTTTTGTAGAATGTATTCCCCTGCACAAAATGTTGGAGACCAACAAAAAATTCATGAGTCGAGAGCAGAGGAAGACACTTTTTTCCTGAACTTATTAAGCTCACACAAAGCCAAAGTATAAAGGAACAGACTGGAGAAAAGCAAGAGCTAGCATTTGCTATTAAATTTGCTTCATTTAGAAGGACTGCAGCTCAGCATGACAGAGCCCAATTAGTGCACTCTGTCCAGATAGGGATTTCATTTACTCTTCTGTGGATTTCTACCAAGTTCTTGAAGCAGAATGCAGTAATCTTTGTATTGGGGGAAGGGAGATTTGACAGACACTATATGTTATGTAAGAGAAAGCAATATTATTTAGTGGTTAGTGTGCAAAACTGTGAACCTGGAGACACAGTTTGAATCCTGCCAGTGTCACTTACTGACTTTGTGACTCAGCAGTCATTTCACCGCTCTGTGCTTTACTTCCTCTTTCTCTCTGCTTAACTTTCCTGAGCCTTCCTTGACTTCCCACTTGACTCTTTTAGCTGCCCTGTGTTCGATAATTGTTGAGGTGTTATGGGATACCTAGAGTTATGACATAGAGGAAGAATAAGTGCATACTGTTGCAGTTCCTTCTACCCTCCACAATCTTGCCTCCAGCCCTGATCAGCATTGTCTCTGCACATTGCATACGTTGTTATCCTTCAGCACTTGTATTGTAATATAGTATATGGTTGGAGCTTATTGTAGACTGAAATCGATGGCTTTTAAAATCTTGTAGGACAGTTCAAAGGTCAGAAAAGTTGTACTATCGTTCTGATGTCACATCGATAGTACAACAACTTTTCAGCCTTGTCCTACCTCCTGATTGGCTGACTCGACTGGCTGTAACAGTGAAACAAAAAGTAAAAACATGGCGGTGCGATTAAGTGGGCGTGGAGCAGTGGATCTTCCCATGGGGATCCTCCTTTTACCGACACGAATAGCCTCACACGCTTTGCGGCACAAAAGCATTTTTTTTTAAATTTTAAAAAATACAGTGGTGCTAAAAGAGAGTGAGCGGGAGTGAGGGGAAGCAGCAGTCAGTGGGAGCGCAGTAAAGCCGAAACGAGTAGCACTGGCAGCGGAGAGAAGCAGAAACCAGTGGGATCGGGAACATCAAATAATACAGAAGGTAACCAGCATCATAAAAAAAGAAATAAGTCCTTGATGCCGGCCTGCTGGCGCAGAAGGATGATCACCATCTGCGGCGCCAACGACCCAGGTTTGAGAATGGACTCGGAAGTTGGAGGGAGTAGGATTAAGCATCTGGTGGATTCCTCTCCTACTCTGGGGGAGGTTGGGTTGAGTGTCCTATGCATGACGGACCCCTGACAGAGGCTGGGAGTTCCGCGCGATCGGCGCCTGTACATTCGGAGCGTGGGTCATCATTGCATGTTCCTGCCCGTGAGAGTCACAGCCTTCAAAATATGCGCCCCCACTAATGGAGCCGGCTCCATTGCCGTCCCCTCTGGCCATTAGAGTTGCGCCTTGCAGCAGCCCCACTTTCGGGGGGCAAGCCAGAAATATGAGGGCTGTGTCAGAGCCTGGCGATCCCGTCCAGGCTTGGGGAGCCAGCACAGAAAAAAATCAATAAGAAAGAAGCTCTAACAGTATACTGTATAAAACAGTGAATGATTGACCATACACAACCAAGGCCGTTTTTCCATCAAGAGAGTTGATGACATCAGGGAGACCTCTCGAGCTTTGCTCTCTAGGTCTCTATGATGTCATCATCTCCCTCGATGGAAACACAGCTTTGTTGTGGATGGTCACCCATCCACATATGTAATGCATTTTACTTAAACGCAATCCCTTTCTTTGCACAATTGTTATTTTTAGTGCTGATTTACCTATTAACTGTATTTTTGTTCTTAGTGCTCCTCTCTGTCCTCCCTTTCCCCCTCTCCCAGGACACATCTGAAAATGAGGTTTTTCCAGCTCAGTATGTCTTTCCTTGTCAAACTTTTAAAAATAAAAAACTAAAATACAATACAAGGTGTAACTGCTTTTCTGGCGTACGGCTGTTCATTTTTTTCAGTTGCTGCTGTACTCCCCAATCAAAAATGTAATCTAGCGCAACCAAATTCTGTGTAGGCAATATTTTTATTTGGAAAAAAAAAAAAGAGAATACATAAGTCTGTATACTTTTTTTTATATTTCATTGTTTTGCGCATTTTGCAAGTAGCGCTTACTGAAATTTAGGTTTGCAAAATGTTAAGCGATCTCACAGGGGCGTAGTGAGGCCCGAGGCCACAGGCAGGGGGGTTTTAACTGCCCCTCAGTGCAGTCATCTTAAGGGAAGAAATGGTTCCAAAACTGAAAATTGTGAAGGTAAAAATGCATAGATGTGATCACTTAACGTGTGGGAAATGGGTGGGCTAGCAGGCTGGCACCAGTACCTTGTTTCCCTTTGAGTTAGGCTGAGGCAAAAGTACAGGTACTAGCCATTCAGCAGGCAGTATTCTTAGTCCCCATTTTATACATTTTGGTGAACATGTGGAACAATAATAAATAAATGTTAGAAAAATGTGCTGCAGCTTCTTTAAGTATGTGGATGCTTCTGCTGCCCCCTCCCCCTCTCTCCTTCTGTCGATGGGCTTCTTCCATCCTGTGTGGCACATCTGCTGCTGCCTCTCTGTATGATTTGAATCCGTATCTTACTTCTTCCAGCTCCTCTCATCTCATCTGTTCATTTAGCAGCTTACTGTCTTCTCATAGAAGTTCATTGGGATTTCACTTTCATTAATGTTTCATCACAATTTGGCTGCAACTCCTGTGCATTCATAACCATGTCATTGCCAGTTTACATTTCCCTCTACAACGATTGGATATGTGAACATAATTATATATGTGTACTGGGTTTTCGCATTTGTCTTTCTCCAGTTCATTGTGTTTTTTTTTCGTATTTCTTAAGAGACAATGACCATGTAGTTAAAAAGTTGTAATTTTTTGTCTTTCTTGCTGTTTTTCTTTCCAGCTTAGTGGTGCATCTGTTCACAGGTACTTAATGTTTGTATCTCACTTAGCTGCCAGAGCAACACAGCTTTTGCACCCAGCCATGCTGGTAGCCCATAGAGCCTGTGTGCATGACTAGGCACCCCAACACCACGAGGTGGCAGTTTTGCAGCAAAATGAGGCTCCCGATGACCTCTTGGGTGGAAAGCTTACTATGAGATGCTGCGTCCACCTCCTGTTGTGTTGAACCCTGTTCATCAGTGTGGCATGCAGCACACATGCCGCAGGGCCACCCAGAACATGCCTGTTTTTGTTTCATTCTTTTATTATTTGCATCAGGATACACAGTTTGTGAAAAAAATAACCTGCCCACTGGGGCATGTAAGTTTCAAAAAAAAATTAATGCCCAATTAATTGAAATTATTCCCTTTGTGGCAGATAAAATAACCAGCAACATCAGTGAATTTTAGAGAAAGCAAATAATCATAAAATGTGAGTTTTCAAATAGAAAAAAATATGTTGCAAAAAGAGTTGACAGTGTCCCTTTAAAAGATTACTTTCAAAAAATGATTTGTCTGCTTGGCCTGCCAGTCCTCAACGGTACCTAACTACTAGCCTCAAGCCCATAACATGGGTTTTAAAGAGCTTGTTTCTCTGAAGCACCCTGCTTTAGTTAGCCCTCTTCGGCAGTCTGTCTCACATAACTGCACCACAGCATGCCCACCGTTCTGCGCATATGCCTTGTGGTTATGTGATTCTTAGCTGTGCCACTCCTTATCAAGTCCGGGGGAGGGGCCAGAAAATGCAGTGCCAGAACTCTGGGAGAGGAGAAAAGGGTCAACCAGCAGCAGTTTATAAGTGGGCCAACATAATGTATCACAGCCACATCAGAAAGCCAAGTTCTGTGTTTTAGTTGCTTGTGGTGTCTGGCCCAGTGGCTCTAATGGTAGTGCGCTGCACTGCCACACAGGAGTCACGGGATCAAGTCTGTATTCTAACTTTCACGCCAGGCATGGTGGGCTCCAAGACATGATCGGTGGGGGGGGCATTGCGCACTGGCTGTGCTGGCAGGGAGCAGACCAACCCACTGCAGTAGAGACACCCCACAGTGGGATGGGGATAACACTGACATCACGGGTGACCACGCTGCATTCACCCCAACTAGGATATTGATGAGAGTGGGCCTTCCATTTGGGTGGGGGATTCTGACAGTGGGATGACCCCATAAAGCACAACGTCAGCATTCACCCTCTCTTGGCCACATAAAACTCAGAGCCCCTCCTCATCTCCACTTTCACTAGATTTCCGTCCCAGCAGAGCAGAAAAATGTATGGATGGGTAAGCTGCTGGTTTCTTTAGAGGCAGCAAAGGGTCTGAACAGGTGACTAGGTGTGTCAAAGGAACACGTTACGCAGTCAGTTATGGTAGAAGTACAGGAGCAAGGAAGTGCGGTGGCTGGTAAAAGAGGAGGGGGAAGATGAATTATTTTTAAAAAGTTCTGTTCACTGCAATCATTTTTTCCTATCTTTTCTAGACTATTAATTTGGGATGGTGCTTCCATGCTGATGATGACCCACGTTTGCACCCAGACTCAGACAGGCCACATTACCAGGCCATGGGTGTTGAGTACAGTCAGCACTCAGTTATCCGTTGCCTTCTGTTCTCAGGTCAGGTGACGGATATCTGAGAGAAACGGTTAAGTGGAAATGGGATGCTTCGGTCTGCAGATGGATCTATGGCTGCTGTGGCTGTTTAGGTCTGTGTCTGCTTTGGTATGTGACTGCCTTGCCTGCTTTGGTCTGTGGTTTTCTGTACAGTACTCTACTGGGGATGAAAAGGGTCAGTTATCTGAGAGTAAACATTGAGATCCACATAGGAGACAACAGGCAGGATGGGAAACGGATAACGCGAGGGACGGATAAACGAGTGTAAACAAAATGGAAATAAAAAAAATCTTGCAGTCAAAGACGGATACATGAGAGAAACGGATAAATGAGAGCCGGATAAACAAGTGCTGACTGTATGTTAAACAGGTTTGCTGGGAAGAGGGATATTTTCTTGTTTGGAAGAGGGTGTGGGTTGGTGGCAGGAACAACAAGGTCATTTCAGATTATTGCAGAGTAACGTTTTGATTGGCAGGTACAGTATATCGTCCTTAGTGCAAACAGCTATTTCAGATTACTGTAGTGTAAGCTTTTGACTGGCAGGTATATTGTCCTTAGTACTAACTGTGTCCTGCTGTCTAACCTTTTGTCAGTATAGTTGTTGGTCATAACAAGGTGCATAAGAAGTTGGCTGGAAGGACCCAGAGAGCAGTCCTAAATGGAGTGCCCTCAGGTTTAAAAGACGTAATGAGCTCAGCTGGGTGCCCTGGGGATCGGTTTTAAGACCGTTCCTCTTTAACATATGTACAGTATGTATGATATGGGGGAGGGTGATCTGTGGTAGAGGGGACGCCAAGGAGAGGTTAAGGGCCATGAAGAAGGATGTGGAAAGACTGGAGAGATGGTCAGTGGTATGGCAGCTGAAATATAATGTGGGGTGGGGGGTATCAGAAAGGATATCAGGAAGGTGCTAATGAGCAGCTAAAGAAGCAGACACACTACTCTGGAGCTCCGCACCACAATGACATTTAAAGTGTTTTTTTTTTTTCATATAAACTTACAACTTGAAGCGCGATTTGGCCTTCAAAGTTCAGGAGAATGGACGAGTTCCTCAATTCTGGAAAATCGGCTCATCAATCGAGCAAAAACACAAAAAATCGGCTGCAAATGATGGCAGGGGAACGGGGAGCAAGGGCCCAATCTCACTCTCCGCCGCAGAGATCACTGGCATAAGCCGCGCAGTGTTGGAGCAGGTTCTGGCCGATTTGAAACCGAAGTGGGAGCATTTAGAACACACCCTGCAAGGCATTACAAAAGAAATAAAACAGCACACTCATCGCTTTAATGAGGTGTAACAGCGAGAGTCCAAGCTGGGGGATGCCACGAGGAGAACTCCAGAAGCGATAGCAAAACTTGAGAAGAAGCTGGAAGAGCTCCATGATGCCCTAGATCACCAAGAAAATTACAGCAGGCGCCAAAATCTGAGAATCAGAGGCTTGCCAGAGGGCACAGACAGGGGCGACCTAATGTAGTTCTGTGTAGAAATCTTGCCTAAGCTCCTGGGCATAGACTTGAAAAAGGGGAAGCTGAAATTGGAGCGTGCTCACAGGGCCCAGGCACCACGCCCTCCGAGCGACCAGCCACCTCGCCAGATTATTTTCCGCCTACATCATTACCCAGACAGGCAGGCTATACTGGAGGCATTTTGGAATATGAAGGAGCTTGGATATAAAGGGCACAAGCTAACTATGCACCAGGATATATCCGTCTGAGTACGGAAGAGGAGGCAGCAGTTTAACACCCAGATGGATGGGCTAAGGAAACGGGGCCTGGACTTTTTTTTGTGGTCTACCCTGCTATGATGAAGGTGCATGCCGAAGGGGCCACTGACTCGTTTTGGGAGCCTGACACATTGCAAGGATTCATCGACAAATGGGACCGGAAGAGTAAGAAAACTTGAAGACCCAGCTTGTGAGTTAATGAGACCTTGATGCTTTGTATCTTCTGTTTGCCCCGGAGAACCTCAGTAAGGTGCACTCCACAGCTAGGCCTCATGTTGGAAGAAGTATGGAGGAGGACTGTAGATAATAATGGCTCTACCCCCCCCCCCCTCCACAGGACTAGACAGAACTGATAACTGGGGAGGACAGAGCTGCACTCTTACAGGTGTTAGGATTGCTCTTGACAAACCTGGTGTCATAAGAACCTGTGATGGAATGGAGAATTTAAGGTGGGGGGGCCCCAAAACGTGAGTGGTGCAAGCTGGCCGAGCCCTCTGCCTTTAACTCGTACACAATGGCCCTGAAGTGAGGTGGGAGGCTTCTTCAGTTAACACAAAACCTTCTTGTATCTGTTCGAAGGTGGGGAACTGGGGATACTGGGGGGGGCATGGATTCCAGGGTGATGAAGCCCCACCCATCTAATCAGACGTAAAGGAATTGGAAAGGCTCCAAATAATGAGAGCTGGGGAGCAAACAGAATCAGATTGCGAGGGCTTCCTCTATTAATCATAAAAAAGGGGAAAAATAAACACAGAAGCGTGGAATAGCTGTAACCACGCTAAACACAAGTGGTAAAGAAGGGTGCTGAGGGAGGGCGTATGGGAGTGGGTTTACAGTTGTTATACTATAATCACTAGACAACTTTACCACATGAGACGATTGGAAATGGGTTTGTGGAATATGACAATACAGCGGGGTGGGGGGGATATTGTTGGAAGTTGAAGTTATTAGTTACTTAGTTCGAAGCGTTATTGTTATGTCATTTATTAAATGCCACATGGATCAGTCGAAGAAACAGGTAGGACCACACATGATTTTTACACGGTACAACGGCTAATGTAATGTTTCCCCATGTTTTAATCAGCAAGATTATTTCTTGGAATGTTAAAGGATTCACTTCCCCTGCTAAGAGGGCTAAGGTACTGGCTGCATTGAGAAGAAGGGGTGCAGATGTGGCACTGATTCAAGAGTCCCACCTGACACCCAAAGAACATGACAAGCTGGTTGGGGGTTGGGTTGGTGCCTGTCATGCAGCACCATGTAAATCCCACAAAAGAGGATGGCCATCCTGCTCAGCAAACGCTTCCCATTTGTGACCCAACGTAATATAAAAGATCCCACAGAGGGGCGCTATATTTTTGTGGTTGGAGAAGTATACGAGCAGGTGATTACCTTGGGGAATATTTATGCACCGACTGTGAGAGATCCGCTGTTCTACCAGAAAATTCTAAACATACTGATACATGAGCAGTTCCCTAACCTGATCCTAGGGGGAGATTTTAATTGTGTGGCGGATCCTAGACTCGACTACTCTGGGTCTGGATTAAGGGAGGTCACAGCAATGCAACAGTGGCAGCTGGGGGTGGCGGATCTCAATACGCTAGATGCCTGAGAATAGCCAACCCGGGTGCACGGGAATAAACGTTTTTTTCTAACCCTCATGGTCCAGGTTATTTATTTATTTATTTAGTTTTTGTTGACTGGGTAAGTGCACTAGACAAATCCTGCCTATTTTCAGGCATGACCCGGGGGAGGGGGATGCAGATGAATGCCAACTGACCTTGAACCAGATTAAGCTGTTGGTGGTATTTTTAGTGAATGAGGGAAATTTGGCCAGGACACCGGGGAAATTCCCCATCTCTTCGGTAGGGGGACCTCTGGCATGTTGGATGCAGGACTCAATGTGTGCTGAGCTTGAGTCGGTGGAAGTCAAGGAGCACAACTTGGATTTGTCGTCTGAGGCAGTTATCGTTTCTACAACAGTGAATTCGGAGACAACTAATGTGATTTCTGATATGGAAGTGCAGTCTGGACCCTCACCCAATTCAGCGTTTTCTTTATCGATGGAAAAGCAGCCACTGTCTGTGTTGTCTAGAATGGAACCACAGTTACTAGCTCACGATGGTGTTCACAGTGTTTTTCCCCCTGATACTTCCTGTATGAGGGCTGAGACTGCTTTTGTGGCATCTGAGCAGCTTTTGGGAGATTTACAGCCGGTTTTATCGAAGGACAGAGCGGTTTCTACGTCGCAAGTCATCCGTAGTCGGTTTGGACTGGCACCTTTGGAAACTGCATTGGAGGCTACCTGGACTGCGTCGGATGCGCTTGAACATGCCGGATGGACTCGATCGGCTTCTGGCACTTGGACACCGGACTTGTCATGGGATGAAAGAGAAAACCGGGTTGTGTATTCCACGAGCTCCAACAAGGTACCTACTTCACGGGGACTTTTATTATCTAAACCAGTACTCTCTGTTTCCCACAAAAGGACTTTGGGGGATATTGTTGAAGCTGAAGTACCTGAGGAGGATTTAACATGTCATGTGCGGTAACTACTTTCTGCTGGGGAAATGGAGGGTTCTAGGATGGAGAAAAGAGGCTGTATTTTGGCAGGTGCTCTATAGCTGTTTCACTCTCTAATGTTAATTTTCCACAGAGTAAAGCTACACAGGGTGAAAGTACTAACAGTAGAGAGCCGACTCCCCTACCTACTTCAGATTCTTCTGCATTGGAGATGGCTTACCTCAGTGTAGCCTCACAGGGGGATAATTTAGGCTCTGACTTACTGCCACAGAGGACTGAGTCTGTCCCAACTGGCGTTTTAAGGCAACCCTGTCCCCCTCCTTTAGATGACCCAGGAGAAGGACCTTCGAGTGTTCCTAGAGCCCCTGGTAGGGGACCTGTACTTTCTGATTTATTTAAGAATAAGTTGGAACAAGCCCCGAGACGTAATGCTGTCGGCATACATTATGGGGGGGTCTCAGTGACTTTCCTGATAGGTATTATGTCGCTAGAACTTTATTAAAGGGGTCCATGCATTTTCAAGCGTCAGATATATATGCTTTAATACATATTTCCCGGGAGGAAACTTCTGATATTAGTTTTAAAACTGATATAGGATTGGAAAAGTTTTGGCACAAGTATAGTACTCTGAAACGGACCCCATTATGGACACTTTTTTATGTTATACCACTAACAAAACCAGCTGTTACCATCATGTTTTGTAATGAAGGGGTCAGCATTAGTGATATCTATCATTGGTTACAGAATAGATGTACTGTCTTATCCCCACCAGAAGCTATTATTGACTCTGAAGGTCTGTGGACAGGGGGTTGGAAATTCAGAGTCAATTTTTTTCAAGTTACAGTCAATTTCACTTGTGTGCAATTCGTTTATGTGCACATTCGGTTTGTGTGTGCACAAAAGCATAGGTCGATTCACTGCCTGTACTTCCTTATGTTAAAGTGATCGGTTGTGTCACACAGATTTTCGGATTGTGCACAAATTTCAGGCAGCAGAAATACAGCAGAATACACAACAGTAGGCAGTGTTTTCAGCTGCATCTGCAGGTGTTAATTGACCGATTTGTTGCTGAATGGGTAGACAGACCGAGCTGCTCTGCAGTAAGCAGTTGTAAGCAGGTGTTAATCATCTGCCTAATCACCTGCTTAACTGTCAGACCTGAAGTTACCTGAGGTTACTTAAGTGAGCCTGCACAACTTTAAAACGGTCAGTAGTCCTTCCCTCAGTATCTGTGCCTGTGTATTGCATATGCCGTTTTTTAACAAATCCACATCCAGTTCCATAGCTCTAGCACTTTAAAACAGAATCTTAATTCATTTGTGTGTCAGTGTCTATGTAATGTACTGTACTGTATCATATTGCATATGCCTTCAAGTCAAGTTTTTAACATTTTGAACAAATGTGTTGTAATAAATTATTTTATTCCCTCAATCTGTTCCCAGGTTGTTTTCATAATAACTTTCTGTACGTGACTGCAAATACAGTCCCAAGATCGCAGTTAATGAATTTTAGGTTGTGTGCATTTTCGGACATGTGCACAAAATCGGCTGGTCCCCCGGAATTGACTGTAACTCTGAAGTAATACATCTTCTGAATAGTTTTTTTCTAGGCAAGGATAGGGGTGTTTGTTTTTATGGAGGACAACCTAGGGCCTCCTACAAATGTGGTGCTCATACCCACATGAGTAGCACTTGTGATTTGTTAAAATGTAGCCTTTGTGGGGGTTATAGTCACCCTAGCATGAACTGTGACAACATTTTTCAATGCAACCTATGTGATGAAACGGGACACGCTTATCACCAGTGTCCCTGGGCTAGTAGAAATAGAACTGAGGGTTGGAATTTGGACACTTTAGTTCAAAAAAACACAAGACAAGTTGATCCAGACACAGGATGTTCCTGTCCCTACCCCTTCTGCAGACTCCTCCCCGTCTGCTCCACAGCAGGTCGCAGTTTCAGTGGTTGTGCATCAGGAGGCGGTTAGGCCCCACCCTACTGAAGATATGGGCATACAAGTGCAGGACGAGGTTGACCCTATATCTGTAGCTCCTATTATAGCGCCCTCACAGGATTCAGATAAATCCATGAGGGATGGGGAGGGTTTTTCACAAACTAGAAGGGTGACTAGGGCTACAGCTAGAAAATCGCAAAAGGTGTGTGACCTACCAACCTCTAATGCTTATTGACTTATTATGCATGGGGGAGACACAGATGGGGATTCTGAGGCTTCTATCGTACCTTCTGATGTGGATGTCCCAGATGTCAGACCTCAGGATATAGTACATAGAAAAAAAGATAAAAAGAAAAAAGGAGGTAAGAAACGTAAGACTATGACTGCTACAGATGGGAGTGGCTGACTTCCTTTTAGGCCTTGGCTCACCTATGGATTTCATCCTTAAATATCTGTAGTTTCAGGAACTACAAAAAACAGACTGCCTTCTTTCATTTTGCAGCTTCGCTACATACTGACATTGTTTTGTTACAAGAGACGAGACTGAAGTCCGTTTTTGAAATTAGGCAGGTTCAGCGGAGCTGGGTTTGGGGAACCTCCTATTGGACATTTGGTGATTAAGTGGCAGATGGTGTTGATATATTGTTTAAATCCACTGCCTTTTCCATTACATGGATTACAGATGGTCTTCCAGGTAGGGCTTTAATACTAGATTGCAGATTCCAGGACCTTTTTTTTTCATATAATAAATATCTATGCACCACAATCAAAAGCTGCTAGGATTAGTTTATTTGATATGATTAAGCCCTTTCTTTGTACACGGAAACACATTGTATGGGGTGGAGATTTCAATTGTAGTGTGGACATTTCCTGTAGGATGGCAGTTGGAAAAAAAGTTTATTGTGACTCCCTAGCTTTAAAGACTTTAATTAAGGATGCTGGACTAACCGATGCTCATCGATCCCTGAGGTCTGACGCTGGGACTACATATCATAGATCTGTTTACAATACTAGAATTGATTATCTTTTTTCTTCTAAGTATTGTATTCCATTTCAAGTTCTTATACAGCCAAATGAATTCTCTGATTGTCATTTGCTGACGGGAATTTTTTCTTACAGTTCTGCTCCCACTGTTTTTCTATCACAGGACTCATTATGGAGACTAAATAATTCTCTACTTTCTCACCAAAATATAATATTACAAGTTAGAACCCTTTTTCGAGCCAGGATATCAGTTCTTTGTTTATATGATTCCATTTGGCATTGGTAGAGGGATACAAAACTTGAACTGAGGTCCTTTTTCATGAAGTAGGGGACTCGTAGGGCTAGGGATAGATACATTAAATATTTAGGATATAGAGATCAGTTATATAAACTATTGTCATACTCAGCTTCCTCCCCTATAGATTATATGCCTCAGATCGCAGAACTGCGGAAATGCATGTTTGCTGATCAATATGACAGGGCATACACTTTAGACATCACTATGAGATTTGGTACTTCGAATTCCCCATCTGCGAACCCTTTTCTAGCCTGTAAAGAGCGGTTGCACGCTACAGTAATGTCTGGGTTATATAATTCTGCTGGTGTCATAGATACTTCTATCACAGGTATGCATTCTATTACAAGGTCACATTTACAGGAGCAGTTCGGTACTACCCTATTTTGAGAAGTCATTACTAGATGTTTTTACAGCCCCTGCCCCACAGGTATCTACACATAGTGCTTTAGATTCTGTGTCATTGATCACTCAAGAGGAGGTTACTCTTGCCATTTCCCAGCTTAAATTGGGGGTGGCTCTGGGTTCAGATGGCCTTACCCATGAAATTTATAGGACATTTACTATAGATTTATCGGAAGTTTTGGCAAGGGTTTATAATGGAGTGTTGCAGGAAATGGATGGAGTCCTGGATTTTGGTTTATCAATCCTGAAATTTATATATAAAAAGGGAGATGAGTATTCCGTGGATAATTGGAGGCCGTTACATCTCCTTAATACAGATTATAAGATTCTTGCCAAGATTCTCAGTGGTAGATTACAAAAGATAGCGCAAGAAGTAGTAGATGTCTCACAGTCCTGTGCCATTCCTGGACGGACTATTCAATCTAATCTCTTTCTCTTAAGAGAAATATATGAGTCTAAACAGACATGTCAACTTACAGGCTTTGTAGTATCCTTGGATCAGGTGAAAGCATTTGACAAGGTACATCATACTTTCCTATTTCAGGTAATAGAGCTTTATGATATCCCTAAAGTGTTTTTAACCTGGCTTAAACATTTATATTCCATTGCTAGATTTACACCTCTAATTAATGGTTGTTTGGGGGATCACCTTCCTCAAAACCTTGGGATCAGACAAGGTTGTCCATTAAGCCCATTATTATATACAGTTGTTTTGGAGCCTATCATCAGACAAATTAAATGAGACACTCAGATTATTGGATTAGCTCCATGTTCTACTTTGTGTCCTGAAAAAATATCTGCTTATGCGGATGATGTAGTATTATTTGTACAGACTAAAAATGCAGAAGATAGAGCGATTCAGATTTTTCAGGACTTTTCTGCAGTTTCGGGGGGGACTCTGAACTTACAGAAAAGTATTTCTGTTCCTTTGGATGCTGATTCCATAGCTATCTCAGAGATGGGGGGGTATTAGGATGAGCACTGAACCACAAAAAAATTTAGGGGTGTGGTTTAATGTTTCAGACACGGCAACATTTAATTGGGAAAAACATCTGGTTATTAGTGAAGATAAGGTACGACTTTGGAAAACATGGAAATTGGGGAAACTGAAACGGGTTCTGATAGTTAAGAAGTTTTTGCTCCCTATTTTTTTGTATTTAAGTTATATTTATGCTCCCCTTCAACAGTGGAAGACATGAATTTTTAGTGTTTTCTTTCAAATTATATGGGGTAGTCGTCTTAACCGTATTGAAAGAGATATCACATATCTACCTATTAAGAGAGGGGGCCTTGGGATGATTAATCCTATTGCTTTTTTTCTTTATCATATATTCAGTTGTGTAAGATACACAACATATAATCGGGACCTGTGGATCAGCAGTGTTATGCAGACAGTTATGGATAAGCATTCTCGATATCTTTATATTCCTTCTTATGCGATTGATAGTTTTCGGAAGATGAGACACAGGAAATTGCAAAAATTATCTGTCATACGTCTTACTAGAAAGAAGCTTTACCAAACGTTTCTAGACATTACAGAACCTTTGCTTCTTTTTCCGGAATGTGCCACTTCACAATATGAAGTTTGCTTTATAGCTTCTTACTGATAAAAGAATTCCGTAACATATGTGGGATGTTATGTGGTTGTGTTGCCACGGCAGGCTGAATGTTCGTGGTAATTTGAAACACAAATCTTTTCAGGATAGGTTTTGTCCCAAACCGTCATGTATACAGATTGAAGTAACCATGTCTCACTTCTTTTTTGAATGTGAGGATGCTCTTTTATTTTGGAAAACTTTAGCATTTAAATGGCAATGGCCTTTTTTAAGTAGAATTACTTATCAGACTTTGATACTGGGTGATTTTTCTGGAATTTGGGGTAAATTTCATAAAAGTACTTTGAGTTATTTTTTCTGTGTGTAAATACTATTTATGGCAAGCAAGATGCCAATATGTTTTGCAACACATTCAAACCTCTCCTCAAACTGTTATATTGACATTGGAAACAGCGCTCTCAAAGATTATGGATTTGGAACACCGAAGTCTATCATTGGAACATTTTCAGTTGCTATGGAAGCATATTTCTTTTCTATCCTAGATTTCCTGGGAGGACGTATGTTTATCTGCATGTGTTATTTTATGTATGCTATGATATAGACTCATTTTTTTATCCTGTTTGTGCATTACTATTCTTGGTATCTGTGTCGCATTTTTTTGTTGTTTTTCATACATGATGTTGTGTTTTCCTTTCTTAATAAAAATTCCCCTACTCTTTTTGATAAGTGCCATGGGATCTTTAACATCCACCTGAACTACCACCAATCCAGGCAGATGGGATCTCGGTTTAATGTCTCATCCGAAAGACAGAGGTTGGATTATATATATATCCCCAGGGACATGTATCCCAAGATGCAGAAGGTGGAGCACAGCCTGACATTCCTCTCGGACCATGCTATGGTCCAATTAGAACTCCAGATGGCTCTGCCGGGGGAGATGTAGAGGATGGAGATTTCCCAACTATATGCTGGCTGTCCAGGGCTTTAGGGACTTCCTAAAAGAACAATGGAAACTTTTTGAGGAAACAAATAGGGGCTCTGTTGAGTCGGGGGGGAGTATATTGGGAGGCTAGTAAGGCCTACATGAGGGAAATGATCAAAAGATACACCGCTTGGTTAAAGAGAGAGAAAAGACAGACAAAGAGAGATGGAGCAAAGGATTGGGGACGTGGAAAAGGAAGTCTGTTCGGGGGGGGGTGGGGAAGAAACTGAGGGAATTACAGCTAGCTAGGGAAACTCTGAATGCCAGCCTAGCTTAAGAGGTTAAAAATAAACTGTTCTTCGCCAGACAAAAAAATCTATGAATGGGATAATATGCCTGGACCCCACTGTTCCTTCGCCTGATGAACGGAGGGAAAGTACATAAAAGGATCGTACATATTAAAGATAAGAGGGGGAACCTCATAAAAGGAAGAGAATGCTATTAGGGAACGAATGATTCAGAAAGTTTTATCAGGCTCTGTATCGAGCAGAATGCCAGGGCTCTGATCAGCCTTTTGAAAGTTTTTTCAAGGGCTTTACTTATCCCAAATTGAAGGACGAACGAAGTAAAACATTAGGAGCTGGAGTCACTACAGGGGAAATCATCAGAGCTATTGAGAAATTAAAGAAGGGCAAAGCAGCAGGCCTGGATGATTTTGGGGCAGAATATTATAAGATATTGAGGGAGGAACTTGCCATACCGCTGAGGAATTTGGGGGTTGCCAGGCACTTGCTGTGAGGCACTAATTACAGTAATCCCTAAGCCAGGTAAAGGTGCTGTGGAGTGTGGTTCATATAGGCCAATCTCCCTCCTGAATTATGATTGTAAATTGGAAGGAATGCTCCCCTGTATGATGCATCCAGACCAGACAGGGTTTATACAAGACAGACAGTCTTATCACAATATGAGGCGCTTGATGAATGTGGTGTGGCTGGGCTCTCGGCATCCTGGAAGGGCTTGTGTTCTATCCATGGATGCCGAGAAAGCTTTTAACAGAATTGAATGGGGATATTTGTTAAAAACACTGGAGAAGTTTGGCCTGGAGGATGAATTCTTGAAACTGGTGAGTGCATTCTGTAGGATGCCTACGGTGAAGGATCTTCCCTTGTCAATCTTCGCCATTCATTATTGCTGGGTGTAAGCTGGAGGTGTGCACCCACCATGGGAGTTTTTTTTTTTTGAGGGAGGATGCCCGAACTCAGGAGTTCAACTTTCAATTAAAAAAATAAACAGATTACCATGCTCCGTTTTCAACGGGGCTTACTTCTAAAAGTTCAATTAAATGAATACTATATGCCACACAAGTTATTTTGCCTCCGTAAAAATTTGCCCAACTCGTCATGAATGGCGTTCCAGTAGAACGCAGGGAAGAGTACTAAAGAGCGCGCACACTCGGTCTTCGGCGCGGTGGCAATGTCCAAATGGCAGCTTCAGGGCAGAACTCGTGAGCACACTCAAGGCACAGAAATGGGGCAAAGGTTAGGTGGAGACTTGTAACCACATAAAGGTAGTGCTAAACGGGCATTTCTGCAGCCCTGGTAATTGGCATCAGTGTTTTGGACAGCCTTCCTTTAAGGCTTAGGTGTCGTCAGTAGTCCGGAATGGCTTTTACCATCTGCAGAACATCAGCTGGATTAAATCCCTTATCTCCCCCCCCCGGTGATGTGGCTACACTGATGCATGTGTTTGTGACTTTGAGGCTTGACTGCTGCAATGCTCTGTATCTTGGGGTCACTGGAGATGTGCTGCGATGCCTGCTGTTGGTACAAAATGCGGCTGCTAGGTTGCTGACCAGCCATCCGAGGGCATGACATGGCATGTCTCCCTGGCACTGCATGATCTACACTGGCTGCCAGTTAAGTGGCGTATCTCCTTCAAAATTGGTCTTCTAACTTATAAAGCCCTGCATGAGCTGGGCCCAGGCTACCTGTCTGAGGCCTTGTATCCTCACATACTCTCGGCTCCACTGAGACGGGCCTTCTGGTAGTTACAAGGACGAGGATAAAAACCTCTGGGGACTGGGTCTTTGAGGTTGCAGGCCTGGTCCTCTGGAAATCCTTGCCAAGAGCTTTAAGGGAGTCCCCCTCTGTGGAGAACTTTAAACGGGATCCCAAAACCTTGCTGTTTACCCACATGTTTGGGGACTCGTTTTCCCCTAGTTGTTTATGTCCCAGCTCAACATATGAAATTAATTTATTTGGACTATTTTTACTGATGTCTATGTTAAGAAAGTTTTGGTGCATGTTTGTGTAAATTATGGTGAGTGATATTATGTAATTTGCTTTTACTGTGTTATACTGTAATGGCACGCTGAGCCTCCGATGAAGGGTGCCACACTTCTGCTACTACATGTGAACTATGAAAAAATGGCATTTCAGAGCCGGGTGACTGTAGACTATAACCAAGATTAGAAAAGACATGGTATAAAGGGGACTGGTAGATCTCTCAGCCTCCATGTAAAGTACTGCTCCTCATACCTAATTAAGCATTGAGGCACTGCCAGGGGTTATGTTAATCACCCTCTAAGGGCATAAGAGTGCCACATGCCCCTGGAGGGTGATTAACTGGCCATCAACGTAATTCCTGGGACTGCCTTATTATAATAAAAAATAGAAATTTTACATAATGTTGTACCTTGTTCAGCATGTGATTATGCTCTACACGTGTATGTTAATCAGAGATGAACAGAATGCTTGCAGCCAATCAGGAAGCTCTATTTTTCAGATTCTTTTATATAGTGCTAGGTTAATAAACTTCTAATAAGCAAAAGCAAAAATAATTCATACTCAGCATTTGAAGTCTGCTAGCACAGATGGGTGGTATACATTATGACTAAAATAATCAGATTTTAACCCATAAAGTATTGTTTGATGATAGCTGGTCAACTTTGACCTTACTGAACCACTTAAAGGCTACCTAAACACAAATCTTAAGGAGCAAGCTGTTCCAAAAACCCTCCTGTGGAAGCAGAGCAAACTGGGAGAGATTTTGAATCATATAAGCAGTTACCTTAAAATCATAAGTTTCAGAGCTTTTCAACGAGTTTTTTCTTAATGACGAAACCAGGAAACATTTTCACACCACCGTGCCGTTCAGAGGCTAAGACTACTGGGAATGTGAAGCGTGATGATGTACTCTTAGCAAGTCAGGACATCCCCAGTATTCAGTCCCTATGGAGCCTTATGTACTATATACTATATACTACGTGTAAAATTAGCAGTATATGTGTACGTTGTCATCTTTATCGCTATTTAACATGTACAGTATCTGTATATGCTCTTTTAAATCCTTAGCAGGGTTTTATTTAACTCCAAAAATTGATTAGCGTTTTGCTCATAAAAGTGCTAAAACATTCTGAAAATGCATAGCACTTGCCTCACTGTGTTTAACAAACATAACACTTCTAGAAAACCTATATAAATACTTTATGTACAGTTATCATTGTCCCAAGAAAAAAACTGCTAATCAGTTATTTAAAACCCTGCTTAGAATTAGAACCCCTCTTGCGCAACCTAGCCCTCTCCGACTGGTCTCCCCTAGCCAACATCCCACCAGTTGATAAGGCCCTTGCTTATTTTACAGATATATTCCTAGAGAATTGGAATACCTTTGTCCCATTCAGACAAACCAGGGCTGGGGAAACCACTTACCTTGGATTACTCCAGAACTATTGGCCTGTCTCAGAGCTAGAGATCGCGCCCGGAAATGGCATAAAGCAACCCAGTTTCCTAGCGATCTCATGACTTACCGCAAGCTTCAAAATGCCTGTTTCAGGGCCACAAAGCTAGCAAAGTCTGAATACTCTAATACTGCCTTCCTCACAAACATAAATTCACCTTCCAAGTTCTGGAAGGCAGTTAATACCCTCTTCCCCCCCGTGCTTAAAATAAATGACACCCTTGTGGCCCATCCAGGTGCCGTAGCTGCTGAATTTAACTCCTACTATACCACCTGTGCCACTGAGCTGCTGAAATCCCTCCCTTCCTATCCTCACTCCTCTCCTCTCTCCAATGGTACCTCTTCTCCTTTGATACAGTCTCCCTAAATGACATGCTAAAAGCCCTCCTCGCTATCAACCCCTCAGAAGGCTCCTCCCCAGATGGCCTAGACTCCAAACTCCTTTCTGTCTGTCTCTCTCTCTCTCTCTCTGCCTCAACCATTGCCTACCCCCTTTCTCTAATTCTAAACCTCTCATTTTCTACTGCCTTGGTCCCTGCCCCTTGGAAACATGCTGTGGCCCCCTCTCTCCCAAAGGCGATGACCCGTCTTCCCCTGGAAATCATCGCCCTATCTCTCTCCTCCCTACCCTAGCTAAATTACAAGAACACCTTATCCTCTCCCAGCTTACCTCACTTCTAACTGACTCCTCCTACTTCACCCCCTTCCAATCTGGCTTCAGGAAAAATCACTACACCACTACCTCCCTACTTCGGTTCACTCACTCTATCCTTACTGGAATGGACAATGGCCAAATCACCTCAGCCATCTTTGTTGACCTCGTCAAGGCTTTCAACACTATTTCGCACTCCCTCCTCCTTGACTCCCTCTCAACAGCTGGCCTGTCTCTTTCAGCCACTAGCTGGCTCAAGGCCTACCTCACTGGTAGAACCCAATCAGTCGGGATCTCTGATGTCATTTCCCCTTCCCTACCGATTAAACTGGCGTCTCTCAGGGCTCAGTGCTAGGGCCCCTGTTATTTTCCATCTTCCTAAATGACCTTCCATCTGTTTGCTCCTCAGTCACTGCCATACACATGTATGCCGATGATGCGGTCCTGTATGCATCTGGCTCTTGCCCAGCTGAGGTTACATCCAACTTGCAGCAAGACTTTGACAAGGTTCAGCTCTGGTTTGCTAACCATCAGCTTTTTCTCAATGCCAAGAAGACTGTCTCCATGACCTTTGCCACAAGGCAGAGACTTTCTAGGCTTCTCTCCCTGCCCACTTTCCACACCCTTGATGAGATTTTACTTGAGGACACATCCTCCTTCCGGTACCTAGGAGTTTGGCTGGGTCAACACCTAAACTCCTCCAGACATATTGACGCCATCCAAAAAAAATTGCGCCCGAAGCTTGGTGCCCTGTTCAAGAACCATAGTTGTATCCCCTGTACAGTTAGGCGTGAACTTGTTCAGAAGATGATCCTGCCCATCTTCAACTACTGTGATGTAGTCTATGGTGCTGCTCCCACGTCCTCCCTGGTCAGATTGGATATCCTCTTCAATTCTTTCTGCCGTTTTGCCCTTGATGCTCCCTCTCGCACCCACCAGTGTGATCTTTGTCATGTCCTATCCTTCTCTCTTACAGACAGATAACTCTTCCACTGCGCTAAATTCACCTCCAAGCACTGGCTGGGTGAATTCCCTTGCTACCTCTCCCCTTCATTTATAACACCCCCCACTCCCTCTCACTCCCTTAGATCATCTAACTCCTGTATTCTGGTGGTTCCCCGCAGAGCCACCCTCATTGGCCAGTCCGGTTACTCTTACCACCTCTCAGAAGTGTGGAATTCCCTCCCCCCCTCAAATTTGTCACTCATCGTCCTACTACTCCTCCTTGAACGCTGCCCTTAAAAACTTCCTTGCACCTAGCTCCCCCCTCTAAGCCCCTGACAAACCCTACCCCTCTTCAGTACCCATGCAGTGCCCTTCTGCAGCTCCACCCCACCCACCTAAAACCCAGCATTCCTTCCCTTCAGACCTCCCATTGTTTTCTTACTGGGATTTCTCAGTCATCCAGAGTTGTACCAAGGGCCAGTCCCTACCCTATCCTTAAACCATAAACCCAACTCTTCCTTCCAGTTCTCCACATCCTGAAGGGCTGGGATTCGGTCTCTCTTCTCTCTCACCTTTACCCTATGTTCTGTTCTTCCGAATCCTATTCCCCCTCGCTGCCTACAACCTGCTTCCCTCCTATTGTACTCAACCTCTTGCTGCCACAACCTGCTCCCTTCCTGTCATGCTTGACCCCTGCCTTGTGCAAGCACGGGCCTCAGAATACTGGAGGGGTCAGGCCCCAGCAGACCTTTCTCCTCCTACCTCTTCCTTCGCTTCCTCGTTACATCCCCTTCCACCCACTCCCCCTGCTTCTCTGCCTACTGACATACCTACCTCTCTCTCACCTTCCCTCCCCCTTACATAGCCCTAGCTATGGCTGACCCCTAATCTCTACTACACTTGTAGTTAATTTGCACTTTTGTTATACCTTAGCCAACCTGTTCTGCCTGTGTTTACTCCTCACTATATTCCCTAGATCAAACTACAACAATTCTTGTCGGCCATTTTCTAGCTACACAAAATGTTATTTAGTGTATGCCTAAATGTTATTTTGTGTTGTTGTATCTATCTAGTCCAAAAGTGTTGGCGTAGTATCTATCTAGTTCAAAACTGTTAGCATCCCACTATTTCATTACTCCTATACAGTCTACTCAAATTATTTGAATGTAGTGTACTGTAAATTTATATTGTGTACCAAATCTCTGTAAACTATCCTCATGTTCGCCTACCCCCCCCGCCCCCGATTGCACTAGGAGACGAGTAACTTGTTGCTCAGCGTGCCTTCCTGGTGAAACATTTCAATAAATAAATAAAATATGTTGAATAGCGATAAAGATGACAAGGTACACATATATTGCTAATTTTACATGTAGTACATAAGGCTCCATAGGGGCTAAATACTGGGGACGTCATGACTTGCTAAGATTACATCATTGCACTTCACATTCCCAGCAGTCTTCGCCTATAATCTGCATGGTGGTGTGAAAATGTTTCCTGGTTTCGGCCTTAAGAAAAAACTCGCTGAAAAGGTCCGAAACTTATGATTTTGAGGTAACTGCTTATATGATTCAAAACTTCTCCCTGTCTGCTCTTCTTCCACAGAAGGGCTTTTGGAACAGTATGCCCCATAAAATTTGTGTTTAGGTAGCCTTTAAAGAGGCAAAGATTTGATCTGTCACTGTCAACGTGGATAAGGTAATGTTGTATTCACCATGACATTTCAATATTTTTTTGTAGTGGCTTTGTTGTTGTTTGTCATGTTTATCTTTGTTACTCTTATTGTTGTTTATTTTTCAATAAAGAGCAAAATTTAAAAAAAGGCAAAAATAAATACTGTGATATGCCTCCCTGCAACCCCTCCCCCAGTCATTGAGAACATAATATGTTGCAGCCAGTTCCTAGTGGACATCTCATTCCTAATTGCAGATGCCATTTCAACATCCCAGAGTAACATGTTAAGCACCTCTGCACCACTCTGAATGTTGAGGCTGATGCTGGGATGAGAGTGCTGTGTAGTGCTATGTAAATCTTAGTGGAATAAAGAATACGATAACAACAAAAAAAAAAAAATCGACTTGAAGAGACGTGATGTGCATTCTACCTGCAATGAAATTAGAAAGGCTGCTCCTTTTTCTCTGCCAGGTTCTCATGCCAAGACACTGTCTCTAGTTTCTGCCCTGAAATACCTTGTACCCGCATACGCGTGTGTGTGTGTGTGTGTCACTGTCTGTGCATATGTGTGTGTGTGTTTCTGTGTGTCTTGTTGAAGAAGCAGTATCCAGTAAATAAGACTCTGAGAATAGTAAGAGCTGTCTACAGCCAACATTGGCTGCCTAGGCATTACTATGATGTGTAAGCTTTAATTAATTTTTTTTGTTATTCTGGTGTTTTTATTGATTGTTTGATTCTCATCACACTACCTCTCAGTTTTCTACGTTACCCCACACTTACATTATATTATAAAATACGTAAATAAAATGTGGAGCTGTGATTGGCTGAGAAGGGCTCCAAGCCAGCCAACTCCCAGTGAAATAAGAATCCATACACCCATCCTGTCTAAAACCAGTGGTAGACCTTCAAAGCAAAAAAAAAAAAAAGATCCATCTTTGAGGGGGCTCTTGCAGTAGGTATTCACAGATAGGACTAAGCTGCCAGGCGTCAGGACCCCATGGAAAACTTCTAGCTAGCAGTCTCTGGCGGGGGACCACCCCCATGTCAGGTGACCAGCATCGGACGACGGTATAAAGGGGTGGTCACCCACGCTCATCTTCCAGTTCTTTCCTGCCGTCGGCTTGTGAAAGTTCCTCGCGGTAGAACAGCGCTTGTCAGTACCTTTGTTGGTTGTAAAGTTTTCAACTTTTTCAACCTTTTTTCTTGAATTTCTTCTTTTCTTCCATACCATCTACTGTGTATGTCATCCCCGATGCCCTCCGAATCGCATAAAAACAAGAGCGACTCGTGTGGTTCCCAGCTTCCACACAAGGATGGCCTCTTCTTGTGTCTCTTCTGTCTAGGCCCAGACTACCTCGTGAAGTGCCAGCACTGCCAGAAATTCAACTCTGCTACCCACCAGCGAAGGCAGCAGTCCCTGGAATCCCATCTCCTCAAAAAGAAAATGGCATTCATGGAGAAGGAGTTGAAGAAACTTAGGCAGGCGTCAACCTCCCCCGAAGACCACAGAAAGAAGTGTGAGAAGGAGAAGCACCAGGAGCGGGATTCATCTTCCACAGCAGCTGTGACTTCGGCTGGAGTCGCGGCCTTAAGGTATCATCCCCTCTGGGGGATTGCTCCTTGACGGCCATCTTGGTGGCTACCAAGAAGGCGTCACCCCTCCCGTTGGGCTCGTGCTCTGAAGGAGACCTTGGCCTCCTGGTGGGCTGAGGCCAAGGCTCAACTCACCAAGGAGGTTGCTTCTGACATTGGTCCATACGCGACCCCCTATGTCGGAGACTGAGACTCCTTCCTTTACCCGACGCCAAAGGAGAACCCTGGCCCTGGGGTGGGAGGACACGCACTTCCGGGGCTCCTTTGAGGGGCTGCTCTCCTCCCAGGGAGGAGTCGCCTTCTACCTCAGAGCCATCTGACTCAGATTCGAGTCCAATCACTCTGATCATGGAGACAGCCCCATACTCCAGAATGCCCAAGGCCGAGGAACCCTCCGATGTCCCTTCCGGAGGACCCTTCTTTTCTTGAGCTCTTGAGGAAGATCCAGGAGTCAGTGTCAATTAATGGAGTCAGACCTACAACCAGGGCATGAAATTTGTGAAAAAGTACATGACCACTGGGGCATGTAAGCAGCAAAGCTACATGCCCAAGAAACTTTTTACATGCCACCCATTTTTTTCACATCATTAAAATTTCGTTATTAATTTATTGAAATTGTCTTGTGTTGTCAATAATAAATGCAACAATGAAAACTGACTGTATAGTTGTCCGATTTATTTCTTAATTGCTTTTTTTGCTCACTGTTGCCCACAGCCTTAATTAGATTTTAGTTGGTCCAAGTAGCTTTTATTGGCTTAGGTTTTAGATAGTGACACTGAACAGAGTAGCTTGTTAAAAAAAAAAAATAAATAAATAAAAAGCTTTAAGATTTTTTAAACATATCTCCCCCCCTCCCCTTTTTATTTAGGTTTTAGATAGAGCAGCTTCCAAGAAAAACTTTGAGATTTTTTTTTTTTAAACAGATCTCCTCTTTGTATCTAGGTTTTAGATGGTCGGTAGCAGAGTAGCTTGTAAAGAAAGCTTTAAATTGAGAGATTTTTTTTTTTTTTAATGGATCTCCCCCTTGTACTTATTTTTTTTAGGTAGTCGTCCACACAGAGTAGCTAGACTTTGAGTCTTGTTTTATCGTTCTTGTATTTATTTTGATTTATTCGAGGTAGTTCAGAATAAACTCGACCTAAACCACTCAGCACAAAGTAGATGAGCTTTTTTGTGGACATTTGATTACTTTGCTTGTCTTCAATTAGTTATGTTTTTTAAGGCAGATTTCCTTTTTAAATTCAGTCCCCAATAACTTCAAACAATAGCGGTAGCCTGTAGTAGCTTCCTCCCCCAAGCCTTTTTAAAGAACACTAGCTCTGTTGCAAGTCTTTATAAAGTAAGAGTTTTTTTATGCCTGGCTGTTAGCTACAGCTGATAAAAGTAACCCTGCACACACAGCTTTTTATAAAGACTTGATTGTCCTTAGAAATCTACTTGAACATTCCCTCCCCAGCAATTTCTCGACAATAAGCAACTGAAAACAAAAAAAGACTGCTGCAGCCAGAAAATGGACTTAGAATGGCTCTGAGGGGCTCTCTCTGCAGCTATCCGATTTTCAGTAACACAGAACATGGTGCCACAACACACAGAGACACACATACACAATTTTTCTAAGTGCCAGTTCTTTTTTTTAATATTCTCTTCACTCTCTCGGGAGGTCATGGTACCCCATCTAGGGAGGTAGTCGCAAGCCCGTTTACAGTAGAGAGTATCATGAAAGAACTAGCACATCTGAAAGTGGACAATGCTCTGGGACCAGATGGGATACATCCTAGAATACAGGAGCTCAGGGAGGTAATAGCTGCACCTTTGACTGTCTTGTTCAACCACTCACTGGAGACAGGAATGGTGCCGGAGGACTGGAGAAGGGCTGATGTAGTCGCACTTCACAAAAAGGGCAGCAGAGAGGAGGCTGGTAATTACAGACCAGTCTGCTGGACTTCTCTGGTTGGGAAATTAATGGAGTCATTACTAAAGGAAAGGATAGTGGAATATCTTAAAACTAGGGGCTTACAGAACACAGGGCAACATGGATTCACAATAGGCAGGTCGTGCCAAACTAATTTGATAGATTTCTTTTGACTGGGTAACTAGGGAAGTACATCAGGGTGGAGCTATAGGTGTTGCCTACTTGGATTTCAGTAAGGCCTTTGACATCTCCGGCCTGCCGGCGCAGTGGCAAGTCGACCTCTTGCGATGCCGATGTCCCAGATCCGGGAATGGACCCAGGAATTGGAGGCCAGCCAGGCGGAGAAAGATAGAGCGCCCGAGGGGCAGCTCTCTTTCTCTGGGGGGAAGGGGGGGCTGAGTGTCTGGCCTGTTGGCGACCTCTGGCAGAGGATGGGGGAATCACGGGACAAATGCTGGTGTCATTGCATGCCTCACCTCCCAGGGGAACACAACCACAGAAATCTCTGGTCCCCTGGCCACAACACCTGCTGCACCGCCACTGCACCTGCCACCAGTGTCTGCCGGGGGGGGGGGGTCCCGCTCCTGTGGCCCCATCCTGGTGGGTAAGTCAGGGCTCGCTTCCATTGACCATAGGAGGGGGGCAAGCCTGGGCATGGTGGGTCGGTGCATGGGGAGGGGCCGAGCTCCATTAAGGGCATTGAGGGGGGACCAGACTGAAAAAGAATAAAAAAAAAAAAAGCCCTTTGACACCATTCCACATAGGAGACTAGTGATTAAGCTGGGTAGCCTGGGTGTGGGTCCAAAGGTAAGAAATTGATTGGGGAACAGGAGTCAGAGGGTGGTGATAAATGGAGTTCACTCCGAGGAAGGGAGAGTGACCAATGGAGTGCCACAAGGATCAGTACTGGGTCTGGTCCCCTTTAATGTCTTTATTAGTGACATTGCAGAGGAGCTAGAAGGGCAGGTCTGTCTTTTCGCAGATGACACTAAGATCTGTAATAGGGTAGATATTCCAGGGAGAGTAGAATGAATGAGTAATGATCTAATGAAGCTTGTTGAGTGCTCAAAAGAGTAGCAACTGCGATTCAGAGCAAAAAAATGCAAAGTTAGCCGGCCCAGTGGTGCAGAGGGCTGAGGCGCTGGGCGCCTTACCTCGCACCATGCTGGTGACCAGAGTTTGGGCTGTCTGAGGCTGGCGGGGGGGCAGGTATGGAGCTGGCTAGAGCAGCCGGAAGGTAGCTGTCCTCTCCGAGGAGGAGCTGGTGCATCCCTCGGTGCAGGTCTGCCTCCTGGTGGAGGCCGGGGGGGGGCAGAACAGCCGAGGGAGCACAGGCATTAGGAGCCGTGGGTGGGCGGATGGGGCTGTCACGGAGCTGTAATGCGCTATGCGCCTGGGCGTGCATGGTCTTACTCCTGCGGCCTCAGGTTAAAGGGGAAAACTGAGAGAAAAATTCCCGGGGGCTGGATGAAGCCCGCCCCCCCTCCATGAGCACCCTCCCGGGCCGGGCACAAGGTAGCCCTGGTAGTTCGGGGAATCGGGCTGAGGGGCCGGTCGTTAATAGCTCCTGTGATAGACGACAAATCCCTAAAAAAAAAAGTGTAAAGTCATGCATTTGTGGCTCAGAAACCCAGGTGCAGAGTACAAGTTGGGGGGAGTGGTACTGTCATGCACGAAGCAGGAAAGGGACCTGTAATCATCTCTGATGGCCTAAAGGTGGCCAGACAGTGTGATAAGACAGTGGGAAGAGCTACTGGGATGTTGGGATACATAGGGAAGGGTATCATGAGCAGAAAGTGGGAGGTAGTTATTCCGCTGTATAGGACATTGGTGGGATTGCACCTGGAGTACTGTGTTTAGTTCGGGAGACCACATCCTAGAAAGGATATAGCCAGAATTGAGAAGGTCTAGAAGAGAGAAGCTAAAATGGTGCTGGGCCTGCATCAAAGGAGAGGTGAAAAAACCTCATTATCTATACCCTTGAGATTAGGAGGGAGGGTGGGACATGATAGAGACTTAAAATACCTCAAGTATAAATATGGGAGGGGTGGGACGTGATAGAGACTTAAAATACCTCACAGGTATAAATATGGTGCAGGTGGAAAGCATTTTTCAGGAAAAAAGAGATTTTCAAGAACAAGGGGACATACTATGAAGTTGGAGGGGGCAGATTCAGGGGAAATGTTAGAAAATACTTCTTCATGGAAAGGGTGGTGGATGCTTGGAACAGCCTCCCAGCAGATGTGGTAGAAACAGAAACTACCGGGATTTAAGAATGCATGGAATAGATACAAGGGTATTTTATTAGTTTGAGATGGTAAGGCAAAAACCAGAGACCAAGTAGAATCTATGGTATCACAGTAGGTGGGGAAAATGGGCAGACTAGGTGGGCCAAGCAGTCCTTATCTGCCAACAATATTTATGTAAGCTGTGTAATCTATGAAAATATTGTTCCCCATCTTTGTAAAATCTCTTCTGCTTTAGCTTCTTTAGTAAATGTGAGGCAGTCTAGTGAACGTGACACCTCACTGTGTAACCAGTTCCTGCCTGTGTTCTGCACACATTCATTTTTTTTATTACATATTTCTCCGCTGTTGGAAGGAAAGCAGCCATGTGTAAATTTTCATTTTTTGCTTCAGCTAATGCAGCTGTTAAAGGCAGATTTACACATCTGCAAATGTTCTTTGACTCTAGGCAGGCACAGTAAAATCAATAAAAATGCAGGAAAGGTGGAAAATGGTGGTGGTGGGGGGGCTGATCACTGACAGGACCTGATTCTGTCTCCAGACTTTGTCACTCTCTTGGCAGCACCAACTATATTTCCATTTCTTTTAATTAGTTTTTGATGTTCTGCCAGTACTGTATACTGTGACCAAAACAGTGTTAAGAACCAGGATCTTGTAGGGTGTCTGTTTTTCTGCGTCTCAGTGGAGAAGGGACTACAGCACGTTATTATTAGAAGACAGCACTCTTGTTTGTTTAAAAAAATAATGAAGCATTAACACAGGCTTTGACTCTGACAGGATGATGCTGATTCAGGTCGTTGAAGATAAATGCAAACTACATACAGGAATCTTTACACAGTGCACTATACGGACTAAGAGTGGATCGTTCTCTGCATCTCCGTCTTTCTATCAGCCACTGCAGCTAGGAGTGCCACTGCGGTTAGAGCTAGTGTTTACAGTGCAGAGCTCTGAACCTGGAGACACAGGACCGAAACTCACCGCTGCCACTCACTGTGTGATCGTTCCTTCCTATGTATTATGTCCTCTTTCTCTTCCTCTCTGCCCCTTAGTTTGCCTTAATCTTCATCAGTCTCCCTTCCTGTTTGAGTGCACCTAATGGCTCAATACTCCCTTTGGAGGCTTGGCCTTTTTCTCTAGTAAGCTGCCTAGTCATTCCACTTCCAGAAAACACAAGCATGCCACTATGCAGCACTCTATGGCCAACAAACTGCCTATTTCAGGCAGCTATTAAAACGTGTTCCTTTTAGCCGCTGTCCGGTTCTGTCTTGACATCTCCTGTAGTCACACCTCTATAGACTCCTGAGGTCAGTCCTTTACCTGTGTCCAACTAACTGCAACTAGTACCAAGAACAGTCATTCACTGCGAGTTTCTAATCTCCCAGCATTTATCTTGTACTACTTTATATGCGACCAAAGTGTGCGACTGTGTGGAGGAGATTGGTCTTAAAGATAGAAACTTAGTCACCTGTACCTCTTGATCTTCTGCAGCATCTCCTCCATAAAGTCAGACTCGACCCACCCTCCATCCTCCTTCAGACAGAATTTCTGAATCGTTAAAGTAACCGATGAACAAAAACGTTTCCTGTGCCTGACAACTCTTGGACTGCTCAGCTCCTTAGTTTCTGTTTTAAGTTGCCCACAGCCAGACTGCCCTGTTTCTTTATAATGTTTTGCTGGACTACTGTCATGGTGTATTCTCCCTCCCTGGAATGGCTTTCATTTTTCTTCTCCCCCACATGCCATTTGATCAGCTGCTGAGCCCCCAGGTTTTCTTTTTTTCCGCTGGTCAGTTAGGAGCATGGCGCCGGCCCGGTGGCACTGAGGGTTGAAGTGCTGGATGCCACACCTCGCGCTACACCAGTGACTCATGTTCAGGATCGGGCACGGACCACCTGGGTCGGCTGGGAGGAGGAGGAAGATCGAGCATCCTGGGACAGCTCTCCTCTGGGGAGGGTGGGGGGTTATGAGTGCCGCGGTGCCGGCTCTAGCGGCTGCTGAGGGCTGTGCAGCTTTAGTTAACGGCGTGGCGCGCTTGACGCGGCAAATGTATGGAAGCACGCGCTGGCAGGGCAATATTGACACCATTGCACACCAGCGCCGGGGAGGGAGGACTGCCTACAAGAAAAATCCTCGGCAGCATGATGACTGCCCTGATGGCACTGCCACAGTCGCGCCTAAGTCAGCTCCCTCCTGGGTCTGCCCTCAAGGTCTCCGCAGTGGTGGGGTAAGTATCCACTGCCATGCAGTCTGGGAAGGGCTGCAGTGGGGGGTGTAGCTCTGGCCGGGGCAGTAGCTGTGAAGGCTGGCTGGAAGGGGGAACCAAAGGTACAACCTCCCCAGCCGAGGACAAAAATAAATAAATAAAAGGTATGAGCATGGATGCAAGAGCATGGGGAAAAGTGTGGGGGCTGTAGTAATTACAGAAGAGACCACGATTGCTTACTTTCTGACCTTGAATGCATTAAAGGGGCACTTTGGAGGCTCATGGGCAATAGTGGGGTGGGTGGGGGGCTGCGATACCCCCCTTACCCATACGTTTTGGCACCTGTGTTTATGACAAGTGACACCCAGCCTTTTTAAATCAGTATGGTTAGTCATGGCTGAAGTGGCGGAGCTCTTGCATTCTCATTTTAATGGAGGCTGCAGGCAGACGGTAAAAATTATCATATGTCCTTTCTATGCAGGGTTCTTCAGTGGCATAATGTCCAGGAGGGTTCCACCCATTCAGGGCGCCAACTGCAGTGCGCCCGGTCATTAGGGCGCCATGTTTTCAAGTCGCCGTTCTCTCTTTTTGCGGGGGAGGGGCTGTGCCCCCTCTTTCTAAATATTCTAACTCTGGGGGGGGGCGGATCTCTGCGAGGGGGCAGCGAATTCAGTTATTTGGCGCCCTAATGACAGGCGCACTGCCACCGGCTCCCTGATGGCTGAAAAGGGTCCAGGAGTATGGGGAGCTTACGGATTAAAACGTGTACGTTGCATGATTGTTTCAGCTTTTCTGTAAGTATGGATTTGTGTTGCATATGCCATTGCATCTGTACTGCTTTGAGTCTTGGTTATAGCTGCTTTTTTTTTTAAGCATGTTTTCTTTCAGGAAGTATTCTTTGATGTACATTGGTATATACATCTGGGATGGCAGCATATGGCATATGTCAGCATCATGGTCTCCTAAACGTTTTGGTCCAGCAGCGTCTTGGTGCCTCTGGCCCTGTGTTGAAAGAATGTGGATCTATGGAGGAGATACTCTAGGTGATCAAACGTTACAAGTAAGTGACATTTCATTCCGGTTTAAATAGACACATTACAATAAATTAATTGGGATTAGCCAGTTACATATATACAGGACAGTAAGAAGACACACCAGGGTGTGTAATTATGGGTCATTAACTGTATACCTCGAGTGTGTTTTTCGGTACGAGGCGTTTACGCCGCATGCCTTAGAGAAAGTTATAAAATGGGCATGAAAAAATAAGTTTGGTGATTGGCTAGAAAACCAGTGTAATATATGTATTACACATAGAATAAAAAAAGTACAGGCAAAGAAATCAATGCCCCTAAATGGAATGTTCAGAGCTAGGCATGGAGCGTTCGTTTTTTAAAAGCCGCCATTGTTTTAGCAGCATAGCAGTTCACCGAAGCTTTGGAGCCACTCGCAAAAAAAAAAAAACGGACCATAGCAAAACCTGCAGCTACTAAATGAACGGGGGCGCTTCAATCAGTGCCTTCCACACCACACCAGCTGTCTTTAACAAATACTCCCACCCGCATGGCGCAGGCCACAGCCTGCAGCCTAAGCTCCGTACGGGCTGGGAGTTTCAAGTGCCCACAGGAACAGTCACCAGACCGGGATTCAAACAGTAGGGCACGGCACCAGTCGTATTTCCCCCCGCTCAGCATCCCTCAGATTCAGGTCCCCAGTCTGAGCTCGTTCCTATTAAAAAAACAAATATATATATAACTAGAAAAACAAAACTGTAAGAAGAACACAAGAGCACTGGGGTAGTGCAACAAAATTAAATCAGTAGTACTGCTTGCAACTACATAATGACGTCACTTTTAATTAGGCAGAAGGACTATTTTGTCATCTATTAACAATTAAATCATCTTTTTTTCTACATATAAACACATTTTTTTCTAAACTTTTATAAGATAAAAAAGGTGCCCATTTTATAAGCGCAATAAGACACTCCAGGGTGTGTGTTTAACAGATATTACCGCACTTCCATCGGCTGAAGACACTCGGCCGGTGGTCTTGTGCCTTACTACGCCCCTGGGCGTGCGGTAATATCTGTTCAGCACACACCCTGTCAGGTCTTATTGCTTACATAATTAATGACCATCATTGCTCATCCCTGGTGGGTCCTAAAGGATATCGTTAAGTGTTGTTGTCAGGGTGCGAAATTCCTATACCTTAGGTGCCCCAGGGCAGGCACTTTTGCCACCGGACACCTACTGGAGTTCAGTGCCTGCCCTGTGGGGCACCTAAGGCATTGGTCAAAGTTCTTTAGTTTTTCTGTGGATGGAAGCAGAGCTGCTGTAGGATTTTTTTTTTTTCCACTCACCAGCAGATAACAGTCAGTGGCGTCATTGAGGGGATTAATGGAGGAGCGCAACGCGCAAGCATACTTTTTTTTCCTTGGGCAGATGGAGGCGTGTTGAGCCAGCTGGTCACAAGTTAAGCCTTTCTACAGACCAGCTGACTCGAGGGGAAGAATGGGCTGATGGGCCTCCTCTCCTTGAGTGGCACACAGCCAGCTTCTCAGGACGATTGTTAGCGGAGGCTGGCTGCAGGAGACTGACATACCAATCGGGGACAGTGTTTGCACAGTTCACCCTCACACAGTGTGTCTTATGGGATCCTGTAAAGCACGCCACTCTAACATTGTCTGTTGGAGAAAAAAGTCGTGAGTGGTGCGCTTTGTTTGCGATCGCGTTTCTGCGATCAGCCCCCTACTGTTACTATTCAGAAAAAAGCTCTTTTAAGAACTATTCTAAAAAGCCAGTCTACGAAGGAACGGACTCTTGTAAGGAGCAGGAGGAAATAAAAAATAAATAAAAGCTCTTTTAAGAGCTGTAAGTAACAGCAGCTACTGAGCTAAGCTAAACCTATTAAATTGAAGCAGCCAAGCAGGGTTCAAATTAAACAACAAGTGCCTGCCCTGCTGGTAGTGATAGGGTGAGGGGAGAGTAAGACCAGGATGGAAGAGAAGATCATACATATCAAAACACTCTACATAACATATGTTTTTGCACATTCTGGGTGGACTTCTCCTTTAAGTGAGCAAATTAGCAGCCTGTGACAGAAATTGCTGCTGCAGCTGCAGCTGCTTGTGTATATAATACATATTTAAAAAACCTTCAACTGAAGTAGAACAGCAGACTGCAAGGGGGACATAGTCAGAGCCTAAGCTATAAGCTGTGTGTGTGTGGGCTGCAGCAGTCTTTTTCTGTAGTACCTACTGTCTAATTACAGTTGCAGAGGGTACAGAAAACCGAAAGTAAAAACATAAATCCTCCTTCCAATCCTCACATTCATTGTGTGTGTGAGTAATAATAAAAAAACTGTTTTACTGCTGGGAGTAATTAAACTAAGCCCTGCCTCAGTCAAACATTTAAATTAAAAACAATGTGGAGCTTAGGGAGTCAGCTTGACTGCGGTAGTGTTCTTAAGAACAGGGGAAGGGGTTTAGATACCTAAAAAAAATAATTAAGAAGCTTAATGTAAAAACAAATTAGTGTAGCCTAGCCTACCTAAACATCAGTGTGTATGACCCTGTTGCTTTTGAAAAAGCAACTCTGTTATGGAACTTCTGCACTACCTAAACTAGAAATATATAAAGGCTCCTTGAAGCCATCAAGAGTTACTTTCAAACAACATGAAGTCTTGCTGTATTCTGACATATTGCAGTTAGCCCCAGCACTTGAACTGCTCTGGAGAGTAAATAGTTAAATTATATGCAGAGCATAGAACGTTGAGCTCGAGCTTGGTTCAAACCTCTGTCTGCTGCACTTTGAAGTGTAACTGTCAGATTCTTTACTCCGCCTAACTGAATGGTCGCTCTGGAGATTTCTCCTCTGCTCTCGGTTCTCGGTCGGTTAAAGTGTCGGTTTTTCCGATAGTACTTTGTGTTATTCGGTTCAAATCCCTGTCTGTGGTACAGTAAGTATGTAGGTAGTGGACTTCAGTAAAAAAAAATTTGTGGAAATTGTCATTTGAATTTTCAACCGGCTCGGCTGATCCAGTTGCTTTGTAGAGTGTATTTGTGAGTGATTTCTTCCTAGAACTTTATTGTGGTACTGGTCCTTATCAGTTTAAAAAAAAAAAACGTGTTTAGCATTTTTTTTCAAATACCCGCGAAACGGTTAGAAACCGATAAGGATGTCTTGCCTGGCTTTAGCCGGGTAAAGGGTATGTTTTTGATTTAAGATGGCCATGTTTGAGAAACCCAGAAAGAAAACCGGGCTCACTGGGTTTCAGCACTGCAATGTGTGTGGGAAGGCCTTTGCTAAGGCTGATCCTCACACCATTTGTGTTTATTGTCTGGGGTTTGACCACCTCAATTCAGACTGCCAAATTTGCAGAAATTTCCTTAAAGCCACCCTGGACAAAAGATTGGGAAGGCTTAGGGAAAGGGAGGCCGAGAAGTCCTCTGACCCGGATGGCTAGCCCGGTTCCGACCGAACCAGAAGGAGTGCCCTCTGACCAGGGCAAGACTCCTTCAGGCAAAAGGAGAGCCGATTCCGAGGGGTCGGTACCATCTAAAAGAAAAGACAAATCGGCCAGTTTGGATCCAGAACCACATCATCTGACCGCCGAGGAAATTGCCCGAGCGAGTCACATAGTGGAATCGCTTCGTCCGGTTCTGATCAATCCAGCGCCTTCTGGCAGGCGTTCGGTTCGGTCAGTTCCTCCGGTTCAAGATTATGCCCCTGAAGATTTTTATGACCCGGATCTGGAGGCGATGACTATGATGATGATGAAGGTGGTGGTGATGATGGAATAGAAGGTCTGGATGAGCCCATAGAACCGGACATCTCCCCAGACAGGCCTTCTGGTGTTTCTCCTCCTAGGCTTTCAGAGTTCCCTTCCCACTTTATGTTCTACAGAAAAGTGGCAGAAACCCTCCAGCTCCCTTTGGAGGAAGCTGTTGAGGAACAAGAGGAGCCTAACTTTGTGGAGATGATGGACATCCCGGAGTCCAAGAGGTTGTGTGTTCCCCTTCACAAATCCTTTGGGAAACAGACACAAAAGTTGTTAAAAACCTCCAAATTCATTACCTCCTGTGGACAGACGGATGGACAAGAAGTACATGCTGTCAGGCTTGGGTACGGAGTACTTGTACCAGCAATGCAGCCATGTTGGGGTCGTGTAGGCTGCAGCCTGTGATAAGGCTAACATACCCTTGGCTTCACACCCCCTATAGAAAGACTCCAGGAAGCTGGATGCCACCATGGCATCCTCCTTGGGACTCGGGCAGGCTAATTACATGGCCTACACAGCCAGGTACCAGAAGTCCAGATGGGACACTGTACTTTCACTGGCTAAATAGGCCTCCCCTCAGCTTGCCAAGGAGCTGGAGGAGGTGGCTGCTGATGGGACTGAGGCATCAAAAATCCAATTTCATGCTGCTGTGGACTCCAGTGATGTGTCATCAAGAGTCATGGCTACATCTGTGGCTCTTCGGAGACTAGCTTGGCTCAGATGTACTAGCCTATCACAGGATACTCAGGCTAAGGCTATGGATTTCCCTGTGGTTAATAATTCTCTGTTTGGGGAGCAGACAGAGAATTACATGAAGAAGATGGATGAGTACAGGATCACCTACAGGAGTGCACAGGCCAAGGAAAGGCAGTCAACTCCTCAGAGGCAGCAAGATAGGGGCAGGGGCAGGCCTTTCTACCAAGCACAGGCCTTCTCTTCTTTTTCTCAGAGGGGATTCTTCAGAGGGAGAGGCAGAAGGGGGATGAGCAGGGCTGCATCTACCTCTCAACCTAAGGCTCCTGCCAAGCAGACACCCTGATGTGTCAGCCAAGGTCAACTCCCCCATTCCTGTAGGAGGCAGGCTGGCTTACTACTTGCAGGACTGGAAGTCTGTTACCTCAGACAAGTGGGTCTTGGAGGTAGTAAGCCAGGGACTGGCTCTCAACTTCAAAAAGTTTCCAAAACTGAAAGCTAGATCTTTCCACCTGCAAACATCTCCAAAACCATTGCCCTAGAAGCAGAGGTTTCATCTCTTCTGGTCTTAAGAGCCATAGAGAGAGTTCCTACAACCCACAGGGGCAAAGGTCTGTACTCCAGGTACTTCCTTACCCCAAAGAAAACGGGGGAGTGGTGGCCCATCCTAGACTTAAGATACCTGAACAAACATCTATTAAAACCAAAGTTCAAAATGGTGACTCTGGGAATAATTCTTCCCTCTGTAAGGCCAGGGGACTGGCTAGCCTCCCTGGACCTAAAGGATGCCTACTTTCACATTCCCATCAGGTGCTCCCACAGAAAGTACCTCAGGTTCGAACTGTCTTCAGGCCATTACCAGTTCAAAGCAATGCCCTTCAGCCTAACATCAACTCCAAGGGTGTTCACAAAATGCCTAGCAATAGTAGTGGCATTATTTAAGAGAAAAAATATCTCCATATTCCCATACCTGGATGACTGGCTCATAGTGGGTCAGTCTCCAGATCAAGTCAAGTCGGATTTGAAAGTGACCCAGCAAGTGCTCACTTCTCTAGGTTTCCTTCACAATCTTCCCAAGTCAGTTCTCGAGCCAGTGCAACTTTTGACCTTCATGGGGTAGAACTGGACACTGTCAAAGCAAGAGCATTTCTCCCCTTCGTAAGGGTAAAGACCATCATGGAGCTGGTTTCTTCCTTCCACCTTTTGGTTTCTCGACTAGCAAGGCACTTCCTTCAGCTTCTGGGCCACATGGCAGCTTCCACTGCAGTGGTCCAAGGGGCCAGATTTCAGATTAGGGACATTCAGTTTCACCTGAGGGCCTTTTGGTCTCAGAAAAAAAGATCCTCTAACCAAACTTATTCCAGTGACTCAGACTCTGATCCAAGCTCATCAAAGGTGGCAGGATCAGGACAATCTCAGGCAAGGGGGTCCCATTCGTCACTCAGTTTCATTCTGTGGTTCTGACCACAGATGCTTCTCTCCTTGGGTGGGGAGCTCACCTGGGGACTCTGACAGCCCAGGGAGTGTGGTCCACTCTGGAGTCTCTTCTCCACATCAATCTCCTGGAACTCAGGGCAGTTTACCTGGCCCTGCAAGCCTACTCACAATCAGTACAGAACAAGGTGGTGCAGGTCAGGACAGACAACACCACCACCACCGTGTGGTACATCAACAAGCAAGGAGGCACTCGGTCTATGGCCTTGTGCACAGAAGCCATGAAGTTATGGTCCCTGGCCTATTCCCTACAGACTTTTCTGGTAGCAGTCCACCTTCCAGGAAAGGACAGTGTGCTAGCAGATGCATTGAGCAGGATTTCCCAGGGCCATCACGAATGGTCCCTGGATCCCCTGGTGGTAAAAGTGATTGTTTCAAGGTGGGCACTCCAGAGATAGATCTCTTTGCAGCCCCAGACAATCACCAACTTCCTTTCTTCTGTTGCAGACCTCTAGTCTTGGGCTCAGTCCCTCTGGATGCTCTGATTCTGGACTGGGAAGGGAAATTTCTGTATGCCTTCCCTCCTTTTCCTCTACTGTTCAAGGTTCTAGTCAAGATAAGGTCACAACCATGCAAAGTGATTCTGATTGCTCCAGACTGGGCCAGGCAGCCTTGGTACCCCCTGTTGCTGTTCCTAGCAGTCCATCTTCCCCTGTCTCTTCCCAGGAATTACAACCTGTTAACCTCCTCTCAGGGCAGGATTTGGTACCCCAAACTTCGGTCCCTCAATCTCAAGGCAAGGCTCTTGAAGAGTTAGAGTATGCAGATTTGCATCTGTCCCAAGGGGGTTCTGGATATTCTCAAAGCATCTCGAAAGCCTGCCACCAGAAAAACTTATAACTCCAAATTGAAAATATTCAGCATGTGGTGCTCCAAGAAGCATATATCCCCAGACACTGCTGAATTGTCTACAGTTCTGGATGATATGGTTCATCTTAATGGCCTAGGCCTCAGACCAGCTACTCTCAAAGTATACTTGTCAGCTGTTTCTGCTTTTCTGTCAGTGGGAAAGCCTTCCTCACTATCATCTCACCCTGTATTCTGTAAATTTTTCAAGGGATTGCTTCATACCAGTCCCCCCTTTAGGGACCCTACTCCTGCCTGGGACCTCAATGTTTGCATTGCTCAGCTTATGCAACCCCCTTTTTGAACCTTTGTCTTTGGCAGAACTGAAGTACTTGACTTGGAAGACTGTATTTTTTGGTAGCTATTGCCTCTGCCAGACGTATCAATGAATTACAAGCTCTGTCAGTGGAGCCTGATTTTACCTCATTCCATAAGGATAAGGTGGTCCTTAGAACCAATAGGAGGTTCTTACCTAAAGTGGTTTCAGATTTTCATTTGAACCAATCCATGTCTCTCCCTGTATTCTTCACTGATCATTCTTCTTCTTCAGGAGAGAGAAGATTGCATAGTCTGGACTTTAAAAGGGCTCTTAGTTACTATATTGAACGTACTAAGGCACTCAGGTTTGATTCCCTTCAGTTGTTCCTTACTTATGGGAAAGTGGGTAAGGGCAAACCTGCCACTAAGAGAACTATTGCCAGGTGGATCTTCTCTTGTATACAATACTGCTGTGAGAAGCTAGGCAAAATACCACCCTCAGGTCTGAGGGCTCATTTGACTAGGGGTACAGCTGCTGCCAGGGATATTCCGTTGTTAGAGATATGCAAAGCAGCCACCTGGAAAACAGTCCATACATTCACCAAGCATTACTCTCTGGATATCCAGGCTAGGAGTGATGCTCTGTTTGGTACAGCAGTACTGCAGAGCCTGTTCCCAAGGTAGGTTCGAATCCCTCCTCCATGGAGGTACTGCTTGGTAGTCTGCACTATGTCAGAATACAGCAAGACTTCATGTTGTTTGAAGAAAAAATTACTCACCTTAGTAACTGTGTTTCTTCTAATGGAGTCTTGCTGTATTCTGACCTCCCTCCCTGCCTCCCCTCTCGGAACCTGGGTTTTGGGAAGTGGGCTGGCAGGTGCAGTGTTGCACCCCAGGGGTGCATTTGGACACTCCTTCTTTTTAGAGAGAAGGGATGGGGTTATGTTTCTTTATTTCAGTAGTCATAAGTTGTTCACTACCTGGTTTTTAGTTTTGGATTTCTCGACTTGAGTCTTTTGGGGGGGGTGCAAAATATTTGGTTGCTATTTGGCTAATAAAAATTTTACAATTTCCACATAGTGGGTTAGTTAGTATTAGCTCGTAAGAATCTGATGGTTACACTTTAAAGTGCAGCAGACAGAGGTCTGAACCAAGCTCGAGCTCAACGTTCTATGCTCTACATAGAATTTAACTCTTTCCTCTCCAGAGCAGTTCAAGTGCTAGGGCTAACTACAATATGTCAGAATACAGCAAGACTCCATTAGAAGAAACACAGTTACTAAGGTGAGTAATTTTTTCTTCTGTGCCTGCGTTTTTCAGTACTACCTTAAATCCTATCTAACTAAACTCTGAGTCAAGATCTTTAGTTTTGGATTTGGACTACCTAAAATATAAATTAAAAATAATTTGTCACCTTTGTGTTGTGGAACTTGTGGGTGTGATTGTCCTCCTGCCCTCTTAAGGAGTAGTGAGAGAGGCCTACTGATGTGTTCTCTTGAGGACTGAAGGAGGGCACCACACAGAGTGGTGACTAGACGAGACAGGAGGAAATAAAAACAAAAAAATTACGAAGCCCTGCGGCCTGCCACTTTGTGTGTTGAATTTGTGGGGTGACTGGACTGAAGGATTATCTCCTCTTAAAAATAAATTACACTTTGTCTGATCACCTTTGTGTGTTGTGGACAAGTGGATGGTATCTGTCCTCTCTTCTTAAGACCTATTGAGGTCCATCTGAGGGCACTAGCCAGGGAGTGGGGCTAGATAGAAGGGAAAAATAAAAAGAGAATAACTGATAGGTTGGTGTCTATTACCAGGGAGTAATGGCATCGAGAGGTTCTGGACACATGAACCTCGAGAGGTTCCATTGTGTCCAGAACCTCGAGATGCAAGTACTCCCTGGTAATTGGCAAACCAACATATCGGTTATTTTTTTAATGTGTGGATCCGACATTTGTTTCTAATGGGCCATCGACCGTTTCACTGGAGAATTGACTTTGTCCTGGTCGACCGCCACACTATCCTACACTGTCCGTTTGAGCTGCCTGCTCGCTTGTGACGTTCCCGCCCCGTGCCAGATTTCAAAAATTACTTCAGCTCCTACCGGCTCTTTATGACTGGAACGACAGGATTAACCAGATATTTTCATTTACTGAGGGGAAATAATAAAACAAAAGCGGAGAAGCGCGACGACCAAGTTCACTCTTGGTAAGCGAGAGAAGGGCTGCCATGTTTTTTAAACTGTTCTGCCTGCCCACACAGGAAAAGCAGCCAATGAGGAGGCATACTTAGGACGTAGGGGGCAGAACATATCTTTTCGTACACTTGCAACGATACTATTAAAACTGATTCACAATAGTATTAAAAGTGATTGACAATACTATTATCACTAAACCTTTGAGGGTATTACCGGATTTTTTTTTTGTATGCTTTACACACCTATTAAATTGAAGATCCATATATTAAAAACCCTTTCTTTGGGACTGCTGTACTTACTAGTCTACACTACACTGCATACTGATTTGTCCTCTTAAAAAAAAAAAAAGAGCTAGTTGTCAAAGTTACAATCAGTGCTTGTTGTTTGTTGTTTCATGTACGGGTGGTGGCACTGAAATAAATCACACAGAGACAGTTTAATTTCTTTATCTATTCAGTTTATTATTTACAAGCTGACAAACCATTCAACTTTTTACTAGCCTGCCTGGCTGCCTGTTATTAAGCAGCGAGTGTTACTGTATTAATACAGTTAGTTAGTTACTTGAAGTACAAAGCACTGAATATACAACTTAGGTGGCAAAATGGGTGGCATGTAAAAAGTTTCCTGGGCATGTAGTTGTGCGGCTTACATGCCCCAGTGGGCATGTACTTTTTTTTTTTTTTTTTACGAATTTCATACCCTGGTTGTTGTGTATAAATTTCTACACACTCAAAAACCTTGTTGTACATGGGCAAAAATTACTGTGCATCGTTCAAATGTCATAAAAAGTTGCTATGTATAGTTCTCTCCTGACCCCCCCAACCCCGGATAAATAATTTATCTTTAATATTGTTACCGAGTATGAGCAATGTGGGACAGGACTGGGTGCGTTCTGCTTACTACTGTATATAGACTGAAATTGTCACTTTTGACATTCAGTAAAACCATATACTGTAAAAAGTAAACATGGGCAACCATGCCCAACTCAGCTTGTGTTTCTAGCTCTGTGTTGAGTTGACATCTTGAACCTTTCGAGCCTTGTGTTTGAGGTCCGTAGGATGTCATCTCAGCTCCTCAATGGAAACACAACCGTAGTGTGTATGGCTGCTCATACATTATTCTATACCTTGCACATATAACATGGATTCCACTAGAAATGTATGAAGTTTTTATATATATTTTTTTAACACTTCGGTTTATGCCCCCCTTCCATCACCAGTACCAGGCTCTCTCTCTCTCTCTCTCTCTCTCTCTCTCAGAAGCTCTCCAGATAGACATCCGATCCCTCCAGGGCTCCTACCTGGGGCCACCAACCAGGGTCCGTCGCATGGGTGCTGAGGCCACTTTTTCATTTTCACCCATCCCCAGTGGATGTCATGAATAATGACATCATGGGCACGTGCATGCAGTGTGTGCCACCTCACTGACATCTGCCATGTCTCCACCCACCTGCCAGCTCTCCAGCCACACACTACCACCTACGGTCACCTACGTGGCAATATTGTGATGAAGGATGCTCAATCCTTCCCCTCCTTGACTGGCCCCTGATGACCTTGGCTCACCACTGAACCGGAACCACCGGCATCAGTTTTTTAGGATTTTTAATTAGAAAATATTGTTTTCTGTAAGGAATATGAGCGAAAGACAAAAACATTGATCTAGTTGCAGTGAACTAATATTGTAGTCAAACCTGGTGAACAGGCTAAGTAAGTGAAGGAGCAAGATAAATGTAGACTTGTACTGGTCTTTTTAATCACTCGGGTAGCTAGAATGTTCTTACCCATGTTAAAATTCCAGATAAGTAGACATCTGTATTAATGATGCAGGGATTCCCCCCCCCCTTTCTTTTTCCCTCCAGTCGCCACTATCTAGGAACTCCCTCAGATGTCACCTAGGCATGCTCTTGGCCGGCGTCAGTCCTCCTCCGGTACTCCGAACTCCACTCCCTACCTGCAGCTGGCTCCCTGGCTTACACCCCACAGGGTGGGGCCACTCTCGTCCTCAGTGTTCCATTCAGTCTAGGGCTGCAGGCAGGGGAAGGGTTGGAGGATATCAGGGACTCTAATTGGTGGGATCTGACGGTGGGCATGGGGCGCTTCGGCACGTCATCCTCCCAGATCGTGGTGTGTTTCTCATTTTCTTGTGTGATCATGACCCCTCAGAGGCACGGACGTGCAGTGACACCCAGCACGAGCCGGGCACACTCCTGTACCCTTCTCGTAGGCATACGCTGTCGTCTCCGCCCTGTACATGCGCGACTCCAGCTGTTGCACCCCCAGTCTCCACTGAGAGTCACTGCTGCTGGTTAATCACTGGCCCACCCTCCCCAGGTGAGAAAAGCTGTCCGGACGCTTAATCCTCTCCTCCCTGGCCAACCCCCACAACCCATGCTTGTTCCTGACTTCAGGTCGCTGGCGGGGTGTGGCGCCCAGCGCCTCAACCCTCAGCACCACTGGGCCAGATATTAAAGAGGTCTTGAGTGTATGTGAAAGAGAAAGCTGTGATGTGACTACATGTATTTCCTTACTCTATAATGGGAAGGCAAATACAGAAATATACGTGAACAGAAACCGGATTTGTGGTGAAATATTCCTTGTTGAACTTTGTTTTGTTACGAGAGTCCCGTTATATGTCCTGTAAAATTGAGATATTAACAGTGAATTCTCACTGCCTAGTCAGTTTTGATTGAACACCAGAGTATTTTCTTTGATGGAAAAGCTAGTATGTCAGTGAGGATCTGCAAAAGCACAGAGATCCTGTAGTAAAGCTTATTTCATGTGATATATACGTATATATGCCTCATAGTAAGAAGTTCTGCTGATCATCTCAGAGATGCAGCCAAGCTAAGACCACTGTTAGCTCTGATAAATGCTGAGGTGTTAATCCGCGCCTTTGTGACCTGTAGATTGGATTACACCAATACTTTGCTGGCTGGCCTCCCAGAGAAGTATTTGCACAAACTACAGCTGATGCAGTGTGTTGCATCCACACACTTTTTTTTTTTTAAGCGTTTCCATCCTAATTGTATTTGTATTGTCCTGCCTCTCCCCCAGTGGTACCCCGATCTTAACATATTGCCTCCTTAAGTGAAACCTTTGCATCTTTAGATATCTTCCAAGAATCTTCTATAGAGTCCCACTAATGGGTCTGTGCTGGAGGTACTAGGACCCTGTGTGGAGTCAGAAATCTTCTGGAACATTGGCAGTGCGAGTAGGCCCCGTGTGCATGTCACCAAACGCACCTGCTGGTATACAGCAGTGCCAGCCCACATCAGCTAGCAAGCTTCAGTTCCTTTTTCCACACTGTCAAGTGTGCAGTAGCAGTGACTCTGCTCTCCACATCGGGTCCAGAATTTCACAGTCCATATGCTGGCAGAGTTCAGCTCTTCGGCTGTAGTTTAAAATACATTAGAATTTATTTTTATGTCAGTTTAGTTAAACTTATATTGTTTATTTATTTATTGAAATATCAGAATTACAACCTTTGAGCTGGCACTCATTTACAAAGGTTCCAAGTCAAACAAAGCAGGTTTACAATTACACAGAGATAGATTACAGACAGTACATCTTTCTAACATAGAAGGTTTACAATAGGTTACAGTATTAGGCAAGTAGGATACAGGGCAGTGATAACGTTTTAGGCATAGCAGGTGGGGCTGTAGCGTAGGGTAGTAGAAACATTGGAGGGGTAGGAAGCAGGGTCATTAGAGCAGATAACCATTGCCTGGTTACCTTTGTCAGGTTGCATACAGGGGTATGGGGAGGGGAAAGATGGAAAGAGAGAGGGAGGTAAGAGGGGAAGGGGTAGGAAGGGGAGTGAGGTGAGGGGGAGAGTAATTGGGAGGGGTGTTGCGGGTCATAGTGAGGGGTAAGGTGAGGGAATAAATTGCAGTTGGGGTAAATGTTAAAAGTGCAAGATTAGCAGGGGAGCCGTAGAAGGTGGGGGCAGGTCATTGGAAACAGGCGTACTTCATTTGGCTTGTTAGGTTCGACCAAAGTCCTTTTTAATGTCTTTATAAGTAACATTGCAGAGGGACTGTAAGCACAGTGCATATCTTTACCAGGCACAGTGTCCTTGATGTCCATACCAGGCAACGCCACATTTGGCAGGACAGTTCTGAATGGATTACTGTCTTTTTTTTTTTATCATTTATTTCTTATTAAATCAGAGAGCAGGACAATGTGACAGGTTACAGTAAATTTCAGCACACGATATTCAGTATCATGTGTATAGCAGATGATGAATGGATTATTCTCTTGAGTGTGCCCTGAGCCCCAGCCTCCCTAGTCTGGGAGACCTTCTCTGAGCTTGGTACTCTGACCCATTAGTGGGAATCTATAGAGAAGATTGATTCTTGTAAGGTATGAAAATTAGGGACTTAACCATAACTGTTGATCTTCCTGAATATCTTCTTTATAGATTACTACGCCTGCCAGCCATCCCCTGGACTGAGTCCCGTATTGTCGTGTTGTTCTTTACCCCTTTGTACTTGGTTTGGGCTGTGAAGGTACTGTGTTACTGAGTTTGGTGGCCCTTCTGACATGGGCCACCAGGGCTACCTTATGCCCTCAGGTTAAGTCTGTAGGTTACTTGTTAGGTTCATGTTGCTCACCTCCTCAATAAAAAGTTACTGAGGTGGTTGGGGGCTAGTGTTTCTGTATGTCAGTGGGCGCATGTGGAGCTATTCATGCTGCAGCCCTCCAGAACAGTTCTGGTCCCATAGGGTCCTAGCACATCAGGCACAGACCCATTAGTGGTAACGTCTGGAGAAGATATTGAGGCAGATGAACAGTTACGGTAAGCACATAACTTTTATTTATATGGTGAGTTCTTCTTGCCATTGTTTGCCAGCTTTAGTCTAGTCAAGACCTTACTCTTCCTGCCTGTGTCAGTGGCTTCCCTTGGATCCAGCCTGATGGAACCAGCTATTGCCCAGGTGCATGGTATGCGAAACTAAAAGTTACAGTAGCCATCCAAATGTGTTAAATAAGCTGCCCCCAATGGCCAGGCATTGCATTGCCATGCAGATGACACAGTTTCAGGAGTGAACCAGAATCCATCATGTGGGGAAGCAGGCCAGTCTGAAATAGCTGTTGCGTGCCTCAGCTGTGGAATGATGATGTAGAGCGCTGTCACTGCGACTGGGCCAGGGACTTTGCTGCTGCCGCAGGAGATGTGCTGCATGCATGCGAGATCATCACAGGCTGCATTCATGTTGGAGAGGTAGGAGGGATCAAAGAAACACACACACAAAAAAAAAACTATGTCTGAATGACGGTCGATGTGGTCCAACGCACAGACATGCATTGGGTGCGCTTGTGTTGAAAGTTTGGTGTCCTAGGAGTGGCGAAATGGAACACCAGGAATAATCTCCAGCAGCTTCAGGAGGCTATCCACCCCTCATTGCAGGCCTCATACCACTGACCACTGCTCTCGCTCCACTCATACCTGCCAAGTTTCCATTGGGGGCACTTCTGGTGCCCCAGCCAGGGTGCATTAGAGCTGAGGTAAGTCCCAGAGAAGGAAGGTGATGGGGCTGGGTGAGGGCGTCAGGACCAATGATGACCGGTTGGATAGTAGGGGAAAAATCACACACAATAAAAAAAAAAAAAAAATGGCTGGATGAATGTGATAAATAATTTTAAATTTTAATGAGTATACATACTATTTATAATACAGTAGTTGCTCGCTATAATGAACGAGTTAGGAGCCATAACGACTGTTCATTATAGTAACTCATTCATTATATTGAGGGACGCTATTTTAGATAGGCTCGCTGCTCTTGAAACTAATATAAACCGAATGTAATGGCATTTGCAGGCTTAACAAGAAAACTCTGGTAGCCCCTAACAAGCTAATGCACCAAGCAGCTGCATTTTGATTCAGTGGTACCTTATGATGTCCAAGTCTGTGCAGTTACGGAACATTTCCTTTCTGGAACGATGCACCAGGAGAGAACCCTCTCACTGCTCTCACCAAGCCTTCTTAACGTGGCTTTACCAGATCATACCCCAGTTTCCCATTGTCACTAATTCCAGCTCACAGCAAATCAGCCTTGGTGAGCAATGTCACAGGGTGCTGTAAGACCGTTTGTATTTCTGGAACCTTCCTCCCTCTCTCCTGCTTCAAGTCTGCTGCAGCAGCACCCCCTCTATACTGTATATACCGATCCTATCTCTTTATCCTTTAATCTTTCCCCCTTTCCCAGTTAGGCTACCTAGGAAAGCTCTTTGTACTATCCCTGTGTTTCTTTATGGCTCCAGAGAGGAACTGGTCTTCTTGCCCTGAGACCCCCGCCAAATAACTAGTGATACTGATACCCAACATAGTATTGGACTGACTAGGTGTCAGTACTAATGTAAGTAAGAGGCTAGGATTATTTAAGGAGAAGAAACCATAGGGAAAGCGTATTCCCTCTCCATTATTTCTGAATTAGGCTGTTGAGCTTCAAAGTCCTTGAGTATAAATACTTATACAGCCCAATACAGCTGCAGATTGCTTTCTCTTTCACTTAACACTTAAACAATTTTGGAGTTTGTTCTTTTTTAAAACCCAGAGTAGGCAAGGTGCAGAGAAGTGCTGAAGTGCAAGGAGCACTTTTCATAATGATACTGTTCTGCTCTGTTTTGGAACCTAGTACAGGAGTTTAAACTTAGGTTACAAGTGACCTCGGGTACACAGTTGTCTCTTCACTTTTTGAGATAGAAGTTAAACTTCTATGTAGTCTAAATACTAAACAATAATGAAGTTTATAGAAGTAATTCAGTACAACTTTACCAAGAAAAACACTGTTGTACAGTTTACATGTTAGTTCTGTCTAGGCCTACCAGAAATAGTAATGTTTGCCTAAATAACATGTGGTGAGAAACACAATTGTGGTTTGTTTCTTTGCTTTACTGCTGTACAGTGGCAGTGAAACGGTGGGAATACAGATAATGAACTGTAGCAAGGAATACAAGCACATGAAAAGAAATGACCTATCTTGGTTGTAGTACCTCCTCCTTGAGCTTCCCAGTGTCACTAGGAGCCAGCCTGCCCTGTAGCACAGTACTTTATACTGGCTAGTTCAAAGGGAGGAGCCTGCTACCAGGAAATATTGTAAAATATTAGAAATTAAGCATGAAAAAGTGAATTAACAGCATTTTGTGTATATGTAACCCCTAGATGGCGCTATCCCAGGGGCTACTACCCCTGCCTGATTTGCCACTAACAGGTTGAGGGGCCTGGATCCAATGGCGGGTGCCTCCACCCAGAGGTCGGGGTTTGCAATAGTTAAACTAACTTGGTCACAGCCCTCTGGGACACTGCAACCCCCCTTTCTTCCCACTAGTGGCCCACACAATATATCAGAATTACCTTCACAGTATACACTTACCCCCAGGACTGGTTCCGGCACTGGGACCTCCTGTGAAATAAGATACAGTGCAACAATCACAGTACAGTACTTTAACATAGACAAATACCTCAGGCAGTATAACTTTGCTGAAACAAGCAGCTCTGATTTATTTAGGGGGATATAACAAGGACAGGGGGAAATCAGGTTAATTAGCTTATCACTCTACTCATCTACTCTATGGCTCTGTGCACAGGCCTATCCCTATCAGTTACTGTCCTGGGTACCCAAGCCCTAGTGGCTAGTCCAAACCGTGGCAGCTGGTAGGGGCCCTTTCACACAGAGAAAGAAAATTAAACAGTCAGCAGTACAGTAATTCCATTTGGATTTAATGTGGCAATTCAACAGGGGCGACCCTGAATTAGTACTCACGACCTACAAACAAGATAGGGTCCTTCAGTGTCAGCAGGGCTACTCTTGAGCTCCAAGAGACTCCTCACACATTTATATGGTAAACAGTCACAGGCAAAAGTCACTTAATGGCAGCAGGATTCACTTGAGGTACACAAACCTCTACACACATTTATATGGTAAAAAGAAAGCACTATACCAGGCAGGCTGCATCTGTATCCCGATTGCAATTACTGCACAATACCCGGGAGAACACACAGCAGATTCAGTTCCTGACAGACCGAGTGCAATTCAGCAATTTCTCCAGTCTTCTACAGGGTGAGCCTGGTTTCTACTCTTCAGATATCCTTTGATTCTCTTCACAGGACAGATTCAGTCCTAACAAGCAGTTACACAAGCTGCAGACCGGAACTCTGGGCCTTACACACGTTCCGACTAAAACTGCACACTGAAAAAGCACAGGGCTCCTTCCTTCTTCACTGCCAGAGCTCAACTGAAACTCAACAGACAAAACGGGCACTTCCTTTGAGTTCCTCCCAGTTCTTGACTGGATTGGCTGTCACTCACAATAGACTGCTCCTGTTGGTCCAAAAGGCACCAAGTCTAAACTACATCTCCCAGAGTCACTGCCCATACAATCCTCTTGTGGCTGGCTCAGATTATGAGTCCAAGTTCTGATTCATCAAGGCACCATTTTAGAGCTAGCTTACCCCACACTGATTGGTCCAGTTCAGCAGTTCAAAACCAGAATGGGGAACTAGGCAGACACAGTTCTGACTGCAAAGAAAGCAGGCTAGACAAACTGTAATTTCATTATTACTCTAAATGATTTCTGGCAAACAGTTACATCTTTCAGATAGGTTCCCTTTGCACTCCTAGTGACTGCAAAAATGGAGTGAATTGGCAGCAGCTCGAGTGGTACTCAATCAAAGAAACACACAGTCCCCCATACAACTAATTATGTCTGCAAGCAGACAGCTCTTAAAGAGACAGTACCAGAGGTTCTAAAACACTCACTGGTAAATGGCTTAAACGCCAAACACCATTCAGGCTTGGAGCATTCAAGCAAGCTCCTGGAAGTCTTTTGGGAACCCCCATTTGCAGGGGGGTTACACATAAATAAAACACAAGAAGGTTTTTGTTATAAAATGCATGTAAAGATAATGGTTATTTTATAAATTAAGGATTCTTGAAGCCAGTGGGCGGAGCTTCAGGTGAATCAACTGACCCCCACTGAGATAAAAGGAGCAGCTTTTCTGCATCTCCTCAGATAAATAGTGAATGGAGAGGTTGGTAGTACGCTGACCTGCTGTTATGCTCTAGCCATTTCTAGAGAAGTGTATATTGATATATTTCTTCTTTTGCTTCTGTTTTGTTTTTGTTGTATTCAGTTCGCCTTTTTATTTGCTTTGCTTATCATGCTGGATTAAAATAAATTTGCCTAGCAATTGCTTGGGCCAACCTGATACCTTTTGACTCTGCATCCATCCTTGACCACTTCCCTCCGACAGGCAACATTGGGTCTTTTTGTAAAAGCATCTGATGTAGCCACTGTTTCTGAAACGTTCATAGCCTCTGCCGCTTGCCCGCTTATACTTGCATTCCTCCTCCCTCGATTACCTTCCACACTCCCCGACTGCCTTCACAACCCTACCTCAGCACATCTCATCTGAGCTCAGCACGGTAGTGCATTTTGTGATTTTACCTGGGTGATTGCGGGTGAGTGAAGGGGCAAAGGAGAGTGAAAGCAAATGGGTAGACTAGAGAGAGAGAGAGAGAGAGAGAACTTGCACCGGGGATAGGGTATGTAACAAATCAGCTATGATCAGCAGGTATTTTATTACTGTATCTTCAGTTCAGAACAGCAGTCATAGTGATAGGGAGAACATGCAGTATAAGGTAGCTAGGGGAGACTGTTAGCTGAAGTACAGTACTGAAAATAGCAGACAGGAGCCACGGGGACCATTCATTGTAACCGGGGGTTCGGTATAACAAGGTTCACTATAGGGAGGGAGAACTGTAGTATTGTATGATATTTTATCAGGCATATAGTTTCTTGGCTTGGAGACATAATTTATTATCGTTATAACGTGCATCATAGTTTTCGTGTTCTTCTCTAACAGTTTTCTCTCTTTCCATATAAATACGTCTGATCTTTTTTCTTTTTATGTCTGCAGCAGTCTACCACTGTCTTCCTGGCTTTCATCTTTATTCCTTCCTCATTCTCGATGTGCCTGTCTCACTTTTCTCCAGAGGAAAAAAAGTTACTGAGATGATTGGGATGGCATCACTGTATGTAGTGGTGGCATTAGTGTTGCTCGAATAGTATCCTACCAGGTCAGATACCATCGGATACCATCATTTTGGTTGGATATCAGATGGCATAGACATCTGACCTGCTAGGATCCACTGTAAATGTCTGAGGCATCTGATGGATCTGCCCTGGATTTGACGGATCGGACCATAGGATCCAGGGATCCAACCATCAGATCCAACTATCCGAGGTCACATCCGATGGATCTGGCCACTGGATCTAACTGTCCCAAGGTTGGATCCGATGGATTTGACCTTGGATCCATTGGCCAGATCCTAGGTTGGACAACAGCACTGTCTGATGGAGGCTAGTTGAATCCAGAAAAGCACTATCTGAGCAATTCTAGGTGGCACGGACTTGGTGTCGCACAGCAGCCAGATGAATTGGTTCCCTCAGCCTCAAAATTTTTGGATCTTTCAGCCGGCCCGGTGGCGCTGAGGGTTGAGGCGCTGCACGTCACACCTCACACTACGCCGGCGACCCGGGTTTGGGAACAGACTCGGGTGGCTGGGGGTCGGCAGGGGAGAGGGAGGATCAAGCGTCCCAATGGATGCTCTCCTCCCTCAGGGGTGGGAGACCATGAACGCACCTGCATTCTGCATCCCTTCAGTAGCTGGTGGAAGCACCGGCAACAAGAAGGGATGGAGGCGGCTCCGCTCACCGGAGCCAGGGAGGGGACGCTGCAGCGCATGAGAGGTTGGCGTGCGTCAGCATGCCACCACTCAGGACGTACGTCCCAAGTACCGACGTCTCAGAGGGTAGGGGATCTAGGGGAGAAAATGGAAAATCCTCTCGGCAGCCCTGGATGAAAGCCGCTCCGGGTCCATCCAGACCACCAAGAAGGGACAGACCCCACTGTGCAAGGAGAGGGGGAAGAGGCACTCTAGGGGCAGATCCCACGGAAGGTGGATTGGAGGACATGAGTGGACGGAAGGAGTGGGCACCGGGAGTAGATAGGAGGGATAAAGAAATAAAGTGAAAAAAAAAAATTTTTTTTGGATCTTTCAAGAGTCAATCTTTGCCACCTATTCCCACTTATGAGTCTGTGCCAGAAGCATTAGGACCTTGTGGGAGCAAACTCTTATAGCCTACAGCTAGGGGGCCGACATTGGTGACAGCACTGCCCATGAGACTCATGTATGATGTGGCACTCGTGGACTGGTCAGTAACCCAATGCTGGTCCCCTGCTCACCTCAGTTTTCTTTTTCCTGCCATCAAGGCAACATCATGGAAGCTCTCTACCTCACCTTTACTATGTTACACCTCAGTTGTAGCCGATCTTGATCAGCACCTTTTTTTTGTTTGTTTTTTCAGTGCTGGTGTCTCTTTGTCTTACACCACTGAGTCCTTTTTTGCTAGTTATTCTTTTTTCCACTCATCTATCATGTCCGACTCCCAGGAGCAAAAGAAGACCAAGAAGCAGTCTAAGGATGCCCAACCCCCATGCATCAGTGCTTCTGTGGGGAACGCATTTCCATCCCAGATCAGCATGACTGTGGCTGGACCTGCCTTGGAGCTGACCACGACATGGACCGCTGCGACGTCTGTTTCTTCATGGACTTCCACACCATTGATCTCCGCAATGAAGTGGAGTCACAGGCCCCTCACTTTGGTAGGCAGGCCACGCACACAGGACTCCAAAGTAAGGTCTCTGGGCTCTTCCCCTAAGCCCCTCCCAGTACTGTACGTACTGAGGGAGACCAGGCCTCTTCTAGTCCTCGTCTTGCCAAGACAGAGGGCCTGGGGGAGGGGTCAGCTGCACAGTCTGTCTCTCCTGGGGGTGGCTGGTTGAGCAACCCTCCCAGTTTGTTGGTCCTTTGGGGCAGCAGATTCCGCTGGTGGTGAGGTCAGAGCTATATGCTGGGCCTACACCAGTGGCACCTTGGTGTGCATCCTGGAAATGCCTTGGCTCCTGGCACTAAGGCCAGTGCCGGTGAGTGAGGTAATGCTGGCTGCAAGACTGGGTCCCCTCCTGACACTGCTTTTGATGCCGTGAAAGGGAAGGTCTCTGGAGGCAGGCCTTCTACATGTCCTGTAGAGATCTTCTAAATCTCTACCCCCGCACAGTCGGATGACTCTGGTGTCCAGCTCGGGAAGGGTCTTGGCCTTTTGCAGGACTCCAGTGATGGAGATCTTCCTGGCCCTGGTTCTTGGCCAGGGTCAGGGTTGGCATCATCCTTGGGGGCTGCTTCTTTGCCTGGTGCTGCTCTCAGTGCTGCTGCCCATCCATCTTGGTACCGTCTGTGGTGCTGGCCAGGGTGCTATTCATGGCTCCAGGGAGCATGCTGATGTTGCTCACAGAGCTGGTCACTCCCCTCCATCGCCTTGGGAGAGGTGCTGAATCTGTCCAGAGGCCTAGCCCAAGAGACAGGGCCCTTTCTGGTGAGATAGGTTGTGGGTGGTCCCGATCAGCGGCTGACTCCTTGTCCAGGGTAGGTGGCAGGTCTACCAGGAGTTGCAGTGTTGTCAGCTTGGAGCACCTCATTTTGCAGGAACCATCTGGCCATTCATTGGTGGGGATTAAAACTGCCCCATTTGGACCTTCACGGCTCCGCTGTCCCTGCTGGGGGGCTTCCCTTCAAGGGCACCACCTTGACTGCTCCTCGCCTGTTGAACACCCCCTTTTGGATGAGCTTGCCAAACTCTCCCTCTGGATTGGTTCCCTGAGCACTCTCATAACCCTGGTAGTGGACCTGGCCTGGTCTTACACGACCCTCCTCCCTGCCTCCTTTACCTCCTGGTCCTCCTCTCCCTGGCATTCTGGGTCCTGTGGGTCCCTTATTGTGGGAACAGTTCAGGGGGCAATGGCCAGTGCTTTTCCCCAACACCTCCATTCCTTAGAACAGGCCATTTTTTGTCCTGAGGCCCCTGCACTGCCACCTCCTGACTGCAGCTCTTCCTCATCTCCAACTTCCTCCTCTGTGGAAGAGGACACCTTCCTTCACCTCTTTTCTGACACCAAGTACATCTGGTACCAACAGTTCCTCACAGAGATGATAAGGTAGCTTGGACTTGACCTCTTCACAGGCTGCAGTCCTGTAAACCTGGTGCTGTCATTCCTTGGGAATTACAGCCATGACTTTACAGTCATCCCTCCGTGGCCAAGGCTTTTCACTGAGGCAACCAAGGATGTCTGGCTCCATCCTTCTGCCCCCAATGAACGTCTGCGCAGGTATTGCGCACCCATGTGTGTCCAGGAAACATGCTACATCCCTCTTTTGGGATCCAGTTCCTGAATGCGCCCACTGGGCATAAGTGCCCAGTGCGTGACCATCCCTCCAGACTCTGCGGAGTTTTTGATGCCATAGGGTTTTCTCAGCGGCACTCACCATGCTGTGCATCTCTGCACACTAGGCACACCAGGCAACCTATGTCCGGCACCTGTGGTTGACACTGGGTCAGCTCCTAGTATCCTTGCCAGATTGTGAGGCTGCCAGACAGGCCACTTCTCCCTGGAGCTGCCGAGGCACCAAGCATGAGCATCTTATGACACCAGCGAGGTAGCATCCAGGCTGGTGGGAACTGCAGTCTGCATTTGGCAGATGGTATGACTTCATCTGTCCTGGTCACCTCTGGGGTGGCATAGAGTAATCACCTTGCGATTCCTAGAGATCGACTTTTTCTCCCGCAGGGTCAGGCATGAGTTGGCGGGGTGCATTCCTGCTCCCAGACCATGAGAGGGCCCCCCCCGACCCTGACCACTTTCTGGCTTTACCAGGCCCGTAAGGGATCCCTTCCCCCTTGTGGTTATCCCCCACTGTAGTCTGAGGGAATAACCATTTCCTTCAGGGTAAGCACACTGCACTGTTGAGTGATAAGCTTGGTATTCAGACCCATAAGTGGCAATAGGTGGTGAAGATTGATTCTTGGAAGACATGAAAGTTACGTACTCACCGTAATTGTTGATCTTCTAGAACATCTTCTCCACCTATTTGCACGCCCACCTACCATCCCAAACTCAGTGCAAGCCAGGCATCTGGGCAGCTCACCTTTCTTTCCCTCTTCCCTTCTTTTATCCCTTGGGCTTGTTTAAAAAAAAAAAATGTGTGTTGGGGAAGGGGAACAAAAAGGGTATCTCTCGCTCTCTCCCCCTTCTTCCTCCCTCCTTTAGGTCTCCTGCTCCAAATTTTTGTTTTCTCCTTATGCTGACCTTGTCACAGTGGTCTGGATCATATTGTTTTCCCATTCCATCTGCTATGGAATAGCAAATGCGGCCCCTTGCTCCTTTTAAATAAATAAAAAAATAATATACCAAGTAAAACAACACCACATTGTTTCTGCACATATTTGTGAAAAAAATGAAAGAAAAGACAGAAAAAAAAGAGGAGGAGAAGAGATTTCTTTTCCGGCAGAGAATGTTTATCTCTGTTATCTGTCACAATTGTTTCCCCTGTGTCCAGAGTATAACGGTCTTCTGGTGCTTTCCTCTGCATTACATTATTTCTTTTGTAACAGGGCTTTATGTTGTCTTTTACCAGGCTAGGTCTTGGGGTGTAACTCACTGCAGTGTCTCTGCCCTCCCCGTAGGTTTTCAGGGATACTTACTCTAGGGCCCTTGTTGATCTCCCTACCAGAGTCTCTTTTCTGCAGAACCCCTGCCTCCATCAGTACACCCCATTCCTTCCAGCTACTGCCTTCCTGTAGTTCCAGGTTGGTCACCTGTTTTTCCCTATAGACTACTTTATTTCCTGGATTCAGGCTTGCTCTGTTTTCCTGTCTGGCGGTGCTGCTTGGGGATTTACCTGTGTAGGGTTCTCTTCCCTATTGTACAGGGATACCTACAGCTGTCCCTTTGCGTGTTTCTGCTCCCTTATCTTTTTTCTCTCACACTTTTTCTCTCCTGGCTGACAAAACTTGGGTGAGAAGAGGGCTTGCATCGTTTACTGGCCAGTCCATGAGCGCCAAGTCACACATGAGTCTCGTGGGCAGTGCCGTCATTGATGTCAGCCCCCTAGCTGTAGGCTAAAGAGTTTGCTCCTGCGGGGTCCTAGTGTGTCCAGCGCAGACCCATAAGTGGGAATAGGTGGAGAAGATATTCTGAAAGATCAACAATTAATGATGAGTATGTAATTTTCATTCCCCACTGGCCCTAGTGTCCCTGGCATAAGACCTAAGAGTGGGCTATATACTTGGTGATACTGAACCATGTAATGCATCAGTCCTCACTCCGATCTAACCTGCCACCTCCCAGCTCATAGTTCATCTACATGAAGCTTGAAGGAACTGAAGACATAATGCTCAGCATCAGTCATTTCCACAGCAACGAACCATGATATTACAAGTAGCAGGTTATTTTTTACCCAAGTGTTTATGCTCCTTTCTCCTGACTGGCCTCCATCCTCCATCTGGTCCCCCCCCCGCTCCGTCACTCACCTTCTCCAGGTACTTATCCTCTCACCCCCATGACTTGCACGCCGTGGCCTTCTAGGTGCCTCCTTACTCTTCAGGCAGTCTCCATCTTGGGGGATTAGGATCTGGTGCAGCAGGTGACCTGGTTGGTGGTGCAGAATCTGCTGGGGGCTGCCCTTTATCCGGAATCAATCAAGGTGTTTTCTGTCATTTTTTTGTCCCTCTCACCAGGTGGTGCACATTGCGCATGTTGGGAGGGCCTCAGACTCTGGCAGGGTGCTGTTGGTTAGAGAAGAGAGCAAGCACCCCAGACCACCAGTAGAAGCCACAGCGGTGCCAGATGTGCTGCCTCCCATCTGCCAACATGACATGCTGCCATCAGCAGCATGCTTTCCCCACCTTGGTGGCCCAAGCTCCAGTTCCCAAGTTTACTCCTGAACCCAGGTCACTGGGCCGTCGGGTGGCTACCAGTAGTAAATTATGATGTCAGTTGCTCGGGAATAAGTCGTAGCTGTACATAAACCATGATTACTAAGCGCAGTTACACATGGATGACAGTAATGTCATTTATCGTTATAACTGTGAGCACAACACAACTGAAAGCAGTCAAAATACAGTAGTGCAAGGACACTCTGTGTTAAATTGCTCACTGCTGAAACCACAGACACTGGAAAAGTCCCATTGACAGTTTCCTCCTCTCTACTGTTACCGGATCTTCAGCAATTACCTCTGCAATGTCTGTCTTACATGCTTCTGTTTCCTCAGACTCTTTCAGGGCTGTCTCTTTTGAGTCAAAATTGTATCCTGTGGTAGTCCATCATTTTCATTTTGAGCCCCCATGACTGTTTTGCCATTGTCAAAGAAGCAGTGGAGAATAAGGACCTTGTTAGTTGAATGGCGGCTTTGATTTGTTTAAATCAACCCTCTAAAATATTTTTTAAAAGTATTTAAAAATCAACTATGTAGAAGTTTATAGAGCACGCCCTCACGCTCTCCAGACTAGTACATCACCAAATGTGTGAGCGCATGGGTGGGGTTCAGTATGGGGAAGTGGAAGGGACCAAGTCCGTGCAAGTTTACTCCTATTTTATCTGAGAGGAGGATGATGGCATAATGCAGGCGCACAGTGCAAAGCCAGAGAGCTTGCATTCACTTTTATGCAGAAGCCTCCAGTCATGGTAGCACTGCCCCTGTGCCCATCTGCTAATCCATCTGTCTGCCAACTAGAGCTTTAAAGTGATGCTTGTTTTCAGCCTAGTGGGTTTCACTGTGTACATCTTCTGAGGATATACCCAACAGAGCATGCCTGCCAACATGATGTTGCTTCTCAGTGTGCGTCCCTTTAGAAACCATTTGCAATAAACTGTCACGCTCAGTACACTGCAACATACAGTGAGGTGAGCTTTGGCTTCAGATGTAATTGTTCTGAAACAGAGTTCTTTTTCTTCCATTCCCATACCCTTGGCCGTCCCTGATTTTCAGGGATGTTCCCAATTTTGCCTCAAAAAATGTTTTCTGTCCCTTCTCTTTAAACTGAAGGAATACTCTCTAACCCTCCCACCCATATTTTACTTCAGTAAATGAATCTAAAGCACTTCTAAAGTTTAGCAGATTGCTTTGTATAATATTTGAATCAACATATAACCTGTATGCTATATATCTATCTAGTATAGAATTTAGCTCTGCTTCTGCTGACCTAATGAGAACATTGCTCTTTAAAGCTAATCTCCCCAGAAAGTTTTTGTTAATGTAATAGAAGGTATCACTTGCAATTTCTTTTGTCATCTTTTGGACTAACATTACTCCCACATTTCTTTGTTTTAGTTCATCCTAGATTTGACATTTATGTTATTTGAGAAGTAGATATTTGATTTACAATTAATGCCAACCTTTAGGATTAGATTATTGTTGTCCTTTAAATGACGCGTTTGATGTTAAGCTGAGCATTTGTAACATATTCTAAAGCTGATATTATCTTTTCAGAGATGCGTCCCAGATTTGAGGCAGAGGATTAAGTTGTATGTCCATTCCTCACTTACTTGTCACCCCCAACCCCCAAGCACGGTAGTCACACATGCTGGCTATTGCTGAGCAGAATGCAGTAGTGACTGACTGCAGCCATGTAAATAAAGGCAGGGTTTTAAATAATTGATTAGCAGTTTTTTTCTTGGGACTATACTAACTGTATAACTGGTATTGTCTCTATATATGCTTGCTGTTGCTATGACTGTTTCTCACATTTGTATTTATCTTGTTGTATCCTGTCCAAACTGTACTTAACTGCATTATACCATATATTTCTCTATACCCTAAATTTACTAGCATGTTAAACCAATGTTTCTCTATACCCCAATTTGATTGTGTGTAATTCCCTCTTAATTGTGCTTCCTATCTTGTGCTGCGTCACATGTATACCTATGTATTTTCAAGCTGTTCTCTCCCGGGTCGTGCCTGAAAATAGGCATTCTTATGCCTAGTGCACCCACCCGGTTACCAAAAGCAAATAAATAAATTGTACAGAAAGTATTTATATAGATTTTCTAGAAGTGCTGTGTTTGTTAAACACAGTGAGGCAAGAGCTATTCATTTCCACAAAGATTTAGCACTTTTATGAGCAAAACGCTAATCAGTTTTTAGAGTTAAATAAATCCCTGAAAGGTCAACTGCTCACACATCTCCTGCAGGTTCTCCAAAAGTGTTAAACCTGTCTGTTTTGAAATGTGGCATGTGTCCACACTGGCACGTAGTGCTTTATACTTCGTGACACTTGAGTGAGCGTAACCTTTGATTTCTCTTGGGCTTTTTACTGTGTGTTGCTAATGAGAGAGCAGCCAGTATGTCTATTTACATTTATACAATATGTGTTGCAGAAATATGCATCTTTCTAGATGCAGTTTCCATCATGGTTCCACATTTAGAGTCACTAAAACCCTGTGGGAAACACAGTTTTTGGGGCTAGTGACACTGGTGATGGCACCAGCAAACAGTGCCATGTGCACACATGCAGCATGTCAAATGATGCAGGCCCCAACTCTTCATCCCCCCCCCCCATTCTAGCATGTAATATGCTGTTATTTCGAACTTCCTCTTTAGTCTTATAGTGTGTCATGTATTTTCTCTCCTTTTTTTTTAAATGCTATTCAAAGCTTTTTAAGTACATTTAACCTTAGTTTGGCAACATTTTTTTCACGGCTTTGGTGCTGTGCTACCCTTTATCCTTCATTTAACAGCCCTTGTGAAGTAAGGCTTCTTTTAAAACGTGTTGAAGTGGTAACAACATTTCAACTCGGGTCCCTCCACTTCTCTTTCTGGATTGTCTCTGTACCAGTGTGAGCATGATGTCCAACATTGTCCAGATTGCCAGTTTGCCAGTCAGTGTCTGAAGGGGCCTAGAAAGATGGATAAGCAGGTATGGGGTGTTTGAGCACAGTCATAAAATGAAAAAATAGTCCCTGTCCCACCCAGTTTCAGCATCTGGCTCCCGTGCCGATTGACGTCATCTAATATTTGGGGGCCTGTTCCAGTTCTGGCTGTTTGATCTAGAGGTCTCCAGTACTTGATGCTATGTGCAAGGTACTGTTGCTTACATCAACCCCTTCATTATTTGCGGCGTGGGCAAATTCTGTTTTGGTACCCTCAACTTTATTTGGACTGGCACTTCCATCTAGGAGAACCAGTTTGCCAAGTGGGCAGCTTTTATGGAATAATGACTCCTCCATATGTTGGCTCCACTCACACAGTGTTGGTGGCGGTGCTGACCCTAGTGCTGCCGCTTGTGCCTGTGTCATCCTTGGTACTGATTGTTCCTTTTGCATCCTCTACTCCATTAGGTGATGAGTTTGAATACATCTAGATGTATATGTATAGAGATTAAGGATTACACTGAAACTAGTCTATATGAGGAACCACTACCTCCCCAACAGCAGCACCTTGTGCATGCTTCCTACAAGGATTACACTTTCCATTCCTTGTTCAAAAACCTGCATTAAACCCTTCAGCCTGAGACAGTGGCTTTGGAGGAAACTAAGAAAGTCTAAGTGAAATATTTAAATGTTTCAGACCATACCCACTTCTCTGGTACTTGCTTACTAGGAAGTTAAAGTGTGCAGTCACCAGGAAAAACATGAGGAAGAAAGGGCAAGGAAAGCACAAAGCTAGTAGCAAAGTAGTATCGGGGGTCACATGGAAGGGGGCATACCATAGCACCAGGAGCCTAGGTAACAAAATCAGTGAACTTCAAGTGCTGATACCGGACACTGAGGTGGACCTTGTGGCCATCACAGAAATGTTGGCTTCGGAAAATTATGACTGGGACTTGGCAGCCCTTGGGTACTTACTGTTCAGGAGGGATAGAGGAACAGGGAGATGTGGAGGAATAGCCACTTTAAGGATGGCATCGAGGTGGACTAAGACAGGTCCATCAGGGACAATAAGGGATAGACTGGCACTGTGGGTGCAACACGTGTGGTCTACAGACCTCCAAGGCAAGGGGAAGAGAGGGACAGAGAGCTCAGGAAGGGGCTTGTGAGAGAGGTGGTAAAGGGGGAAGTAGTGGTGGTGGGTGATCTGAACCTGCCAGACATCTATTGGGATGTTCTGGTGACCAGGAGCATCAGAAGTCGGGTCTTGCTGGCCATCTTCCAGGACTGTCTGCTGGTACAGCTAGTTAAGGAACCCACCAGGCAGACTGCAATTCCTGATGTGGTGCTCACCAACTTGGAGGCAGTACGAGCGGTGAGACTAGGGAAGCCACTGAGGAACAGCAACTGTAACTCCTCATTTGGTTCGAACTGACCCTTGGATCTGGAAAACCCCAGTCGAGAGCTGAAGTCCTTTTATTTTAGAAGGGTGGACTTCAGTAGGCTGAGGGAGCTGGTTAAAGAAAAGTTAGAGTGGACAACATAGGTGGGCTAGACGAGATGTCCATTTGACTGTAAGGACATGAGGTATTGATTCTGAAAGTTTGCACTGCAATTTAATTTATAGTACAGATTTCTCCTCTGTCATGGGCAGTGAGCGTGTATCCATGTTTCAGCCATGAGGGGGCTGTCATTCCGAGATATTTAGTGGGAACGACAAGTGGTTGGATGATCCAGAGCTTGGTGGTTAAGTAGGGGTCTTTTCTCTGTGACTCACAGCATGTTTGCACTCCTTCTTAATGGGGCTGGACGACTGCTGCGGAGGGGACTGCTTATGGGGTCTAGATTATCATTCGCTTGTAGATCTGTCACTTATTTCAGTGATATGGGAACAAAGTGTGCTTCTGGGCCAGAAGGTGTCGAGTAAGGCACGGATGCACACTTGATGGTGAGGTGCAGCTGGGCTTGGTGTGGAGCAGAGGGGTGGGAGTCTTCTTTCACCACATAGAGGAGGGGGGATAGGGAACAGGAGGCACACAGTTAAAGGTATTTCAGGGATGGTGTGGATGGGGACTTTTTCTAGTTGGGGATAGCATCGTGCTGTGGCAGCAGTGTACCAGTGTTTGGCAGTTGTTTACCATTTACTTCAATTTGGGTAACAACCTACGTGGCGGACTTGTTTTTATTGGACAGGAAAGGTGTTTGGGTCACAGTTGGAGGAGAGATTCTTTTTTTTTTTTTTTTTATTTAGATTTTATGTTTTTCCGTAGGTTTTTCCTATACCCCCCCCCCCGGCCCTGGCACACAGCTGTACATGTGTGGAGTCCCTCATGCATACCGGAAGCCAGCTGAGCCCCTTCCTTCCACCCATACTGCCACCCTGTCCATGTACGTTACCCCACTGGACCCCCACCCAGTGGGGACGGGACTACAGGAGGGTCAACAGCCCTCACCCACCACCCCAGGAAAGGACAGCAGCTTGATGGCATACTCAGTTCCGCTTCTCCCAACCCGCATGCCGGCACTCTGATGACCCGGGGTCATTCCCGAACCTGGGTTGCCGGTGTAGCGCGAAGTGTGGCGTCAAGCGCCTCAACTCTCAGCACCTCCTGGCCGGCCATGGGGGGCAATTCTTATGGTAGATAGAGATGGGGGTGCTAATATGGTGGCTTGAAATGTATGGCAGTTTAATAGTACCATAGAGAGAAAGAGGGTATTATTACATTCCCAGAGAAATTATACTATCTGGTCAGTAGGCAACTGATTTCTTTACAGACCTAATAAAGCTTGCCCCCCCCCCCCAACATGAGACCCTTTCACACAGATCTTTTTTTTTGTTCTCCTGTAGAAGGGGAAGCTTTGTAGCTGCCACACTGTGACAGTTTTAAGTGGTAGCTGAGCAGTGCTTTTGGGCATTGTTAGAATGGTTCCGACAAATAATTTTCCTCAGCCCTGTATGATTTTTTTAAAACTTTTTATTTATAATTTTGCACATAACAACACCAATTGCATTTCAGAGACATGAGATCTCACCAAATACCTAAATAATTACAGTAGACTTCATAGTTATAGTTCTGTCACATCCTTGGAGGGGAACCCAAGGAGGCAGATAAGAGACTACCCCCTAATTCAAATAAGAAGTCAAAATCAGTTAAGGAGCTTCAGCAGCCAATGGGCTAGAGCTGGTCCTATAACTATATATGTAAAATCGTACAATATCTCGCATACTGTAGCATGGTATACTGCGTAAACCCACCCATCTAGCATTGCTGTGCCAAAGAACAAGAGTAAATTGTTAAGCAGGAAACTTTGTTAATCACTGTCACCAGAAACGAACAGAGTAACACTGATATAAACAGCCAATTACGTCCTCGGAATCTGCTTAAAAAAAATTAAATTGATGTGCCAAACAGCATTCACACCAATAAATGGGTTTACCTACCTATGTGCCCCCTGCACTTACCTCTGTCCAGTCAGATGCCGTTACCTACCTCAGTTGCTTACCTACTACTCTATCCTCCCCCTTGTCTCTCTTACCCATCCTCACCTTGTCTGCCATCATCTCCCCTCCTCCATAATCCCCTCTCCACCATTATCCCCCCTCTCCTCCATAATCCCCTCTCTCCACCATCATCCCACCTCTCCTCCATAATCCCCTCTCTCCACCATTATCCTCCCTCTCCTTCTTATCTCCCCTCTCCTCCATACCCCTATCCCTATCTCCACTCCCTTGCACCTGCTCCATCCCCCCTACTCTGGTCCTAAACTTTCCCCTCCCCTCAACTACCTCACCTTGACAATGGGCATCAGTCCTGCCTGTTCCTCACTCCCCCCACCCCATTGCCTATTACCTTCCAGTGGTGGTCCCGTCACCTCTAGCGTAGCGAAACAGTCTTCCTTGATTTTCTGTACAACCATTTGACCCCAAGCTCGCTTCTGAACTCAGGTTGCTGGCACAGCACGAGGTAAGGTGGATGCTTCAGCCCTTAGCGCCGCTGGGCCGGCCACCTGAATCGTGTTAAAAACAAAAAAAGACTACACAGCTAGGAATAAAGACAGTACAGATTCCAGTGGTAAATCCAATGATTAACTGCAGAAACTACAAATGTAACCACTTTTTGCCATTCATTTGCAGGAGCAAGTGGAAAACATGTCTGGATGCCCTGGCTGCTGGCTTCGACCCCTCAGCCCTGTGTAATTAAACTGGATTGTGAACTCTTACGATGCTTACTGCAAAGTTTCCCTGAATTCAGAGTTGGACTGTCCCACCAGAATACCTGGAAATTTCCAGGTGGGCCCACCTCAGTTGGGTACCTGGACACCTTCTACACTCTGAAAATCTTTGTATTAATCATTGTTTTTCTAATTACATGATTGAATGAGGTATCTGGGGCACTGCAGTTAAATGTAAAATGCAAACACACAGCTAACGTATCGGACTGAAGCGGAATACCGATATGAGTGTGTCACGCTAGGCCCCTCCCTATTGATTTTCCAGGTGGGCCTCTGTATTCTGTTTCCAGGTGGGCCCCCTGTACCCCAGTCTGACCCTGCCTGAATTACAGTTCTTATTCAATGTCTTTAATTTCTAATTTGAGCCCTAGTTTCCGTAACTTTTGGAGGTTGTGAGATGTGAGCCTTATTATCATTCCTCAACAGTTTTTGGCAAAGGAAAAAAAAGAAGTAGACGTTACTTTGACAAGGCATGTTTAAATTAAAGTAGCACACATGTCTTTCTATAACATTTTATAAAATGTTTGACTGTATGGCTTAAACTTTTCTTGTACTTTTTTTTATTTCTGTTTACTGAGTCGTTTTTTTGTTGGACCACAAATAGCAAACAATTACAAGGCAATTGCTGTGACTATAAGGTGTACAAATGACATGTTTAATTAGATACATTAGTTATTGGATTGTAGTGTTACCATGCAAAAAGACAAGTGTGTAAGAATTGCTATGTCTATATTACTGAGATCAGTCTTCTGGCCCTCTTTAATGTCTTTATTAGTGACGGTGCAGATGGGCTAGAAGGGAAGGTATGCCTTTTTGCAGATGACACAAAGATCTGCAGTAGGGTAGAAGACACTTCGGGGGGGAGGGGTTAATACAGATCTAAGAAAGTTTGAGGAGTGGTCAAAAGTGTGCCAGCTAAGATTCATTGCGAAGAAGTGCAAAATCATGCACTTGGGGCACAGAAACCTAGTGGCGGAGTGCAAGATGGGGGAGTGGTACTGATGACCATCAAGCAGGAAAGAGACCTGTGGGTAGTTATATCTGACAACCTAAAGGTGACCAGTGTAACAAGGGGTGGGGAGAGCTAGTAGGATACTAGGGTGCTTAGGGAGGGGTATCACCAGCAGAAGAGGGAGGTGGTGATACCGCTGTACATATCATTGGTGAGACCTCATCTAGAGTATTGTGTCCAGTTCTGGAGACCACATCTCTTGAAGGACACAGAGTAGAGTAGATGCGGTCCACAGGAGGGCAGCTAAAATGTTGCAGAGCCTGCATCAAAAGCCCTATGAGGCGAGACTAAAGAACCTCAACATGTACCCCCTGGAGGAAAAGTAGGGGAGGGTGTGATAGAGATTTTCAAATACCTCACGGGTATAAATAGGGAGACATTTTTCAGAAAAGAAGATGGCCAAGAACAAGGGGACATGCTGTGAAGCTGGAGATGGGGATAGATTCAGGGGAAACGTGAGGAAGTAATTCTTCACAGAAAGAGTGGTGGATGCCTGAAACAGCCGCCTAGTGGTGGTGGTCGGGGCAAAAACTGTAACGGGATTCAAGAACGCATGGGATAGACATGAGGGAGTGTAAAGCCGAGATCAAGTAGGGTCTGCTGTATTACAGTAAGTAGGGAAAATGGGCAGACTAGGTGGGCCAAGCGGTCCCTATCTGCCATCAATTTCTATGTTTCCATATTAGTAAATCTTAATATGTCTTCAAAATGTGAAAACTTTAAGGCACAAAGTCTGTTCTTTTCGACATTATATATAACACCTACCTTCTCCATAGCAGCTCAGATTTGGGAGGGGCCTACGAGACTTTTACCGTAAGCGTTCTGTTTCATAAAGATTCATAATGCTCTGCTGTGTATCTATGGTAGGAATGTTCTGTGTGAGCCAGTTTTGTGTTATGGTTTTTCTAGTAGTAAGGATGCAAATACTCAGAAGCTTTCTAACCTGTGAGTTTCTAAATCCCTCAGGGAGGCTTTTCTTGTAATTTTAAGTGTATATATGTATATGTGTGTATATATATATATATAAAATTGCACAGTAGCTGGCCTGATGGTGTAGCGGTAACACTACCGCTAGCAAAGCCAGCAGCCTTAGTTTGGGAACCAAGGTCAGGTTGTCAGGGGGCCAGCCAGAAGGAGAAAGGTTGTATGTACTAGAAGGGACACGCCTCCTCTCCTTGGTGACCAGCGGTGGAGGTGCAGTTGGGAACTCGAGGTGGGGAGGATGCCACCGATGAAGACTCATAGGCTTGCACTTGAAGGCACACATCATGATGTCCCAGTGTTGCGCAGTCCTCAAGGGCTAGGAGAAACTGTGAAGGAAAGCCTCGGCCAGTGCAGTGGGACAGACCGTGTCCCACCTGGCAGGCTCTGCACCTGCCGACTCAAGTAGCCTCCATAATGCCTGACTTAGATTGTTCAGAGTGGATTGGGCCATCCTGAAGGCCCGGCTGGGGGTTCAGATGGAGGATGTAAGCCCTGGGAGATGGATGTAAAGGGTGGAGGACCAGATGATTGGTCCAAGGAGTGGACGTGAGCAGGAGCTAAAATAGAAAGTAAAAAAAAAAAAAAAAAAAAAAATTTTGACTGTACAGAGGAGAATTAATTTTCCTTTTTATCAGAGGCCAAATTCTCATTCCTGTAATTACTTAGCCCCCACTGGTCCATTGGAGCAATAATAAATGATGTTTAGTGGCCCTGAATGAAACATAGTAGGTACCAAATCCTGGCCCAGTGGAATTTTCAATCTCTGGCTTACATTTACTCTCAAACAATGAAAAATGGACCTTCATATTTAACATCTAAGTAAGCGCTTGGCAGCCCGCACTATTCCGTGAGATCTTATTTGGATCGTGTTTTCATCATGTCTCAGGAACAGATAAGAAATGTACTTAATAGGCATTTGTTTATATAGACCCCAAATGGTTGGGATCATTTGCCTGAGCCCATAAGAAATGAGAATAATAGTCAGACGTTTATGAGCGCTTTATTGGATTACTTAAAAGAATGACTGTGCCTGTAATCTTTAATTGCCTTAGCCATCTGGGAAGGTTTTTAAAGTATTATTGTGTGTGTGAATGATGGCTGTAAGCAGAATGTGCCTGCTTTCTATCCCCCAGGACACCCTCCTTTTGTAAACGAGATGTTTCATCTAAAGGGTTCCTTGCCAGTGAAAGTTATAAGAAAGTAAGTAGATAAAGCACTTGAGCCTTTTACTGCTAAATTGCCTTCTTACCCCTTAAAGGGGCAGTGTATGTCAAAACATTTTTACATACTTCAGTCTGCACTCACTCCTTTCTGACCCCTGCTGTTGATCCCTGCTTTTCATTTTTGTTCTCAAATTTATTTAGGTGGTGTCACATTATATTTTCACAGTGTTAGAGCTTTTGTTTTCTGGTCTGGAGTTAACTCTTTAACTCTGGTGTTCCCCAGTGCCCCCATATGGTCAGGAGGCCACACCTTTTGCATGCAAGTTCATTTTAGTCACATACATTCATAGATTCATTGAAGTAGCCGACTGATAAGGACCTCATGGCCCACCTAGTCTGACCATAAAAATCCCCAAGTAGTGCCCATCTACAGGGGACCTCCAAACCCACCCCTCCTGCCTGCAGTACACCCATATACCTATCCCGTGCGTGTTTGAACTCTGTGATCACTGCCGCCCCCACCACCACCACCTCTGGAAAACTATTCCAGCCCTCCTCTGAACTGCCTTCATCCTGTCTATGCCCTTGCGGAGATGGGGTCTCCAGAACTGGACGCAGTACTCCAGATGGGGTCTCACCAACTGCCTGTACAGGAGGATAACAACTTCCTGTTTTCTGCTAGTGATGCCTCTCCTTATACATCCCAGTATCCCCCCAGCCCTCCCTACCGCCTTCTCACATTGCTTGCCAACCTTAAGGTCATCTGATATGATTACCCCCAGGAATTCCCTACTCCTGACCGTTCTTGCTGCTGGAAGACTCTAGTCCGCATCTGAGAGATTGAAATCCCCCATCAGCAGTACCTCCCCCTTTAGAGCCACAGCTTGGATCTCTTCTGTCCTCCTCCTCCCCTTGTGCTAGGGGCCGATAGACAACACCCATCCTAATGACATCCCCCTTTTTCCTTTCAAGCGTCACCCACAGCATGCCTCTGAATTTCTGTTGCCTTAATATGTGTATGCACATAAAGTGCTACTGCCTCCCCTTCCTACCCACCCTGTCCCTTCTGAATACATCTAACCCTGGAATGGCTGTCTCCCATGCCTGGTATTCTGTACACTAGGTCTCAGGTATGGCAGCTATGTCTAATTCCTCACTCTCTATAAGTCTTTAAGTCGACAACTTTGTTGCATAGGCTACGTGCGTTCACGCAGATTGCCTTCCACCTGCTCCCCTGGTTGTCCCTTTTCCTGAACCCCTCTTTTTTCTGGGGAGTGCTAGATAGGGATCTGCCGCCCCTTCATTATACTCCCCCTATTCAGTGAAGGGACTCCTCTATGTACCACAGTAGCCTCCCTCCAAGCAGCTCATTCCCTTTTTCATTTAGGTGCAGTCTCTCTTGTATACAGATTTTCCTTCCCCCATGTGTCTCCCAAGTCCCCAATATATTTGAAGCCCTCCTGCTCACACCACCCTTTTAACCACCCATTATACTCCGCTGTGCTCTCATTTCTTATTGTGCTGGCTTTGTGTATAGGCAGTACCTCTGAGAAGGTCAGAGAGCTAACCAATCACCTGCAGGATCCTGCAGTATCCCTAAATCTTATCTGTATCAGTCTTCACCATTCATCACTGGTGGGGTTCAAGCTGGAGGCGCAGGACCCCATGGGAGAGATTTTTTCCTCTAGGGGGAGGAGCCGGTGCCAGGATGGATTCAATTGTTATTGACGACCGCGGGCTTTTGAGGGCTGGCCTGTAACAGACACCAACTCCTCCTCCTCCACCTCAGTTCTGCTTCTCCTGCCATTGAGTGTGCATCAACCTCGTGTGAGCTGTGCATCTGAGAACCACGCCATCACAGCCTACCTTCTCGCCTTTGATGCCTCAAAGTTCTGCCGCTGCCATTTTTACTCAGCACCGATTTCAACTCCGGATCTACCAGAAAGACTTTTACTTATTTTTTGCCACAGAGTCTTTCTCTGTGTTGTCTTTTTAGTTGTTCGACGGTCATGCCTGGTTCGGGGGACAGGAAGTCGTCTAGAACGGGCCGGCCCCCCCATGCGTTGGTGTCCCTGTGGGCAGCAGATGACTGTGATGGACTAGCATTGTAATACACAGTCCCCTATCTATTATTCTATTTGTAATTTATGATACTGTGTTTTGTACCTATTGTAATTGTTTGTACTATGCACTCGAGTCATCCCCGAAAATGGGCATGTGGTCCTGCCTGGATAACAAAAAGAAACAAACAAATACTAAGAAAAGTGATGTATGTAACATATTTATGCTCTATACCTCTATGAATTGTTCCTCGAGACATGCATATGTATTGCAGGCATCATCCTTGTGCACCAAGGCTTCATTGTAAATTAGCCTCAGCCCAATAAAACAGTTCTTAGACTAATAAATATGAAGTAATTTAATGTTGGAAAGGACACTGGGTTCCACTGCACAAGGGAGTTAAGGAGCAGCTGGGAAACTATAGGCCCATTAGCCTTACCACTGTGGTAGGGAAACTGATGGAGACACTAGTCAAAGAGGACCTAGTAAAATATCTGGAGAAAAATAGGCTTTGGGACAGTAAGTAGCACAGGTTCATGGCAGAGAGGTCTCATGAGGCCAGCTTGATAGTAATCTTTGACTGGGTGCTAGGGAAGTTGACAAGGGGCACACAGTAGACTTACTGTACTTTTTTTTTTTTGGTGCCCGCTCTCCTTTATGCCGGGCATCCACCCGGTCACGGACCCCTCAGCTGCGGCGTCCCCAGATGAGCCGCAATCCCGGGCCCCCCTGGATTACCCCCCCAGGGTGGAGATGCGGCACGCTGGCCCTATAGGGCACCGTGAACAACGGGATAGGGCGGGAGTCAGCCTGGGGAGCCGATTTGCAGCTGCAGGGGTGAGCTTCATGTAGGCAGGCGGAGCAGGCAGATTTTTTTCCCCTTCTGTAGGGGGGCAGGAACGTGCAATGACGCAGCGTCCGTCCCTCCCCCAGGAACCTTGTGGACGTCAGTTGCTGTGGCACCCCTGGCCTCTGCTAAGGGTCCCCCATGCCCGGCGGTAGCCCTCACCCTCCCCGGAGAAGGAGAGCAATTGTAAGGCGACAAATCCTTCTCCCCGGCCGTCTCTGATCACCCTGGACTGCTCAACCCGAAAGCCGCAAGCGAAATTCAATCCCCTGGCGCCGGGTGGGTCGGCCCTGACTTACTGTACTTTGACTTCAGCAAGACATTTGAGTCGGTGCGGCACAGAAGATTGCTGAAGAAGCTGGGAAATCTGGGAATAGCTAAGGAAATAGTAAGATTGGTAGGGGGTTGGTTGGAGGGGAGGCAACAGAGAGCTGTGGTGCATGGGGTCAGATCAATGGAAAGAGAGGTCTTCAGTGGAGTATCACAGGGATCTGTCTTAGCCCCAGCCCTCCAGGGCAGGTTTTGTCTATTTGCAGATAACACTAAACTCTGCGAGTCTGAGAGAGTTGACAGCATGGAAGGGATAAGGAAACTGCAGAGACCTGGCCAAAGGTATGGCAACTGAAATTCAGTGCCAAGAAGTACAAAGTGATGCATTTGGGGAACAAAAACCCCAGAATCATTTTGGATGATAGGGGTTGAGCTGGACACAACATCAGAGAAAAGAGACCTAGGACTCATTATTACCAGGCAACATAAGAAAACCTTCAGCAAGGCTAATAGTACGCTAGGGTGCACTGGGAGGCGGTTTGACAGTAAGAAACAAGAGGCACTGTTACCTCTGTATAGGTAACTGGTGAAGCCACTTTTTTTTAATTTATTGTACTTTATCCCACCTCATCTCCCGACTGGCCCACTACTGTCCACTGCTACGCCCAGCCTTGTCACCCACCGTCTCGGGACTTAGCTGACGCTCCCATGTTACTCCATGGACAACCCCCATGGGAAGAGCTGCCAGAGGCCACCCCTTTCCTCCAGCCAGAAGTTGAGGGTCGATGAAGGAGCGAGAGCCCGATCAGTGATGCAGGGCCTGCGGTGGACGACATTCTGCATGGTGGTTGTTTTTTTCCTTACTTGCTGATGTTTTCCCATCCCGTGGACATCCTGTAGCTGCGTCTGACATAGGAGTGTCAGAGTGCTGCTGTGCCCTGCACCGCATCCTGAGTGATCACTCAGGTGGCGGTACTGCAGTGGAGACTGGGAGCCCTCCTTCCTTCAAGGAGGTGAGCGTCCGCTGGGACGCTCAGCCATCCTTCCCTGGCTGGCCCTCCGATGACCCAGGCTCATTCACGAACTCTGGTGGCCAGTGTCGCGAGCGGTAGTTCTGCTGTTGTGCCGGCCCCATATTGTTCCCAGTTCTGGAGGCCCCACCTAAAAAAGGACAGGCTAAAGAAGTTACAGCACAGGGTGATCAAGATGATTCAGGGCCAGGATGGCAGATCCTGTGATGTTTGGCTAAAGGTGCTGAACATGTATTCACTCAAAGCCAGACGGTGGAGGGAGACATGATAGGGACCTTCAAGTTCCTGGAAGGAATAAACGAAGTGAACTGTGAAGAGCTAAGTACCAGGAACAGAGAAGTTAGCATACGGTGTCACGAATGGAGCTTAATGGGGGGAAGGTTTAAAATGATCTATTTATTTATATAAAAGTTGGTAGCCGGTAAAGGCACACTGAGCCGAGACTCATTTCAGGTGCAACCGGGGTTGGGGGACTAAACAAGCAGCAGTTACAAATGACTGAAATGCAAGAATAACAGTACAAAGTGCAATAAAGTGGGTAGCAGTAGTGATGTGAATTACAATGAGGGCAATAAGACAGCAGCACAGTGCATTGATGTAATTTACTGATTTACAGATGTATGAGGGGAAGGGGAGTCAGACTGGTTTGAAATCGAGTGGAGTGAGGCTCTTAGGGGAGGGGGGAAGGTGAGGGGACAGTGAGAGAAACATTTGGAGTGGGGAAGGGCAGCAGGGGGAAGGGAGGTGGGGAAGCATGTTAGGAAGTAGTATTATCTTACAGAAAGAGCGGTTGAGCCGTGGAATGATCTGCTGGCAGAGGCAGTGGGTACCAGAACCATAAACGGCTTAAACATGGCTAGAAGAGAGCCAAGGGGTTAGTAGCTACTCAGAGGGATGAGGGAGGTAAAAACATGGAGATCAGTAGGGAGAATAGGATAAGCAAAGACCCCACAGGGACTACAGGTGCTGGGTATGCTAGGAAAACATGGTCAGACCAGATAGACCGTCACTCTTTTTCTGTCTTCATCATCAGTGTTTCTTTGCTTCTGTCATGTCCCTCTCACCCTATTTCATAAGAAGGGATTTAAAAAAAAAAGTGTTTGTGCAAATCTGTACTAATCCATAGGATGCTGTACCCACTCTGCTGTACAGGGTATCCATTGATTGTCTTGGTAAGCAGAAATTTGTACAGGCTTACTTTGAAGGCATGTGCCATCTTCATGTCTGTTGTTTTGAACTAGGTGTGGGAGCATGGGGCTCAAGTGAGATGGAAGGGAGACGTCAGTCTCTGAGGTATCCTCAGATAGCTCTGGCTCAGGTGGGTCTTACACGGTACATGATAGGATGTGGAATACATAACTGCATGATGATCTAAAATATGTTATGTAGGAGACACTAAACTGGGACAATTTCATAACAAATTGGGAAAAAGAAGGAAGATGAGGGTATTGTGTACTAACGCTAGGAGCTCTGTATAATGAAATGGATGAACTTCAGGTGATGGCAACGACTAAGGTCATGCATAAAAGCATTAGCTGAGACATGGTCCACACTGGACCTGAACATACCATGTTAATCAATTTATCAGGTGAAAATGGAAGATACTAAGGGAGAGGAGTGGCCAATTATGTAAAAGCATAAGGGTCCTAAAAGAAATATCAAACAAAGAAGAAGGGGTGAAGTCACTTTAGCTGCAATTTACTGATGGTGATGGACTGGTGCTGGAGATTATACAGTAGGTGTATCAAACAGATCATCAAAGCAGGATGAGAAAATTGATAAGAATTGGACCTGGAAATGCTGAGAGTCGCAGGACACAGTATAGTAGTTATGGGTGATTTCAGATTTCCAGACATCAGTTAGCAAATCAGCATGGTAGATGACCAGAAATTCTTGAATATAGTGCATTGGAGCTGTCTCATGCAGTGGGTGCATGACCCCACTAGTGATGAGTGTGCTTGACCTTGTCCAGAGTAATCAGGAAATGATCTGGAATATTAGAACTGAGGTGCCACTAGGACTTATCAGCCACAATACCATAACATTTGATTGCTGTAAAGAGAACTACAAAATCTAGCACAGGGCCCACCCCTTCACTACCACACTATCGACCCAGATTCAGCAGCGGACTTGGTACATCCGAGCAGGCGACAGGAGCTGGGGCATGGTGCTGCCAATGGCAGTGCTTCCTTGCTTAGGGCGGGTGCCTTCTTGAGGAAATGAAGGTTGATTTTAATTGAAAACCATAACAGATATGCACCTTGGGGTCTTGCAGGGAGTGCAGAGAGTACAACATATATGATGGAAAATGAGGGATGAGATAGTTAAAGCCATCCACCTTTGTGTGAAGTGTCAGAAAAGACAAACACAGGAAACCACAATGGTTCATAGGACAGTTTAAAATTCAGTTGAAAATAAGCAGAGGTATTTAGGAAGAGTAAGCAAGAACAGTCAGAAGCTAATAGAACCATATGTAAGGAGAAGGCAGCAGTCCGCTAATTATTTTGTTTTCAACCAGGTAGGTGCACAAGACAAATGCCTATTTTCATGCACGATCTGGGAAATCACAAACCAAGTGTTTTACAGAGACAGGATTTACAAGGCAAACAAGAAACATAAGAGGCCACAAAAAATAATAATAATAGGTCGCCGGTGTCGCAAGCGGAAATCCAACTGCTTCGCCGGCATTCTGTGCAGTAGTTCAACAATTTGGGGATTACTGTCAACTTCTCCAAGTCAGTGCTGTCTCTCAGCCAGTGTCTCCAGTACATAGGAGCCATACTACATATGGCCCAGGGCTCTGCCTTCCTCCTTCCGGACAGGGCAGAGTGCCTGATAGCGCAGGCCCAGAAACTCTGTCACAGCCAGGACATACCTCAGGCTGCTGGGCCTGATGGCGGCAGCCATTCTCACAGTTCCTTGGCGAGGCTGCATATGTGCATACCTCAGTGGACTTTGAGGGTACAATGGGACCAGTGAACTGACGATTTGGAGCAGAAGGTTCTTGTGTCTTCACCAGTAAAGAAGGCCCTCCTATGGTGGATGGAACCCAGCCACTTACTCAAGGGGGTTCCTTTTTTCATACCCTTCCTTTGTCAGATTCTCACCACAGATGCCTCGGGAATGGGTTGAGGCACACATCTGGGTCCTTACCAGGCTCTCGGGATGTGGGTTCTGCTTGAGGCATTGCTCCATATCAGTGTCCTTGAGATGAGAGCTGTCCTGTACGGCCTGCAGGCCTTCCAGTGCCACCTGTCCCCAGGCCACATGGTAGTGCAGACAGGCAATATCCGTGTAGTGCACAACATCAGCAGGCAAGGAGGCACTCACTCATACCCCTGTGCAGGGAAGTGATGAGGGTTTGGTACTGGGCTGTGGACCAAGGCCTCGAACTGTCGACTGTCCATGTTCCAGGTGTCTAAAACGATCTGGCGTGGTCAGCCCATTAGCGGCTGTTGGATTTCAACACAACATGGCGACCAGGTTTGGGAACAGACTCCGGGTTGCTGGAGGGTCGCCAAGGGGAGAAGGCTTGAGCGCAGTTAACTGCTTGCCTTCCTGGGGGTGGAGATGCGTTCTGGCATCAGTGGTGCGCCACCCCCCCAAGGGAGAGCATGGGAAAATGGCCCCCATTTACCTGTTTATTTTCTGGAGCATGCCAATCCAGGGGAAGCATTGCTCCATATTTTAGATGTACATAGCATACTTAGAGATTACGTTGAATGCACAAAGGACTGCAGGAAGTCCTCACAGCTGTTTGTTTCTTTCACCCCGGGAAGGCAGGCGTCCCAGTCTCTAAACAGTGCCTGTCCAAATAGTTGGCCAACTGTATTATTTTTTGCTATAGGAAGCATGGTAAGGAACTTCCTGGGGCTGTGAAGGGCTGCTTGTTTGAGGAGTCACCACAGCTGAGATTTGTGTTGCAGCAACTTGGAGTACTATCCACACTTTCACAACACTACAGTCTGGACATTGCTTCGAGAAGAAGAGCAGATTTTGGTCTAGCTGTGTTACAGGGTCTCCTTTCGTAGACTGTTGCCTCCCAACCACCTGGACTGTTTCCCTCTGCAGTACTGCTTGAGACTTGTTCCTAAGGTGTGACCTGCTGCAAGAGGTATCCTTGAGGAAGATAGAACAGTTACATAAAAACTTACCGTAACAGTAGCAGGTCATGCCGTCCCACCCACCTTCCCCCTTGCTTCTGAATTCCTCCTTTCCTGTCCATATAGACTACATATGTGGCCTTGCCTCTGTCCACCACTCTGGCCACCCACTTGAAGAATGTGATCAGTTTTGTAAGGTACAACTTGCTGCTCATAAAGTCATACTGAGAGGAGGCATAAACTTTTGTCTCAACCAAGTGATTCATTCTTTAGTAATGGCTTCCAGGACATTGCCCAGCAGTAATGTCAGTATGACTAGACTGTAGTTACTGAAGTCTGACCTTCTCCATCTCGAAAATGGGGACTACCTTGGCCAATTTTCAGTCTTCCAGCACCTCTCCTGTACAGACAGTCTATTGAAAGATTACAGCAGATAGTCTTTCCAATTGTTCCTTTAGTTCCACTGTAATCCTTGAGTGTATCCCGTCTGCCCCTTGAGACTTTCTTGGCGTAATCTTTTTCATGTAGTCTGCTACCAGGGTGGGCATGGTATCTTCCTGCTATGCTGCGGTTACCTCTGCTGCCTGAGGTCCTCCCAGCGAGCACCTTCCCGCACTGGGAGCCCCTTGATAAAGACGAAAACAAAATCCATCAACAAGGCCTGCAGGCTCCTAACCGGAGCTCCCAGATGCACCCACCCATACATGCCTGCTCTGCTCCACCACCAACCTACTCAACCTTGAGGAGAGACTCCGCTATCAGACCTGCCTGCCAGCAAAAGAAAACGGTGCTTGGACTCTCTCCCCCCCGGGGTGTCAGTCTCCCTCCAGCGAGGCTCCCCTACTGTCTCCACCCGTAGCTCAGGTAAGGCTGCCCTACTGGTGCCTAGAACCAGGACCTCCCTAGCCCAGAGGTCTTTTTGCCACAGAGCCCCCTCCTGGTTCAACTCCCTCCCAGTCAACATCACTAACATTCCAAAAATTGGTCCTTTCAAGACTGCCCTTCGGAACCACTTATTCGTCACCCGCTGCTGTAAATGTAACTAACTCTCGTCCTCTGCCATCTCCCCCCCCCCCGGGACTCTCCTGTGGGGCCTAACCTACCAGGCTACTTCTAAATTGACCACGTCCTCTGGACAGTGTACTATGACTCACCTCCCCCACACACACTTCCAGACTCTTTTCACCAGCACCAAGTCCACTAACCCCACAGTATATCTGTTTCAGCATCCTACATCTGCGGCCCCAGTCATCTTAATATTGATGCCTGGCCCTATCGCAGTTTCAGTTGCTCCAACTTTGCATGTCACTGATTACTGCTCTACCTATACCACAATGTATGTTTGAGGGGTGTTCCCCGCAGAGCACATGTGTAACCATTGTAACTATGACTGTGTTTGACCTATGTAATACTGTATGTACCCTAAACTATGTACCACTGTTTTGTCTTCTCTGTGACGAGGTGCCTTTGTAAACGAGTCTCTGACTCAAAAGGTTGTAAATCCAATATGTACAAATAAATACATAAAATATTCATTCAGCATCATACCTCACAACCTCTTGCTTCATAAACCAGGGACAGGGCTTAAACAAATCCGGGACAAAGATCATCCCAAGTCAGGGACACATCTTAACATTTGGTAATATTCACCCAGAAAGTGGATAGAATAAGGGGATTAGTGTCCCTTGTTTTTAACAGCCCAAAACCCTCTTTCACCTTTCTCCTTCCATTTTTGCTCTGAAAGAAGACTGGTGTGTCTGCAGTTCCTTTTGCAGTCCTGGCTTCCAGTCCCTCCTCGACTTTCTTTGTTCTAATTTTGTAGTGCTTCAGGGCTGTTCTGTACTCCTTTTTAGCCTGGAGGCAACCTGTCTTTTTTTCCAGCAGCCATAGACCTTTTTTATTCAAAAACAGTTGCCTTAGTCCCTGTTGAGCCACAGGGGAACCACTTAGTTTCTCTTTCTCTTTTTCTTTTATTGGTTACAGAGATGCAGAACTCTGCTGCTGCTTTAAAGCACTTTCTTCAAGTGAGCCCCACATATGTTCTGTATTACCAGCCTGGTAACATGTGGTATTGTATATGATATGTAATACATTGCAATAAGGTTCAGAGGATTGTGTATAACAGGGCATATGTATACGTCGAAGGGTTGTGATGACCTCACACTTGAGTGGTTGGCAAGATGATCAACTAGCAGTTTGGAAACCAAACCAACAAAACAAAAATCTACACAATTTATTGTCTGTAGTTGCAATTTAGTTCAGAGTAATCGAAGTATTACAAAATCAGATAGATTGAAAGGTCGGGGAGTCACAGCTGGATGAGGGATTTGGTAGGGTTTGCATTTTAGCATCAGATGGTTGGGAAGGGGTGAGAATGGGTAGAGGAAATAAAATAAAATGCCTACAGATGCCTTTATAATTGTGACAAAAAGCCTGTTATGTAAGCACATGGACATGAAAAGCACGAATAACAAGATTTGTGATGTCATACTTCTGTAGCAAATGAAAACTGGCTAAAATCCCATCCAGCCAAGTACTATATTTACCATTATACATTGTGGTTGTAAACCAGTTTCCATTTCATATATGCCCATTTCTGAAATACAGAAATCCTCTGCACCCTTTCAGGATAATTTGATCTTACTTGAACTGTTTATACTAGTTATCACATCCAGCTTTGCGCATTTCTTTAGATGTCTTCTGTAGTCTAAGATATTTCCCTGAGGACAAGAATGAATAACCCTGCTGGTGATAAATACCACCATAGTGCCCATTTATTGACAAATGAATTCTTCTGCAGTCCTGTAATATGTCAGCTCATAATCGACTACCATCTGTAAGCATCTATTACCTGCTTCTAATAACCAAGTTTGTTACTTGTTGTTCCTCTAAAGGACAACTGAATCATCGCTGCCTTCCTACTGTTCACTGTAACTGGTAATTGTGTAACTGTGTAGTCTCAATCATCTGCTACCCAGGGACCCCTACGAAAACAATATGTTACATCTCATAGGGCAATTACAGAAGACAGCATTTTAATTAAGTTTTTTTTTTTCCAGAAAAGAAAAGGTAAGGGCAGATATTCTAAGTAAAGTTATTGATTTAATATTCTTAACGTTTTAGCATTAAGAGAGTTAAATATCCCATGAAACAAAACAGCCATATCAGTATTTTACTAAGTATTTTAACCGTATTTAATCATCTTTGAAGTTTAACAATAGAAAACTCTCAATTTTTGCACGGTTTGAGAACATGGTGCAATGCAGGTCTTAAAACTGCTGTAGAAGTCCAAATGAGCAATAGTATCCTACTGCAGTGAAGGTGTAAGTCTTGAGTTCCCATGTGATGTATCTAGAATGTTTTCAAGGTGGTGATCATTTTGTCAAGGGGTAGCACGTTTCCCCAGAAATGTAAAGTGTCCCTTTTTAAAGCTTAGATTAGGCTAAAGAAGCTACTGTTGCAGGCTTAAGGGGGCAACATGTGCTATTTGGCTACACAGCTGGATCTGCTAGTGGGTTTCCCACTATGGTATTATTTACTAGCCTTGATTTTATCTGCTTCCCTACTGGCTGATGCAACAGTTCATGGCATTTATTGCACTTCTGAGTGTATGTGTATGAAATCCATCCAGCTATTTTCATAGCAAATATAAAAATCATCGAGGGCCGGCCTGCCGGCGCAGCGGTAGAGTTACCACTTGCGGTGCCAGCGACCCGGGTTCGGGAATGGACTCGGGTGGCTGGGGGGGAGGAGGATCGAGCGCCCAGGGTTTGCTCTCCTCTCGGGTGGGTGGATGCGAGTCCTGCTGCGATACCGCCACCTGGGTGACCACGGGTGGAGGTGCAGCGAGACAGCATACAAGGGAGGGCTGCGGACGCCTGTCGGGAGCCGGAGCCGCTAGCATGTTTCCAGGCTGCCACTCCTGGCCCCTCGTGTGCAGACGTCAGAGGGGTAGGGACCAGAGAAAAAGCAGAAAGAACCCTGCGCTGGGCTCCTGTAGATGGGACCTGGCTGTCTCAAGAAAACCCTTAACCAGGCTGTCATGAGGCCTTCCAACACAGTCTCTAGGTGTGAGAGGGGGACTATCTGGGGGGTTCCCCTCCTCCCCGCCCGGAGGGGTAAACCGCGGCAGGATGGGGAAGGCTAGCTAAGCACCCGGAGGGAGGTACCTGGGGCGGGACTATGGGAAAACTCCAGCCTAGGAGATCCCCGAAGAAAGGAATTCAGCGCAGTGAGGAAGGGGGCATAAAGAGGAAGTAAAAAAAAAAAAAAAAAAATCATCGCGTGTGTGTGCATACAAACCTGTACATGCACTACCTTAGTAAGCCCTGCGGCGTGTGAGTGTATATCCCAGCTGATCCTGTTTTTGGTACACTTCTTGCACAAAATGTAATAAAGGTAGGAATACTTCCAATACCTTGTTTTGGCTATTCCTTCTTGTCCGTGGGTCAGTGATTTTGCTTTTAGTGATCAATATGTGTTTAGAATTTCAAAGGATTAGATAGATGTGTAGTGGAGTTTGAGAGTGATTTATCTTCATAAGAGCTGTGGTATATAAAGATGGTAGGACACATGTGGTATCTGATTAGTATCAGTAGAATGCTGTACTATATAGACATTGGAAAAGGACATGTTCACCCTGGAGATAATAAGGTTGAGAGGGGGGCATGATTCGAGTCGTCCACATATTAAGGGGATTGAAGAGATATAGATTTAGAGCTGCTGTCCTCCAGTAGGCTATGAGGACAGGCCCTGAAGCTCTGATGTGCTAAATTCAGGGTTAACCATAGGAGACACCACCTTGAGTAAGGTGAATGTATGGAACAGCCTACCAGTAGAGACAGTAGCTGTGAAGAAAGCACAAACCTTCGGAATAACATCAAGACAAATTTCTGCATACCTAGGGAATCACAGTGTGTCCTGGGTAGTAGAGTGGACACAGCATCCTTGTAAATTACTGCATGTTTGCACAGTACGACTGATTCCTTCCTGTTTCTGAGGAACAACCTGTGTTACTGTGTAAATGGCTTAAGCCAAGGAACTAATCACAAAGTGTCCAAACAGTGCTTATAGAACTTCGTGATTATAGAATTCAGACCAACAACTGCTGATAGTGAACAGATTCATAGCAACAAACAGAAGGCTGCTACGGTTAGGTCTGCTGCAGAGCTGACCATTCTCAGTTTCAGCAACAGATCGACAAGAGTAATGATTTTACATTCAGAAAGCTTTCTTGCGCAACTGACAAGCAAGTTACACTCCCCAGCTTCTTTACCCAGAGAAACATGGTGATGCTCGTAGCTGGGCATATCCACCTTGCTCCAGGAACACACAGATTGGTTCCTTCTGCTTGACCAATTGAGGTTTGTTTGGTTGTACTACTTGTACAAATAACTCCTTTTCAGAGGTTATTGCTAGAAACACAGTCTGTTCATTTCCTTGACTGGCAAATTACATTAGTACATAGGATGGTTTACGAGCAAAGTAGACTGCTAGAACCTGTTATACTCGGCATTTCTTAATGGAAACATCCTTTAATGCCAATCTCTCTCAGGTGCTTATCTAAGTGAGATTTAAAGCTGTCAGTTGTCTGGCAAACACCACTCCTGCATTAGTAGGAGCATAACTGGACTATACGCTTCATTTCAGTTCACATAGCTACAGAAGGAAAATTGCCTAAAGGCAGATCAAATAAGACATTGTCTCTTGCCTTGGGGTGCCAATGGCAACATGTTGTGCTTGTTTTAGGGCTGCATGGAGGGCACAAAACACTTGATGTCAGCAGCATGTTCTTGGCTAAGCATTATATATTGATGTGAGGTTACTGCGGGGTTTGGAACTGCTAGCAGTGATGAAACCTGGCCTTGGGCACTCTTGGTTCTGCAAGCCACTGTGTCCCTCTATCCATAGGTTCCATGCTTTACAGTTTAATTGAATCAAGTCTGTGATTTTGCCTATAGGGAAGAAAGAGATTCGCTAGTGATTGTCTCAGACAAAATAAATACTGCATTATGCGTACCCACAAAGCATATCTCAGTCAGTTCAGAAGTCTTTGTTTGGACTGAGTTAAACAGAATTAAATGAGTACACTCTAACTACATCAAGGCAACTCAAGAAGCTGAGACCTGGCCAGCCCGGTGGCACAGAGGGCTGAGGCACCAGCCTCACCTGCCACCACGCCGGTGACCTGGGGTTGGGAGTGACCTCGGGCCGCTAGGAGTTGGTCGGGGAAAGGAGTATTGAGCGTCCCAGGACTGCTGTCTTCCTCTGGGGAGGGAAGGATCTTGGCAGCCGGTGCTAGCCTGGCCTCTAGCGGAGGCTGAGGGTTGGCACACTGATGCTGCTGAATGGGGGCGGAGGCAGGACAGACAACTGGTGTGCCACACAAGGGAACATGTGCAGCATTGCCACTGGAGTCATTGCATGCCCTTCCTCTGCAAGGAGAAAACGGAGGAAAAAAGTGCCACCGTCTGGATGATGGCGGGCACTCGCAGGCCCGCTCCCAATCAGCAGGGCTCTGCACCCCCATGCACCAACCCGCCAAGGGGGACAAGCGCTGGGGAAGAAGACTGGCACGCTGGGGGGACAGGACTGGGGTGCCATCCTCCAGATACTTCTGCTCAATTAAAACAAAACATAGATATATTGTTTTAAATAAATACTATGAAAATATGCTCCTACACTCCTCCTTAGTGTTGACACTTCTAGGTGTTTTTTTTAGAGGGTTGTTACATGGGAATGTGGGTGTGCAGGGTCACAGTTAAAGAGCACCTGTTTCTTTCATTAAAAATCAGGAGCCTCACCTCCCATTAAGAGACTAGGTGTGTAATTCTAAAATATTCAGTCTGCCATTTAACGGAGGGAAAGCATTGTAACTGGGCTCTGTGGATTTTGGCCAAATTGATCACTAAAATATAAAAATATTAAAAAGACACCCACATTTGCTTCTTTAAAGCATGCTAATACACTTTCTGTACTAAGCCATCAAAATTGTGTGAAGTGTGGTAACGTGCCAGTATATAGGAAAGTGGAAAAGATCAGGCTGCCAACTCCATGGAAACGAATTATGATTCCTTCCTTCCCTTAAATGGTTGATTGAAAATTCTTATTTATGCATCTGTTGCCTCACCAGGAGAAGGCTCTAGTTTGTTTTTAGATGTTTATCTTGAGCATGATTGGTGCTCTGTAATTTGAAAGCCCATGAAAAGCACTTTCAAATGAGGTATTAGGCTTGCTTGTACGGTAGGTGTTGAAAGTCCAGAGATGCAGTTTTTAAAATCTGTCATCTTAAAACTAGGGTTCCCGGTGCAGCCACTTCATTGAACCTTGAGACAGTAAGTGATATCACAATTGGGCAAGGTCTTTTTCTATTTGAAAAATATTATGTTTCTTAATTATTACGTACATTTACATGCATTCGGATCCTTGTTCCCTGTAGTTGGATCTAATACTTGCTGTTTAATCCTTTGCTGCAATCATGTTTTTTTGGGGGACAGTAGAGAGCCATCTTCCTAGCAGGATGTTTCCAGTACGTGCTCTCCACCTCGAGCATACGGACTTCAAAATAACTTTTAAGTAACTAAGTAGTTTGATTCCAAACCTTCAGAATTGTGCTCCTTAAATCCTCTGGACTTAGGCCAGCCCGCTGGCGCAAGGGCAGGGTGCCGACGTGCGCCGCCGCGATCCGGTTTGGGAACAGATCCGGGGACCTCCGCTGAGGACAGGGGAGAAGGATTGAGCATCCAGCGACTGCTCTCCTTCTCCGGGGAGATAAGTGTTTGGTGCCCTATAGACACCGGAGCTGGGTGTACCATACTGCGATGCTGACCACGGGGGCGGGCGGACACTGGTTGTCATTGCATGTCCCCTCCCCGTATAGAGGGGAAAACTCCGCTGCATGCCGCCTCCATGAAGCCAGCCCTCCGCTCGATTAGCTCCCAGGACTGTCTCCCGACCTATTCCGTGATTGCGTGCACTTAGGGCTGGTGCCGCAACCCTGCCCTGGGGGGTAAGCCAGGGGGTATTGGGGAGTCGCGGCTGAAGTTGGGAGTGGAAGCGAGAGGGGTCCATGACCGGGCTTAAGTACCAGTGGGAAGGCAAGTGACAAAAAAAAAAATTCTCTGGACTTGACAGATATAAAATTTGGAAATGGCACATTAAAAAACTTACTGGGAGGTGTACCAAAGACTGCACTGTAACAGTCCAGTACATCAGTGGCTGCCTCGGGCAGCGCCAAAGCCGGCAACCCAACACATACCACAGAACCACCATGGCAGACCTTATTAGAATTCATGGATTCAAAAATGGAGAGCACACTTACCTGTTTAGAGGCTTACAACACCAGGCTCAAAGAACTGACCACGACGGTGACAGAAAAGGAAAAGCGCTCAACATCAGTGTTTGCAATGGTAGTGACCTTTTTTTTTTTTTCCCTTCAAATCTTACTTTTTCTCCCTGGGGGGGTCCCAGTTGGCCTTTGTATCCCTGCAACCTTCTATTCCAGCCACCGTCTGACCTGCGCCTTCTCCTACTGAGAGCAACCACCTGATTACCCCATGGCTTGCCCACCCATGGTGGGGTGGCAGGGGTCGGCCAACTCCCCCACTGAACCAGATCCGCTCTCGGTGGTTCCCTCGGAGCTGGCGCAGGACATCCCGGATGGCCATCAAGCCGCAGTGACTGGGCACTCAACCCTTTTCCTTGTTCTGGAGGCAGGATGTACAGTGCCGACAAGGGGTGTACTGTGCATGCGTCTACACGCAGCACACCCACTGGCTGCTCCACTTACCACCCCATTCTACCAGGCTGGACGTGCCGACACACAGCCTCTGCCAGGTGTCAGGCTACGCCGGTCACTGTGCCTCAACCCACCCCGGGAGAGGAGAGCAGTCCATCGGACGGTCTATCCACTCCCTCCCCTACTGACTCCTAGCAACCCAAGTTCACTCCCAAACCCAGGTCGCTGGCGTGGCACAAGGTGCTGCGACCAGTGCCTCAGCCCTCAGCGCCACCCGGCCATGGTGGTGACCTTTTAACACAAGAGAATACTCAGCTCCATGGTTGCATGAAGGCCCTCAAGAATGAGAGAAAGGCAGGAAATTTAAAGTTCATGGGAATACTGAAAGAGGTGGAAGGGACCAACTTGTTATATTTGAGACACTGGATTACTGAGAAAATAACCCTGCCAGAGGACTTTGATTAATCTGCACTGAAGAGGGCTTACAGGTTGAACCAGCATGTTGCACCTCAAGTCCTTAAACAACCCTGGACTGTCCTGTTGTGCACTTTGTGATTAGAGACTTGAGACTTCGTGTTGGCAGCGGCCAGAGCCACTTATCCTCTGGACATTGATGGAGCAGATGTAAAGCTCTATCTGGAGCTCTCCTTTCGAGCCAGGGCCCATAGAAAGAAATCTGATTCTGTCCACCACCATCTCTGGGCCATAGGAGGTGTCCTTACTTTCTGCTTCCAGCATGCCTCCATATTGCATACAACAGCAAAGTGTGACAGTACTTAGACCCAAGAGATGCTTGGAAGATGGTTAGAAAATATGAAGCCAAGTTTGCCACCAGATGTAAAGCAGAGCGGGAGCCACAGTGAGAGGAATCTCAGAAAGGCTGAGATGTTTAATGGACTAATTGGGACAGTTGTATTAGTGTACCAATAATTGGGACTGCTGTTGTTTGTCTTACTTGTTTCAGGGCTTTTGACCACTCCGGGAATACTGTGTAGATAATTTAACTGTGTCAGTATCTTAGGACCCTATGGGAAGAGCTTGTAGGCAGTATGGAAGACGGGCATCTTATTGGTAAGTGGCACTGACCATGCCGTTGGGTGCAGTTAATGATCATGATATTTTCTAACCTCCATCTGCCTATGTGTAGCTCATTATATTGGCATTTGCTAGGTTCTTTCACAGCAACAGCTAGATGTGAGGGGTTCCTTATGAACTTTCTATTTTAAAAGTGTTGATGAGTCCACAGTTAACCGTCTTGATCTACTGTTTGACTGAGGTTTGTCTGTTTGGGACGGGGTGCCTGACGGTATACACTTCCCACATCGAAACCCCTACAGCGACATACGTCACTGCTGACAACAGTGCCAAGTCACTATAGGGGATGCGTTTGGGACCCGGCAACACTCTCCCCTGTCTTGCACCCCCTTCCCGAGCCAACTCCGACCCGGAGTTGGTATCTATCATCACGAGGGGGCTGTGGGGGTTCATGAGGCTGCAGCCCCGAAGGAAAAAAAAAGTCCCTGTTGTGCATAGCTCCCTGTCGACCGCAACTCGCAGTCGGCAGGGAACCTGGCACTGCGATATTAGTTGTCAACTCGACATCGTAGAGCCATGCCTGACAGTTATTCCTTTACTATTATTAGCTTAAGCAGTTCACTAGCAATCACAGCTTGATTGCATTTTAATACCTGTTGTGTTCTCACTTTCTGCTGACATTGCAGCTACTGAAGAGGCTGACACCACCTATTTCACAGCTCTGGGACATATGTATTCTTTGGCCATGTCTTACTGTGCCAGAGTACAAAGTGGTGTGTTATGATTATCAGCTGTCTAGGTGAATTGCAGCGGTAATACGGTTGTAATATATGGATACTCTCAATAATATCAGAAACCATACAAAAAACCCTTGTCACACCATTATTGGAATCCATCAATAGTATTATGAGATCTCGTAATACTATCAATGAACCTCCAACGATGGTATTATGGGATAAAACACTCCACTCAAGCCACACACGCTGCTCACAGCACACTGTATTGTACTTTTAAAGTTAAAATTTACTGCAAGACACATAGGCATCCCCTGCAGCTTAACCCATCAGCCTCAGAAGGCTTGGCCGCAGGGACACTGGGAATGTTAGTTGGCTGGCACAGTGACAGAGGGTCGCAGGATTCAACCATATATAAACAAGGACTGGTTTTACAATTACAATTAAGTAAATAAATAGAAATATTTAATTATAATGTGACTTGCTTAATTGGGACCTCTAGGTCTCACAGCATTATTCCAAGGGAACAGAGAGTTTTCCTTTAATTAATTTATGGGCAGACTGGATGGGCCTTGCGGTTCTTATCTGCCGTCAACTTCTATGTTTCTATGTTTAATTTTCTGTATTTATGTTCAGTTATTCTTCATTACCGAGGATACTTTGCTAACAAATAGTAACATGATAATTTAAGGTCGGAAGGGATTCTAGGTTCATCTTGTCCACACCTCCCCTGCTTCATAAGCAGGGATGAAATAAATATGCTGTGCAAACACACATACATTTATAGGGATTGCATACCCACTCTACTACCCAGGGTAACCAGTGATTCCCATGGCAAGTAGAAATGTGTCCAACCTTACCTTAAAGGTCTGTGTGGTCTTCAGATTCGCTGTCTTCTGTGCCATGCTGTCCCATAGGTTCACCACCCACTGAGAGCAAAAGTGCCGCCTAACTCAGCTTTCAAGTTTCAGATCATGTCCCCACATCTTGCTTCATGACATTAGATCAGACATCTCTGTTTGAGCTTGTTGATACTCCTAAGTGTGTGAAAGACTGAGATTTCATGTTCCCTCTTAGTCTTTTCTCCAGGGTGAATATGTTAAGGGCCTCAACTGTCTCCTCAAAGTCCTCATAGCTTGTGTCCCCCATAAGGATGATCGTTTTGATGTCTTTGTGTTGCACCCTCTCGGCTGTGTCAATGTTCTTTTTGTATTGAGAGACCAAAACTGTATGTAGTACTTCAGGTGGGACCTATGTCAGTCTTTACTATTCATCATTGTTGGATTCAAGCCGGAGGCGCCAGGGCCCTGCGGGAAGCTTTTTAGATTTAAAAAGTTTTCTCCCTATTAGGAAGCGTGGCGGATGTTGGAAATGGCACTGCCCTCGAGGCCGACGTATTGCGTGGCACATGCGGGTTGGTCAGTAATGAATGCTGGCCCCTCCATCCCCTCAGTTCTGCTTTTCCCACTGTTGAGGTAGTATGACTTTGTGGGACAGCTGCAATTCAGCTGCGTCACTCCCAGATTCAATTTGGTTCTGCTCGTTGCCGGTTTTATAACTTGTTGCCATTCTAGTTTGTTGCCATTCCTGGCACCATATTTGTTTATCAAGTTTGGTGTCAAGTCTTTCCCTTTTCGTTTTCTTGTTTTTGTGTGTGGCAGATCATGTCAGGTTCAGGGCAAAGGCATTTGAAGGCGTGGATTACCCCTATCCTTCGGTGCCCCAGTGGCAGTCAGTTCGCCATAATGGACCCGCATAATTGGTGTTTCACCTGCCTAGGGCCAAACCCCAACATGGATCAATGCGATGCCTGCTTCTCCATGGACTACCGCACTTTGGAAATTCATGCGGCGAGGTTGGACCATGACCCCCTAACCTTTGGTTGTCGGTATTGCACGAGGGCTACTAAGGTCAGGACTTTAGGCCCTTCCCTGGGTCTCCCCCCCAACTGCTATATGCACAGGGAGAGGGCAGGCCACCACTGGCTTAGGTCTCGCTGAGCTCGGATGCCTGGGCGAGCAGTCGAGGGAACGGTTGGCCTCCTCCAGGATGCCGGTCATGGATCACTTATGGCCTGGTTTCCCTTCAGGGAACCGGTCAACCCCAGTGTTGAGGCCTCAGCTACACACGGGGCCTGCATTGGTGGTTCCTTCGGGGGCCTCAGGGGGTGCTGCCTTGGCTCCTGTCACCGACTCTGGTGCCTGTGAGCGAGGCTGTGTTGCTAAGTCCCCTCCCAACACCGCCGTCGGTGCCAGGATGGGTAGAACATCCAGGTTTGCCTCGCTGACGGTCTCTGTGATCTCCCCCTTGGATTCAGGGGATGATTAGGAAGACACGGATTGGCAGCCAAGTTCCCCAAGAGCGATGGATGCTCCCCGGACTCAGCAGAAGTTGTTCTTCTTTGGGGTCAGTTCTTAGGTTTGACACCATTTGTGACACCGCCCTTTCTTCTGTTGGTGCTGTTCTTGGCGCCGTTGAGCGCTCCGGTGCCATCTCCGGTGCCACTGTGACCGGCATCGCAAATGACAGTGCCACGGTTGCTGCCGCATTCGGTGATGGTGTTGCAGTTGGTGCCATTCCTTGGTGATGGTGCCATGGTCGGTGAAGGTGCCACGGTCTGTGCCGTTTCAGGGGTCAGTGCCATTCTCGAGGACGACGACGCAGTGGAGGTTGACGCCGTGGTTGGCGTCCAGTCTGCGCTGCTTCTGGGGATGGCATTCTATGCCGGGGCCACAGTTGGTGCCGCCGGGTGATGCTTTCACTTCTGGTGCTGTCCCCATCAGGTTCTGGCTTCATGCCGCGTCGGCTATCTGTGTCGACGTGGAGTTTGGGGGGAGTTGGAAGCCGACCCTGGGTCCGGCTTCTCTCCCCCCCACCCAAAGCGATTGCCATGGTGGGACCTCTCTCTTAGAGCAGGTCTCGGTCTTCTGGGTCAAGGATCCAGTCGACGGAGTCAGAGTGCAGGGCTAGGTGCCCCCTTCCTATCTAGGGGTCGGAGTCCTGCTGTGGGTGGGGACAGGAGCTGCCCTTCTGGGTCTGCTTGGCTCTGGTCTCCTCACCAGGGTTCTTCTCCCCAAGGGCTTCACTCTTTGACTCTGTGACTGAGCAGCACACTCCCCTCACTTTGCAAGGGTCCCCCGCTTGTGGACACAGCCTTGGCAGAGGGGCTTCAGTCTCCCAAGACCATTCTTCCAACCTTCTTCCTCTTTGCTGCCTTCTCCCTGGTCTTTCTGATCCTTTGGAGCCCCTCACTTGTGAGCAGTATAGGGCAACAGTGCGTGCTTTCCCTATCTACTTTAGAGCCACTGACGAGATGGTGTTTGCGTTTCCTCTTCCAGTCCAGTCGTTCCCTATGCAGAGCCCTTCCACATCGTTGGCTTCCTCCTCCGAGGAAGAGGACTCCACCCCTTACCAGTCATCTGATGCTGACTTCATAGAGTATCAGCGGTTCCTGGTGATGATGTTGGAGGAGATCAATCTTTCTCCTACCTCTCAACGCAATCCTGCATGTGCGATGGTGGCATTCCTAGGGGGATACAGCCAAGAATCAGTGGTGATGCCTCCATGGCCTCATCCTTTCTTGGAGGAGTCGCACAGTGCCTTGCAGTTTCCCGCTTCCTCTTCTCCAGCCCCTGTGGACTGCCAGTGCAGGTATTGTACTCCCAATGGGTCTCCAGGGTCTGTACCCCACCCCACAATGGGCTTGGAGTGGCTGGATACCCCTTCTGGGCATCTGTGCCTGTCAAGAGATCGCCCTCTGGACATGGACTCTACGGAGTTCAATCGCTGGGGCAGACAAGTTTTCTCCTTGGCACGTCTATTGCTCTCCATAGTAGCTCATCAGGCACATATGGTGGCCTGTGAAAGGCGCCTGTGGGCTTCGCTGGGCCAGATCCTGGCAGCCATGCCTGATAGTAAGGCAACCAGGTGGGCCATTGCCATTTCCATGTGATGCCTGGAGCTAGTGAGACACCAGGTGCGGGCATCTTATGACACAAACGCTGTAGCCTCCAGGATTGTGGGATCAGTAGTCTGCATTAGGCAGAGGGCTTGGCTTCTCCTCTCCCGGTTGTCACCCTTAGCCCGGCTTAGCATGACTGCCTTGCCATTCTTGGGGGGGGCTGGTTTTTCCACCACAGAGCCAGGCGAGAACTGTCAGGGTGCCCTCCCTCTCCTGCAGGCCAAAAGGCTCGATCTGTCCCTGAACCATAGCAGGTCTGGCCAGACCTGCAATGGGCCCTCTCCTGTTGGGAGTCCCCCACAGTGGGCTGAAGGCTAAACTTAGCCTTCAGGGAGGTGCCAGTATCACTCTGGTGTTTGGTACTCACCCACTAGTGATGAATGGTGAAGATTGACACAGGTAAGATATGAAAATTATGTACTTATTATGAAAATTATGTACTTACCATAATTCTTAATCTTTCTGTGTATCTTCATCATTGCTTCCCACCCTCTGTCCCCTCTTGGGCCTCAGCCTCAGGGCATTGCCACCTCCCTGCTTGCCTTTCCCCCAATTGAGGCCAATTGTGGGCAAAGTCCTGCTGGTACCGCCGGGTTCCCTGTCACTTCACTGAAGCACCAGGGACCCAACTCTAGGGAGAGGGCAAGCAGGAGCTCTTGCCCTTCTTTCCTAGGGGCTCCTTTGGCAGTTGGGGAGACTCTCTTGACTCCCATCTCCTGGAGGCGCTTGAATGCAGGTTCTTTCTCTTAGTTCGCCAAGTTCGGGCAGGATCCCTTCACCACCAAGAGGGCTTCAGGGATCTCCTCTTCCTTGTAAAAGCCTATCTGGCTAAACTTCAGATTGCATGGGGAACCCTCCCTGGGGCTGTTTCGGAGGGCAGAGTCTCCTTGGGCTCTCCGAAAGTCTTCACCCTTTTGGGGTTTTCCTTCTCACCGCCTCTGGTGGTGCTAAGCATAGGAGTTGAAGTTTTTCCCTTAACTCTAAATTCCGAGGGAGCTTTGCCTTTAGATGGGTCCTGTCCACACCTTTTTCCATTCAGGGGTTGGGGGAGAGCAGATTGAGACATGGTAGTCCATCTTGTCCGGTGGACTTTGAGGTTGACATCTGGTGTGTCAGGCCATGGCGCCTTCAGAAGCTCATGTCCCTGAGGCTATCTTCTTGCCTAAATGAGATCTGGTTCTCTAAGAAGGAACTATCTCGACATAACTTTTTTGTTTCCAGACCTCTAAGAGACTGAGTGTCTGCAGAGTTTATGGATACCATCCTGGTCCACCTTGAGTATTAGGAGGCAGCATTCCTCCTTTCCTTTTTCCCTCTCTCTGACTCTCACCCCTCCACCTCTATTCCTTATTCTTCATCTTTTCTTTCTCTTCTCCTCCACTTCCTGTTATCCCCACCCTTAGCCTGACCGGTGGTTGAAGTCTATCTTCCAGACCCAGTTAGGCTCAACCCCTCCTCTTTGTCGGCTTATTCCTTTTTCAGTTTACATCCTTTCCTTGTCTTGTCCCATGGGCTCCCTTGCTCACCCTCCTCCTTTATTTTTCTCTGTCTCCGATTTCCCTCTCCAGTGAGCAGGACTGAGGGGATGGAGGGGCCGGCGTCTGTTACTGGCAAATCCGCGTGTGCCACACAATACGTTGGCCTCGAGGGTGGCGCCGTTCCCGACATCAGCTCCTCCTCCTAATAGGGAGAAAGCTTTTTAAAACTAAAAAGCTTCCTGTGGGGTCCTGGCACCTTTGGCTTGAACCCACCAGTGATGAATAGTGAAGATACACAGGAAGATCAAGAATAATGGTAGGTATGTAATTTTCATTTCAGGGCCTTCTAAAATGACAGGATTACGTCCCCTGCTCTGTTTGTTACCACTATTTTTTTTTATTTCATTTTTATTAAGAAAAGAGACATGATGTTACATATTGATATTTGCCATTGTCATACATTCATAGCTTGTAAATATCTTTGTTTTAGTTACAAGGCAATTGGTATTGCTACAATTAATTCCACACAACCTTCTTGCAGTAGCTTACTCTTCATTGAATCTTGCCCTTTCTATTAGTCCTCTCTCTCAGGGACAGGCGACTGACCCATCCTCTATGTTTGTGGCCCTGAACACACGGCCCCAATGACCCTCAGTCATCCCTCCCACCACTACCACCTAAAGGGAAAGAGGGGTCTCCCTAAACATGGGGCAGCCACAGTCCAGCCATATGCCCCCAAATCAAGGAATCCCTCTCTAAAGTGTGGAGCATCCACCTGCGCCAATTTATTTCGAACTGGGGACGTTTATTATGAAATTTGGCAATAAAAAATTCAGAATGATAAATTTCCTTTATAATGTTACTCCAGTCTTCAGTTGAAAGTATCAAAGTGGTCATCCATCTACGAATAATGGCCTTCCTGGTGACCAGGATAAATAGGGGGAGCAAAGTCTTGTCCCAGCGTGGTCTGTGAGGGGGGTAAATAGATAGAATCGCCATCTCCGCTGTTAATTCAGTGTCCTCTCCCAGGCACTCTGCTAACTCTGTCTGTAGGGTGCACCAAAAAGGTGTCAACCTGGGGCAGAACCAGAAGATGTGACCCAAGTCAGCCAGATTACAGTTACAACCTCTTCAGCAGAAACCATAGGAAGCAGGGAGGTATTTTGCAAGTGTCGCCGGGGAGCGAAAATACTGGGATCGGGATTTCCACTCAAACTCCCTCCATGTATTTGAAGCTGTAATTTTGATGGCTTTCAGGGTTGCCTCATCCCATGTCACAAAAGGGACTTCTGACTGTAAGTCCCTGTTCCAGGCTTCTAATATCGATAAGAAAGAATCTCCCAGAGCATCTCTTATTATTCTGTAGATGTGGCTGATTATTTTACCCCATGTATTGCCGCCCAAAGTGTCCTTAAGTAGTTTCCAAAAAAGCTGGAAGAGGAGAGGACAAACAGGCTGGCGTCTCTCTCTGCCTTAGTATAAAGTTTCTCACCTGGGTATAGTGAAACAGATCCCTTTCTGGGAGGGAGTATTTGATTTGTAAGTCGGAGAAAGGAATTACACCTGAGCTGTTAAGAAGCTGGTAATAAAAGCTAAGGCTCAATCTCCTCCATGATTTAAACGTGGTGTCGAGATTAGCTGGAAGAAAATGTTTGTCGGCAGAGATAAGGGTAAATGGGAAAAATATTTGTTTTAGGGACTTTTTTGTTTCATCTTTTGCCAAATCCTGGGCTGTAAACTGAGAAAAGTCCTGTAAGGGGGAGTTCGTTCCCGAGATGCAAAAGCTATTTTTTCCATATCATAGAGGTCGTTCAGTAAGAATTCAATATCCTTCCATACTGACTGGGTCGTCGAAGAGAGCCAAAATATAAATATTTTTAAGAACGCGGCAATCGCATAATGTCTGAGATTAGGAAGATTCACTCTCCTTCGCTCCAATGCAAGAGATAATATAGAAAAGTGAATCCTTGGCCTTTGGCCCTCCCAAATAAATGAAAAAATGATTTTATTCCAAAACCTAAAATAGTAGTCTGTTGGGAAGGTTGGGACATTCTGAAAAATATATAGTAATCTAGGGAGAATATTCATGTGTATAGTCTTTATACATTGGGAGAAAGTAAGCTTTAGGCATCCCCATCTATTCAGATCTTCTTGAATTTGGATAGAGATAGGTTCATAGTTTACTAATTTCAGACGTATCAAATTAAGGAGGATATGGAGTCCGAGATATTTAATTTTAGTACATCGGCACTTTAAGGGCAAAGAGCCCCTAAGGGTGTTAGACGGGGAATAATAAAGCATTAGTGCCTCTGTCTTTGATATGTTTAGCTTGAGGTTTGCCAAATGTTCATATTGGCGGAAAATTTCCCAAGACGTGGGAATAGAAAATTCTGGGGAAAGAAGAGTCAAGAGAATATCATCAGCGAATAAGGAAACTTTGTATGTTTTTTGTCCCAAAGGAATCCCCTCTACCTTTAGATCCAGACGCAGGGAAGCTGCTAGAGTTTCAGTACGTTTTATTTTTTATGTTATTAAACTCTAGTATTACAAATACCTTTGAGCAATTACTGCTCATTTACAAAGGTTTCACGTCAAAGGATGGAGGGGAACATACATACAGAGGTAGATCATGGTTACAGGATTAACGCAGCAAAAAAGATGTTTCATAGCAGACAGTACATTATATAAAACAGATGGTGATTATAGGATAGCAGGGTTAAAGAGAGGGTGGGCAGGCTGAGGGGCCATTGTCAGAAGGTGATGGACAGGTAGCGAGAGTGCAGAGTAGGTAGGGGTTGGGGGACCCAAGATCTGTAAGTGTAAAGCAAACAGGGCCGGGGAGAGGGGACAGTTCTGCCGGATTCCCTGTTCCAATGGGAGCGGGGGGACTCCCATTGATGCGGATATAAGCCCTAGGTTGAATGTATAGATTTTGAAGCCAAGTGAGGAAGGAATCAGAGAAATTACCACTATTTTCACTTCCTAGATTTAGTTAACTGTCCTTACATGGGCAGTCTTCCACAGACTATACTGCTTAGTCAGCAGAAACAGTCATCTCCTACCACTCAGTCCTGTCCTCAGGCTCCACCTCAACTGCTCTCAGATAATTTCTTCTGGTGAAAAGATCAGTTCTCCCTGTTCAAGGCACCTACTGAATTTGAATTCTGCAGCGCTTTCAGGTTCACTGAGATTTCTTCAAAGTTTTTGACTCTCCTATTGACTCATAGACTGCATCTTGACTCCAGATCCCAATGAATGTAACCATAGATCAGAAGAGGAAGCCAGGATTTTAAGAGGTGTGCAATTGACTGATTTGTCATGTCAGTCACCAGTCATAATGCCGACATTCTTTGTTTGGGAATCTTTTTATGATGTGAAACACTGCCAGTAGTACCAGACTATGCACCCCGTGGTGATCGAAGATCACTGGGACTTGAGAGCTCAGAGGGGAGCCATGGACTGTGTGCGAGCTGTTCGCGATGGTGGGTTCAGTTGTGCAGTCTGTTCACCAAAAATACCGTAGCGCTTGGAACCCCTCAAACAGAGCAGTCTAGACTCTCTGAGCCTCAACAATGCAGCAGATTTTATTAAAGTGCAGAATGCAGTGCTCCAAGGAGTATTTAGCAAACACAGAAATAACAGGTGCAGCAGGAGCCGCTTGCTACCTCACCTCAGTGCTTCGACTTCCACAAGTGTTTCTCAGGAGGCGTGGCTTACGGGAAATGAGGCTTTTATTTTATACATCAGCTCATGTGTAGTCATTAATTAGTGTAGCTAGTGAAGTGTAAAGATTTTAAAATCACAAGACCAAACATACATAAATTCATTCAGAAAGCAGATTTGTTCAAAAAATACAATGCAAAGAAAAAAAAAACAGTAAAAAATAGCTGCCCTCTACAGATCATTTGTTTCATGTGACTGCTTACAAGTTTGCAGTGTACAATAAATTGCTAATGCATGTATGATATCCAGAGTAGCCAAAAAGAGAGAAACCGTCTGGTACATCACTGCAATCACCCACCACCATTTTTTTAATGTGGCAATCCCTTGTGTTGCTGTGGGGATCAGCGTGGTAGTTCCAGGCTCTACAGGAGAGAACAGGTAGAATCTGAAAAAAAGACAGAGGATAAATTATTTAAATACAGTACAGTTAGCATAAGCATCAGAGCTGCTATGGATCAGGGAAAACTCTCAGGTGTGGTATCTATTGACTTATCCAAGGCGTTCGACCTCGTTGACCACGACCTGCTTGCCCTGCAGATGAGGTCCCTTGGTTTGTCCCCCACCGCCCTAAACTGGGTCTCTGACTACCTATATGGCAGAAAACAACTAACTAAATTCAATAAAGTCCTCTCTGCCTGACCTGTCACCTCTGGTGTCCCTCAGAGCTCCGTGCTGGGTCCCCTACTCTTTCCCTGTTCATCAACAATCTCCTGATGTGGTCTCCAGCTGCCGTGTCATCATGTATCGGATGACCTGGTTCTCCTGGCCCACTCCTGTGATACAGCCACACTAAACCGTCACTTATCTGAAGACCTCTGGAACATCCAGGCATGGCTCTCCAACCATAAATTGGTCCTAAATCAAAACAAAACCCAGGCTATGCTCTTCAGTTGCTCTGCCAAAATACGAGCCTCTTCAACTCCCTACATATCAACTACGAAGATGGCTCCCTCTCCCTACTGTGACCTCCCTCAAATATCTTGGGTGGCAGCTTGATCCCCAGTTGGACCTTGGTAGTCATATCCCATAATGCCTGCAGTGGGTAAACATAGACTGGGGATGGCCTGCAGGGCTCGGTACAACCTCACTCCAGCGGCACAGCTTGAAAGCTCTTGCCAGGGGGTACTACTTCCCTCCCTCAGCTACTGGCTCCCTCATATTAGTTCATACTTCTAAGACTCTCCTAAGCAAGTGGAGCACAGCATTCAACAACATCTGTCGTTTTGCCCTGGCCGCTCCCTGCCTCACCCATCACTCACGAGCTCTCTGAGAAGCTTGGCTGGCTATCCCTCCAATCACCTTAACTTTAGCACTGGGTGCCTCGTGAGTAAAAGTACTTAGCTCCGCACCTCCTCCGAACTGGCCCGGTTTCTTGCTCCTGCTGACCTCTCCCCTACCTGCTTAGATCCCAAGGCCCTGGCCTACTAAGTGCAATTTACTTCAAAATTCAACATGGGGACCGAGTTTCGCTGTCCATGGCCCCAGGCTCTGGAACTCCTTTCCTGAAAGAGTCCGCACTGCCTCCTCTCACAAGAGTTTCCAGACCTCCCTGTGGGATCATCTTAAGGTGGCTTCTCGCGTGTGAATGTCCTAAGCCTCTTAGCCTCTCGGTGTCCACTGGTGCCGGCTTCTTCTCTCCTGCTCTGGCGTCACCACTCTTGCGCTATGTCCTCGTCAATCCCCCTCCCTTGCTTGACCGACGCTAAAGATGGTCTATGCTCATAATCCTCACCAGCCCTGTTGGTCATTGAATTTATCTCTAATTTATACCTTGCCCCAGCACTATATCTGGGTGTACCTTCCACGTAAATGTAAAAACTGTAAAAACTGTCTTTTCCCCTGTTTTTGTACCTGAATGTATTTGTCTGAACCAATTACTGTATCAATGTACCTGTTGTACCCTTTTGTACTCTCCCGGGTCGTTCCTGAAAATAGGCATAAAACTTGTCTAGTGTACTTACCCGGTAAACAAAAACTAAATAAAATAAATAAGAGGTAGCAAATAAATTTGTCATCCATTCGGTCAATAGAAAATTTCTATCTGAAAACTTCAGTTGTTGCGGGTGTTGTTTTCTTTCTACCCCATATAGGTTGATCCAGTAGTATACCCCCTTAATAACATAAAATGATTAGTCTGTTGTAAAAAAGGTGTTTTTTTGGGGAGAGGGGGATTGTTGGGACATTGGCAGGGGGAACCCTCACTCACCTCTTCCCTTTTTACCTTTGCCATAACTTGCCTTCTTTATCCTTGAGTGAACTTTACGGGCTATCAAGTTTTTCACAAGGACAAGTTTGTCCTATGCCCCCATGAGAAATTCCGTCCAAAGTTGTATTCCAATTTCTTTCTGAACCAGGCCCTGATAACATCCTGTTTTCTTTTTGAAGCCCCGTATTTCGGATGCTGAGTGCACGCGCAACACGATTTTCATCTGCTGGGCCCTGCTATTGCCAAACCGCACTTTATTCTTCTATTCCTTATAGGGCCTCTACACAAGAACATAAAGTGAAAGATCTGAATTTCCATAAAAATAAAAATTCAACTCCCGCAAACCAGTAGACCGTAGACGGCACCATAACACAACACCACTAACTGGCAAATGCAGTACACACAAAAGGCACACAGTAAATAGCTTTAAAATCACAAATTCTCTCAATTTGACCACCTTTTCCAATAGCTTAAAACGTTTTGTTCCTAATCCCTCCCAGGTCCAGAATTATAACCCTGTTTCTTACACTAGCGAGAGGCAGCGCAATACATTTAGAAGGCAGATGAGAACCAACACTCTTACTCTGGTCGAGCAAGTGGAAGTGGAGTAGCCATAAAGACTAGGGCAACCACCATTAAGTTGACCCTTACACTGACGTTGGACTGGTCATTGGGGCAGAATACTCGTTACCCCACCCAAAGGACCGTCTAACAACCCCCCTTTTCTACAGGGGATACGGTGTCAAGGTAGTGACACAACCCAGACAGCAGACATCTCCTGTCTGACGTAGGAAGACCTTGGCAGGGTTGCCTGCGGTTGACCCTGACCAACCAAACACATCATAGGAATTAAATAGGTTTAAACCAGTCACCATAGGCAAAGGCTATTTATTAATCAGTGTTAAATTTCCCCCTTGGTTTGTTCTCCCCAAGGGATGTTTTAACGTGTTTTTCAAAGGTTAATGTTTCATATTATGTTTATGTTGAACTTTTTACAACCACGAAAGGGTATATGTATTATTTGTGTTAGTAAACTTATTGATATGCATATATTACACCAACAAGACAAAATGGGACAAGAGCAGAGGTTTCTCCCCTTGGTATATAATCATGGCTAGCATTAGTTCAAAAATGCTATCCTGTAGTATCAATGGGATAAACAGCCCGATTAAAAGGAAACAGACATTAAAGTTCATCAGAGACCAGAAGTGTGAGATCAGTTTTTTTACAAGAAACGCACCTCACCCCTAAAGAGATGGTGAAACTACAAACTAGGGCCTATCCACAACTATACCACACCTCATTAGAGAAATGGAAAAAAGGGGGAGGGGGGTAGCGATTCTCCTGTTATCCACGCTACCCTTCGAAGAGGAAGGAGGTGGTGGCTGACCCTGGGGCCAGATTTATCATGGGGTTGGGGAAAATACAGGATACGCCGATAACCCTTCTTGAATGTCTGTGCCCCACCCGGATCCCGTATAAATTTCTATTCAGGTCTGGTTAAGATGGTAGTGGAAAAGGCTAAGGGGATGTTGGTAATGGGAGAGGACTGGAACCTCACAGTAAACAGAAAGGTAGACACAACTTCCCAGATCCCCACCACAAGAAATCGAATGGCCAGTCTGTTCAATAACTTGATATCGGACATGGGCTTGGTGGACATTTGGAGGGAGAAATACCCACGGGCTAGGATCTACACCTGTTACTTTCCTAGGTTTAAGCCCTACTCCCGGCTCGACATGTTTAAAACCTATTCCAAGGATTTGGCCTCCTTTGGACACACGTTGGTAGGCATGGCCACTTGCTCAGACCATCAACCAGTATTTTTAGAGGTGGACTTCATGCTTCCAAAAAAAGAGAACACACTGGAGACTTAATACCTCCCTGTTGAGTGACAAAGACACCTTATTAGCACTTAAAGCAATAATTACATAAATGGTAGAACTTAACTCAAACCCTGGCATTTCCCCTCAAATACTCTGTGATACGGTGAAGACGATGCTGAGGGGTAAACTAATTTCAGTAGCATCACTCAAACAAAGGGAGAGGAAAAAACATAGCAACTAACTGCACAGTCAAGGGACTTGAAAGCACAACAAAAACACAGGTGGAATAAACAAGTGGAGGTAGGCATCAGAGAGGTGAGAGCTTGGATACAAAAAAATCCAACAAACAGAGCTGGAAAGAGCCTTAAGGTATCTGAAGCAATCTTTCTTTGAGGGTGGGCCCAGGGCTACAAAGTTCCTGGCTTACCGCCTACAGCAACGAGCGGCCAAAGCCACCATCACAAAAATTAGACATCCTAAAACAGGGAACATAACATTTAAAGGGGACCAAATAGCAGAGGCTTTCGTCAGATTATTATAGGAATTTATACCACCCACAGACAGAAACTCCACTCCTAGAAAAGCAATGGTTTTTCCAGGAATCAAAACTCCTTACCCTGACATCACATCAAGGACAAGCCCTGATAACACCTATTAGGCAATCAGAACTGACCACAGCTATACAAAAAGTAAAGACCAGAAAATGCCCAGGCCCAGATGGGTTCTGTGGGGAAATCTATAAAGTCCTTGCCGAACAACTCTTTCCACCCCCCCACCTCATCAGTGCCTACAATGAAGTTTGGGTGGGAGGGGAACCAGTTCCTCCATCCTGGAACTAAGCAACTATTACGATGATCCATAAGGCAGGAAAGGATTCCACAGACTGTGGCTTGTGCCGTCCTGTTTCGCTTCTGAATGTGGACTATAAACTGTATAGTTCCATCATAGCGGACTGCTTAAATAAGCTGCTCACACAGCTTGTCTCCCCAGACCAAACAGGATTCGTGGTATGCTGACAGGCCCCCAATAATGTCAGGCGCACTATCAGTATTATTGATAAAGTCACACAGGACCAAACCCCAACATGTATGATGAGCCTTGACGCAGAAAAAGTGTTCCGTAAAGTCTCCTGGACCTTCCTATTCTTAGTCCTTGAACAATTCGGCTTCCCTTAAATATTTGTAGATGGCCTCAGGGCCCTGTACGCAGCCCTCTAGTCATATGTCAGAGTTAATGGTGGGGTTTCCAACAGATTTCCACTTGGCAGGGGCACCTGACAGGGCTGCTCTCTGTCCCCCCTTTTGTTTGCCTTGTATATTGAACCTCTCGCCTGTGCCATAAGGGAACACCCAGACATAACCAGAGTAAAGATTGGGGACACAGAGCATAAGATTTCACTTTATGCAGATGATGTACTTTTGTACCTCTGATTGATCGATTCCCTATGTTGGGTCCTTGTTAGAAAAATTTGACTCACATACTGGCTATTCACTGAATAAATCTAAAACTGAGGTCCTCTAACTTCACTATAATCCCTTCCCTGAAATTATAGCACTCTTGCCTCTAAATTGGAACAGAGCTAAGATAAAATACCTTGGGATTCCGGTCCCCAAACATTTGGGGAAGCTGTTTGCCACCAACTTTGAGCCCCTCACCTCCCAGCTCCGTCAAGACATGACCAAATGGGCATTACTAAATTTACCCCTATATTCCAGCATATAATCTGTTACCATGAACATCCTCCCAAGGTTCTTATACTTGTTCTAATGTATATCCATTACCATAACAAAAAAACAATTTGACATATGGCAGAAAATGACAAGTCAGTATATATATGGGCCACTGGTAAACCTAGACTTAGACTCCAGATCATGCAGTGGGATAAGCTCAAGGGGGGAGAGCAATCCCCAGTCTAGAAGACTACTACCTTGTGGCACAACTGCTCTTTGCATTACTTTGGAGCACTGTGGGCTATGAAGCACACTGGAAAACCATAGAGAGAAACTCCACAGAGGGCACACCATTGGGCACTAGAATGGCAGACCCCTCTCTTCAAAGGGATAACAGGGACTTACTGCTCCTGAACACTCTGGCGATGGTTCATAGAGTGTGGTCTAAGTATAAGCTAGAGAATGCCATATGGCCCTTGCAGTGGTTTGTCTGGAGCAAAACCTTCCTCCCAGCCTGGATGGACCATGTATTTAGACGGTGGTCTAGGCTTGGTCCCTGTTGGCTTGGTCAACTGATGGATGGGGACACAGTACAGGAGTTTCAAGTGATAAGAGACACATATCAGCTAAGAAATACCAGCCATTATCGCTTCCTACTGCTGAACGTACATAAACTCACTTATGAGAGAAGATAATACACTTACACAGGCTGATCACCTTCTCAATACAATTCAGGCAATCACACACCGAGAGCTTGAGGGGGGACACATATCGGTCTTGTATAAGGCCATTAGACATGTATATGATGACTGCACACAACAAATAAAATGGAGATGGGAGGGCGAAGCAGGAATTTAACTTATCAAAGACGAATGGGACAGGGTCTTTCACTTGGCCAATAGAACTACACACTCGCCCTTATGGCAAGAGTTTGCACGGAAAATCAGAACAAGGTACTTTTACACACCAGTTATACAGCATAAATGGGGGAGGGGCAGCCGCGAGTTCCTGGAGGCACTGCAGAGAACCACTGGTTCATCATACTCACATATTTTGGCTCTGTCCAGTGCTGCAGCCATTTTGGAGACAGGTGACCCAGACAATGATTAGCCTGTACTCATGCACGCCCCTGACACTGGTGAACTTGTTACTGGGTCTGCTCTGAGGTCAGGGAACAGATGGAATATAACCTTCTTCTGGCAATGGTACATAAGGCCTTACCAGAAAGTGGCTGGCTAGGGAACCCCTGACTTATCAACAGTGGATGTCCATGGTTCAAGAAATACAAGATATGGATGAATTGACGTATATCAAATCTAAGAAAACATGTTTTTACAAGCAGATGGACAAGATGGCTTCTTTTGACAGACTGTTCCCTTAGCCACGTCCTGCGGGGGGGCCCTAACTTAGTACAGTTAAAACAGAGCACACATGAATAAAGCCCTAGGGATCAAAAGATCGGGGACACCAGAAATGAACATAGATAAGGGTCTGGAATGGGGGATGAGAGTGTGGATGACCCTGATTGGAATAATTGCCTAGGAACTTACAGGTGCAATTTGTCAGGGATTTGTAATTATACTTTTGAATGGAATGTATGGAAAATGTAAAATTTGATGTAATAGATGAATAAAATATGCATACAGTAAGGAATTGTACCATAAATATGATTTTTGTACCCAAATGTTTCTATAAACTTGAATTCAAAAAAAAAAAGGTAGTCCACTCCACCCGGCTACCTTTGTGTCATTCACGAACTTAAGCAGCTTGTTTGGAGACCCTAACTTCCAGATACTGTAGCTGATGAAGAACTTTGACCTCAGGACCAATCCCTGAAGAAGCTGCTGACTGCTCCTCTCCACTTAGAGCAATGCCTGCCCACCAGCACCATTGCTGCTCTCCCCACCCAGCCACTTTGGAATCCACCGTGTGTATGTCACACGTATTTTACTTTGCCCAGAAGCTTATCATGCCCACAGCATCTCAAATGCCCTGCTGAAGTCCAGATAGACAATGTCCACAGTTCTTCCCCTGTTCACATTCTTGGTGATCAGGTTACTTTGGAATGATCTGACCCTCATAAAGCCACGCTGAGAGGGGCAAAAACCTTGGCTGCAGCGAATTGTTCCATTATTCTGTCCTTAATAATGGCCTCCAGGACCTTGCTGAGCATTGATATCTGGCCGACCGTTCTGTAGTTGCCTGGTTTGGCGTTGCCCCCTTCTTCAAGATAGCGACCTCACTGGCTACCTTCCAGTCCTGTGATACCACACCTGTCCTGACAGACTGCTGAAAGGTTATTGCAGCTGGCACAGCCAATTGTCCTTTAGTGCTGTGGGGGGGGGGGGGTTCATCCCTTGGGACTAACTTGGCTTGATCTTTGCCAGGTAGTCGGCTACCAGTATAAGTGTGACACTTAGATAAAAATATTGTCTTCGTCCTCCAAGATGTTCTCTCACCCTCCTGCCTTTCTCCCTGCTGAAATCATAATGCTGTCTCTGTGACATCACAGTCTGTTGATGGGGAAATGACAGTGGTCCCACAAAACAAGTATGACTTTGGGGGGGGGGGGAGAAATCAGATACAGAGATCCTATTTTTATGCAGATGTACTCAGTAGTAATGGATGAGGGGACATACGTTCTATTACGTCTGAATATTCTAAAACGTTTCTCTGGATACAGGAAGAGGGATTCATGAAACATTTTTTATTTTAGTTTACAACTTTTGACCTGGAAAGACACTGTAAGCTGAGTCTTTTTTTTTTTTCCACGTGTGCTGTGGGAGCACTGGGAAGTTAAGCGACTTACTCATGGTCACACACTATGCAAGTGGTGGCTATGGGATTCAAACCCAGTTCTCCGGGTTTGCAGCTCCGTGCTCTTAACCACTATGCTATAATGCCTCCCAAAACGAGTGGGTATATCCAGTTAATCTACATTCCCGGGGGGGAGCTCTGATAAATTTGTCAAATAACTACAATTGATATCCTTCTCACTGTATTTCCATCCATCTACTATAATAATAATTTTTATTTATAAGGCGCCTTTCAAGTGTCAAGGCGCCTTACATAATAACAATTAAAACAAGCATGATAAAAAATACAGGCAAACCAAACAATTAAAACGTTCAATATTCAGGGAATGCTGTTTCCCATAAAAAGGTCTTTAGATCCCTCTTAAAACCCTCCACAGAAATGCACTCCCGCAACCGATGGGGTAGAGAGTTCCAAAGGGTGGGGATAACATACAAGAATGCCCGAGCACCAGAAGATTTTAAATTCACCCTTGGAACCTCTAGCAACCCCTCATCGGCCGGGCGGAGAGATCGATCAGGGCGATAGGGAACCAGAAGTTCTTTCAGATAGGCTGGGCCCAGATCATGTAGGGCTTTGAAAGTCAGCAAGCCTACTTCAGAGGTGATCCGCCACCGAATTGGCAGCCATTGCAGTTCGCGCAGCACCGGGGTAATGTGACAGGATCTTCTAGAACCTGTCAGAAGCCAGGCTGCAGCGTTCTGCACTAGCTGCAGACGACGGATTTCAAACCCCAGAAAACCCTAGATAGAGGGAGTTGCAATAATCCAGGCATGAGGACACGAAGGCATGGACTAAAGTAGGCAGGTCGGCAGACGGAACAAGATCCTGAACCCTGGCGATATTCCTAAGATGATAAAAGGAAGTCTTGATGACTGCTGATGCCTGTGAATGCAGTGCCAACCTATCCTCAAGAACTACTCCTAGGTTCTGCACCCGTTCAGAGGTCAGGAGAGAAACGCCACCAAGAAAAATTCCGGATGACGCAACACTACCCAATCCCCCTATCTGTCGTCCCGGGTCCACAACCAGTACCTCAGTCTTATCAGAGTTCAGCCTCAGCCAGCTGGAATTCATCCACTCCTGGATTTCTCTTAGACAGCTATTTAAGACCAAGAGAGCTCCCTCCTGGTCGGGAGAAAAGAAAGATAGAGCTGGATATCATCTGCGTAACAGTGAAACCTCAGCCCATACTTCCTTACAGTGTCTCCGATGGGTAGCATGTACACCGCAAATAACATGGGTGACAGTACTGAACCCTGAGGCAACCCACACGACAAAGCAGTTGAATCCGAGGAAAAAACCCCAGACACAACCCTTTGTGATCTCCCAGTGTGGAATGAAGTGAACCATCTTATGATGGTTCAAGATATTCCATAAAACAGCCTCAGGCGTTCTATCAACACCATGTGATCTACGGTGTCAAACGCTGAAGAAAGGTCAAGGAGAACCAGGATGGAACGGCTCTTCCGATCTCTAGCCATCGAGATCATTGAGCACCCGAACCAGCGCTGTCTCGGTACTATGTCTTTTACGAAATCCGGACTGGATGGGGTTCATAGATGTCATGGATGGTCAAATGGTCCTCCAGTTGTGCAGCCACTACTTTCTCAATCACCTTCCCAACAAAGGGAAGGTTAGAGATAGGTCTGTAGTTTTCGAGACGGTCAGGGTCCAAGGTAGCTTTGTTCAAGAGGGGTGTCACCACCGCCTCTTTCAGAGAGCTAGGAAACTCACCAGATTCCAAGGAGCACCTGACTATCTGCACAAGAACAGGACTGATGATATCAATACAACCCAAAATTAGGGAGGTCTGTCCAGGATCCAAACTACAGCACGTGGGGCGCATAAACTGGATGATCCTCATGACATTCATGAACTCCAGTTGGCTGACGGAACTCCAGGAAAACCGAGGCACTGTGATCTCACACCGGTCTACGGCCGCTCCCCTAGAGTGTGATGGCAACAGTTCTGCCCTAATGTCAGCCACCTTATTTGCAAAGAACTGAGCAAGCTCGTCGCACTCCAATTGCGAAAAGGCTTTCCGAACTTGCAGACAGGCTGGTTTGCACAGTCTGTCCACAGTTCGGAACAGCTGAGCTGGTCGATTCCGCGCAACCGCGATCTCCCTGGACAGGAATTCTGCCTTCTTACGGGTGATAACGGATTGATAGACCGAATAATGATCCATCAATCTAAGGTGGTCAGCATCAAGAGTAGGACCTTAGCCAGCAGCGCTCTAACCTTCGCCCCTGTCTCACATCTCCTCAGCGTCCCATCAAACCAAGGGGACGTGGGGCGAAGGGAGAGGGGGTGAACATGAACTGGAGCAATAGAATCCAGAGCCCCCGCCACGGCTGTATTTTAAGCCGACACGAGGGTCTCTGGATCACTGCTTGCCAACATGGGAGACGAGAGGTCAAGCACTGCTGCAAGGCCTTGGGAATCCTATATCCCGCAAAGGGCGGTACCTAACCAACTCCACAGGGGCAGGCCTTCTAGAGGGGGTGCAAAAACTAAACCCCACGGTGTAATGGTCTGACCACCGGACGGGTTCCACCCCCACATCAGATGCCTCGACCCCCCAGGAGGAAGATCAGGTCCAGAGAGTGTCTAAAATTATGTTTAGCAGAGGAAACCACCTGTGTAAGGCCCAGCATTGTCATTAGCTGGAGGAAGTGTTGACCAAATTGCAAGAGTTCGTCGTCGACCCAGGCGTTAAAGTCTACTGATATAGAAAAACAAATACAAACACACACTACCAGTTTTGTAGCAGACAGTGGTGTGTGTTGGTCATATTATGAATATTAGTTTTTGTACTGCCAAACCAAGTCTAAAGATCTGTAGTTTTATAACGCTGGCTGTTCTCACTTCTGTTTAAATATGTCTTGCTGCTGCTGCTGCTATTATTGTGTTTTTAATTTTAAAACACTCCATTGGAACGTATTGAAATGTGTTGCTTATTATTACAATGGCATCTCATACATTTTTCTTAATTTTGTTTTTCTCATATGTGTGATACAGGCTCGTTTCAGCAGACTGCCAACTCCCAGAGACGCCAAATGTGGTTTTGATTGTATTCTTTTCTGTGTTTGTTATTAGAAATACTATTAGATTTAGCCTGAAAATTATCTATTCCTCTCCCCCTCCCCCAAAAAACAGAATTTTAAGCCAGTTGTTTTTTTATAACAAAGTGCATTTTCAAGACAACAGGATCTCTGTTCCTCCAAAAGAATCTGCTCCGGAGTAGCATTCCAGTCTAAAATTATCCTGAAGTGTAGGTCGTGACCGTTGTGTGTGAAAAAGAGCTGTAGTCTATTCTCACAAATCACAACTGTTGTATTATTTTCATAAGTAAACAGAACTGTATCTTTAGCATGGCTGCTTCTTTCTACACTCATACAGAGACTATCTTGCTTAGCTGGAGAACAGAAAAGCAAAGGCAGCTTGACGGGATTAGAAATTTACCAAAGTTCCAAAATGTATTTAGCTGAAGGAGCATTCTAAATAATACGTAACTGGTGACCTTTTTATTACGTATAACATTTATGAAAGATATAACAGCTCCGCTCCTGTAAATTAAGTTTTCTTTTTCTTTCGTGCTGCAGTTTAGATTATCCTCTAACATGTAAGCTGGTTAGTTGTCTGTTTGACACCACGTGGCCTTGTACTAGTGGGGTTCCTCCGTGGTCAGTTCTAGCACTGCTTCTGTTCAGCTTGCTCATTAATGATTTAGAATAGGGCACTACACTAGTAACTGTTCAGTCAAGTTTGCAGATGGTTCAAAGCTAGGAAGAGTGGCCAGTAGTGAGGAGGAATGTAATAAATTACAGCAGGATGGCAGATGGTCGTGATTCCTGATGTAACCCCTAGGTGGCGTTATCCCAAGGGCTGCTACCCCTGCCTGCTTGGCTAGTAGCAGGTTAAGGGGCCTGGGTACTGAAACTGGTGCCTCCACCCGGAGGTCAGGGTTGTTAGTGGTCAAGCTAACCTGGGCACAGCCCTCCGGGACACTGTAACCCCCCCCTTTCCCTTCTAGTGGCCTGAACAATATACAATAGTAATTTTCACAGTGACCCTTATTCACCATGCAATTACACACAGTTTGCACTTACCACCAGGGCTGGATCCTCTAGCTCGACCCTGGGGACCCCCTGTAAAAATAAGGTTATGCACAGCAAATAGCAACAGTACAGTACTCTTGGCACAAACTGGAACCACAGACAGGTTAAATGCAAAAAGAATTCGATCTGATTTATTCAGGGGACTTGAACAAGGGAGGGGCATAATCGGGTTGATTGGCTTAAAGGCTAAATCAATCAGACAGTTATGCATGCTCTTCAGAGTCCCTACACAGTCGCACACTCTGGGTACGCAGGTAGGAAAAAGGTGGGCTAGTCAGGACCGTTGCCCGGGGTAGGCCAACGTCGCAGCTGGTTGAGGCCCAGTGATGGAAGAAAGCAACATGCACAACGTACACTATTTGTAATCCGGAGCCGGCGGGCTCAGTTCACGAAGGAAAAGACAACAAAGCAATCAGATAACAACACTTTAGATTTAGCTGTTGTTGCAGGGAGGGGAGCTACCCTGATGTTTACTTACGATACCCAATACTGGACACAGGCAGGACGAAATCAAGACTGCAGGTTGTTGAGCTGGAGTGCAAGGAGAAGCAGGGCCCACACGAATCACCGAGGCGTCGTTCCTGTTCAAGGCGTTGAGCAGGGGGCTGATCCCCAGGCAGGTCTCTCGTCTATGGCCTTCTCTATGTAGCGAGTAGTCTGGCTGGGTCAGTGTGGCAAGGCCCAGTACAAATGGAGATGCAAACGGATTTAGTCCGTTGGAGCTGGATGCAGCCTCCAGCAAGCAGAACACAATGGGGAACCAAATCACGATCCACTAACAGCACACAACACATTTACATGTAAGAAATTCTACTGTACCAGGCAGATTGCTATCCGGTCGCAATTACAGAGTCTCTGCACAAACCAGGAGTTCAAAGATGGCTGGAAATCCTGACAGGCCGATCGCATTCAGCAAATCTTCAGTCTTCTTCAGGTTAAAGCCTGGTCATAGTTCTGTGGCTTAAATCATCCTCACAATTCGGATTCAGTCCGAATAAACTTCATTTTCCCTCTCATGGACAGCAGGCAAACAGGCAGGCCAAAACTCAGCCCTTTCACAGTTCTCCTGTGCGAATCTATGCAGGATTACTGCTCGACTATTTAGTTTAGTTTAGTTTATTAGTCTAGGAATTAATACCTTTGAGCCAGGGCTCTTTTACAAAGGTTCCACGTCACAAAGAACATTTAACAAAGCACGATACACATTACAGGTAAAACCAGACAGGAAAGTTACATCATAAATTTGCTATTAACAGTTTAAAGGCAGTAACGTTTTTAAGTTTCATAGAAAAACAAGTTATAACAGGTTCAAGCGAGTAGACAATTTCGAGGTTAAGGAAACTTCCAGGAGAGGGTGATCATTAGGCGCCAAAAGGAGGCTAGAGAGGAGGGAAAGGTGGTGGCGGAGAGTAAGTGAGAGGGACAGGAAAAAGGGGAGTGAGTTTGGGTGGGAGACAGGAAGTAGTAGAGGTACCAGAGGGTTCATTAGTCAGGAGGAGGGCCTCAGATGTGTGGATGGACATGAGGAGTAGTAGTCTTTATCTAAGCGCGGTCACAGTTGCTAGTGGTGGTGAGGTGGGCATAGAGCATGGATTTGAAAGCTCAGCGAGGTTGAGGATAGAGTAGGTGGACTAAGCGCATTGAACCATGTCGGGGCCCTGTATGCGAAAGATCTTTGTCCCTGTGCAGTCCGGCATCTCGGAACCAGGAAAGGTTGGCGTTCAGATCTGGTGGAGGGTCTTGAACCAGGATTCAGTCAGAGTAGGTTTTGAATACATAATGGAGTCAGTCCCAAGATAGATTTTTTTGCCATTGTGCATGTGAGATAAATAAGACGATTTGATAGGTTCAACCAGCCTGATTCATAGTACAGATCACGCGGTGAGTCAGTCTTTGAGCCCCATGAGGAGCCGGCAGGCCTTATTTAGAGTGATTGAAATCGCCTTTAGAGCAGTGGAGGTAGTTGAGCCATAAATAATGAGGCCATAGTCAATGATTGAGATTATGGAACTCTGTATAGCTATTCTCAATGCCGCTTGATTTAGAAATTGACGAGTTCGGAATAGTATTCAAAGCGTTGGTTCACTGTTTTCGCAGTGTTGTCAATGTGGGTTGCAAAGGTGAGCCCTTGGTCAAAAGTGATGCCAAGGTATTTGAAAGTATTTACTTGGTCCAGTGTAATTCCGCAGAGGTTTGTATGGTGAGTGGAGTATGCCTATTTTATTTTGGTGATTGGAGAAGAGCATGGCTTTTGTTTTATTGTGGTTTAGCACAAGTTTACTATCCAGGAACCACCTTTCAACACTAGAAAGCAAGTTGCAGGCTTTTTCATAGGGAGTTTGGGTCCTTGTGGGAAGAGAATTACAGCATCATCAGCGTATAAGATTATTTTCTCTGGCAGATATCTGGGAGGAGTTAAGGAACAGGCTAAAGAGGAGCGGTCAAGAATTGATCCCTGTGGTACACCGAGAGAACTGGTTTGAAGTCTGAGAGTTCATTAGAGATTTTACAGCCTGTGACCGATTGGACAGGTAACTTTTACCCAAGCACAAGGACCTTGCCAGGCCTAGGCTAGAAAGTAGGGAGGTAAGTAGGCCAAGATGGACTGTGTCGAAAGCTTTTGTAAGATCGATAAAGACTGCACCTGTTTGGCACCCTTTGTCCAGGGCTGAGTGGACTTCTCCAGAGAAATCAAGTAAGGCTGCTGTTGTACTATGTCCTTTCCTAAAGCCGTGCTGTTGTTTACAGAGTAGATTTGTATTTGTCCAGGTAGTCAGAGAGTTGGTCTGCCACTATTCGTTCAAATGCTTTGGAGAGGGGAGGGAGTATTGATATTGGTCGATAGTTTCCTGTTGAGGTTTTGTCCCCCCCTTTGTGTACTGGTGTAACTATGGCAGATTTCCATTTGTTGGGAAATTGACTTTGGCAAAGTGACAGATTAAGAATTTTTGCAAGGGGGTGAATTACTTCATCCAGGGTGAGAGACAGGATTTTTAGATCTAGCGTGTCACTACTTGTTCTGGATTTGGAGCAGGCCTTTCTTATGTACTTGTGTCCCGTGCACTTTGATTTTCTTAAGTAAAATTGTGGTTTGTCATGAGGGTGTTTTGTGATACTCAGGCTAGGCACAGGTAAGTCCGAGAAGAAATCTGGGGGGAGGACCCCACTAAGGTCTGTGAATGTCTTATTAAGCGCATCTGCAATAGACTTTGCGTCAAGGGTGGTGGATCCATCAACTTTCATAATGGTAGGTGACGATTTTGATTGTTTACCCATTATGTTTCGGATGTTGTCCCAAAAAGCTCTTCCATCACCCGGTGGATTCAAGGGCATTTTGAAATAGGCTCTTCATTTGCCTAATTTGTGAGGTACATCTATTTCATGCCTGCTTGTATTTTAGGGTATCATGAGGTGAGCCTGTGTCTCTGGCAACTGCCCAGAGGTGGTCCCGAACCTTGAGCTCGGCAAGTAGTTCGGCAGTAATCCATGGATTTGATAGCGCTTTGATTTTACGTTTTTTACTGGGGTGTATAAGCCATGAGTTGAAGATTTAATGAAGTATTCTAGTGCGGTATTAATATCAGTTGAGTCAAGGATTGGCGTCCAGTCCTGTTGTAGGAGATGGGTTTCAACTTGATAAGATTCCCATAAGGCAATACTCTGCTTGTTATAACTTTGGGGGTGGCTTGAGAAATTTATTAGACCAGGTACAGGACACTGGGGAGTGGTCACTGAAGAGTCAGGGAGGACTTTAATGTTTTTATCGGTCAGGGTGATTTGTGAGAACCCAGTCAATAAGGGTGCTTGTACCAGTTTTGTAATTTTTCCGGGTGGGGAGGTTACCATCTGAGTCAGGTTTGCTGCTAGGATGTCATCTTTGTAAGAGCCAGTGTCAGAGGCGAGCCAGTTTATGTTGAAATCCCGAGGAGGAGGAGCTCATTTTCAGAGGGCTGCAGACTAACAAAATCAAGTACAGACTTAATACTGGCACGGTGGTCTTTGGAGGGATATAGACTACGGCCACTGTGAGAACTTTGTTTTGTGCACCAAGAAGCAGTTTGATAGGGAGGAGTTGCATCTGCGTGTTGTGGAAGGTGAAGCTGCGCGTTGACAGGAGAGGTTGTCCTTTATGTAGATAGCACAGCCCCACCTTTCTTGCTTGCCCGGTCGAGTCTGAAAAGATTGTAGCCTTCAAGCGAGACCGCATGATCCGGGTGCTGGGAGATAGCCAGGTTTCCACAATGGCTAGTATATCAGGGTTTTTGGTCCAGCGAGATTTGAAGAGATGCCAATTTGGGAAGGAGGCTGCAGATATTTAGAGTGATAATGGAGAGACCACTACCAACTTTCCCTGTTTTTGTCGGCTTCAGTGCAACAGGACCAGGGTTTGGGTGTATCCCACCAGATATTAAAAGTAGGAGGAGCAGGAGTTTCAGCGATGCCATTAGTAGTTCATAATAGGTTGGAGTGAGTTTCTGCTTGTACTTTTAAGATGCTTGGATTGTCTTCTGGAGTCCCAGTAGAGGGTGATCGTTAGTGAGTTATAATGATGTGGCAGTTTCAATTAGGAAATATAGCTCTTTGCACCCTGGTATTAATTGGGTGATGTTTGTTTAAGACTTCAGAGTAAAAGCCATGGTACAATGTTTGGTAGTAGTATAGAAAGGTGAGAGTAGGTGGAGGGTAGGGTAGGCGGAGGGGAGTTGGCATAAAGGGAAAAGGAGGGTGAGGTGAGCAGGAACAGGTGGTGGGGACTAAGCCAAAGCATTTTTAGCGAGGCAGGAGAGGCAGAAGTAGTGGGCTAGGCAGTCGGGGGATGGTGAGCAATAGGAGGGTGGTGGGTACAGATTTTAGTGGGCTAAGGTGGATAGCTAAGCACTATGGCGAAGTACAGAGAAAAATGAAAAAAAAAGACTGGGAGGGGTTTGGTGCCAGAGGGTTTAAGAGAAGTACTATAGTACTGTTGAGATCCAGGATCACATAATATGTTAAAGTTCCTGAAAGGTGATAAACTGTGGCCTGGGCATATGCAATGTGTAAAATCCTTTTGTCTATATGTTTCCTTTGTTCTTCAAAGTCCTCAGAGATAAGTACAATACCTTGGGAGTAGGTCAGACAGTAGGCATATGTAATGTGTGAAATCCTTTTGTCTGTATGTTTCCTTTGATCTTCAAAGTCCTCAGAGACAAGTACAATACCTTTGGAAAAGGTCAGACAAAAATGTTGATTCAGTCACAAAATGTGCTAAAATTCCTTTGTTCTTTAAAGTCCACAAGTGCAGTTGCTTTAAGAGTGGTCAGATGAGAATGTTGAAAATGTTGATTCAGTTGTAGGACCCAGCATCACCATGTTTGTAAGACAAGTTGTAAGGCATATGCTTCCTTGGGGAGGCTTCAAGAAAGTTGATTTAAAATTAAAAAAGCTGATACCTGATGATGGCGATTTGCAGAAATTCTGTCCAGGAGACTTTCACCAATGTTATGTGCAAGAATGGCACAGGTATTCCCAGCAGAAAAACATGTAAATGAACAAAAACTAACCTACAGACAAGCACAAACAGCCACCCACACAGCCCCAGGAGGAGGAGTCTTAGACTATCTCGAGCTGTTACTCCTTTCACTTCCCAACTCAAACTGAAAGTAGCTGCAAGCAGCCTGGGACTTTCCCCAGGATCCAAAAGGTTTGGTTGGCTGATTTCTCTGTGAGTCACAACAAGGGCTCCCCCTCCAGGTTCATTTAGGCACCAAAAGCCCAAAACTACAAATTCTACAGAATTTTGCTCCCACAAAGCCCCTGGGGACAGGCTCCATTTTAGAGTCCCCAAAGGTACTGATTGGCCCATTTCAGCAGTCCAGGACCAAGATGGTGGAGATAAACAGAAATGTCCATGCTGCAAAGAAGGCAGGTTAGACAAACTGCAATATTATTACTATTCTAATAAATGATCAGCAAACAAATACATCTTCTAAAAGGATCCTTCTGTGCTAATAACGATGGCAGAACGGATCAAATATTTGGCAACCCGGGCGGGACTCGAGCACAGACAGACTCAGCCCCCTCCCAGATTAATTATGACTGCAATCCAGGCAGCTCTCAAAGAGACAGAACGCAGAGGCTATACAGGCGCACTCTGGCAATACATTTAAACTGCTAAAACGCAGGACACCAGCCTGGCAGTGAGCATTTAGGCAAGCTCAAGGAAGACTTTTCGGGAACCCCCATTTGTAGGGGGTGTTAAACCGATCATACTTGAAAATAGGCATTTGTTGTGTAGGGCCCCTGCCTGGTTAACAGAAACTGATATTAATAAAGATACAGTTCAAAGAGGCGAAGTGCACATTAAAATATCTAGTGGTACAAAACAGAAAATGGGCTTACAAATGAAATGGTGCAGTATTGGATGCCCAGAACAGGAAAGAATTATTGTGACAGAGAAGTGGTTGCATTTCCTCTACATAAAGAGCTGTAAAACTGGGTGGTGGGATTCTACCTAACACACAGTGCTGCATGTTTGTTGACTTTGTAACTTCAGTAGGTTGCACACTTGCTTCTGGGGCCAGAAGGTCGCAGGGCTGCCAGGGACGCTGAGCCCTGCATCCTCAGTGCTCCAGCAGCCCATCTTCCATCAGTGTGGAAGTTCCCTGGGACATGCTGCTGCTTCTCAGGGTGCACAGGATGCTGCCTTTTTGGTGACCTGCGCTGTTGCAGGATGCACCAAAGCGGCTCATGGCTGGACTTCTAGAATTTGGTCTGGAACCTCCACTGTTTAATTTTGGGAGTCCTGGACTCCCAAGAGGCAAAAAGTACCAAGAACCCTGCATCAGAAGGACATGGGTCCTAGTCCCCACCAAGAACATAGGCTAATACCCAAAATGGATACAGCATTGCAGCACTAGGGGGTACTGCATTGTTGAGGTGCCATACTACGGATGAGGTGTTAAAGCAAGGTTCCTTCTGCCCCATTCCTGGTGGCTGTCTAGGTGGAAGTTAAAGATCTTTTGGCACTTGTCAAAACAGATGGTAAATTTTTATTGAAAAAATCTGAGATAGTACATGGTGGTCGTGTTGTCCATTTGGACCAGGACAACCTGACCCCGAACATGCGGAGCGAAGGACATTTGTGCTAGATGCACTGCACAGAGCTCCAACAGGTTAATGTGACATCGGGACTCCTTGGGGGTCCAGAACTCATAGGCTTCCTATCCATGAGGCGTTGATCCTGAGAGTGACTGTCGGCTCTGGGCAGACAAATAGGCTTCTTCCTGGAGATGTTCTGGGACTGGCCACCACTGGATGGCGTCCCACATCAGCTACGTCACTGTGACCAGCTGGTCGAGGTTACTGAGGCACTGAGACCAGTGCCGGGCCAGCACCCATTGTAGGGGGCTCATTTTCCAGCGGGCCCACTGAACCACGCTGGTGCAAGATGCCATGTATCCCAGTAGGCATAGAAAGTCCTGGGTAGGGTGCAGTTGCCCAACCTGAAATGATCGGGCAAATGAGGTACGATCTGCCCTATCTGCTGGGAGATGGGCCATGGTCCGAAAGGAGTCGAGTTTCACCCTGTTGAAACTGATGACCTATGATGGACTGAGTTTCAACTTATTTTCTTTAACCAATAGGCCCTAAGCCGAGCAGCTCTGAAGGGTCAGATCTCTGGACCGCTCCACCTCTGCTCTGGAGGAACCTGTGATACCAGTCGTCCAGGTAGGGGTACACCCGGACACTACGGTGCCGCAGGAAGGCTGCCCCCACTGCTATACATATGGTGAAGACCCTGGGGGCCAAAGAAAGGCCAAACAGCATGGTCTATAACTCGTACAGGATCCCCACTGAGTAAAACCACAGGAACCACCAGTGGGATGGATGGATGGGAATGTGGGAGAAGCCGTCCTGGAGGCCCAACAGCAAAATCACATGTTCTGCGCCACGGATAGAATGATCTGATTCAGAGTGACCATCCAGAATTTGCATGGCCTGAGGTTGTGCAGATCCAGTGTAGGGTGTCAACATTCCCCCTCCCCTTCCCCGTCCGTTTCAGAACCAGAAAGTATCTGGAGACAAACCCTGGACTGGCAGAGGTGTCCCGGACATGGACCATTGCCTCCTTCTGGAGGAGCTGGGTGATGTCCTCCCAAAGGGTGGGCAACATGTCCATGGACATGTCTTCCCATGGGGCACGGGCTCAGCTGGGTGGGAGAGCCTCAAACTCCAGAGGCAGTCCTCGATCTACCACCTCAAGCATCCACTGGTTCCAAGTAATGCCAGACCATGTGGAGCTGTCCCCCCATGGAAGGTTTTGAGGTGAACAGGACAGGATGGAGGGTGACACCCCTGACCTGTTACTGGGCAAGGCATGGAGGCAGCGGCAGGACTGACTGAGGGAGCAGCTGACCCTCACCCCCTGGATTTCTGGGTGCCAGAGGAGGCCTGCTTCAGCTTGTGCCACCAAGCCTGCTGTTGCTTCTTTTGGGACTGTGGTGGTCTGGCAGTAGGCGCGGAGTAGGGCTGAAACTGAGAGGGCTTCTTTCGCTGTTTCTGGCCCTTAACGTTCTTCTGAGAGGATGTGACAGAGCCCAGGGTGGTGTAGGACTTCTGTATGCGAGTAAGATGGCCATCAATGCTGGGCATGAACAAGTCTGTGCCCAAAAAGGGGACATCTGCCAACTTGTGCTGAGTGTTGTCTGTAAAGGTCAATATTCTCAGCCATGCCCTGTGGCACATGGCCACTGCCAAGGCCACGGACCTAGCTCAAGAGTTGCCAGTGTCCAGGGTCATTTGGAGCAACTGCTTAGCCACAGCGCATCCCTGGTCACGGACCAACTTAACCAGCAGCTGCAGGTCAGTTGGGAGTCAGGGGATGACCTGGTCCAGTGTGCCCAATAGAGCATGGGCAAGATTGGCCATCATAACGGCTGAACTAGTCTGCTGAAGACATAGGGATGAGGCAGCATAGAGTTTCTTGGCCGCATGGTCCAATTTCTTAAGACTCCTTGTCCGGTGGGGGTGGTGGTATTGACGTCGGGTGCAGTACTAGATTTGGTGAAAAGAGGTGAAGTTTTCAGGCTGCTTTACATTGGAACAAATGCCTTTTTTTCCATTCGTGCTTTGACATCAGTATCTGCTTTGTAAATGAACTGAAAAGCTGCATCTCTAATGCTTTTTGATTATATATATATTTTTCCATTGTTTTTATAGTAACTGATATGTCTAATACACAAGATTATGCACCTAGGGAGAGGGAATCCTAGGGTTGAGTATGAACTAGATGGGATAACACTGGAGACCATCACAGAGGAAAGGGATCTGGGGTAGTCATAGAAGACAACCTCATAGTGGTTAAACAGTACGATAAAGCAGTCAGAAAGGCTAACAGAATACTAGGGTGCATAGGGAGGGGTATAACAAGTAGAAGGATGGAAGTGGTGGTACCATTGTACAACTCCCCTAATAAGACCTCATCTGGAGTACTGTGTTCAGTTCTGGAGGCTCCATTTCCAAAAAGACATACACAGGATGGAGACGGTACAGAGGAGGGTGACAAAAATGGTGTCCGGGATGCAGCATAAGTTGTAAGAGGAGAGACTTAGAGCTGTCACTATGTACTCCCTGGAGGAAAGGAGAGAGAGGGCGGACATGGTAGAGACCTTCAAGTATCTATAGGGGATCAATAGGGTACCAGAGGGGAGCATCTTTCACATGAAGAGAAATAGCAGAATAAGGGGGCACAGCATGAGACTAAAAGGGGGAACTTGAGGAAATTCTGTTTCACTGAAAGGGTGGTGGAGAGATGGAACAGTCTCCCCTAGCAAGTGGTGGGGGTGGCCATGGTTCAGGGATTCAAGAATGTGTGGGATGGGAACATGAGAATTATCAAGCTAGGGTGAAGGGAGTGGGGGGGGGCGGCACTTGTAGCATCTAGGGTACCTTAAGCATTAGAAAGAGGGATAGGGAAGACTGGATGGGTCACAAGGCCCTTATCTGCTGACATCTATGTATCTGAGTACTGTGTTGTAAATAGGGATAGCTGTTCCCTAATGACACGATACCTTTATAAAAATAGTTTTTATCTATAATGAAGGCATTATTGGAACATTTCAGTTTTATATTATTTTGTTTTTCTTCATATCAAAATATATTTATTTACTGCCTGTTTGCTGGTCTTTTCAGTTAGCTAGGCCACTGTGCTTTATCCACACACAGTAGCATATTTTTCTGCCCCCAGACCTCTGCTGTTTTTGCTTTTGTCTCATAGATCAGAAAAGTTGCAGTTCTTTTTGGTCGGGAGCAAAGCTACAAGTTAAGTCTAAAGTTCCAAGTTTGCGGCCACCCGCTGTAAAAGCTGTTTGCTTCTAATGAAGCTGATATTACATCGCCGCCGGCAGCTGCTTCCTCGGGTTGCCAGAGATCAGTCTGGAGGCAGATTCTGTCTGCAGTAAGTGAACCCCACATGCGTGGTGCAAGGCAGCAGGCAGGCAGGAGCAGCAAAGTGCTTATCATCCTGGACAAATCACTGCATTCTCCTGCACCCAGCACCTCGCTCCTTCCATTAATCATAATTACTATGGATTGCGTCTAGCGGAGCTGCCGGCAGCAGGTGGAGATACCCAATTTCCCATCACTTCCCGGCTGAGGTATAAGTTTATAACATCACTAACTAATCCTGCCCACTCTCATTTCTCTTATTTTATTGGGAAATCAGGTTATTATATGTATTTTCCCCTACAGTGTTGGCCCCTGCAGCCTTGCTTGATCATTGAGAGCTGGATGTGGCAGTGGGAAGGCCTTGCTGGTTTTGCTACTGCTTTAGTTTTCTACCTCCTACCAAAACACTTTCATCTGTTGTTTGTGTCTTTGACAACAAAATATAATTCTCATACACAGTTTAGGTTGTATTTACTTGTTTAGCTTCTTCTTCTTGTTTTTTGTCATAACTATGCGCGTATGAAACCATCGTCACTGTCCCCTAGATTTCTTCAGCTCAGGCTGGTAGTGTGCACAGACTGGGGACAGTGTGACCTTTTAGTAAGCACGCAGAGTTATGAACCTGGCAACCCAGGTTTGAATCCCACCACTGCCACTTAATGTGTGACCAACACCAAGTCAGTTAACTTTCTTATGCTGAAGCCTCTGTTTCTCACTCTTTGCACTTCAGCGCTGCCCTCCATTTCTCTGTTTCACTTGACCTCTCTGCTCACCCAACAGCCACTGCCAACTGTTGTAAAGCACTTTGGGATGCAGTGTCTATGAAAGGCACTTTTCCTGCCTACCTGTATTCCTGACATCACAATGCCTTGTTTCTGTGTAAATTATTAGGAATTTCCAACCAGAGTATGATGACAGTATCAAATGCACACATGCATCAAGAGCAGATGAAGCAGTGATCTGCATTTATATTAAAGAGCTAGTTTACTGCTTGAAGTTAACTTTCAAAAGTAGTAAATTACCGCCATTTATATATGAGTACTTTTCTTTCTTTTCCCTTTTGTAAATTGGAACTTTTTCTAACTGACAATAGTTGCTGTGATGTGTAGGACAGCACTGTACCTGCAGGCTACCATATCTAATTCTGTTCATCTTCAGACATCATCAGCATTAGGACCTCACTCATTGTGATATCACAACTGACCAAGAAGAGCGCCAGACCAAGCACTTGCGATGTTATTGTACGTGAAGTCACCATGCTGATGAGGTGAGAGGAACAGAACATCATCACACCTAATACTGTAGGGTAGAACAGCCTTCTAATGAGCAAATGGACTAGTTTGGAAATAAAAAGCTGACTACTTTTAAAAATTAATTTGCTGTTTTTTGTGCTACCTGGTCTTTAAAGTACACAGGTAAAATGAAAAGGGGAAGCTTAAGTGTAGGAAATTCATGAGATGCAAACTGAAATGTGTCTAAATTGCATGCCTTTCAGGATGTCCCTTTAAGAGCATGTGACACCTGTGGGAACACTTTTGAAATTACTTAGTATTTAGGTGTATTTTAATTCCTGTTTTATCTTCCCTCTTATTCTCTGTTCTTAAGGAAATTTGTAAGAAAACAGGATTCCTGACGTTTGGACTTCATCTGACCTTGATCCCTGTCTACACATGATGTCATGATCCCTGCTTGAATCATCATTTCCATTACAGTCAACTGTGCTTCATAAAAGCAAAGGTTAAGACATCAAGTATAGACCAGCAGTGGGAGCAGATGAAGACTAAAGGACAATGATCCTATCTTCAAGCAGTATTTCTTTGTAATAAAGACGGAGGGGAAGTTAGATTCAGAAAACAGTGTATGAAATGTAAACAGAACAAAATTGTACGCAAAGGATATTCTTTTCAAAGTTTTCCCAGAGAATTTAAAGCTCTTTTAGATGTGAAGGGTTCTATTTATTATTCTCAGTGGTTAAAACATCTCTATCTACTAAAATTAAACCCTTAAACGATTAGATTTATAACCGTTATGTTTAACTTTAGTGTTTTCTAGTTTCCTCTTATTAGTAAAACAGGTACTACTGTGTCTGAATCATAGTAGACTTAAGTCTTTAAAAAAGCACCTGACCGTCCCAGACTGACCTGACAATTGCTGTTTGATATCACAGTACATTTTCATGGTGATAGCTATGAAGTCATAAGCAAAGGCACTAGGAGGTCAAATGGGTGCCCAGGCACATGCTTTTTATACATGCTTTTTTGAAAAGACTGCCAAGATGCGTTTAGTCTATCAGAGCTTTGGACACCTAAATTGTGAACATTCTGCGGCGATTAGAGAATCACTGTGTCCCCCGAAAGACCTATACATTACTGCAGAAGTGGCAGGGAAGTGGTCAGCAGTGACCCTGGCGGCAGTTACAGTACTTACACAAGAGAACTGGCAGTTTAGGGGGAGGCTGGAAGCACTAGAATATGAAGTGTGCTCCTGAAATGTGAGGTATCTTCTCCAAATCATTTCTCCATTATGTCCCACTTATGGGTCTCGGCTGGAGCAAATCTTTGGCCAATGGACCGACTCTTCCAAAAATTCTTCTGCATCACTGTCCTTTTCTACCAGTGCCAGCCTTGTTTTTCTTTTTATTCCTTTTTTGTGATGTCAAAGTCCAAGTTGGAAGGGGCTGCTGTCAAGCAGAAAAAAGATCTATCATGCGTTGGTGCCCCTGTTAGAGCAAGATGGCTTTGATGGACTGGCATCAACTCTTCCCATCCTGTCTTGGACCTGAGCATAACATTGATGCCTGTGACACCTGCTTCTTGATGGACTGTCGTACCCTGAAAAGCACACATTGAAGTGAGGTTGACTGATCACCACCTTCTGTGCCAGGCGCCACACATGAGCTTCAAAGGTAAGACTGCTAGGCCCTTTCACTGGGCCTCTTCCTGGGACCTCTTGTTCTACGGAAGCACAGGGTTCTCCTCAACTTCATGGCAATGAGGTGTCTGAGAACCTGGTTGTTGGGTCAGTAGGACAGCTGACTCCTTCTGGGCGGCTGGCTGAGAACCCTCCACAATCTGACTACCTTAAGCAGCAGATGTCTCCAGTGGTGGGGCTGAAGCTATGTGCGCTTGGTACACACTAGTGGACACTTCAGTGCTATTTCTGTGGTACACATGCTGTTGTCACCATTGGCAGTAATGACGTGTTGGGTGATACTTGAGATGGCGCCGGGCCTCCCCTCAACACTGTTCATGGTGTTGGAGGAGGGCCTGGCACCAGGGCTGATGGTGCCAGAGCCAGCTTGGGGTCTGTTCCCACCTGTGTTGTTGCTAGCAGCACCAAAGAGGAGCGTGACTCAGAGTCCAGAAACTGCTCCGGCCAAGGTGTTGGGCCTAGGTCCAGCTCTGGGTATGGTGGTGACAGAGATGCTGGCCTGGTACCTGTCCTCGACTCTGGTGTCACAAGTGACACAGAGGAGGGTCTTGGCATTGGGGCCGAGGTCATTACCAAGCATGGTGTTGGGGGCAGTGGGGACCCTGGTGACAAGGAGATGCCTGTTGTCAAGAATATCACCTGTCCTGAGTTTGGTGGGTAGCGCCAACTTGGGAGTCTGATGATGTCCTGGGACGGGATTTCTGGAGTCTTGTATCGATGTAGTCACCGGTGAGAACTGGAGTCACCCCATGGGAAGGGCACTGATCTGGTTACTGTTCTGATGTAGGGGGACACCCTTTGGGCAGTTATGGCCAATCATCTCCTTGGCAAGGCCCCCGTCACAGTTCCATAGCCCAGGCTGAGGCCCTGGAGACCAGGAGTCTCATCCCCCTCTAGAAGGGCCTTGCCGCTTTATGGAGAGGATGCCCTCGTTGCTAGGCCCCTCAAGGCTGCTGACATTGGACCATCACTAGCCATGGGTTGGTGCCCTCGAGGATTTGGCATAGGAAGTCTGACAGGGTCCAGTAGAGTCCCCTTCTCCCCAGTGCCAACCCTACCGGGAAGCGGCACCTCATCTCCATCTACGTCCTCTGCAGAGGACAGCGAGTCATCTGTCTACCTCACCTCTTCTGCTGCATATGCCCTATACCAGCAATTCTTGGCGGAGATTCTCCAGGCACTTGACCTTGCAGTTTTTACCAGCTGCAGTTAAGCGACTCTGCCATTGGGACTCCTTGAAGTTTCCAGTATTGATACAGTTATTATTCTCCATGGCCTAGAGCAAAATAGGAGGTGTCTAGGGCCTTGTGGAGGCATCCCTCTGCCACTGCTGCCACCCCCTGATGTAGATTGTGCCCTCACAGACGCAGTGGGAAGAACGTTTTTCACCTTGGCATGCCTTCTTACATGTGTGTCTGTATACTAGGCCCATATGGTGACCTACAGTCATCTCCTGTGGTTCTAGCTGAGCAACCTGCTGACTGCGATACCACAGAGTGAGGCAGTCAAGAAAGCCATTGACCTTTCTACCCAGGGTTTGGAGGTAGCATGGCACCAATCAAGGGTATCTTATGATGCCAGCAAGGTGGTTTCTAGACTGGTGGGAACAGTAGTCTGTCCGAATGACAGGGTGGCTTTGCCTGTCTGGCTTGCACCTTTGGCCCGGTGTAAGATGCTGAGCTCATATTTCCAAGGAGCACAGCTTTTCTCCCAGGGGGTCAGGCAGGAGCTTTTGGCACTAGTGGACCCAACTATATAGCGAAGTCTCACCTGCTGCCCCCTTAGGCCAGCCAACAGTAGCTGTTTTAGCATAATCTGACCTTTAAAGTGAAGTACTTGACATTTTTCAGTGGAGTGCTACCCAACTGACAAAACTATGACTCCCATGAAAAAATTCTAGATCTGCTCCTAGCTTTTATAAAACCCTCCTGCTCCTGTGCCACAGGAGTCCTCACCTGGCCCTAACCACTCTCAGGTCTTACCAGACCTGTGAAGGACCTCCACCATCTGGTGTTCTCCACCATGCAGAGGGCTGAGGGTACATTGGATACCCTCAGGTTGAGCCAGCTCCTTCCTCAGAAAAAGGAATCTTGGTACTCTCTCTCTTGAGGTAGTACAAAAATATTGGCAGACTGGATGGACCCTTGGTCTTTATCTGCCATCGCATTCTGTGACTAATCTATGACTCAATGGAGAAGATTGATTCAGGGAAGATAGAAATTACGTACTTACTGTAACTGGAGATATTCCTGAATATCTTGTTCATTGAGTACTGCACCCCCCACTCCGGTTTAGCAGAGCCAGTGCCTCTGGGCAGCTCAGCCTGGGGCATGCACCACTGATGATGTCCTTTTGGGGTCTTCTACCACCCCACAGCTCTTCCCCCTTTGGGGCTTCTTTGGAAAAAAAAAGATAAAAAAAAGCTTTTTGTCAGTCTCTTTCCTGCCCTGGGCACATCCCCTTTATTCTGGGTATATTCCTGTTAGTTACTAACTGTAACCTACACCCACTGGGTGCCATCCCGGTTTAACTCCATTTGACAATAGCCCTGTCTGTGGGTATGTGCTAAATACCAGATTGGATCAACCTGAACTAGCCGTGAAGCAGGTTACTTCCCTGTTGCATGCAGGAGGAGACAGGTTAACTTCTCTACTGTAGTTTCTTCTGGCTGTGTCAGGCAGTTCTTCTCAGTTCCTTGGTTGGCAAGTATTTTTACCTCAGACCATGTTCTGGCTGTCATGCCCAGCAGGCTCAGGTGATAACTGAGGAGATGGCCACAGTTCTACTCCTTTTCAGCTGAACAGTCTTGCAGTGCCGCATGCACCAGTTGTTTTCTCTGCCCATCCTGGCTTGGAGGTGGGCAGTCTGTTTTTTGTTTTTAAAGTGCCTTCACTGGTGGTATGCTAATTGTTTGGGAATCACTTGCATGTATTGGATGGCACACTTATGCACACTTATGCACACTTAAGCCACCTCATTTACAAAGGGGTCCATTGGAGCCAGAGCCCATATGTATATGGGACTGCTGTCTTATTCCCACTACCTTTACCAGCCTGCTCTTGCTGCTAGGCTAGTGGTGACTTTTGAGGCTCTGGCTTAATAACCAGCCTAATCTATCTGTGCCAACTTAGCATACCCCTTCTTCTCCTTCTTAAAGTTAGTAGTTGACTTTTATTTCTTTGCTTCATTATTGCTGTTATATCATTTCCCTAACCTAGTGGGCTAGTGTTTTTCTCAAGCCCTATCTTATTTTTCCCACTTTGCTTTTCTCCTGGTAGACAAAACTGAGGTTGGTGATTGAGTTGTCAGTGGTTATTGACTGGTGCATGGCATCGCATGGGGTGCACAAGCACCATGCCCAGTAGCTGTTATCAACCCCTGGCCAAGGATTTGCTCCCAGGGGGTCCTAGTGCCTCCATCCCAGACCCATAAATGGTACTCAGTGGAGAAGATATTCAAGAAAATCTCCAGTTACATTAGGAACATAATGTTTCTTTGTGGGAGTTATGGAGGGAGTTGAGGCTCATGATATACTGGCCGTGTTTTGGTCCTGGTTTAAGAACACCCTGCAATTACCAGAGGTTTTTGATCTGCATCTAACACTGTTAGTCACTCACAATGTTTTTTTTTTTTTTTTTGCATACTATTTTTATCCCTCCTTGCTGAACCCAGCCGCCCACTCTTTCGGGCGGCCAGCCTTTCACCCACCATCACCTCTCCCATTCTGCCATCCACTGCTCCCTACCACCCAGTTGATCTGAGTGTATCCCTTCGCCGGGGGTGGGGGGAGCCCTCCTGCCCGCCTGGGGCCATTGGGAAGTGAGACTGGAGTGCTTGTAGGCAGTTACTTCTATGCCGGGCAGAGGTATGCAGCCTCCATTGCTTTGCACCATGGGGAGGCGGGGCAGCCATCATCTGGCCGGCATGGGTGACCACTTTTTCTCCCCGCCTACAGCACCACTCCTTGTAGTGCCCCTGATCTCCACCGTGGGCCACTATAGAGCGAGGCAACCCCTACAACCCACCCCAGGAGAGGAGAGCAGGCCTCCGGATGTGTAACCCTCTCTTTCCTCTGCTGACCCCCAGCGCCCCACACGTCTGCTTCGAACCTGGGTCACCGGTGTGGCATCCAGCGCCTCAACCCTTAGCTCCACCGGGCCGGCCGTCACACACAGTGTTGATTCGCACTACAGGATTAAAGGTTCGGGATCTAATCATTGCTGTGGGCAAGGCAGCCTAGCTTGTCCATTAACTTTGGAGGGGGAATATATTAACATTTGCCCTGACCTGTCCTATCAAACACAGACTAGGCGCAAACAGTTTGGTTCTGTTCATCAGTGCCTTTGAATCCTGTGAACCACTCACTCTTTTTTGTTGCCGGCACACCTCCATATTATATAGGGAGGCAACACTTTTCAATAAAATGATCACCAGGATACCAGTAGATGGGTGAAAAAAGTAGAGCGGGAGTGCCAGCCCCGTGAAACCCCTAAATTGGGTCCAGAGATGAATAAATTGAGTGACTGATCACCTGTACAGGGTAAGCCCGTTATGTTTAAAAACTTTTCTAAACCTTATGATCTGTGTTCTTACAGAACGAGCTCCCTGAGTTATGTTTGCAGCTGGATTTTTTCTTTGAAATGTTGGGACTCCTGTTGGGAATTTAGTAATGGCGATAACAGACTGGTCAGCTGGCAGACTTTTACCCGATCATTTTCATCTAGCATCTAGAGGGTCCTGATGTTTTTATTCTGCTTTCTTAAGAGTCAATAGTTGTTTTCATTTTTTAATGTCCCTTTTGGGGCAGGTTAATTGCCCCACTGACTGTTTTATTGACTGTGCTCAGAGCAAGAACAGTGATCCCCATGCTTAGGGGTAAAGTTTTACTAGTATTTTTGACATCTGCAAATGTATTTATTTATTTAAAAACTGGCAACTAGGAGAGGCACACTGAGCTGAGGCTCGTTTCCAGGTGTGACCCGGTGTAGGGGAAACAGGAGAAGCACAGTATAATACATGAGACAAGTCAACAGAGCAACAGTTGGAAAATTATATGGTGCAAAAACAGAATTATATAGACAAATAAAGTGCAGTCACAGCACAAAGAGATACCATATTTAAGTGCAAGAGAAAAACGACAATCCACGGTACACAGTTAATAACTGACGCAGGCGAGAGACTTGAAAACGTGCTTTAGCCTAGCCGTGTGCAGATGGAAGGGCAGAGAAGGTAAGGAAGTGTAATCAGTAGGCAGGCAGAGGAAACTCAGCCAAGGAATAGTTGAAATAAGGCCAGTGGGGAGGAAGAGTAACGGGAGGAGGAAGAGTAATGGGAGCAGGTGGGGTATGATTGCTGTTTCAGCTGGTGCCTGAGGGAGCCAAGGGAGTAAGAGGGTGAGGGAGGAGGGAGTTGTTCCAGACTCAGTGAAATCAATAGGAGAAGGCAGATTGCCCAGCAGAGGAACAGGGGTGAGGGTTTGGGAAAGTGCGATGATCCCTGGAATGGAGGGAACCGGGGGGGGGGGGGAGTTGGGAGAGGAGAGGTAGGAGGGAACTAGACCATTATTTGGGTATGAAGGAGGTACAGTGAGCCTGATGACATGAGGGCAGAGGGAGCATGGAAAGGGAGGAGTAGAGAGAGCAGTGGTGAGTGAGTTCAAAGGGGGAGTTTGTAGCAAAGCGGCAGAGTGAGTTGCAGAGGGTGTCTAGTCTGCCAAGGGAAGTGGAGGGGGTGGTGCCATAGACTACATCTGCATAGTCGAAGACAGGGAGCACCATTCTGGTAACAGGCTCCTTGCGAATCTGCAGAGGTAAGCAGTCTTTATTGCGGTACAAGGCATTAAGCTTGGGATGGAGATTAGCATGGATAGCATCAATATGAACAGAGAAGTCAAGCTTACCGTCGAGCCACACATCAGAGTACTTGCAGGATTGCATCACTTTAAAAAGGGGGGGGGGGCATGAGTCTGGCTAGTTTCTGACTGGTTCCAAAGATCATGGACACAGTTTGTGTAGTATTGACCCAGAGTTAGTTCAGTTAGAACCAGTACAGAATGTTGTTGAAGTCCTGCTGGAGCAAGTCTTCAACAGCTGTGGAAGACGGACTGGAGGTGAATATGACTCTGTCATCAGCAAACGTGAATATGCGAGCTGGCACAAGCAGATGGGAGGTCATTCAGGAAACTGAAGAAGAGGAAAGAGCCCAGGATGGAGCCCTTAGGGATCCCGGTCAGGATGGGTAGTGGAGGTGACAGGATGTGCCCTACCTGTACTGATTTTGTTGAATAGGCTGCAGCATGGTATAGTAAACCCATACTGAAGTTAGACTACTTTTTAAATGTTAAAGGAGTGGTCAGGGGTATGGCAGCTAAGTTTCAGTGCGAAAAATTGCGAAATCATGCACTTGGGGCACAAAAACCCAGGGGGGAGTATAAACTGGGAGAGTGGTATTAACGACCACAAAACAGGAAAGAGACCTGTGGTAATCATATCTGATGACCTAAAGGTGGCCAGACAGTGTGACAAGGTAGTTGGGAGAGTTAGTGAGATGCTGGGGTGCATTGGGAGGGGTATCACCAGCAGAAAGAGGGAGGTGATGTTACCTCTGTATAGATCGCAAATGAGACCTCACCTAGAGTACTGTGCATGAGCTTAGTTATATAGAGAAGATGACCAGTTTTTTTCTTACTCTGGTTATCTCCCCTTCCCCTAACCACCTGCCCTCCACTCTCACTTGATCCCTCAGGCACTTCCACTGACCTCTTCTGGGACTTCAGTCCAGATCTTCCCCTATCTGAACCCTGCAGCACTTTCACAGGTAACCCCAGTGCACCTCCTCTGGCTTGCCATTGACTTCAGTCACGTGGACTGGACTATTTTCTGTCAGTGAGGTCTCCTTACTCCATATTGGAAGCGATCTGTGGCGTCACCCCGTAATTGAAGAATGACTGTCATGTGGTCACTGCAGACTCTCACCATATTAGGCGCTGCTAGGGTGGCTAACCTGACCTCGCAACAGAGCACAACACCTCTGCATCACTTCCTGATAGTACTGTAGTGCATTAAGATATGATGTTGCCAAAAACTTATAATTAATTTGCCATTTTTGCCTTGCAGTATTATTCTACCAGTCTTCTTTAATATCTTCATAAGTGACATTGCAGAAGGACTAGAAGGGAAGATATGTCTTTCTGCAAATGTCACTAAAGTCTGCAGTAGAGTGGACACTCCAGGGGAGTGGGGAAAAAATGAATGGAGATCTAGGGAAGCTTGGGGAGTGGTCAGGAATGTGGCAACTAAGTTTCAATGTGGAAAAAGTGCAGAGTCATGCATTTGGGGTGTAGAAACCCAGGGTCGGAGTACAAAATGGGGGGAGTGGCACTGGTGACCACCATACAGGAAAGAGATCTGGGTGTTATGATCATATCTGAGTGATGACCTGAAGTGGCCAAACAGTGTGACAAGGCAGTGAGGAGAGCCAGTGAGATGCTACGGGTGGGGGGTGGGTATCACCAGCAGAAAGAGGGAGGTGGTGATACCTCTTTATAAATCTCTGGTGAGACCTCACCTAGAGTACTGTGTCCAGTTCCGGAGTCCTCATCTCTGGAAGGACATAGACGGAGTAGAGGCAGTCCAGAGGCGGGCAACTAAAATGGTGTGAGATCTGCATCAAAAGCCCTATGAGGAGGAACTGAAGGACCTCAGTATGTACACTGTGGAGGAAAGGAGGGAGAGAGGGGATATGATAGAGACTTTAAAATACCTCAAGGGTGTAAATAAGGTTCAAGAGGGAAGCCTTTTTCAGAGGAAAGGATGCTCAAGAACAAGGGGTCATGCTATGAAGCTGGAGGGGGGTTAGACTCAGGGGAAATATAAGGAAGCACTTCTTTTTTTTTTCACTTTCTCTTTATTCTCCCCCTCCTCGCAGCTCTCCCCTCTTCAGGAGACACCTACGGCCTTTTCAGCCCTTGCTCACCTACCTGGTGACCGGTGCAGTCCATCCCCCATGGAGCCGTGGTTATACCCCCCAGGCGGTATGGGGTGGGGACCCTTACACCCCGATGCATCTACGTCTTTTCGTCGGAACGCTGTCTCCGGGCCGATAGGGGCAGTGAAGGTCTGGGCCTGGTGCTCTGTCTACTGGGAGGCTATGCAATTATTTTTTCCGATGTTCTCTCGGTGTGCCATGTCCCAGGATGTCAAGGCGCTGAAGCTCTGATGTCTGGCATGTCGCCCCTCTGTTGAGCGTCGGGCTTGCTGTACCTCGGGTCTCCAACCAGGGCCAGACAAGAGCAGAACTCTGGTTCCTCCTTCCCCCCGGAGAGGACGAGCAGTCCTTAGGACGCTCAAGTCCTCTTCCCCCCGGCTGTCCCTCCAGCTCCCGGCTCATTCCTGAACCGGGTGGCTGGCCGTTACAGCGTGAAATCCACCCACTGCGCGTGGGCCGGCCCAGGAAGCACTTTTGAGAGAAAGTAATGAATGCCTGGAACAGTCTCCCTGAGAGGTGGTGGGGACAAAAACTGTAATGGGATTTGCTGGTCCCATGGCAAGGAGGGCAGAGGCTCCCATTTTGTCTCACCTGCCGCCACACTGGTGACCCGGGTTCGGTGATGGACTCGGGTTCGCTGAGGGCTGGCCGGGAAGAGGGGGGATTGAGTGTCTGGAGGACAGCTCTCCTTCTCTGTGGTGGGAGAGTTGCGGGTCCTGGCACCTGTCTGGCCCCTAGCGGAGGCTTGGGGATCAGCAGCTAATGCCGGCACAATGGGACTTGGAGGGTTAGCAGTCGTCGATGTCGTCTCGCACACGGTAGCGTGCGTGGGGCGTCTGGACGACATTGCACAGCCATCCTTCCCTGAGTAGTTAGTAAATAGGCTGGTCACAGCATGGATGAAGCTGACCCTCCGCAGGCTCCATGCCAGATTGCAGGACCCCTCTCGCATACTGAATCCGTAAGGTCAGCGGGTGGCCCCTGCTGTCAGACTCCACCATGAGGGTAAGCTGTTGGGGAAGCAGTACGGTTCTTCGGGGGGGGGTAAGCCATGGGGGAAGACTGGGTGAGGGGAGTACCTGCCTGGACGTCTGCGATGGGGCAGGGGGGCGGTGGAGGGTTAGGCTGTGTTGGGTATAAACAAACTCACGGCAAAAAAAACAGAACTGTAATGGGATTTAAGAAGGTATGGGACAGGTATAAGGGAACCTTAGAGGTAAGGATGGGGGGGTAAAGCCAGTGTAACCCCCATGCCACTTATAGCAAGTAGGACACCCCCATCAAATCTGACACTAGTACCCATGTATGGCATACCATTAACTTTCAGCAGAAAATTCAAAATGTGGTACCACCCTTGGTGTTAGGATGTATACCAGGCTTATCTCTAGAGGAAGAGTGGTGGAGGTACATGAACAAAATTTGTATATTACAACCATGTCTAGGGTAGAGGGCTGCTAGGCGTATGCTAGATCTAAACTGCTGAGGGGACCCCAGTAACGCCACACCAGAAGCAAGAATCAGATTGCCCAGAACCGGAACTGGAATTGTGCAGTGTGGCTTTATTTAACAGATGGCAACTTAAAGCAGGTAGTGGACCCCCATGGGTTGGTCAAGGCAAAACAGGTACATCTTTAATGGACTCTCCTTGCATGCAGTACAGTTCGAGAAACAAAACATCTTCCCCATTCCCAAATGGTGCATATACATGGGTCTAGCCCACACACTCCAAACCATTTTACTCTCTTGGGTGAACCCCAAACAAATTGTTTCCTTCCCACACTTGGATGAACATTAAACATTTTCTTCACACACTGGGGTGAAGCACTGAATCCCTTTCACACACTGGGGTGAACAATAAACATTTCCTTCATGCACTGGGGTGAAGCACAGAATCCCTTTCACACGCTTGGGTGAACTAAGTATTTCTTTCACTCACTTGGGTGAACTAAGGGGCACTGACCGGTGTGATCTAGCCTTCTCTAAGGACACCCCCCTCCTCCAGAAATGAAGCCCCTAATGTTGGAGAACTTGTCTCCTAAAACAGTACTTACTGACCAGTTGCTTCTTCCGCTGTGCAGGGAACAACTAAAGGACTCCTTTTCCTGGGTAGCATGTCAGAAACAGTCTCTCACAAGTTCTTTTCCAAAAGGCAGCTGAAAACAAGTCAGGATCTTCAGGGGATTGCCCCTTGGACCCACTGAGAAAAGCAGTTCCTTCCACTTCACTTGGAGTAGAAATCAGTAAATCCTGCTGTAGAAAAGATCACCACCACTTCACTGGAAGCTGGAAATTGTAATCCACAATAGGGTGAGAAATCCTGGCTCCTCAACTCAACCCACTGGCAGACCTCCTGCCACTCTCACTCCCAACTCAGCAACAACTGGCTACCAAGTCAACATTCTAAGGCTCCCCAGAGCAGCTGTACACACAGAGGGGGTTATGCTGCTGCAAGAGTTCCAAAATGACATAATCATTCTTCTCTTAGGCCAGCTGAGTAAACAGTGATGTCATTGTGTAAGAAGACCCTAATGAGCTCCCTACCTGCTACCTGCTTAACACTAACTCTGTTAGGATTCTGGTAACCTCAGGGGGCTGGGTGGTTACACTCACCACAACCAGAACACTGGCCGTCCGCAGCTAGAACACGGCCTAGTACCAAGCCATCCTACCTCTGTGCTCCCTATGGGGAGGTTGCACAAGTTCTCCCCTACCATGTGCTAGGCACAGGCAGGTAACACTGAAGGATACAGCCCGCTGAAGAAACTTCAGCTCCTGTCGTACTACTGTACTATCTATGGATTCCCAATGGCTCCAAGAAATTGCCTGAAGCATGTCCTAACAGACATCATTGGTGACCCCTATCTGGACTCAGGACCACCAACCTGCCTTCCTCTCTAGTCCTCTAGGGAAAACTATATGACCTATGCTACCTACCAGGTGCCCAAAACCATTTTACATTAAAACTGTAGCCCACTTTAGAAACATGCAGAACATTACATTTCCTAAAATCTACAAAGTACAAAACAATTTCCTCCTGCAAAGCAAAAAAATGGTTAGACGTTATATCACAGTTGCACAAAGTCTTAACAACTCTACACAACAGAGGACTCAAGTCCTAAAAATGCTCTTCTTGTCTTCTTTCAGCAACACCTACAAAAAAAAATTGCAAAAACACATTCTGCACACAACACAACCTGTAAAACCAAAACAGTGACCAAAGCCCTCCCACTGAATACTGCACAAGCCCAAAAAGCATTTTAAAAGGATTTTCTATAAAAGTACAAAAATTGAAACATAAAAGCATTTACAAAAACATTTTGGGGAGGGGAATCCATACAAGTCCTAAAACTAGGGAAGAGTCCAGAGTGCCAAGGCACTACAAATAGTGTCTTTCCTAGGCCGGAGCCTGCTGAAGCACAGTTCTTGGACAGGTACATGGCCTGCTAGCACTGCAGTCCAGTTCAAGAAAGTCTAAAAGTTGAATAAAGCCCCAAGGACATCCTCAGTTGCAGGAAAGCAGTCAAATTAAAATGAAAAAAGTACCTTACCAGTATCTAGGCGACAAATGGATGTCATCACCTCCTCTCTGGACCTGTGGCCTGATGATCTTTGGCTGCTGGACAAAAGAAATCTTTGGATCAGATGCTTCCACGACCTCCTACTGGACCCGGACTGGAAATGTTCTCCAACTGCTGGAGATGACAAACCTGGATGCTACTGCAGATGAACCTGGATCACCAGAAGAAAGGCACCTCCATTCTGGGTTGCTGCCTCTTCAGTGGCAGATTGCTGGGCTGGCATCGTTGCATTTTCTTGGTAGGCAGACACAATTACTGATGAGTGGCATTATTCAAGGGTAGTACTACTCGGGATGTGGTCATAGACTGTTTCCCCATCTGGACGCACCATAGGAACATTGTAGAATGTCTATTGGCCAGACTTGTCTATAACTCTCACTGCATCAATCAACAAAGTTCTGCCACACTTCCAGAATTTCAGTCTTTCATTATACACTTTAATTCAGACCCATTTGTTTACTCTAGGGTGTGAGTTGGCACAAGCGTCCTTCCACAACCAGGCATGCCTGTTTTCCTCAATTTCTTTCTAGATTTAGCGAGAGAAGAAAGAGTGTGAAGGTCTATACTCGGCCACAGCTCGTCGATGAACAATTCTTTCTTCTTTGCTGCTTTGACCAACTCCAAACCAGAGGCATGCTTTGGGGGTGGCCAGTCCTGGTTGAGCCAGCTACGAGCACACAGTGCAGAGTAAAAACAGTCCACTGTAGAGTCTTCCTCCATTCTGGTCTCAGGAGGCTCCACTGAAGCTGATGCTAATGGCGACTCACTGGTTCCCACCATAACCATTGCAGCTTTTTCTTCCATACATTCTGCCCAGGAGCTGATAATTGCACCAGCTCCCGAAATTGTCCATTCAAACAACATGAAGTCTTGCTATATTATGACAAGTGCAGTTTGTCCCACCACTAGAACTGCTCTGGAGGTGAAAGAGTTAACTTCCATGCAGAGCATGGAGCTTAGAGCGCGAGCTCGGTTAAAGAAGCTCTGTTAGGGTGGTTTCAAACCGAAACCGTCAGATTCTTTACTCCGCCTCACTGAACAGTCGCTCCGGAGATTCCTCCTGCTGCTCGGTTCATTTCCTCGGTTTAAAACGTTTTTTCTCGGTTGAATTTAACCACGATTTATTTATTTTAACCGCAAACCGATCAGTTCAAGCTCTGTCTATGGTATTGTAAGTAATAGATAGGTTTTCTGTGTGGAACTTGTAAATCTTTATCGGTTCGGTTTGCACCGATCGAATTGTATTTAAACTTGGTTTTAAAGCCTTTTAAGGCTTGTTAGAGTGCGGTTCCCGGTTCTTATCGGTTCTAAAAAAAACGGATTTCATTACGGTTTTTTCCACGACCCGTGACACGGTTGGAAACCGATATGGTGTTCACCTGACACTGCCGTTAAAAAGGGCAAGTTTGTTGGTTAGGCTGGCATCATGTCTGAGAAACCCAAAAGAAAACCGGGCCCACTGGTTTCAGCACTGTAGTGTCTGTGGGGAAGCTTTTGCCAAGGCTGACCCAACACTACATGTGTCTATTGTCTGGGGTTTGACCACCTCAATTCAGACTGCCAGATTTGTAAAATTTCCTGCAGCCACCCTGGATAAGAGAGGGCAGGCTCCAGGAACAAGAGGCCAAAAGTCTGCTGACCGGATGGCCAGCCCGGTTCGGAGAGTGCCCTCTGACCAGGGCCGAGACTTCCTCAAGAACGTAAAAGCTGGCTCTGAGGAGACAGTTCCAGCAAAGAAAACTAAAAAATCAGCAGGTTTGGAGTCCAAAATTCCTTCTCCAGCTGCTGCAGAGATAGCCAGGGCAATACAGATTGTCCAGTCACTGTCCCTGGTTCCCTCCGAACCGCCACTATCTGGCAAAAGGTCGGTTCGGTCGGTTCCACCGGTTCAGAAATATGATATAGAAGAGTTTTATGAACCAGAGGAGGGGGAGGATGATTATGATCAGTGTGAATGTGACTTTGAAAGTCTGGATGTGCCCATTGAACTGGACATCTCCCCAGACAGACCTTTAGGTGAATCTCCCCCTAGGCTTTCTGAGTCCCCTTCTCATTTTTTGTTTTATAAAAAGTTGCTGAGACCCTCCAGCTTCCCTTAGAGGAGGCTTTGGATGAGCAAGAGGAGCCAGACTATGTAGAGATGATGGATATCCCAGAGTCCAGGAGATTGTCCATCCCTTTGCATAAATCTTTTAGGAAACAATAAAAATTTTGAAAGCTCCTAATTCTGTGCCTCCCGTAGACAAAAAGATGGACAGGAGGTACACTTTGTCAGGTCCTGATACAGATTTTCTTTCACAGCAATGCAGTCATGTTGGGGTAGTTCGGGCTACAGCCTGTGATAAAGCTAATATTCCCCTGGCTTCACATCCTCCTGACAAGGACTCCAGGAAGATTGATGCCATGGCCAAAAAAAATACATGGCAGCATCCTTGGGACTCAGACAAGCAAACTATATGCTTATGTTGAGATACTAGAAATCTAGATGGGATACTGTCATGGCCTTAGCAACAGGTCCCTGGCCAGCTTGTAAAGGAGCTGGAGCAGGTGGCTCTTGATGGTAGTGAGGCATCTAAGGTGCAGTTCCATGCTGCAGTGGATTCTAATGATGTATCCTCTAGAGTCATGGCTACATCTGTGGCTTTTCGTAGATTGGCCTGGCTCAGGTGTACTACTTTGTCACAGGATACCCAGTCTAAGGCTATGGATTTTCCTGTGGTGGGAAATTCTCTGTTTGGGGAGCAGACAGAGAATTATATGAAGAAAATGGATTAATATAGAACCACTTATAGGAGTGCACAAGCCAAGGAACGGCAAGCCACTCCTCAGAGGCAGCCCCCCAGGGGTAGGGGCAGGCCTTTTCACAGGCCTTTTTACCAGACCCAGGCCTCCTCCTCTTCAGCCTATGCTCAGAGGGGGTTCTTCAGAGGGAGAGGCAGACGGGGTACGAGCAGGCCTGCTCCCACCCCTCAGCCTAAAGCCCCTGCCAAACAGGCACCCTGATGGGATGCCCAGGGTGGCTCTCCATTACCTGTAGGGGCAGGCTGGCTTACTTCATCCAGGACTGGGAGTCTTTAACATCAGACAGGTGGGTCCTGGAAGTAGTGAGCCAGGGTCTGGTTCTCAGCTTCAAAAATTTCCAAAGATGAGAGCCAGATCTTTTCCACCTGCAAACCTTTAGAGACTCTTGCTTTGGAAACAGAAGTCTCAACCCTCCTGGCTCTCAGAGCTGTAGAAAGGGTTTCTCCCCACACCAGGGCAAGGGTCTGTACTCCAGGTACTTCCTTACCCCAAAGAAGACAGGAGAGTGTGCCTATCCTGGATCTAAGATATCTAAACAAGCACCTTTTAAAACCAAAGTTCAAAATGGTGACTTGGGAATGATTTTACCCTCTCTAAGGCCAGGGACTGGCTAGCTTCCCTGGACCTCAGGATGCCTACTTCCATGTTCTTATCAGAGCTCCCCACCGAAAGTACCTCAGATTCGAACTGCCCTCAGGCCATTATCAGTTCAGAGCAATGCCCTTCACCTCACTCTGCCCCAAGGGTGTTCTAAAATGTCTGGCAGTAGCAATTGCTCATCTAAGAAGGCAAAAGATTGCCATTTTTCCCTACCTGGACGACTGGCTCATTGTGGGTCAGTCTCCAGACCAGGTCAAATCACACCTGCTAGTTACCCAGCAGTTGCTTACCTCTCTGGGCTTTCTTCTCAATCTTCCAAAGTCAGTTTTGGAACCTGTCCAGGTACTCACCTTTATAGGCGCAGAACTGGACACAAAGCAGGCCAGAGCCTTCCTTCCCCTGGAAAGGGTAACGACCTTAGTAGCCCTGGCCTCGTCCTTCACTCTGCAGGTCTCTCGACCAGCAAGGCATTTCCTGCAGCTCCTAGGACACATGGCTGCTTCCACAGCTGTAGTGCAAGGAGCAAGATTTCAGATGAGGACATTCAGTTCCATTTGAGAGCTTTCTGGTCTCAAAGAAGAGATCCCTATCCAGTTAATCCAGTGACTAGTACCCTGATCCAGGCCCTTCAGTGGTGGCAGGATCAGAGCAATCTGAGACAAGGGGTGCCTTTCAATCCCTCTGTCCACTCCTTGACCCTTACTACAGATGCATCCCTCTTGGGATGGGGAGCTCCACATGGGCACCTCTCCACCCAGGGTTATGGTCCCTCCAGAATCTCTGCTCCACATCAATCTGTTGGAACTCAGAGCTATTTTTCTAGCACTTCAGGTTTTTCTGCATCTGTTCAGAACAAGGTGGTACAGGTCAGAACAGACAATACCACACAATGTGGTACATCAACAAACAAGGGGCACTCGGTCTTGCCTTGTGCACGAGGCAATAAGTTGTGGTCTCTGGCTTATTCCCTGAACACTTCCCTCATAGCAGTTCACCTCCCAGGCAAGGACAATGTCCTGGCAGATGCTCTCAGCAGGATTTCCCAGGGCCATCACGAATGGTCACTGGATCCCCTAGTACTGGGGATAGTGTTTGCCAGGTGGGGCACCCCTCAGATAGATCTTTTTGCAGCCCCAGACAATCATCAACTTCCACTTTTTTTGTTGCAGGCCCCCAGTGTTGGGCTCAGTCCCCCAGGATGCCTTCCTCCTCGATTGGGAGGGGAAGTTTCTCTATGCCTCCCCCCCCTCCCTCTCCTGTTCAAGGTGCTAGTCAAAATCAGATCTCAGCCCTGCAAGATGATTCTGATTGCTCCAGACTGGGCCAGGCAGCCCTGGTACCACTCCTTCTGTCCTTAGCAGTCCATCTTCCCTGTGTCTCCCCAGGAACCACAATCTGTTAACCTGTGCTCAGGGAGAGTTTGGTATCAGATCTCAAATCCCTCAACCTCAAGGCTTGGCTCTTGAGCAGTTAGAGTTGCTGATTTACAACTTTCTCAAAGTGTTCTGAAATCCTGAAGGCTGCTAGGAAGCCTTCCACCAGGGCTTCCTATAACTCCAAGTGGAAAAGGTTTTCCATATGGTGTTCTGGGAAGCATATTTCCCCGGAATCTGCTGATCTACCCACTGTATTGGACTATATGGTCCATCTTAATTCTTTGGTACTGAGACCAGCTACCCTGAAAGTGCACTTGGCAGCTGTCTCTACCTTCATCTCAGCAGGGAAGCCCTCTTCTCTTTCTGCTCACCCTGTATTTTCCAAGTTTTTTAAGGGATTGCTTCATACCAATCCTCCATTCAGGGACCCTGCCCCTGCTTGGGATCTTAATGTTTGCATTGCTCAGCTGATGCAACCCCCCTTTGAGCCTCTGTCTTTGGCAGAGCTTAAGTATTTGACTTGGAAAACTGTATTTCTAGTAGCCATCACTTCTGCCAGGCGCATAAGTGAGTTACAGGCTTTATCAGTAGAGACTGACTTTATTTCCTTTCACAGGGATAAAGTAGTCCTCAGGACTAACAGGAAGTTTTTGCCTAAGGTGGTTTCGGATTTCCACCTTAACCAATCTGTTTCACTTCCAGTGTTCTTCACTGACCATTCCTCCTCTGGTGAGAGGAGGCTGCACAACTTAGATGTTAAGGGGCCCCTAAGTTACTACATAGGCATCCAAGGGTCACGGGTTTGACTCCCTCCAACTATTTCTCACTTATGGTGAGGTTGGGAAAGGGAGACCTGCCACTAGAGATCCATTGCCAGGTGGATCGCTCTTTATCCAATTTTGCTATCAAAGCTGGGTAAGGTTCCCCTCAGGCCTGAGGGGCTCACTCTACCAGAGGTACAGCTGCATCTCTAGCTGCTGCTAGGAGACATCCCTATCTTGGAGATATGTCAAGCAGCTACTTGGAAAACAGTACACACTTTACCAAGCATTACTCCCTGGATATTCAGGCCAGGAGGGATGCTCGGTTTGGCACAGCCGTGCTTCAGAGCCTATTCCCTAAGTAGGTTCTGTCCCTCCTCCATGGAGGTACTGCTGTGTAGTCTGCACTTGTCATAATATAGCAAGACTTCATGTTGTTTGAAGAAAAAATTACTCACCTTAGTAATGTTGTTTCTTCTAATGGAGTCTTGCTATATTATGACCTCCCCCCCAGCCTGCCCCTCTCAGAACTTCTACTTTGGGTATGGGGTGGGCAGTCCACTGTTGGCATTTATTGATGCCCTCTTTCATGTTTGGGTGTTGTGTTTTATTTAGTTATTTTATCTTATTTTTCTGGTCCACTGACTTGAGTCTTGGTGTTGGGACCAGGAAAATGTGTGAATATGTTAGTAGCCAGTTGGCTAGTGTAGGTTACAGCTTCCACACAGAACCTTAGTGAGTTTTGCTGGTAAAGATCTGACAGTTTCGGTTTGAAACCACCCTAGCAGAGCTTCTTTAACTGAGCTCGCGCTCTAAGCTCCATGCTCTGCATGGAAGTTAACTCTTTCACCTCCGGAACAGTTCTAGTGGTGGGACAAACTGCACTTGTCATAATATAGCAAGACTCCATTAGAAGAAACAACATTACTAAGGTGAGTAATTTTTTCTTCTTCACTACCCTCGGAGGCATTGGCCTCCCAAAACAACGCTTCCTTTACCTCAGACTCTCCCACGAGGCTTGGGCTTGGGCCTTCCACCCAAGGATCTGCTGAACCTGCAGTGTCCATATTCACCCTCTATCACTACCTGGAGTAGAAATCAGGAAATTCTGCTGTAGAAAAGATCTCCACCTCTTCACTGGAAGCTGGAAATTTAATCCACACTAGGGTGAGAAATCCTGGGCCCTCAACTCTGAGCCCACCGGCAGGCCTCCTGCCACTCTCACTCCCAACTCCGCAGCAACTGACTACCAACTCAATATTCTAAGGCTCCCCAGAGCAGCTTTACACACAAAGGGGTTTTGATGCTGCGAGAGTTCCAAAATGACATAATCATTCTCCCTCAGGCTAGCTGAGTAAACAGTGATGTTATTGTGTAAGAAGACCCTAATGAGCTCCCTATCTGCTACCTGCTTAACACTAACTCTGTTAGGATTCTAGTAACCCCAGGGGACTGGGTGGTTACACCAGAAATCAGGTAGGTTCTGCGGTGTGACTATAAGTAGGGAAAATGGGCAGACTAGGTGGGCTTAAGCGGTCCTTATCTGCCATCAGATTCTATGTTTCTATGATCTTCATCGAGGGTATCTCTTGCATCAGGGCACACCTATAGAGCTACAGCCGCCAAGCACTAGGACCACACAGAAACTTTTCTAGCTTTCAATCTACAAGGGGTCGTCCATGACAACGTCAGACACAGTGACGTCCCTCCCATATAAATGTGGGCGGCCCTGTGCCCTCCTCAGTTCTTTTCCGCCATTGAGTCTTCACATGGCGACTCAATGGAGACACTGCCACTGCAGTCGACTGCCAACCTCTTGGACTTTGTTGATTCCCTTGAGGTACTTTCAATCAACAAAGTCCAAGAGGGTAGCATCTTTCAGAAAAAGAGATGTGCAAGAACAAGGGGGCACAATTTGAAGATAGATGGGGGACGGCTCAGAGGTAATGTGAGGAAGTATTTTTTCACAGAGAGGGTTGTGGATGCATGGAACAGCCTCCCTGAGGAGGTCATGGAGTCAAGAACAGTGGGGGAATTCAAGAATGCATGGGACAGACATAAGGCAGTCCTAGTCGGGGGTAGGAGGAAGTAAACTGTTGGTTAACTAAGATCTACAGCTTATCTGTTAGGTAGGAAAATGGGCAGGCTAGGTGGGCCAAGCGGTCCTTATCTGCTGTCAAATTCTATGTTTCTGTGTAGAACAAGAAGTTCCTCCACCTCTCTGCCACTGTCCATGGGCTCTCATTCTTCGAAGGCCTGGGACAAGTCTGCCAGGAAGCACAAACACCAGGATAAGGGCTGGGGTAAGAAGCAGTCCTCCCTGGCTCACTCGTGGTCACCACTTCGGGCTACCATGTCATTACTGGAGTCTCAGTCTACCCCAGCAACTGCCACAGGCAGTACTGCCGGCACTGCTAGGCATTCTGATACCACCTATCTTTGATGCCTCAGCTGTTCTATACTCCTGGGAGTTCATGCACCATCTCCTCCTTTCCGGGGTTGCCGCCTGGGCCTGCTAGGCCTGCTCCCTTACCTATGCCATTGACAGCACTGTGTCCTGCTCATCCTCACTCCTTGACGCCATTGGTGACCATTTCAGAGCCTGGCGATGAGGACGAATACTATCTAGCTCTCCTCCTCCTGTAAGGATTAGGATGATGATGAGTATGGAGTGACGGGACTGCTAGCCCCTACCATTCTACCTCCACTGTCTCTTCCAGGTGTGAGGACTCCACCAGCTGTGCTCAGAGGTCCCCACCTCGATGGCCCTATTTCATCTCAGTGATCCGGCAGTTACAAACTGTGATGGGGTTCAATGCTGAGGAGGAGTAGAATGTTACCAGGAGGAATCTGTCAGAGCACCAGGAATTGTCAGATTCTCCTCCACTTATTTTCTCTCCCTCATAGTGGCCTTTAAAGATGCCACTTTGGCTACCTGGTAAAGATCAAATTTGATCCTTGCCATGCCCATAAAGGCAATCAGATTGTACCAAACTCCCTCAGGGGAACCATACTTTGCTGAGTAACCAAAAGCAGATTCAGTGGTGATAAATGCTGCCCATGATAGGACCCAGAAGCCTAAGCACCTCAGCTGTCTTCCCCCGATAAGAAGTCCAGAAAGCTGGACCTCATGGGGAAGAGGACCTTTACCTCTGCTATACTGGCCATCAGGGTCTTGAATTATGTTGCCCACATGGTCAAATTTCAGAATATTCCCTGGAAGAAGGCCAAGGCTGCGGTTTGGGCCCTTCCCTAGGGTCCCCAGAGGCAGGAACTGCTTAAAGCCCTCCAGTCTGGGGCCAATGTTGGCAAATATCTTTTGCGGTGTGCCTATGATGCTGCTGATGCTTTCGCTAGGGCAGTGGCAGTAGGCATCTGCCTGAGAAGGCATTCTTGGTGTCTTGCTTTGCTACGAAGGTGCAGCAGTCCATCTTCAATGCCCCCATCAGAGGCTACAAGCTCTTCAGGGCGGATGTGCAGGACATTGTTTCTGACCTGCAGCCCTCAGATAGGACTCTGCTGTCCATTCACACCCTATACCACACCCAGCCAAAAAGTGGCCAGAAGGTGCCTTCCATAAGCCCAAGCAGAGCATCAGGCCCCAAGGCAAACGCCAGGCAGCAATAGCCCTTCCTGCCCCCTGCCACCTACCTCCACCTCTGGGAAGGCCCCCAGAGGAGTGGGTGCAGCCCTGGCTGCAGGAGTTGGCTCAGCATGAATCCTTGACAGACCTCCACCCTCCAGCACTGCAGGAGGTGGGGGTAGGGGGTAATTTCTCCCTCCACCTGGACAGGTGAAGGGAGATCACAACAGATGTTTGAGTCTTGCAGCTCATAGAACAAGGCCACACTCTAGAACTTCTGCAGTAGCCTCAAACCCCACTCCAGACCACATTCCACTGCTGTTGGAGGAAAGTCGCATGCTGCTGCAAAAAAGGGCCATAGAATCTCTCCCTGCAGATCAGATAAACAGGGGGTTCTATTCCCACTTGTTCTTAGTCACCAGATACACAGGGGATTTAACACCCATCCTAGATCTGAGGAACCTGAACTCCTATATCCAGTACAACTTCAGGATGGTGACACTGTATGGCTTGCTGTCACTGCTGCACCAGGGAGACTGGATATGTTCTCTCGACATGCAGGATGCATACCTGCATATCAAGGTTTGTGCTCCCCACAGACAGTACTGTACTTCTGGTTCCAGTTCCAGGGTGGGCGCTACCAGTTCTGAGCTTTGCCCTTTGGCTTGTCTTCTGCACTTCGAGTCTTTACCAAATGCTTGGCAGTGGTAGCAGCTGTCCTCAGGAGGGATGGGGCTGTACATTTTTCCTTACCTGGATGACTGGTTGCTCAAGGCACAGTCCAGAAAGCAACTACTCCAGACACTGAAATGTACACGACAGTTGTACCATCCTTGGAGTGAAACATGTGGTTCTGTTCACTGGATCTGCAGGACGCGTTCTTTCACGTCGCAATCCGTCCATCCCATCAGCGGCTCCTCCGCTTCAGGGTCGAAGGGATCCTATACAAATTCCGAGCCATGCCATTCGGCCTGTCATCGGCCCCACGAGTCTTCACCAAATGTATTACAGTGGTGGTGGCCCATCTTAGGCGTCGGGGGAGGGGGCAGGATTTATCCTTACCTCGACGATTGGCTCCTAGCAGGTTCCACCCAACAGGAGATGGAGAGGTCCAGGGACCTGGCTCTCCAGACCTACTCCCAACTCAGCCTCCTGATCAACGAGGCCAAGTTGGAAGTCGTGCTTTCTCAGGTGATGGGCTTCATCAGGGCAGAGCTCGACTCTTGTCAAGCCAGCGGCTTCCGGCGGACAGGGCGGAGGTTCTTTCCTCCTTTGCCCAATCATTTCTGGTTGGGCAATTGTGCCCTGCCTGGGACTTTCTGCGCCTTCTGGGTTACATGGTGGCGTGCACCTCAGTGGTCTGTTGGGCCCGGTTGCACATTCGCCCCCTCCAATGTGAGCTGGCTGCCCAGTGGACTCAGCGCCACGCTCATTTCGACCAGCTGATCACTGTAACCCAGAAGATGTGGACCTCCCCAGACCGGTTGCAGGAAGGGATCCCGTTTGTCTGCCCTGAGCCGGCGGTCGTCCTCAAGACTGATGCCTCTCTCGTGGGCTGGGGAGCCCACATGGGGACAAAAGGGCCCACGGGCTCTGGACCCCCCCCGAGGCATCCCGATGCCACATCAACCTGTTGGAGCTCAGAGCAGTCAGACTGGGTTGTCAGCTTTTGCTCCTCAGCTCTGGGTCAAGTGGTTCAAGTCCAGATGGAGAATACCACGACCATGTAGTACCTCAACAAACAGGGCGGCATGCACTCCCGTCTGCTCTGCAGGGAGGTGCTCCGCATCTGGACCCTCATGAGCTGATTGGAGGCAGATCTCCCAGCCATCCATGTGGCAGGAGCCCCAAGCCATCTGGCGGGTGCTCTCCGACGCTTAGGCCAGACATCCCACGAGTGGTCTCTCCATCCAGAGGTAGCTTACAGCCTGTTCTCCCACTAGGGCAAACTGATGGTGGACCTGTTTGCCTCCAGGGAAAACATCAAGCTGAGACTGTTTCATGCCCACCCCCCCTCAGCAGGGCTCACTGCATGGGGATGCCTTCTCGTGGCCATGGACCCCAGGCCTCCTCTACGCCTTCCCTCCATTTCCCTTGATCCACAAGGTGCTCCTCAAGGTGAGTATGGACAAGGCAAAGGTGATTCTGGTAGCCCCAGACTGGCTGCACCAGTTCTGGTATCCAGATCTCCTCAGCTTCAGCTGCAGGCCCCCGGAGTGGCTTCCAGCATGTCTGGACCTGATATCACTCCATCAGGGGAAGGAATTCCATCTGGACCATCAGTCCCTGCACCTTACAGCCTGGTACCAGAACGGCTTGAGTTCCAGGCTTTGGGTCTTTCCGAAGATGTCTACATTGTGGTGGAGGCATCCAGAAAGGAATCGACCAGGAAATGTTATGCCTTCAAATCAAAACGGTTTTCCATTTGGTGTCAGGGCAAGGGCCTGGACCCTTTATCCTGTCCAGTGGCTAACGTTCTCGACTACCTTTGGTCTGTCTCCAAAGGGGGTCTGCGGTCATTGACCCTTAGGGTGCACCTGGCAGCCATCTCTGCTGTCCAGGCACGGGCCGGTCAGCAGACGGTGGCGCAGGAGACAGTGGTCAGGTGCTTTATCAAAGGCCTGGATCACATATCCACTCTGGTGCATGAACCTCCACCTCCATGGGATCTTCTGCTGGTACTGGCAAAGCTCATGGGTAAGCCATTCAAACCAATGCACAAGTGTGCGTTGTCACATTTGTCGTGGAAGACGGGCTTCCTGGTGGCTATCATGTCTGCTAAAAGGACAGGGGAGCTCCAGGTGCTTTTGGTGGACTCCCCTTATCTGGTCTTCCACAGGGACAAGGTTGTCCTATGGCCCCACACAAAATTCCTTCCAAAGGTGGTGTCAAAGTTGCACCTTAACATAGGTGTTAACTCTGCCAGTTTACTACCCTAACTACACCTCGGAGGCAGAGTACAGGCTCCATACTTTGGACCTGAGACATGCTTTCTCCTATTACAAGGAGAGGATGGCGGAAATTCGGGGAGAAGTTCGCCAGCTGTTTGTCACCTACGCTGAGACCACTTTTGGCAGACCTGCAGCAAAACGGACCATTGCTAGATGGATCACATCATACATATGTCTGTGATACGAGCCTCCCAGAGGGATAAGAACTCATTCTACCCACCATACTGCTGCATCGTTGGCTGCTTCCAGGGACATCCCTGTCCAGGAAATCTGTCAGGCTGCTACCTGGAAGTCAGCAATACCTTCATCACCCACTACCACATTGAACTTGAGTCACACCAGGATGCTGGTTTTGGGGCCTCAGTTCTCCAGTCTCTGTTCCCTAAGTAGAGGGTGTGCACCTTGCCTCCCTCCTCCTGGAGAACTGCTAGGAGTCTGCCAATGAGTGTTGATAAATAGCATATCCACGCTCCTAGAAAAACAGGTTACTCACCTGTAACAGTAGTTCTAGGAGTGGCATATGTTGTTCACACGGACTCACCCGACCTCCCCGGCTGCGGACACACAACACCTGGCTTCCAGCGGTCTAAGATCTGGCGTCATGGGGTGGTGCCGAGGTATATACCACCCGGGTGGGTGGGAGGAGCCAGCTTGAAGACTTCCGGTTGATCTTAAAGTGGATGGGGGCATGCCAATGTGTGTGGATGAATAACGTATGCCACTCCTAGAACTACTGTTACAGGTGAGTAACCTGTTTTTTTTAGTTATTTCTTCTGCTCAAAGAATTTCCGAGCTTCAGGCTCTGAAATGTGAGTTTCCTTATTTGATTTTGCACAAAGACAGAGCATCTTTGTGTATAAATCCTCAGTTTCTTCCTGAGGGGTGGCGTCTGTGTTTACCTTGAATCAGACCATCCACCTGCCTGTTTATTGCCCAGAACATGCCAGTCCATGGGAAGCATTACTCCATACCTTCGATGTTCATAGAATTTTGCTTTACAATATAAACCGTACAGAGGACTACAGGAAGTCCTCGCAACTGTTTGTTTCTTTTGTCCCTGGTAAAGAGGGCATTCACATTTCTAAGCAGTACCTGTTCAAATGGTTGGCTAACTGTATTACTTTGTGTCATAGGAAGTACAGTAAGGACGTTTTAGTTGATGATTAAATGTTTGTATGTGGTATTCTTATTGAAAACAGGGACTTGTCCCTAAAGTTTGTACCTGGATAAAAATAACATTTTATCAAATCAGTCAGTCAGTTCCTGGCGTTGTTCATGGTCATTCAGCTAGAGGCATGGCAACTTCAGTTGCCTGTTTCAGAAGTGTTTCAGCTGCAGAGATCTGTGCTGCTGCACTTGGAGTATAGTCCACAGTTTCACTGAGCACTGCAGTCTGGACATCACTTCTAGGAGAAGGGCAAGCTTTGGCCCAGCTGTGCTTCAAGGCCTCCTGTCTAAGGCCTATAGCCTCCAGCCACCCAGACTGTGTCTGTCACTGCATGGGACTCATTCTATAGGTGTGGTCTTATGCAAGAGATACCCTCGGGGAAGATAGTACAGTTACGTAAGAACTTACGATAACAGTACATTTTCAAGAGGATCTTTTGCATCAGGCCATGCTGTCCCACCATCCGCTTTGCTGTGTCTGTCTGTCTGTCCCCCAGGATGGTTCACCTTCTGTTTCACCTGTTTTTCTGGTGGGAACCTTTGGCTCTCCTCGGTTCCCTGGCCAGAGATTCTCCGCATGGGGTCTCTAACTGGAAAAGAACTGAAGAGGGCACAGGGCCTCCCACGTTTATATGGGAGGGACGTCGCTGCACCTGACATCGCTGTGGGTGGCCCTTTGTGGACTGCTAGCTAGTAAAGTTTCTGTGTGGTCCTAGTGCCCGGCGGTTATAGTTCTATAGATGTGGCCTGATGCAAGATAGCCTCTCAAAGATCTACTGTTATGGTAAGTTCTTATGCAACTGTACTTTTCTATGTTTCTATATTCCCTTGTGCCTGTCCCATGCATTCTTGAAGCACACCACTTTTTCCCCCAGCACCTCTGCCAGAAGGCTGTTCCAGGTATCCACCAGTCTTTCTGTGAAGAAGTACTTCCTCACATCTCTCCTAACTGTACCCCCCCCCCAGCTTCATAGCATGTCCCCTTGTTCTTGAGCAGCATTTTTTTCTGGAAACTACTACCCTCCTGTATCTTATTTACCCCGTGAGATATTTAAAGGTCTCTATCCTACCCCCACCCCCTTCTTACTGTCTTCCAGGGTGTACATATTGAGGTTCTTTGGTCTCTCCTTATAGGGCTTTTGATGCAGACCCTCCACCATTTTAATTGCCCTCCTCTGGACCATCTTCACTCTATGGGCCCGATTCTCAAAGCTCCTGGCAGGGTGCAGGGGGCATGTGCCACAAAGAATGGCACAAAGTGCCCTTAGCCAAAATATGTGCCTGAAGCTGTTCTTAAGGCATCCTGCATCAGCTGCAGGCTGCCTGCCCCTCAGATGGGGCTTGCACTGCCCATGCGCGATATAATGGGCTGCGACTAGGCGCTGGGGGGCATGTGGCAGACACAAGCTGCCACAACCCCCTGAAAACAATTCTCAGAACACACCCAGAGGGAGAAATTCTAAGTACTCTTAGACCAGCCCTGGCTGATCTAAGGGTACTCGGAATATTCCCCTCTGGGAGAGTTGCTTGTTTGAAGCAATATGGCGCGGTTCTTGACCCCCCCCCAAAAAAATGAGTACAACAATGACAATTTAATATATGCCCGATCAATGCCGGGTACAATCATAAATATTAATGTGCTGGCCCCGATCTCCGATGAGTAACAGCAATACATCTTATACTTCATGCCCCAGTCCCCGATGAGTACATTCATAAATATTGATCCCCATGCCCTGATCCCCGAGTAGTACAGTCATAATTAACAAGTATCATGCCTGATCCCCGATGAGTACATCAATAAATATTTGTCATGCCCCCCTCCCTATCCCTGATGTAGCCATAATGTAGGAGATGTATGTCCCATGGTCCCCCTCCCTGACCCCAAAGGTGCCAGAAGTCATATTAGTAATCAGGGCCGGCGACCAGCACAGTCCACCTCATACCTCCATGGCTGACCGCCGACTGAACTGTTAATGTGCCTACATGCTGTGCTGGTCGCTGTCCTTATTATTAACATGACTGCTGGCACCTGTGTGGTCAGGGAGGGGGACATCAGACATACTTCTCGTACATTCTGGCAACATCGGGGATAAGGAGGGGGGCATGTAAGTTGCATATTATTAATGTACTCATGGGGATTGGGGCATGACAAATATTTATTGATTTCTTTTGCAGTTTATTGTTGCTTTCAGTTAGTACCAGGTTGCTTTCTGGATTCATTTGGAGAGTTACCTGTTTGGGGGATTTTTTTAGGTGCAGCTGAGTGCTTCTGTGGGGGTTTGCTGGTGTCGCTGATTGTCTCTAGTGGTCAGGAGGGACCCAACCCCCCCCCCCACACCTAGCGCATCACTTCTTTTATACCGTTAACCTGTGACATCATACAGTACCAGCTGACTGAATACACACTCTGTTAGCCATCTTATTTAGTACACAACACAGGCACACACCACACCCTGACATAAATCTACAGTCCTTGATGCATTATACCACTAAAGAGTATTGATAGTACAAATATATTTAGCTGGGCACTGGACATGGTATAGAAGGAAAGAGCAGCACAGGGTACAGGGCATTTAAGGCAAGGATAGTAGAAGGAAGATGATGGGTGTGGTGCTTTGCAGCGGGTGTGGGGCAGCAGTGTTCAGAAAGACCTTCTGGACATTGTGGTGCTGCCCTAGCTCCAAGCACCTCTCTGTATTAGGGAGGAGGTAGCTGGATGCCAAGCAGAGCTGGCAAGGATACAGGTGACCTTACCCCCCCTACAGAGACCACCATGTTCTCCACCACTCCCTCAGAGGTTGCCAAGAAGGAGGGAAGGATGGACTGTGGTGGGTTCAGGGAGGGTGCGGGAGGCAGCACAGAGGCACATCCCTCAGCCAGTGGCACTTCACAACTCATATGCCATCCTGGCAGAGCATAGAGATTGAGCTGCATCTCCGGAAGTGAACACCTTGGGGGCTGACTGGGTCATACAGGATGGAACCCCAAGGGCAGATGCATCGAGAACACACAGAAGGAATCAGATCCTGGTTGGGGACTCCATTATCCGGGAATTGAGCTGGGTTCAGGTAGCAATGGTGAGAGGGAGGGAGGTAATATGCCTACCTGGAGGCACAGTTAAAAAGGAGAGCAAGCGAATCCTTAGGATTGCAAGGATGGTAGCAAGGAGGGGGGAGCTGGACAGCATTATTCACTTAAGGACTAATGACCTGGCTAGAGAGGGGGTAGATGTAGGAAGAGTTCAGGGAGCTGGGGAGGAGTCTCGGGCAAGTAGCACACTCTTTGTCACCTTCTCGGAGGTGCCACCTGTCCATGGCAAGAGGGAAGGGAAGGACATCCGGATCACTGAATTCAGCAAATGGCTGAAGAAATGGTGTGGAGACTTGGGGTATGACTTCATTGGGGGCTGGGACCTCACCTGGAGGGATGAAGGACTATATTCTCCAGATGGCCTGCATCTATCCTGGGAAGGCAAGGGTATCCTCTCTGAGAAGTGTAAGTGCATCCTTAGTGATCATTTAAACTTGCCTAGGGGGGAGGCATAGACAGTCAAATGGATTATCATAGCCCCCTCCCCAACACACACACACACACACACAGGACATAACTGAAAGCAGGGAGGACCGAATAACTAGTACAATAGCTAATCGTAAAACTACCATTGTTACAATGGGGGAGAGAACAGAAGGTGCATCACTAATGCAGCACAGGACAAAGAGCAATAAACAAGGAACATTAAGGGGGTACACAGAGTGGAAAGTCATGTGCACAAATGCCCGCAGTCTGGGGAAACAAAATCCCAGACCTAACAGCACTGATGGCAGACACACACCTGGACATTGTGGCTATTATGGAGACATGGTACACAGAGAACCATGACTGGGATGCAGCCATACCTGGGTATGCACTTTTTAGACAGGATAGGAGGGGAAAAGAGGAGGAAGGGGTTCTATGTATGTAAAGGAAGGGATTAAAGCTATGGAGGCTCAGGCATCCAGGGAAGAAGCAGAGGCATTGTGGGTCACTCTGGAGTCAGGGAACAAAACAGCCATCTGTGCTGGAGTAGTCTACAGGCCCCCCGTGCAGGGGGAGGATATAGATCTAGGCGTAGTGGAAGCCATCCATAATATGGCAGCTAAAGGGGAAGTACTACTAATGGGAGACTTCAATATGCCAGATGCAGATTGGAATACCCAGACTGCAAGTACATCGAGCAGAGACCTCATGTCTTTTTTTTTTTAACGTATTTTTTATTAGTTTGCACAAATAAAAACAAGCTTGTACATCCAGAATTGTATACATAGAGCACATCTTAAGCAATATATAATGATAATATTTCACAATAATTCTACATATAGTTTCTCCATATGAGGGGTGATACAGTTTACAAAACTTTGCAGATGTATACTCAGGATGAGCTGTTATCGCCAAGAACGAGGATATTCCATAATAAGAGATTAACACGGATAATTAAACCATCCAAAAACTGGACTAATTGTCCTCTAATAATTAGGTTAGGAAAGAATTGTGTATAGCATGTAATCAAACAACTGACACTCATTATGTGCCATAAATTGCTTTAAACATCATTACAATGGTCTGTTCTCTCACCTTAATGCACTTGGTACCTGCGACTGCACTTAACTTTTATTGTCTTTCTAATCTGCTTGAGGTACATGCCCACTCCTGTGTTAGCTTTTTGTGAATGTGTGTCTATCTGTTACTTTTCTCCCCTTGTAAGTTTATATTACTTTTCTACTTGGCTCTTATGCTACGATAGTGCTTTTATACAATTCCTGGTATTTCTACCCCAAATTCACTATTCCTGCTGTTATCAAGGTGCTTTACTAATTGCTGTAACTGATTCAGTTGATGTAATTTGTCTGTTTTTACTGCTATCCAACATTATGTACCTGATTGTTGTCACTGCTGTATTGTACTCTCCCGGGTCGTGTCTGAAAATTGGCAGGCTGTTTGCCTAGTGCACTTACCCGGTTACCAAAAGCTACCGTAATAAATAAATAAATGTAGTACTATGTAATACGTTGGGATAGCCAACTTTACCAGCTTAAAAACGTGGAACATCACCTAGTCGAAACAGGAAGAGTCTGTTAAAGCCCCAAAAGTGTGATAATGAAGGAGAACACAGTCCCTGCTCATAAAGCTAACAAAGCTGGGTTAAATGAACAAGATGTCAGAACTGTTCATTGGGAGCCGTGGCAGGAAGGCGCCATGTCAAATTATAAAGGCTGAAAATACAAAACATCAGGAAGTCATTTGGCCTTTCCTCTGCCACTCTCATCTCCTGGTTTCACGACCCCATGGTATTTAAAAGTCATACCTCCTCAAGGGTTCTCCTCTGAATCGGAATCTGATCCCCAGGTCACACATTCTCGGCCGATGCAGACCACTGTTTCCCCACGTGATTCGGATCTATAAAAATGTAGGTTCTGCCCCTGCATATGATCTTCAGTCTGGCAGGCAGCATAAGCACATGTTGAACTCCCAGTGCGCGTAGTTGATGGCAGACACCATCGAAAGCCTTCCTTCTGGATCTGGTAGCAAAGCTAAGATCTGGAAAAAAGCGAACAACATTACCATGCCACTCTGTGGCTTCAGCTCGTCTGGCTGCATTCAGCATCTCATTCCTTTCCACTTCGTCCCCTAGCACAAGCATTACAGTCCGAAGAGGGGGGTCATCTCCCAAAGCCCGACAAGGAGTTATACAGTGTAGTTTTTTAGTTGTAAAATCATGAAAGTGCAACTGATTCTTAATCCATTGGGTGATGAAGGTTTTGAAATCATCCTCGCCAACACCCTCGGGCATTCCTTCCATGTGAACATGTGTAGTTCTGGCCTGATTTTCCAGGTGCTCAAGTCGAAACCAAAGCGCAGAGTTTTCCTTAACTAGGCCTGCTGATGTGGTGAGACTTTCACTGCCGTGTCAGAAGTGGTCTTTACTTCTTCTTGTATCCTGGTTACTACGGCTTCCAGAGTAGTAACTTTGCCGACTAAAGTTTCCAACTAAGCGTCCATACATTGGATCGCGTGTAGAAAGGCAGCGTTCGTAGGTTGCCCTGCTTCAGTCGGCATGGCAGAAGCTGGTGGTACGGAACTGCTCTGGGTCTTATTGCTTTTCAGTCTCGTCCCTTCTGGTGCTTGTCCACCTGGAGTATTTCTTCCCATAGTGACAAATTAGGTATCGATATATTCAGCAGATCATGAGGTACTTGAAGCTTTCGATTGTGACTGCCAAGATTTAAGAAATATAGCTGTTTTGCCGTTATTAAAGTCGTTCTGGTCAGCTGCAACAAATACATGCGTCTACCCAGTTCGGCAGTTGACTCTGCCCTCCGCAGGGACCTCATGTCTGCCATGTATGGGGCAAACCTAAGGCAGCTGGTGGTGGAACCCACCAGAGAGGGGGCTGTACTGGACTTAGTGCTGACAAATGGGGACAGAATCATGGATGTTGAGGTGGGCAGTCCCCTTGGTGCCAGTGACCACAGAACTGTCTTGTTCAGAGTCAACACGTTGGCAGAAGAAAGCCATTCAAAGATTAAGATCCTAGATTTCCGGAAGGCCAACTTCATGGAGATGGGGGAACAGCTCAAAATTGCCCTGGCAGCAGAAGATATTGGGGGGGAAGGGTAGAAGAACAGTGGCTTAGGATTAAGAGATTCATAGCAGGAGTGACAAGTCAATGTGTCCAATTGCTTAGCAAAAGAAAGAAGTGGCCACTGTGGTTCTCTATATCAGTAGCCGGGAAAGTGTGAGAAAAAAGTAAGGCATTCAGGAAATACAAAGAGACACAGAAAGAAGATGACAGACTGAAATATCTGGAGAAGCTGGGAAAGCTATTAGAGGGGATAAAGGAAGAACAGAGGAAGGAATAGCACAGGCTTTTAAGAAGGGGGACAAGACCTTCTTCCGTTATATTAGCAGAGGAAGAAGACCAGAAATGGTATTGTCAGACTAGAGAGGGAGAGGGTGGTGGGTGGAGGACTACCTTGAAAAATCTGAGGTACTGAACAAATATTTTTGCTCAGTATTTACCAAGGAAGAGGCAGGGGAGGGGCCAAGACTCACGAGGAAAAGTGTACAGGGGGAGAGGTGTACACCAGCCCATTTACGGTGGATAGAGTCTTGAAGTAACTAGGAAAAGTTGACAGACAAGGCAATGGTGCCAGGCGGGATTCACCCTAGAGTGCTGAAGGAACTCTGAGAAGTCCTAGCAGGTCTGCTGACAACCCTATTTAACTAGTCACTAGAGACGGGGGAGGTACCTGGAGACTGGAGGAGGGCAGAGGTGGTCCCCCTGCACAAGACTGAAAGTAGGGAAGAGGCAGGCAATTACAGACCTGTAAGCCTCACCTCAGTGGTGGGGAAGCTGATGGAGTCCCTGCTTAAGGAGGGGATAGTGAAGTTCCTGGAGTCAAGCGGTGTAAAAGACCCAAGGCAACATGGATTCACTGAGGCTAGGTCCTGTCAGACAAATCTTATCGATTTCTTTGACTGGGTGACCAGGGTGGTGGATTAGGGAGGGGCGGTGGATGTGGCCTACCTGGATTTCAGTAAAGCCTTTGACACTGTTCCTCGTAGAAGGTTGCTTAACAAATTGGGGAATCTGGGTATGGGCTCTAAAGTGGTAAAATAGGTGGGTAATTGGCTAAAAAGCAGGACCCAGAGGGTGGTAGTAAATGGCATAAAATCAGAAGAGGGGGGAGGTGACCAGTGGGGTTCCACAGGGATCAGTGCTGGGTCAAGTTCTACTCAGTGTCTTCATAAGCGACATTACAGAGGGACTGGAGGGGAAATTATGCTTGCTTGCAGGTGACACCGAGATTTGTAACAGAGTTGACACACAGGAGAGGCTAGATAAAATGAGAAACAACCTAAGACTACTTGAATGGTCAAGGGTTTGGCAGATGGGTTTCAACATTAAGAAGTGCAAGACAGTGCACCTGAGACGCAGAAACCCAAGAGTGGAATACAGGATGGGGGTGGGGGGCAGGTTCTAGCCACCACAAGTCAGGAGAGAGACCGGGGGGTTTTCATATCCGATGACCTGAAGTCAGCCAAACAATGCAAAAAAAGCAGTGCAGAAGGCAAACAGAATGCTGGTGTGCATAGGAGGGGCATAACCAGCAGGAGGAATGAAGTGGTGATGCCACTGTATAGATCACTGATGAGGCCTCATCTGGAATACTGTGTCCAGTTCTGGAGACCACATCTCAGGAAGAACATAGACAGAGTGGAAGCAGTCCAGAGAAGAGCAACAAAAATGATACATGGACTGCACTGCAAACCTTATGAGGAAAGACTCAAGGAACTAAACAGCTATTCACTAGAAGAGAGAAGGGAGAGAGAGGATATGATAGAGATTTTCAAATAGGAGGAAGAGGAATAAACAGGGTACAGGAGGGGAGCATATTTCAGAGACAAATGTGCACAAGGACAAGGGGACATAACATGAGGCTGGAGGGAGGGAGGGAAGCTTAGGGGCAATGCTAGGAAGTATTTTTTCACAGAGAGAATGGTGGATCCATGGAACAGCCTACCAGCGGAGGAGGTGGAAGCAAAAACAGTACAGGGATTCAAAAGTGCATGGAATAAGCATAAAGGCACCCAGCAGTACAGTACAGTGGGGGAAAGGCAGTCCAGATAAGAGTAGGGAGTGCCAAACCAAGTAGGGAAATGGGCAGACTAGGTGGGCTGTATGGTCCTTATCTGCCAACAGATTCTGTGTTACTCATCGGGGATCAGGCATAATACTCATTAATTATGACTGTACTGCTTGGGGATCAATATTTATGACTACTCATCGGGGATTGGGGCATGTATAAGTGCCCACATTGGGGATCACCAGGGGTGGTGGGGTTCTTGATTTTACAGGGGGCAGCATCTGATAACGGGGAGGGGGAACAGCTTGCCCTGACACAAGGAGCCTGCGGCAACCCTTTCAGTGTGCCAGGCGTTCGCCACATCGGAGAGGTTGCTGCAGGTGTGGGGACTTAGGTGCCGGGACGACTCCTGTACCAAAATATGGTGCAGGGTCCCTGGCGCACTGGGCTTTGGTGCAAGCTGCTGTTTGCCGCAACTTGTGCTGACCTAAGCCCCCTTTGAGAATCGGGGCCCTATGTCTTCCTGTGATGTGGTCTCTAGAACTGGACACAGTACTCTCGGTGGGGTCTTACCAGCAATCTATACAGAGGCAACACCGCCTCGCTCTTTCTGTTGGTAATACCACTCCCTGTGGACCCCAGCATCCCACTAGCCTTCCCAACTTCTTGTATCACTGCCTGGCCACCTTTAAGTCATCAGATACGATTACCCCCAGTTCTTTTTCTTGCTCGTCAGTCTTTAACACCATTCCACTCGTTTTGTGCTCGGCTTCTGTGCCCTTTGTGCATTATTTTGCACTTTTTCCCATTGAAACCCAGCTGCCATACCCTTGACCACTCCTCTAGTTCTCTCAGGTCTTTGCTTATCCTTCTCCCCCAGTGTCCACCCTTTGCAGATTTTGGTGTCATCTGCAAAGAGGCAGACCTTCCCTTCCAGCTGCTGTACAGTATCACTTATAAAGACACTAAAGAGGACCGGTCCCAGCAATGATCCCTGAGGCACCCTTCTGGTCATCCTCCCTTCCTCAGGGTGAACTCTATTTACTACCACACTCTTTCACCTATCCAGTAAAAGGTATCACAGTCTTCGGTGAATCAATTTTTCCAAAAACAAATTGGGCAACAGTCACTCTCTGTTTCTGGGATACAGTGATTTCAATCTGGAAAGGTATGAAGCTATCTGAAATTGTGTGACACAGAAGCTTGGAAATCCCAGTAATTGTTTATCTTTGTGTAATTCTGTGTTACATGGTGGTAATATATACTTCCAAGTTGACCTTTGAAATTTGATAACATGTCTCTTAAAGGGCAGAATGTATTTTTTTTAAATGGATTGTCAGTTTAAAAACTATTAAATTTGGGGGCTTAATCCTTAATAGGAGTCAGTTTTTCAAAAGACTCGGGAGGTAGGGTGATGGTTGCTTTAAGTGAGTGATTGTCCCCTGGTTTAAGGAGAAACTTAATCAGGTCTCGATAAAGGTTGCTTAAAACTCATTGAGGCGTAAGACAGCTGAAGTCGAAAATTATACCCCGAGGCCTTTTGGAGGGTAGCTTCATCTGTCTTCAGAGACAATATTACGTTAAGCCTCGGTCTCATTTGTAATTTTCAGAATCTTAATGGCTGTATAGATTATTCCTTTTTTAATGCTTCCCAGAATATTGAGTAAAAAGATGTTTCCTTTTGTGAGTGATTTTTTGAACAGTCTCTGGGAAACTGCCAGCTTGCCAACTCACAGCTTTTTCAAAACTTCCAAAACTGTAACTCAGTAATGCTAGATTTACATGGATCTTTTTTTTTTTACCATTTAAAAAAAAAAAAAACTTTACCTTTCACTGCACAATCTCCATTCTTTGATTTCATCTCTTAACCCTCTTGTCCCAGTGTCATTGTAGCTTGCCTCATAGTATTCTCCCAGCGTCTTGATAAGGTCCCAGCAGAAGAGTGACAGGGGAGCAAGATACACTGACATAGCGGCAGGAAGTGCCTGGTAGAGCCAACATTTATGCATCTGGAATCCTCTTATATGAGACGCCAAAGTTCCCCTCTGATGTTGGTTTAGTAGGTGCTGTCAGACATCTCAGCCCCCCTCCGTTTCAAGTATTTCACCTCTGTGATGTGTATGAACTCTGTTGGCAAGGATGGCTGCTTGTGTTGGGCAGCAGCATAAAGGAGCTGACTTTAATCTACAGTGTTGTTAAAACAGTCTGACTGATGACCAACATGCTCACACTGTAGATATTCCAGACTAAGTAATTAAGCTGGTCTTATTTTTAAGTGAAATTGCTTTTTTTTTTTTTAAATACATTTTTCGTTTGGTAGTAGTGGTGTGGGGGGGGGGGTCCTGCTTTTGGCTAGCTTTATGGGCTATGGGGCTGAAGCACAAGAAGGCCTGGTGATAGCTGCTTAGCCTTGACAGGGTCAGGATTGTTGTTTTGGGGGGAGAGAGGTAGCAGTGGTTTCACTGCACCATTACAAACACTGGGTGCAGCCACGCACCTGTAAAAGAATTAACGTTTAGGTGGCTAGGGAAAAGGGAATGAGAGTGGAGAGTGGGATCAACAGGTACATGCCAAAATATTTTGTGTGATTGCAGATTCAGATCCTGTTCCTAGGGCTAAAAGACAACAGTAACTGGCGATCATCTTCGAGGATATCTTCTTCTTAGAACCCCCCTCATTGGACAGGTGCTAGTGGTGCCATGACAATTGTGGGAATATTAGAACTTATTGCTGCCCTTGAGACGTCATGTGTACTGACAACATATTTATTTATGTAAAATTTTAACCAGGCAAGACATATTGAGCTACTAACAGCTCATTTCCAGAAACGTCCTGGGGGAAAGGGAGATAGCTAAACTATAAACTAGTAAAAAGAAATCAAGAACAGTAATATAAAAAATAACTAAATATTAGAATAAAGTATTAAAATAGATTAGACAAAACTAGAGGGGTGAGGAAGAGGAGGGAAAGGGTCAATGACAGTCGCAGGTAGGATAACAAAAGTCATAAAGAAGAGACTTTAAGGAGGAAGGAGAAGAGGCAGAGTGAATAGAAAGGGGACGGGAGAACCAAATTTTAGGAAATCAGTAAGAAAAAGCAGATTTTCTAGAAGGAATAGAGTGAGAGTGGGAAGTATTGCTACGGAGAGGATAGGAGGAAGAAGGCTAGAAGGGATTTGAGATAAGAGGGAAGGGTACTGAACCAAAATGTGGGTATAAAAGAGACACAATGGGAAAGGCACCAGGCATCAAGAGAGTGAAGAGAAGGAGATGAATAAAGAGAGCAGTGATGAGGATTTAGGGGCTCCACTGTAGACTAAATCACCGTAGTCAAAGATAAGGAGAATCATTTTTAATACAATTTCTCATTAGACAGGAAGCGGAATACACGCTTTATTCCTGTATAATACTCCAATGCTTAGGGTGTAGCTTATGGCAAACAGCATCAATATGCACTGAGAAATCAAGATACCAGTCAAGGTAGACCCTGAGGTACTTGAAACTGGGAACATCTTCAATCAGTTGCCATCGAGTGTAGTAAATAGTGCGAGAGAAGCAAGTCTGTGACGGGTCTAAAAGACTTGGAGACTTTTTTTTTTTACATTAAGGGGCAGTTGGTTAGACCTGAACCAGCATTGAATGTTGTTAAAATCCAACTGCAGCCGGGATGAAAGGTCATGAGTAGAGGAGCCAGAAACAAAAAGAACTGTGTCATCAGCGTATATATGAATGGACGTGGAGGAGCAGATAGTTGGGAGGTTATTTAAGAAAATGGAAACGCGAATAGGACCCAGGACAGACCCTGGAGGGATGCATGAGCTAATGGGGAAGTGGTAATGAAGTGAATTATTCTCCTATCCAGATAGCTTGAGATCTTCCTTCAGATTATAGAAATATAGATATAGATATATAAAATGTATTGTAGTGCAAATATGTATAAGCAGTGCCAGTGGCTCAGCAGGTTACACACTTGCCTCTGAGGCCGGAAGATCGAAAGTTGTGGGTTCTAGCCCCACACCAGGCACTTGGGGCTAAATCTCAATACTGACACTATAGTGCATCATGAAGGGGATGCTGCACTCCTGAGGTGCTGTCATTTGAATGAGACATTAAACTGAGGTCCCATCTGCCTCTTCTGGTGGTTGTTCAGGTGGACGTTAAAGTTCCCATGGCACTTCTCGAAAAGAGATGGGGATTTTCCCCAGTGTCCTGGCCCAAATTTCCCCCATTCACTAAAAATTTCACCAACAGTTTAATCTGGTTCAACTTCAGTTGGTTACCATGTGCCCCCCCCCCCAAAAAAAAAAACGGGTTGTCCCTGAAAAGAGGACTTATAGTTTCAGTAGGCCTACCCGGTCAAGAAAATTCAGTAATAATATATAAATATATATTGTGCCTGGCTGCCACAGTTACTTTTTATCCTGTGTTTAATGATTGGCTAAGGAACTGGTGCAGAGTGGAAGGGTTCTACTGTGTTAGAGACTGGGGCGACAAGTGGCAAGACAAGGGGTTATATTTGGTGGATAGGTGCACCCTTATTATGAGGGTTCAAAAGTACTGGGGGGGGGGGGAGCTGCAGGAATACATGGAGAAACATCTGAGTTTAAACTGCCGGGAGGGGGGCCAGAGAGCAAAGAGGCCTCGAGACAGGAAAGTTTATGACCCCCCCCACCCAGACAGTAGAAATAAGGAGGGAGTATGTAAGGGCAAGGGAGGGCAGTTATGGATAGGGGCAAGGGGGGGAGTATAGTGGATTGGCAGATCAAGGAGAACACAGGTACTATGCAGAAAGGAGCAGAGTCTAGATGGAGGGTGGTGTCACTTAATGCTCACAGTCTTGGTAACAAAATGGCAGACATGCAGGCCTTTTTAGCAGAAGGGAAGGTAGATGTGTCAGCAGTTACTGAGACTTGGGCTACAGCACACCATGACTGAGACCTCTCGATCCCGGGAAACAAGCTGTACAGAAGGGACAGAACGTTACACAAGGGGGGGGGCATACATTAGGGAGGGGATAATATGCACTAGGGAGGAGAATGAGCAGGGAAAACTGGAATCGCTATGGGTCCAGCTGCAGACCAATAGGGGGAGGAAGGTAAGGTTGGGGTGGTCTACAGACCGCCTAACCAGGAGGAAGAAAGGGACAAGGAACTATGTAAGGAATTTCTGGAAGCAGTAGGTAAAGGAGGTGGTAGTGGTGGGGGACTTGCCTAATGTGGACTGGAGTATGCCAGCCACATTCTGTGCCAGGAGTCAGGTGATCCTGGACGTGATACAAGGAGGGTTCATGACCTAGGAGGTGATGAAGCATGCCAGGGAGGGGACTATCCTTGATCTGGTGCTCACAAATGGGGAGCATGTGCAGGAGAATAATGGTCAAGGAACCCCTGAGAGGTAATGACCACAGCTCAGTGTGGTTCAGTTTAGATATTGGAAGACAAATGAGAAGAGAAAGCTTCTCCACCAAGACCAAAACCCTGGGCTTCAGGAAAGCGGATTTCAGGTAAATGCGGGAGGTGCTAAAGAAGAAATTAGATGGTATCGAAGTACGCATGGGGGTAGAGTAGATAGACAACGGGCCATCATCAGGGCTGCAATACTAGCAAAAAAAGCAGACTCTGTAAAGTTCAGGGGAAAGAAATCAGGGGTCAAATCACCCATGTGGTTCAACTCATGGATTGCCAGGGCGGTGAGAGACAAAAGAGCGGCCTACAAGAGATACAGGAGGAAAGGAAGCGAAGCAGATATGGAGGAATACCTGAGGTTAGCTAAAATGGCGGGTAAGGTGGTGCAGCAAGCAAAGGCACAAAAGGAACTGCAGAATATGCAGAAGGAATTAAAACTGAGGAAAAAGCCTCCTATCAATACATAAGCGAGAAGAGAGATAGGTAGTATGAGATTGTTAAGCTGAGGAAGGGGGGACAGATGGGTGGAAGAAGATGTAAGGGAGGTGGAGGTATTCAGTGAGTACTTCTGCTCTGTCTTTACTAGAGGAAAAAGATGGGCTGGTACTGCCTGGGGGGCAGATGTGGTAATAGAGGTTGAAGGAGTGAGGAAGGGTTTACTTGCACTGAAAGTGGACAAGTCCCCAGGACTGGATGGCATTCACTTAAGGGTACTGAAGGAGTTAGCTGAAAAGCTTTTAGGGCCGCTGACGTTCTTCTTCAATTGATCCCTGAAGTCGGGACAGGTGCCTCAGGACTGGAGAATGGCACATGTGGTACCCCTTCACGCGAGCAGACCCAGAGATCATAGTGGAACTATAGGCCCCTATACACCCCTCATTCTCTGTCTCAGCATTGCTCTCGGTTGGGCCCAGCATCGTAGGTCCTTTCATGGATGATTTCCATGAAATGTACGTAGATCTTCAGACCTATTAGAAGAGGCTGCCCTTCAACAAGGGGCACAAGAAGCCACTTTTCCCGCTCTCTTGATTCTCCCGACTGCTCGGCCTTGGTTGAGGGGCAAGTCGAAGTTCCCACTTTAATCCTGCCAATGCACTCGACCTCTTCTCTGGTTGATCAGTCAGTCATGATTTTTCTTAAGGTGGTTAACCGGCTTTTGGGAGAGATTGATGAAGAGCCGTTGCTCTTGCAGACACTGGTTCTCCTGGTCCTCCTGCAGGAGGACATGATTCGGTCAGTTGCAATGGCTGAGCTGACTCGGGAGGTGCCTACCCTGGTGGTCATGCCTCGGGGAACCTCGAGGCCCCTGGTGGTCTCACTGCCTAAGCACATGATCTACACAGAGCCTTTGGTGGACACTTTCCATCTTCGGGTCGACTGTTGAGGTGCTGCTTGCTGTTCCATTCTCATTCGACCTGTAGGCATTGAACGCGTCATTCATCTGATTTGTCCTCCAGAGAGAATCTGTGTTGTTTTTGTCAAGACTTGCTATGGCAGCAGTGGTCTCTTGCAGGGAGGGGCAGAGCTCTGCTCCTGGCGCCAACTTGGCCTCCTCTGGTTGTTCCCCTGTCAGTGACCCAGCAGATTATGATATGTGCTTTCCTCTATGGAAGGTTGAGCTCCCTGCACCGCAACTGCAGTTTAGAGCCCCCACCAAGGAGGAAAATCACCTTTGGCTATGTAGAATGAGGACAGCCCTCTGCACCACCAGCCAGGCACTTCAGACACTGGATTCTGCTTCAGTATAGCTTGGCTAGACCCTCCTGCTTTGCCATGAGGGGTAGGTTGTGGGGAAATGATGAGGTTGAATCAGGAGAATTGTGGGTGATGTGACTGGGGGACTGTCGGAAAGGACCAACCAAAAGAACAAATAATGGACTGAAAAAACATCAAACCTGGCTGCATTAGAGAGCTGCTGACATTACAGGGGAAACATTAAAAGGATTGGGGCATTTGTTGTGCAACACAGGCATGCTACGTACTTTCAAATAACATGAAGTCTTGCTGTATTCTGACTATATGCAGTTAGCCCCAGCACTTGGACTGCTCCGGAGAGGAAAGAGTTAACTCTATGCCAATGCATAAAACGTTGAGCTCGAGCTTGGTTTTCAAACCAGTGTCTCAGGTACTCCTCAGTGTAACCGTCAGATTCTTTACTCTGCCTTACTGTGAAGTTGCTCCGGAGAGCCTCTCCTTCACTTCGGTTCAGTTGTGGTAAAATCGGTCGGTTTAGTAAACTACTTCTTTATTTTTTCGGTGTTTACATCTCTGTCCCAGTATAGTAAGTATATTAGTAGGTAGTACTGTGGTTTATAAAGAAATTGTTTTTTATTTTCGGTTTCTTTCCGGTCGGTCCGGTTGGGAACTGAAGCGATTTATTGTTTCTGGTTCTACAGTTCACTTTAGTGTGGTTTCCGGTATCTGTTGGTTCCTGAAAAAAACTTTGATTTCTCCAGTTCTTTCATCTGACCCATGACACGGTGGAACCAATAGGTTTGATAGTTGCCTGCCTTGAACGCTGGTAAGGGTGACTTTGTTATTAAGGCATGTCTGAGAAACCCAAAAAGAAAACCAGGCCCACTGGGTTTCAACACTGCACTGAGTGTGGGGAGGATTTTGCCAAGGCTGATCCCCACCTCATCTGTGTTTATTGTCTGGGGTTTGATCACCTCAAAGAAGACTGCCAAATCTGCAGAAACTTTCCTAAGGCCACCGTGGATAAACGTTTAAGTAGGCTGAAGGAAAGGGAGGCCAAAATATCCGCTGACCCAGATGGCCAGCCCAGTTCGGTTCTGACCGAACCTGAGGGGGTGCCCACTGCCCTGGGCGATACCCCCTTGGACAAGAGGAGAGCCGATTCTGTGGAATCGGTTCCTGCAAAAAGAAAGCACAAGTCAGCCGGCTCGGATCCCGGTTCCCATGGTCTGACCGCTGACGAGATAGCCAAAGCGATCGCTATTGTGCAGTCGCTTCACCCGGTCCCGACCGAACCAACGCAGAGATGGTCGGTTCGGTTGGACTTGTCTGCTTCTGAATATGACCCCGAAGCATTCTATGAGGGCGTTTGGGAAGGAGACAGAGATGATGATGAAGATGAAGATTATGAAGACCTAGATGAGCCTATTGAGCTTGACATCTCCCCAGACAGGCCTTCTAATGTGTCTCCTCCTAAGCTTTCTGTGGAAGAAGCTGAGCAGGATCAGGAGGAGCCTGACTATGTTGAGATGATGGATGTCATAGAGTCAAAAAGGGTGTCTATCCCTCTGCACAAGTCCCTGGGGAAACAGACCCCAAAAATATTACAGTTTCCAACATCCATACCTCCTGTGGATGAGCAAATGGACAGGAGGTATGCTCTGTCAGGCCCTGGTATGGATTTCCTTACTAACCATTGTAGCCATGTTGGGATAGTGCAAACTGCAGCATGTGACAAGGCTAATATTCTCCTGGCATCTCACCCCAGATAAGGATTCCAGGAAAGTGGATGCCATGGCAAAGAAGCAGTACTTGGTATCCTCTTTGGGACTCAGGCAGTCCAACTATATGGCATATATAGCCAGATACCAGAAGTCTAGGTGGGTTACGGTTCTGGAGCTGGCTAAGGATGCCCCTCCCCAGCTGGCCAAGGAGCTGGAGCAGGTGGCTGTGGATTGCATCAAAGCTTCAAAGGTCCAGTTTCATGCTGCTGTGGACTCGAATGATGTTCATTCTAGGGTCATGGCTATATTTGTTTCCATGAGGAGATTTGCCTGGCTCAGGTGTACCAATTTATCTCAGGATACCCAGATCAAGGCCATGGATTTTCCTGTCACTGGTAACTCTCTGTTTGGGGAGCAAACAGAGATGTACATGAAAAAGATGGACAAGTACAGGACCACATATAGGAGTGCTGCAACCAAGGAAAAGCAGATCACACCTCAGAGGCAGCAATACAGGGCTGGCAAGGGCAGGCCTTTTCACAGGCCTTTCAACCAGGCCTCCTCTTCTTTTCAGCAGAGGGGGTTCTTTAGGGAAAGAGGCAGAAGGGGGGATGACAAGTGCTGCATCCTCCTCTCAGTCTAAGCCCCCTGCCAAACAGACACCCTGCTGTGTCAGCCAGAGTCGCCTCCCCAATTCTTGTAGGGGGCAGACAGGCTCACTTCTTTCAGGCCTGGAAGTCTGTCACTTCAGACAAGTGGGTCCTGGAAGTGGTGAGCCAGGGTCTTGCTCTCAGCTTCAGCAGGTTCCCAAAGCTGAGAGGAAAGGGTTTCTGTCCTTTCTCGGCAGAGGAAACACAGGACTTAGAAATAGAGGTCTCTTCTCTACTGCTTCTGCAAGCAGTGGAGAGGGTACCTCTCATCCACAGGGGAAAAGGATTGTACTCCAGGTACTTCCTTACCCTAAAAAAGACAGGGGAGTGGCGACCCATCCTGGATCTACAATAACTAAACAAGCACATACTAAAGCCAGAGTTCAAGATGGTGACTTTGGGAATTATTCTTCCCTCTCTGAGACCAGGAGACTGCTAGCCTCCCTGGATCTCAAGGATGCCTGTTTCCACATACCTATCAGGCAGTCCCACAGAAAGTACCTCCAGTTCGAACTGCCCTTAGGCCATTACCAATTCAGAGCAATGCCTTTCGGCCTAACATCTGCTCCAAGGGTATTCACCAAGTGCCTAGCAGTAGTGGTGGCCTTCCTCAAAAGACAAAGCATTTTACTGTTCCCTTACCTGGACGACTGGCGTATAGTAGGTCAGTCCCCAGACCAAGTCAGGTCAGCTGTAGGGGTCACCCAAAATCTTTTGGACTCTCTAAGATTTATTCTAAACTTGGAAAAGTCTGTTCTGGAACCAGTTCAGCTTCTCACAATTATAGGAGTGGAGCTGGACACTGTTCAGGCCAAGGCATTCCTTCCTCTCTCAAGGGTTCAATCCCTCATCACTCTGGCTTCCTCTTTTCGTCCACTTGTGTATCGGCCAGCCAGACACTTCTTGCAGCTGCTAGGCCACATGGCAGCCTGTACTGCAGTAGTGCAAGGGGCAAGGTTTCAGATGAGGGATATTCAATTTCATCTAAGAGCCTTTTGGTCTCAGAGAAAAGATCCCCTCTCCAAGTTGGTTCCAGTGTCTCTAGCTTTGGTTCAGGCCCTCCAGTGGTGGCTGGAAGAGGACAGTTTGAGGCAAGGGGTTCCCTTCCTCAGTCAGGTTCCCACAGTGCTTCTCACCACAGACGTTTCCCTGCTGGGATGGGGAGCCCATCTAGATCAGCATACTGCTCAGGGGACTTGGTCTCATCAGGAGTCTCTTCTACACATAAACCTTCTCGAACTCAGGGTTGTCTTTCTGGCACTTCAGACAGTCTCGAATTTAATTCAGGGGGAAAGTGGTGCAGATCAGGACAGACAACACCACAACTGTGTGGTACATCAACAAGCAGGGGGGCACTCGGTCCTCGGCCTTGTGCACCGAGGCCATGAAAATATGGTCACTGGCTTATTCCCTGCAGGTTTCCCTGATTGCTGTGCATCTCCCAGGGAAATACAATGTACTTGCAGATGCTCTCAGTAGGATTTCCCAAGGTCACCACGAATGGTCCCTGAATCTTCTCATTCTTCAGATCATTTTCAAGAGATGGGGCACTCCAGAGATAGATCTCTCTTTGCAGCCCCGGACAACCATCAGCTCCCTCTGTTTTGCTGCAGACCCCCTCTGCTGTGGTCTGTTTTTCTAGATGCCCTCCTGTTGGATTGGACCAACAGGTTTCTCTATGCCTTTCCTCCCTTACCTCTCATATTCAGAGTTCTGGTCAAGATTAGGTCCCAACCCTGCACTGTGATTCTGATAGCCCCGGATTGGGCCAGACAATCTTGATATCCTCTACTATTGTCACTATCAGTGACAATTCCCCTGTGCCTTCCCAGACAGTTCAACCTCCTCACCTCATCTCAGGGGAGGATATTGTACCCTAGTCTTCACACACTCAGGTTTAAGGCCTGGTTCTTGAGGAGCTAGAATATGCAGGTCTGCATCTCTCACAATCAGCTCTGGACATCCTTAAGGCCAGTAGAAAGCCTTCCACTAGAAAGACCTATGATTCTAAATGGAAGAGGTTTGAGTTCTGGTGTTCCCAGAGGCACATCCAGCCGGATTCAGCTGATACTGCCACTGCTTTAGATTATTTGGTATATCTTAACAGTTTAGGCCTTCGACCTACCACTCTCAAGGTGCATTTGGCAGCTATTTCTGCTTTTCTTTCGGCTGGGAAGGTCTCCTCTCTAGCCTCCACCCAGTTTTCAAGAAATTCTTCAAAGGCTTGTTCCATATCACTCCCCCCTTCAGGGATCCTACTCCTCTGTGGGATCTGAATATCTGTATTGCACAGCTGATGCAGCCTCCCTTCGAACCACTTTCCTCAGCTGAGCTCAAATACCTGACTTGGAAAACTGTATTTCTGGTTGCTATTACTTCTGCCAGGAGAATCTGTGAGTTACAGGCTTTATCAGTGGAACCTGATTTCATAGGGATATGGTGGTCCTTCCTACAAATAGGAAATTCCTCCCTAAAGTGGTATCAGACTTTCATCTGAACCAATCTGTGACACTGCCTGTATTTTTCGTTGATCACTCCTCCTCTGGAGAGAGGAGATTACACAGTCTTGATGTAAAGAGGGTTCTGAGTTACTACTTAGAATCCACCAAGCCCCATAGAAACGACTGTTCCCAGTTGTTTCTCACTTATGGGGAGGTGGGTAAAGGTAAGCCTGCCACCAAGATAACTGTTTCTAGGTGGATTGTCTCCTGCATACAGTTCTGCTACTCAAAATTGGGGAAAGAGCCACCTTCAGGCCTGAGGGCTCACTCCACCAGAGGTACAGCTGCTTCGGTCGCAGCAGCCAGAGACATACCCTTAGTGGAAATCTGTAAAGCAGCCACCTGGAAGACTGTTCACACATTTACCAGGCATTATTCCCTTGACATTCAGTCAAGAAGTGATGCTAGGTTTGGCACTGCAGTACTGTAGAACCTGTTTCCAAAATAGGTTCTGTAGTTCCCTCCTTCTTGGGGGTACTGCTTGGTAGTCTGCATATAGTCAGAATACAGCAAGACTTCATGTTGTTTGAAGAAAAAATTACTCATCCTAGTAATTGTGTTTCTTCTAACGGAGTCTTGCTGTATTCTGATCTGCCTTCCCTCCTGGAACCTAGTTGTTTTGGGATGTGGGTGGGCAGGCGCAGTGTTGCACCTCAGGGGTGTACCTGGGTGCCTCTTCTTAATTTAGTTTTTTCTTGTTCCTATGTTTTTATGATTGTTTGCTTTATTACCTACTTGGATTCTTTTTGGGGGTCTCAACTTGAGTCTTTGGATCCTAAATGTGTGTGTATTGCCTTTTGGCACAAAAGCTCTAAAAACAATTTCTGGGCTGTTAGTATAGGGCTTGTAAGAATCTGACGGATACACTGAGGAGTACCTGGGACAGAGGTTTGAAAACCGAGCTCGAGCTCAACGTTCTATGCATTGGCATAGAGTTAACTCTTTCCTCTTCAGAGCAGTGCTGGGGCTAACTGCATATTGTCAGAATACAGCAAGACTCCATTAGAAGAAACACAATTACTAAGGTGAGTAATTTTTTCGTCTCTTTGCCTGTTTTTCAAGTGTTTTTCCATTGCTTTTTCTGAGTCCTAATACTTTTCTTCTTCTCTCTGCACATTTACTCTGCGTCTCACATCTCCTTTTTTGTTTTTCCTTTTTGTTATACACACACACATATATATATATAAATATAGTGGATCAGACAGAGCTCTTTGTGAAATCTGGAGTTAGGCATGGTGCTTATGCAAAAGCATAGGTGCTAAAAAACAAAAACATGGACTAAAAGCTTCTGGGGGAAACAGTGTTATATTTGGCTACCTGGTTTTCTTCTACTTTGGATGCTGATCTTCACCTGACATTGTAATCCTGGGTTTATTTCCCCCTTCAGACATTTTATCATCTTCATCACTTAGTCTCATCATAGTCCCCCTTCCAGTTTCCCAGCATTACCCTTGTGGGGAGTTTGCTCGTACCCCATGCTGCTTCTGTCTTTGCTATAATCCCATTTATGACATCATAATAATTTCTACAGCAACATATTTTGGTGTCATATAAGAAAGCAATAAGACATGACAGGGTGTGGGTTGTTGATTGATAATAGCATTACCCAGCTGCTGTAGTCACTAGGTGCAAGCGCCTTGTGCCTAACAACGCACCTGGGGGCGTGCTCTTATCAATCAACAACCCACATCCTGAAGTGTCTTATTGCTCTTATAAAATGGGTAACAACTATTTCTGTAACAATTAATCAAAACTCGGGACACATTATTAAAGATTTAATAATAGTATGTTATTTTATTTAAATATGGGGAAAAATAGTCCCCAGACTTGGGTAGAAGAGTTGTAAAATTGGTTGAATAGCAGCTCACAAAAAAATGCTAAACCAGTGAGCTGGAGGGGACAGCAATGCCTTATTTGAGCAGTTTGGGTCTGCCTCTACCTATGTAACTGTGTTTCTCACCTTTTCTCTTTGTTTATAAAGTAGTACTGTATTGCCTACTTTCTTCATCCTGTTTTTTTTTTTTCCTTCTATTTTTCCCTCATTCAAGACACAGAATGTTTACCATGGAATACAGGGATTCAAAATTCTGCTCAGTTCCACTGGTAGAATGTTACTCTCCCATACACCACACAAGGCGTGGGTAAATCCCCCAATAACCCACACCCTGTCGTGCCTTCTTGCTTAATTATGCCATGGACAAAATGAACAGCCAATGAAATGGTCATACTGGCAGTTTACCACCGGTGTAAATCCTCTGATAATCAACGGCCGCTGATGAGTGTATATTAATCCTAATGCTAATCATCTGCAGCACAGGAATAAATACAATAATAAAAAAAAAATCAACCTCTTTAATATTTGTATTTTATTATAGTAAAAAAAATGAACCTTGGTATAATCGCAGTAAGCCACTTGGAGGATGTGGGTTATCGGGATTTACCCACGAGGCGCACTCCAGCTGTGGTAAATCCCCTGATAACCTACACCCTCGTATGCTTAACAAGACAACAGCAAAACCTTTTGGCAGTGGTACCTTGTACAGAAAGTGAAAGATTTTGCCCGCAACCTTTTCTGTGGTCATGGGGTGTCATAATTTAGATAGACTAACCAGTTGCCCACAATTTGAGCTGGCCAGGACAGCCCTGAACTGGCTATGTCCTGATCAAATCAAGGGAAAATGAGAAATATTTCTGGTATATGTACTAAAACAGTCACAGTTTGCCATCATATGAAAATAAGGAAAAAAAAATAGGAAAAGAACAACTTAATTGAAAGAAAAGGACAGCAGTAAGATTTGACTGGGCAAAGCTAGTATGGGCTTTTAAATTGAAAAATTCCGTCTGATTCAAGGGCTAAGTTGATGTTTGCCTGGAGAAAAGAGCTTTTGCATTTGATATTAGTGATTTATGGTTCATACTAAATGAAAGCTGTTGGTTTCCCATTGCAGCCCCTGTACACTTTGGAGCCCGTGAAATAGTTCATTTCTTGCCTGTGGTGTATTTATTAAATCCAGGAGAAACACAGTTTGCTGTTTTTTGAATATAATGTCTGAAGTGTTGTGTATTTGGTGGGGGTTATTTGCTTCTTGATTGTGAAGGTTGACAAATTTTCAGCATTGTCCATGGCTTGCTACCATGCTGGTGACAAGGGATCCCTGCTGTGGTGAAAGCTTGTAACATGTTTCTCCTCTTCCTCTGCAGTGGAAGCTGTAGCCGAGCTGGTGGGGGGAATGGGTCTGACTTTGCATGATATCAATCAACATCTCCTGGACATAGAAACAGAAGTGGGGAAAAATGAGGCAAGATATTTGGGGGTGTTGGGTTTATGCTGTGAGTTATGAAAATTCTAGACCCTCACATGTGACAATAAACTGCATATTTGAGTCAGGCAAGGCAACTGTATATCAATTGTTGCATCACTTTTGAACTGCAGAGCCAGTGCTGCATATGGCTACTGTGACATTCTCATCATTGTGAAAGCTGCTCTCTGATTTTTTTTTTATTGAATTTCTTTAGTGCATACTTCCAATAAATAGCAATTAAGCAATAATGACCGAACAGCCAGTCATTTCCTGCCGATTAACGACCGGCTGGAGGGGGACCCGAAGTGCAGCCGAAGACCAACCCCACCCAGCCAGTCGTTCATCAAAAGAAATGACCGTCTGTTTGGTCATTATTGCGATTATAAAAGTCTAATCATAATAATGAGAATTTTTTTCTTCACGTTTTTGGCGCCGATAACAGTTTTGTTTTGGCCCTGCTGCTGTCAATGGACAGTGTGTGAGTCAAGTATCGCTGCCGTGACTGTCATTTCCAAGAGATTCCAGACTGGCACAGCAGCCAATCAGTGAGTTAGTTCAGCTCATGAATAATGAATTAGACTTATATCCAGTATAAGGAAAAAGAACATGGTATGAAACAAATTATTTGTGGAGAAAACAGTTATTCCATGGATCTAGGCACTATCTAATACACAATAGATAACTTTATAGCCAAAGAGCCCATATCTAACCTTCAACTCATATGGGTCATTAAAGAGCTGGTAACATGATTCGGGCAGGCAACTCATTCAGAAGTTGCCTGCCCAATTACCTAAATAAACTTGTGCTGCTATTTTATTTAATACAAAATACTTACATTTTAACTTACAGCGCCTAGCTCGTACCTTCCGTGTACGAGCCGAGCGGTCGTCTCAGCGCTGCAGCCCTGCCCTGTAAATCAACTTTATGATGATGTTAGGTATGGACCGGGGTTGCAGGTGCTCTATATGGTAAGGAATAGGCTGGGAATAGGATTGGAGGGGGGGGGTGGCTGTCTAAATGTACTAACGTTATCTTTGCTGTTAGTTATACATGTATGGGGGTGATCTATCGTGTCAGTGGCTCAGTAGGTAGCACACTCGCCTCTGAGGCCGGGAGATCGGAGGGCTGTGGGTTCGGTTCCCACATCTGGCACTTGGGTTAATATCCCAGTACTGACACTGTAGTGCAGAATGAGAGGGGTGCTGCACTTCTGAGGTGCCGTCTTTCTGATGAGATGTTAAACCGAGGTCCCATCTGCCTGGATTGGTGGTAGTTCAGGTGGATGTTAAAGATCCCATGGCACTTATCGAAAGAGTGAGAATTTCCCGGTGTCCTAGCCAAATTTCCTCATTCACTAAAAATACCACCAACAGCTTAATCTGGTTCAAGGTCAGTTGGCATTCATCTGTATCCCCCTCCCCCAGGTCGTGCCTGAAAATAGGCAGGATTTGTCTAGTGCACTTACCCGGTTAACAAAAGCTAAATAAATAAATAAATAAAAAGCTGATTGGTGGGACCGCAGCGCTGAGACAGCCGCTCGGCTCTTACACGGAAGGTATAAGCCGGGCATTGTAAATTTAAAATTTAAGCATTTTGTCTGAAAAAAAAAAAAAAATACCCCAAATTTATTTAGCTAATCAAGCAGGCAACTTCCAAATGAGTTGCCTGCCCAAGTCATGTCACTAGCTCTTTAAGAACACAAAGGGGCCTTCCAGTATGTCCAATCATAAAAGCAAACAGGTGTGACTACTAAAACCTGAAGAAATAAAGAGGAAAATAAAATTTGGGTGATGTTGCGACTGGCAATGATAGCAGCTAGATTGTTCTGACAAAGAAGACTGTAGTAACTGATTTCGATCCAAGTTTACAGTGGGCTTGATCAGTAACCTTCTGCCTGTTGGGACAGAACTGATCTTCCTTCCAGCTCTCCAATCAAGTGCATGAAGGAACTGGACTCCCTGAAACCTCTCTGATTGAAGCCGTGCAAATCAGCTTTTACTTTTCCATATGAAAAATGTTTTTTAGCCAACACCACAGAATGCATGACTGGCAGAGCCATTCTTTGTAATGGATTTACTGGCAGTGCCAATAGAATACCTATAAAGGGTTTTTGAAGGTTGGAGCATCGAGCTGGTGGCCACAATCCCAAAATCAACGTTTTGAAGTCTAGAAGTGCAGTAGTGCCCACTATCTCTCCCAAGCTCTCTGATTGGTTTATTATTCCATTGTGATGTACCCAACAGGGCAAGTTATCATCTACGACATACCCAGATCACAAGATAGCATAGTATCTTGTGAGTTGGGTGGAAGATAACCACATTTTTACTTGTCGTTTTTGTCTCCACTAGTGTTGTACAAATAGAGAGCGTGCTTTTGTTGGGAGATTAAGGTATTACTCTGGGAGGGAGAGAGAGAGAGTGTGTCTGTGTGTGTGTGTGTGTGTGTGTGTGTACCTCAGAACACACGAGAAAAGTTCTTGTATCTCCTGTAGAATGCAGAACCCTGAAGCTTTTTATTGCACTTATAAAATGGTGTGGTATAAAAAATTATAGTTCGGAAAATGCAGCATTGTACGTTCTTGAGTAAATATAGGCACGGAAGGTATGTATCTGTCTGTACGCACGCACACACATACACAGGACCATAACTCAGGAGTGGCAGAGCCAAGTTTTGAAAGCTGTTTGGAACATTACTGGATGCCAACACAACCAAAAAAAAATCATACAAGCTGGGATGAGAGTCCTCTTTATGGCCCCATGCCAATCATATAAAAGGTGGTAGCTTCCTACTTTTTTCCTGTGCTCCTTCCCCCTGACTGGGGTATATCACCTTCTCTTGGCTATATCCATATTAGTTGCTAAATGTAGCCCATGCCCTCTGGGCACTGTTCAGATCTAACTCTATTTGACAGTAGCCCTGTCTGTGAAAGGGTGCTGTGTGCTAGACTGGGTCAAGCTACACTGTCCCTTACTGGCTACCTGACGTGGTACTCGTGTACCTATATTATGTCTACTGTGATCTGCCTGTTACCAAGCGTATACCACCAGTGAATACCTGTAACACTGGTTGCTTTTTTAATCTAAGCGTTATGTACTGTACTGTTTTGTTTGCCGTGATGTATTGCTCTCTTGACGAGGTGCCTTTGTAATTGAGTCTTTGAATCAAAGGTCTGTAAACCGACGCTCTAATAAATATGAATAAATAAATAAAATTAAACAGGGTACATCCTTGTTGTTGCAGGAGAGGCAGGTCAGTTTTGTCTCTGTGGTTTTCTTCTGGCTGTGCCAGTTTTTCCTTCTCTTGCTTGGCATGTGTTTTTCTTTATCTTATGCCAACTTGGCTTTCACCCCACTAGGCTCAGGGATAACTGGGGAGAGGGACACATCTCAGCTCTCTTAGGGTGTCCAGCCCTGCAACTCTATATATACTCCAGAATTTCACCCTTTCCTTACCTAAGGGAAAGTGGGGACATATTCTAACTGATGTACAGTTGGCTCACCCTCTGGTGTCATGATGTTGCCTAATTGGAGTCATTTGTGATTTATTTCTGCTTTTGGGCAGATTTGTGCCACCTCATTTGCAATGGGGTCCCAACTACTGTTTGGGCATCCCCCTTGGCTTAACTACCAGAGCCACATGCTTTAGGGCTGCTGCCTTAGTATGATTAACCCACTGCTGTAGAGCCACGTGCTTCAGGGCTGCTGCCTTAATATCATTAACCCACTGTTGTAGAGCCACGTGCTTCAGGGCTGTTGCCTTAATATCATTAACCCACTGCTGTAGAGCCACGTGCTTCAGGGCTGCTGCCTTAGTATCATTAACCCACTGCTGTAGAGCCACGTGCTTCAGGGCTGCTGCCTTATTATCATTAACCCACTGCTGTAGAGCCACGTGCTTCAGAGCTGCTGCCTTAATATCATTAACCCACTGCTGTAAAGCCACGTGCTTCAGGGCTGCTGCCTTAGTATCACAAACCCACTGCTGTCTGGCTAGTGGTGTTAAGGCTCTGGCTCCATACCCAGCTACCTCTTTGTGCCACCTAGTGTGCCCCTTCTCACTGTCTGGATGTTTGGTAGTACCGTTTTATCTTCTTTATTCTCCTGTAGCTTTATCCTATCTCTTTGAGTTAGGGAATTCCTTTAGCCCTCTTATTTTTTCACACTTTTATTTATGTCTCTTGGTGAACAGAACTGAGGTTGGTGAGGGAGCTGGCAGTGGTTATTGGCTAGCATGTGACACCACATGGGTCCACAGGTGCTGTGCCCATTAACCATCACTTGCCACCTGGCCAAAGCTTTGCTACCACTGGGTCCTAGTGTCTCCGACCCAGACCCATAAGTGGTAATCAATGGTTCAGATATTCTGGAAGGTCAACGGTTACGATAAGTACATAACTTTAATTTTTCACTGCTGCCACACTCAAAATGAAGATAAATAATTTTTCTAACTACATAAATTCAGTTCACTGTGCACATGTAGGTGGTCGTTCATTGGGCATGCTTAGTTTCCAGAACAGCTGTCAAGCTTGACTCCTCCTACCACCACCCTACTTTGTGGCTCTCTGGCTCTGCCGTCTTTGCTCTCAGGTCTTTTCTTCCACTCGAAGGAATGGGTCTCCTCCTCCTTCACAACTCCTAATAGTGAATTAGGATTCTGGTAATTGCAGGCTGATTAGTGATTTTCCTTGAAGTTTAGCTTCAGTTTTTGACTCAGTTTGGTACCTTCACCATTGGCTTCCTGCTCTTTTGTCACAATTCTCCATGGAAGAGAAGAAGAGTTGAGATTCAAGATGTGTGTTTTCTGCAGGTTCCGAATGTTTGTGACCATGGGCACAATGTCTGCAAGGATTAATTGGGCCAGGGCCACGGCTCGGCACATTGTTAGGCTATGTGCTCCTTTACACTCGAGAAGGGCCGTCTGTTGTATGCTCCATGACAAACTAATACAAGTGCATGTGTTCTACAGCTGCGGGTCCAGCAGTGCTGTTGCAGGCTCAAAAGATAAGAGGGGGACAGTGCAGATAATCCAGTCCTAGACCTTCTGTTGGTAGAAGACTAAAACTTTTGCCCTTTTGGTGCATGTTAGCTCTGTCATTTCCACTGGAGGTTCTATATGACTGACGCTAGAGGAAATGGATCATTCCTTTTCAGTTAGACTGTTACACCCTCTGATCTGTGCTGAGTTATAAACATGGGGCCAGAGGAAATCTTCAGACTTGATGACCAAATGGCACTCCAAGCCACTCCATAGCTGCTACGTATAGCAAGAATTTTTTTTTGACAATTTCTGCATGAGCTCTAGGAGGCAAAGGGTTCGGCCAATACTGCAAGTTGCAGAAACTTGTACTGTTAATTACAATATGGAGGGATTAACCCACGACATGTCATGGGTTTACTGAGCATTAATCCACGCCTGGGGGGGTGGGGGGAGGGGTGGTGTGCGTGTGTGTCACGAGGTGTCAGGCTAGGTGTCTTCAACCACCCAGGCATGGATCACTGCTCAGTAAACCCATGACCTGGAGTGGGTTAATCCTCTTATAACATGGGCAATATCATGTTAGGGGTTTATCTAAAGGAATATTAAAATAAATTTCTGTGAACATGCATTTGTAAAAAAATAGTCCTTCCGCGTAAGGCGTTTGTCCTTCTGAGGATGCCGTAGTTGTAGTTCTCCACTAGGTGGATTTGTCCTAATGAGGATGCTGTAGTTTGTTTTTTACGTGTTTCTCTGGTGGAGTGATCTGCAAAGGTCACTTTACATTGCTGTCAATCAGGATTTTGTGGTCCAGCAAGGCAACTGTCGGTATACTGGGAATTAATCAATGATAAGGTGACCTGTTTGGACGAATCAGAATACAGGATTTTTGTACCCAATACCCATGTTATAATTTGTATTACCTCACTGCATTTTTGTTAGCCACATTTGATTTTCATTAGCCATTGACTACTGTTGCTATCCTTGTCACTCACCTAGAATTTAGTAATCACTGTCAAAGATTGCTGCATATACATCTCTGATCCTGTTTTGCCCTCCCCTTTATTTACTTTTTATTTTAGTTGTTGGCTGATGTAGAGTTTTGTATTCCCTAGCTTAAGGTTTTGTCAATAAAAGATTTGCGGTACAGCAGTTTGGAGGTGTGTGTGGTGGACCTCACATTTACAGAAAGGATACCTTAGTGAAGTAAGAGTGAGTGTGTGTGTGTGTGTGTGTGCGCGCGCTTTTTAAATATAGAATGCAAAATTTATCCAAGTGTTTGCCCTGCTTGTAAAGGTCACTCGGTCTCAGCCAGTTCTTAAAGTTCAAGAGGAAATAAAGTGATTTAAGTTGGCATTTTGGAGCCAAGTCTCAGCTCGACGACTCCTAAGGGCAGAAAGCATGGAAAGAGAAAATTAATAAGTTAGCAGGTTATATCTGAGAGCTTTGCATGAGGAGAATATTATTTGTGGCTACCTTTATGAATTAGTAATAAAACTGCATAGGTGAGAATAAAACACATAGACTTAATTAGGACTGTGTCTGCTTATAATGCATTTTGAAGAGTTAATTGAAGATACATACCTTGCCCTTAGCCAACAAACAGCATGCTCACACTAACCTGTCAAACATTGTGTACTTTTAGAAAAATATGAAACTGATGTTCTGTCACTCTTTTTTTGTAGTAGTAACAATTTGTTGACCAGAAACATAGACTTTGACAGCAGATAAGGACCACTTGGCCCACCCAGTCTGCCCATTTCCCTGCCTATTGTCTAGGCTGCAGATCCTAGTTAACCAACAACCTAATTTTTTCTACCCCCCACCAGAATTGCCTTATGTCTGTCCCATGCATTTTCAAATTCCCCCACTACTTTTGACCCCATGAACTCCTCAGGAAGGCCGTTCAATGCATCCACTACCCTCTCCATGAAAAAATACTTTCTCACGTTGCCCCTGAGCCATCCCCGCTCTATCTTCAAATTGTGCCCCCTTGTTCTTGCGCATCTCTTTTTCTGAAAGATACTACCCTCTTGGACTTTGTTAATTCTGTTGAGGTACTTGAAAGTTTCTATCTTGTCGCCCCCCCCCCACCTTTCCTCAAGGGTATACATATTAAGCTCTTTTAGTCTCTCTTCATATGGCTTCTCGTGCAGACCCTGCACTGTTTTGGTTGCCCTCCTCTGGACTGCCTCCATCCTTTCTATGTCCTTGCAGAGATGAGGTCTCCAGAACTGCTCGCAGTACTCCAGATGGGGTCTCACCAACTGTCTGTATAGAGGGATGACAGTTTTCTGCTATCTACTGGTGATGCCTCTCCCTCTGCATCCCAGAATCTCCCCAGCCCTCCTTACTGCCTTCTCACATTGCTTGTCTATGTTAAGGTCATCTGATATGGCTACCCCCAGGTCCCTTTCCATTTTTTTTTAGTTGGTCATTTTTTCTTACCTGATCCCCGGTCTGCCTATGTCCAGGCATCCACCTCGTTCCGGCTGCCGTCCAGACCGCTCGGCTCCCACCTGGGGCTCACTGCATACCCCCACGGCTTGCCCCCTGTGGTGGGGTGATGGAGTGACCCCCTATCTCCACCGACACAGGATCCAGTCACCGCAGTGAGCCCTCGGAGCCGGGCGTCCCACTGAATGGCCATCAAGCCGCTACGACCAGTGCCATTTTCTCTGTTCCAAATTCCCTGGAGTTGGAGGGCATGCAATGATGCCAGCGACCATGAGCACGGATGCATCCACACGCATCCTCGGCCAGGCGTCTGCCCTCAACTCCTCCCCAGTGTGTGGTGTGTGTCCCCGACCCCCAGCCTCCACCAGGGGGCATTCGGATACCAACCGTTGTGGACCCCCCTCCCTTGAGAGGAAGAGCAGTCCATCGGATGCTTGATCCCTCTCCTTCCCAGTCGGCCCTCAACGACCCGTACTCGCTCCCGAACCCGGGTCGCCGGCGTTGCGCCCTTTTTATTTTTGTTGTTGTTAGTACTCCCCACCCCCCTCAATTGTCTACTCTTTCCCTGGGTGTTTGTTTCCCAGGTGCATTACTTTGTACTTCTTTGCATTGAAACTAAACCGCCACACTCTTGATAATTGCTCCAACCTTGCCAAGTCCCTTTTCATCCTTTCCACCCCTCCTTGTGCATCAACCCTGTTGCAGATCTTTGTGTCATCTGCAAAGAGGCATACTTTTCCTTCGAGACCCACTGCAATGTCACCTATAAAGACATTAAAACGGAACCCTGTGGTACCCCACTAGTAACTCCCCTTTTTCCAGAGTGTGCTCCGTTCACTACTGCCCTCTGCTTCCTGTTGTCCAGCCAATTTGTTACCCAGGCTACCACCCTGGAACCCACCCCCAGGCTGGCTATCTTGTTTATTAATCTTTTGTGTGGTACTGTGTCAAATGCTTTGCTAAAGTCTAAGTAGGCCATATCCACAGCCCCTCCCTGGTCTATTACTTTGGTCACCCAGTGAAAGAAATCTATTAGATTCGTCTGACATAACCTTCCCGCTGTGAATCCATGCTGCCTTGGGTCCTGTGTCCCACTGGCCTCTAGGTGCTTGACAATTCTTTCTTCAGAAGTGATTCCATCATTTTCCCTACCACTGAGGTCAAACTAACAGGTCTGTAGTTTCCTTCCTCTGCCTTGCTCCCACTTTTATGAAGGGGGATCACATCTGCCTTCCTCCAGTCCTCAGATACCACACCATCCTCCCATGATTTGTTAAAAAGTATAGTCAGTGGTGTCACTAGGTCTCCCCTTAGCTCTTTTAGAATTCCGGGGTGAATCCCGTCAGGTCCCATTGCTTTGTCCCCCTTGAGTTTTAAGAGTTCATTCAGGACCCTTTCTTCTGTGAATGGACTGGTGTTGGCCCCTCCTGCCCAGAGTGCTTCTGTTGTTTAGTTTAGGTACACCCCTCTTCTTCTTTTGTGAATAGTGATCAAAAGTATTTGTTCAGTATCACTGCCTTTTCACTATCGCTCTTTTCCCACTTCCCCTCCCCTTTATTAAACCTCACTATTCCTTCCTTAGTCTTTCTTCGCTGCCTAATGTATCTATGAAAAGGTTTTATCCCCCTTCTTAACTGAGCTGGCTATCTTTTCCTCAGTTTGGGCCTTTGCTATCCTGACTGCCTTCCCCACCTTCCTCTGCTTTAACTGATACAGTTTTCTGTCCTGCTCCTTCTGTGATTTCTTATACTTCCTGAATGCTATCTTTTTCTTTCTAACCTTTCTTGCCACCTCTTTTGAGAACCATAATAGTTTTTTACTTCGTTTTGTTCTCTTTATTTGCTTCACACAAAGACTTGTAGCCACTATGAAGGCAGCTTTGATTTTCCCCCATTGTTCTTCCACCCCTCCTTCCTGTCCATTTGCTAGTGCATTCCTTAGCTACACCCCCATTTTGCCGTGAGCCCTTCTAAAGTTCAGTATCCTCGCTTTTGTATGACTTGACTCCACAGTTGTGTTTATCGTGACTCACACTGTGTGGCGGTCCCTTGTTCCCAGATGGCTGCCCACCTCTAAATCTGTGATCCGCTCTCATCCCCATTTGAGAGTACCAGGTCCAAGATTACTCCCTCCTAAGTGGGTTCCAGAACTTGCTGTCTGAGGCATGCCCCCTGTAGGGCATCGAGAATGACCCTACTCTTGCATGTGGCTGTAGTAAATGTTCTGCAGTTAACATGTGGCATATTCAGGTCACCCATCAACAGTATCTCCCCTTTTTCTGCCATTCTGAGGATGCCTTCTATCATTTCCTTGTCCATTTCCTCCCCCTGAGATGGGGGTCTGTATACAACCCCTCTGTGGATTGTGGTGCCACTACCTGTCTCCAAGGTGACCCACTAAGTAACCAGAAGGGGAAGGGATCAGATCAGTTCCAGTACAGTAGCTTCTTCTTGCTGCTTTTACATTGTTTCTTGTGGATTTTACTTGGTAGAAGGTCATTTTTCTTTCTTACTACTTCTAAGGGGCTAGCAGGGTATTATTTTGCTGCTGTTGGAATTTTTAAACCTATTTTGGTGGCTATAAGTGGGCTCATTTGTTTTGATGTTTTACTGTATAGCAGGCTGAGTTTGTGGAGGCCTATTTCTTCTTCTTTCTTTTGATTTAAAACCTATTTGGTGTGATTTTATTGGGGCTGTTTCTTTGAATTAGTGACCTATATCTTCTCATTTCAAGCCTATTTTGATGTATTGTTGGTGAGGCTGTTTGAATTAGAGACCTGTTTCTTTTGGTGTCAAACCTATTTTTTGTGCTTCAAGTGGAACTGTGATTGCTTTTTGCTGGCTTCACTAGCTGCAAAGTTTAGTGCATAGTGGGGGAAGGGTGCTAATGGTCTGACCAGGGGCCTCAGCTACCTGATTGTTTCTGGAAGGCACGGGCTGGTCCTATCCTCCCTGCCCCTCATCCCACCTGCCCCAGGTCCATGATTTCCTTATACCAGGGGTTCTGACATCACTTCCCCCAAAAGGGCAGAGGACAAGCACCTGTCATAGCAGAAGCAGACATCCAGGAAAGGAACAGCAGCGAGTGAAGAGGTGACTGCTAGCTCAGTGGAAGGGAAGTGATTGCAAAACAAGGAGCTTTCATTGTTACTTCTTGGCATTGCTATTTGCATTGTGGAAAGGAGGAGTAGGAGTTTGAAGAAGGTTGTGCAGTACTTAAAGTCTCTTTTTGGGTGTGGACAGGAAGGATAGGAATGTAAAAAGCAGTTGCTAATCTATCTAGACGTGTACGACAAAGGGGGTAAGGGAAATTAAGAAAAGGAGAAGAATGTTTTGCACTGATAGAGGGGGGAGAGGGGAGATGGGGGAGTGTTTGATATCCTTCATCTGGAAGCATGGGGAGGTCGCTGGCGGGCAACAAGAACAATGGGTAGGGTGGTTGGCTGCAGCAACTGCGGTGCACCAGTCTTTCTAAAAATTGCCTGGAGGGTGGGGGGATGTTTAGTGTGCAACCACATAGAGAAACTTAGAAAGGAGACCGAAGGTCTGCAGGAGGAACTAAGACAGGCAAGGCAGACTGGAGGCGGGTTTAGCCCAATACTGGAGGGAGAGAGGAGGGGAGATGAGGGAGAGCAATTTGAGCCAACAGTGGTGAAGAGAGGGTCAGAAGAAGGGAAGCGGAGACAAAGGGGCCCAGGCCAGGAAGAATGATCGCCGTGGGAAACCAGGTCAGGAGGCAAAAGACAAATGGAAGAAGGAGAAAGGGACTTGTGAGGGGAGGAGAAGTGGCAACAGTCATTGAGTGGAAAGGAGGGAACAGTTTACTATGAAGACAGAGGAAGTGGGCATTTATGAAAGGTCTTCAGAAAATAGTTTTGCACTGCTAGAGGGGAAGAAGGGGGAGGGAGGTGATGCAATTGGAGGAGTAATTGATAAATGCCTGGACCAAACCAGAGCGAGGGTATGTTCTGGGAGAATTGCAACAGGGGCAAAAGGGGGAAATAATGTGCAGTAGGAAGAAGAGGAGCCGGGAATGAGAGATGGAGATGAATGGAAGTAAGAGGGGTGGAATCTTAGTGCTGGGGGACTCAATAATAAGAGGAGTCAGGTGGGGGTAGCAAGGGGGAGAAGCACAGTCAAATTTGGGTGGAGGCCATGCCAGGAATGACAGCGGAAAGGGTGGACAGTCTGTTCTGAAATATGCTAGAAGGGGTAGGGACAAGCCTCATTTAATTATACATCTTGGGATGAACGACCTGGCTGACACAACAGTAGATATAGTCCAGAGGAGGTTTGAGGAACTAGGTCAGTTATGTGAGGGGGCAGGAAAATCAGTAACTTTTTCAGAGATGCTTCCAGTGCCCAAGGCAAGCACAACAAGAAAACTGAGAATAGAGGAATTTAACGGATGGCTAAGAACCTGGTGTCATGCTAAAGGGTATGGGCTGTTGGGGGTGGGAGGGACCTGGGAGACAGTAGTTTCTATGCCAAGGACAGACTACACTTGAGTGAGGAGGGAAAGAAAGTGTTGAAATCGAGGATGGAGGCGTACATAGAGCAAGTTTGGAATTTAGGCTAGGAGCGGGGGGGTGGCAGATGGCCAAGAGACATGCAGAGACCCTAGGTTGGGAAACCAAGTGAGCTTACCCCCATAACAGTGACAAAGGACAAATGGCAAGTACTATTGGTGAATCTAGTAAAGGAGGGCAGGATGGGAGGGTAGGGGAGGGTGGAAGGTGGTTACCCTTAATGCTAGGAGCCTTGGGAGGAAAACTGCAGCATTACAAGTGGTCATGGCAGAGGAAGAAGTGGACATTGCAGCCATCACAGAAACATGAGCCACCCAATACAATTACTGGGACCTGTCTGAACCAGGGTACAGGTTATTTCGTAGGGACAGGGTGATTGGGAAGGGGGGGTGGCACTATATGTGAAGGAAGGACTGAAGTGTGTAAGGGAGGAAGGGGAGGAGGGTAGTATGGAATCACTTTGGATGCAAATCCAGGATTCCAAGAATAGGATTCTCAGAATGGGAGTGGTGTACAGGCCGCCCTCTTAGACGTAGGAGTTAGACAGGGAACTAGCTGGATAGATCAGGAGGACCTGCAAGAAGGGTAGTGTGGTGATTGTGCAGGACTTCAGCATGCCAGAAGTGGACTGGAGTATCCCAAGAACCAGGAATCGAAGGGAGCAGGTACTGCTGGATGCCTTCCAAGATAGCTTCCTGCTGCAGATGGTCAGTGAACGTACCAGGTTAGGGAATACCCTTGACATTGTGCTGGTAAATGGGGAGTTTGTGAGGGAACTTACAGTGGAAGAACCGCTGTCAGGGGTGACCACCACTCAGTATGGCTCATACTGGATATGGGCAAGGAAGGAGTGGAATCTGGCACAAGAGTGCTAGACTTCAGGAGGGCCGACTTTGGGAGGATGGGGGAAGTGGTAAAAGGGTATCTGGCCAGAATTCAACCTAGTATGGGCAATAACCACAGGTGGCAGCTCACAAAGCTGGGGATAGTGGAGGCAACCAAAACCTGCTGCAAGGCCCAGAGCAAGAAGGTTAGGGCTAAGAAACCGAGCTGGGTGAGCAAGGAGGTCATGGAAAAGGTAAGGAGGAAAAGAGCTACATTTAGGAGGTACAAGAAAACAGGGTGGGGAGGATAGGGAGGAGTACCTGAAGGAATCGAAGGAGGTGACATGGGCAGTAAGGGGAGCCAAGGCATCTACAGAGCTCAAGCTAGCACAAGGCATTAAGAAGGGGGAGAAGGACTTCTTTAGGTACATCAGGGAGAAAAGGAGCTGTAAGGACCACATAGTAAGGATTAGGAAGGAGGGGGGTTGGGTGGAAGCAGGGTGCGATAAGGCAGAAGTGCTAAATGATTACTTCTGCATGGTATTTACTAAGGAGAAGAGGGGGGGGTGATACCCTAGGGGGGAGGAACGTCAGAAACAGGGGGAGGGGGTGACAGATGGGGAAATCATGGAGGGCAGAGTTTGGGAGGATTTGAAGGCACTGAGGGTGGACAAGGCACCAGGCCCAGATGGCAACCACCCCAGGGTACTGAAGGAACTGGCAGAGGTCCTTGCGGGACCTTTGGCAGACCTATTTAATGCCTCAGTGCACTCAGGGTGTGTACCGCAGGACTGGAGGATGGCTCATGTGGTGCCCCTCCACATGAGTGGCCCTAAGGATGAACCGGGGAACTATAGACCGGTTAGCCTCACATCCATCATGGGTAAGCTGATGGAGACTATCCTGAAGGAGAGGCTGGTGGTCCTCCTAGAGGCCAGAGTACTACAGGAAAGCAGACAGCATGGCTTCATACGGGGCAGATCCTGCCAAACCAACCTGGTGGAGTTCTATGACTGGGTAACTAGGCAACTTGACAGGGGCCATGCAGTGGATGTGCTGTGTCTGGACTTCAGTAAGGCATTCAACTTCGTGCCGCATGGGAGGCTGGGAAGTAAGTTAGGCACATGGGTGGGTGCAAAGCTGGTGAGATGGGTAGGGAACTGGCTTCAGGGAAGGCAACAGAGGGTGGTGGTGGGTGGGGAGCTCTCACACCCAAAGGTAGTGGCGAGCGGTATTCCACAGGGCTTGATGTTGGGACCAGTGTTGTTTGGGATATTAATTGCAGACATATCATTGGACATCAAGAGCAAGATCAGTCTGTTTGCTGTTGATACCAAGATGGGAGCGGTGGTGGATGACCTGGGGGTTGCAGGATGATCTGGCAAAGCTTGAAACCTGGTCAGACACCTGGCAACTGGGGTTTAATGCCAAAAAGTGCAAGTTGGCCGGCCCAGTGGTGCTGAGGGTTGAGGCGCTGGATGCCACACCTCTCCACGCCTGACCCGGGTTTGGGAAATGGACTTGGGGGTCGGCCGGGGAGAAGGATTGAGCGCCAATGGCTTGCTCTCCTTCTCTGGGTGGGATGGAAGCTTTCTCGTTGCGATACCGCCGCCTCCTGGGGAACTCGGGATGTCGGGTGCGTTGGGGAAGGCAGCAACACAGGCTGACGCCGGGTAGGGATTGGGGTGGATGCACGCCTCAGTGTCGCTTGACCCTTGTTCCCATTGCATGTCGCGGCCGGGAACAGAACAAGGAAGCGACCTTCACCTCTCCTAGGGTGACGACTTCTTGAGCACATACGATCACCCACTCTACTGCAATAGGGTGCACACTGTGCCAGGTGCTCCTCCTGGAAATACCTGGAGGGAAGTGCAAGGAGGGACCTTTCCTCACCTCGCCAGGGGTAATCTGGGCCATCAGGGACCTCAGGGAGTTGATCTGTGCACTCTAGGGTAGACCCTGGGGGTCGGGAGGGTAGACGTGTGTGTGGTGCATTGTAGGGGTCCGATTGAGTGGAGAGCTGGGACAGTAGAGGCAAGGATAAAAAGAAAGTGTAAAAAAAAAAAACAAAGTGCAAGGTGCTGCATTTTGGGGTGAAGAACCCAAGGAGGAGTTACCAGTGGGGGGGGAGTGCAGCTAGCCCAGACACAGGAGGAGAAGGATATGGGGGTGCTCATTACAGGGTCAATGAACAACTCGGCACAATGTAGGAAGACAGCTGTAAAGGCTAACAAAATGCTGGGTTGCATTGCAAGGGGTATATCCTTGAGGAGGGAGGACGTGATTCTGCCACTGTTTAGGTCATTAGTTAGATCGCACCTGGAGTACTGCGTGCAGTACTGGTGTCCGTATCTGAAGAGGGACATTAAGTTACTGGAGGGGGTGCAGCGCAGGGCAACAAAGATGATCAAGGGGCTGGGGGACTTATCATGTGAGAGGAGGCTGACGGAGTTGAACTTGTACTTGCTGGAGGAGAGGAGGGACAGGAGGACATGATTGAAACCTTTAAGTACATGAAAGGAATAAACAAGACTGGTACAGTGGGGCTGTTCAAAGTAAGGGAGGGGAAGGACACCAGGGGCCGTGATATGAGACTGGAGAGAGGGGTGGTAGCTGGGTGGAATGCGTTACCTGCAGAAATGGTATCCAGTAGAACAGTGGACTGCTTCAAAATGGGATGGGACAGGACAAGGGGGAAGGTCAGTGGAGGGGAAAGGTAGAAGGGAGGGGCAGCTGCAGAATAAGGGGTGCTAGCTGCACATTCGAGCAGACTTGATAGACCTCTAGGCCTTTATCTGCTGGCAAATTTCGTATGTTCGTACAGTGCCTCCTTTCCTCCCTGTTTACTCTTTAGTTCCGTTCCTTTGATCCCTTCCCTTACATAGAGAGCTACTCCTCCACCTCTTTTATCCTCCCTGTCCCTCCTATAGGTTGTGTACCCTGGTATGTTGACATCCCAGTCATGGTTCTCTGTATACCATATTTCTGTGACTGCCATGATATCCAGGTTTCCCTCTTCCATCAAGGCCACTAGCTCAGGAAGCTTCTTACACAGACTACGGGTATTGGTACTCATTGTCTTCTATTTTTTTTTTTTTAATCATGTAATACTTTTTCGCTTGCTGCGGCACACTCCGGCTTGGGGCATCCAGCCACCGGCTCCACCCACCCGGAGAGCTGGGTAGCTCAAACTACACCCAGGAGGATCCGGGACAGCCGTCTTGCCGTCCCGCGGAAGGGCTGCCCCTCTGCCTCTGCCAGCCAGGACAGCCCCGGACCCTCCCGACAGGACTCTGCCAAAGTCCTCAAGCGGCTCGGAGCAAGGCCATCAAGCTGCTGCGTGCGTACAGCCATTTCCTCCGATTGTGGTCCCTTGGGCGTGGGCGTGCAGTGACATCCGGGCTGTGTGCAGCGTCCGCTAACGCTCCCTCCAGTATCACCAGAACTAGTAGTGCCTCGAGCGCCCCAGGGGCAGCTACATTGGGTGAGATTCCCCATCCCACCCCAGAACCAGGAGAGCAGTCTGCGGACACTCAATCCCATTTCACCCCTGCTGAACCTTTGTCGGCCGGGCTCGTTCTGAACCCGGGTCACGGCGTCAGCGCAAGGTGTGGCGCCCACGCCTAACCTCAGCGCGTCGGCCCATTGCCTTCTATTTTATGATGGCTCACCTTTTTTGCTCCATCCCTGCCCTTACTGCCTATGTGCCTTTTTCTCTATTTACCCCTGTCCTGCTCCCTATTAACCTCTGTACCTTGGTGTTTACCTCGCTAACTACACTGTTTTGTGGGGGCCTTGGTGGACCCCCCCCTTTTATGCTAAGGGGTTTAACACTAGCTATTTACAACTATGATGCATATTCCATTATACAGACTAGTATGTTCCAATGGCTGGACTCACCTCCCCACATTGCTGAACTGTATAGGAGACCCCAGCTGGGACAGACAGTACACCCATTGTTATGAAATGTAAAGTTATACGGTCATATACAAACCCAGTCAACACTGTGATTGTGTAAGGCTAATCTTTTACTGTAAACTGATAATGTGGACAGAATGTTCAATAAAAATATATTTACCAAAAAAAAAAGTTTTTTCAACTGCATCACCATGTCATGTGTTCCTTCTGTTCATGGTGCCGTCTAACTTTTATTTATGTTGCTGCAATGCAGACGTCCGAGAAAAAAGGGGCCATGTCGAATAGAAAGTTTGATATCTGCCCATCTTACATTGTTGCCTCCAGTGAACAAAATGGCTATGATGGACTGACATCAAATCTGTGTAGCCTGCCTTGGACTGGAGCACAGTATTGTTACTTGTAACACCTGCTTTTCTGTGGACCGCCGAACTTTTAAGAACTGCGCTTTGAAGTGGGGTAGTCTGATCACCACCTTCGGAGGCAAGTGTTGCACATGTGCATCCAAGGTAAGGATCTTAGGCCTTTCCCCGGGCGTCTTCTCGTAACATCTAGTGCTGTGGAAGGACAGAGTTCTCCTTGACCTTGTGGTGCTGAGGTGTCGGAGTCTCGGGTGGATGGGTGGGGTAAACAGTCGACTCCTTCTGTGCAGTAGACTGCAAACCCTCCACAACCTGCCTGCTCTGAGTAGCAGACATCTCCGGTGGTGAGGCTGAAGCTATATGCTTGATCTACACTGGGGGACACCGTAAAGTCGTTTTCTGGTTTCGCCCATGCTGTTTGTAACCATTCATAGCCATATCATCATGACTGGTGACGCTAAGGATGATGCTGGGCCCCCCTGACAAGGTTTGTGGTGTTGGGGAGGGACTGGTACCGAGACTGTTGTCCATTCTAATGCCAGTTTGGAGGTTGTCCCTATGCATGATGTCGGAAGTAACCCCTATGATGGAGGTGGCTCCGAACATGGTGACAAAGGCAGTAACAGCCATGGTGTTTATCCTGGGCTCAGCTCACAGCAAGGTGCCAATGACTGTGCTGTCTCGGAGATCGTCCCTGACTCCTGTGTAATGGGCGGTGATGTCACAGAGTGTGCTGTCGAAGTTGACATCGATCGAGAGGTTGAGGACGAAGTTGACCACAGTGACATGGAAGGGCCTGTCTCCAAGGACGTTGCCAGTCCTAAGCCTTGTGCTGGGGGCAGTGCTGGCTCTGGGTCATACAGTTGCCTCAAATGCTGTTTTCTGTCTGAAATCGATGGGCAAAATGGTCACCTATGAGGGTCGTGGTTGTCCTGTGGGACCTGTATGAGTCAGGTCACCTCTCCTGGGGAGTTTTCCCTCCATGGGTACTGATTGGTTCACTCCTCGCATGTAGTCAGGCACCCTTTGGGCAACTCTGCTAGTCCCTGCCCTTGAGTGAGGCTACCTACACAGTTCTGCAGCTCCAGATGAGACCCCAGAGACCTGGAGTGTCACCCCCTTCTAGAGGTGCCTCATTGATTCTTGGAAAGGATGCCCTCATTGATAGATCCCAAGGGGCATCTAACATGGGACAACATGGGATGTGGGTTGGTGCCTTAAATGAATAATAGGCCCTTCTCCCCAATACTGACCCTGCCCAGAGTCGCCACCTTGTTTCCATCGACATCCTCAGGTATGGACAGCAAACTCTGTGTCCGCCTCCCTTTGTTTGTTGAGTACGCACAGTGCCAGTGATTCCTAGTGGAGATGATCCAGGTGCTTGACCTTGAAGCCTATACAAGCCGTGATCCAGCAGCCCTGCCATTGGGACATCTTGGAGCTACCAACTTCAACACAGTAGTCATTTCTTCTTGGGCAAGGACCATGGAGGAGGCATCTAGGGCAATGTGGAGGCATCCCCTCTCCAATCCAGGCCTCCCCAGGACCTTCTCACATGGTATTGCGCACCCACAGGTGAGATACTGCATCTCATTTTGGGGCTTTAAGTATTACAGACTCTGTTGGGGCCACAGACCCTCTTGTGTGACTGACTGTCAGATGCAGAGTCCACTCACATGGATGCTTTTGGGAGGAAGGCTTTCACCTCGGCACATGCCCTTTTGTACATCTCTGCATGTCAGGCACATATGACAATCTATAACCAAGAAGAGTTCCTCTTCTGGCCTAGTGGATAAAGACGCTTTCTTGTTAATCAGAGGTCAAGGTATCAAATCCAGTGGGCGGTAAAAACACTGGGTGTTTCAATGCTTCCTTTACAATGGAGGCAGTCTAGCACAGTGGGTTAAGGCTGTGAGCTGCAGATCTGGAGACCTGGGATTGAATCCCACAGGTGCATACTGTGTTATTCTGTTACACGAGAAAGGGTCCTGAAGGAACTGGAAGTAATAAGAGCTGATAAAGCAATGGGGCCAGATGGGGTGCACCCCAGGGTCCTTAAAGAACTATGAGAGGTGGTGGCTGAACCTCTGGTTATCCTGTTCAGCCAATCACTGGAAACAGGGGAGGTACCCAAAGACTGGAGGACAGCAGAGATGAAGTCCCCTTTGCAAAAGTGGAATAAAGAGGAAGGGGAACTACAGACCAGCCGCCTCACCGGTAGTGGAAAGATCATGAAGCACTACTGAAGGAGAGATTGTGGAACATCTGTTGTCAATGGACTACAGGACCCAAGGCAGCATGGTTTCACCAGGGAGGTCATGTCAGACCAACCTCATTGAATTTTTGACTGGGTGACTAGGGAGGTGGATCAGGGAGGGCAGTGGACATGGCTATCTGGACTTCAGCAAGGCCTTTGACACTGTGCCACATAGAAGACTATTACACAAACTGGGGAATATGGGTGGGGCAGGACAGTAGTGTGGTGGATAGGTAACTGGCTGGGTGGCAGGACACAGAGGGGTGGTGGTAAATGGCTGTCACTCCACAGAGGGAAGAGTAACCAGTGGGGTACCACAGGGATCAGTGCTGGGACCGGTCCTATTCAACATCTTCATCAGTGACATTGCACAGGATCTAGAAGGCAGAGTTTCACTGTTCACTGATGACACAAAGCTCTGTAACAGAGTAGACAGCAGAGGGTGTAGACAGAATGAGAAGGGACCTGCAGAAACTTGAAGAATGGTCAAGGGTTTGGCAGCTGAAATTCAATGCAAAGAAGTGCAAGATAATGCATATGGGGCACAAAAACCCTGGCACAATATATCAGTTGGGGGGTGAGGATATAGCATGCACCAAGAAGGAAAGGGATCTTGGGGTTATCATCTCTGATGACCTCAAGGTAGGGAAACAGTGTGACAAGGCAGCAGGTAAAGCAAATAGGATGCTGGGATGTATAGGCAGGGGCATCACCAGCAGGAAAAGGGAGGTCATAATTCCGCTATACAAGACACTAGTGAGGCCCCACCTGGAGTACAGTGTACAGTTCTGGAGACCATACCTCACAAGGACAAGACAGGTAGAGAAGGTTCAGAGGAGGGCAACAAAGATGGTGCATGGGTTGCATCACAAGTCCTATGAAGACAGGTTGAAGGAACTGAACATGTACTCCTGGAGGAGAGGAGGGAGAGAGGGATATGATAGAGACATACAAGTATCTTACAGGGAGGAACAGGGCAGGAAAACACTATTTTTAAGCGTAAAAAGATGTTTCAGGACTAGAGGGCATGGGATGAAGTTGAGGAGGATGATTCAGAGAAACATGAGAAAGAATTTATTCACAGAACGGGTGGTGGACAAGTGGAACACCCTGCCAGAGGAAGTGGTGGGGCTGAAACAATCACGGATTTAAGAATGCATGGGATAGACATAAAGGAATTCTAGAGGGCAGGGGTAAGGGGAAACAGACTTCTAGGAAAACAAACTGAACTTACAAGCTCAAATGGGCAGACTAGGTGGGTCATAGGCCCTTATCTGCCGACACTGTCTATGTATCTATGTATCTATGTAACCATCAACTATGGTTGCAGTTACACAGCCTGCTAGCTACATTCCCACCGAGCAAGATGGGCAAGCCATTGACCTTTACACCCAAGGGCTGTAGTAGTACGGCATCAGTTAAGAGCATCTTATGACATCAACGAAGTCGCCTTCAGACTGGTGGGAACAGCAGTCTGCATTAGGGGGACAGCACGGCTTTGCCTCTCCTGACTAGCACTTTTGATGTGTCCTAAGATGCTGCACTCTCATTTCCAGGGGGCTCATTTCTTTTCTAGGGTCGGGTGGGAACTGTCAGGGAACTGTCCTGTGCCACAGGAGCCCCTGCCTGGCACTGGCCAGTCTCAGTTTTCACCAGACCTGTAAGGAGCCCCTGCCCTCAGGTGTCCTCCCCCATGCAGTGGGCTGAGGGTATCGTTTACCCTCAAGATTAACCAGCTCCTCCCTCAGAAAAAGGCGAGAGCTTGATACTCAGCCCAATAAGTGGAAATCAATGGTGAAGATTGATTCTCGGAAGATATGGACATTTTGTACATACCATAATTTCAGTATCTTCGTCACTGATAACCACACCCACCAACCAACCCTGCAGTAGAAGGGCCTGTGGTAAGCTCACCCTGCTACTACTGCGTGGCATCCTCTAGTGCCACAGGTCTCTCCCAGTTGCTGCCCTCCTTGTAGGGCAGCTTGTTAACAAAAAAAAAAAAAATGGTTTGGGGCCAGTCCAGTGGCGCTGAGGGCTGAGGCGCTGGATGCCTTGCCTCATGCTACACTGACGACCTGTGTTCGGGAACAAGCATGGGCCGCCGGGGATCAGCAGGGGAGGAGAAGGATTGAGCACCCGACGGTTGCTCTCCTTCTTCGGGATGGGGAGGACAGCAGACCTCACTGGTAATACTGCTACCTGGGAACCCGGTGGAAGGCCTCAGAGAGGCAGCCAGACGTGTTGAGGGGCGGAGCAAAAGCACGCCTCACCATGCCTTTGTCTCACTGGCTGTCCCAGGTGCTGATGCCTACAGGGGTGGAGAAAACTAGGAAACCCCCGCAGTGGCGCCAGAACCCAGGGAATGACAGCGCAAGGTGCACACCCAGCTACAGGTCGAGGGAGTTAGGGGACTCCTCCACCGAAGTCGGGGGTTATTCGTGTGCTCAGGTCCAGGAGAGGGGCACCCATATGGGCAGTTGAACCTCGGGGAGCTCCGGCCAGGGACACGTGGGGTCCCCAAGAGAGGCACATGGAAGGTAGGAGTATAAAGGTAAGAGGTAAAAATGGTTTGGGACTCATGAGTTCCCAACTTACCCAAAATAAACATACCTGTAAAGACAGGGGTAAGGGTCTAATGTAGGGCCCCATGCCAGACTAACAAAAAAACAAAAACAGAAATAGAAAACATACTGAAAACAAAAAAGGAGGTAAGGTAATCCTTCTTGTTTCTTCTTTTCCTGTCCTCCTTTTCCTTGCCTGGGGTACAACCTCTTCTTGGGTATATCTCTATTAATGTATCTCTGAATGCAACTTGTGCCCACTGGATTCTCTCCAATCTAACTCTACTTGACAGTAGTCCTGTCTGTGGATGGGTGCTGTGCACTGAATTGGATCAAATTATACAAGCTTTCACACAGGGTACATCCCTGTTGCCGTAGGAAAGGCAAGGTCAGTTGATATGTCCTTCTCCTCCCTCACCATACCAACTTGGCTGTTAAGCCCTGCAGGCTCAGGGACAACTGTGAAGATGGGCACATCTCAAATCCTCAGGCTGTCCAGCCTTGCAACTCCACATGCAACAGATTTCTCTCCCCACTTCCCCTGGGGGGGGGGGGGCATAGCTTCACTGTTGTTACAGTCCGTAACCTTCTGGTGTCATGTTTGCATTTTAGGAGTCATTTGTAGTTTTTCTGCTATTTGGCACATTTGTGCCATCTCAGATTCAAGGTGGTCCTTGTTTTTGGCCACAGGGTGGAGGCAGTCCAGAAGAGGACAGCTAAAATGGTGCTGGGGTAGGTTGGCCCATCAGCGAAGCAGTAGCGCTGCCATTTGCGATGCTGGCAACCTGAGTTTGGGAATGAGCTGGGGTCATCAGTGGCCAGTCAGGGGGAAGAGGATTGAGCATCTTGAAGGATTCTCTACTCTCTTGGAGAGGGAGGGTTCCATCCTCTGCCATGTTACTGCCACCTGGTAGTGTGGTTCAAGGACCGAGGAAAGGCTAGGGACGTCGCTGACGTTGATGTGTCGACATGCATGTAACATGTGCGGGAACACATTGGAGTATGCAGCGTCCACAGGGGATGGGAGGAAACAGGAAAAATGGCCCCAGCACCTCTACAGTGATGGACTCCAGTATACCCAGGTCCCTGCCTCCCCAGTGTGTGGCACCACCTGACATTACACAGATGTTCAGTGGTACATCCCCCCCACCTCGACTCTGCCTGGGGGTTACAACCAAGGCTCCATGGAGGTAGGTAGCTGTACACCCTAGACATTAGGAGAGCGAGAGGGGACATGATAGGACCTACAAGTACCTCATGGAGGTGACCAGTGTGCAGGAGGGGAGTCTCTTTCAAATGAGAGAGCACAAAGACCAGAGGACATGCGATAAAGCTGGGGGAGGGGGGAGTCTAAGAGGGATGTGAGAAAGTATTGCTACACTGAAAGAGTGGTGAACACCTGGAACAGACTGCCAGTGACGTGGTGGAGACAAAAACAGTAGAGGGCTTCAGCCATGGCTGTGATTGACGTAAGGGAATATTATAGGCAGGAGGATTGCCAGAGACCAGTTAGTGTGCACATACAACTTAGACAGGGACCTTCTGGACAGACTGGGTGGGCCAGGCAGTCCTTTTCTGCTGATTTAAATTCTGTGTTTCTATTTTACAGGGCTGCTGTCTTAGTATAACTTTCCATCTGCTGTTTGGCAAGTGGTGTTGAGGCTCTGGCTCCATATTCAACTACCCCTTTGTGCCACCTGATGTACCCATTCTCTCTATATAGAGGTTGGTAGTTGGGTTTTATTTTGGTTTGGTTTTTGCTAATACCTTTTCCCCCTCCTACTGGCATACCTGGTCTGCTCCTGTATTCTCTTGGCAACCCCATCGGGACTCCAGCCGCCGTCTCATTATCCTTTCACTCCCATCAGGGTCTGCCTTTATGTCCCCTGTGGCCTCACCCCCGCGAGAGATGATGGGTGCCCCAACCTCTCACCCTATCCGATCCAGATTCAGGTGCCCCCAGAGCCGATGTTCTTTGGATGGCTATCCAGCCTCTCGACCAGGATGCAACTCCTCTTTTTCTGATTTTTCTCCCTGGAGCTGGGGGTGTGCAGTAACGCTGGCAGAGGGGAGCACACATGCATCTGCATGTGCTCCCTCCAGGTATCTGCCCCAACTCCTCCCCCTGCTACAGTGCGGTGCTCTGTCCCCCAGCCTTCGCCAGGGGGTGAACGGGCACTGACTCTGGTGGACTCCCCTCCTCAGAGAAGAAGAGCAGTCCATCGGATGCTCAATCCTTCTCTCCCCCTGCTGCCCCCAACAACCTGTGCTCATTCCCGAACACGGGTCACCGGTGCAGTACAAGGTAAGGCGTCCAACGCCTCAGCCCTCAGCACCACCGGGCCGGCTCGTTTATATTCATATATCCTTTTCCTTATCCCTTTGAGCAAGGGAATTCCTTAAGCCCTCTTGTTTTTCCCCCACTTTTGTTTCTCTCCTCTGGCGAACAGAACTAAGGGTTGGTGAGGGAACCAGCAGTGGTTATTGGCTAGCGCCTGGTACCATGTGAGGGAGGGGAGTGTAGGAGCAGTGGCTGTTGCTGGCATCCTGGCCAAAGCTTTGCTCCCGTGGGATCCTAGTGCCTCCGACCCAGACCCATAAATGATAATCAGTAGTGAAGATATCCTGGAAGATCAACAGTTTCGCCAGTTAGGCACTCATTTGATCTATCCACAAGATGTGATCCTAACCTCAGGAGTGGCCTCCTCTGGCCTCTGATATCTTCACTGCCCCTTCCATTGTTGAGTCCCGGACTTCCCCATCTAAGTGGGGCTAACCAGCCTGGCCCTTGATATACTGGAACACTTTATATCGAGAAGGGGGACACTAAGGTCTGGGTGTGGCAGGCATTGTAGCATCATCCACATAGACTATGTCCATTATCCATTTAGCTCCCAGTTCCAACTTAATCCCAGGCAGTCATATTGTAGCTGGAGCTTCCCTTCCTTCCCAAGATGGTGGTGTCCAAATTAAACCCTCTACCTTATCTTTACCACCTTATGTGCAGCATCCTGGACTTCGGGGCCTGAAAGCAGGTCATGGGTTTAGGAAAGGGCATTGCTTACCACTGGGCCTTTAGGCAGCCTACACATAACTTTGCTGATTGGAAACCTATGTTTTATTCCTTCCTGCCATCTTGTTCCTAATGCTCTATGTTCCCATTTGATAGGTCATCATTTCTCCCAGTATTTGCTTCAGTTGCAGTCTTTATAAAGCAGCTAAACAAAGGGACCGTCAATCCCTAATTCTCTCAGAAGGACACTGGCTGGAGACTGCAAGAGTCTGAGTGTGTCAAAACAATTGCTACTAAACATCTTTCAGACTGTAAGGAACAGAGAGTTATCCTGCTTCCAGAAAGGCCTTATGCAAGAGGTCCACGAGTGAGATGATAGATTGTAGCCTAAAGGTACAGCTAATAGGACTGCAAATTTGTGGGGGCCTCACCTCATTAACTGGCAGTGCATACGAGATTAAACAGCTGATAGGAAACTCCCAGCTATGGGATTTCATTAAGCACTTGAAATGTTTGCCGCCTGATCATGTGCTTCTTTGACCCTTTTTTCCCCCTTCTCTGAAATTCAGTCACTACGATAATAGCCCCTTACCTGAGTTGGTTGACAGAGCATGCGCAAATGCCAAGTGACCTCCACCCTCCAGAGCAGCTGAGTGATTCACCTCTGTGACAAGCTTGTCCTCCAGTGGCCCCTGTTCTGCATTCAGGGCTTGAACATGATGACCCCTCCTTTCCCAGGTGGCACTGCAACATTGTTTTTGACCAGAATTTGAAGGAGGGAGCTATTTTTTAATAGAATGTGGGCCGTTTCACTGGAGTGTGTCACTAAGGATCTTTGATATATACCCTCTACATTTTTATTATGTCTTCCCTTTTTAAAAGTCTCCTAATACATTTCTTTAAAATGTAGACCCCTTTATTTTAAATGGAATGGAGTGTATAGCCATTTAGCATACAGTAGGGGTGTACTTTCAGGCAGAGGAGTGAGGGGAGCACGGGGTCAGCTACCCTATCCAGAGAGATGTTGTGTTTGAACCCAAACCACACAGCACCAGCTGCAGTTGTAACTTGTTTCCTGTTGCATCTGCCGAGAGAAGGCAGTAGAAATCAATAAGGAATTAAACGGGGAAAAATGTGTTTCGAGAAGCAGGGACAGCCCAGCTGTCAGTGAAAGTTACTGTAGAGCCCAGGGCGTGATCACTGAGTGATGTGTTATAGGGACATTGTGCTGTCACTTTTGTAATCTCTTCATAAATCACAGGAGATAGATGTGGCCATGAATGTCCCTTTGCCAGATTCACTCAGTTTTCTTTTGCTTGTTGGATGAGGAACTTGTTTTATTCACAAAGTAACCAGGGTTGGTTGCAAAGGCAGTTTGATACTAGACATAACCTGAAATGACCAGAATTGACCCAGGTTCAGTTTGTAAATATTGGGTTGCTAGCTTAGCTTCTGAGTTAGGCAGCTGTACTCTGGTATGTTGCATTTTGTAAATTTCCATTGTAAAGCTTACATTTAAAGCAAAGTACCTTTATACAGATCTTGGCTACTGAGCTGTTTTGTTTCCCACATTGCTCTCTTTGTTTGCTTGGCTCAGTTTGTAGGTAGACTGCCAAAATGATCGTGAAAAGGATATGGCCTCTGCAGGCCTGGTAACGCGGAGGGTTGAGGCGCTGGACACCATAACTTGCGCTACGCCAGCGACCCGGGTTCGGGAATGACCATGGGTCGCCAGGGTGTTAGCACATGGCGGGGTAAGGAGGAGCAGAACTGAGCAAGCCGGCAGGCTACCTCTCCTCTCCCGGGGTAGTGGGGGTGGGTTGTCTCCACCGCCTCCTGTAGTTCCGCTCCCACCAGGTGGAGGTCCAGTGGGTAGCATAGGTGGAAGGAGTTGAGCTGGCACTATGGTGTGCATGCGTGCCTCCACGCACACGCATGACCTTGGGACAGGAAGCGGGAGAAAATACCTAAAATACCATAAAAAGCATATATATATATATATATATACACATACAACAAAAAAAAAGGAAAAAGGATATGCCCCAAGAGCGCCACCACTCGCTACGCTGGCAACCATGGTTCTGTAACAGACCTAGATCACCGGGGGCATGGTCAGGGAGGGAAGTGTGGGCATCCCTAGCAGGACAGTGCTCCTCCTTTGGGGAGGGGGGTTCTGCAACTCTGCTGCTTGATTGAAACCCAGCAGAGACTGCGCGTCGCTGCACTTGAAGCTCCAACATGGGGTGGGGCTTCTGACAGACGTGGCTGTGCCTTGGTTAGCACGTGTATGTGCATCCTTGCATTTTGGAGGTCCGGGGAGAAAATGAAGGCAGAAAACCATCCACTCATACTGGGTGATGCTGGTCCTTCACACGCCCGACACCACCAGCTGGGAGCCTGTTTCCTTAGAGTAAGGGCCATCCCGGCAACTCCATCATGAGGGGAAAGTTGTGAGGGCAAGCTGGGGGATAAGTCCTGTGTAAGGTGGGTGATCGGGCTGGGGATCTGGTGGAACAAGGGCCGAGTGGACAAGAGGGGAAAGAAAGTATAACGGAAAAAAAAATAATAGTAAAAAGGTAAACAGACATTTTAAGGCTAGTTAGTTTGAAACATTTGTCTTTTTTTCTACTACTGTATTTGGCAGATTCTATAAACATTGACTGCACACACAGACACACACACACGTTGCTGCTGTTACCGTTATGGTACTAGTGTTGGTCATGTGTAGGGGCCAGGGCCCAGATAGACGAATAACAGAAATCTGAAATCAGTGAGTAAATTTATTGAATTGGCTCTTCAGTTACGGGTGGTGTTTGGTTGGCCAGTTTGGGTTGTAGTCTTGTGAATGCTGATACCATTGACTAGATCCTCTCTGTTTGCTTCTTTGTCCAGGAAGCCATTCACTGTCTCCATGCATGATTCCCAGTGGAATATCCTGGTTTTTGAACTGCTGTCTCGTATATTGATCCAGGATCCTTCCTATTTCGTCCTCCTCCCAACCTCATTTGAACTCTGGTATGGTTGCTTTCTCCTCCTTCTTCCCACATTTATGAAATTCTCTTCCCACCTCTCTCCGTTTGCTTCCCTCATTTAATCTCATTAAACGTTCACTCTGCTCCACCCCCATCTCCCCCTGCTCTTGCCATCCGCCGACTAACCTTCCTTACCCCAGATAATTATGACTAATTCAAGTTCACTTACCAGATCCTTAAATACCCCAATGTCTGCCTTATGCTCCTACTCTGCCTTTGTTTTTGCCTCACCTTGTGTCTACTTGTATTTTCAAGCCCCAGGAAATCTTACTGTGTTCTGACTTATGCAGTATGGCCTCACCATAGGACTGCCCTGGAGCCGAAATGGTTAATAGAACCTATGCAAATGATGGAATGCTAGGCTAGAGCTTGGTTTTCAAACCACTGTCCCTGGTAAACAGTTCTAAACCGTCAGATTCTTTACTCCGCTTGCCTCAGTAAGACGTCTCCGGAGAGCTCTCCTTCATCGCTTGAAGAAAAGTTTATTTTCTTGGTTTTACCTACTAGTTTTAGTTTATTTTGGTATTCCCATCACTGTCCCTTGGTTTGCAGGTAGAATTTGTTTAGATTTTAGTTTTTGTAGGTTAAGTAGTCATTTTTCTCTTTGGTTCGTTAACCGAGGGGAAATCGACATTCTCCCTTACAGTTTTTCTTAAGTGTAGTCATTTAAATTGTACCGACTGGGGTATAGTCGGTTGTTTTGATTTATAATTTAACCAGGGTAACTCCTGGTTCTTTGATCAGTTAATTATATAGCAATGGAGGAGGGAGTATATTTACATCAGAGTTAGTCACTCTGTTGTTGTTTCTGGGTTATGTTACAGAAAACCAAAAAGAGAACTGGACCCACAGGTTTCCAGCACTGTACTGAATGTAGGGACCTTTTTGCCAAGGCTGATCCACATGTAATCTGTTTATTCTGTCTTGGATTTGAACACCTAGAGATAGACTACGAGATCTGCAAGAATTTTCCACAGTCTACTGTTGAAAGACATTTAAAGAGACTGAAGGAAAGGATGGCTGACAAGGCTGCTGACCCAGCAGTTGAACAACTGGTTCCTCCTCAATCTGAACTGGAGGAGCTGCCCTCTTAAAGGGGTGGTAGTTCCTCTACCAAAAAACGAACCGCTGAAAAGGCTGCTGAACCAGCCATTGCAGTTAAGAAAAAGGAAAAGCGCCAGGAACTGCAACCAAAAAAAGCTGCGGTTCCTTCTGCAGAGGAGATCACTAATGTGATTAGAATTATTCAGTCTTTATAGACTCCGGTTCTGGTTGGCAAGCAACCGGTCCCGGTTCAAACTCCTGGTTCTACTCAGGTCCCCGGTTTAATAGACATTGGTGGGGACCGGTTTGAAGAAGAGGACTATGAGGAGGAAGACGAGGAGGAGAAGTTTGGGGACCCTGTTGATCCTGACATTTCCCCTGATCCTCAGACCAGATTCCCCTGATAAGGGAACAGAGGATTTTACATCCTCTTTTCCTTCATGAAACAAGTGGCACAGACCCTCAACCTCCCAACCCAGGAATCTACTGAGGATGAGGAGGAAGAGGATTATAAAGAAATGATGGATGTGCCAGCATCAAAAAGATTACTGATGCCACTCCATAAATCCCTGAAAAAACAGGCCATGAGATTGTTGCAGACACCCACTTCATTGCCTCCTACAGATAAGAAGGCAGACAAAAAATATTAGGTGGCCAGGACTGGTGCTGAATTTCTTTTTGGGCACCCAGTCATGAAGGTGCGGTACAGGCTGCAGCTTGCGACAACGCTGGCATCCCCCTGGCCTCTCACCTTCTAGATAAAGACTCTAAGTGGGTGGATTCTATTGCTAAAAAAGTGTACCTGGGGTCCTCCCGGCTATTAGGTAAGCCTCTTATATCTATATAGCTAGGTATCAAAACAACCTTTGGTCTACTGTGCTAGAGATTGGCAAAGCAGCTCCTTCTCCCATGGCTGCTGACCTGGACGAAGCTGCAAAAAGGGGAATTGAGGCTGCTGAAATGCAGTTTAGGATGACAGTGGACTCCAGTGACACTGCATCCAGGCTAATGGCATCAGCTCTGACACTTAGGAGGTTTGCCTGGCTCAGCACTACCAATCTGACGCAGGACACACAAACTAAAGCTATGGATTTCCCTTGTGACCCTATGTCTCTGTTTGAAGAACAAACAGAGGCATATATGAAAAAAAATGGATGAGTACAAGGCTGCCTATAAGAGTGCAGCAGTAAAAGAGAGAACTTCTACCCCTCAGAAGCACCAGGCAAGAGGTGGCAGGGGCAGAGCTCACTACAGGTTTTTTCCAGTCTCAAGCTTTCCCCAGTACCAACAAAGGGGATACTTTAGAGGCAGAGGCAGAAGGGGCAGTGGCCATACTAGCCCCAGTGTCCAGCCAGCAGCCCAGACAAAACAGACACCCTGAGGTGTCTGTTTGGGTCACCTCCCCAGTCCCAGTAGGGAGCAGGCTGGCCCACTGCTTCCAGGAGTGGAAAAATACCACTACAGACAAGTGGGTTCTGGAGGTAGTGGGCCAGGGGCTTGTTCTCAGCTTCAAGTTCATGCCAAAGCTGAGGTCAAGAGTCTTCAAGCCCTCTTCCCCATCAGAAACAGCCTTGTTGAAATGAAGTTTCAAGCCTTCTGTTACAAAAGGCAGTAGAGCCAGTTCCCTCAGACCAGAGGGGAAAGGCCTTTTACTCAAGGTACTTCCTCACAATAAAGAAAATGGAGTGGCGACCCATTCTGGATCTCAGACACTTAAACATTTGTCAAAACCAAAATTCAATATGGTTACTCTGGCTACTATACTACCAGTCCTGAGGCAGGGAGACCGGCCAGCATTCCTGGATCTAAAGGATGCTTACTTCCATATCCCAATAAGAGGATCACACAGAAAGTACCTCAGATTCAGATTACCATCAGGCCATTACCAGTTCAGGGCAGTGCCCTTTGGACTGACATCTGCTCCAAGAGTGTTCACAAAATGCCTGGCTGCTGTTGTGGCACACCTAAGGTGACAAGGGGTGTCAGTGTTCCCCTACCTAGATGACTGGCTGATGATAGGCCAGTCATATCAGCAAGTAATAGAGGCATTGGCACTCACACAAGATACCCTAGATTCACTGGGGTTTTTGGTAAACAAGAAGAAGTCTGTTCTGGAATCAGTTCAACTGCTCAGATTCATAGGAGCAGAACTGGACACAAGAAAAGAAAGACCTACCTCCCTCAGGAAAGAGTGGACAACCTTATCCAGGTGGCCAATTCCTTCCAGCTGCATGTCCCAAGGCCAGAAAGGCACTTCCTGCAACTGCTAGGCCATATGGCAGTATCTACAGCAACTGTGTCAGGAGCCGGGTTCCAAATGAGGGACATATCAGTTCCACCTGAGAGCTCATTGGCTTCCAAAAAGAGACTCTCTGTCAAAGCTAGTGCCTGTCACAGTGACATTTCTCCAAGCTCTGCAGTGGTGGCAAGAGCAGGCCAATCTCAGGCAAGGGGTGCCATTCTTGCAGTAAGCCCCCTTCACTGGTACTGACTACAGATACATCCCTCCTAGGATGGGGAGCACACCTGGGGGATCATGCAGCACATGGACAAAACAGGAATCACTCCTGCATTTCAACCTGTTGGAACTCGGGGCAGTACTCTTGGGTCTCCAGTCATTCGCCAGTCAAGTGGAGGACAAGGTGGTTCGGGTTAGAACAGACAATACAACCACTATGTACTACATAAACAAACAAGGGAACACAAGGTCAACTCCTCTCTGCACAGAGGCAATGAAAATTTGGTCCTTAGCATATGTCCTTGAGGTTTCCCTCACAGCTGTCCGCCTCCCAGGAAAGGACCATGTGCTGTCAGATGCTATCAGCAGAATCAACCAGAACTACCACGAGTGGTCATTGAACAGGCAGGTCCTGGAGGCCATCTTCAGGAGATGGGGCACTCCAGAAGTGGACCTGTTTGCAGATCCAAGCAATCATTAGCTGCCACAGTTTTGCTGCAGACCCTGATCAAGGGAACAATTTCTCTGGATGCACTTCTGCTGGATTGGACGGGGAGGTTTCTGTATGCATTCCCTCCTTTCACTCTGCTGTTAAGGGTGCTGAACAAACTCAGAGCCCAGCCAGCAATAATGAATCTCACTGCTCCAGACTGGGCCAGACAACCTTGGTACTCCATGATTCTGTCAATGTCAATAACCAAGCCAATCAGTCTGCCCAGGAGGTACAACCTGCTGTCATCCTCACAGGGCAGGATCATGTATCCCAACCTGCAATCCCTCAGGCTCAAATCTTGGCTCTTGAGGACATAGAATATGCAGGTCTGCACCTGTCAGAAGGGTTATGGAGATCCTGAGAGTATCCAGAAAACCTTCCACTAAGAAAACCTATTCTTCCAAATAGAAGAGATTTTCCTTTTGGTGTTAGGGCAAGGGTGTGAACCATAACCAGGCCATCCTGTCTATAGTCCTGGACTGTAGTGCCCATATACATTCTACAGGCTTAAAGGCCTCCACCCTGAGAGTGCACCTGGCAGCTGTCTCAGCCTACTTGTCTGTGGGTAAGACCTCTTCCCTAGCTTCTAACCCAGAGTTTAAAAAATTATTTAAGGGGTTGCTATACCTGCATCCCCAACACAGGGAATCAACTCCCATGTGGGACCTGAACATTAGCATTGCCCAGCTCATGCAACCCCCCTTCGAACCCATGTCTTTGGTGGACCTCAAGTATGTGACTTGGAAAACAGTATTTCTGGTAGCTATAAGTGCTCTGCCAGAAGGATTAATGAGCTTCAGGCATTGTCTATAGAACCTGGGTACATATCTGTCCACAGGGACAAAGTGTTCCTTAGGACTAACAGAAAATTCTTGCCCAAGGTGGTATCAGAGTTCCACCTCAATCAGTCTGTTACATTGCCTGTCTTTTTTACTGATCGTTCCACCTCGGGTGAACATAGGTTGCACAGCCTGGATGTAAAAAGGGCAATGAGCTACTACCTTGACCACACAAAAGGTCACAGGCAGGATCAGACTCAGCTTTTCCTCACCTATGGGGATGTGGGGAAAGGAAGACCAGCCACAAAAAGATCCATTACACAATGGATTGTAACCTGCATTCAATTTTACTACACTAAGATGGGCAAGCAGCCGCCTGCAGGCCTCAGGACCCATTCAACGAGGGGTATAGCAACTTCTTTGGCAGCGGCTAGAGACATTCCCCTAGTGTCCATTTGCAAGGCAGCCACCTGGAAGACGATCCGCACATCTGAGCCACACATTTACCAAGCATTATTGTTTGGACGTTCAGGCCAGAGGGAATGCCAGGTTTGGCCCAGCAGTCCTGCAGAGCTGGTTTCCCAGACAGGTTGTAGGCCCACCTCCAAAGGTACTGCTTGGGTAGTCTGTAAAAGTCAGAATACAGTAAGATTTCCTGGGGCTTGAAGAAAAAATTACTCACCATAGTAATCTTGTTTCTTCCAAGGGAATCTTACATATTCTGAGCTCCGTCCCTTCCTCCCCTACCAAAAACTTATGGTCACTGCACTCCAGCTGTATTAAGAATATTGCAGACCTGTGTGTATGGTGTTTTTCTCTTCGGCATCTGTGAGTTGAGTCTTAGTGGTGCCACATTGAAAATTTTTCAAGGGGAGAAATTTATTGTTGATAATAGGGGACTACTGTTAGTATTAGCATAGTAAAATCCATAGTTAGATAGTTCTTTGTGCATGCTTTGTAAGAATGTGATGGTTTAGAACTGTTCACCAGGGACAGTGGTTTGAAAACAGAGTTCAAGCCTAGCATTCCATCATCTGCATAGGTTCTATTAAACATTTCGCCTCCGGGGCAGTCCTATGGTGAGACCATACTGCATAAGTCAGAATACAGTAAGATTCCCTTGGAAGAAACAAGATTACTATGGTGGTAATTTTTTCTTCTCCTGCTTTTCTGTCAAATATGTTATTTTAACTGTGCTATTTTTCAAGTTGCCTACTGTTACCTTGCTTAAGTTGTATGCATTAGTTAACTTTCCTTTATCTCTTGATTGTACTTTTTGTCATACATTGTTAGTATTGACTGATACCTCCACAGACATATATGTAACCTGCCTGCGTCGCTTTAATTTCGCTGTAATGTTGTACCTGTCTTTTACTCAGGCTTATTGTAACCTGCCTGTGACACACTGTTAATCTGCCTGCTTCTCATTTATGTATGTATTGTTCTCTCTTTCCCATTCCCCCCGGGTCACGCCTAGAATTGAGCCTTGGCTCAGTGTACTTCTCCCAGTTATCAACTTTAATAAATAAATAAAATGTACTTTTTGCACCTGCAACACTTCTGCTTCAGTTTTTCTATATTTGTATTTTGGTATATTAAAATGTGTATCTCTGTCATTGCTTAACTTGTATTTCTGTTTATAAAATGGTAAGAGAAAATCCTGAAATCTGATTGGCTGTTGTTCATGTAGCAATTATGTTCCATGCATGGAAAATAAAAAGTGCTGCCAAATGTGGACTGATCACCACTGGAATCATTAAGCTAATAGAATGTTAAAAACTCAACTGGCAGCCATTGTTTTTTGCCCTGTAACTGGAAGCATCACATTCACTTGCACTGGGCCCTAAAAATAAAAGTACCTTAAATACAAAATAAAACAGATTAATTAAATGTTGCTTTCCTCATCAACACATTCTCCTTATACACATAAAAAATAGAAACATTAAGTATTGTTTATAGTTTTCATTAACAACTGTTTCTTTGCTGACATGAAAAAATCCCCTACTATCTTTACCTGCTCATCAGGGAAATTCTCTCCTTGCCCTCACAGTGAGATAATTGAGTCTGCGCTAACAGAGGCCTTTGTTGTGTGTGAGTGTGTATAGTATGTTAGAAAGGGAACATTCTAGCAGTGGAACTGAGCAGAATTTTGAATCCATGTATTCCATGGTAAACATTCCATATCTTGAATGTGGGGAAAAACAGAGAAAAAAAACAGGAAGAAGAAGGTAGCAACAATACAATGACATCATCAGTGACATCATTTGTTGTGAGTAGGACTATTTGATCATAAATGCACACAAGTAAATCTATTGTTTCTACATATAAACATGCTTTTCCAAATGTAAAAGTTTTAAAACAGGAGCCCATTTTATAAGCGCAATAAGAAACTCCAGGTGAGTGCATGGAACAGATTTATTGCCAGCGGCATAAAAGGCACTCGGCCAAGGCCTGCGAGGCCTCATTACGCCTCAAGCTGTGCAGTAAAATCTGTTCCATGCACACCCTGTCGTATCTTATTGCTTACGTATTGACTCATTTGTAGTGTGTGTGTATGTATTACTTGATTTGCCGTCTTGTATGTTTGCCTGATTAGTATTGCTGTAAATGCTGTCCTGTGCTCCCTTCCCCATAAGTCCCACCCAGTCAGTCAATCAAACTTTATTTAACCAGGCAGTTACATCATTGAGCAAGCTGATTTTCAAGATGGTCCTGGACACATAGGACACTTTCATTTACAAAACAAACAATACACGCATACCAGGCAGTAATACAGAGCGTTATAAAAGACAAGGTCAGTAGGCATTGGAGCTAAGCTTGGATGACAAATACATACATAGACAATTCAGCATATACTGGTAAAACTCAGTATTCACCTGGTAGCCGGCTGCTGCTCATTGTGCTTTTCCTGGCCACAGTGGCTAAATAAATTAATTAAATATGAATGTGGGAGACTGGAGACCCTACAGAGTTTAAGGGGGAGTTAGGAGGTTGCAGAAAGGGGTCTCAGATTTTTTTTCTCAGTTTCCAGAGTGGGGAAAAAAAATCACAGTTTGAATCAATAGAACTCCATTAAACTAATAATCTTATCTGTGTTAGTCTTCACCATTCATCACTGTTGGGTGCTCAGCCGGAGGTCAGGACCCCGGAAGCTTTTTTTCAAGGTAGGTGGCCGACGCACCATTGGCGCTTCCCTCGAGGCCGATGCACTGTTTGGCGCGCCGAGGCTGGCTGCGAAGGCGCTGACCACTGCCTGCCAGTTCTTCCTCCCGCCCCTAGAGGTCACCCTATGGGACGCTGAGAAGAAAAATCCTGAGGCCTGCTCCGCAGTTTCTCGACTGTAATTCAATCCTTCGGTGCCGAAGTCCCTCGGTTCCTCCTGCCGGGTCTGTTTTTGCAATATTCAACGTCGCCTGGTAAGATCTTTCCATTTTTCTATATTTCTGCGACGTCGAGTCTGTTTTTGGTGTTTTTTTCTCCCGCAGGTCATGTCTTGGTCGGGAGGGGCAAGACAGCTTCAGGGCCAGGTTGGCCCCCCATGCGGCAATATTCCATCACCGACCAGCACAACCAAGTGGTCTTTTGTGCCTGGGCCCGCCATGACATGGATTGCAGGTGACGCCTGTTTCTCCATGGACCGGTTATCGAAAGCAACATGCGGCAAAAGGGGCAAGCCCACCCCACTTTAGTGGTCAGGCGGCACTCGCTGCCACGCCTCGGCCTTCCTCCGGGTCCTCCCCAGTTCTACACGGATCGAGGAGGAGGGAGCCTGCTACTAGTATCCTAGCCGCTGCCGAGGCTCCTTCCTGCACAGGAGGCCCGCCCTGCTCCTTTCGGGGCGAGTGGGAGGCGCCCATGGCAATCTCCCTTGGGGTGAAGGCCCTGTGTAGGACCAGCGCTTTCGCAAGGCCTGGGTCAGTGCCATCCTGACACCGGCCGGCTGCGCCCATTGTGGCTCGGCGCCATTCGAGAGGGCGTGGGTCCTGACGGAGCCGCCATCGGTGATTCCACTCTGGTGCAGCACCGCTGTTTTGTCGGAGCCGTCACGCGCGCTGATACCGCTAGCGGTGCCATGGGAGCTGCCACGGTGTCGCTTTTGTCTGTGTCGCTGCCGAGGTTGAGCACGGCACCGTGGGGCCGCTTTGATTCTGCTGTCGGCGACCGCCTCTGCCCTGGCGCCAGTCACGGTGCCGTGGGCGGGCAGCACTTTCTCGGTGATGATGGTGCCGTCAGGGCTGTCGTCGGCGCCATCTTCGTCCTTGGCTCCACTCGCAGCACTGTGGGGCCGGATGACGCCGTGGCTGGTCCCAACTCTGGAGCTCCTGTTCGCGCTGGAGCCATGCCCCCTGTGGATTCCACTCGTGGTGCTGTAGGGGGCACTGGCACCGGCTCGGGCATGGCTTTGGTCTCTGGCACTCCCTTTGGCAAAGATGGCAGTGGGCGCCCTCCTACGGTTTGGCACAGGGCCTTGGCCTCAACCTCCTCGGAGATGGACAGTCTGACTCTTTGGGGTTGGCTGTTGGAGTGGGCAGCCCAGTAGTTATCTCGACATGCCGGAGTCAGCCCCCTTCTGAGGTGGGGTCGGTGGCTACCGAGACTGGGGTCAGGGGTGCTGACCAGCGGGCAGTGGTACAGGCCACCATTGCTCTGCAGCCCGGTCTTGGTGGGTTCACTGACTCCTTAGCAGTGGTACCCCCACCTGTGGTGTGCCTAGATCGTCCAACTTTGGGGCTGATCAGAGCACCTACGGGAGGGGAGGGTGCTGTGCTCTGGATAGCTCCTTCGGGTGCTGCCCATAGCTGTCAGCTACCTAGGCTGGCCCTCTCGAGGAAGAGGGCTCTTTCGGACTCTGAGGGGTCGAGGGGCGTGGGGTCAGCACGGCGGCCTTTTTCAGGGGTCCACTTGGGCTCTGGAAGAAGCCGTAGCGCAGATCTCCGCTCTTCCTCCTCCGTCTCTTTGATAGAGACCAATTCTTTTGAGGTAGGGGACCGTCCTTCTGGACCTATACGGCCCCGGTCACCTCACAGTGAGGATTCTTCCGGGCGTAGCCAAGGCAGTACTGAAATAGGTTGTTCAACTGTTGGCTGTGGGGTCTTCCGGGGCACCTTCTTCCGCGGGTGCTCCTGGTCCGCTCCTTAGCCCAGGCAGAGGTCAGCTGACATCTCTTCTCGGCTTTGTCCCCATTCCTCTGCCACATTCTCCTGCACTCCCAGCATCCTTGGTCCTAGCGGGCCTCTCTCCTGGGAGCAGTTCAGAGCGGTGGTTGCTTGGTTCCCAGCTTACGTTAGGGTGATGGACAGTCAGGTTTTTCAGCCTCCCCCGAGCAGTTGCCCTCTGAACAGCCGGTGCCCTCCAGCTCCTCATCCCCCTCTTCTGGGGGGAAAGGAACCTTCTGTCCACATCTCTCTAGCTGCTGATCTCGCTGAGTATCAGCGTTTCCTCGTGAGGTTGTTGGAGGACTTGCACCTCACACCTGCCACTATTAGCAATCCTGAGCACTCGGCGCATGCCTTTCTAGGTGATTTTGGCGAGGCCACCCTTGTGGTGCCACCCTGGCCTGCTCCCTTTCAGGAGGCTTCGTTGCGTTCCTGGCAGAGGCTCTTCTCTGGAGTTCCTGACCCTAGGGATCTCAGCCAGAGGTATTGCGCACCCCCGGAGTCTCCACGTTCCATGCCTGATCCGCAGTTGGATACTCCTGATGGGCTTCGTGCCCTTCACAGTGACTGGCCCCCAAATCAAGACTCCTTGGATTTTGACTTCTGGGGTAGGAGGACTTTCTACTCGGCACGGTTATTGCTTTCCATTTCTGCACATCAGGCCCACTGTGCAGCCTATGACAGGTTCTTGTGGTCCAGGCTAGGTCGGCTCCTAGCCGCATTGCCTGATATGGAGCAAACCAGACAAGCCATTGCACACTCTGTGCGTGGCCTGGAGCTAGCAAGGCACCAAGCGAGGGCATCCTATGATGCGAACGAGGTAGCTACCAGGGTCGTAGGGACAGCGATCTACACTAGGCGGACGGCATGGCTGCGTCTTTCCCGGTTGTCACCCTTGGCCTGGTGTAGGGTGATTAACTCTGCTCACCAGAGAACCTATCTCTTCTCCCGTAGGGCTAGACTGCACTTGTCGGGCAACTTCCTTCCCTCTGGGGGACCCTGTCTCACTCTCCCCACTCGGCCTCCAGGCCCTGAAGGTTCTCCTCTTAGTGTGTCACCCACTGAAAGCTAAGGACTTGTCCCTATGGTGTAAAAGAAAACCCCCTTCGGGGGGCTCGGCACTCACCCAACAGTGATGAATGATGAAGACTGACACAGATGAGATATGAAAATTACGTACCTACCGTAATTATGATCTTTCTGTGTATCTTCACCATTCATCATGATTCCACCCGCCATCCCCCTGGGGCCTCAGTCTCTGGGTCCCCCTTCCTCTCTGCGCCCATCTGTTCCCCCTCTCCTTTCTTTTCAGGACTGGGGTAAAACAGGGGCACACAGGGGTATAATGTTCCGGGGAGAGTGGACAGCATGGGGGGCACTCCTTCTCCAGTGCTTTGGCTCCACCCCTGTGGGGTGGGAGTTGACAGTTGCCATCCATTCTCTCCTCCTCCCTGTTTCCGTCCAACTTATTTCTCCTTGTTTATTACAAAAAAAAAAGCTCCCGCGGGGTCCTGACCTCTGGCCGAGTACACAACAGTGATGAATGGTGAAGATGCACAGAAAGATCATAATTACGGTAGGTACGTAATTTTCATATTTGTTCAGTGACTGCTAATAAATTAAGGCCTGGCGGGCAGTTGGGTTATGGGAGTTGGGCATGACTCAGCAGCTCGACTGCCTTTTTCCCTGTGTAACAGTGCTCATTTGGCATGTAATATTTATTTAATGACTGTTATTGCTAGAACCAAATTCCATTATTCAAGTAGTATTATGAGATGACAGATTTTAATTTTTTTTAATTGATATAAAGTATATATCTATTGCTTGTTTTTTTGTCAGCCTGATTGCGTTATCCACACCTGCTCCCACAAAATCACTGTGCTAGCTACTACGTGTAGTGTTCTGCTTTGTCATGCCTGGGAGAATTTTCCTGTCATGTGATGCAAGTAAGCATTAATCCATGACAAAGGGAGGGCTCTACTAGGGAATTAATGTCTGGTTGGGGGGCCTCCAACCACCAACCAGGCATTAATTCCCGACGTTGGAGTGGATTAATGCGCTTGTAACATGGCAAGTGTGGTCTAATATAGTGCAAAACATTTTATGCACAAACAAATATATTGTATGGCAATACATATATATTATGGAAATTAAGAAAACTAAGTTTTCACTGGAACCATATTTGTTAATATGGTGGTGGTTATTTTTCCAAAACATTACAGTATCTATGGTTTTACGGCAACTCAATGAATGTTCTAATACCATATTTAAAGAGGTGAAATATATGTACAGTAAACTTTTAATGTACTCGAGAAATCCTGGTGTCGACTCTTTATTATGAATTCTGGGATAGCAGAACGGTGAATTTGCATAACCATCTGCTTTCTCTAATACTAGAACGACGAACACTGTTACACAACTAGTTCTATTGTACAAACTGTACTGTATTTGTAACAGTGCCTAGGATTAAACATGTAAATGTGCACAATTTCAACAGATTTGTAAAATTTTGTATATATTGGAAGTGACTTGACTATTTCAGCACATTATGGGAGACGGTTTGTCTACAGCGCGATCTCCACTAGAGCACACTGACACATTCTGGCCATACTGTTTATCTACCCACCGAGTGATACGCATCACTCCGCAAAGAGAAAAGGTAGTAGTGAATTCATCCATCTTGATAGTTTGGTCAAACGCAAAGATAGATGTAGATAGTCAGAGTTCCCTCGGGTGGGTCGGTGGGAAATCACGATTCCTACATTAATGTACTCTGCGATTGTGGTTCTTATGTGGCTTTTAGAGATACTACAGCAGTGGGGATTATTGTGTACGATCGGTGTTCAGATGTGGCTGTTACAGGTATTGCACTAGCAGGCATTGCTGGGAAATTAATCCCCATTAGTTTTCTGTCACATGGTTGGTTTTGACGAATAGTTGTCTGGTATTTTCAGCTTCATTTATTGCCATGTGACAAGAGCCGTTATGGCGCATGAGCTCACGGCTGTACATTAATTGCAAATTACAAAAGAAGTAAATGGAGAGGATTTCTGGAGTATTTCGTCCCCTTTTGTGCATTCAGCACACCTGGTCAGTTGAATAACTCGACCAGATTTGACAGGCAGCTGGGTTTAGTTAGAAAGGGAAGGGGGGGGGCAGTAAAAACCAGGAGGATTGCCAGTAGGGCATGGCAGAATAGTTAGGTTGGGCAGACTGGATGGGCCAAAAGACTTTTACTGCCATCAGTGTATCTGTGTATTGATAGAAATATAGAAACATAGAAGTTGACGGCAGATGAGGACCACAAGGCCCATCCAGTCTGCCCGTTTCTTTTTCTACCTTATGAATGTGCCATGGGCCTTTGCTCTGTCAGTGACCTATCTATTCATACTCATCTGTATTGCTCCCTTATGCCTATCCCATGCCTGTTTGAAGCCCAGCACTGTATTCATATCCACCATTTCCTGAGGTAGGCTGTTCCATGAATCCACCACCCTTTCTGTGAAAAATAACCTCCTCACATTACCCCTTAATCGTCCTCCCTCTAATCTCAATCAATCAATCAAATGTTTATTTATTCAGGCGAACATCATTGAGCACAGCTCATTTGCAAGATGGACCTGATAAGGTGAAGGTTCAATAATTGGTACATGTATAGGAAGATTTAAAACACGTATATACTTATATACAGTAATCAAGGTTCAATAATTGGTATATGTACATGAATAATTAAAACACTTGTATACAGAAATCAAGAACAGAAATTGTTTAAACATAACAGGATATGGTAGGAACATATGAGATGCACTCTAGGTATACCAGTATATACATATCAACATTGGCAGTAAACATGGCATATATTCAACATGATATACCCAAGATTCCAAAGATCCAAGGGAAGTCAATGTGGACAAAGAGAAATAGTGATTGGATGACTGAAAGAGGTGGTCATAGACTGAGACAAGTGATATGGTAGGAAGGGTACGCATGACTAGAGCAGGGCTGGTGCTAGAACTGGGAGGTGAAAGGCAGTGATAAGGGCTAAGGTAGGAGCCTGGAGTTAATGAGAGAAGATTATAGCCAGGGGTGAGGGTATCTGTGGAGATGAATTCTAGGAAGTGAATTGCCATGATATGATGGCAGCCTGAGAGGGGAAGGAAAGAACTGCTAATAAACTAGAACTTGTGGAAGCAATTGCATTTTCAGGAAGAGACTTAGGTATAGATGCTTGAAGGATGCTAAGGATACCCGGTTGATCAGCTTCAAGGACTTTTGAATCGTGGTTCCATGATATAGCTAGATTATAGCTGATAGCAGATCTCCCATGCTGGTGTTGGACTTTAGGCACTTTGAGCATAATGAAATTGTGAAGCCTATGCTTAGGTGCCAGCTGTGGCCTGTGCGAAGCAGTCTATATATAGTTTGGAAGCATCTTAGTCAAAATTCTGTATGTCCACACTGCAGCATTTCTGTTTCTTCTGAGATGTAGAGATGTCCAGCCGACTGCTGCATAGAGAGAGCAATGGTGAGTGTTAAATGGTAGATCTGTTATGAACCTCAGAGCTCTGTGGTATAGTGTATCCAATTTGCATAGGTTGGCGATAGGGCAGTGACTATAGAGGAAGTCTGCATAGTCAATTACTGAGAGAAATGTGGCCTGGACCAACCTCATTTTGAATCTCTGTTTAGAAAGTGCCTTATTCTAAAAATAGACCAAGTCTCTGGCGAGCTTTTTAAAGTTCTTCAATATGAACTGTGTAGTCAAGTTTGCTATCTATCCACACCCCAAATACTTGAATTTTCTACATAATCAAGGCTTTCACCAAGGATAGTGGATAGCTGGGGAGGTTGTTTAGTAATGAGGATTTGTATGGCTTTGGGTGGAGAAAACATTGCTTTTGTTTTCTTTGCATTTAAAAGAGCTTTTTTCCAATAATTGATGTTGTAGTATAGAGAATTCTGTTTGTAGAACTTCACAAGCTGTAGCAGGCGATGGGTTGCTGTCATATAAAACAGTGTCATCTCGAACAAGTGTACAGTGGCTTTGGTAAGATTCGAATCAATATTGTTAATATAAATGGCTAAAAGGATAGGGCCCAGGATAGATCCTTGTGGAACTCCTCTTAGAAGTGGTTTTAGTGGAGATAGGTCTCCTTCAGCTTTCACTTGCTGTGTTCTTCCTGTTAGGTAACACCTGAACCATGTAAGGAGGATGGATCCAAGCCTATGGAGTGCAAGGAAGAGAGTAGCAGCTCATGGTCCACCGATCAAATGCCTTGCTTAGATCAAGGAATACAGCACAAACGCTATTCTTTTTATCCAGTTCGGTTTGCCAATCGTTTGTAACTTTAGCCAGTGCAGAAATAGTACTATGCTTAGACCGAAACCCGGATTGTGCTGGATTTAAAGGTTAGATTCTTCAAGGTAATCTCTTAATTGGATGCTTACCAGTTTTTCTAGCAGCTTAGATAGTACTGGAAGGATAGAGTTGGCCTATAGTTGTTAAAGGTCCATGGGGTCCCCTGATTTCAGTAGAGGGAAAACTTGGGCTGTTTTCCAAGTTGCAGGAATAGAACCAGATTTTAAGGACAAGTTAAAAAGGTGTGTTAAAGGAACTAACTGCAAGTGCATGCATTGCAATCTTTAGAAAGTAGGGGTCAAAGGAGTCAGCACCTGCACTTTTCTTTATATCCATCTGCGAGATTAGATCCTCCACTTGTTTCAACAGAATCGGTTTGAAGGAGAAGGAGGATTCAGCTAACTGAGATCCTGTATACTGGGAGCTTAACTGAGCACGTAGCAGATTGGCTGGAGAGGTATCAAATGCAAGGCCAGCGGTTGTAAAATGATTATTGAATGCATCCAGTATTTCCATTATGTCCAAGATTGTCACCTTGTTGTGGTGCATTTGAGCTGGTAGTGAAGTGCTAGGATCTTGTCCCATTATGCCCTTAATAGTGCTCCAGAACCTGGCAGGATTGTGGTATGAGGAGTCGAGTTCAGCCATGTAGTAGGCAGCCTTAGCATCCCATACTTTCTTGGTACAGCTATTCCTGGCTTTCTTAAATATCAACCAGTCATTTGGGTTCTTAGTCTTCCTTGCCTTTTTCCAAAGCTTATCTCTCTCAAGCAGGGCTGATTTAAGGTCAGGTGAAAACCAACGACAAGATTTGTTTTAATTCGAACTCTAGTAATTGGTGCATGAGTGTTAGGGCATCTAGTATTATGCTATTTAACACCTGATGAGCTTTTTCCACTGAGTCTGCTAGGTAGAACTCTTGCCATCTTGTAGAGTGATTTAGATCATGAAGATATGCCTCAGAGTTGAAAGTTTTCTTGGATCTCCTCAGTAGGAATTTAGCTGGGGGTGTTAGTTTACCGGATGACCTTATTCCAGCAATAAGGCAGTGGTCACTAATGTCGCTGAACAGCACTCCAGCGTGCGTGAAGAGGTGGGGTTTGTTCACCAGCATGATGTCAAGTAATGTGCTGTTGCTCAGATTTTTTTTGTTGATTCTTGCTGGTTCATATACAAGTTGTGAAAAACCATATGTATCACAAAATGATACTAAAGGAGCCGCGGCCTTGGATAGCCAATTAAGGTTTAGATCACCTAGGATTATGGTCTCTTCAGTATCCATCTTGATTTGATTCCCCAGGTGGGCTAGAAGCTTATGATCCACTGAAGGGGGCCTGTAGCAGCCAACTAGCCGAAATGCTGCAGTGTTGGAGAGAGCCACTTTGAGGATAGACATTCAATTCTTTGGGCATAGATGTTGCATCTAAGCAAGTTACAGATATATTGGATTTGACATATATAGCAACTCCCCCACCCTTGTCTGGCGATCCGCTCTGAATATTTGATAATTGGGTAAGTTTATGTCTCTGTCTGCTGTAGCGGTCTGAGCCATGTCTCTGATACCACAAGAAAGTCTGGCAAAGTATGGGCAACCCAGGATTGTATCAACGTGAGCTTTTAGCAGACTGCAGGCATTGATATGTAGAAAGCTTAGACCTTGGTCGAGGCTAAGTCTGGTGGTGAGGTAATGCACTGTGGAGGTCCGGGTTAATTTCCACATTTCCAACACAGATCAGGAAAAAATTAAAAGTTTCATAAGGGTTCAAGAGAGAAAATGAGGAGACTATCTTTGGTCCTCCTTTTTTATTCAGGGCTTCTTCTTTAAGATAAGCCAGTCAGGGTTATGGGTTTGTGCCAATACACTCCATAGCAATCTGGTGGTCAGGCATAATGGGGAACTGTATACCCAATAATGGGGTACTGAGCGATATGTTGATAGAGCAATTTATGCCTCACATGGAGGTTACCCACTGGTTAAATTGTGGCATAGGTAGTGCATAGATAAGGATCCGGTCCTTCTTTAATAATGGTGAAATAGCTAGACTAGGAAGGTGGGACGACTTTTCAGTGTGACAGTGGCAGGAGGATGTCTTTTTCCTGAACAACATGAAGAATATAGCCAGGAGTATCCAAAGGATCCCCATTATGAAAGCAAGGTTGATGATTAAATGGAACTAGGAAACAACAGTGTAGTAGCAGGGAGAACAATAAGGAAGGGTTGCTGGTTTGGCAGTACAGCAGTGGCAATGAGACAGATTACTGGATAGCGTGATGCTGGGGGCAGGAATTGTAATTTGGCGGGAAAATGCCTATAAAAATAACATCCGAGGAGGGGGCAGGGCGGGTGGGCATAAATTTTGCAGCTTTCCTGTACCTTCCCTGGCTGTCCCTCCCGGTTTTCTGGTCCCTGGAGGCAGCTAGGTGGTTGCTACCCGCCCGCTGGCAGAGCATAGCCCTGGCTCACAACGAGGGCTTCCAACAGGGAGCTTCGACTGGGAAGAGACAGAGGATGGCACAGGAGTTAATATTTAGGCAGGAACAAGCGTTTCTGCTGGGCAATTCAGACTTAAATTATCACAACAAAAGGCTGTGGGGGGGGGGTCTGGGCGCCGTAGCGTCTGGCCCACTTTAAGTTAACAACAAATCTCATGCTGTGTCCTCTTGTCCTGCTATTTTTCTTATGTTGAAACATGCTAGATTCTTTCACTTTGTTAATGCCCTTAAGGTGTTTGAATGTTTCAATCATATCACCTCTCTCACTCCTTTGCTCTAGGGTATACATATTGAGTTCAGTTAATCTGTCCTCATATGTTTTCTGATGCAGTCCCTGCACCATTTTGGTTGCCCTTCTTCGGACTGCCTCAATTTGGTTAATGTTCTTGTGAAGGTGTGGCCTCCAGTACTGCACGTAATACTCCAGATGGGGCCTAACCAGTGTCTTGTAAAGAGGGATTATTACCTACCTCTTCCTACTTGTGATACCCCTACTAATACACCCCAACATCCCTCTAGCCTTACCTACTGCTTTAGAGGTCTGCTTGGATGATTTCAGGTCATTGGTGACGATGACGCCCAAGTCTCTTTCTTCTCTTACGACTGCCAGCAACTCCCCTCCCAGCCTATAGGTGGCTTTAGGGTTTCTCTTCCCTATGTGCATGATCTTGCACTTCTTTGCGTTAAACCCCAGTTGCCATGTTCCGACCATTTTGCTAGTTTATCCAGATCTCTTCTCATTCTGCCCACACCATCTGGATCATCTACTCTGTTGCAGATCTTGGTGTCATCTGCAAACAGACAAACTTTACCCTCCAGTCCATCTGCAATGTCACTGATGAAGATATTGAAGAAGACTGGCCCCGAGACTGATCCCTGAGGTACCCCAGTTGTGACTTGCAGCTCTTCTGACAGTATACCGTTTACCACCACTCTCTGTTTTCTGCCTGTCAACCAGTTTGCCACCCAGTTGACCAACATCTGACTCACCCCGAGCCTACCCAGCTTATTAATCAGTCTTCTATGTGGAGCAGTATTGAAAGCTTTGCTGAAGTCAAGGTAGGCGACATTAACTGCTCCCCCTTGGTCCACCACTCTGGTTACCCAGTCATGGAAATCTATGAGATTAGTTTGACAGGACCTTCCTTTTGTAAACCCATGCTGTCTTGCATCCTGTGCTCCTGTGGATTCCAGGTGTTGCACTATCCTTTCCTTAAGGAGTGTCTCCATAATCTTGCTCACTACTGAGGTAAGACAGACTGGTCTATAGTTCCCTACCTTCTTTCTGCTACCACTCTTGTGGAGTGGGATCACATGAGCCCTTCTCCAGTCTTCTGGGACGTCTTCTGTGCTCAGAGACTCACTAAACAGTTCTGATAATGGCTCTGCTAGTTCCACCCTTAGCTCTTTGAGTACCCTGGGATGTATGCCAGCAGGTCCCATTGCCTTGTCCACCCTGAGCTTATCGAGCTCTTGTAGGACCCTTTATTTTGTGAAGGGACTAGTGCACACCTCCCTCCACCCTGTGTCCATGGTGCAGAGCTGTGGGCCCTGCCCTACCTCTTCTTCAGTAAATACTGAGCAGAGGTATCTATTTAGAATAGATGCTTTTACATGGGCCTCCTCCTCACATGCCCCCTTATCCCCTTTGATCTTAGCAATACCCCCTCTGGACTTTCTCCTTTCACTAATGTATCTGTAGAAAGTCTTGTCATCTTCTTTTACTGTTCGTGCTAGTGTTTCCTCAGTTTGGGCCTTTGCCTGCCTTACTGCCTTCCCTGCTTCCCTTAGGGAAGTTTGGTATGCCTCCCTATCTTCATCCTGCTGCGTTCCCTTATATCTCCTGAAGGCCAGACTTTTGGCTCTGACCTTTTCTGCTACTGTTTTTGAGAACCAAAGTGGTTTTCTTCTTCTTTTGCACTTCCTTTTCTCTCTAACACAGTGGGATGTTGCTTCAAGTATTGCATCCTTAATACTTGCCCACTTTGCCTGTACCCCCTCACCTGTATTTCTTCTTGCCAGGGTTAGCTTAACTCTTGTGGCTCCTCTGAAGTCCCATATTTGTGCCTTGGAATGGTATGATTTTGTTCTAGTGGCCAAATTGAACCATACCATGTGATGTTCACTGGCCCCCAGGTGACCTTCTACCTGGAGATCTGTGATCCTTTCCTTGTTAGTCAGTACTAGATCTAGGATAGCCCTGTCTCTAGTGGGTTGTTGTACCAGTTGTTTGAGGCCCTCTCCCTGCAGGGAATCCACCATGTGTCTAGTTCTGGCAGATGTCCGTGCTGGTATTGACCAATCTGTATCTGGCATGTTGAAGTTTCCCATTATCAGAAACTCCCCTTTAGCTGTCATGTTTTGTATATCTTCTAACTGTAACATGTCTGTGTCCTCCCCCTGGTCTGGAGGCCTGTACACAACCCCAGTTTGTATGGCTGTCCCATTTCCTGTTTCCAGGGTGACCCACAGTTCTTCTGGCTCTTTATGTGTATTCTGAATTTCTGTAGCTTTGATATTTTCATTGACATAAAGTGCCCCCCCCCCCGGTTTGCACCTTGGTCTCTTCTGAACAGTACATAGCCAGGTACCGAAGTCTCCCAAGTGTGGTTACTGGTAAACCATGTCTCGCTAATGGCTACTATGTCCAGTTTAACCTCTATCATTATTGGCTGGAGGTCTGGGATCTTGTTTTCCAGACAGCGAGCATTTGTGTACATGATTTTCCATTAGTCAGATTTCGGTGTGTTAGTTGTTGGGTGAGGTCCGGATAGATAGACAGATATTATACAATCACGGTGGTGCCTTTATCTTATTTTTTATTTATTTATTTTTATTTTAGTCTTTGGTAACCGGGTAAGGCCCACTAGGCACAAGTGCCTGTTTTCAGGGGCGACTTGGGAGCACTGGGTGGTTAAGTGACTTACTCAGAGTCACACAGTATGCAAATGGAGGTTGTGAGAATCAAACTCCGGTCTCGTCTGCTGGATGTATCAAGCTTGTTCACACCTCGTTCCTCTAACCTCTAGGCTATACTGCCAGCCAGGCTTGAGTATGCACTTTAATGTTAACCCCAGCCACTGTTTAACCAGTTCCCCTAAAAATTGACTTAAGCAGCGTCAGTGCCAGGATCTCTGGAGCCTGTCAATTTTGTAGTATTCAGTTAAGTGGGGACAAAGTTCTAGAAGGTTGAAAATACATAAATGAACCAAAACTAATATATATATATATATATATATGTATACATATATATTTTGGCTTATCAATAGTTGGAAAATTGGAATTTGAAATCTGGTAGGGCTTGGTCCAAGAGTGAATCCTTACTAATTATTTTTTTCCTAATATAGTTTTTGGGTTATTATATAGTGGACATCCAGAGTCTGTCATTTTGATAGGCTAACTGGCACTTTTAGCTGTGGGTAAATCTCATGACAACCCATGCAGAAAGTGCCAGTCAGGGTGGCAGCAGCACAACAGAGTAAATCAATACACCTGCTCCCCATTTTTTCTTGCTAAATCAGATGAAGAGAAAGTAAAGGCATCAGTCATTTGCTCGTCCACCGCTGTCTTTCATCCAGCAAAAAAAAACCCAAAAACTTTAAAATCAGTTTCTGTGCCATAATACCTGGTGCTCAGCACTGTCTCCCTGCTCTCTTTCCAAATACCACCATCTCTCCCTCTACACTCTTAGTTTTACTGGCACTGCCCCTCCCGAACCTAACTCGCGCCCTCTGGATAGCAAGCCACTTGGACCCACGCTCGGAGCTCGAAACCCTGGCTACAGTTAAATTAACTCTAGAACTGACCTCAGAAACACAGGGCTACAGTTTAGTACGACTCCCACACTACCTGACTACAAAAGAAAACATAATAATCATAATGATAACAATTAAACAAAATGTCTACCATATCACTGTCTGAGTGCTGGGGGCGTCTCAATGTTCTACCTAGCAACACAGAGCAATTTTTTATGGCACAACAATAAAGTCAACAAAAATTATTTCAAATGCCCCTAACGTCTATTTTTCTTTATTATTTTTTTGTCATAAAAAGTAAGTGGGGACATCGTATAATCGCAGTAATCTACTCCAAGGTGTGGGTTATGGTGGGATTTATCCACTTCTGGTGTGGTGTACTCACTTGACGTGTGGCCTCATGACCAACCCACACCAGGTGTGAGTAAATTCCACCATAACCCCCCACCTTGTCATGGATTATTGCTTAATTAGCAGTGTGTTCTGTTTTGCACACATGTGCAGTAGGGAAAATTAACTTTCTGAGTAAGGATAACTATCTATTCTGAAAGCCTTTTTTTATTCTTTCATATGAAAAAATGCTTTTGTGAGGTTAACAATTTAGTTTTTTGTATTAGTGGATACAAAAGCATAACAAATGCTTGCTGAGAACAGAAATTGTGTAGTCACCATATTAACTCTAAAGGAAGAATCCTTAGTATTTTTGTGGTCGGATAGTGTCTTTTTTGGTGGAAATATGATTTTTTTAAAACCACACATGACGAAAACATAACTATTTCTATGGTTTCTTAAGTATTATTAAAGTAGTGGCATTTATGCTTTCCTGTATGTTATTTTTGCTTTTGTGACAGTTTGAAATGCTGGCAAATGATTTCACAGTACTAGAAAACTAAGTGTATTTCAGAGCTGCAGAACTTGTGTTTTACGATATAAGTTGTGTGGGGAATTCTTTTGGGTGTGTATTTAAACAAAATGGCCCTTAAATAGCTACAAATGAAAATCTGCCGAGTCCTGAGTGATGAAACGAAAACACATTTATGCTTTCATGATATAGCGTGCATGACGTGTGGAAATGCTTGCATCAGGTGTTTTTGCTTTTGTATTTCTTTTGAGGAATTTGGGGAAATTTTTGAAATACGACATTATGTCCTAACATGGCTATTTCTGGTGTCTGTGCATCTCTTGCATTGCAGTCTTTGATGTCTGCCTGGGCCCTGCACACAACTAGATGGGCCTTTGTCTTAGCACAGGACCCAGAGGGCCCAGTACATTATGGCATGGTGGTCTTTGTTTTTTTTATGTGTGGTGGGCCTTATGGGCCCTGCTTGCAGTTAGGCTGACTTTTGTCTTGGCCCTGCACATTCTGGCAGTGCCATCTTTGATGTCTGCTTGTGCTCAGTGAGACAGACCAGTTTCTCTGGGCCCTGCACCTCCTGGCATAGTGGTCTTTGGTGTTTGTTCACTATCCATACACTGACAGATGCCTAGAGGTTTCTGGAAGAAGGGGCAAGGTGCACACCTCAGCTACTTGGCTAACAGAGTCTGGAGGACTGAGGCCTCAAACACACCATTGCAATGACTAAGCATGTTAATGCTGTAATGGGAGGTGAGTGTGAACTTTAAACCAGGTAGAGCCCTGCAAACCTCCTTGATCAGGACATACCTGGCCACAGCCACAGAGGCAGTGGTATGCTTGGTGAAATGAGCCTTCAACCCTTGAGTGTCTCAGTACTACCCAAGCTGTAGCACTGATTGATGCAGGATGTGAGCCACCTGACAGTGGTCTGCATAGTTGCTTGTCTGCCAGAGGTGACTTTAGGATAGGTGACAAACAGTTGGTGATTCTTATCACAAATCCAATGCTGCCTGTTCCTTATAATGGAAGAGGCCTCTTTTTGGGTCCATGGTATGGAGAGGTAGAGATATTGAAGTAGACTGGGAGGTATGTCACCTGGTTAAGGTGAAACTCCTAGACTTCCTTGTGCTGGAACTTTATGTTCCAGCAAAGGATGACCCTGTCCTTGTGGAAGAACAGGAATGGAGCTTCCACTGAGAGCGCCTGGAGCTCACTCTTTTGGCTGAGGTGATGGTGACTAAGAAGGCAGTGAGTCATGACATGTGTGACATTTCACACTTATGCCTTGGCCCAAATAGTTTACCTGTTAGCATTGCAAGCACTAGTAATAGATCCCGTGGAGGCGGTGGTTCATGCATCAGTGGGGATAAGTGGTTTAGGTCCTTGAAAAAGAGTCCAAACACCTTCTCTGCCACTATTGGTAGACCAACCCACCCCAGTGTGCAAAGATGGATGCCAGGTGCAAAGTCCTGACTAACAGACCAGAGGTAGTCAAGGATCATAGTAGCCACTGGGCAGGCAAGGGGATCAACATCCTTGCCCTGACACCAAAGCGAGAACCTCTTCCACTTAAAGCCATACATTTTGCAAGTCAACTCCTTATGGAACATCTTCTTAACATGGAGAATGTCATCCAAAAGGCCCAAATCCTGGAACTCTAGCTGCTTGGGTACCACAGTGAGAGTTGCAGAGACTAAATATTCAGGTGCAGGACCGTTCCCTCTTGGCTCATCGACAGGTCCGGACAAAGTGGCAACTCCACCGGAACCTGCTGCTGAGGCTGAGGAGATCCTTTTCATTTCATTTTATTGAAAGAGTTAGACCTTTGAATGAACTCATTTAAAATAGTGACCCAAGGCAATGTAACAAAACCATTACAAAACAGTTGCATAATACAAAATTATACACACATAGAAACCAAAAAAGTTAGAAATGTACATTATTATAAATATAAAGTGCATTAGCATTATGATGTTTCTGATCAACCACAACAAACCTTAGTTTGAGTTGTTGTATCTGAAAACCATTGCTTAAGGGCATTTAAAGATAAAATGTTGGCACTGGTCATACGAAATTTATAAGGGAGTTTGTTCCAATAAAGAGGGATCATCTGGCTGTAAAAATATGCAGATTGTTTTGTTTTTATATTTGGGGCAACTTATTGATTGTTTTGTTTTTATATTTGGGGCAACTTATTCAGAATATGCTGCTCTTCTTAAGGGAATCATTAACTTTCCAGACTTAAAGTTTTTCAGCCAGGTAAATAGGAGTTTTGCCTGTAGCACTATTATCTCCTCCTGATACCAGCACTGCCTGGGTCAGTCAAGAGCTATCAGGATCAAGTTTGTCTTGTCCCAACTCACCTTTAGTACCACTTTGTGGATCAAGGGAAAGGGAGAAAAGGTGTACACAAGGTCCGTGGTCCAGGGCCAACAGACGATATCCCCCCATCAATGTTTCTATCTGAGGAGAGTGGCCACAGAACAGCCTCAGTTTTCTGCTCTACCAAGAGGCAAACAGGTCCACCAGAAGTGTGCCCCACCACACTAACAGCTGTGTCACCACAGCCTGGTGCAGGGACCACTCTTGTGATGTTTGTCCCACCATGCGGAGAGCATCTGCTAGCTGGTTGTCGTCTCCTGTTGACATGCAGCACCAGGTGATGGGCCTCCAGACTGTGCACCAGTGTCCAGGTGTGGAGCGCCTTCTGATGCAAGAGAAAGTAGTGTGTCCATACCTGCCTGTTCAGATACAACATGGTGGTCATGTTGTTGGTCTGGACTTGCGTAACCTGACCCTAAATCAGTGGAATGGATTCCATCAGTACCAGGCACAGTGCTTGGAGCTTTAGCAGATTGATGTGACAGTGGATCTCACTGGGCAGCCAGTACCCTAGGGGCTGTATGATTGGAGAGATGCATCTGTCATCAGGGTGATTGTCAGCTCTGGGCAGATAAACAAATTTCTTCCTGGAGTTTCTTTAGATATAGCCACCACTTAATGGTGTCCTGCATTGGGTTCCTCACCGGAACCAGCTGGTCCAGGTGACCACAGAACTTGAGACCATTGGTGATCCAATTTCAACTGGAGGGGTGCATGTGACATTTGGCTCAACTGTCCATGCTGGTTGAAGCCATCATGTACCCCAACAGGCATGGAAGTTCTGAGGCCAAGCAGGATTGCCCAGTCTGAAGTGAAAGGAAACAAGATCCAGTGCCTGGTCAGTAGGACAGTGAGCTCTGGCTCTGAGGGAGTGCAACTCCTTTCTGATAAACGTTATTGACTGCTTGGGAACCATTTTAAACTTTGTCTGGTTGACAAAGAGGTTGAGGTCCTGGATGGTCTGGTGGGCGATTTCCCCGGTCTGTTCCACTGCTTCTGTGAAATTTCCTGCAGTGAGATTGTCATCTCGGTATGGGTACATCCTCAAACCCTCATGTCTGAGGTAGGCTAACATGACCGAGAGGCAGTTGTTGAAGACCCTGGATGCCAAAGATGAGCAAAACGGCATGACTTTGAACTGGTTGAGTGCCCCGTCTGCCCGGAACCAGAGGTGTTGAAGGGGGCGGGGGGGGTGGACTGACTGAAATATGAAAGAGGTATCATGGAGGTCTAAAGAGCAGAACCATGCCCCGGCCTCCAGTGACAGTATGATCTGGTTCCAAATGGCCATATAGAACTTTCTTCGGTGAACAGACATGTTCAGGTCATGCAGGTCCAGAATGAGGCACCAACCCCCCACCCCCCTTTCGCTTTGGTACTAGGAAGTCCTGAGCCACACAGCTTTGTGAGGCCAGGGCATTCGGGACAGACTCTGTTGCACTGTGCTCCTGGAGCTGAGTAATTTCTCTGCAGTGCGGGCAGCATGTCCCAAGGCAACCCTGGATAACATGGTGCCCATGGTAGGTAATGCTTTCCCTTGGCGCTCAGCGTCAGTAAGGTGGGAGAGCCTTGAACTCATGAGGCAAACCCAAACCCACCACTTCTTGTACCCATTTGTCCAAGGTAATGGTGAACAAATGTGGAAAGAAGTGGAGGAGCTGACCCCCAACTTGCCGTTGCGGCAGGGATCAAGCATGAGGAAAATGGTACCCTGCAACCCATCAGTAGCCTCAGAGGGGGCTTCAGCCAGCTGGGTGCTGTATGTTGCATGGCACCCCCCTTTACTTGCCCTTGTCACCCTGCATGTCTTTAAGGCGATACTGCAGAAACTGCTTATGCTGCTGAGAATGGTAGCTAGAGGCATGAAAGGAGCTCTTTTTTTCCACTTTGCAGGCTTAGTAGTCTGCTGTGATGGAGCCACCGGGTCCAGGGTGGCATTAGATTTCTCACTTCAAGTAAGATGGTCCACTGCCCCAGGGCCAGAGAGGTTGGTGCCCAAAATAGGGACATCCACCACCTTAAGCTGAGTCTCGGGGTTAAAGAGACACAGCCAGTCCACTCATGGACATGGCCACAGCTACTGCACAAGTTGCCAAAGTCCAAGGCCATTTGCAGCTGGTGCCCAGCAAGCATGCCACCCATATCCCTAAGGGCTCTTGCCTCATTCTGGTGATAGGCCGGAAGCAGAGGGAGAAACTCCATGATGATGTCAAAAAGAGTGTGATTGCTGCAGGTCATCATAAATGCATAGCTCAACACTAGAACATTCAAAGTGTTGAACATGTGCTGTAGGTAGGTGGCAGAGATTGACTCACCATGTAAGGACTGACCATCCAACAGGTTGACCTCAACTGGAAGAGGCCATAAAGGAGTCTTTTTCTGAGTCAAAGTCCCCTGCAAACACCAGCCTAGACCATTTTTCATGGTGCGGGTGACCATTGCATCCAGGGTGACCACCACCAACAGGCATCTCGGCATAGTGGACCCTGATCAGGACTCCTTAGTGGGTGCCCCTTTTTGTGGCTGGGGAGGAGCAGGCCCCATCACAGTCGGTCAGCAGGAGGTACTTTGGGCAGCGGAATCATCAGCCAAGATTTACGGAGCACCAACTTGCAAAAAGGAACCATAGGAACAGGAAGCATAGGCCTGTCGTGTCCTGGACCAGCAAGTGCCACTGCTGCTGTCTGAGGTCCTCATAATGCCTGTTATATCAGCAATGTCGACCATCATCTGAAGAGGATGAAGAGCTTAACCGATGTTGGACAGTGTTAACCTGAGCTGGAATGGGATCAAGAAAGGGACCATGAATGGTGCCTTGACTGATGTTGACCTCGATCCCCTTGAAGGTTATGTGAGTCCACTGGCAAGGCTGTGTAAACTTCATGCTTAGGCATCGTTACTGTGAAGAGTTTCCTAGTAGGCACTGGACCAGCACGAACGGGGTGCCAGAGGAGCCCCCTTCCCAGCCATAGAGGGATCTGGAAGAACTGGGGTTTTTGAGATTGGAAAAGCCTTGTTGACTTCCTTGACTCAAGGCAAGTGGTTTAAGAAAAATGTCAACCGTCTCCTCATCCAGCATCAAGATCAAATGCTCTACTGGGGCCTGTATGGTAGCACTGACCTTCCCTTCAGCTCATGGAAGGTCAACCAAGGCCAGGGTTGGGGGGAATCAAGACCGAGAAGCACGAGAATGTTCCCCCTCCCACAATCAATGGCATCACTTCTTGTGCTTTTTTAGCAAAAGGTGGGCTCTCCCGAATGTCTACAGTGCCAGGTCTATCTCCTGGAATCCCAGCCAGTACATTAAAGGACCACCCTGGCAGGGTCAATGGGAACTACTGCCAAGGCTGATGAGCTTACAACCTCCTACTCCATGGCTGCAAGCTAAGCTGCTGACTCAGTGGCTGCTGAGTCCCCTTGATGTTTCTGAGGCATACGATGGAGGAAGTATACTTTCCGTTCTTCCAGTGGTGAAGGATGCATGACCTGTCAGCATGGGCACCCTCTTACATCGTGGTTCGCCCCCAGGCAGTAGAGGCATGTTTTATGCAGATTCATGACTGAAGTTTTCTGATGGCACCTAAGATGCCATTTAAAAACAGTTTTCTTTCAGTCCATCCTGAAATCGTCGATAGGGCTATAGCAGGAAGAGGAGAAAGACATTGTCAATTAAAACCTTAATAAAAGTCGAAAAATGGTCTAAGTTTTAGTGCTTGAAAACTGGAATCCCTTTATGCTGCAGGAGCTGCAAATGGGGTGAGCTGTCCCTTCAAGCAGAAAAGATCTGACGTCAGATTGGGTGGAGCTGGAGAATGACACCATGGGTGGTGGTTGGAGTCTGGCTTGATGATGTCTGGTCAGTCCCAGTTGGTAGAAACTATGTCAATGCAGACATTGGAGCAAAAGAACACAAAGTAAGGAAATGAAAAAATTAGGGGTTGGAGTCTAAAGAGTCTTGGCAGACTGATGCGGTGGTGTTCCTTGGGGTTTTCAACCCTAATGCTAGTTCCCTCCCCCGGCTCCTAGCCTCTCAAATCAAGCACAAGCTACAGGTCCAAGACTGTGCCCCATAGGTCTGGTGCTCCACGCTAGAAAACTATACTGTAGTTCTTCACATGGAGCCTGCAGAATCAGTCATAACTTTCTTCATGCAGGGCCCTCAGGCCCTGTGCAAAACAGGATATCATTCATAATGTTTTTCAGACAGAGCCCTGCACAAAGCGGATCATGCACGACTTTCTTCATAAAGTAACCACATGTATCTTGTCTTTAGGTCACGAGTCTAGGGGATGGGGCGGTGGGCATTAGGGTTGAAAACCCCAAGGAAAGGGCTGCTTGATGGCCCAGTGAGTAGCGCTGGACGCTCCCATGCCAACGACCTAGGTTCAGAAGTGAGTCTGGGAAGCAGCTCGGGTTATTAGGGCTGAGGAGGTGCTGCCACATGGAAGTGTCAGGCAGGGAGCGGGACATCTGTTTCCGCCACTCTAGTGACAACCTGTGGTAGGCCAAGGAGCTTGCCGCTCTTGCAGGTGTACGCTAGCAGCATGCAAGGCCACCTTGGCTGTGGGGAGGTGGGTGAGGCAAGGTAGAAAAATGGAAAAACCCCAGTGTTGGGATGATGCCCTCCATAGGCCCCACACCACTGACAGGTCCCTGGCTCCAAGTTTGGACTGAGTCACTGAGGGGTGGAAGGACAACCCTTCCGTCCCTGGCCCCACTATGGTGGCCAGTCCATGGTAGAGCTGCAGAACCAGGTTAAGACCTGGGGATGGTGGGTGACTGTGCATTGTGGGCCTGGGAGCCGAAGGGGGCCAATGGTTGTGGAGACATAAATAAATGATGAAAAAGAAAACCACTTTGAACACCACAGCATTGATTTGCCAAGACTCCTGAGACACCAAACCCTCATGTTTTCATTATCTTACATTGTGTGCTTTGTGTTCAACACTGTCTGCATTAACATGCTGTTTTGCAATGAATTCCTTTTTTTTTGTAACAGTAGAATCATATCCTCATCCACACAACCCCTCCAACCTTCCCTGGCAAGTGATGCATGGATACCTGCTTCCAGCATTCAAGATCTGAGGTCAGAAGGAGCTGGAGGATGACACCACAGGAGTTTAGTTTGAAGATGTCTGGTGAACTAAGCTATGCTCAGCAGTTGCCAGTGTGTGGATGTGAACTGAATAATCATACTAGAAGTAGTTACAGGTGAGTAACCTTTATTTTTTTGCACTGATACATATTGATCTGTAACGTGCTACTATATCCGCCTTTGGCAGGGTAGTAGGTTTTGGGCCAGTCTGTTTACCTGTTTCTTGTGCATGAGTGGAGGTGAACTTGCAGTGTTTTTTTTTTGGGGGCAGTCCTTATTCTCTCATTCCAAGGTCAGCAGGAGACTGCTTTTCATTTGCAGGCTGTTTATTTGGGAATACAAATTGAATTTGGTGATTTCTTTGATGAAATATAAGACGCACAGAGCCCTCATTGGCAGTGACACAGAGAGAAATTAACATGAATTGGGCCAATTTGTTTACCAATTTGTGGAGCAATCTCTTCACTGATTAGCAATTATTTCTGCATTTGTCTTAACTTATATATAAATTTCTTCTTTTTTTTTTAGCCAAGTTTGATTTGTGTCAAGCTTGACTTTCTTCTTGTTTTATTATAATAAAAGTCTTACAGCTGTGCTGCAACATGCAGGATGAGTCATCTCCAAGCTTCAGTTGAGCCTGTCTCTGTATGGTCCAGTTAACTGCCCCTTTCACTGCACATTAAAAGTCTCATTCTGAACAGTGGCACTATGCACAACTGGACATGTACTGGCCTGCTAAACCTGCACCTCAAGCCTCTCCATGATGGTGTGTGATTTATAGTTACTGGTTGTCCCTTGTAATGCCTGACGTTTGGGATTGGCAGTCATTGGGCAGAGCTGGCTCGGATACAAGGCATTCAATGAGATAGCTGGATTCAGCTGTCAGTAGACTCTCTGCTTTGTTTTATATATGCCAAGCCTGTCTCAAGGTTGCCTGTTTCCATTTGTAGTTGGAAAAGCAGGGGGCAGCTTGAAAAGTCAGCTTTCAGATTGCCTCTGCATCCCAGCCTCTGTAGAATACTGGGAGGTGGGGGGGGGGTAGAACTGCAGTGCAGAGCGACTACTGGTAAAGGATAGGTTCAGCACACCACGGGGGATGGGGCAGCACTTTTATTGGCAGACTCACCAGTTGTACTGGAATTCATATCAGTCCCTTATCATGACAAAGAAATGGTGTATTTGGGTCATCACTTAGATGGGGTATAAAAGGTGGCATATGGGATATGGCATTACCAATATTCTTTTTATTTTAGAGTTTGGATGTGATGAGGCTTAGAGTGCAGACACACACACACACACACACACACACACTCTCATCCCCCTTCAGGTGGCCCTGGGCTGGTCAGGTCAGCCCTTTAAATTAGTACAAGTTTATACAGTTTTAAGTATACATACCATCATAAGCAAGGGGTGGATATGATGAGTCTAGAGTCTCTTTTATGTAAGTGCCTCAGCTTTCAGATCTCTTGTACTTGGAGTAGTTAACTTGTTATAATGACCATATGTTGCGTTGCTGAATTTCAGGTGCCTCTTGTCCATGAGATATGGCCAACAGTTGTACTCACATAGCGGGCAGTGGCCGAAGCAATGATCTCACATACGAACATACAAAATTTGCCAGCAGATAAAGGCCTAGAGGTCTATCAAGTCTGCTCGAATGTGCAGCTAGCACCCCTTATTCTGCAGCTGCCCCACCCTTCCCCTTCATTAACCCTCCCCCTTGTCCTGTCCCATCCTCGTTTGAAGCAGTCCACTGTTCTATTGCATACCACTTCAGCAGGTAACGCATTCCACCCAGCCACCACCCTCTCTGTAAAAAAGTGTCTCCTCATCTCCCTCCTGAACCTTCCTCGCCCAGTCTCATATCATGGCCTCGTGGCCCCCTCCCTTACTTTGAACAGCCCCTCTGTACCCATCTTATTTATTCCTTTCATGAATTTAAAGGTTTCAATCATGTCACCCTGTTCTCCTCTCCTCCAGTGAGTACATGTTCAACTCCTTCAGCCTCCTCTCGTATGATAAGTACCCCAGCCCCTTGATCATCTTTTTGTCGCCTGCGCCTGCACTCCTCCAGTAACTTAATGTCCCTCTTCAGATACGGATGCCAGTACTGCACGCAGTACTCCAGGTGTGGTCTAACTAATGACCTATATAGTGGCAGAATCACCACCTCCCTCTTTGAGGATATACCCCTTGCAGTACAACCCAGCATTTTGTTGGCCTTTGCAGCTGCCTTCCTACATTGTGCCGAGTTGTTCATTGAACCTGTAATGAGCACACCCAGATCCTTCTCCTCCTCTGTCTGGGCTAGCTGCATTCCCTCTAGCTGGAAACTCCTCCTTGGGTTCTTCATCCCAAAATGCAGCACCTTGCACTTTTTGGCATTAAAGCCCAGTTGCCAGGTGTCTGACCAGGTTTCGAGCTTTGCCAGATCATCCTGCAGCCCCTGCCATCCCCCAGGTCATCCACCACTGCACCTACCTTGGTATCATCAGCAAACAGACTGATCTTGCTCTTGATGTCCCATAATATGTCTGCAATGAATATCCCAAACAACACTGGTCCCAACACCGAGCCCTGTGGAACACCGCTCGTCACTGCCCTTGGGTGTGAGAGCTCTCCACCCACCACCACCCTCTGTTGCCTTCCCTGCAGCCAGTTTCCTACCCATCTCACCAGCTTTGCACCTGCCTCTGTGCCTACTAACTTCCTTCCCAGCCTTCCATGTTGCACTGAGTCGAGTGCCTTACTGAAGTCCAGATACAGGACATCCACTGCATGGCCCCTGTCTAGTTGCCTAGTTACCCAGTCATAGAACTCGACCAGGTTGGTTTTCATGGATTTCAGAGAAAATAATGGACTTAATATTTGGTGATAAGGTCATCTCTGAGAGAGAAAACAAAATTATCATTTGACAGCCTTTATTATATAAGCAGTTAGTATGGTGCCAACCAGCTTTATCAATACATAATGGCAATATTAAAATTTGAGAGGCCAGTATGGTTAACATGTTATATAAGTAAATGGCCGAGGCTGCTTAAACTGGTCTCATTTTTAATAATCAGGCCTAAATTATCTACTTCCCCAGGAGGATGAGTGCGTTTGAGAGTGCTGCAGATGGTTGATAATACCCTGATTTTACAGCTATGTGTATAAGCTTCGTTATGGAATGAAGCCCCCGATGTTGCACTCTGAGCAACCAGCCACCAGACTGCTACTTAGGAAGAACCGTGCAGTGTTCTTTTTTAAACTTTTGACTTATGATAGTGCTGATAAATGTTGGGGGTTTACATCAGGGCAAAATGAGGTGCATCACCCATGCACAACCTAGTTGAGGGTGCATGTTGGCACAGTATGGGATTCTCCACCTTGCTACTCCAGTGCTCCTACTCCTCACTAATGACATGTAGTAGTCTCTTGGATCATTCGTTATATGGTCTCTTTGAAGCAGCAAACTTAGTAAAGGTGACATGAAACTGAAATCCTGGCAGGACAGGTTTTTACCTGCATACATTTTTGTTCAAACAACATGAAGTCTTGCTATATTATGACTTCTTGCAGTTAGCCACAGCACTTGAACTGCCCCGGAGAGGAAAGAGTTAACTCCATAATGAATGGAGTTCTCAGCGCGAGCGCTTTACTGAAAGCTCTATCTGGCTAGTTTCAAACTGAAACTGTCAGATTCTTTACTCCGCCTCACTGAACAGTCGCTCCGGAGATCTCTCCTTCAGCTCGGTTTATTTCTCGGTTAAAACAAGTAATTCTCGGTTTAAATAAACCGGGAAAAGTATTTATTTTACCGTGTTTCGGTTCAAAGCTCTATCTGGTAAACCGTAAGTACAGGTCTTTTAGTCTGTGTGGAAAATATATTTATCGGTTCGGTTTTGAACCGATCGGTTTCATTAAAAAGACATTTTAAAGTATTGTATGGACATTTAGAGTGCGGTTCGGTTCTTATCGGTTCTAAAAAACAAACTTTTTAATTTGTTTTTCAAATACCAACACGGTTAGGAACCGATAAGGTGTTTCCTGGCACTGCCATTAAAAGGCAAGTTTTGGTTAGGCTGGCATTATGTCTGAGAAACCCAAAAGAAAAACTGCCCATTGGTTTCAACACTGTGATGCTTGTGGGAAGCCTTTGCCAAGGCTGACCACACACCACATGTGTTTATTGTCTGGGGTTTGACCACCCCAGTCAGACTGCCAGATTTGCAAGAATTTTCCTGCAGCCACCCTGGAAAAGATTGGGCAGGCTCAGGAACGAGAGGCCAGTAAGTCCGCTGACCGGATGGCCAGCCCGTCCAGTGCCCACTGGACCAGAGGGAGTGCCCTCTGACCAGGGGCAGACTTCCTCGGCAAAGAAAAGCTGGTTCTGAGGAACCATCCCCAGTAAAAAGTTCAAAAATCAGCAGGTCTGGAGTACAAAATTGCCTCTCCAACTGCTGCAGAGATAGCAAAAGCCATACAAATTGTCCAGTCATTGTTAACTAGGGACCGTCCGAACCACCACTAGCTGGTAGAAGGTTGGTTCGTCCGGTCCCAGTGGTTCAGGAGTATGATGTTGAAGAATTTTATGAACCACAGGAGGGGAGGAGGATTATGAGCAGTATGTATGTGGCTGGGAGGGTCTGGATATGCCCATTGAACCGGACATCTCTCCAGACAGACCATTGGAATCTCCCCCTATGCTGTCTGAGTCCCCATCTCATTTTATTTTTTATAAGAAAGTTGCTGAAACCCTCCAGCTTCCCTTAGAAGAGGCTGTGGATGAGCAAGATGAGCCTGATTATGTTGAGATGATGGATATTCCAGAGTCTAGGAGATTGTCTGTTCCTTTGCATAAGTCATTTAGGAAGCAAACAATGAAAATTTTAAAAACTCCTAATTCTCTGCCTCCTGTCGATAAAAAGATGGACAGGAGGTATGCCTTATCAGGCCCTGATACAGACTTCCTTTCTGAGCAGTGTAGTCATGTAGGAGTGGTACAGGCTGCAGCCTGTGACAAGGCTAACATTCCCCTGGCTTCACATCCTCCTGATAAAGATTCTAGGAAGATTGATGCCATGGCAAAAAAGCAGTATATGGCAGCCTCTTTGGGACTCAGGCAGGCAAATTATATGGCTTATGTAGCTAGATATCAGAAATCTAGATGGGATACAGTTATGCAGTTAGCCAAGCAGGCCCATGGCCAGCTGGCTAGTGAATTGGAACAGGTGGCTGCTGATGGCATTGAAGCCTCTAAAGTTCAATTTCATGCTGCTGTTGATGTTAATGATGTTTCCTCTAGGGTCATGGCCACTTCTGTAGCTTTCCATAGGTTGGCATGGCTCAGGTGCACTAATCTGTCACAGGACACTCAGTCAAAAGCTATGGATTTTCCTGTGGTAGGAAATTCTCTGTTTGGGGAGCAGACAGAGAACTATATGAAAAAGATGGATGAATACAGAACTACCTACAAAAGTGCCCAGGCCAAGGAGCGGCATGCCACTCCACAGAGCTGCAGCCAGAGGTAGGGGCAGGCCTTTCTATCAATCCCAAGCTTCCTCTGCTTATGCTCAGAGGGTTTTTTTCAGAGGCAGAGGCAGACGGGGCGCAGGCAAGCCATCCCCCACCCCTCAGCCTAAGGCATCTGCCAAGCAGGCACCCTGATGGGGTGCCCAGGGCCGATTCTCCTGTACCAGTAGGGGTCAGATTGGCTTGCTTCAGTCAGAACTGGGTGTCCGTAACCTCGGACAAATGGGTTCTGGAAGTGGTAAGCCAGGGTAAGTTCTCAGCTTCAAACATTTTCCAAAGATGAGGGCCAGACACTTTCCACCTGCAAGCCCCCTAGAGGCCCTTGCCCTGGAGGCAGAGGTCTCTGCCCTGTTAAAGTGCAAAGCAGTGGAAAGGGTTCCTCCCTTTCACCAGGGCAAGGGTCTGTACTCCAGATACTTCCTTACACCAAAAAAGACAGGAGAAATGCGGCCCATCCTAGACTTAAGGTATTTGAACAAACACCTTTTGAAACCAAAGTTCAAAATGTTAACTTTGGCAATGATTTTGCCCTCACTGAGGCCAGGGGACTGGCTAGCCTCCCTGGACCTCAAGGATGCTTATTTTCATGTATTAATCAGGCCTTCTCACCGAAAGTACCTTAGGTTCGAACTGCCCTCAGGCCACTACCAGTTCAGGGCAATGCCCTTCAGTGTTACCTCTGCTCCAAGGGTATTCACAAAATGTCTAGCCATGGCAGTGGCTCATTTAAGAAGGCAAGGGGTTGCTGTTTTTCCCTACCTGGACGACTGGCTCATTGCTGGACAGTCTCCAGAACAGGTGAAATCCCACTTGCAAATCACCCAGCAGCTTCTCACCTCCCTGGGATTCTTGCTAAACCTACCAAAGTCAGTTCTAGAACCAGTCCAGGTACTTACTTTCATAGGTGCGGAATTGAACACAAAGCTGGCCAGGGCCTTCCTCCCCTTGGAAAGGGTAGAGAAGTTGATCACCCTGGCCTCCTCCTTCACCCTGCAGGTCTCTCGACCAGCAAGACACTTTTGTAGCTTCTAGGGCACATGACTGCCTCCACAGCTGTAGTGCAGGGAGCAAGATTCCAGATGAGAGACATTCAGTTTCATTTGAGGGCCTATTGGTCCCAAGGAGGGACCCCTCAAACTGGTTCCTGTGACTCGAACTCTGATCCTAGCTCTTCAGTGGTGGCAGGATCAGAGCAATTTAAGGCAGGGGGGTCCCCTTCATTCCTATTTCCTCCCTCACCCTCACTACGGATGCCTCCCTCCTGGGGTGGGAGCACACTTGCACCTCTCCACACAGGGAGTGTGGTCCCTCAGGAATCTCTGCTCCACATCAACTTGCTGGAACTCAGAGCTGTCCTTTTAGCTCTTCAAGCTTTTTCCATCTGTCCAGAACAAAGTAGTCAGGTCAGAACAGACAATACCACAACAATGTGGCATCAACAAGCAAGGGGCACTGGTCGTTGGCCCTGTGCACGAGGCAATGAAGTTGTGGTCTCTGGCTACTCCTGAACACTCTAATAGCAGTTCATCTGCCAGGAAGGACAATGTCCTAGTGGATGCCCTCAGCAGGATTTCTCAGGGCCATCACGAATGGTCCCTGAATCCCAGTAAGCTGAGAACAGTCTTTGCCAGATGGGGCACCCTCAGATAGATCTTTTGCAGCCCCAGACAACCACCAACTTCCACTGTTCTGCTGCAGGCCCCAGTGATGGGCTCAGTCCCCTGGATGCCCTTCTGTTGGATTGGGAAGGAAGTTCCTGTATGCCTTCCTCTTCTTTTCAAGGTGTTAGTAAAATCAGATCCCAACCTTGCAAAGTGATTCTGATTGCACCAGACTGGGCCAGGCAACCCTGGTACCCTCCTGCTATCACTGACAGTCCACCTTCCCTGTGCCTTCCCGGATTCACAATCTGCTGACCTGTGCCCAGGGAGGTATGGTATCCGAACCTCAAATCCCTCAACCTCAAGGCTTGGCTCTTGAAGAGTTAGAATTTGCTGATTTACACCTTCTCAAGGTGTCCTTGATATTTTAAAAGGCCTCTAGGAAGCCTTCCACTAGAGCCACTTATAATTCCAAGTGGAAAAGGTTTTCCATCTGGTGTTCTGATAAGCATATTGTCCCAGAATCTGCTGATTGCCCACTTTGCTGGACTACATGGTCCATCTTAATTCTTTGGGCCTCAGGCCAGCTACCTTAAGAGTCCACTTGGCAGCTGTCTCTGCTTTTATCTCAGCAGGAAAGCCTTCCTCCCTTTCTTCTCACCCTGTGTTTTCCAAGTTTTTAAGGGGTTACTTCATACTAACCCTCCTTTTCGGGACCCAGCCCCTGCCTGGGACCTTAATGTTTGCATTGCTCAGTTAATGCAACCGCCTTTTGAACCCCTGTCTTCGGCAGACCTTAAGTTCTTAACTTGGAAAACTGTATTTTTAGTGGCCATCACTTCTGCTAGACGCATAAGTGAGTTACAAGCCCTTTCAGTAGAAAATTATTTTATTTCTTTTCACAGGGATAAGGTAGTCATCAGGACTAACAGAAAGTTTTTACCTAAAGTGGTTTCGGATTTCCATCTTAACCAATCCATCTCCCTTCCAGTATTTTTCACTGAGCACTCTTCCTCTGGTGAAAGGAGATTGCACAGTTTGGATATTAAGAGGGCATTGAGTTATTATCTGGAACGCACCAAGGGTCACAGGTTCGAATCCCACCAACTCTTTCTCACCTATGGTGAGGTCGGCAAAGAAAACCTGCCACTAAGAGGACAATTGCCAGGTGGATTGTCTCTTGTATCCAATTTTGCTACCAAAACTGGGTGAGAACCCCCTCAGGATTGAGGGCCCATTCTACCAGGTGTACAGCTGCATCTCTAGCGGCTGCTAGAGATATTCTATTTTGAAATCTGTCAAGCTGCAACCTGGAAACAGTTCACACTTTCACCAAGCATACTCCCTGGATATCCAGGCCAGGAGAGATGTTTCGTTTGGCACAGCCGTGCTTCAGAGCCTATTCCTAAGTAGGTTCTCGCCTCCATGGAGGTACTGCTGTGTAATCTGCAAGAAGTCATAATATAGCAAGACTTCATGTTGTTTGAAGAAAAATTACTTACCTTAATGTTGTTTCTTCTAATGGATCTTGCTATTATGACCACCCCAACCTGCCCTCTCAGAACTTCTACTTGGGTAGGGTGTGGGCAAATTAGTCAAGCACTGTGTCATGCCATTATAGGTGTTTTTCCCCTCTCTTTTTTAGGATTGGGAAATTAGGTACTACTGTTATTGATTTGTGTGTTGGCCCCCTCCTGGACTTGAGTCTTTGGGGAGGGGTCTAGTAGTCTTGTCAGGGGTGATATTATTTGTTGTTGTTGTTGTTATTGTAGTTGTTGTTACTAGTAGGTAGCCATTTGGCTAGCGTAGGGTACTTCACACAGACTTTAGTGAGTGTTGGCTCCGTAAAGATCTGACAGTTTCAGTTTGAAACTAGCCAGATAGAGCTTTCAGTAAAGCGCTCGCGCTGAGAACTCCATTCATTATGGAGTTAACTCTTTCCTCTCCGGGGCAGTTCAAGTGCTGTGGCTAACTGCAAGAAGTCATAATATAGCAAGACTCCATTAGAAGAAAAACAATTACTAAGGTGAGTAATTTTTTCTTCTTGGCTAAATTTGTTTCTCATAAAGTTTACTATTCCATCGTCATGCTGCCATGGTTTGCCACTCAAGTGAACTTTCAGTGAAAAAAAAAAAGTCCCTGTCAAGATTTGAACCATAGTCTCTTGTTGAAGATACAAAAGATTGTCCTACTTGGCTTCAAACCAGTGATCCTCTGCTTGCTAGGCAAACACACATATCTTCTTTGGGGTTATCTCAGTCATCAGGCCACACTAGGAAATTCACAGTCAGTGAAGCAGGATCCACACTGAAGATTTTCCAGCAGTACATCTGGGGCTGCCCACGCCGGCGTCACCTGCCATGGTCATCAACCCTATAAAGGCGTGAGCGGCCCTGCTCCCTCCTCTGTTCTTTACCACCTTTGACCCCTCTTGCATGGATCTCCGCGGAAGCTCCGTCGCAGTTCAAGCCATTTTTGCCTGTACTTTTTCTTTAACTTCTAGAATCTCTTTTTAAAAAGAGATTATTTTTCCTCGTTTATGTCTAGAGTTACTTCTTCCACCTCTACCTTCTGTTGCTGCCACTGCGGAAAGAAGTTTGGTTTTTCAGACAACCACAACTTCTGTGTCTGCTGTCTTGGGCTTGACCACAACACCTCTGATTGTGAGCTCTGCCAAAAATTCAACCTTACAATCCTTAAGTAATGCAAAAGGGCTTTGAAGAAATTCTTTATGTAACAGCAGGTAGCCAGTTCTGGGCAGGGGTCCTCCGGGGTCTCTCCTTCCCAGCCGCCAGTGGGTTCATTGAGCTCCCAAGCCTTGAAGGCCCAAGACAAGTCCTCGGGGAAAAGTCACAAAAAAGACCATGACGGCTCCCTCTGGTGGCGGTCCTGATCCCTCATGGCTTCTTCCTCTACCTCCAGGAGTACTCTGTTGGCTGCAGCTGCACCGATGCCCTCTGCTGTCCATGCCTCTGCTTCTGCCAGGCTCCTGCCAACAGTGCTTCTTCACACTTCCCAGGGAGGTTGGCCGTTGACCCTTGAGTTGTCAGCCTTCGTATCATCGTCGGCTCCTCCATCATGGCTTGACACTTGTCCAGACCCTTAGACGCCGGGGCCCTTGGGCTCTCAAGGCCCAAAAGATAGTTTGTCGCACCCTGTACCAATGACGACTCTGTCACTGACGCAGCCCTTACTGGCCATTGACCTCAATACTATTTTGACACAGATAACTATGGCCCTGGTGCACCAGTTAGGTTCACAGAGACCAGAGTCTCTGACTCCGTTGACTGCTCCATCAGTGCTGGTTCGGCCTTATCAGCCTGCGCCCTATAGAGTGCCGTCAGACACTGAGTTGCAATGGGTCGACATTGAAGAGGAGTACCACCCTGATCTCATCCTCCTGAAGAAGAGGAGCAGGAGGAACCTCTTTTTTTCAGACAGATCTACTGCTTCTTCAGTGAGCATACTTCCAGGTCCCCTCCTGAAGATCCTGCCTTTTTGTTTTTTTCCCCATATACATTTTAGTGCCTGATCTTCCCTGGCAGCACCCTTTTAGCCAACTCCCTGGCCCCCAGCCCCATCACTCTGGCTTCTCTGGGACTTACCTTCACCTGCTCGTTCTGCCACAGAGCTGTGGAGGTGCCCGGCCACCGGGTGCGGAGCCTGCAGAGGGTCAGTCATCATCCACAGCCTGGGATGTTTTTCCTCATTTTCTCCCTTCCCTTCATCGTTGCTGGAGCACACACGTCGGTGTGCGTGCATGGAGGCACATGCATGCTGCAGATGTCCCACAGCACCTTCCCTTTGTTGGTGCCCAACAGTCCTGCACTACCCTCGGGCCTCCACTCGAGGGCAGTTGTTCAGCAGGAATGCCAGTCCTCCCTCCCTGGGAGAGGAGAGCAGTCCTGTGGATGCTTGATCCTCTCTCTCCCCAGCTGACCCCCAAAACAACCCACTCGTAATGCTCCCTTCAGTCCCGATGTCCAGGACATCATTAATGACTTACAGGCCTCTGGTAGAGCTATTAAATCTGTCCATTTCCTCTACCGTACCCAGTCCAGGCACAGACAGCACCCGTCCTTTCGTAAAATGTCTCATAAGTCCGATGCGAGCTCCCATCCCCAGTTGTGCCTTCCCTACCCCCTCCTCCATGGGTCCTGCCACGAAATGACCCAGAGGTGACAGATCAGCCCTAGTGAACGGATCTGACTCCTTACCAGACCCCCTTCTGGTCCCCGACCAGGAGGTGGTAGTCGGAGGTTGGTTTGCCCTCAATCTCAATCAATAGAGAACCATAACTTCAGATGCTTAGATTCTAAAGATTATAGAAAGTGGTCACACACTGGGGCTTGTGGAATAGTCCTAAGAGACTCCTCCAATACCTTCCACTTATCCTCCAGCCCATGTAGCAGTTCTTCGGGAGGAGGTACATTTCCTTCTGCCAAAAAAGGCAATGGAGCCAGTGCCCAGTAGGCAGAACAACAGGGGATTCTATTCTGAGTTCTTTCTGGTCCCCAGAAGAACCAGAGATCTGAGGCCTATTCTAGATCTGAAAGACCTCAATCTTTACATCCAATACAAAAAAAAATCCTACATGGTCACTCTTCCAGGTTTGCTGCCCCTGCTGAAGCAGGACGAATGACTGTGCTCCATAGATATGCAGGACGCTTCCCTGCATAGTTCAGTATGTCCCCCACACAAGTGGTTTCTCCATTTTTTTTTTTTTTTTCAGGGTGAACATTACCAATTCAAAGTCTTGCTGTTTGGCTTATACTCTGTGCCATGGGTCTTTACCAAATGCTTAGCAGCAGTAGCTGCTGCTCTTTGGTGAGAAGGCCTGTACGTCTTCCCCTACCTGAACAACTGGCTCCTCAAAGCTCCATCCGGAGATCAGCTCCTCCGGACTCTGGAGAGGACCCTCCAGTTATTCCACTCACTGGGCATCACTGTCAGCCTGCTCATGTCTGTTTTGGTCCTGTCTCAGAGGCTGCAGTATATAGCAGTGGTCTGGGACTTGGTGCAGGGCAGGGCCTTCCTGCCTCCAGACAAGGCGGAGTGCATTATTTCACAGCCTCAGGTGGTGGCTCAGAGCCTTTAAGTTTCTGCAAGAATTTACTAGATGCTACTAGGTCTCATGGCTGCGGCTGTTGCCATGGTCCCCTTGGCCAGACTGCACATGCAAGTGCTCCAGTGGATCCTCTGGGTGCATTGGGACCAATGCACAGACGACTTGGAACAGCTAGTGCTGGTCTCCTCTCTGGTCCGTAAGGTGCTCCAGTGGTGGATGGATCCCCAAAACCTATTTAGAGGGGTCTCATTCCTGATCTCATCCTCCCAGCAGATTCTTGCTACGGATGCCTCTGGCTTGGGCTGAGGATGGCATCTGGGTCCCTTCCAGGCTCAGGGGACATGGTCCCAGATCGAGACGTCCCTCCGTATAAATGTCCTTGAGATACTGACCATCCTGTATACAATGCAGGCCTTCCAGAACCACATCCTTCTGGGTCAGTTGTTGATCCAGTGAGACAATCTCAGCATTGTCTACTGCATCAGCAAGCAGGGAGGGCGCATTAATAGCCCCTTGCCAGGAGGCCAGGAGGATCTGGTACTGGGCACTGGACTATGGCCTGGACCTCACGGCAGTCCATGTCCCAGGTATACTGACACCCTGGCGGACAGCTTCAGACAGACTCAGTCCAGGGTACTTGAAGGTAAACTTCTTGCATCCATCACAGAAGATCTGTTCGATAGATGGGGTCATCCAGAGTTGGTCCTTTTTGCGTCCCCACTCTACACAAAACTGCCCAGTTTCTGTTCACTAGATTCAGGGCCTGGAGCTTTCTGGTGATGCACGTTGTCCCTTTCTTGGAATGGGAGGTTCCTTTACACCTTCCCTCTAGCTTCCCTGATTCAGAGGGTGCGAATCAAGCTTCAGATGGAGGGGGCCGGCACGATCCTGGTCGCACCATACTGGTCACGGCAAATATGGATTCTGTTACTGCAACATTTAGCAGTGGACCCTCCGGTGCCTCTGCCCCTCTGTAGGGATCTGCTGATGCAGGATCAAGGGACCTTGGTCCATACAAACCTCAGATTCCTTCGTCTGCATGCCTGACTCCTGAGGACATAGCCATTGCCCAGTTTAGGGTCTCTCAGAAGGTAGCTGGCATCCTCGTGGCAGCTTGGAAGCTCTCCACTAGGGTCACAGATTCCATGAAGTGGAAGGTTTGCCATCTGGGCTGCCACACACCATCTGGACCCTTTTACCTGCCTGGTAAGCCAGATTCTGGACTAGTTGATATCCCTGTCAGACTCAGGCCTCCAGTACTCCTCCCTCAAGGTGCACCTTTTGGCTATCTCTGCCTTTCACTAGCCTGTGGATGGTCGTACCGTGGCTCAGTTAGATGTGTCCCATACTTTTTTTAAGGGCACCCTGCACCTGAACTCTCCAATTCATACCCGATGTCCCAGCTTGGGATTTAAATTTTGCTCTGGAGAAATTGACAATGTCTCTGTTTGAGCCAGTCACATCTTGCAAGCTACGCTTTCTTTCTTGGAAAGCATTGTTTCTAGGGACGTGGATACAATGTTCTAGCCACACTTCTGGCAGTGTCCTTTCCCTTTAAGAACTTGATGGAAAGTCTTCAAGTTGGCTCCTCCCACCCACCCAGGTGGTAACTCCCACAACTCCGCCCCATGATGCCAGATCTTCCTCTCCGCAGGAAGTAGCAGGTTCCCTCTTTACCACTCCCACTTTGAGTAGGCCCTCACTCTTAAATCTTCAGATTTACTTCCTAAAAGTTAAAACTCTCACGAGTTTCATCTTCAGCTTAATCTCTAATTGTTAGTCATGGACGATGAGTCCACTTCCGGCTTCCGCCGATGCCCTGTGGGCAGAAAATGTCAGTAACTGACCTGCAAGCCATGTGCATCTACTGCCTGGGGCATGAGCATGATCCCCAGGCCTACAGCTTTTGCCATTCGTTTCACCCAACCGTTCTGGAAGACTGTCTCACCCAACTTAAACTGGGCCACCCGCTGCAACGGAATCCACCGGTCAAATCCACGAACACCCATTGGGCAAGATCTGGCATCATGGGACAGAGCCAAGGGAGTTACCTCTTGGGTGGGTTGGAGGAGCCAGCTTGAAGACTTTCTGGCAAGTTGTTAAAGGGAAAGGACACTGCCAGAAATGTGGATGAACATCATATATACCACTCCTAGAACTACTGTTACAGGTGAGTAACCTGTTTTTCTGGTTGCTGTTACTTATGTTCGAAGGATTTCCGAGCTTCAGGCTCTCTGGTGTGAAGAGCCCTATTTGATTTTTGCGCACAAATCCTAAGTTTCTTCCTAAGGTGTTGTCTGAGTTTATCCTGAACCAATCTATCCACCTCCCTATGTATTTTCCAGAGCATGCCAATCCAGGGGAAAACACTGCTCCATACTTCAGATGTGTGCAGAATTCTGAAATATTTTCTGCTGTGCACTAAGGACTGCAGAAAGACAAAGCAGCTTTTTGTTTCTTTCGCCTCAGGAAGAGAGGGTGTTCAGGTTTCCAAACAATGTTTGTCCAAATGGTTGGCCAAGTGTATTGTGTTCTGCTATAACAAACAGGGCAGAGTTGCCAGGGGTGGAGAAATACCACTCTGCAAGGGGCATGGCTACCTTTGTGGCTTGTTTTAAGGAGGTCTCAGCCACAGACATTTGCGCTGCTGCCACATGGAGTACCGTCCATACTTTCACCAACCACTGCAGTCTGGACATTGCTGGTAGAGCCTGAGCAGGATTTGGCTGGGCTGTTCTTCAGGGCCTTCTATCCTAGGCCTCGGTTTACCTACCACCCGGACTGTTCTGCTTCACTTTTAACTGCTTGGGACTCATTCCTGTGGTGTGACCTGATGACTGAGATACCCCTGAAGAAGATAGAACTGTTGCATATGAACTTACCGTAACAGCAGAGGATCTCGGTCATCAGGTCAGCCTTCCTTCCCACCATCCTCTTGTTTGATGTTCTTGTCTCAGATTGGCTATCGGGAGTATCCAGTCTTTTATTTTGGCCTGGGAACCTCTCTCTCTCTCTCCCCCCTCTGTCCCCCAAGGCACGGGTTTGCTCTCTTAGTCTCCAAGGGAAAGAACTGAGGAGAGAGCAGGGCCACTCATGTCTTTATAGGGTTGATGATGTCTGTGTGGATGGTCCCAGTTGTACTGCTGGAAAATCTTCTGTACTGATCCTTCTTCACCAACGGTGAAGTTCCTGCGGCAAGGGTGTAGCTACTGATACTCCAAGTAAGCCATGGCGTAGCAAGTTTAGTAGCAGGGGGTAGCAAACAAGCTGGCCAGCATTGCTCTGCCCTCTCTAGTCCATTGCATTAAAATTTCTTTGTTTGGCTTTGTAGGCTTTTTCTTTTCGCTTTCAGCTTTGTTTTGGAGGGTGGCAGAGTGGACCATGGACATTGAAGCTGAAGGCTCAATTAGGTCCGCACTGTCCGCCTGCATAGTGATTGGCTGTGGCATCTGGTAGGGAGTGTGGCAAGTCTTGGGCAGTGAGTTTAAATGCCCCAGCAAAGTTAGAAGCCATACTATTAGTTCAGTTGTACTGGGAGTGAGAGAAGCCGTAGAAGAACTGAGGAGCAGCAGACAGAAGAACAGATTCAGAGCCAGCTAAAAGAGTAAAGACTTCATGTGGAGTGGCAAGTGAAGCGAATCTGTCTACCTGCAGGGGAGAGAGAAGAAATTTCTACTGTGGTCTTGGACTCTTGGTGCAGTCATTGGGATTTACCAGCGGGCAACGAGCACCACACTAGCAGTGCAGACAGACAGCAGGTCTAGTGTGGGAATTATCTGATTGGAGCCAGGAACCTTGGACTTGAGTCATGGGGGAAGGGGGGCAGGCATGAATAACATGGGGGAAGGGGTAGCAGTGTGGCAGGTTGGTGTACAAATCTGAAATGCCTGGCTACACCCCTGTCCTGCGGTGTGACCTGATGGCCGAGATTCCCTTGAAGATCTACTGTTACGGTAAGTTCTTACATAACTGTTCTTTATTGTGCCACCAAGCTGCAGTGTTGGCACATACAGTTCTTGTGGTGTAGAGATTAAGTCAAAACCTGCGGTGTTGGCAACCGGGTTCTGTCCTTGCAGAAGGTTGTTAATTACAAGCTATGTAACAGCTTAAGTTGTTCCAACAGGAAAGTTTTATGTCACCTTTACTGCACACCTTTGGAACATAGACTACATGTTGTCTCTGAATTGTAGCTTGCACTTTTGTGATGTATGTGGCATATTCTTCATGAAGAAGTAGGCTGAGAACACCAACCTTTGTAGCTTGTTTGCTTATTGTACTCCCCCACCATCTGGCCTCACAGTCAGGGGCAAATGAACAAAATCAAGCACACCATGTATCAGCTCAGGAAGTTATAATTGGAAGTGGCTTGGTGTCAAAAGCCATTTTCTGAAGTAGTAGAAGACCGTAAATGTGAAGTTTAAATCTCTACTCTTCAGTGACAGGAATTTCAAATTAAAGGGGGACCTAGGATTTCTGAGACCACAGTGAGCCAGGGACAGTTGAGGGGTATGTTAACTAGGCCTATTTGTGGATGACACCAAACCTTGGGGGAGAGTGGACACAGCTGACGGGATACAGGATCTAGAGGAAGATCTGGAAAAGCTAGGGAGGTTGGTCCAGGATCTGGCAGCTTGGCTTCAATGCCAAGAACTGCAGAGTTATGCATATTGGAGCCAAGAATCCCAGGACAGAGTACTACCTGGGTGGAGTTTGAGTATCTGCATCAGAGGAGGAGAAAGACATGGGAGTGAAGATCACTAGTAACCTGGAGCACGCTACGCAGTGCAAGAAGGCAGCAGCAAAGGCAAACAAGATGCTAGGATGCATATCTAGGGGGATCAGTACTAGGAGAGAGGAGGTTATACTGCCTTTGTACAGGTCACTGGTAAGGCAGCATCTAGAGTCTGGAGTTCGGTACTGGTGCCCACACCTCAAAAAGGACATTAACCTGCTGGAGAAGGTCCAGAGGAGGGTTACAGAGATGATAGCCGGTCAACAGAAAGGCATATGAGGAGAGGTTGAGGCACTGAACATGTACTCCCTGGAAGACAGGAGAGAGAGAAGACATGACTGGGACGTTCAAGTACTAGAAAGGGATAAATAAAGTTGATAAGGAGAGTCTGTTTAAGCTGAGTGACAACCATAACACAAGGGGGCACAGTTTTAAGCTGAAAGGTGGGAGGTTTAGGAGGGAGGTCAGGAAGCACTGCTTCACAGAGAGGGTGGTGGCAACTTGGAATGCGCTGCCAGAAGTAGTCCTCTCATTGAAGACAGTGGGCAGCTTTAAGAGCGGCTGGGGTAGGCATAGGGGGAAGGTAAGGATCAGGAGTAGGTAGAATGGGAGGAATGGGGAGGGAGGGCAGGGACATCAGCTCAAGCTGTGGACCCTGCAATACAAGCAGACTTGATAGACCAAATGGCTTTCATCTGCTGGCTTCTTCGTATGTTCATATGAAACTAGTGCCAGGGCTCTCTGTGACTTGGGGCTGTGTATCCTTGATGCTCCGGTAGCTGTTTGGAGTGCTTGTCCATCAGTGTGGAGGGTCCCCAGGTGCACTGCTGGCTTCTCAGGATGCACAATCCATTGCCTTCTGCCCACCTGCACTATAGTGGGATGCACCAAAGGGGCTCCAAAGGAACACTGCTGGACTTCCAGAAGTTGGTCCAAGAACCCCAGTTTTATTTTGAAAGTTCTGAACACCCAAGAGGCAAAATTTACTGAAAGGCCTAAGTACTTTATCCACAAAACTCCCCAGTTTATTTATGCCCATACCCCCAACCAAGTTCCTTGATGGTTTAATAACCGTTAGCGTTACTTACAGGTGCTGGCATTTGTTTCTTGTGACATACGAACACAGGCTGTCCAATCTTTTGATATTCCTTGGAGAATTGTGAAGTCTTTAAGCAGAGTAATGAGTGGGGCTTTTTTGTTCCTTTAAAGACCCCAGTGCTGCTGACTGTGACTGTAGACCTAACTCAGTGGTATTGTAGGCTTCCCAGTTGGGAGAGGCACTGAACCTAAACAGGGTGGGACTCTCACTTTCGTAGTTATGTTCATTAATCCAGTACTGGCGCCGGGATGGGGCCTTATAAGAAGAATCCATTCAGAAACATACTTCTCTTGTTAATGCTTCTTTTTCACCTTACCTATGAACATTGTTCTAGTCTTTCTGTAACAGGGCTTTTTTCTGGCTTGAGGATCACTGTTTCAGTGGTGTGCAGTCCAGTCTTTTAAGTATGTATATGGACTGCAGGTCAAATAGTTTTGACCTGATGACTATAAAAATAGCAACCACATATTGTAAGTCTGATTAATTATTCATGAGACAGACGCACACTCTGGTTGGCTGCTGTACCAGGCGTTATTCCCGAAAAAATGCCCGGTACAGATCAGAGCGGCACGTGCATTTGTAAACTCTTAAAAAAAGTCTTTCCCTGTTTGTAAGAGGATTAGACTAATAATCACAACAATGATCTCACAGCTGATCATTTCCTTTTAATTAATGACTGGCTAGGTGGGGTTGGCCCTCTACTGCGCCTCTGCCCCCCCCCCCAAAGCCGGTAGTTAATCGCCAGGAAATGACCGGCTGTTCGGTCATTATTGATTAAATATTGACACTCCCCCTCCCAATCAGTTTATCAACCCAGAATAGCCCAACTGAGATTAAACAACTGTAGAAATTGACCAAGGTTTCCCAAGGTCAGTAGTTGTGGGAGGCTGTCATCGCAATAGAAAAATTAAAAAAATGATGTTTTGAGACTAGTTCTTCATGTGAGACAGAGAGAGAGACAGACAGACAGACAGACTAGAGCTGCTTCTATTTTCTCCCTGATAAAGAGTTAGTCTTGAAACTCAAGTTTCTCTTTTCGTGACTATCTGGTAGTTTCTCTAGAAATGTGCTTGGGGTCTCCCATGAGTAGTTTCCAGTTGTGGCATCTTAAGTTCCAGTTGTGTCTAGTAGCTTGCTGCACTACCAGGTGCAAGATTTGAGTTCCAAACACAACTCAGACTTCCATTCTGTAAACACTGGAGTCTGGAGAATGCTATGGATTAGCTCATTCTGAAGGTGGTGGAGGGGGAGAGCTCCCTATCACTTGGGCACCTTCTGGGATAGGTTTCAGAAGTGGCTTTTGCTTCACTGGTGGCACTGGCGACCACATGACCGCCCAACCACTTGACAGTGTAGATCCAGGGGCAAGAGCAACTTTGGCATGTGGGGGTGGAGGTAGGTGTGTGTGTGTCTGTGTGGGGGTAGAGAGCTGAAATGTGACTGGGAGAATGGCCGGAACCAAACTGTGTGGAGTTTAAAGGGTAACAGTCATTGCTAAGAGTTCCACACCCAAGTGTAGAGCTGGTCACATTTTGCACTTCATGAGAAAATTTTTTTTTTTACTTGCTGTGAACTGCTGTATGCTAGATTATACCTTGCTGCGCCTGTTGACTCCCACTCTAACATTCGATGTAATCAGAAATCCCAGTATCCCTTTCAGCCAGGGGAGTAGCCAGGAATTTCAAATTTGTACGTAGAACTGCCCACACTGCTACCCCCCAGCCATCGTCCACCATGACACAACAGCATCTAATCTGTATCATGTGCTCAAAATGGTTCAACACCTCCCTCAGTGGCGGGCACATTTTGAAGCTCCCCACCACACACACACCATAGACCAGCTCAGCCCCAGTAAAACCAGAGACAGATGAAGCCCCAGCCAAACTGGACACAAATGAACCCCCACCACAGCACCAGACTGTGGTTCAACACCACTCCAAGTGGTGGACACAGTCTAAAGCTACCCCCCCAATGCACAAACGGCACAGACAGTCTCAGTCCCACCAAAGCCGGTCAGATACAAGCCCCCACCCCAGCACCAAACTCTAGTTCAAGCCCCCTCAGTAGCACACAGTCATAAGCCCCAACCACTCACACACACCAGTCTCAGCCCTCCGAAAACCAGACAGATTCCCCACCAGCAGCAGACACAGATGAACCCTTGCCCCAGTACCAGACTCTGGTTCAGCGCCCCCTGTCGTCGAGGCATAGGTCGGGAAGCATAGGAAAACCAGGAACAGTTTCAAAATTCGCAAATAGTATTTTATTTTTCTCAATAACAGCAAAATAAAAAATAAAAATTATTCAGTATAACTGTTCACAAAGACAGTACAATCAGAGAAAACTAAGTCCTCCTGAGGGTATCTCTTAATTCCACGCTTCAGTCTCTCACTCTCTGTCTGTCTAGCAAAAACATTGCTGCTCTGTTTATAAGTCTTTGGAAACTTGTTAAGAGAGCCTACTTCTCACAGAATGTTCTTGTCAGTTTCATTCCTTGCAGGTGCAGCAAAAAGAACATCGTGACCAGAACTGACCTCTTGTTCACAGCTCTGCAAAAGGCTTAAAAACTGCGTCTCCAGTTAACCCCTTGAGTTCCAAATAGCTTTTTGCAATCATTTCAACAGTTAACTATATACAGTTTTAAACAAAGGGATCCCAGTATCAGTGACATTTCCACATAAAGATTCACATATATTTTTATACCCACAGATATGCAAGGGGGAAGAAAAGAGAGGAACAGCAAGGGAAGACAGAGAGATAGCGAGAGGCAGAGAATTGCGAAATCATTGGAGTGATCAGTTCCTAGGTCTTGCAGGAAAATTTGGTTACGTAACCAGATGGGCAAGAAACAGAAAAGGAGATGATAGAACAGATCCTTGCATTTAACTCTTTCTGCATAACTAATGAAACAGGGCTTTATTCACCCTGTCACCCCTCCTTCTCGACAAAGTAGCAGACACAGTTTCAAACACGCACGTATTGCATTCTCAGCATCTCCCCAACATCACAGATAAACTCTTAACCTAACACCAGACTCTGGTTCAGCCCCCCCCCAACCCGAAGCAGCGGACACAGGATCAAACGCATGCACACACACACACTGCAGTCTTAGTGCTTACCCAACACTAGGCATATGACTCCCCAAGCACCAGACTCTGGTTCAAGCCCCCAAGTCACACATATAATCTCAAGCCCCTCACAAAACCACAGAGAATCACAACCCCCCCCACCCACACACACACAAAATAAATACGGCTGCTTTGAAACCAGATGATAGGAAGGTTGTAGATTCTAGTCCCACGCCTGGTACTTATGGTAATACCCATAAGTAACACTGCAGTGCAGTACAAGGGGGTACTGCACTGGTGAGGTGCCATCAGTTTGGATGAGATGTTAAACTGAAGTCCGTTCTGCCCACTTCTGGTCACTGTCCAGGTGGAAGTAAAAGATCCCATGGCACTTGTTGAAGAAGTGCAGGGGAATTGTATTAAAATGAAAGGAATCAAACAGGCAAACAAATAAGTAATCAGTATACACAGAATCTTTGCACACTCCCCACCCTCCATCATTCCAGATCACCAAAAGTAATACAACAATAGGAAACTAAAAAACAATATTTATTTAAACAAATTGGTGACCAGGAGAGAGACACTGAGCTGAGGCTCATTCCCAGGTGCAACCCAGGGGAAAGGGGAAGGAGAGGGCATATCTCAAAACAAAATACTGTCAGTCTGGTGGTATGGTTGCAGTGATGATGACATAAAGGGCATAAGTTAAGTACAGTGAAGACAAATTAGCATAAAAATCTGTGGAAATTGGGCAAACTCCAAAAGTGCATAGTGAAGGGAGGCTGAGCTGGTACTGAAAGGAGGAGTCCAAACAGGTGAATAAGATAATGAGGTTACCAGAACTATGAGGTTAGGAAGGAGGGAGAGGTATGGGGTGGTCAAAAGTCAGGCACTGCTCACTTGTATTCAGAAGCACACAAGCAAGCAGTGGTGCTGTGCTGTAACAAGAGACGGCACTGTGCAACACCCGCTATGTTGTCTGACGGTGGACTTAACGAAAATACAATAAAGTAAGGGCAGCCACTTTATTTTATTATTTTGTTGTAAAAAAACTAACAGGGGTGAGGCTTGGGGGGGATAGTTTTAGTACATTGGCGTTCTCCTTTAAAACAGGTCAGTGCAATCCATCCCCCAAGACGTACCTGGAAACGAGCTATAATAGCTTAGTGTGCCTTTCCTGATCGAAAATTACTAATAAATAAATAAATAAAACCAGGCACCCTAAACATCAGACTCAAACTGTAGTGTAACCCATGCAGCAGCTTCAGTATCCCAACCAAACATTTCAAATGTACTTCTTAAACAAAACTGAGGATGACCTGATAAAGATATCAATTTAAGATTACATACGAAATTTGCCAGCAGATAAAGGCCTAGAGGTCTATCAAGTCTGCTTGAATGTGCAGCTAGCACCCCTTATTCTGCAGCTGCCCCTCCCTTCCACCCTTCCCTTTCATTAACCCTCCCCCTTGTCCTGTCCCATCCTTGTTTGAAGCAGTCCACTGTTCTACTGCATACCACTTCAGCAGGTAATGCATTCCACCCAGCCACCACCCTCTCTGTAAAAAAGTGTCTCCTCATCTCCCTCCTGAACCTTCCTCGCTCCAGTCTCATATCATGGCCCCTGGTGGCCCTCCCACCTTTACTTTGAACAGCCCTCTGTACCCGTCTTGTTTATTCCTTTCATGTATTTAAAGGTTTCAATCATGTCACCCCTGTCTCTCCTCTCCTCCAGTGAGTACATGTTCAACTCCTTCAACCTCCTCTCGTATGATAAGTCCCCCAGCCCCTTGATCATCTTTGTCGCTCTGCGCTGCACCCCCTCCAGTAACTTAATGACCCACTTCAGATACGGACACCAGAATCATTGTAGGAATCACATTTGCCCCTGTGCATTGGTAGACGTTAATTTCTTCCTGACCTCACTAAGGCCCACTGGCAACAATACCTCTGTGGCAAAGGTTGGCACTTGCAGCCTGTTTCAAATTGGGATATAGGTTATTTTTTTTACAAAATTGTTTTATCACTGGGGCTGGCTGGTTGTATGAGAACAATCAGGCAGTGTCAACCAGACAGACAATGAGCAGAACATGGTTACAATGCTGCACAGCAAACGGGGTTTGCACCCTTTTTTTTTTTAAATTTATTTGAGTCTATGACTACAAATTACCTTTGAGCTGAAGCTGTTTTACAAAGGTTCCATACAGGCTCATAGCATCAATTACAGAATAAAACAATCAGTAACACCGATGGTTGTAACGTGCTATTACAAGGTAAATACATGAGACACAAGAGAAAAAGAAAGGGGGAATGACAGGGGTAGGACAGAAGGAGGAGTGGGTGGAAAAGACTATCACAGAGTGTGAGGAGGTGAGGGAGAGAGAGAGAGAGAGATGGGGGGAGGAGTAAAAAGGGAGGTGGGGAAGGAGAGGTCAAGGGGTGGAGAAATGGGGGGGTATGGCCGCCTAAGGGGCTTGACCAAATAATCTTACCTCTCTGTGTGTTGGCTGTGCTGATAGCATACAGACAGGCGCTGTGATTTATTTTTTTTTTAAACTGGGCAGGAGAGAGAAGGATGATACAGAGGGGAGCGAGTAGTTTGTTTTTGATCAGGGCTGCTGGTGGTGGTTGGAAAGAAACAAGCAGTGTGGCGCTGATTCTTGACACACACACACACACACATACACACACATATATACCCTCCACCACCAACATTTTGGTCCGGCTCTGCAAAAATGTAGCCTAGACCAGCTGTGAGACGCACTTCTCCCCTCCTGTGCAAGTCACTAAGAAAGAGTCACCTCAGCCTGCAGGACAGAAGATTCCTTCTCCTCTGACCATAAACCCCCTAGGGCACTGACTGACCCCCTGCTGCTGTACGGTTTCAAGATTCTCTTGCTGCAGCTGCTGCCTGCATTTTGCCAGGCTCCAGTTCCTGTTTGTGAATCCCCAGCTGAACTTGTCCTCTTGGTTATCATTGAGATTTTCCTCGCTCTGACCACGCTGTGGTTCCAGTATGCGATATTACTGAGTCACCAGCACTGATTGATACTTGTCCGCAAATGAACCAAGAAGTTCCAAAATTTCCAAACAGAAAACAAGAACAAAAATGTAGCTAATAACAAGCTGGATTAATTGCCGAAGGAAGGATTGAAAAACTTGCTAATCCCCCAAGCAGACTTAGTTGAATGTGGTGCTTGCCAGGCCTAGCCAGTCAACAGCCCACAGGCCTGCTTGCTCAGTCTCCGGTCTGTCACCACCACCTGCTCAGATATATCACTACTGTTACATACCCCCCCACCCCCACCCCGGCCACCCACCAGAAACATCTCATTAAGGCACAGCGTGGCAGGGACTGTAAGGAAAGAAACACAGTAGGGGAACTGGCATTGAGAAAGACATACTCAGATTGCTACTCCAGCCTAGAACATGTGCACACATTGGCATACACTGCATACGTCCCCTGATGTCAGTGCTTGGCTCTGCTGCCCAAGCTAGGCTGCAGCCATAAGAAATTCAGTAGCTTGCATTGCATGCTACAGCTTTTATAAGCTCCGATCAGCTGTCTGCCATTCCTCTTGCTCTCCCGGGGCTAAGTACAGTCCTCTTTGACTGTACTTTGCCCCTGGAGGACAGCAGGACCAACAAACAAAAGATCAATGCTTATAAAAAAAAAAACTTGAGCATATTTTAGGCTGTTGAATCTTCTGTAGCTGCAGCCCAGCTCTGGTGTCAGCTGTAGGGGATTCTAGAATTTCTGGCTACAACAGATGTCAGGATGTCAGCAGGATCAGCCAGATACAATCTGATATACTACAGTAAACAGTAAGTTAACAAAAACCAAAAAACTTCTTTTGCACACAAACTGCAAATTGGCACCAGCGTGAGGTTCTTAGTGCTGACTGTTGCTCTAAGTAGCTAAAACCCTAGTCTCAATGCTTAAGAAAAATAGTACATCTTCATACCATCAACTTGCCTCTCACCTTGCACCCTTAGGATGCCCCCGGTTATCTCCCTCCACCAGCGGGGCTCATCTCTGCCCCCAACAAAATTGCATTTAGAACTCCCATCCCTTCAAAAAACCTAGCTTCACACCAACACCTGGACCACAAGTGCATCATCTGAACTGCCTTCCTGACTTGAATTAATGGGGGATGGGGAGAAGGGTGGGAGATGATACTTGCGAAACGTGACTTATCTTGCAGCTGCTGTAGATGTGGTATGAGCAGTGCTTTGACTTTTGTGCAAAGGCGTTATTAAAATGTATCAGACGCGCGTTGTTTTCTTTCATTCAGTGAACGTTTTCATTGTTTATCCCTCTGTGAGAAGATGACAGTGCTCTTGGAAGCAGGGTTTGTTTTGTATTTTATTTGTCATTAACGTTACATTAAAGTGGACAGTCACTGCGGTATGTGAGCGGCAAAGTGTGAAAATGAATTACCAGCACATCAGGATGATTCAAGAACTCATGGGCAGATTTAGCTGTTGGCTTAAATCAGCTGTGGAAAAAGCAGACATTTGATAGATTGATAAATAAACTAGATTTAGTTCTCTTTTTTTTCTCCCTTTATTTGACAGAATAATTGTAATAGAGGTTTCAAGTGGAGGAGTCAGAGAGCACAGTAGTTTCAGAATATACCAGAGTTCTTATGAGAAAACTTGCATAGCAATCCTTTAAAAACAATATTCTATGGGGAGACGACTACTGCTGTATGTTTCGCCTCTTCTTCCTGTCTGCCTCAATCTAGGATGGCCCCACCAGCCCAGCCATCCACCATCTCTGTGACTTACCCCTCATGCTGGGAACTTGCCCATGCCCCCCCCTTCCCAATGTAGGATGCTGTGTGATGCGCAGTCAGTAGTGCCAGGCCTGTGGGAGGGCTATCCTTCATCCTGCTCCAGCAGGGCTATTTTTCCTCCACTTTTTCTTGCCTCTTGGAATGTCGGTGTGCGATGAACGTGAACGTCTTGCCCTGCCTTCCCATGCTCTTTTGGGCCTCCTGACTGCCATTACACCTTGTGTCCGCTAGGTGGTGTGCGTATCACGGCATTGCAGGAGGCAGCATAACCCATCCTTCTCAGGAGAAGAGAGCAGTCCTGTGGACACTCGATTCACTTCCCCATGCAACTTTGAGTTTGCTCTCGAACCAGGATCTTCAGCATGGCAGGCAGTAGCACTGACCCTGTGCCACCAGGCTAGCATGCAACTACTGAGGGAAAAACAAAAAAAGTAACTACCTGTAGCAAAATTGATGGCCTGGTATAAAGCAAGAATGCTAAATCCAGCCTGTCAGAATGACCTTTCCTTATAAGCCAGGATCCCTAGCCATACTCCTCAACCTTGCTTTACACAAATGTGGGACACTCCCTCAAAATATGGGGGAAAATAGGCTGGCCCGCCGGCGCAGCGGTAGAGCTACTGCTAGTGATGCTGATGACCTGGGTTTGGGAACGAGCCTGGGCTGTCGTAGGGCCAGCCGGTGGGAGAAGGATCAAGCATCCCATGGACTGCTCTCCTCCTCTGGGGGGCAGCAAGGCTGCCATTTCCCTTGCAGTACTGCCACCTGGGTGATCACGGGTGGCAGTGTAGCCGAGAACGGGAGGGGTTGACTTCAGCCAGGGGACTTAGGCTCTGTGCATTGGTCTCCCTGTGTGCGAGCCGATGTCACCAGGGATTTCAGACACCAGGGAATAACGGGGGCTAGATCCTGATGCTGGCTTTAAGGGGGTGATATATCCGGGCACTTCTCGCCGCCACCCAAGTCACCCGACGAGGTGTGCGACTGGGAGTGTAGCCGCCACCACTACCCTGCCTGGAGGTAAAGCGCAGCTCCATGGGGGCACGCTGCAGTGAGTTCAGTGGGAATGAAGGAAAGCCTTGTGGCTCCTAGCGGAGGACTGACCCAGTGACTCTAGGACATAAATAATAAATAAAAAATGAGGGGGGTGAGAGATGCAAAATGGGCCGCCTCTCCAAAACCTTAAAGATAGACTCTCAAACCCCTGTGAAAATTTGCTCTTTTTAACATAGAAAGTAATTTTGAGTAGAATATGGTTAATTGTAACCCCCCAGCAAAGTGACCCAGAGTCTTACATAAATATTCGACATCCAGGAGAAACTGCATTTCTTTAGAGGTTTTCTCAGTAAAAAAATATTCTGTCTGAATGTGCCAACTGGCTGAAGTGAGATAAATAATGGATTTAATAGACATCAATTATGTATAAGAGGTGAGAGTGTCTTGCCTTGCTTGTAATAATTAAGTTTGCCATAAATCAGCATACACCTACCCGTGTCAGAGAATGATCATAATTCAGTTGGCATTCTCTGTGATGCTATTTGCACCTTACAAACAGAAGAGTACCATGTTTAAACAAAACAAAAGTTGATGAAGTTTGATGTCATCAAAAATGGTAATGGAAGACTTTCTGATGGCTTGATAGACTGGCTGACTTCAATTATGTCATGGAGCATTCTTAAAGAGGCAGTCCTCTTGAGTTTTAAATGTAAATGTCAGTGATCAAGTTAATGTGAGCAAACTGGATACTGCCCCAAAGGGGAGAGTGCAGTCTTTTCCTGCAGGCACACCACAGGAGAAAACTGTGTGGGAACAAGGAGCAGGAATGGTGGTGTTGTCATTGGTTAGTCATAGCACAAGCCAGACTGAGGGTTATCTGACCTGTTGGATATAAATTTTTTTTTTTATAGGGACATTTTCCCCCCCGACTGCCAGTGAGGCTGGATGACAGCGTACAGACTATCCACTCCATCCCCCCCCTTGAGGGGATCACAGGGCACGGCAGGGTGTGTGCTTGTTTTTTTCCCCGATGGTTACAGAAGTAGCTACGGGAAGCCCTAATCCTCTCCCCCACGGAGGACACTGGCGCAAAGGACCAAGGTCCAGGTGGGAAGCCATGCGGAGACGCAGCTTCTGCCAAACACCTAACAGCACCCTCACCTCCTGACTCTGTCCGCTGGTCAGATCGGTGCCCAACCCTCCCCCAGAGATGGGAGCTGCCTAACAGCTGCTCAGTCCAGCTCCCCCACCTCCCGACGACCCAGGCTTGTTCCTGAGCCCAGCCCAGGTTACCAGCGCAGTGTGAGGTGTGGCATCCAGCACCTCAACCCTCAGCGGCATTGGACCCAGATATACATTTTGATAAATTTTAAAGCATGGGTTTATCATGCAAAGCCACTAAGCAAGAGCAAAATAACCGTTGTTGGAGTACTAGGAGTCGTAGGGTTTGCTGGTGCCTGCCAGTTTTCCACCACATTGTCTCCTTGGTGATGCTTGAACCTTCCCACTAACCCTGGCACCATTTATGGCCTGGTAGTGGCCTCGCATGCATGTGTGACCTGATGATGATGTAAGGTCCCTGGTTGGTCCATGGTGGTATCTGTAGTGTCTAATCATGACCCTGACCCTCTCAGACTGAGGTGCGCTGCCTGTGACAAAGCACTCCCCAGCTGACTGCTGCCTGATTTCTGGCCTCTCTGGTTTGCTGAATCAGTTCGCTGGTACTGCAGCACCGTTGTGCACTGCTGCTAGTGTATCAGGTAGCCCCATGATTTTGCTTTCATCTTGATTCCCCCTACCTGTGGGGACCAGGCCTTTCTTTGGCCCATCTACAAGCTCTACTCTAACCTTCAGGTTAGATACCTTTGGCCCCACAGGCTGATCAGTAACACATCATTTTTGTCGGTTCCTCTGGTCACATCACCTCTCCCACTCCCAGCTCCCACACAAAATGAGGTGTGCCTCGCTTGACCTGCCAAAGTCATTGCGTTCACAGGCATTGGGAATGCAAGTGGCTTGGTGGTGGGGGTGGACACACACACACACACACACACCATAACTGTCATCATATTATGTAAAATTGAAGTATAGGGGTCTCCTTACAGTCTTTTAGTCCCTGTAGACTTCAGAAGTCTCTCGTTGTAGTGAACTACTTAGAGTGTGTGTGTGTCTATCTGTGTCTAGTTATTGCCACTTGTGATCTCAGAGAACCACGGCACAACTTGTTGCCCAGTTTGCATGCGTGTGTCCAGGCAAGAGGACTCCTCCTCCTCTGTTTCAGCAGGAGTGGGGTTAATTACAGCCTGGATGACCTGAGGCACATTTGGTTTTGACACTGAGCAGTGTCAGTGGCACTTCGTAGGTAGCACACTCAACCTCTGTTATTTCAAGGTCGTGGATTCTAGCCCCACACCTGCTATTTAGAGTAATATCCATAACTGGCACTGTAGTGAGTAGTGCAGTATGACACTAGCTGCACTGTTGAGGTGCCATCCTTTGGATGAGAGAATAAAGGGAGAGGTCCTTTCTGCCCTCCTCTGGTCACTGTCTAGGTGGAAGTTAAAGCTGTCTTGATACTTTCTGAAGAAGAGTAGCTGCGCTGTTTCTGGTATCGTGGCGGACATACCCTTTGTTGATAAAGCAGGTCCATGTAACCCCGGTGCACCTGGAATCGAGCCATCAGGGCTTAGTTTGCCCTTTCCTGGTCACACAGAAATAATAAATGAAAAGAAAACTGCATGCCATCTGTTTATGGAGCCCCAGCTGGTCTCCTTAGTAGCAGGTTTTATTTTCCCCCCTGTATCCAAGTCAAATATCCTACTTGTCATTCTTTCAGACTAGCCCTTGTGCACTCCCTGTCCCTTACAGAAATGCCTGTTTTGGGTTGACCTGGTAAACATCTGAGATGGGGACTGCATTACACTGAGGAGTGTCAAATAATGAAACATGAGCCTATATTTTGTTGCTTTTGGCTGCACTGGATCAGATGTAAAGACCTGTTTTGAAGTAGCCATTTTGATTCTGGTGAAACCTAGTTAGCCTTCCCTATGTAGACTTTGATAGTGTGTGGTACCCATGAAGCTTTGCACTGGATTTTGGTCTGTTACTGGGTTCCTGTGGTTGAGAGACAAAAACAAAACCTGAGGCTGACCTGGTGGCGCTGAAGGTTGAGGCGGTGGATGCCACACCTCGCGCCACACCAGCTACCCGGGTTCGGCAGGGGAGAGAGAGGATCAAGCGTCCAGAGGACTGCTCTCCTCTCTCAGGGGGGAATCCAGGCTCCTGCCTGGCACTGCAGTGGCCCCTGGTGGCAACCAGAGGCACTGCAACGCACAGGGCTTAGCTATAGGGGAGGCAGAGCTGCGGCGGGCGTGCCTGGTGCCATTGCATGACCGAGCTCCACCAGGGGAGGGAGGGAGGGAAGGGAAGCAACGCAGCCAAGAAAATCCCTGCTCCCGGAGATAGGAGACGGCACTGCACCCTCGACCACACTCCACTAGCTGGACCCATCCAGCTCCTGGGCCGAGCCCAGCCCGGCCTGAATTGCAAGGTAGAGCGCCCTGGACGGATAGGGCGGCCCCACCTCAGGAGCGCTCAGAGCCGAGGGGATAGGTGGGCTGGTGCCAGGAAGGCTGGAGGGTTTCAGGCCCGGAGGTAAAGCCGAGCAAGTGCAGATGCCCGAGAGAGAGAGATCTCTGAGGCCAAGCAGAGCCAAAAACAGAGTTTAAAAAAAAAAAAAAACTGTTACCCATAAGGGTGAGTGCTGTTCATTGGGGATAGGATTACCTATTGGTAATGCACCCCCTTGAGTCACCTTACTGTTATTATAAAATATGGTAACATTTTTTTATTTGATTCTGTTTTAAACAGAAAAAATAGTAAAATTCACCCATGTAAGCGCACCCTGCTTTAGACAACAGCAGTGTGCGAGCAATACTTGCATGAATACTGTGTGGTATTCACATGGGTCCCAGTCAAATCAGGAGACTGGATTCCCTATTGCAGCTTTAATAACTGAACAGCCTATGTGGGTTATGAGGCTAGAGGCACAGCCAAGGGGCCTTCAGCCAACCATGAAGTATTGAAGTATGGCTGTTACTTCACACTCTGGAGTGTATTAATTTTTCTTTTACATAAAAATGTTAAACATGTTTTAAATACTGTATATAACATGTCTTGTATCGCTTTTACACCATTGTGGTCTCTTCCTTGTGTCTCCCCTTAGTGCCCGGGCATTTGAGAAGGCCCGACAGCAGCTTCAAGAGGAGGTGATAGGCATTCGAACACAGATCCTCGAGGAGCAGAAGAAACGAGAGCAGCAAGACAGTCTGGTTCGGCTGCTGCAGAAGCGGGTCTTACTGCTTACTAAGGTAGGACCTTCAGTGTTTCTTTCACCAGTCTTTTTCTAAAACCGTGACATATCCACTTCCCCCCACAAGCAAATATTATCTGTGGCTGTTGCATATACAGCAGTCTGACCCATTGTGAGTATTTGTTTTAAACTTCAAGACCAAGTTTATTGAACGAAGGCACAGAGAACGATTGATACATCCATCCATACTTATTTTATTTACTGAAATGTTTCACCAGGAAGGCACGCTGAGCAACAAGTTGCTCGTCTCCCAGTGCGACCTGGGTGTAGGGGAACATGAGGATAGTTTACAGAGATTTGGTACACAATATAAATTTACAGTAGATTACATTCAAATAATCTGAGCAGACTGTACAGGAGTAATGAAATAGTGGGATGCTAACAGTTTTGAACTAGATAGATACTGCGCTAGCGCTTTTGGACTAGATAGATACAACGACACAAATAACATTTAGGCATACACTAAATGACATATAACTGTGTAGCTGGAAAATGGCTGAATAGAATTGTTGTAGTTTGACCTAGGGAAGTTAGTGAGGCATAAACACAGGCAGAACAGGTTGGCTAAAGTATAACAGAAGTGCAAGTTAACTACAAGTGCAATAGAGAGTAGGGGTCAGCCATTGATAGGGCTACGTAAGGGGGAGAAGGGAAGGTGAGCAAGAGGTAGGTATGTCAGTAGGCAGAGAAGTGGGGTGGTGGTGGTGGTGGAAGGGGATTGGGTAGGGACTGGCCCTTGGTACAACTTTGGATGATTGAGAAATCACAGTAGGAGAACAGTGGAAGGTCTGAAGGGAAGGAATGCTGGTTTTCAGGTGGGTGGGGGTGGAGCTGCAGCAGGGGCACTGCATGGATCGCATAGTAAAGATACAGGTCATATTACGAAGCAAGAGGAACAGTATCAATTGCTTGTAAAAACAGGCATTCCCCTAAACCCACAAGAGGAAGCATTAAACAAACATAAAACATAACAAACTGTTGGCATTCCCCCTTCCCCATACAGTTATTTGTACCACCTCACATAGATTTCCTTCTGTCATGCCCTTGGGTAAAGATGTAAGAGTAATAAAGCTCCACCTGAGGCCTCTCACTTGACCTTTATAAAACCTAGGTTGTGGTTCATCCTGATATAGAAATGGTTCAGTGTTACCACTCCTTAAAGCCCATCCCGTTTCCAACTGAGCAGAATAGAGCAAGTCCTCCCCTTTATGTGAGGTGTCTTCTCTCTCCCCCTTCCCCCAAGCACTGTTTCAGGACAGGAGGTGAGGTTGCCGCAGTGAAGGGTAGCTATGTCGGCTATTAAGTACTCCCGCAGCATAATCTTCCCAGTCTCCCATAGATGAGCCCCTGGAATCTCTAGCATGGGAACCATCCATCTCTCTGGTAATAAAACTGTGCCACGGGGACCAAAGGTTAAGGAATTTCTTTTCCTCCAATCGCAGGAGCTGGTAATTTTTTCCATTCGCTCTGTCTCATTAACTTTTGCTCTCCACAGTGTCACTGAGGGTGGGTCATGGGAGAGCCACTTAATGGTTATGCATTTCAGAGCAGCGACCCAGAGGATGTGAGCTAATTTACAACACAGTCTGCTCCCTCTCATTAAAGTTGGAAGCCAAGTACCAAATCTGTAAAGGTCTTCGGAATATCCTTCCCTGTAATTTGAATAAGATGTTGATGGATTGCCAACCAAAACTGGCATATTTTGGGACAAGCCCCAAAACTGTGATGGTGTGTACCCACTCTGCCCCTGCATTGCCGCCAGCATTGATCGGTGTAACTGGTTTGAAAGTGTTTCTTTATAGTGGGGGCGTCTGAAACACCTGACAAGAATCTTCCAGTGATACTCCTGCCAGCTCAGTGAAGAAGTGATTGCTACCCTTGCTATATTCTCACTTCCCAGTCTTTGGAGGGAATAAGTGCCCCATATTCCTGCCCCCACTTTGCCCTTACCTCCTCCAGTGGTGGTCATCATCATCAATGGCTAAAAATCCTGTGACTACAACATAAAAAAAAATTCTAAATCTGTTTGTGTGGTCTTCATGACTTTGAGATGATATCCCATTATAAGTATTAATCAGGTTCTAATGACATACAGAATGAGTTTAGTTGCGGTATTGTTCCTTGTAAGGACAGATGCAGAAGCAAATGGCTTGATATCTTTTATTGAACCAACATAGATGTAACAAAAAGAAAACTGTGCCTAAGCTTTTGGACCAATGAAGTCCTTCCTCGGAAGCTTATGCATCAGGCTCTACTGAGCAGGGAGGGAGGGAGTGCAGTTGTAGTTCTGAGCCCACTACTCTTTCAGGATTGCTCTAGAGAAGGCAAGGTGCGCAGTGCCCTGTACATGGCGTTTAATTTTTCTGGCACCTACAGTGCTGATGAGGCATGACTGCGTTACTTCTGCCATATTATAACAGGGCATCCAGAAACCTACAACATAGAGAAACGGCTGCATTACCTCCAGGGAAAGGGGAAATTTTAACCAGGAGAGGCACACTAAGCCAAAGCTTGTTTCCAGGTACGACCTGGGAGCACAAGGAAGTTGTGACTTGCTCAGGGTCGCACAGTATGCAAGTGGGGACTGTGGGATTCAAACCCAGATTTGCAGCGTAGAGCCTTAAACCACTGTGCTGTACCGCCTCTGTTATATTACAGCAGGGTAGCCAGAAACCTATAGCAGTGAGAAATGGCTGCATTACATCTGTTGAATTGCTTAAGTGCATACTGGAAAATACAGCACTGAGATATGATTTGGAAGGTGTGTGTTGTTGTACTTCTAACTAGTGCTGTCAGGCAGTGATCCCTGTACAGCTCATCACCGTTGTCTCCTGGTTATTCGTCTGCTGTATGTTTAGTACATTAGGGAGCACATCAGCAAGAGGGACTTGCAGCAAAAAAAAAAAATGTATGTATATATCCAGCAATGCTGCTTATGTGCCTTTTGCATGCATGAAGGATATGGGCATCAGGAAAGGATAGGTTAAAGGAAGAATCTGAGACTGTAGTAACTGAGCAGGAAAGGGTGTGTGCACTGGATCCAGTGCCACTTCGCAGGTGGAAAAGGCAATCCTTTCTTTCTCCTGTTGACAGCACTTGTGTCCCATCATCAGAGACTCCATGTTTTAATTTCGTTCTGTGTTGTATCAAACACCAGACTTCAAAACTTCTTCAGAGAGGGCATACCTCTCAGCCTCCTGCCTCATAAATTAGGGACAAGGGTTAAAAAAATTAGGGACAAAGGACCAAAGTCAGGGACACATCTTCAAAATTAGTAATATCCTTCCAGGAAGCTGGTAGAATAAGAAGCTTAGTGCAAAATGTATTTTCTAAAGAAGAACACGTCTGTAACTTTAATGCTTGACATTATTTTGTGCTTACAATCCCCAGTGTTAGCCCCAGAAACACAAATTTTAGGAAGGACAGAGTAAAATTCTGAGGCAAAATCAGGTACGTCCCTGATAATCGGGGACAGTGGAGAGGTATGGGGGGTGGGGATCAGGAGTCGGTTAGCAGTGCTGCAGTAGGACACACATTTGCAGAGCTCCAGGTATTCCACATATTTAAACTTTGAAATAATCTGTTGGGAACATGTAACCCCTCTATAAGTGGGGGTTCCTAAAAAAAGCCCTAGGAAGCTGCCTAAGTGTTCCCCTGGTGGTTAGCATTACGTCAAAGCCATTTAAATGGCAATGTTGTGATGCTTTCAGAGCCTCTGCGTACTATCCCTAAGGGCTGCCTTGTTGTGATAATGGTTTGCATGGGGGTTGAGTGTTTCTATGCTCGAGTCCTCCCGGATGCTGGAAATAGCTCCACTCTGCCATGGCTAAGTATGCAGAGGGGACTCTGTTAAAAGATGTGACTCATTGCTGGGAAGTAACTTAGAGCGATAATGATATTGTAGTTGTGCTAACCTGCTTTTGTTTGCAGCAAGGACTGTTGCGATTATCTCCTCCATATCGGTCCCGAACTGTTGCAGTGGACCAATTAGGACTGGGACCCTTGGTGGACCCAGAGGACCAATAGAGGAACTACTTGTAAGTTTGGAAAGGCATTATGGGCTATGGCGCTTTTTTCGCACCACTGAGGACCAGAGTACTTGACTGGCATGTGACGCCAGCCAATAGGATCGAGTAGCGCCCGAACTGTGTGGAGTACCCCATGCTGCTAGAGGCAGATTTGTTGCGACTGTGGAGGAGAAGGGAGCTCTGAGCTTCTGTGCCGTTTGAGTGTTTGCGCAGGAAGCGCTTAAAAGCCCTGAGTCTGCCGTTTTGCTTTGTCAGCGCTTTGGACTAAATCCGCCGGCGTGCGGTCGGAGAAGGCTGTGTAGGGACACAGCTACCTACCAGGCTTTACTTGAAGGGGACTGGCGAATCTGCTGAATTGCGTTGGTCCAGCAGGACGTTTGGAGTGGCTGCTACCGCCCAAAGTGGCCATGAGTTCGTTTGGGTCCTGAAAGCCGCTGCCTGGTATGGAACCCCTCTGTTGTTTGCCATATAAATGTGTGAGGAGGCTTTTGAAGCTCAGGCTCAGCCCTGTAAGTGATGAAGGAAGAGTATCTGCTGGAGTCGTGAGTACTGGGTCAGGGTAGCTCCCTGTTAAGCTTACAAGCAGTGGCCAAAATCTTTTCGTTATACTGCTGCCTGCATTGACTGTGCCTTCTGCTCATTCTGATCTGCTCAAGAAAGTGCATGCTTACTTGCGTCAGGGCCCCAACCAGCTGCCACAAGGGACTAGCCGTTAGGGCTTGGGTACCCAGGGACAGTAACTAATAGGTTTAGGCCTGTACACAGAGCCCAAGGTAGATGAGTATAGTGATAAGCCAATCAACTTGGTTTCCCCCTGTCCTTGTTATTCCCCCCTTAAATAAATCAGATTGTTTGTTTTGCAACTGTACCCCTGCTGGATTGTGTTTTACTGAGGATATACTGTACAGTGAAAGTGTGATAACGGTGCCTTACTTTCCAAGGGGTCCCCGGAGTGAGCTGAGAGATACGGGGGGGAGGAGTGTACAGGGGAAAAGTATTGTCATTACTCCGGGTGAGCCACTAGTGGGATGAAAGGGGGGTTGCAGTAACCCAGAGGGCTGTGACCGAGTCAATCTCGACTGTTTTAACCCCGACCTCTGGGTGGAGGCACCCGTCAACTGATCTGGGCCCCTCACCCTGCCACAGTTGAGGCAGGCAGGTAGCCCTAAGGGTAGCGCCCCCTGGGAATTACAAACATTTATCCAAAAATAATGTTTTGTGAGTGACTTGTTCACACCTTGACAAACAGTTGTAGATACAGGGCAGCAGAAGGGATCAGTGCAGATAACTGACATGAAATCTGGAGGGCCCTGAGGAGCAGTTGCCAGCCCTTCCAGAGCAGTGCAGCAGACGTAGGCTGAAGGAGCACCCCAGTGTCAAAACACTCATGACGGCATTGTGAGCCATGGATTCAAAAATGTAATACATTTTCAAGCTCCTGGGGACTCGTGACCAGAAACTGGACGCAAATAAACAAGTGTGAAAGCCTCAAGGGTCCAACAGCTTTGACTGCATTGGTCAAGGAAACCCCTGGTCTGCATTACAGGCTTGAAGCGCTGGAGAACATAGCAAGTATGCTCAACCAGTGGAGTCTGGCCATTCTTAATACTGCTATATTTTTTTAAATATTGTGTCTTTTTCCATCTTGACTACACTGTGCATATTGCAGTACAGTTTGTATTTACTGTTGAAATTATTGATTGCATGTGGTAGTCTTTGAAAACTGGCACTCACTATTCATAGACCTATGAAATAAAATAAAATGAAAGGCAAAGTTACCTGCCCCACACACACACACACACACTATTTACCATGACAGGGCCAGTGCTTCATCACGTTATGGGAATTCTTGTCACTATTGCCACTCGTTATTTTCCTCTGCACCTATGTCTGTATATTTTGCAATTTCTTCTTTTGACTGGTAGCCAGAGCATGGAGCCGTAACCCTGGAGCCCCACGTTTGTGTCCTGCAGCTGCCACTTGCTGTAGGACCCCTAGCATCTGCTTCAACTCTCTAATCTTTCTCTAATCTAGCTCTGCTGTTTGAATCTCTCTAGTCTCTGTATGTAATGATAGCAACATTCCCTCTCTATGCTGGATTGTAAAGCACTTTAGGATGCAATTTTTTTTAGGAAAGGCACCATATAAAACCACATTTGTTTCCTTTCTACCTGTGTGATTGCTGTTTACCGGTATGTGCGTGTACGCTTGCTGTCCTCCAGTATGCCTACTGTCTCCCTGTGGACCCTCATAAAAGCAAGCTGCTCTGTCGTTGATGTGCGGCTATCTCTGTGAAAGAAATGTTAAATGAATCAAGATGATGCAGTTCAGAGGGCTATACATATGTATGCATTCACCTGCCTTTCCTGATAAAGAACCAAGTAGCTGAGAAAGGCAGAAATCATAGTACGAGAAATATAAGTGAAATTACGTCTAAATATTATGTTTCTTAATGGCTCTCCTTCAGACATCCATGGCTGTCTGAGGGAAAAGAGATAAACCTATTGAAAAGAAAATTATTCTTTCATATGTGGCTCATCGTTGCTGTGACCTCTGACCCCTCTATACTTTGTGCATGTCTCAGTCTGGCTTGTAGATATACACCCCTAACTGCTGTTTTCTCGTGCCTGTTTTTGTTTTTGTAACATTGGCTGTCGTTCTGAATGCAGGGTCTTTATCAGCGGACAACAGGCCCCAATTACTGCCACATCTTGGATTCTTCCGGGGGGGTGGGGGTGGTTGTAGTGGTACAGTCTGATGGTGCAGCAGCATTTTAGAATACTTTCTTTAAAATTTCTCTAAACTGCTAGTATGTTTGAATCAGTCAGCTCCTGTTTTCTTTATTTATTGGCGGGCTGGCTTGCTTGTGCAGGGAAGATAGCTTTTCTTTCCAGCACTTCCCTTGCCTATTTCTACGTAGCCTTTATCCTCTCTGACTCACTTAGTCGCTCAGTGTCTTTTGATGCAGGCCTTTAGTGTGAGATTTCCAGTCCCAGCTAGCATTGTGAAACTGTGAAATCCCACTTAACACGGGGATAGGTTATTTATAAGTTATTAAAAAATAAATAAAGGAAATGTCTGTCTGACTTTTTGCTGGATCGGAGTTGTACTTTACTGCTGTACATGTGTAGGTAGGCAGTGGTTTTAAAAATATTACAAAACCATGACTGAAACGTTCTGACTGGCTGTACTGCATTCTAAAGGTTCTCTGAATAGATGGAAACCACTGTGTACAATGATATAAACTATAAAAACATTATTTAAAAAATGGTTTAGTATTATCATTACTGGAGGGAAGAAATTTGGCTGATTGGCAACTGGTTATAATGTTTCAGTTTACAGAGCTGAAATGCATACCTCAGATATTATCCGTGGGTAACTGCTGCTAAATAAGCATGCATGTCAAAAGTTGTGTTGTGTATTGTTCTCTTTTTATGGACAGCATTCTGCACAGTTCCTTTCGTGAAACCAGAAATCTGGAGTTCATACTGTCATGGTTTTTGTGCAGAATACTAAGTGAGAACTGTAGATGTCTGTACACAAACTGGGACATAATTAAAACTCCAGCATTTCTTGTTCCATGATAGGAAGTGTACTGAATGTTGCCATTAACAAAACAATTCAAAATATGTTTTTTCACAAAAACATTCGGGTACAGTTACATTTGGATTATTTGGGGACTTGAATATAATTTTTGAAACTAGAAACATTACAGACAGCCGCAAATGATAAATAATTTCCTGTCCTCTTTAACGCACTCATAGCGTTGGGTTACTCTCTGCCCCATGGGACATAATGCACTCAACATGCTTTGTGTCATGCCTCACAGTTTCAGCAGGGTAAGATTAATGATTTTATTTATTTTTATTTAGAATTGTTGCACTCCAGGATATCCACATTTAGGCAACGTGCATAGTTTTCAAGTGGGTCCTGGGGGGACAGTTACAGCAGCAGGAGATAACTAACAATCGATTTCAAGCATGAATGATTAATAAGTGCATACAAAATGAACACCATTCTGATGCTATTGTGTCTTCAAACGGTATAGACATTTTAGCCGCTATCTGCTGTATTTTCGGAAACCACACGCTCCTGATTTCCATTGTAATTATAAATCATCGGAGCGGATTGCTCCAGTTAGCGCAGGTTCACTTGCATGCAGTGACCCCTTAAAACCACAAGAGGTCCTCACACACATGCTTTGGGGAAAAAAAAGAAAGAGGTGATTTTTTTTTTTTTAATAATTTAAATTATTTTATAAATGGGACCATTTATTTAAAAAAGTGTACAGACACTGTGTTGTCTCTAACTCTTCTTGAGTATCCGTTCTTGTATCTGTAAGATGTCAGAGTGCCTGTTTGCACTTGACATCGCAGTCTTCTGTTTGTGGCATCACAGTCTTGCTGTGGACATGATTTGTATGTCTCAAGCAAAGGACTGTGAAATCAAGTGTAGACAAGCAGTCCAAGCAGATGAAATCTAAGGGGCAGAATTATTGTGAAAGAGAGAACATGCGAAATACAGCAAATAAATTAAATACAAGCTGAATTGTGTATAAAAATGTACTTTTCAGTGCCTTTAGAGATGCCCAGGGCTTTTTCATTCCCCATCATAAAATGATAAAGCCATGGTGAGGCTGCATCTGGAGTACAGGGTCTAGTTCTGGAGACCACACCTACACAAAGACATAGATGGGATTGAGAGGGTGCAGAGAAGGGCAACCAAGTTGGTGCATGGTATGCAGGGGAAGTCGTATGAGGCGAGGTGGAGGGAATTGGATCTGTACCCATTGGAGATTAGAAAGGAGAGGGGGACATGATAGAGACATTTAAGTATGTGAAGGGGATCAATAAGGTAAGGGAGGTAGCTTATTTAAGAGGAACGTGGGTGTTAAAACCAGAGGGCATAGTTTAAGATTGGAGGGAGGAAGATTTAGGGGCAGTGTGAGGGGGTGTTACTTCACGCAGAGGGTAGTGGAGGCCTGGAATAAACTACCAGAGGAAGTGGTGGGGTCAGAAACGGTGAAGGGATTCAGGGGGCATGGGACAGACACAAGGGGTTGGCAAGTGGGGGGGGGGAAGGGAGGTCCCGTGACATAGGTATTTAGTAAGGGGGGAGGGTCAGACTCAATGGGCCAGAGGGTCCTTTTCTGCCACCAGATTTCTATGATTCTATGATATCTGAAAAAGAAGTGTAATCCAGTGCCCTGCAAGTGAGCAGAAACTGTTCCAATTTGTCACTATAGTCCTTCTCTGTGTAGTGGTCAGTCATATTATGTGTGTGTGGCAGGGAGTGTTGAAAATCTCCCTCTCCAGTGGATTGACATTCTCTACTTCAGCTGCCTCCCTTTACTACTTAATCTAGCAGTCTATTCGACTGCAGTGTTAAAAGGGACATTTGTGAGGAGCTGGCAGTGGCAGTGGGGGTCCCCTGCTGCTCCCCGAACTGTGCTCAGTTGCAGTGCTGAGGAGAGAATCTCTTTTTGTAGCAGATGGAGCTGTTACAGTTCTGTGATCAGCAAAAACAGAAAACAAACACAACCCCCCTGCCTTTTTTAAGCTAAGTGTTTGACAAGCTGCTTTGGGGAGGGAGTGATGGGACAGCCAGGCATGCCAGAAGCTCGCTGGAAACCTTGTTTATTAAGTGATCAGAGAAATGACTCTGGTCCTTTAACCTCTTCGTGGCTGCTGTGCATGTGTGGAGAGAAACTCTTATTTTCCTGTGATTTTCTGTACAGTATGTTAAGAAAAAGATGGATTCCAGCAAGTTACTGCTTCCCTGCAGTGTTAAAGACCCCCTACCACTACGGAACTGACAGCATTTCCCATTCAGTACATCTTGTGATTTTTTTTGTTTTGTCCACCGAGGACTTTTGTTTTTTACTCCCCTTCCATCAGCTTCATTACCCAGCCTTTCCATTCTCTCAGCACAATTTGTTTTTATTTAATTTTTTGTTCCTTTCCTATTTATGCTTCCCCACCACCACTGCCATCGTGGCAGCATTCTCCATCCAAGAAGGCAGACGAGCTGCTGCCTTAACAGACAGTGCCTCTCCTTGGTCAGCTGGTAAGGAGAGCATGAACGCTGTATGGCCATCGTCCTCACTCCCTGGTAGCCTTGTGCCTTACCTTCATAACCCCCCTCCGAACACCACTGGCTCCAGTGTGGGATTCAAGGACATGCATGTGAGCCCTGGTCTCCCAGGTGGCAGCATGATGCGCAGCTGTCACACCTCTCGCTTGGAGCACCCACTTTAAGGGCACAAGTAAAGCATGCTATCCATGCAGCTACCCCTGTACTTTACTGCACTTGAGGTATTACAAATTTTAGGTCTCCTGAGTTGCACTGTACGTGTGGGACAAAGAGCTGATGATCACTTACAAATTTTCTTCTAATAATTTTAGTGCACATTAATACTCATCACATGGTACAAGAGAACTTCTGTCACTCTGGGTTATCTTAACCCAGTGGGTTATGGTGCTTCAAAACTTGATACCCTCACCTCCAAGAAGTTCTGAGCAAAACAGTGAACAACCTGGCTTTACATCTTTTTTTTTTTTTGTTTTTCCAATTGGTTAACCAGGTGAGAGACACTAAGCTGAAAACTTGTTTACAGGTGCAACCTGGGAGCACAGGTAAGTTAAGTGACTTGCTCAGGGTCACACAGTATGCAAGTGGGGTCTGTGGGATTCGAACCCAGGTCTCCAGATTTGCAGCTCAGAGCCTTAAACCACTGCAATATACTGCCTCCTTTGTGTCTAAATATAGGGTCATAGTGTAGTGTGTTAGCGAATAAATCTATAGTACTGTCGAAGAGGTTGTAACAGGAGGCATCATACCCTGGAATGACACAGCATGGGCTCATAGTCTGTACCGTTTGAGCTAGATATGGAATCAGGCCACACATTACCTTTTTTGTCAGACATTACATAGACTTTGTCTAAATAAAAGGACTGCTTGGCGCACCCTGTCCGCCCAGAAAAAGGAAGGGTGCATTGACTGGGAATCGAACCTGGGGCTCCCCGTGGCAGGCGAGAATTCTACCACTGAACCCCCAGTGCATTACTGAATTTTGAGTTAGTGGCTGAAGAAACCAAGCCACAGTACTCCAGAGTGGGATGAGACCACTATCCTGGGGTTCATGTATGGTTGGAATGGGCTTCAGTGGATGACTGGAGAAAGAGCTCTTCTGCAGTACTGTAGTTATTACAGTCATGCTGAAAATAATGCTACAGGACTGTAGTATTGCAGTGTAATACGTAAGCATTAAGCCACGACGGAGGTGGGCTCTAATGCAGGATTGATGCATGGGGGGGTGGGTGCCCGAGGCCCAGAGCTGAGGGCTACCACCCACCCCCCCATGCATCAGTCGCATTAGAGCCCACCGACGGAGTGGCTTAATGCGCTTGTAACATGGGCCGCGGGTCGGTGGAGGCATCTGGAGGGGTCCCAGTGTGCGAGACGAACAGTGGCACACGGAGGGGCTGCGTGACCTGTCACCCTGTGCTGTGCTCTCACAGTGCGGTGCACACGCCTGGATAGATACCGATGCGGTCCTTACCTGCTGTCCCTGGAGTCGCGCAGATGTCTGCAGCCAACTTCTCTGTCGCACTCCTGTGCGACTCGCTGCGGCTGTTGCCGTGATGAGTGCCCCAGGAGGTCTCCGATGAGGACTGTGAGCGCTGGACTCTCGCACTGTGCATGCTGGGGGGGGGGCTTCCCTTCCTCTTCCCTCCCGCACACTGCTCTGGTGGTGCCCTGCTCCAGATCGGCTCTCGCTGCTGCTCCTGGGTCTGGTTGGCTGTCTGTCGTGGATGTCCGCCCCGAGTACTGCTCCCCTATGCCCGTTTCCTGGCGGATGACTCATGATGTTGGCTCCTCTCTCTACTGAGCTTGGTCTCAGTGCTGCTAAACAGGGGTCTGGACGGTGCGGTACTGCCCGGGCGGGCCTGGCCCTATACGCTTGGACATGCCCGCTTCGGCTGCCGTCTCGTGACCCTCCTACGCCTGTCGCAGCGCAAGATCACAGGCACACTATTGATGCCATGTTACAAATGCTGTTGCAACACCGTCTCGTACCTCAACTCCTGTTTCTTTAAGAGAGTTCTTCTTATTTCTGATGGTTAACCCAGCCTTCAGGACAAGCTTTTTCATCCTCAGATTCACAGCAGTGACTTGTGTATCATGGTTTGCATTCATTTCAGGGGAGTGGGGTGTTAACTCTGTCCTATAGTATCGGCATAATTTTAGATCCCTGTTGAATCATTACTTCCCTTTCATAGATATGATTCTCCAACAATGCTTCACCTTTGATGCCCTAAACTGGCTGTTGGGTAACATTCCAATGCATAGCAAAGCCTGAACCCTTCCCCTCCATGATACCACTAGTCAGTATCTTCCACATAATCTTCCTTTTGAAGCCCTTGGATTTGAAAATTTGGAGTTAAGTGTGTAGAGCCAGATGTTCAATGTGAGTTGCATCGATCCCCGTGATCATTATCCTCTAAAGTTATCGGTATCCTCATTGTCTTCTGTGTTAGTGCCATCTTCACATTTTATCTCTGTTGTTGAGTGGCTGGTTTTTAAATGGTTTTGACAGCATGTGCCTGCTTCGATGTAACATTTCATTTAAATGAGTGTCCTGTAGATGGGGAACGAAAAACTTTATGGTCATTTGCTACCATCCTCATCATCAATATTGATGTTCCTGCTGTTGCCTCATTAACTTTGATCATTATCAACTTCATCCTGTTCATCTTCACTACTGTCTTGTTTACTGCTGCCTCCAGCCTTACACATTTTACTTTTCATCCTCATGTCCGTTGCTGTTACCTTCCTCTTCACCTCCTCTGGCCTTACAAAGACATTCTGAAACACATCCTGTATAGATCATATGGAATCTTATTCAGAGGTTCTAGTTGTCATTCATCTTTGTAATTTTACTTTGCACAAAATATTATATAATATAGTATCTGCCTATCATTTTCTGCCTGCCATCCCTCTCAATATATGAATGTTTGAAACCAGGAAAGGAACAAGATCTGTGGCCCATCAAGTCCGCCCCTCCCACCAATTTATTGGGATATCCATGCAGTACCTTTTCCTCTCAAGCATTTATGTCCTAGTAGGAATAGTTTATTTCTTATTGCGACCTTTCCCAGGTGCTCAGAATGCCTTACTTAGAGGTACTAACTATATATATATATATATATATATGTAGTAAATAACCAATTTCAGCCTTTAAAACAGCCATAAATAAATAAAGATAAAAACAGACAACATCAAGAGTTGAAATGCAGAGGCTCCTGAATATGACCAAAGGCCTCAGTAAATAAAAAGCTATTTAGACCCCTCTTGAAGGCCTCCACCGAGTGGCCTTCCTCATAGATCTAGGTAGTAAGTTCCAGATGGTTAGACTGGCAAATCTGAATGCCCAGTCCACCGAATTTTTAAGCCTGGTCTTGGGAACCATTAGGAGGCCTGCCTCAGAGAAGTGGAGGAGGTGGGAGGGACGATGAGGAGTCAGGAGTTCCAACAGGTAATCACGGCACAATCCATATAGGGCCTTATAGCTCAGCAAGCCAACCTTTAAAGGTAGTATGCCAGTTCACACAGGACTGGGGCTGTGTGACAGGACCTGGGAAGGCTGTTTAGTAACCTGGCCGCAGCATTTTGTGCTAGCTGCAGGAAAAGTAGAATACATCCATTGACCCAGAGGTAAAGAGCATTGCAGTAGTGCAGTCTGGACATCACAGATGCATGCACTAGTGATAGCAGGTCTTCACGGGGACCAAGGATTTAATCTGGGTGACATTCCTGAGATGGTAAAAGCCGCTTTGAACTACTACTGACACCTGAGCCTCACATGTCCACTTCTAATCCAGAATGACTCCAGATTTTTCAGCTTAACAGAGGCCACAAGTCTAGAAGACCAGAGCATAAGCTATGTCACTTCTTTGGCCACCTCTGCACCCCTTCTCCAACCCGGCTCAATCACTAATACCTCCTTCTTGTCTGGGTTAAGTCTCAGCCAGCTAGAAGACATCCAGTCCTGGATCTGTCAGATACAAATTAGATACCTTGACCACATCAAGCATCTTGGGTGCAAAAGACAGCTACAGCTGGGTATCATTGGCTTAGCAGAGGAAACACAGCCTATATCATCAAATGGTCTTTTCCATGGGTAGTATGTACACCTAAAATAACGTGGGGGAGAGGACAGATCCCTGGAGTACACCACAGAGTAGGGTCTTTGGGAGCAAGGTGAAATTTCCCATGCCTACCCTAAGTGTCTTATTTGAAAGACCTGGACATTTTCAGCTGAGGTTACTTTAGATACAGTAAACATACGAAATGCAGCACGAAAAAAAGACAACTGGTCCATCATGTTAGTCTCATGTTAGTATTTAATAGCATGTGAATTAACCTGTAACCATTGCCACCGGTGCACTGGCTGGACTTTTTCACTGTGGAGAGGGAAACTAGCAGTATTGGAAACCTCTGTAAACTTGAAGTAAAGTGCCGTACCCTTTCCTGGCAGGTATATACATTCTGCTGTGAGGCCTGATTCTTGTGATTCCCCCCACTCCAGAAATTGAAATGGTATCTCTAGCAGTATTATTACCTGTAAATAAGTGATCCAGCCTGAGTTTAAAAGACACTTCCAGACTTGGCCTGATATTACAGCAGGAGCTCTATTGCCTGCCATATGGACTCGGGTTTGGAAACAAATTTCATTCATTTTGCAGTCGGCCATAGATAAGAGGATCAGGCTTTTAGGGGACAGCTGTCCTCTCCGGGGGGAAGGGAGAAGAGGGATCCTGCGTCTCACCCTTCCACTGCTACCAGGTAGAGAACAGGTGGTAAGTGTGGCTGGGGATCGACTAGTAGGGAAGGGACATCATCAATGGTGATACGCATATGTGTGGGATGCATTATTGCACCCTTGCATCCTGGGGAGACGCATACTGGTGGAAAAACCTCAACCGGCTAAGTGACTTCCTAGGCCATTGCAGGCCCCACACCACTGATTGGGCAGACTCTGGAGCTGCATATGTGTACTGGGGACTCCCACACCGACTGGGAGGAAATCCATGTGGGATTCATGGAGCCACTAAAATCCAGAGAAAGAAGGTGGATGTCGCTGGGTGGGCCAGGGATGATGGGAGCTGGTCAGAGAAGGAGAATTAATCCCTTCATAGATTAAAAGAATAAAAGATGCAGCACTTCCCAATTGCGCTGCTTCCATTAGGAGCTTGTTACTGAAGTCTGTTAATCAGTAGTTTAGCTTTTGCGGCCATTTGGTGGTATGTCGGCTGTATTGCAAAAAGTGTGTTTTACAGTCATTTTGTTCAGTTATGTTATCAGCCTGAGGTGGTTTGTTCCCCTGTTCACTGGAATCCAGATACACGTCTAACAGGCTCTGTTTACTGCAGTGTCTATTCAGCCTTAACAGCCAATGCTGTGTTTATTTAGCTTTTTCTATAATCCTTTCCCCCAGTAGGGGAGCGTTTCAGTGCTTGGTTTAGACATGCTCATCTCATCCATTCTGAGCTAATGTCCAAAAAAAAAATCTAATTATATGAATCAGTGAAAATTAATAACTTTTAGCTCTAAAGTTTGTAAAGACTTGTCATATTTCAGCAGTCGATTTCAGTTGCAAATGATCTGGCCTGGAACTAAGATGTTAATTGTATTCCCTTTTCTGTGTTCATTAAAAATGTACCATGGTTGCGGACATGATTTGCTGCTTTTCATACAGCGTTATTAACTGTGCCCATAAATTCAGTCACAGCCCAGGGCAGAAAAGTGTTCCAAGCACTTAAACGGATAGTGCCCACAGCAGCAGTAGTGAGAAGTAAGAGAGTGTGTGCGTGGGTGTATTTTCAGGGGTATTTTGATGGTGGCAAAGAATGAGCGAGTGATGAATTAAATAGCATCAAAAGGCAAAGCATATTATGGATGTGCACACCACGTACCTGTCAACTGGGAGGAAAGATAAGGGGAGTATAGGAGTATTTTGCTACCATTTCTGTATCATTTACTTACACATACTGGTTTTAGGGATTTGTTTCTCACCCTGTACATTAATAGTTTGTTGGTACCCATGCACAAAATTGGCATAACCATGCAGTGCTAGAAGCCATGGCACTACAGAAGATGAGTAGAAGTGGGCATGGAAAAGGGTATCCGTATCAGTTGGGTAGTGTAGGAGACTGTTTCAGGAGTTGCTCTATGTCTATCCAGAAGGGCTGTTGCACCCTAGCAGAATGTTAAAAAAATAATCGTAGAGCAAATGGGAAGTATGTTAATACTCTACAGCAGTATCAAAGAGTCGTATTAAAGAGAGAAGGAGCAGAAAAGGCAGTTTATCCATGTTTGCTCCAACCATTCACCCATAACACTGCACAGTACCACCATGTAAGATATAGTTATCTAGGTTTGCTTTAAATTCTTTTTTTTTTTTAAATCCTTACTAATTATTATTTCACTAAGTAGCTTGAGTCAGTGGCTACTGGCACCCAGTGGGTTTGAGACTTGGTTTAGAGGTGGAGAGTTCACGACGGGTCTGCAGATGGCATTACTACCATTTAGATAAATATACTACCAGGTTGAAGGAGATAGCAGTAAACCGTTCCCAGTCCTAGCAATGATGTAGACTCCTCCTCCTCTTAACTGTGTGTTACTGAAATGTGAGGCACATGCACTCAAAAGGTGAGCAACTCTGGGTCACAGTGTCCCTAAAAATGTGGGACACATCAAGTGATGGAAAAATTTGGACAGAACACTATGGAAACCATTGCTTTTATGTGAGTCAAGTTGAATTTTGTTCTAGCATCTTTGATAAAGAATTTTACTTAAAATTCTGAATTTACAGTTTCAGACAGAAGTACCCTTTCCCCTTGGGGTTGGAGCAATTCATAGTGATAAAATGAGGTGCCTCCCTCATAATGTGCATGTTGAGACATATGGATCTTGCCGTACAGTGTGCACCATCACCATGTGTAACACAGAAGTTTCTTGAAGGTAAAATGAAGGATATTCATCCAGTTGAGGAACCACTGAGAGGTATGATTCCAACTGTAGACTGGATGACAGCACCTTCTCCATGTGGGACAGAAGGGTTCTGAGTGGTAAGATAAGGGACATCCCTCGGAATGTGGGACAGCTGGGAATATGAATCCCACTATATGACATTGAGAGGGCATGTAAGTGGTAAAATAATGGATGTCCTTCCCAGTGTGGGACAGCTGAGAGATTATGAACCCCCTGTACAATGTGGGACAGAATGGTTCTGAGTAGTAAGATGAGGGACCTCCCCTCGTAATGTGGGACAGTTGAGAGGTATGCCATAGAGTTCTCCCACTGCTGTTCCAATAGACTTTGTGCTTACATGTATGCATACAATCACTTTTTCCTCCTCTTCCTTGGGGGTAGGGGTGTGAGGGTAAATCAGCTTCCATCACCTAGGCCCTTTGTAGACAGGTTTATTATGCTGCTTCTTTTTGTTTTACCAATTTGTATATGATGGTCTCTCCAAACGGAAAACATTGCACTTCCTGGCATCTCCCAGTTGTGAGTGGTCCTGGCTACCATGTGGTGGACCTTGGATTAGTACCTAATGCCGGAGTCCCAGTTGGGCTGGCTGGAGGTCGAGCAGTCTCCTTAGCAGATGCCAGTTGCCTCTGAGCAGAGGGGATCCGGCATCTGCCTCTGCATGGGTGCTTCCTGATACCCCAGTGGAAGGGGGACATCACACTGGCAGGATGCACATTGTCAATAGCCTTCCCATGATGCCAGTATGTGTGGTGTCTGACACAGGGCTGTCTCAACAGTGCTTGCGTATAGCTCCAAGGTGCAAGAAGGAGGGGCAGAGGGATGCCCAATTGAATATGAGTATAGGACCCAGGGAATCCGACCCCCCACCCCGGTGGACTGATAGAGGAAGGGATCCTCTGACATTGACTCACATATGGGGTTATTAAGGTAGGCTGTGATAGATAAGCAGCTAACAGTAGCTGTCAAATGAGTTAGAATAGGGTGCCAAAAATTGGGGAAGGAGCTTCAAAAAAGAAGTGATTCTCTTAAGTCTGCAGAAAGTCCTTTCATATTAGAACATGTCTCCAGCTGCTTCTATAACACAAAATATAGCAAGGCAAATAAAGATGGAAACAATGCATTTATTTAGTAGCTGCAACTGGTCTTACACATTCCTCTCTCTGTTGTTTCCTTGAAACTGTCAGGTTTCAGCCTGTCATCTATTCCTGCTGTAGGTCGTCACCCTGGAGAAACAAAGTAATATATTTTTTTTAATCCAGATGTTTTTTGGTCCCCAACTCACGCAGCCCAGTAGCAAACATATTCTTTCTCTTGCACTTTTTTTTTTTTTAATCTGCACTTTTTGACCCATCCTGTCTGTGGCGCTTAACTCCCTCAGGAGCTCCCAGGGCACACCAGACCTCATGCGCCTCACGCACTAGCACTCACCTGTGCCATAGTTGCTCACCCCCAGCCAGCCCCTGACATCCCATGCCTATTCCTAAACCCAGTTTGCTGGCATCATAAGTGGCAGCCCTGCCATTGTGCTGATGGGCCGGCTCACCTTTGACCAACCTCATGGACTTACCAGCCATTAACCCCCACTTGCCCAGGACCAGGATAGTGGTGAGTGGCATTCCATGTTGGTCATGCGTGGACCTGTAGGGAGTACCGGTGCAGCAGCGGACTACAATTTTTACTCCAACTCTTGATTTCCTCCCCAAGGGTGTGGGCTGGTGGCATCTAGCGGCTGCCCCTTCTCTCCTGTTGTGATCCTGCTGTGCTGCCTCTTGGGCTCCACCAGATGACAGAGTAGCCACAGAATACCACATTCCTCCCTCCCCAAGGGAGGACAGCTGCCATTGGGATGCGTGACACTCCCTCCCTCAGCTGGCCCCCAAGCAACCCAAGTCCATTCTGGAACCTGGGTCGCTGGCATAGGGAGCAGTTGTGCTACCGCAGTGCTAACAGATTGGCCCATAACATACTAGTAGAAGGTCGGAAGGGACTCTAGCTCCATCATGCCTGCCCTCTGCTTCATAAACTGGATTAAAATAAGTATGCAGTGCAAACATGTACCATTTCATAGGGATAGTATGGCTAGCTGTTACACGTAAAAGGTATTCGTTTTGTAAGTGAGGCACACTAAAACCCTGTGCTCAGTTTCTTGACAGATTTGAGTGCTAACGCGTGTAACCATTTCATAGTAGGGGCCTCCACTCCGTGCCTTGTATTTTTTTTCCTGCTCCATTTCACTGATGTCTGCTGCTCTTCTTTTGGGACTCCACAGGCCTGGACCTTGAGCATGATGATGGTCACTCTCCCAGAAGAATCTCCGTCCCTGTTCCTTCATAAGGCACTCAACGTCACTGTCCTATCACTGGACATGCCAGAGCTTTGCCTCTCTTGTGGTAACATATCTCATGCCTGCCCACCTTACTTCAAATGAGAGAATGGTCATTCCAGTGGGGGGAGTATACTGGGGGGGGTGCTGTAAGTCTTGAGTTTAACCAGTGAGAATGCATGTCAGGGTGTGAGGCTTACTTCTAAAGCTAATTATCTCTAGTCTTCTTACCCACTCCCTCCCCAAGTGGAGGTCAGGTCCTCGGCCAAGTACCTCATCTAACCGAGTCAGTCTACTACTATTGCTGCTGTGCTTCCCCAGTACACCTGGTACAGTGATTCAGTGGAATCCCACCTGCCTCCCTTGGAGAAGGAGTGCATTGTATCGAAAGTGTGATCCTCCTGCTGGCTCCTCCATAGCAAAGTCCTGGGCTTAGAGTATATACCTAGGTCTATCAGCCTTTCAAGTGACTCCCGATTCGCTGCCTTATTAAACTGACCCAAAGTAAAAGACTTTTTAAAGGTAGCAGCTGACCATGTCAAAGCAACAAGTGTAATAAGTATGCACACTTTGATCTCGTCTGGATTTTTTGTGCATGACAAGTTTCTTCCTTTCATGCCATAGCTCTCAGTCACTACCTGCCACACTAACTGGGGACAAAGCTTCAAAATAGGGCAACAGGACAAAATATGGGCTACTACCTTAAAAAATGGTACCGTCAATCCAGGAAGCTAGTGTATAAAAACATTTTGTGAAAGGGACTGCGTTGTTTCATTAAGCTTTTCATTATCTGTGAAATATAACGGGAAGCTGTCCATGTGGTGCGGCAGATACCACTGAACTCATTTCTTTTGTGGCCATAGCTTGTTAGAGATCTTGCTCTCTGGTCTGAATTCTGCGACAACCCTCACATCTGTTTTTGCCTTCTCCCATGCCACCATTGCTGTCTTCCATACAACTGACGTTGCAGCCTTCACCAGTAGCTTCACGATGCAATTACGTGATAATGGCAACTCCTAATGAGCGCTGACCACAAAGAACAAGGAAAAAACACTGGACATAAACAGGGTGATGGACATTAGGTCAACCATTGCTAATGGTGACGGTCGCTTACTACATCCAAAGAAAAAAACACCATATGTATTTTTATGTGGGGGGCTATGCACCCTGCACCACCCTCTGTGGAGGGCAAGCCTACCATGCCCCAAAATAAATATAATCAACTCTCTTGAGGGTACAGTCTTAGAAGAAAATGGGGAAAAAAAAACCTTTTATTTTGTCTGCCACTAGATCTGAACCTGGGTCGCTGACTCCAGGGATGGTAGCGTACACCGCTACGCTACATGGCCAGCTCAGTGGAGCTAGGCCAGGCATCATCCCATATCCTGCTGTATCGAATGTAGCTCTCAGGGCACACCAGACCTCATGCACCTCACACCAGCACTCCCTGCTGCACTCGCTCTATAGGATATAGCAGCTTTTTCCATCAGTCACTGTACAGCCAAGCGCTATTATTGAGTCGCTCAATAATAGGTGCTCATATAGGGTGCTACCCTCCACGATATCACCTTCCTCATTACCATCTTCCTTCTAACATCACTCTATTCGTCTCTTGTTGTAAAAAAATAACACACAAGTATACTAAAAGGTCTTCCCCAGGTGAAGGAGTTGTGAAACCAGTTCTATTAATTCACCATTTCATGGTTTCTGAACTTGCTTTGATGGGTTGAGTGGCTATTTTTCTCAGCACTAATTTGTACTTGTGGGAGTATGTGGAGTCATTTATACTTCCAGGACGTTGCAGAGTTATATTGGCTATTGTAATTTGAACACAAGTTAAACTCTGCATTTGTACAGGAACAAGGCACTTTGTGAGCAAGCACCGTCTCTTGGCTACTGCAGCTCCATTACCGAACCCATCTGCCACTGATTGTGATGCTGGCATATGGGCATTTTGCAGGCCAATTCTAGCCATGTGCTGCCGCAGCTCACCGAACTGGTGGTGGTGGTGGTGGGGGGGGGGGAGGAGACGGGTGGCTTCAGCTGTCAAAGGAAAAAAAAAAAAGAGAGGTGGTTTATTGTTATGTAAAATGCATTGATATTTAGGAAACGTGCTTCATTAATAAATATAACCGTTAAACTGTAGCTGTGTATAATGCATAATAAAATCAATACAACTTCATAACAGCACACCACAGCTGCATTAAAACCATTTAAATGCCCCACACTGAGGCCCTTTGGTGACTGGCGCATTCCAGAGGTAAGGAACTTAGCACTTAGGGAGCGCATGGGCTGTGAAGGCAGCCTCCTGCCCACTGTCGGCCACATAAAGGGAGCAGTGGTGGCAATCTTAGTCTTGTGGTGGAGTAAAGGGGGAAATAAGGAAGACCCCCCCATTCAAATAAATACATTTCTGGATGCCTCTGGAAGCTCATGACATTATCATACTTCTGAATGTACTATACATGGATATGGATTTCTGGGTGTGTGTGTGGGGGGGGTTACGGCATAGAAACATAGACTTTGACGGCAGATAAGGACCACTTGGCCCACCCAGTCTGCCCATTTCCCTACCTATTGGATAAGCTGCAGATTCTAGTTAACCAACAGCCTACTTCCTGCAACCCCCCACTATAATTGCCTTATGTCTGTCCCATGCATGTTTGAATTCCCCCACTGTTTTAGACCCCACAACCTCTCCAGGAAGGCGGTTCCATGTGTCCACCACCTCTCTGTGAAAAGAATTTCCTTACATTACCCCTGAGCCATCCCCCTCTAACTTTAAATTGTGCCCCTTGTTCTTAAACATCTCTTTTCTGAAAGATGCTACCCTCCTGGACTTTGTTGATTCCCTTGAGGTACTTAAAGTTTCTATCATGTCCCCTCTGTCCCTCCTTTCATCAAGGGTATACATATTAAGCTCTCTCAGTCTCTCTTCATATGGTTTCTGATGTAGACCCTGCACCATTTTAGTTGCCCTCCTCTGGACTGCTTCCATCCTGTCTATGTTCTTGCGTAGATGAGGTCTCCAAAACTGCACACAGTACTCCAGATGGGGTCTCACCAACTGTCTGTATAGAGGGATAACCACTTCCCTTTTTCTACTTGTGATGCCCCCCTATGCATCCCAGTATCCCTGGCTCTCCTTACTGACTTCTCACATTGCTTACCCACCTTTAGGTCATCTGATATGACTACAACCAGATCCTTTCCATTATTATTGTTGTTAGTACCTCCCTGCTGTATGTACTCTTCTCCTGGATTTTATTTCCCAGGTGCATTATTTTGCACTTCTTTGCATTGAATCTAAGTTGCCATATGTCTGACCATTCCTCCAACCTTGCCAAGTCCCTTCTCATCCTTTCTACCCCCCCCTTGTGTATCAACTCTGTTACAGATCTTTGTGTCACCCACAAAGAGGCATACCTTTCCTTCCAGACCCTCTGCAATGTCACCTATAAAGACGATAAAGCGGACTGGACCCAGTACTGAGCCCTGAGGTACTCCACTAGTAACCCCCCTTTCTTCAGAATGTGTTCCATTCACTGTTACCTTCTGTGTCCTGTTGTGCAGCCAGTTTGCTACCCAGGCTACCACCCTGGGACCCACTCCCAGGCTGGCTAACTTGATTATTAATCTTTTGTGCGGGACTGTGTCAAATGCCTTGCTAAAGTCTAGGTAGGCCATATCCACAGCCCCTCCCTGGTCTATATTTGGTCATCCAGTCAAAGAAATCGATTAGATTCGTCTGACATGACCTTCCTGCTGTGAATCCATGCTGCTTTGGGTCCTGTGCCCGCTGGCCTCTAGTACTCAACAATCTTCTTTCAGAAGTGATTCCATCATTTTCCCACCACTGAGGTCAAACTAACAGGTCTGTAGTTTCCTGCTTCTGCCTTGCTCCCACTTTTGTGAAAGGGAATCACATCTGCCCTCCTCCAGTCCTCAGGTACCACCCCATCTTCCCATGATTTGTTAAAAAGTGTGGTTAGTGGTGTCACTAGGTCCTCGCTTAGCTCTTTTAGGATTCTAGGGTGAATCCCGTCAGGCCCCATTGCTTTGTCCACCTTGAGTTTTAGGAGTTCTTTCAGTACTCTTTCTTTTGTAAATGGACTGGTGTCAACCCCACTATCCAGAGTGCTTCTACTGGTTGGTTTAGGTAACTCTTCCTCTTCTTCTTTTGTGAGTACTGAGCAAAAGTATTCATTCAGTATCTCTGCCTTTTCACTGTCTCCCTCTGCCTACCTCCCCTCTCCTTTATTAATCTTCATTATCCCTCCCTTAACCTTTCTGTGCTCCCTAATGTACCTATACATGTTACTACTGCATAGATATCTATGTACCAATTGTGAAATTGCAGCCTCTGTCTGCATTGTGGTGCTTCCCTGTTTCTGGTACCAGCTGGCAGTTTGTGCTGAAGCATTAGCAGACGCATGCCTGAGGAAAATCAGCATGCTTTGTGCGTTTGCAAATTACTCTTAACTCTTGACCTCGAGTCTAACAGTAAGGAACAGAATGATTGGCATTCGAGAAAGGGGGCTTCTCCAACATTTCGTCTTACAAATTAATGTGCCCATGTTTCTCTAGTGTCCTCGAACATTGAGGCTGGCCCAGATTTTGCATTAGACATTTCTCTCGTCCCTCCTGGTGTTTCTGTCTCAGAAGGGCAGGAATCTGAAGCACAAAATAATGTCAGCTATTAAAGTTTCTGTGTGGTTCTCATTCAGAATTATATTTTTCTTTACATTGTGGCAGTTATTCAGACTGCACAACAGATTGCCACTATACTACTGGGCCAGCATGAATTTGCTCTTTCTTTCTTTCTTTTTTTTTAACTCTGTTTATGCGCCTACTGCTCCGTCGAACTTTGGTTCCAACGTGTCTACCTCCTTGGATGACTGGTTGCTCCTACAGCTCCTCTTCAGCACCAGGCATCCCCCGGGTCTGCCCTCTGGGGAAGGGTCGCCCCCGCCCAGGGTGCTCTTTCTCTAGTATTGAGCCATCAGGCTGGAGAGATGGGACCAGCAGAAGGGGTTGAGCCCAACATCAGGCGTGTGGACAGAGGAAGGAGACGACACTGCCTGTCTGTGAAGGGAGAGAAGTTTTTACATGGTTAGGAGTCCTCCCTGTGGAGCGGCTTGACATGGCAATGTACTGCTGTGGCTTCACCCCCAGGTACTGTGTTGCTCCACTGCTGTTGGCTACCCCCAGCTGCCGCCATAGGCCGCTCCTCGAGCGAGTGTTGTACCCTAACCCTCCCCGGGAAGAGAGAGAGAGAGCTGTCCTCCGGACGCTCGATCTCTTCCCTCTCCTGCCGACCCCTGACGATCCGGGCTCGTTCCCAAACCCGGGTTGCCGGCGAGGTGTGGCGTCCAGTGCCTCAACAGTCAGTGCCACTGGGCCTGCCGAATTTGCTCTTTCTTGTTGCTGTTTTTTTGATCCATCTGGGATTACCTGCAGGCCACTGCTTCTTCTTGCCTGCTACTCACCCTGAGACACTACTTAGCTGATCTATCCACCTTCGGTCCAGTCACTGCCTGCCGTGCTGCACAATCTCTGCTTACCCTTCCCTCCTAAGGTGGGGTTGTACTTTTTTCATTCTGTCCAGAGTGTACTTTGGGGTTCAGGGATCACATCCCATGGTGGCAAGGGAGATGCTGAGCATTTGGCTGACCCATCAGGCGTGGGTGGTGATTGTTGCTGTCACCCTGCAGCCATTAAGGTTTTTTTTTTTGTATATATTTACATTGATGGTAACGGACAGAAAAAGGTGATGAGCCCATCAAGTCCTTTTTTTTGTTCTGCGTTATTTTACTCTTTCCTTTCAGAGCCTTTACGCCCCTGCCTCAGAGATAGTCCCAGCATTGGTGACTTTGCTGGCTAAACTGTTCTGACTATCCACCACTTGCTTCTCGAGAAAATACTTTCTGATCTCCTTTTTGAATCCTCCTCCGCCACCAGTTTAAGGTTGTGCCACCAAATTGTTGTTTCTGAACTTAAATAGTTCTGTGGAGTCCACATTTTTTTTTTTAAACTGTTTCTCCTTCTGGTCCCCAGTCTTGGGGATCTCCCTCAGATGTCACCATTGGCTTCTTCCACCCGTCCGAAGATCCCCAAACTTGGGTCCTCCCAGAGCTCCGATCCCCTCCAGCCTTACCTGCACAAGACCCCCTGGCTTGCGTCCAGGGCAGGGCCGTCTCTACTTCCTTTGACGCTCCTTAAATCCAATTTCAGTACAGGCAAGCTGGACGTCAGAGGATCAGGTCCCAGGAGGGCAGAATTTGATGGTGGGCATGGGGCCATGGTGCATCGTTGTCATCCCAGAGATTGGGGTTTTTCCTTGTTCTTGTGGAAGATGTCTCTCCTTCCCCCCCCACCTAGATGGTGAGTGGAGACATTCAGTGACATCCAGGGAGATGCATGCGCTCCCACGCTGCTGCCCACCTCCCAGTCCTTACAGAAAGCAGATAGCTCAGTACCTCCCAGCCGCTGCTGGAAGGCATACTGTAGCAGAGTCCTTCAACCCTCCCTCTTAGGAGAAGGTGAGCTGTCGTCAGGCGCTCAAACTTTCTCCTCCCCTGCTGATCGCAGGTGCTTTCAGCTCGCTTCCGAACTCGAGTCTCTGGTGTGGTGCGAGGTGTGGCGTCCAGCGCCTCAACCCTCAGCACCACTGGGCCGAGTCCACTTTATTATATCCCTGCATGTATTTTTTTTGTTTGTCATATCTATCCTTTTCCTCCTGTCCTTCGAGAATACTTGTTAAGATTGACGATCTTTCCTCATAGCTCTTACCCTCCTAACCATGGGTCATTTTTGTAACCCTCCTCTGGATAGTCACTAACCCTCTCTCTGTCCTCCTTCAAATGTGGGTTCCAAAACTGCACGCAGTTCTGCAGGTGTGGTCTGTCTAAGTAATGATCTGAACAGCAACAATAACCTCTCTTTGCAGAGATTAGTGGAACACTGCCTATACATCCTGGCATCCTGTTGGCTTTCCCATATGCTGTACTGCTTTGGGAAATTATTAAAAACTATTGTTTAGTATCACCCCTAGATCCTTTTCCTCCTTTGAATGCTCCCTGTGGCCCTATAAATGCAGTATTTGCTTGCAGATTTTTATTCCCAGCATGCATCACTTTGCATTTCTTGGCACTGAATTGCAGTTGCTGAAGTCTAAGACCACTTTTCTACATCCCTTTTCATACAGATAATTCGCTCATCATTATACACACTCGTACAGTTTTGTATGGTCTGCATACAAACTTGCTTCACCCAGCAACACCACTCCAGTGTCACTTATACACCTGATTAAAAAGAACTGGCCCCAGGATAGACCCCTATATCTCCCCCACATGGGGCCACCCTGACATCAGAGGATTTGCCATTTGGGACCAATCTCTGAGTTCTATTGGTCAGTCAGTTCCCGATCTTTCTAGTTAGCCATTCCCCTAGTCATAAGTCCCCTACCTTCTGTACAAGACTCCCAATGCAACACTGAGTGAGAGGCTTTATGGAAATCCAGGTATAAAGTGTTGACTGCCTGACCTCTGTGTACCATCTTTGTCATAGAGCTGAAAGAAAAAATCACTCTCGTTCGTTTGCCACAGCCTGTCCTTCATGAATCCATGTTGGTTCTTGTCTGTAAGGCTATTTTTCTCTAGAAAGTCAGCCATATGCTCCTTTACCAGCAGCTTGTTTGTTCACTATTGAGGTTAGGCTCACTGGCCTTTAATGTCCTGGGTCTTCCCTATCCCCACATTTGTGCAGGGAGAACACATTCGCCACCCTCCAGTCCACTGGCACTACACCTGTTGCCAGGGACTCATGAAAAAGTCTGCCATGAGGGATGGTAAGGCCTGTCTCGTCATCTTCCATACCCTCAGGTGCAGCCCATCTGGCCCTGAGGACTTATTTCATTTTTAGTCCTCCTATTCCTTTAGCACTCTGTCTTTGGGTATATACCCCATCTCTAATCTGTGTCTACCAGTGCCTTTAGATTTGTTCCTGCTGTCAGAATTTGGGTCTGTATCCTCTACTGTGAACACAAATATGAAGTATTCACTTAACATGTTTGCCTTTCCTTCCTCATCCTCAACACTCATACCAGCTTATCTTTTTCTTTCTTTGGTCCCTTTTGCCTGGTGTTTCTCAATTATAAACCTAAAGAAAGTGTTTGTGTTTTTGACCACCTCCGGTATCTTAAGTTTTGTGTTTGTTTCTGCCCTCCTTATGATGTCCTTGCTTTTTTCTCGTTTTGCTCTTTATGTACAGTCCTGTTGGTTTTATCTGTTCCCCTTTGTATCACCGAAAAGCTTTTTGTTGTCCCTAATTGCCTCCCTTACTTGCTTGACCAGCCAAAGTGGCTTCTTTAGTTTCTTGATCTTAATACATTTTATGCAGTTTGGGGCAGCTCCTATTGTTGCCTACTTAATTGTGACCCACTTATGCCCCATACCCTCTATTTTGTGTATGTTCGTCAGCTAATCTTTGATTAGTTCTTTCATTTCTGTGGTCTAGGGGTATCATAGGATCAGCAAGAGTATGAGGTAAAGCACTGGGGTAGTCAGTTGCGGGGGCTGTGTGGCGCTCTTCTGCAGGTTACTATCCCATTTGTAGGACCTTTGTGGAGCTCCATGCTCAGCTGGTTGCAGCAACAGAAGAGAAACCTCAGCTGCTGCACCAGTTCAACTGGGGTCAGCCCCCCCTTCCCCAGAGGCTCATTACCAAGCCTCCATGGGTGTCACTATAGGAGCTGTACACCAAGACCTCTCACCCCAAGAGGAGGCCATCCTTCCAAATGCTTCTCACCATTCCTGCCAGTTTTTCCAATTACCATCCTAGGCTAGGACAATAATGCAGGTCATCAGCATTCCAGGCTTCCCTGCACTGAACAGCACCTTGGAGCAGGTCTGGTTTTTATTTATTTATTTATTTATTTTTAAGTGCTTTCTGTGATGTCTGCTATATTCTGGTGTTTGTCTTTTTTTTATTCCTTTTCCCTTGCCCAGCCAACCATAGCATTTGTTGGCTGGTTATGACTACTGCTTGGGCATCCAAACAGATTAGTCTTCAGGGGGGTGCTTTGAGGACAGCATGAGAAATTTTATCTTGGTAGCTGCAAGAGCAGCAAGGCAAAGAACAGCAAAAAGGCAGGGGTAGTGTTTTTTGGTTTCTTGCAGAAGAATTTGTAGAAAACATTCTTTAGAAGAATGTGTGAAAATGATTTGAAAAAACAAACTTACTGTAAATGCTGGAATGGTGCCAGTTTGTCAACACAGTGGTTACCACTAGTGATCTTGGGGGCCCAGGTTTGGGAAGGAACTGGTGCATCGGGGGCTGGCCAGAGGAGGATGAGGATTGAGTTTCCCAGAGATGCTCTCGTCATCTGGGGAGGAAGGGATGCAGCCTTTGCTGTTGCACTGCCACCTGGGTTGACTACAGGTGGTGGTCCAGCTGGAGATGTGCTCAGGAGGAGGATGCAGGCTGACTCTGGAATGTGAGAGACTAGAAATAATTTTTTTGAGATAGCTGCCCAAGGGACAGACATGTACATTGTGTCTGCTCCGTAAGACTTGCACCAGTCGTCTTTTCCCCCCTTCCAGCAGTTTCAGGGATTTTTTAAGATCCTTATCTCCCCTCTTTTTAAAAAAAACAAAAACTAAAAAGGGATTCTAATAGACTATCTCCAGTTCTCCACTCATCCCCCCCCCCGTGCCACAGACAGTAACCACAACACTTTTGCTCTCTGCCTGATTCATTCCTTCTTCCCCCTTACAGCAGAGAGGTTTGAGGATTTTTTTTAAATACTTATCTGATCTCTTCTGTTTTTTAAATAAGCCCTGAAAAGGGCTTTTAAAGATTGTCTCCACTCACGTTCTCCAATCATTGCCAGAAATCACAATGGCCCGCCTCTCTCCCCCCTTTCCCCATTATAGGGACACTCCATGTCTGCAAGCCCAGATCCTTTGAGATTTCCCCCTCTCCAGTCAGTACCTATTTACAGAGTGCCGTATTTAACTACTGCCTTTTGGACTCCTGTCTTGTTATATATATTTTTTTCATTTCTGTCCCGCCCTCTCCCCGAGCCCTGAAAAGGGCTGTAAATTCCTTTTTTTCACTATTTTTGCCGTGCTGCGTCTTTCAGTTCACTGAGCTGAAACGCAGTGCAGAGGAGAGCGAGGACATTTCATCTACACATGTGCAGTGACGACCAGGACACGCGCAGCTACATGTCCCACCTACATTGATGATCCAAGTTCCCGCCTGCTGCATCAAGTCACTTCAGACCAGTTGATGCACTTGCCGGCAAGCAAGTGACTCATGTGGGGTATCAGTGCATCATGACATCGTGTACGTCTGTCCCACCTCTCTCTCAGCCCAATCTCCACAGCGGGTTGGTGGCTAGGTCTTAGTGTTCACCACATTAAACACTGCAACTAAACTACCTGTCCAGGGGACAAGTAAAACAAAAAAAAAGCACCAGTCCTGCTTGAAAAGTGGCTGTCAGAGATGGGCAGATAGCCGTTTGAGCCCTTGTGCGGTCATACGGTGCATGCACTCCCCAGAGTCCTCTCTGCCTTCAGCCTGAGGAAAGGGGAACAAAAAACAATGAAGGAAAAACCCAGTGTGTAGAAGAATGATGCCAGCATTCTCTGGGCCCCATCAAACCCAACTGGCTATCTGCCTCTTACACGTGAGGGACATATCTCTACCCTGCAGTGGAAGCCACCATGGAGAGCAAGGCTCCTTTTGGTCCCCTGGAGGGTGGCTGAGTGGTTGAGAAGGGGACAGATAGGTATGGGATTTAGCTGCTTGGAGAGGGCAAAACTTGTGACAAGGGGGATAACTAAACCCCCAGAAATGTTGGAATGGCAGGATCACGCAACAAATGAAATCAGAAGGCATGTGAAATCTGTTAACAACAACATGTAAGGTCTGATTTGTTTTCTCATGCTTCATAGCACTGCTGCTTTTGAGAATTATTAGTTTGCATGGTTGTTAACTACATAATGTGCTCGACCTTCATTATGGCACTGCCTCTGTGAGTTGTGATGAGGAGATGCACTTTCTAATGATGGTATCTGCTAATAAAATCTCACCAATTGCAATTAGTGGCATACAGGAGAAGCCTTATCTGCTGGCGATGTGACTCTTAGTCATGTCATATGTTCTAGCATGGGGGGAAGGGCAGAAGTCCAGTTACCTGACTGTTCAACTTTTGAACATGTACGTCCATAGGGAGACCCTCATCTTATATAGTCTAGGATACAGTCATCGCGAGTTAAGAGGGAGACAGTGTTTACTGAAGAGAAGTACAGTATGTCTTTTTTTTTTTTTTTTTGTAGACTTTGTTTATTCTCCGGGCACCCGGGGAACTCACTTCAGCTACCCCTGTGACCTCGACTCTACCTCCCTATCTGAAGCCCACACATTCAGGCCACTCCAGCCCGGCAAATCCCCTGGCTTTGAGCTCCCCAAGGTGGACTGCCTTATGCCCTGGCACTCTCTGTGAAATCTAATGTGCTGGGGGCCCTGGATGGTGAGCCCGACGGTGGAGTGTGGTTGAGGCAGGCGGTGCCTTCACCTATTCTCAGGGCTGGGGTTTTCTCTTTTTTCTTTCCCCCAAGGAGTGCAGCTGTGCAATGATGTCCACACTGCTGCCCATAGACGTCTGCTGCTCTCCTCCCACACATTGTGCTCCTGCGCTAGTAGTACTCCCGGTCTCTACCGATGGTCTCTACTGTGCCGGAGAAGCCCCGGAGCTCTCTCCAGGGAGAGGAGAGCAGTCCTCTGGACGCTCGATCCTCTCCCTTCCTTGCCGACCCCTGGTGCCCAAGCTCCTTCCCGAACTCTGGTTGCCAGCGTGGCGCAAGGTGTGGCGTCCAGCACCTCAACCTTCACTGCCACCGGGTCGGCTTGTACAGTATGTCTTAGTCTGACAAAAACTTTAATACATGACCAGTATATGTTGTTTGTTTCTGTACTGCTGATATGGGACTTGACTGATGCGAAGGTTGGTATTGTTTCTGTTTCTGGCAGGGGGGCTCCATATTTTGCTGGTCGGGGGCACCTCAGGGTCTGAATGATTTCATTCCTTCCATTTAATGTGTATGGGGACTGCAGTGTTTGTGTGTGTGTGTGTGCGCGCGTGCGCCTGTGCTTAAACCCATTGTCTTAGAGAATAAGCAAGTGAATCATGTGAGTGGTCAGGGACTGTTGAGCGTTATGGGATGGCCGAGTTGTGCAGCCCCCCCCCCACCTCGGGAGGGGTTCCCTGTCCACTTTCAGAGCCCTAGTAAAGGGCCTAACCTGGTCTTTGACGACCCTCCTCTTCCTCTCCTTTCTCTCCCAAGCATTTCTGTTTCTGCCATGATGTAGAGAAGCCCTTAGGCAGGGTCTCTTGAACCTTTCTGTGGCAGATGTTGGTGACCTTTGTTTTCTTTTAGGAACTAATAGACCCATTTCAGGGTCTGTACAAAGATCCACAAATACATATTTATGTAAATAATTCTCTCACTTCCCCAATCCACATGGAGAGGGGCACCTGCCAGGGCTGTCCCCTCTCTTATTTGTGCTCTGTATAGAGCTGCGTGCAACAGAAATCAGAGGGGGATCTGAAGGTTGAGGGGGTCCTGATTGGTGGCAGGGAGTACTGGGTTGCACTTTTTGCCAATGATATCTTGCTGACTGCTCTCTCTCTCTCTCTTGAAGTTTTGCTGCCTCGGGTGTGGAATATTCTGGAACATTATGACTGTATGGCAGGGTTTAAGATGAACCATGCTAAAACTGAGGTTCTCCTGTATAACTGCATCAGCACAAGAGCACTTATGGAACGTTTAAACTTCCGATGGTCTGGGAGTACTCTCAGATATTTATATGTTCATTTGACTATTAACGTACAACATCTGGAACTTTACAGTTATGAGCCACTGACCCAAGGCACTATAGAGGATTTTTGGTTAAATGGTCTAATTTAAATATGAGTTTTTTTTCATAGATTAGAAGTGGCTCACCAAAATATTCTCCCTGTGGTTCTGTATTACTTGCACCCCCCAACTCATGCCAGGTCTGATGTATTTTCGGTCATGAAATAAGATAATTTCTCAGTTCATTTGGGCTGGGCATTGGCCTAGGAATCGATTTTTCATTGTTGCACCTTTTTCAGGAGAAGAGTGGCGCTAATCCGCCTAATCTAAAACTGTGCTGAAGCTGCCCTGCTCTGCTCCACCTGTCTCTGGACCCCCAGGAGCTCTTAGATTTACTGGAAGTTTTTAGTTTTTGTTGATCGGGAAAGGAGGGCTAGGCAATTCTGCCTATTTTCAGCTTTGTTGGGTGGGGGAAGGGCTGCAGAAGAGGAGGTACAGATGGAAACCAACTGAAGCTGAACCATATTAAGCTGTTGTTGATATTTTTAGTGAATGCGTGTAGAGTTTGCAGTTAATTACCTCTATGACATAGAAAAAATATTGTATGCCAGACTAGTATAATACCTGCCCTTTTCCCTGTTTACGAGGTACATGATAGTTCCTCTAAAAGTTTGGCATACCCTCTGTAGGGAACTCAAGCTTCATGTCTTAATGGCCTGGGCTAGGGCTCTGTTGTATGATCAGTTGCCCTTTAAATAAAGTGGATCAGTTTCTCAGACACTGGCACAGATGTGGACTAACATATTTACAATAATTCATAGATATGCAAGGAGTTTGCCCTTCTTCCAGTAGTTGCAAGCTGCATGTAATTTGCCATATACGGACCACTTCCGTTACTTACAAGTCCAGTCTTACCTCATGAGCCTGGGACAGCAAGAACATCGTTTACCTGAGCAAATAAGGGTTCTAGTGGACTTTTATCATAGGCCACCAGAAGGGGGCGCTACAAATCATATGATTGGCACACACACTGTAAGGGGCTGTTAAAATGCACTCAGGATTCAACGGCCTCTGTGTTGAAGAAATGGAACTCTGAACATAATATGTCTCATTTGCTTATGATCTGGTTAAAGATTGATCTCCCAGCCTATAACATAACCATGGCACCATAATTCTCTTGGAAATGTCATACATGATATTTAAAAATACCAGCAGTACAGGCAGAGTATATGGGAAATAGATCTGGGTGCTGTTGGAGACGGTGTGGTGAGAGTTTAGCAGACCAGTACCATGCATCTGAATTCAGATGTATTGACAGGTGGGTGGGAGAGGTGCTAGAAAAGGTGTTAGATGCCCCCCGTCTGGTGACTACCTCTTTAATTTTGATTTTTTTTTTTCCAATTGTTTAACCAGGAGTGGCACACTAAGCTAAAAGCTTGTTTACAGGTGCGACCTGGGAGCACAGGGAAATTAAGTGACTTGCTCAGGGTCACACAGTATGCAAGTGGGGGCTGTGGGATTAAAACCCAGGTCTCCAGATTTGCAGCTTAGAGCCTTAAACCACTGTGCTATACTGCCTCCCTTTAAGGGCTGTTTAATATATTGACCCCAGAGTTTAAAATTTGGGGCAACACCTTTAAATTGCTGTTAATCCTGCTAACTGCACTGGCCCAGTGGTGAGGAGAGCTGAGGCATATGTGCATTACCTCCTGCCATGCTGGTGACCTATGTTTGCAGTGTGAGCGGGCTGCCTGGGGTCGGATGGTGAGGGAGAGGATAGAGCGTTCGGAGGACTGCTCTCCTCTCCCAGGGAGGGGTGGGGATGAAGTCCGCTGCATGACTGGCCATGGGCGGTGGCTGGGGGCTGGCGCAACAGACCCATAACGTAGGGGGTGGATGTGGGGCAGACGCCCGGTGTGCCGGGTGCAGAAACGTGCACAGCTTGGCCATTGGTGTTATTGCACGCCTTCTCTCTGAGCTCGGGGTTGGGAAAGTAAATCCAAGGAAAATCCCAATCGGTGGGAAGATGCCGACCCCCCGCAGGCTCTGCACCCAGCCAGCCAGCACCTCCTAGAAGCAGAGGTGAGTCCGGTGGATGCTGGGAGGCGGTGGGGGATAGGGGCCGGTTGGAAGGAGACAGAAACAAATTTAACAAAAATAAATCCTGCTAACTGCGACAAAGAAGGTATTCACCAAACTATGGCTAACACCCTGAGTACCTGTGGTAGCGTAATGGTTTCAGCTAAGCGAGTTGATTTATAAACCACAGTGTATAACCTTTCAGTTTCAAAACACTGTTACCAGTATTTGAAGAAAATGGGTTATATGTTGTCTGGACTCAAAGGGCCCAATTCTGAAAAGCCAGAATGTGATGCAATATGCCTGCTTCACACAGCAGTGGTGCAAGTGGCACCTTGCATCACAACATGCGGCAGTCGCAGTTCTTAAAAGCCTCCTGCGCCACTCCGGGACCCACTGTGCCAGACCGGCTCTCTGCTAAGATGCTGGATGTGACAGGGTGCCAGGGAAATGCTGCAACATCCCCCTTTTTCAACATTCTCTAATGAGCGCAGTGCCAACAAAATCAAACACCCGTTAGACCAGCCAGGGCTGGTCTAACGGTCTGTGTGCCACCCATGGATGTTCTGGTTCTACACCTAGGGGTGGTTAATGTGAATCAGCCACCGACTTACATGAGTATATCTGATGTACCAACACAACGATATTATAACTTGTCAGGATATCAAAATGACAGTGCTTACAGATGCTTCGGACATTGCAGGTTAGTTCCATGTAAGCAAAGTCCAAATCATCTGTAATTACTTTCATGTTGTCTTCATGAGGTTTAGTTATAATATTTTATTTCTGGTGGGTACCTCGCATATAATCGCGTACATTCAGGATGTTATGCATTTCCCTCCTGTATTGCTCACCATCCACAAGTGCTGCATGGCTACCCACAGTTTGCAGCAAACCTCACAGGCGTGCTGTCTCTGTGCTGCACAGCCACCTTTGCCACATGCTGCGGGACTTAGGCACCCGGACCCTACCTGACAGAGAATCAGGCGCAGGGTCCCTGCTGCACCAGTAATTGGCGCAGCTTGCACCGTGCTTTGAAAATTGGGACCATAGTCTTCATTTTTCCTATAAGACTGGGGAGGGATCAGTACCCTGATCGTCTCTCACTCCGCTCAAAGTAGCCTTTACGTGCCTATCAGACTTTAAACTGTTGTCATATCTTTGCTTTTACTGCCACTGCTTGTCCTTTGTTGAATCTTTGTAAATAATAAAAAAAAACTTGTGTTCTCGCTATACCTCATTGTAAACTCAGTACAAATAATTAGAAAAAAGGTTACTTTATACAACTCATGATCTTCTGAGCGTCTTCTCCACAGAGGTGTATAGGCTGTGAAGGTAAGCTGTTTTTTTCATCCTTTACAGGGGAATGTGAGCTATCTTATGCCTTTTCTTGTTTTAATTTATTCAAAAGTTGATTTTTTTTATCAGTAGCCTTTTGCTCTTCTCCTCCTCCTCAAAAAAAAAAAAAACAATGACAAAGTAGGTGGCGAGGCGATTGGGGCTGGCACTGCCTTGTATGTTATGGATGCATGCATGGCACAGTACGTCAGTGATGTCTCCAGTTTCACCAGCCCCAAAAGTTCTGCTTCTCTCTTAGTCCTTATGTCTTTTCCCCAAGACAAGAGTGTGACGTATTGGGGGAAACACTCTAGAAGATCAGGTGTTACAACGAGTAACTTTACTTTATTCTCCTTTCATGCCAAATACCCTATGCTCTTTCACTCCGCTTCACTCTTTAGCGGACCACAGTGCCAGCTAATACCAATGCAGCTGCGTGGTTGCTGGCAGGAGGGTTTGGGAATACAAGGGTGGTCCACATCCTTCCTCCCCGGGAGTTGGAGTGCCTTACTTCCATGGCTTGTCAACCCCCTACTTTTCCTCCAGGGCAGAACCCTAGGGCCCCTGTTCAAACCCGGATGCCTATAATGTAGTGGTAATTCTAACAGGCTCAGGTTTCAGCGTCTGTACCCTTGGCCCTTGCTGTCATACAGGAGTCTTTGCTCTACAGATACCTTCCTGTATTTGAAACTATGGGTCTGCTCTCTCTACAGCTTTCCAGTGTATCCACTATTTTGCGGAGGGGGGGGTAGGACCAAGTTTGACAGTCTGATGGTAAATTCTGGGGTATAGTGAAGGGAAGTCCGTTTACCAGCCTGTATAGATATGCTCATTCCTGCTCACTCAGAGCAGTGAAGCAGCAAAGCTGTAGTATGAGCTGTGCAGAGTTGCTGTGCTGCTTCTGAAGGCAGCTCGCCAGCACCCACCATTCACCATTCAAAATGTAGTCTGCAGGTGTGAATTTAACTGTGGGCCTCAGCTGCTGTTTGAATATGTAATCAGACTTGTATTTAGTCATCTTACAAGTACATTATGTTAGTATTTGTTACAGAAAAGGAATTTGTTTTCTATTTTCTAGTGCAGGTGCTAAAAGCCTGACCCTGTTAGAATTGCCATTACATTATTTTGTGTGATGGTAGCGAATGCATGGTGTGTGCTTTCCGGGAGGGGGGGCATTAAGAAAAGCAATTTCAGGAAATATAATGAAATCAAAACAGAGTGCTTTTTATCTTCTGTAGATTTGGAGATGTTTATTAAGATAGCGTTCGAGGGAAGAAAAATGCCCCTAAATCGCCTGAGGCAGCACTTTCGAAAAAAACTAATGCTGCGACCTTTTGCATGAAATGAGCAAAGCGAAGCAGAAATCGCCAGCTCTTTGCAGCTGGGCTGGTGTTTTGTTTTAAATTTCTGAAATTAGGTTTTAATATCTACTAGAAAAGGGCCGGAGCTGATTGGTCAAATGAAATCTCTTATTTTGTGCTTCTTGCCCTCCCTGTGTTGTTCCAGATGAGAAATTGTGTCAGACTCTTGGTATTGAAGTGCATTGCCCTTTGCTGACAAACAGTTTAAAAGGATAATTTTCTCCTTTTTTGGTCAGTGGTTATTAAAGATGGGAATGGAACTGCTGAACAAACAGTACAACCTTCTCTCTCTCTCTCTCTTTCATTGCTTCCAGGTGCAAATTTCAGCTGCATCTGCCTAGATGCATAGTGTCCCAGTCTCAGTGATACTTTGCTCTGTGTTTTCTGGCTGTGATGAGCGAACTGAGTTTTTGATGTAACACCTTTCATACACATTGTTTCTAAACACTTTACAGAACAATAAGTTTTGTAACATGGGCAAAAGCAGAAGATCGAAAATAAGCAATACAATTGGCTGAATTGTGTCAGCTGGGACAAGAGCAACACGGCATTATGGCACGATAATGCCGTGTTGCTAGTGAAGACCCCGATGTAACCATGGAGAGCACAGCAGCAGTGTGCTGAAGTAGAGAGATGGACAAGTAGACGTCTTGTCTGCACCACCCAGGTACTCGAATGGTGGTAAGAGTCACACCACGGCAGCAATGTCAGTGTAATCCAGCCTGCCTGCCTATAGCCGTAGAAGTCAGCTGTCGGTTCCTGGGTCATTAGGTATGCGAGGGTTCCTCTTGCGGAGTTAACTAGCAGCACGTCTGGTGCCCTGTGGGTGTGTGGCGGTTGTTCGGGGGAATCATGCACGGGTCATCATCCTGCTGTCACAAATCGGTCCCTTATCTGTCTCCTGCACCAAGTCCATCAATAGTGTGGAACAGAGGAATACCCTGTGACCGGGCACGGAACCGGCAATTGCAGATGTCACCCATGAGCCTGGTGGGAACAAATAGTAGCAAACAGCCATAAAGAGAGAGAGGCAAAAAACGAGGACTCGGGATATGAAAGGGAAGCTGAAGTGGGCTGAGTAGACTAGCACGCAACAGAAAGACATGCTGAGAAAATATGCAAAGTAGTTAGGAGTCAGTGACATGCAGAAACACAAATAGCAGTGTAGCGTAGTCCTCCTAATGACGGTATCAGTGAAATAGCCATGTAGATTGACATGGAATATGTACAAGTAGTTTAAACAAACCTTTCTCCTGTTGTATACGAAAACTGGTTTTTGCTACATCACAATGTAAAAAAGCATCTTGTGAGACAAAAGTGCAGCCAAGATGTATTTACTAAGTAACTAGCATCTCAATAATATGGAATACAAAAGTACGAATAAATGTGTTACATCCATAAGTATTCCAACACCATGTTACAAGCGCATTAATCCCCTCTGAAGGTGGCATCTAATGGGGAGTTAATGCATGGTTGGACCGTTGTACGCACTCGGCGTCCGGCCTCGTGCCACAACAGTCTCAACCATGCATTAACTCCCCATTAGATACCACCTTTGTCAGTGATTAGTGCTTACGTGTACAGTACTAGCGCTGGGACTCTATGCATGTATGGGCAGTTGTATTAGAATCTCTTCCATGGATTGCAGGGGCCGAAATTCCATCTGCTCACTAGACAAATGTTGGTAGATTTTGTATTGGGCTAGAGTAATTTTCCATTAACTAGCCCTGCTGGCTTATCTTAGAAGATAACATTTCAGTAAGTACACCGGATGGGCCAGTGGCAAATTCTTTGAGGCCAGTGGGTTTTCGCCGTTACTGACCCTTTTGGTTAGTGGCTGCAAAACTTAATTTGACCCCTGTGCTTGGGGATGCATCAGTCATGGTGGGGGAGTGGGGAGATCCCCACATCCCTTGAAATGTTGTGGGTGGGTGACAACCAGCAATAGGAGCATCGTTTTAATGTCTCATTCGAAAGATGGTGCCTCCAATACTGCAGCACCCCTTTAGCGTTGGGTATGAGCCCCAGACCCCAGTGTGGTACTTAATTCTGGACCAGGCGTGAGAGTGACACCAACTGAGACGCACTCACATGTGAGCCTGAGGAAAGGGACGCTAAGCCAGAGCTTGTTTGCAAGTGTGACCTGGGAGCACAAGGAAGGGAAGGGAAGTGACTTGCTCCGGGTCACACAGTATATAAGTGGGGGCTGATGGGATTCAAATCCAGGTCTCCAGGTTTGCAGCTCAGTACCCTTAACCACTATGCTATACTGCCTTCGCACACACAACAGAGCTGGGTTTGAAACCCACTGCTGCTACTTTCATTACTGTGTGACCCTGGGTAAGTCACTTAACCTCCCTGTGCTCCCATGATGCACCTGGAAACAAGCTTCAGCTTAGTGTCTCTTTCCCAGCCAGAAATTTTGAAGGGAAAAACAAGCAGTATGCAAGTACAGTAGATACTGTTTTCATTTTGGTCTTCACTTTGTTACATCGTCATCCTTTCTCCCATGACCAAGTTGAAAATGAGGCTTTTAATAGTCTGTTGTTCCTGGATAACAAATACAGTAATATAATGCATGAATGATTTCACCAGCCCACGTTTACTCTGAGTCCACAGAGTCACAGACTCTAACTGTACAGCAGGCTGGTTTCATTAGCCTTGTTTTCACAGCACACAGACGTCTCCCCCCACCCCCCCCAAGTGTTTTCAGTTTGTGATGAAATGTATACCTGTCCCTGTTTCACTAGCCCAAGACATAAGGGTTCTCATGAGAGACAACACTTTGCACCCTATTTGCAGTCTAATTTAAAGTATATCTGGAATATGGGAAGAAAACACATTCTGCGTAATTATACGGGAGAACAAGCCTCTCCCTGAAATGACTGCTAAGGACCATGTCACCCGTTTGTGAAATGGCTGCCAAGTCAATGTTTTGGACCGCAAGAGGTTGTAATAGCCTCCTGAATGCTCCAGCACCTTGACCCCCTCAACATCCTTCAGGTTCAGTGGCCTGCTTGAATTTCCTTCAGGCCTGCTCTTTGGTCTGGCGCTATAAAGGTGCCAACAGTCCAGTGTGAGAAATCGTCTCTTTTCTGAATCCCCTGTTGGTGAGTAGTCTCGTTCATCCATTGTAGTGTGCAGAAGCATAGGGGGAGAGTCATCGGAGAAGTCATGGAGCATTCCAGAGTGTGCAGGACCAGGTTTGAACTCCAGCACTGTCGGGCAGAAAATGCAGTCAAATGTGAACTTTGTACTATAAGGTGCAAATACCAAACTTTATTTTGATGTGCACGGCTCAAGCTGCAGGAGTATTGACTGCAGCTGGAGCTGTGCACAGCAAAATAAGTTTGGTATTTGCACCTTATACTGTGGAGTTCACATTTTACTGTGTGTTCTGCCTGAGAGTGCTGGTACTTCGGACTGTCTTCACATTTGGGGCTGTCCACCCTCCCTCTAGCACCTACCCTTCACCATGGGTTCATGGCAGCAACTGTTGTGGGTTTAAACTGCACAGCAAGCACAGGATTGACTTCTCAATTAGTGCCGGCCCATCGGTGCAGTGGTTGGATTTCCGCTTGTGATGCCGGCAACCCGGGTTCGGGAACGGACCTGGGTTGCTGGAGGGCTGGCCAGGGGGAAAAAGATGGAGCATCCTGAGGACTGCTCTCCTTCTCCAGGGGGAGGGTGACCGGTGTGACGGACCCTGGCAGAGGCGGGGTTGTGCAAGCGCCAGGAACATTCAGTGGGTGGGGCGAATGCAAGCGTCATTCCGTCCCACCCCAGGGAAAAAGTAGCTGCTGGCGCCCTAGATGAAGCCGCCCGCGGCTTCGGTTAGCCTCAGGCCAGCCCTCCGACCTATCCCATTGTCTGCGGCGCTGGGGAGTCTAGCGCCGCAACCCCCCCCCCGGGTGCTAATCCAGGGAGTATCGGAGAATCACTGCCATTGTGGAGGTGGAAGTCCGTGATCGGGCTGAGGTACCGGGCAGCTGGCGGCAGGGGAGTGAAAATAGATAATTAAAATAAAAAAAAAAAGACTTCTCAATTAGTACCAATGTCTTAGACTCCAAACAGGTATTTACTGTAGGTTACATTCTGTGTCTGGTCTGGATTGGAACTCGAGACTCCTTGTGAGCAAGGCATGAGGGGGGTGAACAGGCAGCAAGCTGAATTATGCCCTGACTTAAAATGTGTGCAAGAAATCAAAATAATGGATGAAAACTGTTCTGCAACATGAGAAACGAGTATCCCCCCCATGTGCCTGCATATGATTATTTTAAAGATCACCTTTGAGCCCTTTTATTATTATTATAAAGAAAAAGTTCCATAAAAGCACTGTACAAAATGGGGACAAAATACTGGTTCCGTGAGCCCTTCCTCTGGTTATTATTGATTATAGTTTAGTTGCTTTCTTGTTAATGTGTTTGTGTAAGCAAGTAATGGGGGTAGTAGCAAGGGCTGGGTACAGTGAGCAGTATTCCCTTGCAACATAGATGTGTGTGTTTTTATTTTAGTTTTCATCCTGGGGAGAGTGGTCCAAGCAGTCAAGGCATTGTTTCTTGTATAAGCAGGCTGTTCCGATTACTTAAAATGGCAACTATTTGTTTGGGGGGGGGGGGTACTAAAGCATTCAGTGCTATATTTATGATGCTTAATTGCTACTAGTTAACAGAAATATAGATAAATATAGATTGACTGATTTTATTGTACTGCAGCGGTGTGTGTATGTGTATGTGTGGTTACAGGGGTCAGAGCCATCTGTAGAAGAGTAATGTTTTGTTACCCTATCACTGAGCAGCTGTTGTAATCTGTATGTTTGAACTGGGGAGTTGGTTTATAAAGTGTGTCTGTAACAAAAAAAAAAAAAAATCCAGTCAGAATTCACTGGACAGCAGACATGATCGTACAAAACGCTGTGATACATGTGGCTAAGTGAGGCATTTGTATTGGGGGCGCGGTGGGGTAAAATTATGATCAGTGGGGAATGGCTAATGCATGCCAGTATTTCCACTCTTGTACCACACTTTATAAGCTGAGGCTCACAAAGTTAACCAAGCACTTTGGGGCGGGGGGAGGGTGTATTATAACCTGTTCAAATCAACTGCCATAGAAATGCTGCAAACAGAGAATTGAACTGTTTTACAAGTGGGTACAGGTTTGGCGAGTTCTGCCTAGTAAACCTTGTTAAAAAACTGAATTAAAAGTTTAAATTGTTGCAACATTTCTTGTCAAGTATATATTCTGGAGTGGGATTTAACATTACTTCCCCTGCATATGCTCAGATATCTCTGTTTATGCAGTGATTTGATTTTATTGACACGTAAAAAAATGCGTACTTCAATCAGCTGGTATATACAGGAAAATCTATAGGAATTTCATTGAGGTTTTTACAGGGAAAAAAGGGTGCACTATAGGGAAATGCTTTGCAAGATCTGAGAGGGCTGTTCAGTATTAAATGATATGGTTAGTCTTTGTTCTGTGTAAATTGTTGTGCACATTGTAAACTGTTGTGTGCATTCCAAAGTGCTGGTCATCACAGTATAAAGGTCATCAGCTCTTCAGAGTCTTATGCTGTCATCTCACGCCCTTGATGGAAACAGCCTTGTTGTATTTGGTTACCTATACTTTATTCAATATGTGTTTTAGTTTCCTGGCCCTGCTCTCACTGTGTACTGCAGACCCCACTTTGCACACAGTAATGTACTGCTGTGCTGAGCCTTTTTCACTTGCCCCCTGCTCACAGTCCATAGTATCGCTTTAAGAATTTGCTTTTACATTAACTAGTAGGCCACTGATGGCCTAGCAGGAGTGCATCGTGCTGCTGCACCAGCGATCCAGCTTCAGAAGCGGAGCTGAGTCACCACATTAGGCATTGCTCCAGAAAATTACGTCAGGCTGGAGTAATGTCCTCCCCAATTTTTTAAATTGAGTAAAATGACATTTTGGTGAGTAAAAGCACTTAAAATCTTGAACAAAAGTGCTCCTTTTAAAGCAATAATAATGTTATGAAGCACTGTTTTCTAGGATCGTGGATATGTTGTTCATCCACACTTCTTGGAATGTCCCTTTCCCCTTTAAGGATTGCTGGAAGGTCTTCAAGCTGGCTCCTCCCACCCACCTGGGAGGTATATCCCTCGGCTCTGCCCCATGATGCCAGATCTAAGCCTGCTGGAAGCCAGGTTTTGTACGTCCACAGCTGTGGAGGTCGGGTGGGTCCGTGTGGATGAACAACATATATCACCCCTAAAAAGTACAGTTACATAAGAACTTACCGTAACAGTAGATCTTCGAGAGAGGCTCTTGCAGTAGGTATTCACAAATAGGACTAAGCCGCCAGGTGTTAGGACCCCACGGAAAAATCTCTAGTGAGCAGTCTCTGGTGAGGAACGCCCCCATGTCAGGTGACTGGCGTCAGCTGACATCAGTATAAAGGGGCAGTCCCCCACGCCCACCCTCCAGTTCATTCCCGCCAAGAGCCAAAGGTCTGACAGGATAGAAGAGGATATGCCCCATAGACGAAAAGAAGAAACTGAGGGGGACAGAGGGAGGGAAGGTAATACCTACTGCAAGAGCCTCTCTCGACGATCTACTGTTACAGTAAGTTCTTATATAACTGTACTATCTTCCTTCAAGAGGGCTCTTGCAGTAGGTATTCACAAATAGGACAGAGTCCCATCAGTCTGGAACAATAGCTGCATCTTGGCAGTGTGCCTCGGATGGGGAGTGGTGACAGCGAGTTCCAGCACTCTTATGACCCCATACAGATGGACCAGAGAGCTTACTTCTAGCCATTGGTATGCTGTGACTTTAAGGTTGATGGAGGCATGGCTTGTATCATGGGGTGTAAAACTGGGAAGAAAAACACTCCTTCCATCTCTGTATTGGCTCATAGAGCCTGAAGAAGGTACATTCCCAACAAGATGGCAGGCAGGGGAAAGTACAGAGTAAAAAACAAAAATATTAACTCTTGCCCATATTAATTTTGTCCCTACTCATCTATAACCCTTTCCCTGGGGTCGCACCTGGAAGCAAACTTCGGCTCTATGAGCCTTTCCTGGTCACTAACTTAAAAAATAAACACTATGCATTCCAGTCAATGATGAACGCCTTCCCCTGGACTGAAAAAGTGCTCAGTCCTTGTCACTTGTTACACTTCAGTATACCTGCTGGAAACCATCTTTGCTTGTATTCACCTTTTTTTATTTTGGTGTGGGAAAGGGGGTCTTTGCTATTGTAACCCCTAGATGGCGCTATCCCAGGGGCTACTACCCCTGCCTGATTTGCCACTAACAGGTTGAGGGGCCTGGATCCAATGGCGGGTGCCTCCACCCAGAGGTCAGGGTTTGCAATAGTTAAACTAACTTGGTCACAGCCCTCTGGGACACTGCAACCCCCTTTCTTCCCACTAGTGGCCCACACAATATATCAGAATTACCTTCACAGTATACACTACCCCCAGGTCTGGTTCGGCACTGGGACCTCCTGTGAAATGAGATACAGTGCAACAATCACAGTACAGTACTTTAACATAGACAAATACCTCAGGCAGTATAACTTTGCTGAAACAAGCAGCTCTGATTTATTGGGGGATATAACAAGGACAGGGGAAATCAGGTTAATTAGCTTATCACTCTAATAATCTACCTATGGCTCTGTGCACAGGCCTATCCCTATCAGTTACTGTCCTGGGTACCCAAGCCCTTAGTGGCTAGTCCAAACCGCTGGCAGCTGGTAGGGGCCCTTTCACACAGAGAAAGGAGAATTAAACAGTCAGCAGTACAGTAATTCCATTTGGATTTAATGTGGCAATTCAACAGAGGAGCGACCCTGAATTAGTACTCACGACCTCCAAATAAGATAGGGTCCTTCAATGTCAGCAGGGCTCACTTGAGGTACACAAACCTCTTCACACATCCATATAAAAGAAAGCACTATACCAGGCAGGCTGCATCTGTATCCCGATCGCAATTACTGCACAATACCCGGAGAACACACAGCAGATTCAGTTCCTGACAGACCGTGTAATTTTCAGCAATTCCTCCAGTCTTCTACAGGGTGAGCCTGGTTTCTACTCTTCAGAGATCCTTTGATTCTTTCACAGGACAGATTCAGTCCTAACAAGCTGTTACACAAGCTGCAGACCGAACTCTGGGTCTTACACGTTTTTGACTAAAACTGCACACTGAAAAAGCACAGGGCTCCTTCCTTCTTCACTGCCAAAGCTCAACTCAACTCCAACCGACAAAACCGGGCACTTCTTTGAGTTCCTCCCAGTTCTTGACTGGATTGGCTGTCACTCACAATAGACTGCTGCTGTTGGTCCAAAAGGCACTGAAGTCTAAACTACATCTCCCAGAGTCACTGCCCATACAATCCTCTTGTGGCTGGCTCAGATTATGAGTCCAAGTTCTGATTCAGTCAAGGCACCATTTTAGAGCTAGCTTACCCACACTGATTGGTCCAGTTCAGCAGTTCAAAACTAGAATGGGGAACTAGCAGACACAGTTCTGACTGCAAAGAAAGCAGGTTAGACAAACTGTAATTTCATTATTACTCTAAATAATTTCTGGCAAACAGTTACATCTTTCAGATAGGTTCCTTTGCACTCCTAGTGACTGCAAAATGAAGTGAATTAGGCAGCTTGAGTGGTACTCAATCAAAACACACAGTCCCCCATACAAACTAATTATGTCTGCAAGCAGACAGCTCTTAAAGAGACAGTACCAGAGGTTCTAAAAACACTCACTGATAAATGGCTTAAATGCCAAACACCATTCAGGCTTGGAACATTCAAGCAAGCTCCTGGAAGTCTTTTGGGAACCCCCATTTGCAGGAGGGTTACACTATCTCATACCTTTTGACATTTTGAGCATCCAGCAGTTACTGTTTCTTTTGCCTTTAGTACTTCAGCTGGTATCTTTCCAACACCTTCAGCTTTTCTGTTCTTCATCTGTTTTATGGGCTTTTATAACTTCTTTCACAAAGAGTTTTGGATGTTTGAGAACTGCTCAATAGATTTGTACAAATCATTCAGCTTCTACTTTGATGTAAATTTTTTTCCCATATTTAGACTTAACATGCTGAAGCTACACTCCTGTTGTTTCTTGAGAATTTTTTTGCAGGTACTATTCTTCTCATACAGTTCTACCTGCTTCATTCCATTTTAATTTTATTTTATTTTTTTATTCTTTTTGTTAACCGGGCAAGGCCCACTAGGCACAGGTGCCTATTTTCAGGGGTGACCCGGGAGCACTGCGGAGGTTAAGTGACTTGCTCAGAGTCGCACAGTATGCAAGTGGAGGTTGTGGAAATCAAACCCAGGTCTGTCTGCTGGATGTATCAGGCACATTCACAGCTCGTTTCACTAACCTCTAGGCTATACTGCCAGCCCCTATTTTATAATTTCCCTTTTTGCCATATACTGTAGCTTTTTCTCCACTGCTGATGTCTACCCAGTCCTGGAGTGTACTCTTGTGAAAGCCCATCCCCCAGACCCATCCTCAGATAACCCCACCATCTGTCTGCTAAGGGCCTGTGGCATGGGCCTGAAGGACCCAAGTAGCTTTTAGGGGTGGTACTGTCTTAAAGTGTGGCACTGCACACTACACCCCCTTCCCTCCCTTAGTATACAGTATGGTTTATACAGTGCAACAACCTTCCAGATCCAGTTGACGTTCTTCCTGTAACTCATGGAGGATTTTCCTGTATTTTCTTGTAATGACATTACTTGAGGAGGCATTACTTGGGAGGCGGTATAGCGTAGTAGTTAAAGGAATTTTCTGACCTACACATCTGAGCTTTATAGCCCAATACCTTATGGCAGTGTTAGCCAGTTGCTGCCAAAAGTATAATTTTTAACTGTCCTTTTAGGTAGGAAAGGGATCGTAACTGCAGCTGAACCCACAGCCAGCCAGTCCCTTCCACTTCCCAGTCTGCTGGCTCTTCTCCCACGCTCAGACTTTTTGTGAAGTCTAAGCAGGGAGAGCATTGGGGGGCACATACAAGTCTATGGGGAAATTTTTTCAGTGCAATTTTGTGTAAGTTTAAGCAATCTTAGAGGGAAAATGAAAGTCACTGCTTCACTAATAGGAGTCCCCGAAGGCCATCACCCTTTCTCCCTCTCCCCCACTCTGTTTTTTGTCTGCCTGTCTGCTCCTGGTGAGCTACCTTCTCCATCTCTGTCTTTTCCATATTTCCCTCAGTGCACTTCTCCTATGTGCCCTCCCTTTCAGTGGTCTTTCCTCACTGCCTTCTGTACCCCACTGCCTTCCTGGAGCCCTTCTTCCACTCTCCTTTCCCCTGCTTCGTCCACATCCTCGCTAGTCCCCTGTACCACTCTGCCCTTGTGTCCATTATTTCCCTTTTCCCCTTTCTGCTTCCCCACTTCTAATTTATTATGTGTGGCTTCCTCCATCAGGTTTCTTGAAACCCCCTCCACTTCTTGTTCCACTTAACCCACCAGTGCCTCAGATCTGTTCTCTGTAGTACACCTGACCACTGTGGAGTCTCTTTTTTTCCTCTCCCTTGTCTCTCCATAGTTAGTATATACAGGCCTTTCTGTCTTCCTGTGATCTCTCCCTACCACCTACCACATAACATGCATAATGTGATGTCTTCTTGATAGCACAGTGGATAGAGCTAGTTAAATGGCGCTTAAGCTGTCCCGATAGTAAAGTGATAGCATTACCTCTTGCCCTGATAGCGCAACAGTAGCACTACCTTTCATCCTGATAGCAAAGCAGTATCACTACCTCGTGCCCTGATAGTGCAGTGGTAGCACTACCTCTTGCCCCGATAGCGCAGCAGTAGCACTACCTCTCGCCCTGATAACAAAATGGTAGCACTACCTGGTGCCCAGATAGTGTAGTAGTAGGACTACCTCTTGCCCCGATAGTGCAGCAGTAGCACTACCTCTTGCCCTAATAGTGCAGTGTAGCACTACTTCTTGCCACGATAGCACAGTGGTAGTATTACCTCTAGCCTCAGTAGTGCAGCAGTAGCACTACCTCTTGCCCCAAAAGCACAGCAGCAGCCCTACCTCTCACCCTGATAGCGCAACGGTTGCACTACCTCTCGCCCAGACAGCGCAGTGATAGCACTACCTCTTGCCCTGACAGCACAGCAGTAGCATTACCTCTTGCCTTGATAGCATAGTGATAGCACTACCTCTTGCCCCAGTAGTGCAGCAGTAGCACTACCTCTTACCCCAGTAGTCCAGCGGTAGCACTGCCTCTTGCCCCAACAGTGCAGCAGTAGCACTGCCTCTTGCCCCAACAGTCCAGCGGTAGCACTGCCTCTTGCCCCAATAGTGCAGCGGTAGCAGTGCCTCTTGCCCCAATAGTCCAGTGGTAGCACTGCCTCTTGTCCCAATAGTGCAGCTGTAGCATTACCTCTTACCCTAATAGTGCAGTGGTCACACTACCTCTTGCCCCAATAGCGCAATGTAGCATTACCTCTTACCCTGATAGCACAGCAGTAGCACTACCTCTCACTCCGATAGCACAACAGTTGCACTACCTCTTGGCCCGATAGCACAGCAGTAGCATTACCTTGTGCCCCGATAGAGCAGCGGTAACATTACCTCTTGCCTCGATAGTGCAGCGGTAGCACTACCTTGTGCCCCGATAGTGCAGTGGTAGCATTATCTCTTGCTCCAGTACTGCAGCATTAGCACTACATCTTGCCCTGATAGCGCAGCGGTAGCACTACCTCTCGCCCTGATAGTGCAGCAGCAGCAGCAGCACTACCTCTCGCCCTGATAGCGCAGTGGTAGCATTACCTCTTACCCTGATAGCACATCAGTAGCACTACCTCTGGCCCTTATAGCGCAGCAGTGGCACTACCTCTTACTACAGTAGCGCAGTGGTGGCACTACTTCTCACCATCCTGGTAACCCAGGTTGGAAATGGTCTTGTGTTGTTTAGGGGCCCACAACGGGAGGGAGGGAGGGAGGATTAAGTTTCCCATGGACAGCTCTCCTCCTTGAGGGAGCTGGGATTCTCCTTCTAGCTCAGTGACTGCCACCTGGTGGAAGCCGGATGGCAGCATAGCGTGTGCTCAATACAATGGAAGGGGCAGCCGACAGATGCCAACATTCGTACGTATTATTGCAGATCAGTACCCTCAGTGGGCGAAAATTTGAGGAAAAAATCACTTAATCTTCCAGAGTCGATGCTGGCATCCCCTACAGGCCATTCACCACATTGTGGTCCTGGTTAAGTGGTGGATAGCCAGAAAGTCCCTGAGAAGGTCTGTGGCGGGATGGGGTGCTAGCTGGTGGGTGGCAGACAAGGGGGCTGAGGAAAAAGCTGTATTAAAAAAGAGATGGCACTTAGCAAGTAGTTGTGCATGGAACAGCATCAGACCATAAAGAAGTCACCAGTGGGGTTCCCCAGAGAATAGTACAGGGACCCCTGCCATTCAGTATTTTTATTGATGACCTGGAGACCGTGGCCTCAATTAGGATAATTACATATGTGGATGACACAAACCTAGTAAGGTTGGTAGATTCCAGGGTAGAGGAAGGCCGTCTGCAGAGGGAATTTAATGTACTGGGGGACTGTGCCACCAAGTGGCATGTACAATTCAATGTGTATAAGTGTAAAGTCCTTCTCTTAGCCCAGACAATTTAAATCCAAGGGACTACTTAAATAGAATACAAATGGGTGTAGCCAGTGTTGGCTGTACGCATTAGTCACTGAGTAATATGTCTTTTTTTTTGTGGTTAATCAAGTGCTAAAACATGGGTTTAACTAGCCACTTTTGGATAATGCTGTTTATGGCATTTCTGGCTTTGGGACCCTCAGGGAGTGCAGCATGGGTGGAGTAGCGGGGTAGGGTCAGGAGGTTTTTTATTTGCAAGCCGACCTTTGAATACAAGCAACCTCCTTCCAGGGGCATCCATTTCTTGTCCCCCTTCCACGTCATAACGCTTTCCATCACCCGTCTTGGCCATGCCACTCTCCCCACCCAGTGTAGTGGTGGGATGGCTTGGTAGAGGGCAGAAGTTTGAATCTCATAGCTATCACTTACTCACTGTGTGACCCTAAGCAAGTCATAAAGCCATGGAAGCCGAGTTCATTTTCAGTTTGTTGTCAATCTCTTAAAGCTCTGCTTCACTGCCTCTACAGGCTGGTTCGCCAGCCCCCCCCCCCACTCCCGCCATCTTCCGTATCCTATCTGTATTCTGAATAGCTGATGAAGTAGGACGGCATCTGACTATTTCACTTCCCTTCCCTCCCTCTCTCACCACCCTCTCTGCTTCCCATATCATGGAGTCCCCAGTCACTAAGACTCCCCTTGTTGACTTCCTCCTGCTCATTCCCTGGGTGCCACCAAGTTTTTTTTGCCCACTTCCCTTAAGTTGAGTCCCCCCATGGAATCGGGTACCTGAGCTCCTCCAGGGATGCAAAGTGATTTGCTGTCTGGATGGTGTAAGATTGGTCAAACACATTATAGCTGCCCTTATCATTCTTCACCCTCCCAACCACCCTTCAGCTCCCTGGGCTAGAGGGCGTCTTGGAGAGTGGGGATGTGGGTGGGGGGGGGTGACCCCAGCTGAGCTAGTGCCACAGCTGAAATACAGTGTCTCATCTCTTGCTGCTACCAGCTGAGCATGGAGCTCAACAAAGGTCCTGAAGATGGGGCAGTACCCCCTCCTCCAGAGCATAACCCTGGAGAAGAGCACTCCACAGTCCCCACAACTGTCTCCCCACTGCACCTCAAATCCATACTGACCATATGATAACTCCTAGACCGTTGTTAATAACTTGTATTCCTCTGTCTGCCTAGTACCCTTAAACTAGAACCAAAAAGTCCTACCTTATATATGGAGTTCCATTATCGGTGAAGTAATTCCTATATCTCCCTTACTTTACTCCCTTAACCTTGGTTAATTCAAATGCTAGAAAAAATGCATTTGTAAATTACTGGCAGCATTCTTTTGGGTGAGTAACTAACCTCGTGTCCATTTGCTGTATCGGTCTGTAAGGGTGGCAGAGTTGCACCCAAGAAAGACTGAGTAGGGACAGGATGTCAGTGACAGCCCCTTGTTGTGAAATGCATATTTGTTCTGTCTTTACTAGCTGCTGCTGCTAATTGGTCTGGATTCATTGCATATCCAGACCTGCTGTGAGAAGAGCACTAAATCCTGTAATTCCCTCTGCCAGTCAGCCATCTCTTTTAATGCGACTGTTTGGAGGATTTGACTTCACTGCTAGGCCATCTGTGGCCGAAATATCTGTGTTGCCTCATCAGATACTGCAGTGTGTCATATTGTGTGGCGTACACTACAGTGCCCTTAACTACATGACAGAGCATCAGCGAATCTGGCGTCTGCCCTCCCAGATGGGGGTAGCTGTGGAGCCAGGGTGGAGGGATCCATTTTGTGTTTGCAGGGAGGAAAATAATTTGGTGTTATATAATGCATTCCTTTAATGTTCACTGTACCTCTAAATGATTTACAAGCCAATAACAGCTGCAGCAGCTGTGCACAGAAAGGAAGTGAGGTTGAGGGAATTTAAGGAAAGCTCAGAAATATTAAGCATATAATGAGGGGCAAGGAGACTAACAAGCCCAGGGAGTTCAAATAAGTAGCCTAAGGTCACCCGCTGAAAAACAGAGATGGGATTCAAGTGTGAATGTTATGGAAACCCTTCTGTGATGCTGCATCAACTCCTCTGTGATCAGACAGGCAGTAAGTGCGTCTGTCTGTATGTGTCTGTGTTAGTTCTGTAGTTCTGTCTCACAGTCCCTTGTGGTTTGACTCAGTTTGGAATAATTTGTCAGTAGCTACACAACCAAGCAAAGTCATCTGCCTCCCACCCTGATGGTGTTAGTAAAAGAAGTGTTCCTCACTGTACTCAGGCTGCTAACACCCCCACACACACACACCATCTGGCATGCTTATTGAAGTGGAGGGAAAAAAGAAAGGTACATAGATAGGGTGGTGTAGCCCTCTATGTCAAGGATGGCACTGAGGTTATGCAAGATGGGTGCATCAGGGGTAAGTGGTAATGGGAGACAAAGTTGCTGTGGGTGCAACTGATGGTGGCCTTAGGCTAGAAACTACACTGGAGGGTGATCTACAGACCACCAGGGCAAAGGGAGGAGAGGGACAGAGAGCTTGGGAAGAACTAGTAAGGGAGTGGCAAAGGGGGACATGGTGGTAGTGGGTGATCTGAACCTACTGGACATCAATGGGATGTTCCCGTGGCCAGGAGCGCCAGAAGTCCAGTCTTGCTTGATACTTTCCAGGACTGTCTACTGGTAGTTAAGGAACCCACCAGGCAGGAGGCCATTCTCGATGTGGTGCTCACCAACTCAGAGGCGATAGGAGTTATGAGGGTGGCGAATCACTAGGGAACAGGAACAACAACTCCATTTGATTTGAACTGGCCTTTGGGACAGGACAACCCCAATCTAATGCTGAGGTCCTTGATTTCAGATGGAGGACTTCAAAAGGTTGAGGAAGTTGGTCCAGGATAAGTTAATTGGGGTAGACCGCATGAGAGCGGGGAGCAATAAAGGGGGGCATTCTGAAGGCATCTAAGTTGAGCTTGAGAATTGTAGAGGAGGAGGTGGTGGTGGGGACAGATATGGTGGGGGTGGATTTAAAGATGCATGGGATAGACACTGGGGAACCTGTGGGTTGGAGGCAGCAGCCGGGGACCAAGGAGGGTCAGCGGCAGCTAAGCAAAGGTAGGGTATAGGCAGACTGGATGGGCCTGGCGGTCCTTATCTGCTGTCATTTTCTGTGTTTTTGTGCAACAAAAAGAAACAAGTTCAAGAGACCGTTATGGTTCTTGGCAGGGGTCAAGGAAGTGGTAATGGCCAAGAAAAAGGCCTTCTCCAGATATAAAGAAAAGCAGGGAAGGAAGAATGGGGAGAATACTTATTGAGAAATATATAAGTAAAGAGGACGGTTAGGGAGGCAAAAGCTGACACAGAGCTGTGTATTGCGGAAGGGGTCAAGTGCAGAGAAACACAATTCTTCTGGTATATTAGGGGAAAAAAAAGGAAGAAAGGTTGGGGGATTAAGTTATTTTACAGGGTGGTAGGATGATTGAGGAGGATGGCTAAATGGCTGCCATCTTTAATGGGTACTTTTGCTCTGTCTCCACTAAGGAGGACAGTGGGCGCTTGCCAAAGAGTGGCACCACAGCAGCCACAAAGGGGGTCCTGGAGATGAGGCAGCCAGTATTTACTAGCGAACGGGTCTGGAAGGGGCTTGCAGCCCTAAAAATAGATAAGGCCTGGGACCGGATGGAGTGGATCCAAGGGTGCTCAAGGAAATGGCAGCAGAATTGGTGAAGCCCTGGTAGGGCTGTTCAGTAGTTTACTACAGATAGGAGTTGTCCCGAAGGGGTGGAGGGTGGGGGATGTAGTTCAGCTCCACAAGGAGGGGGGAGACAAGGAGCATGCAGGGAACTACAGACCTGTCAGTCTAACCTCTGTCGTGGTGAAACTGATGGAGTCACTAGTCAAAGAGGACCTCGTGGACTGCCTGTAGAACAGTGGTCTCTAGGACAGTAAACAGCATGCGCTCATGGCAGGGAGGTTTATGTCAGACTAACCGGATAGTTTTCTTCTGTTGGGTGACTAGGGCAATGCATAGTGGCCACACCATGGAGTTTCTCTACCTCAGCTTCAGCAAGGCTTTCAACTCTGTCAAAAAGATGGAGAAATCTGGGTGCAGCCAAGGGCATAGTAAGGTGGGTAGGTAACTGGCTAAAGGGGAGGCAGCAAAGGGTTATGGTTAATGGGATCAAATCAGAGAGGGAGGTCACAAGTGGGGTACCATAGAGATTTGTCCTGGACCAATCCTCTTCAGTATGTTCATTAACGATATTGGAGAAGGAATCTGGGGCAAATTTTTTCTCTTCACTGATGACACTAAACTCTGTGGGAAGGTGTAGCGATGAGGGTATCGGGGAAATGCGGAGCGACTTTCAGAGGCTAGAGATGATCAATATAGTTGTTCAAATTGTTCAATATAGTTGTTGCACTTTTCTGTGTTGTATTGACTGTATTCAAATGTTGTCATCCTATTATTTTTTTATTACAGTTGCTGCTCTTTTCTGTTGAAATGACTGCATTCAATTTTGTCATCCTAGTATTGATTGCATTTCTTATCCACTTATCATATTGTACCTACTTTTTCTGATTGTATCAACTGTATATCCCCATTCCCTCTCCCTCAGGACGCATCTGGAAGCGAGCATTCAGCTGTTCAGTATGCCTTTCCTGGTAACTTTTAAATAAATAAAATAAAGATGTGGCCTAAGATTTGGAAGTTGAAATTCAATGTCAAAAAGTGCAAGGTGATTCACCTAGGGAACAAGAACTCCAGGACAGAGTCCTGGATGGGTGAGGTGGTCCTGTTCCGCAGCTGTAGTGTGCTGTCATCATCGACACCTTGAAACAGTCAAGCCAGTCTAGCAAGGCCTATGGTAAGGCAAATAGGATGCTGAGCTGTCTCGGGAGGGATAGTGAGAGAAGGAGAAAAGAGGAAATGCTGCTCCTGTATAGATCTTTGGCGAGGCTTCACCTGCAGTACTGTGCAGTTCTGGAGTCCTCACCTTAGAGAAGATAATGACAGGCTGGAGACAGTACTACAAAGGTCGAGAAGGTTGATTCGGGGCCAACAGGGCAGGTCTTATGAGGAGCACCTCAAGGCACCGAACATGTACTCACTGGAGATCAGACTGGAGAGAGGGGGCATGATAGAGACAATCAAATTCCTGAAGGGAATAAACAAGGTAAATTGCAGGTAGTTATTTAACATGAATGACAGTTCATGGTCAAGAGGGCATGAGTAGAAACTGAGAAGAGGGAGGTTCAAGAGGGATGTGACAAAGTATTTATCTGCTGAAAGGGATGTGGTACCATGGAACAGTCTGATAGCTGAGGTGGTGGGAGCTAGAACTATTAATGGTTTCAAGCACAGTTGGGACATAGTGAATGGCATAGTGGTTACCTGGGGTGACAGTAACAGGGAAGGGAATAAGGGAGTGGATGGGGGGGAAGGCTACAACTCTGGACGGATCATAGGTCCCAGGGTTAGATAGGGAACCCTGGGCAGAATGAGTGGACTGTCTGTCTTTTTCTGCTGTTATTGTATGTGTTTCTACTTGGGGCTGTCTGTAGGGCTGGTAGGTAGGCAGATTACCAACCCATTTTCTGAACTGAATTATCACATGTTTGCTGTGGTAAGGACAGGAGTTGGAGGGAAAGACGCACCATGAGCTTCACAGTAATACAGGATATATGATAAGTACAGGTTTAAGCCGTGAGACTTTTTTTGTTTTTGTTGTTGCTCCCTTGTCTTGGTCATGATTTTTGCAGGACCATTTCCTTCTTGGTGTAAATCGTACCAGTCTCCATGAGTAGTGCACAAAACAAAATCTGTCAGCATTAGAGGATGTAGTTTCTGCCATAGGGCAGGAGGAGCAGACATGAGGGACCTAAAGTTGCTTCACTGTACCATATTATGTTATCATTCAGCTGAGGACAGAGGTTCTGGGTGGTAGCTTACACTAAGCTGTCTCTACAGGTAATTTTGTTTCAGCATTCAGCAGCCATGCTTGAATCTGGCCAGGGCACTGCTTATCACAGGATGGGTGTTTGACATTACCTGCACTTCATAACAGTCTCTTAGAATGTGGCTGGCACTCAGGTTTTTTTTCCCCATGTCCTTCTGAACTTGGCAAGCTCACTTAACTTGATCTCTTCCTCCCTCCTGTCTTGTTGCAGCACGGAGGAGTACTGGAGGCAGCTTTTTCTGAAGCTTCTAAACAGACAAAAAACCCTATGTAGCAAACTGTCGGAACAGATTGCTGTGCGGATTTAAAGCAGATTAAAGTTAATTAAAGAGCTGTTCCTTGCTTTCATTCCCAGGATCCGTTGGCTATTTACATGCTAATGCAGGGCCAGCCAGGGAGAGTGAGCGAGGCTTCAGTGCTGGCTATATTATCATACAGTGAAATTATGGAAAATAATGAGATAGGCAATTTAAAAAAGCATAAGATGGAAGCCATGTATTACTGTGTATTGCTTTTTTCCTTCTGTGTGATCAAATTGAAAGTGCATTAGCTCAGCGTGGCAATAGCTTGCATTATGTAAAATAATATATTGTATAATATCATAACACAGGCCATTTGGTAAGTGGGCGAAAGAAAACTCCTTTTTCAGATGCTTAGCATTTTGTAAAACCGCCTTCAGCTTTTTATATATTTTTTTTTTTTAAGGGATCTGACCCAATATAAAAGTTGGTCTATTGCTTGTGTAAGTACATTGCTTGTCAGATTTGTTCATGGCATGGGCTAACTTTGCAGTGTTTAAAATTAGTTGTGCGGGTCTAGGAGTGTATCTCAGAAAAAAACAGAAGCCTGTTTTGTGTCCATGCTTACCCCCCAGTTGTAAAAATAACCCTGCTCGCTACTCTGCCCTCTTATATACTTACTTAAAGGAAAACTGTCATTTGCAGGGGCTCCTGCCCCTGCTAAGCTTACCCTCCGGTTTAGCTTTTATGAGAAAAGTGGCATTTTTGTCGCTGCAAAGTAGTCTAATTATGAAAAGTGCTACCCCAGAAGTATGGCGGACTGGGGTGGCTCCATTAACTGTAAGCAGCGTCCGCAATGCGGCATTTGTATTGAAGCTATTAAATGCGGCGCTGCACCTTTACAGGTAATTGAGCCTCTTGTGATTGCATGTTGCCCTTTTGATCCCCTCCTCTTTACTACCCTTTGGGAATGGAGGGTGTAGAGGGAGACAAGTCAGATCCAGACCACATCATCTCTGATTGTGAGGATGATTACTTGTACCACAATCCAGAAAACCCAGAACCGGTTTCTGTCCGTGTACCTCAGGAGGGTCTAGTCATTTAAGCTCTGCTTAGAAATGTGCATTCTGCACTGAATTGCAAGACAGCAGCCATAGACCAGGTAGGTGCCTCAAACTGGAGTTTCTAAATGTGCCTATTATCCCGATCTCTCTAGTTCCTCTCATCCAGCCGGCCTTAGAGACACTCTCTAAGATGACATGGAGGAGGCCTGCTACTGTGGCAGCTGTTCCCAAGCCAGTAGACAAAATATATGCGGGGTCCAAATCTAAGCTCATATATTTAACTCAGCCAGTAGCTGGTGCTATTCTTATTGTAAGAATGACAGAGCCTTAGTGCCCAAGGAGGTCACTGCACACCCCACTAACAAGGAGTCGCTCAAAGTAGACACCAGGGGCAAGCGGGTCTATGCCTCGGCTACCCTTGGCGTGAGGATAGCTAGCTACCAGGAGCACTTCTCTTAAGTATGGATAAGCTCTGTGGTGCAAGCTTGAGTCTCTGGCATAAGCTTTGTCAGACACAGGCGAAACAAGAGATGCTAATCATTCTTAAATGAGGTATTGAATCTAGCAGCCACCAACTTAAAGAGCTACTGACACGTTCAAGAGAACTTTAACAAAACATAATATTCAGGCACTGTCCAGCTTGTACTTTCCATTAGTTCTGTATTCCTCCCTACCATTATTTAGTAGTGAGGTTATCTGCATAAAAACACGAACTTTGCTTCTGAAGAGTTCATCTATTCCTGCTGCTTTCTCCCTACCTGAAGTCATAGAGCACTACTTGTGACCTCACAGTTACTCCCATGTCAACAGATTGGAATGTCACAACCAGAGCTCCAGATAAGGTGTGTACTGGCCTGTTTTACTCACCTAATTTTTGGAAATACTCTTCAGAAATGTTTTTTAATGAGTACCAGTACTCACCCAACATTTGTAAATACTCCACACGCCAAAGAATAGTGCTGCATAACATAACTCGTGATTCAAAAGGAACAGTTTTTTGCCAGATTTACAGCACTTGTATGCATCCCACTTTTGTTTTACTCACTATGTTTTAAAACTGGTGAGTACATTCCTACCTGCCAACATTATTTAGAGCATTGTTGGCACCTGAAATTCTTATCTAGAAAAAAAACTAAATTTTTTTAATAAATGTACTCCTCAGTCTACTCTAGCAGGACATTTGTACACATCTGATTTTTGTTTTACTCACCTCACTTTCTAAATGAGGAGTACAGGTACTCATCCCAGAAAATCTTATCTAGAGCCCTGGTCACAACAGAGTATTATGACTTGAAGTAGGGAGTCGGATATAGAGGTAGATGAACTCAGAATGAACTGTAAGGGACAACAATCATATATTCGTACACGTTTCTTTAGTAATAAATTATGGGAAGGAGAAATATATCAAATATAAATGGAACGCAAGCAGAATTGTAACTAATTATTATGTTTTTTAAAGTTTTGAAGCCTCAGTAACTGTTTAAAGCCTCTGTGGAGGCCTTTGATGCAGCAGTTTGCTCTGTAACTCCAGGTATTTGCATCAGGTGGCACTCCTGGCTGTAGACTGCTGACTCCACCCAGGATGTCCATCATATGAATGTGCCTTTGATGACACTTATCTGTCTGGACAGCAGGTGGAGTACTTTCTTAAAGGTATGACGAAACGAGAATGACTGGGGCCAGACCCTTTTAACCCACAAAAGATTAGAAGACACGTCTCTTTTCATCAAGCATTCCTTTCCGGAAAGGGCAGGGAAGTCAAAACAGTAAATCCCAGCCTCCCCAGGCCCAGAAGAAAGCGCAGCTGAAGGCACGGGTACAAAAAAAAGTGCTCAGTGCCACCATCTGAATCTCCAGCCCCAAGTCCACTTCAGATGTCTGAGGTGGATCACTCCTCCCCAGCAGAGGTATGCCTAATCCAGTTTTACCATCTGTGGGAATCTATCTCAGTCTACAGGTGGGTTCTAAGGATAATCCAAGAAGAGTTCTCATGGAATTGTTGGATTCCCCGACAGTCCTCCTAAAGGCAACTCCCTTGTCCCTGGACTTGGTCAGCGAAAGATGGTTCTTCTCCAGTTGAAAAGTCTGCCATTTACTATATCGACAAGCAAGAAGGAGCACTCTCTTGCCCTTTCTGCAGAGAGGCAATGAAAGTGTGGACATAATGCCTGGAGCTGGGGATCCTGCTTCAAGCAGTCTATCATGCAGGGATCCAGAAAACGCTGGCAGCCGAATTAAGTCGAACCGAGGCAGATCCTCATGAGTGATCACTAGCACCAGATGTCACGAGATCACTATTCCATAAGTCGTGCACACCAGATGTGGACCTTTTTGTGTCCCCACTCAACCCCCAACTGCCTCGAAGTTGTGTTTTTGATCAGTATGCATTTAGACTGCCATGGCAAAATCTGCTTCTGTGTGCATTCCCTCCAATCCTTCTCATTCAGAGAGTGTTGTTCAGACTGGAGGCACACAGGGGCAAGATGATCCTTGTGGCCCCCTGCTGACATTGGCATATATGGTTTCCTCTGTTGATTCAACTTTCAGTTAGCAAACTCAAGGGTTCTGCCACTCCGGATGGACTTATTAACCCAGCATCAGCCAGTCCATCCCAGCCTGTGCTTCCTTCATCCAGGCCTAGCTATGAAACTGTAGGTACCCTTTTTTTGTCACAGTTAGCACTGTGCAAGAGGTTTCTGCGGAAGCCGGCCCGGTGGCGCAGAGGGTTGAGGCACTGGACACCACACCTTACGCCATGCCGGTAACCCAGGTTCAGGAACAATCTTGGGTCATTGGAGGTCAGGGGGGAGGGAGAGGAAACGAGTGACTGCCGGCTGGTGGCCCTCCGCCTCAGGAGGGAGATCTAGGTCTCCTCTGAGCTTGCCCACCCTATGATGGAGGCTGGAGTGGCTACATTGCTCCGAGGAGTGCCGGCGTTAGGCCGAGGGAGGGCAGAAGAGGATGGTACTGGAGCTGCGGTGCACCTCATAGAAACATAGAAACATAGAATTTGACGGCAGATAAGGACCGCAAGGCCCATCCAGTCTGCCCATTTCTTTTTTCTACCTTATAAATGTGCCATCGGCCTTTGCTCTGTCAGTGACCTATCTATTCATAGTCATTTGTATTGCTCCCTTATGCCTATCCCATGCCTGTTTGAAGCCCTGCACTGTATTCATAGCCACCACTTCTTGTGGTAAGCTATTCCATGCATCTACCACCCTTTCTGTGAAAAGAATTTCCTCATATTCCCCTTAATCGGCCTCCTCTAATCTCATGCTGTGTCCTCTTGTCCTGCTATTTTTCTTATATTTAAACATGTTAGACTCTTTTCACCTTGTTTATGCCCCTAAGGTGTTTAAATGTCTCGATCATATCACCTCTCTCCCTCCTTTGCTCCAAGGGTATACATATTGAGCTCCGTTAATCTGTCCTCATATGTCTTCTGATGCAGTCCCTGCACCATTTTGGTTACCCTTCTCTGGACTGCCTCAATTTGGTTAATGTCCTTGTGAAGGTGTGGCCTCCAATACTGCGCAGTACTCAGATGGGGCCTAACCAATGTCTTTATACAGAGGATTATTACTCCCTCTTCACGACTTGTGATACCCCTACTAATACACCCTAACACCCCTAGCCTTACCTACTGCTTTAGAGGTCTGCTTGGATGATTTTAGGTCATCAGTGATGATGATGCCAAGTCTCTTTCTTCCTTTGTGTCTGCTAGCAACTCCCCTCCCAGCCTATAAGTGGCTTCAGGGTTTCTCTTCCCTATATGCATGATTTTGCACTTCTTTGCATTAAATCCCAGTTGCCACTCTTCTGACCATTTTGCTAGTTTATCCAGATCTCTTCTCATTCTGCCCACCCCATCTGGATCATCTACTCTGTTGCAGATCTTGGTGTCATCTGCAAACAGACAAGCCTTACCCTCTAGTCCATCTCTGAGGTCACTATATGAAGATGTTGAATAGGACTGGCCCCAGGACTGATCCCTGAAGGTACCCCACTTGTGACTTGCATCTCTTCTGACTGTATACCATTTACCACCACTCTCTGTTTTCTGCCAGTCAACCAGTTTGCCACCCAGTTGACCAACTTCTGACCCACCCGAGCCTACCTAGCTTATTTATCAATCTTCTATGTGGAACAGTGTCAAAAGCTTTGCTGAAGTCAAGGTAGGCGACATCAACTGCTCCCCTTGGTCCACCACTCTGGTTACCCAGTCAAAGAAATCTATGAGATTAGTTTGACAGGACCTTCCTTTGTAAACCCATGCTGTCTTGGATCCTGTGCCCCTATGGATTCCAGGTGTTGCACTATCCTTTCCTTAAGGAGTGCCTCCATAATCTTGCCCACTACTGAGGTAAGACTGACTGGTCTGTGGTTCCCGCCTCCTCCCTGCTACCACTCTTGTGGGAGGCGGGATCACATGAGAACCCTTCTCCAGTCTTCTGGGACCTCTCCTGTGCTCAGAGACTCACTAAACAATTCTGCTAATGGCTCTGCTAGTTCCTCCTTAGCTCCTTAAGTACCCTGGGATGTATGCCATCAGGTCCCATTGCCTTATCCACCCTGAGCTTAGCAAGCTCTTGTAGGACCCTTTCTTTTGTGAAGGGAGTAGTGCTCACCTCCCTTCCCCCTGTGTCCATGATGCTGAGCTGTGGGCCCTGCCCTACCTTCTCTTCAGTAAATACTGAGCAAAAGTATCTATTTAGGATAGATGCCTTTACAGGGTCCTCCTCCTCACATGCTCCCTTTTCTCCATTAAGCTTAGCAATACCCCCTCTGGACTTTCTCCTTTCCTCCACGTGCATGCGTCACTGCTTCTGGGATCTCGGGGGTAGGGACAGTCCACAGGGAAAAAATGGAGCAAAATCTAGGGCCACCCAAGGATGAAGCCTCCGGGCCAGCTCAGGGGTTCTGCCGGGGCACGCAAGGCGCCACAAGTCCCCGAACGACCCCAAGACCTGTAGGTTGGCAGACAACCGGTCAGCCTGCCGAGGAGGATGAATACAGTTGGGGTGGGGGAAGGTTTCTGAGGGTTGTTCCACATACAAAGCCTCCCATCAGGAAGCCAGTAGCTCCATGGGATCTCAACCTTGTGCTGGATATGCTCGCTCACAAGCCCTTCAAGCCTACTGCAACTTGTAACATGCAGTTTCTAACTCGGAAAGCAGCATTTCTGGTAGCTGTAACCTCTGCACACAGAGTATCTTAACAACATGCTTTGCTCACAGATCCTCTGTATACTGATTTCCAGAAAGATAGGGTGGTTCTCTGTACGTACCTTAGGTTTCTACCTAAAGTGATGTTGGACTTCCATCTTAATCAAGCTGTAATCCTGCCTGTCTACTTTGCCAACTTCCGGAATGAGGGAGAAAGAATTCTCCACTCACTAGATGTTAAGGAGGTCCTTAGGTTTTACCTGGACAGGACTAAGGACACCAGCTGGTCAAAACAACTCTTTGTATCTTTCGACTTTAATCAAAAAGGACATCCTGTCACAATCAAGTGCATTTTAGCCTGGATTGTGAATTGCCTGTGCAATTGTTATGCTTTGGCTCAGGTTGAACTGGAGGACAAGGTACATGCCCTCTGCACCAGAGGTTGTCACTTCCCTGGCAGAAATGCATTCTATGTCTATTGGAGAAATTTGCAGAGCTGTAGCTTGGCGCACAGTGAGTACTTTAACGAGCACTATGCCCTGGATGCCCATGCCATGCAGTACACCGTTTCAGGCAGGGCAGTTTTCGGTGGATTACTAACCTGAGTGAGCACTAAGCTCTAGCCTTCCTGGTCCAGGGAACTTTCTCTGAGCTTGGCACTCTGACCCATAGTGGGAATTTATGGAGAAGATTGATTCTTGAAAGATAAGAAAGTTATGTGTCTACCTTAACTGTTGATCTTCCAGAATATCTTCTCCATGGATTACCATGCCCCTCCCCCAGACTCTCTCTATTATTGTTCTGTTGTGGTCTTTTCCCCTTTGTACTTGGTTTGGATTGTGAATACACTATGTTGCTGGGTTTGGTGTGCCTTCTTACATGGCCCACCACCAGTAGAATTAGGCCTTTTGATCTGTTTAGTCTGCTCGATGGGCAGGGTTCTCAGCTCAGGCTGGTGTCCCTGCCCCCCCCCCGCCTTTTCATCTCTTTCATCCATCCCTTCCATTACCTTTATCCCCTCATCCCCCCCTCAAAATAGTTATGGCTCCTGTGAGGTCCTGGCACCTCTGGCATCTGAAGGTGGACAAAGCAGTGGGGTCTGACGGGATTCACCCTAAAATTCTAAAGAACTAAGGGGAGAACTAGTGACACCACTGACTACCCTTTTTAACACATCATGGGAGGATGATGTGGTGCCTAAGTACTAGAGGAGGGCGGATGTGATTCCCCTTCACAAAAATGAGAGCAAAGCAGAAGCAGGAAACTACAGACCTGTTAGCTTGACCTCAGTGGTAGGGAAAATGATGGAATCACTTCTGAAAGAAAGACTTGTTCAGTACGTAGAGGCCAGCAGGGCACAGGACCCAAGGTAGCATGGATTCACAGTGGGAAGGTCATGTCAGATGAATCCAGTAGATTTATTTGACTGGGTGACAAAGTAGTAGACCAGGGAGGGGCTGTGGACATGGCCTATCTAGACTTTAGCAAGGCATTTGACACAGTCCCACACAAAAGATTAATAAACAAATTAGCCAGCCTGGGAGTGGGCCCCAGGGTGGTAGCCTGGGTAAATAATTAGCTGGACAACAGGACACAGAGGGTAATAGTAAACGAAGTCCACTCCGAAGAAAGAGGGGGTTACTAGTGGGGTACCACAGGGTTCAGAACTGGGTCCAGTCCTTTTTAATATCTTAATAAGTGACATTACGGAGGGACTGGAAGGAAAAGTATGCCTCTTTGCAGACAACACAGAGAATTGAGCAAATTACAGGGTGTTCGTACAGTGAAACCAAGAAACATTACCAGGAAAGTACTCAACAGAGCACAGGGAACAAAATGTTGCAAAATATCATTTTTTTTTTTTTAATCTAGTACTGCTGCTTTAAGAGATCGAAAGACATTTCTTCTTTTTTGGACAGCTGTTTGTGCATTTTAGAATTGTTACAGTACCTGAAATGGGAACTGGTGAATCCATAGAGAATGTGCCCTATAGTTTAAGGTTTTTAGCCGCAGGGTTTTGTTAATCCCCTGAGATTGAATATTCAGGACAACAAGTATGTGGTAGTGGAAAAAACAGATATCAAGCCACCCTGTGACTTGACAAGATGTTTCTGTGTTTCACAATCCACACTTTGACATTTCCAATGAAATAGGCTTTCCTTTGGACATCTTTAAGCTAAGCTTCTCCCACCACCCAAGCAGTGTATCCCTCTACTCCGTCTAGTGACATCAGATCTTTCTTTCCACTGGAAGAACAGGTTGCCTCCTTAGCAGCTTCTGCTTTGGGTATTGTGCCATCAGTGAATTTTTCTTTCGAAGTTCTTTTTAGCATGAATTCTCAGCTTTCGACTCCCATCATCAGTATAAGATAGAGCCACAGAAGCCTGGCTTTAAATTTTGTATTTGGTACCAGCAGAAGATGTCAGCATACAGACCCGTACAACACATGCCTATACTGCCTGGGTGGGCAACATGACATAGCCAGGTGCATCTTTGTCTTTTCATGCTTCCAGAATCTCTGAAAGACAGGAAGCACTGGCTTACCCTTGGCCGACCTTTGGAGCGGGATCAGAAGACCCAGTCAAAGGGCCGCAAGCAGGCCTCTGCAACTGCTGGGTCTGCATCTCGATGACCTTTGAGGAGGAAGCCATGGCTGCTGCAGTGGGCTCCTCCTCCTCAGTCTCGGCACTGCTCCAGGGTGGAGCCAGCACTGGAGGGTCCTTCACGGAAAGATTCTGTGAGATGTGCATGGCCCTCCAGACCCTAGGGAAGAGCCCTGCGCACCACGGCAAGAAACATAAGCGTCACTGGTGCTGTTCGTGGGACCAAGAGAGATCGAGGTCTTCCCTATCCCTCAACTCCCCTGACTGCTTGACGGTGGTCAAGACTCCCTTGGTTGAGGGGAAGGTTTCTCAGTACCCTCAACAGTCTTGTCAGCCTTGACTTAGGTGGAGCAGGCTGTAGAGTTCTTCTTCGAGCCTGTTGACTAGCTGTCGGATGAGCTCAATCTCCCAGACCCCAGTTGTTACGGTCCTCACTCAGGAGGTCGTCACCGGTCAGTGTCCCTGATCAGATCCCCTTGGGAGCAGCCTCCACTGATGGTTAAGCCCCAGAAGTCTCTTCTGCTCAGTGTAGCGAGGCATGTGGTCTACCATGACCAGCCAGAGGGCTCTCCTTGACACCGACTGTTAGGTCTAGGTCATGGTTTTGATCGAGGCAGTCCTGTTCTCAATCCCACTTAACCTGGTAGTCTCTGTCGATGCTTCTCGACCTGCTCATCCTCAGTTGAAGAGAGGCACCAGTGGGAGATGCACCGGTGGTATGAGGAGTTCCTCTGACAACAGTGGACCATTCCAAGGTGGGGTTAGGCTCTATCCCATGGACCTGCAGTCACCAGTTATGCCCTCACTTGTCTACACAATGCAGGTGCTCCCCGCATCTGCTTCACTGTAACTGAAGGTAGGTGCTCCGACCAAGGAGGCCAGGTTGGCATCTGGCTTGCAAGATTATTGTTATGTATTTAGCTCCATTCACATGAAACTGTCCAAGCAATTAATATGTAACATGAACAACCACATCATTTTTTTAAGTGAAAATGAAACTAAAATGAAAGGAGCCAATAGAATTTACTCATGCAGACTGTTTCATAAATAATAGTAATAACTTTATTTTTAAAGCGCCTTTCAAGAATATCAAGGCGCTTTACATCAAACACAGTATAAAATATCAATTTAAAACATATAAAAATACATTAAAACAACATTTAGTTAGAACAAGCCATACAATCATCCAAACAATAACAGATATTGATAAATAATTTCCTCTAATCGTCAAGATAAGCTAAATCCCATAGGTAGGTTTTTAGATCTTTCTTAAATATCTCCACGAAGGTGCACCTCCTTAACAGGCGTGGTAGAGAATTCAAAAGAGTGGGTCTTGACATAAGAAAATGCTCTGCTACCTGAAGATTTTAAATTCACTCTTGGAATTCTAACAACCCCTCTGGCCGGTCGGAAAGGAGCTTATCGGCCGGGGCAGTAAGGCACCAGAAGTTCTTTCAGATAGGACGGACCCTGATCGTGAAGGGCTTTGAAAGTCAATAAAATGTGGGATGTAGACTGCAAAAGCATAGTTCCCAGCTTCTGTCTTCAACCTTAAAACTGTTAACAGACCTTGCTGCTGAGACAGGACAGGCTGAGAGAGGGTATACAGGAGAAGTCAATCTAAATGATAATCCGGGTCTAGACCATCGGAGATGCCTTATACGAGCGCTAAACTAGTTAGCTCTCCAACATCCCCCTGTGGCTGAATTGTGAGTGGGACATTGCTGCGTTTCTGAAGAGAGAAGTCCCTCTGTATTTGGATTTCATGGGGGAAGGGAAGAGAGACATGAAGAAAGGAAAAGATCCCAAAATGGTTGCAGTAAGTTGCATCCCCCCTCCCATTTTTCCAGTCTCAGTCTGGGTCATCGTAGTTGCACCCATCCTTTGGCTTGGTAGGCAAGTGAGTGACTGCCTTCACTGTTGAAGCTAATGCCTTGTCCTTGTTTAGCTTGCAGGGCTGCACTAAGCCTTGTCCTAGTTTAGTGTGCAGGGCTGTACTAACACCATGTCCTTATTTAGCTTGCAGCCCTGCACTGAGCCTTGTCCTTGTTTAGCTTGCAGTGTTGCACTAATGCCAGGCGGGCCACTCCATCTATCCATCCCTTCCTAGAAGCCAAGCACCTCACCTCTTCAGCCCAGGAATGCCATGCTTCACCCTAAGTCTGCTCCAGCATGGCATTCCTGGGCTTGCATGCAGACCACATTCCCCTAGGTAGCAGGATGATGCACTGCCATCACACTACTGCTCCTAACATGCTGTCATCATACCCCCGCTGCTAACATGCTGATGTCACATTGCAGACCTCACATTGCAGCTGCTAACATGCTAACCTTACACCACAGCTACTAACATGCTGATGTCACACTGCAGCTACTTACATGCTGACCTCACATTGCAGCATGCTGACCTCACACCACAGCTACTAACATGCTGACCTCTTGTGCCAGCAGTTCACATGGTGACCTCACACACCAGCAGCTCACATGCTGACCTCACATTGCAGCTGCTAACATACTGACCTCGCACTACAGCTGCTAACATGCTGACCTCACACACCAGCAGCTCACATGCTGACATCACTCTGGAGCTGCTTACATGCTGACCTCACATTGCAGCTGCTAACATGCTGACCTTACACCCCAGCAGCTCACATACTGACCTCACACCCCAGCTGCTCACACGCTGACCTCACACCCCAGCTGCTCACACGCTGACCTCACACCCCAGCTGCTCACACGCTGACCTCACACCCCAGCTGCTCACACGCTGACCTCACACCCCAGCTGCTCACACGCTGACCTCACACCACAGCTACTCACACACTGACCTCACACTGCAGCTGCTGACACGCTGAACTCACACCACAGGTGCTCATACACTGACCTCACACCCCAGCTGCTCACATGCAGACCTCACATCGCAGCTGCTCACACGCTGACCTCATACCGCAGCTGCTCACACGCTGACCTCACATTGCAGCTGCTCACATGCTGACCTTGCACCGCAGCCGCTCACACACTGACCTCACATTGCAGCTGCTGACACGCTGACCTCACATTGCAGCTGCTCACATGCTGACCTCACACCTCATCTGCTCACACGCTGACCTCACATTGCAGCTGCTCACACACTGACCTCACACCACAGCTGCTCACACGCTGACCTTACACCCCAGCTGCTTACACACTGACCTCACACCCCAGCAGCTCACATGCCGACCTCACACCCCAGCTGCTCACACGTTGACCTCACACCCCAGCTGCTCACATGCCGACCTCACACCCCAGCTGCTCACATGCTGACCTCACACCCCAGCTGCTCACACGCTGACCTCACACCCGAACTGCTCACACGCTGACCTCACACCGCAGCTGCTCACATGCTGATCTCACATTGCAGCTGCTCACACGCTGACCTCACACCATGGCTGCTCACATGCTAGCCAACATGCTGACCTCATTCTCCCATTTGTTTTTATCACTTGCGTACAGGTTAAGACTGTTCCCTTTATAGTCAGACTTGATACAGTGACCTTGATTTGACTTCTTAGTCCAATTAAAGTTGGAGATATCCAAATGGTAAAGCCGTTCTGGTTAACAGATGTGATCTGTTCGGGGTTCCTCTCTGTTTTTCATGTGGAGATGCTTTAGTTGTGAAAGGAAAAAAAAATTGAAAAACCTTTCAAGCAGCAGATGGTACCTCCGATACTGTGACACAGTTGGGATGTGCTGGATAGAGGGGGACTGTCAGGTTCCATTTTCAAGCTTTCCTAGTAACATTAATGTTCCCCCTTAATCAAGTTTGTGTTGCTTTCAGCGTGGTGGGGACTGTGCAGTTTGAAACTGTTATTGATTTCTTTGTTTTTGGTTACTAGGTAAGTAAGCTAGGTAATAGTCAATACCTATTTACAGGCCAGATATACCAGGTAACTGCACCCCGGGAGGCAAAATAAATATAAAATAATTAGTTTCCAGAGCCAAGGAAATTGTGTGCAATGCAGTTTAATGGAAAGCCTGAGAGCAGCCACACTGTACTTTATAGGGGTACAGTGTGGTTGCCAGGCATTCCATTAAACTGCATTGCGTTTGATTTCCTTGGCTCCAGAAACAGATTATATTACATTTATTTTGACATAGTTTTGTCTACTGGGTCCTTGATCATGATCGTACACTCCTTGGCATCTAGTAGGTCCTCCCTCCTTCTCCCTGGTCCCGGTCTTACACTCCCTGGTATCTAGTGCTGTAAATCCCATCTCCTTCTCCCCGGTCCTTGTAATACAGTCCCTGGCACCTTGTGGTAACTTACTAGTGTTTAGTGGAGCCCTTCTCCTTCCCCGCAGTCTTGGACTTACACTTCTACACTCCTTGGCATCTAGTAGGTCCCCCCTCCCTCTCCCTGGTCTTGGTTGTACACTTCTGTGCTTCTTGTGGGTCTTGTTTCTTTCTCCATTTTCGCAGCGGTACACTTCCTGGCAACTTGTGGGTCTCCGCTCCAGGATGCACACTTTATGGTGTCTAATGGGTCCTACTCTACAAGGTCTGATTATGGGCCAAGCAGTGGCCAGTGGGAGGGAAAGAATGTACTGAGAATGAGAACGGCAGTTAGAATCGGCAGCATACTTTCTGCAGAATAATTCCCATCAAGTCACGCTGCCGTGCCCAGTAGGTGGGAGAATAAAGGCACCGCCAATAAAAATGGATGCGAGCATTTGTATGTTGCAGCCATTTCTTTTACTGCATTTGCCACAACAGTTGGTTAAAGAGCTAGTATACTGCCCAAAAGTGAATATTAGTTGTCAAAAGCAGCCAGCAAGTCACAATGTCTTTTGTTGAATCTAAACAGTATCATCTGTCTGAAATGTAAGACATACATTGTGACGTATCCTGTACTGTATGCTGATGAACTGTATCAATAAATATAAGTTTTTAAAAAATGCAGTCGGTTATTACCTTTTATGTCTGAGGTACTTACATAGAAACATAGATTTTGACGGCAGATAAGGACCACTTGACCCACCTAGTCTGCCCATTTCCCTACCTACAGGATAAGCTGCAGATCCTAGTTAACCAGCAGCCTACTTCTTCCTACTCCCCACCAGAATTGCCTTATGTCTGTCCCATGAATTCTTGAATTCCCCCACTGTTTTTGATCCCACGATCTCCTCAGGAAGGCCGTTCCATGTGTCAACCACCCTCTCTGTGAAAAAAAATACTTCCTCACATTGCCCCTGAGCCGTCCCCCCTCTATCTTCAGTTTGTGTCCCCTTGTTCTTGCACATCTCTCTTTCAGAAAGATCTACCCTCTTGGACTTTGTCGATTCCCTTGAGGTACTTGAAAGTTTCTGTCATGCCCCCTTCCTCAAGGGTATACATATTAAGCTCCTTACAAATGCTGGCATCCATTGTTATTGGTGGTGCATTTATTCTCCTACCCACTGGGCATGGCAGCGTGACTCGATGGGAATTATTTTGTAAAAAGTATGCTGCCAATTCTAACTGCTGTTCTCATTCTCAGCATGGCTCAGTTGGTAGCACGTCCACCTCTGGACCAGAAGGTCGTGGGTTCTCGTCCCACACTGGGATTGGACTTTCACCTAAAAACACTGGCATCTGAGTGCAGTACTGCTGGGGTGTGCCGTCCTTCAGATGAGACATTAAACCACGGTCCCTTCTACCCATCCTGGTGGGTGTCCAGGTGGAAGTAAAAGAACCCAGGGCACTCTTCGCAAAGAGAAGGAAGCATTCCTAGTGTCTTGGCTAACATTCCCCTTCCCGCGAACCAGTTCATGCAATTGTCCAGGCTGTGTGTGGGTGTTGATGTGCAATATGGCCGCCACTACACATTCAGTCACTTCACTACCAGTCTAGCATTACTCGTTAAGCGCTTTGGGATACACTGTGAATGAAAGGTGCTATATAAATGCTGATTCTTCTTCTTCTTTAGTCTCTCTTTGTATGGCTTCTGTTGCAGACCCTGCACCATTTTAGTTGCCCTCCTCTGGACTGCCTCCATCCTGTCTGTGTCCTTGTGGAGATAGGGTCTCCAGAACTGCATGCAGTACTCCAGATGGGGTCTCACCAGCTGTCTGTACAGAGGGATAACAACTTCCTGTTTTCTACTGGTGATACCTCTTCCTGTATATCCCAGTATCCCCAGCCATCCTTACTGCCTTCTCACATTGCTTGCTTACCTTTAGGTCATCTGATATGATTACCCCAGGTCCCTTTCCATTTTTGTTGTTAATACCCCCCCCCCATCCCGCACTGTGTACTCTTACCTTGGGTTTTTGTTTCCCAGGTGCGATACTTTGCACTGAATCTAAGCTGCCATACCTTTGACCATTCCTCCAACCTTGCCAAGTCCCTTCTTTTCATTTTCCCTTCGATTAATTAGAAGTCTTTTTACCTGATGTTTTTAAAGAGCTGCTGACGCCTCAAAGAAAACTTTGACACACATAATACTTGGGCACAATTCAGCTTGCATTCCATATATATCCTGCAGCTTTCTCCTTTCCATTATTTATTACAGAAGGAAATATACGTGATATGTGCCCCTTTGAGTTCATCAACCTCTACAGCTTACTCCTTACTTGAAATCATAATCTTCTGTTGTGACATCACAATCAGTATCCATGGGAGTAACTGTGATGTCACAAGCAGTGCATTATGACTTCAGGTAGGGAGAAAGCAACAGGAATAGATTAACTCTTCAAGAGCAAAGATCCCCTTTCAATGCAAATGACCTCAGTAATAAATAATGTGGAGGAGAACTACAGAACTAATGTGAAATACAAGTGTAATTGAGTCTAAATACTGTGTCTTGCTGATGTGCTCCTGAAGGCGTCAGCTGCTCTTTAAGGTGGGATGTATTGAACAGCACTCTGCCTGGCAGCTGACATAATCAGTCTCTGTTCCTCCCATTACATCATCAGCACTGTGACCTCACTGACTAGACTCTTTCATTTTTGGCTCCAGTCACTCTGCCCCTAGTCTAAATTAACACCAGTTTGATAGCTGTAGCTGCTGACCGTACCACTGCTGCCCCTACTCTTTGTGGCAACCTCTGTACCTAGTGGCATGGATGACCAGTTGGTAAAATACCTCCTGTAGAATCATCACTGAGCACAGATATCCACTCCCTGATGCTGTCCCAGTCCCGATCCAGTTCCTTCCGCATTCCGATCATCTGCCCCAGCATCAGGCGCTTGCCCGTTCAGGGCACCGACTGTCCTCAGACCTAGCAAGGGAATCTTGGTCTTTATAGTGGTGCTGCTTCCTGTCCTCTGACCTGGTAAGAGAATATTCATTTGTGTGGTGATACCTCTCTGGTTCAAGATCAGAATCTCATATCACCCCAAAAGACATGTCTGTCAAAACAGACAGCTTTCAATAAATCATGTAGTATACTCAGCCAGCTGTCCCTCCAGATTTCAACTTCACTTCCAGTGATTAACTGTAATGGAGTCCTTCCATTCGGCATCATTAGAAACTTGAAATGTTCACCGGCCCAGTGGCGCAGAGGGTTGAGGTGCTGGACGCCCCACTTCGAACCACGCCGGCGATCCGGGTTCAGGAATGGACTTGGGACACCAGGGGCTGGCAGGAGAAGGAGAGGATTGAACGTCCAGAGTAACGGGTGGGTTGGGTGGCGAGCCTCGCTCTGTAGTGGCTCCCGGTGGAGACAGGGAGTACTACAAGCAGCACAGGAGGGACAACAAGAAAAAAGCGGAAAACTACTTTGGTGGCCGCCGGATGATGGCTTCCAGGCTGTACGCTGCCAGAACCTCCGGGAGCGTACTCCACCACAGCAGCAGCACAGTGGATCAGTAAAATAGAGTGCGCTGGGTGTCCCCTGCCCCTGGTGCCTTCCCCCTCGGAGGAGGGGGACCCGTCCAGCGAAGGGATATGCCGGGATACCCGGGGAGTTGGCTGCAGGTCTGTGGTAAGGAGAGAGCTCGGGAAGAGGGTAGCTGGGGCAATAGCAGCACTAGGAAGCCCAAAGGAGGAGGTAATAAAAAAAAAAAAAAATCTGAAATGTTGTAAAGCATTTAGAAGTGTATACCAAGCCGCCTCCGTTGGGCCAAGTGATGGGGGATTGCTCTGGCAGCCTGGGTTCGGATACCACATCCGGGATGTCTGGAGTGAGGTTGTCAGGGAGGATGTTAAAGCATCCTTTGAACGCTCCCCTCTGGGGGGGGGAGCTTGCAGTGCCACTCTGTAGCAGCTCCTGGTGGTGGCTTGTGGAGGTGTTGCTGACAGCGTGGATGACCACGTGCCATTTGGCACCACCTCCCAGGTCAGCCGTGCATACATGCAAGCATTTTAGGGGGGGGAATGAGCGGGACACAGAAAAGGGAAAATGTAGCTCCGGCACGCCAGATGCCGGGCCTCTCTGCCCCTCCCCATGCCTGGACCCTACTTGCCAACACACCCGACGGTCATGCCCCCTCTGGACACCACATGTATGCTCCTCCACTAGGCCATGGCGCAGCCCCCGGCAGGGACAAGCCAGCCAGTGGAGAGGGAAGCAACAAGAGCTCTCAGGCGCATTCCCCACGACAATGACCAGGGGAGGCCCCAGCAGGGACAAGCTGGCCCTTGAAGGTGAATGGAGGTCTGGACTGGAAGCATGACCCAGCAAGGTATAAGACGAGTGGTGTCTGGTGCAAGAAAGAGGCTGCATTCTAGGGGGCCTGAAGGAGAAGGGTGCCGGGAGGCACTGTGGGACCAAAAAAAAGGTGTATGCCATATCACTGCTTGGGGCGTACTGGATTTTAGCCATAAACTGTCTCCCTTTGGTGGGACTAAATTGTGGTTTGTCTCTGGGTGCTGGTGGTAATGACTGGGAACCTAGGTTTGGGTTGTGCAGCAGTGCCACAGTGGATAGTATAGTTTGGAAGGGCTGACCTCTGGATTGCTTAGAGCAGGTGTGAGATGGTGGTATAGTTCCAAGGCCAGGTCTTTAATGGCCTGTAGAAATTTTCGGGGGGGGAGGGTAGCAGATGTCTTCCATTTCAGTGGCTCCATGGCAGTGACTCTATGTACGCATGTTTTTTTTATTTACTTGTACAACTGGAGATATCGTTGCACTCAGGAGCTCATTTACAAAGGTTCCTCATCAAAATGGAAGAGGTCACACAAAGCAAAACATAAAATGAAGGAATTTACAAAGCAGAACAGATAAGAACAGGAGCAGCATCAGTTAAACTTTATCCTAGTAGGTTACAGTGAGAACAGTAGTGGACAAAGAGCCGTTACACGTGTAGGCACATAAGACACTAGTAACTGCATTGCAGTTCATAATGAGAAGCAACGTGAGAATGTACAGTCAAGTCAGGCTGTTTATGCAGTCCGTAATAGGTAGCTTGGAGTGGACACATTCTCAGGACTGGTAGCAGTTGCAGCTAGATCCTAAGGAGAGGAGTTGTTTCAGCCCCACTTTATACTTTGCTAGGTTAGATAGGTGAAGCAGGGTGTCTGGTACGTCATTTAGCCAGAGGGGAGCTCTGTAGGCAAAGGAGCATTGGGCTAGGTTGGTCTTAGAGTGGTACTGTTAGTACTTTCCTTGCCATACTTGTTGTTGAATGTTGTCTTGAACGGGGAGGAGGAGAATTTGGATGGCAGTTTGTGAGAGACTCTGGAGAGCCTTCATGCCCAGCATGCAAACCTGGGGCCTGATGTTTAGATGGTTGTGTATTCTTCTTCCAAACCCAGAATTTGGGGTAATATTTGCACTGTAATGCAGCATGACATTTTTTTGGGGGCATGGTAATGTTGGACCTGCCATCCTTTAGATGAGGATTTAAATGGAGATCCCTTTGCCCATCTCTGGTTATTGTCCGGGGTGTAAATTAAAGGTCCCATGTCACTTATCATAAGAAGAGTAAAGGAGTTTCCTTGGTGTTCTGGCTAAAATGTCAATAAAACAGAACCATGTAACCCACCCCATAATTTTTTAAGCTGGAAATCTAAAATCCTGTAGCATTTTGTCACCTGAACCTTTTGGCCAAATAACAGAACTCTTAGCCAGACACTGACTGTGCCATGTCCCTCCTTTTAGTCCAAATGGTCTTCCTCTCTTTAGTGGCGGGACTAAATGGTAGTTGTCTCTGAGTGCTGGTGGTGGCTGGGGAGATCAGCTAAGTTTTAGATTGTGCAGTTATGCCACAGGGGGTGGCATGGTTAAGGAGGGATGATATTTTCATTTGCCTGAATGGTATGGGGCTGGTGTGAGGTGATGGTGTAGTAAAAGGCTGGCTCTTTCATTATCTGCAGATTTTTTTTTTTTTTTTTGCAGGGGCAGGGTACGGCTTCCATTTTAGTGTCTCCATGGCAGTTGCTCAGCAGGTAAAAAGGTCACCTCTTGGGCTGGAAATCAAAACTTGGGATAAAACCCAGTACTGACACTGTAGTGCAGCATAAAGGGAGTGCACTGTTGATGTACCATCCTTCAGAGACGTTAAACCGTGGTCACTTGTGCGCACCTCTGGTGATTGTGGGTGCAAGCTAAAGACTTCCAAAGCACTTATCATTATTGAAGTGCAGAGCCGGCTTACTGGTGCAGCAGTAGTGCTACTGTTTACAGTGTCAACTACCCAGGTTTGGAAATGAACCTGGTGCATCAGAAGGTCGGCTGGGAAGAGGGAGGATTATTTGTTCAGAGGACAGCTCTCCTCCCTTGTGGTGGAGAGCCCAGGCTTCCTGCTAGGTGGCCATCACCTGGTGGAGACTAGGTGGTAGCACAGCAGGGAGTCTCAGAGCATGGGCTAATCGAGATGCTTGGTTCGTGTGCATTCAGTGGCATGCATACCTACTTGCATCATTGTACTGTGTGGCCTTGGGTAGGGAGGAGAACGAGGCCGAGAACAGTGCCTGATGGCTGGATGATGCCCAGCTTGCTACAGGTCCCACGGCACCACCCGAACAAAGCCACATCTGGATGCAGACACGGGGTGCAGGACAGCCCTTCCCCTGGCCCTACCTCTTGGGAAATGTGTGAGGGATACTTGGCCAGAAAGTCCTGGAGGAGGTGGTTGCTGCCCTTTGAGATGAAGTGGTAGGGGGCATTGGGACATGAGATAAACACCTTGCTTAAAAAAGTGTAGGGGAGTTTTCTCCCTGTCCTGACAAACCTGTCTATAAAATAGGTCTGCGTAAGCTGTAACCCAACCCCAGCAGTGTTTAAGCTGGAAACCTAAAATCAGTTAACACTTTAACTAATTGTCACTTGAACCTTTTAGTCAAATGACAGAACCCTTAGCAAAACCGTGAATTTTGCTCTGCAGCATGTGGAAATACAGTAGCAGTTAAGATGTTTGTATAATGGTATTGATTGACTAAATTCAGAAATGCAAAGCAAAATGTTATTTGGCTTGAGGCAACTTGAACACTGCGCCAGGATGTGCCTGGAAATGAATTGCCACAGCTCAGTGTGCCTTTCCTGATTATAAAAATAAATGTTGGTGTGTTGTTTCATTTAAGACAGGGAATTGGATGGAGGGGAGGGTGGCGCCTTCTCCCTCTGCCACACCAACCTGTCATGTTTGTTTCTGGGTGTTGACGAGGGCTATGCATGGCAGCCAGGGTCAGGATTGTGCATTGCTATGTGGGAACAGTGTGATTGGTGAAGGATGTACAGTGCTGATGTAAAATATTTTGGCTATCTTAAACCTTTGTCTCTCTTGATCGTATGCTGCACTTTTTGTTGCTGTTGCCCCTTCTGCTCCCATCCCACCTCATCCCTGTGAGTCTCCACTGTGCCCTGGCTCGCAAGTGCCCACAGATGAAAACTGTAATTGGAAAATTGGAAATGTGTTTTCACAGCCAACAGTGACAACCCAACCTTCATTCATCTGCCCCACTCAGCCTAGTGCCATTGAAGCATACTGCCGGAAGCGTGCTCTGAGCAGAAATGCAGTCCAGTGGAGTGGATAACTCCCCAGCCTGCCACTAACAAAGTGGGCATAACAGCAGGCAGGAGGTGCCACCACAAGTTTACCACCATGCAGCTTGTAGGAAGTGAACATGTGCCAAATACTGTGTAGCACTGCTCCCAAACCGAGCCCATGGGGCTGATCGTAAAATGAAATAAAAATCTGCACATTTTATTCTCTCCTGGAGCTTTGAGATTCAGAAACCTCATGTGGGCTTTCACATTCCTTTCCCAAACTGTGGTCACTGTGCCAGGACTTTGTATTTTCATTTGTTTTATGACTTCAGTAATTGCTGCTGTCTTTTACTGCAAATGACTCATCATTCGCGCCCCCCCCCCTTTTTCTGAGTGTGCTGCTGGTTAATGTCAGATGTGAGTTTAACAGAGAGCCGTAGTGTCAGTTTCACTTAGCTGCAGCTGAGCTTGACTGAATTGTTGTTGCAAGTTGGAGTTAATGTAGGAATGGGGGTGGGTGGGATAGTTGTATTTATACTAATAAAATGAATGGGTATGGGGGGCAGGCCTCTGTAGAACCTCTGCCTCTAGTAAAGGCCCTTCCTGGAGGCTGGGTCCGGGTCTGTGATTGCAGAGACATGGGCCACATCATTACCAGCCATTGAAAAGTGTGGGGAAAAAGACTGGCGCTACCAAGGAGGTGGTGCTCTTAAGGATGAAAGCAGGAGAGGCTGAAGGTGGTGCCAGGCCCAGGTAAGGGCTGCTAACACTGAAGGTGGGGTGCACCAATACAAGTGCACACAGTCTGCAGGTTGTGTGGAGAAGTGAAGCTGCTGGTGTGCCAGTTCCCTAAACCATGTTCATTGGAGTGGTACTTCCTCCTGGGCAGATAATGCTGGGTATTAGCTGAGGTGTGTCCTGGTCATCAGGCATCATTACCATTGCATGATCAAGCCAAAGCAGGGATGGTGTGTACTTGTTTTATATACCAAACATGGTTGAGTTCAGAGAAAAAGTCATCCATCCTCTGTTTTTTTTCTTTTTATCCCACCTTACTACCCACTCACCCCACTCCTTCAGACTTGATCACCCATGGCGATTCTACCACAGTCTGCCCCTAGAGTGTCTGCTTTACTCACCTTTACCTTCCTCCTTCTGAAGCGCCTGCTCACATTGGGGTCTGCCCATGGTAGTTTGTCCAGGATTAGGTCAGTCATCATCCTGGGGTAGAGCAGGGTTTTCTTTCCGCATTTTCTCCCTCTTAGGTCCCACTACCCCCTGAGGACATCGGCATGCAGGACTGCCATCCAGGCAGACGACATGCTGATGCGCGTCGTTGCCAAGTGCCCACAACGTCCTCCCCTTCCCGGTTCCGAAGAACTGCCTGTGCCCTGATACCCATACTTCCACAGGCACTGGTGCATCAGGTGCTCAAGGCACCCCAGGAACCCACCCCGGAGGAGGAGGAGAGCATCCATTGGGAAGTTCGATTGTCCTCTGTCCCCGATGGCCCGAGTCTGTTCACGAACCCTGGTTGCCAGAGTGGTGCAGGGTGTAGTGCCCAGCGCCTCAACCCTCAGTGCCACCGGGTCGGCCCATCCATCCTCAGTTTGTTCCTGAAGTAGACAGGATGAATCTACTCCGATTTGCTTCTCGAAGGGAGAGGGACTGGCTGTCGTCACAACCTAATGGGCAGCGATGTGCTATTCCATGATTTTATTCTTCTGAAAACTTCAAGCAACTTGAATGATTTGATACAGATCTCAACATGTCAATCAAATGAGCACTGTTTTATTTTAAACATAAGCAATAAGACACACCAGGGCGTGTAATTATACAAGGCTTGAGAATGTTGTTAGGCATGAGGCACTTGTGCTGAGAACCCAAAAACACACACGATTAAACTACAATACTCCACCATAATTACATATTCCTGAAGTGTCTTAATGCACTTATAAAAGGATGCTAGCTATACAAAAAAAAAAGTTGTATGCTTTTTAAAGTGTGTTCTTTAGAGGACATTATTGCAGAAGAAAAATTATCTCTGTCAGTTTTAAATGCTCTGGCCCCCCCCCAACACACACACACTTAGTTGTGAGGTGAGAACTCTGGCTGTTCGTCTCGGCAATAGTGAGACATGTGCAGCTTGATGCTAGTCTTCCTCCCATTGAAACACTGATGTGATGGCAGGTGGAGCAAAAGAAAGAGACCCAGTAATAAACAAAAAGAGCCCAAACATGGAGCTAAAGGCAGTCTCGCTCTTTATTTCGTTCAAGAGCTGGATGCTGTTCAAGGTAATGCTTGATAGAAGCTTGATATTCAGAGACATTGGTGGTTTCATTCAGCGTCAAGGGGGATGCTCTGGTTGGCAGTGAAGAGAGGAGAGTGATGTTTGGAGCCATTGGCGGTTTTTGAGCAGCAACAGGGTAGGTTTTGACAGACCTTGAAGAGAGGAGCGTGATGTTGGGAAACATTGGTGATTTACACCTGCAACAAGGGGAGGCTGTGACTGGTGTACTAATATGATGTGTACAGAATGTCAGCATGAAAGAAATACAGGCATGTAATAATGCTTAGATAATTACATGCCAATGCTGGCTTTAAGTCAGATGGATGGCTAGAGTTTTTGTATTAATTTTGTAAAGAGATGTAGCCCACATTTTGTGGGTGTTAAATCTTCCAAGAATCAATTTTCAGTATTCAGTCCTACATATGGGTCTAAGCCAGAGGCACTGGGACCCATCCAGAGCAAAGTCTTTTGCAGCCTAGGAGGGGAATGAGGGTGCCTGTGTTGCACACAAGGCCGAAATAGTGATGTCACACTCATGGGTTGGCCAGTAACCGATGCCAGCCCCCTCCCTTGCTCAGTTCTGTTTTCCCTGACGAATGTGCACTGGGGAGCCTCAGTTATCAAAACTGCATTACTACTTCCTCAGTTCATTGCAGTTTTTCTCTCTTGATACCATGTTTTCAGTGCCTTTTTTTTTTTGTTTAACTGTTGTAGTTCAGCTGGCCTGGTGGTGCTGAGGGCTGAGGCGCTGGATGCCTTACCTCACGCTAGGCCAACAACCCATGTTCAGAAATGAGCATGGGCCGCCGAGGGTTGACAGGGAAGGAGAAGGATCGAGCATCCGGGGGACAGCTCTCCTTCTCCAGGGGGAGGGGGGTGCCAGTGGTCAACATTCGACTGTCCCTAGCAGAGGCTGGGGGGCAGTGTGCCGACACTGCAGAAGGGGGATGGAGATGGGGCAGATGCCTGCAGGAGCATGTGTGGATACGTGTGCACTCCCTATGCCGGCGTCATTGCATGCCTTACCTCCGGGGAGAAAATGTAGAAGAAAAACAATGCTGTGGTGCATGACGGAGGGCACCTTTCCTGGCTAGCCACTACACTGGCCACACTGGATCCAGTCTCCGGCGGGGGTTAGGGAACCCCGCCTGCCCCAAAGCCCTGGGGATAAGGGTCAGCGCTGGTAGATTCCGGGGGTCGGGTCTGGGGGCTCCCTCTTGAGGCAGGGACTGTGGCAACAGGAGTAGAAAGTAGTAGCAAAAAATAACAAAATTTGTTGTAGTTCAGCGCTGAACCCTTTTCTGTTTTGTTGTTTATTTTTTCGTGTCCTGAGGAACATAAGAAGACCAAGAAGAAGAACAAGGGTGGCCCCCTCCCATGTGTCAGTGCTCCTGTGGGGGTCATGGCAGTATATCCTAGAGGTTAGAGTGATGAGCTGTGAATGAGCTTGGTTTTGGTTCCCACAACCTCCACTTGTGTACTGTGTGACTCTGAGCAAGTCACTTAATCTCCTAGTGCTCCCAGGTCACACCTGAAAACAGGCACTTGTGCCTAGTGGGCCTTACCCAGTTACAAAAGACTAAAATAAAATAAAAATTTTGTTGTCCAGGACCGACCTGATGACTGTGGACCTGCCTTGACACTAACCACAACATGGATTGGTGCAGCACCTGCTTCTCCATGGACTTCCACACCCTCAAGCAGTGCACATTGAAATGGGGCCACGATCTGCTCACTTTGAGGCAGATGTTGACCAGGGATCCCAAGATAAGGTCCCTGGGCTCTTCCCCTGAGCCCCTTTTCAGTACCTGTGTTACCCTGGAAGTGCAGAACACTCCCCGCACTTGTCTTGCTGAAGCGTCGGAGGCCTGGGGGGCTTAGGTGGACAGCTGGCTTCTGGGTGTCCAGCTGAGCTCTCTTCCTAGTCCATCGGCCCTTTGGGGCGCAGACATCCCCAGTGGTGATGCTGAAGTTATACTCTTGGCCTGCACTGATGAGAACCTCAGTGTTGTAGCCTGGTGACACCCGAGCTCCTGGTACTAACATCAGTACTGATGAGCAGGGCGGCATTGGTCATGAGACCAGGCTCCCTTCTGGCCCTGCTTTCAGTGCCAGATAAGGGAAGGGTTCCAGAGTCGGCCCTGTGTTGGATTGGACCCTTAGGTAATTGTTATCTCTTCCCCTGAGCACCTTAGTTGCCTGGGGAAGAGGATGATGCCAGACTTGGGCCTGTGGACAGAGCTGGTAAGGATGGAGGCCTACCTGGACCTGGTTCGAAGCCCATCTCTAAGCCTAGAATGTCCCTTGTGGTTGTCCCAGGACTGGCTCCAGGGATGGCGCCAGGTCCCCTTCTGGCACTGTTTGTGTCCCCGGTTCGGTTTCTGGTGCTGGTCCCGGTGCCATTTGCTTCACTCGGTGTGGTTCTGGTGCCATTGGTGGTGCTTGGTCCAGAGCCAGCGTGGGGTATACACCTGATTTGAATTTCAAGCTTGGCCTGGGGGGCAGTGTCTGCCCTGGTGAGGGGTTGGGGCATGGCACTGGTACTGGTGGCAGCTCCAGTGAAAGCCCCAGTGCTAGCCCGGTGCCTGGCTTCTTCCCAGAATCGGCTGACCCTGACAGTGGTGGGGACATTGGTCACCTTGTGGGACCTGTACGGCTTTACTCTCCCCACCTTGGGGTTCGGGTGAGTTTTCCAGGCCCTCTCTCCGGGCGAGGTCCCCTGATCATTCACACAGCCCTGGCAGAGTATCTGTCCGGTTGATCCATTTCCCTCCTCCTCTGCCCCCCTCCCCTGCATACCTTGATATTTTGGGTCCCCAGGGGCCCATGACTTGGGATCAGTTTGTCAACGGCTGGTGTGTTCCACCAATACTACATTAGGGCAGACCAGGCCCTATTCAGGCCTGAAGGCCCTGCACCTCCATTGCTTGGATTCATCTCCTCTGCTCCTAGTTCCTCTTCTGAGGAAGAGGATTATTCAGTCCACCTCTTCTCTGATGCTGACTACTCCCAGTACCAGTGGATCTTACTTCAAGGGGGAGCTCTTGTAGCAGGGTATACCCATTAGGTCTAATACCACAGCCCTTGGGACCCACCGGAAAAAACTTAGCTAGCAGTACCCAGCGGGGACCACCCCCTGACATTGGCTCTACCCCGACGTCAGTCACGCTGTGAAGGGGGCGGACCCCAGCTCCACCTCAGTTCTTTTCCCACCGCAGACCTGCTCTCGTTGGGAAAGCCTTAGTGTGTGCTACAGCAGTTCCAGTGAAAAGTTGTACATTTTCTCCATTTTTCTTCTCTTTCGACCAGTTTTTCGTCCTCCTTCTTACCTCCGTTCCAGCATATGTCTTCACCATTGTCGGTCTCCTCCTCTGGTCCCAGGAAGACGAAGTGTGCCTGTGGCCACCACATTCCATCCAAGGATGGCCATGAGAAGTGCGTCTTCTGTTTGGGACCAGATCACGACAGCACCGCCTGCAAGATCTGCAAAGGCTTCACTAGCAGGATCCGCATTAGACGCCTGAAGGCTCACCTGTTGGAACAGAAGATGGACGTCATGCAAACCTCTGGGGAAAAGGGAAAGCACCGGGACAAGTCTCACAAGAGGTCAGGGGACATGGACCATAGCCAATCCCACCATCAGTCCCGCTCTCATCTTCTCCCCCCTCCCAAGAAAAGGCCTCCTCTTCCAGCTCAGGTGGGTCCAACTGCTAGAAGCACTCGAAGCCTGAGGAGAGACCCAGGCTGGAGCTTCCTGCCAAGACACTGACGCTAGCCAAGGTAGGAATCTCTTCGGACAAGCCGACGAAGGTGAAGGTTACACCGCTGTGTATAACCTCCGCTCCGGTGGAGTCTGCCAAGGCCTCTTTGGCACATGCTTCGGCCTCACCAAAGAAGGCCTTGGCAATGGCCCTACCTGGTTCGGGTTAGCGGCTGAGCAAGGACCCAGGCCCCCAGGCTAAGTCATCCACTGGGTCCCATCCCTCCAGTTTGGCCACTTCAGAGCCGATGCTGGCCAAGACACTGATGCCGGCTGAATTGCCTAAGGCCGAGGGGGGCACTGGTGAACCTGCGCTGGTCAAGGTGCCATCACTGGCCCCGAAGTCTTCGACTCTGGAGGGCTCTTCTCCAGGTTCTTCCCCGGGAGCCCTGCCAGACCTCCCGGCTTGCCCTATTCTCTTGAAGGGGATGGTGGCATCGTTGTTTCCTAAGGAGGAGTTGCAAGAGCTCTTCTCCTTCTGGTGGAGTCAGGTCAAAAAGGAGGAGACTCCACCAAAGCCGGACCCGACACCGGTTCCCGACCGAGCGGACAACCAAGAACCGAGGGTTTGCATTGGGTCGCTAGTTAAGACTCCATCGAGGCGGCGCAAGCTGTCTGATCCGCACCCCTCTGTTACATTCCGGTCTTGGTCGCGGACCACTGATGGCAACCTTCCAGATCGGCAGCCGTCGCCGGTCTAGGCCCAGGAGCAGATCCCGCAGACTCCATAGATCTCCATCTAGGCGGGCTCACTCCTCTACCTGATGTCAGTCCAAGGACAGATGTCAGTCGTCGCTCTGTCTTTGGTCCTTGGGCCAGTGTCTGTCCATCAGCCACTGACACTTGGGTGAGGGTAGTCCTTACAGACGCAGCTTGGACTCTTCCTGGTCCAAAAGCCGGTCTTCCTCCTCCTCTTCATCTTTCTCAGGAGTTGGGGGTTCTCCTGGGGACAAGGATCTACCCCGCTTGCCTCCCGACGATCCAACTTCCGTGGACGTCATGAGGCATATCCAGGCCTCTTAACGTGTGGGAGATAGAGGACTTGGATCCGGAACGCCGGAGACTGGCTCATTACTTGAGGCAGAAGGAGCGCAAGCCTTTGGTGGTGCCTCCTCTGGTTGACACTTTCCAAGACCTTACCAGGATAACTTGGAAGCATCTAGCCTCAGTCCCAGCGATTCCCAAAAAGTCGGACAGGCTATACAAGGCCCCAAGGGATGAGCCTTTATTGGCATTTATTATAGTAATGATGGCTGCTCATGACAAATCTAAGCAGCCGAATCATCTCAGCTCCCAGCCTCCAAACCAGGAATCCTGTTACTTGGACCAGGTGGGCAAGAGAGTATACTCTGCTTCCACCTGCTCCACTTGTTCCCTTAATTTCCTCACGCATATGGTTCAGTACCAGAATGCATTTTGGTAGAAAGAACAGGAGCTAGCCAATGTCTTGCCAGACTCTGCACAGAAGACGGAGCTTCTGAACATCTTAAAGTCAGACTCTGACGTGGGCATACATGTTCTTTGTGCCTCGTGCGACACTGCGGATACGGCAGCAGCATCAGGTGTCTGCCTCAGGCGCCATGCCTGGTTGAGGGTCTCAGGATTTCACCAGGATCTGCAGTCTGGAATCAGGGATCTCCCATTCCAGGGTTCCGTGCTCTTTAGGCAGGAGACTGAGAGTCTTATCTCTCATCTTCAAGAGTCAGGCAAATCTATCTGGTCCGTCCGACAAATGTATAAGAGGGACCAGAAGCATGCTGGAAGATGGCCATTTCGTAAGTCCTCAGGCCAGCAAGCCCATGGAAACCAGCAGGATCAGAGAGACGGCTTCAAAAGGAAGGCCAGCAACCAGCATCCTGGAGGCGCTCCCTTTCAGGCCCCAAGTCCTCCGATGCCTCTCTGCCCACTCCTGGCTCTACCCAATGTTTCCCTATCGACCCCCCCCCCCTCCAGAGGAGGCACCAGGGGAGGTGGTAGGAGGTCGCTTCTCCCTCCATCTGGAGGGATGGAGCTCTATCACTGCGGAACAGTGGGTCCTGGACATCATAAGGAGGGACATATGCTGGAGTTCACCGAGATCCCTCCAGAAACTCGACCGAGGTCCTCCAGATATTCTCCTTCTCACTTCTTATAGAAACTGAGATTCAGACCGTCTTGCAAAAAAGGGCGATAGAACCAGTTCCTCTGCAGCAGCAAGGAAGAGGGTATTACTCCCATTTCTTCCTGGTCCCAAAGAAAACACAAGACCTTCGGCCCATCCTGAACCTCAACTCTCTAAACAATTATATCGAATACCGAAGGTTCAGGATGGTGACCCTTCCAGGTCTCATTCCTCTGCTGCACCAGGGAGACTGTCTCTGTTCCCTGTAAATGCAAGATGCGTATATGCATATCAGGGTCTTGTCCCCCTCATAGGAAGTACTTGAGGTTCCACTTTCAGGGGGAACATTATCAGTTCTGGGTTCTTCCATTCAGCCTCTCTCCACTCCTCGAGGCTCCACCAAATAATCTGCCAGAGGTAGCTGTGGCTCTAAGGCGCAAAGGGTATTGTGCCTTTCCTTACTTCTGATTGGCTGCTTGCAGCCCCGTCAAGGATGCGCCTAATTCAAACTCTTGTAGACACTTATACTCTATTCCAAGAGGTGGGGATCACCCTGAACCTACCAAAGTCTTCCCCAGAGCCCAGCCAAAGACTCGTCTTTATAGATGAGGTCTTGGACTTGGTCCAGGGCATGGCTTTTCTCCTCCAGGAGAGGGGAGCTCACCTGCCGGGAAACAACCGGATCGGTCCTAGTAACACCTCAGGTCCAAGCCAGGACCTTCCTCAGACTTCTGGGGCACATGGTAGCGGCCATCCCTTTCACTCCCTTGGCCCGCCTCCACATGAGGGTCCCACAATGGATGCTCAGGGTGCAGTGGGATCAAAGCTCCGACGATCTGGACCATATGGTCAGGATCTCAGAGCCGGTCAGGAGGACCCTGCATTAGTGGTTGGACCCTCTCAATTTGGAGAAAAGGTCCCCTTTTGTCAGGAGTCCCAAAGCCTGACTCTGACAGCAGATATCTCCGATTTGGGATGGGGGGCGCACCTCTGGGACAGCCGAACTCAAGACATCTGGACCCAGAGGAGCGCAACCTCCACATTAGTGTTCTGGAAATGCGACCGGTCCTCAATGCTTTAAGGGCATTTCAGGAGGACCTCATACCGGGCTCTCTTCTCGTTCAGATGGACAACATGGCAGTTGTCTTTTACATCAACAGGCAAGGGGGGGACTCAATCCTACCCCCTGTGCAGGGAGGCGATGAGAGACTTAGCAGACAGCCTAAGCAGGTCTCAGTCCAAGGTGCATGAGTGGGAGCTACTCCAGTCAGTAGTGGACCAGCTCTTTGGCACTTGGGGTCATCCAGAGCTGGACCTCTATTGCATCTCCACGCGACGCCAAACTGCCAGTTTTCTGCTTGCAAGAGCATGTGCCTGATGTTTTTTGGCCAGACGCGTTGTCCCTTTGTTGGGCAAGGAGGTTTCTTTACTCCTTCCCTCTTATTCAGAGTCTCTTGTTGAAAGTTCAGGCCGAGGTGGCTCGGATGATTCCAATCGCCCCACTATGGCCTCGACAGATTTGGTTCCCACTACTTCAGTGGTTGTCCTCAGAACCCCCCAATTCTGCTGCCAATATGCTCACAATTGCTGTCCCAGGATCAGGGCAGGCTGGTTCATCCAGATCTCGGGTCTCTGCACCTTCATGCATGGCTCCTGCAGATGTAACCACATCAAGGTACAGGATCTTCCAGGAGGTGGCGGACGTCCTCGTTTCAGCAAGGAAGCCCTCTACTCGATCCACTTACGCTATGAAGTGGAAATGTTTTTGTTTATGGGCTTTGTCTCACCATTTGGACCCCCTTACCTGTCCAGTGAACTCAGCGTTACAGTACCTCCTCTCCTTATACCAGCAAGGCTTGAGCTACTCTTCCACAAAGGTGCATATGTGGGCTATTTCTGCTTATCATGTCCTTTTTGGAGACAGGACATGGCCTGCACCTTTTTACGTGGCATTTTACATTTGAGACCTCCCATTAGGGATCCTGTCCCTTCCTGGGATCTCCTTTTTGTGTTAGAGAAGCTCACTCTCCCCCCTTCCCTTTGAACCTGCAGCAGAGTGTGAGCTGCATAACCTTTCCTGGAAGGTTTGTTTTTTGGTTGCTGTTACTTCAGCTCGAAGGGTTTCTAAGCTTCATGCCCTGATGTGTAAGGAGCCTTATTTAATTTTTCACAGGGAAAGGGTTTCCCTCAGAACAAATCCTAAGTTTCTTCCCAAAGTGGTCTCAGAATTGACTCTCAGCCAGTCGGTTGACCTTCCAGTTTATTATTCTACCCCTGCTAATGGGGGAGAGGATCTCCTACACACATTGGATGTCCACAGGGCGCTGAGGTACTACCTCACGTATACAGCGGTATACCGTAAATCGGAGCAATTGTTTGTGGCCTTTGTGCCACAACATATGGAAAAAAACAGTATCTAAACAATTTATTTCCTGGTGGCTTGTCCACTGTATTGTGTTTTGTTATGACAGGCACGACAAACCTCTGCTGGGCTCAGTTAGAGGTCATTCCACCAGAGGGGTCTCTACCTCATTTGCCTCCTTGAAGAACGTCTCTATACAGGACATTTGTGCTGCTGCTGCTGCTGCTGTTTGGAATTCAGTGCACACCTTTGTTAAGCACTATAGCCTGGATATTGCCTCCAGGCACTGTGCTGGATTTGGCCTGGTAGTCCTTCAGGGACTTTTGTCTTAACCATGCTGTTTTTCTGCCATCAGTTTCCATCTTCCTCCTCCCGGGATTGGTTGCCTCCTTGGCACGGGACTGCTTGGGATTCTGTCCTAATGGTTATAGCCTCCTGCAAGAGCTCCCCCTCGAAGTAAGATAGTACAGTTACGTAAGAACTTACCACAACAGTAGATCTTTGAGAGGAGCTCTTGCAGCAGGCGCTGCTTTCCTGCTCTCCTTCCCTCCTGGAGAGGTTTACAGCATGTCTTTGACAAGCTTCGCCTGGTTTACTTGCTAGAGTCAGTTCTCGGGTCTTGGCAGGTGAACTGAGGTGGAGCTGGGGACCGCCGTCTTTGTAGCGTGACGGTCATTGTGGTGGAGCCGACGTCAGGGCGCAGTCCCTGCTGGGTACTGCTAGCTAAATTTTTTCCAGCGGGTCCTAAGGCCTGCGGCATTAGTCGTAATGGTTATAGCCTGCTGCAAGAGCTCTTTTTGAAGATCTACTGTTACGGTAAGTTCTTACGTAACTGTACTTTCCTGATAGAGATGCGGCTGGAGCTGAATATAAGTTCTTTTGTAAGTTGCAATACTGCTACCCTGATGCTGTCATCACTCTGTCAAGGAATCCAGGAACATCTGGCTCCATCCCATTTGTGCCCCTTCTTTAGCTCCTTAGGACATCCAACGCAGATATTGCACTCCCACGCGGACTCCAGGTGTCATCCCTCACCTCACCTTGGGGATTGTTGTGCTGCAGACCCCCTCTAGGCCTGAGCCCGTGGTGCATGACCATTCACCCGACTAAAAGTTCTTGCGGTGGCACACACTGTGATGTGCACAACTGCACATCAGGCAGCTCATGACAAGCACCTGTGGGCAATGCTAAGTCAGCTCCTAGCATCCCTCCCAGACTACGAGTCAACCAGCCAAGCCTTTCTGCCCGGGGCGTGGAGCTGGTGAGGCATCAAGTGAGGGCATCCTACAATGCCAGCGATGTAGCATCCCAGTTGGTGGGAACAGCAGTCTTCATTCAGTTGGTAGCATGGCTTCACCTCTTCTGGTTGGCACCCCTGGCCTGGCGTAGGGTTCTAAATTCGCATTACCAAGGGGCTCATTTTTTTTCTCTGGCAGGCTCAGATGTGATTTGTCAGGGCACCCTCCTGCTCCCAGGCCACGGGAGCCTCTGCTTACTCCTGCGCATTCTCGGATCCTGCCGGACCTGTGAGAAGTCCCTGCCCTCCAGTGGGTTCTCCCCCTACCAAAGGGTTGAGGGATACTTTTTTCCCTTCAGGTGAGCAGATGTTCTCTCTGTTTTGGGGAACGCTTGGTGCTCTGACCCATATGTGGGACTGCATGGTGAAGATTGATTCTTGGAAGATATGAAAATTGCATATTCACCTTAATTCCTGATCTTCCAGAATATCTTCAAAATTCAGTCACACACCTGCCCACCATCCCCTTCTCATGTAAGAGTTAGGGCCCCTAAGCAGCTCACCCTGTTTTGATAGTGTTCTGGCACTTCTTAACATTCCCTCCAAGCTGTCCTTTCCTGAGGTTTAGCTGTTTTTCTTTCTCCTTTTCTTTTTTTTTTTGCTTGCTCTTTCTTATCCACCCCTGACAGCCCGGCTGCCCACTCCTTCGGTAGCCATCCCCACCACTGCTGCTTCCCCGTTCTGCCATCCACTGCCACCATCCGTCCAAACTGTCCCAATGTATCCTTTCTTTGGGGGGGGGGGCTACCGGTCAGGGAGATCAGAGTGCCTGCAGGTACTTCCTTTCATCTTGGTTGGGCGATGGTGCAGCTCAGGGGCTTTGCGGTGGGGGGAGGCGGGGCTGCTGTCATCTGGCCAGCACGGGTGGACCTTTTTCTTTGTTTCTCCCCACCCACTCCCTCACCCTGATTGGGCCAGACTGGAGTGGTACCTGCGGCAAGGACGTGCAGGGGCACATCGAGGCTACATGCCTCCTAGCATGTCCACCAATCCACCGTAGGTGAGAAGTCCCTGCCCTCCCTCCCAGGAGGGAAGCATCCAATGGAAGCTCTGGAATCCCTCCCTACCGATCTCCGCTCCTGACACCCAGTCTTGGGATGCAAACCCGGGTCGCCAGTGTGCCGAGCAAATCCCTTTGCTCGGCAAAGGGGAGACAGCTTTCTCTTTCCTTTTGAGGAACTTCTTAAAGAAAAACAAAATGGAAGTGGGACCCCTGCCCCTTCCTACGAAGCCCCCCCCCCAAAAAAAAAAAGTATCCCTTTTTCCCTGAACACTCTTTCCTTATGGAGATGCATCCTAGACTTTATCCCCTGGCTGCTGTCAACATGTTTTCCTATCCTGTGTCTTCAGTCTCTGCCATGGGGCTGTGTCAAGACCTCGCTCAGCTGTATCCCAATTCCCACAGTAGCTAGGGAGAGATAGATGCAGCAGGGGGTTGGGTATTTTTTTGTATTTTCTCAGCCTGCAGGCTGGGTGCTTTTTCCCTATGCCCTTCTGAGTTCTCCTTCTTTCAGTGCTTCTGCACTCTTTGAAGTGACAAGAAAACTTCTGTCCTGTACCTTGTTTTTTCTAAGTTGCTATTGCCTCTGCTGCTTGAAGTTTTGAGCTTGTCTCCTAAATTCTTGTCTCTGTGGAGTACAGGATACTGGGTTAAGTTGGCATCTACCTTCTTAATTGCACTGAGGTGCTCTGGGCCTCTTGCTCCAGCCAGAGCTCTATGCCAGGGCTGCTTTCTTCTCTGTCTTCCTGTCCATGTGGCTGCGATAGGCTCTGGCTTTCATACCCGCTACCCTTGTCCCACTTAGGTCCAATCTTTAGCTCTTCTAGTTGGTAGTTAGGTTTTATTAATTTTATTATTTTATATACTATATCCTTTTCCGACTGCCTTTGGCTAGGAGTCTATAGCCCTCTCTCTCTCTACTTTTCTCTCCCACTTATTTTTTCTCCTGACAAACAGAAATGAGGACGAGAGGGGTTCTGCATCTGTTATTGGTCAAACCACGAGCGCAGCATCACTACGTCTGACTTGTGGATGGCACCAGCACTGATGCTGCTGCCCTCTTAGGCTGCAAAGGATGTTGATCCCGCTGGATCCTACTGCCTCTGGCTTAGACCCATAAGTGTGACTGAATGGTGAATATACTCCAGAAGATCAGGAATTATGGCGAGTATGTAATTTTCATTTGTGGCTTTTTGACACCATGTAACGATATGCTATCAAAACCTAATCTGGTGTGCTCTCTGCGGGGTGAGAACATACGGCACTGTAGGATCCTTGGTGGTGCTTGCAAAGCTGATAAGTAAACCGTTTGAGCCCAAGGACAAGTGTGAAATGTGGAAGACAGCGTTTTTCATCGCCGTCAGCTCAGTCAGACAAGTGAATGAACTGCAGGCACTTTCAGTGAAGTCTCCCTGTCTGGTTTTCCACAAGGACAAAGTTATCCTTCGCCCAATGAGAAATTCCAACTTAAGGTGGTTTTGGAGCTTCATCATAATCAGGTGATTTACTGTATCTCCCCATCATGTTCAGGAAGCCACATGCTTCAGACGCCGAGCATGTGCTCTATACCCTGGATTTGTGCCTGGGTGCTCCTGTGTTGTAAACACTACACAGTGGGGGGGTTTGCAGTGAGGCTTACCAGCTGTTTCTGACCTGTGCTGAAGCCACTCTCCAGGCAAACTGGCAGCCAAGCAGACGTTGGCAGGTGGATCACATCCTGCATTAATCTGTGCTACAGGTGAGCTTGGAAGGATCTGCTCAAGAGTTTGAAGGCTCACTCTGCCAGGTATACTGCTACCATGTACATCTTGATCGAAGAGATCTGCAGAGGTGCCATCTGGTCCTGTGTGCACATGTTCATTTCCCACTGTAGCATCAATGTGCTCAGTCACCACAGTGCTTTGTTTGGGACCTCAGCCCTCCAGTTTCTGTTCTCTTCTTTTGGAGAATGTGGTTTGCCGCCTCCTCTCCAAGAACTGCTAGGAACCTGCCTATTGTAAGCGTGGATAGTAAACTGAATTCAGGTAGCTAAAAATAAAGGTTAGTTTCCTGTAACCAAAGATCTTACTTCAAGAGGGCTCTTCCAGTAGGTATTCACCAATAGGACTAAGCTGTCAGGCATCAGGACCCCACGGAAAAATCTTCTAGCTAGCAGTCTCTGGCGGGGGATCACCCCCACGTCAGCTGACCTGCGTCCGTACGCATCAGTATAAAGGGGCGGTCCTAACGTCTGCCTTCCAGTTCTTTTCCGCTGTCGGCTTGCGAAAGTATCTCAGGGAAGAACAGCGCTACTAGCATCGCCATTTTGGATAAGTATTTAGTCCCATTTGTACTTCTTCGAAGTTTTATTTAGATTGTCTAGTTTAATCAGCTGTGTATGTAGTCCCTGACACCCTCTGACTCTCATAAAAACAAGTGTGACTCGTGCGGATCCAAACTCCCACATAAGGACGGCCATTCCCTGTGCCTCTTCTGTCTATGCCCGGACCACTGCGTGGAGGAGTGCAGCCACTGCCAGAAATTCAGTTTGGTCAACTGTAAAAGGTGGCAGCAGTCCCTGGAAGCCCATATTCTAAAGAAAAAGATGGCCTCCGTGGAAAAAGAATTGAAAAAACTCAAGCAGACGTGAACCTCTCCCGAAGGCCTCCATAAGAAAACAACAGGACAAGGAGAAGCATAGGGACAAGGACTCTTCATCCACAGCTCCGTCGACTTTGGCTGGAGTCACGGCCTTCCAGGTATCTTCCCCTCCAGGGTACCATTCTGCGACAACCACTTTTGTGTTGTCCAAGTGTGCGTGCCCCCCCCCCATCGAGCTTGTGCTTGGGTCCAATGGGAGCCTCCGGGGGGAAAAGGAGGCCTCCACTTCTGCTACAGCCGCTTCTTCCACATGACCTACTGGTGTGAGTGGGTTCGATAAGTCAGGCTCTGGCTCTGCCGCTTCCCGCCTGGACAAGGCTAGGTCACCCATTGGCCAGTCCGACGAACGCCCAGCCTGTGATTCCCCGTCAGGTCCTGATGCCACACGTAACGTTCGGGGGTTGCTGCAGCTGACACCTGACCAGCTGCCTCCAGAGGCTCCTCCATCCCCGCCGCCTTCTCTTGGTGAGTCGGCCCCTCCTTCATCGGCTGGGGATGAGGACCAAGGGATGCTCCGCCGTTGGGAGCGACCCCCCCAAAATGCCAGAGCCTCCGACTTTGGATCTGATGACAGTCCCTCCGCCATCGCCTTCCGGCTTGCTGTTGCCCAACGACCAACCTTCTGCTCTGCCGTCTGTGTTGGCAGGGCCTGTATTTCTGGACTCTCCTACGGGGCCTTCGTTTCCGATCCCTCTGCCCGCTGGGCTGATGCCAAACCCGTCAGGGCCTCCGGTTGTGCCTCCATCAGGACCATTGGCTCTTTCGGGTCCTCCAACGTTGGGATACCCTACACCACAGTACCCGATGCCACAGTACCTGACACCTGGATTCCCTAACTCAGGCTTTTTTCTGTTGGGCTTCGAGCACCAATACTTCGGGTTCACAAATTACCCATTTCCGCGTCCCCCTCCTCAGCCGCAGCCGCAAGTGGACTTGAAGTCGGTACTGTTATCCTGGTGGGCTGAAGCCAAATCCCAACTCACCTCGGAACTGGATAAACATCAGCTGACACAGGACCCAACGCCGGCTCCCACACGTCGGCCAGAGGAGAACCCTCTGATGTTATCTGACACCAGACCAGAACCTTCAACTGGCGCTTGCCCCTAGGGAATTCTCTCGACCACTGGGTGTGTCCAGACGGGTTGAACTTCCCCTACCTCCAGTAGTTACTTCATCCTCTCAGGAGTCCTCAGAATCTGATAGTGATTTCGAGCCCTCTGACCCAGGAGACAAGCCTCATACTCCAGAGACCCCAAACCGAAGGATTTTCCTAAATCCCCTCCGGAGGATCCTTCCTTCATGGAGTTATTAAAAAAAAATCCAGGCGGCTTGCGATTGGAAGACAGTGGAGCAAGATCCCCAACGGCAGAGGTTAGCCGTACATTTGGATCTGATGGATGAGGATTTCGTTTCCACTATTTGGAAGCAGCCTTCCTCCTTAGCTCCCCTTCCTCGCAAGGTGGATAGGCTCTACCAATCTCCAGAAGACAAAGATTTTCTTAGCCTTCACCCTAAGGCTGATTCAGTCGTCATAAGTGCTGCCCATGACAGAACCGCTCATCATTAACATTTGAGCTCTTTGCCCCCTGACAAGGAATCTAAGCTTCTGGATCAATATGGGAAAAAGGTCTACGCCTCCTCTACCCTGGGCATTAGGGCCCTCAATTACATGGCCCACATAGGGGATTTCCAGAAGTCCATCCTCTGTCAGGTAGAATCTGAATTAGATTCTGTTCCAGATTATGTGACCAAACAGGAACTGGGAGACCTTGTCCGCTCGTCCAGGTCGGCCTGTAGACATATGCTACGTGCCACCTACGATGCGGTGGACGCGGCTGGTGGAAGTTCGGCCTTGGCCGTCGGGTTGCGGCACCATGCATGGCTTCACATTTCAGGCCTGGTGCCCGAGGTGCAGAATTCCATCCAGGATGCCCCCTTTCCGGGGTCGGTACTCTTTAGTGGTGATGTCAGACATTATCACTGACCTACAAGAGAAAGGGCAAGCCTTGAGATTGGTTCAGGGTATGTATAAACCTCCCCAAGGACAGAAATGTCCCTTTCGGCACAAAACCACCATCAGCAGAACAGATGCAGGCTCGACACCCAACAACTGAGCTGTCAGTGGCCAAACCCCTCCGAACAACTCCCATAAGGCTTGCGAGTGGCGGCCGCTGCTCTGCCCTCGGCCTCCTGATTCCTGTCTCTCCCTCCTCCTCTGAATAATTCAGAGGAGCCAGTGGGGGAAAGGTTTCCTTCCACCTGTTGGAATGGGAGAGGATAACCTCCGACTCCTGGGTCCTTCAAGTAGTTTCAGAGGGGCACTCCATAGAGTTCACTCAAAACCCCCAAAAAAAAAAAACCCAAGACCTCCTCCATTGTCATCCTACCCCCCACTGCACATTCCTCTGGTGCAAGAGGAGATAAACTCCCTTCTGAGGAAGGCGAGAGAACCAGTCTCCCCGCCCCCTTACTGGAGGGCGGGTTACTATTCTCATTTCTTCCTAGTGCCAAAGAAAACAGGCGATCTGAGACCCATTCTGGATCTCAGCACCCTCAACCTGTATGTGGAGTACAAGAGGTTCAGAATGCTCTCTCTGCAGAGCCTTCTCCCCGTGCTCAGGTCGGGCCTTTGGCTATGCGACTTGGACATACAGGATGCCTACCTGCATATCCCCATATGCCCCTCCCAACGCAAATTTCTCCGTTTTAGTTTCTAGGGGAACACTACCAATTCAAGGCCCTTCCTTTTGGCCTATCCTCCGCTCCCCGAGTATTTACCAAATGCCTGGCGGTAGTGGCAGTTTTCCTGCGTACCAAGGGGGTCCAGGTATTTCCCTACCTGGATGATTGGCTTTTAGCAGCCCCTTCCAGGGAGGATCTTCAGCGTTCCGTCTCCCTTACCCTGGAGATTTTTTTCAGTCTTGGCATTACTGTCAATCAGGCCAAGTCTCATTTGGTTCCTTGCCAGTGGCTGCAGTTCATTGGGCAGTATTGGACACAACCCTGGGCAGGGCTTTCTGCCCTCCAGACAGGATAGAGACTCTGCAACTCCAAGCTCTGCTCCTGTCCTGACTAAAACGGGTCTCGGCCCGGAAAGTCCTTTGCCTTCTAGGCCTTATGGCAGCCGCCATTCCGACTGTCTCTCTGGCACGGCTCTACATGCGAGTCTCGAAATGGACCCTCAGAACCCAATGGGATCAGTTCCAGGATGATCTGGATCACGAGGACCTAATTTCGGGTCCGATGATCAGGGACCTGCAATGGTGGTTGGTTCAGGAGAGCGTCGGTCTAGGGGTTCCATTCTGCTGCACCCAACCCACCCAGACTCTGACAATGGACGCCTCAGGGGCCAGTTGGGGAGCCCACCTCGGGTCACACAAGACCCAAGGGAATTGGTCCTACATCAAGAAGCAGTTGCATATCAATGTACTCAAGCTGAGGGCGGTCCTGTATGCTCTTCAGGCTCTTCATCCTTCCCGGCCACCTTCTGGTACAGTAGGACAAAATCTGCATTGTCTGGTACCTCAACAAGCAGGGAGGAACTCATTCCTATCCCCTGTGCTGGGAGGTGATGAGGGTGTGGTACTGGGCATGTCAGCACAACCTTCATCTGACAGCGGTCCACGTGCCGGGAGTACAAAACACTCTGGCAGACGTTCTCAGTAGCTCATCGGCCAGATCCCACAAGTGAGAAATCAAGCAGGATGTGGTAAATGACGTCTTCGCTCAGTGGGGGACTCCACAGGTAGACCTGTTCGCCTCCCACGACAACGCCAAGCTTCCCACCTTTTGCTCGCTTGCTCCAGGGCAAGGCATTTTCTGGCAGGACACGCTGTCTCTGTGTTGGAGGGACAGATTTGTTTATGCCTTCCTTCCAATACCTTTGATCCTGAGAGTTCTGAACAAGCTCCAGGCGGAAGGGGTGCGCATGACTCTCATCGCTCGTTTCTGGCCGAGGCAAGTTTGGTTCTCTCTTCTACAGCAGTTCTCAGAAGAGCCTCCTATTCCTCTTCCACTGTCACAGGACATGCTGACCCAGGATCAGGGGACCCTGGTCCATCCAGGTCTCAGATCCCTCCATCGGCATGCATGGCTTCTGCAGATGTAGCCGCTGCTCGCTTTGGCGTTTCTCCTTGGGTTGCTGACATTCTGGTGGAAGCCAGAAAGCCTTCCTCCAGGTCTACCTATGCCATGAAATGGAAGTGGTTTTCCATTTGGGCAGGTTCCAAGAACCTGGAACCCTTTTCCTGCCCTACAACCAGAATCCTGGATTATCTGAGGTACCTCTACGACCTGGGGCTCAGCTACTCCTCGCTGAAAGTACATCTGGTGGCCATCTCGGCCTACCATCTCCCAGTGGGGGACAAGTCGGTAGCTCAATTGGAAGTCTCCATGACCTTCCTTAGAGGGGTTCTTCACTTGAAGCCCCTATCCATAGCCTAGCCCAGGGACCTTAATTTCATACTGAAGAAGCTCACGCTGCTGCCCCCCTTGAGCCCGATGCTGAAATGTGTTTCTTTCCTGGAAAATGCTTTTCTCATGGCTATCACTTCTGCTCGAAGGATTTCCGAGATACAAGCTCCTTATGTAAAATCTATCTATTTTACAGGACCGGGTGGCCATGCATGCTAACCCAAAGTTCCTTCCTAAAGTGGTGGCTGAGTCCACCCTGAACCCGTCCATCGCACTCCCCAGTCTTTTTCCCGGCTCACTCTAACCACGGAGAGTATCTTTTGCATACTCTAGACGTTCACATAATTCTGAGATACTATACTGACAAAACCAAGGATCTCAGGAAAATGTATCAACTTTTCATTTCCTTTTCTCCTAAGAGGGAAGGCACCACTATTTCCAAGCAATGCCTCTCTAAGTGATTAGCTAATTGTATCACTTTCTGTTATGACAAGTACAACAAAACCCTTCCAGGTCAGGTAAGAGGTCATTCCACCAGAGGGGTGGCTGCCTCCGCTGCTTATTTCAGGAATGTGTCGGCTGCAGAAATCTGTGCAGCTGCCATATGGACATCTGTACATGCTTTTACGAAGCATTGCAGTTTGGACGTTGCCTCTCGCCGCAGGGCGGGTTTTGGTTTAGCAGTCTTGCAGGGGGCTCCTTTCTTGAGTCCCTCTTCTGCCATTCTGTTTGTTTGTAGATGATACTTCTCCTCCCTGGTTTCAGACTTGTTCCATACTGCTTGGGACTCAGTCCTGTTGGTGAATACCTGCTGCAAGAGCCCTCTGGAAGTAAGATAGTACAGTTACGTAAGAACTTACTGTAACAGTAGATCTTCGAGAGAGGCTCTTGCAGGCGTAATCACTCTCCCTCCGTCCCCTGAGTTTTCTTTTTTTTCTAGAGGCATTTCCTCTTTCCTGTCATGCCCTTTCGGCCTCCGACGAGAGAACTGGAAGGCGGGTGTGGGGACCGCCCCTTTATACTGATGCGTGCTGACGCCGGTCAGCTGATGTGGGGGCGGTCCCCTGCCAGAGACTGCTAGCTAGAAGATTTTTCCGTGTGGTCCTGATGACTTAGTCCTATTAACGAATACCTACTGCAAGAGCCTCTCTCGAAGATCTACTGCTGCGGTAATTTCTTACGTAACTGTACTTTATACTACCAATATTTAGTTCATATACACACAACCTGTCCGACCTCCCCTGGCAAGGCTTGTTTGGATTCCTGCTACCAGTGTGCAGATCAGGGCAGAGCCTGAGGATGACACCACAAGTGGTGGGATGAGGCAAGGTTGACTGTTCTGTTGACTAAGCTGGTGTACTCCCAGTAAGTGCTAATGTGAACCGAATACCAGTGACTTACGGTTACAGGTGAGTAGCCTATTTTCACAGTCCTGTGCTTTGTTAAACTATATTGGCTGCTGTTCTACAAACTTGTTATTAGATGCATCTCTGATAGACACTGATCCCTGGGCAGTTTGGCTGGTAAACTGATTAGAATCAGTGGTGTATGTAACCTGAACCTGACGTAATTGTTAGGGGCACAATCTGTTTGCACTTTGGATTCCCCTCTCATTCCTCACCCCAGCATTTTTTAGCACATGTGCAAGCTGCCGTTAATGACAAAGGAGTCCAGCTTGACCCCACCAAGGCCTGCTTGCCACTGAGGGGTCTCTTAGGCACTGTGTACTAGCCTTCCCTTCCCAGAATGAGACTGTATTATTGCTTTGATGTGCCACTCCCTCCACAGCTCAACATTGCGGCAAGCATGTTTTCCATTAAAAATTTCTGGCTTTGAATTTTATTACTTGTCACCCCTGGTGTAATGGTAAAGACCTAATGCAGTTCTGTAGTCGGTAAGGTACAGAGATTGCATCTGGCCTTGTATGTGAGCTGATATGAATTACCAGAAAGCCATCACTTGGGTTGAAGTTGCATGTTAATATAGTAATTAGGGTGTAACGTGAAACAAGAATTTGAGGGATGGAAGGTTTTAACTAAAGGGAACCTGGGAGTATTATTCTCACTTGAGGGTTACCTTTCTATTCATTCCTCCGGCAGTAATGGGAGAAAAAAACGTAACAAAAATAACGACAAGTTTAGTCAAAAGTAAAAAAAAAAAAAAAAAATCACCAAAAGCCTATCTGAAATGTACTGTGCAGTTCTATTCTAAATTACCAGCCTAGGGCCTTGCAGAACTTTGTGAGTGAGAAATAGATATATGGTGAGCTTTAGAACTAAGAAAAGGCCTCAGATTAAATTAGAAGTCATGCATACTATGTTGGTTAAGGGCAGCCTGTGTACTGGTTGGTCTTGGTAGGGGCAGAGGTAGCCCCCCCCAATACCTTTCAAATGTCCCTGATTTTCAGAGATGTTCCTAATTTTGGCCCCACATTTTCCTCTGTCCCTCATAAAATTTGTGTTTTTTGTGACTGATCTGTGGGGAGTATAAGCAGAAAATTATGTCAGATAGTAAAGTTTCAGGTTTTTTGTTCTTCTGAAAATGCATCTTACACTAATCCTTTTATTCTCACCTTTCTGAGTGCACACTACCAATTTTCAAGATGTGTGCCAGATTTGGGGTCTTCTTCCCTGATTTTTTTAAAGCTTGTCCCTGATTTATGAGGTAAGAGGTTGAGAGGTATGCTCCTCCCCAAATTGCCCTGCACCTGAAATGCCCTGAACACTGAAGTGACCAGCTTATGCTGCGTGGTCCCTGCTCTTATCATACAAGAAGCCTAGGGTTGCATTTTGAACACAGTTATCCTTGACTCCAAACTGAGGGTGTTTGACACTGGGAAGCTGTTGTTTAAAGTGGAACTTGGGGAAAGAGCTGCAGTAATTACTCAACTCCCAGCACAAGCACTAATGATATTTCCTCTCCTGTCACTGGTTTCATTTCCCTTTTTTTTTTTTTTTTGTTTTGTTTTGCAAACTATTGTTTGCAAAGTGTTTGAAAACAACCAATTAAATGCTAATTTGGTTTCAAAAGATGTCAGCTTGTTACTTTCTCATCAACCTCCTCGCCCAGAGATGAGGCAGCACCGTCCCGCCTCCTTGCATAAAGGATGGTAACGAGGGAATGCGGCAGCCTCAGCGTAATTCATCTCGACAAGGAGATCTGGGCCCTCTCTACACAGCCTGGCTAATTGTGCTGTTTGGCTTACTAAATGGGTTATGCAAATGGAACATATAACGGATGGGACAGAGAATTTTAATAACAGCAGAATTGATAGCGGTTATAGCAGTATTAGCTGAGCTTCCATGTCTCCGGAATTCTGTGCTTGCTAAAGGCAAATGTGGATAGGATTATTTTTGTTTTATTTTTTTCACAAATCAGAAAACCTAGCCTCAGGCATAGCAGTTTTTAAGTTTACAGCATATGATCACTCTTAAGTCTTCATTTCTGCCAAATTACCTGTCTGCAGTCCTGCTCCGCAGCAGGATGTCTCTTTTACAGTGAAGCATGCCGATGAGGTCAGATTATTTCAAATGAAACCTCCTCTAAATCATTGAAAACATCCTCTTGGCAGTGAATACCATTGGTCTCATCGGGGTTGGCAAAGTCATAGTACTTTAGAACTATCCTTTCCATGTTCTTTTGGGTTCCAACTCCATAGTGACCCCTGTGACGTCCCTCTGGGCTGGTGAGATCAAATTACCCCAGTATAACCCCTTCCCTGTTCTGTAGGATTCCTTCTTGACAGCAACCCCTGCTGTTTTTCTTGGGGCTAATGAGCTCAAATTACCCACGTACAAACCCCTTCCCCATTCTGTAGGATTCCTTTTCAACAGTGACCCCCTGCTGGTGTTCTTGGGGTTAGTGAGGTCAGATTACCCCAGTATAGCCCCTTCCTGTAGAAGTCCTACTCTGCAGTGACCCTGGCTGGAGTTCGTGCAGCTGAGGAGGTCATGTTCCCTGTTCTGTAGGATTCTTAACTGCAGTAGCCCTTGCCAGTGCTCGGGGCCTGGTGAGATCAGATCACCCCAGTATAGCACCTTTCATGGTCTGTAGGATTCCTAATGAACTGTGACCCCTGCTAGTAATCCTGAGCCAGTGGATCAGTTAACCCCAGTACAGTTCCTTCCCTGTTGCTTAGGGTTCCTGCTGCACAGCACAGGGCATTGGTTGAAGATTATTTATGCTCTGTGGTATATGAATTACTTTTAAAGTGTTTATGCTTTGTGCTAGCCAGCAGTGCAGAGGCACCGCTGCTTCTTGAGACTGGTGACCCAGGTTTGGGAACAAGCATGTGCTGCCACAGGGCCAACAGGGAGTGCAGGTTGATGCTCATCTCCTCTGGGAGGGGCGGTTGTTGTAATCTTTAATGCGGGCACTATCTGGAAATCCACGGTGGGGAGGAGGCACGCAGGCAAATTTACATAACTGAAGAGGAGGGTGAACCAGACAGCCCCTACTGGTATCCGTAAAATGTGCATTGGGAGGAACACATTGTGCCGCCAGCTGATGGGAGGGGGGGAATGTGGAAAATCATGTTCATTGGCAGGATAAAGCTTTTGTCTCACAGTCCTGCACTGTTGACCAGGCCTCTGCCTTCGCACTCGATTAGGACACCGCAGGAGCACTGTGCCACCTCCTGATTGCTCCACTATTAAGGTAAAGCTGTGGGGGTTTCTGGAGGTAGGGTAAGTCCTTGGCAATATGACTGACAGGGCTGGTCATGCAGGCTGAAGATTACTATAGACCGGAGTAGGAGATACTGTCAATAAAAGTAATGTGTTCAAGCTACAGTTTTGACCACTGTCTCTGTCATTTTGACTGTGGGGGTGCTCCAGTTTTTTTTGTTTTACTGGACCATGGGGCTGTTTAACCAAATTGGTAGCACCTTGATGGCACTAGAACAGCTCACACATTTACTTTTGTTTGAACTACTTCGCAGCAATCCCTGTTGGTGCTCCTCAGGCTGGTGAGATCATATTATCCCAGTACAGCTCCTTCGCTAATCTGTAGGATTCCTTTCCCACAGCAACCCTGCTGGTGTCCCCAGATTTGGTGAGATCAGATTTTGTTTGTTTGTTTGCCAGGTAGGGGCATTGGTCCCAGGGACAGTTTTCAAGCACGACTTCGGCCATCAAGGTGGCACAAAGTATTGAACAGTATAAGCACAAAATAGCGAACAATGAGAGCACATACGTGACAAGAATTATTAGTATGGAATGATATTGTTCATGAAGGATTGTACACGTCAACAACCATAAATACAGAAATACCATTACAAATGTGCATCTACCTCGCCAGGGTTATGAGAGCAACTCTAGGAATAGATAATGATAATGTACATAGTTTGCAGGATAAAATAGTAAGTGAACAGTTAGACCAGCAGGACATTTCTATACTTGGGTACACTTGCTTGCAGAGGTAGCTGCAAGGGCAAAATATGTGACTTAAAAAGGGAGTGTGAGTCAAGAGGGCAATAGGCAAGCTTTTCCATTGCCTAACCTAAGGGCAGCAACAGAGAAGGCCATTTGTCCCATGAAGGTGGGAGTACAGAGAAATTCTAGGAGAAGATGCAAAGAGGACTGGAGGCTCAGAGTACCAGGTTTGGGTTTCAGAAGGAATGATAGTGGCGAGGACTCTTTCTCCCAGAGGGATTTGTCAGCAAGGCTGCCTAGTAGGAGAGAGAGCCAAGGGCCTGGTAAAGGGAGCAATGATGAACTGAATAAGGAGCTAGTAAGGCAAACTTACAGTAAGCTGTGTTAAGCCTGGACAGGTTGGATGATGAGGTTTGGGTATAAATAGGGGAGCAGTAGTCCAGAAGGAGGAGGAGTAGTGTACCCTGGGTTGTGGCCAACCGCAATTCTGGGGTCATAAGGTTTTTTAGTTGGAAGCCAACACCCAGCTTCTGATTCAGTTGTCTGACTGTGAGACCACTGTGGTCTAAAATGGTGAGGGAGGGGTTAAGTGTGATCCGTGGGTATTTAAAGGCTGTTACCATTCCCGGGGAGTCCCATCTGAAGTATTGTTAGGCATCCCCTTGTTATTTTTTTTGTGTGTTCACTTCTATAGTTTAATAAAAAATCTTTCGTATTTGCCTAAGGAGTGATTCAATTGTTCCTCGAGTGCAACTATATGAGTTGTGAGGTCCCATCTGGAGACAATGTGGTTAAGGGATTTGAGTGATTAGGGCCCCACAGCCATTTGTTGAGCCTAGTTTTGGACCTGAATAGCTGCGCCTCGGTCTTTTTGAGGTTGACTAGAAGCCCGTTATTGAGGAACCAACTTTGGGTGACATTAAACTCCACCATGAGGGTAGATGTTTCAGCAGGGGTTTTGGCACTGTGAAGAAGAAGAATCCAGTTGTCTGGATAGAGAAGGGTTTGGTAACCCTTGCATTCCTTTGGGAGGGAGTTGATAAATGGGAAGAACAGAACTGGTCCTACTATTGATCCTTGCAGGACCCTACTTTTTTCTAAACTTTCTATTTATGCTCCTCCCTGCTCCTGTGCACTGCATCTTTGGGAGTCGCCAGGGCAGCGGCCTCCTTCCTCACTGCAGAGGTGTGCAAATCCTATTGCCCCCTGTCTCGGGCAAGTAAATTTCCTTGAAGGGCAAGTACAAAAAGAGAGAATTTCATTGTAATGAACAGTGTGGCAAGTGAAAATTCAGCTACATTCATGGCTGGGCAAGTCCTAAAAGTTTTAATTCGAACACCCTGCCTCACTGCCTGGAGTCCTCGATGAACTTCCCCGTAGCCTTGGCTATTCTCTTCCAGGTGGGGACAAGGGGAATGCCCATATAACCCAATCTTAAGTGTTTCGTTGGGGGTCACTGGATGGGACAGGCAGGGGAATGATGGAGGTCTGTGCCAGGTGCCCCATCTACCTGGTGCTTGAGGGGCTGTTTTTCCCTGTTCCTCCTGGCACGACATGCGCCCTGACGTCTAGGTGCGAGCGCCGACGTCCATCACACCTCTCCCCCATGAAAGTCGCTTGGTGCTTGCTGCATCTCTGGCCTTTGCCAGAGGTCAGTCAGGTGCCGAACTGCATCCCCCCATCCTTCCCAGAGAAGGCAAGCGGTCTCCCGATGTTCAAGCCTTCTCCGGTCGCCCCTCCATCTTCCGGGGCACGTTCCCGAACCTGGGTTGGCAGCGGCGTGACTGGTAGCGCAGGACCCTACTTTTGACGCCTTGTGGAGGTTTCTCCCCCATACAAACTAGTTGGGTTCTTCCCGTTAGGTAGTTGCTGAACCCTGATGTGTTCGTGTTGGAGCACCCAGCAAGATGTAGCATTTCCTGTGGAATGCTGCAATCTGCTAGGTCATTGGCCTTTTGTAAGAGCCACAAAAATGGCACCAGTTAAATTACCATTATCAATGTCCTTGAAAACATGGTCCATGTGATAGTGCAACCCCTTACCTATTCTGTAGGATTCCTGTTCCACTGCAACCCCTGCTGGTGTCCCCAAATTTGTGAGACAGATTATCCCAGTGCAACCTCTTCTCTGTTCTGTAGGATTCCTGTTCCACAGTGACCTCTGCTAGTGTCTCCGGGGCTGGGGAGGTCAAATCACTTCAGTACAAGCCCTGTCCTGTTATGTTTGAGTCCTACTCCACAGTGATCCCTGTTGTGTTCCCCCGGGTTGGTAAAGTCAGATTACCCCAGTACATTCCCTTCCCTATTTTGTAGGATTACTTTCCACAGCAACACCCTGCTGGTTTCTCCAGGGATGGTTCGTTCAGAAGCATCTTGTGGCCATGCTTGCCCTTGGTAACAAATTGCAGAAACTATGGCTGTGATATGTTCAAAGAGGGTGAGGCTAATACATCTGTAGCCTTTAATGAAGGAAGACCCAGTCTGTAAGACTGAGTGGATATAGAGCCTTGCTTGTTTTGATGTTACAGTACTAGAATGTGAATGCACCTGTAACAAAGTCCCGGTTCCTCATTGATTCCGTTTTTACCATTTAATTATTATGGAGTTCAACAGGGAAATCATCTCTAATTGCATGGTACCCTGCAGGATAGAGCAATACTGGCTGCATGTTAGAGAGCGTGACTTGTTTCTTTGTTTGCTAACGGGAGTAGAAGGTTACCTCTCTGAACCAAAGATTGCTCTGGTCAGTTTTGCTCCCTGCACCCATATTTATGAGTCTTACCCTACTTGCGTATAATCTGTTAATTTTATTTCTTGTTTTTTTTTTTTTTTTATAAGATCCCTTTAGTTGTGCATATGTTAAGATATGCAGAATTTCAAGTTATTGCAATTATATTGTCATGGTTAACATCTGCAAAAAAAAAGATTCACGGTAAAAGATTTATAGCCATACTGCCTGCTTTTATATGGCCTACCCTTCCCCTCCCTGTTCCTGCCCTAGATGATGCATGCTTGATTTTGTCTGAAGGTATTTTTTTTCTCGACTCATTAAACATATTGTAATTTCTCATTCCTGCTCTTTTATAATCCCTGTGTACTTGTCTGGTTACTGTCTACCATGAATCATGTGTGTCATTGGTTGTAACCTATTCATATTAGCATTCACTAGTAAATATTAATCTTCCAAGAGTGAAACTTCTCCATAGATTCCCACTAGTCAGTCTGAGTTGGAGGTGATAGGACCCCACGGGAGCCAGAGCTTTTCTGGTGAGGGCTGTTGGCACAAGTAAGCTCCTCACGTGTATCAGTGCCCTTGCCTGCTGGTATACAGTGGCACCAGCTCCCAGCCACCTCAGTTCCTATTTTCCCCACATTCAAGTACACAGTAGTGTCCCTGTTTTCATTGTTGGGGCCAGAACTTTACTGTCTATATGATGATATTGATCAGTTTCTTCGGTTTATTATAGGATACATTAGAGTTTATTTTTATGTTAGTTTGGTTTACTCACACATAAAACATTAACAGTTTCTCTCAGCCCTAACCTCTGGACATGGTCAATGACCATGGAAGGTAGAGAGCCTTAATTGGATAGTTGAGCAGTCCTGGAGTTGCAGAAGATGATCCAGATCCTTCTTAAATGTTTGTGGTGGGTTCTCCTGACTGTCCGACCTATACCCCTTCTCTCTGAGGGGGCTAGGTGCAGGTTGAGGTTGCGCTCAGACCTTCTGTATAGGGACTGTTGGTAGCCGCAGGTTCAGAATATCCACTGCCGTCCCCATCGATGATGCCAGATGTTCTGAGGCCTATAGGCCCAATGTTGCAGTCTTCAATCCTTCCCCTGTCCTTTGTGGAGCCCTTGAGTGAGCAGTTAGCCGTTGAGTGGTAGTTCAGCATTAAGATGATGGCACTGTGAGCGGTGGCAACCTTCGTTCCCACGACTTGTGTGCTGTTGGGATTGGGGGTCGATGCTGATCTTCCAAGAATCAGTCTTCTCCATAGAGTCCCACTAATGGGTCTGTGCTGGAGGCACTAGGACCCCGCAGGTAGTAGGGAGCCTTAATTGGATAGTTGCTCTGGCAGCAGGCCGTTTCTGACCACCACTCATCTCTGGGCATGTGCCCTGGCAACAGGCAGTCCTGTACCCTGGAAAAAGAGCAGTCTTCAATCCTTCCCCTGTCCTTTGTGGAGCCCTTGAGTGAGCAGTTAGCCGTTCAGCATTAAGATGATGGCACTGTGAGCGGTGGCAACCTGCGTTCCCACGACTTGTGTGCTGTTGGGATTGGGGGTCGATGCTGATCTTCCAAGAATCAGTCTTCTCCATACAGTCCCACTAATGGGTCTGTGCTGGAGGCGCTAGGACCCCGCAGGTGCCAGAACTTTTCTGAAGGGTTAGTGGCGTGAGTAGACTCCACACCTGCATCACTGCATGCAACTACTAGTATACAGTGGCACCAACCCCCACTGCCTCAGTTCCTTCCCCCCCCCACTGTCACGTATGCAGCTTTAGTGTCATTGCTGTCATCATTGGGGCCAGAACCTGACCATCTACACAATGACAACATTCAGTTCTTCAGTTTATAGTTTACATTTATTAGAGTTTTTTTTTTTGTCAGTTTAGTTAATTTAATACAAAATTCTGCAGTTTCCTCTCAGTCTTAACTCATGCTGTGGTCAGTGACCATGAAAGTAGGTAAGGAGCCTAAACATGCATGTTGCTGCAGCAGCTGGGCTGTGTGTGGCCACCACTTCTCTGTGGGCAGGTGAGAGGATGTACAGTCCTCCTAGAGCCACAAAAAGAAATAGTCCAGGTCCCGCACTTGCTTGGCTTCAGGGTTTTGCACTGCTAGACGTTGGCCTCTTTCTGCAAAAAGCATAAGGGGAAGAAAAGGCACCAGCTGAGGTCAGTCTTTGCAAAGTCTGCCATGAGATACTTGCCTTCAGTGTCACTAAGGGCCTCTGGCTCTGGGAGGTGGGTATCTCGGGTCCAAAGTCCCTGTCTTTGTGTAAATGGGGACTTCAGTGGACAGTTCAGCCACTGGGCAGCTGTATGGAGCAGTGGTTGCAGCGTCTAGTTCTAGGTGGCACCACTAATGGAGCCGGTCCCTGGCTCTTTGGAGCTGGTGCTGTCAGGCCAGGTAGTGTGTTCGCATCTTGCAACAATCTCAGAGTCCTTGTGGGGGGCAGCAGCAGCACGAGCATGTGTTACACTGGCTTGCCTCTCTGTCCAGGGCAGGAATGGGGCCGGCAACAATACCATTACTGGTCACTTTGATGCCAGCTGGGTCTGGCACTGGGTGTGGGTTCTTTGGGACTGGCTTGGTGCCAGTTCTGGTGTGGACTCTGGCACAAGCCTCTTGTCCTTCTTGGACGGTGCTCCTGGTGTTGCCCTAACCACGTGCTGGTTTGGTAGGCCTGTGACTCCCAACCCCTGTTTTACTCCCCCACTGAGGAGGGTATAGAGGGAGTTGAGTCTGCTACTGATCATATTATTTCTGGAGGTGACAATAATGGTTCTTTAACCTGGACACCTCAGACTCAGTTCTTCTGTCTGTGCCTCAGGAGGATCTCACTTTTGAGGCTCTATTCAGAAATATGCATTCAGCATTACATTTTGAGCCAACAGCCATTGACCAGGGTAAGCAGCATCTCCAGTTGGTGTTCCTAAGTGTGTCCAATATGCCAGTCAGTTTACGTCCTCCTATTCCTTCCACATTTAAGACCCTGTCTAATGTGGTCTGGAACAGACCTGCTTCTGTGACAGCTATCCCCAAGCAGGCTGACAAGAAATACACTGCCCTTAAAGATGAACCAGTGTATGTTGCTCAACCCATAGCTGATGCTTTTGGCATCCTCAACAAAAATGACAAGTCGATTATTACCCAAGAGATCACTGCACACCCCATTAACCAGAAGTCATGCAAGACTGACACTGTGGGCAAGAGGGCCCATGCTTCAGCTACCAAGGGCATTTTCTAAGTGTGAAATAACCCTTTGGAACAAGCTGAGGTCTCTGGCAGAGTCTCTGCCACAGTCGGAGGCTAAACAAGATATTCTGCTGACTTTTAGGCATGGTATTGAGTCCAACAGTCACCAGCTTAAAACCTCTATGGATGCCTTCGATATTGCATCTAGCTCTGCTACCCCAGGCGTTTGCATCAGGTGATATTCCTGGCTGCGGACTTCTGGCTTCACCCAGGATATGCAACAGCAGGTTATGAATGTTCACTTTGATGGAGCTTACCTGTTCAGACAGCAAGTGGAGCAATCTCTTAAGGTGCCTGATGAAACTAGAACAATGCTTAAAACTTCGAGAGCAGCTCCTATAAACCATCAGAAGAGCAAGGCACACAAATCTTTTCAGACCAACCAGTTCTTTCATGGCAAAGGCAGGCGAGCCCAAAACAGAAGTCAGCCTCAGAAGAAGGCGCAGCCGAAGGCACATGCACTGCAAGCACTTAGTGGTTCTCTCTGAAGCTCTGACTTCCATCCTGCCTCAGCTGCCAGAGGCAGACCTTTCCTTCCCAGTAGGGGGTCGCCTAACCCAGTTTCATCATCAGTGGAACTCCATTACGACAGACAAGTTGATCCTCAGGATCATCTGGGAGCGATACACTTGAGATCTTACAGAAATCCCTTTGGACTATCCGGCTTGTCTCAGAGCTTCTGGTGCAGGAGATTGTGGTCTTCTGAGCAACAAAGCAGTAGAAATAGTGCCAGAGTCAGAATGAAACACTGAGTTCTACTCCCACTACTCTTGGTCCCAAAGAAATCAGAGGGCATGTGCCCCATTCATGACCTCAGAAATCTGAACCATTTCATGTCTTGTGAAAAATTCAAAATTATTTCCCTGGTCTCTCTGCTACCTATGCTTCCTGAAGTCTCAGGATGAATACCAACACATACTAGTGCACCCCACCCCACAGGTACCTTTATTTCATAGTTCTGGGGCAGTGTTACCAGTTCCGAGTCCTGCCCTTTGTAGTGCTGGAGTTCCATCTTAACCAGCCATTACGGTTGCCTGCCTACTTTGGCAACTTCCACAATGAGGGAGAAAGGAGCTGTCTGTTTTTTGAATGTTAAGAGGGTCTTTAAGTTCTGGACAGAACTAAGGACTTCAGACAATCCAAACAGCTCTTTGTCTCCTTTGATCCTAATTGGAAGGGACAGCCTGTTACCATCAAGTGCATTTCTGTCTGGATTGTGAGCTGCCTGTGCCACTGCTGTGCCATGGTGCAGATTAAACTGGAGGGCCAGTTATGCGCCCCCTCTACCAGAATGGTTGCTTGTCCCTGGCAGAGTTTCACTCTGTGCCATTGGAGATATTTGCAGAGCTGTAACTTGGAGCATAGTGTACACCTTTACAAAGCATTGTGCCCTGGATGTCTATGTGAGGCAGCATGCCACCTTCGGTAGGACAGTCTTGAATGGATTACTATCCTGAGTGAGCTCTCTCAGATTCTGCCGCCCTACTCTGGAGGACTTTGTCTTGAGCTTGGTACTGTGACCCACTAGTGGTAATCAATTGTGAAGACTAATTCCTGGAAGATATGAACATTACGTACTCACTGTAATTCTTGATCTTATAGGGCTACCTTCGCCATGGATTCACACGTCCACCCACCATCCCTTGGGTTCACTCCAGTATTGTTGTGTTGGTCTTCACCCATTTATGCTTGGCTGGCTTGTGAAGACACTGTGTTACTGGATTTGGAGGCCATCAGGGCTATCTTATGCCTTTAGATTAAATGTGTAGGTATTGTCAGGTTATGCTGTACCTCCTCAGTGAAAGTACTGAGGCAGTTGGGGGCTGATGCCAGTATAAACAGATGGCTGTATGTTCTGTTTTGCAGTGCCGCATATGCGCGCTGCTTACCTTGGTGCAAGCCCTCTGAAAAGTTCTGGCTCTTGCTGGGTCCTGGCACCTCTGGCTTAGACCCACTAGTGTGAATCAAGGGTGAAGATATTCCTAAAAGATCAAGGACTACGGTGAGTACGTAATTATCTTTTTTTGTGGCCCTTGTTACTCAGTCTCCCAGGGCTATCTTATGCCCTAGATAGCTTTTGGCAGAGAGCAGCAAGAGGAAGGAGGTGCTGTTAGAACTGTACTACTCTACTGGGTCTAAAGAACTAGAATTATGCTACTGGGACCTTCAATTTAGGGTAAAAAAAAAAAGAGTTAATATATTTGACTGAGTAGGGTGAAGTGAATTATCTGTGCAGTTAGCTAGGTGTAGAAGGAAACTGTGAATTAGGGGGAGTGGCTTAAGCAGAAGGAAGCCAGGTGTTTTGGGTTTAAAAACTGCCCTAGATAGCTTTTGGCAGACAGCCGCACGAGGAAGGAGGTGCTGTTAGAACTGTACAGTCGTGGTCAAAAATATTGGCACCCTTGCACTTTTTCAAATAACTCACAATTTCCTCTAAACATAAGTTGAAATTAACAACAGTACAGTATTTGGTCTCCACAGTTCTTTATTTCAAACAACATGAAGTCTTGCTATATTATGACATATGCAGTATAACCCCAGGTTAGAACTGCTCCGGAGGTGAAAGAGTTAACTTCCATGCCAGGGCATGGAACCTTGAGCGCGCGAGCTCGGTTGAACACTCTGTCTGTTGAAGCTCAAACTTAAACTGTCAGATTCTTTACTTCGCCTCACTGAACAGTCGCTCTGGAGATTCCTCCTGCTGCTCGGTTTGTTTGTCGGTTTTAAAGTGTAATTCTTGGTTTATTTTACCGAAATTTAACCGCAATCGTCGGTTCAAGCTAAGTTTTTGCCTAAGGTGGTTTCAGACTTTCACCTTAATCAATCCATGTCTCTTCCTGTGTACTTCACTGACCATTCCTCCTCTGGTGAGAGGAGATTGCACAGTTTAGATGTCAAAAGAGCCTTTAGTTACTATATAGAACGTACCAAGGGTCACAGGTTTGAATCCCTCCAATTGTTCCTCACTTATGGTGCGGTTGGTAAAAGGAAACCTGCCACTAAAAGATCCATTGCCAGGTGGATTGTCTCTTGTATCCAGTTCTGTTACGAAAAACTGGGTAAGGTTCCTCCCTCAGGCCTGAGGGCTCACTCTACCAGAGGTACAGCTGCGTTTCTGGCTGCTGCCAGGGACATTCCTATCCTAGAGATATGTCAAGCAGCTACCTGGAAAACAGTTCACACTTTTACTAAGCATTACTCCTTGGATATCCAGGCTAGGAGTGATGCTCGATTGGCACAGCCGAAGGTCAGAGCCTATTTCCAAGTAGGTTCTGTCCCTCCTCCATGGAGGTACTGCTGTGTAGTCTGAGATAAGTTATAATATAGCAAGACTTCATGTTGTTTGAAGAAAAAATTACTCAGCTTAGTAATGTTGTTTCTTCTAATGGAGTCTTGCTATATTATGACCTCCCCCCCAGCCTGCCCCTCTCAGAACCTCTGTTTTTGGGATGTGGGTGGGCAGTGCAATGTTGGCACTTCTTTGATGCCCACTTTATTTCACCCTTCTAGGGTGCTTAGGTGTTATGCTTAAATTTTCCTTCTTGAATCCCCCGACTTGAGTCTTTGTTTTGGGATCAAGAACAAAAAGATGTTTTTGTAGTTAGTAGCCAGTGGCTAGTGTAGGTTTACGGCTTCCACAGAGAACCTTAGTGAGTTTTGTGCTCGTAAAGATCTGACAGTTTAAGTTTGAGCTTCAAGAGACAGTGTGTTCAACCGAGCTCGCGCTAAAGATTCCATGCCCTACATGGAAGTTAACTCTTTCACCTCTGGAGCAGTTCTAACCTGGGGTTATAGCTCATATGTCATAATATAGCAAGACTCCATTAGAAGAAACAACATTACTAAGGTGAGTAATTTTTTCTTCTCTGTTAATATTCAAACAACATGAAGTCTTGCTATATTATGACATATGCAGTATAACCCCAGGTTAGAACTGCTCCGGAGGTGAAAGAGTTAAGTTTCCATGCCAGGCATGGAACCTTGAGCGCGAGCTCGGTTGAAAACTCTGTCTGTTGTTGCTCAAACTTAAACTGTCAGATTCTTTACTCCGCCTCACTGAACAGTCGCTCCGGAGATTTCTCCTGCTGCTCGGTTCGTTTGTCGGTTAAAAAGTGTAATTTTCGGTTTATTAACCGTAATTAAACCGCAATCGGTCGGTTCAATTCTGTCTGTGGTATTGTAAGTAATACATAGGCTTACGTTTATTTTTCTTCTGTGTGGAATTTGTAAACGTCTTTTTCGGTTCGGTTTGAACCAATCAGATTGGTTTAAATAACTTTCTAGTCCTTTAAAGTGCGGTTCCCGGTTCTTATCGGTTCTAAAAAAAATCGGATTTCATTACGTTTTTTTCCACGACCCGTGACACGGTTGGGAACCGATAAGAGAGTCTTGCTTGGCGGATTGCCACTAACAGGCAAGTTTTGTTAGGCTGGTACTACGCCTGAGAAACCCAAAAGAAAAACCGACCCACTGGTTTCAGCACTGTGGCTCTGTGGGAAGCCTTGCTAAGGCTGACCCACACACCACCTGTGTATATTGTCTGGGGTTTGACCACCCTCAGTGCAGACTGCCAGATTTGTAAGAATTTTCCTGCTGCCACCGTGGAAAAGAGAGTTGGTAGGCTCAGGAAAGGAGGCCAAAAGTCCGCTGACCCGATGGCTAGCCCAGTTCGGTTCCAACCGAACCTGAGGGAGTGCCCTCTGACCAGGCGATACTTCCTTGGGCAACGAAGAGCCAGCTCTGAGGAGCCGGTTCCAACTAAAAGGGCTAGGAAAGTCAGCTAGTGTGGAGCCAAAAGTTCTTTCTCCAACTCATTGAGGAAATAGCTAAAGCTATTCAAATTGTCCAGTCTTTTCTCGAATTCCGTCCGAACCGACACCATCAGGGAAGCGCCGTTTGGACGGTTCCACGGTTCAAGATTATGATTTTGAGGATTTTATGAACGGAGGAAGGGAGGAGGGGTATGAGGAGAGTGAATGTGATTTTGAAGGTCTGGATGTGCCCATTGAACGGACATCTCTCCAGACAGACCATCAGGGTCCCCCAGGCTATCTGAGTCCCTTCTCATTTTATGTTCTATAAGAAAGTTGCTTGAAACTCTCAACTCCCTGTTGAGGAAGCTGTTGATGACCAAGAAGAGCCTGATTATGTGGAAATGATGGATATTCCAGAGTTTAGGAGACTGTCTATTCCTTGCACAAACTTCTTTAGGAAACAGACAGTAAAAATTCTAAAAACTCCTCACTCTATCCTTCTTGTTGATAAAAGGATGGACAAGAGGTATACATTATCAGGCTCTGATACGGAGTTCCTCTCTCAGCAATATAGCCATGTGGGGGTAGTGCAGGCTGCAGACTGTGACAAGGCTAATATTCCTCTAGCCTCTCACCCTCCTGAAAAGGATTCTAGGAGGATGGATGCCATGGCAAAGAAACAGTACATGGCAGCATCTTTAGGACTCAGACAGGCAAATTATATGGCTTATGCTGCTAGGTACCAGAAATCCAGATGGGATACTGTGCTGACCCTAGCAAAACAGGCCCCTGACCAGCTTGCCAGGGAGCTGGAGCAGGTGGCTGCGGATGGTATTGAGGCATCCAAGGTGCAATTTCATGCTGCAGTAGACTCTAATGATGTTTCGTCAAGAGTCATGGCTACATCTGTGTCTCTTAGCCAAATGGCCTTGCTCAGATGTACTGCCCTGTCACAGGATACTCAGTCTAAGGCTATGGATTTTCCTGTTGTGGGCAATTCTCTGTTTGGGGAGCAGACAGAGAATTATATGAAGAAAATGGATGAGTATAGGACCACCTATAGGAGTGCACAGGCCAAAGAAAGGCAAGCCACCCTCAAAGGCAGCATGTCAGGGGGCAGGGGCAGGCCTTTCATAGGCCTTTTACCGCTCCAGGCCTCCTCTTCTGCTTATGCCCAGAGGGTTCTTTAGAGGAAGAGGCAGAAGGGTTCAAGTAGCCTGCTTCACCCTCAACCCAAAGCCCCTGCAAACAGGCTCCTGATGGGGTGGCTGAGCTGATTCTCCACTACCGGTAGGGGGCAGGCTGGCTTACTTTGTCCAGGACTGGAAGTCTTTAACATCAGACAAGTGGGTCCTGGAAGTAGTAAGCCAGGGACTGGTTCTCAGCTTCAAAAAATTCCCGAAGATGAGAGCCAAGTCCTTTCCACCTGCAAATCCTTCAGAGGCACTTGCCCTAGAAACTGAAGTTTCTGCCCTCCTGGCTCTCAGAGCTGTGGAAAGGGTTCCACCTCTACACCAGGGCAAAGGGTTGTACTCCAGGTACTTCCTTACTCCAAAAAAGACAGGAGAATGGCGGCCCATCCTGGATCTCAGGTATCTAAACAAGCACCTTTTAAAACCAAAGTTCAAAATGGTGACTCTGGGAATTATTTTACCCTCTCTAAGGCCAGGGGACTGGCTAGCCTCCCTGGACCTCAAGGATGCCTACTTCCATGTTCTTATCAGAAGCTCCCATCGAAAGTACCTCAGATTCAAACTGCCCTCAGGCCATTATCAGTTCAGAGCAATGCCCTTCGGCCTCACCTCGGCCCCGAGGGTATTCACAAAATGCCTGGCAGTAGCAGTTGCCCATTTAAGAAGGCAAAAGATTGCCATCTTTCCTTATCTGGACGACTGGCTCATAGTAGGTCAGTCCCCAGACCAGGTCAAATTACACCTTCAGGTAACTCAGCAACTGCTCACATCTCTAGGTTTCCTTCTCAGTCTTCCAAAGTCTGTTCTAGAGCCTGTCCAGCTTCTCACCTTTATAGGTGCAGAACTGAACACAAAAGAGGCCAGACTCTTCCTCCCTCTGGAAAGAGCAAGGACCTTGGTCTCTCTGGCCTCCTCTTTCACCCTGCAGGTCTCTCGGCCGGCAAGGCATTTTCTACAGCTCCTGGGGCACATGGCTGTTCTACAGCAGTAGTGCAGGAGCAAGATTTCAGATGAGGGACGCCCAGTTCCATTTGAGAGCCTTTGGTCTCAAAGGACAGACCCTCTAACCAAATTGATCCCAGTGACTCAACCCTGATCCAGGCCCTTCAGTGGTGGCAGGACCAGAGCAATCTGAGACAGGGGGTTCCCTTCAACCCCCAGTCTCACTCCTTGACCCTTACTACAGATGCATCCCTCTTGGGGTTGGGAGCTCACATGGGCGACCTCACTACCCAGGGGTTGTGGTCCCCATAGGAATCTCTGCTCCACGTCAATTTGTTGGAGCTCAGAGCAGGTTTTCTAGCACCAGGTCTTTTCCACATCTGTTCAGAACAAGGTTGTTCAGGTCAGAACAGACAATACTACTACAATGTGGTACATCAACAAGCAAGGAGGCACTCGGTCTACGGCCTTGTGCACTCAAGCAATGAAGTTGTGGTTCTGGCTTATTCCCTGAACGCCCCTCACGGCAATTCACCTTCCAGGCAAGGGACAATGTCCCAGCGGATGCCTCAGCAGGATTTCCCAGGGCCATCACGAATTGGCACTGGATCCCCTAGTACTAGAGGTAGTATTTGCCAGATGGGGCACCCCAAATAGATCTTTTGCAGCCCCAGACAATCACCAACTTCCTTTTGCTGCAGGCCCCAGTGTTGGGCTCAGTCCTCTGGATGCCTTTCTTCTCAGTTGGGAAGGAAGTTTCTATGCCTTCCTGCCCTTCCTCTTCTGTTCAAAGTGCTAGTCAAAATCAGATCTCAACCCTGCAAGATGATCCTGATTGCTCCAGATTGGGCCAGACAGCCCTGGTACCCACTCCTCATGTCCTTAGCAGTCCACCCTCCCCTGCACCTCCCCAGGAATCACAATCTGTTAACCTGTGCCCAGGGGAGGGTTTGGTATCCGAACCTCAAATCTCTCAATCTCAAGGCATGGCTCTTGAAGAGTTAGAGTTTGCTGACCTACACCTCTCCCAAGGTGTATTGGATATCTTGAAGGCCTCTAGGAAGCCTTCCACCAGGGCTACTTATAATTCCAAATGGAAGAGATTTTCCATATGGTGCTCTGGCAAGCATATTCCACCAGAATCTGCTGACTTGCCCACAATCCTGGATTATTTGTTGCATTTGAATTCTTTGGGGCTGAGACCAGCTACCCTAAAAGTGCACCTGGCAGCCGTGTCTGCTTTCTTATCAGCAGGTAAACCTTCTTCTTTTTCAGCTCACCCTGTATTCTCCAAGTTTTTCAAGGGGTTGCTTCACACCAACCCTCCATTCAGGGACCCTGCCCCTGCTTGGGATCTTAATATTTGCATTGCCCAGCTTATGCAACCCCCTTTTGAGCCGTTGTCTTCAGCAGAGCTCAAGTACTTGACTTGGAAAACTGTGTTTTTGGTAGCCATCACTTCTGCCAGGCACATAAGTGAGTTGCAAGCATTGTCAGTAGAACCTGACTTTATCTCGTTTCACAGGGATAAGGTGGTCCTCAGGACTAACAGAAAGTTCTTGCCTAAGGTGGTTTCAGATTTCCACCTTAATCAATCCATGTCCCTTCCTGTGTATTTCACTGACCATTCCTCCTCTGGCGAGAGGAGATTGCACAGTTTAGATGTCAAAAGAGCCTTTAGTTATTACATAGAACGTACCAAGGGTCACAGGTTTGACTCCCTCCAATTGTTCCTCACTTTTGGTGAGGTTGGAAAGGAAAACCTGCCACTAAAAGATCCATTGCCAGGTGGATTGTCTCTTGTATCCAATTTTGCTATGAAAAACTGGGTAAGGTTCCTCCTCAGGCCTGAGGGCTCACTCTACCAGGGGTACAGCTGTGTTCTGGCTGCTGCCAGGGACATCTCCTATCCTAGAGATATGTCAAGCAGCTACCTGGAAAACAGTTCACACTTTTACCAAGCATTACTCCCTGGACATCCAGGCTAGGAGTGATGCTCGATTTGGCACAGCCGTGCTTCAGAGCCTATTTCCTAAGTAGGTTCTGTCCCTCCTCCATGGAGGTACTGCTGTGTAGTCTGCATATGTCATAATATAGCAAGACTTCATGTTGTTTGAAGGAAAAATTACTCACCCTAATAATGTTGTTTCTTCTAATGGAGTCTTGCTATATTATGACCTCCCCCAGCCTGCCCCTCTCAGAACCTCTGTTTTTGGGATGTGGGTGGGCAGCGCAGTGTTGGCACTTCATAGATGCCCACTTTGTTTCACCCTTTCTTAGGGTGCCTGGGTGTTATGTTTTAATTTTCTTTCTTGATTCCCCTGACTTGAGTCTTTGTTTTGGGATCAAGAACACAAATGTGTTTTCTTGTAGTTAGTAGCCAGTGGGCTAGTGTAGGTTTACGGCTTCCACACAGAACCTTAGTGAGATTTGCTCGTAAAGATCTGACAGTTTAAGTTTGAGCAACAGCAGACAGAGTTTTCAACCGAGCTCGAGCTCAAGGTTCCATGCCTGGCATGGAAACTTAACTCTTTCACCTCCAGAGCAGTTCTAACCTGGGGTTATACTGCATATGTCATAATATAGCAAGACTCCATTAGAAGAAACAACATTACTAAGGTGAGTAATTTTTTCTTACAGAACCTTTGTTTTTGTCAGAATTTAATATATCCTTTTAAATGAGAAAATGAAAAGAAATGACATTGACAAAATTATTGACACCCTAGACTTAATATTTGGTAGCACAGCCTTTGGTCAATATAACTGCAATCAACTGCTTCCTATAGCCATGGATGAGCTTCCTGCACCTCTCTACTGGCAGTTTGGCCCACTCTTCTTGTGCAAACTGCTCCAGTTCTCCCAGATTTGAAGGTGCCTTCTCCCAACTGCTGTTTCAGATCTCTCCACAGGTTTTCAATGGATTTAGATCTGGACTCATTGCTGGCCACTTCAGAACAGTCCAGTGTCTTGTCTTGAACCATTCCTGGGTGCTTTTTGAAGTGTGTTTGGGGTCATTGTCCTGCTGGAAGACCCATGACCTCGATCGGAGACCCAGCTTTCTGACACTGGGTTCAACATTGCGCCCAAAATGGCCTGGTAATTCCAAATTTCATGATGCCATACACACTCAAGGCACCCAGTGCCAGAGGCAGCACTGCAACCCTAAACATCACTGAACCTCCTCCATGTTTGACTGTAGGGAAGGTGTTCTTTTCTTTGAAGGCTTAATTTTGTTTTCTGTAAATATAGAGATGATGTGCTTTACCAAAAAACTCTAATTTGGTCTCATCTGTCCACAGGACATTCTCCCAGAAGGATTTTGGCTTGTTCAGGTGTGTTTTGGCAAACCCCAGTCGGGCTTTCTTATATGTCTGTCTCAGCAGTGGGGTCCTCCTGGGCCTCCTACCATATAACCCCCTTTCATTGAGTTGGCGACGGATGGTGCGAGTTGAAATTTTCGTACCTTGTGTCTGAAAGTCAGCTTGAATCTGATTGGCAGTTGATCGAGGTGCTTTCTCCACCATTCGAACAATCCTGCGCTGCAATCTTCAATCAAGTTTTCTCTTGAGGCCACGTCCAGGGATGTTGGCTACAGAGCCATGGGCCTTAAACTTCCTGATAACATTACGTACGGTGGAAACAGGAACATCAAGGTCTCTGGAGATTGATTTGTAGCCTTGAGATTGTCCATGCTTGGCTACAATCTTCTGTCTGACCTCCTCAGATAATTCTCTGGCTGTCTTTCTTTTCTCCATGCTCATTGTGGTACACACAGTGACACAAAACAGGAGAATGAGTCATTTTCTCTATTCAAACTGGTTGAATGAGTGATTTTTATATTGCAGTCACCTGCAACTCACCACAGGTGAGTTCAGTTCCAAAGTGAAGGAGAATCACCTGCTTGAAATCTAATTATTTCTAACTACTTCTAAAAGGTGCCACTAATTTTGTCCGGGCCATTTAAGGATTTCTGTGTAGAATAAGCTAAGGCTTAGTAATTTTTTTTGCTTTTAGTGTTTTATTCCACTGCAAACCAAAGAAATACATATGTGGATACCAAAATATTTTTTAATTTCAACAATTTTCTGGAAGGAATGGTGCATTATTAGAAAAAACTGCAAGGGCGCCAATATTTTTGGCCACGACTGTACTACTCTACTGGGACTGTATAGCCCTCCCTCCCCTCCACTCCCCCACCCATAACCAGTTCTACTTTTATAGGCACAGGATTTGACTGATAACAGGAACCTCCTATTTGGGAGCAGGAAGGGAGTGATCACAGAGGCACAAAAGACTCACTATCCTAGAAGGAAAAGAGTAGCTCTCCATCCCCCCAAGCTGCTGGAGGTCTGACTCTGAGCAAATAAGAAGGAGACTACTGAGGAATATAGGAACTTCCTGTCCCAGAGCAGGAAGATCAGGAGCCTTAAGGGCACGGAGGCTGTAGGAAAGTAGAGGAAAAAAAAATTATATAAAAATAAACAGAGAGAGGAAAGAGTAAGTATACAAAACAACAGTTAAGGGGCCCCAAATAAGACATGATGGGAGTGGTGCAGTGCAATGGCTGTGGAGCAGCAGTCTTCCAGGAGACATTCTGGATGATGCGGTGTTGTCCCATCTGTGGGCACCTCTTTGAGCTGAGGGAGGAGGTTGCTCATTTCCAGGCCGAGTTTGCCAGGATTCGGGGGACCTTCTCTCCCATCCAGGGACCACCAGGGCCACTGCCGCTGCCTCAGAGGTTGCCAAGAAAGAGGAGCGGTTGGACCACAATGGGCTCAGGGAGGGTGAGGGTAGTGGAACATCCCTTCAGTTGTACCTCTCCACAATTCACATGCTGTTCTGGCAGAGTGTGGTTCCTCTATAGAGGCATCCGCAGTGAAGACCAAGGAGGATACTGTGAACCTCCACAAAGGAGACCCACAGGAGGGTGGCACGGGACCCCACAGGGGAAGGAAACAACTCCTGGTGGGGGACTCCATTATTAGGAGGGTAGAACTGGGGGTGGGAAGGGAGATGGAGGTAAGGTGCCTGCCTGACACCATGGCTTGGAGGGACAGGGAGTGAGTGAATCCTCAGGATCGCGGGAGCAGCTGCACGGGGTAGGGAGCTGGATGTCATTGTCCACCTAGGGACAAATGACCCAGCTGGGAAAGGGATCAGAACAGTGGAGGAGGAGTTTGTGGAGTTGGGGAAGGGTCTTAGACAAGTAGCATGCACAATAACCTCCTTGGAGGTGCTGCCCGGCTATGGCATGGGTGAGGCTAGGGTGCTCTGCACCATTGGATTCAATGAATGGTTGAATAACTGGTGCAGAACTCAGGGTTTTGGCTTCATTGGGGACTGGGGGTCCACCTGGAGGGATGCAGGCCTATACCGGCACAATGATCTGCATCTGTCCAGGAGGGGAACCAGGATCCTAAGTGATGGGTTTAAATGCTTAATTGGCAAGCATTTAAACTAGCGAAGGGGAGAGGCACTGAAAAGGAGCAGGAAAATTCTAGCGCCCCCCCCCCCAAAAAAAAAAAGAAATCACAGTAGTTAGTGAGGTAAACACCAAGATAGAGACGTCAGTAGGGAGAAGGGCTGGGGTAAATGGAGAAAAAGGCTAAGGCAGTAAGGACAGGGATGGGGCAAAAAGGGGTAAGCCCATCAAGAAATGGAGGGTAGCGAGCACCAATGCCCGTAGTCTAGGTGACAATCTGCCTGAACTGGTAGCCTTGATGGAAGAGGGATGCCTGGATGTCGTGGCAGTCACAGAAACATGGTACACAGAGAACCATGACTGGGATGTCAACATACGAGGGTACACAATCTGCAGGAAGGACAGGGAGGGTAGAAGAGGAGGAGTATCTCTATGTAAGGGAAGGGATCAAAGCAACTGAACAAAAGGGTAAATGGAGGAGAGGAGGCACTGTGAGTCGCCCTGGAGACTGGAAATGGCACCACAATCCACACGGGAATTGTATACAGACCCCCGTCTCAGGGAGAGGAAATGGACAAGGAAATGATAGAAGGCATCCTTAGGATGGCAGAGAAAGGGGAGATATTGTTGATGGGGGACCTGAATATGCCAGATGTTAACTGGAGTGCCTTTACTGCAGCCACATCCAAGAGCAGGACCATTCTCGATGCCTTACAGGTGGCATGCCTCAGACAGCTAGTGTTGGAACCCACTCGGGAGGGAACAGTCATAGACCTGGTACTCTCAAATGGGGATGAGAGAGGATCTCAGATCTAGAAGTGGGTAGCCATCTGGGAACAAATGACCACCAAACAGTGTGGTTCACAATAAACTCAGCTACAGAGTCAAGCCATACAAAAGTGAGGGTACTGGACTTCAGGAGGGCTGACTTTGTCAAAATGGGAGAGTCCCTCAGAAAAGCACTAGCAAACAGGCAGGAAGGAGGGGTGGAGCAACAATGGGGAAACCTCAAAACTGCCATCACAGAGGCAACAAGCCTTTGTGTTAAGCAAATAAATCAAAACGAAAGAAGAAAACACTATGGTTCTGAAAAGAGGTGGCGGGGAAGGTTAGTGAGAAAAACATAACATTTAGGAAGTATAAGGAAACACAGAAGGAGCAGGAGAGAGAACTATACCAGTTAAAGCAGAAGGAAGCGGAGAAGGCAGTCAGAATAGCAAAGGCCCAAATCAAAGAAGAGATAACTAACTCAGTTAAGAAGGGGGATAAAACCTTTTATGGGTACATTAGGAAGTGAAGAAGGACAGAGGGAGGGATAGTGAGGCTGAATAAAAGGGACGGTGGGTGGGCAGAGAGGGACAGTGAAAAAGCAGGGATACTGAACGAATACTTCTGCTCAGTATTCCCAAAAGAAGACGAGGGGGCGGTACCTAATCCTATCAATAAGAGTACTCTGGATAGGGGGGTCGATCCCAGTCCTTTCACAGAAGAAAGGGTTCTGAAAGAACTCCTAAAACTGAAGGTGGACAATGCAATGGGGCCTGATGGGATTCACCCCAGAATTCTAAAAGAACTAAGGGGAGAACTAGTGACACCGCTAATGACGACTGGAGGAGGGTGGATGTGATTCCCCTTCACAAAAGTGGGAGCAAGACAGAGGCAGGAAACTACAGACCTGTTAGTTTGACCTCAGTGGTAGGGAAAATGATGGAATCACTTCTGAAGGAAAGAATTGTTGAGTACCTAGAGGCCAGTGGGGCACAGGACCCAAGGCAGCATGGATTCACAGTAGGAAGGTTATGTCAGATGAATCTAATCGATTTCTTTGACTGGGTGACCAAAGTAGTAGACCAGGGAGGGGCTGTGGACATGGCCTACCTATGTTTTAGCAAGGCATTTAACACAGCCCCACACAAAAGATTAATAAACAGATTAGCCAGTCTGGGAGTGGGTCCCAGTGTGGTCGCCTGGGTAAAACATTGGCTGGACAACAGGACACAGAAGGTAATAGTAAGCCGAGTGCACTCTGAAGAAAGGGGAGTTACTAGTGGAGTACCGCAAGGTTCAGTACTGGGTCCGGTCCTTTTTAGTGTCTTTATAAGTGACATTGCAGAGGGACTGGAAGGAAAAGTATGCCTCTTTGCAGATGACACAAAGATCTGCAACAGGGTTGATACACAAGGGGAGGTAGAAAGGATGAGAAGGGACTTGGCAAGGTTGGAGAAATGGTCAGAAGTATGACAACTTGGATTCAATGCAAAGAAGTGCAAAGCAATGCACCTGGGAAAGAAAAACCCAGGGGAAGAGTGCACAGTGGGGGGGAGAGGTAGTAACAACAACAAAAATAGAAAGGGACCTGAGGTAATCATATCAGATGACCTGAAGGTTTGCAAGCAATGTGAGAAGGCAGTAGGGATGGCTGGGAGGATGCTGGGATGTATAGGGAGAGGCATCACCAGTAGAAAGCAGGAAGTTGTTAATCTTCTATATAGACAGTTGGTGAGACCCCATCTGGAGTACCGCATCCAGTTCTGGAGAACCCATCTCCACAAGGACATAGACACAATGGAGGCAGTCCAGAGGAGGCAAGTAAAATGATGCAGGGTCTGCAACAGAAGCCATACGAGGTGAGACTAAAGGAGCTTAATATGTATACCCTTGAGGAAAGGAGGGAGAGGGGGAGACATGACAGAAATTTTTAAGTACCTCAAGGGAATCAACAGAGTCCAAGAGGGTAGCATCTTTCAGAAAAAGAAATGTGCAAGAACAAGGGGACACAATTTGAAGATGGAGGGGGGACGGCTCAGGGTCAAGGTGAGGAAGTATTTTTTTCACAGAGAGGGTGGTGGACGCATGGAATGGCCTTCCTGAAGAGGTTGTGGGGTCAGAAACAGTGGGGGAATTCAAGAATGCATGGGACAGACATAAGGCAATTCTTGTGGGGAGGTAGGAAGAAATAGGCTGTTGGTTAACTAGGATCTGCAGGTTATCCAGTAGGTGGGGAAATGGGCAGACTTGGTGGGCCAAGCGGTCCTTATCTGCCATCAAATTCTATGTTTCTGTGTTTCTAAGTGCATGGGGTACTTAGTAGATATATGCTGCTCAGCATCTCAATAAAAAAAGGTACTGAGGCAGTTGTGGGGCTGTTGCAGCACATGCAGCCTACTCGTGACACCAGAAAAGTTATGACTTCTGTAGGGTCCTGTTGCTTCTGGCTCAGAGTCATTAGTGGTAATCTATGAAGAAGATAGTCAGGAAGATCAACAGTTACTGTAAGTACATGACTTTCATTTCTCAGTTGTATAACCATCTCATCCCTTCCAGGTTGCAACTGGAAGCAAGATTTGCATTTTGTATTTGTGCTTGCCTGCCTGGATTAAATAAATTTCAATAAAAAAAGTAAGTAAATGTGCAAATAGGAATAGTGCTAGTGTAGTCCAATTAAATTGGTTGAAAAAAACAAAATACACACATTTTTAAGGAAGAAGTGGCCAATTATGAAAAATATGTTGCCTTCAAACCGACATCACTGGTTCCACCTGCCTGTCTTCCGTCTCTCCCTCCACCTCAACTGTTACCTCCAGGGGTGAGTGTGGGGGGTCAGGATCTCTTTGTATCTGAAACATTGGTGAGAAAGCACTATAGACGAGGGGGTTCTGGAGATGATTGCAAGGGATCGTGCTCTGGAGCTGGTGCAAATCCCTCCAGATCATCCTCAGTCTCCTTCATTTTGTCCTCTGGGCCATTTATGCCTTCTGAAGGAAGTAGTTCAGTCTTTACTCCAGAAACATACCATAGAACCTCCCCAGGAGAGAAAAAAACTATTTCCCAAATGGCTAGAGGATCTGTGTCCTGTGTTGGATCTCAGGGATCTCAATCTGTATATCGAATACAAAACGGTTTGAGTGATATCCCTGCAAGTGCTGATTCCCTTCTATAAACAGGGGACTGGCTTTGTTCTCTGGAAGTGAAGGACGCATACCATCATGTAAAGATTAGGAAATCCCACAGATACTACCTCTGCTTTATGCTGGAGGGGGAACCGTATCAGTTTAAGGTATTGCCCTTTGGCTTATCTTTTATGCCTTGGGTCTTTATCAGATGCTTGGCAATAGCTGCAGCAGGCTTCGCAGGAAAGGTCTGTATGTTTTTCCCTATCTGGGTGACTGGTTCCTGAAGGCCATTTTCAGGGAAGCCCTGTTACATATCCTGTTGTGGACACGTCAATTATTTGACAGCTTGAGGGTCATGATGAATGTGCTAATGTCTGTGTTAACTCGGTGCAAAAGACTGCGATACATGGACACAGAGAAGGGATGTGCTGTCCTGCCACAGAACAGGGCGGACAGTCTGATTGCCCAAGCACACTTGGTATATAGGAGCATTTCTGCGAGGATAGTGTTATGTCTCCTATGTCTCATGGCTATGGCCATAGAGATTGTGCCACTGGCTCGCCTTCACATGAGGATCCCTCAGCAGACACTGTGGGTGCATTGGGATCGCTTGACTGATGAGCCGGACCTAATGATTCTCATCATGTCTCATCTTTGCAGAATGTTGCTATAGTGGGTGGCCCATGAAAACCTATTGAAAGGTATTCCAGTCCTTGTACCAGCTCCTGTACAGGTCCTCACTATGCATGGGCTCCGGCTGTGATGCTCATCTTGGCTCTTATCAGACACGAGTCACGGACCAAGGTGGAGGCCGAGCTGCATATCAATGTGCTGGAAATGAGGGCTGTCCTATACAGTGTCTAGGCCTTCAGGAACATCTCTGCTCTGGTTCCCTGCTAATACAAACAGATGTCAGTGTGATGCATTGCATCAGCATACAAGGAGACACTCACTCCTATCCTTTATGCAGGGAAGCCGTGAGAGTATGGTACTGGGAACTGTCTCACAGCCTTCCGCTATTGACCATATATATCCAGGTCTCCAAAATGTCTTAGCAGACAAGCTAAGCAGGTTCCAGTCGATGGTGCATGAATGGGAACTGCTGACTTGCATGGTAAATGACCTCTAAACAAGATGGGCTCATCCATAGCTGGACCTTTTTGCATCCCCACACAACGCAAAACTGCCACATTTCTGCTCACTCGCTAAAAGGCCTGGAGTTTTTTAGTGAGACACATCCCCCTCTTGGAAAGGGAAATTCCTTTTTGCCTTTCTCCACATTCCTTTACTACAGAGGGTTCTGTTCAAAATGTATGTGGAGAGTTCCAGTCATCTTCATTGCTCTGTTGTGGCCTCACCATAAATGATTTCCACTTCTTCAACATCTAGCAGTGGAGTGGTCTGTCCCTCTACCTCTGTGTCATGGTCTGCTGTCTATGGTCACAGGACAAGGAGTCCCTGGTACATCCAGACCTGAAGTCCCTCCATCTGCATGCATGGCTCATGAAGACATAGCCATTGCTTGTTTTGGGGGTATTCCCTAAGGTTGCTGATGTGCTAGTTACAGCTAGGAAGCCTTTTACCAAACATACTCCCTGAAATGGAAGTGTTTCACTTTGTGGACTGCTTCCTGGAATTTGGACCCTTTTACATGCCCAGTGAATGCTGTGTTGGACTACTTGCATTTTCTGTCTGACTGTGGCCTGACCAGGTATCATGTCGCTACAGTAAAGACCATCACAGCCACATTTTGGCAGTTGCTGTGATGGTCTGCAGGAGTAGTTCGCACTTCTCTCGAACCAACTCCAACTTGAGTTGGTTATTTAAGTCCGGGGGTGTAGGAGAATAGCCCTCCGCATGGGGGGGTAAAACACCAGTTCCCCGAGCGATGGCACAGCACCAGTTGGCAGTGTTGTGCTGTCGCTGTGCTGACAGTTGACAAATTGCATGACGCCACGGCATGGTGGAACCATTTGGCCGCTATGTCAGATTGCTGTGCACCTGTTGATGGTCATATGGTTGTCCAGTTAGAGGTATTCCATATCTGAGAGATCTACTTCATATTAAGAATTCGAGTGGCATTCAAGAAGAATTCTATAGATGCTCAGATAATATCAGAAAGTGTTTTTTATTATGGACTTGATCTTGTCCCCGCAGTTGCTTTTACTATATATATTTGAAGACGGTACAATCCCTCCTAGGGGGTAGTACGTTATATGTGTATCTGGCAACAGCTAAAAAGATGATCACCTGCCTTTGGCCAAATACAGAGGCCTCTACACTTGACCAATGGCATAAGATTGCACAATGGCAGATTGGTGTAACATCTGGTTGTCAGTGGACTACAGGACCCAAGGCAGCATGGTTTCACCAGGGGGAGGTCATGTCAGACCAACCTCGTTGAATTTTTTGACTGGGTGACTGGGGAGGTGGATCAGGGGAGGGCAGTGGACATGGCCTATCTGGACTTCAGCAAGGCCTTTGACACTGTGCCACATAGAAGACTATTACACAAACTGGGGAATATGGGTGTGGGCAGGACAGTAGTGTGGTGGGTAGGTAACTGGCTGGGTGGCAGGACACAGAGGGTGGTGGTAAATGGCTGTCACGCCACAGAGGGAAGAGTGACCAGTGGGGTACCACAGGGATCAGTGCTGGGACCGGTCCTATTCAACATCTTCATCAGTGACATTGCACAGGACCTAGAAGGCAGAATTTCACTGTTCGCTGATGACACAAAGCTCTGTAACAGAGTAGACACACCAGAGGGTGTAGACAGAATGAGAAGGGACCTGCAGAAACTTGAAGAATGGTCAGGGGTTTGGCAGTTGAAATTCAATGCAAAGAAGTGCAGGATAATGCATATGGGGCACAAAAACCCTGGCATAATATATCAGTTGGGGGGTGAGGATATAGCATGCACCAAGCAGGAAAGGGATCGTGAGGTTATCATCTCTGATGACCTCAAGGTAGGGAAACAGTGTGACAAGTTAGCAGGTAAAGCAAATAGGATGCTGGGATGTATAGGCAGGGGCATCACCAGCAGGAAAAGTGAGGTCATAATTCCACTATACAAGACACTAGTGAGGCCCCACCTGGAGTACAGTGTACAGTTCTGGAGACCATACCTACATAATGACATAGACAGGGTAGAGAAGGTTCAGAGGAGGGCAACAACGATGGTGCATGGATTGCATCACAAGTCCTATGAAGACAGGTTGAAGGAACTGAACATGTACTCCTTGGAGGAGAGGAGGGAGAGAGGGGATATGATAGAGACATACAAGTATCTCACAGGGAGGAACAGGGTGCAGGGATACACTGTTTTTAAGCAAAAAAGATGTTCCAGGACTAGAGGGCATGGGCTGAAGTTGGAGGGAGGACGATTCAGAGGAAACATGAGGAAGAATTTCTTCACAGAACGGGTGGTGGACAAGTGGAACACCCTGCCAGAGGAAGTGGTGGGGGCTGAAACAATTACGGGATTTAAGAATGCATGGGATAGACATAAAGGAATTCTGGAGGTCAGGGGTAAGGGACAACAGACTTCTAGGAAAACATAAACTGAACTTAGAAGCTCAAATGGGCAGACTGGGTGGGTCATAGGCCCTTATCTGCCGACACTGTCTATGTATCTATGTATAAGGTGATCATTGAAATCTACTATTTAGAAAGGACGATTGCTAACCCTTTCTGTGGAAAAGCACGTTTTGAGTTATCATAGAAATCTTGGGTATTTTATATACTGTATCTCGGATGATTAATTCGTCCCCTGATTGCTACAGTGGATTTATTAACTGTTTGTGGTCTTCCCACCACTCCGCCTCATAGGTAGATACAAAGCTGAGGAGACTGAAGTCCATAACAGCTTGCCATATATTAATACCCCGTTCAATCAGATAATCATCCAGTTGCGCCTTGAATTCTGTCATAGTCCTGCTAGCCACCACCTCTGCTGGTAGATTGTTCCATATTCTGGTAACCCTAGCACTAAACCAGTATTTCCTACTGTTTGTATGATAGGTGGGGATCTTTATTTGGAGTGAGTGTGCCCCATTGTCATATGCCTGGATCCTTAACTCAACTTTTCGCAATTAGAGTGCGAGAAGCTCGCTCATTTCTTCGCAAATAAAGTGGCCGACATCAGGGCAGATCTGCATTCAGCAGCCTCTAAGGGAGATGCTGTTGATCAACATGAGTTCACAGTACCTCAGTTTTCTTGGCGTTCCTTCAGTAGACCTGACTTCGTCGATGTCATGAGGATTATCCATGGTGTGCGCCCTATGAGCTGTAGTTTCGATCCTGGACTGACCTCCCTGATATTGGGTTGTAGTGTCATCGTTGGTCCAAGCCAAGGAGGCAGTATGGCGCAGTGGTTTAAGGCTCTGAGCTGCAAATCTGGAGACCTGGGTTTGAATCCCACAGCCCCCACTTGCATACTGTGTGATCCTGAGCAAGCCACTTAACTTCCTCGTGCTCCCAGGTTGCACCTGCAAACAAGCTTTCAGCTTAGTATGTCTTACCTGGTAAAATAATTGATTAAAAATAAAAATAAAAATTCTGGTGCTCCCTGGAATCTGGTGAGTTTCCTAGTTCCCTGAAAGAGGCAATGGTGACACCTCTCTTGAAGAAGGCTACCTTGGACCCGGACTGTTTCACAAACTGCAGTCCCATCTCAGACCTACCCTTTAATGGGAAGTTCATTGAAAAGGTAGTGGCGGTCCAACTGGAGAACCCTTTAACCATCCATGACATCTACGAACCCTTCCAATCCGATTTTCGTAAAGAGACAGCACCGAGACCGCGCTGGTTTTGGGTGTTTAATGATATTCTGAGGGCGAGAGACCAGAAGAGATGCTCCATTCTAGTTCTTCTTGATCTCTCGTCAGCTTTTGAAATGTGGATCACGTGGTGGTATTAGCACGCCTGAGGTAGATCTGTGGAATATCAGGAATCGTCCTTCGATGGTTCACCTCATTCCTCACTGGGAGATCACAAAGAGTTGTGTCTGGGTTTTTTTTCTCAGGCCCAGCTCTTTTGTTGTGTGGGGTACCTCAGGGTTCTGTGCTGTCTCCCACGTTATTCACAGTGTATATGCTGCCCCTCGGAGACATTATAAGACAGTATGAGCTGAGGTTTCATTGCTATGCAGATGATACCCAGCTGTACCTGTCTTTCACACCTGACCAGGATGGAGCTCTCTCGGTGTTTAACAACTGTCTGAAAGAAATCCAGGATTGGATGGATTCTAGTTGGCTGAAGTTGAACTCAGAAAAGACAAGAGATTTTGGTTCTGGATCCGAGCTGTCGGATAGAGGGGCCGCCTGCTGGTACACCCTCAGGAATTTTTCTAGGCGGTGTGTCACTTCCGACCTCCGAACAGATGCATAACCTAGGGGTTATCTTGGATGACAGGCTGACACTACAGTTACAGGTGTCAGCAGTCGTCAAGACTTCCTTTTACCATCTTAGTAATATCGCTAGAGTGAAACACCTTGTTCCGTCTGACATGTTGCCTACGTTGGTTCACGCCTTTGTGTCCTCACGTTTGGACTACTGCAACTCCCCATATTTTGGACTTTCTGGGGTTGAAATCCACCGCCTTCAGCTAGTGCAGAACGCGGCAGCCTGGGTTTTGACTGGGACAAGTAGGTCCTGTCATTACCCCGGTGCTGCGCGATCTGCACTGGCTTCCTGTTCGGTGGTGGATCACCTTTAAAGTCTGTTTACTGACTTTCAAAGCCCTACATGATCAGGGTCCAGCCTATCTGAAAGACCTTCTGGCTCTTTACTGCCCGGGCTGATCGCTCTGCTCGGCCGACGAGGGTTGCTAGAGATTCCAAGAGTGAGTCTAAATTCATCTGGTTGTAGAGCTTTTTTCTATGCTGCTCCCACTCTTGAATTCTCTACCCCGTCAGTTACGGGAGTGCACCTCCGTGGAGGAAATTAAGAGGGGTTTAAAAACTCATTTTTATCAAAGTGCTTTCTCGGAGTTTTGATTATGTTTTAGCTGCTTATTAGATTGTACTTTTATCTGTGTTTTATTTTAAATTATCTCTGATTTGTATTATTTGTTTCGTACAGCGCCTTGAAAATTGAAAGGCGCTTTAAAAATAAAATTTATTATTCTTATTATGAACTCAAATCCCAGTTGGGCCCATAAATCATCATCTAACAGTGCTCTGTGTACCATGCACACATCACCCCTGAGTCTTCAGAACTCCAGCGAATAAGGGCCCAGTTCCTGCAATCTATGCTGGTAACGTAGCCCCTCTAGGTCTGCCACTAGCTTAGTTGCCCTTCTTTGTACTCGTTCAAGAGCATTTATTGCTATTTTTCCCCCGTTGACCAAAACTGGGTGCAGTACTCTACATGCGGTCAGACCAGTGCCTTGTACAGGGGCATCACCACTTTTCTATCCTAGCTTATACTATGTTTGTTTATGCAATATAATAACCCGCTGGCTTTTTTAATAGCCTGATTACAATGAGTCTTAAAGCTGAGATCGCTAGTAATGTGGATACCTAGGTCCTTTTCTACTGCTACTGCTTAAAGCTCTACTCCATTTAGGCTATATTTACAATGGCTATTATCTTTCCCCAAGTGCATAACCCTGCATTTATCTGTATTAAAAGTGGATTGTTTCCTTATTGTCCATTGTTCAGGTTCCCTTAAGGCTAGTTGTAAAATGTCCGCATCTTCTTTAGAGTTAATTATAAAATCAATTCTAGTGTCATCGGCAAACTTGGAAAGCCATACTGGTATTGAAGTTTGCATGGATGAAATACACAAATTAAAAAGACAAGGGCCCAAAACTGAGTGCTGGGGGACCCCGCTAGTCACCTGCACCCATCCTGACAAGGAACCCGTTACAGACACCCTCTGAGTTCTGTCTGCCAGCCTGAATTACAAAATGTTGGAATTGTAATTATGTTCAAAATATCATGTCATATTTTAAAGTGAGATCTATGATATGTGACAGCTGTTCTGTATATGGCAATTTTGTACCCTACTGTTAATAAATAAACCGTTAAAAAAAAAAAAAAAATTTTTTTTTTTATTATTCAGGACATAATCAAAGACATTGACTCCACAGCCCTGGTGCTTCGACCACATGGGTCTTCTGCAGGGGTCGTGAGAGACACGCCCCCCTGAGGAAGACCCACATGGTCGAAGCGAAGGGGCTGTAGAGTCAGTGTCTTTGATTATATCCTGAATAAAAAACACTTTTTGATATTATCTGAGCGTCTACATTATTCTTCTTGAGGGCCACTTGAATTCTTCTTTGTCTACTTACGTTTGGGATCTACGGATCTGAGTGGGCACCAGCACACCATCCTTGAGCACCCCATTGTTTGTGTTTTTTGGATTCTTCATGTGAAACCCATCCATAATCCAGTCCCACCTTGGGACTTGAATTTGGTACTTGAGAAATTGACACTGGCTTCTTTTGCTCCTGCTGCGAGTTGCAGCTTACGTTTCCTGTTATCGAAAATGTATTTAGTTGCGATGACTTATGCTTGAAGGATTCCCAAGCTTTCGGCTCTAATGTATGAACCTCCTTATTTGATTTTTCACAAAGACATAGTCTCTTTGCGTATGAATCCTATGTTTCCGCCGAAGGTCATGGTGGTATTTTAATTTACACTGAATCAAATGATACACCATCCTGTATATTATTCTAAGCATGCCAGCCAGGGTGAGGCACTGCTCCATACTCCGGTCGTACGTAGAATATTTCGGTACTGTATTACTTGCACCAAGGACTGCAGAAAGCTCTTTCAGCTTTTTGTTTCCTTTGCATCTGGGAAAGAGGGTGCTTCTGACTCTGAACAGTGCCTTTCTAGATGGCTGGCATATTGTATTACGTTCTGTTATAGGAAGTATGATAAGGAACTTCCTGATGCTGTTCACTGTCACTCCACAAGGGGTATGGCCACATCTGTTGCCTGTTTCAAAAATGGCCCTGCTGCTGACATATGTTCTGTAGCCACATGGAGCAGTGTTCACACATTCACTAAACATTACAGTCTGGACATCATCGCTCACATACGAGCTGGTTTTGGGATTGCTGTACTGCTAGGCTTTCTGTCTTGATTACATGTCAAACTGCAGCATTGTGCCCGTTCCCTTTGCACTGCTTGGGAATCATTCCTGAGGTATGGCCTAATGTAGGAGTCATCCTCAAAGAAGATGGAACAATTACTTAAGAATTTACCATAACAGTAGAGCTTTGAGAGAATCTCCTCCATTTGACTATACCATCTCTCCCACCTTCCCCTTGTTTTGCTATCAGTGAGGGTTATGATGCTGTGCCTAAAACATACTTCACGCATCCTTCTCCGGCCCCATGCCTCTCCTTGTATGTCTGATGCTGGTCTTATCTGGTTCTCCATGGGTGGAGTCCTCCAAGGCTAATCTCCGTCGAGGAACTGAGGAGTGATGGGGCTGCCCATGTTTATATACAGTACAGGTGGCTTTATTTATTTAAAATTTTGGTAACATGGAAAGGCACACTGAGCCAAGGCTAATTTCCTGGTGTGACCCGGGGAGGGGTACAAATGTGGGAGCAAGATCAAATAAAACAAAATAAAATATGGTACAGTTCGGTATAGTGCATAACATTTGGGTACATTATGATATAGTACTAGCAGAATACCAACAGTACAGTACTGCACTCTGGGGAGCATACAAACGTGGGCCAAGATAAGATAAAATTACATACAATGCTGTATAGTACGATATTATAAATGCTCAGCAGTATGGCAGGGTTTTAAATAATTGATTAGCAGTTTTTTTCTTGGGACTATACTAACTGTACAGAAAGTATTTATATATATTTTCTAGAAGTGCTGTGCTGATTAAACACAGTGAGGCAAGAACTGCATTTTCACAAAGATTTAGCACTTTTATGAGCAAAACGCTAATCAATTTTTAGAGTTAAATAAATCCCTGTATGGTGAGGTACAATCCAGGGAGGGTACAAATGTGGAAGCAAGATCAGATAGGATAAAAGTACTGTAATGTACAGTAGAGTAAAATAAAATGCTGAGTAGTACACGTGTGTAGGGAGTTAGCATAGTTGAGGGGGGAAAGTCACGCAGGGGCTGGGGGGAGCAAGGACAAGAGGGCAGGGAAGAGAGCTTTAGTAAATGCTTTAGTGCAGACAGGGAGGGAGAGAGCCGGGTGGAGGAGGAGAGCTGGTTCCAAAGTGAAGGGAACCAGAACGAGAAGGCTGCTTGGCCAGCACAGGAACTCGCTTGGGGTATGTGTAGAGTATGGGAGTCCCTGGAGCAAAGTGGGTACTCAGACACAGCAGTGAGTGAGAGGAGGGAGGATAGATGGGAGAGGGTAACAACAGGTCAAACCAGAATCTGGCAATGAAGGATGTACTGTGCAGCCGATGGCAAAGGGTAGGAGAGACAGGGAGAGAGAGAGGCATATAAGGAGCAGTGATGAGTAAGGGGGGGATATAGGTTTGTGGCAAAGTGACAAAAAACATTGTATAGGGTGTCCAGCCTGGTGGGGGTGCGACCCAAAGACCATATTCGCGTAGTCAAAAATGGGGAGTATTAATCTGGAGACGAGTTCCCACAGTATTGGGAGGGAGAGGGAATGTTTTTCTGTATAATGCACCAAGTTTGGGGTGGAGCTTAGAGTAAAGTGTGTCGGTGTGGTAGGAGAATTCTAGCCTGCTGTCAAGCCAAATACCCAGGTAGTTTAAAGCTGAGACCGAATCGAGATGCTGCACGTCATTGTAGGTGGCCCTTGGCTAGCAAAAATTTCTGTGTGATGGCTTATAGTTCCAAAGGTGTGGTCTAATGGAGGAGAGTCTCTCGAATATGTACTGTTATGGAAAGTTCTTACGTAGCTGTTATTTATGATATCTGTCATGAGTTGTAAACTGTATGTTTTATTCAAAATGCAATTAAATTAAGTTTAAAAACAGTTTGTAGAAAGCGTGCCCAGTTTCGTCGGCATATGAAAGTGTAAGATATCACAGCAGAGCAAACATTGTGTTGAATTTGGTGTTTTTATTTTACCACCCCTCTTATGATGTTGCTCTCTTGACTGCTTTGTGCCTGTAAACTGGAATTGTAAGTGCCAAGCACGTCCAGGCTGTCTTGATTCGAACTGAGCTATCCCAGGAGTGGTGATTGGTCGTTTCTATTATCTGATTAATGGCCCATCTTTTGTGCGTCCCAGAACTCTCGAGAGTAATCTGCTTGTCATAGTCCTTGCTGCCGTTTGTACGGGAGGCTGCCAGTTGCAATTGCATGTTGCCCCTTGTTCTCATACTGCAGTGTAATCACTTTGATCCAGCCAATCAGAGATTGATTTGAAAAGATTGACGAGAATGCTGGGTCTCTGTGGGACACCAGTTTAAACAAATGACAAAGCACTTTGGAGATTCATTGCATCATTCAGTGACGCCCCCACCATGAGATCAGAAATTTGAGATCATGTCATAACTTGGATTAAATATTTTGTTAAAAAATTCTGTTTCCTGTGCTGTATGATTTGTTCCCCTATCCAAGGCCAGGGCTCCCTATCTTGACTTATTCCCACTCCTTGGTGACCTGCCTCAGTGCTGGATTACTTACTCTTCCTGGCCCTTTAGCATTAGGTTTGGATAAGCTCTCCTAACTTCTGCATGCCTGCTGAGATTTCACTCCCGTCCCAGTGCAAGACAGGGTTATCCTTATCCCTTCCTCCACTAATTTCAAGACCAGCAGAGCAAGAGTGGCCCATATGTAATATTGTAGTGAATAGCATTCTTTATCTTCCCAGTTCTGCCCAGCAGGGGACCCATCCACCACCAAAACCATTATCAACCCTACATAGCCCAGGTGAAACACCTGGTTCCTCCAGCTGACCTTCCTACTCAGGTCTAAGCAGAATCTGGCAATGAAGGATGCACTGTGCAAGCCTTCGTGACCACTTGCCTTGATTACTGCAATTCCCTCTACCTGGGGCTACGGGGGTTGATATCCGCCGCCTGCAGCTAGTGCAAAACGCAGCACCCAGGCTTTTGACTGGAACATCTAGAAATAGTCATACAATGCCTGTTCTGCGTGGGCTGCGCTGGTTGCTGGTTCAATGGCAGATCACCTTCAAGGTCGGATTACTGACCTATAAAGCCGTACATGAACAGGGATCGCAGTATCTGAAAGATCTCCTTACTCCCTCCTGCCCCTCTCGCTCACGCTGATCCGCCGACGAGGGATTGCTAGAGATTCCCAGGGTTTGTTTGAAAACATCTGGGGCATGTGCGTTTTCGTGTGCTGCCCCTACCCTGTGGAATTCTTTACCTCATCGGATACGAAGCTGCCTGACCGTCAAGAGCTTTAGAGCGGAGTTAAAAACATTCTTATTTGCAAAAGCCTATGGTGCATGATTTTATTATTATTGATGTTTGTATTTGTCTGTTATTTATTTATTTGTACAGCGCTTTGGTTTTTGAAAAGCGCTTAAAAATAAATTTTACTTTACTTTAGCCTTCTGATATCAGGAGCATCAGGGGTTGCCAGATGGGTCCCTACATAAGCTTTAGTTACTTTGCAGGGCCTTGGGACTGCCTGGGTGCACTTTACTCTCACCTCAGAACACTAGGGTGTAAACCCTGAGTGGGCAAGGCTCTCTCTGAACCCTAAGGAAGATGCTCACTCTCCGCTGCTAGCTTGCTGCAATAATCTAGGTTTGTGATGCAAACCCTGCTTGCCGACATGCACTGCAGTGTGGTTCATGACAGATTTTTAATGATCTAGAGAAGTACCACATGAATATTCCCTGTTAGGCTTCCACAGAGGCAGGGAGTTGTCTTTGTTTTATGCTTCCCCCTGATTCGGCCCTCTTCCCCCAGGAGGTGACCAGCCCCACCCCAAGCATCCATGCCGCTTACCTCATGCTGCTTTCAGCCGCAAAGACTTGCCTACCCATGGTGGAGCTCTGCCTCGCCGGATCCAACCTCATGCCTCTTGTGAACGGAGGCAGGAGTTCTCGGCCTGCAGCATCGAGTGGTCAGTGGCCAGGGTTGGGGGTTGAGCATACCCAGGATCTTCCAGCATGAATCATGCTTTTTCCTTGTTTGGATGTCCCCACCCACTTGGGTGCCTTAACTTTCAGGTAATCACGCCCTTGCACGTAGTGCATGTCTGAGCAGAGCCTGGCTGACCTCTCTCTGCTCTGCTGTGCTGCTGCAGCTGCACTGCCACCTGTGGTCACCCTGGTGGTAGTGTGGTAGAAGAGGCAGCTACCCGCCCTCCCTGGAGGAATCGAGCAGAGCAGAGGATGCTTGATCTTTCTCCGGCCAGCCCCCGATGGCCCAAGTTTGTTCCTGAACTCCGTTTGCGAGTGATAGCACTACTGTGTCTCTGAGAGGCTAGCAGGAAGTAGACTTGACACAGCTGCTCTGGCTTGCTCCTGTGTGGATTGTGGCAGTTTTCTTTCTGCCCCCACGTAGACTGACACCTTAGAATGCTGCAAGCTGCCACTAGCTGACTGAAAAGCAGAGGGAGACTGCACTAGTGGAGGCTATTATAAATTAAGTGATTTCTGCCAATCAGCAATCAGGGCCACTGTTCGTCTTATCCAGGGTACAGTGTTCTCTCGTGCAGGAACGTTAGAGTGGAGCATTCCACTTGACAGCCAGGGGGAGGACAGCTACATTAAGATTTGTGTTTTAAAAACCCAAACAGTAAACCTAATATAAATTACTCAAGTGATATTAATATTGCCAGCGAGAGGTGTCTCTTATTTTATTTTATTTATTTAAGAGTTTAACCAGGCAGGCATACTGAGTGGAGAACCACTTGTTTCCAGATGCGACCTGGGGGAAATAGGGGTACAGGGTAACATAGGATGATTTTACATACAGTACAGGTTTACATATTGTACAGAAATACAAGAAGAGACTAGAAATATAAATAACATTGAGTACCCTAGATTTTTACACATTTGTACAAATATACAACAAGGAGATCAGAAACATCAATAACTTTGAGGACCCTACAGTGCAGCAGCTGATTATAGCATGGCTGTCAGGTGGCGTGAACAGAGGACCATGAGGGCTTTGTGCTTCTGGTTGCTGGGAGCAGGTGCGTGTGGCGGTGAAGTGTGCGTGGAGGAGTGGGTTGAGATGTCTACGGTTCGTGGAGCACCTGATGTCTGCAGGCAAGTCATTCCATAGTTTGGGCATGCGATATTTGAAAGCCCATTGGCCCTTGGAGGTGTGCATAAATGGGACTTATGATATAAGAGACTCATCATGTGAAGTTTGGGCTGCCAGAACCTGTCAGCTTTGCTTTATGACTCTCGCGTCCAAATTTCATTCTGAATCCTATACTATAAGAGACACTATTCAAAGGCAATGAGAAGTCATAACATGAAAGAACTCTGCTAGCAGCAAAAAGATTCACATAATAGCCATTTCATATTAACTGTTTTTACAATATTTTTTATTTTCATGTAAAATACAATACTGGAAGTGCCACAGTAGCACAGGCATTCATATACTGTTGATTCCATTACATTTTAGCTCTTAAATTAAGTAGCTCATGCCTCTTTACACTAAGGATGTAGGAGGGGAGAGTTACACAAACAACAGTTAATAGGAGAAAACTTACAAGTAATGCCAACCACCCCAGGACTGCCGGTAGTTAAGGAACAAAAAAAGGAAGCTAATACCACATCTTAAGCAGTGTTTACACAGCAGTAGTGCCGGAAATACAAACCGCAGCAGCGTGGTCCCAACCACTTGCCACCCGGGATTTGTCTGTCTATGCAGCCCCTCTCTGCACCACTGCAGTCTGTGGTGGTGAGGGATCGTGGGGAGCCAGACATCTGTTGGTTGCTGTGGTGCAGGCAGTCCACACGGTCACTTAAGCCGCTGACTCCTCTTGGCGCTCCCAGCTTGCTTGACAGAGAATCTGGCAGCGTCTTAGCGAGCGGCTTACCCCGATCGGGTATGTGTCTGCACAGCACTAGAGCATCCCGAGCACGTGGGTTACTCCAATGTAAATGTGACTGTGTAAACACGGCTTTAGATGGCCATTACTAGACCATATTTATATAGGTGACTCTAGTGTAATTTACATCAGCTTACTTCCAGCTGTATTTATTGCAATGAACCCAGTATAAGCAAAATCATGTTTGCTTTTAAGGAACTCCACTTCATATTCACTGAACATTGTAGTAATTGAGTTGAATGTTTAACATACCTTATTCGCTCAGCTCAAGGGGTGCAGTTAATAAAAGCTTTGCATTGCCTCAGTCCTCTCACAGGGAGGCACGCATCAAAAAATATTTGGTTCTCTGACCAAAACCAAACGTGCACTTGTGGCACAGTTTTTAAATTAAACATTGGGTCACCATGTCCTGTGGCATCTTTTATTTTTTTAAGTTTATATTTTATTCGTGTTGCATCATACACAACAATACAATGTTACAGCAGGTAGACGAACCAGAATACAGGCTAACATCATTATTACAATTGGGAGTCTCATTATTCTTGCAGATTGCTGTGTATTACTACACTAGGGGTGTTACTAACTTTTAGTAACAGAATACTTTTCATTATGAGCTGAAAGCCTCTATGAGTGAGAACCACTATCAGAAATAAGGTAATAGTGACACTATACACCATTAAAAAAGGGTTGGGGGAAGGGCGCTTGTGGAGTCCGAGCAAGATGGCAGCTGATCCCTAGAGCGCTACAGAACTAGCTACAACAAATTGATTCATTCAGTGGTTTTCCCTCTATAAGACTGACAAACTCTATCGAGATAGACAGAAGAAACATTGAGGAACAAAATGGGTAATCCCCGGAAAGAAAAACAGTCCGGTGAAGGAGCGAAAATGCTGTCGGGCGCTTCTACTTCACGGGGTGCACCGGGCTGAGAGCCAGACCACGATGCTGGAAGCAAAGAAGAGACCCTTCAGTCTCTAGGAGAGAAAATGAACCATTTAATCGCCTCAGTAACAGGACTAATAAATTTGAGCCACTTACAACAAGGGTCACTACGGTGGAAAATACCTTGGAGTCGGTCACCGTAGCATCGGCATCCGCATCTAAAATGGCTGATGCTGCTATGGGGGCCGTGGCCTCAGTAATAAAAGAAAACACGCATCTACGCTCTCGGATGGAAATGCTAGAAAACCAGTCGAGAGCCTCTAATGTGCAAATACTGGGGATAGCTGAGAGAAGTGAAGGGGACCACCTAATCCTGTTTCTACAGGAGTGGACTGTTCAACAATTGGGAATTAAGGCAATTGCAATAGTGCAGAAAATCCAAAAGGCTTACAGAGTTGACTTTAGGGGATGTCAAGACAACCCTGATGCTCCACGTACTGTGGGTGATGGTCCTAGATGGAGTGGGCTCACAAGATGCATTAATGGCCCTGGCCCGGAGGAAGAAGATCCTTATCCACGAATGAGCCAAGTGCGACCTTTCCCTGATTTAAAGCGGCTTGATGGTGTAAGGGTGATGTTATGAGAAGTGGGGGTTCCACATGGCCTAGTCTTCCCGGTGTGACTGAGAATCGTGCACTGCAACAAAATCTTTCTCTTCTCAGAGTCGGCAGAAGCTCTGAAATGGCTCCAGAAACATGCTCCCTCTTGTAGGAGAGAATTAGAAGATGAGAAAAACTTATTAAAATTTTTTTGATACTTGTAAGACCCATACGAAGCAAGTTTTATGTTGTTATTTTGGTTTGCAGCTGGTCTGAGCTTTACATATTAGACTTGGGTCATGTAACTAGCTCCTTTTCACACCCCATTAAAGCCCTACATGAAAATGTAAAGGTTTGAATGGTTCCCTTATCGATGTGGGAAGTTGTTCCTTTTCTGTTTTGAAGTTATTCGTAGCAAGTGCCCAATAATTAAGAGTTATGTCAAGATTGTAGACATGGGGAATTTTCTGTTTAGAATGAGCCCTGGGGATCTCTTTATTATTATTTTTAACACTAAATTAGTGTACCTACTTTGAACGAGCATGGTGTTTAATTCCCTATTATAGGGAAAAACTGTGGACATTATTTTAAGGTGGACTTGATTATTATTTCAATACACCATGCGGCTCATGGACTCTATTGCAACAGTCTGATCACCAGATAGTGTTACTTATTTAATTGTTATCTCCTTATAGGACATATCTTATTTCATTCAACAGACCTATCAAGTATATTAAGAGGAGTGGCACCCTCATTGTACTGTATATTTCTAATGTTGAATGATGGTATCTTAACTGTGTTTTGTTTTTATAAATGAATAAACATAAAGTTTAAAAAAAAAAAAGGTTAAGTGTCACCGTCAGTGTTCACATTTTTGTTGTTATTCCATCTGATTTGTGATTTACACACTGGCGGTTAGGAAAGTTTTAGAACCGTATAATGTAGGGTATGTCCGTGGTAAGCTCTTCCATTGTTGTCACAATGAATCTGTTCTATTATAGAACTCTGTAGTTAAATGAGACATAAACTACATCATACAGTTTTAAAGCGGTACTTAAAACTGGTAAGCAAATCAGAAACCCACACTGAGCTTGCTAAAAGGTTAGTAAAGGTGGAATAATAACATGTGAAACCTAGATCATGTTAGCTGCAGACTCAGCTTTGCATTAATTCTCAAGCAGCCATGCATTACTTGAGAATTAATATGTATGGTCACCTGATGGTGCTCAGCCAATCCAGCGCAACCCTTTCTCTTCCACATGTTACAATAACATTTGAAACCTAGATCATGTCAACAGATGAGCGATGGTCCATCCAGTCTGGCTTTTTAAACCCTATCCTACCCTGAGACCAATTGTTAAGACAAGGCTTTTGCCCTGACCTCCCCCTCTGCACTGCTGCCCCCTGAATAACTACTAAACCCTTGACTCTGTCCCTTCTGTGTGGCACCCAATAATTGTTTCTGCAACCACCACCTCTGCCAGTAGGCTTCCCCATGGGCCAGCTACTCTCTTTATAATGTAAAACTTTCAAGGTCAAGCAGCTAGCCTCTTTGGGGCATATTATAATCCCTTCCCGGGGGGAGGGGTGAATAGAAAAATTTAAAAACAACTATGGAGAAACTCTCTTTCAGCCAAGAGTGTGCCCGGTTTCTTCTGTAGGCTGTCGCAACAGGTGTGCAAGGTGCTGTATTAACATTTTGTTCCTGTAGACCTTTAACATGGAAGAAAAATCAACACTTTTTTTTTTTTAGCTATTTTCCTTAGTTTCAGCAACCCGCTTGTGTGACTAATCAATTGCAAGTGACTTAAATACTAATTTAAATTGTTCTTGTTGTACAAGTTCTTACTGTTTAAAAATTAAAAATCATTTGTAAACCGTTGTCGTAGTTCTGCTTTTAACAAGTGGACAGGCAGTGTAAAATCAATATGGCAGAGATTGTTCAGTATCCACTGGCAGAGATAGAAGGAATGTGCTGAATATTATGTTATGTCTTATTAGTGGTAAAAGGTTTTAAGGTGTGTAGTAATATTTATTTTGTTTTTGTATATATTGTATGTATACATATATATTTGTTTTAGAATATATGGGACTGATCATTGATATAACCTGTAAACTACAGTTGCCTCAAAGGGGTGAACGGAGTGCAGGTGGGGAATCTCTTTCAAATGGGAACAAGCACCGGGGGGTGGGGTGGGGGAGTTCAGGACTGATGTGAGAAAATATGTCTTCACTGAAGGGTGGTAGACACCTGGAATTAACTGCCAGTGGAAGTGGTGGAGTCTGGAGTGGTGGGAGACTTCAAGAATAGATGAGCTAGACACGGTTATATTAGACAGCAGACAAGGAGGCATGAGGATCTGCAGAGGCGGAATAGGCAGGGAACATCTGGGCAGGAAAAGCAGTCCTTTTCTGCCGACAAACTCTATGTTTCTATGTAATTCATATGACGTGTACTGTTTGTTCACTTGTATATATCTCAGTAATCCGAAGTTTATAAACTTTTTTTTTTTTAACAAACCATGAAAGGACCTATCCCTATGTGATGCCTACAAAACCTGTAAGTTTCATACCTGAACTCCTTCCTGTTTCTTTATCTGTTGGCAAAAGTTGAAGGAGCTAACTGGGCAAAAATGCATAACTTTGGCAATTACTCATAAATTACAAAATGTATATTTAAAACATTTGGAGGGCTGAGACTGTAGAACTGAGACGTGCATATCAGGTTTCACAGTCCTAGGGTCTAAAACAGACTAGTTGTAAGCATATGAAAATGGGGATATATACAGAAACCCAGCACAACCCTAATATGGATCTTTATATATGTAAGCCCCCTCTGGGGAGCTTACTTATAGTGCCCAGTTAGGTTCCTACTCGGTTCCCGTAGGCCACCTGCTGGCCAGTGGGGTCACGAGGCCAAGAGGTATAAAAGGAGGATGTTTTGTCGCCTGAGAGGGAGAGTTCCTGTGGGAAGGGAGGAGAGCTGGTTGAAGTGCGGCCTGTTTTGGCTGTGAGGGCCGGGATTCAGGGCCAGGGTGGGCTGTTTGCCACCCCAGAGCGCTGCCCTTGAAGTACAGCGGAGTAGTGGAGCAGTCGGGATTCCAGTCAGTTCATGGGGAGCCGGACTCCTCTGTGTAATACTGTTGTGAGCTGGAGCCTGGGGAATAAAGTGGAACCCACCCCATGAACTCTGGCACCAGGGTGGGTAGTGGCGCAGAGGGGGGCCCAGGGAGTGCCCTGGAAAATTTGGAAAGAGTCTGGTGCATGGCCTAGTAATTTTGAGCCCTGGCCTTGGTGGTGTGGAGATGAGAGCCTGCTCCACGGTCACCCCGTCCCGAAGAGTTGTGGTGCCTTGTCATGCCGCACTGGAATGGTTGGGGATAGGTAGGAGGTTGCAGAGGAGCCCAAGACATCAGTCTCTATGAGCAGCCCCCTTGTGAGGTAGTCCCTGGTCCCTGCCTGGAGTGCCCTTCTTTGTCGTCTGGCTTGGGTGTCCTGCTCCGGTGTGTTTGGACTTTGGTTTGGGAGTCAGTATGTTGTACTGCCCCCCATTAAGCTTCCCATATCCCCCTGTTTTGGAGAGACTGTTTGGAGGTGGCGATAACAGCTTCGTGCTGCTCTGTGGGGTGCTGTCACCATGTTTTGGGGAAAAGAGGATTTGGGAGAAAAATAGAAGGTTGTACAGTAGTGAGGAGTAGTTTCAGCCCTGCATTGTGTTTGCTGCATTAAAAAAAATGTTGCTGCCATCAAGTAGAGTCTTATTCGGCTCAAGGGGAAAAGCAGTACTGACAGAAAGATTACAGAGCTGGATGCTGCTGTTTGCAACTTTGGACGCCCTTAAGTGATTTTGCCCACCATATCAATTGCACCTGGTTGCTCTATGGAGTTGTGTTTTAAAAGTTAAATAATAAAATCGATTTGCCTTTTTAATGGTTTGTGTGGATAGTGGATTTAATCAAAGTACTGCACCTTGTAATTCTGTTTAACCAAATGTTGCCCCTGCAGCTGTCAGCACCCCCTCAGGCCATGAATTGCCTGTAAATCCCACCTCCCCCAAAGTTCACCAGCGAAACCCAGGTAAACAAGTTTATTTCTGAGACTGTTTTCTGGCTGTCAGTGTCCCCCTCCCTCCTCACAACTTCTTGACATACCTCTAGATCTAAAGGGGGGGGGACTTCATATATAGCTATATAGAGAGCGCACTATATACAGTATATCCACAGCAAAACATTTCCTTGATAAGTGTAGCAAAAATGACATACCTTTTTTTTATTATTATTTTTAGATTTTTTCCTGGCTTTTCTGGGGAGCTGGCAGGTGGCTCCGCCCCCCCCCCTTCCTCGGGGGGAAGGGGTCCACATCTGGTCCCAGACATCCATCGGGATCGTCATGGAGCCTGCCAGCTTAATGTTTTTTCTCCCTGCCCCTGCTGCGGCCACATGCGCGTGTATGGAGGCATGCACACAGTGGTCCCACAGCACCCACACTTTCTTGTGTTGCTCCCGACCTGTGCTACCCTCAGGCCCCCACCTGGGGGCATCCATACAGCAGGAGTGGCGAGATCCTTCCCCAGGAGAGGAGGGCTGCTTTGCGGTTGCTCAGTGCAGCACATCAACCCTCAGTGCCACCAGGCTGGCAGAAACAACATAATTTTTCATTAGCCACTACACATTTAAGTTTACCCAAACGTGCCAGTGCAGTTGCTTCACATTAGCCAACATGCAAGATATTAAAAAATGAGACTACGCCAGAGGCACTAGGACCCCGTGGGAGCCAAAAATCTTCAGGAGTGCTGGCACCTAGATAGGACCGCGCATGCACAGTGCTGCGAGACTAGCTCGCACTGTATAGGCTATCTCTCCGTCGACCCTCCAACTGCCTCAGTTCCTTTTCTTCCACTGTTGAGTGCACTTCTATGATGATGTTGTTCGCCTGCAGGGAGTCAAGTCTTAGCCTATATGACAACAGCTATAGCCATTCAGTATTCGATTAATTTACTACTTTTAGTGTTCTTTTCTTATTTAAAAAAAATCAAAAAAGAGAAGATGATGAACAAGAAGAAGAGGAATAAATTGTCAGCCTGCCATCAACGGAGTCGACCTTAGACAGTAGTGGTGATGGTAGGGAAATTTTGCTTGAAAGCTATGATGGCAGTGGGGCTGTGTCCGGTCCGCCGCCCTTTACGGCGGGGGGTCCGACTGCGGGCAGTCCAGTGCTCAGGAAGGGAGGACAGTCCGCCCAAAGTACAAAAGCGGCGGGCCCGTTCCCGACCTCGATCGGGGACCCGGCTCCACTCAAGCTCTTCTTCCTCTTGTCAGTGGAAGAAGAAATGGTACCACTCGAGGTCACCCTCTGGTATGTGTGCATGGGGATCATCAGTGGTGGTGAGCGGTAGGCCTGACCCAACTTCGGTGGGGTCCTCTTTGGCTCCGTTCTTAACGGCTACGATCTTTGACACCGGGCCCTGTCTCTGTCCTCGATGGGGCTCCGGTGAGCAGTTTCACCGCTGGGCCGCTCTTTTAGAGCAGGGGGCATGATGTCTGCCCAATTGATTTGGCTAGTGGAACCGGTTCCGGGGCCTCAGAACCACTGGGCCACGGCCGAGTCAGGCAGGCAGGATGTGTGTGGTGCCTTCTCTGGTGCTGGCGCCATCAATGCCAACCTCACGTGCCCACCCCCTCACTTTTTCTCCTGCAGGGGCCGGCATGGGTACCGCTTTCCTTCTCCCTCTTTTTTTCTTCAGGTCCAGTATGTCTGATGCCTTGAGTGGTGTCTGCGCTGTGAATAGTGCCGAACTCCTCAACACCGTTCTGGGTGGCAGCGTCTCTTATGATTGTGGCCTGGACCTGCCTTTTGGAGGTTCTTCTGGGGTAGAAATGGATCTGGATGAGTCTCTCCCTGTCCTACTTTGTCGGAGATGCAGCGGATGACTCATTTTAGGGGCTGGAATGCAAGCCTTCAGTATCAGCATAGCCTGTGATGGAAGATGTTCTCTTCAGTTTTTCCTCAGGGATATGGGGTCCACCATAACATTTCAGACTTCATCTGTGGACCAAAGCAGACTTCTACGTCTGGAGTTCCTACAGTCCTCAGTACAAGTACACCCTGTGAAACACGCTAAATTCAATGGTCAAGAGCCTCCCAGACTCTAGTGCTCCACTGCTAGGGGCATATAGCCAAATAATCGGCTAAAAGCTTTTATAGACCCCAGTGACACTGCCCCTAGAGTAGCTGCCGTTGGCAGTTGGTCATTAACATCTCTTTGGCAGTGCTTATTGGTTCAGCCCTCAGATTGAGTTCTGGAGGGTGCTGAGACTCCTGCTGCCCCTCAGAGGCATGGCACCGTCATCATTCTCGTAACAGGCAATCCTTTCAAGGTAGACGTCTGCAAGCCTTTGTCGGGAACCAACTCAACTGCAAAAAAAAAAAAATTGCAGTAGAGGGCCTGAAAGCACCCAGTACCATCCTCTTGGATCTGGCCCAGGTCTTACCTCAGCTGTCTGGGGTGGACGCCTCTCAGCAGTAGTGGGGGGGCCACGGTAGTGGGGTGCACCTGATTTGGTTTTATAACTAGCGTAAGTCCAATCCAATGGACATGTGGGTCATCAGGATTGCCCGAGAGGGATAGGCTCCCAGTTTCACAGAGATTTTACCTAGACCCAGGCAGCAGCCCAGTCTGTTTGCCTATCTCTCTCAGACCCTCTTTCCTCTGCGAGACGGGGCCTCAGAGCAGTAGAAGTTGTTCAACGGCGAGTCAAAACACTGATTCCTACTTCCTTTGCTTGGTTCCAAGAGAACAGGTGGCATGTGCCCATTTCTTGACCTTGAAAGGTTAAACAAGTACCTGTTCAGGGAGGAGTTCACTACAACCTCAGTATTCAAGTCTTCACTTCCTGGACGTTTGGCTCCGAGCCAGCTCATCCGGGCTAGAGTCTCAGGAAGCAATTGCCACAGCTTCTCAGTCGCTTTCTTCCAGGAGGGGTTTTCTGATTCAGGGAAGGTGCCAGATTCACCTTCCCAGCAGCTCCTTTTCACAGGAGCCCTCCTGGATACCTCTAGGGCGAGGGTTCTTCCTTCCGGAGAATGGAAGAAATGACAGCTTCAGATGTCTCGTTGCTTCACAGAAAGTGGCTCTGTCCGGGCCCTTTTTGATGCAGCGGATGCTGAGACTTATGCCTTCATACGCAACAAATAGTGGTCTCCGACCACGCATCCGCAATCCTCAGCATAAATGACAGAACCTCGGACAAAATTACTCACATGGTAGATGCAGTTGGCCTAGCTTCTGCTATTTTTGTCTGACCTTTTCCAAAGGTATTGTACTTGTCTCTGAGGACTTTGAAGATCAAAGGAAACATACAGACAAAAGGATTTCACACATTGCATATGACTACTGTCTGACCTACTCCCAAGGTATTGTACTTATCTCTGAGGACTTTGAAGAACAAAGGAAACATATAGACAAAAGGATTTTACACATTGCATATGCCCAGGCTACAGTTTATCACCTTTCAGGAACTTTAACATATTATGTGATCCTGGATCTCAACAGTACTATAGTACTTCTCTTAAACCCTCTGGCACCAAACCCTCCCAGTCTTTTTTCATTTTTCTGTGCTTAGCCATAGTGCTTAGCTATCCACCTTAGCCCACTAACCGTACCCCACCACCCTCCTATTGCTCACACCCCCCCACACTGCCTAGCCCACACTACTCGGCTCTCCTGCCTCGCTAAAAATGCTTTGGCTTAGTCCCCACCACCTGTTCCTGCTCACCCTCACCCTCCTTTTCCTTTATGCCAACTCCCTCCGCCTACCCTACCCCTCCACCTACTCTCACCTTTCTATACTACTACCCAAACATTGTACCATGGCTTTTACCTGAAGTCTTAAACAAACATCACCCAATTAATACCTGGGTGCAAAGAGCCATATTTCCTAATTGGAAACTGCCACATCATTATAACTCACTAACAATCACCCTCTACTGGGACTCCAGAAGACAATCCAAGCATCTTAAAAGTACAAGCAGAAACTCACTCCAACCTATTATGAACTACGAATGGCATCGCTGAAACTCCTGCTCCTCCTACTTTTAATATCTGGTGGATACACCCAAACCCTGGTCCTGTTGCACTGAAGCTGACAAAAACAGGGAAAGTTGGTAGTGGTCTCTCCATTATCACTCTAAATATCTGCAGCCTCCTTCCCAAATTGGCATCTCTTCAAACTCTCTCTGGACAAAAAAACCCTGATATACTAGCCATTGTGGAAACCTGGCTATCTCCCAGCACCCCGGATCATGCGGTCTCGCTTGAAGGCTACAATCTTTTCAGACTTGACCGGGCAAGCAAGAAAGGTGGGGGCTATGCTATCTACATAAAGGACAACCTCTCCTGTCAACGCGGCAGCTTCACTCCCACAAATACGCAGATGCAACTCCTCCCTATCAAACTGCTTCTTGGTGCACAAAACAAAGTTCTCACAGTGGCATGAGTCTATATCCCTCCAAAGACCACCGTGCCAGTATTAAGTCTGTACTTGATTTTGTTAGTCTGCAGCCCTCTGAAAATGAGCTCCTCCTCCTCGGGATTTCAACATAAACTGGCTCGCCTCTGACACTGGCTCTTACAAAGATGACATCCTAGCAGCAAACCTGACTCAGATGGTAACCTCCCCACCTGGAAAAATTACAAAACTGGTACAAGCACCCTTATTGACTGGGTTCTCACAAATCACCCTGACTGGATAAAAAACATTAAAGTCCTCCCTGACTCCCTCAGTGACCACTCCCCAGTGTCCTGTACCTGGTCTAATAAATTTCTCAAGCCACCCCCCAAAGTTATAACAAGCAGAGTATTGCCTTATGGGAATCTTATCAAGTTGAAAACCCATCTCCTACAACAAGACTGGACGCCAATCCTTGAATCAACTGATATTAATACCGCACTAGAATACTTCATTAAATCTTTCAACTCTGCATGCACTTTATACGCCCCAGTAAAAAAACATAAAATCAAAGCGCTATCAAATCCATGGATTACTGCCAAACTACTTGCCGAGCTCAAGGTTCGGGACCACCTCTGGGCAGTTGCAGGAGACACAGGCTCCCCTCATGATACCCTAAAATACAAGCAGGCACGAAATAGATGTACCTCACAAATTAGGCAAATGAAGAGCGCCTATTTCAAAAATGTCCTTGAATCCACCTGGGGTGATGGAAGAGCTTTTTGGGACAACATCCGAAACATAATGGGTAAACAATCAAAATCGTCACCTACCATTATGAAAGTTGATGGATCCACCACTCTTGACCCAAAGTCTATTGCAGATGCGCTTAATAAGACATTCACAGACCTTAGTGGGGTCCTCCCCCCAGATTTCTTCTTGGACTTACCCTATGCCTAGCCTAGTATCACAAAACACCCTCGTGACAAACCACAATTTTACTTCAAGAAAATCAAAGTGCACCAGAGCACACAAGTACATAGAAAGGCCTGCTCCAAATCCAGAACAAGTAGTGACACGCTAGATCTAAAAATCCTGTCTCTCACCCTGGATGAAGTAATTCACCCCCCTTGCAAAAATTCTTAATCTGTCACTTTGCCAAAGTCAATTTCCCAACAAATGGAAATCTGCCATAGTTACGCCAGTGCACAAAGGGGGGGACAAAACCTCAACAGGAAACTATCGACCAATGTCAATACTCCCTCCCTCCCCTCTCCAAAGCACTTGAACGAATAGTGGCAGACCAACTCTCTGATTACCTGGACAAATACAATCTACTCTGTAATGAACAGCACGGCTTTAGGAAAGGACATAGTACAACAACAGCCTTACTTGATTTCTCTGGAGAAGTCCACTCAGCCCTGGACAAAGGGTGCCAAACAGGTGCAGTCTTTATCGATCTTACAAAAGCTTTCGACACAGTCCATCATGGCCTACTTACCTCCTACTTTCTAGCCTAGGCCTGGCCGAGGTCCTTGTGCTTGGGTAAAAGTTACCTGTCCAATCGGTCACAGGCTGTAAAATCTCTAATGAACTCTCCGACTTCAAACCAGTTCTCTCGGGTGTACCACAGGGATCAATTCTTGGACCTCTCTCTTTAGCCTGTTCCTTAACTCCTCCCAGATATCTGCCAGGAGAAAATAATCTTGTACGCTGATGATGCTGTAATTCTCTCTTCCACAAGGATCCAAACTCCCACGAAAAAGCCTGCAACTTGCTTTCTAGTGTTGAAAGGTGGTTCCTGGATAGTAAACTTGTGCTAAACCACAATAAAACAAAAGCCATGCTCTTCTCCAATCACCAAAACAAAAATAGGCATACTCCACTCACCATACAAACCTCTGCGGAATTACACTGGACCAAGTAAATACTTTAAAATACCTTGGCATCACTTTTGACCAAGGGCTCACCTTTGCAACCCACATTGACAACACTGCGAAAACAGTGAACCAACGCCTTGGAATACTATTCCAGAACTCGCAATTTCTAAATCAAGCGGCATTGAGAATAGCTATACAGAGTTCCATAATCTCAATCATTGACTATGGCCTTATTATTTATGGCTCAGCTACCTCCACTGCTCTAAGGCGTATCTCAATCACTCTAAATAAGGCCTGCCGGCTCCTCACGGGGCTCAAAGACTGACTCACACGTGTGATCTGTACTATGAATCAGGCTGGTTGAACCTATCAAATCGCCTTATTTATCTCACCTGCACAATGGCAAAAAATCTATCTTGGGACTGACTCCATTATGTATTCAAAACCTACTCCGACTGAATCCGGGCTCACGACCCTCCACCAGATCTGAGCGCCAACCTTTCCTGGTTCCGAGATGCGGACTGCACAGGACAAAGATCTTTCGCATACAGGGCCCCGACATGGTTCAGTGCGCTTAGTCCACCTACTCTATCCTCAACCTCGCTTGAAGCTTTCAAATCCATGCTCTATGCCCACCTCACCACCACTAGCAACTGTGATTGCGCTAGATAAAGACTACTACTCCTCATGTCCATCCTCACATCTGAGGCCTCTTCCTCCCTGACTAATGAACCCTCTGGTACCTCTACTACTTCCTGTCTCCCACCCAAACTCACTCCCCCCCTTTTTTCCTGTCCCTCTCACTTACTCTCCGCCACCACCTTTCCCTCCTCTCTAGCCTCCTTTGGCCCTAATGATCACCCTCTCCCTGGAAGTTTCCTTAACCTCGAAATTGTCTACTCACTTGAACCTGTTATAGCTTGTTTTTCTATGAAACTTAAAAACGTTACTGCCTTAAATTGTTAATAGCAAATTTATGATGTAACTTTCCTGTCTGGTTTTACCTGTAATGTGTATCGTGCTTTGTTAAATGTTCTTTGTGACGTGGAACCTTTGTAAAAGAGCCCTGGCTCAAAGGTATTAATTCCTAGACTAATAAACTAAAAAAAAAAAAAAGGTCTACCCTTACCCTCTAAATCCCAGATCACCATCACCACGATTGCATCCTGATTGGTTGGGGAGTTCACTATCAAGACTTCCACACTCAGGTGTGGGGCCAGGAGAAGTAGCATCATCTTCTCATAAATTTCTTAGAGATGAGAGCTGTCTTATGCGCTTTCCAAGTCCTGAAGGAGGCCCTCTGCCACCAAGTGATCCCACTTCGGGCGGATGACAAAATTGTGATGTTTTCAACAACAAGCAGGGTGGAGCACTCTCCTACCCTCTGTGCAGGAAGGCCGTGAAGAGGTGAGAGTGGTGTCTTGAGCATGTTGCATCAGTTCAGTCATTGTGCAGTTGCTATTCAATGAGTCCGGCAGTTAGGACCTCATCCTTTCTGCGTCCCCTCTCAACGCAAATCTGCCTCTATCCTGCTTTAGAAATCCAAACCCTGGTGTTTTCTGTCAAGATGTATTCACTGCAATAGACACAATGCTTCTGTATGCTTTCCTCTTTCCTTAGTTCAGAGGGTGCTGCTCAAGTTGTTGCCAGATGGAGGCAGGATGATTCTCATAATCCCAGACTGGCCTTGGTAGATATCATTTGCGTAGATAAACAGTCGGTCAGAAGTTCCCCCGAGGCAACTCCGTCTATGAGCAGGCCCTCTGACACAGGGACTTTGGTTCATCCTTCCTGCGCTCCCTTCATCTCCATGCCGGGCTCCTGAGGAGATGAAAGTGGGCAAGTTTTAGGTTTCCAGACAATCGTAGAAATCTTCTTAGCCGCACATAGACCTTTCACCAGGAGGACTTGCGCGGTTAAGTGGTTACACTTCACCATCTGGTATGCAGAGTTCCATCTGGACCCTTTTGGTTGCCCACCAAGTAAAATTTTGGGGTGCCTCGTGGATCTGTCGAATGCAGGTCTGCATTTCTCGGCACAGAATGTTCACCTCTGCGCGTTTTTGGACTATCTTGAGCCAGTAGACAGCATTCACTGACTCAGTTACCATTAGTCAAGTTTTGCTTCTCCCTACTTACTTTGTTAACTCCAGAATGAAGGAGAGCACTCCCTTTATCACTGAATGTTGAGAGTCCTGCAATTCTACATCAACAGAACAAAGAGGTATGCATCTGAGCAACTATTGTATCTTTCCGCATGCCTTGGCTGGGTCAGCCTGTTGCCATGAGATGCATTTCTGCTTGGTTAGTAGCATGTCTTAGACACTACTAATCCGTGGTACAGCTCAAGTTGAAAGGCCAGGTTCTCATCACTCTACCAGAGCGGTTGCAGCTTCCCTGGTGGAGATTCGTAATGTACCTGTTGCAGACATCTGCAAGATGGTGAGTTGGAGCTCACTGCATACCTTTGTAAAGCACTATGTTCTGGATGTGCATGCCTGACAGTTAACGTTCTTCGGCAGGACAGTCCTTATGGACTTCTGTCCTGAGTGAGCTTTGTCTCCTACCACCCTACTGGGGGGTGGGGGGGTATTTTTAGTTTGGTACTCTCCCATTAGTGTGAATGAGTGGTGGAGACTTTTAGTCCAGGAAGATATGAAAATTATGTACTTACCGTACTTCTTGGACGAAGTGTCCACCACTCATTCACACGCCCACACACCATCCCCCGAGCTCACTCATTCTGTTTTGGTCTTCACTTCCTTGTTGTTCAGGCTTGAAGACATTATTAAATTGACCTTTCTTACATGGGTCATCAGGGCATTCACATGCCTGGAAGGTAGAGTTAGGTTTTCTTTCATTAGTTTACACTGCACCTCCTTGGTCGAAAAGGTACTGAGGCGGTTGGAGGGTCGACGCCGAGATAGCCTATATGGCACGAGCTAGTCTTGTGGTGCTGCGCATGTGCAGTCCTATCCTGGCGCCGGCCCACCTGAAGATTTTCAGCTCCCGGAGGGTCCTAGCGCCTCCGGCGTAGTCCCATTAGTGTAAATGAGTGGTCGAGACTTCGTCCAAGAAGATCAAGAATCACAGTAAGTACATAATTTCCATTTCCTGTTGGTATGGTGCAGTGTGTGTCCCATTGCTTCTGAAGTCCACTATAGGTGTGGCACAGTGTGTGTGATGATGTACAGCGGAATCTGTTGGGATGTAATATACTGCAGCATTCTGCAGTAGAGTTACTGCAGGGAATAAGGCAATTTCAAAGGCGGTTAAACCCTTTTGTCATGCAGTAACCCAAGACAACTGCGCTGTACCCTGGCAGGCTTCACTTTAGATGCAGGTTACTTGCAAAGTCTGATACAGATCTAAGGCAGTGTGTGTGATGAAGCTGCTCTGAGAATCACACACACACACACCATCCCAGGCCTGCATCCTGCGGCCTTGTGTCTCTCACAGCATATGAGTACAGAGTCCATCGTGGGGTGTAAGTGTTCCTAGTACTATGTTATTTATGATAAATCATATATAGAAACATAGAATTTGACGGCAGATAATGGCTGCTTGGCCCACCTAGTCTTCCCATATTCCTACCTATCAGATAAGCTGCAGATCCTAGTTAACCAACAGCTTACTTCCTCCTACCCCCCACTAGGACTGCTTTTTGTCTGTCCCATGCATTCTTGAATTCCCCCACTGTTCTTGACTCCACGACCTCCTCAGGGAGGCTGTTCCATGCATCCACAACCCTCTCCATGAAAAAATATGGGGTTGAGTTAGAGTTCAGAAAACGCTAGGATCAGATTTCTTTACTGTTTTTGCTTTAAAGGGGAACAGTCAGCACTAAGAACCCCACACCCACGTGTGAGACTGATCTCAGTTTGCACTTTGTTTGCAAAAACATTTTTTTCTTCCCGATTACTGCAGTGTGGTAGATTGTATCAGACTATTTCTGATGACTTGCAAGCTGATTTTTTGTGTGACTGCAAATCCCAGAATCCTTTGCATCTGACATCAGAGGAGGGCTGCAGCAATGGGAGATTAAATATCCTACAGTATGTGTTATTGTTTTTATAAGCGCTGATCTTTTGTTTGCTGGTCCCGCTGTCCTCTCTTGCCTAAGTACAGTTCTAGAGAGGACTGTGCTTAACCCCTGGAGAACAGCGAGACTAGCAAACATCTATTTAGAGCTTATAAAGGCTCTAACATGCACTATAATACATCCTCACATCCCTCTTAAACTTCCCTCTTCCAGCTGTATTGCATGCCCCTTGGTCCTGGTGCTCTTTCTCATTTAAAAGAGACTCCCCTCATGTACCTTGTACACCCCCGTGAGGTACTTGTAGGTCTCCATCTTGTCCCCGCTCCTCTTTTCTGGGATGTACATGTTGAGATCCCTCAGCCTGTCCTTGTAGGGATTATGGTGCAACCCCTGCACCATTTTAGTCTTCCTTCTCTGGACAAATCTGCACCTGAGCAATGTCCTTTCTGAGGTGCAGCCTCCAGAGCTGGACACAATATTCCACATGGGGTCTCACCAGAGAGCGATAAAGTAGGAACCACCTTTCTCCTACTGCTGGTGATTCCTCTCCCCATCCATCCCAGCATACCACTGGCTCTACCCATTGCCTTGCCACTTTGAGGTCATCAGACATAATCCTAAGGTCCCTTTTTTGCTTAATGACTGTTAGTACCTCTCCCCCCATCCTGTACTCAGCTCCTGGGTTTCCATGCCCTAGATGCCTGAATTTGCACTTTTTGGCATGGAACCTCAGCTGCCATGCCTTTGACAACTTCTTGAGTGACCCAGTGTCTCTACACATTCTCTCCACCTGTCTTGAGTAGCTTCCCGTTTGCAGATTCTAGTGTCATCTGCATAAAGGCATACCCTTCCTTCCAGTTCGTCTGCAGTGCCACTTATGAAGACATTGAAGAGGACCAGCCCAAGCAAGAGCCCTGTGGCAGCCCACTGATCTCTTTCTGCACATTAGAGTGAGTGCTATGTACCACCACCCTCTGCTGCATGCCCTTTTACCAGTTTCCTACCCAGTTTACCATTTTGGATCCCAAGCAGCTCCAGTGAGTGCTTTCTGTTAACCCAGTGAAGCGGGCGCTGAAGTGGAGGTGTTAGCCCTCCTGGCTGCCCCAGTGTGAGTAGTGGTGCCTCACCACCACTTTTATTCACTGTTTAGTGCCCATTGCAGAGCCCATGATTAACTGAATGGCCCCCCCCCGGGCTCCCAAATGCTCCCAAACCTGCTCTGCCACTGTTAACCGGCAGCTGTATTCAGTGAGGTGCAGCCACAGTGTCTAACCAGCAACTACAGAGCTGCAATTTTAATTAGCAGCAGCAGCAGCTTTTAAGATCAGGAGCAGCTTTTAAAGATCATGTGCAACAGTTCTGTTTTTGCTATAAATGCCAGTATTAATAAAGAAATAGTTTTTAAACTCCAGCTTAGGTGGGTTTATTTTTTCCGCTGCTTACAAAATGTTCTTGTTCTGCCTTTCTGTTTCTAACTCCTTTTCCGCCTCACTTCTGTAACTTGTTCTGACACTCTGCCAAGCTGTGCTTCTGGCATCTGTAGCGTCATGACGTTATTTTGGGGGGGGGGGGTCTGTTATAGGGACATAATCAGGTTTTGCCTTAAGATAATCAGTAGGAATTATACTGGCCCGAGCAGCATTTCCAGTAACAGTACTGAGTATGCCAGCGTCAAAGAAGATTTATTTTTCCCATTTTTCAAACTACGCCTGATAAAGACCAGGTCACGCCTACCTCTGCTCACATCTCCTGCTTCGTGCCAAATGAGTTGATGTTCCATAACAAGAGTGCATGCTCACAGTATGGAACATCAACTCAACTGGCTGCGAAGTAGAAGAGGTGAGTAGAGGCAGGAGTGACCAACTCTATCCAGTTTTAGCTTGAAAAATGCAAAAAAAAAAAAAAAAGTATCCTCCTAGAAATTGGCATGCTAAATATTGTTATTGGAAATGTTTTTTAGGGCCAGTATATGTCCTATTTTGTTTTATCTAGCCGTTTGCTCCTCCACGACCGCCTGTTACTGTCTTTGGGCTCCCTTCCACCCCCGACCCTGTCAGCCTCTCCCTCACCCCCCCCCCATTGTACCAGTGGGGATCCCAGGAGCGGGTCCAAGAGCATGAGGCCATCACACATGGCGGTGTGTATAGAGGCAGTAATACATGTCTTGCCTCGAAAATGCTCCTGCCACCCTCGATGTTGCATCAGTACCCCAGGCCTCTTTTGCTCTAACATCCAGCCTCCACTGGGTGTCAGCCGAGGCGAGAAACTCACCTTGCCAATCCGGGAGATGAGAGCAGCCCAGCGGTCACTACATTGTTTCTGAGCCCTCCCCCACCCCACTGGCCCAGGCTCGCTCCTGAACTCGGTCACTGACGAGGTGCAAGGTGTGGCGTCCAGTGCCTCAACCCTTAGCACCACCAGGCCAGCCTTCTTATGTTTTTTTAAGGAAAAAACCTGACAGTGTCCCTGTAACAAACACATAGCCACTCGAGCTGTTGTGTCAGGTAACTGGAGCAGAACAAAAACAAAACAAAAAAAAGCCCTGCACCATTCACAGGGTTTGACATAAAGGCACTCTGTTTTATTCAGAGTGGTGACAGTGCTAAAGTGCAAAAATACACAGTGTAGGCGTACATAGACTTACTAGGTGGAGGCAGGTAAAGAAACAAACAGATCGCCCATACCAGATACCCGACTAGTTTTGCCATGGTCTTTCTCTGTTTTTGCACTTTAGCACTGCCAGCACTTTGAACAGAGTACCTTTATATCAAACCCCATGGATGGTGACATTTTATTTTCTGTTCTTGCTGTTCTAAAAAGGTGCCACACAAACGCTGAAGCAGTCCCTTCACTGAAAACCACTATGCCACTTCTGCATGTCAGTCTGGCTCCAGACCTCCAATGATGTCATCATGCTGCACGTCTATGCCTTACAGCAGTGAGAAATGCAAATTAATCAACAAATGTGAGCTACGCCACGTAGCATTCAGTGCAACCTTTTTTAAAAGTCGATAAGAAACGAGAGATTAAAAAACTACACGCAGGAATGGTAATCACACTCTGAGCAAATCAGCACAGGTCGCAAGTTAACAAATAGGAAGATGTTTTGCACATGATCATTAAAGATCAGCAGTCATGTCAAGGAATGCACTGCTCATGCTCCAAAAGTTGTTTTTTTGTGTTGTGGGGAAGTAGCGATGGTGTTCCTTGTGACACCTCTGCCTGTGATTGGCCTGGCTCACGCCTTGGCAAATAATTTCATTACATGATGCTATTGAAAATGAGCCTAAGTTTAATGGGTTTCCTTGAAATTGTAATAAACTTTTTTGTTTAATGTTGCAATATGTCAGAAGACTCTGCACTGTCCAGTGATGCCCTTTGTTGCTTTAGCAAGACCATAGATATAAATTAACATTTTAAACGTATGCAGTATACATTAACCCTGGCAGGGAACTCCTAGTGACCACAGGTTTGGCTTGTGCCAACAACCAGTTATGCAGACATGGTAGTAGTAAATGTGTATTTTAAGTACTTTGTTTTCAAATCACAAATGTTGTGTTTTTTTAATGTATTTTAAACTTTTGGCTGAATTGATTTTCCAGCTACTGTCAAGAGCAGTTCATTTTCATCTGCATCATAGAGGAGGGCTCCTTTTTACATCTGCATCTCCGGGGCTGCTTTAAGAGGGATGTTGATTACTCCCCCGCCCGCCTCCACTAGCTGGAGGATTAATAAATCCCGGTGACTGATTCTGTGAGCCAACCTGTCTATTCCAGCGATTCTTGGACGCAGAGAGATCAATATTTCTCTAAATGTAACTGTCAGTGCTGTTGAGCGCTGCTCATTGATGGCTGGTTACAGCCTGACTTGGGCTCTCAGCTGACTGGCCTCATTCTGCATTCAAGGCAGGCCATCCTCTGCAGTATTAATACCTGTTATCCATGACCCCCACCAAGAAGCAGCGACAGTAGTAAAACTCCAAATCTTCCATGTGTGACACACACACACACACACACACACTCACCTCTTTATGAGTAATTTCTTATACATCGTCTTTGCTTCGTTTCTAAGTCTATTGCATTTCTATCAGCTACCCCACATTTCAAGGGAGAGTCACTTATTTCACCATTTAAATCCTCTGTTTCGTGCTTTCAGGTGTCTCACATGAAGCAGGTACTGTCACTTGTACAGTGGGATCTGTACTTATGAGGTACAGTCCTTTAATTTATGACTCAGACCTCTTCTGACCATACCTCTCAACTGTCCCACATTTCAAAGAAAATACAATCAGTGAGCTAAGAAATTCAGAATAAAACATAAATGTATACAGCAGGCACTGTGTACTATAACAAATCATTGCTAGTTGCAAGTACTGCAGCAGCAAATGTCGGCAACGTCAGCTTGTGCAGTTATCAGTCAGATAGCTAAATTGGCAATTTGACAAAGAGGATCATTTAGGATATGAAAGTATGTAGAAAATCTAAAACGGGGAGTTTAAAGCCTTGGAGAAAAGGTAGGCTTCTAGATCGGACTTAGAGGGTTAAGCCAAAAGAAATAGGTACACTAGCCAGAACGGTGGCGCTGAGGGTTGAGGCACTGGACGCCACACCTTGTGCCGTGCCAGCGACCTGTGTTCGGCAATGAGATAGGTACACTGTCCCAGATGATAGCAGTGGCTGTTAGCTCTGGGAATTAGACTTCTCCGAGGCAGGTTGGAACAGAGCTCTCCCCTTTGGAAGTCTGGAATTTCAGTATTTTCTTTTCAGTGTTTTCTGATAACTGTGCTCCTTAGTGTATGATTTTCTATGTCAAACATGCCATACACACGGTTTTCCTTAGATGTGGCATTCCTTAGTTCCTGTTTACCTCTCCTCATTCTGCTCTCCTTTCCTTCCTTCCTTCATCCTTCTCCCTCCACTCCTCTATTTTTCGTTCTGTCTCTGTCCCCAGATGTTAAATCTCCTATGGGCAATCTGCCCTCTTCTTCTGCTTTCCCCTCCTCTGGAAAAAACTCTCTCCTATTCTCCATGCCTTTTCTTCCCTGTACACTTTCAGAGCCCTTTTCCAGGACCACTCCACACACATCTAATGTTCAACTCACTACGCCCATCTCCTTTGACATTCTCTGTGTGGTGCCAGGAGCATAGCCTTGTGCCCAAGAAGCGCCCTGTCAGGGCTATACTATCTTTGGACCTTTTCCTCCACTGGCCTCTTTGTAACTTGCTTGAAGGTGCATTTGTTGGCCATCTTTGTGTATTGAGCTAAAGTGGGTTGACTCTTTTTGACACTGTAGTGGGTGGTCAGACACTTTAAAGGGCCAAAAGCATACATTTATATCTGTTTGTGATCCTCTTGCAAAGGACCTGAATGTTGTCGTAGCCAGGCTCACAAATAAGCCGTTTGAGCCTCTGGTAATGAATGACCTTGGTTTCTTGTCCTGTAAAGTGGTGATCTTATCTGTGTCAGTCTTCACCATTCATCTCCTTTGGGTATAGTGCCAGAGGTCACGACCCTGCGGGGCCTTTTTTTTTTTTTGAATGGGCGGAGTTGGCGCACCATCGACGCCACCCTTGAATATTGACACACTGCGTGGCGCTTTGAGTTCTTGTGGGTGTTGTCGACCCTGCCTTCCCGCGGTTCTTCGCCTCCGTCAGAGGTCGACCTCATGGAAGCTCTACTCACAACAGGCCTGCTGTTACATCGAAGCCTTCGGCTCTGTTATCTCTCGATGCCAAGTCCGTTTCTTTTTATCAACTCCAAGTCCATCGACTCCGTATATCGAAATCTTTCCTGCCGGTTCCGCTGTCTGCCACCACTCAACGTCGTCTGGTAAGACTGTTCCTTTTCTTTTATTAGTGAAGTCGAGTCTTGTTTTGCTTGTTTTGTCCATAGGTCATATCTCGGTCTGGGGGTAAGAAAACTTCTAAGATGGGACAGCCCCCTATGTGTCGGTGCCCCTGCAGCCGTAAGTACCCCGTCACTGACCAGCATGACCGTTGCCTCGCATTCCTTGGCCTGCTACGACATGGATTAGCTGCGAACACCTGCTTCTCCATGGACCGTCGTGTCATCAAACAACACGTGTGGAAAGTTGGACAAGCTCCACCGACTTTCGGGGGACGGGCGCACACTCATCAGGCCAAGCCACGGTCTCTTAGCCTCTCCTCAGGGTCCCCTCCTGGTTCTAAATGGACTGCGGAGAAGGGGGTTTCTGCTTCTAGTAGCCTTGCCATTGCAGAAGCCTCTTCCGTGGTGCAGGAGGCCCAGTCTCTTCCCCTTGTGGGAAGGGCAGGAGGCACCGCTTTGGCAGTCGCCCCTTGGGGGGTGAAGGCTCCCCTGCTGTCGTTTCCTTGGCTGGGAAGGCCTAGGTTGGCGCCGTCCTCGACGCTGTCTGTCGGCGCTGTCTTGGGTCTCGGTGCCGGTCGTGGTGCCGTGGGCCCTGATGGCACCATCATCAGTGCTGGTCTGTCGCTTGGTGCTGTCTCTGCTGTTGGCGCCTTTCACAGCACCGATGGTGCTGACGGCACTGTGGGAGGCTGTACAGCGCCATCCTTCACTGTTTCTCACCTCTGCGCCATTTGCAGCACCATGTCCAGCTCTGGTGCTGCTTGCGGCGCCGGGCGAGGACACGGCACCGTGGGGGGTTCCGATCTCGGCACCGAGAGTGCGATCGGAGCCGTCGTCAGCGCCGTCTCTGGCCTTGGCGCTGCCATGGGTCGGGACAGCACCGTGACAGGCCCTGGCCCCGATACTGCTGTCGTCCTCGGCACAGTGTCTTCTTTGCGAGTCATTCACAGTGCGGTTGAGATCCTCGGCGCCAACTCTGGTGCAGTCACTCGTCCGGGTGCCCCATTCATTTGGGATCGCAGCGAGCGTCCACATACGGTCTGGCACAGGACTTCGGTCTCCACCTCCTCGGAGGCAGAATCGGACTCTGGGTCAGATAGGCAGTCTGACTCTTTGGAGTCGGCTGCTCACGTGGACATCTTGGTAGTGTCCTCGACAGACCGGCGCCAGCCCCCCTCTGAGAAGCAGACAGTTGCTCCCGGGTCCAGGATCAGGGGTGCTGACCAGCAGGCTGTGGTACAGGCCACCATTGCTCTGTAGCCTGGCCTCGGAGGGTTTTCTGACCCCTCAGTGGTGGTACCCCCTCAGGTGGTGTGCCTGGATTGCCCAACTTTAGGGCCGATCGGAGCACCCACAGGAGGGGAAGGTGCTGCTCCCTGGATAGCCCCTTCGGAGGCTGGCCAGGGTTGCCAGCTGCCTAGGCTAGCTTTTTTGAGGAGAAGAGCTCTTTAGATTCAAGGGTCAAGGGTAGGGGGTTTGACGCGCTACTCCTTTTCTAGGACCCATCCGGGTCTCGAAGGAGTCGTAGTGTGGATCTCTCGTCTTCCTTTCAGTTTCCCAAGAGGGCCCCATTCTTTGGAGGTCCCCACCTTGTAGAAGGCGCAGCCCTCGAGGGTCAGGGAGGCGGAGGGGCTCCGAGCATGGCCAGGCCGGCGGCACCTGTGCAGCCGACTAAGGGTTCCAGGAGGCCGGGAGAGAGCAGGAAGAAGGTGCAGCCCCGAGGTCCAGGGAGCGGAGGGGCTCCGAGCCGCCAGCGGTCGGGCGGCACCTGTGCAGCCGACCAAGGGTTCCAGGAGGCCGGAGAAGCAGGCAGAAGAAGGGCGCAGCCTCGAGGTCCAGGGGCGGAGGCTCCGAGCCGCCAGCGAGTCGGGCGGCACCTGTGCAGCCGACTAAGGGTTCCAGGAGGCCGAGAAGCAGGCAGTAAGGGCAAAGCCGCAAACCAATCGGAAAGCGACTGCAGTCTGTGCCTTGCTTCCGATTGGTGCGCCTTCCCCATAGACTTAAACTGGGGTTTGCTGCACTATTCTGGCCGGGATTTCTGCTTTTCTTTAAATTATTTTGAATTCCTCATAAAAAGTGCTGTTTTCTCTTACTTTGTGCCTGATTTATGGGCTGTTTTTCTGTATTTTAAAATAAGTGTTACAGTCTTTTGAAATGCTGTGTGGGCTAGACGCTTAGGCGCCTAACCCCCCATACCCTCCCAGTCTATTGTTGTGCAAATCTTAAGTTTTAGCACCTTAGTGCAGATTACTGCAATAAAGGTACCCTGCTGACTGCCTTCTCCTCTGTCCCCACCTTGTAGAAGGCGCAGCCCTCGAGGTCCAGGGAGCGGAGGGGCTCCGAGCCAGCGGGTCGGCGGCATCTGTGCAGCCGACCAAGGGTTCCAGGAGGCCGGGAGAAGCAGGAGAAAGGTACGGGCAAAGCCGCAAACCAATCGGAAAGCGACCGCAGTCTGTGCCTTGCTTCCGATTGGTGCGCCTTCCCCATAGACTTAAACTGGGTTTGCTGCACTATTCTGGCTGGGATTTCTGCTTTTCTTTAAATTATTTTGAATTCCTCATAAAAAGTGCTGTTTTCTCTTACTTTGTGCCTGATTTATGGGCTGTTTTCTGTATTTTAAAATAAGTGTTACAGTCTTTTGAAATGCTGTGTGGGCTGGACGCTTAGGCGCCTAACCCCCCAATACCCTCCCAGTCTATTGTTGTGCAAATCTTAAGTTTTAGCACCTTATTGCAGATTACTGCAATAAAGGTACCCTGCTGACTGCCTTCTCCTCTGTTCCCCACCTTGTAGAAGGCGCAGCCCTCGAGGTCCAGGGGTGGAGGGGCTCCGAGACGCCAGCGGGTCGGCGGCACCTGTGCAGCCGACCAAGGGTTCCAGGAGGCCGGGAGAAGCAGGCAGAAAGGTACGGGCAAAGCCGCAAACCAATCGGAAAGCGACCGCAGTCTGTGCCTTGCTTCCGATTGGTGCGCCTTCCCCATAGACTTAAACTGGGGTTTGCTGCACTATTCTGGCGGATTTCTGCTTTTCTTTAAATTATTTTGAATTCCTCATAAAAGTGTTGTTTTCTTACTTTGTGCCTGATTTATGGGCTGTTTTTCTGTATTTTAAAATAAGTGTTACAGTCTTTTGAAATGATGTGTGGGCTAGACGCTTAGGAGCCTAACCCCCATACCCTCCCAGTCTTTTGTTGTGCAAATCTTAAGTTTTAGCACCTTATTTCAGATTACTGCAATAAAAGTACCCTGCTGACTGCCTTCTCCTCTGTCCCCCACCTTGTAGAAGGCGCAGCCCTCGAGGTCCAGGGAGCGGAGGGGCTCCGAGCCGCCAGCGGGTCGACGGCACCTGTGCAGCTGACCAAGGGTTCCAGGAGGCCGGGAGAAGCAGGCAGAAAGGTACGTGCAAAGCCGAAAATTTTGCCCCCGGTTGATTCCTTTTATACACTTTCTCCGCCATTTCTTAATCCACGCCACATCCCTTCCTTCCTCCCTTAACCCATACCTAACCTCCACAATGCTACTTTGCTTCCTTTTGCTCCTGAGCCTCGCATCTCACCCAATCCCTTATGTTATTAATGTTATGCCCAGTGTCAAGATAAATAACTCAGTTAATACGACCTGCCCACTTCTGCCATCCACAATGGCCAACCACGGATTCCTTATTCACCCCGAACCACGTTTACAATGCAACCTGTGGGATATCCCACATAAGGCCACCCTAACAATTCAGCACAGCTCTGGCACCTTACTTGTATCATGGCTTTTTATTAACCCACTATGCCTGTCCATTAAATTATTATGCTATGATAAAATTCGCACCTATATACCAGGACCATCACTCATCTCACAGCAGGCACCCAGGATTAGGAGGAAACGCTTGACCACTCACTATCCCTGTCCCTTGGTGCCCTCCTCAAATTAATCTTCTACCTTCTGATCTGTTTTGGTACCATTGAAATAAACCTGGCCCCATTGAAAGTTTATTTTCCCTGCTGATCTATCCTCTATAAATGGACTAAGCTTCCTACACTTCAATGCCTGCAGCCTCTTAAAAAATTCTCCGTAATTCAGGCCTGGGTGGCATACCCTGCCTGACTTTCTGGTCATCTCTGAATCTTGACTCAGACCTTCGCCAAAGACAGTGTTGTAAACCTTACCAACTATCAGCTCTTCAGAGCAGATCGCCTTCCAGGGGTGGTGGGTGGCCATATACATTAAGGACACCATCTCTGCTACCTGCCTCATCATCACATCCAACCAAAGGAATTTGAATGTTTGTCAATCAAAATATCCCTTCCTAACTTGTCTTCATTTAAATTGATTGGCTGCTATAGGCCCCCTCAGCAGGCTCAAATTACTATCTCACCTGGGTCAATAACCAATCTAGGCCCTGAAGATACCATCATCCTTGGTGATTTGAATTTAAACTGGCTATCTAATGCATCTGCACCATTGGTAACCTTTGTGACACCTATGGCTTTACACAGCTAATTAAAGACCCAACCAGGGTTAACCTAAAAATTCTAGCAACAGCTCACTCCTGGATATTATGTTGGTAAACAAGCCACACTTATATACTGCATGCAGGAGTACTACCGAATGATGTAAGTGACCATTGTCCCATAGCTGGCATAAGATCTTCACTCAAACCACCCTAACCCTGCTGAATTTGTCCTCAAAAGGTCAAAAAAGAAGTTCAACATACCAGGATACCTCCGTGACCTGAGTAACACAATATATTGGCAAGATTTCTACCTTACAACCTCAGTGGAAACAGCTCTCCAGATCTTAAAGGACATTATCACTAATGCTCTCAGTATTCATGCACCATTCACCAATATCAGAACTAAAGCAAGGTCCTGCCCTGGTTCACCACTGATCTTAAAACAGCCTTGCTAGCCAGAGACAAACTGTGGAAAAAGGCAAGAAAAACTAAGGATTCCAGAGACTGGCTAAATTTCAGAAAAGCAAGAAATTCATGTACAACACAAATAAGATCTGCCAAAGCTGCCTATTATAGAGCTGAATTGGATGCCTCCTACAATAACCCAACCAGGCTCTGGGGAACTATAAAGGTATCTTGGGCCAAAACTCTACTCCTGCCTTAACCTGCAAACTGCTACTAAATAACACAGAAATTACGGACAAACAAAAAATCCTAAATACCTTCAATGACCACTTCACCACAGCTGGACTAGCATTTGACTCTTCACCTGCAAATCTCCTGAGATCTTCCTTGAACCTTCAATCCACCGTGGATCAAAAGGCTACATCAACCTTCTCCTTCAACCCAATATCCTTGAAAGAAGTGGAAGATCTCTCCAATTTAGATACTTCAAAAAGTGCAGGTACAGACTCCCTGGACCCCTACTTCCTCAAGATTGCATCTCAAGTCTTATCTGCCCCCCTCACTCATCTCTTCAATCTTTCCCTCACCACTGGATCCATTCCCTCCACTTGGAAAACAGCTCAAGTAGTTCCTTTACTCAAATCTGGTGATCCCATGGACCTCAATAATTACAGGCCCATTTCCATTCTATCAGTTCTATCCAAGATGCTCGAAAAGTTAGTAAACTCACAATTAAGGGACTACCTGGATAACAATAACCTCTAAATACAGCACAATCAGGATTTAGATCAAGGCATAGCACCATTTCAGCCCCAGCCAAAGTAACCAACCACATGGCAGATTGCTATGGATAAGAAGAACAGTACCTGTGCTGTGTTCCTGGATTTGAGCAAAGCATTTGACACAGTGGATCATGAATCATTAATCACCTCCCTTGGCTCACTAGGGTTGGATTCCTTCACTCAATTGGTTCAAGTGCTATCTATCAGATAGGTCACAACTGGTAAAGATGGAAACTACCTATCCACCTTAAAACCACTGTTAAGAGGTGTACCGCAAGGCTCTATTCTTGGCCCCATCCTCTTTGCCATCTATATTAATAATATTGATGCTAACCTCACTCAATCCAACATCCATCTGTTTGCTGATGATACTGTATTATATGTTAGCAATCCTTCATTATCTAAAGCCTGTGAACTGCTACAATCTGAATTTTCCATCCTACAACACAACCTACTAGATAAAAACTACTTCTAAATGCAAAAAAACAAAGCTATGTTCTTTACCTCAAAGAGTTGCTCTGCCACTACCCCACCATCCACCACCCTACAGCTAACCACCTTACTTGAGAGAAGCTGGAATTCGTTGATAACTTCAAATACCTTGGAGTCTGGATTGATAACAAGCTTGACTATTCTGTCCATATTGAGGAGCTACTAAAGAAACTGAGACAAAGGCTTGGTTTATTTTTTAGAATAAAGCACTACCTCAACGGAGACTCCAAAAAAAGATTAATCCAGGCTTCATTCCTATCTCTCATTGACTATGCTGACTTTCTGTATGGACATTGTTCATCCCCTCTTAAATAAACTGGACACCCTATACCACAGGTCCATCAGATTCATTACTGACCTTCCCTTCAGCACCCATCATTGCTCCCTTTATAAGGCAGTTAACTGGACATCATTACAACACAGAAGAAATAGGAATGCTGCAATTTGATATTCAAAGCCTTATCAGGCAAGCTACCTACCTATATCTCAGACTGTTTTACTCAAATTACTTCTAGGCCATACAGCCTAAGGATCAGCAAAATTATCATTCTTAAAGCCCCAATGTCTGCACCCAGTTTGGGAGGGCTGCTATCAGCTACCACTAGCAATTGTTTGGAATTCACCCAAAACCATGAAGCTAAATAACCTCCTACCCTTAATATCCTTCAAAAGATTATTCACCACCCTATTCCCAGAACTCTGCAACTGCTTCCACAAGGCCTAAACCCCGCCCTCTACCTACCCCCTTTTTTTTCGTGTTCCTATATGCTGATAAACTCCCGCTTCCAGTCCCAAGATTCACCCTCAAAATGCCTCTAGGTCCTATAATCTACATATTACTCCTGATGTGCCCATTGCCTTCTGTCTCACAGATTAAAAGTTTTAATGTGCCGTACATATGTATATTGTTATATATTAGCACTTATGTCATTGTATTACTGTTTATGTTACCCTGTCATTGTATTACTGTTTATGCTACCCTTGTCAATGTAATAACACTTGCACTTCTTGACCACTCAGGTCCATCTTGTAAATGAGCTATGCTCAATGATGTTCGACTGATTAAATAAAGATTTTGATTGATTGATTGATTGATTGGTAGGGGACCGTCCTTTTGGACCTTCACAGCCCCAGTCACCTCACGGGGGATCTTTCAGGGCACAGCCTAGGCAGTTCTAGTATGGTTGACCAGCTGTCGGCCTTTTGAGTTTTCCAGAGCTCCCTCTTCCCTTGGGGGTCCAGGTCCTCTCTCTAGCCAAGGCAGAGGACAACCGATTCCTGTTGTCAGCTCTTCCCCCTCTCCTCTGCCACCTTCTCCTGCTCTCCCAGGTATTCTTGGTTCGAGCGGCCCTGTCTCCTGGGAGCAGTTCAGAGCTGTGGCTGCTCGATTTCCCTCTTATGTTAGGGCCATGGACAGACAGGTTTTTCAACTTCCCCCTGAGCAGCCAGCCTCTGAGCCTCTGAGGTCCTCTGACTCCTCATCCTCCTCTTCAGGAGGTGAGTAATCGTCTGTTCACATCTCCCCAGTTGCTGATCTCGCTGAGTATCAGCGTTTTCTCGTGAGGATGTTGGAGGACATGCATGTCACCCCACCCATTCAGCACAGTCAGGAGCATCCGACACGTGATTTTTTGAGCAATTTCAGTGCGGACACTTTTGTAGTGCCCCCCTGGCCTGCTCCCTTTCGGGAGGCATCGACGTACTTCTGGCAGAGACCCTTTTCTGGAGTCCCAGCCCCTAGGGCTCTCTGCCAGAGGTATTGTGCCCCCCCCCCGGAGTCTCCAGGTAGTCTGCCTTATCCTAGCTCAGGATTGACACACCTGGATACTCAGACGGGGATCCCCGGAGGAGGTAGGAAGTTGCTCCGACAGTGTTCATCTCACCCTATGGGAGAAAAGGTGGGTTCTCTGGTAAGCAGAGGTAATCACCCTACGCCGGGCCATGGGTGACAACCAGCAGAGACGCAGCCATGCCATCTGCCTAGTGCAGATCGCTGTCCCTACGACCCTGGAAGCTACCTCATTGGCGTCATAAGATGCCCTTGCTTGATGCCTTGCTAGCTCCAGGCCATGTGCAGAGAGTGCAATGGCTTGTCTGGTTTCCTCTGTGTCAGACATCGAGGTTAGAAGTTGACCTAGCCTGGACCACAGGAACCTGTCATAGGTAGTGTAGTGGGCCTGATGAGCAGATATAGAGAGAAGCAACCGTGCTGAGTAGAAAGTCCTCCTACCCCAGAATTCCTACACCAGAAGTCAAAATCCATGGAGTCTGCATCTGGGGGTGGGTCACGGTGAAGGGCGCAAAGCCCATCAGGAGTATCCAGTTATGTCAATCCTGAGCTAGGATGAATCAGACTATATTTTTGGCCAACTCCAAAATATATGAGTATGATTTGCACACGGCTTCTCACAGTCCCTTCAGCAAACTGTTCTGTGTTTTGGGTTATATTTCCCTGTGATATGTGGTGTCCTAAAATATCTTGTAACACATTTCCACCCAAATTCCTTCTATATATGAGAGGCTGTAGTCTTATGTTGTATAAAGAAAATGTCTGCCCAATCACTATCAGTTAGGGCTATCTGTAGTTCCTCAGCCCATCTCACTTGGATTTGTTCTATTGCTGGGTCTGAGTCAACCTGGAGCCCTTTATATATTAGAGAAATTATGTGTTCTGGCAGTTGCTTTTCTACAGTAGCTATAATTGTCTATATCAAGGGGTGGGCTTCTGTTACAGTCCAGGCTAGGCCAAACCGTTGTTCATAATAATGCCTGATTTGCAGGGACCGAAAATGATCCTGGTGTCTCAGTTGGTATTTTTGCTTCAATGTCTGGAAAGACTGAAAGGATACCTCTTTATATAATTTGTAGTTATGATCTAGGCCTTTTTTCCTCCAGACATAAAAGGCATAGTCTAACCTAGCTGGGCCAAAATCCGGATCATGAGCAAAAGCTTCTAAATATCTTGCTGTTAATTTCATTTCCAGGGAGTTTAGGAGGGTTCTCCACGTTTTAATAATATGTTTAGTAAATAGTACTGTGATGTCTTCTTCATTCTCTAACTTAGTTAAATTTCTAAATAGGAGTGTGTCCATTTGGCCTGGGCCCTCTCCAGTCTCTGTCATCTTCCAATGTTGATCTGATTTTTTTATCCAACCAATGTAGCGCATGTGCAATCAGGGCTGCCTGACAGTACTTTTCCAGGTTAGGTAGGGCTAGCCCGCCTTTAGTTTTGGGGAGCTGTATTAAGGAAGACGCTTTCCTTGTTCTCCCTCCCCCTCGCCCAAATAAATTGCAATATTAGTTTATCCCACTTCTTAAATTCTGATTTTTCTGGCAGTAACAGGATATTTTGGAATAAATACAAAAATCTGGCAAGGATATTCATCCTAATAGTATATATCTGGTGTATCAAGGGTAGGGGGAGATAAAAATCATCTTCATAGGTTGTCCCTAATTGCTGTGGTCAGAGGGCCATAATTTGAAGAATAAAATGCAGTTAGGTCTCCAGGAATGATAATTCCTAGGTATCTGAATGCCTTACATTTCCACCGAAAGGGGAAAGTAGTACGAATGGCTGGGTTGGGTTCATAATTAAAGCACAATACCTGTTTTGGTGGTAATTAATTTATAACCTGCTAGTTTTTCTATTTCAGACAGCACGTCAAATAGCATGAGTAATGAGGATTCAGGGGTGGTCATATAAATGAACACGTCATCGGCATAAGATGCTACTTAATGCTCAGTCATCAGATGGGTTGGTCCTTTGATTTGTGGATTATCCCTGACTGCTTGTGCCAACGGTTCTGCATATATCGCAAACGAAAGGGGATGGGGACACCCCTGTCTAGTTCCGCTGGAAAGGGGAAAGCGTTCCGAGTATGTGCCATTTACTTTCAGTACTGCTTGGGGAGAAGTATAAAGTATTTTTATTTGTCAGAAGTCAAAATGGTTCAGCATATATTGCAGAAATTTCCACAAAACTTTATCAAATGCTTTTTGTGCATCCATAGCCAATGGTAACAGTGGGATAGAACTTTTTTGGATGTTTTTTAGCAGATATAAAGTGCATTGATATTCATTTTTTTAATTACTTAGCAGTTCTGGAACCCAGTGACATCAGTTGAGCTAAGACTACAATGAAGCGGACACAGTGATATCAGCCAAGCCGATGATACTGTGTTCCACTTCATTCATGGGAGTGGTGTATGCTATTGGGAGCAGTATGTTCTGTCAGGAGCTGCTGGAGTGTGTTGTCCAGGTGGCATGTAACCAGCATGGACGGTCTGAAGTCAAAAGATGCCACGGCAGCAGTTGGGAGAGCATGGCATCCAGGGAAATGCCGGTAGGAGCATTGAGGGCCTGGTGTTTGAGAATAGTGCTGGTGCATCAAAGGAAATGGCTAATCTTCTTTGAGGACATCTCCTATGTTGGTCCATACCTTTGGAACTAGGACTACACGGAAACTTTTGCTAGCTGGGGGCCACCCACAGTGACGTGCGTCAGCCTCAATATAAACGTGAGCGGCCCGATCACTCCTCAGTTCCTTGCCAGATATTAGACTCTGAGAACCTCCAACTCTTGGGGAACCAGGAGATAATACCAGCACCAGGCATACAAGGAGAAGCTGGTAGCTGAATGTATGATGCATGTATTAGGTTCAGGCACAGTATCTGATACAACCCTCACTGAAGCAGAAGGGGAAGGGAGGGCAGGATGGCATGACTAATGGAGGAGAGTTTCTCGAAGATATACGGTTATGGTATGTATGTAACTGTTCTTTTGGTGGGAGACAAGGGGAATTGTTGCTTTTGGTGAGGCTGCTGTAGCTTTTTTTTAATGCAGATTATTTGAGAGGCTGCAGTAACTTTTTTGGGAAGGGGGGCTTGCTGTAGGTTTTTGGTTTTTTACTAGTTGTACGTGATTTCGGCAGTGCGGTGGGGGGGGAATGCCCCCCTCCATAGACACATACTTTATCTAGAATCAGCAGGGATCTGATGCAGTGCGAGTATGAGCCAGTGAGTAGGCTTCATTCTGCCTTCCCCCCAATCTTCTGCTGCCCTGAGTCCCTGCTGCAGTGTGAACAACTGTGTGTGCTGTGGGGAGGCACAAATTCACCCCATCAAACTGCAGCCCCTATCTCCGTGTCATCCTGCTTGCACCATCACACGGTCTCCCTTGGTGGCAGTCAGCAATGGAGAGACAGACTACCCCCTCTCCTGGAGAGAAGAGCAGTCTGTGGGACTATCGATTCCCCCTCCCCCAGCCAACCCCCAGCAACTGGAGCAGCATGGAGAGAATGGCGTAGAAGGATAAGGTAGCAGCTTCTTGGAGGACCTGACACTTGGGTACATGTCAGCTGGAGAATGGAGGACTGATGTTTGAGGAGCATACTGGAGAGTCAAGAGACATGGCTGTTTGTTGAGAGATGGGGGAATTGTTGTTTTGTATAATACTGCAGTTGCTGTATACAACTTATATTTGCGGTATACAGATTTAATTGCGAGGTATATGGCTTTAATCAGGGAGGTATACAGGGAAGTACACAATAATGACTTATATGGGGACTATCACATCTATGCATTACATTTATATAATATCTATCTATGTGTACATATATATATATACACACACATATATATATACACACACATATATATATACACACATAGGTATATATACAAATTGCTGGCCAGGGTCAGTTGGGAGATCACAAGAATAAGTCATTCTAACAAAGTCTGCAAATTTCCCTGGAAAACTACTGAGGAGACATTTTCTGAATCTAGTCCTGGGGCCCTTTCGGTATCCCACAATTACAAGTGGGCCAGCCCAGGTCCTTTCTGAACTATGATGGGGGCACAGGGGGAGAACCATTTTAGTTGTTATAACAGGCAGACAAAGTCAGATGTTCAAAGCGGATCTTAAAGAAGTTCCCCTAATATTTATTCACAACTCACATACTGAATTTACAGCTAGATGGGCTGACTGGATGGGCCTTGCAGTCCTTATCTGTCGTCAACTTCTATGTTTCTATGTTTCAGATGCATGCAGCACAGACAACGAGCAGTAAACTATTTATTTATTTATTAAACTCTAGAATTACGAATACCTTTGAGCAAGAACTGCTCGTTTACAAAGGTTTTGCGTCAAAGGATGGAAGGTTAACATGCAAACATTTAATACAGAGTCTCAAAAAACAAAATACCGTATTTCAAGTGGAGAGACAGCAAAAGGATAGTAACGCCAGATGAGCAACTTGTAGGGGAGGTGAGGGTGGGTGGAGATCAGGAAGGAGTGGGCAAGCTGAAGGGCCATTGTCGGGGGCGTTGATATGAGAAGTGCAAGATAGAGGGACAGAAGTCTGAAGTGCTAAAAGATGGGAGGGTGGATGAGGTAGGGAAGAATGGGGAGGGGTAAGGTGAGAGGGAGGAAAGTGGAGGACAAGGATAATTGACCAGAGGGAGTTTAGGGCCACATGATGCCAGGCGTGAGTGTAGAGGCTGGCCAATTAGGAGAAGCAGTCACTCTGGCTGGTGGTAGAGAGGTGAAGTCGCAGTTGCCTTTTAAATGGGCCGAGCGTAGTAGCTGAAAGGGAATCCTTGTTGAGTGAATTAACTTGCTGTTGTAATGTTAACTTTTATATTCCAGTAGTGAATGTAGCACCAGGATTCCATACAGTACTAGCAACTGTTTACTGTTATGAAAAGCCAGCTACTCACAGGGTAGCCTAAGATTGTGACCACTTACACTGGTCTTTCTACGCAGCCTGTACATGGTTAGGATAGTGATGCTACTCCTAAAGCACTCTTCTGCACTTCTTCCTGCCTCACATCTGCCTGCCTTAACACATGCCCTTTGGGTCCTTTGACCTTTGAATTTGACCCTGCAGGACAGGCACTCCTAACAGGGATCTCTTTTCAAATAACCTGCCCTCAGACCACAGTTCAGCCCCAAAAACCATCAGGACCTGCTATCTGAGAGTAGATCCCAGCAGTCGCTGCTCCAGCGGCTCTCCGCCAACCCAGCCAGTGCATCCAACCTCTACCCCCAGAAACAGAATGGGGCACTGCAGTACATGCGAATGGAAATTCCCCAGATAAGTGACAACTTAACTCTCTGCATGCCCGGCTGTGGCATGTACTGTCTAATGTAAAATTATTATAACAGAAGGCTCCAGATTTGTGGGGGCCTTCTGACTGAGGTGTGGTGTTACTTGTAATATGGTAATAATCATAATGTTTTATAATTTGCATGAGGAAATTGTACGTCCACATGTTTTATAACTTGGGGGGATGTTTTTTCTTACCTTTGTTAAAAACAAGATTTTCACTTAGACATATATTAAAAAGAAAGTCAACAGGACCATGGTTTTGGTGTAGCACCACACAGAATTTAGCACTGGCATGTGAACTGTGCTAGGCCATCGGTTCTTTAAATATGTATCTGCTGAACAAATTAAAGTACATTTTATGTGTAGTGGTTGTTCAAATCTCTTTCCAGTTAACCTTTTTTTTTTTAGTTATAGATGTAATTGAGAGTCATTTGAGAAAAACATGTGCAGTTAACATATATTATAGTAAAAGAGCCAAGAACACTGCAGGCTCAAATGATCGGAAGTATATTTCAAGTTAAAAAAAAAATCTATATCTTGATAACACTAAGGCAGGGTTTCTCAAATGGTGAGGCCAGCCTCCCTTGGGAGGCCCTAACCTGTTTCAGGGGAGGCTCAAGCAAGTCTGAAAAAGTACTACTGTATATTTAAATTTTGAAATTTAAATATTTTGTGTGAAGGGATAAGTCAAACTGAAAGAGGATAACAGTAGGTGAAATGATGTATTCATTTACAAATATGTGACCAGGAAAGGCACACTGAGCCAAGGCTCATTTCAGGTGTACCCGGGGAAGAGTAGGGAGTGAATATAATTCAAAGGGTAGCAGCAAAAGAGTCAAGCAATACAAAATGAACGATAGTGCAAGCAAACAGGAACAATAAACAAAGAATGTGCGGTAACAAAAGGGGCTGGCAGTATAGCCTAGAGGTTAGAGGAACGAGGTGTGAATGAGCTTGATACATCCACCAGACCAGACCTGAGTTTGATTCTCACAACCTCCACTTGCATACTGTGCAACTCTGAGCAAGTCACTTAACCGACCAGTGCTCCCAGGTCGCCCCTGAAAACAGGCACGTGTGCCTAGTGGGCCTTACCTGGTTACCAAAGACTAAAATAAAATAAAAATTAGACTGGTGATAGCAGAGTGGTACTAGGAGCAAGAACAGGAAGGAGCACAAGGATCCCTGAGAAACTGCTTAAAAGCAGGGTAAGAGCGGGAGAGGCAGAAGTGGGTAGGAAAGTTATTCCAAATAGGAAAAAGAGAATGTAGATTGACCCATGATGGTATTGCAACTAATGATAACAGTGGACCTTACTTCGAGAGGGTTCCTTTAGTAGGTCATCACATATAGGACTGGCGCCACATTTCAAGGATATATAACATTTTAATGGAAAATAAGGGAGCCCTAGCAGTACAAAAAGTGATTGATCGTTGGGGAACAGAGGTAGAACTGCCTCTGTCAAACCAAATGTGGCAGACGGTCTGGATGGGCGTTCAGAAGACAACTAACTCCCCATCTTGGCGGGAGTGTAGATGGAAAATTAACATCAGATTTTTCAAAACTCCTTTTATATCGTATCATTATGCTACCTCCAAATCAAACAAATGCTGGAGAGACTGTGGGGCTCAGGGCTCACACCACCATATCTTTTGAGAATGTCCCAGAATATCTCTTCTGGACGGAGATAAAGACCCTGACAGCAGAAATCTTGAGCTTAAACACTTCTTTGAAATTTGAAAACATGGTTTTAGGAGCCCCCCCCCCCCCAAGAAATAAAATCTCAAGCAGGTAGATACCTTTTTAATATACTTATAGCAGCAGCCTTGAAAGCACTCACTCAGAAATGGCTTAGAAAAGTATCCCCACAGACCTCTGATTGGTATCAGAATATAAAGCGGATCAAAGAAACAGAAGCTCTCACAGCAAGATTAAGGTTATCCATTGAGAAATTTAGTGCCAGATGACTCCCCTAGTTTAGACACTGGGAGGAAAAAGATGGCACCTTAATTCTGGAGCGACTACTACACGAATAAAAAGCTAATGTTAATTAACTCGCATATCTTTTCTGGAGATAAACCAGAGGTTCAAGCTTAGGCATAGCCAGTTTTAGGCACCAGCGAACCCTGCAGTTGCTGGGAGCCCCTTCTCATGAGTGCCCCCAACCAGAGAAGTTTACCTTATTCATTTTAAACACTTTTTGTATCTTAATATATTTTTAAAACATCAGTAAAGGACTGTGCAGATCCTTCTGGTTATGTCATGAAATACCTCAACAAGCTGTGATCCAGTCATTGTAAGGTGGCTAGGCAGCAATGGATGGGACGGGAAGAACGGCCAAAAGAACTGACACAGCTGTGTCCTCCTAAATTTTTTTCAAAACACTACTGGTTATACTAAAGTGTACATAGAAACAAAGAAATATAATTTGCTGGCAGATAGCTACTGCTTGACCCACCTAGTCTGCCCATTTTCCCTGCCTATAGTATCACCACAAATAAAATCTTGCACTTATGAGCTACAGTAAAACACATGAGCTAAAGGTGGGCCAAGTGGAGAGGCCCCATGACTTCACTAGTTCTGCTGGGGGCCCCCAAAACCCTAAAGCCGGCCCTGAGCTTAGGGAAGGGACAAGAAGGAGGATGGAGGGGGAATTAGAAACAACATAAAAACCCAAAACTAACTTTAATGGGAACCGAGGGGAAAATATCAGAATTAATTACAAAAAGGTGCTCAGCTGACTGTCATTAATTTATTAAGTGAGGTTATAAGAGTACTGAATTCATGTAACCTATTATAAAAACAAGACAATAAGGAAATGAAACAGGAGAGCAAAAGTTATAATAATTTTATTATATGATGATTGAAAGAATCTATGATTAGAACTTTATTGGGATAAAATCCTAAAAAAAAAAATATTTTTTTTTTTTTTTGCTGTTAAAACATACAATTAGGCGACTTGTATTGAACCATAACAAAGTACACTGATGTAAAGGGATTCAAAAGTAGATATCCAGAGTACATGAAGAATCCTAGGACCAAAAATACTGGACGAACATGGGAGAAGATCATTACTCTCTGGACTCCTCCAGATGGAGAACATTTACTGGTTATCACAAGACACAATTCTGTAGAAAACCTCTGAATCTATAATGGACAGAAAAGACATGATTACATTACAGTGTGGTTAAATGCATGTGACATGTTAAGTTTATGCCCCATTTTTCATTTTCATTTATTCTTTACCTTTAAGAAAATTGTAATGTGAAGGATGGTAAATCCGGGTATAATGTACCTGTTCCTTTTCAATAAAAATTTGAAGTTAAAAAAAAAAAAAAGGAAAGCACTATTCCTAGTGGCTATCACTTCAGCTCGAAGAATTTCCGAGCTTCAGGCTCTTGTGTGTAAGATACCTTATCTGATTTTTCACAGAGACCGGGTTGCTCTGCGGACCAATCCCAAGGTGATATCTGAATCCACCTTAAATCAATCCCTGGACCTGCCGGTGTACTATCCGGAATACTCCAACGGGGGGAAGCTCTTCTGCATACTCTGGATGTTCACAGAATTCTCAGGTACTATACGGACAGGACTAAGTCTCTCCATAAATCTGACCAATTGTTTGTTTCCTTTGCACCCAAAAGAGAGGGGTGCAGCGGTTTCTAAACAGTGTTTGTCCAGATGGTTGGCAAACTGCATTACCTTCTGTTACCAGAAGTACCACAAAACCCATCCAGGTCAGGTTAAAGGACATTCAACCATAGGCACTGGTGCTTCTACTGCTTGTTTCAGGAATGTTTCAGCTGCAACTTGGAGTTCTGTCCATACTTTTACCAAGCATTACAGCCTGGACATTGCGTTGAGGTGCAGAGCGGGCTTTGGCCTTGCTGTCCTACAGGGGCTCCTTTCATGAGTCCCTTAGTGTGGCTGGGAAACTCTCTTCTGCCTCCCTATGTTTCAGACCTGTCTCAGGTCACTGCTTGGGACTCAGTCCTACTTGTGAGTACCTACCGCAAGAGCCCTGTCGAAGTACAATAGTACAGTTATGCAAGAACTTACTGTAAGAGTAAATCTTTGAGAGGGCTGTTGCAGTAAGTACTGCTTTCCCTAACCCGACCTCCCCCCGAGTTTCCTTCTGTGGTTTTTCATATTGTGCCTTTTAGGCTCCAGGATCCCTCTCCTTTTCTCCTGTCGAACCTCTACAGGTCTCCGTCTGGAGAACTGGAAGGTGGGCGTGGGGAACGCTCCTTATATAGCGGCACGCTGACGTCCGCCATATGATGTCAGGGTGTGGTCCCCCACCGGACACTACTAGCTCAAATTTTTCCATGTGGTCCTAGCATCTGGCGGCTTAGTCCTACTTGTGAGTACCTACTGCAAGAGCCTCTCTCAAAGATCTAATGTTATGGTAAGTTCTTACGTAACTGTACTTTACACACCAACCTTTGACTTGATTTTAATAATCACTGACCAGCATTTTTAATAAATAGAAACATAGAAAAATAGAATTTGAAGGCAGATAAGGACCATATGGCCCATCCAGTCTGCTCAGTCTACACTGCCTACACTATTAAAACAGACTGCACCCAGTCTACAGCTCTTCCTTCCTTCCTCCCCTCCTTCCTTTCCACTGCGATTCCCTTGTGCTTATCCCATGCATTCTTGAGCCCCACCACTGTTTTTGGCCCCCACCACCTCCGCTGAAAGTCTGTTCTAGGAATTCACCATGCTTTCTGTGAAGAAGTACTTTCTCACATCTCTCCTGAATTTACCCCCCTCCAGCTTCATAGCATGTCCCCTTGTTCTTGAGTACCTTTTCTTCTGAAAAATACTTCCCTCTTGTGCCTTATTTACTCCTGTGAGGTATTTAAAGGTCTCTTTCATATCCCCGCTCTCCCTCCTCTGTTCCAGGGTATACATATTGAAGTCCTTTAGTCTCTCCGCATAAGCTTTTGATGCAAACTGTGCACCATTTTAGTTGCCCTTCTCCACTCTGTCCTTCCAGAGATGTAGTCTCCAGAACGGGACACAGTACTCTAGGTGGGGTCTCGCCAGCGATCTGTATAGTCGCAACACCACCTCCCTCTTTCTGCTGGTGATACCCTCACCCTCCTTATGTACCCCAACATTCCACTAGCCCTCCTGACTGCCTTGTCACACTGCTTGCCCCCCACCCCAGTGTCTACACATTGAAGATTTTGGTGTCAGTCTGCAAAGAGCCAGACCTTCCCTTTCAGCTCCTCTGCAATGTCACTTATAAAGACATTAAAGAGGACCAGTCCCAGCACTGCTTCCTCAGGCAGCCCGCTGGTCACCCTCCCTCACTTCCTTTGAGCAAACTTTTTACCACCACCCTCTGTTGCCTATCTCCTAACCAATTTCTTATCCAGTTTACCCCCTTTGGACCCTCTCCAAAGTTACCTAGCTTGCTTACTAGTCTGCTGTATGGAACAATGTCAAAAGTCATACTGACATCTTGGTAGGCCACATCCACCACTCCACTCTGATCTAAATCCTTTGTCACTCAGTCAAAGAAAAGTATCAGATTACTTTGACATGACCCTCCCCCTGTGAACACATGCTGCCTTGGATCTCGTAACCCACTGGATTCCTGATATTCCACATTCCTTTCCTTCCTAATTTTTTACATTTCCTTTCTTTGTCCACATTTTTTTTTTTACCCTCAGTGGATGCAATAATATCGTTTTTGCAATATATAAAGAGACATGAGAGCATGAGTACAAGCGGGCGTGTTGTATGCGAGTAGCCAACACATAACTGACGTACGGAGATAATTCCTGATACAGTACTGTATGAACCTAAGCCTGGAGTCTGTGTTTTTTTAACTCTGTGTGTGCGTGTGTGTGTGTGTGTGTTTTTTTCTAAAGCAAATAACCCGAAATTGTAGGGGAGAATAGGATGCAGCTGCTGTGTCGAGGGAGGCAAATTTTGGCTTTTCGGCTTTGGGTACTGTATTTTTAAATCCAAACTGATAAAGTAAATAAACCAAATACTGTACAATTAAACAAGTACAGAGGACTTCCAGTGACGTCACCGAACCGTATGGAAGTATAGAGCAGAGCTCTGTAGGCTTTGGTGATCAATCTACCTTAATCCGCTACCTGCAAAAACTATTTTCCTCCTCAAAAGTTCAGGAAAATAGTAAAAATGAGCCAACTCACTAAATTGCGAGGTAGAAGCAAAATGAAAGCATCCTCCCGGCGAAGATCCCAGGTGGAACGCAGCCTGAGCACATTCCTCTCCTGGGCCTCAGAATCTGTGGCTAGCTTCGGTGGGGAGGAGGAAGAAAACCTCTCAAGACACAGATCGTTGTATGGTAAAGCCACAGCACATATCCTCAAAATGTTGCAGAGGATTAATTTCAATGTAAAGGATATAAACCAAGATTAGAAACACCTCGAGCGGAGGACTGCTGTACTTGAGACATGCTTTGACATGCTCAGTGAGGACTCCATGCGGCTGGGTCATGCTGTGTTGTACCTAGCTAAACGCGAGAGGAAATTAACAATGAGGGCTGAGGACACTGAATCCAGGGGAAGAAGAAAGACCATTCGAATCGTCGGGTTCCCGGAGGCTGCAGAGCAGGATGACCCATTGGAATTTATCCGAACTTGGCTGAGACAGGAGTTTGATATTCCGAGTTCCGAACCGCTTGAGCTTGAAAGAGTGCATTGAGCCCTTGGACCCAAACCTAAGAGTGATGCCCCCTTCCCAAGATCTATTCTAATTAAATTTAATCATTACCCAGTCAAGGAAACGATTTTAAGAAATGCCTGGGCTAAAAAAAGATCTGAACTTAGATGGGAAGTGTGTGTATGTGGATCACGACTTCCCACCTGCCACCATGCAAAAAAGGGGAAAGGTATTAACCGTCCTCAAGCAGCTAAAAGAAAAGCAAATCAAAGCCCAGCTCAGGTGCCCCACAAAGTTGCTGATCCATTGGGAAACGGGGAGCTAGCTCTACGATTCATTGACACCCGCCAGCAAACTGCTCCAGAAAAATGAAATCACACTTCCTGATCTCCAGCAAGAGCTAGCGGAACAATCCCTGCTGCAGTTACAGTGGGAAACAACAGGCAGCAGAGCTATGAGAAGACCAGGTGCCAGAAACACAGGTCCAGACGACTGGCTATGCAAAGATCTTGCTCACCTCAGTAAAGCACTGAAGGTTAATACATCAGTTTGATTCCCCCTTCCCCATGTGATTGGTAGTTGGGGGGGGGGGGGCTCGGCCTACATCGAGCAAGCTGTGAGTTATTTTCCTCTTTTTTTCACTGATTTGACTCTAAAGGGCGGTACTTTAGCCAGTACACCCTATGGAAGTTGTTTTTGATCAGTACGAGGTCACCGTACCTCAGCTTTCCTGGAGTACCTTCAGTTGACAGGAGTTCATGGATGTCATGCAGATTATCTAGAGTGTGCGCCCTACGTGCTGTAGTTTGGACCCTGGACTGACTTCCCTAATTTTGCGTTGTGTTGATGTCATCAGTCCGGTCCTTTTGCGGATAGTCTGGTGCTCCTTGGAATCTGGAGAGTTTCCCAGCTCCCTGAAAGAGGAGGTGGTGACACCACTCTTGAAGAAAGCTACCTTGGACCCCGACTGCCACGCAAACTACAGACCTCTCTAACCTTCCCTTTGTAGGGAAGGTGATTGAGAAAGTAGTGGCAGCACAACTGGAGAACCATTTGACCATCCATGACATCTATGAACTGCTCCAGTCCGGTTTTCGTAAGAGACATAGTACAGAGACAGCGCTGTTTCTGGTGCTCAATGATCTCCTGATGGTGAGAGATCGGAAGAACCGTAACATCTTGGTCCTTCTGGATCTCTCTTCAGCTTTTGACACCGTGGACCACATGGTGTTCATAGTGCACCTGAGGCATATCTGTGGACTGTCGGGGACAGTCCTCAGATGGTTTACATCTTTTCTCATGAGTAGAACACAGAGAGTTGTGTCTGGGGTTCATTCTTCAAGCCAATTTCTCTGTCATGTGGGGTGCCTCAGAGTTCAGTGCTGTCATCCATGTTGTTCGAGGTGTATATGCTACCTCTCGTAGACATTGTAAGAAGGTATGGGCTGAGGTTTCACTGCTCTGCAGATGATACCCAGCCCTACCTTTCTTTTGCACCCTACCAGGATGGAACTCTCTTGGTCTTTATCAACTGTCTGAAAGAAATCCAGGAGTGGATGGATTCTAGCTGGCTGAAGTTGAACTCAGAAAAAACTGAGGTACTGGTTGTGGACCCGGGTCGTCGGATAGGGGGGTCGGGTGTTGGTGCGCCCTCTAGAATTTTTCTTGGCGGCGTCTCACTCCCGACCTCTGAATGGGTGCGTAACCTGGGGGTAGTTTTTGATGATGGACGGACCCTACATTCTCGGGTGTCGGCTGTCGTTAAAACATCCTTTTATCATTTTAGGAATATCGCCAGGATTAGGCATCTGGTTCCATCTGACAACCTTCCTACCTTGGTCCACGCCTTTGTGTCCTCACTCTTGGATTACTGCAACTCCCTTTATCTAGGGCTTTCTGGGGTTGAAATCCATTGCTTGCAGCTGTTGCAGAATGCGGTGGCCTGGCTTTTGACAGGATATGCTCGATCCTGTCATATTATTCCAGTGCTGCGCGAACTGCACTGGCTGTCAGTTCACTGGCAGATCACCTTTAAAGTCAGTTTACTGACTTTCAAAGCCCTACATGTACAGGGCCTGGACTATCTGAAAGAGTTTCTGGTCCCCTACTGCCCTGGTCGATCACTTCGCTCGGCCGACGAGGGGTTGTTAGAGATCCCAAGGGTGAATTTGAAATCATCTGGTGCAAGAACTTTTGCTAATGCAGCCCCCACCCTTTGGAATTCTCTACCCCGACGGTTACGGGAGTGCGCAACTGTGGAGAGATTTAAGCAGGGCTTAAAAACCTTTCTGTGTCAACAAGCCTTCTTAGCCAATTGAATGTTTGTTTTTGATTTATGGTTGTGTGATTTTAACTGAATTGAATTAATATATGATGTTTGTATAATGATGATCTTTTTTATATTGTTAGGTGCCTTGGCAATAGATAAGGCGCCTTATAAATAAATTCATTATTATTATTGAAGTTTAGGGGTTGAATGCCCGATCGGAATTCAAACCTCATGGCAGTAGCAGTATGCGGGGTAACAGCGCTTCGAGTGTCTCGAAGGGGACACTCTGCAGCTTGCTCAACAGAGGACTTTTCACAATAAGGGAAGAAAAATTAAAGACTGACAGAGGCTGAGAACGATCTCAGGAGATATGCGAGGTTATGCTTGAGGGACAGATTGAGGTGCCTCAATCATTTTTCGGGACAGTATGGCCTATGCAGTGCTTGGAGTTAAATGAACCCCCACAGAGACTGTCGCTTGATTTGTGCATGCTGCACATTTTTTCTGCATCTACTTACTGAAGGTCTGTACTCAAACTGAAACACTTGTAGTTACACTGTTAGGGCACTCCGAAGTTTATTGTTTACAGTTGCTTCTCTTCCACGTTCTGCCATGCAATGAAACATCGGCAACACACATTTATAGGGGATCTGACAAGGCTGTACTGCACATTCTGCACGCTCCCCGCCTCCTAATCAGACTCTAAAGTGGATTTAATCAAGATTATGGCTCCAAGTAAAATTTATGCTATATGCATATTACTAATAGGAAATTTATTTAACCCATTTGACCCATGATAGCCGGTACTAATTGTTTTCAGATTAAGGTCAAACAATTAAGAATTAATTCGGTTTCACCAGGAGCCTCTTCAGAAGGAGGTACACCTGTCGGTGGTCAGCCGGTTTCTTATTGGCCATGACAGGGGCGCTCATACCCTTCCTCTGAAGGTTTTCACCCTTGGAGACTGCTCTACCGTCCCTCCTCTGGTGGTGGTAGGGTGGGGGTATGGGAGCGAAGGGCAACCAGCATAACCCATGCTCCAAGGCAGAAGGAGCATCCTTCTGAACATGACTTATTTTGGCCAGTTTGTACATAGTTCTTTGTTTGTTATACCAGTTATTGGAATGTTCGATGGGGGGACGCATGAAGCATGGGACAAGGGAACTACAAGAGAGAGTTGTGGGTATCCACCTGCTGGCACACAAAGCTGTGAGGGATCGGGGACGAGTTGCCCTGTTTCCAGGAGTCTCATTAAGTTGACAGATCGGGTTACTGTGCACCAGTACAGATATGGTGTCACTGAAAGTCTTCTCCCTTAATGTCAAGGGGCTTGGCTCACCAGTATAAAGATATAATATCCTCAAAGATCTGGACAGGGTGAGATGCGATATACTGTAGGTATTGTGCAAGAAACGCACCTAACCCCAGCGGAACACACTAAGTTACAACGCCTGTGGGTCGGGGAGGTGCTTGCATCCTCCCACCCCAAGACAAAAAAGGCAGGTGTTGCCATTCTTATTAGAAAGAGTTTCAATTTTACATTGACCAACTCATTCTGTGATAAGGAGGGCAAACTAGTGGGCATCTCTGGGAAAATAGCAGATAGGACAATCCACATTATCAGTATCTGTGCTCCCACACCCAGTAACCCACAATTTTTCAGGTACGTCCTCGGAGTGGTAGCCTCCCTTCCTGAAGGTCAAATTATTTTAGGAGGCGACTTGAATTGTGTGGAGTCTGCGGTCATGGACTGATCCTGGGGGGCAGGGCCTGAAAGGGGTGGTAGATCAAAAATCTTACACAATCTCCGGACAGAGGCTGGATTGATTGACATTTGGAAGGAGCAGTTCCCCTCTAGCAAAGACTTCACTTTCTTTTCACACGCACAAAATACGTATTCATGTATAGATAGGTTCTATACCCAAAAAACATTGGCAGGCATGATCTCGGACCAACAGATTTACCCCATCTGTGTGTCCGACCATGCAAAAATTAGTTTGACCATTAATCTGGGTCCTTTGCAGAGACACTTCTTGTGACGTCTCAATGCCGGACTTCTTAAAGAAGTAGTATTTAATTTAAAAATGAAAGAGGCGATAACTAATTATGTAAATGAGAACACAGGGTCGGTGTCGAAGGTGACGTCTTTGTGGGACTGTCTCAAGGCTGTGGTCAGAGGGGAAGCTATCTCCTACGTGGCACAAAATAGGAAAGCGCAACAGCAGAAACAAGACAGTTTGGAGCAAAAAATCAGGGAACTAGAAGACCTCCAGAAGAGGAGAGTCTCAGATGCTGTGTTACATGATCTCAAGGTGACAAGGGATTAACTGCACCAGCATCTTACATTTAAGACCGAAAAGTCACTTCAGTTTAAAGCACAAAAGTATTACGAAGGGGCAATAGAGCTGGCAGGCTCTTAGTCTTTCGGCTTATGAAGTAGGCTGTGGAGAGATATATTTCGGGGGTAAAGAACACCCAACATTCTAAAATAGAAACAAAACCAGGTAGTATTGCAGACTGCTTTAGACAATTTTATAAGGATCCATATACTTCGGAGGCACACCCAGACCAAATGGGGAAAATCAAAACCTTCCTGGATAGATTGTGGTTACCACGGCTCTCTCCAGAAATGGGGGAGATCCTGGACCGCCCATTCACCCAGGCTGAACTAATGGCAGTCATCAGAACTCTTAAACACAATAAAGTGCCAGGATCAGATGGTTTTATTGCAGAGTTGGCGCCCCCATTACTGCAGGTCTGCAATGTCACACATTAGCCGTGTGAGGCACCGGATACCTGGGCGAAGGCTTTGATATCTGTCATCCCAAAGCCAAGTAAAGACCCCACCCTGTGTGGCAGTTACCATCCCATTTCCCTCCTTAATTTAGATGTTAAGATTTTTGTCAGGATGGTGACCAGCAGACTCCAGGGAGTAGTAACTCAATTGGTCCATTCTGACCAGGCAGGATTTATGCCTGGCAGACATCTCCGTGATAGCGTTAGAAGACTGCTGACCATTATGGCCATAACACAGAAACAAACACGGAGGGATCCAGCCGTGGTAATCACATTGGACACTGAAAAGGCGTTCAGCTGCCTGGAGTGGGGCTACCTGGGGGCAGTACTTCAAAAATGTAATTTTGGGCTGACATTCCAATCTTGGGTCACTACCCTCTACTCCAACCCAATGTCCCAAGTGGGTTTGAATAGAGTTCTTTCATAGTTCTTTCTGATCAGGAGGGGTACTAGGCAGGGATGCCCCTTTCACCCCTCCTCCTTGCCCTTAGCATGGAACCCTTGGCGGAAGCCTTCAGGTCCCACCCCTTAATAACAGGGATTAAAGTAGGCTCGGTAGATAACCGAATCTCCCTATATGCAGACGATACCCTTCTTTACCTGCAGAACCCGGCCATCTCGCTCTCTGGAGCCATGATTCTGCTGGAGGAATTTGGAAATATTTCCGGTTTCAAAATCAATGAAACTAAATCTGAGATGATTTCTATCGGGGCAGAGATCCCTGAGGCTGTGAAATCCTTAACTAGTCTGAAATAGTCTAATACCAGTTTTAGATACTTGGGAATTCAAATCCCCATAGATTTAAGCAAACTCTACCAAATTAATCATTTGAAACTCCTAGAGGAACTTAGAAAAGATTGTGATAGATGGGTAGCCCTGCCACTGTCAGTGGTTGGTCGGGTAGAATCTGTGAGAATGAACTTTCTTCCTCGTTTACTCTTTCTCTTTGATTCAATACCACTCTGTCCACTGAAGAAATTTTGGTCTGACACAATTAGACTTTTGAGTAAATTTATTTTGGCAGGGAAAAAGCCGAGACTGAGTTGGTCCATGCTTAAGTTGGCCAAAGGGAGGACTGGGAGTTCCCGATATTAAAGGCTACTGCAAGGCAGCCCAACTGCAATACCTGGCAGCTTATGACACCTCGGAGGAGATGCAAAGTTGGGTCAGAATGGAATTGGACCTCATGAAGAAAGACAGTCTTAGGCCTATACTGTTTAATAAGTGGGACCCCAGGTTGCTTCAGGCCTTGCCGATTCCCTGGCTGAGAACCATGATACAGACGTGGGTACAATTACTAAGGGAAAAAAAATTCAATATATCATGCCAGGATATGGGAAAATAAGGAGGGACAGTCCGGTGTTTGCCCAGTTCGAGGCCTGGGGACTGTACTGTTTCTCTCAGCTGTACACCAGAGAAACACTAAAATGTTTCACTCAAGTCCAACAGAATTTTGCTGTTCCGGCAAAAGACTTTTATGGTTATTTACAGGTTAGGCACTACCTTCAAGCTGGGAGGGGGTGGGCTCTGATTGGCCTCATCCTTTGCAGCCCCTGATAGATTTCCTTTGGGAGGTCTCAACAGGTGTAATATGAAAGACTCACTTAATTTCCAAGATCTATCTGGCTGGTAAGGTAGACATTACTACTACCAAAGACAAAATTCAGAAGCTCTGGGAGGAAGAGATGAAAGTGAGTGAGGGCCACCTAAACTGGGACAAGATGTGGATGATGGCGCAGAGGACTACAGCCTCTCCCTCACGGCGGGAGTTTTGGTGGCAGGTACTCTCCAGGTATTTCAGAACCCCAGTGGTGACTAAACATTTGGGCATAGCCAGTCAGGAGAATGCTGGAGGGGTTGAGGACAACAAGAGACCCACGAGCTTATCTTCTGGAGCTGCCCCAAACTCAGCAATTTTTGGGGCAAGGTCACAGAACATATGAGCTGTATTTTACAAGTGCCAATCCCCACTAGTCCTGGATTCCTGGTGCTGGGTTGAGGGGTGTGAAAGCTAGGTATCTTTTTTCCATCCTGATTGCTGCAGCGCAGAAATCCATTACTAGACTTTGGTTGTCAGACTGCCCTCCCAGTGAAGAACAATGGCTGGCCTGCTGCCACCAAATTAAATCTATGGAAAGGCTGACGACCAACTTAAGACTTCAGCCAGGAACCTTTGAGGCCCGCTGGCTGCCTTTCTTTGATTTTTTGAGTACCAAGGAGGGTATCCCAGTTTTGGAAATCCTGGCCAGAGAGACCTTGGATCACTGAGAAGCTGTTCTCCTTTATATGTTTGTTTCCAGAGGGACAGCCCTTATGAAATAGGTAGAGACTCATTAGCCACATATAGCATAGTGCTGGGATGGGATAGTTGTTGCTCAGGAAGGTTGATGAAAGTGGGGGACATAGAACTCTACAGCTAGTTATGAAAGGAATCATTACATAAAACCCTAGTTGTTTTATACTCCAAGGCCATGCTACATGGGAGTGTGAGAGGGGAAGGGGGACTAAGGGATGTTAATTAAGCAATACATTTTATGTTCAAGTTACCTATGTAACAGTACCTTTAATTTGTAACAAGACAAATGTTTGTTTTATGTAATCTCAATTTTTAATCTCAGATTTCTTTTTGATTATAATTGTATGATTTTCCTTTCTGGGACTGTGATAAGAGAGATTGTAAAAAATGCAATTTAAAAAAAAAAAAAAAAACAAGTACAGAAAGCAGCTTGTGAAAAATAACTGAGCAACTAGTAACAGTATTGAGTGAGTTTACTAGCAGATAACACTGTACTGTATGTTCTGCTGTGTAATTTAGTGTCCCTTGGTATAACAAATGAGTTACTATAATGAACAGTAGTTATGGCTGTGAACTCGTTTGTTATAGCAAGGGACTACTGTATATATTATACTGGCGCAGTCGCGCCTGTATATTAGGGTTGCGTAAGCACTTCTATGTTAAACCCAAATGTTTGCACCTTCATAACTTTGCCCCCCATTCAACCAATTTACATGGTTTAGACAGCACAGCCTCTGTGCCAGGATCTCTTGATCATCTAAATTTCATGTAGATCGGTTCAGGGGAGGCAGAGTTACAGAGGTCAAGTACAAAAGTCTCCATTTTTGAAAATGTTAAGATTTTTTTGCCACCCAATAACTAAAAAAATAGGAGGCTTAGAAACCTGAAACTTTCAGGTTTGATAGGGTTTGGTCCAAGGCCTTTGTGGTTTTTAGGTCCCACTGTTAAGTAGTTTTTAAAATATTTAATAAAAATGTTCAGTTTCTGTGCATGCACAGTTTATAAAATGAACATTCTATTCAGAACTGAATTTTTGTGAAAGCAGTTTGCACTATACAACACAGCTGTCTTTTTTTTTTTTTTGTGTGTTAACTTTTTACTTTCCTCTTACACACTCTGGCGTCCACCTCTCCTTTGGGCCACCTAGTGCTCCATGCCCCCGGCAATCCTCTTCAGGAGCTCTCCCTCACACACATATATTGCAGCCGATCCCCCGAGTTGCCCTGCTGTATCCCTCTCCTCTGAGGGGGAAGGCACTGGGTTGCGAGGAAACCCAGCACACTATTTTGTTCACGTTCTGGGGGTGCTGCTGTGTTGGAGGAGGCTCCTGAAGGTTCTTGGGAGCATGGAGAATGGTGGCCATCATCCGGTGGTGCCGAAGCTGTTTTTCCGGCTTTCAGTAGTCCCTCCTGCGCTGCTATGTGTAGTACCCTTGGTCTCCACCAGGGGCCACTACAGAGTGGAGCTACCCCCAGCCCTCCCCAGGAGAGGAGAGCAGTCCTTCAGATGCTTGATCCTCTCCTTCCCCCTGCAAGCCCCCAGCGCCTGAGTCCGTTCCTGAAGCCGGGTCGCTGACGTGGTTCGAGGTGTGGCGTCCAGTGCCTCAACCCTCTGTGCCACCAGGCCAGCTGACAGCTGTCTTTAATAAACGACAGTTGTGTCATATAGTGCAAGTCCTGCTGCTGTTGCCACTCGTAGGTCAAGGATGGGGCTACTGTCATTGTAGTCCAGCCATCCTGATTGTGCTGTACCTTCAACTGTATCTGCACACCAGGGGCCTCAATCCCCGATGGCAGTCTATTTATTTATATATTTGTACAGTCCGACACCAGGATTCCCATCCCCAGTGTCGGATGCCCCACCCCCCTCCCCATTATTTTAATAATGTTTGCTGACATCGGGGGGGGGGGCAATCCCCAATTCATCAGTCAGAATTAACACCCTCCCCAGCAGAGTGGGGCACTGGGTAGCCCACCCCCAGTGTCCTGAAATGTATTTATTTTATATGTATACCTGCAAAAAAGAAAACTGTCCTCCGATGTCTTCTTTTTTCCTATTTAAACCTGAAATAAAGAAAAGGTCCCTCTTCATTGCCGTCATTCCCCCTCCCCATCCCGACCCTCCCACTGATTAACCACCTCCCTTTACCCTACATTACCTCAGGTTGTTGTATGCTGTCATCTTCTGCAGACGGGATGCTTTCAGTCTTTTCAAAGCCAAATCAGAACTGAGAATAGGGTAAGTTGTGCCCGATAAATTATACTGCACTACACTTTATTCCTTAGTTCATGGTTCAGCTTTGAAGAGTGCAGACATGTCTCGTCCATAGAAGATAACATCATATGACTCCAGGTGGTAAGCATAGGGAAAAGGGGGGCGCTCAGTGGGAGGGTCGGGATGAGGGGAGGGGGATGGAGGCAACAACGAGGGACCATTTTCTTTTTTTCAGGTTCCAGAAAAAAAAACATCAAGGGACTTTTTTTTTTTTTCTCTTCAGGAAGTTCAGTGAAACTGTTTGAGGACACTGGGAGTGGGGTCCCCAGTGTCCCACATTGCTAGGGTGGGGGAAGCTCATGAATGCCAACATAGGGATTGGGCCCACCGATGTCGGCACCAGGTACATCTGAAAAGTCTCTATAATGCTAACAATGATGGTACTTTCTGAACTATCAAACAGGATCCTTGTGTTGCTGCATAGGCTGTTAAGTTTGCAGGTGATTATATCATGGAAGTCTTAAGTTCACTCACTTCTGCATCAAATGCTTGTCTGCTATGCATGCTTCTTAGTGTCCACTAGCCATTCTCTATCTATCTCAGTACCATGTAGTGTAATAAACCGAGTTCTTCACATGATGTTAAGAGAACACACTGTTTGTAAAACACAAAGAGCAGTACACCGCTGCACAGCCATGACTACTAAAAACTTCCACTCCAGGTCTTCTCTAAGATTGGAATGGTATTTATGCATGTCCTCACCACAAGCTATTTATTGAACCTTGAATATGGTTTGTGATCTTAAAATTCAAAAATTATTTTACACATCCTTCATTAACTTTCAAGTGTTGTAACTGGAAACAGCTGATTAATCACAAAACGCTGTTAGTGCTGCCCTTATTCAATGTGTCCCGAAGGGACCTGCGCAAATGAGGATACAGTTCAACTATTAGAAAAAGAAGGGCATTCTTTGCCAAAAACTAGGTTAATGCAGACATTTTTTTTTTTTTCCATTTAGCTTTTGTTGACCGGGTAAGTGCACTAGACACCCGGGGGAGGAGGATACAGATGAATGCCAACTGACCTTGAACCAGATTAAGCTGTTGGTGGTATTTTTTAGTGAATGAGGGAAATTTTGACAGGACACCGGGGAAATTCCCCTACTCTTTACGATAAGTGCCATGGGATCTTTAACATCCACCTGAACTACCACCAATCCAGGCAGATGGGACCTCGGTTTAACGTCTCATCCGAAAGACGGCACCTCAGAAGTGGAGCACCCCTCTCATGCTGCACTACAGTGTCAGTACTGGGATATTAACCCAAGTGCCAGATGTGGGAACTGAACCCACAGCCCTCTGATCTCTGATCTCCCGGCCTCAGAGGCAAATGTGTAAAGCATACAAAGAAGGGAAATGAAAAAACATTAGGGATTTGGGTCTCCGGAGTAATGGCGAATCAATGGTGGGATTTTACTTGGGGTTGTCAACCCTAATGCCCAGCCCTACCCTGGATCAGATGAGGTCGAATGTGATGTGCATGAAGAAAGTTCTGACAGATTATGCTGGCCGTACTGTACCACTATGAGACACTAGTTTGGAGCTGTGTCTTGTGCTTCGGACAGCAGGCTACGGGCTGGGGGAAGGGGTGGGCATCTTGGCTGACAACCCCAGGTAAGACCCCACCACTGTTTCGCCAATATGCCGGAGTTCCAAATCCCTAATGTTTTTTAATTTCCCATCTTTGTACACTTTGTGTTTTTACAACCCTAATGTCTGCATTAACTTAGTTTTTTTTTTGCAAAGAATATATGCAAATATATATATATATATATATATGTACTTTATTTATTTCAAACATTTTATCAGGAAAACCATGTACATAATACAGTACATTCATATATAGCAACACTAAGTACCCAAGGTGCAAAACAGTTTTTGGTTTTGCAGGAGATGAAGCTAATTTACTAAAACAGGGTAAATCATGCAGGGCCTGTATGTGGTACAAGAGTCAGAAGGGAAGGTGGGGGCAACACAAACTCCAAAATGGGCAGAGTGGGCCACAAGCACACCTAGTAAAGTTCTTAAGGTGAAACGAGAGGAGGAAGAGTGAAAGATTGGGGAGTTTGTAGGAAAAGAGGCTTGCCCCGAAGAGGTTTTGAAAATGAAGGGATTTGATGAGACAGGAGTCTGAGCACCTGAGCAAGTAGATAGAGGGAGGGGGAAAAAAAGATTTGATATTAGGGTGGCAGAGTGGAGAAGGCGACAGCCTTTTAAAGAAGAAAATGCAAGATCAGAATATAGGTAGTAGTAGTAGTGGGTGCTAGCTGGGCAGTTTAGGACATAGCTACAAAGTTTTAAAGGGGCTCTAGTCAGGCCAGGGTGGATTTCAAGGCTGTACAGTACATTACATCTCCATATCAAATGTTAGGAGGATCATTTTTAGAGCAATCTCGGGGAGAGGACATTCTGGAGACAGTGCAACGTTGAGTGACCAAAAATGATTTGGGACCAGCAGGGCTTATCTTATGAGGAATGGCTCAAGACACTGAACATGTTCTTGCTGGAGGCCAGACTACAGATGAATGCTGTGAAACAGGTCTTCAAGTTCCTGAAAGTAATGAGCAAAGGAAACTGTGAGGAGCTATTTAGTACAAGCAGTGGATTAAGAATAGAGTGGAAACTGACAGAGGGAAGTGAGAAGGTGTTTTATTTTATAGAAAGGGTAGTGGGCCGTGGAACAGTCATGTCAGCTGATGTGGTAGATGCCAAAACTGTCAGTGGTTTAGTGGTTTAAAACATGGCTGGGAAGAGGAAAAGCTTAGGGTGGTAGCGGTGGGGCCGGGAGCATGGGGGTGGATAATATGGGTTAAAACCCTGAATGAACAATAGGTGCTTTGTTTGTTAGGGTTTAATTGAGAGACTAGATGGACCAGTGGTCTTTTTCTGACATCATTTTCTGTGTTTCTGTGCAATGTACCTGGTTTGGGAGGTATTTTGAGTGAATGGCATCTGTCTACCTGGAGAATTCATGGTGTTCGTCTATCCAGATGCCAAGGTATTTGAAGGACAGCACAACCTCCAAACACAGTGTCATCTGAGGTTCTGAAGGTCTCAGGGTTGGAGAAGCTGGCCAGCCTTTGTCAACTACTAAGAGTCATGAACACCATCTTCTTTGAATTTAGGGAGCTTTGGTTTGTGTGGAACTAGTATTGGATATTGTTGAAGTCCCCCTAAAGATCTGCTTCCTGCTGTGGGACTGAGTGCACACTGAAGAAGAGCACTGTGCCATCCACATATATGTAAATGTGTGAGGAAGAGTAGGCCTCTGAGAGATTCTTAGTAAAACGGAGAACAGAATGGGGCCAGGAACAAAGCCCTGTATCTCCAACAGCTGTAGAAATGGAGATGACTGGTGAAAAGTAAACCGATAACATTTACGTGATGTGAGGGTATAGTGCACCTTTTAACTTTCTGAATGTCATTTAAAGGATACATAAACAGGGAAGATTATAAAATTAAAAATCCGGAAAACTGAAAACAACGCTGCAGGTTAGAGTCTTACCTACGGAATGATGCTGTCTATTTGCTTCAGAAAAGTGATTTGACATTGTTTCATCAGCTTTAAAATAAGTACACAAAAGTAAACAGCTTGTATTCAAATGCTGTGCTCGAGTTAATTCCTAAAATGGCCACAACGTTGTTACGTGATGATGTCATCAGAGTAACACCTCATGCCGTTACATTTTGCATTAAAATCCTTTACTGTGCACGTGTGAAAAGGTTGTCACACATGCACACTAAAGAATTTTGATGGGAAATGCTATTTTAATGTAATGGCATGAGTATATTTATAAGGTCCCTATGCAAATTGAATGACAGCTCCAGCGCGCTGTTGCTCTGATTACATCATCATGCAATCACATCAGGGCCTTTTTAGGTATTTAGTCAAGCGCAGCATTTGAATACAAGTCTCTGTTTACTTTTGTGTACATATTTTAAAGCTACGTTTTCTAGATTTTGAATTCCGGAATAGCCTATTTACTTGTTCTTTAAATTGATTTTCCAGTTTTTATTAACCACTGCTGTCATCAGCAGACTTCAGATACAAGATTTTTTTTGGTTTTCAGGACATTCCATTATTTATTACTTGACCATTTCATCTGTTCCTGCTGCATTTTCAGTCTTGAAGTCATGTTCCTGTGCTGCGACATTAAAACCAATTGCCTTGCCACAAATTTTATTCTGGTGTCTTAGATAGAAGACTGTGACTTCAAAACAGAAAAAGCATCAGGAATAGCTAAAATCAAAGGGACTAAGAGCTTGTGTTCATGCAAATTATCTTTGTTAGTTAAAAATTGGCATGTACAGAAATGTGAGCTTTGGGGACATTTTTTTACAATGGAGCTCTACTGATGCCAACTGTTATCTTTTGCTGTAAATCAGAAAATCGGTTTAAGCAGTAAGACATGACAGGATGTGTGTTACTGAAGTGATAATGCGATGGTGTTATCACTATATGAGGTAATAATCTGATTGTCGAGTGAGTAAAGTACGAGGCCGCGGGCCAAGTACTTAATGCTGACAGATTATTGCCTTGTAAAGTAAGTACACTTATAGCAAGGCTAACAAAATGCTTGGGTGCATAGGGAGGGGATTCAACAGCAGGAGAAAGGAGGTAATACTGCCACTGTACAGGTCCACTTGGTAAGGCCCCATCTGGAGTACTGTGTCTAGTTTTGGAGTCCACATCTGAAAAAGGATATAAACAGGTTTGAGGCTTTTCAGAGAAGAAGTTCCTGAGAGGAATAAATCAGGTGCCATCCTCGGGACCTGTTCAGCAGAGTCTCCGAGTCGTAACACTAGAGGGTGTGAGTGGAAGTTGGGGTGGAGCTTCAAGAGGGAGCTTAGGAAACATTGTTTTACAGAAAGAGTCGTGGAACCATGAAATAAGGCAGACTAGATGGACCCTTGGTCTCCTTCTGCTGTCTCTTTTTCTATGTTTCTGTTATCTCTGTTGCATGTGAAAAAGAAGCTGCCTTCCAGTCATGGAAGACCAAATTCATCTGGTTGTTTGGGCTGGAATGAATCAAGACATGGGGCCCAATTCTCAAAGGAGATAAATCGACACAATGGAGCTGCCTCCAAAGATTGTGATGCAAGAGATGACTCTTACATCATGACTTGCATTGATTAGGATTCTGTAACACAGCTGCGTCAAATCTAGGCGTGAAAACATGCCAGCTCTTTAAAGCCATGGTTGCATCACACAACCAAATTGCCAGGTCACAAGGGACTAGCACCATGGTAGTGCTGCAGCATCCCCTTTTGGAATCTTGCAAGCCCCACTGTGGACGAGTAAGTGGGCCCCCTAATTTAGCCCAATCAGGAGGTGGCTAAGTGGCATGCGCCAGTGGGAAGAGGTCCTACACTGGGCTGCTGGGGCAGTAGGGGCGTAGTAGGGTCATGGGAGGTGGCAGTGGGGGTGTCTGGGAGATATTCAGGCATGAATGGGACTGTGGTGGTACCCGACTGGGAATGTTTGCATACATTCTGTCTGATACTGTAAATATATATAGAACTCCCCTGATGTCACCCCTTACGTAGCCACACATATGTCCCTGGTGGTCTAGTGGACCCCTCCTCCCTAACCCCGATCTTGTCCATTAATTATCATATATCCTTCCCTGGTGGTCTAGTGGACCCAACTCCATATTCCCAGTCACTCCCATATATATTTATATAACTGTCCCTCCAGTTGGACCCCCACCCCGGCAGGCAGTGCCCCATTAACCCACTCCCTCCCTTCCATTTCTGAGCTGGCAACTGTCACAGCTTTCTGCTAGCCATCACACCAGCCCCCAACTGAGCTATGAAGGAGCACGTACTGTATACAGTACGTGCTCGATCATAGCTCGGAGAAGTGGGGTGGTGGCACTGCCTGCCAGGGTGGGGACATGGGGGATCCACTAGACTACCAGGGACAGATGTGTGGCTATGTAATGGGTGACATCGGTGATTGGAGGAGTTCTATATGTATTTACAGTACTGGACAGAAGTAACACAGTACCATTATAATACAAATGCACCCTGCTTGGTTGCCAGTGTGGTCCCATTCATGCCCAACTGTCTCCCTAACACCCCCACTGCCATCTCCCATGACCCTTATGCCCTGGCCACTTTCTGTCAAGCAGTTTCTTTACCCCCACAACACCATCCAGGCCCCTCTTGTGTTGTTTGGGGGGGGGGGGATGGATCCCTGCGGCACTTCCCACAGGTGCACCAACTGTTTGGCACAGCAGTCAACTTGTGGCAAACCCAAGGAGCTTGGTGTCAGGACCCTGATTTTTATAAAATCAGGCACAGGGCCCCTGGTGCACCTGCAGTTTGCTGCAGCCCTGGAGCGACATAACTTGCATCACTGTAAGGGATCTTTGAGAATCGGGCCCATTGTGTCCTTCAGCTTGTTTACAGTGCTGTCAGTGCAGACTAGTCAGAATGCAAGATAAGATGATGATGCCATCACTATAAATCTTCATTAAAATAACTGCTGTGGGCCGGCCCGGTTGCGTAGAGGGTTGAGGCGCTGGCGCCTTACCTCAAACCACACCGGTGACCCAGGTTTGGGAACGGTCTCAGGGTGCCGGGGGGTCGGCAGGGGGAGGATAGGATCGAGTGTCCGAAGGACTGCTCTCTTATTCTGGGGTTGGATTTGGGGTGGCCTCGCTTGGCAGCTGCCCTCAGTGAAGACTGGAGGCACTACACGAGTGGCGCGATGAGGAACCCAGAAAACCAGAAATACCTGCTTGGTGGCCGCCGGATGACAGCTGTCCAACCCCTGACACCTCCGGTGCCTTCAGTGATCCGCCTCCTCCTCAGCAGCATCCCTTGGCCCTATCAAGAGTGCACTGGGATATCCCCCCCCCGGTGCCTTCCCCCTCAGAGGAGGGGGACCTGCCCTGCGAAGGGTCACATCTGGGATATCCCAGGGACCGGCTGCAATATGAGGGTCGGGGCAACTCGAGTAAAGTCAGTGGGGGTTAGGTGGGACTTGCAGAGCCTGAAGGAGTGGGGGTCACCAGAGCAAGGAAGGGGAAGGGAGTAAAACAGATAATGCAAAAAAAAAAGACTGCTGTGGTGTCTTAGTTGTCATTTTATTGAAAATAGTTATGTATTATATGTAAGTAAGAAGCCATGACATGGTGTGCAGTATTAAAGGAATAATGCCTGACAGGGTGGGTGTTATGCTGGGATAAACATCCCATCTCTGGTGGTTGGTCCCGAGGCCATCGGATGTTCAACACCCAAGAAGGTATGTTATCCCAGCATAACACTCACTCTGGAGGGCATTATTCCTATTATACAATGGCTTGTTGTTTTTACAGAATAAAAAAAAATTATTGTAAAGAATATTTTTGTGTTAGTGTGTAAAAAAATGTTTTTGTTTCTAATGAGAAGATGAGAGAATAAACAATAAATCCAATGCATAAAATCAGCAGGGATGTTATGCCAGGATAACAGCCCTGCTGTAATGGCCAACTGACCAATCAGAACCCAGGGTTCTTTCTTGCCATTGTATAATAAAAATTGAATGCACTGTCAAGTGACGTCTCTTGGGCAATTACATTTCTAGATTTTGTTTCTTGCCATTTTATAAATATATGCAAGGAATAACATCCTTTTGTGGTGTTCAGGCATGCTCTGATATAGAGATACCTTGGGTGCATTGTAAGGCATGAGATATATGCTGAATGCTTTCAACCACCCGAGAACTTCGTATATCAGAGTGTGCTCAGACACCTCAAAGGGTGTTATTCCACTCATAAAATAGGACCTAAATTGATTTGTGAAGTGTGAAAATTCATTTACTACAACGGTCCAGTTACCTTTACAGTTTGTTTTTTGCTTTGTGTATTTTTACCTGTATGTAACTATTCCTGCTGGACTGTGTTTACCTTTTGTCTGCTGCTTTCCTCCATGGGACTCCCATGAAATTGAGATGGTGCATCTCATGGGGGTATTCCAGCTGGAGTAATGTCAAATAAATTGATAAGCAAATAAGAAAAATAAATTTAGTTCTCAGCTGTCTGGGCATGCTCTGATAACCAAACAGTCCGGTGATGACCTCAGCCAATCCGATCACTAGGATTTCATATCTCATCTCTTCCCATATAGGTTGGTAGTATATTTTATTCTATTGTTTCTTTTCTTTTCCTATATCGTTTTCCAGTCCCTTTTATCTACATCTATCTTACAAGCATAGATTTCCTCCACTTGTCTCACTCTCCTGACAAACAGAACTGAGGTACAGTTAACAACAGTTGCATGTCACCATGCGGTTCCACGTAGGTACCATAGGCCAGTAGCTCTTGCTAGATCATGGCCAAAAGATTTGCTCCCACAGGGGCCTAGCGCCTCTGACTTAGACCCAAGAGTGTAGTTTTCAGTGCAGAAGATATGCAGGAAGATCCTCAGTCATAGGTAGAGCCGGGGACCACACGCACACCTTGCTTCCAATATGCTTTATTAAAGTTTTTTTGTACAACTGGGCTAAATTAACAGATTACAGGAAAGTTTTGTGAAAACCCCATTGGACAAATCCTGGTTATGCCCTTGTTCAGTTACAGTAAGTAAATAACTTGTATTTGCATTATCCCTTAAGTGCTGTATTTCAGTTTCAGCATTAGGTATCTCCACTGTAGGATTTGAACCCACGACTTTTTGCCCCACAGGTGACTTCTTCCAGCAGAGCCACAGTGGTAGATGCAGATATAAAATTAAGGCTGTTGGAACTTCTAAGGGTTTGCCACGTTTGGTCTGCCTGTCTGTTAGCTCAAACCTGCAGCACTGCCTATATGCATGGAGTACTCCACTCTGCAGAGTGCACAAAGTTAGAATGCATAAGTTTGTGGAGGTCTTCTTAAAGTCTGGAAAACACTGATGAGATTAGGAAAGGGCGCATGAAAAGACTGAGAACATGTGCAGATACAATAAATGTATTCTTTGTGGGAGGGGGGCTCAGAGTGAGCTTAATTTAATTTCTGCTGAACACATTTTCACTGTAATATTTAATAACAATTGAAGATTACAACCAAGAGGGCAGTAAATAAGCCTCAAGTGATAAGTCATTTATTTCCTTAAATGAAAAAAAAAAAACTTGTGCTTTTTTTGCCATTTCCAAGTCCTAAAGATGGCTTTCATGGCCTGTTTTGAAGATTAATGTGGAAATTATTTTATCTTCAGTGCCTCTGGAATACTCATGTGGTCATGTTTTCAACTATAAAGTATATTTTTAGTAATAAGTACTACAGGGGCACTATTTGTTATTACATTCATGCTGTTTGTACTTGGGGCACTGTTTGTGCTTTAATGCTTTGATGAGGTGGAGGAAGCTAGATCTGTGACGAGCGTGAAGTTGTGTAGAATTAAATGAAGCTGCAAATGATGGGGGAGAGTGGGAGATAAGGTGCTTCCTGTAGACACAGAGAGGTATCAAACTACTGTATACAGATTAAAGAGCATCTATATGCTTCAGTGTGTACTTTCATAAAAATAGTCTTTCATTTGCAACAGTTTGCTAGAAAACACATTTTTTAATTAGTTTTCCTTCCCATGTTTTAGAGCACATCCTGGTAGCCTGTGAACATATGATAAAGCTAGTAGATGAAGGCCTTATGGTCTGTTGAGTACATCTGCTTAAATGCAACTGACCATCTCATAGTGCCGTTGTTTGACATAGCGCTCAACAGACTGTGATGTAACAAACCAGCACTGTGAGGTCACTTGGTGTCAATGAGCTGTGTTTTTCGAAAGGTACAGTAAAAAAAAAAAAAAAAAAAAGCTGCATTATCTAAAATATTTAATGAACCAATAACGGTACAACAAATATAGAATACACTGAAGTTGAACATATTTGGGGGGCTAGTGAGCCTGAGCAAAATGGCCGACTTTGAATAGAGCTCCTCTCTAACTTTGGTTTTGGGAAATCAAATAAGTACTTTTTGCACTATCTCGAAAAAACTTAAACGCAGAAACAGTAATCGGAAGACTCGAGGAACAACATGGGAAATCCTCGAAAGGATCGAACTCTCCATGAAGGAGCAAAAGCTAAGAATGCTCCTCTTCCCTCTACCATGCGGTCTACCTCTCAGCAACAAACCACAGACGCAAGAAATGAAGGGGAAGAAACTCTACAATCCCTTGGGTTCAAAATAAATAGATTAATCACCTCTGTTTCTGACCTGGCAGAAAAAATAGATGGAATTGCTACTAGAGTTACTAACTTAGAAACAAAAATTGACTTGGTGTCAGCGGAATCCTCAGATGCTGAAAAAACGGAAGCGACAATGGGCACAGTTAATGGTGTGATAAAGGAGAACAGACACTTTCAAATGCATCTGGAAAACTTGGAAAACCAGACAAGGGCCCCTAACATTCGTTTTCTAGGGCTCCCAGAGGGCTGTGAGGGAGACCACCTCGTCCTATTTCTACATGATTGGCTCCAACAACAGTTCAGTAAAGATGCAAGCCCACGCATTAAGGGCATTCAAAAGGCCTATCGGATCGTAGCCAGAGGTAGGCCAGATAAAGTTGAAGCCCTTCGTACAGTTTTGGCGATCACCGACCGAGTAGCTACAAGGGACTACCTGCTGGCCTTAGCTAGACAACATTGGACATTGGTTTGCAAGGGGGAAACCGTCCGACTCTATCCAGACATCAGCTTTGCCACTAGACAACGGCGAAAGCAGTTTGACGGTACCAGGGCACTGTTGTGTGAAGCAGGAATTCAGCACAGTGTAATTTTTCCGGCCCGACTGAGAATAACACACCAGGGGAAGATCTTCATCTTTTTGGAAGTGAAGGAAGCTAATCGTTGGGTCCAGAGTCATGCACCAAGAAGAAGACGTGTAGCAGACTAGGGCGAGAGCTCCTCAGACGATGACGAGCCATGAAGGAACAGCTAGGATTTCTTCAACGAAGATCATGGGAAAAGAGAGGAACTTTGTCTTATTAAATATAAAAGTTTGTTTAAGTTCAGAGAGAGGTTCGAGTGAGTGCTCTAACAAAGTTTATGTTGGGACTACCATTTTTGAACGCTTTGATTTGATCTCTTGGGATTTATCAGTAATCACCTTTTGAGCGCCAGACATATTAATGGACTCTACATAAGTCTTCTACATAAAAACATTTAAAGTTTGGTTACTTGTTTAATTAGGTTTGGGAAATCAGATAATCATAGCCTCTCAGTAACTGATATGGATGTTTCCACAGTAGAGGTATTCTAATTCAGTGTGGCACGACCTTATTAGAATTATCACAGTTTGTGATGCTTTTTTTTCAGTTAAGGCATGGTTCTTTTCATAACCCCTTTTTAAGGGATATTTGAATATGTGGACTACGTATATTAAAACTGATGTAGTAATTTTTTCCATGCCACTCATGGGCTTCATACCTAGCAATTCTGTATTGAAACTCGTATATAATAATTGAGTAACTCCCTAGGACGTATCTTAATGCAGTAGAATAATTAGTATGTAGGAATTTTAGAGGGGTGGCGTCCTCAATGTGTCTAGTATGTAACTATCATTTGAAATGTCTCTGCTTGGAATGTAATGTATATGTACATTGAAAACAATAAATATAAAGTATAAAAAAAAAAAGTTTAACATATTTGAAAATATAATAGATCTTCCAAGAATCAATCTTCACCATTCTTTCCCACGTATGGGGCTCAGCCTGAGGTGCTAGGACCCTGTGGGAGCAAAGTATCCACTCAACCGACGTAGTGACATCATGCACATGAGCTAGCCAGTAATTGACGCTGGCACAATCCCTTCCTCAGTTCTGTTTTTCCCCCACTGTTGAGCACAGCAGAAGTTTACTGTGTCAGCACCTATATCCTCAGTTCACTGCTGCTTTTTCTTCACTTTTCAACACTGAATCCTTTGTTGACTCCGAATTCGGCTACGTTACCTCTTCTGGCTCCATTCCTTAAGTTTCGGTGTCAAATCGAGATTTTATTTTTTTTTAATTTTATACTTTTTCAGAATGCCAAGTTTGTCTAAATGGGCATAGAAGAAAGACTGCAGCTCCTCATGCATCAGTGCCCCTGAGGGGGCCCTATGGCAGCGACAGACCAGCATCAGAAATGCCATTCCTGGCTTGGCTTCGATCACATCATGGACCAGTGCGATGCCTGTTTCTCCATGGAAAGATGCGCCCTTGAAATCCCTGTGTTAAAGTGGGGTTATTCGCTCTCCACTTTCAGAGGCAGTCTTTGCATCCATGATGTCAAGTGCAGGAGTCTGGGCTTTCCCCTTGTTGTCTTTGTCCCAGCACCTCTGCTGCAGAAGTTCAGGGATCTCCCCACGCTCACCTTACCGACACGTTGGAATCCCTGGGGAGTGGGTCTGGTGGACAGCTGGCTCCTTCTGGGCATCTGACTGAGCACCCTCCTAGTCCATCTGTCCAAGACGGCTGACATCCCCGGTGGTGAGGCCCAAGCTATATTCTTGGTCTACACCAGTAGACACCTCGGCGTCATGGCTTGGTACCCCCCAACTCCTGGTACTGCTTGTGGTACCAGTGAACAGTGCTGTGCCAGTCCACTTCTGGTACCATTTGAGGTACCGTAAGAGAAGTTGGTACCAGAACTGCCCCTGACCCAATGTCCACAGTGGTTGTTCTCTCCTCCCCAGAACATTCTTGTGACCTTGAGGAGGATAGAGACACCATTCCTGGGCACAGAACTGGAGGTGATGATAATGGCGCGGTCATTGAACCCAGTACTAAGCACAATGCCAGTGTCCCTCTGGAGCCATCCCTGGGCTTGGTAACAGGGTAGTGCCAAGACCCGTTCTTACCCTAGGAGTCCTTTAGCATCAGTAACTATGGCAGTTAGCTGGCTAGGTGCAACTGGTGGAGTACTGGAGTGTGCCTTTAAGAGAATTGTGATGAGCTAGGGCATCAGCCAATCAAAACACAGGAGGGGAGTGTGCTGAGTGAGAGCAGTGTGAAGGGCTTCAGCATTTTCTCTCCGCTTACTGAGCAACATTGCCCCAGAGGTGCTTCTCAACTTTCCTTCTTGACAGCCTTCTATTTGCTCATCTTGGTAAAGTTTTCCTCACAAAGTTAAATTTTTGTTAGTGTGCTGAGTGTAATTTTACGGGGTTTTTTGTTAGCAGTTGTTTTTTTTCACGCATCTGCATTATTTTTACTACAACTGCATTATTTTTACATGATTTTTATCGCATCTGCTTATTTTATATTTGTTTTTTTACTGAGGATGCTTATTTTCGATGGTTCTTCAATTTTTTAACGCAATTTGTGAAGGAACCGTCGACTCTTTGCTTTTTGCCTTATTTTTTACCTCATACCTCTCAGGTCCCTACTGCGAGGTAACCAACTGATTTTCAACTTTGACAATTGTTGCTGAGTGGTCAGAGATCCCCAGAACTAAATAGGTCACAGGACTGGCTTAAGAGCATTTTCAGCAACCTGTGTATCTGTTGTGTTTGGTCCAGACTGTTGGTTCTCTTTCCAGATTTTTTCAGAAACTGACCAGCCCGGTGGTGCTGAAGGTTGAGGCGCTGGACACCACACCTCACGCCACGCTGGTGACCCGGGTTTGAGAACGAGCCCAGGTCGTAGGGGGTCAGCAGGGGAGGACTAGGATTGAGTGTCCACTGACTGCTCTCCTAGTCCTGGGATGGGTTGGGGAAGCACACCATGCTGCGGCTGCCCCTGGGGATACCCGGAGGTACTGCAGACGCAGGTGTCAGCAGAGGGGGAACATGGCGGAAGTCTGCACATCAGTGCATGGACGTCATCGAACGTCCGTGCTCCATCAGGGACCTACTGGAGGAAAAATGGCTGAAGAAGAAAAAATTACTCACCGCAGTAATCTTCTTTCTTCCAAGGGGTCCCTTAGCATCAGTAAGCTGCCAGTCTTCCTCTCCAGTTCACCTGTCAGGAGAAGGGCTCTGTTCTATGTTTTCTTACCAAAATTGGGTTTTTATTAAAGAGCTTTCATGCTCATGTTGTTATCTGTTTCAGGTTTTGGACATTTGCATGTTTTTTTGAATCCTGTTGGTTCACTTTCCGGGGCATGTGCCCATTTTGTTAGAAACAATTCTGAAGCCCTTCAGGCTGCTCTCACTCAATTCAATTCATCTTTATTTATAAAAAAGGCACCTTTCCAAACCAAGGCGCTTGTACAGTAAAAACACAATTAAATAATTAGCTCATTAAAATAAAACCAATAAAATACCATAGCAGCTTCAATAATCAGGGAAGGCCAGATCAAAAAGGTATGTTTTTAATGCAGTCTTAAAACTCTGAATGGTCAGGTAGTCTCGTACCCGATGAGGTAAATAATTCCACAGGGTCGGGGCTGCATAACTAAATGCCCTTGCCCCAGATGTCTTTAAACATAGTCCACAGAGCACAGGCGTTATATGACTGGCTCTAGAAGTACCAGTCAACAGCCTGGTTGTCGTGTTCTGCACCAGCTGCAGGTAGCGGATATCAACCCCCAGTAGCCCTAGGTAAAGGGCATTGCAATAGTCAAGACGGGAGGTAATGAAGGCATGAAGCAGTGTTGGAAGATCGTCAGGGGGAACCAGGTGTTTAACATGGCAATATTCCTCAGATGATAAAAGTAAGTTTAACAACTGTAGACACCTGCGACAATGTTCGAAACTCCGCACACTTCCCTCCTGTGTTTTGATTGGCTGATGCCCTAGCTCACTATAATTCTCTTAAAGGCATATTCTGGGATAGTTGCACCTCGCCAGCGAACTGCTATAGTTATTTGATGCTAAAGGACCCTTGGAAGAAAAAAGATTACTGTGGTGAGTAATTTTTTTCTTCTGGTGCTCTCCTCGCTGCTGGTTCAGGTCTCGGTGCTGTTTGTTGTGCCAGATCAATTCCTGGTGCCTTTTGCCATGCTGGGTCACTTCTTGGTGCTGTTTTCTGGCACGGCTCTGGAGGAGATGCCAGTGCTGGTGACAGACTCGACTCCGAGGACCGCGCCAGTCTTGTTGAGGGGATGGAACCCACCACTGAGTCTGTGGATGACTCTGAGCCTGGTGCCAGAGGTGGCATCTGCCAAGACTTCCAGCAGTGGCTCAGTGGCCAGTTTCTCCCTGGAATCGAGGGCAGACGTTGTCACTGGTGAGGAACAGAGCTGCCCTGTGGGATTTACTTGTCTCCTCAGTCCTGGCCTGGCGATCTCCCCCAGGGGTACCAGCTGGGTAGCGTCACTGAAGTTGGTAGACTCTGCTCGGGCAGGTTTGCCAGGTCCTCCCCCAGGAGGAGTTCACCTGAGCATTCCCGCAGCCCTGGCAGAGAGCCTGGAGCTTCCTGCTTCTTCATCCCTCCTGGGCCTCTGTCTCCCCTCCCTGTGTTGCTAGGTATCATGACTCCTCTTGGTCCTCTCACCTGGTCTCAGTACGGGGGGGGGACCGCTGGTGCCCTACACCAATTCACCAGACAGTCCAGTTGGGTCAAGATTAGTGCCGTGACCCCAGCACGACCTCTTCTAGAGGCCAGATCCTCCTCTCTGAATTCCTCCTCCAAGGATTTGTACTTCTATTACTTTATTGTTACCTCCTCGGCTGGGGGGTGGTCCTGTGAGTCCCCTCTCTTTTCAGGTGTCCTCTCGGCTCCTGCTCTGGATCCAGTCAGAACTTGAACCCTTTTTGCCCTGCCATCCCAGGTCACATCACAGCGGGGATTTGTCCTGCGCACTGCAAAAGACCTGGAGGCCAGGGGCTGAAGGGGAGCTGGCTTAAGTGGATCCGCCGCGGCACCGTTGAAGCCGGATGTCACTCACGCCAGAGGATTGGTGCTTTCTTTTTTTGTGTCCCTTAGTCCCCATGGCACAGGTGGTGTTGTATGCCAAGGACGCTGCCGGGCACACACTCGCATGCAGCATGCCTGATGCCAGCCCGCGCCAATCCACACACATTGATCCCCATGCCTGCACCAGTCCCTGGCCACTGCCAGGAGCCAGTGCTTCAGCGATCATCCCACCCACCCTCCCCAGAGGAGGAGAGCAGTCCATGGGCCACTCAATCCTCCTCCCACCGTCCGACCCTCTGAGACCCGAGGTCACTCCCAACAGTGGGTTGTGGGCATGGGAAGAAGTAAGGTGCCAGCGCCTCAGCCCTCTATGCCACCGGTCTGGCCCTGGATTTCTCTCTTTACTTGTCTGTAGATGCTGAATACTCTACATACCAGCAGTTCTTCACGGAGACGCTTGGGAGGCTAAACATAGATGGATCCTTTGTAGGTCATAATCCTATTTCCTTGATGCTGAGATTCCTTGGGGATTTCTATGATGACAGCTTTTTCATCCCTTCTTGGGCTCTGGCCTTCAAGGAGGCATGCAGGACTATCTTACTCCATACTTTTCCCCCTGCTGCAGCCTCAAAGGACATCCAGCGCAGGTATTGTGCTCCCATGGCATCTTAAGGGCAATACCTAATCCCACCTCAGAGCTTCATGTGCTGCAGACCCTGACTGGGCGTAACGCCTTGTGCATAACCGGCCTCCCGATGCTGACTCTGCAGGTAGATGCTGGGGGAGGCTTGGCATGTACCGTGATGTGCATTGCTGCACTCCAAGCCCATCAGGCGGCTTATAACAAGCACCTGTGGTTGCAGCTAGGCCAGGTCTTTGCAGCAATGCTTGACTGCAGATCAACTTGGCAAGCCATTTGCCCTTCTGGCCAGGGCCTGGAGCTGGTGAGGCACTAATCAAGCAAGCGCATCATATGATGCCAATGAGGTGCCCTCCAGGTTGGTAGGAACAGCAGTTTGCATTCAGCAGACGGCATGGCTTCACCTTTCCAGGTTAGCACCTCTGGTCCAGTGTGAGATACTCAATTTGCAGTTCCAGGGGGTTCATTTCTTTTCCTGCAGGGTCAGATGTGAGCTGTCAAGACACCCTCCTTCTCTTGGGCCACAGGACCATAGCCCCTGCCGTCTGGTGGTTTATCTCCATGCAGAGGGGTGAGGTACATCTTCTCTCAGAATGAGCCAAGTCCTCCCTATTTTGGGAAAGCTTGGTACTCAAACCCATAAGTGGGACTGAATGGTGAAGATTGATTCTTGAAAATATGAAAATGATGTACTCACCGTTAATTGTTGATCTTCCAGAATATCTTCACCATTCATTCACACATCCACCCCCCCACCTCAAGTAAAATCCAGGGCCTCAGGGCAGCTCATCCAGTTCTGTTGTGGTACATTGTATTTATTTTTGCCATTCCCTCTCGGTAGGCTTTTTTCACCCTCCTGTATTTGAGAGTGATATAAATGTTCTGTCCTTTAAGAAAGACAGAAGTAGGATGAGGGACCCCAAATTCTCTTCCAACCAAAATAATAAAAATAAGTAAATAAAAAAATCCTTGGGGTCTTAATTTTTTCCATACCTCTAAACTTTGTGCCATGTGGAAGACGCTTTGCACTTGAGACTGGATACTGCTCTCTCCTGGTTTTTCCTGTATCACAGAGAGAGGCAGCTGTAATAAGATTTTCTTTGTTGTACTCCTCAGCTTGTTGGAGTAGTATTTTCTTTGCTGTACTTATCAGCTTGTTGGAGTTCACATTTCATGTTTTTTGCGTTTTTGCTACTTTCTTTTCATCGCTCCTTTGGAATGGTAAGGAGATAGTTTCTAGGGGCATGGGTAGGGTTCACTCATCCATGTGATGACAGTTGTACCAGCAATGCTGATTTGTTGGAACATCTTTAAGCTAAGCTCCTCCCAACACCTGGGTGGTATATCCTCTGGCTTCACCCCATGATGTCAGATGTTCCATTCCGCTGGAAGAGTTTGGTCTCGTCCTTTGCAGCTCTGTGCATTGTAGGGACTAAAATACGTTACTGGCAAACTTTGATTGTTTTTCTTCAAGTTTTGAGATTTCTCTACTTTCCTTGGTCCTTCTCCAACCCTTGGTGATGGCAGATGGAACACAAAGAAGTGAAGCAAGCTTCTGGCTTCAATCAGTGCATCATAAGCTAACAGAAGATGCTGCAGATGGACCCATACATGCGTTTACTGCCTGGGGATGGCACACATCGTTAGTTGTGGCCTGTGTCAGATGATGCTCCCCTCATCATTGGAGAATTTTAAGTCTTGTCTTTTTCTTGGCCAGCTGACCGTACAAGATCCTAAACTGTGGCTGAAGGGTGGTAGCAAGGTGGCGCCTGCTGCGGCAGGGTCCGCGGCTCAACTTGCAGCCATGGAAGAAGCAATGGCAAAAGCCATAATGGGCACCTCATTGGCCTCGGAACTGCTCCTAGTTGTGGCCAGTAGAATTTTGAGAGATGTATTGGGCCCTCCAAACCTATGGGGAGAGTCCTGTCCCCCACTGTAAGAAACACAAACAGCACTGCCGACAGTCATGGGACCAGGAGAAATCATGCTCCTCCTGCTCCCTCGACTCCTCCAATGGCTTGAAGTTGGTGGACAGCCTGACTTCGGCCAAGTCAAATTGGTCGAGGCGCTGGTCGCTAGCTCCACAGTACCCCCATTGGGATTGATGACCTGGACACTGGTCAATCAGGTGATCGAGATTTTCCTTGACCCAATTGACAGTTTGTCAGAGAGGATTGATCAGGAGTCAGTCTCCAGGACCCCAGTCTTCTCGACCCTTAGCCAGGAGGACGTGGAGCAGTTGGTATATCCGGCCACTGCCACTCGGGAACAGCCTCCACTAGAGGTTGTGCAGTCAGAGCCAGTGAGTGTTATCTACACAGCACTTCTGGCAGCTTCTCTTCGACATCAGCCCTGGGTTGAAGGTCAGGCTGAGGAGCTCTTCGAGCTCTCGATCCTGCTTGACTGGGAAGCATCACGATTAACGCTCCTTGTCCTCATCCTTGCATGATGAGAGGTCCTGCCATATTCACCATGTCCACAAGGCCAGGCCCAGAACACTTGATTTTAGGCATTTATCCATGGGAATTAAAAGGCAGAGATGAAAGATATTTATGGGCTCTGTTAATACTAGCTGCTTTAAAAACAATAACAAGGAAGTGGGTAAGACAAGAGCCTCCAACCATTCCAGTGTGGGTGGAGGGGGTACATAACATTCAGAAACTAGAGAAATTAACTTTAGAGCTGTCACAGGAGACAGAAATTTCAGAATGTCTGGACCAGGTGGTTTATGTATGAAGATCAAGTGACTTAAAATGGCCAGAGGATAGTCACTGGATTGGAAACCCTTCATTCATGTATAAAGGTATGGGGATGAGAGCTGCCTTGTGGGTAAAGAAGGGACCAGAAGCATAAGAATGGACTGGAGGTTGGATTGGAGACGGGTACTGTTAGCAGAGAGAGGTTGTATGGTATAAATGAACTTGAGATAGCAATTGTTTTTATACAAATATAATAAGCTGAAGTAAATTTCTGTGTAATAGACATGCACAATAAAAATGCAGACCTGTTGGTATAGTTTTTTGTGTATTTATTTTTTCTCTTATATGTTTTTTATTCTTTTTCTTTACAAGAGAAGAGTAGGGTGGAACAGATGATTCACTAGATATGCTTGATAAATGTGCTGACATGAGAACTATGTTCTTTTATGTTGAAATGATATTGTGAAAAACTGCTTGTCTAGTTGTATATCTTCTTGTAAAATTAACAGAAGTATAAAAAAAGGGATGCTGTGCCAGTGTATCAGGTGGTGTTACAGGGAGCTCCTCCAGCAACGGTGGGCCTTGGCAGAGAAGGGTACGGCTCTACTCCGACTCCTGCGGTTGACTGCCTAGTGCTGGTCAAGCCCACATTGATCCTTCTGAGACTGCCATTACCAACACCTGTCTGTCCATCCTTGTGGGTTGAACCACCCCATCACAGCCTTTGCGGGGAGTCCCAACCAAGGACTCCAGTGCTGCGACTGGCTTGCCAGGCCTATTGTCAGTGCAGGTCACCCAGTTGGATTATTCAAGAGTGGTTCACTATGGTAAATGACCGAAGGCTGTCTTTGAGGAGTCCTCAGATGACTCCGATGGGTCCTCCATGCTGTCATCGGGGTCTGGGAATTGGTTGAGGAACTGACCACTGACCACAGGCCAGTGTCATTTGGGGCTCTTCTCTGACTTATGTCTGAGTCCATGGAAGTCCTTCTGGAGCCTGTTCAAAAAAGGGCTAAATTCCCCTTTACTGACTTCCTGGATTGGGATGAATCTTGGGGGTTGTGTTTCACATGGCTGAGGCCATTATGGGACCGGCCTTGATGTTTTGGCAGCATCCAGCATCCTGCCTTGTGCCCTCAGCTTGTATGGTCTGCAGATGTGTGCTCCCTATCTGCTCTCTCTCTGGGTTTTCAGACCACTCTGCATCTGAGGGTCTGGTTTTGGACCCCGTCTTCCAGAAATCTGGAAACCCTGGGGACATGGACAAGCCCTCTGATAAGGAGTTGTAGAAGCTTGACCATGCAACCAAAGTCTCTGCCACTTTCCCATTTGGTCTCCATCATGCGAGTTACTCCTTGAAGATGGCTCACTTTGGTCACTTCCTGCGGGAGTGCTGGGTACTGTCCTCCCTTACCATCCTGCTGGCAAGCAGTTGCCAGTAAAAGTGGTTCAAGACTAGGAGCAAGTGTTGGCTAAACGCCTGTTCCAGATGGCAATGGACAATGGTGATTCCTGTGCCGTGGCAGTGTCTGTCACAATGTGTTGCAGGGCCTGGTTGAGGCACTCCACCATTTTGGCGGACACTTGGCATAAGTTGGCAGATGTCCCTTTCTTGGGCACCAACCTCTTTGATCTGGGGGGCAGACAGTCATCTCACGCGGACTAAGAAGTCTAGTGCCATCCTGGGCTCTGTGGCTTTGTCCCAGAAGGACCTAAAGGCCCAGAAACCAAAAAAGGCCTTTCAGTTTCAGTACTTTCAGCTACAGCAGCCTAGGTAGCTACAGCTCCAGCAGGGACTGTTCCATACCTGGTTCCTCAAGACCAGGTTTTACAGCCGTGAGTAAAAAAGAGGCAGGGATAGGGGAAGTGGTGCTCCTCTGGCCGCAGTGGCTGGTGGCACCTCCGAAGTTGCTCAGCGACAGGTCGAGGATGTCTACCTCTCGCCTGTCCAGTCCCTGACCCAGCTGCCAGTGGGGAGGAGGCTTCACGACTTCTTGCCTCACTGGTCCATCATTACTATGAAAGTGTGGGTTCCTGAGGCGGTAGACAGAAGGTTGCCTTTCAACTTAGAGGCCCTCCTGCCTTACCGATCCCACGCTCTGAGGGAATCCTCGGTGCTGCAGGACATGTCCACCCTCAGGGAGGACATTGCTCAGCTTCTTGCAAAAGGATCCATAGCCCATGTCCCATAAGTCAGTGGCACATGTTCAGGTACTTCCTGGTCCCGAAACGGATGGGGAGGGGTGCTAATGCCCCATACTGGAGCTGCATGATCTGAACTAGTTCATATGGAAGCGCCAAGTTCCAGATGGTCACTCTGAACCAGATCATACCATCCCTGAAGCGGGGCATGTGGTTCTGCTTCCTGGACCTACAGACTGCGTCCTTCTACATCCCAGTCCATCCATCCCACTGGCAGCACCTCTGGTTTAGCACAGAAGGGGTGTTGTATCTGTTCCAGGTCATGTTCTTTGGCCTCCTGTCTGTACCCAGGGTTTTCATCAAGTGCACGGTGGTAGTGGCAGCCTTCCTGCGGTGCAAGGATAACAGGATTTTTCCCTTACCTGGACAACTGGCTGATAGCTGGGCTGTCCAGAGAGGCTGTGGAACAGTCCAGGGATCAGGTCCTCCAGATCTGCAGTGACTTAGGCCTCTTGGTCAACCTGCCCAAGTCGAAACTGATCCTCTCACAGGTGATTCACTTCAGTGGGGCAGAACTAGACCCTTTATGGGACAAGGCCCGCTTCTCTGTGGACTAGGTATTGGACCTTAACTCCTTTACTCAGTCATTTCAGGTTGGGCACTTGCGCCCTGCCTGGGACATCCTGCGGTTGCTGGGGTATGATGCATCCTGCACTAGCATGGTCCACTGGGCCCGCTGGTGGATGCAGCTCCTGCGGTGGAAGTTGGGCTGTTGGTGGTCCCAGTGCCTAGGACACTTGAACCAGCTGGTCATAGTGACCCAGCTAATGTGGGATGCCATTCAGTGGTGGCTGATCCCAGAACATCTGGAGGAAGAGTCTCGTTCATCCACCTTGTCCGCCCAGAACTGACAGTCTCTCATGATGGACACGTCTCTTGTGGGGTGGGGAAGGCACCTGGGGGACCACAGGGCCCATGGGTTTTGGTCACTCAGGGAGTCCTGTCACCACATCAGCCTGCCGAAGCTCTGGACAGTGCAGCTAGTACTGATGGAATTCACTCCTCTAATCAAGGGGCAGGTTGTGCAAGTCCAAATGGACAATATCATGACTGTGTTCTACCTGAACAGGCAGGATGACACGCACTCCCTTCCCTTGTGTCAGGAGGCCCTCCGCACGTGGACCCTCATATGCATCCTGGGTGCATAGCTCCTGGTGATCCATGATGCTGGAGTGAACAGTCAGGTGGCAGACGCTGTCAGCCGAGAGAACGAAATGTTGCATGGGTGGTCCCTGCCTCAGGTGGTGGTGGTGGTGGTGGTGGTGAACCACCCATTCTCCCTGTGTGGCACACCTCTGATGGACCTGTTTTCCTCCTGGGAGAATGCCAAATTGAGGCAGTTTTGTGCCTGCCCTGTACAGTCCAGGACACTGGTTGGGGTTGCCTCTGTGAGACCCTTGACTCTAGACCTGTATGCCTTTCCTCCCTTTCTGCGATCCACAAGGTGGTGGTTAAAGCCTGGAAGAACAAGGCGCAGATGATCCTGATAGCTCAGGACTGGCCATGCCAATTCTGGTACCTGGATCTCCTCAGTGTCAGCAGCAGGCCACCATGGCAGTTGCCCCTCTTTGCCTGGATCTTGTGGGGAAGGTCCTGCACCTGGACCTTCAGTCACTGCACCTGACAGCCTAGTTCCTTAGCAGCTAGAGTTCCAGGCGTTGGGTCCGTCGGAGAATGTGTTCCACATTGTGGAGGCCTCCCGAAAAGAGTCGACTCGCCGGTGCCATGCCTTTAAATGGAAAAGATTTTCCATGTAGTGTCAGGGCAAGGAACTTTATCCCCCTTTATGCTGTGTGGCTAGTGTCCTTGAATACCTCTTGTTTCCTCTCCCAGCTGGGGCTGCGAGCAACAACCGTAAAGGTGCACCTGGCTGCCATCTCTCCATACTAGGTGCAGGCCGGTATCAATCATTCAGTCACAATCTTTGTTTTTTCAGGCAGAACATCATTGAGACAAGCTCATTTACAAGATGAACCTGGGGCAAAACAATTGCCAACAGGGTTAGTTCTCCAGTCCTTATTCCCCAAGTAAGTATCGGAGGTGCGTGCCTTTCCTCCCTCCTCCTGGAGAACTGCTAGGAGTCTGCCAACGAATGTGGATTGAACAACATATCCATCTACTGTTACGGTAAGTTCTTACATAACTGTACTTTCTCAAACCATCTACAAATGTAGAGAGAAAACTCCTGGAAAAAGAGACTTCCTTATCACAAAGAAAAATGGGGAGTGGTGGCCTGTCTTAGACCTCAGGGTACTAAACAGGCATATGACAAAACCAAAGTTCAAAATAGTGACTTTGGCATTGATTCTGCCAATGCTCCAGAAAGGGGACTGGTTGGCATCACTGGACCTAAAAGATGCCTATTTCCACATCCCCATAGGGGAGTCTCACAGAAAATACCTCAGGTTCAGACTCCCATCAGGTCACTACCAGTTTCAACCCTGCCTTTCGGTCTCACTCCAGCTCCAAGAGAGTTCACAAAGTGTTGGGCAGTGGTTGTGGCACACCTTTGAACACAAGGTGTCTCAGTTTTTCCTATTCCTAGGTGACTGGCTGGTGGTTGGAAAATCACCCCAGCAAGTGAGAGAGCATCTGCAACTCACCCAGGGGCTCCTGGAGTTTCTCAGTTTCCTGATAAATCTAAAAAAGCCTGTCCTTCAGCCTGTTTAGGCACTGCAGTTCATGGGAGCAGAGCTAAATACCCTGCACTGCAGGGCCTACCTGCCTCTGGACAGGGCAAGAAGTATTCCACTGATAGCAGGCGTATTCAGCCTGAAGAAACAAAAAACTGCAAGACAGTTTCTTCAGCTACTGGGTCACATGGCATCTGCCACTGGCACAGTCCTGGAATCCAGGTTCCGGATGAGGAACATTCAGTTTCACCTCAGGGCACACTAGTGCCAGAGAAAGGATCATCCTCTCTTATCGAAACTAATTCCAGTAACAAAAAACATTGTTACAGGCCCTCCAATAGTGGAAAGAGGAAACCATCCTAAGGGAAGGAGTTCCTTGTCAGCAAGTGTACCCATCAGTTGTTCTGACAACAGGTGCATCTCTACTAGGGTGGGGCACTCTGGGCGTTCACACCACCCAATGCACATGGCCAAGTGCAGAGTCAGTCCTGCACATAAACCTGCTGGAGCTAAAGAGCAGTGTTACTGGCACTAAAGACTTTCACACAGCTAGTGCAGGGAAAAGTGGTAAAGGTCAGAACAGACAATACCACCACAATGTACTACATAAACAAGCAGGGAGGGACACGGTCAAGTCCTCCCTGCAAGGAAGTCATGAAAATATGGAGTCTAGCATACTCCATGGGGGTTACCCTGCAGGCTATTCATCTGCCAGGTACGGACAATACCTTGGCAGATACCCGGAGTCAAATCAACCAGACTCACCACGAATGGGCCTTGAACAGTCAGGTGCCGCAAGTGATCTTAAGGAGGTGGGGCACCCCAGAGGTAGACTTGTTCTTGTCCCACCAGAACCACCACCTGCCACAGTATTATTGCAGACCACTAGAACGGGGAACAATTCCCTTGGGATGCTCTGGCTCTGAATTGGTCAGGGAAGCACCTGTATGCTTTTCCTTCCTTCCTTCCTTCCCTCAGGTGTACAGAGCATTGCTCAAGCTCAGGTCCCAGTCAGCATCAATGATCTTGATAGCACTAGACTGGGCCAGGCAGCCATGGTACTGTCTGCTATTCTCCAGGTCTGTGGCCGAGCCAATACACCCTCTTCGGAGGCACAGTCTACTAACCTCCAACCAGGGGAGGCTCCTGTACCCGAACCTAAAGTCACTCGGGCTCAAAGCAGGGCTCTTGAGAACCTAGAGTGTGCAGGCTTGCATCTTTCTGAAAATGTCTTGGACATTTTAAGGGTTTACAGGAAGCCCTCAACTAAGAAAACCTATGCTGCAAAATGGAAAAGGTTTTCTATTTGGTGTTCAACCAGAGGAGTGATACCAGCACAGGCTGGTGTCCCAGCTGTGCTGGACTATCTTCGCCATTTACATTCACTGGGCTTGCAGTCCAGTACCGTAGAGGTCCACCTGGCCGCAGCATCTGCTTACATTTCAGTTGGACAGCATGTTTCTCTGGCCTCAGACCCTATCTTCAAAAGGTTCTTTAAAGGCCTGGCCCATTTGCACACACCCCCCCCCCCCACAGGGAAACGGTGCCAGCATGGGACCTAAATGTGTGTGTGTGTATAGCTAGGCTCATGGGTCCCCCTTTTTGAGCTTATGTCTTCAGCTCATTTGTAATATGTCACATGAAAAAGTGTTTTCCTTGTGGTAATGATTTCTGCCAGATGTATCAGTGAGCTCCAGTCTCTCTGCATTGAACAGGACTACTTTTCATTCCACAGAGACAAAGTGGTCCTGGGAACAAACAGGTAGTTTCTTCCTAAAGCGGTTTATGATTTCCATTTGAACTAAACCATTACCTTACCTGTCTTTTTCACTGAACACTCTAGTTCTGGTGAAAGGAAACTCCATAGTCTGGACGTTAAAAGAGCTCTTAGCTACTGCCTGACAGCCACTAAAGTTCATAGGCAGGACAGAAAACAGCAGTTCTTGACCTATGAGGATGTGGGAAAGGGTAACCCAGCATCAGAAAGGTCCATATCTTACTGGACATAAAGTCTCTACCACTCATTCACACTAATGGGAGTACGCTGGAGGTGCTAGGACCCAGCAGGAGCCCAACTTTTTCAGGAGGGCTGGCGCCGAGGTGGAGCTGCAAGGAAGCGGCACCGCGAGCTAGGCTCGTGCGGGTATAGGCTACCTCGGCGTTGACCCTCCAATTGCCTCAGTTCCTTTTTTCCCCACCATCAAATGTGCTTCAGTGATGACATTGTTCACCCGCTCTGGGAGTCAGAACTTCAACTAGCAGCTAGTTTTCAGTTTTTTTTGTTTTTTTTTACTTTATTTCTTTATCTCTCTCCTGTCTGCTCTCGGAGCCCACTCCTTCCATCCACTCATTTCCCCCATTCCACCTCCGTGGGATCTGCCCCTAGAGTGCCTCCTCTCTCCTCCTGCACAGTGGGGTCTGTCCCTCTTGGTGGTCCGGATGGAACCGGAGTGGCTTTCATCCAGGGCTGCCGAGAGATGTTTTCCGTTTTTCTCCCTGGTTTCCCCTACCCTCTGAGACGTTGAGCCCTAGGACGTACGTCCCGAGTGGTGGCGTGCTAACGCACGCCAGACCTCTCATGCACCATCAACATCCCCCCCTCCCCGGCTCCGGCGAACGGAGCCGCCTCCATCCCCTCCTAATGTCAGTGCTTCCACCGGCTATGGAAGGGATGCAGAACGCAGTTGTGTTCTTGGTCTCCCACCCCTGAGGGAGGTTGGGATGCTCGATCCTTCCTCTCCCTTGCCGACCCCCGGCCACCTGAGTCTGTTTCCGAACCCGGGTCGCCGGCATAGTGCGAGGTGTGGCGTCCAGCTCCTCAACCCTCAGCGCCACCGGGCTGGCAGTTTTCAGTTTTATTGTTTGTAAGATTTCACAAAAGTACCGATTACATTTTAAAAGTATACTTTTATTATTCTACAAGAAAGAAGTCGGGCAGGTGATGGTAGGGAGACTTGGCATGAAAGCTGTTCAGTCAACCGGCCTGGGTTTGGTCCGGCGCCCTCTCCGGAAGTGGTTTGACAATAGACGGTCCAGTGATCAGGAGAGGTGCGATCTCCCGGAAACACAAAAGGAAACCGTCCCATTCTCGGCACCATTTGTCCTCGAGCTCTTCTTCGGCCCACTGGTCGAAAAAGAGACAACATCACTCAAGGTTGCCCTCTAGTACATCTGTGCATAAATGGTCAGTTGTTGAGGCCCAGAGACAGTCTCTGCCTCTTTCGGAGTCTCCTCCAGCTTCTGTCTCTGACCATCGCTATTTTCAACACCGGAGTCCCTCCCCGCCCGCTGTAGTGTTTTCTGGTGAGCAGTTTCACCGTTGGGCCGCTCTTATGGAGCAGTAGGCATGGAGGTTGTCCCAACTGCCCGAAACAGCTAGTCCATCGCCGGGGCCCTCTGGTGTGTCAGTTTTGGATCGACAGGCAGGGCAGTTGAGACTGGCGAGTTGCGCGGTGCCTCCTTCAGTGCCATTGACGCCACGCTCTGGTATCTTATTTCGTGATATTTTTCCTCATTTACCTTCAAATCACAGTTTGCAGACTTATGTTGTGGTGTCACAGTCTGAGGTGCCGACCTTCCTGGTGCTGTGATCAGAGCCGGCTACTCTGATGCCGAGTTTGCTCACGGCGCCCCGTGTGGTGTTGGCACTGTGCGTGGCACTGCATCCTCGGCCAGCGTCATTTTTGGTGCTGGGTGTGATGTTGGCATTGCGCTTGGTGCTGCGGCACCTGCCAACACTGTGTTCGGTGCAGCTCTCTGTGTCAGCGCCACCTCTGTACGCGGCGCCGCTTGTAATTTCAGAGGTTTTCGACTGCGATCCTGTCTTCTCCTCCTCTTCCTCCTGGTTTTCACCCCTTTCCTGCATATGCAGTCCCTCCTGGACTGTCAGGAGATGAAATTGAGCCTGATCCTGATCTTCAGTTGGGTGATGATCTTGATGCTGATTCTGCCTTATGGGCGGGGATCAATCCTCCTCCAGAGCCTGTGGTCGAAGACCTTTCCTTTAAGTTTCTGCTCAAGAATTTTAATTTTACCCTCTCTTTCTATAGACCATGGAAATTGATCCTAGGAAGCTTTTATGTCTCCAGTATCTGCATGTTCTGGAAATCCCTTTGGATTTAACCCCTCCGGTGCAGCCCTCTTTCATGACTCTTTCCCAGATGGTGTGGAGCAGTTCGGCTCTTATTCCCTCTGTGGCAAAGTCCATAGATAGGAAATATGCCCCATCCCAAGGATCGTCCCATCCTGGCCTCTCAAGCCTTTGCTATTGCCATAGTGATCTTGGCAGAGAATGACAAGGCTGTTCTTCCTTAGGAATCCACAACTCGTTCTATAAACAAAGAATCTGGCAAGATCAACACCTTGGGTAAGCGAGTCTTTGCTGCTTCAACCCTGGACATGCGCATAACTAGTTACCAGGGTTATTTTTCTCAATAGGAGTATGTGCTCTGGCATTCACTCAAAGCAACAGTACAAGCTATGCCTGAATCAGAAGTTGATTCAGAGCTAATGCAGACCACTACTAGAGGTATCGAGTCCAGCAGTCAGCAAATTAAAGCTGCCATGGATGCTTTCAATACTGCCTTCAGAGCGGTGGCGGCTGGTATTTGCACCCATCGCCATTCTTGGTTGCGCACATCTGGCTTCATGAATGATGCCCAACAAAAGGTCATGGCCTTACCTTTCGACGGTATGTATCTGTTTGGACCTCAAGTGGAACAAGCACTAGAGGCCACTCAGAAAACTAGATCTGCTATTAGGACAGCTAGACCCCCCTCCTGCTGCCTCTCAAGGCAGGAATTAAGCATCAATTTCATAACCGACAGTCCTTTCATGGCAAAAGCAGAGGAGGTTTCAACAGAACAAACCTCTCAGCCACAAAAGAAAACGCAGCAAAAGGCACAGGGCCCAAAATGCCCAGTGCCACTCTGCGTTTCCGGCCCAGGTCCCACCTCAGGTGTCTGAGGGGGACTCTTCCTCGACAGTAGGAGGACGTCGGACTCATTTCTCCAACCAGTGGAAGTCGATAACATTGGACAAATGGGTCCTCAGGATAATCCGTGAGGGGTACTCTCTCAACGTGTCAGAAACCCCTCCGGATCATCGTCCAAGCAGCAGCCCAAGCTGTCTACTGCGCAGTCGGACCTTCTTGCTTACGAGGTGCAAGGCCTTTTGAACAAAAGGGCAGTAGAAATTGTCCCGTTGGATCAGCGAAACACAGGTTTCTACTCCCACTATTTTCTTGTTCCAAAGAAAACGAGCAGTATGCGCTCTATTCTCAACCTCAGAAAGTTAAACAAGTTTCTCTACAAGGAAAAGTTCAAGATGATATCACTTGGTACCCTGTTACCTTTGATTCATCAACATGATTGGCTAGCCTCCCTGGACATGCAGGATGCCTACCAACACATTCTCATACACCCAAAGCACCACAAGTACCTAAGGTTCGTGGTGTTGTGTCAGGACTACCAATTCAGAGTCCTGTCCTTTGGGCTATCCTCGGTGCCTCGAGTCTTTACAAAGTACTCTGTAGTTCTCACAGCACATCTAAGGAAAATCTGAATTCAAGTATTCCCATATCTGGACGACTGGCTTCTCGCAAGCCCCTCCATACAAGAGAGTCTGGAGGATGTGGCTATGGCCTCAGACTTCCTCACATCCATGGAAGTTTTGCTCAACCTGAAAAAGTTGCAGCTGCAGCCCTCCCAAAAGCTTCTCTTCATAGGAGTACTTCTGGACACCTCCTGCACAAAGGCCTTCCTTCCGGAAGACAGACGGAGCGATATCCTACAGATGGCCTGCTTCATCAGAGAGAATAGCTCAGTTCGAGCACTTTCGATGCAGTGGATGCTGGGTCTCATGGCATCCTCGGTGTTCTCTGTACCTCTGGCTTGTCTCCACATGAGAACCTCTCAGTGGATGCTCAGCACTCAGTGGTCACCAATCACTTACCCTCAGTCGTTTTACATCATGGTGGCAGAACCGTGGAAATGGTCACTCACCTGGTGGTCTCAGGTGGACAACGTTCTGGAAAGATATCCCTTCACCCCTCTAGATCCCCAGATCTCCATTACCATGGATGTGTCCTTACTGGGCTTGGGGAGCTTACTGCCAGGATCTCCACACCCAGGGCACGTGAACCCAGGACTAGTCCCAACTTTGCATAAACATTCTGGAAATGAGGACCGTCCTCTATGCAGTATGAGCTTTGAAGGACATGTTCTGTCACAAGACCATTCTCCTTCAAATGGACAACAAGGCAGTGATGTATTACATGAACAAGCAGGGTACTGCATACTTTTACCCATTATGCAGTGAAGCAATGAGAGTGTGGGAATGGTGCCTGGATCACAAGGCTCTGATTCAGGTGGTCTGCCTGCCAGGAGTACAAAATGAACTGGCAGACTGTCTCAGCAGAAAAGAGACAGATCCTCATGAGTGGTCTCTCGACTTAACCGTCGTTCAGTCACTCTTCAAAGAGTGGGGAACTCTGGACCTGGACCTTTTTGCGTCCCCACTCAATGCAAAACTGCCTCTCTTCTGCTTCAGAAATCCAGGACCTGGCTTTTTTTGTTAGGATGCATTCAGGCTGCGGTGGACAAAACGCTTTCAGTACACATTTCTTCCTCTTCCCCTAGTTCAGAGAGTGCTGCTTAAATTGGAGGCAGAGGGAGGCAGACTGATTCTCATTGCCCCATTTTGGCCTCACCAGATCTGGTTTCCTCCAACAGGTTATTGGAAACCTCCCCGAAATCGCTTCCACTCCAGACGAACCTTCTGACCCAGGGCCCTGTAGTTCACCCCAACCTGACGTTCCTTCACCTCCACGCATGGCTTCTGAGGAGATAGAGGTGAACAGGTTTAATTTTTCTCGGGTTTCAGATATTCTCCTAGCTGCGCGCAAGCCAGCGACTTGAAAAAAGTACACCGTTAAGTGGAAGTGTTTCTCTATGTGGTGTGCTAATTCATCTTGGAATCCCTTTTCATGCCCACAGAGTAAAGTCTTGGAGTATCTCTTAGACCTCTGTAACACAGGTCTACAGTACTCTACAGTCAGAGTTCATATTTGCGCAATTTCCACATACCATGAACCTGTACTTTCTATGTCCTTGGCTCAGTTTTCTGTATTTAAACGGTTTCTTAAGGACATTCTGCATACCAGACTGCCCACTGGATGTCCAGATGCAGCCTGGGACATGAACCTCGTGCTACACATGCTCACTCGTAAACCCTTCAAGCCTCTTGCCACTTGTGAGTTGAAATTTTTAATTTGGAAGACAGCCTTCCTGGTGACCATTACACCCACCCATAGAGTATCAGAAATACACGCTTTGATCACAAACCCTCCGTACACTGTATTTTACAAGGACAAGGTAGTTCTTAGGACTCATCCTAAGTTTCTTCCTAAGGTTGTCTCGGAATTTCATTTGAATCAACCTTTAGTCCTTCCTACCTACTTTGCAAATTTCCAGAATGATGGAGAGCATACCCTTCATTCTTTGGATGGAAATAGAGCTTTGCAGTTCTACCTGGAAAGGACAAATGAGATTCACAAGGCTCAACACATACCTCTCAACTGTACCACATTATGAGGAACGTTCCTCATTTTACTTCACAAAAGCTCCCTGTTCCACATTGTGAGGACTTGTTCAACATTCAAAGTCAACATTTTAAAGCAAAAATCCATAGTAAATGATGCATAAAATATATTATTCAATTAATAACAGACTTTCTGAACATAAATGCAACATTTTAACAGTGTTTTGAGCTTCTTAGGTAAAGATTTGATTAAGTGCTCCACATTTTGCCCATTTGTTCTACGTTTTGACAGGCAGTGTTCCACAATTAGGGGACAAAAGGTTGAGAAGTATGGCTCAACAACTGTTTGTCTCCTTCAGCACGACCCGGCTAGATCAACCTGTTGCTGTCAGGTACATTTCGGCATGGTTAGTGGCATGTCTTCACCACTGCTACTCCATGGCACAGGTCAAGCTGGAAGGCAGAGCGTACGCTCACTCTACCAAAGTGCATCTCTGGCCGAAATCCACAACATGCCCATTGCAGACATCTGCAGTGTGGCCACTTGGAGCTCCATGCATACGTTTGTAAATCACTACGCCTTCAATGTCCATGCCAGACAATATCAGTCCTTTGTCAGGACAATCCCTAATGGACTTCTGTCTCAAGTGAGCTCCTCTCTCTCTCCTGCCGCCTGTCTCTGGGGATTATTTTAGCTCAGTACTCTCCCATTAGTGTGAAGGAGTGATGGAGACTTTATGTCCAGGAAGATATGGAAATTACATACCTACCGTAATTCTTGATCTTCTTGGACGAAGTCTCCACCACTCATTCACATGCCCACCCACCATCCCCTGAACTCACTTCTCTGTTGTTGGTCTTCATTCCTTCAGTTATTGGGCTATGAAGACTTTGTTCTTTGTTCTTTGACCCTTCTTACATGGGTCATTCGGACTGTCTTATGTCCGATATTTGGGTTAGTCCTCTCTAGGTTAGTTATGCTGTACCTCCTTGGGGGGGGGGGGGATGGTACTGAGGTGATTGGAAGGTCGACACCATGGTAGTATGTACTGTGCAAGCCTAGCTTGTGGTGCCGCTCCCTCACAGCTCCACCTCGGCGCTGGCCCTCCTGATAAAGTTTGGCTCCTAGTGCCACCAGTGTACTCCCATTCATGTGAATGGGTGGTGGAGACTTCATCCAAGAAGATCAAGAATTACGGTAGATACGTAATTTCCATTTCTCGCTGGATAGTACAGCGTATACAGTTTTGTTACTCTAAGGCTGGAAACGAGCCCCCAACAGTGTTGAGGGCCCATTCCACAAGGGGCACAGCTACTACCATAGCAGCTGCCAGGGATGTTCCCTTGGTAGACATATGTAAAGCAGCTACCTGGAAAACAGTACACACCTTTACAAATCATTACAATCTGAATATTCAGTCAGAGGTGATGCCAGGTTTGGCACAGCAGTCCTGCAGAGTCTGTTTCCAAAGTAGATTCTGTGCCCAACTCCAAAGGTACTGCTTCGTAGTCTGCAGAAGTTAGGGATACCTGAGTATTACTGGGGTTAGAAGAAAAAATTACTTACCATAGTAATCATGTTTCTTCCCAGTGATACTCAGGTATTCATAACTCCCCATCCTGCATCCCCTTCTAGAACCAGTAGCCTCTGCACTCCTAAAAACAGTGTATTCTCAGGGTATCTGTGCCACACTCTGGCACATATGTTGTGATTGTGTTCAGTATTATTGTTCCCCCTTTTCAGGTGATTCTGACATTCAGGGATATTCTTTCATATGTTATGCCTGCCAGTTGGAGGCCTTTTTCGGTGTTAAGGACGTTCCTACAATAATTATTAGTATTAATAATATTATTATTAGTATTATTACACTTGGTCCTCATGGGCGTCTTTCCAGGCTTGCAAGAAATCTGAGGGGTTTAGAACTAAGGCATTTAGTGGAAGGCAGCGTTTGAAAAAGTGGCATGTGCAAAAGATTCCATAATTTGCATATGTTCCATCTCTCTCTCTGCAGCTCTATCTTAAAGGGACACTGCAGACGTTACGAATACCTGAGTATAACTGAGAAGAAACAAGATTATTATGGTAAGTAATTTTTTCTTCCCAGATGCATTGAAAAAGGCGCTGCTGAGACCCTGCTTAAAGAAACCATCTCTCGACCCAGACGTTTTGGCGAATTATAGACTTGTCTTTAATCTCCCATTTCTGGGTAAGGTTATTGAGAAAGTTGTGGATCTGCAGCTCGAGGCACACCTTGCAGCCTTTGACATCTATGAGCCTTTCCAGTCCGGGTTTAGGTTACAGCATAGCACCGAAATGGCATTAGAGTACAAAATGATCTCCTCAGAGTGAGAGATAGGAGAGAGTGGTCAGTACTCATTCTCCTGGATCTCTCCCCTCAGCATTGACACCATGGACCACACAGTGCTGTTGGATCACCTGGGGGGCTCTGCGAACTCACTGGTACTGTCATCAACTGAGTTGAGTCCTTCCTTACAGGCAGGATGCAGAGAGTAGTGATGGGGAATTTCTCATCATGCCAAAGCCCCTGCCTTGTGGAGTTCTCCAGGGCTCGATCCTGTTGCCTATGTTGTTCATGGTGTACATGCTTCTCTTGGGTTAGATCATTACAGTACAGTCTGGGTTTTCACTACTGTGCAGATGACACCCAGCTGTACATGTAATTTGCATCCAGGACGGAGAATGCCGTGGAATTGCTGAATAAATGTCTGGCCAAGATCCAAGCCTGGATGTCCTGTAGCTGGCTTAGACTCAGTCCAGACAAGACGGAGTTGCTAGTGATTGAGCCTGGTCATCGGCGGGATATGGGTTCTGCCTAGATGGGAACAGGGTTATTCCTTGACCCCATTCCCTTGGCAACATCTACCAAGGTGAAAAATCTGGGCATCATCCTTGATAACTGGTTGACACTTGAGGCTCAGGTGGTGTCCATCATCAGAAGTGGCTTTTACCACTTGAGGAATGTTGCCCGATAAAAGCCTTAATTCCTCCTGATGATCTGCCATCAGTGGTGCACACTTTTGTGACATCGCGACTCGATTACTGCAGTGCTCTGCACCTCGGGGTCAATGGAGGGGTTCTTCAACGCCTGCAGTTGGTGCAGAATATGTTAGCCAGGTTGCTGACGGGCCTTCCGAGGTCCTGTGACATGGCCCCAGTTCTCCGCGAGCTGCACTGGCTGCTGGTGAAGTGGAGGATCATCTTCAAGGTGGGCTTGCTCACCTATAAGGCCCTACAAAGGTCGGGCCCTGGCTACCTGAGTGACCTTCTGACTACTGCCTGTCCTGGGCGCTTGCTCCACTCCTCCACCAAGGCCTCCTAGCAGTTACCAGGGCCCACCTTAAATTCTCTGGAGATTGTGTGTTTGAGGTGGCGGGCCCAGTTTTATGGAACTCGTTTCCGAGATCTTTGAGGGGAAGGCCCCATTGGTGGAGATTTCCAAGTGTGGGCTGAAGGTACATCTTTTTTAAAAAGCATTTGGTGACTACAGTTAAGCATTTTATGTACTGCTGCATCTGTTTAATTATTTTACTTAGATTATATTGTTGTTTCTTGTTTTATTCTGTTTTATGTTTAATGTTGTTGTATCATTTTTCATCTACCTGTACAGCACCCAGAGCCTCTGGGATGGGGCACTATCAGTCGCCCTGCCGATGCCGCCAGACTGGGGATTTTCCCCAGATATAGTGACGCAGGGGAATTGTTGAGCCCCCTCCCCCGTAGCCTCGGCGAATTCTATCACACAGATGTGCTGGGGGCACTAGATTTGCAACGGGCGGAGGCATCATGTGACATGCCGGAGGCTATTTTCTTTTTGTTTCATGGGGCGTGTCAAGGCAGATGCTGTCATGCAACGCGTCATCGTCCAACATGGCCCCCCAAGCAGCAATGCTCTTGGGTGCTTCATTACTGGAGCACTAAGCTGGAGGCACTCAACCTCCCCTCCTCCTCGGGGATAGTGCAGTTGCTGCTCCATTCACTCCTGCTGGCCCGAGTCCGCTCCAGAACCCGGGTCGCCACAGGCTACAGCTGCAGATCTTTCCACTGTGCCAGGCCAGACCAACTTTGCTTACTTACTAGGGTGTAGTTTTCCTTTAGCAAAATTGCAGATGTGTAAGAATAACACTCCAGACCCTGAAGCAGGTATAAGGGCTGAAGAGCCAGTGTACATGGTAAGATGGGGGGGGGGGGGAGTCTGTAGTAGTACAAACTGGCAGATGTGAGAAAAGGTTTTTTTTTTTGGTTTTTTTTTTTTAATTCAAGTTTATTGATATCTTTCAGGTACATCATTTTCACATCATTACTTGATTCTCACAACTGACTCTTCATAGAACAGAATATTTCATTCATTCATTGCTCTATACATTTATCTTAGTTACAATGTTCTTAAAGCCTTAAGAGAGGCTTGCCCTAACTAGCAAACCTCCCTCATCTCTGTAGTCACCTATAACTTCATTTACACTTCTCTGTTATTATATGTCGGACCACAGCCCATCTGTCAAAACTCAATTACAATTACCCCCTCCTCCATATATTCTCCCTACTGTTAATAGCTCATATTATTCTCGCTCTTTACCTGAGTGATGGTCATCGTATACTTATTTCTCTGGTCGGCGCCAAATTTCCCATCTTGTCCACCTTCTCAGATAAGTATGGAGTTTATTGTTAATTTTATAAGTTAGCTCTTGAGTTCTGCAATGGAAGTAGTTATTTTTATCCAGTCAGAAATGGTGGAGGGTTGGAAAGCCATCGCTTGCGGATGGCTTTATGTGCTGCAGTTATCAAATTGCCCAAAGGTATATCAATCCACACCCTCCATCTCTTTGGTGGGAGCCCCAGGATCATCGAGGTCCAATCCAGTATGTCCCGGACCGAAAAGACCTCCCTAATTGCTTTAGTGATATCATGCCAGAGCGTCTGGAGGACCCCACAGGCCCAGAAAATTGCAGGTGATTCTATGCACACCACATCCCTCCAACAGTGTGTCGGGGTCTCCGGTACCTTCTACTGATTAATCATGAGTTAAGATATATCGATCTTAATTCGCTGTAGAAGATTCCTGCCAATGTGGCAACTGGGTCGTTCTTTTTAGTAAGGAGAAAAATGCAGTTCCAGTCCAATTTGTCTGTTTCTTGAGGGCCCTCTCCCATTTTCTTTTTATTCTGGCAAGTGAGTCCTCCCTTAGTGTCATCAACGCCCTATAAAGAGAGGAAATCATTCCCTTTTGTGTGTTAGTTCTCATATTTTGCTGAAAGGCTCGTAGGAACTGTTGGGCCCTAACCCTTTCAGTATCCCTTTCCTTAGCTGGAAGATGTAACTCCTAGCCTGTAAGTACCTGAAATGGTCTAAGTTTTGGAGATCATATGTAGTTTTGAGAGTTCCAAAGTTCTGAAAGGTCTCTCCTTGCCAGAATTGCGAGATGTATTTTAGGCCCTTCCCCTCCCATGTGAGAAATCTAGTGTCCAGACGTCCCGGGTGAAAATCCGGGTCCCAAGCCAGTCTCCTCATTGGCCAGATGGAATTTTTAATATTATATTTCTGCCATATTCTATGGACGGCTCTGATTGTGTCCCTGATCGAGGCCAATTTCGGGGGCGTTTGTCTATTTATGCTGGGGGCTAGGAGCCTCATTTCGAGGGGTTGTGACCCCAGTCCATCCTCCTCCCCTCTCCATGGTTTGCCAGGCTGTGGAGGTGGCTGGGTTAGACCACAGTAATGCTATTTTTAATTGAGCCGCCAGGAAATAATCCTCTAGATCAGGAAGGGATTGACCCCCTCTCTCCTTCTGTGTTTGGAGTATTTTTAAGTTAATTCTAGGTTTCTTAGGGCCCCATATAAACTTAGTTAGCAGTTTGTTCCAAGTTTGGAAGATCGATTTGTGTATGTAAGATGGGATACATTGAAACAAATATAAAAATCTAGGAGTACATTCATTCTCAGGGTGTGTATTTTGGAATACATTGGGAAATTCAGTAGGGACCATCTTTCCAGGTCTTTTTGTAAGTTATTCACTAGTGGGAAGTAATTTTCAGCAAATAACTTGGAGTAGTGTTTTGTGATGTATACCCCCAGGTATTTCATTCTGCTCGCTGTCCAATTTAATGGGAGCAGTTTTATTATTTCTGTGTTGGGTTTGTAAAAGAAGGTAAGGACTTCCGTCTTATTTTTATTAAGGCAGTAGCCTGCATGCCTACCGAATTCCATCAGTGTTGTCCATGCGTGCTTTACGGATTGATGAGGTTGTGTAAGAGTCAGGAGAACATCATCCGCGTAGAGCGAGATTTTTTTATGCAGGTCCCCCAACATAACTCCTTTTACTTCTTTGGCCCTCCTTATTCCCTCTGCCAGCGGTTCGATGTATAGGGCAAAAAGTAGTGGGGATAGGGGGCATCCCTGACGTGTGCCTCTACCCAGACTAAACCTTTCTGAGATACCGCCATTCACTCGAACATAAGCCTGTGGGTTTGAATATATCGCTTTGATGATATTAATAAATGTTTGGGGGAAGCCCCTATGTTCCAAAACGGAAAACAGGAAGCTCCATGATACTTTATCAAGGGCTTTCTCTGCGTCCAGGCTCAATAAGCAAGCTGACATGCCAGTTCTTTGGATAGTATCTATTATATTTATCACTGATCTGACGCTATCAGGTGCCTGGCGGCCAGTAACAAAGCCCGTTTGGTCCATGTGTATTAGGCTTGGTAGTATTGGGTTTAATCTGGAGGCTATTATTGCCGTAAAAATCTTGTAGTCCACGTTTAATAGAGATATAGGGCGGTAAGATTCACATCGTGTCAGGTCTTTCCCTTCTTTGGGTATGACTGAGATTGTGGCGTATTGCCAGGAGGCGGGACTCGCTCCATTCCAGACCACACCACTGTGAATACATCCATAAGGACTGGGGAAACCTCTGCCTCAAAAATCTTATAGAATTCTGCACTAAATCCATCGGGGCCTGGACATTTGGCTGTTTTTAAGTTTTTTATTGCATGTTTTAGTTCTTGTGGAGTGATGGGGTTTATGAGGGTTTGTGCAACCAGATTGGGGGGGGGGAAGGGGGATGGAGTTCAGATAAGACCTTTTCTCTTGAGTGGAGGTAGCTTCCTGTGGGGAATACAGCTTGATATAATAAGCCACGAAAGCTTTTGCTATTTCCGCAGCTTGGGTGCATTTCCGTTTGTTATCTGGGGAGATAATTGTGGAAATAGTCCCCTTAGATATGTTTTGCCTGAGTCTATAGGCTAATATTTTCATCCCCCTAGGGCCCCCTTCATAATATTTTTGCTTAAAGTAATGTAAGGCCTTCTCTATCTCTATTTGTTGTAATTTTTGTAATTGTTGTCTACTCTCTTTCAATTTCTTCTCCCTCTCTGCGTCCCACCTAGCTTTCTGTTCCCTCTCCCAAGCTTTAATTTGCAGTGTCAATTCCTGCTGCTTCTGGGTTATCTGTTTTTTCTTGTGAGTGGCTATTTGGATCAGTCTACCCCTGATCATTGCCTTCAGGGCGTCCCATAGTGTTTGGGTGGAGATTCCCAGGGTGGCATTCTCCTCCAGGGATCTTTTAAAGAACTGTTTAAGTTCCTTGACTATGTTTTATCCTGGAGAAGTGAAGTATTCAGCCTTCAAAGAGTTTTCTTCTTGGTTAGGCCCAAATTTATCTCTAGAAATAGAGGGCTGTGATCCGACAGGACAGTAGTACCCACCCACATTGATGAGATGATGGGTAGATCCCTTACAAACGTGAAAAACATATCTAGTCTAGAGTAAATAGCAAACCTAGGGGAGTAGCAGGTGTATTCTTTGCTGTTGGGGTATTTTTCTCTCCATACGTCCACCATCCCTAGCTGCTGTAGGAGAAGCTTAAACGCTCTAGCTCTATTAAGATCTGGTTTAGGTATTCGGGACGTAGTCTCCATCTCTCTCTGTTCATTATTATGTTCCAGTCTCCACCCATGATCAGGGCACCCTTTGCCTTCTCCGCTACTAATTGCAGTAGGGCTAAATAGAAGGAAACCGGAGACCCCGGTGGGGCATATACATTGGCCAAAGTGACCAATTGGTCTTGTATTGTTCCTATTACTATCAGATATCTCGCTCCAGGGTCCTCAACCACCTCCAGTGTCTGAAAAGGTACTGCAGCTGAGAGGAGAATAGCCACCCCTCTTTTCCTTCCCCCCCAAAAGAGAGGAATGAAACAGATAGGGCAACGCCCTGCATTTTAATTTCTGGGCTTCCGCTGGGGCTAGATGTGTCTCCTGTAGGAATGCTATTTCACATTTTTGGCTCGAAAGGTATCTTTGTAGTTTTTCCCTTTTAATTGGGCTCGTACATCCATTTATGTTAAAGGAGACTACCTGTGATAGATGGTTAGTCATTTACATATATCCTTGTCCTAGCTACTAACTTCAGAGACGTATGATAATTTTGACTTTTATAATCATTGTAAGTACCTTGCCAAAGTTTATAACATAGAACTACATAACTTAAACTTATTGTTAACGTCAACAAAACTTGCATTAAACTAGTGAACTTTTGGCTAGGCCTCATCCAGAATCGAGCCATAAGCTGCGCAAGTGAATTAATGCCATGAGGCCCAAGCCCACTGGGCCCAGAGGCTCCGTTCTCTACTAACATTCTTCCTAGGTGTGTATGAGTGGTGACCCTCAAGTTAGGAGGAGTTGTCCCTATTGGACTTCTAAGGGAGCTCAGGAGTGCAATGAGATCTCCCTTCGGCCTTGTCAGAGAATCTCTGGGGTGGCCGCTGTCTCCCATGTCACCTCTCGAAGATAGCGCCACATCTGGCACTGCCCTCCCCCCCATATATATTTCCTTCCACTCCCCCTGCTCAACCGGCTGGGAGAGGAGGGGGAAAGTGTCATGATTCGCTCTCTAGATAAATGGTGGAATAAGAGATGAAGAAAAAAAACAAAACACCCTCCACAATACCCAGTATTCGGCTCCCTCCAATAATCATAGGTCCACTAGTTAACCTCTTCTCGTGGGACCCCTCCATCTGCGGGGACCGCACTATTTCATGGGGTACTTCCTTGTGATTTGGGTCCTCCGACCCACTTACGGTAGGAGATTCATGTGCACCCAGCGGAAGCTCCCAACCCCGTTAACTGTTATGTATGTATCAGGTGTTAGGTATTAATCCCTTAGCCGTCCAGCTTCACAGAAACAGGGGGGGAGGATTTTTAGACCAAAAGACGCCTTCAGTTCAGTGTCAGGTTCAGTCCCCCATAATGCAACTGTTTTAGTTCGAATGTCAACCTGGTAGCAGACCGATGGGGGCGGCACATTCATGGTAGTAACCACAGGAGTAACATCATTCCAGCTCGGCAGGTGTTCCCCTGCCCAATCCTTGATTGTCCCCCGCCTGTTTCGCCATTTCAGTGGGTGGATCTAGAGATGGCCCGAGGGCTCAAGGGAGGCTCACAGTCCGAAACCGGACCCAAACACTGCCTCAGACCCTGAGTCCCGCTCCCAACCCCAACGGGTTACTCCCCCCTTTATTGCTTCTGGGTGAATTCAAACCAGGACACTTTCCTTCATTGGCACAGTCCAGATCACCGCGCCCCCCCAAAGACCACCCATCAGTTTGTTACCTCGGGCTACCCAGAGTGGTCTATTCCCCTGATTTCTTTTCCTTGGAGACAGTCCGGGAAGGTCATGCTTGAGAGAGAGAGAAAAGAAGAAAAAAAAAAAATCATTTCGGGTATCCAATATAAACGGAAGAGAAGGGTTGGGAGTCCGCAGAGCGCACAGTGGCACTCATACTACCTTAGTGCGGGGAACTTCATGACAATGGGGCTCCCTTGGTGAGCCATTGTGTCATATGATTATATCTTCCTTTATTCTACTTCCCTTCCCACTCCCTCTGCGCACCCCCAATCCAATGCTTGTCAAGTGGCATCAATAGTTCACATTTCCGAGCGTCATTATTAAAAAAAAAAAAGGGGGGGGGCTTTCAAAAGTTACAGATGTGCAGGCCATTAAGTGTGTTAGTTTCCAGTCCCTGCTTTCTTTCTGTACTCACTGCGTGGGTGAACGCGGATCCCCGCATTCGATGGCCTCAAGATAGGTTGCCATCGTTGGGAGAATTCCCAGGAAGGTGCAGTGGCTGTGGGGAGTTCAGCGAGACCCTGGGCAATATAAAGTCAAGTAGGGCTCTTTTGTAGTTCCGATTGTGCCTCTTCAGCATCGGACAGCTCGCTCTCCTCTCCTACTCGATCTGCTTGTTGAAGGTGTCTGGCCATCTTATTCACTGTTGCAGCGTCCCCGTATTTCTTGATCATCGTCGCAATGTCAGCACGGAGGGTTGTTTGTGTGTTTTGCTGTGTGGAGCCTCTTCTGGCCGTTCCTTTCTGCGCTACCGCCCAGGCTGATGCGAGGAGGTCTTTCTCCATCCTTTCTTTCGCCAGTGGGGGAGTAGAAATGCCAAGACTCTCCAGGTAGGGTGTCGCAGCCAGGAGATCTTTAAAAATTTTATTGCCTTGCTGGGTATTGATTTTAATTTTAGCTGAGTACAGGATTTGTGCTCTGTGCCCCTTGGCTCTAAGCTGTTTAATTATGGGCCAGAGGGTCTTTTCGTGCCTCCTGCACCTCCGTCGTATGGTCGTTATCTAGTGATATTCTGTGACCTTTGAAGCTGAGAGCATTCTGCTGCCAGGCCCCGTCTGAGGATGTCTTCCTTCCGTCTGTATGAAGTTAACTTCACCACGAAAGACCGAGGCCTCGCATCCGGGTTCCTGGGGCGCAGGACCAAGGATCGATGAGCCCGGTCTATCTCCAGGTCTAAGTCTCCGGGTAGTTGAAGGGTCTCGCGCAGGAGTGTCTGGATAAAGGAAATTATATCTGGTTCTTTTTCCTCCAAGCCTTCAGGAACCCCGTAAATCCGGATATTTTGTCATCTCGATCTCCCCTCAAGATCGTCTATTCTACGGTTAAGTTCTCGGTCTCTGGCCAAGAGGTGAAGGACGAGACGTTCCTGCCTGTCAGTTTGTTCTATTGCTCCTGTAAGCCCCAATTCGAGCTGCTCCGTTTTATGATCTATGCGGTTCAGATCCGCTCGGAGATCGGTGAGCGTATGATCTATTTTGGCGACCGTCCTCGCCGTCTGCTTAATCATTTCTACGATGTCAGTTTGTGGAGAGTCGCAGTGCGGCGAGGCCTGCTGCAAGTCTGGTAGTGTTTCACTTGACTCCGGGAGAGCGTCTATATCAGCCTGTATTAGTTCCCTTAATTTTTGCATTGGCGTGCCTAGGAGTTTTCCCGGTTTGTTTCTTTTTTGTTTCGCTGGGGATGCCATTGTTTAGAGAGCGATTAAAGATAGATTATCTCTCGAGGAGTTGAGGAGCTCCTTGTTTAAGGCGCCATCTCGGGCGGTGACGTCACCGGAAGTCCGATGTGAGAAAAGGTTGATAGGGTTAGGTCAAAACTTACAAATAAATAAATAAAGATATAAGTTTTACATGGTAACTGTAAGGGAGATGAACTGAAGGAAAGAGGCTACTGGATAATGTCTTGAAAAGCCTGAAGCTTATATTTTACTGCTCGTATTATGTACTCAGTCAGACTAGTGCAGAACCCACCAAGCTTACGTAAAGTCCTTGGAAACCCCAATTGCAAGAGTAGCAGATTCTCCTCCTTCATTTCACACCTTTGCACTTTCATACTCCATAGTCGGTCAACCACATGAAAAGGGAGGAATCACTATGTGAGCACATAGTCATAGGACTAGTAGCCAGGGGAAGAAGGGTAGGCCATGTGACAGGGAAAAAAATACCAGTAGTAAAACTACAGTTACAAGTAAGTAACAATCTTCCAAGTATCTTGATTCTTTCTGCTTACACGCACGAATGCAGACTGAACAGCATTGACAGGCTGGAGGGGACTAAAGTCCTCAGTTCGGTTGAAGGACTTCAGAACAAAGGTCCCCAAAGCAGTATTCATGCATGCTTGCATGTGCAGACTGTAATTGGCCACAAAGTAAGTGCAGATGACCAGTTAGCAACGCTGCAAATTACAGTGATTCTGGATCACTTTGGCAGCCATGATCACTTTTCCAGCAGAGAGAAAGACCTTACTTTGGAAGGGCTCTTGCAGTAGGTAATTACATATAGGACTGAAGCCGGCAGGCGTCAGGACCCCACGGAAAAATTTCTAGCTAGCAGTCTCTGGTGAGTGACTGCCCCATGTCAGGTGACCGGTGTCAGGTGACGTCGGTATAAAGGGGTAGTCCGTCACGCCTGCCTAGCAGTTCTTTCCCGGCGTTTGCTTTCGACAGCGTCTCGCAGTTAAGTTCCACTGCTAATCATTCAGTTGTCGCCAGTAGTTATACCATCGTTTTTTCCTTTGATTTCGATTATATTCATCAGGATTTTCTTACCTGCCGTGTATGTCGTCCCCTACCACGTCCGAGCACAAGAACAAGTGCGGCTCGTGCAAAGCCCGACGCCCATTCTCAGTGCTTCATCTGCCTAGGCCCCGACCACCCCGTGGATTCCTGTCAGCACTGCCTGAAGTTCAGTGTGGCTACTCGCAAAAGAAGACAGCAGTCCCTGGAGGCTCACATACTAAAGAAGAAGATGACCTCCATGGAAAAGGAGCTAAAAAAGCTCTGACAGGCTTCCACCTCTCCCAAGGGCCTTAAGAAGAAGAAGGAGGAAAAGCACCGGGACTGGGACTCCTCATCCGCGGCTGCGGCAACTTCGACTGGGGTCGCCGCCCTTCAGGTAATGTCCCCTCCGGGGGACCGTTCCTTGATGGCCATCTTGGTGGTGTCTGAGACGGCGTTGGTCCCCCCGGCTGATTCCCGCTCGGGCCAGTCGGGAGCCTCCGGGACAAAGGAGACATCGGCTCCCAGTAAGGCCGCCCCTGCACAGCCTTCCGGTTCGAGCCCCTCCGATAAGTTGGCTGTCGGCTCCTCCGACGTCCACCCGGAGACGACCGGTAAGTCGCTTGACCTTGAGGGGCGCTGCACGGTCGTCAAGCCGCCCATCAAGGTTGCCTCCCCTGCACGGCCTTCTTCGGGTGCTGGGTCCGATCAGTCAGATGTCGGTTCCTCTCACGCTTGCCCACCTGGATCCCATCGGTCAGACCCCCACCAGCCCGTCCGTCGGTCACTCGAGGAAGGAGCCTATGCCGGATCCTCTGATCTCAACCGGCACCGCGGGCTCCCTGCAGCCTTCACCGCTGCCGTCCAAGGCCCCTGCTTCTCCCTAGCTGGACCTGGAGGATCCCTCCCCTGGACACCGTTGGGGACTCTTTGGCGCCTCCGTCAGGCCTTCCTCCCGTAGGTCCGGATGGCCTGATGTCAGACCCTCGCTGGACGTCACCCCACCGCTGGACCTGACGCCCACTGGGCCCGCCTCCGGGGCCTCGTCCAGGATCTTCTACCCTGGTAGAGCCCCTGGTGCTGGATCTTACACCGTCTTACCCGACGCCGTCTTATCCGGCTCAGCAGTATCCGGCACCGCAGTATCCGATGCCGCAGTACCCGGTGCCTCAGTACCCGATGCCGGGCTTCCCGTTGTTGGGCTACAGATAACCCCAGTATCCGTATCCCCCTCCTCCACCACCCTCCCAACCACCGGTGGATCTGAGGGAGACTCTGGCTTGCTGAGGCCAAGGATCAGCTCACCAGGGAGGTGGAGAGCTGCCTCCTGACGATGGACCCGGTCCCGGATCCCCGTCGCCGTGGGCGAGAGATCCCTCCTCCCCCTCCCCAACTCCAGAGACATTGCTACGGGGTCTAAGGCTGGGGGGTGGCACCTTGCCCCCTAGGGGCCGTGTTCCTCACCTGAGTTGGGAGGGGGTCTTTGTCTCCTTCTTCGTGGGACTCAGTGGATGACTCCGATGATGGCTCCGATCTGGACAAGCCTTGCGCTCCTGACAAGCCCAGGCCCAGGACTTCTCCGAAGTCCCCTCCGGAGGATCCCTCATTTACGGAGTTGCTGAGAAAAATCCAGGCTCTTCATCAGTGGAAATCTCTGGAGCTGGATCCACAGAGGCAGAAGCTAGCCACCCATTTGGATTTGTCCGAGGTCGCGCCCACGTTGGTTCCACCCTGGATCGAGCCTCACGCCGACCTCGTCTCCACTATCTGGAAACAACCATCGGCTTTAGCCCCACTTCTTCGGAAGGCGGATAGGCTGTATCAGGCTCCCGAGGGGATTGACTTTCTTTCATCACACCCCAAGGCTGATTTGGTCGTGATCAGCGCCGACCACGGCCGTTCGGCTAACCCAAAACACCTGAACTCGTCCCCACCTGATAAGGAATCCCGCCTTCCGGACTAATATGGCAAGAAGGTCTTTTCTTCTTCCACTCTGGGTATCAGAGCCTTGAACTGTGTGGCTCACATGGGGGATTACCAGAAGGCTATCCTTAGCAAGGTGGAAGCCAAGTTGGACACCCTTCCTCAGTCCCAGACTAAACAGGAAGTGGCAGACCTAGTCCTCTCCACACGTTTGGCCAGTAGGCACATGCTGCGCATTACTTATGATGCGGTGGATGCTTCTGGACGAAGTTCGGCGTTCGCCGTGAGTCTGCGGCGACATGCCTGGCTTCGGGTTTCAGGTTTGGCCTCAGAAGTACAATCCACCATTCAGGACGCCCCGTTCCGAGATTCGGTGTTGTTCGATGGTGATGTCAAGGACATCATTACCGGACTAAGAGAGAAGGGCACTGCTCTCAAGGAGGTTGACTCCATGTACAGAGCCCCTCTAGCACAGCGTCGTTCCTTTCGCTGTCGTGCACGGCCTAAGGCGGCGACAGAGAGCCCAGACCAAGCGCGGGCCTCCGACTACGAGACCCCCACCCCACCCACATGGGTTGCGGGAGCTCCAGCCGTGGTGCTGCCCTACACCTTCTGACTCCCTTCCTCTCCCACAGCCTCTGGTCGATCCAGAGGAACCGGTAGGTGGGAATTTCTTCCTTCATCTGCCGGGTTGGGAGAGGATCACTACCGACGCTTGGGTCTTCCAGCTCATAGCAGAGGGCCACACCATAGAGTTTCTTCAGAAACCCCCCAGGTCATTTTACTCTCCCGAACATCATCTCAAGGTTCAGGAAGAAATCTCCTCCCTTCTGTTGAAGGAGGCACTAGAACCCGTCCTTCCCCCTCTTCGGGGGACAGGTTTCTATTCCCATTTTTTCCTGGTCCCCAAGAAGACAGACGTGAGGCCCATTCTGGACCTCAACTCTCTAAATCTGTTTGTGGAGTACAAAAGGTTCAGGATGCTCTCCCTACAGAGTCCCCTGCCCCTCCTTTGGCCGAGACTGTGGCTGTGCGCTCTGGACATGCAAGATGTGTACCTGCATATCCTTATCTGCCCTTCCCACCGCAAATACCTCCAGTTTGCTTTCCAGGGGGACCACTACCAATTCAAGACCCTCCCATTTGCTCTTTCCTCGGCCCCCCGAGTATTCACCAAATGCCTGTCGGTGGTGGCAGCCCACCTGCATACTCAGGGAGTGCAGGTTTTCCAGTACTTGGACGATTGGCTCCTGGCGGCCCCATCCAGGGAGGAGCTCCTGCGTTCCCTTTGCCTTACCAGGCAGGTCTTTATCAGCCTGGGTATTACCATCAACCAGGCCAAATCCCATTTGATCCCATCTTAACGCCTCCAGTTCATCGGGGCGATTCTGGACATGACCACCGGTATGACCTTTCTACCCCGAGACAGGGTGGCCACACTCCAGGCTAAGGCAAGCTTCTTGTCTTCTCGCAGGCGGATTCCCGCCAGGTCAGTCCTTCGCCTCCTGGTGCTCATGGTGGCTGCAATTCCGACAGTTCCACGTGCTCGGCTCCACATGAGAATCTCTCAGTGGACTCTTCAGTCTCAGTGGGATCAATTGGTTGATGACTTGGACCAAGAGGTGCTAGTCTCGACCCCGATGATTCGGGATTTGCACTGGTGGTTGGTTCAGGAGAACCTTTGTCAGGGAGTTCCCTTCTGCCTTCCTCCCCCCTCCCAAACTCTGAGAACGGACGCTTCGGGTGAAGGTTAAGGAGCTCATCTGGGATCCCAGTGCACCCAAGGCTTGTGGTCCATACTTGAGCAGACGCTTTACATCAACATGCTCGAGCTCAGAGCAGTGTTATATGCTCTTCAAGCATTACACCCCTTTCTGCTTCCCAGTCACCTAGCTGTCCAGACCGGCAACATGAGTGTAGTCTGGTACCTCAACAAACGGGGGGGGGGACTCGTTCCTGCCCTCTTTGTCGGGAAGCGATGCGGGTCTGGGAATGGGCGACCCTACACAATTTCATCTCACAGTGGTCCACATCCCTGAGGTAGAGAATTCATTGGCAGATCACTTGAGTCGATCCTTGGCACAACCTCACGAGTGGGAATTGGACCAGGGAATAGCAGACGGCATCTTCCTAAGTTGGGAAACCCCTCCGGTCGACCTGTTCACGTCCCCACTAAACGCAAAACTGCCCACCTTTTGCTCGCTCGCTGCAGGGCGCGGGTGGCTCTGGAGAGAGACTCTGTCTCTCGACAGGAAGGACAGATTCGTCTGTGCTTTTCCTCCAATTCCGTTGAGTCCGAGGATCCTGCACAAGCTCAACTCAGAAGGGGCCCGTATGATTCTCATCACTCCCTTCTGGCCCAGGCAAGTTTGGTTCTCTCTTCTGCAACAGTACTCAGAGGAACCTCAGATTCCTCTTCCTTTTCGCAGCTTCTGTTGACCCAGGATCGGGGATCCCTGGTCCATCTGGGCCTCAGGTCCCTTCAGCTGCATGCTTGGCTCCTACAGATGTAGCACAAGCCCATTTCGAGGTTTCCCCTCAAGTGGCAGAGATCTTGGTGGAGGCCAGGAAGCCGTCCACTCGCTCCACCTATGCCATGAAATGGAAACGGTTTTCCATTTGGGCTTCGTAGAAAGACTAGGAGCCTTTCTCCTGCCCTGTCAGGCGGCTGCTAGACTACATGCGTTATCTCTTTGACCTAGGTCTCAGTCATTCCTCTTTGAAGGTTCACATGGCGGCTCTGGCCGCTTATCATGTTCCCTCTGGGGACAGAACTTTCGCTCAGCTGGAGGTCGCGAAGACCTTTCTACGAGGGTTTTTTCATTTGAGACCCCCCATTCAGCTTCCTGCCCCTCCTTGGGATTTGAATTTCATTCTTGAGAAGCTTATGCCGCCTCCTTTTGAGCCGGCAGCCTCAGCAGAACTTAAGTTCCTTTCATGGAAGGCTCTCTTCCTAGTGGCCATTACTTCCGCTCAAAGAATTTCCGAGCTTCAGGCCTTGATGCGTAAAATTCCATATCTGATTTTCCATAAGGAACGTGTGGCTCTGCACACCAATCCTAAGTTTCTTCCTAAGGTGGTAGCGGAATCTACGTTGAACCAGTCCATTTAACTACCTGCCTTTTTCACGCAACACTCCAGTCAGGGGGAGTATCTTTTACATACCCTGGACGTTCACTGGATTCTGAGATACTACACCAACAGGACGAAGGATCTCAGAAAGACTGACCAACTATTTGTTTCTTTTGCCAGCAAAAGAGAAGGCAACGCTGTTTCCAAACAATGTTTGTCCAAATGGTTGGCTCACTGTATCACTTTATGCTACGACAAGTACCACAAGACCTTGCCAGGTTAGGTCAGGGGTCACTCCACCAGGGGTGTCGTGGCCTCTGCTGCCTGTTTCAAGAATGTGTCAGTGGCTGATATTTGCGCCGCCGCAACTTGGACTTCTGTCCATATCTTTACGAAACACTACAGTTTGGACATTGCCTCTCGCCGTAGAGCCGGCTTCCGATTGACTGTTCTACAAGGACTTCTTTCTTAAGTCCTTCTCAGCCAGAGGATCTCCTGTGAGTAGTTTCCTCCTTCTGTGTGCTTCTCTTTTTTCCAGACTGCTTGGGACTCAGTCCTGTATGTAATTACCTACTGCAAGAGCCCTCTCGAGGTAAGACAGTACAGTTACGTAAGAACTTACCGTAACAGTAGATCTTAGAGAGAGGCTCTTGCAGTAGGTAAAGTAGGTAATACCTTCCCGCCCTCCATCCCCCTAAGCTTTTTCAGCTCCCTTTCCAGTGAGGGAAATATCCGCTTCTCTCTCGTCCTGCCTTTTTGGCCTTTGGCGGGAAAGAACTGGAACGCCCCTTTATAACGATGTCGCCTGACGTGGGGGCGGTCACTCACCAGAGACTGCTAGCTAGAAATTTTTCCATGGGGTCCTGACACCTGCCGGCTTCAGTCCTATATGTAATTACCTACTGCAAGAGCCTCTCTTGAAGATCTAATGTTACGGAAAGTTCTTACGTAACTGTACTTTCTGTATCATGAGAGGGTCTGAGAGTGTCCTCTCTGTTTTACCATTGTATCTGTTGTATTCTGGACTTCTGCACCTCACCTCCCATGTACTTGTCCCACCTGGAAACAAGTCTAGGCTCAGTGTGCCTTTCCTGGTCACCAATTTATAAATAGAAAGAAATAAAATTGGCACAAAACCACTGCCCCCACCCCAGTAAGCGTGCCTTTCTCACTTGGCTGCTGCATACCTTCACCACTGTTCTCTCATCACCGTGTGCTGTACCAGCACTCAGCCCTCACAGGAAGGTGGCACGCCTGCCCTGGACACCTGGACCCTTTAAATCCTAGGTCACCGTCCCCTGCATCACGTCAAGGCATGCTGCTCAAACCCCAGGTGAAGTGTGGGTCCTGTCCTATCAACTTTTACTGTAATCCCATCACGGTATCAAGAGACATTTTAAATTAAATTAGCATCTCTCTTTTGGAATGACCGATATTCTATGAGACTCACAATACCTCTTGTAAAAGAATGTACCACTGTCAGTATATGTATATATAGATCTGTCTATCTACTATGTATCAACACACACACAGAATCAAATTAGAATGAAAGTGCTTTACAAGATAAACATGCAGAATAATATAGTAAAACAGTAAACACCAGACTTAGCCCTTCCTATAATTAGTTTGCCTTAGACAGAGAAGAACTTTAGTTGCAGTAAGTAACTTAGTCTTGGTCATGTTTTGCAAGAATTACAACCTAGGACATGGGGCCAGCAGCTTGGGCCAGGTAGGGTGAAGTCAGTCTGTTTACCAGCTGGCAGTCTGCACCTTGCGTGACCAGCTGTGAAGGTGGCATTTTGTCATATTCATAATGAAGATTTTAGTTTATGTAAACAAAAGTTCCACAATCTTATGCAAGCACTGGCATGGAATAGTAAGGGTTTACTCTCCTGGGGATGGGAGGGCTTGTCGCTTCGCTGTTTGCCACCAGGTAGAGGCAGGATGGCATGAAGGGAGGGGCTACGGACTGACGCAGTGTGTGTGTGCTTTCAGATGGCACGTATTGTCACCAGCTGGCCATAGCAGCGGTAAGGTAGAAATATAGAAAAATGGCTGAGCAGTCTTGTGAAGCCCTGTCGGCTGCCCGTGACCCGTGCAGTGACCAGGGGATCAGACCCATGATCTGGATTGTGTCTCCGGGGGGGAGAGAGGCACCTCCCCTCCTGGCCTGACTATTTGGGGGTGGGGGAAGGGGTTATCTGTGGGGTACTCTTTAGTCCATCCTCATGGGAGGGGCTTGCAGTGACGGAGCTGCTTTCCCACCCACTCAGGCCGAGAGGATAAACAAAAAGACCTGTTTTATATCTGCTTGGGGAATAAAGGTAGAAACTGGCTTGTTTAGAAGGCCATTGACTTTGATTGAGACTAACATTACTCAATGACAGAAGGTTATTAAATTCATACCTACCAGCCTTAAACCTTTCTTGGTACATGTGACAGAACAAGTCTTCTGTTCTCTTTACTTTGTATTTTATTTTTATGGCAGATGGTAGCGAAGCGCCAAACAGAACTGAACCACTGCTAAATGAAGGCTTTTGGAAATTTATTGATTAATAAAGAAGACAATTACAGCATGTTGTGAAAAAATACGCACTTGGTCCTCCGAGCAGCTCTGGATCTCTAATAATGATAGCTCTGCTATCAAGCGCAGGACGATAAAAGTCAATAGAAAGATATAGGATTTCAATAAAATTATAACACTAGGCAAAGTTTTCCGGAGGAAAAAGGAGAGTGGCAGTAGGAATATTGTACACCCTGGTTAGATTTGTAACTTTAATTTCCTTTTTATTGATTCGCAAGCTATAATTAGAGAGAGTCCACTGTGAGACATTCCTGGTAAGAGCTGTCTGTTTAAATGGTTTGTGGCTTCTGCAGCAGCCCAAGGGAGAAATGGCAATGCTAGAAATATTTCATTAAACAAAAAAGAAAAAAAGAGTCTCTCCTTGGGAGAAGCTCTGTTTAATCTTTTTAACTTTGGGCCGCAATCTTTCTTTTCAGAACTTTACCTTCAGAGTAATCACTGAGTGCAGGCAAAGCTAAGGTTTTTGAATGCTGTACCCTTTGGTAGGGCAGACAGTATTTTTATGGGTTGGCAGTACAGCAGAGAAAGCGGAGGGGGAGTTAGAACTAGCTTCTTTGTTACAGAAATCCTCCTGGTATAGCAGATCTTATATAGTTCTCTTGTAGGCACCAGGCAGTAAAGAATCATGAAGGTCAGGCCTGCCTTAGCCAGATATGTTTTATAGCAGTTGCAATTTTGGTAATGACTTTGACTCCATTGGATATTCTTTTTTCAGTAAAGGTTTCTGTATTCTTCGACCAGGGCTGGCTGGCACACGCACACTGGCAGCCACCTTTTGGGACTTCCTTCTGGCTGTGTTGCTCTGGGATTGCTATCTGGTAAGAATCACAAATGGGAAGCTGTCTCCCCCACGAGGATCAGTTGCTTGCTGGTGGGGGTGGGGAGAAGGTGGTGAAGGCCTGGTGCTTAGAATGGTATTTATGCCCTCTCTGACATTCATTTTCTATCCGTTTTCTGCCTTTGGCATTTGCCTGCAGAGGTACAAACATGCTGCCGAGTCCCACAGCTCTCTTCCCTTCGTGCCAACCTGTCTCACACTACCACCACACCTCCACATGGTGGCAGTCTTGAGGCAGTGCTGACAAGCCCTTCCTGGGAGAAGAGAGCCGTCTATTGGATGCTTGGGTCTTCCTAACCTCCCCCAGCAACCGGTCCCGAACTCGTGTCGACAGCCTGGCAGGTGGTTGCACTACTGCTGCGTCACTTGGCTGCCTCCGTGAATTTCGCTTTTGGACTTCATGGTGTTTAACAAATGTATAAAGCGGTGGGTTTTTCTTTTAAGCAGCCCCTGTGATCCGTTTGCATACTTCAGCAATCAACCATAAGCAGCAGGACCAGTTGTTTCAACTTCTTACCCTGGTCAAAATAATCTGGCTAAAAACAGCAGGGCTTTACAGGGAACCTTTCCTGCTTGGTTTCTGGAGTTTGGAATGTCTCACGTTTAAGTTTCCTATTGGATGTTAGTATTTTTTGAAACCAGTAGCTAGTGTTTCAGAAGGGGGTGGGTTGTGCGCAACCCTTTGCACAAGATGCTCTTGCCTCATCCTTTAGTCTGTCGGTTACGACACTGAAACAGTGATCCTGGGGATACCAGATTCTAGTCTGCATTCCCCACTAACACACTGTAACCTTGAGCAAGTCATTTCTATCTCACCTTGCTTTAGCTTTCACAGCTGTGAGACTGGGAAGAAGCAGAATCCCACAAGATGAGATGATGTTTCTCTCTCAATTGGGCTGCCTTGGATAAATAAGTTGTGAAATAAACAGAAAACGAATGCAGTGCTCTGGAGGCAGGACCTCTTCCTGACCCGCAGCACGGAAAGGCACAGTCAGGGACATAAACAACATTAAAGAAGTAAATGCAAGCAACATTTTTATTGGGCTCAAACTAGAGTGCAGCACTATACTTCTCGCGTCATAAATATGACGCTTTGTCTTGCTGACCCCCAGTTTCTCAGGTCACAGCTCAGTATGCTGTCATTGCATCCCTGTAGTAGTCAAGCCTGTGATTTATGAGCATAATTTGTGTCTATGTACTGTGCCAAATGCTTAGCATTTGAGCCAAAAAAGCCCTAGCTAGATAGTGAGAAATGGATTGGTCTATTCTTGTGCAAGGTATGTGTGGCAGCAGGTAGCATTTTGCAGTAATCTTAGTGCAGTCAGAAGCCATGGACTTCAATCAATCAATCAATATCTTTATTTATCCAGGCGAACACCTTTGAGCAAGCTCATTTACAGGTGGACCTGCGGCGTACAAACAATAATACTGTTGGACAAGTTACAGTCATATGGAGCAGTAAAGATGCTAGCTTTTACATTAATAATATGCATATACAGATAATAGACATCATACATAAGTCAGAAAACAGACATCAGTATAGTGCTTGTGCTGGATCCGTGCCCAAAACTGTGCAATTTTGAGAGTATTTGTTAAGGAATTGGCAGGCATTTGGGATAAAAAGAGGCAAGTACTGTATAATGTCAGTGGGGGAGGTAGTCGAGGTGAATTGAGTATGGCAAGCTGAGGGTTGGGATAGAAAGAAAGAGGGGGCAAACAAAGAACTGTCGGGGGGGACTTACTACTGCCAGTGGTAGTACCAAGGGTAGAGATTGCACTATGCTATCTGTGGTAGCAACAAGAATAGATATTGTGAAAACGCCATCTGCTAGTAGCAGGGGTAGCATTTGCAGTAATACCATCTATGCTAGTAATAAGGGGTGAACATCTCACTCATGCCATTTGTGCTAGTAACGGGTGGTGATGACATTAATGCTCTCTGTGCTGGTAACAGAGAGAGTGACTGCACTAATGGCATTTGTGCTAGTAACAAGCGTAGCATTGCACTAATGCCATCTTTTCCTCAGAATAAGTAGAGGCTGCTTTAATGCTATCTGTACTACTATCAAGGGTAGTGTTTGCACTGATCCCATCTGTGCTAGTAACAAGAGTATAGAGCACGCTAATGCTGTTTGTGCTAGCAACAAGGGTAGAGGTTGTGCTAATGCCAGCTGTGCTAGTAACAAGGCTGAAAATCTCACTGCTGCCATTTGTGCCAGTAACAAGGATAGAGATGGCGCTAATGCTATATGTAAGCACTAAGACGATGGGTGCCTTCAGCCCCCGAGCCGAGTGTTAGAACTGTCTAACGCACATCCTCAGAGTGGCTTATTGCATTTATAAAATGGGATTTTTTTTAATATGGCGGAAAAAAAACTTAGATTCAAAAATATATATGTAAAAAGTAAATATTTTGTTATGAAGTAAGCCCTCCACTTGTTTTACATAGGTGTTTTTTTCCGTTGGAATATTTGTCCTAATGTGGCCACTGTACCTGTAGTTTCTTATAGTGTAGTCTTGACACCTCCTCCAACAAGTGTAAGAGTGTGTGTGTGTGTGTGTGTGTGTGTGTGTGTGTGTGCGCGCGCAAAGCTGTGTGGCTTAGGTATACATATCTGTTTGAAAATATACATTTTGTTTTTATTTTTAATTTGACTTCTCTTGACTGTGATGCATTGGTGTTTATGTGGAGCTGGAGGCACAGGGTCATAATGTCGCAAGACATTATGCCGCATGCAAAAAGCGCGCTGTCCAGTACAATAGCGATTTCTTCACATGTGCATAAATCTTTTCTTGTGGGGAGCTCTGTCCCCAAACCCCCCATAAAAATTCTCAATTGAGGGGTAGGTGCGTTAAGACTGAAATCGCACTAGTGCAAAAAAAAAAAAATCCGCATGCGTCTGGACTGGGACTTGAACTCGGTCCCAAACATTTAGCCTGCATCCCATGCTGCCAGTGGCTCATCTTGTAGAGCCACAGCAGCTGCTCAGCGGAGACCCGTCCCAGCAGAGTTGTTATTCTCTACCTGGGACAGCGAGAGGGTGCAATACTTCGCACAGAAGCATCCGCAGTATTGCACCCTCTCACTCAAATTTACAGTGCTATTTCGGTTTAACGCTCATGTCGTATGTTATTCAGCATATAACATATTGACCCGGTACCGACCTGGAAGCACGCACTTGATTGGAATTCTAACATCAAAACTGACTAGTCGCGGAATTAAGAAATGTGGTTCTGGAATGAATGCATCCATTTTTCGTACAGCTAAGTTTTATTTTCTTTTTTAATGGTGTCTGAGAACAAAGAGTGAGTGAAGAGTGAGCTTGAAGATGGGCTGGTCGCGGGTTGCCGGGGCATGGAGCAGAACAGCGAGTGGGCCACTGGGCCACCAATATGAAGTTCCTAACAGCCACCAGTATGGTTAGTAATTTTAAGAACATCAGAATGAGCTAAGCTGTACTGTCTCGTCGTGTGTGTGAGGTGAGATTTAACAGGGTAACAGGGATCTGTTGTAATTAAATTAAAGATTCCTACCAAGTTAAACGAAACAGCCCCTGCACCTGACATATAGGTGCTGTACCTCATGGGGCTGCTTCTAATGTGAAGCTTTATTTTTTATTGGGATTTTTTTTTAATTACTTTTGCCTTTAACCAAGCACCTCTGAAACTGCAGCTTTGCAAGCAGGTGTAACTAAAGCAGCATGGCAACGCCTATATTTCTTTATTTTGCTATATTCACAACCATATTAATGTTTAAAATTGACATGGGATTGAAATGGTTTTATGCATAAAAGCATACAAATATCTCATCCCGTTTTTGGGAATGTTAGTTCAAGAGGATGCCATAGTATTTGCAGTTTACTCTTTATTGTTGAATTTGTGAACAAAATGAAGCAAATATCACAACAAATGCTGTGCCCTTGTTTCTCTTTTTCTTTCACACTCGACACCTAAAATAGTAATGCTATAATTACATAAAACAATCTGACCCCTTATGGAGTTTCTCCTTTAAGAAGGATTAGAGATACCCGGCCGCACTGAGGGTTGAGGCACTGGACGCCACACCTTGCAACACGCTGGCGACCGGGGGTCGGCAGTGGAGGGATAGAATGGAGCGCCCAGAGGGCTGCTCTCCTATCCTGGGGAGGCTAGTAGGATGCCCTGGCGGCACCTGGTGGAGATCGGGGGCGCCGCAGAAGCACACGTGGCATGTAACAGCGTGCCTGATGTTGGCAGGGGCCTTGCTAAGAGAGCCCAAGGAAGGAGTCAGGCTACCCTCCCCGGACGGGTCAAACCGGGGGTGTTGACAGCTGGTGGGGGGGGGGGGCACAGACCGTAGTGAATCTCAGGCGGGCAAGCACAAGGGAATGGATGCCAGAGAGAGTTCCCTCGAGTCGTGACTGGAGGGAAAAAGAAAAAAAAAAAAAAAAGGATTACAGCTAACAATGTGACTTAAAAACAGCATGGCAACCTATGTTTTTTGTTATGGATTTTAAGTGTTTAGATGTTCAGCATGTACGGCGCAAAAAAATTATGACTTTGACTTGGGGTTGCTGAAACACCAAGGAACGAACGTCCTTAAGACAGCTGCAGGAACACTGATGCAGTTTTCCCAGTGATAGACAGAAATTTCAGTCTATGATTGGGTGCGTGCAAGGATGTACATGATAGAAAGATACTAGCTTCTAGTCTGTAGTAGAGTGCCTGCAAACTTTATGCAGATTGGGGTGGAGTGTGTCTGTGTGTGTGTGTGCGGGGGGGGGGGTTAATGTGCAAGACTGAGAGATGGATGGTGAAATTGGAGGTGGCGATGTTAAAAAAATTGATCTTTCACCCCATCCCTCACCTCAACAGTTGGGGTTGCTATAACTGCAACCTTTCTTCAGTCCAGAGGACAAGCAAGTGTCTGCCTTCACTTCACAGCCAGCAGCAGTGCAGCTCCTTGGTTAACCCTTACCCCTGCAGTACTCTGGGCTCCCATGGTATCACAGAGATTCTTAGTAATGCACGTACTGAATGTTTTATTTTTTTAGGTATCTCACTGTCTATTTTAAGAGCAGCTTCCCTACTGTGAGCTGCTTCTGTCCTGAATGGATGAAAGCTCAGGAATATTCTTTTGCACAAGTGTCTTTCTGCTGTGTCATTGGGGTGCATGTTTTGCTGGCAGTTTTTTTTTTTCCTTTGGTCCAGTATGACATTAAAAGGGTATGCAACCAACATGTAGAAAGGGAAAGGCGGCAGAACGTTTTTGTGCTTACAAATGAAATCTAAGGTCTCCATCTACACCTCCCAATTTCACACACTGCAACTTCATTGTTGCAGGAGCACCGCCAGAAATACTGCGGTTTGGTCACCTGTTGCGAATAGTGCTAGTTCAGATTTAAGGATTTTCATAATACTAATCATAAAAAAAACAATAATTCAGAGTCCTGCTGATTGCAATTGGATTCATATTACGTGCCAGTATCAGGGTATCAAGTCCCAGCAAAGAGTCTCCACGCATCATTAGATCTGCAACAGTAAATGATTGTTTTCTCTCCGTTGATGAGGGGGATAATGATACTGCACACTATATTGATCTGCACTGTCAATTCTGCAGAATGAAACGTTTAACACACACAGACACACAAACCATATGCACTCTCACAGTTGGTTACACTCTGCATGTTTAAGTTCTCTTGCCCAGTTAAGCGAACTACCTGAGAAGTGTGGAACTGTTACATGCGCACACATCTGCTGGATCAAAAGCATGCATGGCTTTGGAGAAGCCAGTCCAGCTTTAGTTTGCTGATGCCTTGCAGGGGTGTGAACTGTCTGGCTGTTGACTGGCAGGATATCATAGAAAATAGGTGATTGATGAGACAAGGGGATAAAATGCTTTGTAAAGGCTGCAGGGGTTGTACTAGGTCAGTAGTCAGTCAAAATGCTTCATTATGGTAATTTCATGCAGGACCTCTTTTTTTTTTGTAATTTCTGTTTACCCTTCTCCCATGGTCCCCTACACTCTGCTTTCTTGGGAGTCGCCAAGGCATATGTCCCCCCTTACCTCTCTGTGATCCCCATCAAGCTGTGGTTATTTCCCCCAGGCGGGGATGAGGTGAGGGCACTTACACCCCGAATCTTTATTGTTTTGTCGGGCCACCAAGGAGGTAGAGGTGCAGGGATCTGTGATGGTACTCCCATCTCCCCGGAGTGTAGGAGGCTGCTTTTTCCATGTTCTGTGGAGTATGACTTGTGCCTTGACATCAAGGCGAGAATGCCGATGTCCGTCATGCCCCTTCCCCTCGCTGCGTGGCTGTTGCTTGATGTACCTCTGGCTTCTACCAGAGGCCAGCCCAGCACCGAGCCTTGTCTCCCCCCCCCCCCCGGAGAAGGTGAACGGTCCGTGGATGCTCAAGCCTCCTCCCCCCCAGGCTGGACCTCCAGCTCCCAGGCTCGTTCCTGAACCCGGGTTGCCAGCATCACAAGTGGTAGCGCTACGGTTGCACCGGCAGGCTGGCCTCATGCAGGACTTTAATAAGGAAGATTCATTTGAGACATATTGGCAGTAATATACACACAGTACTATTATAGTTGGCCAAATAAAATATCAATCCTGTCTGCTGGCCAAAAAGATCTACCTTGGTCAGCTACCGCCAGGGGTCCAACAACTTCTGGTTCCCCGCAGTAATCCACGCCGTACCTGTAACAACGAACACCAGTCCTTCCTGACTCTGAAATGTCAAATACCTCAAGGGCAAAGGTCCTTTGCTTACTGTGCAATGCTGTGGTTCAGCTCCCTTCACACTGGGTACTTTCAAAATGAACTTGAAGCTCCTTATGATACGTGAATCTCGATGTGCCTGCCATCGTTAGCACCACCTTTCCGCCCCTCCATCACTATTTCCATCCCCTGCCCCCTCAACCCATCCTTCTCTACCCTGAGTAGGACCTCCTGCTCCCCCAGCACACCTAGCACCCTCTCCCTCTGCCTCCAGTCTAGTCACCTCCCTCTGCTATACTGATATTACGCTCTCCTTTTGCACGTTGCACTTGGGCTCCTCCCCTTCACCCCCTTTTTTCTTTTTTTCTTTAGCACTTAGCAACGCTCCAAACAACCTCTTGTTTACTGACAACTGACTGGTTTCACCATTGGGCACTGTAAATTGTCTGTTTTCCTGTGACCTGTACTGTGTTTGATATATAATCCTGTTTGTTTACCTTTGTATAATTTCATCTATCTGTTGTACTGAAATGTCCTGACGTGGAACCTATGTAAAGAGCTCTGAGCTCAAATGTTTTTCCGAGTACTGAAATAAATAAATAGCTATTTAAGGTCGGATGGGACTCTAGGTCCATCAAGTCCCCCCTGTCCCCCACTTCATAAGCTTGGTCCTGTAGGTTTGCTGTTAAAACGTGTACTAAATTTTAGGGAATTCCCACTCCACTTTAGTATCCAAGGTACCCTAGTGTTCGCTGTGTAAGCAGAAATCTGTCCAAGCTTACCTTAGAGGCCTGTATTGTCTTTAGGTCCAGTGACTCCACTGGTAAACTGTTCCTTAGGTTCACCACCCTCTGGGAGGAGCGCCTTCTAACATTACCTTTGTATGTACCACCGCATGAGCTTCAGGGCAAGTCCCCTAGTCCTGCTGGAGTACACCAGCTAAAACATCTCTCTCTCTCTCTCTGTTGGATCTTGTCTATACCCTTCAGTATCAGAAGACTGAGATCATGTCCTTCTCAGCCTTCTTTTTTTCCAGGGTGAACATGTTAAGGGCCTTCAGTCTCATCTCATCTCATGGCTTTGTCTTCCATACCCGTGATCATTTTGGTTGCCATGTGTAGAAAATGTTTTTCTACTGCTTAAATGTTCATTTTGTACTGGGAGCCCATACAGTACTGGCTCCAGATGCAGCCTGACTAAGTAAGGCCTTGTTAAGTAGTAGGATTTCCTTTCCTTTTTTTTAAAACTGTATTTTTATTTCAGTTTTTTCCATTCTATGGTACCACAGAGTAATGTTACAGGGGAATACTCACTTGTGAATAATACATCATGCACTTTATATCCTGCAACAAATACACAAGTATAAACATAGACTGACAATCCATCAGATGGATAAGATCTGGCTATCTAGGTTGATAGTCATAAAATGGATAAGATAAACTAATGTATACTGCATATGTATCATTTAAATACAGTCTGCATATGTCTCTGCAAGGGGGTGGGAGAAGTCTTGGGAGAGCCTAGGGGGCCGCACACATCAGCTCATATAAATGTTTAGATAAACTTGGGACTCTCCCATTCAGAGAAACTCCCCATGAGGGGAGGAGATGTAGGGCCAGCTGGATACTCACCAGACCATTGAATAGGGATATTCCAATAGAAGCCCCCAAAGGTGGTTGGTCTGGTCTGTGAGATGGTAAGAAACCAGACATTCCAGTTATTCATTAATTCTGGAACTTTATTTTGTAATCTAGCTGTCATATGTTCCAATTTGTAGATGATATATACTGTGTCTTCCCAAGCTGAGATAGTAGGGGGTTCAGGACAAAGCCAGAGTCGTGTAATACATTTTTTTGCCGCTCCCAGCAAAACACTGAGCAAATAAATTTGGTGTGGGTCTTTAAAATGATGTAGGTAATGAAGAAGAATCCCCATCGCCAGGGGGAGATTTCCCAGAGTAGGAAAGAGGTTCAGCACCCTATTTTCTATTGAAGACCAGTAAGAGGCCAATATTGAGCAAAACTATAAGATATGTGCATGCGTGGCCACCTCACAACCACAATATCTCCAACAGGAGGAGTCCCCCCAATCATGAACCTGGCAGTAATCTGGGGAGTATGGAAAAACCTGGACACCACCTTCCAGGAAAATTCTCTCCAAATATAAGAACTGGTGGTTTTATGTTGTCTCCACCAAATTCCGGTCCAGTCCTCCCAGGACAATGCTATCTGTAACTCAGTCTTCCAGTGAAATTGTACCAGGTCCATGGCTGAGGTGTGGGCCCCCTGCAGGGCCTTATAAATTCGGGAAGCCAAATGGCCCCGATCTCCACCCTCCGCCAACAGAAGTAGCGGAGGGGGACGACGACCAGAGTGGTGAGATCTAAACCTATTTTGGAGTCTGAGATGCTGGACCTGTAAAAACCTGGATAAATTATCTTTATTTAAAGTGAATTCCTGTTTAATTTGGTCAAATGACTTAAAGATACCTTTGCCGTAAAAATTGGAATGAATGTTTTAATCCTCTGTGTGTCCAGTTCTGGAAAGTGACATCCAGTCTTGTTGGGGTCCATGATGGATCCTCTGCAGGAATGCCCATCCACGTCGACATAAATTTGTTAGTCGGGCGAGTAAGGAATTTCGTCCAACTGTGAAGTAACCTTCTGGTAAATCTGGACCCGTGTCGCAGTTGAGTTATGTTATTGAGCTGGAACACACGGGAATAATTTAAAGGGCAATCTGCCATGGCTCTCTCCACTGCAAGCCACGCCGGGGCCTGGTTCTGTGGCAAAAACCAGAGTGTTATGTGGGTAAGCAAGGCGGCCAGCCAGTAATTTGAAATACTGGGAAGTGACAGTCTCCCCCCCCCCCTTTTCTCCTTAGGGCACTGAAGCTTATTAAGTGATAATCTGGGTCTCATATTTCTCCATAGGAACTTACTAACCAATCTATCCCAGTCCAGAACATCCCCTGCATTAAGGGGAAGTGGGATATTTTGCATGAGATATAACATCTTCGGGAGGGAGTTTATCTGAACGGCTTGAACTCTAGCCATCAGAGAGAAAGGAAGAGTGGTCCACCTAATCAGGTCTAATTTTAACTTTGCAAGGGTGGAAGTATAGTTTAACGAATAAAGATCAGAAAAATTCTGAGGGATTTTAATACCCCGAGTAAGTGATGTGGGATTTATCCCATTTATAAGGGTAATTTACAAGAAGATCTTGGGGCAAGGAGGATTGTACTAATAAAGCCTCCACTTTATTTTGGTTAATGGTGTAACCCATGAGAATTTCTGTTTCCTTCAGAAGTGTGGTCAGGGTTTGTAGTGATTCTTCAGGGCGAGTAATATAAAGGAGGAGGTCATCAGCATAGTAGGCTAGTTTATGATAAGAAGATTCTGAAACTCTGTATCTATGCAGATTAGGGGTTTGTCAAAGTATTTGGGCTGTGGCTTCTACAAAGAGAGCAAACAAGTATGGGGAAAGGGGACAGCCTTGCCGGGTGCCCCTAAACGAGGGGAAACGGTCAGAATGCGACCCATTCAATCTCACTACTGCTTCTGGAGCAGAATAAATACCTCTTATAGCTGACATGAACAACTCTGGGAAATTACATTTTTATAGGGTGGCCTGTAAAACCCCCCAGGAGACCATATCGAATGCTTTTTGGGCGTCAAAGCTGAGTATTAAGAGGGGAGACCTCGTGGAGTGGGCATGGTCTGTAAGATATAGAGTTCGCTTTATATTATCTGTTGTCTGTCTGCCTTCAATAAATCCTGACTGGTCAGGGTGTATTAAAGAGGGGAGAATGTGGTCAAGTCTGTGGGCTAGGATACTTGTGTAAATCTTATAATCTTGGTTAAGTACTGATATGGGACGATAAGATTCACACAAGTGTGGGGGTATCTGAGGTTTCAGTGTTACAGAGATTGTGGCCTGTCCCCATGAGATTGGGAAGGAGGATGTGAGATGGCTAGTTTGTAAGGCCTGCAAAAGGGGGGGGTCTGTACGGAGCTCCAGACACCTTTGTAGAACTCAGCACCAAAGCCATCCGGGCCAGGCGCTTTTCCATTTTTAAGGCCTTTAACGACCGTTTGGAGCTCCAATTCAGAGATCGGAGCTGCTATCTGAGCTTGTTGAGAGGCGGAGAGAGCCGGGAGGCAGATCTAAGAGAGAAAATCCAATATTTTTTGTGGATCAGGCTCCACTGAGGAGGAATAAAGGGACTGCTAATATTTTTTAAATGCGTCAAGGATATGCTGAGTGGAATGCTGTGTTTGTCTCGATGTGGGATCTTTAATTTTAGAAATGGTACATTGTTGTATTTGATTTCTAAAACGGTAGGCAAGGATTCTGGAGGCCCGAGCCCCACCTTCTAAATACCTCTGTCTTAACCAGGCCAAAGCTTGTTTGGTTTTGGCTGTTAACAACCGCTGAATCTCAGCCTGTGTCTGAGATATTAAGGGAAGGAGGTCTGAGTCCCCTTGCATATGTGCCTCCTGAAGGAAGTTAAGTTTCTTCTGCAGGGACTGTAGAGTAGATTCAGCCTGTTTCTTCTTTTGTGTGGCTTAAGCTATGATATGACCTCTGAGCACAACTTTAATCGTGTCCCACAGGGTTTGGGGTGTCACCTGAGGGGAGGCATTATCTCGAATAATTTCTGGAATTTGTGTTTCCAGGAGATCCTTAAATTTCCTATCCCTCAATAGGGATGGATTAAATCTTCATTGTACATTTTTCTTTTCCTTTCGGATGTTAAGTTCTAAAATAATAAGGGCATGGTCAGGCAGACAAATATTAAGGATTTCTGCTGACCAAACCTGGTCCATACATTCTTTGCCAACACAGAAATAATCAAATCTAGAGTAATGTTTAAAGGCATTGGAGAAATAGGTGAATTTCCATTGTGAGGGATGGAGCCTTCGCCACACATCCTCCAGGCCCACATCCTGGAGTAAATGTTGAAAATGTTTCTGATCCGAGGACTGGGGGGAGGGGCGTGCAGTGGACGAGTCAAGTGAAGGGTTAAGGTGGAAATTAAGATCTTCCCTTGTCAATCTTCACTATTCATTACTGCTTGAGATAGTGCCGGAGGCGCGCACCTCTGGGAGATTTATTTTGGAGTCGGCTCAGCGGCTGCCCGGCGGCAGCGCTCGTCGCATGCATGAGGCGGCCGTTCAGGTGCCGCGAACTCTCCTCCATCTCAGTTCTGTTTCTCCCACCGTCAAGGCTGCACCTGCGGCGGAGAGTATAGTTACTGCATCACAGGGCCTATCTGTTGTTACGTCGGCCCGTCGATCATAGAACCGCTCCTCCTTCATTCGTTTTCTGGCGTGATCGTCAACTGGTAAGACCATTCTGTTTTTCTATTATATTCGATGGCGCGAGAACTGTTCTGTTTTTTTCCTTAATTGTTTAGCATCATGTCAGGTTTGGGGGCAAAACGCAAGTCTAAAGTGAGCCGTGCCCCTATGCGTCGGTGCTTCTGTGGCCGGCATTTTTCCATCATGGACCGGCATGATGTTTGCCTTTGCTGCCTGGGACCCAACCATAATATGGATGCGTGCGACACCTGTTTCTCGATGGACCGTCGCGTCCTGGAAGTCCGCGCATTCAAGATTGGCAAGGCTTCACTGACTTTCGGGTGACGGCGCCACTCCAGGGATTCCCAGGTATGGTCTCTAGACCCTTCCTCCAGGTCCCCTCCCAGGCCTATACAGTCTGGAGAGGAGGAGGCCTCCTCATCTTCTCTTGCCGAGGAGGAGGCCTCTTTCGCGGTGTCGGAGGAACACGGGGTCCCTCCCGAGCCGCGGTGGAGACACCACTCGGCAGTCACCTCTTGCAAAGATGCAGGCTCCCCAGTGCGAGGCTGGTCTGCTGGACCAGCTAGGTGGACCGTCAGCGCCGCCTTCAGCGTCGCCCGGATCCGGTGCCATTGTGGCGCCAGTGATTGAGGCGGCACCGTTGTGGCGCGTGTTGGCTGTCAGCGTGCCTGGCGCTGTGGGTCCAGTCAGCTCTCCTAGCGCCAGAGTCGGGTCCAGCACCGAGGCGGTGCACCCAGGTCCTGGCGGCGTCGTTGGGAAGTCAGGGCCAGGTTGGCCGTTGTGGGTGGTCAGTTGTCGGCACCGTTAAGCGGTGCGAACTCTCTAGAGACCCCTGGGGTGGCCAGTGTTAAGGTCCAGCTGGTCTCTTCCTCCTCCTCGGAGGAGGATGATTCAGATGTGGACCCGTCCTGGCACCCTGACTCTTCGGAGTCAGGGTCTCCAGTGAGACGAGTTGCTAGGCGGCCCAGCGTGCCTATTCCTCTGTCTCCTCTGCTGTCCTCTCCTGAGGCCTCCCAGGCTGAGGGTGGTCTGGGGTCCCTGGAGGGGGATGGCGTGGAGGCGGGGGGAGGGGCTCATCCTCCTGAGGGGGTTGCGGTAGCTTCCGATCCCGGTGCTGCTGCACCTGCTCAGGTTGGGGTGTCACTGGGGTCGAGGAGGAGGGCGTTCTAAGAGTCCAGGGGGTTGAGAGACCGGGTTGAGTCGCCTCGGTCTTCACCTGCCACCCCTTGGGGTGCAGGTAGGAGCCGTAGCGCCGGGCCCCGTCTTTCCCTCTTGTGCTCCAGGGACCCCTCTAGTAGCGTTGCTGTGGGCTGCCCTTCTGGACCCATGCAGCCCCCAGGTTCGTCACAGGGGAGGATACCCTACTAGGCTCTTCCAGGCTTCGCATCCCCAGGGTTCCGTTCTGCGACCTGGTTTGTTGTCCGGGATCCCGTCAGCTCGGGCTCCGTTTTCCGGATTTCAGAGCCTCAGCAGAGGACAGTTGCCTCGTCGTAGGTGTCCCTCTTCCATTCCTCTGCAGCCACCCCTCTCTCCCAGGCCATGTCGGTCCTATGGGCCCGTTATCCTGGGAGATGTTCAGAGGCTCTGCAGCGGCCTTCCCCTCATACGTTAGATATATGCATGAGCGGGTGTTTCGTCTATCCCCACCGCCGCAGGAGTCCTTTGGACATTCGAGCTCTCCATCTGCTCATCTCTCCTCCGATGCTGATTTCACTGAATATCAGCGATTCCTTTCGAGGATGGTGAGGGATCTTCATATCTCCTTTGTTAGGCGAGACAATACCAAATGGGAGACGCATGAATTCCTCAGTGAATTCAGTGCGCAACATTTGGTGGTACTGTCCTGGCCTATTCCCTTCCAGGAGGCGTCTATCCGTTCCTGGCAGTCGCCAGCCGCCCCTGTTCCAGCTCCTGCAGACTACAGAAGAAGGTATTGCGCCCCATTGGAGTCTGTCTGTTCTCTTCCCAACCCGCCTTTGGGATTGGCATACCTAGAAACTCCCTCCGGCCGCCACCTGGCGCACGACCGCCCACCGAACTCAGATTCCCTACAGTTTGACCGGTAGGGCGAAGAGTGTTCTCTTCCTCTCGTGCGATGTTATGCATTGCATCACATTAGGCTCACCATGCTGCCTACAGTAGGCATTTATGGTCGATGCTCTCCCAAGTCCTAGCATCAATGCCTGATATGGAGCAATCCAGATAAGCTATTACCCTCTCTGCTATAGGCCTGGAGCTGGCAAGACACCAAGCAAAGGCATTTTACGATGCCATTGAGGTGGCTTCCAGGCTTGCAGGGACAGCGATCTGTATTAGACGGATGGCATGGCTCCGTCTATCAAGGTTATCACCCCTGGCCTGGCGTAGGGTGATTCGCTCCGCTTTCGGGGGATCCGTCTTTTTTCCTCCAGGGCTAGGAGGCTTCTGCAGGGACTTCCTCCGTCTCCCCGTCCCCGGGGGACACTTCTTAGCTCTCCTCCACCATAGGCTTCTCGTCTGATTAGCCCAGGGTCTTCCCCTCCTGTTTCCCACCAGCAGGAGGCTGAGATCTTGTTCCTCAGGGTTTCTATTATCCCCCCCTTGAGAGAGGGCTAGTATTGCAAGCAATGAATGATGAAGACTGACAAGCTATGAAAATTACGTACCTACCGTAATTCTTGATCTTCTCTTGTATCTTCACCATTCATTACTGATACCCGCCCACCTTCCCCTCAGTGGCGTCCTACTGCAGCGTCTCCCCTCCCTACTCATTCCTCTCCCTTCCTCGTTGGCCTTTATGCCAAAAAAAAAAAAAAAATCTTGATTTTCCGTTCTTCTCTGGATGGATCCTTTTTCCTCAAGGTAAAGGGGAACCAGTAGGATTTATTCTATCCTGAGGGAACTCTTTCTGATTGCCCCTAGGGGTGACCTCTTGGCTTCTTAGCCATGTTGTTCAGTTCACAGCTGAAGAGACCATCCCTCTGTGGCTCGGCCCCAATTTTCAGGTTCCCTCTGGCAGGTATTAATTAATATTGTGTCAGCTTCTTCTGGTTGGTGCTTCTGCACTTCATTAACCTTGAGCTGTTGTTCTTGCCTTGCCTTCAGGGAGTCCAATTGAGTTCCCACTCTATCCTTTCATACAAAGCTGCCATCTGTAGGGCTTAACCCCTCCCCACACACTTCTGTGTTAGCACTTAACAGGGTGCTAAGGGGCATATTCCCTCTCCTAGTTGGGCGCTCTCTTTCCGGAACAAATTTTCTGCCTGGGCAGTCTGTGAGCTCTCAGCTAGAGTGTAGAGGGTTGGGATGATGGGAGGTCAGAGAATCTGCCCTTTGTGTCCGATCTGTACAAGCAGTTAAGTTGAACCTTCTCTCAGTCCTATCAGGAGGGGATTCTTGCTCCCTTGTTTTTGGTTCTGAGCTTATAAGCCTCTCAACTAATGTATTTATGGGCGGTGTTCTCCCCTCTCAGCATCTCTTGTTTTCTTCCCCTTCTTCTTCTTCTTCTTCTTCTTCTTCTTCTTCTTCTTCCTTTTCTCTTTCTCTTTATCTGTTCCTCCCTTGGAGCCGCCCCAGAAGGGAGGCCCTGCGGTCCCTTAGGGTAGGCATTCTCTCTCTTCTTTCTGTCCTCTACCGGCTTATTCCTTTTTCAGTTTATATCCTTTCCTTTTTCTGTCCCTCGGCTCTCTTGCCTCGCTCTCCTTTTTCCTTACCCTTTGTTTTCGCCTCTCCGGCTACCAGAACTGAGATGGAGGAGTCGTCTGCGGCACCTAACGGCCGCCCCTCACGCATGACGCGGCGCATCGCTCTTGAGGGCGGCGCCGTTGGAGCCAACTCCAAAAAAAAAAAACAATCTCCCGTAGCGGGTGCGTGCCTCCGGCACTAACCCAAGCAGTAATGAATAGTGAAGATACAAGAAAAGATCAAAAATTATGGTAGGTACATCATTTTCATATCCCTTCCTAATATCAGGGTACCCTGTTGCCTCATTAGAATAGCATCTATTAGAAGTTGAATGGTGGAGGCATCAGAGCCCGGTAGAATATAAATGCTACATAATGTCAGAATCTGTTGATTCAGTTTGAGCATGGCCAGCGCTAACCTACCGTCCCCATCAGAATATTGATCAAGTGTCTGTAACTGGGAGTGTCTCTGGATCAAAATCACCGCCCCTCTCCTTCTACCCCTCTGATAGGAAGATTCCACCAAATCAGAAAATCCAAATTTGAGCAGCTTCTGGTGTTCAGCTGAAGAGAGGTGGGTTTCCTATAGCAGAAGAACATCGGGGTTCAATTTTTTGAGTGCTCGAATTGTCCAATATCTTTTTATGGGTCCGGCCAGCCCATTTACATTGTGGGAAATTATTTTAAAGGGACCCTGCATATCCAAGGTTAACTAAGAAAGTATCACAGCCTCCAAGCCCCCCCCCACCCCCAAGAGACCAAGAACATAATCAGTATTAATGTCCTGTAATAAAAATAGTTTCCAGTTGAGAAATATGTAATAACTTGATACTCTGCGTCCCATACAATAATTAGGAAGTGCATGTCAACGAAGGCTGAAAGGGAACTAATAGGGCAACTGGGCTTAACTATTACTATCATTATATTAAGAAACTTCTCAATAGGGCTATATAAGGGAGTGAGAACTATATACAAACCCCCTCAAGAGGGTGAACTGTGACTTCCATCAGTGCGCGCTCATATAGAATATGCATTGGGGACAAGTCAGCTGACTGTCCAAAACTGGGTACCCCATCAACTAAGTGAAAGAAGGACCCGGGGAAATTCTTATCCCTAAATTCAGGATGGGGAAGGATGGAAGTTAGGAAAAATAATATCATGGAGAACTGTATAAAAGAAAAATAGGGAAATGTTAGGGGGAGAATATGGCATGGGGAAAAAAGGTGCTGTTCCAGTAGGGACTGACTTGCATATAGCATGTGATTCAGTCAATAGCCCGCTCCCCGTTCTATGGGGGGCGGGGGATAACATATTGCCGGTTTTCCCAAGAGTATTAACAGAGTCTGATTGAGGTACAGTAGATACAGGTTATTGGTTTGGTACATGATTGGAAAATGCAGTGTAGTCCGGTGGTTGGAGCTCTGAACTGTGAATCTGGGAGATGCCAAGTTTCAGTTCCACTGCAGATGCACTGGCTGTGTGACCTTGAGCAAGTCACTTGACCTCCCTGTAATCCGAGTTGTAAAGTTGGGTAGAAGCAGGACTGAAAATGAGATGTTGCATGCCTAGGTCTTCGGATCTGGGCAAATAAATTATAAAATAAAATGTATTTAATGTGTTCATACTCTTTATCGCATGTTTTCTTTAAGGAATCTGCTGCAGTTTTGCTGTTGGCTGTGAAAAATGGCGTGCAAGTGAGGGGAGACTCAGTAATTCAGAAATGGTGACGCTTAGTGATTTGAGATGTTACTGCCATTCAGTGCTGAATCCTGATTTAACACTTTTATAATTTTTTTCAACAGGAGCGTGATGGGATTAGGGCAATCCTGCAGTCTTACGACAGTGAGCTGAGTGGCTCTGACTACTCTCCACAGCTGATCCGCCGTGCTCAGGAGGCAGAGGAGATGGTGCTAAAGGTTCAGGTTCACAACTCAGAGTTGGAGGTAAGGGCATATACTGCCACTGTGTTGAAGAGCGTTCGGAACACTGAACACCTTGTAGTTAATAGTAAGTAAGTAGTTATTTGTATGGTGCCCAATCCCAGAGGCTCTAGGCGCCTTACAAAAAGTCAAACAAGAAAGGCTGAACAGACAGAACATACAGGGTATATAAGTTATACAATAAATTAATAAATAAAATAGTAAGTCACATTAAAATTGGCAGCAATTTTCCAGATATGCTTTCTCAAAAAGATAGGTTTTCAGACTCTTCTTAAATGCCTCCACCAATGGGACCTCCCTCAAAGATCTGGGGAGCGAGTTTCAGAGGACTGGGCCGGCCACCTCAAACGAACGATCACCCGAGGTTTTCATCCTGGCTCTTGAAACTGCTAGGAGGCCCTCGGTGGAGGAGCGAAGGGAGCATACCAGGATAGCAGGTGTAAGGAGGTCAGACAGGTAGCCAGGGCCCAAACTATATGGGGCCTTATAGGTGAGCCCTTCATCAGAGGTGGGTGGGTGGCGAGGATTGCTTGGTGCTATGGTTTGGGGGCTGTGCTTTGGTTACTCTTTGCTTGGAGCTCCACAGTATGAAATATGAACAACCCTCTAAAGCTACACTACACGTTTCCAGGCTGCAACTAGAAGGTGCTATGCTGGTGATTTGTAGTTGACTTTCCTGTCTTGAGTGCTCTGCACTTTGTGACTGCTCTGGTTTGGCAGTAAATTATATCATTGGAAGAGACTTGAACACAGCTTTTTATTTTAGGAGTAAAACCTTTCAGGGACTGAGCCTGTTCAAGAAAATAGAAATCAAGAAAAATTCAGAGCACTTCCACTTCTGAGGTGTTTCTCATCGGAGTGCACTAAATGCGGCAATGCAGAAGCATACAAATGAGAAAAATAAAATGGAGCACACAGTGGAGGATACAGAATACTGAGTTGTTTTATTGCCATGAACACAAGCGCAGTGCTAACAGCCCTGTGCAGTGCCCTACATACGAGCTTCTTCAAGGGGTGGCATTGGTTCATCATTGCATAAATAAACACACATTTAATGAATATTTATACCTTAATTACAATACACGTGAAGAATGTGCTGCCTTTGGCACACTGATATTCATAAACAGTTCTGTATTTCTCTTTGTGCATTTACCATTACAAGTGCTAGTGCAGAAAGTGATACATTTCTGACTTCCGGTTCCGCCTTCCTCCTAATGCGCACCTAGATATCGGAGCTCCGACCCCCGGACGACTACTAAATTGTTAAATTCGGCTATTTCTGCCACCCATCAGTCCCTCCCCACGTAGCAGATTGAAAGAACCAACTAAAGAGCCTTTAAAAATGCCACCGAATGGCCGCTCGAAGGAAAATATGTATAAATACTTGAAGCAGACTCCAGCACCGGACTCACGAGGCATTAAGCAGATGGGAAAGAACAAGGCCCTAGACCTGCCCGCCTCACCAGCTAATTACTCGGAGGATGAAACAGAGAAGGAATTCACTATCACATCTCGGAGGCTAAGTCGGGAGCTCCAAAAAATAAATGGGACTATGCAAAAGATGGAGAAAACACTATTGGAGACCAAAGCGGAGGTAGCAGCGGTGGCTTAATGGTGGGAGCTCGAGGTGGGCCTATCGGAGACAAATACCGCGGTACAAGAGCATGAAGAAATACTTCAATATCTTTTAAAGAGTGACAGAGAATGGATGGAAAAACTGGATGACCTGGTATTAAGATCTCGCAGGGACAATATTCAGATTTACGGAGTCCCCGAGGATACTGAGCGGGAGGATGGAGGCCTTCCTAGAGAGCTTTCTGAAGGAGCTACTCGATCTACCTACGGATCAACCTCTCAGTATAGTTCGCACTCACAGAGCATTGGCAAAAAAAAACAGTGGGCCCGAAGGCTACTCCCCAATCCATCATATTAAAGTTCCTTGACTACTGCACCAAGACATCGGTGCTACAAGTGGCCTGGGCCAAAAAGACAGTGCTGTTTGGTGATACACGTCTGTTTTTTTGACCACGACTTCACCCCTTGCACACAGCAGAAGTGGAGAGCTCTACTTGAAATTAAAAAAATACTTGACAGCACAGACCATTAAAATGCACCTGATTGCTCCAGCTCAATTTTTTTTCTGCCTAAGGGCCCAATGTTTTTTCAGTCACTTACAGAAATGCGCCTTACCCTGTTGGAGTTGAAGGTTCCTGGTGATCTTCTAGGCAAGCCGGATTCCCTTTCACCAGAGGCCAGATGGAGGGAGAAAGAACCATGGAAGCGGAGGAGGAATTTTAGACGAGGGGAATCCATCGATGACCCTCGGTGCTTGAATGGGAAGCAATTGAACCTGAATAGGGAGGCGGATTCACCAGCGGGACTCTCTGGGGAAAACGATGATGCCGCAGAGACCTGAGCGGACATTTTGATATCCTTTTCTGTAAGGCTTTATTGCTCCCTTCTCAATTAGAGAGGGGCTTGCTTACTGACTGGTATATGTATGAAAGCTTGGGAAGGGGGAAGGCTGCTGAGTGTCAGATAGCCGACATGTGATGGGGGATGGGGAAATGTAATTGTGTGGGAGGGTTGTTTCTGGTGGTGCATCTATGCAAATAGGAGGGGTGGGGCTCTTTGACGGGGACCGCACTTTCTTGATCAATGTCCGACCCCGATAACTGGAGGGACGGATTGAGGACAACTGGCGGGGGCTTGTACCTGGTCCTACGCTCCATTGGGTGGTGGCCTGAGCTAAGCTGGATGGTTGCCTTTGAGCCTGTAGAAATATTTTTATTTTTTTCTTCCTGATAGGCTTTAACAGATGGGAACACTATATGTACCTGCCTCTGGGTACCGTCCTTGGCTCTTTCGGACAGAGGGAAGTTGTGGTATATCAACCCCGTCCCCTGAGGACGGAGGGTAGGGGGAAAAGGTGGCATGGATGCACAAAACGACCCTCTTTTTACTTTTCTGGTAATAATTGGAGGGGTGTCTCTTATCTTCCCCGATGCATATCTGTTCCGGGGGGTGGGGCAATAGAAATGACCATAACGGCTTAGATAGTTCAGGTTCAAGTTTATTACAGGAAAACTCCATTGAGCAAGCTCATTCCCAAGGAGGTTCTGGTACATGTATACAGACAAGGACATTAATACATAGGATACAAAAAAAGAGCATCACAGTAGGTTGAAAAATATAAAATACAATTTTAGGTTCATAGGGTACAACCTGCGCGACTTAGGGTATAACATGGTAGATGTAAACTACATTTTCTTGTGAACATTAATAGTCAAGGGTTAGGTTCAAACGGCGGAGAGTAATAAAGTAGCCAAGTAAATAGAAAAGGGAGTAGAAAAGGGAAAGAACAGAGTAAGGGAGGTAAGATATGGCTCAATAGGATCATGGCAGATATCAGTACATAGGGAGGGCATAGAGAGACATATAGATAAAGGAAGAGTCTTAATAGCAGAGTCAATATAGCAACTGGAAAGACGGAAAAAGAAACAATTGGGGTGAGGTATCGACAGGAGGGAGACAGTTAATTAACACGGGTTTGGCAGGCAGTAAAAGCCAATTCCCTCAAAGCGCAAGATGTGCACGTGGCCCACACTGGTAGGGCCACGCCCAGCTGGCTTAACATCGACAAAGTGGGCAGGGTGCAAAGAATATGTTGGAAGCATTGTATATATATATTACATAAAGTTAATTTCTGGTTAAGTTGCTGTTATTTAAGGCAAAATGGGGTGACTCACTGGCATGAATGTAGGAGGTGGAGAGGGAGGTATGGTTAAAATGATGGAAGGAGTAGTCATAACTTATAATGTTTGAGGGATGGGCAATCCAGTTAAGAGGAAAAAAAGTTTTAAATGAACTCAAGTAGGCAGGGGTAGAGATGGCCCTCTTACAAGAGGCCCATCTGGACCTCAAGGAGAGTGCCAAGTTGAAGAAAGCTTGGGTGGGCCAGGTTTTTGCGGCCCCTTATTTACCCCACCCTCATAGAAGAGGAGTAGTCATCCTAATACATAAGGAATCCCCCTTTCAAATGGAGAGTTGTGATGCTGACGAAGAGGGTAGATTCATTATAGTGAGAGGCAGATACAGGGAACGACCCTGTACAATATTAAATGTTTATGCCCCTGACTCGAAGACCGAGAATCATGCCTTTATGAAGAAAGTATTGCTCAGGGCGGCGCCTCCCCCGGGCGAGTTAGTAATAGTAGGCGGAGATTTTAATTTAGTGTTGAACCCCTCGCTTGATCGGTCTGTCCTTAACCGAGGGCCACCATCTAGAGCAGCAAGAAGTCTGGTTAGACTCATGAGAGACCTGGGTCTTTTAGACATCTGGCGTTATTTACACCCAAGAGTTAGGGACTATTCCTGTTGGTCGCCCCCTCATGGCACCTATTCCAGGATTGATCTGGTACTTATGTCTAAAGAATCGAGACACGTAGTAGAGGAGGCCATAATCCAGGTTCAGACACTCTCCGACCATGGTATGGTCTTGATAAGGCTTCCCGGGTCGTGCCTGAAAATAGTCACTTGTTGGCTAGCACACTTACCCGGTCAACAAAAACTAAATAAAATAAAACATGACCCAGAAGTGAAAAATTCTTCATGGAGACTAAATGTCTGTTTACTAAATAAAGCTGAATTTAAAGAGTAGGTGCAGGGGGCAGTTCAGGAATATACTCAATGCAGGGGGCAGTTCAGGAATATACTCACCATAACCCGACACATGAAACTACAGCAGCTATATGGTGGGATGGGCTTAAAGGAAAACTCCATGTTAAAATCAGAAAAAGATATGTAGTATTCTTTTTTTCTGTGTTATAACCTCTTCCCAGTATTTATTATTTCCTCTGACTGTGGGAGTTGTTTTTTCTAACTTTCTCTGGCTATTTTATTGCCCTTAGAGGTTGCCATTCTGGTTTCTTTTATGGCCTCTTGTTCCAGACAGTCTTATTTTTTATTTTTATTTTAGTTGTTTAACCAGGTATAGCACGCTAAGCTGGAAGCTTTTTTACAGGAGCGACCTGGGAGCACAGTGCCCTTTGGTGTGATGTCTGATCGCCCCCGCAGGAAGCCAGTGACTTGTTACAGGGTCTGTCACAGCTCATCCACAGAGAGAATACTTCTTCCAGAGAAGTCACACTGCTAGATTTTGGGCTAGTGTAATCATTATTATTTTTTGATATTGGTACCTTGTCCTGCTATGTTCTGCTGTGTGTGTGTGTGTGTGTGTGTGTGTGTGTGTTTTAATCATGTCACTGTTTTTACAGTGGTTGTGTCTGAACTCATCTGGCTATTCCTCTCAGTCCGTTTCAGTTTTTGCACCAGTACTAGTGCATCAGTGCATCATTTCTTCTCATCACCATTAGTATCTTTAACCCCTACCTACCCTCCACCATGCTACTGTTCCTCCTATTGCTGCTTTGCCTCTCACCTTCCTCGGATCCAGAAGAGGAAACTGAAGCAGCCCATGCCATGGTGATTAGGGCAGCTATTCGGGCTTGTCCCCCTCTGCTGTCCCCAGTGGATGCCACTCAATTCCCCAAGTATATACTGCCGCTTCTGCACTGTAATCCTTGGGGTATCCTACAAAGGCTCACAACCAGTTCGATTACCATAGCCCCTGCTCCATTATTGGCACTATAATGACCCCCTATACCTGTCCATTAAGCTGGTACTTTATGACAAAATCTATAACCACAGCAGGATCAACGCCCACTATATATTGGATCCCAAGCAAGAAGAGAAAGTCCTCTGACTACTCCCTATTCCTATCACTTGGTGCCCTCATCAAACTAATCTTCTTTCTGCTGATCTGTGTTGGCACTGTTGAAATCAACCCTGGACCCACAGAAAGCTCTATCTCCCAGCTGACTTAGCCTCCATAAATGGCCTGAGTTTTCTTCATATCAGCATGCAGCCTCCTAAAAGTTCTCATTAACACAGGCCTGGGTTGCACACACCTTACCTGACTTTCTGGTTATCTCTGAAACATGGCTCAAATCTGCAACAAAAGACAGTGAAATAAATCTTCCCAACTACCAGCTCTTCAGATCTGACCGTCCATCCAGGGGCGGTGGGGTAGTCATCTATATCAAAGCAAACATCTCTGCATCCTGCCTCAATATTACATCACAGCCAAAGGAATTCGAATGTTTATCAATTAAAATAACCCTTCCCAACATATCATCTTTTCAACTGATTGGCTGCTACAGACCCCCCTCTGCAGGCCTCAAACTCCTATCCCACCTAGGATCTATACTTAATCTAGGCCCTGAAGACACCATCATTTTAGGTGACCTGAATTTAAATTGGCTAGCCAATGCATCACACCTAGTAACCTTCTGTGACACTTATGGATTCACTCAATTAATCAAAGAACCAACAAGGATTAATCCAAGAATAATCTCAACAGCACACTCCTGGACATCATGTTGGTAAATCAGCCTCATCTGTATTCTCATGCTGGTGTGCTATTCAGTGACATAAGTGATCACTGCCCCATAGCTGGCATAAGATCAACAATCAAGCCACCCAACCCTGCAAAATTTCTCCCAAGAAGGTCAAAAAGAACTTTAATATTTCAGGATATCTCCATGATTTGTGCCACACCACCGTTGTAAGAATTCTATCTCACAGCTTCAATAGAGACAGCTCTTCAGGTCTTAAGTGATATTATCATAAGTGCCCTCAATATACATGCACCCTCACCAGTGCCAGAACCAAACTCAAATCTTGTCGCTGGTTCTCTGCTGACCTTAAATCCGCGCTGCTTGCCAGAGATAAACTCTGGAAAAGGTCAAGAAAGACCAAGGATCCAAATGACTGGCTTCTATTCAGAAAAACCAGAAACTCCTGCACAAAACAAGTGAGAAATGCCAAGGCTGCCTTCTACACGCTGAATTGGATGCCTCCTATCACAACCCTTCCAGGTTCTGGGGTACCATAAAGGATCTAGGTCAAGCTTCTACCCCTGTCTTACCACCCAAAGTGCACCTAAATAGTGTTGAAATCACTGACAAGCAAGAAATCTTAAATGCCTTCAACGATCATTTCACTACAGCTGGCCTAGCTTCGATTCCTCACCTGCAAACCTATTGAGGTCATCACTAAACTTACAATCTACTGAGGGACAAAGAAGCTGCTTCCACATTCTCCTTCAAATCAATACTCTTAAAAGAAGTAGAAGACCTACTATTCCAACTAGATACAACTAAAAGCGCAGGTGCAGACTCCTGGATCCCTACTTTCTAAAAGTAGCATTGCATGCCTTACTGCCCCTCACTCACCTTTTCAATCTGTCCCTAGCCACTGGTTCTATCCCTCAATATGGAAGACAGCTCAAGTGTTTCCACTACTTAAGGCAGGTGATCCCATGGACCTCCAACAACTATAGGCCCATTTCCATCTTACCAGTACTGTCCAAAATGCTTGAAAAGTTAGTGAACTTTCAGTTAAGTGCCTACCTTGATACCAATAATCTCCTTAATCCAGCTCAATCTGGGTTTAGATCTATGCACAACACCATCTCTGCCTTAGCAAAAGTTACAAATGACTGGCAGACTGCCTTAGACAAAAAGAATAACACCTGTGCTGTGTTCCTGGATCTAAGCAAAGCCTTTGACACTGTGGACCATGAACTACTAATCTCCTCTCTGAACTCCATAGGCCTTGACTCACTCTCTCTTAAATGGTTCAGATGCTATCTCTCCGGAAGAATACAACTGGTAAAAAATGAAGGTGACCTATCTACCTCTAAACCACTCCTAAGAGGTGTACCGCAAGGTTCCATCCTGGCCCCATCCTCTTTGCCATTTACATCAACAATATTGACTCCAGTCTCTCACAATCTAATATTCCTCTTTTGCAGATGATACTGTACTATATTCAGTAATCCTCACCATCAAAAGCCTGTGAGCTTTTACAGTCTGAGTTCTCCCTCCTACAGACAACTTACTAGAAAAGAAATTACTACTAAATGCCAAGAAAAGCAAGCTATGTTCTTTGCCACCAAGAGCTGCTCTTCCACTGTCCCATCTTCACCCCCACAATTATCTACCATCCTTGGTGAAAACCTGGAATATGTGGACAAATTCAAATATCTTGAGTCTGGATTGACAATAAACTTGACTATACTAGCCACATTGAAGAGCTCCTGAAAAAGCTTAGACAAAGACTTGGCCTATTTTATAGGATCAAACACTACCTGACCAGAGATTCCAAAAAAGGCTAATCCTGGCATCATTCCTATCCCTCATATTGACTCGCTGACTTCCTTTATGGTCACTGTTCCTCTCCCATTTAAATAAATTAGACATCTTGTATCATAGAGCTATTAGATTCATTACAGATCTTCCCTCCAGCACCCATCATTGCTCTCTCTACAATGCAGTCAGTTGGACATCCCTACAACATAGAAGAAACAAAAATGCTGCTGTCTGGATCTACAAAGCTCTGACAAACAAACTCCTTCCTACATCTCAGATTGTTTCAACGGATCACATCCAGGCCTTACACTAAGGATCAATAAACTCATCATGCTGAAGATTCCATCACCTACCCGGTATGGAAGGGCTGCATTCAGCTACTCTAGCACTTATCTGGAATTCTCTTCAAAGACCTTGAAATTGGATACCCTCATTCCTTTAACATCCTTCAAAAACTGTACACTAGTCTATTCCCAGAATCATGCAATTGCTTCCATAAGGCCTAGTCCTCTCTCACCCCCTCCTTCCCCTACCCCCTTTTTATACTACCACCTATTTCTTTATTGTTCTTCTAGCTTGTTCTCCAACCTACTTCGTACAAAATGCCCCCCCAAGTCCCATTACCCTAGCTTTATCCCTACAATACTGTTTGTTTCTCTCCTTTAATATGATCTAGGTCCAATGTCATTTTGCCTTGTATATATGTAAATATTTGTACATCTGTCTCATTCTTAAATCTTTGTAGTTGTGTTCATTCAGTACCATGCTTTTGTGTAAAATGTGTAACCTTATATTGTTATGACCACTCAGGTCCATCTTGTAAATGAGCTATGCTCAATGATGTTCGCCTGAATAAATAAAGATTTTGATTGATTGACTAGGCAACAAAAATTGAACATCACCTTATAGGTTGTAACATAGCAGGACAAGGTAGCAATATCAAAAAATAATAATGATTACACTCGCCCAAAATCTAGCATTGTGTCTTCTCTGGAAGAAGCATTCTCTCTGTGGCTGAGCTGTGACAGACCCTGTAACAAAACACTGGCCTCCTGCAGGGGCAATTAGACATCACACCAAAGGGCACTCTGGGAAGACTTTCTGGGACAATAGGCCATACAAGAAACCAGAATAGCAATCTCCAAGGTAAAGTTAGAAAAAACAACTCTCACAGCCAGAGTTAAAAAAACAAAACAACAAAAAAAAAACACTGGGAAGAGGTTATAACACAGAAAAAAAGAATACTACATATCTTTTTTTGATTTTAACATGGAGTTTCCCTTTAAGGCCTACTTGACTGGGAAAATTATACAATATGCCTCTCAATGGAAAAAAGGCAACAAAAAGAGATCACAGAGCAGGAAGCCAAATTATGGGACCTAGAAGTAGAACATAAAATAGCTTTGAATCCAGAGATTAAACAAGAGCTAGATGTCACTAGACAAAAGTTAAACAAGTTGTTAGATGGAAAAGTAGAGGGACAGCTCAGATATTCCTGTCAGAGGTTTTATGAATCAGAGGGGAGGGCAGTCAAATTACTTGCCTGGCAGAACCGAAAGGAAGCTGCTTCAAGGAATACTCTTAAGATGAATACCACACGGGGAGGATGGGCCTCCAATCCTGAAGATATAGCTAACCAGTTTAAAAAGTTTTATAAATCTTTATATTCCCAGGAACCGGTAGAAGATTTTAACCACCATTTAGACAACTTCTTTGGGGGGAACCAGACTCCAACGGCTATCCCAAGAGGAGAGGGATTTCCTGGATTCCCTGTTGGGGATTGAGGAGATTCTAGTGTAACCCCCCTGCAAATGGGGGTTCCCAAAAGACTTCCAGGAGCTTGCTTGAATGCTCCAAGCCTGAATGGTGTTTGGCATTTAAGCCATTTATCAGTGAGTGTTTTTAGAGCCTCTGGTACTGTCTCTTTAAGAGCTGTCTGCTTGCAGACATAATTAGTTTGTATAGGGGGACTGTGTGCTTCTCTGAGTACCACTCGAGCTGCCGCTAATTCACTTCTCATTTTGCAGTCACTAGGAGTGCAAAGGGAACCTATCTGAAAGATGTAACTGTTTGCCAGAAATTATTTAGAGTAATAATGAAATTACAGTTTGTCTAACCTGCTTTCTTTGCAGTCAGAACTGTGTCTGCTAGTTCCCCATTCTAGTTTTGAACTGCTGAACTGGACCAATCAGTGTGGGGTAAGCTAGCTCTAAAATGGTGCCTTGGACGAATCAGAACTTGGACTCATAATCTGAGCCAGCCACAAGAGGATTGTATGGGCAGTGACTCTGGGAGATGTAGTTTAGACTTCAGTGCCTTTTTGGACCAACAGCAGCAGTCTATGTGAGTGACAGCCAATCCAGTCAAGAACTGGGAGGAACTCAAAGGAAATGCCAGTTTTGTCGGTTGGAGTTTGAGTTGAGCTTTGGCAGTGAAGAAGGAAGGGCCCTGTGCTTTTTCAGTGTGCAGTTTTAGTCAAAAAAGCGTGTGTAAGACCCAGAGTTCGTCTGCAGCTTGTTAGGACTGAATCCGTCCTGTGAAAAGAATCAAAGGATCTCTGAAGAGAAACCAGGCTCACCCTGTAGAAGACTGGAAGAATTGCTGAAAATTGCACTCGGTCTGTCAGGAACTGAATCTGCTGTGTGTTCTCGGGTATTGTGCAGTAATTGAGATCGAGATACAGATGCAGCCTGCCTGGTATAGTGCTTTCTTTTATATAAATGTGTGAAGAGGTTTGTGTACCTCAAGTGAGCCCTGCTGACATTGAAGGACCCTATCTTATTTGGAGGTCGTGAGTACTAATTCAGGAGGTCGCTCCCTGTTGAATTGCCACATTAAATCCAAATGGAATTACTGTACTGCTGACTGTTTAATTCTCCTTTTCTCTGTGTGAAAGGGCCCTACCAGCTGCCACGGTTTGGACTAGCCACTAGGGCTTGGGTACCCAGGGACAGTAACTGATAGGGATAGGCCTGTGCACAGAGCCATAGGTAATTATTAGAGTGATAAGCTAATTAACCTGATTTCCCCTGTCCTTGTTATATCCCCTAAATAAATCAGAGCTGCTTGTTTCAGCAAAGTTATACTGCCTGAGTATTTGTCTATGTTAAAGTACTGTACTGTGATTGTTGCACTGTATCTCATTTCGAAGAGGTCCCAGTGCCGGAACCAGACCTGGGGTAAGTGTATACTGTGAAGGTAATTTGATATATTGTGTGGGCCACTAGTGGGAAGAAAGGTTGCAGTGTCCCAGAGGGCTGTGACCAAGTTAGTTTAACTATTGCAAACCCTGACCTCTGGGTGGAGGCACCGCCATTGGATCCAGGCCCCTCAACCTGTTAGTGGCAAATCAGGCAGGGTAGTAGCCCCTGGGATAGCGCCATCTAGGGGTTACATCTTGGAGGCACCGCTGGGATTGTGTGTCCTCTGGTGGCCATATTCACGAACCACTGTTAAGAAAAAATGGGTACCCGACAGAAGTGGCTGTGCACCGGCTGGTGGAGTGGTGTACTGGGGAGGAGATCGACCCCAAAATGCTATGCTTATCCTGGACATCCCCTGGGTATCAATACGGACACTGTGCAGGGAGTACTTTCCAAGGTGGAAGGTTTACAAAACCCTGTGGTGGTGGGTCGGCATGCTAATCTGCTCACCCACACTTTCCTGGCCCTAGTAGAGTTTAAGGATCCCATAGATAGCTCAAAGTGCCACAGACCATTACCCCAGAGGAGCCCTCACTGCTTGGAGGTGATAACTAAGGACAGTAAAGACCGAGGGAATCAGCCCCACCACTATCTGAAACTTTTGAGGAGAAATTTGCTGAATGGTTTGCTGGGAGAGGGAAAACTGTGGAGGACTTGAAGAAACTATTCTTGCCACCTGGGGTGTTCCTCCCCAACACCCTCTCCTGCTCCAGTGCCCGTAATGGTGGCTGAACCAATGCAGACTCCTATTTCTGCACCTGCCATTAGTCACGACTCTTACGAAGGTTGAGGATCTTCTCTGGCACCCTCCCACCCCCAAGGGAGGATGACTGGGAGACCTGGATAGACTATGTTGCCCCCAAGTGCTAGAATGGCAATGCTCGGGCGGCGAAGAGGGTTGTGAGACCTCCGAGGTCCTGCCCTGCTACCATCCGTGCTAAGCGGGCCAGTAACCCTGAAGCGACTGCACAGGCCTATCTTGAGGCCTTGGAGAATGTGTATGGGACCCAGATTCTGATGAGGACCTATGGTGGAGGTAAAAATGCACAACAGTACCAAGGGAGTTGTTGTCTGTGTATGTCTCTCGGCTGGAAAAATTGTTGCAAGAATGCCTCAGAAAGGGTAGTTTGCCAGCGATTGAACTGGACCGAACCAGACTGGACAGAATCCTTAAGTCTGCCCCCTTCTCAGAACTGCTGTTGCTTCAGTTACGCCTGGCAAATCGACTGGAATCCCCACCCTCCTATGATGAGTTAATGAGAGAAATTGAGGAGTTGAGAAAGGCGACTCGGGAGGTACCTGCACCAACAGCTGTGGCTACGACCAGTGACTGAGGTGACCCATCAAGTGAAGTTCAGGGGCAGAGGTTGACAGTCAATGAGTGCTCTGACAAGGAAAAAGATATGCCACAATGGGGCGAACTGTTGAGAGAGATCCAGAATTCAAAACAGTCCCTTTATGAAGGCCACGCCTGCAAGTGGCTGGCCTGACCTATATCCCGACTGCATCTGCTATGGGGGTGGGGGTACCCACCATGTACCTCCTGCTGATAACAGCTCCAAACTCAATTCCTTGACCATGGAAGTGGAGAAACTGACGAGATGTCTCCAAATGCTTATCACGCCGCAGACAGAGATGGCACCCAGGTTTCCAGTTAGTAATACCCCCGCCCCTGGCTCCCAGTGTGGCGCCTCGGCCAGCTCAAACTCAGAAAGTATGTTTTGCTATAATTGTGGGAAAGATGGGCACATGAAAGGAATGCCAGTCCCCAAAAGACACTGACAAAGTTGCATATAGGCTACAAGGAGAGCTTGGAGAAGAAATCAGTGGTTAAGAGGTGCACGACATGATCCCAGTGAGGCACCAAAATGCTAATTCACCGTCCTTTTGTGGCAAGGTCAGTTGCCCAGGCCCCCACTACCGCCTCTCCAGACTGGTCCAGAATAGTGGGTCCCTCCATGGAGACCACTGTAAAGGTGAATGGAGTGTCTACAAGAGCTGTATTAGACAGTGGCTCCCAAGTGACAATTATGTTCCAGGATTGGTATCAGAAGCATTTGTCAGACGTACCCTTACAACCATTAGAAGGACTGCATGTATGGGGGTTAAGTGGGAAGGCCTACCCCTATTCCGGATATATCCGAATTTGGCTGTCTTTCCCCACCTCCGTGGCTGGAGTGGCCGAACAAGTAGAGACCCTAGCCTAGTGTGTCCCCCACTGGACTGTATGATGGTGTCCTTTGTTGATTGGAACAAATGCTCATATGTTCGGAAGGCTGGCACAGTTGTGTTATGAAAAACAGGGTCAAAGACTAGTAGAGCTTTAAGAGTTCGGCTTTAATTAAGAAGGCCTATGAGGCACAGAGAGATGCTGAAAAACAGAACCAGAGGAACCGGTCGGAATTGTATGGAAGAAGGATCCTGAGTCTCTGATCCTGGCGCAAATGCCCAGTGTACCTTACAGGGAGAGGTCCGTATCAGAAAGGATGTTAAGAATAAAATATTAATGTTGGATGCACCAGGCGATGGAAAATTGCCAGAGGGACTGCTGGTCAAGCCTAGTATTTTGCCCGCTAGAGCCCATGCTTATGCCAGAAGGGTAATGGTCCAAGTTCATAATGTGTCTGAAAGAGACATTCGAGTAAACAGAGGTTGCATCCTGGCTAATGTGCATTGTGCAGACACTGCAGTGCTACCCAGCAGCAAGAGTTCAAGGAAGAATGACAGAGTAACGCCTGACTTGTTTGATTTTTGGCGACTCCCGCTGCCAGCTGAATGGAAAGTGAGGATCAGTGAGAAGCTTGCCCAGAGAGACCAGGTGTTTTCTTTAAAGGAATGGGATGTAGGATGCGGCAAGGAGCTGAGCACAATATCCGGCTGCATGACAAAGACCATTTAGGAGAGGTCTCGACGCCTGGCACCTGCTGACATAGATGATGTGAGACGGCATCTGCAAGAGATGTTAGCTGCTGGTGTAATACAGAATCCAGAAGCCTTATGCTTCCCCATTGTGGTAGTGAGGAAAAAGAATGGAACAGTAAGGATGTGTGTGGATTATCGCACCTTAAACCGCGGACTATCCTGATCAGTACACAATGCCCCATTCAGGATGCTTTGGACTGCCTAAGCGGGAGCAAGTGGTTCTCTGTGCTGGATCTCCGCAGGGTACTACAGATCCGATGGCCCCAGAGGACCGTGAGAAGACTGCCTTTATCTGTCCGCTTGGCTTCTATGAATTCATGAGGATGCCTCAAGGATTTCAGGTGCCCCAGCCACTTTTCACCATTGATGGAGCGTGCAGTGGGGGACATGAACTTACTAGAGTGCCTGGTATACCTAGATGATGTTATTGTGTTTGGCAGCTCACTGGAGGAACATGAAAGCAGATTATTTAAGGTATTGGACCGACTGGAGGACTTTGGCCTTAAACTGTCCATTGATAAGTGTCAATTCTTTCAAACATCAGTAAAGTATGTGGGACACATAGTATCCACCGAGGAATAGAGACCGACCAGGCAAAGTTGAGGCTTGACCACCTGGCCACAGCCCAAAAATCTAAAAGAACTGCAAAGATTCCTGGATTCTGTGGTTATTATCGCGCTTTCATCAAGGACTATTCAAGAGTGATCCGCTCCTTTACTTAACCTTACTCAAGGGTATCCCCAACCCACAAAAATACCAAAAGTCAGTCCTCAAGACTGAAAGAGTGTATTTTCATCCAAGTGAAGTATTTGGGGCCCGCTGGACTCTTGATTGTGAGACTGCTTTTCATGAGATCATATATCAACTTACCCATGCTCCAGTGCTGGCCTATGCCGATCCAAGAAAACCTTACGTCCTGCACACTGATGCTAGCTTGCAAGGGTTGGGGGCTGTGTTGTACCAAGAGCACGAGAATGGCCTGAGACCAGTGGCCTTTGCCAGTAGAAGCCTGACCCCATCCGAAAAGAACTATCCTGTACATAAGTTAGAGTTCCTAGCTTTGAAGTGGGCTATTGTTGACCAATTCCATGAGTACTTGTATGGGGCTAAAATACTAGTAAAAACTGACAATAATCCTTTGACCTATGTGCAGACCTCAGCTAAGTTGGATGCCACTGGCCATAGGTGGCTTTCTGCATTATCTACATATGACTATGCTCTCGAATACGAGCAGGTCTGAACCACATAGATGCTGATGCTCTCTCCGGAGGCCTGTTCCCCAGAATGATTGGGTCCGATTAGCAGAACCTGACATTGGGCACTCTGCCGGAAGTTTGACAGGGAGAAACAAATGTCCACGGACGAGTGGACTGCATGGTGGATTGCTTGGGAGCCTCTGAGAATTGCATACCTGTTGCTTATTGCCACTTTTCTGCAATAGACATTGGTGCACTGCCTCAGCTGGACAATGACAGTATTCAGGGCTCAATCTCACGATCCCATGATCAAAGCAGCTTTAGAAGCCCTCTATGCAGGAAAAGATGTGTCCAAATTACGCCCACTGATTTGAGAACTGCACTGTTATACAAAGAAGGTCCTAAGTTGAAACTGATCAATAAACTGTTATACAGAGAAACAGTAGACAGAGGGGACAAGTAGACAAACAACAACTAGTGCTGCCCACTGCCTTCGAGACTCAGTACTGAGGTCCTTGCACAACCACATGGGGCACCTTGGTATAGACAGAACACTTGACTTGATGAGATCCAGATTCTATTGGCCTAAGATGGGGGCTGATGTGGAGCAACACATTCGAACTTGTAGTCGCTGCTTACAGAGGAAAGCTTTGCCCCAGAGGGCTGCCCCCCTTGTTAACATCACCACCAGTGCACCCATGGAGCTGGTCTGTATTGATTTTCTGAGTTTGGAGTCAGATCAAAGAAATATCAGTAATGTGCTGGTGGTCACTGACCATTTCACGAGATATGCCCAAGCTTTCCCACCAAAGACCAGAAAGCATCCACTGTGGCCAAAGTACTTGTAGAAAACTTTTTGTTCACTATGGGGCTCCACAAAGAATCCATTCTGATCAAGGGAGAGACTTTGAGAGTCGTCTGATCAAAGAGATGCTTTCTCTGTGGGGAGTGCGAAAGTCCAGAACCACTCCTTACCACCCCCAGGGGGACCCACAGCCTGAACGTTTCAACCGCACTTTGCTAGATATGCTAGGCACCCTGCACCCAAAGGACAAGCCTAGATGGAGCCAACAAATTAGCACCCTGGTACATGCTTATAACTGCACCAAAAGTGATGCCACTGGATTCTCCCCCTACCGCCTGATGTTTGGAAGAGAAGCTCACTACCAGTAGATGTGTTTTGGGGTCTCTCCTGATGGGGTTCAAGCTGACAACTATTTACAGTATGCAAAAGTTAAAGGCCCAGCTAACTCATGCATTCAACTGGCTCAAACCATGGCTGCCAAAAGAAATCTGGCCAACAAAGAAAGGTATGATAAAAGGTGAAAGCACAGGAACTCCAGGAGGGAGATCGGGTATTGCTAAGAAATCTGGGACTGCATGGCAAGCACAAGATTGCTGACAGATGGCACCATCTCCTCACATTGTAGTGGGCAAACTAGATGATCTGCCAGTGTACAAAGTAAGGCCTGAGAATAATTCAAAGATGTAAAACAATGCATAGAAATCATTTACTGCCCATTGGACAAATCCTGATTGAGTCTGAGCTCCCAGAAGATGCCTCTGGACCAGTGACTAGAGCTGCTGCTAAGAAAAGATCAAGAAAGTCTGCACCTACAGAAGCAAAGTTAAAGTGTTCCCTCCACAAGTCCCAGTTGAGCATGACTGTCAGTCCATATCAGAAGAAAGTGAGAGTGACTTTGAATACTATCCTTCTTACGAACTGAGTCAATTGTTCTGGGCAATCCCTAGTCAATACTGGAGACAAAGCTGGGCCTTCTGGACTGTCTAAGCCCCAAGCTTCATCCCTGGAGCCCATGCTCCCAGAAAGTGAAGTGCAAAGCATCAGATCAGATGAAATGGAATCATTGTGCATGGTTGAACTGTTTGAGCTTTCAGGGAGGAAAATGATAGATTGGGGCAGACTGGTGATACACCGAACAAGAAGAGTATTTTGAGTGCCCTGACAGTCCACTGCCAGTGTCCGAAAGCTCTCCATGAGCCAAATGTTGTGGACTCAGAAACTGTAACTCCTGGAGCTGAAAGTGCCCAAGTTCTAGCCTCTTACCCCATAGAGACTCCTGACAAGTGAGGACAATGCTGAAAATGAGGCTCAGAGTGCAGAGACTATAACAGTTCCCCAGAAAGACTGGTCGAGCTGTAAAGCCTGTGGTGCACCTCAGTTATGATTCACTTGGGAGGCCTGTGGACTTGCCCTCTCAATGTTGTCCATAAAGGAGTGTATGTGTCCCCGAGCTCATTGCCCAAACTGAGCATCAGTGCTAACTCCAAGTTACTTGTGTTGCCCTCTATATGGTGCCCTTGCCCCATCCAGCCCCAAGGTAACTGATAGGAAGGGCCCCTCTTCAGGTTTCATGTACAAGAGGTAATAACTTGAGTTATGGTACAATGTGTATGTAATACTGTGTAAAGTGTGACGTACTGCAATGTTTCAGAAATGTGTTCTTGGTAAAATGATATATTGACTGATGATTACATATGCGAGCCTAATGCAAATGTATATGGTTGCAGTTGAAACTTATAGGTACTTGCTTGACGCTGACGCTAGCTTTCCTGTGTCAGGAAGGGTGTAACCTCTGCAAATGGGGGTTCCAAAAGACTTCCAGGAGCTTGTTGAATGCTCCAAGCCTGAATGGTGTTTGGCATTTAAGCCATTTATCAGTGAGTGTTTTAGAGCCTCTGGTACTGTCTCTTTAAGAGCTGTCTGCTTGCAGACATAATTAGTTTGTATGGGGGACTGTGTGCTTCTCTGAGTACCACTCGAGCTGCTGCTAATTCACTTCATTTTTGCAGTCACTAGGAGTGCAAGGGAACCTATCTGAAAGATGTAACTGTTTGCCAGAAATTATTTAGAGTAATAATGAAATTACAGTTTGTCTAACCTGCTTTCTTTGCAGTCAGAACTGTGTCTGCTAGTTCCCATTCTAGTTTTGAACTGCTGAACTGGACCAATCAGTGTGGGTAAGCTAGCTCTAAAATGGTGCCTTGGACGAATCAGAACTTGGACTCATAATCTGAGCCAGCCACAAGAGGATTGTATGGGCAGTGACTCTGGGAGATGTAGTTTAGACTTCAGTGCCTTTTGGACCAACAGCAGCAGTCTATTGTGAGTGACAGCCAATCCAGTCAAGAACTGGGAGGAACTCAAAGGAAATGCCCGGTTTTGTCGGTTGGAGTTTGAGTTGAGCTTTGGCAGTGAAGAAGGAAGGAGCCCTGTGCTTTTCAGTGTGCAGTTTTAGTCAAAAAACGGTGTAAGACCCAGAGTTCCGGTCTGCAGCTTGTTAGGACTGAATCCTCCTGTGAAAAGAATCAAAGGATCTCTGAAGAGTAGAAACCAGGCTCACCCTGTAGAAGACTGGAAGAATTGCTGAAAATTGCACTCGGTCTGTCAGGAACTGAATCTGCTGTGTGTTCTCCCGGTATTGTGCAGTAATTACGATCGAGATACAGATGCAGCCTGCCTGGTATAGTGCTTTCTTTTATATAAATGTGTGAAGAGGTTTGTGTACCTCAAGTGAGCCCTGCTGACATTGAAGGACCCTATCTTATTTGGAGGTCGGAGTACTAATTCAGGGTCGCTCCCTGTTGAATTGCCACATTAAATCCAAATGGAATTACTGTACTGCTGACTGTTTAATTCTCCTTTTCTCTGTGTGAAAGGGCCCCTACCAGCTGCCACGGTTTGGACTAGCCACTAGGGCTTGGGTACCCAGGGACAGTAACTGATAGGGATAGCCTGTGCACAGAGCCATAGGTAGATTATTAGAGTGATAAGCTAATTAACCTGATTTCCCCCTGTCCTTGTTATATCCCCCTAAATAAATCAGAGCTGCTTGTTTCAGCAAAGTTATACTGCCTGAGGTATTTGTCTATGTTAAGTACTGTACTGTGATTGTTGCACTGTATCTCATTTCACAGGAGGTCCCAGTGCCGGAACCAGACCTGGGGGTAAGTGTATACTGTGAAGGTAATTCTGATATATTGTGTGGGCCACTAGTGGGAAGAAAGGGGGGTTGCAGTGTCCCAGAGGGCTGTGACCAAGTTAGTTTAACTATTGCAAACCCTGACCTCTGGGTGGAGGCACCCGCCATTGGATCCAGGCCCCTCAACCTGTTAGTGGCAAATCAGGCAGGGGTAGTAGCCCCTGGGATAGCGCCATCTAGGGGTTACACTAGCAAGCCTGCAGGCATTGCGGGTGGGAAAGGCCTCTGGCCCAGACGGCATGCCAGCAGAGTTTCATAAAACATTTAAGGACCTACTGGGCCTGCTGCTGGGCGGTGTGTGCAGAGAGGTTCAGCAGAATGGTATAACACCACCGAGCTGGCAATATGCACAGCTCACAGTAATACATAAGAAGGGCAAAGATCCAGGTGAATGTGGGTCCTACAGACCTATCTCCTTGTTAAATATTGATCAGAAGATTTATACCTCGATTTTAGCCAAGAGGCTGCAAAGGGTGGTGGGATGCCTTGTTCACCCAGATCAAACTGAGTTCATCAGTGGGAGACTTTTGCACGATAATATTAGGCGGCTTTTGAACCTGATTACCCATCAACAGTCAGTCAATGAATGCACCTTGGCCATTTTTATGGACACAGAAAAGGCCTTTGACAGGGTCAATTGAGGTTTTCTCCATCGTACCCTGTTGGAGATGGGATTTGGGCCGAAGTTCAGAGAGAGTGTGGGGGCCCTCTATCCTGTCCCACAGGCCACAGTCTGGGTAAACGGGTTCACAACAGAGAGGTTTCTCCTTGCGAGGAGGATGAGGCAGGGATACCCCTCGTCACCTCTATTATTTGCCCTGTGCATAGAACCACTGGCAGGGAGAATTAGATCCACACAATATATCAGGGGGTACTAGAGTGGGGAACAGAGAACACAAAATCTCTCTCTGTGCTGATGATTCCCTTTTCTATATCACCTCCCCGGAAACATCTATCTTGGCATTAAAGCGAGAATTAGAGACCTATGGACGGTTATTGGGATATAAAATGAATTATCATAAATCGGAGGCCATACGGTTTGGAGGGACGGTCCCCAGGAGGGTGATGGAGGATTTCCCTTATAAATGGGCCAGGGCCAATACTGTGAGATATTTAGGAATCAAAATTACCCCACGCCTATCGCCCTGTTTGAGCTGAATTATGGGAAGCTCTGGAGATAAATCTCTGCTGATATTATAAGATGGAGGCTTCTTCCACTCTCCTTGGGTGGCAGAGTGGAAATAATAAAAATGAGTATTTTACCCCGGCTTATTTTTCTATTTCAGGCACTCCCAATAGGGATCCCGAGGAGATTTTGCACTGGGGTCTTAGGGGACCTATCTCGGTTTGTTTGGCACGGTGGTCGATGCCGAATTACTATGGAGCTTCTCTCCCAGCCTAAGGAAAGGGAAGGCCTCGCTTATCCGGATTTTAAACTATATTACTTAGCAGCACAGATAACTCCAATCATTTCATGGTTAAAAGAAGAGGGCGAAGAGGGTTGGCAGGGTATAGAAAGATTTCACTCCAACCGGCTCTCACTGGCCTCCCTTCCCCACGCACCGATTACCAGTCTTGTCTGGTAGTCAGTTAAAAGTCCCTGGACCAGACACACACTTAGGATTTTGATTAAGGCCAGAAAAGTCACTCAAACACCAGAGGGGATAGGCCCATTAACTTCTATCTTGGGCGACCTGAATTTCACTCCGGCACAGATAGACATGGGATTTAGGATATGGAACAACAAAGCCCTGGTAAGGTTTCGCAATTTACTACAGGGAGATGTTATGATGTCCTTTGCACAAGTACAGCAAAAATATAATCTCCGTAAGTCTAATTTGTATAGATACCTTCAAGTAAGGCATTATTTAAACACACATAGATTGATTCCTAGAATTACAAGGGACCTGACAGAATTGGAGGATTTTATGTACTGGTCGGCTAAATTAACTGGTCAGAGGAAAACAATATCAATGGGATATAGGGCACTGCAAGAGGAGATCAAAGACTGCTTCTGGGCCCTGAGCGATAGATGGGAGAAAGAAATAGGGCACCAAATTTCGGATATTCGCTGGCAGGAGGCATGGAAAAAAGGATGGCGCATGCCATCATCCCCAACATGGAGGGAATTTTGTTGGAAATGTCTCTCCAGGTCCTTCCACATACCCTCGGTCATGAGACATTTCCAGGCGGGGAATACAGATCTGTGCTGGAGAAAGTGTGGTCAGGTGGGTACACATGCCCTCATCTTCTGGACATGTCCAGGGGTGAAGACCTTTTTGCAAGGGATATCCTAGACCCTTAGTCTGCCATGGGGAGTCGCTGCCCCTTGCTCCTTTGATTCCCTTGTCCTGGGATCGGATCTTGGGAGTATTAGAGGGAATGAGCAACAGTCGTTGTATAGGCTGCTCTGCTTGGCTGCACTTAAAGAAATCTCAGCTAGACGGCTCACTGCGACCCAGCCAGATCTGGATTCCTGGAGACACAGAGTAAAGGAATTAAAGCGCATGGAAGGCCTCACAGCTATACTGCGACTGACAGAAGAGAAATGCAGAGAGCAGTGGAGAACATGGGAAAGAAGGGCAGTGGGGGAGAGCATTGGGATACTGGATCCCGTAATAGATCCTTGGACTTTGGGGGGGTTCTACTGTCGTTTTTTTCTAAGATGGGGTATCATTAGAGCAGAGTCAAAGTAATGAGAACTGGTCATAAATGCTGTCTTAGACTCCTGGAGAGGGTGGGATGGTGAGAAGGGGACTGATCCATTCCTTTCCTCCCCCTCGGATTGCTACAAGGGTTGGCAACCACAAATGCCTAGTAAGTCTCCCCGTAACGGTAAGACTTCTGTTGAGTCTATGTTTGAAGGGTGTTTACCCCCAGAGTGTATTTTTTTTTTTTTTTTAAAAGAAAAACATGAGAATTTTTTCTGTGCAAAGTGATCTTCTGCTTAGCTTGGTACACTAATGTAACTGCCTGATAACAGGGGCATGTTGCCTCATTTCTTTTCAGAAGATACTTAAATACCCAAGAGTAACGTACAGCTCATAACTACCTGAGATTTATTAAATAGAATATAGCTTGTTTAGAATGATGTTCAGAAGGGGTAGAGTGATTATTTAAATATAAGGTGGTATATCCTTCCCTCTGAGAAGTAGAATAAGGGTGCTGTTTAAGACAGAAAAAGTGACTGTGCATATAACTGATGGAAACTGATACATTTTCTGAGATACAATATGTTTATGAGCTGTACATTTGATTCTGGAAATAAACTTTGAGTTTTAAAAAAAGAAAAGTGATACATTTCTAAACAAATGGTAGGGAAAAATAATAAACGAACAAGGTTCAGGAGGAAGGCAGATTGTACAGAGCACATCACTAAAAACCTTTCACCATTACTTATATAAAAGATTCCTTTAGAGCCATGAAAAAACTATCAAAGAGCCAGATGGCTTGAATATTACGGCTGTTTCACTTTTGTCCAATAACAGGGTGTTTAAATTTTTACTAGTACCAGTCCCCATGCTGTGTGTGTCAACCAGGCAACTTCCAGTGCCTAACTCAATTTATTGCTAAAAACATTACTCTGGCCAGCAAGGGCTGGTAAATCTCTCAAAGTCCCGCACTCGGGAGATTTACCAGCCCCCTGCTGACCATAGTAATGAGGGGATGACTGAAACAGGGGAAGCACATTTCTTAAATATAAGGTTGCTATTATACCTTAAATTTTAGAAAAATAATTTTGACACAAAGTGCATACCATATAGTGCACCAATATAGCAGGCTAGAACAATAATTTAACATTGATGAAATTATTGAAAAACAAAACTTATACCTCCCACCTCAGAAATGTCCTTACCCTCCAAAGACATAAAATTAGATTGCAAGTTAATAACAGATATTTTATCTGCCACACACATCACTATCTCTTCACTCTAAAAATAGAGTAATAAATATTTTGTATGTTATCCGAAGCCTTAAAAGAATTGTAATAATGTCCAAGGAAGGGGTAGTCTAGAAGGAGAGAAGGCAGTAAGAAAGGTGCTGAGTGTGTGGGTGTGGGTGTTGGTGGGGGGTAAGGGAAAAAGGGTATTCGGGCAATAGGTGGGTATGAAGGGTAAGGATGGGGGAAATAGGAAAGAAAGAATGGAAAGGACAATAAAAGAGAAAAGGGGACAGAACACCATAAAATACATCTCATGCATGAAAGCTTCAAACATTCACACTAAATGACTGCAAAACCAGTAAAATGAATCCCAGAAAGGGGTTTGTAATCCAGCTCCACATTCAGACTGGAGGGCTGCAGGTAATTCACTGCCACAGTCCAGTATGTTCCCCTTTATGAGAGAATGTGGGTTCAGTCTCCACCCCAGAGGAGTTTCTGAACATGCTCAAGGGCTGAGGAGCTCTAAATTGGGAACCTTCCAGATTAAAGTTATGTTTCTTTCAAAAATGAAACCCAAAATCAGAACAGCCGTAACAGTCAAGCCACTTAGCTCTTTGGTAGTTTTTTCATGGCTCTGAAGGAATTTATATATATAATATCTATCTATATAAAATGGGGAAATGTTTTTAGTGATGCAGTCCATACAATCTGTATCCCCCCGAACCTTGTTCATTTATTATTTTTCCCTACCATTTGTTTAGAAATATATCACTTTCTGCATTAGCACTTGTATTGGAAAATGGACAGAGAAATATAGAATTGCTTATGAATATCACTCTCCTAAAGGCAGCACATTCTTCATGTGTATTGTAATTAGGGTATGAATATTCATTAAATGTGTATTTATTTACTGTCCCAATGAACTAACACCACCCCCACCCCGATGAAGCCCTGGATGGTAGACTACGTAGGGGTGTTAGTACTGCGCCCATTTTCATGGCAATAAAATAGTTTCTTATTTCTTTATCCTTTGGTGTGTGCTCCATTTTTTGTTGTCATTTGTATGCCATTCAAAAATGTTCTTCCTGTTTGTTCCCCAGCTTTTGCAGGCTCACATCATTCTTCTCTTCAGTTTGTGCCACTGTGACTCTGGTGACACTGAGAACTCTGAAAGCCTGGGCCAGTCCAGTGGCATGGAAGTAGCGCATCACAGTGTCACCTGAGAGACAAGAGACTGAGTGCAAACCCTAGCATCTCACTCTGGGTCTCAATGTACTGCAGAGAAAAGATGCTAGGCCTTCAGGGAAGTGGGATGCCCTTGCTGGCCAACCAAAAAAGGACATTAGCACTACTACCTTCCCCATTGTCTCTCCTGTCTCCCTACCCCATTTAACCCCCGCTATTTACCTCCCTTTACCCTCTAATACCTCGTCCACAACTAGTTAACCTGATAGGTCCTGTCATTCTCTCCCACTTTTCTTCTGCGTCACACCCTAGCTAGGCCCAGGCTCATTCCTAGTGCCGCTGCCACTATCTGCTCACTATTATTCAGTTCCTGCACCTTTCTGACTTTGCACTTTTCCTCCTCATCATGGGTGAGATCCCTTGTAATCTAGTGTTTTTGTGAATTCTGTAATATATTTTTTTTTGTTAAATTCAAGTTTATTGAAAGTGAAGAATCAGTATACAGCCAAAGTATTTCATCACAGACTAGCAGTAAGCTTTACACTCAGTAATCGCTGTATATACTTCCATTTTCTTTACATCTTAGCATTTCATCATAATACTATAGTAAGGTCATTCATTTATATACTACTTGCTTAGTTCTCCCTCATTATTTCAAATAATTTTTTTGGATAGCAAACCTTACAGTAAAAGAAGTTATAGTTAAAAGGTCTCTAGCTCCCTTGTAATTCAGTGTATGGGGCCCCTCTCCTGGCATTCCCTTTCAGGTCAAGGCTTCACATTCCCTCATGTCCTCATACCCTCCCTGGTGTGGTATTTGAGGGATGGTTATGTTTATAGCACCCCCTCCCCATCCCGTTCCAGGTCTTCGAACATTGACCATCTTGTCGGTCTCCCAGTGAAGGTTGTTAGTCTGTTATTTATCTTGTGAGTCAGTTCCTCCGTCTCTTATAATTTCTTGAGTAGCGGAGAGCCATTGTTTTATGTCTGGCGGGTCAGGAGAAAGCCATTTTCTGGTGATTGACTTGTGGGCGGCCGCTAGGAGGATGTTTCAAAAATACAAGGCATCTGCCCCTCTCAATTCCTTCGGGTGCAGTCCCAACACCATGTTCTTCATTGTGAGTTGAGGGGATCCCGGGAACACCCTGGAGATGACCTGCATCACCTGTTCCCAAAATGGCTTTATGATATCGCAGTCCCAAAATATGTGCATGTGATGGGCTTATTGAGCTCCGTAACACCTCCAGCAGCCCTTTGGGGCTCTCCCCCCCCCCACACTTTTCCTGAATTTCAGGGGTGTAAAAGTACCTCACCCTAATCTTCCAGGCAAATTCTCACCAGCCAGGCGACTGAGTGGTGTTATTGGCAGAATTAGAGATAATTTCCCACTCCTTGTCTGTTATGCTTAAGCACTCTCCCTCTCTCATCTGTTTTTTATTGAAAGGGTACCTCCAGCTTGGAGTTGTCTGATCGCTTTATAAAGTGCCGAGATATGGCACCGTTCAAGTGTTCCCGACATGTCAGAGTAGATTACCTGTAAAAGGTTCTCTGTGTTTGGTTCTGAGCCAGAGGAGCTCCATATAACATGGAGGTGAGCCCTCAGCTGCAGGTAGCGGTAGTGGTCTCTTTTTCTTAGATTATATGTCTGCTTAAGGGTTTGGAAGTTTAGAACTATGTCCTCTGTAATCATCTGGCCCAGCCTGTGTAAGCCCAGTCTAGCCCATTGCTGGTAGGTATGATCCAGCTTAGCTGGAGTGAACTGTTCAGACCAGGCGAACCACTGGAGTGGCCAGATGGCCCCCCTCAGTACCCAACTTGGACCAAAGCCTGTGTGTCATATTAAGGGTGCCGTCTACCACCCGTGGGAGATTGGCTTCCCTCCCAGGCAGGGAGGCATCCGCAACTCAAGCTCCCAGAGAGGGGGGCCTGCTGACATATGCATCTCTGTGTCCTTCCAGTGGACTTCGTATGACGTGGTGCTCCACAATAGGGCGTATCTTAGGTATGATACCATACAGTAAATCTCTAGGTTAGGGACCACCCTCCCCCCCTTGTCTTTTCAGCCTGTAGAGTGCTCATTTTTATTTGTGGTTTGCCTGGTGACCATATAAACTTGGATATTGCCTTCTGCCATGTTTGAAATTGTTTCTGAGGAATGTGGACGGGGAAGGATTGAAAGAGGTATAGAAATCTCGGGAGGATGTTCATTGTGACTGTTTGGATTCTGGAGTGCATGTGGAGTTTTAAGATCTGCCATTTATCTGTATTTTGCTGGATTTGGGACTGCAGAGGTCTGTAGTTTGTTGCAAAGAGCCCCCCTAAACTTTTTGTGATCTGTATGCCTAGGTATTTTATTCTCTGTTTGTCCCAGTTTAAAGGGAGGAGTTCAGTTATCTATGGTGGGGGTTTATAGAAGAATCTAAGGACATCTGTTTTATCTTTATTTAGGGGATAACCTGATTGAGAGCCAAATTCCTGCAGAGCCCTCCAGATTTCAGGGATGGATTGGTTAGGGTTAATGATATAAAGTAGGACATTGTCTGCATATAACGAAATTTTATGCTCGATGTCTCCTGTCTTGACCCTGGCAATATCTGGGTTTTCTCGGATGGCGCAGTCCAGGGGCTCTATGTATAGGGCAAATAAAAGGGGTGAAAGGGGGCAGCCCTGTCTCGTGCCCCATCCCTGTGGGAATCTATCTGTTATACTCCCATTAACTCTGATATATGCCTGAGGGGCTCGATATAATGCTTTCAGGGCTTCTACCATAGACCTGTGAAATCCAAATCTGTTCAGCACCGTGAACAGGAAGGGCCATGAAACCCTGTCAAATGCCTTTTCGGCATCGAGGCTCATTAGGCAGAAAGGGTTTTTTCCTTGGCCCACCCGGTCCACGATGTCTGTGGTACGCCTTACATTATCAGGGGCCTGACGCACTGCAATAAAGCCCATCCGATCTCTATTAATGAGCTGGGGGAGGAGGGGGAGAAGCCTGCCAGCCAAGATAGTGGTGAAGATCTTGTAGTCAACATTTAGCAGTGAGATGGGGCGATATGCGGCACACTCTGCCGGGTCCTTTCCTTGCTTGGGTATAACTGTGATAGTAGCATAATCGCAGGAGGGTGGTGTCTCCCCCCGTCCACCCAGATCTCATTGAAGTTGTTAAGTAGGTAAGGGGCTAGTTCTTTCTTGAGGGTATTGTAGATCTCACCGCTAAAGCCAGAAGCCAGAAGGGGAAGGAAGGAAACATATTCAATTCAGTGCTTTAGAGTAACTGGTAATTGCTATTTTTCTTTTAAACTTAGATTATGGGCGTTTAGTGACACTATACTTTCTTTGTTGTCTTTACTTATAATTGTTTTTGGGCTGTTGAAAATTTAAAACATAGTGGTGGTGTAATTCTGTGCTGTCTTTAATTGCTGCAAATTTTCGCCCCCCTCCTCCCTTCCCCAACTCTTAATTATATGCCCTGATAAATCTGATTGACAGGAGCTAAACACAGGGTATAGTAAGGGGTGTGAAGTAGGAGGGGTATAAGGGGAAGAAGCCCACCCTCAGCACAACAAGTGTTTTGACTCATTTATTTATTTATTGGTTTTTTTCCTTTAAAAAAAAATATCTGAGGATTAGTGACAGGATTTTTAGTACAGTAAATTAATAAAAAGAGAACTAGGAGAGCTTCAGTAGCAGACAAGTAGTGGAATTGCAGTATAATGTGGGGAGTGGTGCAATGCAGTGGCTGTGGGGCAGCCATATTCAGGCAGACCTTCTGGACACTGAGGTGCTGCCCTATCTGCATGCATCTCTCTGGACTGCGGGATGAGGTAGCCAGACTCAGAGCGGAAGTAAACTGGGTCAGGAGTACCATCACCCCTATCCAGGGACCACCCAGTCCAATGCAGCTGCCTCAAAGGATGCCGAGAATGAGGAGCACTTGGATGACAGTGGGCTCAGGGAGAGTTAGAGCAGTCAGGCAGAGGCATATCCCAGATCCTATTCCACTCAAGAACTCATATGCCACACTGGCAAACGAGGACAACCAAATAGAGGTACCCAGAGAAATGGAAGGAAAGGATGTGGAGGTTAGCCAAGGAGGTGACCTCAGCGGGGGAAAGCAGTGGACCCCAGAGGAGGAGGAAGCGAATCCTGGTGGGGGACTCCATCGTAAGAGGGATCCAGCTAGGAACGCAGGAGGGGGAGGACAGGGAGGTGAGGTGCTCACCAGGTGCCACGGCATGGAGGGATGGAAGGAAGATCCTGGGATCACTGGGAAGGCAAGACGGGAGGGTGAGCTGGATGTCATTATCCACCTAGGTACTAATGACCTGGCAAATGGGGAGCCAAAGGAAGTTCAGGAAGAGTTTAGGAAACTGGGGAGGGTCTCAAGTAGCTACTTCTGTCACTTTCTCAGAAGTACTACCTGTGAGAGAAGGGAGAGCATAGGAGTGCATGCACCAGGAACTTTAACTCATGGTTGAAGAACTGGTGCAGTGAGGAAGGGTTTGGATTCATTGGTGACTGGGGACCCACCTGGAGGGATGGAGGTTTGTTCAAAGCCTGACGGCCTGCATCCATCCTGAGGGAATCAAGCACTCAATGATAAGTTTAAATGCTACATTGACAAGCATTTAAACTAGCAAAGGGGTGGCAGGCCAGCAAGGAGGGTACCCATTGCTCACCCCACAGCTAGCAGTGGAACCAGTGAACCAGAGGAGTGGCTATCTCTGCAAAGCAGTGTGCAAAAGATGGAGATTAGTGCCCAAGAGGTGGATAAGCAGAAAAGGGCAAAATTCAGCAGAAGGGCAGACAGCAAGGAGAACCGGGATAAATGACAACCAAGAAAGGGGCTGGAGTAGAACAGTGAAGCAGTCTAGGAGGTCAAATCATGGAAAGCCATGTGTGCAAATGCCAGGAGCCTTAGCAACAAGATGGAAGATCTGGAGGCTGTCATGGTACAGTCAGACCTGGACATTGTGGCCATCACTGAAACCTGGTGTAATGATAACCATGACTGGGAGATGGCCATACCTGGCTACAACATATTCAGAAGAGACAGAGCAGGCAGGAAGGGAGGAGGAGTGGCACTGTATGTGAAAAATGACATAAGGGCCACAGAGATCCAGGAGGAACAAAATGGGGGACAGATACTGTGGGTTAAGCTGGAAAGGAAAATGGGGACAGCCATCCGCACAGGTGTGGTCTATAGACCACCAGCCCAGGAGGAAGAAACAGATAGGGAGCTGATGCTAGCCATCCAAAGGATGGCAGACAAGGGTGAGGTAGTACTGGTTGGAGACTTCAATATTCCAGATGTGGACTGGAGCATCCCAGCAGTAGCATCAACTAGGAGCAGATTTATCCTGGACTTCCTTCAGGGTGCCTTCCTCAAGCAACTGGTCATGGAACCAACTTGGCAGAAGGCAATACTGGACCTTGTGCTCACAAGCGGGGACAGTGTGATGGGGGTAACAGTGGGGGAGCACCTGGGTAACAGTGACCACCAGTCACTGTGGTTTGAAATCACAGAAAGAGCAGAACCAAACCACACAAAACACGTATCCTGGATTTTAGGGGGAGACTTTGGGAAAATGGGGAGATACTTGAGAGGCATTAAGGGAATGGGACAGGAATCAGGGGTTGAGGAACAGTGGGAGTATTTAAAATGGGGATTACAAGAACAACGAATTATGCATTAAGCAGGTTAGCAAGAGGAAAAGGAAGAGGAGACCATTATGGTTTTCCAAAAGAGGTAGCAAAGAAAGTGAAAGCCAAAAAGATTGCATTCAGGCACACAAAAGACACAGGCAGAAGGTGATGGGAGAAGTACCAGGAGAAGCAAAGGAGGCAGGGAGGTCAGTAAAGAAGCCAAAGCTCAGACAGAAGAACACATTGCAAAATCAGTGGGTAGAGGACAAAACCTTTTACTGGTACATAAGTGAAAAAGAAAGACAAAGGAGGGATAGTGAGACTGAAGGGAGGATGGGAGCCTGGAGGATGACAACAGTAAAGCTGACATATTGAACAGGTATTTCTGCTCAGTGTTTACTGAGGAAGAGGGGGTAATGGGTCTGAAGGGAGTACAAGGGTGAGAATGGTGCGAAATGGACACAAGTCCCTTGCGCAGAAAGGGTCCTGAAGGAACTGGAAGTAATAAGAGTTGATAAAGCAATGGGGCCAGACGGGTGCACCCCAGGGTCCTTAAAGAACTAAGAGAGGTGGTGGCTGAACCTCTGGCTATCCTGTTTAGCCGATCACTGGAAACAGGGAGGTACCCAAAGACTGGAGGACAGCAGATGTAGTCCCTTATACAAAAGTGGGAACAAAGAGGAAGCAGGAACTACAGACCAGTCAGCCTCACCTCGGTAGTGGGGAAGATCATGGAAGCACTACTGAAGGAGAGATTGTGGAACATCTGGTTGTCAATGGACTACAGGACCCAAGGCAGCATGGTTTCACCAGGGAGGCATGTCAGACCAACCTCGTTGAATTTTTGACTGGGTGACTGGGAGGTGGATCAGGGGAAGGCAGTGGACATGGCCTATCTGGACTTCAGCAAGGCCTTTGACACTGTGCCACATAGAAGACTATTGCAAACTGGGGAATATGGGTGTGGGCAGGACAGTAGTGTGGTGGGTAGGTAACTGGCTGGGTGGCAGGACACAGAGGGTGGTGGTAAATGGCTGTCACTCCACAGAGGGAGAGTGACCAGTCGGTACCACAGGATCAGTGCTGGGACCGGTCCTATTCAACATCTTCATCAGTGACATTGCGCAGGATCTAGAAGGCAGAATTTCACTGTTAGCTGATGATACAAAGCTCTGTAACAGAGTAGACACACCAGAGGGTGTAGACAGAATGAGAAGCGACCTGCAGAAACTTGAAGAATGGTCAAGGGTTTGGCAGTTGAAATTCAATGCAAAGAAGTACAAGATAATGCATATGGGGCACAAAACCTGGCACAATATATCAGTTGGGGGTGAGGTATAGCATGCACGCAAGCAGGAAAGGGATCTTGGGGTCATCTCTGATGACCTCAAGGTAGGGAAACAGTGTGACAAGGGCAGCAGGTAAAGCAAATAGGATGCTTGGGATGTATAGGCAGGGGCATCACCAGCACGAAAAGGGAGGTCATAATTCCGCTATACAAGACACTAGTGAGGCCCCACCTGGAGTACAGTGTACAGTTCTGGAGACCATACCTCGAAGGACATAGACAGGGTAGAGAAGGTTCAGAGGAAGGCAAACAAAGATGGTGCATGGATTGCATCACAAGTCCTATGAAGACAGGTTGAAGGAACTGAACATGTACTCCCTGGAGGAGAGGAGGAGAGGGGATATGATAGAGACATACAAGTATCTTACAGGGAGGAACAGGGTGCAGGAAAACACTATTTTAAGCGAAAAAGATGTTCCAGGACTAGAGGGCATGGGATGAAGTTGGAGGGAGGACAATTCAGAGGAAACATGAGAAAATTTCTTCACAGAACGGGTGGTGGACAAGTGGAACACCCTGCCAGAGGAAGTGGTGGTGGCTGAAACAATCACGGGATTTAAGAATGCATGGGATAGACATAAAGGAATTCTAGCGGTCAGGGGTAAGGGGCAACAGACTTCTAGGAAAACAAACTGAACTTACAAGCTCAAATGGGCAGACTGGGTGGGCCATAGGCCCTTATCTGCCGACACTGTCTGTGTATCTATGTAAACCCATCTGGGCCTGGACATTCCCGGTTTTTAGATGTCCTTTGACCTCCTCCACTTTGAATAAGTGAATGGGGGTGGCCAGGGCCATTCGTTGCAGTGGGGTCAGTGTGGGGATCTTTACGTCTTTCAGATAGTTATTTTTGTCCGGGGTGGATTTAGTCTGGGCTCTGTAAAGTTGTTTGTAATAAGTGACGAAGGCATCTCTGATCTGGTCAGTCTTGTATACTGTCAAGTCTGTTTTAGGGTGGGTAATCTTGGTGATGGCTGCTCTAGCCTGCCTTTGCTCAAGTCTGATGGCTTGTAATCGAGAAGTTCTAGGGCACCCCTCGTAGTACATTTGTTTAAGATAGGAGAGTGATTTTTCTATTTCTGATTGATGAATTCTTTGTTAGGCGTTCTGTGGTTGTTTTGATTTCCCTATCCTTTTGCTTCATCCATTTTTGTTGTTGTGTCTGCAGGCTTTTTAATTGATTATTAAGCTGTATTAGGAGGGCCTTTCTCTCCTGTCTGTGGGAACCTATAGAAATACGTTTCCCCCTCATCGTGGTTTTGAGGGTGTCCCAGAAGGTTTGAGGGGCCACCCCTGGTTGGGAATTATATTCTGTAGTCTGGTCAATAACTGCTTTAAGTTTGGTTACTACTTCCTTGTCTCTTAAGAGGGAGGTATTCAGGTGCCACTGAGTTTTCTTTTGGGGCATTCCTATGTCTGTTTCAACAAACAGTGATTGATGGTCTGAGTGGACTGTTGTACCCACCCAGGAGTGGCCCACTTTAGCTAATTCTCCTGCCCGAGTTAAAAACATGTCAATTCTTGAGAATGTTTTGTACCTGGGAGAGCAGCATGAGCAGTTTCTCGCCTGGGGATACTTTTCCCTCCAGATATCTAAGAGACCTGTTACTGAGAGAAGTTTGTTGAAAAGCTTAGCTTTTCTTGACCCTGGAGAGGGAATCTGCGAGGTGGTGTCTAACTGCCGGTTCAGAACACGATTCAAATCCTCTCCTATGAGCAGAGTTCCCCATACCTTTTCCATAACCAGCTTGAGAAGCTCAGAGTAGAACCCAAAGGGGGATCCAGGGGGAGCGTACACATTTACTGAGGTTAACTGTGTGTCTTGCACTTTTCCCCTGACAATGACAAACCTCACCCCCAGGTCTGCGATTATCTCTTCCTCCTCGAATGGCAAACTGGCCGACATAAGGATCGCTGCTCCTCTTTTTTTTCCCCCCCTTCCAGGGAGGCGTAGTACACCTTGGAGAAGGTTTTAGTCTTGAGTTTCTCAGCCTCCTGGAGGGCGAGGTATGTCTCTTGTAAAAATACTATGGGGCAATTCTGCTCTCTCAGGAATTTTAAGACCCTTTCCTTTTTATGGGGCTATTGAAGCCATTAACATTATATGATAACACCTTGGTACCTGAAGTAGTCATCCTACTGCTTTCTACCAGAGAGGGAAAACGTAATTTAAAAATAGTGGAGTATACGTAAGCTAATCCTAGGGCTAGAATAGTTTAAAACTTCCCTGCGTGAGTCCGGTCTGTACTCTGATTCAATTTGTAATAACTATTAAGTCAAGTAGATAGGAGTAATAGAACACTGAAACACAGTCAATTAGAACTTTTACAACCAACTATTTACATTAAATAAAGAACAGCCTGAGGTTTTCTTGAAAAGGTAAAAGACCCCCCTTTAGATGTTATGAGGCTGCACTTCAGAGTCAGGCCTCTATAAAGAGAACCTGAGTGGTGCCTACCTTAGCACTTGTTACCCAGTTGTTCTGCTGGGTTTGAGTTATTCCCCGGGCACAGTTAAATATGCCCACAGGGTGTACCCATGTCAGGTGGTGTGAAAAATTATAGATAGTTTGTGCCTGATCCATCTGGACCGGGTCGGCCCCCTTGGTCATCAGGGGAGTAAACGTAGTCAACCTATTAAGTCTGGGGAGGCCTTTCCCTCCATTGAGAGGGGTGCAGGAGCCTATTTATAGAGTCCGTGTAGGGGTTGCCTCCGGGGTCGCTGTTCTGTCCTTATGTGTCTATCCTGGGCATACTGCTATGGGGGGGTCATGAAGTCCCAGACCTCTACTCCTAGTTGGTTGGGAGTCCATTCTGGCAGTGTCTATAGTCTACAGACCCCTGAAAGTCGCGCCCAGCACTGCAGGGTGTGGCAGTTCTAGGCCTCTGCAGCTCCTATTGTATTTCAATACGCATTCAGTCTAACTTTAAAACATTCACAATGCTTAAACATGTAACAAACCCCCTCGCCTTCCAGTAACAATTGGGCAAGTGTCAGAAGGGGTGAGAAACCAGAACAGATACCTTTACTCTCAGGATTCATCTCCTACACCATTCTGAGTTGCCCATACACCTTCCCTGAATCAGGCACAAAGGTGGCCAACCGTGCTAGTCCCCGATGCCCCCCGCCTGCCCGTACAGAGTCCCTCAGCCTTGCCACCCCACCTCAGCAAGACAGCCCAATGCACAGGCATGGACTAGTCAGATGTCTGTGCCAGGAGGCTGGCAAAGGCACTGTGTATGAGGACCTCGGAGCCCAGCTCCATGTCTTAAACTATGCCACTAAATCAGGTCAGTGGGCTGGGAGGCTCAGGGAGAACAGCCCCCCCCCCCCAAACCCCCGTCCGGGGAGCATGAACATCTTATGGAGTAATCTTGAAATGCCGTAGTGAATGCATGCATCTGTTGCTTGCAACCACACCTCCGGAATAGGTGTGACCCCCCCCCACAGAAACACCCAGGTGGCCTTATGCGAATGTCGGCCTTATACAATTAACAAACAATGAAAATGTCTCAAGCAGATTGTGTCTAGGCTGGTGACCAGGGCAGCTTTCCCGACCACTCAAGCGCCTCCGGGGGAGGGCCACGCCACATAGAACAGGGATCAAGGTAGTCTCTGTGGATGCATTAAAGGCGGCCCCTCTTTGGTATGGGGCAGCCTTTCAATGGGGTCTAAGAGCAACTGGAGAACAAATAAGGATGAATAGCAGACAGTACTTGCGCTGCTCTGAATAGTCCCTTTCAGGTGCCGCGTTGATTAAGCTTTGTCTTCTGGGTTTGTTCTTCAGAGGACTGGCTTCCTCTGTCGGCGTCTTCGTTGTCTTTTTGCAGGCCAGACGAAGTGGAGTAGGGTTTAAGGAGAGCCGAGACGTCGGAGCGCAGGTTGGTGTGTGGGGTCAGTTGCTGCGCTCCTTTTCTTCTAAACCTGTTCTAGGCCACAGACCATGCCATTCGCATCACCTCTCGCTTGAGCTGCTCTTTAATCAGTGGGGGCATAGTGATGCCTAGATCGTCAAAGAGGGGTCACGCAGCAAGCAGGTCGGTGAAAACCCGTGGAGTAGGGTTTAAGGAGAGCCGAGATGTCGGAGCGCAGGTTGGTGTGTGGGGTCAGTTGCTGCACTCCTTTTCTTTTAAACCTCTTCTGGGCCACAGACCACGCCATTCGCATCACCTCTCGCTTGAGCTGCTCCTTAATCAGTGGGGGCGTAGTGATGCCTAGATCGTCGAAGAGGGGTCATGCAGCAAGCAGGTCAGCGAAAACCCGTGGGCCTCGATCCGTATTGACTCTCAAACGGGCAGGGAACAAGATCTGCGCATGGATGTTTTTACTTCGTAGTTGTTTAGCTATGGGCCAAGGAGTTTTCCTCTGTTCCTGGACTTGCGAGGTGTAGTTGTTATCAATGGTAAGTCGGTTCTGTTGGTACATGATCTCATGCTGCTTCCATGCTCTAGTTAGCAGCTCTTCCTTTGTGGAATAGAGAGTGAGCTTAGCCATGAAGGATCATGGTTTTGCCTTGGCTTTGGGAGGCTTGGGGGCCAGTAACCTGTGGGCTCTGTCCATACTGAGTTCTAATTCATCTGGTAGATTTAGGGTGTCTTTCAGGAGCATCTGGAGGAAGGCAATTACGTTTGGGGCTTTACTCTCTGCACCTTCCAGAACTCCATATATTCAGATATTCTGCTGTCTATTATGCTCCTCAAGATAATCCAGCTTGCTGTTGAGTTCCTTCTCTCTGGCAAGAAGATAAAGGAGGAGCCTATCATGCCGATCAGCTTGTTCGACCACAGATGTCAGGCCCAGCTCCAGCTGATCCACTTGGTGTTCGATTCCACTGAGCTCTGATCGGAGATCGGTAAGTGACTTACTGATTTTGTTGACCGTGAGGGCCATCTGGAGGATTGTAGATATCAGGTCAGAGTCTACTGTCTCGAGTTGTGATTTGGGAGCCATGTTGTCTCCTCCAGCCCCCCTCTACTTGCATTTTGCCCGTTTTTCCTTTCTGTAGGAGTTCCCGGAGTTTAAATGCCAGTGTTTCCGGTTGCTTCTGGATGTTTGCTTTAGACCGGGTGGCTTTGGCTGGTGATTGCATGATGTGAAAGGTCGATGTTAGTTGAATTAAGTCAGAGGCGGCCCGGAGTCTCCGATTCAGGCAGCCATTGAAGTCCTGACATCACCGGAAGAGCTGAATTCTGTAATATTGTTGACAGTACTGTGACACTGTATACTTTATGTATTTAATATTGTTTATTTTGACAATGCCTCACAGCTGCATATGTTCCCACCTGTCTTGTCTCCCCCTCCTTTTCATTGTATGACGAGGATCCTTCATAAAGGAGCTTTTAGCTCAAAGGATGTATTTCCAACTGTACAAATAAAACAAAATGTGACATCAGGCACACTTCAGCTGTCCTTGCCAGATTAAGGGTACCACTGTGGTAATTGGGGACAAACAGTGGGGAAGAGGGGAAAGAAAGAAATTGTAAACCAGGGTTTCAGTAGCACTGCAGGGTCTTCCTCCAAGTTATAGTAGTGTTGTAACTGTCAGGGCAGTTTTCTGTTTCATGTCGAATGCAGTTTGGTCAGAGCAGGCTTCACAATGCTCTACAGCCTCCTTTGATATAGTTCTCTCGTCATCAGTTTCTGGTCATGCAGGGTACATGCAAAGTTACGTACCAGCTCAGAGCTGGTGAGTGGGTCAGAGTCATGGAACCACTGACGTCTGGCGACCACAGTTTTGTGGAGTTAGAACTAGTGATAAGAACATCAGACTCCCTTAAGGGCAGTGGTTATGGACTTCAAATGGGCAGATTTAAGCCAGATGTGGGAAAAGGTCATTGGAAACTTGGTGGGTGTGGATCAGATTGGGAAGGGGGGGGTAGAGGAAAACTGAGGAGTGATCAAGGGGGCAATTCTGGAGGCAGCAGACTCTTGTGCAACAAAAGTCACCTAAAGAAGCAAGCACAAAAGACTGATCGGGGTCTCAAAGGAGGCAAGGGAGTCTGTGAGTGGAGAAAAATAGGGTCTTCATACGGTACAAGGTGGCTAAAGGGGAGGAGAAATACCAGATCAGGCTAAAGGAGACAAAGGCAGACACAGAGCTGCAGATTGTTGAGGGTATTAAATGGTGGGGTGGGGGGGATTCTTTTGATACATTTGGGAGGAAAGGGAGGCTGGGGGGGATTGTTAGGCTACTTGAAGGGGGACGGGTAGTGAAAAATGAACAGAAGGCCAATGTTCTAAATAATTACTTCTGCTCAGTATTCCTGGTTGACGACAGTGAGCCTGTACTGGAGTGAGGTCAAGGTAGTCGCTTGGGAGGGGTCAGGAAATGAGGAGAGTACTGATCAGAGCTGAAAGGGTAAAAAAAAGGGCTCAAGGCCCTCTGGGTAGATGAAGCGCGGACCAGACAAAAGGTGCTGTGCTCAGGACCAGGACAGCCCTTGATGAAGCCTTACGTGGCGAAGCGCCGGGGCACATGAACTTTTAGTAGTCCTGAATGCTTTTCTTGATTTGCAATAAAAAACCTTTTTAATACAATTCAACTTCAGCATTTCATTTGAGTCAATACGTTAACTGGAGGTTACACTCCTGGCTCTGGAATGCGAGTGCATTTTGTTTGTTAGATGAAGTACTGGGCCTGGATGGTCTGCACCTGCTGGTACTTGGGGAACTGTCTTTAGAGATGGTTAAACCCTTGACTAAGCTATTTAATGGATCACTAGAGTAATGCTAAGGCACTGGAGGTCTACAGATGTAGTTCCACTCCATGGAGGAGGCAGTGAGGATCCAGGCAACTGCAGGCTGGTCAGTCTTACCTCCATTGTAGGTAAGCTGATGGAAACCATGGTAAAGAAAAACCTGGTGGTCTACTTAGAGGAAAACAGAGCAGGATGGCTAGCAGCATCGGTCTGTCTCAGAAGGTCACATCGGACCAACCTGACTGTTTTTTGACTGGGTCACTAGGGTGGTAGATAGAGGGAAGCAGTAGATTTGCGACACTTCAGTTTCAGCACCATCTTCGATTTAGTGACGGATGGACCTAGGAGTAAAGAATGGTTTAGTTGGGTTATTGGAGAGCTGGCTAGGGGGAGGAAATGGAGGATGGTAGTAAGCAGGGTCAAATCTGGGTATGGGGGGCACATGGGGGGTGCCGCAGGTGTCAGTTCTGGGACCAGTCCTATTTTAGTTTATAAATTAGTAGCATAGGGGAAGGTATTCAGGGCAAGATGGATCTCTTTCCATAAGACACAGAGCTTTTTAGCAGGGTGGGTAGTGAGGAAGAACTGGTAAGGGAGATTCAGACAGATCTGGAAAAACTGGAAAAGTGGTCAGAAGTTTAGCTGTTGTGATTCAACTCCAAGAGGGTGCATTTATGAAATGGAATCCATGTATCGTGTATTGGATGGGGTGGGGTGGGTAGGCTGAACACTCACATTCAAGGAGAGGAGCCTTGGAGTCCTCATCAGTGACTCCCTCAAGCAAAGCAGCCCATGCAGTAAGGCCTACAGTAAGGCATCCAGGATGCTGGGGTGTGTTGGGAAGGGTTTTGATAGTAGTGGAAGGGAAGTGATACTGCCCTCATACAGGTCACTGGTGAGGCCTCACCTGGAATACTGTGCCTAGTTCTGGAGTCCTCACCTGAAAGAGGACATGGATAGACTGAAGTTGGTACATTGAAGGGTCACCAAAATAATCCACGCAGGTCTTTTGAGGAACAGCTAGAGGATTTAAACTTGTGCTTGCTGGAAGCCGGGGGGAGGGACATGATAGAGACTTGTAAGTTTCTTAGAGTATAAATAGAGTGCATATAGAAGACTTAAAAATAGGGATGCTGTCATGAGTGGGCCTGGTTAGAGGTTAGCTGGGGGGTATGTTCGGGAGAGATATTGAGAAGTTCTTCACTGAGAGGGTGGTGCAGCCATGGAACAGATTGCTGGTGGAAGTGATGAGTAAAGGTACTCTTAAAGAGTTCAGACATTGCTGGGACAGAGTATGGGGACTAATACTCCCATTGTTGTGAATTATAGTGGGAAGAGATGCATGGAGAGACGGGGGGGATAACCTTGCAGGACTCTAGGTTGGGGTGTGAGGCAGCAATACTATGGACAGACTCAGTGGGCCATTGGCCTCTTTCTGCTGTTAGAGTCTATGTTTCCGTATTCTGTGCTTATAGCATTTGGCTATTGTCCGTACTGCCTTTTTCTATCAGTAATGTAAAGCTTCTGAAAGAACATACAGTACTTCTAGTAACAGCAGAATAGCCACATTCCCGGGACAAAGTGACAAAAAGTACTGGGTCATTCTTCACCATGGATTCACCCTTACAGTAAATGTGGCACAAGCATGCAGGCAGTTGTGGGTAATCTGGGTCTTGTGACCTGCTGAATCCATATCCTGTGTGTTTTTGTTGGAAGCAGTTAAACATAGATTCCCAAACCTCTGCTCTTTTCATGGAGTTGTCCTGGGAATCTAGCTGTTCTTTTACTACAGTGATGTACTGTTGGTTCATTAGGCTTGACTTGACTTTCCCTGTAACTTGAGCATTTTCTCCAGGTTGTTGGCATGGAGACAAAGCTACTGTAACACGGTTCGTATCACTCACGGGGGTGCTGCACAAGGGAGTCCGGTCATGGTAAAAAAGTGTTTTATGCACTTCTTGTCCCTGATGTTGACCCCCTGATGTTTATATTTGTTTCTAGAACCATTTACCATGTATAGTGCTGCATTTAATTGAACGGTTATTGTGTTTAAATGTTGTAGCTGGCAGTCGGCCCTGATATCAGCAATGTCCCATAATATCAAGAAGCAGTATCTGTTGCATGCTATAACTGGTCAACCAACCCCACCCACGACGTGTGTGATAAAACCTATAGATGGTAGCCATTAGTCTTTTAGGCCTTCGGTTGACTAGATCTAGGTTCAAGATGGAAAACAGGTATGGAGTTTGGTGTGTTGCCTCCACCTATTGGTCTCTTTGTACAGGGGTTGCCAGGGTGCTTCCACACAGGAAGTAAACACAACCCCCACCCTGAATGACATGAACCCCCATAACCCAGTTCCCTCCTCACTTATCACTCTAAACATGCAGTGAGTAACAGTAACAAAAGGGAGCAAAGGACTCAGGACTGCAAATAATAATCAAGGGTACAGTTGAGTAGCATACGGAGCAAATACATCTCCTCTTTGGTGTGTCTAGTCTCTGCTTCCTCAAGCAGTGAGAGACCCAAGATAGGACCAGTACGTAGCTCTAAATGAATTGTTACCAGCTCAGTATGTCTTTCCTGGTAAAACTTTTGAAATAAAGATAGCGTCTGAATTCTGGCCTCTTGTATGGTTGTGTGGTCTACCGCCGTCAGGCTGTCACATTACAAAATTTGTATTCATTCACCAGGATCAAAACTCCATTGATCAGTGGTCATCTCTAAGGGGACCGTGGATAGGTGTGTATGTGTGTTTTTTTTTTTTTCCTTCTCCTATAGGCATACGCAGGGTATAGGTATCTACCTGTGAAATAGCTAATCAGATGCTTGGATATGGGACAGGGATAGGCCTTGAACCCTTGAGAGTAGGATGGAGGAGGAGCAGCAGCAGCTGAACTCTAGAAGTACAAGTAGGTTCGGAGATGGGCTGTTGAAGAGCAGACTGACAGTAGAAGGTGTGCCTTTAATAGGCTGTGGCAGAGGATTGTATGAAGGACTATTTTTTCTTTTAGTTTGCAAAGAGGCAAAGCCTTAATGCTGCACACTGGTAACTCTACGTAAAGAACTACAGAGTCCGTATTTGTGTTATTGTGAAGCTGCTGATTTGTGTGCAAAGTAAGTGGTAACACATGGACCCAACGAATGCTGGCACTGACAGGTAGAATGTAGCGACTGATATGGCTGGAGTAACTGTGCAGTTTATGATTTAACAAGATTTTCTTTACGATGAACATCAGACAGCTTTGTAAATGCCTGGCGTGTTAAACTCTGAGCAGATGTGCCGGAGTTATTAGCCGTTGATAGGATTATAATATCTGGTCGATGGTTTTAGAGGTCACACTAAACCCCGTTTTCTGCCTCTGGAAAGGAGACTGAACATATGGTGTTTGATGCACTGAAATTGTCAACCTCATAATTAACTGATTAGAGCGCATATGGCAGTTTTCGCCGTTATAAATTACTTCTTAATGCAAGGGATGTTGGGCAGGCTTGAAGGTGCCATTGTGAGCAAATATCTCTTCATTAGTGTGGAGCTGAAAGCTCTGTAAAATGGACCTGTTTATGTGCTTGCATTTTATGATCATGTTGCATTCCGTTTACAGAGTGGTGTATTTTGGAATAGCAGTACAAGTCACATGAGTACTTCACTTTGTTCTATCTAATCCAAAATGTGTTGGCTAACATGATACCTTGGCATACGGGGAAATAAACCTATCTAGGGGGCTAACCAGATTATAAAGTCACAAGCTCGAAGCATTTATTTCTTGCATGCCACACTTGCCCACCTTTTATTTTATATAATACATCTGGATGGTTAATGTTCATTTTAATCACAAGTATGTGTACAGGGAAATAACTGATAACCACTTCTAAAGGGAAAAAGTCCATACATGTAAAATATATGTATATTATATATGTGTATATATATATATACAGTATACAGAGTCCACTCTACTGTGCAGGGTACCCATACGCTTCCCTAGTAAGCAGCAGTTCATCCAGGCATACCTTGAAGGCATGTACTGTTTTTATATTTACTTGATCCGCTGGTAGGTCTGTGCCACAGGTTTACTGCCCTCTGGACAAAAAAGGACCTTATAACATTACCCTTTCATTTACCACCTGTGAGTCTTAGGGCATGTCCCCTAGGCCTGCTGGAGGACACCGGATCAAACATCTCCATGTGTACAATCTTGTCAATACCCTAGAGTATTTGGAAGACTGAGATTATGTAGTCAGCACCTTGTTCTTTTGTATAAATAGGGAGAAAAGTACAGTAGCAAGGACGATAGTCTTTTGATCCAACTTCTAGTGGACGATAACTTGAGTTTAACTTACTGTATAGCGCAGTGGATTAAGACTCTGAGCTGCAGATCTGGAGACCTGGGGCTGGACCTGGGTTTGAATCCCACAACTGCCTAGGTTCATAGTGTGTGACCCTGAGCAAGTCACTTAACTTCCTTGTGCTCCCACATTGCATCTGGAAACAAGCTTTGGCTTACTGTGCTACTCCTGGTTAAACAATGTCCCCTTTCCCATTTAGAAACAATTTTTTCAGCACTTTAGAAAACTCACAGAATATGTAAACAAAGAAATAGTCAAAAGAGAAAATGTTCTTATGTAATTCGTTATAAAAGAGAACATTTTTCTTATGTAAAAAAGCATTATAAAAGTCACATTCTTTGATATACTGCAGCATCCTAATAAAACAGAGTATCACAGATGTTGGGCACCATTGGAGGGAGGGAGGATTGGAACCCTTAGATGAACCTATTAGGGGGTGAGATGCTAACCTGTTGGACATATATATTGTACAAAGAAGTTACAGTATGCAGGCTTTTGTGGTTGCACAGGTCCCTCAGCAGCTGACAGAGGGACCTGTGTGGCCCCGAAATCTTGCATACTGTAACAACTTTTTGTCAGCGCTGCTTATGAAACCGGACAATGGACGTGATGGTCACAACACAGAAGCGGAGCACAACGAGGCACATAAACAGGTAAATGTGACAAAAGCATTTTAAGTTGCAAGCAGAATAAAGAAAAAAGGCACTGGTCAATAAAACTTAGTCGGGGAGCTGAGTATATAAAGCCCTGTCTTGTGTCAGAAAGCACTTCAGCGTGAGGCATGACAGACCTGGAGTCCTTTCTGATCCGAAATTACTATCAGGTTGATTTTTAGTTTATAAATTGTGGTGGCCACCAGCCAGTATTTGACCCAGTATTGCATGCCCACAAAAAATTGTGGTAGCCCACTGGGAAATGTGATTTTTGGGAAAAAGTAAAGAAAATGTAACAATTAAATGATATTGTTTCTAAACATTGTAAACAGTAGTGTTCTCTTGGATTTTAAGTTTAAAAGACAGGGTGTATTGTAGTTGAGTTTGTATTATAGCAGTCTGTTGCAGTGCGGGATACATTGCTGAAAAACAATAAGCATGGACCAGAAATCAATTTGTATTTAGTTATATTTCACAGAAACATAGACAATGATGGCAGAAAGGCAGACTGTGCATCTAGTCTGCCCATATTTCCCTGTCGTACCTCAGGACCTGTTCTGTCTGTGGCTTTATGCATACCTTATTCCCCCTTCTGTCTTCTGTGTTTCCACCTCCCTCATCCTGCTGAGTAATTACTATACCCTTAGTCTATCCCAGCTGTGTTTGAAGTAGTTTATGGTTCAGGCACCCACCACTTCTGTTGGCAGACCCTTTCATGGCTCAGACACTCTTTCTGGAAAACTTTCCTCACATCCTTTTTAAATCTTCCCCCAGTTAACCTCCACTCATGACCCTGTGTCCTAGCTTTTTTGTTCATGGTAAGAACTCTTCACAGTTCACCATGTTTATTCCCTTCAGGAACTTGAAGGTCTCGATCATATCCCCTTCCCTTGTCTGGTTTTGAGTGAATACATGTTCAGCGCCTTTAGTCGATCTTCATAGGATCTGCTTTCCTGGTCTTGATTCATCTTGGTCACCCTGTGTTATATCTTCTCTAGGCTTTTCTTCTTTTTTAGGTGGGGACTCCAGAACCAGGCACAGTACTCCAGATGTGGCCTATCAGTGCCCTGTACAGAGGTAACAGTACCTCCTGCTTCCTACAGTTGATCCCCTCTCCCAGTGCACCCTAGCATCCGGTTAGCTTTGCTGAAAGCCATGTTACGGTGGCTGGTTTGTTTAAAGGAATTTTCTCTTCTAAGGTACTGGGCTTCATAGCCAATACCTTATGGCAGGATTAGCCAATTGCTGCCAGCATTATAATTTTTAACTGTGTACTTTGAGCAAGGGAAGGGAATCGTAACTGCAGCTGAACCCACGGCCAGCCTGATCCCTTCCACTTCCCAGTCTGCCTTTTCCGCAGCTGCGCTCAGACGTTTTGTGACATCTAAACAGGGACAGCGCAAGGGCGCCAGCCCATACAAGTCTGAGGAAATTTTTTCAGTGCCATTTTACGTTAGTTTAAGCAATCTTAGAGGAAAATGAAAGCTACCACTCAGTTAATAGGGCCCCTGTTAGTTGAGTGTTGGTCACTTCATTGCCAGCTGGGTCATTGCTGCTGGGGTCAGTGCTGATTTTGGTGCCAGTTCCAGCACTGTCCTCAGTGCTGGGGATCTCGTCGGTGCTGGATTTGATTCTGGTGTAGCCTCTGGCAGCCACCCATCATCCTTTGGGGCTGGTGGTGCTGAGGTTGAGTTCTGGATTACAGGGCATCTGATCCACTACCCCCCTACAAACCTCCCTCTGGGGAGGAAGTGGAAGAAGATGAGTCTGACCATGGCTTATAATTTCTGAAGGCAGCGACGAGGACACGTTTTTCAGTCTGGATTCTTCAGACCCAGGCATAACTTATGTTCTTTAGGAGGCTCTCACTTCCAGTCTGTGCTCCGAAATATGTATTCTGCTGTTAATTATGAGCCTAAAGTCACTGACTCAGGTAAATGTCTCCGACTGCAGTGGCTAAATGTTCCTACCATATTGGTCAGTTTCGTTCCTCCTATCTCTCCCGACTTTGAGACCTTATCTAATGTGGTCTGGAGCAGGCCTGCTTCAGTATCTTCCAACTCCAAGCAGATAGATAGGAAATACACTGCCCCTACGGATAAACCAGTGTACGTTTTTCAACCTATAGTTGATGCCATTGTTATTCTCGCTGAGAATGACGAGGCCATTTTTTCCCAGGAGGTCACTGTGGATCCTGTTAACAAAGAGTTGTGCACACTATGGGCAAGAGGGCCTTTGCAGCAGCTACCTTAGGCATGCAGTTTGCTAACTACAAGGGGCATTTTTCTAAATATGATTATACCCTTTGGAGCTTTCTTAAATTTCTGACGGAGTCCCTATAAGAATTCAAGACTAAATAAAAGCTTTGCTGACTGCCTCATGTGGAATTAAGTACAAGAGTTATCATCAGCTCAAAGCTGGACACTTCCTTCCACTCTGCTGCTGCAGGCATCTGCATCGTAAGGCATTCTTGGCTATGAACTGCTGTTTTTTTTTTTTTCCGATGTCCAGTAGCAGATTATGAATGTTTCCTTTGGTGGAAATTACCTGTTTAGACAGCTGGTAGAGAAGTGTCGAGGCAGAAAACTAGAATGACCCTTAAGATGTCTGTGCTAGCCCCAGCTAACCCGCAGAGGGGGAAAGGGCGTGGTTTCTTTCAGAACAGGCAGTCCTTTCATGGAAAAGGCAAATGAGCCCAAAACAAATCTCAGCCTCTCCAGCCTCGGAAGAAGGCACAGACACCAAAAGCACCCAGTGCCGCCCTCTGAAGTTTCAGCCCCTGTTTTGCCTCAGTTGCCTGAAGCAGACCACTTCTCCCATGTTGGGGGGGGGGGGGGGGGGGGCACCTGACCCAGTTTTACTATCAGTGGGAGTCCATTAAGACAAACAAGTGGGTCCTCAGGATTATTAGTGTACAACAGCAGCAGCAGCAGCATTTCCATAATTCATATGCTTATGCACACTGCATCACACTTGACTGAGAACATGAGTAACGCTTGAACAGTTATCAAATTATTAACACCTACACTGCAAAAGAAAAAAAAAGTTCAGTTACGAAACCATGACATTTCAAGCAGGAGTAGTGAAGCAACCAGGCTCCTTTATGACCTGATGAGCCCTACCCAGGACATAACTCTCTGCACGAATCTAAAATGGGTTTTAATGAAAATTTTCAATGCTTGTGTGTGGATAGCATGTGCCAACTGACTGCAGTATAACTGTGTTTGGTCCCTGCACTGCCAGTATGTAAATCAGTGCTTTATACAGCCCTTTGGGGTAGTGTGCATGACAGGTACTATATCAAAGCAACTTCTGTATTATTCTGCAGTCCCCTGCACGTACCAATATCTAACAATGCTCAGTAAAGCTTTTTGGGACTCATTGTTTACATAAGGTGTTTTATACTCTTTCATGTATTTAACAGAGCCTAAGCCCACATTCTTTGACCTGACGTCTGCTCAAAATGCTTAGGAGCCCTGTAGCATTCAGATAAGCAAACCAAGTGGTGAGGGGAAAGAATACTCAAGAGTTCAATGAGACGTTTGAGTGCTGATTTATAAATCATATCTTCACTGAATTATTAAAATACACAAGACACCCTAGTAGCATGCTCTTGCTGCCTACACACTGTTCTGAGTCACTGACCTAACCATTGCATTTGTAAGTTGGATACAATTAGTTGGCCCCTGCTCTCCCCATGGAATCGTAGTTTTCAGGCCCAAAAGTGAGAAAGTGGTTTCATCAACATTTTAATTTTAAAGAGCCCCTGATGTCTCAGAGGTGAATCTGAAAAACCTAATTCTAGGGGCGTTGCATACGGTTCATTATTCACACTCTGTCAGTTCCATTGGAACAGTCTGATTTGCCTAATATCTTTAAGCCAAGCTCCTCCCACCACCCGGGCGGTATATCCATCAACTCCTCCCCGTGACGTCAGATCTCTGCTGGAAGAACAGGTCACCTCCTTTGTGGCTTCCACTCAGGATTTAGTGCATCACAGGCTAACTTTGTCTTTCAACGTCTTTCCAGTTATTTGGTTTCTTTCCTCAATTCTTGTGACTCATCTTGTAGATCTTTTGATGGAGCAACAGAAGCCAGGGTTCAAGTACTTCATTCAATACTGACAGAAGGTGTCGGCCACCAACGCGCATGGCATGTATGTATATTGCCTGGGCAGGCAGTACAACATGGTCAGGCGTGGAATTTGTCTTGGTATGCTTCCTGAGTCCCTCAAGGCCACAAAGCTGTGGCTGTCGCTGGGTTGGCTTTTGGAGTAGAATCCGAAGGACCACCCTAAGGGTCGCAAGAAGGCCTTGGCTGCTGCCAGGTCTGTCCAGAAACTTGTGACCTGAGAGGTGGAAGTGTCAGCTGCTGCAGTGTGCACCTCCTCAGTCTCTGTGCTTTTCCCAGCTGTGGCCAGTGTCGAAGGGGGGGGACCTTCACCGGAGGCTTCCAGGACATGTGTTTGGGCCTGCAGACCCTGGAGGGAGGGCCCTGCCCACTGTGGTGCCAAGTACAAGCGACACTGATGCAGGTCATGGGACCAGGAGAGATCGCAGTCCTCCCGGTACCTCGACTCACCTGACTGCTCAACAGTGGTCGAGTGTCCCTTGTTTGAGGGATGGGTCGGGCAGGTTGAGGGTTCTTCGGTATTCCTGTTGACCCAACTGACTTTGACTCCAGTCGAGCAGCCCGTAGAGATTTTCCTTGAGCCTGTTGACCAGCTGTCAGATGAGGTTGAGCAATCGATCTTTCAAACCCTGGTGCTCCTGCTTCTTACTCAGGAGGGTGTGGATCGGTCAATGTCCCTGTTCGGTCATCGGCAGGAGCAGCCTACTACACCTGTTCTACTTAACACGAGCAGACATGTAGTATACCACAACCAGCTGGAAGGCTTCCTTCGCTGTCAGTCGTCTGGTCAAGGTCGTGGTCATAATCTTGGTCCAGGCATTCCAGCTCTCAATCCCGCTTTACGGGGAGGCATCACTGTTGATGCTCCTCAACTTCCTTATCCTTGGGTGAGGAGAGACACCATTGCAGGCCAGCCAGTGTTATGATGAGCTCCTCTGGCAATAGTGGGCCATTGCGGGGCAGGGTAGGTCTCTACCCCCTACAGCTTCAGTCACCTGGCAGCCACCAGTACTGCTGCTGCTGGTTCATGTTTCGCAGCTGCTCTCCTAAGCTGTTTCTGCAACTCTTTAGGTGGAGCCGCCACCACCACAGCCAAAGATGGGTGCTCCAACCAAGGACGTCCATTCAACCACCGGCTTGACAGGCCAGTTGTTTGTGCAGATCACTCTTTGAGAGGAAGCCCAAGTGATCTGGTGAGAAAATGTTGAGCCCATGACCTCCTCGGGGATTCTCCTCCTCAACCGGGGATTGGGCGGTGAGCCATCCACTGAACATGGCATGGTGTCCTTCAATGTGCTCTTCCATCTCACATCAGAGTCTGTGTCAGTCCCACTTGAGCCAGTCCCAAAAACGGGGTAAGCACCCTTCTACGGGCATTTTGGACCAGGAGATTCCCCAGTAGTTTCTTTTCCCATGGCTTGAAGCCATTATGGAGTTAGATAACTCCAGTAAAGGTAATCTGTACAGTTGCAGTTACCTTCATTGGAGTTATCTAATTCCAGGCTCTGGACTGTGAGTGCCTTCTGTTGGTTTCTTGTTGATTTGGGCCATTGCCCTGCACTTGCACCCTGCCTTGATCCCGAGCACAGCACCATTGTTCTTTACCTGAAGTCATTATGAGACTGGCCCTGGAGCTTTGGTAGTGTCCAGCATCCTGCTCTGCACTCACTGCCGTTATGGTCTGCAAGTATGCGGTGCCTACTAGGTCCCTTTCTGGGTTCTTGGACTACCCTTGGTGGAGAGGTTAGTAACAGATTCGGTGTTGTGCAAGTCCAGACACCAGGAAGATGTGGACAAGGAGTTCTGTAAGATGGAACTCGTCAGGTGTATGCTGTGGCATCCTTTATTCATCTGTCAGGCTCTCTGTGGCATGATGATGATGGCCAGTTTCGGTTACTTCCTGATGGGGGTCTTTGATTCTGTCCCCCCCTCACCCCCTGGCTGCTCAGCAGTTGGTGTTGATGCTCATCAGAGACTAAGGTCAGTGGCTGGCTAAGTATCAGCTCCAGATGGGTTTGGAGATGGGTGATTCATGTCGCTGTGCCATGGCAGCGGCCATCTCCATGCGTTGCAGTGCTTGGCTGTATTTGTCCACCTTCATGGCAGACACCAAGCACAAGCTGGCCGATGTCCCCTTCTTGGACACTGTCCTGTTTTGCCCTGAGATTGAAGGACATCTCACCCGTCCAGTGCCACCCTAGATTCTGTAGCATTGTCCCAGAAGGACATGACAAAGAAGCCTATGAAACAGGCTTTCCAGTATCGGTCCATTCAGCCACAGTCTCCTTGGCAGTAGCCCCAGCAGGGGCAGTACCAGACCTGTCACCCCAAGCCCAAGTCTTGGGGTCTGGCTGCTAAGATAGGAGGGAGCAGGGGTTGTGGTGCCTCTCCAGCTGCAGTCGCTATTGCCCCCGCAGAAGCTGCCCAGTGATGGTTTGGGGGGGGGTCATCCCTCCACCCATCCTGTCCCTTTCTACTCTCCCTGTAGGAGGTCAGCTGCATCACTTCTTGCCATGTTAGTCTGCTATCACAGTGGACAAGTGCATGTTTCCCATAATGGACAGAGGGTTGCCTCTGGACGTCAAGGCTCTCCTGCCTTACCACCTCCATGTGCCGCTTGAGTCCAGGGTGCTGCAGGACATGCTGTCTACCCTTTGGGAGGACATTGCTCGGCTCTTTGCAAAAGGAGCAATAGCCCATGTCCCAGATGCTCTGGCCAGTCAGGGTTATGTGTCCAGGTACTTCCTGGTCTTGAAACGGACAGGGTGCTAGTGCCCCTTATTGGATCTGTACAGTCTGAACCAGTTCATGCAGAAACCTCAGTTTTTTTGAGCTCCTTCTCCATAGAACTCCTTTTCTTCTTTAGAATATGGGCTTCCAGGGATTGCTGCCGCCTTTTCCGGGTAGCTGCATTGAAACTGAGGCAGTGCTGGCACTTCTCGACCAGGTGATCGGGGCCTAGGCAGAACAGGCACAGGGAGTGGCCGTCCTTGTGCGGTAGCTGGGCGCCACACGAATCGCACTTATTCTTGTGCTCGGAGGGTGTAGGGGACGACATACACCAACGATAGTACTGATGTTAGTCAAAAAAATAATGATTTTTCGGTTAAAAAAACTACAAAAGTAGGGCTGATGAAGCACGAACTTTTCCACGAGGCACTGCACGAGCTAACGGCAGGAAAGAACTGGAAGGCGGGCGTTCAGGTCCGCCCCTTTATACCGATGTCTCCTGGCGCTGGTCACCTGACATGGGGGCGGTCCCTCGCCAGGGACTGCTAGCTAGAAATTTTTCCATGGGGTCCTGCCGCCTGCTGGCGTCAGTCCTATATGTAATTACCTACTGCAAGAGCCTCTCTCGAAGATCTACTGTTACGGTAAGTTCTTACGTAACTGTACTTTCTGGATGGTCGCTCTGAATCAGATCATCCCATCGTTGGAGCAGAACATGTGGTTTTGCTCCCTAGCCCTCCAGGATGCGTTTCTCCACATCCCAGTCTGTCAGTCCCAATACTGGCACCTCTGGTTCTGAGCAGAAGGGGTCCTGTACCAGTTCCAGGTCATGCCCTTCAGCCTCTTCATGGTGCCCAGGGTCTTCAGCAAGTGCATGGCAGTGGTGACAGCACACCTGCAGTGCCTCAGTGTCAGGGTGCACCCCTTCCTGAACAACTGGCTGTTAGCTGGTCCGTCCAAAGATGCTGTGGAGAGGTCCAGAGATCTGGCTCTCCAGACTTGAAGAAACTTGGGCATGTTGGTCAACCTGGACAAGTGTGAACTAGTACTCATGCAGGTGATCAAGTTCATCTGGGCAGCACTAGACTCCCTGTGGGCCACGGCCCACCTCTCTGAGGACCAGGCACTGGATCTTACCTCCTTTAGCCTGATCATTTCAAGTTGGGCTTTCATGCCCTGCCTGGGATTTTATGAGGCTTCTGGTGTACATTGTGTCCTGCACCAGCATGGTCCGTGTGGCCCGCTGGCGGACGAGCCACCTCCTGTGGGAGTTGGGCCATGGTCTCATGGCCTATACCACTTGGACAAGCTGGTCACAGTGACCTAACCGATATGGGATGCTATCCAGTGGTGACTGATCCAAGAACACTTGGAGGAAGGAATCCCGTTTGTCTGCCCAGAGCTGACCATCACGCTCATGACTAACATGTCTCTGGTGTGATGAAGAGTGCACCTGGGGGAATCACAGATCCCATGGGTGCTGGTCACCGTGGCAGTCCCATCACCACATAAACTTGCTGGAGCACCGTGCAGTGTGACTTGTGCTGACAGAATTCTCTCCTCTAATCAGGGGTCAGTTCATGCAGGTTCAGATGGACAATACCACGGCCATGTTCTGCCTGAACAAACAGGGCAGAGCTCACTCCCTTTCCTTGTATTGGGAGGCCCTTTTTTACCTGGACCCTTATGTGCAGCCTAGGTACAGTTCTCCTGGTGATTCATGTTGCAGAGGAGAACAGTCAACTGGCAGATGATCTCAGCCAGTTAGGAGAGACATTGCACATGTGACTCCTGAATCAGGAGCTGATGAACCACCTGTTCTCCTATTGGGACACTCCTCTGGTGGATGTTTGCCACCTAGGAGAACATCAAACTGTGGCTGCTTTGTGCCCACCCCGCACAGTCTAGTACAGTGTTGAGGGGTGCTTTTGCGAGGCCCTAGACCCCAGGCCTCCTGTATGCCTTTCTTTCCATTTCATTCACAAGGTGGTGGTCAAGGCCCAGAAGGACAAGGTGCGGATGATACTAATAGCTTCAAAGTGGCCAAGGCAGTTCTGGTATCTGGATCTCCTCAGCTTAAGCAGCAGACCTCTGTTGTGACTGCCTCTCTGCCTGGATCTGCTGGCCAAACTTCAGGGGGCAGTCCTGCACCTAGAGTAACAGTCCCTGCACCACACAACCTGGTTCCTGAGCGGCTAGAGTTCCAGGCCTTGTGTCTTTCGGATGACGTACTCTACACTGTGGAGGCCTCCCTAAAAGAGTCAGCTGGCAGGTGCTATGCCTTTAAATGGAAGAGATTTTTCCACTTGGTGTCAGGACAAGGAGCTTGATCCCCTTACTTGCTCTGTGGCTAGCATCCTGGACTACCTCTGGTCCCTCTCTCAGTTGGGATTGTGGACGATGACCCTTAAAGAAAAAATCAGATCTTTTGCACCATTTTGTTCGCTGTGCTCCGTTGAGCACTTACCTCATACTGTTTCTTGTTTCCTCTATAGTGTCACCCTGTAATTTGCTCTGTTTTGCCATTGTTTTTATTCACATTTCTCCCATGTTCTGCTGCTGACTTCGCATGCACAAGACTCGCAGTTTAGTTTTCCAGCCATGCAGCTTCCTGTGAGTTGGGCGTGTTCACAGGAAACTGCGAGTCTCACACATGCCCAGTATTACGACTCAATATTCAGAGTGTGATTAAACTAACTTTTTGTGCTTGTTTCTATAAAAACACAGATAGTTACTCGAGTTCATCTGTGTATCCCCTATCAAAAACTGCATTTAGCTGAACTCGCATTGGGCTCACGGAAATAAACAAAAGATGTGCTGCAACATGAGTTGGAACTTTGGCTGTGTATGTGGCTCCAGCTCTATTTCCTGTGGCTCCACAACAATACAAAAACATTTAAAATATTTTTTAAAAAGTACAGATCGCAGGACAAAACAAAATACAATTCTAGAAACTGGAACTGTGCCTGCATGCTTGCAGCTAAGAAGCAGAATGCGGATAATCACTTCCTGATTATCCAGTACTGCGATGTCAAAGAGGAGTATCACCTTGACCTCATCCTCGCTGAGGAGGAACCTCTTTCCTTTGATAGGTCTTCATCTTCTTCAGTGAGTAAGGACTCTGTTAAACATACTCCCAGGTCTCCTTCTGAGGATCCTGCTTTTTTCAATGTCATGAAGCATCTGTCCACAGCTATGGGCTTCTACAGTGAGGAAGAGGATGCCACCAGTAGATAATTGGTGGACGTCTTGGAGATTCCAGAATCTCCCTTTAAGGTCATTCCACCTATCTTCCCTGCTCTGAGGAATGCCACTACTGCAGTTTGGCACTGTCCAAACATGGTTCCTACCATGCCCCACAGGGCAGATGAGCTTTATCATGCCCCTCAGGGCCTGTCTTAATATGCTGTCCAACCTGAGACTGATTCTGTGGTCATCAAAATGGCACACGGCAGGTCAAAGGTGACTAAGCACCTTAGCTTCCTTCCCCCTGACAGGAAGTCCAGAAGGGTAGACATTTGGTATAAGAGGGTTTATGTCTCCTCCACCTTGGGACTTCGGATTGCCAACTATTTTTCTCACTTGGTCAAGTATCAAAACACTATCTGGAGAAAAAGCAAGTCGGCCACCCAAGCCCTCCCAGACTGTTCCCAAAAACATGAGGTTCTCAAGTCTTTGCAGGCCACCAAGGACATCAGTAAACATCTCCTCAGGGCTTTGTATAACATTTCTGATACTGGTACCAGGGCTGATGCCACCACCATTGGCCTTCATAGGCATGCCTGGCTCAAGGTCTTGGACTTTGCAGTGGATGTCCAGAAGAAGATGAATGTTTCCTTCAGTGGCCCGAAGTTATTTGAGCCAGATGTCCAGGACATCATTAATGATCTGCAGGAATCTGGCAGGGCTATTAAGTCTGTCCATTCGCTCTACCATACCCAGCCTAGGAGCAGACAGTGCCTGTCCTTTCACAATGTGTCCCACAAGTCTGAGCAGGCTCCCGTCTCCTGGGGAAAAAGAAAAGCCTTGCCTTACCCCCTCCTTCTCGGGCCCAGCCACCAAGTGTCCCAGAACCGACAAATCTGCCCCAGTGGCTTGATCCGCCTCTGCCTGACTCCTTGCCAGACCCCACCCCTTCCGGTCCCTGACCAAGAGGTTGTGGTTGGAGGTTGGTTCGCCCTCCATCTCAACCAGTGGAGAACTATAACATCAGATGCCTGAATTCTTCAGATCATAGAATGGGGGTCACACTCTGGAGCTTATAGAACAGACTCCAGAGACCTCCCCTCGGTGCCATTTACTTACCCTCAGACCATGTAATGATTCTTCGGGAAGAGGTACAGTCCCTTCTGCGGAAAAGGGTAACAGAGCCGGTGCCCAGGCAGCAGCGGAACAGGGGTTTCTACACCAGGTTCTTTCTGGCCCCAAAAAAAGACTGGAGATTTGAGCCCCATTCTAGAGCTCAAGGACCTCAGTCTTTATATTCAGTACAGAAAGGTTTGCATGATCATGCTGCCAGGCCTGCTGCCCCTGCTCAAGCAGGGCTGTGTTCTGTGGATATGCAAGACGCTTACTTGAACGTCTCAGTTTCTCCTCCGCACAAGTGGTTTCTTTAGTTTCTTTTTCAAGGCGAACACTTCCAGTTCAAGGTATTGCCCTTTGGCTTATCCTATGTGCCTTGGGTCTTTAATAAATGCTTAGCAGCGGTAGCTGCGGCCCACCAGAGAGAAGGTCTGCATGTCTTCTTCTACCTGGACAACTGACTCCTCAAAGCTCGGTACAGAGATTTGCTCCTCCGGACCCTGGAGAGGACCTTCAATTTATTCCACTCCATTGGCATCACTGTCAGTCTGTCCAAGTCCACCTTGAGTCTGTCCCGGAGACTGCAGTATATATTGGTGGTCCTAGAATCTTTGCAGGCAGGGCCTTCCTGCCCCAAAATTGAGCAGTGTGCCTCATTTTCCAGGCTCAGGAGGTCACCCAGAGCTGTTATATACCTGTGAGGTTGTACTTGAGGTTGTTAGGCCTCGTGGCTGCGGCTGTTGAAAATGGTTGCCCTGGCCACACTGCACATGCAGGATGTTCCGGTGGACCCTCTGAGTGCAGTGGGACCAATGCACAGGCAATCTGGAGCAGCCAGTGCTTGTCTTCCATCCAGTACGCAAGGTGCGCCAGTGGTGGCTGGACCTCCAGAACCTGTTACAGGGGGTCGCATTCCTGATCTCCTTGCCCCCCCTACAGATGATTCTCACTATGGATGCCTCCGGTTCTGGTTGAGCTGCACACCTGGGTCCTTTTCAGACTCTGGGGACATGGTCCCAGATCGAGACATCTTTGCATATCAGTGTCCTTGAGATGTGGGCGGTCCTGTGTGCCATGCAGGCTTTTCAGAACGATCTCCTTCTGAGCCAGTTGTTGATTCGGTCAGAAAACCTCAGTGTTGTCTACTACATCAACAAGCAGAGGGGAACACACTCGTACTCCCTGTGCAGGGAGGCCATAAGAATCTGGTACTATGTGCTGGACTGTGGCCTCGTCCTCTTGACGGTCCATGTCCCAAGTGTGCTGAACACCCTGGCAGACAGTCTCAGCCGGACTCTGTCCAGAATGCACGAATAGGAACGTCTCTCATCTGTCGCAGAAGATCTGCTCAACAGATGGGGTCATTCAGAGTTGGACCTTTTTGCATATCCTCATTCAATGCAAAACTGCACAATCTCTGCTCGCTAGATCCAGGGCCTGGAGTTTTCTGGCAAGATACATTGTGCTCCTCCTGGAGCAGGACGTTCCTTTATGCCTTCCCTCCATTTTCTCTAATTCAGAAGGTGCCAATCAAGTTGAGGATGAAGTGGGCCAGCATGATCCTGGTTGCACCTTACTGGCCACCGCAGATATGGTTTCCATTATGCAACCATTAGCAGAGGAACCTCTGGTTCCACTGCCACTTTGCAAGGACCTGCTGATGTAGGTTCAGGAGACTCTGGTCCATCCGAATCTCAGATCCTTTCATGTGCATGCCTGGCTCCTGAGGACATAGCCATCGTTGGTTCAGAGTATCTTAGTGGGTGGCAGGTGTCCTTGTGATAGCTTGGAAGCCCTCCACTAGGGCCCCCTATTCCATAAAGTGGAAGAGGTTTGCCACCTGGGCTAGCAAACATCATCTGGACCCTTTTACTTGTCCGCTGAACTCCCAGCTCCTCGAACACAGCAACAGCGCTGCTCCACTGCAGGGGTTTGTGAGGGCAGGCAGCGTCCAAGGATCCCTCCCCCCTGTCAAGCCAGCCTTTCCAACAGCAACCATCTCCCCAGCATCTCATACACAGCAACAGGAGTTTATGAGGGCAGGCAACGTCCAAGGAGCCCTCCCTCCTATAAAGCCAGCCCTTCCAACAGTGGCAGTCTCCCCAGCTCCTCAAATGCAGCAACAACGCTGCTCTGCCGTAGGGATTTGTGAGGTCAGGCACTGTCCAAGGAGCCCCCCCACCACCAAGCCAGCCCTACCAGCAGCAGCAATCTCCCCAGCTCCCAGCCCTCAGCTCCTCAAACATAGCAACAGCGCTGCTCCACCGCTGGGGTTTGTGAGGGCAGGCAATGTCCAAGGAGCTCCCCCCCCCAAAGCCAGCCCTGCCAACAGCAGCAATCTCCCCAGCTCCCAGCCCTCAGCTCCTCAACCATAGCAACAGCGCTGCTCCACCACAGGGGTTTGTGAGGGCAGTCAATGTCCAAGGAGCTCCGCCCCCCCAAAGCCAGCCCTACCAACAGCAGCAATCTCCTGAGGTACAACTACACTCCTACCTAATTCTTGGTGTGGGGCTCCATCTTGTTTAGGACTTTACCAACTGCGCCACACAACGTGATCCGCTGAGGGGGTCAGCAGACAGTGACTGATAGTTTTTGATTATTTCATTTTCCCCTTTAAAGTGCTTTTGTGCTAGGAGTATTGAAATTTCTTTTCATTGATTCATTTGTTCGGATTATCATACGGTGTCTTAGTTAAAGTGCTTTTTTGTTTAGTGTGTACAATTTCTGTACCTGGAACCCTTGTGATAATTTAAGTTGCAATTACGTTCCTTGTAGCTACACACAGGGAATTTTGGCAGTTTTACTACGGTTTCAGGGCTCAGTGCTACACGGCTTCGAGACTGCATTACCCATATTTCTGCTAGTGCCGCAGTTAGCAGTTGTATTCTTAGTCACTAGTGGACGGACAGTGTGGTTCTTTTAATTCAGTACAGTACATTAGTGCTATGTCTGCTGATTTACTGTTCTCGGTCACACAAGGGAATAGCAGGTAGCCATGAAAACTGGTGGCCGTGGCTTGTAATCAGAGTAGCCTTACCCTACCTCCTCCGAGCTCAAGTTTCCACTGCCTGCCCCTAATTCTCCCTGTTTAACCTTTTTTCTTTCCCCAGCTCTTCAAGTGCAGCAAGAGTGTTGCTCCACTGCAGGGGTTTGTGAGGGCAGGCAACGTCTGAGCCCCCCCCAGCCCAGCCCAGCCCAGCCCAACCCAGCCAAGCCAGACCTACCAACAGCAGTGCAATCTCCACAGGCATGCGGTACCACGCTGTACACGGCACCACTTAGTACTTGCCGCCACCCCCACTCCCCCCAGCCACCCCAAGGTGGTGTTTGTTTTGTAGAGTAAAGGCCAAGTGGAATCAGTCAGCCCAGTTTCACGCCCCTGCCTTCCCCACTGCATGGTACATCCTTGCTTCCCCACTTCAAGCTCTCACTTGGTATCTCCTGGATGTGAGCCAAGTTAGCTAATCAACCCCACCCGAACCATATCATCCATCTCCTTAAATGACAAATCGCTGCCAAGGGTGTAGACAGGCATACTCACTGTACTCATTTGTGTACAGTTTTGCTGAGTGCCTGCCACAAACCATAAGCCACTCTGTTAATATTATCATTCTAATCTGTAGTATTTAGGTTAGTGTAGGCCACTGAGGAGTGACTCTGTTTAAACTTCTGTTGTTTAGGAGACAGATACATGTATAACATCATTAGAGATTAGAGGAATCATCTGACAACAATCTGACTTGTTTGGAAGGGGGTGTCATTTGGAGAGGATGTGTAATTTTTTTTAATGGGGGGAGTGTAACTGTTGGAGACTGTGTACAAAACGGAAGTTTCTGGTTACACCCCTGATAGCTGCACCAGCCTTAAACAACCTCCCCTCTAAACTTGCCTAGCTACAAGCAGCTTAAGCACAAACTGTTTAAAGCCACCCATCAAAAGTATAGCACATCTGGTTTCTCACTCCTACTCCACTTCGATATGGCATTCATGCTCCCTCCAATATGTTTCTACTGCTTCTAACCTGCCCCTATTTGTTTCCGTGCACTGAGCCCATGTCAGTCACACCTGTCTCCCATATATTGCCAAGTTCCTTCCATGTATCCAATCCACACCCCTATGGGATGAATTCTCTAGCTTTCTTGCATCCTCCCTCATCTTATCACACACTGTAGTTACCGGACCATTTCACTTTTTTATGTGTTCTCACCCTTTTGCCTCTATCCCTCTATGAAGCAGCCCACTTCACTATCGCCATACAGTACAGCCCTGCATAAAAAAAGAATACATGTTCTTGAGGCGTAGGCTAAATAAACTTATTACGTTACTGCTCCTCTGCTCAGGGGATATTGAACTAAACCCATGTCCTGTCTCCCTCCCTCCTTGCATCCCCAACTGAATTAGCATCAGGTACCAGTCTAAAGATGAAGTTAATTAGCATGTGCAGCCTCCAGAAGAAATCAGATGCTGTGAAACATGGGTATCCCATACAAATTCTGACATTCTGGTAGTCGCTGGAACATTTCTTTTATTTATATACGAGTTTTTCCAGGAAGGCATACTGAGCAACAGTGCTCGATTCCAGATGCGACCTGGGGGTCAGGACCCAATACAAAACAAATCACAGTGTCAAACTGAGACATTTCAAACAGTGAGAAGGTATGGCTAGCTGCCTACAGACAATGGCAGAATAGCTACAAGTAGACAGTTTGATACAGCAGGGGGAAGATAGAGACGTACATGATTCATCCTAGAAAAACGTCCTTATTACATAAGCAGTATGGTACATTGGTGTTAGGAATAGTTAGAAGCAGGTGCAGCTAGAAACATGTGCAACTGGCGGTGAAATGCGTGCTGAGTAGCTGGTTGCGATGACTAGGATAAGATGCATTTCTTATGGTAGGTAGTAGGGCATTCCAGATCTGGGGAATCCGGTAGGAATAAGCGTCCTGGCCTTTAGTTGTGCGTATGTAAGGGACGTGGAGAAGCCTTGGGTCTGTGCGTCTTAGGGCGTAGGCCGGGGGAGGTTGTTGGGCTAGGGTGGATGCCAGGTAAGGTGGTAGGGAGAGGGACCAGAATTTTGCAGCGAACCTGGCACAGTGTATTAGTCTGCGATCAAATGACAGAATGAGTGGAATAAGGTGTCGAGGCTGGCCAAAGCAGATGAGGGAGCAATGAAGTACACTGTGTCACAGTAATCGAGTACAAGTAGTATCATTTTTTGGACTATGGCCTGCCTTGTAGGAGAGGGGAGGCAGCTTTTGTTATGGTATAATGCACCAAGTTTGGGGAGAAGCCTCTTATGCAAGGAGTCGATATGAATGGCAAAATCAAGGTGCTGGTCAAGCCAGACACCTAGTTATCTAAAGCTGGTGCAGTTATCCAGAGGGGTCCCATGCAAGGTTTTGAAAGGGGGGCAGGAGGCTTGATGGGAGAGTCTTTGATGGGAAAAGTTAACGACACAGTTTTCTTGGGGTTTAGAAATAACTGGTTGGACCGAAACCATTCCTGGATGGCGTTGAAATCATCCCGAAGGAGGGTGGCCACTTTGCTTGTAGTTGGGCTGGAAGCATACAGGACAGTATCGTCCGCATACATCTGGATGGAGGAGTGGCGGCAAGCTGATGGGAGGTTGTTTAAAAATATGGAGAAAAGCAGTGGGCCCAGGACTGACCCTTGGGGGACGCCGGTGGATACAGGCAATGGGTCTGAGGTATGTGAGGCGATTGTTACCGATTGGAGTCTGCCTATTAGGTAGTCATGGAACCAGGCATTTGCCGATATGGAGAGCCTGGTGTCAGTGAGTTTGTCGAGGAGCAGGGAGTGGGAGATGGTGTCGAAGGCTTTGGCTAGGTCAATAAAGATCACAGAGGTGATGTGTCCGTTGTCCATGCTGGAGAGAATGTCGCCAGTGACTTGTAGAAGGGAGGTGATGGTAGAGTGGGATTTGCGAAAACCAGATTGGAAAGGGGTGAAAAATTAGGTGGCATCCAGGTGGGGGGTGAGTTGGGAGAGGCGTTCCTGCAGTTTGGCCAGAATTGGGAGTAAGGAGATGGGGCGGTAGTTGGCTGGGGAGGATGGGTCACCCCCTTTAGGGAGCGGTATGACGGTGGCCAATTTCCAAGCTGTGGGTAATTTACCCAGCATGAATGAGAGGTTGAAAAGTGCGGTAAGAGTGGCTGCAATGGCTGGGGCGGATAGGAAAAGCATCTTGGCATCCAGGGACGTGGGGCATTTGCCTTTGTTGGAGTTTAGGGCTCTTAGGGATCTGAAGGATTCAGCTTGGGTTACAGGTCGGAAGGAGAACTGTGGGACTGGAGGGTGAGCGCTGGAAGACTGGGGAGGGGCAGTTAGGGTCGGACACGGGAGGGACGATAGGAGCACGTCAGCACAGCTGGCGAAGTGAGTATTGAAAGCCTCAGCAACCCTGCAGGGGTCAGTGATGAGAGTGCCTTGGACTGATAGGGTCGGGTTTGGGGGTTGGGTGGGGAGAGCAGGGATTTTAGCGATTTCCAGAAGTCTGTGGGGTCATTTATGTTTGCACTAAATGCTGATAAAAAATAATTCTTCTTTGCCTGGTGAATGATGTGTGTACATGAGTTACGGAGGGCTCGATAGGTAAGGAGGGAGGCCAGGGAGCCCTGTTTCTTATAGGTTTTCCATGCATGGTCCCTAGAGTGACAAGTCCTAATTATGTCAGCTGTGATCCAAGGGAGGTGCTCTCCTCTGACTCGTTTGGTTCACAGGGGGGCATGTTTATCCCAGACCCGAAGGAAATTTGTCTCAAACCCATCAAACGCAGCATCCATGGTTGAGGTCAGGGGGGTGAAAGACCAATTTATGCGTCCTAGGTCCGATAAAAGGGATGCTATGTCCAGGGAGTTGTATGATCTGGTGTGCAGCGCCTGGGGCTTTGTTGTTGAAGGGCTCCATCTCTGACCAACAGATTACGCTGCCTTCTTTTAATACTTTCTCGACTAGATAGACCTACAAGGGGAGGGGGAAGGGTTATTTATACTAATGCAAAGTTCACAGCCATCGAGTTACTTTCTGTCACCAAATCTAGGGAATTTGAATGTTTAGCTCTAAGACTGTCACTATCCTTGGCTGAAGCACTCGATATAACTGGCTGCTACAGGCTGCCGACAGAGGGTTTAGAGCTACTTCCAACCCTCTGTAACTTCATAGACTCCAACTCCAATGAGTCTGTCATTCTTGGTGACCTTAATCTAGACTGGTTTAGCCCCAGATCTAACAGCTTAAAAGAAATATGTGATGAATTGGGTATTTCCTAGTTAAACTCTGAGCCAACCAGACTCAATACAAAAACATATACTAAAAGCTCCCTATTAGACCTTATCCTTACAAATAGACCACATAAAATCTCACACACAGCTGTGTTTCACAATGATGTAAGTGACCACAATATTGTTGTTTGTACAGGAGTTTGGAAAAAACGTACTTCCTGTTCTGGCACCAGAGAGGTAACCAGTGGGGTCCCACAGGGCTTGGTGCTGGGGCCGGCGTTGTTCAGTGTCTAAATCAGTGACATTGGGGATGGCATTAAGGGCAAAATGTGCCTATTTGCGGATAACACCAAGCTGTGTGGGAGAGTGGACACAGCTGAAGGGATACAGGATCCTACAGGAAGATCTGGGAAAGCTGGGGAGGTGGTCCAGGATCTGGCAGCTTGGCTTCAATGCCAGGAAATGCAAAGTTATGCATATTGGAGCCAAGAATCCCATGACTGAGTACTACTTGGGTGGAGGCTGACTATCTGCATCAGAGGAGGAGAAGGACCTGGGAATGATGATCACCAGTGACCTGAAGCACTCCACGCAGTGCAAGACCGCAGCAGCAAAGGTAAGCAAGATACTGGGATACATATCTAGGGGGATCAGTAGTAGGAGAAAGGAGGTTATACTGGCCTTGTATAGGTCACTGGTAAGGCTGCATCTAGAGTATGGAGTTCAGTACTGGTGCCCACACCTCAAAAAGGACATTAACCTGCTGGGGAAGGTCCAGAGGAGGGCTACAAAGGTGATGGCCAGTCAGCAGGGTAAGGCATACGAGGAGAGGTTGAGGGCACTGAACATGTGCTCCCTGGAAGACAGGTGAGAGAGAGGGGGGACATTATTGGGACCTTCAAGTACTTGAAAGGGATAAATAAGGTTGATAAGGAGAGTCTCTTTAAACTGAGTGGCAACCATAACATGAGGGGGCACATTCTTGAGCTGGAGGGTGGGAAGTTTAGGAGGGAGGTCAGGAAGCACTTCTTCACAGAGAGGGTGGTGGACACTTGGAATGCGCTGCTGGAAGAGGTCATCTCATTGAAGACAGTTGGCAGCTTTAAGAGAGGCTGGGATAGGGATGGGGAAAAGTAAGGATCGTGGGTAGGGAGGATGGGAGTAGTGGGGAGGGAGGGCAGGGACATTAGCTCAAGCTGTGGACCCTGCAATACGAGCAGAGACCAAGTGCTATTCTTCTGCTGGCTTCTTTGTGTGTTCGTATTTTCCAAATTTATTACAAAACAAAGCTTCTGCAAATTTCAAATAGAGAATTACTTATCCGATCTTAGGAATGCAAACTGGCAAAACTTCTTTTGGGCATCCTTAAACGATGAGGCTGTCGACATTTTTAACTCAACTCTTACAAACCTACTAAACAAACACGCCCCTGTCATAAAATGTGAAGTCAAAATAGTCTCCTAATCCTGGTTCACTGGTGAACAAAAAAAAGCTCTAACCTTGCAGGACAAACTCTGGGCTACAGCTAGATGTATGACAGCCCCTGCAGACTGGAAGGCATTCAGAACTTCTCTGAATGCCTGCACGAAACTTATCAGAACCACCAAAGTTAATCACTATGTGAATGTTCTCAAAGGTGCAAAGAGTTAATTCAGCAAATATCTGGCAAACCATTAAATTAGTTGAAGGCCACAGAGCCTAGTCATCTATTCCAATTAAAATAAATTCCCAAGGTTCCACAACCTCTGACCAAGGCACAATTCTTGATAAATTAAACTCGCATTTCACAACAGTGGGCTTAGCATTCAGCTCTTCCCCAGCCGCAAAGCTTTTGAATGGCTCTCTTCCAGAGACTATTCCTGTCTACCTGTAAAACCAGGGCTCCTTCTGCCTTCCCCCAATAACCTTCAAACAGGTAGAGGACCTGCTCTTGAAATATATACTAAAAAGTGCACCGGCACTGACAGCATAGATCCCGCATTCCTAAAATTAGGTCATTACTTTCTTAGCGCTCCAATAACCCATCTATTCAATATTTCGATTGCTATTGGTATAGTCCCCTTCCTCTGGAAAACAGCTTACTTACTGCCCCTGTTTAAATCCAGCAACCCATGTGACCTAAACAACTATAGGTCCATCTCCATACTGCCTGTCCTATCGAAACTGCTGGAGAAATTAGTCAACATCTAACTAAGGGACTACCTCAAAAACTCGAACCTATTTAACCTGTTGCAGTTTGGTTTCAGGCAAAATCACAGCACGGCATCTGCCCTGGCAAAGTGACAAATGACTGGCTTAGCGCCTTAGACCATAGATACTCAACCAGAGCCGTATTTTCACCGAAGCAAAGCTTTCGAAATAGTTGACCATGACCTTCTGTTAATTAAACTTAAAGAACATGGCCTAAACAACACCACTGGAAACTGGTTCTCTGGCTATCTTTCAGGAACATCTCAACACACCAAAGCTGACTGGCTTCTATCGTCCCCTGTACCGCTCATGAGAGGTGTTCCCCAGGGGTCTGTCTTAGGGCAAAAAGACTAAAACACATCAGCACTCCAGAGCAAGGAGTTCGTTCTAGGAACTCCAATGAAGGGCTCCACACATTGATTCTTTTGCAAAAATTCAAGTGTTTATTGGGGGCAATTCCTCTTACATAGAGCGATGAAGTTGTAAAACGCAACACATTAATCTATGTTACTAACAGCCCTGGTGCTTCGATGCCACGTTAGGCTTCATAAGGAGATTCAGGCGGAAGCCGTTCACCAGCACCCTGCCCTGGTCTGTCTTAGGCCCTTTCTAATTTCAATCTACATTGACTCCCTAAACGACAACATTCATAAAGCTAAGCTGCATTTCTTTGCAGATAACACTGCCATTTACCTGTCGAAACCTTCTGTCAGATGTTTGCACCGAACTACAAGCAAATTTTAATCAGCTACAAATAAGCTTTTTTAGATTTAAACTATTGCTAAATGCCAAAAATACAAAAGCAATGTTTTTCTTGCCCACAGATTCCTCAATCTCGCTTCTTAAGCATGGTCCTGCTGCACCCATTACAACCTTACTTGGGGATTCATTAGCGGTCGTAGACATTTTTAAATACCTAGGATTCTGGCCAGATAACAACTTATCCTTCGTTGTCCACATTGAAACCCTTACTAAAAAACTAGACTGGGCTTCTTCTACAGGAATAAATCCCGGTTCACCAGTGACATCAGGAAAGGCTAGCCTAAGCCACCTTCCTCCCCTCCTTGATGATGCAGCCATTATCTATAACTGATGCACAGCCTCTAACCTGCACAAATTGGATATTCTTTTTCACCATGCCATTCATTTTATAATAAATACCCCATTCAGAACCCACCACTGTGACCTTTATTCTGCAGTGAGCTGGTCATCCCTTACTACCAGAAGAATGATCCATACTTGTACCTTGGCATATAAAACGCTACTGAACAAACTCTCCCTATATATCTTGTTAGATGTACCTAAATTCTGCACCCGCTTTGGCAAAGCTGCCATCAGATGTTATTCCCCCTGGAACAAACTGCAATCCTCCCTCAAGCTTTCCGAACTAGTCTTTCTCAATATTTGCAAACCTTTGATTACCAAGTCCTTCAAAGAGGTTTGTCACTGTCATACCAACTAGTGTGTCCTTTTATGCTACATAATATTACGCAACACTTAGCACTTCCGTTACTTCAGTTAGATTTATTCCTTGTTATTGCATTTATCAGATCTGTTCAATTTTTTTTATGCTACTGTTATGCTCTTTGTATACAATTTCTCCTTTATTGTATATTTGTGCTTTCCTTGAACCGTGCGGTGTCACCAGTACATTGTCTTGTACCTTGTTGTTTTACATTGTCCTTGGCAGGAGCTCCTTACATAGAAACATAGAAGTTGACGGCAGATAAGGACCGCAAGGCCCATCCAGTCTGCCCATTTCTTTTTCTACCTTATAAATGTGCCATCGGCCTTTGCTCTGTCAGTGGCCTATCTATTCATAGTCATTTGTATTGCTCCCTTATGCCTATCCCATGCCTGTTTGAAGCCCTGCACTGTATTCATAGCCACCACTTCTTGTGGTAAGCCATTCCATGCATCCACCACCCTTTCTGTGAAAAAGAATTTCCTCACATTCCCCCTTAATCGGCCTCCCTCTAATCTCATGCTGTGTCCTCTTGTCCTGCTATTTTTCTTATATTTAAACATGTTAGACTCTTTCACCTTGTTTATGCCCTTAAGGTGTTTGAATGCCTCGATCATATCACCTCTCTCCCTCCTTTGCTCAAGGGTATACATATTGAGCTCCGTTAATCTGTCCTCATATGTCTTCTGATGCAGTCCATGCACCATTTTGGTTGCCCTTCTCTGGACTGCCTCAATTTAGTTAATGTCCTTGTGAAGGTGTGGCCTCCAATACTGCACGCAGTACTCCAGATGGGGCCTAACCAGTGTCTTGTACAGAGGGATTATTACCTCCCTCTTACGACTTGTGATACCCCTACTAATACACCCTAACACCCCCCTAGCCTTACCTACTGCTTTAGAGGTCTGCTTGGATGATTTTAGGTCATCAGTGATGATGATGCCCAAGTCTCTTTCTTCCTTTGTGACTGCTAGCAACTCCCCTCCCAGCCTATAGGTGGCTTCAGGTTTCTCTTCCCTATGTGCATGATTTTGCACTTCTTTGCATTAAATCCCAGTTGCCACTCTTCTGACCATTCTGCTAGTTTATCCAGATCTCTTCTCATTCTGCCCACCCCATCTGGATCATCTACTCTGTTGCAGATCTTGGTGTCATCTGCAAACAGACAAGCCTTACTCTCTAGTCCATCTGCAAGGCCACTAATGAAGATGTTGAAGAGGACTGGCCCCAGGACTGATCCCTGAGGTACCCCACTTGTGACTTGCATCTCTTCTGACTGTATACCATTTACCACCACTCTCTGTTTTCTGCCCGTCAACCAGTTTGCCACCCAGTTGACCAACTTCTGACCCACCCCGAGCCTACCCAGCTTATTTATCAATCTTCTATGTGGAACAGTGTCAAAGCTTTGCTGAAGTCAAGGTAGGCAACATCAACTGCTCCCCTTGGTCCACCACTCTGGTTACCCAGTCAAAGAAATCTATGAGATTAGTTTGACAGGATCTTCCTTTGTAAACCCATGCTGTCTTGGATCCTGTGCCCTATGGTTCCAGGTGTTGCACTATCCTTTCCTTAAGGAGTGCCTCCATAATCTTGCCCACTGCTGAGGTAAGACTGACCGGTCTGTAGTTCCCGCCTCCTTCCTGCTACCACTCTTGTGGAGCGGGATCACATGAGCCCTTCTCCAGTCTTCTGGGACCTCTCCTGTGCTCAGAGACTCACTAAACAATTCTGCTAATGGCTCTGCTAGTTCCTCCTTTAGCTCCTTAAGTACCCTGGGATGTATGCCATCAGGTCCCATTGCCTTATCCACCCTGAGCTTAGCAAGCTCTTGTAGGACCCTTTTCTTTTGTGAAGGGAGTAGTGCTCACCTCCCCCGTGTCCATGATGCTGAGCTGTGGGCCCTGCCTACCTTCTCTTCAGTAAATACTGAGCAAAGTATCTATTTAGGATAGATGCCTTTACAGGGTCCTCCTCCTCACATGCTCCCTTTTCTCCATTAAGCTTAGCAATACCCCTCTGGACTTTCTCCTTTCACTAATGTATCTATAGAAAGTCTTGTCACCTTCTTTACTGTTCGTGCTAGTGTTTCCTCAGTTTGGGACTTTGCCTGCCTTACTGCCTTACCTGCTTCCCTTAGGGCAGTTTGGTATGCCTCCCTATCTTCATCCCGCTGTGTTCCCTTATATTTCCTGAAGGCCAGCCTTTTGGCTCTGACCTTTTCTGCTACTGTATTTGAGAACCAAAGTGGTTTCCTTCTTCTTTTGCACTTCCTTTTCTGTCTAACACAATGGGATGTTGCTTCAAGTATTGCATCCTTAATGCTTGCCCAATTTGCCTGTACCCCCTCACCTGTGTTTCTTTTTGCCAGGGCTAGCTTAACTCTGTTGGCCATCTTATCAAAGTCGGCTCCTCTAAAGTTCCATATTTTTGCCTTGGAATGGGATGATTTAGATGTAGTAGCCAAATTGAACCATACCATGTGATGGTCACTGGCCCCCCAGGTGACCTTCTATGTGGAGATCTGTGATCCCTTCTTTGTTAGTCAGTACTAGATCCAGGATAGCCCTGTCTCTTGTGGGTTGCTGTACCAGTTGTTTGAGGCCCTCCCCCTGCAGGGAATCCACTGAGTCTAGTTCTGGCAGATGTTCCTGCTGGTATTGACCAATCTGTATCCGGCATGTTGAGTCTCCCATTATCAGAACCTCCCTTTAGCTGTCATGTTTTGTATATCTTCTAACAGTGATGTGTCTATGTCTCCCTCTGGTCTGGGGGCCTGTAGACAACCCCAGTTCTTATGGCTGTCCCATTTCCTGTTTCCAGGGTGACCCCACAGTTCTTCTGGCTCCTTATGTGTATTCTGAATTTCTGTAGCTTTGATATTTTCATTAACATACAGGGCCCTCCTCCCCCTTTGCACCTCGGTCTCTTCTGAACAATACATAGCCAGGTACTGAAGTCTCCCAAGTGTGGTTACTGGTAAACCACGTCTCACTAATTGCTACTATGTCCAGTTTAGCCTCTGACATTATTGCCTGCAGGTCTGGGATCTTATTTCCCAGGCTGTGAGCATTTGTGTACATGATTTTCCATTGGCCAGATTTTGGTGTGTTAATTGCTGGGTGAAGTTTGGCATTACCCCTGTGCGTCGTATGGGGAGACAAACATTTTTTCTTACCTGGTGATGCAAATGAACGGCAAACATGCTGAATTCCTGTTTGACCACTAGCTGAGGGGGGAGGGGTGTTCTTCCCATTCGACGTATGGGGTGCTGCACCCCTCTCCCCATTTCCTTGTAAATGAGCTTGCTCAATGGAGTCTTCTTGGTGAAATAAACTTGAACTGTTAGACTCTGGTCTCAAGGTGCACATTTCGGCTATTTCTGCCTTTCATGAGCCCATGGGTGGTCATACTGTGGCTCAGCTAGATGCATACATGCGAATCTGCCAGCAGAAACAGACCTTCTAGGGACATGGATATGTTGTTCATTCACACTGTCTGGCAGGTTCCTTGCCGCTTTAAATCTTGCCGGAAGGTCTTCAAGCTGGCTCCTCCCACCCACCCGGGTGGTGAAACTCTTGGCTCCGCCCCATGACTCCAGATCTTCCTTACCGCTTGGAAGCTCAGGTTCCCTCCTTAACGCTCTGCGTGATAGACTGGATCCTAATTCTTCGGTTCGCCCGAAACTCATTTTAAAATTTTCAAGACTTCGGTCATCTTTCTCCCTCGTGGCTGCGATGGACAAATCGACTCCCGGATTTCGGCGGTGCCCTTATGGGCAGAAGATGTCCAGGATGGACCCACACTCCACGTGCGTGTGCTGCCTCAGCCTAGAACACGACCCACAGGCCTGAGAGTCATGCCGTTCTTTTTTGGCCAACATCTTGGAGGACTGCGCTGCCCGGTTATAGCTTGAGCGCCCTTAGAAGCGCTACCCGCCGGTCAAGTCGAAAGAGGCCCATTGGGTGGTTACTGTGACAGCTGGCTTCGGCTGAGCAACTCGAGCAGATGGTCGCCCTCGAGAGAGGCAGCCAGGCCGCGTCATCCCGCTCCCTCGGTTCGGCATTTATCCCCTCTCTCTGGAGTACCTGGTATTCCAGCTTCATTCGAACTTTGCCAGACCCTTTCCCACGAAGGGAGGGCCATCCGGACATTCCTCTCGGTCCAAAAAGAAGGACTCAAAGGGTAAGTCCCATCGTCGGCGTTCGTGGGAGCGGGAGAGGTCTCCTTCCCCGGACAGCCGACTGACTTCAGTCGAGGTTGCGGCTAAGGCCGCTAGCTTCACGGCGTCCCCGTCAGGCCAGCCGGCCGAGACACCCGTCGACGTGGTCGAGATCTTTCTCAACCCGTCGGATGGGCTGTCGACTGGTGAGGCTGATAACCCTTCTTCACCGGTTCCCCCGGTGGAGACCGAGGATCTGCCTGCGCCTCCGGTGCAGCAGTCCCCGATTAAGGCTTCCGAGCCGAGGGTAGAGCGAGTGTCCCCCGCCCCTTCCCAGACCTGTCCTCGGAAACACCGAGGATCTCAGTCTCGGACTTCGTCTCGGTCCAGCTGATCCTGCTGATATCGGCGGTCTCGGTCTCAGCACCGAGGTAAGCGGCGCCGCCGCTCGTCCTTGTCTTCCTCCTCGGAATATGAGAGGCTTCAGTGCAAATTGCGTCGACGCTACGAGGATCTGATGTGGCAGCAGTTACTTCTGTCCGGGACCAAGCCGACGCCGTCCCCGGCCATCAAGTGGCTGTCACCTGAGCAGCCAAAACAACCCCTCGCTGTAGCCGAGGTGCCCAAGCCTGGGCTGGTTGTTCAGCTGAAACTCGCTGCCCCACCGATTGTGGTGGAACCTCCGCCTCCACAACCGAAATCGGGGGCGCCGACCAAGGACTCTAGGTTGGGTCAAGGCCTGCCCCACAGGTTGTCGGTCACCCTCACTCCCGACCGTCCGGCGGGTGGAGGTGGCTCAGGCCCCAACGGCAGCTCTTGCGGACTCCTCCGAGTCCGGCGGCTCCTCCTGTTTCCAGGCGCGTTGACCTGGGAGTCCTCTGAGGCCAGTCATTGGACAAAAGCCCATCGTCCTTCATGGGTTTGCTTTGGCTCATCTCGGGAGTCTATCGGGATGCAGCTCGAGTCCAGATTCAATGGGCCAAGCATCCCTGACTGTATACTGGACTGAGGGGATTCCCCACGGAGAGTCTTCCCGTGGCCAGCCGGCTGTTGGCCCAGCCTTGGAGCTTTGGCAGCTGCCTGCTTCCTGCCCTGCACCTCCGGCCAGGATGGCCAGAAGTGCGTGGTCCCTACTGGCTCTTTGCCCAGGTGAGTTTGGTAGAACACCTTCTCTGCCGAGGTTGGTCACCGACAGCGTTTTCCGGCATTCCGGGAACGCTAGGGATGTGGACAAGCCCCCCTGACAAGGAGTCCGAAAAGCTGGACTACGCTGGGCACAAGGTGTACGCTGCATCCTCCCTTAGCCTCTGCCAGGCCAGCTCGGCCGTGCTGATGGCACACTTCTCCCACGCCCTCATGGGCTCCCTGGATGAGGTGATCCCTCATCTCCCAGCTGACCTGCAGACCACGGTCCTGCAGGTGCGGAGTTCAGGGAAGGGCAGTGGCTAAGCAGCAACTCAAACAGCTCTCGACCATAGGAGGCTCCTGTGCCAGATCGGGTTCTGGCGCGGTGGCCATGCACCGCAGAGATGACATGAGGATATCCACCTTCACGGGCGGATACCCAGCACAAATTGGTGGATGTCCCTTCCTGGGACCGGACCTTCGGCCCTGGAGTGAAGAAGGTCACCCAGTGGATCGAAAAGTCCAATGCCACTCTGGACTCTGTCACCTCCACCCAGAGGACTAAAGGCTGCCGACAGCAGCAGCACAAGTCCTTTCACCCTTCTGTGTGCCTCGCGGCCCGTCCCTTAACAGCAACAGCTCCAGGGCCCAGCAGGCTCGCTTGGCATCCCAAACCGAAGCCCACGGCTTTCCAGTAGGAAGCAGGGAGGAAGGCCAGGAGTCGACTCGGCCCAAGCCTGCCCAGTGACGGGTTGGAGTGGTGTCGCCCCCAGCCTCGCCACTCCCCTGGGTTCCCCGTGGGGACGTTTCTCCACATTTCCTTTCCGCCTGGTTCGCTATCATCACGGGACCGCTGGTTGTTGGAGGTGGTAGGAAGGGTCTGCTTCTGGAGTTCAAGCAGGCCCTACCCTTCGGCCATCGCCTCAGAGTACAGGGTCCGAGCTTCTCTGTCGGCCCGCTGAGCCGATATTGCCCTGCTCCTAAAAAGAGGATTGTGGCGGATCCTCCTCCAGACCGGGTTTGTGTCCAGGTACTTCCTGGTCCCAAAGCGGACGGGGGCTGGCGCCCATTCTCGACCTGCACGACCTGAACAGGTTCCTAAGGTCTCGGACCCTCAGGATGGTCACTGTGGCTCAGATAATCCCATCCTTGGAACGAGGCGTGTGGTTCTGTTCCTTGGACCTTCAGGATGCGTTCTTTCACATCCCAATCTGTCTGTCCCACCAGAGATTCCTCCGCTTCAGTGTGGGATCCGTTTCTGAGTTCGGACCATGCCCTTGACCTTTCCCTAGCTCCCGGTCTTCACAAATACATGGCAGTGGTGACAGTATTTATGGCCAGCGCAGGGTCTGGGTGTACCCCTACCTGGATGATTGTCTGTTTGCAGCCCCTCCAGAGCGGAGGTGTGTGCGAGCGGTCCAGAGATCTGGCCCTCCAGGTTTGCTCTGTGTTGGCCTCCTCATCAACGAGGCCAAGTCCGGAACTCGTGCCAAAGCAAGTGATACAATTCATGGGGCAGGCTTTGACTTTCTCTACAAGCAAACTACGGCTCGGCCGGACAGGGGCGAGGTTCTTTCCTCCTTTGCCCCATCATTTGAGGTTGGGCAATTGCACCCTGCCCGGGACTTCCTGCGCCTCCTGGGCCTCATGGCGGCCTGCACCAGTGTGGTCTGTTGGGCCCGCTGGTGTATGCGTCCCCTTCAATGGGGACTGGCCAGCCAATGGTCACAGCACTTCAGTCTGCTGGATCAGCTAGTGACAGTGACCCAGGGGATGTGGAATGCTCTCCAGTGGTGGACCGTTCCAGCACATCTGCAGGAGGGCATCCCGTTTGTCCGTCCCGAGCTAACGGTCTCTCTATTGATTGATGCCTCTCTGATGGGTTGGAGTGCCCAACTGGGGGAGCACAGAGCGCATGGCCTCTGGTCCCCTCGGGAGTCCCGATGCCACATCAACCTGCTGGAGCTTTGAGTGGTTCGTCTAGCCCTCACCGCCTTCGCTACGTTTCTACGGGGTCAAGTGGTTCAGGTCCAGATGGACAATACCACGACCATGTACTACCTAAACCGCCAGGGCGGGACGTGCTCCATGCCCCTGTGCAGAGAAGCTCTCCGGATTTGGTCACTCGTGCGCAGCCTGGAGGCGGATCTCCTCGCCATTCATGTGGCAGGAGCCTCCAACACCCTGGTCGATGCCCTAAGCCGGATAGGGGCTCATGTCCCCAGAGTGGTCTCTCCTGCGAGGTAGTACAAGATCTGTTCTCCCACTGGGGACGCCTCAGAAGTGGACCTGTTTGCCTCAGGGAGAATGCAAAGCTGAGACTGTTTCATGCCCGCCCCTCAGTAGGGTGCACTGCAGGGGATGCCTTCTCGAGGCGTGGACCCCAGGCCTCTTCATCCTTTCCCCATTTCCTTGATCCACAAGTGTGCTCTCTAGCGAGGAGGGACAAGGCGAGGTGATTCTGGTAGCCCCAGACTGGCCCGCCAGTTCTGGTATCCAGATCTCCCTCAGTCTCAGCTCCAGGCTCCCGAGGTGGCTTCCAGCCCTCCCGGACCTGATCTCAGTCATCGGGAAAGGTATTCCATCCGGACCTTCAGTCCTGCACCACAACTGACCCCTGGTTCCTGGCGGCTGAGAGTTCCAGGCCATTGGGTCTTTTCGGCGAGTCCTCAGCGTCGTTGAGGCGTCCTGTAAGGAGTCGACCAGAAAATGCTACGCCTTCAAATGGAAGAGATTCTCCATTTGGTATCAGGGCAAGGGCCTGGACCCTTCCTCCTGTTACTTGGCAAGCATTCTGGACTACCTGTGGTCCCTTTCTCAGCAAGGGCTTCGGTCGACGACCCTTCAGGTGCACCTGGCAGCCATCTCTGCATGGGCCGGGAAGGAGTCGGTGGCGCAGGAGAAGGTGGTCGGGTGCTTTTTCAAAGGCCTTGATCACACATCCCCTCCGGTGCGAGAACCTCCACCTCCATGGGATCTACTGCTGGTATTGGCTAAGCTCATGGGCAGGCCATTCGAACCGATGCACAGGTGTGACATCTCTCACCTGTTGTGGAAGACCGCCTTCTTGGTTGGCTATCACGTCAGCCAGAAGGATGGGGAGAGCTCCAGCGCTTTCCATCGAGTCTCCCTTATCTGTCTTCCACAGGGACAAGGTTGTACTGCGCCCCCACCCGAAATCTCCTTCCTCAAGGTGTTGTCGAAGTTTCACCTTAACCAGGTGTTGACTCTGCTAGTGTTCTGCCCTAATCACACCTCGGCGGCCGAATATAGGCTCCATACTTTGGACCCTAGAAGAGCGCTCGCTTATTATAAGGAGCGGATGGCTGAAGTTCGGGGAGAGGTTCGCCAGCTGTTTGTCACCTATGCTTAAGCCGCACCTGGCAGACCTGCAGCCATGCGGATGATGGGCAGGTGGGTTACCTCCTGCATAGATCTCTGCTATAGGTTGGCGGGCAAGGAGCCTCCCAGAGGGATAAGAGCTCATTCTACCCGCCATACTGCTGCATCGGTGGCTGCTTCCAGGGACGTCCCTATCCAGGAAATCTGCAGGGCTGCTACCTGGAAGTCAGCACACACCTTCATTACCCACTACCACATTGACCTTGAGTCACACCGGGATGCTGGTTTTGGGGCCTCGGTTCTCAGTCTTTATTCCCTAAGTAGGGGAGTTGTGCCTTGCCTCCTCCTCGGCTACTTAGGAGTCTGCCAGGGCAGTGTGGATGAATAATATATCCATGTCCCTAGAAATGCAGGTTCTAGGGACATGGATTATGTTGTTCATCCACACTCATTGGCATATCCTTGCCGCTTTAAATCTTGCCGGAAGGTCTTCAGTTTGCTCCTCCCACCCACCCGGTGGTATAACTCGGCTCGCCCATGGCGCCAGATCTTCCTTACCGCCGAAGCTCAGGTTCCTCCCTAACGCTCTGCGTTGTGACTGGTTCCTATTTCTCCGTTTGGCGGATTTAAAATAATATTTTGCAAAAGACTTCAGTTTCGACATCCCCGCACGCGGCGGATAAATCGACTCCCGCTTCGAGATGCCCATGGGGGCAGAAGATGTCTGGGACGGATCCACACTCCACGTGTGTTTCACTGCTTAGGCCTTGAGCACGCCTTCGAGGCTTGCGACCTGTGCTCATCTTCTCGGCCTACGCCTCGAAGACCGTGCTGCCCGATTGCAACTGGGCCGTCCCGAGAAGCCGCCTCCGTGAAGTCCAAGGAGGCCGGTTGGCGGTGTCATGGGCGGCGGTCGGCGGATCAGCTCGAGGTGATGGTCGCCTCAAGAGGAGGGCGGCGTGGCCTGATTCTTCCGGCCGTGGCATTTATCCCGCCTCTCTGGGTTCTTCCACACGGCTTCCTTTAACGGGAAGTTGTCTGTCCCCTCCACTAAAGGAGAAGGGCCTGCGCCTGCTGGACCTTTTCTCGGGTCCAAAAGAGGGACAGTGGGTAAGTCCCTCCGCACGCCCTTGGGAGCGGAAAGGTCCCTCTCTCGCCTGCCGACTGCCGGCTGGCTCACTTGCTGGCTTCGCCACTGGCTCACGGTGTCCCTGGCCAGGTCAGTTGACCGAGACCCCACTGATGAAGTCGAGATTTTCTCACCCATTGGACGGGCTGTCGCCTTTAGCAGCCGAGATTCTCTCTCTCGGTTCCCCCGGGAGGAGTTGGAGGATCCCGTGGCTCGCCTGTGCCCGGTTCCGAGCTCTCGGATGGACCTTTCCGAGTCAAGGGAGTAAGTCGGTTCCGCCGACACCTCCTGCACCGACCCCTCGAAATTTCTGGGATTCTTCGTCTCCGGTCTCGACCTCTTCATGTCCAGCTGCTCCCACCGCTATAGGCGGTCTCGGGTCTGGCATCATGGTAGCCGGGCGTGCCGCTGGCCGCTCGCCCTCCTCCTCGGATGAGGGAGGCTTCGGGCGAATTACGCCGACGGTACTTAGGACCTTATGTTGCAACTGCTCCTCTGGCCGGAATAAGCCGACCCGCGCCTTCCCCGCCATTAAGTGGCTGTCACCGAACGCCGACACAACCCCTCGACTTGCCGAGGCCTATACCCAGGCGGTTGTTGGCCAAAACCAGCTGCTCCACCGATTGCGTGTGGAACCTCCGCCTCCACAGCCACCATTGGGGCTCCGACCAAGGATCTCGGTCGGCTAAGGGTTTACCCCATCGAGCTGTCAGTTACCCTCACTCCCGACCGACCTCGGCAGGTGAAGGGTGGCTCAGGCCAGAGGCAGCTCTTCGAGGACTCTTCCGAGTCGAAGATGATTCCTCCTTCTTCTCCAAGCGACTGGACTTGGAGTCTTCAGGAGGTCAGCCAATGGACGATAGCCCGTCGTCCTTCCTAGGACTGCTTCGGCTCATCTCGGAGTCTACCGGGATGGAGCTCGAACCCGTTTCAAGCGGGCCAGGTATCCCCTCACGGAGATTCTGGACCGGAGTTCTTCGACGGAGGCCTTTCGGTGGCGAGGCCATAGATGGGTCCAGCACTGGAACTTTGGCAGCCCCTGCTTCCTGCCCTGCGCCTTCGACCCAGGATGGCCAGGAAGTATTGCGGTCCCCGGTTCCTTGTCGGTTTTGAACTCCCCTCTGCTGAGGGTTGGTTACCCGACAGCGTTTTCCAGCGCCCGGCAGCGCCAGGGATGTGGACAAACCTCCTGACAAGGAGTCCAAGAAGTGGACTATGTCGGGCGAAAAGTCTAAGCTGCGTCCTCTCTCGGCCTTCGTCAGGCCAGTTCGGCCGTCCTCATGCCACATTTTTCTCATGCCCTGTTGGGCTCCCTGGATGAGGTCATCCCTCATCTTCCCGCCGATCTGCAGACTACGGTTAAGCAGGTGCGGGACCAGGGCAGGGCAGTGGCCAAACAGCAGCTCCAGACTGCTTTGGATGTAGGGGACTCATGTGCCAGATCGGTGGCGGCCGCAGTGGCTATGCGGCCGGGCTTGGCTGGAGGATATCCACCTTTGCCTGGATACCCAGCACAAGTTGGCGGATGTTCCCTTTTGGGGACTGACCTCTTCGGCCCTGGGGTGGAAGGTCACCTGCAGAGGATCGAGAGTCCAATGCCACCTTGGACTCGGTCTCTTCCGCTCAGAGGACAAAAGCCGCAAACCACAGCCTAAGCACTGGGTCCTTCCTGTGCCCGCACAGCCCGGCCCAGCAACGTCGAGGGCCAGCAGGCTCGGCCTTGGCATCCCAAACCCAAGCCGCGGCTTCCTCTAACAGGAGGCAGGGAGGAAAGGCCCAGGGGTCCCTCGGCCGGTCCCTCCTCCAAGCCTGCCCAGTGACGGGCTGAGGGGTGTCGCCCCATCCCGTCACCTTACCCCTGGGTCCCCCCGTGGGGGGACGGCTCCGGCACTTCCGTTCCGCCTGGTCCGCTGTTACCACGGACAGGTGGGTCTTGGAGGTGGTGGGAAGAGGCCTGCCTCTGGAATTCGAGCAGGCACCACCCTTCAGAGCCGTCGCCCCTCGGGGGGCTTCGGGATCCCCAGCCTCACTGGCGGCTCGTCGAGCCGACATCACTCCTCCTCCAGAAGGAGGTGGTAAGAGAGGTGGTGGACCCTCCTTCAGACCCAGGGTTTGTGTCCAGGTACTTCCTGGTTCGAAGCAGACGGGGGCTGGCGCCCATTCTCGACCTACGACCTAAACAAGTTCTAAGGTCTCGAACCTTCAGGATGGTCACTCTGGCTCAGATAATACCATCCTTGGAGCAGCGTGTGGTTCTGCTCTCTGGACTTGCAGGGCAGCGTTTTTTCACGTCCCTATCCGTCCGTCTCACCAGAATTCCTTCGCTTCCGGCGGAAGGATCTCTCTTGAGTTCAAGCCATGCCCTTGGCTTGTCTCCAGCTCCCAGGGTCTTCACCAAATGCATGGCAGTGGTGACAGCATTCCCTGCGGCGCCGAGGGTCCGGGTGTACCTTACCTGGACGACTGGCTGATAGCAGCTCCCTCCAGGAAGGAGGCGGAGTGGTCAGAGATCTGGCCCTCAGGTCTGCTCTCAACTGGGCCTCCTTGTCAGCGAGGCCAAGTCAGACTCGAGGCGAAGCAGGTGATTTTATTCATCGGGCGCAGCTCGACTCTCTTGAGCCAGGCGCGGCTCCCAGGACAGGGCCGAGGTTCTTTCCTCCTTTGCCCGATCATTTCTGGTTGGGCATTGCGCTGCCGGGACTTCCTGCGCCTCCTGGGTCTCATGGCGGCCTGTACCAGCGTGGTCCGTTGGGCCCGCTGGAACATCGTCCTTCAGTGGGGACTGGCCAGCCAGTGGTCCTGGCAGCTACGATCCCTTGGACCAGCTTGTAGCCGGTGACACAGGGGATGTGGAATGCTCTCCAGTGGTGGACCGTTCCAGATCAATTGCAGGAGGGCATCCCGTTCGTCCGCCCGAGCCGGTGGTCTCTCTGTCGACCGATGCCTCTCTGATGGGTTGGGGTGCCCATCTGGGGAACACCGGGCTCATGGCCTCTGGTCCCATGAGGTCGATGCCACATCAACCTGCTGGAGCTCCGGCGGTCCGCTAGCTCTCCGCCTTTGCTCCGTTCCTCCGGGGGTCAAGTGGTCCGAGTCAGGCGGACAATACCACGACCATGTACTATCTAAACCGCCAGGCGGGGCGCTCCATGCTCTATGCAAGGCTCTCCGCATTTGGTCACTCGTGCGCAGCCTGGGCGGATCTCCTAGCCATTCACGTGGGCAGGAGCCTCCAACACCCTGGCCGATGCCCTGAGCGGATAGGGGCTGCATCCCACGTGGTCTCTCCTGCGAGGTAGTACAGCATCTGTTCTCCCTTTGGGGCACACCTCAGGTGGACCTGTTTGCCTCCACGGAGGCCGAGGCTGAGTCTTGTTCCATGCCCGCCCCCTCAGCAGGGCTCGCTGCAGGGGATGCCTTCTCGAGGCAATGGACCCCGGGCCTCTTTACGCCTTTCCCCATTTCCTTGATCCACAAGGTGCTTCTCAAGGCGAGGAGGGACAAGGCGCAGGTGATTCTGATAGCCCCAGACTGGCCTCGCCAGTTCTGGTACCAGGTCTCCTCAGTCTCAGCTCCAGGACTCCGGCAGCTTCCAGCTCGCCGGACCTGCTCTCCAGTCAATCAGGGAAGGTGTTCCATCCGGACCTTCAATCCCTGCACCTGACGGCCTGGTTCCTGAGCGGCTAGAGTTCCAGGCTTTGGGTCTTTCCGACTGGGTCCTCAATGTAGTTGAGGCGTCCCGTGAGTCGACCAGAAAATGCTATGCCTTCAAATGGAAAAGGTTTCCATTTGGTGTCAGGAGCAAGGGCTTGGACCCTTCCTCCTGTTCCTTGGCAAGCATCTTGGACTATTTATGGTCCCTTTCTAGTCAAGGGCTTGGGTCGACGACCCTAAGGGTGCACCTGGCAGCCATCTCTGCTTACCGGGCGCGGGCCGGAAGCAATCGATGGCGCAGGAGAAGGTGGTCTGGCGCTTTTTCAAAGCCTTGATCATTCCTCAGTCACGGGAACCCCCACCTCCGTGGGATCTACTGCTGGTACTGGCAAAGCTCATGGGCAAGCCATTCGAACCTATGCACAGGTGTGCTCTCTCTCACCTGTCGTGGAAGACCGCTTCTTGGTGGCTATCCGTCAGCCAGAAGGATGGGAGAGCTCAGGCGCTTTCCATCGAGTCTCCTTACCTGGTCTTCCACAGGGACAAGGTTGTCCTGCGCCCCACCGAAATTCCTTCCGAAGGTGGTGTCGGAGTTCACCTTAACCAGGTGTTGACTCTGCGGTGTTCTACCCCAATCACACCTCGGAGGCGAATATAGGCTCCATACTCTGGATCCTGAAAGAGTACCGCTTATTATAAGGGCGCGGCTGAAATTGAGGAGAGGTTAGCCAGCTGTTTGTCACCCTACGCTGACCCGCATCTGGCAGACCTGCAGCCAAGCGGACGATAAGCAGGTGGGTAACCTCCTGCATAGATCTCTGCTATAAGTTAGCGGGCATGGAGCCTCCCAGAGGATAAGAGCTCATTCTACCCGCCATACTGCTGCAGCGGTGGCTGCTTCCAGGGACGTCCCTATCCAGGAAATCTGCAGGGCTGCTACCTGGAAGTCAGCAAACACCTTCATTACCCACTACCACATCGACCTTGAGTCACGCGGGATGCTGGTTTTGGGGCCTCGGTTCTCCAGTCTCTCTTTCCCAAGTAGTGCATATGGGGTGTGCGTCTTGCCTCCTCCTCCCGGAGAACTGCTAGGAGTCTGCCAATGAGTGTGGATGAACAACATATCCATGTCCCTAGAAATACAGGTTACTCACCTGTAACAGGAGTTCTAGGAATGGTATATGTTGTTCATCCTACATTCTCGACCTCAGCTTGACGCACAACCTGAGCTTCCAGCGGGCCAGATCTGGCGTCATGGGCGGAGCAGGAGTTATACCACCCGGGTGGGTGGGAGGAGCAACTTGAAGACCTTCCGGCCAGATTTAAAGCGGCAAGGATACTGCCAATGAGTGTGGATGACAACATATACCATTCCTAGAACTCCTGTTACAGGTGAGTAACCTGTATTTACTCACCTGTAACAGGAGTTCTAGGAATGGTATACGTTGTTCATCCATACGACCCACCCAACCTCCCCGGCTTCGATGCACAACCTGGCTTCCAGCGGGCCAGATCTGGTGTCATGGGGCGGAGCCGAGAGTTTTACCACCCGGTTGGGTGGGAGGAGCCAGCTTGAAGACCTTCCGGCAAGATTTAAAGCGGCAAGGAACCTGCCAGACAGTGTGGATGAACAACATATACCATTCCTAGAACTCCTGTTACAGGTGAGTAACCTGTATTTACAGTCTGTCAAGTTAGTCTGCTCGAATGTGCAACTACCACCCTTATATTGCAGCTGCCCCACCCTCCTCTCCCCTCCTCACCTTTACCCCCCCCTTGCACCCTGTCCCATGCCCTTTTAAAACTGCCCACTGTGCTACAGGATACCACCTCCTCAGGTAGAGTGTTCCGTTTCTCCACCACCCTCTCTGTGAAAAAATGCCTCCTCATCTCTCTCTCCGCTACTTCCACCCTCCAACCTGAGACCATGCCATCTGGTGTCCCTTTCTCTCCTCAGCTTAAATATCCCTTCTGTGCCCGTTTTATTAATCCCCTTCAGATATTTGAAGGTCTCAATCATATCCCCACCTCGATCCCTCCTCTCCTGCAGGGTGTACATATTCATCTCAGTCAACCTGTCCTCCAGCCCGTGGATCACCTTAGTTGCCCTATGCTGCACCCCCTCCAGCAGTCTGATATACTTCTTCAGAAAAGGATGCCAGAACTGCACACAGTACTCCGAATGTGGCCTGACTTGTGATCTGTACAGCGGCAGGATCATATCCCTATTTCTGGATGAGATTCCTTTCGCAGTGCACCCCAGCATCTTGTTGACCTTAGTGGCCACCTTCCTGCACTGAGCTGAGTTATTCATGTTACCCATCATGATCACCCCTTTGGTCCTTCTCCTCCTCTGTGACCTCTGTCTGAACCCCTCCCAACTGGTAGCTCCTCCCTGGGTTCCTTGCTTCAAATTGCATAACCTTGCACTTCTTCACATTGAAGCTCAATTGCCACTTTTCTGACCACTCCTCCAGTTTGATCAGGTACTCCTGTAACCCCTGCCACCCCCTGTCATCCACCACCACCCCATCTTGGTATTGTCTGCGGACATGTGTCCTGTACCTCTCCTAGGGGTATCTTGCACTTGAAACCTCCAATCCATTCCTCTGTCCCAGCTTGGGATTTAAATTTTGTTTTGGAGACATTGACTCTGTCTACATTTGAGCCAGCCACGACTTGTGAGCTACGGTTCCTGTCTTAGAAAGCAATATTTTGGGTTGCTATTACTTCTGCTGGAAGAATTTCCGAGCTTTGGGTTCTCTGGTGTGAAGAGCCTTATTTGATTTTTCACGAAGCCAGGGTGTCTTTGTGCACGAATCCTAAGTTTCTCCCCAAGGAGGTGTCTGAGTTTACCCTGGACCAATCTATCCACCTGCCTGTTTATTTTCCAGAGTGTGCCAATGCTGGGGAAGCACTCCTACATACATTAGACATGCAGAATTTTGAAATATTACCTGCTCCGTACAAAGGACTGCAGAAAGATAAAGCAGCTTTTTGGCTCTTTCGCCCCAGGAAAAGAGGGCGTTCAGGTTTCCAAACAATGTTTGTCTTAATGGTTGGGACATTTGTAATGTGTTCTGCTTCACCAAGCATGACAAAGAGTTGCCAGGGGTGGTGAAAGCCCATTTCACCCATTCTGTGGCCTGTTTCAAAGTGGTCTCAGCCACTGACATTTGCACTGCTGCCACCTGGAGTACTGTCCATACTTTTACCAAGCACTACAGTCTGGACATTGTTTCTAGAGCCCATGTAGGTTTTAGCAGGGCTGTTCTGCAGGGCCTCCAGTCCTAGGCTTTGGTTGGCCCTACTCCCAGACTGTTCTGTTGTACCTTTAACTCTCTGGGACTCATTCCTATGGTGTGACCTGAGATATCCCCGAAAACGATATAACAGATCTTCTTCGAGATACAGCTCTTGCAGCAGGTTACACCATTAGTACTGTGGCCGTCAGGCGTCAGGACCCCGTGGAAAATTTTCTAGCTAGCAGTCTTCAGCGGGGACTGCCTCCGTCGTCAGTCCGGCCCCTGACATCAGGCGTAGTACATAAGGAGGCGGTCCCGCCACAATCCCCAGTTCTTTTCCAGCTGTTGGCATCGCAGCATCGGCCTCTCGGTCAGTTTCTAGCGCGCGACGACTAGGAATAATTTCAACTGTTTTTTCTCAACTGATTTCGTCTGATGTCCTCTCCAACTTCTCTGGAGGGCCATTCTTCCAAGTGTGCCTGCGGAAAACAGATCCCTTTTAAGGATCCTCACTCGGCCTGTGTACGCTGCCTGGGCCCAGACCACGACACCCAGGCCTGCTCCTTCTGCCAGGGCTTCAACAGCCGTACAAGGATCCGCCGCCAGAAGGCCCTCCAAGCTTTCCTCCTCGAGGAAAAACTCAAAGCAATGGATCAAGACCCTTCCTCCAAAGGGAAGTCTTTGGGGAAGTCCCATAAGCACCACGAAAAGCACCAGGAGAAGGAGAGACCCAGATCCCCTTCCAGGGCCTCGGACTCCCGCAGCTCTGGCTCCAGGTCGGACTGCTCTCCTTCGAGGGCTCGCTCTCAGCCTCCCCCGGTTCTCGTCAGATCGGCTAGTGGTTCCTCCTCTCTGAAGCCTGTCAAGACCTCCAGGCCTGCATCTTCGTCCACTCCATCTAAGGCCTCGTCCAGGTCTGGGGAGCGCCACAAGTCTTCCTCCCGTCATCCGGCCTCCGACGTCAGGTCTGTCTCCCAACCACCGCCACCCCAGCGCAAAACTAAGGAGCTGATCTCTCTGAAGCAGACGTCGGACTCGACGTTGGTTCCCCTGACGTCGGCCAAGTTACATAGGCACTCCGGGAGCGGCTACTGTTAGTCATCTGCCACCAGTCAGGCATTCGCCTCTAGGGACTGGCGGGGACCGCGCGGCTACCGCAGAAAGAAGGACTACACCACTGCCTACCGACGTCGGTTGGAAGGCATCATTGGAGGAGGACTCTACCCAGCCCGAAGACCAGGCGGGCGACCCCGGCCCTGTCGAGCTCCCACGGGATCCCTCCCCGGAACGAGAGATCCCCAGGGACCCAACGCCCGGTCCCGACGACAGGCCACCTGCACCCGGTCCATCGTCGGGCCTAAATTTGGCAGAGGTGAAGGAGCTCTTCACCTTCCAGTGGGACACCATCAAGAAGGATGTGGTCACCACACAACCTCCTCCTGCACCTGCTGCCCCCCCAATGCCTGCACCCCCTCCTTCACCCAGGGGATCAGCAGGACGGCTATCGACCCCCAAGGAGCCAGCATCCCCTCCTAGGGGCAGATCTTCGAAGAGGAGAAGGCCTCCGTCAAGGTGCACTTCAGGGTTACCCAGCCTCAAGAGACCCAGAAGGCATCGGTATACCCCGTCCACGGAGGACTCCAGATCTGACACCTCTGCGTGCTCCAGATCCGCTTCTCCAATCAGCGTCCCTTCTCCGGACCCACGCGACCTTCCCAGGTCCCCTCTGGATGACCTCTCGTTCGCCGAGATAATGAGGCATATTCAGGAGAACATGGGGTGGGATGCTGAAGAGCTGGACCCTGAGAGACTACACCTTGCCCGCTACCTTCGGCAAAAAGACCCCAAGCCTGTGGTAGTGCCACCTTTCGACTCCAGCAATGCCGAAGAAGGCTGAATGCCTGTACAAGGCCCCAAGGGAGGACCAGTACCTGGCGAACCATCCTCTGGCCGATTCCCTGGGCATCACAGCCTCACATGACCGGTCTCAGAAACCACAGCACTTGAGCACGCAGCCACCCGACCCGGAGTCCAAGCAGTTGGACGTCCTGGGCAGGCACACATATGCGGCTGCGACTTGCGCCATTAGGTCGTTAAATTACCTTACCCACATGGGCCAGTTCCAGAACGCATTGTGGGAACAGGGACAGGACCTAGTTGAAAAATTGCCAGAAGGAGGAGCGCTTACAACTCCTCTGTATGGGTTCGGACGTGGGGACCCAGGTGCTTAGAGCCGCATATGACTCTGTGGACTCTTCGGCCAGAGCTGCAGCCTCAGGCGTGTGTCTCCAGAGACACTCATGGCTCCGTGTCTCCGGGTTTACCCCGGACGTCCAGAAGAACATCATGGACGCCCCTTATCATGGCGAAGTTCTGTTTGGTGAAGCCTCGGAGAAGGTGATCACCAAATTGCAGGAAGCCAGGAAGGCGATTAGATCTGTCCACGCTATGTACAGGTCTCGACTTAGTTCCTTTCGCAGGAACCAGAGTCGCTTTCGCAGCCGGATCCAAAGACAACAACCTCATTCCGGCCAGCAACAGAGGGGCTCCTTTACCCGAAAAGCCCAGGCCAAGACATCCTCAGGCAGAGGCCAACGAGCCACAAAGTCAGCCCAACCTGCAGGATCCAATGCTGCCACAGCATGACTCCTTCCCGGCCCCCGCCCCTCCTCAGGATCAATGGGAAATGAAGGTCGGGGGTCACATCGCAGACCACCTGCCAGGGTGGCGGTCGATCACCACCAACAGGTGGGTGCTGCAGTTGGTCGAAAAAGGCCATTATATAGAATGTGTAGACAACCCGCCCACAAGGCCTCCTCTGCTTTCCCCGCTATTCAGGTCAGCATGCCCTGCTTATACAGCAGGAAGTGCTCACGCTTCTAGAGAAGGAAGCCTTGGAGCACGTTCCGGGGAACCAGAGAGGAGCAGGATACTATTCGCACTTCTTCCTGGTTCCAAAGAAAACAGGGGACCTCCATCCAGTCTTGGACCTCAGCGACCTCAATCTGTCGATTGTCTACAAGCGCTTCCGCATGGTGACCCTTCCGAGGTTAATCCCCGTGCTGAAGAAGGACGCTTTCTTGGCGTCCCTGGACATGCAGGATGCTTACCTGCACATTCCTGTTGCTCAGGCGCACAGGAGGTTCCTGCGCTTCGAGTTTCTCGGCCGCCATTATCAATTCCGAGCACTTCCCTTTGGACTGTCATCCGCACCTCAGGTTTTTACCAAGTGCATGGCAGTTGTGGCAGCGTCTCTGAGAAGACAGGGCCACTACGTGTTCCCGTACCTGGACGATTGGCTTCTTATGGCCTCTTCCAAGGAGGCACTACTGATAGCCATCCACCGTACCCAGACCCTTTTTCAGTCTCTGGGCATCCTCATCAACTACGAGAAGTCTCTCCTGGTACCGTCCCAGAAACTGCAGTTCATAGGGGCAGTCCTGGATACCGTCAAGGGAAAAGCCTTTCTTCCCGAAGACGGAGTGGAACACATTCGATCCCTCATAAGGGATCTGTCAGCGAAGAAGACCGTCCCAGCCAGACTGGTCCTTCGCCTGCTCGGACACATGGCTGCAGCCATTCCTACAGTCCCGATGGCAAGACTCCACATGCGGGTAACCCAGTGGATGTTAAGGGTGCAGTGGAACCAACGGCAAGACCATCTGCAGCATCCAGTCAGAATCACAAGGCGTCGGGTTCGGGACTGGCAATGGTGGCTAGATCCGGGAACCCTCTCCGTGGGGGTCCCTTTTACAGCACTGCCCTCGTTATAACTCTTCCACAGACGCCTCAGGGCTGGGGTGGGAGCGCACTTGAACGGGGTGAGGTCTCAGGGAACATGGACTATCCAGGAATCTCATCTCCATATCAACATAATGGAGATGAGGGCGGTCCTTTATGCCCTGCAAGCCTTCCAGTCGGAGATTCCACCGAGTACTCTTTTGTTGCAAACAGACAATACTGCGGTGATGTATTACTTCAACAAACAAGGAAGCACACACTCTTACCCCCTTTGCAGGGAGGCCATGAGAGTGTGGGAATGGGTAATTTGACACGGCGCAAACCTTGTTGCTGTTCATGTTCCCGGGGTGGACAACACCGTCGCAGACAGCCTGAGTCGTTCCCAGGCCAGAGTCCACAAGTGGGAACTTCTACAGGAGGTGGCAAAGGATCTGTTCCACAGATGGGGCACTCCAGAATTAGATCTATTCGCGTCCCCATCCAATGCAAAACTGCCCAATTTTTGCTCGTTAGGTCCAGGGCCTGGTGTTTTCTGGCGAGACGCGTTGTCCCTCTTCTGGGCGGGCAGATTCCTCTATGCCTTCCCTCCTTTCCCGTTGATCCAGAGAGTTCTTCTCAAACTTCACAGGGAGCACGCAACGCTTATCCTGAGAGCGCCTTTCTGGCCCAGGCAAATCTGGTTCCCGCTACTACATCAGCTATCCCAGGAACCTCTGCTTCCTTTGCCAATCAGCTCCCATCTGTTGTCTCAGGAGGAGGGTTCATTAGTCCACCCGGACTTACGTTCATTGAACCTACATGCCTGGCTCCTAGAGACATAGCCATGATGCGGCACGGGGTCTCGCAAGAGGTGGCAGATGTTCTTTCTGCCGCTAGAAAACCAGCAACGCACGCAACATATGCCATGAAGTGGTGCAGGTTTGCCTGTGGGCTCAAACGCGTGGTTTCTCGCCCTTAGACTGTCCTGAGAAGCTGGTTCTGGAGTACCTGCTTTCCCTTTTTCAAGCGGGGCTAGCTTACTCCTCGATCAAGGTGCTCCTTTGCGCAATCTCAGCTTATCATGCCCCCATAGGCCATCGTATGGTGGCTCAATTGGAAACTACTCGTGCCTTTTTAAGGGGTTTCCTCCACCTTAGCCGCCTTTCGGGGATCCGGTTCCTCCTTGGGACTTGCCCTTCGTCCTGGAGCAGCTTATGCTGCCACCCTTTGAACCAGCCGCGGATTGCAAGCTGCGTTTTCTTTTGTGGAAAACCTTATTTTTAGTTGCAGTTACTTCAGCGAGAAGGATCTCCGAATTACATGCACTCATGTGCAAAGAGCCCTATTTAATTTTCCACCAAGATAGGGTATCCCTGAGGACAAATCCTAAGTTTCTGCCTAAGGTGGTTTCAGCCCTTACCCTTAATCAGGATATCGATTTATCAGTATACCTTCCTAAGTACACCAATCGAGGAGAAGCACTGCTTCACACCCTGGATGTGCACAGGTGTCTCAGATATTACCTGACCGGAACCAAACAGTACAGAAAAGTGGATCAGTTGTTTGTATCCTTTGCTGAGAGGATGAAAGGGGCCCCTGTTTCGAAACAGACCCTTTCACGTTGGCTAATACAGTGTATCTCTTTCTGTTATGACAAGCGCAGCAAACCCTTGCCAGGCGCGGTCAAGGGCCATTCTACCAGAGGAGTGGCCACCTCCTTTACAGCGCTGAAGAATGTGTCCACTTCGGCTATGTGTGCTGCAGCCACCTGGAGCTCGGTGCATACCTTTATTAGGCATTATAGCCTAGACATCGCCTCAAGGCGAGGGGCAGGTTTCAGCCTAGCCGTCCTGCAGGGACTTCTGTCCTAGGCTCGAGCAGGGTGGTACTCTCCCTCCTCCTGATGGCTTTAGAGTGTCGCCATTGCTTGGGAATCAGTCCTAATGGTGTAACCTGCTGCAAGAGCCGTATCTCGAAGAAGATAGTACAGTTACGTAAGAACTTACCGCAACAGTAGATCTTCGAGAACAGCTCTTGCAGCAGGTACCTTCCCGCCCACCATTCCCCCTTAGAGGAGGTAGGTTATTGCCAAACATCCATCTTCTAGGATGGAACGATTTGTTCTTTAGTCTTGGCCATTTGATGGCGGATCCTCGGTCTCCTCTTCTGATGTCATCCAGCGGCCGGGAGTCTCCGGCGGGAGAACTGGGGATTGTGGCGGGACCGCCTCCTTATGTACTACGCCTGACATCGGTGGCGGGACCGACATCGGAGGCGGTCCCTGCTGAAGACTGCTAGCTAGAAAATTTTCCGTGTGGTCCTGACGGCCTCAGTCCTAATGGTGTAACCTACTGCAAGAGCTGTTCTCGAAGATCTACTGTTACGGTAAGTTCTTGCGTAACTGTACTTTAGGTTAGAACTTACTGTAACAGTAGATCTTCGAGGGGATCTCAGTCATCAGGTCTGCCATCCCTCCCACCATCCCCCTTTTATGGGGTTCTCTTCTCAGAACTGGCTAACTGGTGTATCCAGCCTTTTATTTGCACCTCTCTCTCTCTCTCTCTCTCTCTCCTTGGTCCTCCATAGCATGGGTATGCTCACTTAGTCTCTGGTGGGGCACGAACTGAGGAAGGAGCGAGGCGCGCTCATGCTTTATAGGATTGATGGCATTCGTGAGTGAAGTGGGCATGGGTGGCCCCAGTTGTAGTGCTGGAAAATCTTCCTGTGGATCCTTCTTTGCCTACAGTGTCAGACTGGCACTGTCAGCTCACGCTCCTCAGCTCCGGGGTCAAGTCCAGACAGACAATACCATGACCATGTACTACCTCAACAAACAGGGTGGCACATGCTCCGGTCTGCTATTCAAGGAGGCGCTCTGCATCTGGACCCTCGTAAGCTGGTTGGAGGCGGATCTCCTAGCCATCCACATGGCAGGAGCCTTGAACCAGCTGGGAAAACGGAAACCTCCGGTGAAATCAAAGGAGGCTCGGTGGCTGGTTTCTGTGGCCGCGGGATCCGCCGAGCAATTGGAATGTATGCAAGCCTTCGAGGAGGAAGCGGCGTGGGCTGCAGAATCTTCCTCTTGGAGCTTCTTTGTTCTGCACAACCTGGGTTCCACCTTCTCAGGTTCTTTCCAAGAGTTGTGCCAGTCTCTCCCGACCAAGGAGGAGGGTCCTGCGGGCACGCACTCCTCTCGGTCCGGTAAGCGGAAAAGGGACCCGAGATCATCTTCAACGTGCTCCCAGCTCGGCCCTTTGATCAACGAAGTGAAGTCGGAACTTGTGCTTTCTCAGGTGATGTGCTTCATTGTGGCAGAGCTCGACTCTTGTCAAGCTAGAGCTCAGCTCCTGGTGGACAGGGCAGAGGTTCTCTCCTCCTTTGCCTAATCATTTTTGGTTGGGCAATTGCGCCCTGCCCGGGACTTTCTGCGCCTTCTGGGTTACATGGCGGCATGCACCTCCGTGATCCGGTGGCACGTGCGCCCCATCCAATGGGAGCTGTCTGCCCAGTGGACTCAGCGCCATGGTCATTTCGACCAGCTGACCACTGTAACCCCAGAAGATGTGGGACGCTCTCCAATGGTGGACCGCCCCAGACCGGTTGCAGGAAGGGATCCCGTTTGTCCGCCCCGAGACAATGGCCATCCTCATGACTGATGCCCATCTCATGGACTGGAGAGCCCACATGGGGGACAAAAGGGCCCATGGGTTCTGGATCCCCATGGGGTTCCAATACCACATCGACCTGTTGGAGCGCAGAGCAGTTAGACTGGCACTGTCAGGTTTCGCTCCTCAGCTCGCGGGTCAAGTGGTTCAAGTCCAGACGGACAATACCACGACCATGTACTACCTCAACAAACAGGGCGTCACGCACTCCCATCTGCTTTGCAGGGAGGCACTTCGCATCTGGACCCTCATCAGCCGTCTGGAGGCAGATCCCCTAGCCATTCATGTGGGAGGAGCCTCAAACCATCTGGCGGATGCTCTCAGCCGCTTAGGTGAGACATCCCACGAGTGATCTCTCCATCTAGAGGTAGCTTACAGCCTTTTCTCCCACTGGGGCAAACCGATGGTGGACCTGTTTGCCTTCTACGCCTTCCCTCCATTTCCCTTGATCCACAAGGTGCTCCTCAAGGTGAAGAGGGGTCTTCCACAGGGACAAGGTTGTCCTATGCCCCCACCCGAAATTCCTTCCGAAGGTGGTGTCAGAGTTTCACTTTAACCAGGTGTTAATTCTGCCAGTATACTGCCCTAATTACACCTCGGAGGCCGAATACAGGCTCCATACCTTGGACCTGAGATGAGCCCTCTCCTATTACAAGGAGTAGTGATGGCAGAAATTTGGGGGAAAGGTTCTAGCTGTTTGTCACCTACGCTGAAGCTGCTTCTGGCAGACCTGCAGCAAAATGGACTATTACAAGGTGGAGTACATCTTGCATAAGTCTGTGCTACGAATTGGCGGGCAATGAGTCTCCCAGAGAGATAAGAGCTCATTCTGCCTGCCATACCGCTGCATCGGTGGCTGCTTCCAGGGACATCCCTATCCAGGAAATCTGTCTGGCTGCTACCCAGAAGTCAGAAAACACCTTCATTACCTATTACCACATCAACCTTGAGTCACACCAGGATGCTGGTTTTGGGGCCTCAGTTCTCTAGTCTCTTATTTCCCAAGTGAGTATTTTGTGTGTGTGTGTGGAGGGGGTGCCTTGCCTCCCTCCTACTGTAGAACTGCTAGGAGTCTGCCAATAAGTGTGGATGATCAACATATCCACAATCCAAGAAAAACAGGTTACTCACCTGTAACAGTAGTTCTAGGAGTGGTATATGTTGTTTATCCACATGGACCCACCGACCTCCTGGCTGCGAACCCACAAACCTGGCTTCCAGTGGGCTAAGATCTGGCATCATGGGGTGGAGCCGAGGTTATACCACCGGGTGGGTGGGTGGGAGGAACCAGCTTGAAGACTTCTGGCAATCCTTAAAGGGAAAGGGGACATCCACTAAGTGTGGATGAACAACATATACCACTCCTAGAACTACTGTTACAGGTGAGTAACCTGTTTTTATTTTCCAAGAAAGGCATAGGGGAAATCAGACAGTACACATTAGAGGTTCATCGTGCATCTAGCTACAATCCTGCATTATCATTTACTGCAGCTGTCCTATATTAAGCATCTCTTCAGGTAGTTCTTTTAGACATCTATCAGAAATTTTACTGCCTGATTGATTTTTTTTTTTTTGCGCAAGTGCGTCGTGTGTGTGAGGTATAGTAGCTGTGTGTTACTGTTTTCCTGAAGTAAATAGCTGAGAAGAGGAGAACAAGGTTAATGTGTGTGGAGTGACCTACTGTCAGGGTGAAAAACGGAGTGTCACTGTTTGTTTGTGTGTACACGTAAGGAGGATACATAATGAATTGTGATGAATGAAGGCATTCATCCCCACTAATGAGGCCCATGTCCCATAACTCATTTGCTGTGAAGCCACTGATGAGTTGTGTAAGTCCAACCCTTCCCTTGATGGGATCAATGTCTTGACTCCATTACAACCCATTTTGTGTCTTCAGTACACAGTACCTCATTGTGCCTTTGTTTCTTTTTCAAGGAACCCGACAGCATAGATGGATCTGTGGGGAAAAAGTTTTCAGATGAATGTCTGCTTTTCTTTCTCATATGCCCTGTACTGTATGTAGCTCCCCCTTTTCACATTAACTTAGAGAAGGACCACTGTCTCCTAGATCCCATCTGTTCTAACTGCAGTTCTACAGCTGATATCAAAATCTTGTTTATTTTATTTTTTATTTTATTTTTTTAGTTGTTTAACCAGGAGAGACACTCTAAGCTGACAGCTTTTTTACGGGTGTGACCTGGGAGCACAGGGAAGTTAAGTGACTTGCTCAGGTCACACAGTATGCAAGTAGAAGCTGTGGGATTCAAACCCAGGTTTGGTCTGCTGGATGTCACCAGATTTGCAGCTCAGAGCCTTAAACCACTGCGCTATACTGCCTCACAGAAACCAGTTGTGATGTCACAAGCAGAGGACTGTGGCGTCTGATGCAGACACACAAGTGAAAATTAAAAATCTTTTTTTTTTCCTTGTAAGTTTAGCCCGTGAATCTGGCCTGTCAGCACAGTGGTAGTGCTACAACTCCCAGGTGACAAAGGTTCGAGAACAAGCCCACATCACTGGAGCTTACTGGGGAGAGGTTGATTTGAACATCCCATAGGACGCTTAGCTCCAGGTGAGGGAGTCTGACTCCGGCTTGTTACTGTCACCTGGGTATTTCCAGGTGGACCAGCAGGTGAACTTCTGTGGCTGGGAAGACAGCTGACCTTGCAGGCATGCATGCCCATTGCATGTATTGTGCCTGCACATTCACAGGTCGACATCTCTGGGTGAGGGAAGAAAATGTGGAGAGAAAATGTCTGCTGGCTGCTGCTGGGTAATGCTCAGCTACTGCAGGCCCCGCCCCACTGTCCTTGTCTCCTATCACCACTGGATGTGTAGTCTTAAACCATGGGGTGGCTAGCAAGCATAGCATAAGTCCCAGAGAAGGCAGGTAATGGGACTGGGGGGAATGATGCGCGCAGGTTGGCAGAACAAGGGAACAAAATAGTAAGTTTTTTTTTTCTGTAGAGCTTTTTCTCCCTTTGAGTCATGCTGTCGGCTCCCCCAAGCCTTGTCACCAACCTTCTCACGGAGTTACAGGTTATCTATCACTTACTCAGGGTCACAAAGTGGTGGATGGCTAGCCGTGTCTGTCATGTGAGAACCTGCGAGGGGTGCTGTCTTGGACAGCGCAGTGTTTCCTCCAACTCCTTGTTTTCTCCCTAGGGTGCCAGCATGCACAAGCAGGGCATTATGAATCAAGTTCCTGACTGAAGCTCAGCAGTGAGGGAACTGGCAGGGACCGGTATGTGGTTTATATGTAGATATCCTTAATAATAAAGTACAGAATAGTTTGAAATTGGTAACTCCAGTTGTTTTGCATCAGAGGCTTTTCTGCATTGCCGAGTGGCATAGGAGAGGTCTGTGAAAAATGTGATGGCTGTTGTCCTCCGCTGTTATGTTGTTTTTCTTTTTTTTTTTTGGTCCTTCCCCTGCCACCCGACTGACCACTCCTTTGGGCTGCCAAGGGCCCCACCTACTGGCCAGGTTATTCCTCCTCCTGCCATCCGCTGCTAACCCGATTCTGTGCCCCCGGGACAGCCTGGTCATATCCCTTAGCCGGGGGGGGCCTTCTGCCTTGGGAGGACAAGGGGGGGGGAGACTGGGACTCCATTCTGGATCCAAAGCATGGGGCTATGGCCGCAGCCTTGAGAGGGCATTCTGCCAGGGCTTTGTGGTGGAGGGGGACCCAATGACCGTCATCTGGTCAGTCGGGAAGCCATTTTTCCGTTTTCTTCCCGTCCCGACGAGCCTCATGCCCGCCGCATCCTGCCGAACACGCATGCAGCATGTGGTCACCTAGGCCGCAGTGTGCTTCGCCATTGGCTGGCCACTAGGAGCAGCTCGAGAGCGATATTGGCCTGCACACTCACACACCCCCAGAAGGAGAGTGTCCTGCGTACGCTTCTAACCCTCCTTGCTGGTCTCTGCTCCTGTCGTCCCGGGCTTGGGCTCGAACCTGGGTCGCCAGTGTGCCAGGTGAACCCCTATTGCCTGGCACCATGGAGGTGGCATCAGGGCATCTGTAAACACTGTGTCCATATCTGTTAAGGATAGGAAAATCACCAGTATGGCTCCTTAATGTTCTTCCTGGACATAAAGTCTCCACCACTCATTCACACTAATGGGAACTACGCCGGAGGCGCTTGGATCAAGCGGGAGCCAAAAATATTCAGGAAGGCCAGCGTTGAGGTAGGACTGCACATGCGTGGTACGCAAGACTGGCTCACACCGTATAGGCTACCTCGACCCTCCAACCGCCTCAGTTCCTTTTTACCCCATTGTCGAGTGCACTAAAGAGAAAACGTCGCTCGCCTGCCGGGAGTCAAATCTTTGTCTATATGATAGCAGCTTAGTCGTTTAGTTTTAATTTGTAGTGTTAATATAGAGTATTTATTTATTATTTTTGTAAAAATAGAGATTTTTATTCAGAAAGAATACAGAAGTCCTCTTCAGCCCGCCTTCGACGGAGTCGACCATGAACAGGGTTGGTGACAGTAGGGAAACTTAGCATGAAAGCTGTGTGTTCAGCAGGGCTGGGTCCAGTCTACTGCCCTCTATGGAGGGGGGTCTGACTACGGGCAGTCTGGTGCTCTGAAGGAAGGGCGGTCCTTCCGGAAGCACAAAAAGAATCTGGTCCATTCTCGATCCTCATTGAGAACCCTGCACCGCTCGGCCGAAGAAACGGTACTACTCGAGGTCACCCTCTGGTGTGTCTGCATGACATCGGGGGACAGAAGGCTGACTGGGACGGGGTCACCTGCAGCTTCTGTTCCTAGTGACCAACATCCTCGACTCTGTAGTCCCTCCCGGCCCCCTGGGGGGTCTTCCAGTGAGCAGTTTCATCATTGGGTTGCTGTTATGGAGCAGTGGGTTCAGCAGTTGTCCCGAGTTTCCGAGCCTGTGCAGTTGGCCCCAGGGCCTTCGGGCCTAGGGGCTTTGAATCTATGGGCAGGACGATTGGGTTTGCCTAGTCATGCAGCACCCTCTCCGGTGCCATTGACACTGCGCCCTTGTGCTTTTCCCCCTCACATGGCAGGGGCCAGCACAGGTACCATTTTCTCCTACTCATGTTTTCAAATCTTTATCTTTGGGTGCATCATGAAAAGAGTTGGGGTCTCCCGGTGCTGTCGCGGCGCCATCTCCGATCCTGGTCTTGGCGCCGCGGTCTGTGCCAGTGCTGCTTGCGAGGCCGGTGCTGCCATGGAATCCTGGATTGTCGATTCTGATTCGCGGAGTGCCTCCTCCTGCTCTCTTTCCTCCCTTTCCTTTTTATAGTATCCCTCCTGGGCTAGTAGGAGACAACATTAAGCCTAACCCTGATCTGCAATTAGGAGACGACTTTGATGGGGATTCATCTCTGAGTGAAAAATAAGCCCTGTAGTTCAGTAGAGCTTCTGGTCGAGGACCTGTCTTTTAAGTCTCTACTGAAGAATTTTAATTCCACTTTCTCTCTCTCTCCAGACTTCGGAGGTGGACCCAGGGAAATTGTTACACCTTCAATATCTACGTGTCCTGGAGATCCCTGTGGAACTGACTCCTCCAGTACAACCCTCTTTCGAGACTCTCTCACAAATGGTGTGGGACAATCCGGCACTGATTCCTTCCATGGCCAAGTCCACAGACAAGAAGTACGCTGCCCTCAAGGATCAACCAATCCTGGCCTCTGAAGACTTCGCTAACACCATAGTGGTCCTGGCAGAAAATGACAAAGCCGTCCTCCCTCAGGAGTCTACAGCTCGTCCAATGAACAAAGAATCTCATAAGACTGACACGTTAGGGAAGCAAGTCTTCGCAGCCACTACCCTGGGTATATGTATTGCTGGCTACCAGGGCTGCTTCTCACAATAAGAGCATACCCTCTGGCATTCACTAAAAGCTTCTGTGGAGGCTCTTCTGGAGTCAGATGTTTCCTGGGAGCTCCTCCAAACTATCACTAGAGGTATTGAGTCCAATAATCAGCAACTTAAGACTGCTTTGGATGCATTTGACACTGCTTCAAGAGCAGCAGCTGGGATATGTACCTGTCGCCACTCGTGGCTGCGGACCTCAGGGTTCACAAATAATGCCCAGCAACGAATCATGAGCTTACCATTTGATGGTGCTTATGTTTGGCCCACAAGTGGAGCAGGCACTTGAGGCCACTCATAAAACTAGAATGGCTACTAAGACTGCTAGACTGGCTTCTACTGCCCCTCAATGGGATGGAAACTGTCAACAGCTTCATAACCGTCTGTCCTTTCATGGCAGAGGCAGAGGGGGCTTCAACAAAAATCAAGCCCCTCAACCACAAAAGAAATCACAGCAGAAAGCACAGGGCCCAAAAATGCCTATTGCCACCCTCTGAAAATCTGGCCCAGGTCCCTCCTCAGCTGCCTGCCGGGGACTCTCTCTCTCTGCAGTAGAAGGGCATCTGACTTAGTTTTACAATCAGTGTCAGTCAGTCACTTCAGACAAATGGGTTCTCAGGATAATTCGCGAGGGCTATTCTCTGAATTTTTCAGACACCCTTCCAGATCATCCACCCAAACGACAGCCCACACTGTCAGTAACTCAGACAGCTTTGCTTCTGAAATTCAAGGCCTTCTGAACAGCAGGACAGTAGACATAGTTCCGCAGGAGCAGTGGAACACAGGCTTCTTCTCCCTCTACTTCCTAGTTCCAAAGAAAACAGGTGGCATGTGCTCTATTCTGGACCTAAGGAAGTTGAACAAGTTTCTCTTCAAGGAAAAATTCAATATGATATATCTCAGTACACTTTTACCACTGATTCAGCAAGCTGATTGGCTGGCCTCCCGGGACATTCGGAGCGTCTACCAACACATTCCAGTGCACCCAAGCCACCACAAGTATCTTCGATTTGTGGCCCTGGGTCAGCACTACCAATTCAGGGTACTGACCTTTGGGCTTTCCTCGGCGCCACAAGTCTTTACGAAGTGCTTCATAGTTCTTGTGGTGCACCTAAGGAAATTCAGAATTCAAGCCTTCCCGTGTCTAGATGACTGGCTTCTGGCAAGCCCCTCCAGACAAGGAACACAGGAAGCGGTTTTCACGGCTTCCAGGTTCCTCACATCCATGGAAGTTCTGTTGAATCTGGTAAAATCACAGCTACAGCCCTCCCAGCAACTCCTCTTTATAGGAGCCCTCCTGGATACCTCCAATGGAGGGCCTTCCTCCTGGAGGACAGGAGGAACGATATCCTCCAGATGGCTCGCTTCATCAAAGAGAACGACTCAGTCCAAGCTCTGTTGATGCAGTGGATGCTGGGTCTCATGGCATCTTCAGTGCTTGCAGTGCCCTTGGCTCATCTTCACTTGAGGACCACTCACTGGATGCTTAGTACTCAGTGGTCTCTGACCACACCTCCCCAGTCCTTTCACATCAAGGTAGTGCAACCTCTCAAGCAGTCACTCACCTGTTGGACTCAAGAGGACAACCTTCTGAAAGGCTTTCACTTTGCTCCACTGGAGACTCAGATCACCATCACCACAGATGCTTCTGTATTCGGATGGGGAAGTGACTGTCACAATCTCCACACCAAGGTCTGTGGAGTCAGGACAAATCTCAAATCCACACAAATGTCCTGGAAATGAGAGAAGCCCTGTATGCTGTCCGAGCCCTGAAGAACATTCTCTGTCGCAAAATAATTCTCCTTTAGATGGACAACAAAGTGGTGATGTACTACATCAACAAACGAAGCAGGGCGCACTCTTACCCCTTGTGCAGGGAAGCGATGAGCGTGTGGAAATGGTGCCTAGAGCATGAAGCCCTCATCCAGGCAGTTTACCTTCCAGGAGTCCAGAACAATGTAGCGGTTTGCCTCAGCAGAACGGAAGTAGCTCCTCACGAATGGTCTCTCGACATAAACGTGTGCGATCACTCTTCGAAGAGTGGGGCACTCCAGAACTAGATCTTTTCACATCCCCACTCAATGCAAAACTGCCTCTATTCTGCTCCAGAACCTGGCATTTTCTGTCAGGATGCATTCAGACTGCAGTGGACAAGACTCTTTCTGTACGCATTTCCTCCTCTTCCCTTAATTCAGAGGGTGCTGCTCAAGCTGGAGGCACAAGGGGGCAGAATGATTCTCATTGACCCATTTTGGCCTTGTCAGATTTGGATTCCTTTGATCAACAGATTATCGGAAGTTCCAGTGAAACAACTTCCATTCTGTACGGACCTTCTGACCCAGGGCCCAGTGGTCCACCCCATCCTGAGATCCCTTCATATCCATGCTTGGCTCCTGAGGAGATAGAAGTGGGTAGATTTGATGTCTCATGTAGAGTCTCAGACATTCTCCTTGCAGCGTATAAGCCAGCTACTGGGAAAACGTACACGGTAAAGTGGAAGCAATTCTCCATCTGGTGTGCGAAGTCCTCCCTGGATCCCTTTTCTTGCCCACCAAACAAAGTCTTGGAGCATTTTCTAGACCTGTCTAATACAGGATTACAGTACTCAACTGTGAAAGTCCATCTCTGCACGATCTCAGCTTATACACACATTATCTGTAGCTCAGTTACCTTTGGTTGAGATTCCTTAAAGGTATACTCCACACTAGGCCACCAGTCAGGAGACCGGTAGCCGCCTGGAGTTTTAACCTGGTGCTAGACATGCTCACCCGTAAACCTTTTGAGCCTCTAGCAACATGAGAGCTAAAGTTCCTGACCTGGAAGACCGCCTTTCTCGTAGCCATTACCTCCGCTTGCAGAGTATCTGAAATACATGCCTTAGTCACAGACCCTCCTTACACAGTATTTCACAAGGACAAGGTGGTTCTTCGGCCCCATCCTAAGTTTCTCCCCAAAGTGGTCTTGGAATTCCATGTGAACCAGCCCCTGGTTCTTCCGACTTACTTTGTGAACTTCCAGAATGAGGGAGAATGTACCCTTCATTCTCTGGATGTTGAGGGCCGTGCGCTTCTACTTAGATAGAACTAAAGAGATTCGCAAGTCAAAGCAACTCTTTATGTCATTCCGCATCCCCGGCTGGGTCAGCCTGTTGCTATCAGATGATTTTCGGCATGGCTAGTGGAATGTCTTTGCCACTGCTATTCCATGGCACAGGTTAAGCTACAAGGCAGGGTATACGCCCATTCTACCAGAGCAGTAGCGGCATATCTGATAGAAATATGGAACGTGCCCATTGCAGACATCTGCAATGCAGCTACTTAGAGCTCTGTACACAGGTTTGTGAAGCACTATGCTTTGGATGGCCATGCCAGACAACATCAATCCTTCAGCAGGCTAATCCTTAATGGACTTCTGTCTTAAGTGAGCTCCTCTCTCCTGCCACCCTTCTCAGAGGATCATTTAGCTCGGTACTCTCCCATTAGTGTGAAGGAGTGCTGTAGACTTTATGTCCAGGAAGATACGGAAATTATGTACCTACCATAATTCTTGATCTTCTTGGACGAAGTCTCCTCTACTCATTCACACGCCCACCCTCCATCCCCCAGGCTCACTTGTCTGTTGTTGGTCTTCACTTCCTCGATGGCTGGGCTGTGAAGACTCTGGGTTGACCCTTCTTATACGGGTCATTCGGACTGTCTTATGTCTGACATAGGTTAGTTTATGCTGCACCTCCTCAGTAAAAAAGGTACTGAGGTGGTTGGAGGGTCAACGCCAAGGTAGCCTATATGGCTTGAGCCAGTGTCACAGCACCACGCATGTGCGGTCCTACCTTGGCACTGGCCCTCCTGAAGATTTCTGGTGTAGTTCCCATTTGTGTGAGTAAGTGGTGGAGACTTTGTCTAATAAGATCAAGAATTATGGTAGGTAGTGTAATTTCCATTTCTTTGGTGGCCTCTGCCCTCCATAAGATGACACTGTATGCCCTCTCTAGTCCAATCTTGCCTCTCCAGGCTCTCCTAATTTCTGTTTGCAGTCATCCCACCATAAATTCCATAGCAAAACTGTGGATATGATCTTGATGCTCCAAACCCTTCAGGCAAACGAAGAATTCTAATGATTTTCATTGAGGATATGTCCTCCATTGGGCCACACCTTTGAAACTGCAAGCTGCCAGTGTCAGCACCACACAGAAACTTTTTGTTAGCCGGGGCCACCCACAATGACATGCAGCTTCGACGTGTATGTAACTTGGGTGGCACCATCACGCCTCAGTTCTTTCTCCCACTGTCAATCATCCTCGTGAGACAGCCAACGGATGTACATTAAGCTATTATACTGGATTTTAAGGAGCAACGTATGGGCATGTGCCTCGTCTTCTCCTCATGCATTAGTGACATTAGTGACCTGCTAAAGGAAATGTAAAATCCATTGCCATTATTTGTCATGTTCTATAACTGTTATCTCTTTATGTTGCCAAATCTAAAGAACCTTTACTTAGATACCTGCATTTGCAGCTATAAAATCTACAGGGACAACACAGTCTGCTTTTCTGTGTCAGCTGGTGTGCAGGAGGCAGCACTGCTATAGTGACCTTCTCCCAGACTTCTCCAACTGATGGCGTCTGGGACCGTGGTCTAACAGGCTGTAGCTCTACTGAGGCCAGTCTCCCCTTGAAGTTTGGAGGCCACCCATTGCACTGGGTGCCTCACTTCAGATTTACATCTCTCACTGGACGATGTGCTGGGCACAACAAGGCAGCAAATAATTCTGCTTTCACTTCCTCAGCTGTTGGCAGTAGTCCCAAACACCCCTGCCTGAGGCAGTGTCTCTGATGTCCATCCCAACTCAGGGTCTCCTGTATATAATGTAGGCTTATATCCTACTTTAGTCCACAGCTCAGTCTCTCCATGATTAGCATAGCTGGCTGCATCTCTCAGGCACAAGACCACAATCGCTTCCCCTAAAAGATGAATACCCCGTCTTCGATGGGACTCTTTCTGTGCTGCAAGGCGACGAGGAATAGTGTTCCCACAATCACCTTGTGTCTCCCTTACTTACTCCCCAGAATTAATGGTGTGCTCTACTAAATGCCCTCAGACTCTGAAGTCCTGGAATCTCCATCGCTATCATGGTGCCTGTTTCTGGAGGCTGCCAGGCAACTTGACAGCAAGATCTGTCAGTCTCCTTCACTGGCTCCATTGACAACTGCTGTGAGAGGCCTTTGCCTCCTGTCCACAGTGTTTCCATTCGTTTCTTTATTATCTGTGATGTCAGAGTCTGAGAAATCAAATAAGGGGGCAAAGAAGAAGAAAAAATGTCAGCCCCCCAATCATGCATCGTTGCCTCTGTGAAAAACCCATTGCATCAACGAATCGACATCAGCTGTACTGGACCTGCCTTGGCTCATCTCATGACATGGATGCGTGTGACACCTGCTTCCCTGTGGACTGATGCACATTAGAGATCATCTTGATACATTGGGGTTGCCCGATCCTCACCTTCGGAGGCATGCATCATACACTTGAGGCTGAGCATGACCTCTGGGCTCTTATTCAAACAACATGAAGTCTTGCTGTATTCTGACAGTTGCAGTGAGTCCCAATCTTCGAACTGTCCCGGAGATGAAAGAGTTAACTTTCCATGCCAGGCATGGAACGCTGAGCTCGAGCTCAGTTGAGACTCTGTCTGTTGCTGTTTAAACTCAAACCGTCAGATTCTTTACTCCGCCTCACTGAACAGTCGCTCCGGAGATTTCTCCTTCTGCTCGTTTCAGTTTGTCGGTTAAAGTACTGCTTTTCTCGGTTTTCGACCAAATTTAAACCGTAACCTGTCGGTTCAGTCTCTGTCTGTGGTATTTGTGAGTACTAGATAGGTTATATATTATTTCTATTCTGTGTAGAACTTGTAAACGGTTCATCGGTTCGGTTTGAACTGATCAAGTTGTTAGAAAATCCGGTTCAAGATTATGATTTAGAGGAGTATTATGAACCAGAGGAGGAGGAAGAGGAGTATCAGGAAAGTGAATGTGGATTTGAAAGTCTGGATGTGCCCATTGACCCGGACATCTCCCCAGACAGACCTTCAGGAGTGTCTCCTTCTAGGCTTTCTGAGTCCTCCTCCAATTTCATGTTTTATAAAAAAGTGGCTGAAACCCTCCAGCTTCCTATGGAAGAAGCTGTGGATGACCAGGAGGAGCCTGACTATGTGGAAATGATGGCTATCCCAGAGTCTAGGAGACTGTCTATTCCCTTACACAAATCTTTTGGGCAACAGACATTTAAGATTTTAAAGACTCCTAATACTATACCTCCTGTGGATAAGAGAATGGACAAGAGGTATACATTGTCAGGCTCAGATATGGAGTTCCTTACACAACAATGCAGCCATGTTGGGGTAGTGCAGGCTGCAGCCTGTGATAAGGCAAATATTCCCTTGGCTTCACACCCCCCAGACAAGGACTCCAGGAGGATTGATGCCATGGCAAAGAAACAGTACATGGCAGCATCCTTGGGACTCAGACAGGCCAACTATATGGCATATACTGCTAGGTATCAAAACTCCAGATGGGACACTGTCATGGCTTTAGCAAAACAGGTCCCTGGCCAGCTTGCCAGGGAGCTGGAACAGGTGGCTGCTGATGGTATTGAGGCATCCAAGGTGCAATTCCATGCTGCAGTGGACTCCAGTGATGTGTCATCTAGAGTCATGGCTACATCTGTGGCACTTCGTAGAATGGCTTGGCTCAGATGTACTAGCCTGTCACAGGATACCCAGACTAAGGCCATGGATTTTCCTGTTGTGGGTAATTCTCTGTTTGGGGAGCAGACAGAGAATTACATGAAGAAAATGGACGAATATAGGACCACCTATAAGAGTGCACAGGCCAAGGAAAGGCAGGCCACTCCTCAGAGGCAGCATCCCAGGGTCAGGGGCAGGCCTTTTCATAGGCCTTTCTACCAAGCCCAGGCCTCCTCTTCTGCTTATGCTCAGAGGGGTTCTTTGAGGAGAGGCAGGCAGGGGTACAAGCAGACCTGCTTCCACCCCTCAGCCAAACCCCTGCCAAACAGGCACCCTGATGGGTTGGCCAGGCCGATTCTCCACTACCTGTAGGGGGCAGGCTGGCTTACTTTGTCCAAGACTGGAGTCTCTAACATCAGACAAATGGGTCCTGGAAGTAGTAAGCCAGGGGCTGGTTCTCAGCTTCAAAAGTTTCCAAGATGAGAACCAGATCCTTTCCACCTGCAAATCCCTCAGAGGCACTTGCCCTAGAGGCAGAGGTCTCTTCCCTCCTGGCTCTCAGAGCTGTGGAAAGGTTCCACCCTACACCAGGGCAAAGGTTGTACTCCAGGTACTTCCTTACCCCAAAAAGACAGGAGAATGGCGGCCCATCCTGGATCTCAGATACTTAAACAAGCACCTTTTAAAACCAAAATTCAAAATGGTGACTCTGGGAATTATTCTACCTCTCTAAGGCCAGGGGACTGGCTAGTGTCCCTGGACCTCAAGGATGCCTACTTCCATATTCTCGTCAGAAGCTCCTATCGAAAGTACATCAGGTTCGAGCTGCCCTCAGGCCATTACCAGTTCAGAGCAATGCCCTTTGGTCTGACCTCTGCTCTAAGGGTATTCACAAAATGCCTGGCAGTAGTAGTTGCTTCTCTAAGAAGGCAAAGGATTGCCATCTTCCCTTACCTAGACGACTAGCTCATAGTAGGCCAGTCCCCAGACCAAGTCAAGTTACACTTACAGATAACTCAGCAACTGCTCACCTCTTTGGGTTTCCTTCTGAATCTTTAAAAGTCAGTTCTAGAGCCTGTCCAGCTCCTCACCTTCATAGGCACAGAGCTAGACACAGAAAAGGCCAGAGCTTTCCCTCCCCTGGACAGGGCAAGGACCCTTATCTCTCTGGCCTCCTCATTCACTCTGCAGGTGTCTCGACCAGCAAGGCATTTTCTACAGCTCCTGGGGCACATGGCTGCTTCCACAGCAGTGGTGCAGGAGCAAGATTTCAGATGAGGGACATTCAGTTCCATTTGAGAGCCTTTTGGTCTCAAGGAAGGACCCCTGACCAAATTGATCCCAGTGACTCGAACCCTGATCCAGGCCCTACAGTGGTGGCAGGATCAGAACAATCTGAGACAAGGAGTTCCCTTTGTCACTCAGTCTCACTCTTTAATCCTTACTACAGATGCCTCCCTCTTGGGGTGGGGGGCTCATTTGGGCGACCTGACCACCCAGGGGTTGTGGTCCCCTCAGGAATCTCTGCTTCACATCAATCAGTTGGAACTCAGAGCAGTATTTCTAGCACTTGAAGCTTTTTCCAGATCTGTTCAGAACAAAGTTATCCAGGTCAGAACAGACAATACCACCACAATGTGGTACATCAACAAGCAAGGAGGCACTTGGTCTACGGCCTTGTGCACAGAAGCAATGAAGTTGTGGTCTCTGGCTTATTCCCTGAACACCTCTCTCACAGCAGTTCACCTTCCAGGCAAGGACAATGTCCTGGCAGATGCTCTCAGCAGGATATCCCAGGGCCATCACGAATGGTCACTGGATCCCCTGGTCTTAGAGGTGATATTTTCCAGATGGGGCACCCCACAGATAGATCTTTTTGCAGCCCCAGACAATCACCAGCTTCCCCTTTTTTGCTGCAGGCCCCCAGTGTTGGGCTCAGTCCCCCTGGATGCCTTAGTTCTCAACTGGGAAGGGAGGTTCCTGTATGCTCCCCCCCCTTCCCTCTCCTGTTCAAAGTGCTAGTCAGAATCAGATCTCAGCCCTGCAAGATGATCCTGATTGCTCCAGACTGGGCCAGACAGCCTTGGTATCCACTGCTACTGTCCTTAGCAGTCCATCTTCCCCTGTGTCTTCCCAGGAATCTCAACCTGTTAACCTGTGCTCAGGGGAGGGTTTGGTACCCGAATCTCAAATCTCTCAATCTCAAGGCCTGGCTCTTGAAGAGTTAGAGTCTGCTGATTTACACCTCTCCCAAGGCGTAATGGATATTCTGAAGGCTTCTAGGAAACCTTCCACCAGGGCTACTTATAATTCCAAGTGGAAAAGATTTTCCATATGGTGCTCTGGAAAGCACATTTCCCCAGAGTCTGCTGATCTGCCCACAGTCCTTGATTATAGGGTCCATTTAAATAGCTTGGGGCTTAGGCCAGCTACACTGAAGGTGCATCTGGCAGCTGTTTCTGCTTTTATTTCAGCAGGTAAGCTCTCTTCTCTTTCAGCTCACCCTGTATTCTCCAAGTTTTTCAAGGGTTTGCTTCACACCAACCCTCCTTTCAGGGACCTTGACCCTGCTTGGGACCTTAATGTTTGCATTGCTCAGCTTATGCAACCCCCTTTTGAGCCTTTGTCCTCAGCAGAGCTTAAGTACTTGACTTGGAAAACTGTGTTTCTAGGGACATGGATATGTTGTTCATCCACACTGTCTGGCAGGTTCCTTGCCGCTTTAAATCTTGCCGGAAGGTCTTCAAGCTGGCTCCTCCCACCCACCCGGGTGGTAAAACTCTCAGCTCCGCCACATGACGCCAGATCTTCCTTACCGCTTGGAAGCTCAGGTTCCCTCCTTAACGCTCTGCGTATAAGACTGGTTCCTAATTCTTGAATTTTGAAATTAAAAGTTTTTGCTAAAGGACTTGGTCTTCTCTCTCCTCGCGGCTGCGATGGACCGTCGACTTCGGTTTCTGGAGATGCCCTTGCGGGTCGAAGATGTCTCGGACGGATCCGCGGTACCGCGTCGTCTACTGCTGGGCCTTGAGCATGACCCGCGGGCCTCGACCTGTGCTCTTCCTTTAAGCCTCGTCCTCGAGACCGTGCTGCCCGTTACAACTGGGCGTCCCGAAGGCATTCCTCGGTAAAGTCAAAAGAGGCCGATCGGCGGTGTCGCGGCGGGCGGGCACCGGCGGATCAGCTCGAGCAGATGATTGCCCTCGAAGCAGAGGCGGCGCGGGCCACTTCTACCTCGGCTGCGGCATTTGTCCCGCTCTCTCTCGGTGCCTCTTATTCAGCTTCTTTTAAGGAGCTTTGTCTGATCCTCTCGACTAAAGGTGAGGGTCCAACTTCTTCTGGACCATTTTCTCGGTCCAAAAGAGACAAGGTAAGTCTCGTCCGGCGGCTCTTGGGAAGGGAAGATCGACTCCCGGCATGTCGGCCGTCGATTTGATCGACTTCTCGGCTTGACCACTGGTCTCACGGTGTCCCCGTCAGGCCAGTTGACCAGACTCCGATTAACGGTCGAGATTTTTCTTGACCCTTTGGATGGATTATCGGCTGGAGAAGCGAGAATTCCTCTCCCAGTTCCCCGGTGGGAGTTGAGGACCCGTCGGCTCGTCTGTCCTCCGGTTCCGGGCCTTGGTTGAATCTTCGAACCAGGGTGCGGTTCAGCGACACCTCCGCTTGCCGTCCTCAGCAAAGCTGAGGTTCTCGATCTCGGTCTTCTTCCTGGGTCCAGCCGATCCTGCCGTATAGGGCGGTCCCTGTCTCGGGGCACCGCGCAACGCGGCGAGCTGCTCATCCTCTTCCTCCTCCTCAGATGAGGGAGGCTTCGCGCAAGTTGCGTCAAGATATAAAGAGAACTCGTGTGGCAACAGCTCCTTCTGACGGGAATAAGCCGGCGCCGTGCATCTTTGACCATTAAGTGGCTGTCACGGGCGGCGAAACAACCCTCGTTTTATCCGAGGCCTGTTCCCAGGCGGTTGTTGGCCAAAACAACTGCCCCACCGATTCGGTGGAACCTCCGCCTCCACAGCCATTAGTTGGGGCTCCGACCAAAAATTCTCGGTCGGCTCAGGACTGCCCCATAGGCTGTCTGTCACCCTCCTCCCGATCGACCTCGGCAAGTGGAAGGTGGCTCAGGCCTGAGAGCAGCTCTTTGGGGACTCTTCCAAGTCCGAAGGCGATTCCTCCTTTTCTCCAGCGAATGGACTTGGGTCCTCAGGAGGACAGTCGGTGGACGATATCATGCGTCCTTCCTGGGATTGCTTTGGCTCATCTCGGGTCCAGCAGGATGAAGCTCGAACCACTTTCTAAGCAGGCCAGGTATCCCTCACGGAATTCTGGACAAGAGATTCCCTGCGAGGCCTTTCCGGTGGCCGAGGCCATAGTAAGCCCAGCCTTGGAACTCTGGCAGCCCCTAGCTTCCTGTCCTGCGCCTTTGGCCAGGATGGCCAGAAGTATGTGGTCCCGGTTCCCTGTCCGGTTTTGGAACACCCTCGGCCGAGGGTTAGTTACCGACAGCATTTTCAGTGCCGGAGCATCGAGATGTGGACAAACCTCCCGACAAGGAGTCCAAGAAATTGGACTATGCTGGCGAAAAGTCTGTACTGCGTCCTCCTCGGCCTTCGCCAGGCAGTTCGGCCATCCTCACGGCACATTTCTCATGCCCTGTTGGGCTCCTGGATGAGGTCGTCCCTCATCTCCCGCCAGGATCTGCAGACCACGGTCAGGCAGGTCTTGAGGACCAGAACGAGGGCAGTGGCCAACAACAGCTCAGACTGCTTTAGACATTGGGGACTCATGTGCCAGGTCTGTGGCGGCCCCAGTGGCTATGCGTCATCGGGCTTGGCTGAGGATATCCACCTTTAGTTCGGATACCCAGCACAAGTTGGCGGACATTCCCTTTTTGGGGACTGACCTCTTCGGCCCTGGGGTGGAAGGCCACCTGCAGAGGATCGAGAAGTCCAATGCTACCTTGGACTCTGTCTCTTCCGCTCAGAAGGACAAAGGCCGCAAACCACAGCCTAAGCCCTTTCATCCTTCTGCGCCCGCGGCGCGTCCGGCCCAGCAACGTCAGGGCCAGCAGGCTCGGCTTGGCATCCCAAACCCAAGCCTGGGGCTTCCTCCAACAGGAAGCAGGAGGTAAAAGGCCCAGGAGGTCCCTCGGACAGTCCTCCTCCAAGCCTGCCCAGTGATGGGCTGAGGTGTCGCCCCAACCCTGTCCTCACCCCAGGTTCCCCCGTGGAGGCAGACTCCAACACTTCTTTCCTTGGTCCGTTATTACCACGGACAGGTGGGTGCTGGAGGTGGTGGAAAAAAGGCCTGCCTCTAGATTCGAGCAGGCCCGCCCTTCAGAGCGATCGCACCTCCGAGGCCTCGGGGTCCGCAGCCTCACTGTCGGCTGTCGGGCCAACATCGCTCTCCTCCTCCGAAGGAGGTGATCAGGGAGGTGCGGACCTCCCTCAGACCCGGGGTTTTGTCCAGGTACTTCCTGGTTCCGAAGCAGACGGGGGCTGGCGCCCATTCTCGATCTACGGCCTGAACAAGTTCCTAAGGTCTAGAACCTTCAGGATGGTCACTTGGCTCAGATAATACCATCCCTGAACACGGTGATGGTTCTCTCTGGACCTGCAGGACGCGTTCTTTCATGTCCTATCCGTCCGTCGCCGGAGATTCCTTCGCTTTCGGCGGAGGGATCCTTACGAGTCCGAGCCATGCCCTTGACCTGTCTCCAGCTCCCAGGGTCTTTTACCAAATGCATAGCAGTGGTGACAGCTTTCCTGTGGCCCCGAGGGGTCGGAGTGTACCCTACCTGGATGATTGGCTGATAGCAGCCTCCTCCAGACAGGAGGTGGAGCGGTCCAGAGATCTGGCCCTCCAGGTTTGCTCTCAAATCGGCCTTCTCATCACGAGGCCAAGTAGAACTCGAGCCGAGCAGGTGATTCTGTTTATCGGGCAGAGCTCGACTCTCTGAGCCAGAGCACGGCCCCGGCGGACAGGGCCGAGGTTCTTACCTCCTTTGCCCAATCATTTCTGGTTGGGCAATCGCGCCCTACCGGGACTTCCTGCCTCCTGGGTCCATGGCGGCCTGTACCAAGCGTGGTCCGTTGGGCGCAGCTGGCACATGCGCCCCTTCAGTGGGGACTGGCCAGCCAGTGGTCCAGCGCTGTGATCCATTGGACCAGCTAGTGATGGTGACCCAGGAGATGTGGAATGCTCTCGGTGGTGGACGTTCCATCTCATCTGCAGGAGGGCATCCCGTTTGTTTGCCCGAGCAGACGGTCTCTCTATCGACTGATGCCTCTCTGATGGGTTGGGGTGCCCATCTGGGGAACACCAGGCGCCCGGCCTCTGGTCCCTCGGAGTCCCGATGCCACATCAACCTGCTGGAGCTCCGGCGGTCCGCTAGCTCTCACCGCCTTTGCTCCGTTTCTCCGGGGTCAAGTGGTCCGAGTCAGGCGGACAACACCACGACCAGGTACTACCTAAACCGCCTGGGAGACCCAGCGTTCCATGCTTCTATGCAAGGAAGCTCTCCGCGTTTGGTCACTCGTCGCAGCCTGGGCAGATCTCCCTAGCCATTCATGTGGCAGGGCCTCCAACACCCTGGCCGATGCTCTGAGCGGGATAGGGCTGCATCTCACAGTGGTCTCTCCTACCGGAGGTGGTACAAGATCTGTTCTCCCATTGGGGCACACCTCAGGTGGACCTGTTTGCCTCCAGGGAGAATGAGGCTGAGGCTGGTTCATCCGCCCCCTCAGCAGGCTCGCTGCAGGGGATGCCTTCTCGAGGCTGTGGACCCGGGCCTCTTCTCGCCTTCCCCATTTCCTTTGATTCACAGGTGCTTCTCAAAGCAAGGAGGGACAAGGCGCGAGGTGATTCTGATAGTCCCAGACTGGCCCGCCCAGTTTGGTACCCAGATCTCCTCAGCCTCAGCTCCAGGCTCCGAGGCAGCTTCCAGCTCACCCGACCTGCTCTCAGTCAATCAGGGAAGGTGTTCCATCGGACCTTCAATCCCTGCACACAGGCGGCTTGGTTCTGGCGGCTAGAGTTCCAGGCAGCAGGTCTTTCCGGCGAGGTCCTCAATGTTGTTGAGGCGTCCCGTAAGGAGTCGACCAGGAAATGCTATGCCTTCAAATGGAAGAGATTTTCCATTTGGTGTCAGGGCAAGGGCTTGGACCCTTCCTCCTGTCCTTTGGCAGGCATCTTGGACTATTTATGGTCCCTTTCTAGTCAAGGGCTTAGGTCGATGACTAAGGGGTGCACCTGGCAGCCATCTCTGCTTGCAGGCGCGGGCGGGGGACAGTCGATGGCGCTAGGAGAAGGTGGTCTGGCGCTTTTTCAAGGCCTTGATCTCATTTCCCCTCGATTCGAGAACCTCCACCTCGTGGGATTTACTGCTGGTACTGGCAAAGCTCCTGGTGACCATTGAGAACCAATGCACAGGTGTGAACTCTCACCTGTCGTGGAAGACTGCCTTCTTGGTGGCTATCCGTCCAGCCAGAAGGATGGGAGAACTCCAGGCGCTCTGTGTAGTCTCACTTACCTGGTCTTCCACAGGGACAAGGTTGTCTTGCGCCCCACCGAAATTCCTTCCGATGGTGGTGTCAGAGTTTCCACCTTATCCAGAGTGTTGACTCTGCGGTGTTCTACCCCAGTACACACCTCGGAGCCGAATACAGGCTCCATACTTTGGACCCTAGAAGAGGCGCTCCTTGAAACTAGGAGAGATCTGCAGCTGAGTGTCACCAGCGCCAGTCACTCACCTGGCAGACCTGCAGCCAAGCGGACGATAAGCAGGTGGGTCACCCTGCATAGATCTCAAAGTTGGTGGGCATAGGAGTCTCCCAGAGGATAAGAGGTCATTCTACCCACCATACTGCTGCATTGGTGGCTGCTTCCAGGGCGTCCCTATCCAGGAAATCTGCAGGGCTGCTACCTAGAAGTCAGCGCACACCTTCATTACCCATTACCACATCGACCTTGAGTCACGCGGGATGCTGGTTTTGGGGCCTCGGTTCTCCAGTCTTTATTCCCTAAGTAGGGGATGTGCCTTGCCTCCCTCCTCCCAGAGAACTGCTAGGAGTCTGCCAGACAGTGTGGATGAACAACATATCCATGTCCCTAAATTACAGGTTACTCACCTGTAACAGGAGTTCTAGGAATGGTATATGTTGTTCATCCCCATATCTCGACCTCCCGGCTTGACGCACAACCCTGAGCTTCCAGCGGGCCAGATCTGGCGTCATGGGGCGGAGCCGAGTTTTACCACCGGGTGGGTGGGAGGAGCCAACTGAAGACCTTCCGGCAAGATTTAAAGCGGCAAGGAACCTGCCAGACAGTGTGGATGAACAACATATACCATTCCTAGAACTCCTGTTACAGGTGAGTAACCTGTATTTCTGGTAGCCATCACTTCTGCCAGACGCATAAGTGAGTTACAAGCTTTGTCAGTGGAGCCTGATTTTATCTCCTTTCATAGAGATAAGGTGGTCCTCAGGACTAACAGGAAGTTTTTGCCTAAGGTGGTTTCAGATTTCCACCTTAATCAATCTATGTCTCTTCCTGTGTACTTCACTGACCATTCCTCCTCTGGTGACAGAAGGCTCCGCAGTTTAGATGTGAAAAGAGCCCTTAGCTACTACATAGAATGTACCAAGGGTCACAGGTTTGACTCCCTCCAACTGTTCCTCACTTATGGTGAGGTTGGTAAAGGGAAACCTGCCACTAAAAGATCCATTGCCAGGTGGATTGTCTCTTGTATCCAATTTTGTTATGAAAAACTGGGTAAGTTCCACCTCAGGCCTGAGGACTCACTCTACAGGTACAGCTGCTTCCTGGCTGCTGCCAGGGATATCCCTATTCTAGAGATATGTCAAGCAGCTACCTGGAAAACAGTTCACACTTTGCAAGCATTACTCCCTGGATATCCAGGCTAGGGGTGATGTAGGTTTTAACACAGCTGTGCTTCAGAGCCTATTTCCTAAGTAGGTTCTGTCCCTCCTCCATGGAGGTACTGCTTGGTAGTCTGCTACTGTCAGAATACAGCAAGACTTCGTTGTTTGAAGAAAAAATTACTCACCTTAGTAATGTTGTTTCTTCTAATGGAGTCTTGCTGTATTATGACCTCTCCCCCCACCCGCCTGCCCCTCTCAGAACCTCTGTTTTGGGATGTGGGTGGGCAGTGGCAGTGTTGGCACTCAGTAGATGCCCACCTTGTTGTTTTCACCCCCCTTTCTTGGGTGAGTGGGTGTTGTGTTTTTCATTTTTTGGGTCTCCTGACTTGAGTCTTTGTTTTGGGACCAAAAAATGTGTGTTTATGTTTAGTAGCCAGTTGGCTAGTGTAGGTTTACAGCTTCCACACAGGACCTTAGTGAGTTTAGCTCATAAAGATCCGACGGTTTGAGTTTAAACAGCAACAGACAGAGTCTCAACCGAGCTCGAGCTCAGCGTTCCGTGCCTGGCATGGAAAGTTAACTCTTTCATCTCTGGGGCAGTTCGAAGGTTGGGACGCACTGCAACTGTCAGAATACAGCAAGACTCCATTAGAAGAAACAACATTACTAAGGTGAGTAATTTTTTCTTCTGGACCCCTTCCGAGTACTTTCCATGCAGAGGAAGCACAGGGTCCTCCTCGACCTTGCCGTGCTGAGTCACAGTCCCTTGGGAGGGTAGGTCTAGTGGACAGCTGGCTCCTTCTGGATGGCCATCTGCGCACCCGTCCCCAACCCAGTCTGACTGTCCTAGGCAGCAGATGTCCCTGGTTAAGAGGCCGAAGGTATAGAAACATAGACTTTGATGGCAGATAAGGACCGCTTGGCCCACCTAGTCTGTTCATTTCCCTACCTACAGGATAAGCTGCAGATCCTAGTTAACCAACAGCCTATTTCTTCTTACCCCCCACACAAATTGCCTTATGTCTGTCCCATGTATTCTTGAATTCTCCCACAGTTTTAGACCCCACAACCTCCTCAGGAAGGCTGTTCCATGCGTCCACCACCCTTTCTGTGAAAAAATACTTCCTCACATTGCCCCTGAACCACCCCCCCCATCTTTAATTTGTGTCCCCTTGTTCTTGCACATCTCTTTTTCTGAAAGATGCTACCATCTTGGACTTTGTTCATTCCACTGAGGTACTTAAACATTTCTCTCATAGTGGCTGGCCTGCTGGCGCAGCAGTAGGGCTACCGCTCGCGGCGCCAGCGAGCCAAGTTCGAGGCGAGACTTGGGTAGCTGGAGGGCCGGCCGGGGAGGAGTATTGAGCCCAGGGCTGCTGTCCTCCGGGGTGGGTGGGTTGCATGTCCCCGCCGCTCTACCACCACCTGGGTGACCACAGGTAGAGGTGCAGCGGGACAGCAAGCAGAAGGGAGGGGGACGTCAGCCGGGAGCTGGAGCATTCGCACGTCCTGATGTGCATTTCCCCATGGCTTCCCAGGCATGCTGATGTCCTGTGGGAGGGCCCAGAGAAAGCAGGAAAAACCCCCATGGTGCTTCCTGTAGACGGAGCTTTAGCCTCCGATCCCACGGCCCTTGCCAGTTCCGGCAAGAGATCCCTGATGAAACACAGACGCCTGGGGTGGAGGAAAGGGGACCCCGCCTCATACCCAGCTGGTGGTAAAACCAAGGCTTCATGGGGGGATAGACTGCACCGGCAACTGGACAGACGAGCAGGGATGTACAAGGCCATGGGAGACTCCTGAAGGTAAGGAGGGCATTACGGTGAGAAGGGGGCATAAAAAGAGAATTAAAAAAAAAAAGTTTCTATTATGTCCCCCCTCTCCCTCCTTTTCTCAAAGGTATACATATTAAGCTCCTTTAGTCTCTACTTGTATGGCTTCTCTTGCAGACCCGGCACCATTTTAGTTGCCCTCCTCTGGACTGCCTCTGTACTGTCTATGTCCTTGCAGAGATGGGTTCTCCAGAATTGGATGCAGTACTCCAGACTGGGTCTCATCAACTGTCTGTACAGAGGGATAACAACTTCCTGTTTTCTGCTGCTGTTGCCTCTCCCTATACATCCCAGTATACTCCCATCCCTCCTTACTGCTGTCTCACATTGCTTGCTAACCTTAAGGTCATCTGATATGATTATCCCCAGGTCCCTCTCCATTTTTGTTGTTGTTACTACCTCCCTCCATTGTGTAATCTTCCCCTGGGTTTTTGTTTCCCAGGTGCATTATTTTGCACTTCTTTGCATTGAATCCAAGCTGTCATACTTCTGACCATTCCTCCAGCCTTGCCAGGTCCCTTCTCATCATTTCCACGCCTCCTTGTGTATCAACCCTGTTGCAGATCTTTGTGTCATCTGCAAAGAGGCATAATTTTCCTTCCAGTCCCTCTGCAATGTCACTTATAAAGACATTAAAAAGGACTGGACCCAGTACTGAACCCTGCGGTACCCCACTAGTAACCCCTCTTTCTTCATAGTGGACTCCATTTGCAGTTACCTTCTGTGTCCTGTTGGCCAGCCAATGTTTTACACAGGCTACCACCCTGGGTCCCACTCCCAGGCTGGTTAATTTGACTATTAATCTTTTGTACGGGACTGTGTCAAATGCCTTGCTAAAGTCTAGGTAGGCCATGTCAACAGACCTTCCCTGGTCTACTACTTTGGTCACCCATTCAAAGAAATCAATTAGATTCGTCTGACATGGCCTTCCCGCTGTGAACCCATACTGCCTTGGTTCCTGTGCCCCACTGGCCTCTAGGTACTCAACAATTCTTTCCTTTAGAAGTGATTCCATCACTTTCCCTTCCACAGAGGTCAAACTGATAGGTCTCTAGTGTCCTGCCTCTGTCTTGGTCCCACTTTTGTGAAGGGATATCACATCCGCCTTACTCCAGTACCACACCATTCTCCCATGATTTGTTAAAAAGGGTAGCCAGTGGTTTCACTAGTACTCCCCTTAATTCTTTTAGAATTCTGGGGTGAATTCCATCAGGCCCCATTGCTTTGTCCACCTTCAGTTTTAGGAGTTCTTTCAGAACCCTTTCTTCTGTGAAAAGACTGGGATCGAGCCCCTTTTCAAGAGTGCTTCTGTTAATTGAATTAGGCACCTCCCCCTCCTCCTCTTTTGTGATTACTGAGCAGAAATATTTATTCAGTATCCCTGCTTTTTCACTGTCCCTCTCTGCCTACCCACCATCAATTCTGTTCAGCCTCACTATCCCTCCCTTTGTCTTTCTATGCTCCCTGATGTACCTATAAAAGGTTTTATCCCCCTTCTTGACTAAGTTGGCTATCTTTTCCTCAGTTTGGGCCTTTGCTATTCTGACTTCCCTCCCTGCTTCCTTCTGCCTTAACTGGTTCAGCTCTCTGTCCTGCTCCTTCTGTGTTTTCTTATACTTCCTGAATGCTATCTTTTTCTCCCTGACTTTCCCCTCCACCTCGTTTGAGAACCATAGTGGCTTTTTCTTTTGTTTTGATTTGATTATTTGCTTCACACAAAGGCTTGTTGCCTCTGTGATGGCAGTTTTGATGTTTGCCCATTGTTGCTCCACCCCTCCTTCTAGCCTGTTTGCTAGTGCTTTTCTAAGGCACTCTCCCATCTTGCCAAAGTCAGCCCTCCTAAAGTCCAGTACCCTCACTTTTGTATGGCTTGACTCTGTAGCTGAGTTTCTCATGAACCACACTGTTTGATGGTCACTTGTTCCCAGATGGCAACCCACATCTAGATCTGAGATCCTCTCACTGTCCCCATTTGAGAGTACGAGGTCTAAGATTGCTCCCTCATGGGTGGGCTCCGAAACTACTTGTCTGAGGCATGCCACTTGTAGGGTATCGAGAATGGCCCTGCTCTTGGATGTGGCTGCAGCAAACGTGCTCCAGTTAACATCTGGCATATTCAGGTCTCCCATTAACAGTATATCCCCTTTCTCTGCCATCCTAAGAATGCCTTCTATCATATCTTTGTCGATTCCCTCCCCCTGACATGGGGGTCTGTATATAACCCCTGTGCGAATTGTGGTGCCATTTCCAGTCTCTGTGGTGACCCACAGTGCCTCCTCTCCTCTATGTTTACTGTCTTGTTCCATTGCTTTCATCCCTTCCTTTACATAGAGAGCTACTCCTCCCCCTCTTCTCCCTTCCCTGTCTGTCATGTAGGTTATGTACCCTGGTATATTAACATCCCAGTCATGGTTCTCTGTGTACCATGTTTCTGTGACTGCCACGATATCCAGGCATCCCTCTTCCATCAAGGCCAACAGTTCAGGGAGCTTGTTGCCCAGACTATGGGCATTGGTACTCATTACCCTCCATTTCCTAATGGCCTTACTCCTTTTTGCCCCATCTCTGTCCTTATTGCCTTTGTCACTTTCTCCATTTACCCCTGCCCTTCTCCCTATCAACATCTCTATCTTGGTGTTTACCTCACTTACTACCCTGATTTTATTTTGGGGGGGGGGCTAGGATTTCCCTGCTCCTTTCCAGTGCCTCTCCCCTTGGCTAGTTTATATGCTTGCCAATGAAGCATTTAAACCTGTCACCTAGGATCTTGATTTCCCTCCTAGACAGATGCAGCCCATCATGCCAGTATAGGCCTGCATCACTTCAGGTGGACCCCCAGTACCCAGTGAAGCCAAATTCGTGAGGTCTGCACCAGTTTTTCAACCACTGATTGAATCCAATGGTGTAGAGCACCCTAGCCTCACCTACATCATAGACAGGCAGCACCTCCGAGAAGGTTACCGTGCGTGCTACTTGTCTAAGGCCCCTCCCCAACTCCACAAATTCTTCCTGCACTGCTCTGATCTCTTTCTTAGCCAGGTCATTTGTCTCTAGGTGGACAGTGACATCCAGCTCCCTCCCCTATGCAGCTGCTCCGGCGATCCTGAGGATTCGCTCTCTGTCCCTCCAAGCCATGGCGCCAGGCAGACACCTTACCTCCCTCTCCCCTTCCTCCCCTAGTTCTACCTTCTTAACAGTGGAGTCCCCCACCAGGAGTTGTTTCCTTCCCCTGTGGGGTCTTATGCCACCCTTCTGTGGGTCTCCCTTGTGGAGGTTCCTAGCATCCTCCTTGGTCTCCACTGTGGGTGCCTCCATAGAGGAACCACACTTTACCAGAATGGCATAGGAATTGTGGAGAGGTACAACTGGAGGGATGCGTCTCTTTTCCACCACCCTCACCTTCCCCGAGCCCACTGTGGTCCAACCGCTCCTCTTTCTTGGCAACTGCAGTGGTTGGCCCTGGATGGAAGAGACGGTCCCGCAAATCCTGGCCAACTCAGCCTGGAGATGAGCAACCTCCTCCCTCAGTCCAGAGAGGTGCCTGCAGATGGGACGACACCGCATCCTCCAGAACGTCTCCTGGAAGACTGCTGCTCCACAGCCACTGCACTGTACCACTCCCATCATGTCTTATTTTTGGCCCCTTCACTGCTGTTTGGAATCCTTACTCTTTCCTGTTTTTTTTTTTTTCCTCTCCCTACTTACTCACTGCCTCTGTGCCCTTTAAGCTCCTGATCTGAGACAAGAAGATCCTATATTCCTCAGTAGACCCCTTACTTGCTCAGAGGCAGACCTCCAGCAGCTAGGGGGGCCGTAGTGCTAATCTTGCCCTTCTAGGATGGTGAGTCTTTGGTGGCTCTGTGATCAGTCACTTCTTGCTCCCAAATAGGAAGTTCCTCTTGTCATTCGAATCCTGTGCCTATAAAAGTAGAACTAGCTTTGGGTTAGAGGGTGGAGGCGAGGGAAGGAGGGCAATATAGTCCCAGTACAGAAGTCCATTCACGCAGCACTCCTTCTTCCTGGTGTTCTCTGCCAAGCCTCTGGCAGAATCTATCTAGGGCAGTGTTTAAATGTAGCTTCCTTCTAGCTAAGCCACTCCGCTACTTAATAGATCTTTCTACATGTAATTAAATTGCACAGATAACAGTCCCCTTCAGCCACCTGAGCTTTACACCTAGATAAGTGCTCAGATAACCATTCACTTCAGCTAACTCAGACAAACACCCTTACGTTTTTTTTTTACCCTAAATTGAAGGTTCCAGTTGAAGAGTTCTAGTTCTTTAGTCTCAGTAGAGAAGTCCAGTCACACAGCACTCCTTCCTCCCGGTGTTCTCTGCCAAGGACATAGATAGATTGGAGACAGTACAGAGGAGGACAACAAAAATGATGCACATTCTCCATAAGTTGCCAGATGAAAGCAGGTTACAGGAACTCAACATGTACTCCCTGGAATAATGCAGGGATAGGGGGAACATGATTGAGGCATTCAGGTTTCTGAAGGGTATAAACAGAGTCACCACCCAGGAGCTGTTTATGGTAAATAGCGCCAGTAAGACAAGAGGACATGAGATGAAATTGAAGGGAGGAAGATTCTGGGGCAACATGCAAAGGTTTTTCTTCAGAGAGAGAGTGGTTGACCCATGGAGTGAGTGGTCTACCAGCTGGAGTCATTGACTACAAAACAGTAGGGCAGTTCAAAGTAGCTTGAGACAGACACAAGCGGAGTGTCTCACAGAAATCCTAAACAGGGGAGTAGGGCTCAAGGCAGACTAGATGGATCTTTGGTCCTCATCTCCTGTCAATTTCTATGTTAGTCAGCAGTTGAAATGTGAGGAGTGAGAGCTGCAGTGTGGGCTCTGAGAGGAGAGCCTATTTTCTCATCCTTGTCCTGGTATTCTCCAGCCTACCTAGAGAAGTGGTGGAAACCATTGTCTACAGCGGGATCTCCTGATTTTCATCCACGGAGGGATGAAAAGGACTGCTAGAGAATGGATCCTAGGGGCAATCCCCTATTTGATCCAGGACAATTTGAAGCTGTCTGTACTGTTCTAACTGTGAATAAATCTGACTTTGTGCTTCTTGAAGAAAATTACGTGTGCTTTGGTGTTTCTCTGGTTAAAAGGGAAAGGTACACCAGTTTTTGTTCTGAAGTTGGGACTTTTCTTAGTGTAAAGTTGGCTGCCAATTGTGGGCTCCAGAGGCAGACTGATTCACATTGTTCAGGACTTCAATTGCTTACACTCCAGAGTAGTGTTTCTTAAATGCTGGATGCGAAAGTTGTGTTTATTTAAGTTTGTTCAAGAAGTTTTAAAGTGTAACTCTGAAAGAATGACTGGGCATGAATTTCGAAGCAAAGGGTGGGCAATCCCCCATCTGGAGTAACCAGTTCAGAAGTACAGGTTCCGTAAGGGTGCCTGGTTATTTTGGACATGGTAGCCAGTGTCTGAAGAGAAGTTTTCCCCCTGGAGTGGGTTGTGCTAGTAATGCTCAGTTGTGGCCAGTTGCCACTTGAAGTAGTTTTAAAGTCCTATGCCGTATGGGAAATGTGTGCTCAGCTGTGGCCAGTGCCACTAGAAGAAATGTTAAGTTGTGGCCAGTGCCACTGCAGAGAATTCAGCGTCCTACGAAAAATGGGAATACGTAGAGTTTCTGTCAGATACAGTCGTTCTGTTGTTCGAGAACATCTTTTGGAATAAAGCCACACTCTAGAACCCCTACTCTGGTTTGGACATTCACGTTTTTGCTTCCTGTTGTGAAGTTACTGGGTACCCCTCCAGAAGTATAGGTCTAGCATAGCCCTAGCAAAAAGATTCTCTCCTTTGGACCTGGGTTTGGTTGTAAGTTTTGCTTTTGTACACCCCCACCCCTTTTCTTTTTTTTTTTTTATTAAAAAGAGAAAGGTCATGGCCACAATACATTACAATTACTTTATTAGTCTGTCTTTTTCTACATTTTTTGTCTACATTTTGATTAAAAACATATATTCCATTAAATCCCTCATGATTCCCCATAACCCCCTAAGGGGGGAAAGATTCCAAACTTAGTCCAGGGTTCTCCCTCCCCTATCTCCTTTCATCTCATCCATCTCCAGTCATCCAGGTATAAAATCTGGGTCTCTGCTGGAAATGTAAAATACCCATGGTCTCCACAGTAGCTCGGCCTGTGGGGCTTTGTTGTGTATTTTAGCCGTAATAGTCTTCAAATAATAAATGTTGGATACTATCTTGTTCCAGTCTCTTATGGTCGGAACTATCTCTGCCATCCGTCGTCTTGTTATGGCCTTTTTGGCTGCCGCTATATAAATGGGTAGCAAAGTTTTGTGCCAGGCTGGGGTATGTGGGGGAAAATTGCCAGGAGAATCATTTCAGCAGTCAATTCGATCCCTTTTCCCAGACAGCCCGACATTGCCTGCTGAAAGCTACTCCAAAATGGCATTAATAGGGGGCATGACCAAAAGATATACTTGTTTGTATATTTTATGGTAATGTGTTATTTCTCCTTGCCTGTGACAATATCTAATTTATTTACCTTACTTTGTAACTATGCTTGTATTGTACTCATTTGACGTGGAACCTTTGTAAAAGACCCTTTGGCTCAAAGGTATTAATTCCTAGAACCAAATAAATAAATAAATAAATATGAGCAAGGCCAGCTAACTGGCATAAACGAGATCTCCAGCAACTCCCATATGAGGAAGGGAGATATTTCATTAGAATAGCTGGGGATCTAAAAAAACGTACTCTGCATTTCCAAGCAAATTCCCTCCAAATACTTGAATGAGTTATCTTACAAGCCATAGGAGAAGCCCGAAGCCAATCTTGTTCGGAGATTTCAATCTCCAAATCTCTACCCCAGCTTCTCATGATAGAAAGTGATGAGTCACCCATTCCCTGGCATAAGATCTGGTAAATATGGCCTACTAGATGTTCCCCGTGCTGACCAGTTATAGCGTCTTCTAGGAGTTTCCAACCTTTTGGAACTGGATTGGGCATCTGTAATGTTATATCCCTTTGTCTTAAAAGATAGTTTTTAACCTGGGTATATCTATAGATGTCCCCCTCAGGTAAACCATAGTCTCTCTTTAGTGTTTCAAACTGGACAATGCCCTTCTCTGATATAAATTTTCTATAGGATTGAAGTCCCATCCTCCTCCACCTAATAAAGGTGTGATCTAATGTGGCTGGGATAAAAGAACCATCCTCTGAGATCAAAGTAAATAGAAAAAAAATCTTTAAAGTCTTTATTTTCCTTTTGATGGTACCATTGTGTTAAGATTTGAGCTGTGAAGGGTGTAAAGTCCCTCAGGTGTGGGGCCTTGTCCACCGAAACCATGGTAATTTTCAAAATGTTATATAAAACATTAATGGCAAACTCCATATCCTTCCAAGCAACCTCTATAGACGGGGAAAAGCCACTGTATTAGGATCTTGATAAAGGATGCCAAGGCGTACAGCCTTAAGTTGGGAAGGTTTGCTTCTCCCTCTGTCAGTGGAAGCTGCAGCAAAGTCATCCTTACCTAAGGTTTCTGACCATGCCAAATAAAATTAGAAATTATTCTATCCCATGACTTAAAGTAAAAATTAGCAGGGAAGGTTGGAATATTTTGGAACAGATATAGCAATTTTGGAAGGTTGAGCATTCTGATGGACTCTATCCTCTGGAAAAAAGTTCAAGGGCAGAGATGACCAGGTCGTTAATTCTGATTGAATTTCTATCGACCAAGGTTCATAATTTAACAACTCTACATTTTCCAAGTTTTTTGGTATTATTATACCCAAGTATTTAATTTGTGTTTTGTACCATTTTAAGGGGTATTTGTTTTTTAATGTTTGGGTTGGGGAAAAGTTTAAAGCTAGCAAGTCTGTTTTGATGATATTTAAAACAAATCCCGATATCTCAGAAAAAAGTGTCAGAGAGTATCACAGGGCTGAGAGGGAAGTCTCTGGAGAGAGGGCTGAAACCAAAATATCGTCATCAAATAAAGCTACCTTATGTTCCCTCTGTCCCATAGGAACCCTCTCCACACCTACATTCCTCCGAATTAGCTCAGCCAGGGGTTCCACATAAAGGGCAAATAGTAAGGGGGACAAAGGACACCCCTGTCTCGTTCCCCTTTGCATGGTATTGGTTGGGATAATGAGCCATTAATTCTAATGTAGGCCTTAGGAGACGAATATACGTTCCTTAGGCATGTTGAAAAAGAATCTGGAAATGCAAATTTGGTCAGGGCTGCCCAGAGAAAATCCCATCCCACCTTGTTGAATGCTTTGTCTGCATCAAGACTAAATATAATAGAGGGAATCTTTCAGGCCTGAAGATGTTACACAATAAGAAATAATCTACGGAGATTATCTGAGGTACTTTGTGATTTCACAAAGCCGGCCTGATCTTTATGTATTAAATCTTGTAGGATAGGTTCCAGTCTTTTGGCCCAAATGGGCATAAATATTTTATAATCTATGTTTAGGATAGAAATTGGTCAATAAGATTTGGGAAGGGTGGGATCTCTTTCCGGTTTAAGTGACGGAGTTAAAATAGCGTAATTCCAGGATGGTGGAGGAGTCTCTCCCTCAAAGACTGTCTTGCAGGCTGGAAGAAAGCTAGGTAATAGTTGGGGAATAAACATTTTGTACCATTCTGGACTAAATCCGCCCGGGCTTTTCTGAGATTTAATTATTTTTACCTGATACAGTATCTCTTCAGGTCTAATCGGTCTTTGTAATTAAGAAATCTGAGTTTCCGAACGTTTTGGTAAAGGGATTTGATCTAAAACTCCTGTATTCTATGTTTGTGTTCAGGGGCTGTATATAAGGTTTATAAAATTGTTTAAAGGTTTGTTTGATTTGGTTCTCTTTATATGTGATTGAGCCAGTAGATTGGGATTTTATTTTTAAAATAGTGGAACCTTTTTTATTGGCCCTCAATTTCCTTGCCAGGTTTCTTGCCCCTTTTGCCCCCCCCTTCATAATTGTATTGTCTTACATATGCCATTTGTTGGAAGATTTTGTAATCCATAATGTTTTGTGTCTCCTGTTTTAAGCCTCTTATCCGTCTCTGGAGATTAACATCTCCTTCTCTATATAAGAACTGATATGAAGACAGGAGATCTTCTAAGAATTTTAACCTAGCCTTTTGTTTTTGTTTTTTTTATTTCTGGGAGGTAAATTCTAAAATCTCCCCTCTCAGTATGGCCTTCAGTGTATCCCACTGGATAGCACTAGGAACGTCCGGTGCCAGATTCTCTTGAATAGCCTGGGGAATACATTTCCTCATGGCATCAAGGCACTCCTGATCTTTTAAAAGTGATGTATTAAATCTCCAAGTTTTAAATTTTCTCTGTTTCTCCAAGTTTATTTTTAGAATCTGGGGACTATGATAAGATAGTATTCTTGGTTCAATTATCATATCATGAACTAATGTAAGGTGTTCTCCAGAGATAAAAGAAATAATCCAGCCTAGAATATGTTCTTTGGCGTGCCGAAAAGAAATTATATCCTGGGACTGCTGGGAAAGTCCTCCTCCAAACATCTTCAGATCCTAAATGAGCCAATTTTTTTTTATATATATTTTCCTGTATTAGATAATCTATTGGGATTTGGATTAGATGAGTCTATATAGGGATCTAATGTCAAGATTGAAATCCCCTCCCATGATTAAAATTCCTTTATAGTTTTCCATCACCTTAAGAAGGAATGATCGAACAACCGGAGGCGGAGTTTGTGGGGGTAAATAAGCATTAACTGAAGTTGCAGTCTGTGAATAAATTCTTCTGGTCAGTATCACAAATCTACCCTGTGACTCTGAATAGGACTCTAAAACTTCAAATGGGGTAGAGACCGGTACCAAGATAGCCGTTCCCCTCTTATGTTTTTTTGGGTGAGAGGAGGCAAATGCCCTGTATCTGCCTCCCCAATGTAGCTTGGAATTTTCTGACTGGGAGAGATGGGACTCCTGTAAGAAAAACAAATCTGCTTTCTGCTTAAATAGATACTGCATAATTCTATACCTTTTAACAGAGAAATGCATTCCATTCACATTTAATGACAGAATATTCACTGGGATGTTAGTCATTTGTTATCTAAGGGGGTTATCGCTTTTATGTAGGGAGGGCATTGTCCAGTTTCCAGAGAATATTGTATGCATTTGATTGTATTTGGAATAACCTTTCCTCCACACTCTGGTGGCCCGAAATGGCCAAGCTCAGCATCTCCAGAGATAAAGGAAATTTCTTTGTTTACTATCTCTCCAGAAACCACAAGTCCAACCTTTTCTGAGGACAGCAGTGTCAAATCTAGATTTGTGTCACCCTCTCTCTTCAATTTTAACTTAGTCAAAAAAAAGTAACCCATTAATTTAAATAACAGTTGAAAAACCTTTTGTTCTCTTAACAAGGAAACTATATACTGTACGTTTGGTCTTCCATTTGTGTGGGAACAAAACACATCTCCCACTTTGTCCCAGCCCTATAAAATCCTTGGTCCGGGGAGTCAGGGCAACACTTCTCCTGAGAGTGTGTGGACCTGTCGAGGAGGTCCCTCAAGAACAGGCACAGAATTCCATTACCTGTTCCTATATTGGTTGGTTAATGGGCCTCGAAATCTCAGTTAAATCCAATTAAAATATTTATATGGACCTTAAATGATCTCACCCTGATTCCCTTTTTCTAAATCTAATTAAATTATCTGTATCCCCCTTATCATTTATTTAATATGTAGTTTTCCCACCCCCTATTATGCAGAGGATCTTTCAGCCTAACTAAGTTCAGCTTTTGATACATGTATCTCAGTATTTTCACATCAATAGAAAACAATATTGATTTCTAATTCAAATAGTATGTAGAGTCAAGATGAAGTTTCCCAACATTCATCCCCCCACCCCTCTGAGGAGAAAGAACCACCCTCAGAACTCCTCCTTCCCTCCCTTTAAATCAGAAACATTCAGTTTCTCATCTCTGAATCCCTCCCTCCCCGGACGCAACCTCCCACAGTGTCCCCCCCCCCCAGGAGAATAATCGTTTCCATGTCCTTTCCCTTAAAAGTTTGTCTTGTCCTCCAGTGATAAGAATGGAGTCAAATCTAGATTTTGTAGTATAGATTTGAATCCTGTGTTTCTGTCCCCGAGTTTATCCCTAGGAGATCGTCCATACCGATCAGAGGAACACATGGGGGGAGGGGCTAACATCCGAAACGAGGGATACTGGGGGAGAGAAAGGCAATCTCCATGTCCTGCTGTCTATTTCGCCCAGTATAGAGGGCCTCTTATTGCGCAGGGTTCCTCTAAAGGAGATGCCCTCCCTCAACCATGTATGTTCCCAACAGATTCAGAACTCGGGGGTCGCCTTCTGGGATTACTGGGGGGGGCAACCTCCATATCTCGCTAGCCATCATGCCCTACACCTAGGGGCATTTTTAATGCAAAATTCCCCTGTGGGAAATGCCCTCCCTCAACCTCTCTACCTTCCAAACAACCCAAATATCGGCGGCTCGCTCAGGCCTCCTCTGTCCCCCCTCCCATCTCGGTTTGTTCTCCTCCTTTACGCCTCCATGCTTTCTTACTGGTCTCTACCATAAGGAAAGTGCAGCTAAGATAGCCCCCTCCATCCTGTTACTCTCAAGCCAAGTCACGTGTGGTCCATGGTGGAGGGAGTGAGGAAACATGTCTACTTTTCAATCCCAGGAACAGAGAGGGGGGAGCAAGACACCCACTGGGAAATTGCTGAGAAATTGCAGTCCCTTCCCCTTCAATGAGCGAAGATTAAATGTGGTTCCAGTCTTAGTTAGTAATCTGCTTTCCTCCAATCCCTAAACGCTTTAGTTCTGGGCCACGCTAATCTCTCCTCTCTGGCCGCCTCCCCCCATCTCTCAGTTAAGCCTGCACAGTCATTCTGTTTAAGACCGGAGAGCTGGATTCCTTAAATGTTGTATCTTATCTAGTATTATCTGTAGTCTCTGGTCGCCAGTTTCCATTCTGGACACTCCTTTATTTCCAGGCTTGGTCGAAATGTTCTGGTCTCTTGTCGCCTGTTTTGGTATTTCTTTGACATCTAGAATTCCTCTCTGCAAAAGATCTGATCTGGCCTCCGATGCTGACTGATATGTTATGGGGCTTCCTGGGAACTGAATTACCATTTTTGCAGGGTTGTGTAGCCGGGGCATAGTCGTTATTGAACAAGATTCACTGTTCTCACCATTGAACTCTCTGTTTTCGCCAGGTCTTCGATAAGAGCTTGTCTTTTTGATAAAAGCTAACAAATCACATCACAAACGATCTGGGGTGAGCGTCAGGCTTAGAAGGGCGAGGGCCTAACACTCTATGTGCCCTTTCTGTATCCAGTTGGTATTCCGGATCAAAATCCATTGTTTGCCGCAACAGTTTATCAGCAAAGGCAACCGGATCATTGCCCTCCTCTCCCTCTGGCAATCCGAACACTCATATATTTTTCCATCTGCCTCTGTTCTCCATATCCTCCAACCTAGTTGATGTGTGCAATTGTTCATCTGCTAATGCATAAACTGCTTTCTCTATGATCGATATTTTGTTTAAATTAATTGTAGTCTGAATTTCCATCTCAGCAGTTCTAGATTGCAGCTCTGTCAATTCTGTTCGCATATCTCGAAGGGCCTATCTCATCTCTGACCGAAATTCGGTTATTGCTGCCAAAATAGTTTGAGTTGGGAAGATCTGGATTTTGTTTCTTCTTTTCTTTATCTCTTCTACCCCTCTTTTTGATTCCAATTGTGGGAGGGCAGACTGGTTAGAGTCAGAGCTTTGTATCTCGTTTGCATCCTCATCTGGTAAATCTCTAAGCTGTTGAAAACGGTTACGATCTGTACGGGCCATGTCTCCATGTTGCCCCGTCTCAGTAGCTGATTTATTTCTTTGTTTGTTCTTCAATCTCTCTTCTCTATCCCCTTTCCAGGTTGTTATTGTTCGTTAATACTTGAAAATCAATACTACAGGGTTTTATTTAACTCTAAAAATTGATTAGCGTATTGCTCATTAAAGTGCTAAAATATTGTGAAAATGCATAGCACTTGCCTCTCTGTGTTTAACAAACATAACATTTCTAGAAAACCTATATAAATACTTTCTGTACAGTTAGTATTGTCCCAAGAAAAAAACTGCTAATCAATTATTTAAAATCCTGTACTGTAAGCGGCAGATTCTACTGCAAAAGCGAGCACGGGGTGAGAGCTGAGATCTGTTGCGTCCTCACAGTGCCATTTCCCAACCGGAAGTCCCACCCCCACCCCTTTTCTGACCTCTAGAAGTAACGAGCGTTGTATACATTCCTAAAGCTAGAGATGGTACCAATTGTCACAAACGCATTCCGCAGGTCATCAGGCCCTGTGCTCCCACAGTGCCAACCTCAGAGTGCAATAGTGTGAACAGGTAACAGGCAGGATAACACTCCTGTCTGCTTTGGGTCCGAATCACCTTTAGCCTCGAGTTCTGGAGGGATTCAAACTGTGAACCTTATGCTAGCATACCCAAATATACAGGCTCAGATAGTATTCTCGTTGGGGGAATGCAATATATCTTTTGCCTAAGGGCACCTAACCAGGTATCCAAAATGAACCCTTTTTAACTCTGTGAGACCTAGGTTTTTCTTACCTTTATTAAGCAAGCTCGGTAACACAATCAAGCTTTTCAACAGCTGTCAGACTTAAACACAGGCACCTCATGTGCAAAAAGAAACTGAGAAGACACTCAGGTAGTATTTCAAAGAAAAGGTTGTTTACTAAAATATGATAAAAACAGGTAACATTAAACACAGAACAATATATCATACATCTTACTATCATGTAAAACAAGAAGGAAGTTACAGAACAAAACACTCCTACCACAAATACTTAATTTCTTCTGTCTACGTGTTACCTTGTAAGTGCTGTTTAAGTTAGAGAACTTCTGTCTCAGAGCCCAAGATTCATATGTCACAATCCCATATGGATGTTTCATTTTTAACTCTATCTGCCCCCACCATCTTTTGGTGAGGTCGGCTAGTTCCTCCCTTAGATTTAATTTCTGACCTAGTTATCCCTGAGGATGCAAGTCATTACTTTGAAAAATCTGTAACTAGCCATTTACCAAATAGGGCAGTCTTTAATCAGACATTTCTCTTTGATGTCCCTCTGCTGATTTCCTGGTGCGATTGTGATCTAACGGTTTTACGACTCTTCACACACTTCTGGCTATGTGCTAAAATGAGAGGAACCTGGTAGCCCAGTTACCTTTCTTCCTGCAATATCATAAAACTCACATTTAGTTTCAACTTCTAAAGCATAGGCAGGTCATAAAAGGTATTAAAATGCCCTTCTGTAAGGAAGTCTTAATTAAATGGTTCCCCTGGTCGGTTTAATGAAATCCTGTGGTTTCAGCTACAGACCTTTAAAGTTAAATATAGAAACATAGAACTTGACGGCAGATGAGCACCACTTGGCCCACCTAGTCTGCCCATTTTCCTACCTAATGACATCCTGTGGTTTCTGTTACTGATCTTTAAAGTTAAAGGCCAGATTTCTCACATACTGACATTTCGTACACAGACCATTTATTTATAATATAACTATCATACAATAACCATAAGCAGAGGGCAGAGCGTCACAATCCTCCCCACCTAGTCTGAATTTGAAGATCTATCCCCTGACTGGGATGAGCTCCCTAAGTCAGCTCATACCTCATATAGACGCGACAAGTCATCTGCGTTTTCTTTGGTTGCTCCAGCCCTATGTAAGATTGTGATGTCATGCCTTTGCAAGGCAAGACTCCATCTTAATAGTCGATCATTCGTTTTTCACCATTTGTGTCAGCCAAACCAGGGGGTTGAGGTCAGTTTGGACCTCAAAATGCTGCCTGTATAAGTATGGCTCTAACTTCTTTAGGGCCCACACTATGGCAAGACACTCTTTTTGCACATTAGAGTATAACTGCTCCCTGGGAAGTAACATTTTACTCAGGTACACTATGGGGTGATCTTTACCTTGGTTGGATGTCTGACTCAGCACTGCCCCAATACCCACATCTGAGGTGTCACTCTGAACTACAAAGGGTCTGCTGTAGTCTGGACTTGTCAACACAGGAGCACTGCACAGTGCCTCCTTCAGTCTGGTAAAGGCTTTTTCACAGGCTGGTTCCCAGGTAACATTCTTAGGCATCCTTTTCTTTACCAGGTCAGATAGGGGAGCAGCCAGGGCACTGTAATTGGGTACAAATTTCCTATAGTACCCTGCTGTCCTTAGAAAACTCCTGACCTGCTTTTGCGTTTCTGGTCTTGATCATACCTTGATCACCTCTATTTTTACTTGGTTAGGACAAAGCTGTCCCCAGCCTACAACATGCCTGAGGTATGCCACTTCATCCATGGCCACCTGGCACTTCTCAACTTTGACAATGAAGCCCGTCCCTCTGTGTCCTGCCCAGCACTTCGCTAAGTTGGGATAGGTATTCCTCCCAGCTAGCACTAAAGATGGCAGTGTCTTCCAGGTATGCCACAGCATACTCCTCAGCACCATTTAACACCTGGTTCACCAACCTTTGGAAAGTGGCCAAGGCGTTCTTCATTCGGAAAGGCATTCGTTTGAATTCAAATAACCCTATTGGATTGATGAAGGCCGACCTCTCCCTAGCTCTGGCAGTTAACTCTACCTGCCAATATCCCTTTGTCAGGTCAATAGTCATAAGATAGGTTACCCCTCCCAACTTGTCCAGGAGTTCGTCTGTCCATGGCATCAGGTGGGCGTCTGACTTCGTGACTGCATTCAGTCCACGATGGTCCACACATTAATGAGTAGAGTCATCTGGTTTGGGCACAAGGACTACGGGTGAGGCCCAGCGGCTGTGAGATCTCTGAATAACCCCTAAATCCAGTCTTTCCTCCAGCTCCCTCCTAATGTCCTTTTGGACAGCCTCTGACACCTGATATCCTTTCTGCCGTATAGGCGTCTGTATCCCTGTCTCTACATCATGCATCGCTGAGGGGGTTAGTCCAGGCTTGACGCTAAACAGTGGGGCAGAAGTCAGCTAAAACCTCCCTTACTTCCTGGATCTGATCCGGGTCCAACTGGGGTGACAATGTAATTGCCTCCACAGAGGACTCCCGTTTGGTTTCTTTCAGCAAGTCCAGAATGGGGTCGCCTTCATCCGTCCCTTCCCCAGGACTACATACTGCAAACACTATGTCAGCCCTATTAGCATATGGCTTCCTCATGTTGACATGGTACATTCTCTGTGTATGTCTTCTGTCAGGTAACTCTATAATATATTTCACATCATTTACCTTTCTGACTACTTTGTATGGTCCTGCTCACTCAGCCTGCAGCTTATCTTTCCGGACCGGGATTAGGACCATGATTTCCTGACCCACTGCGTATGAGTGAACTCTGGCTCTGTGGTCATACCACACTTTTGGTTTTTGTTTGGCAGCTACCAGGTTGCTCTGGGCCATCCCCGTAAGCTCCTTTAGCCTTTCCCTAAACCTAAGGACATAATCCACTATGGGAGTTCCCTGGGCGGCGTGCTTGTCTTCCCAGTCCTCCTGGATCAAGTCTAGGGGCCCATGTACCTGGCGAACATATAAGAGCTTGAAGGGGGAAAACCCTGTTGACTCTTGGGGCACCTCCCTGTATGCAAACAACAGGTGGGGAAAGTATTTCTCCCAGTCCCTCCCATGCTGTTCAGCAAACGCTTGGAGCATTGACTTAAAGGAACCATTAAATCTTTCCACAAGTCCATTGGCTTGTGGATGATAAGATGTTGTGAGTCTCTGCACCACCCCACACTTCTCCCACAAACATTTCATCAGGTCCGACATATGAAGAAACCCCCTCGATCAGTGGTAACCTCCTGCAGAAACCCAACACGGGAGAAAATCCGAAGTATGGCATCTGCCACTTTGTCTGTCCTCCATGAGGATAGGGCAATTGCCTCTGGATACCGGGTGGCATAATCCACCACAGTATGGATGAACCTATTCCTGGAGGAGCCGGGGGTATTTAAAGACCCCACAATATCCATTCTCACCCTCTGGAATGGCTCCTCCACTATGGGCAATGGAATTAGGGCAGCTTAGGTTTTCTTACATGCCTTCCCTATTTCTTGGCACCGGTGACAAGACCTGCAGTACTCCTTCACCTGCTGGGTAAAGTTGGGCCAATAGAAATTCTGGGCCAATTGCTGCGTAGTGTGCGCGATTCCCAGGTGACCAGACAAGGGAATATCGTGTGCAATCTTGAGCAACTGCTCACGGTACCCCTGGGGAATGACAAGCTGTCTTCCTATCACCCATCCCTCTGTCTTAGCATCCTGTGAATACATCAGTCCATTTTCCCAATAAACCTTATGTTTCCCTTCACCTCCCTGTGCTCCGTCATAGTCTGCCCAAGCCCTCCACTTCTCTAGACTAGGGTCACTTTTCTGAGCATCTGCAAACTCCTTACACATGCCAAAGACATGGAATAGATCCCGTTCTGTGCCTAAAATAGGGTCCCTAGCTCTAGCATCAGGGCACTCAGGATCACTGTCATCCCTAATCCTCTGACATGAGTCACCCCTCCTTCTTTGGAGTAACCTTCCATAGCTAGTTGGTTAACTGCTACTGGGGGAATTTCTACCCCCCTTTCATTAGTCTTCATATCAGGAGACACAGGCTGGGGAACCAGCCTCCCAGTGGTTTTCACAGGGGCTTCTATGGGGTCCGGGGCACCACAATTTTCCTTTGCTGCTTGGCTACGAGTAACTGCACACACCATCCCGTTTGAGATTGTTGACGAAAATTACATCAACTGCTAAAGTTTCTGCTATAGCAACCTGTTGCACAGTTCCCCCTGTCTCTCCCCAGTCTAGGAGAACACTAGCGAGTGGCAGTGTTTTCTCCTCACCAGTGAATCCCTGTACAGTTACAAATTGGTTGGGTATAAGCTGACCAGGCTCTACCAGATCCCCTTTTACCAAAGTCAGGGATGCCCTCGTGGCTCTTAACTCTTGTGTCTGTACACCATTCACAGTGACTGGATGCATGTGTTCCCTCATGTTGACTGGCATGCTTTCAGGAACACACAAACAACCCACTTCTTTTCGAGCACCGCTTTGTGTACTGCTTGTCCTTTTGGGACACTGTTTGTCAATATGACCAGTTTCTTTGCAAACCCAACATTCATGTCTTTTCTCAGTTAAATCTCTCCTTTGAAACCTGGGGCTACCTGGTTTCAGTGGAGGCAGTGAGGGTTTTAGCTGCCCTTAAGGGGTACTTTTCCCTTTCAGTGCTGCCACTCCAGCCCCATTCGCTCTCAGAACAGGTCTGCTCCTGGCATAGCAGTCCGAGAGTTCAGCAGCCTCTTGCACTGTTTAGGGATCTCGGTCCTCCAGCCAGGTTTTCAGCTCTGCTGGGCATGCCCAAAAAACTGCTCTAACAATATAGCATTTTCAATTTTATCTACAGAGTCTGCTTCAATTCCTTCCCACGAACGTTTTAAAAACTGACGTTGTTTCATGGCTAGCTCCTCATAGCTCATGTCAGGGCTTCTTCTGAGCTTACAGAATGTAGGTCTGTATGCCTCTGCAGTTAAATCATACTTTCAGTTTACTGTAATCATTACTGTCCTCATTGTCCATTTGACCCAATGCATCTGAAGCTTTCCCGGTAAGTAGCGGGGATAGCTGGAAGCTCCTGGACCCTCTGGGAATATTTGCCTGAATGAAAACTTTTTCAAATGAATTTAAAAAGGCACCCATATCTTTTCCCTCTTTAAATTCGGCTATTCATTTATAATTTAGTTTGTATTCGAGTCCTGTAGTTCCAGTTAAACCCAGGCCACTTACCTGCTCTGGTGCTGGGGTTTGGAGTCGTAGCTTCTCCAGTTCATGTCGCCTCTGGTGCTTACGCTCTTCATGGTCAGCTTCTCACTGTTCTCGCTTCCTCTTCTCCTCTGTAGCTTGCTGCTCTTGCTCTGCTTCTCGCTGTTCTCGCTCCCTCTTCTCCTCCGCCTCTCGCTGCTCTGGCTTTTCCTCTCTCTCAAATTCCCTCTTCCTCTGTTCGAATTCCAGTTCCATCTGCAGCTTGATGGCTTCTGGCTCTGGAATGCTGGTGACCTTCCCCTGCTACTGTAGCCCTCGGCTTGCACTGGCCCTGTTGTCCTCCTTACTGGATCTGGACACTGCGTTGGACTCTGGCCCCCCACGCTCAAGGTTTGGCCCTTTTCAGTCACAGACTATGACTCAAGGCCCTGGGCATCTGCGGCCATCACAGCCTCCATGAGGTTCTGCTTGTTGGCTCTCCCCTTGTGCAGGACTCCTCTCTCCTTGCACAACTGCCTGAGGTAGTCTGCCATGTGCTCACTGTAGTTGGAAGCCATCTTCTTCCCTTACTACGGCTACTCTAACATGCACTTGGGGGAAAAAAAATGAAACGGGTAGGACCTTTGACTGTAAGCAAAATGATACAGTTCTGTTTCTTTTTTTTTTTAATCACTGTCTTATTTTGCAAGTGAGCTGTACAGTATTAAGCTGACACACTGAACAGTTAAAGCTTGTGTTATCCAATACTTAAATCACACCGTTGATAACCAAATCTTTCACAAACAGGCTCCGCAGGTCAGGCCCTCTGCTCCTACAGTGCCAACCTCAGAGTACAATAGTGTGAACAGGTAACAGGGTAACCCTCCTGTCTGCTTTGGGTCTGAATCACCTTTAGCCTCACGTTCTGGAGGGATTCAAACTGTGAACCTTATGCTAACATACCCAAATGTATAGGCTCAGATAATATTCTCTTCGGGGGGATGCAATATATCTTTCTCCTAAGGGCACCTAACCAGGTATCCAAAATGAACCCTTTTTAACTCTTTAAGAGACCTAGGTATTTCTTAACTTTATTAAGCAAGCTCATTAACACAATTGAGCTTTTCAATAGCTGTCAGACTTAAACACAAGTACCTTACATGTAAAAAGAAACTGAGAAGACACCCAGGCAGTATTTCAAAGAAAAGGTTGTTTACTAAAATATGATTAAAACAGGTAAAATTAAACACAGAACAATATATCATACATCTTACAATCATGTAAAACAAGAAGGAAGTTACAGAACAAAACACTCCTACCACAAAGACTTAATTTCTTGCATCTAAGTATTACCTTTTAAGTTAGAGAACTTCTGTCTCAGAGCCCAAGATTCATATATCACAATCCCATATGGATATTTCATTTTAAACTCTTATCTGCCCCCACCCCCTTTTGGTGAAGTCAGCTAGATCCTCCCTTTGATTTAATTTCTTTCTTTTTTTTTTTTCTGTTTATTCGCCTCCCAGCCTGCCACCCCCGGCCCATCAGGAGAGGCACAGCAGACATCCCACTGCCAGACACCTTATCCGGAGCAGTCTCCGAGATCCCATGGAGCCACAGCTTACCTCTCCTGAGCGGGGACGAGGTGGGACCCGAAGACCCCGAAACTTACGTTGTGTCAGTCTGGAGCCATCCGGCGGGCATAGGCACATTGTGGGCACATCTCCTGGCTCCCAATCTCCCCAGAGGTGGCAGGCTCTTTTCCCATTTTCTGTGGGCGTTGCACAAGCCTGGATGTCAAGGCGTGACTGCTGACATCAGCAGCGCCCTCCCCCAGCTGCCTGTGAATGTCGTTGAGCCCCAGACCTTCGCCCGGGGGCCAGTCAGACACCGAGGCACTCAACGTAATGCTGCACCTCTGGCTTCTGCCAGGGGTTGGCAAACACCAAGCTGCTTCCCAACCCTCCCACTGGAGCAGGTGAGCTGTCAGAGGACGTTTTAGCGTGCTCCTCCCAGCTGGCCCTTCAGTGACCCGAGCTTGCTCCCGAACACGGGTTGCCGGCATTGCAGACGGAAATCCAACTGCTGCGGCGATGGGGCTGGCCCTTTAGATTTGATTTCTGACATAGTTATCCTTGAGGATTTAAGTCTTTACTTTGAAAAATCTGTAACTAGCCATTTCCCAAATATGACAGTCTTTAATCAACATTTCTCTTGGATGTCCCTCTGCTGATTTCCTGTTGCAAGTGTGATCTGAAGGTTTTATGACTCTTCACACACTTCTGACTATGTGCTAAAATGAGAGGAACCAGCCCAATTACCTTTCTTCCTGCAGTGTCGTAAAACATTTAGTTTCAACTTCAAAGGCATGGGCAGGTCATAAAAGGTAATAAAATGCCCTTCTGTAAGGAAGTCTTAATTAAATGGTTCCCCTGGTCGTTTTTTTTTTTTTCTTTTTAGTCTTTTATACCCCGTCGTGCTCAGGGGCTGCCTCTCCTTTTGGCTGTCATGAGCCCAGACATTCCTCCTTCTATCTCCCACACAAGTCACCTTACCTCATATCTGCAGCCATCCTCGGAATAGCCCAGCGTAACCCTGTACCAGGTGGGTCCCTCTCCTCCGAGGGGGAAGGCACCGGTGGGAGGAAACCGGCACACTATTTCTTTTCCTTCGGTCCCGGGTGCTGCTGAGGCTTTGCATGGCCTGCTGGAAGTCTTTGGAGGTGTCCTGGGCTGGCAGCCATCATCCGGCCAGTCTCCAGAGCTGTATTTCCGTTTTTCCTGGTGTTCCCCTTGTAGCGATCCCTCTACACTGCTCCCGGTCTCCACCAGGTGCCGCTGCAGAGCGACCATGCATCCCCAATCCACCCCAGGGGAGGAGAACAGTCCCTCGGACGCTCGATCCTTCCCCTTCCAACCCCCACCCCTGGTCAGTTTAATGACATCCTGTGGTTTCAGCTACTGACCTTTAAAGTTAAACATAGAAACATAGAATTTGATGGCAGATGAGGACCACTTGGCCCACCAAGTCTGCCCATTTCCCTACCTAATGGATAAGCTGCAGATTGTTGTTAACCAACAGCCTATTTCCTCCTACCCCCCCCCCGCTAGAATTGCCTTATGTCTGTCCCGTGCATTCTTGAATTCCCCCACTGTTTTTGACTCCACTACCTCTTCAGGAGAGCTGCTCCATGTATCCACAACCCTCTCCATGAAAAAATACTTCCTCACATTACCTCTGAGCCGCCCCCCCATCTTCAAATTGTGCCCCCTTGTTCAAACAACATGAAGTCTTGCTGTATTTTGACATATGCAGTTAGCCCCAGTACTTGAACCGCCCCGGAGAGGAAAGAGTTAATTCTATGTCAGAGCATAGGACGTTGGGCTGGAGCTTGGTTCAAACCTCTGTCTGCAGCACTTCAAAGTGTAACTGTCAGATTCTTTACTCCGCCTAACTGAACAGTCGCTCCGGAGATTGCTCCTTCACTTGTCGGTTCGGTCCTAGTAAAACGTTGGTTTTATACCCTTTTTTGTCTTTATTTTTCAGTTCAGATCCCTGTCTGTGGTACAGTAAGTGTTGTAGGTAGTGGACTTTAGTTTAATTATTGTTTATTTCTGTGTGGAAATTGTAAAATCTGTCAGTCCGGTTAGGGACCAATTGTGTTGGTTTATTTTATTTCTTTAATTTCTCAGTGTGAGGTACCGGTCCCTATCGGTTTCAAAAAGACGTAATTTTAGACATTTTTTTTCCCACAGCCCGTAACATGGTTGGTAACCGATAGGGGGGTCTTGCCTGGCTTTTAAGCTGATAAAGGGTAAGTGGTTAGGATGGCTACATCTGAGAAACCCAAGAGAAAACCGTGCCCACTGGGTTTCAGTACTGTAGTGAGTGTGGGGATGCCTTTGCTAAAGCAGACCCTCACACCACCTGTGTTTATTGTCTGGGGTTTGACCACCTTGATTCAGACTGCCAAATCTGTAAGAATTTTCTGAATGCCACCTTGGATAAGAGATTGGGTAGGCTTAGGGAAAAGGAGGCCGAGAAGTCCGCTGATCCGGATGGCCAGCCCGGTTCGGTTCCTACTCAACCTGAGGGAGTGCCCACTGACCTGGGCGATACTCCCTCGGGCAAAAGGAGAGCTGATCCTGAGGGGTCGGTTCCGTCAAAGAAAAAGAGAAAATTGGCTGGTTCGGATCCAGAACCACAACGTCCAACCGCCGAAGAGATAGCCAGAGCGACAAGTATTGTAGAATCACTCCATCTGGTTCCGTCCGACCCAGCGCCTCTTGGTAGGCACTCGGTTCGGTCGGTTCCTCTGGTTCCAGAATATTGTCTGCATGAGTATTATGAACTGGATTTGAAGGGTAGGAAGAGTATGACGACGATAGTGATGATGGTGTGGAAGGTCTGGATGAGCCCATTGAACCGGACAACTCCCCAGACAGGCCTTCTAATGTTTCCCTTCCCAGGCTTTCTGCCTCCCTATCCCACTATTTGTTTTACAAAAAAGTGGCAGAGACCCTCCAGCTCCCTCTGGTTGAAGCTGTTGAGGAACAAGAGGAGCCTGACTTTGTAGAAATGATGGACATCCCAGAGTCCAAAAGGCTGTATATTTTCCTCCATAAATCTTTTAGGAAACAGATAAAAACATTCTCCAAACACCAAATTCTTTACCTCCTGTGGACAAGAGAATGGACAGGAGGTATATGCTGTCAGGCTCTGGTATGGAGTTCTTGTTCCAACAATGCAGCCATGTTGGGGTCGTGCAGGCTGCAGCCTGTGACAAGGCAAATATACCTTTGGCTTCACACCATCCAGATAAAGACTCTAAGAAGGTGGATGCTATGGCCAAAAATCAGTACTTGGCATCCTCATTGGGAGTCAGGCAGGCAAACTGTATGGCCTGCACAGCCAGATACCAGAAGTCCAGATGGGATGCTGTTCTGGAACTGGCTAAACAGGCTTCCCCCCATCTAGCCAAGGAGCTGGAGGAGGTGGCTGCTGATGGGATTGAGGCATCTGAGATCCAATTTCATGCTGCTGTGGACTCAAATGATGTGTCATAATGAGTCATGGCTACATCTGTGTCTCTTCGGAGATTTGCTTGGCTCAGATGTACTAGCCTCTCACAGGACACCCAGGCTAAGGCCATGGATTTCCCTGTTGTGGGTAATTATCTGTTTGGGGAGCAGACAGAGAATTACATGAAAAAGATAGATAAATACAGGACCACCTACAGGAGTGCACAGGCCAAGAAAAGGCAGGCAACTCCTCAGAAGCAGCAGTCTAGGAGCAGGCCTTTTTACAGGCCTTTCTACCAGGCACAGGCCACCTCTCCTTTTCCTCAGATGGGGTTTTTCAGAGGGAGAGGCAGAAGGGGGAGGAGAAGGGCTGCATCCTCCTCCCAGTCTAAGGCTCCTGCCAAGCAGACACCTTGATGTGTCAGCCTAGGTCGACTCCCCTATTCCAGTAGGAGGCAAGCTGGCTTACTACTTCCAGACCTGGAAGTCTGTTACCTCAGACAAGTGGGTCCTGGAAGTCGTAAGCCAGGGCCTGGCCCTCAGCTTCAAAAAATGTCCAAAACTGAGGGTCAGGTCTTTTCCTCCTGCAAACATCTCTGAAACCATTGCCCTAGAGGCAGAGGTTTCCCTCTCTGGTGGCTCTCAGAGCCATAGAGAGAGTTCCTGCTCCACACAGGGGCAAGGGTCTGTACTTCAGATACTTCCTTACCCCCAAAAAGACAGAGGAGTGGCGGCCCATCCTAGACCTAAGATACCTAAATAAGCACCTTGTCAAGCCAAGATTCAGAATGGTGACTGGGGGAGTAATTCTTCTCTCTCTGAGGCCAGGGGATTGGTTAGCCTCCCTGGACCTCAAGGATGCCTACTTTCACATTCCCATCAGGTTCTCCCATAGAACGTACCTCCGGTTCGAATTGCCTTCAGGCCATTATCAGTTCAGAGCAATGCCCTTCGGGATTAACATCAGCTCCAAGGGTGTTCACAAAATGTGTAGCAGTAGTAGTGGCCTTTCTCAAGAGACAAAACATCTCAATTTTTCCATACCTGAATGACTGGCTCATTGTGGGGCAGTCTACAGACCAAGTCAAGTCAAACCTGCAAGTGACACAACAATTACTCACTTCCCTAGGATTCCTCCTCAATCTACCAAAGTCAGTAATCAAATCAGTGTCACTCCTGACCTTCATAGGGATAGAGTTGGATACTGTCCAAGCAAAGGCCTTTCTTCCTCTGGCAAGAGCAACGGCCCTTACAGACCTTGTTTCTTCTTTCTGCCTTCTGGTGTCTTGACCAGCAAGACATTTTCTTCAGCTCCTGGGCCACATGGCAGCTTCCACTGCAGTGGTACAGTGAGCCAGGTTTCAGATGAGGGACATTCCATTCCATCTGAGGTCCCTTTGGTCTCAGAAAAAAGATCCTCTAACCAAATTGATTCCAGTGACTCAGACTCTGATCCAAGCTCTCCAATGGAGGCTGAATCAGGGCAATCTCAGGCAAAGAGTCACATTCATCAGTCAAGACTCATTCAGTGGTGCTAACCACAGATGCTTCTCTCCTGGGCTGGGGAGCTCTCTTTGGTGCCCTCACAGCACAAGAGGTGTGGTCCCCTCAGGCGTCTTTACTGCATATCAATCTTCTGGAACTCAGGACAGTATTCCTGGCTCTCTAAGCTTTCTCAGACTCAGTAAAGAACAAGGTGATTCAAGTCAGGACAGACAATACCACCACCATGTGGGTACATCAACAAGGTCTACGGCCTTGTGCATGGAAGCCATAAAAATTTGGTCTCTGATTTATTCCCTGTAGGTATCTCTGGTAGCAGTCCATCTGCCAGGGAAGTACAATGTGCTAGCAGATGCCCTGAGCAGGATCTCTCAGGGCCATCACAAATGGGCCCTGGACCCCTTCATTCTGAAAGTAGTCTTCCCCAGGTGGGGCACTCCAGAGATAGATCTCTTTGCAGGCCCAGACAATCATCAACTTCCTCTCTTCTGTTGCAGGCCTCCAGTCATGGGCTCAATTCCCCTGGATGCTCTGGTTCTGTATTATGGGGCAAATTCCTTTATGCCTTTCCTCCCTTATTCAAGGTCCTGGTCAAGATCAGGTCACAACCGTACACGGTGATCCTGATTGCACCAGACTGGGCCAGACAGCCGTGGTATCCCCTGTTGATGTCCCTGGCAGTCCATCTTCCCCGTCTCTTCCCAAGATGCACAACCTGTTAACCTCCTCTTAGGGGAGAATCTGGTATCCCAATCTTCAGTCTCTCAGCCTCAAGGCTTGGCTCTTGAAGAGTTAGAGTATGTAAATCTGCCCCGTCTCAGGGGGTTCTGGATATTCTTAAAGCTTCTCGAAAACCTGCCACCAGAAAAACGTATAATTCTAAAATGGAAGAGATTCAGCATCTGGTGCTTCAATAAGGATGTCTTACCAGACACTGCTGATCTGGCTTCTGTTCTGGATTATATGGTTAATCTCAATGGCCTAGGTCTCAGGCCAGCCACTCTGAAAGTGCACTTAGCAGTTGTCTCTGCATTTCTGTCAGTGGGGAAGGCTTCCTCCCCGGCATCTCACCCTGTTTTCTGTAAGTTCTTTAAAGGTTTGCTTTATACCAACCCTCCTTTTAAGGACCCTACTCTTGCCTGGGATCTTAATATTTGCATTGCTCAGCTTATGCAACCCCCTTTTGAGCCATTGGCTTCAGCAGAACTTAAGTACTTGACTTGGAAAACTGTGTTCCTGGTGGCCATCATGTCTGCCAGGTGTATTACTGAGCTACAAGCTCTGTCAATGGAGCCGGATTTTATCTCATTCCATAGAGAAAGGTGGTCCTTAGAACCAGTAGGAGGTTTTTACACAAAGTGGTTTCAGATTTTCATCTGAACCAGTCCATGTCTCTTCCTGTGTTCTTCACTGATCGTTCAGGAGAAAGAAGATTACATGGTTTGGATGTTGAGGGCACTTAGCTACTACATTGAGCATACTAAGGCACTTGGGTTTGACTGTTCTCAGTTGTTTCTCACTTGTGGTGAAGTGGGAAAGGGTGAACCTGCTACTAAGAGAACTATTGCCAGGTGGATTGTCTCTTGTATACAATTCTGCTATGAAAAGCTAGGTACAGTACCCCCCTCAGGCCTGAGGGCTCATTCAACTAGGGGTAATGCTGCTTCTCTGGCAGCTGCCAGGGATATACCTTTGTTAGAAATATGCAAAGCAGCCACCTGGAAAACAGTCCATACATTCACCAAGCATTACTCTCTGGATATCCAGGCTAGGAGTGATGCTAGATGTGGTACTGCAGTACTGCAGAGCCTATTCCCAAAATAGGTTCGGTACACTCCTCCTTGGAGGTAGTGCTTGGTAGTCTGCATATGTCAGAATGCAGCAAGACTTCATGTTTTTTGAAGAAAAAATTACTCACCTTAGTAATTGTGTTTCTTCTAATGGAGCTGTGTTCTTACCTCCTTCCTCTCTCAGAACCTGGTTTTTGGGAAGTGGGCTGGCAGGTACAGTGTTGCAACTCAGGGGTATACTTGGCACTCCTCCCTTTTAGAAAGGGGGAGTGGGTTATGCTTATGTTGGTTTTGTAGTTATACGTTGGTTCACTACCTGGTTATTATTTTGGGGTTCTTGACTGGAGTCTTTTGGGGACCCCCAAAAATTGGTTGCTTGTTCGCTATTTTATTTATAATTTCCACTTAGGAAGTGTAGTTAGTTAGTATTGGCTCGTAAGAATCTGATGGCTACACTTTGAAGTGCTGTAGACAGAGGTCTGAACGGAGCTCGAGCCTGATGTTCTATGCTCTGGCATAGAGTTAACTCTTTCCTCTTCGGGGCAGTTTGAGTGCTGGGGCTAACTGCATATGTCAATACAGCAAGACTCCATTAAAAGAAACACAATTACTAAGGTGAGTAATTTTTTCTTCTTGCACATCTCTTTTTCTGAAAGATGCTACCCTCTTGGACTTTGTTGAGTCCCTTAAGGTACTAGAAAGTTTCTATCATGTCCCCCCTGTCCCTCCTCTCCTCAAGGGTATAATATTAAGGTCCTTTTAATCTCTCTTCATATTTCTTCTGGTGTAGACCCTGCACCATTTTAGTTGCCCTCCTCTGGACAGTCTCCATCCTGTCTATGTCCCTGCGGAGATGGGGTCTCCAGAAGTGCACGCAGTACTCCAGATGGGGTCTTACCAGCTGTCTGTACAGAGGTATAACAACTTCCTGTTTTCTATTGGTGATGCCTCTCCTATACATCCCAGTATCCGCCAGTCCTCCTTACTGCCTTCTCACATTGTTTGCCCACCTTAAGGTCATCTGTTATGATTACCCCTAGGTTCCTTTCCATTTTTTGTTGTTAGTATCTCTCCCCCGCCCCCAGTTGTGTTCTCTTCCCCTGGGTTTTGTTTCCCAGGTGTATTACTTTCACTACTTTGCATTGAATCTAAGCTGCCACACCTTTGACCATTCCTCCATCCTTTCCACCCCACCTTCTATATCGACCCTGTTGCAGATCTTTGTGTCGTCTGCAAAGAGACATACTTTTCATTCCAGTCCATCTGCAATGTCACTTATAAAGACATTAAAGAGGGCCGGTCCCAGTACTGAACCCTATGGTACCCCGCTAGTAACCCCCCTTTCTTCAGAGTGGACTCTGTTTATTATTACCCTCTACATCCTGTTGTTCAGCCAATTTTTTACCCAGGCTACCACCATGGGGCCCACTCCAAGGCTGGCTAACTTGTATATTAATCTTTTGTGTGGGACTGTGTCAAATGCCTTACTGAAGTCTAGGTAGGCAATGTCCACAGCCCTTCCTTGATCTACTGCTTTGGTCACCCAGTCAAAGATATCTATCAGATTCATCTGACACAACCTTCCTGCTGTGAATCCATGCTGCCATGGGCCCTGTGCCCCACTGGCTTCTAGGAACTCAACAATTCTTTTCCTTCAGAAGTGATTCCATAATTTTCACTATCACCGAAGTCAAACTAACCAGTCTGTAGTTTCCTACCTGTGTCTTGCTCCCACTTTTGTGAAAGGGAATCACATCTGCCCTTCTCTAGTCCTCAGGTACCACACCATCCTCCCATGATTTGTTAAACGGGGTAGTCAGTGGTGTCACTAGTTCTCCCCTTAGTTCTTTTAGAATTCTTGGGTGAATCTCATCGGGCCCCATTGCTTTGTCCACCTTCAGTTTTTTAAGTCCTTTCAGAACCCTTTCTTCTGTGAATGGACTGGTATCGATCTCCCTATCCAGAGTGCTTCTATTCCCCCTCCTCTTCTTTTGTGAATACTGAGCAGAAATATTCGTTCAGTATCCCTGCTTTTTCACTGTCGCCCCTGCCCACCCTCCTTCCCTTTATTTAGCCTCACTATCCCTCCCTTGGACTTTCTTCACTCCCTAATGTACCTATAAAAGGTTTTATCCCCCTTCTTAACTGAGTTGGCTATCTTTTCCTCAGTTTGAGCATTTGCTATTCTGACTGCGTTCCCTACTTAAAGGCCAAATTTCTCACATACTGACATTTCATATACAGACCATTTATTTACGGTATATTATAACTATCATACAATAACCATAAGCAGAGGCAGAGCGTTACACCAATTTCCGAAGTAGTTTGTGCCCAGTCAAGGGTACCAGGGGTAGCTAACTGTGTAAAGTAGCGGGGGCTATACTTAGAAGTGAATCACAAGGTATAATGGCTGTTAATGATCTAGCTCAAGCATTAGAGACAGAGTAGAAAGACACTATGCAAAGAAAAAGGAGTGTAAGGGACTAATGTGCTGTGGGGGAGAATGTAAGTTTGTAAGTGTATGAGAGGAGAGGAGCTGGTTAAAAACATTGCTGTGACCATTGTACATCCTGAATGAAGAACAAGTAGAGGACCTGCTTTGACAAACAAGGCCAAACGGATGCATGTTATTGGTACTGTATTCTACCAATGAAAACATCAATCCAAAAACACTGAGTGTCCCTCCTGCCTTACCACAGTATGGTGGTAGGGAAAGGACTGATTGGTGACTTCACCCTGGGTCCAAGAGGTACCTAGAAAAGAACAGATAATGAGCAATGAGGACAGAGACAGACAGTGACATAGGTAACATGTACTTAACAGTTTTAAGTACATGAAACTGAGCAATATAATTTATCATTTCAGTTTTTGAGGAATGGGGAAGATCCACTTCTTCACTGAGGCCAGATGGTAAGATAGTTTTCAGAGATACTGTCCACCATGTCTTCTTCTGTAAGTTTAGTGACCCTATCACCTCCCCTTTTCAATGGACTGACATCTTATAAGACTGTGAATTTTAGCAAAGTAGGGTCAAATATATATTTACTGCCACAAAGGGTACCCAAGGCACTTCTGTCATTGTCATTGATGATGGCTGACACATTTCTGTATGCGTGTTTTTAAAGGGTGACTAGTTCTTCCCGCATAGTAGTTGAGACAGGGGCAGCAGGCAGTGTAGATGACAAATTTTGTTACAGATGAAATTGTCTAATTTCCACCCTTCTGTTGTTGTTAGAATATATATACTTGCTCATCCTGACGACCAACGCCTCTCTGATGGGTTGGGGTGCCCATCTCGGGGAGCACAGAGCCCACAGGCTCTGGTCCCCTCAGGAATCCTGATGTCCTATCAACCTGCTGGAACTCTGAGCGGTTCGGCTAGCCCCGACCACATTCGCTCCGTTCATTCGGGGTCAAGTGGTCCAGGTCCAAACGGACAATATCATGACCCTGTACTATCTCAACAAGCAGGGTGGGGACGCACTCCTTGCCCCTGTGCAAGTAAGCTCTCTACGCTTGGACCATCGTGCTCAGCTTAGGGGCAGATCTCCTAGCCATCCATGTGGCAAAAGCCTTGAATCAGCCTGCCAATGCTCTCAGCCGGATGGGCGAGGCATCTCATGAGTGGTCCCTCCATCTGGAGGTAGTACAAGATCTGTTCTCCCAGTGGGGCACCCCTCAGGTTGACCTGTTCGCCTCCAGGGAGAACACGGAGCTGAGGCTGTTCCATGCCTGCCCCCCTCAGCAGGGTTCACTGCAGGGGGAATGCCTTCTCGAGGCTGTGCACCCCAGGCCTCTTCTATGCCTTCCCTCCACTCCCCTTGATCCACAAGGTGCTCCTCAAGGTCAGGAGGGACAAGACACAGGTGGTCCTGGTAGCCCCAGACTGGCCACACCAGTTCTAGTATCCAGATCTCCTCAGCCTCAGCAACAGGCTTCCGAGGCTTCTTCCAGCACACCCGGACCTGCTCTCCATCAGTCAGGGGAAGGTACTCCATCCGGACCTTCAATCCCTGCACCTGAGAGCCTGGTTCCTGAGCGGCTAGAGTTCCAGGCTTTGGGTCTCTCTGACGAGGTCTTCATGGTTGTTGAGGCATCCAAAAAAGGAATCTACCAGAAAATGCTATGGCTTCAGATGGAAAAGATTTTCAATTTGGTGTCAGGGCAAAGGGTTGGATCCCTCATCCTGTCCAGTGGCTAGCATTTTGGGCTACCTGTGGTCCCTCTCCGAGCAGGGACTTCGGTCGACGACCCTTAAGGTGCACCTTGCAGCCATCTCTGCTTACCGGGTGCGGGCCAGTCAGCAGTCAGTGGCACAGGAGAAGGTGGTCTGGCGCTTTTTGAAGGGTCTAGATCACATATCCTCTCCAGTGCGTGAACCACCACGTCTGTGGGATTTACTGCTGGTTTTGGCAAAGCTCATGGGCAAGCCATTCGAACCAATGCAGAGGTGCGATATCTCCCACCTGTCATGGAAGACCACCCTCCTGGTGGCCATTACATGAGCCAGAAGGATTGGGGTGCTCCAGGCGCTTTCAGTGGAGTGTCCTAACCCGGTCTTCCACAGGGACAATGTTGTCCTGCATGCCACCCAAAATTCCTTCCGAAGGTGATGATGGGAGTTTCACCTTAATCAGGTGTTGACTCTGCCGGTGTACTATCCCAATTACATCTCGGAGGCCAAGTACAGGCTCCATACTTTGGACCTGAGACGAGGGCGCGCGTACTACAAAGAGCGTCTGGCAGAAGTTCAGGGAGAGGTTCGCCAGCTGTTTGTCACCTGTGCTGAAGCTCTGGCAGACCAGCAGCCTAGCGGACAATTGGTAGGTGGATCACTTCCTGCATTGATCTCTGCTATAGGTTGGCAGGTAGGGAGCCTCCTGTAGGGCTAAAGACTCATTCCACCCCCCATTCCGCTGTGTTGGTGGCTGCTTCTAGAGATGTCCCTATCCAGGAAATCTGCAGGGCTGCTACCTGGAAGTCAGCAAACACCTTAATTTCCCATTACCACCTTGAGCTCGAGTCACACTGGGATGCTGGTTTTGGGGCCTCAGTTCTCCAATCTCTGTTCCCTAAATAGGGTGTGTGTGCCTTGCCTCACTCCTCCCAGAGAACTGCTAGGAGTTTGCCAGAAAGTGTAGATAGAACAACATATCCACATCCCCAGAAACACAGGTTACTCACCTGTAACAGTAGTTCTAGGAGTGGTATATGTTGTTCATCCCCACTGACCCACCCAACCTCCCTGGCTTCGACACACACCTCTGCTTCCAGTGGGTAAGAGCTGGTGTCGTGGGTCAGAGCCGAGGGTTATACCACCCAGGTGGGTGGGAGGAGGCAGCTTGAAGCCGTTCTGGCACCTCTTAAAGGGGAAGGTGATCTGCCAGAAATTGTGGATGAACAACATATACCACTCGTTAGAACTACTATAACAGGTGAGTAACCTGTGTATACTTGCTCTGTTCTTGCCCAGATTTGCAAATAATTGCAATGTCCACATTTGTGGAATTCACAGGTTTGGGGGAGCCAGTTTTTGTGGATTGGGCCTCCTAATCGATGTAATGTCACTAGATGTGAGTAAGTTTCTCAGATTGTTGATGTTTTTGAAAGTGACTCTGGGAAGTTCCCCACCTTATTTTTCAGGGTAATGTCTGTGTGTAAAATTATCCAATGTTTGTGTATGATATTACCTACACTATCCGGAATGCTATTAAACTCAGTGGAAAATGTTGTAATGTTTTGGTTTTTGTATTTCTGTTTTTGTGTACGAGTAGTGTCTTCTTGTCAGTTTTACTTGTGCTTTGTAATGCTATTTGAAGAGTGTTGTCATCATATCCCCTGTCTTTAAATCTATAGGACATTTCTTTGCTTTGCATTTCAGAGTCTGTAGTGTTCAGTTTCTTGTAAGCTGAATTAATTGGCTGTAGAGGATAGATTCAACAAGTTTATGTGGGTGGGCTCTGTGAGCATATATATATATTTTTTTTTTTTTCCGGTACCCCCACCAACTCTGCCCTGTCAGGAAGAAGCTCCTCAGGCCCTGCCCCTGTTCGCCACCACTCAGCCCAGACTTACCCACCTGGGCGGGGCTGCCGGGCCCCAGGACACTCGGTCTCTAGCCCTGGCTTACCCCCCAGGACGATGCCACGGGAGCGGGATCCTTCCCCTCCCCCCCCCGGCTGACATTAATTGTGGAAGGAGTGGAGGCAGGAGCATCACCCACGGGGCTAGAATTTTGGGGATTGCTGGTGTTCCCAGGAGGCGGGGCATACAGTGACATCAATGGGCTCACCTGACATCTGTCCCGCCTCCCATAACGTGTGGTGTCGGTACCAGTGGCTTCCCATCCTCCACCAGGGGCTGCTAACATACTGAATGCTTGTCCCCTTCCCCTGGAGAAGGAGAGTCACCAGACGGAACTCAATCCTTCTCCGCCCCTACGGGCCCTCCGACTCCTGGGTTCGTTCCCGAAACCGGGTTGTCAACGTCACAAGCGGACGCCCTGCTACTGCGCCGGCGGGCCGGCTGCACTGTGAGCATGTTGTACAGTGTTGGATGAAGTAGGTTTCCTTTAACCCAAAGTTTTAACTGTTTCTTCTGGAACTGGCTGAAGTACGATATCCAGAAATATTATTGAGTCTATCATATTGATGTGTAAATGTAAGACTGGGACTATTATTGATATACTTTATGAAGAGATCTGTTTCTGCTTCACTGCTTTGCCAGATGCAAATAATATTGCCAATAAAGCGGTTCAAGTGAACCGCTTTATCAAAGAATGGATCCAGCTCCCTGTCAAAGATGTTCAGCTATTTCCATCTGCCCATGAAAAGGTTGTCATAGGATGGGACTGTGGATGCACCCATCGCTGTGCCAAATTTTTGTTTTTTAAGAATGAGTTTTTAAACATGAAATAATAGTGATCTAACAGAAATTGTAATGCTTGTAAAATGAAGCTGGTGGGAACAGTATCACCAATAGCAAGTTTTGAGAGGTATTTCGTAATGGCTTCAGTTCCCTCACTATGCTGTTTATAGGTATAAACACTGGCTACATCATTTCTAAGCCAAAAGTAGCCTTCTTTCCAAGTAAATGTTTCCACCTTTGTGAGGAGATGCATTGTATCCCTGATGTATGAGGGAACACATGCAACAAAGAGTTTTAGGAAAAATCAATCAGATCTCTCATATTGTGGATCAGTGACCCAGTCTCAGATACTGTTGGTCACATAGGTGGATCTGTAAGGTTTTTACAGACCTTAGGAAAGCTATAGATAGCTAGAGTGACTGGTAAGTTAGGTTTCAGGAAGGCTGCCCAGCCATAGGTGTATGCGTTATCTATTATTGCAAATAATTCCAAACTATAGCTGGCAGTGGGGTCGCCTATGGGATATTCATAACTTTATGTGTCTCTTAGTAGGTCCGTAACATTCACTACATAGAAATTCTCCTCCATTATAACTTTATAGGGCCAAAGCTACTGGTAAAGAGGCTGACTAAATCAAATATAGGTCTGAAAGAAACAATTGTACCAGGATCATCCAACAAGCTTAGGCAAGCTACTACCATGACCTGCTGAAAAGGAGCTGGGGTAGAGGTAAGGAATTCTGAGACTCGATAAAAACCCTCACTGGTATAGCCTCCAAAGCACAACCAGGGTTAATAGTCACTACTGAGGGGACACTCCTGAAGCCTGAAGACATTGCTAACGCCTTCAACCAAGCCTTCTCTGACCTAAGTTCTGTTCTTCCCAAGGAATACCTGTCTCACTCCACTCTCAACCCATCCCACTCTTATGCCCCACCACCCGTACCCCAGTTCAGTGCCTCCCTTCTACTTCAAACAGTTGAACCGACAGGATACCTTTAAATACAGTATGCTAAAGCTGTTCTAAACAAGACTAGACAAGGGAGTGACCTTATAGACATGAAACTGGTGGCACTCACCATCAATGAGCTGGCGGATCCCCTTACCAAAGTCTTCAATGCCTCACTAAGGACAGGAGTGTTCCCAGATAAGTGGAAGAAGGCAGTTGTCACCGCTGTTCTCAAATCAGGTGATTCCACAAACCTAACCAACTACAGGCCCATCTCAGTTCTCCCCCCCCCTCTGTCCAAGGCACTAGAACAAGTGATATCAGACCAGCTTACTGAGTACAACCTACTCTGTAGGCAACAACATGGGTTCCGGAAACATCACTCAATCATAACTGCCCTGATTGACTATACCTCCCAGGTATACGAGGCATTTCATGATCGTTTAGCAGTGGGGTCTGTCTTCATTTACCTCACCAAGGCATTCGACACAGTCAACCATCAACTCCTCCTACAAAATCTTCACTCAGTGGGCTTGTCCTTGGACACAGTCAGGTGGTTCAAGAGCTACCTATCCGGAAGGGCATAGTAAGTTAAAGTTAGTGGCATACTATCAGAACCCATGGACGTGACTCTTGGAGTCCCACAAGGGTCTATCCTGGGACCACTCCTGTTCAGCATATTCATCAACCAACTGCCTACAGTCTGCCAAGCACACATTGTGCTATATGCAGATGATGTAGTCATTTCTGTAAGTGCGTCATATTTACCCGCCATCTCCCTTGAACTCGAAGCAAACTTCCACAGGCTTGAGGAATGGTTCAGTGATAACAAACTATTGCTCAACTACAAAACCAAGAGCATGCTCTTCTCTCTGCCACAGAGGAAGAACCACCTTGGAAAACTTCAGATCCTGAGCTCCAAAGGGGACTTATTGGAGCAGGTCGACGCCTTCAAATATCTTGGTATACACTTGGACAGCTCCCTTTCTTTCTTTCTCAATACATGTTGATCAGTTAGTCAAATCTGCCACCTCAAAATTAGGTGTTCTGTATAAACACCGTCAGTACATGCCACCTGAGGCGCTAAAGCTTGTTACCTACAGTTCTGTGGTTTCTTCCATTGACTATGGCCTTGCAATCTACAGTGCAGCCACAGACACCGTCCTGAATAGGGTAAGAACCCTCCTCAGCAAAGCGTGTAGGCTGGTCCTGGGTGCAGATCGCCTGATCCATACCTGTGACCTCTATGAAGCAACTGGTTGGCTACCCCTCCACCTCAGAGCCCAGTACCAAAGCTGCCTTGTGGGTAAGAAAGCCATCCTTGGGTTTGCTCCCGATTCCACCTTGTGTCTATTTAAAAAAATACCAACTATGTATCAGCACTAGGAGGACCTCCAAGGGCGTACTCCTAGTACCCTTTAAGCGTACCTGAATAGCTCAAGGATCCCTGTCCTACAGGAGTCCTAAGTGGATAAACGACCTACCCCTTGACCTCCTCAGTTGCAATAAGATTGGAAAATTGAAAGCTGGTCTCCATGCCCATCTTACCCCATCAAGTACGTGTGAGTGCCTCTGCGCACCCTGACCCGTTCTTAGCACTCTTCAGCTCCTGAAACCTCTGACCTTGTATCTCTGTCACTTCTATCTCCTGCCCTACCCTTAATCGACAAGCTCTGGCACTTCCTCACCCTGTACTCCTCCCCCAGTATTTACATTGCCTTTTCTTCCTCCCTCTTCTCTTTCTCTCCCACGCTCCACCAACTCCCCACATACTAACCTACCCCCTTCCTTATTCACTCCCTCCACCCCCTTTCTTCTCTCCCCCTTTCCTTCTCCTTGCTTCCTACCCCCCTTAGCTAACTTCCCTTTCCTTCCTCTAATCCACCCCCTTCTCTTCCCTGCCTCCTGACAATGCCTAACCTGGCTGTTATTCTCACTCCAATTCCTAGCCTCGCTCTGGCTACCCCTCCCCCATTGTTGCTTAGGCCCTAACCCCCTCTGCCCACTTGCTCAACACTGTTGCTGCCTACTACAGCCAATGGGTATGTACTACTACCTCCATTCTAGATGTAATGACGTTGAATTCTCCTTGAAGAATTCTAAGCTGTTTGGGAACCTAAAATTATTATCTTCCTCATAATGATTTTTACCTATGAAGTAACTAGTGCTACTGTACCTGTAAGAATGTCATTGTTGTTGTTTTTTACTTGAGTCTGTTTTGCCACTGTATTATTCCTGTTGTCTGTCTTATTTGTCTTGTACAGTGTCTGACCTGGAACCTTTGTAAACGAGCCTATGGCTCAAAGGTATTTAATCCCAAACTGAAATAAACAGATAAATAAATAACCACATTCCCACCTTTGTCAGAGGGTTTGGAAACAACATTTTCAAGCCCCAGGAGTCCCTCGTTATGCCTAAACTGAGCAGCTAGCCTGGCATCTAGAGTTGCTCTGGAGCACGTGAACTATATGCAAATTGGGCACGCGGAAACAGAGGAGAACTTCAGGCTCATGGCTACGCTGTGTTCTGCTACTCAGTGGCAGATGTTTTTCTCCACCTGAGCAAGCGAGTTGCCCTGAGAGTTCTCTCCTGCTCCTTTCAGTGTTTTTTCTTTATTTTGTGTGGTATCTTCTTTTTCAGAACTGTGCTCTGCTGTTTTCTGTACAAGTTTTATTCCATCATTTTCTTCACATCATTGTTTTTTCTCCAGTTGCCTTAGGTTCCCTGGAACCAGAGATTACTTTCACTTTCTCTCAGTGTTTTTTCTAAGCGCGGACGGCATTTGGCTCTGTTTTTTTGTTAGCGTGAATTCTGCAGTTTATTTCTTTGGGAAAAAAAAAAGAGATGGGGAACAATGTTCCGACTTAATTTTTTTTTGTTTAGTCCTTGTTTTTCCTTTTTAAGGATGCTTCCCATTTGGTCCATCTCCCGGGAACCGTTTCTGTTTTAGGGTCTGTCTGCATATTGACAGTTCAGACAGACCCAGAGAGACCTCTTAAAAAAACCAAAAAAAAAAAAAACTTTGTTTTTGCTTTTTACTCTTGGTGAGGGCAGATAGCCAGGAGTTGAGTTACAGTCTCTAGGAGTTTTTTTAACTCTATTCCTGTTTGTGCAACTGCAGCAAGTTTTACCTAGTTCTCTTTCTGTGAGCAAAGTTGTCTGTTTTTTTCTGGGTGGGTCCTTCCTCTCATAACAAACATAAGGAAAGGCCCTCCTTCCCAAATATTTAGCTGACTCTAAAAACTCTGTAAAAGGGAATCCTGATGTTTCTAAACATCAGAGACCACCAGATCAGGTTCCCGATTAGGGACCTACAAAAAGGAAGCAAAAAGAAAAGCTTCTCATTGCCCCTCCAGCTTGAAGAAGCAAAGGAGCTTTCAGTGGACACAATAAAAATGCCCTCTATGGACGACATGTCAAAACTGTGGCAAAATTTATTTTTTTTTGGTATTATCGTATTTATTCACCCCTTCGTGCTCGGTAGGCTCCACAAGTTCCTTCGAACCCCACTGTCCTTCCTCGAGCCTCTCCGACTCCTCGCATTGCAGCCGATCCCCGAGGTATCCCTGACATATCCTTTCACCGGGCAGGTCCCTCTCCTCCAAGGGGAAGGGGCACCGGGGGGAGGATGGCCCAGCACACTATTGATATGCCCCAGGGATGCTGCCGAGGAGAGGTAGGCCCTCGAGGAGGCACTGGAGGTATCGGGGACAGAGACGTCATCCGGCGGTCAGCGAGCGGTATTTCCGTTTTTCTAGATTCCCCCAGCACATCACTCGCGTAGTGCCTCCAGTTTCCACTGGGGGCCGCTACCGAGCGATGCCATCCTCAAACCCACCCCAGGATAGGAGAGCAGTCCTACGGACGCTCAATCCTATCCTCCCCTGCCCACCCCCAGCAACCCGAGTCCGTTCCTGAACCCGGGTTGCCGGCATGGTTCAAGGTGTGGCGTCCAGCGCCTCAGCCCTCTGCGCCACTGGGCCGGCCATGGCAAATTTTTAAGGGCTTTTCAAGCCATGAATTCCCTAATGAATGTGCTGCCTCAGGTTCAGGCTTCTTCACCAGTCCCTGAGGTCCAGGGAGCCAAATTTTCTTATGAAGAGGAGCATGAGGGTGAGGATCATTTGGAGCCTGACGCCTATTCGAATCATGAATTTGATTCCACTTCTTGTGGGATGGAGGATTTTTCCTCCCACTATGCTTTTGTGAGTCAAATGATTAAGACACTGGGCCTCTCCACCCAAGGGCATGTGGAGGAGGAGGAGGAAGAGCTTGACTATTTGGATATGATGGGGTTACTCCCATCTAAGAAATTGGTCCTGCATAAGGATAAATACTTTAGAAGGGCGACCTGAAAACTCTTGCAGAATCCTACTTCTATCCCAGAGGTAGTCAGAAAAGTTGAGAAGTACCACCAGTTGGTCAAGCGTGATGCTGAGTACCTTTGTGTGCACCTGGATCATGAAAAGGTAGTCCAGGCGTCTGCCTGTGACAAGGCTAAGGTTGCGTTCCCTAAACAATCCCCGGAGAAGGACCCCAAGAGGCTGTACAGCATGGCTCAAAAGGTGTATACATCTGCCTTCTTACTGTTAAGGCAAGCTACTTACATAGCTTACACTGCCCAGTACCAGAGAGCACTCTGGAACTCAGTGCTGGCCCTCAGTGAGAAAGTACCATGTGATCTAGCAAAAGGTTTGGTAGATTCTGCTAAGACTGCCACTGATGCTACCAAACATCTTTTCTACATGACGCTGCTTCTAGGGTCATGACACATGCTATTTTGTTAAGAAGATTTGCCTGGCTCAGGACCACTAACCTGTCCCAGGATACCCAGACAAAAAGCTGTGGACTTTCCATGCGAAAACAGTTCCCTGTTTGGTGACAAGACAGAGGCTTATATGAAGAATATGGATGAGTACAAAACCACCTACAAAAGCAATGTCCAGTAAGAGAAGGCCTCCGCTGATTACACGCCTCAGGGAAGGGGAGGTAGAGATAGAGGATGGGCTTCTTTAGGGGCAGGGGCAGAAGAGTTTCCAAACTGGCTGACCCAACCCCAGCTCCTAAGGCCCAGCCCAAACAGAATCCCTGAAGTTCCTGCTCAGGTTGCCTGTCCATTGCCAGCAGGAGGAAGACTGACTCATTTCTTCCAAGCATGGAAAAGCATTACTACAGACAAGTGGATTCTGAAAGTGGTGAGTCAAGTGCTCTATTCTGCAGTTCCGCAGATTCCCCAATCTGCAGAACCACAGAAACTTCAAACCTCACACCCCAACAGAAAGGATACTGTTGGAGCCGGAGGTCAAAAAGTTGCTGCAGGCAAATGCAGTGGAGAGGGTTCCTTCTGAACAGCGCAGGAAAGGCCTCTACTCGGGATACTTTCTTACCTGAAAGAAAAATGGGGAGCGGCGACCCATTTTAGATATCAGGTTATTGAACAAGCATCTGAAAAAAAAAGTTCAAGATGCAGCGGGGAAGGATAACTTCTCTGTACCTGAAGGATGCATATTTCCACATTCCAGTCAGGTCCAGTCATAGAAAATACCTAAGGTTCAGACTACCGTCTGGACATTACCAATTTGCACTAGTCGTTCTTTTCAGGCTCTCTTTTGCTCCCAGGGTGTTCACAAAGTGCCTAGCCATGGTGGCGGCACATCTTTGTAGGCAGAGTGTGATGGTAGTTCCCTATCTGGGGAACTGGCTAGTTGCAGGGAAGTCACTCCAGCAGGTGAAGGACTCCCTTCAGCTAACTTAAAGCGGGGAGCCATGGTATGTGTGTTTAAATAAATTGTTTATCTTGTTTTTGCAAGTGCTCTGTGTGCATCGCTTTTTCTAATGTTTGATTTTTTAGCTAACTTAAAGCACCCTGGAGTCACTGGGATTTATCATAAATGTACAAAAATCCCAAACAGAACCGGTGTAGCTCTCGGAGTTCATAGGAGCAGAGTTGGATGCCCTCCGAGGCAGGGCATTCTTCCTTCCTTAGGTGAAGGTAGAAAATCTTTTCAGCTAGGCAAATTCCTTTGTCCTGGATCAGCCCAGGCCAACAGGAGTCTTCCAACCGCTACTGTGTCACGTGGCCTCCACCGCAAGTCTAGATCTTACTTCAAGAGGGCTCTTGCAGTAGATAATTACATATAGGACTGATGCCGCCAGGCGGCAGGATCCCACGGAAAAATTTCTAGCTAGCAGTCCCTGGCGAGGGACCGCCCCCACGTCAGGTGACCGGCGTCAGGAGACATCGGTATAAAGGGGCGGTCCCAGACGCCCGCCTTCCAGTTCTTTCCCGCTGTTAGCTTGTGCAGCACCTCGCGGAAAAGTTCTTGCTTCGTCAGCCCTACCTTTGTCATTTTTTACCGAAAATCAGCGGGGCTTCTGCTGCAGTATATACGTCATCTGTTTGACCTGGGTCTCAGCCATTCCTCTCTGAAGGTACACATGGCAGCCATTTCGGCCTATCATGTTTCCCTTCGCAGACAAGGCTTTTGCTCAGCTGGAGGTCTCCAAGACCTTTCTCAGAGTGGTCCTCCATTTGAGGCCCCCCATCCGTACTCCTGCTCCCCCTTGGGACTTGAATTTTGTTCTCAAGAAACTTACTCTTCCTCTTCCTCCCTTCGAACCTGCAGCTTCTGCGGAATTGAAGCTCCTTTCGTGGAAGACGCTCTTTCTGGTGGCCATTACTTCGGCTCGAAGAATCTCCGAGCTCCAGGCCCTGATGTGTAAAATCCCCTACTTGATTTTTCTCAAGGAAAGAGTTGCTCTTTGCACAAATCCTAAGTTTCTACCTAAAGTAGTAGCTGAGTCTACCTTAAATCAGTCCATAGAGTTACCTGCATTTTTTACACAGTACTCTAATCAAGGGGAGTATTTACTCCATACTGTGGATGTTCACCGGATTCTGAGATACTACACCAACAGAACGAAGGATCTCAGAAAGACTAATCAGTTGTTCATCTCTTTTGCTCACAAAAGGGAAGGCAATGCTGTTTCCAAGCAATGCCTGTGTAAGTGGTTGGCTCATTGCATCACTTTCTATTATGACAAATGCAACAAGACCCTCCTGGGTCAAGTCAGAGGCCACTCCACAAGAGGAGTAGCTGCCTCTGCGACCTGTTTCAAGAATGTGTCTGCGGCAGACATCTGCGCTGCCGCCACCTGGACTTCCATCCATACCTTCACAAAACACTACAGTTTGGATGTTGCTTCTCGCCGTAGAGCAGGCTTCAGGCTGGCTGTTTTGCAAGGCCTCCTATCTTGAGGCTTGCACAACCAGAACTACCTTTTGGAGTAGTTTTCCTCCTCCCGGTGCCTCTCTTTGTTCCAGACTACTTGGGATTCAGTCCTATATGTAATTACCTACTGCAAGAGCCCTCTCGAAGTAAGATAGTACAGCTACGTAAGAACTTACCGTAACAGTAGATCTTCGAGAGAGGCTCTTGCAGTAGGTAATACCTTCCCGCTCTCCATCCCCCTAGACTTTCTCAGCTCCTTTTCCAGTGAGGGAAGTATCCGCTCTCTCATCCGGCCTCTTTGGCCTGTGGCAGGAAAAGAACTGGAAGGCGGGCGTCGGAACCGCCCCTTTATACAGCGTCTCTAATGCGGTCCACCTGGCGTGAGGCGGTCCTCGCCAGGGACTGATAGAAATTTTTCCATGGGGTCCTGCTGCCTGCCGGCGTCAGTCCTATATGTAATTACCTACTGCAAGAGCCTCTCTCGAAGATCTACTGTTACGGTAAGTTCTTACGTAACTGTACTTTCCTGGTGCCAGATTCCAAATGAGGGATATTCAGTACCATTTGAGAACACACTGGTCTCAGAAAAGGCACTCTCTCTCAAAGCTGGTACCAGTCACAAAAATGCTGTTATAACCTCTCGATTGGTGGAAGGAAAGGGACAACCTCAGTGACAACGACTTCCCACTGTGTTCCTGGCAACAGATGCCTCTCTCCCAGGCTGGAGAGCTCACTTAGGCGACCACACAATAAGTGGGGGTATGGTCTCCTCAGCAGTCCAAGCAGCACTTCAGCCTTCTGGAGCTAAGAGCTGTCTGTTTTGCCCTGTGCTTCTTCACCCCTCAGGTGCAAGGTCAGTCAGTCCAAATCAGGACAGACAACACCACCACCATGTATTACGTCAACAAACAGGGAGGTACCACGTCCCCAAAGCTATGTACAGATGCCATGAGGATTTGGAATTTGGCCTATTTCATGGAAGTGCAGCTGTCAGCAGTTCATCTCCCGGGAAAGGATGACGTCCTGGCAGACTCTCTCAGTAGAAGCAGCCAGGGACACCACGAATAGTCCCTGAACAAACAGGTGCTGGTCACAATTTACAGGAGGTGGGGCACACCAGAAATAGAACTGTTTGCTTCTGAAGAAAATCACCAACTTCCCTTGTTTTGTTGCAGGCCTCCAGTGGTGGGTTAACTGCCCATGGATGCACTGACCCTGGATTGGTCAGGGAAGTTTCTGTATGCCTTTTCTCTACTGCTATGAGTTCTTTTGAAATTGAGGAACCAGCCTGCAACGATGATACTGGTGGCCCCAGAGGGGAACTGAGGCATACTGAGGACACTAGCATTATATAGGTTCCGATGAGGCGTGTCAAAATGTGGATAGCCCTAGCTAGGGAAAATGTCTGGGCGGTCCTGATGTTGACGATTTACAGTTCCATGATGTGGTTCCATAGAGGAGATTCTCTTGAAGATCTGCTATTATGGTAGGTAACTATTCTTTCCAGCCCCTGCAGAAGTATATAAATTACAGTTAAGGAGTGAGGAGTCAGTCAAAAGAGTGGAGAGGAGGGATGTACAGCAGCAAAGTTTACACTCACCTTTTCTCACCAGTGGATTATTTGGAGAAAAAAAGAGAGTACATTTGTGAGCTTAAAACTGTCCAGGTATCAAATTGATGTGGCTACTCTCTTCTTCCAGACTAAAGAGCGGAGGAGCCAAGGTGATTTGTACTGTACATCTCTCCACTGTTCTGACTGACCCTTCACTTCTTAATTAGCCTGACCCTGATCCTGTACTGCATAGAAAGGAACCCAGCTGGTTCTTGGCTTCATGCCCAGGCTCTGCGCTTGTGATATTGTTTTGTTTGTGGAAATGCTTGTCCTGGTTTTATACATAGATCATTTCCCATTTCTGAACCGTGTTGTTTTTCTTTAGTTCTTTGCCCTGTCCAGCGGTCAGAAATTACCAGCCTCTCAAGGTTGGCCTAAAAACCGATGCAATGCATCCAGTAAGATTCTCTTTAATTATTGAGGGTCCCAAACTTATAAGGACTAGTCTTAAAAATTGTCCTAAATTAGGTTAGACAAATGCATTACCAGTCTAGTGTTCCATGCCTGGTTGAAAAGAGGTTTAATATTGCTTGATATAGAAAGAGAGCCAAATTCAACAACAACTGCACTGGAGAAAGTGCCGTGTAGTGTGGAGTTGCATCTTGCAAACTGCATAATACAGAATATCTCCTTTACTGATTAGTTTGGGCATCTTGGCTGTACAGCATAGAAGCATGCAGCATACTCTGCCAAGAAGATCTAAAACAGAAAGCAGCATAGTATAGTGGGTAGAGTACAGAGCTGTGAACCAAGAGGTTTCAGGTTTGAATCCCACAACATCCACTGATACTCACCATGTTACCTTGAGCAGATCACCTGACCTCCCTGCGCTTCGCTCCCTTACCACTGAAAACAATATGTTGCAGTTCACTTGGGCTTTACTGGAAAAACAAATCAAAATGAGAAATCAGGGAAACAAATATGTCCTGTCCCTTGGAAAGGAAACTTGTAGTTTGGAATTTTTGTCTTCTAGATTTCAAAGTCCAGATAAACTTGGGGAAACAGCACTCCAATGGTTGGATGGAGTTTAAAGACATTTGGGTGTCACGTTAATTGTCAGCTGCTTTCTGTGTTCGAGGGCTTCCTTCTCATGCCTCAATGGACGACTGATTAGTGAATAATGACTTTTTTTTTTAATTTTCATTTTATAGGTTTTACTTGCATTTTCTTCCAGTTGTACCCAGGATCCCAGCACACAGCAGCATGGGTGCATGGAGGCACATATGTACCCTGTGGTGCCGGCTCAGACTCTTCTGCCCCTGCCCTGACAATCCCTAGGCTCCCCCGTAGCCTGAACTGCCATCCGCCCTCCACCGGGAGGCAGCCAAGGGCCAGGGAAACCCATATCACTCCCCAGGAGGGGAGAGCTGCCTTGCAGCAGCTCAATCCTGCTCCTCGCCCTCCTTCGACAACTCAGGCTCATTCCTGAACCCGCGTCACAGGCGTGGCGTGAGATGTGGTGTCCAATGCCATAACCCTCAGCGCCACCGGGCTGGCATATAATGACTATGGGGTACAAAAGGGCATTTACTGCTGCTGTTTATGTTGTAGGGAATGTATTTGATACCCTGTTCAGTTTTCTAATTCTTTACACTTGATGGCACAACCGTACTGCTCCGTTGAATCCCGTTAACAGATAATGTTAGTAGTAACATATTTGTTGTCTGCCTGGGGCAAACTTTTGCCCTGCAGACAAGAATTACTGTGGTGCAAGAGGAACGTTAATTTCTGGGTCTCGCATTCATTCATACTGTTACTATATCTACTCTGAACCATCTATGTTCCTCCTCTGTACATGTCATTACCCCCGGGTCGCACCTGGAAATGAGCTGTGGCTCAGTGTGCCTTTCCCAGCCACCAACTTTTAAATAAATTAAATATACTGTTTCACCTTATGCATACTTTTTTGACAGCTTTTACTCTTATAGATTTGTTTTCCTTCAGTTCCCGACAGACTGTTCTGTTTCTGGGAAGGCGCCTACAGTAGGCCACCACACAGTGCTGTGACTCTGATTTCATATTTTTGCTGATTAAATATTTGTGAAAGGATCAAGCCCCACTGTCACTGAATTTGTAATAAGTCTCATAGCAGTTGCTATCGATCTTTGCTAAAACTCCTGACTTACTTGCTTTCTCTCTCGGTATCCCATCTACATCCACAACAGCATCACCTCCCGCAGAGTTTAATGAGCTCACTTCATTCTCCTGAACCCACGAACAAGTTCAGACAGGAAGTGTTAACGTCATTTTACACCATTACGTTAATAACTGGCATGCTGTTAACGATACCTGCACAGTAAGAAATTGCAACCATCTGAGAGCATCTGCTGAGTGTGGAGGCAGTTAACAGGGCAGTTTGAAACAAAACAACCACTGTTTCATTTATGGAATATGTAAGCGCAGTGTGTCTGCTGAGTGAAATTCCTGTTTTTCTGATAGTTGCCCCTGATACTGTAGTAGGAGGCTGAAGCCTGCTGTTTCGCAGTGATAAGATCATTAAGCAGTTTCATTTTTCTCAATATCCTGATTCACCTTTTCTTCAGTTTCTTCCCCAAGGTCGACCTGTGATTGTTACTGCTTTTTAGTTGGCTATTGCCTTTTTACTTTCTTTTCTTGGAGGAAAGCCTGTAATTGTGTCTGACCAAATTCCATCATTGCTCCAAGTCACAGTTATGCATGTCACCGGTGACTGTCACAAGGCACACATTGTGTAGTGCCTATGGGTAAGGTGGACCTGCATTTCTAGAATATTGGGGCTCACATGTGGATATTACCCTCTTTGTGAATTTTTTTAGATATATTGCTGTCACCTTTTCATCCCAGGATGTTCTGTCCAAGCCTCTGCTGGACCACCTCTCAACCCGACGAGCCTATCTCTGACCTATAACCCCCCCTTACAGTTTGCCTCTTGTGATGGGACAGCACAGGGGTGGGCCTCCCCCACCAAACTCATATAATCAGGCTTGCCCAGTAGGGGCATGGTCAAAAAGTGCCTTCTCCTTCATTCTGCAGTGACTTGTCAGCTTTTCTGTACAGACCCCCCCCCCCAATGTAGATCTTGTGTCTAGTGCTCCAAGGCACACACACACTGCAGCATGCTGAGAAAGAGCTTGCTGACACCCTTATTCTTGCTTCAGGCACTTTAGCTGCATCACCAGCTATGGCTGCCTAGCTGGCAGTAGCACAATGAGCCCTGTCTACGCCCCACCCTCATCCTGAAGGAGGAAAGTGTCCCCTGAATGCTTGGTCCTCTGCTCTGGGTCTGTTGCACCATAAGCTTTAATGTTTTCGCTGCACTGTTGAGCTGGCCTCACTTGGTGCATTTTCCAGCTCAGTGGTACCTGATGTGTTGAGATTCCATTAGCCTCACTGGGTAGCCCCAGAAAGGAAGCCTAGTTTTAGATTGTATTAGGCCACATTGCGATTACGGTCTTGCTCTTATGCACCAGGTCAGTCCCCACTCCCCTATCTCAGTTTTGGCTAACAGATACCGTATGTTGCCTGGGCAGCCATTTTCCCAAGAAGAAGACCTTTTCTGTTTCACACAGTGTTGATAATAAACTCAGACATTTAATTTTTTTCATTTTTATTTTTTATACTTGTTAGCTGATGATCAGAAATGCCTGTTTTCACAAGCAAAAAGTACAATAAATACAAAACGAACACAACTTATAAATACAGAATATACAAGTACATGCATTCTTTGTTATCCTTTATTCCCGGACAGGATGATGCGATCTCCGTGCTTAACAACTGTCTGGCCGAAATCAAGAATTGGATGAGCACTAGCTGGCTGAAGTTAAATCCGGATAAGACCAAGGTGTTGGTTGTGGACCCAGGTCGTCCGGAGGCAGATCTTGGGGCTGGGCACCCTTCGGGCTTATGGCTTGATGGTGTCCAGCTCATGACCTCAGAGCCAGTGCGTAACCTGGACATTATCTTTGACAGCGGTTTGACTCTAAAATCACAGGTGTCTGCTGTTGTCAAATCTTGCTTTTACCATCTAAGGAATATCGCCTGGGTGAAACACCTAGTTCCTCTGGCCAACCTTCCTACACTGGTTCATGCCTTCGTAACCACCCACATTGATTACTGCAATGCCCTCTACCTAGGGCTTCTGGGGGTAGATATCCGTCATTTGCAGCTGGTGCAGAACGCTGCAGCCAGGCTTTTGACTGGTACATCCAGGACTAGTCATATTATGCCTGTGCTACGCAAACTGCTCTGGCTGCCGGTACAGTGGCGGATCACCTTCAAGGTTGGTTTACTGACCTACAAAGCCCTATATGAACAGGGACCCTGATATCTGCAGGAGTTCCTTACTCCCTACTGCCCCTCCCGCTCACTCCGATCTACCTATGAGGGATTGCTAGAGATTCCCAGTGTTCAGTTAAAAACATCTGGGGCACGTGCTTTTTCTCATGCTGTTACTGCAATGTGGAATTCTCTACCTCGTCGGTTAAGGGAATGCCTGACCATATCAAGTTTTAAATCTGCACTGAAGACATATTTGTTTTATCAAGCTTTTTCAGAAAGTTTTTAAATTGATTGATATCTGTTTATATTGTTTGTTTATTTCACTGTACTTCACCTTGAGATTTGAAAGGCACGTAAGAAATAAAATGTTGCTTTATTTTAATAACCATTGTTTTAGTTTAACTTTAAAAGATTTGATTGCTGTACAATTAACAATTTTTTCGGGTAGAGAACTGTATAACATAGCAACTCTGTATAATACAGACTTTGTCCACACATGATATTAACTACCTGGCACACCCGCCCATCTTGTTTAGCTCTGTCACATACAATAACTGACTGCTCAGAGACAGTGTCCAGACTGCATCAAAGGCATTTCTAATGCCAACCTGTTCCTCTAGGGCCACTGATATCCCATTTCCAAAAGTGACCAACTGTGTTTGGCCAAATCTTAAAATTTACCCTCCCCCAATTGAGTGCAGATCACCATGCTATGGGGCAGTGTGATCTAGTAGATGAAGTACTTGCATGGGAAACAGGAGACACAAATCTTCTGGAGATGAGTACAGTGCTGTATGGATTCTAAGTCCTGGTGGTTGAGGTCCATAGCAAGGTAGTGCACCTTGAGATGGACAACAAGTTGCCATGCTCTAATGCAGCAAGCAGACAGGTACTCACTCCTACTTTCTATTCAGGGAAGTGATGAGGGTCTAGGAATAGGTGTTGGAGAAGCATGTCTAGATGCAGGCTACTCATCTATCTGGAGTGAATGTCCTGGCATAAAATTTGAGACACAGGGAAGCAGACCCACAAACGTGGTCATTTTCAGAAGATTGTAGTTCAGGTTCTTTTTGACAGTTGTGGCTTGGTAGGAGTTAGACCTTTTATGTATCTCACTACAATGCAGCCTTGCTGCTTTATTGCTCTATAAATCACAAGTAAGGAGTTTTCTGGCAAGATGCCATTAGACTGCAGTGAGCAGGGCTGTTTCTTTACAGCTTCTCGCTTGTCTCTGTATCTCGTGTTCAGTGTAGGCCAGATAATTCTGATAGTCCCCTGTGTTGGCTCAGGCAAATATGGTACCCACTGTGGTTCAGAAACTAGTGGATCTTCTGCTGTGATCAACCTCTTGACCTAGTAACAGGCACAGCTATTTATCTTAACCTTCAGTCTCTACATCTCCAAGCCAGATTCTGGTAGATCTGGGGTGTTGAAATGGGTTTCCTTAACATTTTTGGTAGCAATGAAACCTTCCAAAAGAAAATCTTGTGATGCTAAGTGAAAAAGATTTGCAATATTATTTGGGAGAAAGTCCATTAGTCCCTTCACCTGTCATTGCGACAAGGTTCTGACTTTGATAAGATGGCCAACAGAGTTAAGCTAACCTTGATAAAAAGAAATACAGGTGAGGGGGTACAGGCAAAGTGGGCAAGCATCAAGGATGCAATACTTGAAGCAACATCCCATTGTGTTAGGGAGAAAAGGAAGTGCAAAAGAAGAAGAAAACCACATTGGTTCTCAAAAACAGTAGCAGAAAATGTCAGAGCCAAAAGGCCGGCCTTCAGGAAATATAAGGGAATGCAGCAGGATGAAGATAGGGAGGCAAACCAAACTTCCCTAAGGGAAGCAGGGAAGGCAGTAAAGCAGGCAAAGGTCCAACCCGAGGAAACACTAGCACAAACAGTAAAAGAAGGTGACAAGACTTTCTGTAGATACATTAGTGAAAAGGGAAAATTCAGAGGGGGTATTGCTAAACTCAAAGGGGATAAGGGGGCATGTGAGGAGGAGGAGGGCCATGTAAAAGCATCTATCCTAAATAGATACTTCTGCTCAGTATTTACTGAAGAGAAAGTAAGGCAGGGCCCACAGCTCAGTACCAAGGACACAGGGGGTAGGCAAGTGTGCACTAGTCCCTTCACAAAAGAAAGGGTTCTACAAGAGCTCGATAAGCTCAGGGTGGACAAGGCAATGGGACCTGATGGAATACATCCCAGGGTACTAAAGGAGCTAAGGGTGGAACTAGCAGAGCCATTATCAGAACTGTACACTGAGTCTCTGAGCACAGGAGAGGTCCCAGAAGACTGGGGAAGGGCTCATGTGATTCTGCTCCACAAGAGTGGTAGCAGGGAGGAGGCAGGGAACTACAGCCCAGTCAGTCTTCCATCAGTAGCGGGCAAGATTATGGAGGCACTCCTTAAGGAAAGGATAGTGCAACACCTGGAATCCGTAGGAGCACAGGATCCAAGACAGCATGGGTTTACAAAAGGAAGAGCCTGTCACACTAATCTCATAGATTTCTTTGACTGGGTAACCAGAGTGGTGGACCAAGGGGGAACAGTTGATCTTCCTTGTCAGTCTTCACCATTCATTACTGCTTGGTTGAGCAGGAGGCGCTCCCTTCGAGGATTTTTTTTAAATTCGGCTCCAGGCGCCGCCCCTCGAAATGGCGTGTGCGTCATGCGCAAGGGCGGCGTTGGGTGCCATGAACTCCTCCTCTATCTCAGTTCTGTTTCTCCCGCCGTCGAGGCTGCACCTGCTGCAGCGGTGGCGATAGTATATCGCAGTTTATTCGTATTCTTTCAAGACTCCTCGTTTCTTCATTAACTCGCTTCGTACCGTATACCGGTAAGACCGTTCTTTATTTTCTATCCACGGCGCCGAGTGCTTTATTGCTGTTTTTTGCCTTGTTTAGTTCGCATCATGTCAGGTTCGGGGGCAAAGTGTAAGTCGAAGGCGGGCCATGCCCCTATGCGTCGGTGCTCCTGTGGCCGGCATTTCTCCATCTCGGACCGGCATGATGTCTGTCTCTGTTGCCTGGGACCCAACCACGACATGGACGCGTGCAATGCCTGTTTCTCCATGAACTGTGATGTCCTCTAAGTCCGCACGTTCAAGATCGGCAAGGCCCCGCCGACCTTCGGGGGACGGCGTCGCTCCAGGGATTCCCAGGTAAGGTCTCTAGGCCCTTCCTCCGGGTTCCCTCCCGGGCCTATACGGTCCGTGGAGGAGGAGGCTTCCTCCTCTTCTCTTGCAGAGAGGAAGCTTCTTCGTGATGCCGGAGGAACGCGTGGTCCCTCCGGGGCCGCGACGGGACACCGCTTCAGCAGTCACTCCTCGAGGTGCAGGCTTCCCAGTGTCGAGGCCCGCGCCTGCTGGGCCGGCACCGTGAACGCCGACGCTGCCCTCTGGCGTTGTTTTGATCCCAGTCGGCACCACAGGCGGTTTGCGCTCTTGGCGGTGCGGGTTGGGTTCCGATGCGAGGCGGCGCCATGGGCCTAGCTGCGCCACCGGGGAGCTGGGGCCGGCCTGGCAGGTGGGCCAAGGTTGTCTGTGCATCTTGGTACCGGCGCCTGAAGCGCGCCAGTCGAGGACCTCCGGGGTGCCAGCATCGTGGTTCAGCTGGTCTCTTCGTCTTCGGAGGTCAGTGACTCAGATGTGGACCCATCCTGGCAACCTGACTCTTTGGGGTCGGGGTCCCCGGTGGCACATGGTGCTAGGCGGCACAGCGGGCCTCTCCTGCTGTCCCCGCTCCCATCCTTCCCTGAGGGCCCTCGGCTAGGGTGGCCTCGGGTCCCGAGGCGATGGAGTGGGGGCGGAGGGAGGCTCTGCCTCCTGGGGGCCCGTGACAGCTACCTTTCCGGTGCTGTTACCGCCCCTCGGGGTGGGAGAACGCTGGGTCGAGGGGCGGGATGGTGTCGCGGTCTCTGCGACCACTCGGGGTGGCTAGGAGCCATAGCGCGGCCCGCCTTTCCTCTTGGACCCGGGGTCCCTCCGGTATGGCGCTTGGGACTGCCCTCTGGATCCATGCAGTCCCAGGTTCGTCATAGGGGAGGATCCCCTTCTGGGCTCTTCCAGGTTTCGCATCCCCAGGGTTCCGTTTTGCGACCTGGTCTGTTGTCCGGAATCCCGCCAGCTCGGGCTCCGTTCTCCGGATTTCAGAGCCCTAGCAGAGGTCAGTTGCATCTTCATAGGTGCCCATCTCCAGTGCCTCTGCAGCCACCCCATGCTCTTCCAGGCCATGTCGGTCCTACGGGCCCGTTATCTTGGGAGCAGTTCAGAGGTTCTTCGGCGGCCTTCCCCTCATATGTCAGGTATATGCATGAGCGGGTCTTTCGCCTCTCCCCACTGCCGCAGGAATCTTCTGGACACTCGAGCTCTCCATCATCCTCGTCTTCCTCCTCTGAGGAAAGGAACCCCTTGCTCATATCTTCTCCGATGCTGATTTCACTGAATATCAGCGATTCCTTTTGAGGATGGTGAGTGAGTTTCGAATCTCCTACGTTAGGCGAGACAATACCAAACGGGAGACGCGTGAATTCCTTGGAGAATTCATTGCCCAGCACCTAGTGGTACCTTCCTGGCCTGTCCCCTTCCAGGAGGCGTCTATCCGTTCCTGGCAGTTGCCAGCCACCCCTTCTCCAGCCCCGGCAGACTGTCGACGAAGGTATTGTGCCCCTTCAGAATCCCTGGGTACCCTTCCCATCTGTCCTAGGGTTTGGTATACCCGAGACTCCTTCCGAGCGCCGCCCTCATGCACGACGTCCACCAGATTCGGATTCCCTACATTCGACCGTGGGGCGAAGAGTGTTCTTCTTTGTCGTACATGACTTGCATTGCGTCACATCAGGCTCACCACGCTGCCTACAGTAGGCATATGTGGTCGATGCTCTCTCAGCTCTTAGCATCAGTGCCTGATACGGAGCAAACCAGACAGGCTATTGCCCTCTCCGCTGTAGGCCTGAAGCTGGCAAGACACCAAGCAAGGGCATCTTATGACACCAGTGAGGTGGCTTCCAGGCTTATGGGGACAGCGATCTGCATTAGGCGGACGGCATGGCTTCGTCTATCAAGGTTGTCACCCCTGGCCCGGCGAAGGGTGATTCGCTCCGCCTTCTGGGGGACCCGTCTTTTTTCCTCCAGAGCTAGGAGATTACTGCAGGGGCTTTCTCCGTCTCCCCGTCCTCGGGGGGCACCTCCTAGCTCTTCTCCCACATAGGCTTCTCTCTGGATTAGCCCAGGGTCTTCCCCTTCTGTTTCTCACCAGCAGGAGGCTGGGGGTCTTGTTCCCTCAGGGTTCTACCCTCCCTTTTTTTGAGGGGCTTGGTACTCACCCAAGCAGTAATGAATGGTGAAGATTGACAAGGGAAGATATGAAAATTACGTACCTACTGTAATTCTTGATCTTCTCTTGTATCTTCACCATTCATTACTGATACCTTCCCACCTTCCCCTCAGTGGCCTCCTTCTGTGGCGTCTCCCCCTCCCCATCTCGTTCCTCTTCTTTCCTTTGGCCTTTATGCCAAAAAAAAAATAATAAACTTTGTTTTTCCATTCTTAATGAATGGTCTCCTTTTTTCCTCAAGGTAAAGAGGAACGAACACGGTGTTCCTTTATCTAAATTCTGAGGGAACTCTTTCTGACCGCCCTTAGGGTGCGATTCCTAAAATACCTTTTTCAGGTTATGCAGTTTCACAGCCTAGAGGCCATGCTCTGTCTTGGCCTCGGCGAAGTCTAGAATCCTCCTGGCAGGTATTTTTTTGAGCTCTTCTAACCGCTGATTAAACTTCTCAGCTCTGAGCGTCTGCTGCCTTGCCTTAGGGAGTCTGAACGAGTTCCACTCTATCTTTTATACAAAACTGCCTTCGAGAAGGCATAGTCTTTCCCATACACTACTGTGTTAGCACTTAACAGGGTGCTAAGGGACTTAGCCCCCTTCCTGGTTGGACGCTCTACCCGGAACAGGTTCTGCCCGGGCAGTCTACGAGCCCTCAGCTAGGATGAAGGGATTTGGCATGTTGAGAGTTCAGAGAGTCTGCCCTCATTCGGATCGTTTCAGGTGGTTCGCTTGAACCTCCCCTCAGTCCTAGCAACTGGGATCCTTGCTCCCTTGTTACTCTCGAGCTTATAAGCCTCTCAACCAAATGCTCGATGGGCACTGTTCTCCCTCTCAACATGCCTCTTTTTCTTCTTCTTCTTCTTCTTCTTCTACTTTCTCTTCCTTCTCTCTGTTCCCTCCCTAGAGCCGCCCCGGAAAGGACGCCCTGCGGTCCCTTAGGGTAGGAATCCTTCTTCTTTATCTATTCTCTACCGGCTTATTCCTTTTTCAGTTTGTATCCTTTCTTTTTTTTCTGTCCCTCGGCTCTCTTGCCTCGCTTTCCTTTTCTTACCCTTTATTTCGCCTCTCCGGCTACCAGAACTGAGATGGAGGAGGAGTCTCTGGCACCTTACGGCCGCCCTTGCGTGTAAGCATGTCTGTCACTCTGAGGGTGGCGCCCGTTGGAGCAATTAAAAAAAAAAAACTCCCAGTGCAGGTGCGCCCGGCTCAACCCAATCAGTAATGAATGGTGAAGGTACAAGAGAAGATCAAGAATTACGGTAGGTAATGCACTTTCATATGTTGCCTACCTTGACTTCAGCAAAGCTTTCGATACTGTTCCACATAGAAGACTGATTAATAAGTTGGGTAGGCTCGAAGTAGGTCAGAAGTTGGTCAACTGGGTGGCAAACTGGTTGATGGGCAGAAAACAGAGAGTGGTGGTAAATGGTATACAGTCAGAAGAGATGCAAGTTACAAGTAGGGTACCTCATGGATCAGTCCTGGGGCCAGTCCTCTTCAATATCTTCATCAGTGACATTGCAGATGGACTGGAGGGTAAGGTTTGTCTGTTTGTAGATGACAGCAAGATCTGCAACAGAGTAGATGATCCAGATGGGGGTGGGCAGAATGAGAAGAGATCTGGATAAACTAGCAAAATGGTCGGAAGAGTGGCAACTGGGGTTTAATGCAAAGAAGTGCAAGATCATGCACGTAGGGAAGAGAAACCCTGAAGCCACCTATAGACTGGGAGGAGAATTGCTGGCAGTCACAAGGGAAGAAAGAGACTTGGGCATCATCATCACTGGTGACCTGAAATCATTCAAGCAGACCACTAAAGCAGTAGGTAAGGCTAGGGGATGTTGGGGTGTATTAGTAGAGGTATCACAAGTCAGAAGAAGGAGGTAATAATCCCTCTTTCTAACCCCAGTAATACTCGGTAATTCATAACTTTAGGCAGTAAGCCTTTTAAACAGAACTGCCCAGAGAGATGGAACATATGCAAATGATGGAATTTTTTGCATGAGCCACTTTTCAAATGCTGCATTCTACTAACTGCCTTTGCTCTAAACCCCTCCGATTTTTCTCTCCATGCCTGTGAAGACTAGACGCTCAGAGATCCTCTCCTCATCATCTTGTTCTGATGTGAGAAAACTTATAAAATATATATAAGTATTCTTTACATTTCATTTGCTGCCTTTTACTTTTTGTAATTTTAAGTAAACCCATACTTTTAGTGTTTAAATTGTAAGTTTCTCAGTTTTTCCCAGTTCGGTATAACTGGGGGGAAACTGAGGTTTATTTTACATTTATCGGAGTTTTGTGACTAAAAACTCGGTTAGTTATGTTTAATTTTATTTAATTTAGCTTGTGATGGCCTTGGTTCATTTTACTTTGGTTTCTGGTCCCGATCAGTTCCGGAACCGACCACAAATGTTAAATAAAGTTTAAATAAATACATTTTTTAGCGGTTACAACTTTTATCGGTTTTATATGGAAAATGTCAGAAAAACCGAGAAAGAAAACTGGTGATCTCGGTTTGGAATCGTGTGTTGAGAGTGGTGATATTTTGCTAAGGCGAACGGTCTTTATTTGCCTCTCTGGGTATGTACATTTCCAAGCAGATTGACATCTGCATTACATGTCCTGAAAAAACTATTGAAACATGCCTGGATTAGGATAAAGAAAAAAGTTATCACCACCTAAGGGTCTGTCTAGCTCTGACCAGCAGACACCCTAAATTACTGTGGCTGAAACCACAACAATTATTGTAACTGCCACCCCTGAGACGGGTATACAAGCAGTTCCTAAGAGACTTACTGAACCGGCTGACTCCCTGGTTCTCTCAAATAAATCAAACACAGAACCTCCTGCTGGACAGCATTTGGGGACTTCTCTGGCTGCTATAAAGCCTAACAACTCCTGCAGACATTGTAAAATTTTCAAGGAGAAAGTGTGGAAAAATGCCTGGAATGGCTTAAAAAAACAAAAACAGAAAAAAAACTTTAAAGCTTGCAAGGGCTGTCTGTTTCTCAACAGCAGACCCTCAGCAAAGCAGTCTGTCTCCTCTGCTCAGTCTTCTTATTATTAAGAGGAAGAATACATGTTAAACTGAGGCTTTCTCTGAACAGGAGCTGGGCTATACCCACAGAGCATTTGAGTATTATTCCTCACTTTTCATATTATGAGAAATGATTGGGCTGGCACCCACTAAAAAGCTTCTCCTTCCTGTGAATACATTGTTCAGGAAAGATACTTCAAATATTTCTACAAATTCCAGGCTCTGTCTTCCCCTCTTGAAAAGAGGCTGGATAAGAAATATCAACTGGACAGGTAGGGAGCTGAATTTTTATTCTCCCGCCCTGTCCATCAAGGAGTAGTACAAGTGACAGCCTGTAACAAGGCAAATATACCCCTGGCATTCCTCCTAACAAGGATTCCAGAAAAATTGACAGCACAGCTTTCAAGCTTTTGATGCTCAATACCAAAAGTCACTATGGCAGTCTGTCCTTGCTATGGCAGTCAAGGCTCAGACTTCCCTGTCAGATGATCTAGCTGAAACAGTTAAGTTGGGTTTGGGAGCAGCCAAACACCAGTCATATGACTGCTGCCTTTCTGGCACTGCTGCCAGATAAATGGCAGATACAGTGGCTCAAGGGAGGTCTGCCTTGCTGAGAGTTAAAAACCTCATTCAGGATACCCAAACCAAGGCTATGTATTTTCTAGTGGAGGGTATTTCCCTCTTGGAAGAAAGATAAAGGCTTACATGACAAAGGCGGATATATACAAAATCCACCTGTAGTAACAATTCTGCAAAGCTTCCCCTCCACTAAAACATATTGAAGGGGAGGCAGAGACTAATCATTTCACACCAAGCCTTTCTTTTATCAGGCTAGAGTTGTGCCTCAGTATCAGCAGTACCCGCAGCAGGAGTACTTCAGGCACCACAGTGAGTTAGGGATTGTCTCAGAGTTCAAATCCCTGCCAACAGTTAAAAAGAAAAAAAAGTCAAAACATGTTACTGTCACACAGTGGAGCCTGTCCTAGTACAGCAAAAGGTACCACAAAGAAAACAGGGAGTGCTGGCCTGTCTTAGACTTCAGGGTACTAAACAGGCATTTTTAACAAGTCCAAAGTCCAAAATGATAACTTTGTAACTGATTCTGCCAACACTCCAGACAAGGGAAGGGTTGGCATCACTGGACTTAAAGGGTGCTTATTTTCCACACCCTCATAAGCGAGTTTCACAGAAAGTACCTCAGGTTCATACTCCTATCAGGTCACTCTCCAAGAGTCTGCACAAAGTGCTTGGCAGGGGTTCTGGCACACAAGACAAGATGTCACAGTTTTTCCATACCTAGATGACGGGCTGGGAGTTGTAAAATCAACCCAGCAAGTGGCCCAGGGGCTCCTAGAGTTGCTAGGGTTCCTGATAAATCTATAAAGGTTCTGTCCTTTAGCCTGCTTAGGCATTACGGTTCATAGGAGCAGAGCTAGATACCTTACAAGGCAGGGCCTACCTGCTTCTCAGCAGGGCAAGATGTACCCTACTGATAGTGGGCTCATTCAGCCTTAACAAACTAAAAGCTAAAAGACAGTTTCTTAAGCTACTTGCCCACTGACATCTGCCACTGGCATAGTCCTGGAATCCAGGTTATAGATGAGGGACATTCAGTTTCACCTCTGGGTTCACTGGGAGAAAGGTCCCTCTCTCAAAACTAATTCTGGTAGCACAAAACAATTGTTACAGGTCACTCAAGGGTGGAAAGAAGAAACCAACCTGAGGAAAGGGGTCCCTTTTTTCAGCAAGAGTCCCCATCAGTTGTTCGGTCAACAGATGCATCTCTTCTAGTGCGGGGCTTCAATATGGGGGTTTGCACCATCCCAGCACAGAGTCACTTCTGTACACAAACCTGCTGGAGCCAAGATTAGGGTTACTGGCACTACAGGGAAGGTGGTACAGGTCAGAAGAGACAGTACCACCACAATGTATTACACAAACAAGCAGGGATGGATAAAGTCAAGCCCTGCCTGCAGAAGACTCATGATAATATGGAGTCAGTCTAGGATGCTCCATGAGGGGGGTTCCCCTGCAGGTTATTTATCTACCAGGCAAGGACAATACCTGGGCAGATACCCTGACTCAAATCAGCTAGTCCCATCATGAATGGGATTTGAACAGTCAGGTGGTGCAAATAATCTTTAGGAGGTGGGGCACCCCAGAGGTAGACTTGTTTGTGTCCCACCAGAACCATCACCTACCACTTTACTATGGCAGACCACCGGATATGGGAACAATCCCCCTTGATACGCTGGCTCTGGATTAGTCAGGGAAGCACCTGCATGCTCTTCCTCCTTCCCTCTGGTGTACAGAGTATTTCTTAAGATCAGGTGCCAGTCAGTATCAGTGCTCTTGATAGCACCAGACTGGGCCAGGCAGCCATGGTACTCTGTGCTACTCTCCATGTCTGCGTTTGAACCAATACACGTTCCTTGAAGGCACAGTCTGCTAACCTCCAACCAAGGGAGGCTCCTGTACCCAAAACTCAGGCTCGAGGCATGGCTCTTGAGGGCCTAAAATATGTAGGCTTGTATTTTTCTGAAAATGTCTTGGACATTTTTAAGTGGTTACAGGAATCCCTCTATTAAGAAAATCTATGCTTCAAATGGAAAAGGTTTTTTTTCTATTTGGTATTCAACTAGGAACTGGTACCAGCACATGCTTGGGTCCCAGCTGTGTTTGATTATTTTCCGATTTACAGTCATTGGACTTGCAGTCCAGCACTGTTAAGGTCCACCTAGCTGTAGCATCAGCCTGCATATCAGCTAGACAAAATGTTTAAAGTTACTCCAGATCCTATCTCCAAAAGGCTCTTTAAGGGCTTCACCCATAACAGTACAGGCTGTGTCCCAGCTGTGCTGGACTGTTTTACCTATTGCATTTACTGGACTTGCAGTCCAGTACCTTAAAAGCATATACTTGTATTTCAGTGGACAGAATGCTTCTCTGTCTCTGTATGCCTCAGACCCTGTTTTCAAAAGGTTCTTTACAGGCCTATCCCATTTGCACACCCCCCCCTCACAAGGAACTGGTGCCAGCATGGTACCTAAATGTGTGTATGGTTAGGCTCATGGGTTCTCCTTTTGAGCCTATGTTTTCAGTTTATTTGAGATATGCCACATGAAAAATGTTGTTTCCTTGTGGTAATTTCTGTCAGAGAAATCAGTGAGCCCCAGTCTCACTGCATTGAACATGGCTACATTTCATTCTGCAGAGACAAAGTGGTCCTGAAAACAAACAGGAAGTTTCTTCCTAAAATGGTTTTTAATTTCCATTTGAACCAAACCATTATCTTACCTGGTTTTTCACTGAACACTTTGGTTCAAGTGAAAGGAGTCTTCATAGTTTGGACATCGAAGAGCTTTTAGCTACTACTTGACAGCCACTACAGTCCATAGGCAGGACAGGAAACACCTGTTCTAGGGACATGGATATGTTGTTCATCCACACTTATTGGCAGGTATCCTTGCCACTTTAAATCTTGCCGGAAGGTCTTCAAGCTGGCTCCTCCCACCCACCCGGGTGGTATAACTCTCGGCTCCGCCCCATGACGCTAGATCTTCCTTACCGCTTGAAGCTCAGGTTCCCTCTTAGCGACTCTGCGTTTGAGACTGGTTCCTATTTCTTCCGTTTTGCGAATTTGAAAGTTTTTGCTAAAAGACTTGTCTTGATCCTCGCGGCTGGGATGGACAACCGACTCCCGGTTTCGGAGATGCCCCTGCGGGCAGAAGATGTCTCGGACGGATCCACACTCCACGTGTGTCTACTGTTTAGGCCTTGAGCACGACCCGCAGGACTGCGACTTGTGCTCTTCCTTTCCGGCCTACGTCCTCGAAGACCGTGCTGCCCGATTGCATCTGGGCCGTCCCGAGAAGCGTTTCCTCCGGTGAAGTCTAAGGAGGCCCGGTCGGCGGTGTCCGCAGCGGCGGGCTCGGCGGATCAGCTCGAGCAGATGATCGCCCTCGAAGAGGAGGCGCGCTGGCCGGATCTTCTCGCCGTGCATTTATCCCGGCTCTCTTGGTTCTTTCTACACAGCTTCCTTTATGAGTTTGTCTGTCCCTCTCCACTAAGGGAGAAGGGCTAACATCTGCTGGACCTTTTCTCGGTCCAAAAAGAGGGACAAAGGTAAATCCCTCGTCGACGCTCTTGGGAGCGGAAATGTCCCTCTCCCGAGTCGAGCCGTCGACTTCGGATCGACCATCTACGGCTCGCCACTGGTCTCACGGTGTCCCCCGCCAGGTCAGTTGACTGAGACTCCCGCTGACGAAGTCGAGATTTTTCTCGATCCGTTGGACGGGTTATCGCCTTATAGAAGCGAGACTCCCCTCCCGGTTCCCGGAGTTGAGAGATCCGTGGCTCACCTGTGCCTCCGGTTCCGGGCCCTGGATGAACCCTCCGGAGTCAAGGGAGTGCCGGTTTCTGCCGACACTTCCCGCACTGACCTCGGAAAGCCGAGGCTCTCGGTCTCGACCTTCATGTCCAGCCGATCCCGCCGTCAGGCGGTCTCGGTCTCGGCACCTCACAGTAAGCGGCGGCGCCACTGCCCTCGCCCTCCTCCCTCGACGAGGGAGGCTTCGTGGTTACGCCGACTGCTACGAGGACCTCATGTGGCAACAGTTCCTCCTGACTGGGAATAAGCCACGAGTCGCCTTCCCCGCCATTAAGTGGCTGTCACCGAGCGGCCGACACAACCCCCGACTTCACCGGGAGCCTGTACCCAGGCCGTTGTTCGGCCAAAACCAGCTGCTCCACCGATTCGGGGAACCTCCGCCTCCACAGCCACTATTTGGGCTCCGACCAGAGATTCTCGGTCGGCTAAGGGTCTACCCATAGGCTGTCTGTTACCTCACTCCCGACCGACCTCGGCAGGTAGAGGTGGCTCAGGCCAGAGGCAGTTTTTCGAGGACCGTCCGAGTCCGAGGATAATTCTCCTTTTCTCCAAGCGACTAGACTTGGAGTCCTCAGGAGGACAGTCAATGGACGATAGCCCGTCGTCCTTCCTAGGACTGCTTCGGCTCATCTTGGAGTCCACTGGGATGAAGCTCGAACCCATTTCCAAACGGGCCAGGTATCCCCTCACGGAGATTCTGGACCGAGGGGATTCTCCAACGGAGGCCTTTCCGGTGGCCGAGGCCATAGTGGGTCCGGCCTTGGAGCTTTGGCAGCGCCTGCTTCCTGTGCTGCGCCTTGCCAGGATGGCCAGGAAGTTTAGCGGTCCCCACGGTTCCTGTCCGGTTTGAGACACCCTCTGCTGAGGGGTTGGTTACCGACAGCGTTTTCGGCGGCGCGCAGAGGATGTGGACAAACCTCCGACAAGGAATCCAAGAAATTGGATTATGTCAGGTGAAAAGTCTATGCTGCGTCCTCTCTCGGCCTTCGTCAGGCCAGTTCGGCCGTCCTCATGGCACATTTTTCTCATGCCCTGTTGGGCTCCCTGGATGAGGTCATCCCTCATCTTCCCGCTGATCTGCAGACTACGGTCAAGCAGGTGCGGGACCAGGGCAGGGCAGTGGCCAAACAGCAGCTCCAGACTGCTTTAGATATTGGGGACTCATGTGCCAGGTCGGTGGCGGCCGAGTGGCTATGCCGACGGGCTTATTGAGGATATCCACCTTTACCGGATACCCAGCACAAGTTGGTGGATGTTTCCTTTGGGACTGACCTCTTCTCCCTGGGTGGAAGGTCACCTGCAGAGGATCGAGAAGTCCAATGCTACCTTGGACTCGGTCTCTTCCGCTCAGAAGGACAAAGGCCGCAAACCTCAGCCTAAGCCCTTTCGTCCTTCTGCGCCCCCGGCGCGCCCGGCCCAGCAACGTCAGGGCCAGCAGGCTCGGCCTTGGCATCCCAAACCCAAGCCGCCGGCTTCCTCTAACAGGAGGCAGGGAGGAAAAGGCCCAGGAGGTCCCTCGGCCGGTCCCTCCTCCAAGCCTGCCCAGTGACGGGCTGAGGGGTGTCGCCCCCATCCCCGTCACCTTACCCCTGGTTCCCCCCGTGGGGGGACGGCTCCGACACTTCCTTTCCGCCTGGTCCGCTGTTACCACGGACAGGTGGGTACTGGAGGTGGTGGGAAAAGGCCTGCCTCTGGAATTCGAGCAGGTCCCACCCTTCAGAGCCGTCGCACCTCGGGGGGCCTCGGGGTCCGTAGCCTCACTGTCGGCTCGTCGAGCCGACATCGCTCTCCTCCTCCGAAAGGAGGTGATCAGGGTGGTAGCGGACCCCCCCTCAGACCCAGGGTTTGTGTCCAGGTACTTCCTGGTTCCGAAACGGACGGGGGGCTGGCGCCCCATTCTCGACCTACACGACCTAAACAAGTTCCTTAAGGTCTCGAACCTTCAGGATGGTCACTCTGGCTCAGATAATACCATCCTTGGAGCAGCGTGGGTGGTTCTGCTCTCTGGACTTGCAGGACGCTGGCTTTTCACGTCCCTATCCGTCGTCTCCTCACCAGAGATTCCTTCGCTTCCGAGCGGAAGGATCCCTCTCGAGTTCGGTCATGCCCTTCGGCTTGTCTCCAGCTCCCAGGGTCTTCACCAAATGCATGGCAGTGGTGACAGCATTCTCATGGGCGCCGAGGGGTCCGGTGTACTCTTACCTGGACGACTGGCTGATAGCAGCTCCCTCCAGGCAGGAGGTGGAGTGGTCCAGAGATCTGGCCTCCAGGTCTGCTCTCCAACTGGGCCTCCTTATCAACGAGGCCAAGTCGAACTCGAGCCAAGCAGGTGATTCTGTTCATCGGGCGCAGCTCGACTCTCTCGAGCCAGAGCGTGGCTCCCGGACAGGGCCGAGGTTCTTTCCTCCTTTGCCCAATCATTTCTGGTTGGGCAATCGCGCCCTGCCCGGGACTTCCTGCGCCTCCTGGGTCTCATGGCGGCCTGCACCAGCGTGGTCCGTTGGGCCCGCTGGAACATGCGCCCTTCAATGGGGACTGGCCAGTCAGTGGTCACAACGCGATCCTTTGGACCAGCTTAGTCGGTGACACAGGGGATGTGGACGCCTCCAGTGGTGGATCGCTCCAGGTCATTTGCAGGAGGGCATCCCGTTCGTCCGCCCCGAGCCGACGGTCTCTCTATCGACCGATGCCTCTCTGATGGGTTGGGGTGCCCATCTGGGGGAACACCGGGCTCACGGCCTCTGGTCCCCGCGGGAGTCCCGATGCCACATCAACCTGCTGGAGCTCCGAGCGGTCCGCCTAGCTCTCACCGCCTTTGCTCCGTTCCTCCGGGGTCAAGTGGTCCGAGTCCAGACGGACAACACCACGACCATGTACTATCTAAACCGCCAGGGCGGGACGCGCTCCATGCTTCTATGCAAGGAAGCTCTCCGCATTTGGTCACTCGTGCGCAGCCTGGAGGTGGATCTCCTAGCCATTCATGTGGCAGGAGCCTCCAACACCCTGGCCGATGCCCTAAGCCGGATAGGGGCTGCATCCCACGAGTGGTCTCTCCTGCCGGAGGTAGTACAGCATCTGTTCTCCCATTGGGGCACACCTCAGGTGGACCTGTTTGCCTCCAGGGAGAACGCGAAGCTGAGGCTGTTCCATGCCCGCCCCCCTCAGCAGGGCTCGCTGCAGGGGGATGCCTTCTCGAGGCAGTGGACCCCGGGCCTCTTTTACGCCTTTCCCCCATTTCCCTTGATCCACAAGGTGCTTCTCAAGGCGAGGAGGGACAAGGCGCAGGTGATTCTGATAGCCCCAGACTGGCCTTGCCAGTTCTGGTACCCAGATCTCCTCAGTCTCAGCTCCAGGACTCCGCGGCAGCTTCCAGCTCGCCCGGACCTGCTCTCAGTCAATCAGGGAAGGGTTCCATCCGGACCTTCAGTCCCTGCACCTGACGGCCTGGTTTCTGAGTGGCTAGAGTTCCAGGCCTTGGGTCTTCCGACGAGGTCCTCAATGTAGTTGAGGCGTCCTGCAGGAGTCGACTCAGAAAATGCTATGCCTTCAAATGGAGAAGGTTTTCCATTTGGTGTCAGGGCAAGGGCTTGGACCTTCCTCCTGTTCCTTGGCAAGCATCTTGGACTATTTATGGTCCCTTTCTAATCAAGGGCTTAGGTCGATGACCCTTAAGGGTGCACCTGGCAGCCATCTCTGCTTACGGCGCGGCCGGAAGCAGTCGGTGGCGAGGGAGAAGGTGGTCTGGTGTTTTTCAAAGGCCTTGATCACATTTCCTCCGTGAGAACCTCCACCTCCGTGATCTACTGCTGGTACTGGCAAAGCTCATGGGCAAGCCATTCGAACCTATGCACAGGTGTGCTCTCTCACCTGTCGTGGAAGACCGCTTCTTGGTGGCTATCACGCCAGCCAGAAGGATGGGAGAGCTCCAGGCGCTTCCATCGAGTCTCCTTACCTGGTCTTCCACAGGGACAAGGTTGTCCTGTGCCCCCACCCGAAATTCCTTCCGAAGGTGGTGTCGGAGTTTCACCTTAACCAGGTGTTGACTCTGCCGGTGTTCTACCCCAATCACACCTCGGAGGCCGAATATAGGCTCCATACTCTGGACCCTAGAAGGGCGCTCGCTTATTACAAAGAGCGCACGGCTGAAATTCGGGGAGAGGTTCGCCAGCTGTTTGTCACCTACGCTGAAGCCGCATCTGGCAGACCTGCAGCCAAGCGGACGATAAGCAGGTGGGTCACCTCCTGCATAGATCTCTTCATAAGTTGGCGGGCATGGAGCCCCAGAGGATAAGAGCCATTCTACCCGCCATACTGCTGCAACGGTGGCTGCTTCCAGGGACGCCCTTATCCAGGAAATCTGCAGGGCTGCTACCTGGAAGTCAGCACACCTTCATTACCCATTACCACATCGACCTTGAGTCACGCCGGGATGCTGGTTTTGGGGCCTCGGTTCTCCAGTCTCTCTTTCCCAAGTAAGTATTGGGGTGTGCCTTGCCTCCTCCTCCCGGAGAACTGCTAGAGTCTGCCAATAAGTGTGGATGAACAACATATCCATGTCCCTAGAATACAGGTTACTCACCTGTAACAGGAGTTCTAGGAATGGTATATGTTGTTCATCCACACGACTCACCCGACCTCCCCGGCTTCGACGCACAACCTGAGCTTCCAGCGGGCCAGATCTGGCGTCATGGGGCGGAGCCGAGAGTTATACCACCCGGGTGGGTGGGAGGAGCCAGCTTGAAGACCTTCCGGCAAGATTTAAAGCGGCAAGGATACCTGCCAATAAGTGTGGATGAACAACATATACCATTCCTAGAACTCCTGTTACAGGTGAGTAACCTGTATTTCCTGACCTATGAAATGTGGGAAAGGATAATCCAGCATCAAAAGGTTCATTTTCTGTTGGATGGTATCCAGTTTTTTCTGTTACTTTAAAGCTCAAAAGGAACCCTCAACAGGTTTGAGGGCCCATTCTACAAGGGGCACAGCTGCTATCATAGCAGCTGTGGGGGATGTTCCTATGGTGGACATCTGTAAAGCAACTAACTAAGAACAGTACACACCTTATGAAGCACTATAACCGGGATTTTCAATCCAGGGGTGATGCTAGGTTTGACACAGCAGTCTTGTGGAGTCTGTTTCCAAAATACAGTTCTGTGCCCACCTCCAGTGGTACTGCTTTGTAGTCTGCATAAAGTTATGAATTACCTGAGTATTACTGGGGTTAAAAGAAAAAAAATACTTACCATAGTAATCTTCTTTCTTCCCAGTGATACTAAAGTATTCATAACTTCCTACCCTGCCTCCTCTTCCAGAACTTTTTAGCCTCTGCATTCCTGTGTACTGTGCTCTCAGGGGTATAAATGCCATTTCTGGCACATATGTTGTGATTGTGTTCACTATTTTTATTCCCCCTTGTCAGGTGATTCTGCCATTCAGGGGTATTCTTTCATATGCTATGCCCTCCTGTTGGAGGCCTTTTTCTGGGTGTTAAAGGAGTGCCTACTATAATTATAATTTTTATTTTTATTATTATTATGTTCAATATTGTTATTATCATTGTTACACTTAGTCCTCGTGGGCCTATCTTTCCAGGCTTCTAGGAAATCTGAGGGGTTTAGAGCAAAGGCAGTTAATGAATGTAGCATTTGAAAAGTGGCTCATGCAAAAGATTCCATCTCTCTGGGCAGTTCTGCTTAGAAGGCTTACTGCATAAAGTTATGAATACTTGAGTGTCACTGGGAAGAAAGAAGATTACTATGGTAAGTAATTTTTTCTTACAAGACACTGGTTAAGCCCCATCTGGAGTACTGCGTGCAGTACTGGAGGCCACACCTTCACAAGGACATTAACCAAATTGAGGCAGTCCAGAGAAGGGCAACCAGAATGGTGCAGGGACTGCATCAGAAAACATATGAGGACAGATTAACGGAGCTCAATATGTATACCCTAGAACAAAGGAGGGAGAGAGGTGATATGATTGAAACATTCAAACCCCTTAAGGGCATTTACAAGATGAGAGTCTAACGTGTTTCAGTATAAGAAAAATAGGACAAGAGGGCACAGCATGAGATTAGAGGGAGGCCGATTAAGGAGTAATGTGAGGAAGTTCTTTTTCACAGAAAGGGTGGTGCAGCATGGAACGACCTACCTCAGGAAATGGTGGATATGAATACAATGCAGGGCTTCAAACAGGCATGGGATAGGCATAAGGGAACAATACAGATGAATATGAATAGATGGCACATTCATAAGGTAGAAAAAGAAATGGGCAGACTGGATGGGCCTTGCGTTCCTTATCTGCCGTCAACTTCTATGTTTCTATCTTGTGGATATTTCTGAAAGTGTACTTGTCAGAGTCCTTTTGTTGTCCATCTCAGCATATGATGAGTTGGTCAACGGATTTCAAGTGGCAAAGTTGCCTCTCTTCAGAATGCTCTTCAGAGGAATTCTTTGTCTGAGGCTAATAACTGGGATCTAAATCTTATTACCCAGAATGCTGACTTGGCATTCTTTGGACCAGCAACCATACATGAATCAAAATTTCTCACATGGAAAACTATCTTCTGTTTGCTATCACCTTGCCTTGCTGAGCGTGAGTAACAAGCTGTAATGACTGATCCTCCCTACATAGTGACAAACAGGGATAAGGGTATTCTTTGTAAACGCCTTAAGTTCTTTCCCAAGGTAGTGTCAGAGTTTTATCATCAAGTCTTTAGAGTTGCCAGCATCTGTCCCAAAACTGGAGAGCCCTGATAAAGTGTTGCTTCATTCTTTCGATTGTGGGAACATTTTTGCCTTCTACCTTTAATAGGCACAGATACTCATCTCAACTGTTCATTTCATTTGACCATAGCTAAAGGAAACCAGACCTTCATCGAGGATACCTCCTTCATTGGGCCACACCTTTGAAACTGTAGGCCACTGGCTCGAGGACCACTCAGAATATCTTGCTAGCTAGTGGCTGCCCATGATGACATGCGACCGCGACAGCCGTATAATGTGGGCAGTCCCTCCATTCCTCTGTTCTTTCTCTTGCCATCAGCCGCTCATCCAGTCATGCAGAGGAACAATGTCATCATTTTACTCAACTTCTTTTAAACAGTTTTCATCTTTTATTGTTTTTTGCTGCCATTAAAAGAATTTTCATTTAGGTTTTGTAACTGTAGCCAGGTGTACAAAGATGATGCTCATTCCATTCGTGTTTAACTCACAGTATAAGGGACTGCAGGGCTAGAAATTTGTTTTAAAAAGTGGTGTTTAGCACAGACCACCATTGCCCACAATTTGGTATTCCATATTGAAAACTGGTATACAAATACATTTTTTTGGTATACCATTTAATGTGTTTTAACAGTTTTATTTACTAAAAGAACTAAAACTACAGGTTGTGAGTGTCTCAGTGCTTTCTTCTTATTTATCCCTCCCAATATCACAGTGTTTTTCCAGCTAATTCCCTGGCCACACAAATACAGTTTATCACAATAAATTTCTTCTTCACACAGGGGGACCTTGGTAACAGGGCTGGGGGGGGGGTGAAAGCTGGATATCACGTTAGAGTCTATGGTAGATAGGGACTTGAGGGCAGACTAGGGCCAGGGTGGTCCTTTTCTGCCAACGGCTTGTATGTTTCTTCTCTTATGCAGAGCCCAAGGCCACAAAAACAGCTCATGTTTATTTTATTGTGGTGGTCCAGGCATCATATCTTTTATGAGTTTTTAGTTGAGCTTAATCTAGTTCAAGGTCAGTTGGCATTCATTTGTATCCCCCTCCCCCGGGTCGTGCCTGAAAATAGGCAGGATTTGTCTAGTGCACTTACCTGGTCAACAAAAACTAAATAAATAGTTGCAGCCAGTCCTGAGTTAATCAAGTAACTTGCACAATTTTTTTTTTTTTTTTTAAATATGCGGGCCTGGACATTGTTTTTGGTGCAGGTAACTGCATTCATATTTGTCCCCTTTACACACTCACTAACTGGCTGACTTTACCCAGTAGAATGAAACACCAGACCTGCTCGCTAGCCAAAAAGGCGCTCCTGGGTGCAACACCCCTGCTTTAAAAAATTGCTTCAGCACCATCTCCAACCAGTACACACCAGGAGCATCGCTAGGAATGCCCTTAAGCCTCCTTTCCAGCGTACTCAGCTGGCAGAGGCCATTTGCTGTTAAGGCTGCTTACTGGTTAAACAAACTGCCTGTTAAACTGCTGAATCTCCCCCAGATTAATCCGTTTAAGAGCTCTTTGCAGTCTGCCTTTACAGTCCAATGTGATTGTAACCTTTAAACTGTTTTATTCGGTTTCTCTCTGTACATAACCTGTGACTTTGTATACAACGATCTGTATGGATTTTTTTTCAAAACTGCATATAATTGTTCTGTCTTAAGTGCTTTGAGCCTGACTTGACTGGATTTTTTCCTGAAAGTGCTTAGTGTACTTGTAATGTTTGTGACCTTGTATTTGATGTGGAACCTTTGTAAATGAGCACTTGTGCTCAAAGGTAATCTCTCAAGTTTGCAATAAATAAATACACCTTAAACAAAGGAGCAGGGAGCAAACCTTTTTTTTCCAACAGGCTCAGTTTGGCAGCTACAGATTACCTTCAAGTAACTAGCCAGCACTAAATGGCGATTAGAAGCAGTTCAGTCTACAGGTTTTTTTTTTTTTCAGTCAGCAGCAGCCTGCACTGCCGACCCCTTATGCTTTGAAGGTTTGAGCAGTAATGTTTTTTTCCTTGTCATAGTGGCTCAGTTAGGTTTGGATTTTTTGCAGTCCTTATTTTTGTTTGTTTTTAACAGTGAGCCTCTTTTATTTTTTATGTTTGTTTTGTTGTTGTCAAGCAACCCTGTTTAGTTCTGTATAACCAGGACTTAATTAAGCAAGCAGTCTACTAGATAATAAATGGGCTGGTCTCACCTGATAAGTGATCGTGACAATCGTCTTCAGTCAGCGTCCCGCTTCTCTTCTACAGTTGTCCCACGTATCCTCCTCACTCCCACCTGTTAGTTTTTTTTTTTTTGTCTACTTGCTCCATTTAGGCAGCAGCCACATGTGAGAGAGTTCTCCCAGAAAGTCCTTTGGCTGCAGCATGGTCTGGTACTGTTATGTTACTGATGCAGTGTGAGTGCAGTCAATATTCAGAGGTCAGTTGGTATCTCACTGTTGCTTGGGGTCCAATTTCAGTTTCCGCACCAGAACAGACTAAAGAAATCGAGGAAAAGCTGTTGTAAATAGAAGTGGTTGGTTGAATCAGGGACCATAAACAGGTATACAGCACGAGTTACCAGCTTACACTGTTTGGTGTTCTGTGTATTATTTTTTGTATGCATGGAAAACCAAATAGTGGGGAGTCTTGTTAGTTGAGCAGTGCCCTTAATTTGTTCGTGGTGACCATTTAAAACATGTAAATCGGTTTTTAAAACTGGCCCCATTCATGTCTGTGGCGCTCGTCCCCACGCTCTCCATATAGTGACATATGAAAAATGGGCAGATCGCTGTATTAGGAAGTGGAAAGGGCTCAGCAGCTGTGCTCCACGGAGTCAAATTATGATCCTTTCCCTTCCCTCCCAGATTGGGGCGATGAAAAATTTTGATTTTGTCAGGATCCGACTTTGGGGATAAGGGTTCTCAGCAGTTTTTGGTGTCAGCGGTGCTCTTTAAAACAATGTTTTATTTACCTACTGATTTGTGATGTTTACTTTGAAAGATCCGTGCCATCCATAATCTCTCCAGAGCTGCCCGCGGTCATCTTGCTCAGTCAGGCGTGTTATGCTAATGAAGGCTATCAACCAATGGCAGAGTTGGTAGCGTCAGCATAACCATGTGGCGAGCTTCTTGACTACTTGTGAGATGGCTGCGGGCAGCTGTTGAGAGATTATGGACTTTGCGTATCTTTCAAAGTAAACATCACAGCCCAGCAGGTAAATAAATAACACTGTTTTAATGGTAAAAGCCCTAATCTGGCATTTGTGCAGCAGGAACTGCTGCACTTTGTGGACTTGCAGGAGTTTCCCAGCCAGGTAGCAAGCTGGAAAATGTTGCTGATACAACAGTTTTCTGAGATGTATTGCTAGCACCAAGTGCAGGGAACAGTATGAAGGAAAGAATTTTGGAATTTAACATGTAGCTAAGGGGTTGGTGTGGGGAGGAGGAGGTCAGGTTTATGGGGGACTGGGGTTCATTCTGTGATGATACTGTGTTGTGTAAATGGGACCATTTGCATCTGATAGGGGGGATCCAGTACTCTTGCTCAAAAGTTAGATGTGTTCATTTGTGAGAATTTAAACTATATGGGGATTGGGCTGCAGCAGGTTACAGTGACCAGTAAGGGTTCACTGTGGGATCGAAGGTAGCCTCCCCCAATCAAAAAGGATAAAACAGAGTGGTAGAATAAAGAATGAAAAAAGGAAAGGCAAGGAATAAAGCAGAGAGGACAAAGGGAAATAATCCAGGAAAGTGGGCAAATAAAGGGTGATGTACACAAATGCCAGAAGCCTGAGACACCAGATGGATGAAGTGGTAATGGCTGCATAAGAAGTAGACATTGTGACCATTACTGAAACTTGTGTTAATCAGTACAACTGTCGGGACTTAAACACCCCAGGATAAGAAGCTTTTTAGAAAAGATCCCTGGGTCGCACCTGGAACAGAGCCTCGGGTCAATGTGCCACTCCCAGTTACCAATTTTAAATCAGTCAATCAATAACTAAAATAGAAGCCAGCCCGGTGACACTGAGGCTTGATGCGCTGGTCGCCATGCCGGTAACCCGGGTTCGGGAATGGATTCGGGCCACCAGGATTGGCTGGGGAAGGAGAGGATCGAACATCCGGAGGACTGCTTTCCTCTCCCAGGGTGGGTAGTGGGCCATGTATCACTCAGCTGTGGCCCCCGATGGAGATCGGGGGTACTGCAGGCAAGTGATGCCGTACCTAGGGGTGGAGCGGCAGTGAACATCAGCACATTGGGTGCGCAGACGTCACTGCACATCTGCACTCCAGGAGCAACCTACACGAGAAAAGCCCTGCTCCCTGAATAGGCGACTGCGACCTCCAGTGCTCCATGGCCACACACCCAACGCTGGGCTCGACCCACTGGCTCTCTCGATCCACCGTCCTGCCTTGGCTGCAGCGAGTAGTGGTCCCTCGGCAGGCCAGGTAGGTGGGGAGTGTCTCTCCCCGATTTCCCAGTTGGGCGGGCCTCAAGTGAGTGGTAGCGCAGTTGGCGGTGAGTGAGGGATGCTTGAGAGAGTTCCAGGGTTGTGGCGATTAAAAAAGAATTAACAAGAACAACAACAAAAAACAAACTTTAAATAGAAAGGGGAGGCATTTTATGTACAGACAGATATTAGGGTGCCAGAAGATGCAGTAGTGGAGGATGATTAAGGGGTAGAATCACTGTAGCTTGCACTGATGGAATGAAGGGGAAACAACGTAATATGGGGTAATATATAGACTGCAGTATCAAATGGTGGAGATTGATGGGTAGTTGGGGCAAACTACTGGAGAGAAAAAGAGACTTTCAGGGATTACAGGGAAGTGAAGAGGGAGAAAGGGAAAGGTACATGGAATAGCTGGGGCAAGAATAAAGTTTATATGGAAGGCAGAGTCACATGCAGAAGTAAGGCTAGCAGAAAGGGTGAAGGAAAATGACAAATTCTTCTTCAGATATATTAGTGAAAAAAGGAAGACAAAAGGCAGCACAGAAAGGATAAAGAAAGCAAAAATGAGTACAGTTCATGGTGGGGTAAAGGCAGGTATACTAAATTAATATTTTTGTTCGGTGTTTACATTCGAGATGGCAGGTCTACTCCTATACAGCAGGAAGATATTTATGGATAACACTGGGAGAAGTTGGAGATGGGTGAGATTACCAGGGAAAGGGTGATCCTGCTAAAGGGATGGGGGAACCCAAAACCAGTAAATCGTGAGGGCTAGGTGGGATCCATCCTAGAGTGTTCAGGGAAACAGGGCAGCTGCTGGGAGAGCCGCTATTAGCAGTCCTCTGTAGTGAATGATTAGCAACAGGTGTGGTGCCGGAAAATCGGAGGATGTCTGTTATGGTTCCCGTACACACAGTGGGAGATGGGGAATTCTAGACCAGCAGCCCGGACACTGACAGAGGGGAAAACATTGAGAAAAATACAATAAGGAAGAGATGGTTGCATTTCTAAAAGAAAATAAATAGCTGGGAACCAGCATGGGTCACCAGGAGTTGCTCATATCAGATCAGAGAACATTATTTTAAGTTTTTAGCAGGATCATACAGACAGAGTTAAAAAGGACAGTGTACATTCTACCAACAGTTGCAAGTGACAAAGAACTTATCCTATGCATAACTATGGTTAATACAATACTGCATGTGTTGATAAAGATTGCAGGACGTAAGACTTAAATCAGCATGAAAAAAAATTCCCAATGTTCCTGGTGTTGTCAACTGCTAACATTTTCCCCCAGCTGAGAGCTCACCCCACACTTAGCTCTCATTATTACTAGTGCCTCCTTAGACAGAGATGATCCGTTTCTCTATGGCTTCCAGCAAGGGGGTTGTCACATGGTGCAGAATTTATCCCCCTCCCCATTTGCCTCCAGTTGGGCCTTCTCTATTTTCATACACTCACTTAGATAAGCTAGTTAGTAGGCTATGGGTGGTGCATGTGCCTGCCCCCAGTATGTTGAGCCAATGCTTTCTTTGTATTGATCAGGGCCCTAAAGAATTTTGGCTTTTCTCATATCGTGGAATCTTCCTACCAGAATGGTAGATGAAGGAGTGTGGTAGTGCTGATTCCCAAGTCCTCCTCATTTACTCTGACAGATTCCTAAACAGACAAGGAGGGTAGACTGGCCATAGCCATAGGCAGGATTGAAAATCGCACTTATACTATTGGAAGTATTTAATTATATCCCGCCAGGAAGTGACGCATCGACGATCCAGCAACTTATTGACACGATTCTCGTGTGTACACAGGGAACCTTAATATTGGGTGGAGACCTGAACTGTCAACTAAACCCCACTCTAGATACCTCGGCCTCCCATCCATCTCCCTTGATACCCAGACAGAAGCATCTTCGGAAATTATTAAAAGAAATTGGGTTGGCCGGCCCAGTGGTACTGAGGGCTGAGGCACTGGTCATCATACCTCACACCACGCCGGCAACCAGTGTTCGGGAACAAGCTTGGATCGTCAGGGGTCAGTAGAGAAAGAGAAGGATTGAGTATCTGAAGGACTGCTCTCCTCCGGGTTGGGGGGTCCAGGACAGTCGGCGCAGGGTTGCCTCCTGACGTAGGCTGGGGGACAATATGATCCATTGTACATAGGGGAGGAGCCGGGGGAAGACATCTGGAGGGAGCACGTGTGGACACGTGCACGCTTCCCTCTGTAGGCATCACTGCACGTCCTCGGCTCTGGGGGAAGCAATGAAGGAAAAAGGGGATGACGCCTGATACGAAACGGCTTGATAGCCAGCCGTGGAGTTTCACGCGTCATGAGCACCCATCTGGACTTCAGTGTTCTGCGGGAGTTAGACTCCTTGCAGCCCCGCTGCAGGGGGAGGTAAAACCGCAGAACTGGGGTGCTAGGCTGGCTGCGGCAGAGGCGGACGGCGGCTGGAATTCCTGAGAAGGATGCGACGACAGGGGGAGCAGATCAGGTGGCCAAGGAGGTAAAAAAGATATAACAGAAAAAAAAAAAAAAAAGAAATTGGGTTAAAAGATATTTGGCGACATCTGAACCCTACCTCTAGGAAGTTTACATATTATTCTCTTACACACAGGCACCACACTCGATTGGACTACTTTTGCATAGGTAAAGAACATCTAGAACATATTCATCATTCTGATATTAAAAATATCTACCTCTCGGACCATACTTCGATAACTCTGGAGTTAATTACTAGAGAATACAAAGATACTTATTGGCACCTTAACAGCTCCTTGTTAAAGGATCCTAAGTTTAAAGACTTATTGAAAGAAAAGATACCAGAAATTGTAAGGGACAATGCCACAAATATCTCCACAAACACTATGGTACACAATAACAGTAGTACTCCGTGGCCACACCATTGCCTATGCAGCTAAAAAGAAACAACAAATAGAAGCTAAGATGAAGGCCCTTCAGGACAAGTTGTAGTTTTTGCAACTGGCACACAAGCAAGGGGATGTACTCACTAGAAACCCAAGTCAAACAAACTGAACAAACAATTCAAAATTTACTAAATCAGAAGACTGAACAGGCCCTGCTATGGCTTAGACAGTGGTATTTGGGGAGGGGGGGGGCGCATGAGCAGCTTGTATTTTGGCACACCGCCTTAGGAGTCGAGCTCAATAGTCCTATATCTCCAAAATTAAAGACCCACGGATGGGGAAACTAGCCTTCATGACCTCTCAGATTCAACTAATTTTCCACCAGTACTTTACAGAACTATATGCAGACCGTAATCCATCTTCCCCTACCCAAACTGAGGCTTTCTATTCCAAACTAAAATTACCAACCTTGAACCTAGCCCAGATCAATATACTCACCAGCCCCATCTCAGCCTCCAAAGTTCTTTTAACAATTCAAAGCCTTAAAAATTATAGGGCCCTGGGCCCTGATTGTTACGGTGCTGAGTTTTACAAAGCCACTTGGAACCTACTTAAAGAACCCTTCAGAAAAGCCGCTCCTCCGGTTAATACCCCATTTCATGGCCACAGGCTGCTATTTCAGCTATCCTGAAACCTGGTAAACCATCCCACCTCTGAGAATCATACCATCCTATTTCGGTTTTAAATCAAGACTACAAAATTTATACGAGTATAGATGACATTATCCCCACTTTAGTGCACCATCAATCAGGCTTTATTAAGACCCGACAAACGACAATATTAAACTGACTTTATATTTAATCTCACACGCTGCTATTACAAAAAACCCTTAATGATTTTGTCTTTTTTTTTTAAACTTTTTTATTTATGAAATGTTATATTCTTACAGCACTATACTGCAATATACATAAAAAAAGAGAAAGAGTGAGGTACGCAAACCTCCATAGTAGATGTACAGATATGGTACAGCTTATCCACGAAAAGAAAAAATGCACATCTTGAGTCCACGCACTAAGGAAGACTGCCAGGCAGTTAACCTCAGGAGTGTAGAAAGAGCTGATTGTTCTGTAGGACGTTTGTACTCTCACTACAGTAATTGCAAAAAATAACAGTTATAATAAACCAGAACCTCAGCTCACTTGCAGAAATAAACATTTGTGGAGGGCTGTGTGGCTACAGTACTAGTAGTCATGCTGCACTACACTTATCTGGACTCAATTAAGTTATTTTAACTTCCCGCAGATATCAGGCAGAGCGACGCAACCTGCCTTGCGGGTAACAGTAAATGGCAGTAACAGTCAGGGTATCTTTAAAGTTCACAAATTGAGCAGTGAACTAATACACCCCATACAACTACTACTGTGCTTAGATTTATAGGATTTACATAAGGTAGCGTTCGTGAAACAACATTAGTGGCGACTAAATAGACTGAAAACTACTTTAGTTATACCTCTCATGTCCCTCTTAATGGAAAACAGAACCTAAAACTTTAAATTATAAGCTTATGTCCATACAAATGTAGACCAACAGCTTAAGCCACCATCTTAACTCCCAGTCGGGACATGAACGCCAGTCTCATTCCATAGAAGGGAGCATATATTGAACCCAAACTAAGGGATTTACTACCCAAGACAGTTAACTGTATTTCACCCTTCTTCATCGGATTGCGAATCCGGTGGATTTTTCTTCTCCAGGATTTTCTCCATAAATTGGGTAGCTGCCAAAGGGTCCAGAAAAATATGAGTCTTCACCTCATGTCTAACTTGAAGGCGAGCAGGGTAATTCAGGCGTGCCTCAATTCCATGGCGCAGTAGATTTTTCTTGATAACCTGGAGCTCCTGGGTCTGTGCTGAGAGATCAGGAAAGACTCCCAACCTACTGCCTTCCCAGATCATCTCTCCTTTAGCTCGTGCTGCTTGTAGGAGTGCGATTCGGACTTCAGGTGGGGACAAAGTGGCGATGACAGTTAGTGGTCTCTGCTGCGTTCCTGCCCTCGCTTTAACTCGCTGTGGCATGGCAAAGACTTTTGATATTGTGGTATCAGAGTCCCGGGGTAATAACTGCAGGTCCTTGAATATAAGCCTTAAAACGGCTGAGCGGAGCTTGGTAGACCCAGCAAATCGGGGCGGAAAGCCCACGATCCGAATGTTCCCCTGACGCTGCATGTTTTCCAGTGACTCCACTTTAGCTTTCAGAAAGGTGATATCTTTAATGCAGGCCGCACTACACTCAGCCTGTCTTTCTTGTGCCTTTCTGAGTTCTTGGATAGCCCCAGCATTATCCTAGATGAGACAATCGTTTTCAGTTAGTTTCGCCTCAACAGCAGCCAGTCTCTTGTTGGTTGCCTCCCCATTAGCTTGGATTCTGGTCAGCATTGCCAATATTTTGCGCAGTAGGGAGTTCTGTAGTATCTAGACCAGATCCCCCTGTAGGTACACTAGAGCTCGCGGGGGAAAGATAGGTATCCAAGTTGTGTGTTGCTGGTTTGGAGTCCTTTTTTGGTCCCATATTGTGCCTCGTTAAGGTTCCGACTGGTCACCAGATATTTTATTTTGGTTGAATTCCACGGTTTCTATCGTTTAAAACTTTTGTTTTGCAGAGGGCTAAGAGCTATTCTAATTTGCTGCTGCCATCTTGCTGCTCCACAGCCAATGATTTTAAGTCTTGATGCACAAAAAGCATTTGATAGAGTATTGTGGCCCTTCCTATGTTACACCCTGCAGAATTGTGGTTTCCCATAAGATTTCTTACAGGACATCAAAGGAATTTACTCCTACCTGGTAGCCACTATAAAAAATTAATGGATCCCATTCCTCTAAATAGCCTCTTTATAGAGGCACAAGACAGGGGTGCCCCCTATTCCCATATAATTTCATCCTATATGTGGAACCAATCGCACAGTATCTTCGACAACAGACCCTTATCAAGGGCCTGCATATAGGGGAGGAGGAGCATAAGGTTGCATACTACGCAGATGATCTTCTACTATATCTTACAAACCCCGACTTCTCACTCCCAGCCTTAACCCAGAGTTTGCTTGAGACTGAAATAGTGTCTGGCTGTAAGCTAAACTCAAACAAAACAGAGGTCCTAGTTATACAGGATACTCCTTCACAGCATGTTAAACAAACTTACCCATTTAAATGAGGGAAATCATCTCTATTATTTAGGGATACATATTACAGCAGATCCCTCCTGTGTTTTTTCCCTAAATTACGACTCTTTATTCCTACGGTTGAGGGACGACCTTAAACGCTGGACGCACCTCCCGTTGTCATTGATAAACCGCACTCAAAACTATTCAGATGAACATCCTACCCAGAATTTTATATCTTATGCAAAATATCCCCTATATAGTACCTAAAGTCGAAATAGCCAGGTGGAACAAAACAATTTCTTTATTTCTATGGCAGGGAAAACTGCCCAGAATTGCCTTCTCCAAATTAACACTGGCCAAGGAGAAGGGAGGCCTGGCCTTCCCTAATATACAGAATTATGCTTTGGCAATTATGCTAGCTCATCTTACATACTGGTCTCGTCATCCAGCACACACACACATACCCTTGGGTCATGGAGGAGAGGTTTTCTTCCCCTTTGCCTCTAGACCAAACTATAATTTTTCAACCCTTTCAACAGCCCTGGTCACAGGAAAACTCCTGTTACACCTCCAATATATTACAGGCCTTTAGGCCGTTTCTTATAACACCTGACAATGTCCAAGGGGCTTAATGGCTGAGTTTACCTTTTTTGGACCTGTCGTTTCTTCCAGCCCACCTGGACCATGGGTTTCAGCGCTGGCGTCTTATGGGGCTATCATACGCCTACCAATTTTATAAGGATGGCACGCTTAAATCATTTAAACAATTAAAATCCAAATATGGCCTATGCCAACAGGACTTCTACCGATACCTACAGATAACCCACTTCTTAGCAAAAATTTTGGGAGCAGACGTCACAACTATACAGCACCCCCTAGCTTTAACTTTACTAGTACAGGTAATGGAGGAAACCCAACCAAGACATTTAGTCTCTCGGTTCTATAAATCCCTCAGAGACTGCCCTGATTTGAGCTGGGAAAGGGTCTATGAGACCTGGGAGGCAGACGTAGTGACGGTAGTACCATAGGATGGCTGGGGTGGGGATCTGGCACCACCAGCACCGCATTACCAGCTCTTATATGTGGAGGGAGTTCAGCTGCAAGACCGTGGCGAGGTTTTTTAGGACCCCTCAAAGTATGGCCAAGTTTCACTCCATTCACTCCACATGGGACGCCACATGCTGGTGGGGTTGTGGAGTAGAGGTCTCAACACATGCTCACATTTTCTGGTACTGTCCTGTGTTGGCCCACTTTTGGGAGGGAGTAACAAAAGATCTTACTTCGAGAGGGCTCTTGCAGTAGGTAATTACATATAGGACTGACGCTGGCCGTCGGCAGGACCCCACGGAAAAATTTCTAGCTAGCAGTCCCTGGTGGAAACTGCCCCCACGTCAGGTGACCGGCGTCAGACGACGTCAGTATAAAGGGGCGGTCCCAGACTCCCGCCTTCCAGTTCTTTCCGGCCGTCAGCTCGTGCAGCGCCTCGCGGTTAAGTTCTTATCGCTCAGTCCTGTTACTTCGTCGATTAGTTTCAGAATTTTACTCTTTTGTCAGGTGAACGTCGGTATATGTCGTCCCCTTCAAAGAATAAGTGCGACTCATGCGGCGCCCAACTGCCTCACAAAGATGGTCACTCCCTCTGCCTCTTCTGCCTAGGCCCTGACCACGCGGTCGATACGTGTCCGCACTGCCTCTGGTTCAACGCGGCCACCCGCAGACGACGCCAGCAGTCCATCAAAGCCCATCTCCTCAAAAAGAAGATGTCTGCGATGGAGAAAGAGCTGAGAAAACTTCGGCAGGCGTCGACCTCCCCTGAAGGGCACAAAAAGCGGGATAAGGAAAGGCACCGGAGAAGGTTCTCTTCCACGACTCCGCGGAGTCGCTGGTAAGTAACATCCCCTCGGGATCGCCTGATGGCAGCCTCCAAGGTTTTGGAGGAGACGTCGGCCCACCCGACGGGTTCGAGTTCAAGCATGCCGGACGTCTCCGGGCGAAAGGAGACTCCTGCCCCCAGTACTGCTGCAGGCCTGCGGCCTACTGGTGCGGGCACCTCCCTTAAGCCGTACGTCGGCCCCTCTGACGTACGCCGGGAGAAGGCCTCTAAGACGCCCGACCCTTCGGGCGGCGCTTGGCAGCTGCCTCCTCGGACTGGGCCCTCCTCTCATTCTCGGCCCACCCGATGAGGGACCCCTGAAGCCGGACGCCGGCTCCTCTGGCGTCTGCCGGGACTCGGTCCATAAGCCACACGTCGGCTCCTCCGACGTGCGCCAGGCCTCTGAGCCTACGTCGGAACTTTCTACTTCTGTCGTTCCAGGCTCTCTGCAGCCTTCGCTGCCGTCAGGGGAGCTCCAGTCCCCCCTGCCTGACCCCAGGGGTCCCCCCCCATCCCCGGACGAGGCTCGAGACCATGGGCTACCGTCCAATCCTCTTACTGAAAAGCTGGTTCTGACGCCGGTTCCCCTGATGCCGGCTCCGATGCCGGCCCCGGCGCGGGCTCCTCCGACGCCGGTTCTGACACCGGCCCCTCCGACGCCGTCGGGGGATTTTCCTCTTCCTCCGGGCCCTCCACCCCATGGGCCTATCCCGGCTGATCCGCCCGTGGAGTACCCGGCTGGGCCGCCTGCTCCGGCAGCTCCTCCAGCACCTGGGTATCTACCGTCGTATCCGACGCCGGATTTCCCAGGTCCGCAGTTTCCTGCGCCGCCGCACCCGGTGCCAACTCCTTCGACGCCGCAGTACCCGTCACCACAGTACCTGACTCCGGGATATCCGCAGCCGGGTTACGGATACTTCCCCTACGGATTTCCTCCGTACAACTATCCCCCTCCTCCTCCTCCACCACCCCCTAGGCCGCCGGTGGATCTGTAGGAGACTCTAGCTTCTTGGTGGGCTGAGGCCAAGTCTCAGCTCACCAAGGATGTCGAGAGCTCTTACGGCTACGGTGCCACCCCCCGGTCCCCGTGACGCCCCAGACGGCACACTCCTCCACCTCCGGATTCCGGCTTTGCCCTCGATCTTAGAGAGGGCAGGACACGCTGCTCTGGGATCCTCCCAAGGAACCCGCTCTCCCTAGACGAGTTAGGAGTCTTACTCTGCTTCAGACTCTTCCTCCCTTCTGTCTCAGACTCTCGGAGGCTTCCAAAGAAGGTTCAGAAGACGACGAGCCACGCCTCGTCCAAACCCGGCCGAGGACTCCTCCAAGTTCCTCCGGAGGATCCTTCCTTCACGGAGTTGCTCAGGAAGATCCAGGAAGTTCATCAGTGGCATTCCTTAGAACCAGATCCTCAATGGGTAAAACTCGCCGAGCATCTGGACTTGCCCCTTACAGCTCCTACCTTAGTGCCACCCTGGATTGAGCCTCACGCCCACCTTGTTTCCACTATTTGGAAACAACTGTCGGCTTTAGCCCCACTTCCCAGGAAGTCGAACAGGCTATACCAGGCTCCAGAGGGTGTAGACTTTTTAGACTCTCACCCCCGTGCAGACTCAGTTGTGATTAGCGTCGCTCACGGCTGGTCAGCACATCCGAAGCACTTGAGCTCGTCTCCCCCGGATAAGGAATCTCGCCTTCTGGATCAGTATGGAAGGAAGATGTACGCTTCTTCCACTCTGGGGATTAGGGCCCTGAACTGTGTAGCACATATGGGGGATTACTAGAAGGCCATCCTTACCCAGGCAGAATCCAAGATCGACTCCCTGCCTGACTCTCATCTCAAGCAGGAGTTGGCCGACCTGGTCTGTTCTGCTCGTTCAGCCAGTCATCACATTCTGAGGACGACCTACGACGCAGTGGACACCGCAGGGCGGAGCCCTGCGTTTGCCGTAAGTCTTCGGCATCACGCATGGCTCCGTGTGTCAGGTCTGGTCCCGGAGGTGCAGCCAGCCATCCAAGAAGCACCTTTCAGAGGTTCTGTGCTTTTCGGTGGTGATGTCAAGGACATCATCACTGATTTGCAGGAGAAGGGGATGGCCCTTAAATCCGTTGATTCAATGTACCGTCCCCATCCCCCACAACGCCGTCCCTTTCGCAGACGCAGCCGGCCTCAAATGAAACCCCAGGGAAGGCGGGCCACTAAACGTCGGGCCCCCACAGCTGCCAGACCCCCGCCACCCAAAAAAGCAACAGGTGCCCCAGCTGCGGCTCTGCCTCACACCACCTGACTCCTTTCCTCTCCCACCGCCTCCGGACGCCCTGGAGGAACCGGTAGGAGGGAGGTTCTCCCTCCACCTTCCGGGTTGGGAGAGGATAACTTCGGATTCATGGGTGCTCCAGATCATAGCAGAGGGGCACTCCATAGAGTTTCTACAGAAACCTCCACGCCACCCCCTCTGAATTCCACTTACTCAAGGGACCATCTTCCTTGGTCAGGAAGAAATCTCACGCTTCTTGTAAACAGGCTATAGAGCCTGTCCCTCTCACCTCTCATGGACGGGTACTATTCCCACTTTTTCCTTGTACCAAAGAAGACGGGAGATCTCAGACCTATTCTCGATCTCAGCTCCCTGAACCTGTATGTGGAGTACAAGAGGTTCAGGATGCTCTCCTTCAATCCCTTTTGCCCTGCTTGGCGGCATTGGCTTTGTGCACTAGATATGCAGGATCGTGCCTGCACATCCCCATTCGCCTTCGCACCGAAAGTACCTCAGGTTTTGCTCCAGGGGTCCACTACCAATTCGGCGCTCCCATTTGGTCTTTCCTCGCCCCGAGTCTACCAAATGCCTGGCGGTAGTGGCCCACCTGTGTTCTTGGGAGCTCAGGTTTCCCCACCTGGACGACTGACCCTGGCTGCCCGGCCCAGGAGGAACTCCTGCATTCTCTCTCCTCACCCAGCAGGTTTTCACTGGCCTGGGTATTACCATCAACCATTCCAAGTCTCACCTGGATCCTCTCAGAGGCTCCAGTTTATCAGGGCAATTCTACACAACTTTGTGCAAAGCTTTTCGCCTCCCGGACAGGGGCCTCCTCCAGTCACAGATCTCCTCTCCCATCGGAACACAGGAGGGTCCCGGTGAGGTCAGTGCTCTGTCTACTGGGGCTTATGGCGGTGGCCATCCTGACGGGTTCCAGTGTCAGCCCACATGAGAATCTCTCAGTGGACTCTTGATCTCAGTGGGATCAACGAGGCAGACGTCCAGATCATCCGTTCTGATCTCCTCCCGATGGTAAGAGACTTGCAATGGTGGATGCTTGAGAACCTCTTCGGGGGTCCCTTTTTCATCCTCCCGATCAGACTCTGACCACGGATGCTTCAGAGCGAGAGGTTGGGGGCCCATCTGGGTCCTCACGACCAAGGCCTTTGGTGAAAGTTGAGATAGTTCTCCACATCAACGTGCTCGAGCTTCGAGCAGTGCTTTATGCGCTCCAGGCCCTTCACCAATTCATCTTTCCTGGTCACCTAGCTGTCCAAACGGACAACATGTGCGTGGTATGGTACATCAACAAGCAGGGAGGAACTCGGTCCTACCCGCTGTGCAGGGAAGCGATGAGGGTCTGGGATTGGGCAACTCTCCACAACCTTCACCTCACGGCGATCCACGTTCCGGGAGTCGACAATGTCCTGGCAGACAGACTAAGTCGCTCATCGGCTCTTCCACACCAGTGGGAATTGGACGAAAAAGTTCTAAAAAACATCTTCTAGGTTTGGGGGACTCCTCAGATAGACCTGTTCGCCTCCTGCCAAAATGCAAAACTTCCAGTCTTTTGCTCGCTCGCTCCAGAGCGAGGCGCGTTCTGGAGCGACGCTCTCTCTCTAAGCTGGAAGGACAGATTCGTCTATGCTTTTCCCCCAATTCCTTTGGTCCCTCGTGTGCTGCAGAAGCTGGCTTTAGAAGCAGCGAGAATGATTCTGATCGCTCCTTTCTGGCCCAGGCAAATCTGGTTCTCTCTTCTACAACAATACTCAGAGGTTCCTCCTCTTCCTCTTCCCTTATCACAAGGATTGCTGACCCAGGATCAGGGGACCCTGGTCCATCCGAGACTCAAGTCCCTTCAATTTCACACATGGCTCCTACAGACCTAGCTCAAGCTCGTTTTGGCGTTTCTCCTAAGGTGGCTGAGATTCTGGTGGAGGCTAGAAAACCCTCCACTAGGTCCATCTACGCCATGAAATGGAAAAGATTTTCCATCTGGGCTGCGTCCAGGAATGTGGAACCCTTCTCCTGTCCTGCGACCATTCTGCTAGAGTATATGCGTCATCTTTTCGACCTGGGTCTCAGTCACTCCTCTTTAAAGGTTCATATGGTGGCTATCTCAGCCTACCATGTCCCTTTCGCAGATAAGGCATTTGCCCAGCTGGAGGTATCCAAAACTTTCCTCAGAGGGGTCCTTCATCTCAGGCCCCCTGTCCGGACTCCAGCTCCACCTTGGGACTTGAACTTTGTCCTCGAGAAACTTACCCTTCCTCCCTTTGAGCCTGCAGCTTCCGCAGACTTGAAGTTTCTATCGTGGAAGACGCTCTTCTTGGTGGCCATTACTTCGGCTCATAGGATTTCCGAGCTCCAGGCCCTCATGTGCAAAATTCCTTATTTGCTTTTTCACAAAGAACGAGTAGCTCTTCGCACGAATCCTAAGTTTCTCCCAAAGGTGGTAGCGGAATCTACCTTGAATCAGTCTATCGAATTATCTGCCTTTTTCACGCAGTACTCCAATCAAGGAGAATATCTGCTCCATACCATGGATGTTCACAGGATTCTGAGATACTACACCGATAGGACGAAGGATCTCAGAAAGACTGATCAGTTGTTCGTCTCTTTCGCTCACAAAAGAAAAGGCAATGCTGTCTCTAAGCAATGCCTATCTAAATGGTTGGCTCATTGCATCACTTTCTGTTATGACAGTACAACAAGACCCTCCCGGTCAAGTCAGAGTCACTCCACTCGTGGGGTAGCAGCCTCTGCGGCTTGTTTCAAGAATGTGTCTGCGGCAGACATCTGTGCTGCCGCCACTTGGACTTCCGTCCATACCTTTACTAAACATTACAGTTTGGACATTGCCTCTCGCCGTAGAGCAGGCTTCGGGTTAGCTGTCTTGCAAGGCCTCTTATCTTGAGGGTTGCAGGTTGGTTTGCTGCTTTTTGGAGTAGTTCCTCCTCCCGGTGCCTTTTATTTGTTCCAGACTGCTTGGGATTCTGTCCTATATGTAATTACCTACTGCAAGAGCCCTCTCGAAGTAAGATAGTACAGTTACGGAAGAACGTACCGTAACAGTAGATCTTCGAGAGGCTCTTACAGTAAACTCTATCCGCCCTCTCCATCCCCCAGGCTTTTCAGCTCCTTTTCCGCTGAGGAAATATCTGCTTTCTCGCGTCGGCCTTCCGGCCTGTGGCGGAAAGAACTGGAAGGCGGCGTCTGGGATCGCCTTTATACCGACATCGCCTGCGCGTCCGGTCACCTGACGGGGCCCGCCAGGGACCGCTAGCCAGAAATTTTTCCTGGGCCCGCCGCCAGCCAGTCCTATATGTAATTACCTACTGCAAGAGCGCCTCTCGAAGATCTACTGTTACGGTCTGTTATGGTAAGTTCTTACGTAACTGTACTTTATTCAAGACTTGTTTCTAAATTTGAGAACCCTTACCCCTGAATTGGCTCTACTACTGTATTACCCAAAACAGTTCAGATCTAAACAACATATTTACTTAATTAGCATCTTTCTAACGGCAGCCAAAAAAACTATAACCCAGAAATGGCTTAAGCCTGAGCCTCCTACTGTTGACCAATGGGAAGATATATTATATGACATTTATAAGATGGAAAGCATGACAACAAAAATAAAAGATTTCACTCCCTCATGAATAGATGGATGATATGGTTACTTTACATAGCAGAATACAGACCAAAATCTGTGCCATGAGTTAACCAAGTGGGAGAAATTAGAATTGAAAGGGCATCCTGGTCCCGGACAACTTAGGCTAGTTCAAAGTACCCCACTGAGGCCTGGTATTGTTGTGACTTACTGGGTTTGACATGGGCCACCTCCCTTAACCCCCCCCCCCGAACTTGAATTTTGTCTTAGTGATTTTTTCTGGATTTACCTACCCAAGAATGGCCTTGAGTAGCTGCTCTCTCACAACCAAATTTTACCAGCCCTTTGAAGAACATTCTTTTTATTTATTAATTTTTATTTTTTTATTTAGTTTTTGTTGACCGGGTAAGTGCACTAGACAGATCCTGCCTATTTTCAGGCACGACCCGGGGGAGGGGGATACAGATGAATGCCAACTGACCTTGAACCAGATTAAGCTGTTGGTGGTATATTTACTAAATGAGGGAAATTTGGCCAGGACACCAGGGAAATTCCCGTACTCTTTTCGATAAGTGCCATGGGATCTTTAACATCCACCTGAACTACCACCAATCCAGGCAGATGGGACCTCGGTTTAACGTCTCATCCGAAAGACGGCACCTCAGAAGTGCAGCACCCCTCTTCATGCTGCACTACAGTGTCAGTATTGGGATATTAACCCAAGTGCCAGATGTGGGAACTGAACCCACAGCCCTCTGATCTCCTGGCCTCAGAAACAAGTGTGTTACCTACTGAGCAGAAAGGATACAGGACTTTATTTTAGCTATTACATGTATCTTGAGTCCATATTTGATATGAACACTAGTGCATTTGACTATGTATGATAATGATGCTGTCTTTATCTTTTATTGTACATGCACCTTGTGTAAAAAATACTGTTAATAAAAACTTAAGTTTAAAAAAAAATGTATTGCTCAGGGTCAGTTGCCATAGAGGGTCACCCTCTTTCCCCTGTTTTGTGGGTCTGCCCCCAACAGCCACTCCAGTGGGCTGTCAGGCAGGGGTTTCTACAACACGTGCTCCATTATAGTGTGCACTTCCCCCAGAAGGAAATTACTGTGGGGCATAAGAGTATCATATGGCCAGAGGTACCTGTTGTGCATTTGGGACATAAGTCAACCTCTGGGTTCAGTTTTCACAACTTCACCAGTGTTGGGGGCGGGGAGTCCTGTATGTTATGTTGTATTTACTCTGCCTCAGCCCGTTAGACCAGGTGCACTGGATTACTTGTTTCAAACCTCCGTGCTCACGTCTACCCCCGGGCCCAAATCAATGCCCCTCTATGGTCCTCTGTTTTAATTGTTCTCTGTCCCTGTATAAACATAGGAATGTAGAATGTGTCAGTGGATATTAACTTTCACTTTTTGCTGCGGACCCAGCTTGATCTATGGCAGTATCTCTTCCCTTCCCTTCTTTACCCATTCAATTCTCTCATGCCTGTCCCAGGCATGTTTGAGCTTATAAAATGCAGGAAGAGGCTTGCTGTGTGACTGGGGAGCCACCACTATATTTTCACGTGATATTGCATTAAGAGTAGGTACTACCCTCCCTCACCACACAGCAATCCCCTGACAAAGAGGTTAAATAAAGTATGCACTGGTTGGCAGGGAGAATGTCCTCCTTAGGGTGGCAACGGTAGCCACCACACCTCCTTCAAACAGCTCACTAGTGTCTTAAGACCCAACTTCACCCGTTTGAGCAGGCCTTGTTGGACAAATATCTTACACCCTTACTTCCCCTTAAAGGCCGCTGTTAGCCCTGCCCCTGGCGAGGCCACACCACATGCCCTATATACTTATGAGCCTGTTGTCAAGCTCCTAGCTGTGCCCTAGTTAGTGGGTTACCAGTTCTTGGGTCAGCTGCTCCACCCAGTAATGGACTCAGAACCGAGCTCAAGAGAGAATTATCACTTACTGCTGCCTTCTCCAGCACTTTCCACTTTTTCAATCCCGCCACTCCCTCATCAGCTATGTCAGACCAACTTAATAGACTTTTTTTAATGTAGTGAGTATGACACAAATGGTCAATGGTGATCAGGCAGTGGATTTACTGTACCTAGATTGTAGCAAGTCATTCAGCCATGTTCCACATAACAGAATGGCTAGGAAAGTGAGTAAACCAGGGTTGGGGAAGGGCAGCTTGGATCAAAAACTGGTTAAAGGATAGAACCCAGAGAGTGAATTTAAACTGTAAATTCCCTGAGTATGGGGCAGTGTCTACTGGAGTGCCACGGGAATCTGTCCTGGGACCACTCCTTATCAATACAGTGATCCCCATTCATTAAAACTGAGAGGTGGGCCGCCATGCTATCTTAAATGTCCGCCTCTCATTTTGTATTGCCGCCACTTTTTCCTGCTTGATTGCTGCCCTAGTGCTTAGTGCTACTGTTTCTTTAAATGTTCGCGATCGCACTAGGAGCGCGCAAGTGAGCAGCAGATTCCAGCATCGAGGAGTGCTTGCATGCGAGGAGCGGATGCTTATGGTCACGGAGGTATTGATCGCGCAACCGCAGTTCTGGAAGCACCATCGGTGATCACGGGGTTGTTGGTCTAACAGTCAGCAGACCATGCAAGGCGCCAAATCGTGGAACCAGTCGAGGAGGAAGCAGGAGAGTGACAGCCAAGAAGCCCTATAGTGGAGCAGCTACAACACTTAGGGGTAAGGCCCACTAAAGTAGTCTGCTGCCACTCGAGGCTTTTGCCAGTGTGACTGTGTGTCTTCCAAGGACTGAGATTGTTTTGTAGCGTGTGGAAGTCGGGGCTATTACTGATTTGTGACAGCAGGCAGCTAAACCCCCCCAAAAAAATATAAACCTATCTGTGTTGAAGAGGTACTGCAGTGTTGATCACAGTGAAAACTATTTTACTGAACTTTACTGTTCATTTACTGTTACTTTGAAATGGGTTGAGTGAGGGGGGCAGGGGAGGGAAAAATCATTGTGTGGACTCCACAGAGCAGCAGCTCTCACTGATTTGACTGCTGAAAAATACCTTACAGTGACTGGAATAAAAAATACAGATTGCCTGTGAGTCACTGATTCTTAGAGAAGTGTTGGCTGTGTTTTAATAACTGACTGAGCAGGCAATTTTACTTAAATAAAAAAAGACCTGAAGGTTTGAGGAGAACTATTTGGGTTTGATTTGAGAGGGGAGCAGAATCACTGTGTGGTCTCCACAGCAGACCTGGGCAGCAGCTTTCTTTGAACTGCTGAATGGTAGGAAAAAATACTGGCAGTAAGAAAAAAAAAACAAAAAAAAAACACAGTGACTGCGCAGAAGATCAACGTTTTGGTGCACTTTACAGCCCTTTAGTAGGCGACACTGAGTTAAACCAAATAAAAATAAACCTGACCACCAGAGATTTGTTTTGTAGCCAGTGTACAGTGTCTATTCCACCAGTCAGGTTGTGCAGCCTTGCTTCGTCAGTGGTCACTTGTTCTAAACCCTGATTCAAGGAGCAAAAAAATATTTGTGTGAGAAAAAAAAATTTGGGGCTCCTTAACTGTGTCACCAGGGGGTCTACAGTCTCTGTCCCACCAGTCAGGTTGTGCAGCCTTGCTTCGTCAGTGGTCACTTGTTCTAAACCTTGATTCAGGGAGCAAAAAAAGATTTGTGTGAGAAAAAAAAAATTCTGGTCTCCTTAACTGTGCCACCAGGGGGTTCTGCACCACCAGTCAGGTTGTGAAGCCTTGCTTCGTCAGTGGTCACTTGTTCTGAATCCTGATTCAGGGAGCAAGAAAATATTTGTGTTGGAAAAAAAAATTCTGGTCTCCTTAATTGTGCCACCAGGGGGTCTGTCCCACCAGTCAGGTTGTACAGCCTTGCTTCGTCAGTGTCCACTTGTTCTAAACCCTGATCCAGAGAGAAAAAAAATGTTTGTGTGAGAAAAAAAATTTGGGTCTCCTTAACTGTGCCACCAGGGGGTCTGTCCCACCAGTCAGGTTGTGCAGCCTTGCTTCGTCAGTGGTCACTTGTTCTGAATCCTGATTCAGGGAGCAAAAAAATATTTGCGTGAGAAAAAAAAATTCTGGTCTCCTTAACTGTGCCACCAGGGGGTCTGTCTCACCAGTCAGGTTGTGTAGCCTTGCTTCGTCAGTGGTCACTTGTTCTGAACCCTAATTCAGGTACAGAAAAAATATTTGGGGCTCAACCAGCATTACCAAACTCTTGTTCTGTATTGACAAATAAACACACGACAACACTTAGGAAAAAAAAAAAGCTTTATTGTACACAATGCCGAAACTAACTAACTTTGGTTTCAGATTAACTCAAAAATGGAAACATCCTGATCAAGATGACAATCGTGTGTTGATGATTGGGACAAGTCCAGTTGATATATCGCCATCGATGTCCAAAAGACTCCCTGCACTTCCTCCTGTAATACAGAAAAAAACACCTCTAAGCATAGAGCAATAGGCTTTTATACTGGCTGGCTTAACAAATACTGTTGGTTACAGTACAAAGAAAATGATGCCATGTTTTGTGCATTTTGCATAAAACATAAACAGATACCCAAATTAGGAAGAGTTTGGGTACTCAGTGGGTGCAAGACATTCAGAGAAGATGCTATAAAAAGGCATCAGAATAGTTCACGTTGTTGCTTCTGAACTGGAAGCTAACTGCAGAATTTCAGCTTCAAAAGGTGGAATAGAGCAGGCAATGTAGCAGGCCCTGACCCTGGAACAAGAAGCTTTTGTGGCACCCTTCCTTGCATGTACTGGCTAATAAAAAATTAGCTGCCTCACACAACAAAATATGGCTCACTGCTGGATCTCGCCAAATCATTGGGATGCAAATACCTAGACAATATACATATTGCTGATGCTGTTAAATATCATTCCGATCGAACTGTCAGAGAAATGGTTCTCTCTCTGGGTGAGGAGGTTAGATCATCAGTTCTTACAGATTTGAAGGCTGCCAGATTTTTTTCGTATTTAGTGGACGAAACAACTGATATTGCTGTTATGAAGCAACTCATTTTGTATGGTATCTACTGCAAAGAAGGGAAACCCAGAGTTTCTTTCCTGGGAGTTGAGGAACTAATTGATCGAAAGGCAGACACAATTGTTAAAAAAATGCTGGAGTTCTCTGATAACAGTCAAATCTCGGTTGATCACCTTGCAGGGTTAGGCAGTGATGGAGCAGCCGTTATGCTGGACAGGCAAAATGGGGTGGCTAAAAAGCTGAAAGAAGTCAGCCCAATTCTTGTTGAAAATCACTGTATGGCTCATCGGGAGGCCTTGGCTGTAAAAGCAGCAGCAAATGAAGTGAACGTCATTAAAAAGTTTAATCAAACACTAGATCACTTATACAGATATTATGAAAATTCTGCTGTTCGCATGGCTGCCCTGAAAGATATTCAGCAGGCAATGGAGAACCCTGTTTTAAAGCCTAAACAGGCAAAAGCAGTTAGGTGGTTGTCCCATGATGCAGCATGTGACACACTAAGGAAGATTTTCCCATCTGTTGTTACGTCCTTGCATAGAGAGGCCTCTGAAAGGCATGATCCCCAAGCTGTGGGCCTAGTAAAGATGGTGGAAAACTGAGAGTTTTTCTCTATTTTATGTATGATGTGCGACATACTTCCACACCTTAGCATCTTATCTAGATGCTTTCAAACATCAGCTCTGAATTTTACTGATATAAAGAGACATTTACATTCCACTTTAGAGATTCTTAGGGCACGCCTACAGGTACCTGGTCAGTACTTCTCCTCCGTTTCACCTGAACTAGTACTCCTGAATGATAATGGCCTGAACTTGCCATTTAGTGAACCACAGTTAAATCGTTTCAGAACCTCTGTGTATGACAACTTTATTAGGGCCCTAATTGTTCAAACTGAGCAAAGGTTTCCAAGTACAGAACTTTTGGATGCGTTCAGTATCTTTGACCCCAGCATGATACCGGAAGGCGATATTGAAGAGTTGGAAGGGTATGGTAGTGATAGCCTTGATATTATTCTTGGTCAGTATGCTACTGTTGTGGATGTAGATGCTTCTGCACTGGAATGGGCTTCCCTGTGTAGTCTCATGTTCACAGAAAAGATGGCCTTTAAGACTATTTCTGATGTGCTGCACGCTCTAACTACTAAGTATGTAGACCTGTATCCAAACATATCTACTTTGGCAGAACTGGCAATGATAATACCAACGTCGACTGCAGATTGTGAGAGGGGGTTTTCTGCACTGAATCGAATAAAAATGCAGGAATGAAATAGATTAGGTGCCAGTGTGCTAAATGCACTTATGCTTATCTCAATTGAGGGCTCTGATGTTGACAGTTTCCCTTATTTGGAAGCTGCAGCTCATTGGGCAGGACTGCGAAACTGAAGATTAGATCTTATCTGTGTCAGTCTTCACCATTCATTACAGATGGGTATCTGCCGGAGGTCAGGACCCCACGGGAGTTTTTTGTTTTTTTAACATGTGGCGAACCGACACACCGTTGCGCTGCCCTCGGGACGGCGCACTGCGTGGTGCTCGCGGGCTGGCGTAGGCCTGTGTCGACTCCGCCTGCCTAAGATTCTCCGTCTCCGCCATAGAGGTCACCTCGTGTGGAAACTGAAGAAATTTGAGGCCTGTCCATGTTACTCCTCCTGCTGTATATCGTGCTGAAGTCCGTCAGTTATACCTGCCAGTTCTGTGTTGCTTTACTCGACGTCGCCCGGTAAGATCTTTCCATTATTATACTTTTTTGCGACGTCGAGTCTGTTTTTGTTTTTTCCCGTAGGGTCATGTCTCGGTCAGAGGGCAAGAAATCTTCCATGAATTACGGCCCCATGCTGGCGGTGCCCATGTGGGCGTAGTTTTCTGTCACCGACCAGCACGACCGGTGTCTTTCGTGTCTTGGCCGCTTCACGACATGGATTCGTGTGATGCTTGCTTCTCCATGGACCGCTGGGTCATCAAACAACACGCGTGGAAAGTGGGGCGAGCTCGGCCGACTTTCGGGGGTCGGGTGCGCACTCGTCGGGCCAAGCCATGCTCTCTCGGCCTTTCCTCCGGGCCACTCCCGGTTCTATACGGACCGAGGAGGAGGGAGCCTCAGCTACTTGTAGCCTAGCCATTGCCAAGGCTTCTCCGCTGTGCAGGAGGCCCGTCCCGCTCCTTCCAAGGGGTGGGCGGAAGGCGCCACCATGGCAGTCGCCCCTTTGGGGGTGAAGGCTCCCCCAGTGTCGCTCCCGCGGATCGCAAGGCCCAGGTCAGCGCCATCCTCGATGCCGTCGGCTGGCGCCGTTGGAGGCCTTGGCGCTGTTCCTGGCACCGTAGGCCCTGATGGGGTCGGTGCCGACTTGTCACGTGGCGCCGTGGATCTCTGTCGGGCCGCTAGTGGCGCCATGAGAACTACTCTGGCGCCCGTCTTTTTCCTATGTTCCCCTCGGCGCCGTCCTGGGCGCTTGAGGTTGAGCACGGTGCTGTGTCCGAGGCTCGGTGCTGTGAGGCCTTCAGTTTCCTCTGTTGGCGCCGTCCTCGGCACCAGGCGGTGCTAGCTCGGTGCCATGTCCGTCCTCAGAGCCGCCCCTGCACTCGGCGCCGTTCGTGGCACTGTCGGTGGCGCCAATGGTGCCGCCAGGGCTGTCGTCTGTGCCGTCTCTGTTCTCGGCGCTGCTCGCGGCGCAGTGGGACCGGATGGCGCCGTGACTGGTCCCAGCTCTGGATCTCTTGTATGGGGTGGGGCCGCACCTCCCTCAGATTCCACTTGCGGGGCTGCGGGAGGTGCTGGCACCGACTCAGGCACAGCATTGGTCTCTGGGCCTGTTGGCAAGGATGGCACTGCCCACCCTCCCATGGTTTGGCACAGGGCCTCAGACTCTACCTCCTCCGGAGACAGAGTCGAGCTCTGAGTTGGACGTGCAGTCTGACCCTTTGGGGTTGGCTGTTGAGGTGGGTAGCACGGTGGTCTCTTCGACAAGTTGGAGTCAGCCCCCTTCTGAGGTGAGGTCAGTGGCTACCGAGACTAGGGTCAGGGGTGCTGATCAGCAGGCAGTGGTGCAGGCCACCATAGCTCTGAAGCCTGGTCTTGGCGGTTTCACTGACTCCTCAGTAGTGGTACCCCCTCCAGTGGTGTGCCTCAATTGCCCAACTTTGGGGCCCTTTGGGGCCCATCGGAGAACCTGCGGGGGGGAGGGTACTGCACCCTGGATAACCCCTTCTGGGGCTGCCCAGAGATGCCAGCTACCTAGGCTGGCCCTCTCGAGGAGGAGGGCTCTTTCAGATTCTGAGGGGTCGAGGGGTGTGGGGTCGGCACGTTGGCCTTTTTTTGGGGTCCACCCGGGCCCTGGGAGAAGCTGTAGTGTGGATCTCTGCTCTTCCTCCTCGGTCTCTTTGAGAGAGTCCCGTTCTTTTGAGGTAGGGGACCGTCCTTCTGGACCTATACGGCCCCGGTCGCCTCACAGGGGGGATTCTTCCCGGCACAGCCAAGGCAGTACCGATTTGGTTGTTCAGCTGTCGGCTGTGGGGTCTTCCGGGGCACCTTCCTCCGTGGGTGCCCACGGTCCGCTCCTTAGCCCAGATGGAGGTCAGCCAACATCTCTTCTTGGCTCTGTCCCCATCCCTCTGCCACACTCTCCTGCGCTCCCAGGCATCCTCGGTCCTAGCGGGCCTCTCACCTGGGAGCAGTTCAGAGCGGTGGCTCTTCGGTTCCCTGCTTACGTTAGGGCAATGGAAAGCCAGGTTTTTCAACCTCCCCCCCGTGCAGTCACCCACTGAATAGACGGTGACCTCCCGCTCCTCTTCCCCCTCTTCAGGGGGAGAGGAACCCTCTATCCACATCTCTCTGGCTGCTGATCTCTCTGAGTATCAGCGATTCCTCGTGAGGATGTTGGAGGATTTGCACTTTACTCCTTCCACTGTCAGCAATCCTGAACACTCGGCGCACGCCTTTCTAGGTGGTTTTGGCGAGGCCACCCTTGTGGTGCCGCCCTGGCCGGCTCCCTTTCGGGAGGCGTTGTTGTGTTCCTGGCAGAGGCCCTTCTCCAGAGTTCCTGCCCCAAGGGATCTCAGCCAGAGGTATTGCCCACCCCCGGAGTCTCCAGGTTCCATGCCTCATCCACAGTCTGGATTGACGCAGTTGGATACTCCTGATGGGCTTTGCGCCTTCCCGTGACCGGCCCCCAGATCAAGACTCCTCGGATTTTGACTTCTGGGGTAGGAGGACTTTACTAGCACGGTTATTCTTTCTATCTCTGCACATCAGGCCCACTATGCAGCCTATGACAGGTTCTTGTGGTCCAGGCTAGGTCAGCTCCTAGCCGCATTGCCTGACATGGAGCAAACCAGACAAGCCATTGCACTCTCTGCGCGTGGTCTGGAGCTAGCAAGGCACCAAGCGAGGGCATCCTATGATGCCAACGAGGTAGCTACCAGGGTCATAGGGACAGTGATCTGCACTAGGCAGACGGCATGGCTGCGTCTTTCCCGGTTGTCACTCTTGGCCCGGCGTAGGGTGATTAACTCCTCCCACCAGGGAACCTATCTCTTCTCCCGCAGAGTGATACGGCATTTGTCGGGGCAACTTCCTTCGCCCTCTGGGGGGGACTCTGTCTCTCTCTCCCACTCTCGGCCTCCAGGCCCCGGAAGGTTCCCCACCTTAGTGTGTCACCTCCTTCTCTCCTCCTCCTCCTCCCTGTTTCCGTCCAACCTATTTCTCCTAAAAAAAAAAAAAAATTTTCCTTAAGAGGGTGCTGAATCCCTGTACCGCGTCCTTCTTCCAGAATAGCCGACTCTGCTTATCTGGAGTGTTTGCCAGCTATTCCGTGCCTTGCATTCTGGCAGAAAGCATTGCTACTCCTTGCAGTTCCTATACAATCTGGAGACGGACCAGGGTCTGGGATGTCTTACCCTTCTCCCCTCTCTTCCTAAATTCTTTACCCACCCTACCCCCCTCTTCCTCTTCCAGAGATTGGGGCCCCTCCCAATCCCCTTTGGTTTCTAACCTCTCTCTTCTGTTCTCTCAGTCGTTATTTCTCCTTTTAGTTCATACATCTTTTCCTTTTTCTGTCCCTTGGACTTCCTTATCCCACCCTCCACTCCCTTCCTCTTACCTCTCCAGCGACTCAGAACTGGCAGGCAGGCGGAGTCGACACAGCCTAATGGCCAACCCGCGAGCGCCACGCAGTGCGTCGGCCCTGAGGGCGGCGCCGATGGTTTCGTCGGCTCAGCCACCCTTAAAAAAAAGCTTCATGGGTCCTGACCTCCGGCAGATACCCATCTGTGATGAATGGTGAAGATACACAGAAAGATCATAATTACGGTAGGTACATAATTTTCATTTCAAACAACATGAAGTCTTGCTATATTATGACAATTGCAGTGAGTCCCAACCTTCAAACTGCTCCGGAGGTGAAAGAGTTAACTTTCCATGCCAGGCATGGAACTCTGAGCACGAGCTTGGTTGGAAACTCTGTCTGTTGTTCTTCAAACACAAACTGTCAGATTCTTTACTCCGCCTGACTGAACAGTCGCTCCGGAGATTTCTCCTTCTGCTCGGTTCATTTTGTCGGTTAAAAGTATTATTTTATCGGTTTTTGACCGAAATTAAACCGCAACCGGTCAGTTCAAGCTCTGTCTGTGGTAATGTAAGTAATAGATAGGCTTTACATTTATTTTATTCTGTGTGGAACTTGTAAACACTTATCGGTTCGGTTTGAACCGATCAGGTTGTTTTTAAAATTTACTAGTCCTTATTTAGAGTGCGGTTCCCGGTTCTTATTAGTTCTAAAGCAGATTTCATTACGTTTTTTTCCACGACCCGTGACACGGTTGGGAACCGATAAGAGAGTCTTGCTTGGCGGATTGCCATAAACGGGAAAGTTTTGTTAGGCTGGCACTATGTCTGAGAAACCCAAAAGAAAAACTGGGCCCACTGGGTTTCAACACTGTAGTGTTTGTGGGGAAGCCTTTGCTAAGGCTGATCCCCACACCACCTGTGTTTATTGTCTGGGATTTGACCACCTCAATGCAGACTGCCAGATTTGTAAGAATTTGCCTGCTGCCACCATAGAAAAGAGAGTTGGTAGGCTCAGGGAAAGGGAGGCCAAAAAGTCCGCTGACCCGGATGGCCAGCCCGGTTCGGTTCCAACTGAACCAGAGGGAGTGCCCTCTGACCAGGGCGATACTTCCTCGGGCAAATGAAGAGCCGGCTCTGAGGAGCCAGTTCCAGCAAAAAGGACTAGAAAGTCAGCTGGTGTGGAGCCAAAAGCTCTCTCTCCAACCGCTGAAGAAATAGCTAAAGCAATTCAAATTGTTCAGTTACTTTCCCCGGTTCCGACCGAACCAACACCATCAGGGAAGCGCTCGGTTCGGCCGGTTCCACCGGTTCAAGATTATGATTTTGAGGATTTTTATGAACCGGAGCAGGGGAAAGAGGAGTATGAGGAGAGCGAATGTGGATTTGAAAGTCTGGATGTGCCCATTGAACCAGACATCTCTCCAGACAGACCTTTAGGGGTTTCTCCTCCCAGGCTCTCTGAGTCCCCTTCTCATGTTATGTTTTATCAAAAAGTTGCTGAAACTCTCCAGCTCCCTGTTGAGGAAGCTGTTGATGACCAAGAGGAGCCTGATTATGTAGAAATGATGGATATTCCAGAGTCTGGAGACTGTCTATTCCTTTGCATAAATCTTTTCGAAACAGACAGTAAAAGTTTTAAAACTCCTCACATTATACCTCCTGTTGATAAAAGGATGGACAAAGAGGTATGCATTATCAGGCTCTGATACGGAGTTCCTCACACAACAATGCAGCCATGTGGGGGTAGTGCAGGCTGCAGCCTGTGACAAGGCAAATATTCCCCTAGCTTCACACCCCCCTGAAAAGGACTCCAGGAGGATTGATGCTATGGCAAAGAAACAGTACATGGCAGCATCCTTGGGACTCAGACAAGGAAATTATATGGCTTATGCTGCTAGGTACCAGAAATCCAGATGGGATACTGTCCTGACTCTAGCAAAACAGGTCCCTGACCAGCTTGCCAGGGAGCTGTAACAGGTGGCTACGGATGGTATTGAGGCATCCAAGGTGCAATTTCATGCTGCAGTAGACTCTAATGATGTGTCATCAAGAGTCATGGCTACATCTGTGGCACTTCGCAGAATGGCTTGGCTCAGATGTACTACCCTGTCACATGGATACCCAGTCTAAGGCCATGGATTTTCCTGTTAGGTAATTCTCTCTGTTTGGGGAGCAAACAGAGAATTACATGAAGAAAATGGATGAATATAGGACCACCTATAGGAGTACAGGACAGGCCACTCCTCAAAAGCAACTTCCAAGGGCAGGGACAGGCCTTTTCATGGCCTTTTTACCAAGCCAGGCCTCCTCTTCTGCTTATGCCCAGAGGGGGTTCTTTAGAGGGAGAGGCAGACGGGGTACAAGCAGGCCTGCTTCCACCCCTCAGCCCAAAGCCCCTGCCAAGCAGGCACCCTGACGGGGTAGCCAGGGTCGATTCTCCTCTACATGTAGGGGGCAGGCTGGCTTACTTTGTCCAGGACTGGAAGTCTCTAACGTCAGACAAGTGGGTCCTGGAAGTAGTAAGCCAGAGATTGGTTCTCAGCTTCAAAAAATTTCCAGAGATGAGAACTAGGTCCTTTCCACCTGCAACTCCATCAGAGGCACTTGCCCTGGAGGCAGAGGTCTCTACCTTCCTGGCTCTCAGAGCCGTGGAAAGGGTTCCACCCCTACACCAGGGCAAAGGGTTGTACTCCAGGTACTTCCTTACCCCAAAAAAGACAGGAGAATGGCGGCCCATCCTGGATCTCAGATACTTAAACAAGCACCTTTAAACCAAAATTCAAATGGTGACTCTGGGAATTATTCTACCTCTCTAAGGCCAGGGACTGGCTAGTGTCCCTGGACCTCAAGGATGCCTACTTCCATATTCTCATCAGAAGCTCCCATCGAAAGTACCTCAAGTTCGAGCTGCCCTCAGGCCATTACCAGTTCAGAGCAATGCCTTTCGGCCTCACCTCTGCGCCAAGGGTATTCACCAAATGCCTGGCAGTAGCAGTTGCCCATCTAAGAAGGCAAAAGATTGCCATCTTTCCTTACCTGGACGACTGGCTCATAGTAGGCCAGTCCCCAGGCCAGGTCAACTTACATCTTCAGATAACGCAGCAACTGCTTACCTCCCTAGGTTTCCTTCTGAATCTCTCAAAGTCAGTTCTAGAGCCTGTCCAGCCTCTTACCTTCATAGGCGCAGAACTGAACACACAGGAAGCCAGGGCCTTCCTTCCTATGGACAGGGCAAAGACCCTAGTCTCCATGGCCTCCTCATTCACCCTGCAGGTCTCTCGACCAGCAAGGCATTTTCTGCAGCTCCTAGGACACATGGCTGCTTCTACAGCAGTAGTGCAAGGAGCAAGATTTCAGATGAGGGACATCCAGTTCCATTTGAGAGTTTTTGTCTCAAAGAAAGGATCCTCTACAGTTGATCCCAGTAACTCAAACCCTGATCCAAGCCCTACAGTGGTGGCAGGATCAGAGCAATCTGAGACAAGGGGTTCCTTTTGTCACTCAGTCTCACCCTTAATCTTTTACAGATGCATCCCTCTTGGGGTGGGGAGCTCACATGGCGACACTCACTACCCAGGGACTATGGTCTCCCAGGAATCTCTGCTCCACATCAACCTGTTGGAGCTCAGAGCAGTTTTCTAGCACTTCAGCTTTTTCCAAATCTGTTCAGAACAAAGTTGTACAGGTCAGAACAGACAACACCACTTCAATGTGGTACATCAAACGGCAGGCACTCGGCCTCGGCCTTGTGCATCAAGCCATGAAGTTGTGGTCTCTGGCTTACTCCCCTGAACACCTCCCTTACGACAGTTCACCTCCCAGGCAAGGACAATGTCCTGGCAGATGCTCTCAGCAGGATTTCTCAGGGCCATCACGAGTGGTCACTGGATCCCCTGGTCCTGGGAGTAATATTTGCCAGATGGGGCACCCCGCAGATAGATCTTTTTGCAGCCCCAGACAATCACCAACTTCCCCTTTTTCGCTGCAGGCCCCCAGTGTTCAGTGTTAGGCTCAGTCCCTCTGGATGCCTTAGCCCTGAGTTGGGAAGGGAAGTTTCTCTATGCCTTCCTTCCCTTCCCTCTCCTGTTCAAAGTGCTAGTCAAAATCAGATCCCAATCCTGCACGGTCATTCTGATTGCTCCGGATTGGGCCAGACAACCCTGGTATCCACTCCTACTGTCCTTAGCAGTCCATCCTCCCCTGTGTCTTCCCAGGAATCACAATCTGTTAACCTGTGCCCAGGGAAGGGTTTGGTATCCGAACCTGAAATCTCTCAATCTCAAGGCCTGGTTCTTGAAGAGTTAGAATTTGCTGATCTACACCTTTCCCAAGATGTAATGGATATATTGAAGGCTTCTAGGAAGCCTTCCACCAGGGCTACTTACAATTCCAAATGGAAAAGGTTTTCCATATGGTGCTCGGAAAAGCATATTTCTCCAGATTCTGCTGATTTACCCACAGTCCTGGATTATATGGTCCATCTAAACACTTTGGAGTTGAGACCAGCTACCCTGAAGGTGCATTTGGCAGCTGTGTCTGCTTTTATTTCAGCAGGTAAACCCTCTTCTCTTTCAGCTCATCCTGTATTTTCCAAGGTTTTTAAGGGGTTGCTTCACACCAACCCTCCATTCAGGGTTCCTGCCCCTGCCTGGGATCTTAATGTTTGCATTACTCAGCTTATGCAACCCCCTCTTCGAGCCCTTGTCTTCAGCTGAGCTTAAGTACTTGACTTGGAAGACTGTGTTTCTGGTAGCCATCACCTCTGCCAGATGCATAAGTGAATTACAGGCGTTGTCAGTGGAGCCAGATTTTATCTCCTTTCACAGAGATAAGGTGGTCCTCCGGACTAACAGGAAGTTCCTACCTAAGGTGGTTTCAGATTTCCACCTTAATCAATCTATATCTCTTCCAGTGTACTTCACTGACCATTCCTCCTCTGGTGAGAGGAGGCTGCACAGCCTAGATGTGAAGAGAGCCCTTAGTTACTGCAGAGCGTGAGGGTCACAGGTTTGACTCCTCCAACTGTTCCTCACTTATGGCGAGGTTGGTAAGAAGCCCGCCACTAAAAGATCCATTGCCAGGTGATTTCGTCTCTTGTATCCAATTCTGTTATGAAAGCTGGGAAACGTTCCTCCTCAGGCCTGAGGGCTCACTCTACCAGAGGTACAGCTGCTTCCTGGCTGCTGCCAGGGACATCCCTATTTTAGAGATATGTCAAGCAGCTACCTGAAAAACAGTTCACACTTTTACTAAGCATTACTCCCTGGACATCCAGGCTAGGAGTGATGCTGGTTCTGGCACAGCTGTGCTTCAGAGCCTATTCCTAAGTAGGTTCTGTCCTCCTCCATGGAGGTACTGCTGTGTAGTCTGTAATTGTCATAATATAGCAAGACTTCATGTTGTTTGAAGAAAAATTACTCACCTTAGTAATGTTGTTTCTTCTAATGGAGTCTTGCTATATTATGACCCCCCTCCCTGCCTGCCCCTCTCAGAACCTCTGTTTTTGGGATGTGGGTGGGCAGTATGGTGTTGGCACTTAGTTGATGCCCACCTTGTTGTTTTTCACCCTTCCTTTTTTGGGGTGAATTGGTGTTGTGTTTTTCATTTTTTGAGTCTCCTGACTTGAGTCTTTGTTTTGGGACCAAAAATGTGTGTTTATGTTAGTAGCCAGTTGGCTAGTGTAGCTTTTCAGCTTCCACAGAGCCTTAGTGAGTTTTAGCTTGTAAAGATCTGACAGTTTGTGTTTGAAGAACAGACAGAGTTTCCAACCGAGCTCGTGCTCAGAGTTCCATGCCTGGCATGGAAAGTTAACTCTTTCACCTCTGGAGCAGTTCGAAGGTTGGGACTCACTGCAATTGTCATAATATAGCAAGACTCTATTAGAAGAAACAACATTACTAAGGTGAGTAATTTTTTCATCTTGGCCTTGCAGGCACTAGTAAAGAGATGTAGTATGGCAGCACCAAAATGGCAAGACTCTCACAAACTGTTGCCTGGCGTGCAAGTAGAATGCAGAGGTTCTCCAGTATATTTTACCACACTTTCCTTTTTCTACTGCACACTACGGAGGCCTCCAGATCGTCATATTACTCTTACTGTATTTCTTGTTTCTTATGCATTTTATTGCACCCCGACTGACTCCACCCACCAGTAGCTCCACCCTGGTGACCTCACCCCCTGTGGCTCCTCCCATCACAATGATTTTCTCACGATGTAGGAGCACTGCAGTATGTAGATTATGGTATAAGTGAGGGTATCCATGCAAGGCAAGTCTGCTCGCAGATGATACTAAACTCTGTGGGAGGTTTAATAGTAAGGAGAGTGTTACCATTATGAGACAGAATGTGAAAAAATTAGTGAAATAATCTTGTATATGTCAGTTTAGTCCATGCAAAAAAAGTGCAAGGTGATACATATGGGGGGATGAATTTTGGAATTACGTGCTCTATTGTTGGCACACTAGTAGAGAATTCTGGAATGACGTGCTATGTTGTTGGCATGCTAGTAGAGAACACAGAGGAAGAGAGAGACCTGGGAACAATGACAAGCAATAACCTAAATGTCTCTTCTCAGTGTAATAAGGCATACTGGAGTGCTAATAAGATGTTGGGGTGCATAGGGAGTGAGATTATTAGCAGAATCAGGAAGGCAGTACTGTCCCTGTATACATCAGTACAAAGACCACATTCGCAGTATTATGTGCAGTTCAGAGGACAGTATCTAAAGAAGTATAGGAGTAGATTTGAAACAGCACAGGATAGGACCCCAGAGATGATCTTTAAACAACATCGAACAGCGTATGAGGAATGGCTGAAAATTTTTTTGTGTGTGCCCACTGAAGATTAGAAGGGAAACGGGTATGGGACTTGATGGAGACTTTCAAGCTGACAAGGTGGGGTTTGTAGGGAGAACTAATCAGGGTTATTTAATCTGGGAAAAAATATGCCCACTGGAGACCATGCATTTCATTTAGAAAAGGGGAGATTCAGAAACAGACATTAGAAAGTACTACTTCACTGAAAGGGTTGAGTAAGGTTAGAAAAGGCTTCCAGGCAGTGTAGTGGAAGCAAATGCAATAGTGGGGTTTAATAAAACTGCAGTGCATGTAAAGGACTTACTCAATGGGATGTTATGGGAGGGAATAGATGATGCTAGATGCATTTCGAGTAGGAGATCTTGGGACAGACTAGATGAATTGTTTAGGTGTTTTGCTCTGTTTCCGGGGTGAGGGGTTTACACCAACCTGTTTTATTGACAAGGGGAATGTTGCTCAGGACCCTGAAGATCATCACCTACTCTTACCATAGTGCCATGGGATCATTTTTTTTTTTTCCCTCAATTCAATTTTATGGAAGGTTTCAGTGAATAAACATACACAATTCATGAAAAAAAACAGCAAATGTTACATTAAAGGGACACTGTTAGCCTTCTGGTGAATTTTTAGTTTGTATTTATCTGTGGTGCCTGTTGCTATCTGTATACATAGTGGTGAATATAGCCCCCGATTTTCGTGTATTTATTTTTTGTGATTTGTTTAAATCAGAATAGTATTTCAAACGAACTGACCTTTGCCCCATCACCCAGTGCTCAGGCACATCCATGAGTTCAGAATGGCGCAAGAGTGCTGATAGACTTGTGCATGAACAAGTTAGTAATTTTTCCAGCAGTATGAGATACATGCAATATGAGAATGAAGCCAGTTAACTGAACTTGGCAAACTTACTTGCATTCAAAAATGAGCGGTCTAACCCATTAAAAATGAGGTTTGAAAAGTAAAGCCATGACTCCGGGCATGCACATCAGTGCATTGGGTTGTGTGAGAGGCTGAATTCTTTTATGGTGATTTGCTTAGACTTCCCATGATGCTTTGCTTTATTGGGCTGGAGTGTAGCCAGACAATAAAAATGTGCACACCAGAGGACCATGTTTTCAGCCCCATCTGGCACAATAAATGCAATGTTTGTATACCATGACACTGACTGTTGCCCCACCCATGCACTGGTAAATATAGTTTCCATACATTTCACCCTCAGGCACCCACATACCACTCCAGAGCCTATAATGTTGTACAGCACTTGGAATGCAAAGATAGTCTTAGTGGCTTAATTTTCTAGTTTGAACTCCTAGGAATAAAATTACAGAAAGTATCAGCTGATTATGCAGTGTATTTTATGGGACAGTTGCAGCAGTGCAGATCCTTGTTGTTGCCCTCCTAAAATAAAATTGTACACAGTGGAATGCATGGAGTTTGTCTTCCTACACCCATATTCATTGGGGTATGTGTAATTACAACGTGGCTTTATTGCAGATGCCCCTTTCTAAAGTAACCCTTGTTTCAGTACTTTTGTACTGAGGTTCTTATGTCTTTTAGATTACGTGTTACACAGTCTCAAGATAATAAAGTGCACTGTACTCTGTCTCAACCTAATTTGATATGCTGTATCTTGGCTGTTTGTTCTTTATCTTGGTCCAATGAAGTAACCTTTACATTGGACGAATGTGGTGGGCTTAATCTTGGGCTAATGTGTGCTATTCTTTGTTGTAGGCTAATACCGTATATATTTTTTTAAATTTCAGGCTCTACTGTCGCAAGCTTTGGAGAACGAGGGGTCTCAGAAGCTCAGAGCTGAGAAGGTGAGAATTAAAAACTCTTAACTGTTTCCTATGGGGACTGAGATGCAGATGTAATGTTAAAACTGATCTGTTGTTGCAAAGAATTGAGGCTCGAGCTGAAATGAGGAGGCACCATTTTTATGTATTATTTGCTGGAAGTTACAGCCTCCCTGTCAGGTCTCGCTTTTAAAAGAAATTTTAATCTAAATAAGGTTTCCTGGTAGAATACGGGATAAAGAAGTGAAAATTAAACGCAAATATGTTTGTATCCTTCTTCCATCAGCAGTCTCTTTTGGCTGTGCTGTTTATCTCAAGGTATAGGGGATCTCACAATTACTGCCATCCCAGTAGGAGTCACTGTAGGCAGTGATGCTGGAGCTCACAGCCACTCTACTCCCTGCCTCACCCAGCAGTAGACACCATAGACAGCAGTATAGAAGCACTGACCGTGGAGGAGCTCACAGCTCCTCCATTCCAAGGCCTACTCAGCAAGAGTCACTGTTGGTAGGGGTGTAGATGGCAGTGACTATGGGTTTGCTTATAGTCACTTCAGTCCTTTCTTATCAGGATTCTCTGTAGAGTGGTGGTGGTGTACTGTGTGAAACTTCTTAACTGTTCACTGCGCTGACGAAAGATTATTTTCACTGGGGAGACTCACAGATCTGGGTCTGGCGGTGAGGCAGGTGGGGATCTGGGGGCAGGGTGTCATGAATGCTTTCCTCACTGCCATGTTCTACCATTTTCTCCCGGTTCCTCTTGCGGGGGCACACTTGTCAGCATGCACGCATGGAGGCACTTGAATGTTGCAGGGTCCAACAGCACCACTCACTTTTGTGCTCCCAACCCTCACTACCACCGAGGCTCCATCTGGTGGCACTCATTCGGCAGAGCAAGCAGTCCTCCCTCCTTCCCTGACAGAGGAGAGCAGTACCTTGGATGCTCAATCCTCCTGGAGAGTTGGGCTAAGGTGGGGGGAGGATTTGAAAAGATGCTGTTCGCTCCTGGCTGGGTGCCAGGAGCTGACAATTTAATACATGATCTCTGGCATTCTCTGGGGGCTCTTGGCAAAGGGTGGGTGATAGAGGAAAATTTTTTTAACCTCTTTTTTTTTTTTTTTTAAAGTAACTCTGTCAAAGTCAGATACTATGAACAGTACCTTTTATTCATTTTTGTTCCCGAAAGAACAAATAGGCTATTATTTGTGTTATTTTGTAAATACTATTTGTTACTCGCACACCCCTAGCTAGAACAGCAGGGGAGAGCGTGACAATAGTGCAGAGTTTAAACTTGTATTCTAAGTTTTAAAATTAGCATCAAGTTGTTTCTCCAAGGCATCTCACACTGGTGGGATGATGCCATTTGTAAGGTTCATGGATGGATCCCTGAGAAGCAACAACATTACTATAGTGAGTACATTTTTCTTCCTTGTCCACAAGCTTGGGTGATGCATCAAACATAAACATCAGTGTGTGGAGTTTTATTTTCCTGCTTTGCGCTCTCCTGTCCCCAATTCTCATGTCTTTGTATTGTAGCTCCTTATCACTGGCACACTGATGTCTGTTACAGGGAGTATAGTAGGTTGTGCTATGTCAGCCTCAAGTGACACCCTGCTAGTGCTAGCTCCAATCTGTTAGGCTGGGCATTTGCACAACACTAGTTGGGCTGTATATATTACTACAGGGAGATGGGAAATCAGATCAGGAAGTTAGAAGGTAGAGGAAACCTTGTCATTACAGGTGATTTCAATCTGCTTGGGATAGATTGGAATACCTTGGCCACCTCCTGTGCCAGAAAAAATGTCGTCCTGGAAGTTTTCCAGGACTGTTACCTGGTGCAGGGAGTCACACAGGTGACCTGGGATGGTGCCATACCAGATCTGGTGCTGTCCGATGGAGAGCATGTCCAAGATGTAGCTGTGAAGGAACCCCTTGCGGGTGGTGACCATCATACAGAGTGGTTTTACCTCAATATGGGTAAAGAAACAGCTAAGACCAAGATGAAGGTGGTGGACTTCGAGAGCGGACTTTAGATGAATATATTTGTAGGGCATCTTGCAAAAATCAGGCTGGCTGGGGATGGATGCAGAGCAGAAATGGTCTATCACTGAGTTGGGTCTGAATGAGGCCACAAAAGACGGCATGAATTCCCAGAGTAAAAAGTCCAGGAGAAAGAGAGCAAGCTGGTTCAGAATGGACGTGGCAGAGAAGGTGAAGGAGAAGAGGGCAGCCTTTCAGAAGTACAGGCGTATTATGTGTGAGGAGGACATGGAGGTTTACCCAAGGAAATCACAAGAGGCAGGGAGAGTGGTCCGAGCAGCTAAAGCTGCAAAGGACCTAAGGCTAGCATAGGAGATCGGGGGGGGGGGGGACTTCAGATATATAAGGGAGAGAAGATGCAGTAAGGAAGGGATTGTTAGGATCAAGAAGGAGGGGTGTGTGATGGGGAAAGGGAACCAGAGCCATGTATTCTTTTGATTAATTTTTTCTTTTCTAAATATATATCGGCTTCAGGTGCAAGATAATTACCAGATCACATGATCAAGTAGTATGTGACTACTTGTGTTAGCCAGGGTGGAGGGATCGATGTTCTCATGGGAAAGTTAACAGGAAGGCTAGGGAGGAGGAGGCAATAAAGCAATAAACCCAGTGGGGAGTCCTTCCTGGAGATGTTCCCGTGTTGGACAAGGGATCCAGATGCATGTCGCAATGTTAGCAAGGAGGTGTTGAAATATGGGTGGAGACACACACACACACACACACACACTCTCTCTCTCTCTCTCTCTCTCTCTCTCAAAGAAGGCTGGGACAACATGGAACTGTCACTCAGTGTGTGTGAGACCCCTCCCCACAAGGAGTGAGAAATATATTGTGATGCTGGAAGTAAGCTCTTCCTCTTGGACCCTGTGGTACATCTGAAATTGATAGCCGTGCAGCTAGAAGTCTAATAAGAAAGACAGTTTAGGGAAAATTATTTTCTTCAGACAGCAGCAGGTTTTAGGTGAGAATAGCTCAGAATTCTGCTATACACTATCTGTCTGTCTGTTCAACCTGCTTTTATTTTCTTCTTCTTAGTAAATGTACAACCCTTTTGTTTTCCTGTAAATACATCCTGTTGTAAATACTCGTAGTCTTTTAGTAAAACTTCTAGTTTATTAGAATCAGTAACAGCTTGTTTTATTTAAAAAGGGTAATTCTACTATTTCTGCTGGACTCTGTTTGCAGTCCCTCTCTGAAGGGGCAGTCTACCCACAGTTATTGTGTTTGACCTTCCTGACCTTGAACAAGTAGGAGATAAAAAAAAAAACAGGTTCTAGGGACATGGATATGTTGTTCATCCACACTTATTGGCAGGTATCCTTGCCGCTTTAAATCTTGCCGGAAGGTCTTCAAGCTGGTTCCTCCCACCCACCCGGGTGGTAAAACTCTCGGCTCCGCCCCATGATGCCAGATCTTCCTTACCGCTTGGAAGCTCAGGTTCCCTCCTTAACGCTCTGCGTATAAGACTGGTTCCTAATTCTTCGGTTTTGCGAATTTAAAAGTTTTTGCACTTCTAGACTTCGGTCTTCTATCCCTCGCGGCTGCGGTGGACAAATTGACTCCCGGTTTTCGGAGATGCCCTTGCAGGCAGAAGATGTCTCGGACAGATCAGCACTCCACGTGTGTCTACTGTTTAGGCCTTGAGCACGACCCGCAGGCTTGCGACCTGTGCTCTTCCTTCTAAGCCTACGTCCTCGAAGACCGTGCTGCCCGTTTACAACTGGGGCGTCCCGAGAAACGTTTTCCTCCGGTAAAGTCAAAAGAGGCCCGGTCGGTGGTCTCCGCGGCGGCGGGCTCGGCAGATCAGCTAGAGCAGATGATCGCCCTCGAAGAGGAGGCGGCGCGGGCCGCATCTTCCTCGGCCGCGGCATTTATCCCACTCTCCCTGGGTTCCTCTTATACAGCTTCTTTTAAGGAGCTTTGTCTGCCCCTCTCCACTAAGGGAGAGGGATCAACGTCTGCTGGACCTTCTTCTCGGTCCAAAAAGAAAGACAAGGGTAAGTCCCTCCGTCGACGCTCTTGGGAGCCGGAAAGGTCCCTCTCCCCGAGTTGTCGACCATCGACTTCGGTCGATCGTTTGGCTTCGGCCACTGGTCTCACGGTGTCCCCGTCAGGCCAGTTGACCGAGACTCCCGTCGATGCAGTCGAGATTTTTCTCGACCCGTTGGACGGGTTGTTGCCAGGCGAAGCCGAGAATCCTCTCTCCGCGGTTCCCCCGTTGGGAGTTGAGGATCCCGTGGGCTTGCCAGTGCCTCTGGTTCCGGAGCCCTCGGGTGAACCCTCCGAGCCGAGGGGAGAGCCGGTTCCCCCCGTCCCCTCCCCGCACCGCCTTCGGAAAAGCCGAGGTTCTCGGTCTCGGACTTCTTCGCGGTCCAGCTGATCCCGCCGTCATAGGCGGTCTCGGTCTCGGCACTGCGGTAAGCGGTGCCGCCGCTCCCCCTCGGCCCTCCTCCTCGGACGAGGAGGCTTCACGTAAGTTATGTCGGCGGTACGAGGACCTCATGTGACAATAGTTCTTCTGACTGGAACAAGCCGACGCCGCCGCCTTCCCCCGCCATTATGGTTGTCATCGAGCGGGCTTCAAACAACCCCTCGACTTACCCGAGGAGCCTGTTCCCAGGCCGGGTTGTTCGGCCAAACCAGCTGCTCCACCGATTCCGGTGGAACCTCCGCCTCCACAGCCGTTATTTGGGGCTCCGACCAAGAATTCTCGGTCGGCTCAGGGACTGCCCCATAGGCTGTCTGTCACCCTCACTCCCGATCGACCTCGGCAGGTGGAGGGTGGCTCAGGCCTGAGGCAGCTCTTTGCGGACTCTTCAGAGTCCGATGGTGATTCCTCCCTTTTCTCCAGGCGAGTAGACTTGGAGTCCTCTGGCGGTCAGTCGATGGACGATAGCCCTTCGTCCTATCTGGGATTGCTTCGGCTCATCTCGGAGTCCACTGGGCTGAAGCTCGAACCTGTGTCTAAGCGGGCCAGGTATCCCCTCACGGAGATACTGGACCGAGGGGAATTCCCCTACGGAGGCTTTTCTGGTGGCCGAGGCCATAGTGGGCCCGGCCTCGGAGCTCTGGCAGCGCCCTGCTTCCTGTCCTGCGCCCTCGGCCAGGATGGCCAGGAAGTATGCGGTCCCTACCGGTTCCTTGTCTGGTTTTTCAGAACACCCCTCAGCCGAGGGGCTAGTTACCGACAGCGTTTCTGGCGCCAGGAACGCTTAGGACGTGACAAACCTCCCGACAAGGAGTCCAAGAAATTGGACTATGCCGGTGCAAAGTCTACGCTGCATCCTCCCTCGGCCTTCATCAGGCCAGTTCGGCCATACTCGTGGCACATTTCTGTCATGCCCTGTTGGGCTCCCTGGACGAGGTAGTTCCTCATCTTCCGGCGGACCTGCAGACCACAGTTAGGCAGGTGCGGGACTAGGGCAGGGTAGTGGCCAAACAGCAGCTTCAGACTGCTCTGGACATTGGGGACTCATGTGCCAGGTCAGTAGCGGCTGCAGTGGCTATGCATCGTCGGGCTTGGCTGAGGATATCCACCTTCACTTCGGATACCCAGCACAAGTTGGCGGGTGTCCCCTTCCTGGGGACCGACCTCTTCGGCCCTGGGGTGGAAGGTCACCTGCAGAGGATCGAGAAGTCCAGTGCTACCTTGGACTCAGTCTCATCCGCACAGAAGGACAAAGGCTGCAGCCCACAGCCTAAGCCCTTTCGTCCCTCTGCGCCCGCGGCACGTCCGGCCCAGCAACGTCAGGGCCAGCAGGCTCGAGCTTGGCATCCCAAACCCAAGCCCTCGGCTTCCTCCTCCAGCAAGCAGGGAGGTAAAGGCCCTGGAGGTCCCTCGGCTGGTCCTTCCTCCAAGCCTGCCCAGTGATGGGTTGAGGTGTCGCCCAACCCCATCGCTCACTCCCAGGTGCCCCCATGGGGGGCGGCCACACTTTCTTTCCACCTGGTCCGTTATCACCACAGACCGTGGGTGTTGGAGGTGGTGGGAAGGGCCTGCCTCTGGAGTTCGAGCAGGCCCCACCTCCTTCAGAGCCGTCACGACCTTTGGGGGCCTGGGTCCGAAGCTCTCGTCGGCTTGCCGAGCTGACATCGCCTCTCTTCGTAGAAGGAGGTGATCAGAGAGGTGGCGGACCCTCCCTCAGACCCGGGTTCGTGTCCAGGTACTTCCTGGTTCCGAACGACGGGGCTGGCGCCCCATTCACACCTACACGACTCTAAACAAGTTCCTAAGGTCCGAACCTTCAGGATGGTCACTCTGGCTCAGATAATACCATCCTTGGAACACGGCGCAGTGGTTCTGCTCTCTGACCTGCAGGACGTGTTTTTCACGCCCCTATCCATCCGCTACATCAGAGGTTCCTTCGCTTTCCGGAGGGATCCCTTGAGTTCCAAGCCATGACCTTCGCTTATCTCCAGCTCCCAGGGTCTTCACCAAATGCATGGCAGTGGTGACAGCATTCTGCGGCGCCGAGGGGTCCGGGTTACCCTTACCTGGATGATTGGCTGATAGCAGCCCCCTCCAGACAGGGAGGTGGAGCGGTCCAGAGATCTGGCCTCCAGATTTGTTTCCAGGTCGGCCTCCTCATCAACGAGGCCAAGTCGGAACTCGAGCCAAAGCAGGTGATTCTTTTCATCAGGCGCAGCTCGACTCTCTTGAGGCCAGAGCACGGCTCCCGGACAGGCCAGTGTTCTTTCCTCCTTGCCCAGTCATGTCTGGTTGGGCACTGCGCCCTGCCCGGACTTCCTGCGCCTCCTGGGTCTCATGGCAGCCTGTACCAGCGTGGGTCCGCTGGGCCCGCTGGAACATGCGCCCTTCAGTGGGGCTGGCCAGCCAGTGGTCCCAACGCTGCGATCCATTAGACCAGCTAGTGACGGTGACCCAGGGGATGTGGAACGCTCTCCAGTGGTGGACCGTTCCAGTTCATCTGCAGGAGGGCATCCCATTTGTCCACCCCTGGGCGACGGTCTCTCTATCGACCGATGCCTCTCTGATGGGTTGGGGTGCCCATCTGGGGGAACACCGAGCGCACGGCCTCTGGTCCCCGCGGGAGTCCCGATGCCACATCAACCTGCTGGAGCTCCGAGCGGTCCGCCTAGCTCTCACCGCCTTTGCTCCGTTTCTTCGGGGTCAAGTGGTCCGGGTCCAGACGGACAATACCACGACCATGTACTATCTAAACCACCAGGGTGGGACGCGCTCCATGCTTCTATGCAAGGAAGCTCTCCGCATCTGGTCACTCGTGCGCAGCCTGTTGGCGGATCTCCTAGCCATTCATGTTGCAGGAGCCTCCAACACCCTGGCCGATGCCCTAAGCCGGATAGAGGCTGCGTCCCACGAGTGGTCTCTCCTGCCGGAGGTAGTACAAGATCTATTCTCTCATTGGGGCACACCTCAGGTGGACCTGTTTGCCTCCAGGGAGAATGCGGCTAGGCTGTTCTTGCCCGGCCTCAGCAGGGCTCGCTGCAGGGGATGCCTCGAGGCCGTGGACCCCGGCCTTAAGTTCTACGCCTTTCCCCTTCTCCTTGATGCAATTGCTTCTCAACGCAAGGAGGACAAGGCGCAGGTGATTCTGATAGCCCCAGACTGGCCCTCGCCAGTACTGGTACCCAGATCTCCTCAGCCTCAGCTCCAGGCTCCCGAGGCAGCTTCCAGCTCGCCCGGACCTGCTCTCAGTCAATCAGGGAAGGTATTCCATCCGACCTTTAATCCTGCACCTGACGGCCTGGTTCCTGAGCTGCCAGAGTTCCAGGCCTTGGGTCTTTCCGACGAGGTCCTCAACATAGTTGAGGCGTCCTTAGAGTCGACCAGAAATGCTACGCCTTCAAATGGAAGAGATTTCCATTTGGTGCCAGGGCAAGGGCCGGACCCTTCCTCCTGTTCCTCTGGCGAGCATATTGGACTACCTTTGGTCCCTTTCAGCAAGGGCTTAGGTCGACAACCCTTAAGTGCACCTGGCAGCCATCTCTGCTACCGGAAGCAGTCGGTGGCGCAGGAGAAGGTGGTCTGGTGCTTTTCAAAGGCCTTGATCACATTTCCTCCGTGCGAGAACCTCCACCTCCATGGGATCTACTGCTGGTACTGGCAAAGCTGTAAGTGCTTATTCAACCAATGCACAGGTGTGAACTCTCACCTGTCGTGGAAGACCGCCTTCTTGGTGGCTATCATGTCAGCCAGAAGGATGGGAGAGCTCCAGGCGCCTGCATCGAGTCTCCTTACCTGGTCTTCCACAGGACAAGGTTGTCCTGCGCCACACCAAATTCCTTCCAAGGTGGTGTTGGAGTTTCACCTTAACCAGGTGTTGACTCTGCCGGTGTTCTACCCCAATCACACCTGGAGGTCAATATAGGCTCCATACTGTGGACCCTAGAAGGGCGCCATTATAAGGGAGCGCACGGCTGAAATTGGGAGAGGTTCGCCAGCTGTTTGTCACCCACGCTGAAGCCGCACCTGGCAGACCTGCAGCCAAGCGGACAATAGGCAGGTGGGTCACCTCCTGCATAGATCTCTGCTATAAGTTGGCGGGCATGGAGCCTCCCAGAGGATATGAGCTCATTCTACCCGGTCATACTGCTGCATCGTGGCTGCTTCCAGGGACGTCCCTATCCAGGAAATCTGCAGGGCTGCTACCTGGAAGTCAGCACACCTTCATCACCCATTACCACATCGACCTTGAGTCACGCCGATGCTGGTTTTGGGGCCTCGGTTCTCCAGTCTCTATTCCCAAATAGGGGTGTGCTTGCCTCCTCCTCCCGGAAAACTGCTAGAGTTCGTTATAGTGTGGATGAACAACATATCCATGTCCCTAGAAATACAGGTTACTCACCGTGGGAGTTCTAGGAATGGATATGTTGTTCATCCACACGACCCACTCGACCCCCGGCTTCATCAAGATAACCCGAGCTTCCAGCGGTCAGATTCGAGACAGGCGTCGAGAGTTTATTATCGGTGGTGGACAGCTGAAGATCTTTCCAGATGGAAGCTGCAGATAGCTCGTTAATTGCGGATGAACAACATATACCATTCCTAGAACTCCTGTTACAGGTGAGTAACCTGTATTTCTAGGACATGATATGTTGTTCATCCACACCTCATTGGCAGTATCCTTGCCGCTTAACATCTCGCCGAAGGTCTTCAAGTTTGTTCTCCCACCCACCCGGTGGTATAACTCGCCCGCCTCCCCATGACGCCAGATCTTCCTTACCGCTTGGAAGCTCAGGTTCCCTCCTCAACGCCTTCCGCGCTTGCGACTGGTTCCTATTTCTCCGCTTATGGATTTAAAATAAAATTTGCAAAGACTTCAGTCTTCATCCTCGCGGCCGCGCGGACAAATCGAATCTCGGATTTCGGAGATGCCCATGCGGGCAGAAGATGTCTCGGACGGATCCTCACTCCACGTGTGTATATTGCTTAGGCCTTGAGCACGCACCCGCAGGCTATGCGACCTGTGCTCATCTTTCTTGGCCCACGCCCTAAGACCGTTGCCCGATTGCAACTGGGCCGCCCCGAGAAGCGCTTCTCCGTGAAGTCCAAGGAGGCCCGTTAGGCGTGTTCGCGGGCGCGGCTCGGCGGATCAGCTCGAGCGGATGGTCGCCTCAAGAGGAGGCGGCGCGGGGTCGTATTTTCCTCGCCGCGGCATTTATCCCGCCTCCTCTGGGTTCTTCTACACGGCTTTTTAAGGAGCTTTGTCTGTCCCTCCACTAAAGTGAGAAGGCCTGCGCCTGCTGGACCTTATCTCGGTCCAAAAAGAGGGACAGGGTAAGTCCTCCGTCGACGCTCTTGGGAGCGGGAAAGGCCTTCCTCGGGCCGCCGAGACCGTCAAGCTTGCCGACCGTCTAGGGCTCGCCACTGGCCTCACGGTGTCCCGCCAGGTCAGTTGACCGAGACTCGACTCGATGAAGTCGAGATTTTTCTCGACCCATTGGACGGGCTGTCGCCTTTAGCAGCCGAGATTCTCTCCCGGGTTCCCCCGGAGGAGTTGAGGATCCTGTGGCTCGCCTGTTCCGTGCTCGAGCCGCCGGATGGACCATCCAGCCGGGCGGGAGTGCCGGTTCCGCCGACACCCTCCCCGCACCACCTCGGAAATTCGGGACCTCGTCTCGTCTGACCTCTTCATGTCCAGCCGATCCCACCGGCCAGGCGGTCTCGTCCTGCACTGGCAAGCGGCGCCGCTGCCCTCGCCCTCCTCCTCGGATGAGGGAGGCTTCGCGAAATTACGCCGACGGTATGAGGACCTGCGTTGCAACAGTTTCTCCTGGTCGGGAATAAGCCTAATTGCCGCCTTCCCCGCCATTATGGCTGTCACCGAACGGCCGACACAACCCCCGACTTGTCCGAGGAGCCTATACCCAGGCCGGTTGTTCTGCCAAAACCAGCTGCTCCACCGATTCCGGTGGAACCTCCGCCTCCACAGCCACCAATTGGGGCTCCGACCAAGGATTCTCGGTCGGCTAAGGGTCTACCCCATCGGCTGTCAGTTACCCTCACTCCCACCGACCTCGGCAGGTGAAGGGTGGCTCAGGCCAGAGGCAGTTTCGGGGACTCTTCCGAGTCCGAAGATGATTCCTCCTTCTTCTCCAAGCGACTGGACTTGGAGTCTTCAGGAGGTCAGTCAATGGACGATAGCCCGTCAGTCTTCCTAGGACTGCTTCGCTCATCTCGAGTCTACCGGATGGAGCTCGAACCTGCTTCCAAACGGGCCAGGTATCCTCACGGAGATTCTGGACCGAGGGATTCTCCGACGGAGGCCTTCCGTGGCCGAGGCTAAGTGGGTCCGCACTGGAACTTTGGCAGCGCCTGCTTCCTGCCCTGCGCCGCCAGGATGGCCAAGAAGTATGCGGTCCCTACCGTTCTTTGTCCGGTTTTGAACACCCTCTGCTGGAGGGGTTGTTAACGACAGCGCTGCCACGGGCAACGCCAGGGATGTGACAAACCTCCTGACAAGGAGTCCAAGAAATTGGACTATGTCGGGCGAAAAGTTCACGCAGCCCTCTCTGCCCTCGCAGGCCAGTTCGCCGCCCCATGGCACATTTTCTCATGCCCTGTTGGGCTCCCCTGGATGAGGTCATCCTCATCTTCCCGCCGATCTGCAGACTACGGTTAAGCAGGTGCGGACCAGGGCAGGGCAGTGGCCAAACAGCAGCTCCAGACTGCTTTGGATATAGGGGACTCATGTGCTAGATCGGCGGTCAGTAGTATATATAAGGGCCGGCGGGCTTGGCTGAGGATATTCACCTTACTTCGGATACCCAGCATGTTGGCGGATGTTCCTTTTTGGGACTGACCTTCGGCCCTGGGGTGGAAGGTCACCTGCAGAGGATCGAGAAGTCCAATGCCACCTTGGACTCGGTCTCTTCCGCCAGAAGGACAAAGGCCGAACCACAGCCTAAGCCCTTTCGCCCTTCTGTGCCCCGCGCGCCTCCGGCCCAGCAACGTCAGGCCAGCAGGCTCGGCCTGGCATCCCAAACCCAAGCCGCCGCTTCCTCTAACAGGAGGCAGGGAGGAAGGGCCAGGAGGTCCCTCGCCGGTCCCTCCTCCAAGCCTGCCCAGTGACGGCTGAGGGTGTCGCCTCATCCCCTGGCTACCTCCCTGGGTCCCCTGCGGGGACGGCCCGCACTTCTCTCGCCTGGTCCGCTGTTATCACGGACAGGTGGGTCTTGGAGGTGGTGGGAAGAGGCCTGCCTCTGGAATTCGAGCAGGCACCACCCTTCAGAGCCGCCGCCTCGGGGGCTCGATCCCCAGCCTCACTGGCGGCCGCCGAGCCGACATCGCCTCCTCCTCCAGAAGGAGGTGGTAAGAGAGGTGGTGACCCTCCTTCAGACCCAGGGTTTGTGTCCAGGTACTTCCTGGTTCGAACGGACGGGGCTGGCGCCCATTCTCACTCCACACGACCTAAACAAGTTCCTCAAGGTCTCGAACCTTCAGGATGGTCACTCTGGCTCAGATAATACCATCCTTGAACGCCAGCGGTGGTTCTGCTCTGACTTGCAGGACGTTAAGCCACGCCCTATCCGTCTGCCTCACCAGAGATTCCTTCGCCCGAGCGGAAGGATCCCTCGAAGTTCCAAGCCATGCCCTTCAGCTTGTCTCCAGCTCCCAGGGTCTTCACCAAATGCATGGCAGTGGTGACAGCATTCTCGCGGCGCCGAGGGGTCCGGTGTACCCTTACCTGACGACTGGCTGATAGCAGCTCCTTCCAGGAGGAGGCGGAGGGTCCAGAGATCTGGCCTCCAGGTTCTGCTTTCAACTGGGCCTCCTTATCAACGAGGCCAAGTCGGAACCTCGAAATAAGCAGGATTCTATTCATCGGGCGAGTTCACTCTCTTCGAGCCAGAGCTGCCCCGCGGACAGGGCCGAGGTTCTTTCCTCCTTTCCCGATCATTTCTGGTTGGGCAATTCGCCCCTGCCCCGGGACTTCCTGCGCCTCCTGGGTCTCATGGCGGCCTGCACCAGCGTGGTCCGTTGGGCCGCTGGAACATGCGTCCCCTTCAGTGGGGACTGGCCAGCCAGTGGTCACAACGCGGATCCCTTGACCAGCTTGTGTCGGTGGTACAGGGATGTGGAACGCTTCCAGTGGTGGACTGCTCCAGATCATTTGCAGGAGGGCATCCTGCTCGGTCCGCCCGAGCCGACGGTCTCTATCGACCGATGCCTCTCTGATGGGTTGGGGTGCCCATCTGGGAACACTGGGCTCATGGCCTCTGGTCCTCAAGGGAGTCCCGATGCCACATCAACCTGCTGGAGCTCCGAGCGTCCGCCTAGCTCTCACCGCCTTTGCTCCGCTTCCTCCGGTCAAGTGGTCCGAGTCCAGACGGACAATACCACGACTATGTACTATCTGAACCGCCAGGGCGGGACGCGCCCATGCTTCTATGCAAGGAAGCTCTCCAGATGGTCACTGTGCAAGAGCCTGGAGGCGGATCTCCTAGCCATTCACGTGGCAGGAGCCTCCAACACCCTGGCCGATGCCCTGAGCCGGATAGGGGCTGCATCCCACGAGTGGTCTCTCCTGCCGGAGGTAGTACAGCATCTGTTCTCCCTTTGGGGCACACCTCAGGTGGACCTGTTTGCCTCCATGGAGAACGCGAAGCTGAGTCTGTTCCATGCCCGCCTCAGCAGGGCTCGCTGCAGGGGATGCCTTCTCGAGGCAATGGACCCCGGGCTCTTTACGCCTTTCCCATTTCCCTTGATCCACAAGGTGCTTCTCAAGGCGAGGAGGGACAGCGCGGTGATTCTGATAGCCCCAGACTGGCCTCGCCAGTTCTGGTACCCAGATCTCCTCAGTCTCAGCTCCAGGACTCCGCGGCAGCTTCCAGCTCGCCCGGACCTGCTCAGTCAATCAGGGAAGGTGTTCCATCCGGACCTTCAATCCCTGCACCTGACGGCCTGGTTCCTGAGCTGCTAGAGTTCCAGGCCTTGGGTCTTTCCGACGGAGGTCCTCAATGTAGTTGAGGCGTCCCGTAGGAGTCAACCAGAAAATGTTATGCCTTCAAATGGAAAAGGTTTTCCATTTGGTGTCAGGCAAGGGCTTGGACCCTTCCTCCTGTTCCTTGGCAAGCATCTTGGACTATTTATGGTCCCTTTCTAGTCAAGGGCTTAGGTCGACGACCTACAGGGTGCACCTGGCAGCCATCTCTGCTTACCAGGCGCGGGCGGGAGGCAGTCGATGGCGCAGGAGAAGGTGGTCTGGCGCTTTTCAAGGCCTTGATCACATTTCCTCCAGTGCGGGAACCCCACCTCCGGTGATCTACTGCTGGTACTGGCAAAGCTCATGGGCAAGCTCATTCGAACCTATGCACAGGTGTGCTCTTCTCACCTGTCGTGGAAGACCGCCTTTCTTGGTGGCTATCACGCCAGCCAGAAGGATGGAGAGCTCCAGGCGCTTTCCATCGAGTCTCCTACCTGGTCTTCCACAGGGACAAGAGTTGTCCGCGCCTCACCAAATTCCTTCCGGAAGGTGGTCGAGTTTCACCTTAACCAGGTGTTGACTCTGCCGGTGTTCTACCCAATCACACTCGGAGGTCGAATATAGGCTCCATACTCTGGACCTAGAAGGCAGCCGCTTATTATAAGGCGCCGCGGAAATTGGAGAGGTTCGCTAGCTGTTTGTCACCCACGCTGACAAGTCGCATCCGGCAGACCTGCAGCCAAGCGGACGATAAGCAGGTGGGTAACCTCCTGCATAGATCTCTGCTATAAGTTGGCGGGCATGGAGCCTCCCAGAGGGATAAGAGCTCATTCTACCCGCCATACTGCTGCAACGGTGGCTGCTTCCAGGACGCCCTATCCAGGAAATCTGCAGGGCTGCTACCTGAAGTCAGCAAACACCTTCATTACCCACTACCACATCGACCTTGAGTCACGCCGGGATGCTGGTTTGGGGCCTCGTTCTCCAGTCTCTTCCCAAGTAAGTATATGGGGTGTGCTGTCTTGCCTCCCTCCTCCCGGAGAACTGCTAGAGTCTGCCAATGATGTGGATGAACAACATATCCATGTCCCTAGAAATACAGGTTACTCACCTGTAACAGGAGTTCTAGGAATGGTATATGTTGTTCATCCACGACTCCACCCGACCTCCGCTTCGACGCACAACCCGAGCTTCCAGCGGCCGGTTCAGGCGTCCTGGGGCGGAGCCGAGAGTTATACCACCCGGGTGGGTGGGAGGAGCAAGCTTGAAGACCTTCCGGCAAGATTTAATGCGGCAAGGATACTGCCAATGAGTGTGGATGAACAACATATACCATTCCTAGAACTCCTGTTACAGGTGAGTAACCTGTATTTTCCTGCTTCCTGTTGGTAAAAACCACAATGGTGGCGGTGAACTTGAAGTCCCTGGTGTGGGATTTTTGTCACAGGGGGATGGGCGGAAAACAATGGAGAACAGGCTGTGGCACTAAATGAGTACTTCAGCTCTATATACACTAAGAAAAAGGACAGACCTATGCCACAGGGGATTGTTGGGGTAAGAATGGGGGGGGGATGAAACAGTTGGGGAGATCAAGGTGGATAGGGTCTTAGAAGGTCTCAGGGCCCTTTGGGTGGACAAGGCATCTAACCAGGACAGCATACACTTGAGGGTCCTGAGAGAACTGGTGGAGGTATTGGCGGCTCCCCTGGCAGGTCTGTTTAAGACGTCACTAGTGACAGGGTGTATCCCTCAGGACTGGAGAATGGCTCATGTGGTGCCACTTCACAAGAGCGGTCCCAGAGATGAACCTGTCAGAAGAACATGATAGAATATTTCGACGGGGTCACAAGGTCATTAGACAAAGGCCAGGCAGTGGATGCACTATACCTGGATTTCAATGAGGCCTTCGACTCTGTGCCACATAGAAGGTTGCTTAACAAACTGAGTAACCTGGGAGTCGGGGACAAGCTGCTGGTGTGGGTTAGGAGCTGACTGCAGGAAAAGAAATAGTGATGGTAGGGGGTGAACTCTCCAAGCCTAAACCTGTGATCAGCAAGGTACCCCAGGAATCCATACTTGGTCCAATGTTATTCAACATCTTTACTGGTGACATAGCGGTAGGGGTCAAAAGTGAGGTCTTCTTTTTCGCAGATGATACTAAGATCTGTGGAAGGGTTGACAGAGAGCAATGGAGACAGGAACTCGGGGAGGATATGGCCAGACTAGAGAAATGGTCTGCAATCTGGCAGTTGGGGTTCAACGCCAAAAAAGTGCAAGGTCATGCACCTGGTAGCTAGGAACCCATGGGCCAGCTACTGGCTAGGGAGTGTACAGGTGTCCAGCTCCAAGGAGGAAAGGGATCTAGGGGTGATAGTCGGGTGACATGAAACACTCTACGTGGTGTTGTAAAGTGGCAGCCAAAGCAAATAAAATGCTGGGATGCATCGCCAGAGGAATCACCTCCAGGAGGTAGGAAGTCATTCTGCCCTTGTACAGGTCATTGGTTAGACCACATTTCGAGTACTTATGCAATTCTGGTGCCCATATTTGAAGAAGGACGTCAAACTACTTGAGGGGTCCCAGCATAGGACAACCAAGATGATCCAGGGCATGGGGGACAAACCATATGATAAGTTAAGGGAGCTCAATATGTATTCCTTGGAAGACAGAAGGGAAAGGGTGGATATGTTAGAAACCTTCAGGTATCTAAAGGGTATAAACAGGGTTGGAGTGGAGGACATTTTCAATTTCAAAAGGGAGGGGACCACTAGGGGCCGCAGTCTGAAACTTGTGGGGGATAGGTTTAAAAAGGAAATGAGAAACTTTTTCACGGAAAGGGTGGTGTCAGAGTGGAATGAACTGCCTGAGGAGGTGATATCACTGAAAACAGTGGGAAGTTTTAAAGGGGTGGGACAGGGTGAAAATGCGAGTGGAAGGAGGAAGGGATGGGGGTGAGGTTCACTGGGGCAAGAGGAGGGTGGGGCAGCTCCAGTTAAACAGACTGAGCTGCACATTTGAGCAGACTCGATAGACCACTAAGGCCTTTTTCTGCTGGCAATTTTCATATGTTTGTACACAGATTCTTTTCCCATCTATCCCAGAGCACCAGCAGCATACCAGGAGCAACTCACTCCATGGAGCAGTAGAGATCCAGCATTGGTTTTATCTGTTTCAGTCACAGCAAATCTGGTCTTTTATCATTTTTGCAAATTATTTATCTAGACTAGCCCAGCTGAGATGCAAAATCTTCTGCTTTTGGTGGTGTTCTGCTTATATTTAATTTTATAGCTAAGATGACAGAATCAGTGGAGGTCGAGTGACTGCTCAGGGTCACCGAGTGAGTTGTGCTGTGATGAGTGAGATTCAGATCTGTGATCTGCTCCACTCACTGGACCACACTGCTCTTCCTCTAGATTAAGTTCAGCCTTCATGGTCTAGTGCAGAGGGGTGATACCATGCCCTGTGCCTCAGTGAGTGGAGTCTTTCTGCTGGTTGCACAAAACTGTTTAATAAGTTAGAATGAGTATACCTAACATTATGTCCCTAATTTGCATTTCCACGTAGCTGATTTCACTAAACACCTGCCTTGTTTACAGTGGAGGTGGCCTGATACACGCTTCTTATTATTTCAAAGTTGGCAAGTTTCCCAGGCTCTGTTTACAAAATGTATTTATTTATTTAAATATTTGGCCAGGCAAGTACACTAAGCCGTAAACTGCTTGTTTTCAGATGCATCCTGGGGATGGAGATGTGAGTACATAAATTAGCAAGGAATACAGAAGTGACATGCATACAATAAAACTGGTGCATATTTACATATACAGAGTGTAAATATATTTCGGATTGTCCAGGTACCATGAACGAATCAGTACTTAAGCAACAAGCAAATTGCATGAAGATCAAACATTAGTGGAATTATACTGGGGGGTGGGGGGTAGTCCCAATACATGGGGGAGGGGGAAAGTAACTGGAGTGAGGGTGAGGAGAGATGTGGGAGGTAAGGAGGGAGGCTTGGGTGCGGAATTAAAAGCAGGAACAGACATGAGAGGCATGCTCACTGAGAAGTTTTAGGGGAGAGGGGTCTGAGGCGGTTAGACAGGGGAGCCTGTAGGAGAAGGCAGCCTTGGGGCAATTGGAAGAGAAGGAGCGAGCCAGAGCTTCTCACAGAGTAAGAGTCAGGGAGAGGATAGCTTAGGAGACTACTACGGTAATTGGGGAGGAGCCAACCAAAGCTTGGAAATGAGGTATTCGTAGTGAGAGAGAGAGAGAGACTACTGCCCTCAAGGGAGGAGAGGGAAAGGGAGGGGTAGAGGGAACAATGATGGGTACATGTGTGGTGGGGCAGTTTAGGGCAAAACAAAGAGTAGAAAAGGGGTCCCACTCTGACCAGGGTAGTTTGGGAAGCAGCACTATATATGACATCCCCGTAATCAAAAGCTGGTAGGATCATTTTCACAATACTCTCCTGTCATACAGGGAGGGGAAACATAATTTATTCTGATAAGGCTGATATGGTGCCCAAAGATTTGGGTGGAGCTTTCTAAGGACAGCGTCTGTATATCAGGAGAAATCAAGGTGTTGTGCAGCCAGATTGCCAGGTAGCATGGGGACCTCTACTGGGGGAGGCATCCACAGTAGTGCATACCGGGGGGGGATTGAAGTTTGGGCCAATGTTGCCTGTTACCAAAGGTCATGGAGACAGATGTTTGGCATTTAGGGTAAGATGATTAGCACAGAGCCAGAGTTCTCCCAGAGAGTGGTGAACATATGGAATAACCTACTGGCATAGACAGTAGATTTAAATCAATTGCAGACCTTTAGGGTAAACCTTGACAAATTTCTGATTAACAAGGGAATTAAGAGTATTCTGGGTAGTAGAATGGGTAGGGTTAATGAATGTATGTTTACACTATGAATACTCCCCTTATAAAGCAGGGGATGGATCTCTTAGGTCTAAACTATATTTGGACCTGAAATTGCTATGTTAGTGTACTGTGTTACTGTGCATGTCACTAAGAACTCACCAGAGCCAGAAGACTTGCGAAGGTGACAGCCAGAGTCCGAACTCTAAAGCAGCCTGTATGCTCAGCAGAGATCCAAGGGAGATGGGATTAGTTAACCTGGACCGAATGAAAAGGGATGTGGATATCTCAGACAACAGTGACTTTACTGTGAAAAGTACTGAGGGCTTCTTAAATATCGAACTTAATGAGATGCACTGCACCGGTCTGTGTTGGACAGGTAATGCAGTAGGACAGACAGGTTAAGGGACCTGAAGGACCTTAGCAAGGTAGTTTTCTTGAAGGGGGTGCAGCTTTGGTGTGGGAATCGTTGCACATGCATTAGATTTTCTTATGGTTTCTGAGTTCGTCCAGGTATGCGTCAGCTTCCAAAATACAATGAAGGTAGGAGGAGAGAACACAGTTAATAAGAGAATGGGTTGATGAATAGAAGTTAAGTCCAGTATTTTCCATGATATGCTAAGTGTGGTGGAGAGCCTGGAGGTTTTGAACTACTATTTTATAAGGTGGGGGACCAGATGGTATTAAAGTTCCTCAGCACCAGTAGTTCACTTGAGCAAGCAGGGGAAGAGCTAGAGGACATTAAGTTGAGGAAGACCTCAGGTTTTGAACCCTGGCATCAGTAAGTACCGGCAGTATAAATTAGAAGGGAGAATGGGATGGAGGGTTTACACAGCAAGATCTCTTGGTCAGAGGAGGTAACAGAAATAAGCTATCTCAAATCAGAGGCTGTTCAAGGTGTACACTGCTACCCCACCAATCCTCTTGCCCAGCTCTTGTCTGAATAGAGTGAAACCGTCCAGGGAAATATTAGCATCAGCAACCCTGATGGCTAGGACTTGGATTTGTCCAGTATTTCAGGAAAGAGGTGGAGAACACACAGTCAGAGCTGGTCCTGCTGAGTAAGAGGCTGTGGATTTAGAGTTAGATAATACTCAACCCCTTGAGGAGAAGGATCAGGGTTGAGCTTGACATCACAAGGCATTGTATGCAGTAGTGTGATGAGCTTGGGTGAGCTTACCTGCTTCTGATTAGGAGAAAGAATAAAGTAATGTGGTGGGGGGTACAATGGGAGTAGCTTCCAAAATATTTTATATTGGAGCAGGAAGGAATGGAGTAGGTTACTAAATTACCAGTGGGATGGGTGGGGGAGGAAGGGGAAGTAGAAGGGAAGGAGAAAAGGGAATGAGGTTTCAGGAGGAAGGAAAGGCTGCAGAATAGTAAGATGAGAAGCAGCACCATGTAGGGGAAGACTGGTAGTTTCAGTGGAGATGGGAGAAGGGAACTTGCAGACAGTGGTAGAGGAAACAAGCATTTGTCAATGCCGAATGTTGGCTTACTGGCACTGGCATTGGTAGTGCAGGAGCTAGAGAGATGCACAGTAGCATTAGCAATGAAGTAACAAACTGCTGCTTACCCCAGCCCCACCATGCAAAGAGTGACAGGCACTGGGGTGTGCCTTTGGGTCATTGGTCATAATGCTCATGCCATTTCACTCACCTACTCCCCGCAGAGACAGACAGGTGCGTGCGCGTGTGCCTTGGGGTCTTTGGGCTCACTATCCCAGTCCTTAAGGGAAATATACAGACATGGGCGAGGTTGGAGAATGGGGTGAACGCGGCTGAAGGAGTCTAAGGTACATCTTGACACCTGTCACTGGCTGCGGGGGGGGGGGGTGGAATGGTGTGAGCATTTCAGCCGGCAATGCTAACGCACACCCCTGACACCTGTCAGTCTGTACAGGGTGGGACATTGCAGTTGGAAACCCTAATGTCTAGGGCATTTGTTGGCATTTTCACTCCAAATTTTCAACATGTGCCATTTATGACCCCACCTCATGAATAGTGGCACTATGAGTTTGTTTGCCAAAAGGTGATTTTGTACAGCTATTGTGCATTTTGGTGGCACAGGTGCAAAAACACAGTTCTGGCAGGATGTGAAAAATGACAGCTGCACTGTTCATGAGGAGGTGTAAAAAAAATGGCATTGTTGAAAATCTGGAGTGAAAATCTGGAAAATTGGTGACATCAGGAGCGTGCATAGAAACTGCGCAATGCACGGCCATAATGCAATTATTTGGGAGATTTGTTTAACCAAATGTTCATCATAGGCATTTTTGGAACTCCGGTCATGAACAGTGTCACTGTGACTTTGTTAATCTGGCCCGAACTTTGATTTTCCACAGGAACCGTGTCATTGTGTGACACGTGCGAAAACACATTTCAGGAATGTGAAAAATGACAGCTGTACTGTTAATAAGGAGCTGTACAAAAATGGCAGTGGTGAAAATCTGGAGTGAAAATATGAAAAATTGGTGACATCATGAACGTGCATAGAAACTGCGCAATGCATGCCTGTAATGCAATTATTTTTGGTATTTGTTTTACCAAACTTTCAGCGTAGCATTTTAGGACCTCCACTCATGAACAGTCTCACTGTGATTTTGTTACTGTGTCCAGAACACTGATTTCACACAGCGACCGCGCCATTGTACGCCACATGCGTGGAACCACATTTCGGCCAGGATGTGTAAAATGACAGCTGTACTGTTCATAAGGAGGTGTGGGAAAATACCAATGTTGAAAATCTGGAGTGAAAATATTACGAATTTTCAAAGTTACGAGAGTGAAGTGTCACTAAATTTGCAACATAGGTTTTTTGAGAGCCCACCTCATGAACAGTGGCACTGTCGTTTCGTTAATCGGTCCCGAAAGGTGATTCCACGCAGTGACCGCAAAATCACCTCTCGGGACTGAATAACGCCATGACAATGACTGAATTCAGGAGGAGGGATCCCAGTAACCCCTTGTTGAAAATTTGGTGCCAAAATGCCTGAGATAGGCACCATAGTTGAAAAAAACCTATTTATGCAATTATACAGCTTTCCAGCATTTCTTCAGTTCGTGGTCGGCTTTGAAGAGTGCAGACGTGTTCTCTGTCCACCGAAGATCGTCACGCTGGGCTCTGGAGGTAAGTGTGAGGGGTGGGGGCTGGGAGGTAGAGTACGCAGAGGGTGGGGCGAGAGTTAGGAGGGCACCAGAAGACTTCGAGGACTGTTTTCTGCTTTACATGGAAAATAATGGACAACGCTGGTCGGTTTTCTTTTTGTAGGCTTGGTACACTGGGGTGGGCTCCCAGTGTACCACCTGCATTTGTGGGGAGGGGACCAAAGCCGATGGATTGGGCCCCTGTCGGCACAGAAGTGTGGGGCGATGATGCCGAGGGGATTAAGGGCACCGCACACAGTTGAAATGGGAGGGGGCGCAGCCGACGGGGAGGGCTTCCTCACGGCACATGAAATGGGTCAGGCATGCCGACGGGATTGGGCACCCTGAAGTCAGCCTTGTGCGGCAGGCGGCGGCAGTCACTGCCACCATGTTTATTGAAATACTTCACCAGGAAGGGCATGTCGGGAGGCGTGTTGTTGTGCCGCTGCATGACGAGCTTGCCTCTCATTGCAGTGGCTCTTTTCTTAGATATGGTGACCACTTTACATATTGCTGGTGTTAATGCCTGCATGCTGGCTTATTGGGGAATGAGGGATGCACCTACTGATTAGTGTCCTGCATTCACCATTATAGCAGTAGACAGAACCTCCAAATTCACATTGTCAAGAAGATGTTGGCTGGCCAAGAAGCCAACATAAAAAAGGCAGATGGGGGGACAGGGTAGGTAGAGTCAGATGGAAAAAGGGAGATGGAGGAGATAGTAGCCGGTAGATTTGGGGGTTGGAAAAGGTAGATCTACATGGGAATGCAGGAGGACCTGTACAAAGGGGGATGAATTACATGGTTCTAAATTAGGAGAAAGATCAGTATACTGACAAAATCAAAACTGAAATTTAAAATGTATTTATTTAAATTTTTGTAACTGGATAGGCCTGCTGAGACCATTACAGTCCCTTTTTCAGGGGCGACCCAGGAGTAATTGCATACAAAGAAGAATAAAATGATGAGAACAACATAAGCAAGTGGGTAATTACATACAAAGAAATAATAAACAGCAAGAACAGCACAAGCAATTTGGTAATACATATATTGCAGCAGGGATATAGTAGATGATACACAGGCAAGTTAGGTACAAGTTGAAATCAGCATGAGGAAAATACAGTTACAGAAAAAGAAAATAATTGCACCTGGCTTAGCAGAATGTTAAGGGGCACACTATTGAAGCAATGGCGGGGGCGGCAGTAGCCTATGAGGCGACCCATTTCGAATGTGCAGATGTTGAACAGTCACATGAGCAGATACTTAATCTTAGCAGATGGGTCTTGAGGCCTTTCTTAAAGCCTCCAAGGGAGCTACAGTCTTGGAGATTGTTAGGGAGGCTGGTCCAGAGGGACGGCATATAAACTGCAAATGATTGGAGCCCTTGTGACATCCCGATTCTGGGGACGTGGAGGAGTTGTTGGTTGGAGGACCTTAAAGTTCTTAACGGTTTGCTTAGACATAATGATACCAGTCGGGGTTTGTTTACAAAGCTTGAAGGCCAGACAAAGGGAAGAGTACATTAATCTGCCCCTCAAGGGCAGGCCAGTTCAGTGAGCGCAGTACTTTGCAATGGCGTTCTTGGGGCGGTGCATCAAATAGTGTTCTTAGTGTAACCCCTCTGTTACCTGGGGTTGCAAGAATCCCAGTTAGACCTAGTGGTAGGCAGGGAAAGCAGCTTGTGAAACTCCAGTTAAATGGATTTCACACTGTCTCACTCTGTTCTCAGTCTCAGCTGAGACTGAGGGATGACGTCCTTTTATAACTGTCGCAGCTGCATAAGCCACACTGGAATGTTGCAGTTGGAGGTTAGAGTACAACGTTGTGGAATTTGAAGTCAGTCTGTAAGAGTCTGTAGTAGAGGAAGGAGGTGCTCTGCTGTAAGCAGGCCCTCAGAGTCCTAAGCTCTGTCAAAGAGCTATTTATTTTTTTGTAGAGGTGTGTGTTCTCACCTGAAGAGGAACACAAGAAGAGCCAAGTGAAGTGGTAGAGACCGCTTTCAGTAGTTCAGGGCCCCCACCCCTGCGGGGATGGGGGGAAGGAATCTGCCTGTTTCCAGGGCAACCCCTGGTCCTGCTAGGGGAAGAAGAAGCTGCCTGAGTTAAGTTCGTACTGAGGCACCAGAAGTTCTGGAAGAGATTTCTTTGAAGAGAAAACGCCTGTAGGGCACCTGCAACCAAGGGGTGAGTTTGCTGTGCTAAAGGGCCAATGTGTTTTCACCTGAAACAAGATGAAACTAAAGTGACTGTTACTGTGGGGTCAAGAAAAGACAGCCAAGTACAGTTTGGAAGATGTGGGGATTGGACTGCTTAACTATGTGGGCGGTCTAGAGTAATGGACACGGCCACTTATTAAGTATGTTCAAGTTCAGCACAAATGGGATGGACAGACAGTAGATTGAATGTGAATACATTTAAAGAGAATCTACACAGCAAAGTGTTTTCAAGGATGAGGTGTTACAGTCCAGAGGAATGGCTGGGTATGAATTATGGGAGCGAGAGGTGGGAGACCCTCCCCATCAGTAGTAACCAAATTCACCTCTACGGGTTTGCTTTGGGACACCTGTTGCTTTCTCTCAGGTACTTGGCCAGTGCCTGAGGAAAGTACCCAGATGTGGGATTGATGAGGAAGATTCCCTGATGGAGCCAGAAGTGCTCATAGTTGGTTTAGGGAGCCACCAGTAAATGTTTCCATACTATCTGGAAAGTGCCCAAAGGGCTGGCATGATAGCCGAGCCATGGAAGGAAGGTAGTCCAAGTGGCTGGCAAGGGAGCTGAGCCAGGGAAACCCAGAGCAGAGTACAAGTTTGGGCTGTGTGCCCAGTGTGTTTCAAAGCCTGAGGGTTAAAGTGAAAGTGGATGTGTTCTGATCTCCATAAATCTGCATTACCAGGAGTGTAGCCCTGTGGGGATCCAGCTATGCTTTGTTATTCTGTTGGATGTGAATAAAAGCCACACTTTAGAATCCCACTTTTGGTATTGGACATTACAGTTATTGCTTCCTGTGTCTGGAGTTACTTGGGTGCCCCTGTTGCAGAGTAGCCAAACCTAGCCAGTGTGCCGAGTGACATATTTCTTCCCGAACCCAGCCCACCAGGTATTGCTGTCAAGATGGAAACGGCATACCTGGGTGGGGTTACATCAGTTTTTGTATCTCTGTGCTTCTCAGTGAGTATAGCACAGGGGCCCCATAGAACAGAGTGAGCAAGAGCATGCCAGTGGCTACCCTTAACTTAGATGTCTGAGTGAGGAAAGGGCTCAGATGATACAGGAGACCAAGTTTCTGATTAAGGGTCTTGGTTAACTGGTTAACATGACCCTTGAAGAAACAGTCTTGATCTGTGCACACACCCAGGTATTTAATGCAATCTACCACTTCTATCCTGGAACCATTGGACAGGTAGGGGGACAATAAGCATGATCTGTCAAGGCCAAGGCTTTTGGGTCCAAATAGGATAGCTTTGTTTTTTTTCCCTGTTGAGTACCAGGCGATTTGCCAGGAACCAATTTTCCAGCATGGAGAGGTCATGGCTGAGAAGTTGATTTAGCTGTGCCACATCATGAGATGATTTGTACATCACTGTGCCATCAGCGTAAAGGGTCACCTTGGCACCTCCACGGTGCTTTGGCAAGTTATTGATAAACAGGGAGAACAAGAGGGGACCCCAGGATTGAACCTCGGGAGTCCCTTCACAGATGGGGTGTTTATCAGACTTCACCCCTGTCATCTGACTATCTGAGATTTAACATGCAGGTAGTCCGTGAACCACTGCACAGAGTGGTTGTCCAGTCCAAGTGATCTGAGCTGCGAGAGTAGCAGCTGATGATCCACCAGATCAAAGGCCTTGGTGAGGTCTATAAAGATTGCAGCAGTTAGTTTGCCATTATCCTGTGCTGCCAGGATGTCTGATGTGAGGCTAACCAAGGCAGTATCGGTACCATGTTGCTTTCTGAACTCGTGTTGCCGGGGATTGACGAGGTTATGTTGTTCAGTATAATCTTGGACTTGTTGATGCACAATTCTCTAGCAATTTGCTGAGTGTTTATAGAATAGAAATCGGTCTGTTTCATATTTACGATGAAGGTGGTAGGTGTGTGGTAAAAAAAAACTAAACTGATAATACGCAACAGTAGTAAGATTATAATCATGCAGCAAAATGTAAAGCACTGTATTGTGTGGGGGGGGGGAGAGAAACAATCCTATCGAGACAACTAATGAATGGTGTGCTTATCTTGAGGAGGAGCACTCAGGGAGACAAATTACAGGCCATGACTACCCAAGAATTAAACCAGAATTACCACTAAACCAGGACAATGGAAGGAGGAAGTGTCTAAAGGAAACCAGTAAACTACTAGCTCATGCAGTATAATTTAAGGCCAGGGGGTGTTGGGTAGGATCGACAGAAATCTGTATGAGCAGAATATGGGAGTAATAAAATTAAAGTGGAAGGCTGGAAAAAAGGAATAAGAGGGAAGAATCGTACACAAATAGCTACATGAACTAAATAATTGGAGTCTAAATCTACAAAACAGTACCAACTACGTTATCGTGGTCTGTAGATAATGCATGAGCAAATACAGCAGGATCTCAGCAGATGATTGGCATGACATCAGTTACACTATATGAGCAGCAAAGAAACAATGTGCACACCTGTATAACAGCCCAAAGAACTTACAGAAGGTCCAGGCAGGCAGCTGAGTTAAGATATACAGATGGGTGATAGTATTTTCTTACTGACTGAAAGGATGCTAGATCGAAACATCTGTTCAAACCCCAGGAAATCTTATTGTATTATGACAAATGCAGTATGGTCTCACCATAGGACTGCCCCGGAGCCGAAATGGTTAATGGAACCTGTGCAGATAGGAGAATGGTAGGGTTGAGCTCAGTTTTCAAACTACTATCCCTGGTTGCACTTCCTGCAACCGTCAGATTCTTTACTTGCTTCAGTAAGATGTCTCCGGAGAGTTCTCCTTTACTTTACTTGAAGAATTTTATTTGTCTCGGTTATCGAAGTCCATTTATTTTTTTTGTTTTTTGAAGCACTGTCCTTGGTTCACAGGCAGACTTTGTTTAGATTAGTGATTTTTTTTCTTCTATTCCCGCCCCAATCCCTCCAGCACTGACCCTTCAGGGTACCTGAGTCATCCTCTGCTGAGCACCTATCTGATCCAACCTTGATTTCCCATGAGCCTCGGATGACCCCCGGGTGGGGACGAGGTGGGCCCCAAACACCCTGACACTTCAGGTCTTGTCGGGCCAAGGTGGTCAGGTGGGTGATGGCACATCGAGGACACGCTCCAGTGCTCCATCTTCCCAGTGATGAAAGGCTTTTTCCTGTTTTCCTCCCCATGTGGTGTGTGCCCTGACATTAAGGCGCAATGCGCTGACATCCACCACACGTCTCAGCCAGTCCCTCCTGCAAGTGCAGGGCTTGCTGTACACCGAGCCTTCGCCCGGGGTCAGGCAAGCTGCGGACCTTGGTCCCCTCCCTCCCCCAGAGAAGGTGAGCAGTCGTGAGACACTCAAGCCTTCTCCCCAGCTGGCCCTCCATGCCCGGCTCATTCCTGAACCCAGGTCACTGGCGCCGCAGACGGAAATCCAACCGCTGCACCGCCGGGCCAGCTAGAGTGAATTTTTGGTGGATTTCTTGGTTCCTTATCGGTTCTTTTAACCGAGAAGGCACTGATACTGTTTATTTTATTTAAGTTTCTGAGATTTGACTCAGTTCTTTCTACCATTCAGTAAGGCGGTGTGTGTGTATGTACAGTGTGTGTGTGTGTATATATATATATATATATATATATGTATATATATATTTAATAAAGTTTACTGGGTTAATTCTCGGTTCATCGGTTTAAACAACCGATAAATGTCACAGACCAAGAAATGAATGGGCCCACAGGTTTCCAACATTGTACAGAGTGTGGGGAACCATTCGCTAAAGCAGGTCCTCATTAAATTTATGTATTTTGTTTGGGGTTTGACCACCTCAAGGAGAACTATGAAATTTTACAAACTTCCCTCAGTCGATGCTTGAGAGGCGACTTAAACGACTGCAGGAGAAGAAGTCTGAAAAGGCTGCTGACCCAGCTAAAGACAAACCGTCTACCATCCAAAATGAACCGGAGCAACAGCTCTCTGACCAGGGTGATGGTTCCTCATCTAAAAAATGTCCTGCAGATACTGCTGCTAACCCAGCAACCGCAGGCAAGAGGGAAAAATGAAGGAAAAGCATACAAGGATCGAACCGCAACTGAAGAAATCATTGGTTCCGACCACTGAAGAGATAGCAGATGCTATCAGAATTATTCAGGCACTCCAACTGAGTACTCCAGTTCTGGTTGAGAAGCGGGCTCATCTGTCTGCCTCTGGCACTACTTCGGTTCCCAGTATTTTGCAACACGAAGAGGAGCCTTTTGGTGAGGATGAAGATGAGGATGCTGGTGATGATGAAGATGATGATGAGGATTACGGGGAACCGATTGAGCCGGATATTTCTCCGGATCCTCATCGTACTGACTCCCCTGGCAAGGGGAACGAGGACTGTACCTCTCATTTTGCCTTTATTAAACAAGTAGCCCAGTCCCTGGACCTTCCTACTCTACAGTCAACCGACAAGGAACATGGAAATGATGGATGTGCCAGTCTCTAAAAGACTGTTACTACCCCTACTACTACTTATCCATAAATCCCTGAAGAAGCATGTTAACAAGGTCCTGCAGATCCACATTTTTATGCCATCGGTTGACAGAAAGGTGTATAAGAAGTACTGGGTGGCTAAGGGTGGAGCTGAGTTCCTGTTCAGGCACCCTAGCCATGAGGGAGTGGTGCAGGCTGCTGCCTGTTATAAGGTAGGCATCCCCTTGCCGTTCACCCTCCAGACAAGGATTCAAGGAGGATGAATTCCATTGCAAAAAAGGTCTACTTGGGATCTTCTCTGATCATCAGGCAGGCTTCATACATGGCCTATGTTGCTAGATATCAGAGAACACTGCGGAATACTGTGATTGAAATCACAAAATCTGTCCTTGCCCCTATGGCAGCTGATCTGGAGGGGGCTGCAAAAAGCAGTATAGAGGCTTCAAAAGCCCAGTTTAGGATGACTGTGGACAACAGTGACACTGCAGCCAGACAAATGACTTCTTCTGTGTCACTCAGGAGGTTTGCTTGGCTCAGGACTACTAACGTGACCCAGGACACACAGTCCAAGGCCTTGGACTTCCCATGTGAGCCTGCCTCTCTGTTTGGGGAACAGACAGAGGCTTACATGAAGAAGATGGATGAGTGCAAGACAGCATATAAGAGTGCTGCTGCTAAAGAGAAGGCATCTATTCCCCAAAAGCAGCAGGCCAGGGGAGGTAGAGGCAGGGGCCACTATAGGCCTTTCTTCCAGCCTCAGGCTTATCCCCCAATATCAGCAGCAGAGAGGTTACCGAAGGGGCAGAAAAGGTGGTAACTGAAGTAGCCCCAGCACTCCGACAGCATCCCAACCCAGGCAGACTCCCTGAGGTGTCTGCTCGGGTCGCCTCCCCGATCCCGATAGGGGGCAGTCTGGCCCGCTACCTCCAGGAATGGCAAACCATCACCACATACAGGTGGGTCCAGGAAGTAGTGGGCCAAGGCCTGGCTCTTAACATCAAGCTCAGGCCAAAGCTGAGAGCAAAGGTCTTCAGACCCTTCTCCCCATCAGAAACAGTGTTAATGGAAGGGGAAGTATTAAATCTCCTATCCATAGGAGCAGTAGAACCAGTTCCTCTGGCACAGACAGGGAAAGGACTCTATTCAAGGTATTTCCTCACAATAAAGAAAACGGGAGTGGCGACCTATACCTGATCTCAGGCATCTGGGAAAGCCAAAATTCGAGATGGTGACCCTGACAACAAATCCTTCCGGCCCTAAGACAAGGGGACTGGTTGGCATCTCTAGACTTAAAGGATTCATATTTCCACATCCATATAAGGCAGTCCCACAGAAAATTCCTCAGATTCAGACTGCCATCAGGCCATTACCAGTTCAAGGCAGTGCCTTTCGGACTTGCTTCTGCTCCAAGGGTGTTCACAAAATGCTTGGCTGTGGTTGTGGCACACCTCAGGAGACAAGGAGTGGTAGTCATCCCTTATGTGGACGACTGGCTAGTTGTAGGGCAATCCCCTCAACAGGTAAGGGAGTCTCTGGCACTCACACAGGAACTACTATGGTCACTGGAGTGCCTAGTCAACCTGAAAAAGTCAGAGCTACAGCCAGTACAGCTCCTGGAACTCATACTGAGGTTCATACTGAGGTAGGTATGGAGCTAGTAGGTGAGGCCCATGTTTGCTCCAGGCGATCATTGAAAGTATTTGAGATCAGCTCCACTCAGTATATCAAATACAAAAGAATGGGCACTCACCAGCCGTATGAAAACAACTTTTTTATCTGGCTGGTGAGTGCCCGTTTTTTTTTTATTTGATTGGAGTTATTCTTTCCATGAGCACCACCAACTGTGCGCACTTTCTGGGTTTGTGTCCACTCAATATATATTTATCCAGTCTGTGTTTGAAAATATTTTTATTTCTACTTATTATTAAGTTCTCTGGAAGTGAGTTCCATGGATTTACGATCCTGGATGTGTAAAAATATTTCCTTTTATTAGTTCTGAATCTTTTTCTCTGTATTTGTAGTGGGTGCCCTCTTGTGCATTTTTTATCTTGCTTAAACTCAATACCAAGGTCACATAACAAGACAGGATCTTGCATTATATTATACATGAAAAGGAGATCAGACCTTAACTGTCTTGTTTCTATAGACATCTGATTTAGTTTATTCAATCTTTCTTCATACTCCAACCCTTCCAATCCTTTGATGTATTTTGTATATTTTCTTTGTACCTTTTCTATGTTGTTTCTTTCTTGTTTCCTAGAGGGGAACCAAATCTGGGATGTGTATTCTAACTGTAGTCGAGCATAAGCTCGATACAATGGGAGCATAACAGAGTGGTCCCTGGTGGTTATATTTCTTTTTATGGACCAGATGATGTTATTGCAATTTTTAATGGCAACTTGTGTGTGTTCATCTACGCCTAATGTGTCTGATACAAAATAGTCAAGATCTTTTTTGGAGAAGCAAGTGTTTAAGTTTTTGCCACATAGAGTATATTTGATTTTGTTACTGTTTTTTCCTAAATGCATGGCTTTACATTTATACGAGTTGAAGGAAGTATCCCATTTATTAACCCATGCCGATACCATGTCAAGATCTTGGTGTATATAACTTGCACTCTCCTCAGTACCACAAGGACCACCAATTTTAGTGTTGTCAGCGTATTTTGTTGCCCAACAGTTTATATTTTTGTTAAATCAGAAATAAAGATCTGGAATAAAATTACTGATCCTTGGGGCACACCACTCGGTACTTTCCCCGCCGGTATCTGACAGATGACCATTTATCAGTACTCTGTTTCCTATTACTCAGCTATTCGGTTGCTCAGTTAATTAAAATATTGTCAGCCTTTAGTTGTCTGTCTATCACTGCCCAATGGGGGTCAGATCAAACGCTCTATTAAAATCCAAAAAAATCACATCACATGGCTCCCCCTGATCCAACGCCTTTCTAATGTTTTTGTAGAAACATAGCAGGTTTGTGGTACAGCTCCTCTGTCTCCTGAAACCGTGCTGGTCTAAGTCCAGTAATTCAAGCAGAGCACTCAATTTATCTTTAACCAGCCCTTCCAAAAGTTTACAACACTAGTTAAACTGATCGGTCTGTAATTGTTAACATTAGTCCTAGCCCCCCTTTTTGTGTATCGGCACAACATGTGCCATTTTCCAATCGATTGGTATCACATACATTTAAGGAATACATTATGTAGTCAAGCATAATGTGCAGCATCCGAACAGATATTCTGCCAGAGCCTGGAGATGAGTTAGGTTTCAAATTTCTAATAGGTTGCCTAATTCATAGGAGCTGAGCTGGATTCAGTGAGAGGAAATGCTTTACTTCCCCAGACAAGGGCAGACAGTCTGGTACAGCTAGCAAGCACCTTCACACTTCAGAGCTTAAGGCCAGCCAGGCATTTCCTGCAGCTGTTAGGCCATATGGCAGCCTCAACAGCTACAGTGTCAGGGGCAAGGTTTCAAATGAGAGATGTCCAGTATCATCTCAGACTGTACTGGCACCAGAAAGATTCACTATCAGATCTGGTGCCAGCCACACAGACGCTCCTGCACATGCACTTCAGTGGTGGCTGGACATGGACAATCTCCGTTAAAGAGTGCCATTCCTACAGGAAACACCTTCCTTGGTCCTAACCACAGATGCTTCCCTACTGGGATGGGTGGGGGACACACCTGGAGGAGCACACTGCTCACGGCACATGGTTCAGACAAGAGTCATTGCTTCACATCAACCTGCTGGAGCTCAGAGCAGTCTTCCTAGCATTTCAGGCATTCGCCAGCATGCTGCAGGGAAAGGTGGTGCAGGTCAGGCCAGACAACACAACCACAATGTACTACATCAGCAAACAGGGAGGCACAAGGTCAACCCCACTGTTTTTATTATTTATTTATTTAGTTTTTGTTGACCAGGTAAGTGCACTAGACAAATTCTGCCTATTTTCAGGCACGACCCGGGGGAGGGGGATACAGATGAATGCCAACTGACCTTGAACCAGATTAAGCTGTTGGTGGTAATTTTAGTGAATGAGGGAAATTTGGCCAAGACACCGGGGAAATTCCCCTACTCTTTGCGATGAGTGCCATGGGATCTTTAACATCCACCTGAACTACCACCAATCCAGGCAGATGGGACCTCAGTTTAACGTCTCATCCGAAAGACGGATGAACTGTGTACAGAAGCCATGAAAATATGGAGTCTGGCTTACTCTCTGGGAATTGCCTTGTCAGCAGTCCACCTGCCAGGAAAGGACAATGTACTTACAGATGCTCCGAGCAGGATCAATTAGAAACACTACGAATGGTCCCTGAACAGGCAGGTGTTGCAGGTTGTGTTCAGAAGGTGGGGAACTCCAAAGATAGACCTCTTCACAGCCCCAGACAACTACCAGCTTCCTCAGTTTTGCTGCATGCCCCCAGTGAGGGGCTCAGTACCACTGGATGCACTGATCCTGGATTGGACAGGGAAGTTTCTATATGTCTTCCCTCCATTTCTTTTGCTACTGAGGGTCCTGAACAAGCTCAGATCCCAGCCGGGTACAGTGATCCTCATTGCTCCAGATTGGACCAGGCAGCCATGGTACTCCCTGGTTCTGATACTATCAGTTGCCAAACCAGTTAGCCTCCCCAGGAAGCACAACTTGTTGACTTCTTCCCAAGGCAGGATCCTATACCACAACCTTCAGGCTCAAGACATGGTTCTTGAGTACCTACAGTATGCCAACCTGCATCTCTCGGAAGTGGTCATGGAAGTCCTTAGGGTTTCTAGGAAGACCTACATGTCCAAGTGGATGAGATTCTCTGTTTGGTGCCAGAACAAGAGTCTGGACCATACTCAGGCGGGCCTGCTAGTTGTCCTGGATTACTTAACCCACCTTCATTCCCTTGGTCTGAGATCATCCACCATGAAAGTGCATTTGGCAGCTGTCTCAGCTTTCCTGTCAGCAGGCAAGGCAGCATCTCTGGCCTCGAATCCAGTGTTCAAGAAATTCTTTAAGGATCTAAACATATGTATTGCACAGCTCATGCGGCCACCTTTTGAGCCTGTGGCTTCAACTGATCTCAAGTATGTAACTTGGAAAACTGTGTTGCTAATTGTTATTACTTTGGCTAGGAGGACCAGTGAGCTCCAGGCCTTGTCCATGGAGACTGACTGTATCGCATTACACAGGGATAAGGTGGTCCTTAGGACCAGTTATAAGTTTATCCCTAAAGTGGTGTCAGACTTCCCTATTAGTCAGTCCATTACACAACCAGTATGTTTCGCTGACCATTCCTTTTCAGGGGAACGTAGACTGCATAGCCTGGATGTAAAAAGAGCTATCTGCTACTACTTGGAGCACACAAAAGGCCACAGAGGGGATACGTCCCAACTCTTCTTGACCTGTGGGGAAGTAGGAAAAGGTAAACCAGCCACAAAAAGATCCATAGCTAGGTGGATCGTGGCGTGTATCCAATTCTGGTATGCCAAGGTGGGCAAGCAAGCTCCACAGGGGCTTAGGGCCCACTCTACCAGAGGAACAGCTGCATCAATAGCAGCTTCAAGGGATATCCCTTTGCTGGAAATCTGCAAAGCAGCTACCTGGAAAACAGTTCATACATTTACCAAACATTACTGCCTGGATACTCAGGCTAGGAGTGATGCCAGGTTTGGCATAGCAGTCCTGCAGAGCCTGTTTCCTAAATAGGTCCTCTGCCCGCTTCCAAAGGTACTGCTTGGGTAGTTTGCATTTGTCAGCATACAGTAAAATTTCCTGAGGTTTGAAGAAAACATTGCTTACCATAGTAATCTTTTTTCTTCCAAGGGAATCTTACTGTATTCTGAGCTCCCACCCTTCCTCCCTTGCTAGGACCTACAGTGCCTTCAGAAAGTATTCACCCCCCTTGAATTTTGTCACAGTTTGTGATGTTGCAAACTCAAATTAAAATACATTTATATGGGATTTTTTTGTCACATAGCTACACAAATTACTCTATAATATCAAAGTGGAATGAAACTTCTGGAGTTTTTTGTACATGTAATTTAAAATAAAAACCTGAAATGTCTTGATTTGATAAGTATTCAGCCCCTTTGCTATGACACTCCACATTGAGCTGAGGTGCATCCAGTTCACTTGTGAGATCACTCTAAAACTTGAATGGAGTCCACCTGTGGTCAGTTCAAATGGTTGACATGATTTCAGAGGAAATACACCTGTCTGTATAAGGTCCCACTGTTGACAGTGCATGTCAGAGCAGAAACTCTACCATGAAGACCAAGGAGCTGTCCGTAGAACTCCGTAGTAGAATTGTGAGGAGGCATAGATCTGGGGAGGGGTATAGAAACATTTCTAGGGTGTTGAAAGTTCCCAGGAGCACAGTCAAGTCCATCATTAGGAAATGGAAAGATTACGTAACCACCCAGACTCTTCCTAGAGCAGGCCGTCCTCCCAAACTGAGCAACCGGGCAAGAAGGACCTTGGTCAGGGAAGTGATCAAGAACCCAATGACCACCCTGACAGAACTACAGAGTTCCATGGCTGAGATGGGAGAATCTGTCCAGAGGACAACAATCTCTGCAGCACTTCACAGATGTAGCCTCTATGGAAGAGTGGCTAGACGGAAGCCACTCCTGAGAAAAGGCCACATAATAGCATGCCTGGAGTTTGCAAGAAGGCACGTGGCAGACTCTGAGACCATGTGGCAAAAGATTCTCTGGTCTGATGAAACAAAAATTGAACTCTTTGGCCTGAATGCAAAGCGCTATGCCTGGCGCAAACAGAACACAGCTCATCACCTGTGTAACACCATCACTACCATGAAGCATGGTGGTGGCAGCATCATGTTATGGGAATGCTTTTCAGCGGCAGGGTCTGGGGCACTTGTCAGGATAGAGGGAACAATGAATGGAGCCAAATACAGGCACATCCTTGAGGAGAACCTGCATCAGTCTGAAATAGACCTTGGACTGGGGCGAAGATTTATGTTCCAGCAGGACAGTGACCCCAAGCATACAGCCAAAGCAACACTGGAGTGGCTTCAGAACAAGAAGGTGAATGTCCTTGAGTGGCCCAGCCAAAGCCCAGACTTGAATCCCATTGAGAATTTGTAGAAAGACTTAAAGATTGCGGTTCACCGACGCCCCTCATCCAACTTGACAGAGCTTGAGCAAATCTGCAAGGAAGAATGGGCGAAAATCCCCAAATCCAGATGTGCAAAGCTGATACAGACATACCCAAGAGGACTCAAAGCTGTAATTGCTGGCAAAGGTGCTTCTACAAAGTATTGACTCAGGGGGGTGAATACTTAAGTAAACAATATATTTCAGTTTTTAATGTTTCATAAATTTTTGTTACACAATAAAAATATTTTTGCTCCTTTAAATTGTTAAATATGCTGTGTGAATCAAGGGGGAAAAATCATTTCAGTACATTAAAATTTTGGTAGTAACACAACAAAATGTGACAAAATCCAAGGGGGGTGAATACTTTCTGAAGGCACTGTACATGGCACTGCATACTGTCTATACAGCTAATGTTGGAAACCTGTGAGTACCTATTATTTTGTTGGGTATCTGTTGACTTGAGTCTTAGGAGATGCCCTCTGTTATTTGAGAGGTGTTTACCCCCCCAAAAGGGGGATTGATTTGTTTTTGTTAGATTGGATTAGTTAGCTAGTCTGTTAGCTCCTGCATGCTTTGTAAAAATCTGATGGCTGCAGGAAGTCCAACCAGGGACAGTGGTTTAAAAACCGAGCTCGAGCCTAGTATTCCAGTACATGCATAGGTTCTGTTAACCATTTTGGCTCTGGGGCAGTCCTGTGGTGAGACCATACTGCATTTGTCAGAATACAGTAAGATTCCCTTGGAAGAAACATGATTACTGTGTTAAGTAATGTTTTCTTGTGGCCGAATGGCTTGCTGTTATCCTGCTGACACCCTCCTACTGTGGCCCTTTAGCTGAGAGGCACTTGTATGGGTGTAAGTAAAATAGGTCAGGAAGCCCCATCTCTGCCACCTGCTCTGGGCTACAGATCTGAGCAACAGTTTTAAATAGCAGTTCCTGTACCACCTGCAGGTTGGTCCCAGCAGTGTCCTTGTGGTCAGAGCCCTTGGACAGCTCATAATTGCACAAGTGGATATTCGGTCCTTGTGGCAACATGGGACTGTTTCATGTAAGATATACTTTATACCAGCAGGGGAAGTTCACTTCTGACACAAATGACACAAACATACAAAGAAGCCAGTAGAAGAAGGCCATTTGATCTATCAAGTCTACTTGTACTGTAGGGTCCACAGCTTGAACTACTGTCCCTGCCCTCCCTCCCCACTCCTCCCATCCTCCCTCCCCATGATCCTTACCTTCCCCCTATTCTTATCCCAGCCTTTGTCAAAGCTGCCCACTGTCTTCAACAAGATGACTTCTGGCAGAGCATTCTCAGTGTCCACCACCCTCTCTGTGAAGAAGTACTTCCTGACCTTCATCCTAAACCTCCAGCTTAAGACTGTGCCCCCTCGTGTTGTGGTTGCCACTCAGCTTAAAGAGACTCTTCATATCAACCTTATTTATCCTTTTCAAATACTTGAAGGTCCCCATCATGTCCCCTCTCTCTCTCCTGTCTTCCAGGGAGTACATGTTCAGTGCCCTCAGCCTCTCCTCATATGTCTTACCCTGCTGACCCGCTATCATCGTTGTAGCCCTCCTCTGGACTTTCTCCAGCAGGTTAATGTCCTTTTTGAGGTGGGGGGGCGCCAGTACTGAACTCCATACTCTAGATGCGGCCTTGCTAGTGACCTGTACAAGGGCAATATAACCTCCTCTGTCCTACTACTGATCCCCCTAAATATGCATCCCAGCATCTTGTTTGCCTTTGCTGCTGTTTTCTTGCACTGCGTGATATATAAAATATGATATAGTAGGTGACATTGTCTCCTTCAATTGAGACCAGTAACCCCACTCCAGGGACTTTCAAAACTCCCCTTCTACCAAGGCCATGCGCTCCTCTAAAGGGACTTCCAAAACTGTCCTTTTATGAGGGCAGAAACCCCCTCCAGGGACATCCCAAAGTCTGTGAGGGCCAGAAACATCACTTTAGAGATATCCCAAACTCTCCTTTTATTGAAGCTAGGAACCCCACTCTAGGGACACCTCAAACTCATCTGCTACCAAGGTTAGAAAACCCACTCCAGGGACATCCCGGACTCTTCTTTTACCAAAGCTGTGAACTACATTCCAAAAATATTCCAATCTCTTTTTATTAGAGTCAGGAGCACCACTCCAGGAACATCTAAAACTCCTTTTACAGGGACCAGGAGCCCCTTTTTAAGGGTCATCCATTCCCATCTATGTTTTATGGGGTCAGAAGCACACTCCAGTGACATTTCAGACTCTTCATTTATCAGGGCAAGGTACTGCACTACAAGAACATCTCTGAAAGTCCTTCTACTGTTGCCAGGAGCCTCACTACAAGGACATCATGATCCTAAACTGTTCTTTTATAGAAGCTGGGAACCCACTCAAGGCACATCTCAGCTTCTCTTTTTTTCTGGGGCCAGCAGCCCTACTTCAGAAACAGCATACTCCTTGTGCTGGAGTCAGGAGCCCACCTCCAGATGCACCTTAGTTTCTCCTTTTTCCTGGCCATGAAATCTGCTGAAAAGACAGCCAAAAGTTTCCTGTCGTGGTGCTGAGACCTCTGCTTCAGGGACACTTCAAACTCTTGATTTACTAAGGCAGACTCCTCAGTCTCTCCTTTTAATGAAGCTAAGAACCCTGCTCCAGGAGCACTTCAAACTCTTTTCAGCATGGTGTAGAACCCAATTCGGGGGATGGATCACTGTAGAGAAGGTTAAACTGTTCAGCTGCTACACATGACTGGGGTTATGGTCAGCTGTAGCAGATTTTCACTGAAGGTTTCTCAGAACGTTACCACCACTGGATGTTGCTTTTTCCCCCAGCGAGATGAAGGGGTACTAGTAAAGAGTGAGGGATAAAAGAACAGGAAAAATGGAGGGAAGTGTTATTTCCCTTTATAAGCAGCCAATCAAAGTTGTGCAGTGGATCAATAAGGTACTGAGATGCTCCGTCATCAAGATGGCAAAGTAAAGGAGAGAAAGGAGTTCACAAAACAAAACAAAAAGTCACTGTGCAAAAGATTAGGTAAATTAAATGGTGACTACCAAAATTTATTGGAGCCACTAAAACATGCAACAGCCCTTTCATGTTTGTGCTGTTCCTCTGTGTCTTGTTTTCTGTTTTATTTATGGTCAGAAGTCTTGTAGTTTGATGTTGATCTGGCTTGGCTGTTCATACCTCGAAAAATGCTTTCTGCTCTGATAGATGCATATATTCAAACAACATGAAGTCTTGCTATATTATGACATATGCAGTGAGTCCCAACCTTCGAACTGCTCCGGAGGTGAAAGAGTTAACTTTCCATACCAGGCATGGAACTTTGAGCACAAGCTCGGTTGAAAACTCTGTCTGTTGTTCTTCAAACTCAAACTGTCAGATTTTTAACTCCGCCTCACTGAACAGTCGCTCCGGAGATTTCTCCTTCTGCTTGGTTCATTTTGTCGGTTAAAGTATTAATTTTTCGTTTTTTTAACCGAATTTAAACCGCAACCGGTCGGTTCAAGCTCTGTCTGTGGTATCGTAAGTACTAGATAGGTTTTACATTCATTTTCTGTGTGGAACTTGTAAACGGTATTATCGGTTCGGTTTGAACCGATCAGGTTGTTGTAAAATACATTAAATCTGTCTTTAGAGTGCGGTTCCCGGTTCTTATCGGTTCTAAAAAAACTGGTTTCATTACGTTTTTTTCCACGACCCGTGACACGGTTGGGAACCGATAAGAGGGTCTTGCTTGGCGGATTGCCATAAATGGGCAAGTTTTGGTTAGGCTGGCACAATGTCTGAGAAACCCAAAAGAAAAACCGGGCCCACTGGGTTTCAACACTGCAGTGTTTGTGGGGAAGCCTTTGCCAAGGCTGATCCCCACACCACCTGTGTTTTGTTGTGTGGGGTTTGACCACCTCAATGCAGACTGCCAGATTTGCAAAAATTTTCCTGCAGCTACCCTGGATAAGAGAGTTGGTAGGCTCAGGGAAAGAGAGGCCAAGAAGTTCGCTGACCCGGATGACCAGCCCAGTTCGGGTTATAACTGAACCGGAGGGAGTGCCCTGACCAGGGCGAGACTTCTCAAGAAGGGAGAGCCGACTCTGAGGAGTCGTTCCAGCAAAGGACTAGAAAATCAGCAGTGTGGAGCCAAAATTCCATCTCCAACCACTGAAGAAATAGCCAAAGCGATTAAAATTGTCCAGTCGCTTTCGTTCCGACCGAACCGGCACCATCAGGTAGTTTACGGTTCGGTCGGTTCCACCGGTTCAAGAATATGATTTAGAGGAATTTATGAACTGGGGGAGAGGAGTATGAGGAGAGTGAATGTGGATTTGAAAGTCTGGATGTGCCCATTGAACCGGACATCTCCCCAGACAGACCTTCAGGAGTGTCTCCCCCTAGGCTTTCTGAGTCCCCCTCTCATTTTGTGTTTTATAAAAAAGTGGCTGAAACCCTCCAGCTCCCTATGGAGGAAGCTGTGGATGATCAAGAGGAGCCTGACTATGTAGAAATGATGGATATCCCAGAGTCCAGGAGACTGTCTATTCCTTTGCATAAATCTTTTGGGAAACAGACAGTAAAAATTCTAAAAACTCCTCACACTATACCTCCTGTGGATAAAAGAATGGACAAGAGGTACACATTGTCAGGCTCTGATATGGAGTTCCTCACACAACAATGCAGCCATGTTGGGGTAGTGCAGGCTGCAGCCTGTGACAAGGCAAATATTCCTTTGGCTTCACACACCCCTGACAAGGACTCCAGGAGGATTGATGCCATGGCAAAGAAACAGTACATGGCAGCATCCTTGGGACTCAGACAAGGAAATTATATGGCTTGTGTTGCTAGATATCAGAAATCCAGATGGGATACTGTTATGGCTCTAGCAAAACAGGTCCCTGGCCAGCTTGCCAAGGAGCTGAAGCAGGTGGCTGCTGATGGTATTGAGGCATCCAAGGTGCAATTCCATGCTGCAGTGGACTCTAATGATGTGTCATCAAGAGTCATGGCTACATCTGTGGCACTTCGCAGAATGGCTTGGCTCAGATATACTAGCCTGTCACAGGATACCCAGGCCATGGATTTTCCTGTTGTGGTTAATTCTCTGTTTGGGGAGCAGACAGAGAATTACATGAAGAAAATGGATGAGTATAGGACCACCTATAGGAGTGCACAGGCCAAGGAGAGGCAGGCCACTCCTCAAAGGCAGCCTTCCAGGGGCAGGGGCAGACCTTTTCATAGGCCTTTTTACCAAGCCCAGGCCTCCTCTTCAGCTTATGCCGAGAGGGGGTTCTTTAGAGGGAGAGGCAGACGGGGTACAAGCAGACCTGCTTCCACCCCTCAGCCTAAAGCCCCTGCTAAGCAGGCACCCTGATGGGGTGGCCAGGGCCGATTCTCCACTACCTGTAGGGGGCAGGCTGGCTTACTATGTCCTGGACTGGAAGTCTTTAACATCAGACAAATGGGTCCTGGAAGTAGTAAGCCAGGGACTGGTTCTCAGCTTCAAAAAATTTCCAAAGATGAGAACCAGGTCCTTTCCACCTGCAAATCCATCAGAGGCACTTGCCCTAGAAACAGAAGTTTCTACCTTCCTGGCTCTCAGAGCTGTGGAAAGGGTTCCACCCCTACACCAGGGCAAAGGGTTGTACTCCAGGTACTTCCTTACCCCAAAAAAGACAGGAGAATGGCGGCCCATCCTGGATCTCAGATACCTGAACAAGCACCTTTTAAAACCAAAATTCAAAATGGTGACTCTGGGAATTATTTTACCCTCTCTAAGGCCAGGGGACTGGCTAGCGTCCCTGGACCTCAAGGATGCCTACTTCCATGTTCTTATCAGAAGCTCCCATCGAAAGTACCTCAGATTCGAACTGCCCTCAGGCCATTACCAGTTCAGAGCAATGCCCTTCGGCCTCGCCTCTGCTCCGAGGGTATTCACAAAATGCCTGGCAGTAGCAGTTGCCCACTTAAGAAGGCAAAAGATTGCCATCTTTCCTTACCTGGACGACTGGCTCATAGTAGGCCAGTCTCCAGACCAAGTCAAACTACACCTTCAGGTAACTCAGCAACTGCTCACATCTCTAGGTTTCCTTCTCAATCTTCCAAAGTCAGTTCTAGAGCCTGTCCAGCTTCTCACCTTCATAGGCGCAGAACTGAACACAAAAGAGGCCAGAGCCTTCCTTCCTCTGAAAAGAGCAAGGACCCTGGTCTCTCTGGCCTCCTCTTTCACCCTGCAGGTCTCTCGACCAGCAAGGCATTTTCTGCAGCTCCTGGGGACATGGCTGCTTCTACAGCAGTAGTGCAGGGAGCAAGATTTCAGATGAGGGACATCCAGTTCCATTTGAGAGCCTTTGGTCTCAAAGGAGAGACCCTCTAACCAAATTGATCCCAGTGACTCGAACCCTGATCCAAGCCCTTCAGTGGTGGCAGGACCAGAGCAATCTGAGACAGGGGGTCCCCTTCACCCCTCCGTCTCACTCCTTAATCCTTACTACAGATGCAACCCTCTTGGGTTGGGGAGCTCACATGGGCGACCTCACTACCCAGGGATTGTGGTCCACTCAGGAATTTCTGCTCCACATCAATCTGTTGGAACTCAGAGCAGTTTTTCTAGCACTTCAAGTTTTTTCCACATCTGTTCAGAACAAAGTGGTACAGGTCAGAACAGACAACACCACTACAATGTGGTACGGCAACAAGCAGGGAGGCACTCGGTCTACGGCCTTGTGCACCGAAGCAATGAAGTTGCGGTCTCTGGCTTATTCCCTGAACACCTCCCTTTTGGCAGTTCACCTCCCAGGCAAGGACAATATCCTGGCAGATGCTCTCAGCAGGATTTCCTAGGGCCATCACGAATGGTCACTGGATCCCCTAGTACTGGAGGTAGTATTTGCCAGATGGGGCACCCCAGATATATCTTTTTGCAGCCCCAGACAATCACCAACTTCCCCTTTTTTGCTGCAGGCCCCCAGTGTTGGGCTCAGTCCCTCTGGGTGCCTTCCTTCTCAGTTGGGAAGGGAAGTTTCTCTATGCTTTTCCCCCCTTCCCTCTTCTGTTCAAGGTGCTAGTCAAAATCAGATCTCAACCCTGCAAGATGATCCTGATTGCTCCAGATTGGGCCAGACAGCCCTGGTACCCACTCCTTATGTCCTTAGCAGTCCACCTTCCCCTGTGTCTTCCCCGGAATGACAACCTGTTAACCTGTGCTCAGGGGAGAGTTTGGTACCCGAATCTCAAATCTCTCAATCTCAAGGCTTGGCTCTTGAAGAGTTAGAGTTTGCTGACCTACACCTTTCCCAAGGTGTATTGGATATCTTGAAGGCTTCTAGGAAGCCTTCCACCAGGGCTACTTATAATTCCAAATGGAAGAGATTTTCCATACAGTGCTCTGGCAAGCATATTTCCCCAGAATCTGCTGACTTACCCACAGTCCTGGATTATATGGTGCATTTGAATACTTTGAGGCTGAGACCAGCTACCCTAAAAGTGTACCTGGCAGCCGTGTCTGCTTTCTTATCAGCAGGTAAATCCTCTTCTCTTTCAGTTCATCCTGTATTCTCCAAGTTTTTCAAGGGGTTGCTTCACACCAACCCTCCATTTAGGGACCCTGCCCCTGCCTGGGATCTTAATGTTTGCATTTCCCAGCTTATGCAACCCCCTTTTGAGCCCTTGTCTTCAGCAGAGCTTAAGTGCTTGACTTGGAAAACTGTGTTTTTGGTAGCCATCACTTCTGCCAGGCGCATAAGTGGATTACAAGCATTGTCAGTGGAGCCTGATTTTATCTCCGTTCATAGAGATAAGGTGGTCCTCAGTACTAACAGAAAGTTCTTGCCTAAGGTAGTTTTAGACTTCCACCTTAATCAATCTGTGTCTCTCCCTGTGTACTTCACTGACCATTCCTCCTCTGGCGAGAGGAGACTGCACAGTTTAGATGTCAAAAGAGCCCTTAGTTACTACATAGAACGTACTAAGGTTCACAGGTTTGACTCCCTCCAACTGTTCCTCACTTATGGTGAAGTTGGTAAAGGGAAACCTGCCACTAAAAGGTCCATTGCCAGGTGGATTGTGTCTTGTATCCAATTTTGCTATGAAAAGCTGGGTAAAGTTCCTCCCTCAGGCCTGAGGGCTCACTCTACCAGAGGTACAGCTGCGTCTCTGGCTGCTGCCAGGGGCATCCCTATCCTAGAGATATGTCAAGCAGCTACCTGGAAAACAGTTCATACTTTTACCAAGCATTACTCCCTGGACATCCAGGCTAGGAGTGATGCTCGGTTTGGCACAGCTGTGCTTCAGAGCCTATTTCCTAAGTAGGTTCTGTCCCTCCTCCATGGAGGTACTGCTGTGTAGTCTGCATATGTCATAATATAGCAAGACTTCATGTTGTTTGAAGAAAAAATTACTCACCTTAGTAATGTTGTTTCTTCTAATGGAGTCTTGCATATTATGACCTCCCCTGCCTGCCCCTCTCAGAACTTCTACTTTTGGGATGTGGGTGCAGTGTTGGCACTTAGTAGATGCCCACCTTGTTTTTTTCACCCCTCCTTTTTGGGGTGTTTGTGTGTTGTGTTTTTCATTTTTTGGATCCTCTGACTTGAGTCTTTGTTTTGGGACCAAAAAATGTGTTCTTATGTTTAGTAGCCAGTTGGCTAGTGTAGGTTTACAGCTTCCACACAGAACCTTAGTGAGTTTTGCTCGTAAAGATCTGACAGTTTAAGTTTGAAGAACAACAGACAGAGTTTTCAACCGAGCTCATGCTCTAAGTTCCATGCCTGGCATGGAAAGTTAACTCTTTCACCTCCGGAGCAGTTCGAAGGTTGGGACTCACTGCATATGTCATAATATAGCAAGACTCCATTAGAAGAAACAACATTACTAAGGGGAGTAATTTTTTCTTGCATCCCGCTTTCTCACCAAAGAGATTGTTACTGTTTTTCAGCAGTTAAAGTGCAGTAGAATTAACACCTGCCAGATGTGATCATTCTTGGCCCTTCACAGTGTGATATAGAGGGGCCTTGTAGGTACAGATGGGCTAGAGTACTAGGCACTAGTGTTGGTTTCTTTATCATTGAAGCAAAAGAGTAAAATATGAGAAGGGGGTTGAACTTTGAGTTTATCTTCATGAATTTGATGTTTGAGCCCCTTCAGAGCAAGATGTCATCAGTTGAGGCTTCTGTTTGTTTTTCCCCCCTTTTTGCGATTGTTGGTCAGATGCTGCATAATATGCCCATCATGCGTCTTGACCATTTTCGCTGCTGTGCAACAAAACACGTTGGACCATGTAAGCTGGATTGCCAGTTTCTGGTGGGAATTCCTGCCTTGTTGTCTTTGGAAATGCCGGGCTGATTTGCTGTTATAGTGGTAAAAAGATACCCTTTTGCTTCTAAGGAAATAAAGATGTGTGCAATACAATTGTGACCTGGTAAACTCCTATCCTTGGTGAGCAAAATATGTATTCCCTTTAACACATTATTTCTCTACACATTATTTTTATCCATAAGTGACAGCATTTTATTTTTTTGTTTTTTATTTATTTATTTGAACGTTTTGTGACCGGGAGAGGCACACTAAGCCGTGGTTTGTTTCCAGGTGCGACCTGGGGCCAAGGGAAGAGGCATATATGTACAGATGTAGACTGACTTACAGAACCAAATTAAGCTGTTGGTGGTATTTTTTTAATGAATGGGGGGAATTTGGCCAGGACACCGGGGAAATTCCCCTATTCTTATCGAGAAGTGCCATGGGATCTTTAACGTCCACCTGGACAACCACCAGAAGAGGCAGACAGGGCCTCAGTTTAACATCTCATCCGAAAGATGGCACTTCAGGAGTGCAGCACCACCCTCTTGATGCACTACAGTGTCAGTATTGGGATTTATCCCACGTTCCCGGTGTTGGGCTAGAATCCAACACTTTCCAATCTTCTGGCCTTGGGGGCGAGTGTGCTACCTGCTGAGCCTCTGACATTGCAAACTGCATTGAAAAAAGTATTTGAATTGCACTTTGTGGTGAACTCCTAAACAATCTATGAAGGAATAGTCATGTTAAGGGACTTTAGGTGCTATGTGGAAGGGTATGGACACAGTGAGGAAGTGTGTGAATTCACTGGCAAAGCATGGTTGCTGAGGGGAAGGATACAGGTGTGTCAAATGAACAAGCACAGTCGGCTGATAAATAGTAAATGAAACACTGTCTTGCTGCCCCTAGCTGAGGGGGAATGGTACATGTGTAAGAACTGAAATGGTATGATCAGCTGAGTAATAGTAAATGAAATACTGTTGTGCTGTCTCTAGAACCTGACACATTGGAATGCCAAGTTCTTCAGAGCTTCTGTAAAACCCACGCTAAGGATCCCTGGGCCAACATATATTAAGACTCTTGATCAGAGGAGCATAGGTCCAAAGTTGCACCATTTTTTTATCCTACATTTTTATGTTGACTTTCCTAGCCATCAGTTCTATACGAATAAGTTAGAAAGGGACTCCCGCGAATTGAGTGGGTGCCTTGAAAATGTCAGACTGCAAAAGAAGTGTGCATTCCCCCTGAGGAAGATGTCTCTTATTTTATGTTATTTGTCCATTTGTTAACCGGGTGGGTGCACTGATCTCAGGAACCATTTTTTTTTTTTTTTTTTTGCTTTATTTCTTTATTTTCCTTCCTGTCCCCGGTGTCCCCCTCCTTCCGACTGCACATATCCCCGTAGCCCCCCTTTCAGGATCTGCCCCTAGAGTGCCATTACCTCTCCTTCTCCTGCACAGCGGGGTCTGTCCTGGGTGGACTCTCTGGATGGGGCAGTCTTCATCTAGGGACACCAAGGACTACCATTTTCGCTTTTCTCCCCACTTCCCCCGCCCCCTGGGGCGTCGGCACCTGGGGCGTCACGTCCAGGAGGCTGACGATGTGACACATGCCTCCCTCAAGCGCCTAACGACGTCCCCTCCCCGACTCGCAACGGAGCTCAACCCCCTGAGCTGGCGGTGCTCCCACCCGTCATACTCAGGGTTGAGAATCCCGAGGAGGAGAGCATCCGTTGGGACGCCTCAATCCTCCTCCCCGCCGACCCTCGACGACCCGAGTCCGTTCCCGAACCCAGGTCGCCGGCGTGGTACGAGGTGTGGCGTCTAGCGCCTCAACCCTCAGTGCCACCAGGCCGGCCCCAGGAACTATTTTCAAGCATGACCTGAGCCATAAAGATGGCACAAACAAGGTAAAAAGAAAAATGGGTATGAAAGGTACAGGGAACAGTGAGTAGTCACAATACCCAAGTGAAACCTGAAATGATACAAAACAAATGGTACAGAACTGAGAAAAACTGGGTATAAAGTGACCACAGCGCAATCAGTTATAGTGCATAGAGTTTAAGTAGCAGTGCAGTGCCAAACATATATAGTTTCAGTAACAACAGTTTCCAGTGGCAGCGCAGTGTCGAACATATATCGTTACAGTAACAGCAGTTTCCAGAGTCACATATCGAAAAACAGCAGCTTCCAGAGTAATTGTGGCACTCTTGTTTTTTCCAGCAAGATGAGGGGGAGAGCATATGCTTCACCCTTGGATGTGGTCTGTTTATCATCTAGGAGGTCATTTACAGGTGGTGGCAGCAGTGAGGGTAGTCTTATAGTGGGATTTAAATAGGGTGTGTAAACCCAGGGTCCATAGTATAGCAGATAGGCTGTTCCAAAGGTTCAGGGCAGCTGAAGAGAAGGCCTTCTGGCCCATAAACATGACTTGTGGGCACTGTAATAGTAGGCCGAAGGAGGTCCAGAGGCCTCAGTAGCAGGGCTTTGGCCTGAGTTGGGGGGGGGGGGCACCTCCTTTTCTCTAATAGATTTGTCAGCCTAGGAGGTAGTCCCTTTGAGCCTGAGGGAGGAACCGTCCTAGGGTCTGGTAGAGGGAACAGTGATACGTGGAGTAAAGTGCCATCAGCACAAACCTACAAATACTGCTGTAGGTTGTGTTTAGTTTGGACAGGCTGTAGAGTGAAGTCTGCATGTAGACAGGACAGCAGTAGTCCAGCAGGGGGAGTAAGGTGCCCTGGGAAATGGCAACTCTGACTTCAGGGGTTATAAAATCCTTGAGCCTGTAATCAACTTCTAATCTCTGGTTCACGTGCTGGACAGCGAGTCTGATGTAATCAGCGAAAGTGAGGCCGGGGTTAAGTATGACTCTAGGTATTTGAAGGAATTTGTCAACTCAAAGGGTGTGCTGTCATTGGATGCACGGAGAGGTAGTGTCACCAGCCCACCTAACTGGTCTGAGTTTTGATTCACACAGTGTGGCATTAGTCTTCTGGGCATTGACCAAGTGTCATTTGTCAAGGAACCATTGTTGTGGCACCAGTGTTGCATGTGAATGTGGATGGAAGTTTAGCCGGGTTCTTTGCATCTTTGCACTGTAGTAGAGGATAAGGTCATTAGCATATTGTAGCAAATTGCACACGATGCTATGCTGGTGAAGGGAGCCAGCAAACAGGGAAAACAAGATGGATCCAAGTAAGTAGGTGTCACTCCAAATGCACATGTAGTGCTATCATTCTTGGCACTCCAGGTAGTTTGCACTATTTCAAACACTGTACACTTTATTTTTTTGCACCAGTAAACTTTTCCTATGCCGCCACTCCTGTGCACATGCTCCTTTTGTTGCCTTCTGTTTCTGAGTTGAGCAGTGCACCTCTGGAGTCACTCATTGCTGGAGTCTTTTGTGTTTTGGTGCCTTGACAATGTGCAAGAGAGGTCCCAGACTCCTCACAGTATGAGCCTATCAGAAGCACTGAATGCATGCTGTCTCTCCATCTTTATGCCTCTAAATTGGTAAATGTCTCTTTCCACTTTTGAGTTTGAAGTGATATGCAGCTGTGGATCAGTACTTTGTATTTTGACTTGGGAGGGAGTGCTAACCAGAGCACCTAAATACTGGCCAGTGTCCAAAGTGGTCAAGACTTTTTGGAATGGAGCAGGAAGGCATTTAACATTCTGTAACAATTTCTTCATAATTGCATGGCCCAAGAATTTACAGAGCGGGGCCATTTCTGGAGGGCTGTGACATTTCCAGAGTAAAATAATACAGCACCTTCCGACCATTGCTGTCGTCGTTTTGGTCTTGGAAGTCAGCTTGCCATTACCACTGGAAATGAGAGCACATCAGCTAATTGCGGGAGACAAGACAAAGGCATTTGGACTCTCCCATATTAATTAGTGAACTCACTGCTAATTAGCTTGTCTAAGCACTATTCATGCTTTTTCCCCAAACACAATTAATACTGCACCAACTCCATGCAGCTTTTGGCTCAGCCCCAGTGTCATTAACATACTTCACCTTAATTAGACGTGGCTGGGACTGGAGGGAAAGACAAGTTTTGTGATTACAGCTATAAAAAACTGTAATGTTGCAGAGCCTACTGGGGATTAAATTAAGCTTTTATTTTCTGGTTTGAAAAAAAATTCATTTGTATTTGAAAAAAAAAATGATTAGACTGTTGTCATAATCACACAAGACTTTGATTTGGTCAGACGCCTGATCCTTAGCTGAACATCAGACGCAGGGGAATGTTTGAAGTTTAAAAAGGAAGCCATATACTGTAGTCGAATTGAAGCATCGCTCAGTTTTCTAATCTCCATTTCCTTTCACCTTGGGTGTGTGTCATCTAAAAAGAGATGCATAGATTGGCCTTTGCAGCATGCCTGATCCAAGGCTTGGAGACTGGAGAAAGTGTTGAAAGTCTGTAGGCATGAAATGAAGATACTGTATTATGCTGTATTAAAGGCCCTGCTTTTGTTTTTCTTCAGAGTGTTCTGTGCATAACTACATTCCCTTATCTTTCTCTAAATGATAGCACAGGCCTTATTTTTATGTTTGCTTGCATGCATGTGCAAAACGAACATATTGTTGCAGTAGTGTAGGGGGCTGAATAGATGTGTACTGTATAAGCCAGTGGATATAGAAATGCAGGAGGCTTGCTTCTCAAAAGCCAGTGCTGACAAGACTGACGACAGTGTTTAGCTGGCTGATGGGTGTAAACTTCCTGTAGTTCAAAGGATAAAGCCCCACCAATCACATTGGTTTTCTGACCATTAGCCAGCTACTAGACATCATCAAGCTTTGAAGATAAACATCAAGCCTCAGTCTGTCCCTAGTTACAGACAGGAAGCACCTACTTGAAAGCACTTAAAACTGGAAAAAAAAAAACAGCATGCAGAATGCAAAGATAATGGCTTCAGATATGTTAACAGCATGTCAATAATGAACAGAAAACACCAGCTATAGTTTACTTAAATTACATATTGTTTAAGAGCCCCTGTTGCCACTTACAACTTTGAAAAATGTGAGTGTTAGAAACAAATCTATTTACTCAAATATTTTTGCATTTTTTTGTATGCACTTTATCCTCCTCCCCCTCCCCATCGTCCCCTTTTCCTGTCGACCCTTAACCCCACCTCCCGAACTTGCCTCATCTACTTCTTATCATATTGTGCGAGTGGGTACCATGGATGATAGTGGTGTGGCGCATTTCGGGTCGCAGCATCATCCCACAGACATGGGTTCTTTTGTGCCTGTTACTCCTCTTGAGTCCGAGCCAGCAGCATGCAATGGCACATACATACTGTGAAGACGGTGCACACTTTCAGTAGCCACCTCCAACTTTCATTTCTAGCGACTGCTGCTGTGCCACCTAGCCTCTAGTAGGTGGCAGCCAAGCAGCAGTACTCGCTGTCCCCCCAAAAAAAACCAAAGGAGGAGATCTGTCAATGGACCCATAATCTATAAATAATACCTAAATAATAAAGACAACAAGCGACTTTGGTCTGTTCCCGAACCAGGTCACCTGTGTGGCGGGAGGTAAGACGTCTGGCCTTGGCACACTATGCCACTGGCCCTGCTACAAGTTTACTGTAGCTCAGATTTCCTTAGACAGTATTGTTTGGGGGGGGCTGAACCTGCAACTCAAGTGTTTTACAGTTCTGTGCTTTTACCCTCTGTACCATTCAGCTAGAACTATATTTTCACAGTTCTTTCCCTTTTTTCTTTATTACTGAAGGAAGTGACATAAAATCATTTCGCTTTGGCTGCTTGTCTAAATATGACATCATGAGGCCCTGTTTGACATCATAATTATCTCCACAACAATAGATTGGGTTGTCATAAATAGAATTGTGACAGCAGAAGCAGATACTGCAAATAGGGCAGAGATCTTGTGTCCATACAGATGTCCTTAATAATAAACAAATATGGGCAATAGTTCAGAAAAGGGTGAAATATAATCTCAATTTTGTCTACATATTACGTTTTTCAGAGTTGTCCCAGGAACATCATGGGCTCTAGCCCTGTTACACTGCCATCAGACATTCAGCACTGACAAATGCTTGTTAGGCAGTGACACAAGCCATATGAAACAAATGAAAAAATTACCATAGTAATGTTGTTTCTCCTTAAGGGAACACTTACTATGTTTACATTTACACTTAATGTGGTCATCTCGGCCGACAGTGACACCCCAGAGATAGAACATATACAAATTGCAGGATTTGGAATGCTGGTTTACGGTCAAATCACGGCTTCTATAAAAGGAATCGATTAATTAAGGTGACAGGGCACAGACAGAAATGGAAAGTGAAAATGTTCTGTTCTTCGTAAATTGGATAGTTAAAAGTAGTAAGCCACTAATAATAGTGAAAACCAAATGTGCTTTACTAGCCAACTAATAAATAAAATAGGAATGGTAGCCAGGTAGGATAATCTCTGGATCTTACTTTGAGTGGGAGCTCTTGCAGCAGGCTTTAACCATTAGGACTAACGCCGCAGGCATTAGGACCCACCGGAAAAATTCTCAGCTAGCAGTACCCAGCAGGGGCCGCCTCCTGACGTTGGCTCCACCCGATGCTCAGCCATAGTATAAAAAAGGGGCGGATCAGCTCGCTAATTCTTTTCCCTGCCGACCCACTCACGTTGGGAAGTTCAGGCTATCCAGCCCAGCAAAAAGAGAAGAGTTTCTTGAAATTATTTTCACTTTTCGTCATGTTTTTCAATGTTTTTTCCAGCACTTCGACCTCCAACTCCAGTCCGGCGCATGTCGTCGTAGCCATCGTCCGTCTCCTCCGGGCCCAAGAAGAATAAGTGCCATTGTAGCTGCCAAATTCCATCGCAAGACGGCCACACCAAGTGTGTTTTTTTGCTTGGACCCAGACCACGACAGTGTGTCCTGCTCCATCTGCCAGGGGTTTACCAGCAGGACGAGAATTGGGTGCCTGAAGGCTCTAAAGGCCCACCCGCTAGAGAAGAACATGGATGTTCTGCACACCTCAGGGGAAAAAGGCGTCAAACACAGGGACAAGTCCGGTGAGTGCTCCCCCGAAAAGGACCATAGCTGGTCCCATCATCACTCCCGGTCCCGCCCCCGCTCCCACTCTTCCCACAAGAAGGCCTCTCCCTCCTGGGGCTCAGGGAAGCACCCAGAAGGCTCAAAGGTGCTGACACCTCCTGCAAAAAGACCGGCGCCAGCCAAAGCAGGAACTCCGGGGGATAAGCCCAAATCTAAGGTGGCTCCTCTTTGGATTACTTCCCAGACCCGTTCGGCACAAGCTACAGCCCTGCCTAAGAAGGTCTCAGCATTACCGACTCTGGCAAACCGCCAGGTGAGAAAGGTCACCCCAGCACCAACTCTCATGTTACTGGCCGGTCCCCATACCGATGCCTGTAGAGGTTGTTGTGGTGGAAGACCCTCGCGGCAGGAGCAGCCTCGGGACCCCTAAATCTTCACACCTCGCAAGGTTGAGTGGGAGGTTACGCCTCCCGACCTGCCTGATCCGGCTTCACCGCCTCCCTTTCCAGGAACAGCGGCCACGGTCTTTACCAAGGACCAGCTGCAGGAACTGTTCACCTTCTGGTGGAGTCAGGTTAAGAAAGAACAGTCTCCACCAAAACTGGACCTGTCTGACCGGCCAGACAGTGCTAAACCTGAGGGCCTCCCCGCTCCTTTCCCACAGAAGACCCCTGAGCTGCCACGCCCGACCTCCAAGGTTCTTTCCCGGTCTCAGTCTGAGGACCATCGTAGGCACCCCTCACGATCTGGTAGTCGTCGCTGGTCTTGATCCCGGTCCAGATGCTGGTCCCATTCTTCTAGGTGGGCCGCTCCCACTCCCAGCGTTGGTCCCTGACGGCGTTTGTCGTGCTCCGCCGCGGTCCAATAGCCGGCGTCGATCTTCGGACCGACGTCGGTCCGCAGCGCCACCGATGTTCGGCGGGGAGTCCAGACACAGCTCAGGCCATTCAAGTCCCAGTAACAGGTTGTCTACTCCGTCTACCTCCTCGTCCCTCTCGGGAGTCGGGGGCTCCCCGGGAGAGAAGGACCAACCCTGCTCACCTCTTGATGATCCGACCTTCATGGATGTCATAAAGCACATCCAGGCTTACAACGAGTGGGAAACAGAAGCCCTGGACCCAGAACACCGCCGACTGGCCAAATATCTGAGGCAGAAGGAGCCCAAGCCTCTAGTGGTGCCTCCTTTAGTGGATACCTTCCAGGATCACTTGGAAGCATCCAGCTTCAGTCCCAGTGGTTCCAAAGAAGTCAGACAGGCTGTATAGATCCCTGAGGGCCGAACCCTTCCTGGCAGATCACCCTCAGGCAGACTCATCAGTGATTACGGCTGCCCACGACAAATCCAAGCAGCCGAAGCACCTCATCTCCCAGCTTCCTGACCCAGAATCCCACTACTTGGACCAGGTGGGCAAGAAGGTCTGCTCTACTTCCACCTGCTCTATTAGGACCCTCAACTTCCTCACACATATGGTCCAGTACCAGAATGCGTTATGGGAGAGAGGGCAGGAGCTAGCTACAGCCTTGCCAGACTCCGCACAAAAGACGGAGCTCCTGGACATTCTAAAGTCGGGCTTGGACGTGAGTATGCACGTTCTCCGTGCCTCATACAACACTGCAGATACGGCGGCCAGAATGGCAGCGGCAGGTGTCTGCCTCCAGCGCCACGCCTGGTTGAGAGTCTCTGGCTTTCACCATGATCTGCAGTCCAGAATCCAGGACCTTCTGTTCCAGGGTTCCATCCTTTTCAGGCAGGAGACAGAGTCACTTATCTGTTGTCTCCAGGAGTCAGGTAAATCTATCTGGTCCATCCGGCAAATGTACAGAGGGGACCTGAAGAGAGCAAGACGATGGCCAGTTCGGAAGCCCTCAAGTGCTCAAGCCTGTGGCAACCAACAAGGCCAGAGAAGTGGCTTCAAAAGGAGAGCCAGCAACCAGCAACCTGGAGGCGCTCCTTTTCATGGCCCCAAGTTCTCCCAAGCCTCTCTGTCCACTCCCGGTTCCGCCCAATGACTCCCTTCTGACCCCCCCCTCCTCCAGAGGAGGTACCAGGGGAGGCAGTAGGGGGTCGCTTCTCCCTTTACCTGAAGGGTTGGAGCTGAATAACTGCGGACCAGTGGGTCCTGAATATTATAAGGAGGGGACATACGCTGGAGTTCACCGAGATTCCACCAGATAATCCACCAAGGTCCTCAAGATATTCTCCTTCTCACATTCCTCTCATAGAAGGAGAGATTCAGGCCCTCTTGCGGAAAAGAACAATAGAACCAGTCCCTCTGCAGCAGTGAGGAAAGGGGTATTACTCCCATTTCTTCCTCATTCCAAAGAAGACACAGGATCTTCGTCCCATTCTGAACCTCAGCTCTCTAAACAACTATATCGAATACCGAAGGTTCTGGATGGTGACCCTTCCAGGGCTTATTCCTCTGCTGCACCAGGGAGACTTGCACTGTTCCCTAGACATGCAAAATGTGTACATGCATATAGGGGTCTTTCCCCGCCACAGGAAGTACCTGAGGTTCCACTTCCAGGGGCACATTATCAGTTTCTCCGATTCTCCCATTCGGCCGCTCCTCGAGTCTTCACCAAATGCTTGGCAGTAGTGGCTTCGGCTCTAAGGCGCTAGGGACATTATGTCTTCCCTTACCTTGACGATTGGCTGCTTGTGGCCCTGTCAAGGACGCGCCTTCTTCAGCTCTCGGAGACACCTGTACTCTATTCCGAGAGGTGGGGATCACCCTGAACCTTCCAAAGTCTTCCCCAGAGCCCAGCCAAAGACTCGTCTTCATGGGGCGGTCCTGGATTTGGTCCAGGGCATGGGTTTTCTACCCCCAGAGAGGGGGGCGATCACTTGCGGGAGATTGCTGGATTGGCCCTTGTAACCCCTCAGGTGTAGGCCAGGACCTTCCTCAAACTTCTGGGGCACATGGCGGTGGCCGTTCCTGTTACTCCTCTGGCTCGCCTCCACATGAGAATCCCACAGTGGATGCTCAGGGTGCAGTGGGATCAAGGCTCAGACGACCTAGACCACATGGTCAGGGTCACAGAGCCGGTCAAGAGGACACTACTTTGGTGGCAGGACCCTCTAAATTTAGAGAAAGGTGTCCCTTTCCGTCAGGAGCCTCCAAATCAGACTCTAATGACGGATGCATCAGATTTGGGTTGGGGGGGCGCACCTAGCGGCCCGCCAAACACAAGGAGTCTGGACCCGTATGGAGCGCGATCTCCACATCAGTGTTCTGGAAATGCAACCGGTCCTCAATGAGCTGCATACTTTTCAAGAGGACCTTGTCCCAGGCTCTCTCCTTGTTCAGATGGACAACATGGCAGTCATCTTCTACACCAAGAAGCAAGGGGGCACCCACTCCTACCCCCTGTGCAGGGAGGCGATGAGAGTCTGGTACTGGGCGCTGGAGTGGCGCATCTTTCTGTCTGCAATGCACGTTCCAGGCATCCAAAACGACTTGGCAGACAGCATAAGCAGGTCTCAATCCAAGGTGCACGAGTGGGAGCTGCTGCAATCAGTAGCAGACTAGCTCTTCGACACATGGGGTCGACCAGATCTGGACCTCTTTGCGTCCCCATGCAACGCCAATCTGCCAAGTTTCTGCTCGTGAGAGCCTGCGCCTGATGTTTTCTGGCCAGATGCATTGTCCCTTTACTTGGCAGGGAGGTTTCTTTATGCCTTCCCTCCCTTACCTCTCATTCAGAGAGTTCTATTGAAGATACAGGCCGAAGGGGCTCGGATGATTCTAATCGCCTCATTGTGGCCTTGGTAGGTTTGGTTCCCACTACTTCACCGGTTGTCCTCGGGACCTCCAATTCCACTACCAATACGCTCGCAGTTGCTGTCCCAGGATCAGGGCTCACTGGTCCATCCCGATCTCAGGTCTTTGCACCTTCATGCTTGGCTCCTACAGACGTAGTGAAGTCCAGGTACGGGGTCTCCCAGGAGGTGGAGGGCGTCCTCGTCTCAGCGAGGAAGCCCTCTACTCGCTCCACTTATGCTATGAAGCAGAGGTGCTTCTGCTTATGGGTGGCGTGTCACCGTCTGGACCCCCTTACCTGTCCGGTGAACTCAGCATTGCAGTATCTCCTCTCCTTATATCAACAAGGCTTGAACTACTCTTTGATAAAGGTGCACATGTGGGCCATTTCTGCATATCATGCCCTTTTGGGAGACAAAACCTTAGCCCAACTGGATGTGGCCCACACCTTTTTACGAGGGATTCTACATATGAGACCTCCCATTAGGGATCCTATCCCACCCTGGGACCTCCTGTTTGTGTTGGAGAAGCTCACTTCCCCCTTTTTGAACCAGCGGCTGACTGTGAGCTGCGTTACCTTTCCTGGAAGGTTTGTTTTTTAGTTGCTGTTACCTCAGCTCGAAGAGTTTCTGAGCTCCAGGCTCTGATGTGTAAAGGGACGTATTTAATTTTTCATAGGGAAAGGGTTTCCTTCAGAACGAATCCTAAGTTCCTTCCTAAAGTGGTCTCGGAATTGACCCTCAACCAATCGGTTGACCTTCTAGTTTACTTTTCTTCTCCCACCAATAGGGTAGAAGCTCTCCTTCACACTCTGGACGTTCACAGGACGCTGAGGTACTACCTTAAGCGCACAGCTGCACACCGTAAATTGGAGCAACTGTTTGTGGCTTTTGCGCCACAACACTCAGGCAGTCCGGTGTCTAAGCAGACTGTTTCTAAGTGGCTTGTCCACTGCATTGTGTTTTGCTGTGAAAAGCACATTAAAACCCCTTCCGGGTCCAGTTAGGGGTCAGTCCACCAGGGGAGTCTTTGCTTCCTTTGCCGCATTGAGGAATGTCTCTATCAGAGACATATGTGTGGCTGCCACCTGGAATTCTAGCCTGGACATTGCATCCAGATGCCATGCCGGCTTCGGCCTGGCAGTCCTTCAGGGACTTCTATCATGACTTGCAGTTTTCCAGCATCATCCCATCTTTCCACCTCCTTGGCGCGGGACTGCTTGTGATTCAGTCCTAATGGTTATAGCCTGCTGCAAGAGCTTCCACTCGAAGTAAGATATTACAGTTACATAAGAACTTACTGTAACAGTAGACCTTCGAGAGGAGCTCTTGCAGCAGGAGCTGCTTTCCCACCCTCCATCCCCCAAAAGAGGTGTACAGAACATCATCTACAGGCTTCGCTTTTTTCTCTCGTCAGGGCCCATTCGCGGGTCTTGGGGAGGGAACTGGGGTGGAGTTGGGTCCACCCCCTTTTATACCATGGCCGATGTCGGGGTGGAGCCGATGTCCGGGGGGGGGTCCCTGCTGGGTACTGCTAACTGAGAATTTTTCCAGTGGGTCCTAATGTCTGCGGTGTTAGTCCTAATGGTTATAGCCTGCTGCAAAAGCTCCTCTCGAAGATCTACTGTTACAGTAAGTTCTTACGTAACTACTTTTCTGAGAATCAAACAGGAATTGGAGAAATCATATTTTACAGGAAAAAAAATAACTAAATGCAGAAGACAAGAATCCCTGAACAAGTGCCCTGAGGTAAGGGTTACCCTGGAAGGGCATTTGGTCATACAGCCAAATTTCAAAGAGAAACACAATTGCACATAACCTGAGACATACAACACATCTTGGGAAGAATATGCAAATCCCCACTAAGTAATTTGGACTGGCTCAACTTTAAGCAGAATTGCATGATGCCAAAAAGCCTCACAGTGTAACCAGCAAAGGCTGAGAACAGCAGACACAGAGACAAGTTTCATCCTTGTTGGGACTCATCAGTGTGCCATATCAGTAACTCATCCCAGAGGGAAGGAGCCAGCCTTAGGAAGGTCTTACTTGTTAGGGTCATGGGGAGCCCAAAGTAGAGAAGAAGTGCAAAAGATAAGAACCCCAGAACAAATGCCTTGAGGCAAGAGTTACCCTGGAAGGGCATTTTACTATGGTATTCCTTTGTTAGGGCACCGTTATTAAGGCACCATAATGTGGGTGACACCAGTGGAGCGTCAGTGATTGGAGTATGTGAGTTTTAAGGGCGCTGTGTGACTGACGTGGGGACACTTGTACATTGTGATACCTACTGTTAGAGCGCCTCATGTGACAGGTGGTTGAGATGCCTGTAATGGTGATTATTAGTACTGGTGTCTGGTTCTCGTGGGCATGTGTGTGTGGAGTGTTCAGGTGTCTGTTGTTAGCTTGAGTGGTTGCTTTTCTACCCACCATAACCCACCGTGAGTGTTCCGTCACTTGCTGTACTTTTCACCATACGTCCACTGCAGGTAAGGCTTGGAGTTTGTTATATTAATATATGTGGGTTGCGGGGGGGGGGCAAAGCCTCCCGCAACATGTACATTCCACTTCTGTATGCTGTTATGTTTCATGGAGTGTTTCCTTTTTTGAGAGTGTGCACTGCTCCGAGTAGTTTGCTGTAGTTCCCTTGTGACTCTGTTGTATGTTTATGTATTGGTTTGCGCTCTTGTTCCAGGTGGCATAAAGCCGGTGCCCTAACGAACGTCACCCTTGTCAACCGCACACGTCATCGATGAACCTTTGGCTAAACAGTCAAATTTCAAAGAGAAATACAGTCCAGAGCTCCAAGTCAGATAACCTCTCAACCTCTTGACAAGCTATCTAGAAAACTTGATGTCATGGCAAAAAAACATATGCTTCTGCCTCCCTAAGACTCAGAACTGCTAACTATCAGGCTTATGTGATTAAATATCAGAACAGCGTGCTGAAGTCTGTGTTACCTATTGTAGCAACAAAAGCAAACAGTGGAGCTCACAGCACTGGTAATGAAGTACAACTACTAAAAGGGACTAAGATAAAAAAATAAATTGCTATATTTATGATAAAAGTTAGCAAAGGATAGATAGCATGATAGCAAGCACTCACCCCAGAAAAAAGTGTCCAACAGTTCTGCATGTCCTCATGCACTTTTTTAAGGCTTGGCTGGCTATGAGGATGTAATTGTTTAAATTGTCACTATCAATATCAACTTTATTTATAAAAAAGCACAATTCCAGTTTGTTCAAACGCTGGGATAGAATTCCTAAACATTACAATTAAAACAATTATTTAAAACAAAACAATATTAAAATATATCAAACAATAATTAAAATCATCATCAGTTCACAATTAAAACATTTTAAAACCATCAGAATTCAAATTGGTCGGGGAAAGTCAGGCTAAAAAGATGTGATTTAAGAGAGATTTTAAAACTCTGGACGGTCAGGCACTCCCTAATGCGGTGAGGTAGAGAATTCCACAGGATAGGGCCAAAAAAGCAAAGGAATGGGCCCCCAAGGTCTTAAGATGAACCCTGAGAATCTCTAGTAATCCCTTGTCGGCGGGGACAAAGGAGATCTTGCAAGTACCGAGGTCCCTGCCCGTATAGGGCTTTATAGATCAGTAACCCGATCTTAAAGGTGATCTGCCACTGCACCGGCAGCCAGTGCAGTCCACGGAACACAGGCGTGATATGGCAAGATCTTGAAGTGCCAGTCAATAGCCTGGTCACCACATTCTGCACCAGCTGCAAGCGGCGGATATCAACACCTCAGTCTTCTGTGGGTTCAACCGCAACCAACTGGCACTCATCCAGTCCTGAATTTCGGTGAGACAGTTGTTAAAAACCGAGACAGCTCCACACTGCTTGGGCACAAAGGACATGTATAGCTGAGTATCATCTGCATAGCAGTGAAACTCAGACCATACCGCCTAATAATGTCTCCTAACAGCAGCATATATACTGTGAAAAACATGGGCGACAAGATGGAGCCCTGTGGTACCCTGCAAAATGGGAGAGAGAGGCCAAGGAATAAATCCCCCAAACCACTCTCTGTGTCACATCCTCAAGGAACGATCAAAACCATCTGAGGACTGTACCAGACAGTCCACAGGAAAACTGCAGATGCTCCAACAACACACCATGGTCCACAGTGTTGAATGCTGCAGAGAGATCAAGGAGGACCAAGATCAAACGAGTCCTCCGATTCCACGCTGTTAGGAGAGCAATAAGTACCCGAACAAGTGCCGTCTTGGTATTATGTTTCTTCCTAAATCCGGACTGGAGAGAATCATAGACATCGTGGATGGTCAAATGATCATCCAGCTGCAATGCAACCACCTTCTTGATAACCTTACCCACAAAAGGCAGGTTAGAGTCAGGTCTGTAGTTTGCCAGACAGTCTGGGTCAAGGGAGTTTTTTTTCAGGAGCAATCGCACAACCACCTCCTTCAGGGGGTCAGGGAAAACCCCCATCTCCAATGACTTCAGACTGTCTTAGCTAGGACTGGCCCAATTTCCTCAACACACCCCACCAAGAGGCATGTTGGGCCCAGGTCCAAACTACAGTAGGTTGGTCTCAGCGTCTGAATGATCCTCACGATGTCAGCAATTGCCGGCTGGCTGAAGTCAGACCAGGCAAACCGGGTGCCCACATCCTCCTGCTTACTTCCGCAACACCCAGTAGAGGGGGCTGAACAGATTCCGGACCTGATGGTGACAACCTTATCTGCGAAAAATCGAGCGAACTCGTCACACTTATCTTATGACAAAACTCCTCCAGATTTAAGACAGATTGGGATTGCACAATCTGTCCACAGTCTGGAAGAGTTGAGCCGGTCGATTTCATGCAGTGGCAATCTCCCTGGACAGGAACTCTGCCTTCTTACGGATGACTGCTAATTGATAGACTTTATAATGATCCATCAAGCTAAGTTTGTCCTCAGCCAGATCTGTCTTCTGCCAGCATCTCTGCAACCTTTGCCCCACACTCTCCTCAACTCCTTCAAGGCCCCATCACACCACTGGGCCCCTCGGGCGAAGAGTGAGGGGCAAACACGGACAGGAGCTGTGGAATCCAGGGCCACTGTCACTGCCTTGTTATAGGCTAGTACCAGATCCCCTGGATCCAAGCATTCACTCGGCATGCCCGATAGATCCAGTACCACCATTAGACCATCTGACCTATTAAGGTATTTTGCATAATAAATATTCCTGTATTAATTAAAAATAGCAGCCATACACTTAATATGACCACATGGCTAACTAAGCTGATATTAGCTGTTTATGCTGACAAGCTTACAAACATTAAAAATGAAGTTTAAAAGAAAAGTATGTTGTGCTCAAATAATAATATAAGCTACATTATATAAGAATGCTCTAATAAAATGTTTTTTATACATATAAATTTACGGTCTAAAACTCACTAATATATGAAAAATCGATTCTAATACATATATAGCTATATCAGGTATTCATATATTGTCCTTAACAATATGGACTATAGCGTACAATGTACACTGTATGATACATATTGATCATACAGTAAAACAGCTAAAAAACACTAGATACTTTTCTGAGACTACTAAAAAGTCATATTTACAAAATCAAAATAAGAATCATGTTATAAATCATTTAAAGAAAGGCACAAATACAAAAGAATCATTGAGTTGTAGAGTATTATGAGTGTTAACGGCAATACTGCCATAAACTTTATCTTTGTAACAGTGCTGTGAGCGCTGTTCTTTGCTTGTGTTGTAGCTTTGAGGTTTGTAGCTCCAGCCTTGGGTCCTGTAGCTGACTGTTTTTTTTTGCTTTGCCATCGTAGATAAATTGCTTGACTGATCAGTTAGAACTGACCTTTCCTGTGGGTGCAGCAGTAACGCAACAACTTGTGATGCCAGTGACCAGGTATGGGAACGAGCCTGGATTACTGAAGGGCTGGCTGGGGGAGGATGGCAGAGCATCCATGTACGCTTGCCTCCTTGGTGGGCGAGGGCATCTGGACTCTGCTGCAGTATCGCCACCTAGGTGACCACAAGTAGCAGTGCAAGCTGGAGCCAGGGATTGAGGGAGTGGGACAGTGACAGTCTGACATACTCTGTGTCAGCACAGGCTTTTCAATGTCCATGGGCTAGGGAAGAAATGCGGAACAAAAAAACACCGCCGTGCAAAATACCAACTGCTAAAGGTTCCGCACCACTGACTGGACTCCATGCTGCAGAACCGACAGTTCAACTCTATTGGGTGGGTGGGGGAGTTGAGCCTGACCCCTGCCATCACTCATCATTGAGGGGGGAGTCATCCATGGCGCCTTGACTGACGTAAGCCAGTCAGATGAAGAGGGCATAAAGCACACTAAATTAAAGGGAAAAAAACCTGACCTTTCCAAGATGTCACAGCAGGGCTTGAGAGTGAAAAGTAGTTGCTCAGATCAGCGTATGATGCCTCCAATGCTTCTGTTAGGGATGCTGCCTCTGGCATTTGCATATACCACTGCTTTTGACTCAGAGTACAGGTTTTACTTTAGATGACCAGTAAATTGTTCTTAACTCCCCATTTTGAGGACAGAAGCTGTTTGGTACTGATGATGAAATGACACTCTGGGATCTTTAATCATCAAAAATGACCCCAAGATCTCTGAAGGCCCTCAACAAGGTTGTAGCAGAGACTAGTTTATTTATATTTAGAAAACAACATGGGAGGTCTGCCCATGGCAGAGCCGAGGACAGGCATCTTACCCTGGGCCCTGCCATTCAGGGTCCCATTCCCAAGTTCCCAAAGGAGGTGGTACTGGCATCCAGCATGCTGCCTGCAGTTCCTTCTGACTCTTTGCTGCCTCCCCCTCCACCCATGCTGCAGGGAATGCAGGTAGGGGCAGAATCTTCCTGTACCTATAGAATTGGAGGGGGGGGGTCACTACAGACAAGTGGGTCTTAGAAACTATCGAACAAAGTCATGCACTAAAGTTGTTTTCCAGTCCTTCTTGACCTTGCCATTACAACTTCTTACTCCTTCGAGCAGAAGCAAACTCATTCCTTCAGAAAAGAACAGTAGAATCCGTTCCTGTTTGGAAACAGAAGCAGGCATTTTACTCCCAGTACTTCCTAATACCAACATGGCAAGGGGACCTATGCCCTGTTCTGTACCTAAGAGGCCTGAATGAGTTCATAGAATATAAGAATTTTCAGATGGTCTCATTACAGTATCTCATTCCCCTTTTACAGCAAGGGAATAGGATGTGTGCATTGGACATGGAAGATGCATATCTTCATTTTAGGATTCCATGTAGTCATATAAAATAGCTCAGATTCATAACTGTAGTGCAAGTATCCAAGTTTGTGTATTGCCCATTAGCTTATCCACTGCAGAGTTTAAAATGCTTTGCAGTGGTGGTCGTGACATTCAAGAGGGAAGGACTGTATGTTTTCCTTGTCTGGATGATTGTTTTTTGTAGGGCTGGTCCAGTGAAGCTGTAACATGCAGTCTAACCAGGACCTGACATCTGATCAGTTGGGAAATCACTGTTAAGGAACCAAACTTAGTATTGATTCTAACCCCAGGAATCACTCATTATGATTAAACATAATGCAGTCAGCCTCCTGTGTTGAACTGCCCGGAGAGATGGAATTTTATGTCAATTATGGAACTCTCAGTTGGCTCATGCCACTTTCAAACTACTGCGCTAGCAACTGCTGCAGTCTGAGCGCTTCAGATTCTTTACTCCGCCTGCCTAGTAAGGACGTCCCGGAGAGCTCTCCTTGAACGGTCTCTGACTAAAGTTTATCTGTAGATAAGTACTCATTTTCAGTTTAATTTTAAATTGCTGCCTTAGAAACATTGTTTAGTATAGTAGAATTAGTGTTTTAGTAGTTTTTTATTTATATTTGCGGTTCCTTCATGGTTCCTTGGAACTGAGGGTTCCGCGTCTATTTTAAAGGTTTCCTATCTCAATTTATTATTATTTAGAGTGAATTAGCGATCGGTTCCCTGAACTTCTTCAGTTTTGTCCAAATTTAGTAATTTTCTCGGTTCCTTTTTCTTCAGGAACCGAATAGCGCTCGGTTCCAGTTATTTTAAAGTAATCTCCGGTTCCGAGTTACTTTAAATAACGGTGTTTTGAAGTAATCTTTTTTGCCTAGCTTAAATATCAGAAATCCATTTGGATAAACCTAAAAAACACACAGGACCCACATGTTTTAAATGTTGTGACTCTTGTGGGCAACTTTCAGCAAAAGCAGACAGACATTCTCTCTGTATTTCTTGTTTGGGTATAAGTCACATATTTGCCAATTGTGATATTTGTAAGACCTTTTGCCCAAAAACATTAAAGAAAAGGTCTCAAATTTTGGAAGAGATGGCTTCTGCTTCTGGGGATAATTCTGCTTCTTTCTCCTCCCACAAAAAGGATGGAGGTAAAGCCAAGGATCCTGACAGGAGTTCAGATAAATCTGAACAAGGTAAAACAAAAAGGGCTGTGGAAATAGGCACTGAACCTGTTCCATTAAAGAAAAAGTGTAAAGAAAAACCTGTCGCTGCGCCTCCGGCCGAGAAGGCTAAGGAGCTCCCAGCAGACAAGCATATTATGCCCTCGGCTGAGGACATTGCTGAGGCATCACAAATATTACAAGTCCTACAGGGTGCAATCCTGGTTCCTATACCGACTGCCTCGCTTCCTCCTACAGCCCCAGCAAGGCAAGAAGTGCTGAAAGTGTTTGGGGAGGAGGAGGAAGAGGAGGAGGATGACTTTGAAGGGAACCTATAGATCCAGAGTTTTCTCCTGATCAAGAGTTTGGATCTCCTCCCAGGAGTCCTGAGGAATACTCCTCCCACTATGCTTTTGTTAAGAACATGGTGGAAACCCTGAACTTTCCTCTTCAGGTAACAGAGGAGGCTACAGAGGAGGCAGACTTTCTAGAAATGATGAAGTTAACCCCCATGAAACGTTTACTTCTGCCCATGCATAAATCTTTAAAGAAGGCTGCAGTGCAGATTTTTAAAACTCCAACCTCTATCCCTGGTGTGGATAAGAAAGCTGACAAGAAATACCAGCTGGACAGAACTATAGCTGATTTTCTATTTACGCATCCTGATCCTGAGGGAGTAGTCCAAGCTGCTGCCTGTGACAAGGCCAGGATCCCATTGGCTACCCATCCACCAGACAAAGATTTAAGAAAAATGGATGCTATGGGAAAGAAAGGGTACGTGGCTGCCTCTTTGTTAGTTTGGCAGGCCAGTTACATGGCATATTCAGTGCAGTACCAAAAAAGCTCTATGGAACACTGTTCTAGCTTTGGCTGATAGGGTCCCAGATGAAGTGGCTGTAGACTTACAGGATACAACAAGGGCTGCACTTGATGCTACTAGGTACCAATTTCATATGGCAGTGGATGCCAATGATACTGCATCCAGGTTAATGGCTTTGTCAGTTTCACTCAGAAGGTTTGCATGGCTTAGAGCCACCAACCTAACCTTAGACACCCAGGCCAAAGCAATGGATTTCCTCCTGGAGAACAACTCCTTGTTGGGGGATAAAACTGATGCATACATGAAAAAGGTGGAGGAATATAAATCCACCTATCGGAGCAATTCCAAGGATAGGCCCTTCACCTCTTATAGATCCCAAAGTAGGGGAGATAGGGGCAGGGTTTTTTATCTCAGACCTTTCTTTCAGGCACAAGCCTCCCAGCCTCAGCAGCAGGCTAGAGGTTATTTTAGAGGAAGGGCCGGGAGAGCCATGAGAAGAGCAGCTCCTGTACCACAGGTTCAGGTACAGCCTGCACAGAATCCCTGACGGGCTAGTGCAGGTCGCATCCCCTATTACAGATCCACCAGTAGGTGGCAGACTGGCTCATTACCTTCACGCTTGGCAGTCCATCACCACAGACAAGTGGGTGTAGGAGGTAGTGAGCCAGGGCTTAGCACTCAGTTTCAAATCATTCCCAAAGCTGAGAACAAGAACCTTTGCTCCGGCAACAGCTGCACACAGGGTTTTGTTGGAAGCAGAGGTAAAACATCTGCTAGCAATCAAAGCAGTAGAGGTAGTGCCTCTAATAAGCAGGGGAAAAGGTTTTTATTCCAGATACTTCCTCATAAGGAAGAAAAATGGGGATTGGTGGCCTATTTTGGATCTAAGACTTCTGAACAAGCACATTTTGAAACCAAAGTTCAAAATGGTCGATCTTGCCATAATCATTCCTTCCTTGCAAAAGGAAGACTGGCTAGCCTCCCTAGATGTAAGGGATGCTTATTTCCATATTCCCATCAGACCTTCTCACAGAAAATTCTTGAGATTCAGAATGGCTTCAGGCCATTATCAGTTTTCAACTCTTCCCTTTGGGCTAACTTCAGCATCAAGGGTTTTTACAAAGTGCCTATCAGTGGTGGTAGAGTTTTGGAGAAAACAAGGTATAACAGTCTTCCCCTACCTGGACGACTGGTTAATAGTAGGACAGTCTCTGCAGCATGCAGCACAGTCACTGGCACTCACAAAATCCACACTAGAGTCCCTGGGATTTCTGAGAAATGAAGAAAAATCTCAACAGGTACCACTCCAGGTGCTGAAGTTTATTGGAGCAGAACTAAATACCAGACAGGGCAGAGCCCTCCTGCCACAGGACAGGGCAACGAGCATTCTGCAGATTGCAAAATCCTTTGTCCCTGGGAGACCCACAACAGTCAGAGAACTTCTTAGGTTACTAATCCACATGGCATCTACCACGGCAGTGGTAATGGGCTCCAGATTTCAAATGAGAGATATTTAGTTCCATCTCAGACAGTATTGGTCTCAAAGGACGGATCCTATGTCCAAACTGGTTCCAGTCACAGAAAGTTTAGTCCAAGCCTTACAATGGTGGCTGGACGAGCACAACCTCAGAGTGGGTGTGCCTTTTATAAGGGGAACAACCTTCAGTAATCCTCACAACAGATGCCTCTCTTCTAGGCTGGGGGGCACACATGTTAGAGCACACAGCAAGTGGCACATGGTCCCCCCAGGCATCTCTGCACATAAATCTCTTGGAGCTCAGGGCTGTTTACCTGGCTTTAAAAACATTTGCTCCTTACCTGCAAAACAGGGTGGTGCAAGTCAGAACAGACAACACCACAACCATGTATTACATCAGCAAGCAAGGAGGTACCAGGTCACATCTACTGTGCACAGAAGCAATGAGACTGTGGTCCCTGGTATACTCCATGGGAGTATCCCTGTCAGCCATACATCTTCCAGGGAAGGACAATGTGCTGGCAGACTCTTTAAGCAGGATAAGTCAGGACCACCACGAGTGGTGCCTGAATACTCAGGTACTCAGTACAATTTTCAGAAAATGGGGCACTCCAGAGGTGGATCTCTTCGCCTCCCCAGAAAACCACCAGCTTCCAATGTACTGTTGCAGGCCTCCTCTAAGGGGCACAATCCCCCTGGATGCCTTGGCCCTGGATTGGACAGGGACATTTCTGTATGCATTCCCTCCTTTCCCTATGATATTCAGGACCCTACTGAAATTGAGGTCCCAACCAGCAAAAATTATACTGGTGGCTCCAGATTGGGCGAGACAGTACTGGTAATCTCTTCTGCTGTCTCTGTCAGTGGTTTTCCCAATCCATCTGCCCAGGAGGCACAACCTGTTAACCTCCTCTCAGGGCAGGATCCTGTAACCCAGTCTCAAATCACTGAGGCTCAAGGCATGGCTCTTGAGGACTTAGAGTTTGCTAACCTTAATCTATCAGAACAGCTGTTGACAGTGCTTAGGGGTTCCAGGAAGCCTTCTACTAAGAAGACATATGCCTCTAAGTGGAAAAGATTTACAGTGTGGTGTACAGGTAAAGGCTTGAGCCCTTTCCGGGCTGATTTGGCTATTCTTCTAGATGACCTTACACATTTACATTCCTTAGGCCTGAAGCCTTCCACCCTCAAGGTTCACTTAGCTTCAGTCTCTACTTACCTGTCAGTTGGTAAGGAGAGTTCTATGGCTTCTCATCCGGTACTTAGAAAATATTTTAAAGGCCTTAATCTTCTGCACCCTCCCCTAAGGGAACTGGTTCTGGCCTGGAATCTAAATATTTGCATTGCTAAACTCATGGATGCACTGTTCGAACCCATGGCAACCGCAGATTTGAAGTATGTCACTTGGAAAACTGTTTTCCTGGTTGTCATTACTTCAGCCAGAAGGATCAGTGAATTACAAGCCCTATGCACAGATGTGAACTACATCTCATTCCACAGGGACAAGGTGGTCCTTAGGACTAATAGAAAATTCTTTCCCAAGGTGGTGTCTGATTTTCACTTAAATCAGTCTATCACTCTACTTGTCTTCTTTACAGACAACTCCAGTTCTCCAGAAAGGAGACTTCGATGACCTAAAGGTGGGCAAGCAATGTGAGAGGGCAGCAAGGAGGGCTGGGGGGATACTGGGATGCATAGGGAGAGGCATCACCAGTAGAAAACAGGAAGTTGTTATCCCTCTGTACAGACAGCTGGTGAGACCCCATCTGGAGTACTGTGTGCAGTTCTGGAGACCCAATCTCCGCAAAGACATAGACAGGATGGAAGCTGTCCAGAGGAGGGCAACTAAAATGGTGCAGGGTCTGCAGCGGAAGACATATGAAGAGAGACTAAAGGAGCTTAATATGTGTAGCCTCGAGGAAAGGAGGGAGGGGGACATGATAGAAACTTTCAAGTACCTCAAGGGAATCAACAAAGTCCAAGATGGTAGCATCTTTCAAAAAAGAGGCGGCAAGAACTAAGGGGCACAATTTGAAGATGAGGGGCGGCTCAGAGGTAATTTAAGGAAGTATTTTTTCACAGAGAGGGTTGTGGATGCATGGAACAGCCTTCCGGAGGAGGTTGTGGAGTCAAAAACAGTGGTGGAATTCAAGCATGCATGGGACAGTCATAAGGCCATTCTAGGGGTTGGGGGTAGGAAGAAGTAGGCTGCTGGTTAACTAGGATCTGCAGCTTATCCAGTAGGTAGGAAAATGGGCAGACTGGGTGGGCCAAGCGGTCCTTATCTGCCATCAAATTCTATGTTTCTGTGTTTCACTCCCTTGATGTCAAAAGGGCTCTCAGCCACTCTATTGACAGAACCAAATTTTACAGGACAAGTTAATCACAGCTCTTTCTCACATATGGTGAAGTTTGGTAAGGGCAGAGCTGCAGCAAAACGTACAGTTGCTCGCTGGATAGTGGCATGTATACAGTTTTGTTATAGTAAGGTGGGTAAACAGGTACCTCTGCTCCTGAGAGCACACTCCACCAGGGGCACTGCTGATTCACTGGCAGCTTCAAGAGAAATTCCGCTACTGGGAATCTGTAAAGCAGCTACATGGAAAACAGTACACACCTTCACAAAGCATTACAGCCAGGACTTAAAATCCAGAGGTGATGCTAGGTTTGGTACAGCAGTATTGCAGAGCCTGTTTCCAAAATAGGTTGTCTGCCCAACCTCCAAAGGTACTGCTTGGTAGTCTGCATTACGTTTAATCATAATGAATGATTCTTGGGGTTAGAAGAAAAAATTACTCACCACAGTAATTTTGTTTCTTCAAAGGGATCACTCATTATGATTAAAGACCCTCCCTACCTCCCCTACTAGAACCTATAGAAGTTGCTCTGCATCCCTGCATTAGGGTTTTTTCTTTCTCTTATATAGGTTAAGATAGAGACTCACTTTGTTTAGCCAGTTGGTGTCCATGTGGTCTCGGTTTTCTTAGGTTTGTTGGTTAAGAATGTTTTGACCTAAAAGGGCAAAAAATATTATTTCTAAGGTTTAATTTTTAGCTAGTGGGTCTTTTAGCCAGTTAGGCTCCGTAATAATCTGAAGCACTCAGAGTGCAGCAGTTGCTAGGGCAGCAGTTTGAAAGTGGCATGAGCCAACTGAGAGTTACATAATTTACATATACTTCCATCTCTCCGGGCAGTTCAATACAGGAGGCTGACTGCATTATGTTTAATCATAATGAGTGATCCCTTTGAAGAAACAAGATTACTATGGTGAGTAATTTTTTCTTCTCTGTCAACACCTCCAATACATTGAAGAGGTACTGGACACGTCAGTGGTGTATGCCTTCCTTTCAGAGGATCGAGCAGATGCCCTGTTAAATCCGATTCGGTTGTTTTCTAGCAAGTCACATGTTTCAATCAGGTCAATGAGGAGGCTTCTTTGGAATAGTGGCTGCAGCCATTATTACAGTACTGGTGGTGCATCTTCACATGTGCATTCTGCAGTGGACCCTGTGAGTATAGTAAGACCAGGTGTCAGTCAGCCTGTATCAACTGGTGCTAGTCACAACCCTGTGGAGGGGTTGTGGGATAACAGATGGATCAGACACCAAACTTCAGGTTCAACACACAATCTCTGTGTGATGTTTATTCAAAATACAGGAAATAAGTTTCTGCAATGCCATATTCCTTCTTCAGTACATCAGTTTGTAGCAACAGACTATGAATGTCCTTTCTCTGTACTTAGCCGCTAACGCTTACTGACACTGATCTCTGATCTAATTCATTAGTGGAGCTGTAGCCATAACCCTTATGCAGGCCTCATTTGCTTACGTAGTGGGGGCCCAAAAAGAAGAAAAACAAAACAAGCTGTAAACAAAGAACCTCAATGCAGAATCACTGAAAGAAGGGTTACCCCAAAGGGCATTGGCAACAAATCAAGTTTCAAAGAAATACAGCACCATACATAATTCCATAATGCAATGCATCATGGGATATATGCAAATCACCATGACATTTCTGGCTTGTTAAGTTTACAACAATTTACATGCATTTTAAATAGCACAACTAGCTTAATTTCTATAATAGTCACCTAGTACTTTTCACCATTATCAAAACACCAAGTGCTATGGTATTTTAAACATTTACAGGTTTCATAAACACAAAGTATATACATTAAGGTATTTTATAACCTAGTGCTATTACATACTAAATCTAACAACAGTAAACACAACCATTTTTTACATATACTCTGAAGTCACCACAATAACCTCCCTGTATGAGGACCTGAGAGAGAAAAGGAAAATCAAAGAGGGCGCTATAGCATAGTCAAGAGAGGGAGAAGGGGGTGCCCACAGGTGGCCAGCCTTATGGACTAGAAATAGTAAAGGATGGATTAGGCTAAGAAATAGAAGAACTGTTGCAGCAGATTTAAGAAAAGGTTGTCCTCAAGAGTGCAGGAGATCCCTGTCACAGTCTCGTCTATAACATGTCCTCCTCTGGTGGATGGACTGCCCCAGTCTATTAATAGGCACCCCATTCTCTAATCCTGTGCCTCTGCAAATTCTAACAGATGCATCAGATTTAGGTTAGGGAAGCACAGCTATGGTCCAACAGGACTCCAGGTTTCTTCTAAGAAAGACAACTGTCTCCCCATCAGTGTTCTGGAAATGAGGGCTGATCGTCTTGGCCTACAAACACTTACTGCTCATCTCTGGGACAGTCTAATCTTGATTCAGATTAACAGTGTCAGTGTCATGCATTACCTAAACAAACAAGGAAGAATACACTCTTACCCCCTGTGCATGGAAGCGATGAGAGTGTGACACTGACACTGGGCACTGGATGATAGTCTCCTTCTGTTAGTTGCAGAATTTTGTAATTGCAGGCTCTGGTTGCTGGCCCTCCATATCTGGTCTTTCCCCCCAGATCGGGTCTCCTTACAGACTAATCCACAGTTTCTGCCTACTACAAAATGGTGTCTGATGTCACAGTGAATCAGATCATGTGTCTGCGGGTTTATTATACTACCCCTTCCAATAAGGGGAAGCCCTGTTGTATACCTTGGATGTGCTGGGACCTTGTTGTTCCATCTGGCTGATACTAAGGGCTATAGAAAGCCCTTTCCATTGTTTGTGTCTTTTGTACCTCTTAGGGAGGGCTCTCCTGTGTCTAAACAATGATTTTCTAATTGGTTGGCATCTTATGCCACTTTCTGATGTGAGAAGTATGGAAATGTCATGTGCTGTCAGAAGGTATTCCATGCATGGTGTTGCTGCTTCCATGGTCTGTTTTCATACTGACTATGCAGCTGACATTTGTGCTGCCGCAATATGGAGTACTGTTAATGCTTCCACTAAGTATTATAGTCTGGCCATAGTCTCGCACAGATATGTCGACGATTGCCTTTCTGTGCTTTAGGGCCTGCTGTCCATCCTGTCTTGGTCCTCTTTTGAGGGTTTCTTAGTTACCTCCCTGTTTCCAGATACACTGCTTGGAAATCTTTCCAAAGGTGTGGCTCAGTGGAGAAGATATTTTTGAAGAAGATTGTTTTGTTAATTACCAATAATAGTAGATTTTCAAGAGAATCTTCTCTTTTATGCATAGCTTACCCTCCCTCCACCCCCACTGTTAGTTTTTCTGGTTGGTGCAGCCAGTGTTGGTTCCCAGCTACTTTCTTTGTGGGGTATTTTATGGTTCTACTTTCCAGTGGTTGATTATTACAGTCTATCATCTCTCTGGTGGACCTGTCACTGGATCCAGTCCCTTCAGGTTTTGGTACCCTCTGAGTGTGTCTCAAGGGGGAAACTGAGGAGTTGAGGGGCTGCCCACGTTACATAGATGTTGTCCACATACATCAGCATGGGCGGCCCCAGTTAGGCAACAGTTTCCAAGTGGTCCTCATGCTAACGGCTTACAGTTCCAGAGCTGTGTCGCTCAATGAAGAAGATTTTCTTAGAAGATCCACTGTTACTAGTAAGTAAGGACATTTTCTGCTTGGCCTCTGGGCTTTTGCACCTCATGTTCAGGATTGTTTCCTGCTTATACAGATGGGCAACATTTGTTTTATATTCTACCTCTACAAACAAGAAGGTACCCACTCCTACTTCCTTTGTAAAGATGCCATGCAAGTCTGAGAGTGGGCCCTGGTTCATGATGTATAATAATACATCATGGCCATGTTTCTACCCAGCTCTCTGAACATCCTGGCACTCTCTCATCAGGCTGGTTGCCCTGTCCCACAAGTGGGAACTGCTGAATATTGTGGTTGAAGATGTCTAAACTCATTGAGGTCATCATGAGTTGGACCTTATTGCATTCTCATTTTTGTCAGAACTGCTGTGTTTCTTTTTCCCCCCAATTATTTAACCAGGTGAGACACACTAAGCTGAAAGATTGTTTACAGGTGCAACATGGGAGCACGAGGAAGTGACGTGACTTGCTCAGGGTAACACAGTATGCAATGGGGGTTGTGGGATTCAAACCCAGGTCTTCAGATTTGCAGCTCAGAGCCTTAAACCACCACATCATACTGCCTCCTCAATGCTTCTGCTTGCTAACAATAGAGCCTGGAGTTTTTTGATGAGATGTGTTGCTCCTCTCCTGGAAGGGAAGGGTTCTGTATGTGTTTCCCCTAATTCCGCTAGTTCAGCTGGTGTTGATCAAGCTTCGGGCTGAAGGGATGACACTACTTTTAGCATCTTCATTCTGGTTCCCTCTGCTGTGACAGATATCTGTGGAACCTCTTGTCCCACTCCCTCAATGAGCTGGATTCCTGTTGCAGGACAAGGGCAGTCTATTACATGTAGACCTTCAGTCCATGTAGACCTTCAGTCCCTGCACCTTCTTGCCTGGCTCCTGAGATTGTAGAACTCTCCTGGTTCAGAAAACCCACGTGGTTTCTGGTGCTTTTTCTGGCCACTCATGAGTCATCTACTTCAAACACATACTCTGAATTGTAAATATTTCAGTATGTGGGGTGCCTCCATGTTCCTCAGAGGACTCCTGTATCTTTGTCCTCGGTCCATATGCCAGTTCTAGTGTGGGAACTTAATTTGTTTCTAGAGTCCCTTACATGAGCTCTTTCTGAACTTGCTGACACATGGACTCTGTGGGCCATAATGGATCACAGAATTTCCAGGTCATGTTTAAGGCATGTTTTATTTAGTCTTACTGTTTACTGTATTGATCTTATGAATTTTGTTTGTTCTCTTGAGCCTTGTAGGATAGGGTACTGTACAAAATAAATTGGTTTGCCTTGCCATTTACTTAAAAATGCAAGTAACAATCTGCTCACCTCTATTCTACTGCTAAGAGCAAGCCTGCCATGTCTTGTAGTTTGAAATGGCTGTTTTTTAGTACTGCAGTATTCCATTTTGTTGTCTTTCAGCCCAGTGTTGTGAGATGGAATGATAGTTTTATAAAATTAACTGTATCGGGGCCAGCCTGCCAGTGCAGTGGCAAGGCGTCGACATGCAACGCAGACATCCCAGGTTCAGGAGCAGACCCAGGAGTCAGAGGGCCGGCCTGGCAGAGAAGGATTGAGTGCCCATGGGGCGGCTCTCCTTCTTGGGGGGGGGGGGGTGTCCGGCATGGAAGCGGCCCCTGGCAGAGGCTGGGGGGACCCACACAACAACCGGCAGCAGTTTACATTGGAGGCAAGAACAGACGCTGACCGTCATTGCATGTCCCTCCTCCAGGGGACAATCCACACAAAAATTCCGTCCCCAGCCATGATGCCCTGCTCAACCTCTGTCTCCATTGGCCCCGTTGTCCGCCTGGGGGGGGGGGTCCTGCTTCCATGGCCTCACCCTGGGGGATAAGCCAGAGCTAGCTTACATGTGATCGTTGGGGGGGGCCCTCACCAGCAGCCCCACCCAGGGGAGTAAGCATGAGCATGGTGGGGACGGTGTGCTGGGCAGAAGTGGAGTTCGCTGGGGGTGGGGAAAAAGAGAAAATTAACTGTATTAAAAATATTACCCTCTTTTGAGAAAGGTGTTGTGAAGTACCTTTTGAGCGTCATGCTGTTATCACCAGGAAATGGTATATCTCTCAATATCTGATGCCATTATCAATGTGGTGTGGTATCTGAACACCTAGATACTCATCATCATCACCATGGTATTTTTCAGTATCTACAGGTGCGATCCCTATAGTATCTGAATGCCAGGTACCGATCGCCAGAAGTAAGGTATCCCACCACCATGTAACATTAACAAAATGGAAGTACTAACATGGATCATAATAAATTAAAAGGGAGATGTTCAAGGGGGACAGGAGAAAATAAGAGTGGCGAGTACATGGAATTCACTACAGGTGATATAGTAAACTTGGACGGATGGGAAATGTTTAAGAAAAGATTAGCTATATATATTTGTGGGAGACATATATAGATACTGCCACTGAGGCAGGGGATGGTCTGGATAGGTCGGTTTGGCACTGGTGAACACCAACTGTTGCCACATCAAGTCCTCGTAGCATCGATGCAACTTGCGCCGAAGCCTCTCCTCACCGGAGGACGAAAAACAGAGGTGACTGTGCTTCTCATGGCACCAAGAGCAGGAGCGCCAATGATGGTGGGACCGGCTCAACCCATGGGAAGAAGACCAATATTTCAACCTTGGCCTTTGGGTAACTGGCGGCGGAGGTCAGAGGGAGTCGGCGTCAGGGTACTGTCACATCATATACAAGCAATGAAGTTGTCCGCAGCAGCCTCAAAGCTATGGGATTGTAGGAGAGCAACAACATGCAGCATCCTATGTCATCTACAATGCCTCAAAATCAAGATGTGACTAAGTCTGTGAGGAACAACTCCAGCCAGCTCCAAACGTCTACCACCAAATTGGATCATCGAGAAAAAGAATGCCTGTAAGCACTCCCCACCACCATCAGGGACAGGTAAAAAAATATGTATGTATATGTATATATAAAATATCTATATCTATTTGTACATGTCTGCAACCCCTTACCCAAACAAAAGACACCAAGCTCTGTGGGAGAGTGGACGCAGCTGAAGGGATACAGGACCTACCGGATGATCTGGGAAGGCTGGGGAGGTGGTCCAGGATCTGGCAGCTTGGCTTCAATGCCAGGAAATGCAAAGTTATGCATATTGGAGCCAAGAATCCCAGGACAGAGTACTACCTGGGTGGATTCCAAGTATCTGCATCAGAGGAGAAGGACCTGGGAGTGAAGATCACTAGTGACCTGAAGCACTCCACACAGTGCAAGAAAGCAGCAGCAAAGGCAAACAAGATGCTGGGTTACATGTCTAGGGGGGTCAGTAGTAGGAGAGAGGAGGTTATACTGCCCTTGTACGGGTCACTGGTAAGGCCGCATCTAGAGTATGGCGTTCAGTACTGGTGCCCACACCTCAAAAAGGACATTAACCTGCTGGAGAAGGTCCAGAGGAGGGCTACAAAGATGTTAGCTGGTCAGCAGGGTAAGGCATAAGAGGAGAAACTGAGGGCACTGAACATGTACTCCCTGGAAGACAGGAAAGGAAGAGAGAGAGGAGATATGGTTGGGACCATCAAGTACTTGAAATGGATAAATAAGGTTGATAAGGAGAGTCTCTTTAAGCTGAGTGCCAACCATAACATGAGGGGGCACAGTCTTAAGCTGGAGGGTAGGAGGTTTAGGAGGGAGGTCAGGAAGCACTTCTTCACAGAGAGGGTGGTGGACACTTGGAATGCACTGCTGGAAGAAGTCATCTGTTGAAGACAGTGAGCAGCTTTAAGAGAGGCTGGGACAGGCATAGGGAAGTAAGGATCATGGGTAGGGAGGATGGAAGGAGTGGGGAGGGAGGGAGGGAGGGAGGCAGGGACATTAACAAGCTAAGGACCCTGCAATACGAGCGGACTTGATAGACCAAATGGCCTTCTTCTGCTGTCTTCTTCATATGTATGTACGTATGTAAAGGGCCTTAATTGTGTCATCTTTGGCAAGTGAATAGATGGACTGGGAGTGCTAAGAACTGTATAAATTGTGATCATCTGAACTGGGTACATGCCAAGCTGAAATGAGGACTGCTGTTATTAATCCTGTTTATCTTGTGCGACAGTTTTGTGTTGGGTTAAGCAATGGATGGTTCCATTGCATATGGTACTACCGGTAAGAACTGGTAAAGGTATTAGCTTAAATGGGACCGTTCAAACAACATAACTTTCCAGTACCCCCCCTTCAGGGGGAGGGCAAAGGCTGTCACCAAATGAATGGGCTTTTAACGAGAGAGTCCTGATACCAATGTATTTGAAAGAGACATGCTTAATTACTTGCTAATTGCTTGCATAGCATCTTTTACCAATTGTATTGCAAATAAATGCTATCTGAATGACTGAACTTTCTTTTCTGTTGAGTGGTATCATATGAGTTCTTGTAGTCTGTTCTTGTCCAGCAAAACTCACGGCATTGTGGGATTTACAGTGGTGCCCACCAGGATGCAGTACAGTACTGCAGAATTCTACAGTAGAGTTACTGCATGAAATACTATTTCAGTGGCAGTTAATCCCTTGTGTTATGCAGGAAACTGTGACACTGCATTGTGTCCTGGCAGGCTTCACTGTATTTAGGTCCTGTAAACTGGGATACAGCTTTGTTTCTAGGGGCGTGGATATTATGTTCTATCCTCACTTTCTGTGTCCTTTCCTTTTAAGATGTGCCGTGCCGGAAAGTCTTTAAGCTGGCTCCTCCCACCCACCTGGGTGGCAGCTCCTTCGGCTCCGCCCCATGACGCCAGATCTTCCTTTCTGCTGGAAGAAGCAGATTCCTTCCTTACCGCTCCTGCATTGAGTAGGCCCTAGCGCTTAAATTCTTAGGAATTACTTCCAAAGCAACTCTTCCGAGTTTTTGTCTTCAGCTTGATCTTTGATCGCGACCACGATGGACGATAAGTCCGCTCCCGGATTCCACCAGTGCCCTTGCGGACTGAAGATGTCCAGGACTAACCCACATGCCATGTTTGTTTACTCTCTGTGGCATGACCACGATCCCCAGGCTTGCAACTTTTGCTACTCATTTCACCCGACCGTTCTAGAGGATTATTTCTCCCGCATGAATCTGGGTCGCCCAGCACAACGTAATCCGACGGTCAAATCCAAGGATGCCCGTTGGGTGGTCTCCGCGGCTGCGGGGTCTGCGATGCAGCTTGCGGCCTTTGAAGAGGAGGCAGCCCAGGCCACGGCCCATTCCTCCTTGGTTTCTGCCTTCATACCGCTTCAGCTGGTCTCGACCTTTATGGGCTCCTTCAAAGAATTATGCCAGTTTCATTCAACTTTCGGTCAGGGACCTACAGCAAATCTAAATCTAAAAAAGAGTCTAAGGAAGAAAAAACTTGTTGCCGATCGTGGGATCGGAAGTGCTCTCAGTTGAGGGTTTCTGATTCCCGTGCTTCTCTGGATTTGACTTTGGTCAAGGCCTTGGCCGCTGGCTCCATGGTAACCCCATTGGGCCTGAAGGCCGAGATGCTAGTCGTAGTCTCCGCTGAAATTTTTCCCGAGCCGACCGACCAGTTGTCGACCAAAGAGGCTGATACTTCCTTGTCTAGGACCCCGGTCCTGACGCAGACCCTTGGGAGGGATAGATCAGTCCACTGCCCCACCACCTCTTGTCCCTGACCCTGACCAGGAGGACCTTTGGCAATCGCTGACTCCCTCTGACCTCCGCCGCCAGTCCCCCGATGGCCAAGGTTGAAGTCTTGGTCTTCTTTCCATGGGTCGAGCTGGTCCCACCGTCATTGGTGCCACGAGAAGCACCGCCACCTCTGTTCTTCGTCCTCTGGTGAGGAGAGGCTGTGGTGCAAGTTGCATCGATGCTACGAGGACTTGATGTGGCAACAGTTGGTGTTCACCAGTGCCAAACCGACCCCAGTTTCTACGCCGGCTATCACCTGGCTGTTGTTCGAATGGCCGACTCCGGCCAATGGAACCGATTAAAATGCTCCTGACTCTGCCAATTCTGGCTTTTCCGCCGATCGTGTTGGAACCACTGCCTAAACGTAGGATGGCTGGCGCTCTGACTAAGAAGTCTTATCCAGCCAATGGACTTCCTTATCAGCTGTCAGTCACCGTCACCCCTGAACGTCTGTGGAGTGTTGGGGGGGGACTACGGTGGTTGATCGCTCTTTGACGACTCTTCAGAGTCCGAGGGTTCCTCCCTGCACTCCCATCCACTCGATGTGGAGTCTGTAGGGGATCTCTCGACGGACGAAGGTCCATCGTCTTTTATAGGCCTTCTCCATCTGATCTCTGAGTCAGTGGGTATGAAGATGGAGCCTGTCCAGAAACTGGTTCATTACCCATTGACCAAGATCCTCGACCGGGGAGACTCTCCAATATAGGTTTTCCCTCTGGCATAGGCCATTCTTGGCCCTGCCCTGGAGCTCTGGCAGTGCCCTGCTTCCTGCCCTGTGTCTTCAGCCCTGATGATCCGCAAGTGTGCGGTACCCACCAGATCCCTTTTGGGATTCACAGAGCACCCCTTGGCCAAGGGCTTGGTGGCTGACTCAGTGTTCCGGTGCTCCGGCAACACCGGAGATGTTGATAAGCCACCTGATAAGGAATCCAAGAAGTTGGGCCATGCGGCTAAGAAGGTCCGCGCTGCCTCCTCGCCTGGCCTCCATCAGGCGAGCTCAGCCCTCCTCATGGCCCTTTTCTCCCATGCCCTGCTGGGCATCTTAGATGGGTTGCTTCCTCATCTGCCTGTGGACTTTCAGACCACGGTCAAACAGCTCCAAGACCAGGGATGGCCTGTGGCCATGCAACGGCAACAGACTGCCATGGACATTGGGGACGCCTGTGCCCACTCTGTGGCAACCTCAGTGGCCATGCGCCGCAGGGCTTGGCTGAGGATTTCGACCAGCATGGTTGACACTTAGCACAAGCTGGCAGATGTTCTTTTCCTGGGCATCGACCTGTTCAGGCCCAGGGTCGATGGTCACCTCACACACATCGAGAAGTCCAGTGCCACCTTGGAATGGGTGACATCTGCCCAGAAAGACCTCAAGGGCTTCAAGCAGTATCAGAAACTGAAGTCCTTTCAGTCCACCTCCACTGCTGTGGCCAGGCCAGCCCAGCAACTGGCTGTCCAGCAGGCTCAGGCTTGGCGACCTCGGCCCAAGTCAGTGGCCTTGGTGGTCCATAAGCCAGGAGGGAGAGGCTCCGGTGGCCCCTCAGCAGGGTCCTCCTCCTCCTCCATGCCTGCTCAGTGACTGGATGGGGGTGTCTCTCTCATGCCCATCACGCCTTACCTGGGGGCTAGCTCCACCACTTCCTTTATGCCTGGTTCACTGTCACCATGGACAGGTGGATTCTAGAAGTGGTGGGTCAGGGTCTGCCTCTAGAGTTCAAGCAGTACCCTTCTTGTTGAGCCCGTGCCCCATGGTAGGACTCTGTTTCCGCTGACATCTTGTCAGCTCTCAAAGATGACATAGCACAGTTCCTCCACAAGGAGGTCGTGGTTCCTGTTGCTGATCCTCCGGAACACCCAGGGTTTGTGTCCAGGTACGTCCTGGTGCCAAAGCAGACGAGGGTCTGGCACCCCTTTCTAGATCTGCACGACATGAACAAGTTCCTCAGGTCACGCTCCTTCAGGATAGTAACTCTGTCTCAGATCATACCATCTCTAGAGCGAAACATGTGGTTTTGCTCCCTGGATCTTCAGGACGCATTCTGTCATGTCACAGTCCGTCGGTCTCACTGAAGGTTCCTCCACTTTCAGGCTGAGGGAACCCTTGACGAGTTCCAGGCCATGCCCTCCAGCCTCTCCTTGGCTCCCAGGGTCTTCACCAAGTGCATCACAGTGGTGGCAGCTTACCTGAGGTGCAGAGGGGTCTGGGTTTACCCCTAACTGGATGACTGGCTGATAGCTCCCTCTAGGCAGGAGGTGGAGCGTTCCAGGGACCTGGCCCTCCAGACCCGCATCAAACTTGGCCTGGTCAATGAGGCCAAGTTGGAACTCGTACCCTTGTAAGTGATCAACTTCATTGGGGCAGAGCTCGACTCTTGCAGAGACAGAGCCCGGCGGACAGGGCGGAGGCTCTCTCCTCCTTTGCCCGATCATTTCTGTTTGGGCAGTTGCGCCCTGCCCGGGACATCCTGCGCCTGCTGGGCTAAATGACGGCCTGTACCAGCGTCGTCCATTGGGACCACTGGAGAATGCAGTCCCTGCAGTGGCAGCTAGCCAGCCAGTGGTCTCAGCACAAGGGGCACTTAGACCAGCCAGTCATTTTGACCCAACGGATGTGGGATGCCATCCAGTGGTGGCTGGTCCCAGCACATCTGCAGGAAGGGATCCAGTTTGTCCGCCCAGAGCCAATGGTCATCCTGATGACCAATACCTCTCTCACAGGCTGGGATGCCCACCTGAGGGAACACTGAGTCCATGGGCTCTGGACCCACCAAGGAGGTCTGATGCCACATCAACCTGCTGTTTTGAGCAATTCGGCTGGCGCTTACTGCATTTTCCCCACACATTCATGGTCAAGTGGTCCAAATACAGACGGACAACACCAAGACCATGTACTACCACAACAAACAAGGCGGGATGCACTCCCTGCCTTTGTGCAAGGAAACTGTCCCTCTCTGGACCCTCGTGCGCAGCCTGGAGGCGAATCTCCTGGCCATCCATGTGGCAGGAGCCTTCAATCAGCTGGTGGATGCCATCAGCCAGGTGGGCTAGGCGTCTCATGAGTGGTCTTTCCACCCAGAGGAAGTTCACAATCTGTTCTTCCAGTGGGGCACCCCTCAGGTGGACCTGTTCGCCTCCAGGGAGAATGCAAAGCTGCGGCTGTTTTGTGCCCGACTCCTCAGCAGGAAATGCTGCAGGAGGGTGCCTTCTCGAGGCCATGGATCCCAGGCCTCTTTTGTGCCTTCCTTCCACTTCCCTTGATTCACAAGGTGCTTCTCAAGGCCAGGAGGGGCTAGACACAGGTGATCTTGGTGGCCACACTAGTTCCGGTACCCCGATCTCCTCAGCCTCAGCAGGAGGATCCCGAGGCGTCTTTCCCTACGCTTGGACCTGCTTTCCAATAATCCGGGGAAGGTACTCCACCTGGACTTTCAGTCCCTGCACCTGACGGCTTGGTTCCTGAGTGGCTAGAGCTTCAGGCCTTCCGTCTCTCCGAAGATGTCTTCACCGTAGTGCAGGCATCTCGGAAGGAGTCGACCAGGAAGTGCTATGCCTTCAAATGAAAGAGATTCTCCATTTGGTGTCGAGGCAAGGGGTTGGACCCTTTGTCCTGTCCAGTGGCTAGCATCCTTGATTACCTTTGGTCCCTCTCTCAGTCAGGCCTTCAGTCGACAACCCTTAAGGTGCACCTAGCAGCCATCTCTGCTTACTGGGCGTAGGTCGGTCAGCAGTCGGTGTCATAGGAGAAGGTGGTCTGACACTTCTTCAAGGGCCTTGACCACATTTCCCCTCCGGTGCATGAACCACCACGACTGTGGGACTTGTTGCTGGTTTTGGCAAAGCTCATGGGCAAGCCATTCGAACTGATACAGAGGTGCGAGATGTCTCATCTGTCATGGAAGACTGCCTTCTTGGTGGCTATCATGTCAGCCAGAAGGCTTGGGGGGCTCCAGGTGCTTTTAGTGGAGTCTTCTTACCTGGTCTTCCACAGGGACAAGGTTGTCCTGTGCCCCAACCTGAAGTTCATCCCGAAGGTTGTGTTGGAGTTTCAACTTAACTAGGTGACTAATCTCACGGTGTACTTCACCAGTCATACCTCGGAGGCCGAGCACAGGCTTCATACTCTGGACCTGAGGTGAGCGCTCACTTATTACAAAGAGCGCATGGCTGGAGTTCGGGGAAAGGTTCGCCAGCTGTTTATCACCTACACTGAAGCCGCACCTGGCAGACCTGCAGCAAAGGGACAATTGGCAGGTGGATCACATCCTGCATCGATCTCTGCTATAGGGTAGCGGGTAGGGAGCCTCCCGGAGGGCTAAGGGCTCATTCCACCCACTGCGTTGGTGGCTGCTTCCAAGGATGTCCCTATCCAGGAAATCTGCAGGGCTGCTACCTGGAGGTCAGCACACACCTTCATTTCCCTTTACCACATTAACCTTGAGTCACGCTGGGATGCTGGTTTTGGGGCCTCAGTCCTCTGATCTCTGTTCCCTAAGTAGGGAGTGTGCACCTTACCTTCCTTCTCCCAGAGAACTGCTAGGAGTCTGCCAGAAAGTGTGGACAGAGCATCATATCTATGTCCCTAGAAACACAGGTTACTCACCTGTAACAGTAGTTCTAGGAGTGGTATATGATGTTCATCCACATGGACCCACCTGACCTCCCAAATTTTGGCGCACACACTCTGCTTCCAGCGGGCAAGATTTGACGTCATGGGGCGGAGCAGAGGGAGTTACCATCTGGGTGGGTGGAGGAGCCAGCTTGAAGACTTTCCAGCGCATCTTAAAGGGAAAGGACACTGCCAGAAAGTATGGATGATACATAGATACTGTCGGCAGATAAAGGCCTATGGCCAAACCAGTCTGCCCATTTGAACCCATTATACCACTCCTAGAACTGCTGTTATTGGTGAGTAACCTGTGTTTTTGGGCTAATGCAAAATAAATCGGGTTGCCTCCCACGTACAGTATTTGGTTTCCTAGTTTGGGTTAGGGTAACATAAACTGTGTCTTTCTGCTCACAAATATGCATGTCAGTTAATGGAAAGTGCTTTTTCTGGTGGTGATTTCCTCAGCTCAGTGGGTTTCTGAGCTGTAGGCTTTAATGGCAGATCCCCTGTGTTTTCCCACAGTCGGGTTTCATTACGTAGCTGTCCTAGGTTCTTTCCTCAGGGTTTCTGAGTTCACTTTGAACCAGACTATACACCTCCTTCTGTTTTTTCCTTCTCGGAATGCTGGAGAAGTCGTACTACATTCTCTCCATGTCCAGAGGGCTGTACGCTTGGACTGCGCGTAGGGCTGTAGAAAGCCCTCACAATGTTTTGTTCACCTTTAGCATGGTAGGTGCCCCTGCCTCAAATCAGTGCCTTTCCAAATGGTTGGAATCTTGAATTTATTTTTGTTACTGGAAGCACAGTAAGGAGCGTCCATGCTACCCAGGGCATGGCCACATCTGGGGCTTGTTTTCATTCTGTTCCGGTAGCTGACATATGCTGTGCCACCACATGTGGCTCTGCCCACACTTTCACTAAACACTACAGTCTGGACCTGGTGTTCCATAAATGGGCTATTTTCAGCCTTGCTATCCTCCAAAGCCTACTGTCTTAAGTCTTCTACATCCCTGCTGTGTGACCTTCCTCCTACTCTGCTGTTTTGTACTGCTTGGGAATTGTTACAGATGTGTGGCTCTGTGGAGGGAGATGTTCTCGAAGAATATAGTTTTGTTACGCACCAGTAACAGTAGCTCTTCAGTAGACTTTTCAGAGAGCGACAGCTCACCTTCCCCTTCTGTATTTCAGGCTGTGTACTCTGGAACGACATGCCTGTTTCTGCATGATTGTTTTCCTTTTTGTGCACCCTTATTATGGGCTTGGTTTTGGAACCATTACCTCTCCTGTAAACCTGGTCATGGGTCTGGTCTCCCATTCCTGTCAGTATAGTATAACTCTGAGTTTGTCTTGAGTGGGAGAATGAGGAGGTATGGGGCCACCCTCTTTATATAGTCGATACCTCCACTGTTCGCTAGCATCGGGATATTCAGCTAGTCAAAAGTCTACAAGTAATTCTGATGCCGTTAGCTTACAGTTCTAAAGGTGTGACTCTGTGAAGGGGATTCCATCGAAGAGTGTTGTTACTGGTGGTAAGTAGTGAAACGTTCTTCAAGTGGTCTCTACTAGATCCCCTCTCATACTCCTTGATTAGTGCTGTTTGGGGAGTTTTTCTCAGTGCAGTTCCTTTCTGCAGGAAAGATCTTGTGGCTGGATGGAACCAGGCACAAGACACAGAGAATGGTTCACGTTGTATTAGACTGCTCTGGTCACCAGTTCCCCAAGCCATGATTCTGCTGGTATGCAGTTATTGATGAATATTAGAAAAAAAACATTACAAGTAAGTCCATTTTGTTATTTGATATATTTGCAAAACGTATCCCCCAAACACTTCACCTTGGTAAAGAGTAGCAGATAACATCAGGAATTAAAAGCAGTCCAAGCAATAAGAAACTAAAACAGGAGAACAGAATGTAACTTCACATATGAACAAAGAAGATATATTACCGCTTCAGATTTTGATATAGGGCAGATTATTAAAATATTTGGTTTGATATGTAAGTCAGGCTGCTGCCTTTCTCCCACCAACAGCAGTGCTTTGGTTTTATTTGGGTTTTGCTTAGGGTTGGACTGGCCCACCTGGATACCTGGAAATTTCCAGGTGGGCCCCCCTCAGTTGGGTACCTGGTCACCTTCTGAACTCTGAAAACCTTTGTATTTATCATCTTTTTTCTAATTAACTGGGGTATCTGGGACACTGTAGATAAATGTAAAATGTAATCACTGAGCTAATGTATCAAACTGAAGTGGAATACTGATATGAGTGTGTCACTCTGGGCCCTCCTGTATTGATTTTCCAGGTGGGCCCTCCATACCCCAGTCCAACCCTTCCGGGCGGGGTGAGAGACAGTGGGGACTGCCACGGCAATTTCATTATTGTTCTGCCGAGCTGGTTCTTTGCAGAAATTATTAGGAAATGCATTTGGCACTATAGGTAGCTGCACAGTAAGCAGACTTGAAGGCAGAGACAAGCCAGGTGAGATTTGTTCTACCAGCTACTTGGCCTCATAACTTAGGTGGTGGAGCACCTGGATATGGAATTGGGCAAGGGATACCAAATGCTAGCAAAAAAAAAAAAAATGCCAGTATGAGGAGGAGGTTAAGAAAACCACTTCAGCAAATATTGTTATAGATTATGAACCGAAGCAACTGAAGTGGGTGATAAAAAAAAGGAAACGTCAGGGACCGATTGTGCGGATAGAAACCGAGGGATATTAACCTGTTTAATTTTAGCAAACACTGAACAAATGTGAATGGTGCTGCCCAAGCTTTGTTCACAGCAGGAATGCAACGCGTTTAATTACTATGAGGAACAGTGGATCTCTGCAATTTATGTTTCACCTTCTGTAACTGTTCCGAGAGAAAAGTAGCCCAACCCTAGGGAAGAAGCAGCACACCATTTTCTTCAAATTATACTCAAATAAGCTGTCTGTGCTTCAGCTCAATTACTCAGAAACAAATGTGCTGCTCCAGCCATTAAACTTTCAAAGTCCTCTGATGTGCCATTTGCTTTCCTGCCAAGTTAATTTTTAAAACTTTTTTAGGAAACAGTTGCTGGATTTAAGTATACAATGTTGAATACTTTTTTTTCTTGAAAGAAGTCTGCCTTTATTTTAGTAAATATAATGAGATGGAGTAAATGTAGCAGTGTCTTGGGTACCGCAGGCTGAACTGCAGCTCTTGTTGAATAGATGTAATTCAGCTGTTTACTAGTGCTGCTCTGATTACTGTGTGCCAGCAAGATCACCATGTAGTGGTGTCTCTATTGTGTAGGTACCTGGATGTCTGCTGTAATAAAGTTTGTCCCTCAGTGCTCTAGGTTCCTGGATGCTCTGCTGTAATGTAGCAGAGATAATACAGTTGTCTCAGTGCTTCAGGTTACTGGATTCCCTTCAGTAATACAGAGATAATGCAGTCACTTTGTCAGTGCTGGAGGTTCCTGGTTACCCTGCTGTAATATAACGGAGGTAATGCAGCCCTGTCTCAGCGCTGTATGTTCCTGGATGCTCTGCTGTGCCATAGTAGAGGTATTACAGTTGTGTCTTGTGTGTCAGTGCTAATTCCTGGATGCCCCGCAGTTATATACAGTAGCATAAGCAGTAGTAGTCATGTCTATGTTGTACAGTAGGTTCCTGGGTGATCTGCTGAAAAATAGCTTAGGTAATGCAGTTGTGTCTCAGTTTTACATGTTCCTAGATGTCCTTCTGCAGTGCTGTATCAGTACTGTTTGGTTTTGAATCTGTGCCTGGTGTTGAAATTAAATTTTGCAGCCACTAGCCAGCAAGAATAGGCAAGGCAAATTTATTTTCTTAGTTGCCCTTTCACTGAGGCTCTGGGTGCCGTAGAGATAAAAAAAAATGCAAAATACAGCATAAATAAAAACTAACACAAGAAAAATTAACAAATTAAAAAAAAAAATAGCTCCTGGGAGCAAAGCACATTATAGCGAGCTGCAGCGCTGGAGAGGTTTTTATTGGAAAAAAACTCTAGCGCCCATGGGAAAAGCCAGGATCAGAAAGCGGCGTCGCCAGCCCCATCAACGGACTTGCAGTTGTCAAAATCAAAAGACTGCAAAAAAGCCCAGTCGTCGGGACACAACTATAAACATAAGGCTAAGGACAGATCTGCTTTCCTGGTGAGGGCTAGGTTGTCGTTGTGGCCTACAGGTATTTTACCTTCATTGTCTGCCATGACAGCAGTGACATCAGCATCCCCCTGACTGTCAAGCAGACACCAAGGTCGGAGTTTATCTTAGGCACTACCATACCTACTATAGACGGTACATCATCATCATTGATGGTTACAGGCCTGTTGTCGACTCCAGCAGTCACGGCTCCTGGCAAGGGCATCATTAACACACAGGCAGTACTGATGTCATTTTCAGATATGATACAACACATACTTCCAGGCTTACTTATGTAACTTGTACTGCCATCAACGGATATTCCTGCATTACAGGCCTCATTGACATCATTGGCTGGTTCGCAACAGAAGATACTTCCTGAGCAGCAGCCTCCAGCATTGTCAGTGAGGTCATCAATCCCCATCACCGACGGGGACATCAGTGGCGAGGAAGAATATAATCTAGACCTCATAATGGAGGAGGAGGGTTATGGAGAAGAACATTATGATTCATGTTCTAGCTCCACTGTATTGTCTTGCAGTGAGGATTCTGTGGTGTACACATCCAGTTCTCCTCCTAAAGACCTACCTTCCAAACTATGATAGCGTTACCAGCAAAGTCATGAATTCCCATCGCTGACAGAGGTGTCAACAGTGAAGAAGAACATAATCCAGACCTCATAATGGAGAAGTATTTGGAAGAGGAGGAGGGTTATGTAGAAGAACATTATGCTCCACATTCTAGCTCCACTGTATCTTCTTGCAGTGAGGATTCTGTGGTGTACATACCCAAATGTCCTGAAGACCCTACCTTCCAGACTATTGTAACCCCCCTGCAAATGGGGGTTCCCAAAAGACTTCCAGGAGCTTGCTTGAATGCTCCAAGCCTGAATGGTGTTTGGCATTTAAGCCATTTATCAGTGAGTGTTTTTAGAACCTCTGGTACTGTCTCTTTAAGAGCTGTCTGCTTGCAGACATAATTAGTTTGTATGGGGGACTGTGTGTTTCTTTGATTGAGTACCACTCAAGCTGCTGCAATTCACCCCATTTTGCAGTCACTAGGTGCAAAGGGAACCTGTCTGAAAGATGTAACTGATTGCCAGAAATCATTTACAGTAATAATAAAATTACAGTTTGTCTAACCTGCTTTCTTTGCAGTCAGAACTGTCTGCCTAGTTCCCCATTCTGGTTTTGAACTGCTGAACTGGACCAATCAGTGTGGGGTAAACTAGCTCTAAAATGATGCCTTGGACGAATCAGAACTTGGGACTCATAATCTGAGCCAGCCACAAGAGGATTGTATGGGCAGTGACTCTGGGAGATGTAGTTTAGACTTGTGCCTTTTGGACCAACAGCAGCAGTCTATTGTGAGTGACAGCCAATCCAGTCAAGAACTGGGAGGAACTCAAAGGAAGTGCCAGTTTTGTCTGTTGGGAGTTTCAGTTTGAGATCTGAAAGTGAAGGGGAAAGAAACCCTGTGCTCCTTCAGTGCACAGTTTCAGTCAAAAAACGTGTGCAAGGCCCAGAGTTCCGGTCTACAACTTGTGTAACTGCTTGTTAGGACTGAATCCGTCCTGTGAAAAGAATCAAAGGATCTCTGAAGAGTAGAAACCAGGCTCACCCTGTAGAAGACTGAAGAAATTGTTGAATTACACTCGGTCTGTCAGGAACTGAATCTGCTGTGTGTTCTCCTGGTTATTGTGCAGTAATTGCGATTGGGATACAGATGCAGCCTGCCTGGTATAGTGCTTTCTTTTTTTTACCATATAAATGTGTGAGGAGTCTCTTGGAGATCAAAAGTAGCCCTGCTGACATTGAAGGACCATATCTTCTTTGGAGGTCGTGAGTACTAATTAGAATTGGCTCCTGTTGAATTGCCACATTAAATCCAAATGGAATTACTGTACTGCTGACTGTTTAATTTTCCTTTTCTCTGTGTGAAAGGGCCCTACCAGCTGCCACGGTTTGGACTAGCCACTAGGGCCTGGTACCCAGGGACAGTAACTGGTAAGGATAGGCCTGTGCACAGAGCCATAAGTAGATAGTAAAGTGATAAGCTAATTAACCTGATTTCCCCTGTCCTTGTTATATCCCCTAAATAAATCAGAGCTGTTTGTTTCAACAAAGTTATACTGCCTGAGGTATTTGTCTATGTTAAGTACTGTACTGTGATTGTTGCACTGTATCTTATTTTACAGGATGTCCGGTGCCTGAACCAGCCTTGGGGGTAAGTGTATACTGTGAAGGTAATTCTGCTATATTGTGGGGCCACTAGTGGGAAAGGGGGTTGCAGTGTCCCAGAGGGCTGTGACCAAGTAAGTTTAACTATTGCAAACCCTGACCTCTGGGTGGAGGCACCGCCATTGGATCCAGGCCCTCAACCTGTATTAGTGGCAAATCAGGCAGGGGTAGTAGCCCCTGGGATAGCGCCATCTAGTTACATTTTGAGGCTCACGCTGGATTGTGTGTCCTCTAGTGGCCATATTTACAAACCACTGTTAAGGAAAAAAATAAATAAATAAATAAATGGGTACCCCGACAGAAGTGGCTGTGCACGGCTGGTGGAGTGGTGTACTGGGAGAATCGACCCCCAAAATGCTATGCTTATCCTGGACATCCCCTGGGTATCAATACGGACACTGTGCAGGGAGTACTTTCCAAGGTGGAAGGTTTACAAAATCCTGTGGTGGTGGGTCGCACGCTAATCTGCTCACCCACACTTTCCTGGCCCTAGTAGAGTTTAAGGATCCATAGATAGCTCCAAAGTACCACAGACCATTACCCCAGAGGGAGCCCTCACTGCTTGGAGAGTGATAACTAAGGACAGTAAAGACCCGGGGGGGAATGAGCCCCCACCACTATCTGAAACTTTTGAGGAAAAATTTGCTAAATGGTTGCTGGGAGAAGGGAAAACTGTGGAGGACTTGAAGAAACTATTCTTGCCACCTGGGGGTGTTCCTCCCCCAACACCCTCTCCTGCTCCAGTACCCGTAATGGTGGCTGAACCAATGCAGACTCCTATTTCTGCACCTGCCATTAGTCACGACTCTTACCGAAGGTTGAGGATCTTCTCTGGCACCCTCCCACCCCCAAGGGGAGGATGACTGGGAGACCCTGGATGAACTATGTTGCCCCCAAGTGCTAGAATGGCAATGCTCGAGCCCGGCGAGAGGGGTTAGTGAGCCTCCAGGGTCCTGCCCTGGCTACCATCCGTGCTAAGCGGACCAGTAACCCTGAGCGACTGCACAAGCCTATCTTGAGGCCTTGGAGAATGTGTATGGGAGCCCAGATTCTGATGAGGACCTATGGTGGAGAGTAAGAAATGCACAACAGTACCAAGGAGTTGTTGTCTGTGTATGTCTCTCGGCTGGAAAAATTGTTGCAAGAATGCCTCAGAAAGGGTAGTTTGCCAGCGATTGAACTGGACCGAACCAGACTGGACAGAATCTTAAGTCTGCCCCTTCTCAGAACTGCTGTTGCTTCAGTTACGCCTGGCAAATCGACTGAACCCCACCCTCCTATGATGAGTTAATGAGAGAAATCGAGGAGTTGAGAAAAGGCGACCTCGGAGGGATCTGCACCAATAGCTGTGGCTATGACCCGAGTGACTGAGGGTGGCCCATCAAGTGAAGTTCAGGGCAGAGGTTGGCAGTCAATGAGTGCTCTGATAAGGAAAAGATATGCCACAATGGGGCGAACTGTTGAGAGAGATCCGGAATTCAAAAACAGTCCTTTATGAAGGCCACGCCTGCAAATGCAGGCCCCGACCTATATCCGACTGCATCTGCTATGGGGTGGGATACCCACCCATGTATCTCCTGCTGATAACAGCTCCGAACTCGATTCCTTGACCATGGAAGTGGAGAAACTGGCGAGATGTCTCCAAATGCTTATCACGCCCGCAGACAGAGATGGCACAAGGTTTCCAGTTAGTAATACCCCGCCCTGGCTCCCAGTGTAGCACCTCGGCCAGCTCAAACTCCAAAAAGTATGTTTTGCTATAATTGTGGGAAGGATAGGCACATGAAGAATACCAATCCCCAAAAGACACTGACAAAGTTGCATATAGGCTACAAGGAGAGCTTGGAGAACAAATCAGTGGTTAAGAGGTGCACGAAATGATCCCAGTGAGGGCACCAAAATGCTAATTCACGTCCTTTTGTGGCAAGGTCAGTTGCCCAGGCCCTCACTACCGCCTCCAGACTGGTCCAGAATAGTGGGTCCCTCCATGGAGACCACTGTAAAGAGTAAATGGAGTGTCTACAAGAGCTGTATTAGACAGTGGCTCCCAAGTGACAATTATGTTTCAAGATTGGTATCAGAAGCATTTGTCAGGCGTACCCTTACAACCATTAGAAGGACTGCATGTATGGGGTTAAGTGAGAAGGCCTACCCCTATTCTGGGTATATCCGAATTTGGCTGTCTTTTCCCCACCTCTGTGGCTGGAGTGGCGAACAAGTAGAGACCCTAGCCTTAGTGTGTCCCCCACTGGACTGTATGATGGTGTCCCTTTGTTGATTGGAACAAATGCTCATATGTTCAGAAGGCTGGCACATTTGTGTTATGAAAACAGGGGTCAAAGACTAGTAGAGCTTTAAGAGTTCCGTTTAATTAAGAAGGCCTATGAGGCACAGAGAGATGCTGAAAATATAGAACCAGAGGAACCGGTCGAATTGTATGGAAGAAGGATCCTGAGTCTCTGATCCTGGCACCAAATGCCCAGTGTACCTTACAGGAGAGGTCCGTATCAGAAAGGATGTTAAGAATAAAATATTAATGTTGGATGCACCAGGCGATGGAAAATTGCCAGAGGGACTGCTGGTCAAGCCTAGTATTTTGCCCCTAGAGCCCATGCTTATGCCAGAAGGGTAATGGTCCAAGTTCATAATGTGTCTGAAAGAGACATTCGAGTAAATAGAGGTTGCATCCTGGCTAATGTGCATTGTGCAGACACTGCAGTGCTACCCAGCAGCAAGAGTTCAAGGAAGAATGACAGAGTAACGCCTGACTTGTTTGATTTCGGCAACTCCGCTGCCAGCTGAATGGAAAGTGAGGATCGTGAGAAGCTTGCCCAGAGAGACCAGGTGTTTTCTTTAAAGGAATGGGACGTGGGATGCGTGCAAGGAGCTGAGCACAATATCCGGCTGCATGACGAAAGACCATTTCGTGAGAGGTCTCGACGCCTGGCACCTGCTGATATAGATGATGTGAGACGGCATCTGCAAGAGATGTTAGCGGCTGGTGTAATACAAGAATCTAGAAGCCCTTTATGCAGGAAAAGATGTGTCCAAATTACGCTCCACTGATTTGAGAACTGCACTGTTATACAAAGAAGGTCCTAAGTTGAAACTGATCAATAAACTGTTATATAGAGAAACAGTAGACAGAGGGGGACAAGTAGACAAACAACAACTGGTGCTGCCCACCTTTCGAGACTCAGTATTGAGGTCCTTGCACAACCACATGGGGCACCTTGGTAGAGACAGAACACTTGACTTGGTGAGATCCAGATTCTATTGGCCTAAGATGGGGGCTGATGTGGAGCAACACACTACGAACTTGTAGTCGCTGCTTACAGAAGCTTTGCCCCAGAGGCCTGCCCCCTTGTTAACATAACCACCAGTGCACCCATGGAGCTGTTCTGTATTGATTTTCTGAGTTTGGAGTCAGATCAAAGAAATATCAGTAATGTGCTGGTGGTCACTGACCATTTCACGAGATATGCCCAAGCTTTCCCCACCAAAGACCAGAAAGCATCCACTGTAGCCAAAGTACTCAGAGAAAACTTTTTGTTCACTATGGGGCCCCACAAAGAATCCATTCTGATCAAGGAGAGACTTTGAGAGTCGCCTGATCAAAGAGATGCTTTCTCTGTGGGAGGAGAAAGTCCAGAACCACTCCTTACCACCCCAGGGGACCCACAGCCTGAACGTTTCAACCGCACTTTGCTAGATATGCTAGGCACCCTGCACCCAAAGGACAAGCCTAGATGGAGCCAACAAATTAGCACCCTGGTACATGCTTATAACTGCACAAAAGTGATGCCACTGGGTTCTCCCCACCGCCTGATGTTTGGAAGAGAAGCTCACTACCGGTAGATGTGTGTTTTGGGGTCTCTCCTGATGGGGTTCAAGCTGACAACTATTTACAGTATGTGCAAAGTTAAAGGCCCAGCTAACTCATGTACCAACTGGCTCAAACCATGGCTGCCAAAAGAAATCTGGCCAACAAAGAAAGGTATGATAAAAGGTGAAAGCACAGGAACTCCAGGAGGGAGATCGGTATTAGCTAAGAAATCTGGGACTGCATGGCAAATTACAAGATTGCTGACAGATGGCACCATCTCCCTCACATTGTAGTGGGCAAACTAGATGATCTGCCAGTGTACAAAGTAAGGCCTGAGAACAATTCAAAAGATGTAAAACAATGCATAGAAATCATTTACTACCCATTGGACAAATCCTGATTGAGTCTGAGCCCTAGAAGATGCCCCTCTGGACCAGTGACTAGAGCTGCTGCTAAGAAAAGATCAAGAAAGTCTGCACCTACAGAAGCAAAGTTAAAGTGTTCCTCCACAAGTCCCAGTTGAGCATGACTGTCAGTCCATATCGGAAGAAAGTGAGAGTGACTTTGAATACTATCCTTCTTACGAACTGAGTCAATTGTTTGGGCAATCCCTAGTCAATACTGGAGACAAAGCTGGGCCTTCTGGACTGTTTAAGCCCCAGCTTCATCCCTGGAGCCAATGCTCCCAGAAAGTGAAGTGCAAAGCATCAGATCAGATGAAATGGAATCATTGTGCATGGTTGAACTGTTTGAGCTTTCAGGGAGGAAATGATAGATTGGGGCAGACTGGTGATACACCGAACAAGAAGAGTATTTTGAGTGCCCTGACAGTCCACTGCCAGTGTCCAAGCTCTCCATGCGAGCCAAATGTTGTGGACTCAGAAACTGTAACTCCTGGAGCTGAAAGTGCCCCAAGTTCTAGCCTCTCTACCCCCATGGAGACTCCCTGACAAGTGTGGACAATGCTGAAAATGAGGCTCAGAGTGCAGAGACTGTAACAGTTCCCCTAGAAAGACTGGTCGAGCTGTAAAGCCTGTGGTGCACCTCAGTTATGATTCCCTTGGGAGGCCTGTGGATTTGCCTCTCAATGTTGTCCATAAAGGAGTGTATGTGTCCCGAGCTCATTGCCCAAACTGAGCGTCAGTGCTAACTCCAAGTTACTTGTGTTGCCCTCTAAGTATGGTGCCCTTGCCCGTCCAGCCCCAAGGTAACTGATAGGAAGGGCCCTCTCTTCAGGTTTCATGTACAAGAGGTAATAACTTGAGTTATGGTACAATGTGTATGTAATACTGTGTAAAGAGGACGTACTGCAATGTTTCAGAAATGTGTTCTTGGTAAAATGATATATTGACTGATGATTACATGTGCGAGCCTAATGCAAATGTATATGGTTGCAGTTGAAACTTATGGGGGTACTTGCTTGACGCGGACGTCAAGCTTTCCCAGGCCAGGAAGGGTGTAACCCCCCTGCAAATGGGGGTTCCCAAAAGACTTCCAGGAGCTTGCTTGAATGCTCCAAGCCTGAATGGTGTTTGGCATTTAAGCCATTTATCAGTGAGTGTTTTTAGAACCTCTGGTACTGTCTCTTTAAGAGCTGTCTGCTTGCAGACATAATTAGTTTGTATGGGGGACTGTGTGTTTCTTTGATTGAGTACCACTCAAGCTGCTGCCAATTCACCCCATTTTTGCAGTCACTAGGAGTGCAAAGGGAACCTGTCTGAAAGATGTAACTGATTGCCAGAAATCATTTACAGTAATAATAAAATTACAGTTTGTCTAACCTGCTTTCTTTGCAGTCAGAACTGTCTGCCTAGTTCCCCATTCTGGTTTTGAACTGCTGAACTGGACCAATCAGTGTGGGGTAAACTAGCTCTAAAATGATGCCTTGGACGAATCAGAACTTGGGACTCATAATCTGAGCCAGCCACAAGAGGATTGTATGGGCAGTGACTCTGGGAGATGTAGTTTAGACTTGGTGCCTTTTGGACCAACAGCAGCAGTCTATTGTGAGTGACAGCCAATCCAGTCAAGAACTGGGAGGAACTCAAAGGAAGTGCCCGGTTTTTGTCTGTTGGGAGTTTCAGTTTGAGATCTGAAAGTGAAGGAAAGAAACCCTGTGCTCCTTCAGTGCACAGTTTCAGTCAAAAACGTGTGCAAGGCCCAGAGTTCCGTCTACAACTTGTGTAACTGCTTGTTAGGACTGAATCCGTCCTCGTGAAAAGAATCAAAGGATCTCTGAAGAGTAGAAACCAGGCTCACCCTGTAGAAGACTGAAGAAATTGTTGAATTACACTCGGTCTGTCAGGAACTGAATCTGCTGTGTGTTCTCCTGGTTATTGTGCAGTAATTGCGATTGGGATACAGATGCAGCCTGCCTGGTATAGTGCTTTCTTTTTACCATATAAATGTGTGAGAGTCTCTTGGAGATCAAAAGTAGCCCTGCTGACATTGAAGGACCATATCTTCTTTGGAGGTCGTGAGTACTAATTCGGGTCGCTCCCTGTTGAATTGCCACATTAAATCCAAATGGAATTACTGTACTGCTGACTGTTTAATTTTCCTTTTCTCTGTGTGAAAGGGCCCCTACCAGCTGCCACGGTTTGGACTAGCTACTAGGCCTGGGTACCCAGGGACAGTAACTGGTAGGGATAGGCCTGTGCACAGAGCCATAGGTAGATAGTAAAGTGATAAGCTAATTAACCTGATTTCCCCTGTCCTTGTTATATCCCCTAAATAAATCAGAGCTGTTTGTTTCAACAAAGTTATACTGCCTGAGGTATTTGTCTATGTTAAAGTACTGTACTGTGATTGTTGCACTGTATCTTATTTTACAGGATGTCCGTTGCCTGAACCAGCCTTGGGGGTAAGTGTATACTGTGAAGGTAATTCTGCTATATTGTGTGGGCCACTAGTGGGAAGAAAGGGGTTGCAGTGTCCCAGAGGGCTGTGACCAAGTAAGTTTAACTATTGCAAACCCTGACCTCTGGGTGGAGGCACCCGCCATTGGATCCAGGCCCCTCAACCTGTTAGTGGCAAATCAGGCAGGGGTAGTAGCCCCTGGGATAGCGCCATCTAGGGGTTACACTATGATGTAGCAAACACAGAATGCAGTGGATTTGCTGTGGAAGAATTGAATTTCACTAAAAAGAACTTGATGGATTTCTTGGCGGTACCGTGTACTTCATCCACCATTGTTCCTCCAATTTACCCTGCATTGGAGGCTGCCACATTTGCTGCATGGTACAGGCCAAATTCAATACCGGCTGTACTCAGATAGGCTGACAAGCAGTACCTGGCTCCTGCTGCCAAGCCTCATTATGCCAAGCAGCCTGAAACCAACTCTGTAGTTATAATAGCTGTTCATGATAGATCCAGGGCACCATAACACTGAGTACTCTGCCCCCTGATAAGAAATACAGGAGGTTTGATGAGATGGGCAAGCGCACATATGCCTCTGCCTCAGTAGGCTTGCATATTGCAAACTACCAGACCCACAGGATCAGGTAATCGGGTGTCAGCATGGCTCAGCTGGTAACACATCTGCCTTTGGGCCCGAAGGTCGTGGGTTCTGTTCCCACACTGGGATTATGCTCATACCTAAAACGCTGGCACCTGAATGCAGCACTAGGGGTGTGCTGTACTGTCAGGGTGTGCCATGCTTCGGATGAGATGTTAAACCAAGGTCCCTCCTACCTATTCTGGTGTTGTCCTGTGGGTATCCAGGTGGAAGTAAAAGAGCCCAAGGCACTTTTCTCAAAGAGTAGGGGACTTTCCTGGTGTCCTGACCAGTATTCCCCTTCCCATAAAACTGGTTCATGCAATTGTCCAAGACTGTGTGTGGGTGTTGATGTGCGGAATGGCTGCCACTACATGTTCAGTCACTTCACTACCAGTCTTGCATTGCTTGTAAAGTACTTTGGGATACAGTGTGTATGAAAAAGATCTATATAAATGCTGATGATGATTTTTCTTCTAAGTATCAGAATAACCTGTGGAAGGCTGCCAAAGCTGCAGATCAGGCTCCTCTAGAAGGAAATGCTAAGAATGCGTTCATACCTCTCAACTGTCCCACATTAGGAGAAACAGGTCCTCATTTTACTTCACAAAATCCCCCTGTTCCACTTTCAGAGAATTCGTCCCACATTCAATGTTAATATTTTAAAGGAAAAATCCGTAGCAAATAAAGTGAAAATACATTATTTAATTAACGATAAACTTTATGAACATAAAGACGTACATTTTGACTGTGTTCTGAGCTTCTTACTTAAAAATTTGAATGTGTTTCATGTTTTACCAATTTGTTCCACATTCCGAGATGCAGTGTTCCACATTTGGGGGACAAAAGGTTGAGGGGTATGAATGCGTTACTTAAAAATCTGAATTCTGGAGCCGAGGTTGGCAAACATTTACTATGATCAGCATATGATGTTTTTTGCATATGATGTTTCTGATGCAGCTGCCAGGGCAGCTGCCCACTGGTATTTGCATGAGAAGGTATTCTTAGCTCAAGGTTGCTGGGTTTGCAACTGATGTGCAGCAGACAGTTTTTTGGTTTTTGTTTTTTTTATTCTTTTTATCCCCTCCTGGACGCCCCCTGCACTCCCTTCCGGGCTGTCTCAGTGCCCTCCAGACTCCCCCACTGAGTCTGCCCCTAGAGTGTCTCCTTTTTTTTTTTTTCCCTCAGGTGCTCCTACCTGCCTCTTTAGCACCTTACACAGCGGGGTCTGCCCGTGTTGTGTTGTCTGGGTGGCCGGAGCTGCCGTCATCCAGATGCGAGGTTGTTTTTCGGTTTCTCTCCCTCCCCCTCATCCCGGGGCCTCGGCTCGGGCGGGCGACGTGCTTACCTTGCGCCTGCCAAGTCACCCGAAGGTCCTCCTCGACTCCCTGGCCTGGGAAGCCGCCCGTTGCCCCGGAGAGTTGCGTCCACCGCTCTCTCAAGCCGGGTGTATTAAACACCCCTGGTCCCTCCCCGAAGGAGGAGAGCATCCGTTGGGACGCTCGATCCTCCTTCCCCCCTGCCGACCCCCAACAGCCCGAGTCCGTTCCTGAACCCGGGTCGCCGGCGTGACGCGAGGTGTGGCGTCCAGCGCCTCAACCCTCAGCGCCACCGGGCCAGCTGAGCAGACAGTTTTGAATGCGCCTCTTAGAGGGACCAGACTGTTTGGCTGTCATGTGGAAGAGGCATAAAGAGAGCTTCAGGTCTCTAAAATGAATTCAAGGTCAGTTAAATTTCTTTATCCCACACCTGGTAGGGGTCATGATAAGGGATCCTTTCATCAGCCTGCTGCCAGAGGTGGCTGTCAACCCTACCATCAGCAAGGCTGAGGTAAGAGTAGGGGAGCCTTGCCATCTCCCAAAGTAGCCCATTCCAAAGCATCTAGAGGCGGTGGCTCTGTACCTACTGTCTCAGCATGACTAGAATCTGACTTCCCCCCACACCACTAATGCCTTCAGAGGTGGCAGTAGGGGGTTGGTTCTCCCTTTGTCTGACAAAGTGGAGTGAGATTACCACAGACAAGTGGGTCCTGGAGATAACTGTAAAGGGGCATTCTCTAGGGCTCTTAGAGACCCCCCACCACCCAAGCATTCTTCAGCTCTTTCAACTCCACATTTGTCCCTGCTGAAATACAAATTTGCATTAGGCGAACTGTGTGGCTTCACCTATCTAGGTTGTCACCCCTGGCCCAGCATAGGGTGATATCCTCACCATTCAAGGGGGGGACCACTTTTCTCATAGGGCACAGCAAATACTATAGGGGCATCTTCCACCTCCTGGGTCTCTGGAGTACTCGCCGACCCATTTCAGTCTTCTGGTCTCACCAGGCTTGTAAACTGGCCTCCTTCTCCTGTGGTTACCCCCCAACAGGAGGCTGGGTGACATATTTTTCCCTCAGGGTTTGCCATCTTGGGACTCGGACCCATAGGTAATGAATGGCGAAGATTAATTTGGGAAGATATGGAAATTATGTACTTACTATAATTATTGATCTTCTATATATCTTCATTCATTACACCCACCCACCCTCCCTGTAACCAGATGCTGGGCGCTGTCCCTTTCCTTCTCACTCTCCTTCCCTGTTGGGGATGAGGGTCAAGGAAAGGGATAGTTTTTTGGGGAGGCAAACACTGTGCTACTACTAAATTGTGTTCGGTCAGCCTCTTTAGTGGGCCTTCTGACCCTAAAGGGTAGGTAATATCCTCTGAGACCTCCTTCTGGGGTTTCAGATTCTCTTCAACCAGGGATCAAAATTGCTTTCTCTTCAGCCTGGGTTGATGTTCTCTTGAGGGTCCTGCCCTGATGGGATCTGCAAATTTCTGGAATTCTGGTGGGCCCTGAAGGTGGCATCTGCTAGCCTTCTACCATAGGTTTTTATTATTATTAATTATTTGCTTTTGTTGACCGGGTGAGTACACTAGACATAGGAATGCCTATTTTCAGGTACGACCCGGGAGGATACATATGACATATGTGCTACTACTAAATTGTGTTCGGTCAGCCTCTTTAGTGGGCCTTCTGACCCTAAAGGATAGGTAATACCCAGGTGGTTCAACCTTGTCCTAGAGAGCTAATAGGGGCACATGGCTGTGATCCTCCTGAAAAAAAAAAAGGAAGGAACAGAAGGTAACATAGATTTCTTGAATCTGTCAGGGAAACTTCTCTGTGGGGGGGGTCCTTCTTCAGGATATCCAGGAAACCCCTGTCAAAACTGTGGGAAGAAAGGGTGGCCTTCTAGTCCTCTGACTGCTCCCTCCTGCATTAGAGGTCTCCGATGACCCCTCCCTTTGTTCCTTCCCCTATCCTCCGTCAGCCCTCTTGCGTGGACTACTCAACCTCTTGGAGCTCAGCTCTCTCCAGCCAGCTCCTTGACTCTGCCCTTCTCTAGCCAGAGAACCTTTTAGGTTCCTTCTCTCAGGCTTGAGTTTCTGGAGGGGGGGCTTGAGTTTCTGGAGGGGGAAGGACTATTCGGGGAGGGGTTGGGCAAAGGTCTGTCAGTTCTTCCTCCTTTCTTTTCTTTCTTCTTCTTCTTCCTTATTTATTCTGGTTACATTTTATTCTGCCTTGGGCTGCCCAGTATTCTGGTCACCCATACCTTCTTAGTTGTCTTTCTTGACTACAACCCTTCTTCCAGTCTGCTTTATATTTAATTTCTCTCCTCCCCCTCCCTCCCATCATTCGGGCACCCTTGCCCTCTTCTATCCCTATCCTTACCCTTTCTTCCTTGCCTGGCAGACAGAACTGAGTGTTGGAAGGAGTCAGTATTGGTTACTGGCCAACCCGCGAGCACTACATATAATGCTGGCCTAGTGGGTGAAGCCGTTCCAACATCAACTTCTCTAGCTCAGAAAATTTTAAGAGGCAGTGCTCTTATTTCTTTCCATGCAGGGGTCCTGACCTCAGGTAGAACCCATAGGCAATGAATGGTGAAGATATTTGGGAAGATCAATAATTACGGTAAGTACACAATTTCCATTTTTTGGTTGCAATCACTTTGACTCTTAAGGATTTCAGAGCTACAGGTTCTAATGTGTGTGTGAGCCTTCTTATTTGATCTTCCACAAAGACAGAGTCTCTTTGCATATCAATCCTATGTTCTTGTGAAAGGTAGTGTCTGAGTTTCCACTAAATCAAACCATCCACCTACCTGCATGCCGAACATGCCAATCATGGTGAAGCATTGTTCCATACTTTGGATGTACATTGAATCCTAAGATACTATATTGGTCGCACCAAGGACTGCAGAGTCCTCTCACCTATTTCTTTCATTTGCCCCTGAGAAAGAGGGCCCTCTATACCGAAAGAGTTCTTGACCAGATGGCTGGCCCATTGTATTATGTTCTGTTGTAGGAAGTACTATAAGAAACTTTCTGGTGTGGTTCATAGTCATACCACAAGGGGTATGGCCATCTCTGTTGCTTGTTTCAGAAACAACTCTGCGGCTGACATTTGTGCTGCTGCCATTTGGAGCACTGTCCACACCTTTACCAAACATTACAGTCTGAACATTGTTTCTCATAGACAAGCAGGTTTCAGCCTTGCTATTCTACAGGGCCTGCTGTCCTGAACAGACTGCATCAACCTTCCATTTAGTTTCTGGGACTGTTTGGGACTCTGTCAAAGGTATGGCCTAAGGGAAGAGATACCCTTCAAGAAGACAGAGCAGTTGTGTACTTACCGTAACAATAGCTCTTCAAGAGACTCTCTTCCCATAGGCCATGCCGGCCCTCCCTCCTTTCCCCTTTTATAGGCTGTAGGGGAATATGGCATCTGATTCTGTCTTGGGAATTTCCATGGCTGCTCAATTCAGTGCCTTCATTTTCCTGCCGTAAGAGGTGCTGGTACGATCTCCTGGTTCCTCAAGAAGAGAGGTCCTCCAATCACAGTCTCTGGCGGGGAACTGAGGAGAGATGGGCTGCCCATGTTTATGTTGACACTGGCATGTGACGTTGTTGTGGGTAGATCCTGGCTAGCAAAAGTTGCAGTTTGGTCATAGCGCTGCTGTGGGTATAGTTCCAAAGGTGTGGTCTAAAGGAAGAGAGTCTCTCAAAGATCTACTGTTACAAGATGCACGCAACTGTTCTTTTTGTACACCTCTGGTCCCTCAACTGCATCTCTGGATGTCTCGCTTCAGTAAGACTTTCACAGTGCTCTGCAATAGTTCCAGTCCAACAGTCAACACAAACAAAAAAAAAACTGTTTATATGACCTGAGGCACCAGCCAGAAGTTAGCCTGGCTTGCCCCCCCCCCACCATGTCTTCTCCATGCTGGATGGCACACCACTTGATGTAGTCCCAATTCTTAAATACCTTGGTGTGGGCTGGCATGTAGGGCAGAAGCATCCATGCCTCACCTGCCGCCACGCCCGCAACCTGGGTTCAGTGATGGACTTGGTTCGCTGGGGGCTGGCCGTGGAGAAGAGGACTGAGCGTCCGGAGGACAGCTCTCCTCTCCTCTTCTGGGAGGGAGGGCTGTGAGTTCTCTGCACTGGGCTGACCCCTGGTGGAGGGTCAGAGGCAATCGGTGCAACTTCAGGGTTGGAGGGACAGTGGGCATCGACGCCTCACGTATGGTGGCGTGCGTGGTGAATCTCAGCTGGTATTGGATGTTTGTCCCTCCCTACGGAACAAGGAAAATGAGCGGGTAGAGTGTTGATGACACCAACTTCTCACAGGCTCTGTACCGGACTACAGGGCCCACTCCCACACTGGATCCATTCGTTGGTGGGTGGCACGTGCCCTCTGACCCCTGCCATGGGGGGAGGAGCAAAGCTGTAAGGGAAACTTGGACCAAGGTCCCGCACTGGATCCATCTCATCATTGGCGTGGCACCCCTGCCGAACTCCATCATTGGGGGGGGGGTGTAAGCCATGGAGGAAGCTTGGGTTGAGGTAAGTCCAAGGATGCCAGGTGACAGGGCTAGGGAGGTCGGTGGAGTGCTAGGCTTTACTGTTGGGGGGGGGGGGATAAATAGTTAACCAAAAATACCTCGGTGTGTGGTTAGATAGCATGCTTGACTTCTCTGCCCACATTGATGCCATCCATGCCAAACTGTGCCCCAAACTCAGTGGCCTGGACCACAGGAAGGACTGCCTTTCTCCCCAGGTTAGTGGGAAAGCTGGTCACCAAAATGATTCTCTTTCAACTATGTGGATGTGATTTATGGCATCTCCTCCCTTGCCAGACTAGACACCCTCTACAATACCTTATGCTGCTTTTCTACCAACATGCCCTCTTGTACTCACCACTACTCCCTTTACTCCTCCCATTCCATCCTCCTTTTTCCCTCATGTGGCCAGTCCCACTGTGCATCCCTCATGTATAAATATTGGTTTAGATCCCTCCCCTCATACCTATCCCATCTTCTCTCCCCATCCCCTCCTCCTCGCGCTTAAGGGACCCATGCTTGTTCTCCTTTCCCCACCCACAGTCCTCAGCTGGGAAATCTGCTTTCTCATACTGTCTGCCCTCCCTCTGGAAACAGCTGCCCTCCTCCAGCCATCTCTATCTCTCTCTCCCTCCCTTCACTCCACTAGATGCCAACTAAAACTTGTCTTCTCTCTCCCCCTGCTCCTGCCAACCCTCATCCTGAACACTTCCTTACCCTTGCCTGGCTTTTAACCACCCCCCTTTACCTCTCCCTCCACCCTAATGTCATTAATCTTCTTCAAGGATGTCTCACTCAGCAGGTCACACCTTTGGAACTATAGCCATCAGGCACTAGGGCCACATGAAAACTTTTCTAGCTAGTAGTCTACTGTGTCCACCCACGGCGATGTCATCACACTGATGTCTTTCCTCTATAGCTGTGGGCAGTCCTGCACCCTCCTCAGCTGTTTTCCGCACCATCGACCATCTCCACGGAGATGCCGCATGCTTGAGTCGACAGTTTACCTTTTTACTTACTTTTAAATTCTCTCTTCCTTTCCACAATGTGTTTTGTATTGTTTCTTTTTTCATCACAAACCCGTTTCCTGCACCATCTCCTTCATTCCCCTTGGCTGTGGTGGACCCTTTCGGGTGGGCCTATGACATTTCAGCCTGCCATCCCTCCCATTTCCACTGGATTATCCAGATGCCAACAGATGCCCAGGACGACTCGAGCAAGAGGACCTCCTGTCCAGGGGCGAGTGTCTTGAGAAGAGCTCCCTTGGAGCGCTGACCCTCTCCTCAGTCTCCCTAGGCTGTGGGGACCTGAGAGTTGGTCTTGGATGTCTTGTCTATCTCCGGGGTTGAACTCCCCTTCCCCAGGTGCCTTCCCAGTTGTCGATTCCCAAATGGGTGCTGACCACGGCTGCGTCATGATCTTCCTGGGCTGTGACTCCCCCTGCCATCCAACACCCTCTATTCACACAGGGTACAGTTCTGGCAGCTTCTAACGCCGGTCTTTCCATGGCCGACATGTCCATTGCCATGTCGCACACGCCTTCTCTTCACTCAGGGTGGGTTTTCTCTGGCACTTCATTAGGTCTTCCTCAGCCAGCAACAGCTTGTCGATGTTGGGCCTCCTTTTAACCTGATGCCACCCCCACAGCAAGAAGCCTCTTGGTCCTGTCTGTGGACAAGCAACCTACCACTTCTGTGGCTTATTTTTATTAAGTCTTGGCAGTTGACCTATGCTGTGCTGCTACAGGAAGTTCTGTCCTTATTTTCACTAAACATTACAGTCTGAATCTGGTACCTCATAGATAGGAAGGCTTAGGCCTTACTGTCCTCCAGGACCTGCTATCTGAAGGGTCTTTTGTGCACCTGCTGTCTGGTCTTCTTCTCTCTAAGCTGTTTTGTAATGCTTGGGAATCATTCCAAAGACGTGGCTCTATGGAGGGAGATGTCTTCAAATAAAATAGTTTACGTACTAGTAACAGCAGATATTTGGGAGAATTTCCTCTATAGAGCAACACCTCGTCCTTCCAACTTCCTTCTGTATTTCAGGTGGCATATTTAGGAAAACATATGCGTTATTGCATGCTTGGTCTTTTCCTTTTCTGCACCTTTTTAAATAGACTTTTTCTTTCTGGAACTGTCCCTTCTCCTGTTGGCCTGGTTGGGGTTCTGGTCTCTCATTCCTGCTAGTATTGTACAATTCCAAGCTTGTCTGCAATGGGAGGAGTGAGGTCAGCCATGTTATATAGGTGGTGCTGATGTCCACTGGTTTGGGAGACAGCTGTGTAAATGTTTCCATGGGGTTCTGATGCCTACGGTTCCAAAGGTGTGACTCTCTGGAGGAGATCCTGTCAAAGATCTACTGGCAGGTAAATTTCTGCTTCGCCTTCTCTTCCCTGCCACAAAATTTGACTCCACAGTTCAAGGCACACAGCCTGCATGCATCTTTGCATTCAAGGGGACTAGAAGTGTGTCAATTCTTGTGTGTGATCACCCATCCCGCGTCAGTGCCAGAGCAGCAAGAAACAATTTTGGAGCAAAAGATGAGCATATTGTATATTATTGAAACAATGTTGTAAAGTTGTTCTTTATGCCTTTAAGTACTACCTGACATGAAACAAACCTTAACTAGTGGCTGAGTTTTTGCTGCTTGTGCACAGATGGACATGTCTTCCAATGTCTTGTGCGATATGAGGTTTTTCATTTGATGTTTGAATTGCTTCTTGACATCTCTGGAAATGTTAAAGATTGTAAAATAATTTTTCTCCATTTTGTCCTTTAATCAGACGGTTGTGGCTGGGGTCTTCTGGCATGTAGCTGCATCTACAGCTTCTGACAATGCCACTCAGTTGCTGGTCCACAGCAGATGCACAATGCTGGGAGGACCAACCCCCCCAATAGAAGGCAGTCATCTCTTCTGCATGATGTACTTAGCCCCAGTTCACCATGTTGGATATTTTAAGGCTTTCATGTCAACAATCCATTATCGAGTGCAGCACGATGCATTACCATTATGCTACCGGGCTGGCTGTTTAGGTGCAATTCAACTTCACTTTCATACATTTCTCTCCTTCTGCCACTAAGGACATCTGCACAAAAAGAATGATCTTTATCTTTTAGATTTTGGTTTCACTGCTTGTTGATGCCTAATCGTCTGCTTGTATCGTCATTTTCACTTCCATGACAACTGATCATGGTGTCACATTCAGAGGGTTACCACCATAAAGATCTGCAGTAAAGCGTAGAGTGCTAACCACATCACATCACTTGGACCAGACGTAGACAATGCTTGGATTGGGGGAATGAATGGGAATTTCCACAGGGATTGATGCCCCCCCAATGCATTTAATATATGCCTAGAGAAATTCATATTCTTCACCCTAATCCATGATGCTGTGGTGTTTATGCTAAACTGCTGGTTATCAGCACTGTAGCCTTTCTAGAGAATCTCAGTTGATTATCATTTGAAGTGTAGACAGGCAGCAGATGGTGTGTAAGGGACAAAGAACCTGCATTCATGGTGGTAACCTTGAGACTCAAATCAGTAAAGAAAGTAACAGAAGGTATATGAAACATAATGCATAATTTTTATATAGGTGTATATTAAATAGCTGTTGTTGAGAGTTCATGGTGACCGCATAAGAGCAGTGCTCAGGAGGTTTGTAGATGTCATTATAACCCATAGCCTTGATACACAGATGTCTTACTAGCTATTTTCTTTATAACACATGGATGAAAAACTGAGAAAGGGCATTTTAGTAAAACATTTTTATCCGGTAACTGTTTCTAAAAAATATCATTCAAAAACTAACTTTATAGTAGGGATGTGCAGATGGTTCATTTTTGTCTCTGACAGATTAGTTGCAGATGCTGCAGATATTCACTAATTAACTATATTTTAGTCATCTGATTTGCGTAATAAGAAAATCCTCAATTTGAAACAACATCCATTCCTAGTACAATAATGTCTCCTTGCCCAGTCAGTGCCCTAATGCCAGTGTATGTGCTTGAAAGAGTTCATGCCACTCCTGTCCTTGGGCCAAAACATAACACATATAACATACATGTACTGTAGCCTAACTATAGTATGTTCAAACAACATGAAGTCTTGCTGTATTCTGACTAAGTGCAGTTGGCCCCAGCACTTGAACTGCCCCGGAGAGTAAAGGGTTAATTCTATGCAAAGGCATAGAACGTTGAGCTGGAGCTCTGTTTTCAGACCTCTGTCTGTGGTACTCTGAAGCGTAACCGTCAGATTTCTTACTCCGCCTAACTGTGAAGTCGCTCCAGAGATCTCTCCTGCACTTCGGTTTGGTAAAAGTTCGAATCGGTTGGTTCTGCCATCCCGTTTCATAAAAATCGGTATTCTTGCCTCTGTCTCAGTACCAGTAAGTGGTAGTTTAGGTAGTGGTAGTTTTCAGGAAGAAATTGTTTTTATTTTCGGTTCTTTGACGGTCAGTCCGGTTTGGAACCGAAACCTATTCTGTTATTTCTGTATACTTTGTAGTTGTGTGTTTTTTTCCGGTACTTATCGGTTCCTAAAAAAATCCGACTTTAGAATTTTTTTTAACCGACCCGTGACACGGTTGGAACCAATCAGTTGCAGTCACCTGGCTTAACCACTGTTTATGGGTGACTTTATATTGGAAGGCATGTCTGAGAAACCCAAAAAGAAAACCAGACCCACTGGGTTTCAGCACTGTACCGAGTGTAAGGAGGCCTTTGCTAAGGCCGATCCTCACCTTGTATGTGTGTATCATCTGGGGTTTGACCACCTCAAGAAAGACTGCCAGATATGTAAAAACTTTCCCAAAGCCACTCTGGAAAAACATTTTGAGTAGGCTAAGGGAGAGGAAGGCTGAGAAGTACGCTGACCTGGATGGCCAGCCCGGTTCGGTTGCAGCCGACCTGAGGAGGTGCCCACTAACCTGCACGATACCTCTTCGGCCAAATGGAGAGCCGATTCTGTGGAATCTGTTCAGAGTAAAAGAAAAAGAAAATTATCTGGTTTAGATTCGATTTCCCATGGTCCGACCGCTGATGAAATAGCGAAAGCGATTTCAGTTGTCCAGTCACTTTGCCCGGTTCTGACCAAACTGGTCTCGGTTCACAGCCGATCGGTTCGGTCGGAGATACTTGCTTCAGAATTGGATCCTGAGGCATATTATGAGGGCGAGTGAGAGGAGGATGGGTTTTACGAAGAGGAACAAGGTGAAGGCCTAGATGAGCCAGTAGAGCCTGACATCTCCCCAAACAGGCCTTCTCAGGCTTCTCCTGTCAGGCTTTCTGAGTCCCCTTCCCATTTCTTGTTTTACAAGAAAGTGGCTGAGATTCTTCAGCTTCCTATGGAAGAGGCTGAACAGGATCAGGAAGAACCTGACTTTCTGGAAATGATGGATGTCCCAGAATCTAAGAGGGTGTCTATCCCTTTAAACATATCCTTGGGGAAACAGACACAGAAAATTCTACAATTTCCTACATCCATTCCTTCTGTGGAGAAAAGAATGGACAGGAGGTATGCTCTGTCAGCTATTGGGATGGAATTCCTTTCATCTCATAGCAGCCATGTTGGAGTAGTGCAAGCTGCAGCCTGTGACGAGGCTAATATTCCTTTGGCATCTCACCCCCCCAGATAAGGATTCCAGGAAAGTTGATGCCATGGCAAAAAAGCAGTACTTGGCATCATCTTTAGGGCTCAGGCAATCTAATTACATGGCATACACTGCCAGGTACCAGAAATCTATATGGGATATTGTTCTGGAACTGGCTAAGGGTGCCCCTCCCCAGCTGGCCAAGGAGCTGTAGCATGTGACTGCAAATGGTATAGAGGCATCTAAGGTGTAATTCCACGCTGCTTTTGATTCCAGTGATGTTCATTCCAGGGTCATGGCTACATCTGTTTCCATGAGGAGATTTGCTTGCCTTAGGTGTACCAACCTCTCTCAGGATACCCAGGCTAAGGCCATGGACTTTCCTGTAATGGATAATTCTCTGTTTGGGGAACAAACAGAAAATTACATGAAGAAAATGGATGAGTACAGGACCACCTGTAGGAGTGCTGCAGCCAAAGAGAAGCAGACCACTTGTCAGAGGTAGCAGTCTAGAGGCAGGGGCAGGCCTTTTTACCAAGCTCAGGCCCCCTCCTCTTCTTTCCAGCAGAGGGGGTTCTTTAGGGGAAGAGGTAGCCGTGCGGTGACCAGGACCCCATCAGCTACTCAGTCCAAGCCTGCTGCCAAGCAGACTCCCTGAGGTGTCAGTCAGGGTCGCCTCCCTAATCCCAGTAGGGGGCAGGCTGGCTCACTACTACCAGACCTGGGAGTCTGTTACTTCAGACAAATGGGTCCTGGAAGTAGTGAGCCAGGGACTTGCTCTCAGTTTCAAAAGGTTCCCAAAAATGAGAGCAAAGTATTTCAGTCCTCTCTCTCTCCCTTGGAGACAAAGGCCCTAGAGGCAGAAGTCTCCTCTCTTCTGCTTCTGCAAGCAGTGGAGAAGGTACCTCTTTGTCTCAGGGGAAAAGGACTGTATTCGAGATACTTCCTTACCCCAAAAAAGACAGGGGAGTGGCGACCCATACTGGATTTAAGGTACCTGAACAAGCATTTGACAAAACCAAAGTTCAAGATGGTGACTCTAGGAGTAATTCTTCCCTCTCTCAGATCAGGAGACTGGCTAGCTTCCCTGGATCTCAAATATGCCTACTTCCACATTCCTATTAAGCAATCCTACAGAATACCTCAGGTTCGAGTTGCCCTCAGGCCATTACCAATTCAGGGCCATGCCCTTCTGCCTAACATCTGCTCCAAGGGTGTCCACCAAGTGTCTTGCAGTGGTGGTGGCAGTCCTCAGAAGACAGGGCATCCTTCTGTTCCCATATCTAGACGACTGGCTCCTAGTGAGCCAATCCTCAGATCAAGTCAAGTCAGCTTTAGAGGGCACCCAAAGACTTCTAGAATCCTTGGGCTTCATTCTGAACTTAGAGAAGTCTGTTCTAGAGCCAGTCTTTGGTCACTCTGGCCTCCTCTTTTCGCCCTCTGGTGTCTTGTCCAGCCAGACACTTTGTACAGCTGTTGGGACACATGGCAGCTTCCACAGCAGTAGTCCAGGGAGCAAGATTTCAGATGAGGGATATTCAGTTTCAGCTCAAATCTTTCTGGTCTCAGAAAAATGACCCTTTCTCCAAACTGGTTTCAGTCTCCAAAACCTTGGTCCTGGCCCTTCAGTGGTGGTTGGAAGAGGACAGTCTTCGACAAGGGTTCCCCTTTATCAGTCAGGCCCCTTCTGTGGTTCTTACCACAGATGCCTGTCTCCTAGGGTGGGGGGGCCCACTTAGATCACCTGACAGCTCAGGGAACTTGGTCACACCAGGAGTCCCTTCTGCACATAAATATTTTTGAATTAAGAGCTGTCTTTCTGGCACTTCAGACATTCTCAACAGTCGTCCAAGGGAAAGTGGTACAAATCAGAACAGACAATACCACAACCATGTGGTACATCAACAAGCAAGGAGGCACTCGGTCCTCGGCCTTGTGCGCAGAGGCCATTAACATTTGGTCTCTAGCTTTTTCCTTTCAGGCTTCCCTGATGGCTGTGCACCTCCCAGGGAAGGACAGCATTCTAGCAGATGCTCTCAGCAGGATTTCTCAGGGTCACCATGAATGGGACCCTGAGCCCTGTCGTTCTTCAAATCATTTTCAGGAGATGGGGCACCCCAGAGATAGATCTCTTTGCAGCCCCAGACAATCATCAACTCCCTCTGTATTGCTGCAGGCCACCCCTTCTGGGTTCTGTTCCCCAGGATGCTCTCATACTTAATTGGACAAGCAGGTTTCTGTATGCTTTTTCTCCTTTTCCTCTGATATTCAGGGTCCTGATAAAAATCAGGTCTCAACTTTGCAAGGTAATTCTGGTGGCTCCAGACTGGGCCAGACAGCATTGGTATCCTTTACTGTTGTCACTAACACTGCCCTTGTGTCTTCCCAGGCAATACAGTCTCCTCACCTCCTCTCAGGGGAGGATTCTGCACCGCAACCTTCAGACTCTCAGGCTCAAAGCCTGACTCTTGAAGAGCTAGAATATGCAAGTTTGCATCTGTCCCAGTCAGTCTTGGATATTTTAAATGTTAGCAGAAAACCTGCTACTAGGAAGACTTATAACTCCAAATGGAAAAGGTTTGGTTTTTGGTGTTCCATTAGGCATATTGAGCCAGAGCTGACTGACATTGCCATTGTTTTGGACTATTTGGTACATCTGAACAGTTTAGGCCTCCAGCCTACTACTCTTAAGGTACATTTGGCAGCTGTGTCTGCTTTTCTTTCGGCTGGTAAGGCCTCTTCCCTAGCTTTTCATCCAGTTTTCAAGAAATTCTTCAAAGGCTTGGTCCATGTCAATCCTCCCTTTCGGGAGCCTACTCCTTCTTGGGATCTGAACATCTGTATTGCACAGCTTATGCAGCCCCCTTTCGAGCCTTTATCTTCAGCTGAGCTGAAATACTTGACTTGGAAAACTGTATTTCTGGTAGCCATTACCTTAGCTAGGAGGATCAGTGAACTACAGGCTTTATTAGTGGAATCTGATTTTATTTCCTTTCATAGGGATAAGGTGGCTCTTCGCACCAATAGAAAGTTCCTTCCCAAGGTGGTGTCCGACTTTCATCTGAACCAGTCTATGTCTCTGCCCGTCTTTTTCACTGATCATTCTTCCTCTGGAGAGAGGAAGTTACACAGTCTGGATGTGAAAAGGGCTCTCAGTTACTATATTGAGCATACTAAGGCCCATGACTACCCTTTTTAATAAATCATGGGAGGATGGGGTAGTACCTGAGGACTGGAGGAGGGCGGATGTGATTCCCCTTCACAAAAGTGGGAGTAAAACAGAGGCAGGAAACTACAGACCTGTCAGTTTGACCGCAGTGGTAGGGAAAATGATGGAATCACTTCTGAAGGAAAGAATTGTTGAGTACCTAGAGGCCAGTGGGGCACAGGACCCAAGGCAGCATGGATTTACAGCGGGAAGGTCATGTCAGACAAATCTAATTGATTTCTTTGACTGGGTGACCAAAGCAGTAGACCAGGGAGGGGCTGTGGACATGGCCTACCAGACTTTAGCAAGGCATTTGACACAGTCCCGCACAAAAGATTAATAAACACATTAGCCAGCCTGGGAGTGGGTCCTAGGCTGGTAGCCTGGGTAAAACACTGGCTGGACAACAGGACACAGCTGGTAATAATAAATGGAGTCCACAATGAAGAAAGGAGGATTACTAGTGGGGTACCGCAGGGTTCAGTACTGGGGCCGGTCCTTTTTAATGTCTTTATAAGTGACATTGCAAAGGGACTGGAAGGGAAAGTATGTCTCTCTGCAGATGACACAAAGATCTGCAACAGGGTTGATACACAAGTGGGGTGGAAAGGATGAAATGGGACTTGGCAAGGTTGGAGGATTGGTCAAATGTATGGCAGCTTAGATTCAGTGCAAAGAAGTGCACAGTAATGCACCTGGGAAACAAAAACCCAGGGTAAGAGTACACAATGGGGGGGTGAGATACTGACAACAACAAAAATGGAAAGGGACCTGGGGGTAGTCATATCAGACAACATAAAGGTGGACCAGCAATGTGAGATGGCAGTAAGGAGGGCTGGGGGGATACTGGGATGCACAGGGAGAGGCATCACCAGTAGAAAACAGAAAGTTGTTGGCCCTCTGTACAGACAGTTGGTAAGACCACATCTGGAGTACCATGTACAGTTCTGGAGACCCCATCTCCGCAAAGACATAGACAGGGTGGAGGCTGTCCAGAGGAGGGCAACCAAAATGATGCAGGGTCTGTATCGAAGACATATGAAGAAAGACTAAAGGAACTAAAGATGTATAGCCTCGAGGAAAGGAGGGGGGGACATGATAGAAACTTTCAAATATCTCAAGGAATCAACAAAGTCCAAGAGGGTAGCATCTTTCCAAAAAAAAAAAGAGAGATGCAAAACAAGGGGCACAATGTGAAGATAGAGGGGGGGACGGCTCAGAGGTAATGTGAGGAAGTATTTCTTCACAGAGAGGGTTGTGGATACATGGAACAGCCTTCCTGAGGAGGTTGTAGAGTCAAAAACAGTGGGGGAATTCAAGAATGTATGGGGCAGACATAAAGCAATTCTAGTGGGGGGTAGGAGGAAGTAGGCTGTTGGTTAACTAGGAGCTGCAGCTTATCTGTTAGGTAGGGAAATGGGCAGACTAGGTGGGCCAAGCGGTCCTTATCTGCCATCATATTCTATGTTTCTATAGAAGGGATTGTTCTCAATTGTTTCTCACTTATGGTGAGGTGGGAAAGGGCAAGCCTGCTACCAGAAGTTCTGTTGCCAGGTGGATTGTCTCTTGTATTCAGTTCTGTCACTCCAAACTTGGGAAGGAGCCTCCCTCAGGCCTGAGGGCTCATTCTACCAGAGGTACGGCTGCTTCGATTGCAGCAGCTAGAGATATACCTTTAGGGGATATATGTAAGGCAGCTACCTGGAAATCTGTTCACACCTTCACCAAGCTTTACTCTTTGGACATTCTGTCACGAAGTGATGCTAGGTTTGGCACCGCTGTGGTGCAGATCCTGTTCCCAAAATAGGTTCTGTAACTTCCTCCTCCAATGGGATACTGCTTGGTAGTCTGCATTTAGTCAGAATACAGCAAGACTTCATGTTGTTTGAAGAAAAAATTACTCACCATAGTAATGTTGTTTCTTCTAATGGGGTCTTGCTGTATTCTGACCTCCCTCCCTGCCTCCCCTCCTGGAACCTAGTAGTTTTGGGATGTGGTGGGGCAGGCTCAGTGCTGCACCCCAGAGGTGTACTGGTCATGCCCCCATCTCTTAGGGGGTCTGTGTGTGTTTGTTACTAAGCATTTTGGTAATCCACTACCTGTTGTGTTGTGTTCTTTTTGGGTGTTTTTCACTGGAGTCTTCTGACCCTAAAGTTTTGTTTTGCCATTTGGCACAAAATTTTGGAAACAATTTCTTCCTTTGAGTTAGCTAGTTTAGTGCTCGTAAGAATCTGATGGTTACGCTTCAGAGTACCACAGACAGAGGTTTGAAAACCGAGCTCGAGCTCGAGCTCAACGTTCTATGCCTTTGCATAGAGTTAGCCCTTTACTCTCTGCGGCAGTTCAAGTGCTGGGGCTAACTGCATTTAGTCAGAATACAGCAAGACACCATTAGAAGAAACAACATTACTATGGTGAGTAATTTTTTCTTTTGAGCTGTCTGGAGGAAAGGAACAACCATGCTACGACGCCCACATCCCAGTCAGTGAGGCACACTGGGGTCTGGCACAACTCATCCAGAATCTGGGGAAATTAAGGTAAGGGGTTGGGAGTGGGTCTGGCCATTTGGGTGGGGGTTGTCAATATGGTGAGATATAAACACACAATAAATAAAGATCTCGCTGGTTAAGCCAGTCACAGTTGGGTGGGAGGTTAACAGGGTTTTCATTGGTCCCTGACCCCAGGACTGGTTTTGTCTTTCTAGGGCCCAGGGGTGGCAATTGGCCATCATTGTGTTGGGGAATTTTTGGGGGGTGGGGTTCTAGCAGGGTGGGGATACCAAATAATGGATGTGATAATATCAAAACTATTCATAAGTTGGTGAATAGTATCCACAGATCCCTACTTTTGAGCTTTTTAGTTTGTTTTTATTTCTTTACCATGTCTTCTATTTTTGAAACACTTTTTGTCTCTCTGGTATCAGTGGTAATGTACCCCATATTCAGCCCCCTTAGGCATCCCACAGCTCCCCCCACCTGGCATCCTGCTAGTTATCAGCACAGGGAGGCCTATGGCACACCTTGTATGGCGAGTCTCACCTGGGGGCTAGGGGAGAGACCAATATCAGCCTTGATCCCCCAACAAGCTTGCCAGGCACCATTTACATTGCAGCAGCTTTGGGGCCCTGGTGTCACTGTGTTTACTCCAGAGGGTTTTGTACTTAGGGGCGTAAGCCCATAGTGGAACAGCCTTGCAATGATGTCAGCCCATGTAGGGCACGCTCCTGCACCTAACATGAAGACATCTGCCACATCCACTAATTCCTGCTTTGGTACCAGGGACAGCAACCCCAGCCATCGCTGTGGGTTAAGATGTTGACGAATGCCAGAACCCACCTTCCCCAGAGGAGAAGAGCAGTCCTATGGATGCTTCTCCTCCTCCTCCAAGCCCGCCCCCGTGAATAGCCGCTTTTTTATCTCTGGCCTCATAACTTTGAATTTATATTAGTATGATCGCAGAATGGTAAGATCTTCTTTGAAGAAATCTTCCTCCATTGAGCCATACCTTTGGAAATGTAAGCCATAGGCATTTGGACCACTGGGAAACTTTTGCCTAGTTGGTGATGCCCACATTGACATATGTCTGCGCCACCTATATTATGTGGGTGGCCTCATACTGTCCCAGTTTTTTTTTCCTGCAGCCAACTGCTTTTGATCAGGTAAAACACCTTTGTGAATTTTGGTGGATTGAACTTCAGTTTCTTTATTTCTTTTATGTGGCTAGCCTATTGCCATCTCCAGTGGGCACCCTGGAATAGGGAATGTTCCCATCCCTGTTAGGTTGGTAGTTTTAGGGATGTCATTAAAATACGGTATGATGATATATCATCATAATTATCACTCGCAATAATTTATCATTGTAAAAAAAAAAAAAAATTGCGATAATTGTGCAGTACAGTATACCATGATAAAGCTTCTTAATTGCTGGCCCAGTGGCGGAGTGGTAGAGCTACTGCCTGCCATGCAAGCAACCCATGTTCAGGAGCGGACTCTAGTCACATGGGGGTTGATTGGTGGAAGAGGATCGAGCATCCCACAAGTCACTCTTTTCTCGGGAGGGGATACACTGCTCTGTTGAAAGATCACCACCAAGTGGAGGTGTGGTGGTGCAGCTGAACGACAAGGGGAGCCACCCGTGATGTGTGGCGTATACGTGCCTCCACATACTTGCATACCTGCGTCTTTGCATAGTGTGTAGCTAAGGAGAAATGGCAGAAAAGATGGCAGAGTGGAGTGACGGCTTGGTCCACCACAGGCCTTGCACCTGCTAACCAGTCACCTCCTCCAGTGTCTAGATAGTGCTCTGGAGAAGAGGGGGTCAGCCACCTGGCCTGCCACAAGGGTCAATTTGTGTGGTCCCTAGGAGAAGCAGTAAATCCTGGGGATGGCAAGGTGACAGGGCTGGATGTACCAAAGCCTGATATGTGACAGTCAGGAGACTGGTAATAAAAATCTTTATTGGAAAAAATATGTAAATAAAGTATGTAAACGTGCTGCTTCAGCTGCATGCAAGTCTCCATTTGCAACCATGATTACCGATTCCCCCCTGTTCTTCCAATTAGATTCTTATGATTTTCCTGAAATTTGAAATGCTGCAAATTATCGTGATGATCAATATATTGTGGTGTTTTTCTATGCAAATATCATGATACTAAAAATGTTATATTGTGGACATCCGGTGACATCATTGTCTCAATGGCCGGCTTAACTTAAATGCTCCAGAGCATTTCTTTTTTCTTTTTTTTTTTTTGTATATTCTTTTTTCCACCCTCCTTGTACTCACTGACCCCAACTTCTTTAGGCTCCACAGGTCCCCCGCTGTCCTAACCCAGCCCTCCTCTAACTCCACAAATCGCAGCCGATCCCCTTGATATCCCGGCGTATCCATTTCGCTGGGCGGGTCCCCCTCCTCCGAGGGGGAAGGCACCGGGGAGAGGGGATGACCCCAGCACAATCTCAGCTTAGGGCCCAGGGATGCTGCCGCAGAGGAGGCGGCCCCGGGAAGGCACTGAAGGCATTCGGGGACAGAGAGCCGTCATCCGGCGGCCAGCAAGTGGTATTTCCTGTTTTTTTCCCTAGGTGCGTGACATCCGAATGTCAAGGCATTAGCCGACATCTGTCACGCACTGCCCAGCAGTGAACCCAACATGTTACCCTACCCTGGTCTCCACCAGCAGTCGCCTAACACCAGGTCGTGGCCCTCCCTCCCTCGAGACAACGAGCAGTCGTGGGACGCTCAAGTTGTCTTCCCCGGCTGGCCCTCCAGCAACCCGAGCTCGTTCCCGAACCCAGGTCGCTGGCATCGCAAGCAGAAATCCAACCACTGGGCCGGCGCCAGAGCTGTTCTAATTAAAACCTTTTATGCCAGCGACAAACCGAATATAAATAAAGAAATTCCCAATTCCAAAGCTAAGGGAAATGACTTCTAGCAGATCAAGACATCGAAACTCGCGAGCCGCAAAACTCAAAACTCTGATGGAGCTCGATTAAAAACTCCAGCCGTCCCCGGGACGCACATTCAGCATCTCCAGTAAGCAGCATTGCTGATTCAGAGGAACATTTTGAGCCGACAGACCAGGGGATGATCCTATCAAAACTAGATGGCATAATAAAAGCGATTCATAGAGTGGAATCCTCGGTCGCTAATCTGAAAGCCGATTTAAAAGCCATAGACAAAAGAACTACGGCGGTGGAGGAATGTGTGGGGGGCCAGGCTGACTCATCGGGCCAACACGACCGAGCTATCCTTTACCTGTTAACCAGAGAAAGGGAGTTGCAGTTAAAGTGCGACGATCAGGAAAACCGTGCAAGGAGAAACAACTTTAGAATTTACGGTGTGTCGGAAGATAGGGAGAAATCCTTTGACTCTATGGAGGAATTTGTATCACATATTCTGAGAGACGTCTTAAAAATCCCGGAAGATACCCTTTCCCAATTGAGAGAGCACGTCGTTCGTTAGCCTCCAAGCCGAAAGATCGGACAACAAGACCACGCTTCATCATAGCGCGTATGCTTAATTACCAAGACCCTAGTTGGTACTCCAAACTACATGGAAAAGAAAGGAAATAAAACTGGACACACAAAGGCTGTTCTTTGATCAGGACTTTTCTGATCTTCTAAACGAAAAAAGAAAGCAGGTAAGGGAGATTATTAAGCAGGCCAAAGAAAAGAATATTCTTATTCAGTTGTATTATCCAGCAAAACTACGTATTCACACTGAGAAAGGCCCCATTTTATTTGATACCATGAGAGAAGCAATGCCTATGCTTAAACAGTTGGGTCTCCGATGTCCCAAGCTGCATGCAGGCCTGCGTGAGCACGAGATTTCACGTTTGGCATGGTGGAGAGCGGGCAGACCAAAGCGAGCGCACCCATCCGCAATAACATGGCCTTCTCATCATAGCCAGGACCTAAAGGGAATCGTAGGCAGAGAAAATAAGGCCTCTCTGCTGGATTAAGTAGTTCAAAGCCGATCTGTGAACTGGCATTCACCCTGACTCCTCTGGCTATGTCTACACATTTTTTGCCCTATGAATGCCAGCCACGTCTTTCCCTTTTTGGAACTTTACTAATCCAAGGGCTTATACCTAACTGCTCCTGCTAAAATTAAATGTGATTGCCCCTTGTCCCCACTGGTGCGGCCTTTCATCTGGAGGAATTACTTATACACGGACCTAGCACTATTACCTGGCAGACGCATAGACTTAACCGAGGGTGGTGGCCCCACTTTCCCTCTGTTTGTTCCGATACTAGATTTGATCTGCTAAATGGGAAATAATTAAGACTGTACAGAAGAAGATGTGGACTGGGGATGTTTTTCGGGGGGGAGGGGGTGGGCAAGGCAGGGACTGACAAATTTCAAAATTACGTGCTAGTCCAGGACAACTGGCCTTGTTAAAAATGGTAGTCCAAGTGTTTTGAGGGGTAGTCCATGGTCCCAAGACTATATTTCAATGGAAATTACAGAAACTTAATGTAGCGACTAAGTATGTGGTGTGGGGTTTGTACCATTAGTTCTAGGTAAATGTAGAACATTAGGAAACAGGAAAGATCATGTATGTTTTTAAATTTATCAGTCCCTGCTGTTACTACAGGTTGAGTCAGTCTGATTCAGCTACCAGAATATAAGCAATAAGACATGACAGGTATTGGTCTCCCACCTGGTAAAGTTCAGTGGCACCCCCAGCAGTACCAAGAAAATCAGGTTACTGTACACAATTATCAGTTGAGAGCACATTAGAAACACACCATGCAGTGTGATGCTATAGCTGATATCACAAAAATCCACTTTATAAATCCAATAATACATGCTGTGATGCATTCCCCAGGGGGTGCAAGGACAATTAGCCTTTGTGCTTATACCTCATAAACCCCTGGTGTGTGCATTACAAATGCTTTAAATCACAGCCTGTAGTTTATTTTTGGTTATTTAATTTAAATCACCTTTTTCTAAAGTAAAAAAAAAGGCATATCTGTATATCCCTGGGATACAATCACACACATCTATAGCAGTGTTTGGGGGGATTGGGGATGGTGGTTACAGTCTTTCTAGTAATTATCTGATAGTAGTATCATGTTTCTTCACTTGAGAAACATTTTATGATGCCTCAGTCTCAGTTCACAGTTCGCCAGTTTTAATTTACCCTCTCTCCACCCAAAAAAGCAAAAGCAACTTCACCTCAATGAAACAGACAAGAAATTGCACACTAGTGTTCTGGGGCAATACACGTAAGGTAATTAGGAGAGAATAAAATGGAAACTGACTCCATCCATGACTTTTGGCTGCCTTTGCCTCACACGATGCTCACCTCCACTCCAAGAGCACTAGCGCTACTTGTTATCAGCTGGCTAGCTCGCTGGTGTCTTCAGTACACCACTTTGCGTCTCTTGCCCAAGTGGGCCAGGCCTGCTGCTCCCAGCACAATTACATGCCACTATGCAGGTTCTGACTTGGTCTTCCCAGCTCCTCTTTGCTACTCAGCACACTCGCAGCACTTCTTCTGATGACGATGCTCTGTGCAAACTATTTCCAGTCGTAGTATCACTGTGATCCTCCTGACAGCATGCGTGGCTTGCAGTTCCCCCCTGCCCAATCGCCCGACATCCATGCTTTCCTCAGTCGCTCTTGCACCCCTTACCCTTACCTGCTGACTGTCAGAAGACACGGCACATGACTTGCCATCACCCGACTGATCCTGGTTCATGCCTGCTCATTCAGCCACCACTTCAGCTCTGCATTCAAGAGGTGTCCTCTCTGACAGATTTACCCATACCGCACTGTGCACACCCAGCTGACCGCTTCCCGCAAAAAAAATAAAAAATAAAAAAAAATCGGCTCCATTGCCTTAGACCCTGCGACCCCTCCTGGCTGGATGCCAAAGCACAGAGGTACGTACCTAAAAAAGTGATGTACAGACTGATGCTTGTCCGTGGGCAAGTGGCTGACTGAAAAATGGTTGTCCCAGGCAGAAATTTGGTAGCCCAGGACATCGGGCTATGGGATTTGTCGAATCCCTGGGGCAAGGGCGTACTATTAGAGGTAAAGCGTGCTAACACTTTCTTTACTATCGTTCATATGGATCGAAAATAGTTAATTACTTAGCTTTTAAACCACCATAACGGATCTGAAGGGGATAAAGGAATCGCTCTTGCAGTATTTGAGAGCTCAGAAGGGAAGATCACTCGCGCAAATCTTTGCACGAAGCTGGCTAAGGACAGGGCCGGATACCACCCACCCTTCCCTTTATTTCCACCTAAGTTTATTGATATGGACGGCTCTGGAGGGTGCTTTGGGACGGCCAGACAGAGTAGAAGAGAGACCTTTTTCTCTCTCTCGAGCCTAGTAGTTTACCACTGTATCTCTGTTGAGCAGTGTTGTTCTTTTTGTATCTGATTCAATAGAATCAGACCTACTTATAGTAGGAGCTTGAGCCTAGACTGTACACCTCTGCGGCTGCGGGGTTCCACCATAACATCTTTAACCTAGGAAGCAACTGCTAGGTTTATTAAAAACAAGTTTACAGTTTATTGTTTAAAATGTTTATTTTACAACTGTTTGATATGAGTTGTCATGGGCTTTGGTTTATCCATGGTGTTGAAATGATACCTGATAACATGGTTGGTGTACAGACGGGATGGGTATAGTTTGGAGGACGAGGATTGGAGGTATAAGGGAGAGGGACCACAGCATTTGGTGCGAACCAGATGAAAGATGTGGGAAACTGTTCAGGGTAGGATTATTTTACTGCAGGGATGGGTACCCTTAAAGTCATATCCCTGAATGTTCAGGGTATCAATTCCGCAATTAAGCGGACTAAGATTCTCCACTACGTGAAACAGATAAAATCTGATATTAGCCTCATTCAGAAAACTAAACTATCCGATATAGAGCACACTAAACTAAAGTGGAGCTGGGTGGGCAGGGTGAGTTACACCTCACATCCATCGGGGGAAACGGGCTGGAGTGGCTGTTCTCTTTCGCAGAGATCTACCTTTTGAAATTATATCAGAAGTCATCTTGGAAGCTGGAAGGGGGATCATAGTAACAGGGAGACTTTTCCCTCAGGTGATTCATATTATAAATTTGTATGCTCCCAATAAGGATGACCCTGCCTTCATTGTTAAAATCCTTGATCAGATCGCACAACTGGGAGAGGGTATGGTCCTGATGGGAGGGGATTTCTCTGGTGTCCCTAATTCACAGTATGACTGCTCATCTCAAAACTCAGCTACGAACAAAAATATGAGTAAGGCACTAAGGGGCGGGATGCAGGAGATGGTGCTAGTAGATGTCTGGAGGGACCTTAATAAATCTGTGAGGGATTATTCATTTTATTCCCACCCAAATGACACTTAGTCCAGAATCGATTATTTCCTGTGTAGTAGTGTAGACTTTCACAAGGTGTGAAGTTGTGAGATTCTCCCCCGCTTGGTTTCAGATCATTCAGCCGTAGCACTTACTTTGGAGCTGGGCAACTGGCAAAGGATATGGCAGTGGAGAATGAACTCCTCCCTGCTGGACAGGGAGGGATTCAGGCCCACATCCAGGACATTATTAAAGATTGTAACATGGCTCACTGCAGACTGCCGGAATGGAGCCTACGGATTTGCCAAAGTGCCACAGCTGACTGAAACCGAGCAGGTATTAACCCACAGGTAACGCCCGCCCGGTCAGTACCAGCTGTGGCCATGGAGGCACCAGAGGGTAGCAACCCGCTCCGTCACCACCACGAGCCCCCTGGTTTCTGTTTAGTGACTGCATTATTTGGTGAAGGCAGGTAAAAGTTTATACGTTTGCAGAACAGATTGTTATAGGCCTATTCTGTTGACTGAGTAACTCGGCTGGAAGTAATCAGAAGAGCTGCTGCCTAATTTAAATTAAAACTTGAACGTTTGCCTGCCTCCACATTTCACAATATGGGGAGATGTTGTATTTTCTTACAGCTGAAAAGTGAAGACCCCTTTGAAACAAAAGGTGGCAGAAGATATTCTTTTTGAAATGGGCAGTTGTCACATACTTATATTATTTAAGCTGGTTTATTATAGTGTTGCTACAGACAACAGGAAACACTTAAGATGCCACGTATTCTGTAGATCAAATAAATTCTGATCAATAAGACATCACTGCACTATGAGGACTTCAGCTATGATGAAAGGGGAGCAGATGATGTATGTGAGTAACATTAGTAGTGCGGATTTGTTTAGTTGGCAAACGGTGATGTTTATTCACTATGCAGTGCTTATGGTGCGCCACACACACACACACAGCTGTACTGAGACCATTATAAAAACCCAATGTGGACTTTAGCAGTGAGAGCTGCAGTGTTACAAATAGCCGTTGCTGCACGATCTGTCTCCCACGACCATGGTGCTCGCCGGAGGTGATGCCGGTAACATAGGCTCATCGTCGCCGCGACGAGCCTATGTTACAAGCGCATTAATCACCTTCAGCGTCGGGCTCTGCCGGGGATTAATGCCTGCTGGGCGGTTGGACCCCTCGGGCTGCGCCCTCGGGCACCAACCCCCCCAGCGGGCATTAATCCACCGGCAGAGCCCTCCTCTGTCGGTGATTAATGCTTACCTACCAAACACATAACTCAGGGGAGGGCCTGGACTCCAAATGTTTCTGGGATGGACTGAAAGCTGTAGTGTGGGGGCAAATTATTTTACTTGCCTCGCACCTCAAAAGAATGCGGGCAGAGAGACAGAGGGCCTTGAAGTCCAAACTGCAGGAACTTAAGCACACAGTAAAACCGGGGGCACTCATAGGGCAGACTTACATACAGAAATGAAAGATACCAGGAAAAAGTTACAAGATATTTTAGATCAACAAATAGAAGGGAAGTTGAGGTACGGGAACCAGAAATACTATGAGCATGGTAATAGAGCCAGTAAGCTAGAAACATAGAATTTGACGGCAGATAAGGACCGCTTGGCCCACCCAGTCTGCCCATTTCCCTACCTACTGGATAAGCTGCAGATCCTAGTTAACCAGCAGCCTGCTTCTTCCTACCCCCACCCCCTAGAATGGCCTTATGACTGTCCCATGCATGCTTGAATTCCACCACTGATTTTGACTCCACAGCCTCCTCCGGAAGGCCGTTCCATGCATCCACAACCCTCTCTGTGAAAAAATACTTCCTTAAATTACCTCTGAGCCGCCCCCCTCTATCTTCAAATTGTGCCCTCTTGTTCTTGCACACCTCTTTTTTGAAAGATGCTACCCTCTTGGACTTTGTTGATTCCTTGAGGTACTTGGAATGTTTCTATCATGTCCCCCTCTCCCTCCTTTCCTCGGAGGCTATACATATTAAGCTCCTTTCGTCTTTCTTCATATGTCTTCCGTGCAGACCCTGCACCATTTTAGTTGCCCTCCTCTGGACAGCTTCCATCCTGTCTGTCTTTTGGAGATTGGGTCTCCAGAACTGCACACAGTACTCCAGATGGGGTCTCACCAGCTGTCTGTACAGAGGGATAATAACTTCCTGTTTTCTACTGGTGATGCTCTCCCCTATGCATCCCAGTATCCCCAGCCCTCCTTGCTGCCCTCTCACATTGCTTGCCCACCCTAGGTCATCTGATATGACTACCCCAGGTCCCTTTCCATTTTTGTTGTTGTTAGTATCTCACCCCATTGTGTACTCTTCCCCTGGGTTTTTGTTTCCCAGGTGCATTACCTTGCACTTCTTAGCATTGAATCTAAGCTGCCGTACATTTGACCATTCTTCTAACCTTGCCAAGTCCCTTCTCATCCTTTCCACCCCACCCTGTGCATCAACTCTGTTGCAGATCTTTGTGTCATCTGCAAAGAGACATACTTTTCCTTCCAGTCCCTCTGCAATGTCGCTTATAAAGACATTGAAGAGGACCGGTCCTAATACTGAACCCTGCGGTACCCCACTAGTAACCCTCCTTTCTTCTGAGTGGACTCCATTTACTATTACTCTCTGTGTCTTATTCTCCAGCCAATTCTTTACCCAGGCTGTCATCTTGGGACCCACTCCCAGGCTGGCTAACTTGTATATTAATCTTTTGTGTGGGACTGTGTCAAATGCCTTGCTAAAGTCTAGGTAGGCCATGTCCACAGCCCCTCCCTGATCTACTACTTTGGTCACCCAATCAAAGAAATCTATCAGATTCGTCTGGCATGACCTAGGGTCCTGTGCCCCTCTGGCCTCTGGATACTCGACAGTTCTTTCCTTCAGAAGTGATTCCATCATTTTCCCTATCACTGAGGTTAAACTAACAGGTCTGTAGTTTCCTGCTTCTGCCTTGCTCCTACTTTTGTGAAGGGGAATCACATCTGCCCTCCTCCAGTCCTCAGGTACCACCCCATCCTCCCATGATTTGTTAAAAGGGTAGTCAGTGGTGTCACTAGTTCTACCCTTAGTTCTTTTAGAATTCTGGGATGAATCCCATCAGGCCCCATTGCTTTGTCCACCTTCAGTTTTAAGAGTTCTTTCAGAACCTTTCTTCTGTAAATGGGCTGATATCAACTTCTGTATCCAGAGTGTTTCTACTGTTTGTTTTAGGTACCTCCTCCTCTTCATTTGTAAATACTGAGCAAAAATATTTGTTTAGTATGTCTGCCTTTCACAGTCTCCTCTGCCCACCCTCCCTCCCCTTTATTAAGCCTCACTATCCCTCCCTTGGTCTTCCTTCTCCCTGATGTACCGATAAAATGTTTTATTCCCTTCTTAACTGAGGTTGGCTATCTTTTCCTCGGTTTGGGCCTTTGCTGTTCTGACTGCCTTCCCAGCCTCCTTTTGCTTTAACTGATACAGTTCCTGTCCTGCTCCTTCTGCGATTCCTTGTACTTCCTGAATGCTTTCTTTTCTCTTGAACCTTCACTGCCACTTCCTTTGAGAACCATCAGTGGTTTCTTACATCGTTTTGGTTTATTTGCATCCACAAGGCTCGTTACCTCTGTGATGGCAGTTTTAGTATTCCCCATTGTTCTTCCACCGTCCTTCCTGCCCATTTGCTAGTGCATTCCTTAGGCACTCACCCATTTTAGCAAAGTCAGCCCTCCTAAAGTCCAGTACTTTTGCCTTTGTATGGCTTGACTCTGTTGCTGTATTTATTGTAAACTATACTGTTCACATAGCCGCTAGTTCCTAGATGTGCTACCCACTTCTACATCTGTGATCCTCTCTCTCCATCTCCATTTGAGAGAACCAGGTCTAAGATTGCTCCTCTCAGTGGGCTCCAATACTAGTTGTCTAAGGCATGCCCCTGTAGGGGCATATAGAATAACCCCACTCTTGAAGTGGCTGCTGCAACTGCACTCCAGTTAACATCTGGCATATTCAGATCACCCATCAGCAATATCTCCCTTTTCTGCCATTCTAAGTATACTTTCTATCATTTCCCTGTCCATTTCCTCCCCTGAGAAGGGGTCTGTATACAACCCTGTCGGATTGTGGTGCCATTGCCTGTCTCCAAATTTACCCACAGTGCTTCTTCTCCTCCCTGTTTACCCTTTTGTTCTGTTGCTTTTATTCCTTCCCTTATGTAAAGAGCTACTCCTCCTTCTCTTTTACCCTCTCTGTCCCTCCTGTAGATAGTGTATCCTGGTATGTTTACGTCCCAGTCATGGTTTTGTGTGTACCATGTTTCTGTGACTGCCACGATATCCAGATGTTCCTCCTCCATCAAGGCCACTAATTCAGGAAGCTTGTTACCCAGACTACGGGCATTGGTACTCATTGCTCTCCATTTTTTTGATGGCTTTACCTTCTGTTGCAGCATCCCCCACTGACCTTTCTACCTCGGTCTTTTTCTCATTTAGTACCCTGTTTTGTAGGGAGAGGCTGGGATTTTCCTGCTGCTTATCAGTGCCTGGCTACTGGCTTTTTGTTTGAGAAAGGCTCAAGCTGACATGTATGTCAAAACCCTGTGGACCATTAAGAAAGGAGCCCCCTCCCGGGTTTCACACTGACAGATATAGCCGAAGCATTTAAAGAATAGTATGCAGCCCTATACAACATAGACCACTAGAATCAATCCCTAAGGACTCCATCCATGCATTCTTAGACAGGGTCACCCTCCCAAAATTTATGGAAGAAATTAAAAATTAAATCACAGCTAGACGCCCCAATAACCTTTACTGAGGTAGCCCAGTTCATCTGTAATCTGAAAAGTGGCAAATCACCAGGCCCGAATGGGTTTAATGCTGAATTTTTTAAGAGATTTAGTAAACTTTTGGTTCCTATACTAGTCCATGTCTTTAATAAAGGTAAGGAAGAGGTTGAATTCCTGGGCTCTTGGAAGGAAGCTTACATAACAGTAATCCCAAAGGAAGGTAAACCCCCAGAGGTGTGCAGTTCCTACAGACCCATTTCACTCCTGAATGTGGACTCTCAGATTTCACGAAAGTCTTAGCTAATAGGGTGAATGCCGTCCTCTCTAGCCTGGTCCACCCGGACCAGGCAGGTTTTGCACAGAACAGGCACCTTAATGACAACATAAGACATTGTTTGAACATCCTGCACACGGGAGGGAAGGGAAAGGAGCAATAAATTGCTATAGCACTCGATGCAGAAAAAGTGTTTGACTGCTTACGGTGGGACTTCTTATCAGAAGTGTTGGCTAAATTTGGGTTTGGAGATCAGTTTAGAGAATGGGTTGGTGAAATTTACAATGCCCCTACAGCGCAAGTCAAAGTGAATAGCACAATATCTGCCCCACTGAAAATTGGGAGGGGTACTAGACAATGATGCCTCCTCTCCCCAATCCTTTTCACTCTCAGTGTGGCGCCCTTAGCTCAAATTATTAGATCACATCCAGATTTACCTGGGATTGTAGTTTGGAGGGGGGAAGAAAACAGAATTTCCCTCTACGCAGATGACACTATGCTATATTTACGAAACCTGGTGGAGACCTTTCCCGCCTTGCTCCAGACTTTAACAGACTATAGCCAAGTCTCAGGATTTAAAATAAATAATGACAAGACAGAGGTGATCCTAGTGAGTGGCAAACACACTAGAGAGTTAGAACAATTAATCCCCTTCAAATGGGCTTCATCACAGATTAAATACTTAGGCAATCATATTCCAATGGACCTAAAACAATTATATCATGTTAATTATGACAAACTGATTCAGGAAGTCTTGACGGACCTGAAAAGATGGATTATCTTCCCCCTGACTTTACTGGGACGGATTGAATCCTTCAAGATGAATATTCTCGGCCCGGTGGTGCTGAGGGTTGAGGCACTGGACGCCACTCCTCGCGCCCTGCTGGTGACCCGGGTTCAGGAACGAGCCAGGGTCATTGGAGGTCATTGGGAGGGGGAGAGGATGTGAGAAAGCTGCCAGCTGGCAGCGCTCTGCCTCAAGTAGAGGTATCCAGCTCTCTCGGAGCTCGGCCACCCTCTGGTGGAGACTGGAGGGATGTCGCTGTGAAAGAGCTCAGACAGAGGTCGATGGGGAAGGTTGAGGGGACCCAGTCCAGAGCTGCGGTGCACATGTGCGCCTCCACACGCATGTGTCACCACTTCTGGGGGTCCCGGCGTAGCTCATGGGGACAAAACGAAGGAAAAATCATGGGACTGACGTGGATGATGCCCCCGGACCGACTCTGGGGATCTGCCAGGGCACGCATGGCGTTAGAAGCCCCCGAAAGACCCCGAGATCAGTAGGCTCGGCGGACGCAGAGGTCAGCCTGCCACAGGAGGGTAAAAATAGTTAACCAAAAAAAAAAAAAGATGAATATTCGCCCCCGTTTCTTATTTTTATTCACTAATCTCCCTCTCCGGGTCCCTAGTTCGGAGTGAAAAAAAAAATCGTTAAAGCTTTACATCACTTTGTGTGGGGAGGACAAAGGACCAGGATTGCACGGGAGACACTGCAGAGAGTAAGGGAGGGTGGTGGTTTAGGGCTCCCTAATCTACAAACCTATTATCAAATAGCACAACTGAGTCCTTGGGTGAATTACTTAACAAATTACCCGAATAATACTTGGGTTACAGTGGAAATCCAAGGTGAACCAGGACTAAGCCCACAGCTGGACTTTAATGGATCCCCGTCTCATCTCACCAAAAAAGATGTATCAAATCCCTGGATTAAACAAACATACGGAGTATGGGGGGAAATAAAACAAGATTTGGGGATTGGGGACACATTGTCTAGTAAAACTGAAATCACTCACTGCACCCATCCCCCGATAGACCATGCATTCTCCTTATGGCAAAGAAAGGGCCTCAGGTTTTTAATCAATTCCTTAAATCAGGGCAAATTAAAACCTTTTAAACACTACAGCAGGAATTCCAACTCCCTAGGCCACATTTTTTTTTAGATACCTCCAAGTAGCATCATTTCACAAAGCAGGAATCAACTTAACAGGTGCACAGCAACACCCCCACTTGCTGATAGAAACCATATGGGACTCGATCCTGAACATGGGGGAAAGGAAAGGAAATTAATTTCCAGGTTACTGATTGCCCACAGAGTCTCTAAAGATCTACCACCACTTCTATGTCAAACAGAATGGGAATTGGAGTTAGGAACGTAATTAGCTGAAGATAGTTGGAAGATGATCTGGGAGGGGGTTAAGCTACCTCAGCTTCCAATAACTGGAAAGAATTCATATGGAAAATTGTCTCAAGATTTTTTTAACACCCCTACAAGGACCAAGTATTACAAAAAGGGGAACTCTGATTTATGTGCTGGAGAAATTGTGGAGGCAAGGGCTCTCATTTACACATTTTCTGGGAATGCCCTATTATACGGCCTTTCTGGTTAAAAGTAGGTGACCATATGGGGAAATAACGGCCTGCGATCAAGCGCTTGGCTTCCAGACTCTGGTATTAGGCCTCCTACCCAAAGGCAAAAGGTCCAATGGCCAAAGGTCTTTCATTGGAATATTTGCTGGCACCTCTCTGGTCTGAGGGAGGAGGTTGCCCATCTCCAGGCTGACCTGGCCAGGATTCGTGAAACCACCTCCCCCCACCCAGCGACCACCAGGGCCAATTCCACTACCTCAGAGGTTGCCAAGAAAGAGGAGTGGCTGGACCAGGGTGGGCTCAGGGAGGGAGAGTGTGGTGGAACAGAGTTGCATCCCTCCAGCTGTACCTCTCCACAATTCATACGCTCTTCTGGTGGATAGTGGTTCCTCTATGGAGGCACCTGCAGTGGAGACCAAGGAAGATGCTGGGAACTTTAACAAAGGAGACCCATAGGAGGATGGCATGGGACCCCACAGGGGAAGGAAACAACTCCTGGTGGAGAACTCAATCATTAGGAGGTAGAAGTGGGGGAGGAAGGGGAGAGGGAGGTAAGGTGCTTGCCTGGCACCATGGCTTGGAGGGACAGGAAGCGAATCCTCAGGATCGTGGGAGCAGCTACATGAGGGAGGGAGCTGGATGTCATTGTCCACCTAGGGACAAATGACCTCTCTAGGAATGGGATCAGAGCAGTGCAAGAGGAGTTTGTAGAGTTGGGGAGGGGCCTTAGACAAGTAGCGCATGTGGTAACCTTCTCGGAGGTGCTGCCTGTCTATGGCAAGGGTGATGCTAGGGTATTCCTCACCAGGGAATTCAATGAGTGGAGCTCAGGGTTTTGGCTTCATTGGGGACTGGGGCTCTACCTGGAGGGATGCAGACCTATACTGGTGTGATGGTCTGCATCTGTCCAGGGGAGAACCAGGATCCTAGGTGATAGGTTTAAATGCTTCATTGGCAAGCATTTAAACTAGCCAAGGGGGAGGCACTGAAAAGGAGCAGGGAAATCCCAGCCTCCCCCGACAAAACATGGTAATTAGTGAGGTAAACACCAAGGTAGAGAAGTCATTAGGGAGCAGGACAGAGGTAAATGTAAAAAAAAGGCAAAGACAGTAAGGACAGGGATGGGGCTAAAAGGGGTAAGGCCATCAAAAAGTGGAGGGTGATGAGTACCAATGCCCGTAGTCTGTGTAACAAGCTCCCTAAACTAGTGGCCTTGATGGAAGAGGGTTGCCTGGATATTGTGGCAGTCACAGAAACATGGTACACAGAGAACCATGACTGGGATGTCAATATACCAGGATACACAATCTTCAGGAGGGACAGGGAAGGTATAAGAGGAGGAGGAATAGCTCTCTATGTAAAGGAAGGGATCAAAGCAACAGAACTAAAGAGTAAACAGGGAGCATATGAGGCACTCTGGGTCGCCCTGGAGACAGGCAATGGCACCACAATCCACATGGGGGTTGTATATGGACCCCCATCTCGGGGAGGGAATAGACAAGGAAATGATGGAAGGCATCCTTAGAATGGCAGAAAAAGGGGAGATATTGTTGATGGGGATCTGAATATGCCAGATGTTAAATGGAGCACCTTTGCTGCAGGCACATCCAAGAGCAGGGTCATTCTTGATGCCCTACAGGGGGCATGCCTCAGACAGCTAGTACTGGGACCCACTCGGGAGGGAGCAGTCTTAGACCTGGTACTCTCAGATGAGGAAGGAGAAAGAATCTCAGATTTAGAAGTGGGTAGCCATCTGAGAACAAGCGACCACCAAACTGTGTGCTTCATGATAAACACAGCCATACAATCAAGCCATACAAAAGCAAGAGTATTGGACTTTAGGAGGGCTGACTTTGGGAAAATGAGAGAGTGCCTCAGACAATCACTTGCAAACAGGCAAGAAGGAGGGGTGGAGGAACAATGGGGAGTAATCAGAACAGCCATCACAGAGGCAAGAAGCCTTTGTGTAAAGCAAATCAACAAAACAAAATTAAGGAAAAAAACGCTATGGTTCTCAAAAGAGGTGGCAGGGAAGGTTAAGGAACCCCCAACTAGAATTGCCTTATGTCTGTCTCATGCATTCTTGAATCTCCCCACTATTTTTGACAGACTTTTGTAGGTTATTCAAGGTTTTTGATGTTAGTATGACAGGGTAGAATAAGACCGTGTCCTGTTTGTTATGGAGAAAGGGTTTAAATGCAATTATCTATATTCTTTCCTTTTCTCTCTCTTCTCTGTCTGGTTGCACAACCAAATTTTTCTGTGAGGCTTCGGACTTGATCAACCCGAACAGTCTCGCAGTCCTTTGCTTCTCTGTGTCTCTGTTTTCTCTTGCTGCCTGTTTTCCTCCCTTGCATATCTACAGCTGGTAATATAAAATATATGAGAATCAATGTATGGAAATGTGGCTCATATTGGGATCTCTTGTTTAGAAAATGTTTAGTGTTGCTGTTGACATGTATATGTATTTATAATTTGAGATAACTGTAAAAAGCCATAGGTTATGTGAGTGCAAATGCCTGAGCCTTTTGCAAAGGCTGGAGGGACCTCAGGAAGCTCTCAATGTTCTAGCAGCTCCAGAAATTTACAAAGGACAGGATGCTTGCAATGGGTGGGGGTTGAAAAAGACATAAAAACAGCTAAGACGAAGTGCAAGGGAGATTTTTTTTCCCCCCCCCAAGAGATTTTATTTTGCTTCTGTATATAGTTATTCTGAACAGGTTTATTTTATTTTATGTTACTGCAACTACAAATAAACAGTTCTGTGGAATTTTTCAACTGCTCCTGGGTTTTCTCTGTGCTTCCTGACCTGTGCCTCGACGACAGTTAGGTACACACTACTACAAGGTACACTGAATATATGAAACAGCAGCCTGTAACATATGCTGCAGTGTTTTCCAGGACTCTAATATGAGAGAGAATGATCAACAAAAATTACCTATACAGTGTCAAGCAGCAGAAATAATAAAACATAAAATCTGTACCCCTCCATGTAAGGTAACTTCCTTGTACTCACCTAAAGGTTGATGCAGCTGTTCATGGCTTGTACAGTACTTTGAGATACAGTCTGTATGGGAGAAACTATAAAATTAAATACCTGTTCCTTCCTGTTGTTAACAGTCTTTCGTTACAACCTTCAATATTAGGTAAAGCTCCCCCTCCTGTACCCGTACCAAATGTCCTGTTGATAGAAAGCCTATCCCAGTTCGACTTCTGCTGCCTCCAATTCCCTGACTCCTACAACTTCCTTATTTCGCACTGTAAGACATCAGCTGGATGGGCAGCCCTTTTCTCCCAACTCCCACCCCGGCCCCCCAAACAGCTTCCTTCCCACACTCTTCTCTTCCTTCTCCCCCTTTTCCCTTCAAGTCCCTGGTCCATGAATTGTGTGCTCATGCCTGCTCTTGCAGCTGTTCCTTCCCCGCTTTCTTTCAGCCTTGGTACTTTCTATGCCTTACTGTATTTTCATTATACTGTGTTTTTTTGCTTTATTTTTGCCTCACCCCAACCTCATCTTGCCTAGAAATAAGTTTCTTCTCAGCCTGTCTTCCCGGCCAAAACTTATAAATAAATTCAGAGAAGGACAGGGATCCAACCAGTGGAGTGGACCCATATGTCAGTCTCTTTTCAACTTTAAAAAAAACAACACACAAGTAAGACAATAGCCGATTTATTTCTTCTGAGATTTTTCTCATTTAAACTCCATCCCCACTTCCTATGTGCTACATTATGCTGCTTTTAAGGCACTTTAGAATGCGAGTAATGGAGGAGCATGCATAATGCTCGTTGCTGAAAATTCTCTTGTATGTTGATCCAAATTAACCTTTTGTAAAGAAATTTTCAAAGTGATTTAATTAAATATTTAAGCAGTTTTGTCCGAGGACTTATCCTGCACTGACAGCTTGTTTGGAAGAAAAGATGCTGGAGGAGGAGGAAGAGGAGGACTTGGGCTGTGGAAGGCAGAGCTGCACTAACCGACATCTGCGAAAAGCTGGGAGTACAGTGGTGTGAGGCATAAAATGTGTGGAAGTAGGGCATAGTACAGTTCTGTGAGCAATAAAGCAAGTGGGAGTGGTGGGACTACAGTTTTGTGCAGATTACGTGGAAATGGTTTAAGTACAGTTATGTGAGATGCAAAACAAAAACAAGGGAGTAGGTGGGTACAGTTGTGGTAATGGAGAAAGTGTGTGTTTACATTTGTGAGAACTGGAAAAGCGACTTCGAGCATGTGCTGTTGTAAGCAGTGAGAAAGTGTGTGCTGGCGTGTGCAGTTGTGAACCATGTAAAACTGACTGAGTGTGTTGACATTTGTTATGTGTGAGAGCAAGTACAGTCATGAGCCATCAGAAGCATAGTCACTGTGGCCATGTGTTTGTAAGATGTGTAAAAATATGTACATTTATGATGTGTGTTTTAGGGAGTATGAGAGCAGCAGAACAGGAGTGAGTGTGCATGTGCAGTTGTGGGAACTTAAAGACGACAGACTTTGGAAGAATGCAGGACATACTAAGAGGCAGCATGAAGAAATCGGTGGAAACCGAGGGAGAGGACAGCAAATGGAAATATTTTAAAGCAGCAGTGCAACAAAATTAGGCAGAAATATTGACCCTACTTTTTTTTTTTAACTATAAAAGATTCCAGGCATCTTCCAGTTTTATTTGGTACAATTTTTAATTCCACCAAAATATTGAGTATTTTATAAATGTTTTAATTTAATTTAATTGAATGTTTTCTCAAGAAAAAAAGATGGTTGCCACATTTTGCATAGAATAAATAGCATTGTAGGCCTGGCAAGGGTTAGGATAAAAAAATGAAAATACAAAAAAAGACTCATGGTGCACAGCATAGGAGGTACCGAGATAAGTACATTTGATGGATATACTAAGGCCCTGTCCACACTACACCACTAAAAGCTGTAACGGTTTGAAACCGTTACAGCCCTGTAACGTTACAGTGCGTCCACACTACAAAATGAACAGTGTCGAAACCGTTATGATAACGTTACAGCCTGTCCACACTATGAATAAATACTGGGACTGGTATAACCCCTTGGAAGCAGTGGCTATCCTAAGATGCAGTAGGTGCTGAATATCAAAGTCCCAGAATGCCAAGGGTTGCCATGCACACAGAACACAGTAGGGTGTGTCAAACATGGCAGCATTTTCCAAAGCAGTGTGTTCGTTGGCCGGTATAATGCACTATTATGCAGTGAACCTGCAGACTGCCAGGTGTAGGAGACAGAGGAGGGCTGCACAACGTTATGCCTCACGTAGGCTTGCCAGTATTTGCCAAGGTGTGCTTGACACAGTGTCCGTATTACAGGACATATTGATGTATATCCTTGAAAGTGGCACAGTACCCAGGGCTGTATGGGCTCACAGAAAAAGCACTGTGTGGTGGGACAACATTGTACGATCCTGGACAGATGAGCAGTGGCTATCAAACTTTCGGATGTGCAGGCAGACCTTCAACTGCCTCTGTGGTGAGTTGGCTCCCCGTACATCACCCGGAAGGATACACACCTACGTCCAGCAATACCAGTGGACAAAAGAGTTGCGATAGCACTGTGGCGGCTGTCAACAAATGTAGAGTATAGAACAGTGTCCCATTTGTTTGGTGTTGGCCGGTCCACCATGGGGGAAATAGTTATAGAAGTGTAACCCCCCCTGCAAATGGGGGTTCCCAAAAGACTTCCAGGAGCTTGCTTGAATGCTCCAAGCCTGAATGGTGTTTGGCGTTTAAGCCATTTATCAGTGAGTGTTTTTAGAACCTCTGGTACTGTCTCTTTAAGTGCTGTCTGCTTGCAGACATAATTAGTTTGTATGGGGGACTGTGTGTTTCTTTGATTGAGTACCACTCGAGCTGCTGCCAATTCACTCCATTTTGCAGTCACTAGGAGTGCAAAGGGAACCTATCTGAAAGATGTAACTGTTTGCCAGAAACCATTTAGAGTAATAATGAAATTACAGTTTGTCTAACCTGCTTTCTTTGCAGTCGGAACTGTGTCTGCCTAGTTCCCCATTCTGGTTTTGAACTGCTGAACTGGACCAATCAGTGTGGGGTAAGCTAGCTCTAAAATGGTGCCTTGGGCGAATCAGAACTTGGACTCATAATCTGAGCCAGCCACAAGAGGATTGTATGGGCAGTGACTCTGGGAGATAGTTTAGACTTGCGCCTTTTTGACCAACAGGAGCAGTCTATTGTGAGTGACAGCCAATCCAGTCAAGAACTGGGAGGAACTCAAAGGAAGTGCCCGGTTTTGTCTGTTGGAGTTTCAGTTGAGCTCTGGCAGTGAAGAAGGAAGGAGCCCTGTGCTTTTCAGTGTGCAGTTTTGTCGGGAAACGTGTGTAAGGCCCAGAGTTCCGGTCTGCAGCTTGTGTAACTGCTTGTTAGGACTGAACTGGCCTGTGAAGAGAATCAAAGGATATCTGAAGAGTAGAAACCAGGCTCACCCTGTAGAAGACTGGAGAAATTGCTGAATTGCACTCGGTCTGTCAGGAACTGAATCTGCTGTGTGTTCTCCGGTATTGTGCAGTAATTGCGATCAGGATAGAGAAGCAGCCTGCCTGGTATAGTACTTTCTGTTTTACCATATAAATGTGTGAAGAGGCTTGTGTACCTCAAGTGAATCCTGCTGCCATTAAAGGACTTTTGCCTGTTACTGTTCACCATATAAATGTGTGAGGAGGCTTGGTTAGCTCAAGTGAATCCTGCTGCCATTAAAGGACTTTTGCCTGTTGCAGTTTGCCATATAAATGTGTGAGGAGTCTCGTGGAGCTCAAGAGTAGTCCTGCTGACATTGAAGGACCCTATCTTGTTTGGAGGTCGTGAGTACTAATTCAGGTCGCTCCCTGTTGAATTGCCACATTGAATCCAAATGGAATCACTGTACTGCTGACTGTTTAAACAAATTTTCTTTTCTCTGGGAAAGGGCCCTACCAGCTGCCACGGTTTGGACTAGCCACTAGGGCTTGGGTACCCAGGGACAGTAACTGGTAGGGATAGGCCCTGTGCACAGAGCCATAGGTAGATGAGTAAAGTGATAAGCTAATTAACCTGATTTCCTGTCCTTGTTATATTCCCCTAAATAAATCAGAGCTGCTTGTTTCAGCAAAGTTATACTGCCTGAGGTATTTGTCTATGTTAAAGTATTGTACTGTGATTGTTGCACTGTATCTTATTTTACAGGAGGTCCCAGTGCCTGAACCAGCCCTGGGGGTGAGTGTATACTGTGAAGGTAATTCTGATATATTGTGTGGGCCACTAGTGGGAAGAAAGAGGGGTTGCAGTGTCCCAGAGGGCTGTGACCAAGTAAGTTTAACTATTGCAAACCCTGACCTCTGGGTGGAGGCACCCACCATTGGATCCAGGCCCCTCAACCTGTTAGTGGCAAATCAGGCAGGGGTAGTAGCCCCTGGGATAGCGCCATCTAGGGGTTACAGAAGTGTGCCGTGCCATAGTGCAAGTACTGCTGCCAAAGGTTGTACGGGTGCAGAATGTGCATGACATAGTGCTTGGATTTGAGAAGGACTGGGGATTCCCAAGCTGTGGTGGTGCAGTGGATGGCACCCGTTTCCCAATCATATGCCCCCCAGGAAATGCCACAGAGTACTTCAATAGGAAATCATACTACTCCATCATCATGCAGGCTCTTGTCAACCACAGGTATTGTTTCATGGACATTAATGTGGGATCGCCAGGCAAGGTCCATGATGCAAGGGTGTTCCGAAACAGCAAGCTGTTCACCCTTGGGCAGAATGGTACACTGTTCATGGAACCACCAAGACACATAGCTGGAATTGCTGTACCTGTTGTTGTTTTGGGGAACCCTGCCTATCCCCTGCTGCCCTGGCTCATGAAGCCGTACAATGACTGTGGTGACCCCAAGAAGCGCAACTTCAATTACAGACTCAGTAGGGCACGCATGGTGGTTGAATGCGCTTTTTGGGCACCTCAAAGGGAGGTGGCGGTGCCTGTTGAAGAGAAGTGAATTCAGCATCAACAATGCTACCTACGTCATAGGGGCATGCTGTGCGCTGCACAATCTGTGCGAGACAAGGGCAGAGGTATTCATGGACAGCTGGGAATTGGACAGTGCAATAGACATATACCCACAAGCTACGGAGCATGACAGTGTACCTACTGAGGAAATGACTATCACGGCCCAGAGTCGATATGCATCACTGATCAAGGATACCCTAGCTGACTACCTCATGGACACATAGGTTCGGTAAGTTTTGTTCCTTAATATATGTGCACATTGCACCAAGTGGTAAGGAATGGTGTCCGCAGGCAGCAGTGCAAAACCAGCACAAACCTGTGACACACAGGTAGGTGATTGTTACTTGCATTGCCGACTGTATAACAACCGTGTAGCCATCCACTTTTCCACACACCCACAGATACCTGTCCAAAATACCACTGATCATGTCACAGCATCCCATCCCACCACTGACCCATGTACTCGCCATTCCAACATGCACAAGGAATGATACACAAGTCAGTTCAGTTCAGTAGTGCTGTGTTTATTGCTGTATGCATGGCAAGTATGTCGTTAGATGTCTGGTGGTACAACAAACCATGTCCATCATTGCATCATGTGCCAGACAGAAATGTAGCTTTAGGCCCTATTGGTACACATCATTGACACGACATGTAATCTGTCAAGGTTCCCTGCCATACACTGTGTGCTCCATGTATGAAGTACTACACTGCACACTAAACGTATGATGCAGATGTCCAAACATTGGCACAGTAATGAGCAAACATTAGGCACAACAGACAACAACATATGTGACAGAGCATCGTATGGAAAAGTGCCTTAGTACTACGCCTGTTACGTGCACAGACATAATTAAACATAAACAAAATATCAGTATAGTGAGTGATATTGTCATTCATTTGCAGTTACATGTATTTTACAGCTAATGAAAACTGTGACCCTTTTAGGGACTCGTACAGCATTGCATATTATGTCATACATTCCTGATGTGTGTTTCTTTCCACCACCAGGTATACAGAAGATAGTACTGGATCGTACCGTCACAAGGTCGCAATGTTACCAACAGTAGATAATGCGCAACAACAATAAACAAGGCAGAAATACACAGCTGTGCAACAGACAATGATGCAACTACATAATGTCGCCAGTACACTGTTTCATTTGTTAATAGTAGTATACGATGCCAGCACTTTACATTCAGTGCTGTCCCTGGTTGCAATTGCACAATAAAGTCATCCTGAGCTTATATGCTGCTGTGCTTTTTTACAAACATTTTTGCATTTGTTAAGCAACTACCAGTAGTGTGCTTTGAGGCCCACTGATTCACAATGAACCACTTCTCATACAGTGTAGCTTACCATCTGTACTGGGTTCCCTGAGTAACAGTATTGGGGGGGGGATAACAACAGGTATCATTCTAACAAATAAATCCACCACAGAACAAGTGACATTCAAAAGGTAACATGGGGAGAACAGCCCTTGACCTCACAGTGTTGTCCACTGGAAATCTTCACTGTACAGATCATGTGTGACGCTTGGAACAGCCAATGTGGGTTCAGGATCCAACGGGGCAGCATTCCTGGCACCATGTGTGTGAGTATTGGTGGCAGAGGGCAAAGTGGATGGGGCACTTGAGGGGATGCTGCCGTGCTGTGGGTTTGAATCCAAATGTACCTGACACGAGACAGTAGGTGGCACTCCTGTACCACCACCGGTCACCCTCATTCCTATCCTAGAGTTGCCAAGCATAGGTGTCTGGTACATGCTATGGGAGGACAGAGAGCCACATGGGACATCATTGGCATGCTGGATGTTGCCATGACTGACTGTGAGATAAGCACTGTGGGACATGACAGGGTACAAGCGTGGACATAGTGCCTTGAGTACTGCCGACCTGGGTGGAACTTGTTGCAGTATGGGTGATGCCTGCATACATACTTGCTGCGTTACCAGGGTCTGCAGGTGGTACACTACCCTGTGGCTGGACCATGACATTTGTGGCTGCCTGTTGGAACTGCATAGTTGAAAGTTTCAACATGTTACTAAAGAATTGTGCATTTTGTTCTGCCTTGCTTCCTTAATCTCTCCTCCATCTCCCTCTCCTCCCTAGCCCTCTCCTGTTCCAATCCAAGCAGCTCTCGATGCTGCTGCTGCAGCATCTGCCGTGTGGGTTCAAGCACTGCTCCAATCAGGTCAGCCAGTCTTGATTCTTTCTTCTTCTTTCTCAGGTTGAAAAGTGGTTGACGTTCAAATGAGCGCTTGGCAGCTCCTCCCCTGCCACCACCAGATGTATCGCTTGATGTTCCAGGGCGTTCATCATTCACAGCGCATGATGCAGCGGATGACACTGATGATGCCTCCAGCTGGTCATTATCCAAGGACGTCTGGTCATCGTTCTCGTCATCTACAGAACAACAAACGTTGTGTATGAGCATGCCACACGTGGTTACTCTCAGGCTGCAACAGGCAACTGGCAAGTGGCATAGTACTTATTGGTAACATCTGCTGACTGGCAGCACTGCAACCACCCACCTCCATCAAAGCAGCTTGTTCGTACACAGCGTACAACGCAACTGCCAGGCCCCCAGCAAACCTCACCAAGCACCCTCCCAACCCCACCAAGAACCCCAACCACACCCAGCCATATATTGTTGTGATACCCAGTTCCCATGCAATCCGCAGTATACAACTATAACTATTAAAGGAAATACTTCAGTATACAGTATACTACTGCACTGCCGAACGCTGGACATGTTCCATACTGCACTCCAGATGCCTCTCAGCCGCATCATGCCACCCAGTATGTGCTACCCACCTCTCACCCCCCCCAGCACCCCACAGAGTGACTGATATTGCGCATACCTGACTCTCTACCTGCCTCTACGTCAGCATCAATTGCGCTGGGCTGGCAAGACTCCTCCGTCCCCGCACCATCACCATCATCATCGGATTCCACAGCAGAACTCTCCAGGACAAAGTGGGGTTCGGTTGTTGGCCTTGTTCCCAGTATTTTGTCCAATTTGTTGTAGAAGGGACACACCACACGACCACCACCAGAGCGCCTGTTGCTGTCACGAGTCTTGTGATAGCGCACTTTGAGTTGTTTTATTTTGTCTCTGCATTGTTTGGCACTCCTTTCAATGCCATGTTCAAATAGGTATTCTGACACTTTCTGATACACCTTGGTGTTGCAACTTGCACTAGCCAATTCTGACTATACCCATTCCTGTGTCCAGTAGTCAACAAGTAATTTCGTGGCCTCATCAGGCCATGTGGCACCACGGTCAGACATGCCTACACTTCCACTACCTACAATGCTGCCTACTGCCTGTGAAGTTTTTGGGACACTGGTGACCCACTGGTGGCTTTACCGGCCACGCTCAGACGAACCACTCTGCTCAAACATGGGCTTCGATGCTTACTACTGCTGGTTTTTGGGCTGCTACACCAGCTGGTGGCATTAATTGGCATCCCCACGCCTGACAGATGAGGTTCACTACACTCGCGATCAGCGCTGTAACTTCCTGGTTCTTGCCCTGGTTTACCTCCCAGACTGCACCAGTGCACTGCCTCGATGCATTGTGGTATACTAGGGGACTAGAGGGCACACAGTCACGCGTCCACACTGTAGGTTGTAACGTTACAGACCTGTAAATGTTACCATAACTGTTGTAGAAACCACATACAAACAGGTTTCTATAACGATTTTGAAAACGCCTTCTGTAGCGTTACAGATGTAAACGCAAACCGTTACGGTAACGGTTTGAGCCCTCTGTAACGTTACAGAGGCATAGTGTAGACAGGGCCTAATATTTTACTTAACTGTAGCTGAAACTAGCTGTTTTGGAAAACCATTTTTACTGCACTGCTGCTTTAAAAAGGGATTATTGACTGTCCCATCAGTGCATTGGTAGCACAGCCGCTCATGATGCTGGTGACCCGACTTCAGAAATCAGCTCATGTCATCAGAGGCCGAGCGGTGGAAGGAGAATGATGCCTCTGATTGACGACTGTCATTCGGAAGGGAGGCTTGTTAGCACCACTTTTTGACTGGTAGCTACTGAAATTTGGGTGGCAGCATGGCTTTAGCAGCTACATTGATGGAGGATTGGGATGCAGCTGACTGCAGCATGATCCACGCATGCGCAGGTGCATGGCACGGGCATCACTCATGGCCACTTCCCCGAGGGAGGGAAGAAAATGAGGAAAATCAGCACTGGCTGGGCAGATTAAGCCCCCCCACATCCACTTTTGGGCTCCCTCTCTTGATTCCTGCGGAAACATCTGGGCTTTAGTTCTGCTGTGAACTGCGGGAGATGGGGTGGTTGTTAAGCTACTGAGGATCTGATGGCAGACCTCGCCTCAAGGGTCGAGGGGACAGGGCAACGCAGTGGTGAGACATGGGTGGCCTGTGGAGTCCTGGGAGTTGAGGTAAGAGGGGCTTCAATGGATGGGAGGAGGTGCTGGCAGGTGGTGTAAGAAGGCCCTAGTCAGAGGGCCACAGGGGCAAAAATAGAGCTAAAAAGGGGGTATTAGAAGCTATTGAACTTTGTGTTATCGTGTAAGTAAGAGATAAAAAGCAAAAAGGCCAGCGTGGTTCACAAAAGCAATAGGAAAGGCAACAAGAGAGAAAAGGAAGGCATTCAAGAAATAAAGAATGCCAAAAAGATTACAGGTAAGCTTAAGAATGCCTAATTAGATCAAAGAAACTAGTAAGATGGTGAAAATAAGTGAAGTTTGAGGCAGAACTAAGATTAGCAGAGGATGTGAAGCAAGGATACAAAGCATTTTTCTGGTATATACAGTATGCGAGAAGCGCAAGAATAAATAAGGAATGGAGAAGTGGGAGCAAAGGGACAAGGGTAAGGACAAGGCAACATACTGAACCACTCTTTGTTTAGTTCTCACAGTAGAAGAGGATGGCTTACTGCTTTACTGTGCTGTTGGTCTGAAGGATAAGGAGGGGTCCATTATAGTCAGGAGTGTAATTTTCTCATGATAAAAATTAGCAAATTTCATGGCACATGCATGGTGAAAAAAAAAGAAATTTCATGGCTGTTCATGGTCCCAAAATATGTATTAATAGATATAAATTAAAACGGAAAAACCCCGACTGACCTTGTGCTTCCAGACACTGACCCTTCCCCCCCACACACACGAAATGTTCCTTTCCACTTATTGCCGATTGCACACAGTTGTAACATAGCATAACTGGTGGCGTGTTAAATTGTGACTGAATGTCCGGAAGGAGGCTAGGTGAACGTCTCCACCTTAGAGCAGACACAGCCCAGCATGCAGGTCCAGACCGATGTTAAAGAATGCCGCAGGACACACACAGTGGGGTTTGTATGTTTGCTGGCTTCCTTCTAGCCCTCCCCCACTCGACAATTACTGCTGGACATTGGGAACTGGAAAATTGGACCCTTGGCCAACCCTGACACTGCCATGTCTCCCATGGAGCCCAATTGTTCTACCACGAAGATGCAGGGATGTAGTGAGTATGCTATGTCAACACTGTCCGCATTCTCTCTTCATCTTGCTTAATACATTTCTTTAGTGACATCCACGGTCCAGAAACTCTGTAAAAATTGAAAATGTGCTTGAGGAAGAACACAAATCCCGTTTTACTGATTTCACAGCATTGAGCATATACAGGTAATCATGAAATCCGTGATGACCATGAAATAATTGCAGTCCTAATTCTAGTTCCTGTCACTTAAAGGAACGTTGTCTACCCTTTTTGTATCATATTACTTCTAGTTGAAAACCAGCATTTTACGATTACTTACCTTCTCTGAAATTCATTGATGTTTGCTGTTTTACCTACTTCCTTTCTTAGTGGTAAATGCATGCTAATAGTATAATTATACCCAACCTTATTTTGTTTCAGAGCCCTTATTTTATTTATTTACAATTTTTTAGCCAGGAAAGGCACACTAGGATTCTGTACCACACAGGAAACTGGTCAGGAAGCCTGAAGACATGGTGGGCTAAGCTTCTTGGGTGGGTCAGAAGTTGGCTGCAGGACAGAAACCAAAAGGTGGTAATTGGGGGGGGCTGTCAGAAGCTACGCCTGTGAATCAGTGGAGTCTCACAGGGCTCTGTGCTCAGTCTGGTGGTGTTTCTCATATTCATAAGTGACATCATAGATGTGATCATGGGTAAGATCTGCCTGTTCACAGATGACACTAAGCTCTGTAGGAGGCTGGACATGGAGGAGGGGAGACAGGAACGTACCAGGTCATAATTTATTTATTTTATTTATTTAGCTTTAGTTGACCGGGTAGGTACACTAGACAAGTTATATGCCTATTTTCAGGAACGACCCGGGAGAGTACAACTAGGAATACAGATACATCAGAGTACATAACGGCAAGTAGAGCTGAGTACATTGAGTCACAAGAAACATTCTAACGTAGAATAGTCTACTGGAAGCTTAATAGCGTATGGCACTATGCGTGAACCCCAGACCTGTGCACTGTCTGTGTTGGCCCCCCCCCCCCGGAGTTAGAATCCTTAGGAGAGGGTCCGGGAATGCAGCCCCCCATAACGGGGAGTGTGGGGGAATGAGCTCTCCACAGAACAAAAGTTGCACCAGAATTGCGCAAAGCGATTAAGTTGCACAGCATTCTGCCATGCGACATTATGACCCCGTGCCAGACACGAACTCTGGGAAGACCTGGCTATGCTAGAGAAGTGGTCTGGCATTTGGCAACTGGGTTTCAATGCTAAAAAGTGTAAAGCTATGCACTTGGCTTGAAAAAGTCTGGGATCAAATACTGGTTGGGTGGTGTGCGTGTAACCAGGTTATAGGAAGAAAAGGACCTGGGTGTAATTATGATGAGTGACCTGAAACACTTGGCACACTGCAGGAGAGCTGCATCCAAAGCAAACTGAATGCTAAGCCGCATAGCCAGGGGAATTACCAGCAGGAAGGCAGAGGTCATTCTGTCACTGTACAGGTCTGTAGTGAGACAGCACTTAGAGCACAGTGTGCAGTATTGGTGCTGTTATCTTAAGAAGGGTATCAACTTGCTAGAAACAGTCCAGAGATGGGCAGCCAAGATGATCCAGGGCCAGCAAGGCGACGCCTTACGAGGAGAGGCCCAGGAGGCTCAACATTACTGTGCTGAGGACAGAAGGGAGAGGGGGGACATGACTGAGATCTTCAAGTACCTTAAACTTATAGACAGGGTGAGCACCAAGGGCCTCTTCAGGCTTAGTGGAAACAAAGCCACTTGGGGTGACAGCCTAAAGCTGGGGGTGGGAGGAGTTCAGGAGGGAGATGAGAAGACGCCTTTTCACTGAGAGTGGTAGCTAAGTGGAATGAGTTGCTGGAGGATGTGGTATGCCTAAAATGGTGGACAGCTTCAAGAGAGGTTGGGACAGGGTGAGGGGGAAGGTTGAAGGTAGTTGGGGGGGAGAGGAACAGGGAGGGTATTTGAGAGGGGTCAAGGGGCATGTGGGAGAGGCAGTTCCCTCTGTAAACACAGTGGGAACTGCACATTTGAGCAGACTAGGTGGACGGTAAGGCCTTTGTCTGCTGCACATTCATATGTTTGTATGACTGCTGCAGCCTAGTCGATGCACATAGGAGAACTGATAATTTGCTGAGAGGGTCTGGACTAGGGGATCGGTCTGATTTCAGATCTGTCACGTGTATCAGCCCTTCAGATGAACATAAAAACCCATGAGGTAAGGAATGGGAGGACCGTAGAGATTGTGGCCCACAATTTAAGTTGGCGCATTTGATAGAAGTGAAGGTATGTGCATTTGTAAGTGAAAAAGTGAGTGTGAGGTCTCTGGGTGTCTTCCTAGCTGAGTTTGCAGTTTCCACCTGTCCGCAGTGGTAGGTACTCCTCAGCTGCCTGTAATAATTGATCACAAGTGCCTTTCAAGGTGAAGCTCTTTGCTGCTGTAATCACCTTCCTGACCATTATCAGGACATTTTCTTTTGCAAACCTGGGCATAATAAGATGTCAGACCCAAATAAGTGTGCGTTGTTGGAGTTCAGGAGGTTCGTGTACAAATGTTCCTTTATAAGATTCATAAGATAACAGGTCTTATAGCGTTAGCCTTTTATGACCTGGGCCATAATCTGAGTCCTGTATCTAAAAGGCTGATCATCTAAAAATTCATCTATGGCTGTTTTAAATGTATTGGTGGTGTCACTAGAGACAGCTGAGTCAGGCAATGTGTTCCATGTTGTTACCACTCTCTGTGAGAACTAATGCCCTCTTTTTTTTGGTTTTTTTTATACATATCTCCTCTGAGCATCATTTTATGTCCCCTCAGTGATCTTATATCCTGTCTCGTTTGTAGCCCCAGACATTCTAAGAGATCACTCTCCTGAAAAGCCCTATGAACCATACACATATCACCCCGATGTCTTCTGTACTGCAGCGAGTAGAGACCCAGGTCGCTCAGCCTCTCTTCATATGACTTATGCTTTATCTCTGTTATAAGTTTTGTTGCCCTCCTCTGCACACCCTCAAGTTTTTACCATCACCCTTCAAATGAAGGGCCCACATCAGGAAACAATACTCCAGATGTGGTCGCACCAGAGACATGCACAAAGGCAACACCACCTCCCTGTCTGTACTCTTTAATATTCATTCTAATGGCTGCCAGTATCTTGTAACTAGTAGTTCTAGGGATGTGGATATGTTCAATTCACACTTTGTGGCAGGTTCCTTACCGCTTTAAATCTTGCCAGAAGGTCTTCAAGCTGGCTCCTCCCACCCACCAGGGTGGTAAAACCCTCGGCTCCGCCCAATGACGCCAGATCTTCCTCACCACTTGAAAGCTCAGGTTCCCTCCTTTGCGCTCTGCGTTTTAGGCCTGGAGCCATACTCTTTGGATTTCCCGAAACTAATTTTAAAATTTACAAGACTAAGGTCTTCGTCTTCCCTCGCGGCTGCGATGGACAAATCGACTCCCGGCTTCCGTCGGTGCCCTTGTGGGCCGAAGATGTCCCAGACCGATTCGCACTCCACGTGTGTCTACTGCCTGGGGCTTGGCCACGATTCGCAGGCCTGCGCATTATGCAGGTCTTTCTCAGCTTCGGTCTTGGAGGACCGTGCTGCCAGACTACTTTTGGGTGCCCCGAAAAATGGTACCTGCTGGTCAAGTCTAAGGAGGCCCGTTGGGCAGTGTCCACGGCGGCGGGCTCCGCGGAGCAGTTGGAGCAGATGATCGCCCTTGAGGAGGAGGTGGCCCAGGCCGCTTCTTCTTCCTCCTCGGCCGCAGCATTTATCCCGCTCTCCTTGGGCTCCTCCTACACTGCTTCTTTTAAGGAGCTTTGTCAGTCCCTCTCCACTAAGGGAGAAGGGCCATCGGGACATTCCAGTTGGTCCAGAAAGAAGGACTTTAAAGGTAAGTCCCACCATCGATGTTCGTGGGAGCGGGAGAGATCACCTTCACCGGACCGTCGACTCTCAACTTCGGTCGAGGTTGCGGCTAAAGCCAGTGGCTTCACGGTGTCCTCATCAGGTCAGTCGGCTGAGACATCCGTCGAAGCAGTCAAGATTTTTCTCGCCCATTCGGACGGTTTGTCGACTGGAGAAGCCGACAACCCTTCTTCACCAGTTCCCCCGGTTGTTACCGAGGACTTGCCTGTGCCTCCTGTGCCAAAGTCCACGGTTAAGGTCCCTGCACCAAACGAGGGGCGGGTTTCCCCTGTTCCCTCTCTGACCCACCCTTGGAATCCCCGAAGGTCTCTGTCCTCTTCCAGGTCCAGCTGGTCCCGCTGACGTCGGCAGTCTCAGTCTCGGCACCATGGAAAGCGGCATCGCCGCTCGTCCTCTTCGGAGGATAGACTCCGGCGCAAGCTGCATCAGCGCTACGAGGACTTGATGTGGCAGCAACTTTTACTGACCGGTAACAAACCGACTCCATTGCCTTCTCCAGCTATTAAGTGGCTGTCACCAGAGCGGCCGAAACAACCCCTCGCGGTAGTCGAGGATCCGTCCCCGGCACTGGTTGTTCGGTGAAACTGGCTGCTCCACCCATTGTGGTGGAACCTCCGCCTCCACAACCAAAGACTGGGGCCCCGACTGAGGATTCTCGGTCGGGTCAGAGCTTGCCCCATAGGTTGTTGGTCACCCTCACTCCCGATCGGCCTCGGCAGGTGGAGGGTGGCTCAGGCGCTCGGCAGCTGTTCGCAGACTCCTCGGAGTCTCACAACCACTCCTCCCTGTTCTTCAGGCCCATTGACCTGGAGTCTGCAGGGGGCCAGTCGGTGGACGAGAGCCCATCCTCGTTTTTGGGTATGCTTCGACTCATCTCAGAGTCTACTAGGATGCCGCTCGAACCCGTTCAAAAACGGGAAAAGTATCCCCTTACAGAGATACTGGACCGAGGGGATTCCCCTACGGAGGCCTTTCCGTTGGCTGAAGCCATTGTTGGCCCAGTCCTGGAGTTGTGGCAGCGGCCAGCATCTCGTCCTGCGCCTTCAGCCAGGATGGCTCAAAAGTACGCAGTCCCCACTGGTTCACGCTCCGGTTTCTCGGAGCACCCCTCTGTGGAGGGATTAGTGACCGATATAATTTTCCCTCCTTCCGGGAACGCTCGGGACATGGACGAACCGCCCGATAAGGAATCCAAAAAGTTGGATTATTCGGGGCGGAAGGTTTACGCTGCTTCCTCCCTAGGCCTTCTTCAGGCTAGCTCGGCCGTTCTGATGGCACATTTCTCACACACCCTTATGGGCTCCCTGGATGAGGTGATTCCTCATCTCCCGGCTGACCTTCAGACGACGGTCAAGCAGGTGCGGGAGCAGGGAAGGGCAGTGGCTAAACAGCTCCAAACTTCTTTAGACATAGGTGGCTCTTGTGCCCAGTCAGTAGTGGCCGCAGTGGCCATGCACCGCAGAGCTTGGCTGCAGATCTCCACCTTCACGGCGGACACCCAGCACAAGCTGGCAGACGTTCCCTTCCTGGGCACCGACTTGTTCAGGCCCGGAGTGGAAGGCCATCTCCAGAGGATCGAGAAGTCCAATGCCACCTTGGACTCGGTCACGTCTGCCCAGAAGGACAAAGGCCGCCCACAGCAGCGTAAGCCCTTTCGCCCTTCCACTCCTGTGGCATGTCCGGCCCAGCAACACCAGCATCAGGGCCAGCAGGCTCACACTTGGCACCCTAAGGCCAAGTCTGACGCTCCCTCTAGTAGGAAGCGTGGAGGCAAGGGTCCAGGAGGCCCCTCAGTGGGCCCTTCCTCCAAGCCTGCCCAGTGACGGGTTGAGGGGTGTCACCCCCAACCTCGTCACTCTCCCTGAGTTCCCCCTGTGGGGGGGACGGCTCTGCCACTTGTTTTCCACCTGGTCCGCTATCACCACGGACCGCTGGATGTTAGAAGTGTTCGGCAGGGGTCTGCCTCTGGAATTCGAGCAGTTCCTTCCCTATCGAGCCATTGCCCCCCAGGGGACTATGGGTTCCGCAGACTCTCTGTCGGCTCGTCGAGCCGACATTGCCTTGCTCCTCCAGAAGGATGTGATCAGCAAGGTGTCGGACCCTCCTCCAGATCCAGGGTTTGTGTCCAGGTACTTCCAGGTCCCAAAACAGATGGGGGGGGGGCCTGGTGTCCCATTCTCAACCTGCACGACCTGAACAACTTCCTAAGGCCTCGCACCTTCAGGATGGTCACTCTGGCTCAGATCATTCTATCCTTGGAACCAGGCATGTGGTTCTGTTCTCTGGACCTTCAGGATGCATTCTTTTACTTCCCAATCTGTCCGTCTCATCAGCGATTCCTCCACTTCAGAGCAGAGGGATCTCTTTACGAGTTCTGGGCCATGCCCTTCAGCCTCTTTCCAGCTCCCAGGGTCTTCACCAAATGCATGGCACTGGTGACAGCATTCCTGCGGCGCTGAGGGGTCCAGGTGTACCCTTACCTGAACTACTGGATGATTGCAGCCCCGTCCAGGTTGGAGATGGAGCGGTCCAAAGATCTGGCCCTCCACATCTGCTCTCAGATTGGCCTCCTCATCAACGACGCCAAATTGGAACTCGCGCCATCGCAGATGATTCAGTTCATCGGGGCAGAGCTCGACTGTCTTCGAGCCAGAGCCCAGCTCCCAGTGAACAGGGCCAAGGTCCCTTCCTCCTTTGCCCAATCATTTCTGGTTGGGCAATTGCGCCCTGCCCAGGACTTCCTACGCCTCCTGGGCCTCATGGCGGCCTGCAGCAGCGTGGTCCATTGGAGCTGCTGGCATATGCATCCCCTTCAATGGGGGCTGGCCAGCCAGTGGTCACAGCATTCCGTTCCTCTGGACCAGCCAGTGACATTGATCCAGAAGATGTGGAACAGCCTCCAGTGGTGGCTCGTCCCAGCTCATCTGCAGGAGGGTATCCTGTTCGTCCGCCCTGAGCCGACGGTCACTCTAATGACCGATGCCTCTCTGATGAGTTGGGGTGCCTATCTGGGTGAGCTCAGAGCCCACAGCCTCTGGTCCCCTCAGGAGTCTCGATGCCACATCAACCTGCTGGAGCTTCGAGCTGTTCAACTAGCCCTCACAGCCTTTGCCCCGTTTGTACGGGGTCAGGTTGTTCAGGTCCAGACGGACAATACCACAACTATGTACTACCTCAACCATCAGGGCAGGACGCACTCCTTGCCTCTGTACAAGGAGGCTGTCCGCATCTGGTCTCTCGTGATCAGCCTGAAGGCAGATCTCCTGGCCATCCACGTGGCAGGAGCCTCCAACATTCTGGCCGATGCCCTCAGCTGGATAGGCGCTGCATCTCACGAGTGGTCTCTCCTGCAGGAGGTAGAACAAGATCTGTTCTCCCATTGGGGCTACCCTTAGGTGGACCTGTTCGCCTCCAGGGAGAATGCGAAGCTGAGGCTGTTTCATGCCCACCCACCCCCAGCAGGGCTTGCTGCAGGGGATGCCTTCTCGAGGCCTTGGACCCCGGGCCTCTTCTACGCCTTCCCTCCATTTCCCTTGATCCACAAGGTGCTTCTCAAGGCAAAGAGGGACAAGGTGCAGGTGATTCTGGTAGCCCCAGACTGGCCCCGCCAGTTCTGGTACCCAGATCTCCTCAGCCTCAGCTCTAGGCTCCAGAGGTGGCTTCCAGCCCGCCCGGACCTGCTCTCAATCTACAAGGGGAAGGTTCTCCATCTGGACCTTCAGTCCCTGCACTTGACGTCCTTGTTCCTGAGCGGCTAGAGTTCCAGGCCTTGGGTCTTTCTGACGAGGTCCTCAATGTCATTGAGGTGCCCTGTAAGGAGTCGACCAGGAAATGCTATGCCTTCAAATGGAAGAGATTCTCCATTTGGTGTCAGGACAGGGGTTGGACCCTTCTCCCTGTTCCTTGGCTAGCTTTCTGGACTACCTGTGGTCCCTTTCTCAGCTAGGGCTTCGGTCGACACCCTCAAGGTGCACCCGGCAGCTATCTCTGCTTACTGGGCGCGGGCTGGCAAGCAGTCAGTGGCACAGGAGAAGGTGGTCGGGCGCTTCTTCAAAGGCCTTGATCACATATCCCCTCCAGTGCGAGAACCTCCACCTCCATGGGATCTACTGATGGTATTGACTAATCTCATGGGCAAGCCATTCGAACCGATGCACAGGTGTGACATCTCTCACCTGTCGTGGAAGACCGCCTTCTTGGTGGCTATCACGTCAGCCAGAAGGATAGGAGAGCTCCAGGCACTTTCCATTGAGTCTCCTTATCTGGTCTTCCACAGTGACAAGGTTGTCCTTCGTCCCCACCTGAAATTCCTTCCAAAGGTGGTGTCGGAGTTTCACCTTAACCAGGTGTTGACTCTGCCGGTGTTCTACCCCAGTCACACCTCAGATGCCAAATATAGGCTCCATACTTTGGACCCTAGAAGAGTGTTCTCTTACTATAAGAAGCGAACGGCTAAAGTTCAGGGAGAGGTTCGCCAGCTGTTTGTCACCTACGCTGAAGCCGCACCTGGCAGACCTGCAGCCAAGCGGACGATAAACAGGTGAGTCACCTCCTGCATAGATCTCTGCTATAGATTGGCGGGCATGGAGCCTCCCAAAGGGATAAGAGCTCATTCTACCCGCCATACCGCTGCTTTGGTGGCTGCTTAGGGACGTCCCTATCCAGGAAATCTGCAGGGCTGCTACCTGGAAGTCGGCACACACCTTCTTTTCCCATTACCACATTGACCTAGAGTCATGCCAGGATGCTGGTTTTGGGACCTCGGTTCTCCAGTCCTTATTCCGTAAGTAGGGGATGCGCACCTTGTCTTCCTCCTCCCGGAGAATTGCTAGGAGTCTGCCACAAAGTGTGGCTTGAACAACATATCCATGTCCCTAGAAATACAGGTTACTCACCTGTAACAGGGATTCTAGGAGTAGTATGTGTTGTTCATCCACACGACCCACCTGACCTCCCCGGCTTCGACATGCAACCTGGCTTCCAGCGGGCTAGATCTGGCTTCATGGGGCGGAGCCGAGGGTTTTACCACCCAAGTGGGTGGGAGGAGCCAGCTTGAAGACCTTCCAGCAAGATTTAAAGCAGCAAGGAACCTGCCACAAAGTGTGGATGAACAACATATACCACTCTTAGAACTCCTGTTACAGGTGATAACCTGTATTTCCTTTACTTATACAGTGGTCACTAAAGCTGAAGTTATCTTGACACCATGATTCCTAGGTCTTTTTCCACGTTGGGTTTTTCCCTGAGAAAGTCTGACTCAAAATGTCTTTCAGTTCTTGCAGCCCAGGGGCCATGTTTAAACAGGGACTGAGCAGCAAAGATATTCAGATATAAATCCGTCTCCAGAGAAATGGCCTGCAGGCACCTGCTTCCCTTTCTGAGGAGGCAACATTCAGGTTTCACCTGCTAAAGGCTGAAGCAGGGCAGTGCCCCTTTAAACAAAATAGCGCATCCTTTCTTTTTTGTTTCATGTAATTTTGGGGGGATTAATTATCTTCTTGTGAATAATGCATGATTTTGCTTGCTTTCCTCTGAATTACCTAATTGGAGGTGATTGTGAGGACTCTTTTATGATTTGTTATGTTACCAAGCAGCTGCTTGTAAAGGGAATTTTTATATGGATATGAATTTTTTATAAGTGTTTAAACACTGCTTATAAAACCTAGAGAGGCTTCTGCCTGCATATGTTGCCTTCTGTGCTGATGTCTGCTTTATAAATCTCAGGGTTCTTTTTCACTCTGCAGTTCATAAAAGAAAGGAAGGCAAAAACATTGTGTAGCAGGACTTTCTGATTTAGATGCTGCGTGTTGGTTGCCAGACGTGGCTCTAAATTTCAATAAGGCTTTAAAGGAAAACAGTCAGCACAAAGGACTCCATACTCAAGTGTGGGGCTGGTCCCAGTGTGCATGTTGCATGCAAGGACATTTTGGTTTACTTGCTGTTTAACTTAGTGTAGTAGACTATATCAGACTAATTTTGCTTAGTTGTAGGTTGACATCTTCTTTTGCTACCAATCTCAGAATTCCCTGCAGCTGACATCAGAGCAGTAGGCAGCAGTGGGAGATTCAATAGTGTGCAGTACATGTTAGAATTTTTATAATCTCCGATCAGGTTTCTGTGTCTGCTTTTCACCAGGGGCTAAGTGTAGTCCTCTGTGACTGTACGTAGCCCAGGGAGGGACAGCTGGACCAGCAAACAAAAGATCAGAGCCTGTGTAAACTTTAACATGCACTGCAGGCTATTGAATCTTTCAGTGCTGCCTGCTGCTCTGAAGCCACCTGCAGGGGATTCTGAGTTCCTGTGTTTTAGTGAGTTGATATATCAGTCCTACTGCACTTCGAGAATGAGTAATTGAATCCCATGGTCAAGTATTCTGCAATCCAAATCTGCTGATTCTCATCTGTTGTGCTGATCCTGTTGTACTCTGTGACTTTAAGTTTGAATCACAATGTCATGAAGCTCGGATGTTTTTGTCAGCTCTTATGGTCTGGGAGTATATGGGTATATTGTTGCGCCCCATCCTTAGCTAGGAAATGAGCTTATCTCGGCTCGATTAGCTAGTAAATGTAACAGGGACATTTTTGTAATTTTGCCCCTTTGAAGGTGCCATTTGTAACTTGTTTTTAGAGGAAAAAATCTGGCTACTGTAGAGCTAATTGTGACAAAAAAATCTAATAAACCTCACACTTTGCTCTTAACACCCTTGACTACCTGGAAATTAATTTTTGTCATGTAAAAGTGTATCTCTGACTGGATTTTCGGGAAGTGGCAGTGATGTGGCCATTAGACACTAAGAAAGCCGGGAGTGAGTCAGTGGGATAAGGATAAGGGCAAGGGCAAGGGCAAAGCTGTGGAGTCCTCGAAGATAAAGACTCATGCACTGCTCTTTTGCACTTATACAGCTGCAGCAAAAAGATGGAAAAAAGTGTAACCAGACTGTGACAGTAAGGCGGTTAGGAAATACAGTCAGATGTCTGTCTGCCTCAGACCTTGTGTCTACTAACACCCCCGACTTTTCATGATCATTATAATTAAAACGTTGTGTATGAGCCGGCCCACTGGCATGGAGGGCTGAAGCAATCATGCCTTACCTCCTGCCACAACAGTGACCTATGTTCGTGGTGCGAGCAGGCCATCGGGGGCCGGCTGGGGAGAGAGAGGATTGTGCGTCCGAACAACAGCTCTCCTCTCCTGGGGAGGGAAGGGACGGAGTCCACTGCCTGCCTGACCCCTAGTGGTAGCTGGCACAATGGGTCCACATGTAGGGGGCGGTTGCGGGCCAAATGCCCAGCGTGCTGCATACAGAAGTGTATGCAGCTCAGCCATTGGTGTCATTGCACAGTGCTGCACTCGGGGGACGGGCAAAAAAGGAGGAGAAAATAATGTCAGCTGGCAGGATGAAGCCGGCCCTTCGCAGGCTCCACACCCAGCTAGCTGGCACCTCACTAGTGTAAGAGATAAGTCCAGTGGACGCCTGCGTGATGGGGCTGGGGGGGTGGATAGAAGGGGTCCGGGCAGCACTAGCATAAAGAGAGAAAGAAAAAAAAAGTTACGTATGTGTGCAAAAGGTGCCCTCTCCCAAAATGGAGCCCTGGACAAATGTCTCTGTTGTTCTTCCACTGACTGATCTGGTGCTGTAGGTTATCATTGAAGACCGAGCGACTGACCCCTTTCCCATGTTCCTTTCTCTTCAGTTCATCTCTCAGAAAAACAAATGCACCCTGCCTGGGCAGGGGAATAGTTTTCAACTAAAATGATTTTTTTTCACCAGTTGCAGTGCTTTTTTCTTTGGATATCACAGGAATAAAGTCATCTCTGTTGCCTGCATACAGGAACTGTTCCCTGTGCTTCAGAGCAGAGTCAGTCCAGCAGTTAATTTTTATGTTTTCTTGCACGCATACGCAGAGCACTTTGATTTCTTGGTGCGTTTTCAACCTGAAACTTTTGACAGCGATTTGGTTGTGTATTCCTTCTGAGACCTGATGGTGGTTCTGGAGGTAGTTGATCTACTTCTAACAAAATAGTCATCAGATTCTCTTGTCTCAGAACCACTCCTGTCTGTACTCAAATAAAACGAGACCCGCCTCTCACTTTTTAGAATGCCTCTATTGCAGTTTTAATTTTTCCAATTATACACTCAATCCAACTCACAGTCCTCATGATCTCTCTGAAACTTGTTTTGTCGCTTTCAGTTCCTGGTTTACTTTGGAAATAGTTTCTTTTAATTGTTTTTTGTGTTTATCAAATTCGGAGTGATCATAAAAAAAACAGCACTCCTGCTCCTTCTTTTTAACTTCCTTTGCAGGTTGGTCACTCACTTTCTTACCATACTCAATAATTAATTTATTGGAGGCTTCATTAAGAATTTCCCGCCACTTTCTCATGAACTCTTTCACGTCCAGACCAAAGAAGGGATTTTTCAGCAATTTCAGACCTCTGGGTATTCTTGATACCTGTAGGTATGCTTCAAGATTGATTTGATTCCAGTATATTTTGTGTGCTTTAATAATAGCTTTTTCCAAGGTTTTAAATGCACCCTGCAAAGAAGCAGCCTCCTCGCTATATTGTATATTTGCTGCCGCTTCTGAATCAATTAGAAAAGGGTTTACTCTACCTGCTACGCTTAGGAGGTTGTTCACGTACATAAAAGGGACATTAGTTGATTGTGTCAAATTTAGCGTCCTTTTGCAATGACATGCTAGTGTCCTGTATGCAAAAAAATCAAACTACTGGTCACCTCCTATTGGCTATCGTATTGTTAAATATAAAACCACCGGGGCAAACTCACGTTCACAAAAAGGTATTAAACGGAGACTATGCCACTGCTGTAACCCATGTGCTTTCCAAAAAAGTTAATGTTACAATTTTATTACAAAAATGTTCATGCAGCAATTGCAGTGTTACAAAACTTTTAATTTGAATAGCAGAAGACAAAATATGTGTAATGGGACTGTAGGGGGACGTGGCCAGCAGCGGAGCAGCAAGCAGCTCTCTAGCACTGCTCCAAGGGTGATCACAGTTATTTAGTAAATTTAAGAAAATATCTCTTAAGGAACTAGTAAATGTGTATACTGGAAGAAAAAACGTCTCCTCCGCTTCCGAACAAGCCCAAAATCTGGTTTGGATTGTAAATGAAACACTCAAAATGGTCTGAGGAAACAAAGCAGCTGCTGCAGAGGGAGCCCGGCAGAAAGAGTCTAAAACGGGCGGTAGTTAAGAATGTCTTGCCACCTCGGGAGACCCAGATGGATTGCAGCCATCGAATGCAGCCCTGTTGAGAGCGATACAGGCGTTAGATAAAAAAACTGCAGGACTTTAAAAGAGATTTAAAGCAAATTCACACAAAAGTGGAGATGCTGACTGAAGAATCAAAGGGAGCAGCAAAGACTGAGGACAGAGCGCTTACAGTGGCATCAGGCCTTAGAAAAGAGAACATCGTTCTTCGGCAGCACCTACAGAACATGGAAAACACCATCAGGTCCACTAATATTCGGGTGCTTGGATTGGCAGAGAAGAAGGAGGGAGATATCCTGACTAAATTTCTCCATGATTGGCTGTAGGAAATTCTTCAGTTAGAAGATATCATTATTTTGAAGGCATACAGAGTGACGCCACGTGGTGGTAGGCCCAAGATGGCCACTGGGAATTTGACTCCACGTGCACTTATGATGGAACTTCAAACATCAGCCCAAAGGGATTTAATTTTACAACAGCCAAACGTTTGAGTTCCATTACCTTGCAAGATACAGTACATGGGTACACTTGTTTCCAAACTTGAGCGCTATGCAACGTGAATGCAGAGGAAAAGTTTCAACAGAGTCTGGGTGAGACTTTGTGCATTGGGGATCCACCACGTCATGTTGATGCCTGCGAGCCTACGGGTCATATATGGGGATAAGGCTTACCAATTTTTGGAACTGGCAGAAGCTGCCAAATTGTTACAGAAACTGGAAAAACAATTTTCAGCATGGGAAGAAGCATCTGAATTGGAAGATGAACAGGAGACCTGAACGGATTAGTTTTAGTGAGAGACTCTGGACGTGGTGGGGTTGGGGAGAGTAGGGGGACTGAAAAAGGAGATATACTGTTTAATAATGTTTTAACAGGGGAAAGTGGTAAAAATATACCCAAGGAGTAAATAATAGCATTCATTGCTATGCTTAAAGTATGTGGTGACTATAGGTCCTATGTAGTTACTGATCAGATGATTATAAAATGATGTGATATGTCTGCTCTCTTTCTTGCCCTTTTCTCCCTATTTATTCCTCAACTACTGACTCCTTACATCTCAATTATTTCCCTTCCTTTGTTCATATTATAGCCACTCTTTAGAGGATGGCCTAGATTACTTGGGGATTTGTTATAGTTAAGTAAGGAACTAAAAGTAGATGGGGGAAGTATGTTTCTTAGGACCCTTAGGTTCTCTTACTCGTAGTGTTAAATATGTGCTAGTTTAATAAAGTAATAAGATTCTAGATATACTGTACTGTGTATTGCATGTAGGACATGTTGGAGGGCTCTGGCACTTTTAATTTATCTCAATATTTTTGGAAGTGGGATTTTTTACCCTTTGATAGGGTGCACGATTGTAGATGGACTTTTATGTTAACCCAGCTCATGGCAGCATTGATCACTTCTGGGTCTTAATTTCTTGGACTTTAAATTACTATAATCAGCTATATAAGCTGTCCAACTTGCTGGGAAATTTTTTATGTGGGGATTATTTTGCTAACCCTCAAGTGAAGTGACTCATTCAGGGGTAATCGAATATTAAGTTACTATAACAATGTATGGCTTACTACCAGCAACTGTATTATGTATGATTGCCTACCTGATGGATTTATTATGTAATGATTTATTGCATACTCAATAAAATATAAGTTAAAGTTGCAGCTATCCTTGTGTAGAGCAGCTGTGCAACCCCTTTTGGGTAAGCTCAGATGTGTAGCAAGTGAGTGCTATACATAAACAGTTTTCTGTAGCAGTTCATGCAAATTGTGTAGTTTTTTGCTGTGTGATACAGGTAAAATGTTTCTTGATCATAGCCCCTGGAATTAAAATGTGGCGGCACAGCTGAGTGCTGGGTGGGGAAAAAAGTGCACAATGCGCTGCCAAAGTCAACCATGCAGTCGTGGAGATTTTGAGATCCTTTGCGAACCTTTTCAGCTCCTGATCACTGAATCACTATAATGAATTTTAACATGTGTTAATTATACATTTAGGAACTGTGAATATAACCTTAGGAGATAAATCACCAAACCTAGTGGGCTTATGCAGTAGATACAAATAATACAGTGTGAAGAAAAAAGTCACGATCCTTCCGCTTGTTCAGAGAACGAGTCGTTTTCCCTCTTATCAAAGTCATATGTGATTTAAATTTAAAAACTCATTTCATGGCCTCAGCTGGGACATTGAAAAGATATGTCTTTCTGGCATATGGTATTTGTAATTCTGCAGGGTAAGGCATTGAGTGAGCAATTCCAAGTTGCTCAGGTTTCATTCGCACTGGGACAGAAGATATGCAGCACTACCATGTGGCATACTACAAGTCCAGGAATATGAAGCATCTTATGGTGTCGTCCAGCAGTAGTTGACCCCGTGTTTTAGCAGTTTCATAGGTATGATCAAGCCTGAAGATAGAATCCTATAAGGCTTGTCCATAATTTAGAATTTAAATTTATTATTACCAAAGTGGTGATCCAACCCAATCTTGAACTCGTTCATGGTAGAACTATCCACAATGTTTGATGGAAGATCATTCCAAACTCCAACTACCCTACAACTATACCTATGTTTATGAAAATTGTGATTCCAAGTCTGCTGATATAGCTGTTTTTTGTGCTTTCTGGTACTAGTTCTACCTAGATTATGCATAAGACCCAATTCATCTAGGAGGACTTCATCACTCATAATCCTGTAGAGTAAACAAAGATCTTCCCTTAATCTTCGATAGTATCAGGAAAAAAGATTTAGGCTAACCAATCTCTCATAATAGCTTTTGTTCTTTAATTTGTTTTGTTATTTTCTCTGCACCCCCTCTAAGGAATTAGTGTCTTCCCTATTTTGTGGCAACCAAACCTGAACACAATACTCCAAGTGTGGTCTAACCAAAGCATTAAAAAGTAGAATAAGTACCTTCACATGTCTGCTAGCTATGTGTTTAAGTATACAGTTTAAGTTTTGTGTTGCTTTTCTAAGTTGTATCCTGCAATGTGATCTGAACTTTAAATCATTAGTGACCGTAATCCCCAGATCTTTTTCTTCTTTCACATCCCCCAAGGGGGTACTATCCAGTAGATATGTCTCCTCTTTATTATTTTTACCTAGGTGCATAACCTTACACTTGGTAATATTTAATACCAGTTTGTTTAGGTTTGTCCATTCAAGAATTGAGTCCAGGGCATATTGTAAGGTAGCCTTATGTTCAGCATCATTAACCACAGACCCCAGCCTACAATCATCCGTGAATTTATACATCCAGATATTACAGTTATTAAGTTTTAATGAAGTGATGTATATATTAAATAGACTAGGCCCCAGTACTGAACCCTGGGAACTCCACTGGAAACAGGAGCCCAGTCGGAAAATTCCCCATTGATAACCACTCTCTGCCTTCTATCCTGGAGCCAATTCAAAACCCAATTACAAATATTACTATTAAGATTAATGCCCTCTAGTACAGATAATAAACGTTTGTGAGACAGTTAATCAAAGGCCTTTGCAAAATCAAGAAAGATCACGTCCACAGAATTACCCACATCCAGTTCCCCATTGACCTTTTCATAAAATGCCAATAAGTTGGTCTGGCATGATCTAGCCTTTGTGAACCCATGTTGTAAGGGATCTAACATATCATTATTACCAAGATGTTCTAATAATAAATCTTTAATTAGGCCTTCCATAATCTTTCCTAATGTCGAGGTCAAACTAATGGGTCTAAAGTTTTCAGGTGAAGTTCTAGGTCCTTTTTTTAATATAGGGACACTATTAGCTTGTTTCCAGTCATTGAGGACCATCCCAAAATTAATAGAGGCCTGGAAAATGTGAGTAATTGGCAGAACCAACTCAGTTGCCAGTTCTTTCAGAACCCTAGGGTGCATTCCATCCGGTCCCGGGGATTTATTAACATTAAGATTAACCAGATATTTATGGACAGTATCAGGGTTTAATAGAATAGTACCAGGTATGGAAGGACTACAGCTTCTGTATGAGTCAATATCTTTTATATTATATACAGAACAAAAGTACTTATTCTGGATGTTGGCCATTTGTTTATTTGTTGTGGTAAGTCCTGACTCAGTAAAGAATGGCCCGATGTTACTTTGGACCATCCTCATGTTGTTAATATAAGAAAAAAAACGCTTTTTTGTTATCTTGCACCCTTTCAGCAAGATCCACCTCACATTGTGCTTTGGCTTTCCTAATATTCACTTTAACTCTCCTAAGGCAGTCTTTATATTTGGTATATATCTTTATTGATTTAAATAGTTTTCATTTCTTATATAACCTGTTTTTTTATTGATTAATTTTTTGATGGTGGCAGAGAGCCACAGGTTTTTTTGTTTTATTAATATTGTGTTTAAAGGTGACAGGAATGTAATTTGAGGTAAGTGTCTCAATCTTAGTTTTCAAAGAATCCCACATAGTCTGTACTGTCATATTTTTAAATTCTAGTCTCCAGTCCCAACAAAGGAGATTCTTTTTCATTTTATGGAATTCAGCTTTACGAAAGTTCAATTTGGTAGTGGTTCCAGTGGGTTTGAGGGATCGTATTTCACTTACTTTAAATAGAACCGAACTATGATCGCTGTTCCCCAAGGGAGTACTAATCTCAATGGAACTAATTGATGTCCCCATATTGGTAAATATTAAATCCAGGATATTACTTCCTCTAGTATTTTCAAGTACCAATTGTTCTAATCCCCCATGGTCAATAGCATCAATACATTGCCTCTCAAGGGGACAAGTACCTTTACCATTTCCCCAATCTATATTAGTTAAGTTGAAATCCCTTGTTAATAAAATTCTATCAGTTGGATCAAGATCACCAAGGAATTGTATTATGGCCATATCATCTTCTTGTGTTATGGAGGGGGGGTTGTATAATAGTCTCAATATAATTTTGGGACTATTAAATGGAAGTAGCTTAACCCATATTAGTTCAAGTGAACCAGTTTCCTATGTAATTTCCTCACATGCTGTATCCTCATGTATATAAAGTGCTACCCCTCCACCCTGTCTATATTTTCTGTGTTGGAAGACGCTTTCCACAGACGTGTGTCCTCACTGTGGAGATCAGTTGGGGACTGGGTGAGTTTGACTCAGTGGATCTCCTCTAGAGGTTAATCTGGTAGGCCTCATGGAGTAGCCCTTGCAAGTCCAGATCTAACAACTTTTTAAACAAGTTCAAAATAAAGGCCTCAATGTCCTGTTCCTGACGGCCCTCCTGGATCCCCAGGAGGTGAACATCTGCTGATCTTGCACCATTTTCTAACAATTTTCGCTGCACACAGAGAATTTTATTACACTGTGTCACTCTAGACAATTTCTCAGCTGCTGGGGCGTGACAGACAAAGGCGAGTTTGCCTTGATGTCATGGCGCGTGTCACACCCACAGAAAAATGGAAATTGCTCCCTGCACTCTTGAGAAGACGGAGCGCCGGCACAGATCCGCAGTCCTCTACCATCTGGTGTCCCAACGAGAACAAGAAAAACTCTGGGTGAATGGGCCCCACCTTGTCCCCACCTAAGGGGAATGACCACAGCTCCATGGGGGAACACTGGATCAGGTAAGAGGGGGACAGATGCCCAGGCAACTCCTGATGATGCAGTGTGCAGGGGCCCAGGGGGAGCATAAACAGAAAGTAAAAGGAAAAAACAAAAATGCAGTATTTATAGCTATAATTAGAAAGGATGCATTCGAGAGCACAGCAAGAACATGCAAGACTCTCAGGGACCCGGTTACCCATGTCCTTTACGCAGATTGTGTGCGTTGGGATGCATGTGAATTTCTACTGCACCTCCCAGAGATGCTTGCATTGCAAGACCAAAGGAGTCCTGAGGGTGTGAAGTAGTGCACATGTGTAATTTGAGGTGGTATTGTTTTGTTTTTTTTAAACAGCTTGTGCCAGTCACCTCATTTTAATGGGGACCCTCACAAAATCCAAGGGGACTTCCAAATGTTACCTGAGGACCCCCATTCTCCCCCCAAGCTCCAGGACCCCCAAACAAAAAATCCTACTAAGAGCCCTGACTTATCTCGTCGGCTGCTAGCCATGCTCCCCTTGCACTCAAACTATTTGATTCACAAAAAATAAAATAAGCCGGACCTGTTTCTGGTCTCATCCAGGACCCCAAAAGCTTTTCCACTGCGTGGGTCATACAAAATTTGGCAAAAGGGAAATGGGACATCTGCACCTTGCACTTTGGTGTTTAGACACATGGCTAGAGCCTATCAGGTCAGCAAGAGAAAGGTCAAGACGTGGAACACTTTCCCCCATTTGGGGTCCTACTGTTCATCACTGCAGAATAATAAAAAAAAAAAGCCCACCCTGCCTCTGCAAGGCATACTTAAGAAGTTGTATGAGGTGACAGGAACCTTAATAAAAGCAGCTCTGTAGATGGTGTACGTATCCAGGGCACTAATGAGTTTGCTGCATAATGTTGACGTGGATATTTCGCCAGACTCTGTCACTGCTCAGATCATGCCACTGCTAGCCGTGGCAGTCTATTACATTGGAGAGACAGTGTAAAATCTACTCATACTGTCCTCTAGAGCCTTCTGTATTCTAAAAAAAACCATAAAAAGACCAGCAGTCATGGCACTCACCTCAGCACTGGAAAAAAAACAGAATAGTCAATAAGGTGGTTCCAAACCAATATCAGTTTAGTAATCCAGCCAGCAAACGAACGTAAAGAGAAGAAATAATGTGCTCTGACGTTTCACCTGCAAGATGCTTCCTCAAAGAGAGTGCCCTCTAGCCCTTAAATAACAATAATTTATATCACATGACTTAATACCATTCAACCCCTAAAGTGAGAGTGCTCATAGTATGAAACATTTTAATTGCACTAGTGTCCCTATAAATTACATAAAAAATCACAATGAACATAAAGATAATACAAACACAGACTAGAAACTAGACACAATTAATAAAACTCCCTCAACTGCCACAATGTAAGAATTTGTAACTAATTTAAGCTATGATCAAAGTCCTTTACAGTCTGTTTAATTTAACCTACAAGGGGCAACAGAGTGGAGATTAAGGAGAGAAGGAAGGAAGGCTACAGAATATGTCAGTCAGTTACAGACTATGTGTCAAATATTGGAGCTGATAGCATCAGAAGTGTTGGGGTGGGGAATAAGGGGTAACGGGTTTGGTGGGGTGGTGGTGGGGGGTTGGTGGAAGGGGATCTTACTTGAGAGGGCTCTTGCAGTACATAATTACATATAGGACTGAAGCCGGCACGCGTCAGGACTCCACGGAAAAATTTCTAGCCAACAGTCTCATGCGACGTCAGTATAAAGTGGCGGTCCCCCCAGGGGTCAACCGTAACCTTTTTTTGCACTAGCCGCTTTAGCCAGCAGGGCAGGTTGATTCAAAATTGCACTAGCCCGCAGATGGTTGCACTAGCCCTTAATTACGCTGTTAATTTTGATCACTTATACAGGAAACAATGCAAGCAAAGCCAAGAAATACTCTGATTGTTGCACATTTATCCTGCTCCCACATGGCTTCCAGCTCCACAGCAGAAAAAGACTACAATGCCATCACAGACAGTGATCCCTCCCCCCATTGTTTTGTACCATGGTCTCCTCTCTTCCTCGTTCTGCCCCCCACTCCACACCAAACAGAGAGAGGACATCACAACAGCAAATGTTCAATCAAGCAGTCCTAGCTCTGTGCGCACAATCATACCTCTCAACCTGCCAGGACCAAAATCAGGGACCCCCACCTAGAAAATCAGGGACAGAAGACCAAAATCAGGGACACCATTTTTTTGGACAGCGTGGCGGTGGGCCCTGGCCTCACGCCCACACGTGTGAACTGTATATTAGTCAAAAAAACTGAAGAATAACTCTTGAAGCATATGCATGTATATTAAACTTTATTGAACAACAGTAAAGCCATCTTTACAAATTCAAAATATAATTTCATAGAACTGTAATCTAGCACACATCTGTATTTATTACATTATTGCTAGCAGTACAAAAAAAGACTATACTTTCATACCTTTATCCACCCCACACATTGCAATGTTAAACACCTACACCTATCCTCACCCCTTAAATATAAAAAAGCACACCAAATTATATAGATTCAATCAATTGATCAGTCTGTAATGTATACACATAGCAGAGTCATGCACAGACACACCTATATTATTTACATTATTACACAAACTGTAAAAAACAAAAAAAAATCACTTTTATTCCCTTCCTAGTCCCATCCAGCCCACATAACCATTTTGGCTGAGGTTCACATTGCAATTAATGCCACATCAGAGTCCCAAACTTATTGCACTCCATACACACATCCCTAATGGGTAAACTGACATTTTTCTTTCGTGTCATTTTGAGGTGCCATGTTCTCAGTTATAGGACTGTGTTGCCTTCTTAACAGTTTTTATGACATCCTTGGAGTGCTGTACATCAAAACATTCTCTGTCTTCATTAAACTTTATGGCAAGTAAGGAATTGAGAGTTTTTGTGTTTAAAGAATGTCTGAGTTCTGTTTTCGCCTTCCTTACCATGCTAAAAGCACGCTCTGGTTCTGCATTTGAGTGTGGTAAGCACAGCACTGTCTCCATTAGCCGTCTGAACATTGGTATGTTTTGTTCAGACATGCCAGTGAGTTGGCAAAGAACCTTCTCCCAGTATTTTAGAGCAAAGGCATTGGTGACAAATGTTGGCTGTCCTCCCTGAAATGTTTCAGCAAACTGATATATGCCAAACTCTTCTAGGAACTGGTCACATTCAGTTGATGTAGTGCAAATGCCCAGCTGCCTTCTCAAGTCCACAGCAGCCATCCCTGACATCTTCAGCTTTAAAGATGGATTGAGCAGAGTGGATATGCTTTTCAAGAGCTTGCTGTTCAGTGGAAATTTGGTTAGCATTTTTTTCAGAACTGCTGTGTATAAAGCTCTTGCCTTCCTGTATGTGTTGGTTTCAGCTGCTGTTCCAACAATAATATCCTCATTTTCTTTGATCGAATCTTCTACTTCTGGTCCAACCCAAGTTTCCTGAAGGGGGAGAAAATCCTATGCCTTATCGAGAAATGTACTTTTGCATTCATTAAATAAACTGACTGCTGCTTTGAGAAGAAGTCTGCTAGAATACAACTGAATAAGTTTGATTATTTCCCCATGAAGAGTCATTAGCTGACTCTTCCTGCTTTGCAGCTTTTTGTTAAATTGGCATAGGGGCCCTGTTGCATATTTTAAGAAAAGAAAAGTCATCCTCATTTCCTGATTGCTTAACCGCTCTGCTATGAGTTGGACTTTTGCACCTCGGGGCTCACATGACATAAAATAGGACAGCAGAGCTGGCCACATGTCCACCATTCTCTACCCAACTTTGCTCAAGCTGGGCCATCTTGTAGGCACATGTTTGATCATTTTCAAGGGCTCACTGTCCACAAACAAACTGAACTCCTTTATCTGCTGTTGTCTCTGGGAACTTGAAGAAAGATGGCAGGAAATGTCTGAAATTAACGCTTCAACTGGTGATGAAATTGCTTTAACAGCAGATTTGGTGCAAAGGTCTACCAGATGGCAAAGACATCCCATGTTTATGATATTTGGACAGACCTGCTTCAGCCTAGAAAGCAGAGAATTGTTTTTCCCAATCATAACAGAAGCATTATCGGATAAGAATGCAGTCAGATTGGTCAGTGGGATATGAAAGTGCTCTGAGGTTTTCATCACAATGTCAAACATTGCCTGCCCTGTTCCAGATACACAAGAAGGCATGTCCAGGAAGTGAATGACATTTGTTTCCAACTTCATGTCATAAAAGCCCACCAGAATAACCAATAACTTTTCATCCCCCATGTCTGTGCTTTGGTCAACATACAAGCAGAATGGAAGCTGGCAACACTGGGCAGCTGCATCCTCCTGATACTTTGGCCCAAGGACTTCTCGTGCAATGCGTGCAGATTTGGTTGATCCACAGGATATTTTTTTAACCATTTCTTGGTCTGTGCAGTGCTTCCTCATAAATTTCAAGATGTGGTCAGCACAGGAAAAGGAGAGATTGTGTTCTGCCAAAAGACTGACAAAGGCCACCTCAGCCTCCACAACCTTTGTGGAACTTTGTGCTTGAAAAAAGTGGCTCAGCTTCTTCCCAGAAGCATGTTTCACATTCTGCTGGTGCTTGTGTGATGATGCGTGGTGCTGTATATCATTCCTTCCTCCTTGGCTCACACTGATGTCAGATGCACACACTTTAAAGAATGCATACAGGAGCCCTTTTCTGCTGGCTGCTACCCATTCAAATGTAGTCTTCCATGCAGTCTGGAACACAGCATTTCTCTTTGACTTCTTGGTTGGGGTCATGTTACCTCCACTGCAGATGTCATCCTCGGAGAAAGTGTTGTCATCATGGTCCGTTTTCTAATAAAATTGCAACAAAGGCAAAATACAGAACACGTTAACCTCAGGTTCAGGTCCTCCCTTTAAATGATAGAAATCTCCTGCTGGCAACTGCAGGCTGAATCAGCTCTCCAGAGTCCACCTTTATGTTTTCCAGCTGTGATACATTATCCAGGCTGATTCTTAAACTGTTGTGCTGTCCCATAGCTTCTTCCATTATGTGAACATAAACAGCCCTTTTACACATAGTGGTCTGTATCGGAATGACTGGTACAGACTCACTGTAACGTTACCTGTTTCTGCATGTACAGTCAATCCATGCCGCAACGTAGTGAGTGCTCGCCTAAAACGGGTTCCCTGTTTTTCTTGGTTCGCGGGCTTCTGTGCCGTTGTAACCTGGCATGTAATCATACCATGTTTGTCATTTCGGCACACTACTCTATTTTTACCACAGATATCCCGTTTGTTGTTTCTGTGCTGGTATGCAGTGAGAGGGAGATGGCAACGAAACATGAACTGCGTGTAAACGGGAATGAGGAATGCTACACTTGCAACGGAATGACTGCGTGCCAGAACAAAATTTAAAAGTAAGCGCTGTGTAAAAGTGGCTAAAGACTTGCTAATATATCAGGTGTGGTCTGAGCCTTTCTCCAATCCTACAGCTCTACCAAACACATACAAACAGTGAGCTGCTAACAAGTCTGGAGTTCTCTTTATCTGTCCAACAGCTTATGCTAAGTAAATTAAGAAGCTGTTAATGTTGCCTGAATGACACATTCAGTCACAGTACTTACAAACCCTCTCCATGCTGACTAAGGCTTATGTAGCACAATGGTTTACCTAGGTTGCATTTTATATTAAGCTGTCTGTGTGGCATGCCATGCCAGCACCACTACTGACTCCCCCTCCCCCCCCACACACATATACACACACACTAAAAGATAATGCAGTTCCAGGGAGAGAGCAAAACCGAGTCAGATTCCTGTTTTTTTTTTTTCCCTGCCTGCAGCAATCCTTTCACCCAAGCACAAATTATATGACAATATCTTTTGTCTTTTAAACAGTCCCCTCAGGGGAGGGCTTTGACGCAGCAGCACTGCTTCTTATCAGTGCTCCCCTAAGACCACTGAGCTCAGACTGCTGCCTGCAGCAATCCTTTCACCCAAGCATATGTAACCCCTCACCCCTGCCTTTTTAGCAAAACGACAGGTGGCATGCTGTTGAAGCTGACAGCAGTACCTGGTGGGGACTGGGTTCGGGGAGGATGAGGTTACTCGGCACAGGGAGACCTAGGTTTGGCTACTCTGCACAGGGGCACCCAAGTAAATCCGAACACAGGAAGCAATAACTGTAATGTCCAGAACCAGGAATGGGATTCTTCAGTGTGGCTTTTATTCACATACAAGCTGACCAAACAAAGCATAGATGGACCCCCATGGGGCTACATTTCCTGGTAATGCAGATTAGAGACAACAGAACACTTTATCACTGTTTCCAGCCCTCAGGCTCTAAACCCACCAGGCACACAGCCCTGGACTTGCACGCAGCTTTGGGTACACAGCCTGACTTGTACACTACTTGGGTTTTCCCCACTGGTCCGGCTCCCCCGCCGGCCACTTGATCTGTGGTCCATTTGAGGAATGAACCAATTATCCAATTCGCAGTCCATTTGAGGAATGAACCAATTATCCCATTCGCGGTCCATTTGAGGAATGAACCAATTATCCTGTCGTGGCTCCCCAAACCACACTAGAGTCTTCGACTCCTAGAGAAAATTTTCCTTACAATCCCACGTCTGGGTACTTCCCTCATCACTGGCCAAGTGCCTGAGGCAAAGTAGAAATCCACTGAAGAAATCCGTAGAGGTGGACCTGGTCATTAAAGATGGGGGGCCATCCACCTCCAGCTCCCACAGCCCATACCCGGCCATTTCTCTGGAAACTGAACAATTCCTTTACTGAAGTTTCAAATGTAGATTCTGGGTAGACGTCTGTCACATCTCCTCTACATATTATTAGCATCCCAACAAACTCTGGACTTGAACTTACTTCTAACTTGCTTAGCCCATTACTCTAGGCTTCCAAATATTTAGCAGTTCAATCCCCACATTGTCACACAAGTCCCAGGGTGAAAAATATAGGCCCTTTTAGCAAGAGCAGACACTCACCCTCACGTTGCAGGTGCCCCACAGGCAACTCACAAATCTTCTTGTTCTCCCAAATAAACACTGGAACACATAGGCAGCTTTTCCTTCACAAGCAGAACTAGGGGGTTGCCCCAGGAACCTGCAGGGTAACCTTTCCTGCCCCCCCCCGAAGGGAGGGGCACTGAGACCTGAAAACAGCGGTCTCCACCACTTCAGTAATCTTCTGTGTCTCTCTTTAAAGTGGAGACACACATCCTTCTACTTAAAAGTAGCCCTCTGTCAGGGCTGAGGCTCCTAGAGCCTTCACTGAGCTGCTTTCTCAGCAAGCTCCCAACTTCACACTCACTCACTGAAGACTGACTTCAAAACCTCCCAACGCTCTAACTCAACTCCCTTTGCTGCAGATTCCAATGTGGCTCATGCAGCCGCGATAGTTCTATTGGTGATGTCATCCCTCAGTCTCAGCTGAGACTGAGAACAGAGGAGACAGTGTGAAACTCATTTAACTGGAGTTTCACAAGCTGCCTTCCCTGCCTACCACTGGGTCTTACTGGGATTCTAGTAACCCGGTAACAAGGGAGTTGCACTGCCTCTTGACCAGGAAATGACTGTCCATGAGTCATTATTTACCCGGCCTTAGGCTATCCCACCCTATGTGCTACCTGCGGAGGGGGGTGATCAGGCCCTCCTACCATGTGCAAGCACAGGCAGGCAACACTAAGGGCCTAGAGGCCTTTAGCTGACATATCAGCCTCTACACTATCCACTTACTATGGACACCTAGTGGCTCTGGTAGAACTATCCAGAGCATAGCCCTGATAGATCAGCACTGCGGGCCCAATGGCCATTCAGGACCGCAGCCTGTCTATCCCCCCTAACCCTCTAGGGAAAACCTATCTGTCTTTAACCTAATACCCCCAAAACAAAAACAACCCGGGGATCTCCCCGACCTTGGGCAACCTGCAACCACACACCATTATAAAACCACATTTTATACCATTTTACTGTCTCCTCCCCACCCCCACAACCACACCCTGTGGAAGGAAAGGGTTACTACAGTAATAACAACATTAACACCACAGTACTTTAAATTTCTACACACACTAAAGCACTGATGAGGAACTCCGATGAGCCCCTCCTCCTCTTCTTGTCTTCTCTCTTCCCAGGAACACCTGTAAGAAAAAGAAAGACAACACATGCTCCTAATCTGCATACACAGTCTACCTAGACCCCTACCATCAAAACACTGAAGAAGCCCAAAAAGATTTTTTTTTTTTATAAAAAAAAAGGTAGAAAAACAGTATTTACATTAGAAAACAATGACAGTATTTACAGTATACATTTGGGGGGATGGAGTGCCTTAAAAGTCCCAACTAGTGACCACAGTGCCTGAAGGCTAGTCCAATAAAGAGTCTCTCCTGGGCCGGAGCCCAGTGAAGCACAGTTCTAACAGGCCAAAGTCCCAAAGGGGAGAGTCTTTGAGGACAGTTCACACATTTTGAAGTCTGCTAGTGTAGGGTGTGTACTACAATGTCATAAAGATAGAAAAGTTCGGACTTACCAGCCACTTGTAGAATGGAAATTTTGTGACCGACCTGCACCTCTGGCGAAGACTCTCCCTGGCAGCATTTCTTCCGATACAGCGTGGTGGACATCTTCCGGGAACCACAGGAGGGCACATCTGGGAACTGCTGGGGTGATGTCATCTCTGGAGATGGAACCTTAGAACAGGAACAAAAAGAAAACAGCTGGTCCAACGTCATCCGATTACCAGGCGATGAACAGGATACAGCTGGGCTGGTGTCCTCTCTGGATCTGAAGTCATCTGGTGGGCCAGTCGATGGAGTCTGGAAAAGGCCAGTACACTGTAGACTGATGAATGTGGGGCACCTGAGTCCTGGATGTCCATATTGGCGGATCAGTAAAGGCACTTCACAGTCTGGTGTGGCAGTATTGACTACCACTGCTCGGCTTTCCATTTAGTAGGCACGGGCACATTTGCTGGGAGGTCCTTGCACTGAGGCCAGTAGTACCGGGGGTCAGGAGCTTGAATTATTACCCCGTTTGGGCACACATAATTCACACAGTGGGAGATTTCACGTCCTTCACCATCCACTATTCTCACTCTGTCTATAAACAGTGTCCTGCCTCTCTTCCACTGGGTATACTTCTCGTGAAACAGTCTGTTTTTCACATGCTTGTTGGCCCCAGGATGCACACTTTTCATTGCTTCATCTCAGATCCAGGATTTCCTGCTGTTCTCAATCTCCTCCCAGACTTTTCGAGGAAAGGTAGGAAAGGTCATACCTTAGATCTCATTTGCCTTTCTATGAACCAGTCTCTCCTCTTTACTTGCTTTGGTCAATCTGAGACCGCTGGCCTGGCTTGGGGGTGGCCAGTCCTGGTTCTGCCAGCTACGCATCCTTAAAGAAATTAGAAACGGATCCCTGACTTTTTCCTTTTGCGAAGCCAGGGCAGTGGCATCACCACTCTCTTCCATACATTCCTCTGAGGCAAGATCTTGAGGCTGTGTACCCGTTCCTTTTTCACAAGGCCACATAGGTTCTCCCTCATCTTCCTCTTCACTGAGGATCTGAGCCCAGGAGTGAGCAGTCGTTCTCACTCCTGAGACTATCCACTCATCACTAGGTGCGGAGGTCGACACCTCCCACTCAAAGGCCTCCCGCATCTCATCTTCACCTAAGAAACTTGGGCTAGGCGCCCCCACCCCCCAGGGGTCTATTGATGCTGTATCCGAACTTTCCTTCTGGGATCCAGCATCCAAAACTTCAACTTCAGCTTCTGTCTCTAACTCTGCACCCTCTAGCTTTGTGCCATACTCCCCCGAGGGGCCTTCCTCCACAGGCTCCGCCTGGTGCTGTGTGCTGCCAACTGCAGATTCCTGAATCTTTGTCCATGTGGGAGCCAGCCGAATTTGAGGCACTTTATACAAGCCATATTTTTCTAGGCATCCAGCACAGTGAGGAATCATGAAGACGTCCCTTCCAGCTCTCAAGCATATTTGACATACATGCACTGGAAAACCAGGAATCGCCACATAAGGAGGCAGTTGCCCTCCATAGCACCACTTTTCAATATCCCTCAGTCTATTTACTGCTGCTGTTACTGCAACCCGGGCATGATCCAGGTAACAAGCTGGTCCTGATGCCATAACTGCAGAAAAACAAACAAAAGTTCACTGTAAGTGAAAGTCCCACTTTACTGAACACATCTCTTTAGTTGTAAAATGGCTCCTCTGCTGCTGTGTTTACTTTACTACCCCACCCTGTAATGGCGGCGGCAGCACTCCTGTGCATCAACATTCAGAATCTGGGTCAAGCCACTGCGCACCCGATTTACACAAACTACTGACAACTTTTGCTCAAACTGCACAACTTGCTCTGTCATTGCTTTAAACACATTTACAGGATTTTCCACATACTTTTTACATGCTGGAAACATTTCTTTGATTACCAGTCCCTTAAAGCTTCAGGTTTTTAGCACAGGATTGCCTGTATTACTAGCGCTGCACATTGGCTACAACCCACAGTCTCTCTCTGGCTTCAAACTTTAAACTGAGGCTGAATTCATTACTATGCACACAGTCAATGGCTTAACAGACTTGCACTTGCTGGCAGGACTTGACACAGTCGTTACTTGCAAAGCGACTACACTGCTGCACACACATTTATATGGCATAGGGCAGAAAATCACTGTTTGAGCAGTTTTAAGTTGGTTACTTACTGTTATCAGTAGCAGTTTGCTGCGATGGGGAAAAACAGCCTGCAGCCAGTTCTTGGAGGCCTCAGAACAGAAACGGGCGGGCAGTCCTGCCGATCGTCTTTTCAACCACCAAACTTGCAATTCCGACGATCGATTAGCGGGTTGAGCCCGATTTTAAACAAGAAAGTCTAATTTTTGGAAGTTTACAGTGATTTTAACACTCCGCGATGCTCCTCCACTAGCCAGTACACGCACTCCACTCACACTCCCTCTCGAATGCTGGGGCAGTCACTGTAGAGCTGGCTGAGGGACGGGACTGATTGCAGCCTGACCAGTCACACAATGCCATGCGAATGAGCTTCTTCTTCCTCGCGAGGGCTCTTCTCCTCACGGCGATCGTCGAGTAGGCAAATTTAAACTGCAGAATGCAACTTTTTTTTCTTTACCAACTGACTCCACGGCGGGAGCCCATTTCAGCCATTTAACATAGCCATTACACCTGCAAGTCTCTCATACTTTCAAAAAGCATTTCCAACGTCTAGGGCACAATTTTCCTGTTGCTACCCCTAGTCTTCCACACTTTTCTTTACAACAGTTCATTTTAAAAGCATTTCAAACGTCCAGGGCACAATTTTCCTGTTGCTACCCCTAGTCTTCCACACTTTTCTTTACCACAGTTTATTTTAAAAGCAGGCAAAAACGCTGTAAACAATTTGATGCAGGACAAGGGCACACTCGTTGGCTTTACTGCTCCTTGGTAAACAGTTGGCATTTTTAAACAGCAGCACAAGATCCACAGCACACAGCAACACACTAGGGAAATTGCTTCAGCTTTTTGGGCTACCCACTGCCAGATAGCCAAAACGCTAGCCCCTTGCCTGAGCAACTTCCTCCCAGAACAAAATCCAAAGCGGTGCCTCCATTTTTGTAACCCCTCACCGCTGCCTTTTTAGCAAAATGACAGGTGGCATGCTGTTGAAACTGACAGCAGTACCTGGTGGGGACTGGGTTCGGGGAGGATGAGGTTACTCGGCACAGGGGGACCTAAGTTTGGCTACTCTGCACAGGGACACCCAAGTAAATCCGAACACAGGAAGCAATAACTGTAATGTCCAGAACAAGGAATGGGATTCTTCAGTGTGGCTTTTATTCACATACAAGCTGACCAAACAAAGCATAGATGGACCCCCATGGGGCTACATTTCCTGGTAATGCAGATTAGAGACAACAGAACACTTTATCACTATTTCCAGCCCTCAGGCTCTAAACCCACCAGGCACACAGCCCGGACTTGCATGCAGCTTTGGATACATAGCCCGACTTGTACACTACTTGGGTTTTCCCCACTGGCCCAGGTCCCCCACCGGCCACTTGATCTGCGGTCCATTTGAGGAATGAACCAATTATCCAATTCGCAGTCCATTTGAGGAATGAACCAATTATCCCATTTGCGGTCCATTTGAGGAATGAACTAATTATCCTGTCGTGGCTCCCCAAACCACACTAGAGTCTTTGACTCCTAGAGAAAATTTTCCCTACAATCCCACATCTGGGTACTTCCCTCATCACTGGCCAAGTGCCTGAGGCAAAGTAGAAATCCACAGAAGAAATCCGTAGAGGTGGACCTGGTCACTAAAGATGGGGCGCCACCCACCTCCAGCTCCCACAGCCCATACCCGGCCATTTCTCTGGAAACTGAACAATTCCTTTACTGAAGTTTCAAATGTAGATTCTGGGTAGACGTCTGTCACATCTCCTCTACATATTATTAGCATCCCAACAAACTCTGGACTTGAACCTACTTTTAACTTGCTTAGCCTATTACTCTAGGCTTCCAAATATTTAGCAGTTCAATCCCCACATTGTCACACAAGTCCCAGGGTGAAAAACGTAGGCCCTTTTAGCAAGAGCAGACACTCACCCTCACATTGCAGGTGCCCCACAGGTGACTCACAAATCTTCTTGTTCTCCCAAATAAACACTGGAACACATAGGCAGCTTTTCCTTCACTAGCAGAACTAGGAGGTTGCCCCAGGAACCTGCAGGGAAACCTTTCCTGCCCCCCCCCCGAAGGGGGAGGCACTGAGACCCGAAAACAGCGGTCTCCACCACTTCAGTAATCTGTGACTCTCTTTAAGGTGGAGACACACACCCTTCTACTTAAAAGTAGCCCTCTGTCAGGGCTGAGGCTCCTAGAGCCTTCACTGAGCTGCTTTCTCAGCAAGCTCCCAACTTCACACTCACTCACTGAAGACTGACTTCAAAAACCTCCCAACGTTCTAACCAACTCCCTTTGCTGCAGATTCCAATGTGGCTCATGCAGCTGCGATAGTTCCATTGGTGATGTCTAAGACTGAGAACAGAGTGAGACAGTGTGAAACCCATTTAACTGGAGTTTCACAAGCTGCCTTCCCTGCCTACCACTAGGTCTTACTGGGATTCTAGTAACCCCGGGTAACAAGGGGGTTACACTCGCCCTTGACCAGGAAAATGACTGTCCGCAGTCATTATTTACCCGGCCTTAGGCCATCCCACCCTATGTGCTACCTGCGGATCCCGGTTATCTCACTCATATCATTCATACTGTTTTAGGTTTCTATAAAAGTCAGGGATTAGTTGAGATCAGACAACAATTAAGACCACTTGTGCTAATATACAGCTGATTGAAGTGAGGTTAGGTAGCAGGGATGAGGTTAGGAAGTGGTACAGTACTACTGTCAGACTCCAGCTCTACAATTATCTGTCAGACTCCAGATCTACAATTATTAAGTAGCAAAGGGGGAAAAAAAGGGGGGGTGGGGCATTGTCTGCCTGAAGAATGAGGGAGGTTGTTTACTGCTGGTCAGACAAAATGACAAGACAGACAAGTGTTGCTCCAGTGCTCAGTCAGTGCTGCGGCTGCCCAGTCTCAACACTCCACTGCGCTGTGGCTGCTCCTCGGTCCAGTCTTCTACACTTCCTCTGCAGTCATTTCAAGCCAGGAGGAGCCATGTGGTGGTGAATAGATGCTGGGTTTGCTGGCTGCTGCTCTTTCGTAGTTTACTTTTCACTGATACATCAGTCATGCAGCTCTTTTTGGGGTGATTTGTTGCAGCAGCAGTCCAGCAGCTGGCCTGGCTGGCTCCCTCTGAGTGACTGCAGCCCACATGGCTCAGGCTCCGCTGGAGACAGACACGATGGGCACCTTGAGTGGTGTACTGGCTAGCATCTCTCTGCCTCATCGCAATTTTCTCTCCAGTACTCTAGAACTCCGGAGGGCTTCTTTGATAGTTTGATTCTCCAGCCTCAGACCCAAGGAAAGACATACAACTTGAGGTCCGTGGGTGCCTTCGTTCTGACCGAGTTGCACTGACTGTCTGACACAAAGAGCAGTACTGTCTACATTATCTTTAAAATAAAATAGAGTCCTTGGCAGACAACTAGGAGTACTCTTTGATAGCCACAGAAGAGAGCATGTACTGACTGAGTACTAGTGTTTGTATGGCAAAAGAAAATAAAAGTCCCAATAACTTCTACAGAAATACCTTCAATAATTGTGCAAGTCAGTCACATCACACAACACTATCACTATCTTTGATAAACATCTTGGGAACCTAATTAACACCAAAGACTGCAGAATGCATATGATATCTGCAAATTCTGCAATGCATGTATGCAATGTAAAAAATATGACCAGCAACATAGACTGAGGTGGGTGGACTGACTGATATACAAGAAAAACTGAGGACTGCACACAGGAGGACCAGAACTCCACTGGCACTGACCTAATAAATGAACTAGAACTGGCATGACAGAAATAAAATGCAGCTTGTATTTGAAATACAGTGACACTAGTGTCCCCCACATTAATTTGACAGATTTCCTGTAACTCCACAGCAATTTTTCTGTCACTGAGCATGCTACTGACTGAAGTGAACTGTTGACCGCAGTATCGAACTCCATAAAATATTATTTAGAATACCACCACAAAGCACAAGTTACAACTGGGAGTAGACACAGACAGTACACCCAAAAATCAAGTTAAGCTCCCCTCTAATGTGCTCTAATTAAAAAAAAAAAAAATCCACTAACCTGATAGATAATTAAGGGTCAAATGAGCTCTGTGCAACCCTGAACAACTCAATTGACTTTCTTCCCAGTATTGTCTGAAAATATTTGTTTGCAAAAATTAATCTCAGATCTGGCTGGCTGCTGCTGCTGGCTAGCTGACTTAATTCCTGACCTGCCTGAAGATAATAGTACCTCTGTAAACTCCGAAAAAAACTGACCCTCCATCACAGTACTTCTGTAAACTTGGTGCAAAATGACCCCCATTGTACCCTCGGTACCTCTGTAAACTCAGTGCAAAATGGACCCCTGTCACAGTACCTCTGTAAACTTGGTGCAAAACGAACCCCCACACACACACACAGTACCTTGGTACCTCTGTAAACTCGGTGCAAAACAGACCCTTGTCACAGTACCTCTGTAAACTTGATGCAAAATGGCCTCCTCTCCACAGTACCTCGATACCTCTGTAAAGTCGGTACAAAACGGACCCCCACTGCAGTACCTCTATAAATTTGGTGCAAAATGGACCCCCATCACATGACAGTAAGTAGTAAAGTACCTCTGTACACTCTGTGAAAAACTGACCCTCCATCAGTGTATTTCAGAAATGTTTGGCTTAAGCTTACGCTTACCTCAAAAGGTCTCCTTCGGTGCACTAGATCTGGAAGATCGGGAAGTCAAGTCTCTCGGGTGGCAGGCTGCCGGCAGCAGGGTCAGTCAGTCAAGCAGGATGCAGGATGGAATTCTGAAATAAACTAGATGGCAGTGCAGCACTTTGTGGAGTTCTCGGAGTCATCAGTCACTCGTCTCAGTCGGCAAATGAAAAATGGGCTTCCTGCTGCTATTTTCTCTCTGGCGCTCTGGAACTCTGTTCGGCTATGAGTGCCAAGAGCTGCTTTTAAGCAGTACTTGCGGACCTGAGTGGGGAGGGGACGCGGGAGTCGGGGGACTCAAAATTCTTGTCTGAGGTGTGCAGGGGTGCCAGAACAGCAGTGGACCAGGAGTGCAGCCCATGATTGGTGGACTAGTCACCGACGTCACCACGTGTGGCGTTTATAGGCTCTGGTGGTGCAGCACTAAAAAATATCTCGGGCAAACAGTCGGCTTAGACCGTGTGGCTGAGAGGAGTCGGCATGGAGTTGGTGTTCTCAGGACAATGGCGCAGGGGTGCGGGATGTCAGAACAGTCAGCTCGAAACCAGGACTTCACAGACAATCCGGGACACTTGAGAGGTATGCGCACAATAGCTGACATCATCATGCACCTCACCACACTGTCACCACCACCACCCACAGGGCAATGAACAGAGTCAGGCAGAGAAAGACACTCACAGTCCCCACCCTATAGTCAACTGGAGACCTGCATGTCTAAAAGTTTTGTACAGTCTCAAGTGAGCCAGGAGCACATATAAGGTTTCTTTGGGGTGGGGGCTAGACAACCCTAAGAGGCTTGGGAAATGGAAAACTATGACATTTGTATTTGTAAAAGCATTGATTTTAATATGCTGTGCCCCGACAATAGCATATTTTTCTTTAACATTGTCCTTTCATCAGCCATGGGGAAACAGTACACAGGCATAATGCTATTTATTTATTTAGTTTTTGTTGACCAGGTAAGTGCACTAGACAAATTCTGCCTATTTTCAGGCACGACCCGAGGAAGGGGGATACAGATGAATGCCAACTGACCTTGAACCAGATTAAGCTTGGTGGTATTTTTAGTGAATGAGGGAAATTTGGCCAGGACACTGGGGAAATTCCCCTACACTTTTTGATAAGTGCCATGGGATTTTTAACATCCACCTGAACTACCACCAATCCAGGCAGATGGGACCTCGGTTTAACGTCTTATCCGAAAGACGGCACCTCAGAAGTGCAGCACCCCTCTCATGCTGCACTACAGTGTCAGTACTGGGATATTAACCTAAGTACCAGATATGAGAACTGAACCCACAGCCCTCTGATCTCCCGGCCTCAGAGGCGAGTGTGCTACCTACTGAGCCACTGACACTATAGTATCTCTATTTCTGTATAGGATGATCTATGCACCCCAGGAATGCCTATTTCAAGATTTCAAATTCTGTACTTTATCAAGGTTTATTTTTGTACCATACGTGATCCAAAACTTTGTTTCTGGGCTGAAAGGACATGCTGAGTGGGATACGGGTGGAATAGTATGGATGGTGATGGCTGGCATGGTCCATTTAGAAGAACTGGGGACCTCCTACACTTGCCAGTAATGGCAGCTGTGGATCTATGGATGGTCACTTCAGAGTCTGGTCTGCAGTGGTGTCCAGAGAAAGAACAGAGTTAAGAGATTTGAAGGGGAGAGGGAAGTTTTGGTGAGGCTGGGATAAAACCCACCACCTGCAGGGCTGATCCTGTATAATTCTTTGCATTTTGTCACTGAAATGTTGGATACAGACACTCAAAATATAGAGAAATGAGGGGCACTGGTCTTAATAATATTGGACAAATTGTTAGACATAGACTCATTCAGAAAATTGGAACCTAGTGACTTAACAGCACTCTACACTTGATCACACCGTGGACATTAGCTGAAAGTTTTGGCAGTGGAGTGATAATGACTCACATTGAGTCTTTTGTGGGATCCCTCTCTTGAACTGCCAAATAACTGCAGCTCTTAATGAGCTGTTAATCACACCTGGCCATCTGGAACATTGAGAGAGATTAGCATGAAGATTAGAGAATACTAAAGTAGAGACTTTTTTAATTTCATTAACAGCCATGGAAAACTGCACTAGTCAAGACGGGCAAGTAGAGAGTTAGCTGCACTAGCCCTGGTCAATTTGCACTAGTGTTTAGGCTAGTAAAACAATGTTAAGATTGACCCCTGGGTCCCCCATGCCCGCCTTCCAGTTGTTTCCCGTCATCGACTTGTAAAAGTGCCTTGTGGTTAAGATCCTTTGCTCATAAGTCGTTCGGTCTCATTAACAAGTTTTTTCATCAGTTTTCACTCGTTTTTCTTACTTCAGTGGCCGAATATGCTGTCCCCGACGCCCTCCAATTTGCACAAAAACAAGTGCGACTTGTGTGGATCCCAGCTATCGCATAAGGATAGTCACTCCCTGTGCCTCTTCTGCTTAGGCCCGGAACACCACGTGTAGAAGTGCCAGCACTGCCAGCAATTCAATGTCACCACCTGTAAATGGAGGCAGCAGTCTCTAGAGGCCCATGTTTTGAAGAAGAAGATGGCCCCCATGGAGAAGGAGCTGAGGGTCACCGTAAAAAGAAGGAGATGCACCGGGATAGGGACTCCACCACAGCTCCTGCGACTCGGGCCGGAGTCACCATTCTGCAGGTAATGTCCCTCTGGGGGACCGATCCTCGACGGCCATCTTGGCGGCATCTAAGACGGTGTCGTCCCTCCCATTGGGCTCACGCTCGGGTCCCTCTGGTGCCTCCAGGACAAAAGAGGCTGCTGCTCCTGTGAAGGCCGCTACCACACTGCCCTCTGGTTCGAGCGGGTCCAGTAAGCTGGACACCAGTGCTACCGACGTCGGTTTGGACAGGGTCGATAAGACGCCCACTCCCTCGGGTGGGCACTTGGTTCCTCTTACCCTTGTCGAGCATCGGTTCCGATAAGTCTGATGCCGGCTCCTTCAACATCTGCCCGGATCCCGCTGGTAAGCCGGTCATCAGCTCTCCCGACGAAGGCCCAGCAAAAGAGCCTGTGTCGGACTCCTTACCTAAGTCCGACGTCCCAAGCTCACCGCAGTGCTTGCCACTGCTTACCGAGGCTCCCACGTCTTCTCTTTTGGCCCCGGGGTTTTAACCTCCGTCCCGGAGTGACCTGGAGGATCTGAGCACTTGTGACATCAGGGTTCCCCTCCTATAGGGCGGACCCTGACACGGGACCCCGCACGCCGGCTCCGACGTCGGCCTACCTGACACCGGACGACATCCCTCTGCCAGACACTGTCCCAACGCTGGGACCAGCTGTTCCCGGCCCCCCTGCTATGCCTGTCCCAGGGCCATCTGCTCCATCAGAGCTCCTGGTTCCTGGGTACCTGACCCCGCTTAATCCTGTGCCGTCCTACCTGGGACCACAGTATCAGTCGCCGCAATACCCGGCACCCCTTTATCCGACGCTGCAGTATCTGGCACCTTAATACCCAATGCCGGGCTTCCCACCATCGGGTTACGGATACTCGCCTTACGGATCCCCTCAGTATCCATATCCCCCTCCTCCTCCTCCTCCGGTGGATCTAAAGGAGACTCTCGCTGCCTGGTGGGCTGAGGCCAAGGCTCAACTTACCAAGGAGGTGGAGAGCCGTCTGCCGGATCCTGCGCAGGACCCCCTATGCTGGAGGTGAGGGACTCCCTCCCCTTACCCGACAGCAGAGAGGCGAGCCCTCAGCGCCAGGGTGGGAGATACGCCCACCTAACTCTTCCTAGGGGACCGTTCCTCCCCGCACCAGGAGTCTTCATCTTCTTCATTGGAGACCTCTGACTCAGAGTCAGGGGGCTGTTCCGATCCAGACGATGAGCCACGTACTCCAGACCGACCCAGGTCAAGGATTCCTCTGAAGTCTCCTCTGGAAGATCCCTCCTTTCTGGAGTCACTTAGAAAGATCCAGGAGGTCCAGCAGTGGCAATCTCTGGAGCCAGTTCCACAGCGGAAGAAGCTCGCTGCTCACTTGGATCTGCCCGAAACAGCTCCGACATTGATTCCACCCTGGATCGAGCCTCACACAGACCATGTTTCACCTATTTGGAAGCAACCATCCACGTCAGCCCCCCTTCCGAGGAAGGCGGATAGGCTATACCAGGCTCTTGAGGGTGTGGATTCCTTGAATACACACCCCAAGGCCAACTAAGTTGTAATTAGTGCCACTCATGGCCGGTTGGCCAATCCGAAACACCTGAGCTCGTCTACATCCGACAAGGAATCCCGTCTTTTGGACCAGTATGGGAAGAAGGTGTACGCTTCTTCCACTCTGGGGATTAGGGCCCTGAACTATGTCGCACATGTGGGGGACTACCAGAAGATGATCCTGAGTCAGGTGGAATCCAAATTGGAATCCTTTCCTGAGTCTCGGACCAAGCAGGAAGTGGCTGACCTTGTCTACTCTGCTTTTTCGGCCAGTCGGCACATGCTTCGTGCCACATACGATGCAGTGGACGCAGCTGGTTAGAGTTTGGCTTTCGCCATAGGTCTGCAATGTCATGCCTGGCTCCGGGTGTCTGGTTTGGTTCCTGAAGTGCAGTCCGCTATTCATGATGTGCCCTTCAGGGGTTTGGTGCTGTGTGGTGGGGATGTCAAGGACATCATCACCAACCTGCAAGAGAAGGATACTGCTCTCAAGTCCGTTGACTGTCCGTATAGGCCCCCTCAGGGACAGCGTCGCCCTTTACGCAGACATTCTCGGCCTAAAGTGAAACTTCAGGGCAAGCGGGCCAACAAACATCAGGCCCTTCTGACTGCCAAGGCCCCCCCGCCCAAAAGGGCTGCAGGAGTCTTGGCTGCCATGCTGCCCCACACCTCCTGACTCCTGTCCTCTCCCACAGCCTCTGGACCCCCCAGAGAAACCAGTAGAGGGGAGGTTCTCCTTCCATCTACCGGGTTGGGAGAGGATTACATCAGATGCTAGGGTGCTCCAGCTGATAGCAGCAGGACACTCAATTGAGTTTCTTCAGAAACCACCCAGAAAACCTCCCCCCAGGTCATCTTACTCCCCGGAACATCTTCCTCTGGTCCTGGAAGAAATCTCCTCCCTTCTCTCGAAGGCGGCGATGGAGCCAGTCCCCACCCACCTTTGGAGGACAGGTTACTATTCCCATTTATTCCTAGTTCCAAAGAAGATGGTAGACGTGAGGCCTGTCTTAGACCTCAGCTCCCTGAACATGTTCGTGGAGTACAAACGCTTCAGAATGCTCTCCCTGCAGAGCCTTCTGCTGCCTCTTCGGCAGGGACAGTGGATGTGTGCTTTGGATATGCAGAATGCCTACCTGCACATCCCCATCCGCCCTTCCCACTGCAAATTCCTTCAGTTTTCGTTTCAGGGGGATCACTACCAATTCAGGGCCCTCCCATTTGGTCTTTCCTCCACTCCCTGAGTGTTTACCAAATATCTTTCAGTGGTAGCGGCCCACCTGCGTACCAGGGGAGTACAGGTATGTCCGTACCTGGACGACTGGCTCCCATGGCCCTGTCCATGGAGGAACTCCTACACTCTCTTTCCCTTACCCTGTAGGTTTTCACCAACCTGGGTATCACCATGAACCAGGCCAAGTCCCATCTGGTTCCTTGCCAAAGACTCCAGTTCATTGGGGCGATCCTGGACACGACCATCGTCAAGGCCTTTCTGCCTCAGGACATGGTGAACATCCTCTAGGCTCAAGCAAGTCTGTTGTCCAGTTGCAGAAGGGTTAGTGCCAGGTCAGTCCTTCGTCTCCGCAGGCTCATGGCAGCTACTATTGCGACAGTCCCTCGCGCTCAGGTCCATATGAGAATCTCTCAATGGACGGTTCGGTCTCAATGGGACCAGACATTGGACGACCTAGACCAGGAAGTTCTGGTCTCCAATCCAATAGTCAGGGACTTGCAGTGGTGGATGGTGCAAGAGAACCTTTGCCGGGGAGTTCTTTTCTGTATCGAACCCCCCTCCCAAACATTGACAAGGGATGCCTCAGGAGAGGGCTGGGGAGCCCATCTGGGGTCTCACAGGACTTGGGGCTCCTGGTCCAGACTCGAGCAGAGTCTTCATATAAATGTGCTCAAGCTCAGAGCTGTCTTGTATGCTCTCCAGGCCCTGAACTCTTGCATTCTTCCCAGTCATCTAACAGTCCAGGCAGACAACATGTGCGTAGTCTGGTACATCAGCAAGCAGGGAAGCTATGAGAGTGTGGAGTTGGCTGTTCAGCACAACCTCCACCTGACGGCAGTTCATGTTCTGGGAGTAGAAAACATGCTGACAGGTCATCTCAGTCTGTCATTAGCCAAAGCCCACGAATGGGAACTGGATCAAGAGGTAGCAGATGATATCTTCCAGTGCTGGGGAACCCCTCAGGTAGACCTGTTCGCGCCTCCTCAAAATGCAAAACTTCCCGCCTTCTACTCGCTCGCTCCAGGGCAAGGAGTTTTCTGGCGGGACGCTCTGTCTCTCGACTGGAGGGACAGATTTGTCTATGCCTTCCCTCCAATTCCCTTCATTCCGAGGCTCTTACACAAACTCAGTTCAGAAGGAGCCCGGATGATCCTCATTGCTCCATTCTGGCCCAGGCAAGTTTGATTCTCTCTTCTGCAGCAGTTTTAAGAGGAACCTCCGCTTCCTCTTACTCTGTCACAGCACTTGCTGACCCAGGATCAGGGGACCCTGGTCCATCCAGGTCTCAGATCCCTTCAGTTACATGTGTGGCTCCTGCGGACATAGCTCAAGCCTGGTTTGGGGTTTCTTTGCTCATCGCAGACATTTTGGTGGAGGCCAGAAAGCCTTCCACTAAGTCCACCTATGCTGTGAAGTGGAAACATTTCTGGATTTGGGCCTCTTCGAAGGACTTAGAGCTTTTTCCTTGCCCTGTCGAGAGAGTCCTGGACTACATGTGTCATCTCTTTGACCTGGGTCTCAGCCATTCCTCTTTGAAGGTCCACATGGCAGCTATCTTGGCCTACCATGTTCCTTTTGGAGACAGGACTTTCGTGCAATTGGAAGTCTCCAAGACTTTCCTCAGAGGGGTTCTCCATTTGAGATCCCCCATCCACGTTTCTGCTCCTCTTTGGGATCTGAACTTTGTTCCGAACAAGCTTACTCTGCCTCCCTTTGAACTGGCAGCTTCAGCAGACTTGAAGTTCCTCTCCTGAAAGACTCTCTTCCTAGTGGCCATTACTTCAGCTCGACGAATTCCGAGCTTCAGGCCCTAATGTGCAAAATACCTTATTTGATTTTTCACAAGGAATGTGTGACTCTGCGCACTAACCCTAGGTTTCTCCCTAAGGTAGTAGCGGAATCAACGCTGAACCAATCCATTGAGCTTCCCGCTTTCTTTACGCAACACTTCAATCAAGGGGAGTACCTCTTGCATACTTTGGATGTTCATAGGATTCTGAGATACTATACCACTAGGACTAAGGATCTCAGAAAATCGGATCAGCTTTTTGTCTCTTTTGCTCACAAAAGAGAGGGCAATGCAGATTCCAAGCAATGCTTATCGAAGTGGTGAGCTAATTGTATCAATTTCTGTTACGACAAGTACCACAAGACCCTGCCGGGTCACGTCAGAGGTCCCTCCACCAGAGGAGTAGCTGCCTCTTCTGCTTGTTTCAAAAATGTGTCAGCGGCAGATATCTGCCCAGCTGTGACCTGGACTTCCGTCCATACTTTCACGAAACACTAGTTTGGACATTGCCTCTCGCTGTTGAGCAGGCTTCGGGTTGGCTGTTCTGCAAGGTCTTCTTTCTTAGCCCCTTACAGACGGAGGTTCTTTTGGTGTTAGTTTTCCTCCTCCTGAGTGCTTTTCTTGGTTCCAGACTGCTTTTGACTCAGTCCTGTATGTAATTACCTACTGCAAGATCCCTCTCAAAGTAAGATAATACAGTTATGTAAGAACTTACCATAACAGTAGATCTTTGAGAGAGGCTCTTGCAGTATGTAATGCCTTCCCGCCTTCCATCCCCCTTAGCTTTTTCAGCTCCTTTTTCCAATAAGGGAATCAACTGCTTCTCTCTCATCTTGCCTTTTTGGCCTTTGGCGGGAAAGAACTGGAAGGTGGGCGTGGGGGACCGCCCCTTTATACTGATGTCACTCGACGTCAGTCGTCTGACGTGGGGGCAGTCCCCCGCCAGAGACTGCTAGCTAGAAATTTTTCCGTGGGGTCCTGATGCCTGTCGGCATCAGTTCTATATATAATTACCTACTGCAAGAGCTCCTCTCGAAGATCTACTGTTACAGTAAGTTCTTATGTAACTGTATTTTTAAGGGGTGAGGGGAAGAGTTGGAAGAGTGGGAAAGGGGGAGAGGGGGTGAAAATCGGGGGAAGGAAGGGCCATCTGACTTTATCCATCGGTAGTGGATATGTCTGCAAAGTCATACCTGCTAGGTTTACCTGTTAGCGCAGCAGTAGCACTACCGCTTCTGATGCTGGTGACCTGGGTTCGGGAACAAGCCTGGGTCATCAGTGGGCTGGCTGTGGGTGGATGGTGGAGCATCCCAGCAGATGCATCCTTCCTTGAGGGAGGGAGAGCTCCTCATCTCTGCTACAGTACTGCCAGCTGATTGAACACATCTGGCGTTGCCAGTGGAGCCAGCAGTCAAGAGATGGAGATGCCACTGCCGTGGTTGTCCTGTTCCCCCACCCGAAATTCCTTCTGAAGATGGTGTTGGAGTTTCACCTCAACCAGGTGTTGGCTCTGCCGATGTACTACCCCAGTTCCACCTTGGAGTCCAAGTATAGGCTCCATACTTGGGACCTGAGAAGAACGCTTGCCTACTATAAAGAGCATACGGCTGAAGTTTGGGGAGAAGTTCTCCAACTGTTTGTCACCTACACTGAAGCCACACCTGGCAGACCTGCAGCCAAGCAGATGATTGGCAAGTGGATCACTTCCTGCATTTATCTCTGCTATAGGTTGGTGGGTAGGGAGCCTCCCGTAGGACTAACGGCTCATTCCACTCGCCATTCCGCTGCATCGGTGGCTGCTTCTAGGGATGTCCCTAGCTAGGAAATCTGCAGGGCTGCTACCTGGAAATCAGCAAACACCTTCATTTCCCATTACTACATTGACCTTGAGTCACGCTGGGATGCTGCTTTGGGGGTCTCAGTTCTCCAATCTCTTTTTCCCAAGTAGGGGGTGTGCGTCTTGCCTCCCTCCTCCCGGAGAACTGCTAGGAGTCTGCGAGACAGTGTAGATAGAACATCATATCCACATCCCTAGAAGCACAGGTTACTCACCTGTAACAGTAGTTCTAGGAGTGGTTTATGATGTTCATCCACATGAACCCACCCGACTTCCCCAGGCGCAGGCACACAACCTTGCTTCCAGCAGGCAAAGATCTGGTGTCTGGGGCGGAGTCTAGGGTTTTGCCACCCACGTGGGTGGGAGGAGCCACCTTGAAGATGTTCCGGCAGGCATTAAAGAGGAAAAGCATCGGCCAGACAATGTGGATGAACATCATATACCACTCCTAGAACTACTGTTACAGGTGAGTAACCTGCATTTATTGTTGCTGTTACAGATTAAGAACGTATCCTCTGACACCCTCAGCCAGTCAGTCACAGTGCTCCTTTACTTTGCATGTGAGGCAATCTTATTTTGACAACAGTGTCTCATGCGCCTTGGCAGTAGGCATTCATTCACCTGACAGAAATGCTGGTCCATTTGTTTGAACGACATAAAGTTTCTTTTCTAAACTAAAAAGCAATCCTGCGCTCTGTAATCTCGATACTGATATTCCCCTGTCGCCGCTCGTTGTAGGATGAGTGGTTTCACTTGTGTTTGTCCCATGTCAGAACAACTCGGCTTTGCTTCTCTTTTCTCACACACAATGAGTGAGCATGAATCCAGTCTCATCCTACAATAAGCTTTGGTGGGGTGACGTAACACATACATTTTTGTATTGATTTTGTGTTATGCATAGCATTCTGAGCTGTGGAAGTACTTTTTATAAATAAAAATGACCTACTTACTTACCTAGTGCTCTCAGAGGTTGTAGGCTTTAATCCTGGTGCCTTAAAGTATTGATCTCAGCACACTTAGTGACTATAAGTTTTAACCCTGGTGCCTTGGTATACTGAGTTTAACAGAGTTAGCGGTTGTGAGTTTGAACCCTGGTGCCTCGGCGTGTTAATCCTAAATTGTAAGTCTTGAACCCTGGTGCTTTGGTATATTGATCCCAGAGCAAATAGGGATTGTTAAGTTTGAACCCTGGTGGTGTGGTATATTGATCCTAGCACACTTAGCGGATGTAAGTTTAAATCCTTTTCCCTTGGTATTTTGATTCTGTCGGCATTAGAGGTTGTAGGTTTGAACCCTGGTGCCTTGGAAAATTGATCTTAGCGCTATTAGGAATTTAGTTTGAACCATGTTGTCTTAGTATATTGACACTAGTACACTCTGCGGATGTGAGTTTGAATCCCTGTACCTTGGTATACTGATCCTAGTGCACCTAGAGATGCGAGTTTGAATCCCTGTGCCTTGGTGTATTGATCCTAGCTCACTTAGCAGTTGTGAGTTTGAATCCTTGTGCCTTGGTGTATTGATCCTAGCTCACTTAGCAGTTGTGAGTTTGAATCCTTGTGCCTTGGTGTATTGATCCTTGCTCACTTAGCAGCTGTGAGTTTGAATCCCTGTGCCTTGGTGTATTGATTCTTGCTCACTTAGCAGTTGTGAGTTTGAATCATTGTGCATTGGTGTATTAATCCTAGCTCACTTAGCAGTTGTGAGTCTGAATCCTTGTGCCTTGGTGTATTGATCCTAGCTCACTTAGCAGTTGTGAGTCTGAATCATTGTGCCTTGGTGTATTGATCCTAGCTCACTTAGCAGTTGTGAGTTTGAATCCTTGTGCCTTGGTGTATTGATCCTAGCTCACTTAGCAGTTGTGAGTTTGAATCCATGTGGCTTGGTATATGGACCCTAAAGCATTTCTAGGATATAGACTTGACTCCTGTTGCTGTTGTGTATTGATCCTAGTGGAGTTCAGAAATGCGAGTGTGAAGTCTGGTGCTGTGCTTTGTCGATCCTAGTAATAGGCAAGATGTTTATTGACAGCTTAAAGCCATTGTATTTTAAAAAAAGTACATGAAGTATTACTACTTTGTAATAACTGGCCACAGTTTTTTTTCAGCTGATGGCCTGTTATTTGCTGTAATAACTGGATACTTATCATGGCATTCACACACTGGGTCACAGTTTATACTTTGTGCGAGATATACTTACTGTAAACGGTGGCTGTCTCCCTTTCACTTGAGCCACTGACAGATTCCCTCAGTAGATAAAGCAGAAGCACAAGAAAAAAGCGTAACATCAAAATACTTATTTCATCTGTATTCCAGTATCTTTTCAAACCCATAGCCTGTACAGATTGTTCCACAGTTTGCCATCTTCAACAGGCTGTTAAAAAAGACAGCCTGTTTCTCCATTTTTCTTTGCTGCTTCTGATCTGTTGGCTTCCAAGCTGTCTTTCTTTTGCAGCATTTGTCAACATAAGTTAAATGTATTTTTAATGTTATTTCTGCACAATTATAATCTCTTTTTTTGAGGAGAGGAAACTTGAGGATGTGGTACAAAACACACATCCGACGTATAAATGATGGCACATTACTAGGAAGAGGTGTGGAAAAAAATTATGTCAAGAAGTTATATAAAATAAGTCATGGAGTGGTGTGCTTAGTTGAATTCTGGGTGTGTGATGCTATTATAAACCCTTTGAGCTGTGCTCTCTGGGTTTATGTAGCATCACACATCTTGGGTGTGTATTAAATTATTGTCACCACCCAATGTTGTTATTCTACATGTATTGATCCTGCTGTGTTAGCACTGCACTTGTAGCCAGCACTGGTAGAGCATAACATTTGTGATATAGATAAATTAAATTTAGGGATGTTCATTCTTCCTTGTGGGGAAGGAGCAACAGGGTTGGAATTATACAAATGAACCGAACTTAGATTTTCAGCATTCCTCATGTTCCCAGTGTCATAAAAATCTTGGATGTAGTATTTATTTGAAAATCTCTGGTGTCCAGTTTTAGAATGCATTTTTCTTGCTGGGTACAAAAGGGGCAATTTTAAGGGATTTAGGAGGATTTTTGATAAACCAGGAGCCATATAAGCAGTTTGGACCACAAGTTGTTGGTCTCCGCTGCATGCATACACACACACACACCCTTACCTTGCTGAACCAGACCATCAACCACTGAGATACTCTTTCTAACAGTAACACTCGTGCAGTGAATTGCTTTATTTAAACAGCTGTAATGTATGAGAATTGACTGCTGGGGACAAACCAGAATTGTTTGATAGAAATACGTACCTTTATATCTGAACCAGGGATTTTTGGCACCATCAGGCCTCTGACAGAAAGCTTTAATACTAATGGGGATGGTGGCTGCTAAAATAACTTGCACATTCTCCTGGGACAGCTGTTGACTGGTACGCCTGACAGCCTGCACTCCCTTGGTGCTTTCTTCTCCTTTCACCAACTGCTTCCAGTAATCACACCTCAGTTAAGGGGAGACAAGGAATATCAATCCCTGTATTAATTTTGGTGATAAGGAGCTCTTGATTCTCCCCTCCCCAAAAAAACCCACAACAGATTCTGTGTTGGAATGAAATAGTGGCATTTGGTATAAAGCTGAAAAATTGCTTTCACTCTCAAATGGGGGGGGGGGGTAGTGATACAGAGAAATAGAATGTGGCCCAGTATATGAAACGGAAGAGTGAAATAGCCTCAGTTTCATACTGCCTCGTCATTCTTAATGTTCTGTGGGTTGGAATCCTCTGCAGTGGTCTACTGAGATATAGAGCAGGACCTTCAGAAGGTGCCCAAATGTACCTCAACCAGCTGAGCTGAGCTGAGCTGAAGCAGAAGAAATGGCAGTACTTTTACTTCAACATGCATGCAAATAAATTTAGCAGAACTACTGTTTTTGCAATGGTTTGGGCCAGTGTGTGGCCATCTATGGCACAAGGCCCCCAAAATGTGCATGTCGTTTTATATTAGAGTGTGTGTGTGTGTGTGTGTGTGTGTGTGTGTGTGTGTGTGTGTGTGTGTGTATTTGTATTTATAGTGAATATTATGTCATGGCTGCACTAAAAATATGAGGTTTATTTTCATGAGTGCTTTCAAAACGCAGTAACCTCATGAGTGGCATATATGTTTTGGAATCCCCCAAAACACATTTTGGGCCACAGTAACAAAATTACACTTCTGTGTAGGAGGTGGGGTGTTAGTAAGCCCACCCTGAAAATTTACGGTCAGTTTAAAAAAAAAAAAAAAAAAAGAGAGAGAAATAATTTTTCTTCATAGAGGATATCTCCCCTATTGTGCCACACCCTTTAGAATTCTAAGCCGTCAATGTTGGGGCCACTCAGAAACTTGCTAGCCGGGGTCCACCCATGATGTCATGCAGCCCAGTTTTTTCTCCTTTTGTTGACTGCTTGTCGGACCAGCAGAGAAACAGTGCCATTGATCTTCCTGGACTTAAAGGCTTCACTGTTTATTCATACTTCTGGGTTCAAGCAAGAGGCACTAGGACCCTGTGGAGCCAAAAATTTTCAGGAGGGCCAACGTCGTATTAGAACCGTGAATGCGTGGCACCACAAGATTAGCTTGCACCTGTGTAGTGCTGTCTTGGCATCGACCCTCAAACCACCTCAGTTCCTTTTTTGCCCACCATCGAGTGTGCTTCAGTGACAATGTTACTCACCCGCCAGCAGTCAAACTTCACGTCTGTATGACAGCAGCCTTAGTTCATTCAGTTTGTTTTAGTATTATCATTCTTTAACATTTAAGAAAAGAAGAAAGAAACTTTTTCTCTTAGTCCTCCCCATTGACGGAGTCGACCATGGGTGGTTACGGTGACGATAGAGATGCTTCTTTGGAAGGCTGCTCTGGCAGTGGGGCTGTGTCCAGTTCGCCACCCTTTCAGGAGGGGGGATCTGACCATGGACCATCTGGTGTTTGGGTGGAAGGACTGTCCTCCAGTAGACATAAAAAGAAGTGGCTCATTCCTGATCTAGGTCAGGGAACTGGCACCGCTTGGCCTCGAGTTCTTCCTCACGTAAGAAGGAGAAACGGTACTGCTCGAGGTCACCCACTGATATGTGCACTAGGGAGTCTGTGGTAGTCAAGAACAATAGGCCTACCCGACCCCTCCTGGTTCCCCAGTGGCCTCTGTGCTTGATGACCTGGACTCTCGACACTGGAGCCCTTCTCTGTCCCCTTGTGGGGTTTCTGGTGGGCAGTTTAATCACTGGGCCGTTCTTATGGAGCAGTAGGTACAGCATCTGTGTCATTTGCCCTTTCCTGTGGACCCAGTTCTGGGGCTTCGGATCTTGGAGCCGATGGTCCACGACCTTCGGGACAGGATGCGTGTTTGGTGCCGGCAACATAATCCCTTCCCTTGCTGGTACCGGTGCCATCGATGCTGGTTCCATGTGCCCCCCCACTGTGTTACTTTGCAGGCGCTGGCACAGGTATCACTCCCATCTCCCTCTTTCCAGGTCTGGCAGGCTTCCCCAGGCACCGTTGCCAGGATCTTGTGGCGCCGGTGTCCTCGGTGCCATGTGCGGTGCCAGGATCTTCGGTGCTGCACATGGCAACAGCATCTTTGGTGCTGGGCCTGATGCCTGTCCTGGTGTTGCCTGTCTCTCCCTTGCCTAGGCCAGTTTCTGCCTTACAGGGGCAACTCCTAACTTATCCAAGGTGGATGTGGAACATGACAAATCTGATCCTGATTTTATCATTTCAGAAAACAGTGACAATGACTCATTCTACAGCTTGGACGAGAAGCCCGCTCTCCCAGATGAAGCCCTGGTTGAAGACCTTTCTTTCCAGTCTCTTCATAAGAACATAGGAGCAACACTGGCTCTGCAGACATCTTCTGTGGACCATGTTCCCCCTCCTTTGAGACTTTGTCTCAAGCAGTGTGGGAGAGGCCTGCTCTTATCCCTTCTGTGGCCAAATCCGTAGACAGGAAGTATGTCCCTTCCAAGGAGAGACCCTTCTTAGTATCGCAACCATTTGCAGATGATTTGGTTGTCCTTGCTGAGAATAACAAGGCTGTTCTCCCTCAGGAGACATCAGCGCGTTCTATCAATAAGGAATCTCATAAGACTGATACCTTAGGGAAAAGGGTGTTTGCAGCCGCAACCCTGGGCCTGTGTATAGCCAGCTATGGGGGACATTTCTCTCAATATGAATATGTCCTTTGGAACTCTCAAGTCTACAGTAGAGAACCTCCCGGAGTCAGACTTCAAAAGGGAGCTTCTGCAGACTGTTACCTGGGGCATAGAATCCAATAGCCATCAGCTTAAAGCTTCCATGGATGCATACGACACAGCATCCAGGGCAGCCGCTGCTGGAATCTGTTATCAGAAGACATTCCTGGCTTAGGACATCAGGGTTTTCTTCTGATGCTTAACAGCAGATCATAAATGTCCCCTTAGAATTTTTCTTATCTTTTTGGCCCTCAGGTAGAGCAAGCACTAGAGGCTGCTCAGAAAACGGGGACTGCTATTAAAACAGCCAGGCCGGCTCCTTTGGCTTCCCCAAAGGGGCAGAAACAGTCAGCCTTTTTGCAAAAGGCAGTCCTTTTGAGGAAGAGTCTGAGGAGCCCTAGGCAGACACGAGCCTCCTCAGCTACAAAAGAAAATGCAGCAGAAGGTGCAAGGGCCAAAAGCGCCCAACGCCACCCTCTGACATGTTGGCCCAGATCTCACCTCAGCTGCCCGAGGTGGACCTCCTCTCAGCGGTGGGTGGTTGTCTGACTCGGTTCTACAGCCAATGGCAATCTATTACAACCGTCAAATGGGTCCGCCAGATTATCCGGGAAGGGTACTCTCTCAACCTTCTGGAGATTCCCCCACAATTGTCCACCTAAGCAGCGGCATGGTCTCTCCACCATGGTCAGACGTTCTCACTTCGGAGAGTCAGGGCCTCCCTCTGAAACAGGCAGTGGAAGTAGTTCCATGGGAGGAACAGAACACAGGGTTCTACTCCCATTACTTTCTGGTTCCAAAGAAGACCGGCGGCATGCGCACCATTCTAGACCTCAGAAAGCTGAACAGGTTTTTGTTCTGGGAGAAGTTCAAGACGGTCTCCTTGGGGGACACTCCTACTACTTCTCCAATAGCATGACTGGCTGGCATCACTTGATATGCAGTACGCCTACCAGCACGTTCCGATACACCCAAGTCACCGCAAGTATCTACGCTTTGTGGCCGTGGGTCAGCATTACCAGTTCAGAGTCCTGCCCTTTGGGCTGTCCTCAGCGCCTCAAGGCTTTACAAAGTGTTTCACAGTTCTCGATGCACACCTCCAAAAGCTTGGTGTTCAAGTCTTTCACTACCTAGACGATTGGCTTCTGGCAAGCCTGTCCAGACAGGAGACTCAAGAAGCAGTCTCCACATCATCTCAGTTCCTCGCCTCCATGGGGGTTCTGCTGAACCTGGAGAAGTCGCAGCTTCAAGTCACTCAGCAGCTCCTCTTCATAGGGGCCCTCCTGGACACTTCCAGGGTGAGGGCTATTCTCCCAGAGGACAGGAGGAACAACATCGTCCAGATGGCTCACTACATCAGGGAGAAAATTTTGGTACGAGCTCATTCGATGCAACGAATGTTAGGCCTCATGGCTTAGTCTGTATTCACTGTACCTTTAGCTTGGCTACCCATGAGAACCATCCAGTGGATACTCAGCACACAGTGGTCTCCAGTTGCACATCAACAGTCTTATCCCATCAAGGTGACAGAGCCTCTGAAGAGGTCACTTGCATGGTGGATTTAGGAGGACAATCTTCTTTAAGGTCTCCACTTTGCCCCATCGGAGTCCCAGGTCACCATCACCATGGATGCATCTCTGCTCGGCTGGGGGCTCACTGCCAAGATTTCTACATTCAAGGAGTATGGACCTAGGAGGAGTCTCATCTACACATCAGTGTTCTAGAGATGAGTGGCCCTGTATGCTGTTCTAGCCTTAGAGGAAGTCGCCTGTCACAAAGTCATTCTTCTTCAGACAGACAACAAAGCTGTGATGTACTACATCAACAAACAGGGTGGGACTCACGCCTACCCCTTGTGCAGGGTAGCCATGAAGGTGTGGGAATGGTGCCTCAAACACAACGCTCTGATTCAGGCAGTCTGTCTGCCAGGAACTCGGAACAATCTGGCAGATCACCTCAGCAGGACAGAGGCTGACCCTCACGAATGGTCACTTGCACCAGACATTATGCAGTCACTCTTCAACGAGTGAGGCAGTCCAGACATTGACCATATTACGTCCCCACTCAAAGCAAAACCGCCTCTATTCTGCTCCAGAAATCCAGAACCTGGCAGTTTCTGTCAGGATGCAGTCAGACTGCTGTGGACAAGAAGTTTTGTACACATTTCCTCCTCTACCCCTAATTCAAAGGGTGCTGCTCAGATTAGAGGCACGGGGGAGGGGGCAAGATTATTCTAATTGCACCAGCCTCGACAGATCTGGTTTCCATTGATCAACAAGTTGTCAGAGGGTCCTCTGAGATGGCTGCCTCTGTGAACGGACCTCCTGACACAGGGACCCCTGATCCATCCCAGCCCACACTCTCTTCATCTCCATGCCTGGTTCCTGAGGAGATAGAAGAGGGCAGGTTCAAAGTTTCTCAAATAATCTCACAGGTTATCTTGGTGCATGTAAGCCTTCCACCAGGAAGACTTACACCGCTAAATGGAAGCGTTTATCACTGTGGTGTACTAAGATCTCTTTAGATCCATTACTGTGCCCACCGAATAATGTGTTGGATTACCTGTTAGACCTTTCAGATGCAGGACTGCAGTATTTGATGGTTAAGGTACAGCTCTACACACTTTCTTCCTATCATGAGTCAGTCCAGAATATGTCTCTGGCTCAGCTGCCTTTGTTCAAGAGATTCCTCAAACGCATTTTGCACACAAGGCCCCTGATTAGGAAGTAAGTTGCTGCCTGGGATATTAATCTTGTGCTAAATATGCTCACTCGTAAACCCTTGGAGCCTCTAGCCATCTGTGATTTGAAGTTCCTGACCTGGAAAACTGCCTTTCTGGTGGCTATCACTTCCACTCACTGGGTCTCTGAAATACATGCCTTGGTCACGGACCCTCCATATACTGTCTTTCTTAGAGATAAGGTGGTTCTCCGTGCACGCCTTAAATTCCTACCCAAAGTGGTTTTGGAATTCCACCTCAACCAGCCGTTTGTTCTCCCCACTTATTTTGCTAATTTCCAAAATGAAGGTGAATGCACCCTTCATTCCCTGGATGTAAAGAGAGTCTTACTATTCCGCATCGATAGGACTGGGGACATCCGTCAAACGAAGCAACTTTTTGTGTCTTTCAGTGCGGCCCGGCTGGATCAGCCGGTATCCATCAGATGTATCTCTGCTTGGATAGTGGCATGCCTTCGCAATTGCTATTCTATGGTGCAGGTCAAGTTTGAAGTACGGGTGTGTGTCCACTCAACTAGAGCGGTTGCTGCATCCCTGGCAGAGATACGCTCTGCTCCCATTACTGATATTTGCAAAGCAGCTACTTGGAGCTCAGTGCACACCTTTGTGAAGCACTACACTCTAGATGTCCATGCCAGGCAGCATGCTTCCTTTTGCAGGACAGTCCTTAATTGAATTCTGTCCTGAGTGACCTCTGACTCCTGCTGCCCTGCTTGAGGGATTGGTTTAGCTTGGTTCTCTAACACAGAAGTATGAATAAATGGAAAAGACTTTAAGTCCAGGAAGATACAAAAATTGCGTACCTACTGTAATTCTTGATCTTCTTGGACAAGTCTTCACCGTTTATTCATATGCCCACCCACCATCCCCCGGGCTTACTCATTCTGTTCCTGGTCTTTACTCCCTCGTTTGGTTGGGCTGTGAAGACATTGCTTTAGACTGACCCTTCTTATATGGGTCAAAGAGGGCTATCTTATGCCTTGTTCGGTTAGGTGTTTATCTAGTTTTATTTATGCTGTATCGCCTTGGTAAAAAAGGTATTGAGACAGTTGAAGAGTCAATGCTGAGGTAGCCTACAGAAGCATGTGCTAATCTTGCGGCGCCGTGCATCCGTGGTCCTACCATGGCACCGGCCCTCCTAAAGATTGATGGCTCCCGCAGGGTCCAAGCACCTCCAGCTTTAACCTACAAGTCTAAATAAATGGCGCAGACTTGTCCAAGAAGATGAAGAATTATGGTAGATATGTAATTTTCATTTTTCTTCAACTTTATTATATTTCTACATTTTATTTTAACTTGCCAATGTTGTATTTTTATGCTGCCATTTAAAGAACCTTTATTTAGGTTTTGTACGTGCGGTTAGAAAATCTACAAGGTGACACTCAGATTTTCTTTTGCTGTTTGTGGCTGTTCCTCCATGTCAGGGCCTGCAAGATCTGCCAGGAATTCCACTAGGTGAAAAAGAGAGGCCAAAAGAAGGATCTAGAGACCTTTACCACCATTAAGGTCATGGAATCTGCCACAAAGGCTGTAGGCTCCATGCTGGTTTCTCCCTCTCGCAGTGTCTGGTGATGCTGTTGATGATGCGATCATTGAGGACAAAGTCAAAGATAAATTGTTGAAGTCCTCTTTTTCCAGTCATTACCACAATCATAAAGACAAAGCTCATGCTTCACCAGTGAGGTTGAGGCCTCCATTGATGAGAGGGTAAGTCCTAGTCATTGTCCACTGTGTCGGTGATGACTGAAGCCCCCTCGATTGTCAATGAGACACCAACATCAGGGTCTGTGTTTGGCACTGCTCTACCAACTATAGACAGAATGCCGCCTACATTCTCGGTTCTACCCCTTCGGCGTCAGTAGTCCTCGGCCCTTTACAGGCTACCGTCAACTCTTAGGTGTGCTGGCGTCTTTCTCTGAACTGTTTCACTGACTGTTACCTTCACTCCAGCTGACAATAGCAGCTATCCTGTTGACGAGGCCTCCACCATTGGCAGCATCATTGTCAACAGGATTCAAAAGCACACTTCTTATTCCTTCATCACAGCTTCCACCTCCATCATTGGCTCCGACTGGTACGCCTGTTGTCATTTCAGATGATGGAGGAGTATAATCCTGCTTTCTTAAAGGAAACTACACCCTCATATCTTGTAAATGTGATTTGTTTCCATGGTCAACAGACAACTCTTTCCGTGTAGCTGTTAGGGATATATGTGATTGCTTTAGTTTATTTTCACTGTTTATACTAGTCCCTGTTACTAGCATGGGGGTCTCCATTTTCTGGTTGTTAAAATGTTGCTGCCCCTGAGATCTGTATTAACGTATGAGAGCATGATGTGTCGACACCCTTTAGGCTCCACAGTATGCCTGTCTGCTTAATTATAGTTAAAACAAGTTGCAGCAATGTGTGAAATACCGCATTTACCTTCAGTTAGCTTTGCAAACTGAGTTGTAATGCAGGGTTTTTCTCTTTAACTTGCATGCAGTTTATGTGTTTCCAGAGAGGTTTTTTTTTAGCATATTTGTACTTTCAGCATAGAGATGCATGGTGTCAATGGTTGCTATGACATCATGTTCTCATATGCTAATGCATTTCTCATGGGCAGTGAGATTTCAACAATCATAAAATGGAGGCCCTCAGAACAGTTACATGGGACTAGCGTGAACAGTGAGACTGAACTAAAGCAAACATGTATACCCTCAACAGCTACAGGAAAAGAGTTGTCTGTTGACATGGAAACAAATAAAATGTACATGGTATGAGGGTGTAGTTTTCTTGTGGTCGAGGATTTGGAGGATGAAGAAAGGGAACATGATCCCTATTTGGGGGGGGGGAGTTGCCTTCCAGCTCTACCCTGTCTTCATGCAGCGAGTACTCTGTGGTGTATACCCCCAGGTCTGCTCCTGAAAATGCCCCTTTTTAGGCTTTGCTCAGAAAAATCCAAGAAGTCATGGGCTTTTTGATACTGAGGAGGAAAACTCCCCAAGAGAAATTTAATGTTGAGTTTTCAGAGGTTCCTTTGTACCCTCCATTGTGATTTCTCCTGTATATCCTGCTTTAGCGGTTGCTACATTTGCTGCTTGGCATAGGTCTATTACTTTGCCTGCAGTGCCTAGGAAAGCTGATAAGCAGTATGCCACTCTGTCTGCTGAGCCTTACTATGCTCCTAGGCCTGAGACAGGTTCTGTAGTTATCATGGCTGTTTGTGATCACTCTAAAGCCCCTAGAAAAATGAGCACTTTGCCACCTGACAAAGAATCCAGGAAGCTGGATGTTATGGGCAAAAGAACGTATGCCTCTGCATCCTTAGACTTCAGAATTGTAAACTTCCAGGCCTATGTGATTAAATATTAGAACAGCTTGCGGAAATCAACTATGTCTACTTTTCAGTCTCTGCCTATAGTCCTGCCAAGGCTGACTTGTTTAAAGCTGTTTCGGCAAGTGTAGATACTGGTAAGCATCTGTTACTCTCTGCTTATGATGATTCCAATCCTTCTGTCAAGGCTGCTGCTTTTGGCATTTACCTTTGAAAATATTTCTGACTTTGTGTGGCTGGGTTTGCCACTAACATACAACAAGCTGTACTGAATGCCCCTTTTAGAGGCTTCACGCTGTTTGGGGGTGATGTTGAAAATGCTCTACGTGAACCTCAAACCTCAAGTGTGACTTTAAGGTCTCTAAAATTTCTTACTGCTCAGCCCATGAGGGGGCGTGGTAGGAGCTCATTTTGTAAGCCTGCTGCCAGTGGTGGCCATGCCAACCGCCAGCAGCCCCATGCTCGTGGTGGAGGTCCCTTTCCTTGTCCCCTCTCCCTTGGTGCCCATGCAAAGACACCCTAAGCTATCGGTCAAGGCGGCTCCCCTGCCAGTCCCAGTACCTCCTGACTTCACACCTCCTCCCCCTCCACTGCTGCCTCCATAGTGCAGGTGGGGGGGGGATGATCTCCCTTCATCTTTAAAAATGGTGGGAAATCACAGTGGATTAGTGGGTCCTCAGAATTTGAACATATGAAGAAGCCAGCGGAATAAGGCCATTTGGTCTATCTAGTCTGCTACTGTTGCATGGTCCTTGGCTTAAAGGAAAACTACACCCTCGTATCTTCTAAATGTTATTTGTTTCCATGTTAGTAGCCAAATCTTTTCATGTAGCTGTTAATGATGTATGCAAATGCTTTAGTCTGTTTTTACAATTCATACTAGGCCCTCTAACTGTCCTGGGAGTCTTCATTTCGTGGTTGCAGAAATCTCATTGTCCCTGAGAGCTGTATTAGCATATGAGAACATGATGCGTAATCACCCTTTAAACTCCCCAGTATGCATGCCTGCTTAATTAGTCTTAAAAGAAACAAGCTGCAAAAAGGTGTGGAATACCACATTTACCTTCAGTGAGCTTTGCAAACTATCTGAGATATAATGCAAGTTTTTTTCCCTTTAAACTTCACTCAGTTTATGAGTTTCCAGAGAGGTTTTGCAAGGTATTTGTTCTTTCGGCATATAGATACTGTACATGATATAAATGGGTGATCTGACATCATGTTCTCATATGCTAATGCATTTCTCAGGGGCAATGCGATTTCAACAACCATGAAATGGAGACTCCCAGGGTAGTCACAGGGCCTAGAATGAACTGTAAAAACAGACTAAAACATTTGCATACATCCTTAACAGCTACATGAAAAGAGTTGTCTACTGACATGAAAACAAATAACATTTAGAAGATATGAGGGAGTGGTTTTCTTTTAAGCTACTGACCCTGACCCCCCAAAACCTCCTGTCCTTTCCATCCACCCCTCCCTTGACCCTTATTTTCCTCTTAAATCTATCCCAGCCTTTCTTGAAGCTGCCCACAGTCTTCAACGAGACCACCTCTTCTAGTAGCACATTTCAACAAGCCACCACCATCTCAATGAAGAAATGTTTACTAGCCTCCCTCCTAAATCTCCCCCCTCCAACTTAAGACTGTGTCTCCCTGTGTTTCAGCTGCCACTTAGCTTAAAAAGACCCTCTTTATCCACCTTATTTTTACCTTTTAAGTACTTAAAGGTCTCAGTCATGTCCCCTCTCTCTCCCCCCTCTCTCCTCCAGGGAGTACATGTTCAGGGCACCTATGCTTTGGGGTTGCTGGCTGCTCTTTCAGTTCATCCTCCACCTCCTTGTTGTTATCCTCTGGGCCACATGTCCCTTCTGCTAGAGTAGGTTCAGTCACTTGAATCCATGTACGGACGTTACACTCCCGGACAAGACGTTACGGACTTAATGACGTGGACAGAATAAAGCATGACAAAATGCCAGGGAAATGAAATTGTAGCGGCCAAATAGTCGACATGTACAAAGATTGCCGGACAAATTGCCATTACCGGTTACAGCTTAATACAGCTTTTACTGTGCTTGAAAATGCTTTTCAACAACAGTTACTTTCCCCCAATTTTACACTCACTGTGTCTCTCTTCCTCATAATTCCTTCATCCGCTCCTTTGTCTTCACTCCTCATGTCATACACCTTGGTTTTTATTGATGATACAGCCAGAGTTACGTGACTGTCTTTTTCTACATTTTACACACCCCCGGATGTGCTTTGCATTAGTGTCAGAAATGTGCAATATGAATAGTTTGTAACACTGGGAACCCCAATTGAGAAGAACTACTCTCTTAAAGACACCACCCCAACACAATTTTGAAGCGTATTGATGTGCAATGCAGTCACCATGTAGATAAGGAATTTTAAGGCAGAAAATACTGTATCAACAGTATAATCATGATTTCGACAAAGTTTTGAGACTGAGCATTGTTTAAAAATCCCAGCCATTCAACAATGGCTCAGTAGCTCTGTGAGAGGAAAATATGCACGTGGAATGCACAGGTTTGCTTTAAATAACTAGAACTCCGTATTAATGATTGTAAATAATGGATATAATCCTTTTTATCAGGTATGTGGCGGGTTTCCAAGCACAGCTCATATTTGAAGCTTTTTGGCCAATTTTTTTGTTCTTGTTGGGCTTTGTACTACCATGAATATATAGCCATCAAAAGCAACTGTTATTTTTATTTATTTATTTTACTCCAAATGGGAGAAAAAGTAAGAAATTGCTGTCTTAGGAATCACACAGAAACAGTTTATCTGGGACAGCACATTTGGGGAACATCTGCAACTTTCACTATAACTCTGCAAAACTCAAAATATGTGTTGCAATGCAAGTTGTAGGAAAAGTAGCAGGTTGGGGGAAAGTGTTTTCAGTCGTGGTTGTGACATTTTGTCTGCGCCTCTTTGCACAACTATTATTTTACCGCACTCCATTTTGACCGCAGCAGTATAGCCGCTACATTCATGACGGTGACGATATGTCTGTATGCCATCGAATCTGTTCCTCCCCAAGAAAGAAAAAAAGGGTTATTTTCTAGATACTTCCTGGTTCCCATGTGAACAGGAGATCTGTGTCCTGTATTGAAGATGAGACCTAAACCTGCTCATTGAATACAAACATTTTGAGTAGTGTCTCTTCAGGCTCTCATCTGCCTGCTACAAAAGGGGGATTGTGTCTGTGCCCTGGACGTGAAGTATGCATACCTTTATATATCGAGATTAGCAAATGCCACAGGCAGTACCTTCACTTTATGTGGCAGGGCCATCATTATCGGTTCCGAGTCTGGCCCTTTGGCTTATCCTTGGCACCATGGGTATTTATTTATTTGCTTTTGTTAACCAGGTTAGCACACCAGACAAAAAGTGCCTATTTTCAGGTGCGACCCGGGAGGTTACAGAGTACATAGGAGACAAAATACAGGGTCAGGGTACATTCAGGCCCACGTACAAGTGAGTGGAACAGCAACATGGTACACTGTCATTACATGGTAAGGTAAGGTATGCAGCAATCAGGAAATAAATCGGCAGTAGATAGGTGGGTTAGTCACAGGAAACCACCATGACAGAGAGTACAACAAAATACATGACATTACATAGCGCCTATCATTAGAGAGAAACGCTACACTCCTTGAGCAGCTAGAGGCGGGAAGTGCTTAGACAGGGATGCTCCCCCTCCAGGAGGGCTTAAGTGCATTAATGCAGGTAATCATCATAGATTAGCCGCAGGCAGTGAATCAACCCACAGTCTCCCAGGAGTATCCGGAGTAGGGGGAGACAATTCTGGAACTATGTAGCACAAAGACAGGCAGCTGCAGATTTGAGGAAGTTCCAGAGTGAGGTTTTGAAGCAGGGATGGGAGGGAGATGCACGTAAAAGGGTGGGAAGAGAGTTCCACAGTCTAGGTGCACAGATCGAGAAGGCCCGGTCGCCAGTGAGAGTGCGGGTCTTAGGAACCAGGCGGACCTGTGTAGCGCTAGATCGTAGGTGGTAGGCAAGGGTATCATGCTTGAGGGGGAGGGCTAGTGCAGGAGGAGTGGACGTTCTGACTATGTTGTCAACAAAGTTGCCAAGGACAAATGCACGGTGTATTTTTGGGGGGCCATTCCAGCCTGGAATAGAGCTCACAACGATGCGTGAGCCGAGGAGCGGAGAGGGCGACGCGACAGATGTTGTTGTATGCAGTATCCCACTTAGCTAGGCTAGAGTTCGGGACCGGGGCAAAGGCTACGAGCCTGTAGCAAAGTGTGGGAAGGAGTATCCCTCTGGCTATGGCAAGGCGAGCAGCTGGGGTGAGGCAATCTTTGGCCCTGTATGCAAGTCCAAGCTTCCCGTTTGTGGCCTTACAGACATTCCTAAGGTGCTCTGTAAGATTCAGTTGCGGATCGAGGGTAACGCCTAGGTACTTTATGGCATCAGTGACCTGCAGGAGGGAGTCATTAGCTCATATATCATTAGGGGAGTAAGGGCAGTGAATGGCCAAAGACCAAGAGCATGGCCTGGGTCTTATCCAGGGTGATGGTGAGTTTGTGTCCCTCCAGCCAGTTCTGGATACGAGTGAAGTCTGAGTTTAGGCGCGAGTTTATGCTAGACATGTCCGGAGAACTGTACAGTATGACAAGGTCATCCGCATATAGGGTTATGCGCCCATGGGTTGCAACGGAGGGCAGCCTATTGATGAACAGGGAAAACAGAATGGGTCCGAGGACAGATCCCTGGGGGCCACTGAGGGTGACGGGGAAGAGGGCAGAGACGGCGTGGTTGAAGCATGAATATTGCTGCCTCCCCCCAGGGTAATGCTCAGTGGTTATGGCAGCGACCCTCTGGAGGGAAGGGCTTTATGTCTTCCTGTATCTGAATGCCTGACTTCTGGAGGCCCCATTCAGGGAAGCGATTCTGTACACATTTTCCAGAATAAGATAATTATTCAGGGAACTAGGTGTTATGGAGAACGTACCGAAATCCACACTCATTCCTTTTATTTTATTTTCTATAGAGCTTTTTGCTGTCCGGTGCAATATGCACCTGCCATCGGGCCCCCTCAGCCTCCAACACTGTCAGCCTTTTCTCTCCCCCCCAACATTGTCTTTCCGGTGGGGATCCACAAGGAGCAGGATCTGAGGACATCGGGAGGCATCACACATGGCAACAGAGAGACATAGACTTTTCTATGTTTTTCTCCTGTCCTGACCCAGAGCTGGGGCATGCACAGCAGACACATGCGCATGAAGGCGCACACGCATCCCCGGGAACCACAACTCCCTCCACCCTCTTTGACATAATGTCAGTCTCTCAGACCTCTGCCCTGACATCCAGCCTCCACCAGGTGTCAGTTGAGAGTGAAGAAACTTGCCTTCCCAGTCTGTGAGATGAGAGCAGCCCAGCAGCCACTACTGTCATCTCCAAGCGCCCCCCGCCACCCCCGGTGGTCCAAGCTCGCTTCAAACTCGGGGTTGCTGGTTGCTGGCATGGTGTGAAGTGAGGCGTCCAGCGCCTCAAGCCTCAGTGCCACTGGCCTTGTGCGCGTCTCTAATATATTGGTGCCGAGCTGGATGGTGGGCTGTGCCTTCCAGCCTGCAGACAGGTTGGAGGCCCTTGTTGTCCAGGCCCAGCTGATACCCATAATCCATTATGTGCAAGCTCGGATATTACGTCTGCTGGGGCTGATGACAACAGCCACTATTACGGTTCTCTTTGCACACCTCCATATGTGCATAGCACATTGGACTCTCTGGGTATAATGGGATCAGCTGACAGATGATTTGGGAGGAGTGGTCCTTGTTCCCTCTCTGCCGTGCTCTAGTGTGGTGGATGGACCACCGGAACATGTTACAGGGTGTTTCATTCTTCTCCCCGACTCCCATGCAGATCCTCACAACGGATGTCTCGACAGCCAGCTGGGATGCCCATCTTGGATCCTTTTAGACCTAAGGATCTTGGACCAATCTGCAGTCTGGTCTCTACGTAGGTATTCTGGAGATGCAGACTGTTCTGCTTCATCTCCAGGCTTTGCAAGAGCATCTCGGCTCAGGTCCCTTGCTAATTCAGATAGGCAGTGTCAATGTCATGTAGCAGTAAATAAGCCATAAAATTTGGTCAGTAGAAGGGTTTTGAGGCTCTGACAGTTTTTATAGGTTTTTTTTTGTGTGCTGCTTTTTAGGGGCTGTAATTGTGAGGTGTTTAGGGTGGTTGCGTGTGTTAGTAAAGTGAGTGCTACATGTGTTAATATATAGTATATAGTGTATGGGTGACCATACACAACAAGGCTGCTTCTATTGAGGGGATGTGATGACATCATACAGACCTCGAGAATGAAGCTTGAGAGGTCTGTATAACTTGCATAACATCCCCAAGATGGAAACATACCTTGTTGTGTATGGTTACCCATACACTGTTTTATATAGTATATGGTTCCCAAAATTTAAAAAGTGTAATTTCACAAGGTTTCATACCTTGTGTTTGTGGTCTTGCTTGCTCCCATTCCTCACTGCAGTCCTGCTCTGCTCCTGACCCACTGAAGTTTCACAGTGGCATTGCTTTAAAGGAAAAAACCTGACAGATTGACATAGTTTGGAAACATAAAGCCAACTATGGCAGTCCGTGTCCAAACTATCTTTATGAACTGCTCACTCACCTGACCGCTTGCTAAGCGGCACTACCATTTTACTCAGTATGGTTTTTGTAAAGAGCGCTGATCTTCCAGGAACGTGTCTTCACCGTTTAGTCACACTAATGGGTCTTAGACTGGAGGCACTATGACACCACAAAATGTTCGAGGTGGCTGGTGTCGAGGCAAGAGGTACGCATGCACGGCACCGTAAAACTGGCTCGTGGCACTAGACTTACCTCAGCAATAGCCCCTAACCACCTCAGTTTCTTTTTTCATGCCATCGAGTACACTTCATCGATGACGTTACTCACCCTTTGGGAATCAGAACTTCACTTCTATATGACCGTCGCTTCAGTTCATTTTAGTTGTTTAAAGCTAGAATTTATTAATCTTATCTGTGTCAATCTTCACCATTCATCACCTTTGGGTATAGTACCGGAGGTCACGACCCCACGGGAGTTTTTGGGGTTTTGTTTTTGGATTTGAGGAGTTGACGCACCATCAGCATTGCCCTCAAGGCCGATGCACTGTGTGGCGCTCGCGGGTTGGCCGTTAGGTGTCGTCAACCCCACACTCCCTTCAGTTCTTCGTCTCCCGCCGTAGAGGTCGCACCTTGTGGAAGCTCTACTTGCAAGAGGCCTGCTGCTACATCAAAGCCGCTCGGCTCCGTTATCTCTCAACGCCAGTCCATTTGTTTCTCGACGCTGAGTCCGTCGACTCCGTATATAGAAAACTTTCCTGCCAGTTCCGCTGTCCGCCTCCACTCGATGTTGCCTGGTAAGACTGTTCCTTTTATTAGCGACGTCAAGTCTAGTTTTGATTGTTTTGTCCATAGGTCATGTCTCGGTCAGGGGCAAGAAAACTTCTAAGACGGGACGACCCCCTATGCATCGGTGCCCATGTGGCCTTAAGTACTCCATCACTGACCAGCATAACCGTTGCCTCATGTGCCTTTGCCCGCTACATGACATGGATTCATGCGATGTCTGCTTCTCCATGTACCGTCATGTCATTGAACAACGCACGTGGAAAGTTGGATGAGCTCCGCCGACTTTCAGGGACAGGCGTGCACATGTCGGGCTAAGCCACAGTCTCTCGGCCTTTCCTCCGGGTCCCCTCCTGGTTCTATACGGACTGCGGAGGAGGGGGCTTCTGCTCCTAGTAGCCTTGCCATTGCAGAAGCCCCTTCCGCAGTGCAGGAGGCCCAGTCTGTTCCCCTTGGGGGATGGTAGAGAGGCACCACTTTGGCAATCGCCCCTTCAGGGTTGAATGCTCTTCCAGTGTCGCTTCCTCAGCTCAGAAGACCTAGGTCGGCGCCGTCTGGGGCCTCTGTGCCTTTCGCGGCACTGTGGGCCATGATGGTGCAGTCGTCGGCACCGGACCATCAGCGCAGCGGCAGCCAGGTGGTGGTGCCAGTGACAGGCCCGGCCCTGATATTGCTGCCGTCCTCTGCGCCGTATCTTCTTTGCATGCCGTTCGCGGTGCGGTTGATATCCTCAGCGCCGACTCTGGTGCAGTCACTCATTCGGGTGCCCCATTCAGTCGGGATGGCAGCGGGCATCCATGTATGGTCTGGCACAGGACTTCGGTCTCCGCCTCCTCAGAGGCGGAATTAGACTCTGGGTCAGATAGGCAGTCTGACTCTTTGGAGTTGGCTGCGCACGTGGACACCTTGGTAGTGTCCTCAACAGACCGGAGCCAGCCCCTCTCTGAGAAACGGACAGTTGCTGCCAGCTTCAGGGTCAGGGGTGCTGACCAGCAGGCAGTGATGCAAACCACCATTGCTCTGCAGCCTGGCCTCGGAGGGTTTTCTGAGCCCTCAGGTGGTGTGCCTGGATCGCCCAACTTCAGGGCCGATCAGAGCACCCACAGGAGGGGAGGGGAGGGTGCTGCTCCCTGGATAGCCCCTTCGGAGGCTGACCAGGGTTGCCAGCTGCCTAGGCTGGCTTTTTGAAGGAGACGGGCTCTCTCAGATTCTGAAGGGTCGAGGGGTAGGGGTTCGATGCGGCGACCATTTTCCAGGACCCATCCGGTTCGCGAAGGAGTCGCTCATGGATCTCCCATTTCTTCCCTTTGGTTTCCCGAGAGGGTCTTTTGGATTTTCACGGCCCCGGTCACCTCACAGGGGAATCTTTCAGGGTGCAGCCTAGGCAGTTCCAGTATGGTTGACCAGCTGTCGGCTGTTGAGTTTTCCAGAGCTCCCTCTTCCCTTGGGGCTCCAGGTGCTCTCTCTAGCTCAGGCAGAGGACAGCCGATTCCTGTTGTTGGCTCTGCCGCCCCCCCGCCTCTGCTACCTTCTCCTGCTCTCCCAGGTATTCTTCATCTGAGTGGCCCTCTCTCCTGGGAGCAGTTCAGAGCTGTGGCTGCTTGATTTCCCTCTTATGTTAGGGCCATGGATAGACAGGTTTTTCAACCTCCCCCTGAGCAGCCAACCTCTGAACCTTTGAGGTCCTCTGACTCCTCATCCTCCTCTTCTTCAGGAGGTGAGGAATGGTCTGTCCACATCTCCCCAGCTGCTGATCTCGCTGAGTATCAGCATTTTCGTATGAGGATGTTGGGGGACCTGCATGTCACCCCACCCACTCAGCACAATCCGGAGCATCCTACACGTGCCTTTTTTGGGGCGATTTCAGTGTGGACACTCTTGTAGTGCCCCCCTAACCTGCTCCCTTTTGGGAGGAGTCGATGCACTTCTGGCAGAGACCCTTTTTCAGAGTCCCAGCCCCTAGGGATCTCCGACAGAGGTATTGTGCCCCCCCCGAAGTCTCCAGGTAGTCTGCCTCATCCTAGCTCAGGACTGACGCAACTGGATACTCCCGATGGACTTCGCGCCCTTCACCGTGACCGGCCCCCAGATGTAGGCTCCATGGATTTTGATTTCTGGGGTAGGAGGACTTTCTACTCAGCACGGTTGCTTCTCTCTATATTTGCTCATCAGGCCCACTACGCTACTTATGACAGGTTCCTGTGGTCCAGGCTAGGTCAACTCCTAGCCTCGATGCCTTACACGGAGGAAACCAGACAAGCCATTGCACTCTCTGCATGTGGCCTGGAGCTAGCAAGGCACCAAGCAAGGGCATCTTATGATGCCAGTGAGGTAGCTTGCAGGGTCGTAGGGGCAGTCATCTGCACTAGGCGGATGGCATGGCTGCATCTCTCCCGGTTGTCACCCATGGCCCGGCATAGGGTGATTACCTCTGCTTACCAGAGAACCCACCTTTTCTCCCGTAGGGTGAGGCGGCGACTGTTGAGCATAGCACCACCACCCCTCTGGGGGTCCCGTTTTACTCTTCCCACTCTCTGGCCTCTCCAGACACATGAAGGTTCTCTCTCTTGGTGTGCCACCCACTGAGAGCTAAGGGACTTAGTCCCTTAGGGTTAAGACCCCCTTCGGGGGGCTCGGCACTCACCAAAAGGTGATGAATGGTGAGGACTGACACAGATAAGATATGAAAAACGTACCTACCATAATTCTGATCTTTCTGTATATCTTCACCATTCATCACAATCCCACCCCCCATCCCCCTGGGGCCTCAGTCTCTGGGTCCCCCTCCCTGTCTGTGCCCTCTCCTTCACCCCCCTCCTTTCTGTTGGTCAGAAGTGGAGTGACTTTGGGCACATAGGGGATGTTTTTCTCTGAGGGGAGAGTGGTCAGGATGCGGGCACTCCTTCCTCAGTGCCTCGGCTCCACCCCCTTCTCCCATCAGCTTTACTTTGATTCCCTTTGGTTTCCTTGTCCTTTGGACACAACCTCAATTTAATTTCAGAAACTAGTTTTCTTATACCAAAAATTTGATTTTTTTTTTTTGGCAGGGGGTATTCCCTGTATCCTGTCTTTTCTTCCAGAATAGTTGATTCTGCCTATGTTGGAGTTGTTGCCAGGGATTCTGTGCCTTGAATTCTGGCAGTTTAGCCTTCTGGCTACTCCTTTGCAGTCCGTATGCAATCTGGAGACAGATCAAGGTTCCCGGGTATGTTCCCTTCTCTCTCCCCCCCCCCACATCCTTACTTCTAAATTCCTTAACCCTCCCTCCCTCCTCCTTTTCTACTTCCAGAGATTAGGGCCCTTTCCCAATCTCCTCAGTTTTCCAGCTTATTCTGTCCTCTCAGTCGTTTATTTCTCCTTTTAGTTTGTATATCTTTTCCTTTGTCTGTCATTTGGACTTCCTTGTCCCTCCGTCCCAACCCTTTCTTACTCTACAACAACTCAGAACTGGCGGGAGGCCGGGGTCAACGACACCTAACGGCTAACCCGTGAGTGCCACATTGGCCTCGAGGGCAGCGCCGATGGTGTGTCGACTTCACCCATCCAAAAAAATTAAAAATAGAGCTCCTGCAGGGTCGTGACCTCTGGCACTATACCCAAAGGTGATGAATGGTGAAGATACACAGAAAGATCAGAATTACGGTAGGTACGTCATTTTCATTTTTTGTATATCAGTTTAGTAATTTTATGAAAAAATTGCTGTCAGTTTCTCTCAGCCCTACCGAACCTTGTCATTATGTCTCTACAGGATCACAGCAGGGAACCTCCTCGGCTTTTGGCCCGGCGCAGTGTTTGGCCCAGTGCCATTTTGACTAGGTACTGTGCTGGGCTGGTGCCTTGTTGACCCGACACTGTGTTGGGCCTGGTGCCGTTTTGGACCTGGCGCCCTGTTTGACCCGGCGCCGTTTTGGGCCCAGTACTGTTTGGTCTGGCGCCATAGTTGGGCTGCTTCGACAGCGGGGGCCATGTTCAGTCCACTTTCCCATGAGGGAAGGGTTCTGACCATGGGTGATCCTGTGCTTGGGGGAAGGGCAGTCCTCTGGAGCACAAAGGAGCAGGCCGGTTCCTGATTCTGGCTGGGTTCTTGGCACCGCTTGGCCTGAAATTCTTTTTCTTGCCCTTCAGGGGGAGAAAGAAATGGTACCTCTCGAGGTCACCCAATGGGAAACCTTCCACAAGACCGTCAGTTTCTGGGGCCTTGGCATTTCGGCGTGGTCCACCTTGCCATGGGCCTTGGTGCCAGAACACTGAGACCTCGAGTCTGGAGTCCCCCTGCTCTGTCCTAGGGAGTCCCCAGTGGGCAGTCTTTCCTGGGCAGCTCTTCAGAGTAGTGGGTGTAGTGTCAGGCTGGGGTGTCGCTGCTGGTGGTCCGGTCCATGGCCCTTGTAGGTTGGTGGCACTGAATCCCAGGCATGTCCCCCCAGGCTAAGCAGAGCATTTGGCTCCAGCAATGACCTTCTGCCCTTGCTGGTGACTGTACCGCTGACTCCTGCTCTGCTGGCTGTACCCCTACCATGTGTCATTTGATAGGACAAGCCAGGTACCACTTTGATCACCTTGGTGATGTTGGGGTCGTTGGCGCTGTGGGGCAGGTGTCGAGTTCAGCCTTCTGGCCTGTCATGGTGCCTTCCTAGCCCTGGTTCTAGTGCTGGTTCGATTCTTTTGTGTTTCCCTAGTGCCAGAGATTCTCTCTCTCTGTCCTCCTTGGTGTGGGTTGGTGCTCTTAGTATGTGGCAAGGGACCAGGCTTTGAGCCGGTGCCGTGTCTGGCCTGGTCCGTGGTCTGGCGCAGGGGCAGGGTTCCGTGCTGGATCTGGGCTGGGTCGACAATGTCCTTGGTGCTGTCTCCAGCACCCTGTATGGTGTTCTGTGTGGCCCCCAGTTGACACAAGAGGTTCCTACTCCTCTCCCACCTAGGGGGGATATGGAGGAAAATAAGTGCCCCCCCCACCCTTCTCATCTCTTCTAAGGATGACGTTAATGACTTCTATTGAGTCTTCAGACCCAGGTACTTCTTCTGTTCCCTAAGAGCATGCTGTTGTGCTTCCTAGCTCCAAGGGTATTTTCTTCTATCCCTTTTGAGCTCGCCTTGCCCTGGCACAAAGTTTAAAAAAAAAAAAGGGATTCTGCTGACTGTGTTATACAGGATTTTATCCAAGCAGTCACCAGTTCCTTTATTTTTCCAGGATTCGTTAGCTCCCTGGATATGCAAGCTTCTCAGTACTACCCCCGTGCTCTCGCAGCACATCCATCATATTAGGACTCCAAGTTTACCCCCATCTGGACAGTTGGCTGATAGCCGCTTCATCCAGCCACAAAGTTCTAGCCATGGCCTCTCACTTCCCTCCCTCTCGTAGTTCTGTTGAGTCTAGAAGTCTCTGCTCTGGCCCTCGTAGTAGTTGCTGTTCCTCTGAACTTTCCCGGATACAGTCAGGGCTTAGCCGTTCCTTGAGAGCAATATACAGATGATCTTGCATATAGCACACTACTTTTCGGACAGCAGCTCTATTTATGCCCACTCCAACCTATGCTGGGCCTTGTGGCAGCTGATCAAGCCCCTGGTTTGATCACTCTCTTGTCAGTCAGAGGAGGACAATCTCCTCCTCAGTTTTTCTTATCCCATCCGGAACCCAGGGCAACTCTGTCTTTGGAGGCCCCCTTGTTGGGTAGCCCACTGTCAATGTTTCAGTCACAGGGTGTCTGGAACCCATCTGTCTGTGTCATCTCCACCTAAGTAGGTTGCACAAGTGAACTGTTTTTGTGTAGCCTGCGAGCCCTACTGGATCACAGCAGCTACAAAACAGTCTTTTTCCAAATGGGCGACAATCTGCCATGTATTACACAAATAACGAAGAGCACTCTATTACCTTGTTTCCTGAGAAGCTGTTAGAGTGTGGAGAGAGGCCCTGAAGCAGAGGATCCTACTCCAGGCCAATTATCTGCCAGACGTCAAGTACACACTGGCTGGTACACTGTGCCAAACACACTTGATTTGCACCCTGTGACCTCGGCAGATGTGGCTTCTCTGTTAATCAGGCTTTCACTCAGTCAACAAAGGATCTTTCCTCTCAGGTTGGACATGTTGTCAGGGTCTTCTACTCCATCCCTGCAATACTTAAGGCATTTTTACACACACGGGCCCTCTGTGGAAGCTAGTAGTTTCCTGGATATTAACCATGTGCTAGACATGCTCACCACATGCCCTTTGAGCCTTTTGTGATTTGTGAGCCAAGTTTCTACTTGGACAGCGGCTTCTAGTGGCCATCTCTTCTGCTTGCAGATTGTCTGAAATCATCTCTTGGTCACAGATTCCCCTTATACTGTTTCTCACAGGGAAAAGGTAGTGCTCCGCACTTGATAAGTTCATTCCTAAGTGGCATAGGAGTTCTCTCTGAATTTGCCACTATGCTGCCCACCTATTTGCCAGCTTCCAGAATGTTGGAGAGCACACTTTCCCCAGTCTCTGAATGTTTAAGGGGTTCTCACTTCTCTCCTGCACAGAACTGGCTCCTTTGCTTTCAGTTGAAAGTGTCAGCCTGCTCCACTCAAGCGCATTCTGCCTGGGTTGGTAGCTGTCGGCACCTCTGCTATGCCATGGCATAGGTCACGTTGAAAGGTCAAATATGCGCCAACTTCACCATTGCAGTTGTCACGTCCCTAGCAGAGGTTCGTTTTGTGCCTGTCGGTGATACTTTGCAAGCTGTAACTGATCACAGTGCACATTTTAGTTACGCACTATGCCCTCCATGTCACTGCCAGGCAGTATGCTGCTTGGCAGGACTGTCCTGAATGGACTTCAGTCATTAGTGAGCTCTTCACTCCTACCACCCTACCCAAGGGGTTCTATCTCAGCTTGGTATTCTTGCCCATTAGTGTTAATAAATGGTGAAGTGCATTTCTGGAAAACATGAACATTACCTACTTGCCATAATTTTTTTTTTTTTTTGTACTTTGTTTTTCCTTCTCTCTCCCATCAACTCTGGTCTCCTTGGGAGTACCTAGGAGTCATCCTGCTATGGTTCGCTCCTACTGGTCAGTCCTCCGTCGCCCTTGTAGCCAGTTGCCCCGGCGGGGGCCGGGAAATTCTCACCGGCTTCAGTGGTCGGATGCCAGGAGGCGGCTGTAATTGTGGGCAAGCTTCGTTCTCTGCCGGAGCTGAAGGGTGTTTTTCCTTTTCTGGGGAGGGCTAGTGCCCTGACGCCAAGGTCTTACCGACGTCTGCCACTCCCTGCCCCTTTGCTACGCCTAGTGCTTGCTGTATCTCTGGCTTCTGCCAGAGGTCAGCCGAGCGCCGAACAGGGATCCCTGTCCCCCTGGGAGAGGAGAGGAGAGTTGTCCTCCGGATGCTCGATTCTCTCCCTCCCCTGCCGACTCAGCACCCCGGACTCGTTCCCCGAACCCGGTCGCCGGCTTGGTGCGGTGTCATACAGGCCGCCTCAGCCCTCAGCACCACCGGACCGCCCTACCATAATTCTTTATCTTTAGGAATATCTTCACCATTTATTCGTATGCCCACCCTGCCATCCCCCGAGCTCACCCAAGTATATTCTTGGTCTTCTCCCTTGTTCAAGGCTTGAACTGTGAAGACACTATATTACTTCATACAGACCACTCTTGCACAGGTCGTCAGGGCTCCTTATGCCCTTAACATAAGTGCATGACCAATAGTTAGGTTAGACTGCACCTTCTTGGCAAAAAAGGGACTAAAGCAGTTGGGGGGCTGGTGCCGAGGTAGGCCTAGTGCCACGAGCCACACTCTTGATGCTGTGCATGTGTACTGCTTGCCTTGACACCGGCCCCCTCAAAAGTTTTAACTCCCATGGGGTCCTAGTGCCTCCGGGCTAAGACCCATTAGTGTGAATAAATGGTGAACATATTCTTAGAAGATCAAGAATTATGGTAAGTACATATTTTTTATTTTCTGCCAGTCAGGCAGCAGGTCAAAGGGGAGAAGTTGTTGCAGTGTCGTTATGTCAGAATGATACTGCAACACTTTTCAATGACCTTCGAACTGTCCTACAGCAAGATTTTGAAAGCCACTGTTTCCCATAGACAATCCCTAACCTTATACTAGAAGTTGTTTTTTACATGAGTTAAGGTTGTTGTAAGGTGCTCTGCATTGTGCTGTGTTTTTAAGGTGTTCCTAAGTTGATAATTAAGTGTCAGGGATAAATTCCATTAATAAATGTCAGTTAAGTACCATCAGATATGGGGAAATATCTGATGGTTTTTCCTCTGGTGAAGAAGGTCCATGCTTGTAATATATATATAGTTTTCCATTTAAAACACTACAAATTCTTTTCACTTCTCAGCATTATATTTTGCAGCAGAAATTGTTTTAATTCTGTGTTTACCCAGGTCAGATCCAGTATGCCTTTGTTCCCTGCTCTTTGACCCTTCCAGTAGATAACCAGTTCTCCTTCAGGTACCGCCCTCTTTCACCTAGCAATGTCACGCCTGCAGAAGACCTTACTTCCTCCCCAGGAGTGACTGCTGTGGCAAGGAGTTCTGGGACCATCACTGGGTCAGTGGAACATTAGGAAGGCAAGGGCATCATCCTCATTTGTCCAAGTCACTGCTCCAGTAGTCCCTGCCATCTTCCTGTTAGGATGCTACATGATAATTCTTGGCCTTTGAGGTGGAGATCAATGGTTGATCATGACTGGTCACCCATGACATTAGAAGAAGGCAATCATGCAATGAGTAAGAAGGGCTTCCTTCTTTTAGAAAGGCAGCCCACTCTAGGCTCTTCTGTCCCTGTGTGGGAGCTGGACTCCATTCACAAACCAGAGTCTTCATATGATAGCATGAAGCATTAACCGCCCCACCACCACCACCACACCAAGCCAGGGCAAGTATATAGATATACAGCATTTCAGTTGCTATTCCCTAGGTTTACCATACATTTGGTGTGGCAGCACATTGATGGCAGTGTATAAAATGTAAACAAGGGCCCGGATATTCAAACTGCGCCAGGCTGTGGCGCAAGCCTGGGCGCAGCTCAACTTTGTTGCTCAGGGGTGTGGCCTGGGCGATATTCAACAGAGCTGCGTTATGGCACAGCAACTTTGAATATCGCACCCTGGCCACCCCCACTATATAGGCGCAGTGGCACTGCACCAGTGCAAGTGGCCAGAGTGGAGTATGGAGATGCTGGCGCAAGTGCCATGTCGCCATGCACAGCACCTGGGTATTCAAAGGGGAAATGCAATGGGGCCATAATTTATGCAAGGGCACTGGGGCCATTTGCATCTCATTACGGCCCCATTTGCATGCCACTAGCATGCAGAGTGCGCCGATCCCGACAACTTGCTGGCCTGGTGCCCTGCCAGGCTAGCGTGTCGGGGACCGGCGCCTGCAGCCCGATCAGCGGGCATTCCTGTAATAAAAAAAGTCCAATATCCCTGGTGGTCCAGTGGACCTTCTGTGCCCGGATCAAGGGCATCAGTTTAGTTCCCCCCCCCACGTCCAGTATCCCCTGGTGGTCCAGTGGACCGATCGCGGGCATCCGTAACACATAACAGACCCCTAACCCCTGGTGGTCTAGTGTACCCCGCCACCTGCCCGCTGAGCCCCACCGCCCGCCTCCCTCCCCGTCCGTCGGGCAGCAGCACCCGCCTGCCACCCGCCGACTGACAGCTTGAAGCTGCACGCCCATTGGTTCGACAGCGTGAGCCAATGGGCGTCAGCCCATACCGTACTACTCAGTCCAGATATGTGAATGAATCATCGGGCACATAGAGGTCCACTGGACCACCAGGGATATTGGACGGAGGGATTGTGCTCCAGGGATGCCCGGAATGGGGCATGGGGGGGCGCCGCCAGGTGCGGCAGGAACTCTGGTGGCCACCCACAGGTGGCAGCTGCCGTGTTGCACCCTGCAATGCGGCAGCTCACCTGTGGGTGGCCATCACTGTTCCTTTTTTGGGGCTTAACTTTGTGCAGGCGCGGTAGGGTTGCATGCGACTCTGCACATCCCGGCTGAATATCGGGCTGCAGGTTATGCATGGGTACACCCCCCCACCTGTGCCTGCAAACATTACTGATGCGTTCCGGTGCATCGGGATTTGTGCGGCGCACTTTTCCCTTTTGAATATTCAAACAACATGAAGTCTTGCTATATTATGACAAGTGCAGTTTGTCCCACCACTAGAACTGCTCCGGAGATGAAAGAGTTAACTTCCATGCAGAGCATGGAGCTTAGAGCGCGAGCTCGGTTAAGAAGCTCTGTTAGGGTGGTTTCAAACCGAAACCGTCAGATTCTTTACTCCGCCTCACTGAACAGTCGCTCCGGAGATTCCTCCTGTTGCTCGGTTAATTTCTTCGGTTTAAAACGCTATTTCTCGGTCGAATTTAACTGATTAATTATTTTAACGCAAAACCGATCGGTTCAAGCTCTGTCTATGGTATTGTAAGTAATAGATAGGTTTTTTCTGTGTGGAACTTGTAAATTGTTATCGGTTCGGTTTGAACCGATCGAATTGTACTAAAACTTAGTTTTAAAGCCTTTTAAGGCTTGTTAGGGTGCGGTTCCCGGTTCTTATCGGTTCTAAAAAAAAACGGATTTCATTACGGTTTTTTCCACGACCCGTGACACGGTTTGGAACCGATAAGGGTGTCTTGCCTGGCACAGCCATTAAAAGGGCAAGTTTGTTGGTTAGGCTGGCATCTTGTCTGAGAAACCCAAAAGAAAAACTGGGCCCACTGGGTTTCAGCACTGTAGTGTCTGTGGGGAAGCCTTTGCCAAGGCTGACCCACACACTACATGTGTCTATTGTCTGGGGTTTGACCACCTCAATTCAGACTGCCAGATTTGTAAAATTTCCTGCAGCCACCCTGGACAAGAGAGTGGGCAAGCTCAGGAGCGAGAGGCCAAAAGTCCGCTGACCGGATGGCCAGCCCGGTTCGTGCCAACCGAACCGAGGGAGTGCCTCTGACCAGGGCGAGTATCTCGGCAATGGTAGTTGGCTCTGAGGAGCCAGTTCCAGCAAAGAAAACTAAAAAATCAGCAGGTTTAGAGTCCAAAATTCCTTCTCCAACTGCTGCAGAGATAGCCAGGGCAATACAGATTGTCCAGTCTCTGTCCCCAGTTCCCTCAGAACCGCCACTGTCTGGCAAAAGGTCGGTTCGGTCGGTTCCAATGGTTCAGGAATATGATATAGAAGAGTTTTATGAACTAGAGGATGGGGAGGAGGATTATGATCAGTGTGAATGTGACTTTGAAAGTCTGGATGTGCCCATTGAACCGGACATCTCCCCAGACAGACCTTCAGGTGAATCTCCCCCTAGGCTTTCTGAGTCCCCTTCTCATTTTTTGTTTTATAAAAAAGTTGCTGAGACCCTCCAGCTTCCCTTAGAGGAGGCTTTGGATGAGCAAGAGGAGCCTGACTATGTAGAGATGATGGATATCCAGAGTCCAGGAGATTGTCCATCCCTTTGCATAAATCTTTAGGAAACAAACAATAAAAATTTTAAAGCTCCTAATTCTGTGCCTCCTGTAGATAAAAGATGGACAGGAGGTACACTTTGTCAGGTCCTGATACAGATTTTCTTCACAGCAATGCAGTCATGTTAGTAGTTCAGGCTGCAGCCTGTGATAAAGCTAATATTCCCCTGGCTTCACATCCTCCTGACAAGGACTCCAGGAAGATTGATGCCATGGCCAAAAAACAATACATGGCAGCATCCTTGGGACTCAGACAAGCAAACTATATGGCTTATGTTGCGAGATACCAGAAATCTAGATGGGATACTGTCATGGCCTTAGCCAAACAGGTCCCTGGCCAGCTTGCAAAGGAGCTGGAGCAGGTGGCTCTTGATGGTATTGAGGCATCTAAGGTGCAATTCCATGCTGCAGTGGATTCTAACGATGTATCCTCTAGAGTCATGGCTACATCTGTGGCTTTTCGGAGATTGGCCTGGCTCAGGTGTACTACTTTGTCACAGGATACCCAGTCTAAGGCTATGGATTTTCCTGTGGGAAATTTTCTGTTTGGGGAGCAGACAGAGAATTATATGAAGAAATGGATGAATATAGAACCACTTATAGGAGTGCACAAGCCAAGGAACGGCAAGCCACTCTCAGAGGCAGCCCCAGGGTAGGGACAGGCCTTTACCAGACCCAGGCCTCCTCCTTCAGCCTATGCACAGAGGGGGTTCTTCAGAGGGAGAGGCAGACGGGGTACGAGCAGGCCTGCTCCCACCCCTCAGCCTAAAGCCCCTGCCAAACAGGCACCCTGATGGGATGCCCAGGATCGGCTCTCCATTACCTGTAGGGGGCAGGCTGGCTTACTTCGTCCAGGACTGGGAGTCTTTAACTTCAGACAGGTGGGTCCTGGAAGTAGTGAGCCAGGGTCTGGTTCTCAGCTTCAAAAAATTTCCAAAGATGAGCCAGATCTTTTCCACCTGCAAACCCTTTAGAGACTGTTGCTTTGAAAACAGAAGTCTCAACCCTCCTGGCTCTCAGAGCTGTAGAAAGGGTTTCTCCCCCACACCAGGGCAAGGGTCTGTACTCCAGGTACTTCCTTACCCCAAAAAAGACAGGAGAGTGGCGGCTCATCCTGGATCTAAGATATCTAAACAAGCACCTTTAAACCCAAAGTTCAAAATGGTGACACTGGGAATGATTTTACCTCCCTAAGGCCAGGGACTGGCTAGCCTCCCTGGACCTCAAGGATGCCTACTTCCATGTTCTTATCAGAAGCTCCCATCGAAAGTACCTCAGATTCGAACTGCCCTCAGGCCATTATCAGTTCAGAGTAATGCCCTTCAGCCTCACTTCTGCCCCAAGGGTGTTCACAAAATGTCTGGCAGTAGCAGTTGCTCATCTAAGAAGGCAAAGGATTGCCATTTTTCCCTACCTGGACGACTGGCTCATTGTGGGTCAGTCTTCAGACCAGGTCAAATCACACCTGCTAGTTACCCAACAGCTGCTTACCTCTCTGGGCTTTCTTCTCAATCTTCCAAAGTCAATTTTGGAACCTGTCCAGGTACTCACCTTTATAGGCGAGAACTGGACACAAAGCAGGCCAGAGCCTTCCTTCCCTTGGAAAGGTAAGGACCTTAGTGGCCCTGGCCTCGTCCTTCACTCTGCAGGTCTCTCGACCAGCAAGGCATTTCCTGCAGCTCCTAGGACACATGGCTGCCTCCACAGCTGTTGTGCAAGGAGCAAGATTTCAGATGAGGGACATCCAGTTCCATTTGAGGGCTTTCTGGTCTCAAAGAAGAGATTCCCTATCCAAGTTAATCCCAGTGACTCGAACCCTGATCCAGGCCCTTCAGTGGTGGCAGGATCAGAGCAGTCTGAGACAAGGGGTGCCTTTCATCCCTCTGTCCCACTCCTTGACCCTTACTACAGATGCATCCCTCTTGGGATGGGGAGCTCACATGGGCGACCTCTCCACCCAGGGATTATGGTCCCCTCAGGAATCTCTGCTCCACATCAATCTGTTGGAACTCAGAGCTGTTTTTCTAGCACTTCAGATTTTTTCTGCATCTGTTCAGAACAAGGTGGTACAGGTCAGAACAGACAACACCACTACAATGTGGTACATCAACAAACAAGGGGGCACTCGGTCTTCGGCCTTATGCACCGAGGCGATGAAGTTGTGGTCTCTGGCTTATTCCCTGAACACTTCCCTCATAGCAGTTCACCTCCCAGGCAAGGACAATGTCCTGGCAGATGCTCAGCAGGATTTCCCAGGGCCATCACGAATGGTCACTGGATCCCCTAGTACTGGGGATAGTGTTTGCCAGATGGGGCACTCCTCAGATAGATCTTTTGCAGCCCCAGACAGTCATCAACTTCCACTGTTTTGTTGCAGGCCCCAGTGTTGGGCTCAGTCCCCTGGATGCCTTTCTCCTCGATTGGGAAGGAAGTTTTTTATGTCTTCCCCCTTCCCTCTCCTGTTCAAAGTACTAGTCAAAATCAGGTCTCAGCCCTGCAAATGATCCTGATTGCTCCAGACTGGGCCAGGCAGCCCTGGTACCCACTCCTTCTGTCCTTAGCAGTCCATCTTCCCCTGTGTCTCCCCAGGAACCACAATCTGTTAACCTGTGCTCAAGGGAGAGTTTGGTATCCGAATCTCAAATCCCTCTACCTCAAGGCTTGGCTCTTGAGCAGTTAGAGTTTGCTGATCTACAACTTTCTCAAAGTGTTCTTGAAATCCTGAAGGCTGCTAGGAAGCCTTCCACCAGGGCTACCTATAACTCCAAGTGGAAAAGGTTTTCCATATGGTGTTCTGGGAAGCATGTTTCCCCGGAATCTGCTGATCTACCCACTGTATTGGACTATATGTTCCATCTTAATTCTTTGTGACTGAGACCAGCTACCCTGAAAGTGCACTTGGCAGCTGTCTCTGCCTTCCTTTCAGCAGGGAAGCCCTCTTCTCTTTCTTCTCACCCTGTATTTTCCAAGTTTTTTAAAGGATTGCTTCATACCAATCCTCCATTCAGGGACCCTGCCCCAGCTTGGGATCTTAATGTATGCATTGCTCAGCTGATGCAACCCCCCTTTGAGCCTCTGTCTTCGGCAGAGCTTAAGTATTTGACTTGGAAAACTGTATTTCTGGTAGCCATCACTTCTGCCAGGCGTATAAGTGAGTTATAGGCTTTATCAGTAGAGACTGACTTTATTTCCTTTCACAGGGATAAAGTAGTCCTCAGGACTAACAGGAAGTTTTTGCCTAAGGTGGTTTCAGATTTCCACCTTAACCAATCTATTTCACTTCCAGTGTTCTTCACTGACCATTCCTCCTCTGGTGAGAGGAGGCTGCACAGCCTATATGTTAAGAGGGCCCTAAGTTACTACATAGAGCGTACCAAGGGTCACAGGTTTGACTCCCTCCAACTGTTTCTCACTTATGGTGAGGTTGGGAAATGGAGACCTGCCACTAAGAAATCCATTGCCAGGTGGATCGTTTATTGTATCCAATTTTGCTGTCAAAAGCTGGGTAAGGTTCCCCCCTCAGGCCTGAGGGCTCACTCTACCAGAGGTACAGCTGCATCTCTAGCTGCTGCTAGAGACATCCCTATCTTGGAGATATGTCAAGCAGCTACTTGGAAAACAGTACACACTTTCACCAAGCATTACTCCCTGGATATTCAGGCCAGGAGGGATGCTCGGTTTGGCACAGCCGTGCTTCAGAGCCTATTCCCTAAGTAGGTTCTGTCCCTCCTCCATGGAGGTACTGCTGTGTAGTCTGCACTTGTCATAATATAATAAGACTTGTTGTTTGAAGAAAAATTACTCACCTTAGTAATGTTGTTTCTTCTAATGGAGTCTTGCTATTATGATCTCCCCCAGCCTGCCCCTCTCAGAACTTCTACTTTGGGTATGGGTGGGTAGTCCTCTGTTGGCATTATTGATGCCCTCTTTCATGTTTGGGTGTTGTGTTTATTTAGTTATTTTATCTTATTTTCTGGTCCACTGACTTGAGTCTTGGTGTTGGGACCAGGAAAATGTGAATATGTTAGTAGCCAGTTGGCTAGTGTAGGTTACAGCTTCCACACAGAACCTTAGTGAGTTTTTGCTCGTAAAGATCTGACGGTTTGGGTTTGAAACCACCCTAACAGAGCTTCTTAACCAGCTCGCGCTCTAAGCTCCATGCTCTGCATGGAGTTAACTTTTCACCCGAGCAGTTCTAGTGGTGGGACAAACTGCACTTGTCATAATATAGCAAGACTCCATTAGAAGAAACAACATTACTAAGGTGAGTAATTTTTTCTTTCGAGCTGGGGTGCATCAGTGGGTTGCGCATAACGCAACACTGTTGCACCATGCGCAACCCTTTTGAATATCTGGGCCAAGGAGCTTTAATTAAGATTTTCTGACTCATTGTACCCTTGTTAATGGCTTTTCAGTCCTTTACCGGAAAGATAAATGTGATGTCATAAACACAAACAGTGTAATGTCATTTGTCAGCAGTATTAATGTGTTTTGAAATGTGTTGTGGAATAACTTACCTGGTGCTGATCAGCGAGGTGGGGTTCCACTGTGCGTCTTTAATGCCTCCTGCCTTGAGATGTTAGGGCACTTCCTTCCACTGCACAAGTGCCTCCTGGTGACCCAGGGGGAGGGAATGTCATGCAAGAAGAAATGAATAGTCCTTTATGGAGTGGCATGTCGTTAGCACACACCTTGTAGCCTAGCCTTCGAAATAGAAGCGCCATACACTTAGAGCAGCTGGGACAGAGGAGTTCCAAAGGAAAGTGGGGCTTATCCACGCCTCTTATGGCTATGATAGGTAGAATGGCAGGTCATTCCACAGGAGCACACACACTGTGGGTGGGGTAGGGGGGGTGTGGTTATAGAGTGAAAAAATTGGAGGTGGACCTGGAACAGATGGAAGTCCCCTCATTCTACCATGCCCACCTTGACTTTCTGTCATGCCTCCCCCTCACCAGCCCTCCCCCTCTGATCTTCAGTTCAGTCAAATGAAGTAAGTACTTAAAGTCTGTGGTCCCATGTGTCTGGAATAATTCACAGGTTACTTGTTCGGGGGCCAGTGTTTGCAGTGAGCGAAGGCAGGACAGCAGTTTTGCTCATGAGGGGGTACCAAGGCCAGAAGGGGACTTTGAGGGAGATAGAAAGGAGGATCACAGGTCAGGTCTGAAGGTGCTAGAATTATAAAGTATTAAAAGAAGGGGAATACTTACAGGAAAAGTTTGGACTTAGTAGCCCACTATGGCTTCTGCAAAATGTATTAATGTCACACCAGTCTTCCTGCATTTTTTGATAGTGTCACCAAGGAGCTTGATGAGAGGATACGGGTAGATGTTGTGTAGATGGACTTCAGCAAAGCCTTCGACACTGTGTCACACAAGAAACTAGTTCATAAACGAGGAACCCAGACAGAACCAGTTGGGTAATGCAGTGGATTAGAAACTGATTGCAGCACAGGAATCAAAGGGCTATAATGAATGGTAGTCTGTCCGTATGGAAACCAGTTACCAGAGGAGTCCCATAGGATTCTTGCTGGGGCCAGCGTTATTTAGTATATTCATAAGTGATCTGGAGGTGGGCAGCTGTGGGTGGATTGCTAAGTTTGCTCATGACACAAGGATAGGAAGGTCTGTTGTAACACAGAAGGAGGATAATGAAATGCAGAGGGATCTGGACATTCTTTGGAAATAGGCAGAAAGAATAACGGCAGTGGTAAATAAGACAAACTCAATTTGAATTAATTTGGAGACAATGGGTTTTATACTTATCTCCTGTCAGACCTGATTTTATCCCTTGAACCTCCTTTCCAGGATTAATAATGTCTTCTAATGTTTTAACCCCTTTTTTCTTTCTAAATGTCTACACACTCTGTATAATGAATTTGTTTATATATGGACACCTGTGAATATTCTGTATGAATTGTCAAGCTACGGTTGTTTTGTATGTATTGTTGTTTGCCTGTTGAACATTTTTAAAATAAAAAAATGTTTAAAAAAAAAAAAGGAAATATGCAGAAAAATGGTAGTTGAAATTCAGTGTTAGAAAATGTAAAATGATGGATCTAGGTCAGAAAAATATGAAAGCAAACTATGCCCTGAACAATACAAAGGTTGAAACTCAGCAGGAGGAAGACCTTGGGTTAGTGCTCAGTGACAACTTTAAATTGGAACAACTATATGGAGCAGTAATTACCAAAGCAAATAAATCATGACATGCATCAAGAGAAGCTTTGCAAGCAGATAGAGGGATGTCAAAACACCCCTGTACAGAGCACTGGCCAGACTCTCCTTGAGTATCGTGTACAGTTCTTGTCCCCAAATCTGAAGAAGGATATCAGCGTGGTTGAGAAGGTGCAGAGAAGAACGACCAAGGTGGATGAGGCTTGGAAAATGTGTTCTGTGAGGACTGACTGGCAGAACTGGAACTGTTCTGCATGAATCAGAGGAAACTACAGTTTTCAAATACCTGAAAGAGAGAGAACATCATCAGACCAAACCTAACTCTTCCTGATGCATAGAAATGAGAAGGCAAGTGGGCATTCTGTGTTTTTGAAAGAAGAAAGATTCAGTGGAAGTATCAGGAAGAACTACTGCATAGAACGAGTGGTAAACATTTGGAATAGGCTTACAGAACAAGTGACATCATTTAAGACTGTTTCTACCCATCAAGCTTAAACTGGGTAAATACCTTGAAGAAAAGTGGGTGATACAGTAACTCACTGTGAGCCCTTTGTGAGGGTGTTCACATCAGGATGGGGACTTGGGAGTGAGGGTGGGGGGGGTGCAAAGGTCAAGAGGTCAGATCTTTGGGAGACCTGTGTGCATAGAGTTGTCTTTTAAGGGTAAGAGCTTTGCATATGGTTTGCATACGAAGATACGAAAACGCCAGCAGAAGCAGGCCTTACGGTCTGTCAAGTCTGCACGATTGTGCAGCTAGCCCCTCAGCTTGCAGCTGCCCCACCCTCCCCACTCCTCTTTATCATAACACCCCCTCAGTCTGTCCCAACCCCTCTTAAAGCTACCCACCATTCCACAGGACACCACCCCCTCGAGCAGAGCATTCCACCTGTGCACCACCCTTTCCATGAAAAAATGTCTCCTGATTTCCCTCCTGAATCTCCCCCCTCCAACCTCAACTGATGCCCTCTCATATCTCTTCCTCTTTTAAGCTGGAAAACCTCCTCTGTATTAACCTTATTTATCTCCTTAAGGTATTTAAAGGTTTCAGTCATATCCCCCCTTTCCTGCCTCTCCTCCAGGGAGTACTGTACATGTTCAGCTCGGCTAATCTATCCTCGTAGGACTTTCCCTCAAACCCTTGGATCATCTTTGTCACCCTACATTGCACCCCCTCCAACAACTTCATGTCCTCCTTCAGGAACGGGTGCCAGTACTGCACGCAGTACTCCTGGTGAGATCTGACAAGAGACCTGTACAAGGGAAGGATCACCTCCCTATTCCTGGAGGAGATTCCTCTCGCTATACACCCCATGGCAGCGAGACCTTTGGTGGGGGTTTTATGGGGCTGAGACTTTTGTAAGGTGTGTGCATAAAGGTGAGGACTATGGGTGGAATGCGCGTATTTAATTTCTCAATTTTCTGACGTAAAATTAAAGAGCTAGTAGAACAAAAAATAGCATTTCCAGATAAAAGTTATCAATTTTAAGTAGTAGTCATCTGTAACTTTTTTCCCTGAAATATTTTTCTTTTTCCCTTTGCTAATTTGAAAGTTTTCTGTGTGATAGTATTATGCTGGTTTTGTGAAACAGCACTCTGCGTGGCAGCAGACATCTAGTTCAGTTCCTCCCACTACATGACCGTGACCTGGCTATGACATCATAGATGACTGACCTGACAGTTACTGAGTGGTTTCTCTTGAGTAGCGATGAGGTCACAATGCTGATGATGTAATGGGAGGAACAGAGCTAGCGCCAGGCAGAGTGCTGTTCCACACATTACACCTTTTGACATCAGGTAAAAAATCTTTTTTAATTAACCAAAGGTAATAGAAAAAATATCACAGATATAAAAGGTAATGGTTGACTGCTTTTAAAAACTAATGTTAGTTTTAGGCAGTACACTAGCTCTTTAACAGAAATTGATAATGTAAAACAATAATCCTGCAGGGTTCACATTTGGAGGTGAAACATTTGAGAGGACTGGTCTTATGAAGTGAGGTCTTTGCTAGGAGTGTACATATGGGGGCCGGTATGGTGATCCTGAAGTGCAAATCACAAGCAAACAAACAAAAAAATGTAATGAAAACAACGAATGTAAAGTGTGATGTCACAAAAATAAAATAACAGAACAAAAACAAATGTAAAGTGCAACCAAAAAAAATGCAAAGCTAAACAGTAACGTACATGTAAAAATAATAATTAGCACAACTAAAAAATAAATGGTCCCAGACATTTTGCACAACTAAAAAGTAAGCACAACTCAACTAAAAAGTGAACGTAAACAAAAAAGCACAGCACAACTAAAAAGGGGATGCAAAAAAATAAAGCACAGCACAAAGAAGTGAATGCAAAAATAAAAAGCACAGCACAGGTAAGAAACATTGCTTATTGCCAATGATGTTTGATTACATGTTTTAGTAGTTGGTAGGCTTAGTTAGTGAGCTAAATGCATAAATGTTAACAAGTTGTGTAGTGCTGCGGAGTATAGAGTAGGAAAAGGGGGTACCATGGTGGTGGTGAGCAGGCGATTGGGTTCTTTTGAATCAAGCAAAAAAGCTAATTCCGACAAAACAAATCAAACAAACAAAAAATGAATGTAAGCAAAACAGGCATTGGTTAGTGTCTGTGGTGTTTGATTGTAAGTTTTTATAATGCAAATGTGAAGTGAACAAGGGCTTGGAGGAGACAGATGAAAATGGAAGGAGGATCTGAACGGTCTTTTATGCTGCAGGAGTGGCACATCCAGTTCTTTATTTAGCTGTACTGGTTGGTGGAAGGGGGAGAGAACCTAGGATTAATGCCAAGCGCAGCTTCAGTATGCATCCCCTCTCTGTCTGGAGGGACGGACTGGATCACTGCCAATCATGGCTCCTGTATGGACGCCCCCCTCTCCCTTGGTGGAGGAGGTGGTGGTGGGCGGCTGATTGCTGTGGAGCACTCATTTCTTTGGATGCACCCCTCTCTCAGAATGGGTAGGCTGGATTGCTGCTGAGCACAGCTGCTATAGCTGCTCCTGCAGGGGGACTGGGATAGCCTGCCTTTGCGGCTGGCAGCAGTGCTTCAGATAACTTTTTAGGCCAGGAAGTAAAAACGTCCGTGTTTTTAAGCTGGTAGTATTTCGGTATGCCAGGTAATATTTTGCAACGTGGTCACACTGTTCTGGTGGACTGCAGTACGAATGCATGAAGTCCATGGAAACACCTGGTTGTGAGGATGCTACCCAGGACTCTACACAGGGTGTAAAAAGGGCAAAAATGGGCATAAAATATGCCGATACACCCCTTAACTGGACCACTGGCTGGCTAGCGGCACTGGCATCCACTTGTGTCCCTTGATGCTGACTGTTCAGTGTCCCTCGATGTGCTGCTTCTCTGACGACTGACTGCACTGAAATGAATAGTGCGTGTTTATTTCAGTGGACCTTTCATTTAAATGTTTCTTCCCCTAATTCATAACCTTTTGGTTTTTTAATATTTTTTCCTACAATTTTCTGTTTGTCTTTTTTTTAGCCCCAACCTTATGATCCCTGTATTTGTATTTTCAAATCCCCCAAGAATGGATGTTAAGCACCCATTTTGGGGAGATTTAATTATTGACAACTATAGGGTTTATAAAGGTGGGGCTGGCAAAGACCGCACCAGAAAAAGTAGACAAAAATATATATATATATAAAAAAGTTAATGTATGAATTACAAGAAAACACTGAAATGAATGGGCGCCATTAATTTCAGTGCAGTCAGCAGTTGGAGGAGCAATGCGCTGAGGAATGTTAAGGAGTCAGCATCGAAGGACAGGGAAGCTGCGACAAGGGATAGAGGTGGGTGCCAGTGCCCATCCAGCTGCCAGTTACTGTGGTGGCCAATGACTGACCCCCCCTCAAGAGTGGCATGGGACCCAACTAGCTGCCTTCTGCTGATTCATGTGATCAGGATCCTCACCAAGGAGTGGCAGGGATCCAGCCTGCTGCTGAGGAGGGCCATCCTAGTTCCCCGCTGAAGCAGTAGTAGAAGCCAAACTCGGTAGCGATCCAAACCACCCTCCTCTGGAAAGGGGTCATCATTAGAAGTGCTGTACTTGGCAGTGATCTAGCTGCCTCCCCAACCCCCTGGGTGAGGTGGGCATTCATACAGGAGACGTGGTTGGCAGTATCCCAGACCACTCCCTTGGGAGAGGGGCATCTGTATAGGAACCACGCTCTGTGACGATCCCACGGCTCTCTCCCACCCTCACCAGTTCATATACCTAAATAAACAGCCCCTGCAGCATGAAGAACCATTCAGAGACCCCCCATCAATTGCATCCATCTTGTCCATGCTCTTGTTCACACCACAGTTGCAATTCGCAAACATGCAATCAAACATTGTCATAAACCAATGCTTGTTTTGTTTGCATTCACTTTTTTGTTGTTGTGCTGTGCTTTTTTGGTTTGCAGTAATTTTTGTTGTTGTGCTGTTCTTATTTGTTTGCATTCAACAGAACCCAGTCACCGTTGTACCACCATGGCAGCCCTTCCCAATTCATGCATTCCACTACCACTTGTTACCATTTATGTCTTTACACTGGCATTGACTAATGCTTGCTTGCTTTGTATTCCTTTTTTCAAACAACATGAAGTCTTGCTGTATTCTGACAATTTGCAGTTAGCTCCAGCTCTTGAACTGCCCAGGAGAGTGAAGGGTTAAATTCTATGCCAGGCATAGAACGTTGGACGCGAGCTCAGTTGAAAACTCTGTCTGTGTCCTTTTGAAACCAAACCATCAGATTCTTTACTCCACCTCACTGAACAGTCGCTCCGGAGATTTCTTCTTCTGCTCTGTTCTATCGCGGTTAAAGTTTTGGTTTTAGTCCGATTTTTGGTTCGAGACTCTGTCTGTGGTACTGTAAGTACTTAGATTGGTAGCTGTTGTATGAAAATTGTAAAATTTTTCCAATCGGTTCGGCTGAACCGATCTTGTAGTAAGATCTTAAAAAGAAAAAGTGTGTGGTTACTGGTCCATATCAGTTTTTTTAAAAAAAAACACGTAATTTTAGCGTTTTTTTCCATCACCCGTGACACGGTTAGGGACCGATAGGGGAGTCTTGCCTGGCGGTTGCCATATAAATGGAAGTTGGTTAGGTTGGCCATGTTTGAGAAACCCAAGAAAAAAACCGGGCCCACTGAGTTTCAACACTGTAGTGTGTTTGGGGAGGTCTTTGCTAAGGCTGATCCCCACACCACCTGCGTTTACTTTCTGGGGTTTGACCACCACGATTCAGACTGCCAAATTTGTAAGAATTTCCCTAAGTCTACCCTGGAGGAAAGGTTAAGTAGATTGGGGATAAGGAGGCCGAGAAATCTGCTGACCCGGAAGGCCAGCCCGGTTCGGTTCCTGCCGAATCAGAAGGAGTGCCCTCTGACCAGGGCGATACTTCTTCGGGCAAGAGGAGAGCCGATCCTGAGGGATCGGTTCCAACAAAAAGAAAACAAAAGGATAAATCAGCCGGTTTGGATCCAGAGCTACATATTCCGACCACCGAAGAAATAGCCAAAGCGATTTGGATTATAGAATCGCTTTGTCCGGTTCTGACCGATCCGGCGCCTTTTGGCAGGGGTTCGGTTTGGTCAGTTCCCCTGGTTCAGGATTATTCCTCTGAAGATTTTTATGAACTGGAGTTTGATGAGGAGGGGGATTTTGAAGAGGATGATTACGACGGTGAAAGTCTGGATGTGCCTGTGGAACTGGACATCTCCCCAGACAGACCTTTTGGTGTTTCCCCTCCTAGGCTTTCTGAGTCCCCTCCCCACTTTCTGTTCTACAGAAAAGTGGCTCAAACCCTCCAGCTTCCTATTGAGGAGGCTGTAGAGGATCAAGAGGAGCCTGTCTACATAGAGATGATGGACATCCCAGAGTCTAAGAGACTGTCTGTTCCCCTTCATAGGTCATTTGGTAAACAGACACAAAAAATTCTTAGGCCTCCCAACTCTGTACCTCCTGTTGACAAGAGAATGGACAAGAGGTACACCTTGCCGGACTCGGATACAGAATTTCTTTACCAACAATGTAGCCATGTTGGGATAGTGCAGGCTGCTGCCTATGACAAGGCAAACATCCCCTTGGCTTCACACCCCCAAGACAAAGATTCCAGGAAGATAGATGCCATGGCAAAGAAACAGTACTTGGCATCATCTTTGGGACTCAGGCAGGCTAATTATATGGCCTATACAGCCAGGTACCAGAAGCCCAGGTGGGACACTGTACTGGCACTGGCTGAACAGGCTTCCCCCCAGCTAGCCAAGGAGCTGGACGGGGTGGCTGCTGATGGGATTGAGACATCAAAGGTGCAATTTCATGCTGCTGTGGACTCCAGTGATGTGTCATCAAGAGTCATGGCTACATCTGTGGCTCTTCGGAGAATGGCTTGGCTCAGATGTGCTAGCCTTTCGCAGGACACCCAGGCTAAGGCCATGGATTTCCCTGTAGTGGGTAATTCTCTGTTTGGGGAGCAGACAGAGAATTACATGAAGAAAATGGATGAGTACAAGACCACTTATAGGAGTGCCCAGGCCAAGGAAAGGCAGGCAACTCCTCAGAGGCAGCAAGCTAGGGGCAGGGCAGGCCTTTTCATAGGCCTTTCTACCAGGTGCAAGCCTCCTTTTCCTTTTCTTAGAGGGGGTTCTTCAGAGGGAGAGGCAGAATGGGGATGAGCAGGGCTGCATCCACCCCTCAGCCTAAGGCTTCTGCCAAGCAGACACCCTGATGTGTGAGCCCGGGTCGACTCCCCCATTCCAGTGGGAGGCAGGCTGGCTTACTTTGTCCAGGACTGGATGTCTGTTACCTCAGACAAGTGGGTCCTGGAGGTTGTAAGCCAGGGGCTGGTTCTCACTTTCAAAAGTTTTCCGAAACTAAGACCCAGATCCTTTCCACCTGCAAACACTTCAGAAACCCTTGCTCTAGAGGCAGAGGTTTTGTCTCTGCTGGCTTTAAAGGCCATTGAGAGAGTTCCTACTCCATACAGGGGCAAAGGTCTGTACTCCAAGTACTTCCTTACCCCAAAAAAGACTGGGGAGTGGTGACCCTTCCTAGATCTAAGATACCTAAACAAGCACCTAATAAAGCCAAAATTCAAAATGGTAACTCTGGGAACAATTCTTCCCTCTCTGAGGCCAGGGGACTGGCTAGCCTCCCTGGACCTCAAGGATGCCTATTTTCACATTCTTATCAGGTGCTCCCACAGAAAGTACCTCAGGTTTGAATTGCCCTCAGGCCATTGTCAGTTCAGAGCAATGCCCTTAGGTCTAACCTCGGCTCCAAGGGTGTTTATGAAGTGCCTAGGAGTAGTGGTGGCCTTTTTAAGAAGGAAAAGGATTTCTATTTTTCCATATCTGGATGATTGGCTTCTGGTGGGCCAGTCTCCAGACCAAGTTAAGTCAGATCTGCAGGTCGCTCATCAAGTTCTCACTTCCCTGGGGTTCCTTCTCAATCTTCCCAAGTCAGTTCTCAAACCAGTACAGCTCCTCACTTTTATAGGAGCAGAGCTGGACACCCTCAAGGCAAGAGCCTTCCTTCCTTTGGAAAGGGCAAAAGCCATCTCTCAGCTGGCCTCTTCCTTTCTCCCTCTGGTTTCTTGACCAGCAAGGCATTTTCTGCAGCTTCTGGGCCACATGGCAGCTTCCACAGCAGTGGTCCTCAGGGCCAGGTCTCAGATGAGGGACATTCAGTTCCATCTGAGAACCTTTGACTCTCTTACCAAGCTAGTTCCAGTTACTCAGACCTTAATTCAGGCCCTTCAGTGGTGGCAGGACTTGGACAGTCTGAGGCAAGGTGTTCCATTTGTCCCTCAGACTCACTCTGTGGTTCTTACCACAGATGCTTCCCTTTTGGGGTGGGGAGTCCATCTGGGTGCTCTCACAGCCCAGGTCCCCTCAGGAATCCCTTCTTCACATCAACCTTCTGGAGCTCAGGGCAGTACTTCTTGCCCTACAAGCTTTCTCTCAGTCAGTACAGAACAAGGTGGTTCAGGTCAGGACGGACAACACTACCACCATATGGTATATCAACAAGCAGGGAGGCACTCGGTCCACGGCCTTGTGCATGGAGGCCATGAGAGTATGGTCCCTGGCTTATTCCTTGCAGACCTCTCTAGTTGCGGTCCACCTACCAGGAAAGGACAATGTGATAGCGGATGCATTGAGCAGGATTTCCAAGGGCCATCACGAATGGTCTCTGGATCCTTTGGTGTTGAAGGTGATCTTCTCAAGGTGGGGCACTCCAGAGATAGATCTCTTTGCAGCCCCAGACAATCACCAACTTCCTGTGTTTTGTTGCAGACCCCCAGTCTTGGGTTCAGTCCCTCTGGACGCTCTGATTTTGAACTGGGAAGGGAAATTTCTTTATGCCTTCCCTCCTTTTCCTCTGTTGTTCAGGGTTCTAGTCAAGGTAAGGTCACAACCATACAAAGTGATTCTGATTGCTCCAGACTGGACCAGGCAGCCTTGGTACCCCTTGTTGCTCTCCTTGGCAGTCCATCTTCCCCTGTCTCTTCCCAGGAATTACGATCTGCTAACATCCTCTCAGGGGAGGATTTGTTACCCCAATCTCCAGTCACTCACTCTCAAGGTATGGCTCTTGAAGACTTAGAGTATGCAGATTTACATCTGTCCCAAGGTGTTCTGGATATCCTCAATGCTTCTCGAAAGCCTGCCACGAGAAAAACCTACAACTCCAAATGGAAACGGTTCAGTATTTGGTGTTCCAAGAAGCAAATTTCCCCAGACACTGCTGAGTTGTCTACAGTTCTGGATTACATGGTTTACCTTAATAGCCTAGGCCTCAAACCAGCTACTCTCAAAGTTCATTTGTCAGCTATTTCTGCTTTCCTGTCAGTGGGGAAATCTTCTTCTCTGTCATCTCACCTTGTATTCTGTAAATTTTTCAAAGGATTGTTTCATAACAATCCCCCCTTATGGGGATCCTGCTCCTGCCTGGGATTTGAATATTTGTATTGCTCAGCTGATGCAACCCCCCTTTGGGCCTATGTCCTCAGTAGGGCTCAAGTACTTGACTTTGAAAACTGTGTTTTTGGTTGCTGTTACTTCTGCCATACATATCAGTGAACTGCAAGCCCTGTCAGTGGAGCCTGACTTCATTTCTTTCCATAGGGATAAGGTGGTCCTTAGAACCAATAGAAGGTTCCTACCTAAGGTGGGTTCTGATTTCCACTTAAACCAATCTGTCTCTTCCTGTGTTCTTCACTGATCACACCTCCTCAGGGGAATGGAGGCTACACAGTTTAGATGTTAAAAGGGCCCTTAGTTACTACATAGAACGTACAAAGGGTCACAGGTTTGACTTCTTCCAGTTGTTTCTCACTTATGGGGAAGTAGGTAAGGGAAAACCTGTCACCAAGAGAACCACTGCCAGGTGGATTGTGTCCTGTATTCAATTCTGCTATGAAAAACTGGGAAAAACTGCCCCCTCAGGCCTGAGGGCTCATTCCACTAGAGGTACAGCTGCATCTCTGGCTGCGGCTAGGGATATCCCCTTGTTACAAATCTGTCAAGCAGCCACTTGGAAAACAGTTCATACCTTCACCAAGCATTACTCTCTTGATATCCAGGCTAGGAGTGATGCTAGGTTTGTCACAGCAGTACTTCAGAGCCTTTTCCCAAAGTAGGCTCTGTCCCTCCTCCTTGGAGGTACTGCTTGCTAGTTCAATTAGTCAGAATACAGCAAGACTTCATGTTGTTTGAAGAAAAAATTACTCACCTTAGTAATTGTGTTTCTTCTAATGGAGTCTTGCTGTATTCTGACCTCCCTCCCTCCCTGCCTCCCCTCTCAGAACCTGTTTTGGGAAGTGGGTGGGCAGCTGCAGTGTTGCACCCCAGGGGTGTCTTTAGCCCACTCCTGTTGTGTTGGTGCTTTGGATTTGTTTAATTAAGAGTTTTTAGTTCTTATTACCTGGTTTTGGTTCTTTGAGTTTCCTGACTTGAGTCTTTTAGGGAATCCAAAGTCTTTGTTGCCAATTGGCTACTAGGAGTTTTTACAATTTCCACATTTTATAGTCAGTGAGTTTTAGTTCGTAAGAATCTGATGGTTTGGTTTCAAAAGGACACAGACAGAGTTTTCAACTGAGCTCGAGCCCAACGTTCTATGCCTGGCATAGAATTTAACCCTTCACTCTCCAGGGCAGTTCAAGAGCTGGAGCTAACTGCAAATTGTCAGAATACAGCAAGACTCCAAGAAACACAATTACTAAGGTGAGTAATTTTTTCTTTTGTTACGTTGGGCCTTTTGTTTTCATTCCCATTTTCTGTTACTTTGTTACTTTTTAGGGCAGCAGTGGGTGGAGCCCTGCAGACCTTTTGCTTTCAAAAAAGGACTCTGCATTCCTTGCATTCTTTGTGAACAAACAGCATGCCCCACAGTCGCCTCTGTGTCCGTGGAGCACTCTGTTCGCACTGAACTATTTTTTACTGAAAAAAAAAACAAAAAACATCGGGGGTGTCCTGATCACAACACTGGGGGACTGGGCACCTCCCAGTGTCACTCTTATGTTTATGGGGGTGGGGTGGTGGGTGCTGAGAGGGAGTGTCGGGTGGGGGATAGCTATAGTTTAAAAGACAAAAAGATTGGCAGTCATGGCATACTCCACCGTCCCCAAGATGCACATGCGTGACCACTAATGCATGCGCAGTGGACTGCAGCAGCCATCTTGTCCACAGAAATGTGAGAGTGACACTGGAGTGGTGCCCAATCCCCCGACCTGGAGCCTCTTTTTTTTTTTAAATTAAATCCTGTGAAAAGAAAACCATCCATTTGTAACTAGTGCCCTGTTACAAAAAGAAAGTTGTTCCCTTCCTATGATTAAGCTGAATTCATGTAAAATAAAACAATACAAAAAAACACAATATTCTTTTCACATTGCCCTATATTCTACTACTTATTTTATGTCTTTTTTTCTCTTCGTTGTCAGGGTGGCCAACCTGGCAATACAAATTCTTTATCTTTACTATCCTTTTCTTTCTAAAAATTACACAAGTTCCCCTGAATAATTTAGTTAGGTTTCTGTTAAGGGTCATAATAGATTCCCTGCTGTACTGTAAACAATAATGGTTCTGGTTCCCCTAAAATCTGGTGTACCTGGTGATTCCAAAAATGATGGTAGTGGTGGCGATGTGTCTTATTCGCCATCATATATTCACTTTCATTATAAAAAGAATCATGCGACGCTCATGAAGGAACAACCTTCCGAATTAGAGTCACTGAATAAAGTTATCATAACCGCTTGTTGCGATTTAGCAAGAAAACAGACGAACAGCCTAAAGAGGGGTTTAAAGCTTGCAGCTGAGGTCAGTTGCTAGTGAGTGTTGGTGCACCTTCTGATGTTGTTTTGCAAGCCCCGAGGGTACTGTAGCAGTCTACAAATAAAAGAAAAAAAGGTCTGGTCTGAGCAAGAAGATTTAGGGCATAGAAATAAAAGCCCTGAAGAAAAAATGAAATAATAATAAGAGAGCTGTAATCTCTAAGACAACCAGTGTAGGACTAGGTTGTTAAAAAGAGCTGTTGGCTGAAATTGCAGCCGTCGGGGTACACATTAAGAAAGGCAAAGCCCTTTGAAATACAGGAGAAAGACCGGGTGCACTGTCAACATAAAATTAAGTTGCAGGAGATTGCTGCATACATTGTTCAACCTTTTACATGAATAATAAATATTTTTGTTGGTGCATTAAGAATAAGGACACTGTAATTTTACAGGAAAACATGGGGAGCAAGTCCTCTTACATTTTTTTTTTTTTTTTTTTATAAAAGAATGTAGTTACTTGTTAAAGAATCTAGCCATGTTTATTTTGTTGAATGAAGCAGTTATGTATTAAAATGCTGAGTACCTGAGTGAAGATAACCTGGGAAAGTTTCTCCTGTAGGCTGGCAACCCACGAAATGGCTGCCTTTATAGAGAATCAGGGTATGATGTCATGGAAGGAGGAGGAGGAGGGGCTTAGACATCTAACCCTGACCCTTTTTCAGAATTAAGGTCTAAACAGTATTTTAGAGCATGTTTTGTGAGATGTACCTGGCTACAGATAATACTTATAAATGTACAGTATATAATGCTGGCTACGCACAAATTAAAGTGGGGATATGTAAAACGAATAGAAAAGTGTAGATTTTCTGTAATTAGATGTCACATGACTATGATGTCATACTTGTGGGAGGGAGTAAATGCTATAGGATTCAGCAGAAGGCAGATGGGCCAGTAGTTTGCAGGTAGGAAAAGAGAGAGGAGGTGTGTAGGTATTCACATCAGCAGTATATATTATTTTCACTAGAAAGAAAGTGAAGCTGCAGAAAGAGATTTGTTTTGTTATTTAGGTGTGCTGTTAACACCAGTTTTTCTTTGATTTGTGTAAATAGTTTTGACCTGTTTGGAAAATAAAAAAGTTATGACTGCAAACTGCGTTTATTTTATGCACTTTATCCTCTTGTCTGTTCATCCCACCCTATTACACCATCAATGTCTTTTATTGCCAATTTTATCCCCCCACTTGACCCTCTCACTCAGCACCCACCACCCCCCCAAGCTCTTACTTACCCATCAGGGATCCAGTGCTGTAACCCTCTCTGGACCGCAGACACGTCTTCACTCTTAAACGCCGGACTGTGAACTGAGGTAATTGGGTATGAGGTCTAATGTACAGTATTTCAGTGGGGTTTTGAACTTAGTAGCATAACTTGGCCATTTTTTGATATTGCCCCAAATTTTAAACATACCTTTTTTTGGAACACCACTTCATGAACAGTGCAAGTAATGTTGGGTAAATCTGTCAAGAAAGGTGATTTTGTGGTTGCTGCATGAAATCACATTTCAGGCAGGAGTAGAACATTTTCTCTGTTCTTGTTCGTGAGGTGGGGTCATAAGATGACTATGTTGAAAATTTGGTGTAAAAATATATATATATATATATTTAAAAAAAATGAAGTTATGAGCCTACATTGAATTTTGCAAATGTAGGCTCGTAGCTTTGGTAATTTTCAATATTTTTACCCCAGATTTACAATACTGTACAGCCATATCGTTATAGCACCTCATGAATGTGACAGCTGTCATTTTTCAAATCCTGGCCAAAACTTTTTTTTTTTTTAATTCCCAAAAGTTGATTTTGCAGTCCCTGAGCGAAATCACCTTCCCAGCAGGAGTAGAAAATTATCTCTGTTCTTGTTCATGAGGTGGGGTCATAAGAAGGCTTTGTTGAAAATTTGGTATAAAAATATTAAAAAACAATGACGTTATAAGGCAGTGTTGAATTTTGTGAACACAGGCTCATAACTTTGGTAATTTTTAATATTTTTAACACAAATTTACAACATAGCCATATATTTACAACACCTCATGAACGTGACAGCTGTCATTTTTCAAATTCTGGTCAAATGTTGTTTTCAATATTTTTACCCCAAATTCCTCAGATGTAGTCCTATCCACTCTGGCCAGAGTTTGTTTTGTTAACTTTTACTTTTTGAATATGCTAAACTTTTTTATGCTAATATTTTATTTTAATTAATTATTTGTAAATGCTCTTTACTGTTTTGGTTTGCATTTTATTTAATTGTCACTTTCTTTTGGTTATACTCTACATTTGTTTTTGTTTTGTTACTTAATTTTTGTGGATCACACTTTACATTTAGTTTCGTTGTTTTCCTTTTTTTTGTTGTTTGCATTTCTTTTGTGTTTATTTGTTGTTGTTGTACTCATTTGGGTAATTAATTGCATTTTACTTTTTGTGTTTTGCACTTATAATCTGGCCTTTTGGGAGGAGTGTTTACATGAGTGTGTGGACTTCAAGAGGTGTGTTCCCACGAGCTGAACACTCGGGTGGAGTTGTTTGCATGGTGTGAGAATTTCAGGAGTGTTATTCACATGGGGGTTAGGAGTTTGGAAGGGGTATTATTCACATGATAGTGAGGACTTTGGGAATTGACTTTACATGTATTAAGGCCTTCAGGTAGAGTGGTTCTCATGGGGTGTTTGGCATTGGGAGTGATGTGCTAATGAGGTGAGGACATTGGGTGGGCATTCTTATAGGGTTATAAAATTGAAAAGGGTGTGCTGATAGAGAGAGGACATTGATACAGGTGTATTTATAGAGTGAGGACTATGACAGAGGCATGCTCATGGAGAGAGGGCACTGGGGTTGTATACTGTTGGAGTGAGAACATTGGGAGGGATGAGTTCATGAAGAAAGGACAGTGGGAGGGGTGTGCCAGTGAGGTGAGGACATTTAAAAGGGTATATTACTGGGGTGAGGACATTGAGAGGGGGTGTGGCCATGCAGAGAGAAGTGTGGGAGGGTGCGCTCATGGGGTGATGACATTGGGAGGAGTGTACTTATGAGGTGAGGACATTGGGAGGGATTTGCTTATGGACTGAGGGCATCAGAAGACTTGTGCTCAGGAGGTGTGGACATTGCGCTGAGGGCATTGGGAGGGGGTTACTCATTGGCTGAGGATACTGGGAGGGGTGTGTCCATAGGCTGAGAGCATTTGGAGGGGGTCGCTCATGGGCCAAGAGCTTTGGTAGGGGTGTGACCATGGGTTGAGGACACTGGGAGGGATGTGCTCATGAAAAGAGTACATTCAAAAGATTGTGTACATGGGGCTGAGGACATTGAAATGCATTGTCAATATTACAAAACAATAGTCATTTAATACAACACTGTCATGGAAAGCCTCTGTTTTGACTGTACCAGCTATAAAATAAAGCTGAAAACTCTGCCAGGTGGAGAGCTGATTGTTGCATAACTATGATGACTAGTATGTATTTCAGAGATGATCTGAAATTATTATACTTAAGAATTTTAAGGCACTGTGCAACAGATACAGTACTTGGGAGTGTAGCACTGCATGTATTCATATGTGTGTGTCTCTGCATGTATGCACATGTGTAAGAGGACGAAAAGAACGTGTGCTTGCAAGTGAGCATCCTCTATAAAAACACATAATGGCAATTATAATAGTGGTCTTTCTGTTCTGAGGTGCCTTATGGATCCTGTACCCATGGGAACACTTTGTTCCTTTTTAGTGGGGACTGTACATGCATTTCAGTCCAGCTGTCTGCACTAGGTAGTTAGTGCCTTATGGCAGTTTCATTGTCTTGTATATATTTTGTTTAAAACCTTGAGATAAATCTAAAGTGAAAGACAATGAGATTTGTTTAAATTCACTATTATTCCTTGTTTCCCCTCTCGTGTCTGATTTAATTTGCCAGCCCCTTAGTTTCTGTTTGTCTTACAAATGCACCGAAAGGTCATCATGGTTTCAGACTTATCTCAAGATCTCCGGTGAGTCTGCATCAATCAGTTGCAAAACCAGTTCCTTTCTTTTGGGAATTACACCCTCATCACCCTCGACAGAGAGAAGATGGATTTTCTATTTTCTGCTGCTGCACTGCAAATCAACCAATCATACTGTGCCCAGCTCCTTGTTGTGAGCTCCCCTCGCCATCAGCCCTCTCTGAAGCGCTGATGATTAGAAAGATGGCATTACATGCCTTAAAGAACTCCTATAACAATGGCAATGTTAGAAGAACCTAATTTTAGACACGGCAGCTTTTATTGTTCACATATTTTCTATATTTTGTGTTCCTTTTTGCACATTTTAAAATTGGATCACAGCCACCCCACACACACACACACACACTATGTGCTTTGGCTGCTTGTCTACACCTGATATTGTATTCCCATCTGTAACATCAATTATTATTTTTTTTTTTTTAATACTCTCTGTGATTGAATGGTGAATCATTACTAATGGTACCTAAAGTCTTCACTCTCATCGATGATGACCAGTCCTTTGGTCCTAGGACCTGTAACTGCCTGTCCTTTTCTTTCTGTCTCTCTAAAGCACCCCCTCCCAGTATCTTTTCACAAGGACATTATGGAGTCACCTACTGACCTTGTCAGCTCAAAACTGCACGTGATGTTTTTTTTGTAACATTAAATTCCTAACTTGCCTTATTTTGCCACTCTGAGTTACAGATGGTTTAATTTGTAATGTTGCTTTGCCCACTTGTCCACTGTTTATATTCTGTCACCCCTGTGGTAATTTTTGCTATTTGGACGCTGGTAAATCTGTTACTTTCACCGTACGTCTTCTGGATTTCTTCCTAAGAAAAGGCATTTCTTTTGTATCGTATACTTACCTGGTCAACAAAAACTAACTAAGGAGGTAGCGAGGTCCATCAGAGCCCCAAAGGACAGAACCACATCCCACAGTAGCATACACAGCCAGGGAAACCTGCACACAGCAGGGGTAGCGAGGTCCACCAGAGCCCTAAAGGTAACTACTCTCCTCCTGCAGCTGAACTCTGTGAGGGGTGTTAACTTGTCGATGCTATGCATCGACTGCCCCAACCGCCCCAGCTACCCTCTCGCTCAAAGCCGGCCCTCAATTTAAGGAACACCCTAGTCACATGACTTCCTGTTCTTTCCTAAGTCCCCACTTTCCCATTTGCTGCTTATACTCGTTGCCCTCTAGAGGGAGCACTCCCCACCTAATACTTCCTGCAGAGTTGAGCCACTCTTTTCTCCTGCTGACCTTCCTACCCTTGCTGACTCTCTAGTCTCCCTCCCACTCCACTACCCCTCTCCCACTCTGTCTCCTACCCTGCCCTCTCCAACGCACCCAGCCCTCCTCTACCAGGCCACCAGTGCCTGCCCTGCACAAGTCCTTCTCCCCCCCCAAGCTCTGTATGACCTCCCTTGGCCACTAGGAGTCACTTGCGCCCTCTTGGCCTTCACCCCTCTGCTCTTCGGCTCCCACATAGCCCCGTGGGCCCTCAGACCAGGCGCCAAAGCATCCCCCCCCCTCGGAGATTTGAACCTTGTACCCTCAGCCTCAAAGTCCACAGCCCTGCCACTGTACCGTTGAGGCTGACCTACCCATTGGAGACTCTCGGCCAACCTCATCCTTCCCAAGGCTGCAGCCCACATAGCCATAGATACCTTTGCCCTCCCACATAAGCTGACCACTCTACTACTACTACTGGCACTTGCCATCTCCCTCACTGATGATACCCCCCCACAGCGACACACCTGTGCACCTTACCACCCCATCCACCCACGCCCACCCTGAACCTACTCCCCACTCTCCCCCACCCCTACCAACACACATCCCCTCCCTTTCCCTTCCCCACCCCTGGTCCTCCTCCCTCCTCGCTGTACCCACCCTCCGGACACTACCCATTCCTGTACATCCTCCTCTAGGTCAACCTCCTTATGCACCAAAACTAGCGCAAAGCGCTATCTTTCTCTTGCTAGAATCCTCTCTCTACTCCTCATACTGGCAGGTAACATCCACCCCAATCCTGGCCCCTTGTCTACTGGCCAGCCCAGGCTGCCACCTGTATCAGGGTTGCGCATTGCCTCAGTGAACATCTGCAGCCTCCTGAAGACATCTGCTGCCCTCCAGTGCTGGACCACTCAGCACAATCGTGATATCCTAGCCCTAGTTGAAACCTGGCTGTCAAAGACAACCCCTGACTCCTTCGTCTCCCTCCCTGGCTACATTCTCTTCAGGGAAGACTGAGTCAGCAAACATGGCGGCGGATGCGCCCTCTATATGCAGAACACCTTGTCAAGTCATGCTCTCCCAGTACCCAAGCCCTGTCCCTGAAAATCACACCAGACCCTGCAAGGGCCCCACTGATCCTCACCGTGACATATAGCCCCCCTCAGAACCAAACCCCAGCCATACATTCGCTCTCTGACTACCTCACCAAATTACCTCATAAGCTCGAGCAGATCCTCCTAGGGGACCTGAACTCTAACTGGCTTGCTAGCTCGAACTCGCACATCAAAGATTCGTTCTCAGCCCTTGATATGACACAACTCGTCTCCCAACCTACTAGGTACAACCCCACCTCTGGCACCGGCATCCTCCTAGATATTGTCCTCACTAACTGACCCCATAAGATCGCTGACCTACTTGTCCTCCCAAACGTGCTCAGCGACCACTCCCCAGTCTTAATCACATGGTCCACTCAAGTTCGGAAACCTGCCCCTAGGACAGTCCACCGACGGCGCCTATGCCCCAGCAACCTCTGTAAACTCAGGCTGTACCTAGCCCAATGAAATTGGACCCGCATTACGCACACCCCAAGTATAGACCTAGGGCTTGACTATTTCACTAGCTCTTTCAACAAGGCCTGTGACATTTTCGCACCCCTCACCAAGACCTTAACTAAGAGACAGAATGCCCCATGGGTTACCTCAGCGCTCGCCCACCAAATGCAATTACGGGACTACCTTTGACATAGAGCTGTGGAATCCGGTAAACAGGCTGATAGGTAGGCTTATAATGCCGAATGCCACAAGTACACCTGGGCCATCCATAAGGCTAAGGATGACTATTACAAATCCGCCCTTGCCTCCTCATGGGGTAATGCCCGGAACTTCTGAGTCAGTTTAAAGGAACTGAAAGGGAAGACGCAATCATACCCCCCACAATCCCAACTCGTTGTCAATCGCTCCATTATCACAGACCCCCAAACCATCGCTGACAGCCTCAACATCGCCTTCACTGATCTCAGCTCGGTCCTACCCAGCAACTTCTTTGACCCAGTTCCTCTCTTCCTACCACCCAGTCTTCACCACCACCCTTCTACCTCCGGACCATAACCCTGAAAGAAGCCAGGCCGTACCTACTCAAAGCTCTCAACAGCACCAGCCCCAGCAGTGACCTCCTGGACACTAGGCTACTTCGGCAAATATTGGATGCAGTACTCGTCCCCCTCACCCACCTGCTTAATCGCTCCCTCTGCCTAGGTCAGTTCCCTCTTGCCTGGAAAACGGCGATCGTCACCCCTATTCACAAAGGTGGGGACCACACCGCCCCCTGTAATTACTGACCAATTTCCATCCTCCCCTTGCTTTCCAAGGTGCTGGAAAAAACTGTGGCTGACCAGCTATCTGACTACCTTACCAAGCACAACATCATGTGCAGGACACAGCGCCACAACAGCCCTGCTAGAGTTCTTCAACTTCCTGCACACAGCCCTGGACACTGGGCACCTGGCTGGAGCTGTCTTTATCGACCTCTCCAAGGCCTTTGATACAGTCTGCCACTCCCTCCTGCTCAACTCCCTGTGAAATATCAGACTCTCCCAAGGGCCCCTCTCCTAGTTTGACAGCTACCTGTTCTCCAGGTCCCAGCACGTGAAAATCAATGGCACCCTATCTAACACCCAGCCTGTCTGCTCTGGTGTCCCCCAAGGCTTCCTGTTAGGCCCACTTATCTTTAACCTCTACTTAAACATGGTCGCCAGTGTCTGCGCTGGAAAAATCCTTCTCTGTGCAGACAATGCTGTCCTCCACGCCTCGTACCTCCACCCCACTGCCCTACAGAACATCCTCCAGCATTCCTTCACCAAGGCTGAGCAATGGTTCATTGACCACAAATTGGTCATCAACCTGAAAAAAACAAAATCTGTGCTCTTTGCTTACCATCAGAATAAGACCATAGATACCCCCCCTCCAGATCCTCCCCCGCACCCAGGTCCCCCTCGAACAAGTGACATTGTACAAATACCTGGGCATCACCTTTGACCCAACCCTCACCTTCCACCACCATATCGCTGCACTCTCGCCTGCCACAAACATACGGATCGGCCTCCTCTACCACCACAGGGACTGCCTGCCCCCCCCAATGCACTTCGTATTGCAGTCACCTCATCAGTTCTGTCCCTGGTAGACTATGGCCTCCCAATTTATGCTGCTGCTGACAAAACAGCCCTCAACAAAGTGCAACTGTCTGTTAACAAGGCCTGCGGGCTTCTGTTAGGTGCGGACAGGCGCACCCACACCTGCTGTCTCTACTCACTTGCCAGCATCCTCAACTTCAAAGAGAGACTCCTCTACCAATCCTGCCTGTTGGTGAAGAAAATTCTCCAGGGTCTCTTCCCCCCCCCCCCAGGTTGCTTCCTCCCTCAGTGTCGCCTGCCCTGTAGAATCTACCCGCAGTACCTGCAAACCCACCCTCACGGTACCCAGAGTCAATATCTCACTCGCACAGTGGTCCTTCCACTATAGGACCCCACTATGGTACGACTCCCTCCTGGCTACTATTACCAGCCTCGCTAGAATAGGCCCATTCAAAATTGCCCTCAGAAACCATCTCTTTGCCTCGTGCTGCTGCAGCTGTTGATAGACCAAGGCCTCCCCACTCTTTCTCCAGCCCCCTTGACAATGTCCCTTGGACAACTAACCGTCACCCTCTGCAGAACGTCTATTTCAGCACTACCGCTCTATATCCCCCCCCCCCAGCAAAAATCCCACTATTTTACCAAGTACTCTGCCTGTCTGCCCTCGTGTTGCTTCCCCTCTGGACTGTACCTCAGTCACTCTATATGGCAATCTGCCATACCCTTTCTACGCATTGCCAGCTCATGTACCTATGTAACCATATGAAGCTATGTTATTATATTCCTCTGTAACTGTATGGTGTTCTGTTTGTATGTAATATGTACTTTGTCTGATGAGGAGCCTTTGGAAACGAGTCCTTGACTCAAAGGATTGTAATTCCGGTTTGTACTAATAAATAAATAAAGTATGTTTTCCCCTGCAACATATTATGATGTCTCAAGCAGTGCATTCTGATGTAGATAATCACATTTAAGAGCTATTGTCACGCTTCATGCAGGCAACCCATACAGTGGAGTTGCTGGCCCTGTAGCTGTTTGAACAATATACTGATATTCCCCAAAAAATAAAGCCTGGCTCAGAATTTTGTAGTATGAGCTGAGCGGCCACTGAACACTGCAGCCCCTGCCCCTAGAAACAGCATAATTAGGACGCAAAGTGGAGAATGTGTTAGGATTGGGGAGGGGGGCTGCATAAATGTATTTAGACTATCTTTGTTGGCAGGTATTGAATGGTAAGGATGGAAGGGGAAGAGAAGTCTGAAGTGGGGGGCACGAAGTTAGAATGGGGTGCAAGGGGAGGGGCGCAGCCGCAGTTTGATAGACAGTGTGCTGCACACTCGAGCAGACTAGATAGACCAAAAGGCCCATATTTTCTTGCAGTTTCATGTTTGTTTGTGTACATGTATGGGGTATTATATATTTTACTTATTTAGCTGCTATCTTTTAGCACCATAAATGTATACCTGCCAGCAAAGATGACCTTAAGTGCATTCAAGCAGTCTCCCCCTCCCTGACCCCGTTACATTCTGCGCAGAGCACCTGCAGCCCCGCTCTCTACTTAGCGTCATAATTATGCTGTTTTTAGGGGCAGGGCTGCAGTGCTTAGTTGCCGCTGGGCTCGTACCTGGAAGTTACGAGCTGGACTTTACGGCGGTAATGCCTCTTTTTATATGTAACATAAAAAAATCTGTATATGGTTCAAATAGCTCGTAGGGCAGGCAACTCCATTGTATGGGTTACCTGTCTAGAGCCAACATTGACAGTTGCTCTTTAATGCATGTAGAAAAATATATAAAGCATAAGCTGTACCGTGTCTAAAAATTGTGTTTTTTCAAAGTGTTTCCAGAAATGTCGGGGGCTTTTTAAATTTTACTGGACTTCTAGGAAAGTAATTCCTTGTTCTATAAAACTTCAGGAAGACCATGTGATCTGGTGAGTTGCATCATGGCCACTTACTGTTACAAGCCATTTCAGCTCTTGCATTTCAGTCCATTCTGCTGTAAAATTGGGTCAAAGTAGAGGTGAGCCTCTTTTTGAATCGCAGTGCTGCATCTTAGTTGGGCTGTCCAGGGTAAAGTTCATTAAAATAAATAGTAACACACTCAGCATTCAACAAAAATAGCAGGCCTCTGTCTGGTCAGAGCTATTCTCAGTGTTGCCTCTTGCATCGAAATCAGGGTGGCCATATTCCACCATGGCAGGCATCTTTGGAAGGGTTGCAGGCTGCACAGGCTGTGGGATGGCAATAATTCTAAATTGGGCCTGGAGAGAGGGAGGCTGCCCACTCTGTAGACAGCTATCTTGTATCAGGAGTGAGGTATATTGGTTAAGGAGTAAGCTGTGGGAGCTGGGGGTGTCCAGGATAAGGGGTGGATATGGGCAGCAGAAGGGTGGGGCTGAGGGAGGCTGGGGCAACGCCTGAAATTACAGGACGTTATGTTACAGCAAGCAGGAGGGGGATATTAGGGACAGAGGACCCTTAGATAGGAAGTTGATGCTAAGGGAAAGCGACAGGGTGAACATTCTGAATACAAAGAGACTGGAGGGGAAGAGTCAGGAGGGGCTGTTGTAGGAAGCCTAAAACAGCAGACTGTGGGAAGGAGCTCCTAAGGTGAACAGTGCAAGAGAGGAAGAAGAGGGTCAGTTTAGAGATGCAGTCAGGGAAACTCGGTTATTGATGGAGGCTGACATAGAGTGTCACAATAAATTTGAGCTACTAAGCAACCTAGAGGGGAGGAAGGGTTGGTGGAAATGAGGAAACTTATACAGAGGCCGGGGAGGGAGTCGGATACCCATAGGGCATCACAGACCAGCTATGGAAAGGATAGACATAGTCCCAGAGGAGAAGGAAACATATATGTTAAGCAAATGGGAGATGCAACATATTCCAGACATGAGGAGGAGAGCATGATTGGAGAGAAACTGGGAGACAAGGAGGTGGGAGAGGAGCCCCTTCAGCTGGGAGGTCATACCAAGGATGGGGTCCTAGCTAAGGGACCCACAGAGAACCTCTGGAAGCAGGGGTACTATTACAAGGGGGGAGATGGTGGTGTGGGGAAAGGGGAAACCATCAGGGCCAGGATAAATGGTTCAGATAAGAGAGGGTTAAAGGGGACACCTATTCAGAGGGGGTTTGAGTTAAGTGGGCAAAATAGCAAGGGAGGCAGAAAGGGGAGGGTGACAAGGGGGTCTCTAATAAGGCAGGAAGACTCCCATGAAATTGAGATCATGAATAAAGGGGGAGCTGAGAGGGCATAGTGGAGGTAACCATAAGGATGATGGCGGTGTTAAGGTTCTGTTACTGGGAGACTCGATGATTAGGGGTATCCATTGGGAGGACAGGGGGTGGATGCCATAGCCAGGTGAAGGTAGTGAGTATCTCTGGGCGGCTGACAGTGCACAGAGCAAAGTTCATGGTGTATGAAATGGTTAGGGATTGTGGAGGAAACTGGATTTCCTGGTGCATTTGGGAACTAATGATCTAGAGGAAATAGCATTTGGAAATCCAAGCAAGGTTCCAAGAACTTGCCAGAGTCTGTCGGATAATGGATGCAACATTTCCTTTTAGGAGATATTGCCAGTACCAAAAGGCCTCAGTGGAGAAAAAAAAAGCTCCTGAGGGTTAATGACTTAGCTCAGGAAATTGGGGTAGAAATGGGTTGGGGGTGTTAGGGAACTGGAATGAGTTTGGGAGGATAAGGACTATATGCCAAGGACAGGTTTCATCTTGCCCCATTAGGGAAGAAAGATCCTTAAACAGGGATGGCTGACTACATACAAGAAAGGTGGGGTTTAAACTTGTAAGGGGGGAAGGGATGAGGGAGGGCTGACCAGAAGCCCTCTCCTCCAGATGAGGGAGTAGCCGTCAAGCCCAAGAGGGAGGGAAACAGACTGGAGGTGGAGGTTTCAGGAGGAGCAGGGGAGGATGGAAGTATAAGGAATCTGGGTGGGTTAGACAAAGAGGATCAGGGATAAGGGGTGGGGTTGGTGTTAGTAAATGCCAGGGCTTGGGAAACAAGTTGCGGAGTTCAGGCCATGCTGTTCGGGGGGTGGATGTGGCGGCGGTCACGGAGACGTGGGCCAACAAAAACCACGACTGGGACCTAAATGTACAGGGTACACTATGCTTAGGAAGGATAGAAAGGAGGTCAGAGGGGTGGAGTGGCTATGTTCATTAGAGATGATATAGAAATTGCTATGGTAGAAGAGGCAGAGGGAAGCGTGGAGGCCTTATGGGTCACCACGATCCCCAGCAGGAGATAAGGTCAAGCTGGGAGTAGCATATAGGCCCCAGGGATAGTGATGTTCTAGAGGATGGTTTGCTGGACAACATCATTGCCCAGTGTGGTCCAAAAGGGAAGGAGTGGTGTTGATGGGGGACATTATATGCCAGGTACAAACTAGGGAACCATGTCCTCTAAGGTGGCCAAGGAGCAGAGGCTGCTGGATGGCTTCCAGGATGTGTTCTTAACACAGCATGTGATGGAGCCCACAAGGGAGGGCATGTCCTGGATGTGGTTCTGGCAGATGGGGATCTGGTAAGGAACATAGCTGTACAGGACCCCCTGACTGGGAGTGACCACAATACTGTCTGGTTTCAAATAAGCATGGGGGGAGTGGGGGTGAGATCTAGGACACTGGCAGTGGACTTCAGGGGGGCAGACTTTATGGGCATGGGAAATTTCTCAAGGATCACTTGAAGGGGATTACCTCAATGACAAGTGTGGAAAGGAGATGGGAGGTCATAAAACAGGGACTTCATGAGGCAGTCAGGATCTCGCTAAGTTGAAACGTAAGGGAGCAAGGTCACATAAACCATGCTGGTGGTCCAGTGAGGTACAGGTAGCAGTCAGAGAAAAGAAGGCGGCCTACAAAAATATAAAACAACAAGAGGGATAGGGATAAGAAATGTACCAGCTTGCATCTAGAAAAGTCACCCATATGGTGAGGGGCAAAGTCCAGTAAAACGAGCGGATGGCACAGGGGATACATGGAGGAAAAGGGTTCTTCTGGTACATTGGGGAGCGGAGAAAAAACTAAGGAGCCATCTCAGCAGATTGAGATCAGAAGGAGAGTGGGTGGAAGAGGCGAGGGACCAGGCAGAGGCATTTAGCAGTACTTTGCCTCTGTGTTCACTAGGGAGGGATGGGATATCTACAAACAAGGCATGAAGGGATGGAAGCGGCAGGGAGTGGGATCAGGGAGCAACAGAAATGGAGCAAGAGGGAGGAAAGGTACCCCAGGGGGTCATCTGGATAAGGATAAAAAGACCAGTAAGAGGGAGGGACGGATGATGCTATCTCCACCAAAGGGTGTGGTTAGCCCTCAAGGCCCTAAAGAAAACAAATCTCCTGGGCGGATGGCATTCATCCGAGTACTATGGGAATTGGCGGACATACTGGCTGCACCCTGGCGGAGCTTTTCAGCAGGTCACTTGAGACAGGGAGGGTACCTAGGAGTTGTCGGAGGCACATGTGGTACCAATCCATAAGGGGGTCGGGGAAGTACCAGGTAATTATAGACCCATCAGTTTGACCTCGGTGGTGGGAAAATTAATGGAGAGTATTCTAAAGGAACGATTGGGGGTGTACTTGGAGGAGGTGGGAGGTCTGGATAGTCGGCAACATGGGTTTGTGCCAGGTAGATCATGTCAAACCAACCTTGTGGAGTTCTATGAATGGGTAACATCAGAACTGGACAGAGTAAGCCTGTGGATGTATTATTCTTGGACTTCAGCAAGGCGTTTGACTCTGTCCCCAATGGTCTGGTGGAGAAACTGATGGGGTTAGGAGTAGGCCCTTTGATGGTCAGATGGATTGAAAAGCTGGCTAGCTAGGACGCACTCGAGAGTAGTGGTCTGTGGGGAGCTCTCGAACCCTAGAGGTTGGTAGTGGGGTACCACGGGGCTCGAGTCCTGGGTCCGATCCTGTTTAATGCATACATATCGGACATCAGGGAGGTATAGGGTGTGAAATGAGTCTCTTCATGGATGACTCCAAGATGGGAGCAGTAGTTGAGGGAGAGAGGAGGGTGGCCCTGCAAGGACCTGGACACCCTGGAAAGCTGGGCTCACACATGGAATTAAATTTCAATATCACCAAGTTCAAGGTGTTGCATCTTGGTGGGGAAACCCTAAGCACAGGTACACCCTGGGAGGGAGGCTGGAGGCCTCAATAGGGAAAAAGACCTAGGGGTCATGGTGGATACATGTATGAATAACTCTGAGCAGTGCAGGAGGCAGCTAGCAAGGCAAACAGGATGTTGGGATGCATCGTAAGGGGATCACCTCTAGGAGCAGGAAGTGATTCTGCCGCTGTACAATGGACTGGTTAGACCACACCTTGAGTACTGTGTGACAGTACTGGAGACCACATTTGAAGAGGGACAACAGCTCCTGGAGAGGTACAGAGGAGGGCAACAAAGATGATCTGAGGGCTGGGATTTGACTTATGAGGACAGACTTGAGGAGCTCTGCCTGTTTTCATTGGAGGAGAGGAGACAGGGGGACATGATTGAGGTCTTCAAGTACCTCAAGGGAATAAATAGGGTAAACATGGAGGGATCTTTAGACTAAAGCAGGAGGTATCACCAGAGGGCATGGTTTGAAGTTGGAAGGTGGAAGGGTGAGGGGGAAAAGAGGAGGGTTTTTCACCGAGAGGTGGTGGACCCTTGGAATGCATTGCCTGGTGAGCTGGTTCAGAGATCCACAGTGGAGGGCTTCAAGAGGAGGTGGGACAGACACAGAAAGTGGATGTATCAGATGATAGCCTGTCCGGGGGTGGGGATGGATGATAGGGTTTCTAGAGAACAAGGGATGGGAGGATCTCGGCACCCAACTAAGGATCTAGGTTCGAGCAGACTCGATAGACCGTAAGGCCTAATCTGCTGGCAAATAGTATGTTAGTATATTTATATAGTCACTGTTTCAGACTTGACCTGCTTTTCATCTACTTAATGTCTCTAGAGGAATTAACTTTTTTTTTTTAATTAAGTGTATTATTCATTTTTTTTGTTGCAAATGAACAAAATAACAAATGTTCATAGACTCACTGCTCATCCTCCCTTGCCTCTCAGATAGTACCACTTACCGTCCCACTAACTTAGGTCCTTCTGTTACCGTCTTTAATATTGTTTAGAGATCTTTCCACTCCTTTACCCTCATTTGTCTAGAGCAACCTCCATGCCCCAGTACAAGTGAACAACATGAGTTCTATAGTGATGCTATGCAAACAGGCATTTGTCAGTGCCGAATGTTTGCTTGCTGGCACTGGCATTGGTAGTGTAGGAGTTAGAGAGCTGCATAATAGGAATGGCAGTGAAGTATTGCACTGAAGCCAACCCCACCACCGCCCTGCAGAGACTGACAGGCATTGGGGTGTGCCTTTGGGTGTCAGGCATAACAGCCATGCCATTTCACCTCACCCTACCCTGCAGACACCGACAAGTGTCACGGTGTGCCTTGGGGTCTTTGGGCCTTATGCTCATCCCATTCCATAAGGAAATACAGTAAGATGGGTGCAGTATAGGAGCACGGGGTGAACTTTTGGGCTGAAGAATCCAAGGCACACCTCGATGTCTGTCATTGGCTGCAGGGTGTGGGTGGGGGTGGAATGGTATGAGCATTATAGGCGACAGTCCCAAGTGACACCCCTGGTGCCTGTCAGTCTCTACAGGGTGGGGCGTTATGGCTGGAAACCCTAACGCCCCAGGCTTTCATTGGTATTTTCATTCCAGTTTTTCAATATCATTTTTTTGTGACCCCCACCTCATGAACAGTGGCAATATCAGTTTGTTAGCGGAAAGCTGATTTTGCACAGCGACCACGCCATTTGGCACCACGGTGCGAAAACACATTTTGAACAGGATGTGAAAAATGACAGCTGCACTGTTAATGAGGAGGTGCAAAAATGGCAATGTTGAAAATTTGGAGTGAAAATATAAAAAAACTGGTGAAGTCACGAGCGTGCATAGAAACTGTAATTAGTTTGGGGACTGTTTACAGCAGATTGTCAACACAGGCATTTTGGGACCTCCGCTCATGAACAGTGTCACTGTGATTTTCGTAATCTGTCCCGTACACTGATTTCCCACAGCGACCATGCATTGCTGCGCCGGAAGTCCGAAAACACATTTCGGCCAGGGTGTGAAAAATGACAGCTGTACTGTTCATAAGGAGGTGTGGAAAAATGCCACTGTAGAAAATCTGTACTGAAAATATTACAAATTTGTGAACTTATGAGGGTCCGTGGAAACTGCCAATGCACGCTCGTAACACAGTCATTTTATGGACTTTTGTCACCAAATTTTCAACATAGTCATTTTAAGACCTCTGCTCATGAACAGTGTCATTGTGATTTTCTTGAGCTGTCCCAAACATTGATTTAGCACACCGACCACTCCATTGTGTGCTACATGTGCGAAAATGCATTTTGGATGAGATGTGAAAAATGACAGCTGTACTGCTCATAAGGAGGTGTGGTAAAATGGCAATGTTGAAAATCTGGAGTGAAAATATAAAAAATTTGCGAAGTTACGAGCGTGCGTAGGAACTGCATAACATCTATAAAAGTAATTTTGGGAATTTTCACCAAATTTTCAACATAGGGTGCTGGGGAGCCTACCTCATGAATTGTGACACTGTTGTTTCGTTACTCTGTCCCGAAAGGTGGTTCCGCGCAGTGACCGCAAAATCACCTTTCGGGACTGAATAACAAAATAACAGTGACTGAGTTCATGAGGTGGGGTCCCAAGAACCCCATGTTGAAAATTTGGTGAAAAAATTCCCCAAAATGGCCAAGATATGCACCAAAGTTGACCCCCCCCCCACTTATGTAATTATACAGCTTAGCGGCATTTCTTCAGTTCGTGGTCGGCTTTGAAGAGTGCAGATGTGTTCCCGGTTCACCGAAGAGCATCGCCGGGCTCGAGGAGTAAGTATGGGATCGGTGTGTGTGGGGAGGTGGGTGCTGAGAGGTTGTGCAGGATTGCGGGGAGGCGTAGAGACGGTCAACGAGGATCATTTTTTCTTGCAGTTTTTTTTTTTCCCTTTTTCAGGAAGACAGCGCGGGACTTTTGCCATGCTGGGGTGGGCTCCCAGCATGGCATCTGGAAGGTTGTTTGGGAGGGCCAGTGGAGCATGACTGGGGATTGGGCACCCCTGTTGGCCATAATGGACGTCGAACTGTTGCCACGCTGGGGTGGGCTCCCAGCGTGGCAGTTGGAAGGTTGTTTGTGGGGGGCCAGTGGAGCCGACGGGGGATTGGGTACCCCCATTGGCCATTCCGACATCGGACTGTTGCTATACTAGGGTGGGCTCCCAGCGTGGCACCTGGAAGTCTGTTTGGTGGGGGCAGTAGAGCCGATGGGGGATTGAGCACCTGTTGACCATCGTTGTCGCGGGTGGGGGACTGCATGAGCATGCTTGGGTGGGCTCCCAGCGTGCTACTAGGTGTTCAGGCCAGGGGGGGAAGAAGAACTGTCTATGACAGAAAATTCAGATGCAGTGTGATGTGCAGGCAATTTGCATACTGCTGATGACGGCAGTATGCAAATTGCCTGCATGTTACCACCGCTGATTGCAGTGGTTTTTCACTTTCAACTGTATGCCACTGCATCTGAACTGCTGTCATGGACAGCTCTGACATGTATTGGTGCGGTGAGACAGCGCCTGCAAAAGGAGCAGGGTATTGAAGGCGTAAGCACACTCTCTAAACTGATATGGTGGCACTATGTTTCTTGCACATGCGTGCAAGCAAACATAGAAATGTATCATCTTCACTCTGATATGTTGCCTCGTAGTTTAGAATGTAATGTGCAATCAGAACTCAATTTTAATGTTGCTGTGCATTGGTGCTACTGCTAGTGTTTGAATGTCAGATTTGTTTTCTCCACTGAAGATAACAAGTCGCCTCAGAGACCTCTCGAAGTCCATTCAAGTCCTTTTATTTGTAAAAGCTATTGTTATTTCTATTTAGTTCTTAATATTTCAATTAGTTAGGTATGTTTTTATCTAACTTTGTTATTTTAGCAGTATTCTCTGGTTCTCATCTGTTCTCTGGAACTGGAGAATAGTACATTTTGCAGTTCCTGCTTAAACATGGTAACTGCTTTTTGGTTACAAAAACATTTAAAACAACCACACTTATTTTAAAATTTTTGTTTAGAGGTTTACACATTTTATTGTCTAAGGAACCAGCAATACTTTACGGCTAATTTCAGTGGACTAGTAAGACTGAAAGGCCTAGGAAAAGGACAGGGCCTACATGATTTAAAAATTGTGAATCCTGTCACAAGATCTTGGCGAAGGCAGACCACCACAGTCTGCGTTTTGTTTGTTTGGGCCCTGACCACGGCTGTATACATTGTGATTTGTGTAAACTTTCCTGACTTAAAACACAAAAGAAAAGGGCTAATCGTGGTGTCTCAATCTGCCACTGATTCACCTAGCAGCTCTTTTATAAAAAGATAAATAAGTACAGTTGGGTGGATCCCATCCAGCCCTGTCGCCTTGTTTTCCTTTAGAGCGTTCAACCCATGGCAGACTCACTCTTCCATAAATGGACTTGTGTCAGCCCTCCTGTGCTTATTAATTCATGTCTGCCCCCCTCCCCCCCCCCAATCCACTGTGAATACCGAGCAGGAGTATTCATTTCACATTTTAACTTTTTCTTGGTCTTCCTCTGCACAGTCAAGTCTCCTAATCTTAACTACACCACCGTATGTCTTTTTCTCACTTATACACCTGAAGAAAGTCTTATTTCCATTCTTGATCTCCTGGGCGATCCTTTCCTCAGTTTGTGCCTTTGCGCTATCCTTACCCTCCTTCCTGCTTCCCTTTGTTTCTCTAGATATACCTCCCCGTCCACCTCAGGCATTCCATGGACCTCTGACTGTAAAAGTTAAACACAGGCGCTTTGAAAAATGAATACTGAATATGAAGTTAATTTAGACAGGTTATATAGTTTTTGTCTAATTTCCCGGGGAGGGGGGGGGTGTTGGAATGGAAAACTAACTGCACTGCTTTATGCTGCATAATCTCCGTGGCAGCTAAAACTGAAATTATTGTGGTGTGAGAAGTATTGTCTGAGGTGTGTGTGTGGTCTGATCTGATACCATGTCTCAGCATGATTGAAAGGGCATCAGTCTGATGATAATGACCACCAGCAATATTGACTATCAGGCTCTGGTCATAATGTGTTGCATACAAAAGCAAACGGCAAGGAAGTTTCCAACTTAATAGTTTTGACTACCTTGGCTGCTATCTGGCTAATAGCCAGTCAGCAGCAGAGGCAACCAGTGATGATCCTAGAGTCGTGCTAGTGCACTAGGTTTTGTTGTACACAACATAGCATTTCAGTTGAGAGTAAACAGTGTGCACTTTTTTGTCTTGATGTTTCTTTTGCTTGTGGTCTTTAAAGCCAGCAGTGTGTTTTATAGTTTGTGGATTGTGTGAGTGTCTATCCAACTAAAGACTAGACATGTGAAGAATCTAAATGTGCAGAGGTGAAGGCAAGTGTGCCTGACTGAGCTGTTCATTAATTTAATGTTTTTGGTTTCTTTTGTTCCTAATTTATTTGTCCGCCTGCCACTGGCCACTCCCATCACCGCCACCGGGCAACATGCCAACCATCACCTCTCGCCAATTTTTGTGGCACCAGCTGGCCCGGTGCTGTGGGGAGACCAGCTTCATCCCATCGGTTGGCTTGTTTTTCGCCTCCGTTTTGTCCCGTCCCAAGCGCGGAGCCAGTGACGCCAGTGGCCGAGCCGTGCATGCTTCCGTACACGACACGCTGGGCGTCTTGCTCAGCTCCACACCCCTTGTGTGGGTCTGCTGTGCCAGCCCCCAGCCACTGCCGGGGGCCAGTCAAGCAGCGGTCTCTGTCCTCACCCCTCCTCGGGAGAGGAGAGCTGTCCTCCGGACGCTCGATCCTCTCCCTCCCCGGCCAACCCCTGGTGACCTGCTCGCACCCCAAACACGGGTCACCAACCTGGCAGGAGGTAAGGCTTGATGCCTCAGCCCTCCACGCCACTGGGCCGAATTTAATGGTTTTTAACCCAGTGTAATAAAACACAAATAAATGAAATGACACAAATTGTATTGTGTTTTAATTTCGTGAAAAAATGCTCCGTTTAAAAAAAAAAAAAAGTACTCCTCAGTCAGTAAGTTTTGTCATTTGTACACATCTGAATTTACTTTTTATTTCATCCCTTATCAAAAGTAAGGAATAAATTACTGATCCTGAAATCTTATCGGTAGTAGTGGCAGCTTCCTTTGCTGAAGTCTGTGGAGCCAATGTGTAACGTGGCCTTAACTATACCTTGGCTTTCAACCTATATTGTATGCAGGTTCTGGGTTGGCACTGGCAGTATTGCAGTGTTTATTCTCTTGTGAGTCCGTTGTCTTAGGCCCTGTCCACAATACACCGATCTCACCCCTCTGTAACATTACAGGGGGTCCAAACCGTTACTGCAACGGTTTACGCTTACACCTGTAATGTTATAGGTAGCGTTTCCGTAACCGTTGTCAAAACCACCTACGAGGTGGTTTCTCCAGTACTGCCTCTGTACCATTACCGGCTGTAGTGTGGACGCATGAGCGTGTAACCCCACCAGTGCCCGTAGTGTAGCGCGCACTGCATTGTGGGAGAGGGCGCCGACCATAATGGTTGCAGTGCACCCACAATGTGGACAGGCTGTGACGTTCCCAAGCCGTTACTGGGACTGTTCACCGGTAGTGTGGACACACTGTACTGGTTACCGTCTGTAACGGATTGGAACTGTTGCATTATTTTGACGGTGTAGTGTGGACGGTTCCTTACAGACCACCATTATCTGTGGGGGTTTCTGCTGCTGATCACTCAACCAAAAAGGAGTGTGTCTGTATGGTGGAGAGTGACTCTTAGAACACAGAAACATTACTTAACTGAACTGTAACTTTCTTTCTTCTTGAGGCTTTCCTCCATAGAGCCGCACTTATCTGCCTACTGTCCCTTGGACTTGTGGGAATTTTTTATATCTGTATTATCTATCTGCTCCTTTTTTATGCATCACAATTTATGGACTGCGTAGGCAATTATGGGGGCAGTTGGGTGCTTTTTTTTTTCTTTGCTTGTGTTTTGCTGTGTGTTTTAAAATGTTTAATATTTAAAATTTGAAGTAGTCATTGCTCAGCAATATTCCTTTCTTCAGTAGAAAAAAAACTACTGAAGTGGTTTGGGCCAGCACTACTGTGTGTCCATGGTGCCCTACATTTTTACCGTGCGCATCGTGTGCACTGGCCTCAAAGGTTCTGGTTCCCGCAGTGCCCTAGTGCTGCCAGCTAAAACTCATAAACAGTATAGCTCTATTGAAAAGATACTGTAGAAAACCATCAATTACAGTTCAGTAACTTTCTTTTTCTATAATAACTCATGTGATCCCCTCCTCCCTGTTTTACTTCTAGTAGTTGGTGCTATATGTGTGGCTACGGAAGAGTCCTTGTTAGAAGAAAATGTTACTCAATTGTAACTATTTCTGTAGTGCTCCACATTGTCACTAAGAATTCTTAACATATGAGTAAGATGTAACCCCCTGCTAGAGACATAGGCACAAGCTCAAAGCTGTGACATCAGGACTGAATGTTGCTGGCATGAGAGTTCCACAGCCTCTAACTGACCAGTCTCTGCTAGCGTGAGGAAAGGGAACAGCAGTTTTCAGGTAACTCCTGAATTTGATGTGTTCGTTCATGGCAACATACCTCCCTCCCAGCCTTCCCTGCCTGGGTTGTGTGCATGGGTGTAGGCAGGCATACTCCAAGCACTCCATGGTGTGCAATTTTATTTAAGGGGGTAGCAAATAGGCTCTGAACTGCTTCCTTTTCCCATGAAAACTAACAAAGAAAATACTGAACCTGTCCATAATTTTATTCATAGGAGTTGAAACTAGAAGGACTGGTCACTAATACTCTCTTTGCATCCCAAGGACCATACAGCTTTACAGGCTCTGGGCTGGTATGTGGGTGTCTTAGGGAACAATGCATGGAATTTGTATTTACCCATGCATGGCAACAACCACTGTCATGATATACAAAAGTTGTATTTATTTTGCCAAATGAGGCAACAAACACGGCCCTAGTGTACATTTGTATATTGTCTGACGACACACGGGGGCAGGAGCTCACCCTAACAAGGGAGGGGGGGGAGCAGTGAGTCCACTTGGTGTGCAGATCTGAAATCCCTGCCTACACCCCTGGTTGTGTGCGTTTGAGGTGCTCTTTGTATACTAATGTTATTTACTTGCTAATGCTCCTCCCTTCAGTGGGAAAGATCTAACCGCTGGAGAGAACCACACATGAGAAGTGCAGGTGGTCTCCCAGTTGCAGTTGGATGGTTCTGGGTTTCCACTCTTCATGCCGGAATGATACAGTATGGCTGGCTATGGATCTAAATTACAGGTGAGTGATTTTTTTTCGCTTGACGTGCACAGTCACTGACCTGAGGCCAGGCACTGCTGCACTGTTCTGGATTATTCTTCTCTTAAACTTTCATTGCTACTCTGACTGGTATTATAATATATTAACAAAAACCTCTCCTTGAATTTCAGGAATGTGCAAACATGGCTAAATGCTAATAAGCTCATCCTCAACACAAAAAAGACACAGTCCATGCTATTTGACACTGCCCCCAAAATCCGGGCCTGTAAGGAACCCCACTTAGTCCATGACTCTGGAGGGGTTTCTCATTGACTGTGTCACATCCTTCAAATACCTGGGATCCTCCTTGATAAATCGCTTGATTTCAGTCTGCACATCCAGTCAACCTGTAAAGCAACAAATGCCAAACTTGGAATCGCCTATAACACTTGTCACCTGCTAACACTATCCGCCAAAATGTCAATTGCCAAGGGTATTCTGCTTCCAGCACTGACATATGGTGTCTCCACTTTTGCTAATGCCCATAAGACTGCTCTCCATAAATGGGATGTCGTGTATAACAACATATGTCGGTATGCCTCCTCTTCCCATCGCCTCTAGCACCATTGCGCACTGTATAGCGACCTAGGCTGGCTCTCCCCAACTGCCTACCAACTATACTCCCTAGGGACCCTCACAGACTCTGTAATCCGTAACCAAACCCCCTCCTCCCTTGCAGCTCTACTTGTACCATGGACACCTGCCCATGGACTACGCTCAGCAAACAAATTTCTACTTACCATACCCAGGTGTCTTTCTTCAAAAGGCTCTGGAGCATTTCACTGCACCGCCCCAGCCACCTGGAACTCCCTCGCTCCTGCCCTGAGGCAGGCTAACTCCCACCCAATCTTCAAAAAAGAACTATATCTCCACCTATCCCGGGACCCGTGCACATGCTTTGATCTCACTTAATGTCTCACAGCTAACCACCCTATTTCGCCCAAGACACTGCTGCATTTCTAAACAAGCTTTGCTATAAAATGTCTTTATAGCTGCCACTTAGCCCAGTTTCAGTTGTTATTTACATGTACTAATGTCACTTTTGTCATCTCTGCATAGCTATATGTATTATCTCGAGTACTGTCTGACTTGATCTGTATTCTAACCTACCTGTACTATATACTATGTATTGTATAATTTCATCTCATTTTATGTATGTATTCTCCCAGGTCATGACTGAAAATAGTCAACTTTGGCTAGCGCACCTAACCTGGTTAACAAAAAATAAATAAATACTGCTCTTAGGATGACTTTTCTACTCTAACTGGATAAATATTCCCTTGGACTGACCGTGTTACTCTGACCTTAATTTCTCTTTCCTTGAGCTAACTCTGCCACTTCTAACCTGGATTATTCTTAACTCAGGCGAACTCTCCTGGTCTGGCCTAGATTACTCTTCAATTGAGTGAACTGTGCTGCTGAGTCCTGGATAGATGATGCTGTTCTGACTGGGATTGCTCTTCTCTTGAACAGGTGCTGTGTTGCTGTGTCACACAGAATCACAGAAATCTGACTGCAGAAAGGGACCTCATCGGCCCATCAAGTCTGCCCTTCCCCTACTCATCTCCACTTCCCTCCCTTCCCAATCCCATATGTCTGTCATGGATTCATTTTTCCCTTGGACTAATTTCAACATGTAAGTCTCACTGGAGTTCTCTTTCCTGGGGTGGATGCGCGTACGAGGCCTGAGTAACGTTTCCCTTAGATGAAGTTCACTACATAGGCCCGGATAGCTTTTCCCTTGGGTGGACAGGGCTGCCCATCTGGCTTTTGAATTGCTCTTCCCTCAGATGGACAGGGCTTCACCACAGGTGACTGGATTACTCTTTACTGGGGCAGCTGCATTACATGTCCCAGGATTGCTGTTTCCTTGGACAACTGCATTACTGTAGTCTGACGAGTGCCTTCCTCGTGCAGTCTGCACTACAGGGACCTGAATTGCCTTTAATGTGGGTGGGCTGTACTATTGGGGCCTAAATTGCTTTTCCCATAGAAAAAGGTGATTTACAAGGGCCTGGTTTACTATTTTTCTCCGACGGACAGAACTACATTTCTGGGGCCCGAGCGTCTTGTTGGACAATTCCAGAAAGCCATGCAGTTTACCATGTTTTGTGATTTCTCTAGTTTACATTTTTTTGAGCCAGTCAGGAGTTTCCTTGCAGAATGCTTTTGTTTTGGTAATTGGTTCTGTGAGAGGTAGAATTCAAGACAGTATGCAGATTGTTCAGAGAGCCCAGCCCCCATCCCCCCACGAGCAGCCCCCAACTTGGAGTGATCTATCTTGTCTTGTCAGTGAGCAGGTGGCAGGCCATACTGAAAGCTAGTGCTGCTAAGCCCATGATAAATGAGTTACGAAAACCCCTCTGGCTCTACTGGGTTCCATGTACAGACCAGAAAGTAGAAAAAAATTTAATTATGGAACAGATAGAATCATGGGGAGAATAAATATGTTTTCCATGATAGGAGAGCTGGGGCAGAATGTAATGCCCTGCACATTTTTATTTAGTTTTTGTTTGCTAACTCCTTAGAGGACCCCGAAGACTTTGATTTTTACAGCTGGAAGCTGATCTTAAGTGCTGCAATACCTCATTTTCCCAGAATGCAGGTTTTTTAGATAAGGCGAGTAATCAGAAAATTGAGGCAAGGTGTTTCCTGACACCGTAATCTTATCTGCATCACAATAGGCTTTACCATTTTTATAGTTGGAAACAGCTGCCAGACTCTTCTTTCCCACTGTGTCAGTAGGTACTTGGCCTTCTCATTGCCAGTCTGCAGACAAAACTTACTTCAGCTGATGGAAGTTGAGTAAAGTTCTTTGAGAAATTGTGGTTGACTGTTTGAAGACCAGTTCATATTAAAGGGTAATTTGCAAATTGCAGGTTTTTTTACAGTATGTTCTTTTTTATACATTCTTTTTTTCCCAGGTACCAAGGCTGCCCACCTCAACCAGGCAACCTGCCAGCCCCATCTGTCTCCCTTCTTTGTCACTTACCTGCCCCCAGAGGATCCAATAGCAGCATTTCCTCCTCCCAGCAGGGCATTTCCCCTCATGTGGTGGGGTCCTTCCAGAGGTCCGCTTGGTTATGGTTTCTCTGTTGGGCCCTTCTGGTATGAGGGCCAGAGGGCAGTCTAGAGTGATGGAGCCATTCCGCTGCACTTTGAGGAGTTACCTTGTCCTATGCCCTTCCTCCATAGATGTTGCCTGCGAGGGCTTCTGGACATGCTTGTGCACGGAAGTATGTGACCTATGTGCAGGAGCCAGGCTGCGTCCCTGCCTTCCCTGTGATTCGCCACCTGGCAGTGTCATTGCAGGGGAATGCAACCCTCTCTACACAGGGATGGAGTGGGTCTTATTGGGTGCTCCGTGCTATTGCCCTTGGCTGACTCCCAGTGACCTGGACTCATTCCCAAATCCAGGTTGCCTTCATGAGCTTTAGCCCTACCTCTGTGCTGATGGGTCAACCAATAATGTTCTTTTTTAAAATTAATGTAATTGCTTATGCCATTTTTACCCCCATGGTTTTTTCCATGTCCACCACCAAGATGATGTGGCCACCATGGTCAGAAGCTTCCTTCCTCCAGAAGGGCAAGCGTAGGGCTGCCTTCACAACTGACACCAATGCTGCTTCTTGGTTAACTGTCAGGGTGATGCATGGATGTCGATCGGGCGGTCCCTTTCCTGGGATCCAAGTGTCACACCTCTGGGGCACACTCAGCCCCCAGCCAGTCTCAGTGTGGGATTCCAAGGCTTGCACACAACCCCCAGTGTCCCATTTGGTAGTGTGACACACTGCTGTGGCACCACTGGGCCAGCACTACACTGATGTTCTCTAGTGGCAGCCTCATCAGATACAGTATGTTATGTACACTGGTCTGATTTCAATTCACATGACTTGCATGCCGATATCAGAAAAATAGAACTGTCTCTTATCTTAGGTTCAGTTTTTCTACTTATCTGTAGCAGTACCTCATCTAACAATGCATCTTTTTTGAATTCATGTGCATTTCCAACTTTTCTTTTTTTTGAACTTGGTATGTAACAGGGCTGTCATTGACTTGTTTTAATATAGTCGGCTAGTAACTGTTTGTCAGGACGATATACTGAAGCTGTTGCATATTTTATTTATTTTTTCCTTTCTATTTCTACCCTTTGTCATAACCCCCTTCCTGTCCTGAGCAGTCAGTCAGCTCCATCGTCTCTGTCCCTAACTCTTGCTTTACTGCCAGGTTGTGAGGTGGCAGGCAAGGCTACGTGAGGCCAATGTGTACCGGTTCCTATTTTCTCACAACCCCTTATGATGTAACTTTTAAGGGGGTCATGGGGTCCCCACGTGCTACATGCGTTTCTTGGAGTGTTCGTGAAATCACCTTTTGGGATGGATTTGAAAAAATGTCAATTACCTTGTTCATGAGGTGGGGTCCCAAAAAGGCAATGCTGAAAATTTAGTGTGAAAATATTGAAACTGACAGTTATGAGTAAAAGTTCAAAAGTGCAGGAGGCGGTGAGGGGAAAAAAGGCTGCCTACGCATGCTTAAAGAACTCAAGGGGGGCTAGGGAGAGGGAAGAGTATGAGTTCCTGGCTAAGAAGGTCACCATCGTGGTAAGGGGGACCCAGGCGAAGAAGGAGCTTAACCTGGCCAGGGATATCTGCAGGGGGGAAAGGCATTCTATAGGTACATAGGGGAGAAAAGAAAAGTGAGGGTACAGATCAGCAGGATTAGAACTGGGGGGATGGGCACAGGAAGCTAGGGAACAAGCAGAGGTGCTAAATGAGTACTTTGCCTCTGTCTTCACCGCAGGAGGTGGGGGATCCTTCCAGCCCAAGGGGAGAGGAGCCCACTGAACCAGGAGGTCAGTTGGAGACTGGATTAGGCTAGGGCAGGGGGTGGGTCGTATCTAGAAGGGAGGAGAGGATGCATGAGGAGGTGGGATGGGAGGGCAAAATCACAGCGGATAGGGTGAGAAAGGCCCTCTGATCGCTAAAGATTGAGAAGGCGCCGGGGCCAGATGGGCTGCATCCAAGGGTGCTGAAGGAACTGGTTGATGTGCTGGCAGCTCCACTGGCCTCACTTTTCAACATCTCCCTGATGACAGGATGGGTGCCTCAAGATTGGAAGGTGGCTCATGTGGTGCCTATCCACAAGGGAGGTCCAGAGAGGAGATGGGGAATTATAGGCCTGTTAGCCTAACGTCTGTGGTAGGCAAGGTTATGGAGGGCATTGTCAAGGAGAGGCTGGGGGAACAGCTGGAAAGGTTGGGGCACCTGGTTGACTGGCAGTATGGTTTTGTACCGGGGAGGTCATGCCAGACTAACCTGGTGGAGTTTTATGACTGAGTGATGGGTGCCCTGGACAAAAATAGGCCGGTGGACATCCTGTATCTGTATTTCAGTAAGGCATTCAACTTGGTACCCCTCAACGGCCTAACAAAGCTGGGGGGATGGGTTGGGGGGGCAATTGCTCAGGTGGGTGGAGAACTGGCTTACGGGGCAAATACAGCGAGTGGTGGTTGGAGGGATAGTCTCCTTCCCCAGGAGGGTTGTTAGTGGGGTCCCCCAGGGTTCAGTCCTGGGACCACTCCTGTTCAATTCCTATGTCTCAGACATAGGGTGGGGTGTTAGGAGTAGGTTGAGTCTCTTTGTGGATGACTCAAAACTGGGAGCACTGGTGGATGGGCAGGAGGGGAGAGAGGCCCTGCAGGGGAATCTGGATACCCTGTGGGGGTGGGCAAGGAAGTGGGGGTTGAAGTTCAATGCAGGGAAATGTAAGGTGCTGCATCTGGGGGTTAGAAACCCAGGACATGCATACACCCTGGGAGGGACCACACTGCAAGTCACATCGGGCGAGAGGGAACTAAGGATAGTGGTGGACAGCAAAATAAATAACTATGAGAATTGTCGAGGAACTGCAACAGAAGCAAACAGGAACTGGGCTGCATAACCAGGGGGATTACCTCCAGGAGGAGGGAGGTGATCCTCCCTCTGTATAATGCCCTGGTTAGGCCACATCTTGAGTACTGTGTGCAGTTCTGGAGACCCCATCTTAAGAGGGACATAGTGCTGCTGGAGAGGGTCTAGCGGAGGGTGACCAGGATGATTCAGGGCATGGAGGGTAGGACCTATGAGGAGAGACTGGAAGAACTCAATCTGTACGCATTGGAGAAGAGGAGGGACAGAGGGGACATGATAGCGGCTTTCACATATGTAAAGGGAATAAAGAAGGGTGGAGCCAGGGAAATGTTCAGGCTCAAGAAGGGGAGAACTGCCAGGAGGCACAAGTGGAAGCTGGAAGGGGAAGTACTGGGGGGCGAGGAGACACTTCTTCACTGAGAGTTGGTGGAACCATGGAATGCACTGTCCAGGAGTCTGGTGGAAGAGACCACAGTGGAGGGATTCAAGAAGGGTTGGGACAGGTACAGGGGGAAACTGAGGCCAGGGAAGACCACCTATGGTTCTGGGGAGTGGAGGAGCAAGCTCCCAGTAGGGGGCTAGCTTCTGAGCAGACACGATGGACCATGGGGCCTATTCTGCTGGCTTTTACTATGCTGCTATGATATTGAAATACATTAAATGGACTTACCTCATTTTCTCAAGTCGTATTCACAGTTCCAGCAGGAGGATGTTTTTTCGATCAGAGACTGGAACTATCTCATGGGACCATATGTAGGTGAGTGAGGGTGTGTGGAGGAAGTGTGGGGTGGTGGGTGATGAATGGGTGGGCTGTGGTGTAGTGGCTGGGGGTGTGATGGGGCTCAGATTGGTGAGGGACCATTTTTTTCTTTGCAGGTTTAATTAAAACAAACAAAAAAAGGAACCATTTTCTTCTTTTCAGGGTCCAGACCTGACAAGATTTGGAACCCTAGTATTGGCTTTTACTGCACGGCGGCACCAGAGGTGGGCACCCCGGTGTTGCCACCTGTCCATGGGCTAGCAGGTGATCTAGACGAGAGTGGGTTGGTCAGACAGTACCTGTGTGCACCCACTTTTGTATTGGTTATCCGAAATTGTGGTTTGTCCCCCATTGCGGACAGCTGTTTTCAATGACCTGTTAATGGAGCACTGATTGCTGTTTAGCAGCTCATAGTGAAACTCAGCCTGACAATCAGTAATGATGAATCTAATCAGTTTCAGCTGTTTGCAGTCTATTTAAGGCATCTGTTTTTTTTCACCTTACCTTTGCCTTACTGCTGTGTGACTGATTATTGCCACTGTGGTTCAGCAGGTAGCCAGAGGAGAATGAACAGAACTCTCTTGTGGGCATAATCAAGTTGGTCATCATAAAAGAAGCATGGTTAATGTAAGCTAAGATATGGAAAGAAATGAAGCTAGAAACCATAAGGAAATGCTGGCTTAAATCATGGTTACTTACAATATCAACTCAGAGCCAGAGATGGACACTGTTACTGACCAGATGGATAAGGTCACTGCAGCACTCCATTCCATTGGTGAACAGATGCAGCGACTGAAGATATTGTCGAGGACTGGGCACATGTTGTCAATGCAGAAATAGGGTATGGTGATAGGACAGATGCCAAGATACTGCAGTCAGTAAAAAAATGAAATTCTAGGGGTGTGGAAGCAGTTCACTATACACACTCTTGCAGTTCCACTGGAACAGGCTTTTCATCGGATGTCTTTAAGCTAAGCTCCTTCCATCAACCAGGTGGTATATCCCCCAGCCCCCCCCCCACATTGGATCTTGCTTTCCATTGGAAGATCAGGCACCTCCTTAGAAGCTTCTGCTCTCGATATTGTGCAATTGCAAACTTCATTTTTTGAAGTATTTCAACATAACTCTCAGCCCTCAGGCTCCTCCTTCATGATCATTAATGAAGCCATGGAAGACAAAGTTTTGTGTATGATGCCAGCAGAAGATGTCGGTCACCAACTGCATGACACGTGCCTGCAGTTTCTGGGCAGGCAGCGTGACATGGTCAAGTGTGGCCTTTGCATTTCAGTGTTTCCTGAATCCTTGGAAGACAGGAAGCATTGGCTCACCTCGGCCAGCCCTCAGAGCAGGATCTGAAAACTCGGCCTAAGGGTCACTAACAGGACCACAATGGCTGCTGGGTTGGCATCACAACTTGTGACCTTTGGGGGGAAGCGGAGGCCACAGCGTTGGGTACCTCCTCGGTCTCGGCATTGCTACCAGCTGGGGCCAACGTCAGAGGGTCATTCTCGGAGGGATTTCAGGAAATGTGTATGACCCTCTAGACCTTGGAAGAGAGCCCTGCCTACCATCTCAAGAAGCATGAGTGCTACCAGTGCCATTCATGGGATTGGAAGAGATTAAGGTCCTCTTGCACCATCAGCTTCCAACTGTGTGACCTTGGTAGAAACTCCCTTGATCAAGGGGAAGGTAGAGTGCTCCTAAGTACCCCTGTTGGGCTTGTCAGCCTCGACTCTGGTCGAGTAGGTTGTGGAGCTTTTCCTCAAGCCTGTAAAGGGCTGTTGGAGGAGATTGATGATTCAAGCTCCCAGACTCTGGTGCTCCCAGTCCTTATGCAGGAGGTTGTGACCCAGTCAATGTCCCTGACCAGGTCACCTTGGGAGCTGCCTCCATCCGCAGTCGAGCCTTTGAAGCCTGTCTTGCTGACTGTAGCAAGGCATGTTATCCATCACAACCTGCTGGAAGGCTGTCCCTAGCATTCACTGTCTGGTTGACAGTAAAGATCTTGATCAACGTGCTCCCACTCTCGATCACACTTGACTGGGAGGCATAACCGTCAGTGCTCCTCAATCTTCTCATCCTTGGGTGATGAGAGGCACCACCAAAAGATGTGCTGGTGCTACTAGAAGCCTCTCTGGCAACAGTGGGCCACTGTGGGGCATAATAGGGTTCTATCTCCTGGAACTTCAGTCACCTGGCAGTCGCTAGTGATGCCCTCACCAGTCTACACAATGCAGGAGCTCCTAGCAATTGCTTTTTGACCCCTGAGGGTGGAGCCACCCCCACCGCAGCCAAAAGCGGGCGCTCCAGTTAAGGAAGCCCAGTTGGCCTCCAGCTTGCCAGGCCTGTTGTCGGTGGAGATCTCCCACTTTGAGGATACTCAGATGGTCCGCAGTAAGAAATGGTCGAGGAATAGTTTGAGAAGTCCTCGAACAATGAGGATCAATCATTAATTTCCTACTCTGGGACTCCTGTCTCATTGACCATGGGCTGGTGTTCTTTGGGGCTCTTACAGACTCATTTCTGAATCCATGTATTTCCCTCTGGAGCCTGTCCAGCAAAGGGCCAAGTACCCTTTCACAGACATCTTAGACAGGAACAAATCACCATGGGTTGCCTTTTCCATATCTGAAGCCATATTGGGACTGGCTCTGGAGTTTTGGCAGCATCCAGCATACTCCCTGGTACCCTCCACCCATATGGTCTGCAAGTATGCAGTCCCTGTTCGGTCCCTTGCAGGGTTCTCATACCACCCTTCAGCCAAAGGTCTAATCTCTAATTCAGCCTTCTACTAATCCAAGTCCAAGAGGATGTGGACAAGCCTCTGGACAAGGAGTCCAGAAAGATTGACCACACCGCTAAAAAGGTGTACACTGAAGCATCCTTGGGGCTCCATCAGGTGAATTACTCCATCATGCTGGCCAGCTTTAGTCACTCCCTGTTGGGAATGCTCAATTAAATCCTCCCTCACCTCCCGGCTAACAGTTGCTGGTGAAGTTGGTCAGAGAACAAGGTTAGTCGCTGGCTAAACACCAGCTCCAGATGGCTTTGGACATGGGCAGTTTCTTTGCCCGTGCAGTGGTAGTGGCCCTCTCCATGCATTGCATGGCCTGGCTGCATCTGTCCACCTTTACAATGGACACCCAGTACAATCTGGCCGATGTTCTTTTCTTGGGCACCAACCTCTTTGGCCCCAGGGTGGAGAGACATTTAACCCACATAGAAAAGTCCATTGCCACCCTTGACTTTGTGGCACTGTCCCAGATGAGTCCGAAGCAAAACCCTAAGAAAAAGGCTTTTCAGTAGTGGCCCTTTCAGCCGCAGCCTCCTTAGCAGCGGCCGCATCAAGGCAGTACCAGGCACTGTGCCCAAAACCTATGTTTGGTTGCCACAACCTCAAGAGGGGTGGGGGCAGGGGTGGTGGTGCCCCTCCAGATGCAGCAACTAGTGCCCCTGCGAAAGTTGCACAGTGACAGGTTGGGGGTGCTTTTCCTTCACTCATCCTGTCCCTGTCTGCACTCCCCTCATAGGGGTCAGTTATGCCACTTCTAGCCACGTTGGTCTGCTCTCACAGTGGACAAATGAGTGTGAGAATTGATAGGCAGAGGGCTTCCTCTAGACTTTGAGTCTCTCCCTCCTTACCAACTTCCTGCTTCTTGGGAGTCCAAGGTGTTGCAGGACATGCTATCCAGCCTTATGGAGGACATCGCTCAGCTGCTTGTGAAAGGGCCATTACTCATGTCCCAGATGACCTGGCCAGTAAGGGTTACATTTCCAGGTACTTCCTAGTTCTGAAATGAATGGGTTGCTGGCACTCCCATACTGGCTCTGCACAATCTTGAGTCAGTTCATGCAGAAGCAAAAGTTCTGGATGGTCAGCCTGAATCAGATCATTGATCTCTGGAGCAGGGCACGTGGTTCTGCTCCCTGGATCTCCAGGATGTGTTCTTCCCCCATCCCAGTCAATCTGTCCCACTGCTGGTACCAGATTCTGTACAACATGTTTCAATCAGTCAATCAATCAAATCTTTATTTATTCAGGCGATCATCACTGAGCAAGGCTCATTTACAAGATGTACCTGATAGGTCAAGGTTCGAGTTGATACACAGCAATTACATCACATACTTATGAGACAGTTATACATACAGAAAAAAGAAAATGTTATTTATAACACAATAATATACAGAGAATTCACATGTTAAAGCTTGGCAAGAGAAAGTTAAACTAACATCTACAATATGTACAGTACATATATATCACAATGAGGGCCATGACAGTCACTCACATAATGAGTACAAGGATGGTGAAGGGAATATTGGGTGCCATATACTGGCGGTGTCTGGCTGGAAGGAATATGCCATATGTGATTGGAATATGGTTTTGTGGGATGACTATTCTATCTCTAGTGACAACTGCATTTCTCTGTGAAGAAGGCTGTACAGTGCTGCTTGAAGGATGTAAATGGAATGATAATGGACAGTTTTAGGGATTTTTGTAGGGTGTTCCATGCTATGGCTAGAGAATAGCTGATTGCTGCCCTCCCTATTTTGGTGTTGACTTTGGGCAATTTGAGCAGGATGATATTGTTGCTTCTTAGGGGCATAGGAGCTGGGGTGGTCAGGTTGAAGCAGTCCTGGATATAGCTTGGAAGTTTTTGATAAAACTCTGTAGATCCATAGAGCTGCATTTCTGCTCCTCCTGACATGAAGGAAACCCATCCAATTGCATCATAGAGAGAATAATGGTGAGTATTATATGGCAGGTCTGTAATGAACCTTATTGCTCTATGGTATAAGGTATCCAACTTTTGAAGGTGAGGAGTGGGGCAGTGACTATAGAGGAAGTCTGTAGTCAATGACTGATAGAAAGATGGCCTGGACTAATCTCATCTTTGAATCTCTATTAAGGAAGGGTTTTAATCTGTAGAGGAGGCCAAGCTTAGAAGCTTTTCAGCAGTTGTTCTAGATGCTGAGTAAAGTCAAGTCTGTTGTTAATCCACACACTAGGTATTTGAAATTTTCAACATACTCCAGATTTTCTCAAGTATAGTGCATAGCTGGGGAGACTGACTGAAGAGGATGTGTTGGTGGAGTTTGGGTTGTGAACATCATTGCTTTGGTTTTCTTTGCATTTAGCAGAAGCTTTTTCGAGAAGCTGATGTTGTAACAGGGAGAATTCTGCTTGTAAGTTTCATGAGCAACTTTAGGTGAAGGGTTGCTGACATACAGTACAGTGTCATCAGCAAAGAGATGTACTGAGGACTTGGTAAGGTTGAATCAATTTTATTTATATAAATGGCAAAAGGATAGGACCCAGAATAGAGCCTTGGGGACTCCTCTTGACAGTGGTCTTAATGGGAGAGGTCACCTTCAGCTTTTACCTGCTGTGATCTACTGGAGAAGTAGCATCTGAACCCTTAAGGGAGGATGGATCTAGGCCAATGGAGTGTAGGGATGAGAGTAGCAGTTCATGGTCCACAGTGTCGAATGCTTTGCTCAGGTCCAGGAATACTGCACAGACATTGTTCTTTTTATCCAGTTCGGTTTGCCGATCCTTGGTGACCTTGGCTAATGCAGTGATAGTGCTATGTTTGGCCCTGAATCCAGATTGAGCTGGATTTAATAGACTAGCATTGTCCAGATATTCCCTAACTGAATACTCACTAATTTCTCCAGCATCTTGGATAACACAGGTAGGATGGAAATGGGCCTGTAGTTATTAAGATCCATAAGTCCCCTGATTTTAGAAGGGGACCACTTGAGCTATCTTCCACAGCGTGGAATAGAGCCAGAGTTTAGGAAAGGTTAAAGAGGTGGAGTTAGGGGACTGCAAGCACATGACACGCAATCTTTAGAAAGAATGGGTCCAGAAGATCTGCTCCTGCACTTTTTGGTATCTAGATGCCATAATAGATCCTCAACTTGTTTCAACAGTATAGGTTTGAAGCTAAAGGAGGAGTCAACTCTTGTTCACCAGTATAGTGGGAGCTTAAATGATCCCTTAATAGGTTAGCTGGGAGGAGTCAAAGGCAAGGCCAGCTGTTGTGAAGTGGTTGTTGAATGCATCCAGGATTTCCAATGTGCCAGTAATGGGGCCATAGTTACTGTGTAATTGGGTTGGAAGGGGTTATTAACATCCTGGCCCATCATACCCTGATGGTGCCCCAAAATCTAGCAGTATTATGGTAGGAGGAGTCGAGCTGGGCCAGGTAGTAGGCAGCCTTTGCATCCCTAACTTTCCTAGTGCATTTATTCCTGGCTTTCCTAAAGATCATCCAGTCCATGATATTCTTAGTTTTCTTGCTACTTTCCAAAGTTTATCTCTCTCCAGCAGTGCAGCTTTGAGGTCAGCTGAAAACCAGCGACAGGATTTGTTTTTATTTGGATACTAGAGATTGGGGCATGGGTGTTAAGGGCATTTAATATAATGCTATTTAGCACCTGCTGAGCTTTTCTACAGAATGTGCAAGATAGAACTTTTGCCAGTGTGGAGAGTAGGCTAGATCATGCAGATATCCTTCAATATTGATGTTTTCTTGGATCTCCTCATGAGGAATTTTGCAGGATCTGTTTTAATGCTGTTGGATCTTACCCCTGCGATGGGGCAGTGGTCACTTATGTCGCATAGGAGCACTCCAGCATGTGTGAATAGATGTGGTTTACTCACTATCATGATGTCAAGTAGAGTACTGTTCCTACTATTCCTTGCATTTAGTCTTGTTGGTTCATTAATTAACTGTGTGAGCCCGTAGGTGTCACAGAATGATACCAGAGGTGTAGCTGCCTGGGTGAGCCAGTTGAAATTCAGGTCCCCTATGATAATGACTTCTTCAGTACAGGACTTGACCAGGTTTCCCAGCTGGGAGAAGAGCTTGTGTTCAGCAGAGGGGGGTCTGTAGCATCCAATTAAATAGAAAGCTGCTGTATTGGGAGAGAGACTTTTAGAGATAGACACTCAAATTCCTTGGGCATAGATGTTGCAGCAGTATAGGATACAACTAAACCAGCTTTTACATATATGGCTACTCCGCCTCCCTTGTTTGGCGATCAGCTCTGAATAGCTGATAGGTAGGTTAACTTCCCTGTCCATTGTGGTGGTCTTGAGCCATGTCTCAGTTATCACAAGAAAGTCTGGCAAGGTATGGCAACCCAGGCTTGTAGCAATGTAAATTTTTCAACAGACTGCATACATTAATATGCAGGAAGCCGAACCTTTAATTGAGGATAGGTCTGATGGAGAGGTGATGCTTTCAAGAGGTTCAGGGTTGATTTCTACATTACCAATACAGAGCAATAGGAAGATCAGTAATTTCATAAGGGCTGCCAGTGATAGGGAGAGGGGGCTGTCTTTGGTCCTCCTCTTTTTATTCCGTTGCCACTCTTTGTTTTGGGTGCTCCCTGTGGATTTAAGGTAGTGTGTCGGGATACCAATTAGCAGTTTGACGACTAGGCTTAGTGGGGATCTATATACCCAGTAATGGGGCCTTGGCTGAGACATATATGTGGTGATATGTGTAACTTTATGGTGCTTGTACCACTGTAGTCGATGCAGCAATGGTAAGACATATATGAGGGTATGGGTGTCAGCCAGTCAGTTTCATGTTATGCCCTTCTGTCTGTCCTTTACGTGCATTGTCTTCAAGTGCTTTGTAATGGTGGCAGCCTTCCTGTGGCGCCAAGGAGTCAGGGTGTATCCCTACCTGGATGACTGGCTGCTTGCCGGGTCATCAGAAGAGACTGTTGAGAGGTCCAGAGATCAGGTGAGACTTGGGCTTACTGATCAACTCGTACAAGTCTGAACTGGTACTCTCACAGGTGATCATGTTTATCGGGGCAGAACTAGACTTCCTGTAGGCCAAGGGCCACCTACTTTTGGACTGGGAACTGGATCTTACTTTCTTTGCCTGATCATTTCAGGTTGGGCTCTCATGCCCTGCCCAGGATTTCCTGCAGCTGTTGGGATTCATGATGTCCTGCACTATTGTGGTCCATTGGGCCCACGGGTGGATGCGCCACCTGCAGTGGGATTTGGGCCGTCCATGATCTCAGTGCCTAGTCCACTTGCACCAGCTGGTCACAGTGACCCAGCCAGTGTGGGATGCCATGCAGTGGTGGCTAGCCCTGGAACTTCTAGTGGAAGGAATCCTTTTTTTCTGCTCAGAGTTGACTGTCACACTAATGATGGACACATCTTTGGTGGGGTTGGGAGCACACTTGGGAGACCACAAAGCCCACAGGTTCTGGTCATGCCAGAAGTCCCATCACGACATCAACCTGCTGGAGCTCTGTGCAGTGCGGCTTGCACTAATGGAATTCGCTCCTCTAGTCAGAGGTCAGTTTGTGCAGGTCCAGACGGATAACACCACAACCATGTTCTACCTGAACAGGCAGGGAAGAACACACTCCTCCCCCTGTGTCAGGAGGCTCTCTGCACCTGATCCCTCTTGTGTAGCCTGGGTGCAGATCTCCTGGCAATTAGTGTCATGGGAATTCACAGTCTTGTGCAGCCTGGGTGCAGATCTCCTGGCAATCCGTGTCATGGGAATTCACAGTCAACTGGCAGATGCTCTCAGCCTGGTAGGAGAGGCGTCACACAACTGGTTGCTGTATCAGGAGGTAGTGAACCACACCTGTTCTCCCTGTGGGACACTTCTCTGGTGGATCTGTTGGCCTTCTGGGAAAATGCCAAACTGAGGTTGTTTTGTACCCGCCCCTGCAGTACGAGAGACTGTTGGGGGATGCCTTCATGAGGCTATGGACCTCAGGCCTCATATATGCTTTCCCCTTGATCCACAAGGTGGTGGCCGTGACCATGGCCTGGAAGGACAAAGTGAGGATCAGGGGTAAGGGGGAACAGACTTCTAGAAAAATATAAAGTGAACTTACAAGCTTAAATGGGCAGACTGGGTGGGCCATAGGCCCTTATCTGCCGATAGTGTCTACGTATCCTTGTATCTTGATAGCTCCAGACTGGTCCCTGGATTTCCTCACCTTCAGTAGCAGATCTCCATGATGGTTTCCTCTTTGCCTGGATCTGCTGACCAGACAACGGGATGGTCCTGCACCCAGACCCGACATCCTCACAGCTTGGTTCCTGAGCGTCTAGAGTGCCAGGCCTTGGGTCTGTCAGAAGCTGTGCTCCATGTTGAGGAGGCCTCCCGAAATCAGTTGACTCAAAAATGTGATGCATTTAGTGGAAGAGGTTCTCCATATAGTGTCAGGACAAGGAGCATGACCCCCTTGCCTGCCCTTTGGCAAGTATCTTAAGTACCTCTGGTCCCTCTCTCGGTTGGGGCTAGAGCGACAACCTTTAAAGTGCATCTGGTAGCCATCTCTACTTACTGGGCATGGGCTGATAAGCTGAAGGTGGCCCTGGAGAAGGTAGTCTGGTGCTTTTTCCCGTTATCGAGTTACAGTACTTGAGTTGCATTTATCCTGTTAAACTGTTAGTTTAGTTTCTAGCTTTGTTAATATGCCTAAATCTCTTGTTATCCTACCACATGCTGTTTGGATATTCCCTTATTTTGCTAATCTATTTATCTGCTGTGATCTCTTTGTTCTTATTTGCTTTTACCAGGGTTGCCTAGTATGTAGTATTAATTCATTTGTATTTTCAAACTGTCAGGTTTTTTTCAGCTGGCCAATTTAGGATTACCCTGTTATACAGTACTTTTTCCCCCATTTTCCCATTTTGTTTTATTCGATTTTTCCCTCACAAGGTTAACTTAATTTACTTTCCTTCCAGATTAAATTGCTTATTCTGGGCTTCCTTGAAATTATTTAATTCTTGTCTCTCACATTTGGTAGACAGCATTCACCTTACTCAGCTTTCGCTTCCTTGGTGTGAAACTTGTCTGCCCATACTACTTGTACATTGTGGAGTGGATTGTTGCCTTGGTTATGTTTCCACTATGCTGTTCCAAGCATTTTCTCTCTTTCCCATCCTGTTTTTCCTCACCTCCTACCCCATTTCCATCTTTCCTAACCTCCCCTTGCCCTTCCTTCCTCACCCTCTCCCACCCCCTTGTCTCCCTGAATTACCTCACTCTCACTGTCATCCTGATTGCAGTCTCCTCTCATCTTCTTGGCTTCATCTTGAAACACTCAGCTCCCTCCTGTCCTCCAGTCTCGCTAACTCTTCGTACTCTCACTTTCCTTCCTCTTCCCATAAGTGTCTCAAAGTTTCTCTTCGGCTCCTTGTCTCCTTGCTGCTTTTGGTTGCAGGAGATGGCGAACTCAACCGTGGCCCTTCCCTGTCTTTTCCTGTCCCCAAAGGTTTGAGAGTCGCTCGTGTGAACATCTGCAGCCTTCTCCCTAAGATCGACATGTTGCAATCACTTACGGTTAACCTTAAACCTGATGCGTTGGTGATCTCTGAATCCTGGCTTTCCTCTTAAGATTCACACTTGGTGCTATACTTGGAGTTTAAGTCAAACAGAAGACTTTGTCCATAATGCTTGACTCCCCTAAGCAAGGGGGATTATATTCCTTGTTTTAGTAGATAATCGTCTATTTTTTTTTTTAAACTCTCATGCTATTAGAATCAGTGATTTCTGAGGGAAGTTTGTTCGAAATGCTCACAATTCGATTATTAAAAAAATATCTACTCCTATTGTTTTGTGGATAGGTTAACTTAATTTTTTTATTATGACTCCTAAGATGGAAATTTCGAGTTGAGTAGCATATGCCCAGCTCATCCAGCATCTGTGCATCTTTGGAAATGCGATACATATAGAGCAAATCCCCTCTCAAACGTCTGTTCTCTAGGCTATATAAATTCAAGGTCTGCAGTCTGTCTTCGTAAGGAACCCCCGTCATCCCCCTGATCATTCTGGTCATCTTTCGCTGCACTCCCTCGACAGTATTTATATCCTTCCTCAAATATGGATTCCATAGGGGACTACAATGATCAAGATGTGGTTGGACCAGTGCTCTGTATAATGGTAGAATACACTCCCTATGTCTTGATGTAAATGAGCGCCTTATCATAGCAATAAATTGGTCTTAGTTACTGTCTCCCTACAATGGCCTGAAAAAGTAAGATCTTTATTAGTTAAGATTCCAAGGTCCCTTTCTTGGGTTACTGGTTTCAACCTGTAATCATTGAGATGATAATCCTCGTTAGAATTGTTTGCCCCCAGATGTATTACGACACACTTATCAATGTTAAACAGCTTTCCATTTTGATCTTCCCATGTTTGTAATTCAGACAGGTCTTGTTATAATTCATTAACCTTTTGTAGATTCCCCACATTGGCACACAATTTAGAATCATCTGCAAATTTAACACAGTGATTTTTTAATGTGTCGTTCATATCATATATTAACAGGTTGAACAGAACTGGACCCAGGACAAGATCCCTGGGGTACTCCGCTAGTCACCAGTCTCTGTTCTGATACATAACCCTTCAATCTTACTCTCTGTGTTCTTTTATCCAACCAGTTTCTTACCCAATTAATGATATATTTGTCTGTACCCATTTTTACCATCTTGGCTACCAGGAGTGAATATTGGACCTTGTCGAACACCTTCTGATAGTCTAAATATATAATGTCAACCAGGAGGTTATTTTCTAACGTTTTACTAACCCTGTTATAGAAGACAAGCAAATTTGATAGACAGCATCTGTTTCTTTTGAAACCATGTTGGGCATTATCATTTATGTATTTACTTTCTAAGTCTCTTTCTAGCCCATCTTTTAGTAGTGATTCGAAAACTTTACCCAGTGTAGAGGTCAGGCTTATAGGCCTATAGTTTCCCATATCCGACCTACTCCCCTTTTTATATATTGGGACTACTTCAGCCCTTCTCCAGTCTCTGGGGACATCTCCGGTTGTCAAGGACATATTATATAATTTATACAGTGGTTCGACTAGCCAATCCTTTATTTCTTTCTTTCAATATTTTTGGGTGTAAATTGTCTGGTCCCTCAGATTTTGATGTATCAATTTTGTTCAGCCTTTCCATTATCTCATTTTTTGATATTTTCATGGAGGAACTAGTGGCATCTCCTGTGTAGTCCTGATTGAGGCTAACAGTTTTATTTCTTTGATATACATTGCAAAAGTATTCATTAAAGGCGCTAGCCATTTGTTGTGAGTCTCTTAGTTCTTGAGCTTGTATTTTTATAGGGCCTACCTCTCTGATATTAGTTCTATTATTAATATAGGCAAATAAGGCCTTGCCATTGTCTTTGGTATGGGCAAATTTAAATTTTAGGGCTAGTTTTTGTTTCTTAATTATGTTTTTAGTGTATCTTAACTGTTTTTTATAGGCATAGATAGTAAATGGATTGTTATCCCTTTTCATTGCTCGATATGCCTGTCTTTTTTTATTGCATTGTTTATGGACTTTTTTATTATACCAAATAGGAACTTTCCCTGATTTATTGTAATATTTTTTTTAAAGGTACAAATTCATTTTCAAGTTCTAAAATGCATTTCTTCATTCTCATCCATAATGCTTCGACTGTATCATCCTTAGTATTCCAGTTCCAATGTTTCAAGTCGTATCTTATTTTTTCAAAGTTAGCTTTATAATAGTCCCTTACTTCAGTCCTACCTTTTAGTATGGATGGACGATCACAATATTTAAAATAGATACTGTTATGATCAGAGAAAATTAGTGGTTCCCCAATTTCTACGGTAGTTACGCTATCCTCATTATTTGTCAATATCAGATCTAATTCATTTGTAAGCCTAGTGGGGCCATCCACTAACTGCATCAGCTCGTTCTCGTAACATAGGTTTATTAGTTCCTGCTCCTGTCTGTCTTTAATGTGCCTTGATTCCATTCTATCCCAGGGCATTAAAATCACCCATTAATAAGACGTTCTTATGTAATATTTGTTTTTTCTATGGATAACATTAACTCTATGTTAGTTGACATATCAATATCTGGGGGTCTATATATTGTTCCCACCCTAAGTTGTTTACTCCCCAATAGGTATATATCTACCCATAGTTCATCATAAACTTTGGGTGTGTGAGTTATGTCAGTTTGCTTACAGTTGATACTGTCTTTAACAAATAATGCTACCCCCCCTTCTTCTCACCCTGTCCTGTCTGAACATTTTATATCCATTAATACATGTATTAGTAATGTCTTTAATAGACTACCAGGTTTCTGTTATAGCTGCAAAATCTGTCTCATTATCTTTCAAAATGTATTCCAAATCAGCCATTTTAATCGTATTCAAACTTCTAGCGTTCGAAAGTAAACAGGTCATCCCTTCCTTATTTCTTTTGTGTTTCTTGGATGCCAGTGGTATTATTTTATTTTTGGGCATATATTCATCCCGACACCCCCTGTTTACATGTTTTTTGAGACTGCTTCATGGAATCTGATCCCTAAGTTTCTTGTCCCTTTTTTTATTTAGATGTAAGCCATCTTGACCGTACAGATCAAACCTATCATTATACTCCTCATAGCTTGTTAAACAATTCACATTGTTTTCACAGCACCATTTCATGAGCCAATTGTTTAATTTTAATAGCTCTATATTTAGTTGCTCTTGGCACTGGCAGTACTTCTAATATAATAATTTTTGCTTTGTGTTATTTAGCAACTTCGTACATCTTAATCGTATTTTCTATTACATCGGTAACACTTGTATGGCTCAAATCGTTTGTTCCAACTTGCACAAGGAGTTTTATAGGTGCACTAACATCTTTTAGTATTCCTGGTAACATTTGTGAGATGTCCCTTATTTTTGATACACCATAAGAGCATGTTGTTGTAGTCAACTTGTTTCCCTTTGTTGAATATCGATCATGATTCTGTGTTGCCATCCCTGGTTTCACTAGTACTGTATTTGTCAGGATCGAGCAAAGAGGGTGTGGTGGCACAGCCACCTACCTCTCCTCAAACATTCAGTCTGAGCCTGTGCACTCCATCTCTGTCCCCTCTGCGTATGAGATGCTTCTCCCAAACTCTCCCTCCCCTCCTCTGCATCCGTATTTATTGCTGGCATCTCCTGCTGCCCTGGCATATCCCCACCTTCAGTAACAGTTACTCACCTCCATCTCCTCCTAGGCTTCTGTTGAGCTACTCATACTAGGTGATTTTAATTTAAATTGGCTCTCCCTCCCTTTCATAAGTTTTGCCTTTTTTTTTACTTATTTAAGTTTTTATGGCCTTGATCTCCTCCCCCCCATTTTCTCCTAGATCCTGTCCGGCCCGTGCACCGCGTGTGGAGGCAGTCACATGCTGTGGAACCGGACACTTCTCCGGCTACTCCTGCCCCTTCCCCGCTTAAGCTGACCATCGGACCTCCACCCGATGGCAGCAGAAATGGGGAGGGAGGCACAGCCTTCCAGCCGGAGGAAAGCTGCCTTCTGCTGCCTGATCTGGCTCCACCCCCCCCCAGTGCCGTCTTTCTGATGACCCAAGTCCATTCTCGAACCTGGTTCCCCAACATGAAATGAGATAAGGCATCCAGCGCCTCAGTCCTCTGGGCCGGCAAATTTTGCCTTAATGTGAAGTCCATCCTTTTAACTCAACTGATTTCTGTCCCTACTCGCTTTAGTTTCAAATCAGTCCCTCTTGACTGGGTCCTTTCCTCCCAACCCCACCATATTGTGGATGTTAGCACCCTCCTTGATGCCATGACTGGAATCTGCCTTAGTGGTTCTGAGTGTGTGGTCTGTACAGCAGTAGGTAAGCTGGGCACCCAGGATTTTGGGGTGCCCTGATAAGGTATTTTTAGCCCTAATTTTAAAAAACAAACCCCAGAACTTAGCTAAACGAGTCCTGTTTAGCTAGGTTTAGGTGTATGGGGGCAGTCGCAATCTGAAAAACAGTTTTTCAGGTTGTGGCAATTAAGTGGTGTGAACGCAGAATGGGCTCGCTAACCCAGAATTTTCAGGTCAGATCAGAGTTATCCAGAGAGCCTACTGAGCATGCTCAGAAAAAAAAACTTTAAATCCTTATAACTCTGGAACCAATTAATATTGTTTCACAAAATCTTCGAAAGGCACTGCCTTGGCACTGGCCGTTTCTCCGCTAAATGTTTCAGAAAAAAATCCTTACTGTCTAGGCTGTACATGAGAACAAGGCATAGTGTACTACCTATAGGGAAAAAATACAGCACTTCATTAAAAATCAATATTCCGTATCTTGTAAACTGTACAAGCTGCCTTCACAAAACTTCTCATATCTTGAGAACTTATCTTCGAGGCAATGCATGCATAATTTTAGGGAATTTTGGTGAACACCATCAAAGATATTAAATTGCACAAATTGGGATTTGACATCAACACCTTATTAACCTTCATTATACAGGTGCTATCGTGTCAGTATAATAAATATATATTTATACAACTGGTGTGGGTTAAGATTGCTCAAGATATCACTACTGTCTCACTGCATACTGTGAAGATAATAATGCTGTCTTGCAAGTTGAAGTCCTAGTAAAACAGTGTAATACTGAACCAATGAGATAGCAGCTTTAACAATGCTGGTTACATCACAGTAGCCATGTACAGCACTGAAGCCAGCATATGTGAGATGTTTGAGGGGGCACAGTCAACATTTTGCACTTTTTTCCTTTTTTTTTTTTTAATAATTTCTATCACAAAACCAGCTAAACACCTGTTGTACAAATCAAATTGACATGAATGAGAGTGAGATGCTTTGAATGGCACAGTTGACATTTTATACCTTTTTCTTTTTTGTAGGTTTTATCATTTCTATCTATCACAAAACAACCTAACAACAACTGTACAGATCAAATATGACATGGGTGAGAGTGAGATAGCAGAAATACTGTCACTCGCTATACTTGACCTCTTCTGACCTCACTCGTGGTTTCGCCACTCACTGAGGTCAAGTATAGCTTGTGAAGCTATTTCTGCTATCTCACACTCACCGATGTCATATTCCTTATTTCTTTTTATAGCCAAGGAAGACACCACCACTGGTTCGCCAAGGCTCTGGAGACCCAAACCCCTAATGTTTTTCCCGGGAGCTGCTTGGGGGGTGGGTAGTTAGGGTCAGAAACCCTTGTGCCATATTTCCCTAGTTTTGTGGCATTAAGCTGAACCCTAACAGGTGCATTAACAACATCGTGATGTCACATCGATGGTAAAACATTGTTATAAAAAGGTAGATTTTTACCTATAACAACGTTCTGCCATACATTATATAGTTATAAAAACAAGCTAAAAAAAACAAAGAACCTCAGGCACTGAGGCAAGGGTTACCCCAAAAGGGCACTGGCAACAATGGCAGGTTTTCAAGAAACAGAAAATGACACATACTCCAGTAATGGAAAGCATCATGGGATATATTTACAAATCACCATGAAAATGTAGGCTGGTTCTGCTTTAAGCAAGAATGCATGGTGCAGAGGGTACCAATAGAAACACCTGTCTGCTTTGCTTCAGCGGAAAATTAGCCAACCATAATATGCTCTTGTTGGTTTGGGTCATGGTGGGCCCCAACTAAGAAAGCAAGCTAAAAAGACAAAAAACCCCAGCACAGAAGCACTGGTTACCAAAAATGGCATTGGCAACAAAGCCAGGTTTTCAAAAAACTATAAAATCACACATACCACCCATTCTACAAAGCATCATGGGATACATTTGCAAATCACTATGGAAATTTGCATGATTTGCATATATATCCCAAAATGATTTGCATTATCGGGGTATGTGCAATTTTTTTTTCCCCCCATAACCCATCCCCATTCCTCGGACACATGCCGCGTCTTGAGGTGCTCTCCCACTATATGTCACCCCCTCTGCCTATGCTAACCACTGGAACTCCAACCTTTGGCAGCAGGACTATGGGGGTTTGCCAGTGTGGCGCAAGGTAAGGCGTCCAACGCCTCAGCCATCTGTGCCACTGGGCTGGCTGGGTATGTGTGATTCAACACACACACACACACACACTGAGAGAGAGAGCGAGAGAGAGACTGCAAACAGCATTATCAACGACATGGGGGAGCTGTGAGGAGAGGTTAGTGGTCCTTAACCTGTTCACCTTGGAGAACAGGAGACTGAGTGGGGCCATGATCAGTCTTCTGTATACTAAAGAAAAGCAACAAGTTCAAATACGAGGACTTCCTTTGTCTGGTGTCATGCAGCAGGACATAGGGAGATGTCGTGAAGCTCAAGGGTTGCAAATTCAGGGGTAATGCTAGGAGGCCCTTTATCTCCCAGAGGGTGGCGAACCTATATAACAGCCTGTCGGGGAGGCAGGGAACATAAAATACAGGCCTTTAAAGTAAGTCTTGACAAATGTCTGCTTACCAAGGGAATCACCAGATACGGGAGTGGTAGAGTGGGCAGGGAATCCCTATTGGTATGTGTTTGCACAGCATCCCTATTTCATCACTGCTTGTGAAGCTGGGGGAGGCAGACGTGACTGACCTACTAAGAATGTCATAAAATTTGGTATACACCAGGGGAGAAGAAGTTGTTTCCATAAGACCTGACACCAACTATACTGTCTTGGAGGCAAGATACATTCTGGCAGTTCAGTATATTGTACTACTGTAGGCAGCCTAAGTCAACCTGCTGTAGTACTGCTACAAATATGAAAATGTTGCCAACAATATGTATGTTGAACTGCACTGACATAAAACATACTTGAGCATCAGCATATATGGGGGTACCTTATGAAAACACTACCCTTCACATTAACCAAGTATAAGAACCCATGACCTAGAGTCCCTTCTCACCATAAACTACTACAGCATGCTATAGTCTGTGTTACTAGAGTACATTAATGCAGGAAACCTATCATTACTTGTGCTGTTACCTGCCATGGGTAAACAGAGCTTCACTCTCTTGTGCTGTCAATCAAACACCTTTCATAAGCACTCAAAATTCTTAGCAAAATAAGACTTCATTATTATGGAATCATAGAAATCTTCCAGCAGAAAAGGACCCCTTGGTCCATCTATTCTGCCCGTAAACCCCCCATCCCCCTGGAATTATTTTTCCCGTATACAGATGGCCAGAAATGGTTATACATATCACACCCACCTGAGCACTGAGCTGTGCATCACCAATACTCCCTGTACCACGTTGTAATTTCTATACAAAAATTAATTTACAGTATATGTAAGTGATAAGACCCAACGGTATGGGGTGTTGGGGGATTCCCACACACCCAGGGTGTAGTGAGGTCCAGCGCTGCAGGCAAAGTGCCCTACAGTCCCTGAAAGTGCAGGTATCCCCATACCAATACACAGAAGGGATCTTACTGCACTTAGAAAATTAGCTTTTGCAGTAACAAAATAAAAAAAAAAGTATTTTAAAACATTTAAGTTAACATTTAACATTTACATTTTATATGTAAAATAGTCCTAATGCAGTACTAGAGCTGACTCTGTTTTTCTTTACGAGGTCTCTGTTGCCTGATGAATGTATGCCTTTGGTTTCCAGATTGTTTTTAATCCTTTTTCTAATGTCCTGTATTATACTGTGCTTAGTTCGATCACTGTTCTTTACATCATTAAAACCTGCAGGTACCTCATCTAATCATCTGCCCTTTTTAGAGCTTAGGTTGAAGGGGTCTTGAGGCAAAACAATTTAAAATAAGGTCAAATGAGTTTCTGAGAAACATGTAGAAAAACAGGTTTCTTTTCACGAGATGAAATACTCACAAATTAACCACATTATGTGCGAAATGCCTCTGTCAGCTGATTGCTCTGCACTATATATGGGCTTGGAATGAGAAAGTGAGGAGGAATCCAGATTGGTGGCAGACAACCTGCTTTTCTGGCAGGGAAGCCTTCTCCTACATTATTCATATATCCTGCCTTGCAGCAGGTGCGAAAGTGAGTGTGTGAATGGGGGGCGGGGGATTTTTACGAGTAGCCTCGTCTGTTTGAAGGGGATGATAATTCTTTCCTCTTTACTTTCCGCCTGTTGATGCTGAGAGATTGATGTGATAGTTTTGGACTCAGACAGTTGAGAGCTGAAAATAGACAGACATATCTTGTTGAGAATGACTATGTGGAGGGGGATCAGCGCAGATGGGGCTTGAGGTTAATACTGACTAATTAACCTACTCCTGTTTGTGTCTTTGGTACATCTGTCCCATGGAAGGCCTAGCTGATGACTGCATCAAGGCTCACTGAAAAACAACAGCAGGCATTTTCTGCATATTTCGAAGTTTGAGTACGGCCTATTATAATTGCATGTGTTTGATAGCCAGCATCAGCCTAGCCTCTCTATCATGGAAAATATTTTCTCTTGTGTGCATGTCAATTCATCAGACTTAGTGGATTTTTTACATGAATCAGGGACGTCATGAGGGGTGGATATTAGGGTCTGGAGCTCCAACTCTTTATTCATTCATTCGTAATGAAAGATTCCCAATTCCTAAAACTGACCCCTGGCTTATTTGTTTGTTTTTCTTCACTGAGTAGGAGAGGTGGGCGCTCAAGTCCCTATCTGTAATTTGCAGACCTTTCAATGACCAGTGATGCCTCAGAATTTAGTGATCAGGATGTATCAAAGAACTGCCTTCCCTTAAAGGAGATAGGAAACTGTATTTCCACCTGTCTTTTGAGTGTACTAAATATAATAACATACGAAGGTCTCGTCTATGTAATTTTTTCTTGAACTTGATGGGGTCTAAGCTTATCAGGTTGGCAGAGACATTGAGCTTATCCCTAAAATGGGAGCTCTGTTTTGTTTTCTTTATCTGAGCCGTGCGCTTGCTGAACTGTCTTGATGTCACAGACTCCTGACGCACTCCATAGTCAGGCTGTGTTGCAGTCCATTACAAGCATTAAATTTCTGATTCCATGACAGACCAGGTAGGTGCGCTTCCACACAGAAAAACATTGAAGTGTGTATGACCTGTATACCAGGCAGAAGCTCATTCCCAAAGAAACTGCAGCCACGGACAGTCTGCATCCAGTGCAGCATCACTCTGAGTCTGCCCAGACCAAAACGCCAACCACACTGAGTGCAGAAAAAGGAACCCACAACACCTTCCTTCAAGCCTGTTGTATTTGAATGAAATACAGTATTGAATGTAGTAGCATCTAAATTTCAAACTGACATTTTGTAAATGTGAACCAGAAGACTATGTGTGAGCAACTGCCCTTTAGTTTTTTTCCCCTTTGGGTTTGACGCAATTGGTGAGATAGAGGCAGTTAGTAAAACTTTGAGTGATACATTCAGTACTCTGTTTCATCTCAACATAGCAAACATGTACAACTGCAAACAAAACACTGTAAGTTCCCTTTTTTTACACTCAGTGCAACTGACACTCTGATCTGAACAGACCCAGAGCACTGCCACACCAAGCACAGACCGTCCCCAACTCCCTGTCCAGAAACGAGCCATCACCCAACATACAGCCCGTACAGACCCCATTTTTTCTTCTATTCAAAAAGGCATCGACCAAGGTGAAATCAGCACAAACCAATCTGTTATGTAATCAGAAATTTAATTTTTTTTTCTCCAGGATGAGATGCAGCATGGATTCATGTGGGGGGAGATTGTGTCAGACAAATCTGACTGGCTTCTTTGGCTGTGTCACTAAGACAGTAGACAGGGGCCAAGCGGTAGACATCCTCTATCTTGATTTCAGCAAGGCCTGTGACTCTGTGCCCCATAAAAGGTTGATCAGGAAGTTGGTGGATCTTGGGGTTGGGAAAAGATGGCCAGATGGGTGGAAAACTGCTGAGGGATAGAACCCAAAGGGTGGTTGTGGGGGTAGAGTTATCTGGCACCAGGGAGGTAACCAGTGGGGTTCCACAGGGCTCACTGCTGGGGCCAGTGTTGTTCAATGTCTTCATCAGTGATCTTGGGGATGGCATTAAGGGCAAAATGTGCCTAGTCACTCATGGATGACACCAAGCTCTGTGGGAGAGTGGACACAGCTGAACGGATACAGGACCTACAGGAAGATCTGGAAAAGTGGGGGAGATGGTCCAGGATCTGGCAGCTTGGCTTCAATGCCAAGAAATGCAAAGTTATGCATATTGGAGTCAAGAATCCCAGGGCAGAGTACTACATGGATGGAGTACGAGTATCTGCATCAAAGGAGGAGAAGAACCTGGGAGTAATGATCACTAGTGACGTGAAGCACTCCACGCAGTGCAAGAAAGCAGCAGCAAAGCCAAACAGGATGCTGGGATGCATATCTGGGGGATCAGTAGTAGGAGAAAGGAGGTTATACTGCCCTTGTACAGGTCACTGGTAAGGCCGCATCTAGAGTATGGAGTTCAGTACTGGTGCCCACACCTCAAAAAGGACATTAACCTGCTGGAGAAGGTCCAGCAGAGGGCTACAAAGAAGATAGCTGGTCAGCAGGGTAAGGCATACGAGAAGAAGGGACATGATTGGGACCATCAGGTACTTGAAAGGGATAAATAAGGTTGATAAGGAGAGTCTCTTTAAGCTGAGCGGCAACCCATAACACGAGGGGGCACAGTCTTAAGCTGGAGGGTGGAAGATTTAGGAGCGAGGTCGGGAAGCACTTCTTCACAGAGAGGGTGGTGAACACTTGGAATGTGCTGCCGGAAGAGGTGCTCTCATTGAAGACAGTGGGCAGCTTTAAGAGGCTGGGATAGGCATGGGGTAAGGTAAGGATCATAGATGGGGGGGAAGGAAGGAGTGGGGAGGCAGGGCAGGGACATTAGCTCAAGCTGTGGACCCTGCAGTATGAGCAGATTTGATAGACCAAATGGCTTTCTTCTGCTGGCTTCTTCATATGAGCTTTTTGGCAAGATGCATTCAGGCTACAGTGGACTGGTCACTTTTTTTTTTAACATCTCCTTGCCAGTTCCTCTAGTTCAGAGAGTCTTCTTCAAGCTGGAGTCCCAACTCTGGCGAGTTTCATAGATCTTCCAAGAATACATCTGTATAGAGCCCTACTTTTTTGTTTTAGGGCCTGGGGTACTGGGTCCCCATGGGAACATATTTGTTTGCTAGGTTGCCAACAGTGGTATTGCTACCAGTGCATGTCCAACACCATGTTCTGAAACCAGTAACGTATAGAAACATAACACAGAAGATGTCAGCAGAAAAGGATCTCCCGGCCCACCTAATCTGCCCTAAGTGCCTGCCTACTGTGCCACCGTAGACTCTTAATTAGTCTCTGGCCTTACCCCCCCACCATAATGCTAAGGTCCCCTTGTGCCCATCCTATGCATGTTTGAAACTGGTTACTGTTTCAGTACCCACCACCTCTGCTGTTAGGCTGTTCCCGAAGTCCAACACCCTTTCCGTAAAAGAAGTATTTTCTTACATCTCATGTCTCTCCCCTTCCAGCTTCATAGTGTGCCCCTGGGCATATCTGTCTGTGCAAAATGCTACCCTCCTGTACCTTGTTGATACCTTTGAGGTATTTGAATACTTCTCGCATGTCTCCCCTTTCTCTCCTTTTCTCCAGGGAATACATGTTTAATTCTTTGAGTCTTTCCTTGTAGGGCTTCTGATGAAGGCCATACACCATTTTTGTTACCCTTCTCTGTTCTGCCTCCACCCTATCTATGTCTTTTATGAGATGGAATCTCCAGAACCGGACACAGTACTACAGGTGGGGCCTCACAATTGATCTGTACAGGGGTAACACTACCTCCCTCGTTCTGTTGGTGATGCCCTTCCCTCTGCACCCCAGCATTCTGTTTGCCTTTCCCACTGCCTTATCACACTGCTTTGCTACCTTCAGGTCATCAAATATGATAACTGAGGTCCTGGGATCTGAAAGGGTGTCTGGAACTATTGGGCAGAGTTGATGGTCCCTTGGTCTCCTTCTGCCATCAGTTTTTCTGTTTTCAGTGTTTCTAACCCCCAGATCTCTTTCCTGTTTTGTGGTTGATACGTTGCCCTTGGGTTTTTGTGCCCGATGTGCATAATTTTGCACTCTTTGTTGTAGAAGCCCAGCTGACAAACCCTTGATCAGTCTTAGAAACATAGACAGTGACGGCAGAAAAAGACCAGAGGTCCATCCAGTCTGCCCAACTTACCTATAATCCTGGAACCTACTATTCCTCCAGGGTACTAACCCTCCCCATCCTCTCTCTCTGTTCTCCTCCTTGGTCCTTTTTCTCCCAGTAACCACTATTCCCTTCACTATGTCCCAGCCCTGCTTGAATCCCGTGACTCTTTTTGCACCCACCACTTATGCTGACAGACTTGTTCCAAGATTCCACCACCATTTCCGTAAAGTAGTACTTCCTCATATATCTCCTGAACGTACCTCCTGTTAATTTCCATTTGTGTCCACGTGACTGCAAATTGGTATTCAGGCTAAATAGTTTGCCGCAGTTCACTTTAATTTCTTTAAGGTCTCTGTCATATCTCCCCTCTCCCTTCTGGTCTCCAGTGAGTACACATTTAGTGCCTTTACGCGCTTCTCATAGGATCTGCCCTGCTGGCCCTGAATCATTTTTGTTACTCTGTGCTGCATTTTCTCCAACCTATCCTTATCCTTTTTGAAGTGAGAACTCCAAAACTGGGTGCAGTACTCTAGGTGAAGCCTCACCAGGGATCTGTAGAGGGAAAATATTATCTCTTTTCTTCTATCAGTACCCCTCCTGATATATCCCAGCATCCTGTTAGCCTTGCTATAGGTCTTGTTGCACTGACTCGATTGCTGAAGTGTGTTGCTAATAACTCCCAGGTCCCGTTCTTCAACTGCAGTGCTAAGTCTCTCTCTTCCCATCCAGTACTTTTTCCTTAGGTGCATTACCTTGCACTTTCTAACATTGTAGTTTAACTGCCAGACCTTTGGCCACTCCTCTAACTTTTGTAGGTCTCTCGCATTTCCCTTATGCCCTCATCACTATCCACTCTCCCACAGTTTAATGTCATCTGCATGGTTTTAAATAATTGATTAGCAGTTTTTTTCTTGGGACAATACTAACTGTACAGGAAGTATTTATATAGATTTTCTAGAAGTGTTATGATTGTTAAACACACTAAGGCAAGTGCCATACATTTTCACAATGTTTTAGAACTTTTATGAGCAAAACGCTAATCAATTTTTAGAGTTTAGTAACTCCCTGCATCTGCGAAGAGACACAGTCTGCCCCGGATTCCTTCTCCAGTGTCACTAATGAACATGTTGAAGAGGACCATCACTAAACCTAGGACCGATCCCTGTGGAAGCCTGCTCACAACCTCCCTCTCCTCTGATTTAACCCCATTGGCCACCACCCTTTGCTGCCTTCCCTCTAGCCAGTTACCCACCCAGTTCACTATGGGATTAGCTGCGCCCAGGTCTTCCATCTTCTTGAGCAATCGTTTGTGAGGTACTGATTCAAAAAAAGTCAAAGTAGAGCGGACCCACATCATGGCCCATGTGTAATTCCTTTGTCACCCAGTCAAAGAAAACTATCAGTAGTCTGACAAGATCTTCTGCCACGAAACCATTGCCACGAATCCATGCTGTTTACTAGTCTGGAGTCGGTTTTCAGATCTTCCTTCATCTCCCCCCTCCCCCGTGGTACACTGTATTGCAGAATTTTTTGTCATCTGTGAACAGGCATACCTTTCTTTCCAGCCCCCTCTGCAATGTCACTAATAAAGACATTAAAGAGGACCAGTCCCAGTAACTGAAACCTGAGGCACCCCACTAGTTACTATACCTTCTTCTGAGTTAACTCCATTTACCACCACCCTCTGAGTTCTGTTACTTAACCAATTCCGTACCCATTTTACTATCTTTGGACCCACTTCCAGGCTGCCCAGTTTGTTTACTAGTCTTCTGTGTGGAACGGTGTCAAAGGCCTTACGGAAATCCAGGTAGGCGACATCCACAGCCCGCCTTAATCCATCTCCCTGGTGACCCAGTCAAAGAACTTATCAGATTCGTTTGGCAAGATCTACCCCCGTGAACCCAAGCTGCCTTTGATCCTACAGTCCACTGGTTATTAGGTATTCTCAAATCTTTTTTTTTTTTTTCAGTAGTGTTTCCATTACCTTGTCCACTACTGAAATCTGGCTTACAGGTCGGTAGTTTCCTGTCTCCTCCTTATTCCCACTTTCATGTATTGGGACCACATCCGCCCTCCTCCAGTCCCCTGGAATTTCCCCCTTAGTGTACAGAAAGGGTGGTTCCCCAAATGCATCAGAATGTTTAAAAGTTCAGTATCGATGAACACTTAGGTTTTGCTTGATACAGTGGTTTTAAGAGCCAGATGTCCGAGAGCAAAATAGTTCTTTGCTTTCCAAGGCAGCTCTTTATAGGCACATTTATTTTAACTTAAGCTGTGTTGTACTGCTGTGCTGATTTGGTAGTGTAAGAGTCCAAACCCCTCATTTTTACGAACATAAGAATGTGCCAGCAGAAACAGTCCACCCGGTCTATCTAAGTCTGCTTGAGTGTGCAGCTAGCACCCCTAATTTGCAGCTGCCCCACCCCCCCTTTGTCATCCCACTGCCACCCCCACCCTCACTCTCCCCTGTTTTCTGTCCCATGCCCTTTTGAAGCTGTTCACAGATTTACATGATACCACCCATTCTGGTAGGGCATTCCATTTTGCTACCACCCTCTTTGTGAAATAGTTTCTCCTCATTTCCTTCCAGAATCTTCCCCTCTATTCTAGCCCATGCCCCTGATGACCCTCCCCTCCTTAATTTAAAGACCCCATCTGCCCCTTCCTCATTGATTCCCCTCAGATACTTGAATGTCTCTATCATCCCCCCCCAATCCCTTCTTTCCGTCAGGGTGTACATATTCAGGTCTCCAGCCTGCTGTCCTAGTCTCTCCCCTCCATTCCACATATCACCTTTGTTGCACTCCTCTGCACCACCACCAGTAGCCTGATATCATGCTTTAGGTATGGCCTCCAAAACTGCACACAGTACTCTTAAGTGCGGCCTTATCAGCGACCTGTAGAGGGGTAAGATCACCTCTCTTCGCCTGGACAAAAAAAACCTCACTATGCACCCCAGCATTTTGTTCGCTTTTGCAGCTGCTCTCCTGCACTGGGCAGTGTTGTTCATGGTCCCTGTTATCATTGTGCCTAGGTCCTTCTTCTCCTCCTCAGTGATCCCCAGCTTATCCCTTCCAGCCAGTATGCTTTCCTTGGGTTCTTCACCCCAAAGTGCATAACCTTACACTTCTTTACATTGAACCCCAGCTGCTACCTCTCTGACCACTTCTCTAGCTTTCTTAGGTCCCTCTGCAGCTGCTTCCATCCCTTCTTTCCATCCACCACTGCTCCGATTTTGGTATCATCAGCGAACAGACTTATCTTTCTCACCACCCCATGTGCAATGTCTGATATGAAGAGCCCAAACAATACTGGCCCCAACACAGAGCCCTGTGGCAACGCACTTGTCACCAGCCTTGGAGTCGAGAGCTTCTCTCTCACCACCACCCGTTGCAGCCTCCCACTCAGCCAGCTTGTAATTTAGTTCATAATTTTTGCCCTACCCCTACACCAGTTAGCTTCCCCCCCCAAGCCGCCCATGAGGCACAGACTCGAAGGCCTTGCTGAAGTTCAAGTAAAGAATATCCACCGTCTGACCCTTATCCAGCTCACCCGTCACCCAGTCATAATGTATCAGATTGGTTTGACAAGACTTCCCTGAAATGAACCCATGCTGCCTCACATCCTGGAGGCCATTGTCCTCCAGGTATGACACCAGTCTTTCCTTTAGTATTGTTTCCATGAGTTTGCACACTATGGAGGTGAGACTTACCGGGCGATAATTACCTGGTTCATCCCTTGATCCGCTCTTATGTAATGGTACTGCATGTGCCATCCTCCAGTCCAGTGGCACACATCCCGACTCCAGTGAGGTGCTGTACAGATCCGCCGGTGACTCCGTCAACACCTCCGCCGTCTTCCTCAGCACCCTGGGGTGGATACCATCCGCCCCTGGTGCCTTGTTTACCTTCAGTGCCCTTAGTTCCTCTAGGACTCTACTTTCCTCAATTCTTCTATATGTTGCCTCCTCTCCCCCTGTCCCCACCCTCCCAGTCCATGGTGGTACCGATCCCCCCTTTTCTTCTGTGAACACTGAGCAAAAGTATTAATTCAGTGCTTCTGCCTGCTTCTCACCCTTTTCCATCCATCCCAACCCCTTTTTATTCTCACTGTTGTCTCTTTGCATTTCCTTTTCTCCCTGATGTATCTGACAAAGTCCCCCCCCCCATTAATTCCCTGTGCTAATCTCGGTTCCCTCTAGGCCTTGGCTTCTCTCACTTTTCCAGTCAGCTCCCTGGACCATCTTGCATACTCCTCCCTGTCAATGTCCTTCCCCATCCTCCTATACCTCTGGTGCACCTCTCATTTTGCTGTCACCACCCTCCACTACCTCACTGTTGAACCAGTATGCTTTTCTTGCTCTGCTCCTCTTACTCTGTGTCTTGGTGCAGGCTTCATTTTTGTATTTTCAGGAACAGACCAAGGTTCATATTCTAACAGGGATTTGTACATTGAAATAAAATTGGTTGGAATTTCACTGGAGTGGTGATCCAAGGTGGTGTGGAGTTAGACTTGTACATACGTAGAGAAAGGAACTTAATTATGAGAAAGAATAAGTGCAAGAATAAATTTCTGTCTCAAGGTGAATTTGAGGGCAAAAAAATGTTGTGGTTTCAGAGTTTTTATTTAAAGCAGGTGGCTCATACCTGTATTGTCTAATTCCACATGTCAACCCCTCACAGTTTTGGCATGGTTCCAGATATGCTGGCGCCTAGTTTGTATGATACCTTTTATTTTGTGAACACTCCAATCAGAGAGTGTTTTGCACCATAGTTGCCCCAGATCCTCTGTTCTAGCATAATCCTACAGCAGATCTGATTTGTTTCTAAAGCTCTGTGGGAAGGGATGGTGAGGTAAGTCTTATTTATTTATTTTGCTGGAATTGCTTTGTATTTTCTTTGCAGGTTGTAATTTTTTTTGTCAGTTATGCAGGGTAAGCAGTAAGACGATGCTCTACAGGAACGAAGCGCCCTGGCACCTAGCCGGTTGCTGACTATGCTGCTTTGAACTGATATATTTCGTATAGTAGCAGTTTTGTAGCTCAATAAATTTTTCTGCATTCTAAATTTAATTATTTCTTTGCTGCTACACATCCCTTATTGGTGTGTGCTGCTTTCACAGCTTATGTTAAGCAATACGACTTGACAGGGTATGGGTTGCTATATGATAAACACACACCCAGGTGTGTTGAGACAAGAAGCATTTGTGCTGAATGCCTTTAGCACCTGGAAGTGAAAAATCACATAACACATGCTCCAAAGCGTATCTGCACTATAAAATGGGTATAGTGCAAATATTTAAAAAAATGAAACTTTTTCATAATAAAAACAGGTATTTTTTTTTGTTAAAAGTAACTAGTAAAAAGTAGCCCCAATAGATAGAACGTATGCTTATCATGGAATACAGGAATTTGAACTTCTGCAGAATTCTACTGGCAGAATGTTACTCTCCCCAGACATGTGCGCACGCACACACACACACACACGCACTACAGACATCCCCAATAAAACCAGGGATTCAGATTGATCTGTGGCAGGGTAAGCAGCAAAGACTTACCTGGTAGGCAGGTAACAACAGTAGAGGGATTTGTTTTGGTCAGAAAAGAAGTTCCAGAAAATGAAATTGTAAGTAGTAGTACTTTTTTTTCCTTCATTTTTATATGCATACAAGGATGGAATTATAAAGGGGCAAATGTTTAATCAGTTGCTTTTTTTTTTGAGAGAGTTTTGTTTTTAGAGCCTATGTGACTTTTAGAATCTAAATGCGGTGGCCATATTTGTAATGGAACTCAGGATTATTTAAGCAATAAGGCATGACCAGGGGTTAGATTAACAGTCTGTTAATCACCCACTAGGAGTGTAATGTGGCACGAGGTGCAGCCGAGTGCCATATTGCCCCTAGGGGGTGATTGACTGTTAATCTAACTCCTGGGAGTGCCTTTATTGCTATTATAAAAAACACACTAGAAGAAAAGAGTTTAAAGTATACCTTTTCAATGTTTTCTTCATTTAGGGGGAGATTTTCAATAAAACAGTTCTTCCACCAACAGTTTAAGAATGCTGGTTCAAAATAAGAATGCATCATTCCACACATTCAGCAGTGCTAGAGGATGGAATGCTGATAGAAATAATTCATGTGCCATGGTGATCAGGCTGTACATGACAGTATAACATGGATTAATGTAAGGCTGTTGGAATCCTAACAGCCAATCAGATTGCAGCATTTCTGAGACCCTTTTTATAATAAAAAATAAAGGCACGGATATGTTAGTGTGATAGGTCCACATTGTCTGCACTTTCTGTTAACTATTGGTGGTGGTACAAAACTTAAAAAAGTTCACCAGGATTCCTTTTGTTTAGTGTGTTAAATAACGGGAGAAAGGTAAATAGGATAATCAGAATAGTTAACAAAAAACCTATCTCAACCCTAAATGAGGCTGTATATTTGAAACAAATACATACAGTGATTCCATAAACAAATTTAATTAATACATAATGTCTTCCAGACTACAAATGTTCTGTGATAGAGCTCCTAAAAATATTTTAGTAGTAACGTTTCAGAACACAACTCCCTTCATCAGACTGTGGAGCATATTTTTGTAAAAAAAAAAATCAAAAAAAGAACTCATAAGTTTCCATACATTTATATATTATTCGCAAATATACATCAATAAGAATTCCATTTCAAATGCAATCAAAAGCTCAGGTGGAACTAACCTGGGTGCAGTGATTTCCCTACCCATTTTGTAATGGGGTAGCCATGTGGGGGTTTGCCATGTGACTGTGTTTCATTTGCATTGGGACCTTTCACCCTGGAACCATTATACTGAAAAGAACACACATGCATTATAGTGCTTAGTAGGTCATTATACTACTTCAGCAGGTTGTTACCTGTAGGCTAAAGCTGCCCCATGATAACTAGCTCTCAATCAGTGAAAAGGCAGAATTGGCCAGACTGTATTATATTATTTGTGATAACTGCCACCTAGCATCGGGAAAGCTTCCAGTTGACTCCAGCTGTTGGCTCAGTGGTACAGTATATCATTGTAACTACCACCCAGTTGGGAAACATCCTGGTCAATAACTACTGTGGGTCCTTCAGTGTATCATCAGCCAACATCAGGAAGCATCTGGTTGGTACAAAAGATGACCGTGCTCTCATGTTTGTTTTTTTGTAGCTGGAGCTGGAGTTGAATGTTTTAAAGAGCCAGGCATCGACTGCAGAGAAGAGCAGCTCCATAAGTAAAGAAGAGGTTGACTCACTGAGGTAAACTACTTGGGTTTCGTGGGTAGCTGTTTTAAATTCCTACATGGCTATGTACTCTCCTTCCCACCTGATGATGCATGTCCCTATGCCTCCCTACTCCCTGTGCTTTGCTGGATCTTGCTTCACAGTATCTACTGTCATCTCTCTTCCTTTGGTGGCTGAGCCTTCTGCTAAAGCCTTTTCCTCTGGAACAGCCTCTTTTCTAAATTATGAATGGTTGACTTCTCAAGTGTTTTCAGATCTTATCTCAGACGATACCTTTTCTCCAAGACCTTCAGGTTTATTAATGTATTTAGAATGTTGAGCTGGGAAAGGTGCACTGAGCCAAAACACATTTGCAGTGCGACACAGGAGCACTCCATTATATGACTTGCTCAGGGTCACTCAGTACGCAAGTGGAGGTTGTGGGATTCAACCCCAAGTCTGCTGGGTCTCAATGTTTGCAGTTTAATGCGCTTACCACTAGGTTACACAGCCTCCCTGATAGCTTAGTATTGTAGTGTAAGCTGGTGACACCTCTTCCCAGCCCCTTACTTTAGCTGAACTGAAACTTCAACGTTCCCAGGGTGGGATTGGGGTGCAGAAAAGAGAGCATAAGACAGAATATCACGTACTGAGTCTTTGTAATAGCTTTGAGGTTCTACTGGAGGTAACTGAGGAGGAGGAAAGTGGGGCCAAGGTAGTTTCGGGCCGTAGACAGCTAGTGTTTTTTTTTAGGATTTAGTAGTCATGTTCATAGATGGTACGGTTTTGTTTCTATGGGACTGGAGTGGATCATCTAAAGAGTAGGTTTGTGGCTTTACTTAAAAGAAGAGGAAGTGTCCAGTTGTGGTGGTGCAGGTGGGTACAAATGACATGAGTATAGGACTGAGCAGACAGAACTTTAGAGAGCTAGGGGCTTATCTTAAGGGGAGGGAGTGTAACGTATTAATTTCCTGGCTCTTGCCTGTGCGATGATCTTGCTCAGTCAGATGACCAATTAGGGTAAGTAATTCTTGGCTTCAAAAGTGGGCTAAACATGAAGGTTTTATATTTATGCAGAATTGAGTACCTTCTGGCACAGAAATGATCTGTATAGGCAGGATTGACTGCATCTGACCAAGCGCAAAACAAGGGTGCTGGGTGACAGGAAAAGTAGTAGCAGTAAATAGTTACTTTGTACAGGAGAAAACATACACATTAGGATACAAAGTTCCTGTTTCCAACTGCATTCCTTTTTTGTAACATGCATACATAAAACTGGTCTGTGTTTCACAGAGAGATAAAATGCATCCGATAAACATAAGAAGAAGACTCTTAACATGCAGATGTGTGTCATTTTATTAAACATTATACAAATATTGACCGGAGTTAAGGGATATAGTGGGAAAATATTTACCCCTCAGGATGTACTATTGACTTCCAATAATCTTATTTCCCTCTGCCATGTCCCAAAAACTTTGATCAGTATTTGTTTTATTAAACCTACACTTCGAATAACAGCAATCCATCAGTGATGCTTTACAACAAACATCATCCTCCAGTGTGTGATGTCAGGAGATAGAATGTTACGCTTTTCCTTTTTTTAAATAGTGTGCTTTCATTAAAATTTTAAAACAACACTGATTTCTGGGTGAAGACCGAGTCAAGGCCTAGTAGGAGATCTGTGCGTTTTTGGATCTTGTCACAGAGGGGTTTTGCTTTAATGGAGTCCCAAAGTATATGTCTGAGCTTGCCTTTCTCTAGTTAACATAGAGTGCCTTTGTCAGAGTTCAAATGACCCATTTTGTGGAGTTTGGCAGGTGTTTAGTAGAGATTGTGAGCTACTTTGTACTGCGCAAGTCTAAGGCCATCAAATCTGATGTATCCATATAGGTTGCACCACATTATGGTTCTTATAGTAATAATAAAATGTATATCTTACTTTGAGAGGGCTCTTGCAGTAGGTAATTACAAATAGGACTGAAGCCAGCAGGCATCAGGACTCCATGGAAATATTTCTAGCTAGCAGTCTCTGGCGGGGGACCACCCCATGTCAGGTGACCAACGTCATGCGACGTCAGTATAAAGGGGCAATCCCCCACGCCTGCCTTCCAGTTCTTTCCCGCCGTTAGCTCGTGTAGCACCTCGCGGTAAAATTCACTGCTTCACCAGTCTATCGTCGGTAGTTTTACTGTCTCTTTTCGCTATTTCTTCAGATTTTCGTCAGCATTTACCTCAGCTGCTGTGTATTTCATCCCGACTCCCTCCAAGCACAAAAACAAGTGCGATTCATGCGGCGCCCAGCTCCCGCACAAGGATGGACACTCCCAGTGCCTTTTTTGCCTAGGCACCGACCACCCCGTGGAGAAGTGCCAGCTCTGCCAGCAGTTTAACGTGGCCACCTGAAAGCAGAGGCAGCAGTCCCTGGAGTCCCACGTTGTCAAACTTAAAATGACCTCCATGGAAAAGGAGCTGAAAAAACTCAGGCGGGCTTCCTGCGCCTTGGACTATACTTAAAAAAGCAGCACGGGACTGGGGCTCTTCTACTCACGGTTGCCGCGACCTCGGCTGGGGTCACAGTGCTGCAGGTAACATCCCCTCCAGGGGACTGGTCAGCGACTGCCATCTTGGAGGCTTCCAAGGTGGCAGCGTCCCTCCCATCGGGCTCGCACTTGGGCCCCTTAGGAGCCTTCGGGTCAAAGGAGGCACTCGCTCCCAGTAAGCCCGCCACTGTGTGGCTTTCTGGTTTGAGCGGCCCCAGTAAGCCGGATGTTGGCTCCTCCGACGCCCGCCCAGGTAAGGCTGACAAGACGCCTGACCCTTCGGGGTAGCGCACGGCCTCTAAAGCGCATCTCCATCGCAGCCTTCTTCGAGCATAGGGTTCGATAAGTCAGATGCCGGCTCCTCCGACGTCCGCCAGGATCTCGTCAGTAAGCTGGACGTTGGCCCCTCCAAAGGTCGCTCGGCGTTGGAGCCGACACGGACCCTTCGGCCTGTCCATTGCCCTGAGCTCGCCGCAACGTTCATTGCATTCCGAGGCTCCAGCGTCTCCCCAGGGTGACACTGAGGATGTTGGCTTGATGCCGTTGGGTCTCCCTCTCACTGGGCCGGAGGACCTGACATTGGATCCTCGGACACCGGCATTGATGCCGGCCTACCCGATGCCCGTCAACATCCCCTTGCCAGACGCCATCCCCGCCGGGCCTCCTATTCCGGGCCCGCCCACTGGGCCATTTCTAGGGCCTTCTGTTCCTTCAGAGCCCCTGGTGCCTGGGTATCCGACTATGTCGTATCCGACGCCGTCATACCCAGGTCCGCAGTATCTAGCATCCCAGTACCCGACACCGGCCTACCCGACACCGCAGTACATGGTGCCTCAATACCCAGTGCCGGGCTTCCTGCTTTTGGGTTATGGATACGCACCGTATGGATACCCCCAGTATCCGTACCCCTCCTCCTCTGCCCACTCAGCCACAGGTGGATCTGAAGGAGACTGTGGCTTCCTAGTGGGCTGAGGCCAAGGCTCATATCCCTCTCCATCTTCTTAATGTCTCTCTTGTGAAGGCCCATGGGGAGCATTTGGAGCAAGTAAAGGATCCTTGGCAATATATTCATTTTAATCAAGTTCATCCATCCTATCCAGGACGGTGGCAGTGCTCTCCATCTTCTCGTCCAAAAGGATTTTGATTAAGGGGGTATAGTTCAGACAATAAAGGTCTGATATGTTCCTCCCAATATGTAACCCCAAATATTTAAAGGAAGAGTTAACCACCTTCAAACTCCACTTATCCCTCTTGGGTGCCACCCCCTTCCCCATGTAAAAGATCTCTGATTTGTGAAGGTCTATCTTGTACCCTGATAAGCTAGCAAACCCCGTAAATGAGTGCCAGAAGGGGTGGGATAGATTGCTCTGGCTCTCTTAAATATAAAATCATGTCATCCACATACAATGACAATTTGTGCTGTCTTTCACCCTTACCCCCAGCTCCCTCGATACTAAGGTTCTGCCTGATGGCAATTGCCAGGGGTTCGATCGCCAAGGCAAAAAGTAGTGGGGAGAGTGGACACCCCTGTCTCATGCCTCTAAACATTGAAAACCGCTCAGAGGGTACCCCATTAGTAAGTACTGATGCCCAAGGGGAACCATACAAAGCCCTCACCATACCGGTGAATTTCTCACCCAGAACGAATCTATCCAGCGCCTCAAACAGGTATCCTCATTCAATTCGGTCAAATGCCTACTCTGGGTCCAGGGAAAAAGTTTCTGTCAGTAACACACCACATTCAGGGCCTTCCTTACATTATGGTAGGAATGCCTTCCTTGGATAAAACCCATCTGGTCGGGGTGTATTAATGTTGGGAGAAGCCCATCTAGTCAGGCAGCCAGGACCTTTGCATATATCTTGGCATCCAGGTTCAACAGGGAGATAGGCCTATAAGTGGCACACTCTTGAGGGTCCCTCCCAGGCTTCAGAGTAACGCATATCGTTGCAACCTCCATAGAGGGCAGTAGTGGATTCCCCTCCTTAACTTCCTGAAATATTTCCTATAACAGGTCCACAATCCCTTGTCTTACCCATTTATAAAATTCATCCGGCAGGCCATCTGGCCCTCTTGCCTTACCCGGCTTCATACGCTAGATAGCCATGCTGATTTCCTCCTTGGAAATTTCTCAGCTCAGCTCTGCTCTCTGCGTCTCATTGAGCCTCGGGATTTTGACCTTGTCCAGAAACTCCTTTGCTTATCCAATACGCCTTCACATTCTGCTTTATACAGGGCCTGGTAGAACTGCCTGAATCTATTCTCGATAGCTTGGGGATCTTTAATTAGGGCACCCTCTTCCCCCATATCTCATACTCCCTCTTCTACCCTTTATTAGGTTCACCAGAAGGAGCCCTGGCTTGTTGCTACATTCATAGAGTTTGTTTTAGCAAGAAGAACTGGGTTCTTGCCTCCGCAGCCAGTGTATTATTCAAGGTCTCTCTTGCAGTCGCCAGCATATGGAACACTTTCTTCTCCCCCTTCCCTGGCTGCGCTGCATTCCAACTTTCTAACCTTCAGGTGGAGCTCTTCCTGTTGCCTTAGTTTCTCCTTTTTGTGTCTTGTCACATAACCTATAATAGCCCCTCTTAACTACGCTTTTCTGGCATCCCAGAATACCTGCTTGGACGGTGCAGTCTCTTTATTGAGCTCGACGTAAAGTGCTAGTTGTTCCTTTAAGAAGGTTCTAAACTCCTCAGACTCTATTAAATACATCTTGAATCACCAGGAGGCGTTCATTGGCCATTTTGCATGAAATTCTATTATCGATATCACTGTGGCATGATCTGAAATGTGTATGGGGCCATGTTTGACACCAGTCAGCTTGGGGTACCACCCCCTCCCTCTATATAAATATGATCCAGCCTGGACCACATTTTGTGAGGGTTGGAAAAGAAAGTATACTCCCTGAGTGTGGGGTTGGCCATTCTCCAGGCATCCAAAATATCTAAGTCTGCTAAGCCTTCCTGCCATTTCTTCATACAACCTCCCCTTCTTCCCCTTCCCTCCGAGTGGTCCAACCTTGGCTCCGGGGTGCAATTTAAATCTCCTCCCATTACTAGCCCTTGAAATTGTTCCCTAGCAATATCAAGTGTTTGTTATTGTGGTGAATGACTTGCAGCCACATACATGATTCACAATATGAAAAATAGATCCCTTCTCATGTCCTATTTTAAGTAGATCCATTCTAAATTTGCAAAAGGCATTCCTTTGCAGGCTGTCCTCACAGAATGCCAGATACTTTTCTTCTTGCAGTGTTTGTTTATTTTCTAGATGAGCTCTACAAAAAAGGACTTCTCTTAATTTACTTATCTCATTCTAAGCATAGTTGTCAATAAGCCTTTATTTGGCAAAGTTTACATATTGTTTTACACTTGATTTTATTTGCTTATCCCATATCTGTGTCAAGTCTGTCTTGACCAGATGCTGATTTAGCTCAGAAAACCAGCCATTATTTGGTGGATGTCCCTTGGCTTCTATCCAGCATTTGGCCAGATGGCTGTCTTGAGGTTCCAACACGATTTTTTGACATAGTCCCAAAGCTCTTAATTGGGCTTGAAGAGTAATTGATTTTAATTTTAGCTCAATCCTAAGGTAAAGCTGTCAGAGTTCGTTGTAGAAGACCTAGGGACAATTTATAAAACATACTTTGAACCACCTCCAGCATCCTGGCATTTTTAGAGAAGGCCCAAAGTTCTGCCCCATATAACAAAGCACTAATTACCTTAGAGTCAAATGCATTTTTAAGGACGATGTATGAGTTGTCTGCAAAGGTTTTGCCAAATCTTAGTATAGCCCTTGCGGCACTTAAGCCTTGTTTCTTAGATCTATTAAATTGTTGAGACCAGGACATCTTTGTGTCAAACACTACCCCCAAGTAAGTATAACCACCCCTAATTTCAAAAGTTAGATTATCAGTTACCCAATTCTGCTGCATCTTGTTCTGTGTACATCTCTCAAATATCAAGATAGCTGATTTTTGAGGGTTGATAAATCTAATTTCTTTAATGTATTTGTACAGCCTCTAATTGCACATTTTAAGCCAATTTGTTTTAGTGAGCACAGTACAATGTCGTCGGCATACATTAATATGCCCACTTTATTCCCATTAATACACGGTGCTGAGAAATCCATTGCCTTCATTTTTCTAATCAAACGTTCTACATAGAGGTTAAATAGAATAGGTGCCAAAAGGCAACCCTGTTTTGCACCTTTTTCTATATATATATTTTGCCTCAGAAACATGCCCCTCCCCTTGTAGTTCTGATGTAGGCAGTATTATTTTTGTGTAAGCATCTCATGACATTCAAGAGTTGGTTATGTATACCAAAATCTTATAGACTTTCCCATAGCAGGTTCCTGTTAAGACTATCAAAGGCAGCTTTTAGATCCAAAAATGCCATATATACTATACCTTTCTGTATTATACAATATTTTCCAATAAGGTGGTTTAAAACAAAGATGTTATCAATTGTGCCTTTATGTTTCCTGAAGCCTGCTTGTTCTTCTGAGATCAAATTATTTAAAGTCACCCAATTCTCTAATCTCTCAAGAATTATTCTTGAGAATGTTTTTTCCGCTGTGCATAACAGGCTAATCAGCCTGTAGTTCCCAGAGTCATTCAAGTCTCCTTTCTTATAAATGGGTATAATTAGGTTAACAAGCCATTCTTCTGGAATCTGCCACTTTTCTAAGATAAAGTTAAATAGAAGACATAATGTATTAGCCCACCAGTCAGGGACAGCTTGGAAGGTTACTGCACCTATCTTCTGTGCCATGATAGCTTGCTCAATTTCTTTTGTTGTAATTATGTATGTATTATTACCTTGTACTTCACCTTCTGGAAGCATCTGTCTTTGGCTGGGCTTTGCTTTTGGAACTTCGTATTTTCCTTGGACAAAGTCTACCCAGACATGTGAGCATATAACTGAGTGAGTATTTAACTCTATGTTCTTTGTCCCCAGAGCTACTAATTCCCAGACGTTTTTACTGTCTTTATTTTCTATACTCTCCTGCAGCTCTTGCCATAAACTTTTTCTGTAGTTCCTTTTTTTTTTATAATTAGTAAGATTTCTATACTCCCTTTTTTTAGCCGTTTCAAGGTAGTATAAACAGTCCAATCCAATCCAATGATTTTTTGGAATGTCTACCATGTTTTCCTCAAGATTTTCCTTTTCTCCTCACATTCTTTATCATACCATGCAGCTTGCTTTTTCCAAAATTTATTGCTGGTAATTATCTCCCTATCCTTTCTTTACTGGAGATTGCCCTTTAGGTATGATACCAGATTCTTATAGTCTATAACAGGGTTTCTGTTCCGTCCCCTGTCTTTGGTTATTTTGCTCTAGATCCCATTTTCCCTATGAGATCTTTTATGTACTGTTCTAGATATGGGGTCCATTTTACTGATTTCTTGTTCCGTATAAGAAGATTATTATATTCTCTGTATTCTGAGGATCTTTTGTATGGCCTAACTTGCCTTTACCTATATATTTGAATTCGAGTGTAACTGGGAGGTGGTCACTTTCCCACTTAGGGGTAATGACCAATTTGTTAATTCTACTAAAAGAAAAAATATCAGTACATACCAAACCCAATACACTAACTCCTCTGACTGTTGGAAATGTATATCCCCCTAGCTTATCACATTTCGTCCTTCCATTCAGAAGTCATAGATTATTTTCCGCAGCAATATTCAATAATCTTTTCCCTTTTTGATTAATCAAATTGTCTTTGGATAACCTTATTGGTATTCTGAATATATCATCTATGTGCCAGTCTGGTTCATATGATTCCATTAATGAACCAACCCTGGCATTGAAATCTCCCATGATTAAAATGGAGGCATCAGGGTAATTATTTTGTATATAAGCAACTGCCTCTTGAAAAGTATGCATCATCTCTTTTATTTTAGAAGCGGCCATCAGGTAGTAGTAGATGTTCATGATTATAAGTAAATCATCCTGTGCGAATACAGTTTTAACTATCAGAATTGAGGGACTTTCAAAGTCTGTTTGGGTACAGTGCAGGACTTCATTGGTTGTCACCATGGTGATTAATCTGCCTTTCAGCCTTCCGGATTTGTGAGACTTTGTAGCACCCTTAACCCAACTTGAATAACCTGCCATGCAAAAGTCAGATTTCATCATTCAGGTCTCCTGATGCAAGATTATATCATATTAACATAGAAACATAGAAACATAGACTTTGACGGCAGATAAGGACCGCTTGGCCCATCTAGTCTGCCCATTTCCCTACCTACTGGATAGGCCGCAGATCCTAGTTAACCAACAGCCTATTTCTTCCTACCCGCCACAAGAATTGCCTTATGTCTGTCCCATGCATTCTTGAATTCTCCTACAGTTTTAGACCCCACAACCTCCTCAGGAAGGCTGTCCCATGCATCCACTACCCTCTCTGTAGATAATACTTCCTCACATTGCCCTGAACCGCCCTCTATCTTTTAAATTGTATCCCTTGTTCTTGCATCGCTCTTTTTCTGAAAGATGCTACCCTCTTGGACTTTGTTGATTCCACTGAGGTACTTAAAAGTTTCTATCATGTCCCCCCTCTCCCTTCTTTCCTCAAGGGTATACATATTAAGCTCCTTTAGTCTCTCCTCATATGGCTTCTCTTGCAGATCCTGCACTATTTTAGTTGCCCTCCTCTGGACTGCCTCTATCCTGTCTATGTCCTTGTGGAGATGGGGTCTCCAGAACTGGACACAGTACTCCAGATGGGGTCTCACCAACTATCTGTACAGAGGGATAACAACTTCCTGTTTTCTGCTGCTGATGCCTCTCCCTATGCATCCCAGTATACCCCAGCCCTCCCTACTGCCTTCTCACATTGCTTGCTAACCTTAAGGTCATCTGATATGATTACCCCCAGGTCCTTTTCCTTTTTTGTTGTTGTTACTACCTCCCTCCCATTGTGTATTCTTTCCTGGGTTCTTGTTTCCCAGGTGCATTATTTTGCACTTCTTTGCATTGAATCCTAGCTGCCATACTTCTGACCATTCCTCCAACCTTGCCAAGTCCTTCTCATCCTTTCCATGCCTCCTTGTGTATCAACCCTGTTGCAGATCTTTGTGTCATCTGCAAAGAGGCATAATTTTCCTTCCAGTCCCTCTGCAATGTCACTTATGAAGACATTAAAAAGGACTGGACCCAATACTGAACCCTGCCGTACCCCACTAGTAACCCCTCTTTCTTCAGAGTAGACTCCATTTACAATCACCTTCTGTGTCCTGTTGTCCAGCCAATGTTTTACCCAGGCTACCACCCTGGGACCCACTCCCAGGCTGGTTAATTTGACTAATAATCTTTTGTGTGGGACTGTGTCAAATGCCTTGCTAAAGTCTAGTTAGGCCATGTCCACAGCCCCTCCCTGGTCTACTACTTTGGTCACCCAGTCAAGAAATCTATTAGATTCATCTGACATGACCTTCCGCTGTGAACCCCTGCTGCCTTGGGTCCTCGCCCCACTGGCCTCTAGGTACTCAACTATTCTTTCCTTCAGAAGTGACTCCATCACTTTCCCTACCACAGAGGTCAAACTTACAGGTCTGTAGTTTCCTGCCTCTGTCTTGGTCCCACTTTTGTGAAGGGGAATCACATCCGCCTTCCTCCAGTCCTCGGGTACCACACCATCCTCCCATGATTTATTAAAAAGAGTAGCCAGTGGTTTCACTAGTTCCCCCTTAATTCTTTTAGAATTCTGGGGTGAATTCCACCAGACCCCATTGCTTTGTCCACCTTCAGTTTTAGGAGTTCTTGCAGAACCCTTTCTTCTGTGAAAGGACTGGGATCGACCCCCCTATCAAGAGTGCTTCTGTTAATTGGATTAGGCACTTCCCCCTCCTCTTTTGTGAATACTGAGCAGAAATATTCGTTCAGTATCCCTGCTTTCACTGTCCCCTCTGCCCACCCACCGCTCATTCTATTCAGCCTCACTATCCCTCCCTTTGTCTTTTCGCTCGCTGATGTACCTATAAAAGGTTTTATCCCCCTTCTTAACTGAGTTGGCTGTCTTTTCCTCAGTTTGGCCCTTCGCTATTCTGACTTCCCTCCCTGCTTCCTTCTGCCTTAACTGGTATAGCTCTCTGTCCTGCTCCTTCTGTGTTTCCTTATACTTCCAGAATGCTATCTTTTTCTTCCTGACTTTCAAAGCCACCTCTCTTGAGAACCATAGTGGCTTTTTCTTTCATTTTGATTTGTTTATTTGCTTCACACAAAGGTTTGTTGCCTCTGTGATGGCAGTTTTGATGATTCCCCATTGTTGCTCCACACCTCCTTCTAGCCTGTTTGCTAGTGCTTTTCTGAGGCACTCTCCCATCTTGCCAAAGTCAGCCCTCCTGAAGTCCAGTACCCTCACTTTTGTATGGTTTGACTCTGTAGCTGAGTTTAACGTGAACCACACTGTCAAGGGTAAGGGGCAACAGACTTCTAGGAAAACATAAACTGAACTTACAAGCTCAAATTCTCTAATCATTTTTATCCCACCAAAATCTGTTGTTTTTTCCAAGAGATCTGCAATGTTCCAACTTAATATTGACAAGACCTTCTGCTGTCAATTTGAATCTATAGAAATTGTTGTATTAGTACTGTCCAATTCTAACTCATCCTCCACCTGTAAATGTACAGAGTTCTCCATGTCAGAGAATACTTCCAATACCATTTTTGAATTTATTCTTTTACCATGGATCTTTCTTCCCCTACAATAGTTACTGTGTAAGGAGTCTCCTTGACCCCTAAGTGTATGAGTACATTTTTTTGGTTTTATGTAATCTGTGATTCTGGTTTGCAGCTTAATTGGAATTTGTATCTGATTAACAGTTTCTAAACTGCTTGATTCCATATTTGCCCCGCTGCTTCTAAATCTTTGTTTTCTCAGCTGTTCTTTCTTTCTTTCTTTCTTTCTTCTTTTCTTCCTTTCCTTCCTTACTTTCTTTCTCTAGTTTAACCATAGAGTCATCCAGATTTGTTCCAAAATCTCTGAACCCCTCCTTTTTACGTAACATGTACCCTCTTATTTTATTTGACATCAGGACCAGGGAAACCATGCCTTTCGTTGATCCTGTCTGGTATCTGTAGGTTGAGCCTATATCATTCTATGTGAATCTTGGACCTAAAACCACTCTACACAAATTGTAAATTAGCAATTTAAGTGTGAATGGGTTTTCATTTTTCTTTTTAGGTATGCCATCTAGGAAAATTGTTGGTAACCTTGGCCCTTGATTTATTTCTGTCTCTTTGTCACTTACTGTCTGGGCATTACTCCCCTGCGTTCTATGGGCTACAGGTCCTTCCTTCCTTCCTTTGTGGCCCTCTTTTGTCTGATGTTACGCTTTCCCTGTTGGGGGTGTTTTTAATGTCTCAGAGAAGAGACAGCAGTTGGAGTGGCGTCCTCTGGAGAGAGGGGGTAGACCACAGCTGCAGATTACCACTGCTGTGAGAGCTCCTTATATTTTAAAAACCCTTTTCACTGTCCGGGTTTAATTTGGACTGGGGTGTCTGTCATCACAAGACCTCACATATGAGTGGGGCTTGTGAGTGCATGCTCTGAAATTCTATTTAAAAGTATTTTCTGAGCGAGGGTAAATCGGGGGGCACGTCACCTACTTTCGGGTTTCTGACACACCTTTAAAATGCCCGCTGCAGTGAGCGGGCCGAGAGAAGAGACAGCAGTTTGAGTAGCATCCTCTGGAGAGAGGGGGTAGACCATAGCTGCAGATTATCACTGCCGTGAAAGCTCCTTATATTTTAAAAACCCTTTTCACTGTACGGGTTTAATTTGGACTGGGGTGTCTGTCATCACAAGACCTCACGTATGAGTGGGGTTTGTGAGTGCATGCTCTGAAATTTTATTTGAAAGTTTGTCTGAGCGAGGGTAAATTGGGAGGCACGTCACCTACTTCCGGGTTTCTGGCACACCTTTAAAATGCCCGCTGTAGTGAGCGGGGCGAGCGTGCACGGGGCCGTGTGCAGAGACACGCGTGTTCTGCGTGTGTCTGCTGTGTCAGCTGAGGAGGCTGGGAGCTGGGCTATGCACAGATCTTTGTAAGTAGAAAAAATTAAGTATCTAAAATGAAGGGCCCTTTTAAAGTCTGTATTAAGTGCCAAATGTATATGAAGGGATTACAAGATGATTCATTTGTCTGTGATAAATGTAAAATGGTGGAGATGTTGCAAGAAGAAATTACACATTTGTTAGAGAGGAAAAAAGGAAATGAAGAGATTGAAAGCTTAGAGAAATTTATAGATTCAATGGTTTCCCAAATAGAAAATAAGGTACAGGATAACAATAGTTGTAAGGAAGCAAAAAAACAGAATCTAAATATAAGTTTAGAACTAGAAACAGAAGAATGGGCAAGGGTAACCAAAGTTAAAACTAGAAAAAGAGGAGGACAAATTTATAATAGTGCACCTATAATATTACAAAATCGATTTATACCTTTACAAATTGAAGATCCTAGAGAAAGTACAATTGAAACTACATCTGGACCAAGCCCACCATTACTAACACAGGATACCAGTGAAGTAAATTATCAAAACAGGGATTTAGTGGTAATAGGAGATTCCTTAATTAGAGGCATTGACACCATGCTATGCAGAGGAAGAAATGAACACACTACTGTGAGCATGTTACCAGGGGTTAAAATACAAAACATATGCCCACTTTTAGATGGATTTATGGAAAATACCACAAACCCAATAGTGTTATTACACATAGGGATAAATGATATTCAACACAGAAATTTACAGGACACCTTTTTGGACTTCCAGAGCACTTTAGCTAAAATAAAACAAAAAGGGGAAGTAAGATAGTATCTACTATACTACCAGTGTTTGGTTATCATTCAGCTAAAACTTTAAAAATAAATACATTAAACAGGTAGCTGAGAGAACCTTGTAGGAAGGAAGGAGCCGAGTTCCTAGATAACTCAGCAGCATTTAGGGACCCAAATCTATTCAAACAAGATGGACTCCACCTTGAAAGGGCAGGAACAAGATACCTAGCAAAGAGAATCAAGGAAGCTACCAGACTTGATTTAAACTAAATGAGAGGGGGCTAGGGGGAAAAGTAAGAGAAAACACTAAACTAGAAAAAATATCCCCGTAAATTAAGAAAACCTGATACTTGGAATTGTATACTTTTAAATGCTAGAAGTCTAAAAAATAAAATGGATGAATTTAGGAATGTTATGTCTGCTAAAAACATATTGCAGCAGTGACAGAAACATGGTGGGACATAAATGATGACTGGGATCAGGCCATAGCTGGGTACACTCTATATAAACAGTCTAGATTATATAGAAAAGGGGGAGGGGTGGCCCTGTACATATCCAATAGCATAAAGTCAGAAGAAATATCTATGACTAGTGACATGTCTGACCAACTATGGGTCAAAATAATACAGCCAAAAAACCCTAAAATAATATTGGGCCTTATTTATAGATCTCCATCATCAACCCCACAAACCAATAAAGGCCTGATAGATCAACTTTTGTCATTAAATCCAGCTGATAGAATATTAATCCTAGGAGATTTAAATTTACCCGGTATTAAATGGGATGCTTCACTTACAGTAACACCCTTAGAGAGAGAGTTTCTAAATGCATGCGACCAAATAGGATTAGTACAGCGCGTTGAAGATCAGACAAGGGGACAAAACATATTGAATTTGGTCCTAACAAACATGGGAGATATACTAAGTGAATGCAAGATAACTGCACCTCTAGGTACTAGTGACCACTCCAAAGTAGAATTTAAATTAGCTGAATTATTAAATGAACAAAGGGGAAATACTGTCATCTTTGACTTTGGTAAAGGAAATTTTGCGAAGATGAAAGCAACCCTCTCATCTTGGCAGTGAAAAGAAGATTTTAACAAAAAATCACTTAGAGACATATGGGAAATTTTTTCCACTAAGATTAAGCAGCAAGAAATTGAAAACATTCCTGTCAAACAAAAGTATCTTCCAAGAAGTAATAAAAAAATACAATGGTGGACACCGAAAATCAAAATATTAATAAACAGGAAATACATGCTGTATAAAAAGTGGAAAACAAATAGATCATATAAAACTAGACTCAATGTATACAAATATCAAACCATATAAAAAAACAAAGAAGGCTAAAATAAATTATGAAATTAATTTAGCAAACAGAGTAGAAGGAAATCATAAGGTCTTTTATGCTTGTATAAATAACATCAAGGGGAACCCCAACAGTATAGGACCCTTAAAAAAAAAAAATGGGACACAACATCTGAAAACAAAGAAATGGCAGACCCAGTAAATGATTATTTTTCAACTGTATATAATAAGAAAAGATTTATATCCATTTATAATACAAGATATATGTAATCGAAAGATAGAATAGTATTAGAAATTACTGAAATTGAAACAAGATTGGCTAAATTGGATCCCAGTAAATCCCCGGGTCCTGACAGTTTACATCAAAAATACTTAAAGAATTGGCAGAGATAATAGCGCCCCCCACTAACTTACATATTTCAAAATCATTGAATAAAGGGAGTTAATTGATTGCTGGAAATCAGAAATTGTTATTCCGATTTTTAAAATAGGTAACAAGACTGATCCTGCATCTATCGTCCCATCAGTCTCATTGCTATTCCGTCAAAAATATTGGAGGGAATATTAAAGGATAAGATCAGTGAAAATCTAAATTTAAAACATCTCACAGACCATTTTCAACACGGATTTGTGAAGGGAAGGTCCTACCAGACAAATATGCTGGCACTCTATAACAGTGTTATAGATAGACTTGATGTGGGAATTCCAGTGGATGTGCTGTTCCTTGATTTTTCCAAGGCTTTCGATAAGTTTCCCCACCCAAAACTTATACAACAAATGAGTAAATTAACTATAAATCCATTTATAATAAACTGGATTCAAAATTGATTGGAAGATAGGAACCAATGAGTATGTATTAGATGGGAGCTCTCTGAACAGTCAGAAGTGACTAGTGGGGTTCCCCAGGGTTCGGTGCTGGGCCCCTGCCTATTTAACTTATACATATCATCTCTTCAGATAAAACATAATTCCGTTTGGTTACAAAAATTTGCAGACGACTGCAGGATAGGTGCAGAAATAAATATTAGTCATAATTCATCTGACTTACAAGATACAATTGATAACATAGAAGTATGGACAAATCAATTTAAGTTGACATTAAATCAAGATAAATGTTTCGTCATGCATTTGGGGAAAATAAACCCAAAGATATCTTATAAATTAGGAAATACTGTTTTAAAGACAATAGATGAGGAAAGGGATCTGGGTATCATAGTTTCCAGTGACATGTCCTTTTCATCACATTTCCAAAAAATAGCTCAGAAAGGAAATAGAATCCTAAATTGCATACTAAGACACATATCAGTTAGAAGTAGGGCTGTTATAATGCCATTGTACATATCCCTGGTTAGACCAATCATGGAATATGGTGCCCAGGTATGGACGCCATATAAAAAGCGAGATATTGCGTTGTTGGAGAGGGTACAGAGGAGAGCCACCAAAGCGATATACAATATGGTAGGAAAAAATTATGAGACCTGTCTATCTGAGTTGAATATGTATTCCTTGGAGGAAAGAAGAAAAACGGGAGACATGTCCCTAGTGCACAGGGCATGGAATATTGATGATCTTTGGGAAATTGCCGGTCTTGAAATAAACTCAAGTGTATACAACACTTGGTCTCATCCTATGCAGTTAACAGCACCACATAGAAAGAAAGTACATAGTACATGGTGGTTCGACCAGAGAGTTGTACATGACTGAATAGACTACCATTGGAGATTGTGGGTAGCCCAAAAACTTAAGTTTTTAAATTTAGATGGGATGCATATATAAATAAAATTAGAGCTTGTATTTAGATGGCGAGCATATAGGACGAAAGTCCATTGGCTCAGTATCATTCCTATGATTCCTATTATTATCTTGGATCCCACTATTCCATTTTTCCCTTTATCTTGGTCTGTCACCACCATTTGATCATTACTGTGTTCCTGCCCCTCAGCCAGGGCCTTTTTTGATGTTTCCCTTTCAGTATTCTTAATATAGTCCTTTCTCTTATTTTTACATTCCTTACCAATTGCTCAAATGTCCTTTTACCACTTTTTGTGTGTCTAGCTCTTCTTGAGCTGCTATCTTTTTGGTTAGAGCTCAAATTCATTGTTTATTAGAAACTATAGTATCCTTATGCCTATTTGGTTCATTTGTCTTAGCCTCTATACTATTTCCTCTGTCATTCTCATTATTGAAAATCCATTTATCTCTTAGTGTCTCAAGAATTTGTGCTAAGAGATAATTTTGCTTTTCAGCAACTGTTTTAATTACTCAGACATAATCTTTGCTTCTTCGCTCAAGGAACACGGAGTGCTACTTAACCTGGAGATTCCTTTCTACTCCAAAATCTTCCATATCTGTGAAACCTCTTGTTTTTCTCTTTGCAACATTGCACATGTCCACCACGTCCTGGAACACTGTTCTGCTGAAATTTTTGTTCATGCCTTTATCTCTTTTCTTATAGGCTATTGTAATTCTTTACTCTATGACCTTCCTAGGTCTCAGTTTTGAAGACTCCAGCATGCTCAAAATGCCACCACCCACCTCCTTAATTTGACTGAGGAATGTGATCAGATTACCCCCATTCTCTGTGACCTACACTGGTTCCCTGTCACAGTCCAGATTCAGTTTAAAACTGCCCCCCTTGTTTTCAAAGATCCTCAGTGGTCTTGCTCCCACCTATGTCACTGATCTTCCAGAAATCAGTCTTCACCATTGATTCCCACTTATGGGCCTGGAGCCGGAGGGACCAGGGCCACATGGGAGCAAATTTTTTGCAGACCAGTTGCAGGAAGGGATCCCGTTTGTCCACCCAGAGCCGACGGTCGTCCTCACGACTGATGCCTCTCTTATGGGCTGTGGAACCCACATGGGGGACAGAAGGGCCTACAGGCTCTGGACCCCTGAGGAATCTCGATGCCACATCAACCTGTTGGAGCTCAGAGCAGTCAGACTGGCACTGTCAGCTTTCACTCCTCAACTCTGGGGTCAAGTGGTTCAAGTCCAGACGGACAATATCACGACCATGTACTACCTCAACAAACAGGGCGGCCCACACTCCAGTCTGCTGTGCAAGGAGGCACTCCACATCTGACCCTCGTGAGCCGATTGGAGGCAGATCTCCTAGTCATCCATGTGGCAGGAGCCTTGAACCATCTGGCGGATGCTCTCAGCTGCTTAGGCCAGACATCCCAGGAATGGTCTCTCCATCCAGAGGTAGCTCACAGCCTGTTCTCCCGTTGGGAAAAAAATGATGGTGGACCTGTTTGCCTCAAGGGAAAACACCAAGCTGCGGCTGTTTCCTGCCCCCCCCCCAGTAGGGCTCGCTGCAGGGAGATGTCTTCTTGAGGCCGTGGACCCCAGGCCTCCTCTACACCTTCCCTCCATTTCCCTTGATCCACAAGGTGCTCCTTAAGGTGAGGAGGGAAAAGTCAGCGGTGTTCCTGGTAGCCCCAGACTGGCCGCACCAGTTCTGGTATCCAGATCTCCTCAGCCTCAGCTGCAGGCCCCCGGAGCAACTTTGCACATGCCCGGATCTGATATCACTCAGTAAGGGGAAGGTATTCCATCCGGACCTTCAGTCCCTGCACCTCACAGCTTGGTATCTGAGTGGCTAGAGTTCCAGGCTTTGTGTCTTTCTGAAGATGTCTACACCGTGGTGAAGACATCCAGAAAGGAATCGACCCAGAAATGTTATGCCTTCAAATGGAAAAGGTTTTCCATTTGGTGTCTGGGCAAGGGCCTGGACCCTCTATCCTGTCCAGTGGCTAACATTATTGACTACTTCTGGTCTCTCTCCAAAGGGGGTCTTCGGTCATTGACCCTTAGGGTGCATCTAGCAGCCATCTCTGCTTACCGGGCGTGGGCCAGTCAGCCAGCGGTGGCTCAGGAGACAGTGGTCGGCCGTTTTTTCAAAGGCCTGGATCACACATCCCCTCCAGTGCGTGATCCTCCACCTCTGTGGGATCTACTGCTGGTGCTGGCAAAGCTCATGTGCAAGCGATTTGAACCAATGCACAAGTGTACCTTGTTACACTTGTCGTGGAAGACTGCCTTCCTGGTGGCTACCACATTTGCCAGAAGGACAGGGGAGCACCAGGCACTTTCGGTGGACTTCACTTATCTGGTCTTCCACAGGAACAAGGTTGTCCTATGCCCCAACCCGAAATTCCTTCTGAAGGTGGTGTCAGAGTTTCACCTTAACCAGGTGTTAAGTCTGCCAGTATACTACCCTAATTACACCTCGGAGGCCGAGTACAGGCTCCATACTCTGGACCTGAGACGTGCTCTCTCCTTCTATAAAGAGAGGACGGTGCAAATTCAGGGAGAGGTTCACCAGCTGTTTGTCATGTACACTGAAGCTGCTTCTGGCAGACCTGCAGCAAAATGGACCATTGCAAGGTGGATTACATCTTGCATACTGTAGGTCTGTGCTACAAGTTGGCAGGCAAGGAGCCTCCCAGAGCGATTAGAGCTCATTATACCCGCCATACTGCTGCATTGGTGGCTACTTCCAGGGACATCCCTATCCAGGAAATTTGCCAGGCTGCTACCTGGAAATCAGCAAACACCTTCATTACCCATTACCACATTGACCTTGAGTCATGCCAGGATGCTGGTTTTGGGGCCTCGGTTCTCCAGTCTCTGTTTCCTAAGTAGGGGGTATGCACCTTGCCTCTCTCCTCCCGGAGAACTGCTAGGAGTCTGCCAAAGAGTGTGGATGAAGAACATATCCGTGCTCCTAGAAAAACAGGTTACTCACCTGTAACAGTAGTTCCAGGAGTGGTATATGTTGTTCATCTACACGGACCCACCTGACCTCCCCAGCTGCGGATGCACACAAACTGGCTTCCAGCAGACTAAGATATGGCGTCATGGGGCGGAGCCAAGTTATATACCAAACCTAACTTTACTCTGTAACAATTACTGTATTGTGTGTCTGTATCTATTATATGTGATGTGGAACCTTTGTAAAGGAGTCTTTGACTCAAAGGTATTTTCTGAATTCTGAAATAAAAAAAAAATAATATCCCACGCGGGTGGGTGGGAGGAGCTAGCTTGAAGAGTTTCGGTGAGATTTAAAGCGGAAGGGGACATGCCAAAGAGTGTGGATGATTAACATATACCACTCCTAGAACCACTGTTACAGGTGAGTAACCTGATTTTTTTCCTCTGTTAGCTAGGCTTCTTAGCTTAATGAATACATTTAGGTTACCCCTTCAAAAAGTAAAACAGGAAGAGCTGTCCACCAGTTATTTCCCACTGGCCTAGACAATTTGTGCCTCTGCTGTTTATATATCGTGGCTGTTTCTTGATTCACTTTCTCTAATAAAACCACTAAAGTTACAAATCTTTGATGTAATATAAACTGGCATCTATTTTGCCATACTGTATGCACCATTTAAGGATTGTACCTAGAACTCTTAGTGTGCCTGGATAAAACCGGCTCCACTCTACTCCAAATTTTCCATATACCAACTCGGTGTATGACAACTTTTATTTGCCAAAAGGCCCCAAAACTGTGATATATAAGGGTAGTCAAAGAACAAATGTTGTATTGTTTCGACCTGGTCTATGCAGATTTGTCTAGTGCAAAATCTTTCTTCAGCTGTTTTGTGTGCATGGTTACCTCTTACGTTTATTTCCCATGGCAGCACATCCATAGGGTATCCCACATTTTCTGAAGGATTCTATCTTCTGTCAGCTGTTTTGTCAAACACTGTGCCTGTATATGTTGGGGACAATTAAAACAAGGGCCTATTTAAAAAAAAAAAAAACTTTTCAGGATTGAGGAGTACATTGTTTTCCCATTCTGCAGTTGAGCCATTTGATTGATAATTCCCCATGGCTTAATTTTTGTAAAGGTCTCTATTAGGTACTGAGGGGTTCCTTGTGGTATTTGTTTGAGCATTCCCCATTTTGGGGCATTCCGTTTGTTTAAGAAATACTGGCTCCTTGTTTTTTAGGCTTAATGCCCATTCCTGCTGGTTCCCTGTTACAGCAGGGAGGATATTTGAGTATGGGTATATGTTTAAAAAGAAAATAACTGGGTTGAGCATGTTTAGCCCACCTTGTTTTATGGGCCAATATGTGATGGCTCTTTTTACGGGGTCCAGCTGACTTCCCCAAAGTAGCTGGAAGCATACATTATATAACCTAGACTCCCAAGTTGAAGGGTATTGGGAAGATATAGCTTACTGTTAGAAAGATCGGTATGATGCTGTATAAGTTTTAAGCATGTAATTTCTTTTTATCCTAGTCATAAGAAAAGTTTTCCATTTGTTGATTTTTTTTCTTCTGCTATAATTAATTTTTCTGTTCATTTTTTTCTGCTGGATCCTTGTCACTGAATGAGATCCCTAGGACTTTCAGTTTTCCTGGCTGAAATGTTATCCCTTCTGTTTCGCATACCTGTGTGTGCTGGTGTCTTACTAGATTTGTTCCTGTGCTCTTCTCTTTAAGTAGGACCCAGAGATTTGAGAGAATACCTTTATGGTTCTTAATGCTTGGCTTACAGATGGCTGATCTACCACCAGGAGGCAGGTGTCATCTGCATAAGCTATCATTCAGGTGAACAGCGTGTCCCCTGGGCCTGCTATGTTTTATGGATTGTATACTATTAAATCTCCTAAAAAGAGTGTTAGTTGAAAAGACATATAGCAAAGGGCACAGGGGACAGCCCTGTCTAACTCCTTTTTTATCCTTCTATGCAGGCCAATAAGGCCGTTGACAGACTGCGTCATAGACCCTTGGTTATTTAAGATCTGTATCCAATTAATAAATTAATCTGGGATTCCATAGTGCCGTAGTACTTAGAAGAGGTACACATGTGGTACCTGGTTGAAGGCCTTTGATTGATCTAAGGATATCACATAACCAAGGCTCCAGGTAAGGGGAGTACTTACCTGTTTTACTCACCTCATTTTTGGAAATACTCTTCAGAATTTTTTTTAATGAGTACTGATACTCACCCGACATTTGTAAATACTCCACACTCTAAAGAATACTGCTTCATAACATAACTGGTGATTCAAAAGGAGCATTTTTATGTCCAGATTTACAGCACTTGTATGCATCCCCATTTTGTTTTACTCACTATATTTTAAAACTGGTGAGTACATATCCTACCTGCCAACATTATCTGGTGGATTGTTGGCACTTGATCAGTTCTTACCTAAAAAAAACTACATTGTTTTTAAAAATGTACTCTTCACTCCACTCTGTCCAGACATTCGTACACATCTTAATTTGGTTTTTACTCACCTCACTTTCAAATTGATGAGTACAGTACACATCGCAAAGAATCTTATCTGGAATTCTGCACATAATCTTTCTGCCTGCGGATAATCAAACACTTCTGTAATAAGTCTTAGGTTATCTAACATGGATCTCTGAGGGACTGCACATGTTCGTGTTGGATACATCCGGGTACTAGCAGACCTTACCAACTTGGTACATATGATTTTACATAAGATTTTCCAGTCAGAATTTATCAAGCTGATGGGTCGCCAGTTGTGTATGTTATCGCTTTCATTTTTCTTGTGCAAGAAAATTAAAATACTGTTCTGCTAGTGTAGGGGGGAATGAATGTTGGTATTGAATAATGTCATTGTAAACTAATGTAAAATATTTATTTAGTAGATTTTTTGTCTTTTTGTAAAACTCATTTTGGATTCCATCAGGACCCAGAGTCACATTGTCTTTTAAGTTGTCGATTACCATGCTAACCTTTTCTTCTGTGATTGGATGTACTAAACCGGTTTTAACCTCTTGTGGTAGCTGAGGGATGTTTAAGTCTTTTAAAAATTCTCTATTATCTCTGAGAACAGCAGCTGGCTGGCCAAAAAGCTTCTTGGTGTGTTCAGTCACAACTTTTAATGTTTCCTGATTGCTCTCAGCTCAGGTTCCTTCCATATTAAGGAGGGAGGACATATATTTTGCATCTGTTCATTGTTTGCAGCTATCATATGGGTTTACTGTCTGGGAATTACCTTTTGTACCATATTTCTGTTCTAGAAACAGGGAGATTGCCCTGTCATATTGGTAAGAAAGCATTTCCTTTTTTGTATGAGCTATCTGGTCGGAATAATCCAAACCAAACTCTGTTTTCAGGGAGATTAGTTTTTGGAGATGCCTCTGTTTTTCTAAGTATTGAATATACTGTATCTCTTTTTTTTTTTGCTGTGATTTAGCAGTAGATTTACAGTGGTTTTTGATTTCTACCTTAGTTGCTTGCCACCACAGGGTAGAATTATCAGATAATTGAAAAACTGACAGTTTGTCCCTTATTATCTCCAACAATGCTTTCCACCCCTTACCTTCTTCCAAAACCGTGGTGTTCATTTTCCAGTGATTATGGGCCTCTGGTTTGTTTTTTGGTAACCCTAAATGGATAATTAAAAGGTAGTGATCTGATATCTCTATGAGAGGTACAAAACAATTATTGCAGGGGATCCATTCTGAAATGAAAAAATGGTCTATCCCAGTGGATGATCTCCCTCTGATATATGTGTGCGGGGGTTCAGCCCGACTGATGCCCCATCTATCAGTCTTGCTGTTTTATGCATTGAATTTAAATAGTTTGTGTCTGAACATAGTTTCTACGTTTTCCTATTTTATCTGAAAGATTTAAAATGCAGTTAAATTCCTCCCCGAAAATAATAGATTTTAACGGCGTGTAGGTATGGTTGAACTTTTCACATAACCTGAATCCTCTGTATTTTCGTTTGAGGGTTATATATATATATTAATTATTCCCCATTCCTGTCTGTGCGCTACTACATCCAACATTAGGGCTGTACCCTGTACTAGGTCTGTTAATTTTGTCACTGTTACTTCTTGATTGTTAAAATGTATTGCCACCCCTGAACATGCTTCCTCTCCCAATGACCAGAAGGCTACCCCTCATCTCCATTCTTTTGTTTCCTGATTAACCTCTCTTATTGTGTGAATTCTGGTATCCTGTAATAGAATAATTTGTATTTTCAGTTTCTCTAGGATAGAAAAGATGGTACACCTTTGTTTTGTATTCTTAATGCTGTTCACATTAAGGGTACTGCAAGATAAATTATAAGACATTTAGTTAGAATGTTTGAGGGATATCTCAAAGTTCTTTTTCCCTTTCCTGGTGATTTCATTTTACATCTCTTCTTGGTAGAGGATTTCGAGTCACTTGACACATGTTCCGTGTCAGTTGTGGGTTCCAGCTGAGACGAAGCCACAGAGGAAGCATCCAAGTCTTCCTCAGTTTCAGCCCATTGTTTCATCTTGGATAACGTAGCATATCAATTCCTTGTGGGGATTCTTTCATCGGGCTTTGATTTAGTTGTTTTAGCCCCCTTATTTGATTTGCTTCTTGTCTGTCTTCATTGTCCTGTCTGGAACCAGGAACTTTCTTCTGGTGGTGGCATTATTTGGTCTTGCTCTATTTCTCTAGTATTTATGATTTCTCCTGCTGATGTGCTTGGTTGGTTGGTAGGTGGTGGTCCTTCCATTTAGTCTGTCAGGGAGTTCGAAGGTTGTGCTTTAGTTATGTCTGCATTGCTGCTAACCTCTGCAATGGGTTGAATATCTGCCTGACCTTGGGGGATATGTTGCTCAAGCTCATTTTCTGGTACAAGTAGTGCAGGAGAGATTAAGCTGAAAGACTGGTTATTGTTGCTTTCCTTTCTTGATCCTGTGTGAGGCTCTTTAGCTGCTTTGTGTTGAGCATTAGAAACTGTTTCATCTTGTGCTCCCTGTGCATCAGTTCGGTTGTTATGAGAGGCCCAAGGACAATTCTTAAAGGAGTGTGACGTTTCATCGCACATATTGCAGTAGACTGGTTTCTGGCAGTTTATGCTTGTGTGGCCTATCCCTCCACAGAGAGAGCATTTTAGTCTTTCGCATGCGTTGCTTAGATGTACTGGCGCTCCGCATCTGAAGCAGGACTTGGGCTAGCCTGCATAAAATATGAAGCCCCTGCCTCTTCCTAGATAAAAGCAGCTGGGTAAATGATGTATTACTCCATTTAATTGAGGAAGTCGAACTTGTGTTCTCCATCCCTCAGTCCATATCTGTTCAGAGTCTATTATGGGTTCTGGGAAGCCCAGCACAGTACATTTCAGTTTTAGCCATCTCAGTATGTCAGCCACTGCAACTCCTTCATTTTTAAATAGGACTGTGTTTGTCCAGATTGCAGGTTTTGTTAAGGGTATAGCTATGAAAGGAGACTGTAGAGGAGTATACTTTACTTGTTGGTAGCGATGCCAGAAGGCTTCAAGACCAGCAGCTGTCTTAAAACTCAGGTCAAAGTTAGAGTCTCCAGATGTATGTATGAGCGCATATATTTCTGATCGGAGAAATTGCAGGCTTTCTTTTTACTAGAGTTTTCCCCACATACACACGGTCTGAAACTTTCCAGCCCCTCTATATTGAATCGAACTGCATTCCTGCATTTGGCGGGTTTGGGGCGCGTATGGAATAAGCCCACATAAGTTATTGTATTAGGGAGGGTCCTTGATCACTACACTGGTTACCTTCTTGACCTGTTGCATTTTCCTGTTGATTTCTGTTTCGGTGTGGGGGAAGGGGGTGTTCTCATTTTGAATATGAGGGGGAGCTTCCATTTGAGGCCTTGTACCATCTGAAAGATTTTCATTAAACTTATCCACATCCTGTTCTTGATGAGAGTGTTCTTCATTATTCTGTGAAGTCTTTAGCAATAGTAGAGGGTTTTGGGTTAACTGGAGGGGGAGGGAATTTCCAAAGGGTCTCCATTTTCCTCTGTGAGATTCAGACTATGAGTCGGAGAGGTCCAGACTTGGGACCCATGTGGTTTGTCCCATTCTGCATTCCTTAATGCTTCTGCTATGGTTACTCCTGTTACAGAGATATTATCATCAAAATTGGGTGTGCAAGGGTCTGATGTCCCCGTGTCAGTACATTTCTCTGTCTGAATCTCTGTGGGCCCCCCCCCCCCGTTTCCCTTTTCTGTGACTTCGTTAAATGCTAATCAGTTTCCTATCACATTTATAATGTTTATTGCCTTATGTGCAAAAGGTGACTGCAGAATATCATCTTGTATTATTTAGGACTGTACCTGATTCATCATAGTCTGGTCTCGCTAGAGTTGAGTCCTCTTCTGCAGGCTTCATCGCTCTGGCTTTTCAAATCCTTCCCTTTTTTATTCCTTTGGGTCTCACTGTTTCAGTGGGGTTATGGGAGTCCCTAGGTCCTGCTTCCTATGTATATCCCACTGAGTCTGCATCTCCTGACCCTCGCTTACCCGCATATGTGGTTCCAGTCTTGTTTTGAGTCCAGCCTTCATGATACTGTTTCCAACGTTTGTTTCCCAAGTTTGCGATTTTTGGCACACACTTGTCTCTACTACCAGTCATCTGCATATCTGCAAAGGGTTCTCGTGAATCTTTATCCAGTCCTGGGTTTTCTCTGCCAACATCTGCTACGACCTCCACTGCAACTGCGTCATCGCACAGCTGGGATCTGTCAGACCGCATCTGTTGAGCTTTGGCAGCCTTCAGTGCTACATTTTTCTCCTGTAGTGCTTGTTGTCTCCACACCAGGTTTGTTTCTTCATTGACCAGCTTTTGTAGCGGGTCCTCTTCATTACCTAGCGCAGGTTGTGGGATTTCCATGCTATTTAGGCCCTGTAAATCACAGAGCTCAACATTAACTTGTTTAGGGGGAGTATTGCCCATGTTTCCCCCTTCTACTTCCATCAGGTTCTCAGATTCAGGGGCCTCTTGCAAGGGCTGGACAAGAGAGGAGGCCCACTCCCCTGCAGCTATAGCTCCTTCCTCCACACCTGGATCCACCTGGGCAGTCATCTTGCCGGCCAGCGGTTCCCCTATAGGCGAGTTGGGGAATTTCCCTGGTGCCCTGGCCAAATTTCCTCCTGTAAATTACATAGGTCCATGGGACCCCCACCCCTCCCCCATGATGCAAGTGGAAATCTATTTATTTATTTTAAAAGTTTCACCAGGAAAGACGTACTGAGCTGAAAACAGTTCATTTCCAGAAGTGTCAGGGGGTGGGGGGGAGTTTAAGTAAACAATAAGTTATACAATCAAACAAATAATTAGCAATGGTCTGTTACAGTTCAGTGTGCCTTTCCCTAATGAAAAAATTCCATATCTGTGAATAAATGAGATGTCAGTTTGAGAATGTGATTGTTTTTAATTTTTTCAACTGTTACACTGTTAGAACACTGATGAAAGCATCCCTGTTGTGCAGAGCCTCTGTATGTGACATCATAATGGAATTACTCACCAAGATATGGCCTGCCAGAAACAGATGAAGATGTAATACCTGGGTTGAGGCCCCCAGACCTCACCCAAGATTAACATTACTGTCTACCCCTAAGAAACATGAAGATATTACTGAAAACTGAAAATAAAATGTGTATAATTAACGGTCTCCGTTTTTTGCCATAGACAAAACCGTGTGTTAAATACCGTAACACCTGAGTAGGTGTTACGGCATTCACGCGCTCCCTTTCTATACAAACGCGCTCGAGACAAGCAAATAAACAGGCGGGGCTTTCAACTGTCCCTGTTTCCGCCAAAACAGTACTGACGAGAAAAACACTTTATTATCTGCATTACCTCCATCCCAAACACACTCTTGTGCTTCTAGGCTCACTGGTAAACTGAGGTAATGCAGAGAAGTTGAGTGTTTTTCTCGTCAATACTGAAACAAGACAGTCAGGCTTCATATCTATTTATTAAGCAATCCCTTCAATTATATAAAATAAAATATGGAGAGAAGTGTATCAGAACTTCGACTTTACACCCTCGTTGTTGGATGGCACTATAAACTTCCGGCTTCGCCATCGTATATGCCATCCAACAACCGGTGTGTTAAATTCTAACACACTTCTCCCATACTTTATCTATATATAATTAATGGCAATGATTTTTTCCATTGGAAACCCATGGCATAATTTGCCGTTATAAAGGAGCGTTTATAACAGCAAACAAGCTCGGGTTTCCCTACCACTGCGCACGTGCCTGGTGCTGCTCTGCTCTTCCTGGTAGTCTGAGACTGTGGCTTACCGCCGGAGATCACACAGTAAACTCTGACTGGGTGGTAAGTCCAAAAAATAAATACAAGAACTCAGGGCTAAATGTAGGCTACTGTTTAAGAAAAAAAATGATGCGTCTTCAGCAGCCGCTTTTGACTGCGAACCGAGTCGGGATTGGGGCGCAGCTGCACAGGGGTATTTTATTTAATTGCTGTGGCAAAAAAATCATAGCCATCAATTATATAAAATAAAACATGGGGTGGTGTGTAAATTCGAAGTTTACACACACACCCTTGGGATTAGATGCTGACAGAAACCACTCGAGCTTCGCTCTCGGGGGTTTATGAGCATCTAACCCCTCGGGGGTGTGTGTAAACTTCTTGTTACACACACCACCCCATACTTTATTCAATATATAATGTGTAGTGTTTAAGACATGTGGCAGGTGAGGCTTGGGTAGGGAGACTCAATGACTAGTCTTGCTGGAAGCTCCACAAATCTCCTGTCAGCTTTGATAGAGTTGGATTCCAGGTTTTGCATCTGAACTCCAACATCCCCTTAAGAATGCAGCACCACTGGGCAGCCCCACACGGGCTGTTCCTACCTTCTGTGCTAGTTAAAGTTGCATTTTAGGGTGGTGTAGGAGAACAAGCAAATTGACCCTACTCCATGGTCACACTGCAGTTCTGACTAGGCAAGGAAGTAAATGGTTGCAAGCATCTGTCCAGTGGGTCCACCTACTTCTGCCTTCTTTACCTTCAGCTTTCCCTGTCTGCCCCTTCCAGTCTGCTTATCTAGTCATTCATCTTAGTAATTTCCCAGCTCTCAGCATTGTATAATGGAACTGGCCTCCACATAAACAAGCATGTACATGTTCTCGGCACCTGTTCATTACAAATCATTTCAACTATTTCCAGTACAAGTAATTTCGGCTAGGCAGCAAAGCTGGCTTTCATAACCAAACTTCTAGTCAGGAAGCATGAATCTAGACAACTAAAAGACACGATAGAAATAAAAGTAATCAACCACAGTGTCTGTTTTCACAGAATGCTGTGCACAGAGAATTCTGGCACCTAGTTTTCATGTTAAAAGGGCATCTTACAGTGGGCTGTGCAATCAGAGCCTTCTGTTCACCTCTCTCCTGAGAACAGCACAGTGGTGCCAGATCTTTTATAAACTGAAATGTGAATTTATTTTTTTTCTTGTGTTCTGGATTGTTATTACTTTCAAAGAGACAATAAAGTGATATTGCTTCCGCTGTAGTCCCTCTGCTCCCTTCCAAATTGTATTTTGCTGCTTCTGTAGGCTTTTAATGGGAAAAGCGACAGAACTGTTTAGTTGGGTGACCAGAGGGTACAGGAAATCAGATGCAGTTAGGTTTTCCGGTATTGTGATCAGCCTCTGCAGACAGCACTTAAAAAAACTGTTTAATGTACTGTGTAAGTTAGAAAGTCCCAGTATATACCACAGCTGTGGCCTTTTCCCCCTACAGAAATTGCGTTTCACCATCGGTCTTTGTGTTTAAGTGTCTACTTTCAGCCTCTTTAGGCTTTAAGTAGAGGTTTCATTAGAAGTGTTTAGGAGGGGGAAGGCTCATTTCTAGACTTGTGATGGGGGACTGCCATATTTAGGGGATAATTTGAAACTCTTCTACAGTATTCCATGGAGAAAGGGTTTGCAAAAGCAGGAACATGCGTACAATTTTGTTTAAGAGGAATGGAAATGAATTCCTTTTGATTCCTGTCCAACTTAACCTATAAGAGTGATGCCTCGTGATAGTATGTCCAAGGTGTTCCAGCCATCACCAATCTGTGGGTAAGGCTGCCTTTCCAATCACCGGGAGCAGGTTATCTTTCCTCCCTGAGTGTTTCAGCAGAACCTTTTTATGATGTATTTGGCAATAGAACACATTTCTCTAGGGTACCTTAATGGAATGGAAGCAGCATATCACACTGCCTCTTGGGGAGGGGTTCACATCCGATCCCCAGATTCCCACTGTGAGGGTGGCTATTGGCTGGGTGGGTAGCGGAGGTAAGGCATGGACCGCCCGGATTTCGTCCACTTCTGGCTGTCCTAGGAGCAGCAGCATTGGCTGTGAATACAGCCACTTGCCTAATCTCCCTTCCGGAGGAAGGGTGCAGCACTGGGGTGACCCTAAACAGAGTGGGTATGGGGATACATCCTGGAGAAAAGGGGGTGAATAATAATGAAAAAATACTTAATTTGTGCAGCAGGAGTACACATAATGAACTTTATGAAATGGACTTCTGAGTTCTCTGAAATCCTAACAACTTCACAGGTCGAAATGCATCGCATGGTTCTTGATTCCCAATAAATGCATTGGTTGTCACCAACCTACCATAATCTACCTAGCAGCAGCCTAACTACACAAAAATAAAACTTTTCCCCCCATTAAAACAAAAGAAAAACTTTCTCTGCTTTATAACAGCAGTTAACCTACTTCAGGATGCATTTCTTAGAAATTAATGCACTTCTGGGTGTGTTGAAAGGCACTTGGCCATTGACCTTGTGCTGTCCAATTTAGCCTGAGTATGAGGTAATTCGTTAGAAATGCGCTCATAGTTATAAAATATTATTTTCTTATCAGCAGACCAGTGTGCCCCCCTTGGACCGTGTAACTGAAATGGTTGATGAAGGTCTCCTTCTGTAGTCACCCCCTTTTTGTGATTGTCCAAACTCTGGGCCTAGTGCATCTTGTGCCTCTCCTTGCCTTTGTAAAATGATGTACAAGATTTGAAGCAAGATTTTAATTCACAGCATCGCTGTCTGATGCCAGTTTTTCACTTTGGGGGGGAATTTGTTTTATCTAACATTAACATTTTTGTTAATAAATAAAAGAGGTACCGGGTCATAGCAGCGCACCAGGAAGAGCGCTGCAGGAACTGCGTTGTGTAAAGTGCGACCGGATATAGAGCGACAGGAGTATAATAGCGGTAGGGCATTACCATTACCCCAATCACTCTGCGGATTGCCTGTAGAGGGATGAAAGTGCCGTGTGTTGTGGTGCCTGGCTGAGTCACTCCCGTGGTGGAGTGGTTAGGGCACCAGCACACGGTGAAACAGGAGACCTGGGACTGCGGTTCGGTTCCTGACAGGTCTCCTTCTGCTGAAGTTTTTTTAAATAAGTAATTCCCCTCCCTCCCTATTTTCTCTATGCCCAACGTCCACGACCCTCCGGAGTTGATTATTTTGAGTCCAGGGGGTGCGGAGGGCTCTGCCCCCTGCACCCAACAAAGAAGTCCAGTTGTTTTCAAAGGGGCTGTGCTCTTGTTGTGGGGCCACTCTTGTACTCAGCGTTGTTTGCGAGGGTGCTGTTTTCCTTGTGGCGTATATTGCTGCAGGTTTTTTTTGTGGCGACATGACCACGTGCCACACGATTTCGATCCAAATTTCATCCGCTGGTTTAAGTAGAGGCATGATCTGCAGTAGCTCTCAAACTAGGATTTGTATTATTTGTTTTGGTATGGATTGCGTGCATATTTGATGTGTATGTTACTGGTATAGTAAAGTGATCATGGTAACAATGTATGGTACTGTTCGTTTTCTTCTGGGACCACTATGAAAAGAGGCTTTGATCTCATTAATTAAGGTAGTCCTCCTAAGAACATTTTAGATAAAATACTGCAATAATGGATTGCAGGTGATTCTGTGGTGGGGAATAACAATAATGTATCCAAGAAGGAATTTATGTCACCATTTCTGGAGGATTTAATGACAGCATGAATTGTGAGGTAGTCTGATCTTGTGCCTGTAGTACTGGTTTAGGGACCAGGAGCCTCGTATTCAAATCCCGTTAGAGCCTCCACTTACACTGTGTGACCTGGCTCAATTCATTTATCTTTTCAGCATTTCAGTCCACCCAGCTGTACAAAAGGGTAAAAGCCAACCTTCACTGAAAATGACATGCTCCATCTCACCTAGGCTTTCCTAGGTAAATGGTTATTGTTACTTTATAAATCATGACATCATTCTTAGTCAAGATTATTTATTTCTAAACATTCCAGGTACTCTTATGCATGTTAATACTGCCTCCGAGACCACTCTTACAGTTGTAGGAGCGATCTCACTTACATTCTTAGGGTATGAGAACCCTGAACTGATGTGAGCAGTTCTGATAACCTAAGGATGTAAGCGAGGCTACTCTTAGAACCGCAAGAGTGATCTCAGCAGCAGTATTAATATATTATTGCTTGAGATCGATTGATTGAGATTGAGATTGAGTAATATACCAAATTGTTGAAAACTGCCCCAAACATGCCTGTTTCTAGGGCAGCTGTGCATGAGACACTCTTCAAAGAATTAGAGTGTCTCATGCACAGAGGAAAGGAGTGCTCCTTCAGTCTATATTAACCATAAGAGGGTATCTCATGGAGATAGTTCTAAAATTCGGAAGTTCTGAGTTCAGTTGGCATATACCATTTCCCACAGTGGGATTATCCAGTATTTAGCAAAGTAACATATTTTGATTTCAGATTCAAATTACATTTCTTAAACAAAGATCTTGTAACATGATATATAATATATACAGTTCACGTCTCTCTTATGGTTCTACAAGTTTTTTTCTCAAGTTCTTTGTGTGCCAGAACTACTTAGCTTTGCTTCATAGTTCTCTCACCCAAAGAACTTGAAAATGTACTCTTATCACCACAGTAACTGTAGATATAAACACATACAGTAAAATGGGGCTGTTTGTGCAGGAAGCCAAAGGAAGTGGGAAACTTTATTTGTGTGGTTCATAATGGATTGTGCAGAATAGGGAGTAAGCTAAACACATTCATGGATTGAAAAACATTCAGAATGTTTTTTCTGGGCTTCCTGCTTCCTTACGTGAAACCTCAGGACTGGTTAGCATCCATGGATATGGAAGATGCATGATAGCACGTACTGGTGCACCCCCCCCCCCCGTCTCCACAGATACCTCCATTTTGTTGTGCTGGGACAGCATTACCAGTTCAGAGTCCTGCCATTTGGGCTGTCCTCAGTGCCACGAGTCTTTCCAAAGTATTTTGCAGTACTTGAAGCCCACCTCTGGAAATTGGGACTCCCCAAGTCTTCCTGTACTTAGACAACTGGCTAATTTCAAGCATGTCCAAACAGGAGATGGAACAGGCAGTGACCACTAATTTCCATTGGAGTCTTGCTGAACCTCGACAAGTCTCAGCTCGAACCCTCCGAGCAACTGCTGTTCATAGGAGCTGTTCTGGATACAACCCGGGCCAGGGCTTTTCTTTCAGAAAGGAGACTAAGAACAGTACTGCAGATGGCATGCGACATCATGGAACACAAGTCTGAGCAAGCCTGCTCCATGCAGCGCATACTGAGTCTGAGAGCCTACTCAGTGTTCATAGTGCCCCTGGCGTGCCTACACATAAGGACTACTCAGTGGATGCTCAAGTGCTTAATGGTCACAAGCACTGCACCTTCAGAATTACCCTGTTCAGGTGACCAAACCCTTAGTAATGTCCCTGACATGGTGGTCATTGGGAGTAAAATCTGCTCCGCAGCTTCCCCTTCTCCCCACTGGAGCTGGAAGTGGTTCTTTCCACAGATGCCTCACTGCTGGGGTGGGGAGCTCACAGCCAGGGCCTTCAGACAAAAGGTGTCTGGGACCTGACAGATTCATCTTCACATAAATATGTTGGAGATGCGAGCAGTTTTGTATGGTCTGAAAGTCCTAGTGGACTTGCAGTTTTGTATGGTCTGAAAGTCCTAGTGGACTTAGTCAGCCACAGAACAGTCCTCCTTCAGACAGACAACAAGTCTGTCGTATATTATGTCAACAAACAAGGAGAGCACACTCTTACCCTCTCCACAGGGAGGCAGTGAGAGTGTAGAAGTGGTGTCTGATCAGAGACCTTGCTCCAAGTCATTTTTTCTGCCAGGAGTCCAGAACACTCTGGCAGATAAGCTTAGTCGACCAGAGGCCAATCCTCACGAGTGGTCACTAACTCCAGATGTTGCAAGATTGCTATCTGACAAGTGGGATACCTCATGTGTGGAACACATACATATGAACATATGAAGAAGCCAGCAGAAGAAGGCCATTTGGTCTATCTAGTCTGCTTGTATTGCAGGGCCATACTTACTAGTAATTCCAAACTGTCTCAATTCTGCTCCAGAAACCCAAGACGTGCCGCTTTATGTCAGGATGCATTCAGACTGCCATGTTAAATCTGTTTCTGTATGCATTCCCACCAATCACTCTAGTACAGAGGGTATTGCTCAAACTGGAGATGCACGGAGGCAAGATGATACAAATAGCCTCTTTCTGGCCTTGTCAGATATGCTTTCCTCTGTTGAACAGACTGTCAGTCAGTAAACTGAGGATCCTTCCACTTAGGAAGGACTTACTGACTAAGGGTCACCTGGTCCATCCCATCCTGTGCTCCCCTCACCTTCAGGCCTGGCTCCTGAATAGATAGAAATGAACAGGTACAAGGTATCTCAGAGGATCTCTGAAATACTTTTGGCTGCGGGTAAGCCTTCCATTAGGAAGACCTACACGGCCAAATGGAAAAGATTTTCCATCTGGTGCTCCATAACCCACATGGACCCTTTGAAGTGTCCACCTGACAAGGTTCTGGAGTACCTACTGTACCTTTCTGATGCTGCCCTGCAGTATGCCACAGTAAAGGTCTACCTTTGTGCTATTTCAGCATACCATGAACCTGTTTGTACCCTCTACCTGGCACAGCTGCCACTATTCAAGGGGTTCATTCTTCAAGGGCATCTTATATACGAGGCCTTCCATCAGGAAGTCAGTAGCTTCCTGGGACATATGCTGACTCACAAGCCCTTTGAACCTATTGCGACGTGTGACTTAAAGTTCTTAACTTGAGAAACAGCACTTCAAATCCATGCTTTGGTCACAGATCCTCTGTATACTGTTTTCCGTAAAGACAAGGTAGTTACTCTGTACACACCCAGATTTCTACCGAAAGTGGTGTCAGGCTTTAATCTTAACTAGGCCGTAGTCCTGTCTACCTTCTTTGCCAGCTTCCCAAATGAGAGAGAAAGGACTCTCCACTCACTGGATCTAAAGAGGGTCCTTCGGTTTTATCTGAACTGAACCAATGACTTCAGACAATCCAGTTCTTTGTCTCCTTTGATCTTAATCAGAGTGGACAGCCTGTTAGAATCAAGTGCATTTCTGCCTAGATTATGAATTACCTTTGCCACTGCTATGCCATGGCTCAGGTTAAATTGGAGGGCAGCGTATGTGCCCACTCCACCAGAGCAGTCGGCATGTACCTAGTAGAAATACACTCTGTGCTTATTGGAGGCATTAACAGATCTGCAACTTGGAGCACACTGCACACTTTTACTAAGTACTTTGCCCTGGATGCCCATGCCAGGCAGCATGCCACCTACGGCAGGACAATTCTTAATGGAGTGCTATCCTGAAAGAGCCCTTGGCTCCAGCCTCTCTAGTGGGGGGGACTTTTTCTAAGCTTGAAACTCTGACCACCTGGTGGAACTCAATGGTGAAGACTGATTCTTGGAAGATATTACAATTACGAACTTACCATAATTCTTGATCTTCTAAGAATATCTCCACCATTGATTCACACGCCTGCCCACCATCCCCCAGACTCACTCCCGTATGGCTGTACTGGTCTTTCACACCTTTTTGCTTGATTTGGGCTGGCCTCAGAAAAGCAAGCCAATATGTAGACAAGTGTGATCTACAGTCCTCCGGCACAAAGGGAGGACTTGGATAGGGTAATGCTAGAAGAAATTGGAAAAATGGCAGAACAGGGGGAGATGTTACTGGTAGGGGACTTCAGTCTGCCACATGCAGATTGGAGCCTTCCTGCTGCAGTGTCAGCTAGAAGCAGGAACATATTGGCCTCTCTGCAGGATGCTTTCCTTAGGCAAATAGTCAGGGTACTTACTCGTGATGGCAGTACTGGACCTGGTGCTTACCAACAGTGACAGTGTTGCAGACGTCCGGGTGGGAAGCCATCTGGGGACAAGCAATCACTGTACAGTGTGGTTCAACATTAAAACAGCTGCAGAATTCAACCATACAAAGATGAGGGTATTGGATTTCAGAAGGGCTGATTTTACTAAGATGTGAGAATGCCTCATGAACGAACTGACAGAGAGTGAGGACCAGGGGGAGGAGGTAGAAGAAGTGGGCCAGACTAAAGGACGGCATAGTGAAGGCAACAAACCTCTGTGTTAAGCAAGTAAGCAAAAGTAAAAGAAAGAGTAGACCGTTATGTTTGTCAAAATACGTAGAACAGATAAAAGCTAAAAGAGCAGCATTCAGATGGTACAAGGAGACTTAGAGAAATGAGGATAGGGAAGTGTATCAGGAAAACAGAGAGAGGCAAGCAAAGCAGTAAGGAGAGCAAAAATGCAAGCTGAGGAAAGAATAGATCGGAGTATGAAAAGGGGATAAGAAATGTTTTAGGCATATTAGTGAAAAAAGGAAGAGAATGAGAGGGATCGTACATTTAAAGAGGGAAGGGAGGACTTCATGGAGGAGGATCAAGAAAAGGCAAACATATTGAACAAATACTTCTGCTCAGTTTTCAAAGTGGAAGGGAAATGAGAGGGACTACAAAGAGGCACCAGAAACATAGAGGTAAGAGAAATAGGCGGTAGTCCGTTTTCAGTGGGGAAAGTCTGGAAAGTAGTGTTGCATGGATAGTATCCTGAGCAATCCAGATCCACCAAATACCTGCTATTTTAGCAGGATAGTGGATCCGTCGAATAGTAGCAGCTATCTGACCATGGATCTGACCCCTGGATCCAGGTCAGATCCCGTGTTATCTGATGCCAGATCCTGGGATCCGGCATCAGATAACGCGTTATCTGACCTATGAATTTGTCTGGATCCCGCCCGGATAGTGCCGCCATCTGACATAACACAGTCGGATCCATGGGGCACTATCCAATCGCCATCACTGGAAAGCACTTGACAACCTGAAAGTAGACAAAGCTGTGGGGCCGGATGGGGTACATCCAAGGATACTGAGTGAACTTAGGGAGATGCTCTCTGCAACTCTTACAGACCTTTTCAGCAGATCACTGGAGGCTGGTGTGGTACCAGAGGACTGGAGATGGGCTCATGTAGTCAGGGCTTCAGATAAGGTGAGTACCAACCTATTTTACTAATCTTATTTTAGGAAATACTCTTCAGAAAAAATTTTTTAATGAGTACCAGTACTCACCCAATATTTGAAATGTGCTACACTCCATAGAACAGTGCTTTATAACATAACTGGTGATTTAAAAGGAGCAGTGTTTTCCAGATTTACAGCACTCGTATGCATCACAATTTTGTTTTATTCACCATATTTTAAAACTGGTGAGTAGCTGGAGCACTGCTGACACCTCTTCAGTTATAAAGTCAGTTTTTTAAGCATCATAATTGAAAGTATTTTTCACCCTTAGAGTGATCGGCCCTTGGAATAAATTACCTATTGAAGTCATTGTGAGTAATAGTAAGGCTGAATTAAAAAAAAAAACGACTTAATAATGTTCTGCCTTCTGGTGGAAGCCTGAATTATTATAGTTATCAGTAGGAGTATTCATGGGCATTTCCTGCCTTTTTGCTCCTTACCAATCCTTAGTATGACCTGGCCAATTCCTATCTAGAAAAAAACTAAATTCTTTCTAAAACTGTACAGCTCACTCCACTCTATCCAGACATTCGTATACATCTGAATTTGGCTTTACTCGCCTCACTTTCAAAATGAGGACTACAGTACTCTTCCCAAAAAATCTTATCTGGGGCCCTGCATTTAGTTCCTCTTCACAAAAGTGGTAGCAAGGAAGAGGCATGCAATTATAGGCCTGGCAGTCTGACATCAGTGGTCTGTAAGTTTATGGAAACAGGATTGAAGCACGGGTGTAGCCAGGCATTTCAGATTTGTATACCAACCTGCCACACTGCTACCCCTTCCCCCACTGTTGTTCATGCCTGCCCCGACTAGAGTCCAAGGTTCCTGGCTCCAATCAGATGAGTCCCACACTAGACCTGCTGTCTGTCTGCGCTGTTAGTGTGGTGCTTGCTGCCCACTGGTAAACGTCACTGACTTCACCACGAGTCCATGACCATGGCAGAAATTTCTTTTCTCTTTCCCCCCTGCAGGTAGGCAGATTTGCTCCACTTGCCACTCCACATGAAGTCTTTGTTCTTTTAGCTGGCTCTGAGTCTGTTCTTCCATCTGCTGCTCCTCAGTTCTTCTTCTGCTTCTCTCACTCCCAGTACAATTGAACTAATAGTATGGCTTCTAACTTTGCTGGGGCATTTAAACTCACTGCCAAAGACTTGCCACACTCCCTACCAGATGCAGCAGCCAATTACTATGCAGGAGGACCATGCGGACCTAATTGAGACCTTCAGCTTCAACATCCTCGGTCCACCCTGCCACCCCCCCAAAAAACAAAACTGAAAGAGAAAAGAAAAAGCCTGTGCAGCCAAACAGAAGAAGTTAAATATAATGGACTAGACAAGGCGCAGCAGTGCTGGCCAGCTTGTTTGCTACCCCTGCTACTAAACTTGGTACACTGTGGCTTACTTGGAGTATCAGTAGCTACGTCCTTGTATTGAAGGAAATGATTGTGGAATATCTTGTTTTCAAGAGATTGCAGGACCCAAGGCAGCATGGTTTCACAGAAAGAAAGTCTTGCCAAACAAATCTGCTAGACTTCTTTGACTGGTTGACCAGGGAGGTGCAGTGGATGTGGGCTACCTAGATTTCAGCAAGGTTTTCAACACCATTCCACATGTGAGACTGATGTGCAAGTTGGGTAACTTGGGGTTAGATAATAAGGTGTTAACCTCGATAAGAAACTGGTTGACAGATAGGGCACAGATAGTAGTGGTAAATGGAGTGTGCTCAAATAAGGGGAGGGTGACCAGTGGGCTTCCTCAAGGATCAGTGTTGGAATCATTCCTATTCAGTATTTTTATAAACGATATAGCGGATGAACTGGAATGGAAAGTCTGCCTCTTTGCAGATGATGCCAAGCTCTGTAACAGACTGGACACACCTGGAGGGTTAGATAGAATGTATAGGGATCTAAATAGACTGGAAGAGTGGTCAAAGGTATGGCAACTAGGTTTTAATGTAAAAAAAGTGCAAAATAATGTATGTAGGCCATAGGAACCTAAGAGCGGAGTACAAAATGTGTGGAGTGATACTGGCAAAGACCAAGTAGGAAAGAGACCTAGTGGTAATCATATCAGATGACCAGAGTGTGACCAGGCAGTGTGATAAGGCAGTTGTGAGAGCTAGTGGAATGCTGGGGTGTATAGGTAGGGTTATCTTCAGCAATAAGAGTGATGTGATTCTGCCCCTGTATAAATCACTTGTAAGACTCTACTTTCAGTATTGTGTACAGTTTTGGAGACTACATCTCTGAAAAGACATAGACAGAGTGGAGTCGATCCAGGGGAGGGCTACCAAAATGGTGCATAGTCTGCATCAAAAGTCCTACGAGGAAAGCCTTAAGGAGCTAAATATGTACACCCTGGAGGAAAGGAGGGAGAGTGTGGATTGATAGAAACTTTTAAATACCTCACAGGAGTTAATAAGGTACAGGAGGAATGTATTTTTCAGAGGAAAAGGTTTTCTAAAACGAGAGGGCATAATATGAAACTGAAAGGGGGTAAATTCAAGAAGGATGTGAGGAAGTACTTTTTCACAGAAAGGGTGGTGGATACTTGGAATAGCTTTCTGGAGAAGGTGGTAGGGGTGTAAACAGTAAATGAATTCAAAAATGTCTGGGATAGGCACAATGGAATCATAGGGAAAGGGCGGAGAGATTAATAATACTAAATAAAAAAAAAAAAACACAATTGGGCAGACTGGGTGGGTCCAGTGGCCGTTATCCGCTGTCACATTCTGTGTATCTATGGATTTCTTAGGAGTGGGTCAGAAGATGGTTAACTGAGTAGGAAATTGGCTAGGGGATTGGCGACAGAGGGTGGAAGTAAATGGAGTTCACTCAGAAGAGGGGAAGGTGAGCAGCGGGGTGCCTCAGAGATCAGTGCTGGAACTGGTCCTCTTTAATGTCTTTATTGGTGACATTGCAGAGGAGGTGGAGAGGAAGGTCTGCCTCTTGGAGGATAACACCAAAATCTGCAATAAGGTGGATACTCCAGGGTGTGTGGAAAGGATGAGCAGAGACGTAAGGAGACTCTAGGAGTGGTTAAGGGTGTGGCAGCTGGGTTTCGAGAACAAAGGGACGTAATATGAAATTGGAAGGGGGTGATTCAGAAGAGATGTGAGGGAGTACTTCTTCACAGAAAGAATGGTAGATCCCCGGAACAGCCTGTCAGCTGAAGTGGCGGAGGTGAAAACAGTGGTGGGGTTCAAGAATGCATGGGACAGGCATAAAGAAATCTTACTGCAAAGGAATGAAGGGAGAGAGAAAGAGCCAGAGATTAAGTAGGGTTTCTAGGGACATGGATATGTTGTTCATCCACACTTATTGGCAGGTTCCTTGCCGCTTTAAATCTTGCCGGAAGGTCTTCAAGCTGGCTCCTCCCACCCACCCGGGTGGTAAAACTCTTGGCTCCGCCCCATGACGCCAGATCTTCCTTACCGCTTGGAAGCTCAGGTTCCCTCCTTAACGCGTTGCGTTGAAGACTTGTTCCTAATTCTTCGAAAAGTTCGAAATTAAAATTTTTTGCTAAAATGACTTCGGTCTTCTCCTTGCGGCTGCGATGGACAAATCGACTCCCGGTTTTCGGAGGTGCCCTTGCGGGCAGAAGATGTCTAGGACGGATCCGCTCTCCACATGCATCTACTGCCTGGGCCTTGAGCACAACCCGCAGGCCTGCGACTTGTGCTCTTCCTTTTCGGCCTACGTCCTTGAAGACCGTGCTGCCCGATTACAACTGGGGCGCCCCGAAAAAGAATTCCACTGGTGAAATCTAAAGAGGCCCGATGGCGGTGTCCTCGGTGTATGGGCTCGGCAGATCAGCTAGAGCAGATGATCGCTCAAGAGGAGGCGCGGGGCCGCTCTACCTCGGCGGCATTTGTCCCGGGCTCTCGGTGCCTCAGATTTTTTAAGGAGCTTTGTCTGACCCTCTCGACCAAAGGTGAGGGTCCAACTTCTTCGGGACCTTTTTCCAGGTCCAAAAAGAGCAGAAGTAAGTCTCTCCGTCGACGCTCTTGGGAGCGGGAAAGATCCCCCTCCCCTTGTCGACAGTCGACTTCGGTCGACCCCTCAGCTTCGGCCACTGGCTTCACGGTGTCCCCCTCAGGCCAGTTGACCGAGACTCCTGTCGACGCGGTCGAGATTTTCTCGACCCGTTAGGCGGGTTGTCGGCTGGAGAAGCTGAGAATCCCCTCCCAGTTCCCCGGTGGAGTTGAGGATCCCTTTCGCTCGCTCTGGTGCTCTCCGTTCCGAGTCGGTGGATCGTCTGAGCCGAGGGGAGTGCCAATTTCCGACACTTCTCCTCGCCTTCCTCGGCCTATTCGAGACTCTCGGTCTCGGACATCCTCGCGGTCCAACCGATCCCGCCATCATAGGCGGTCTCGGTCTCGGCACCACGGCAAGCGGCGCCTCCGCTCTTCCTCTTCCTCTTCCTCGGACGAGGGGAGGCTTCGGCGCAAGTTGCGTCAGAGGTACGAGGAACTTATGTGGCAAGCTCCTTTTGACGAGAATAAGCCGATCCAGTCGTCTTCCCGGCCATTAAGTGGCTGTCACGAGCAGCGAAACAACCCTCGCTGTAGTCGAGGAGCCTGTTCTCAGGCCAGTTGTTCGGCCAATTCCAGCTGCCCCACCGATTCTGGTGGAACCTCCGCCCCCACAGCCATTAGTTGGGGCTCCGACCAAAAATTCTCGGTCAGCTTTGGGTTTGCCCCATAGGCTGTCGGTCACCCTCACTCCCGATAAACCTCGGCAGGTGGAGGGTGGCTCAGGGCCGAGGCAGCTCTTTGAGGACTCTTATGAGTCCGATGATGGTTCTTCCCTCTTCTCCAAGCGCATGGACTTGGAGTCCTCGGAAGGACAGTCAATGGACGATAGCCCTTTGTCCTTCTTAGGGTTGCTTCGACTCATCTCGGAGTCCACCGGGATGAAGCTCGAACCCGTTTCTAAACGGGCCAGGTATCCCCTCACGGAGATTCTGGACTGAGGGGATTCTCCTACGGAGGCCTTTCCGGTGGCGGAAGCCATAGTGAGTCCGCCTTGAACTTTGGCAGCGCTCCTGCTTCCTGCCCTGCGCCTCGGCCAGGTTGGCCAGGAAGTATGCGGTCCCACCGGTTCCTGTCCGGTTTTGAACACCGGCTCGAGGGGTTGGTTAACGACAGCGTTCTCCGCAGCCGGGAATGGCAGGGATGTGGACAAACCTCCTGACAAGGAATCCAAGAAATTGGATTATGCCGGGCGAAAAGTCTATGCTGCGTCCTCTCTCGGCCTTCGTCAGGCCAGTTCGGCTGTCCTCATGGCACATTTTTCTCACGCCCTGTTGGGCTCCCTGGATGAGGTTGTCCCTCATCTTCCCGCAGATCTGCAGACTACGGTCAGGCAGGTGCGGGACCAGGGCAGGGCAGTGGCTAAACAGCAGCTCCAGACTGCGTTAGACATCGGGGACTCATGTGCCAGGTCTGGCGGCCGCAGTGGCTCATGCGTCGTCGGGCTTGGCTGAGGATATCCACCTTTACGGATACCCAGCACAAGTTGGCGGATGTTCCCTTTTTGGGGACTGACCTCTTCGGCCCTGGGGTGGAAGGTCACCTGCAGAGGATCGAGAAGTCCAATGCTACCTTGGACTCGGTCTCTTCCGCTCAGAAGGACAAAGGCCGCAAGCCACAGCCTAAGCCCTTTCGTCCTTCTGCGCCCGCGGCGCGCCCGGCCCAGCAACGTCAGGGCCAGCAGGCTCGACCTTGGTATCCCAAGCCCAAGCCGTCGGCTTCCTCCAACAGGAAGCAGGGAGGTAAAGGCCCAGGAGGTCCCTCGGCCGGTCCCTCCTCCAAGCCTGCCCAGTGACGGGCTGAGGGGTGTCGCCCCCATCCCTGTCACCTCACCCCTGGTTCCCCCCGTGGGGGGACAGCTCAGACACTTCCTTTCTGCCTGGTCCGCTGTTACCACGGACAGGTGGGTACTGGAGGTGGTGGGAAAAGGCCTACCTCTGGAATTCGAGCAGGCCCCGCCCTTCAGAGCCGTCGCACCTCGGGGGGCCTCGGGGTCCGCAGCCTCACTGGCGGCTCGCCGAGCCGACATCGCTCTCCTCCTCCAAAAGGAGGTGATCACGGAGGTGGAGGACCCCTTCAGACCCGGGTTCATGTCCAGGTATTTCCTGGTTCAAGCGGACGGGGCTGGCGCCCATTCTCGACCTACGACCTGAACAAGTTCCTAAGGTCTCGAACCTTCAGGATGGTCACTCTGGCGCAGATAATACCATCTCTGGAACACGGCGTGGTTCTGCTCTCTGGACCTACAGACGTATTTTTCCGTCCCTATCCGTCCGTCACGCCGAGATTCCTCCGCTTTCAAGCGGAGGGATCCCTCTTCGAGTTCGAGCCATGCCCTTGGCTTATCTCCAGCTCCCAGGGTCTTCACCAAATGCATGGCAGTGGTGACAGCATCCCCTCACAGTGCGAGGGGTCCGAGTGTACTTACGTGGGCGATTGTTGATAGCAGCCTCCTCCAGACGGAGGTGGAGCGGTCCAGAGATCTGGCCCTCCAGGTTTGCTCTCGAGTTGGCCTTCTCATCAACGAGGCCAAGTCGGAACTCGAGCCGAAGCAGGTGATCCTGTTCATCGGGGCAGAGCTCGACTCTTTTCGAGCCAGAGCACGGCTCCCGGCGGACAGGGCCGAGGTTCTTACCTCCTTTGCCCAATCATTTCTGGTTGGGCAATCGCGCCCTGCCCGGGACTTCCTGCGCCTTCTGGGTCTCATGGCGGCCTGTACCAGCGTGGTCCGTTGGGCCCGCTGGCACATGCGCCCCCTTCAGTGGGGACTGGCCAGCCAGTGGTCACAACGCTGCGATCCTTTGGACCAGCTAGTGATAGTGACCCAGGAGATGTGGAACGCTCTCCAGTGGTGGACCGTTCCATTCCATCTGCAGGAGGAATCCCGTTTGTCCGCCCGAGCCGGCGGTCCTCTATCGACCAGCGCCTCTCTGATGGGTTGGGGTGCCCATCTGGGGAACACCAGTGCACGGCTTCTGGTCCCAGCGAGTCCCGATGCCACATCAACCTGCTGGAGCTCAAGCGGTCTGCCTAGCTCTCACCGCCTTTGCTCCGTTTCTCCGGGGTCAAGTGGTCCGAGTCCAGACGGACAATACCACGACCATGTACTACCTGAACCGCCAGGGTGGGACGCGCTCCATGCTTCTATGCAAGGAAGCTCTCCGCATTTGGTCACTTGTGCGCAGCCTGGAGGCGGATCTCCTAGCCATTCATGTGGCAGGAGCCTCCAACACCCTGGCCGATGCCCTGAGCCGGATAGGAGCTGCATCTCACGAGTGGTCTCTCCTGCCGGAGGTAGTACAAGATCTGTTCTCCCACTGGGGCACACCTCAGGTGGACCTGTTTGCCTCAGGAGAATGCAAGCTGAGGCTGTTCATGCCCGCCCCTCAGCAGGGCTCGCTGCAGGGGATGCCTTCTCGAGGCTGTGGACCCGGGCCTCTTCTCGCCTTTCCCCATTTCCGTGATTCAAAGGTGCTTCTCAAAGCAAGGAGGGACAAGGCGCAGGTGATCCTGATAGCCCCAGACTGGCCCCGCCAGTTCTGGTACCAGATCTCCTCAGCCTCAGCTCCAGGCTCCCGAGGCAGCTTCCAGCTCGCCGGACCTGCTTTCAGTCAATCAGGGAAGGTGTTCCATCCGGACCTTCAATCCCTGCACCTGACGGCCTGGTTCCTGAGCGGCTAGAGTTCCAGGCCTTGGGTCTTTCCGACGAGGTCCTCAGTGTTGTTGAGGCGTCCCATAAGGAGTCGACCAGAAAATGCTACGCCTTCAAATGGAAGAGATTCTCCATTTGGTGTCAGGGCAAGGGCTTGGACCCTTCCTCCTGTTCTGTGGCAAGCATTTTGGACTATTTATGGTCCTTTCTAGTCAAGGGCTAGGGTCGACGACCTAAAGGTGCACCTGGCAGCCATCTCTGCTTACCGGCATGGGCCGAAGCAGTCGGCATGAGGAAAAGGTGGTGGTCGGCGCTTTTTCAAAGGCCTGATTACATTTCCCTCCGGTGCGAGAACCTCCACCTCCGGGATCTACTGCTGGTACTGGCAAAGCTCATGGGCAAGCCATTCGAACCAATGCACAGGTGTGAACTCTCTCACCTGTCGTGGAAGACCGCCTTCTTGGTGGCTATCACGTCAGCCAGAAGGATGGGAGAGCTCCAGGCGCTTTGCATCGAGTGTCCTTACCTGGTCTTCCACAGGGACAAGGTTGTCCTGCGCCCCCACCCGAAATTCCTTCCGAAGGTGGTGTCGGAGTTTCACCTTAACCAGGTGCTGACCTTGCCGGTGTTCTACCCCAATCACACCTCGGAGGCCAAATATAGACTCCATACTCTGGACCCTAGAAGGGCGCTCGCTTATTATAAGGAGCGCACGGCTGAAATCCGGGGAGAGGTTCGCCAGCTGTTTGTCACCTACGCTGAAGCCGCATCTGGCAGACCTGCAGCCAAGCAGACGATAGGCAGGTGGGTCACCTCCTGCATAGATCGCTGCTATAAGTTGGCGGGCATGGAGCCTCCCAGAGGGATAAGAGCTCATTCTACCCATCATACTGCTGCATCGGTGGCTGCTTCCAGGGACGTCCCTATCCAGGAAATCTGCAGGGCTGCTACCTGGAAGTCAGCACACACCTTTATTACCCATTACCACATCGACCTTGAGTCACGCCGGGATGCTGGTTTTGGGGCCTCGTTCTCAGTCTTTATTCCCTAAGTAGGGGTGTGCCTTGCCTCCTCCTCCCAGAGAACTGCTAGGAGTCTGCCAATAAGTGTGGATGAACAACATATCCATGTCCTAAAATACAGGTTACTCACCTGTAACAGGAGTTCTAGGAATGGTATATGTTGTTCATCCACACGACCACCCGACTCTCGCTTCGACGCTATCAACCTGAGCTTTCCAGCTGGGCCAGATCTGGCCATGGGGCGGAGCCGAGAGTTTTACCACCTGGGTGGGTGGGAGGAGCCAGCTTGAAGACCTTCCGGCAAGATTTAAAGCGGCAAGGAACCTGCCAATAAGTGTGGATGAACAACATATACCTTTCCTTGAACTCCTGTTACAGGTGAGTAACCTGCATTTACTGTGATACTGTAGGTAGGTAAAGTGGGCATACTGGGTGGGCCAAGCAGCCCATTCTCTGCTAACAAATTCTGTGTTTCTGTGACTCCCAGTCCTCTGCTTGTGACATCACATTCTGTTACTGTTCGTTGAAATTACTGAAATGCTATAGTTAGGGACCACTGATGACCCAGAGTCATAGGCGTGGGAACCTGGGGCGGCAGCCCCCTAATTTTTATTTTTGTACGGCAAAAACTAGTTTAGAAGAAGTACCCTTCTGATCTTCTGCCCCCTCAGCTTTTACTATCTTCTAGCACCCTTGCTCAGAGTGTTCTCCCACACAATGGACCTGGGTTCAAGAATGGACTCTGGAGCTCGGCTGGGCTAGCCCGAGGGCTGGGGAGACATTGCCATGCAGCAGAACTCCCGGCTTGGCAAGGGAAAGCATCTAGTTCCACCTCTCAAGCAACCCCTGTGGTGGGGCAGGAAACTTGCTTCTCCAGAGGGACATGTCTACATTGTGCAGGGCCAGCTGTGGGCTATGCCCAATGTCAGGGAGTTGAGTGGGAAGAAAATGGAGCTGGCAAGTGAAGCCTGGCCCATGCTGCCACCCAAGCCCAGCTTTTTCTGGATGTGGACACCACATGGCGGGATTATAGATGTCTCCTCCTTTGCCCCACCACGGGTGGAAATCTCTAGGAGATTCACTGCTAGTAAGTTCTGGGGAAGCATGTGCTGGCTGGGAGGTGGGTGGGTGGGCAGATGTCAGGCCAGTTCCACAGAAGAAAAAAATCCCTACGTATGCTATACCTCTTTATCTCAGTATAATAGCAATAATCGTAGGGGATTAATGGGTCAGTGTTCGGGAATAATGGCACTGGGCACTGTGGAACATGATCTGAGCCTCTGGTCTCGGTCTTGGTCGACAGTGTCTAATGCCAATATTCCCTCATACACTCCCTCCCACCCCAGATGATCCCAGTAATATTCCGACTAAGTCCCAAAAGCACTAGTCCAGGAAATTGCAGTTGCAGCCACTTGGTTGCTTAGCCTGCAGGTCTGTTCGAGAGTCAGGGCATTGGGGGGGGGCACTTATGTTCTTCCTCCAAAATCACCATCTCCCTATATGGAAGACCAGAACACTAGATCTCTACCAACCAGCAAAATGTCTGACAACAAATTTAGAGCATGGTATTGGGCACGAAACAGTGTCTGGTGCTTCCGAGCATGCATGGGATAAATGTAGGGGTATATTAGAAAATAGGAGGGATTCGCCAGAGAACAGTTAGGGTCTGCAGAGGCAGATTACGCAGGGAACATTTGGGCAGACTGGATTGGCTAAGCAGTCCTTTTCTGCCCACAAATTCTAGGCTTCTAGTCAGACTGTGAGATGATCACTTTTGCTATATTTTACTTTTTTATTTTATTTATAAATGTGTTATATGCCTTGCACAAAGCTAGTGTGAGTAGCAAATAATCTTTTTTTGCACTATAAATCTGTTGTCTGGCATTTAACTAGTTGGTAGAGATCTGGTGCTCAGGTCTCCTTTGATTGGTTCATTATCATTTTGATCTAATTGTGGATTCTACTTCTGGGCCAATTCCTTTCAAAGTTTTGGCTTCCTATTTTAGGCAAAGAACTCAGTAATGCAACCCGCCTCCCCCTATATGCATATCACAGTGCAAAAAAAAATCTGCTTTCTAGGTCCAGGTGGATGGCAGCAGTCAGCCGCAGTATGTAAACAAACGTACATTTGTTTTTTTGCTGGCTGTACTGAGGTCAGAAGCCAATCTAATTAGTTAAAATAACTGACTGGCCTGAGACTAAAACTTGCAATGGCTAACAGTGTAGTTCATCCATTAGTTTGCCCACTCTGTGTTTTTCAGTTTCTGCCTCAAACAACTAACTGGGTTTACCAAGCATACTAGTGTGAGTGAATGACTGCTTTAAATCAGTTCTCCCAGAATGAATTGTTCAAAGCATAAAGACTCACTAGCAGTAGTACGCATGATGAATAACTAAAGTCACTTTTATTTGCAGGCAGCTCAGATAGCTGCCAGTATCACATAGCATCAGCCCTCCTCATCCTTAGTCTCTTGCATACACAGCAAGAATATTAAAAAAACAAACAAAACCAAAAAAGATAAAAGTTTGTGGCAATAGTGGCCAAGACATTTCTTCCCAGCTGTCTCTCCTCATGCCCATGCCCCTGGGTGGCTGGCACTCTGACCTCTCTCTGAAACGTCCCCGCAGAGATCATAAATAAAACAGCTAAGAGCAGTGAGCTTGCCTTTTGATGTGACCTGGCCAGTGAGGCAAGAGTATCTGTGTCAGAAATCTGCAGCCCCAAATGATGACCCTAGCCATGTCTCTGCTGTCAGTTTCAGCTTCTCTTCCTCCTCTCACCCCCCCGCCAACTCCAGATCTTTAGAGGCTGGGCTGGGTGGTGGTAATCCTCTAAAGTTGTTACCAACCTGTGGCCCCTGCTTGGTGAAATGGATTATACTTGCTTCGCAGGAGCTTTCCTGGTTCTGAGGTTGAAAGTGGAGAGGGTGGGGGCACTGGTTGTGCAGCTCAGTTCTACAGCTGCTTCTTTTATAGGAACCAGAGATGCACTAGAAGAGGGTGAGGTGCTGCGGTAGTTGTGTTTGGAGTGGACGAGCTGGGCAGGTGGACTCAAGTGGACAGAGAGGCACACCAGACTCATTCATTATCAGGCTGATACCAGGTCTACAGTGTGCATCAGAGCAAGCGTATTTAGGCTGTGAAACCATTTCTTGCTATGACGCCCGTTGTAGATTTGGTATCAGAGCGCGATAATGAATGATGTGGGATTCAGTACTGCAGTCGGTATTGCTGCATTTGGAGATCATTAACTTGTATCCTCATCCTGTCTATATTCTTTATACTTTTGATCCTGCCCTGCAAGAGAAGAGCCAGTCATTCTGGTGTGTGCCTGTCTGTCCAGTTGAGTCTGTATGCCCAGTCTGCCCACTCATTTGTAGCAGCAAGCTTCAAGCACGGGAAGAGCAGAGGTATCTCTCCTCTGCCAGTGCAACTCAAAGGTTGAAAACTGGACAGATCACATGACCAGTTTTCTGCTGGGGTATTAATGGGGAATAGTTCCCTGCACACCCCACTTCAGAAAATCACACACAGAATAGTCACATCAATGACAATAGGCTCCAAACTTTGGTGCCTAAAAAAAATAGAAGAGGAGGGCACGGTATCCCCCTTCCTTTATATTTTTGTCCTCCTCCTCCCTGCCTAGTGTATATCCCCTTCTGGGGTATATCTCCATCACTTGCTAATGCAATCTGTGCCTCTGAGCACTATCCAGTCTAATTTCCTGTGGGAGGTACTATGCACTGGATTGGGACAAGTGCACTAGCTCCTACACTGGGTACAACCCTGTGGTTGCAGGAGAAGCAGGTAATTATCTATCGTACCTTTTTACAGCACTCCAAGTCTCAACACATGGGTTATCAAGTGCTGTCCTCGCAGGCTGATGCACAAAAGAAATTCCAGAATCAAAATCTGATCCATCTCCTCCCCTGTAGCTCACAAAATCCTCAGTTATTTTTGTGCTTCATCCCAGGCTGGTCATGTTTATATTTGGCTCTGTACCAAACTAAGAATATGATCTCCCTTTTTTCACGCTACAACTTGATGAGCATCATTACAGAGTTTAAATGTCAGCTGTCTTTGTATACAGCGACGCTATGACTTTAATTAGTGTTGTATCTTTAAATTACTGCTACATTGTTAGCCTAAATTTCATTACACGTCAGGGACTTGCATTATATTTTGTGGTTGTTTTTTCCTCGTTTGACCCATGTATGGAAGTTGTATCTTTTTAAACTGCTGAGTACTGAACCCTCTCGGTTTACCTTGTTCTGCTGAGATAGGGTACAGAGGCCAACTCTCTAGGCCTATTTCGAACATTCAGCGCACCACCTCGGCTTATCTCATTCAGCCGAGGTGACAGTGCATCTAGCAGGGGAGCTCTATGCTCTGTTTTGGTGTTTGTTTTCCTGCAGGTTGTGGTTTACCTTGTTCCACCGCGACCTCAGCAGGAAAGCTCTCTGACTCTGTATACTTTGTCTGCTGCCTCAAGGTTCTTACCTGCAGGACTTTGCCTTCCTCGATCCCTTTCTGGAGCGAGCAGTTCTCCTCACGTTCTGACTGCTACTGGCATCAGGAGAATCTCAACCGTGTATCTACAAGTTTGCTGAGACTCCCTGACCTATTCCCCATTTGGTTTTGGGTGTTTCAAACAACATGAAGTCTTGCTGTAGTCTGACTATTGCAGTTAGGTCCTGCCTTTCAACTGCCCTGGAGAACAAAGAGTTAACTTTCCATGGCCAGCATGGAACGTTCAGTGCAAGCTTGGTTGAAGCCTATGTCTGCTGTTGTTTAAACTCCAACTGTCAGATTCTTTACTCCGCCTCACTGAACAGTCACTCCGGAGATTTCTCCTTTGCTCGGTTCAAAAAACTTGGTTAAAGTGTCATTTTTTTCGCTCTGTTTCTACCGAATTTCTGCTACTGAACCTGTCGGTTTAAGTCTCTGTCTGTGGTCCCGTGAGTACTAGATAGGTTTTGCATTTAGTTTCTGTGTGGAACTTGTAAATATTGGATCGGTTTGGTTTGAACCGATCAGATTGGTCTTAAAAAAGTTTTGAATTTATTAGAGTGTGGTAACCGGTCCGTATCGGTTCTAAAAAAACTGATTTAATCGTTTTCAAGACCCGTAATACGGTCAGGGAAATAAGGGTGTCTTGCCTGGTGGTTTGCTGAAAAAAGGGTACGTTTTGGATAGGATTGGCCATGTCTGATAAACCCAAGAAAATAACCGGGCCCACTGGGTTTCAACACTGTAGTATGTATGGGGAAGCCTTTGCTAAGGCTGATCCCCACACCACCTGTGTTTATTGTCTGGGGTTTGACCACCTCGATTCAGACTGCCAAATTTGTAAAAGTTTTCCAAAAGCTACCCTGGATAAGAGAGTAGGTAGACTGAGGGAAAGGGAGGCCGAGAAGTCCGCTGACCTGGATGGCCAGCCCAGTTCGGTTCTGACCGAACCAGAAGGAGTGCCCTCTGACCAGGGCGAAACTTCTTTGGGTAAAAGGAGAGCCAATTCTGAGGAGTCGGTTCCGGTTACAAGAAAGGGAAGAGAGAAATCATCCGGTTTGGATCCTCAAATTCTTTCTCCGACTGCTGATGAAATAGCCAAAGCAATAAGGACAGTTCAATTGCTAACTTCGGTTCCGGCTGAACCAGCACCATCTGGCAGGGGCTCAGTTCGGTCGGTTCCCCCGGTTCCGGATTATACTTTAGAAGAATTTTATGAACCGGAGGAGGAGGAGGAGAGAGAGTATGAGGATGATGAGGTTGGTGATTATGAAAGTCTGGATATGCCTATTGACCCCCAGACAGACCTTCAGGTGTTTTTCTTCCTAGGCTTTCTGAGTCTCCTTCCCACTTTATGTTTTACAAGAAAGTGGCTGAAACCCTCCAGCTTCCAATGGAAGAAGCAGTAGAGGATCAGGAGGAGCCTGATTTTGTTGAGATGATGGACATCCCAGAGTCAAGGAGATTGTCTATTCCCCTCCATAAATCTTTTGGGAAACAGACATTTAAAATTCTAAAGACTCCTAATTCCATACCTCCTGTGGACAGAAGAATGGACAAGAGGTATACCCTTTCAGGCTTGGACACGAAGTTCCTTTCCCAGCAATGCAGCCATGTTGGGGTAGTGCAGGCTGCTGCCTATGATAAGGCAAATATTCCCTTGGCATCACACCCGCCAGATAAGGACTCCAGGAGGATTGATGCCATGGCAAAGAAGCAGCACATGGCAGCATCTTTGGGACTCAGGCAGGCTAACTATATGGCCTACACAGCTAGATACCAGAAGTCCAGGTGGTACACTGTGCTGGCTCTGGCTAAACAGGCCACTGACCAGCTTGCCAAGGAGCTGGAGCAGGTGGCTGCGGATGGGATTGAGGCATCCAAGGTGCAATTTCATGCTGCTGTGGACTCCAGTGATGTTTCATCTAGAGTCATGGCTACATCTGTGGCCCTTAGGAGGATGGCTTGGCTCAGATATACTAGCCTATCACAGGATACCCAGGCTACGGCCATAGATTTCCCTGTCATTGGTAATTCTCTGTTTGGGGAGCAGACAGAGAACTACATGAAAAAGATGGACAAGTACAGGACCACCTACAGGAGTGCTCAGGCCAAAAAAAGGCAAGCCACTCCTCAGAGACAGCATTCCAGGGGCAGGCCCTTTCAAAGGTCTTTTAACCAAGCCCAGGCCTCCTCTTCTGCTTATGGTCAGAGGGTGTTCTTCAGCGGGAGAGGCAGACGGGGAATGAGCAGGCCTGCTTCCACCCCTCAGCCTAAAGCCCCTGCCAAGCAGACACCCTGATGGGTCTGCCCAGGCCGATTCTCCAATACCTGTAGGGGGCAGGCTGGCTTACTTTGTCCAGGACTGGAAGTCTCTGACATCAGATAAGTGGGTCCTGGAAGTAGTAAGCCAAGGACTGGTTCTCAGCTTCAAAAAATTTCCCAAGATGAGAACCAGATCCTTTCCACCTGCAAATCCATCAGAGACCCTTGCCCTAGAGGCAGAGGTTTCTTCCCTCCTGGCTCTCAGAGCCATAGAAAGGGTTCCTACCCTACACAGGGGCAAAGGTTTGTACTCCAGGTACTTCCTAACCCCCCAAAAACAGGAGAATGGCGGCCCATCCTGGATCTAAGATATCTGAACAAGCACCGTTTAAAACCAAAATTCAGAATAATGACTCTGGGAATAATTCTGCCCTTTCTAAGACCAGGGGACTGGCTGGCCTCCCTGGATCTCAAAGATGCCTAATTTCACATTCCCATCAGGTGCTCCCACAGAAAGTACCTCAGGTTCGAGTTGCCCTCAGGCCACTATCAATTCAGAGCAATGCCCTTTGGCCTAACATCAGCCTCAAAGGTGTTCACAAAATGCCTGGCAGTAGTGGTTCCTTTCCTAAGGAGAAAAAAGATCTCCATCTTTCCATACTTGGACGACTGGCTCATAGTGGGTCAGTCTCCAGACCAAGTCAAGTCACATCTGCAAATAACTCAGCAAGTGCTCATTTCCTTAGGATTCCTCCTCAACCTTCCAGAGTCAGATCTCGAGCCAGTGCAGCTTCTCACCTTTATAGGGGCAGAGCTGGATACAATAAGAGCAAAAGCCTTCCTTTCCCTGGACAGGGCAAGAACCCTTATAGAACTGGTCTCTTCATTCACCCTTCAGGTGTCTCGACCAGCAAGGCATTTCCTGCAGCTCCTGGGCCACATGGCAGCCTCTACAGCAGTGGTCCAGGGGGCAAGACTCCAGATGAAGGACATTCAGTTCCACTTAAGAGCCTTCTGGTCCCAAAGAAAGGATTCCCTTACCAAACTAGTCCCGGTGACTTGAACCCTGATCCAGGCTTTGCAATGGTGGCAGGATCAGGACAGTTTGAGACAGGGAGTTCCTTTTGTCACTCAGTCTCATTTAGTGATACTCACCACAGATGCCTCTCTGCTGGGCTGGGGAGCCCACTTGGGGGATTTTACCACCCAAGGGCTGTGGTCACCTCAAGAATCTCTGCTTCACATTAATCTCTTGGAACTCAGAGCAGTGTTTCTGGCACTGCAAGCCTTTTCCAAATCTTTACAGAACAAGGTGGTACAGATCAGAACAGACAATACCACCACAATGTGGTACATCAACAAGCAAGGAAGCACTTGGTCTACGGCCTTGTGCACAGAAGCACTGAAGTTGTGGTCTCTGGCCTATTCTCTGCAAACCTCTCTGATAGCAGTTCACCTCCCAGGGAAGGACAATGTCCTAGCAGATGCTCTCAGCAAGATATCCCGGGGCCATCACGTATGGACCCTAGATCCTCTAGTTTTGGAAGTGATTTTCTCGAGATGGGGCACTCCACAGATAGATCTTTTTGCAGCCCCAGACAATCATCAACTTCCTCTCTTTTGTTGCAGACCCCCTGTTTTGGGCTCAGTCCCCCTGGATGCTCTGATTCTGAATTGGGAAGGGAAGTTCCTGTATGCTTCCCCCCCCTTCCCTGTCCTGTTCAAAGTGTTAGTCAAGATCAGGTCTCAGCCATGCAAAGTGATTCTGATTGCTCCAGACTGGGCCAGACAGCCCTTGTACCCACTGTTGCTTTCCTTAACAGTTCACCTTCCCCTGTCTCTTCCCAGAAATTACAACCTGTTGACATCCTCTCAGGGGAGGATTTGGTATCCGAACCTCAAATCTCTCAATCTCAAGGCATGGCTCTTTAAGAGTTAGAGTTTGCTGATCTGCACCTTTCTCAAGGGGTTCTGGATATCCTTAAGGCTTCTCAAAAGCCTTCCACCAGAAAGACTTACAAATCCAAATGGAAAAGGTTCACTATTTGGTGCTCTAATAAGCATATTTCTCCAGAATCTGCTGGGTTGCCTACAGTACTGGACTATATGGTTCATCTTAATGGCTTGGGACTTAGGCCAGCTACACTTAAAGTGCATCTGGCAGCTGTTTCTGCCTTCTTGTCAGTAGGCAAGCCCTCTCCTCTGTCAGCCCATCCTGTGTTTTGTAAGTTCTTCAAGGGATTGCTGCACACCAATCCCCCCTTTAGGGACCCTGCTCCTGCTTGGGGCCTTAATGTTTGCATTGATCAGCTTATGCAACCACCCTTTGAGCCTTTGTCCTCTGCAGAGCTTAAGTACTTGACTTGGAAAGTGTGTTTTTGGTAGCCATTACCTCTGCCAGGCATATTAGTGAACTGCAAGCCCTGTCAGTGGAGCCTGATTTCATCTCTTTCCATAGAGATAAAGTGGTCCTAAGAACTAACAGGAAGTTTTTACCTAAGGTAGTTTTAGATTTCCACCTTAATCAGTCTATGTCTCTCCCTGTTTTCTTCACTGACCATTCTTCCTCTGGAAAGAGGAGGCTGCACAGCTTGGATGTTAAAGGGGCCCTCAGCTACTACACAGAGTGCACCAAGGGTTACGGGTTTGAATCTCTCCAGTTGTTCCTCACTTATGGAGAGGTCGGTAAGAGCAAACCTGCCACTAAAAGATCTATTGCCAGGTGGATTGTCTCTTGTATACAATTCTGCTATGAAAAACTGGGTAGAACCCCACCCTTAGGCCTGAGGGATCACTCTACTAGAGGTACAGCTGCTTCCCTGGCTGCTGCCAGGGATATTCCTATCTTAGAAATTTGTCAAGCAGCCACCTGGAAAACAGTCCATACATTCACCAAACATTCCTCTCTGGATATCCAGGCTAGGAGTGATGCTCGGTTTGGCACAGCAGTACTTCAGAGCCTGTTCCCAAAGTAAGTTCTGTCCCTCCTCCATGGAGGTACTGCTTGGTATTCTGCAACAGTCAGAATACAGCAAGACTTCATGTTGTTTGAAGAAAAAATTACTCACCTTAGTAATGTTGTTTCTTCTAATGGAGTCTTGCTGTATTCTGACCTCCCCCCCGCCTCCCCTCTCAGAACCTGGTTTTTGGGATGTGGGTGGGCAGGAGCAGTGTTGGCACCCTAGAGGTGCCCCTTTTTCACCTTCCTTTATTTTGGGCGTGTGTTGTGTTTTGTTTTTTGGGTTTCCTGACTTGAGCCTTTGCTTTGAAACCAAAAAACCCTTTTTTAATAAATTTAGTTTCCAGTTGGCTAGTGTGAGTTTTATAGTTTCCACACAGAACTTCTAGTGAGTATTGCTCGTTAAGATCTGACGGTTGGAGTTTAAACAGCAGCAGACAGAGGCTTCAACTGAGCTCGCGCCGAACGTTCCATGCTGGCCATGGAAAGTTAAGTCTTTGTTCTCCGTGGCAGTTGAAAGGCAGGACCTAACTGCAATAGTCAGAATACAGCAAGACTCCATTAGAAGAAAAAACATTACTAAGCTGAGTAATTTTTTCTTTCATGGCATTTCAGCCATGAGGAGCCTGCCGAGTGCAACGGCCACCATCTTGGTTGTCGCTGTGTCTCACGAAAGCGGCCAGCCCAAGAGTTAGTTTGGTACTGGCTAGAGGAGTCTGTGGGGATTCCTGTTACAAGATAACGCCCTCCATTCAGTGCATCCTCTTCTAAGATGGCCACCGGAGAGCATGCCAAGAATTTAAAGCAACACAGACCCTTCTTTCCTAGGAGGTTGTGTTGCTCAATCTTAAAGGGCCAAAAACTTTTTTTCTAAATTTTCATAGGAACAATTCAAGTATACAGAGGGTGTTTTTGAATGGAATAGCACCCAGTTAGTAAGTAAAGGCTATGCAGTGATATCTTATTTTACCACTGCATTTAAACCCTGTTGCTGCAAGAAGCCCTTTTTAAAAGAGAAGCCTGATGTATATCCTCAAGGTTTCTTACTGATATAGTGACTTTTCAGTACACTGATCACCCAGTAAGTCACAACCTTACTTAGACAATGTCCAGTGCTGCTTATATTTTTTTATAAAATAACAATGGCATCTAGAAGAATATGCAATAAATGCCCCAATATTCTTATGGCTTCTGATACCAGGGACCTTTGCTTCCCTTGCATGGTGGATACCGAGCCAAGGGATTTTAATCTAAACTCTGGCTATACAGATGAGGACCACGTGCAGGACAGTGCATCCACCGCATCTCAGAGTGTGGTGGTGCAGTTATTTTTTTTTTATTTTTTTTATTTAAAGTCTAGGAATTACAACGCTTTGAGTCTGTGACTCATTTGCAAAGGCTCCACGTCTTACATAAATGGATTAGAACACAGTATAACATAGAATATACAATATAGACAATATTACTGGTACAGAAAATGACAGTAACCTACCGAGGTGAAAGAAAAAATAGAATAAACACAAACAATGGAACGACAGCAATTGTGAAGTAATGATGCATTAACATTTTTCAAGTTTCATCTGCAGTCACAGTGGGAGTTTGACATTATGTGATTAAGTAACTCATGTTTGTAAGGCCCAAGCCTGGGAATTGATAAGACAAAGTCAGGGCTTGAGTTCATCCAGAGTAGTGCCCTGTAGCAAAAGGACCTTTGGTCAGCAGTGGTCTTGACAAGGGGGACACAGAAAGTGGCGGTATCATAGTGTCTAGTGGAGCGAGCGGTAGGTTCTTTTGAAGGAGCATAAGACAGCCTGGGGGGCTAGGCCTAACTGAATTTTTGGGCCAATAGGCAGGTCTGATAAACTAGTCTCCCTGGAAGTTTAGCCATGATGGCGCAGATAGAGGTCACAGGTGTGCGTAAGACGATCACATCCTATGGCCAATCTGCAGGCTTTGTTTAGGGCACGTTTAATGCTGGACAGAGCTGTGTCAGAGGCGGCCCCGTAGATAATTATGCCATAGTCTACCAGTGAGAGGATGGAGCTGGAGATAGCTAAGCGAAGAGCCTCTGGAGGTAGACAGGGCCTAAGCCTGTAGAGGAGACCGATTCTTTTGTTAATTTCAGTGCAGGTTGATGTGATATGCTCACGATAGGTGAGGGCAGAGTCTAGAATAACCCCTAGATATTTAGAATTGGAAACAGGTTCCAGCTTGGTGCCCATCACATTGTGTATAGCTAATTTTGTAGTGCTGTGCTTATGTTGTGGGTGGGCAAATATCATGACTTTCATCTTTTTTGTGTTGAGTACAAGCTTGTGTGAGGAAAAATCAGGCTTCAATTTGAGTGAAAAAAAATTCACAAAGGATTCTTGAGATTCTTGGGGTCAGGTGCCGGCTGAAGATCACCGCATCATCAGCATAAAGGAGAAGGCCAGAGGTGGTCTGAGGTAATGAGTTCAGGTAAAGTGAGAAAAGGAGCAGACCGAGGATAGATCCTTGAGGGACACCCGATCGGACGGGAAGGTTTGCGGAGAGGGTGTTTCTTATCACTTGCTGAGTGCGGCCAGAGAGATAACTGGAGAACCAGCTAGTAGTTTCTTTGGAGACGCTGACAGAGAGGAGGGAATTTATGAGCATGGTGTAATTGGCGGTGTCAAACGCCTTGGAGAGATCTATAAAGACTGTACCAGCCAGATCTCCCTGGTCAAGAGCGTCATGAACAAAGGAGGTGACTTCTAGGAGGGCAGTGGTGGTACTGTGACCTTTCCTGAAACCGTGTTGTTGTTGGCAGATTAGGTGTTGTGTATCTAAGTAGTTAGTAAGTTGATCAGCCACTATTTTTTCCAGGGCTTTTGAGAGTGGAGGGAATATGGAGATGGGCCTGTAGTTACTAGTAGCAGTACGTGTGCCATTTTTATGTACTGGAGTAATCCTTGCCTTTTTCCATAGAGATGGGAATTTTCCTAGGCACAGGGACATGTTGAAGATTTTAGTGAGAGGTACTAGAACAGCATCAAGGGTTAAAGATAGCAATTTAGCTTCTAGTGAGTCACCACTATGTCTGGTCTTTCCTAGGAACCTGGAAATATATGAGCGAGCATCACTAGTGGAGATGGTTTTGAGACGAAAAGGAGGCACACTGGGGTGGGGGTGGGGGGGGGATATCCCACATCAGAACTGAAAAAGTCAGGGGGGAGAATAGAGCTTAGGTCTGAGAATGCTATATTAAAAGCATCTGTCTATTTTGCTGGGTTCTTGAGGATACCATCTAGGATAAGCATGGCAGGGGAAGGGGAGGGAGACTTTCCACTAAGTTCCTTAATATTATCCCAGATCCTTTTACCATCACCCCAAGTGGCAGTGAGTTTTGTTTTGTAATAAGCAGCCTTTGCCAGACGAATTTCCCAGGTGCAAGTATTTCTGGCAGCACGATAACGTTGTCGGTCAGCGGGTAGACCTGACTGTAGGGCTCTGAACCACAGGTCATCACGCGCCTTCATATGATCAAGCAAAGATCTAGTTACCCAGGGGGATGATTTAGACTTTTCAATCCGTTTGACATAGGGGGGCAAAGATGTCACAGGCTGATTGGAAGGAACTTATGAAGAAGGACAGGGTGGCATCAACTGACATCAGGTGATCAAGAGGGGACCAGCTGAGATTTCGAAGCCGGTTTCTGAGATGTTTTAGAGCCCCCCTCTTGAGCTGGTGACACATGGATATCCTAGGTGGGGGTGGTTTCCAGCTATTTGACCAGAGACACGTTACCGGGGAGTGATCACTGATGGAGTCCGATAGGACCTGGACATCCAGTATGTGCTCAGGATGGTTTATGAGTATGAGGTCAAGGAGGGAGCTATGGCACATATTTCAAAAACTCTTGGAGAGAATAGAGTCAGTGGGCTCTGACAAAAGACCCTATACCCTGGATTAAAACCCCATAACTAAAAAGACCAAAGGGCGCTAGTCATTTGATCCCAGATGACTCTCCAAAGGTGTCTCACCCTGGGGATGAAGACCCAGATGAGGAAGAAGAGGGCTGAAAGGAAACAGCCGCCAGGCTATGCCCTTTCGACATTATTCCTGCCCTCATCTGGGTGGTCTGTGAAACGTTCAGGATTGACGAGCCAGTAGAACAGCCAGACAGTAGGTCACCCAACCCAGACAAGAGCAGGGAGAAGGGTACTTTCAAGAGGAGATACCCACTGGTACAGGAGTAGGAGAAGTGTTGATTGGCTGCCCCAAAGGTAGATTCTGAAGTCTCCTTACTGAGCAACAAGACGGCACTACCTTCAGAGTCAACATCCGCCTTAAAGGACCCCATGGATAGAAAGGTGGACGATATTGTTAGAAAAGTGCACGACATGTTAGTTATGAAAATGAGGACATCCATGGCTGCTACTTATTCATCCAGAGCAGTCCTCAGATAGTTGGCAGCTGCGTGCCAAGACATTCCCGAAACAAGTGCCCATGGGACCACCATGGACTGTGCAATACAAGCAATAAAGTACATGGCTGACACCACAATTGACAGCTTCAAGATGGCATCCAGATCTTTTTTTTTTTTACTCTTTTTCCCTCCGGTCACGGTCTGGGGGGCCTCTCTCAGGCATCCTGCCTGTTGCTGCCCTGCCTGAAGTCCACCTACCTGTGCCTCCTCTCTCCGTCCTCCTCTGTCCACGATCAGCACCCCCAGCTTAACCCCTCCAGGGTGGGGCCACCTCTCCTCTTTGGGCGCACTTATAGACTGACTCTGATGTGGGAGAGGACCCGGGTGGAGGAACCTGGAAGGCCAGGCAGGCTGGACTCTGCCTTGGGCATGGGGGCAGGTGCCGTCACGTACCCCTCAGACCGGGCTTTTTCCTTGTTCTGGAGATCCTCTCTCCCCCCTATGCGTGTGCACATCCCTGACGCAAGGCATGCACAGCAATCTCTGCCTGCGCCAGGTCACGCGGATTAAGTGCCGCCGAGCATGCTGCAGCACCCCCGGTCTCCACCAGGAGCCGCTGGCATGCCAGGCAATCCCCGACCCCGCCCCGGGGAGGAGAGCAGCCCATCAGGTGCGCAATCCTCGCCCGCCCCTGCCGACCCCCAGCACCCAAGCTCGCTCCCGAGCCCGGGCCGCCGGCGCAGCGCGAGGTGTGGTGTCCAGCGCCTCAAGCCTCAGTGCCTCTGGGCCAGCAGTAGTATCTGTTAACAGAGCCAGAAGACATATTTGGCTCAAACTCTGGAATGCTGACCAAGAATCAAAATCCCAGAGTAATGAAGCTACAGTTCTTGGGCGACAAAATATTTGGACCCAGAATAGAGGAATTTGCCGTTAAGAAGGGAGATGACAAGGACAGCCATGGGGGGCAGGCTATGTTACCTCACTATTAAAGCAAGGGCAAGAGAGGACAAGGTCACCAAGACAGGATAGACGTTTGTTTGGTTTCAAGTCGAACTTCTTCAGTCACAAGCCGCACTGCTAAAACAATCGAGGCTGTGGCACCCACTTCAATACCAAACAGGGGTACAAACCAAACAAGTCCAACAGGGGATTTTACCAGTGAGAATCCTCAGGTCCAGGATCATGTGGATGCAGTGGGGGGAAGACTACAACACTTTTCCGCATCCTGGGCCCGAATCAGTCAAGGATAGATGGGTCAAGGAAATAATTACACACAGGTATGCCTTAGAATTCAATTCCATTCCAAGGCGAGATAGGTATATAGAATCCCATGTCACAAGGGACAAAGTAACCTCTCAGCAAATCAGAGCAATTCTAAATCATCTGTTACACAGCAAGGCCATAAAGCCAGTTCCAAATCAAGATCGATACTCCGGCATCTACTCAGTGTTCTTTCTAGTACCGAAGAAGACAGGAGATCTCCAACCAATACTGGACCTCAAATTTGTAAACAAATTCGTGAAATATCAGAAGTTCAGAATGGAAACACTATGGTCCACCATTGCGGCAGTCCGCAAGGGGGACCTGTTGAGCTCCCTAGACCTGAAGGATGCCTACCTTCACATCCCCATCAGACCGACCCACCAGAAATTTCTTCGATTCAGCATTTTGGGTTACCATTTCCAGTACCAGTGCTTGCCATTCGGTCTAGCCTCAGCCTATCGGGTGTTCACCAAAGTCATGGCCTCACTAGCGGTAAAACTACGCATGGAGGGGATTGATGTGATCCGTACCTGGATGACTGGTTCATACGGGAAGGTTCCAAGAATATTCGCAAACAGCAACCATCAGAGTGCAACAGTTGCTCAAAGAACATGGATGGATCTCCAATCTGACACCCACGACAACAATAGAACACCTGGGGGCAGCATTCGACATGGCGACGGGCACTGTCGAACTATCAGAGCACCATATCACCATGCTAGTGACACATTGCAGGAGAATTCTACATTGCAAAACGATGACACTATGGCACGTGATGCAACTGTTTAGACTAATGGCGACCTGCATAGACCTACACGACTGGGCGAGATTGCACATGAAACATTTGCAGTGCCTTTTGCTAGACAACTGGAATTACAACCTACAGAACTACAACCAGAGGGTGACCATACCTGCAGGGGTACAGAGATCATTGAGATGGTGGGCAGATCCATGCAGCTTGAATCAAGGGGTGAGGTTGGAGAAAAATACAACAAGAATCCTAGAAACAGAAGCAAGCCTGCTAGGTTGGGGCACTATAATGAACAGGCAGTCAGTCCAAGGGAAGTGGACAGAGCAGGAAACATAACTTCTGATCAACGTACTGGAAAGCAGAGCTATTCGACTAGCTCTCCAGTATTTCAGAATTCAAGTCTCAAGATGCCACGTAAAGGTGTATATGGACAGCAGAGACACTATGGCATATATAAACAAATGGAGGAACAAAAAGCAGGGCCATGGCTCGAGAAACAGAAACACTAATGCTATGGGCAGAAAAGCACCTGCTCAGTCGCACAGCAGTACACCTGGCAGGCAACTTAAATACAAGGGTGGACTGGTTGAGCAGGCAGTCCTTACAGCAGGGGGAGTGGCAGCTCAACCCAACAATCTTCGAAAAGATTCAGAAGAGTTGGGGCCCATTCCAAGTGGATCTCATGTCATCAGCAGCGAACACACAATTACCAGTGTACCTCTCCAAATACAAGGACAAGAAAGCAGTAGGAGTGGATGCAATTTCCACCCCATGGACCTTCCAAAAAGTATATGCATTTCCATCGATATCCATGATTCCAGCAGTGCTGCGAAAAATCAGGGACACGGGCACCATTGTACTTCTTATAGCCCCAGATTGGCCAAGAAGGATGTGGTATGCACTCAAGAGGATGTTAATAGACACTCCCATGACACTCGCTCCTTACCAGACCTTGCTCAAACAAGGGCAGATTTGGCACAAAGACCCCCAACCACTGAAACTGATGGCATGGCCACTCAGAGGGTTAGACTGTTGAACTTAGGGATATCTGGTAAGGTAGCGGACACACTGGTCCAAGCTGAAAGGGAGTCTACTAGCAGAACTTATAACAGACATTGGTGGGTATTTGCTTCTTGGTGTGAGGCGAAAAACTTGAAGGAATTAGACTGCAGTGTTGTACATATTTTAGAGTTTTTGCAGAATGGATTGGATAAGGGGTTAATGTTGACATCCTTATGAGTGCAGACGGCTGCTGTTGGGGCAATAAGGGGTGAAACAAATGGACATTTACCAGGGGCCCATCCATTAGTTCAGTCCTTCTTAAAGGCGGCAGCTAATATCACACATTCCCCACTGCCAATCACAGCCCCTTGGCAACTCAATTTGGTGTTACACCTTGGCCACTAAGCCTTTCGAGCCCCTAGAGTCAGTTACTTTATCAATCCTAACTATGAAAACTGTGTTTTTGGTAGCAGTCTCGTCAGCCAAGAGAGCTAGTGAGCTGCAGGCCCTGTCATGTAGAGAGCCATTTCTGACATGTTTCCTTGACAGAGTCGTGCTACGACCCATTCCCTCCTTTATTTCTAAGGTAGCAAATGCCTTTCACATGTCTCAGAAAATTACATTCCCTACCATTTTTTCCAAAAGAGGGGGACCCTAACCAAGACACCCTTACCTACCTAGACCCAGCCAGAACCATTCAGATCTACCTAGCCAGAACGGACCCCTTCCAAAGGTTGGACAGACTATCCTCAAGGGCAGAAACAGGGCCTAGTGGCCTTAAGGGCTACAATAGCCAGATGGTTGAGAGACACCATCACTCGAGTGTACAAGGCAGGTGGTAATACCCCTCCTTCCAGTGTCAACGCCCACTCCACTAGAGCAGTGGCTTCTTCCTGAGTAGAATGCAACTCTGCATCTGTGAGGGAGATCTGCCAGGCAGTGGCCCAGTCATCCCCACACACCTTCACCAAGTTCTACCGGTTGGATACTGGACTGACAGGGAACTCAGAGTTTGATCGCAAGGTAATTCAGATGGCGTTAAATCATATTCCTCCTCCCACCCAAGACAAGTCCAATACTGCTGTATAATCACCCATGTGTTGAGACTCGGAGTGCTGTAAAAAGGTGCGATCGAGAATGGTAGTTTACTCACCTGATAGAGGTGATCATAAGAGCACCTTTTTACAGCACTCCATATCCCACCCATTGAGAAGGAACATAACATAGCGACAAAGTGGGATAAACGAATCAAATGGCTTGAATACTGAGATTTACGTGCAATACTGTTTTCAGTGAATGTATGGTAGTAAACAGGCTCTACACCGACAGTACGGATGTAAGATTATACACATGCTATGGATCAATGAAAAGTAAATAATTGTTTTTTTTACATAGCATTAAACTGTGTTGCGTGGTTTTCTATCCAGCAGCACCCCTAATGGAGGCTGCCGAGGGCCTTTATTGTCAATTTATATATAATTTTCAGGATTATCATAAGTTCTGGAAGCACTCATACTGAGGATTTTGGGTGCTACAGGGGAGGAGATGAATCGGATTTCGATTCTGGAATTTCTTTTGTGCATCAACCTGAGAGGAGACCACTTGATAACCCATGTGTTGAGACTCGGAGTGCTGTAAAAAGGTGCTCTTATAATCACCTTTACCAGGTAAGTAAACCACCATTTCCGCTCATATTTTCTTCTATGTCATACTATTTTTGGTCAATATACCCATTTTCTTCCCTTCACGTCAGCTGGGTTGTCAGCCCACTACCCTTAGGGATGCCTGGAGAGATGAGCACATCTTGACTCCTTCAGACAGTATAGTCCTACAACTCCACATGCATGTGAAATTCCCTTTTTTCCCTCGCAAGGATAGAAAAGGACATATTAACTGATTTTGCAGTCAGTCCTCGATCTGGTAGCATGGGGTTGTTTTTCCAAGGAGTCCATATGTCTCATTCCTGCTCTGGCACATTATGCCATCTCAATTACAAGGGGGTTCCAAGTCTTGGCATCCCCTTTTTTGTCTTCTGCAAGAGCCACATTGGTCAGGGCTCTTACCTTTTTAGATCACTGTTCACCTCCTGTCTGGCTAGTAGTGTGAGGCTGTGGCTGTCTACTCTGCTACCTCTTTGGACCACCTAGTGTGCCCTGTTTCTCTAAAAGGTTGGTAGTCAAGTTTTGTCTTTTGTTTATTTATATACCTATATTCTTTTCCTAGCCATTTGGGCTTGGAAACATCTAAGCTCGCTCTCTTTCTATTTTTCTATACTTTCTGTTCTAGTGAACAGAACTGAGGTGACTGAGGGAGCCGGCAGTGGTTACTGGCTGGCTGGCACGCGACAGCATGTGCAGGTGTATGGGCGTCATGCGCAGTAACCACAGCTGGCTCCTTCTCTGCCACAAAATGTGCCCCTCTTGAGGTCCGAGTGCTTCCAGTCCCAGATCCATAAGTGATGGTCAATGGTGAATATATTTTGGAAGATCAGCAGGTACAGTAACAATGTAATTTTCATTTTTACTCTTCAGAGGACTAATTGGCAGGATAACTTTTTTGCAGGGGTGGGGTGTTGTGTGGCATGTTCCTTAAAAACAAACCTTTTATTTCATGCTTATGATTTTGTGTCCCATTTTCTCTGCTGTGTGCTTCCTCCCAGTCTCCCAGTTCTTTTGTCTCAGCTCAGCTTTTGTCACAAATTGTTGTCCGCAACTTTTAGAATGTCATCAGTCTCTTAAATATACTTATGTATTCGGTATTGCTAGATGCTGTGTTTTATTAAATGGAAGTGATGCAATCCTGCTCCATGAGTAATTAAGTCATTGTCACATTGCGGTAGGTTAATGTAGCCCCCCCCCCACCCCCATAACATATCTGAAATAAGGGCCCCCACATAACATATAGCCCCCATATCATATCTGAAATAAGGGCCCCTCGTATCATATCTGAAATAAGGGCCCCCCACATAACTTTTAGCCCCCATATCATATCTGAAATAAGTCCCCAACATAACATATAGCCCCCACATAACATATCTGAAATAAGGGAGAATCCAGTTAGCACAAGGGCACTATCAAACCCAATAAATCAGTTAGATACAATTGTGGGGAGGACAGAAGATGGAATCCAAAAATGTCACAGGACTGAAAAAATGGGAAAGGAAGGTGGGCTCACAAGCTGGAAAGTAATGTGCACAAATGCCCGCAGTCAGGGGAACAAAATCCCAGGCCTAATGGCATTAATGGAAGACGCAGACCAGGACATAGTAGCTATTACAGAAACATGGTGCACAGGGAACCATGACTGGAATATAGCCATACCAGGATACATACTTTTTAGGAAGGATAGAGAAGGGGGTAGCTATGTATGTGAAGGAGGGGATTAAAGTAACAGAGGCTCAAGAGTTACAAGAAGGAGCAGAGGCACTGTGGGCCACCCTGGAGGTGGGAAAAAGGACAGCCATCCACACTGGTGTGATTTACAGGCCTCTGGCACAGGGGGAGGAATCAGATGGAGCTCTTGTGGAAACCATCCACAAAATGGCAGCCTAAGGGGAGCTGCTAATAATTGGCGACTTCAACCTGCCTGAGGTAGATTGGAGCACTCAGACTGCGAGTACAAGGAGCAGGGACTTCATGACTATCCTGAATGGGGCAAACTTAAGACAGCTTGTAGCAGAACCAACCCGCGAGGAGGCTATACTGGATTTGGTCCAGACCAACGGGGACAGGATCACATATGTGGAGGTGGGCAGTCCCCTTGGTACCAGTGACCACAGGACACTATGGTTTAAGGTAACCACAGTGGAGGAGGCAAACCATACAAGGATAAAGGTCCTAGATTTCAGTAAGGCTGACTTTAAGGAGAGGGGTAGAAATCTCAAAAGAGCCCTAACAGTCGAAGGTACAGGGGGAGATGTGGAAAACAGTGGCCTAGGTGCAAGAGAGTCGTAACAGAAGTAACAGGTCACTGAGTCAAAATGCATAGCAAAAGTAAAAGAAAGAAAAGGACATTCTGGTTCTCCCTGAGACAACACTGTAAGTATGCTAGTTTCCTTGCAAGCTGAAGGACACTCCAAAAAAAAGTCCATGGAAGATCGTGGCTGTTAGTCTCCAAGGGTGTTCGGCAGGCCTGTGACAAGCCACAGAGGTTTTTGGGGTAAGAATGAATCAACTTTTTTGCTTTTTGCATAGATTAGCTTCCTATGTAAGGATTATAGTGGTCAGGACAGAAGTCATTAGGGACGACTGTTTTTTAGGAATGCTTGCTTGGTATGAGAAAGATAGTTTGCTTATCGTTACTGGACAAAATACAGGATATCCTATGCTACATATAGTTTTGCTATAAGGTTCTAGACTTGCTTGTATTTACAGTGGGCCTGTCTAGCCATTATTTTATTTATTTATTTATTTCAGAAAATCAGAAATACCTTTGCGTCAAAGACTCCTTTACAGTGGTTCCACGTCACATATAATTGGTCAGATGCACAAATACAAATACAAGTACAAATTAGTGCAGATACAAATACAGTGATTGATTATTACAGATTAAAATTGTTACAACAGGAAAGTTAGGTTGACATTCAGGAACTAGACCATATTATAGCATAATGCAGTTGTTATAGCTAAGCCTACGTAAAGCAAGTATTGGTATACCAACTGTTTATTAATACTGTTTGATATTGATGTTTTTATGTGCACATCGCTTAGTGATGTCAGCAGTACAGCCCTGTGTCCACAGCAACACCAGACTTGCTATAGAATCTCTGGTACACCCTGCAGTTTTTAGCAGCTCAGAAGGCAAAAAACGAACTACAGAGGACAGTCATGAAATGCAATTCCAGAATCAATGCAAGAAAGGGTAATTTTGGCCTGGTGGCGCTGAGGGTTGAGGTGCTGGACGCCATACCTCACGCCATGCCGGCGACCCGGGTTCGGGAACAAGCCTGGGTCGTCGGGGGTTGGCAGGGGAGGAGAAGGATTGAGCGTCCATAGGACTGCTCTTCTTCTCTGGGAAAGGGGGGTGCGTGGCCGCTGGTGGCCTGTAGCGATGGCTGGGGGTGATGCAGTGCACATGCAGTCTCTCTGGGGCGTGCTGGGCCGGCGGGAAGGAGTGCATGCGTAGCAGGTCCCCCATGTCCCTTGGCATCATTGCACGCTACACGCCAAGGGGGGATTCAGAACAAGAAAATACGGCACCAGTCACAGCGCTGCATGATGGCCGTCTCCATGGGGAACCACTTGGCACTGAGTATACTCGGCAGTACTGGATCCAGTCCTGGTGGCAGAGAATAGGGAGGCTCTCCACCTCCAGGATGCGGGGTAGAGCTGCGGGACCCAAATGGGAGCTGAGAGAAGTCCTCAGGACGGTGGCTGGAGACCTAGGAGAATGCCAGGATGTGTAGGAAGGTAGGCAGACTGGTTGTCTGGGGGAGGAAAAAAGTACCAACAAAATAAAAAAAAAGGTTTTTTTTTTAATGCATGAAAGTCAAAAGGACTGGGAAAGGTGCGGACAGCAACTCAGTCTTCTCTCAATCCCCATGCTTTGTTACAGAGGCAGAAATAAGTCAGTTTTACAAAAAAAAAAAAACATACCAACAAGGCATTTGTAATTGGCATAATGCATTGCTAACAGTGTGTCTTGGTGAAGAGGGACCACAGTATGTACACCTAGTAATCTAGTAATGTAGTTTTCCTCTTGCAAAACTACTGCAACTTCATGGTACTGCAGTGTGAGTCTCTCCTCCTCTGCCATACAGTGATGTCAGCAGTAGAACCTTGGGTACACAGCAATACCAGGCTTGCTATAGAAGCTCTGGTACACCCTGCAGTTTTTAGTAGCTCAGAACGCAAAAATGAACTGCAGAGGACAGTAATAAAATACAATTCCAGAATCAATGCAGAAAGAGGTTATTTGTGCATGAAAGTCAAAAGGACTGGGAAAGGTACTCTTTAAAGAGCCCGTGACACCATTATAAAAACATAAAAAAAATGTGAGATCTTCCCTTGTCAGTCTTCACCATTCATTACTGCTGGATGTAAGCTGGAGCCACGCACCTGTACGGGTTGTTTTTTTTTTGTTTGGTGGGGGGGGGTCTGCACCGACGGCGCTGCCCGTGAGGCCAACACATTGCATGTCACACGAGGGTTGGCCATTAGGCACCGCAGACTCCTCCTTCACCCCAGTTCTGTTTCTCCTGCCGTTGAGGTTGCACCTGCTGCACGAGTTACTGAAAGTTTCATCTACGTCACTAGGCCTTCGCCATTCAACACCATTTCCTGCTTTTCCATCTCCATCCTGGTTCTGAATTCACCCAATGCCATTGGAAACTGCTTTCCTTTTATTTCAGCCGACGATGCCGGGTCCTTTTTCTGTGAAGTTTTGTTAAATTTCTTTCATGTCATGTCTGGTTTGGGGGGCTAAGAGAAAATCCAAAGCAGACCGTGCCCCCATGCGTCAGTGCCTCTGTGGCCGTCATTTTTCCATTACGGACTGACATGATGTTTGCTTGCGTTGCCTGGGTCCCAATCATGATATGGACAACTGCAGTACCTGTTTTTCCATGGACAGCCACGTTCTTGAGATCTGCACATTTAAAGTTGGCAGGGCCCTGCCGACTTTCGGAGGACAGCATCGTTCTAGGGATGCCATGGTAAGATCTCTTGACCCTGCCTCTGGGTCCTCTCCAGGGTCTATATGGCCTGGTGAGGAGGAGACCTCCTCAGATTCCAGCCTTGCCATCGAGGAGGTTTCTTATGTGGTGCCAGAGGATCGTCTCGATTCCCTGCGGAGCCAGGTCGAGGGTACCGCCACGGCAGTCACCTCCTTGGAGGTGCAGGCTCCCCTGGTGTTGTGGCCCATGGCTGCTGGGCCCGGAACTGGTGGACCCTCAATGCCACTTGCCGGCACTGCTTCAGATCCCAGCACCGCTCGCGATGCCAGTGATCGAGGTGTGTCCCGTGGCGGCGCCATTCGCATCACCATTGGTAGTAGAGCTCCCGAGGTCGCTAGTCTTGCAGTTTGTGTCATCTCCTCTTCTTCAGAGGCGGATGACTCGCTGGACAATCTGTACTGGTGCCCTGACTCCTCGGAGACAGGGAGTCCTCTTGGACATGCTACCAGGCAGCCCTGTGTTCACCTCCCGGACCCCCAGAGTCTATGGTCCCTGCGGCCCCTCACACCAACTCTGGTCTTGGGGGCTCTGTGGTGGATAGTGGTCTTGGGGGGCTGTGTGTGGCAGTCTTGACCATGGGGGCCGGACAGCTGCCATCTCTGCTGCTGCCATTGGCCCCCTTGGTGGGGATGGGGACCTTCTCTCCTGCGGCCTCCCTCGGGGGGGGGGGATTGGGTGACTCCTTGGCACTGGGTTCGAGGAAGAGGGTGGCCTCAGAGTCCGAGGGGTTGAGAGGCTGGGGATGAAGTGTGGAGGCCTTCTTCCACTACCCTGCGGGGAGTGCGGAAGAGCCACAGTGCTGAGCCCTGCTTCTTCTCCTCAGAGACTTCAGGGACACCTTTAATGGGCAGTACTGAGGGTTGCCCTTCTGAAACCATGCAGCCTCAGTTGCACCACAGGGAAGATGCTCCCTCAAGACTCGGCACATTTGCAGCGCCCGCTGACTGGATCGACCCCTGAATCCCCCGTGTGGGAGGATCTACTGCGAGGTCTCAGGCCGTGCATTTTGGTGAGATGCCTTTCCCCCATCCCTCTGCAGACACCTCCCCCTCTCCCAGGCCATGTCATCCCTACGGGACTTTTTACCTGGGAGACATTCAGGGCCACTGCGGCGGCCTTCCCTAAGTATATTAGTGCTATGGACAAGCAGGTCTTTCGCATATCTCCCCGCCACAGGAGGACTCTGAACATGCGAGCTCCTCTACTTCCTCAGCTTCCTCATCTGAGGAAGAGGAACATTATGTCCTCCTTTCCTCTGGCACTGATTTCACCGAATATCAGCGATTCCTTTCGAGGTTAGTTCAGGAGCTCCACATCTCCCATGTGGTTAGACACAATACTGAACGGGAGACATGCTTTTTTCTGAGCGAGTTCAGTGCCAACCACCTAGTGGTGCTTTTCTGGCCCATTCCCTTCCAGGAAGCATCTGTCCACACCTGGCAGTCTCCAGCCACCTCATCCCCAGCAGACTGCAGGAGGAGGTATTGTGCTCCCCAGGAGTCTCTTGGTTCTCTGCCTCACCCACCCTCAGGGCTGACGGCTCTAGACACTGCTCCTGGGCTCCAACACCCGGCACACGACTGACCACTGGATCCGGATTCCGCAGAGTTCGACCAGTGGGGAAGAAGTGTTTTCTCCTCCGCTCGTGTGTTACTCTGCATCAGCTCTCATCAGGCTCACCATGCTGCCTACAACAGGCGTCTGTGGTCGGTGTTGGGGCAGGTTTTTACATCCTTGCCTGATTCGGAGGAATCTAGGCAAGCCATTGCCCTCTCTGCACAGGATCTGGAGCTTGCAAGGCACCAAGCAAGGGCATCATACGATGCCAATGAGGTGGCTTCCAAACTAGCAGGGACAGCGATCTGTAGCAATCCGATGGCATGGCTTTGCCTGTCTAGATTGTCACCTGTTGCCTGGTGCAGGGTGATTTCCTCCTCTTTCGGGGGGGCCCGTCTTTTTTCTCACAGGGCAAGGAGGAATCTTCAGGGGTGTCTTCCGTCCCCCACAACCACGGAGGACAGTTCCTCAGCCTGACCAGCCTTAGGCCATATTGGCCTAGTATGGCAGAAGGGTCTCTCCCCTTTTGCGTCTCCGTCACAGGAGGCTGAGGGAATCTGTTACATCAGGGCAGTGTCTGGTCCCCTCCAGTGGGCTTGGTACTCACCCAGCAGTAATGAATGGTGAAGATTGACAAGGGAAGATATGAAAATGATGTACCTACCATAATTCTTGATCTTCTCTTGTATCTTCACTATTCATAACCGATTCCCACCCACCTTCCTCGTTTGTGCCTCAGCTCTTGGGCACCACCTCTACCCTTCTTTCTCTCCCTCTCTTCAAGGCCAGTTGGGGGTAGAGTACCCCTGGTACCTCAGGGCCCTCTGTTTCCTTCTCTAAAGTGTCACAGAGCGCTCATCCTAGGAGGGTGGCGAGTAGGATCTTCGCCCTGGCCTCGGAGGGAACTCTATGGGATTCTCAGTGTGGTGCACTGTTGTGTTCTCCTTAACGTAGCTTGAATGTTCCATTTGTTTTTCATCTTTCTGGAGTGGGGACTGCGTTAGTGCATTTCATGGAAGAACCCATAGGGACTTTTCTCCTCCTTTTCTCCTTTCTCATTTCCCCTCTACCTTTAGGGGTCATTCTGAACAGAGTCCTCCCATGCTTGATAGGTTTTTCCCCTTGACTAAGTATCAAGTGATAAACTGTGGATGGCCATGCTCCAGGACTTCCATCCCAAATATACATTTAGTGGTGGGAAGAGGGGACTAACTCCGCCATGTTTTATATTTTCTAAGACCAGTTCAAGTTCTCTTGTTCTAGACCTCCATCCAGCAGTCCTTGAAGCTGATGGGATCCTTGCTCCCCGTGTCTTCAGACCTCAGGTTTTTGAAACTATAAGCAGCCAGATTTTCTTCCAGCTCAACACGGCGGAGGGAACCCTCCCCTTCCCTCTTCTCTCTCTCTCTTCTCTTCCTCTCTCTCACACTTTCTTCTTTTCCTGTTCTGCCACCCAAGGGTTAGGGCCCTATGGCCACTTTGGAGAAAAGTCCAATCCCTCTGGTCGGTTTATTCCTTTTTCAATTGGCATCCTTTCCTTTTCCTGTCTCTCGTCTCTCTTGCCTCACCTTAGTTTTTGTCTATTTCCCTTTTTCCTCTTTCCTCTCCGGCAGGACAGAACTGGGGTGGAGGAGGAGTCTGCGGCGCCTAACGGCCAACCCTCGTGCACCACTCAATGCGTTGACCTTATGGGCGGCGCCATTGGTGCCGACTCCTCCACCCCCTCAAAAAAACCCAACAAACTCCTGTACAGGTGTGCGTCTCCGGCTTACACCCATCAGCAATGAATGGTGAAGATAGAAGAGAAGACCAAGAATTACGTCAGGTACGTAATTTTCATATTTAGACACAATTCAATTTATATTTCAAATATTTTCTATAATTCTTTCCCTTTTTTCTTCATTACTGGGGAAAGCTATGTGAAAGAGGATTACTGGCCCTTTGACTTTATCTGCTCTTTCTGGTTGCCTACGCCTGACATCATAATTCTCTGTTTATGGCATCATAATTATCTTCACAACAACAGATTGTGATGTCATAAACAGAACTGAGATGTCAGGTCTAGGCAAGCAGCCAGAATAGATGGGGCTACTGTCCTGTTCACATGCAAATGTCCTTAGTGATAAAGAAGTAAGGGTGAGAATTGCAGAAAACGATTATTAAACATAAGCCAAATGTGTCTGAATATTACACTTATTCAGAATTGTCACAATGGCATCAGGGGCTCTTTAAAATCACATGAAATTGTACTGACAGCCGATGCAGGCTCTTTAGAACAGGTATGATATGTGCACTAGTTCTAGTCCCTGCGACTGTTTGAGCAGTAGCATTAATAACATGCCTCTACAGGGGGGGTGTAGCCAGCAGCCCTGCTAGTAGGTCACTCATCATAAGAGCGCCTGCTGAGCTTTTAATATTTTACATTTTAAAGCACTCCAGTTGAGTATTTGCAGTTTCTTTGCTGTCTAGCAGAGGGACCAGTATATGGAGTAGTCTGATACCGTTCTTGGGTGGAAAAATCAGTAAGAAAAACAGTGGAAAGCCTGATTACTATTTTGCACCACAAGGATTGTCTTCATAGCAACAGAAACTGCAGTAGGCTGCCAGTTCAGACCACACTGTAAAGTATACCCCCAATCTATGGAGCTGCTACAACAGTTGATCGTAATGCTGACCCAAACTGTCAACAACATTGATAAAAACAAATTAGATGGACTTGTCACAGCTGGTGACTCTGGAGACCCATGTGGATAAACTAGTAGATGTGGTCCACTAGGCAGGCTCCGTATCGGGGGAAGTGCTGGTGGCTGGAGCCACGACCACCAAGGAACATCCTGCTAACAATGAGACTTAAGCAGCCAGGGAATGCTGTCAGGGCTGCAAATATTCATATTTTGGGAATAAAAGAGTACAGAAGGGAACTCTCTACTTGAACTTCTTCCTGGCTGCTACAAGAGCATTTGGAGTGGACATTTTGCATTAAATATTGAAAGCTTTACCAGGTTACACTGAGGAGGGTACTGGCAGAAGCTGAGAATCCTAAAACCATCTTGGTGATAACAGCGTCAGTGGTGGTTCAAGATACAGTTTTCAGAGCAGCAAGATGTATGAGCAGTTTTCTGTATGGGAATTTCACATCCTTCTGTTCCCAGACCTGTCGCATACAACGAGAATGAAGCATATTTATTTTACAGTTCCTTGCCTGGGAAGACGCACTAAGCCGAGGCTTGTTTCCAGTTGTGTCTTGGGGGCACAGGGAAGTGAAATGACTTGCTCATGGGCACAGAGTACACAGCTGGTGGTTGTTGGATTCAAACCCAGTTCGCCAGGTTTGGTACTCAGTGCTTTTAACCTCTACACTGTACTACCACCCATATGCGCATGGGGTTTAGTCCCATTAAGCAGAATCTCAGGGTTGTAGGTATTATGTACAGTGGAGCCTGTGCATGAAGGTGCGGCCTGGGGACAGGTGCAGGGTGTGCAGTATGCATGGCCACCACGTGCACCCATAAAGCACAGGGGGCAGTTCAAGAGATACAGGTGGGCACCCAACCGGACACCTGTCCTGGGTCCCGAAGCGGATCCCCTGCTCTGTGCGAGCAGGGGATTCTGGGATGGTCTGGGACTGGTTGGTCAATTATGGGTTAATGCCCGAATGGCTGCTCCCAGTCCTCCATGTCAGCCCAGTGGGCTGGGGAAGCACAGTAGAAGGATGTCTGGTTCACCTGCAGCTGGCAGGGGTCATGGGAGGGCATGTAAAGGATACAGTAAGTCACCGCTGCCATATCCTGTGCCCCTTGCTCGGTACTCTGTGCCATCGGGAATGGTGTGGAGTGGGCACACCCCGAGACACGCCCCTAGAGCAGCAGCACGCATGCCTCCATGACCGGCTGGGGATCAGGTGCGGAAAGGATACACATCCCTTTCGTGCAGGCATGTGCACTAGTTCTAGTCCCTGAGACTGTTTGAGCAGTAGCATTAATAACATTACCATATAGGGTTGCCTGTGCACTGTGGATGCACGGCATCTAAGCGACCCGCACCATCATGCATAGGCCCCAGTACGCTTTTCCCATCTAGACTAAAACTGTGAGATAATCTAAGAATGCATGGGACAGACATAAGGCAATTTTTGTGGAGGATAGTAAGAAATAGGCTGCTGGTTAACTTGGATCTGCAGCTTATCCTGTAGGTAGGGAAATGGGCAGACTAGGTGGGCCAAGCGGTCCTTATCTGCCATCAAAGTCTGTTTCTATGACTCCAAACAGTGTGTAAAAAAACCTTTGTTTGCACAGTCCACTGGAGGCCGGTAGGCTTGTAAATAAGCTGGAGAAGTAACAACTTAGTGAAACTCCAGAAGAGGCATTGGATGCTGAAGAAGACTGAAGTGACTTTGCAGTTTTTTATTTTATTGTTTGTGGTTCCATATGAGTGAGTGGGTTGGAGTTTGTCAGTACGTGGCAGTGTTGTTCAGTGGGATGCATTCGGAACTGATAAATTGATTGATAACAGAGACTCTAGCTGTGCATCAAGATCTTGAGGTGTAAATGCTGTCCTCTCCCGACTATTTGTACATGCAATGTACAGTGTTTTATTTAAGTAGTTCATAACCGTTTTGTACAAATATGGATATTATTTGCAGCTCTTTGGCAGTTTATGGAGAAAAAAAGACCAGGATTGGGTTGCTTTATTTTAGCAGGGCAGCTGTTGCCACCAGTCCCTGTTTTGGGTTGGGCCTCCATTCCTCCCACTTGTGGTGGTGCAGCTTTAATTATGACGGTGCAGGTTAAAATGGATTTGTGTGCCATGCGGTAGTGAGACTGGGAAGGTAAGTGTTCGTTCAGCTGGGAGTTTCTGCTGAACATTGGCTGTTCTGTGCTGCTTCTGCTGCTGTGATGATCTGCTGATCGTGCTGCGAGTCTTGACATTACTTATGAGAGCCATGGTTTCCCACGCGGTTTGATGGCTTGTATTGCTATGTTTTTTTATGCTGTTTTTCTTTCTTAAATATTTTGTTACCATGACTAAATATGTATCCCCTTGCGAATGCGTTTGGGCATATTAGTATGGTCTTGTGGGAATGATAGGCCATCTGGCCAAGAGGTTTTTCTCTGACTAGGGGGAGCTTAGGAGGGAGAGGGTGCTTTTACCTTGTGGTGCTGTCCCCAGGTGCATAGAATGCATGCATAGCATCCACTGAGTTGGGACCCATACCAGTCCTCACTGGCACCCATATGTTTGCTAACTGCTAGTTACGTGTAAAGGGTCACGGAGCTCAAAAGTGACAAGAAATAATTCTAAAGTTAATGTTCACCATAGAAGGCCATATGGGCAAGAGAGTCAGTGGCTCAGCTGGTTGCACACTTGCCTCTGAGGCTGGAAGGTCAGAAGGTTATGGATTCTATCCCCACACCAGGCAGTTGGAGTAAAATCCCAATACTGACACTGTAATGCATCATGAGGGGGATGCTGCACTTCTGAGGTGCCGTCTTTCGGATGGGACATTAAACTGAGGTCCCATCTGTCTGTTCTGGTGGTTGTTCAGGTGGATGTTAAAGATCCCTTGGCACGTCTTGAAAAGAGCAGGGGAATTTCCTCGGTGTCGTGGCCAAATTTCTCCCAATCACTAAAAATACCACCAACAGCTTAATCCGGTTCAATTTCAGTTGGTTGCCATCTGTATCTCCCCGCTGGGATGAGGCTAAAATAAGCAGAATTGCCTAGTCCTCCTTTCCCGGTCAACAAAAACTAACTAGTATGATGTATTAATTATACAGTTCTTAACAATTATATTCCGCAGATTTGACTATGTATGGCCACTGTAGATGTACAGCTTACTTAGTTGTATCTGCCTTAAATCTTGTACCGAAGGACAATTGACTGTCATAACCCAACATGCATATGATGGAATGTATGCTGGACTGCATTTGTCAGCATTATTTTTCCTGTACTTTATCAATAATAATTGATTTTCATAATACAGATGCAATTACTGTCCATCATTATAATGGCTAAATAACTGTGTTGTAATTTTTGGTTACAACTAGTCATGTGTGGCTGCAAGCTGTCAATCAAATTCACACTGCTGAAGCTGTGTGCCCCAGTAGCACAACTGCCTCTTGTTTCAAGCAGTTGGCGTCTTTCACAGAAAAGCAGCAGAAGTTGTATAGTTTGAAAACAAATAAGTTACAGTTTAAATAACTGAACTATGAGTTCCACAGTGAGTTTCTATAACCAAACCATCCCTTTTGTCTCTCTATACCCCTCCTGTATTAAAAATGCTAGGCAATACTTATAAAAAACAAAAGAAAACATGGGTGGATGTGTGTAACACAGAATTATATACACACCCTCAGTGTGGGATGATTTCATAAATCTCACAACCTTTGCTCCATAGGTTTATGTAACATACCACACTTCAGGGGTGTATACAGTTCTGGTTACACACACACAACCATGTATTATTTTCTATAAAGAACATGTCACCACATACAGTTCACACCCTGCATTGCGACAATCTTGTAAATAAAAAGTAAAAAAAATTACCTGACCCTACCTAGTGATCACACCATTGTAAAACATTTTGGGATACAGTATGTATGAGAAGCTATATAAGATTCTTTGCAGAAAGCCATTAACTCACTCAACCCATTTGCTCTATGTGTGCTGTAGAGGCAGTATAGCACTGTGGTTTAGGGCTCTGAGCTGGAAACCTAGAGACCTGGGTATGAATCCCACAGCCTCCACTTGCATTCTGTGTAACCCTGAGCAAGTCACTTAACTTCCTTGTGCTCTCAGGTTGCACCTGGAAACAAATTTCGGCTTAGTGTGCCTTTCCTAGTTAAACAATTTCCCCTTTGCCTTACATGTACGGTGTAGGACTTGATGATGGCATGTTATTAGGGTTCACTTCTCACAGAACTCAAAATGGGGTTCAAATTTGGGACTGAAGACAGCAACTAAGAACTGTAAATCTAGGTGTTCCCCCCACACACACACACACACACACCATTGTTATAGCAGCACAACTGAGGAAAATAATCTAGGGGTAACTGTGGTCCGTCAGCTAAAGCCAGATAGGCAGTGAGATGTCACAGTCATGAAAGCAAGTGTAGTTTTGGGATGTATTAGAAAGAGTAAGAAGCAAGTCAAGAGAAGAACTGTAGTTGTTGTCATACAGAAAAAAACACTTGGGTAGACTGGACACCAAGCTGGTTTGAGACTCATTAGGGAAGAGCTATGAGGAGAGATTGGGCACACTCAAGTATTTAGCCTAGAAAAGAGCAGGCTGAGAAGGGACATGATCTGAATGCTAAAGGCGATATGCAGGGTGGAGTAGACACAGATGTTTGAGCTGGTTAGTGCAAGCAGAACTAGAGGGCATAACCCTCAGGCTGAGGGGGGCAACTAAGGGGAAACTTTAGAAAGCATTATTTCACACAGAGGGTGACATCTGGGTAAGCCTACCCAGTGGGGTTGTGGAAACTAGCACTGTTCAGGCGGATTAGATAGCTTCCTAAGGGAGAATGGCATTGAGGGTTAACGCAGCAGAAATAGGGTAGCACTCACTCCCTGAGAGTCATGCACTTCAGCTCCACGATATGCCTGGCCACCAGCCAGCCAGACTAAGGGTGGGATTCTGCAGGATCGCAAACTGGGGGAGGTGGGATCTGTGGGAAATTAAAATGGTACAAAGAATCTCATGAATAGTGCACACTTTAAACAAATCAAAATGCAATCTATTCATGTGTGCAGTGTTTCTTTTCTCTTGGACAAACCATCCCTTTGTGCCGCTCATCTGTGTGAACTCCCATTGTGCCACTAACAGGGGTCGCTAGCACTGAAGCACACATCCTCTCTCTCTGTTGAATGTTTTGCAAACAAGTTTCCATCACTGCTGGATCACTGAGGGAAAATACATGGCTTCTTTGTGGAGAACGACTAAATTGAAAGTCGCTTATCTTGGTGTTTGCTGGCAGTATTTTGGGCAGAAGGTCAAGAGCTGCAACAGTGTAAGTCTGTACATATTGGTCCAGCTGCCTTCCCTGGAATGTAGTTGCCTGATTAAGTCCTGAGTATTGAGAGCTTGGCTGTTTCATAACCTTGCCCTTATGTCACCGATGTCAATGAATGTATGCCAGTCTTTAGGTGACGACTGATTGATAGACTACTGTAACATCCAGAGTCCCCATTTCTGTGAACAGTTGATATTTATATAGTACTAGGACATGCTGAAGAGAGCACAGCTTTTTTGTTTTAAAAATTTCTTTTTCCAGTTTTACCCTTTGGTCACACAGCCTGCCCCCCACAAGCTTCCTCTCTTCACCAACACCGACAACCATCCATCTCTGGGAATGACCGAGCGAGCCTTGCAGTGTCCCACAGATTACCTGGGAGGTGTTTAGCTCGTTTGTTGGTCATCACACCCATTGGGCGGTTGCGGGGTCTGTGGGAAGAGGAAGACGTCATCCTGCTGGTCGGGGTGTTTTCTGTTGTTCTGGAGAACCCTTGGATGCTTGGGGGGGGGGTATGGCGGCTTGATGTATGCACAGCACACTGACATCTTCTTCTTTGAGCGTGCCCCACTCGGAACCACTGCTCTAGCCTGTACCTCCACCTGTGTTCACCTAGGTGGTGGTATCGTGGCAGAGCAGGCTACCTTCCCTCCCTGGAGCAGGATAGCATCCGTCAGTATGCTCAGTCCTTCTCCCCCAACTGACTCCTGAGCAGCCCAGGCTCGTTCCCGAACTCGGGTCACCGGCAGAATGGCAGGTGAGGCATAGATGACTCTACCCTCTGTGCCACCAGGCCAGCACATTTTTACTGTTTTCAGCTAGGGTACTTATAATTTAGGGGGTCAAAATTGAGTTATGCAGCCACCAGCCATTAGGGCTAGTAACTGTAACATAGAAACATAGAAGTTGACAGCAGATAAGGACCACAAGGCCCATCCAGTCTGCCCATATCTTTTTTTACCTTATAAGTGTGCCATCGGCCTTTGCTCTGTCAATGGCCTGTCTATTCATACTCATCTGTATTGCTCCCTTATGCCTATCCCATGCCTGTTTGAAGCCCTGCACTGTATTCATATCCACTATGTCCTGAGGTAGGCCGTTCCATGCATCCACCACCCTTTCTGTGAAAAAGAACTTCCTCACATTACCCCTTAATCTGCCTCCGTCTAATCTCATGCTGTGTCCTCTTGTCCTGCTATTTTTCTTATATTGAAACATGTTAGATGCTTTCACCTTGTTAATGCCCTTAAGGTGTTTGAATGTTTCGATCATATCACCCTTCTCCTTCCTTTGCTCTAGGGTATACATATTGAGCTCCGTTAATCTGTCCTCATATGTTTTCTGATGCAATCTCTGCACCATTTTGGTTGCCCTTCTCTGGACTGCCTCAATTTGGTTAATGTCCTTGTGAAGGTGTGGCCTCCAGTGCTGCTCGCAGTACTCCAGATGGGGCCTAACCAGTGTCTTGTAAAGAGGGAGTAATACCTTCCTCTTCCGACTTGTGATACCCCTACTAATGCACTCTAACATCCCCCTAGCCTTACCTACTGCTTTAGTGGTCTGCTTGGATGATTTCAGGTCATCGGTGATGATGATGATGCCCAAGTCTTCCTTCCCTTGTGACTGCCAGCAACTCCCCTCCCAGCCTATAGGTGACTTCAGGGTTTCTCTTCCCTATGTGCATGATCTTGCACTTCTTTGCGTTAAACCCCAGTTGCCACGCTTTCGACCATTTTGCTAGTTTATCCAGATCTCTTCTCATTCTGCCCACCTCATCTGGATCATCTACTCTGTTGCAGATCTTGATGTCATCTGCAAACAGACAAACCTTACCCTCCAGTCCATCTGCAATGTCACTGATGAAGATATTGAAGAGGACTGGCCCCAGGACTGAGCCCTGAGGTACCCCACTGAGAAAATCATTGGCTTCACTATTGCTTTATGCTGGAAGTTGATAGTCCTATAACATTTTTGATAATTGTCACTGAAACCTTTTAGCCAAGAAGACAAAAATGTGAACCAAACCTTAAAAAGAAAAACTGGATTTTCAGCTGTAGCTGGAGCTAGAGTTACTGCAGTGGCAGTCCGGCTGTATAAACAACGTTATTTGGAGGCCAATACAGATGGATCCATTTGGGCCAGAGAAATTTTTCTTTAACCAGTTCTGCTGAGAAATACAGAAAGAGGAAATCTTTCAACAGGTACAGCAGTGGACCACTGAATTATCTGTGGGGCAGTGTATGAACTGCCACTAGTCATATAGTGCTTTGCTAAGAAGATCTGTATTTAGCTATGAAGTAGATTGTTGGGTCATTTCAGGGCTCTTAGTCGCATGGACTCAGTCTGATGGTTAGGCTCAGCTACATGTGTTTGGTCATCTCCTATAGCTGGAAAGTTGCTCCACAATCTTCTGGCTCCGTTTCATGATTGTGATCAATGATGGAGAGCAAGAAACCAGGTTTTAAGTTCTGCACCCAGTGCAGGCAGAAAATGTCAGCCACAGATCTGCACAACATGTGACTTTACTGCCTATGCAAGCTTCACAACGTTGATGGATGCAGTTTTCACCAGGCCATGCTGCCCTCATCTATTGAGGACCCAAAGGATCAACTGGCCCTTCGTAGGCTGATAGACTGCAAGAAGGCCTTGACGGCAGCCACATCAGCTGCTAAGCCTCCATTCACAGAAGAAGAGGTGGCAGCGACTGATGGGGTCAGCATCAAAGGGTTTTGCTCTGCTGAATTAAGAGAAATGCGTCTGGACCTCCAGACCTTCGGGGAAAGTCCTTCTCACCGCAGCAGGAAATGCAGAAAACTTTGTTGCAGGTTGTAGGATTGGGAATGGTCACACTCTTCCCACTTCTCCGACTCCCCAACCTCTCAACCTTGGTTGAGTTCCCTTCATTCAAGGGATGCATGAGTACCCTGTCGAGCCTGTTGAGCAGGTGGTCAGGATCTTTCGCATGCATTCTGATAGGCTGTCAGTGATAGACAAGGAGTCAGTCTTTCAGATCCTGGTGTCCTCTGTCCTCACCCATGAGGACGAGGCCCAGTCAGTACCCCCAGCTGTGCTGCTTTGGGATAGCCTCCTCTGGTGATCATGCCCCTGAAGCCTCTTGTGCTTAAACTGCCAAGGCAGGTGGTTTACACAAACCCTCCAAATGGCACCCATTGATGTTGACCTTCGGGCTGAGGCACCAGTCGCATTCTCAACCCTGCTCAACCAAAGGCGTTACTATCACTGCTCCTTGACCTCCTTGTCTCCGGGTGACGAGAGGCATTGATAAAAGATGTGTTTATGGTATGAGGAGTTCCTTTGACAAAAGTGGACTATTACTGGTAGGGGAAGGGCTCTTTGCCGGTCATTGCCATGCAGGTTCATGCTTCCCTGCAGCCCCCAGTATCAACTTCTCTGCCTCTTAGGGTGGAGTCTCCTCCACTGCAGCCTCTGTTTGGGGCCCCAACCAAGGAATCGTGCCTCACAGCTGGCTTGCCAGGCCGACTTTCTTAGTAGAGATTACCCAGGATGAAGATACCAGGGTGGTCCATGGTGGCAAATGGCTGAGGGCCATATTTGAGGAATCCTCTGAAAACCCCGAAAGAGAGTTGTCAATGGCCTCGACAGGGACTCATCCATTCGACCGGGAATTGGTAGAGGAGCTGACCACTGGTCAGAGGCCTGTATCATTTGGTGCTCTGGTCTAGCTTACGTCATAGTCCATGAAGATTCCCTTAGGGCTGGTTCAGAAGTGGTCTAAATACTCATTTACTAGCATAATGGACCAGGACGGGTCCCTGGGGGTTGCCTTTCCCATGGCTGAGGCCTAACTGGAATTGGCCTTGGAACATTGGCAGCATCCAGTATCCTGGCCTGCACCCCCCTACCCGCATAGTCCCCAAACATGTGGTTCCAGCGGACACCCTTTCTAGGTTCTCTGACTACCCCTCTGTGGAGGGCTTTGTCTCAAATTCAACCTTCTATAAATCTGCAGGGCAAGGGGATGTGGACAAACCTCAAAAACAGAGTTCAAGAAGATTGATCATGCATCTAAAAAGGTGTTCGACATTGCATCACTGGGTTTCTGTCAGGCCAGCTACGCTGTCATGATGGTGAATTTTGGCCATTTACTGTTTGTGGCATTAGGGGAATGCCTCCCTCAACTTCCTGCAGACAAGCAGCTTCCTGTTCAGATTATCAGAGATTAGGGTTGGTCGCTGGCTTAACACCAGCTCCATACAGCTTTGGAAATGGGTGACTCGTATGCCCATGCCATGTCTATGGCCATCGCTGTGTGTCAGAATTCCTGACTGAGACTGTGCTCCTTAACAGCGGACACTCAGTCCAAGCTGGCTGATGTCCCCTTCTTGGACACAGACCTCTTCATCCTTGGTGTGGAAGAACATATCATGCATGTTGAGAAGTCACTGCCACCCTGTATTCCATTTCTTCATACCAGAAGGCCCAAAAGCCTAATAAGAAGGCCTTCCATTTTTGCTCCTGTAAGCCACAACAGTTCCAGGAGTAGCCCCAACAGGGTAGTTTCAGCGCTGGTGTCCAGAACCCAAGTTTAGCAGACAGGAGCAAAAAGTGATTGGTTGTCAGGGGTTGCTAGCGCCACTTCTTGCTAGAGTGGTTTGCCATTACCTCGGGTACATGCATTCTAAAAGTGGTGGGCAGTGGGTTGTCTCTGGATTTTGAGCCTTTCTTTCTTTGTACTGACTTGAGCTCCTCTGGAATCCAGGTGTCAAAGGACACACTGTACGTGCTTTGAGCTGACATCACTCAGCTCTTAGAGCACAGGTTAAAAGCTCATGTTCTGGACACAGTGGCACTCATGTATCCAGGTACTTACTGGGTCCAGAACAGATGGGGGTCTGCACTCCCTACTGGAGCTGCATGATCTAAACCAATTCATGGGTAAGTGCAAGTTCTGGGTAGTCACTCTGAATCAGATCCTTCCGTCTCTGGAGTGGGGCATGTGACTGCTTTCTGAACTTCCAGGATGCATTCTTCCATATCCCAGTTCATTCAGCTTATAACTGATACCTTGAGTTCTACGCAGAGGGGATCTTGTACCAGTTTCAGTTCATACACTTTGGCCGCGCCTGGAGTCATCATCAAGTGCACGGCAGTGGTGAGAGCCTGTCTGTGGTACCGAGGCATCAGAGTGTATCCCTACCTGGGTGACTGAAAGATGGATTATCCAAAGAAGCTGTGGAGAGGTCCAGGGATCTGGCTGTCCAAACCTGTTAGTGTGTGGGCCTGTTGGTTAACGCGGTCAAGTCAGAGCTGATCCCCTTGCAGGTGGATAAGTTCATCAAGGCAGAACTGAACACCCTGCAAGCCAAGGCATGCCTTCCTGTGGGCCGCGTATCAGATCTTCCTTCCTTTGCTGATCATTTCATGTCTGGTACTTGTGTCCTGCCCAGGACTTGCTGCAGCTAGTGGGGTACATGGCATCCTCCACTGGCGTAATCCATTGGGCTCGCTAGGAAATGGGCCACCTGCAGTTGGAGTTAGGCCACCAGTTGTCCCAGCCACTAGGTCACCTGGACCGGTCATAGAAACATAGACTTTGATGGCAGACAAGGATCGCTTGGTCCACCCAGTTGGCCCATTTTCCTACCTGTTGGATAAGTTGCAGATCCCAGTTACCTAACAGCCAACTTCCTCCTACCCTCCCCACTATAATTGCCTTATGTCTGTCCCATGCATTCTTAAGTTCCCCACTGTTTTTGACCCCACAACCTCCTTAGTAAGGCCATTCCATACGTCCACCACCCTCTCCATGAAAAAATACTTCCTCACATTGCCCCTGAGCCATCCCCCCCTCTACCTTCAAATTGTGCCCCCTTGATCTTATCCATGTCAGTTGTCACCATTCATCACCTTTGGGTACTTGGCCGGAGGTGCTGACCCTCACGGGAGCTTTTTTTTTTTTGGATGGGCAAGTCGCGCACCTTCAGCGCACCACCCTCAAGGCCGATGGACTGCATGGCGCTTGCGGGTTGGCCGTTAGGTGTTGTTGACTCCGTCCTCCCACCAGTTCTTCATCTCCCACTGTCAAGGTCACCTCGTGGGAAGCTGAGAAGATGATTTTCTAGAGGCCTACCTCTATTGTTGAAGCCTTCAACTGCTACGCAGTTTCTCGACCCCGTGTCATAGTCCGTTGACTCCGAGTTATCCTGCTGGTTCTGTTCACACCACTTGACGTCGCCTGGTAAGACTGTTCCTTATTTTATTTTGTGACGTTGGGTCTTGTTTGGTGTTCTTTTTCCGTAGGTCATGTCTCGGTCGGAGGGCAAGCAAACTTTGAAGATGGGACGGCCCCCCATGCGTCGGTGCCCATGCGGCTGTAAGTACTCCGTCACCGACCAGCATGACTGTTGCCTTATGTGTCCTGGCCCGCTACACGACATGGATTCGTGCAACACCTGCTTCTCCGTGAACTGCCGTGTCATCGAGCAACGCTCGTGGAAAGTGGGACGAGCTTCAATGACTTTTGGGGGATGGGCGCACACTTGTCGGGCCAAGCCACATTCTCTCGGCCTTTCTTCTGGGTCCCCTCCCAGTTCTATACGGACCGAGGAGGAGGGGGCCTCTGCCTCTTGTAGTCTAGCTGTGGCAGACGCCCCTTCCGTGATGCAGGAGGCCCAGTCTGTTCCCCCTGGGAGAATCTAGGGATCTCTATCAGCGGTATTGTGCCCCCTGGAGTCTCCAGGCTCCATGCCTCATCCTAGCTCAGGATTGACACATTTGGATACTTCCTATGGGCTTCACCCTTGCTCCGTGACCGGCCCCCAGGTCAGGATTCCTTGGATTTTGACTTCTGTGGAAGGAGGACATTCTACTCTGTACGGTTGCTGCTTTCTATTGCAGCACATCAGGCCCACTATGCATCCTATGACAGGTTCTTGTGGTCCGGCTAGGTCAACTCCTAGCTTCGATGGCTGACACGGAGGAAACCAGACAAGCCACTGCACTCTCTGCACATGGCCTGGAGCTAGCAAGGCACCAAGCAAGGGCATCATATGACACCAGTGAGGTAGCTACCAGGGTCGTTGGGACAGCAATCTGCATTAGGTGGATGGCATGGCTGCATGTCTCCCGGTTGTCACCCTTGGCCTGGCATAGGGTGATTAACTCCGCTCACCAGAGAACCTATTTTTTCTCCTGTAGGTTGAGACGGTGTCTGTCGGGGCAACTTCCTACCCCCTCCGGGGGGGTCCCCGTCTCATTCTCCCCACTCTCAGGCCTCTCCAGGCCCGTGAAGGTTCTCCCTCTTAGTGCGTCACCCACTGAGAGCTAAGGGACTCAGTCCCTTGGGGTTAAAACCCCTCCGGGGGGGGGGGGCTCGACATTCACCCCAAGGTGATGAATGGTGAAGATTGACACAGATAAGATGTGGAAGTTATGTACCTACCGTAATTCTGATCTTTCTGTGTATCTTCACCATTCAACACAATCCTGCCCTCCATCCCCCCGGGGCCTCAGTCTCTGGGTCCCCCTCCCTCTCTGTGCCCATCCTTGCCCCCCTCCTTTCTGTTAGTGAGGAGTGGTGTAAACTTTGGCTCATAGGGGGATAATTTCTTTAGGGGCAGAGTGGTCAGGATGGGGGGCATTCCTTCTTCAGTGCATCGGCTCCACCCCTGTGGGGTGGGGGTCGGCAGTTGCCCTCCTTTCTTTCCTTCTCCCCATCAATCCTTTGATTTTCTTGTCCTTTGGAAATAACCTCGATTAATTTAAGAAACTAGGTTTCTTACACCAAAATCTCCTTTTGAGAGGGGAGAGATATCCCTGTATCCTGTCTTTTCTTCCAGAATAGCTGATTCCGCTTGTGGGAGTTATTGCCAGTGATTCTGTGCCTTGAATTCTGACAGTTAGCCTCTTGGCTACTCCTTCGCAGTTCCTATACAAACAGGAGGCAGGTGAAGGTTACAGGGTATGTTTCTCCTGTGTTCCCCCCTCTCACTGTTATCCTTAGTTCTAAAAATCCTTAACACACCCTCCCTCCTCCTTTTGTACTTCTAGAGATTGGGGCCTCTACCCAATCCCCTTAGTCTTCAAACTTGTTCTGTCCTCTCAGTCATTTATTTCTCCTTTTAGTTTATATATATTTTCCTTTGTCTGTCCCTTGGACTTCTTTGTCTCACCCTTCCAATGCTTTTTCTCACCTCTGTATTGACTCAGAACTGGCGGGAGGGCAGAGTTGACAACACCTAACGGTCTCCATAAAAAAAAACAAAAAACACTCCCGCGGGGTCATGACCTCTGGCCAAGTACCCATGGTGAAGATGCACGTAAAGATCAGAATTACTGTAGGTACGTAATTTCCATTTCAAACAACATGAAGTCTTGCTATATTATAGACATTAGCAGCAGTTTGATCCAGCTCTAGAACTGCCCCGGAGTGCAATGGTCAAAACCATTCCAAAATAGAATTTTGGCACGAGAGCAGCTCTATCTGTGTCATTTCAAACTTGAACTGTCAGATTCTTTACTCCGCCTCAGTGAACAGTCGCTCCAGAGATTTCTCCTTCTGCTCGGTTCATTTCTCGGTTTAAAAGTGTTTTCTCGGTTGGATTTAACCGAGAATAGTTTTATTTAACCGCAAAACCGCTCGTTCAAGCTCTATCTGTGTAAAACGTAAGTAAATGAAGGTTTTGTCTGTGTGGAACTTGTAAGTTGTCGGTTCGGTTTTGAACCGATCAGTGGGTTAAAACTCATTTAAAACTAAAAGTTACTATTTTAGAGTCGGTTCCGGTTCTTATCGGTTCTAAAAACCAGGATTTTTACGGCTTTTTCCAATACCCGTGACACGTTAGGAACCGATAAGGTGTCTTACCTGGCACTGCCGTTAAAAGGGCAAGTTTTTGGTTAGGCTGGCATTATGTCTGAGAAACCCGAAAGAAAAACCGGGCCCACTGGGTTTCAACACTGTGATGTTTGTGGGGAAGTCTTTGCCAAGGCTGACCTACACACCACACGTGTTTATTGTCTGGGGTTTGACCACCTCCAGTCAGACTGCCAGGTATGTAAGAATTTCCCTGCAGCCACCCTGGAAAAAAGATTGGGCAGGCTCAGGGAACGAGAGGCCAAAAAGTCCGCTGACCCGGATGGCCAGCCCGGTTCGCTGCCAACCGAACCAGAGGGAGTGCCCTCTGACCAGGGCCAGACTTCCTCGGGCAAAAGAAAAGCTGGTTCTGAGGAACCAATTCCAGTAAAGAAAACAAGAAAATCAGCAGGTCTGGAGTCCAAAATTCCTTCTCCAACTGCTGCAGAGATAGCAAAAGCCATACAAATTGTCCAGTCACTGTCTCAGGGTCCGTCCGAACCACCACTATCTGGTAAAAGGTTGGTTTGTCCGGTCCCAGTGGTTCAGGATTATGATATTGAGGAATTTATGAACCAGAGGAGGGGGAGGAGGATTATGAACAGTATGAATGTGGCTGGGAAGGTCTGGGTGTGCCCATTGAACCGGACATCTCCCCAGACAGACCTTTAGAATCTCCCCCTATGCTGTCTGAGTCCCCATCTCATTTTATGTTTTATAAAAAAGTTGCTGAAACCCTCCAGCTTCCTTTAGAAGAGGCTGTGGATGAGCAAGAGGAGCCTGATTTTGTAGAAATGATGGATATACCAGAGTCTAGGAGATTGTCTATTCCTTTACACAAGTCTTTTAGGAAACAAACAATTAAAATTTTAAAAGCTCCTAATTCTGTGCCTCCTGTAGATAAAAAGATGGACAGAAGGTATACATTGTCAGGCCCTGATACAGAATTCCTTTCAAACAACATGAAGTCTTGCTATATTATAGACATTAGCAGTTTGTTCCAGCTCTAGAACTGCCCCGGAGTGAAATGGTTAAAACCATTCCAAAATAGAATTTTGGCACGAGAGCAGCTCTATCTGTGTCATTTCAAACTTGAACTGTCAGATTCTTTACTCGCCTCAGTGAACAGTTGCTCCGGAGATTTCTCCTTCTGCTCGGTTCATTCTCGGTTTTAAAAGTGTTTTCTCGGTTGGATTTAACCGAGAATAGTTTATTTTAACACAAAACCGCTCAGTTCAAGCTCTATCTGTGGTAACCGTAAGTAAATGAAGGTTTTGTCTGTGTGGAACTTGTAAGTTATCGGTTCGGTTTTGAACCGATCAGTGGGTTTAAAACTCATTTAAAACTAAAAGTTACTATTTTAGAGTGTGGTTCCCGGTTCTTATCGGTTCTAAAAAACAGATTTATTACGGTTTTTTCCAATACCCGTGACACGGTTAGGAACCGATAAGGGTGTCTTGCCTGGCACTGCCGTTAAAAGGGCAAGTTTTTGGTTAGCTGGCATTATGTCTGAGAAACCAAAAAAAAACCGGGCCCACTGGTTTCAACACTGTGATGTTTGTGGGGAAGTCTTTGCCAAGGCTGACCCACACACCATATGTTTTATGTCTGGGTTTGACCACCTCCAGTCAGACTGCCAGGTATGTAAGAATTTCCCAGGCCACCCTGGAAAAAAGATTGGGCAGGCTCAGGGAATGAGAGGCCAAAAGTCCGCTGACCCGGATGGACAGCCCGTTCGTGCCAACCGAACCAGAGGGAGCCCTCTGACCAGGGCCAGACTTCCTCGGGCAAAGAAAAGCTGGTTCTGAGGAACCAATTCAGTAAAGAAAACAAGAAAATCAGCAGGTCTGGAGTCCAAAATTCCTTCTCCAACTGCTGCAGAGATAACAAGAGCCATACAAATTGTCCAGTCACTGTCTCAGGGTCCGTCGAACCACCACTATCTGGTAAAAGGTCGGTTTGTCCAGTCCCAGTGGTTCAGGATTATGATATTGAGGAATTTTATGAACCGAGAGGAGGGAGGAGGATTATGAACAGTATGAATGTGGCTGGGAAGGTCTGGTGTGCCCATTGAACGGACATCTCCCCAGACAGACCTTTAGAATCTCCCCTATGCTGTCTGAGTCCCCATCTCATTTTATGTTTTATAAAAAGTTGCTGAAACCCTCAGCTTCCTTTAGAAGAGGCTGTGATAAGCAAGAGGAGCCTGATTTTGTAGAAATGATGGATATTCCAGAGTCTAGGAGATTGTCTATTCCTTTACATAAGTCTTTAGGAAACAAACAATTAAAATTTTAAAAGCTCCTAACTCTGTGCCTCCTGTAGATAAAAAGATGGACAGAAGGTATACATTGTCAGGCCCTGATACAGAATTCCTTTCTCAGCAATGCAGTCATGTTGGGGTAGTTCAGGCTGCTGCCTGTGATAAAGCTAATATTCCCTTGGCTTCACATCCTCCTGACAAGGATTCCAGGAAGATTGATGCCATGGCAAAAAAAAAAAAAAAAACAGTATATGGCAGCCTCTCTGGGACTCAGGCAAGCAAATTAAATGGCGGCCCATTTTAGATCTCACATATCTGAACAAGCATCTTTTGAAACCAAAGTTCAAAATGGTAACTCTGGCAATGATTTTACCTTCCCTAAGGCCAGGGGACTGGCTAGCCTCCCTGGACCTCAAGGATGCCTATTTCCATGTCCTAATCAGAAGATCCCATCGAAAGTACCTCAGATTCGAACTGCCCTCAGGTCATTACCAGTTCAGAGCAATGCCCTTGACCTTACCTCTGCTCCAAGGGTATTCACAAAGTGTCTAGCAGTGGCAGTGGCCCACTTAAGGAGGCAGAGGATTGCTGTTTTCCCTATCTAGACGACTGGCTCATTGTAGGCCAGTCCCCAGAACAGGTAAAATCTCACCTGCAGGTCACCTAGCAGCTTCTCACCTCCCTGGGTTTTCTGCTAAACCTACCAAAGTCGGTTCTGGAACCAGTCCAGGTACTCACCTTTATAGGGGCAGAATTGGACACAAAGCTAGCCAGAGCCTTTCTTCCCCCAGAAAGGGTAAGGAATTTAGTGGCTCTGGCCTCTTCCTTCACTCTGCAGGTCTCTCGACCAGCAAGACACTTTCTGCAGCTCCTGGGGCACATGGCTGCATCCACAGCTGTTGTGCAGGGAGCCGGATTTCAGGTGAGTGACATTCAGTTTCACTTGAGAACCTTTTGGTCTCAGAGAAGAGACCCCCTTTCCAAGTGGGTCCCAGTGACTCGAACCTTGATCCTAGCTCTCCAGTGGTGGCAGGATCAGAGCAATTTAATAGCAGGGGTCCCCTTCATTTCCCCTTCTCACGACTTGACTCTCACTACAGATGCTTCCCTTCTGGATTGGGGAGCCCACATGGGCGACCTTTCCACTCAGGGAGTCTGGTCCCCCAGAATCTCTGCTCACATCAATTTGCTGGAACTCAGAGCTGTCTTTAGCTCTTCAGCTTTTTCTGCATCTGTCACGACAAGGTGATACAAGTCAGAACAGACAACACCACAACAATGTGGTACATCAACAACAGGGGCACTCGGTCTGGCCTTGTGCACCGAGGCAATGAAGTTGTGGTCTCTGGCCTATTCCTGAACACTTCCCTCATAGCAGTTCATCTTCCAGGGAAGGACAATGTCCTAGCGGATGCCCTCAGCAGGATTTCCCAGGGCCATCACGAATGGTCCCTGGATCCTCAAGTGCTGGGGATAGTTTTTGCCAGGTGGGGCATCCCTCAGATAGATCTTTTTGCAGCCCCAGACAATCACAAACTTCCTTTGTTCTGTTGCAGGCCTCCAGTGCTGGGCCCAGTTCCCCTGGATGCCTTCTTCTGGATTGGGAGGGAAGTTCCTCTATGCTTCCCTTTCCTCTCCTATTCAAAGTACTAGTCAAATCAGATCTCAGCCTTGCAGGGTGATTCTGATTGCCCGGATTGGGCCAGGCAGCCCTGGTACCCACTCCTTCTGTCTCTGACAGTCCATCTTCCCCTGTGCCTCCCAGGAATCACAATCTGTTGACTTGTGCCCAGGGAAGGGTTTGGTATCGGACCTCAGATCCCTCAACCTCAAGGCCTGGCTCTTGAGGAGTTAGAATTGCTGATTTACACCTCTCTCATGGTGTTCTTGAGATCCAAAGGCTTCAGAAAGCCTTCCACTAGGCTACTTATAGTTCTAAATGGAAAAGGTTTTCCATTTGGTGTGCTGGGAAAAATATTCCCCAGAATCTGCTGAATTGCCCATTTTGTTAGATTACATGGTACATCTTAATTCCTTGGGTCTCAGACCAGCTACCCTGAGAGTTCATTTGGCAGCTGTGTCTGCTTTTGTGTCAGCAGGAAAGTCATCCCTCTTTCCTCTCATCCTGTGTTTTCCAAGTTTTAAGGGATTACTCACTAATCCTCCTTTGGAACCGCCCCTGCTTGGGACCTTAATGTTTGCATTGCCCAGTTAATGCAACCCCTTTGAACCTCTGTCTTCTGCAGAGCTTAAGTACCTAACTTGGAAAACTGTTTTTCTAGTGGCTATCACTTCTGCCAGACGCATAAGTGAATTGCAAGCCTTGTCAGTGGAGACTGACTTTGTTTCTTTCCACAGGGATAAGGTAGTCCTTAGGACTACTAGGAGATTTTGCCTAAGGTGGTTTCAGATTTCCATCTTAATCAATCTATCTCCTTCCAGTATTTTTCACTGATCACTCCTCTTGGTGAGAGGAGGTTGCACAGCCTGGATGTTAAGAGAGCTCTTAGTTATTATATAGAGCGACCAAAGGTCCAGAGGTTCGAATCCTCCAACTTTTCCTTACCTATGGTGAAGTTGGGAAAGGCAAACCTGCCACTAAGAGATCAATAGCCAGGTGGATTGTCTCTTGTATCCAATTTTGTTATCAGAAAGTGGGCAGAGCCCCCGGTTTGAGGGCTCATTCTACCAGGGGTACAGCTGCGTCTCTAGTTGCTGCCAGAGATATCCCTTTATTAGAGATTTGCCAGGCTGCTACTTGGAAAACGGTACACACTTTTACCAAGCATTACTCCCTGGATGTCCAGGCCAGGAGAGATGCTCGGTTTAGCACAGCTGTTCTTCAGAGCCTATTCCTTAAGTAGGTTCTGCCCTCCTCCTGGAGGTACTGCTGTGTATTCTGCTAATGTCTATAATATAGCAAGACTTCATGTTGTTTAAGAAAAAATTACTCACCTTAGTAATGTTGTTTCTTCTAATGGAGTCTGCTATATTATAGACCTCCCCAACCTGCCCCTCTCAGAACCTCTACTTGGTGGGTACGGGCAACTTAGTGTGGCACTACTTATGTCCTGTTAGCATTTTGTCCCCTTTGGGACTTTGGGGGTAGTATGTATGCGCGTGTGTGTGTTTTATTATACTTATGTTCCATTTTCATATTATTAGAATGGTGTTAGTATTTCTGGTCCCCTGACTTGAGTCTTGGGTGTTGGGACCATCAATGGTTGTTATTATTTAGGTAGCCATTTGACTAGTGTAGGTTACAGCTTCCACACAGACCTTAGTGAGTTTGGCTCGTAAAGATCTGACAGTTCAAGTTTGAAATGACACAGATAGAGCTGCTCTCGTGCCAAAATTCTATTTTGGAATGGTTTTAACCATTGCACTCCGGGGCAGTTCTAGAGCTGGATCAAACTGCTGCTAATGTCTATAATATAGCAAGACTCCATTAGAAGAAACAACATTACTAAGGTGAGTAATTTTTTCTTCTTGCACTTCTCTTTTTCTGAAACATGCCACCCTCTTGGACCTTGTGGATTCCCTTGAGGTACTTGAAAGTTTCGATCATGTCCCCCCTCTCCCTTTCCTCGAGGGTATACATATTAAATTCCTTTGGTCTCTCTTTGTATGGTTTCTGGTGTAAACCCTTCACCATTTTAGTTGCTCTTCTCTGGACTGCCTCCATCCAGTCTGTGTCCTTGCGGAGATGGAGTCTCCAGAACTGCACAAAGTACTCGAGATGGGGTCTCACCAACTGTCTGTACAGAGGGATGACAACCTCCCTTTTTTCTACTGGGGATGCCTCTCCCTATGCATCCCAGTATCCCCCCAACCCTCCTTACTGCCTTCTCACATTTGTCTGCCTACAGGTCGCCTGATATGACTACCCCCAGGTTCCTTTCTCTCCCCATTGTGTACTCTTTCCCTGGGTTTTTGTTTCCCAGGTGCATTACTTTACACTTCTTTGCATTGAATCTAAACTGCCATACTTTTGACCATTCCTCCAACCTTGCCAAGTCCCTTCTTATCCTTTCCTCCCCTCCTTGTGTATCAACCCTGTTGCAGATCTGTGTCATCTGCAGAGAGGCATACTTTTCCTTCCAGTCCCTCCGCTATGTCACTTATAAAGACATTAAAGCAGAGTGACCCCAGTACTGAACCCTGTGGTACCCCGCTAGTAACCCCACTTTCTTCGGCGTGGTCTCCATTTACTGTTACCCGCTGTGTCCTGTTGTCCAGACAGTTTTTTAGCCAGGCTACCACACTGGGACCCACTCCCAGGCTGGCTAACTTGTTTATTAATCTTTTGTGTGGCACTGTGTCAAATGCCTTGCTAAAGTCTAGGTAGGCCATGTCCACAGCCCCTCCCTGGTCCCTTTGGTCACCCAGTCAAAGAAATCTATTAGATTCATCTGACATGACCTTCCCTCTGTGAATCCATGCTGTCTTGGGTCCTGCGCCCCGCTGGCCTCTAGGTACTCAACAGTTCTTTCTTTCAGAAGTGATTCCATCATTTTCCCTACCACTGAGGTCAAATTAACAGGTCTGTAGTTTCGTGCCTCTGCCTTGCTTCCAGTTTTGTGAAGGGAATCACATCTGCCCTCCTCCAGTCCTCAGGTATCACACTATTCTCTCATGATTTGCTAAAAAGGGTAGTCAGTGATGTCACTAGTTCTCCCCTTAGTTCTTTTAGAATTCTGAGGTGAATCCCATCAGGCCCCATTGCTTGTTCACCTTGAGTTTTAGGAGTTCTTTCAGGACCCTTTCTTCTGTGAATGGCCTGGTATCGACCCCCCATATCTAGGTGCTTCTTTTGTTTGGTTTAAGTACATCAACCCTCCTCTTCTTTTGTAAATACTGAACCAAAGTATTTGTGCAGTATCTCTGCTTTTTTACTGTCACCCTCTGCCCACCCCATCCACTTTATTAAGCCTCCCTATCCCTCTCTTGTTCTTTCTTTGCTCCCTAATGTACAATACCTATAAAAGGTTTTATCCCCCCTTCTTAACCGAGTTAGCTATCTTTTCCTCGGTTTGGGCCTTTGCTATTCTGACTGCCTTCCCCGCTTCCTTCTGCTTTAACTGGTACAGTTCTCTGTCCTGCCCCTTCTGTGATTCCTTATACTTCCTGAATACCATCTTTTTCTCCCTAACTGTTTCCACCTCCTCTTTTGGGAACCATAGTGTTTTTTTCCTTTGTTTTGTTTATTTGTTTCACTCAAAGGCTTGTTGCCTCTGTGATGGCAGTTTTGTTTTTCCCCCATTGTTCTTCTACTCCTCCTTCTTACCCTTTTGCTAGTGTATTGCTTAGGCACTTTCCCATTTTGCCAAAGTTAGACCTCCTAAAGTTCAGTACCCTCGCTTTTGTATGTCTTGACTCTGCAGCTGTGTTTATCATGAATCACACGGTTTGGTAATCGCATGTTCCCAGATGGCTGCCCACTTGTAAATCTGAGATCCTCTCACTGTCCCCATTTGAAAGTACTAGATCTAAGATTGCTCCCTTCCCGAGTGGGTTCCAACACTAGCTGCGTGAGACATGCTCCCTGTAGGGCATCGAGAATGACCCTGCTCTTGGATGTGCCTGCAGCAAATGTGGTCCAGTTAACATCTGACGTATTCAGGTCCAGCATCAACAATATTTCCCCTTTTTCTGCCATTCTAAGGATGCCTCCTATCATTTCCTTGTCCATTTTCTCCTTCCCCCAGAGATGGGAGTCTTTATACAACCCCCATGCGGACTGTGGCGCCATATCCTGTCTACAAGGTGACCCACAATGTCTACTGTCCTCCCTGTTTACCCTTCAGTTCTGTTGCTTTGATCCCTTTCCTTACGTAGAGAGCTACTCCTCCTCCTCTTTCACCCTCCCTGTCCCTTCTGTAGCTTGTGTACCCCGGTATGTTGACATCCCAGTCATGGTTCTCTGTGTAGCATGTTTCTGTGACTACCACGATATCCATGCATCCCTATTTCATCAAGGCCACTAGTTCAGTAAGCTTGTTATCTAGACTATGAACATTGGTACTCATCATTCTCCATTTTTTGATGGCCTTACCCCTTTTAGCTCAATCCCTGTACTTGCTGCCTTTGCCTTTTTCTCCATTTACCCCTGTATTGCCACCTATTGACCTCTCTACCTTGGTCAGTCGTTGTGACCCAGCTGATGTGGGATGCCTTCCAGTGGTGACTGGATCCATAACATCTGGAGGAGGGAATTCCATTTGTCACCCATAAACTGTGCTTCACATTCATGATAAGTGTATCTCTGATGGGGTGGGGAGCACACAGGGCCCATGCATTCTGTTCGCCCAAAAAAGTCCCTTCACCAAATCAACCTGCTGGAGCTCTGTGCAGTGCATCTGGCTCAGACAGAATTTGCTTCATTGATCTGGGGTCAGTACATACTAGTCCAGATGGACAACATGACCACCATGTTTTACATGAACAAGCAGGGTGGGACTCAGTGTCTTCCAGTGTGATGGGAGACTCTTAACACCTGGACACTCATGATCAGAACAAACCAAGGGTACTGCACTCACCAGAAAAAAGGAGAGGTGCTAGTCTGGTCACTTGTTCCCCTTAAGACACAGAAAACCAAAGCAGTTCAGCACTCCACAGTTGGAAAGGAAGGATGCATCAAAACAGTGACTGAAATATTGAAGTGACATCTCCAGATAAAGTTATATTGCTGTTTGTTAGTCGTCACTCACTCGTGCAGATACATGTAAAAGGTACAACTTCCAACCTTCCTAGATCTGGGCCAGTAGGTCTGCTTCCCAGCTGCCACAGCGGTACTCCCAATAAAAGCTGCTTCAGGGAGCAATCAACTGGAAAAGCCCATCACAATTTATACTAGTTCCATGATATCATAATTTGTCATATTCAAAAGGAATTTCTTTACACTGAAAGAAAAATATCTTTGGTATATTGTTTAGCCAAAAATGAATATATAAAGCACCCATAGTAAACGAATCTTCAAAGATAAATAATATAAAAGCTAATACCAAAAAGAAACTTAATCTGGAGGCTTCACTTCATTATTTCAGTCACTGTTTTATGTCTCTATAAGAGACATCTGTGCGGCAGCCACTTGGAATACTGTGCACACATTTGTGAAGCACTGTAGTCTGGACATTGCATCCAGACGCTGTGCTGGTTTTGGCTTGGCAGTCCTTCAGGGACTCCTGCCCTGACTTGCTGTGTTATCAGCTTTATTACCATCCTTCTCCCTCCCGGGGTAAGGCACCTTCTTGATGCGGGACTGCTCGGGATTCAGCCCTAATGGTTATAGCCTGCTGCAAGAGCTCCCACTCAAAGATAGTACAATTACATAAGAACTTACTATGACAGTAGATCTCCAAGAGAAGCTCTTGCAGCAAGTGCTGCTTTCCCGCCCTCCATCCCCCGGGTGAGGTGTTCAGCATATCATCTACAGGCTTTGCTACTTTCTCTCGTTGGGGCCCGTTCACGGGTCTTGGCGGGGGAACTGGGGTGGAGCCAGGGTCGAGCCTCCTTGTAGTATCGTGACCAACGCCGGGTGGAGCTGACGTCAAGGCAGTCCTGCTGGGTACTGCTAACTAAGATTTTTCCGGTGGGTCCTAAGGCCTGCAGCATTAGTCCTAATGGTTATAGCCTGCTGCAAGCTCCTCTCGAAAACTACTGTTACAGTGGATTCTTGCATTGTACTTTCCTCAGAAATACTGAACCCCCTTCTGGGGAGGGGGCTCGGTACTCACCCATCAGTGATGAATGGTAAAGATTGACAGTGGAAGATATGAAAATTATGTACCTATTGTAATTCTTGTTCTTCTAATGTATCTTCTCCATTCGTCACTGAAGGCCTCAGTCCCTGAGCGGGCCTCCCCCCTGCTGGTTCTCTTCCCTGAGCCTTTGGGGGAGACCCCTTCCTCCCGCAGCCTCATAACCGTTTCTCCTATTAGGAGAGGAGGTCTTTTGGGAGGAAAACCAGGAGGATTTCCAAAACTCTTGAGAGGGGGCCCCTGGTGGGCCTTTTCTCTCTGCCCTCGGGTGAGACCCTTGGGCCGGTCCACACTCTTTGATGTTACCGGCCCTCTTGGAAGGGGTGGTGCTCCCCTGGTTTGGGGCGGAGTCCAGAGGGCTGGCAGGATTTATTGATTCCTTCCTTCCTTCCTTCCTTCCTTCCTTCCTATCACTTCTCTGCCTCTTAACTCTCTCTTCTTGGTGAGAAGTGTTGACAGGTTGAGACCTCCCCTTGAACCCTATGGGTTCTCTTTTGTGAACTTTTTCCAGGTGGGGGGAGGTTAGGTCTCCCGTCCAAGGAAAATCCACACTGGTCTTCCAGGGAAGGGGAGAGCTGGGAGACGACCTGATGTCCTTTCAGCCGAGAGGAATAAATGCGGCTGAATGCTTAAAGCTCTGGTTTTTATAACTTTACTGCTCCCTCTCAGGATACTTCTCTCTCCTGGGCCTTTCAGACCTTGTTGGGTCTCCTGTCTCTCCCCCTCTCTATTCTCCCTATTCTCTCCCTGTTTCTATCTTTCTATCTTTCCTTTTCTATCTATCTAGCCATCCAGGAACTGGGGCCTTAGGGCCCATATTCCCAGATGATCCTCCTCTGTCCTCTGGCCAGTCTATTCCTTTTTAAGTTTATATTCTTTCCTTTTCCTGTCACTCGGGCTCCCTTTGCCCCAGCCTTGTTTTTTCTCTATTCTGTTTTTTTTCCTGTCTCTAACCAGCATGCAGAACTGAGGCGGAGGAGGGGCCAATGGCCATTACGGGCCAGCCCATGAGCATCACGCTGTGCGTCGGCCTAGTAGGCAGTGCCAGCTCCTTCCCCGTAGAAAAAAATAATAATCTCCCCCAGAGTGCCTGTCTCTGGCCAATCACCCACCAGTGATGAATAGTGAAGATACTCTAGAAAATCAAGAATTACAGTAGGTACGTAATTTTAATTTCTCTACCCTCCAATTTTAAACATTAAGGCTGAGATCTGAAACCCTGGCAACCCAAGCTCCCTAACGAGTGCAGGTTGACAGAGGCCTGGCGGGGAGGAGTTTGAGCATCATATTGGAAGTTCACTTCCTCAAGGTGGGAGGCCAACAGACTCTTGGCACGTAAAGACCTCCAGGGGAACACAAGTGGCAGTGGTGCACAGATTAGCAGTCAAGGGATGAAAGACACAAGCCTTAGCAACAGGCCATGCCTTTTGCAAGCATGTGTGATAAGGTTGAGGCTAATGTCGGGTTGGGGGGAACAGCACTAAGAGGATTAGTCTTACCCTGTGTTCTGCTGAGGCCCTGCAGTGACCATCTGCTCAGCATGAAGACCAGCTCTTTCACCGAACTATTAGAAGAAGGAAAAAAAAAAAAAAAAACACAGCTGCCAGTGGAACAGTGGTAGTGCTGGCACCTGCCAAACCTGAGTGAGGGGGTCAAGGGGCCTGAGTACAGAGGGGGGGAAATCTGAAGGCGCTAGATGAAGGTAGCCCTCCTACAGAACTACCATGATTGACTGAGCACCCAGACTGAATCCTGCTTCAGGGGCAAGGACAAGACCAACCCTTTCCCGCCTCATAACTGAGGGTAAGTCATGGGGGCACAAGGAATAGTTCCCAGAGCCATATTAGGTTTTGCTTAGTGGCTAGTAGCATTTGCTTTGTCTTTTTTTTATGTATTAGCTTGTTCTGTATCAGCCACGCTTGTACAGATTATATCTGTTCAAGAGCTGTTCTTTTTGTTGCATATTAGCTTGTTTTCTGGCAACCTAGAAACAGAATTTGCTGGCACATAAGGATCACTTGGCACACCTTGTCTGCCTACTTTTTCCTGCCTACAGTATCACTGCAGATCCTACCTGATGTCCAGCCCATTCACCTACCCCCACTTACTTTCTCCTAAGATTCCCTTTTGCCTATCACATGCATCTTTGAACTCCACCACTGCTTTATCCCCATCACCTCCACTAGAAAGCTGTTCCAGAAATCCTCAATTTTTTCTGTGAAGAATTCTTCTCATCTGTCTTGAATTTACCCCCCTCGCTTCATATCATGTCCCCTTGTTTATGAGCACCTTTTTTTCTGAAAAATACTTCTCTTGTACCTTCATTACCTCATGAGGAATTCAAATACCTCTGAAATACCCCTTCCAGGTTGTACGCTTTAGGTCCTCAAGTCTCTCTTCATAGGGTTTCTGATGTAGTTCCAATCCTGCACCATTTTAGTTGCTTTCCTTTGGACTGCCTCCATACTATGTCCTTGCGGAAATGTGATCTCAAGAACTGGACACGGTACTCTAGATGGGGTCTCACCAAAGATATGTAGAGAGATAACACCACCTTCCTCTTCCTACTGGTAATACTCTTCCCTATGCACCCCAGCATCCCGCTAACCCTCCCAACTATCTTGTCACACTACCTGGCCACCTTTAGGTCATCCAGTATGATTAACCCCAGGTCTCTTTCCTGCTTGGTGGTTGTCAGTACCACCCCACCCATTTTATACTCCGCACATGGGTTTCTGTGTCCCAAAGGCATTATTTAGCACTTTTTTGCATTGAAACTCAGCTGCCATACCGTTGTCCAGTCCTCAGGTTTTCTCGGGTCACTTCTTATCCTTTCCACTCCCTCTGCCCCAGAATGTCCATCCTGTTGCAGATTTTGATATTATCTGCAAAGAGGCAGACTTTCCCTTCCAGCTCCTTTGGATTGTCACTTACAAAAACATTAGAAAGGACTGCCCTCCCCTTTCCTTGGTGTGAGCTCCATTTACCACGACCCTCTGCTGCCTATCCCCTAATCAATTTGTTGCCCAGTTAATCACCTTTGGACCCACTCCTAAGCTACTCATCTTGCTTAATAGTCTCCTGTATGGAATGGTGTCGAAAGCTTTACTGAAATCTAGGTAGGCGACATCCACAGCTCCATCCTGATCTAGTTCCTTGGTCACTCAGTCAAAGAAATCTATCAGATTAGTTTGACATGACCTCCCCCCCCACCCCGTGACTCCATGCCACCTTGGGTCTTGTAACCCATTTAATTCAAAATATTCCACAATCCTTTCCTTCAGCTGTGATTCCATTAACTTCTCAACCACCAATGACAGATTGACTAACCTATAGTTGCCAGTGTCTTCCCTACTATTGCATCTTACGAAGTTAGTCTACATCTGCCTTCCTGCAGTCTTCGGAACCACTCCTGTTTCCAATAAGCTGTTAAATAGGACTGCCAGAGGTGCAACCAATACCTCCCTGAGCTCCCTCAATACCCTAGGATGCATTCTGTCAGGTCGCAGTGCTTTGTCCACTTTCAGATTAACGAGGTCCCTCAGGATTCTGTCCTCCGGAAGTGGCCTAGTGTTCACCTCTCTCCCACCATAGCTCCTGTTACCTTTTTTATGGCCCTTCTCTGTTTCCTTCTTCTGTGAACACTGAACCAAAGTATTTGTTTAGTATCTCTGCCTTTTTATGGTGCCCGTCTGCACAGTCTCTCACTCATCCCGTTTTAACCTTGGAATACCACCCCGGTCATCTTCTTTTTGCTTACATATCTAAAAAAATGTCTTGTCCCCTCTCATTGCCACCTGGGCTATTTTCTATTCAGTTTACGCCTTTGCACTCCTTACTGCTCTCCCTGCTTCCCTCTGTTTCTCCTGATACACCTCCCTATTTTCCTCCCTCTGCCTCTCATTGTACTTTCTGAATGCTACCTGTTAAGCTTTTACCTTTTATGCCACCTCTTTCAAGAATCATAATGGCCTCTTTTTCCTCCTGCTTTTGCCCAATTGTTTGATGCAGAGGTTTGTTGCCTTCTCTATGATTCTCTTTAGCTTTGCCCACAGTTCTCCACTCCACCCAGGTCAACCCCCCCACCTGCAAGGTCATTCCTGAAACATTTGCTCATTTTCATAAAATCTGCCACCCTGAAGTCCAGGACCCTTGCCTTTGTGTGGTTCAGTTCCACAGCCGTCCTTATTTTGAACCACACTGTACAGTGACCACTGGTCCCCAGATAGCCTCCAACCTTGACTTCTGTAGCACTGTCCCTGTTCATGAGTACTAGGTCCAGTATTACTCCATCATGAGTGGACTCACTGACTGAGGAACGCCTCCTGCAGGGAGTCCAGTATGTCACTGCTTCTAGCTGAAGCCACAGCTTTGAGGCTCCAATTTACATTCGGCAGATTGAAGTCCCCTGCCAGCAGCACCGCCTTGCCAGTGGCTTCCAGCAATTCCTTATCTAACTCCTCCCCCTGTGCTGGAGGTCTGTAGGTCACATCAGTGTGAACAGAGGCTCCACTCCCCGTCTCTGAGGTGACCCACAGTACCTCTGCCCCCTCGCCTCATATTCCATGTATCTTTGTCGCTTTAATGCCTTCTGTCACATAAAGCACCACACCCCCTCTTTTCTTTCCCACCCTATCCTCCCTGAACAGAGTATAGCTTAATATGGTCATGTCCTAGCTATGGTTTTCAGTGCACCATGACTCTGTAATGGCCGAAGTAGCCGGGTTAGTTTCTGTCTTGATGGTCTCTAGTCCAGAATTTTATTACCTAGACTTCTAGCATTCCTATACATGGCCTTCCAGATTTTACCACTCTTTGTTTGTTGCCCCCCTTTTTCCTTTTTTGCCCTCCCTCCTTCCCCCCGTTATTTAAATACGTCTGTTCGCATCCCCCTTCAATTCGGGTTATTTTGATTTATAATTTTGTTTTATCTGGTTGATCCTGCTGTCCTCCCATCTCACATTTTATAAATTGCATTTCTGTGGGTGTTTCCAAGAGCCTTCAGCAGCTGATATCATAGCCAGGGATAAGCCATGGGAAAGAGCGTGTAAGGGAATTAATATAAGGAGCTATTAATATGCCTGGTTTGGCCTTTCCTGACCCCGGTTCCATAATGAGACTAAGTATTGACTGAGCAGTTTATCACTTAAAGCGTTCTTGTATATATTTTCTGATACTCAAGTCCTCTATTACCTGTGGTCCTTGACACAATTCGGTCTGTAATTCCCGTCTTTAAGAGCATAGAATCATAGAAACCTGATGGCAGAAAAGGACCACACCATCCCATCTAGACTGCCCTATTTCCTCCCTACTCCTCCCCCCCCACCAGCCCCATATGTCTGTCCCGTGTCCTCTTGTATCCCTCCACCGATTCAGCCCCCACAACCTCGTCTGGTAGGCTATTCCAGGCCTCCACCACCCTCTCTGTGAAGAATCGTCCCCTCACTTTACCTGTGTATCTTTCTCCCTGCAGTCTGAGGCTATATGCCCTCTAGTTCTGGCCCCCTCTTTCTTCTTTAGTAAACACCCTTCCCTTACTTTGTTGAGCCCCTTCACATATTTATAAATTTCAGTCATGTCTCCCATTTCCCTTCTAGTCTCCAGTGTGTACAGATCCAGCTCCTTATACCTCTGCGCATACGTTTTGCCTTGCATACCCTGCACCATCTTGGTTGCCCTTCTCTGAACTCTATCTCATCTATGTCCTTGCGGAGGTGTGGTCTTCAGAACTGGACTCTGTACTCCAGGTGCGGCCTCACCATGGCTTTGTAGAGGGGGTATCATTACCTCCCTCCTTCTACTAGACTAGTAATGCCCCTGCCGATGCATGCCAACATTACACTGGCCTTTCTCACTGCTTTGCTACATTAGTTTCCCACCTTAAGACTGGATGAGACTATAATCCTCAAATCCCTCTCCTGTTCAGGTACTTTGATTGGTATGCCTCCCTCAGAGTGACACTTCTACAGCGACATATGTCGATGCTGACATCATCAACATTTCGCTGTAGAGGTCCTCCCAGACCTAGCAACACTTTCCCGATCCAGCACCTCCTGAACCAACTCCGACTTGAGTTGGAATCGATAGTGTGGGGGCGGAGTCCCCACATGGGGGGATCGGAGGGGGGCAAAGCCCCCCCAAAGAAAAAACAGTATCCAACGTGCACAGCTCCCTGACAACTGCAAATTGTGGTTGACATGGAGTCTGTCTCTGTGATGCCATGCAACAACGTAGTTGTCGAACTGGCGACGTACATCCACTTTGAATGCCTCCCCTCCAAGTGTGTATCCTGCTCGTGTTTCTGCTCCCCATATGCATCACAGTGCACTTTTTGGCATTACATTTTAGTTGCCACATCTCTGACACTCCTTGAGCTTCAGGTCCTACCTCATGTTCTCCACCCCGGGTGTCCACCCTATTGCAGATTTTTGTATCAACAGCAAATAGACACCCCCTCCCCAGACCCTCCACAATATCGCTGATGTAAATGTTAAAAAGGCAAGGTCCCAGGACTGACCTCTGGCGTACCCCACTCTTCACTCCCCCATCCTGGAGTACACTCCGTTTAGCATCACCGTCTGGGTTCTTCCTGCCAACCAGGCCTCCACCCACCTTGTCATTTTCTCACCCACCCCTAGACTTTCTGGCTTGCTTATCTGCCTTCTGTGGGGGACGGTGTCGCAGGCCTTACTGAAGTCCAGATAGACCATGTCCACTCCCCCCCCCGCCCCCGGTCGATCACCTGAGTCACGCAATTGAAGAACTTGATCAGGTTCGTTTGGCATGACTTCCCATTTGTGAAGCTATGGTGTCTACTGTCCTGCAAGCCACCTCTAGGTATCCCACCACGCTCTCCTTGATTAGTGCCCCCATTACCTTCCCCACCACTGAGGTGAGGCTGACAGTGCAGTAGTTCTCAGTCACCTCCTTACTTCCTCCTGTGTGCAAAGGCATCACGTCTGCCCTCCTCCAGTCTTCCAGCACCTTCCACCATATCCAGAGACAAGTTGAATAGCTTTGTCAGTGGGGCTGCCAACTCCTCCTTCAATTTCCTGATCACCCTGGAGATGCAATTCACAGCACACTGTGCTAAGGCAGGTGTTGCAGCCATGGATCAGGAGATGCCCAAGTTCTTTAAGGGATTGGACTCCTCTGTGTCCTAGTGTTTGAACCTCCACGCACCCCATGGGATTTGACACTAGTGCTGCCCAAGTTCACCACAGTACCTTTTAAAGAGCATCAGTCATGCTCTTTGTCAATCCCTCAAGTCCCTACATGCTAGGTAACCTAATTTGGACCCAGACAGTCCACTTTACCAATTTTTGTGAAGCTCACTTCATTCAAGGGGAAGGGATTGTAATTTGTTTGGCTGCCTGATCCCTTCACCTTCCTGGTACAGTAAGTAGCAAGCTCCACCCCGTGCAATGTTGGACTTTGTAGAGAACAGGGGCATGCATGCTCCTTTGATTACAATGGGAGCAGGGTTTAAAACCAATTTTTTTTATATTTTGGAAGGCCACTTGGGTCAAATTGAAGCCACAATTTAACAAGGGTTTTGTTAGTTAACCTGTAGCTTTGATTTGACCCCAGCTGCACTATAAAATATTAAAAAAATGAGGTTAATCCTTGCTACCATTGTAATCAGTGGAGCGCTCTGTACAGATTCCTACATCACAAAACTTGGGAGTGCAGGCACAGAGGCACAATTAGCTGTACAACAGTGGGGAAGGAATGGGGCTCAGATTTCAGTTCCTTTCCCTGAAGTAAATGAACATGACAGAATTCTGTAAAATGGACTGTTTTGAGTCCAGATTCAGTCAGCTAGCATATTGGGGCTTTATTACAACACCAAAAACGGTGCTCTTTAAGCCTATAGATACTTACCACATTTCTTATATATGGTGAAAGACTGCATTCCTGTTTGCCATCACTTCTACCAGATGAGTGAGCTCCAAATACTGTAAGTGAGGTCTCCTTATTTGGCCTTCCATAAGGGCAGGGTAGCCATAGCCATTCATCCAAATGCAGTGTTTCTGCCAAAGGTGGTTCTGGAGTTTCATTTTAACCAGTCCTTGGTTTTAGCTATTTAAGCAATAATACCCAATAGGATGTGTGTTGTGCTGGGATAACGTCACGCCTCAGGTGGTTGTGCATGAGGCCGCAGACCGAGTGCATTCAGTATCTGAGGTGTGACATTATCCGAGCACAACACACACCCTGGAGGGCATTATTGCTATTATACAATGGCTTGTTGTAATACAGAATTAAAAAAAATAATTTTAAAGAATGTTTTTGTTAGTGTGGAAGAATATTTTTGTTTCTTAAGAGAAGATGCAAAAAAGAGCAACTAATAGTCATGGTGGGCAGTCAAACGGGTTCATATTGCTGAGACTAGACCCGTGATGTTGTACGGGGATAACATCACGGGTCCAGTCTCAGACTGATCAGGATTCTTTCTTGCCATTGTATAATTTTTCTGAGTCTGCATGACTCTGACAGAGAGCATGCTCTTTAAGCTCTGTGTTCACAGGAAACTGGTGTAGTTATTGTAAAATCTCAAAGTGACAAACACCAGCATTAATTACACCAGTGCTTCTAAAAGAAACCAGCAGCTAAGCAGATAATTGCCATGTGCTAATATCCTGCATTTCTGTCTTTTATTTACGTGCTGGTAAGGAGCCTACTGTTGGATTGTGAGTTAATTCCCTCATATATACCTTGCTTCTTTGGCTGCTTCCAGAAGGTTTCCCGTTACTAAAATCTGCAATGCTTTTTACTCTACCTTGTCTAATGCGCACACTTTCATTTCCCATTACAACATCGACCTGCTGAACTGCAGAGATGCTACTTTTGGTTCATCAGTCTTTACTTTTTTTTTTTCCTAGGGGTGTGGTCCTAGCCCCATCCTCTGAGGACTACTGGGAGTCTGCCACAGGGAAGATAATGAACAGAATCTAGCCAGTTAGAAGAGCTTACTTACATAAAAACATAGAAGTTGATGGCAGACAAGGACTGCAAGGCCTATCCAGTCTGACCATTTTTTTCTACCTTATGAATGTGCCATCGGCCTTTACTCTGTCGATGGCCTATCTATTCATACTCATCTATATTGCTCCCTTATGCCTATCCCATGCCTGTCTGAAGCCCTGCACTGTATTCATATCCACCACTTCCTTAGGTAGACCTTTTCCATGCATCCACCACCCTTTCTGTGAAAAAGAACTTCCTCACATTACCCCTTAATTGGCCTCCCTCTAATCTCATGCTGTGTCCTCTTGTTCTGCTATTTTTCTTATATTGAAACATGTTGGGCTCTTTCACCTTGTTAATGGCCTTAAGGTGTTTGAATGTTTCGATCATATCACCTCCCTCCCTCCTTTGCTCTAGGGTATACATATTGAGCTCTGTTAATCTGTCCTCATGTTTTCTGATGCAGCCCCTGCACCATTTTGGTTGTCCTTCTCTGGACTGCATCAGTTTGGTTAATGTCCTTGTGCAGGTGCGGCCTCCAGTACTGGATGCAGTACTCCAGATGGGGCCTAACCAGTGTCTTGTAAAGAGGGATTATTACCTCCCTCTTACGACTTGCGATACCCCTACTAATACACCCCAACTTCCCTCTAGCCTTACCTACTGCTTTAATGGTCTGCTTGCATGATTTCAGATCATCTGTGATGATGATGCCCAAATCTCTTTCTTCCCTTGTGATTGTCAGCAACTCCCCTTCCAACCTATAGGTAGCTTCAGGGTTTCTCTTCCCTATGTGCATGATCTTGCACTTCTTTGCGTTAAACCCCAGTTGTCACTCTTCCGACCATTTTGCCAGTTTATCCAGATCTCGTCTCATTCTGCCCATCCCATCTGGATCATCTACTCTATTGCAGATCTTGGTGTCATCTGCAAACAGACAAACCTTATCCTCCAGTCCATCTGCAACATCAGTGATGAAGATATTGAAGAGAACTGGCCCCAGGACTGATCCCTGAGGTACCTCACTTGTGACTTGCATCTCTTCTGACTGTATACAGTTTACTACAACTCTCTTTTTTCTGCCTGCCAACCAGTTTGCCTCCCAGGTGACCAACCTCTGACCCACCCCGAGCCTACCCAGCTTATTAATCAATCTTCTGTGTGGAGCAGTATCAAAAGCTTTGCTGAAGTCAAGATAGGCGACATCAGCTGCACCCCCTTGGTCCACCAACTGGTTACCCAGTCAAAGAAATCTGTGAGATTAGTTTGACAGGACCTTCCTGTTGTAAACCCATGCTGTCTTGTATCCTGTGCTCCTATGGATTCCAGGTGTTGCACTATCCTTTCCTTAAGGAGTGCCTCCATAATCTCCCCACTACTGAGGTAAGACTGACTGGTCTGTAGTTCCCTGCTTCCTCCCTGCTGCCACTCTTGTGGAGCAAGATCACATGAACCCTTCTCCAGTCTTCTGGGACCTCTCCTGTGCTCAGAGACTCACTAAACAGTTCTGATAATGGCTCTGTTAGTTCCACCCTTTGCTCCTTTAGTACCCTGGGATGTATGCCATCAGGTCATATTGCCCTGTCCACCCTGAACTTAGCGAGCTCTTGTAGGACCCTTTCTTTTGTGGAGGGACTTGTGTACACTTCCCACCCCTCTGTGTCCATGGTGCTGAGCTGTGGGCCCTGCCCTACCTTCTCCTCAGTAAATACTGAACAGAAGTATCTATTTAGGATAGATGCCTTTCCTTGGTCTTCCTCCACACATTTCCCCTTATCCCCATTGATCTTAGCAATACCCCCTCTGTACTTTCTCCTTTCACTAATGTACCTACAGAAAGTCTTGTCCCCTTCTTTTACTGTTCGTGCTAGTGTTTCCTCAGTTTGGGCCTTTGCCTACCTTACTGCCTTCTCTGCTTCCCTTAAGGAAGTTTGTTATGCCTCCCTGTCTTTGTCATGCTGCATTCCCTTATATTTCCTGAAGGCCAGCTTTTTGGCTCTGATCTTTTCTGCTACTGTTTTTGAGAACCAAGGTGGTTTCCTCCTTCTGTTGCTTTTCTCCCTAACATAATGGGATGTTGCTTCAAGTATTGCATCCTTAATGCCTGCCCAGTTTGCCTGTATCCCCTCACCTTTATTTCTTCTTGCCAGGGCTAACTTAACTCTGTTGGCCATCTTATCAAAATCAGGTCCTCTGAAGTCCCATATTTTTGCCTTGGAATGGGATGATTTAGTTCTAGTGGCCAAATGGAATCATACCATGTGATTGTCACTGGCCCCTGGAGATCTGTGATCCTTTCCCCGTTAGTCAGTACTAGATCCAGGATACCCCTATCTCTTCTGGGTTGTTGTACCAGTTGTTTGAGGTCCTCCCCCTGCAGGGAATCCACTATGTGTCTAGTGTTGGTGGATGTTACTGTACTTGTAACTGCAGTTCTACTGTTGGATTTAATTATACATAAGACACCCGACTTACCCTGTCTAGTCTCACTGTACTGTTTCTGCTTTAATTGTTCAGATCTGTAGAGCTATGGGTCAGAAACACAAAGGCATTTGGTTGGGTGGTAGGAGGTGTGCACTTTGAATCCTTGCAAAGGCACTGATCATGCTCAGTGGAATTGCCATATTCACATGTAATACCAGCAGTAAAATTATGGTTACAGGTGAGCAACCTTGTCATTCTCTGCCTTTTTTTGGTAAAAAGATCTGTTTGTTTCTAGTTCAGCAGGACTGCATTTTGTAGAGAACAGAAAATGATTTCCGTGACTTTTTTTGAGATTCACCAAGGACTTGCAGCCAACCAAACAGATGCTGTTTAAGTGGAGCTTGTCTTGCATAAAATAATATACACACCATCCTTTCTGTCACCTCTTGAAGGTCTCCAGGTTCAGTACATTAGGAGGACATCCACTTTGCAGGTTACAGCTACATATGGAGACTTTGGTCTGTCAGAACCAAGTGACCTTTGTTTGGTACAGGGCTTCTGTTTCTAATTCTCACATTAGGTAGATACATGCTGTACCTGTGTCCACTGAGCTGAGATGGTTTAACTAGACATAATTTGCATGCTTATTATTTTTTTTGTGAACTTTCTTTCTAGCTCTGAGGGATCAGGGCTTCTCTCAGGAGTAATCTCTCTGCCATGGCCTCTACTCCCTGCCTGAAACCACCATCCTCTGGGAGTATATTTTCTGAGCACCCCGTCCCCAGACCCTGGATCTGTCCAGTTCACCCCCCACCCGGGGGGGAGGGTCCACCTCACCTACCTGGCAACTTTTCTGCAATTAGAGGGACAGTCCTGGACCGGGTCAAGGGGCTCAAGAGAGCCAGTGTATGGATAATCCAGCGCTGGGATGTGGGCATTGGTTCCTGGGGCCTCTGTCGCCTCCCTGAGTCCCTCAGGGATTTTTTGTTACTGGTTTCCCTCTGGAGCACAGACATGCAATGACGTCTGCACACCAACGTGCTGATGTCTGTCACTGCTCCACCCCTGTTATGGAACCACTCTTGCAGGGTCCCCAGTCTCCATCAGGGGACACTGAAGAGTGATGCAAGCCCCGCTACCTACCCCAGGAGGGGAGAGAAGTCCTCTGAATGCTCAATCTCCTCCCTCCCTCCCCTGCTGACCTCCTGACGTCCCGAGTCCGTTCCCGAACCTGGGTCGCCGGCATGGCACAAGGTGTGGCATCCAGCACCTCAACCCTGAGCACTACTAGGCCGTCTATTTGCACTCTGAAAGGTCACATTTAAATTAATTACAGGATGTAGTGTAGCCTAATGGGACATTGCGTTTTCCTGTGTGACCTTGAGCAAGTCACTTTATCTCTCTATACTTAACCTTCCCTCTCTCTTGTCAGTCTTTTAGAGCTTTCATTGGCATCCCTTATTGTCATTTAGCATTCCTGCTCTCACCCAATGGTTGATTCAACTGTTTCTGAATTACATTTACTTGCTTTTGGATGTTGTGTGTATAAAAGGCACATTATCTACCGTCCAGCTAACATAAGCACTCTGCTACCCCCTGGAACATTTTAACAATTTGCAGGCTCATCCTTGCTAGTGATTTTCAAATTCACCCTTGTAGCCTTTAGGAAAAACTCAGTTGGCTAAGTCCATCAAGCAGTGTTTTTAATGGTGCATATAGGAAGACCCCTGAGTAGATTTCATACAGTTGGAAAATGCCTACCTACTGCGTTCATCCCTGTTCCTCAATTTTATAGTTCCTGTGTGGAGGGTATGCAGAAAAAAGGCCTTTGCAATTACTGCTCCTGACTCATGGAACAATCTTCCTGTCCAGCTTAAAACTGCATCTAGTGTACAGGCCTTCAAACCTGGTCTTGGATGTGGCTAAGCAGGCTCCTCCACAGCTGATACAAAGTCCCCTAGGGAGGCAAGACCCACTGGGTTCTATTTAGCCATGTGCATTTTTTATGCCACACCCTGGAGGAGGTGCTCATGCATGACCTCCATGATGCGCCTAATCATCTGGCCTAGTGAGGGGAGAGACTTGTGGTTGCTTGAGAGGCCTCATCTCCCACGATGCAGCATGATATGCCTCTTAAGAAATACAGAATGACCAGCCAGCTGGCAGCCTGCGGTGGCCTTCTACTGCTTGGCACGCCAGCAACTCAGGTTTCAATGCCGAGCCTGGGTTGCTGGAGGGGCCGGCCAGGGGATCCAGTGCCAGGAGGGCCACTTCCCTTCCCGGGGAGGGAGGATGCATTCCCAGCTGCTATACGCCACCTGGGTGACCATGGGTGGAGGTGCAGCTGGGAAAGCAGTAATCGCAGGGAGGGGAAGACATCGGCCGAGAGTCCGGAGTGAAGGCACATCTCAGCATGCCTTTGTCTCCTTGGGCCTTCCCCGCGAGTTGGTGTCTGCAGGGGGTGGGACCAGAAAACGGAAAAAGTCGTACATCTGCTCCTGAAGATGAGTCCCCAGTGCTGGTGACTGGAGGATCAGGGGAGAAGCACGGCAGAGTGTGCCTGCTCCGCTTCAGGGTAAGGAGGGGAAAGGGGGATTCCTCCTCCCCACTCGGGGGGGGGGGCAATCTGAGGATTCAAGGCTCGTGGGAGCGGGGCAGCTGTGGGAGTGGATAGCTTCCTGACCTCCGGCACAGTCTGTGCGGTCGCCTAGGGGAGCCCTGACGAGAGGAGCAGGTGTAGTGTAGCAGGGGGCATAAATAGATAAAAAAAAAATATACAGAATCACACATACCCCATGATGCAAAGCATCATGCAGTTGCGCGCCTCTCTCTCTCTATAGTGTATATATAATATGTGCCAGCGGACAGACTAGTCAATCAGCTTTTGAAATGGGAGCCTCTTCAGGCACATCAACACAGCTGTATATAAAACCTTAAATATCAGTAACTGCTGATCTGGTTGGAAGAAATGTGATTATGAATTGTATGCTTCGTAAACAAGTAAATTAATTTGGCCAAACCCATAATATCCTTATTCTTGCCCCACCCACCCACATTAATTAGTAGACTAATGTATGAATGACAGTGTGAGGTTCTTACACTGCTGCAGAACCTAATAAAAACCAATAGACAAGTAGAATGTGAGCTCCAGGACGATTACCTGGAACAGAGCTAAGTCTCTGCTTAAATGACAGGAGGCAGAGATTAAGAAAGATTCAATAATAGGTAAAGTTGTAAAGCAGCTTTGCACCAAGCAGTTACTTACTATAATTCACATACTGCATAGCGTAAAGAATAAAATAAAAACGCATAAATAACTGTTTTAGGTGTTTTTCTTCACTGAGAAAAATGGCAAGATGGCAGTGATGTATAAAATGAATTACATTTTTCATGATGTCTCCTTCATTGTTAAAGAATTATAGGTGTATTGTAAAAGAGAAGAATGAAGGGGCATTTTGTGACTTGAGTAACACTAAACCAAAATGGAGACGTGTGATGACAAGAAACCTATTTAGAAGGACTGAAATAATGGAAGGCATAATGCAGAAAGAGAATGATGCATTAATGAATGCATTCATAAAGGAAGAGTAAACAGTGGATCTAGGAATTTCATTTAGAAAGCAGAAAATCAGTAGTAAATGAGAAATTTGTGAAAAAGATAGTGTTCTCAGTATTTTTTAACACATTATTGAAGAAATAAAGCTGTACTAGAGGAAGCAATAAAAGTGACAATAATATATATTAACTGGTTCAACCACATCTGTATAGCACTATACTCCCGGGTGTACTGAGGAAGAAAATATTAGTAATACTGTAAAAAACTTGGAATTAACATTAAAGAAATGAAGTGGTTAGTAGAAGCACAGGAAGAAAGCCAGAGGTTATTATCCATCTCCAACCCTCTAGCAGGCATCACCGAAGAGCGACAGCGCTTTCCTTTGGTGTATTCTGAACAGTACTAAATTGAAACTTAGACTGGCTCTCTGTTTGGCTCATCGTAGAATGCATATGTGTGAAGGACACCATCTTCTATAACGGACAACTTAGAAGATGCACCCTGTCAGTATCCTTATTCAAGTGCGGCCTCCAGAACTGCACACAGTACTCTAGGTGAGGCCTAACCAGCGTCTTGTACAGTGGGATCACCACCTCCCTCCTACAGCTTGTAATACCCCTCCCTATACTCCCTAACATCCCACTAGCCCTCCCAACTGCTTTTGCAGTCTGATTGATTTCAGGTCATCTGATATAATGAACCCCAAATCCCCCCAACCTCCCAAGTGACTGTCAACAACTCACCCCACCCCCCCAACTTGTAGCTCCCCCCAGGGTTTCTGTTTTTCCCAAGTGCATGATCTTGCACTTCTTCACGTTAAACCTTAACTGCCATACCTCAGACCATATCTCCGGCTTTTCCAGTTCTCTTTTCATTCTGTCTGTGCCCCCTGGAGTATCTGCTCTGTTGTAAGAAGGTTAGTATTGGGTCAGAGGCAAAAAGTGGATGTTCCAGTAGTGTCAAAATCATATCGTTCGTGAGCTGGCTGCTTGTTCTTATCAGTGGTAAAAGTAAATAAAGTGAAATTGAGACAAGCCTTGGAGGAGGTTGTAGGGTTTTCCATTTGCTCCAGAAATTGGAAACAATTTGGTAAAATATCCAGCCTCCAACGACTGGAGAGAGTTCAAGTGTAAAGCTGTAATTATTTAAGAACACCATGTGTTATGTGCCTTGTTCTGTCCTCATTCACAGATGCGTGTTGAAGGTAATGTGGGGGGGAAGAGGGGCTCAAGCCCACACATTTTGGAAGTGCAAAGTACTGTCCATCTACTGGGCGGTAACTGCTAAGGCCCTTCATGGACCCTTGAATATATAACATATATTGCTACATGTGCTGCCAGCAGGTATCGCAGTTTTAGAAAGTATGAAAGCCCCATGGGAAACACAGCCATGCAGGGACAGGGGAACAAGACATAAAATATTGTTTTACTATTTTTGTTGCAGTAGCAATTATGCTGGCTCACAGAACTTCCTCCAAAAGAGGAAGATTAAAGACAGATCTGTAATGAAATTAGAAACATGGAATATATTCCAGCCTTGCTTACAGTTAGGAAGGATAAACACTGCTTGGATTGGCTTCCGTTTGATTACTATGCAGAGCGGGCATAAAAACATAGAATTTGACGGCAGATAAGGACCGCTTGGCCCCCCTAGTCTGCCCATTTCCCTACCTGATGGATAAGCTGCAGATCCTAGTTAACCAACAGGAGTTGCAGTTTTAGAAGGTATGAAAGCTCCACAGAAAACAGCCAAATATTAATCGAATATGCATAGCTCATTCGAGGCAGTGGTAAGCTTAGTATTTCACAACAGGTAATATACATAGCAGTCTAGGCTCCTAGGGCCGCATTTCAGGATAGCACTGCAACATCTGTGGCACCTGTACTGTAATTTCCTCTCCCAATACTAAACGTTTAACAGAATGAAATCATTTAACACCTGATAGCATATTTGTTGGTGTTTGTTTTTTTTTTAAACTCTGTTTTATTGAGGCAACAGCTGAAGATACATATACTGTAATTATAGACAAAACAATATTAAATATGCTATTACAGAGAGAGAACAGACAGCTGCTAAGCACATTTGAGATGATACATCTTCACTATCTGTTAGTGGTGAAACAGTTACTCTATTAATGAACCCACAAATGACAGAAAGCAGAACCAATATAGACTGTAGCTGTAGAGCAACCCCCACGAAATCAGTCATAATGGGAAACAGAATATGATTTCACTATAAGTGAAATAAACCACAGAAATGTGCAGCAAGTTCTGTGGCAGCAGTCATTTTATCCTGACTTGGGGGGGGGAGGGGGAGCATATTTAGTCCAAAACTGTTGCCATTAAAGAGCCACTGACAGCTCAAGAAGAACTTTAAAAAACGTAATATTTGGAGGCAGAGTAGCTCATATTTCTCATTAGCTCTGCATTTCTTATCTGCATTACTTATTATTAAGGGGCATATGCTTGAAAACAGGATAGTTGTTCCTTGAGGGTTTATCCGCTTCCTAGTGTTTCTTCCCAGCCTGATGTCATCATACTCTGCTTGTGACATCACAGTTATTCTCGTGGCAATAGACCGTGATGTTGCAACAGAACATTGTGAGTTCAGTTAGGGAATAAGCTATAAAGGTACCTGTAGGTGAACTCTTAAGAGCTAAGGATCTTGTTTTTGTGGGAATTTTTTCAGGAAAAATAATGGAGATGAGAAAAAGATGTAAGTTATGAAATACAAGCTGAACCTCCTTCCAAAATGCATTACCAGTGCACTAGGAACGGTAATTACACCATTTACAGTTTTCACTCCGCAGCTGCGAAACATTTGCTGCTATCAGTCAGTTGAAAACCCGGCAGCTCTTTTAGTTATGTATTTTATGTTTGCTTGTATGCATGCTCAAGAAACATTATGCAGCAGTTTAGGAGAGAAACGGGTTGTGGAGGTGCAGCACTCTGGCAGCCAACCGGCGCACTGCATTTGGGGGCTTGGCACTGGTGGACCAGTGCAGGCCCAGTGTCTTGATGACACTGGTTCTGCAAAAGCAAAAGTGCCACCAAGTTGAAACATTTTCGCCGCTGCAATCAGGGGCCCCCTCGTCATTGCAGCATCAGACATTCTGCTGCAGTGAGGGAGCGATCCATCATTGCAGGGTGGTACCTTGCCGTGGTGCCCCCGCTAGTTCATTTGCCAACGAGGGAGCCCACTCCTCGTTGGCATATCAGACCCCCCCTCCCCATTTGTTGTGTGCTGAGGGGTGACCAACCGCGGCATCATCAGCCCTCAACAGTCTTTCTTTGCCGACGGAGAGCCCAATCCCCATCGGCTTCAGTCCCCACCCTTCCCAGTAAATTTGCCGGACGGGGAGCCCACTCCTCCGTCAGCATAATATCCTACCAAAAAATTTGTTGTGTGTCCGAGGGTGCCCAATCCCCCTCGGCTCCCCACCCCAACTCGGTATGTGCTGGCGGGGTGCCCAATCCCCTCCGGCTACAACCCCAAAAAAAAACACTGAGGGAGCCCACCCCAGCTGCTCCAAAAGTCCCTGAAAAGAAAAAAAGTCCTCACGATGTTTTTGTTTTTCTTTAACCTATAAAACAGAAAACTGTCCCTCTTAGAGTCCACTGGCCCCTCCCCCAACCCGCGCCTACCCTCTGCGCACCCTGCCACCCCACCTCCCCACACCCCATACTTACTTCCGGTGCCCAGCATGATGATCTTTGGTGGACTGGGAACACATCTGCACTCTTCAAACCCGACCGCAAACTGAAGAAATGCCGGTAAGCTGTATAATGGCATAAATAGGTTTTTTTCAACTTTGGTACATATCTTGGGCATTTTTGGGAATTTTGGCACCAGATTTTCAACATGGCGTTCTTAGACCCCCTCCTCATGAATTCAGTCACTGTCATTGCATGTATTCGGTCCAAAAAGGTGATTTCACGGTCACTGTGCGGAATCACCTTTCGGGACCGATTAATCAAATGACTAGTGCCACTATTCATGAGGTGGAAGCTCTCAAAAGCCCATGTTGCAAATTTAGTGAAAAAAATCCAAAAAATGACTGTTTTACGAGTACGCATTGCGCAATTTCCACACACACTCGTAATTTTGCAAATTTGTAATATTTTCAGTCCAGTTTTTCAACACTGGCATTTTTACACACCTCCTTATGAACAGTATAGCTGTCATTTTGCACATCCTGGCCAAAATGTGTTTTCACACTTATTTATTTATTTGTTTAAAAGATTTGCCAGGAAGGCATGCTGAGCAGAGTACTGCTCTATTCCAGATGCGCCCTGAGGGTAGGGAGTTTACAGTGGTACTTCCGGGTCAGAATAGCGCAGTCGCTGTGGGAAATCAGTTTTCGAGGTAGATTGAGAAAATGACAGTGACACTGTTCATGAGCAGAGGTCCTAAAATGCCTGTGTTGAAAATTTGGTGATGAAAGTCCATAAAATGACTGTTACAAGTGTGCATTGCAGTTTCCACGCACCCTTGTAACTTCGCAAATTTGTAATATTTCACTCCAGATTTTCAATACTGGCATTTTTTCACACCTCCTTATGAAGAGTACAGCTGTCATTTTTCACATCCTGGTCTGAAATGTTTTTTGCACATCTGGCACAGAATAGCCGCGGTCACTGTGGGAAATCAGTGTTTGGGACAGATTAAGATCGAGCGAGTGAGAGATGGGGAGTGAACAAGCTCAACTGAGCTCTGTTGGGACTGCTTCGGATTTCTTTGTGGCAGAAAAAGGTGGCAACGCAGGCAGGGGCCCAGTACAGAAGGGCAGCCTGCAGCGCTGAGAGAAACAGAACGAGCGAGTGAGGGAGGGGGAGTGAGCAAGCTCAATGGAGCTCTGTAGGAACTGCTGCGTATTTCTTTGTGGTCAGAAAAAGGTGCCAACGCAGGCAGGAGCCCAGTATAAAAAGGCAGCCTGCAGCGCTGGGAGGAACAAAACGAGGGAGTGAGCGAGCTCAACAGAGCTCTGTTGTGACTGCTGCAGATTTCTTTGTGGTCAAAAAAAGGTGCCAATGCAGGCAGGAGCCCTGTACAAAAAGGGCAGCCTACATTGCCGGGAGAAACAGAACGAGCAAGTGAGAGAGGGGGAGTGAGCGAGTTCAACAGAGCTCTGTCGTGACTGTTGCAGATTTCTTTGTGGGCAGAAAAAGGCACCAATGCAGGCAGGAGCCCAGTACAAAAGGGCATACTGCAGCGCCGGGAGAAAAAGAATGAGAGAGGGGGATGTCGTAGGGCGTGGGTGTGGACAACTTAACACAGGTAGAGACCAAAGGTAGGTTGTGACACACAAGAACGCCTTGAGTGCCTTTTATTATAATGATCCAAATAAAAGTTCAAATAATATAACCAAGGAAGAAATAAAATAAAACACTGAAAAACTGGATACAAATCAAATCCTAGCTCACCAAGAGCTTACAGTTACTTTTCAAGGTGTAATATGGAGTGGAAGTAGTTTTAGTCTAACTGTCCACTATCTTCTATGGTTCTGGAACAGAGCTTCACCTACTCCCTTCCGCTGCTGTCTAACATCTGTGTCTACCTTTCTCTTTTTATAGGAATTCACAGGGCATAATTAATCATGTGGTCACTGTAGTCCGCCCCCTAATTAAATAATTACACTTTATTCTACACTAATACACAAAAATGGGGGACTACAGTTATAACAAGTCGATATTCTATTTTACAATTTTGATATCTTAATTACTACAGTCTTCAAAGCAGGTTAAAACACATATTCAATAGTTTGAAACCTTAATTACCTAAATTAGCTAATAACTCGGCCCACATTGTGATGTCACTCAGTTCTAGCCCTCTACAAATGTGCTTCATTCTGGGCTGCCAGTCCCTTTAGGAGAGCTTTAATCAAGACGACAACCAGGTAACCTGTAGGGGCTTCCCCTTTAATTACTGCCTAGTACGTTTGTTTAATGTGTCCTTGTGTTTTCTTCATGCATGCGGATAAAAGCTCAAACAAAAAGCATAACCCACAAGTCTGATAAACAGACTAAACCCTTTTATTTACAGGTTCAGTTTGTTAGTTGCAAGTACAGGAGGGCAGTTACAAGTCTGTACTCACACTACTACCCGCTCTCGCTGCAGCAAGTGACCGCACCCAGCGGTACAGATATAGTATGAGAGGCGGGCGGGACATGCTGTTTATTTTTGTCACTGCTTTCCCTTTTGCAGCTGAACTAGCTCGCACAACTCACATCCGACAAGGAAGACCCCTTGTATTTTAAAACCCCCGACCAACCTTCTCAAAGCCCCACAGCTTCTCTCCTAAAGCTACGGCTTCTCTCCTAAAGCTGTACTTGTAACATCGCTAGCGCTAGCTTTCTTAAGGAGGAACTTAATTCAATAACCTCAACAGGGGAAGAAAGCTCATATTTTTATTATTCATTCTGTGAAACAATGCAACAAACGCCATAATAAACTTTGGGCATTTTGTGCATTTTTATTTATTTGAAGTTGGGAATTCTCGAGACAGAGAGAACGAATAAAAGGGAAAGTTAGAGAATACACTATAATGGGCGGCCACTCCATTGTAGTGCGAAAAAGTTAAAGGATACTGCTACAGCAGAATTTGATAGAAGGAGAGGCAGATGGGGAGACAGAAATAAGAGGAAAAGACTAGAAGTCTGTCTCGAGGATTTCTAAGTCCAAATCTGGGGCAATACTGCACAGGGGAGGAACAAGCTCAACGGAGCTCTGCGGGACTTTTAAAGTTGCCCACCTCCGCCCAGTTTCCTCTGTGGTCCTGTATTACAGCAGGGTCTCTGGGGTGGAGACAAAGCTATGACTGGATACTTTGAGGAGTGCTGTAATAATACAGATTCTGTTTATTTCTCTAACTGAGCTAAGTAGTGAGCTCTCCTGTTATGATTGCTGTAATAATACATATTTATTTGTTCCATTTATTTCTCGAACTGAGTTGAGTAATACTTGGAGTGCAATAGGATTTCTAACTGGGATAAGCGAAACTATATGAGAGCTGAGAATAAAAAGTATGGTAGCTGTGGGGTGAAAAACGGACAAGGAGGCTTTAGGATTGCTACAATAATACAGTATGTAATTTATGAGATTTGAGACTGAATTACCCCAGTCAGCAAGGGGCCAGTAGGGGGACTAGCGTGTGGGGGGGAGAGACAGGAATTTGAATAAATAGGGGCCTAACAGTTGTTGTAGGGTACAGAACCTGGGAGTAAGAGCCCGTAACATAAGATGGAGGCCAAAATGGGGCAGGTGCCAAATGTCAATAGGGCGGGCATGTCTAAGTGGCAGGGCAGATCAGTATGGTAGGCATCCTGGCTGGAGGGGGAATAGGGGATGGCGAGGGGATGGAGGAAGAACAACTAGGGACTGAAACTGACCCCAGTATCAGAGGCACCAACAGAAAAGAGAGGTGCCCAAGGCGAGGAGGGGGGCCTTCTGTTGGGGAGGAAGAGACCCACGAAGAGTCACGAGGGAGAGAGCAGATATTGTCTGGTAGGGAGGGAGCAGGGGTGGGAGCAGGGGTGGCATGGAGGGAACAAGTGGGAGGGGTAACTGATAGGGGAAGAGATGTAGGAGGGTATTGACTAGGAATAGATTTGAGCCTCTGCTATAGGAGAGAGAGAGCAGGGACATGAACGAAGGGGAGGACAAGTGGGGCATGAGGAGGGATTGCAACAGCTAGGGGAAGAGATAAGCGATGATGAAGGGTAGAAGCGAGGGCCTCCTGTTGAGGGAGGAGGAGACCATGAGGAGTACCAGGAGAGAGCAGATGGCTGCGGTAGGGGAGGGAGGGAGCAGGGTGACATGGAGGGAACAAGTGGGGGGACGATGGGGAAGAGATGTAGGAGGGTATTGACTAGGAATAGATTTGAGCCTTTGCTATGGGAAAGAGGGGAGCAGGAACATACTGAAGGGGAGGACAAGGGGCATAAGAGGGATGGCAACAGCTCGGGAAGAGATAGTGAGGACGAAGGGAGAAGGCGGCTAGTAAGGGAAGGAGGGGTGGTGACTGGAGGAGAGAAGGCTACAGGGAAGGGAAGGATGGAGGGGCATCATTATCTGGGTAGAAGAGAATAGAGACCTCTAAATCGACAACTAGAGCAGGGGGAGAGGGTTGGAAATCAACAGGGGAGGAGGGACGTCGACATGGGAAGCCCAGTAGGAAGTAGTCAGGCTGGAAAGGGTTCAAGGGGGATGAGAGGAGTAAGGCAGAAAAGGAGAGGTGAGTAGGGGTACAGATACAGAAGTCACAGAGGTGCAGCTACGGGGTAAGGGGCAGGGTCAGGAAGGCATTAGAAGGAAAAGGGCTAAGTGGATGGGGGTACCTCATCCTAGGGATTGTATACTGAAAGTGGTGAGATGGGGCAGAAGGGGGAGGCACAACCGATTTGGGTTGAAGCTATCCCCAGGTTGACTGCAGGAGGGGCAGGCACTGCTCAAGTGTGCAGTGAGGGGAGGAAGAAACCTCATTTACTGTTGCATGTGGGTACAAATGACTTGGCGGGGGAGACTGTGGAAGTAGTGAGGGGGAGGTTCGAGTAGTTGGGCAAGCAGTGTGAGGGGGTGGGGGAGTCAGTGGCATTCTCGAAGTTACTCCCTGTACCATGTGCAAGCATGGGGAGGAAGGGTGGGATTGAGGCGTTAAACAAGGGGCAGAGGGATTAGTGCCACACCAAAAATTATGGGTTAGTGACTAATTGGGGTAGGATCTGGGGAAATAGTGACTTGTATGCGGGAGACAGGGTACACTTTAGCAGGAAGGGGAGGGGAGTATTAAAGGCAGGATTAGAGGGGTATATCTCTACAAAGGTGGATTTAAACTAGTGAGGGGAGTGGCCAAAAGACTGAGATTAGTAGAAAGGTCCGGACAGGGGTGCCTAATGAGCTCACCCCCCTAGATATAGGTGAAGACGGAGGCGTAGTAACCCTGGGAGGGGGTGGGCAGAGTGGTCTGGGTGTAATATAGAAGGCATCACCACCCTGTAAGAATAAGGAGGAGAAAGGGCGCGGAGTACTGGGAGGAGGGACACAGGCCAAGGAGGAGAAGAGTGAGGAGAAGGAGGGGTATGGGTGGAAGGTGGTCTCTCTTAACACACGAAACCCGGGGAACAAAACTACAGAGCTTCAGGCGCTCCTTTCAGAGGGGAAGGTGGACATTGCTGCAGTGACAGAGCCTTGGGCCACAGAGTACCATGATTGGGGCTTGGCAGTCCCAGAATACAGGATATACAGGAGGGACCGGGGGAGTGGAAGGGGGGGGTTGCACTCTGTGTGAGGAAAGGGATTAAATTCATAAGGGTTGAGGGAGAAGAGGAGAGGACAGAGGCGCTTTGGGTGCAGCTCCTGCACTCCAAGGGCAGAAAGCTGAGGCTGGAAGTGGTGTACAGACCACCAGCCCAATCCAGGGAACTGGATGGGGAGTTGGCAGAGCAGATAAGGAGGGTGTGTATAAGGGGGAGTGCGGTGATAGTGGGGGATTTTAACCTACCACGGGTTGACTGGAGCACCCCATCACTAGCAGTACTAGGGAGCAGGTGCTCCCTGATGCATTCCAGGACGGCCTTCTCACGCAATTGGTAAGTGGGCGTACAAGGCTTGGTAGCACTCTGGACCTAGTACTGGCAACTGGGGAGGTGGTGAGGAAGGTAAGGGTGGAGGACCCACTAGCAGGTAGCGACCACCAAACAGTGTGGCTTGTTGTCGCACTGGGCAGGGAGACAGGAGGCACGGGCACTAAGGTGGTGGACTTTGGGGGGAGCAATACTGTGAGGAAGACACCAGGATGTAAGGCTGAGGATGGATGCAGGACAAAAGAGGGGAGTCATAAAGACTGGGCTAACAGAGGCCACAGTAGCCTGCACCAGGTCCAGGGGTAAGAAGAGCAGATGCAAGAAACCATGCTAGCTGAACGAGAGTGCTGCGGTGAGGGCAGGCGGCTTGCATCTGCGGAAGTACAGGAGAACAGGAAGGGAGAGGATAAGGAGGCTTGGGAGTTGGTCAAGGGAGGCTGCTGGGAGGGTGAAAAAAGCTAAGGCCTCCAGGCAATTAAGTTCCGCACAGGGCATAAAAGGAGGGGAACAGGACTTTTTTAGGTATGTCAGGGAAAAGAGGAAGTGCAGGGAACATTCTGTGAGAATAAAGCGGGAAGGGTACTGGCTAGAAAGGGGGGAGGAGCAAGTGGAAATTCTAAATGAGTACTTCTGCTCTGTTTTCACTAAGAAGAGAGATGGCTCACTACCAGAATGGGCTGGGGCGGTGGGGAAGGAGGGGGAGGTGACGGACAAAGTGTTCACAGGAAGTAGGGTGCTAGAGGGGCTGAGGGCAGTAAGGGTGGACAAGGCACCAAGCCCCAATGCCATCCACCCCAGGGTGCTGATGGCGATGGCAGAGCTGTTGGCTGAGCCGCTGGCAGATCTGTTCAGCACCTCCCTGGAAACGGAATGTGTGCCCCAGGACTGGAGGGTGGCCCATGTGGTGCCCATACACAAATGTGGGCCTAGGGAGGAGCCAGGAAATTATCGTCCGGTAAGTTTCACGTCCATAGTGGGTAAGCTTATGGAGCCGATATTGAAGGAGAGGCTGGCAGCAATCCTACACAATAATGGCATCCAAGATGGGCGGCAACATGGGTTTGTCTCAGGGAGGTCTTGTCAAACTAACCTAATAGAGTATTGTGACTGGGTGACAAGGGAGTTGGACAGGGGCCATGCGGTACATGCCCTGTAGTTGGACTTCAGTAAGGCCTTTGATACAGTGCCTCATGGGAGACTGGGGGGGAAGCTGATGACAGTGGGGGTGGGGAAAAAGCTGACTAAATGGATAGAGAACTGGTTACAGGGGAGGGTGCAGAGGGTGGTGGTGGGGGAGCTCTCGGCACTCAGAGCAGTGACAAGCGGGGTGCCGCAGGAGTCCGTGCTATGCCCGGTGCTATTTGGGCCTTTATCTCCGATATAGCACACGGAGTGGGGAGCTGGGTTAGTCTGTTCGCACATTATACCAACTTGGCAGCGGTGGTGGATGAGGAGGAGGGATGGGGAAAACTGCAGGGGGACCTAACCAAACTGGAGACATGATCGGTGGAGTGGCAGCTAGGATTCAGTGCAAAAAAGTGTAAGGTGATGCACTTCAGGGTTAAGAACCAGAAGAGGGACTATTGGTTGGGGAACAGAGAGGAGGAGAAGGACCTAGGGGTCTTAGTAACTGAGAGCATGAACAACTCAGCCCACTGCACGAGAGCAGCAGTAAAGGCAGACAGGAAGCTGGGGTGCATCGCAAGGGGTTCTCATCCAGACACAGGGATGTGATCCTACCTCTTTACAGATCATTGGTCAGATGCACCTAGAGTACTATGTGCAATACTGGAGGCCATACCTGAGGAGAGATATAAAGTTACTGGAGGGGATGCAAAGGAGGGCAACAAAAATATTAAAGGGGATGGAAGGAAAGAACTATGAAGTTCAATATCAATATCAATCAGTATCTTTATTTATCCAGGCGGGCACCATTGAACAAGCTCATTTACAAGGTGGACCTGCGGTCCTACAGTAATAATACAGAAAGACAAGTTACAATAGTAAAAACAATAAAAATAGCTGCTTTTACAGTAAAAATGTACATTTACAAGTAATATACATTGAACATAGAACTACAAGGAGTCGTGGATAATGAACTTGTGCCAGATCCAAGCCCCAAAACTGTGCATTTTGTAGTGGGAAATGTTAGGGAGAAGGTAGGTATACCAGGTAGAAGATATCAAGCGCATAATGTAGGGAGAGGTGGGGAATAGGGGCGCAAGCGACGAGGACCCACTTGTTAGAGCAGAGTGAGGGACTGGGAGGGCGGAGGACGGCACGAAAGGCGACGGAGCGATTTTTGCCCCAAAACGTGCCGACATATGGAGGAGAAAAGCAGCCATTGTACTAAGTGCAAGAGGAGGAATATAGTAGCAGGGACACAACTGGGAGGGTCCTGGAGGTTGGGGCAGAGGGAGGTGTTGGATGGACGAGGGATCGAATATTTTTTTGGGGGGGTGAAAGACGATAATTATCTCCAAGTGCGGTAGCATGTGCTAGAATCAGGCTGCAGCTTTTCAGAGCATCAAAGAATAAAATATGGGAGTTCGGCAATAAATCCTGTGGATCTGTTGGTGGGCATGCTAGAGGCAGAGGCACACATTTCAGCTGGGGGGTCCGCCATTTGCGGGCCGCTGTTGGAGGGAGGGAGGTTAGTTAGTGTTTAGTAAAGCAGTTGCAAATTTCTGTAATGCCATCACGGTAAAGCCTTTTGAACAGAAGGGTACTTACTGGGGTTTTCAGCTTAAGCATTTTTTGGGTGTTATTCTATATTGATGGAAGTGAGAATCCAAAGGCGGCTCTCCCAACTCGTGTGAGTGCCCTGGGTATATTTAGCAGGAGTTGTGAGCAGCTTCTAAGGGAATAATTCCTGGGCACAATCGGAGACGGACAGTCGAAGTTAGGCTGAAGGACCTGAACATGTACACACTGGAGGAGAGGAGGGATAGGGGGATATGATTGAAGCGTTTAAATACCTGAGGGGGTAACTAAACCTAGCACTGAGGGAGTGTTTAAACTGAGGGTGGAAGAGACGAGCAGGCATGGATTACTGTTGAAAGGGACATTTCAAGAGGGAAATTAGGAGGCACTACTTCTCTGAGAGGGTGGTGTCTAGTTGGAATGCACTGCCAGAGGGGTGGTAACATGTAGGACAGTCAATAGCCTTAAGAAGGAGTGGAATAAAGCAAGAGGAAGAGTCAGGGGGCAGGGGCTGGGACAAGCGGGGGAGGAACTGAGTGGGAGGAGGCTGGGGCAGCTGTAATCTAGGGTGCTAGCTGTATACTCAGGCAGACTTATATAGACTGATTGGTGTTTCTTCTGGCAGATTTGTATATTTGTATGTAAAATCACAGTGACTCTGTTCAAGAGCAGAGGTCCTAAAATCCTGACACCTGCAGTGTCAGTGGCTCAGTAGGTAGCACACTCGCCTCTGAGACCAGGAGATCAGAGGGCTGTGGGTTCAGTTCCCACATCTGGCACTTGGGTTAATATCCCAATACTGACACTGAAGTGCAGCATGAGAGGGGTGCTGCACTTGTGAGGTGCCGTCTTTTGGATGAGACGTTAAACCGAGGTCCCATCTGCCTGGATTGGTGGTAGTTCAGGTGGATGTTAAAGATCCCATGGCACTTATCGAAAAGAGTAGGGGAATTTCCCCGGTGTCCTGGCCAAATTTCCCTCATTCACTAAAAAAAAACACCAATGGCTTAATCTGGTTCAAAGTCAGTTGGCATTCATCTCTATCCCTTCCCCCGGGTCGTGCCTGAAAATAGGCAGCATTTGTCTAGTGCACTTACCCGGTCAACAAAAACTAAATAAATAAATAAATAAAAATGTCTACAAAATGACTGTGTTACAAGCGTGCATGATGCAGTTTCCATGCACCCTCTTAACTTCACAAATTTGTAGTATTTTCACTCCAGATTTTCAACATTGCCATTTTTTTTAAGACCTCCTTATCAACAGTACAGCTGTCTTTTTTACATCCCGCCCGAAATATGCATTTATACATCTTGCGCAGAATACCACGGTTGCTGTGGGAAGTCAATGTTTGGAACAGATTAAGAAAATCATAGTGACAGTGTTCATGAGCAGAGGTCACAGAATGCCTATGTTGAAAATTTGTTGAAATAATTCCACTAAATGACTGTTACGCGCATGTGTTGCGCAGTTTCCACGTACGCTCAGAAGTTTGAGCATTTTTAATACTTTCACTACAGATTTTCAACATTGCCATCTCTTCAAACCTCACTATGAATGGTACAGCTGTCATTCTTCACATCCTGCCCGATATGTGTTTTCATACATCTGGCTCACAGTGGCACGGTTGCTATGGAAACTCAAATTTCGGGACACATTGACAAAATCAGAGTGCCACTGTTCATGAGAAGAGGTCCCAAATACTTTCATGAGGTGGGGGCCACAAAATGTCCATGCTGAAAATTTCTACTGCAAATACCAGCACACGCCCACGGGGCATTACGGTTTCTAACCATAACGTCCCACCCTGTACAGACTGACAAGCTTCAGGGGTGTGCCTTTTGAATTGCCAACTGTAATGCTCATGCCATTCCAACCCCACCCCCAAGCCACTGACAGGCATCGAGCTGTGCCTTGGACTCTTCGGCCCCACAGTTCACCCCATTCTATATTGTATCCATTTCAGCATATGTCCTTATGGAGTGGGGTGACTGTAAATCCAAACACCCCAAGGCACACCTCAACACTTGTCAGTGTCTGCAGGATAGGATAGGGTGAGGTGAAATGGCATGAACGTTAGGGGTGACAACCCAAACGCATGCCCCAATGCCTATCCATCTCTGCAGGGTGGAGATGGGGTTGGCGTGAAGTTCAATACTTCACTGCCATTCCTACTGTGCATCTGTCTGACTCCTGCATTTTCAATGCTAATACCAGAGAGCAAACATCCGGCATTGACAAATGCTTTTTTTATACTGACATTCTTTATCTCCTACCTCTGCGGAGTGGGCTAACAGGTCGTCCGGCACCCACACCCCTGGATCCGGTCTGGTCAGCGACACACCCTCCTCCATGCAGGCTGGCACGCAGGACCCCCCCCCCAGTGGGGACCTGGATCCAATACCTGGAAGGCACCTCTCAGGTCCAGGCGCCGGCACCGGCCACCAGCCGCCTCGGCCATCCGGTTTTTGCCTCGATTTTCTCCCCCTTGGAGCCGGATGTGTAATGGTGTCAGTGCACTACGTGCAGACGCCTGCCGCGCTCCAACCTTCTGCTATACGGTGCTTCTTGCAGTGCCTCTGACTTCCGCCATTTGCCACTGCAGAGCGATGTTGACCAATTACCCACCCCAGAGGGAGGAGAGCTGTTGCGGGATGCTCTGTGCTCTCTCTCCCCTGCTGACCCCAGTGACCCGAGTCTGTTACCGAACCCAGGTCGCCGGCATGGCATTCAGTGCCTCAACCTTCAGTGCCACCAGGCCAGTTGGCAGCCCTTTCATTAAACCTCACGTGGGGTCTGAAAATTGGAATCTTTTTCTTCCATATAGGAAATCAGCAATCTGGCAGGTAGCAGCAGTGAGTGAACTGATTTAACTTCGGAGCTGCTGTGATGGTGTCACGCTGCTTTTGTTGATGCCGTGTTGCAAAGGACAGGTCCTGAACAAAGTGTGTGTCTATTCCCTGATATATCAGATGGCGTACCCTGGCTGCAGCCAGTATACTGTCCCTAGCAAGGACATCATCCATGACCACAAGGATGACCTGTGGTGCATCAGTTGTGGTGGTCATCTTTTTGGTGAAAATCCAGTATGCTCTTTTCATTTTTGGCCTCGTGCTTGCAGGATCCATTTGAAAATTTGAGCTCTATCAAGTTCAGTAAAAAGCCAGACATATCTTCTCCTCCTTTGCTGTCAGGCATCCAACCCAGTTGCACATGACTGCTCTCTGCGTGTTCTCAGATGATTCCAAATGTTATTGGAGCTGCAGAATTTCTTGCTACCATTTTGTTGTAATGCCAAGGACCAAGGAGGATCAGTCATCCGTGGTTTTAGGAAGAATTAGTCACACTGATTGTTGGCTTTCAGAGAATCAAGCTGCTTCAAGATTGCCTCGACCTTGGTGTCTGTTGTCAGCGTTGTGGCTAGGACAGCTTGTCAGTTTGGCTTTGTGATCTGATTGCCTGCCTGCTGTGCTGGGACATGCTACTCCTGCAGCCTCCTTTTAGGTCAGTCAGAAGAGATGCAAGTCACAAGTGGGGTATCTCAGGGTTCAGTCCTGGGGCCAGTCCTCTTCAATATCTTCATCAGTGACATTGCAGATGGACTAGAGGGTAAGGTTTGTCTGTTTGCAGATGACACCAAGATCTGCAACAGAGTAGATGATCCAGATGGGGTAGGCAGAATGAGAATAGATCTGGATAAACTGGCAAAATTGTCGGAAGAGTGGCAAATGGGGTTTAATGCAAAAAAGTGCAAGATCATGCACATAGGGAAGAGAAACCCTGAAACCACCTATAGATTGGGAGGGGAGTTGCTGGCAATCACAAGGGAAGAGAGAGACTTGGGCATCATCATCACAGATGACCTGAAATCATCCAAGCAGACCACTAAAGCAGTAGGTAAGGCTAGAGGGATGTTGGGGTGTATTAGTAGGGGTATCGCAAGTCGTAAGAGGGAGGTAATAATCCCTCTTTACAAGACACTGGTTAGGCCCCATCTGGAGTACTGCGTGTGCGGTACTGGAGGCCACACCTGCACGAGGGCATTAACAAAATGGAGGCAGTCCAGAGAGGGGCAGCCAAAATGGTGCAGGGACTGCATCAGAAAACATATGAGGACAGATTAATGGAGCTCAACATGTGTACCCTAGAGCAAAGGAGGGAGAGAGGTGATAGGATCGAAACATTCAAACATCTTAATGGCATTAACAAGGTGAAAGAGTCTAACATGTTTCAGTATAAGAAAAATAGCAGGACAGGAGGACACAGCATGAGATTAGAGGGAGGCCGATTAAGGGGCAATGTGAGCAAGTTCTTTTTCACAGAAAGGGTGGTGGATGCATGGAACGGCCTACGTCAGGAAGTGGTGGATATGAATACAGTGCAGGGCTTCAGACAGGCATGGGATAGGCATAAAGGAGCAATGCAGATGAGTATGAGTAGATAGGCCATTGACACAGCAAAGGCCGATGGCACATTCATAAGGTAGAAAAATGGGCAGACTGGATGGGCCTTGTGGTCCTTATCTGCCGTCAGCTTCTACGTTTCTATGTGCTTGTTTAGATCTGGCAGTGCCCCCATGTTTTTTTCCGCGAACCATTTTTGCGCAAATTAAACTCTTATTTCCTTCTACTACTTGTCAGCCCTCAAACTTGAGCCTTTCATAGTCACAACCTGTCAACGAGCCTTCTGTCTACTGTCCTTAACTCACCACTCTGATTTAAGTCCCTCCCTACCATTGACCCTGCACAAATGTGATTCTCTCAAAGCACCTGCCCCCCAGCTTATTCTGTGTACGGTCCTCCCTCACATTGCTCTCTAGTATGTTCCTTTTAGGTCAGTCCTGCACAGAAAATTAACCCCCACCCTTGACTAGATTTAGCGACAAAGCCTCCTCTTAGCTGCATTAACATACAGGGTGGAAAGCCTATGTTGAGCTTCTCACCCCCCGACTTTATTGAAATAATGACAATGCCTCCCTGGCTGCTTTACCTTCTGCTAAATTAGTTTCTTAAACCCACAGCACTCACCATGTACTTGGGCTGTACTAACTGCAATATGCTGTACCTCTGTATGAGACAGCATACAGCTGTAAATAGTCAGACAAATTGCTCTTGTATTTTTTGGCTCTGTACTTGTGCACCGATACTCTGTAACTACCTTTCTGTGTTGTCCTCCTGTCAAGACGTGGCACCTTTGAAAAAAAGCATTTTGCCTCAAAGGTTCTGTCCGAATGATGAAATAAATAAATGAACAAACAAATTAATCTGTAAACTATCCACTGATACTATTAAAGTTCTGTATTTTGAATTTCAAAATTGTATTTTAGCTGAAACTGAAAAAGTTGGTTGCGAAGCAATACTAAGGTGCGTATGAATGGTAGAAAGCTTTCTAGTGCATCTCAGGGCTTTATTCGTCTGTCATACATGTCATAATGGCCCACTGCAGGTGTTGTACACTGTATAGAAACATAGAATTTGATGGCAGATAAGGACTGCTTGGCCCACCCAGTCTGCCCATTTCCATACCTAACGGATAAGCTGCAGATCCTAGTTAACCAGCAGCCTACTTCTTCCTACCCCCAACCCCTAGAATTGCCTTATGACTGTCCCATGCATGCTTGAATTCCACCACTGTTTTTGACTCCACAACCTCCTCCGGAAGGCCGTTCCATGCATCCACAAGCCTTTGTGTGAAAAAATACTTCCTTTAATTACCTCTGAGCCACCCCCCCCCCCATCTTCAAATTGTGCCCCTTGTTCTTGCGCACCTCTTTTTTGAAAGATGCTACCCTCTTGGACTTTTTTTTTTTTTTGATTCCTTGAGGTACTTGAAAGTTTCTATCATGCCCCTCCTCTCCCACCTTTCCTCGAGGCTATACATATTAAGCTCTTAAGTCTCTCTTCATTGTCTTCGGTGCAGACCCTGCACCATTTTAGTGCCCTCCTCTGGACAGCTTCCATTCTGTCTATGTCTTTGCGGAGATTGGGTCTCCAGAACTGCCACGAGTACTCAGATGGAGTCTCACCAGCTGTCTGTACAGAGGGATAATAACTTCCTGTTTTCTACTGGTGATGCCTCTCCTTATGCATCCCAGTATCCCCAACCCTCCTTGCTGCCCTCTCACATTGCTTGCCCACCTTTAGGTCATCTGATATGACTATCCCCAGGTCCCTTTCCATTTTGTTCTTGTTAGTATCTCACCCCATTGTGTACTCTTCCCTGGGTTTTGTTTCCCAGGTGCATTACCTGCACTTCTTAGCATTGAATCTAAGCTGCCATACATTTGACCTTTCCTCTAACCTTGCCAAGTCCCTTCTCATCCTTTCCACCCCACCTTGTGCATCAACTCTGTTGCAGATCTTTGTGTCATCTGCAAAGAGACATACTTTTCCTTCCAGTCCCTCTGCAATGTCGCTTATAAAGACATTGAAGAGGACTGGTCCTAATACTGAACCCTGCGGTACCCCACTAGTAACCCCCCTTTCTTCAGAGTGGACTCCATTTACTATTACTCTCTGTGTCCTGTTCTCCAGTCAATTCTTTACCCAGGCTGTCATCTTGGGACCCACTCCCAGGCTGGCTAACTTGTATATTAATGTTTTGTGTGGGACTGTGTCAAATGCCTTGCTAAAGTCTAGGTAGACCATGTCCACAGCCCCTCCCTGATCTACTACTTTGGTCACCCAGTCAAAGAAATCTATTAGATTCGTCTGGCATGACCTTCCTGCTGTAAATACATGCTGCCTTGGGTCCTGTGCCCCTCTGGCCTCTAGATACTCGACATTCTTTCCTTCAGAAGTGAATCCATCATTTTCCCTACCACTGAGGTTAAACTAACAGGTCTATAGTTTCCTGCTTCTGTCTTGCTTCCACTTTTGTGAAGGGGAATCACATCTGCCCTCCTCCAGTCCTCAGGTACCACCCCATCCTCCCATGATTTGTTAAAGAGGGTAGTCAGTGGTGTCACTAGTTCTACCCTTAGTTCTTTTAGAATTCTGGGATGAATCCCATCAGGCCCCATTGCTTTGTCCACCTTCAGTTTTAAGAGTCCTTTCAGAACCCTTTCTTCTGTAAATGGGCTGGTATCAACTTCTGTATCCAGAGTGTTTCTACTGTTTGTTTTAGGTACTTGAAAATGTAATAAATCACCGACTCAGTGGTGTGGAGGACTGAGGCATTGAACGCATTGCCTTCTGCCATGCTGGCGAGCCGTGATCGGGAACAAGCATGGGTTGCCAGGGGTCAGCAGGGTGGGGGTGGCTCATTTGTCCCAGAGATTGCTCTCTTCTCCTGTTGGGGGGGGGACAAGCCAACTCGGCCTTTGGCTGTCACCAGATAGAGGGCTGGTGGCAGTGCAGGTAATGAGCAACTTGAAGGGAGGGGCCACAGCTCTGCAGAATGTGTGCGCCACCACAGCAGTCCTAATGTGCCACTGCGGCAGGGATGCTTGGGAGAAAATGGAATGCAAAGGCGGACCACTGCTCTATGCCCCTTCCCAGGCCTGCTCCGTCACCTGGATACCTGGAAAAACTGTGGAATGTGGACCCTCCCTCTCCAACCGTGCCACAGAGGGAAGTTGTAGGGGACTCACTTCAGGTAGGTCTGGGGGGAGGCGGGGATGGATGCAGGGTCGCTAAAGGGGTAAAAGCTATATAAATAAATAAAGCACATGGGTCAGATGGGTGCACCCAAGTGCACCATTGTTATTTTATTCTTTTTCCTCCTTTCTCGTCTTTTGATTCCCTTTGTCCCAAACCCAGAGGCCAAGTTTGACATGACTGTTCTTCCAGACCCTGGCTGGCAGTGGGTGGTATAATTCTAGCACCCTTTCTTCTAAGGAGCCGAGCACCTCTTCTTTGCAGTGCATGCAACCTTTATAAGGGATTCCATATCTTGAACCATGGCATCTCTGTTGGCAGTGTAGTGTGCCACCCCAGGGTGATTAAAAATACTCAAGGGTATGATAGCAATATCATTAACAGATATTTAAGAGTTGCTGAAATAGGGGTTGGTACTGCCTTTTTGCACTGTTGGTGGCAAATACATTTCCACTGTCAACTCCTTTATCTGAAACTGACCCCCTTGTGACTTCATTAACCCTTTCAAATCATATCTCAGATCTCATCTCTTCTCCATTGCCTTACTCTCCTAAGCTAACCACACAACCTCAGCATTGCCTGTTATTTTAATTTTTCATCATTGTGCAATCCAAGGCTTTACCTGTTTTGGGTTGTGTATAAATTTTGCTAAACCTGTAAAGCGTTTTGTGATAAATTCTGTGTAAAGAACTCTAGACACTTACATTTATTGTAATGTAAGAGGCTGGAGTTTGTTTGGGAAACATGTATGGCAGTTATCAGAACTCACCTGAAGGTGAAGTGCTTCTGATGGACATGTCATCAGCTCAGAGGGAGGCATCATCATGTAGGATTTGGCCATGCAGGGATATCGGCAGGAGGTTAAGTGAAAAGTAAGAGGATCATTTACTGCCCTGCTGATGATACTGGAACCTCTGGCGAGCAGCAGGAGCTCAGCTGATGACAGATCCGCTTGCATTTATTTCATTTACAGTAGTAACACTTACTTCTCTTTCAGGGGTTCTATATGTACGGGACTACCAAGGAAGGGGACTACCCATGGTCTGAGATGTGTAAGGGTAGAACAACAATAGGCAAACCAGGAAAGCGCCCCCCATGGCTGTGCACATGTAATGAAAAAAGAGAAACAAAAGAGCATGTAAACAGAGACACGTTTATTACATTCTCAAACTTGCATACTCGTGCAGAATATTGCTAAAGTGCTGGCAGAGGTGCTACCCCCGCAGTTTGTAGCCGAACACCCAGAGGGATTTCTCTCCTGAGGTGAAGCTTTATCAAGTATGTAAGTATGAGAATGTAATAAATATGTCTCAGTTTACATGCTTTTTTGTGCCCTTTGTGCCTCTTTTTCTTTACATGTGCACAGCCATGGGGCGAGTTGCAAGGATTTCCTGGTTTGCCTTCTGTATGGAGGAAGCTGTGTGGCCTAGTGGTGAGGGCACCAGCTTGGGAGCCAGGTAATCACAGGTTCAACCCCAACAGAGTCAATACTGACTGTGTGACACTGGGCAAATCACTCAACTGCCCAGTGCTCCAGTCCATCTAGCTGTGGAAATGGGTAGAAGCAGGACCCCACTGGAAATGAGATGTTACATCTCAGCTGGGCTATCCTGAATTAATAAATTGCGAAACAAAATAAATAAGAAATATGAAATAGCGGATTCCTATAGGAAACACTCAAAGAAGGAAGGAGGAGTCACTTATGACAGCAGTATGTTGAGTAACACAAGACAGAAGAGCTACGCAGAGCATGATAATAAATGTAGAATTTGTGTTTTTCTCTATTGAAGGCTAAAAATTGAGGAACTGGAAGCTGAACGGAGTCGCTTGGAGCAGGAGAATCAAGTTCTACAGATGACAGTGGAGAGACTCAATCTTCAGGTGAGAAAGATCTGTTGAAATAACCATCCCACCTTCCCCACCTAGCGATGGCATTTATCCAAAAGAGATCCACAACATAATGAGAGAGAACACAAGATTAGCCTGTTAGTCTTTCGTGGAGTGGAGTGGAGTTCTTTCACATTTGGCTGGAGGAGCTCATCAGGGAGAGGAAGGGCAAGCCAGATGTTGCGATGCATTTAGCTAAAATGACCTGACAAACTGTAACACAAACAGAGTAAAGGACAGCTTTTCTGATCTAGGCAGTAAGTTGAGGGCAGCATCAGAGACAGTAACCCTTTTGAGGTTCTACTGATGCCACATGAGGGACACAGTATACAGAAGAAAAGTAGGGAATTTAACACTGGCATAAGAGCTGGTGCACGAAGAAAAGGTCTTTTGTTTCTTTCCTGTTCAGATGACAGGGCACCAAGATGTTTGCTGGGGAATGGCCTGCATCTGAGCAGAGAAGGCAGACGTGTGCTAGGGCAGAAGATAGGTGTGGCTATTAGCAGGGGGTTTAAAATATGCTGAGGAGAGTGGTGATAGTAGGCAGAATCACACATGCTGTTTTGCCCTCAGCGCACACATAGTAGATAACTGGGCAGACTGCATAACAGTCAGGGGTAGAAGGCAACAGAAGGGGGTCCAGAGAGCCAAGGGGTGGATAGGTGGAAAGAGCTGATCATGAAAGCTAGGAGCCTGGGTAACAAAATGGATGAGCTGCAGGCGGTAATGACAGAAAATAGACTTAGTGGCAGTTATTGAAATAAGAGTGAACCAAAATAATAGTTGGAATCTATAGGTCCCAGGCTGTGCTCTGTTTAGGAAAGACTGAGAGAATGCAGATAGCAGTATATCTACAGTCCCTAGCAGTATTAGAGGGAAAAGTCCATTTCTAAGGGAGAGGGCATGGAATCACTGTAGCTTCTTGCTTCTGAGGTATTGGGGGGCAGAAAACTCCATACATGAGTAACCTACAGGCCACCTAGCCAATCAAGTTTGATGCAGCACTAGAAGGAAATAAAGAAAGCACCAGACCTGGGAGACTTACTGTATACTTATGGGAGAATTTAATTTCTGAGTCATAGTCTGGGAAATTCCAGAGGCAGTGAGTCTAAGGAGCCAGTGATTTATAGAGCCTACACAGAACTGCTTTCTCAATGGGTGAGAGAGACAACAACCGTTGACGACATCTTGAACCTCATTATGTCCAACCAGGAGCTTTTGACAGTGTGTTACGTGGAAGCCTGCTAAAGAAGGTGGGAGATTTGGGTTGTGGGAAAGGGCTTACTAGATGCACTTGGAACAAGTTGACCGAAAGGACCCAGAGTGTGGTTCTCAGTGGCAAATTCTCAAGGGTAAAAAAGCTGACCAGTGGAGTACCCAGGGGTCTATCTTTGGGCCAGTCATTTTCCGTATGCACATCAGCGACATTGGGGTTGGGCTGGAGGGGAAAGTTGAGTTTATTTTCAGACAGTGTCGAGTTGTGTGGGAAGATGGGCAGCAAAGAAGCGATCAGCTGTATAAAGGACATGGAGAGACCAGGAAAATGCAAAGTGATGCATGCAGGCTGTAGAAATCCTCTGGTGCTGTATTGGATCATTGAGGCAAAGGTTGAACACAACAGAGAGAAAAGGGACTGGGGATAATACCTAGTAACAGTCTACATGCTTCTTCTCAGTGTTGCAAAGCATGTGCGAAGGCAAAAAAGTGCTGGGTTGCATCAGGTGGTGTTTTGCCAGTTGTAGAAGGGAGTTGATGCTGCCTCTATACAGGTTGCTGGTTAGATTTTACCTGGAGTATTGTATGCAGTTCTGAAGCCCGCATTTGAGAAAGGACAGAGACAAACTGGAGACAATCCAAAGAAGTGCAACAAAAAATATTCACAGCAAACAGGACAGGTTCAATGAAGGGAGACTGGAAGACTTTCATATGCACACGTTGGAGGCAAGGAGGAGGTGGGGACATAACAGAGACATACAAATACACTCAGGGGTTACAGTAGGGGGGCATGTACAGAAACTGTTCGAAGTGAAGAACAGTTAAACCACTAGGGATCATGATATCAGGCTGGTGGAAGTTGAAGAAAGACATCAGGAAGCATTTTTTCAGTGAGAGAGTAATGGACAGATGGAACAGCTCACCCAACAATGTGGTCAATGCAAAACCAAAAATGGTTTCAAAACACAGTCGAAAAACTTCCAAGGGGATCATCAGAAGGGAATGGGGTAATGTTTTCCTTGCATGTACAAAATTGTGAGGTTACTGAGGGCTATTCAGCAGGAAGAGGGCAGTATCATACAAGGGATAGGGGAACTGTCGTTCTCCACTTTGTTACTGCAGTTGTACAAGTAGGAGAGATCCCTGGCTCTGATCGTTGGTTGTTAAATATTTTCTAGGCAGCAGCATTTAAGGCGATCACTAGGGTGTGGCTTACTCCTTTTGAGCCAACTGTCTCTCAGTGGTGGGCAACATTAAGTGACATTTATAAAATGAAACGCTTGATGGCTAAATTTAATGATACCCTGCCGAAATTTACTACTTGTTGTGCATGGTGGATACATTGTATCATGGACAAAGATCCAACATATATTCTACAGAATGGGGATGCCTGTAACAGAGTTTCACCGGTCCCCACTAAATTCCCCTTTTTATGAATGATAATGTATCTTTGATTTACTTGCTACTGCAGCGGCTTTTCTGTTTGTTTCTTATTTTTTTATTTGTTGGTTGACTGTTGATTAAACTTTTTGCAAGCTTGGGCCGCCCATGTTGACATGTTTACGTCGGTGCCTGTATAACGTGGGTGTCCCCAGCATGCCTCAGTTCTTTCTCTAGCCATCGACCACTTGTCGGTCCACCGGTGCTGTAGACAGTCATTGAGCTTTTGCAAGAGTATTCACTAACACCTCTGCTTTCTAAGTTTATTTTAGCTTTAACTTTTATACCACCAATGAAAGACAAGGAACCATTGTTCTGTTAATGCAGTTTCGGCGACGTAAAGATATGTAAAGAAGACAATCTACTCCACTTGTATCTGTTGCCTCGGTACAGATCATGATGTTACAGCCCACACGATTTGTCAGGGCTGCAGCCAAGCAACCAAGAGACATCACAAGAAGGCATTTGAAAATTATCTACTGCTGCAAGAAGTGGACAAACAGGTTGCGTCAAAGGCAGTTTCACTGTCATCATCTGTTTCTGTTACTGGTTCACCGTCGGCCTGTAGATCTCCACTGTTGATGGTGGATGTCGCTGAACTGTCAAAGCAAAAAGATAAGCCTTAAAGATCAGTGGAAAAACACTGCCATTCTGACAAAGACAAGGCCAGAAAGGAAAAAGATGCTTCTCCAGACCATTTCCATTCTCCAGTATGACAGGGTAAGTCTGCAGATAAGAGGGGTCAAAGACTCTGGCCTTAAGGCCTGCTGCCCCCCCCCCCCTGCCAGCTGTCTTTGAGACATCAAGACTGGGGTCCGGCATTGGCTCATATTCCCTGTCTAGGATTCGCAACCGGTTCTGTCGTTGGGCATTGTCCCATCATTGATTCCACCACTGACTCCTTAGCGCTCCGTCGATGCACAAGCATTGTACCAAACTATGTCAGAACTGTTTCAGAGCCTGCTGCCACCATCAATGCCTGTTCTGTTGGCTCAGCCTGCTGGTCTGTTGTTGACATTTCCGCCGACATTGCAGTTTTCAGTCCATACTGCCACTGTGCCAGGTCCGGAAAGGCTGCTGTCGATGGGATACCTGTCATTGGCACATCCTAAACATTTGTGTCCCCATCCCAGCAACCTTCAGCCCGTGACGGTCTATGACAAACTGGAATACAACCCAGAATACGAGGAGGAGGAGGCAGCCATGAATGAGAAGGAAGAGGTTATAGATGTAGCTGACTCTAGCTCCACTGTTTTCTCTTGCTCAGAGGAGAGTTGAAAAGCACACCTACATCTTCCACTGAGGATGTCTCTTTTCAAGCCTTCCGTAAACAGGTCCAGTTTAAACTGGGGTTCCAAGATGAAGACGAAGATTCTTCCAAGAAAAATTTTTGAGATCTTTGAGGTGTCAGCTGCTCCTACCTTAATTATTCCTCCTGTGCATTATGCCCTAGAGGATTCTACTTTGGCAGCCTGGCACCGACTTGCTGAACTGCCTATAGTTCCAAGAAGGGCAGATAAACAATTTTGGTCTCCTTCTGCCAAGCCATATTATTCTTCACAGCCTGAAACAGACTGTGTAGTGATTATGGCCGCATATAATAGATCTAAGGTTCCTAAGTACATGAGCTCTCTTCCTCCTGATAAGGAGTCTGAGAATGCTTGATGTGATGGGGAAGAGAACTTTTGCTTCTGCATCCCTGGGCTTACAAATTGCTAACTAGCAGGCATATATGATCAGATAGCAGAACTGTCTATGGAAGACAGTGGTCACCCTGGCAGAAAAGCTTCCAGGCAGCCAGGATAGAATACTGGCTCAGCAAACTATAGCTAATGGCCAGAAAGCTGGTAAGCACTTGCTCAGATTGGCCTCTGATGCCTCTACTGCCCTAGTCTGTTTTTTTTTTTTTTTGTTTTGTTTTTTTGTCTAACCTTGGAACTCTGATCCATTAGTGTGAATCAGTGATGAAGATTGATTCCTGGAAGATACAAAAAATTATGTACTCCCCATAATTCTTGATATTCCAGGAATATCTTCACCATTGAGTTACATGCCCACCCGCCATCCCCCAGGCTCACTCCAGTCTGTTTATTGATCCACGCCCCTTTATCTTGGTTTGGGCTGTGAAGACGCTGTTTTTCTGGTTTGTTGACGCTTCTTACACAGGTCACCAGGGCTGTCTTATGCCCTTAGGTTTATAGTGCATAAGTGCTAGTTAGGTTATGCTGCACCTCCTTAGTAAAAAAAGATACTGAAGCAATTGAGGGCTGGTGCCGATGTAAGCCATGCAGCGTGAGACAGTCTTACGGTATCACATGTGTACACAGCTTACCCTGGTGCCAGCCTTCCTTAAAGGTTCTGGCTCTCGCAGGTTTCTAGAACCTCTGGCTCAGACCCATTAGTGTGAATCAATGGTGAAGATATTACTAGAAGATCAAGAATTTATGGGGGGTATGTAATTTTTGTTTACCTACCGTACCAGTAGATCTGCAAGAGAATCTCCTCCATTGTGCTGCAGCTCTCCCTCACATTGTCTCCCCGTCCTGGTGATGGGTGACTATACTGCCTGCTCTCGCAAGCTCTTTCTCCTCTGATGCCCCCCATGGCATCCATACTAAGGTTTCTGTGTCTTTGGTGTGATCCTAGTAGCTTTGCTAGGATAACAGAGGGGTGTGCATTTACATCAGGAGGGTATAACATATTCGAGGGGGAGCTGGACGAGGGGAGGCAGAAATAGTGTGGATTCAATTATTGTCCAATAGAGGGAGAAAGGTGAGTTTGGGCATCCTTAACAGACCACTCAACCAGGAGGAGAAAAGAGACAGGGAACTGAACTCACAAATATTGACTGCGGCAGGGAAGGGAGATTTGGTAATAGTGGGAGACTTCAACCTGCCCAAAGTGGACTGGAGGGTACTGGGCATGACCAGCGCTGGGAGTTAGGTGATTCTAGATACACAGCAAAGTGGTTTCCTAACTCAGGGTGAGACAGAACCAACCAGGGAGGGTGGCAATTCTTAAACTGGTGCTGACAAATGGGGAACACATCCAGGATATAACGGTCGAGGAACCCCTTGGTGGAAGTGATCATCCCACAGTGTGGTTCCAGCTGGACATGGTCAGGGGAAAACACCTCTACTAAGACTAAAATCTTGGAGTTTAGGAAGGTGGACTTCAAGAAAGTTGGACGTGTTGCTAAGGAGTCACCTGCAAGGCTCAGAGTTGATCTGGGGGTGGACCAAAGGTGGTCCATCATTAAGGAAGGAATAACGGTTGCCACAGAGGAATGTGTTAGGCCCAAGGGCAAAACTCCAGGTCCAGAGCACCCAACTGGTTTAGTATAGAGCTCACCAAGGCAGTAAGGGACAAGAGGTTAGCCTACAAGAAATTCAGGAGAACCAAAAAGGAGGAAGACTGGGTAGATTATCTGAAAATGGCTAGCGTAGCAGGTAAGGTAGTCCAGTGGGCTAAATCTCAGAAGGAACTACAGCTAGCAGAGGGAATTAAAAAAGGAGAGAAGGCCTATTTTTGCTATATTGGTGAGAAAAGGGACAAGAAAGATGAGATTGTTATGTTCAAGAAAGGGGATCCATAAGTGGAGGAGAATGGGGTCAAAGCAGAGGTACTGAATGAGTAATCCTGTTCATCTTCACCAGAGAGAAAGATGGACTGGTGCCACTAGGGGGAAGAAGAAGTGCTGGTGAAGGAAGAAGAGGAGTGGAGTAGGAGTACAGATGTATTGACGAAGGTGGATAGAGTGATGACAGGCTGCCAGCATTGAGTGGACATCCCCAAGCCCAGACTGCATACACTCAAGGGTGCTGAGGGAACTGGCAGAGGAGCTTGCAGGTCTGTTGGCTGGCCCATTCGGTAGTTCATTACAGTCAGGTGTGGTACCACAGGACTGGAGAAAGGCACATGTAGTGCCCCAACATAAGAGGGTTCCCAAGATGACCCAGGAAACTACAGACAGGTCAGTCTTACCTCCATCATGTGCAAGCTTGTGGAGACCATACTTAAGGAAAGGTTGGTAGAGTATCTAGACGAGCATGGTCTCCACGATGTGAAGCAGCACAGGTTTATGGGAGGGAGGTCATGTTAAATGAATCTGACTGACTTCTTTAACTGGGTCACTAAAACAGTGGACAGGGACCAAGCAGTGGACATCCTTTACCTGGACTTCAGCATGGCCTTTAACTCTGTAGCCCACAAGAGGTTGATCAGGAAGTTGGCAGTTTAGTAGTAAAAACTTTCTTTTTATACAGGAACACCATGTCATTTAGGTCAGATGACCCAGTTTGCAAGACAGTCCTGTTGTACTTATGATGTTACCTATACATAAAAACATACATAAGACCTATAATAATACAGCAAACAAATAACATAATCCTTTAAGTTACTGAAATGCCTGATACATTATGTACAAAAGTCAGTACTCTGTGATACATTTCATCTTAATTTACTACCTTGTATCATATATACAGAAATCTATAATGTTTATTATTTACTATTCTTCAAGACCAGGAGAAAAGTTTATCGGGTTTTTTACTAATTGTAACATGTACAACAGAACAAATTAGTAATCTCAATTTCTTGAGAAAAGAGGCTGTAAGCAGGAAACTCACGAGCAGAATATGGCAGAATATTTTAAAATTCTGCAGCCTGATAACACAGAGTTCGTTCCCTGTGTTTATTTTTCACCAGAGGAACAAACATCTTATTTATTTGAGTTTTTCTTTTAGACTTCTGGCTACGTTTTCTCTATTAACGCAGTATTGATATAGTACTCTGGATGATGAACATGATATCTGTATATGATTTTTTTTGTCATGTTACGACATGTTTTTTTTTCTAGTGGTAACTACTGTAATGAAGTTAAAAGAACACAGTGGTGAGTCCTTATATCACACCGCAGTACATATCTGGCAACTCTATAATACACTTTAATGTATCCAATAGTGTTTTATTTGCAGTGCAGTAGAGGAACTCACCATATTTCAGCACTGGAATTATCAGTTGTTATGCGACCTTCTTCCTACTATTTTTTGTTAAACATTTTGTGGTACATCGCAAGGCCCCTTTACTTTTATTTACCCTGTCAACTAATGTTTTTATATGATCTCCAAATGCCATATTGTTATCAAACGTGACCCCCAAATATGTATAATGATTAACTTGTTCTAAATATCCATCTTGATCAACTAATACTGGCAGATCTCGGGGTTAGAGAGAAGTTGACCAGATGGAAAACTGCCTGAGGGACAGGACCCAAAGAGTGGCGGCGGGGGTGGGAGCTGGGTAGCATCATGGAGGTCACCAGTGGGTTCCCACAAGGATCGGTGCTTGGACTGGTGCTGTTCAGTGTCTTCATCAGTGATATTGGTGATGACGTTAAGGGCAAAATTTGCCTATTCGCAGATAACACCAAGCTGTGTGTGAGGTTGGATGTAGCTGAAGGGATTCAAGACCTAAAGGAGGATCTGGAAAAACTAGAGTGGTGGTCTGGGAGTTGGTAGCTTGGCTTCAGTGCAAAGAAATGTAAAGTTATACATATTGGCATCAAGAACCCCAGGACTGAGTACACCCTAGCAGGGTATCCACATCAGAGGAGGAGAAGGGCCTGGGAGTGATGATCACTAGTGGCTTTAAACACTCCACCTAGTGTAGGAAAGCAGCAGCAAAGGCAAGTAAAATGTAGGGTTTCCATTGCCAGAGAGATCAGCAGTAGGCGAGATAAGTCAATACTGCCCTTGAACAGGTTGTTTGTGAGGCCGCATCTAGAGTGCAGTGTACAGTACTGGTGCCCATACCTTAAAAAGGACATTAACCTACTGGAGACAGTCCAAAGGAGGGCAACAAAGATGATCGTGGGCCAGCAGGGTAGAACGTATAAGGAGAGTTTGAAGGCCATGAACATTTACTGCAGGAGGGGACATGATTAAGACCTTTAAGTATTTGAAAGGAATAAATAGGGTGGACAAGGAGGGTCTCTTTAAGTTCAAAGGAAACCGAACCACGAGGGGACATGGTCTCAAGTTGGAGGGGGAGAGGTTTAAGAGGGAGGCTAGGAGGCGATTCTTCATGGAGAGGGTAGCGGCAGGTTGGAATGTGCTTCTGGAAAAGGTTGTTTCAATCAAGATGGGCAGCTTCAAGAGAGGCTGGCATAGAGCTAAGGGGAAAATAAGGGTCAAGGGATGGGTGGATGGAGGGGAATGGCTGATTGGGGAGAGGGGGCAGGGTCACTAGCTTAAGCTAAGGACCTTGCAAATATGAGCAGACTAGATAGACCAAATGGTCTTATTCTGCTGGCTTCTTCATATGTTCCTGTGTTCGGTCCCTGCTGGTCCAGTGATCCTCCAAGCTTTTTTGAAGCAGGGAACTGAGGCATGCTGGTGATGCCCACGTAATATAGGCATCTACGAGGTGCATCAGTGTGGACAGCTGCATCCTGCAAATGTTTTCGGGTGGTCCTGATACAGACAGCTTGCAGTTCCATGATGTAGCTCAATGGAGGAGATTCTGTCAAAGATCTACCGTTACAGTAACTATTCTTTCCTTTAATGAGCCCCTTGAATTGTTGAAACTGAAGTCTTTTCGCTTGGCCCAGTGGCGCTGAGGGTTGAGGTGCTTGAATGCCACACCTCGTGCCACGCTGGTGACCTGGGTTCAGGAACGAACCAGGGCTTCGGGGGTCGGCAGAGGCAAGAGAGGATTGAGCTGGAGCACTGCTGTTCTCTCACAAAGGGAGAGGGATCATCGTCCGCCCATCAATTGCCCTCTAGTGGGGGCTGGGAGGTGATGCAGGCAGGGAGACAGCAGCCTGCAGGCATGGCATGCATGTGCCCCCACACGCGCACGCTATGCCTTGTGCGCTGGAGGGGCACAGAAAAAGCGGAAATTGACAGCTGGGGGCTCTGTAAGATCCCACCACCAGTCCGCTGTCATGGCCTCCCCAGGTTTGGATTGTGCTCCAGGGAGGGAGGTAGGTTCTTTTCTGGCCTGCCACAGGGGGTAATCCAGTGGGGGGGTCTTGTGGATGGTCGGGGCGGTCAGGCTGTCTGATGGGTGGAATGGGATGGAGTTCCTGCTCCCAGCATGCCTGGGAGGAAAAAGTGCATATGGAAAAAAAAAATTCAAGTCTTTTCTTGGCCTGAGTGTACAATTACACTTTTGTCATGTTTTGTGTACTGTTGTCTGTTTCCAGACTCCGTGGACTGCTACAAGGACATTGTTGGTCTTTATTATCCTTTTACAGAAAGACATTGCAGCACAGGATTTATCTACAACAAATTAAGAGTTGTTTTTGTTTTCATTTTTCTAATGATTTTATGGGATATGGTGTCAGTTATGAGCAACTCTGTACAGACTAAGGCAAAGTTACTTTTTATCTATGCATGCAGACTTGTATGTAAGTTTGCTTCTTGCTTACTTAATAAACATTGATTTAAGAGAAAAAAAGGGATGTGGTAAACACTGGAAGAAGAGCAGTGGGGGGAGGCTGTTGTGCTGGGTACTTGAGTAAGGTAGGGCCCAAGGGCAGACAAAGGTAGAGCCTAAGGGCAGACCTGATGTACTGAACGTTGTCTTCTTGACTTCTGTCTCATGGATAAGGTGCAGTGATACTGGATTCAGGATGCCAGTGGCAGTCTCTACTGACAATGTACTTGAGAAGGAGCGACCTCCAGTATGAAGCATGTTGCCAACCCTTGGGTTGTCAACAGAAGAGCACTGAGCATGATTATCTTTGCAGAAAAGAATAGCAAACACAGCAGGTATAAAATCCCAAGTAACTGCTGCCTGTCCAACAGTGGAACTTTGCCAGTTTGGGTGAACCCTGTGATCTCCTATCTGTTGTAATGAAACAAAATAAAAATCACTTTTCACCTGTCTCCTTAGACGCAGAGACTAAAATTCATGCTTGTTAAAGTGTAAAATATACTGTCCGACAGACATGCCATGATTGGTGTGGCGACGGGTAGGGATGATTAATCTGTGAGTGACAGTCTGTTAAAGGTGTGGGAGCTGCTTTTGTTCGGGCTTGTGCACTTGGTGCTAGGGTGTTTGTTGTGTGAATCAGTAAGGTGAAATTGACTCCCTGAGCAGCTCTGCGGGGTGCATGGACTGGTACTTAATGTTATCAATAATGGAATTGGATTTTCTGTAAAGGTGATGTGAAACAGTTTTTACACCTCTAGATGCCCTCCAGTTGTTCTTGTATTGGCTACCCAGTATTCTGGTATGTTTTTGACCTTTTTTGTTAAATGAATAATCTAATTTTGTTGTCTTTGTAACTACCCAGAATCCCTCTCTGCTCACCAGTTGCTGCTCTCTCTTTTTGTACTGCCTGAGCATTCTGTGACATCAATAACACCATTTCAGGCCAATCAGATGACTAGCATGGAATGGGTGTTATTGATGTCATAGAATGACTTGGAGATATGATAATCAAGAGCATTAGCAGGTGAGGAGGGTGGAACTCTGTAGATCTGAGGGCACCAAAGCTAGATTATTTATCAAAAAATCATCAAAGCAGAGTAGAATACATAACTGGCATTGAAAGGAAGATGGAAGGGCAGTTAACTATGACAAAATCATTCCCTATCTCCTTTAAGAGCTGCAGTCCAAGCTCGTGCTCGGCATCTGTTCAACTCTCACGTAGTGCTTGCGTGCCTTTGCTGAAGTCATTCATCAATATTGTCTACTAATTGCTTGTATCACAGTTCTGACGACTTTTCTTGAATCTCTTCTTGTCAGCTGTTGATTGACACATTGCTCTCCCTCACCCCCCTTTAAATTGCTCCATGCTCAGAGGAGCTACAGGTCTAAAATGACTGAAATCTCTGACAAGTCATTGATTTTTATCTTGACAGCTATTAGAGGCACATCAAGACACTTTTTATTACAATTGCTCATAGAAGTGAGAAGTGACATCCTTGATAAAGTGAGGAGATGCGAGTTGCCGTATGGCTCTGCCACACTGCGTTTAGCACTAGGCCTGTCATTGAGCGTTCCTTTTAATTGGACTACCAGCATCAACTATGTGAAAGTATTATCAAGGGCTTCGGACTCTGATGCACACAATGAGGCAGCAGGCTCACCCCCATAAGCTACAAAGCAAGATCAGTCAAATGAGTTTCACTTGGCATAATTATAATTATCACCTGATTGTTGTTTGACAGAGTGTTGTATAGGGATGGGTGAGGGGGATGATCTATAATTTGGAAAGCAATTTTCTTCTGGCCTGGAAAACTCATACTGGAAATCTTTAGGGTGATGCATAGTGTCAGCTCGGTCTTCAGCTGAAGTGAGCAAGAGATTGTTATGACAGTTCCTTACCCAGCCCTGGTTGCTGCGGTTTTTGATGCAGGCTTCACTTAGTATCTGCGTTGATATTGTGATCACTGAATCTGCTCCCTTTCGTTTTGCTCTCCACTAAAGAAGCATGTCTCTGCGACATCACATTCTGTTACTGTGGGTGATGAGTATTGTCTCACAAACAGAAGATTATGAGTTCAAGGGAGGGATAAGCAGGAGGGTGAGATGAAGTCTGAGGCACAAAGATCCTGTTGTCATGCAAATATTCACATTAATATTAAGAATGACAGAGAGATAACAGAGAAAATATTTGAAATAAAGCAGAAATGTCTGAATATTTTATTTTTAAAGGTTTATCAGGATAAAGTAAAGTCACTTTAAAACAAACTGGAAAACACACGGAAGCCTTCAGAATGCATTAAACAGCTGGTCCAGCCCTTAGGTAAAAATATCAGTCGACATCCACAAAACTGAGTTGCACTATCTTCATAAAGAAAGTGAATTTCCCAGCCTTTGCATTCTTCATTACTGAGGGTACTTGGCACAAAAACCTGTATCTTTGTCCTTTTACAGTTTATATACAGCTGAGGTTTATTCTGGATCTGAAGTCATAATGCCTTATTTATGACATTGCAGTCACTGCCACAGGACCAGAGTGTGATGTCACTAGCAGGCCGCTATGACTTCTGCTTCTGACTCTGCCTCTGCTATGAGTGAATTGTAAGGGTCAAACACACTGTTTTCATGTATTTGTCTGTCATAATCAAGAAAGCAGTGGCTCCAAATTCCAACTTGTTTGGAAAGCGACTGCACTGTAATTCAGCTCTGCTGATGCCAACTTAATTCTTTTTGCTGTTGACTGCAGCCTCTTTTTAAGGAGCTGTTGATGAATTCTGTTTTATTGTTGATGTCAGGGCTTTCTTTTGTAATGTCCACTGGAGTGTGATACCCTCTGGTTGAGCTTGCCAAAATGAGCAATATAGTTTAAAGATAAATGTTCAATCAAGATTTTCATGGATTAAAATGAGATATTGAGCCTCTCTGATGGTCCTTTACCAGGGCACTCCACTGTTGTGGAGGCAACCCATATTTAAATATGAATGCAGGCTCCTCGCAGCTAGGTGATCTGAAGTTAACAGTCCTCCAGACTCGGGGTTGAAGTTGTAGAGCCATACTTTGGATAAGCGGTGTTGGGGGGCGGGTACAAATGGAGGATTTACAGAACCAGTAGGGATTGTTCTCAGTAGTGTTAATGGGGGATATACAGAGGGAGGAGTACCAGCACTGATGCATACTGTAAAACTGCTGTCACAGTCAGTAGGGGTCATTCACAGCAGTGACAGTGAACTCTTGAAGTGGGGGGTTACAGTTCAAGGGTGTACCAGCACTACTGCATATACCTGCAGCCACAGCCAGTACAGTGGGGCGTGTACCAGCACTGCTGCATATCCAGGATGTCCACATTTATATTCTTCGCCTATTTTTCAAGAGGGTCGGGAGGCAAGTTACAGCAGTATAGTCAACTAACAGTGTGATCATCGAGAATATCTCCTCCATCAGGCCACACTTTTGGAACCGTAAGCAGTCAGGATCACTCGAAACTTGCTAGCCGGGGGCCACCCACTGTGATGTGCAGCGTCACCGCCTATATTACATGGGTGGCCCCAACACTGCTCAGTTCTTTCTTCTGCTGTCCATCACCTCTTCAGACCTGCTGAGAAAGAACGTCTAAATAGCTGTTGCTGCATTTTTTAATTTTTTTTAAATTTTCTATTGTTTGTATATTTCTTCATGATCGTGTCTGTGTGCTGCCGAAGAACAAAGAACCTTTGTTCCGATATTGTTTCTGCGGCTACAAAATCTACAGTGGTGATGCTCACACTGACCAGCTTACTGGGTCATCCTCCCTGCTAGACCTTATGTTCACTAATCGCCCACACAAAATCATAAGCACAACTGTTCCCCCAAATGCTCATTGACCACTCCCCTGTTCTCTGCTCCTGGACCAGCAAGGCACCCAGATCTTCTCCCAAAATAACCTTGCAACGCAAAATTCGGCCCTGGCAAACTTGCCCTTCTGAAATCCCACCTCAGAAACATGGATTGGTCCTTCATCATGAGCACCCTCAACCCTGATTGGGCCCTGGACCTTTTCATCCTCTCTTTCAACTCCATATGTGACAAATATGCCCCTACTACCAAAAGAATGGTCAAAGGCAACCCAGTTCCTTGGGTTTTTTGACCACATCCTGGCTCTTATGCGGACTAGAGACTCACTGTGTCACCTCTCCAGTGAGACTGGCTGGCCCTCCGATAGACAGAAGTACAGAGAGGCCCGGAACAAATGTATGTGGGCCCTTCACAAGGCAAAAGCTGAGTATTATAAATCCTCATTAACCGCTACCTGGGGCTCAGGACGAAAATTCTGGAACAATATCAAGGATATCTGCGGAACCCCCCCCCCAACCCTGTCCCTAACCAATTAATGGTAGATGGGTGCATGACGACTGATCCTACCCGTACAGCTGCTGCTTTCAACATCGCCTTCACAAACCTTGACCAAATTCTCCCCCAATTTCTTTGACCCCCTCGGACTGCTCCCCTTGCCCTCTACAGCCCCCCCTTTCACCTACGCTGCTTCACACCCAAGTCTGCTGTACCGTACCTTAAAAAGGCCCTAAGTTTCTCCAGCTACAGTAGCGATACCCTAGACCTGAAACTATTGCGGCTCACCTTGCATGAGGTTCTCTACCCCCCTCACCCACATACTGAACCACTCCCTATGTCAGGGTATATATCCCATTAGGTGGAAATCAGCCTCCATCACCCATATATTTAAAAGCGGGGGCTGTGCTATCGCCAGTAACTACCGCCCTATCTCCATCCTTCCTCTCCTATCCAAAGCACTAGAGTGGATTGTCTCTGATCAGCTCACTGACCATCTGAACAAATACAACCTACTCTACGAACAACAGCATGGCTTTTGGAAAGGCCACAGTACTACCACTGCCCTCCTCCAGTTTACCACACACATCCACTCCGCCCTAGACAGGGGACATATCACTGGCGCTGTTTTCATCGACCTCACTAAGGCGTTTGACATGTCAACCACTCTCTCCTACTAGCTACCTTATCCAACATTGGTTTCTCCCGAGATGCCCTTGGTTGGTTCGCTGATTACCTCTTCAACTGTTTCCAGCAGGTAAAAATTGGTAACACCTTATCCGAAAGACTGCCGGTCCTCTCTAGTGTCCCACAGAGGTCAATACTAGGACGCCTACTTTTTAGCCTCTTCCTTAACTCCCTCCCCTTGGCCTGCCCTGGCAACTTGTTGCTGTATGCAGACGGTACTGTCCTGTTCTCCTCTGACCCTGACCCCTCTCAACTCCATCGTTCCCTCCAATCTGCCTTTAACTGTGCTGAAAATTGGTTCTCTTCCCAGCGCCTTATTCTCAACTATAAAAAGACTAAATTCATGCTTTTCTCTCATCCGCTTAACACCCGGAAGGCTCTGTGCCCTCAAGTTCTTACTGCCAGTCAGACCCCTTTGGAGCTAGTCGACTCCTTCAAATACCTGGGTATCACACTAGACCCCACGCTCAACTTCCACCAACATATCCATCTCCTGTCTAAAGCCCTCAATGTTAGGCTGGGGCTACTGTATCGCTTCAAGCACTGCCTTACCCCTGATGCACTTAGGCTCACCGTCTCCTCTTCTGTCCTCTCTCTGCTCGACTATGGCATACTTATCGAGTAGTGCTGCTAACTCCTCGGACCTATGCCACCTGCGTCTCTCCCTAAATAAAGCGTCTCACCTCATACTTGGATGTGATAGTCTCACTCATACTTGCTCCCTCTATAACTCCACCAACTGGTTCAATCTCAACAATAGGATCAAGTTTCATACCTGCCTCATGGCTAAAAAAATTACCCTCGGCCTCTCCCTCCCTGGGCTCATCCCCGTCATCCACCCTGCCCGGAATCTCAAGCACACTCGAAGCTCTGCCAAGTCACTCCTCTTGGTTTCATCCTGCCGTACCTCACAATTCCAAAGGTCCTTTTGCTCTAGAGCCCCCTCCCTCGTGAATAACCTTCCTACCTGGCTAGTAAATGAAAACAGAATTGGCCCATTCAAAGCCCATCTTAAGGAACACCTCCAGGCCTCAAATACCTGTGATTGTCACTCAACCCCTATCCTTTCCCCTTCTAGCTGGCCAAAGACACTGGCCTGCCTCCCCAGGCTTTTAGTCCCAAGTTCTCATCCCTGAGCATCACCACTTATCCCTGACTGTACTAACTACCCTAGTTCCTGATTGTTGGCCTTCACTGTGTCATGGTCTTCTTTGCTGAATTCTGTCTCCATTTGAATTATTATGTAAAGTCTGTCTGTACTGTTTTTTTCTGTGACGTGGAACCTTTGTAAATGAGTCTTTGACTCAAAGGTATTTTCTGATTTCCTCAATAAATAAATAAATAAGCTATTTGTGTGTGTTGTTTGGGCCTATGAGATCTGCCAGAGTTTCAACCAGGCTACAAGGTGATGCTGACTGAAGGCCTTAAATGCCTTCAGTGCCCAGAAAGCATTGAAAGCCATGGAAAAGGCTGCAGTTTCTACTCCTGCTTCACCCTCGCTTTTGACCAGTAAGGATGTCTGCAAATAGGCTGTGATGATGTTGCCCTTCAAGAAACAGTCGTCGATGTCAAGTGACAAAGAAAAATCATTGTCAAAGACTGCCTCTTCTTCCAGTAGTAAACATAAAGACAAATTTGATTCACTGGTAAGGTTGTGGTCCCCATGAATATCGGGTACATCTTTGTCTGCACCTGCTCTGGCGGCATAGACTACAGGCCCCCGACCGTTGATGAAAAACTAAGATCAGGACTTGGCTCAGGCACTGCCATACCTGCTATGGATGGTATGTTGCTGTTGTTTGGCTCTAAACCTTTTGGACCCCTTTCAGAGTGCCATCGACTCCCAGGTTGTGCTCACATCTTTTTCAGACATGCTCCGTTGCCTTCTGCTGTCATTGCTGCTGGCGAGGTTCTGCCTTCGACAAAGCCACCTGAATCAGGGCCTTCGTCCACAGAGTCTAGAAGCTCCCCAATGATTCCTCTTCAGCCGCTGTCTATATCACTAGCTCCTTCTATTTTTTCCATAGAGATTTTTATCCTCTGTAGCCCTGGCAGGCGGCTACGGCCCTCCCAACAGAGGGACTCTCACTCTCTCTCTGGTCCTGCCGCTACTGCACTCGTCGATACCTGGTAATTCCTCCACGGATTGTCCCCTTTGGTGGGACCAGGAAGGAGGTTGCCGGCTTCTCCTCACTCCCAGAGACCCAGTCCAGAAGCCGGGGACGGCCCTCAGGAGCGCCAGACCATCATCGAGCCTGCCAGGCTTTTTTCCTTCATTTTTACCATCCCCCCGATCGATGTAAGGATGCCGGACCGAGCCTTCTGACCCTTACTGCCCTCCAGCCACTGCCAGAGGGCAGTCAACGAGTGTGACGACAAGTCTCCCCGAGAGAGGAAAGCAGTCTTCCATATGCTCAATCCTCTCTCTTCCCTGCTGACCCCTAGTGGCCTGGGCTCATTCCTGAACCTTGGTCGCTGATGTGGCATGAGGTGTAGTGATCAGCGCCTCAACCTCCAGCATCACTGGACCAGCCATTGCCAGCTCCTTCTGTTGTTGCCATCATTGTTCTTGATGACGCGGTGGAATATAATCCTGACCTCATGGATCTTAAGGGGAAAGAATATACGGGTGAAGAGCAGTTTGAAGAAGGAAACTTGCCTTCTAGCTCCACTGTATCATCCTGCAGCAAGGACTCTGTGGTATACACTTACAGGTCTCCACCTGAGGATCCATCCTTTCAGGGTCTACTTGGGTTTTGCTGCTGAGGAGGAATATTCCACTAAAAGGAATCTCATGGAATTTATGGAGGTTGCTTTCACACCTTGAGTTATTATTCCTCCTGTATATCCTGCATTAGAGGATGCTACCTTTGCTGCCTGTCATGGGGTCTGTACCCTGCCTACAGTTCCAAGGAAGGCTGATAAACAGTACCCTGCTGTTAAGCCTTATTATACTGCTCAGACTAAAACTGACTCTGTAGTCTTTATGGCTGCTCTTGATCTTTGTTGGTCCCCCTAGACACATGGGTACTTTGCCTCCAGACCAAGAATCCAGGATGTTGGATGTAATGGGGAAACGCACTTATGCCTCAGCATCCTTCAGCCTACGGATTGCTAATTACCAGGCTCATATAATAAAGTATCAGACTAGCCTATGTAAATCTGTATGTACTGCAGTTCAGGCTTTACCTGATGGTCCTGCCAAGACTGACTTGCATAAAATCACATCAGCTAGTTGTGATGTTGGCAGTATATGATGTGTCAGATTCCTCTGCCAGGGTTGCAGCTTCTGGTATCTGCATTAGATGTAATGCCTAACTCAGAGTAGCTGTTTTCAGTTTTACAACTTGTGACGGGAATGTGAGCATGTTAATATAACCTTTTTTTTGTAATTGTAATTAATTGTAATTATTTTCTTTTCTGCTTATTAAGTTATTCTCATAGAAGTTCCTTCTGTGATTGGAATGGCATGGAATGAACACAGTGGAGTTCAGGTCACATGTCCTAGCTGCTATCCCTTTTTCAGAGAGGCATCTGAGCAGCTAGGAAATGAAGTAATAAAAGAATGTGAGGGAGCTTGTAAGGATGGGATTCCCACACTCTGGAAATAGGACAAGAGGATGTCATAAAACCTTGGCGATAGGTTTCAGAGGTGCGATCATGCAATGAGGATGTTGCTAGGTGGGAAAGGACAATTTGGCCTGGCAGATGTAATCACATGCACATACACACACACATGCATTCACCATACACTCACATGGGTGGGGAATACTAAAGAGGGCTCTCACTATAGAGAGAGATGCCCCGTCCTACTGCTCCAAATACACAGATAGAAGAGTTTAAACCACAACTGTCTCTGACTTTCTACATCCTTTGAAGAGGGCCTGGGGTCTGTATCTTGGTGAGTGTTCCCCAATAGGAGGAGAGCCCCCACTCCTATAGCTAGCTTATCTGGATGAGGAAGGAACAGTCTTGGTTAATGTTTCTTTCAAGTTTGCTGGCAGGTAAATACAGATCCTAGTGTAAGACTAGATTGTGATTTTTTTGTTTAAGTAGTCTATCTGTGCAAACTGTTTTATTATACTTTCTTGTAAATGTATCTTTTTGTTTGCTATACATAGCTTGTTTGTAATATCTTGAAGCATTACATTAGTAAAGAATCTATATTTCTAATACCAGTGACTGAGCATCATTATTGCAAAAGTAAATTTAATATTTCTGCTGGGCGGAGTGAAAATTCTCTGTTTAAAGTTCGTCTACCCAATATTGCTGTGTTTGGCCTTCCAAGTCCCTGAGCAGGACAGAGGTATTTTCCTGGGGTAACCAGATGGTGGCAGCAGGAGAAGTGACTCAGACAAAACTCCCTAGAAGACAAGTGTAGGCGGCAGCCAGATGATAGCCAAACTCCGAGCATAAAAATAGCAACACAGCCGCAAGAGTTCATGCTAAGGCTACACTCCAGGATAAAAAACACAACCTCAAACGTTTTGGTTGTCTGATTCAGAGAACACTTTTATTTGTTAAAACTGCATGGTGCAGCACTACCACAAAACGCCAAACGTTTTTGAGCATAGACTCATGCTCTTTCTCAAAGTGCTTGGGAGTATGAGAAGGTTTTCTTTTTGGGGTGGGGTGATACAATGTTCAAGGGGGTTGATACAGTGCTCAAAAGGCTGGTGATCAACGTAGGAAACTTGCCAGATATTTACCATTTTGTTTCACTAGTGTAGGTCCAGTAATAAAAAAAAATTTTAAATTGGTAGTAAAGACTGTTTTCTGCCATTTCTCAATTTGATACGCTGTATGTACTAAACTGGCAGGATGTGGATTCAGATAATTTCATTGCTGATTGAATGACGTCAGCACTCACAAAGATTCTGCTGGCTTGTTTGAAAAAGTCTTGGTGTTTGTTTTTTTTGTGTGTGTTTTTTGTAAAACTATTAAACAAGAGAGACGAGACAAACAAAACAGCATTTATACTTAAGTTAATGCAGTATCTGGGCTTTATTTTTAACAAGTTTGTCCTCATCATGAACAAACAGTACATTTTAAAGCGTTGCATAAAGGAGTAGTACACCCTTATATCTTGGCAAATGTTATTTGTTTCCATGTCAACAGACAACTCTTGTGCAGCTGTTAGTGACATATGTGTTTGCTTTAGTTTTTTTTTTCACTATTCACACCAGCCCCTGTAACTAGCCTGGGGTCTTCATTTTCCAGTTGTTGAAATCTCGTTGCACCTGAGAGCTGCATTAGCATATGAGAATGTATTGTGTCAGCGCCCTTTAGACTTCACAGTCTGCTTACTTAGAATTCAACAAAACAAGCTGCAGCAAGGCGTGAAATACCACGTTTACCTTCAATCAACTTTACAGACCATCTTAGATGTAATGCATTTTTCCCCCTTTAAATTGCATTCAGTCTGTGTGTTTCTGGAAAGGTTTACGTGGTGTAAATGGGTGGTGTGGCATCATGTTCTCATATGACAATGCAGCTCTCAGGGACAATGAGATTTCAACAACCAGAAAATGGACATCCCCCAGATTAGTTACAGGGGCTGGTGTGAACAATGGAAACAAACTAAAGCAAACACACTTGTCCCCAGCAGTTACACAGAAAGAGTACTCTGTTGCAGATCTTGGTGTCATCTGCAAATAGACAAACCTTACCCTCTAGTCCATCTGCAATGTCACTAATGAAGATATTGAAGAGGACCGGCCCCAGGACTGATCCCTGAGGTACCCCACTTGTGACTTGCATCTCTTCTGACTGTATACCATTTACCACCACTCTCTGTTTTCTGCCCTTCAACCAGTTTGCCACCCAGTTGACCAACTTCTGGCACACCCCGAGCCCACCCAGCTTGTTTATCAGTCTTCTATGTGGAACAGTGTCGAAAGCTTTGCTGAAGTCAAGGTAGGCGACATCAACTGCTCCCCCTTGGTCCACCACTCTGGTTACCCAGTCAAAGAAATCTATGAGATTAGTTTGGCAGGACCTTCCTTTTGTAAACCCATGCTGTCTTGGATCCTGTGCCCCTATGGATTCCAGGTGTTGCACTATCCTTTCCTTAAGGTGTGCCTCCATAATCTTGCCCACTACTGAGGTAAGACTGACTGGTCTATAGTTCCCTGCCTCCTTCCTGCTACCACTCTTGTGGAGCGGGATCACATGAGCCCTTCTCCAGTCTTCTGGGACCTCTCCTGTGCTCAAAGACTCTGTACAGTTCTGTTAATGGCTCTGCTAGTTCCACCCTTAGCTCCTTAAGTACACTGGGATGTATGCCATCAGGTCCCATTGCCTTGTCCACCCTGAGCTTATCAAGCTCTTGTAGGACCCTTTCTTTTATGAAAGGAGTAGTGCTCACCTCCCTCCCCCCTGTGCCCATGGTGCAGAGCTGTGGGCCCTGTCCTACCTTCTCTTCAGTAAATACTGAGCAAAAGTTATCTTTCTAGGGACATGGATATGCCATTCATCCACACTGTCCGGCAGGTTCCTTGCCGCTTTAAATCTTGCTGGAAGGTCTTCAAGTTGGCTCCTCCCACCCACCTGGGTGGTAAAACTCTGGGCTCCGCCCCATGACTCCAGATCTTCCATACCGCTTGGAAGCTCAGGTTCCCTCCTTAGCGCTCTGCGTTTTTCGACTGGTTCCTGATTCTTCGGTTTGTCCAAATTTAGTTTTGAAGTTTTTCTAAACTTCGGTCTTCCTTTCCCTCGTGGCCACGATGGACAATTCGTTTCCCGGCTCTCGGAGGTGCCCTGGCAGGTGGAATATCTCCAGGACTGATTCGCACTCCACGTGCGTATACTGCCTCGACTTGGACCATGACCTGCAGGCCTGCGAGTTGTGCCGCACTCTTTCGGCCAACGTCCTGGAGGATCGTGCTGCCTGATTGGGGCTCGGGTGCTCGAGTTTTCCCCGCCGTAAACCCAAAGAGGCTCACAGGCCCACAAGGCTGACTCGCTGAGCAGCCTCTCGAGCACTCTATTGTCTCTTGAGGAGGAGGTCCAGGCCACATCTCCTCCTCCTCGGTCGCGGCATGTATCCTGCTTTCTCTGAGTTCCTCTCATTCGGCTTCATTCAAGGAGCTTCGCCAGTCCCTTTCCACGAAGGGAGAGGGACCATCGGGTCATGCCTCTCGGCCCAAGATGAGGGAGTCGAAAGGTAAGTCCCATCGTTGGCGTTTGTGGGAGCGGGAGAGCTCTCCTTCCCCGGACCGTCGACCATCTACTTTGGTCGAGGTTGCGGCTCAGGCTGCTGGCTTCTCGGTGTCCCCGTCAGGCCAGCCTGCCAAGACTCCCGTCGACGTAGTAGAGTTTTCTCTCGACCAGTCAGCCGGGTGGTCGACTGAAAGAGTCGTCAACCCTCCTCTGCCGGTTCCCCCGGCGGAGACTGAGGTTCTGCCTGCGCCTTCGGGGTAGCAGTCCTCAGTCAAAGTGTCCGAGCCGAGGGAAGAGCGGGTGCCCCCCGCCCCTTCCCAGATCCGCCTCGGTTTCACCGAGGGTCTCGGTCGTCTTGGTCAAGTCGCTCCCGCTGACTTCGGCGGTCTCGGTCTGGGCACTGAGTTAAGTGGCAACACCATTCCTCTTCCTCATCCTCCTCGGATGAGGAGAGGTTCCGACGCAGGTTGCGTCGACGTTACGAGGAGCTTATGTGGCAGCAGTTGCTGTTGTCCGGGAATCAATTGACTCCGATTCATTCCCCAGCCATCAAGTGGCTGCCGCCTTAACGGCCGAAGCAACTGCTCGCCACAGTCGAGATGCACATTTCTGGGCCTGTTGCTTGACCAAATCTAGCTGCCCCACCAATTATGGTGGAACCTCAGCCGGGTCACGGCCTGCCCCGCAGGTTGTCAGTCACCCTCACTCCCGGCCACTCCCGGCAGGTGAAGGGTGGCTCAGGCCTGAGGCAGCTCTTTGCAGACCCTTCGCGGAGTCCGATGATGACTCCTCCTTGTTCCCCAGGCGGGGGGGCCTGGAGTCCCCCCGGGGCCAGTCTCTGGACGATAGCCCATCGTCCTTCCTGGGTCTGCTTAGGCTCATCTCGGAGTTTACCGGGATGCAGCTCAAGCCCGTGTCCAGACGGGCCTATTATCCCCTTACGGAGATCCTAGACCAAGGGGATTCGCCCACGGAGGCCTTCCCTGTGGCTGAGGCCATTGTCGGCCCAGCCTTGGAGCTTTGGCAGCAGCCTGCTTCCTGTCCTGCACCCTCGGCCAGGATGGCCAGGAAGTATGTGGTCTCTATCGGCTCTTTGCCCAGTTTCTCGGAGTACCCCCCCCCCCGCTGAGGGGTTAGTTACCGATAACGTCTTCCAACGTTCCGGGTACGCTCAGGATGTGGATAGGCCTCCCGACAAGGAGTCCTGAAGGCTGTACCATGTCGGGCGCAAGGTTTACGCTGCGTCCTCCCTTGGCCGCGCTGATGGCACATTTCTCCCATGCCCTCATGGGCTCCCTGGATGAGATGATCCCTCATCTCCCTACCAACCTGCGGACTATGGCCTGTCAGGTGCGGGACCAGGGAATGGTGGTGGCTAAACAGCAGCTTCAGACTGCTCTGGACATAGGTGATTCCTGTGCCAGGTCAGTAGCGGCCGTGGTGGCCATGCGCCGCAGAGCGTGGCTGAGGATATCCACCTTCTCGGCAGATACCCAGCACAAGTTGGTGGACATCTCCTTCTCGGGGACTGACCTCTTCGGCCCTGGAGTGAAGGGACACCTCCAGTGGATCAAAAAGTGCAATGCCACTCTGGACTCGGTCTCCTCCGCCCAGAGGGACAAGGGCCATGGGCAACATCAGCGTAAGTCCCTTCGTCCTCCGGCCCCTGCGGCACGAACAGGCCATCAGCACCAGCGCGAGGGCCAGCAGGCTTGCGTTGGGCATCCCAAACCCAAGCCAGTGGTTTCTTGTAATGGGAAGCAAGGAGGTAAGGGTCCAGGTGCTCCCTTGGCCGGTCCCTCCTCCTAGCCTGCTCAGTGATGGGTTGAGGGGCCGCCCCCAACCTCACCACCCTCCCCTGGGTCCCCCCCCGTGGGGGGACGGCTCCGCCGCTTCCCTTCCGCCTGGTCCGCTATCACACGAACCGTTGGGTGTGGGAGATGGTAGGTAAGGGCCTGTCTCCGGTTTTTAAACAGGCCCTTCCCTTTCGAGTCGTTGCCCCCGGGGGACCACGGGGTCCGGAGCCATGCTGTCGGCTCGCCGAGCCGATATTGCCCTGTGCCTCGGGATAGAGGTGATCAGGAAGGTGGCGGATGTTCCTCCAGACCCGGGGTTTGTGTCCAGGTATTTCCTGGTCCCCAGACGGATGGGGGGCTGGTGCCCTATTCTCGACCTGCACGACCTGAACAAGTTCCTAAGGTCTCGGACATTCAGGATGGTCACTCTGACTCAGATAATACCATCCTTGGAACGAGGCATGTGGTTCTGTTCCCTGGACCTCCAGGATGCCTTCTTCACGTTCTGATCCGTCCGTCTCATCAGAGATTCCTCCGCTTCAGAGCGGAGGGATCCCTTTACGAGTTCCGGGCCATGCCCTTCGGCCTCTCGCCAGCTTCCAGAGTCTTCACCAATGCATGGCAGTGGTGACAGCATTCCTGCAGTGCCGAAGGGTACAGGCATACCCCTACCTGGATAGCTGATTGATTGCAGCCCCTCCAGAGCGGAGGTGGAGCGGTCCAGAGTTCTGGCCCTCCAGGCTGCTCTCAGATTGGCCTCCTCTTCAACGAGGCCAAGTCGGAACCCGTGCCGAAGCAGGTGATGGTATTCATCGGGGCAGAGCTCGACTCTTTCGAGCCAGAGCTTGGCTCCCGGCGGACAGGGCCGAGGTTCTTCCTCCTTTGCCCAGTCATTTCTGGTTGGGAAACCGCGCCCTGCCTGGGACTTCTTGCGCCTCCTGGGCTTATGACGGCCTGCCCCAGCGTGGTCCATTGGGCCCGCTGGTACATGCGTCCCCTTCAGTGGGGACTGACCGGCCGGTGGTCACAATGCTGCGATCCATTGGACCAGCCCGTGACAGCGACCCAGGAGATGTGGAACGCTCTCCAGTGGTGGACCGTTCCCGCACATCTGCAGGAGGGCATCCCGTTCGTCCACCCTGAGTCGATGGTTTCTCTATCGACCGATGCATCTCTGATGGGTTGGGGTACCCATCCGGGGGAGCACAGAGCGCACGGCCTCTGGTCCCCTTGGGAGTCCCGATGCCATATTAGCCTGCTGGAGTTCCGAGCGGTCTGCCTAGCTCTTACCGCCTTCGCTCCGTTTCTGCAGGGTTAAGTGGTTCACGTCCTGACGGACAATACCACGACCATGTGCTTCCTAAACCGCCAGGACCGGACGCGCTCCTTGTCGTTATGTAAGGAGGCTCTCCGCATATGGTCTGCCGTGCGCAGCCTGGTATCGGATTCCTAGCCGTTTAGGTGGCAAGAGCCTCCAACACCCTGGTCGATGCCCTAGGCCGGATAGGGGCTGCGTCTCACGAGGGGTTCTCTCCTGCCGGAGGTAGCACAAGATCTGTTCTCCCACTTGGTCATGCCTTGGGCGGACCCTTTTTCCCTCCAGCGAGAGTGCGAAGCTGAGACTGTTTCATGCCCGCCCTCCTCAGCAGGGCTCGCTGCAGGGGGATGCCTTTCGAGGCCATGGACCCCGGACATCTTCTTCGCCTTCCCCCCATTCCCTTGATCCACAAGGTGCTTCTCAAGGCGAGGGGGGACAAGGCGCAGGTGATTCTGGTAGCACCAGACTGGTTCCGCCAGCTCTGGTATCCGGCTTCCAGCCCGCCCGGACCTGATCTCTGTTATCAGGGGAAGGTATTCCATCCGGACCTTCAGTCCCTGCACCTGATGGCCTGGTTCCTGAGCGGCTAGATTCCAGGCCTTGGGTCTTCCGGCGAGGTCCTCAACATTGTTGAGGCGTCCCGTCAGGAGTCGACCAGCTAATGCTGTGCCATCAAATGGAAGAGTTCCTCCATTTGGTGTTAGGGAAAGGGTCTGGACCCTTTCTCCTGTTCCTCGGCAAGCATTCCAGACTACCTGTGGTCCTTTCTTAGCAAGGGCTTTGGTCGACGACCCTTAAGGTGCACCTGGCAGCCATCTCTGCCCTCCGGGCGCAGGCCGGAAAGCAGTCGGTGGCGCGGGAGAAGGTGGTCGGGCGCTTTTCTAAGGCCTTGATCACATTTCCCTTCCGGTGTGAAATCTTCCACCTCCGTGGGATCTACTGCTGGTATTGGCCAAGCTCACGGGCAAGCCATTCGAACCAATACACAGGTGTGATATCTCCCACCTGTTGTGGATGACTGCCTTCTTGGTGGCTATCACGTCAACCAGAAGGACGGGAGAGCTCCAGGAGCTCCTTCGAGTCTCCCTATCTGGTCTTCCACAGGGACAAGGTTGTCCTGCACCCCACCCGAAGTTCCTTGCGAAGGTGGTCTCGGAGCTTCACCTTAACCAAGTGTTGACTCTGCGGGTGTTCTACCCCAATCACACCTCGGAGGCCGAATATAGGCTCCATATTGGACCCTAGTTGAGCGCTCGCTTTCTTAAGGAGCGTACGGCTGAAGTTCGGGGAGAGGTTTGCCAGCTGTTTGTCACCTATGCTGAAGCCACACCTGGCAGACCTGCAGCCAAGTGGACGATGAGCAGGTGGGTCACCTCCTGCATAGATCTCTGCTGTAGGTTGGTGGGCATGGAGCCTTCCAGAGGGATAAGAGCTCATTTTACCTGTCATACCGCTGCATCGGTGGCTGCTTCCGGGGATGTCCTTATCCAGGATATCTGCAGGGCTGCTACCTGGAAGTCGGCACATACCTTAATTACCCACTACCGCATCGACCTTGGGTCACGCCGAATGCTGGTTTTGGGGCCTCGGTTCTCCAGTCTCTATTCCCTAAGTAGGGGGTGTGCGTCGTGCCTCCCTCCTCCCGGAGAACTGCTAGGAGTCTGCCAGACAGTGTGGATGAACAACATATCCATGTCCTAGAAATAGGTTACTCACCTGTAACAGGAGTTCTAGGAATGGTATATATTGTTCATCCCTGACTCTAACCTCCAACCCGATGAACAACCTGGCTTCCAGCGGGCTAGATCTGGCGTCATGGGGCGGAGCCGAGAGTTTTACCACCCGGGTGGGTGGGAGGAGCCAGCTTGAAGACCTTCTGGCAAGATTTAAAGTGGCAAGGAACCTGCCAGACGATGTGGATGAACAACATATACCATTCCTACAACTCCTGTTACAGGTGAGTAACCTGTATATTCAGGATAGATGCTTTTACAGGGTCCTCCTCCTCACATGCCCCCTTGTCTCCTTTGAGCTTAGCAATACCCCCTCTGGACTTTCTCCTTTCACTAATGTATCTATAGAAAGTCTTGTCACCTTCTTTTACTGTTCGTGCTAGTGTTTCCTCAGTTTGGGACTTTGTCTGCCTTACTGCCTTCCCTGCTTCCCTTAGGGCAGTGTGGTATGCCTCTCTAGCTTCATCCCGCTGTGTTCCCTTACATTTCCTGAAGGCCAGCCTTTTGGCTCTGACCTTTTCTGCTACTGTATTTGAGAACCAAAGTGGTTTCAGTTTGTTGTGTGGTTCTTAAGTGTAGTTACATCAGGTTTCAATCAGCTGTGGAATAGCTTCAGACTTCAAGGCAAGGCAGCTGTCAGAAATGAATTAAGGTTTAGCTACAGCTGAGTTAGCACTATTTAAAGGGGCTCCGTAGGCCCATGGGGGGCTTCATTTCACAATAAGCACTGAGTTATACTTGGGTCCTTCTAGACTGTGATAATTGGGGGGAATTCATGACTTTATTCAGAGAGAATCGGTAGTATTGTAACATTTTTTGCTCAGAGTCCCTTTCCTACTCTGGATCCCTCAAGAGAGTGACAGCAATCTCCTGCAGAGCTTTTGTTACTTCACCAGCACCACCGCTGGCATTGTAAAGGTCCCAGCATACCCGACTTTTCGTTGAGACAGTTAAAGCACCATGACTGTCCAGTGATGCACTATTCTAGTCACGTAGCCTTTTAAAATGTATTTTCTCATTCATCATTTTTATAAAAATACTTTTACCAGAATTTAACTTTCAAAATTTTGTGTGGAACCCTTGAAAATCTACAGGGGGTTGGGGGCTAGATTCTTCAGACAAAATTCTGGCAAATTGTCAAAGCTGTGCCCTGCTTATAACATTACAGTCTGCTGCTGTAGAGATAAGTGCCGTGCCCCAAGCAGAGGAAATATGACCTCAATTAGGGGGATTATCACTGAGATCAGATAAACTTTAAGGGTCTAAGATCCTATTTTCTTTTCACTAATTGCACTTTGTTAATTTGTAAGTCCTAATGTTGTCATGTGTGATCTCTATTACCATGCTTGTAACGCATCGTTGCCATCTACCTGTAATGTCATTTCACTGTGTATTGCTGTGTAAGTCTTCCATGTTCTGCCTGAAAATAGGCATCTGCCTAGTGCACTTGCCTGGTTAAGCAATTCAGTAAACAAATAAATAAAATCCCGTAGTAATTATATTGTGATTAAGATGGCTTAAAATGTGTAATTCTTTTTAGAATACTGTGCATGTGAAATCTGTTGGTCCCAACCATAGTTTTTTTTTTGTTTGCTGGTGGCCGATGTGAGGTGTCCCCCCTTCAAAGATGATTGTAGTAGCCTGCTTGGGGCCCTTTGTTTGTGAGGAAGGTTTTCTGTGGTTCTCCCTTTTTTATCTATTGCTGTCTGCTCCTCATCCTTTAACAGAGTGCAGCAGGCCACTCGCACCCCTTTGTGATCTGTTGCAGCATATTTGTACAGAGGAGGCAGCATTGTGGTCTAGTGGTTTGAGAACTGATTTCAGAACTGGGAGATCACAGGTTCAAACACTGCTAGATCTAAATACTGTGTGAACTTCTTAGTGCTTTCAGTCCAAGGGAGAATGAGGACCACACTACAAAGGAGATGTTGCATCTCAACTGGGCTATCGTGGGTAAATAAGTTTTAAAATAAATAAAAGACTAAAATAATAGGGCCTTGCTTTACGGCCCTTTTGAATGTTTTTTTTTTAAGTAGGTAGTGTAGTGTAGTGGTTAAGGGTGCTGAGCTGCAAACCTGGACACCTGGGTTTGAATTCCATCAGCCCCCACTTATATACTTTGTGACCTCGAGCAAGTCACTTAACTTCCTTGTGCTCCCAGGTCACACCTGGAAACAAGCTCCGGCTTAGTGTGCCTTTCTAGGTCAAACAATTTCCCCTTTCCTTTCCCTTTGCTGGCTGTTCAGGAAGTTCCTTTGTAACAAGTCTGTCCCTCTTTGCTCCTGCCCTTCTTAGGCCATCTTCTTTATCTTATCACCACCCACTTAGACCAGTTGTTTGGCTCACTATAGTCCATTTGTGCCCTCTTTTGTCCAGCAAGCATGTCTACTATACTGTTTGTCTTAGGAGCTCTATTCCTTGTCCAAAGGTACCAGAGGAGCTGAGGTCCTAGTAAAAACCTTAACATAGCTTTCAGGATGCAGTCTTTTTATTTATTTATTTGTACGTCAAAACCTTTGAGCCAGAGGCTCATTTCCAAAGGTACCTCATCACAAAGAGGACAAATACATTACAACATTTTGTTACATCATTGTGGTTACAGCTTTGGCAGTCACATGCATTTATTTCTTTGTTACATCATTTTGGTTACAGGTTTGGCATTCACAAGCTTTTACAGTTATTTGGATACAGAGTAACAGATTAAACATACATTGGTATAAGCATACACGCAGTAGTGTGCAGAGACTACAGGAGGTAAAAAATTCAGAGGGCTATGGGACGTGGTTGGTGCTTGGTTTGGGTGAGGAGCCACTCAATGAGTTTTGTCAGGTTTTGTGTTTAGGATGGTGTGAGATTCCTGTGGAAAATGGTTCTGGAAGTTAAAAGGTAAAATGCTCCTCTACGTTTCAAGTCAGGGTTGGCCGATAAAGAAAGCTCCCTACCACCTCTCTGCCCTCAAAATCCTGAGGGAGCAGCCAAGCGAACCTCCAGCACAGAGACTTCTGTTAATCCTTTCAGGAGGGCAACAGAGCGAAACGCTGAAGTAAACCAACTGTCTGACTTTGGGGAATATTCTCCTCTCTTTCCTCTGCAGCCTCCACCACATTGTCTCCACCACTGCCGCTTGCCTAATTATAGAAAGAAAGACCCCGTCCAAGGCAGCACAGCATACACACTATTTGAAAAATCACTGATAAATGAAAAATAAAACAATTGTTCTACTTAATCTTTTACCTGACTTCAAATACAGAGTGGGAGATGATGTTTGTGTGGAGTAATCACAGTGAACAGAATAAACGTGTCTGTCCTGCTTAGAGTGAGCAGCTTGGCTGAGAAAACAGCTGCCTCAGATAAACAAAGCATTGTTTTGGCAAGATGTAAAGCCGGCCTTTTGCACTGATTTGCAAATACAGAGAATTATACTAATTTACCTGCCATACTAGGAAGGCTGTTTATAACTGGTTACCAGTGGTCCGGTTTTGAATAATAGAACTATGTGGCAATTGAAGTAATCCTGCTGTGATAGGGATAGACTCCCTAGTGTGGCAGAATGAGTCATGCCGTATTGTATGGCAGGATGACAGTAATCCTGCTTGATGGAATAAACTGTCTAGTGGGGTGGAATGGGACTGGCCATTTTGTACAGTGGGATCATAGTCTGGGTAGGCAATGCTTTCGTACTGGGACATGCTATAGAGTGTACTGGGATGGGACAGGCCAAATGGCACAGCAGAATTAGTCTGGGTAATCCAGTTGTAAATAGAATAGGCTGTCCAGTACAGTGGGATTGAACATACCATATTGTACAGCGGGACCAGTCTTGGCAATCCTGCTGTGATGGGATCCATAATGTCACCCATAATGTTAATGTTTAAATATATTTTAGTTGCTATTGCCTTCATTGCTGTGTTTTACTCAGTTTTCCAACTTGTCACTCACTGGTTCTGTCTGTGATGCAAGCTGCCTATATTTGCATTTTTATTTTCACTATTTCCATGAAATCACCTCTTCTTCTGTGCTACTCCTAGCACTAGTGTGTTTAGCATGACTCCCTGGTAGTGCATCTGCTGCCTGCAAGCTAGTAATTATATTGTGATACTGCTTGATAGTTTCAACCTTACATCTAGTACTTGCACTTCCTAATACCCGCAGTCTGGTGTTGTTTAAATTGTGATATTGCTTGTTCCCCCTTCACAGTCCGTTCTCACCTCACTGGGTGAGCACTAGTGGGGAAAAAAAGGTTTAGCCACATGCTGCTATTTGTAGTATTTGTGATAAATTATAGTGGAATTACAATATTTTTCATTAACCAGATTGCATTTTTTATATGTCACATATGATTTTAATTAGCTGTTGGCTACTGTGGCTGTCATTTGTACTTGCCCTGTCCCATGCTTATTTTTTGTCTCACCATGATGCTGCTCACGTTGCTTACTCTTGTCCCCCCTCCCGGCTCATTATCTCCCTGCTCTTCCTCCATGCAGAAGATGTTGAGCTGAACCCTGGTCGCCTCTCTTGTTTGCCTCTCCTTCCCCATCCCCAAGTGACTGGCAGTGTTCCACCTCAGTGCTTGGAGCCTGTTGACCAAAATTGACCACGTCCAACTGCAGATGTTACAAGTCAAGCCATATATTGTGGTCTTCGATCTCTGGCTCGCCCCCAGATCCGTTACACCAGCATTGCCTTGACTGGCCATGCTCTATGCTACCAAGACCATGACAAGAGGGAGGGAAGGAAGAGCGCCCTTGGCCTCCGGTTTCATGTTCTTTGCTCCTCCGTTCCCTTCTCACACAAGCTCGTAGTACGCCGACTCATGTTCTTCACTCCCTTTATTCGGTAGTGGGGATTATTACTGTCTTAACCCTAAACCTGATTCCCTCCTTAACATTTTCTCCTCCCTTTCCTCTGAGGAATGCCTAATGTGGGGCATCTTAACACCAACTGGTCCAACCTCCTTCTCTATTTAAGAAACAAAATGATATTCAAAAAAAATATCCTGTCACACAACGCGTCTTTGAGTCAACCAGACTTAGACTTTCCACTTCCAGTACCCCCCCAATTGTGTAATCTTTCCCTGGATTTTTGTTTCCCAGGTGCATTATTTTGCACTTCTTTGCATTGAATCCAAGCTGCCATACTTCTGACCATTCCTCCAACCTTGCCAAGTCCCTTCTCATCCTTTCCATGCCTCCTTGTGTATCAACCCTGTTGCAGATCTTTTTGTCATCTGCAAAGAGGCATACTTTTCCTTCCAGTCCCTCTGCAATGTCACTTATAAAGATGTTAAAAAGGACTGGACCCAGTACTGAACCCTGCGGTACCCCACTAATAACTCATCTTTCTTCAGAGTGGACTCCATTTACAATTACCTTCTGTGTCCTGTTGTCCAGCCAGTGTTTTACCCAGGCTACCACCCTGGGACCCACTCCCAGGCTGGTTAATTTGACAATTAATCTTTTGTGTGGGAATGTGTCAAATGCCTTGCTAAAGTCTAGGTAGGCCATGTCCACAGCCCCTCCCTGGTCTACTGCTTTGGTCACCCAGTCAAAGAAATCAATTAGATTCGTCTGACATGACCTTCCCGCTGTGAACCCTTGCTGCCTTGGATCCTGTGCCCCACTGGCCTCTAAGTACTCAATAATTCTTTCCTTCAGAAGTGATTCCATCACTTTCCCTACCACAGAGGTGAAACAAATAGATCTGTAGTTTTCTGCCTCTGTCTTGGTCCCCCTTTTGTGAAGGGGAATCACATCTGCCTTCCTCCAGTCCTCAGGTACCACACCATCCTCCCATGATTTGTTAAAAAGGGTAGTCAGTGGTTTCACTAGTTCTCCCCTTAATTCTTTTAGAATTCTGTGGTGGATTCCATCAGACCCTATTGCTTTGTCCACCTTCAGTTTTAGGAGTTCTTTCAGAACCCTTTCTTTTGTGAAAGGACTGGGATAGACACCCCCCCCCCCCAAATCCAGAGTGCTTCTGTTAATTGGATTATGCACTCGCCTCCTCCTCTTTGTGAATACTGAGCAGAAATATGTCAATATCCCTGCTTTTTCACTGTCCCCCTTTGCCCACCCACTGTCCATTCTATTCAGCCTCTGTCCCTCCCTTTGTCTTTCTACACTCCCTGATGTACCTATAAAAGGTTTTATCCCTCTTCTTAACCGAGTTGGCTATCTTTTCCTCAGTTTGGGCCTTTGATATTCTTACTTCCCTCCCTGCTTCCTTCTGCTTAACTGGTACAGCTCTCTGTCCTGCTCCTTCTGTGTTTCCTTATACTTCCTGAATGCTATCTTTTTCTCCTTGACTTTCCCCACCACCTCTTTTGAGAACCATAGTGGCTTTTTCTTTCATTTTGATTTGTTTATTTGCTTCACACAAAGGCTTGTTGCCTCTGTGATGGCAGTTTTGATGCATGTTTCCCCATTGTTGCTCCACTCCTCCTCCTAGCCTGTTTGCTAGTGCTTTTCTAAGGCACTCTCCCATCTTGCCAAAGTCAGCCCTCCTGAAGTCCAGTACCCTCACTTTTGTATGGCTTGACTCTGTAGCTGAGTTTATCGTGAACCACACTGTTTGATGGTCACTGGTTCCCAGATCTTATCACTGTCCCCATTTTAAAGTAAGAGGTCTAAGATTGCTCCCTCACGAGTGGGTTCCGAAGCTAGCTGTCTGAGGCATGCCACCTGTAGGGCATCGAGAATGGCCCTGCTCTTGGATGTGGCTGCAGCAAATGTGCTCCTGTTAACATCTGGCATATTCAGGTCTCCCATCAACAGTATCTCCCCTTTCTCTGCCATCCTAAGAATGCCTTCTATCATATCCTTGTCCATTCCCTCCCCCTGACATTGGGGTCTGTATACAACCCCTGTGCGGATTGTGGTGCCATTTCCAGTCTCTAAGGTGACCCACAGTGCCTACTCTCCTTCCTGTTTACTCTTTTGTTCAGCGGCTTTTATCCCTTCTTATACATAAAGAGCTACTCCTCCCCCTCTTCTCCCTTCCCTGTCTCTCCTGTAGGTTATGTACCCTGGTATGTTAACATCACAGTCATGGTTCTCTGTGTACCACATTTCTGTGACTGCTACAATATCCAGTCATCCCTCTTCTATCAAGGCCACCAGCTCAGGGAGCTTTTGCCCAGACTACTGGCATTGGTACTCATTACCCTCCATTTCCTGATGGCCTTACTCCCTTTTGCCCCATCCCTGTCCTTATTGCCTTTGTCACTTTCTATATTTACCCCTGCCCTTCTCTCTATCGACATCTCTATCTTGGTGTTTACCTCACTTACTACCTTGACTTTTTTTTGGTGGGGGGGGCTAGGATTTCCCTGCTTCTTTCCAGTGCTCCCCCTCTTGGCTAGTTTAAATGCTTGCCAATGAAGCATTTAAACCTGTCACCTAGGATCCTGGTTCCCCTCCTGGACAGATGCAGCCCATCATGCCAGTATAGGCCTGCATCACTCCAGGTGGACCCCCAGTCCCCAGTGAAGCCAAATCCCTGAGCTCTGCACCAGTTTTTCAACCACTGACTGAATCCCATGGTGTGGAGCACCCTAGCCTCACCTACGCCATAGACAGACAGCACCTCCGAGAAGGTTACCATGCGTGCTACTTGTTTAAGGCCCTTCCCCAACTCCACAAACTCTTCCTGCACTGCTCTGATCCCTTTCTTAGCCATGTCATTTGTCCCTAGGTGGACAGTGACATCCATCTCCCTCTCCTGTGCAGCTGTTCTGGCGATCCTGAGGATTCGCTCCTTGTCCTTCCAAGCCATGGCGCCAGGCAGGCACCTTACCTCCCTCTCCCCTTCCTCTCCCAGTTCTACCTTCCTAACAATGGAGTCCCCCACCAGGAGTTGTTTCCTTCCTCTGTGGGGTCCCATGCCACCCTCCTGTGGGTCTCCTTTGTGGAGGTTCCCAGCATCCTCCTTGGTCTCCACTGCGGGTGCCTCCATAGAGGAACCACACTTTGCTGGAACGGTATATGAATTGTAGAGAGGCTCAACTGGAGGGATGTGCCTCTGTTCTACCACCCTTACCCTCCCTGAGCCCACTGTGGTCCAACCGCTCCTCTTTCTTGGTAACCTCTGGGGCAACAGCAGTGGCCCTGGTGGTCCCTGGATGGAAGAGGAGGTCCCACAAATCCTGGCCAACTCAGCCTGGAGATGAGCAACCTCCTCCCTCAGGCCAGAGAGGTGCCTGCAGATGGGACAACACCGCATCCTCCAGACGTCTCCCGGAAGACTGCTGCTCCACAGCCACTGTACTGCACCACTCTCATCATTTCTTACTTCTGGCCCCTTCACTGTTGTTTGGAATCCTTACTCTTTCCTTTGTTTTTGGTTTTTTTTCTTCTCTCCCTACTTACTTACTGCCTCTGTGCCCTTTAAGCTCCTGATTGTCCTGTTCTGAGACAAGAAGATCCTATATTTCTCAATAGACCCCTTACTTGCTCAGAGTCAGACCTCCAGCAGCTGGGGAGCGGAGAACTACTCTTGCCCTTCTAGGATGGTGAGTCTTTGGTAGCTTTGTGATCACTCACTTCCTGCTCCCAAACAGGAAGTTCCTGTTGCCAGTCAAATCCTATGCCTATAAAAGCAAAACTAGCTTTGGGTGGGAGGGAAGGAGGTCAATATAGTCCCAGTAGAGAAGTCTAGTCACTTGGAAGTATAAGCTATTTTTATGTGACCTAAAATTAACTGGTGTATCCCAGAATGCAATACCACACTGGGCCCTTAAGTCTGGATCATTCAGTATTTTGAATAATAACAGGATGTCACCCCTTAACCTTCTCTCCTCCAGACTAACAAACCAACCTCTTTCAGTTTCTTCAAGTAAATTATATTTCTGAGCCATGGAATCAGTCTAGTCACCCTCCTCTGGACCCACTCTATCAGATTAATGTCACCCTTCAGATATGGGGAGCAAAAGGGGGACCCATAATCCAGATGAAGTTTTACGTAAATTCTTTTTTTTTTTTTTGTCCTACGCCCCGGAGCCTGCGGGTGACTGTGGCCGTCTCCTGAAGGGACTCATCCTTCGGCCCTGCACGTCCCCACTCAGCCAGCCCCCAGTAGTTCCCCTGCAGTGGGGACAGGGAGTGGAGCGCTGGCTTTTCTCTCCTCCCCCCCGCAGCACAAATCCAGAATCCAGAGGTGGCACAGGGATGCTGGGCCATCATGGAGCCCGCCAGGAACTTTTTCCTCTTTTCTCCCCCCCCCCACCGATGTATGGATGTCGCCACGTGTCTCCCGACCCATACTACCCTCCAGCTACCACCAGAGCACAGCCAACAAATGGGACAACAGACCTTCCACCCCTGAGAGAGGAGAGCAGTCCTCCGAACGTTCGATCCTCTCTCACCCCTGCCAACCCCCGTGGTCTGGGCTTGTTCCCAAACCCAGGTTACCAGCGTGTTGCGAGGTGTAACGATCAGTGCCTTAACCTCCAGCACCATTGGGCCGGCTGGTTTTACGTAAATTCTGTATAAGGGGAAAATACACTGGTCACTCCTAGATACAAAGGATCTTTTTATAGTTCTTAACAGCCTATTTGCTGTAATTGTAATTATCTTCCTGGATATAAAGTCTCCACCACTCATTCACACTAATAGGAGTATGTTGGAACTGATAAGGACCCAGCGGGAGCAAACTTCATGCAGGAGGGCCAGCGCCTGAGATGGAGCTGCGAGGAAGCAGCACCGTGAGCCCGGCGTGTGTTGTAATGACTATCTTGGCGTCGACCCTCCAACTGCCTCAGTTCCTTTTTTCCTGCCGCCAAGTGCGCTTCAGTGATGATGTCGCTCACCCGCCTGGAGTCAAACTTCAAACTAGCAGCTTAGTTTTAAGTTTATTGTTTTGTATTTCATCTTCGATAAGTACCGATTATATTAATAAATTCTACTTATAAGAAGAGAAGTCTTCAGCTTTCCATTGACAGAGTCGGCCACAAGTGGGGCCGGTGACGGTTGGGAGACTTCGTATGAAAGCTGTTCAGCCAGAGGGGCCGGGTCTGGTCCGCTGCCCTCCCTGGGGTGTCTGACAACGAAATGTCCAGTGCTTGGGGCAATGGGCGGTCCCCTCGAAGGCATGAAAAGAAACAGTCCCATTCATGGCACTGTTCGGCCTTGAGTTCTTCTCCGGTCCACCAGTCAAAGAAGAAACGGCATCACTCAAGGTCGCCCTCTGGTACGTCTGCGCCTAGACGGTCGAATATTAGGGTCAGGAGCTGGTCTCCGCCTCTTGCGGAATTGCCAGTTTCTGTCTCTGGTAGGTGGTCTGTTCGACACTGGAGCCCCTCTCTGCCTATTAGAGGGGCTTCCGATGAGCAGTTTCACCATTGGGCCACTCTTATGGAGCAGTGGGCTCGGAGGTTGTCTCGATTGCCCAAGCCGGTCAGTCCATCGCCGGGTCCATCGGTTTCAGATCGGCAGGTGCGGCAGTTAGGACTTCCTAGTCATGCAGTGCCCTTTTCCATGCCGTCAACTCCACGCTCTGGTGTCTATCCCCCTCGCATGGCTGCGGTGCAGGTGTCCACACCGATGCCTTTATCTCCTGCTAATTTTCTTCCTTTGCCTTCCAATTGCAGTTTTCAGACTTATGATGTGGTGTCGTTGCCGCTGGTGCTGGCTTCCTCTGTGCTGAGATCCTTTCTGGCGCCATGGGTGGTGTTGGTTGCCGTCCGACCTGTCGGTGCCATTCTCTGTGCCGCGGGGGGTTTCGGCACCATGTGCAGCATTGCGCTGCTCATCGGCACCATCCTTGGTGCTGGGGTTGATGTTGGCACCCTAGTCGCGGTGCCGCCAGTTCCTATCCAGCACTTTCACATAACTTCCATTTTCTTTATCGGCGCCGTCTTTGTTCTTTGTGCCATTTACCTCTGTGGTGCCAGGTACATGTACGGCGCCACATGGTTCCCAGAGGTTTTTGACTCCGATTCGTTCTCCTCCTCTTCCTCTTCCTGGTTTTCACTCTTTCCTGTCCATGCAGTCCCTCCTGGACTGTCAGGAGATGATTTTGAGCCCAATCTAGATCTTAGGCTGGGTGATGATGTTGGTGCCAATTCCGCCCTGTGGGCAGGGATCAATCCTCCTGCAGAGCCTATTGTTGAGGAAATTCCCCTTAAGTCTCTGCTCAAGAATTTAAATTCTGCTCTTTCTCTCCGGTCCACGGAAATAGATTCTGGGAAGCTTCTGCGTCAACAATATCTACGTGTTCTGCAAATCCCTGTGGATTTAACCCCTCTAGTACAGCCCTTTTTTGAGACTCTCCCAGATGGTGTGGAAGAGTCCGTCGCTTATTCCTTCTGTGGCCAAGTCTATAGACAGGAAATATGCCCCTCCTAAGGATCGCCCCATTTTGACCTCTCAAGCCTTTGCTGATGCCATTGTGGTCCTGGCAGAGAATAAGGCTGTCCTCCCTCAAGAATCTACAGCCCATCCTACAAACAAAGAATCTTGCAAGATAGACACCTTATGTAAGAGGGTCTTTGTTGCCTCAACACTGGGCATGCATATTGCCAGCTACCAGGGCTGTTTTTCACAATATGAGTATGTTCTTTTGCATTCACTCAAAGCAATGGTAGAAGCTCTGTTGACTCAGGGGTTAACTCAGAGCTACTTCAGACCATAACTAGGGGTATCGAGTCCAATAACCAACAAGTTAAAGCTGCAATAGACGCTTTCGATACCGCTTTCTGGGCGGCGGCTGGCTTCTGCACCCATCGCCACTCTTGGCTGTGTACCTCAGGCTTCACGAATGATGCCCAACAGCAAGTCATGCCTTACCTTTCGATGGCATGTATCTGTTTGGGCCTCAGGTGAAACAAGCACTAGAGGCCACACAGAAGACTAGGTCTGCCATTAAGACAGCCAGACCTCCACCCACTCCCTCTCAAGGGGGTGGGGAAAAGCATCAGTTTCACAACTGTCAGTCCTTTTGGGCTAAAGGCAGAGGAGGTTTTAACAGAAACCAGAACCCTCAGCTGCAAAAGAAAACCGAGCAAAAGGCACAAGGCCCAAAAGTGCCCAGTGCTACCTTTTGAGTTTCCGGCCAAGGTCCCACCTCAGTTGCCCGAGGGGGACTCTTCCTCGACAGTGGGAGAATGTCTGACTGTGTTCTACGACCAGTGGAAATACATAACATCAGACAAATGGGTCCTCGGGATAATCCACGAGGGGCACTCTCTCAGTCTTTCGGAAACCCCTCTGGATCATCCTCCCAAATGACAACCCAGGCTGTCAGCGGTACTATCAGACCTTCTTGCTTCCGAGGTACAAGACCTTCTGAACAACAGGACAGTAGAAGTAGTTCCGCTGGATCAATGGAACACAGGTTTCTACTCCCATTACTTTCTGGTCCCAAAGAAAACTGACGGCATGTGCCCCATTCTGGATCTCAGAAAGTTATACAAGTTCCTACACAAGAAGTTCAAGATATCATCACTCGGTACCCTGCTACCTTTGATTCATCAACACAATTGGCTAGCCTTCCTGGACATGCAGAATGCCTACCAGCACATTCTCATACACCCAAAGCACCACAAATACCTAAAGTTCATGGCATTGGGGCAGCACTATCAGTTCAGAGTCCTGCCCATTGGGCTATCCTTGGCGTCTCTAGTTTTTACAAAATGTGCACTTCTCGTGGCACACCTCAGGAAAATCAGAATACAAGTGTTCCCTTATCTGGACGACTGGTTCCTAGCAAGACCTTCCAGGCAAGAGACTCTGGAGGCCGTGGCCAAAGCCTCAGACTTCCTCAAGTCCATGGGAGTCCTGTTGAACCTCAACAAGTTGCAGTTGCAGCCCTCCCAGAAGCTCCTTTTCATAGGAACTTTTCTGGACACCTCCTGTGCAAAGGCTTTTCTTCCAGAGGACAGAAGAAGCAATATCTTACAGATGGCCAGATACATCAGAGAGCACAGCTCAGTTCAAGCTATCTTGATGCAATGGATGCTGGGCCTCATGGCATCCTCGGTGTTCACTGTACCCTTGGCTCGACTACACATGAGAACATCTCAGTGGATGCTCAATGCTCAGTGGTCCCCAACCACTCGCCCTCAGTCCTTTCTCATCAAGGTGATGGAACCTCTGAAGAGGTTGCTCACCTGGTGGTCTCAGGAGGACAACCTTCTGCAGGGATATCCCTTCACCCCTCTGGATCATCAGATATCCATTACCATGGACGTGTCTCTGATGGGTTGGGGAGCTCACTGCCGGGATCTCCACACCCAGGGTATGTGGACTCAGGATGAGTCCCAGCTTCACATAAACATCCTGGAAATGAGAGCCATCCTCTATGCTGTCCGAGCTTTGGAGAACATACTCTGTCACAAGAACATTCTCCTTCAAACGGACAACAAGGCAGTGATGTACTACATCAACAAACAGGGTGGTGCACACTCTTACCCATTATGCAGGGAAGCAATGGGAGTATGGGAATGGTGCCTGGAGCACAAGGCTCTGATTCAGGGGGGTTTACCTGCCAGGAGTACAAAACTAGCTGGCAGAGTGTCTCAGCAGAACGGAGGCGGATCCTCACGAGTGGTCTCTCAACTTAGTCGTCGTTCAGTCACTCTTCAAAGACTGGGGAACTCCAGACCTGGACCTTTTTGCGTCCCAACTTAATGCAAAACTGCCTCTCTTCTGCTCCAGAAATCCAGGACCTGGCATTTTTTGTCAGGATGCGTTCACACTATGGGGGACAAAACGCTTTCTATACGCTTTTCCTTCTCTTCCCCTAATTCAGAGGGTACTGCTCAAATTGGAGTCCCGGGGGGCAGAATGATTCTCATTGCCCCATTCTGATCTCGGCAGATCTGGTTCCCACTACTCAACAGATTATTGGAACCCCCCCCCTCGAAAACGCTTCCCCTTCAGACGAACCTTCTCCTTCTGACCCAGGATTCTGTGGTCCATCCCAACCTGAGGTCACTTCACCTTCACTCTTGGCTCCTGAAGAGATAGAGGAGAATAGGTTCAATGTTTCTCATAGAGTTTTAGATATTCTTTTGGCTGCAAGTAAGCCGGCCACTGGAAAAACCTACACAGCTAAATGAAAGCGTTTGTCTAGCTGGTGTGCAAAATCCTCTTGGAACCCTTTTTCCTGCCCACTGAATAAAGTCTTGGAGTATCTCTTGGACCTCTCAAACACAGGTCTGCAGTACTCCACAGTCAAAGTTCATCTTTGCGCCATTTCGGCATATCATGAGCCAGTACATTCCATGTTGCTGGCTCAATGGCCCATAGTTAAGAGGTTTCTTAGGGGTATTCTGCATACTAGACCTCCTGTTAGACGTCCAGTTATAGCCTGGGACATTAACATTGTGCTAGACATGCTCACTCGTAAACCTTTTGAGCCTCTAGTTACTTGCGAGTTGAAGTTCTCACTTGGAAAACGATCTTCCTAGTGGCCATTACTTCAGCCAGTAGAGTTTCTGAAATATACGCACTGGTCACAGACCCCCCCCCACCCCCGGTACACTGTATTTCACAAGGACAAAGTAGTTATTAGGACTCATCCTAAGTTTCTCCCTAAGGTTGTTTCAGAATTCAATCTAAACCAACCTTTAATCCTTCCTACCTACTTTGTGAACTTCCAGAATGAAGGGGAACGTACCCTTCATTCGCTGGATGTTAAGAGAACATTGCGGTTCTATCTAGATAGAACAAAAGAAATTTGCAAGGCTCAACAACTGTTTCTTTCAGCGAGACCCGGCTGGGTCAACCTGTTGCTATTAAGTGCATTTCAGTGTCGCTGGTGGCATGCCTTCGCCACTGCTATTGTATGGCACAGGTCAATCTGGAAGGCAGCGTGTACGCTCACTCTACTAGAGCAGTCAAGGCATCTCTGGCGGAAATCCGTAACGTGCCCATTGTAGATATTTGCAATGAGGCTACCTGGAGCTCTGTGAATACATTCGTTAAGCACTACGCCTTGGATGTCCATGCCAGACGACATCTGTTGTTTAGCAGGACCATTCTTAATGGACTTCTGTCCTAAGCACTTGAGCTCTTCATCACCTGCCGCCTGTCTCTGGGGATTATTTAGCTCAGTACTCTCCCATTAGTGTGAATGAGTAGTGGAGACTTTATGTCCAGGAAGATATGGAAATTACGTACCTACCGTAACTCTTGATCTTCTTGGACGGAGTCTCCACCACTCATTCACACGCCTACCCACCATCCCCCAAGCTCACTTATCTGTTTATAGTCTTTACTCCCTCAGTGGTTGGACTGTGAAGACTTTGTTTTTGACCCTTCTTACATGGGTCATTCGGACTATCTTATGTCCGATTTTTAGATTAGTCCTATAGGTTAGTTACGCTGCACCTCCTCGGGAAAAAAAAGGTACTGAGGTGGTTGGAGGGTCGACGCTGAGATAGTCATTACCGCACACGCTGGGCTCATGGTGCTGCTCCCTTATGGCTCCATCTCAGGCGCCTGCCCCTCTGAAAAAAGTTTGCTCCCGCTGGGTCCTAGCACCTCTGTCATACTCCCATTAGTGTGAATGAGTGGTGGAGACTCCATCCAAGAAGATCAAGAATTACGGTAGGTACGCAATTTCCATTTCCTGTAATGATAAGCAGAGGTTAATTTATCATTAATTATGGTCCCAAGATCACATTATTTACTGCCCTTAATTGAATATTATTTAAGGTATAGGAGTACGCAGGATTATTTCTTCTGAAGTGAAGCACTGAACATTTATCAGTATTAAACTTCATCTTATTTTTGTTGGCCCACATTTCAATATATTTCAAATCTTCCACTGAGGATTGATATTTAGTTGGTGTATCACCCTCACCTCCTAACTTAGTTGTGACACGTTTTAATAAGGCTGTGTCCCATTTTTTATGCAGAAAGAGTTTAATATAATGATATGTTCTGTCCTCTCCTTTTCTGTGCAACCAGATTTTCTCTTGAGACCTAGGAAATGATCACTCTCACGGTCTCATGATTCTCTGCCTCTCACTATCTCTCTGCCTTCACTTGCTGTTTGTCTTTTCTTCCCCCTTGTATATCTGCAGTTATAAAAACATACACAAATCTTTATGTGGAACTGGGATCCCTTGGTTTGAAATGTATATAGTTACACTGTTGAAGTTATTGCAAAAGGCTATTTGGAATTTAGGGGGTTAACTTGAGATGCACTTTGAGCTCCTCTCGGGCTTATTTGCAAATTCTTTTGCAGCGCTGTCTGCAGGAGGCCAACTTGTGACACTGTTCTGTTTGCAAGCCTCCTCTGCAAAGAAACTGACATGATCTCTTGATACATTTTGTGAGAAACAGGATGTCTCCTTAACGAGCTCAGGATGAAAAAGTTAATTGTCAGGCAAAGACTTTATAAAAAGAGCAGCAATATTTTTGCTAGAGAGGTTTATTGGAAACTGGAAAGAAACCCTCAGATAAAGGAATTTTGATCTTCCTGGACATAAGTCTCCACCACTCATTCACACTAGTGGGATTGGCGCCGGAGGCACTAAGACCCATCGGGAGCAAACTTTTTGCTGGAGGGTCGGCGCGAGAGACGGCGCCGCGAGACACGGCGCCGCGAGCAGCGGCTCGAGCGGTAATGACCATCTCGGCGGTGACCCTCCAACACGCCTTCAGTTCCTTTTTTCCTCACCAACAGTGCGCCCAGTGACGACCGCCGTCACTAGAAATGGAGTCAAACTTCAAACTAGCGCATAGTTTTCAGTTTGTTTTTGTAACATTATCACGATAGTAGTATCGCTTAGTTTTATTCTATTTTTCGTAAAATTTTTCTATATTTAAATTTAACTTACTTGAAGAAGTCTCGCCTACTGGACGAGCTTCCACCATGAGCAGGTCAGGTGACGGTAGGAGACTTCGTATGAAAGCTGTTCAGTCAGCCGGCTGGGTCCGTCAGCCTCCTTCTCCTCAGCGGGGTTCCGACCACGGTCAGTCCGATGCCTGGGATGGGCGGTCCCCGCCGGCATAAAATAAACGGTCGCATTCTCGGCGCTGTCTCGCCTCGAGCTCTTCTTCGCCCACAGGTCAAAAAGAGAAGGCATCACTCGAGGTCGCCCTCTGGTATGTCTGCGCGTCGACGGTCGGTTATCGTTGCTAGTTGCCGGTCTCCTTCTTCGGAGTCGCCAGCTTCCGATAATCGTCGTCCTCGACATCGGAGCCCCTCCCCGCCTATAGGTAGGGCTCCAGATGAGCAGTTTCATCAGTGGGCCGCTCTTATGGAGCGATGGGCTCGGAGGTTGGTTCTTCTGCCTGGCTCGGTTACCTCGGAGCCCTCGGGCTCCTCCGGCGATCAGGTAGAAGCGGTTGGACCTTCTAATCGTAGCGGCGCCTTCTTCCGGGCTAGCGACTCCGTGCTTAGGTGTTTCCCCCTCACATGGCTGCGGCGCAGGGGCCTCACCGATGCCCTTATCTCCTGGTATTTTCCTTCTCTTGTTTTCCAGGTTCCCGGGCTTTTCCAGCGCCTTCTGAGGGTCTGTGGCCGGTCGGGCGGGCCGCCGGGCTGGCTGCGCTGTCTGGCGGCGCTAGTGGTTCTCGGGCGTGAGTGGCGCTGTTATTCTCGCGCCGGCTGTGGTGCTGCTGATTGGCGGCGCCGCTCTTGGCGTCACCATGGCGCCGTCCTGCATCGTCAGGCGCTGTCGCGGGCGCCGTCTGGTGGCGCTCGCTGGCACTGCGCTGGGCGTCGTCTGCGGGCGCGCTGGGCGCGGCGGGTCACAGGCTCGGGCGCCGGGCGCCTCGGTGCGCCTTCAGTCTGCTTTGCCGCCTCCTCGCGCCTGCAGCCCTTGGGGACTCTCCTTGTTTTTCTGCCATTTCCTCCTCCTAATTTTCACCCTTTCCTGTCCAAACAGTCCTTTCTGGACCATCAGAGATGATGTTGAGCTGACCCAGACCTTCGGTTGGGTGATGAAGTGGAGGAAACAGGATCTTTCTTTGCTACAGAGCCTGTGGTCGAGGACCTGTCCTTAAGTCTCTGTTGAAGAACCTGGGATCCACTCTTTCTCCAGACTACAGACATCGATCCTGGAAGATATTAAGACTCCAGTATCTTCATGCTTCGGAGATCCCTACGGATTTGACTCCTCCGATTCAGCCTTCCTTCGAGACGCTGTCTCAAATGGTATGGAATAACCCTGCTCTTATTCCCTCAGTGGCTAAATCCATTGATAAGAAGTATTCAGCTCCCAAGGATCGCCCCATTTTGGCATCCCAAGCCTTATGGATCCTATTGTAGTCCTGGCAGAGAATGACAAGGTCGTTCTTCCTCAAACTACTACAGCTCGACCTATTAACAAAGAGCCTGGTAAGATTGATACATTAGGTAAGAGAGTCTTGCTGCCTCCACTCTAAGTATGTGCACAGTTATCAAGGCTATTTTTCTCAGTATGAGTATATCCTGTGGCACTCTATGAAAAGAATGGTTGAAGCTCTTCCAGATTCGGATTCCAAGTCAGAGCTTCTTCTGACCGTTATTAGAGGTATTGAGTCCAATAACCAACAGGTCAAAGCCGCCATGGATGCTTTCGACACTGCTTCTCGCCTCAGCAGCCGCTGATTTGTACTCGCGCCATTCCTGGCTGCACTTCTGGCTTCACGAATGATGCTCAGCAGCAGGTGATGGCGCTGCCTTTGATGGCTCCTTTCTTTTGGCCCTCAGGTGGAGCAAGCCTAGAGGCCACTCAGAAGACTAGATCGCCATTGTTGGCCAGACCTCGCCTGCCCCCTCTCGGGGCATGTGAACAGACGCCAGTTTCTAGTCGTCAGTCCTTTCGAGGCAGAGGCAGGAAGCCCATAAAAGCCAACCTGCCCAACCTCAAAAGAAGATCGAGAAAGCTTGGACCTAAAGCTCCCAGCGCTACCTTATGAGTCGTTGGCCCAAGTTCCATCCACCTGCCCGAGGTGGAACTTTCTCCTCCGGTGGGAGGTCGTCTGATGTACTTCTACAACCAGTGGAAGTCCATAACCTCAGACAAATGGGTTCTTCGGATAATTCGCGAGGGTTACTCTCTCAATTTCTTGGAACCCCCCCCGAATTGTCCTCCCATACGACAACCCAGGTTGTCGGCCTCTCAGTCAGATCTCCTCACCGCGGAGATCCAGGGCCTTCTGAACAACAGGGCAATAGAACTGGTGCCCCGCATCTGCGAAACACAGGGTTCTACTCCCATTACTTTCTGGTTCCAACGAAATCTGGGGATGCGCCCATTCTAGACCTCAGAAAGTTAAACAAATTCCTCCCCAGGAGAAATTCAAGATGATTTCTAGGTACCCTGTTACCTTGCTGCATCAGCACGACTGGCTGGCTCTCTGGATATGCAGGATGCTTACCAGCATATCCTCGTCCACCCGACCCACGTCAAATTCCTCAGGTTTGTAGCTTTGGGTCAGCATTATCAGTTCAGAGTCCTGCCCTTTGGGCTATCCTCGGCGCCTGAGTTTTACAAAGTGTTGTGCAGTTCTCATGGCGCATCTCAGGAAAGTCGGACTCCAGTGTTTCCCTACCTGGACGATTGGCTTTAGCAAGCCCTTCCGGCCAAGGGACTTTGGAAGCCGTAGCAAACGACTTCTCGCCTCTCACGCCCATGGGAGTTCTGCTGAATTTGAAAAATCTCAACTGCAACCCTCCCAGAGGCTCCTTTTCATAGGGACGCTTCTAGACACCTCTTCAGCGAAGGCTTTCCTTCCAGAGGACAGAAGACTCGACATCCTTCTCAGAGTGGTCTGTTACATCAGGGAGAACCAATCGGGTTACAGCTCTCGATGCAACGCATGTTGGGTCTCACATGGCGCCTCGGTCTTCACTGTCCCTCTGGCCCGACTGCACATGAGAACCACCCAGTGGATGCTCTCCACTCAGTGGTCCCGACCTCACCCCAGTCTTATCCCATCAAGGTGACGGAGCCCCTCAAGGTCTCTCACCTGGTGGTCTCAAGAGAGCAATCTCCTGGAAGGATTCCCCTTTGCTCCCCGGATCATCAGATCTCCATCACCACAGATGCATCGCTACGGGATGGGAGCTCACTGTCTCTCCCTCCACACTCAAGGTGTATGGACTCAGTTCAAACTCATCTCCACATAAATGTCCTGGAGATGAGAGCGTCCTCTATGCAATCCGAGCTCTGAAGGATGTCCTTTGTCACAAGAACATTCTCTCTTCAAACGGACAACAAAGCAGTGATGTATTACATCAACAAGCAAGGCGGTGCTCATTCTTATCCCTTGCAGGGAAGCAATGAGGGTGTGGGAGTGGTGCTTGGAGCACAAGTCTCTGATTCAAGCGGTTTATCTGCCAGGTATACAAAACGACCTAGCAGATCACCTCAGCAGAACGGAGGCAGACCCTCACGAGTGGTCTCTCGATCCAGCCGTAGCTCGGTCCCTGTTCAAAGAGTGGGGACTCCAGACCTGGACCTTTTGCATCCCCACTCAACGCAAAACTGCTCTCTTCTGCTCCAGAAATCAGGGCCTGGCATTTTCTGTCAGGATGCTCAGGCTACGGTGGACAAAACTTTTCTTACGCCTTTCCACCACTTCCTCTAATCCAGAGAGTACCTCAAGTTCGAGTCTCAGGGACCAAGATGATTCTCATTGCTCCTTCCTGGCCTCGGCAACTATGGTTTCTCTACTCAACAGTATGTTGGCAGCCTCCGAGACCACTTCCTTGCAAATCAGTCTTCTGACTCAGGGTTCGTTGGTCCATCCTAACCTGAAATCACTTCACCTTCATGCTTGGCTCCTGAAGAGATAGAAGTGAATCGGTTCAACGCCTCCTAGAGTCTCAGACATCCTTCTGGCTGCTCGAAGCCAGCCACCCAGCAATGCGCTTCCAAATGGAAGCGTTTTCTCTCTGGTGTGCAAAATCCTCTTGGAATCCCTTTTCCTGTCCTCCTGGCAAGGTTCTGGAGTATCTTTTGGACCTATCAAACTTAGGTCTTCAATACTCCACAGTTAAAGTTCACCTTAGTGCCATCTCAGCGTTCCATGAGCCGGTTTCTTCCTTAACTCTGGCTCAGTTACCTATGGTGAAGAGATTTCTTAAGGGGATTCTCCATACCAGACCCCTGTTAAGCGTCCAGTTGCAGCCTGGGACATTAACCTGGTGCTGGACATGCTCACTCGGAAGCCTTTCGAACCCTTAGCTACCTGTGAGCTAAAATTTCTTACCTGGAAGACTGCCTTCCTGGTGGCCATTACCTCAGCCCGCAGGGTCTCTGAGATACATGCACTGGTTACGGACCCTCCGTATACTGTATTCCATAAGGACAAGGTAGTTCTCCGTACTCATCCTAAATTTCTTCCCAAGGTTGTGTCAGAATTCCATCTGAACCAACCTCTGGTACTTCCGCTACTTCGCTAATTTCCAAAATGAAGGGAACGAGCTCTTCATTCCTTGGATGTTAAGAGAGCCTTCTCATGTTCTATTTAGATAGAACCAAGGATGTTCGCAAGACTCAGCAACTGTTCGCTTTTTCAGCGACACCGCTGGGCCAATAACCTGTCGCTATTAGATGTATCTCTTCATGGTTAGTGGCATGCCTCGTCATTGCTATTCCATGGCTCAAGTTAAATTAGAAGGTAGAGTGTACGCCACCTACTAGGGCGGTCGCGCATCCCTAGCGGAAATTGAATGTTCCAATTGCAGATATATGCAACGCCGCTACCTGGAGCTCAGTGCATACTTTCGTTAAGCACTATGCACTGGATGTTCATGCCAGGCGGCATTCCGCATTCGGCAGAACTATCCTTAATGGGCTTCTATCTTAGACGCGTGAGCTCTGGCTTTCCTGCCGCCTTTTGGGGATTATCAGCTTGGTACTCTCCCACTAGTGTGAATGAGTGGTGAGACTTATGTCCAGAAGATAGGAAAATTGATGACTGTAATTTCTTGATCTTCTTGGACGAGTCTCCACCACCATTCACACGCCCACCCTCCATCCCCCGAGCTCACCGCTGTATTGGTCTTCACTCCCTCAAATCTTAGGCCGTGAGGACTTCTTTGCTGACCCTTCTTACACGGGTCATACGGACTATCTTATGTCCGTTTTTTAATGTTGGGTTTACCCTTTTCATGTAGTTGCGCTGCACCTCCTTGGTAAAAAGGTACTGAGGCGGTTGGAGGGTCGTCGCGAGATGGTCATTACCGCCGAGCCGCTGCCTCAAGCGCGCCAGTAATCATGGCTGCCTCTCGCTACCGACCCTCCAGCAAAAAGTTTGCTCCCGATGGGTCTTAGTGCCTCCGGCGCCAATCCCACTAGTGTGAATGAGTGGTGGAGACTCGTCCAAGAAGATCAAGAATTACGGTAGGTACGTAATTTTCCTTTTTCTCTGTTTGTACTGCCTTTGTATTTTGCTATCCTGAAAAAAAAAATTTCTGTTCTATTGTTATTGACAGTAATGAAATGTTACTTGAAAATTTTGTAACTGCTTCTAGTTTTCCTATGCTTCCTGACCTGTGCCTTGACATTAGTATCATCAACAAATTTTGATATATTGTTATTTAAATTATTGTGCATATCCCCCCCAAAAAATCAAAGAGAGTAGGACACAGAACTGAACCCTGAGGGGACACTATTACTCACCAGATCCTCCTCAGAATAATGACCATTGGTCCTAATCTGCTGGGTTCTATCAGTCAACCAACTTTCTACCCATTTAACTAGACATAGGCTGAAGCCCATATTCTTTAATTTCTCCACAAGTTCAAGGTGCGGGACTATATCGAAGGCCTCGCCAAAGTCCACAAGTGCAACATCCACAGGCACTCCATCATCAATACTCCTACTGACCTTATTGTAGAAGGATGCCAAATTGGTAGTGCAAGATCGCCCTCTAGTGAAGCCATACTGCAATTCATCATACAGCCCATTAGCAATCATCTCATTATCAAAACGCTGTTTCCGAAGTCTTTCCATATTTTTTCTGATGAGAGATTTTAAATTAATGGGCCAGTAGTTGCTCACATTAGTCCTACTTCCTTTTTTATGAAGGGGGTTGATAAGGGGAACCTCCCCAGTATCCAGGGATTTATTAAACAATGAAGTCAAGGGATAACATAAAACTGATGCAAGTTCTTTAATAAACCTTGGATGAATATCATCAGGACCTGGAGAAGTATTATCTTTGATCAAACTCAGAGCTGACAAAACTTCTTTAACCCTAAAAAGTTGAGTGGCGCATCAGGAGGACATATTTATTGCCTTACTTTTGCTCTTTTCACTATAAATTGCACAAAAGTACCTATTAAATAGATTGGCTCCTTCAGAAGACTCTTGAATAATATCATCATTAGCCATTAGGGGTCCCATAGTCTTAGAACTGTTCTTGTTATTATTAACATAAGCAAAGAAGGATTTCTGATTGAAGTATTCTAGGTAAGGATTTACTGTAAAATACAATTTAGTTGCATAATAAATATTGCAGCACTATACAGCAAGGCAACAGGTAAGAAATTGCACTGAGCAATAACTATACAATAATCAGTAACAGACTGCTATGTGCAGGGATAGTGACTAGGGGCAGGAACAAGAGTGAAACATAGGAGGCAGTATAGCTCAGTGGTTTAAGGCTCTGAGCTGCAAATCTGGTGACATACGAACATACGAAATTTGCAAGCAGATAAAGGCCTAGAGGTCTATCAAGTCTGCTCGAATGTGCAGCTAGCACCCCTTATTCTGCAGCTGCCCCTCCCTTCCACCCTTCCCCTTCATTAACCCTCCCCTTGTCCTGTCCCATCCTCGCTTGAAGCAGTTCACTGTTCTACTGCATACCACTTCAGCAGGTAACGTTCCACCCAGCCACCACCCTCTCTGTAAAAAGTGTCTCCTCATCTCCTCCTGAACCTTCCTCGCCCAGTCTCATATCATGGCCCCTGGTGGCCCTCCCTCCTTACTTTGAACAGCCTCTGTACCCGTCCTTGTTTATTCCTTTCATGTATTTAAAGGTTTCAATCATGTCACCCCTGTCTTTCCTCTCCTCCAGTGAGTACATGTTCAACTCCTTCAACCTCCTCTCATATGATAAGTCCCCAGCCCTTGATCATCTTTGTCGCCTGCTGCACCCTCCAGTAACTTAATGTCCCTCTTCAGATACAGACGCCAGTACTGCACGCAGTACTCCAGGTGTGGTCTAACTAATGACCTATACAGTGGCAGAATCACCTCCTCCTCCTCGAGGATATACCCTTGCAATACAACCCAGCATTTTGTTGGCCTTGCAGCTGCCTTCCTACATTGTGCTGAGTTGTTCATTGACCCTGTAATGAGCACACCCAGATCCTTCTCCTCCTCCTCTGTCTGGGCTAGCTGCACTCCCCCTAGCTGGTAACTCCTCCTTGGGTTCTTCATCCCAAAATGCAGCACCTTGCACTTTTTGGCATTAAAGCCCAGTTGCCAGGTGTCTGACCAGGTTTCAAGCTTTGCCAGATCATCCTGCCATCCCCCTAGGTCATCCACCACCGTGCCTACCTTGGTATCATCAGCAAACAGACTGTTCTTGCTCTTGATGCCCCGTGATATGTCTGCAATGAATATCCCAAACAACACTGGTCCCAACACTGAGCCCTGTGGAACACCGCTCGTCACTGCCCTTGGGTGTGAGAGCTCCCCACCCACCACCACCCTCTGTTGCCTTCCCTGCAGCCAGTTTCCTACTCATCTCACCAGCTTTGCACCCACCCCTTGCCTACTAACTTCTCTCCCAGCCTCCCATGTGGCACTGAGTCGAATGCCTTACTGAAGTCCAGATACAGGACATCCACTGCATGGCCCCTGTCCAGCTGCTCTAGTTACCCAGTCATAGAACTCGACCAGGTTGGTTTGGCAGGATCTGCCACGTATGAAGCCATGCTGTCTGCTGTCCTGTAGTCCTTGGCCTCTAGGAGGGCCACCAGCCTCCTTCAGGATAGTCACCATTAGCTTACCCACAATGGATGTGAGGCTCACTGGTCTATAGTTTCCGGTTCATCCTTGGGGCTACTCTTGTGGAGGGCACCACATGAGCCATCCTCCAGTCCTGTGGTACACCTCTAATGTAGTGAGGCATTAAATAGGTTCGCAGGTCCTGCAAGGACCTCTGCCAGCTCCTTCAGTACCCTGGGGTGGATGCCATCTGGGCCTGGCGCCTTGTCCAGCCTCAGTGCCTTCAAACCCTCTCGAACTCTGCTCTCCATGATTTCCCCGTCTGTCACCACTTCCCCCCTGCTTCTGCCATTTCTCCCACCTTGGGTGTCACCCCCCTCTTCTCTTTAGTAAATACTGAGCAGAAGTACTCATTTAGTGCTTCCGCCTTATTGCACCCTGCTTCCACCCAACCCCCCTCCTTTCTAATTCTTACTATGTAGTCCTTGCAGCTCCTTTTATCCCTAATGTACTTAAAGAAGTCCTTCTCCCCCTTCTTAATGCCTTGTGCCAGCCTGAGTCCCGTAGATGCTTTGGCTCTCCTTACTGCCCTTGTCACTTCCTTCGATTCTGTCAAGTACTCCTCCCTGTCCTCCCCCCTCCCTGTTTTCTTGTACTTCCTAAAGGCAGCTCTTTTCCTCCTTACCTTTTTCATGACCTCCTTGCTCAACCAGATTGGTTTCTTAGCCCTAGGCTTCTTGCTCTGGGCTTTGCAGCAGGTTTTGGTTGCCTCCACTATCCCCAGCTTTATGAGCTCCCACCTCTGGTTAGTGTCCATACTAGATTGAATTCTGGCCAGGTACCCTTTTACCACTTCCCCCATCCTTCCAAAGTCGGCCCTCCTGAAGTCCAGCACTATTGTGCCAGATTCCCCCTTCCTTGCCCATATCCAGTGTGAGCCATACTGAGTGGTGGTCACTCCCTGACAGCGGTTCCTCCACTGTAAGTTCTCTCACAAAGTCCCCATTTGCCAGCACAAGGTCAAGGGTATTTCCTAACCTGGTTGGTTCACTGACCATTTGCAGCAGGAAGCTGTCCTGAAGGCATCCAGCAGTACCTGCTCCCTTCTGTTCCTGGTTGTTGGGGTGCTCCAGTCCACCCTGGCATGTTGAAGTCCCCCACAATCACCACATTACCCTTCTCGAGGTCCTCCTGATCTGTCCCGCTAGTTCCCTGTCTAACTCCTCCGCCTGAGATGGTGGCCTGTACACCACTCCCATTCTAAGAATCCTATTCTTGGAATCCTGGATTTGCATCCAAATTGACCAGACTACCCTCCTCCCTTCCTCCCTTACACACTTCAGTCCTTCCTTCACATATAGTGCCACCCTCCTTTCCCAATCACTCTGTCCCTACAAATAATCTGTACCCTGGTACAGACAGGTCCCAGTCATTGTATTGGGTGGCCCATGTTTCCGTGATGACTGCAATGTCCACCTCTCCCTCTGCCATGAGAACCTGTAACTCTGCAGTTTTCCTCCCAAGGCTCCTAGCATTAAGGGTAACCACCTTCCACCCCCCCCCCCATCCTGCCCTCCTTTCCTAGCATCACCAACAGTACTTGCTATTTGTCCTTTGTCACTGTTGTTGGGGGTAAGCTCATATGATTTCCCAGCCTGTGGTCTCTGCATATCTCTTCCCCAACTGCCACCCCCTACTCCTAGTTTAAATTCTCAACTTCCTCTATGTACTCCTCCATCCTCTGTTTCAACACTTCTTTCCTCCTCACTCAAGTGTAGTCTGTCCTTGGCATAGAGTCTGCTGTCCTCCCAGGTCCTCCCCACCCCCCAACAGCCCATACCCTTTAGCACAACACCAGGTTCTTAGCCATCCGTTAAATTCCTCTATTCTCAGCTTTCTTATTGTGGTTGCCTTTGGCACAGGAAGTATCTCTGAAAAAGTTACTGATCTTCCTGCCCCCTCACATAATTGTGCTAGTTCCTCAAACCTCCTCTGGACTGTATCTACTGTCTTGTCAGCCAGGTCGTTTGCCCAAGATGTATAATTAAATGAGGCTTGTCCCTACCCCTTCTAGCGTATTTCAGAACAGACTGTCCCACCCTTTCCGCTGTCATTCCTGGCATGGCCTCCACCCAAATGCGACTATGCCTCTCCCCCTTGCTACCCCACCTAACTCCTCTTAGTATTGAGTTTCCACCCCTCTTACTCCCTGCTTGCTTCCATTCATCTCCCTCTCTCATTTCCAGCTCCTCTTCTTCCTCCTGCACATTATTTCCCCCTTTTACCCCTGTTGCAATTCTCCCAGCAGAACTCCCCCCCCCGCTCAAGTTTGGTCCAGGCATTTATCAATTACTCCTCTAATTTCATCATTTCCCTCCACCTTCTTCCTCTCTAGCAGTGCACAACTATTTTCTGAAGACCCTTCACAAATGCTCACTCCCTCTCTCTTCATAGTAACCTGTTCTCTCCTTTCCACTCCATGACTTTTGCCACTTCTTCGCCTCCCCTCATAAGTCCCTATCACCTCCTTCCATTTGTCTTTTGTCTCCTGACCTGGTTTCCCCGGCAATTGTTCTTCCTGGCCTGGGCCCCTTTGTCTCTGCTTCCCTTCTTCTGACCCTCTCCTCACCACTGTTGGCTTAAATTGCCCTCCCTCATCTCCCCTTCTTCCTCCCTCCAGTATTGGGCTAAACCCACCCTCAATCTGCCTTGCCTGTCTTAGTTCCTCCTGCAGACCCTCAATCTCCTTTCTAAGTTTTTCTATGTGGTTGCACACTAAACATCCTCCCACACTCCAGGCAATTTTTAGAAAGATTGGTGCACATGAGTTGTTGCAGCCTACCACCCTACCCATTGCTGTCGTTGCTCCACCAGCCACCCCCCACCCTTCCAGATGCAGGATACCAAACACCCCCCAAGTCTCCCCTCCTCCTCTATCAGTACAAAACATTTTCTTTATTTCTCCTCCTTGTTGCACACGCTTAGATATATTGAGCAACTGCTTTTATATTCCTATCCTTCCTATCCACACTCAAAACAGACTTTAAGCAGCCATTGCACAACCTTCTTTAAACTCCTACCCTCCTTTCCCCAATGCAATATCAATGCTAAGAAGTAATAATGAAAGCTCCTAGATTTGCATTTACTTCCTTCCACTGAGAGAGCAGTCACCTCTTCACTTGCTGCTGTTCCTTTCCTGGATGTCTGCTTTTGCTATGACAGGTGCATATCCTTTGCCTGTTTGAGGAAGTGATGTCAGAACCCCTGGTATAAAGGAAATAATGGACCAAGGGTGGGACCAGCCCAAGTCTTCCAGAAACAATCAGGTAGCTGAGGCCTCTGGTCAGACCATTAGCACCTTCCCCCACTCTGCACTCAAACTTTGCAGCTAGTGAAGCCAGCAACAATGAATCACAATTCTACTCAAAGCCCCCAAAATAAGTTTGCTACCCAAAGAAACAGGACTCCAATTCAAACAGCTTCACCAACAACACATCAAAATAGGCTTGGAATTAGAAGATATATGTCTCCAATTCAAAGAAACAGACCCAGTTAAATCACACCAATTATGTTTTAAAACAGAAGAAATAGGTCTCTACAAATGCAGCCTGCCACACAGTTGACCAGACCAGGGTTTGAATCCCACAGCCCCCACTTTCATACTGTGTGACCCTGAGCAAGTCACTTAACTTTCTTGTGCTCCCAGGTTGCACCAGGAACCAAGCTTCGGTTTAGTGTGCCTTTCCTGGTTAAACAATTTCCCCTTTCCCTTTCCTTTCCATACTGTAAAGTCAAAGAGCTGGAAGAACACAAAGCTTTTTCTGCACTTTGTAAAGTGCAGGGAGGAGAGAGGTGAGGCTGTAGTTTCTATGGACAGAGGGGAGAACTGTGGTATGCTTCCATATCCCAGTTACCTTACCTTGAAGAAAGGAGATTTAGAAGAGAGAGAAAGTAAGGCCAGCTGTAGTATGAGTGGGGAGGCTGAGCAGTTTAGATTCAGGTCCATCAGAGCTGTCACTGCAAAGACACAAAGGCCATGCAAACAGCAACTGAGTGCTCACCCAAAAGGTTCAACCAGCACAGACCGAAAAATATCAGCACTCACAAGCAACAAGCTGCAGGCTTTCAATGCTCAGTGCGGTTTAGTGCCAACAATTTTAAAGTAAAAGGGCACAGTAGGACTGTTACCCTTGGAAGGTCTGAGGGAGAGCAGAACAGTTAGTGTAGCAACAGAGCAGGGGAGATAATAGAAAACTAAGGACAATGAGAGCTAGGTAGGAGTGGATGGGAGGGTAGAGGTTAGCAAGGGGAGGGGGACATGGAGGGGGATGGAACAGTGAGAACACTGGCTGTAAAGTATTTATTGAAGGAGGTGACCTTGACAATGTCAGAGATGGGAGAGCTCTCTAACGTGAGAAACAAAATGGCAGACTGGGGGAGAGACTTATCTTTCAGAATTTAAGAGGTCTTAAGTTTATTCTTGTCTCTTTCATCGAGCCACACTCTTTGGTCTTAATACCAGAGGCACTAGAACCCCACAGGAACTAAAACTTGTGGGGTCAGCAGCACTGACATATGACACAGGCATTGTATCACATGGCCACCTGTACCACAAACGCACACATCCACACAGCCAAACTGGCTCTCCCCAGTGCACTTGCGGCAGGTAAGGGGGAATGGGACAGTTAGGAAGTTAGCAGAGCGGAGGGGAAGGTACCTTCCAGAGGTCCAGATGGAAAAGGAAGGCTAGATGGAAAGTACTGTACATGAATGCTAGAAGCTTGGGAAACAAAATTGACAAGCTGCGGGCAGTTATGGCAGATGAAGAATTGGACATAGTGACAGTAGCGGAAACATTGATGATCCAAAATAACAGGGATCTTCAGGTCCCAGGTAATGCTCGATTTAGGAAAGATACAGAGGATAGGAGAATCACTGTACGTGAAGGAGTTCTGTAGCTGTGTTCAAGGAAAAGTCCACATCTGAGGGGGAGGGAGTGGATTTGCAGTTGCTTTGGGGGAAGGAATAGAAAACTCAGGACAGGAGTTCTCTACTGGCCAGTCAGTCAGCAGAGATGGACCAGTACTAGAAAGGGAAATAAAGAAAACAGCAGCCCTTAGTAGACTTGCACGTATGGGCTATTTAAATTTCCCATGCATAGACTTAAGTCAGAGATTTGAAGAAGCCACGCAGTACTGCTGTATCTCAACCAATAGGTGAGGAGGTAACCATGAGTGAGAACATCTTGGACCTTATTATGTCCAACCAGGATATTTATTATCCGTGACATGAAGGTGGAGGATCCTATAGGTCAGAGTGATTATAACTCTGAGATTTAACAATGTGCTGGAGGCCCCATGGCTTCACTCCGGCACTCTGGTCCCTGAGTTTAGAAATATGGACTTTGCCAAAATGGGAGAATTAATTATTGATTGACTGAGTGACATGGATGATATAAAGGGGTCGGACAAAAAATAGGCAGTCATAAGAGGACCAGAACTAGGGGCTATCTAGGAGTTCATTAGGTACATTAGTAAGACAAATAAATATAAGAAGCCACTTTGGTTTGACGGTCAGGTGAAGGGAGCAATCAAGGAAAAGAAAGAGGTATTTTAGAATCTACGAGGATGAATAATCAGATGCCGGCAGGTAGTTGTATAAGGAAAAGTTAGAGATAAGCAAACAACTCATAAGGAGGGCAAAAGCAAATAATGGACTGTGGATGGGATGGTTAGGAAAATGGTAAGATCTTCTGTTATGTGAGAGAAACAAGGCAGATTAAAGACAACATAGAAAAGAAGATGAAGAATGAATAATAGTGGAGGCTAACAAGGGAACGCAGATGAGTACTTTAATTTGGTGTTCACAGCGAAGTCTTAAAACCCAGTACCTGACAGTAGGCATTAAATTGAGGGACTTGAGGAACAGAAACTACAGATAAGCTGGACATCCTTGGACAGGATACCTAAAGCACTGTAGAATCCAAAGGTTAACAGATCCACAGGGCCAGATGGGATGCACCCCATGATGCTTAGGGAGGCTGATCATGCACTGCTAACTCTTCTAAGAGCCCTTTTTCAAAGGTAAGGGAGAGGTGCTGAAGGACTGGAAGGTAGTTATCACACAGTTGGACTACCCAGAACTGGTAACAACTTCCAGCAAACTTACTTAAGTTAAAAAGCAGACATTCATTACATAAAAAGCTAATAAGCGTAGTAGCAGCACTCGCCTCCTACCATACCAATGTTTTGCGCTTTATGTGCGCTTTGTCAAGGTCCACTGTATAGTGTCTTTTTGTAGTAATTTTTGCCATGGCTCCAGGTATGTGTCAGCAGCTGCCTCCCATTCGCCTTAATTTCAGGCTAATTAGTACCCCTGCACAAAAAGGGTGGTGGGACAAAGAGATTTTATATACCAGCAAGTTTCAAGTCCACTGTGGGTAAGATCATGGAAACAATAATTAAGTAACAGATTGTTGAATTCCTAGAGGACAGGGCTGATGAACAAAAACCAGCACTGGTTCACTAGTGACAGATCATATCAGAGGATCCTGGTAGAGTTTGGCAACTCAGTTACACAATCGGGGGGGGGCAGGCAGTTGATATCCTAAACTTTATCTGGGTTTTGTTGCCATATGGGAGATTGGCAGTGAAGGTGTTTGACATGGGTATATGGAAGGGGCTCACAAGATAGATTGGGATCTGGATGTCGGGAAGGGCAAAGAGGGTGGTCGTCAATGACAAATGTTCAGAGGATGTGACCAGTGGGGTACCTTGGATGTTCGTCTTTGGGCCAGTTCTTTTCATTATGTATATTAGTGATATTAGGTCTGAGGCCGGGAGATCAGAGGGCTGTGGGTTCAGTTCCCACATCTGGCACTTGGGTTAATATCCCAGTACCGACACTGTAGTGCAGCATGAGAGGGGTGCTGCACTTCTGAGGTGCCGTCTTTCGGATGAGACATTAAACCGAGGTCCTATCTGCCTGGATTGGTGGTAGTTTAGGTGGATATTAAAGATCCCATGGCACTTCTCGAAAAGAGTAGGAGAATTTCCCTGGTGTCCTGGCCAAATTTCCCTCATTCACTAAAAATACCACCAACAGTTTCATCTGGTTCAAGCAAGGTCAGTTGGTATTCATCTGTATCCCCCTCCCCCGGGTTGTGCCTGAAAATAGGCAGGATTTGTCTAGTGCACTTACCCGGTCAACAAAAACTAAATAAATATTGGTCTCAGGATTCAAAAATAGCATGAAAATAGAACCCTGAGAAGCACCACAGAGAAGCGTATGAGAACAGGATGCAGTTAGTTGGAGACAAATTGTGAGTGGTCAGCAAGAAAAGAGTAGAACCTGGGCTTTTTTTTTTTTTTTTAAACATCCCCCCTCAGGTGCTGCTAGGATCTTCTTTCCAATCCTGCTCCTGCTCACCGAGACCTAAACATAGACTTTGACGGCAGATAAGGACCGCTTGGCCCACCTAGTCTGCCCATTTCCCTACCTAAAGGATAGGCCACAGATCCTAGTTAACCAACAACCTATTTCTTCCTACCCCCCACAAGAACTGCCTTATGTCTGTCCCATGCATTCTTGAATTCTCCCACAGTTTTAGACCCCACAACCTCCTCAGGAAGGCTGTTCCATGGATCCACTACCCTCTCTGTGAAAAAATACTTCCTCACATTGCCCCGGAACCGCCCATCTGTAAATTGCGCGCCCTTGTTCTTGCACATCTCTTCTTTTGAAAGATACTACCCTCTTGTACCTTGTTAATTCCACTGAGGTACTTAAAAGTTTCTATCATGTCCCACCTCTCCCTTCTTTCCTCAAGGGTATACATATTAAGCTCCTTTAGTCTCTCCTCGTACGGCTTCTGGTACAGACCCTGCATCATTTTAGTTGCCCTCCTCTGGACTGCCTCTATCCTGTCTATGTCCTTGCAGAGATGGGGTCTCCAGAATTGCACGCAGTACTCCAGATGGAGTCTCACTAACTGTCTGTACAGAGGGATAACAACTTCCTGTTTTCTACTGTTGCTGCCTCTCACTATGCATCCCAGTATCTCCCCAGCCCTCCTTACTGCCTTCTCACATGGCTTGCCCACCTTTAGGTCATCTGATATAATTACTCCTAGGTCTCTTTTGATTTTTGTTGTTATTAACTCACCCCCCATTGTGTACTCTTCCCCTTGGTTTTTGTTTCCCAGATGCATATAGAAATCAACAAGTCCTCATTTACAAAGATCCATGTCAAATAGTCTCAAAAAACAAGTACAGTTGAGTCAGGCTCAAAGCACTTAAGACAGAGCAATTGCATACAGTTTTGAAAAAAAAAATCCATACAGATCATTGTGTTAGAAAGTTGCAAGATATGTACAAGAGAAACCAAATTAAACATGTCAACAGCTACAGCTATATTGAACTGCAAGGGCAGACCACAAAGATCTCTTAAACTGATTAATCTGGGGGAGATTCAGCAGAGTATCAGGCAGTTCCTTAACCAGTTAGTGACCTGGACAGTAAATGACTGATTGCCCAGCTGAGTATGCCGGAAGGAAGGCTTAAGTGTTGGAGACAGTATTGACACAGTTCGTTAAAGTGTGTGTGTGTGTCGGGGGCGGGGTGGGGGGCAGGAGTGCCTTTTGGCAAGCTAACCGAACCGGAGCTTTATTGCGCTGGGTAAAGGTAGCTAGCTAGTGAGTGCTTAAAACTTATGAGTATGGTTATCTGCACTAAGTACAAAAAGGCACCCCTTATCAAAGATCAGCTTTACTCTGTTTAGCACTGTGTCCCATGTAGCTGCATAGACAGAGAGGCCACAGTCTATAAGTGACAGAACGGAGCTGGCCACAGTAAGGCATCTAGCATCCCCAGTGAGACTGTACTGGTTATGGTACAGGGCACCCAGTCTTCTGTTAACTATGGCCTGTGACAGGATTGAATAAGACCCTGTCTCATTTGTTACGCAGAGAGTGTTAAAAGCAATTATCTATTCTGTTCTCTCCTTTTCTGCCACTTGTCTGTCTCTGCTATCTGATTGTGCAATCAAATTTTCTTGTGGAACAAGAGGAATTGACCACTCCGATGGACCCACAGTTCCCACCCCCTTGCTATCTCCCTGTCTTCACTTGCTTTTTCTGTACTTACTTTCTCTCCCTTGCTTCTTGGTGGTTATAAAAATATACGTGGATCTTTATGTGAAACTGGGTTCTCTGGTATGCAAAGGTATAAAGTTTTTTTTAATGACTGCAGAAAAAAGCTCTTTGAGTTCAGTAGAAAAGATGGCAAACTGAAACACAAGGGGTTTGACCTTGAGAAACCTTTCTGACCTGCTCAAGGTTGTTTGCAAAACTGTCACCAGGAGACCAGCTCCAAACAGCCTGTTCTTACATTATGCAAACAAGATGCATACTTAAACTGCCGTGCAAAGTGATCTCATAAAGAAAGTGCAATGTTTTTGGTTTGGCAGATTTTGATTTGGAGATGCTCTCAGAAGGACTTTTGTTTGAACTGCCTATATTAAAAAACATTCTGCGCACATTTTATTTATTTATGTATTTATGTTTATTGGTTTTCATACAAGAACAGAATAGCTACCATATTACATAGAATAATACAGCAGTGAGTTTTAGTTATTATAACACATAGGTATTGATGTGTGTAGTGATATAATGGTGTACCAAGGCACTTAGGCGCATGCCGAGTGCCTTATGCCCCTAGGCGTGCTCTTATCAGCACGTAACCCACACCTCGGAGTGTGTTATTGCGCTTATAAAATGGGCTTTTCTATTGATTATTTAATGAGTAAAAAGAAAAAGTGATAAAGTAAAAAATATATAGAAAAAGAAGGTTTAATAGTTCATATAGGAAAAATAGTCCCCTTAGTCCCCCTATGTAGTCACTGTAAAAAAATGTTTCATTTGAATTACAGCTGGCCACTGGGAGTGAGAGTGTCCTTACTGGGTACCATACATTTGCGGTTCCTGGTTTTGTGAAACTATCTGACCCTGCTTGTCCACCACTATATTAGTCGAATCATGTAAAAAAAAATTCGAAATCCCCCAGCAGCTGTTAACGTTACACTGATGATCATTTTGACTGAGATCGAGTGTCTCTCACTGGAACCGCCGTAGTTAGCGCTTTTCTCACAGCGCTTCCTGCATTCTCGGTTCGTTATACAATATTTTTAAAAACTGTTTAAAAAGCATCAGCTTAGAGTGAGTGTGTCTCTCACTGGAACCGCGCATGGCGACGAACCAGCCCACGTTACAAGGAGAATCCAGGAAGCGCCTGAGAAAAGCGCTAACCACGTGTTCCAGTGAGAGACACTCGCCTCACTCAAGCTGATGCTTTTTAAACAGTTTTTAAAAAATATTGTACAACGAATCCTGTATCACGATCCAGCCCGGGCCGTTAGAGGAGAATGCAGGCGCCTGAGAAAAGCGCTAACCACGGGCGGTTCCAGTAAGAGACACTCGCTCACTGAAAATGATCGCCAGTGTAATGTTACAGCTGCTGGGGATTTCAATTTTTTTTTTTTTTTTTTACATGATTTGCCTTTATTGTTGTGTGGTTGTGGAGTATTATTCCTTCCCTTTTAAACAGTCATGGAGTTGCGGTCCTTGGTTTTTGGCGCCGTTTTCAGTTCGCGCTGTGAGGCGAGAAGGTGTCGGTCTGTGGCATCAGTGAGCTCTGCCAGTCAGCGTTGTTGTTTTCAGTTGGCAGAGCTCACTGATTTTTGCGGTCATGAGGCATGTTGCTGAGTGGTAGTGCCGGTTGGCTACAATATCATCTGATAAGGACACGGCTCAGATGATGTTGTAGCCAATCAGTGCCTTGGGATTTGTTAGCCCATTTTATAAAACTCTATAAAGTACCGGATAAGTGGTCAATCATGCACTTTAAATACAGAAAACATTCCTTTAGTTGAGTCTGGACAACCATATATTCGAAGGATACAAATATTATGGCTGAATAATATTGTAGGAGTGAACACTCTCACTTAATCTGTGCCTCGCAGGATGTTTACCAATATTTCTGCTCCTAGCAAGATACTAAAATATGTATATGGAGGGCTGAACATCTTAATAAGGGATAGAGTGATAGTGTAAAATTACACCAGATAGCCTTGACTCAATTAAGTTGCTTCGCACCCCCACCAATAAAGTCAAACCTGTTGACTGGTAGGGAGAGATATAATATCTTAGGATTGTACTTTACAGCTCACAAATTGAGTGGGATATTTCCCCCAAACTATAACAAATCCCCTTATAAGCAGGAGTTTATTCCTCAGAGTTTTGAAGTTTAACAACCAACATGGCTGGCGCTAAAATGGTGGTAACTAAAGGGACGAATATAGGTAAAAAATAAATAAATAAATAATACTGTGGCTTCCTCAAAATCTCAACCATAGGAAGTCCGAGTTCCCACTTCTGGGGTATAAAGCTGAGGCCATTAGAAAGCCATGCTGGGCTCAGTCATTAATATAATTTTCCTGGTCAGAGTCCCTTTCTTTTTCAGCCGAAGCCATCTGGGCTGTGATGAGCTTAGAAGCAAAGACCGCTGCCACATCTGGGTCTGATAAGATATGAGTCTTACCAGCATGGCGAACCTGGAGTCTTGCAGAGAACACCAACTGAGCTGCATATCCATTTTCAAGGAGATGTTTTTTCGTAAGTTGGAGTGCCGATTCTGCGACTGGGACAAAATGTCCAGAAAAAAAGCAAATTTGCTGCCCTCCCATACCATATCGCCTCTTTGCTTGGCATTTCTGAGTAGAGCAATTCATGCCTCAGGGTTCAACAATGTAACAGTAGCGTTCCCAGGGTCCTTCGATTTTGTCTGCATAGGAATTGCAAAAGCCTTAATTACTGTGACCCCAGAATCCTCAGATAATAAGGCCAGATCAATGAAAATCATTCTGGAGACTGCTGTAAGGATTTCAGTAGCACTGGCAAATCTGGGAGGAAAGCCTACAATATGTCTGTTAGGCTGTCGCTGCGCATTCTCTAAAGCCTCTACTTTAGCCCTGAGAAAAGTGAGGTCTTTCACGAACGTCGCATTTCTTTCCTGTTGTCGCTCGCCTTCTGACTGGAGCTCGCTGATGCCGGAAATATGTCTGCACCTTAGTGTCTAATTCATTAAAACGAGCTTTAACTGCTGCCATACGGTGGTTTGTCTCTTCCCCGGTTGCTTTTATTTTCTGCAGCATAGCCATCAGTTGGGGATTCGGGGCTTTGCTTGCTGATGTGGTGGGTGATCCAGCTCCAGTTTCTCTTGGGCCTTTTGGTGAGGAAAGAAACACATCTAGCTTTATCATTGCTTGCCTGATTGCTAAAATTGTTCACAAAACAGGAGAAAACATTGACATCCTGGTACACATAGGGACTAATGATCTCACCAGCCGGTCAGTTGTGGAGACCAAGGAACATCTGACCAGGCTGGGTGACAAATTATCATCCATTTTGTCTGGCATCTCTTTCTCTGAGATCCTGCTAGTCTGGGAGAGGGGGGCAGATGGACGGAAGGTCAGAGAAGGGGAGATAGGGGAGCTAAACATGTGGTTCAAGGGCTGGTGCCAGGAAAAAGGACACAGATTTGTAGGGAACTGGCAACAGTTCTGGGAGCGAAAGTTCTTTAAATTTGATGGACTGCATCTGACTAAGGAGGGAGTTAGTGCATTGGGGCAGAAGTTTGATGTCTTTGCAGAATATTTAAACTAGCAAATGGGGAGAGAGGTGCAGCACCCCATCCGTCGAATGGGAAGAACACCCTTCCCCCCCTCAGCTAGTGGTCAGACAGGGATTCAGCATGTTTGCAGTTCATTTGCATCACCAGGTAAGTATAAAGGTCTGTCTCCCCATACGACGCACGGGGAAAATGCCAAACCTCACCCAACAACTAACACACCGAAATCTGGCAAATGGAAAATCATGTACACAAATGCTCACAGCCTGGGAAATAAGACCCCAGACCTACAGGCAATAATGTCAGAGGCTAAACTGGACATAGTAGCAATTAGTGAGATGTGGTTTACTAGTAACCACACTTGGGAGACTTCAGTACCTGGCTATGTACTGTTCAGAAGAGACTGAGGTGCGGGGGGGGGGGTGGAGGTGGCCCTGTATGTCAATGAAAATATCAAATCAGAATACACATAAGGAGCCAGAAGTACTGTGGGTCACCCTGGAAATAGGAAATGGGACAGCCGTAAGAACTGGGATTGTCTACAGACCAGGGGGAGGACATAGACACATTACTGTTAGAAGATATACAAGCTAAAGGGGAGACTCTGATAATGGGAGACTTCAACATGCGAGATACAGATTGGTCAATACCAGCAGGAACATCTGCCAGAACTAGACACATGGTGGATTCCCTGCAGGGGGAGGGCCTCAAACAACTGGTACTACAGCCCACAAGAGACAGGGCTATCCTAGATCTAGTACTGACCAACAGGGAAGGGATCACAGATCTCCAGGTAGAAGGTCACCTGGGGACCAGTGACTATCACATGGTATGGTTCAGTTTGGCCACTACATCTAAATCATCCCATTCCAAGGCAAAAATATGGGACTTCAGAGGAGCTGACTTTGATAAGATGGCCAACAGAGTTAAGCTAGCCCTGGCAAAAAGAAACACAGGTAAGTGGGTATAGGCAAAGTGGACAAGCATTAAGGATGCAACACTTGAAGCAACATCCCATTGTGTTAGACAGAAAAGGAAGTGCAAAAGAAGAAGGAAACCACTTTGGTTCTCAAATACAGTAGCCGAAAAGGTCAGAGCCAAAAGGCTGGCCTTCAGGAAATATAATGAAACATGGCGGGATGAAGATAGGGAGGCATACCAAACTGCCCTAAGGGAAGCAAGGAAGGCAGTAAGGCAGGCAAAGTCCCAAACTGAGGAAACACTAGCACGAATAATTAAAGAAGGTGACAAGACTTTCTATAGCTACATTAGTGAAAGGAGAAATTTCAGAGGGGGTATTGCTAAGCTCAAAGGAGAAAAGGGGGCATGTGAGGAGGAGGACCCTGTAAAAGCATCTATCCTAAATAGATACTTTTGCTCAGTATTTACTGAAGAGAAGGTAGGGCAGGGCCCACAGCTCAGCACCATGGACACACGGGGGAGGGAGGTGCGCACTACTCCCTTCATAAAAGAAAGGGTCATACAAGAGCTCGCTAAGCTCAGGGTGGACAGGGCAATGGGACCTGATGGCATACATCCCAGGATACTTAAGGAGCTAAGGGTGGAACTAGCAGAGCCATTAGCAGAACTGTTTAGTGAGTCTCTGAGCACAGGAGAGGTCCCAGAAGACTGGAGAAGGGCTCATGTGATCCCGCTCCACAAGAGTGGTAGCAGGGAGGAGGCAGGGAACTACAGACCAGTCGGTCTTACCTCAGTAGTGGGCAACATAATGGAGGCACACCTTAAGGAAAGGATAGTGCAACACCTGGAATCCATAGGGGCACAGGATCCAAGACAGCATGGGTTTACAAAAGGAAGGTCCTGTCAAACTAATCTCATAGATTTCTTTGACTGGGTAACCAGAGTGGTGGACCAAGGGGGAGCAGTTGATGTCGCCTACCTTGACTTCAGCAAAGCTTTCGACACTGTTCCACATAGAAGATTGATAAATAAGCTGGGTAGGCTTGGGGTGGGTCAGAAGTTGGTCCACTGGGTGGCAAACTGGTTGACGGGCAGAAAACAGAGAGTGGTGGTAAATGGTATACAGTTAAAAGAGATGCAAGTCACAAGTGGGGTACCTCAGGGATCAGCCCTGGGGCCAGTCCTCTTCAATATCTTCATTAGTGACGTTGCAGATGGACTACAGGGTAAGGCTTGTCTGTTTGCAGATGACACCAAGATCTACAACAGAGTAGATGATCCAGATGGGGTGGGCAGAATGAGAAGAAATCTGGATAAACTAGCAAAATGGTCTGGAAGAGTGGCAACTGGGATTTAATGCAAAAAGTGCAAGATCATGCACATAGGAAGAGAAACCCTGAAGCCACCTATAGGCTGGGAGTGGAGTTGCTGGCAGTCACAAAGGAAGAAAGAGACTAGGGCATCATCATCACCGATGACCTGAAATCACCCAAGCAGACCTCTAAAGCAGTAGGTAAGGCTAGGGGGATGTTAGGGTGTATTAGTAGGGGTATCACAAGTCGTAAGAGGGAGGTAGTAATCCCTCTTTACAAGACACTGGTTAGGCCCCATCTAGAGTACTGAGTGCAGTACTGGAGGCCACACCTTCACAAGGACATTAACCAAATTGAGGCAGTCCAGAGAAGGGTAACCAGAATGGTGCAGGGACTGCATCAGAAGACATATGAGGACAGATTAACGGAGCTCAATATGTATACCCTTGAGCAAGGGAGGGAGAGAGGTGATATGATCGAGACATTCAAACACCTTAAGGGCATTAACAAGGTGAGAGAGTCTAACATGTTTAAATAAAAGAAAAATAGTAGGACAAGAGGACACAGCTTGAGATTAGAGCAGTAGTTCTTAGACTTTTTCACAGTGAGCCTCCCCAGATCCATGGGAAAGATTTTGAGCCTCCGGAAAAACTGAAATAATCTTGGGCCTCCCCAAAGAAAAATAACATACTGTACTTTGCGCAGTACACCATGTATAAATTGAAACCCCTTTGAGTACTTGGCTCACATTCAGTTCTTTCATTCAGTTCTTCATCGTATACTGATCTGAAACCTTTGAAAAAGAGCTCCTGTGCTCAAAGGTGTTACTGAATAACAAATAAATAAAAGAAACAAATATTATTATTCAGCTTATTGAAACCCACCCCCCCACCCCCGCCAGCCTACTTGCTCTGCTATTTTCATTCTTGAACCATTGTTACCCTTGTTGCAGTACCTTCATGGGTCAGACTGCTTTTCTGTTTCCTCTCAGTATGAAATAACCTTCCTACATACTTTGTCTCCCCCTTGCGCCTAAGCAACTTCTCTGGGATTACTTTGCTCCTTCCTGCTATTGCTCTTAGCACTTCTATACTCAACCCTTGTATTTGGGCTGTTCTGCCATCAGTCTACAAATTGATCAGTTACCACCACTCTTACATAGATACATAGACAGTGTCGGCAGATAAGGGCCTATGGCCCACCCAGTCTGCCCATTTGAGCTTGTAAGTTCAGTCTGTTTTCCTAGAAGTCTGTTGCCCCTGACCTCCAGAATTCCTTTATGTCTATCCCATGCATTCTTAAATCCCGTGATTGTTTCAGCCCCCACCACTTCCTCTGGCAGGGTGTTCCACTTGTCCACCACCTGTTCTGTGAAGAAATTCTTTCTCATGTTTCCTCTGAATCGTCCTCCCTCCAACTTCATCCCATGCCCTCTAGTCCTGGAACATCTTTTTCGCTTAAAAATAGTGTTTTCCTGCACCCTGTTCCTCCCTCTAAGATACTTGTATGTCTCTATCATATCCCCTCTCTCCCTTCTCTTTATTAGTTTATTGTTCATATTTGTTTGCACTGTTATTCATTGTGTATTTCTTGATTATTTTGCAGTTACTTTTTGAAATCTATTCACTACCTACCTTTCCCTGGGTACACCTGAAATGAGCCTTGGGTCATTCACCTTCCCTTGTCAGCTATTAGTAAATAAATACATAAAATTCACCTACTAATATCCTCTTTGTTTGCTTCATCTCTTCACACAAAAATACATAAAACTCAAAATTTAAATATAGTACTTTTTCAGACTTGTTTGAGCCTTCCCAGGAGCAGGTTGGAACCTCCGCAGGGAGGCTGGCCTCACCATTTGAGAACCCCTGGATTAGAGGGAGGCCAATTAAGGGGGAATGTGAGGAAATTATTTTTCACAGAAAGGGTGGTGGCTACATGGAATGGCCTACCTCAGGAAGTGGTGGCTATGAATACAGTGCAGGGCTTCAAACAGGCTTGGGATAGGCATAAGGGAGCAATACAGATGAGTATGAATAGATAGGCCACTGACAGAGCAAAGCCCGATGGCACGTTTATAAGGTAGAAAAAGAAATGTGCAGACTGGATAGGCCTTGCGGTCCTTATCTGCCGTCAACTTCTATGTTTCTATCTTTTTTAGGGCTCATGTCTCCGACTCCAGCTTTTCCCACGCAGCCTGAAGTGCTCAGAAACTCTCTCAGTATCTGAATATTGCTAAAAATTAAGATAAAAAAGAAGCCTATTCAGGAGCCTAAAAACAAGCTGCTGCCATGTTGGGTGCTCCACAGCGCCCCGCCTATTTTATTGTTATTGATAATAATAAAGTGCTACTTGCAAATTTTATAACTTCTCCTGGACTGCCTATGCTTCCTTTACCTTTGCCTCTACAACATGGCCACCACATTGTCCGCATCGGGGTGCAAAAGATAAGACGTCATCCAGAGTTACTCTGAGGTATTTGAAGGTCTGCACCTGTTGAAGGTTTTATCCCTTGCTGTTTCAAATGGCAAAGGGTGGATATTTCCTCTTCAGCAGGAGGCTAAAGAAGAGCATGGTCCTCGTTTTTTGTAATTGAGTACCAGTTTGTTATTGGAGAACCAGCTTTCTAGTGCCCTGAAGTTACTTTGGAGAGTGGTGCTGAGGTTGAAATTGACACTGGCCCATTAGCCAAATGCTGGTAGGTTTTGTATTGGGGTAGTAAGATTTTTCTTAAAATAGCCTGCAGCTTGTACTGGAGAAGATAACATTTCAGTAAGTACACCAGCTGGGTCAGTAGACAAGTTTGTGGGGCAGAAGTGAGGTGGTGCTGCCACTTTACAGGGCACTGGTGCACCCCCACCTGGAGTACTGCATACAGTTCTGGAGGCCGCACCTTAGGAAAGACATCAAAAGGATTAAGACTGCAGAGGAGAGCCACAACAATTATTCAGGGTCTGCATCAAATGACATATGAGGACAGGTTGAGGGAGCTCAGCATATACTCCCTGGAGCAGAGGAGGTAGAGGGAGACATGAGTGAGACATTCAGGTATATCAAGGGTATAAATAAGGTAGGGGTCCAGGAGCTCCTTCAGGAGAAGAAAAGCGTCAGAACTAGAGGTTACAATATGAGGCACAAAGGTGGGCAATTCAGGAGCAATGTTGGGAAGATCTTCACTGAGAGGGCGGTCGACCCATGGAATTTGCTGCCCCAGGAAGTGGTGGATGCCAAAACAGTAAATGGGTTCAAAAACTCCTGGGACAGGCACAGAGCGGTATCATTTCACAGAAAGGATGGGGAGGAGATAGTTACCCATATCGGGCAGACTAGATAGATCTTGCAGTCCCCTTCTGTTGTCATTTTCTGTGTTTCTACGTTTCTAGTGGATTTTCCCAGTCACTAGCCCCGCAGGTTGGTGACTGCAGAAGTTAATTTCGACCCCTTCAATGATGAGTCTGTCAAGGTCAGGGTTTTTGGAACAGATGACAGCATCGTCGGCATAGAGGAGTACGTTAGCTGTCTGACAGGCATTGGGCAGTTGATTTATGAAGAGGCCAAATAGGATTGGGCCCAAGATGGAGCCATTGGGGACACCAATAAATGCTTACCTAGTGTCAGACAAAGATTTATCGATCTTCACATGCTGGTAGTGATTGGTGAGATAGCTGTGAAACCAGTCAACTGTGTTCTGTGACAAACCCAGGCCAAGGAGTTTAAGTAGGAGCATTTGGCTGACCAAGTCAAAGGCTCTAGTAAGGGTTGTGTGTGTGTGTGTGTGTGTGTGTGTGTGTATATATATATATATATCATCTATACAGCTAGCTCCGAGGTCATGATTGTCAAGGGCGTCATAAACATAGTCGGTGTATTCCAACAGCGCCGTGTTACTTCTGGAAGCAATGCTGCTATGCACATTGGACACTATTTTATGAGGTATGTGACAAGTTGGTCAGAGACTCTTCTCTCTGGGGCCTTGGGCCGGGGGGGGGAGAGAGAATAGAAATGGGTCTGTAATTGGCAAGACTAGTGCAGTCTCAACTTTTGCAAACTGGTGTAACCAGTGTAGATTTCCACTTTTCTGGGAGCTGCAAGCAGCACAGGAAAAAGTTAAAAACCCTAGAAATGGGGTGGGGAAAGTTCCTCTACTGCCAGGGCAAGAAATTTCATATCAACTGAATCACTCCCACAATTAGTTTTGCCAAGTGCCCTACTGATGTATTTCAAGGTGTCTGACTGAAACAGCCTTAAAGTAGACTTTAGGATACCATGGTTCAGATCCCACAGTCTTGGAAACTTCAGGGGGTCTTGGCAGGCTCAGTGGGGATGATGGAATTTAGATCATTAAATGCTGTGTTGAAGTAATTGGCGATTTCAGTGGGATCAAGGACCTCTCGACCATCCACCATGAGCATTTGAGGAGTAGTTCTAATTCTTTTGCTGTGGTGCACCAATACATTGTCCCAGAATCTTTTACCATTGCTCCGGTTCTGGGTCTGCTGGCCTTTATAGAAGTCAGATTTGGCCTTTTTAATTATACTGGTGCACTTACTGTGGGCTTCCTTGTACCTTTGCAGGCAGACAGGGGGCCCTGTTTCCCTGACCAGTGCCCAGAGATTGTCACTCTCCCTCGTGCAGGCAAGAAGTTCAGTGGTGATCCCTCCAGACAGTGTTCCTCTTGCCTTGCATTTTTTAAAGGGTGTCACAGGCATGTGTGAAATCAAGAGACAAAGAATTCTAGGGCTGAGTCAATGGCGTCTAAGAAACTCCAATCAATTTGGGCCAAGTAAAATTTGAATGCAGACACCTTCTTTTTGTTTAGGACTCAGCTGACTGTGATGTGGGGGGTGGTCTTGTCTAACTTCCATAGACATTGCACCATGGAGTGGTCACTTAGTGTATCTGGCAGAACTTTGACAATTTTAACCTATCAAGCTGTGTAATTAGTACACAGTCAAGTAGCGTCATGGTGCCAGTTTTGGTACTAGTATGCTCAAGGACCATTTGTGTGATACATAGGATGGACATTTATCCCTATGACCTGTGCTTGACTTAGCATCCCAGTTGATGTTAAAGTCACCAGTAACAACATATTCCCAGTTCTGATTGAGTTGCATGAAGTAGTGCGCAAATGACTGTATGCCTGGACTGCGTTTACCCGCTGGGATATATACAGACAGGATGATGAGAGAGCTGTGCCCTTGCCCTATCAAAAACTTTATTGCTAGACATTCACAGTCCTTGGTTAGTTTTTTGATTGTAATTTTAGAGGCGTGCAGGTCTGATCTGAAGTAGATAAGGCAGCCTCCATCTTACTTGCCTGTTCTGTTCTCCTGGAAGATATTGAAGCCGGGCAGTAAAATAGTGGTGTCAGGTGTGAATGGACTGAGCCAAGTTTCAGTTAAGCAAATAACGTCTAGAAACATAGACTTTGATGGCAGATAAGTACCACTTGGCCCACCAAGTCTGCCCATTTGCCTACCTACTGGATAAGCTGTAGATTCTAGCTAACCAACAGCCTACTTCCTGCCACCCCCTACTACAATTGCCTCGTGTCTGTTCCATGCATGTTTGAATTCCCCCACTGTTTTAGACCCAACAACCTCCCCAGGAAGGCAGTTCCACGCATCCACCACTCTCTCCGTGAAAAAAAAAATTCCTCACATTACCCCAGAGCCGTCCCCCCTCTATCTTTAAATTGTGCCCCCTTGTTCTTGCACATCTCTTTTTCTGAAAGATGCTACCCTCCTGGACTTTGTTGATTCCCTTCAGGTACTTGAACATTTCTGTCATGTCCCCCCTGTCTCTCCTTTCATCAAGGGTATACATATTAAGCTCTCTCAGTCTCTCTTCATGTGATTTCTGATACAGACCCTGCACCATTTTAGTTGCCCTCCTCTGGACTGCTTCCATCCTGTCTATGTCCTTGCGTAGATGAGGTCTCCAAAACTGCACACAGTACTCCAGATGGGGTCTCACCAACTGTCTGTACAGAGGGATAACCACTTCCTTTTTTCTACTTGTGATGCCTTCCTGCCATCCCAGTATCCCCCTGGCTCTTCTTACTGACTTCTCACATTGCTTACCAACCTTTAGATCATCTGATATGACTACCTCCAAGTCCCGTTCCATTTTTGTTGTTGTTAGTACCTCCCCTGCTACTGTGTACTCTTCTCCTGGGTTTTTGTTTCCCAGGTACATTACTTTGCACTTCTTTACATTGAATCTAAGTTGCCATATGTTTGACCATTCCTTCTACCTTGCAAGTCCCTTCTCATCCTTTCTAACCCCCACTGTGTATCAACTCTTTTACAGATCTTTGTATTATCTGCAAAGAGGCATACCTTTCCTTCCAGACTCTCTGAATTTGTCACCTATAAAGATGTTAAAGAGGACTAGACCCAGTACTGAGCCCTGAGATACTCCACTAGTGACCCCCCTTTCTTCAGAATGTGTTCCATTCACTATTACCTTCTGTGTCCTGTTGTGCAGCCAGTTTGCTACCCAGGCTACCACCCTGGGACCCACTCCCAGGCTGGCTAACTTGATTATTAATCTTTTGTGCGGGACTGTGTCAAATGCCTTACTAAAGTCTAGGTAGGCCATATCCACAGCCCCTCCCTGGTCTATTACTTTGGTCACCCAGTCAAAGAAATCTATTAAATTTGTCTGACATGACCTTCCTGCTGTAAATCCATGCTGCTTTGGGTCCTGTGCCCCGCTGGCCTCTAGGTACTCAACAGTTCTTTCTTTCAGAAGTGATTCCATCATTTTCCCTACCACTGAGGTCAAACTTACAGGTCTGGCTGCACTAACTTGACCCAGTCTTCGAACTGGGCAAATTGAGGTAGGAGACTACTGATATTTAGGGAGACTATATTTAGTAGTCCTTGGCTGGGGGTATGAGACCCAGAGCTACCAGAAAGGTCTGGGTTGGGGTGGACATTGCTGGATAGTAGGAGTAACGTTATTGTTGGGGTGGAGCAACAATGTGGAAACATCAGAACTGCCATCACAGAGGCAGCAAGCCTTTGTGTGAAGCAAATAAATCAAAACAAAAGAAAAAGCCACTATGGTTCTCAAAAGAGGTGGCGGGGAAGGTTAGGGAGAAAAAGATAGCATTTAGGGAGTATAAGGAAACACAGAAGTAGCAGGACAGAGAACTGTACCAGTTAAGGCAGAAGGAAGCAGGAAGGGAAGTCAGAATAGCAAAGGCCCAAACTGAGGAAAAAATAGCCAACTCGGTTAAGAAGGGGGATAAAACCTTTTATAGATGCATCAGGGAGCGTAGAAAGACAAAGGGGATAGTGAGGGTGAATAGAATGAGCGGTGGAGTGCGCAGAGAGGACAGTGAAAAAGCAGGGATAGTGAACAAATACTTCTGCTCAGTATTCACAAAGAGGAGGGGAGGTGCCTAATCCAATTAACAGAAGAACTCTGGATGGGGGGGTCGATCTCAGTCCTTTCACAGAAGAAAGGGTTCTGAAAGAACTCCTAAAACTGAAGGTGGACAAAGCAGTGGGGCCTGATGGAATTCACCCCAGAATTCTAAAAATATTACGGGGAGAACTAGTGACACCACTGGCTACCCTTTTTAACAGATCATGGGAGGATGGTGTGGTACCTGAGGACTGGAGAAAGGCGGTTGTGATTCCCCTTCACAAAAGTGGGAGCAAGACAGAGGCAGGAAACTACAGACCTGTCAGTTTGATCTCTGTGGTAGGGAAAGTAATGGAATCACTTCTGAAAGAAAGAATTGTTGAGTACCTAGAGGCCAGTGGGGCACAGGACCCAAGGCAGCATGGGTTCACAGCACGAAGGTCATGTCAGACGAATCTAATTGATTTCTTTGACTGGATGCCCAGAGTAGTAGACCAGGAAGGGGCTGTGCACATGGCCTACCTAGACTTCAGCAAGGCATTTGACACAGTCCCACACAAAGGATTAATAATCAAATTAACCAGCCTGGGAGTGGGTCCCAGGGTGGTAACATGGGCAAAACATTGGCTGGACAACAAGACACAGAAGGTAAATGGAGTCCACTTTGAAGAAAGAGGGTTTACTAGTGGGGTACCACAGGTTTCAGTACTGGGTCCAGTCCTTTTTAATGTCTTTATAAGTGACATTGCAGAGGGACTGGAAGGAAAAGTATGCCTCTTTGCAGATGACACAAAGGTCTGCAACAGGACTGATACACAAGGAGTCGTGGAAAGGATGAAAAGGGACTTGGCAAGGTTGGAGGAATGGTGAGAAGTATGGCAGCTTGGATTCAATGCAAAGAAGTGCAAAATAATGCACCTGGGAAACAAAACCCTTGGGGAAGATTACACAATGGGGGAGAGGGGAGGTAGTAACAACAACAAAATGCAAAGGGACCAGGGGGTAATCATATCAGATGACCGTAAGGTTAGCAAGCAATGTAAGAAGGCAGTAGGTAGGGCAGGGGGATACAGGGATGTATAGGGAGAGGCATCACCACAGAAAACAGGAAGTTGTTATCCCTCTGTACAGACAGTTGGTGAGACCCCAGCTGGAGTACTGCGTCCAGTTCTGCAGACCCCATCTCCGCAAGGACATAGACAGGATGGAGGCAGTCCAGAGAAGGGCAACTAAAATGGTGTCAGGTCTACAAAAGAAGCCATACAAGGAGAGACTAAAGGAGCTTACTTTGTATACCCTTGAGGAAAGGAGGGAGAGGGGGTTATGATAGAAACGTTTAAGAACCTCAGTGGAATCAACAAAGTCCAAGAGGATAGCATCTTTCAGAAAATGAGATGTGCAAGAACAAGGGGACACAATTTGAAGATAGACGGTTGACGGCTCAGACGCAATGTGAGGAAGTATTTTTTCACAGTGAGGGTGGTGGACGCATGAAACTGCCTTCCTGAGGAGGTTGTGGAGTCTAAAACTGTGGGAGAATTCAAGAATGCATGGGGCAGACATAAGGCAATTCTTGTGGGTGGGTAGGAAGAAATAGGCTGTTGGTTAGTGAACTAGGATCTGCAGCTTATCTGTAGGTAGGGAAATGGGCAGACTAGGTGGGCCAAGCAGTCCTTATCTGCCATCAAAGTCTATATTTTCTGTGTAAGGCTTCTGGAGTCTCTGAGGTAGTGCTTCAGTCTCCAGTTTTTTTTCTCCTAGGAAGGATGGGCAGCTGTGTGGTCCTGGAGACAGGGCCATGTGAGGCAGGCCCCTAGCTCTTCCCAAGTGCCCGCAGTGTTAGGTGTCTAATGTGGGAGGCATGTGGCTGGGGGCTTTGGTGCTGTAGGTTTGTTCAGGGGGGATCAGTAGGCCTTGGTATCAGTGTAGGACCAAGGGAGATAGCCTCCTTTATCTCTGAGGGCTCTATAGGTTCAGGTAGCAGTGCTGTGTGGGTAAGCAGGTCAGCAGTATTAATATTGCAAGGAACATGTTTGCAGTGAGGAAGGGTGACAGCAATTTTCAAGTGAAAAAGGTAGGTCACTGACCTGTAGCCCTGGGACACGATCTACTATGATGGGTGTTAGCAAAATTACAATAGCAGTGCGGGTGATAGCACCAGTAATAAACAATTTAAACCTTATTGCCATTCAGGAGCAGGTACCTGCAGCAGCCAATTCTGGTAGGTCCTTGACCAGGTAACCTTAGGACTCTATTTACCAATGTAGGGTGTTAGCGATGCTACCATAGAGATAAGGGAAGCAGCAACCAGTATTATACAAAAAGCAGTATTAGCAGGCAGAACCTTAGTCCGTACTTCTATTTGGTACCCAAATAATCACATCACTCAGCTGAGGTGTTTAGCAGTACTACCACGAAGGTAAGGGGATCATTCACAAAGGATAGGGGAATACAGAGCAAAACTGTGTTTGTAGAAACCTCATTAACTCACTGCAGGACCCAAATTAAGTGCCAGACTAGGCTGGACCAGTAAAACACTTTAAAGAGCAACTGTCACATCTTTTGTGCTCCAGGCAGGCAACTCATACCTGTATCTGTGTGCCCTAGGAGCCTTTTCAGCTATAAATTACTATTTTTTGCTATGTGGTTTTAAAAAATATTTGCCTCGTAAAACCCGGCTCATAACTTCAGTGTACGAGCCAGGCTATCACAGCGTGCTGCAGCCCCGCCACGGAAAATAGCATAATTATGACACGAGGTTGGTAACGGGGCTGCAGCACTGTCTACGGAGAATGTAATGTAATCTGTAGGGGCTGCCTAAATGCACTAAAATTATCGTTGCTGGCATATTTACATGTATGGGGATAATATATACTGTATATGCCTCATACATGTACACATGTGAGCAAAGATAATCTTAGTGCACTTAGGCAGCCTCCCCTCCCCGATTCCCTTACATTCTCCATAGACAGTGCTGCAGCCCCATTCCCAACCTCGCATCATAATTATGCTGTTTTTGGGGTCGGGGCTGCAGCGCTTGCGGTTTGCCCCACTTGTACATGGAAGTTATGAGTCTGGTTTTAAGAAGAAAATATTTTTAAAACCACACATCTGAAAGTAGTAATGCATAGCTGAAAAGGCTCCTAGGGCAGGCAAATACACAGTATAAGTTGCCTGCCCTGATCGTGTCAGCTGCTCTTTAAAACAGAAGCAACAGTATTCACCCCCCACCAGGTAAGACAAGGCAGTAGCAAATAACAAGCTCCTTTTTAGACCCGCTACCCTTGTGCCACCTAGTAGGCCCAACCCTTAGTTGATAGTCTGGTTCCACTTGTTCGTTTATTTTATATCCTGTATCATTTTACTGTCCTTTTGGGCCAGAAAGTCTCTAGTCCTTTCTTTATTTCTCTCCTCTTTGTTTCTGTCCTGGTAAACAGAACTGAGGTGCATTAGGGAGTCGATGGTTACTGGCCAGCACGCAAAACCACATGGGTACGTGCTGCATGTGGGCGGCGCCAGTAGCCAGCATCAACTCCCTCCCTATAATAAGAAAAGTTCCCATGGGCTCCTAGTGCTTCAGGCCGTAGACCCATGTGTCTGAATCACTGGTGAAGATATACAGGAAGATCAACAATTTTGGTGAGTACGTAATTTTCATTTCTGAGATCTTGTCACACATTGCTGGTGGCCCTTTGTTCTTGTGCAGTAAACATTGTCTGGGGCATGTCAGTATGTTACTACTTTTTTACTGTAGGTTCCTGTTTCATACCTACATGCACCCTTTGCTACCCCACTGTCCAGCAGAATGAATTGGGTGCATTTCTCTTGCCTTCCCCTAGGGAGGTCCAGCCAAATTCAGAAGCACAGCCACTCTTGCTGGAGGTCTACACTCCTCCATTCTTCATGTAAATCCTCTCTGAGCTGAAATTGGAGCTCTGCCTAGTATGCATAAATAAACTTCTGCATGCTTGCATGATGTATGTAGGTTGATGGAGAGCTCATAAATTACATATTGCTTTAATTTAAGGAATTACTGCGTGGGAAGAGCTTAAAGATTTCATCCATAACAAAACTAAATCTGTTTGGACGGGAGATCACATCTACTTGTTGAGGTACCGTTGTGGGATCTGGCAGATGTATTTATAAACAACAACAAAAAAAGAAAGAAAAAAACAACAAAACTCCTATTTGGTATGAAGAACAAAATGTGTGTGTGTGTGTGTGTGTGTGTGTGTGTACTGGGGGAGGATGCATTTTGTAGGTAGAACTTGGCCATTAAATTTGACTTGGGGGTTTGCTAAAACATAACCTACTGCCATCCCAGCCTTTTAAGATCAGCCTCTTTTAGCTTTGGTTTGGAACCAAGGATTTCTAACATGGAAAAAAATATTCTGCAGGACGACCACAGGTTTCAGAAAATCATTCCACGTACAGTTATTCTCAGATTGACTTTGTGTAGACCTACGTTTGCTATTATTTTGTATTATATAACATCTTTATTAAGCCTTCCTTCCCAGTGATTTCAGTGGGAAAAGCACAGGGTGAATTGCAGAGTACCAGAGTTGGTTATGACCTTTTATTGTGATATTGATGCCGTTTTGAAATGCCAAATAAAAAAAAATGATATTGCTTTAACACGTTACTGAATTATATCACTATATCCCCCAGAAAATGTGACAGGATTGGTATATTGATCAAACAATAAATGACACCTTGCTCACGTCCTTCTTGTCTGTTCTGTATTTGCTCTCCCCATTTTCTTCTGTTAGTTTTTTTATTTTTTCTGTGCATCCATTTCTTGTCTGTGGTCAGCCAGTGTAGTAGGGACCAAGTCAGTGCTTTTAACATGACCAGAAGCTTGTGTATCAGCAGACGAGCTTAGAAAAAGCAGTTGAAATTCTCTGGTCTTATTTATATATTTAGAATATATACACACACACACACACACACGCACACCAGGAAATCCATATTTAGGCACAGTGCCTATTTTTCAAGAGGGCCTTTGGGGGAACAGTTGCAGTAGCAGTGTATGTTGCTAACAATTTGTTACTCACGCGAATATATATGACTGACTATACAGGAGTATTACACTATTTACAAAAGTCACTGATCGGTGTCACTGCCTTGAGCCCATGAAATAGCACATAACTAGTTTTATTGCGATGCAGAAGTACAGTGCTAGATAGGGTGAGGGTAAGGAGCAGTTGGAGTTAGGCGATGAGTGCCGGTATTGGTTTCTGGAGTATCGTGGATGCAAGAAGGAGAGAAATTGCAGAATGCAAATACATTTTCAAACATGGTTAGATTGAAGACCTGAATAGTGGCTGAGTTCTTTACGTTGTCGGGGATGGAGTTCCACATGGCTGGAGCACTCGGTGCAAAAGGCTTTGTGCCAGTGGTTCTGCAGGCACTAGGTACCTGGAAGAGTTTGTTTTTTTAGCCTGTGACTTTAGTGAATATGGCTGGATAGGTTTGATTAATAGATTGCAGAGGTACTGTAGGCTGTACTGTGTATTGCATTACTGTTTTCTTGGGGTTGGTAGGAGAAACTGCCTCGGGATTATTTGGCTGGGGTTAGGCAGAGGCTTCTTTGATAAAGGGCTCTGAGTTTTTGGCAAGATTCTCTAACTGTTTAATAGTGTGCTCTGTGAAACTCAATTGTGGGTCCAGCCATATCCCAAGCTACACAGAAGCGGGGGGGCGCTAGAGCCAGCAACCAGGCAGGTCATAGCACATGTGGGCTCTGTACAATTATTTCTTATTTTCAACAAAAGTACTACTAAAAGCAGCCTTGTGGCTTTCTAAACTGCATACTAGTGTTCAGTACCTGATTGGGAGCATTTTGATAACAATCTTACTATGGGGCAACCAAAAGGAGCCACAGGAGGTGGCCCAAAGCAGCAGCAGCCTCCACCAGAATCATCAGGAGTTGGTACATTGGAAGCTGGGAAATCTGATCCACCGTGGCACACAGTGTTGGAAGCTGTACAAGCTAGGGATCTGAAAACTGAAAAAAACCTGCAGTGTCTAGAATCTCAGGATGCACAACTAAAAACACTTACAGTGACAGTTACTGCCTCCGACGCCTGGTCTACATCTGTTTTATCTGCCACAGCAAAATTAACTACTGAAAATACACAGCTCCGAGGGCATCTTGAAGCCCTTGAAAATATAGCCCGGGCCTCACACATTTGGATTTTTGGTATGCCTGAGGGTGTGGAGGGAGGTAGTCTTTTAGATTTTCTGGGATCTTGGATGCAAACCTCTCTGCAATTGCCAGCTGACATTGGGTCAAGTTGTTTTACTGTGGCCTACCGTGTTAACACAAGGAGTACAGAACCCGAAGAACCCTCCCCGAACAGTCCTTGTGAAGACGAATAATGCGGAGGTGAAGGAAAGTGTTTAGTTTGCTGCAAGGATGGCTTATCCCTTGAAGATAGATGGTCAGGAGGTCAAGCTTCTTCCTGATCTTTTGTTTGCTACCAGGAACAGAAGAAAGCAATTTGATGCTGTCCTGGCCAAGTTAAGGTCTTTTGAGATTATGAACTCTCTCTCTCTTGTTCCCATCAAGACTGTGCGTAATATATGGAGGCAAAACTTTTCAGTTCTCTGATGCCCAAAATGCGGGCCGTTGGGCTGAAAAGATGGCCAGAGAGTTTCAGATGAGGTCAGAGGAAGCTGGTCTACCAGAGGAAGAAGACGAAGCTTGAAGGACTAATTCAAACTGACAGGGATATACAGTGCCTAACTAATGTGAGGTTCTGATTTCTGTTCTGCTTGCTCGAGGTGTTGCAGTTCTGGGAATGAGAGCTATAGTTAAATTGTTTTCTCTCTCTTTTCCCTCTTATATGTTTAAACATGTCTGGGCTATTTTATAGCCAATATTGGCTTTTTTGGAGGGTAAGGGGGCGCAGCTTATGCTTCCAAGATGGCAGATATCTCATGGCAGTACAATAGTCAGGTAAAGTCTTCAGCTGTGTTTCGTACAGTATCACAATCAAGTTGCATTAGAATTGAGTATTTAAGACACATGGGTTGTTTCTTTTTACCCCGAATGCCGCCCAGATCTCGCTTCTTTGACACGACTGATTCACATTAAACTTTTGGGGACTACTATGGTAAATAGAAGTGTTTTGGGCTGTTTTAGGGTGAATTGAATGTTGTGGGACTGATCTTATGCTCGTGTTGGGGCAATTTTTGCCCCCTCCTCTTTGTTTAATAAATTGTACAAGCCTTTGCTGTAGTACCTAAATGTTGTTATAAAAAGATAACTGTAGTGGTTAAAAGCAGCTTGAAGTTGCAGGGTACACCTTACTATGTGGGTTCCTAAAGAACCACAGTCATTGTTGCTGACTGGCATTTTGCTAACATGTCCTTGAACTGTTTGTATTTCCCCCACATCCTGGTGTAATGATTAAGGCATGAACTTTACTGTATGTGACGTGTAATGTATTCACTTTGTAAACCTCTTATGAGATTGTAACTGCACATGGTTCAGTTGAAACTAATAAACACAAAGTTAAAAAAAAAAAAAAGATACACAGAAGTCTGGACAACCTCCAAGGGGGGAGTCCGAGTGTTGAATAATAGGTAGTGAGTGGAAGGATCATACCTTTACACCAAAGACCATTACTTTTGCTTTTGTGTTGTTTAGTAGCAATTTGTTGGCATCCATCCATGTTTGTGTTAATGCTGAAGGCTATAATGTGTTGGTGAGTTTGGAGATGCTTCTAGCTTTGGCATAAATTATGGTATCATCAGCATATACATTAGGTGTATGATCATACTGCAGTTAATGCAGACTGACGGGAGATTATTTACAAAGGGACTGAAGAGGTGTGGGGTGAGAGCGTTGTGGAACACCAGGGTTTGATGGCTTGCCATGAGAGAGTATGTTATGCTGTGGATTTTGACAGTCTTTGCTGTGTTGGTCAGGTAGGATTAGAACCCAAGTCACTGTGCCATACCCAAGTCCAAACTGGTATAACTTATTCGGTGGAGTGCTGTGGTCCACTGTAAGTTCCCTTCCCAGTTTAGGGGAATGGGCTTTTTGAGCGGTGAGAATTGGCTCTCGAAAAAAGGAACAGCACCCCCAAATGCATCTATATTTTGAGCTAGGATGGAATCTTCTGTCTGGGTGACTGGAATCAGCAAGGAACTGCACACCATTAATTTCAGTAATGGTTGCCATGCTACATGTCCACACCATCTGCGAAGTGTAGTTGTTCCTTTATTCACACACAAAGCATCGTGGACACTTGAATTCAAACTAGGAGCACCTTGGGGTCTTCAGACACCCAACAGTTAAAGAGCGGAGCTCATCAGTTACAGTAACTGAGGTAGTTGCACATAGCAAGTAAACCGAGCTAGTTGTTGTATGTCTTCACCAAGCTTGTGAGACTGCAGAAGGGTGGTACAGGCCGTACTTGGCACCAACATCTGACACCTGAATCCTGTATGAGGAACAGAACCTGTGGGTGCAAGTCAAAGTGGAGAGTCTGCATCATGCACTACTGGGCAGCGAAGAGACCCTCCTGACACCATCCATGGCAGCAGCCACAGAACTCCACAGGGGTGACCCTTACTACAACCTATCTAAACCACAGTTTAGGTTGGAGATAAATAGTAAAACATGTACATTACAGTTCTCGGTGAGGATAATGCAGTGACAGTTTTCAGTAGCAGCAAACTCAGTTAACTTCCTCACATATGTCTGCAAAACAGTGTCTGAACACACAGAAAGCTGTACAAACAACTGAAATGTATTAATATTTAAAAAATGGCAGAAGCAGACTCATGGAACATGCAGGCTGAAGGCTAATCAAAGGGGAAGTAGTAATGACGTTTCTGCCTAAATACACCATGGCTCTTAAAAATTCTTAAAGACCTAGTGTACTGCCTAACACGAATATTAGTAAAAAAAAAAACAAAAAAAAAAAAAAACACATTACCTTTTATATGGGCTTGTGGGTTAATATTGTATGTATTGTACAAATGCATAAATTGTATGTATTGTATAATTTAACAAATCTCTATGTATGTCATGGTAAATAATGAATTTATTGTATTTTTGTATGTTTAAAGCATTTTGTAAAACATTAATGTAAGTGTAACTGGAATTTTACTGATGAACCTCACTGAAAATGATCCTTGGCTCAGATGAGATATCCTATTCATTTGTACATCTTATGAATACAATTTTTACTACTACCATATCCGAGGTATGTTTTCTTTTCCCTTTGGTTAATTAGAAGATTGTTTACTTGATGTTAGTAGGTGTGCTGATTGGGACAGCACTCTACCTGGCAGCTGACATATCTTGTCTATATTCCCCTACTGCATCATCTGCTTTGTGACTTCACTGATTGTGACATCACTGCTGCTTAGAAAAAGCCACTCAGTGGCTGCCATCCAGCACAATGTTATCACGTAAAAGACTTTCTAATAAGCAAAACAAAAATACTTCAAAATTAAAAAACTACAACTGACTACTTTTTAAAATTTCTATTGTTTTTCTGTCTACCTGTTTTGGCTCCACCAGCTTTTTAAAGCCACTGTACCATGTGTAAACCCTACAGTCCCCAAGAGTTCCCCACATGTATGGTTGGTTCGGCACCGTAAGGGTTAATTGGGGTCACTTATGGTATGTTTGCTCCGTATAGGGTATGTGTTGGATGGGGGTGGGGCAAATTGGTCACGTCAGCTGTAGCTCTAGGGGCCTTAACAGAAAACCTTACCAGAACCCAAATTCACTAACAGGAGCTGAGAAGAAGGTGCTCAGTTCCACCCAGGAGAAAAAAAGATCTGAGTTCATGGGATGTAGCTGGAGGACCACATGGTCGGGCGTTGGGAGGAGTCAAGGTTGAAGATTGTTTCCGGTGACAGTGTGCGCTCAATAGAAGACTGGTAGTGAACTAAATGTGGCAGTTAGAATCTTTAAGTTTGTCAGTATCTTCCTGTTGTGAAGCCATGTTATGTGCTAAATAACAGCCCTTTATCCTCCCATGTGCTGAACCATCTTATATTTTATGGTTGCCTTAAATATTTTGCTTAACAATAAGACCAGGCTCACAGGGTTTGTAGTTACCTGGATATGACCTCACTTTCTTGAATAGGGGAGTGACACCGGTTGGTTTCCAGTCATCTAGAACTATCCCTATCTGTAAGGAGTCCTGAAAGATATTAGTGAGGGGTCCTGCCATGGCAGCTACATTCTTTTTTTAATTTTTTTTGGGCGTAGCTCATCTCGTGAAACTCTGCCCACTCTCCAGCCACCACCATCCCTCCACACCCAATCCCCAATCTGCCCCCACCCCCGATGGAAACACTTCCAGGTTACTGCCCGTATCACCGTGACCGGCAGGGCTCACTGAGCTTATCCCACCGGGTAAGGCCACGGTGGTGACCATTCAGCAGGATACTGTCCCGGTGGTGGTTGGGCATTTCAGGGCTGGCAGTGTAGGAGGTGGGCATCATGGAGAGACGACAACAGTTTTTTTTTTTTTTAATGCATCCTCGGCGGGGCACAGGACGAGCAGTGATGGCCAGCGTCCACCTTCCCCCTCAGATGACGGCGCTGTCCACGATGGCACCTCCAGTCTCCGCCAGGGATCTGTAAAGTGCTGGACACTCTGCCCCCCCTCCCCCAGGATGCTCAATCCTCCTCCCCCCGATGGCCCTCCTACTCCCAAGTCCAGACCCGGGATGTCAGCACCATAAGCGGATGTCTTGCTGCCCTGCGGAGACAGTTTTTTTATTTTTATAGTTAATTTCTTTATCCTCCTCCCAGGTGGCACATCATCATGCATGATCCCCCAGCCCCATCCCCCACTCGCAGTTTACCTTCCACTTCCTCCACGACTTGCCCCCCATGGCAGGATCTCTTAATCCCCGGAAACGGATCCGGTGCGGAGGTTACTGCTGTTCGCGGGAGCGTGGCCTGCGGGGATCGGCTTTCCTCTTGCCGTACCCAGGACTCTTTTTGCTCCATTTTCTTCCCTTAGGAGAGGAGGCATGCAATGACGCCCTATGGAGAGATTGCACACGTGCTCCTCCAAGCATTTGCCTCCTCTCCTCCCCTTTGTGAGTGTCAGTGTGCTCTCCACCAGTCACCGCTAGGGGCCAGTCATGCACCAACTTCTGGTGGCCCTCCCTCCCCATAGAAGAAGAGCAGTCCCTCGGACGCTCGATCCTTCTTCTCCCCTGCCGACCCCCAGCGGCCCATGCTCATTCCTGAACACGGGTCACCAGCGTAGCGCGAGGTCAGGCATCCAGAATCTCAGCCCTTAGCACCACCAGGCTGGCCATGGCAGACACATTTTTAACTCAGGTGGATACCATCTGAACCTGAAATTTACACTGTTGATCCGATCCTTTTTTTTAAACTTTTTATTTAAAAGTTTTGTGGTGACACAGACAGTTTAAATTATTTGTACATGTTATATAGCATGTTTAAACATCAATGATGCAGAGCATGGTAAAATCATATAAAAAAAAAAAACATACATCTCCATTAATTCACTAACAGATACCTTTGCTAAAAAACACAATTGTGCAGTAAGCCATGTGTAAAGGTTGCTCCCAGTATCCATTTTTCCTTTCCCCTTTAGATTCTGCTATTCTGGATATTGGGATGTGCATCAGTTGGGTACAAAATAGGTAATGTGAAGCTGTCCGGCCCCATGTCTTTAACGGAAGCAAACTAAAGCTTCAAATGCATATCGTCCTTCATTGGCTACGGTATGAAGTCCTGATGGCGTTCAGCTATATATAGGAGCCAGGGTGTCCATTTGTTTATGAGGGCAGTGGTGTTCTGCAGTTGGGCAGTCAGGTTCTCCAGTTTATAAATCTCATTTATAGTTGATTCCCAATCCTGTATTCTTTGGGGTGGAGGGGTTAATTTTATCCAGAGCCTGGTGATAACGTTTTTAGCGGCTCCCAGGAGAATAGCTATTAGATAATACTGACTAGGTTGTTTATATTGTTTGGGAAGATGAAGTAATAATGCCTGTTGATCTGATCCTTACCTTATAATTATGGCATGGTCAGTACTGTCTCCCGTTTGGCCTGCGCCTCTCCCATAACTTTCACTACCAGCTGGACAAGCTCATTAACATGCAGACGGAATACAAACACAAACTAAATCTTCCAAGAATCAGTCTTTAGCATTAATTCCCACTTATGGGTCTGGGCGAGAGGCACTAGAACTCTGTGGGAGCAAAGCTTTTGACCAGGAGGCTGGTCATGGCTACTGGGTAGGGCACCTGCACACCCCCATGTGGTGCCGTGCCCTAGACAATATCCATTGCCTGCTCCCCCACCAGCTTCAATTCTGTTCTTGTCGTGGTTAAGTGCAAACCATGGGAGTGTAGTACTTCAGTTCACCTCGTCCCCACAAGAATTAACTGCATCACCTTGTATTCTTTCTTTCCTTCCTTTCACAATACCGTCTTTCTTTGTTTATTATTTTCTGCGATTCCGAAGTCTGAGAAGAAAGGGACAGCCAAGATAAGGTCCAACAATGCCCATTGTGTGTCATTGCCACTGTGGAAAACCGATGGGTGTGACTGATTGGCAGCTGTTGTTTTTTGTGGCCTGTCATGGACCAAAGTACAATATGGATGCATGCGATAGCTGCTTCTCTGTAGACTGCCCTTCCCTTGAAAATCCATGTGCTAAGATGGGGTTGTCTGATCCCCATCTTCGGAGGCTGATCTCGCACATGTGCATCCAAGACTAGATCTCAAGGCCTTTCCCCTGGTTATCTTGGAAGGGAAGGGGTGAGTCAGGTGGTAAGTCAGGGAACAACACCATCAGGAATAGGAGGGGGGAGGCAGGGTAGTAGATGATGGATTAAAACAGGAGACCCAGTACACATCCTCCCTCCACCAGATCTGGCAAGTCATTAAATTACAGCAGTGCACTTTTTGCCTCAAATGGCTACTCACTTCTTTCTTTTTTTTTTTTTTAATCTGGCAGGTCCTTCTGTCGGTCTCCACCCTAGTCACGGCTCCCGGAGCTTCTACCTACCATCTATGGCCAGCATCTGCCAGTTACCCCGGCACTCCCCGGCGGAGGTAAGGGCCTTGGCACTGGTCCCCAACCAGAGCTACGGACCAGATTCTAGCTGGGAGAGCTCAGATGAGCTAATTGAAGCTCCAGAGAGGGCTTCATGGAGACAGAGGACTCAGCCGCCTTCCTTTTTCCACCATTTTTTCTTGGAGGTGGGGACATGCAATGACACAAGCGTCCGCCCCACCTCCCATACGTGTCCGAGCGCCGGTGGCTTGAGTGACTCCCGGCCTCCGCCTAGTGTCCCACATGTGCCGGACACTTCCCCACCCTCCCCCCTGGAAAAGGAGAGCAGTCCGTAGGACGCTCCATCCTTCTCCCCCCGGCTGGCGTCAGAAGCGGTAATCCAACCTCTGCGCCGACGGGCCCGCTTTACTCACTTATTTCATCCCAAAGGGGAGTGGGGTTCTCAACTACCAGTCAGCAAGGTGGACCTCCCATTAGCTAACATCCTATTCTAAAATGCAGTTGCCAGATTTGGCTCCCTTTAAAATATGATTCTTTGCCTTATTGACTCACTTTAAATAAAGTGCAGCCCCCAGCCAGTGCATTGGTGATTGGCATACCTGTCAGCATGCTAGGACCAAAATCAGGGACACTCTCCACAAAAATCAGGGACAAATGACCAAAATGAGGACACCATATTTTACGCAGTGTGGCAGTGTCCCATTGCCATGCCACATCATTGCGTGACTTGTTACAAAAAAGCAAAATAAGAAAAGACACTGTTTGGCATCTTTCTGTTATTTTATTTGCAGTAAAGTTTAAAAAGATGCATGCTTCATGTCTTTATTAATGTAAATGCAGTCTTTCTGTTATTTTATTTGCAATAAATGTTAAAAAGATGTATGCTTCTTGTCTTTATTAATGTAAATGTAGTCTTTCTGTTATTTTATTGCCAATAAATGTTAAAAAGGTGTACGCTTCTGTCTTTATTAATGTAAATGCAGTCGTTCTGTTACTTTATTTGCAATAAATGTTAAAAAGATATATGCTTCTTGTCTTTATTAATGTAAATGGTCTTTCTGTTATTTTATCTGCAATGAATGTTAAGAAGATGTACGCTTTTATCTTTATTATTGTAAATGCAGTCTTTCTGTTGTTTTATTTGCAATAAATGTTAAAAAGATGTATAGTCATGATGTGTTATCCAGTTGTTTCATTTGGCGACTTTGCCCACCCACCCCCACCCCTCTGTGTTAAAAAAATAAAAAAAAGTGGGAGAGGAGGGAGGGGTGCAGAGACCCACAACTGAAATGAACTGATCAAATGATACAAACATATACTGTACATACAGTGTAACTAGCATATTCCGTAGCTTTCCACAGAATGCTGAATAAAAAGTGAACAGTAAAGCACATAACCTGAATCCACAAACATATATAGCACAACATAGCAAATACTTTTTGTTTCTTTACTTTCCATAAGGGTTTGTGCAGTTCAGCTATGCCTACCACTCCTTTTCAACAAACACAATTCATTCAGAACCACTGCAAGGACTACATAGAGCAGAAATTATACAGAGAGTCACCCACTCCTGTCCGAGTTCATCTTGAAGCATAACTTCATCTCAGTTGTGTAACCCCCCTGCAAATGGGGGTTCCCAAAAGACTTCCAGGAGCTTGCTTGAATGCTCCAAGCCTGAATGGTGTTTGGCATTTAAGCCATTTATCAGTGAGTGTTTTTAGAGCCTCTGGTACTGTCTCTTTAAGAGCTGTCTGCTTGCAGATATAATTAGTTTGTATGGGGGACTGTGTGCTTCTCTGAGTACCACTCGAGCTGCTGCCAATTCACTTCATTTTGCAGTCACTAGAAGTGCAAAGGAACCTATCTGAAAGATGTAACTGTTTGCCAGAAATTATTTAGAGTAATAATGAAATTACAGTTTGTCTAACCTGCTTTCTTTGCAGCCAGAACTGTGTCTGCTAGTTTCCCATTCTAGTTTTGAACTGCTGAACTGGACCAATCAGTGTGGGGTAAGCTAGCTCTAAAATGGTGCCTTGGACGAATCAGAACTTGGACTCATAATCTGAGCCAGCCACAAGAGGATTGTATGGGCAGTGACTCTGGGAGATGTAGTTTAGACTTCAGTGCCTTTTTGGACCAACAGCAGCAGTCTTTTGTGGTGACAGCCAATCCAGTCAAGAACTGGGAGGAACTCAAAGGAAGTGCCAGTTTTGTCGGTTGGAGTTTCAGTTGAGCTTTGGCAGTGAAGAAGGAAGGAGCCCTGTGCTTTTTCAGTGTGCAGTTTTAGTCAAAAGCGTGTGTAAGGCCCAGAGTTCGGTCTGCAGCTTGTTAGGACTGAATCCGTCCTGTGAAAAGAATCAAAGGATCTCTGAAGAGTAGAAACCAGGCTCACCCTGTAGAAGACTGGAGGAATTGCTGAAAATTACACTCGGTCTGTCAGGAACTGAATCTGCTGTGTGTTCTCCGGGTATTGTGCAGTAATTGCGATCGGGATACAGATGCAGCCTGCCTGGTATAGTGCTTTCTTATATGGATGTGTGAAGAGGTTTGTGCACCTCAAGTGAGCCCTGCTGACATTGAAGGACCCTATCTTATTTGGAGGTCGTGAGTACTAATTCAGGGTCGCCCCTGTTGAATTGCCACATTAAATCCAAATGGAATTACTGTACTGCTGACTGTTTAATTCTCCTTTTCTCTGTGTGAAAGGGCCCCTACCAGCTGCCACAGTTTGGACTAGCCACTAGGGCTTGGGTACCCAGGGACAGTAACTGATAGGGATAGGCCTGTGCACAGAGCCATAAATGAATTATTAAAGTGATAAGCTAATTAACCTGATTTCCCCTGTCCTTGTTATATCCCCCTAAATAAATCAGAGCTGCTTGTTTCAGCAAAGTTATACTGCCTGAGGTATTTGTCTATGTTAAAGTACTGTACTGTGATTGTTGCACTGTATCTCATTTCACAGGAGGTCCCAGTGCCAGAACCAGACCTGGGGGTAAGTGTATACTGTGAAGGTAATTCTGATATGTTGTGTGGGCCACTAGTGGGAAGAAAGGGGGGTTGCAGTGTCCCAGAGGGCTGTGACCAAGTTAGTTTAACTATTGCAAACCCTGACCTCTGGGTGGAGGCACCCGCCATTGGATCCAGGCCCCTCAACCTGTTAGTGGCAAATCAGGCAGGGGTAGTAGCCCTTGGGATAGCGCCATCTAGGGGTTACAGTTGTATTTTAAATTAACAACAAAGCATCACTAATACAGAACAAAATTTAAATTAATGCCCCTAAAAATAACATTTATTACAAGTTTCTTCATCGTATCTATGCTTTTAACAGAAAACCCTTTCCGATTATACTTTGTAGGGAGAGGGTAGTACTAGGAGGCATGAGTCTGTTCTCCCCAAAACAAAAGGCAGTTCAATTTCTGTTCAACTGTAGTTCAAGAGAACTCAGTAGTGTAGGCCCCTTCATGAATACCACATTCAAGAGAGCAAGCAAGCAAACTTTATTTATAGTAGGTGCCCTTCCAGAGCTCAGGGCGTCTTTACAAAAATACAACATAAAAGTCATCATCCAGTAAGTGTAAAACAATAATATAGTCAATTAAAATTATTAAAATTCACTTTCAGCTTCAAAGTGCGGCAGCATAGCAGCATAATCAAATTTCCAATAGCTCAACAAACGCCTGTGCAAATAAATGGGCTTTAAGGGAACTTTTAAAACCTTCTACGGTCAGGCTATCTCGTGTCCGATGAGGTAGAGAATTCCAAAGGGTAGGAACCATAAAAGCAAAAGATCTACCTCCAGATTTTTTCAGACATACTCTAGGAATCTCCAGCAATCCCTCGTTGGAGGATCGGAGCGAATGTGAGGGGCAGTAGGGAAACAGTAGATCTTGCAGGTACTGAGGTCCCTGGTCATATAGAGCTTTGTAGGTCAGCAACGCGACCTTGAAAGTAATCCGCCATTGTATCGGCAGCCAGTGCAGTTCACGCAGCACAGGGGTTATGTGGCTGGACTTGGACATTCTAATTAACAGTCTTGCTGTCGCGTTCTGTACCAGCTACAAACGGCGGATATCCCCCCCAGTAGCTCTAGGTAGAGGGCGTTGCAGTAGTCAAGACAAGTGGTGACAAAGGCGTGGACCAGAGTGGTTAGATCTTCGGATAGAACCAGGTGCTTTACCCTAGCGATGTTCCTTAGATGGCAAAAGGAAGACTTGACTACAGCCAACACCTGAGCCTTCAGGGTCAGGCCTTCATCAAATATCACCCCTAGGTTCCACACCTGTCCTGAGGCATTAAGCAGGGCCTCTCCAAGATGTAGACCCAAGGGTCCCCCCCCCCCCCATGTCCCGGCCATCGTCTGATCGTGGCCCACAACCAGTACCTCTGTTTTTCTCTGGTTCAACCTCAGCCAGCTTGCACTCATCCAGTCCTGTATCTCCTGGAGGCACTTATTAAACACTGAGACAGTATTAAACTCCTGGTCAGGTACAAAAGACATGTAGAGTTGAGAATTCTCTGCATAGCAGTGAAAACTCCACCCATACCATCTTATAATGACTCCCAGTGGCAACATGTACACTGCAAACAACATTGGGGCAGGACCGAACCCCTGCGGGACCCTGCAGGGCAGATCCCGTGGGGCCAAGGAATAAACCTTGGACACAACCCTCTAGGACCTGCCCTCGAGGAACGATCGAAACCAACTGAGGACTGCCCCCCCCCCCGACAGTCCACAGAGAAACCACAGGTGCTCGAGCAGAGCACCCCATTGTCAACAGTGTCAAAAGCTGCTGAGAGATTTAGGAGAACTAAGATGGAATGAGCTGTCTGATCTCTCGCTATCAGGAGATCATTAAGCACCCATACCAGGGTGGTCTCGGTGCTATGCCTTTTCCTGAAGCCTGGCTGGAGAAGGTCATAGATATTGTGGATAGTCAAATGATCCTCCAGCTGTAGTGCGACCACCTTATCAATAACTTTACCTGCAAAAGGCAAGTTAGAGACCGATCTATAGTTAGCTGGGTAGTCAGGAGCAAGGGAAGGCTTTTTCAGCAGGGGGTCACACCACTGCCTCCTTTTAAAGGGTCTGAAAAGACCCCTTTCTCCAATAAAACCCTCACTATCCCGGCAAGGACCGGGCCGATAACCTCAACACACCCTACAATAACGTGAGTTGGGCCCGGATCCAAACTATAGCAGGTAGGCCGCAGAGTCTGGATGATCCTCACCATATCCATGACTGCCAGCTGGCTAGAGGTAGACCAGGTCGCCTGGGTACTTGTACCACCTGGTTGATCCATGTAAGGCCCAATGGGGAGGCGCTGATTGGTCTCTGTCCTGATGGAGGATATCTTATCAGGAAAGAACTACACAAACTCCTCTCACTTTTCTTGTGATAATGCTTGACCGGATTGCAGACGGACTGGATTGCACAGTCTGTCCACGGTCTGGAAGAGCTGAACTGGCCTGTTCTTTGCTGCAGCAATTTCCCTGGACAGGAACTCTGCCTTCTTATGAGAAATTGCTGATTGAGTGATCTCATAATGGTCTAGCAATCTAAGTCTATCCTCCTCCAGGCGAGTTTTCCGTCAGTGTCTCTCCAACCTTCAGCCCTGCCTCTTCAACTCCCCTGAGTGCCCCAACAAACCATGGGGCACCCAGGTGAAGAGTAAGAGAGCGAATATGAACCAGAGCAGTGGCATCCAGGGCCCCAGCCACTGCCCTATTATACGCAAGTATGAGGGATCCTGGGTCAGTGCTATCAGTCGGAATACCTGAAAGGTCCAGAACCATCATTAGGCATTCAGAGGTAACGCCTTGTAAAGGATGGTACTGTACCATTTCCTTAGGGGCAAGCTTATTTCGGGGAATTGCAAAACTGAACCTCAGGGCGTGATGGTCTGACAACCCGATAGGATTCACCTCCATATCAGAGATTTCCATCCCCAGGTGGAACACCAAAAGCCCAGTGAGTGCCCCCCTCAGTGTGTGGTGGTGGTAGTAACCTGTGTCAGGCCCAATGAATCCATCAATTGAAGGAGGCCTTGACCAAAAGGTGATAGTTCATCGTCGACCCAGGCATCAAAGTTCCCTGGAAGCAACCATCTGGGGGCCTCCAGTACCAGGCCAGTGATGAAGTCTGCAGCCTCCTTTAGGAAAACCCTCCCATCACCTGGTGGACGGTAGATGAGAAGGATCCTGAAACCTGCACCTACACCTAATATGCACTCAAAGGAGTTGGTCATCCCCACTGGCAACTCCCTGACATCCAGTTCCTGTCTAAAACAGACAGAGACTCTCCCGCCCCTATGGTCCACTCTCGGGCGGCGTATCACCGAGAACCCAACTAGAACTGCAGAAGCCAAAATAGGGCCTGCATTTTCATCCAGCCAGGTCTCGGTGATGCAAGCCAGGTCTGCAGGGCAACAAGATCTACCACCATCGTGTTTTTTTTTTAAATTTTTTTTTATTATTATTTTCATATTTATTCCTCCTTCTCCCCCCTCCCGCTCTCCGATCTCCTCGGGAGCACCAAGGAGTCATCCCTCTGTGGTCCTCCCTACCTGGACAGTTCTCCATCACCCATGTAGTCTCGGATTACCCCTGGACGGGGACGAGGTGGACCCTCACACCCCGAGCAGTCTGTAGCATCGGGAGGGAGGGTGCCAGGAGGGTGGCCGCAAATCGAGGGCAAGCTCTGGTGCTCTGTCGCCGCCGGAGCTGAAGGGCATTTTCCCCTGTTTTTCTTGGGAGTGGCCGGCGCCCTGATGTCAAGGCATAGAACCGACGTCTGCCACTCCCCGCCTCCTTCTCTATGTCGTCAGTGCTTGCTGCATCTCTGGCTTCCGCCAGAGGGCGGCCAAGCACCAACTGGGAACCCCTGTCCCTCCCGGGAGAGGAGAGGAGAGCTGTCCTCTGGATGCTCGATCCTCTCTCTCCCCTGCTGAACCCCAGCAGCCCAGGCTCATTACATAAAAACATAGAAGCTGACGGCAGATAAGGACCGCATGGCCCATCCAGTCTGCCCGTTTCTTTTTCTACCTTATAAATGTGCCATCGGCCTTTGCTCTGTCAGTGGCCTATCTATTCATACTCATTTGTATTGCTCCCTTATGCCTATCCCATGCCTCTTTGAAGTCCTGCACTGTATTCATAGTCACCATTTCTTGAGGTAGGCCATTCCATGCATCCACCACCCTTTCTGTGAAAAAGAATTTCCTCACATTCCCCCTTAGTCGGCCCCCCTCTAATCTCATGCTGTGTCCTCTTGTCCTGATATTTTTCTTATATTTAAACATGTTAGACTCTTTCATCTTGTTAATGCCCTTAAGGCGCTTTGAATGCCTCGATCATATCACCTCTCTCCCTCCTTTGCTCAAGGGTATACATATTGAGCTCTGTTAATCTGTCCTCATATGTCTTCTGATGCAGTCCCTGCACCATTTTGGTTGCCCTTCTCTGGACTGCCTCAATTTGGTTAATGTCCTTGTGAAGGTGTGGCCTCCAATACTGCACGCAGTACTCCAGGTGGGGCCTAACCAGTGTCTTGTAAAGAGGGATTATTACCTCCCTCTTACGACTTGTGATACCCCTACTAATACACCCTAACACCCCCTAGCCTTACCTACTGCTTTAGAGGTCTGCTTGATGATTTCAGGTCATCAGTGATGATGATGCCCAAGTCTCTTTCTTCTTTTGTGACTGCTAGTAACTCCCCTCCCAGCCTATAGGTGGCTTCAGGGTTTCTCTTCCCTATGTGCATGATCTTGCACTTCTTTGCATTAAATCCCAGTTGCCACTCTTCTGACCATTTTGCTAGTTTATCCAGATCTCTTCTCATTCTGCCCACCCCATCTGGATCATCTACTGTGTTGCAGATCTTGGTGTCATCTGCAAACAGACAAGTGTTACCCTCTAGTCCATCTGCAAGGTCACTAATGAAGATATTGAAGAGGACTGGCCTCAGGACTTATCCCTGAGGTACCCTACTTGTGACTTGCATCTCTTCTGACTGTATACCATTTACCATCACTCTCTGTTTTCTGCCCGTCAACCAGTTTGCCACCCAGTTGACCAACTTCTGACCCACCCCGAGCCTACCCAGCTTATTTATCAATCTTCTATGTGGAACAGTGTCAAAAGCTTTGCTGAAGTCAAGGTAGGCTTACATCAACTGCTCCCCTTGGTCCACCACTCTGGTTACCCAGTCAAAGAAATCTATGAGATTAGTTTGACAGGACCTTCATTTTGTAAACCCATGCTGTCTTGGATCCTGTGCCCCTATGGATTCCAGGTGTTGCACTGTCCTTTCCTTAAGGAGTGCCTCCATAATCTTGCCCACTACTGAGGTAAGACTGACTGGTCTGTAGTTCCCTGCCTCCTCCCTGCTACCAGTCTTGTGGAGCGGGATTACATGAGCCCTTCTCCAGCCTTCTGGGACCTCTCCTGTGCTCAGAGACTCGCTAAACAGTTCTGCTAATGACTCTGCTAGTTCCACCTTTAGCTCCTTAAGTACCCTGGGATGTATGCCATCAGGTCCCATTGCCTTATCCACCCTGAGCTTAGCAAGCTCTTGTAGGACCCTTTCTTTCTTTCATTCCCGAACCCGAGTCGCCAGCGTAGCACGGGGTGTGGCATCCAGTGCCTCAACCCTCATTGCAACGGGCCAGCCCGTGGTCTTACTTTTAATAGTCCTGGCATTGTATAACACTGCCCGAGAGGGATGAGAATCCGAGGATGACCCCACCACCTGTCTGTCCAAGACAGGGCCCTTGGGAGGTATGCAGCAGTCAAAAGTAAACCCCCATCCTCCCACCCCACCTCAGGGAATAGTGGGGGATTCAAAAACGACTGCCCACAGGTCCCAAACTACTCAAATTCCCCACCTTGCAGGGACTAGCCTTAGTCTGAATCCTTTATAAAACCCCATCTAAAATGCACCCACAGGAAATTGGGAAAAATGCCTGAGGGATGGGGGTGTGAAACAGCATGAAATCTTCACTCCCTGGGACAGGAAGGGAAGAAGTCAACATCCACACAAGCAGTCCCCCACATTTGCCAATAGATGACGGGGAAGGGGGAGATACTTCTATGACTGCTGCATAATACTGCTTGCTACTAAATTACCACAATTAAAAAATGTATACTGTGCTCTGACGCTGATTTGAGCCTTGTTGTCGTGCCGCAGGTCAGGACGCATAGGGGAAACCCAGGAACACTTGTAAAATTCACCAAAACTTTATTTGCAGTAGGAATAACATAAAAAAATATAAACTTCTTCATAATAACTATGTACACAGGCAAACCAAAATCTTTCTTGTAATAAAAACCTCTTGCAGTAGCAGCTTAGCCTTTTTATAAGTCTTTTTCAACCCCCCCACCTGTAGCAAACATCCTGTTTTTACAAAATGTTATGTTCTCGTAAATATCAGGCAGGATGTTTCTGAGGACCCTTTTGCAAAAAGGTCTCAAGCATTTGCACTCAAGTAACCTATAGATCTTATCTGTGTCAGCCTTCACCATTCATCACCTTTTGGTAATGTGGCCGGAGGTCACGACCCCGCGGGAGCTTTTTTGGATGGGTGGAGTCGATGCAACATCGGCGCCACCCTCGAGGCCGACGCACTGCATGGTGCTTGTGGGTTGGCCGTTAGGCGTCATCGACCCTGCCCTCCTGCCAGTTCTTCATCTCCCGACGTAGAGGTCACCTGTCACGTGGAGCTGCTGCGCTAGAGGCCTAGTTCGACACCAAAAATCCCCTTTAACGTCTCTGTATTCTTGCCGGTTCCATTCTCGCCACCACTCGACACTGCTGCTGTGGTAAGACTGTTTCTTTTCTTTATTTGTTAGCGATGTCGAGTCTTTTTTTAGCTTGTTTTGCCGTGGATCGTGTCTCAGTCAGGGGGCAAGAAATCATTAAAGATGGGGCGGCCCACTGTGCAACGGTGCCCATGTGGCCGCAAGTACTCCGTTACCGACCAGCATGACCGTTGCCTCAAGTGTCTTGGCCCACTTCACAACATGGATTCGTGCGACGCCTGCTTCTCCATGGACCATCGTGTCATCGAGCAATGCGCGTGGAAAGTTGGACGAGCTCCGCCAACTTTTGGGGGACGGGCGCACACTCGTCAGGCTAAGCCACAGTCTCTTGGCCTTTCTTCTGGGTCCCCTCCCGGTTCTATATGGACCTTGGAGGAGGGGGCTTCTGCTCCTAGTAACCTCGCCATTGCAGAAGCCCCTTCCATGGTGCAGGAGGCCCAGTCCATCCCCTCTGGGGGGGCGGGTGGGAGGCATCGCACTGGCAGTCACCCCTACGGGGGTGAAGGCTCTCCTGGTTCGTCTCCTTGGGCTGGGAAGCCTGAGTCGGCACTGTCCTCGACGCTGTGCATCGGTGCCATCTTGGGCCTCAGTGCCGTGGTCAGCGCCGGTCTGTCGCTCGTCGCCGTCTCAGCTGTCGACACCATTGGCAGCACCGATGGTGCTGATGGCGCCATGGGAGGTTCTACGGTGCCATCCTCACTGCTTTCTCACCTCAGCGCCGTCATGTGCCGAGGCTGAGCACGGAAGCCGTATCTAGCTCTGCGCCAGACGCCAAGCAAGAACACGGTGCCATGGGAGGTGTCGCTGTCAGCACCGAGGGAGCTGTGAGTGCTGTTGTCTGCGCTGTCCCTGATCTCGGCATTGCTTGTGGCACTGTGGGTTGGGATGTCGCCGTGGCAGGCATCGACTCCACTTCTGCTACCACCCTCGGCGCTGTGTCTTCTTCACGCACTGTTCGTGGTGCAGTTGGAGACTTCAGCGCCGGCTCTGGTGCAGACACCTGGACTGGTACCCCCTTCAGTCGGGATGGCAGTGGGCGTCCGCGTACTGTCTGACATCAGACTTCGGTCTCCACCTCCTCAGAGGCGGAGTCTGATTCAGACAAGCTGTCTGACTCTTTGGAGTTGGCTACCCACATGGACACCCTGGTAGTTTCCTCGACTGACCGGAGCTAGACCCCCTCTGAGGAGCAGGCAGTTGCCCCCAGGTCCAGGGTCGGGGTGCTGACCAACAGGCAGTGATGCAGGCTACTATTGCTCTGCAGCCTGGCCTCGGAGGGTTTTCTGCCCCCTCAGTGATGGTACCCCCTCAGGTGGTGTGTCTGGATCGCCCAACTTTAGGGCCGATCGGAACAACTACAGGAGGGAAGGGTGCTACTCCCTGGGTAGTCCCTTAAGGGACTGACCAGGGTTGTCAGCTGCCTAGGTTGGTGTTTGCAAGGAGGAGGGCTCTTTTGGACTCTGAGGTGTCGGGGTTCGACACGGTGACCCTTTCCTGGGACCCACCCGGGTTCAGGAAGGAGTCATAGTGTGGACCTCCACCCTTCCTTCTCTGTCTCCTCGAGAGGGCCCTATTCTTTGGAAGTAGGGGACTGTCCTTTTGGAGTGCCACAGCCCCGGTCACCTCACGGGGGGGGGGGGAGTCTTCAGGGCGCAGCCTAGGCAGTTCCAGCATGGTTGATCAGCTGTCGGTTGTTGAGTTTTCCAGAGCTCCCTCTTCTCTTGGGGCTCCAGGTACGCTTTTTTCCCGGACAGAGGACAGTCGATTCCTGTTGTCGGCTCTGCCCCCACTCCTCTGTCATCTTCTCCTGCTTTCCCAGGCATTCTTGGCCCTATCGGACCTCTGTCCTGGGAGCAGTTCAGGGCTGTGGCTGCTCATTTCCCTTCATGTGTCAGGGCCATGGACAGGCAGGTGTTCAACCTCCACCTGAGCAACCAACCACTGAATCTACGAGGTCCTCAGCTTCCTCATCCTCCTCCTCGGGAGGAGAGGAGCCCTCTGTCCACATCTTCTGTGCTGCTGATCTCGCGGAGTATCAGCGTTTCCTCATGAGGATGTTGGAGGACCTGCATGTCACCCCACCCACTCAGCACAATCCAGAGCATTCGACGTGCGCCTTCCTAGGCAATTTCAGTGCAGACACCCTTGTGGCGCCCCCCTACCCGGCCTGCTCCCTTCTGGGAGGCATCATTGCGTTTTTGGTAAAGACCCTTTTCCGGAGTCCCAGCCCCTAAGGATCTGCGCCAGAGTTATTGTGCCCCTCCTGGAGTCGCCAGGTAGTTTGCCTCATCCTCAGTCAAGACTGACACAGCTGGACACTCCCGATGGGCTTCGTGCCCTTCACCATGACAGACCCCCAGATGCAGATTCAATGGATTTTGACTTCTGGGGGAGGAGGACTTTCTACTCGGCACAGTTGCTTCTTTCAATTTCTGCACATCAGGCCCACTACGCTACCTATGATAGGTTTCTGTGGTCCAGGGTAGGTCAACTCCTAGCCTCTATTCCTGATTCAGAGGTAACCAGACAAGCCATTCCACTCTCTGCACGTGGCCTGGAGCTAGCAAGGCACCAAGTGAGGGCATCTTATTACACCAATGAGGTTGCTTCCAGGGTTGTAGGGACAGTGATCTGCATTAGGCGGACGGCATGGCTGCATCTTTCCCAGTGTCACCCTTGGCCTGGCGTAGGGTGATTTCCTCCACATAACAGAGAACCCATCTTTTCTCCCATAGGGTGAGGCGGCATCTGTCAGGGCAACCTCCTGCCCCCTCCGGGGGGTCCCTGTCTTACTCTCCCCAGTCTCTGGCCTCTCTAGACCCGTGAAGGTTCTCCCTCCCAGTGTGTCACCCACTGAGAGCTAAGGGACTTAGTCCTTTAGGGTCTAGGGCCCGCTCCGGGGTGGGCTCGGAACTCACTCAGAGGTGATGAATGGTGCAGACTGACACAGATAAGATATGAAAATTACGTGCCTACCGTAATTCCTGATCTTTCTATGTATCTTCACCATTCATCACAATCCCACCCTCCATCCCCCTGGGGCCTCAGTCTCTGGGTCCCCTTCCCTCTGTGTGCCCCCCCTTCCTTTCTGCTGGTCAGGAGCAGGGTGACCTTGGGCACACAGGGATTTTTACATTCTGTCGGGGAAGGGGAGAGGGATCAGGGGAGAGGGCACTTCTCTCCTCAGTGCCTGCCCACCCTGTGGGTGGGGTGGTGATTGCCTCGCTTCTCTCTCTCTCTTTCTGCTATTCTCCTTCATTCTTGTCCTTAGGAGTCAACCTCAAATTAATTTAAGAAACTTTGTTTCTTCCCTCCAAATTTGGTTTGAAGGGGTACAGCCCTGTATCCTGTATTTTCTTCCAAAATAGCCACTTCTGCTTATGATGGAGTTATTTCCAGTGATTCTGTGCCTTGAATTCTGGCAGTGCAGCCTTCTGGCTACTCCTTCGCAGTTCCTATACAGTCTGGAGACAGGTCAAAGGTTCAGGCTATGGTTCCCCCTTTCCCTATTTCTGATTCTTCCCTCCTTCCCTCTTCTTCTACTTCCAGAGTTTTGGGCCCCTTCTCAGTCTCCTTAGATTTCTAACTCTCCTTCTGTCCTCTCAGTCGTTTATTTCTCCTTTTAGTTGGTATATCTTTTCCTTTATCTGTCCCTTGGACTTCCTTGTCCCTCCCTCCCAACCCTTTCTTACTCTTCGGCAACTCAGAACTGGTGGGAGGGCATGGTCGACAACACCTAACAGCCAGCCTGCGAGTGCCACGCAGTGCGTCTGCCTCGAGGGCGGTGCCGATGGTGCATTGACTCCACCCATCCAAAAAAAAAAAATAAAGCTCCCTTGGGGTCGTGACCTCCGGCTACTTTACCTAAAGGTGATGAATGGTGAAGATACACAGAAAGATCAGGAATTACGGTAGGTATGTAATTTAAATTTTTCTACAATTAATATACATTTCAATAGTAATACTTAATATTTTTTAAAGAAAAGAGATCTCAATATCAGCTACATTTCCATATATTGATTCTCATGTATTTTTGTATTAGCATATATGCAAGGGAGGAAAAACAGACAGCAAGAGAAAACGGAGACAGTGAGAGAGGCAAAGAATTGTGAGACTGTCAGGTTGATCAAGTCCAAAGTCTCACAGGAAAATTTGGTTGTGCAACCAGACAGAAGAGAGGGAATAAGGACAGATCCTTGCATTTAAACCCTTTCTCCATAACAAATGGGACAGGGTCTTATTCCACCCTGTCACAAGCCTCACTGCAATACATTGTAGCTAGCTATACATTTTCCTCAGAAATTAAACAGTTGTTCATTCCTGGCTTAGGCTTACTCATTTTCCATCCCACCATCAAGAACCTGCTTCTTATCTCCTTTTTGGCTCATTTACCCTCTAGCTATCCACTCCCTATTGTTTCTGTTAATGCCAGGCACTACCTAACTAGCCTATAAACAATAATAAAAAAAGTTTTGATCAAGCTTACCATAGTCATTTCTCTGGCCAGGCAAGGGAGGAAGGGTTGTCTTACTTGATCCACTTCAGAAGTCTCTCAGGGCTCAGGCTGATTTCTTAAAATGACTTGCTGCTACTGCCTTCAACAAGTACTAATTTTGTAAAGTATAAGCTATAACCAACAAGTTGTAAAACTTGTGAATTAAGTTCTTTTGTGAATGAATGTAAGTATTTTTTATAATTAGTGCTGTTCTTCAAACTATCAGTCTTCCTGTCTTCTGCTGGTCAATCCAGTCCTAGGTTATATGCTGCAGTGCTGCTGCTCAGGCTAGCAGGCTTCTTCTGGTCTCCAGTCTCTAGAATGTGGCTTTTTCACTCTGTCCTCGAAATGTCAGGGATATCTCTAGGCTCCCTCCCTGCTGATCCTCAGATAATTGATGTTGCTCTCATAGTCATTGGCTGGCCTGGCACTGACTGGTGCAGAGACAGAGAGAGCTCTGAAATTCCTGGGGCGGTGGTCTTCTTTGTTCTGTCTGGTCTGGAGACATCACAGTCCTGGAGGAGGCAGGTAATAAATTTAAATTGCCATTTGGTGCGAACTGGAAACAGTCACAGTCAGACGCTATCTTGCTTTCTCTCCTAGTCTCCTCCTGCATTTAAACGGCGCGTGCACTGTAGTCTCTGAGCTACACTGAGTACAGATGAGCACACCCGATGCTTCTGTATGACGTCTGATACGTGTTTTGTGTCTGTACCCGGAAGCTCTGACACCAGCATGATGGTCCGTGACCGGCAGCATGTAAACAGCATTTTATACCAAGTGACAAGTGTAAAGCGAGCCGCCTACCAATTCGGGATCTGAAAGGGGCGATGAGGACGTTGGGACAGGGGGGCCAAAAACTGGATGTCCCGGACAAATCAGAACACTTGATAGGTATGGTGATTGGTGGAGACACAGCTAATGGCACCAGCTATATATCTCCCAAGCATAAAAAATCCAGAATTAGCAGCTCATTTTAAGTGCTTTTAGACACTTTAGAATTGCATTTCTCATTCTGGTGCTACTGGTTATTGTATACATAGATTAAACAGGAGACCTGGTGCTGGGATTGGTTTTTACTGGATTCTATGTAATTCCTTCCAATTTTGGCACATTGTACCATCTCAATTTCAAAAGCATCCCATTTCTTAGCATTCCCTCTTAGCTTCTTCTGCTAGAGCCACATACTTCAGGGCTGCTGACTTTAATATTGCTATCCCTCTGCTGTATGGCTAGGGGTGTGAGGCTCTAGTTTCATACCCAGCACTCCATTGTACCACTTATTGTCCCCATTTTCACTGTACAAAGGTTGGTAGTTGGGTTTTATTTTATTTTTCCTATGTTCTTTCCTTATCCCTTTGGGCTAGGGAATTTCTTTACCCTCGCTTTATTTTTCCCTACTTGTTTTTTCTCTCATGGCGAACAGAACTGAGGTTGGAGGGGGAGCTGGTAACTGCTAGTGGCTAGCACATGGCACCACATAGGGGTGCACAGTAGGGGTGCTGGGATTATTTTTAATTCTGTTATTGCACCCTGGAGCCTGGCGGGTGGCCATGGCCCTCCCTCGGAGGGACTCGTCCACCGTCCCCATGTGTCCCTGCTCTTGCCGACCTCCAGTAGTTCCCCCATGGCTTGGGAGGGGAGCGCCGGCCATCTCTTTCCCCTACAGAACACAATCCAGAATCCGGGGGCGGCACATGGACGTGGGGCCATCATGGAGTCCACCAGCTCCCTTTTCCACCTTTTACTTCTGTCCCCCCTCCCCACCGACGTAGAGACACTGGTATGAGCCCGCCTGACCCATACTGCCCTCTTGTCACCACCAGTGGGCAGTCAATGAGTGGGACAAACCTTTTGCCCCCACCCCCTGAGAGAGGCGAGCAGTCCTCCAGATGCTTGATCCTCCCTTGCCCCGGCGATCCGAGCTCGTTCCCGAACCCGGGTCACCAGCATGGCTTAAGGTGTTGAGACCAGTGCCTCAGCCTCCATAGCCGCTGGGCCGGCCAGGATGCTCGGATTCAGTAGAATCCATTCTGTTGGTAGAAATAAGATTTTCAGAAATTCTAGTTTCAACTCCAACTCTATTCTGTTTTTGCTGAAAGCATAGGAGTGGAATTGAAGATAGAATCGGAATTTCCGATACCGATTAATCCATATCCTAGTAGACCTGCAAAAACAAACCTCCTCCATCCAGTATCGAAACAATTGTCAAAGCCCCCTCCAGCTCACCCCACCTTTCTCTCTCCCCTTACCTTACAACAGACTGCTGACCTCTGTGGTCCCTGGAGGTGGTCCAACAACTGCTGCAGCAAAGAAAGTCCAAGACACTGAATCTTCCACTTGTAAATCCATCCATATCATGGCCTGTTGACACGACCCCCCATCCCCTGACTGAGTGTGTCCCGCTGTGCTTGCTTTCCTCCATTCAGTGAGGTCCACTGTCCCATTTTGTTCAGGCATCAACCCTGATTGGCAGCAAAAACTGTCCACTCCATAAAGTCTGCCCTTCCTGGTCCCTGACGCAGTAAAAAACATTTTGTTTAGCATGTTAGTGGTATGCATTGTCCGACTGAGTTGCCGATTCCCACCCCAACTCCTGAACTAACTTGAGTCAAGTGCTGAGGTCCATCACTGTCCCTTGCCTTGCTGCCCATTTTCCAGCCCAACTCTCAGTCTCAGCTCAAACAAGTGTAAAAATGCCGTGAAGGTATGTGGGTTCTGTTTTGTGCCTTCAGTGGTGTACTATTCTCAGAGGGGGCTCTGTGAAATTCATGGCAGCATTAAAGAGCTGCTTACGCCTCAAAGAAAACTTTGAAAAACATATTTAGGTACAATTTAACTTGTATTCCATGTGTATTCAATAGATTTCTCCTCCCTATAACTCATTACTGAAAAATGTATGTGGAAACAAGCTCTATATCACTTAGAGTTCATCTGCCTCTTTAGCGTACTCCCTACTTCATGTCATAGTCCTCTGTTGTGACATCATAGTCTGTTGCCATGGGAGTAATTGTGATATCACAAGTAGAGTATTATGACCTTGGGTAGGGAGAAAGCAACATGAATAAGAGAACTCTTCAGGAGCAAAGATCCCATTTTCGTGCATATGACCTCAGTAATAAATAATGTGGAGGAGAAATACAGAACTAATGTGAAATACAAGCTGAACTATCTCTAAATATTATGTTTTGTTAAAATTGTTCTAATGGCGTCAGCTGCTCTTTAAAGGTTTGATATTGCTTCAGTTGCTTTTATTACTATATGGGGATGTTGAGATTAACCCTGGTCTCTCTGTTGATTCTGGTCCTGCAGTTGGTAGAAAAGTATAGCATACCTTACATGGGCTGAAGGTAACGCATTTGAGTGTTAGAATTTATTTGGCCAAATTAGCTGAGGTTGAAATCATATCTTAAAGTTATAATCCTGATGTTATAGTCTTAACTGAACCTATTAGGTAGAAGATTTGGTTTGCTGGCCAAGGCACCTAGCTTCACCTGAGATCTTTCCTTCTAGATTGCTTGAAAGGACAGAGCAGAGAACCTTACCAGAGCAAGGGAAAAGATTAAGACTTCTTTTGGCTAAGCAGATTTACTGTGTGTTGTTATTTTTATTTTGTACTAACAGGGATTGCTACTGTTTGTTGCTAACATTTCATTGCTTTATTTTTCTCTGATTCAAATTGTTGTTGCTGGTATACCTTCTTATGCATTATTACAAGGTGTGCCTACAGGTGTGTGCTAACAGGTTACTACTGTAATCTTCTGATTCAGATTGTCTTTTGCAAGGTATATCTTCTGTTACTGCTTTATTTTTCTCTGTGGCAAAGTGTTTCTTACAGGGTATCTCTTCTCTGAAATTATTACAGGTGGTGCTTTACAGGTTTTGCAGTTTTATCTAACATTAGGATAAGCTTTCAGGGTTACTGCATTTGTTGTTGACTGATTGTTTCTGCTCTTACCTCCTTGTTCTTTCGTCCATGGTTCTTCTTTTCAAACACCATGAAGTCTTGCTATAATTAGGACCATTGCAGTTAGCCCCTGGCTCTGAACTGCCCCGGAGAGGAAACAGTTAACTCAGAGATCTGGAGTTCCACAGCGTGAGGCGCTGTTCAAAGCTCTATCTGGTCAGTTTCAAATGAAACTGCCAGATTCTTACTCCGCTCACTGAACAGTCGCTCCGGAGATCAGCTCCTTCAGCTCGGTTCGTTTTCGGTTTATTCGGGTTCATTTGAACCGCAAATGTTTTAAAATTACCGCAGTTTCGTTCAGAAGCTCTATCTGGTAACCGTAAGTACTAAAATTAAAGTCTGTGTGGAATTCATTATCGGTTCAGTCTGAACCGATCGGGTTTGCTTATTTTGACTTTACTGACTTTAGAAGTGCGGTTCCAGTTCTTATCGGTTCTAAAAAAACTTTAATTTTTGTTTTTTTTCCAATACCCGTGACACGGTTAGGAACCGAGGAGGGTGTCTTGCTCAAACGGCCGCTTACAGCGGCAAGTTTGTTGGTTAGGCTGGCATTATGTCTGAGAAACCCAAAAGAAAATCTGGGCCCACTGGGTTTCAACACTGTGATGTTCTAGAGGAAGCCTTTGCCAAGGCTGACCCACACACCACTTGTGTCTATTGTCTGGGGGCTGACCACCTCCTGTCAGACTGCCAGGTGTGTAAAAATTTCCCTGCAGCCACCCTGGAAAAGAGATTGGGCCGGCTCAGGGAACGAGAGGCCAAAAAGTCCGCTGACCCGGATGGCCAGCCCGGTCCAGCTCCTACTGGACCAGAGGGAGTGCCCTCTGACCAGGGCGTGACTTCCTCGGCCAAAAGGAAGGCTGGTTCAGAAGAACCAGTCAAAGTAAAAAAGACAAAGAAATCAGCAGGTCTGGAGTCCAATATTGTCTCTCCTACTGCTGCAGAGATAACTAAGCCATTCAGATTGTCCAGTCTTTGTCTCAGGGACTTGTCGAACCCCTATAGTTGGGAAAAGGGGCTCGTTCAGGTCCAGTGGTTCAGGATTATGATGTTGGGGATTTTTATGAACCACAGGAGGGGGAGGAGGACCTTGATGAGTGTATTTGTGACTGGGAAGGTCTGGAAGTGCCCATAGAGCCGGACATTTCTCCAGACAGACCCTTTGAGTCTCCCCCTTTGCTGTCTGAGTCCCCTTCTCATTTCAGGTTTTATAAAAAGGTGGCAGAAACCCTCCAGCTCCCTTTAGAGGAGGCTGTGGATGAGCAAGAGGAGCCTGATTATGTAGAAATGATGGATATTCCAGAGTCTAGAAGGTTGTCTATTCCTTTGCATAAGTCATTTAGGAAGCAAACAACGTAAGATTTTAAAAATCCTCATTCTGTCCCTCCTGTAGATAAAAAATGGACAGAAGGTATACTTTATCAGGCCCTAATACAGACTTCCTCACTGAGCAGTGTAGTCATGTAGGTGTTGTTCAAGCTGCAGCCTGTGACAAGGCTATATTCCTGGCCTCACATCCTCCTGATAAAGATTCCAGGAAGATTGATGCCATGGCGAAAAAGCAATATATGGCAGCCGTTGGGACTCAGACAGGCTAATTATATGGCTTTGTGGCTAGATATCAGAAATCTAGGTGGGATACTATATTGCAGTTGGCCAAGCAGGCCCAGGCCAGCTGGCTAGTGAGTTGGAACAGGTGGCTGCTGATGGCATTGAAGCCTCTAAAGTTCAATTTCATACTGCTGTTGATGTTAATGATGTTTCTTCTAGGTCATGGCCACTTCTGTAGCTCTCCAGAGGTTGGCATGGCTCAGATGCACTAATCTGTCCCAAGATACCCAGTCAAAGGCTATAGATTTTCCTGTGATAGGAAATTCTCTGTTTGGGGATCAAACGGAAAATTACATGAAAAAGATGGATGAATACAGAACTACCTACAAAAGTGCCCAAGCTAAGGAGAGGCATGCCACTCCTCAAAGGCATGCCCCCAGGGGTAGGGGCAGGCCTTACCACAGGCCTTTTTACCAATTTCAGGCCTCTTCAGCCTTTGCACAGAGGGTTTTTTTCAGAGGCAGAGGTAGACGGGGCACAGGCAGGCCCTCTCCTTCTCCTCAGCCTAAAGCTGCTGCTGCCAAGCAGACACCCTGACGGGGTGTCCAGGGCCGATTCTCCTGTACCGGTGGGGGGCAGGTTGGCTTATTTCAGCCAGAACTGGTTGTCCCTAACTTCGGACAAATGGGTTCTGGAAGTGGTAAGCCAAGGTCTGGTTCTCAGCTTCAAGCAGTTTCCAAAGATGAGAGCCAGACATTTTCCCCCCTCAAATCCTTCAGAAGCCCTTGCTTTGGAAGCAGAGGTTTCGTCTCTTCTGGACTGCAAAGCAGTGGAAAGGGTTCCCCCCGCCCATCAGGGCAAGGGGCTGTACTCAGGTACTTCCTGACCCCAAAAAGACAGGAGATTAGTGCCCATTCTAGATTTAAGATTCCTGAACAAGCACCTTTTGAAACCAAAGTTCAAAATGTTAACTCTGGCAATGATTTTGCCTTCCTTAAGGCCAGGGACTGTCTAGCTTCCTGGACCTCAAGGATGCCTATTTTCATATCTTAATCAGGCCTTCTCACGAAAGTACCTCAGGTTCGAACTGCCCTCTGGCCACTACCAGTTCAGAGCAATGCCCTTCGGTCTCACTTCTGCTCCAAGGGTTTCACAAAATGTCTAGCTATGGTAGTGGCCCTTTGAGAAGGCAAGGGTAGCTGTGTTTCCTACTTGACTTGACTGGCTCATAGTGGGTCAGTCCCCAGAGCAGGTAAAATCCCACTTGCAAGTCACCCAGCAGCTTCTCATTTCTCTGGGATTCCTGCTGAACTTTCCAAAGTCAGTTCTCGAACCAGTTCAGGTACTAACTTTTATAGGTGCAGAGTTGAACACAAAGTCAGCCAGGGCTTTTCTTCCCTCGGAAAGAGTGGACAGAATCATTGCCCTGGCATCTTCCTTTACCCTGCGGGTCTCTCGACCAGCAAGGCACTTTCTGCAACTCCTAGGGCACATGGCCGCTTCCACAGCTGTCGTGCAAGGAGCAAGATTTCAGATGAGGGACATCCAGTTCCACTTGAGGTCCTACTGGTCTCAAAGGAAGGACCCCCTTACCAAATTAGTCCCAGTGACCAAAACCCTGATCCTAGCCCTTCAGTGGTGGCAGGATCAAAGCAACCTAACCCAGGGGGTCCCATTCTTACCCGTTCTTCATTCCCTCACCCTCACCACGGATGCCTCCCTGTTAGGGTGGGGGGCTCACTGGGGCGACCTTTCCACTCAAGGAGTGTGGTCCCTCAGGAATCTCTGCTCCACATCAACCTGTTGGAACTCAGAGCTGTTTTCTTAGCTCTCCAAGTTTTTCAGATACTGTCCAGAACAAGGTAGTCCAAGTCAGGACAGACAACACCACAACAATGTGGTACATCAACAAGCAAGGGGCACCGGTCTTCAGCCTTGTGCACCGAAGCAATGAAGTTGTGGTCCCTGGCTCTCCCTGAACACCTCCTGATAGCAGTTCACCTTCCAGGAAGGACAATGTCCTGGCGGATGCCCTCAGTGCAGGATTTCTCAGGGCCATCACGAATGGGCTCTGAATCCTCAGGTGCTGGGGTCAGTCTTTGCCAGGTGGGGCACCCCACAGATGGATCTTTTCGCAGCCCCAGACAACCATCAGCTTCCTCTGTTTTATTGCAGGCCTCCAGTGCTGGGATCAGTCCCTCTGGACGCCTTTCAGTTGAATTGGGAAGGGAAGTTCCTGTATGCCTTCCCCCCCTTTCCCCTCCTCTTCAGGGTACTGGTAAAGATCAGAACTCAGCCCTGCAAAGTGATTCTGATTGCTCCAGACTGGGCCAGGCAGCCCTGGTACCCTCTTCTCCTGTCCCTCACATTTCACCCTCCCCTGACCTTGCCCAGGACCCACGACCTGCTGACCTGTGCACAGGGGAGAGTGTGGTATCCGGACCTCAATTCCCTCCACCTCAAGGCCTGGTTCTTGAGGAGCTAGAATTTGCTGATTTACACCTTTCTCAAGGTGTCTTGGATATTTTGAAGGCTTCTAGAAAGCCTTCCACTAGAGCCACTTATAATTCCAAGTGGAAGAGGTTTTCCTTCTGGTGTTCTGAGAGGCAGATTGTACCAGAATCTGCTGACTTGGCTATTTTATTGGACTACTTGGTCCACTTAAATTCACTAGGCCTCAAACCAGCTACTTTGAGGTTCATTTGGCAGCCGTTTCTGTTTTTGTTTCTGCAGGAAACCAGTTTCCTCTCCTCTCACCCTGTGTTTTCCAAGTTTTTCAAGGGTTACTTCACTAACCCTCCTTTCGGGAACCAGCTCCTGCCTGGGACCTGAATGTTTGCATTGCTCAGCTCAATGCAACCCCTTTGAGCCTCTATCTTCGGCAGATCTCAAGTATTTAACTTGGAAGACTGTTTTTCTAGTGGCTATCACTTCTGCTAGGCGTATAAGTGAATTACAAGCCTTGTCAGTAGAAAAGGATTTTATTCCTTTCCACAGAGATAAAGTGGTCCTCAGGACTAACAGAAAGTTTTTACCTAAGGTGGTTTCAGATTTTCATCTTAACCAATCCATCTCTCTCCCAGTATTTTTTACTGAGCATTCTTCCTCTGGTGAGAGGAGATTGCACAGTTTGGACGTCAAAAGAGCTCTTCGTTACTATTTGGAACGTACCAAGGGTTATAGGTTCGAATCCCTCCAACTCTTCCTTACCTATGGAGAAGTGGGTAAGGGGAGACCGGCTACTAGGAGGACAATCGCAAGGTGGATTGTCTCTTGTATCCAGTTCTGTTACCAAAAACTAGGTAAAGAACCTCCCTCAGGACTGAGGGCTCACTCCACCAGGGGTACAGCTGCATCTCTAGCGGCCGCTAGAGATATTCCTATTTTAGAAATTTGTCAAGCTGCTACCTGGAAGACAGTCCACACTTTCACCAAGCATTATTCTCTGGACGTCCAGTCCAGGAGAGATGCTCGTTTTGGCACAGCTGTGCTTCAGAGCCTATTCCTAAGTAGGTTCTGCCCTCCTCCATGGAGGTACTGCTGTATAATCTGCAATGGTCCTAATTATAGCAAGACTTCATGGTGTTTGAAGAAAAATTACTCACCTTAGTAATTGCTTTTCTCTCATGGAGTCTCATATATTAGGACAACCCTCCTACCCTCCTCAGAATTCTACTTGGGTATGGGTTGGCAATTTGGTGCAAGCACTGTGTCATTCCATTTTAGCCTTTCTAGTCCCCCCCCTTGTTTCATTTGGGTTAGGGAACTAGGTAATTCTGTTTTTTGTTAAGTGGTAGATGGCCCCCTCTCTGGACTTGAGTCTTTTGGGGAGAGGGGGCCTATTAGTGCTTGTCAGGGGTGATCCTAACAATAATAGGTATATTGTTTTTATTCTGTGTTTGTTGTTGTTGTGTTTTGTTGTTCTACTACTAGTAGGTAGCCAATGGCTAGTGTAGGGCTTTTTCCACACAGACTTGCTATGTTAGTTTAGCTTCGTAAAGAACCTGGCAGTTTCATTTGAAACTGACCAGATAGAGCTTTGAACAGTGCCCTCGCGCTGTGGAACTCCAGATCTCTCTGGAGTTAACTGTTTCCTCTCCGGGGCAGTTCAGAGCCAGGGGCTAACTGCAATGGTCCTAATATAGCAAGACTCCATGAGAAGAAAAGCAATTACTAAGGTGAGTAATTTTTTCTTTTGGCAGGGGAAGGGCCCAGCCACCCAAGCCCATCCACAAACACCCCACACTACACTCCTTTTATAGGGTACCACAGTTGTGACATTTCCTATGGCAAAGCAGGAAGGGGTGGATCAGTGAGGCATCCACAAGATGAGCTCATTTACAGGGGCACTAGTAATTTAACTTGTTATAACAAGTTATACAAAAACAAAACACAAAATCAAACCATTACTTGCATTTTCTTCTTTCTGATTACTCTGACCAGGTTATAAACCCAGCAACTTATCTAGAATGGATATCATTAACTGCAGGTACTGTGGAACACTTTTCAGAAGGACAGTCTTACAGGATTTAGGACACTGTCCTACATGCTCGGCCATTGGAGATCTTAGGGCTGAGCTCCGGGCAGCATGGGCAGAGATTGCACGCCTCAAATTTCATATTCAAGAGGAAATACATTATAAGAACCACCCGCCATTTCCCCAACGCCAACAGAAGAACCTCGACCGCAGAGAGTAGTTGGTCCGGTGGTTAGGAGGGGCAAATCGGGTGCCCCATCACTCGGTGCTCTCCAACATATTACCTCAAAACCATATAAACACTACAAACAGGTATCTGCCTCTATCCCTGAAATCAAACAAAGGGCAGGACACTGCAGCACAGGAGCTAGCACAACAAAACTCACCCAAATCAGGAACCAAAACAAAAAGCAAAAGAAATCCAGAAAACTTTGATCAGGTATACCCTCACGAAGTTGACACGTAACCCCGTGGTGGAGCGAATAGAAACTGCGTCAGCAGCCTAGTCGTGTACCGCTTCTCTTGGTGCTATCTTGGTGCCATCGAGCTGGTAAGACCATTCCATTTATTTTATTTTCGATGACACCGAGTGCTGTTTTTCTTTCTTGTTTTTTCCGTACGGCCATGTCTCATTCTAGGGACAAGAAGAAACTCTCCAAGGCGGGTCGACCTCCTATGCAGCGGTGTCCCTGCAGCCGACTTTTTTCCGTCACAGATCAGCATGACTGTTGCTTGACCTGCTTGGGCCCAAACCATGATATGGATCGTTGCAATACCTGTTTTTCTATGGACCATAGAGTTCTTGAATTGCGTGCATTTAAAGTCAGACATGCACCACCGACTTTTGGTGGACAGGCTTGCACCCGGGATGCCAAATGCAGGGTTCTTGACCCTTCCTCCGGGTCTCCTCCTGGTCCTATACAGCCCATGGAGGAGGTGGTTTCCACCTCTTTTAGCCTTACCTCAGTGAGAACTACTTTCATGGTGCAGGTGGCCCAGCCTGACTTCTTCGGGAGCCAGGCGGGAGGCACCATTTTGGCAGCCGCATCTTCAGAGGCGAAGGCTCCCCTGGCGTCGCAGCCTAGGGTCTTTGGGCCTGGTCTGGCATCTTCTTCAGCACTGCCTGTTGGTGCTGCCTCTGATCCTGGCACTGTTTGCAATGCCGGAGATCGGGGCGGTGCCGTAGGTGGCACAGAGCTGGCTCCTGGCGCTGTCTCTGATCCTGGTGCTGCGCACGGTGCTGGTGATCTTGATGGTGTCTTGAGTAGTGCAGGTCCATTTTGCGGTGCCGCTGTCGGCCCCAGAACCGGAAGAGATCGTGGAGTGGTCTGGGTCCAAGCCTCCTCTGGTGAGGATGATGACTCAGAGGCAGACCCAGATTCCTCGGAGTCCTCCGACTCCTCGCCCAGTGCTTCGGCTCCAGTTCAGCCCCCTCCCTTGGAGTCAGCAGCTGCTGTCGATTCCGGTGTCATTGGTCCTGACCCATCCTCTGAATCGGTGTTTCCCCTTGTCCCTTAGGAAGCGTACCCCCTTCTTTGGTTGCTCAGACTGGCCCCACCTTTAAACCGGCCAGGGTGTCTCAGGCAGGGGAGGGTGCTCTCTCCGTGACCGTCTCTCAGGAGTCTGCCATGGTGATCAAGTTACCTAAGCTGATTCTGAGGAAGAGATCCTTCTCTGAGTCTGGGTGGTTGAGAGGACAGAATCGGGGGGCGGCACCCTTCACTGGGAGCCCGTGGGGGCCCGGGCAGAAATCGCTGTGCTGGTCCTGCTTTCTCCCCTGAGGTCTCACCGGGAGGAATCTCATCTTTAGAGGCCAGGGGCGGCCCTTCTGGGCTCATCCGGCCCCAGTCGCCTCGCAGGGGGGGATTGTCTCTTAGGGCTCAGTCCTGGCCATTCCAGTGCGGTTGAATGGCCCTCGACTTGTGTGGCCAGCAAATCTTCTCCAGTCTTGAGGTCTCCTGTTCAGTCCCCCAGCCCTGGCAGGGGTCGCGCTCCTCCTCGGAGATGTCTAGCCCCTTTACCTTTGCCAACACCTCCCTCTTCCAGGCCATGTTGGTCCTACAGAACCTCTCATCTGGGAGCAGTTCAGATCCATGGCTGCACTCTTCCCCAGCCTACTTTAGGTCCATGGATGAGGAGGTGTTCCACTATTCCCTGGTGCAGCCAGTGCCTGACTCTCTGGACTTGTCAGCTCCCTCGTCTTCCTCTTCTGAGGGAAAGGAATCTTCCATCCACCTGTCCCCAGCTGGTGATCTGGCTAGCTATCAGCGCTTCCTTCCGGGGTTGCTTGACAAGCTCCATATCTCGGTGTAGCCTAAAGACACACAGATTCTAAACTGGAGCTATTTGAAGATTTGGCAGTACAGATTACTATATTGCCAAATCTTCAAATAGATCTGGTTTAGAATCTGTGTGTGTGTGTGTGTGTGTGTGTGTGTGTGTGTGTCCAGTCTACACCGAGACCAAGTACCGACTGGCAGGGTACTTGTCAGCCAGTACTTGTATCGGAAATGCACAGGAATGCCTCTGCTCCAAACAGGAGCTATTTTAAAAAGGAGCCATGTATTAAGTATATAGATGACCCCGGCTGCTCCCCACCTGAAACATCATCACAGGGACAGTAGCAGGTGCTTGTGGGCGCGCTGGGGAGGGCTCTTCATCCTAAAATGCCAGGGTAGGGAGGGCACAGGATCAACCAGATAAAATTTAAAATAATCAGCAAGTAAGGTCACTTTTAATCTTTCCTACTGCACCTGCTAATCGGGCGCCACTTCCCATGGTGGCGGGGCCCGACTGTACGTGGATGTTTCCTTTGAAATGCACAGGATGCTGGCAGGTGCTCGCTGGATGGTTGGGCCATCCCTGGATATAGGACGTTAACGTTGCTCTTCCATTTAATGGATTATACAAACAAAAAGGTACAGAAAATGTTTTAATTAATACTAAAACACCTAATTGGGGTGGGGGTGTTACAGCACTAGGCAAGATACCGGCCGTGTCTGTGCGCCATTTTTATTTAATAGCAAGTTTTGTAGTACTTGGTATTGATAGTTTGGTAAGTGCTCACATCAACTGGAATGGCAATCAGTGTTGAATAAATGTCTGGCTCTGGCAGTTCAGTAGAGGCTTACTGTGGGCACACACTGTTGGATTAATGAATGCAGTGGGCACAGGAGTATACCAGTGTTGTGTGCAACTGGCTAATTAGATACAGAGGGCGGAAACTGATTTCTTTAAATAAACAGCTCTCAGTGTTTTGAATAATATTAAATTACTATGAAACTGTTTCTTTGTAGTCTCAAGTTGTTAAGGCTTCAGTGCTTTACAAAGCCCAATTCACAGACACCTCTTTAAATTAGTGGGAGCCCAATTAACGTCCAAGTTCACACTGAAATGCGGATAAGATCTGAGTTAGACTTCCAGGGTAAACATAGAATAAAATTATTTCTAATGGTTTCCCAGCAGTTACTGCCAAGTAATTAGATGTATGTAAAACCAGCTTTTCTTAACTTCTTAAATGAAAAGAAAAAAATGAAAGGAGCTTTGGAGCTAATCCTCAGAGATGCACATCAGTGATAAGGGAGGTAATTAAAACGTAACAATGTGTAGTCAGGCTTGACAAAACAGAAACAAACCACCTTCTTCTTTTTCTTCTCTCCAGTTTCAACTTCTGTTTTACTACAGGAGATTGAATTAGTAACCTGACTGCTGTATATATTAGGAGACTTGCATTTAGTTAGGAGGAGTAGAATAATTCCCCATCACCACCACCAAAACAAAAAGCAATTTGAAAAGTGGAAAACCCAACATTGGCGTCGTTCTTAAGAGTCCGCTATTCTGGGTGGCCAAAGAAGTGTCACAAACAAGCAAGTCAAAAAATAAAGATAGTTGATCCAGCTGTAGAAGTAGAATGCCATTAGCTTTGCGACATGCTTTGTGTGTGGTACACAGACACAGCAAGCCAAAAAGCAGCACACACAAATGGAGGAATAAAGGTCCCTTAAGGAAGTGCCAGTGTGGCACAAAGCATGGGGTTGCTGGACTCCCGAGCTATAAACTTGTATTTGCACTTCATTGTTCCATTAGTGTGCACCATGTTTTAGTGTCACTGTATTTGTGAACTGTATCCTGATTGGCAGTAGGGTTGCCACCTGTCAGGTTTTTTTAACTGGTGATCAGGTTTTCAGGGTCCCTATCAGGTAATCCGGTTTTGCTCTGTGCTGGTCAGGTTTTTGAGCCATTTTGAGTGCTCACATACTTTTGAAACAAATTTTGTCATATCACTCATTGTTTCAGCTACATGTCCAGGTTACAAACAAGTTCTGTTGTCAGTGTAGCCTTTTGTTTGTGAATGCAGTCACCATGGGAGGTGTAAAGTTATGGCCATTAACACCATTAGCACTTACTTAAGCTAATCTTTCCAGTGCATCTTAAAGTGGCATAGCGCAGCAAAGCTGCCCCCACCTTTTGTAACAGTAACAGCCAATTGTCCTCCACTTCCATTTGCTGGTAAACATTTTCATCTCTAACAGAATTTATGCATTTTTAAATGTTTTAAATTATTTTTTCCCACAAGAAAAAAGTATGATCACTTCTTTGGCTTTGAAATAGTACTGTGGGCAAGAACAGGAAATGGAGGCAGAAAAAGATATTATGTATGTATACTGTTATATGCTATTTACAGTATTTCCCTTACTCCCCCCCAGATCATATCTGTAAATGAGATGTCTTGTGTCTCTGTATGTTTATTTGGTTAACCAATGTCAATCAATCAATCAATCAATCAATAAATAAATAAATCAATAGGAAGAACCTTGGAAAGTAACTTTAACAGGCACAGTACAGTATCTTAACATTTTTATTTCACTGCTGTTTTAAGTGTTGCCTTTTATTGGAGGAACAGTGCATCATGAGTCATGAAAAGGGGTGGGACTAGAGGTGGAGCTTAGGATCCGGTTTTTGCCTCGTCCAAAGGTGGCAACCCTAATTGGCAGCAGAACCTGGCTTCTTACTGAGTGCATTCTCCACACTGTATTTGTTTAGGGTGTGGTACAGGAAGCTTCAGTGCCACATTTTGCTACTGCCAGAGGAAGGGGGTTAGGATTTAATTGTGGGGGTAGAATGTTACATTGGCCTAGCAGTCGGAGACCATCAGCTCTCAGGTTGACGGTCCAAGGGTGCTCTTTTTTTTTTTTTTTTTTCCATACCCTAGCTGCCAGCCACCGTACTTTCAGCCAGTCACGGGCAGCGGCTTCACCCCCAGATCGGCCTCGGGCCCTCCGATACCCCGTGGCTTACCCCCCACGGCGGGGCTGCGGGATGCGGAGGAGGAGACATCCCGCAGAGACCGGGATAGGTCGGAGGGCTGGCCTGGGGGGCTAATTAAAGCCGTGGCGGGCTTCATGGAGGGCGGCCGGCAGCCGTCCATTTTCCGGTTTTCGGGGAGGCGGGGTCATGCAATGACGTCAGACGTCCGCCTCGCCTCCAGAGTGTGTGTGTGCCGGTAGCTGTGTGACTCCCTGGCCTCCGCCAGGGGTCACTAGTGCTCCGAGCACTGACCCACCCTCCCCCCTGGAGAAGGAGAGCAGTCCATAGGACGCTCTATCCTTCTCCCCCAGCCGGCCCTTCCAGCGACCCGAGTCCGTTCCCGAACCCGGGTCGCCGGCGTCGCAAGGGGAAATCCAACAGCTGCGCCGACGGTCAAGGTGCTCTTCACGCTCTCGATCCCACTCGACTGGGAGACACCGCCATTTGCATTTCTCAATCTCTTCATCCTCTGGTAAGGAGAGGCACCGCTGCAGGATGCAGCAGCCCTGTGAGGAACTCCTCTGACAGCAGTGGGCCATTGCAGGGTGGCATGGTTGGTTTTAAGCACCAGCAAACACTGCAGTCACTGGGGACCCCCCTGCTCATAGGGGGCCACCAACCAGAGCAGTTTACCTTATTTATTTTTTCAATGATTTTTTATTTTATTTTCTTAAAACAGTAATAAAGTGCTGTGCAGATCCATCTGATGTGACATCCTGATGTCAAGAAATGCCTCATCAAGCTATGACCCAGTCAGTAGGAGGCAGATGGGCAGCAGTGGATGGGATAGGAGGAACAGCCCCATGAACTAACACTACTGTGTCTCCCTAAAAAATGATAATATACCACTGTTTGTACTGAACATAAAATAGAATAATGTGTATATGGGCTGTAGTCAAACGCACAGGGTGAAAGTGGGCCAAGTAAGGTGGGGGAACCCATGACCTCACTAATCCTGCAGGAGGGCCCCCCAATCATACAGCTGGCCCTGGGGACGGGGTAGGGTTCTCCTCCCCTAGACCTGTGGTCAACTGGCAGGCACCAATGAACCCCATGCCAGTCCACTCTTGGCAGATGCACCCTGCATCTGCTTCTCTACCCCCACTGGTGGAACTGCCTCCATTGTAGCCTTTGGTGGGAGCCCTGGCCAAGGACTCCCATGCTGCAGCCAGCTTACCATTTGGGGTATCGGTGGAAAAGATCCAGTCAGAAGACACTAAATTGACCCATGGCAGCAGATGACCACTGCCCATTTTCATAGAGTCCTCAGAGGGATCGTCCATGTTGTCATCAAGGATGCACACCATCGACTGGGCATCGGTCAAGGAACAGATCACCAGCCACTGGCCGGTGTCATTTGGGGCTTTCTTCTGCTTGATGTCAGAGTTCATGAATATATCCTTGGAGCAATGCAGAAGAGAGCTGAATACCCTTTCACAGACATTTTGGACAAGGACGACTTCCTTGGGGTTGCCTTTCTCATGACTAAGGCCATTTTGGGACCATCCCAGGAGCTTTGGCAGCATCCTACCCTGCACACTCCACCCATATCATCTACGAGTACGTGGTTCCTACTGGGTCCCTTTTGGGGTTCTTGGACCACCCCTTAGCTGAGGGACTGGTCTCTGACTCGGTCTTCTGCAAGTCTGGAGGCCAAGGGGGTGTAGGCAAGCCTCCCTGATGAGTCGGAAAAGCGTGACCATGTGGTCAAGAAGGTCTACACCGTCTCCTCCTTGAGTCTGTATCAAGCCAAGGTATGCTGTCCTGATTTCCAACTTGGGTCACTCCCTGTTAGGAGTGTTGAATGAAATCCTCCCTCATCTACCCACTGTCAAGCACTTGCTGGTGAAGTTGATCAAGACCAAGGTCAAGCTCTGGCCTAAACACTAGCTACAGATGGCCTTGGACATGGGTGACTCTTGCACCTGTGCCGTGGCAGTGGCGATGCATCGCAGGGCATGACTGAGATTAAGCACCCTCACGGCGGGTACTCAGCACAAGATGACTGATATCTTCTTCTTGGACATAGACCTCTTTGACCGTTGGGGGGCATCTCACTAGGACTAAGAAGTTCGGTGCCACCCTAGATGCTGTGGCCTCATCCCAAAAGGACCCTAAGGCTCAGAAGTCTAAAAAGAAGATCTTTCAGTATAGGTCCTTTCAGCCACAGCAGCCTTGGCAGAAGCTCCGTCATGGGCAATACCAAGCCTGGTGTCCCAAGGGCCAAATTCTCTGGCCATGGGCTGATAAGAGCTGGAGGGAAGGGGAAGGGTGCCTTTCCAGCCCCTGTGGCTGGTGTTCCCTCCAGAACTGCCCAGTGAGGGGTTAGGGGTTGTCATTCTTCTGCCAGTCAAGTCCCTGACCCAGCTCCCAGTGGAGTGTCATCTACGCCCCTTCTGGCCACGTTGGTCCACCATTACTACGAACAAGTGGGTACAGAGTTGGTAGGCAGAGAGTTGCCTCTCAGTTCTGAGCCTCTTCCGCCTTACTGACCCTATGCTCCTCTGGAGTCCTCAGTATTGCAGGACATGCTGGCCACCCTAAGGAAGGACATTGCTCAGGTCCCTGAGAAAGGAGCCATAACCTGTGCCCTGGACACCCTGGCAGGTAAGTGATATGTGTCCAAGTACTTCATGGTCCTGAAATGGATTTGGGTGGGGGGTGGGGGGCAGGCACACCATACTGGATCTGCACAATCTGAACCAGTTTATGTGGAAGCACAAGTTCTGGATGGTCACTTTGAGAAAGATCATATCCTTGCTGGAGTAGCACGTATGGTTCTGCTCCCTGGATCTTCATGATGTGTTCTTCCACAGACCATTCCGTCCGTCCCACTGGTGGTGCCTTTGGTTCCGCACAGAAGGGGTTCTCTGATAATTCCAGGTCTTACCTTTTGGTCTTCTGTCCACACTCAGGGTCTTCATCAAGTGCATCTAGTGGAGGCGGCCTTCCTGCAGTACAAGGGTGTTATGGGTGTATCCCTACCTGGATGGCTGGCTGATAGCTGGGCAATCCAGGGAGGCTGTAGAATGGTCCAGAGACCTGGCCCACCAGATCTGCAGAGATTTGGGCCTGTTGGTCAATCTGAACAAGTCCAAACTGATCTCTTCACAGGTCATCAAGTTCATAGGGGCAGTACTAGACTCCCTGGGGGCCAGGGTCCGTCTTCCTGCAGATTAGGCTCAGGACCTTACCTCCTTTGCCTGCCCATTTCAGGTTGGGTGCTCGTGCCCCTCTCAGGATTTCCTGCTGCTGATAGGGTATATGGCATCCACCACCAGCATGGTCCATTGGGCACGCTGGTTGTTGCGCCACATGCAGCGGGAGCTGGGCCACCAGTGGTCCCAGTGCCTAGGCCACCTGGACAGATAGTCCGTGTGACCCAGCCATTGTAGAATGTCATCTAGTGGTGACTGGTCCCTCAACGTCTGGAGGAAGGAATCTCGTTTGCCCGCCCAGAGCTGACCGTCACTCTGACGACGGACACATCTCTGGTGGGGTGGGGAGCGCACCCATAGAACCACAGAGCCCATGGGTTCAGGTCACCCAGGCAGTCCTGTCACCACATCAGCCTGCTGGAGCTCCATGCGGTGCTGTTGGCCCTAATGGAATTTGCTCCCCTGGTCAGGTCGTGCGGGTCCAGATGGACAACACCATGACCATGTTTTACGTGAAGAGGCAGGGCAAAACTCAGTCCCTTCTCTTTCAGGAAGCTCTCCTCACCTGCACCCTTGTGGCGCAGCTTGGATGCAGATCTCCAGGTGACACTTGTCGCAAGAGTGAGCAGTCAGCTGGCAGTTGCTCTCAGCTGGGTGGGAGAGATGTCGCATGAGTTGTTCCTGCATCAGGAGGGGGCAGGCTAGAAATAATTTTTTGTGGATGGCTGTCCAAGGGACAGGTGCAGAATTTATTTGGTTTGGCCCACAGAGTTTGTACCTGTGCTGTTGATTTTTGTTTACTCAGTTTTATATTTCTGTTTCCAAATACGAGCTAATAATAACTAGTGTGATCCTGGTTATTAGAGTGCCTTGAAAAGGGCTTAATAACTGATGGTCTCAGTGTAAGGTGCCCTAAAAAGGCCTATTAAATATGACCCACTGGCTGGTACACGGCCGTGAAAAGAACTTCACTGTGCCCTCTGTTCACTGCCTTGATAAGGGCTTTTAATTTATTTCCCCCCTCCTGCTAAGTAGCAGTCCTGACAAGGACCCTTAATTATCTCTCTTTTGCTCTACCCTGACAAGTCGATCAGATTGCTGTGCTCCTGTGTATAGCCTGGACATTAAGGCCCGGATATTCAGACTGCACCAGGCAGTGACACAAGCTGGGCGCAGCGCAACTTGGATCTGCTGGGGCCAGGGCCAGGTGATATTCAACAGTGATGCACCATGGCACAGCACCGTTGAATATGGTGAGATCAACGCACATACTGCACATAGCGCAGTGGCACTGCGCCAGCACAAGCCACAGATAGGGAGCACGGGGATGCGCAAGTGCAGTTGCGCTAGGTGCATCACCCGCGATATTCAGCAGAGAGCATGCAAATGAGGCCATAAAATATGCAAGGTGCAAATGGGATCATTTGCATGTCATTAAGGCCCCATTTGCATGCCTTTCGCAGGGCAGCCCGGAAACTTGCGCCTGGTGCCCTGCACAGCATGACGTAGGTAATGGGGATCCCGGGGCATCCCTTGCCCCGTAGCCCTGAGTGTGGTATATGTCAAACATAGAAATCCCTGGTAGTTTAGTGGCCCCCCTGCCGAGCCCCGATTCCAGAGATATGTATATATGACCATCCCTGGTGGTCTAGTGGTCCCCCCCCAACCCGATTCCCCGAGATATGTATAAATGACCATCCCTGGTGGTCTAGTGGTCCCTCCCACCCGATCCCCGAGAAATGTAGAAAGACTGTCCCTGGTGGTCTCGTGCCCCCCCACCTGTTGCTGCGATCGTAGTACAGCTGCAAAAGAGATCCATGGTGATCCAATGGCACCTCCACCCACACTGGACCCTTTGCCCACCCCACTTCTCCCCATCCCTTCATTGGCGGGCAGCTGCAACCCGTCCATATCGCCTGGCCACACTGGCCGACGACAGGTACAGGATGCGGCTTAGTCATCCCCAGTGGGACTAATGAGCTTGCAGAGCACACTGTATAGATAGTCCCTAAATATGTGAATGACTTTCATTCACATATATTTGGGACTATCATAGAGTAAAGCTTTGCAAGCCCATTGGTCCACACTGGGGACCAATGGGCTTACAGACCATACTGTACCTGTCATTTGGCGGGCAGCCGAGTGGTATGCGGGCGGGTTACAGCCGCCCACTGATGACGGGGGGTGGGCAAGGGTCCAGCAGGAGGTGCCACTGGATTACCATGGATTTCTTTGCGGGAGCTGTACCGCGGTCACGGCAGCACGGGGGGGTCCACTAGACCACCAGGGGCGGTCTTTTCTACCTTTATCAGGTGGGAGGGGGGTCCACTAGACCACCAGGGATTTGTGGGTGTTTGCTGATGGTGTTCAGGGTGGATGGTTGGCCACTCACATCTGGTGGCTGCTGTGTTGCACCATGCAATACAGCAGCCCGCCTGTGGGTGGCTGTGATTTGTTTCTTCTTTTCCGGGGCTCAAGCCCCCCTTTGCAGCACACTGCAGGGTTGCACCAGCATATGTGCCGCACATCCCGGGCTGAATATTGGGATATGCCGATATACATGGACATGCCCCTGCATCTGTGCTATACATTACATTGTGCTCTAGCGCATCAGGATTTCGTGGCTGCACTGGGCACCCTTTCAGTATCCCACCGGGGCACAATAAGGGGTTGCGTCAGGCACAACCCCTTTGAATATCCAGGCCTAAATGTCTCCCCCTACTTACTTTAGTAACTCTGACAAGGGGTTTTAACCAGCCTTCCCATCTCCTGTTTCTGGAGCCCTTCCTGTCCTGACAGAGGGTTTTAAAAGGTTGTCTTGGTCCATTAAGTTCCTCTCCTAATCTCTAAAAACCGAGTTTCCCCATCTTTCTGCTACAACTGTCTGCTCTGAAAAGGGCTTTCAGATATGGTTTTCTAACCCTTACAATGGCTTTTAATTAGCCTTAACCAGGCTTCTCTTCGTAGACAAACCTGAAAAGGATTTTTAATTTGTATTTCCAAAACTCTGCTGCCTGTGAACAAGAGCTAGCCTCAGGCAGCTGCTGCAGGTGCAGCACACAGACAAGTAAGGTATGCAGTGTGGAAAGCAAAAGGGAGACAGGAACTTTGTATACATGATTACAAGGAACACGTGCAGTCTGCTGCTTGACTAAACCGCTGACTGCACAGAAGAGCCTATCATGAGACATTGGGTTGAATGGACATCTCTCAGCATGCGACTCCATGATGTTGGGATTGCCATAGCTCAGCCTTACAGGTGGCAACATCTCCTGGGACCTAGTGTCCACTGATGCTTTCTCACTTGGTGCCTGTCCCATGGACAGCTAGAGGAACAAAATCAACTCTCCCTAGGGAAAAGTGGGTGTCTGGGACAGGCAGACGGGTGGTTATTTCAACCCTTGAGAAGGGTAGTGCCACCTGTTCTCCCAATGGGGCACTCCTCTTTTACATCTGTTTGCCTCCTGAAGTACAGAAAGCTGTGGTTGTTTCATGCCGGCTCCCCACAGTCTGGGACACTGGTGGGGGATGCCTTCACGAGGCTCTGGACCCCAGGCTATGTGTACACCTTCCCTCCCCTTCATCCACAGTGTGGTGGTCAAGGCCCAGAAGGACAAGGAGCAGATGATTCTAACTGGCCCGGACAGTTTTGGTATCTGGATTTCCTCAGCCTCAGCAGCAAGCCTCTGTGGTGGTTGCCTCTCCCCATCTGGACTTGCTGACCAGACAACAGGGGAAGATTCTGTGCCCAGATCTTCAGTTCCTGCAGCCCACTGCCTCGTTCCTGAGCAGCTAGAGTTCCAGACGAGGTCCTTTCAGAAGCTGTGCTCTGCACTGTGGAGGCCCCCCAAAAGGAGTCGACTTGCTGGTGCTGCACCTTAAATAGAAGAGATTTTCTATTTGGTGTCAGGGCAAGGAGCTTGATCTCTTTGCCTGCCCTCTGACAAGCATCCTGGAGTAACTCTGGTTCCTCTCCCAGTTGGGGCTGCGAGCGATGACCCGGAAGGTGCTCCTGGCAGCTATCTGTGCATACTGGGCACCGGATGGTATGCCTACAGTGACCCAGGATAAGCTGGTCGGGTGCTTTTTTCAAGGGCCTTGGCCATCTTTCTCCTCCAGTGCGTGAACCACCACCATGGGACATACTGCTGGTGCTGGCTATCCACTTGAGCCTGTGCACAGGTGTGAGATGGCCTTCTTGGTGGCCATTACACCAGCTAGAAGGATTAGTGAGCTCTAGGTGCTCTCAGTGGAGTCTCCATATCTGATCTTCCAAAAGGACAAGGTTGCCCTTCGCCCCCCACCAAGAGTTCCTACCAAAGGTAGTATCGAATTTTTGCCTTAACCAATTGATTGACCTTCCAGTATACCTTACTAATCTATTTTCAGAAGCCAACCGTAGGCACCACACTCTGGACTTATGGGTGGGTGCTTTCTTGTCATAGAGAATGTATGTCTGGAGTTTAGAATGAGGCTTACCAGCTGTTTGTAAGATACGCTGAAGATGTGCCTGGCAGACTGACAGCAAAGCAGATGATTGGCAGGTGGATAACATCCTGCATTGACTTCTGCTGTAGGTTGGCTGGTAAGAAACCCCCCATAGGGTTTAGGGCTTATTCCAACAGTCATACCACTGCCCCTGTGGATGCTTCCAGAGATATACAAACATACGAAAATGCCGGCAGATACAGGCCTATCGGTTTATCTAGTCTGCTCGAGTGTGCAGCACTTCAATCTTTCAGACTGCAGCTGTGTCCCCACCCCTTGCCTCCCCCCCACTGATTTTGCCTGTGTATTCTTCACTCCCACCCCCCTGCCCCCATGGTATGAACCTGTTCCACCCCCTTTTGAAGCTGCCCACTGTCCGCAGTGATATCACCTCCTCTGGTAGCGTGATCCACCCTTTCAGTGAAATAGAGCCTCCTCATTTCCCTTCTGAATCTGCCACTTTCCAACTTCAGACTGTGCCTCCTGGTTTCCCTTCCACCTTTTAATTAGAAAATACTTCCAGTGCTTACTCTGTTCATACCCTTCAGGTACTTGAAGATCTCAGTCATGTCCCCTCTCCCCCTTCTGTCCTCCAGGGAATACATATTGAGTGCTCTCAGTCTCTCCTCATAAGGTTTGTCTCCCAATTGCATGATCATTTTCATTGCCTGGTGCTGCACCCCCCCTCCAATAGCTCAATGTCCTTTTTCAAATGGGGCACCAGTAGTGCACGCAGTACACAAGTGCAGCCTCACCAGGGACCTGTACAGGGGCGGGATGACTTCCCCTCTCCTAGAGGTGATTCCCCTTGCAGTGTACCCTAGCATTCTGTTGGACTTTGCTGCTGCTTTCCTGCACTGCAGTGCTCCCAGATCTATGGGGATTCCCGTATTTTATGGGCTTTTAAATTGCAAAACGGGCTACAGGGAGGAAATGTAATTTTTAATAAAACCACGGGGATTGTTACTGGCACTATGGGAGAACAGTAAGATGGCCGCCGAGACTCCCGGAGGGAGCGAGAGGAATATTTTGATTGGTGCTCCCTCCTATCATGCTGTGATCATGCGCACCGGGATGGTTGCTGAAGGCTGATCATGCACTGGGAGTGCCTGGATAGGCTGAGAGACTCTGCATAAAGGCAGCATACTTTGTGCAGGTAACTGCGGGCATTTTGAATATTTTTGGAGTTGAGATCGCCATTTGGATTCAGATTTATTTTACAGTTAGCTTGGAGGAGATTTAATTCAGCAGCCTGGATCCAGCGTGACTGAGTGGAGTTTTAGACTGGTGCAGTGGTGTATTTTTCAGCGTCTGAGTTCTGGTGGAGCGCCAGAGGTTTTCCGATCCGTGGATCATCATGGGGACTGACCGTGACGGGATCGACTGATCCAGAGCTGAGAACCATGTCAGTGTCTCTCTCAGCGGCAGCCGAGGTCGAGAAAAGAAAGCAGATTGTGCCGTGTACTGCTGCTAGATCCTAAAAAAAGAAAAATACTCAGCGAACAGAGTGACCAAGCACTCACACCAGCAGCAGGTAAGCCGAGAAACTCTGCCCTGGCAGTACTAATCCCTGAGTCTCAGTCAGTCTCTCGGCACTTGTGAATTAAATCTGTTTAAAGTTAAAAAAAAAACGAGGAGTTATACTAGCATGATATTTTATTTTGTACTAGGGCAACAGTATAAAAAGTAAATAGGGAACTTGAATATGAAGATCAGATCTGGGAAATAAAGGAACAGAATATTATCTGTGCAGATATTCCTGATCATGTTTGAGTAGAACTAGTATGTTCACTATATCCCGTAACCAGGCAGTGTCTGTATAATAGTGTCTTACAGCATAAACTCAGTACAGTATTTATCTAAAATATCACTGCTCTGTCCTGACAAGTGTAGAGTTTTGTTTAGCAGGACCAGGCATGCTTTTCTCCCCTTCTGTACCCTGTAGTCTCTGAAAGACTGGCTCCCAAACGTTTCCCTAGTTACCACTACTGTAAATTCAAATCCTTTCTGTGCTGGCTAACAGATTTGCATTTGCTGAACTTGGTTAATATTTAGACATAAGAAGTGAGCTGAAGTGTACTATTTTGTTATAGGATCAGGCATGCTTTTCTCCCCTTCCCACTAGTTTCTATCTGGCTCCCAAAACTTTCCCCAATTACCACTACTGTAAATTCAAATCATTTCTGCTGGCTTGGACACTTGCAGAACTCATTAATATATTTGTCTGTTCGGTGTCCCCCACTTAGAGATTTAATATCCTGAGGATATTCATTCAAGCAGATTTTTCCAGTGGCTGTTTAGGGAATGAGCATTTCCTAAATTGAAGTTTTTTTCTCATTTGGTACAGAACAGAATCCATGGCTGGCAGCATGTTATTTTTTTTATTTATTTTTTTTTACAACTTCTTTAGTTTTTGTTCATGTCATTGCTGTTGAAGGCTCGCTGAAGTTCTTTCATTTCTTTGAGTTCTGTCCATTCTGATTTCTTCACTGAAGCAGGTGGCCGAAAGATCTTTGGTGGCTGGAATATTTACTACCTCTGGTTCTGTTCTTGGGTAGTATTGTACTTTTCTCAACTAGGTAAGAAAGACTATGTAAAACTAGAATTCAAGCACCCTGTCAGGGTCCAGATAATTTTTGGGACTAGGAGGTATTTATCCAGGGGTCAACCTTAATTTTCCCTTGCACTAGCCAGCAGGACAAGTTGATTCAGAAATGCACTAGCCCGCAGAGATGGTTGCACTGACCCACAATTATAATGGTAAATGTTGACCACTTATGCAGGAAAAAATGCATGCCAAGAAAATAATCTGATTATTGCACATTTATCCTGCTGGCATGGTCTATTTAGAAGAGCTGGAGACCCCTGCACTTGGCAGGGTCTACATCACAAGCCATACAAAGAGAGACTAAAGGAGCTTTATTTGTATGCATGTCTGTTGATCTATTTATTCCACTGTTTAATGACAATGTTTCTGAAGCCCTCCCTTCTTTGTCAATATTTCTCTCACCATCGTTTTTTTTATGGTGTGATGTGTATGAGATTTGTAACATAATTATGTGACATGGTTTTGGTGATTTTTCAATTGTAATAGAAATAGGAACAATTAAAACAGTCTTAACATGTGTTGTAGTGGTTTTATTGACCACCATAATGAAGCAAATTGCGAACATAAATTGGTTTCAGCATACAGGACAATCTATAGAAATTTCACCCCAGTTTTACAGGGAAAATGAGGGTACCATACAGGAAAATGCTTTGTCCAGTCTGGGAGCACTGGCACTGGGCTGAGTGGTTCATTTGCCCGGTCACCGGTACACCCAGATCCTTCACCTCTTTTGACTTGGATAACTGCAGCCCCCCCCACCCAACCAGTAACTATTTCTGGGGTTTCTGGCTCCCAAGTGCATGACTTTGCACTTCTTGGCATTGAACCCAAGTTTCCATGTGTTAGACCATTCCTCCAGTTTTGCCAGATCCTCCTGGAGTACTGTAGTGTCATCGGCGAAGAGACTGATCTTACTCTTATCCCTTCTTCATTGTTAGCAATGAAAACGTTAAACAGCACTGGTCCCAGCACCGAGCCCTGTGGGACCTCACTTGTTACTGCCCTGGGCTCAGATACCTCCCGCCCCCAACTACCTTCTGCTTTCTATCCTGTAACCAGCTCCTGACCCATCTAACCAGTTTCTTCCCTGCTTCCGGTTGCTGAGTTTGTTGGTCAGCCTACCATGCAGCACCAAATCAAAGGCCTTGTTGAAGTATAGGTATAGGACATCAACCGCAAGACCCTTGTCCAGTGCCCGCGTCACCCAATCGAAAAAGTCCACCAGGTTCATCTGGCAGGGTCAGTCAGAGACTGACCCTGTGCTGTCTGCTATCCTAGAGATCATTATCCTCCAGAAATTTTACCAGCCTTTCCTTGAGGATAGTCTCCATTAGCTTTCCCACAATTGAGGTTAGGCTGACTGGTCTATAATTCCCTGGTTTGTCCTTGGGCCCACTCTTATGAAGGGGTGCCACATGTGCCACCATCCAGTCCCCTGGGTACGCATCCCGTTTCCAGAGAGGTGTCGAACAGATCCGCTAATGGCCCTACCAGGACTACTGCCAACTCTCTCAGTACTCTTGGATGAATTCTGTCTGGCCCAGGTGCCTTATCAACCCTCAGGGACTTAAGGCCCTCCAACACCCTTCCTTCTGTGATTTCCTAATCAGTGATATCCTCCCCCCCCCTTCCCCCACCCCAGCCTTCCCCTTTGGTACAGGCCCATCCCTCTCTGTGGTGAACACTGAACTTCTGCCTGCTCTACCTCCTTTTCCACACACCCACTGCCATTCTTGATGCTAACAATCTGATCCTTTCTCTTTCTCTTCTCCCTTACATACCTGAAGAAATCCTTTTCACCTTTTTTGATCCCCTTGGCCAGCCTCAGTTCTTTCGACGCCTTGGCTGCCCTTACATTCTGCTCACTTCCCTGGATTTCCTCACATATTCCTACCTGTCCTATTCCCTGTTGGATCTTTTGTAGGTTCTAAATGCAGCTCTCTTTTCCCTCACTGTCTCCCTTACCTTCTTGTTCTTCCAGCTTGGCTTCTTGGTCCTGGATTTCTTGCTCTGGCTCTTGACACATGTGCTAGTGGCCTCAGCCAAGCCCTGCTTGTGATCACCCATTTTTGCTCAATGTCCATGCTCGGGCAGATGCTAGCTATGTGCCCTTCCATTATACTACTCATCCTGCCAAAGTCTGCCCTTTTGAAATCCAGGACCTTAGTCCTTGTAGCGTTACCTCCTTACCTAGATTGAGGATCACACTGTGTGGTGGTCACTTCCCGCCAGAGTTCCTCCACCCCAACATCCCTGACTTGCTCCCCATACTCCAGCACCAGGTCCAGGATATTCCCCAACCTAGTTAGCTGTGTTACCTTCTGTGTCAGGAAGCTGTCCTGGAGGATCTGCTCCCTGGCAGATGGGGTAGCTGGGATGCTTCAATCCACCCCTGGTAGATTAAAGTCCCCCACCACTACAGTGCTCCCTTTGCTGCTAAGCCTCTTTAACTGCTCCTCAAGCTCCCTATAAATGTCCTCATTCTGTGTTGGAGGCCTATAAACTACCCTCAGTCTAACCTTGCTACCCCTTGGGTTGTAAAGTTGCACCCATATGGCCTCCGCCTTGCCTTCCCCCCCCTTCTCCCTTTTGCACCTTATGCCTTCCCTAGTGTAGATGGCCACTCCAACCCCTTTCCCCTTTTATCTATCCCTCTGCTATAGCTTGAAACCTGGGATGGCTAGGTCCCAGTCATGGTATTGGGTTGCCTATGTCTTGATGGTGATGGCTATGTCCACCTCCCCTTCCACCATCAAGATAGCTCCATACAGGAGATCTGTAGGGCTGCTACTTGGAAGACAGCACACACCTTTGTTTCCCACTACAGCATCAATCTCAAGTCACTTCGAGATGCTGCTTTTGGAGCCTTGGTTCTCCAGTCTGTGTTCGCCAAGTAAAAGTGCGTGCCTTACCCCCTCTTCCCAGAGAACTGCTAAGAATCTGCCATAGTGTGGGGAGTGAACTGTATCCATGCCCCTAGAAAGATACATTACTCACCTGTAACTGTTTTTCTAGGAGTGGCATACAGTTCACATCCAAGGGTCAGCATACCAGTTCCGAGTCCTACCCCATGGGCTTTCCTCGGCACCACAAGTCTTTTCGAAGTGTTTTGCAATACTTGCAGTGCATGTCAGAAAGCAAGAACTCCAAGTCTTCTCCATATCTGGACAGCTGGCTAATCTCAAGCCCATCCAAGCAGGGGGCCGAGAAAGCAGTGGCCACTGCCTCTCAGTTCCTAATGTTCATGGGAGTTCTACTGAACCCCCTCAAAGTGTCAACTGGAACCCTCCCAGGAGTTACTGTTCATAGGAGCTGTTATTGACAAAACCCTGGTTTGGGCCTTCCTTCTGGAAAGCAAGCTACGTGCAATCTTGGAAATGGAATGCTATATAACTGAATACAAGACTGTTCAAGCCCATTCCATGCAGTGCATGCTGGACTTAATAGCCCCCTTAGTGTTCACAGTGCCACTTCCTCTGCAGGGCCTGATGCTTTCCCAGACCACACAGCAGGAGAGACAGGGGACAGAATGACAGCAACCATCAGCCACCCACCCCTACCTGAATGAAATGATGCTATTTTAGGGATCCTATCATGGGAACTGGGGGGATTCTGGGAGACTGGGTGGCCTGCCTGATAGGGGTCACTAGTGGCTAAATTGGAAATGTTTATATGGGGAACTCTCACCCCTAGATTTACGGAGGGGGGGGGGAGCTGTCACCTTTATTTGGTGGGACTCTCCTGTTGTCTTTAGTAAAGAAAGATGACAAAGGTGTAGGAACTCTAATTTTCCAAGCGGTGGAAGACAAGTTCATGTGAGTTTCTGTCCAGTTTAACCCCTTAGGTCACCTTGGTTGCAGGAAAAGTTTAAAAAATTGTATTTGTGTTTCCATATTAAAAAAAAAAAGTGCAGTAATCACATGTGACTCATGCAAAGTCCTTATTGTAGAGAGCTTGATTAACAGAGCTATATTTTTGTAGAAAGGTTGTCTCTTTCGCATCGCTTCCCCTTCCTGCTGGCTGAACACAAAGTGGGGCTTCCATCATTGTAGATATGCTGAAACGACACCGTTTTGATTTGTGCCTCATTTTATGTTAATCTTGTGTAAAATGGATCTGCCTTTGAAGTGGAACGAATGCCTCATTTACCCATATTAACAGAGGTGAGGTTCCTACCAGCAGTTGGTTTCATCTCTGTCAACTCCATACTTGAAAGGCAGGAGCAGAAATGTATGGAAGCTGTGGTTTTTTGGGAGGAGACTCCAAAGAAGCACCATTTCAGGAATGAGATCAGAAGTCTGAGTAGGTACTAGAACAAAATGGGGAAGATTCTTGCTGTGTAAAAAGTACCTCCTGAAAGCATGAAGCTATATCAAATAAAATATTAAAGAGCTATAAGGAGAGACTGGACATATAAAACAATTCAGCCTAGAGAAGAGAAGATTAAAAGGAAGACATGATCACAGTGTTCCATATATTTAATTAAGACATAAAACATGACATGATGTGTGTTCTGGTGGGATCACTGCACACCTCGGGTGCTTGTGAGGCATGCGGCATTGAGTGTCTTCAGCCACCTCTGATGTATTGTACTGTACTGTTTGATACTAAATTACAATTGGAAAAGAACACCCTTCAGATGTTGTTATTACACCACAGTGCACACCCTGGAGTGTCTGTTTACAATTCTAAAATGATCGAGAGGGGAGAGGGGGAAGGAATGAGCAAAAGTAAAATACACTAACTGTAAATATTTTAAGGATTTTTTTAAGTTGTTACCCCACAAAATTGCCCCAACACATCCCAGCATTGGTATACCATCTTAGTTTTAAATATTATACCTTGTAAAATACACACACACACACACACACACACACACACACACACACCATGTACTATACTGGTGCAAAAGGAGCTTGTGTCTCCAGAGTTGAAAAAGAACTTGGGAGAAGTGAAGATTTGACTGGAGACTTGTGGACCTGTGGCATGGCGGAGCTGAGGAACTGGGGAGTGGAGGAGCCGTGGAGAGCAGTGAAGCTGGGGAGTGGTGGAATTGTGGTGTTGTGGAGTGGTGGACTGGAGTGCTGGTGCTAGTACACTTTGAGTGTTTTAGAAGAGTTCTGGACCTTTGGGGAAAAAAGCTGGACAAAGTTTGTATAGTGACAACAATAGTGATAGCAATAAGTGAAGTGTGGAAAGCCGTATACCGAAAACCGACAGACTGTCAAAGCCCTAAAATTAAAGCTGAAGCTAAAGTGCTTTTTTTGGTGGGGGTTAAAAGAGGTATTTTCGGTCTTTTTATAATACTTCATTGAGTATCGTGTAATATACTTTAAATTTAATTTAGATTAGGAAAGTTCCGGGTTAGAACTACAGTCTGATTGGCGGCGGTACATTAGTTGTCACTGGTGTCTAGACAGATTACATGAGCTCAACCTACACGTACTACATAACATGTAAACATGAGTAGTAATTTAATTTAAACCACGTTTACAGCCAGTGGATAGCGGAGTTAGTGCACAGGCTCGACGTTTTTTTCGCCGTTAAAACAAGAGCTTGTCTTGTTGTGAACTGAGAACTGGGATTCGGTAAAGTTCGACCCCTCTTATTGCCGCCGATTCCTGAAATATGTTGAGAGCACTTTCAGCTGGCAGTAGAATTTAAAGATTTTAAAGAAAGCTGTGTGATACGCTGCTTGTTACAATTAGAAAGTGGTAGAAGGTGGATAATCTTGTGATAGTCACCTTAAATACCACGAATCAACTACCAAACAACAGCTTGGAAGGTAAGTAGAAGTATAGAAGTTTTGTCTTCTTGCACCTTCGGTTTTTCTTGTTGGTTTTTTTTTTGATTTTCTAAACATTTTTTAAACATGCAGCGAGCCTTTTTTAATTTATTTATAGATGTTGGAGTTTAAACTCGACCAGAATAGAATAAAAGAGTACAATTGGAAGACTGTCCGGCCAGTGGGCCAAGTACACTTCGGGATACGGGGGTACAGGTACATTTTTAAGAGAACTTTGGAAAGGCTCCTGTTATAAATTTTAATTTAAAAGTAAAATTGATAGAAAATAATTTTTATTTATTTTTTTTAAATTACTCTTTATGTCTCCTTGCTACCTGCTAGCCCCGACCCTTCGGGACATCAGAGTCATCTTCCTACCACACACCCACCAGGACCTCCCTCTCACTCCTCCATGGAGCTTCGGTTTTCCCCCTGAGCGGGGACGAGGCAGGGTCCAACATCCCGTAATCTAATCTTGTCAGGCCGAGATTGTGGTCCCAGTGAGCAGGGCACATCGGAGGCACGCTCTGGGAAGTCCATCTTCCCAGAGCCAGCAGGTGTCTTTCCTCTTTTCTCCCTCCATTACAGTGCGCAGCCCCCTAATGTCAAGGCGGCAAGTGCCGACATCCGCACTGTAAAGCGGCTGCCCATTCCTCTGCAGTTGGGGCTTGTAGTACTCCGAGCCTCCGCTCAGGGTCAGACAAGTGCTTGGGCTATGGCCGCTACCCTCATTGGAGAAGGTGAGCTGTTGTTGGACTGTCATGCCTATCTCCACCCGGTCGACCCACCAGCGACCCAAGTCCGCTCCTGAACCTTGGGTCGCCAGCGTGGAGCAAGGTGTTGCGTCCAGTGCCTCAACGCCACTGGGCCGGCTTTATTAATTTTATTTTTTATTTTTAAATCGCAGTGCCACAGGGACAAAGTCAGAACATAAAGGAAAAAAGACGAACTACAAAAGTAGAATATATAACCCAGGAAGAAATAAAGTGAACCCACAGTAATAGCTAAAGCGAAAAAACTAAAAGGATTAAAGAATAAATCTAAAATTTGGAAAGGGTCAACCGGTTCTTATACTTAAGAACTAAGAATTCATCTGACGCAGCTGGCTCTGTTGGACATTTGAAGGGAACTGTATGAGAGAGATTAGGGTATTTGAAAGTGTAAAGTCTGAATATTTGAAGGTTGGAAGTAGTAAAGAAGCTCCTTATGAGGAAATTTTAAATTATTATTATAGCTTGGTGAATTATCCACTTCTAGGAGCGTGGATATGTTGTTCATCCACACTTCTTGGCATGTCCCCTTCCACTTTAAATCTTGCCAGAAATCTTCAAGCTGGCTTCTGCCACCCACCCGGGTGGTATATACCTCAGCTCCGCCCCATGACGCCAGATCTTCCTTTCAGCTGGAAGATACAGGTTCCCTCGTGCTCTCAGCATTTCGTAGGCCCTGGCTTTTAAATTGTCAGTTGTACCAAAAATCAAACTCATTCAAGTTAGCAATCGTGCTTTCGTCGCATCAACTATGGAGGAAAAATCTTCTCCATGATTTTGTTGGTATCCCTGCAGCCAGAAGATGTCTAGCACCGATCCCCACCTCGCGTGCGTTTACTGCCTAGGTGTCGGACATGACACCTCATTGTGTGGTTTTTGTTTGGCCTTCCATCCCAACATCCTGGACGACCACAAGGCACGCCTGAAGCTGGGGAGACCACAGAAAAGAAACCTGCCGGTGAAATCGAAGGAGGCTAGGTGGGCGGTTTCCGTGGTCGCGGGTTCTGCCGAACAGCTGGAACAAATCAAGGCATTCGAGGAGGAAGCAGCTCGTGCTCTGGCCAGTCTAAGCTTCTTTGTTCCACTTAACTTAGGCTCCACCTTTACGGGCTCCTTCAGGGAGATGTGCCAGTCTTTCCCCACTCGGGGTGAGGCGCCCTCGGGCTCGCACTCCTCCCGCTCTCACAAGAGGGAGAAGGACCCGGTGTCTTTGTTCCGAAGGAGATGCTCTTGGGACCGGGAAGGTCCGAGTCCCAAGAACACGCGGTCTCTACCTCGGCCAAGATCGCAACCTCGGCTGCTAGCTTTTTGGACCTTCCGTCTGGCCAAGGGACCGAGGAAGTGGCCGACGAGGTTTAAATTATCCTCGACCCCTTGTCGTCGGCTGTGCCCGACGACTCCTTGGAACGGACTCTGGTCCTAGTCTTTCCGGATGGTGAGACCCAGCCTGCTGGTGTCCCCATCAGTGTACCAGTCCCAGACCCCAGGGTCTCACCGATTCCGGTGTCTCCCGATCGATCAAGTCGGCCTCCCCAATTTTGGTCTTGGTCCAGGACCCACTCGGATGATTAACTGAGGAAGAGCCATAAGTGCTCAAAGAATAGGCGACGCCACAGGTCCTCATCCTCCTTGGACGAGGAGAGGCTCCAACGGAAACTCCGTCAGCGCTATGAAGACCTTATGTGGCAGCAGCTGATCTTGACCAGGCAAAAGCCGGCTCCTCCGCCTACCCCGGCCATCACTTGGCTCTCGCCTCCTAGGCCAAAGCCGACACCTCCAGAACTGAAGCCCTTGGTTCCTCCACCTGTGGGGCCGGTCCATCTCCCAGTTAGGCCTACTCTGGTCTCTCCAACGATTCGGGTGGAACCACTGCCTAAACAACCTGAGGGAGGGCACCCTCAAAAGAGGACCGACAGGATACCGGGCTTCCCCAACGTCTGTTGATAACAGTCACCCCGGACTGCCCTCGGCAGATCGAGGGTGACTTAGGCAGTCGACCGCTGTATCATGACTCTTCAGACTCGGACGTCACCAGCTTGCACTCACATCCCAGGGATGATGAGTCATCGGTCGACGCAGGGATGGAGAAAGGCCCTTCCTCTTTCCAGTGCATTCTCCGCCTCATCTCCGACTCCACCGGAGTGCCCCTGGAGCCTATCCAGAAAAAGGCGGAGTACCCTCTCACTGAAATTCTCAAGAGAGGGGATACCCTGACGGAGGTCTTTCCAGTAGCCAAGGCCAATGTGGGCCCAGCCCTTGAACTTTGGCAGCGTCCTGCCTCCTGCCCAGCACTGTCTGCCCACATGGCCCGCACGTACGAGGTGCCCATGGGGTCTCTTGTTGGGTTCACAGAGCACCCTTTGGCCGAGAGCCTGGTGACCGCCTCTGTGTTCAGGAGTACTGGTAGTTCAGCTGACACTGACCGACCCCTGGACAAGGAGTCCAAGAATATGGACCACAGTGCCCACAAGGTCTATACATCCTCTTCTTTGGGCCTTCGTCAGGCCAGCTCGGCTGTTATTATGGCACACTTCTCTCATGCCCTTCTGGGGTCATTAGATAAGGTCCTCCCTCATCTCCCACCGGACATGCAGACCATGGTCAAGCAAGTCCATGACCAGGGCCGTGCTGTTGCAAAACAGCAGCTCCAGGTGGCCTTGGATGTCAGAGACTCTTGTGCCTGCTCGCTGGCAGCCGCAGTGGCCTTTCGCCACAGGGCTTGGCTGAGGCTTTCCTCCTTCCTGGTGGATTCCCAGCATAAGCTTGCAGATGTACTCTTCCTGGGTACCGACTTGTTTAGTTCAGGAGTGGCCGGTCACCTTCAGTGTATAGTGCAGTCCAGTACCACCTTGGATACTACTGGGCAAGAACCAACAGAAAAGAAAGAAGAAGCCATTTCGTCACTTGTCCCCTGCAGTCCGGCAGCCCTCCTATCAAGGAGGACAGCAACATCAACAGCAGCAGCAGGCTCAAGCTTGGCACCCTTGGCCCAAGCAGGGTCCTCAGCAGCCCCGTAAAGGAGGCCGAGGTTCTGGTCCTGGAGCCTCCTCCTCCTCATCTAAGCCTGCTCAGTGATGGGTTGGGGGTGGCAACCCCACACCCATCACACCAACTCTGGGTCCTCCCATGGGAGGTCGGCTCCGCCACTTTCTTTCCGCCTGGTCCCCTATCACTTCGGACAGGTGGGTTCTCGAAGTGGTCGGTCAGGGATTGCCTGTGGAATTCAAGCAGTACCCTCCCAGCCGAGCCCGCGCCCCTCAGGAGGAACAGATTTCCGCATGCACCCAGTCAGCTCTTCAAGACGACATGGCTCAGCTCCTCCGCAAGGAGGCAGTAGCTCCAGTGCCAGATCCTCCTACAGACCCAGGCTTTGTTTCCAGTTACTTCCGGGTGCCCAAGCGGATGGGGGGGTTGATGCTCCATCCTAGATCTCCATGATCTGAATCAATATCTCAAGTCCTGCACCTTTCGGATGGTCACTCTGAACCAGATCATACCACCCCCGGAGCGAAACATATGGTTCTGTTCACTGGATCTACAGGACGCATTCTTTCACGTCCCAATCCATCCGTCCCATCAGCGGTTCCTCCGCTTCAGGGTCAAGGGGACCCTGTACGAGTTCCAAGCCATGCCGTTCGGCCTGTCATCGGCCCCAGGGGTCTTCACCAAATGCATTGCAGTGGTGGCGGCCCACCTTCGGCGTCGAGGAGTCAGAATCTACCCTTATCTCAATGATTGGCTCTTGGCAGGTTCCTTCCAACAGGAGGTGGAGAGGTCCAGGGATCTGGCCCTCCAAACCTGCTCCCAACTCAGCCTCCTGATCAGTGAGGCCAGGTTGGAGCTTGTGCCTTCTCAGGTGATGGGCTTCATCAGTACAGAGCTCAACTTCCGGCGGACAAGGCGGAGGTTCTCTATCCCTTTGCCTGATAATTTCTGGTTGGGCATTTGCACCCTGCCTGGGACTTTCTGCACCTTCTGGGTTACATGACGGTGTGCACCTCAGTGGTTCTTTGGGCCCGGTGGTACATGTGCCCCCTTCAATGGAAGCTGGCCGCCCAGTGGACTCAGTGACATGGTCAAGATGTGGGATGCTCTCCAATGGTGGATTGCCTCAGACCAGTTGCAGAAAGGGATCCCATTTGTCCGCCCCGAGCCGACGGTCATCCTTACGACCGATGCCTCTCTCATGGGCTGGGGAACCCACATGGGAGACATCAGAGCCCATGGGTTCTGGACCCCTGAGGAGTTCCGATGTTACGTCAACCTATTGGAGCTCAGAGCAGTAAGACTGGTACTGTCAGCTTTCGCTCTTCAGCTCCGGGGTCAAGTGGTTCAAGTCCAGATGGACAATACCACGACCAAGTACTACCTCAACAAACAGGGCGTCACGCACTCCCATCTGCTGTGCAAGGAGGTGCTCCGCATCTAGACCCTCATAAGCCAGTTGGAAGCAGATCTCCTAGCCATCTATGTAGCAGGAGCTTCGAACCAGCTGGCGGATGCTCTTAGCCATATATGCCAGACATTCCACGAGTGTTCTCTCCATCCATAGGTGGCGTACAGCCTGTTCTCCTGTTGGGGCACACCGATGGTGGACCTTTTGCCTCAAGGGAAAACAACAAGCTGAGGCTGTATCATGCTCGCCCCCCTCAGCAGGGCTCACTGCAGGGGGATGCCTTCTCAAGGCCGTGGACCCCAGGCCTCCTCTACGCCTTCCCTCCATTTCCCTTGATCCACAAGGTGTTACTCAAGATGAGGAGGGACAAGGCGAAGGTGATTCTGGTAGCCCCAGACTGGCCGCACCAGTTCTGGTACCCAGATCTCCTCAGCCTCAGCTGCAGGCCACCGGAGCAGCTTTGTACACGCCCGGACCTGATATTGCTGAATCAGGGGAAGGTATTCCATCCGGACCTTCAGTCTCTGCACCTCACAGCCTGGTATCTGAGCGGCTAGAGTTCAAGACTTTGGGTCTTTCCGAAGATGTTTTCACCATGGTGGAGGCATCTTGAAAGAAATCGACCAGGAAATGTTATGCCCTCAAATGGAAAAGGTTTTCCATTTGGTGTCAGGGTAAGAGTCTGGACCCTTTATCTGTCCTGTGGCTAACATTCTTGACTACCTTTGGTCACTCTCAAAGGGGTCTATGGTCATCGACCCTAGGGTGCACCTGGCAGCCATTTCTGCTTACGGCGTGGGCGGTCAGCCGACTTGATGGCGCAGAAAACAGTGGTCGGGCACTTCTTCAAAGGTCTGGATCATATATCCCCTCCGGTGTGTGAACCTCCACCTCGGTGGGATCTGCTGCTGGTTTTGGCAAAGCTCATGGGCAAGTCATTCGAACCCATGCACGAGTGTGAGCTGTCACACTTGTGGAAGACGGCTTTCCTGGTGGCTATCACATCAGCCAGAAGGACAGAGGAGCTCCAGGCACTTTCGGTGGACTCCCCTTACCTGTTCTTTCACAGGGACAAAGTTGTCCTGCGCCCCCCACCCTAAATTCCTTCTGATGGTGGTGTCAGAGTTTCACTGTAACCAGGTGTTGACTGTGCCGGTGTACTACCCCAGTTACACCTCAGAGGCTCCATGCTTTGGATCTTGGATGAGCTCTCTCCTATTATAAGGAGAGGACGGTGGATATTTGGGGAGAGGTTCGCCAGCTGTTTGTCATCTACGCTGAAGCCGCTTCTGGCAGACCTGCAGCAAAGCGGATGATTGCTCGATGGATTACATCTTGCATTAGTTTGTGCTATGAGTTAGCGGGCAAGGAGAACTCCCAAAGGGATAAGAGCTCATTCTGCACGCCATACCGCTGCATCGGTGGCTGCTTCCATGGACGTCCCTATCCAGGAAATCTGTCAGGCTGCTTCCTGGAAGACAGCAAACACCTTCATTACCCATAACCACATCGACCTTGAGTCACGCCGGGATGCTGGTTTTGGGGCCTCAGTTCTCCAATCTCTGTTTCCCAAGTAGAGTGTGTGCGCCTTGCCTGTCTCTTCTCCTGGAGAACTGCTAGGAGTCTGCCAATAAGTGTGGATGAACAGCATATCCATGATCCTAGATAAACAGGTTGCTCATCTGTAACAGTAGTTCTATCAGTGTTATATGTTGTTCATCCACAAGGGCCCACCCGACCTCCCCGGCTGCGGATGCACAAACCTGGCTTTCAAGCGGGCTGAGATCTGGCATCATGGGGTGGAACCGAAGGTTATGCCGTCCGGGTGGGTGGGAGGAGCCAGCTTTAAGACTTTCTAGCTGATTTAAAGGGAAAGGGACACTGCCAAGAAGTGTGGATGAACAACATATACCACTCCTTGAACTACTGTTACAGGTGAGTAGCCTGATTTTTCTGATCATGCTCAGTAGGGTTTTAGAATAACCCTCTAATATGACACTAACATTTTTCTTTCCCAAGCGTTTTGCTTTCACACAAATCGGTGTTTTTTTTTTTTTTGGGAGGGGGTCTGGAGAAAAAAATTCAGATCATGACTGCTGCCCTCTCCCCCCCCCCAAAAAAAACAGAAAAATACATAAAAATTAAGATTTTTGAAAAAAAAAAAAAAAAACACCTGAACCTAGGTAAACAGAATTTGTCCAGCTTTCTGGTGTTTTTTTCCAGTTCAGCCTAAAAATATGTTTTATGGGCACACATAAATCTTGAGTGCTCAGCTTAGCGAAAGCAGACGTTTTTGAGGTTATGTGCTGAGAATTCCCCTGTTGTATACAAACTGCTGCGACAGGAGAAATTCTGGTTCACACCCACAACACAACATGCTGTCATGCTCTCTCCTCCTGGTCCCAGCTCACCAGCCCACCCTTTTGCTTCCTGATAATAAAATACATTATACAATGACAAGAAAGAATCCTGACTTCTGATTGGTCAGTTGGCTGTCACAGCAGGGATGTTATCCTGGCATAACATCCCTGCTGATTGTTGGGATGATATAGACCACCAGCATGATGATCTCCTCTTTCTCTTAAGAAACAAAAATATGTATGCACACTAACAAAAACATTCTTTAAAATTATTTTTTTATTGTAAAACAAGCCATTGTAGAATAGGAATAATGCCCTCCAGGGTGGGAGTTATGCTGGGATAACATCCCTTCTTGGGTGTTGGACGCCCTCGGCTGGTGGACTCAGGCCCAACCACCCGAGGTGGGATGTTATCCAAGCATAATTCACACGCTGTCAGGCATTATTCCTTTATTAGAAATTTAAAAAAAGCTTGTCCTTTCCTTGTCTGCAGAGTCCTCAGAGCCAGCACAGAAGCTTTATTGTGGAAGCGGACAAGGGTGCCCACCCCTGGTACCCCTTTATACTACTCCCCCAAGATCACCAACCCCCCAGAATGCATAGGTAGCAACACTAGGGTGCCCACCACGGTACAGTTGGAAAGACTTTGTTGACACTGAGATGCCCAGTTTTCATTGTCCAGTCGAGTCCCCCTGAAACAAAGAAAACTGTGCCTCGTTGATCTTAGATGCCCAGTTTTCATTGTCCAGTCGAGTCCCCCTGAAACAAAGAAAACTGTGCCTCGTTGATCTTTTTTTCTATTTAAACCAGAAAAGAAGAAAATGGTCTCTTGCCAATCTCTGCTCCTCCCACAGCCCACCTCCACCCCCCCACTCGGCACCCACCCCCCCACCATCATTCACCTAAACAGGGTCCCACATTGTAGATCCATCTGAAATATGCCCTTCTCCATGAACCGCGACTTTGATATGAGGAAATAAGGTATGTCCGGGAATGTATTTCAATGTGTTTTGAACTTTTACTCATATCTTTGTTACTTTCTTTTTTCGATATGGTATTTATACTCCTTTCTACCCCCGGCTGCCCCCTTCTGATGACCTCCCCCCAGCCCCGTCACCCTGGTATCACTAGAACTTACCTCTGTCTGGTCACGGGTGCGGAGCCTGCGGAGGGTTGGTCATCATCCTGTGGCCGGCGGGATATTTCCACATTTTCACCTTTCCCCATGCTGGGGCGCACACATAGGACATGCGGACGTAGAGGCACACACATGTCTGCAGAAGTCCCGCAGCTCCCTCCCTGTGTCTGGCCCCTCTGACCCGCACTACCCATTGGCCTCCACCTGGTGGTAGTCATTTGGCAGGAATGGCAGCCCTCCCTCCCCAGGAGAGGTGAGCAGTCCTCCGGATGTTCAGTCCTCTCCTTCCCCTGCCAACCCCCGATGGCCCGTGCTCATTCCCGGACATGGGTCGCCAGTGTGGCACGAGGTGTGGCATCCAATGCCTCGACCCTCAGTGCCACCAGGCCAACTTAGTCACTTTCAAATATTTCCCAATAGTTTTTCAAAATGGCCCTTTTGGGACTCCACCTTTCATAAACAAAGTAGGTGAAATTTTTCAAATCCATCCCAAAAGGTGATTTTACAGTTGTTCTGCAAAATAACATTTGGGCAGGATTTGAGCATTTTCACTACTGTGTTCAGGAATGTGGAATCATAGGAAGACTATGTTGAAAATTTAGTAAAATTATTAAGTTATGAGTGAACATTGAAATATTTCAACATTCACTCATAACTTTGCTAATTCTTAATAGTTTTACACCAGACTTTCAACACAGCCTTTTTGGAGCCTCACCTGATGAGCACAGAAGGTGAATTTTTCAAATCCAGGCCAAAAGGTGAGTTCACAGTTGCTCCGACAAATCACCTTTTGGGCATGATTTGAACATTTTCACCTACCAAGTTCATGACATGGGGTCATAAGAAGACTAAATGTTGTGTCTAAATATTTAAAAAGAACTACAAAGTTATAAATGTACATTGGCATGTTTCCATGTTCGCTCATAACTTTGGTAATTTTCAATATTGTGACTTCAGGCTTTAAACATAACCATTTTTTCACACACCCTCATAAGTGAGAAGGGTGTCATTTTTCAAATCCTGGCCAAAATTTAATTTTTGCACTTGAGGTGCAACATGACATTTCAGCTAGTATTCTGTAAATGCTGGGTGTGATGTTTATTAGGCAGAGTCATAAAATTACTATGTTGAAAATTGGGTGTCAAAATGTAAAACAAACAAACAAAAAAATTACTAAGAAACTGTGTATGTAGTGCCAGCCTTTACCCCAGCGGGTAGTGCTTTGTGAACCCCTGCCGGTAAGCTGAGTTTGGGAATGAGCTCAGTGAGTCAGCTGGATGGGTCGAGGCTGGGCAGAAAGCGGTCATGTTGCAGCACCACCACCCTGGGAATGGAAGGTGCAGGTTTGGTGGCATGGGCTCAGGTACCATTTAGTGAAGAGAAATCTTCTCTTGAAATACAGCCCTGTACCTCTGCACCCGTGGCTGTCAGATTGCCCTGCGCTTCGACTGACAGATGGACTCTGTGCCCTATGTGTCTGTATCTGTAGCCACATGTAAGTGCAGGGCTTACAGGGCCCTTTGCTTCTGCAGCCCGCCAGACAGACCACAAATTCTTGACATCCATTGGTGCACTATGTGCAGGGTCCCGAGGCCCCTTCACTTCCACAGACAGATGGATGCTTCTCTTGAAGCAGGGCTAGAGGGCCCTGTGCATCTTCATCTGTTCCTGTTGGTCCTGAGGGGACCTACATGAATGAGGAAATGATTCCACTGTCTCAAAAATAAAGGAAGTTCATTGCAAAAAACTGCATTAATGCTCCACTTAGGGTTCAAGTTACTGCCACAGAAGTAGGGACATTTGGCATCAGGGTTTTCTGACCCTATCTCCCCCCCCCCCAAACAAGCAGCAAAAGGACAAGACTGCACAAGCAACCACAGACAGCCATCATCAGGTAAGACAAAAAAACATACAGCTGTTTTCAGATTACAAAATTACAGTAGCACTGATGTGCTGCCTACGTGGATTTGTATCTGTGGCAACAGAAGCACAGACATCTTGGGGCATTTGCTTCTGCAGCCACACATATATGTGTGTGTGTGTGTGTGTGTGTGTGTATGTTTTACAGCATGCATGAGTACCTGTGGCTGCAGAAGCGGAGACCCCCCCCCTTTTCAGACAGAAGTACTGTTGCAGGTTGGGTATCATGGATTTTTGCATGCAGCTGTAGAATTGGAGGCCCCACATGGAGCCTGTGCTTCTACAGCCACAAATTGGTGTGTATGTCTTCCATGAGTGACTGCAGAGGTGCTGGCCCCTTAGAGGCCTGTGCTTCTGCAGACAGAAGTACTGTTGCAATTTTAATGATATGGATTTTGTGGGGCCTGTGCTTCTGCAGCCAGAGGTGGGTGTATATGTCATAGAGCAGCGGCTGCAGAGTTGAAGGGGCCTGTGCTTCTGCAGACAGAGGTAGTGCTATGATTTGGGTATTGTGGATTTCTGTCAGCAGCTCGAACTGAGTGTGTACGTCTTGCTATGTTCTGAACACAGATACAATATCAGAATTGGGGGATAGGTTTTCACTTATTCATTTCTGAGGGGCTTGATTTTTACTTATTCATTTCTGATGGAATACATAACTGTGGAAAAAAATGTCTGCTGGTTACTTTTGGATTTTAGACAGTTCACTTTTTTGAGCAAGCTTACAGTCCCGGCACTTCGCTGCCACATACAGTAGTTTATTTCTACCTAAATGGCTTTAGTGATCACTAAATGGTGATGGTGATGGCAAGAATCATAACAAAATGCAGTGATTTGATGACATTTGGGCACATGTCTCCAAAACAGACAGAAGCACAAGCAATTTCCAGCCCACAAGCCATAGGTTTGTAGGGTTTTTTTGTCTCAGTGCAAAGCCAGCCACTGACGAAGATATATTTCCTAGTTAAAATAAAATAAGCTAATTAGCCCAGGTGCCAGAGCTGAGAGTGCTTTCTCATCCCAAGTCACACTGCATCATTTGCATGTACAATATTTAGGTTTATTGAGTAGCTGAACTGGGATAATTACTCAGTGGAGACAAAGTCTCATTTACAGTGAGGTCCTAGGGCAAAAGGCAGCAAGTATTGTTACATTTGGTTCAGCTGTTCAATTAATCATGCAACTTATAATTCATTTTTTTGCCAGAAAATGCAGTATCAATAATTTAGTAATGTGTCCATGCTAATGAACTAGTTAGATGTTCCCAAAGATTGGCTTTAAAATCACGGATAGTGGAGACTTAGCCCGAGGTCCAAAAAACTCACAGAGCCAGCAAAGTATATGTCGCTTGTTTCATAATCTACATTGTGTAATGTTACACGATATTCTTTAGTTTGTACCACATGGTTCTGTATGTTAATATTAATAAAAGAAAGAAATCTCAGGGTGTTCAGCAAGCTCCCATCTTGCTGTGATGGAGATTTATCACATATTCAAAAGTAAAATACAGGACAGGAACCACTTGCTTGGATAGTCCTACATCAAAGCATAAAAATCCTGTGTTGGCATTAGAATTTTCCAGCAGATCATCCTGTTGGTGCCGTGGTGGGGATACCACTTGCTGCACTGGCAACCTGAGTTCTTGAACAAGATTAAGCTGTTGGTTAGAGACGATCGAGTGTTGCAGGGAGAGCTCCCCCCCCCCACAAGGTGGAGGAATACACCATCTCGCTGCTTGACTGCCACCTGGCAGAGGCCATGCGATAGCACAAGTGAGCATATGCTGCAGAGAAGAGCCTGCTGGCTACCCACCTTCAGGTATGTTCAAACCTCGCAGCCTTTCATCACTAAATATATGACACTGACACTCGAAATGTTGGACAATGTGGTGCACATGCCGTCATAATGTGAGGCACATCATTAAATTTCGAGATGGGGAACCCTGTGGCTCTGTATACTGTGGTTTACATAGAAACATAGTCTTTGATGGCAGATAAGGACCGCTTGGCCCACCCAGTCTGCCCATTTCCCTACCGATTGGATAAGCTACAGATCTTAGTTAACCAACAGCCTACTTCTACCTACCCCCCCACCAGAATTGCCTTATGTCTGTCCTCTGCATTCTTGAATTCTCCCACTGTTTTTGACCCCAACCTACTCAGGAAGGCCCGTTCCATCGTCCACGCCCTCTCTCCGTGAAAAATCGTCTTCATGTTGCCCTTGAGCCACCCCCTCTATCTTCAAATTCTGCCCCTTGTTCTTGCACATCTCTTTTTTGAAAGATGCTACCCTCCTGGATTTTGTTGATTCCTTGAGGTACTTGAAAGTTTTTATCATGTCCCCCTTCCTCAAGGATATATACATATTAAGCTCCTTTAGTCTCTTTTTATGGTTTATGGTGCTATAATTTCTATGTCGTCATTTCTGCTACCTCTGAATATGCACATTTTGCTGTGGTTGTGCAACACTATGGAAAGTAGTATCTTCCTTTGCGCAAAGTCTAATTATGATTTAGCAAATTTGAATATCATGAATTTTTGCTTTAAAAATCTGAGTTTGCTGCACCTTTCCCATGTGGGACAGAGCAATTTTGAGGGGACAATGAGGGGCTTCTCTTATAATGCAGGATAGTTGAGAGGTACTGTATGTGTGTTGTTCTGAGTAAGTTATGGACCGTGCGCAGGTCCATGAGAAGGTCACTGGTGAGTGTGTTTGGGGGGGGCTGCCGCAGGCCAGGGGTTAGAGACACAGATGAACAAAGTGGGGGGAAAAAGAAGTTTGTGGCAACCTGGCCCAGTTGAATTGGGGATATAGCTTCATGTTGCTACATGGGAGATCTGGTTTTTGCATCTTGAGCGTGCCTTTCTACCTTGGGCCAGATGAGTCTGGATTGTGGTGCTGAGATGGCCAGGTCAAGCTTTTTTGTGCCTTTCTCTCCTTAACCTCGTGGGCCAGGCTGTCTTTCAGCCCTTCCATCTAAGCCCTAGTTGCTACGGAAAGTAGAACCTGATGGCTACACCTCCAGGAGCAGTCATCACCTTTCCCAGATGCTCATTACCAGAACGTTCAGTGGCCACAAGGCCCCCTCCTCCAGGACCACTGGGAGGCAGTCATGTACCGGCAGGAGCCACCCACACTCTCCAAGGCAGAAAGCATCCAAACAGATGCTCAGAAGTGCATTAGACAGTGGCCCAGACTCAGGATGGAAACCCAGGCTGATATGTTGAGCAAATGTGCTGGCTGTTAGATTACCAGGTGACCCTCATATTCTTTGAGACAGCAATAAGATCCTCTTCAATATTTTCAGCTACATGCAACATTATCTCAAACCTCTGAAAGGTACTGTATGATATCACTAAATATTCATGGCATCAGCCATGCATTCTTTTCTGCCAAGTAATCAAAACCTTTTACAGTTGTTTTATAATATTCTGTAACTTCACAGAAGGAAATAACCAGTGTCATATCTCAGAATACAGAGCAGCAGATAAGGGTAGTAAAGAAGTATTTCAGTTACGTTTTTGCATTACTTTACTCCACTTTCTTATTTTAAGATTTGTTGCAACCACAGTCCCCACTGCTTACAGCATGCAGTTCTTGTTTTCATCTTTTGTCCGGTATAGGGATGGATGCTATACTGCTCAAGATAAAAAAACAAACAAAAAAAAAAAACCTGCTACTTGTTGTTCTAATTAAAAAAAAAACAAAAAAAAAACTTTATGAAATACAATATAGTGTTAGAGGGTAAGGGTTGAGAACTCTCCCCCACCCCAGCACTGTCTCAACATTTCCATACTTCTGCCAAATTGGTAGACTCGATGGGCCAAATGGTCATTTTCTGCTGGCACAATTCTATGATTCTGTGAAATTTCTCAGTTTTATTGAACACTGCCCAGTTCAGCATCAATTCATCGTGTGGGGGCTATTTGCTGCTTTTAATATACTACTTGAATTGAGTATTCGTGGCTTGGGGAGGGGAGATATCTCTTCTTCATTAGTCCTGGCTACAGTTAGATTTCATTGGGAAACTGACTTCTTGCTGACAGGGAGGTGCTTCATCCTACCCATTGTTTAAAACCACATCGTTGCTTCCCTCCTCAGGTGTCCATGCGACTGTGACACCAAGGGTATCAGCCATTTGTTCTCAGTTGTTTCTCATCCTCCCCAGAGGTTTTTCCTCTGTCACTGAGCTGGTGATTGCAAGAAATATGTGATCCTTGAAAGGTGCACATCATTGCATACTCAACCAGAACTAGTCGGGATTTAGCCAAAATAGGTGGCATGCATATACAGCATTTTTTGTCCAATGAAGGTGTTTAGTGGTATTTAAAAAATGCCTGCTTAAGCTAATCCCCCAGTTTATTCATGGATGGAGTAAGTGGTGGGGACTGTACCTGGATTCCTTCTATGTCATTACTTTTGTTCATTTTCTGAGAATGCACAACGTGTCCAGAAAGCCCACTGGCTAGAACTAGTTATTCCCGCTTTATCTTGCCATGCCTCTGATCTATCTTTCTGCTAGAAAGTTGAGATAACACTTTTAGTAGCTCATACTTTGGAGTTTTTCCTTCTGTTTTCTTTGCCAATGTTTTTTATGCCTATTTTTCTGTTTCTATAGTTTGTACTTGCCTGCCTAAGACATCAGACATCTGCTGCATCGAGACACTTCTTTCCCCACTGTTCCAGTCCATCCACTGGTCTTCACCAACCATTGCCTATGACAGACTCCCAGCTGGCAGCCTACACCCAGAGCTTAGCCCCCTCTAGCAGGGCCAGAGCCAGATGGTGAGTGGATCTGACCTGAGAACATTTGCCTGCAGTGATGGAGGTGGGGAGGAAGCAGGAATGTGGACGTGGGGTGGGGGTCTGGCTGTTGTTGTTGCTCTGAGCAATGATTTTTAACCCCTTGGTATGTCCTACCACTTCCCTGTGCTACACGTGCTACATCCTTTGCATGCCATCCAAGCAGGGGGAGGCTCATCATATTGTGGTTACCTGCAACATCAGGCCATCTGAAAACCTGCATTAGGCTGGTATGCAGCAGATGACTGCTCCCTCTCCACACAGAGCCTGAGAGCGCTGCCTGCCCAGCGTTCCTCCTGCCCAAAGCGGGTGGGCACAAACTTTTGTCACCCACATGGGAGCATAATTCTGTCTGCCAGTAACATCGTTGTTGGTTCTGTCTTTCTTCCCTTCAGCCACCCTTCTTTGTCAGAGTTTCATCTCCCAGAACGGGATGCCAGTTCCTACATGGATATGGTAAACTGGTGTAACAGCTACAGGAACAAGATGTTGAGGGCAAACCCGCACAACAGAAACCTCACTTGTCTTGATCCACTGCATGACTAGAAGACCTGCCCTTTGTATCAGACCATGCTGCCTGAGTTTTTGGCACAACCACTGGCTCTCTGTGCCCTCTTGACAAGCCCAGCAAGTCAGGTAAGGAAATGGGTAAGGGACTGATACCCTGGATCTCAGCTTTAGGGTCATCATCTGCCCTGCAGCAGGGTACTTTGATCCCACCCTTAGCACCCAACCAGTCAGTCATGATCAAATTGAAACAAGCGCTGCTTCTTACGGGACTCCTTACCTCTAAAAGTTCTTCATATCTCTATCAAATCTCCTCTCATGTTTCTTTTCTCAAGTAAGAACAGGTTCATTTCTCCCAGCCTACCCTGTAAATCATATGTTCCTTGTCTTTTATCATTGTTGTTTCTCTTCTCTACATTTTCTCTTGTTTGATCATGTCTTTCTGAAATTTAGTGCCCAGAAACACCTGCGGTATTAGAGGTGATGTCTCCCCAGGGCTTTATTTAGTGGTAGGAGCACTTATTTGTTTCTGTTTACTGCAGAAGTTCCCCAGAGCCCTGAGTTAAAGGGGTGTTGGGTTCTCTGTTGCCTTGTTCACTGAGCCTTCCAGTTACCAACATTTGTTTTAATAAATAGGGAACTGCACCTCTTCAACTGTCTCCGAGTTGGTACTGTGAACTGTCACATCTGTTGCTCTGATGTTGGATGTATTCATTCATGACAGGCAGCACCTCCTAATACTCAGTGTGTCGGTCTCTTTTCTGTGATTGCCCTTAACGTTAATCCCCTACTCTTTTTAAATAGACCATGGGTCCTTCAGTTTTCACCAAAAGAACCCCCAGAGATGGACAGAAGACACCTCAGGTTTATGTCTCAAACAAAGAAGGAAATCCTGAGGGAGGGTGGTACTGATTGTGTATTCAGGATTCGTCTGTTCATCTGCATTGTTATCCCTCACCTTAGTTGGCACTTCAAAGGGTAGAGGATGAGTGAGTGAAAGGCATGAAGACAAATGATTCTTTAAGGTCTGAAGGCTATACATTTTTTAAACTATCTAAGTAGACTGACTTTTCCCTTGAGCTACAAAAAAAAAAAAAAACTTTTCAGAAAGAATAACTGATCTAAACAGTCATCTAAAATCTTGGCATTTGCAGGAAGAAAAGACATTTGTAAATCAGGAGTGTCAGTTTTATATTTTTTGGCCCCATGTTATGTTTTTTGAGCATGTGGTTAAAGATGAAGATTTTTTTCCGAAGGAGGTGGGAGGAAGTAACAATATGAAGAGGAGAAAGAAACATAGGAATATTGAAGTTGTCATCAGAAGAAGGCCCTGCGGCCCATCAAGTTTGCCCTGCCCTACCTCTTCAATGTTGATTGTGAGGTCCCTAGTGGCTCTTCACTCTTCCTTAAATTCTTCGCCGTTTGCCATCATCTTTACCAGTCTCATATGTCTGTCGCACCCATGCTTGAACCACCCCCCTCCCCTTTTACTGATTTTTCACAAACTGCCCCTTTGGTAGCCTTTTTCACACCTCTGTCAAACTCTCTGGGAAGTCATGTTTTCTGATGTAGCTCTTAAACCTCCTACCCACTAGTTTCAGTTTTCTCTTTGTACTTGTGTTTTCACTCATTGTAAATGACCCCCTGCTGTCTACTTTATACGATGAGGAATTTATCCCTCGGTCATATACCCCCCGCCTCCAGTGTGTAGATGCTCAGATCTTTCCAACCTCTCCATGTAAGTCATTTCTGCTGACCCCTGGATCATTGTGGTTACCCTGCTATGTACCACCTCCACCCTGTCCTTGTCTTTCTTAAAGTGTGGGCCCCAGGACTGCATATCATAATCCATGTCAGGACAAACCAGGGACCTCTACAGTGGCAGGATCACCTCACTTCTCCAGCCACTGATCCCCCCTCCTGTACATCCTAGCATCCTATCTGTCCTCCCTAGTGCCCTGTGGCACTGCTTTGAAGATTTTAAATTGTCCAGTATTACCTCCAGGTTTCTCTCTTCTGTTGTGATTTCCAAGCTGTTACCCCTCTGCACATTCTGTATTCAGATTTTTTTTTTTTTGCTCCTATGTGCATTACCTTCCACTTCTTTGTGCAGGATTTCAACTGTCAGACCTTTGACGACTTTTCTAGTCTTTCCAGGTCCTCCCTCATATCTTTTATCCCTTCTTTACTATCCACTCTTCCACAGATCTCAGTATCGTCTGTGAAGAAGACAACCTTCCCCTGGATCCCTATTCTAATATTACAGATGAGGTGTTGAAGAGGGCCAAACCCATGTCCAGTCCCTGTGGCACACCACTTGTGACCTCCCTGACCTCTAAATGTTCCTCATTAAGGTCGACCCTCTGGGTTTTCTGTCCCTTTGCCCATTTCCTACCCATCTTCTGATCTTTTCCCCCACACCCAGGTCATTCAACTTTCTGATCAGCTGTCCATGTGGAACAGAGTCAAAGGCTTCTCTAAAGTCGAGGTGCAGTATGTCCAGTCTGCCTGCCTCTTGTCTATAACCTTTGTCACACAATCCAAGAAGTTGAGCTGGTTCGTCTGACATGACCTCCCTCCTGTGAACCCATGGTGCATCAGATCCTGATGTTGATTTGCTTCCACGAATCTCACTAGCCTTGACGTCAGACTGACAGGCCTGTAGTTCCCTTGTTTGTCCCTGCTTCTACTGTTGTGCAGAGGAACTACAGCCATTGTCCTCCATTCCCTAGGTACTATCCCAATCTTCAGTGAGCTATTGAAGAGCTCAGCTAGCAGGGCAGCTAGGACCTGTTCCATTGACTTTAGCGCACAGGGGATGCAGCCTGTCTGGGCCCATTGACTTGTTCACCTTCACTGCATTTAATCCCTTTAGCACTCTTTCCTACAAAATAGGGTCCTGAGTGATACCCTCCCCTTCCCTGTTAATAGGATGAAATACCCTCCCCTTCTCTGATGGCACAGTTAGACAGTGGTCCCTTATCCTCCACTGAGTACCAAACAGAAAAACTGGTTCAGTATGTCTGCCTTCCCTCTGTCCTCCTCTTGTTATCCTTTCTCTTTCTTTAGTCTGACTATCCCCTCTTTTGTTTTGTATCTCTTCTGTATGTAACAAAATAATGTTTTATCCCCTTAGCTGTTCTCAACTCTGTGTCAGACTTTGTCCTCTTAACAATCTTGTTAGCCTCCCTCATTCTGCTAAACAAACAGTAACCCCCTCCCTCAACCTGGCTGGTTTTGTATTTCATGAAGACCTTTTTTCCCCTCACAGCCTTCCCCATCTCCCTTGTGAATCAGAGAAGATGCCCACCCTTCATTGTGTTCTTATTTGTAAATTTTGCCCAGGAAAGGCACACTGAGCTATTATACCCAGCCCGGGTAAGCTACCTAGGACACTCCGGGACCATCACTTGGCTTCCGATTGGCCATGGCTCGACCATCTACTTCCTGATTGGCCAAAAGCCTTTACGGCTTCTACTGTGATTGGCTGAAGCAACTTTTGGTCTAGCAAGGCTTACCTCTCCTGCTGAACCTTGCGATTTTCGTTCTCTAGGGTATTTTCGGCCTACCCCACCTCCAGCCTTAATTAAATACACTCTAGCCCCACCTTCTCTCATCCAAGACAGCCACATTGGTTGCCGACAGGGACACACTGTGCCTTAAAGCACTAGGCTGCTAATTCCTCCTCTCACCCCTGACTCAACAGGCTTTACCTGGTGCCGAGAAGAGACTGCTTCCCCACTGGCATCCTTTACCTCACTCTCACCTGGAAGATTCCCCTCCTGTACCACTTCTAGGATAGTGCAGTTCGCTCACTGTGCCCAGCTACTCCAACCAGGTGAAGAAGTGAGCCTCTTCCACTGTCTCACTCCTTTAATGATTACACTGCCCCCGTGCTCCAACAATGTCTCCCACTGCCACTAGGATCATACAGTACCTCCTGGCCTTTGCCCTGGTATACACTTTGGGACCTAGGATAGGGCCCATCAAATCTTATCTGGCTACCCTTGATATGGAAACACTAAATGTATATGGCAGTGTGACCTCACCCTTTCCTGAGGTCTCCTGCAACTCTCAACAACTGCCCACTGGGAACGCTGGCCTTGCTCACTTAACTAATGATCCCTCTATGGTACCACTTCTAAAAGGTTTTGTAACCTATGTCAGTAACATGAAACAACGAATGCCAGTAAAAGACAAAGGCACCTAAATAAAAAACTTATACTGAAACAACTAATTCATCTACTCCTTCTCCTGATGTCGGGTAATGTGTACCCCAATCCTGGTCCATCACATGACTCCAGCATTTGACCTCGAAAATCCTCAGGACTTGTGCTCACCTCTATGAACATCTGCAGCCTCCTCCCCAAGATGGACAGCCTGAAGGTCTGGGTCTCTCGTCACAACCCTGATGTGTTATCGGTTGTGGAGACCTGGTTATCCCCGAAGATACAAGACTCCGCCATTGCACTGCCTGGCTACACATTGCTCAGGCAGGACCGACTCTCGAAAAGAGGAGGCAGCTGCATCATCTACTCTAAAGATCCGCTATAGGATCATGTCCTCTCACCCCCATGTAGCAGTGACCACCTCCAAGCACTATAAAACTGCTCTTAGGGGCACACAACAAAGTGCTTGCTCTGATCTCAGTATATCTTCCACCAAAAATGGCCAAAGTCGGCACTAGCAACCTGTTTGAGTACATTAGTACTCTGAACCTAAACACTGAAATAGTACTTCTTGGAGACTTTAATATGAACTGGCTCTCGCCTGCCACTGCCCATACCAAGGATACCCTATCTGCAATCCATTTCTCCCAGATGGTGGAGTCGCTGACACGAGTCAACTACAGGACAGGAACCAGCACCCTGCTGGACTGGGTGCTCACCAACTGGCCTGCACATATCACTGATCTCCCTGTCCTTCCTGACTCTTTGAGTGATCATTCCCCTGTCAAATGCACCTGGAACAACAATTACTGCAAACCTCCCACCAGAATCATAAAGAACCACCTGCTCCTAAAAGGCCACCTCCCACAGCTAAAACTAGACCTAAAACTTCTAGACTGGACGGACCTATATGACACCAATGATGTGGACATGGCCTTGGACATCTTTGTAACAAAATTCAATACCGTCTGCAACAAACACACACCAGTCACCACAAGAAAAGTCAAAGGACCTTTTAATCCCTGGATCACCCCAGAACTTCTGGAGCAGCTTGCCTCAAGATACCATCTCTGGCATAAAGCATGAGCTCAGTGCACTGCAGCAAACATTCAGCGATACAAAAAGGCCCGTAATGACTGTACGAAAACTATCTGCAATGCGAAAAGCTCCTATTACAAAAAAGCACTCATTAACTCATTGAAGAGCAGCAAGTCATTCTGGCACAACCTAAGTGATGATCACAGGAAAACACCTCAGATCTGCCTCCTCTTTGCTCAGTGTCGACAGTATGCCAACAATGGACCCTCTGCTCATTGCCAACTCCCTGAACCATGCATTCACTGACCTCAGTAGCGTGCTTCCGTTGGACAACTTCATTCCCCCTAACCCAAGGGTCACTCAGCGGATGCCAGCACTACCCCTGAACCAGCCACTTCTCCGCTTCAAAGAGATATCTGAAACAGACGCTAGGAAATACCTAGAAAAGGTACTCGGCAAATCCAGGTACAGCGGGGACTTCCTGGACTTTTAATTTGTTCATCTGGCACTAAATGAACTCCTGGGACCATTAACCAAATTAATTAATCTGTTTCTCTGCCACTCCCAATCTCCCCAGTGTTGGAAATCCGCAACAGTTACCCACATACCGTTACTTCCTCCTGCAACCTTAGATAACCTGCTTTATCTTCCTTTAGACACTTCTATGTATGTAAATACCCTGTAATCTGTACAATATCTGTATAATTCTATGTACATACGAACTTCTTTTTCTTCCTCTCTGTAAACAGTATTATCTGTATTGCCTTGTAAATACCTGCGTTGACCTGTGTATACAATTGTTCATGCTCCACCCAGGTCCATCTTGCAAATGAGCTTCTGCTCAATGATGAACGCCTGGTTAAATAAAGACATGACTGATTGATTGGCATACACAGAAGTGGGACCGGACTCTGCATAGCAACTACAGACCAATTTCCATTCTCCCGCCACTCTCCAAGGCTCGTGAACGGATTGTGGTAGACCAGATGGTGGAATACCTCGACCAATACCAACTTCCATACCCACAGCAACATGGGTTCCGGGTCGGCCACAGTACCATTAAGGGCTTACTCGACTTTACCGGATTCATTCATAATGCCCTAGACCCATGGCCACCTTGTAGGGGCAGCCTTCATTGACCTATCAAAGGCATTTGGTATGGTGCATCATGCACTCCTCCTTCAACAGCTGTCTGCCATTGGTCTTGCCCCTGAAATGGTGAGCTGGTTCTGCAGCTACTTGAGCCACTGCTCCCAGCAAGTCAGGACTGGGGATGTCCTCTCAGACAGCTGGACTGTCAAAACTGGGGTACCACAAGGGTCAATCTGAGGACCTCTCTTGTTCAGCATGTTTCTTAATGATCTCCCCGGATTCCTGTCACTGTCGTATGCTCCTTTATACTGATAATGCGGTCATCTTTACCAGCAACTTGCGTCCAGAACTTCTGGAGGTCGATCTGCAAAGAGGCTTTACATCTGTGGAAGAGTGGTTCAAAGAACAAAGGCTGGTCATGAACTATAAAACAACTAAGACCTTGCTTTACTCCATAGCACAAAACAAGCTCAAAAACTACCCCCTGGTAATAAGGAATGACAGCGAATCCACTCAGGAACTAGTCCCTCATTTTAAATACCTGGGGTAACAGTAGACGCCACTCTGTCTTTCTCCTAGCATATTGATGTCACAGCAAGGGCTAGCAATAGAAGATTAGGGATCCTCTACCAGCATAGACACTCTCTTACTTACAAAGCATTAAATCTGACAATCAACAGCTCCATTGTTTCCTTCATAGACTATGGACTGACTGACTGTGGATCTGCAGCAGACACGGCCCTTCATTGCATTGCAGTTGCCCTAAACAAGGCTTGCCATCTACTCACAGGTGCCCGAGACTCACCCACACCTGTGACCTTTATACTTGGGCTGGCTGGTTTCAACTGAATGACAGAATCCGGTATCAAACCTGTTTGTTAGCCAAAAAAGTCTCCTTAAATCTTCCTCCATGTGGGGTTCAGAACCTGCTGTCATTCCGTCTAAGAAACAGACCCACCAGAACATCCACCTTTCAAGTTTTCCATGTACCCAGATGCCGCACTGCCATGGCACAACGTGTGTTCCTACACCGTGCAGCCCTCTGATTAAATGCACTGCCTCCTGACATCTCAGGTGCACTAACAATTGGATCCTTTAAATTCAAATTGCGCCAGCACTTTTTAGATTCGAATAACTGTATGTGCCCCAGCTAGACCACTGTTGGCAGAAATCTGCCACTAGCATTTTCCCCATTTTGTCTGTCCTGATCGCCTCACCTCAGCACTTACTCTACCTCACTACCCTTATCCTTCCTGCTTCTCACTCTGTCCCACATGCCTGCCTCCACAGCCCTCCTTCCCCACTCTGAATCCACTCCCTTCTTCATTCTGTCTTTTATCTCGACGCAGGGGTACTTTGTACAGTACCTCAGCTTACACTTCCCATTGCCTTTGTTTGAACTTGTTTTGTATGTCATATTGTCCATAGTCTTTGTATCTGCTGTCTTATGTAACTGATATGGAGCCTTAAAAGAGCATATGCTCACAGGTGTTTTCCGATATCACAATAAATACAATAAATAAATAGCTTGTTTCCAGGTATGTCCTGGGGGGTGAGTTGCATGGACCTGTTTTATTGACTGAGGGAATGTTGGCCATGGCACCAGGGGAAACTCCCCTGCTTTTGGCAGGGGGCGCTGTTGGCCCACTGTCCAAAGTGGAGGACCTTGGAAGTATGGGAAGGATGGAGCACTGCAGGCTGGGGTTCAGTCCTCGTCCCCAGTCTGCATATCCTTAAGAGGATAATACTGCTGATAAGAACTAGGATTCAGCAGAGATGGACATGGATTCTCAGATCACAGAACCTGAACTTGAAGATATTATTCTGGCAGAAAAGCTAAAGCAAGAATTACATGATTGCAAATGACATCTGTTACAAATAATAGCCAAGGATGAGGAGTGGTATAGCAAGTGAAAGCCTACCTTGAAAAAAAACATCTAGATTCCCGACAAATGCTGTCTAAAATGAGAGTGGATTACCTGCAGAAGCCTGGATCTTCATCTGACAGATGAACTTACGAAACTGGTAAGCCTGGGGAGCCGACTAGAGAAACTGTCACAGCAAGACACTGGCTACAATTGGCCTTTAAACTGCCCAGTACATCTTAGGATTTAGTGCCCGGTCCCAAATGGTCTTCTGAGAAAGCCTTGCTGGGTGCAGGCTTGAAAACAAACCAACAGATGTGCAATGGTCACTGACCCAGACTTGACTCCTTTTATGGGGAATCCAGGGGGTAAAGTTGCAACAAAAGCACTAGAGGTGGATGAGCCCTGTAGTACTGTCAGAGATTTGGCGCAGTCAGCTCAGGTTTTGGTAAGACCACAAGTCAGTGGAAACCCCAAGGCTTGGGAATGGAGCGCCCAACTTCTGCACAGCATTTGGAAATAGTAGGTGCCCTTCCAACGAAACCCTCAGACTTTCCTTCTAGTGAGAATGTGAAGCGGATCCTGAAAAATTGATAGGAGATCAGCAGCACAGAATGGAGCCAACTCGGCATATTAGAGTACCGGAGGATCAGGAGCGGCGCAGACATGGGATATGTCAGCAGCTATTGGTACCGATCATTCTGTAGGGCTGACTATGAAACAGACTACTGCTGACAACAGTATTCCCTTGAGTGATTGTCATGGTGCAAACCAGGGACCGAGTACTGACCAACATCAAACGCAAACCTCCGTGGCACTGGAGAACCAGCACATGGGAAGTAATGAAATCCTTATGCACTGGGCAGGTCAAGGAGAGCCATTCTCTCAACCCTGTCATTTTCAGAAAATGTATGCAGCAGTACAGAGCAACTGCAAGAAAGTCAAGTGACAGTGGAAAGGGCTGATCAGAGACATGATGCTGCAGAACAGGGAGCTCAAGCATGGCACTTAGTTTGGAACTGTCAGGGGCTGGGACTGATTGACAGAAAGAGCCGCATGCCAAACAACAGTTTCCTTTCAAGACAACAGTTCAGAGTCCTGCTACAGAGGGAAAAGCGTCTTGGATTCAGTGTCAACTATGGAACATGCTGCAGCTGCAGGTAGACAGCATGAAAAAACAGATAATGGACAACAAGCACCATGTGTGGTAGAGTTGGGGTGGAGTGGAGGGGAACAACCAGGGTAATGGTGACACTAGTATGGTGGAGAGGGAGTCAGTGTCAAACAGTGAAAGTAAAGGTGTGATACAGGAACCTGACTCAGTTGCCCCCAAAATCCCTCAGGAATCTGTAGCCACAGATCAGAATGAGGGTGAACAACTCCGACTTGAGTGTCAGAATTTGTCTCCGGCTGAATGAAGCAGGGATGGTTTACAAGAATCAGGTGCTGTGTTGTAACCTATGCCCTCGAGCTCTGCAGTGCCCAGAGGGGATGCCCGACATAGAGCTAGAGAGAAGTCCTCTTCCTTGGATACCTTGGAGTCGGATGGAAATCCTCATGCAAGGAGCCCCCATCCTAGATCAGGCCCTTCTTTTGCAGATTTATTCCAGTCAAGGACAGAACCAGTCCCCTGAAAAAACAGTTTGATTGAGATATAGAGTGGGTATGCAAGACAGGCTGAGTGTTTGTGGCGAGGCAGTTACTAAAATATTCCTTAGAGTTTTTTGCCTCTGAAATTTATTTGCTGATCCACATACCGGGGAGGATAATGTCGATGTTAGTTTTTTTGTTTTACTTTGTTTATTGAGTAAATCTTGATTTACAGAGAGAATGTAACAACATTTTACAATATCATTCAGTAATAATCAGTCAACGTAGATCATTGGTATTACATTCAAGTCATAGTTATTATATGTAGTATAACATTCGCAAGTTTTCAGACTTTAATGTCCCTTGTATCTTTAAGGCTAACTACAAGAAAGAATGAAGATAAATGCAAAACAATTACTTTATGTAAAGGTTAAGAACTTGTAAATAAAAAATAAAAATAAAAGCAACCAAACTGTCTGGTCTCAGAATTTTTGTTTTCTTATTAAGCCTCAGTATAACTGTACATTCCCTTCCTCATTTTACAGAGCCGAGACTGTCGTCTCCTAGGCCAACTGTTCTTCATACATGCTTCATCTGGTCCACCTGTTCTGAAATCCCTGTGACTGTTGTGACAAATCTAATGTTAATTACTGTAACTGCTGAATGGTATGAACCACCTCCACCCACTCTGACACTGTTGGAGGATCCTGTTGCAGCCATTTCTTCGTCAGTGATTTTAAGGCTGCTATTGTTAATATGGCTCAGAGGCACTTTTCCTCTTTGCCTTTCATTCCCAAGGGGTATATTCCCAATATCAAGTGTTCCGGGCCTAGTTGTGTTTGGATGATGAATATTGTAGACAGATTCTGGCTTATCTCTTCCCAGAAGGTCACTACCCCCGGGCACCTCCAGAAGAAATGTGTCTGAGTGGTGTGTGACTCCCCGTATTCCCTCCAGCAAATCGAGGGGTCCCTGGGCTCCCACGTGCTGCCTGCACTGGTACTAGAAAAAAAACTGGTTCGAATTCTCTCCAGGTGGGAGAGGAGGAGGTACTCCATGTTCCCCTCCAGACTAGGTCCCATTGTTTTTCTGAAAGATATATGTTAAGCTCCTTCTCCCATTTCTCCTTAATGTATAATGAGAGGTTTGTAGGTCCGGTATATAGTTAGCATAAAGGAGTGAAATGGCCCTTTCCCTGCTCAGTGAGGACCATATTCTCTGAAAAGGTATCCTATCTGCTTTTTCCAGCCCCTCAGGTCCCTCTTTCCTTATTCTGGTCTGCACATAGTCTATAACCTGGTAAAATCTCAGTTGCCCCCGCTCCATCCAAATCACTGCTGTGCTGCTTCAGAGGAGAACATTGATGACCCGGTGAACAATTGAGCTGGGGACGTCAAGCCCCTTTTGGTTTGCTTTGCAAACCAATCATCATGTGTAGATGGTGTAAATTGTGCATTATGTATCTGCCATTTATATCGCCACATGTATTTCTTGATGAGCCCCCTGTGTGTCCCCCATCTCCATCCCTCCAGGACTGCTCTTGTGCCCGTATATTCTGTGCTGTCAGTTGCTGGACACAAGGTGCATGCCTTGGTGACTGGAGAATGGCACATGTGGTGCCACTCCACAAGAGTGGTCCCAGAGATGAACCTTGTAATTACAGGCCAGTCAGCCTTAACTCCATTGTAGGCAAATTAATGGAGACCATTCTAAAAGAAAGGCTGATGAACTTTCTGGAGGTAAATGGTCTCCAGGATGACAAGCAGCATGGGTTTGTCTTGGGGAGATCCTGCCAGACCAGCATGATAGACTTTTTTGACTGGGTTACAAAGAAATTGGACAAGGGCCAGGCAGTGGATGTCTTGTACCTGGACTTCAGTAAAGCCTTCAACTCCGTGCCACATGGAAGGTTGCTCAGCAAACTGAGTAACCTGGGAGTTGGAAACAAGCTTCTGGGGTGGGTCAAGAGCTGGCTGCAAGACAGGGACCAGAGGGTGATTGTTGGGGGGGCTATCTAAGCCTAGACCTGTAACCAGTGAGGTCCCACATGGCTCAGCACCCGGACTACTGTTAATTAACATCTTTATTGGTGACATAACAGACAGGGTCAAAAGTAAAATCTGCCTATTCATGGATTATACTAAGCTCTGTGGGAGAGTGGACACAGAGGAAGGGTGACAGGAGCTTCGGGAGGATCTGGTTAGGCTTGAGAACTGGTCTGGCATCTGGCTGTTGAGGTTGAACGCCAAGAAGTGCAACGTCATGCACTTAGGAGTTAGGAACCTTGGGCCAGCAACTGGCTGGGGGGTGTGCAGGTGTCCAGTTCAGAAGAGGAAAAGGATTTAGGGGTGATAGTCAGGGGGGACATTAGGCACTCTGCGCAGTGCTGTTAAGTAGTAGCCAAAGCAAAAAAAATGCAGGGGAATCACCTCCTGGAAAGAGGAAGTCATTCTGTCATTGTGCAGGTCATTGGTGAGACCACGCTTGGAGTACTGTGTACAGTTCTGGTGCCCTTATTTGAAGAAAGACATCAAACTTCTTGTGGGGGCACAGCGTAGTATGACCAAGATGATCAAGGTCCTGGGGGACAAACCTTATGAGGAGAGATTCCGGGAGCTCAATATGTATTTCCAGGAGGACAGAAGGGAGAGGGGGATATGATGGAAGCCTTCGAGTTCCTAAAAAATATAAACAAGGTTGGAACGGAGGGCATTTTCAATTTAAAAAGGGAGTGGACCACAAGGGGGCATAGACTGAAACTAGTGGGGGGTAGATTTAAAAAGGAAATAAGGAGGCACTTTTTCACAGAAAGTGTAGTGTCAAAGTGGAATGAACTGCCAGAGGAGGTGGTCTTGGTGAAAATGGTGGGCAGTTTTAAAAGGGAGTGGGACAGGGTAAAATAGGAGAGATGTAATGGGAGGGAGAAAGGGGAAGGAAGAAAAGAGGGTGGGGAAGATAACTCTGTGGAGAAAAGGGAGGGGGGCAGCTCTGGTAAAATAGACTGAGCTGCACACTCAAGCAGGCTTGATAGACCACTATGACCTGTTTCTGCTGGCATTTCCATATGTTCATATTTGAGGAACCCTTGGATTGGGCTCCTCCATGCGCTCTTTTCATACTCCAGGGTTCGACCTGGAGTCCAGTAGAGAAGTTGCATTGGAGCCTGGCCCCTCTTCCTTTGGGGCTTTGCCCTGCCTCGTCTCTGTCTGTATGGGGATCCCGCTGGAACCAGTTCAGAAGCTGGTAAAGTATCCCCTCACAGAGATCTTGGAACGGGATGACTCTCCCAGGGTTGCCATCCTTGTGGTGGAGGCCATCCTTGGCCTGACATTGGAGCTGTGGCAGTGCCTGGCCTCTTGCCCATCATCTTGGCCCGTATGGTCCACAAATACGCGGTCCCTACCGAGTCCCTGTCTGGATTCACCAATTATCCTTCGGCTGAAGGTTTGGTCATGGCCTTCAGACGCCCTGGCAACATCAGGGACGTTGACAATCCCAACCCCCCCCGGATAAAGAGTCTAAGAAAATTGTTCACAGAGTGAAGAAAGTCTTTGCCACTTCATCCCTAGGTCTTTGGCAGGGCAGTGCCTCGGTTATGATGGCCAACTTTTCTCACGCCCTCTTGTGCAGCCTCTACCAGGTCACTCCCTGCCTTCCTGCTGATTTGCATCTGGCAGTTAAAATGGTCCGGGATCAGGGTTGAGCTGCGGCCAAGCAACAGCTTCAGATGGCCCTGGACATTGGAGACTCCTGTACCATGTCCATGTCTGCAGCAGTGTCTATGAGGTGTCGAGTGTGGCTGAGGCTGTCAAACTTGATGGCCAACACTCCGCATAAATTAATGGATGTTCACTTCTTGCCAGCGTTGATGGGCATCTCACACGCATTGGGAATTTCCATGCCACCTTGGACTCTGTCGCATCCTCCCAGAAAGATGTCAGAGGACTGAAACAGCGAGAGAAGCTCTTTGTTTTGGTCCCACTCCGCGTGACCACAGCCCCAGCTGGGACAGTATCAGGCCTGGCGGTACAAGCTATAAATAACAAAAACTGGTATTACAGAACCTAAATTTAAAGGTTGTCAGTCAGCTAATGTCTCCTTGGTTTTAGATCAATTGTGGGTACATCAGAGTACCCCAAAAGATGTGGGACGTCTTGTGACTTATCTTCCATGATAGACTGAGGTAAGGGGAAACAACAAGCACAAATCTTTAAATGAAAGGCTTTGTCCATACCCAGACTGTGGGGGGTGAAATTGAAACAGTGGAGCGTTTTCTATTGACCTGTTCTTTTATTAAAACATTCTGGAAGGGGGGCACTGTGGAGCCGAGCATGCTGGTCACACTCTATGTCGGCTCAGTATATTGGATTCTTACAAAGCAATAAAAGTTAATGTTTTGGAAATGTAATCTTTCAGTTGACAGTTGGGAAGAATACCGGCAGGAGAGCAGAATGGGAAACCCTCATCGTGATCAGGGGGCAAAATGACTCCGGCAAAGGGAAACAGGATTGGGTCCATCCGCTCAGCTGGAAGCAGCAGCTGAGATGGATTCTGGCCAGAATTTGGAGACCAAAATGCTACAAACTCTGGGTACAGAAATACAAAGATTAATAACTTTGATTATGGATCTGAGCCAAAAATTGGATGCCCTTAACAATAGAGTAACAGTGGTGGAAACTACAGTGGACTGCATTAAAATAGAGATGCTGCGGCTACTAACGACCATGATGCTGAAAGAAGAAAAACACTATCGAGCAAGGCTAGAAAATCTGGAGAACTAGGTGCGAGCTGCTAACCTCAGGTTTCTTGGTTTACTGGAGGGTGTTGAAGAAGATAATCTGATTGTTTTTAAAAGAATGACTAGCCAAAACACTCCTGTCAGAAGGGGATCCAGACAGTTTCTCGATTCACAAGGTATATCGCATCATGCCATATGGGTGGGCAGAGGCCTGAAATACTCTTCACACTCTATTAGTGGTAATGGCAGTAATGAGGGAGGCAAGACCATGCTCTGGCTCTGGCCCTGGCAAGGAGAAATGGCCCAGTTACTAAGGATGATCAACCCATGCACATATTTCCAGATATCAGCTATGCCACCAGGCAAAGGAGGAAAAAGTTTGATGGGGTCCGCTGTGTCTTAAGGAAACCCAACATACCCCACTCTATTGTTTTTCCTGCACGTCTGTGCATTGTGTATCACAGCAAGGTGTGGGCTTTCTCTGACCCTGTGGATGCCGGCAGATGGGCCGAGAAGTTGAAGACCGAACTTCAACAGTGAAATGCGGCGGCTGAGGAGAGCACTGAAGAGGTCGATGGAATGGGGCCTGATTACCTGAAGCTTTTTTCTTTCCTCCTTTGAACATTGAGCTCAATCTTTGTTCCTGATGGCTATACAGTACTTTATTATTATAAATGGTGACTTGAGTGTAAAAGAATTTTGAAGCTAATGGGCTGCCTGTTTCAGTAGTCAAGTCTCCTGTTTGGAGACCATAATTTGAACAAACCCTGTTTGATTTTTCATATGTTTATTGGCCAACCGAGTTCTTTGTCTCATATATTTATTGCCTCGTTACTTGTATAGGGGCATTGAATTAACATTTATGCAGTTTAGAAACTTTAAGATATATAAAATCCTCTAATGGAGTGTGCTTATAACTCAACCTAATTGTGATTATTTAGGAGACTGGCATGGCAGAACGTTCCCCCAGGTGGGGTAGTTCAAAGTGGGACTTTATGTTGGACATTCACTTTAAGGACACAGCCATGCCCTGCCTCTCATGTGCTACGTCTCAGTTACATTTTCTTAACTTTAGTTTTTTTATTTTGTAAAGCTTGTTGGGATACACCCCCGATGTTGTATCAATTATATGGTAGACGCATCTATCTTATCCTGTGATTAATGGGCCTTCAGCCCCTTTTGACACTACTTATTTGGACTGTATACCATACAGAAAGTTATTGATTGTATATGAATAATATTTATTTATTTATTTTAAAGGTTTCACCAGGAAAGACAACATGAGCTGAGAACTGCCAGTTTCCAGAAGTGTCCTGGGTGGGGGGGATACATATTGGGGAGTGTAAAAACATATACAGCAATATACATAAAATGCACAAGAACATCCAGTGACAAACACAAGCTAATTACATAAATCCTAGAAGTGCGACACATACATAGTCCATTAACCTAGGCTACAATAGAGTTAAGTCTGGTAGTAACTTAGAGAAACAACATACAGGATTGACAATACCTTAACCCTAAGAGCAAAGCAGGTAAAACAAGGAAGGTGTTGACTGGAGGGGGTGGACACCTTAAAAGTGCTGGAAGTGGCAGGTTGATATAGGGGAGTAGGTAATGCTAGGTTACCTGATTAAATGGTAGTGAAAGATGAGGGGAAAGGACTTGGGGGCAGGAAGGGGGAGAGGAAAGAGAAGGGAGGATTAGAGGGGAATACCTGAAACAGGACCCCTTCAGGATGCAGAGAATTCTGCAAGGAACTGGGACCCAGAAGGGATGGGAGTAAGAGCGAGAGGTGGAGATGTAGAGATGCCAGGAGTGAGACCACCTCAGGATGCTGAGAACCCTTCAAGTGGGCAAGGACCCGACAGGATGGGGGTGGGGGGTAAGAGTGGGAGAGAAAAAAGAGGGGTAGGAAGTGGGAGGGAGAGTGGGGCAGGATCCCTTCAGAATGGAGAACCCTGCCAGGGGTACTCGGACCTGGTAAGGATGGGGGAGTAATAAGGATGGGGGAGGAAGTGGAGGCTGCAGTCAGAGGGAGACTAGAGGAGCAAAATTAGAAGTATGGGGGTGGGAACTTGGTATGTAGAGAGGGGGCAGTATGGATTAGAGAAGGGTTAGGAGGGATGGAATGTAGAGGTGGGAGCAGATTGTTTTGAAGAGGGTTAGGAGCAGCTGCAGCTGTGGGCAGAGTGCTTCCGGAGTAGTAGAGAGGGTGAGTGGTGGGATTGGGCAGAGTGAATTTCAAGTGGAAGGGAGTTCTACATACTAGGAAACTTGAACAAGAAGGCAGTACGACCAGATGTTGCACCCCGTGGAGAAAGAGCTAGTGTTCTCTGTGTGGATGCCTGGAGGGTGTAGCAGGAGGGAGGAGGGGTTGATAGGGAGGATAAGTAGCGGGGAAGAGAACCAAGCCAAAATTTCCCAACTAAATTCACGCAATGTGATTGACGTCTGGCATAAAGAGAGGGAAAGGAGAGCAAGGTATACAGATCGCAGGGATGAGTAAGTGGAGGGCAGCCAAGTATATAGTGCAAGAAGGAATGGAAGAGGGTGTCCAGTCTGGAGAGGGTGGATTTAGGGGCAGAGCAGTAGACTATATCATTGAAATCAAGGACAGGGAGAATCATCTTTTGGACGATCTCTTTCCTGGCTTGCTGCAGCAGGCAGCTACAGTGTCTGTACAGAGCACCAAGTTTGGGGAGTATTTTTTTTTTCTTTTTTTGAATAGCATCAATGTGTACTCCAAAGTCAAGATGCTTGTCCAGCCATAGTCCAAGGTACTTGAAGGTGGTGACTACTCCAGTGTGGTACCAGAGAGGGTAATGAAGGTAGGGGCGGAGACAACTCTGGACAGCTTTTGCCTGGAACCAAAGGTCATGGAGACCATTTATGGTCATGGAGACGTTTATGGAGAGTTGGTTCGCATTGAACCAGCGCTGGACGTTATGAAAGTCCTGCTGAAGGCTGGAGGTCACCTCAGGGACAGAGCTGCCTGACACGAACAAGACGGTATCGTCTTCATACATGTGAATGTGTGAGGATGAGCAGACATTGGGAAGGTCATTCAAAAAAACAGAAAAGAGTATTGGTCCACGTACTGGACCTTGGGGAACACCCATGGTGATAGGGAGAGGAGGGGAGGTGGTGTTAATGATTCTGAGAGATTGGGAGTTGCCTAAGAGGTAGGATCAGAATCAGCTGGTGGTTAATTCTGAGAGGTCAGCCGTCGACAGTTTGCTCAGGAGGAGGGAGTGGGATCCAGTGTCGAAAGGCTTTGGCCAGGTCGATAGAAATGGTAGAGGTGATGCATCCCAGATCCATGCCAGTGAGAATGGAGTCAGTGAGCCACAGGAGGGAGGGAGGGAGGTGGTGGTGGTTGAGTGTTTTTTTATGGAATCCAGACTAGAAAGGGGTGAAGAGGAAGGAAGAGAGTTGCTCCAGTGCCAGATGTTCTTGGAGCTTAGCTAGGGAGGGGGGTAAAGAGATAGGGCAAAAGTTACCCAGGTTGGAAGGATCCCCACCTTTAGGAAGCGGGATAATAGTAGCAGACTTCCAGGCATCTGGGACTGTTGCATGTAAAAAGGAGAGGTTCAGTAGATTAGACAAGGGATGTGCAATAGCATTGGCTGAAAGGTGGAGTAATTTGGGGCTGAGGCCATCAGGACTTCTGCCCTTGCAGGGGTTTAGGGTGAGTAAGATGTGCAGGGTGTCCTTGGGGAGTACAGGCGTAAAGGAGAAGTGCGAGGCAGACGGGAGCTGGGAAAGTGGGATAGCGGAGAGGGATCACGGAGCGTTACCACCAGGGATGGGGGGAGTGAGGCAAGGAGGGAGGAGGCACAGGACGTGAAGTAGTTGTCGAACTCTGCTGCCACTGGGAGGGTAACCTCTATTGTGTTGTCGCCAATTTTTAGGATGGGAGATGGGGAGCGGGTAGGGGGAGAATAGTGTATGAATAACCTTCCAGAATTTGGTTGGATTGTTAATGTTTTCTTGGAAGGAGGCTTTGAAGTATTCTGCCTTGGTGAGGCTGATGGCTCTGGTGCATGCATTGCGTAGTGTGCGGTACCATTGATGGTCATGGGGGGAACAGGAACTTTTAAATGTAGCCCAGGCTTGGTCTACACGACGAGTTCAGCAGAGACCCAACGGAGGTGGTTATCCCGAACCCATGCATTCCTAAATGGCACGTACTTGTCCCATCTGTTTAAGAATTGAGAACTGAAGTCGCTTAGCGCTGCATTAACAGAGGAGGTGGAGGAGATAGGTGACCTGTCTGTATTGGACAGGTCATTGTGGAGGGAGGACAGATCGAGGGAGCGGAACGAGCGAAAGTTGAGAATGACGGGGAGACTTAGTATGGAGGATTTTCCACACGCAGTAGACCATGTGATGATCACTAAGAGTGTCTGGGAGTATGCCGGAATTTATGACCTGATGTGAGTGTGAGGTCAGTACCCAGTCTATTAGGGTGTGATTGCCAGACTTGTGGATTTGGTGCATAGGGTCAGTTATGAGTTGCTTCAGGTTCAGTGACGAGACATGGTTGCAGACTTTGGACTGGCCAGACAATTTATGTTGAAGTCTCCTTGGAGGAAGAGCTCACCAGGAGTGGCAAGGGAGGAGACAAGAGGAGATTGGCGGTAGAGGAGGAGGAGACAGGGAGGTTAGGACAGCAGTAGACACCGCCAACATAGATAGGGAGGGAGGATGGGAGGGACATTTTTACAAGCAGTAATTCATAGGCTGTGGGAGAGGTAGTGGAAAGGGAGACTGAGTACTTATAAAACTAACAAATATAAAGTTTAAAAAAAAAAACATTCTGGAGGGTGTGATCTGTACAATTGATTCTGTGGATGAAAGGAATCACTGAAGAATGTTTGGTCTTGGGTGAGTTTGCCTTGTTGTCACAGGAGTGTCATAAAAGCACGTTCGAGGTGATATTTATTTGCTTGAAGTTTTACCTCTGGCAAGTTAGATGCCATCTGGTGCTACCGCAGATCAGATCATCATATATTTCTGTTACTGCAATGTGTGAAGCACCTCTAAATGACATATTTTAGGGAAAACAGAGGCTTAACCTGTGGTGAATTTCATAAATTATGGAAAATCGTATCTTGGTTTGTTTAAGCAGGAGGCTTTGGAGCATCACTGTCGGGGTTTTCCGTAGGGAATTTTGATGGCTGTCCTGGAAGAAAGAGTAGTTGCAGAAGAAATTTTTATGTATTTTTTTTTTTTTCATAAATATGCCAGGAAATAAAGGCTTACAGTCTGTATAGTGTGCTGAGCTATACAACTCCGTATATGTAATGTAATTTACCTTTTTTGGTAAGGTTCTTTTGGAGATAGCCATTTTCTTATATTTTTCATTACTTTTTTTTGTTAAAAGGACACTGTCAACCCCCTTAGGCCTTAGAGTGTCTTTAGTCTAAAAAAAATGCATATTACGATTGGTGACATTCTGCAGAGATTGCTGATGTAGCTAGTAGGTTGATTCTGATTCCTTTTTTCTTTTTAAAAGTGAAAAAAACCTCTGCCTACCATACTGGTGTTACCACACCAAGACATGTTTCTTTACAGTCCTTGATCAACTCCCACTGCATCTTTGCTGGACTTGGGAACACCCCCAACACAGTGTGACCACTTGACCACTTGTCACAGTGTGACCACTTGTCACCAGTGGGAGGTGAGGAGACCATTGCATCATCAGTGGCTGCACTGTTTGGGGGGATTTTCAGGAACTATGCAAACAAAACAAGGATTTGAAACAAAACAAGGTTGGGTAGAGTTACACCATTTGCATGTATTTCAGTTCTACTAAGAAATGAAGCAAAAAAAAAAAATTAACATCAATGAATCTTAGAGGAACTAAAGTAGCAGTACTAGATGCAAAAAAGGGATCTTTTGCAACAGTTTGTTCCTTGTACTCTGCTGAGCACTTACCTGGTAATGTTTCTTGGTTTCGCTGTACTATCACCCCATAATTTGCTCTGTTTTTCTTTGTTTTTGTTTACATTTCTCCCACCCGCCATGTTGAACTGGAACCCTGTGCTGCCAACCATGCATGCATATGACTCACAGTACTACACAGGGCAGAGTGAACACACGCAGCACATGGTCCCACGGACGTAAACAAAAGATAGCTAGAAAACAATATTTACAGAGATGGAAACTGGAACTATGGCTGCATGCTTCCAGCCAAAAAGCAGAATTTTGATAATCACTTCCAGATTATCCAGTATTGCTGCTTTAAGTAATCATAAAATGAAAGTTTTTAGCTAGAAATAATGTAATGCAAAAGGGTTGACTTTGTCCCTTTGAAAATGAACATGACAATATCTGTTTGATTATGCCAGGGTATTGAGTGAGCTGGGAAAATTGATTAGCTGTTTTGCACATGAAAGTGCCAGTCAGTTGTGAAAATGCATGGCACTTGCCTTAAATTGATTAGCAAAATTATAAATGCTAAAAAGTTATATACTTTTTAAAAAAAAGTTAACTTGAATAAAATTATTTATTGAAATTAACTGTTTGCTTCATCGGTTTCAATACCACCCCCAGAATACACACACACACACACACACACACAGTCAGTTTGCCTTTCTTTAGCATCTTGTTTCTGCTTTAGCACATTGTGTCTGCTTTTTCAGAGTCTTCTCAGATGAGCTTCAGATACTGGACTTAAGGATCAAAAGGGTTCTATTTAGAAACTACGTCAGAACTGTTGTCACGCAGTGCGCTTAAAAAAGCCATGGGCTTGCATATTATGGGAAAACTGAATTACATAGCAGTGCAATAAATGGGGTCACATCCACTCAATTGACATCAGATACCTCCTTCAGCAGATCGGACTTTGAACTGATGGCACCCAACATCGGGGTCATAGTCTGTTCAACCCTATAACCCCAAACCATTGGTCTCCTTCTGTGCCCTTTCCCATAGCTTCTAATGAGAGAAAATCCATGTCACTGGGGAATCAAGGGCAGTGACCACACCACGGAATAAGCTTTAGCATTTCAGTGTTTAAGGACTGGAGAAATCAAATCCTGCTTAAAACGGTCCCCTGTCAATACCCTCCTCACCCATACCCCTTAAACTCAGACACTCACCCAGAAGTGGTTCACAACCCATTGCTGTGTGCCATCAGTAGTATGCGAACAGTCTCACCACCAGGAGACCGAATGCTTCCCGTCCCTGCCAGTAGTGTTTTGTGATCGCATGTGAGAACATATGCCAGCATTTGGGCCTGTGGAGGCGAGACTCTTGGCATACTGCTGGCGGCACTCTACAGTAAGTTGTAAACTACTTGTGGGTGAGTATCTCTGTCTAAGGGGACATGGTTGGGGAGGGTTGTGCAACTGAGATGGGAGGAGGGGGATGATCACACAACTTAACAATGGACTGCAGTGTTTTTGGAATCCAAATATAAGAATGATTCACATGGGCAGCTGGTTTGCATTGCGAAGTGCAATGCAATGCTAGCTATTTAATACCCTGTATGCAGTTTGGAAGGATTGGATTGTTTAGTTTGTTTCCTTTTAATAAAATTCCCTTGCTGTTCTTCAGTAAGTGCCATGGGATCTTTCACTTCCACCTGGATAGTGACCATAAATAGTAGAAGGGGCCTTGGTTTACATGTAATCCGAAGGATGCACCTCACCAGTGCAGCACCCCCTTCGTGCTACACTAATGTCAGTTATGGGTATTATCCCAAGTTCCTGGTATGAGGCTAGAACCCACAACTTTCCTATCTTCTGATTTTTCCCTACCACCCTTACACAGAGACTTGTGGCTTCCAATATGCCATTTCCTATAATCCGTTCCCACATCCCACCATTACCCCTTCCAGTTTCTCCTGAGGCTGTTTTCTCCCAACTTCTAATTTTTTTATGTAGTTTTTGCAGCATCTTACTTCGAGATACAGCTCTTGCAGCAGGTTACACCATTAGGACTGAAGCCGTCAGGCGTCGGGACCCCACGGAAATTTTCTAGCTAGCAGTCTTCAGCGGAGACCGCCTCCGACGTCGGTCCGCCCCGATGTCAGGCGTGAGTACATAAGGAGGTGGTCCCCACAATCCCCAGTTCTTTTCCCGCCGTTGACATCGCAAGCATTGGCCTCTCGGTCCCTTTCTAGCGTGCGACGAACTTAGAGCTACGACGTTCTTATCCTTCTTCACAGATTTGGATTCATCTGATGTCCTCTCCAAACACTTCTCTGGAAGGTCACCAATCGAAGTGTGCCTGCGGCAAACAGATCCCCTTCAAGGATCCTCACTTGGCCTGCGTGCGCTGCCTAGGCCCGGAACATGACACCAAGGCCTGCTCCTTCTGCCAGGGCTTCAATAGTTGCACCAGGATCCGCCGCCAGAAGGCCCTTCAAGCGTTTCTCTTAGAAGAGAAACTGAAGACCATGGATAAGGAACCTTCCTTCAGGGGGGAGTTGGGGAAAACCCACAGACACCGGGAGAAGGAAAGGCCCAGGTCCCCGGCGAGGGCCTTGGACTCCCAAAGCTCCGGCTCACGGTCAGACCACTCTCCCTCCAGGGCCAGATCGCAACCTCCCCCGGTTCAGGTCAGATCCTCCAGCGGATCCTCCTCTCTGCAGCCCCTCAAGACTTCCAGCCTGACGGCATCGTCCACTCCATCCAAGGCCTCGTCTAAGTCTGGGGAGCGCCACAAATCTTCCTCCCGCCGTCGGGACTCTGATGCCAGGTCGGTTTCCCAGCCTCCGCATGGGTCGGACCCGGTTCCTCATAAGACCAAGGACCTGACGTCCCTTAAACGGACGCCCGACCCGACGGCGGCCCACCCGATGTCGCCCAAGCATCACTGGCACTCCCAGGAGCCGGCGACAGCAAAACACCCGTCGCCGGCCAGGCGTTCGCCTCCGAGGACGTCGGCCAGGGGACAGACGTCGGCTACACCAGAGAGGAGGACCGCACCACTGTCGCCAGCTGACGTTGGTCGGAAGGACTCATCAGAGGAGGATACCACTCAGCCCGAGGACCAGGCGGGCGACACCGGAGATGTGGGACTCCCACAGGAACCTTTCCCGGAGCGGGAGACCCCCGGGGACCCGATGCCCGACCCCGGCGACAGGCCACCGGCGCCTGGCCTGTAATCGGGCATGAACTTGGCAGAGGTAAAGGAACTCTTTACCTTCTGGTGGGACACCATCAGGAAAGATGTGGTCGCCACACACCCTCCTCCTACTCCGGCTCCACCTCCACCCACTCCTTTACCACCTACGCCCCCTCCTCCATCCAAGGAGTCCGTAGGACGGTCACCAACCCCCAAGGAGCAAACACTACCTCCTCGGGGCAGATCCTCAGACAGGAGAAGATCCCCCTCCAGATCCACTTCAGGGTCACCCAGTCCTAAGAGACCCAGATGACGTTGGTACACCCCGTCTGGGGAGGATTCTAGATCTGACACCTCAGGGTGCTCCAGATCCCCTTCTCCCATCAGCATTCCTCTCCGGACCCACATGACCTACCTAGGTCTCCTCCGGATGATCCCTCTTTCGTGGAGATCATGAGGCACATCCGGGAGAATATGGGGTGGGATGCTGAAGAGCTTGACCCCGAGAGACGACGCCTTGCCCGCTACCTTCGGCAGAAAGACCCAAAGCCTGTGGTAGTGCCGCCCTTGGTGGATACTCTCGCGGACGTCACCAAGACTGCCTGGAAGCATCCGCATTCTACTCCGGCAGTGCCGAAGAAGGCTGACCGCCTATACAAGGCCCCTAGGGAGGACCAGTATTTGGCGAACCATCCTCTGGCTGACTCCCTGGTCATCACTGCCTCGCATGACTGGTCTCAGAGATCTCAGCATTTGAGCACACAGCCACCGGACCCGGAATCCAAGCAATTGGATGTCCTGGGTAGGCGCATGTACGCGGCTGCGACTTACGCCATCAGGTCACTGAATTACCTCACCCACATGGTTCAATTCCAGAACGCACTGTGGGAGCAGGGATAGGACCTGGTCGAGAAGATGCCCGATGGCGACCAAAAGGAGGAGCTCTTGAACCTCCTCCACACGGGTTTGGATGTGGGGACCCAGGTGCTCAGAGCCGCATACGATTCTGCGGACTCTTCAGCCAGAGCTGCAGCCTCAGGCGTGTGTCTCCGGAGACGCTCTTGGCTTCAAGTTTCTGGTTTTACCCCAGACGTCCAGAAGAACATCTTAGACGTCCCCTACAACAGCGAGGTCCTATTTGGTGAAGCCTGCGAGAAGGTGATCACCAAGCTTCAGGACGCAGGGAAGGCAGTCAGATCTGTACAAGCCATGTACAGGTCTCGGTCCAGTTCCTTTCGTAGGAACCAGAGCCGCTTTCGCGGCCAGATACAAAAGCAACAGCCACATTCCAGCCAACAGCAGAGGGGCACTTTCACCCGAAAAGCCCAGGCCAAGTCATCCCCAAGCAGAGGCCAACGTATTTCAGAGTCGGCCCAGCCTGCTGGATTGAACACTGCCACAGCATGACTCCTTCCCGGCCCCGGCCCCTCCTCAGGATCAACGGAAAAAGAAGGTCGGGGGTCTCATCGCATGCCACCTGCCAGGGTGGCTGTCGATCACCACCGACAGGTGGGTGCTGCAACTGGTCAAAAAAGGCCACTATATAGAATTTGTAGGCAGCCCACCTACAAGACCTCCCCCGCTTTCCCGCTACTCGGGTCAGCACGCCCTGCTTACACAGCAGGAAGTGCTCACGCTTCTGCAGAAAGAAGCCTTAGAGCAAGTTCCAGAGAACCAGAGAGGACTAGGGTATTATTCTCACTTTTTCCTGGTTCCAAAGAAAACAGAGGACCTCCGTCCAATACTGAACCTCAGTGACCTCAACCTATTGGTCGCCTACAAACGCTTCCACATGGTAACCCTTCCGGCTAATTCCCATGTTGAAGCGAGACGTCTTTCTGGCATCTTTGGACATGCAGGACGCCTACCTGCACATTCCAATTGCTCAAGCGCATCGGAGGTTCCTGGGCTTCAAGTTTCAGAGCCGCCATTATCAGTTCCGAGCTCTTCCCTTTGGGCTGTCATCGGCACCTCGCGTTTTTACGAAGTGCATGGCGGTCGTAGCGGCGTCTCTGAGGAGACAAGGCCACTATGTGTTTCCATACCTGGATGACTGGCTTCTCATGGCACCTTCCAGGGAGGCACTGATGATGGACATTCACTGCACCCAGTCCCTTTTTCAACACTGGGTATCCTCATCAACTACGAGAAGTCACTCCTGGTGCCGTCCCAGAAACTGCAGTTTATAGGAGCAGTTCTGGACACCGTCAGAGGGAAGCTTTTCTTCCCTCGGACAGGGCGGAACACATCAGATCCCTCATCAGGGACCTGTCAGTGAAGAAGCCATCCCAGCCAGATCGGTCCTTCACCTGCTCGGACACGTGGCTGCAGCCATTGCAACAGTCCCGATGGCACGGCTCCACATGCTGGTAACCCAGTGGATGCTAAGGGTGCAATGGGACAAAAGGCGAGACCATCTGCAGCAGCCAATTCGAATCATGAATGCTGTGATTTGGGATTGGCAATGGTGGCTAGATCTGGGAAACCTCTCTGCGGGGGTTCCCTTCGTAGCGCCGTCTCCGACTGTGATCCTCTCGACAGACTCCTCAGGGCTCAGGTGGGGAGCACACCTGGATGATGTTCTGTCTCAGGGCCTTTGGACAGCCCAGGAGTCTCATCTCCACATCAACATTTTGGAAATGAGGGCAGTCCTTTACGCTCTGCAGGCCTTCCAGTTGGAGATTCCACTGGGTACACTCCTGCTACAAACAGACAATACCGCGGTGATGTATTATCTCAACAAACAAGGAGGCACTCACTCCTACCCACTTTGCAGGGAGGCCATGAGAGTGTGGGAGTGGATATTGCAACACGGCGCAAATCTAGTTGCAGTACCGTCCGGGGGTGGACACCGTCGTCAAGACAGCCTGAGTCGATTCTCAGGCCAGAGTCCTGATGGGAACTTCTACAGGAGGTGGCAGAGGATCTGTTTCACAGATGGGCGCTCCAGAGTTAGACCTTTTCGCGTCCCCATCCAGCATAAACTGCCCAATTTTTGCTCGCTAGATCCAGGGCCTGGTGTTTTCTGGCGAGACGTGTTGTCCCTCTCCTGGGCAGGCAGATTCCTCTATGCCTTCCCTCCTTTCCCGCTGATCCAGAGAGTTCTCTTAAAACTTCGCAGGGAGCAAGCGACACTCATTTTGATTGCGTCTTTCTGGCCCAGACAAATTTGGTTCCCTCTTCTGCATCAGCTATCCCGGGAACCTCCAGTTCCTTTGCCAATCAGCTCCCATCTATTGTCTCAGGAGGTGGGTTCATTGGTCCATCCAGACTTACGTTCGTTGAACCTGCACGCTTGGCTCCTAGAGACATAGCCATGATGTGACTGCGGGTCTCGAGGAAGTGGCAGATGTACTCTTTGGCCAGAAAACCGGCAACCCCCGCAATGTACGCCATGAAATGGCATAGATTCTGTTTGTGGGCTCAAGTGCGTGGTTTCTCGCCGTTAGGCTGTCCCGAAAAGCTGGTTCTGGACTACCTGCCTTTCCTTTTTCATTCCGGACTGGCTTACTCCTCGATTAAAGTGCACCTTTGTGCAATTTCTGCTTACCATGCCCCGGTAGGCCATCGGATGGTGGCCCAGCTGGACACTGCTCGTGTCTTTTTAAGGGGAATCCTCCACCCTAGGCCGCCCATCAAGGATCCGATTCCTCCTTGGGACTTAGCCTTCGTCCTAGAGCAGCTTACACTGCCACCTTTTGAACCAGCCGTGGATTGCGAGCTACATTTTCTCTCTTGGAAAACGTTATTTTTAGTTGCTGTTACTTCGACGAGAAGGATCTCGGAATTGCATGCTCTTATGTGCAAAGAGCCTTATTTGGTTTTCCATCAGGACAGGGTATCCCTAAGGACAAAGCCAAAGTTTTTGCCTAAGGTGGTTTTAGCCCTCACTCTTAACCAGGTTATCGATCTACCAGTGTATTTCCCAAGGTACACTAATCGAGGAGAAGCCCTTCTGCACACCCTCGATGTGCATCGGTGCCTCAGATACTATCTGACCAGAGCCAAACAGTTTCGACAGGTGGAACAACTTTTTGTCTCCTTTGCTCACAGAATGAAAGGAGCTCCTGTCTCTAAGCAGTCACTCTCGAGGTGGCTCATCCTGTGCATCACTTTCTGTTATGACAAGCGCAATAAACCCTTACCGGGTGCGGTTAAGGGTCATTCCACAAGAGGGGTGGCTGCTTCTTTTGCGGCGTTAAAGAACATCTCCACCTCAGCTATTTGCGCTGCAGCTACTTGGAGCTCTGTGCATACCTTTATCAGGCATTCCAGTCTGGACATTGCATCGAGGCAAAGAGCAGGGTTCGGCCTAGCCGTCCTTCAGGGACTTCTGTCTTAGGCTCGAGTAGTATCGAGATCTCTACCTTTCCTCCTCTCAGTGGCGCAAGATTGCCACTATTGCTTGGAAATCAGTCCCAATGGTGTAACCTGCTGCAAGAGCTGTATCTCGAAGTAAGATAGTACAGTTACGTAAGAACTTACCGTAACAGTAGATCTTTGAGAACAGCTCTTGCAGCAGATACCTTCCCGCCCACCATCCCCCTTCTTTTGGAGGTAGGTCGTAGCCAAACACCCATCTTACGGGATGGGACGTTCCAATTTATAGTCTTGGCCATCTGGTGGCGGATCCTCGGTCTCCTCTTCTGATGTCATCCAGCGGCCGGGAGTCTCCGGCAGGAGAACTGAGGATTGTGGGGAGTCTGCCTCCTTATGTACTAAGCCTGGCGTCGGGGCAGGACCCGGCGTCGGGGCCGTCCCTGCTGAAGACTGCTAGCTAGAAAATTTCCATTGGGGTCCTGATGCCTGACGGCTTCAGTCCTAATGGTGTAACCTGCTGCAAGAGCTGTTCTCGAAGATCTACCATTACGGTAAGTTCTTACGTAACTGTACTCCCCGACCCAGGACCCGGCAGACACGTGCTTATGTGTGCATGGGCGCCGCTGGGTACGGCTTGGCCCTTCCGCCCCACCCCTGGCAATACCGCCGCCCCCTCCAGCTACACTTCCCCTTCAGAACCTCCACCCGATGAAATTGGAACTGCCGGGGGTTGATAACCACCTCGGGAGGGCAGAGCTGCTGTCGGTTGTTCGATTCCTCCCTCTCCCTCGTGCCGGCACCCCGTTGACTCAAGGTCATTCCTGAACTTGGGTCGCCGGCCCCAAGAGGTAAGGTGTCCACCACCTCAGCCCTTCAGCGCCACCGGGCTGACCTCCCAACTTCTAATTTGATATTAAACCACACTGTCTGGTGAAGGCTGGTTTCCAGCGGGTCCTGTACTTTGATCTCTCATATACTATCCCTGTTCATGAGGATTAAGTCTAGGATGAGTCCTTCCTTTTTAGGTTCCGTAGTGCTTCCTGGAATGCATCTACAAGCAGCTAATTTAATGCACTTGCTGCCACTGGAATCTTAGTTCACATCTGGCATGCTAAAATCACCCATTAGCAACACCTTTCCTAGTTCTGCTGCCCTTTGATCTCCTCCCCAGTTCCCTCTCAGTCACCTCCTTCTAAAGGGTGGGCTGTATACCACATCAGACCAGATGATCTTCTAGGAATCCATCTTCACCATTCAGTTACACTAATTGGTCTTAGCTGGAGGTTCTAGTACCCCAAAGGAGCAAAGTCTTTTGCAGTTTGGAGAGGGCCGACATAGGTGCTGGTGCTACCCACGAGGCCAGTGAACTGACGTCATGCACATGAGCCAGCCAGTAACTGACACCAGCACCCTCTCTTCCTCAGTTCTGTTTTTCCCACCATAGAATGCACTACACAGGAGCAGCTGAAGTCAAAACTGCATCAGTAAAGTTTTTCCTCAGTTTGCCGCTAACCACTTTTTCAATGCTGAATACCTTACCGGTACAGTTTTCAATGCCATTTTTGTTGCAGTTCCGTTTTTTATATAGTTTGGTGCTAAATTTCTTTCCTTTTTTGGTATGTCGAGATTCTGAGTTTGAGGGGCAAAAGAAGAAGACAAGCTCCCCCCCATGTGTTGGTGCTCCTGTGGGGGCCCTCTCAAGCACCAGACCAGCATTCAAAATGCCATGCCTACCTTGGCTCTCACCATGACATGGACCGGTGCGACACGTGCCTTTCCTTGGACAAGAGAGTCCACAAGTTCTGCGTGTTAAAGTGGGGTCATTCTTCCCCATTTTTGGAGGCAGCCATCACACCCTCGATGCCAAGGTAAGGTTTCTGGGCCTTTCCTCTAAGCCCCTTCTCAGTACTTCTTCAATTGAGGAAGACCAAGATCCTCCCGATGCTCACCTCGCCAAGTTATCTGAGGTCCGGGGGGTAGGGGTTTTGATGGACAGTCATCTTCTTCCAAGAGGTCAGCTGAGCAGCCCCCTCAGTCCATCTGCCTTCCTGGACATCAGACCTCCCTGGTGGTGAGGCCAAAGCTGTACAGTCGGTCTACACTGGTGGGCACCTCAGTGTAACGGTCTGTTGCTGCCCTGGCTCTTGCTACTGTCCACAGTACCAATGAGCAAGGTGGTGCCATTCACAAGACCTTTTCCCCTTCATTTGTAGTGCCAGAAGTGGGGTTGGGCCTGGTGCTGACCCCGAGTCTGTGGTGGTGGTCATCGCCTCCCCTGAGGCCTAGGGAAGGGGAGGACACAATCTTTGGACTTGGGGACTAGGATAGCAATGATAGCACTGATCCTGGGCCCAGTTCTGAGCCCAGTGGCAGGGTTGACCTTGGTGTCATCCCTGGACTTGGTGCTTGGGACAGTGTCAAGGACATTTCTGGTTCTGGTGCTGTATCTGCTGCCGGATCTGGTCCCGGTGCTGGGTGTAGGGGCTATTCAAGGGGTGACTGTTGCTCTGGTGAAAGGCTCAGCTTGGGGGACAGCACAAGCCTTGGTGAGGGGATGAGAGCTGTCACTGAGCTTGCCGCTGACCCTGTGACCCGTGCTGGTGGCGGCATCGGCTGGGGTTCTGGTAGTCGCCCTGTGGCTAGTTTCTTCCTGGAACTGGCTGCCATTGTCACTGGTGAAGACTGGAGCTGCCCCTTGGGACATGTATGGCTCTGCTCTCCCCACCTGGGCTCTTCCCCTGTGGGCACCGTCTGGGTCTCACCTCTGAGATTGGTCCACTCCCCTCAGGTGAGTTTGCCAGGTCCTCCCCCTGGAACCTCCCCCTGGAAGAGGTACCCTGAGCACCCACACAGCCCTGGCAGAGAGCCTGGAGCCTCTGGCTTCTACATCCCTACCGGAACTCTGCCACCCCTTCCTGAACTGCCGGGTATTATGTGTCCTCTTGGCCCATGACCTGGGCACCAATGCAGGTGAATGACTGGTGTTCTTCACCAATCTCACTTTCAGTCTGACCAGGCTCAGTTCAGGCCTATGGCCCCGGCACCACTGTTCTCAGAGTTCAACTCCTCCCCTCCTCCCTTCCTCCTCTGAGGATGAGGACTTCTCCCTCCACATGTCCACGGATGCGGAGTACTGTGTGTAACCAGCAGTTCCTCATGGAGATGCTGAAGGAGCTGAACTTGAGGTCCTTTGTAGGCTGCAATCCTGCTTTCTTGTCACTGAGATTCTTTGGTGATTTTGGTGATGACTCTTTTGTCATCCCTTGGCCTCGTGCCTTTGAGGAGGCATCCAAGAGTGCCTGGCTTCTTCCTTTGTCCCCTTCTCCACCTCAGCAGTCATCCTTCGCAGGTATTGTGCTTCCGCAGGCTCTGCAGTTGCTGTGTCTCACCCCCACTTTGGGGGATTCTGGTACTGCAGTCCCCCATTGGGCCTAAACACCATATGTGTAATTGCCTTCCTGAGGCTGGTTCTGCACATGTAGATGCTTGGGGAGGAAGATTTTCACTGAGGTGTACACACCATCATGTTCATTGCTGTACACCAGACCCATCAGGCAGCTTTCAGCAAGCCTGTGGTTGCAGCTAGGTCAGGTCCTAGCTACCGTGCCTGACTGCGCGTCAGCTCAGCAAGCTATTCGCCCTTCTGTCCAGAGCCTGGAGCTGGCAAGGCACCAGTCAAGGGCATTGTATGATGCAACTGAAGAAGCTTCCAGGTTGGTAAGAACAGCAGTCTGAATTTGGCAGATGGCATGGCTTTGCCTTTCCAGGTTTGGCACCTCAGGCCCGGGATAAGGTTCTCAGCTTTCATTTCCAGGTGACATTTCTTTTTTCGCAGGGTCAGGCATGAGATGTCTGGGCTCACTCCTGCTCCCGGGCCACAGGAAGCCTCCACCTGCCCCTGGCCATTCTCGAGTCCTGCCAGACCTGTAAAGTGTCCCTACTTTCAGGTGGTTCCCCCCACACATAGGGCTGAGGGATATTTTCCCTCAGGGTGAGCCATCTCTTCCCTATTTTTGGGAAAGCATGGCACTCTCACCCATAAGTGTGAATGAGTGGTGAAGGATTGATTCCTGGAAGATATGAAAATTACATACTCACCGTAATTTGTGATCTTCCACAATATCTTCACCCTTCATTCACATGCCCACCCACCATCTTCTGCTCAGGTACAAGTCAGGGCCTCTGGGCAGCTTACTCTGTTGTGCCTCAGCACACTGCCATTCTTTTTGCCACTCCCTCTCAAGAAGAGTATTTCCCCACTCTTCTCGGGGTGAGATTTATTTTCTGTTCTTCATAAAAGACAAAATTAGGATGCGGGTCCTCATACCCTCTTCCTAACCCCCCCCCCAAAAAAAAACAAAAATTACCAACGACAAAAAACCTTGGAGTATAACTTCTCCTCCTTTCCTTAATTGTTCCTTCATCTTCCTACTAAGGGATATCTCTAGGGTATATACCCGTTGTTGCTGTTGCAGCATTGGCTTCACCATGTCCATACCTCTGAGCTTCTTCCATGTGACAGTACCTGGCACTTAGGACAAGGTGCAGCAAATCACTCTTCTAGTGAGAAGCAGCTGAAGTAGTATTTTTACGCTATAGTTTTCGGTTTATTGGGCTGGGTTCTTCCATTCCACACTCAGATGCTGGAATTCACATTTTCATGTTCACTTTTTTCATGATCATTATCTCCTTTTTTCTTCATTCCTTTCAGAGTGGTTAAGAAGATAGTATTTATGCTTCTGGAGTTTGTTTGATCACTCCTGCTGTTTTGCTCCTCTTGAGTTTTAGGGTTCTTGCCCTAGTAAATGTTATTGTCCTCTTGGGATTACAAACACTATTTTTATTACACAGAGGTCCTTTCTAGGCCTCTGTGTACAAGCCAGAGTTATATGCCAAGGCTGCTAGCCCTCTCCCTTATCTCTACCCTTTTTCTCTAGGTAGCTAATAATAGGTTCTGGCTCTTACACCCGCTACCCTCGTGCCATCCTGTAGACCCAGCTCTTAGTTCTTCTAAACTGGTATTCAGGTTTTGTGGTGTTATTATTTTTATATCCTATATCCTTTCTCTATCACTTTGATCTAAAGGTCTACAGCTCTCTCTTTTTTCTGTCCCACTTGTTTTCTTCTACTGGCAAACTGAACTGAGGAAGGGAGGAGGCTGATATCAGCTACTGACTGGCCCACATGCATGATATCAGTATTGATCCTTATGGGTGGTGCCAGCACCAACATCGGTGCCCTCCAAGCTGCTGAAGACTTTTCGTTCCTGCGAGGTCCTAGCACCGCCAGCTAAGACCCATTAGTGTGAATATAGTCTGGAAGATCAGCAGGTATGGTGGATATGTAATTGTCATTTCCCTCTCCTGTCCATAACAGCTGTACCCATACTGTCTCTGTGCACTTGCTCCTCCTGCTAACTTTGATCTCCATGTTTTTTATACACTCCCTTCTGTACATCCCTCCACCTTCCTTGCTCCTTTCTCTCCTAAACACTGCATGTACTGGAATGCTCAGATACCAGTCATGGTACTGTGTTGCCCATGTCTGTGTGTTAGTCACCAAATCCAACCATGTTTCTTTCACCACTGCCTCCTGGTCACTGGTTTTGTTCTCCAGCTCATGGCATTAGGGCACACAGACTTCCATGTCACCTACTTTCTCTTTCTCTGTGACACCTTTGTACCCAACTTTCCCCATCTCTTTTCCTTATCACTGGTGTTACTACACATCTCCCTCCTGGATTCTGTGCAGCCCCTTCCCTGTATCTTCTACTGTTCCCCATTCGTCTCTACTCATGTTGTTCCTTCTGTACTTGCTAGGTTTGTGGTGTTGGAGGAGGGACCAGCACTAGGACTCAACTTTTGTTCGTCCAGTTGCTGAGGTGGAGGTTGTCAGTTCCCCGATGCCACCGCCTGCCCAGCGATGGCCATGATTATGGGTCAGGAATGACTCTAGGATTGACACCGGAGCCCACGCCAAACCCAGCACCAAGGGTGATGCTGGCTGCGGCAACAAGGATTAACATGTCTCCAAGGAGGACATCGACCCTGAGACCAGCATTGACTCAGAGTATGATGGGAACCTGTAGTCTGGGGGAAGAGTTCTCCCCAGAGCTGCAGGAAACATAGAATTTGACGACAGATAAGGACCGCTTGGCCCACCCAGTCTGCCCATTTCCCTGCCTACTGGATAAGCTGCAGATCCTAGTTAACCAGCAGCCTACTTCTTTCTACTCCCACCCCCTAGAATTGCCTTATGACTGTCTCATGCATGCTTGAATTCCACCACTGTTTTTGACTCCACGACCTCCTCCGAGCCGTTTCCATGCATCCACAACCCTCTCTGTTAAAAAATTCTTCCTTAAATTACCTCTGAGCCGCCCCCATCTTCAAATTGTGCCCCTTGTTCTTGCACACCTCTTTTGAAAGATGCTACCCTCTTGGACTTTGTTGATTCCCTTGAGGTACTTGAAAGTTTCTATCATGTCCCCCTCTCCCTCCTTTCCTCGAGGCTATACATATTAAGCTCCTTAAGTCTCTCTTCATATGTCTTCCGGTGCAGACCCTGCACCATTTTAGTTGCCCTCCTCTGGACAGCTTCCATCCTGTCTATGTCTTTGCGAAGACTGGGTCTCCAGAACTGCACACAGTACTCCAGATGGGGTCTGACCAGCTGTCTGTACAGAGGGATAATAACTTCCTGTTTTCTACTGGTGATGCCTCTCCCTATGCATCCCAGTATCCCCCAGCCCTCCTTGCTGCCCTCTCACATTGCTTGCCCACCTTTAGGTCATCTGATATGACTATCCCCAGGTCCCTTTCCATTTTTGTTGTTGTTAGTATCTCACCCCCCATTGTGTACTCTCTCCCTGGGTTTTTGTTTCCCAGGTGGATTATCTTGCACTTCTTAGCATTGAATCTAAGCTGCCATACATTTGACCATTCCTCTAACCTTGCCAAGTCCCTTTTCATCCTTTCCACCCCACCTTGTGCATCAACTCTGTTGCAGATCTTTGTGTCATCTGCAAAGAGACATACTTTTCCTTCCAGTCCCTCTGCAATGTCGCTTATAAAGACATTGAAGAGGACCGGTCCTAATACTGAACCCTGTGGTACCCCACTAGTAACCCCCCTTTCTTCAGAGTGGACTCCATTTACTATTACTCTCTGTGTCCTATTCTCCAGCCAATTTTTTACCCAGGTTGTCATCTTGGGACCCACTCCCAGGCTAGCTAACTTGTATAATAATCTTTTGTGTGGGACTGTGTCAAATGTCTTGCTAAAGTCTAGGTAGGCCATGTCCACAGCCCCTCCCTGATCTACTACTTTGGTCACCCAGTCAAAGAAATCTATCAGATTTGTCTGGCATGACCTTCCCGCTGTGAATCCATGCTGCCTTGGGTCCTGTGCCCCTCTGGCCTCTAGATACTCGACAGTTCTTTCCTTCAGAAGTGATTCCATCATTTTCCTACTACTGAGGTTAAACTAACAGGTCTGTAGTTTCCTGCTTCTGCCTTGCTCCCACTTTTGTGAAGGGAATCACATTTGCCCTCCTCCAGTCCTCGGGTACCACCCCATCCTCCCATGATTTGTTAAACAGGGTAGTCAGTGGTGTCACTAATTCCACCCTTAGTTCTTTTAGAATTCTGGGATGAATCCCATCAGGCCCATTGCTTTGTCCACCTTCAGTTTTAAGAGTTCTTTCAGAACCCTTTCTTCTGTAAATGGGCTGGTATCAACTTCTGTATCCAGAGTGTTTCACTGTTTGTTTTAGGTACCTCCCCTCTTCCTTTGTAAATACAGAGCAAAAATATTTGTTTAGTATCTCTGCCTTTTCACAGTCACCCTCTGCCCCCTTATTAAGCCTCACTATCCCTCCTTGGTCTTCCTCTTCGCTCTCTGATGTACCTATAAAAGGTTTATCCCCCTTCTTAACTGAGTTGGCTATCTTTTCCTCAGTTTGGGCCTTTACTGTTCTGACTGCCTTCCCAGCTTCCTTTTGCTTTAACTGATACAGTTCTCTGTCCTGCTTCTTCTGTGATTCCTTGTACTTCCTGAAAGCTTTCTTTTTCTCTTGAACCTTCACTGCTGCTTCCTTTGAGAACCATAGTGGTTTCTTACATCGTTTAGTTTTGTTTATTTGCTTCACACAAAGGCTAGTTACCTCTGTGATGGCAGTTTTTATTATTCCCTATTGTTCTTCCACCCCTCCTTCCTGCCCATTTGCTAGTGCATTCCTTAGGCACTCACCCATGTTGGCAAAGTCAGCCCTCCTAAAGTCCAGTACCTTTGCCTTTGTATGGCTTGACTCTATTGCTGTGTTTATTGTGAACCATACTGTTCGATGGTCGCTAGTTCCCAGATGGCTACCCACTTCTACATCTGTGATCCTCTCTTCATCTCCATTTGAGAGAACCAGGTCTAAGATTGCTCCTCTCGGGGTGGGCTCAATACTAGTTGTCTAAGGCATACCCCCTGTAGGGCATCTAGAATAACCCCACTCTTCGAAGTGGCTGCTGCAACTGCACTCCAGTTAACATCTGGCATATTCAGATCGCCCATCAGCAATATCTCCCCTTTTTCTGCCTTACTAAGTATACTATCATTTCCTTGTCCATTTCCTTCCCCTGAGAAGGGGGTCTGTATACAACCCCTGTGTGGATTGTGGTGCCATTGCCGGTCTCCAAATTTACCCACAGTGCTTCTTCTCCTCCCTGTTTTCCCTTTTGTTCTGCTGCTTTGATTCCTTCCCTTATGTAAAGAGCTACTCCTCCTCCTCTATTACCCTCTCTGTCCCTCCTGTAGATAGTGTATCCTGGTATGTTTACGTCCCTGTCATGGTTTTGTGTGAACCATGTTTCTGTGACTGCCACGATATCCAGATGTTCCTCCTGCATCAAGACACTGCCATCTTTGAAGACCCAGGCTGCCCTACAGGAACTGTAGGACTCCACTCTCCTCACTGGTGGTTCCCCCCATGGGCACTGATTGGGTCACTTCTCTGTGTAGGAGGACCTCTTTCAGGTGACTGCCAGACCCTCCCATAATGCAAGATAACCTGTGCAGTCCTGCAGCCCAGGTAGAGGCCCTCGGGACCCTGAGTCTCATTCCTCTCCAGAGCCTCCCACTTCTTAGAGCGGTTGCCCACATTCATAGGCCCTGAGGAGCCACTGACATGGAAGCAGCACAGAGAGTTTGTTGGTACCCCTAGATAGCTTCCATGAGGACTCTGACATGGCCTAGTTCCTGCCCTTCTTGCTGGCTCCAGCAGCCTCTGGGGTCAGTGCCTCATCCCCATTGACGTCCTCCATAGAGGGCAGAGGATAATTTTTCCACGTGTCCTCAGCTGCTGAGTACTTTCTGTATCAGCGATTCCTAGTGGAGATGCTCCAAGCACTTGACATTGGTTCCTGCTCAAGCCACGATACAGCATCCCTGCCGCTGGGAATCCTTGGGGTTCCCAATGATAAAAAAATTATCATCCCTCCATAGCCTGGAGCCTTTAAGGAGGCATCAAAGGCAATGTGGATGTGTCCTTTCTCTTGTCCTACAGCCCCCATGGACCTTTTCTGTATCATGCACCCATAGGGTCTGCAGGTGTAGTACTTCACGCCTCTTCGGGGCTGAAAGTAATGCATACCCTGTTGGGACCGTGATCCTTCACAGGTGATCAGCCTCCAGGGGCAGATTCTGCTCAGACAGATGCTAGTAGTAGGAAGGTGTTTACCTTGTTATGTGCCCTCATGTGCATACTTGCACACCAAGCACATCAGGCAGCCTTTAGTCATCTCCTGTGGTTGCAGATGGCTCAGCCATTAGCTGCCATGTTTCAAAGCGAGTTAGTCAGGCAAGCCATTGGCCTTTCTGCTCAGGGCATGGAGGTAGCTTGGCACCAGACAAGGGCATCATATGATGCCAATGAGATGGCCTCTAGGCTAGCTGGAACTGCAGTCTGCCTCAGGGGGATGATCTTCCCTTGTCAGTCTTCACCATTCATTACTGCTGGGTAAGAGTCGGAGGTGCGCACCCGCCACGGGAGGTTTTTTTGAGAGGGGGAGGAGTTGGCACCGATGGCACTGCCCACATGGCTGACACAGTGTGCGGCGCATGAGGGATGGCCGTTAGGTGCCGCAGACTCCTCCTCCTCCATCCCAGTTGTTTCTCCTGCTGTCGAGGAAGCACCTGCTGTGCGAGTTGACAGTTTATTCTCTGTGACATCGGGCCTAGTTGTCGTCGATCTCCATCCTGATTCTCAACCACTCTGCACCGGTTGTTGCTGGTAAGACCTGTCGTTTTTATTAAATGGTGCTGAGTCTTTTTCTGTAGTTTTACTGTTTATTTCGCATCATGTCAGGTTCGGGGGCTAAGAAGAAATCTGAAGCGGGTCATGCCCCCCATGTGGCGGTGCCCCTGTGGCTGTCATTTTTCTGTTTCGGACTGACATGATGTTTGCCTGCGATTCCTGGGACCCAGTCACGACATGGACAACTGCGATGCCTGTTTCTCCATGGACCGCCATGTTCTCGAAATCCACACATTTAAAGTTGTCAGGGCTCCACCAACATTTGCAGAATGGCATCGCTCGCGGGTCGCCAAGGCCTGAACACTCGACCCCCTCCTCTGGGTCCCCTCCCGGGTCTGTATGGCCCAGTGAGGAAGAAACCTCCTCTGATTCTTGCCTTGCTGTGGAGGAAGGTTCTTCTAAGGTGCTGGAGGAGCAGCCCGGTTCCATGTGGAGCTGGGTTTCTGACACTGTATCAGCAGTCACCTCCTCGGAGGTGCAGGCTCCCCTGGTGTTGCGGCCCACGGCTGCTGGGCCCGGCACTGGCAGACCCTCGGTGCCATTCATGGCACCGGTGATTGGGATGGCACCGTGGGCGGTGTTGTGTCCCATGGCAGCGGCACTTGTGCCATCGCCAGGGGCTCTCCTGGGGTCGTTACTTTAGTGGTCTGCCTGGTCTTTTCCTCTTTGGAGGAAGATGACCCGTGGGCCGACCTGGATTGGCAGCCTGACTCCTTGGAGTCTAAGAGCCCTCTGGGACGTGGCACCAGGCGGCGAAACGTTCCCCTCCTGGAATCCATGGAGCCTGTAGTCCTGTCGACCCCTCATGCCGAGGCCAGCCTTGGGGGGGTCACTTGGGACAGCAGCCTGGGGGCACTGGGTGTGGTGCTCTCCCCGGGGGTGGGCTTGGCAACCGCCATTTCTGGTGCTGCCATGACTCCCTGGTGGGGACCAGGACCCCCTCTTCTGCGGCCTCCCTCGGGGGGGGCCTGCGGGATTGGGGGGGACCCCGTTTCACTGGGATCGAGGAAGAGGGCTGCTTTGGAGTCCAAAGGGTTGAGGGGCCGGGGTGAGCGCATGGGCCCCCTCCACTACCCTGCAGGGGGTGGGGAGGAGCTGAGCACTGAACCCCCCTTTCCCACGAGGTCTCGGAGATGCCCTTAATTGGCAGCATGAGGGTTGCCCTTCTGGACCTATGCAACCCCAGTCAACCACAGGGCAGATTCTCCTCAGGCTCATCCGTGTTTTTTTTTTCACATTTACAGCCTTTGCTGCCCGGATCGACCCCCAGGTCCCCTCGTCTGGCGGGGCCAGTGGCTGGGTCTCAGAGCCCTGGCAGAGGCCGAGCACTTTCAGTTAGGTACCCTTCCTCCACCCCTCTGCAGACACCTCCCCCTCTCATAGGCCATATCGGTCCTATGGGTCCCTTAACCTGGGGGATGTTAAGGGCCACTATGGTGGACTTCCCTAGGTATATGAGAGCCATGGACGAGCAGGTCTTCAGCCTGTCCCCCTGTTACAGGAGAACCCTGAGCATTCCAGCTCCTTTTCCTCCCCATCTTCCTCCTCTGAGGGAGAGGAATATTCTGTCCACCTGTCCTCTGATGCCGATTTCACTGAATATCAACAGTTCCTCTCGAGGCTGGTTCAGGAGCTACACATATCTCACGTCGTAAGAAGCAATACCGAGGGGGAGACGCACTCGTTCTTGAGTGAGTTCAGTGCTCACCACCTAGTGGTGCCCTCCTGGCATATTCCCTTCCAGGAAGCATCTATCCACACCTGGCAGTCTCCAGCCACCTCTCCCCCAGCCCCAGCGGACTACAGGAGGAGGTATTGTGCTCCCCAGGAGTCTTTAGGTGCCCTACCTCACCCACCTTTGGGGCTGACATCTTTAGATACTCCTCCTGGGCTTCAGCGCCTGGTGCACGACTGTCCCCCAGACCCGGATTCCGCGGAATTTGACTGGTGGGGTAGAAGTGTGTTCTCTTCAGCTCGTGCATTGGTTCTCATCAGGCTCACCATGATACCTACAACAGGCACCTGTGGTCGAAGCTAGTACAGGTGTTAGCATCCCTGCCTGATTCAGAGAACTCTAGACAGGTCATTGCCCTCTCTGCACAGGGTCTGGAGCTTGCAAGGCACCAGGCAAGGGCATCTTACGATGCCAGTGAGGTCACGTCCAGACTTGCTGGAACAGCGATCTGCATTAGGCAGGCAGCATGGTTTTGTCTCTGCAGGTTGTCACCCGTTGCCCAGCGTAGGGTGATCTCCGCCGCCTTCTGGGGGACCTGTCTCTCTTCCTGCAGGGCAAGGAGGACTTTACAGTGGCACCTCCCATTCCCCCCCCCCTCCCAGCCACAGGGGACACCTCCTCATTCTGACCAACCGTAGACCTCGCTGGTCTAGTATGGGTGTAGGATCTCACCTGCAGGAGGCTGAGGGGAATCTTTTCCCTCAGGGCTGTGCCAGGTCCCCTCCGGGGGGCTTGGTACTCACCCAGCAGTAATGAATGGTGAAGAATGACAAGGGAAGATATGAAAATTACATACCTATCGACCTACCTACCTTCAGAGGAAACATGAGGAATAATTTGTTCACAGAACGGGTGGTGGACAAGTGGAACACCCTACCAGAGGAAGTAGTGGAGGCTGAAACAATCACGGGATTTAAGAATGCATGGGATAGACATAAGTGAATTCTATAGGTCAGGGGTAAGAGGCAACAGACTTCTGGGAAAACATAAAGTGAACTTACAAGCTCAAATGGGCAGACTGGGTGGGCTGTGTAGGCCCTTATCTGCCGACACTGTCTATGTATCTGTGTATCTGATTCTTGATCTTCTCTTTTCTCTTCACCATTCATTACTGATTCCCACCCACCATCCCCTCTTGGGCCTCAGTTCTTGGGTATTGCTTCCACCCTGCTCGCCTTCCCCCTCCTAGAGGCCAGTTGGGGTCCGAGTCCCCCTGGTACCTCGGAGCTCTCTGTTTTCTTCTCTAAAAATTCACAGAACAGTCAACCTGCAGGACGGTGAGTAGGGTCTTTGCCCTAACCTCTGAGGGAACTCCCTGGGATTCTCTTCTCGATGCACTGGGGTGTCCCCCTTTTAGGCCTGGATAATCCTCTCCTTATGTCACCCCTTGGCTGTTAGCTCATCAGTGCATTCATAGGAGAGTTCGTGGGATTTTCCTTCCTCTTCTCCTCCTCTCTTTCCCTTATGGCATGGATATCCCTTGGCTCCCTTCTTCTGAAATGGGGACTACGTCAGTACACTACTCTCATGGGAAAACTATTATCTGGTTCCCCCATTACTTTCCCCCACATCTCAAAGTCAGTCTGGACTCTGTCCTCTTTTGGGTGGGGCTGCTCACCCTACCTAAGGGATGGTCTGTGAGTCCCAGGCTTCAAGATGTTCAAAACAAAATCGGATACTGGTTAGGAAGAGAGGTCAGTCTCCGTCAACGCGTGCCATGCCATCTAAAATCCCCTTAGGGCCTTGGTTTAATAACCCCTGCAACTGACGGGATTCCTATTCCCTTGTCTTCTTGACTGCAGTGATTTGAACTGTTACAAGCCATTGGTCTTCCAAATTACTGTAACGGAGAGTCCTCCTTCCTCCCTCTTTATCCCTTTGTATATCTCCTCTTCCCTTTTTCTATCCTTTTCCTTCTCTTTTCTTTGAGACCGCCCAAGGATTGAGGCCCTATGGCCACTTAGGGTAGGGTTCTCTTCTCACTGTCCCCTAGTCGGCTTATGCCTTTTTCAGTTTATATCCTTTCCTTTGTCTGTCTCTTGGCTCTTTTGCCTCACTTATTTTTCTATACGGTTTCACCCTCTCCAGCCAAACACAACTGGGATGGAGGAAGAGTGTGCAGCACCTAACGGCCAACCCTCGTGCGCCGTGCACTTCAGCCACGTCGGTGGTGCCGTTGGCACTGACTCCCCCCCCCAAAAAAAGCTCCCGTGGCTGGTGCGCATCTCCAGCTGTTACCCAGCAGTAATGAATGGTGAAGATACAAGAGAAGATCAAGAATTACAGTAGGTACACAATTTTCATGTATGGCGTCACCTTTCCCAACTGACACCTTTGGCCTGGCATAAGGTGCTAAAGGTGGTATAAATGCAGTAAGATAAGCCTGGTTTTGTGCTTTTGGCTGTCACAACGCATACTAAGGGCGGAAGGCACTCAACCTACAGCGTCGTGCTGAACAGTGCCCCAGTGTGTGCACTGTGATAGCAGAATGCACATCCTATTGTGTCTTATTGATTACATAATGCATGGTACCTTGTACAGAATGTTATACCAGTCATTATAGAAAGCCATAACATTTGTTTTCAAATCTCGCAGGCTAGAAGGGACTTGAAAATGGGGTTTGAAAATCCTAGAGAGTCAAAAATGTTTCCTCTGTATTTTTTTTGTTTGTTTCTTTGTTTAGCATCTTAGTTGACAAGTATTTGACACCAGGCTCTGCCGTGCTTATCCGTGCTTTCCTTTTTCTGTTGAGCAGTTCTCTTAGACTTGTGTTTTATTCCTCTGACTCATCTGTCAGGGATTACTGTTCTGTGAAACTTTATTTCCAGTATTACTGTCTGCTTTTCTGTTTCATTGTTCTGCAACTTTAGCCCTAATTCTCACTGTTGCTGGACACCAGAAGTCTGGGCAGTGTATGTTCCTCTCATGTGTATGCACTGCTTGCCTCATTACTGTGTTGGTTTGAGCTTCCCCATGCTTTGTCCTGTCCCTAAAACTGCCTGTTGTAGCGCAAGCCACTTACATGGCTGTGGCCTTATCTCGGGCAGCATGGCAGGAAGGGAGTGATGATTGACATACATTTTGTGCAGAGCGGATTAAGCTTGCTGAATGGATTAGCATTACAAAATAGACTGACCTCGGCAGTTTTTCCAGGGTAAATAACAGTGTTTCTTTTTTAATGCACCATTCAGGGGGTTTACGTATGGATTTCCTTGCTTCTAGTTGCTTTAATGCAATATAGGATCAAAAAGAAAGGCTGACAGTTACTGTAAGAAATGGATTAGGCTGCAAAGAAGGAATAAAAAATACCTTTTTTTGAAACTCCTGAAGCTGTGCATGTAACTGGAGGCTGTGCTATAGTTTTTAGTCATTGCTCTTCTTCTTTTAAATTTTTCATATCCAATTTGGAGGCCCACCTTTGGAAAGGAGGACTGATGTGAAGGACATATGAGGTTAACAAGTAATTTACAATGGGTTGCCAGGCAGTACAGTTTTCCAGCCCACATTTGATAAGTGGTAGACAGAAATATAGGAAGTTAACGGCAGATAAGGACCACTTGGCCCACTTTGTCTGCCCATTTTCCCTACCTACAGTCACACTGCAGACCCTACTTGATCTCCGGCTTTACCTCCCCTTTCCTTATCTCTAAGGTTCCCTTATACCTATCACATGCCTTCTTAAATCCCATTACAATTTTTGCTCCCGCTACCTCCTTAGAGAGGCTGTTCCATGCATCGCCCACCCTTTATGTGAAGAAGTGCTTCTTTACATTTCCCCTGAATCTACCTCCCTCCAGCTTCGTAGCATAACCCCTTATTCATTCTTTTTCTTTCTTGAAAAATTTCACCAGGAAGGCATGCTGAATAAAATGCTCGCTCTTATCTGTCTCAGTCTTCACCATTCATCACGTATGGGGTATGTGGCCGGAGGTCATGACCCCGCGGGACCTTTTTTTTTTTGTTGGTAGTGGGCCGACTCACCATCGGCACTGCCCTCGAGGCCGACACATTGCATGGTGCTGGGTTGGCGTTATGGCGCTATCGACTCGCCTGCCTGCTCAGTTCTTCATTTTCCTGCCATCGAGGTGGCTCGTGGGAAGCTCAGAGAACTTCAGGCCTACCGCCTCATGATTCTGATTTACAGTTTCTCAACCTGTTGACTATTCGTTCATGCCGCAGTCCATCGGCTTCTTTTCTGCCGGTTCTAGTTGCCTTACTCGACGTCGCTTGGTAAGATGTTGCCAATTATTTGTATTCTTGGTGATGTCAAGTCTGTTTTAGGTGTTTTTTTCTTTGTAGGTCATGTCTGGGTCAGAGGGCAAGAAGACTTCTAAAACGGGATGGCTCCCATACAGCGGTGCCCTTGCAGCCATACATTTTCTGTCACCGACCAGAACGACCATTGCCTTATGTGTCTTGGCCCGCTTCACGACATGGATTCGTGCGACGCTTGTTTCTCAGTGGACCGCTGGGTCATCGAGCAACACGCGTGGAAAGTGGGGCAAGCTCCGCTGACTTTTGGGGGTCGGGAGTGCACTCGTCGAGCCAGGCCGCATATTCTCGGCGTTTCCTCCGGGTCCACTCCTGGTTCTATACGGACTGAGGAGGAGGGAGCCTCGGCTTCTAGTAGCCTGGCAGTCACTGAGGCTCCTTCCGTGGTGCAGGAGGCCCACTCCGCTCCTTTGGGGCGGGCGGGAGGTACTGCCAAGGCAGTAAACCCCGCCGGATGAAGGATCCCTCAGTGTCAGACCCGCGGTTCGCAAGGCCCGGGTTGGCGCCGTCCTCGACGCCATTGGTCAGTGCCGTTCGCGGCGCAGTGGGCCCTGATGGAGCCGTCGTCAGCACCAGTTTGTTGCTCTTCTCACCTCGGCGCGAGGTTGAGCTCATCGCTGTGTCCGGCTCGGGATGTGGCGCTGTGGGGGCTTCGGATTCCGCTGTCTGCACCATCGGCACCGCCCCTGCCCTTGGCACCATTTGCAGAACCATGGAGCCGGGCGTCGTAATCCGCAGCGCCAATGGCGCCGTCGGAGCCGTCATTGTCGCCATCCCCACCCTCGGCGCCTTGGGGTCGGATGGCGCCATGACTGGTTCTGACTCGGGGCGCTGTTGGGGCCGCGTGTCCTCTCTTGGATACCGTGCCAGGTGAGGTGGGAGCACCGACACTGGCTCGGGCACGGGTCTTGGTCTCTGGCACCCCATTTGGCAGAGATGGCAGTGGGCGCCCTCCTATGGTCTGACACAGGGCCTCGTCGAAGTCGGATCGTCTGACTCCTTGGGGTTGACTGTTGGGGTGGGCAGCCCTGTAGTGTCCTCGACAAGCCAGAGTCAGCCTCCTTCTGAGGTGCGGTCGGTGCTGTCGAGACTGGGGTCAGGGGTGATGACCAGCGGGCAGTGGTGCAGGCCACCATTGTTCTGCAGCCCGGTCTTGGTGGGTTCACTGACTCCTCAACAGTAGTACCCCCGCGTGTGGTGTGCCTGGATCGCCAAACTTTGGGGCTGATCACAGCACCTACAGGAGGGGAGGGTACTGTGCCTGGGTAGCTCCTTTGGGTGCTGGCCAGGGCTGTCAGCTACCTAGGCTTGCCCTCTCTAGGTGGAGGGCTCTCTCTAATTCCGAGGGGTTGGGGGGCATGGGGTCTGCACGCCTACCTTTTTCTGGGACCCACCTGTGCTCTGGGAGAAGCTGTAGTGCGGATCTCCGCTCTTCCTCCTCGATCTCTTTGAGAGAGCCCCATTCTTTTGAGGTAGGGGACCGTCCTTCTGGACCTATACGGCCCCGGTCGCCTCACAGGGGGGGATTCTTCCGGGCGCAGCCAAGGCAGTACCGAAATGGTTGAGCAGCTGTCGGCTGTGGAGTCTTCCGGAGCACCTTCTTCTTCGGGTGCTCTTGGTCCGCTCCCTAGCCCAGGCAGAGGTCAGTCGACTTCTCTTCTCGGCTCTGTCCCTATCCCTCTGCCACATTCTCCTGCACTCCCAGGCATCCTTGGTCCTAGCAGGCCTCTCTCCTGGGAGCAGTTCAGGGCTGTGGCTGCTCAGTTCCCAGCTTACGTCAGGGCAATGGACAGACAAGTTTTTCAGCCGCCCTCTGAGCAGTCAGTGCCCTCCAACTCTTCATCCCCCTCTTCTGGGGGACAGGAGCCTTCTGTCCACATCTCTCCAGCTGCTGATCTCACTGAGTATCAGCGTTTACTTGTGAGGATGTTGGAGGACTTGCACCTCTCCCTTGCCACTTTAAGCAATCCAGAGCACTCGGTGCACGCCTTTCTAGGCGATTTCAGCGAGGACACCCTTGTGGTGCCCCCCTGGCCTTGCTCCCTTTCAGGAGGCGTTGTTACATTCCTGGCAGAGGCCCTTCTCCGGAGTTCCTGCCCCTAGGGATCTCTGCCAGCTGTATTGCATCCCCCCGGAGTCTCCAGGTTCCATGCCTCATCCTCAGTCAGGACTGATGCAACTGGACACTCCCGATGGGCTTCATGCCCTTCACCATGACCGGCCCCCAGATCAAGACTCCTCGGATTTTGACTTCTGGGGTAGGAGGACTTTCTACTCGGCACGGTTGTTGCTTTCTATTTCTGCACATCAGGCCCACTATGCAGCCTATGACAGGTTCTTGTGGTCCAGGCTAGGTCAGCTCCTATCCTTGTTGCCTGACACGGAGCAAACCAGACAAGCCATTGCACTCTCTGCACGTGGCCTGGAGCTAACAAGGCACCAAGCGAGGGCATCCTATGATGCCAACGAGGTAGCTACCAGGGTTGTAGGGAGAGCGATCTGCACTAGGCAGACGGCATGACTGCGTCTCTCCCGGTTGTCACCCTTAGCTCGGCATAGGGTGATTAACTCTGCTCACCAGAGAACCTGTCTCTTCTCCCATAGAGTGAGACGGCGTTTGTTGGGGCAACTTCCTTCCTGCTCCGGGGTGTCCCCGTCTCACTCTCCCCACTCTCTGGCCTCTCCAGGCCCTGATGGTTCTCCCTCTTAGTGTGTCACCCACTGAGAGCTAAGGGACTCTGTTCCTTAGGGTTAAAAGAAAACCCCCTTCGGGGGGGGGGCTCGGCACTCACCCATACATGATGAATGGTGATGATTGACACAGATAAGATATGAAAATTACATACCTACCATAATTATGATCTTTCTGTGTATCTTCACCATTCATCACAATCCTGCCCTCCATCCCCCTGGAGTCTCAGTCTCTGGGTCCCAATCCCTCTCTGTGCCCAGCCTCGCGCCCCCCCCTTCTTCGTCAGGAGTGGGGTAAACAGAGGCACATAGGGGGATAATGTTCTGGGGAGAGTGGTCAGCATGGGGGGCACTCCTTCTCCAGTGCATTAGCTCCACCCCTGTGGGGTGGGAGTTGGCAGTTGCAATCCATTCTCTCCTCCTCCTTGTTCCTGTCCATCTTATCCTCCTTGTCCTTGGACATATCCTTTACTGAAAAAACCTTTTCCGTTTTCACCAAAATCTTTCTTTGAGAGGGTGACAATTTGTGTCCTGTCCTCCTCCAGAATAGCCGATTCTGCTTATATGGAGTTTTGCCACTGATTCTGTGCCTTGAATTCTGGCAAAAAAAAAAAAACAACCTTTCGCTACTCCTTGCAGTTCCTATACAGTCTGGAGATGGACCAAGGTCCAGGATGTGGTTTAACCTTTCTCCCCTCTCATCCTAATTCCTGAAATCCTTATCCCACCCTACCTCCCTCTTCTATTTCCAGAGATTGGGGCCCCTCCCAATCCGTTTAGTTTCCGACGACGACTTCTTCTGTCCTCTCAGTCATTATTTCTCCTTTTAGTTTATACATCTTTTCCTTTTCTGTCCCTTGGACTTCCTTGTCCCACCCTCCACTCCCTTCCTCTTACCTCTCCGGCGACTCAGAACTGGCAGGCAGGCGGAGTCGACAACGCCACGCCAACCCACGGCGCCACGCAATGCCAGCCTTTAGGGGCGGCGAAGCGCCGATGGTGCGTCAGCTCCGGCCTACCAAAAAAATAAAAAAAAAAAGAGCTCCCGCAGGGTCATGACCTCCGGCCACATACCCCATACATGATGAATGGTGAAGATACACAGAAAGATCATAATTACGGTAGGTACGTAATTTTCATTTTCCATATGCTTCCTGGGGGAGATGGGAAGGGTGGATATTTTTACAATATGTAGTAAGAACATATAGGTTGTACGTTTGCAAGGTTACATTCAAGCTTGTAAACGCATTGCAGTATTTACATTTTGTACAAATTACAGCAGTCACAAAGGAAGAGTGGGTGAGCAACAATGAGTCCATTTAGATTGTCTTAGTACCTCTGACCTCCAGTTCTTGCCCCACTTTCCCCTCCCCTTCCTGCTACCCTTGTCACTCCCCCTGCCCCTCTCTGTCTCCATAATTCCTAACCCCCTTCCCTTGTCACAGGTGATTAATCTATTTTACTGTCCTTAACCGAGTGCCATGTATACTCATGCAAATCTATTATTTATTGTTAATTGTCTAGTCCAACATTTATGTTGATGAACACTGTATTTGCTGCTGTCATGTATCTGAGTATCTCCCACTATTTCTTATGTTTAATGTATTTTATGTACTGTCCTTGCTGACCACCCCAGGTCCAGCTTGTAAATGAGCTTGTGTAAATGGTGTCCTCACCTGGTAAAATAAAGATGATTGATTGCTTGATTAAAGCAATGTGAAAAAATTAAAGGAGAAATATCAGCCATTGTGGCTGAGAAAGGAACAGTAGCAGTAGACATAACACAGCAGTGGGATGCAAAAGGAAGAACATAGTTCATAGGCTTTTGGAATGTGAAGGTTAAGTGAGTCTGGGACTTGGACAAATTAGTGACAGGCACAGTCTGTGGAGGTATGGTGTTTAAGTAGATAGGAAAGACAGGCGGGGGAGATAGCACTGCAGATGGTGAGGGGAGAATATTCCACAGTTTAGGGCATTGATATGAGAAGGTAGATTGCCCAGCTGAGGTGGATCTATAGGGGAGGGCAAGGAGTCTATAATTAGAGGTACGGAGAGAGTATGGTGGAAGGAAGGGGGTTGAAAGTGTAGATGTGAGATAGAAGGGTAGTGTCCTGAATCAGTATTTGGCCAGAAAGCTAGCAGTGGAATAGGTGTCTGGATTCCAGTGCGAGAAGGGCAAGGGCTTTATAGAGATCACAGTGCTGGGTTAGAGGGGGTTAGGATAAAGCGAAATGGCAGAAAGAGTGAAAGAGGGTGTCCAGTCTGGTTAGGGTGGACTTTGAGGATGCACTATAGACTATATCAGCAAAATCAGAGGTGGGAAGGATAATTTTCTGTATAGTAGCGTGGCATGCCGGAATTGGAATACGATCACAGTAAATATGTAAAGCACAGAATTTTTGGTGAAATGTTTTTTGGATCTCATTCACATATACTGAAAAGTCCAAGTGCTGGTCTAGCCAGACTCTGAGATATCTGAAGGATATGACACCCTCAATGGGTGTACCATCTAGTGTACGATAGATAGAGGGTGGGGGGTTCTAGAGAGTTTCTGCCTAGTGCCAAAGGTCATGGAGACAGTCTTTTTGGCATTTAGCAACAGTTGGTTGGATTGGAACCAAAGCTGGACCTTGCGGAAATCCTGCTAACTATTATCTGCAACAACAGATTGCGAAGCACCGGAGGTGTAAAGGACAGTGTCGTCTGCATACATGTGAACATGCATGGAAGAGCAGACAACAGGGAGGTCATTTAGAAAGATGGAAAATAAGATTGGTCCTAGAACTGAGCCCTGGGGGACTCCTGTAGTGATTGAGAGGGGTGGGGAGAGTGATGAGCTAATTTTGACTGATTGCATCCTGCCTGTAAGGTAGGAGCTGAACCAGGCAGTGGCAGATGTAGAGAGACCGGTGGCTATGAGTTTGTGGAGGAGGAAAGGGTGTGATACTGTATCAAAGGTTTAGGTCAGGTCTACAAATATCGCAGATGTGATTTGCCCTGATCCATAACTGTCAGTGAGCCGAAGGAGGGAGGTGGTGGTAGAATGTTTTTTACAGAAGCCAGACTGGAAGGGGGTGAAGGAGGAGGAGGAGTCAAGATATGGTGTGAGTTGAGAAAGGACAGTGTGATCTTCCCTTGTCAGTCTTCACCATTCATTACTGCTTGGGTTAGTGCCGGAGGTGTGCACCCGCTACATGAGATTTTTATTTTTTTGGGACGTCCAGCGCGCCACCCGAGTGATGCGTTGCGCAAGTGGGCGCCATTAGGTGCCGCAGACTCCTCTTCCATCTCAGTTCTGTTTCTTCCACCATCGAGGCTGCACCTGCTGTGCGGTAGAGTCAGTTAATACGTCACTAGGCCTAGCTGTGCGTTGTCGATGCCATCTTCACAGACTTCTCCTTCATCCCGTTTTTCTTGGCGTACGTCAACTGGTAAGACCTTTCTGTTTTCTATTATATTTGATGGCGCTGAGAGCTGTTCTGTTTTGCCTTAATTGTTTCGCATCATGTCAGGTTCAGGGCAAAGCATAAGTCTAAAGCGGGCAGTGCCCCTATGCGTCGGTGCTCCTGTGGCCGGCATTTTTGCGTCACGGACCAGCATGATGTTTGCCTACGCTGCCTGGGACCCAACCATAATATGGATGCGTGCGACACCTGTTTCTTGATGGACCGTCACAACCTGGAAGTCCACGCGTTCAAGATCGGCAAGGCTCCGCCGACTTTCAGGGGACGGCGCCGCTCCAGGGATTCCCGGGTAAGGTCTCTAGTCCCTTCTTCCGAGTCCCTCTCAGGCCTATATGGTCTGGAGAGAAGGAGGCCTTCTCATCCTCTCTTGCTGAGGAGGAGGCCTCTTTCGCAGTGTCGGAGGAACACCGTGGTCCCTCCCGGGGCCGCGGTGGAGACACCGCCTCGGCAGTCACCTCTTCGGAGGTGCAGGCTCCCCCAGTGTCGAGGCCCAGGTCTGCTGGGCCCAGCATCGGTGGACCCTCAACGCTGCCTTCTGGCACCGCTTCAGATCCCAGTGCCACCCACGGTGCCGGTGATCGAGGTGCTGTTGGCTCTTGGCACCGCCCATGGTGCCGTGGGCCCGGTCGGCTCTCCTAGTGGCACAGAGTCAGGTCCCGGCGCCGAGGGTGGTGCCATGGGTCTGACCGGCACCGTTGGGGAGTCAGTGCCATGTTTGGCCGTTGCGGGTGGTCCGAGATCATCCAGCGCCGCTGCTGGCACCAGCGCTGTTCGCAGTGCTGTTTTGCTGAAGACCCCTGTAGTGGCCAGTATTGAGGTCCAGCTGGTCTCTTCCTCCTCCTCCTCGGAGGATGATTCGGATGTGGACCCGTCCTGGCACCCTGACTCTTCGGAGTCAGGGTCCCCAGTGAGATGAGGTGCTAGGTGGCCCAGCGCACCTATTCGTCTGTCTCCTCTGCTGTCCTCTCCTGAGGCCTCCCAGGCTGGGGGTGGTCTGGGGTCCCTGGAGGGGGATGGCGTGGAGGCAGAGGAAGGGAGGGGCTCATCCTCCTGAGGGGGTTGCGATAGCTGCCGAGTCCGGTGCCGCTGCACCTCCTCGGGGTGGGGTGTCACTGGGGTTGAGGAGGAGGGTGTTTTCAGAGTCCGGGGGGTTGAGAGACCGGGTTGACGCGCCTCGGTCTTCACGTGCCACCCCTCGGGGTGCGGGTAGGAGCCATAGCGCTGGGCCTCATCTTTCCTTCTTGAGCTCCAGGGATCCCTCTGGTGGCGTTGCTATGGGCTGCCCTTCTGGACCCATGCAGCCCCAGGTTGTCACAAGGGAGGATCCCCTACTAGGCTCTTCCAGGCTTCGCATCCCCAGGGTTCCGTTCTGCGATCTGGTTTGTTGTCCGGGATCCCGTCAGCTCGGGCTCCGTTTTCTGGATTTCAGAGCCTCAGCAGAGGACAGTTGCCTCGCTGTAGGTGTCCCTCTCCCATTCCTCTGCAGGCATCTCCCTCTCTCCCAGGCCATGTCGGTCCTATGGGCCCATTATCCTGGGAGACGTTCAGAGGCTCTGCAGCGGCCTTCCCCTCATATGTTAGATATATGCATGAGTGGGTGTTTCACCTATCCCCACTGCCGCAGGAGTCCACTGGACATTCGAGCTCTCCATCATCCCTCGTCTCCCTCCTCTTCAGAGGGAGAGGAACCCACTTCTAATCTCTCCTCCGATGCTGATTTCACTGAATATCAGCGATTCCTTTCGAGGATGGTGAGGGATCTTCATATCTCCTTTGTTAGGTGAGACAATACCGAACGGGAGACGCATGAATTCCTCATTGAATTCAGTGCCCAGCATTTGGTGGTACTATCCTGGCCTATTCCCTTCCCGGAGGCATCTATCCGTTCCTGGCAGTTGCCAGCCGCCCCTGTTCCAGCCCCGGCAGACTGCAGAAGAAGGTATTGTGCCCCATTGGAGTCTCTAGGTTCTCTTCCCAACCTGCCTTTGGGATTGGCATACCTAGAAACTCCCTTCGGGCGCCGCCGCCTGGCGCACGACCGCCACCGGACTCAGATTCCCTACAGTTTGACCGGTGGGGGTGAAGAGTGTTCTGTTCCTCTCGTGCGATGTTATGCATTGAATCACATCAGGCTCACCATGCTGCCTACAGACAATGCTCTCCCAAGTTCTAGCATCAAAGCCTGATACGGAGCAATCCAGACAAGCTATTGCCCTCTCTGCTATAGGTCTGGAGCTGGCAAGACACCAAGCAAGGGCATCTTATGATGCCAATGAGGTGGCTTCCAGGCTTGCAGGGACAGCGATCTGTATTAGACGGATGGCATGGCTTTGTCTATCAAGGTTATCACCCTTGGCCCAGCGTAGGGTGATTCGCTCTGCTTTTCGGGGGACCCGTCTTTGTTCCTCCAGGGCTAGGAGGCTTCTTCAGGGGCTTCCTCCATCTCCCCGTCCCCAGGGAACACCTCCTAGCTCTCCTCTGCCATAGGCTTCTCGTCTGATTAGCCCAGGGTCTTCCCCTCCTGTTTCCCACCAGCAGGAGGCTTGGGGTCTTCTTCCCCTCAGGGTTTCTGTTATCCCCCGAAGGAAACAAATACTCACCCAAGCAGTAATGAATAGTGAAGATTGACAAGGAAAGATATGAAAATTACATACCTACTGTAATTCTTGATCTTCTCGTGTATCTTCACCATTCATTACTGAACCCGCCCGCCTTCCCCTCAGTGGCCTCCTACTGCGGCGTCTCCCCCTCCCTTCTTGTTCCACTCCCTCCTTTGTGGCCTTTATGCCAAAAAAACAAAACAAAACAAAAAAACTATCCTGATTTCCATTCTTCTCTGGACGGATCCTTTTTGCTCAAGATAAAGGGGACCGAGTAGGACTTATTCTATCCTGAGGGAACTCTTTCTGATTGCCCCCAAGGGTGATCTCTTGGCTTCTTAGCCACGTTGTTCAGTTCACAGCTGAAGAGACCATCCCTCTATGGCTCGGCCCCAATTTTCAGGTTCCCTCTGGCAGGTATTAATTAATATTGTCAGCTTCTTCTGTTTGGTGCTTCTGCACTTCTTTTACCTTGAGCTGTTGTTCTTGCCTTGCCCTCAGGGAGTCTGATTGAGTTCCCACTCTTTCCTTCATACAAAGCTGCCTTTTGTAGGGCTTAACCCTTACCCACATACTTGGTGTTAGCAGTTTACAAGGTGCTAAGGGGCTTATCTCCCCCAATAGTTGGGCGTCTCCTTGATTTTCTGCCTGGGCAGTCTGTGAGCTCTCAGCTAGAGTGTAGGGGTTGGGATGATAAGTTAGAGAATCTGCCCTTTGTGTCCAATCTATACAAGTGGTTCAGTTGAACCTTCTCTCAGTCCTATCAGAAGGGATTCTTGCTCCCTTGTTTTTGGTTCCGAGCTTATAAGCCTCTCAACCAGTGTATCTATGGGCAGTGTTCTCCCCTCTCAGCATCCCTTATTTTCTTCCCTTCCCTTTCTTCTTCTTCTTCCTTTTCTCTTTATCTGTTCCTCCCTTGGAGCTGCCCCAGAAGGAAGGCCCTGTGGTCCCTTAGGGTAGGTACTCTCTCTCTTCTATCTGTCCTCTACCGGCTTATTCCTTTTTTGGTTTATATCCTTTCCTTTTTCTGTCCCTCAGCTCTCTTGCCTCGCGCTCCTTTTTTTCCTTTACCCTTTATTTCACCTCTCCGGCTACCAGAACTGAGATGGAGGAGTCTGCGGCACCTAACGGCCGCCCCTCGCTCATGATGCAGTGCGTCACCCTCGGGCGCGGCACCGTTGGAGCTGACCCCCCCAAAAAAAAATCTCCCATAGTGGGTGCGCGCCTCCGGCACTAACCCAAGCAGTAATGAATGGTGAAGATACAAGAGAAGATCAAGAATTATGTTAGATACGTAATTTTCATTTCCTGTAGTTTGGCTAGTATGGGGAGCAGGGAAATTGGGCAGTAGTTGCTAGGGTTGGAAGGGTCGCCACCTTTTGGGAGAGGGATGACAGTTGATAGTTTCCATGCAGCAAGGACAGAAGTCAGGGAGAAAGAGTGGTTTATTAAGGCAGCTATGGGGGTGGAAATAGCATGGGCGGATAGATAAAGCAGTTTGGAATCTAGCCTGTCAGAGCTTTTACCTTTGTTAGGGTTTAGAGCTTGCAGGGCCTTAATGGCTTCACTTGGTGAGAAGGAGAAGTGGGTGGATGTAGTGGGGTTTGGGCGTTGAGTGTGAGAGGTTTTGTGTGTTAATGAGGAAGGGGGTGTGACTTGGAAGGAGGACAGTGTAGGAGTGGGTGGGTAGGATGTAGTAGTGGAGAGGGGGAGTTTGGCAAGAAGGGATGAGGCACATGAGGTGAAAAAGATACTGAAGGATGCTGCTACAGATGGAGGGTAAGTTAAGATGGAATTTCCATCCTTGAGGAGTGGTATGGGAGGTTGGGCAGCTGATGAGAAGATGGATTGGACAGTTTTCTAAAATTTGGATGCGTGGCTTATGTTGCTATTAAAGGAGTTAGAGAAATATTTTGATTTGGCATGTCTAGTGATGCTGGTGCATGTTGAATAGTTGTGTGTAGGAGTTGGTAGCTTTATATGCTTTCCATGCTTGGTCGCGGGCCCACATACAGGCTGTTAGTTCAGCGTTTACCAAGGGGAGGTGTGACCCTTTTTTCCTTTTTAGTTTTTGTTGACCAGGAAAGAGGACTAGACAATTGTTTGCCTATTTTCAGCCTTGTACCGATGGATGCTAACTGAAATTGAATCAGATTTTTTAAGCTGTTGGTGGTATTTTACTCAAATGTTTCTGAGTTGGGCATGGTGGCTCCTTGTACTCATGAATTTGGTGTTGAAATAATTGAGGGCATCATCAGTGGGAGTAGTGGTAATAGGTGACCAGTCTGTGAATTGAAACTCGGAGAGGAGTGTGTATAAATTTAGTGATCTGAATGAGCGTAGTAATAGTATTTTAGAGGGGTCTTTAGGACGATGTACTTTGCGGATGCAGTAGATCATGTGATAATCGCTGATGGAGTCAGGGAGAATGCCAGAGTCAGTTATGCGGTGAGGGTGTGTAGTGAGGGCCCAATCTAGGAGGGAGTGGTTTGGGATTTTGTAGTTGAGTCTGGTTGGTATGGAGATTAGATGTGTTAGGTTAAGGGATGTGACTTCTGAGTAAGCTTTACTATGTGTAGGTGAAAGCCAGTCCAGGTTAAAATCACCTAAGATGTAGAGTTCACCGGAGTTCTTCAGCATCCGTTTCTCTGAAAAAGGCTTCCCTCTTGAACCTTATTTATACCCTTGAGGTATTTGAAAGTCTTCATCATATCCCCTCTCTCCCATCTTTCCTCCAAAGTGTACATATTTAAGTCCTTTATTCTTTCCTCATAGGGCTTTAGATGCACATCCCGCACCATTTCAGTTGCCTTCCTCTTGACCACCTCCACTCTATCTATGTCCTTTCAGAGATGAGGACTCCAGAACTGGACACAGTACTCTAGGCAGGGTCTCACCAGTGATTTATACAGCAGTATCACCAATTTCCTCTTTCTGCTGGTGCTACCTCTCCCTATGCACCCTAGCATCCCACTAGCTCTCCCCACTGCCTTGTGTCACTGTTTGGCCACCTTTAGGTCATCAGATATAACACCCAGGTCTCTTTCCTGTTTGGTGGTCGCTAGTATCACTTCCCCCAATTTGTACTCCAACCCTGGGTTTCTACACCCTGAGTGCATGATTTTGCACTTTTTCACACTGAAACTTAGTTGCTATATTCTTGACCACTCCTCAAGCTTACCTAGATCTCTGTTCATCTTTTCCATCCCCCTGGAGTGTCCAGTCTATTACAGATTTCAATGTCACCTGCAAAAAGACATACCTTCCCTTCTAGTCCCTCTGTAATGTCGCTTATAAAGATATTAGAGGACTGGTCCCATTACTGATCCTTGTGGCACCCTGCTGGTCACCTTCCCTTTCTTAGAGTGAACCCCATTTACTATCACCCTCTGTCGCCTATCCCCCAACCAATTACTTACACAGTTTACCACTTTTGGTCCCACTCCTATGCTGCCCAGCTTGTTTACGAGTCTCCTATGTGGGACAATGTTGAAGACCTTACTCAAATCTAGGTAGACCACATCCACTGCTCCACCCTGATCTACTTTGGTCACCTAGTCAAAGAAATGTATAAGATTAGTTTGACATGACTTCCCCCTAGTGAATCCATTCTGCCTCGGATCTTGTAAGCCGCTGGATTCCAGATACTCCACAATCCTTTCTTTCAGTAGTGATTCCATTAATTTCCCCACCACTGAAGTCGGGCTGACTGGCCTGTAACTGCCAGCCTCCTCCTTGTTACCACTGTAGTGAAGTGGTACTACATCTGCCGTCCTCCAGTTGTCCGGGACCATTCCCCTTTCCAGTGAGTCTTTGAATAGGACTGTCAGAGGTGTAGCCACACCTCTCTGAGCTCCCTCAATAGCCTTGGATGTATTCTGTCTGGCCCCATTGCTTTGTCCACCTTATGATTTGCAAGTTCTTTCAAGACTCTCTCCTCTGTAAATAGACTAGTGTCCATGCCCCTTCCTTCAATGCCCCCGACACTGATCTGTTGTCCCTCACCTTCCCTTTCATTTGTGAAAAGTGAACAAAAATAATTGTTCAGGATGTCTGCATTTTCCTTGTTTCCTTCCACACCCTCCCCCAAGCCTTACAGTCTCTCCCCTGGTTTTTCTCCTATCGCCTACATACCTGAAAAATGTCTTGTCCCTCTTCACTACTGCCTGGGCTATCTTCTCTTCTCTTCTCTTTGGACCTTTATGCTCCTGACTGCTTTCCCTGCCTCCCTCTGCTTCTCTTGATAAACCTCCCTATCCTTCTTCCTCTCCTTATACCTCTTGAATGCTAAGTTTTTGGTCCTTACCTTCTCAGCCACTTCTTTTGAGAACCATAGTGGTCTCTTTCCTCTTGCTTTTGCTTACCTGTCTGACGCAGAGGTTTGATGCCTTCATTATACCCACTTAAGTTTCACCCATTGATCATCCACTGCACCCAAGTCCTTTCACCCTGCCAGGGCATCTCTGAGGTATTCTCCTATCATTGTAAATTCGGCCCTCCTGAAGTCCAGGACCCTTGCCTTTGTGTGGTTCATTTCAGGCACAGTTCTTCTATTGAATCACACTGTAAGGTGATCACTGTTCCCCAGGTGGCCACCCACTGTGACTTCTACAATGCTGTCCCCATTGGTGAGTACAAGGTCCAATAATGTTCCCTCACGAGTGGGCTCTTCTACTGGTTGCCTGAGGAACACCCCTGGCAGGGGGTCTAGGATGTCCCTGCTCCTGCCTGAAGCTGGGATGGTCCAATCTACATCAGGCATATTAAAGTCCCCCACGAGCAGCACCTCCCCCTTATTTGCCAACTTTTGGATGGCTTCCACCAGAATCCTATCCATCTCCTCCCCTTGTGCTGGAGGTCTGTAGACCACTCCAGTGTGAATAGCAGCTCCATTGCCCTTTTCTAGGGTGACCCATATAATTTCTGTCCCTCCCTGTGTTCCCTGCATCTCTGTTGCTTTTATGCTATCCCTCATGTAAAGAGTAACTCCTCCCCCTTTTTTACCTTCCCTGTCCTTCCTGAACAACGTATATCTCGGTATGGCTAAGTCTCAGTCATTGTTCTTATTGCACCATGACTCTGTAATGGCGACAATGTCCAGATCAGCCTCTGCCATAATGGCAACTAGGTCAGGGATCTTATTCCCCAGTCTTCTAGCGTTTGCACACATGGCCTTCCATATTCTGCTACCACCCTGCTTGCTAACCTCCCCTTTTACATTTTGCCTTCTTTTCTTACCCACTCTGCCATCATTCCCATCCTTATTCATACCTACCATTTTGTTCTTCTTATCAGGTACCCTTGGGGATTTGCTTCCCTTATGGTTCTCCCTACTGACTACTTTAGCTATGGTGGGGGGGGAAAGATGGTCTGTGTCTCCCTGCTTCCTTCCACCACTGCCCTCTGCTAGTTTAAATGCTTGCCTATGTAACATTTAAACCGCTTACTGAGGACTTGTGTTCCCCTCCTGGATGGATACAGGCCATCTCCCTCGTATAGACCTTTATCCCTGAAGGTGGGACCTTAGTCTGCAGTGTAGCCAAATCCTTCCCCTCTGCACCACTCCTTCAACTAGTGATTGAAGCTCCTGGTATGGATTACCCTATCCACCCCCCTTTTGGAGACGGGCAGTACCTCAGAAAAGGTCACTGAGCATTCTGTCTACCTGAGACTCCTCCCCTACTCCCTGAACTCCTCCTGCACTATCCTAACCTCATCCCTAGTCAGGTCATTAGTCCCTAGGTGGACAATGACATCCAGCGCTCCCTGCTGTCCTAGCGATCCTTAGAATCTGTTTTCCATCCCTGCGAGTTAGGACGCCAGGCAGGCACTTAACCTCCCTCTCCCCCTCCCCGCCTGTCCCTAAACCTAACCCCCTCACAATGGAGTCCCCCACCAGGAGTTGCTTCCTCATCCTATGGGGTACTCTACCCCCCTCCCTGGGGACTCCGTTACGGAGGTCCCCACAACCTCAGTGGTCACTGCTGTGGGTGCCTCTCTGGGACAGTCCTGTTCCACCAGGATAGTGTATGAGTTGTGTAGCTGTACTGTGGGGCGAGGGGGGGGGGATAGTAGGTATTGATACCAAGTTAATCAGTGGGGGTATAGTCTTTAAGTAGGATTGCTGCCAGTCTGATTTTTTTTCACGATGTTCCGTTTTATAGCATGCTTATTCGATTATCCAGTATTCCACAGATGTAGTTCTGTTTCTGAGCTGTGCATTGCTGGTTACATGCTTTTCAAACAGATGCTGCAATATTATTCATTATTTTGGCCATACTTTTAGGTATTCTGTATACATATAATACTACTGTCTTAACATGTACAAGTGCCTGAAAAGTCAAATCATTATATTTAAAGATTGTCACTGCTGCAGATTGCTCTCTGTCTATTAGTAAGCCCCGCGGCTCCTTCCCTACTTTGCATCATCAAAACACCTGTGTTTGAGGGCAGAGCTGGAGTGAGCACTCGGTGACTCTGTTAAATGCAGAAGGGAGATTATAGACTTGATAAAGTGAATGTCTAAGTGGTGCCTTTTGCAAATGGCCTTCCTACATAGAAATGAGGGGTCTAATGGGCACCCTAATTTATCTTCCTTATCCTTTCTTAGCTATCTCTTCTTTTTCTCTACTTTACTCATCTCTTGTCTTTTCTCAGATTCCACTTTCCTGATTCAAATTTGCATTTCTAGCTATTGTTGATTGCTTGGACTGTGATTGCAGTGTCATGTAATCTTTTTTGTACATTTTGCTTGATAATATGTACAGTTTGTTTTCTGTGTTTAGACTATAGTGTTCTCTATTGCTTTGAATGTTACTGTTTTTGTTCTGTTTTTAACTGTACATTTTACATCTATGCTGATTCTTGTTATAATATGCTGAAAAACTAATAAAATCTTATTGACAAAAATCTAAGTAATGCCTATACCAAAATATTCTGATATCTTGTACGAGTTGTCTGACCAAAAGGTATCGCTTACTTTTTAAAAACCTAACAGACAAAATTGAACTCCTATTTTATATAAATATATATATATATATCTATATATAAAACCTTTGGTTAATTTGCATGGAAACAGGATCCTTTCCCCTCAGGCCATCTGCTTCTTCCACTTTTCTTTGCTAAAGTTATAATCCTCAGTTTATTATATCATGTCTTGCTAAAATAATTATGACATCTGAGACAGAGGATTGTGGCTTTGGCAAGGGATTAAGCAGCTGGAGTATAGCAACGCTACTGGCCAAGGAGCTTGTTCCCACATAAGCAGCTCTAATAATGAAGAATAAAAGGAACAGAAATACAGACTAGCTGTCAAATATCAGTTGAACTGCATCTAAATATTTTTTTCAAAGTTTTCGCAAAAGTGACAGCCTCATTGTTCCTTAACAGCAAACAGCGTAGTAGATTATTTCAGTTAGTACGGGGCAGTAAAGCAAGAGATGCTTTTGATCTTGCACTTCATATGCTCCCAGGATTAAAGTTCTTTAAATTAAAAATGAGAACACTTTGTATCAGTCCTGTATATATAAAAAAAAATTAAATGACACCAGTTTTACATGTAATTTGGGGAAATGATCTAGGGATACAAAATGAAATCTAGCAGCTGGGTTAAAACATTGTATTTAGTAATATACACCAAGCAACTAGAGAAAATTAGGTGCAAAATACGCAGATCAAAACTGTGCATGAACTGTTACCAGCCCACATAGAAAGAAAAAAAAAATGGTAAGGATGGATTCGGTTAAGGATGCTTAGGGTGTGAAATCGGTGATGGAGTGGTTAGGGTATTAGTAGAATGCTCAGAGACTGAAACATTTCGGACAGAATGTCAGCGATTGTACATTTTGATACAATCTAGTAATACCATACTATGGTTATGGTGACTTTTGGCATTTGTGGCTGGGAAGGGATGCAAAGTGTTTAATTGCAAAATTACGCAAGTCAGTAAAAGTGCTAACTATAGAACAGTGGGCAAATCAAATAGATGAAATTGCCAAGTACAACAGGATTGCATGTGGATTGGTTAATTAGGAGGTACATTACAAGGGCATTTGGGGACATTACCTTGTTAATAGGAATTTTAATAGTAGACACTAACTATGGTTAAATTAGTGTCGGTTGAGTACATACCCATATTAGAATATTGTTAGAATTAGGTAATTAACAAAATAGTCTTAAAGAAATGCAGCAAGATGAGCCAGCCTGCAAATAAATGATGATTAGTACACTGCTAAAGGAGGTGATGACAATTTCGCTTTATGTTTTGGATGCATAGATTCAGCAGTATTGTAACTTAGAATTAGTCGATGCCTTCTGTACGCACGTTAATATCATACAGTATATAGCAGCCAAAAAAAAGTTTGTATCCCTGAAGCATAAGGAAAGGGTTGGTTGCTAATTATCACTGTAGTTCTCTTGTAGGTGCCTAGGGGAATCAGAGTTCTATCTTCCTGATGTTACCAGCTTCAGCATTGCAGGATGCAGCTAGCTAAAGCTGGAAACATTTCTGTATTCCCCCACAGGCACAAGAAGTGCATTTTATTAGACCGTGAGAAGTAATCTTGTTGATAAGGAAACATGAACATCAGATGGAGAGTACATACATTTTTTAATTCATTAATTTACAACCCCCCCAGTGGATTGGGGCATCATTTATAGTGCATTAGGACGTGCATATTTTGGGACATTGTTTTGGATTATTTTGACCCGAACTCTAAAGGGTTAACATTTTCACTGCCCTGGCTGTCCTGGCTTTGAAATGAGTGCATGAAGAGAGGAAAGGATCTTGGCTTGGGGTGATCAAGACCAATTGCCTGCTCAAGGTGCCATTTAATAGTTTATCTCATGGAGAGTAGAGGGAAAAAATCAGACCTGTTCTGGACGTGGCAGCGGCCATTGGAAGGGCTCTTCTGGCTATGAGGAGGGGGAGAGAGACTATCACCCCATGGGAGAAGTGAGAGGCCGAGTGGCAGGAGGGAGCATTGGAGCCAAGGCTCGAGGCAGAGCGAAGGGGGATGCCGAAGATATGGGAGTAATGTTTGAGAGGAGTCATTTGTCTGGGACATCCATGGGCATGTGCCGCCTGGATTTTCATAGGGACAGTCATCCAGGAGGGAGTCCATGAATCTGAAGCCATTGGGAGGAGGGAATAGCGGCCCCAAGGTGAGCGGCTGACACGTTCCTAGCTCTGAAGGTCATGCTGGCTGTTGGGATAAGGGAATAGTCGCCCTGAAGTGAGAGGCTAGCCTGTACTGACCTGCAAAGGAGAGTGGGTCTTGTGGGACTGTGAGAAGATATAGCCCCACAGGATCCTTATTGCTGTTTTTGGATAAACTGAATTGCCTAATTTAACAGGGTCATCCAGATGGCACCCCGCGGAATGGCCAGTGTGCGATTGGGACATTATGGACTGTTGCACTTTTGTGACCATGTCGGTCCAGTGTGATATATTCCCCCCCCCCCGGACTGTGATTAACTTACTGTTCCATGGAGTTGACTTTTACATGTTATTAAATGGGATCCCACTGTTTTCCTTGCACCTGCTGTGTTGTTTCATTTCTTTGAAATGACTGTTGCTGCCATTAACTGACCATTTTCTTCTAGCCCAGCACCTGGAGGCCAACCGTACTTCACGCCTTGAAAGACCTGGAAAATGTAAGTTATCTGGTGCAGCTTCTGCTGTGGCCGCCCAACCCCACAGACATTTACCATCATCTTACCCCTAGACATCAGGGAGAGGTGGGCTACACATTGTTTAAATAAGTCTACAGGTCATGTCTAGTCTATCAGATGTTAAAGTAAAGGAACAAATGAATCTGTTAAATAGTGTTTCCTAGTTCAAGCTGATGAAGTGATGACAGCACAGTGAAATGCCTTGTGTGAGCTCTGTATTCATGCCTGACCTTGGTATTCTCATCCCATTTGGCTGCTGGAGTTCAAGCAGTGTGTTGCTAGTGGGGCACTTGGATTCTGGGATTGGAGTCCTGAACATGCAACCAGTATCCAAGCTCCAACTGCTAACCACTTCAAGGGCTGATCTTGGCATCACCGGTGTAAGCATTCCTGAGTTAGACTGTAGTGTCATAAGAATCTGGGACAGGCACATGCTTGTCAACATGTTGTCTTGCAAACTGGACAGAGATACAGAGAACCAGAAAGAAAGGAGGTCAAGTAGGCATCTAAAGCTTTGTGGGATCATCTTCTGTTCTTGGGGTCCTGTGGGCTTTGCACCGTGTACACTGTGCACTCATGTCAGCAGTTTTGTTGCGGCGCAGAAAAAAATCAAAGTATACATGCTTCCACTAGTGTAGAGTACTGCAGAATACATCATCAGTAAGTTCTTAGAGTGCTAATACTATGAAAAAGTGTCAGAGAAGTCCAGCACAGCAATGCAACCTAGTGAGGAGATCAGAGAGTCCCCCCTGTTTAGAGCTACTCCCATACAGTTTCACATCATTTGTATTGTTATTTAAAGGGGCACTGTCAGCATTGCCCCTCCGTTTTGGATAAAATGTTAGCCCTGTTCCTGTATGCACAGACTTGTGTAACAGTTACAGTAGAATGCCCCTGTATATCAGAAAATTAACCAGTTTACCTCATTTTATCAGTATTTTCATAATTTATTTTTACTGGCGGTCCGACTGAAATGAGTCACCCACAGGAAGCATCTGTGCGCCGAGAACATGCATCTGCCAGCAAGCTTTCTCCTGATGTTGAACTTTTTACAAACGTGGTCTAAAAACAAGTTAATTCAGCACATATCCTCACATGCACAGGAGTGTGTCACTCTTGCGCATGCACGCAATTTCGGCAGCACTTTTCAGATGTGTTTTGCGGCAGTACTAGTGCTCGGTGGCATTGAGGGTTGAGGCACTGGACACCACACATCGCTCCACGCCAGCGACCTGGGTTCAGGAATGAGTCCGGGTCGGTAGGGGAGGACTAGGATCCAGCGTCCAACGACAGCTCTCCTAGTCCTGGGGGAAAGGGTTGGTTGCACGCCAAGCTCTGGTGGTCCCTGGGGATGCCCAGAGGTACTACAGACGCACGGGTGCTAAGTGGGGGGGGGCACGGTAGACATCCGCATGTTGTGTATGGACGTCATTGCACGTCCATGCTCCCATCGAGGAAAAAAGAATAGGGAAAATGGCAGCATAGTCTGTGGCAGCTTGATGGCCACAGCTTCACCGACCAACAGTGTCTGAATAAGGCATGTGTCTGTATTGGATCCTCGCTGGGTGCGGGGGCATGGGGGGCCCCTTTTGGCAGGTGTAGCTGCATATGCCAGCTGGGTACGTTAGCTTCGGGTTCGGTGGTGAAGGAGGAGCGGTGGCTGGAAGAATAAGGCAGGACTGTGGCTACAAGGTGAGAAAACAGAGTTGTAAAAAAAAAAAGAAGCCAGGGCCGATTCTGTGTGAAGATATGTGCTGGATTAACTTGTTTTTAGACCATGTTTGTAAAAAGTTCAACATCGGGGAGAGCGCTTGCTGGCAGACACGTGTTCTTGGTGCACAGATGCTTCCAGTGGGCGGCTCATTTCAGTTGTACCACTAGTAAAGAAAATTATGAAAATACTGATAAAATGAGGCAAACTGGTTATTTTTCTGATATACAGGGGCATTCTACTGTAACTGTTACACAAGTATGTACATAGAGGCACAAGGCTAACATTTTATCCAAAACGGAGGGGCAAAGCTGACAGTGTCCCATTAAGTGGTTGACATGATGGGAAACAAATGTAAAATGACACTGTAAATATTGAAAATGTATGCTGCCAAATTTTAGAATGTATTGTACATGTAACCCCTAGATGGCGCTATCCCAGGGGCTACTACCCCTGCCTGATTTGCCACTAACAGGTTGAGGGGCCTGGATCCAATGGCGGGTGCCTCCACCCAGAGGTCAGGGTTTGCAGTAGTTAAACTTACTTGGTCACAGCCCTCTGGGACACTGCAACCCCCCTTTCTTCCCACTAGTGGCCCACACAATATATCAGAATTACCTTCACAGTATACACTTACCCCAGGACTAGTTCCGCACTGGGACCTCCTCAGAAATAAGATACAGTGCAACAATCACAGCACAGTACTTAACATAGACAAATACCTCAGGCAGTATAACTTTGCTGAAACAAGCAGCTCTGATTTATTTGGGGATATAACAAGGACAGGGGGAATCAGGTTAATTAGCTTATCACTTTACTATCTACCTATGGCTCTGTGCAAGGCTATCCCTACCAGTTACTGTCCCTGGGTACCCAAGCCCTAGTGGCTAGTCCAAACCGTGGCAGCTGGTAGGGCCCTTCACACAGTGAAAAGAAAAATTAGTTTAAACAGTCAGCAGTACAGTGATTCCATTTGGATTTAATGTGGCAATTCAACGGGGCGACCCTGAATTAGTACTCACGACCTCCAAACAAGATAGGGTCCTTCAACGTCAGCAGGGCTACTCTTGAGCTCCACGAGACTCTTCACACATTTATATGGTAAAAGAAAGTACTATACCAGGCAGGCTGCTTCTCTATCCGATACATAATTACTGCACAATACCGGAAGACACACAGCAGATTCAGTTCCTGACAGACCGAGTGCAATTCAACAATTTCTCCAGTCTTCTACAGGGTGAGCCTGGTTTCTACTCTTCAGAGATCCTTTGATTCTTTTCACAGGACAGTTCAGTCCTAACAAGCAGTTACACAAGCTGCAGACCGGAACTCTGGCCTTACACACGTTTTTGACTGAAACTGCACTGAAAGAGCACAGGTTTCTTTCCCCTTCACTCCAGAGCTAAACTGAAACTCCAACAGACAAAACGGGCACTTCCTTTGAGTTCCTCCCAGTTCTTGACTGGATTGGCTGTCACTCTGATAGACTGCTGCTGTTGGTCCAAAAGGCGCAAGTCTAAACTACATCTCCCAGAGTCACTGCCCATACAATCCTCTTGTGGCTGGCTCAGATTATGAGTCCAAGTTCTGATTCGTCAAGGCACCATTTTAGAGCTAGCTTACCCCACACTGATTGGTCCAGTTCAGCAGTTCAAAACCAGAATGGGGACTAGGCAGACACAGTTCTGACTGCAAAGAAAGCAGGTTAGACAAACTATAATTTCATTATTACTGTAAATGATTTCTGACAAACAGTTACATCTTTCAGATAGGTTCCTTTGCACTCCTAGTGACTGCAAAAATGGAGTGAATTGGCAGCAGCTCAAGTGGTACTCAAACAGAGAAGCACACAGTCCCCCATACAAACTAATTATGTCTGCAAGCAGACAGCTCTTAAAGAGACAGTACCAGAGGTTCTAAAAACACTCACTGATAAATGCCTAAAACGCCAAACACCATTCAGGCTTGGAGCATTCAAGCAAGCTCCTGGAAGTCTTTTGGGAACCCCCATTTGCAGGGGGGTTACATACAGAATTTCTTTTGAGTATATTGCACAGATGTGTTTATTAAAAAAAAAAAAGTAAATGATAGTTTTGGGATGAGGCTAATGTGGTGTATCTAGGAAAATAAGGATGAAGGGCCCTGTGCACGATAGGGTGGATTGCCTATGTGCCGCATATCTGAGGTGTATGGGCAACCCTAAGTCCTAATGCCATGCAGAAGGGGTCCAGTGGACCCCCCCAGGCAGTATTTACAGTTGGTGCTTGAGCCCATTGTGCACTCGATCTCCCAGCTGCCCACACAGCAACACGCCATGGGTGGTCCAGGGGAGTTACAGGGGGCGTGCTCATACTCCATGCCATTCACTAAGGTGCAGAGTACCAAAGGGCTCAAGCTACAGAAGCGGGGACCCTGCAGTGATGGCGTGCTCCCTCACCACTGTCATCTGCTGGCACCAGTGGGACAGGGAATCCCCCCACCCTGATGCCCCAGCCTTTTAGCCACACAGTAGGGCTGGGGGCAACCATTCGGGCTTGCACCTGTACATTTAACATTTTGGGACCCGTACCTGCCCAGAATCCCCTGCTTGCACATAGCAGGAGATCCACTATGGGACCCAGGATAGGCCTCCGATTGGAAGCCCGCCTGTTCCCTGTGATCCCCTCTTCCATAGCTGCAGTCCACCCCCACACTGCGCACCCGAGGAGGGAGCATGGACAGGTGGCTGGTGGGTGCGCTCCTGTCCCAGAGTGCGGAGCTGCATGAGCTCTGTATGTACAAATCCGCACATACAACCCACACTTTCATGCACAGAGGGTACCCCGTTCTAGACATGAACATATTTGTTACCCATTGAAGTGCAAAGTAATGCACCTGGGAAACAAAATCCAAGGGAACGAGTACACAGTGTGGGGTACTGACGACAACAAAAATGGAAAGGGACCTGGAGTAGTCATATCAGACGACCTAAAGGTGGGCCAGAAATGTGAGAAGGCAGTAAGGAGGGCTGGGGGGATACTGGGATGCATAAGGAGAGGCATCACCAGTAGAAAACAGGAAGTTGTTGGCACTCTGTACAGACAGTTGGTAAGACCACATCTGGAGTACTGTGTACAGTTCTGGAGACCGCATCTCCGCAAAGACATAGACAGGTTGGAGGCTGTCCAGAGGAAGGCAACCAAAATGATGCAGACATATGAAGAAAGACTAAAGGAGCTTAAGATGTATAGCCTCGAGGAAGGGGGGGGGACATGATAGAAACTTTCGGGTACCTCAAGGGAATCAACAGAGTCCAAGAGGATAGCATCTTTCAGAAAAAGATATGTGCAAGAACAAGGGGGCACAATTTGAACATAGAGGAAGGACGGCTCAGAGGTAATGTGAGGTAGTATTTCTTCACAGAGAGGTTTGTAGATGCATGGAATGGCCTTCCTGAGGCGGTCATAGAGTCAAAAAAAGTGGGGGAATTCAAGAATGCATGGGACAGACATAAGGCAATTCTAGTGGGGGGTAGGAGGAAGTAGGTTGTTGGTTAACTAGGATCTGCAACTTATCCCTTAGGTAGGGAAGTGGGCAGACTAGGTTGGCCAAGTGGTCCTTCTCTGCCGTCAAATTCTATGTTACCCCTTGTACACCCCATATTGTACTTCTCTAACAGCATAATAAGAGACTAAGAGTAAAAAATATAGCAGTACTTAGTTTTATGCATTTAGCATTATGTTTAAATCAGTGGCCAGGGCATACAGTGCTCACCTCTTCCAGTCAACTTGTAAGCCATGCATTACTTGGTGTATGCCTTCCTACCTACAGACACACACACACACGACTGAAAAAATCCAGCTATTCACTGGTGTGGCTGAAATGTACCAATTTTTCTAGCCACATGTGAATGAGATTAGCCACTTATCAGATTAACTGAAAAGTAAAAATTCATAATGCCCAAGTGCCTTAGCCAAAGTGGCAACTAGGAGCATAAAAGTTAGCCAGAGTCAGTTTTCCTTAGCCACTGGCAGTGGTGGCGATCCTTAGCGCACACTCTGATTCAGCATAATGGAGTGGGTTAAGATCCAGCTTCTCGTCAGTGAGCCCTAATATCTGTAGTTCCTGCCAGAGTGGATGGGAACCATTTGTGTACCCTCCTCTTGGCCAGTGCACGGGCAGGTTGAATGGAGAACCTAATGTGGATTTGGTGAGCTACCAGCTAAAAGAACTTCTTTTTTAATGGTACTGTATTAATTACACTCATCTGAATGATGGAATGAGTCCTGCTAGATTTGTTCAAAATAAAATGACAGGCGTTACTAAAGTGATATGTGGGGAAACACATAGAAAATTCTCTCACATGGCTTCAGTCTGTTAGGTTTGAACATTTATGTCCACTGTGTGATCTGTGATTGCATATGACGTTGCAGAGTAATTAAAGGAAAGCTGTGGTTTGCTGGGGCTCCCTGCCCCTGCAAACCTTACCCTCCGGTTTAGGCATAGTCGAAAAAGCATTTTTTTTCTGCCGCGGGAAAGTGGCTTAATTTAGTTTTAAAGTCCATACCGGAGGTGCTGCGGACATAGGAAGGCCTCCATTTACTGTAAAGGTGTGGCGGCTGCACCATGTGCTTCAATGCAAGCACGGTGCAGCGCCACTGCCACAGTAAATGGAAACCTCCGCAACACTCAGTATAGACTTTAAACAAGTGCTCACTCGCAACAAAAGCCACTTTCGACTAAGCCTAAACCGGAGGGCTACGAGGCGAGGCTCTGGCTCCACAGCTTCCTTAAATGATTCTGGAACATGCTTCTCATAGGCAACAAAATGGTGGCTTAAAGATGCATGATGACACTTTGTGGTTTCTGATAAATAAAATAAGGGAGTAAACAGCTCTAGGCTAACTTCGTGCATGGTGTGCTAGGCAGGGCTACTCTACAAAATCTTTATTTTCCTGAACTTTGGTATTAGTAAGTCCATGTACAATAGCCCTAATATGACTGGTTAAAATCTTGCAGCTGGTTCTTCAAATGATTGCTACGATCACAGTATACAAGGGCAGTGTTTTGTTCTTACTGCTGTGCTTGTCATGTTCTCTTTTGCACGTAGAACCTATACAAGTTTTCCCACTTCCTATTGCTGTGTTGTTAGTGTAAAACAAAATAGATGAGCATGTTATTGCCTTGATCAGGGGCCTCATTGGGACCCTGGTGCAGGTACCACCCCTGTACTGCACCCATACTCTTCTGCCCATATTCTCAGAAGGGCTGAAAACAAATGCACAATAGGGCATGAAAACACCTACGTAGATGGACACACTCATGGTTGTGGGTTGTACAACCTTAATTCTACCTATTGAAATGAACTAGGTACATGTAGATTATTGATATCAATATCTGTCTCACCAGCATTAATAATGTTTATATTTTGTATTTATTTGTTTTACCATGGAAAGTTCCATTGAGCATTGCTCATTTGCAAGGAGGTCCTTGTTAGGATAGGTAACAGTACACCAATCAAGTGGTATTACATCATAGATTTCTACATAATAGTTCATGGAAATCATGAGCAACAATTACACAATGTATACAAAGATGATATGCATCAAGAAACAAGGAGAGACTGAGCGAGTAAGTAACAAAAATAATGTGTATGACAAATGGAGTACAATAAAAAAAAAATCAAGAGTTCTACCGATGTGTGCTTTTATCTGTATAACGGCTATCTATCAACAATTTGAATGAATGTAAGCTGATCAGTGAATTTATTTTGAGAGAGGCTTGTGACTTATTCCAGGACATAGAGGCAAGCCCAGCTAAAGGCTATGTTGCCAAATTTGGATACATATCTGGGGACCTCCAAAGGAATGATGTCATTAGTCCTCAAGTTGTATAGGCAAAAGGGCCTACAAAATAAAGACAAGACGTTTTGTGGCACAGCATTTCAAAGTGATTTGCAAGACCGTATATATATATATATATATATATATATATATATATATATATATATATATATATGTCATGAGGACCAACCAGCTGAGGCATTGAGGGTGTAGTGATGAGTTTCTAGCAGGCAAACCAGAAACAAATCGTGATGCTGTATGATATAGAACTTCTAGATTAGCTAGTTGTGAAACAGCGGTGCCTCTTTACACCAGATCACTTGCTGCTGCTGTTCTGGGGTGGTGTGAGAGTCCCCTCTGCATGTGGGTACCCCCCCCCCTGCAACCCCGTCGGGCTCGGAGTCTGTGTCGCTGCGTGGGGTTGAGACGCCGCTTCTCAGTCGCTGACCGAGTGAACCTCCCCTGCGACCGCCTTAAAGCCTCTTTTCCCTACTTTCCAGCAGGAGCTCAATGTGCTGCCGAGTGATCGTTGGATAATCGTTTTGGACAAAAAAAAAGTAATCACAAAAATCCTCACTTGGTGGTAAAGTACTGTTACTTACTGTGTTGCTGCATCGGTGGACCCGGGGATTCAAGTGGTAAAGTTTCTGTGGTGCCTGGCTTGCTGCGTGGAACCTTGGGCTTAGGACTGTTTTGGTGCCAAAATTGAAATTCTTGCCAGTGCCTGATTGGTGCCCCTGTGCCATGACGCAGCTGGATCAGAGCCTTATCAACCTATATCAGAGCCCCGCAGCTCATAGAGGACCACTTGCTGCTGCTGTGCTGAGGTGTGTGGGAGTCCCCTCTGCACGTGGGTACCCCCCGCAACCCCGTCGGACTCTGACTCTGTGTTGCTGCGTGGGGTTGAGGTGCCGCTTCTTAGTCGCTGACCGGGTGAATCTCCCCTGCGACCACCTTTAAGTCTCTTTCCCCTGCTTTCCAGCAGGAGCTCAACGTGCTGCTGAGTGATCATCGGACAATTGTTTTGGGCCCCAAAAAAAAAAAAATCACAAAGATCCTCACTTGGTGGTAAAGTACTGTTACTTACTGTGTTGCTGTATTGATGGACCTGGGGATTCAAGGGGTAAAGTTTCCCGCCTTCCCACCCCATTCCCTCCTCCCCTTAAATGCTCTTTGGCCACGCCCCCTGCCTGATCAAGCTTAGAGGTGTAATTTACTTTCTGCCCTGGTTTAGTCTGTCTTTGGTTTTGGCTGCCTCGCTACTTCTGCTCATGAATGGGGCGGTAGGCTGAGGCTGCACTATCTGTAATTCACCCAACCTGATTCCCTGGTCCCCAACCTGGTGGGATTAATCCTGTGTGTATCTTGGGTGCACCCTGCAGTGTCAGTGACTCAGCAGGTAGCACACTTGCCTCTGAGGCCGGGAGATCAGAAGGCTGTGGGTTCTAGCCCCACACCAAGCACTTGGGTTAATATCCCAATACTGACACTGCAGTGCAGCACATGGGGGTTTGGGGAGGGCCAGTTTTGTTAATGCTTCTAATTCCCCCACTCGAGGTCCCCTCGTTGCTGCCTGGCTCGTCGCTTGGCCTAAGCCCAGACACTGGAATGGGGGTCCTCGTGCTTCTCTTGAAGGGAGCTATGTCCATCATACTCACTTGTTCCCTCACCATTTGTCTGCTTGCTGTACTATGCCTCCCTCTGCCAATTGATGATAGCACCCCTCCTGTGGGGGTACCCGTGGTCGCCAATGTTCAGCATGAGGAGTTGGACTTCACCTTCTCCAACCTGATGGCCTGTGCTAGACAGCCTCCCCTGACAATCTGCTGTCTTGATCTCAGGTGCTTCCTGGACCTTGTCACTATGACCAGGCGATTTGGCTGCAAGCCACCTGCCAGGGTTGCCCCCCCAAGACACCTCCTTTGGCTCTTACTGGTGACCCTTGCCCTAACAGGAGACATTGAGCCCAACTCTGGCCCTCCCTATCAAGCCTCATCCTCGCCAGAGGGCTGGATGTCTGGCAAAGGGCTAAAAATTGCCCTCCTAAATATCTGTAGTCTCCTGCCCAACCAGGCTGAACTCCTTGCTTGGGTAACTTACCATAGGCCTGACATCCTTGGAGTTACTGAAACCGAGCTGAAACCGTCAATCTCTGACTCGGCATGTGCACTTCATGGTTATGATCTTGTTAGGCTGGACTGGCAAGGAAAAAAAAGGAGGGGGGGTGGCATTCTGGTCTACTACAGGAGCCACCTCAACCTGTCAGTTCTGTCCAGCCAACACCCACTGCAGTCTCCTTGTGAACTACTTCACACAGTACTGTTATTTGGGAAAACAAAGAAGCTACATATTATATGTACGTATAATCCCCCAATGGGGGGTACGTCGGGGTTGTCCTTCCTCCTTGATTCCGTTGGATTGATGACTGCGCATAATGAGCTATTGATCCTGGCTGATCTCAACCTAAACTGGCTTGGTGGGAATGCCAAGTCGAATGAGCCTTTGCTTGCTTGTCTCTCACTGACTCAACTCATCAAGGAGCCAACTAGGTGGTCAACCACTGGAGGTTCTGGCTCCCTCCTGGATTGGGTCTTGTCCAACAGGCTCAAGAGGATTAGCTAGTCGGATGTTCTTCCTGACTCCATCTCTGACCACTCCCCAGTGTACTGTGTATGGAAGATCCCTGAAAGTTCTTCATAAAATCATTCAAGTTAGGGATTTCTCCAGGTTCGACCTCTGTTCATTTCGTGATGATCTTCTGCATACTGACTGGACCTAGGTGTGGAATGCCCAGGACTCCTCCACAGTAGCTGGTCACTTCCTCAGTGCCTTTGGGGCCCTGCAGAATAAGCATGCCCCTCTCATCTGAAGGAGGGTTAGGGGGTCTGCTACCAAGTGGTTGCATGAGAGCCTTCTTGCCCTCATGAGGGCCAAAGACAAGTGCTGGGCCAATTTTAAGGTCACGTTGGACCAGGCCATATTCCAGCAGTACAGGAGGCTCAGAAATGAGTGTAAAAAAGCAATATGCACTGCCAAAAGCTAATTCTGCAAAGCTGCTCTGCTGAATTCGGCTAAAGACCCCAGGAGTTTCTGGAGGAATATTAAAAACATTGTTAGTGGTTCCTCCTTTTCTGAGACTACCGACGTACTCATCGATGGTGCTAGCTGCAACAATCCCCTTACCATCGCAAATGCATTTAACCTGCATTTCTCTGACTTGTCTGTATTTACCTCTCCATTCTCCTTGACTGGTCATGATAGCTGCGACCTGGTCACTTACCCAATCACTGGTCCCTGTCTCTCGCCCGCTCCTCTGCTTCTGGGCTGTGACAGCCCAAGAGATGCAGATATTGCTCTCTGGTCTCTCCCGCTTCTCCAGTGCTGGCCATGATGGTATGGAACCTAAACTCCTCCATCTTGGTGCCTTTTGCATTGCCTCCCCGTTGGCCCATATTTTTAACCTGTCCCTAACATCTGGGATTGTCTCAGACATATAGAAGGTATCCAGGGTGGTCCCTGTGCTAAAGCAGGGCAACCCTAAAATACTGAACAACTACCATCCGATAGTCATATTGTCTGCGGTCAGTAAACTACTGGAGAAGGTGGTGGCTGTGCAACTCTCGGAGTACATTCAGCACTATGAACTCCTATCTCCTGCACAGCATGGTTTTCGGAAAGGGCATAGTACATCCTCTGCCCCAGTCTCTGTCTCCACCAGAATCAGAACAGCTATGGACCAGGGTAAACTCTCTGGTGCTGTCTTCATAGACCTATCCAAGGCCTTTGACCTTGTGGACCACACCCTGCTTTGCTCTCAGCTTAGGTCCTTTGACATGTTCCCCCCTTCCCCGTCCTTCACTGGTTCTCTAATTACCTACATGGTAGACAGCAGCTGGTCAAATACAGTAAGGTGCTGTCGGGCACCACTACTGTATCCAGAGGAGTCCCCCAGGGTTCAGTACTGAGACCCCTGCTCTTCTCCATTTTTATCAATGCTCTTCCCTCTTCCACTACCCACTGCAGTACCACCCTGTATGCAGATGATCTGGTCATCCTTACTCACTCCCAGGACATTGGGGTCATTAACTGCCAATTGAGTGAGGATTTCAGGAACATCCAGTCCTGGGTTTCGTCCCCCAAGCTTGTTCTCCACCTTAAAAAAACTCAGGCCATGCTCTTTGGATCCCTGGCCAAGATCAAGGCCTCCCCTGCTCCTTTGTGCATCACTGGAATTGACTGTGCTCCAGTCCTTGTCACTAGCACCTTCAGATACCTTGGAGTGACACTTGACCCTTAGCTTGACCTTGTGCATCACATCCAGAATGTCTGTAAAGCTGTAAACTGCACACTGGGTATGGCTTACAGAGCAAAGAGCAACCATACCCCCGCTGCACGACTTGCACTGGCTCGAGGTGTGTTCCTCCCCTCCCTCTGCTACGGGCATTTTCTGTTTGCCCGCACCTCCAAAGCTCTCCTCTCAAGGTGGACTGTTTCCTAAAATAATATTTGCCGTTTTGCGCTTGCGGCCCCTCGACTCTCCCATCACTGTGACCTGTTGAGCAAGCTGAACTGGCTCTCTCCATCTAATTACTTAGACTTTGGCCTGGGGTGCTTCACGGGCAAGGTTCTTTGCACCGGTACCCCCCCCCCCAAATGAATGGTGGAGCTCCTTGTACCGGCTGCCTCCCCTCACTATTTCCTTAGTTCCCTGGGCCCTGCCGTCCTCAAGATACCTGCCACTCTTACGCAGATGGGGGACAGAGATTTTGCATCGTGTGTGCCCAGGTTGTGGAACTCTTTTCCTGTCCAGGTTCGCTCCTCCCTTTCACAGGCTTGCCTGAGAGCCTCCCTATGGAATCACCTTAAGCTCGCCTCAGCATGCGGTTGTACCAAGCCTCCATAATACTCCCCTGTTCCCCGGCACTATTTCCCCTCCTCTCTTTAAGACTTGCCAGGCCACTTGGGGTTTGGCTGAGTTTGTGATTGCCTTCGCCTGATGTTCTGGGCATGCTCTGACTGTGGCTCCACTTCTGTGTGGTCCTGTAGTGTGTATCACAGTATTTATTTGAACTTCAAACTGTATATATTACACTGCTCTTATCTCTATGCATTTTGTACCGCTGTACGAACCTATCTGAACACGTAATGTTTTCCCTGACTCTGTTAATCTGATTATATCTGTACTATGTTGTCCTATGTATTTGAACTGTACTTTCCTGTACTCTCCCGGGTCATACCTGAAAATAGGCAAATGTCTTGTCTAGTGTACTTACCCGGTTAACAAAAGCTAAATAAATAATAAAATCAAGAAGTGGCAAAAGTGTGGCTTTAAGTGATTAATTTCCTTGAGAAGCAGTATTTGTTTTTGTACTGGAAACCTAGCCTTGGACACAGCGTCTTACAGAGGTTTTCAGTATTGTGCTGAGATTTTACTGTCTAACCATAAACCCAGTTATTTAAATGTGTCTACAAGTTCCAGACTGTCATCTTTTAGGCCAGGTTAGGAACACTAGAGGCAGTGGTGCGTGGCAGCTGCTTGCTGCTAAGAGCAGAGATCATGAATTTTGTTTTTGAGACATTAAGGAGACATTTAGAAGCAAACAGTTTGATTTTAAGGGTATTAGATGCTGACTGCAGATCAGCTAGTGCATCAGAAAGCATGGGTCTGGCAACATATAGTACTGTATCAGGGTTCATTTTAGAAAGTCTAAACAGAACCTACATGAGTACTGGATGTCCTCCTGATGCGCAGTGCACAATTACATATGTAATGTAATCATGGGGACAGAACAACTTTGGCTAGAAAGAAACAGAGCTGAATCCATATTGAGCTGCTGTCAAAATGCAGAAAAACATATAGAATAAAGGATGGGGATGTGTGTATTATAAGAATTTAATGTGCTTTCCAGGTGTGGATGCTACATAAATCCCGAGGGCGAGAGCTGCATCCAAGTGGCAGGGAGGACCGGACACTGCATGCACGGCAGGCATGACTGGGAGCTGCATCCACAGCAACTGAGAGACCAACGGCCAAAGCCGCAGTAGAGAAGGCTCCCAGAGGAGCAAAAGTTCGGTGGCTGTAGCCGCAATAGCTGGGGCTCCTACCAGGGTCAATCAGGAGTCTGCGCCAGAAGGCGTGAAAACCAAGAACTTGCGGATGGGTTATAAATTGCCCGAGCCCAGCTGCTCGCTTTTTCTCCCACCCACCCATCTCTTCTCCATTCTTAAATGGTGTAATTGAACCACTCCCAGAAGAGGTCTCACCAGTCAGGTGAGGGCAGGAGGGGTGTACATCAAAATGGAGTGACCACAAGGAGAGCTCTGGGGCAGGGGCTTCATTGACCTAAGGGGGTACTGCATCTCAAAGCCATGGGCCTGTGACTGGGACTTCATTGGCTGGGGCAACATTACATCAAACTGAGGTACTGTGTCACTGCATCACTAACAAAGGTACTGCGGCAGTTACAGGGCATTGAAGCTGCTCTGACAGTTATGAGGACATCACTTGGATACTGTGGGTTCTGTGACTCTAGAGGGAAAATCAGGTGGAGAATGTGACTGAAAGGGAAAATCACGGAAGGGGAAGGTTCTGCTAAAATTGGCTTCTAGCTAGAAGGGACTATAGAGACTGAATGTGTCATTTAGTCAAGTGTTTTCGGGGAAGTCACTGTATTTTTTGTTCAGTGTTATTGGGGAAAGCACTGTAGCATGAAGGGATTGTTTATAGACTAGTGCAGTAAATCAACTAAAGGTGCTTTTACACACAGGTTTTTAAAATGAAATGAGCATTACCTGTGGTGCCGTTGTGCTCTGTTGCGTTTTTAGGATCCCTTTACACTCCACGAGTTTTCCGGCAGCTCCCACCTCCATTTGTGTTTTGGCACCCCCACAGAGCTTGTTGCTCTATTGCTGTTTGTGCACCGCTTTGGAATGACTGTTTTACGCAGCCCGACGAAACAGAACACAACGGTGCAAACCGCGAAAAGCAGAGATTGCGATTTGGACGAACATTCGCCTATGGAACGAAACAGATGCACTTTACACGCAAGGGATGTAACAGAATACTGTTTCCGTAACAGTTGTTCCGTTACATAAACCTGTGTGCAAAAGTGCCTTAAGATTGTAAGGACGCCGGCCCGGTGGCACTGAGGGTTGAGGCGCTGGATACCACACCTCGCTCCACGCGGCCGGGTTGAGGCGGTTCGGACGGGTAGTCGGTGGGGTCGGCCGGGGGAGACAGGCTTGAGCGTCCGGCGACAGCTCGCCTGCTCCGGGAGGGATTCGGCGATGCCCGGCACTTGCATGACCCAGGCGGGCTCGAAGAGGTTTCTAAGCCACTAGGGGATGGCTGGCCGTTGAGCAGCACGGACGCCGTCGCGTACGCATGACGTCAGGGAGGTCGTCAGCTGCTCGGGGAGGGAGAAAAGAGGAAAAAGGAGCCTGCCTCGTCCGGGAAGAGGCAAGGACCTCGGACGTGCCCATGATGTGCCCATGCCCGCCCAACAGACCACGAGACCGACGAAAGTGTAAAGTTACGGGGTTAGAACCCCTCCACCTTGTCCCCGCCCGGGGGGTAAACCTCGGCTCCATGGGGATCCATGGTCTGTGGGGGCAGGGTTCCGGGCAGTGGGATGTCCGGAGGTCATCGCTGAAGGGTCGGAGGAGGCAGGCTGTGAGGAGGATAAAAGAGAAATTTCAAAAAAAAAAAAAGATTGTAAGGACTGTTCCAACTAGGGTGAGGCTGCATTCTAAGCTGCAGATCGAAGCTGAGCTAGATAAGGAGGAGGAAACTGTATGAAGACTGTTGTATGTGTAAGTGCTGATTAAGATAGGGTAAATTAATTTTGCGGGACGGTAGAAAGGGGCAGGGGTACAGGGGCAGGAGAGTAGGGGCAAAAGATGGGGAGAATAATGGGCTGTAATGGATGTGGGGTGGCTGTTTGGATGAACATGCTATGGAGGCTAGGGGGTGTCCAATTTGTCTAAGGCTGAGGAGACTGGAGGCAGAAGTGCAGTGGCTTGGTAGCGAGTTGGAGAGGGTGGGGGAAGGGGATGTGAGAGCAGGAGCAGGATGGCCTCCTCCAGGGAAACATAGACTTTGTCGGCAGATAAGGACCACTTGGCCCACCCAGTCTGCCCATTGCCCTACCTATTGGATAAGCTGCAGATCCTAGTTAACCAACAGCCTACTTCCTCCTACCCCCCACTATAATTGCCTTATGTCTGTCCCATACATTCTTGAATTCCCGCACTGTTCAAAAAGAAAAAAAGGAATGCAGGCAGTTACGGTAACTCATGGAGTACCATGAAGCTCTGTATACACCTCCCTGTAGATATGTAACAGAAGGAGGACCAGGACTGGTGAGAAGGGTATCCATGGTGGTGAAGGAAGGGAGATGGGCAGGCCTGGCCAGTTTCAGGCAGACTCCAAAGGTCAGGGACACTGTTTTCTTGGTGATGACCAGGAGCTGGCTGGAATGAGATTGCCACAGCCGTAGTCCAGGGGCCTGAGGTGTAGAGAACTGTGTTATTGGCATACATGTGAATATGTGAGTTGACAGAAGCATAGTGGAGGTGATTGAGGAAAATGGGAAAAAGCATGTGATTCAGGATGGAGCCCTATATGATTCTGGTCTGGATTTTGAGTGGGGGGAACAGGACACCTCCTACCTGTACCAACTGCTGACAGCCCAAGAGGTAGGAATGGAACCATTCAACAGCAGGGGCTGGGAGGCCGGCATAGCTCTGTTTGTCCAGGAGGAGAGGATGGGCCACCAAGCCAATAGCATTAGCTACTGTAGATGAATGAAAATGGCCATTACGATGTGCACCTGATCCATGCCAGAGGGGACAGAGCCAGTGACATGCAACAGGGAGGAGACAGTGGAGTGGTGCAAGGGGGAATGGAAACTGGAGGAGTGGAGGAAGTCAGAGAGGCCTAGAGCAGACCAGTTTCTCTTGCAGCTTTATTAACCTCTTGTTGTCTGAAGGGGGTGACCAGAAGAGCAAGGGAAGCAATTGTTCCCCTTTACTAGGCCCTGGTCAGGCCCCATGTGGTGTATCGCATGGAGTTCTGAGCTCCTTAATACCAAAAGAGCACTAAAGGAGTCAAGAATGTGCAAAGCAAGGCCTAAAATTACCAGATGCATGGGATGGAAACTATGAGGAGAGCCTAGGCCCTCGACATGTTGTTCGCACTGGAGAAAAGGAGGCTGAGAGGGGACATGATCTCAGTCTTCTGCAAACTCAAAGATAGCGATATGATTGCAAATACAGAGAACTTTCAGCTGAGGAGTGGTAAATTCGGGAGTAGCATTAGTAGGTACGTTTTTCCCAGAGGGTGGTGAAGGCATGGAACAGTCTAGCAGATTAGGCAGAGGATATAAGGACAGTAGAAGCCTTCAAGGTAAGCCTAGACAGATTTCTGCTTACCAAGGGAATAAAGAGGTACCCCATTAGTAGAGTGGGTAGGGAATTCCATTGAATTATACATGTTTGCACTGAATTCTTAGGGAGGAGCAAGAGTTGCATGCAACCTGAACCAAGTGAAGAGAAGAGGTCGGGGTATGGGGCCACAGACTGTAGAAGGGCCAGCAGTAGGGGGAATAATTGGAGTAGCAGGAAGGATCCAATGCATGGCAGTACAGCAGGGACAGGAAATAGGTTTGCGATGCTGGCTATGGTGGGAGGTGAGGATGGAGGGGATCTCTGTGAGGGGGCAGGAGTAAGAAGGTGGAGCGGGTGCCCAGGGGGGCAACATTTGTCCAGAGCTGGTGGGTAAGGTTAAAGGGTGGAGGAGTCAGGCAAAAAGGGTGGATGAGGGAATCACAACTGAGGTGGGGAAGGGGGCCCCGGTGCGAAGAGGAGGGAAGATGGAGTTAGACACGGAGCTTTGGGGGGGAGGGGCTCAGACAGGGTGAGCTCTAGGGGAGGGGACAAACACAGGGGCAGGGGATGGAGACAGCACAGTGAGTAAGATTGTGAAGCAGAAGTGCAAGTGGGGGATGCGGATGGACAGACTGGGGTGGAACCTCAAAGCAGTAACATGGAAAAGGGGGAAGGGAGGAGAAATGAGGAAGGGAGTGTACTAGTGCTGGGAGACTCTGTACTGAAGGTGGTCAGGTGGGAAAGTAAAGGGGAAAGACATAGTCGCATATGGGTAGAGTCTGTACCTGGGTTGGCGGCAGGTAGGGCAGGACCGTCTATTCTCAGGTGCACAAGAAGGGGAAGGCTGAAACCACATGCCATGGTGCACTTGGAGAAGAATGACCTGGCAGGTGAAATGGTGGAGGTGATAAGGGAGAGGTTTGAGAAACTGGAGAGGTTGTTCAAGGAGGTAGGGGGATCAGTGGCCTTCTCTGAGGTGCTACCGGTGCCCTGCGTAGGTACGGCGAGGAAGGGTAGGATAGAGGAGTTCAACACCTGGCCGAGGGAATGGTGTTGATCCAAGGGGTATGGGATAGTGGGGGCTGGGGTAGGGTTTGGGACAATAGTGAGCTGTTCGCAGGGGACAGATTACACTTGAGCAGCGAGGGGCAGAGGGTGTTAAAAGGGATAGAGTGGTGCATAGGGACAAAAGTTAATTTAACTAGGCAGGGGGGTGGTGAGAGGGCACCTGGAAGGAGAGGTCTCCGAAGGGGGGAGCCAAAGGAGCCTACCCCCCATGCCAACAGGGATGGATCCAGAGTGGGGTCGATGGAGGGGGTTAAGAAGGGCAAGACAAGGGGTATAGAAGGAAGGGGAGCAACTTGGAAGGTTGTCTCCTTGAATGCTAGAAGCATACAAAACAGAACTTCAGAACTTCTGGCTCTGCTGGCTGGGTTGGGGGGTGGACATAGCGGCCATCACCAAAACATGGACCACCAATACCAGGACTGGGACCTAATGATCCTGGGGTATAGGATCTTCAGGAAGGATGGGAAAGGGGGAGGGGTGGTGATTTACGTGAGGGCGGGGATTTAGGAGTGCAAGGGAGGAGGGGAGAACTGAGGCCTTGTGGGTGCAGTTCCAGGGCACGAGAAATAGGACTCTCAGGATGGGGGTGGTATACATGCCACTGGCTCAGGAGGATGACTTGGATAGGGAGTTAGCAGAGCAAATTAGGAACGTGTGCAGGAAGGGTAATACAGTGATCATGGGGGACTTAAATCCATCAGGAGTGGATTGGGGTACCCCAGTCGCATCGAGCACCAGGGAACAGATACTCCTGGAAGCATTCCAGGACAGCTTCCTAGCACAGTTGGTTACCAAGCTGACTAAATTGGGTAATGCACTGGATCTAGATCTATCCAACGGGGAGACTGTATGGGAGGTGAGGGTGGCGGACCCACTGGCAAGAAGTGACCACCTATCTGTGTAGTTCATGCTCAACATGAGCAGGAAGGCGGTGGGTACAAGGACCACGGTGGTTGACTTCAGAAAAGCTGACTTCAGAAAGATGGGTGAATTCTTAGGGGAGTACCTGGCAGAAATTCAGTCGCACTGGGATACAAACCAGAAATGGAAAAAAATCAAATTGGGGCTTGTGGAGGCTACTGGGACCTGTACCACACTGCAGAGCAAGAAGGGAAGAGCTAAGAAGCCAAGCTGGATAAGTAGGAATGTTTTTAGATAAAGTGAGGGCAAAAAGAACAGCATTTAGTAGATACATGAAATCCGGAAGGGGGAAGATAGGGAGGAGTACGTGAAGAAGTCCAGAGAAGTTACCAACAGTGTTAGAGCGGCTAAGGACTCCAGGGAACTGAGGTTGGTTCAGGGAATCAAGGATGGGAAGAAGGACTTCTTCCGATACATAAGGGAAAGAAGGAGCTGCAAGGACCAGGTAGTGAGGATCAAGAAGGACGAGGGGTGGGCAGAGAAAGGAGCAGAACAAGCAGAAACACTGAATGAGTACTTCTGTTCCGCATTCATGAGGGAGAAGGGCGGGCAGCTTCTGCAGGAGGTGTGGAGGGGGTGACAGACTGGGCGATCACTGAAGGCAGGATACTGGAGGGTCTTAGGGCTCTGAGGGTGGATAAGGCACCAGGACTGGATGGAATACATCCCAGGGTACTGAGGGATCTGGCGGAGGTACTGGCTGGGCCTCTGGCGGACGTATTCAATACCTCCCTGGACATGGTGGGTGTGCCACAGGGCTGGAGGATGGCCGACATGGTGCCCTTCCATAAAAGTGGCCCTAAAGATGAACCAGGCAATTACAGACCTGTAAGCCTGACATCCATCGTGGGGAAGCTGATGTAGACAATCCTGAAGGAGAGACTGGTGACATTTCTGGAGGATAATGGAGTCCAATATGGTCAATAGCATGGGTTTGTCTTGGGAAGGTCCTGTCAGACCAACCTAGTTGAGTATTATGACTGGGTAATGAAGGAATTGGACAAAGGTCAAGCGGTGGATGTCATATTTTTAGACTTCAGCAAGGTCTTTCATTCAGTGTCACATGGGAGGTTGGTGGGGGAAACTGAGGTATGTGGGGGTTGGGGCTAACATGGTTAAATGGATCAAAAATTGTCTACAGAGGAGACAGCAAAGGGTAGTGGTGGTGGTGGGGGGAGTTTTCGTCTCCAAGGGCAGTGACGAGTGGGGTGCCACAGGGATCGGTGCTGGGGACAGTGTTGTTTGGGATATTCATAACAGACATCTCGCATTACATCAGGAATAAGATCAACACCTTTGCTGATGATACGAAGTTGGGGGTGGTGGTGAGCAACATAGAGGGATGGCAAAAACTGCAGAACGACCTGACCAAACTGGAGGAGTGGTCGGAAGAGTGGAAGCTGGGGTTCAGTGCTAAAAAGTGCAAGGTGATGTACTTCAGAGCAAAGTTCCCAAGGAGGAGCTATCAGCTGGGTGGAGTACAGCTAGGAATCACCGAGGAGGAAAAGGGTCTGGGTTGGTTGTAACTGGGAAAATGAACAACTCAGGGCAGTGCAGGAAGGCAGCAGCAAAGGCCAACAGGATTCTGTGGTGTATTGGGAGGGGAATCTCCTCCAGGAACAGGGAGGTGATCCCACCTCTCTACAGGTCACTGGTCAGGCCACACCTGGAGTACTGCGTGCAGTACTGGCACCCACATCTAAATGGTAGTGGTGGTGGTGGGGGGAGCTCTCGTCTCCAAGGGCAGTGCCGAGTGGGGTGCCACAGGGATTGGTGCTGGGGACAGTGTTGTTTGGGATATTCATAACGGACATCTCGCATTACATCAGGAATAAGATCAGCACCTTTGCTGATGATACCAAGTTGGGGGCGGTGGTGAGCAACATAGAGGGATGGCAGGGACTGCAGAACGACCTGACCAAACTGGAGGAGTGGTCGGAAGAGTGGCAGCTGGGGTTCAGTGCTAAAAAGTGCAAGGTGATGTACTTCAGAGCAAAGAACCCAAGGAGGAGCTATCAGCTGGGTGGAGTACAGCTAGGAACCACCGAGGAGGAAAAAGATCTGGGGTGGTTGTAACTGGGAAAATGAACAACTCAGGGCAATGCAGGAAGGCAGCAGCAAAGGCCAACATGATTCTGTGGTGTATGGATTCTCCTCCAGAAACAGGGAGGAGATCCCACCTCTCTACAGGTCACTGGTCAGGCCATACCTGGAGTACTGTGTGCAGTACTGACACCCATATCTAAAGAAGGATATCTGACTACTGGAGGGGGTACAGCGCAGCGCAACTAAGATGATCCAGGGACTGGGGGAAAGGCTATACGAGGAGAGGCTGCATGAGTTGAATATGTACTCCTTGGAGGAGAGGAGAGGAGAGGAGAGATCGGGGGATATGAGTGAGACCTTCAAGTACTTAAAGAGGATTAACAAGACAGGTACAGAAGGGATATTTAAGTTAATGGCGGGGAGAGACACAAGAGGTCATGGTCTTAGATTGGAGGGGAGAAGATATAGGAGGGAAATGAGGAGACTTTTCAGGGAGAGGGTTGTGGCTGAATGAAACTCTGCCAGAGAGAGGTGGTATCCTGCAAGACAGTGGGGGTTTCAAAAGGAATGGGACAGGAGGGGGGGGTTACTGTATAGGGGGAGGGGCAGCTGCAAGATGGGGTGCTAGCTGCACATTTGCGAGACGATGAGACCATGTAGCCTGTTTCTGCTGGCAAATTTCGTATGTTCGATATTTATTTATGTGGGACGCTGACTCACTGGGTATGAAACAAGGGTCAAGTGAAAAAAATAATAGGACATATTGTTCAACCGAACCCAGATTTGTAAAACAGGCATTTAAAACCATTATTACGAAAAGCAGGTTGTCCCCAAGGGAGAAGAAAAGGTAGGTCAAAATTGAAAACTGTGTGGCAATTCTCCCAATCCACCACTCTAAAATGAGCACTGCTGTATCATCAGCACAGCAGTAAAGATTAACATCACCTATTTAGCCCTGAGTTAATTTGTCTAAATCATAAACAGCAGAGGGCCTAGGACAGATTCATGGGGAACTGCTTTGAGTATCTGGGAACAAGAAAACAGGATTCCATCAGATTTCAGTTGCTGCCACCTGCCAGTTACATAGTTTCTGAAGCAACACAGAGCATGGGGGCCAGTACCAGTTTCAGACAGTTTAAGCAGCAAAGTCTGGTGGTCTGCTATGTTAAAGGACTTACTAAGGTCGAGAAAATTAGCTACATTGGTGAGCTTTCGGTCCAGGGCGGAAAATCAGTCATTCATAACCTTAACTAGTGCAGTTGAGATGATGTGCAGAGCTCTTAAACCAGACTGAGTTGGGGTGATTTTGTTATTATATAAGCAATAAAACCTGACAGGGTGTGGATTATTGGTGACTACCTGCACGCCCGGGGCATGATGAGGCCTACTGCCACAGCAGAGGGCCTTAGTGCCCCTGGAAGTGAAGGTATCCACCAATACCCCACACGCTTAAGGGTCTTCTTGTGCTTAGAAAATGGGTTAAACAAATAAAAAATATCTAAAAAAATAAATGCACAAAAAATGCAATAAAATATTACTTTGAAAATGTCAGTCCTTCCACAGAGGGTTTGTACCTGTCAATCATTTGTTCTGTGCACATGCAGTAGAAGGTTTGTTTGTTTATTTACCATGGAACATAAAGAATTCAATATTCTGCAGTATTCCTTTAATAGAACCCCCCCCCCACCTCGAAGAATGGAATGTTAACATGAAATGCATGAATTCAAAATTCCACTGCCATATACTCATACAGACACACACAGGCCTCATATGGAGCAAGAAACTCTGTTTTATGTGGGGCAGGGTTAGAGGCTGACATTGACAAGCTGGTTAGGCTATGAGGGTGATTTTTCATGGCCATTAAAGGAACACCAGAAATAAAAAATCTGACAAGTACTTCATGTTTTAAATTTTTTTTTTTTATAAGAAAGGGATCATGAGTAAAAAAGAACATTAAATTATTTATGCATTTTTTTTTAATTTAAGGGAATTTTATTTTTAGGGCCTTTTTGAAGGTTTTTATATAGGAGTAAAGGTGGCAGCCATGTTTGCGATGGAGGTCAAGAATGAGTGAAGTGGCTCATGAATTCTGTATTAGATATGTCCAAATTCCAGCTCTTATGTTGGACCTTTTCTTTACAAGGGGTATTGACACATAAACATATGTCAATGGAATGGCAGCCGCCAGTCACACTACAGTATTTAACTTACCCGTTCTCTAAGGGTGAGATGCTCACAAAGTTGGTCACTGACTAATTTTTCTAATAATTTAGCTAGGACAGGGACTATGGAAATAGGCCTGTAATTACTTACAGAAGTTCCTGTCATCAGATTTGAAGAGGGGGGATAATATGTGCCATTTTCCAGAGTAAGGGTATTTCATTACTGTTTTGTGAAAGGTTAAAGAGGCGAGTTATTGGGACAGTCAGCACAGTGTACCCAGCTCTGAGGAAGAACGGCTCTATATTGTCAGCCCCTGGGCTCCTCTTCATATCTAGATACAGAAGGAGATCTTCCACCTCAGGGTTTCCCCTAATGCATTTATGCATGGAAGTGCCCCCATCCTTTTGCAACACCCCCATGTTAAAAGCAGAACATTGGTCCCCAGTATTGTTACAATTCCAGCATTTTGCGGAACCTCACAGAGGAAAACAGCAACAGAAAGGTGGCCCAGAGCCACGAAGAAACATGTAGAAAGAAAGAGAAACAAACTCTTACATAAACAATTGGGGAGAAAAATCAAAGATCCCAGAAGCAAACCATGAGAGTAGCTCCTCTATTCTTTGACAGATGCTCTCATCCTTTCAAAATGTTCTAGGGGGAAACACTGCATCAGTTTAAAAGTGATGGGCTGGGAGCGAAAGGGGTCAGATTGCTGTTGTCGGGTAAAGATTGTGCTGAATTTGGGAGTGGGAACGTGGCATCAGGTGATTTATCAAATTCCAAGCCAGCAGATGCAAAGTGAGACTTTGACTATGAGTTGCTTATCTGTGGTGGTCCTGCAGTCCACCATAAGGTGCATAGGTACCGAGAAGGGGCAATATTTGTCCTTCTGAAGTCTTTACTAGGTTCCAGAATTATGAGGAGTCGTTTTTGTTCATTTCTAGATGAGACAAATAATAGTTAGCTTTGACACAGTAGTTCCTTTTTTGCCTAAATAAAGGCCAGTCATGTAGAAATTTAAAGAAAGCCTGTTTCAGATCCGTTGATTATCTCTGTGTCTCAGTGCACATTTTAGATCTTGCCTAAACCAAGGGCAGTTTCTCTTTTTCACTCATAACTTCACTAAGGGCGCATGTTTGTTCATGGCAGAGATTAGTTGCTGATTTGGAAGTTCGGAAGCACTAGGGGAGATGACTAACAAAACCAAAATCGTACAGATGAAAAAAGTCTTTCATTCTTGATTCTCGAAAGATCACCACTTGAACCTGAAAAGATTTGAACTTCTAGGTGACTGTGCATAAGCTAATAAACCCTCTTTCTTAATTTATAAAAGCTAATAAACCCTCTTTCTTAATTTATAAAAGCTAATAAACCCTCTTTCTTAATTTATAAACGCTAATAAACCCTCTTTTTTTAATTTATAAATTCAATCAGAAAATGTAAATTTATAAGTGGATGTATTGTATATTCCTAGAAACATAGAAATCGACAGCAGATGAGGGCTGCTGGGTCCACCCACTTGGACCAATTGTGTTTTTTTTTTTATTATCATGATTATTATTATTATGAAACCCTCTACCCTACCCCCACGATTCCCTTGTGCCTATTACAGGCATTTTTGAGTCTATTTACTGTTTTCGCCCCCACTACCTCCTCTGGAAGGCTATTCCTGGTGTCCACCACCCTTTCTGTGAAAAAGTGCTTCCTCACATCCTTCCTGTATTTACCCCCCTTCAACTTTGTATTATGCACCCTTGTTTTATATTCAGTTTAACACACAGGAGACATGACGGGAGGTAAAAGCTGATGGTGCCCTTTTCCCTTTTATTAAGCAACTGATGGGCCCTGGGACTTGAAGGAACAGTGATTCCAGAAGCTAAATCCCACTGTTCATGACTCTCCTTGCTGACTTCCAACCTGTATATTTAATTTTATTCATTTGCCACACTCCACCCCTCCCCCGCCACTACCACCACTACTTAGGCTGATTATTCCTTCACAAAAGGACTAGCTTTTGTTTACTTGTTTCCTCCAAGTGATTTTATTTTCAGTTCATTATGCAGATGATAAAATTACACCTTACCTTGTAGTCAAGTATCTTTCCAGACTCCTATTACCTGATTATACAGAAGTACACTTATGTCTGATTGCAGCGCCATTTGCATATTCACCCCCCACAACAACAAAAAATAATAAGGGAGCAAAGTGTTCATTTTCCAGCATATTTGTTGAACTGATTTTGTATCACAAGGTAGAAACAAGTTGCTTAGAAACTCAGTGCTGAACCTGGCTACACTAAAACCACTTTTCTTAAGTCACTTAGTAACATACTGTTGCGGTGGTGGGAAAGACTTAGGTCCTATCTTGCCTGCCTATCCATATCCAGTCGTGGGAAGTGATTATACCACCATTTAAGTACTGACACCTATTTAAGCTCAACTGCCGAAGTTTTACCCTGACTCATTCTCCCTTGGAAATCTGTCTTTTTTTTATTTTTTATTTAGTTGTTTAACCAGGAGTAGCACACTAAGCTGAAAGCTTTTTTACAGGAGCGACCTGGGAGCACAGGGAAGTTAAGTGACTTGCTCAGGGTCACACAGTATGCAAGTGAAAGCTCTGGGATTCAAACCCAGGTCTGGTCTGCTGGATGTCACCAGATTTGCAGCTCAGAGCCTTAAACCACTGTGCTATACTGCCTCCCTGTCTAGTTGTGCTTTGATAATAATAATAATAAAAATGTATTTTTTTAAGTGCAATATCAAATATCAACATGCTGTACAATCACACTCTAAAATAAACACAAGTAAATAAACCATAGCACTATTAAATATTAAATATCCAATATTAAAGCACTAAAAGTCAGAAAATACTAAATATCAGGGAATGCACATGCAAATAAATGTGTTTTTAAAGCAATTTTAAAGCTCTCCACTGTCTGGCATTCTCTCACTTGACGAGATACGGAATTCCACAGAGTGGGGGCAGCAAAAGCCCGAGCTCCAGAAGACTTCAAATGCACCCTGGGAATCTCCAGCAATCCCTCGTCGGTTGAGCGGAGTGGTCTGAGGGGGCAGTAGGGATTCAGAAGCGCTTGTAGGTAACTCGGACCCAAGCCATGGAGGGCTGTGAAAGTTAGCAAGCCAACTTTAAAGGTGATCCGCCACTGAACAGGTAGCCAGCCCAGTGCAGAGCGCGTAGCACAGGTGAAATATGGCTGGATCGAGTAGACCCAGACAACAACCTGGCTGCAGCATTCTGCACTAGCTGCAGGCAGCGGATATCAACCCCAGGAAGCCCTAGGTATAGGGAGTTACAGTAGTGAAGATGTGAGGTCACGAATGCGTGGACCAGAGTTGGAAGATTGCCAGATGGAACAAGTTGTTTAATCCGGGAGATGTTCCTCAGATGCTAAAAGGAGGATTTGACCACAGTTGACACCTATGAACGCAGCGTCAGCCCATCGTCAAAAACCACCCTCAGATTCCGCACTTGCTCAGAGGTCAGGAGCTGAGAGCCCCCTGGCAAAAGCCGAGAACTTCAATAACCGACCCTCAGACGGCATCCTGGCTCACTCAACCAGCACCTCCGTCTTGTCAGGTTCAGCCTAAGCCAACTGGAATTCATCCAGTCTTGGATTTCGGCGAAACAGTTGGAAAAGACCGAGAGCGCACTATCCTGGTCGGGCACAAAAGACAGGTACAGCTGAGTATCATCTGCATAACAGTGAAAACTCAGCCCGTACCATCTTATAATGTCTCCTAATGGGAGCATGTACACTGCAAAAGCCCTGAATAGAGCTAGCTTCCACAACTGTTCTCAGTCTGCTGTTGTACGTGTACTGTATGTTGCAGGTTTGATTCATTTCATTTGAGATGCCCCTGCCATCCTAAAACTTTCAACATTAAAAGACAACACGAGACAAATGTTGAGCCCCTACTCATACCTCAGCTCCCTACCCTATGACCCTGACCCCTAGTCACTATAACTCTAAATGGCTAAGGGGTCAGGAAACCCCCTGAATCTAGTTACACCTTCCTGTCTCTGACAGTCCATTGGTGCCATTCAACTGTCTGCCCTAACAAGGATTTCCTTTGCAACTTGTTGGTAGTTTGAGATGGGCATTCTGCCTGGAACTTCAGTAATTCCTGTTACTGTACCGCACCAGTTGTACCCACCCATGCAGTTGAACAAGTACCACTGCTTAGCTGTTCCACAGCACACTACACTGCACTCCACCCATAACCTATTGTATCACTCAATGTCTAAAGAAGTCTCCCTCAGTAGGAGGAAGCTGTATGTTACCTTTGATACTGTGATTCGGCAGATAGTCTCCTGCAGACTACCCTGTGGACTACCCTGCAGACCCCCCTCCTCCAACCCCATGGCCCTCATGCCTTGGGGTTGCTCCTGTGATGTGTTCCTTGCACCTGTAGCCTTTAATTACAAGGATGAATAGCACCCCATAGGCTGCTAGCAGTCATGCAGTGTAGTCACAGTGTACTCCGCCCGGTCACCAATTTTCAAATACATAAATAAATGCAATTTCAGTCGCCCTACAATGGTGGCGCCAAATCCAGCCGCCAAGATCCTGCACCTCAATCTACCTCAAAAGCCGCCTCCTTCCCTCAAACAACTCAGCACAGTATTTTCATTTTTAAAAATCTAGGCAGTGAACATTCAGCCCTTACCACCACTTCCAGTAACCTTCTGCACTCGACTACTGAGTGATTGTTCAAACATGTACTGTACAAATTTATAGAGCTTCCCTTCCCCGTCTTCTCATTAGGGTACCCTGTAATCCCCTTGGTAGTCCGGCATATTTCCAGGCTGCTGGAGGGCACCAGATTAATTGTTTCCATCTATTCAATCTGTTGCTGATACTCTTGAGTATGCAGTAGACTCATGTTCACTTACTCAGTAGTTCATGACCCCTCTTGTCTACTTTTCACAGAGATGAACATGTTAAGGTTTTCAAGTCTCTCCTCAATGTGTCGTCTCCTATATGCATGATCATTTTGGTGGCTCTGCTGACACCCTTTTTGCTGCTTCAGTGTCCTTTTGCATTGAGAAGCCTAGAACTGCACACAGTACTCCAGTTGGGCTCTGACCAGGGCCAGGATTTAAAGTATCAGAATTACTTCCCTTGCTGTGCAGGTCACACCCCCACCCCCACCCCCCGTGATGCACTGAAGCATTCTACTGGCCTTTCTTGACACTGGCTGTGCACTGCTTGCTTGCCACGTTTCAGCCCCACATCTTTTATTATCCACAGGTTTCATTCTCCACTGCAGAAAGAGGAGTCCCATACAGCTTTGGTTTCCTCCCAAGGGAGTGTCTCGAATTTGGCTACACTGAATCTGAGACTAGCAGTTTGACCAGTCATTTGGTTTATTCAGTTCCTCCTGAGGTTTGCTTCTAGCTTCAAAGGAGTCAACCTCCTAGACTAGCTTAGTGTCATTGAAGAACTCAGAGGGACACTGTCACCTTTTATCTGATTTTATGGCCCCAGTGGAGAAAGATGCCTGCACGTATCTGTAATACTGGACATACCGTTGCTTGGTCCTGCTTATTTTAAAATGCTCATTTTAACCCTTATTTCACATATTTCAATATCTCCCCATCCCAAGTGAAATCCTGGGTGGTCTGTGAATGCCACCCATACACTTTTAATATGGCGCAGAAGTGCCAGTAAACTCGTGCATGCCCAGAGTTATGGCTTTATATTTCAGATAAGGATTTTGATGCGTTAAAATGCTCATTTTAGCACCGCATTAACTTTTTTATGCTCAGGAAAGTGTCTAGTATTAGAAAATCACTTTAGCTTACAGGGCATGATTCAAGCTTGTTCATGTAGGAGTTTACTGGCAGTTTTGCGCCATGTTAGACGTGCACACGCAGCACCTGCAGACCAGCCAGGATTTCACTCTGGATGGAGAGATACTGAAATATGCAAAATAAAGGTTAAAATGAGCATTATAAGATCAGCAGAACCAACCAATAATATATCCAGTAATACAGATATGTGCAGATATTGTTTTCCACTGGGGCTATAAAAATTGGCTAAAAGTTAATGGTGTCCCTTGAAGCAGCTGGCTGTAGACTCCAGTGTCTAGATCATTAATGAAAATGTGAACAGTGGTGGCCCTAGCACTGATCCCTGAAGGACGGCACCAAGTACTTCTCTCCACCTTTCATGGTGCCCGTCCACCACAGCCCTCTACTGCCTGCCCCCAAGCCAGTCAGCAGTCCACCTTTTGTATGCCTCATATATACCACATTGCTGTACTTTATCCAAAAGCTTGTCATGTGCCAGCTTCAAAGACTGTGCTGAAGTCCAGAAATGCTACATCTATGGCTCTGCCCCTCTCCACCTCCCTTGACATGCCCTTAAAGAAGGCGCTCAGCTTGGTTTGGCATAGTCTGCCCATAATGGAGCCATGTCGATCACATTCAAGTGCTCTGTTATTCTGCCGTTGATAAGTGAGTTCAGGACTTTGTCCATCACTAATGTTTGGTTAACCAGTGTGTTTTAGCTGGGTTCAACCTTGCCCAGTTCTCTCAGAGAGAGACCTCATTGACCACTTATTCTTTTGGCACCACACCTGTTGTAACAGATTCATGAAAGATTTCTGCAAGTGGCCCTGCTTGGTGTTCTTTAACTCCGCTGTGATCCTGTAGTGTGTATCCTGCCTGCAGCTTGGAATTTACCAGGCTTGGATTTCCTCCAGGTTGTCAGCTACTATGGTGGCTGTGATGCCCACAGACTGCATTGTGTTTATTCCTGGTATCTTGGGTCCTACCAGTGAGCACCCTTCCTTCTTTCTGGCAGCCGTTTGATGAACATTAAAGCAAAATATTTGTTTAGAATCTCAGATATCACCTTGGCTCCCCCACCACCCCCCAATTTCCCGTTTTCATGGGTCCAATACAGATTGTTCATATATTACCACATTCCTCAATGCGGATGTGGCTCTCATTTTTTCCTTTCTAAATTCAATGTGGTCTGTGACAGGCATGCCCCTCTTTGGAAGGTCCATGTTAAAGGAAAACGGTCATTTGCAGGGGCTCCCACCCCTGCAAACCTTACCCTCCAGTTAAGCTTTTTTCCAAAAAGCACCTTTTTTTGACTCCAGGAAAATAATTTAATTGACAAACGAAAAGTCTGCTACCCGGAAGTATGGCGGACTGTCAGGCAGCTCCATTAACTATAAAGGTGTGGCGCCGCACCCTGCGCTTCAATACAAATCCATTGAAGTGCAGGGTGTGGTGCTGCATCTTTACAGTTAATGGAGCCGCCCAATAGTCTGCCATACTTACGGGTAGCGGACTTTTCATTCGTCAATTAAATTATTTTCCTGGAATCAAAAAAGGTGCTTTTTGGAAAAAAGTTTAACCTGAGGGTAAGGTTTGCAGGGCCGGGAGCCCCTGCAAATGACTGTTTTCCTTTAAAGGCTTCCACCTCGCCTAGGTCTCTTGAGCTTATTGTCTACCTCAGGGCTCTCAATTGAGCCTGACATCTTTACAAGTCCTCCGACTCTTCTGTGGACCTTGTATCAGAATACCTGTACTAAAGCCACCAGACTATCCAGAACTGAATACTTCTCTTCAAATCTCCAGATAAAAACCCATCAAAGTTAAGGAAGGTCATTTATTCCCCTTTCAACCACTCCAGTCGTTACACTAAGCTCTTCAACAGACTCTGATCCCCTTGGTGTTGCCTGCTGCTTTTAACAATTTTCTTCTACCTGTGCTGTCACTCTGCTTCTCTCCCCTACTCTGCTTCCTCCTTCCTCTCACCTCAAAATCTTGAACCTTCTCTCCCATCTGTTCTGCATCTACTCTTTCTGCCCTTCTGCTGCTGGACCCAGCTAAATTTAAGTGTCTTGATGAGCTTGACTCTAAACTTCTCCACCTCTCTGCACCTACAATTTCTGCCCTCTTTAACTTCTCCTTTCTCACCAGTGGAGTCCCAGGTGCCTGGAAGAGGACCAAGGTTCTCCTTTTCTATAAGGGTGGTGACCCCTCTGCTTCTGGTAACTGCTGCTCTATCTCCCACACTTGACTGCTGGAAAGTTGAAAGAACAGTTGGTGCTTTCCTTAACTCTTCATCTTTCCTCAGCTCGTACCAGTCTGGTTTCAAGAAGATCTTTTCATCCATCTCTTGCCTTATGTTGGCCTGATATCATCATGAAAGAAATGGATAAAGGCATGCTTATGTCCACCATCTTTGTTGTTTTTAGCTAAGGCATTCAGCACTGTGGCCCATACCCTCCTCTGTGACCAGCTTGGTAATGCCAGGTATCCAGACATTGCAGTCAAGTGGTTCAGCTCTTATCTGGTAGAGAGATCCCAAGCTGTCTTTGTAGGTGGAGCTCCCCCTCCGTTCTGATTGGGTCAGGTACCCCCCCCCCCCAGGCTCTGTCTAGGGCACCATCCTGTTCTTGAACTTTGACCTCACCAGTGCCTGTGTCTCTGTAAATATCCATATGTACAAGCAGGACACCATGCTTTATGTTAGTGGGACTGTTCCCCTGAATTGGTGGTGCAACTCCACTAAGACTTAAACAATGCCCAACACTGGTTCCACATAAACTATCTCACAGGAAACACCAAGAAAACAGTCTGCATTCCCTTTGGTACCAGGCAGCAACTGGCAAATATCCAGTCCACCCTAGTCTTCAAGATTCTAGATGGATCCCCTTGGAGGAAGTCAACTTTTAATTACCTAGGGATCTGACTGGATCATCACCTCAACTTTTCCTGCCATATAGATGCTGTCCAGAAAGAAAATTCCTACCAAAAACCTGGTGCACTATATCAGAACAAGTTGTATATCCTACTCCCCATTCATCGGAAAATTGTTGTAAAAATGATTCTCGCAGCTTTTGACTATTGGAATGTGGTCTGTAGTGCATTCCTTAAAACCACCCAGTCCAGACTGAGCCCACGTTTCCATTCCTTCTGTCTCTGTTTGCCCTGAAACTCCTCCTTCATGATCACATTGCTCATGTCTGCTCCTGTGCCTGGTTTTTCCTTCCATACCATGTCCTCTCTGTCTTCCCCCTGCCTTCGTCTGTACTGCTAACATTCCAAGGTTAAATCCTCTTATCTGTGATCCTTTTACCTTACAGTTTACTTGGTATAGCTCTTTCCATTTTGTGGTGTGGAAAAGTTATATTTTGTGTTCATTTTTGTAAAGTTTTTAGTTGTCAAACTCCACGTGCTGCTGTGTACGTAATGTTGCATTTAATACTTTCCATGGTATTGAGTTGTATATATTATTTGTAGTCTGCTATGTATTGTATGCCATACTGTCTCCCCTTCACACAGCAGGAAGTGAGCTGTTAGGCTCTGAGGGCCTTCCTGGTCAGTTCTTTTAAATACATAAATCCCCTCCTCTTTCTTCCTCTGACCAGCTGGGCATCATGCTTCATCAAGCAAGACCCCCCCAACTTATATATAAGTATTATACCAGCAGATTGCAAGGCTGCTATAAAAGTACCAACAATAGAAATTGGCAGGATGAACTACCTAGTGTAGGAGACGGATGTGGTACTATTCAGAGTAAGGCCCAACTAATCCTGCTAGCACAGGCATTGGCATGTTAAGCTTACACATGGGGATCATGAAAGATGTATAATGTTTTCCACACACTCTCTATTCCAAGACAAGAAGTGTGGGCATGAGCATTATGGCTTGGGGACAGTGACTGGTGTCTGGTGACGGCCATGACCAGATGATGGAAGTGTATAGGGCCTAGCCTGCCAGGGCAGGCAATGTCAAGTTGTGGTTATATGGAGGGAGGGAGTCATCAATACCCCCCCAGCATTGTCAAGGTGATCTCTGCCAGGGCAGGCATTGGTAGGGCTTGGGTGGCCCGTCCTGGATCCCCTAATCATGACAGGCAATGACAGGATGTATCTGAATGCAGGGACCCCCACCGTACATAAAGATATATAGATTGTGGTTATGGAGCTCTATTTTGATCCTCACGTATAGTTGCTAGAAGGGGGCCTACTTTTGAAATTGAACCGGCAAATTCATAGTACAGTAAACTGAACTTTGGCTGATTTAATGTGAAAAGTTTAAGTCGAACCCTGAGAAGTTTGCACAGCTCTGTTAAGTAGACCTTATTGATGTATTGGCAGAAATTTATTATAACCCCTGTAGAGGATAAGTGAGATTTAAAGCATTTATTCTGTAGTACATAGGGTTGAGTAGACACCCTGAATCTGTTTAGTTTGGTCCAAGTGCCTGTTGTCATGTCTTGGGTGGGATCTGCACTTTTTTTTATTGAAATAACCTGGGGCCACTCGATGGCCAAGCAGAAGCACATCATGCTTCCACGTCAGCACATGGATTCAAGAGCGAGCTCAGGAAGATGGCACTTGGGCAGCCAGGCTTTATTTATTATATTTTATTTTTATTTATTCAGAGCTCTCTGGACATGGGTACTGTCCTGCATCTTTTACACAGTTTGGGAGTCGGGACACTTGGAAATTTAGGCAGCAAGTCTCAGAGATTCTTGCAGTACAAGGCCCCTGAAGTCCCATGACTGCTTCTTTAAGAAGGAGTTGGCACTTGCAGTAGCTTAGTGTGTATAGTGTTGAGAGAAGGGGGTATGTTGGAGTTCCACAGCGAGTGATATGAAGAGCTGAAATCAGAGAAGCAACAAGAGTAGAAGAGAAGGGGCATTACATATTTCACGCCCCTTCTCTTCTGCATGAGAACGGTGGTGGGGGGGGGAGTGGGAGTATGTAAACAGGTAGCAGTTTAGGGAGGACATTATGGGAGGAGGAGGAGGGTTGAAATATGAGCTTGCTAAGTCAAGGAACACAGGAAAGGAGGGGGCTGGAGCTAACTCTGAGTTCAGACTTGTATTCATTTTAATGGGGGCCCTCAAAAATTTCAAGAGGAGCCCCAAGCTTTACCTGAGGACCCCCATTTTTTCCCCCAAAAATCCAGGACTCCCAAAGTAAAAATCCTGCCGAGAGCCCTGTTATTTCTTTATTAAATGGGTGGGTGCACCAATCCCAGGGACCATTCTCTGGCATAACCCGGGCCATTAAGATGGCACAACAAGGTAATAGAGAAAGCACATACGTGACTATAAACATAAGGTTGTTGGATTATAGTTGACGATATAAATATGCAATTCAGTACCACATTCAAGCAATAAATAACAATGTACACAATTTACAGAGTATACGTAGCAGCACAGTTTCATAGATATATTAAAATGGTATGCTGTTAATGTGCTGACATAATATTGCCGCCGGAATGTTGTTGGCATAATAATGTCACACACTTCTTGTGCAACTTTGTTTTTCCGGCATCGGGCAATGATGCCAATCTCTAAGTCAGTGCTGCCAATCTCCAGGTCTCCCTTCTTGCCACCAGGGAGCGACACAGAGTTTATTTAAATAAATGGGGGCCGGGGGGATGGCAGATTGTTGGAGTGGTGTGCCAGGTGTCATCGAAGTGCTGGCGCTATAATTCATGCCGGCAACTTCATTGTCACTGCAGCATGGGTGAACCCAATAAAATAAAAGGTTTGCTCAGACCTATATCAGGGGTAGTAGTACTGTGTGTCAGGAGTGGAAATTGCAGATAGGTACAGCTGAGAGGGTGGCTCTGTATTGCATTTTGAATAAGGAGCATGATCCTGGAAAGCAGAGGGGAAGTTGGTAGGCTGTTCCAGTGACTCTGGGTGGCAGCAGAGAAGGTGTTTTGACCCATACATGTGGCATCTTGGGGGCACTCTAGGAGAAGGCTGGAGGAGGACCAGAGGCTACGAGGACAAGGTTTAGGCTTGAGTAGGGAGGATGGTGGGACAACTGATTTTCCCAGATGGATTTATCTATGAGGCAGCCTAGTTGGTATTCATGTCAGGTCTGTGGGGAGAGTCAGCTGAGGGCCTGGAGGAGGGAGCAGTGCTGAGCAGAGTAAGTGGCAATCAAAGCAAAACTGCAGACGACGTAAGTTTTGTTAAGTCTGGACATGCAGGAGGACGAAGTTTGCATATAAATACAGGAGCAGTAGTCCAGAAGGGGGAGTAGGATACCCTGGGCAATGGCAAGCCTTACTTCTGAAGCCATAAGGTCCCTGAGCCGGAAACGGACCCCAGTTTCCGGTTCGCACGTCTGACCATGAGTTCGATATGGTCTGAAAAGGTAAAGGAAGGGTCAAGTGTGACCCCCCATGTATTTAACCCATTATACCCATTAGCGCCATATGGCGTCTGAACCATCCATTGCTTAACCTGACCCAAAATGATGGCATCACATAGAATGAGTAAAGACAGTCACTTAGGCAAGGAGACTGCCGTCAGGGGACAGGATGGGTAGTAGGTTAGTATCGGCTGCCCACATAGCTAGTCTGGGTTTCGAAATGAACAGCATGGCTTTCGTATTCTTGGCATTTACCAGGAGTCTGTTTGCTAGGAACCATTGCTGGGTGGTGCCAAATTCCACTATGATGATGGAAGACATGTCAGCCAGTGTATTAGCGCTTTGAAAGAGGATCAGGTCGTCAGCATGTTGCATTCCATGCAGTCCTTGTGGAATGAGTATGTAAACAAGGAAAACAGGATGAGCCCAAGTATAGTTCCCTGGGGGACCCCAATTTGGACTCCCAGTGTGTTGGAGGTTCCTCCCCCGCCCATGCAGACCACCTGGGTTCTCCCCAAAAGTTAACTGTGAAACCAGGACATAGTCATGGTGGAGAATCCAGTACAGTGCAATTTGTCTATTAGGATAATAGACAAACAGGAATATATATTTTAGATTCTTGATGATGCCACACCTGGAGTACTGTGCCCAGTTCTGGAGTTGTCACCTCTGGAAAGATAAGGACAGGCTGAAGATGAAGGACAAATCGGTCATTTTGTAATTAAATAAAGTAAGCCAACAGACATAGGATATAACAAAAGATATTAAAAAGTCTAATAAAACAGAATATCTGAGGATGTTAATGACTAATAATATGTAGAATACAACTATTAGGAATGTAATAAAAGTTAAAAATCAAATTCAAAATATGCTGGACAGGTGACAGATCTGGCTGGCTGTCTCTGGGGCGGGATCGAAGTGATTAAAATGATACTTCCTCATATATTATATTTATATTAAGCTAATTTAGGGGCTATATCTGAGAACACAAGAATCACATTTAGAGTACTCTTCAAAAAAATGTTATGGCCTGTGGGATCACCGAGAATCACATGGAATATCTTTAAAGCAGCAAGGGACAAAGGAGGACTAGGATGTCCTGATCATTCAAGGTATTATTACGCGGTAAAATTATCACAGATATGGAAATACCTTGACTATGAAAAGAATAAAAAGTTAGAAGGTTTACAATTTTGTAACTATTTTTATACAAATGAGACATTTTATTTCCCCATCTATGGAATTTTCTTTGATTCCACCAATTATAATAAACTTAATAATCAAGTATTGGCAGATATAGCTAATGTAATTAAAAACCTAATTAAAAAAAATGAATGACTGTACCATGGTCATATATTCCAATAGGCCTAGACCCAACAAATAAGAAAATAAACATTTCAAATAATGTAATACTGCAGAAATTACAGAATATAAAGACTAAATTCTGGCAAGACTTGATTGTGGATTTTGGCCTAATTCATTTTAAACAATTACAAAATAAATATCCTCAATTAAACATAACCTGGTTAGAGTTTTTACAAATAAAACAGATCTATAAAAACAGGATAACATTATTAAAGGACCTAACGGATTGGAAGAACCAGCTCTTCTCGGATATTAACAGAATACAACAATATACCATAAAAACAATTAGTAAAATGTACCAAGTATTGACAATGTAAATATTGGATAAATAGGAAGCAGTTAAAACAAGAACAAGACAGAAATGGCAACAAGGATTAGGGGAGATAATAAATACAAAGATATGGGAGAAAGTATGGCTGGAGGCCAATAAAAATTTCTACTATGCAAAAAGTAAAACAATACAATATAACATTTTTAACAAGAGCATGTTATACCACAAACAGATTATTTATTTGTCAGACCCGAAATTGTTCTACTCTACAGTTAATTTTCTTCTTTTGCTACCGGTAACTTTACAGGTATGGACCAGTAATAACGTTTTGTAATGTGTTATATTTTGTGAATCAAATAAAGGAAGTGTAAAAAAAAAAAAAATGGAAATTAGAAATACTCCTGATTGTTGGCACCTTTGTGGCAAAAAAGGAAATATGTTGCATCAGATCTGGCATTGCCCTTACATATTGGAGTGGTGGACCCAGACAAGTTTTAATTTGGGGAAAATATTAAATGTTCAGATACCAGTTAATTTTAATATATTGATACGGAATGATTTTTCAAGTTTAACTCTGTCCAAAGAACAAAAACCGTATTATAGTAATAGCATCTATGACAACAAAACGCATGATTTTGGAAAATTGGAATAGCCCAAAGATCCCAGACTTTGAGCATATAACATGGCATATTAATTTGAAGAGCACCCTAAGCTGGTGGGCCGGATAGCTTGTTCTCCCAAAAGGAGCACACTTTGTGCATCTGAGGTGTGCCCCCCCCACCCCAAAACATGGTGTGTCCCACTGGAGGAGAGAAAACTGTAGGGGATAAAAATTCTGGCTGCAGTGGGATGATTGTCTGGCCCTCCCCAGACCTTGCATTGTCAACCTTGGGTCTCATCTTGCTTAAAAACCCTGGAAAAGGACAAAAGCTTCTGCCAGGGGTAGCCACCACCACTAGTTGACAGGGGATGTGGATATGGCAGGTGTCAGGGTTGGCAGGGCAGGTCTTAAAGGGGCTAGGCCAAGCAAAGCAATACTAAAAAATAAAAATATAAAACATCGTCCCTTTGAATTTCACCTCACCTGCTACATGCAGCAGTTTTCCTTATTGCTTGCACCCCAGTACACCCACTTACACTTGAGCAATAGTGACAGAGAAGCCGGTCATTTGTGAGGGATTAACAACCGGTTGGTGGATTGCTGAGGGCCATCTTCTTCCAGCTGGTCGTTAATCCAAGGAAATGATAAACTTTGAGGTTGTTATTGTAATTATAAGTCTAATAACAACTTGTTTTTTTTTAGTTTTATTTAGTTTTTAGCTGTGTGATGCGAGTCGTGTGTGCCACACCACATCAGTTTGCAGCTAGATAAGTAATTTCCAAGAAGTTAATGACCAATCAGGAGCCTTACTAGGCTCATGAATAATTAGTTAGACTTATCATTTTTGATAAGATATGTTCCACAGTAGCTGGTGGAGCAGCAACACTGCCTGTTACCTGAGTTCAGGAATGAGACTAGGTCAGTATGGGTCAGGTGGGGAAGATGTTGATACTTACTTCCTTCAGTGGAGGGGTGATGCCAGTCTCTGCTGTACTAGTGCCTCGTGGATGACCACAGTTGGCATTGCTAGTGGTGGAACAGCTGGTGGGGAAGGGGGGGTGCTGGCTGGCTTTGCAGGGACATGCCAGAGCTCTAGCCACCAGTATTCCTGAGGTGAACATAAACCATGATTAAATACCCCAGCCTGGCAGGCTGACACCACAAGTACTCTCAGACACTATGGCGATGTCAAGGTTCACTAAATAAAAACAACAGAAGGGGTTACCATCCTAAAGGCTCCACCAGAGGGGGGTAATCCCATGGAGAGCAGGAGTCATTGGTAGGTGGGTGATAGGGCTTGGAGGTTGCTAAACCAGATGGGGTATGGGCTAGAGATATCGGGGGCATATAAAATGAATAAAAAAATATATATGTGTTCTGCAGTGATCCCCATCCCAATTCAGCAAGTCCATTCCTTTACTGCCTCTGGTATAATGCACTGCTTTATGAATTATGTAGAATGCATTGCTAGGCAGGTCCTGATAGGTATTTTACCCCCATCTCATTTTTGCCCAAGAACATCGACATCGTATAGAAATTACCCTAGACTCATCTGGCTAATCTGTTACGGGACATTTTTTTAAGCATTTATTTGATCTATTGGTTCCTCCTGTGCCTCAGTCCAATATTAAGGCAGCTACAACTACTCCCTTCCTCTGGCTAGAAGAGTGGACCAATGACTGCTTTCACAGTCAGCTGCAGTGTCACTCTGACTTAGGCAAACAGGGTGTAGGTGAATGCCATGTGTCTGCTCCCAGCCTCCTTGGGAGTCAAGTGCCCTCTCTTCAGAATGCGCCTGGCCCCCTGCCAGTTCCATTGTGGGATACTGGGATTGCATGCAAACACCAGTCTCCCTGCCACTGGTCTGGCCCATCATTGGCATATATCGTAAAAGAAAATGCAGCTGTGTGGGAGAATGTTAGTGGGGATGAGTTGAGAGTGAGTAGAAGGGCTGGGTTTTGAAAAAAAAAAATAATAAAAAAAATAGTGAAACATTGCCTTGATGGGTGCCCATTACAGGGTTACTCTCATCCCTTTGTTTATGGTGCAGTAGGGAATCAGTCTGGCTTCTGAACGCTCTGACTGAAGTGAGGTCCCGTTTCTGAAAAATTTATTTTAATTATGTTTTGCAGGGTGCCTACAACCCAGTGGAGACTAAAGTGATCCACTTGAGGATAAATCCATTGAGCCAGGCTAAGCAGCAGCGAGCAGTGGAAGTTCAACATCTGAAGGAGGACTATGAGAGGCTGGTGAGGAACCTGGAAGCAGGAGGAACTACGTCCCAGAAGCAAGACGGAGCTGCCAGTCTTCTGCCTTCGTCGCAGGAACTCACAGGTACTGTACACTGCTTTATTTCTCATACCGTGGTCAATAAATGTACCATCTAAGTGCGCACTTCTGAGTATGAGTTGCCATAATTGTGTACCCTGAACCTCCTTACAATGTACACGTTCACATACCCAACCTTGTTACCCATTCGGGGCATAAATCTGCTGCTTACTGTATCTGAGGCTTTCCCTGAAAACATACTGTGAGTGGTCCCCTAAGCGGAGACTGCCTAAGTCCTGAATGTTGCAGTATTTAAAGTGTAACTTAAATTGTTGCAGTGTCAGCCACCATATACAGTGCTCCCTCGCTGTAAAGAACCCCTCTATAACAGACTCCCTCTTATAGTGATCACTGAACACTTTTGATGTTCCCATTGTAGTGAACACCTGTCTCAAGAGGTGTTCACTATTGAGAGGGAGCACTGTATTTTGCTTTAGTGACCACGTCTTTTCTGTTCCAAGGAGACCAGACCAGCCATGCTGGCTTACCAGATTCCTGCCTTTATTCCTTTTAGTGCTATGAAAAACCAGAATGATGGGACTTTAAGAGCTGCCTGCTTTACTGAGCACCTTTTTATACTGTGCATTTAAACACTTAAATCCATGCCTTACAAATTGTGGACAAGGCTACAAAAATATTGGGGTCAGATGACCAGAATCAAGGGCACCATCTTGAAAAAAATGGTTTAATCAACTCAAATGACAACATGAGCAACAGTTTCAGAGAAACTAGACTAATTTTGTGTGTGTGTCATGATTATGTGCTTCAAATCCCTAATTTTCAGTGGCAGAAATGGTAAATTTAGGATCGTCTGATGACATATGAGGCAAATTCAGGGTCATAACCAGAAAATCAATGATAGTTGAGAAGTATACCTTATTTACGTGGTTCAGTGCTCCTCCCCTCTGTGTGGCTGTGGTAACGGGGGGGGAGCAGCTGATATTGGTAGACATCTTGCACTTGTGGTTTGCCTATGGGATTATAGTAAAGCAGATGGCAGCGCACCGAAACATCTGTGAAAAGAAACCTGAGAACATAAAAATAATGCAAATGAGATATGATTGACTATAACCCCAACCCCCCAAAGCCAGGGGGAGCTTTTTGGTTGGATACAGTCTGGCACAGAAAGGGTTAAAACCTGTTTAAGGAACAGGGACCTAGGTTGGGGGAGCTTGGTATATAGAATTGTCAGCTTTCTTGCCATTGGAGAGTGGTGAAGGCCCAGAGGCAATGGTCTGAAGCCTACAGATGTCCAGAAGGAGGACCGTGGGGGGGTGCTCCTTGATGGCTTTTGGGCCTATGTAAGGTCCTTGAAGAGGTTCCAAGACCTGAAGGAAGAAGCTGAGCGTGAGCAACGTAGGATCTTCCTACTGAAGGTACTGGGATCCCGTGGGAGTTAGACAGAACTTTAGGGACTAGTACGCACCATGCACATGGCACAGAGTATGGTGTCACACACACCAACACTATAAATAGTGGTGGGAGCACCAACCATCTTAGTTCCCTTTTTTCCTACTGCGGAGAGTACGCCTTGTGGGATTGATAGATCTTTGGGTTTCGGCTGTGTAGGCCTCTGAGTTTCTTTTTAATTTTTTGTCTGTTTTACAGTTTATTTTATTTACTGTGTTGGTGATTTATGTAGTTGTTCTCTGAACCATCAGTTTCTAATTTACAAATCTTTTAGTCAGCCCTACCTTGTTTTCCCAATTAATTTGCCAGCTATTATGTCTGTATGGTGCATTCTGTTGCTGTCCGTAGGGCTCTATACTTCTGTTTGGACTGCATGAAGGACTGTAGAAAGTCCTTGCAGCTTTTTGATTAATTTGTCCCAGGATGGTGGGCACCCCACCTCTAGACAGTGCCTTTTTAAATAGATGGCATCCTGTATTTATTTTTTACTTGGGCATGCCACCTGCGACATGGCCACAGGTCTGTAGCTTGCTTCCATTCTGTCTTGGCAGCTGATGCATGTTCTGCTGCCACACTGAGTTCCATCCACTTTTTCACTAAACACTATAGTCTGGATCAGGTGACCCGTAGACAGGCTGTCTTTGGTCTTGATGTCCTCCAGGGCCTGCTGTCTTAGTGTCTTATACATTCCTACTGTCTAGCCTGCCTCCCACATAGCTTGTACTGCTTGGGAATCATTCCAGGGGTTTTTACACTATTGTGAGGGGGGGCGGTCCACAAAAAGATAATTTCCTTACGTAGCATTAGCAATAGATCTTCGAAAGAATTTCCTTCATAGAACCACACCTATGGAATCATAAGCAGCCACCATCTGGCAACCATTTAAATAAGTGGATTTGACCATCTAGCTGGGTTTACAAATGCTAACTGAGGGAGAGGTGGATGTGCCAGCAGTCACTGAGACCTGGGCCACCGCAGGGCATGACTGGGACCTGAACCTGGAGGGTTACATACGAACATACGAAATTTGCCAGCAGATAAAGGCCTAGAGGTCTATCAAGTCTGCTCGAATGTGCAGCTAGCACCCCTTATTCTGCAGCTGCCCCTCCCTTCCACCCTTCCCTCTCATTAACCTCCCCTTGTCCTGTCCCATCCTCGTTTGAAGCAGTCCACTGTTCTACTGCATACCACTTCAGCAGGTACGCATTCCACCCAGCCACCACCCTCTCTGTAAAAAGTGTCTCTCATCTCCCTCCTGAACCTTCCGCGCCAGTCTCATATCTTGGCCCCTGGTGGCCCTCCCTCCTCACTTTGAACAGCCCTCTGTACCCGCCTTTGTTTATTCCTTTCATGTATTTAAAGGTTTCAATCATGTCACCCCTGTCTCTCCTCTCCTCCAGTGAGTACATGTTCAACTCCTTCAACCTCCTCTCATATGATAAGTCCCCCAGCCCCTTGGTCATCTTTGTCGCTCTGCGCTGCACCCCCTCCAGTAACTTAATGTCCCTCTTCAGATACGGACGCCGGTACTGCACGCAGTACTCCAGGTGTGGTCTAACTAATGACCTATACAGTGGCAGAATCGCCTCCTCCCTCGTCGAGGATATACCCCTTGCAATACAACCCAGCATTTTGTTGGCCTTGCAGCTGCCTTCCTACATTGTGCCGAGTTGTTCATTGACCCTGTAATGAGACACCCAGATCCTTCTCCTCCTCTGTCTGGGCTAGCTGCACCCCCTAGCTGGTAACTCCTCCTTGGGTTCTTCATCCCAAAATGCAGCACCTTGCACTTTTTGGCATTAAAGCCCAGTTGCCAGGTGTCTGACCAGGTTTCAAGCTTTGCCAGATCATCCTGCAACCCCTGCCATCCCCTAGGTCATCCACCACCGCCTACCTTGGTATCATCAGCAAACAGACTGATCTTGCTCTTGATGTCCCATGATATGTCTGCAATGAATATCCCAAACAACACTGGTCCCAACACCGAGCCCTGTGGAACACTGTCGTCACTGCCCTTGGGTGTGAGAGCTCCCACCCACCACCACCCTCTGTTGCCTTCCTGTAGCCAGTTTCCTACCCATCTCACCAGCTTTGCACCCGTCCCTGTGCCCTAACTTCCTTCCCAGCCTTCCATGTGGCACTGAGTCGAATGCCTTACTGAAGTCCAGATACAGGACATCCACTGCATGGCCCCTGTCCAGTTGCCTAGTTACCCAGTCATAGAACTCGACCAGGTTGGTTTGGCAGGATCTGCCACGTATGAAGCCATGCTGTCTGCTGTTCTGTAGTCCTTTGGCCTCTAGGAGGGCCACCAGCCTCTCCTTCAGGATAGTCTCCATTAGCTTACCCACGATGGATGTGAGGCTCACTGGTCTGTAGTTTCCCGGTTCATCCTTGGGGCCACTCTTGTGGAGGGGCACCACATGAGCCATCCTCCAGTCCTGAGGTACACACCCCGAATGTAGTGAGGTATTAAATAGGTCTGCCAAAGGTCCTGCAAGGACCTCTGCCAGCTCCTTCAGTACCCTGGGGTGGATGCCATCTGGGCCTGGTGCCTTGTCCACCCTCAGTGCCTTCAAACCCTCTCGAACTCTGCTCTCCATGATTTCCCCATCTGTCAGCACTTCCCCCTGCTTCTGCCATTTCTCCCACCTTGGGTGTCACTCCCCTCTTCTCTTTAGTAAATACTGAGCACAAGTACTCATTTAGTGCTTCCGCTTTATCGCACCCTGCTTCCACCCAACCCCCCTCCTTCCTAATCCTTACTATGTGGTCCTTACAGCTCCTTTTCTCCCTGATGTACTTAAAGAAGTCCTTCTCCCCCTTCTTAATGCCTTGTGCCAGCCTGAGTTCCGTAGATGCTTTGGCTCTCCTTACTGCCCTTGTCACCTCCTTCCATTCTGTCAAGTACTCCTCCCTGTCCTCCCCCCTCCCTGTTTTCTTGTACTTCCTAAAGGCAGCTGTTTTCCTCCTTACCTTTTCCATGACCTCCTTGCTCAACCAGATCGGTTTCTTAGCCCTAGCCTTCTTGCTCTGGGCTTTGCAGCAGGTTTTGGTTGCCTCCACTATCCCCAGCTTTATGAGCTCCCACCTCTGGTTAGTGTCCATATTAGATTGAATTCTGGCCAGGTACCCTTTTACCACTTCCCCCATCCTCCCAAAGTCGGCCCTCCTGAAGTCCAGCACTGTTGTGCCAGATTCCACTCCTTCCTTGCCCATATCCAATGTGAGCCATACTGAGTGGTGGTCACTCTCTGACAGCGGTTCCTCCACTGTAAGTTCTCTCACAAAGTCCCCATTTGCCAGCACAAGGTCAAGGGTATTCCCTAACCTGGTTGGTTCACTGACCATTGCAGCAGGAAGCTGTCCTGTAAGGCATCCAGCAGTACCTGCTCCCTTCTGTTCCTGGTTGTTGGGGTGCTCCAGTCCCTCCTGACATGTTGAAGTCCCCCACAATCACCACACTACCCTTCTCGGAGGTCCTCCTGATCTGTCCCGCTAGTTCCCTGTCTAACTCCTCCGTCTGAGAGGGTGGCCTCTACACCACTCCCATTCTAAGAATCCTATTCTTGGAATCCTGGATTTGCATCCAAAGTGACTCCATACTACCCTCTCCCCTTCCTCTCTTACACACTTCAGTCCTTCCTTCACATATAATGCCATGTTCAGGAAGGACAGGGGGGAGGGAAGGGGAGATGGGGTAGCAATAATAGTCAAAAACTGCATTGCCATATGAGGAGTGGAGGAGGCGGAGGGAACTGTGGAGGCAATTTGGGCCACCTTGATAACAAGGGGGGCGCAAGAGACTAAAAATAGGAGTGGTGTATAGACCCCCTGTGCTGACGGAGGAGCTGGAGGAGAGTCTGGTGGCAGATGTTCGGAGACACTGCAGATTGTGAACGGGAAGGGTGGTGGTGTTGGGGGACTTAAACATGCCAGGAACAGACTGGGAGACTATGGCATCCTCAGTGGCCAGGGAACAGAGGTTGTTGGATGTCTTTCAGGACGCGTTCCTAACTCAGCAGGTGGGGGAACCGACCAGGGAGGAGAGGAGAGGAGAGGATACTGGATGTGGTCCTGGCAGACAGTGACCAGATTGGGGGCCTGGAGGTAAGGGACCAGTTGGTGGGGAACGACCATCCCATGGTCTGGTTCTGCCTGAACCTAGGAGGGGTAGAAGGCTGCACAAAGACGGAGGTTACTGACTTCAGTGGGGTGGATTTCAAGGAAATGGGAAAGATCCTTAAGGAGCACTTGGATGGGATTGGGCCAGACATGGATGCTGACAGTAGGTGGGAAATCATCAGGAGTGTGGTGCAGAATTCTACCAGCACCTGTGCAAGAGTAAGACGAAAATTCGGTAGGGCCCAAAAACCCTGCTGGTGGACCAGGGAGGTTCAGGAGGTGGTGAGGGGAAAGAAGGCAGCCTATAGGCAATTCAAGTGCTCAAGGAGTGAAAGGGACCGAGGAGAGTATGAGCTCATGGCCAGAAGGGCCACTAGGGTGGTGAGGGCAGCTAAGGCAAGGAAGGAGCAGAACCTGGCCAGGGAAATTAGGAGAGGGAACAAGGGGTTCTTTAGATACATTGGGGAAAAATGAAGAGTGAAGGGGCAGATTAGCAGATTTAAAACGGGAGGGATGGGCTCAAGACCCGGCGAGCAGACTGAGGTACTAAATGAGTACTTCACCTCAGTTTTCACCAAGGAAAATGGGGGGCTGCATCATACATGGGAGGAGATGGTGAAACTGAGGAGGGAGGGGCCCTTACCAATCGGCAGGTCTGGGGAGGGGGTTAGCAACACTGGCAGGTGGGGGGAAGACAAAGCAGGGGGACGAGGTAGCGGAGGTGGAAATCATGGCAGAGAGAGTGAGGGAAGCCCTCAGGTCCCTTAAGATGGAGAAAGCACCAGGGCCAGATAAATTACATCCCAGAGTGCTGAAGGAACTGGCGGATGTCCTGGCGAAACCCTTCAGCATCTTTCTGAGGACAGGGTGGGTGCCCCAGGACTGGAAGGTGGCGCATATAGTGCCTGTCTACAAGGGGGAATCGAGGGAGGTGGCAGGGAACTACAGGTCCATCAGCCTGACATTGGTGGTGGGCAAGGTGATGGAGGGCATTATCAAGGAGAGACTGGGGGGGACCTGGAAAAGTTGGGGTGCCTGGACGATAGACAGCATGGATTTGTCCCGGGGAAATTGTTTCAGACAAACCTTGTGTAGCTCTGTGACTGGGTGACGAGTGCTTTGGACCTGGGTAGACCGGTGGACATCCTCTTTCTTGACTTCAGCAAGGTGCTTGACTCTGTTCCTCATGGGGGCCAGTTGGATAAGCTGGGAGAAAAGGGGGTGGGGATCCAGATGATCAAATGGATAGGCAGTTGGCTCCAGGACTGGACCCAGAGTGCCGTGGTTGGCAGGATAGTCTCATCCCCAAGGAGGGTCATTAGTAGAGTCCCTCAGGGATCGGTCCTTGTGCTCCTCCTGTTCAACGATTATATCTCTGACATAAGGAAGGGTATCAGGAGTGAGATGAGTCTCTTGTATGACTCAAAACTGGGGGTGGTGGTGGATGGGGAGGAGGGAGGAGGGTGGCCAGGGGGACCTGGAGGCTCTGGAAAGGTGGTCTAGAAAGTGGAAGCTGAGGTTCAATGCAGGGAAATGCAAGGTACTGCACCTGGAGCCAGAAACCCGGGCCAAGTGTACACCCGGGGGGGGGGGTGGAATGCTACAGGTCTCAATGGCTGAGAGGGACTGGGTGGTGGTGGTGGATGTCAAGATGAACAACTCGGAGACTTGTAGGAGGGCAGCGGCAAAGGCCAACAGGATGCCTGGATGTATCGCTAGGGGGATCACCTCCAGAAGGAGGGAAGTGGTACACCCACTGTATAACTGCTTGGTGAGGCTGCACCTCAAGTACTGTGTGCAGTTTTGGAGGCCACATTTAAAGAGGGGCATTGAACTCCTGGAGAGGGTCAAGAGGAGGGCAACCAAAATGATTTGGGACTTGGGGGATAGGACCTATGGGGAGAGGCTCGAAGAGCTAAATATGTACACATTGAAAGAGAGAAGGGACCGGGGGGACATGATAGAGGTCTTCAGGTATATGAAGGGGGTAAATAGGGGAGTAGCAGTCAGGGTGCTCCGAAGGAAGGGGGTAACTAGAGGGCATGGGTGGAAGCTGGGGGGGAGATTCAGGGGAGAAAGGAGGCGGTGCTACTTCACTGAGAGGGTGGTGGAGCCAAGGAATGCACTGCCCAGGGGGCTGGTGGAGGCAGAGACGGTGGAGGGGTTCAAGAGGGGGTGGGACAGGTACAGGGGAAGGCTTCTGGAAGTAAAAACCAGTGCAGCGAGAATATCCGGGACTGGGAAGGGAGAAGCCAGAGAGGGGGGCAACAAGGTCAGCTCCCAGGGTGGGAGCTGACCAAATGAGCTGACACGAAAGACTGTTAGGCCTATTCTGCTGGCATTTTAGTAAGTTAGTATGTCATTGGTGATTAAAAGCAAGTACTCCATCACCTGATCTCGAGCATTGCCACTTTTGATAGGCCTACATTGTTCCTGCGGCTGGGCACTCAATAAAGTACAGGACCTCTCTAAGAGGTATGATGTTGTTGAAACTGGTGCAAGTGAAAGAATGAGGAAACGGGTCCTGTACATCTAGCAAAGTTGTGGTAGAAGGTGGAGGGTGCGCCGGCCTGCTGGCGCAGGAACTGGGTGCCGACCTGTGACGCCGGCGACACGGGTTCGGGAACGGACCTGGGACGTCTGAGGGCCGGCTGGGGGGAGAAGGATTGAGCATCCAGCTACTGCTCTCCTTCTCCAGGGGGGAGGGTGGCAGAGTGTTCGGCGCTATGCAGACACCTGGCAGAGGCTGGGTGCACTGCACGCATCGATGCCGATATGTTCTGGGGGGGACAGGGCGGACATTGGCCGTCATTGCATGTCCCTGCCCCCATACACCATGGAAAAAATGCCACTGCCTCCCGCCTAGGTGACACCTGCCTCGCCACTTCGATTAGCTCCCAGGCCAGCTTCCCAACCTATCCCAACATTTGCGGCACTTAGGGGTCGGTGCCGCAGGCCTCACTGGGGGGGTGAGCTAGGGTGTCGGGAATCAGGCCCATGTGGGAGCGACGAGGTCCATGACCAGACTGGTACCGGTGCAGGCACAATAAAAGTATAGTAAATAAAAAAAAAAAAAGAAGGTGGAGGGTGCAGTTATTAGTAAAAAGCCATTACCAACTGCTGAAATGTATTTTATTTTACTTTAACACTTTTTTCCTTCCATAGCTCCTTTGTAAATAAACTCATTGCTGTTCCATCTTTTATATCTGAGTCACTGCTTGAGTATTTGCATAGAGGTTAAGAGTGTGTTAGCTATTACTGCACTGTGTGGAAGTCAGGTGGATGGTATAAGTAGGGCCTGCAGGGGGTTGGTATTGCTTTCCGGGGGATAGTACTCACTTACTGTCTGGCCCACAGTTTTTCAAGAATCAGCCTTCTCCATAGATTCCCGCTAATGGGTCTGAGTTGGAAGTGTTAGGGACCCCGTGTGAGCTAGTAATTGCTCTAGGTGGGGCTGTATTCAGAGGCCCCAGCTCGTCCCCCAGGCACAAAAATACTGCTGCATCTATGCAAATGAGGAGGTCCCCTCATGCATACCCACATAGCAAAATTGTCATAGGTTTGTGGTGGCAGTAAACAGTCCCTGAGCGAGCCTGTTTACCGCTGCCAAAAACCACCTCTTAACTGGGTACTAAGCCCATACCCCCACCCTCCGAAGACAGGATGTCTATACTGCAGAGGCCTGCACATCTTTCTTTTAAAAGCCCTGGTAGTCCCGTGGTCCCCCCCCCCCCCCAATGATCACCTAGTACATCTTTCCTTTAAAAGTCCCTCATGGTCCAGTGGTTCCTCTCAACCCCCAGTCACCTATTTGACATGTCTTATTGTTTCCTGGTGGCATAGTGGTCCCCCGATCACCCATTTGACAGTTCTTCTAGTTTCCTGGTGAGGGTCTGTTGGTCCATCCCTACCCCTGACCGTGACGGCAATGCCCCACCTGCCCACCAACCGAGGACCTCCCCCACATCTCCTTACCCCCAATGCTGTTCTTGACAGTGGTGACTAGCGCAGCCTCCTCCTCACATCCTCAGCCGGCCACCATCTGACAGTCACGGAGCGCAATCATGTACGTCTGTGAGTTTGATATCCAAAAAAAAACATGAACTTGAGATTTTCCTTCATATCCACTCACCTTACCTACCTGTACTTGACGAATCTCTGTTCACTACTAAAGTAGCAAAAAATGTTGTTATGACTGAGAGAATAAAAAGAGGCCGATCTGACCTTCTATGTAAAGGAGGATATTGAAGTAAGGGAATTAGATTTAAAGACAACTAACTCAGGTTGTGAAAGTTTCTTCTTGGAAATCACCTGGCGAAAAACTATTTCTGGTTGGATGTGTCTACAGCCATCCTAAAATTAAATTTGAAGGTTTGAAAGATCTTGTAGAATTAAGTGGCAAATAGAGAAATTATTATTCTAGATGATTTTGAGTTTAAATTAGTATGGCCCTGATAATGCAAGTATTAAAAGTGCTCTGCGAGAGGTGAAATTAACCCAAATCTTAAAGGATACAACTAGAAGGAATAATAGAACAGGAACAAAGACAACGATTGATTGTATTTTAAGCAACAATTGAAAAATATAACAGGGCAGAATTAACATGGCAGGGGCAAGCAGCGTTTTGAAAGAGCTCCATGCTGGCAGCATACTTAAACATTTAAAATAGCATTTTGGGATGAGTCTTTCGCTTAAATTTCATGTGGCTGATGAGAGGAAAGTTCTGTCGTCATCATCGTCGGAAGAGTTCAGCTCACCAAGAATTAAGCCGCTTGAAAAATACTTCAGACCGACTACTGGCACTGTGAGCGTTGGGAGAACCAGGGAGAGAAGCTCCAGTCCCGTAATTGGGATGCCGACTGCCAACCTGCAACCACCTGTGAATAATTCAACAACTCTTCCGGAAGTCCAGATACCTGCTCCTACCTCCAAGGCTACTACATCGGATACAAGTAAAGCAGGTGCAGCAGCTGTAGTTTTAAAGGTTACGGTAACTGCAAAAACGCAGTTACTTGTCTGTAGCAAAGATTCCCCACTTCAAACGATTTTGCTTGTAATGGAAAGCACTATGGCTACTACAGCTACTAAATATACAATGGACTCATTTGGGGACATTTTGGAGAAATTATTGCTTTGGACCCAAACCTATGATGGGAAATTTAATGGATTATCGGAAAAGGTGGAATTTCTACAAAAGGACGCTAAGCAGAATTGGGAGAGGATTGAGGAAGTTAAAAAGGATGTGAACAAAAAAGAAAGCGAGAAAACTACAAGCAAAATATCTGGTATAAAGAACAATTATGTCATGGAATGTAAAGTTGAGATGTTGGAGAATCAGGCAAGATATAAACATTTGAGGCTGATTGGTTTGCCTCCTACTCTGGATCAAGAATTTAAGTCAATTAGGGACATGATTAAAGATTTATTTATCAGTGTTATTGAATTGCCTCAAGATAATCTACCCTTTATAACCCAGGCTTTTAGAATCCCTTTGAAATCCACCAACCACGATAGCTCAGTTTCTCAAAGGAAATCGACCATCCTGCTGACTTTAACATTTGAAACTGATTGTTGATTTGATTATGCGTCTTTCACAAATTAAAGCTCCCCTTACATATAAAAATAGTAGAATTTCAATCTTTCCAGACTATTCATAGTCCTCTCAGCTAAGACACCATCATTTTTTAGCATATCACGTGAGCTACTTGAAATGGGAGCAAAGTTTCAGCTCCTAGCACCGGCGAAACTTAACATAAAATTTAAAGGGACACAGTACTTTTTCTATGACGTGGAACAGGTGTCTGCATTTATCAGAGTCCAATATGATCAAGAAAGTAAAAAAAAATGGACTCTTCAACACTTTCAGAGGAGGAAATGATAAATATGGCAACATGAGATGATAAAATAAAATGAGGACCTCTATCAGGATATTGCTGTATGTATACAGGATGTTAACAGGCTGGTGGAGTTCTGGAGGGAGCTTTTCTTTTCTTTTTATTGGCTATTCTTGGGGGAGATAAGTTGTTGTTAAAGGGAATAGTTATAATTGTTATAATCAGGGATGCAGATTTGAATAACCATTTATAAAGGAATAATTTTAAAGTTCTTATAAACCTTACCTGGCTACTTTAAGCTTCTGAAATGAATTGTGGTGGACCCCCCCCCCCCCAAAAAAAATATGTTATTGGTCTAGACACACCATACAAGTAAATGGTAGTAATTTTGTTTGATATGTTTCATCATGTTCTTTTTGTACAATACAAAAATGGATTACAGTTATTTTGCTGGATTGAGAAAATTAAAACTCAATAAAAGTATAAAAAAGGAAAAAATATAACAACTTCTGGTATTATCTGACTCTCTCTTTATATATATATATATATAATAAGTGATCATGCTCTAATTTTCTGCTTGTGGAGTAATAAGAGGTTCAAGGGACAGCCAAGGATCATTAAAGTAAGAATGTTTCAGAGTTGTTGAATAAGATTGCCATCTGTGGTCTAGCTAGCACCTCTCTGAATTCCTTTAATACCCTTGAGCGTATCCTGTTTGGTCCTATAGCCTTGTCTACTTTCAGAGCTGCAAGTTCCTTCAGGACTCTTTCCTCTGGAAATGGACTTTTGGCTACCTTTCCCCTCTTTCCTGCTGCTTCGTGATGGTGCTTCCCCACTTCACTGTGAAGACTGAGCAGAAGTACAGTACCTGTTGAGGATATCTGCTTTTCTTGGTTCCTTTCTACGCAGTTCCCTTTCACCACCCTCCTTATACCTCTCCTTGACTTTCCCTTCTCACTTATGTACCTGAAGAAAGTCTTATCCCTTTTAGCTGCCACCTTGGCAATCCTTTCCTCTGTCTGCACCTTTGCTCCTCTCACTTCCTTTCCTTCTTCCCTTTGTTTTACTTAGTACACCCCTCATTCTTCTCCCTCTGTGTTTCCTAATACCTCTTGAATACCACTCTTTTTTCCTTCACCACTTTGATCACTTGCCTATAACACCGTGACTGTATTTTTTCCTTCTGTTTTTACTCATACAGAGAAGGGTTGCCTTAATTATGCCATCTCTTATTTTTCCCATTTGTACCTCCGCCTCTCACTGGCAATTCCCCTCTATGAGGCAGTTTCTGAGGCAGTCTCCCATTTCTTTAAAATCTATCCTCCTAAAATCCAGGACCCTCATCTTTGTGTGGTTTGCCTCTGTTCCAGTCCTAATGACAAAGCACACTGCGCGGTGTTCACTGGTGCATGGGGATTGCCCACTGTGACATCTACAGTGCCATCCCTGTTTATAAACAGCAGGTCCAAATTGCCATTTCCCTGTTGGGTTCATTGACTAGCTGCCTGAGAAAAGCCCCTTGTAGGGAGCCAAGGATGGCCCTGCTTTTTGCCAGAACTGCAGTTGGAAGGCTCCAGTCCACATCTGTCAGCTCTAAGTCACCAACTAGTAGCACCTCCCCCTTACTTGTAATCCTGATAATGGCTTTCCCAAGTGCCTTATCCAATTCCTGTCCTAGTTCTAGAGGGCTCTATACCACCCTTTTATGGATAGCTGCTCCAGCACCTGTCTAGAGGATGCCCCATAGCACCTCCAGCCCTTCCGTTTCCTCTAGGTGTCCCTGCACTTCCGTGGTCTTGATTCCTGCCTCTACATTCTGTACAACCCCTCCTCCCTTTCCTGTCTCTCCTGAACAGGGAGAAGCCCGGTATGGTGAAGTCCCAGTCATGGTGCTCAGTGCACCACAACTCCGTTTTGGCCACTAAATCCAGATCAGTCTCTGCCATGATGGCTTCCAGGTCTGGAATTTTGTTTCCAAGATTCCACGCATTGGCACACATGGTTCTTCACACCTTAGTGTCAGTGTGTCATGACTCCACTATGGCCACCAAATTAAGGCTAGCCTTGGCTGTGATAGCTACCATGTTCAGAATTGTATTTCCTGGATTCCCTGCATTGGCGCACATGAATCTCCATACCTTACTCCCTTCCTTCTTCCCCAACCCCACTTCCTGCCTGTGCTGTTCCCTGATGCTCCCCCTGACCCACCTCTTCCCTTGTTACTTTCTCTTTTACCTGTCTCCTTTTCTCCTTCTTTGTTGCTCCCTGATTTATAGCCCCATTGTCCTCTGCCTTGTCCCTCCATCTTCTTGTACCCCCTGCCCCTGGGGGAGTTTATTCCCCTTGGACTCTTCCTCCCTACTGCTTAATCATTGGGGGGGGGGGCAGCACTGGTTACCTGCCAGAGTTTAACACCCTACCCCCGACTAGTTTAATTTCTCATCCAAGTAGCATTTAAATCTCACACAAAGGGCAGTTGTTCCCTTCCTGTAGGAATGCAAGCCATCTCTGCTGTAGACTGTAGGGGCCCATATCTTCCTAGTCCTCAATGTGGCTGACACCCTCCTCCATGCACCATGTCTTCAGCCAATTGAAATTGAAGCTAAGTATTTGAAGTTGGCAGTTATAGAACTAACCGTTCCATTGGCTAAAATGTTTAACCTATCTCCTAGCCTTCAGGATGTTCCGGACCTGTGGAAAACTGCTTATTTAGTACTTATTCATAAAGAGGGCCCAACAAATTAATTGGAAAAGTATCGACTCATTTTGTTACTATCTATAATTGGTAAGGTGCAGGAGAAATTGCTACATGATCAGCTTTAGAATATCTAAAAAAGTTCAAAGTTCTGTCAACTGCGCAGCTCTGCCTCAGGAATGACTGTAGTACCATGACTGCCTTGGTCAGGCTCACAAATGACTTAAACCAGAATATGGAGCATGGATTTCTCACTTGTGTGGTGTTCATGGACCTAGCTAAGCCATTTAACTTGGTTAGTCACTCCTTCCTGTAGTCTAAGCTTGTACACTTGGGTTTGGGTCAGTGTTACCAGTTGGTTTTCCAGTTGTAGCCCCCCACCAGTGTCTAGAGGTATGGTGGTAAAAGTCTGTGGGGAAGGGGCACCCACAGAAGCAGAAACACTTCCAAGGAGCGCCCTTTGTTTCCCAGGCCGTAGCAGGACCTGGGGTGCCCACTGAGACTCTGCGGTGCTGGTCTGCAGATGTAAAATTCTGGTTAGCAGTTTAACAGTTCATGAGCCAATGAAACCACTCTAAGAACTGCAGAAAGAAACACAGGGATCCCTTTTAATAAATTGATAAACAGCCAACAAATTACTCCATGGAACATTCAACTAATTCTGCTGGGGGAAATGCTCATTTTGTTCAGGACTGCGATGATTGCATTAGAACATTGAAGTCTCTGAACCACAGAGGTCCCATTGAGTCCATTGATAGGAAGGCCAGTTACCACGGGGCGTTAATCCAACGCCCCCAAAACTCCAGTGCAGCTCAAGTTATTTTGGAAACTGTCCAAACCTCTGCTAAACTCCAACAGAGGAGAAATTCACAAGCAGCTCACTGGCTCATTCTCTGATTTTCAGCTGCTATGCTACCTGGCTGCTCAAATTGCAGCCAGGTGTCGTCGCACACTTGTCACATAACCAAAATTTATTTATTTATTTATTTTATTATTCCCCTTTTTTCCTGGCGGAACCACCGTCTGCCCTCCGCCCTGGTCACGGCCCCCGGAGACCTCCACCACCGCCTATAGCTGCTGAGGACCCCGGTCACCCGGCTTACCCCTGGAGGTGGGGCCGCAGGCCACCTCGTGACCCAGAACTGCTGACTGGTTGGGGGTCCCATGGCCAGCAGTGATGAGGAGCGCTCGGGAGGAGCTTCATCCCTCAGTGGTCCCCCCGCCTTTTCCAATTTTTCCTCCCAGAGGAGGCGGGGCGTGCAATGGCGCCAGCGTCTGCCCGCCTCCCACTCCCATCAAGCGTCGGCACGCGCTGGAACTCCTGGCCTCCGCCAGGAAGTCCTCCAAGCGCTCTGGCCTTACCGCACCCTCCCCGGAGTAGGAGAGCTGTCCATGGGACGCTCGATCCCATCTCCCGGCCGATTCTCCATGATCCCTGGTCCATTCCCCAACCTCGGTCGCCATGCCAAGCGAAATCCACTGGCCAGCCGATCGGCCGCCAACCAAAATTTATTTTAACACACAGAATCCCTTGCCTCTCAAATTAGGGCCATATTCCCTCCTACCCTCCAGCATAACTTCTTCTCCTGGGCCATATACACGGCCTCTAAATCAGGGCTCGCTGCCCATGGTCCCACAGTTCATTGGCTTGATTTCCACACACTGCAGCGCTGCTTTCATTGTCTCTGGGTATTCTGTCCCCCTCTGAACACTCCAGACATCCTGGCTGGGCGGTAGACAAATCAAGCCAACCCATAACTCAGGACTTCATACTGGGGTTTTCCCCAACCTCTAAGCTGGTGCTCCTCAGTCTGGACCTGCGGTCTCTCCATGTCCACTGTCCCAACACCGGGGCTCGGATGCAGTGGCTGCCGCCATGTCACCACAAGGCTGGTACTCATCCGCCCTCTCCCCCCCCACCCGAGATAACTGTTCACCACTCAAGTGGGCAATTGTCCTCACTTGATCACTGTCCCCCACCCGCACTCTCGCCTCCCCTCTTCACTATGGCCTGGCTCCCTTCAGTTCCCGCGTGAGCCACCACTTATATTACTAGGGCCCCCCTCCCAAGGACCAGTGATGGACAACCCAAAAGGTGGCAAAATTGTTAACCCCTGGTGGAACAGGGATGGAAAGTCCCAAACAATTAGGTTATACCGTGCATGTCCAGTGCAAATAATATGCTGCCTCTGAATCCACAGGGGCATTACACAATTACTTGACAGACTGGAAGAATAACACTAAGGCTTGAAAAGATAGCTTATCGGCTAAATGGGAAGGGAGATTCTTTTGAAAAGAAAAAAAAATGGGGCGGTCTCACAAGGTTTATTATCCCCAAGTTGTAACACCTGCTAGGTTCCCCTTCTCTGCATCAGCTCCCAGAACACCTATTTCTATACCTTTACAGACTTTGGATTTACTTTCTGTCTCTCTCCTCTTTCCACTCTGTTTCATCTTCTTCCTTTTCTATCTCTGTTTTTCATTCCACGTATTATACTGGTTCTGTTATTAGGGGAAGTTATTTTTCAGTAATTCATTCTAATATGTGGACACAAAACATATTTCGACTTAATATCCTATCTCAATTTATGACCACTGTAGGTTCTGTATATGTTTTTTTTTTTTTAGAATTTATTTACTCATGTTTTATTGGTCAGACTTCTTAATATGTTTTATGTGATTGAGCTTATTTTTGAAATCACTTTATTCGTATTTGTTTTTTCTTTTTTTTTTATCTTCTGCTGTATTGTCTGTAACATTATAAAAAACAAATATGAGGGAAAAAAAGGTCATCGGCGTTAGCTCATCCATTTGTTCCATGATATCTGGAGTGCCGCAGGGGTCCATGTTAGTATCGTTATTGTTTTCCATCTTTATCAGTGGACTGCCACCATTATGTAAAGCGGTAAAACTTATACACAGATGATGTGGTACTGTATACAGCCTTAAAGTAACGGGTGAGCTATAAAAGACATGGGAAACCAAATTTAGATGAAGAGTACATTGGTTTAAGGAGAGTAAGTTAATAATGAGGAAAAAAAATTAAGACTGTTGTTCTACGCAGCATGGAAGTACAGAACTAACACAGACAATTTTAAAATTAATATAAATTAAATGGAATGCTTGGGAGTTGTACTGGACTTTAAATACCTCATAGTCTACCTGGACTCAAAACTAACATATGAATATCACATTAGATATATAACGACCCATTTGAACAAAAAGCTTGGGGCATTATGGTTCCCATATTCAGTGTTTAGCACAGCACTAACAGGGTTAGCTCTGCGCTAACCATGAACAGTACCAGTGGTTGGTGGCCATTAGTGCACCACCCAAACCTGAAAATGTGACCATGCAGAATATACTGCAGCGCCTCTGCAAATGAGGGTTCCCTCAAACATAAAGGGCGCAGCGGTATATTCACCAGACCCCAGAAATGTTCTGACTCCAGTGGGGTCCTAGCACCTCCAGCTCAGACCCTAGGAGTGGTAATCTATGAAGATTATTTTGAGGAAGATCTTAAGTTACAGTAAGTAGGTAACTTTTCTTTCTCTGATGTTAGGATGGTCACACTGTTTCGCACTACTTGATCACTGTGCTGCCTCTTAATTGTCTACTGTGTACTTTTATTATTGTTATTTAATAATTGTTATAATTGTAACATTACTAATGTAACTGATTGCACTCTACTCATCACCTCCCTCCCCGACACATCTGGACATACCTCTCAACCTTTTGTCCCCAAATGTGGAACATTGCCTCTCAAAATGTGGAACAAATGAGCAAAATGTGGAACACTTAATCAAATCTTTACCTAAGAAGCTCAGAACACTGTTAAAATGTTTGCATTTATGTTCAGAAAGTCTGTTATTAATTGAATAATATATTGTTTGCATCATTTACTAAAGATTTTTGCTTTAAAATGTTGACACTGAATGTGGGACAAGTCCTCACAATGTGGAACAGGGAGCTTTTGTGAAGTAAAATGAGGAACGTTCCTCGTAATGTGGTACAGTTGAGAGGTATGCGTCTGGAAACAAGCTTAGCTCAGTGTATTGTTCCGGGTGAAACTCTTGAAATAAATAAGTAAATGAAAGTGTAAATAAACATTGGTAACAAAAATTTGCATATGGGATATGTCATCTGTGGGATCAAGATGGAGCACGCTGGAGGAATGGAACATGGAAGGTGATAATAGTTTGAAAATCTCTTCCCTGTGCAGTATGGCATGCGGGATGCTGAGGTGGGGTGTATCAGGAGGGATTTCCCAGAGTCACATCTGCATCTGTAGTTGTGCATATAATTTTGAGGCCTGTTTCTCAGAAAGGACAGGGAGAGGTCAGAGACAGTCCAGCGGAGGGCTATGAACATTATCCAGGTAAAACAGGGTAGGTACTACAAGGAGAAACTGGAGAGCTTCAGTATGTATTGTCTGGAGGAGGGAAGGGGGGGCTATGATTGAAACACTTACAGGGATACTATATAATTCAAGCTAAAAAAAAACACTACAGCCATGAGGGGGCCCATCTTAAAACTGAAAAGAGGTGAATTCAGAAAGGTCACCACAAAGTATTTTTTTCACTGAGGGGATGTGGACAGGTAGAACAGGTTACTCAGTAATGTGATTAGTGCTGGGACTGCTGTACATCAGGTTTAAAACACAGTGGGACAGGCCCCAGGCACGTTGGCGCAGCGGTAGCGATACTGCTTGTGACATGGGCAGCCCCGGTTTGCAAGCAAGCCTGGGTTGTCGTGGGCTGACGGGCCGGGGGAGGAACATTTGTTTTAGAGGACACTGTCCTTCTCCAGGAGGGAAATCAGTTGGCTCTGGTGCAGTACTGCCACCTCTGTGATTACAGATGACAGTGTGCTTAGAGCAGCTTTCAAGCTTGGGGAAGGGGGTCACCAACTATGGTATGCTCTGTTCACTTGCATGCATTGAACCTGCACACTCCCCAGTGTTGGGGTCCAGGGGGAGAACAAATGAAGGAAAAAGCTGGGCAGAGTAGAGTGAGAGGTCCAGTGCCTCGCTGTCTATGCTCCGATGACAGGGCCCTCCTCCATGAACCACAACAGTGGGTGGGGGGAGGGGCTTCCAGCCCTTCCATGGGGGTAAGATGTGGGATAGAAAGTAAATCCCTGAGATGCTGGGTGACGGGACTGGGAGGTCAGACGAGGATGGGGGAGCCTGACCAGGTGAAAGTGGTGAATACACTTGAGAGATAGAAAAAAACACAATGAGAAGGTTTCAGAGGGAATATTAGAAAGCAGAGAGAGGCAGGGGTGGGATGACACTAGAAGGGCAGAGTAAATTAAACAGAGTATCAGGACAGACTTGATGGGTGCGTATTCTTTTCCTGTCCTTATTCTTTGTATCTATGAATGTGTAAGTCTGGATGAACAGCACTTTAGATGATGACCAACTCGGGTGTCAAACATCCAGCTGTATAAAAAGGACTCCTCGCCTAGCTCAACTGTGCGCCTCGTGTTTTCTCACTTGCTTTTTCTTCCTTTATTGTTTAATGTTGAGGCAGCAGGGTTGCATGGAGTGGAAAGCTTGGAGACCATTGTTTTTCCCTTCTGGGTGGCTTGTCAGATGAGACAGACACTGACATTTGTCTCAGGAGGATTGTTCATGTTAGCCGTTTGGGGAGGGGGGAATCAGATTTCTTCTGGGAGCTTATGACGTGAAAGACCAGTTGTATTTTTAGAGGAAAGCCACAATTGTTGGCAAGTTTCTTTCCACTGTCAGAATGAGTTTTTAGGCATAGAGAAGGCTGCATCTGATTTTGTGACAGGCCTCAGCGGGAGTCACAGCCTCACATTCGTTCAGTTCCTTTTCACATACTTTTGTTTGTATTAAACATATCACAGGTGCATAGCAGTGTGTGTGTGTGTGTGTATATATATATATATGTGTGTGTGTGTGCAAGTCCCTTTTTTCCTCAGGGAAGGTTTCACAAGTGCTGTGCTAGGTGTTTCCTAACAGCCTGCTCCTCAAGTCCTATTTGTTTTCTTGGATGCTGTCAACTGAAGGTACAGGATGCAGTCTCTACTATGCAAGAGCCGCATTCAGCATAATTAGTAGTCAAGGCCTGCATACCCTACAGTGACTGGGGATCAGTGCCTCCTGAAGGGGAAGAGGGTATAATGGTTGGGTCTGCCATCTCAGCATCGACATAGCATTTTTTAAAGCACCCCCCTCCTCAAAACAAAAGATGCAAAGCAGCTTCAGTTGCACCCAGCACAAAGTTAACAGCTCATTTTGTACTCTGAATGGCCAACTACATTGCAGTCATACCCTCCCGAGATCAAACGAGTCACCTCCACCTCACTGGTGACTTCTTAAGTACATGTCTGATTTGACTGTCTAATGCACGCATGGGTTTGTCTTCCCTTACTACTGTTTCACTGTTTTAAATGCTTTCACATTCAAGTCAGACGTGGAAACAGCAGAGCTCAGCTAATCTTTTTACAGAGCCTTTATAACAAAGGTGCAAACTGGTAATCTAATGGCAGAGTGGCTGTTTTTTTAATGAGGATAATATACGTGCCTCCTGAGGAAATACAGCCCTGTTGCTACCATACCTTCTTTGACTTGGCTCAGCCTCTAATTTTAACCACCAGAATAATGGATGGGATCCTGCATGGTAGGCGAAGAGCAGTGACTGTCAAAAAGAGGTTCCGCAGAGTTTCAGCCCCCATGGCTCAAAAGTGAGCCCTCGTGTCTCATGCGACACCGTTATTTACTTATAATGGGGGGCGGTTCTGATTAAAAGTAAGCCTCCCACCCTGGACTCCCACATTGTGGAGACCAAAGCTCTGAAAGTGTCAGTCCAGCACTTGCTGAGATTCTCTACTATCTCACAAAACATTCTGCACACATAGCAGCTGGAATGATGCAGTGATTTTTCAGACAGTAAAAGTGAAAGGCTTCTTGTGTTAGTGGCTAGGGCAGAGGCTTGGGAACCATGTTCACATCTCTCCAGAGTCATTGGCTCGCCATAGAACCCTGAGCAACTCAGTTAACCTCTCAGTGCTTTTGTCCACCCAGCATGAAATCTGAAGGACCCCACTAGGATGAGATGCTGCATCTCAGCTGGGCTATCCTGGGTAAATAAATTTGGAAAAAGCAAAAAAGAAACCCTGGCATGGAGAATGTTGCGACAGTTAGGCTATGGTTTGAGTCGTTGCTGTACTCAGTGACTGGGTGTGGAGGGGGTTACTTCATAGATAATTTGTTGCCGCTCACTTGCTTATTACATTAAATTATGTGTTTTGCTGTCACTGTAATGTGCATTATCTGTTGTAAGAAGCCCAGAGCCAGCAGGGATGGGCAAGTAGTACTACTACTGCTTGTCATTGACATTTAAGGAAGGCAGCTGGACACCCTTCCATGGTGTCGATGAATCTGCCTTCCTGAGATCAGTGCACTCATCCCATTCATATCTTAGGTGAGTAAGGCCATGGCTAAGATGGGTGGCCATCACTAGTCATGACTGGCGTTGATTGGTGAGCATCTTAAAACACACTGAATTCAGGCCAAGTACTGGAATTTTTTCTTGGCATTATATAAAAATTCAGGACCTACTGGTCATGCAGAATGCATGTACTGTACCAATATTTTTGTGACCAGGTAAAAATTCAGGTATAGTGAGGGGATTTCAAGAGTGTTTTTGTAACCGCAGGATAGGTTGTCACTCTTAAGCAGGTGTTTCTGTCGGCATTCTTTGATCTTAAGTATATTACACTTTTACCTGTTTAATTTCGGAGATCTTTGAGGATATCTCTTCTGTTAGGCCACACTGTTGGAACTGTAAGCCATCAGCGTCAGTACCACTTGGAAGCTTTTTGCTAGCAGGGGGGTTCCCACGGTGATGTGCAGCATCTACGTGTATATAATGTGAGCAGCCCTATTACTCTTCAGTTCTTTCTCCCACTGTCAAACAGTCTTGTTGGACCTGCTGAAGGAAACACTGTCAACTTAGCCATTTTTTTATTTTATTTTTCTCGAAGTTGAAAGAGCCTTTATTTCGACACTGTAATTGCAGATAGAAAATTTATTAAGAAGACACACAAACACTGTTTGCGTGTGCTGTTTAGGCCTGTCTTACAACATAAGGACTTGTGAATTTTGTCAGAGCTTCAACCTGGCTACGAGGCGATGCCATAAGAAAGCTCTAAAAAATGTCCTTTTATTAAAGGCATTGACAGCTGTGGTAAAGGAAGAGGGTTCAAAATCTGCTTCCCCATCACCATAGTCTGATAAGTGGCCATTGAAGTCTAAGGTTAAGGACAAGAAATGGTTGTCATTGTGGGTCTTCTTGTCATCCGGCCATAAGCACAGACGCAGAGCAAAGGACAAGTCTGCTTCGCCCACGAAGATCCTGATCGCCATTGAGAAAAGTTGTGTCCTCGTCAACGCCCACTCTGGCAGTGTCAAGTGTAGCCCCACGAACGGTTGTTGAGACACCAAGGTCGGGGCTTGGCTTTGGCACTGCTGCACCTATTATGGACAGCATGACGGCATCATAATTGGGTCAAGGCCCATCAACCCAGGTAGTCCCAGCTGCTTTTCAAGGCGCCATCAACTTCCAGTCTCTGCTAACTTCGTTTTCTGAAATGATTTGATGCATGCTGCCAGTGCAGGCAAATATTCTGCCAATGGGGCCTTCTGGTATTCAGCCCCCGTCCACTAGTTCCAGTAGCATGCCTCATATTCCTACCTCCGCTGCCACCAGTGTTGCTGGTCTGATCTACAGCTCCCATTGTCGCTTGTGTTGACTATGATGAAATGGAATATATTCCTGACCTCATGGATTTAGAGGTGTAATATGTGGAAGAACAATTTCTGGCTGGTCCCCCTCACTCTGATTCTGCCCTCTCTTCCTCATAGTGAGGGCTTGATGGTTTATACCCCAAGATCTCCTCCTGAGGACCCATCTTTCCAAGCCATGATGCAGCAAGTGCAGTGTGCTGTGGGCTTTTTTGTGGAAGAGGAAGATTCCACTAAAAGGAATCTCATGGAATTTCTGGAGATGCCATGCTACCCCGCCATTACATAGATACATACATGGAATGTGACAGTAGATAAGGGCCGCTGGGCCCATCCAGTCTGCCCAATTATGTTTTTGGTTTTTTTAATTATTATTATAATACCCTCTACCCTACCTCTATGATTCCCTTGTGCATATCTCATGCATTTTTGAAACCATTCACTGTTTTTGCCCCCACTACCTCCTCTGGAAGGCTATTCCAGGTATCCACCTCCCTTTCTGCAAAAAAGGTACTTCCTCACATCCCACCTGAATTTACCCCCTTCCAGCTTCATATTATGACCCCTTGTTTTAGAGCACCTTTTCCTCTAAAAGATACTCTCCTCCTGAATGTTGTTAACCCCGTAAGGTATTTAAAGGTTTTATCATATCCCTGCTTACCTCCAGGGTGTACATATTTAGCTACTTAAGTCTTTCCTCATAGGGATTTTGATGCAGGTCCTGCACCATTTCAGTGTCCTCCTCTGGAACACCTCCACTCTGTCTTTTCTGAGATGTGGTCTCTAAAACTGTACACAGTACTAAAGGTGGGGTCTTACAAGTGTTTTATATAGGAACATAATCACCTCTCTCCTCCTGCTGGAGATACCCTTCCTATGCACCCCAGCATCCCACTGGCTTTCTTGATTGCTTTATCACACTGCCTGACTATGTTAAGGTCATCCGATGTGATAATGTCTAGGTCTCTTTCTTGCTTGGTCTTTGTCTATATCACTCCACACATTTTGTACTCTTAGGTTCCTATGGCAAAGATGCATTATTTTGAACTGTCACTTGTGAAGGTATTGAAGAGGACCGGTCCCAACACTGATCCCTGAAGAACCCTACTGGTCACTTTCCATTCCTTTGAGCACACTCCATTCACCACTATTCTCTTGTGTCCTATCTGCCAGCCAGTTTCTAATCCAGATTACCACCTTATTATCGAACCCCAAGTTACACAACTTGCCGACCAGTCTCCTGTGAAACAGTGTCGAAAGCCTTGCTAAAATATAGGTAAGCCACATCATCTGCACTTCCCTGATCTAGCTCCTTGGTCACCCACTCAAAGAAGTCTATCAGATTTGTTTGGCATTACCTTCCTTCTGTGAAACCATGCTGCCTTGGGTCCTGCTATCTGCTGGATACAAGACAATCCACAATCCTTTCTTCGAAAGTGTTATCCATCAACTTACGGACCACCGACGTCAGGCTGACAGGTCTATAATTGCTCTCCTCTTCTTGCTACCACTTTTGTGAAGTGGGACTACATTACATTCACTAAAATACCACCAACAGCTTAATCTGGTTCAAATTCAGTTGGCATTCATCTGTATCGCCCTCCCCGAGTCGTGCCTGAAAATAGGCAGAATTTGTCTAGTGCACTTACCCGGTCAACAAAAACTAAATAAAATTTGCCTTTTTCCAGTCCTCTCGGACCACACCAGTCTACAGTGATCTGTTAAAAAACTCTGTCAGAGGTGCAACCAGTACCTCCCATAGCTTTGTCTGCTTTCAGATTGTCCAGTGTTTTCCAGATTCCCCCGTACTGAAAATGGACTACTGTAAATTTCTCTCACCCATAAGGTTCTGGTGCCTCTTTGTAGTCCCTTCCATTCTGAAAACTGAGCAGAAGTATTTGTTCAAGATGTTTGCCTTTTCTTGATCCTGCTCTGTGTAGTCCCCCTCGCCTTTTTTTTTTTACTCTTTTTATCCCACCGCCTCTTTCTACCCTCCGCTCTCTCCACTCAATCAGAGCTCTCAATGCTCCAAGCGTTGTGACCTCCCCAACTTCAAGGTCTGCCCCTAGAGTACCTCAGCTCGGCTCCCCTTATGCCCTTGATGGCCCGGATTACCCCCCGGGTGGGGTGAGGACTCCCCCCCCCCCGAGTCTTCTCAGGGAGAGGGGCAGGGACTAAGTCTGAGGAGGTGAGTACGCAGTCCCTTTTGAGGTATGGCTAGGGTGGGTGCCTCCTGAAGATGGCTGGGGAGATTGTTCCATGATTCAGCGGCTATGTGAATAAAGGATGTACTCCCAGTGACAGAGCAGGCCAAAGGAATTTCCAGTATTTTTTTTGTTAGAGAAGCGGAGTGGTCAATTACAAATGAAGAGGGGGAGGTACATAAAAACAAACAGTAGTAACACTCTGGATACAGAAGTTGATACCAGCCCATTTACAGAAGAAAGGGTTCTGAAAGAACTCTTAAAACTGAAGGTGGACAAAGCAATGGGGCCTGATGGGATTCATCCCAGAATTCTAAAAGAGCTAATGGTAGAACTAGTGACACCACTGACTACCCTTTTTAACAAATCATGGGAGGATGGGGTGGTACCCGAGGACTGGAGGAGGGCAGATGTGATTCCCCTTCACAAAAGTGGGAGCAAGGCAGAAGCAGGAAACTACAGACCTGTTAGTTTAACCTCAGTGATAGGGAAAATGATGGAATCACTTCTGAAGGAAAGAATTGTCGAGTATCTAGAGGCCAGAGGGGCACAGGACCCTAGGCAGCATGGATTCACAGCGGGAAGGTCATGCCAGACAAATCTGATAGATTTCTTTGACTGGGTGACCAAAGTAGTAGATCAGGGAGGGGCTGTGGACATGGCCTACCTGGACTTTAGCAAGGCATTTGACACAGTCCCACACAAAAGATTAATATACAAGTTAGCCAACCTGGGAGTGGGTCCCAAGATGACAGCCTGGGTAAAGAATTGGCTGGAGAATAGGACACAGAGAGTAATAGTAGATGGAGTCCACTCAGAAGAAAGGAGGGTTACTAGTGGGGTACTGCAGGGTTCAGTATTAGGACGGTCCTCTTCAATGTCTTTATAAGCGACATTGCGGAAGGACTGGAAGGAAAAGTATGTCTCTTTGCAGATGACACTAAGATCTGCAACAGAGTTGATGCACAGGGTGGGGTGGAAAGGATGAGAAGGGACTTGGCAAGGTTAGAGGAATGGTCAGATGTATGGCAGCTTAGATTCAATGCTAAGAAGTGCAAGGTAATCCACCTGGGAAACAAAAACCCAGGGGAAGAGTACACAATGGGGGGTGAGATACTAACAACAACAAAATTGGAAAGGGACCTGGGGGTAGTCATATCAGATGACCTAAAGGTGGGCAAGCAATGTGAGAGGGCAGCAAGGAGGGCTGGGGGGATACTGGGATGCATAGGGAGAGGCATCACCAGTAGAAAACAGGAAGTTATTATCCCTCTGTACAGACAGCTGGTGAGACCCCATCTGGAGTACTGTGTAGTTCTGGAGACCCAGTCTCCTCAAAGACATAGACAGGATGGAAGCTGTCCAGAGGAGGGCAACTAAAATGGTGCAGGGTCTGCGCCTGGAAGACAAATGAAGAGAGACTAAAGGCTTAATATGTATAGCCTCGAGGAAAGGAGGGAGAGGGGACATGATAGAAACTTTCAAGTACCTCAAGGGAATCAACAAAGTCCAAGAGGGTAGCATCTTTCAAAAAAGTGTGCAAAGAACAAGAGGGCACAATTTGAAGATAGAGGCTGCAGAGGTAATTTGAGGGAAGTATTTTTCACAGAGAAGGTTGTGGATGCATGGAACGGCTCTTCCGGAGGAGGTTGTGGAGTCAAAATCAGTGGTGGAATTCAAGCATGCATGGGACAGTCATAAGGCAATTCTGGGAGGTGGGGGTAAGAAGAAGTAGGCTGCTGGTTAACTAGGATCTGATCTGCAGCTTATCCAGTAGGTAGGGAAATGGGCAGACTGGGTGGGCAAGCGGTCCTTATCTGCCGTCAAATTCTATGTTTCTATGTCGTCTGGTCTGTTTTGGGGCAAGTAGTCCATTCAGACCTGCTGCAGATTGGGCATCAAGGAGCTTGCAGGTCCAGCTTAATAGGGGGTACTGGAGCCTGTTGTACAGGGGTGGCCAGTTGAGGGCTGTGAGGGCATCACAATGGTGGGTCCTTGGGTGGGATTTGGAAGCGAAGCGAGCAATTTTGTGGTATAAGGTCATTAATCTGCTGTGGTCCATTTTAGCGAAGCAGAGTACGATGGCGGCTGCATAGGTTAAGGCTGGGAGAAGGATGCTTTGATGAGATTGCCAGTCTAGTCTCTGGTATCATGTTGTGCCTTAGGCGATAGAGGAGGCCCAGTTTTGGGTGGATTTTTTTTTTACTACGTCCACATGGGGCTTCAGAGTGAGCCCCTGATCTAATGTGAGGCCAAGGTATTTGACTGATTGTACTACCTCTGTTTTGGAGCCAGACATGGTAGTGAGTGACAGAAGATGGGCCCTGGAGGGACCCAGGGATTTTGGCCCGAACAGCATTGCCTTCATCTTGCTGGAGTTAAGGACCAAGAGATTCTCAATTAGCCAAGTCTCTGCCTTGGTGAAGTCAGCTTGGAGCAGGGGTCATAGGTTGGATGGGCAGTCCCCTGTTCTGTACAGTACTGTATCGTCAGCATACTGTACTATGGAGCTGCCCCCACAATGGCCGTAGAGGTAATTTGTGAATAGGGAGAACATAAGCGGTCCTACGATTGAATCCTGTGGGACCCCCTTAGTTAAAGGTAGGGGTTCAGAGGTGACCCCTTTCCACTTGACCTATTGAGAGCGGTCAGTGAGGTAAGTACGGAACCAGTTGAGGGAGTGCTGATACAGCCCCCGTTGGCTAAGCTTGGTTAGTAGGAGCGGGTGATCCACCAGGTCAAAGGCCTTAGAGAGGTTAATGAACACGGCCCCTGTGGGGGTACCCTTGTCCCAGGCAGCCAGGATATCGGAGGTGAATTTGATGAGTTGCTTAACACAGTAGCTTGTTGCCTTCACTATGCTGTCTTTTAGTCTTACCCACTTTTCTTCCACTTCCCCTCGGATCTCATCCCTGTCATTTCATTCGTGCATCATTGTACAATCAGCCTTTCTGAAGTCCAGGATCTTCGCCTTTGTACGGCAGGATTCTGCAGTTGTTCTAATGTTGAACCACACTGTATAGTGATCACTGGTCCCAAGGTGGCCTCCCACCTTGACATCTGCAACACTGTCCCCATTCGTAAGCACCAGGTCTAGTATTGCCCCATCACAAATGGGTTCCCTGACTAGTTGCCTAAGGAAGGCACCCTGCAAGGAGTCCAGGATGTCTCTACTTCTAGCTGATATAGCAAGGTTCACAGGAAAAGTAACTGCGACCACGCAAGCAGGTGGTGCACACGGCGAAAGGGTGGCCAGCCTAAAACACTCAAACCAAAAGAGGAAGGGTTTGTGTACTTGCAGTGTTTGCTGTTCTGGAAACTGTGGCGTAATAAATATATATTTTTGATTAAACTTCAACAGTTTCCCACGTGCCACTACCTTTCTTTTGGTTTGAGTAGCCGATACAGGAGCAAGGAGGCTCCACTCTACATCCGGCAGATAGAGGTCCCCTACCAGTAACACCGCTGCCTTTTCTCTGTTTTCTGATTTATTCTAACATTATCCTATCCAAATTCTCCCCCATGCCGGAGACCTGTACATCACACATATCCAAATATAGAATAGTTTTTCTGACTCAAGGGTAACCCAAAGCATCTTGGCCCCTCCCTGAGTTTCCTGTATTTCCATTGCTTTTATGCTGTCCTTCACATAAAGCAACACCTCCCCCCACCTTTCCTTCTTGCCCTGTCCCATCTGAATAACGCGCACCCTGATATGACCATAGCTCAGTCATGGTCTTCAGTGCGCCATGACTTGGCAGTGGTCACAATATCCAGTTGGCCTCTGCCATGATGGCCTCCAGGTCTTGGGATCCTATTTCCCAGACTCCTAGCATTAGCACACATGACCTTCCACATTTTATTTGCCCCTTGTTTGCTGCTTCCCCCTTTTTCCTTTTGTTCCCCCTTACTTCCTCTTTTCATCTGTCTGCTTAGTTTCCCACCTTCATCCTTTTCTAACCCTCTCCCCCCCCCACACTTATTTGATTTACTTCATCCAATATGGGACTGTCTTTACCCAGAACCTCTACGCACTCCATTTCTGCACTTTGGGGCGGGTAGGGCATTTCTGCATCCCTTTTCTCTCCCCCCGCTGGCTAGTTTAAATGTTCATCAGAAACAGTTTAAACCCTTCACTGAGAACTGTGGTCCCCTTTCTAAATAGATGCAGGCCATCACCTCTGTATAGACTGTTCTTACTTCGAGTGGGAGCTCTTGCAGCAGGCTATAACAATTAGGACAGTGCCGCAGGCACTAAGACCCTCCAGAAACCTTTTCAGCTAGCAGTATACAGCAGGGACCGCCCCCCGACGTCGGCCCTGCCCCGATGTGAGCCCTGGTACAAAAGGGGTCGGACCCAGCTCCACCTCAGTTCTTTTCCCATCGTGTCCCGCACTTGAGAAGGGACTTCAGTTCCAGCTTGCCAGGAACAGCAAAATTCTAGTGTTATCAACCCATTTTTTGTACTGTTTTCGACATTTTTTTTTTTCCAGTGTCATCGACGGGCCGTTTTCGACTGTTTTTCAGTTTGGTCGACGGATGTCTTCGCCGTCGTCGGTCTCTCCAGAGCCACACCAAAACAAGTGCGACTGTGGGAGGCAGATCCTTGTCAGAGACGGGCACAAGAGCTGTGTCTTTTGCCTCGGGCCGGACCACGATACCGTGACCTGCTCAGCCTGCCAGGCATTCACCAGTCGGACCTGGATCCGATGTCTTAAGGCCCTGAAGGCATTTCTGCTAGAAAAGAAGATGGATCTGCACTCCTCCGAGGGAAAGTGTAAGGAGAAAACCAAGCGCCACGGGAAAGACCGTAGTCGGTCCTGGCACTGGTCCCATTCTCGTTCGTGGTCCTCTCCCAAGAAGGCCCGTATTTCCCCAGGCTCAGGAAAGCGCCCACAGTCTTCCCAGGCCAAGGCTGGCCCATCGAGGGAGAAGCCAGCTAAGCCAAAGGTAACCCCGCTAAGGGTTACCACCAAGCCCTTGGAGGGGAAAGCTGCAGCCCCACCTCTCAAGGCACCAGTGCTACCTGCTAAAGGCGCGCCTCCCCAACCAAAGGACTCTCTGGCGCCCCGCGGCAGCACGCCGTTGTTGGTCCCACCACCGACACTGGTTGAAGGGGCGAAGGGTGCAGGAGCGGCCATGGAAGAGCCGATGTCCCCGTCTCCCAAGTCCTCCTTCCCCCTGGGCTCCCAAGAGGGCTCTCCTTCGTGAGTCGATGTCCCGGATACTCCCTTTCCGGGCCGAGCTGCCAAACTTTTCTTGGAGGATGAGCTGCAGGAGTTGTTCTCCTTTTGGTGGGGACAGGTCCAGAAGCAGCCCCCCCCCGTCGCCAGCCCAGACACCGGTACCGGACCCAGTGGGCAAGCTACAGTGGGAAGGTGAGCCTTCCCCGAGGAAGTCCCCAGAGCGACTGCCTACACCTCCTTTACCAGAGCTCGTTCCCGTGCCCGGTCCAAAGACCACTGTTGACACTCCAAGGACTCTGGAGACCATCACCGGTCCAGGTCTTGTACGCGCAGCCCTTCTCGTTCTCCTAGACGAGAGCGCTCCCGTTGGTCATGTGACGGATGTCGGTCTTTGCTCCATCGGGTCCACCAGTTACCGACGACGGAGGGGGTCTGGTCATAAGGAGAGATCGGACTATTTCAGATCTTGTAGTCAATCTCCCTCTTCTTCGTCCTCATCTTCATACTCTCTCAGCTTAGAGCGGTCCCCAAAAGAGAAGGACCAGCCTTGTTCGCCTCCCGATGATCCAACCTTAATGGATGTCATGAGGCACATCCAGGCCTCCAGTGATTGGGAAATGGAGGACCTGGATCCGGAACACCGAGGATCGGCAAAATACCTGAGGCAAAAGGAGCCGAAACCATTGGTGGTCCCTCCTTTAGTGGACACTTTCCAGGACCTGACTCGGACTACCTGGAGGCGTCCAGCTTCCATCCTGGCTGTTCTCAAGAAATCGGACAGGCTGTATAAGACCCCAAGGGCAGAAGCTTTTCTAGCAGAGAACCCTCAGGCAGATTCTTCGGTCATCACGGCTGCCCATGACAAGTCCAGGCAGCTCCCCGATCCGGAGTCTCAATATTTAGACCAGGTGGGCAAGAAAGTTTACTCTGCCTCCACTTGCTCCATCCGGTCCCTTAACTTCCTGACGCATATGGTCCTGTACCAGAATGCTCTGTGGGAGAGGGGACAAGAGCTACTGAAAGCCATGCCAGATTCCGATCAGAAGTCGGAACTTCTGGATATTATAAAATCGGGCTCTGACATAGGTTCCCATGTCCTGAGAGCCTCGTACGATACTGCAGATACGGCAGCCAGGGCAGCCGCTTCCGGGGTGTGCCTTCGGCGCCACGCCTGGTTGAGAGTTTCGGGTTTCCACCAGCATCTGCAGTCCGGTATCAAGGACTTGCCATTCTATGGTACCGTGTTGTTTGGGCAGGAGACGGAAGCTTTGATTTCTCATCTACAGGAGTCGAGCAAGTTCATCTGGTCGGTCCGCCAAACGTACTACGGTGACCAGCGACGGCAATGGAAACTGCCATTTCACAAGCCCTCAGGTGGTCAAGGTGGACACGCCCCGTGATAATCAGCAGGGTCAGAGAGGTGGCTTTCGTAGGAGAGCCAGTAACCAGTAACCTGGAGGTGCTCCAACCCGTTGGCCCAAGTACCCCAGGCCTCTCTGCCTATGCCTGGCTCAGCCCAGTGACTCCCTTTGGCCCTCCCCTCTTCCAGAGGAAGACTCAGGGGAGACGGCCGGGGGCCGCTCCTCCCTTCATCTCGAAGGGTGGAGGTCGATAACTGCATACCAGTGGGTCCTGGACATCATCAGGAGAGGACACACGATAGAGTTCACGGAATTTCCTCCAAATATTCCACCAAAGTACTCCTGATATCCTCCTTCTCACATCCCACTGATAGAAGGAGAAATTCAGACCCTCTTGCAGAAAAAGGCAATAAAGGTAGTCCCCTTGCATCAGCGGGGAAAATGGTTTTATTCCCACTTCTTCCTGGTCCCAAAAAAAGACATAGGATCTTCGACCCATTCCGGACCTCAGCTCTCTCAATCTCTTTATAGAGTACAAAAGGTTCAGGATGGTGACCCTTCCAGATCTGCTTCCTCTGCTGCACCAAGGAGACTGGCTCTGCTCCCTAGACATGCAAGATGCATATATGCATATCGGGGTCTTCCCTCCCCACAGAAAGTTTCTGAGGTTCCACTTCCAAGGGGAGCACTACCAATTCTGCGTTCTTCCATACGGCCTCTCCTCTGCTCCGTGAGTCTTTACAAAATGCTTGCCAGTGGTGGCTGCGGCTCTAAGGCGCATGGGGCACTACGTTTTCCTATACCTCGATGATTGGCTGCTTACAGCCCCATCAAGATCATGCCTACGTCACGCCCTCGGAGACACCTATACTCTGTTCCGAGAGCTGGGGATCACCCTGAACCTTTGGAAATTGTCCCCCAAGCCCAGTCAGAGATTCGTCTTCATTGGAGCGGTCCTGGATTCTATGCAGGGTATGGCTTTCCTACCTCCGGACAGGGGCGATCGCCTGCAAGAGATTGCCGAATGGATCTCAGTAACTCCTCAAATTTCAGCGCGGAACTTCCTTAGGCTACTGCGGCACATGGCGGCAGCCATTCCAGTCACTCCTCTGGCCCGCCACCACATGCAGGTCCCACAGTGGATGCTCAGGCTGCAGTGGGACCAGGGCTACGACAATCTAGACTTTATGGTCAGGATCACCGACCCAGTCAGGAGAACTTTGCTTTGGTGGATGGACCCACGGAATTTGGAGAAAGGGGTCAGGTTTTGTCCGGAGCCACCAGGTCATACTCTTACGACAGATGCATCGGACCTGGGATGGGGAGCTCACCTGGGTGCTTATCAAACGCAAGGGGTTTGGACACCCGAGGAGCGATCTCTCCATATCATTGTTTTGGAGATGCGAGCGGTTCTCTGTGCCTTACAGGCCTTTCAAGAGAACCTGGTGCCAGGCTCTCTCCTAATTCAGACAGACGATATGGCGCTTATCTTCTACATCAACAAGCAAGGGAGTATTCTCTCGTATCCCCTTTGCAGGGAGGTGATGAGAGTCTGGCACTGGAAAGGCACATTCTGTTGTCCGCAGTGCACATTCCAGGCGTCCTGAACAATCTGGCCAACAGCCTAAGCAGGTCTTGTTCCCGGGCACATGAGTGGGAGCTGCTACAGTCCGTAGCAGATCAGCTCTTCGACAAGTGGGGTCATCCAGAGCTGGACCTCTTTGCATCACCATGCAGCGCCAAACTGCCAATTTTTTGCTCACAAGAGCACGCATCTGGAGTTTTCTGGCCGGACACGTTATCCCTTTGCTGGGCAGGGAGGTTTCTCTATGCCTTTCCGCCCTTCCCTCTCATTCAGAGAGTCCTGCTGAAGTTACAGGCAGAAGGGGCTCGAATGATTGTAGTAGCCCCCCAATGGCCTTGGCAGATTTGGTTCCCACTCCTGCAGCGGTTATCCATAGAACCTCCAACTCCGCTGCCCATATGCTTGCAGTTGCTTTCCCAGGAACAGGGATCGCTGGTCCATCCGGATCTTCGTTCCTTACATCTGCATGCTTGGCTCTTTCAGACGTAGCTCAACAGAGATACAGGGTTTCCCCAGAAGTGGCGGCAGTCCTAGTGTCTGTGAGGAAACCCTCCACCTGTGCTAAGAAATGGAAGTGGTTTCGTTTGTGGGCCTTGTCACAGCATTTGGACCCTGTCACCTGTCCAGGGAACTCAGCGTTACAGTACTTCCTCTCCTTGTACCAACATGGCCTGAGTTACTCCTCTATTAAGGTGCACATGTGGGCTGTCTCCTCCTATCATGCTCTGATTGGAGACGAGATGTTAGCACAGTTGGATGTAGCCCGCACCTTTTTGAGAGGGATTTTACATATGAGACCTCCCATTCTGGATCCCGTCCCACCCTAGGATCTCCTTTTTGTGTTGGAGAAGCTTACCCTCCCTCCCTTTGAGCCGGCAGCAGATTGTGAACTGTGTTATCTTTCTTGGAAGGTGTGTTTTTTGGTTGCTATCACCTCAGCTTGAAGAGTTTCCAAGCTTCAGGCTCTGATGTGTAAAGAGCTGTATTTGATTTTCCACAGGGAAAGGGTTTCCCTTAGAGCAAATCCTAAGTTTCTTCCGAAAGTGGTCTCGGAGTTGACCCTCAACCAGTCGGTTGACCTTCTAGTCTATTTTCCTTCCCCATCTAATAGAGGGGAGGCTCTCCTTCACACATTGGATGTCCACAGGAGTTGAGGTATTACCTCAAACGGACGGCTACGCACCGTCAGTCGGAGCAACTCTTTGTGGCCTTTGCACCACTATGCTTGGGCAAACCAGTGACCAAGCAGCCGATTTCGGAGTGGATCGTCCCCTGCATATCCTTCTTCTATAAAAAGCACAATAAGCCCCTACCAGGTCCGGTCAGGGGTCACTCCAACAGGGGAGTGTCTGCTTCTTTTGCCGCCCTGAGAAATGTCTCTGTCACGGAAATATGTGTGCCCGCTACCTGGAATTCGGTGCATATCTTTGTCAAGCATTACAGCTTGGATATCGTCTCCAGATGCCGTGCCAGTTTCGGTCTGGCTGTTTTTGCAGGGACTTTTGTCCTAGGCCTCTGGAGTCAGCATATTCCACCTCCCGGGGTCATCTACCTCTTTGGCGGGGGACTGCTTGGTATTTAGTCCTTACTGCAAGAGCTCCCACTTGAAATAAGATAGTACAGTTATGTAAGAACTTACCGTAACAGTAGATCTTCGAGAGGAGCTCTTGCAGCAGGCGTTACTTTCCCACCCGCCTTCCCTCTCGAGGTGTGCAGATCCATCTTCATCTCCATTGAGTGCTTTGTCTCCTTCTCTTGTCAGGGCTTGTTCGCGGGCCTTGGCAGGGGAACTGAGGTGGAGCTGGGTCCACCCCTTTTGTACCAGGGCTGACGTTAGGGCAAGGCCGAAGTCAGGGGGCGATCCCTGCTGTATACTGCTGACTGAAAAGGTTTCCGGAGGGTGCTAGTGCCTGCGGCATAGTCCTAATTGTTATAGCCTGCTGCAAGAGCTCCTCTCGAAGATCTACTGTTATGGTAAGTTCTTGCGTAACTATACTTTATTCTCCCAGGTGGCTCTCCAGTCCCAAAGTAGCCATTCCCCTCCTTTCTGCACCAGGCCTTCAACCATGTGTTGAAAGCCTTGGTGTGGAGCTCCCTCTCCTTCCCCCTGTCGTAGACAGGCAGCATTCTGCAAAAGCTACAGAGCATGCTACCTGTCTTAGACTTTTTTCCCAGTTCTCTAAACTCCCCCTGCACAGGCCGGCCCGGTGGCGCTGAGGGTTGAGGCGCAGGATGCCACACCTTGTGCCACGCCGGCGACCTGGGTTCAGGAACGAGCCTGGAGTGCCGGGGGTCGGCAGGGGAGGGGAAGGATTGAGTGTCTGTAGGACGGCTCTCCTTCCTTATGGGGATCCAGGGACTATGCTTGGCACAGCGGCGACCTCTGGTGGAGACCGGAGGTACCGCAATGCTTCAAGGCCAGAGTAGAGGGTTGCAGAGCCACGGCAAGATGTTCCCTGGCATCATTGCATGTCGGGACTCCTCCAGGGGAGGGCATAATGAGGGGAAAAATCTTCCGCTCCCAGAGATAGGCAAAGGCACCACCCTAGAGCCACATTGCACCGGCCAAATTCATCCGGCCCCTAGGCCGAGCCCAACCCGACCTGAATTTGCAGATAGAGCGGCCTTGATGGATAGGGCAGCCCCACCTCGGGAAGGCTCAGAACCGAGGGGCTAGCCGGGCTGGTGCCAGGATGCTGGTGAGTTTCAGACCAGGAGGTAGAGCTGGAGGTGAGTGGATGCCTGAGAGAGTTCTCCGGGGCTCAAGCGGAGCTAGAAGTAGAGTTAAAAAAAAAAAAATAAATAAATAAACTCCCCCTGCACTGTTGTTGCCTTGTCCCTAGTTAGGTCATTTGTCCCCAGATGGACAATGACATCTAGCTCCCCTTCCCCTTCTACTGCCGTAACTATTCTTAGTATTTGCTTCCCATCTCTTCTGGCTGTGGTACCTGGTAGGCACCTGACCTCTCTCTCTGCCTTCTTTCCTATTCCCAACTCTATTCCCCTGAGAGTACAGTCAGCTAGTAGTAATTGCTTCTTCCTTCTACAGGGTCCCCTTTCACCCATGTTGGGACCTCCACTTAAGAGAGCTCCCATTTCTTACGCTGCCACTCCCATGGATGCTTCCTCCTGGCTGTCCTGCTCTGCCAGTGGGACGTATGAATTCTGCAGTGGTACCGGTTGTATTTGAGGAATGTTCATGTGATTCCCCCCAGCCTTCCTACTCCCATCACCCCCTCCCTCCTTGAGACCACCTTAGTCCAGCCGCTCCTGCTGTCTGGCATCCTTTGAGGTAACTGTGTCAGACTTGATGGCCCCTGGGTAGCCAACGTTGACTTGAGCCTAGCAACCTTCTCGTGGCTTAAAATCAATGCAGCTGTGAGTCTAGAGATGCTTCCCACTAGCCCATAGAGGTGCATGCAGAAGGGGCAGCATTGTAGCCTTCAGAAGGTCTCCCTGAGGACTGCTGCTCCACAACTACTACACTGCTCCCAACATTCCCTAATTTTTTGAAATTGTTTTCTGTCCTTATACTTCCAGTCCTCCCTTCCCCAAATCCAGTAGGGACAAGCTGTCTAACGTACGACTACTACGCTACACAACTTATACTTCCACTTCTAAGGATATAATGTAACAAACCATATGTTTTTTCTTTCTCCCCCAAATTTGTTGTAATACCTTAAGTACTACAACATTTACACATTCAAACACTGTAGCCTTTTATAGAATTACGGCCTTCCCTTACCTGTATCCCATCAGTGAGTGCAACAACGAGATAAAACAGGCCCTTACCCTAGCCGCTGACAGGGTCCTGTGCTTTGCCGCTTCCTCTGCTGATGCCTAAGAGCCAATCTTGTATCACTTCCACTCCTTTGCTGTTCCATTCACTCACTGGGACATGAACGCATGGAACACGTAATGATCCCTTATATCCTCCCCAGAAGGCCCGCCCCCAAGCTGCTGGTGCATCTGATTGGAGCAGAGGATCGGGTGGGGTGATCTTCAAAGCAGGAAGCCCTCCGATCTTCAGAGAGCTGCCGATGTCCAGGACAGCTCTCCAAACTGCTCCAGCTGCTTCCCTCTGAGCCTGAGTGGCTCCTTTCCACCCAGCTGCCACAGAAGCCCTGAAAATGTTTTGTTTTAAAGTGTGAATGCTTTGACTCCATTCTACAGTTGAACATACAGTTCTGAGACCTGCTTCCAAGCTGCTGGAGCTCCCAATTTGAGCAGAGGGTTGGGAGGGGCAATCTTCAAACCACGAAGCCCTCCGATCTTCAGAGAGCTGCCAATGGGCAGGACAGCTCTCCAAACTGCTCCGGCTGCTGCCCTCTGAGCTCGATTGGCTCGAATCCACTCAGCTGCCCAGAAGCCCACATCATTATTCCACCTATATATCCTGCATCAAAGGATGTTAGTTTTGCTGCACAGTGCAGATGAAACACACTGCCTGCATTTCCTAGAAAGGCTGATAAGCAGCATCCTGCACCACCTGCCAAGCTTTATTATGCTAACCAGCCAGAAACTGACTGTGGTCATCATGACTGCTCATAATAGGTCTAGAGCTCCTAGATATATGAGTACTTTGCCACCTCATAGGAGTTAGTCTAGGAGGCTGGATATGTTGGGCAAGCATTCTTATGCCTCTGCATCATTGGACCTTAGGATTGCAAACTACCAGGCCCACATTATCAAATATCAGAACATCCTGTGGAAAGCTGCTCGTACTGCAGCTCAGGCTTTGCTGGATGGCTCTGCCAAGACTAATCTGCTTAAAATATTGTCGGCTAGTGCTGACGTTGGCAAACATTTTCTGCACTCAGTTTATGTTGTCTCTAATGGCCGCTGCCTCTGGCATTTGCATGAGGAGAGATTCTTGGCTTAGAGTTGCTGGCTTGGTCAGTGATGTGCAGCAGACAGTTCTGAATGCTCCCTTTAAAGGGTTAAAACTGTTTGGCTGTGATATTGAAGAGACCCTACGTGGACTTCAAACTTCAAAAAATGACTGTGAGGTCAGTGAAGTCCCTCTGTATCCCCTCCTGCTAGATCTCATGGTCGGGGCTCCTTTCATCCACCTGCTGCCTGAGGTAGTTGTGCCTGTCATCAGCAAGGCTGTGGTAGTGGAGGTGGCCTAGTGCCCATGTAAAGGCACTCAAATGAATATGTTCTGGTGGCCCTGCCACCCCCAGTTCTACCTGACATACTTCCATCTCTCCCTCCACCTCAGCTGTTAGCTCCAGGGATGAGTATGGGTGGCAGGGTCTCTCTCTGTGCATCTGAAACAGTGGCAGTGATCGCCACGGATGAGTGGGTTCTGGAGATAATTGCAAAGAGGCATGCTCTGGAACTGTTACAGATCCCTCTAGATCATCCTCCACATCCTTCCTTTTATCCTCCGGATGGTTTGTCTCTTTTAAAGGATCAAGTTCAGTCTTTATTCCAAAAGTGTGCCATAGAACCAGTTCCTCCTTAGGAGAGAAACACAGGGTTATATTCCAGATACTTCCTAGTCCTGAAATGGACAGTGGATATGCGTCCTGTTTTAGATCTCAGGGATCTCAACCTTTACATCAAATACATAAAGTTTGGGATGGTATCCCTGCAAGCTCTGATTCCCATTCTGAAAATGGGGAACTGGCTCTGTTCTCTTGATGTGAAGGATGCATATTTTCATGTAATGATGAGGAAGTTCCACAGACAGTACCTCCACTTTATGCTAGAGGACGAATGCTATCAGTTCGAGGTATTGCTTGTTTGCTTGTCTTCTGCACTATGGGTCTTTTCTAAATGCTTCACAGTAGTTGCAGCAGTAGCTTCGGAGAAGCTCTGCTACATATCCTGTCTCAGTCACGTCAGTTGTTCAACGACTTGGAAGTCACAGTGAATGTTCCAGTGACTGTGTTGACTCTTTGCCAAAGACTGCAATACATAGGGATGGCCTTGGCCACAGAGAATGGATGTGTTCTCCTGCCACAGAACAGGGCAGACACTTTGGTTGCTCAGGCACACTTGGTATGCAGAAGCTACTGTGTCTCTGTGAGAACAGTGTTACGTCTTCTGGATCATATAGCTACAGCCACAATGAGTGTGCCACTGGCATGTCTTCATATGAGGATTTCTCGGTGGATACTCAGGGTCCAGTGGGATCAGTTGATGGGCATGCCGGACCAAATGGTTCTCATGACCTCTCGTCTTTGCAGAAAATTGTTGCAGTGGATCGACTGAGACAACCTACTGAAGGGCATTCTATTCCTTGTACCAGCTCTTGTACAGATCCTCACCACGGATGCCTCGGGCTCTGGCTGGGATGCTAATTTCAGCACTTACGACATGGGTCATGGACCAAGGTGGAGGCCGGGCAACACGTACATGTCCTGGAAGTGTGGGCTGTCCTGTATAGCCTCCAGGCTTTTCAGAATCATCTCTGTCCCAATCCTTTGCTAATCCAGATGGACAGTGTCAGTGTGCATTACATCAACAAACAAGGGGACACTTACTCGTATCCCCTGTGCAGGGAATCAATGAGGATATGGTACTGGGCTGTGTCTCATGGCCTTCCACTATCAAACATGTTTCTCCCAGGTCTCCAAAAAGTTCTGGCAGACAGGTTAAGCAGGTCCCAGTCGATGGTTCATGAATAGGAAGTGCTGTCCTCCATGGCAAACAACCTCATCACATGATAGGATCATCCAGAGCTGGACCTTTTTGCATCCCTACACAATGTAAAACGGACACGTTTCTGCTCACTTGCTCCAGAGCCTGAAGTTTTTTGTTGAGACACGTTGCCCTCTCCTGGAAAGGAAAATTTTATACAAATTCCCCATTCCTCTAATACAGAGGATTCTGCTCAAGCTGAGGGTGGAGAGTGCCACTCTCATCCTTATTGCTCTGTTCTGGCCTCGCCAAATATGATTTTCACTCCTTCAGCTTCTGGTGGTAGAGTTTCCTGTTCCCTTACTTCTGTGTCGGGGTCTGTTGTCACAGGGAAAGGGGTCCTTGGTCCATCTGGACCTGAAGTCCCTACACTTGCATTCATGGCTTCTGAAGACAGCCATGGCACGTTTTGGGGTATCCCCTAAGGTTGTTGATGTCCTGCTTGTGGCTAGGAAGCCTTCTACCTGACATACTTATTCCCTGAAATGGAAGTATTTCGCTTTGTGTGCTGCTTCCCGGAATATGTACCCTTTTATATAAGCTGTGAATGCTGTGTTGGAATACTTTCTTTTCTTGTATGACTCTAGCCTGCAGTAATCCTCTCGTATGTATGTTGCCTTTGGGTACAGTATCAGCTTTGCATGCCCCTATTGATGGTAGTATGGTTGCCTAATTAGAGGTGTCCTGTACGTTCCTGAGAGGTATTCTTCATATGGAACCTCCAATCCATAATCCAGTCCAGTCCTGTCATGGGACTTAAGTTTTGTTCTTGAGAAATAGACGTTGACTCCCTTTGAGCCTGCCGTGAGTTGTGGCTTACGTTTCCTGTCATTAAAAGTGTTTTAACTTTTGTATCAGTGATCAAGCTGACAGAGTTGTCTATGTAACCAACAACTCCTTACAGTCTTTTCTTTCACCCTGACTGGATCTTGCTTTTTGTATGTTGAAAAAGCCAATAAACAAATTAACAGTAAAAGTGTTTTAGCTGCGATGACCTCTGTTTGGAAGATCTCCAGGCTTCAGGCTGGTAATGTGTAAGCCTTCTTATTTGATTTTTCACAAAGACAGAATCTCTTTGCGTATGAATCCTAAGTTTCTGCCTACAGTGGTATCTGTATTTACACTGTATCAAACAATATACAGTACCTTCCTGTATATTATCTCGAGCATGCCAACCAGGGTGAGACACTGCTACATACTTTGGCTGTACGTAGAATTCTAAGGTATTGTATCTCCTGCACTAAGGACCGTAGAAAGTCCTCGCAGCTTTTTGCTTCATTCGCCCTTGGGAAAGAGGGCGCTTCTCCGTCTAAATAATTCTTGTCCAAATGGTTGGCATATTGTATTACATTCTCTGATAGGAAGAATGGTAAGGAACTTCCTGGTGTTGTTCATGGTCGCTGTACAAGGGTAATGGCCACTTAGGTTGCTTATTTCAAAAAAGTCCCTGCTGCTGACATATGTGCTGCTTACATTCATATATTCATGGCAAAAAACTCTGTTTAATGCATCAGTTAGGGTCGTTCCACAGCGACAAAAGCAAGGAAATTCGATGTTCAGGTTCCCACCCCCTTGCAACCCACCCACCCCCCCCAACAACAGGCATCTGGTTGTGCGTTGGGGTCATCGGTCTAACTCTCACCTCATACCATGTACAAACAAGCGAGGTGGTGCATTATAGTAGAATGGGGTGAGAGTTAGGACTGTTGAGCTAACGCACACTCATGCCGGGTTTGTGTGGGCGGGTGGGTGGGTGCAAGGGAGGTGGAACCCCTAATATCAATTTCTCACTCTTTGTTGCTGTGAATGACCCTAACTGATGCATTAAATGGAGTTTTTGCCATGAATTTCCCTTCTTTTTGAGAATGTGCACTATAAATAGTGAAGTAATGGCAACGGAAGAGCAAATGCTAACGCACATGGTGGCTCAAATGTAAATAATGCAAACGGTAATACAAACACAAGCTCAAATGTTAATGAAAACAGAAATGCAAATGCAAGCGCGTACGGAAATGCAAACTGTAACGCACATGGGCACGGTAACGTAGTTGGAAACATAGACAGTTACAGTAACAGCAACGATAACACCAAAGGAAACACAAACAGAAACGCAAACGCAAATGGTAGCTCGTACACAAATGCAAATGCACATGGTGATGCAAAAGGAAACTCAAACAAAAACAGTAATGGAAATGCAAATGTTAACAGTTACGCAAACGAAAATGCAAAGGGTAATGCACACAAGTGGCGTAGATGGGAACGGTAACACAAATGGAAATGCAAATGAAAGCATGTATGGAAACGCAAATGGTAACGCGCGTGGTCACGGTACCGCAATAGGAAATGCAAATGCTAATGGTAACCGCAATGATGACGCCAAAGGAAACGCAAATGGTAATGCACACGGTGACGCAAAACAAAATGCAAACAAAACCAGTAATGGAAACACAAATGTTAATTGTAACGCAAACGAAAACACAAAGGGTAATGCACACAGTGTCGTACATGGGAACAGAAACGCAAATGCAAGTATATATGGAAATGCAAATGGTAACGCGCACGGTCATGGTACCACAATAGGAAACGCAAATGCTAATGGTAACAGCAACGATGATGCCAAAGGAAACGCAAATGCAAGTGGAAGCACGTACGCAAATGGTCATGCACATGGTGATGCAAAACGAAACGCAAACAGAAACAGTACTGGAAACACAAATGGTAACAGTAACGCAAATGCAAGCGCAAACAAAAAGGCAAAGGGTAACACACGATGGCGTAGACGGGAACGCTAACGCAAACGATTACGGAAATGCAAGCGGGAACGCTAACTGTGACAGTAACGACAGGGCACACCCTTTATTTCACCAACAGCTGCATAGAGAAACACAGTGAATACAAAGAATGTATGCATAATAATGGGCCTCGGAGCACAAAATGAGCACTTGGAATACTAAATTGCTTATATCTCAGGAACCGTACAGCGTAGAAAAAAAATTCTTTCATATAAATTAGGACTTTCCTGGCTAGGTTTTTACTTAGCCCCCTTAATGGGGGGCTAAGCAATTTTCCAACGAAAAGTCCGTATCTCGAAGCGTTTCCGAGGTGTGGCGGATGCCGCAATGTTAGTCTATGGGAAAAAGCATAACGTTCAGAGCACTGTAACTTTCCATCCATGCAATATTTTGTCACCAAACCACCAAAAGGCACATCTGTGGGATGTTGGCTTTCAAACAACATGAAGTCTTGCTGTATTCTGACAGTTGCAGTGATTCCCAACCTTTGAACTGCCCCGGAGAACTAAGGGCTAACTTTCCATGCAGGGCATGGAACGCTGAGCTCGAGCTCGGTTGAAGTCTCTGTCTGGAGTGTTTTGAACTCAAACCGTCAGATTCTTTACTCCGCCTCACTGAACGGTCGCTCTGGAGATTTCTCCTTCAGCTCGGTTCGAAGTCGGTTAAAGTTTTCAGTTTTTCGTCGGTTTAAATAGAAAAAAAGTATCTGCATAGTCGGTTCAGTCTCTGTCTGTGGTGCCGTGAGTACTAGATAGGAATTGTTCTATTTTTCTGTGTGGAACTTGTAAAAGTGTGGTCGGGTCGGCTGAACCGACCACTTGATTGTGAATTTTGCTATATTTAGTGTGTGGTTACCGGTTCTTATCGGTTCTAAAAAAAACGTGTTTTGAGACGTCTTTTTCCAACACCCGTGACACGGTTAGGAACCGATAAGGGAGTCTTGCCTGGCGGTTGCCGAAAAAAGGGTAAGTTTGGTTAGGTTGGCCATGTCTTGAGAAACCCAAGAAAAAAAACTGGGCCCACTGGGTTTCAACACTGCAGTGAGTGTGGGGAGGTCTTTGCCAAGGCTGATCCCCACACCACCTGTGTTTATTGTCTGGGGTTTGACCACCTCAATTCAGACTGCCAAATATGTAAAAATTTTCCCAAATCTACCCTTGAGAAGAGATTAGGTAGACTTAGGGAAAAGGAGGCCGAGAAGTCCGCTGACCCGGCTGGCCAACCCAGTTCAGTTTCGACCGAACCAGAAGGAGTGCTCTCTGACCAGGGCGATACTACTTCGGGCAAAAGGAGAGCCAATTCTGAGAGATCGGTTCCGATGAAAAGAAAGCGCAAAGATAAATCAACCAGCTCTGATCCAGAGGTGCATGTTCCGACCGCAGAAGAGATAGCCAGCGCGATTCAGATTGTGAAATCGCTCTGTCTGGTACCGACCAATCCGGCTCCTTCTGGCAGTGGAACCGGACATCTCTCCAGACAGACCTTCTGGTGTTTCCCCTCCTAGGCTCTCTGAGTCCCTTCCCCACTATCTGTTTTACAGAAAGGTGGCTGAAACCCTCCAGCTTCCTGTGAAGGAGGCTGTGGAGGGTCAAGAGAAGCCTGATTTTGTTGAAATGATGGACATCCCAGAGTCCAGGAGTCTGTCTATTCCCCTTCATACGTCCTTTGGGAAGCAGACACAAAAAATTCTGAAATCTCCTAATTCTGTACCTCCTGTTGACGGAAGGATGGACAAGAGGTATACTTTGTCAGGCTCAGATATGGGGTTTTTCTACCAGCAATGCAGCCACGTTGGGGTCGTGCAGGCTGCAGTGTGTGACAAGGCAAATATTCCCTTGGCTTCACACCCCCCAGACAAAGACTCTAGAAAGATGGATGCCATGGCAAAGATACAGTACATGGCATCCTCCTTGGGACTCAGGCAGGCTAACTATATGGCCTATGCAGCCAGGTACCAGAAGTCCAGGTGGGCCACTGTACTGGCACTGGCTAAGCAGGCCTCCCCCTCAGCTGGCCAAGCAACTGGAGGAGGTGGCTGCTGACGAGATTGAGGCATCAAAGGTACAATTTCATACTGCTGTGGACTCCAATGATGTGTCATCAAAAGTCATGGCTACATCTGTGACTCTTCGGAGGACGGCTTGGCTCAGATGTACTAGCCTCTCACAGAATACCCAGGCTAAGCCCATGGATTTCCCTGTGGTGGGTAATTCTGTGTTTGGGGAGCAGACAGAGAATTACATGAAGAAAATGGATGAGTACAGGACCACTTATAGGAGTGCATAGGCCAAGGAGAGGCAGGCAACTCCTCAAAGGCAGCAAGCTAGGGGCAGGGGCAGGCCTTTTCACAGGCCTTTCTACCAAGCACAGGGCTCTTCTCCCTTTTCTCAGAGGGGGTTCTTTAGAGGGAGAGGCGTAAGGGGGATGGGCAGGGCTGCATCCACTCCTCAGCCTAAGGCTCCTGCCAAGCAGACACCCTGATGTGTCAGCCCGGGTCGACTCCCGCATCCCGGTAGGGGGCAGGCTGGCTTACTTTGTCCAGGACTGGATGTCTGTTACCTCAGACAGGTGGGTCCTGGAGGTAGTAAGCCAGGGTCTGGTTCTCAGTTTCAAAAAATTTCCAAACATGGGAGCCAGATCCTTTCCACCTGCAGACATCTCAGAAACCCTTGCTCTGGAGGTAGAGGTTTCGTCTCTACTGGCCTTAGGGGCCATAGAGAGAGTTCCTACCCTACACGGGGGCAAAGGTCTGTACTCCAGGTACTTCCTTATCCCAAAAAAGACAGGGGAGTGGCGACTCATCCTAGACTTAAGATACCTGAACAAACATCTTTTAAAACCAAAATTCAAAATGGTGACTCTGGGAACAATTCTTTCCTAAGGCCAGGGGACTGGCTAGCCTTCCTGGACCTCAAAGATACCTACTTTCACATTCTCATCAGGTGCTCCCACAGAAAGTACCTCAGGTTCGAATTGCCCTCAGGCCATTATCAGTTCAAAGCAATGCCCTTTGGCCTAACATCAGCTCCAAGGGTATTCACAAAGTGCCTAGCAGTAGTAGTGGTCTTTTTAAGAAGGAAAGGGATTTCCATTTTTCCATATCTGGACGACTGGCTCATTGTGGGTCAGTCCTCAGATCAAGTCAAGTCAGATCTCCAAGTGACCCAGCAAGTGCTCACTTTCCTGGGATTTCTTCTCAACCTTCCCAAGTCAGTTCTCGAGCCTGTACAGCTTCTCACCTTTAAAGGAGCAGAGCTAGATAATGTAAAAGCAATAGCTTTTCTTCCTCTGGAAAGGGCAACAGCCATTACACAGCTGGCTTCTTCCTTCCGCCCTCTGGTTTTTTGACTAGCAAGGTATTTCCTTCAGCTTTTGGGCCACATGACAGCTTCCACAGCGGTGGTCCAAGGGGCCAGGTTTCAGATGAGGGACATTCAGTTCCATCTGAGGGCCTTTTGGTCCCAAAGGAAAGATCCTCTTACCAAACTAGTTCCGGTTAGTCAGACTCTGATCCAGACCCTTCAATGGTGGCAGGATCTGGACAATTTAAGGCAAGGAGTTCCATTCGTCACTCAGACTCACTCTGTGGTCCTTACCATGGATGCTTCCCTGTTGGGGTGGGGAGCCCATCTGGGAGCTCTCACAGCTCAGGGACTGTGGTCCCCTCAGGAATCCCTCCTTCATATCAATCTCCTGGAGCTCAGGGCAGTTTTTCTGGCCCTGGAAGCTTTCTCTCAGTCAGTGCAGAGCAAGGTGGTTCAGGTCAGGACAGACAACACCACCACCACCATGTGGTACATTAAGCAAGCAGGGAGGCCCTCGGTCCATGGAAGCCATGAAATTGTGGTCCCTAGCTTATTCTCTAAAGACCTCCCTGGTAGCAGTCCACCTTCCAGAGAAGGACAGTGTGCTAGCAGATGCACTGAGCAGGATTTCCCAAGGCCATCACAAATGGTCTCTGGACCCTCTGGTGTTGAAAGTGATTTTTTCAAGTTGGGGCACTCCAGAGATAGATCTCTTTGCAGCCCCAGACAATCACCAACTTCCTCTGTTTTGTTGCAGACCCCAAGTCTTGGGCCCAGTCCCTCTGGATGCTCTGATTTTGAACTGGGAAGGGAAGTTTATTTATACCTTCCCTCCCTTTCCTCTGCTCTTCAAAGTTCTGGTCAAGATAAGGTCACAACCTTGCAAAGTGATTCTGATTGCTCCGGACTGGGCCAGGCAGCCTTGGTACCCCCTGTTGCTGTCCCTAGCAGTCCATCTTCCCCTGTCTCTTCCCAGGAATTACAACCTGTTAACCTCCTCTCAGGGGAGGATTTGGTACCCCAATCTTCAGTCCCTCAATCTCAAGGCATGGCTCTTGAAGAGTTAGAATATGCAGACTTGCATCTGTCCTAAGGGGTTCTGGATATTTTCAAAGCTTCTTGAAAGCCTGCCACCAGAAAAACTTATGTAACCCCAAGGGGGCGCTATCCCAAGGGCTACTACCCCTACCTGCTTCGCCACTAGCAGGTTGAGGGGCCTGGATCCAATGGCGGGTGCCTCCACCCAGAGGTCGGGGTTGGAACAGTCAAACACGACTTGGTCACAGCCCTCTGGGTCACTGCAACCCCCCTTTCCTTCTGCTAGTGGCCCATGAACACCTCTCACCCAAGGGTTACGACGTACACTTACCCCAAAAGTGGAATGACCAACTTGGTGCCGAGGACCCCCTGTAAAATAAGATATAGTGACACAATAACCCATGCACAAGAGGGGAGCACAAATATACAGTTCAGACAGTGTACCTTGCAAACAACAAATCTGATTTATTGAAGGGGAAAGAAACACAGGTGGGGGAAATCTGGTTGATTAGCTTAACACTCTACTATATCAGGGCACTGTGCACAGGCCAAACCTATCAGTCACTGTCTTTGGGTACCCAGGCCTTACAAGGCTAGCCTATTTGGTGCAGCTGGTTGGGGCCCTGATGAGGAAACAAGCATTTGGTACCTAGATTTGATTTGTAAGAGCCCACAGGCACAATTCATGCAACCACTGAAACAGCCAGACAAATCTTTCCCTCAGAAGGAACATCTGACAGGGAGCTACCCTGATTTAGTACTCACGACTCCTGCAGAGAGCTCCCTCTCACACCGCTACAGGACTTGGCCTGTGATCCAGACGCTGCTGCACACATTTATGTAACACAGAGGGGTACATACCAGGCAGCTGCTCCACACTCCCAATCACTTTCACTGATCAAACCGGGTGAACAACGCAGCCTCACTTGTCCTGACAGACCGAGCGCGATTAAAGCCGATTCTTCAGTCCTGTACAGGGTGAGCCTGGTAGGTAGCTGTAATCATACAGCCTCCTCTGTCTGCACTCCTCCACAGATCTTGTCCGCTCCTTACGGCGATTCTGCTGCCCGACTTCTTGGCCTGCACACGCGCTTCCCACGCGAAAACGTGCACAGTGCAGGAGCCAGAGCTCCTTCTACCTTCACGATCACCAGCGACTCTGCCCCTAGGCAGTTTGGTCAGGGAATCTAGTTCGGGTGCCACCCGATCCCATTGGAGGGCTGCATATGCCAGTCACTCAATCCTGCCCTCATTGGTGCAAAAAGGTGCCATAGTTCAGGACTTCACTTCCCAGAATTACTGGCTGTATCCCCTATGGCCAGCCAGCTCCAAAGAGAATCCTGATTCTGGTTGGTCGCTCAATATACCATTTTAAGCGCCCCTCTCTTCCGATTGGATCCAAAAGGCAGTTCTGATCCAAAATGGAGGGTCAGAATACACAAAGTCCCAGCTGCAAGGGAATCAGGTTAAATAAACAACAATTTTACTGCCACGCTACATTCATTCCAGAAAAGTTACATCCTTCAACAATGCTCCCTCTGCTCGCTTATCGACAGCAGAAATGGAGTGATTCAAACAGCAGCTCGAGTGAGAGTCGAGCAGTAAACCCAGAGCGCCCCCTTGCAAGCTAACAAAGCCTTCAGGCAGGCAGCTCTTAAAGAGACAGTACCAGAGGCTCTAAAAGCACTCACAGCGCCCACATTCAAACGGCGTTATGCCGAATGCCAGTTAGGCAGGGAGCACTTAGACAAGCTCTGGGAAGGCTTTTAGGAACCCCCATTTGTAGGGGGGTTACACCTATAACTCCAAATGGAAGAGATTCAGCATTTGGTGTTCCAGGAGGCACATACCCCCACACACTGCTGATTGGTCTACAGTCCCAGATTATATGGTTCATCTTAATGGCCTAAGCCTCAGACCAGCTACTCTCAGAGTACATTTGTCAGCTGTTTCTGCTTTTCTGTCAGTGAGAAAGCCTTCTTCACTGTCGTCTCACCCTGTAGTCTGTAATTTTTTTAATGGATTGCTTCATACCAATCCCCCCTTTAGGGATCTTGCTCCTGCCTGGGATTTGAATGTTTGCATTGCCCAGCTTATGCAACCCCCTTTTGAGCCTATGTCCTCAGCAGAGCTTAAGTACTTGACTTGGAAAACTGTGTTTTTGGTAGCTATTACCTCTGCCAGACGTATCAGTGAATTGCAAGCTGTGTCAGTACAGCCTGACTTTATTTCATTCCATAGAGATAAAGTGGTCCTTAGAACCAATAGGAGGTTCTTACCCAAAGTGGTTTCAGATTTCCATTTAAACCAGTCTGTCTCTTCCCATATTCTTCACTGATCACTCTTCCTGAGGAGAGAAGAGGTTACACAGTCTAGATGTTAAAAGCGCTCTTAGTTACGACATAGAACATACAAAGGGTCACAGGTTTGACTCCCTCCAGTTGTTCCTCACTTAAGGGGAAGTAGGTAAGGGCAAACCTGCCACCAAGAGAATTATTGCCAGGTGGATTGTATTCTGTATAGAATTCTGCTATGAGAAACCTGAGGGCTTATTCCACTAGAGGTACAGCTGCTTCTCTGGCTGCTGCCAGGGATATTCCTTTGCTAGAAAGCTGCCAAGCAGCCACCTGGAAAACAGTCCATACCTTCACCAAGCATTACTCTCTGGATATCCAGGCTAGGAGTGATGCTCAGTTTGGCACAGTAGTACTTCAGAGACTATTCCCAAAGTAGGTTCTGTCCCTCCTCCATGGAGGTACTGCTTGGTAGTCTGCAATAGTCAGACTACAGCAAGACTTCATGATGTTTGAAGAAAAAGTTACTCACATTAGTAATTATGTTTCTTCTAATGGAGACTTGCTGTATTCTGACCTTCCTTCCTGCCTCCCCTCTCAGAACCTGTTTTTTGGGAAGTGGGTGGGCAGGTACAGTGTTGCACCCCTGGGGTGTCTTCAGCACACTTTCTTTTGATGTGGGTGCTTTGTGTTTATTAATTAGCAATCTTTTCATGCTTTACTACCTGGTTTTTGGTTTTTTGGGTTTCCTGACTTGAGTCTTCTTTTGGAAATCTAAACACTTTTTTTATTGCCAGTTGGCTAGTAGAAATTTTACAATTTCCACATATAGAGGTCAGTAAGTTTTAGCTCATAAGAATGTGACGGTTTGGTTTCAAAGCACTGCAGACAGAGACTTGAACTGAGCTCGAGCTCAACGTTCTGTGCCCTGCATAGAAATTTAACCCTTTACTCTCTGGGGCAGTTCAAGTGCTGGAGCTAGCTGCAATAGTCAGAATACAGGAAGACTCCATTAGAAGAAACATAATTACTAAGGTGAGCAATTTTTTCTTACAGGCCCTCCAATGGTGGAAAGAGGAAACCAACCTAAGGGAAGGGGTTCCTTTTCAACAAAAGTCCCCATCAGTTTTTCTAACAACAGATGCATCTCTATCAAGGTGAGCACTCATCTGGGGGTTCACACCACTCAAGGCACATGGTCAAGTTCTAAGTCACTCCTGCACAGAAACCTGCAGGAGCTAAGAGCAGTGTTACTGGTACTAAAGGCTTTCACACAGCTAGTACAGGGAAAGGTGGTACAGGTTACAACAGACAATATCACCACAATGTACTACATAAACAAGCAGGGAGGGACAAGGTCAAGCCCTCTCTGCTCAGAAATCATGAAAATATGGAGGCTAGCATACTCCATAGGGGTTTCCCCTGCAGGCTATTCATCTGTCAGGCAAGGACAATACCTTGGCAGATACCCTGAGTCAAATCAACCAGACCCATCACGAATGGGCCTTGAACAGTCAGGTGGTGCAAGTGATCTTCAGGAGGTGGCGCACTGCAGAGGTACACTTGTTTGCATCCCAACAGAAGCACCTCCTGCCACAGTGACTATTGCAGACCACCAGATTGGGGAACAAACCCCCTGGATACTCTGGCTGTGAACTGGTCAGGGAAGCACCTGTATGCTTTTCCTTCCTTCCCTCTGGTGTGCAGAGCATTGCTCAAGCTCAGGTCCCAGTTAACATCAGTGATCTTGATAGCACTAGACTGGGTCAGGCAGCCATGGTACTCTTTGCTATTCTCCATGTCTGTGGCCGAGCCAATACACCTTCCTCGGAGGCACAATCTACTAACCTCCAACCAGGGAAGGCTCCTGTACCCGAACCTCAAATCATTCGGGCTCAAAGCATGGTTCTTGAGAACCTAGAATATGCAGGCTTGCATCTTTCTGAAAGTGTCCTGGATATTTTAAGGGGTTACAGGAAGTACTCCACTAAGAAAACATATGCTGCAAAATGGAAAAGGTTTTCTATTTGGTGTGCAACCAGAGGAGTAATACCAGCACAGGCTGGTGTCCCAGCTGTGCTGGACTATCTTACCTATTTGCATTCACTGGGCTTGCAGTCCAGTACCTTAAAGGTCCACCTGGCAGCAGCATCTGCTTATATTTCAGTTGGACAGAATGTTTCTCTGGCCTCAGATCCTATCTTTAAAATGTTCTTTAAAGGCCTGGTCCATTTACACCACCTCACAGGGAACTGGTGCCAGCATGAGACCTACTGTAAATGTGTGCATAGCTAGGTTCATGGGTCTCCCTTTTGAGCCTATGTCTTCAGTTCATTTGAAATATGTCATATGAAAAAACTGTTTCCCTTGTGGTAATGACTTCTGCCAGAAGAATCGGTGAGCTCCAGTGTCTCTGCATTTAACAGGACTACATTTCAGTCCACAGAGACAAAGTGGTCCTGAGAGGAAAGAGGAAGTTCTAGGAGCGTGGATATGTTGTTCATCCACACTGTCTGGCATTGTCCCTTTCCCCTTTAAATCTTGCCGGAAGTCTTCAAGCTGGCTCCTCCCACCCACCCGGGTGGTAAATACCTCGGCTCCACCCCATGACGCCAGATCTTCCTTTCCGCTGGAAGATACAGGTTCCCTCGTGCTTTTTTGCAGCGATTGAGGCCCTGGAGTCTAATCGACGGTTTTCACTGCATCTTCTCGCTTTGAAACTCGTAAGAGTATACGACTCGGATCCGAACTTTTCGGACATGGATGACAAGTCGTCCCCCGGGTTTCGCCGGTGTCCTTGTGGACAAAAAATGTCGTGCACCGACCCCCACCTCTCGTGCGTTTATTGCCTCGGTACCGTGCACGATACCTCGCAATGCACTATTTGCTCTGCCTTCCATCCCACCGTTCTGGAGGACCGTCAGGCGCGCCTGAAGCTGGGGAGACCGGAGCTTCGCAATCCACCGGTGAAATCTAAGGAGGCCAGGTGGGCGGTTTCCGCGGCTGCGGGATCCGCCGAGCAGCTCGAGCAGATGGCGGCCTTCGAGGAAGAAGCTGCCCAAGCTTCGGCCAACGGAAGCTTCTTCGTGCCGCTCAACTTGGGCTCCACCTTCACAGGATCCTTTCGGGAGTTGTACCAGTCTCTCCCTACTAAGGGTGAGGCCCCCTCAGGTTCACACTCCTCCTGATCCAAAAAGAAGGATCAAAAACCGTCTTCTTCTAGCCGAAGAAGACGCTCCTGGGACCGGGAGCGGTCCGACTTCCAGGAGCAAGGGGTCTCGACTACTGTTGAGATCGCCTCCTCAGCTGCTGGTTTTTCAGACCTTCCGTCTGGACAAGGCACTGAAGTCGAGGACACGGCTGAACCGGCCGAGATTTCTCTCGACCCGATCGAGCCGTTGTCGCCGGCGCCTGTCGACGACTCTCTGGAGAAAACGCCTATTCTCTCTTTCCCCGCCGAGGAAACCCGCCCTGCGGGTATCTCGATCGAGGGCAAGGTGCCGGATCCTCGGTTTTCACCGAGTCTGGCGTCCCCTGACCGACAGAGCCGACGCCATCGGTCTCGATCGAGGAGTAAGTCCTCTTCGGTCGGTAGACCCAAGAAGGGACACAAACACTCCCGGAAGAGGCGCCACCACTGTTCCTCATCCTCCTCTGATGAGGAGAGGCTTCGACGGAAACTCCGTCGACGCTATGAGGATCTTATGTGGCAGCAACTTTTGCTAACAGGCCAGAAGCCGGCTACCCCGGCGGTTCCGGCTATTACTTGACCTCAGCCTCTTCGACCGACACAGACTTCTTCGGCTTCTAAGGCTCCGGTCCCTTCGGGGGCCCCCGTGCGCTTTCCGGCTCGGCCGGATACAGGCTCCCCACCAGTTTTGGTGGAACTTCCACCTAAACTGCCCCTGGGAGGGGTTCCCTCTAAGGGGGACCGACAGTCTTCGGGTCTTCCTCACAGACTGTCGATTACGGTCACCCCTGATCGCCCTAGGCGGATCGAGGGAGATTTAGGTGGGAAGCCTTTGTATCTGGACTCCTCCGATTCGGATAATACTGGCCTTCATTCTCATGATGAGCTGTCGGTGTCAGGCTTGGAAGAAGGACCTTCCTCCTTCCAGGGCATCCTTCGACTCATTTCAGAGTCCAAAGGAATGCCTCTGCAGCCTATTCAGAAGAAGGCAGAATATCCCCTCACGGATATTCTTAAGAGGGGGGGATACCCCGACGGAGGCCTTTCCAGTGGCGGAAGCCATAGTTGGCCTGGCTCTGGAACTCTGGCAGCGTCCAGCCTCCTGCCCGGCTCCATCCGCCCGCATGGCCCGCAAGTATGTGGTGTCCACAGGGTCCTTGGCAGGGTTTACTGAGCACCCCTCGGCGGAAAGCCTTGTGACTGCCTCAGTATTCGGGTGAATGGGCAGCTCTGCGCATACTGACTGCCCTCCGGACAAGAAGTCCAAACTTATGGACCACTTGGCCCGGAAGGTCTACGTGGCATCCTCCCTGGGCCTTCGTCAGGCAAGCTCAGCAGTGATCATGGCACACTTCTTTCATGCCCTTTTGGGGTCATTGGATGAAGTTCTTCCTCACCTCCCAGCAGACATGCAGACCACGGTCGAGCAGGTCCGGGACCAGGGCCGGGCTGTTGCCAAACAACAGCTCCAGACAGCTCTGGACACTGGTGATTCCTGTGCCCGTTCACTAGCGGCAGCGGTAGCCTCTCGCCGCAGGGCTTGGCTGAGGTTATCCTCCTTTCCCGTGGATACTCAGCACAAGCTAGCTGACGTGCCCTTCCTCGGCACCGACCTCTTCGGTCTGGGAGTGGCAGGTCATCTCCAGCGCATTGAGCAGTCTAATGCCACCTTAGATGCCACCTCTGCTAAGGGTTCTTCAGGCAAGAACCAGCAGAAGCGCAAGAAGAAGCCCTTTCGGCATTCTTCCCCTGCGGTCAGACAGCCCTCCTTCAGGAGGCAACAACAACAGGCTCAAGCTTGGCGCCCTAGGCCCAAGCAAGGTCCCCAGCAGCCCCGCAAAGGAGGCCGAGGTGCTGGTCCAGGTGCCTCCTCCTCCTCTAAGCCTGCACACTGACGAGTCGGGAGTGGCCTCCCCCGCACCCGTCACGCCATCTCTGGGTCCTCCCGTGGGGGGCCAGCTCCGCCACTTCCTTTCCGGTATCACTTCGGACAGGTGGGTTCTGTAAGTGGTCGGGCAGGGTCTGCCCCTAGAGTTTGAGCAGTACCCTCCCAGCCGAGCCCGTGCCCCACGGGAGGAAAGGATCTCAGCTGGCACCCAGTCTGCCCTTCGGGACGACATTGCGCTACTCCTCCTCAGGAGGCGGTGGCCTCGGTGCCGGATCCTCCTTCAGACCCAGGCTTCGTCTCCAGGTATTTCCTGGTGCCCAAGCGGACGGGGGGTTGGCGCCCCATTCTAGATCTCCACAACCTGAATCGGTATCTCAGGTCTCGCACCTTCTGGATGGTAACTCTGAACCAGATCATACCATCCCTGGAGCGAAACATGTGGTTCTGTACACTGGATCTTCAGGACACTTTTTACCACGTCCCAATCTGTCCGTCCCACCAGCGGTTTCTCCGCTTCAGGGTCGAAGGGACCCTGTACGAGTTCAGAGCCATGCCGTTCGGCCTGTCATCGGCCCCAAGGGTCTTCACCAAATGCATCGCAGTGGTGGCAGCCCATCTGGCGTCAGGGGGTTCGTATTTACCCCTATCTAGACGACTGGCTCCTGGCGGGTTCCTCCCTTCAGGAGGTGGAGAGGTCCAGGGACCTGACCCTCTGAACCTGCTCTCACTTGGGCCTTCTGATCAAGGCCAAATCGAGATCTCGTACCTTCTCAGGTGATGGACTTCCTTGAGCGGAAACTCGACTCTTGTCAAGCCAGAGCTCGGCTCCCGGCGGACAGGGCGGAGGTTCTCTCCTCCTTTGCCCAATCATTTCTGGTTGGGCACTTGTGCCCTGCCCGGGACTTCCTGCGCCTCTTGGGTTACATGGCGGCGTGCACCTCAGTGGTCCGCTGGGCCAGACTGCACATGCACCCCCTTCAATGGGAGCTGGCCGCCCAGTGGTCTCAGCGTCAGGGTCTCTTCGACCAGCTGATCACAGTCACCCAGAGGATGTGGGACGCTCTCCAATGGTGGACCGTCCCGAGTCACTTGCAGGAAGGTGTTCCGTTTGTCCGCCCCGAGCCGACTGTCGTCCTTACGACTGACGCCTCTCTCACGGGCTGGGGAGCCCACATAGGGGACAACAGAGCCCACGGGTTCTGGACCCCCGAGGAGTCCCAATGCCACATCAACCTGTTGGAGCTCAGAGCAGTCAGACTGGCACTGTCCGCTGGCTCCTCAGCTCCAGGGTCAAGTGGTTCAAGTCCAGACGGACAATACCACGACCATGTACTACCTCAACAAACAGGGCGGCATGCACTCCCGTCTGCTGTGCAAGGAGGCGCTCCGGATCTGGACCTTCGTCAGCCGGCTGGAGGCGGATCTCCTAGCCATCCATGTGGCAGGAGTCACGAACCAACTGGCGGATGCTCTCAGCTGCATAGGCCAGACATCCCACGAGTGGTCTCTCCATCCAGAGGTAGCTTACGACCTGTTCTCCCGTTGGGGCAAACCGTTGGTGGACCTGTTTGCCTCCAGGGAGAACACCAAGCTGAGGCTGTACCATGCCCGCCCCCCTCAGCAGGGCTCGCTGCAGGGGGATGCCTTCTCGAGGCCGTGGACCCCAGGCCTCTTTTACGCCTTCCCTCCATTTCCCTTGATCCACAAGGTGTTACTCAAGGCGAGGAGGGACAAGGCGAAGGTGATTCTGGTAGCCCCAGATTGGCCACGCCAGTTCTGGTATCCAGATCTCCTCAGCCTCAGCTGCAGGGCCCCGGAGCGGCTATGTACACACCCGGACTTGATATCACTGAACCAGGGGAAGGTCTTTCACTCGGACCTTCAATTCCTGCACCTCACAGCCTGGTTCCTGAGCGGCTAGAGTTCCAGGCTTTGGGTCTGTCTGAGGATGTTTACACCATGGTGGAAGCATCTCGAAAAGAATCGACCAGGAAATGTTATGCCTTCAAATGGAAAAGATTTTCCATTTGGTGTCAGGGAAAAAGCCTGGACCCCTTATCCTGCTCTGTGGCTAACATTCTAGACTACCTTTGGTCTCTCTCCACCCTTAGGGTGCACCTTGCAGCCATCTCTGCTTACCGGGCGCGGGCCGGTCAGCCGACGTTGGCTCAGGAGACGGTGATCGGGCGCTTTCTCAAAGGCCTGGATCACATATCCCCTCCGGTGCGTGAATCTCCACCTCCATGGGATCTTTTGCTGGTTTTGGCAAAGCTCATGAGCAAGCCATTCAAACCCATGCACAAGTGTGAGCTCTCGCACTTGTGGAAGACTGCCTTCCTGGTGGCTATCACATCAGCCAGAAGGACAGAGGAGCTCAGGCGCTTGGTGGACTCCTTATCTGGTCTTTCACAGGGACAAAGTTGTCCTGTGCCCCACAATTCCTTCGAAGGTGGTGTCAGAGTTTCACCTCAACCAGGTGTTGACTCTGCCGGTATATTACCCTAACTACACCTCGGATGCCGAGTACAGGCTCCATACTCTGGACCTCAGGCGTGCTCTCTCCTACTATAAGGGAGGACGGCAGAAATTGGTGGAGAGGTTCGCCAGCTGTTTGTCACCTACGCTGAAGCCGCTTCTGGCAGACCTGCAGCTAAGCGGACTATTGCAAGATGGATTACATCATGCATAAGTCTGTGTTATGAATTGGCGGCAAGGAGCCTCCCAAGAGGATAAGAGCTCATTCTACCCGCCATACTGCTGCTTCGGTGGCTGCTTCCAGGGACATCCCTATCCAGGAAATCTGTCGGGCTGCTACCTGGAAGTCAGCGAACACCTTCATCACCCATTACCACATCGACCTTGAGTCACGACGTGATGCTGGTTTTGGGGCCTCGGTTCTCCAATCTCTGTTTCCTAAGTAGGGGGTGTGTGCCTTGCCTCCCTCCTCCCGGAGAACTGCTGGGAGTCTGCCAGACAGTGTGGATGAACAACATATCCATGCTCCTAGAAGAACAGGTTACTCACCTGTAACAGTAGTTCTAGGAGTGGTATATGTTGTTCATCCACACGCACCCACCCGACCTCCCCAGCTTTAGGTGCACAACCTGGCTTCCAGCTGGCTAGATCTGGCGTCATGGGGCGGAGCCGAGGTATTTACCACCCGGGTGGGTGGGAGGAGCCAGCTTGAAGACTTCCGGCAAGATTTAAAGGGGAAAGGGACAATGCCAGACAGTGTGGATGAACAACATATACCACTTCTAGAACTACTGTTACAGGTGAGTAACCTGTTCTTTCTTCCTAAAGTGTTTTCTGATTTTCACTTGAACCAAACCATTACCTTACCTGTTTTTTTCACTGAACACTCTACTTCTGGAGAAAGGAGACTCCATAGTATGGTCGTCAAAAGAGCTCTTTGCTACTACCTGACAGCCACTAATGTCCATAGGCAGGACAGAGAACAGCTCTTCCTGATCTATGAGGATGTGGGAAAGGGTAACCCATTATCAAAAAGGTCCATTTCTCACTGGGTAGTACAGCGTATCCAGTTTTGTAACTCTAAGGCTGGGAAGAAACCACCAACAGGGTTGAGGGCCCGTTCCACAAACACTGTGTTCTCAGGGGTGTCTGGGCCACACTCTAGGGTTAGAAGAAAAAATTACTTACCATAGTAATCTTGTTTCTTCCCAGTGATACTCGGGTATTCATAACTCCCCACCCTGCCTCCCCTTCTAGAACCAGTAGCCTCTGCACTCCTAAAAACAGTGTGTTCTCAAGGGTATCTGTGCCACACTCTGGCACATATGTTGTGATTGTGTTCAGTACTGTTGTTCCCCTTTTCAGGTGATTCTGACATTCAGGGGTATTCTTTTATATATTATGCCCGCCAGTTGGAGGCCTTTTTGGGTGTTAAGGGAGTTCTTACTGTAATTATCATTATTATGATTAATATTGTTATTATTATTATTACACTTAGTCCTAGTGGGCCTGTCTTTCCAGGCTTCCAGTAAATGTGAGGGGTTTAGAACTAGGGCAGTTAGTAGAAGGCTGCCTTTGAAAAAGTAGCTCATGCAAAAGATTCCATCATTTGTATATGTTCCATCTCTCCGGACAGTTCTGTCTTAAAGGGACACTGCAGAAAGTTATGAATATCTGAGTATCACTGGGAAGAAACAAGATTACTATGGTAAGTAATTTTTTCATCTCCGCCATTAGGCGATGACGTACCCTCAATTCTGGAGCAATCCCTGCTCTAGCTGCTCCAAATGTGCCCATTAAACAAACCACACTCCATAAGAATCAATACCGGCACCAGATGAATGAAGTGAAAAAAGGCTTTATTCCAGTGATGCAAACTTAAAATGTTTTTTAGAATAAATAATGTGCTGTACTTGTATGTATGTTTTATGGTATAAATAAGGGATACGTAACACGGACCTGTGGAATATATGATTTATTTTCACAAGAGCTGTTTGACCTTGGGTAACCTCACGAGTGGCACGCATTTTGTCCACACCTATTGCATAGATGAAATTATTTAGGGATAATTATTTAAGAATGGTATGTAGTATTTTAATACACAGTCACTTTAAATACAGCCTTTTATTTATTTATTTTATTTAGTTTTTGTTGACCGGGTAAGTGCACTAGACAAATCCTGCCTATTTTCAGGCACGACCCGGGGAAGGGGGATACAGATGAATGCCAGCTGACCTTGAACCAGATTAAGCTGTTGGTGGTATTTGTAGTGAATGAGGGAAATTTGGCCAGGACACCGGGGAAATTCCCCTACTCTTTTTGATAAGTGGCATGGGATCCTGAACTACCACCAGTCCAGGCAGATGGGACCTCGGTCTAACGTCTCATCCGAAAGACGGCACCTCAGAAGTGCAGCACCCCTCTCATGCTGCGCTACAGTGTCAGTATTGGGATATTAACCCAAGTGCCAGATGTGGGAACTGAACCCACAGCCCTCTGATCTCCCGGCCTCAGAGGCGAGTGTGCTACCTACTGAGCCACTAACACTTTTAAATGGTACTGTGTAAGCTGACACATCAGTCTCTCCTGATGACGCTGTGATCAGCGAAACCGGTGAAGAGGACTGTGTTTTACCTGTGCTGTATGGCATTTGCATCACTGGAATGAAGTATTTTTTCACTTCGTTCACCTGGTGCCAGTATTGATTCTTGTGGCTTGCTGCACCCAGCCTCCTTCCTTCTTTTGTTTTCAGTGAGGGGTGTATCAGATGTTGCGCCTAAAACCTTATTCCTTGCATCCTGTCTTTGGCCTCATGTCTCTCCTTGTATGCCTGGTGCTGGTCTCATCTCCTGGTTCCTGATGGCTGTAGGTCCTCCAAGGCAAATCTTCAGCGGGGAACTAAGGAGTGATGGGGCCGCCCATATTATGTATGCACTAATGCGTCACGTAATTGTGGGCGGCCCCCAGCTAACAAAAAGTCTCTGAGTGGTCCTAACGCTGATGGCTTTATAGTTCCAAAGGTGTGACCTAATGGAGGAGATTCTCTCAAAGCTCTACTGTTACGGTAAGTTCCTACGTAAGTGTTCTTTTCCACTTTGTGTGTGTCATGCTGAAAATTTCTAGTGAAACGCTAATGTTTGCAGTACCTGGTTTGGATCTTTCTGAATGCTTTCATCTCCCATGGTACACCCTTTCTCACAGAGACTATTTTGTACTTTTGCAGTTGTAGCCCTGCTGATAGGTAGCTGTGTTCATAAGTGCCTGCTAGACTGAAAGCAGCCTCAGTCTAAATAAGCAATTCACTACAGAGCAACACATCCCCTTTGCTGATGAAGAGACCTAATAGGTATTGAAAACTTGTGTAGCCAAAGTACAACTCCTTAGACTCTTAGGGCCAGATATTCAAAAGGGTTGCGCCATGCGCAACAGGGTTGCGCCTGCGGAAGTCCGAACTTGCTCCATTCTGCGATATTCAGCAGGAGGCAGTTGCGCCACAGAAAACATGCTGAGCAACAGTGCAATGCAAATGAATGCATGCTGAACTGGAGGGAGGAACCATGCATAAACTGCACAGCCCGATATTCAGCGGGCTGTAGCAGAGTTAACTCAGGCGTAACCCCAACCTGCGCCTGCACAACTTTGAGCCAAAAAAAAAGGCTCAAGTCGAGGGCCACCCCAGGTGAGCTGCTGCATTGCAGGGGCGCAACACAGCAGCTGCCACCTGTGGCTGGCTCAACCCACTCCCTGTGCCCCCCTGCAGCCCGATCGCGGGCAAAGAGTGTAAATCCCCCACCAGCCCGATCGCGGGCAGCAATATGTCCCGAACATAGCCCTGGTGGTCAGTGGACTGATAATCGATCGCGGGATGTAATATAAACACACCCGAACATAGCCCTGGTGGTCCAGTGGACGATAATCCCGATCGCGGGATGTAATAATTAAACAAACCCCGAACACAGCCCTGGTGCCTAGTGTCCACCCACCCAGGAAACCCCCCCCCGGCGGGCGTCATCCACCGCCAGCCGCCTGCTGCCGGTGGGCTGCACTCCCCATTGGTGCAGAGCAAGAGCCAGTGGCGTGCAGCCCATACCGTCTAGAACAGTCCAGTTTTGTGAATGAATGTATTCATTCACAAAACTGAACTGTATCTTGTATGGGCTGCACGCCCATTGGCTCTTGCTCTGCACCAACTGGCGTGCTACCCGGCGCAGTCAGCGCGGCGAGGCGGGATGCCGCTGCCGCCGGAGAGCAGGTGGTGGGGCTTCGTGGGTGTAGGACACTAGGCACCAGGGCTGTGTTGCGGGGTTTGTTTAATTATTACATCCCACGATGGGATTATCAGTCCACTGGACCACCAGGGCTATGTTCAGGGTGGGTGGTGTGTTTATGTATTACATCCCGCGATCGGGATTATCGGTCCATTGGACCACCAGGGCTATGTTCTCACAGGGCTATGGTAGCACACTCGCCTCTGAGGCGGAGATCAGAGGGCTGTGGTTCAGTTCCCACATCTAGAATGTATTCATTTACAAATCTGGACTGTCTTATGCGGTATGGGCTGCACGCCCATTGGCTCTTACTCTGCACCAATGGCGTGCAGCCTACCGGCTGATCGGCCGAGGTGGGGATGCTGCCGCCCGCCCGAGGGCGGGGTGGTGGGGCTTTGGGTGGGGGGGACACTAGGCACCAGGGCTGTGTTCGAGGGGAGTTTGTTAATTATTACATCCCACGATCGGGATTATCGGTCCACTGGACCACCAGGGCTATGTTCAGGGTGGGTGTGTGTTTATGTATTACATCCCGCGATCGGGATTATCGGTCCACTGGACCACCAGGGCTATGTTCGGGGGGGGGGCACATTGCTGCCCGCGATCGGCTGGTGGGGGGGGGGATTTAAGCTATGCCCACGATCGGGCCAGTGGAGGGGATTTTACAGTCTTCTGCCCGTGATCGGGCTGCAGGAGGCGTCGGTCCCCGACAGCTGCTGCCTGGCAGGCTGCCAGGCGCAAGTCCTCGGGGATCGGCACACCCGCATGCTAATGGCATGCAAATGGGGCCATAATCAGATGCAAATGGCCCCCCCGCACCTTGCATGAATTATGACCCCATTTGCATGTCACCTTTTGAATATCGGGATTTTGCGCATGGCGCAATGGTACTTGCGCCACCGCAAGTTGAATGCTCCACTCTGTCCACTTGCGGTGCCGCAAGTTCCACTGCGCCATGCACAGTGGCTGTGGCCGGGGGGTGATATTCAAAGGAGTTGCTCAAGGGCGCAGCCCCTTTGAATATCGCTCTGGCCACACCCCTGCGCAACTATTTTGTGCAGCGCAAGGGCTTGCTCCACAAAATAGCGCAGTTTGAATATCTGGCCCTTAATAAGTAGTCACACTTGTGAAATTCTTAGAAAGCTTATTGGCTAGAGCCTCGGGTCATTCTTCTTGCATACTCACCCTTCCATGTCTCAGATCTTTCTTTTCCCTGTAAAAGTATTTAGACCCTTGCCCACATGGAAGATTTTCCAGCAGTACAGCTGGGGCCACCCATGCCAACGTTATCTGCTGACGTCATCAACCCTATAACCTTGTGTGCTGCCCTGCTTCCTCCTCATTTCTTTCCCATTATTGTCGACTCTCGCATGGGGCTCTGCAGAAGCTCCGTCGCAGTTTTTGCCATTTTTGCCTATGCTTTTCTTTAACTTTTAGAATCTCTTTTTAACAAGAGATTCCTTCACCTCGTTTATGTCAAGAGTTATTCCGTCCATGTCTCTTTTCCATCGCTGCCACTACAGAAAGAAGATTGCTTCTTCAGATGACCACAACCTCTGAGTCTGCTGTCTTGGGCTTAACCATGACATCTCGTGAACTGTGGCAAAAATTCAACCTTACAACCCTTAGGCAACACAAAAAGGCTTTGAAGAAATTCCTCATGGAACAGTGGGTAGCCAGTTCTGGGCAGTGGTCCTCTGGGGTCCCTTCTTCCCAATCGCCGGTGGGTTCGTTGAGCTTCCAGGCTTTGAAGGCCCGAGACAAGTCCTCTGAGAAAAGACACAAAAAAGAATGAGACTGCTCCCCCTTGTGGTGCTTCCGATCCCCGACAGTTTCATCCTCTTCTCTGGGGGTACCCAGTCGGCTGCAGCTGCATCAACGTCCTCTGCTGTCCAGGCCTCTGCCTCTACCAGGTCCCTACTGATAGTAAGTAAGTAAATTTTATTGATTGACAAAACATTTTTGTCGTTACAAATACAAGATAAAAAACATCCTGCCATCTTATATACTAATACATATTTTAAAAACTGTACATATCATCTATAAAATCTGTTTTGCGTCTTTATACGTTGCTGCTTTATACAAAATAAATAAAATTCTCTTCAGTATCAAGTTTTTTTTCAAATGTAATCTACATTTTTCAATGATCCTGCAAAATCTTGCAACCTTGTTTATGTTAACAGTGTGATTTGTCTTAAGTAAATAATTATATTGATCATCTGGGTCCATATCCAGGTTCACTAACAAGTCCCCTAATAGATTATTTCTTTGTACTTTATACAAGGGACATAATATTAGTAAATGTTTGGGTATGTCTTCATCTAGACCACAAGCACACATTTTATTGGGTACCAATCCCATATTCTGTTTTAAGCTATTACTTTCTATATACCCAAATCTAAATTTGGTATAAGCTCTTCTGTTACTTGGATTGCTTATTTCCCTTAAATACTGATGTAAACCAAATGTTCTTCCCAGTGTTTAATGCCAACCATTATCTAATTTTACATTGTTTGGCTAATTCCATATCCATTATCCTTGATTTAGCAGTCTCCTTAATTACTTCAAATGTTTTTTTTAGACTTTCTGGTAATAATTCGAGTAACCCATAAGGTAGTATTAGCTTTTCCAAAATATGTGTACTTGGGTATGTGAAGCCTTCCCCACCCCCACCCCCCTTTTGGACCAGAATTTCATCAATGCACATTCTTGGGAGCCTGTGCTCATACACGTTGTATACCTTGATCCAGTAGGTTACCATCCGTTGCTCTATATTACAATTCAATGCAAGTTGACCCAACTCTAATCTAGTTAAACAGTTAGGAGCTCCATATAGGAGGCCCAATAATCCTTTATAAAATTTATTCATAATGGTTCCTACTGATAGTGCCTCATCCCGCTTCCCAGGGAGGTCGGATGTCAGCCCTCGGGTCGTCAGCCCCCCCCCCCAGTTGTTGACCTTCTGGTCATTGATTTCTGCCCATCTGTTGCGGTCTGACACTTCCCCAGGCCCTCAGACTCTCAACATCCAACAGATGGTTCATCGTGCCTTGTGCTGATGACTCCTCTGCTGTCAGTGCAGCCCTTACCAGCTGTCAACCTCAATACTATTTTGACCCAGATAACTTCGGCCCTGGTGCACCAGTTAGGTTGACACAGACTGGGGTCCCTGATGCCATCGGTCCCTCGCTCATCGGACTCTGAGTTGAAAAGGGTTGACATTGTAGAGGAGCACCACTCTGACCTCATCATCCTCCCTGAAGAGGAGGAACCTCTTTCCTCAGACAGGTCTGCTGCTTCTTCAGTGAGCAAGGAGTCTGTTAAGCATACTCCCAGGTTCCCCTCCTGAAGATCCTGCCTTTTTCAGTATTATGAAGCAGCTGTCTACAGCTATGGGCTTCCACACTGAGGAAGAGGATGCCACCAGGAGAGAATTTTTTTTTTTTTTTTTTTTTGTTGTTTAACCAGGTGAGACACACTAAGCTGAAAGCTTTTTACAGGTACAACCTGGGAGCACAGGGAAGTTAAGTGACTTGCTCAGGATCACACAGTATGCAAGTGGAAGCTGTAGGATTCAAACCCAGGTCTGGTCTGCTGGATGTCACCAGATTTGCAGCTCAGAGCCTTAAACCACTGTGCTATACTAGCCTATACTGCCTCACCAACTGTTGGACTTCTTGGAGATTCCAGAATCTCCTCCTAAAGTCATTCTTCCTATTTTGCCAGTTTTGCAGAATGCTGCCACTGCAACGTGGCACCGCCCTAACAGAGTTCCTGCGATGGGTTGGAGGGCAGATAAGCTCTATTATGCCCCACCCCCAGGGTCTGCCTTATTGTGCTGCCCAACCTGAAACCAAGACTGTGGTCATCAGAGCGGTACACGACAGGTCCAAGGTACCTGAGCACCTTAGCTTCTCCCCCCCCACCGACAGGGAATCCAGATGGATCGACATTTGGGGTAAGAGGGTTTATGCCTCCTCACCCTGGGACTCCACATAGCTATTTATTTATCTCATATGGTCAAGTACCAGAGTACCATCTGGAAAGGGGCAAGGCGGCTGCTCAGGCCCTCCCAGAGTGTTCTCAAAAACAGGAGTTCCTTAAGTCCTTTCCGGCTGCTGAGGATATTAGTAAATACCTCCTCAGGACCTTGTACAACATGTCTGACACTGGTGCCAGAGCTGCTGCCACAGGTATTTGCCTTTGTACGCATGCCTGGCTGAGAGTATCGGGCTTCTCGGCAGATGTCCAGAAAAGGTGCTTAATGCCCCCTTCAGTGGCTCAAAGCTCTTCTGACCAGATGTCCAGGACATCATTAATGACTTACAGGCCTCTGGTAGGGTTATTAAATCTGTCCATTCTCTCTACAATACCCAGCCCAGGAGCAGACATCGCCCTTCCTTTCATAAGATGTCCCACAAGTCCAGTGCAGTCTCCCATCTACTAGGGTAAAAGGAAGGCCAGCACTGTCTTGTCTACCCCCTGCTCCACAGGTTCTGCTGCGAAATGACCCAGAGGTGACAGGTCAGCCCAACGGCCTGATCGGCCTCTGCCTGACTCCTTGCCGGACTTCCCTCTTCTGGTCCCCGATCAAGAGGTGGTGATCAGAGGGCAGTTCTCCCTCCATCTCAGTCAATGGAGAACCATAACTTCAGATGCTTGGATGCTTTGAATAATAGAAAGGGGTCACACTCTGGAGCTTGTGGAACAGCCCCTCGACACCTCTTCGCTATCCTCCAGCCCGTGCAATAGTTCTTCAGGAGGAGGTACATTCCCTTCTGTGGAAAAGGGCAATTGAATTAGCACCCAGGCAGCAGAAGCACAGGGAATTCTAATCCAGGTTTTTCCTGGTCCTGAAAAGAACCTGATATCTGAGGCCTATTCTAGATATCAAAGAATTCAACCTCTATATCCTGTACAAAAAATTCTGCATGGTCACTCTTTCAGGTTTGCTGCCCCTGCTGAAGCAGGGTGACTGGCTGTGCTCCCTAGATATACAGGATGCTTACCTGCATGTTTCAGTGTGTCCTACGCACAGACAGTATCTCCGTTTTGTTTTTCAGGTCGAATATTACCAATTCAGAGCCTTGCCCTTTGGCTTTTCTTCTGTGCCATGAGTCTTTACAAAATGCTTAGCAGAAGTAGCTGCTGCCCTTCGGTGAGAAGGCCTTGTACATCTTCCCCTACCCGGACGACTGGCTCCTCAAAGCTCCATCCTGGGATCTGCTCCTCCGAATGCTGGAGAGGACATTCTAGTTATTCCATTCCCTGGGCATCACTGTCAACCTGCCCAAGTCCGTTTTTTTTTTTTTTTTTTTTGTGCTTTCCGTTTATTCAGTTTAAAATAAACATACAGTTACAGATCCATATATCAGACTTCATAACAGTGTAACGAGAGATCATCAAATGATACAAGGATTAGTAGCCTAGGTGTATAGTTTACGGATAATGGGGGTAGTCCATGGTTAATCAAATGTCCCGAAAAATAATATATAAAATAGCTGCACTCTACAAGAGCTGTGGTCTGTCCATGCTCAAGAAAAAAAAAATGGAGTATAAGAACTCAACATCCATTGTTGATGAGACCATCTCTCCGATCAGAGTCAATTCTAAAATGTTTAACATCCCTCCTAAGAGGTGACAAACATATTAAAGTTTAAACATTTAACAGCTCAGAGCCTTAGATAACATCTGGCTTAACTGATTACATTTTTATATGCTTTTAAATCCCTATAATTAACAGTACCTTAATAGTACTTAAAAAAAAAAAAAACAAAGCTTTGCAGAAACAGCAACAGAGCTTATAATCCAAATCAGAATTAGGAAGCCCCCCAAGATTCACCAAAGCCCCAGTCCACTATGATATTTAAAGAGGAAATAAAACCCTCAGGAATGAGTGTCTCTTCAAGTATCTGAGTCATCATCCGTTTCTGCTTCTGGCGGCAACCTAGCCTGGGAGGCCTTGAATTCTGCTTGGATCTTTTCCACTCTCTTTCCGGCTTCCAGTGGGTCTGTGGATTGCAGCGTGTGGCCTCCATAAAAAATTCAGTCGGGCCGGCATTAACAGTGAGTGTGCAACACCCAGCGATCTCAGACAAGCTCGAATGCAGTCAGACTTCTTACGGTGAGCCCTTGTCGCATAGGCCAAGTCCGGAAAAATATGTAGAGTCTGCCCCTCGAAATGTAGATGATCGGTGGATCTTGTTGCCTTCATGATAAACAACTTGATGGTCGCACTGTTACTAACTAGGAGCACTGTGCGGAGTAAGTCCTTTTGCGCTTCTGCTGATCTAGGAGAGATTCTATATGCTCTTATGAATCTTTCTCCCAGGCCCACATCTAATTGTAGCACTGTCGGTAGCCAAGTTCTCAAAAAAGAGAGCAGATCAGGGGTTTCAGCATCTTCCGGGAGGCCTACAAGTCGGATATTGGGAGCCCTTTTTGCATTCTCGAGTGCCTCAAGACGATAGGGAAGCTGGGCATTTTCTTGGACCAATTTGGCCGAAGTATTCAGGGCTTGAGTGGCGTTGGATTCAGCCATAGATGCCGTCTTTATTGCATTCTCAATTTTTGCATCTTGCTCCCCGAAACGCTGTAATAGCGTTTCTGCTTTCAGATCTATAGCCATCATAGATGTTTGCAGCGCCTTCCACAGAGGTTCGACACTTGACTCAGAAGATGTTGGGCCCGAGGCCTGTTGCACGCCAGGAGGTTGAGATTTTGAGCTGCCAGATAGGTTTTTCTGTGTCTTCCCCATACTTGCATTTGGTATCAAACCAATCTGGTTGATGTAGTATATGTAGTTCTGTTGTTGCAGAGTATCCAAAGTTTTAAAATTTTCCAAAAACAAGCTCTTTTATCTGTGTTTGTCAGAGCTCTAGAGAAATGTGTCCACTCAGAGTGCTCAGCAGCGGCCCCCCCCCCGCCCAAGTCCATTTTGATCCTGTCCCAGAGGCTGCAATATATAGGGTCAGTCCTGGACTCTGCACAGGGCAGGGCCTTCCTGCCTCCAAACAGAGCAGAGAGCATTATTTCACAGGCTCAGGTGGTGGCTAAGAGTGGTTATGTTTTTGCGAGGGTTTACTTGAGGCTCCTGGGTCTCATGGCTGCGGCCATCACCACAGTCCCATTGGCCTGGCTGCACATGTCGGTGCTCCAGTGCATCCTCTGGGTGCAGTAGGACCAACACATGGATGACCTGGAGCAGCTAGTGCTTGTCTCCTGTCCAGTCCGCAAGGTGCTTCAGTGGTGGATGGATCCCCAAAACCTCTTCAGAGGGGTCCCATTCCTGATCTAGTTTCCCCAGCAGATTCTCATTACGGACGCCTCTGGCTTGGGCTGGGGAGTGCACCTGGGACCCTTCCATACTCAGGGGATATGGTCCCAGATCGAGACATCCCTCCATATAGCCGTCCTCAAGATGCAGGCAGTTCTGTATGCCCTGCAGGCCTTCCATAACCACCACCTTCCGTGACAGTTGTTGATCCAGTCAGACAATCTCAGTGTTGTCTGCTACATCAAGAAGTGAGGGGATGCATTTGTACTCCCTTTGCAGGGAGGCCATGAGAGTCTGGTACTGGGCACTGGACCATTGCCTGGACCTCTCAGCAGTCCATGTCCCAGGCATACTAAACACTCTGGTGGGGACAGCCTCAGTCTGACTCAGTCTAGGATGCACGAATGGGAACTTCTGACATCTGTCGCGGAAGATCTGTTCGACAGATGGAGTTGAACCTTTCTGCTTCCTAGATCCAGGGCCTAAAGTTTTCTGGTGACATGCATTGTCCCTCTCCTGGAGTGGGAGGTTCCTTTACATCTTCCCTCCATTTCACCTGATTCAGAGGGTGCTAATCAAGCTTCAGATGGAGGGGGCCAGCATGATCCTGGTTGCACCATACTGGCAATGGCAAATGTGGATTCCATTACTGCAACAGTTAGCAGTGGACCCTCCAGTTCCTCTCCCCCTTTGTAAGGATCTGCTGATGCAGGCTCAGGGGGCCATGGTACATCTGAACCTCATGTCCCTTTACCTGCATGCCTGGCTCCTAATGACATGACCATTGCCCAGTCTGGAGTCTCTCATAAGGTAACTGACATCCTTGTGGCGGCTCGGAAGCCCTCCACTAGGGCCACATATGCCATGAAGTGGAAGAGGTCTGCCATCTGGGCTGCTAAGCACCATTTGGACCCTTTTACTTGTCTGGTGAACCAGATTCTGGATTACCTGATATCCTGTTGGACTCAGGCCTTCAGTATTCCTCCCTCAAGGTGCACCTTTCGGCTGTCTCTGCCTTTCATGAGCCAATGGATAGTTGTACCATGGCTCAGCTGGCTGTGTCCTGTACTTTTCTTAGGGGCATCCTGCACCTGAATCCTCCAATCCGTACCTCTGTCCCGGCTTGGGATTTTAATTTTGTATTGGAGAAATTGACCCTGTCTCCATTTGAGCCAGCTGTGACTTGCAAGCTATGCTTTCTTTCCTGGAATGCATTGGTTTTGGTCATTATTACTTATGCTCAAAGGATTTCTGAGTTTCAGGCTCTCTTGTGTGAGTAGCCTTATTTGATTTCTTCCTAAGGTGGTGTCTGAGTTCACCCTGAATCAATCTATTCATCTCCCTGTGTATTTTCTAGATCGTGCCAATCCAGGGGAAGCATTGCTCCATATGTTACATGTGCGCAGAATTCTGAAATGTCTGCTCCGAACTAAGGACTGCAGAAAGACAAAGCAGCTATTTGTTTCTTTTGCCCCAGGCATTCAGGTTTCCAAACCATGTTTGTCCAAATGATTGGCCAATTGCATTGTGTTCTGCTACAACAAACATGGCAAGGAGTTGCCAGGGGCAGTGAAAGCCGACTCCACAAGGGGCATGGCTACCTCTGTGGCCTGTTTGAAAGGGGTCTCAGCTGCTGACAGTTGTGCTGCTGCAACCTGGAGTACCGTTCATACCAGGGCCGGCTTTAGAGTTTTGGGGGCCCCCAGCAAGACAAGTCATGGGTCCCTTCCTCAATCCAAACATACTTCATATTTTACTTTGTCCAAAATGCACAACATTTTATTCTCAATACAACCAGTAATATTTGTGTTTTTAGGGAATGCTAGCAATGTTAGTTTTTGGGGTCCCACTGTCCATTAAATCAATGTCTGTTCATTAGCCTCTGAGTGGACAGGGCATACCGTAGCGAATCATTTCATGATGTTATAACACCACAAAAAAAGGCTCCACAGAGCCTAGTGATGTATTTTGGTGCTGTTTTACATTCAACATGAATAATTAAAAAGAAATTAAAGTGGTACTCTGGATCTGGCTGGGGCCCCTTGTTAGCAGGGGGCCCCCAGCAACTGCAGGGTTCGCTGGTGCCTAAAACCGGCTATGGTTCATACTTTCACCAAGCTCTACAGTCTGGACATTGCTTTTACAGCCTGAGCAGGCTTTGGCTGGGCTGTTCTTCAGGGCTTTCTGTCCTAGGCCTCAGTTTGCCTACTTCTCAGACTGTTCTGCTGCACTTGTCAGTGTTTGGGACTCGTTCCTTTGGTGTGACCTGATGACTGAGATACCCCTGAAGAAGACAGAACAGTTACGCAAGAACTTACCATAACAGTAAATCTTCGAGGGGCTCTCAGTCATCAGGTCAGCTTTCCCTCCCACCATCTCACTGTTTGGGGTCCTTGTCTCAGACTGGCTATCTGGTGTATCCAGCCTTTTATTTAGGCCTGGGCACCTCTGTCTCTCCTCGGTTCCCCAGGGCACGAGTTTGCTCCCTTAGTCTCCAGGGGAAAAAACTGTGGAGGGAGCGGGGCCACCTCACGCCTTTATAGGGTTGATGATGTCGTCAGGTGATGTCAGCATGAGCAGCCCCAGTTGAACTACTGGAAAATCTTTCGTATGGATCTTGCTTCACCAACGGTGAAGTTTCTACGGTGTGACCTGATGACTGAGATCCCCTCGGAGATCTGCTGTTACGGTAAGTTCTTACATAACTGTTTTTTATGCTTCTTTGTTGTACATTGTGTTAGTTATTAAATTAGTGTACATTAGTATTTTGTTCTGTTAGTCCTATATACCCATTACCAAGGACACACCTGGAAATGAACTATTCACAGCTCAACATACTATTTCCTGGACAGACTTCAGAAAAAAATAGCAAAAGTGCACTAAACAATAGCAGTTTCAAGTCATTGTAGTACAGATGGGTATGAAAGTATTTCCAATTCATAATACATTGCTACATTGTAGAAACATTAAAAAGATCATGGCATTTCCCTGTGTCTGTGTTTCATTTTTACTGTATCATGCATGCCAATACCTAAAATAACCAATTTTACTACCAGTGATGATATTCTGAGGCTTTGTTGATTCTCTCTCCCCTACCCCAACCCCCACCCCACATGAGGCTTGAAGGGTTTTGGAAATACTAAGGAATGCCCTTAAGTCAGGGAAGGGATAGACACAAACTCTTCTACGCTGGCTGGAGCTGTCTGTACTCTGTTCCTTCAGCTCTTCCTTCCTCAGTTTAACTACCCTTCTTTTTTATCCTTAGTATGTGTGTAGATCTCTCTCACAGTCTCTTGAAATATTACTTTTCAGATGCTTTTCTCATTACCCAGTCGAGTCTAAATCACCTTACCGACAGTATAGGAAGTTGAACAGAATGACTGCAGTGGAAATGCAAGCTTTGTGTATAGGTAGACCAATTCCAGATTAAAACCTCTGCCTCAGATTCTAGCTTTTCTATCGAGCTGGCACTGTGTGGGAATAGCCGCTTAGTCATCTGTCACTTCTCTGGGGGCAGTCCATGGCATATTGGCTGATGTAAAATATTTCAAACTTGAGGCAGAAATGGGAGCTTGGGAAGATATTGGCTGGGCCATTATTAAGAAGTCACAGTGGAGGAAAGAGAGAAGGGTCATTTGTCTACTAAACTAGCTGCAGAACACTACTAAACTAGCTGTACAATTGAAACTATTACTTACAGTGCCACAGCTAAAAAGTTCTCTTGTCAAACCTGAAGCATTCTATACGATTTAGAAAAAAATGACATTATAATCAAGTGTTCCTCCTCCTCAAGAGAGAGCTCCTTAATTGTATTGGACCCAATAGCTAGGAAACAAATAACAGTTTCATTATTCAAGAGTCTGTGTGACTGGAGTTCAAGATACCTTCTAGTCTGAATTGAGAAAAGTATGCAAAGAAAATGTAGACAAAGTCTAGTCTGGTGTGTGTGTGTGTTCAGCTGTGGCAGAATAGGGATAGCGTGAGATGTCCCAGGTAACCATGCGACTTCCCCAGGCTATCACTACTGGAATGTCCGGCAGAATTACGTGGATGGGATGAGAATACAATGAAAGCCCCCTGACTTGAGGATGATGCTACTACTGACTCCACCCCACTGCTCCGGTGACTCCCTCCCCCTAGTAACACTAAACTAGAGTAAGCCCACCCCCCTTCCCCCACCGTGAGGGAGTTTTCCCCCCACGGGATGGTGTGAGTTAGAGCAGTCTGGCTGGAGATCTGGGAGAACACTGAGACAGATGGGCAGTGATGGGAAATGCTGCAAATGGGATAGGGGTCCCCACAGGACTGTCTAGTGAGGTAAAAAAAAAAAAACTGCAGACAAAAGAGGAACAACACTGATTTTATAGCTGTGTCTTGGCAAATTTTCTACTGTGCTGTGGTTTGTGCATCAGAAATTCACAATATCCCAATGTAAATCCTGTCAGATATGAAGGAGCTGCAGTGGTCACAGGATATCACCCCCTCCTTTTACCAGGCCTTTGAAAGCTGCACACATTTTAAGGATAATATTAAGGAAAGAAGGGTCCCCCCAGTAAAAACGTTTGAAAAGGATGGTAGCATTTGCTGAGCAACCTAGGTATGTGGACTCCTTCTCTGTTCTTGGATTTTTCTCCTAATTTCATTTGCAGAGTCCTTAACACTTAAATGTACTCAGTTGCTTATTTGTATTTCTCTCTGGCTAGCCCAAGTGTTTTTATCTAGAATTTAAACTGTGCCCCCATACTGTGTTAAGTGTAACCACAGAGCAAACTGTTACTTTTTCTAGCTGCCCCACTTAAATTCATTGACCTGCTCTGCAGCTGCGTTTTAGTTTATTTTCTTTTGCCTCTAATTGCTGTATCCTCTGTCTCCTATGGTTGGTATTCCTCCTCGTGTACCACCCTCGGAGCTTGGTGCTGACCCCCAGATCTTTTGTCTCCCATGCTGTTGAGGTAATTCCCGACCCGATTAAATTGATTCCTTCCTGATGCCTCTGGTCCCCTGTGTGAGTCTAACTAGCCCCCACCCCCGATTTCAGTTTTCTAACTTAACCTAACCTTTTGCTGTTTCTGTCTCCCACAGACCACCAGAGCCCCCTGACCAGGAGTGCTCTCCCTGCAGTGCGGCTTTCACTACCGAAGCCGCCCACCTTGCCCTTCGCTGCCACCAGGAACCACTAGGTACTGTATGGTCCCGCCAAGGAGCACCAGAAACTTTTTCAATTTTTGAAGCTTACTAGCCTCAGCTCAGTGATTGGCCACTTTCAGGGAGAACGCCTCCTGATTGGCGCCTACCACAAGCTGAAAGGACTCCCTTGTTTGACTATTTTTCTTGCCTTGGTTTTTGGCCTGCTCCCCAACCCCCGGCACTCTTTAAATCCTCTAGCTGCACCTCAGACTCCATCCTGGTGAGCAGCTAGTCCAATTTAATCCCAGCAATTAATCCTCCCTTGGAGTCAGTTATACGTTTTCCCTCTGTTTGATCAAGTGCTGTGACTGCCTGCCATAAACTTGACCTGCCTAACCTACAGTTTCTCCCCCTGTACCATTCAAGCTTTGTGGCTGCCTGCCAATAAACTTAACCTGCCTTTCTGTCACCCTTGGCACCTGCAAAACTACCCCCTACTACTCTCAACCCTCTGTTACCTATCCCTGCCTTTGTGTCCCACGATTGTGGCCCAAATAGTCACTTGAATTTACATCCCCCTCTAGCTATTCTCTCAGTTTCCTCTTTCTCCTAATTCTATAGCTGTCTAAATTTCTTGCCTTCCTGAACAATGCAACTCCCTCTCTCCTCTCTCCCACTTTTTCTACTGCTATCCCTCTCCCTTTCACCTCCACTTGCCCAATACTCACCAGTACCAAATAACTCCCCCCCCCAAGATTGTATCTCCAATCCCCTACTTACATACTTGCTATCACTCCCTCACCCCCCCCGTTGAACTATGGTCTCACTCCACTATCATTCCCCATGTGGCTTTGCTAACAGTGGCTACTTTCCTTGCGGTCCTCCATCTTCTGCTCCCACTCTCTTCCACTCCCTTCTCCTCCAAACTCCAGACTTCCTCGCCAGCTCCTTCTAAATCCACTAAGCTCCACTTCCTCATCCTCACTCTTCTCTTGCTCTCCGCTGGGGACATCCACCCCAACCCTGGTCCGACTGCCTCCTGCTCTTCTGGTGTTTCCTCCTCTACTACCACTCCTTCCTCTCCTCCTTCAGCCCTCCCAAAGGGCTTCAAGATACTACATCTAAACATCTGTAGCTTTTTGCAAAAAATAGACCTCCTTCAAACCATGGCGATCACTCTAAATCCAGACATTCTAATCATCACAGAAACATGGCTAAAGAGCACAATCACTGATCACTCTGATTCCATTCCTGGATACTCCCTCCTAAGACAAGACCATGCAGGCAGGGGTGGTGGTGTGGCCATATACGTACTAACCTCCATCCAATATTCCGCCATCTACGCATCCTCAAATCCAGAGACCCATGACACACTAGCTGTACACGAGACCCTGCCCTTCACTCTCCCTATCTTCATAGCCAGCATTTACTGTTGCCCAAACGTCCAGCCATCAGCCACTCTTGACCTCCTAACCTCCATCACTGCCCTCTCTCACTCAGGGGAACTATTCATCCTAGGTGACTTTAACTTAAATTGGTTGTCACCTAAAACTACCAAAACAAGAAACAAAATTGGAGCCTTAAATCTCTCCCAACTGATCTCGGAACCCACCCAACCAAACCTCAAGACAAAACAACACTCCCTACTCGTCTGGGCTCTCACCTCTCATCCCCGCCGAATCATTGCCTCTGGCATCCTCCCTGACACTCTTAGTGACCACAACCCCAATATTCATAATCAGGAAAGTCCACAGACCTAAATCACTGCATAAAACCTTGCAACTGTGCTCTTTCAAATCCCTGACCTCGAACCTCTCCTGAGCAACCTTGCCCTTTCTGACTGGTCCCACCTAACATCTGCCCCCATGGTTGATAAGACCCTTGCTTACTTTAGTGAAATTTTCTTTGCGAACTGGAATATCTTTGCCCCACTCAAACAGGCTAGAGTCAGGGGTAATCACCTACCATGGATTACCCCTGAACCTTTGGCCTGCCTCAGAGCTCGATATCGAGCCTGGAAGCATCATAAAGCAACTCAGCTTCCTAGTGACCTCACAAACTACCGCAAGCTCCGAAACACTTGCACCAGGGCTACAAGGCTAACCAAATCCAAATACTTTAAAACAGCCTACATCACAAACATAAAATCCCCTTCCAAGTTCTGGACGGTGATCCATGCCCTCTTTACCCCCTCATTCAGCCCACCACCCCCAGTGCTTAAAATAAATGGCTCCTAGTGGCCGACCCGCCTGCCATAGCAGTGGAATTTAACTCCTTTTATACCTCCTGTGCCACTGAGCTACTGAAGTTCCTCCCCTCCTCACCACCCTCTAATGGAGCAACCCTCCCTTATCCTCCTATTCCCCCCTTTTCTTTGCTACAATAACCCCAAATGATGCCTTAAGAGCCCTCTTCACCATCATCCCCCTCTAAAGGAGCCTCCTCTGGCCTCGACCCTAAACTCCTCTCTCTTTCTGCCCCAGCCATTGTGTATCCCCTCTCTTTAATATTTAATCTCTCTTTCTCAACTGCCTTAGTCCCCTCCCCATGGAAACACACAGTGGTCCTCCCTCTTCCTAAAGGGGGAAGACGCCTCATCCCTTGGTAACTATCGCCCCATCTCTCTCCTCCCCACCCTAGCTAAACTACAAGAACACATTGTCTTCTCCCAGCTTACCACATTTCTGTCTGACACCTCCTTCTTCACCCCTTTCCAATCTGGATTCAGGAAAAATCTCCACGACCACCTCCCTCCTATGGCTTATTGACTGCATCCTTACTGGGATGGACAGTGGCCAAATCACCTCAGCCATATTTGTCGACCTTGCCAAGGCCTTCGACACTGTCTCCCACTCCCCTCTCCTTGACTGTCTCCTGGCAGCTGGTCTGTTTCCGTCTGTCACTAACTGGTTCAAGGCATACCTTACAGGCTGAACCCGATCGGTTAGGATCTCGGACGCCATCTCCCTTCCCCTCCCCTCCTGATTAACACTGGCACCCCAGGGCTCTGTACTAGGGCCCCTACTATTTTCCATCTTCCTAAACGACCTTCCCTCTGTCTGCTGCCCCTTCTCTGCCATACACATGTCCGCCGATGATATGGTCCTGTATGTATCTGGCTCATGTCCAGCTGAGGTTACAACCAGCTTGAAGCAAGGCTTCAGCAAGGTTCAGCTCTGGTTTGCTAACCATCAACTTTTCTTCAACGGCAAGAAAACTGTCTCCATGACCTTTGGCACAAAGCAGAGACTCACTAGGCTTCCCTTCCTGCCCACTTTCCACACCCTCGATGGGGCTTTACTTGAGGACACATCTTCCTTCAGGTTCCTAGGTGTCTGACTGGACCAACACCTAAACTTTTCTGGTCATATTGATGCCGTCCAGAAAAAACTGCACCCCAAGCTTGGTGCCCTATTCAGGAACCTTAGTTGCATCCCTCCTACGACTAGATGTGAACTTGTTCGAAAGATGATCCTCCCCATTTTTGACTACTGTGATGTAGTCTGTGGTGCTGCTTCCAAGTCCTCCCTGGCCAGATTGGATACCCTGTTCAATTCCTTCTGCTTCTTTGCCCTTGATGCTCCCCCTCGCACCCACCATTGTGATCTTTATCGTGCCCTATCCTTCCCGTCTCTTACAAATAAATGACTCTCCCACTGTGCTAAATTCACCTTCAAACACTGGCTAGGAGAACTCCCTTCCTACCTCTCCTCTCCTCCTCATTTATAATTCCCCCCTTATTCCCTTAGATCTACATACTCTCATACTCTGGCTGTCACCTGTAGATCCACCTTCATCGGCCAATCGGGTTACAATTACCGCCTCCCTAAAATCTCTAATTCACTCCCCCCCAAACAAATTTGTCACTCATCCTCCTACTACTCCATCAGCACTGCCCTCAGTAACTACCTAGCTCCTTGCAGTTCTTGCTAGGACCCTCCCAAATATTACCCATACACTGCTCCACCCTGATGCACTTCCACCTCCCTCTCCCCTAAATACCAGCACTCCTTAATAGTACCCACACACTGCTTGCCACCCCCCCGATGCACCTCCCCCTCCCCCTTAAATACCAACACTCCATATTAGTACCCACTCATTGCCTCACCATAAAGCACCTCCATCTCCTCTTCCCCTAGGTACTAGCACTCCCCTCCCTTCTTCTTCCCCTACTGGCATTCACTTGCACCCCTACTGTGATTTTCAACAACCAAAGCTGTACCAATGGGCTTGTCCCAACCCTCTCCCTACTCCCACAACCCATCTCCCCCCTCTGCTGTCCCAGTCCCCTTGCAGGGTTCCTCTGCATCCTGAAGGGAGTTCTTTCTGGGACCTGGCCTCTCTTCTCTCTCAGCTTTACCTTCTTCTCAGCCCCCCCCCCGGCCCCACACAGGGTTCCCAGTATCCTGAAGCCTACTCTGCCTCACTGCTTCAGCCTGCCTCCCTCCTGTCATGCTCAACCTCTGCCTTGTGCAGGCAGGGTTCTCAGCATCCTGGAGGAATCAGGCCCCGGCAGTTCTCTCTCCTCCATTGCCTATCCTGACCCCTGAAGAGGGCCCTCAGCTCTCATAGGGTTTTAGTTCTTGGAAAGTCCTTGCCTCTCTCCCCCCTTTCTTTACTACCCCCCTCACCTCCCTCCACCATTATCCTTGTCATGCTCCTGCCCCTGGCAGGGTTCTCAGCATCCTGTAGGGGCCAAAACTGGTCAAGCCCCCCACCTCCCTCCTTCCTCCTTCATCCACCCCTGTCTCTATAGGGACCTGAACTGGACAAGACCATCGCTGCCCCAATACTCCTTCCATCCACCCCTTTTTCTGCCTCCCTCCTCCCCATCTTTCTACTCAGCACTCATCACCATCTCTATTCTAAACCTGAATTGACCCCTGACAGGGTTGTAAATCATCCTGTAAGGGTTGAAACTTGCTATGCCTCTCACACCCCTTACCCTTCCCACCGCTCCCACCTCTTCCCCCCCCATTCACCTAGCCCTGTTTAAGTCTAGCCCTAATCTCTATTGCACTTGTAGACTATTTGCACTTCTGATATACCTTAGTAATCGTACTGCCTGCATTACTCCTCACTAGAATGCCCTAGTTCAAACTACTAGAATTCCTTTCAAATATCTAGCTACACAGTTATGAAGCGTTTGCCTTCAAACATTAATTTTGTGCTATTGTATCTCTCTAGTTCAAAGCTGTTAGCATTGTATCTATCTAGTCAAAACAGTTAGTATTCCCCTATTTCATTGCTCGCTGTACAGTCTATTCACTTTTATTTGAATGTAATCAAATGTAAATTTTATATTATTGTACCAAACCTCTGTACGCAGTCCTCATGATCCCCTACCCCCCAGGTCGCACCGGGAGACGAGCAACCTGTTGTTCAGCGTGCCTTCCTGGTGAAATATTTCAATAAATAAATTGTTTTGATTTTCTTCCCTGTTCGTTCCTTTTTCTCTGTCTCCTTTCCTTTATTGTTTTCACTCTCTGTGGTCCCACAAATGCTGTAGCTGTAACAGTATTGTGAGGCCAGGGCTCTGCTTGAAACGTAGTGAGAAGCAGGCGGTGTTGCAGAAGCATTGGGATAACCCATTGATGCTTTAGGGGTGATTCCTGGGATTGTACTAGCCCCTTGGAAATCCAGCACTGCCATCAGTATGGCCATGGAACAACTGTAAAATCATTGGGGTCTTGTGTTCCATCCTTTACCCCTCTGCAGTCGGCTGGCTGACCTGAGTATGTGTTTTGATCACTGGGGCTGATACTTTCCATCTCTCCAGTGTTGCTCTTACTAAAGGGCAAGAATGACTACAGTAGTCAGATTAAATAATGAGAACCCCCAGTTGTGAAAACTGATGGGCACTAAAGTTGTTGCCAGGTAGTAGCCCCAAGTCTTGAAGTGCACATTTGTTTTAGCTGGATTCACAATATTTAAGTCGATCAGCTTCAGAGATTTGAGTATTCCCCCACCAAATGAAAACACAAATGAAAACACTTGATCACAGAGTCCTACACTTCATTTGTGGATGTGACAATGTCAGCCCTGCTGAGGCTGATTTGAGCTCTTTTTAATCTTAACAAAACGGGGTAGAAAGTGTCTTAAACAATGTGTTTTTTAACCTCTAAGGTTTACTTTTTTGAAAAACAAGTTGTTTTTAGCACTATAGGTTACTACTGGAATTGCTTACGTGGATTTAGATTTCTAGCTACTTAGATTCAGTTCACTATGCACTCTTTGTCAGATTCCGTGGAGTATGCTTAATCCCCAGAGAGTCCTCCAGCTTGACTCCCACTACCACTCAGTCCCTTGTCCTTGGGTCTCTGCCTCTCATTGGAAGAAACAGGTCACCTCCTTCACAGGTCCTGCTTGTGATTCAGGTTTTTCTTTGTCTTCTGGCTGTTTTTTTTTTTTGTCCCTCTGCTACTTGTGGTTTAACTGTCATTCACAGATGGCATGATGTTTGCATGCACTGTTTAGGCCTTGCCTGTGATTGAGTAATTGCCATTGGTGCCACACCTTGCACCTTAAATCCAATGAAGATCAACGGGTTAGGGAACTAAAGGGGAGGTTGGATGGCATGGTCCTGGCAGTGCCAGGGTCTGCAGTCAAACTTCAGGCTTAATTTATGGTTTAGTCTTTTGAATGGGGACCTAAATCTTCAGTTCGAGCAGCCAGATCTGCATGAAATAAGGGAGCTTTTTTTTTCCTATATAGATTTTTGTGTCCGTATTTTTCCCCTTTTCACCTGTCCCCGTACCTCGTCCGCACATGCGTGTGTGGAGGCACGTGCACACTGCATCTCAAGGTGCCGTCCCACTACTTGCCATCCCTTCCTGCATACGCTGAACACCAGACCTCCACCCAATGGCAGCGGAAATTTGGGGCAACAACCACCCCGAGAGAGGAGAGCTACCTTCTGGCTGTTCAATCCTGCCCCCCCCCCGTGCCAGGTCACCAGTGTGACACGAGGTAAGGTATTCAGTGCCTCTGCCTTCTGCGCCACTGGGCTGGCTATGAGGAAGATTTTCTGCCAGTTTATGTTTAACTTGAATGTTGTGAACCCGTCTCCGTCTTCAGTCACCTGAGAAGGATCGAAATATGGGGTGGCAATGATGAAGAGTCATACCTCCCTGCAATCAAAAGTCTTGTAAATGCTCATGGTATCAGAGCTGCTCGAGGGGCTGCTCTTGATCTTAAATTCAGAAGGCATTGCCGCACTGGTCAACCTCTCTGGAGGCTGAAACACCAGGAAGGGTTTCGTCTGTACTGCGAGATTGTGCCTGGACAGCCAGACCACTCAGCACCTGTCGACAATTCAGTCCCATTGATCACAGTGGTGCCTGCTGGGAATAACAGGGCTTCAGAGAGCCAGGATAGGTCGAGTCCTCTGGAACTCATCACTGTCCTGGTGGTCCAACCATCTGGAACCCAACCTCTCTAACTCTGGTCAATACTGGTGCAGTACCATCTCTCCCAGACTTCCTTCAGCTGGTGGGGGAGCCAGCAACAAAGCCACTGTGTGGGGTAACCTTCCAAATACCATTCAGTACAACTGACTCGGGTCAGTCTTGCCAGTCAGACTGCCCCCGAAGAACTTGACCCCTTTGGTGGCAGGCATCCTTTATTGAGTTATCTCTATCGTAGGCATCACAGGTATTGATCTTGATCCTGCCCTTAAAATTGATATCACTGATGCAAAAGGTCTAGGTATTCCTCGACTTTCTTCTCCTCGGCAAGCTCTCAGTTTTGATGTCATGATCAGCACTTCTGAATTGCCCAGCTTGGCATACGTGACTGCTGAACCAGTTGCATTTACAGTTCTTGGGATGCCCGCTGTTGCCTTCTCCTCTGCCCCAATGCACACCACCCCAATTGTCCAAATACTTTTTTTTTCGCTGACGTCCAGGTGCTCACCACATGTCACAACCTGGATGCCAGCATCTCATCCTATTCAAGTCACTGCCGCATCTCCGCAGCAGTTCCAACTTAAATCCCAAGCAAGTCTCAAGGGCTTCAAGACTAAACTTCAAGAAAAGATTATTACTGGTTGCGGTCACCCTGACCAAACAGGACATCCACTCACCCAGAAAACCCCAGGATTTGCTATTTTCATACTCCAAATCAGACCAGTCTCTTGATACTGATGCTCTGATATTTATTTATTTAATTAAAAGAGATTTACCAGGAAAGGCATACTGAGCCAGAACGCTTGTTTCTAGGATCGTGGATATGTTGTTCATCCACACTTCTTGGCAGTGTCCCTTTCTCTTTAAGACAGCTGGAAAGTCTTTAAGCTGGCTCCTCCCACCCACCCGGGTGGTATAACCCTTGGCTCCAGCCCATGACGCTAGATCTTCCTTTCCACCGGAAGATTGAGATCGCCTCCTTCATGCTGTCACATTTTGTAGGCACTGGCTTCAGAACCTTCGGTTATTCTGAAAATATGCCTTGTTTGCGTTAGCTATTGCTTTCTCTCGATCATGGAAGACAAGTCTTCCCCGGGATTTCGCCGGTGCCTGTGTGGCCAGAAGATGTCGTGCACTGACCCGCATGCATGCGTTTACTTGTCTGGGTGTCGGCCATGACACCACGATGTGCGAGTTTTGCCTTGAGTTCCAACCCAACGTCCTCGACGATTGTCTCGCACGCCTCAAGCTGGGGAGGCCCAAAAAACAGAACCCGCCAGTGAAATCCAAGGAGTCCCGGTGGGCGGTTTCCATGGCCGCAGGATCCGCCGAGCAATTGGAGTGCATGCAGGTCTTCGAGGAGGAGGCGGCTCATGCCACTGCATCTTCCTCCGGAAGCTTCTTCATTTCGCTCAGTCTGGGCTCCACTTTCTTGGGTTCCTTCCAAGAGTTGTGCCAGTCTCTCCCTACTAAGGGTGAGGGCCCGTTGGGCACGCACTCCTCTCGCTCCTGTAAATAGGAGAGGGACCCGGGATTGTCTTCATCTCGACGGAGACGTTCTTGGGATTGGGAGAGATCTCAGTCCCAGGAACCAGGTGTTTCGGCCTCTGCTGAAATTGCCTCTTTGATCAACAACCTCTCGGTCCTGCCGACTGGCCAGTCGACCGAAGTGTCGGTCGATGGCGTTGAGATTATTCTCGTCCCAATTGACCCCTTGTTGCCGACTCCTGTCAACAACTCTCTTGCTCGGACTCCGGTCCTTGTTTTCCCCAGCGAAGAGACCCAGCCTGCTGCGAATCCTGTTGAGGAAGTGGTTCCCGACCCCAAGAAGTCACCGGTCCCACCGGTGTCTCCCGAGCGACTGAGTTGGCCTGCCTCACAGAGCACCCTTCGGTCGAGAGCCTTGTGACCGCCACTGTGTTCAGGCGTACTGGTAATGCTACCAGTACCAACAGATCTCCTGAGAAGGAATCCAAATATTTCTACCACTCTGCTCGGGAGGTCTGTGCGGCCTCGTCTTCGGGCCTCTGTCAGGCAAGCTCGGCCGTCATGATGGCACACTTCTCCCATGCCCTTCTGGGTTTTTTGGATGAAGTCCTCCCACATCTCCCCACAGACGTGCAGACCACGGTCAAGCAGGTTCAGGACCAAGGCCGCGCTGTTGCTAAACAACAGCTCCAGATAGCTCTGCACATTGGGGATTCATGTGCTCGTTCATTGGCAATCGCAGTTGCCTCCCGCCGCAGGGCTTGGCTGAGACTCTCCTCCTTTCTGATGGATACTCAGCACAAACTAGCTGATGTGCCTTTCTTGGGCACTGATCTCTTCAGCCCAGGTGTGTTTGGTCACCTTCAGCACATCGAGCAGTCCAACGCCACCTTGGACGCTACTTCTGCTAAGGGTTCTTCTGGTTCCAAGAAGCAGCATAAGAAGAAGAAGAAGCCTTTTTGGCACTCTTCTGCTGTGGCCCAGCAGCCCTCCATTCACGGAGGTCAGCAGCAGCAGCAGCAGGTTCAAGCTTGGCGCCCCCGGCCCAAGCCTGGGCCCGCCCAGGCCCATAAGGATGGCCGAGGTTCGGGCCCTGGACCCTCTGCCTCCAAGCTTGCCCAGTGACAGGGTGGGGGCTGCCACCCTTACTCCCATCACACCTGCTCTGGGTCCCCCCGTGGGGGATCGGCTCCGCCACTTCCTTTCCACCTGGTCCACTGTTACCACGGACAGTTGGGTTTTGAAAGTGGTCGGCCAGGGGCTGCCTCTGGAATTTGAGCAGTACCCTCCAAGCTGAGCCTGCGCCCCACGGGAGGGAATAGTATCCGCCCATACTCAGTTCTCCAAGATGACATTGCTCAGTTCCTCCTCAAGGAGGCTAGCTCAAGTGGCAGATCGTCCACCAGGCCAAGGGTTCGTTTCCAGGTACTTCCTGGTTCCAAAGCAGACGGAGGGCTGGTGCCCCATTCTAGATCTGCATGACCTGAATCAGTATCTCAGGCCACGCACCTTCTGGATGGTAACTCTGTCCCAGATCATACCACCTCTGGAGCAAAACATGTGGTTCTGCTCACTGGATCTACAGGATGCATTTTTTCACGTCCCAATCCATCCGTCCTACCAGCGGTTCCTCCACTTCCGAGCAGAGGGAACCCTATACGAATTCTGATCCATGCCATTCGGCCTGTCATCAGCCGCACGGGTCTTCACCAAATGCATTGCAGTGGTGGCAGCCCACCTAAGGCATCTAGGGGGGTTAGAATTTACCCCTACCTCGACAATTGGCTCTTAGGTTCCACCCAGCAGGAGGTGGAGAGGTCCAGGGACCTGGCCCTCCAGACCTGCTCCCAACTCGGCCAAGTCAGAGCTCGTGCCTTCTCAGGTGATGTGCTTCATCAGGGCAGAGCTTGACTCTCATCGGGGCTGAGCTCGGCTCCCAACAGACAGGGCGGAGGTTCTCTCCTCCTTTACCCAATCATTTCTGGTTGGGCAATTGCACCCTGCCCCAGACTTCCTGTACCTTCTGGGTTACATGGCAGCATACACCTCTGTGGTCCATTGGACCCGGTGGCGTATGCCCTGTCCAGTGGGAGCTGGCCGCCCAGTGGACTCAGCGCCACAGTCATTTTGACTAGCTGATCACTGTGACCCAGAAGATGTGGGACGCTCTCCAATGGCAGACCATCCCAAACCAGTTGCAGGAAGGGATCCTGTTTGTCCACCCCAAGCCGACAGCCATCCTTATGACTGATGCCTCTCTCATGGGCTGGGGAGCCCACATGGGGGACAGCAGGGCCCATGGGTTCTGGACCCCCGAGGAGTCCAGTTATCACATCAACCTGTTGGAGCTCGGAGTAGTCAGACTGGCACTATCGGCTTTTCGCTCCTCAGCTCCGGGGTCAAGTAGTTCAAGTCCAGATGGACAATACCACAACCATGTACTACCTCAACAAACAGGGCAGCACACATTCCCATCTGCTGTGCATGGAAGTGCTCCACATCTGGACACTCATGAGCTGTCTGGAGGCGGATCTCCTAGCCATCCATGTGGCAGGAGCCTCAAACCAATTGTCGGATGCTCTCAGCCACATAGGCGAGACATCCCACGAGTGATCTCTCCATCTGGAGGTAGTATACAGTCTGTTCTCCCACTGGGGCAAACTGTTGGTGGACCTGTTTGCCTCCCAGGAAAACACCAAGCTGAGGCTGTTTCATACCCACCCTCCCTCAGCAGGGCTCGCTGCAGAGGGATGCCTTCTTGAGGCCGTGGACCCCAGGCCTCTTCTACACCTTCCCTCCATTTCTCTTGATCCACAGGGTGCTCCTCAAGGTGAGGAGGGACAAGACGCAGGTGATTCTGGTAGCCCCAGACTGGCCACGCCAGTTCTGGTACCCAGATCTCCTCAGCCTCAGCAACAGGCACTTGGAGCAGCTTTCAGCAGGCCTGGACCTGATCTCACTCAGTCGGGGGAAGATTTTCCATCTGGCCCATCAATCCCTGCACCTGACAACCTGGTACCTGAGCTGCTAGAGTTCCAGGTTTTGTGTCTCTCCGAGGATGTCCTCACAGTAGTGGAAGCATCCTAGAAGGAGTCGACCAGAAAGTGTCATGCCTTCAAATGGAAAACGTTTTCCATGTGGTGTTGGGGCAAGGGCCTGGACCCTCTGTCCTGTCCAGTGGCTAACATTCTCTACTACCTTTGTTCTCTGTCCAAAGGGGGTCTTCGGTCATCGACCCTTAGGGTGCACCTGGCAGCCATCTCTGCTTGCCGGGCACAGGCGGTCAGCCAAAGTTGGTGCAGGAGACAGTGGTTGGGCACTTTTTCAAAGGCCTGGATCACATATCCCCCTCCGGTGCGTGAACCTCCACCTCTGTGGGATCTACTGCTGGTACTGGCAGAACTCATGGACAAGCCATTCGAACCAATACACAAGTGTGAGTTGTCACACTTGTGGAAGACGGCCTTCCTGGTGGCTATCACATCTGCCAGAAGGACAGGGGAGCTCCAGGCGCTCTCGGTGGACTCCCCTTATCTGGTCTTCCACAGGGACAAGGTTGCCCTGCGCCTCCACCCGAAATTCCTTCCAAAGTTGGTGTCAGAGTTTCACCTTAACCAGGTGTTGACTCTGCCGGTGTACTACCCCAATTACACCTCGGAGGCCGAATATAGGCTCCATACTTTGGACCTGAGATGAGTTCTGTGCTATTATAAGGAGAGGATGGCGGAAATTCGGGGAGAGGTTCGTCAGCTGTTTGTCACCTACACTGAAGCCGCTTCTGGCAAACCTGCAGCAAAGTGGACAATTGCAGGGTGGATTACATCTTGCATAAGTCTGTGTTATGAGTTGGCGGGCAAGGAGCCTCCCAAAGGGATAAGAGCTCATTCTACCTGCCATACCGCTGCATCGGTGGCTGCTTCCAGGGACATCCCTAGCCAGGAAATCTGTCGGGCTGCTACCTGGAAGACAGCAAACACCTTCATTACCCATTACCACATCAACCTTGATTCACGCCGGGATGCTGATTTTGGGGCCTCAGTTCTCCAATCTCTTTTCCCCTAGTAAGTATCCGAGGGGGTGTGTGCCTTGCCTCCCTCCCTCAGAACTGCTTGGAGTCTGCCAAGAAGTGTGGATGAACAACATATACCACTCCTACAACTACTGTTACAGATAACAATAGTTGTAGCAGTGGTATATGTTGTTCATATACACGGACCCACCCGACCTCCCCGACTGCGGATGCACAAAACCTGGCTTCCAGCGGGCTAAGATCTGGCATCGTGGGGCAGAGCCAAGGGTTATACCACCTCGGTGGGTGGGAGAAGCCAGCTTAAAGACTTTCTGGCTGTTTTAAAAGGAAAGGAACACTGCCAAGAAGTGTGGGTGAACAACATATACCACTCCTAGAACTACTGTTACTGGTGAGTAACCTATTTTTCTAGATTTGTCCTGGTGGAAGGGGGGGGTATATACATAATAACAAGTAGAAAGTGCAGTAATAGGATAAAGCAATAAAGCAGTGTGCAGTAATACACCGCGTCATATTGGCATAATTAATAAGAATGCAAATTGATTACATCAGGAGTATGAGATACTACTTCTTTTATTCAGCTGTGAGCCATGTGGGAAATTCTATATTGCACTTGATATCTGCAACAACGTGCACTTTTGCTCAATTCTGTGGGAGGTGAAACTAACTACCCTTGGTAATTGCTTTTTATTTACATATTTATTTAGTTTTTAACCAAGAAGGGGCTTGCAAATTCTGTTTATCTTGTGAGTAACTTCAGAAGGATTTAAATACTGCATTTGGGTAGACCCTTGGAGGTAGCTAGATTGTCTACTAGGATTTTCTGACAGTTAAACTGTTTTTAAATAAATTACAGGTGGCTGAGGAGTGAATAAGGAGCTTGCAAACTCTGCTTATCTTGGAAGTAACTTCACAAGGGTTTGAATACTGCATTTTGGTTGTCCCTTGGGGGTAGCTGGATTGACTACTAGGATTTTGGGACAGAAACTATTTTTAAATAATTTACTGGTGCGTAGGATTTTGTGACAGTTAAACTATTTTTAAATAAGTTACTGTAGGTTAGTTGAATTACTATAAAGGGCAGTACTCACCAGGGTGGTGGAGCAGTGGTGTATTTGATTGTTTCTAGCAGTCACCTGTGGTTGTGGACTACCAACCCCCCTTCCCCACACCCCGCCCCCAGGTGTGGCATTTCCTTTATAGCCAAAGTTCTGACATCACTTCCTCAACAGGTCTTGGGCAGAACTGTCATATTCTTAATAACCCATCACAGTGCATAAAGGTAAGTACAGCACCAAAAAAAAAAAAAAAATGTATATATATTACATACTGTATATTATAAGGAGAGGACATGTGGAAGTGGTGTAATGCACTGGCTGTGGGGCAGCAGTTTTCGGGAGACATTCTGGAAACTGCCTTGCTGTCTATTTGCAGGCAACTGTCAGCTCTGAGGAGGAGATGCCCACCTCCAGGCTGAACTGGCAAGGATTAAGGAGGCCTCCCCCACCCAAAGAGCACCACTGCTACAACCACTGCCTCAGAGGTTGGCAAGTATAAAGAGCAGTTGGACTACAGTGGGTTCTGGGAGGGTGCGGGTGGTGGAACAGAGGCGAAGACCCCTAGTTGTACCTCTACACAAATCATACGCCAGTCTGGCAGAGCAAGGTTCCACTATGATGGCACCCTCAGTGGAGACCAAGAAGAATGCTGAGGACATCCACTAGGGAGACCCACAAAAGGGTGGCAAGGGACACCACAGGGGAAGGAAACAGCTTCTGATAGGGGACTCAGTTGTTGGGGGGGGTAGAACTTGGGAAGGGAGAGGAGAGGGAGGGAAGTAAGGTGCCTGCCTGGTGCCATGGCTTGGAGGGACAAGAAGCGAATCCTTACGATTGCAGAAGCAGCATCACAGGAGAGGGAACTAGATATCATTGTCCACCTTGGAACAAATGACCTAGCTAGGCATGGAATCAGTGCAGTGCAGGATGAATTTGTGGAGTTGGGGAGGGGCCTCAGACAGGTAGCAAGCATGGTTACCTTCTCAGAGGTGCTGCCAGTCCATGGCAGGGGTGAGGCTAGGGTACTGCACACCATGCAGTATAATGAATGGTTGCAAAACTGGTGCAGAGCACAGGGCTTTGGCTTCATTGGGGACTGGGGATACACCTGGAGAGATGAAGGTCTGTACTGGCACAATGGTCTGCATCTGTCCACGAAGGAAACCAAGCTCCTAAGTGACAGGTTTAAATGCTTCCTTGGCAGGCTTTTAAACTAGCCAAGGGGAGGTGCTGATAAGAGGCAGGAAATTTCAAGCCTCCCCCAACAAAACATGGCAGGTAGTAAGGTAAACACTGAGGTACAGGCTCAACAGAGGGCAGGACAGGGGTAAATGGAAAAACAGACAAGGGCAAAAAGAGCAGGGTGGGGGAAAAAAAATAAAGCCAACATTAAATGGAGGGCAGTGAGTACCAATGCCCGTAGTCTGTTAATTTATTTATTTTATTTTATTTATTTATTTAGTTCATAAATCGGATTTACAACCTTTGAGTCACAGACTCATTTACAAAGGCACCTCGTCCCAGGGAGGGGAACAACAGATAGTATGGCAAGACAGGGTGGAACAATACAGGTGCGATACATACATTATACATAGCATTAAACAAGCTTCCTGAGCTAGTAGCCCTGATGGAAGATGAAAAATTGGATATTGTGGCAGTCACAGAAACATGGTACATGGAGAACCATGACTGGGATGTCAACATACCAGGGTACACATTCTACAGAAGGGACAGGGAGGGTAAAAGAGGAGGTGGAGTAGCTCTATACATAAGGGAAGGGATCAAAGCCACAGAACTAAAAAGTAAAGGGGGAGGACAAGAGGCACTTTGGGTCATCTTGGAGACAGGGAATGGCATCACAATCCGCACAGGGGTTGTATACAGGCCCCCGTCTCAAGGGGAGGAAATGGACAAGAAAATGATAGAGGACATTCTCAAAATGGCTGAAAAAGGGGAGATACTGTTGATGGGGGACCTGAATATGCCAGATGTTAACTGGATGACATGTACTGCAGCCACATCCAAGAACAGGGTCATTCTCTGCCCTGCAGGGCAGGCCTTAGACAGCTAGTGTTGGAACCCACTAGGGAGAGCAATACTAGACCTGGTACTCTCAAATGGAGAGAGGATCACAAATTTAGAAGTCGGTAGACATCTGGGAACAAGTGACCACTGCCCGTGTGCTTCACAATAAGCACAACCATGGAGACAAGCCATACAAAAACAAGGATACTGGACTTTAGAAGGGCCGACTTTGGCAAAATGGGTGAATGCCTGAGGAATGCACTACCAAATGGCCAAAAAGGAGGGGTGGAAGAACAATGGAGAAAAATCAAAACTGCTATCATAGAGGCAACAAGCCTTTGTGTGGGACAAATAAAGAAAACAAAGCAGAGTAAAAAAACACTATGGTCCTCAAAAGAGGTGGAAGGGAAGGTTAAGGAGAAAAAGGCTGCATTCAGAAAGTATAAGGATTCACAGAAGGAGCACGACAGGGAAGTGTATCAATTAAAGCAGAAAGAAGTGGGGAAGGCAGTCAGAATAGCAAAGGCCCAAACAGAGGAAAAAATAGCCAACTCAGTTAAGACGGGGGATAAAATCTTTTATAGGTACATTAGGGAGCATAGAAAGGTTAAGGGAGGAATAGTGAAGATTAATAAAGGAGAGGGGAGGTGGGCAGAGGAGACAGTGAAAAGGCATAGATACTGAATGAATACTTTTGCTCAGTATTCTCAAAAGAAGATGAGGAGGAGTTACCTAAACCAGACAATAGAAGCACTCTGGGTAGGGGGGTTGACACCAGTCCATTTACAGAAGAAAGAGTCCTGAAAGAACTCCTAAAACTCAAGGTGGACAAAGCAATGGGGCCTGTGAGTTCACCCCAGAATCCTAAAAGAATTAAGGGAGGACCTAGTGACACCACTGACCACACTTTTTAACAAGTCATGGGAGGATGGGGGTGGTGCCTGAGGACCGGAGGAGGGCAGATGCAATTCCCCTTCACAAAAGTGGGAGCAAGGCAGAAGCAGGAAACTACAGACCTGTAAGTTTGACCTCAGTGGTAGGCAAAATGATGGAATCACTTCTGAAAGAAAGAATTGTTGAGTACCTAGAGCCCAGCGGGGCACAGGACCCAAAGCAGCATGGATTTACAGCAGGAAGGTCATGTCAGATGAATTTAATTGATTTCTTTGACTGGGTGACCAAAGTAATAGACCAGGGAGGGGCTGTGGATATGGCCTACCTAGACTTTAGCAAGGCATTTGACACAGTCCTGCACAAAAGACTAATAATCAAGTTAGCCAGCCTGGGAGTGGGTTCCAGGGTGGTAGCCTGGGTAGCAAACTGGCTGCACAACAGGACACAGAAGGTAATAGTGGATGGAACACATTCCGAAGAAAGGGGGTTACTAGTGGAGTACCTCAGGGCTCAGTACTGGGTCCAGTCCTCTTTAACATCTTTATAGGTGACATTGTGGAGGGTCTGGAGAGAAAGGTATGCCTCTTTGTAGATGACACAAAGATCTGTAACAGAGTTGATACCCGGGGGGGGGGTAGAAAGGATGAGAAGGGACTTGTCAAGGTTGGAGGAATGGTCAGACATATGGCAACTTAGATTCAATGCAAAGAAGTGCAAAGTAATGCACCTGGGAAACAAAAACCCATGAGAAGAGTACACAGTAGCAGGGGAGGTACTAACAACAACAAAAAAATGGAAAGGGACTTTGTGGTAGTCATGTCAAATGACTTAAAGGTGGGTAAGCAATGTGAGAAGTCAGTAAGGAGAGCCAGGGGGATACTGGGATGCATAGGAAGGGGCGTCACAAGTAGAAAAAGGGAAGTGGTTATCCCTCTGTACAAACAGTTGGTGAGACTCTATCTGGAATACTGTGTGCAGTTTTGGAGACCCCATCTATGCAAGGACATAGACAGGATGGAAGCAGTCCAGAAGAGGGCAACTAAAATGGTGCAGGGTCTGCATCAGAAACCATATGAAGAGAGACTAAGAGAGCTTAATATGTATACCCTTGATGAAAGGAGGGACATGATAGAAACCTTCAAGTACCTCAAGGGAATCAACAAAGTCCAGGAGGGTAGCATCTTTCAGAAAAAGAGATGTGTAAGAACAAGGGGACACAATTTAAAGATAGAAGGGGGACAGCTCAGGGGTAATGTGAGGAAAATTTTTTTCATGGAGAGAGTGGTGGATGCGTGGAACCGCTTTCCTGGGGAGGTTGTTGGGTCTAAAACAGTGGGGGAATTCAAATATGCATGGGACAGACATAAGGCAATTATAGTGGGGGGTTGCAGACAGTAGGCTGTTGTTTACTAGAATCTGCAGCTTATCCAATAGGAAGGGAAATGGGCAGACTGGGTGGGCCAAGTGGTCCTCATCTGCTGTCAAAGTCTATGTTTCTGTGTAGGTACCAGGCACTCACAAGCTGTAACATCAGGAATGGGACAGGGTAGGAAGAGGTCATTAAAACAGGAGGGAACCACAGGGAGGAGACAGCTGGAGGGATAGAAGAAAAGGGGGAGATGGATTAGGGTTGGTAATAACAAGTATAGCAGTATGGAGGGGGGACAAGTGATGGGGATAGGATAAGGAGTGGGGGAGGAAGCGGGGGAGGAGGAAGTGGCTGTAGGAAGAGTGGGAATATAGAAGGGTCCCACCTCCTTAGGCAACTTGTCATCCTTTGCCTTACATTTGGACAGGACTTCTTTGGCCCTGAGCACTGCTTTAAGAAACCTGCTTTATACCCTTTGGTGGACATTTTGCAAAGGGAGTCCTTCCCTGGAGTGGTATTTGACTTCACACCTGTGGAGATGGTCCCGACACTCAACATTTGGAATTATTCAAGCTGGCTGGCTAGCGCAGTGGTAGAGTTACCGCTTGCTATCCAGATGACCCAGGTTTGCACCCCGAGTCTGGGACATCTGGTGCCTACCAGTGAAGTAGGTTTAAAGTAAAGTAAAACTTTCTTTTTTTAATGCGCTTTTCAAAACCAAAGCGCTGTACAAACACATTAAAAACATACAGTTACATTAAATTAAACAATCATATTTTAAAATCCTTCAGGGTAAGCTTTAAAAAACAAATAGGTTTTGAGTTCAGATTTAAGACTCTAAACAGTCAGGCATTCTCTTATCTGACGAGGTAGAGAATTCCACAGGGAAGTGGCAGCATAGGAGAATGCATGTGCCCCAGATGTCTTTAACCGAACCCTGGGAATCTCTAGCAATCCCTCGTTGGTGGATCGGAGTGAGCGGGAGGGGCAGTAGGGAGTTAAGAAAATCTTGCAAGTACTGGGGACCCTGTTCATATAGGGCTTTATAGGTCAGCAACCCAACCTTAAAGGTGATCCACCACTGACCCGGCAGCAATCGCAGTCCGCGCAGCACAGGTGTAATATGACTAGACCTAGACATACCAGACAGAAGCCTGGCTGCCACTTTCTGCACTAGCTGCAAGAGGCGGATATTGACCCCCGGCAGCCCTAGGTAAAGGGCATTGCAGTGATCGGGGCGGGAGGGCACCTCTATCCGATGCACAACCACTCGGTGACCCAGGAGGTGGGGGTGGTGTCATGCGGGAAGGAATAAGTTACCCCTCTGGGGTGACCTCACATCAAGACATACTGTACCCATCCGCCTAGAGTAGGGGCCGGCAGGGGAGCACCGGAGGGGTGGGGCTTACCCACCCTTCCAGCGTCCCTGACTGGCTGATTGCCAGGTCATCTTTCAGGACCACGTCCTGGGGTGGGATAAGGGAAGGGCCCAGCAGGGGACAAAATACTCCCAGCAGCACCAGGCAGATGAAGCCACACTGCCCCCACACCACAGCAGGGTCTCTTTGACTCCTCCCAAACCAGCTGCTCCTCACGGGGGCTCGACTGTCGAGTGAAGTATCTCTTCCTGGGCTGTGGAACCAGGGGGTCCCGCCCATGGGGGGGGGAAAGCTGTGGATTATGGTCAGGGTGTCCGAGCAGGTTTTAGAGCAAAGGCTGGTGGGGGGGCACGATCACAGAAGGACTCTTGCAGTGGGCATAAGGACTTGGGTAGGTGGAAGGAGGTCCTGGCAGCTGGCGAGGTGAAAATGGGGGACAAAAATAGAAAATAAAAAAAAATGTAAAATTGGGAAACGTTCAGCTTCTTTTCTGTGTCCCGTAGGAGGGTGCACCATATATATTCAGTCCCCCAAGAAGCCTTTCATGGGTTTGCTGGGGCACCCCCTAAGGTAGGTCTTGTGGGGATGGGGTACTCCACAAGGTTAAAATGTAAGGAGAACCCCCCTAAGCCTCAAGGCAAGGAGTCCTAGAAACAGGATACCTTTGACTTTAGAGTCTATGCGTCATGTCCTTAAGCACTTAGCAGATCCTTTTATGCTGCCTATATGGCTTAGTGCAGCTGTGGGCCATTTGAAAGGCTCTCTGTTCTGTGGTTCCTCCTGCTGAAGCATGGCCAGCAGAACTTCATGGGCATTAGGGATATGGGGAGTGTGTTCACCAAGCATCAACTCCATGTTGCCCTGGACTCAGTCTGCCTCGAAGTGTGACATATTGGGAGTTATTATTTAAGGTTTTTAAGCTAGTGGTGGCTCATGCAGTAGTTGCAGATGTTTGAATCAGGAAGCATTTTTGACTTAGGGTGGCGGTATTTGCACCTGATGTCCAACAACAGAAGATTGAGTGTACCTTTCAACAGGTCCTGTCTTTTTGGCTAGCAAGTAGAAGAGACCCTCAGAGTCTATTGAAAGTTGACCCTTAAAAGACATGAAGAACATCTGTGCTCCTTCCCACAAGGGATGAGGATGTGGCTTCTTCAACCAACATCTGTTTCGTGGCAAGCCTGCTTAAGGAGGCTTCCACAAGGAAGCCAGGTCCAAACCTTTCCAGCAGGACGTCGTCATTTAATTAATAACTTTTAGGACTAAAGATGAGTGCACGTTGATTACTGCACTGTGGGATCCAGTTCAGTCGTATTATCCTACCTTTATATCCTTTACAGTTAGTTTTTTTTTTTGGAGGAGATGGGGTTAGAGGTGTGTTGGGTGGGGGGGTGGAGGTTGTTTATTGAATTTGGGTTCTGGAATAGTGCCAGGGTGGGGGACAGATGAGAGGCACATGATTTGGCATAGGTGGGAGGACGGGTTTTTTAGTACAGGGAAGCAGTGTTTAATTATACTAGATTAAAATAATGTGCTCACAGGTTGCTGAGGAAGAGGGGTGACACTGGGAGTTAGAGGGTGGGTAGAGTAAGGATGAATTAACAACTTCATCAGGGTCAGAGATGGGGGGGACCTTGCACAAGGTGGATGAAGTTTATTTTCCATAGGTAAAATGTTGGATTCCACGTTGGATTGGATTTCAGTATCTGAATCCAGTATGGAATCTTAATATTTAGGATTTTTGGCAGCTATATCTGAAAATGTTACTGTAAATCCTAAATTTGGGCTTCAGTTGAGCTACCCGGTTAGAAAAACTGATATCCAAGAACCCGTATGGGGCAGATTGCTTTCTTTGTGCCAGTTCCGCTCATTCAGAGTTTTCTTCAAAATGGAGTCTCTTAGGAGTCCTAGAACTCCATGTTGACCTCGGCAAATTTGTTTTTAGCTGCTACATAAGATGGCAGTCAAGCAGGAAAACAATTGGAAGGGTCTGTTAGGATTTATTCCACTTAAGCTGTGGCTGCCTCGACTTTGCTATATTCAGTCACTGTCACAGAGATTTGTAGGGTCACTACCTGGAATAGTGTTCGCACTTCCATGAAACAGTCTATGCCATTAGATGTACAGTCTAGAAGGTATGCAGGTTTGGGATTGGATGTACTACAGGGTCTGCTTTCTTTGCGAGTCCTGTTGTTTCTAGCTTCCTTTAGCGGGGGGATGATTATTACCACTGGTCACGCAACCACAGAGTGTGGCTCTATGGAGAAGATTGACTCTAGAAGAATAGGAAAATTACCAGTAACTGTTGATCTTCTTAAGTATCTTCTCCACAGCACCACACCCACCATCCACCAGACTCTCTTCTATTTTAGATCATCATATATATATATATAGACACACACACCACACACCAACAGGTATAGACTGTGAAGATAAGTTGTGGTTATCCCTTCTTACATGGATCGGTGAGCTATTTTGCTATCATACACATTCTTGGTTTGAGATCTTACTTTTTTATCAGTAGCCTTTGCACGCCTCTGTAAACAAAGAAAGTACTGGGGTGGTTGGGGCTGGTGCAGCTATATATGTTGTAGGACCTTCATCAACTATGGTTCAGCCATGTTGCTGCAGCTGGAGTACAACCCGTTGAGGCCCACTACCCCTTTTCAGATCTGTCACAGTGTTTTCTTCCTCATCCTCTCCACCCTCCTCCATGCTCAATTTTTTACCTCCACCCCTGCAATTTATAGGGAATCCTACAGTGATAAAGAGGTATAGATGAAATGCTCCAGTGAGCTCCAATTTGACTTTCAATCTTTGGGGCTGTCCAGGTGGAAGTCCATGATCCCATGGCCCTGTTCTCAAGACTAAGGGGTTATCCCTGTTGTCCTGGCCAGCATTCCGTCTTCCAGTAAAGCCAGTTCAGGCAGTTTTTTAATTTTTATTTTATTTATTTTAGCTTTTGTTGACCGGGTAAGTGCACTAGACAAATCCTGCCTATTTTCAGGCACGACCCGGGGGGAGGGGGATACAGATGAATGGCAACTGACCTTGAACCAGATTAAGCTGTTGGTAGTATTTTTTAGTGAATGAGGGAAATTTGGCCAGGACACCGGGAAATTCCCCTACTCTTTCGATAAGTGCCATGGGATCTTTAACATCCACCTGAACTACCACCAATCCAGACAGATGGGACCTTGGTTTAACGTCTCATCCGAAAGACGGCACCTCAGAAATGCAGCACCCCTCTCATGCTGCATTGCAGTGTCAGTACTGGGATATTAACCCAAGTGCCAGATGTGGGAACTGAACCCACAGCCCTCTGATCTCCCGGCCTCAGAGGTGAGTGTGCTGTCCCTTGCTGCACATGGGTTTGTATGAACTGAATGGCTTTCACTACATGCATACAGTCACTGCACTACCAATCTTTTTACATTGCTTATAGAGTGATTTAGAATACATATCTTTAACATGGCCATTTCATCTCCTCTGGTTAGCGCTATGATTTGACAAGTTAAAGGTTAAAAAAACAACCCAGTTGGTGGCGTAGATGTAAAGGAGGAAGCCTGCAGCTGTTGTAAAGCTCTCTGAAGAAACCTTACACTGGCTGTGAGTGATTACTGATTTCTTTGCTTGTAGTAAATGCTCAGCTTCCCTAATGTTCTACATTGTGATTTAATTCAACCTCCTTTGGGACTTGGTTGCCACAGTGCTTTTCTTGTTTTTTTTTTTTTTTTTGTTACAGCACAGTACAGCTGCAGTGAACCCACATGGCTTCCAAGGCTGGGCAGCTGCCTGCCACACTACATGCACTTGTGTTTGAAACTAGAGACCTGTTTCTTTTTCTTACATTTTTTTGGCATTTCTAGCTCTGCCTAAGATCTGAAGGAATTTTCTGTCTCGCTCCCTGCTTGGACCGGTTTATTTCAAAAAAGATGCTTTGATCAGAGCTGATGTGCCGCAGGGCCTCTGATAGTACACAGCTGATGATGCACTTCTGCTCATCAGGAAGAACAGAAGGAAAGGATTGTTGTCTCCGACAGAGGCAGTGCACATTTGTGACAATACAGAACAGCTTCTGCTGGCATTGCCTGGCTCTTAGATGGGGGACTGCCTCAGATCTCAGTACTGTATGGTTGTCAGCACAATGTTCTCTTCAAAAATCAAAGCAGCAAGTCTAAGCACACAACACATCACTGTGAGAATATAATCGGTGCTGCAGCAGGGTAATCTGACAAGAAAAGCCCACATTTTCTTGCAACAGTTTTGGCATCTCCCTTCTCATGTAACTCATGTCACCATTGTGATGCACAGCAGTAGATGTTAGAATTGGTCAAGTTGTGAATATCGTTGCCTACTGCCTTTTACCTATAGGACAGCAAGACTTCACAACAAAAATGAGGTCCTGTCACCCTTCTCTATTTGCCATTGGAATAACCTCCCTCTCACTGTCTGACTCGTATCTTCATGCCTCTCTCAAACTACTCTTGCTTGGCACACTTCTTAGGCAGTACTGGTGGGAAGCTGTCCTCCTGTGGGTCCAGGTTGAAGTAAAAGAACCCAAGGCACATTTCATTTTGGATGTGGATTTTCCCTCGTGTGCTGGCCAGCACTCCTCTGAACACAAAACTGGTCCAGGTGTTTGTCCATAGCTGTGTGTGGGTGTTAAGTGGAGTGGCTGCCGCTACATGTTTACCGTCGCTTAAATGCTGGTCGCTCTCATTGCTTGTAAAGTCCTTTGGGATACAGTGTGTATAAAAAGTGCTAAAATGTGGCACTGATTTGGGACATTTGTCCATGATTTTTTAAGCCCTATGCCCGATATGTAAGACAGCAGGTTGAGAGAGATGTGTGCTAGGATAGCCTGTGTTTAGCAGTCCACAATCCCCCCAACACTCTTTTCATTTCAGCGGGCTGATTTCATGTTTTTTGCTTAGTATTAGCTTTAATGTGTTAAATAGTTTTTCATTTCCCCCTTCCCAAACCCCTTCTCAGTCTTTGCTCCATTATGGAGCCATATGTGTTCTCTTGTCAGTTTTTCCTCAGCAGCATTACTATGTTCTGCCCTTGGCCTTCCCTCCCCCTATTCTTTTTAGTTTGCTGTATTCAGCTTCTTTTAGTGTACTTATTTAATTTTTTTTAGTAATTCAAGGGTTTTCTAGTGGGTTTTTTTTTGTGTGTAACTAATGTCGTCCCAGGCTTCACTCTGCCATGGAACACTGGATGACACATCCAATCTGTCTCACCCCTGCGCCACGCTAAATAAACAAAAAGCCAGCAGTGAGTGAGTGAATACATCAGAAATACTACAAAAATAGTGCTTCTCTTGGTATTTCCTCCAGCATAAGTAAGTTCTCATGGTATTTCACTCCCTCCACAGCTCCCAGATTTCTTTTCAAACAAGACACCAGGGCCAGGATTCACAAAGAGAACGCAAAGTGGGCACAGATGTTTGCGTTGCACTTCCCAGCTGAGCTGGTGGGCAGTGGAGCTATTCACAGTCAGATAGCCCCGTGGGCTATCCCACTGTGAATAGGGCCGGGGGCGGTGCTGAGATAAAGTAGTGGAATACCCAGTAGTGCTTCCCCCACAGCCAGTCAGGAAAATGGCCCTGCAGCCAATAGCGCTCAGGCGCTAAAGTGCTATTCACAAAGGGAGCCCTAGTAGCCATTAGCTTGCCCATTATGGGTTCATTTGCATGCCATTAGTGTGGTGGTGTGCACCCTCCACCAGCCCAAGCCCCACGCAGCTACATTCCCCCATAGTCCAGTGTTGCCCTCCCCCACCCCGATCGCAGACCTTACAGTCAGAAAAAATATTATCTCATAGTGTAGGGTCCCACCCCATCCCCAATCGCCTGACTACTCACCCATTAATAAAATCATTTATTTTCCTTAGTGTAGTGGTCCCACCCCAGTCCCTGATCGCCTGATTACCCACCCATCAATAAAATAATTTATTTTTCATAGTGTAGTGATCCCACCTCAGTCCCCGATCACCCACTCATTATTAAAAGAAGTAATTTCCATAGTGTAGTGGTCACACCCTAGTCAGGGAAATCCGACCACCCTCCCGCCCATAAGAAGCACCACAAACATCAGGAGCACCAGGAGAGAGAGAGAGAGAGGTCCCATTCTAGGCCAAGGTCCTCGGGCCCGAAGTCAGGGTCATCTGGGCATGATTCCCACCTCACTGCCCTTAAACCATCTGCTGTGTCTGCCATGGCCAAGTCCTCAGGGACTACCCTCCAACCGTTGAAGGTGCGTCCACCTGCCGAGAAGGCTTTCTCGCAGGGCGCAGGTAAGTCCTCCTCCTGTTCAGCCTCCACTTCCAAGGCGCCGACTCCCGGGAGTCGAGCAAGGCCTCTCTGGGTCTTCCGGCGGCAGGGCCTCATCCTTGCTGCCAAAATCTAAAGACTCTGACCAGCACCTGCTTACGGTGACTGACCGACATTTGGTCGAGAAGTCTTCAAAATCTCACAAGTCTGACCGTCCAAAGGCTTATGCCACTGAGGGACACCCGTGTGACTCCACAGACAAGCGGATGCCAGACAGACGTACGCCTTCGGCTCCTCCAGCCTCCACCCTGGAGAAGGCTGTCCTGCCGCCAGTCAAAGTTCTTCCAATGCCAGCCACCCTGGCGTCTCCCGGCGTCAGCTCTGAGACCCCCTCTCCACAACAGATGCCGGTCCACCTGATGTTGGAGGCCGTCGACGGGGGAGCTGATGCCACTCCGACGCGGCTCCGGCTCCGGTGCACCTCCTCCTGATCCTGTTTCCCGGAAATTGAACCTTTCGCTGGTTAAGGAGCTCTTCTCCCACAGGTGGGACACGGTTAAACGTGATCTCCCAGCGAGTACGCCTCCTCCCACGCCCACTCCGGTTCCAGTGCCTGACATCTCAGAGCCGTCTGATCAAGAGGCAGGGAAGGAGCCAGCGCCACCCAAGAAACATACCGATAAGAGGCACAGGAGGACCAGGTCCAGCAGTTCCTCCCACTCTCCCACTCCGGACAAGAGGTGCAAGAGGAGATGACACAGGTCCCCATCCTCTTCAGCCTCAGACTCTTATGTAGACTGTGACACTTCTCGTGTGGATTTGGATGTCAAACTGGATTTAGGGGACAAGGGGAACACCCAAATTCCCCTCCGGATGACCTCAGCTTCATGGAGGTGATGAGGCACATCCAGGTAAATATGGGTTGGGACACAGAGGCCCTGGACCTCGAGTGACTGTGGTTGGCTAAATATCTCTGCCAAAAAGACCCTAAGCCAGTGGTCATCCCTCCCATGGTCGACACCTTTGAGGATGTCACGTTCTCTATCTGGAAGCACCCTCACTCCTCCTCTGCCATGCCCAAGAAGGCTCATCGGCTCTACAGTGCCGCTAAGGATCACCCCTTCTTGGCCGAACCCCCTGCAGCGGACTCGGTGGTGATTTCAGCAGCTCACGACTGTTCGCAGAGGCCCAAACACCTGAGCATCCGGCCACCTGACAGGGAGTTGAAGCAACTGGATTTCATGGGGCGCAAGGTGTATTCTGCTGCCACCTGCAGTATCAGGAGTCTCAACTTCCTGACCCACATGGTCCAATTCCAGAACACTCTTTGGGAACAGGGATTTGACATTGTGCAAAGCATGCCCGTTTGCCCTCAGTGGGCAGAGCTTGTGAAACTGCTTCAGATCGGCTCAGACGTGGGTACCCACCTTCTGAGGTCAACCTATGACTCTGCGGACACCCCATCAAGGGCGGCCGCCACTGGGATTTACCTCAGACTCCATGCTTGGCTTTGGGTTTCTGGGTTTGATCCAGATGTAGAGATGAACATTCTGGATGCTCCCTTCAAGGGATATGTGCTCTTTGGCGAGGACACGGAGATCATCACCAGGCTACAGGACTCTGGTAAGGCCATCCGAACCGTGCAGTCCATGTACTGCCCAAAACAGGGACAACCTCGGAAGCCCGGTTTTCATGGCCATGGGGGACATCAGCCTCAGCAGCCTCGCTTCCAGCCCCACTTGCAGCAAGGTGGCTTTAGTCATAGGGGCGGAGCCAGGGCATCCTTGGCCTCCTCCTCCTCCTCCTCTAGACAGGCTAAAGCAGCTACTGCCGCCATTCCTCCCCCTGCCTGACTATCCAGGCCACCGTCTTTCCCAGGACACCTCATTAGGGGAGGTCGCTTTTCCCGCTACGCAGATGCCTGAAGTCAAGTGACCTCCGACCAGTAGGTCCTTGAGCTAATGGGGTTCAGGCACTCCATAGAGTTTGATGCCATTCCGCCAGACAGACCACCACCCCCATCTCATTATCCAACGGAACACCGGGTGCTGATCAGAAGGGAAATCATATCCCTTTTGGACAAGAACGTCATTGAGCCAGTACCCCCGGCCGCACGAGAGATAGGGTTCTTCTCCCACTTCTTCATGGTCCTGAAGAAGTTGGGAGATCTTAGGCCTATTCTGGACCTCAGCGATCTCTACCAGAGATTCTGTATATGGTCCCCCTCCCCACTCTCCTGCCCCTCATTTCGGCTGGAGACTGGATGGCATCCCCGGACATGCAGGATGCCTATTTGCATGTCCCTATTGCCAAGGGTCATCGAAGATTTCTGAGGTCAGATTCGAAGACAAGGACTATCAGTTCAGAGTCCTTCCCTTCGGTCTCTCTTCAGCCCCCAGGGTCTTCACCAAGTGTCTGGCAGTGGTTGCTGCAGCACTGAGGAGACTGGGCCACATTGTGTTCCCTTATCTGGATGACTGACTCTTCCTGGCTCCCTCCAGGTCCCGCCTGTTGGAAACCATCAGGGCCTCTCTCTCGCTGTTTCAGCGCTTGGGGATCACGATCAACAAGGGGCAAGTCTCGACTTCTCCCATCCCAGAACTTCCAGTTCATCGGAGCTCTTTTGAATACCTCCCTTGGGAAAGTGTTTCTTACCTCCCGACAGAGCAGGTTGGATTCAGGTCCTGGCTTACCAAGTCTCTACAGCCTCAAGGGTCCCGGCAAGACGCCTCCTCAGGCTGCTAGGGCACATGGCAGCTGCCATAGTTTCAGTACCTCTGGCACGACTGCGCATGAGAACCATTCAGTGGTCGTTAAGGGTTCAGTGGGATCAAACACAAGACAATTTGAACGCCTCGATCCGGATCTCAGAGCCAGTCTGCCGGGAATTATGCTGGTGGATGTCATCACAAAACTTACTGGCGGGTGCCCCTTCCACATAGGGGCCCGATCCAGATTCTGACCACAGACACATTGTCCTTGGGATGGGGCACCAACTTGGGGACGCATCGCACTTAGGGATCTTGGTCCCCGATAGAGGAAGATTGGCGTATCAACGTTCTGGAACTAAGAGCGATCCTGTATGCCCTTTAGGCCCTGGTCTCTGTCCTAGTGCCAGGCCACCTGTTGGTCCAGAAAGACAACACTTCTGTGATATTCTACATCAACAAACAAGGTGGCACACACTCGTATCCCCTCTGCCAGGAAGCCATGCGGGTGTGGAATTGGGCTTTGGAGCATCAGCTCATGTTGATGGCAGTACACATTCCGGGAGAACAAAATGTGTTGGCTAATGTGCTCAGCAGAACCAGGTCACAGGCTCACGAATGGGAGCTGCTTCAAGAAATCGCAGATCAAATCTTCTGCTGGTGTGGGACGCCAGAGTTAGATCTCTTCACGTCACAATTCAATGCAAAACTGCCCAGTTTTTGCTCACTAAATCCAGGGCCTGGAGCTATTTGGCAAGATGCATTGTCCCTCTCCTGGAAAGGGAGGTTTCTCTAAGCGTCCCTCCACTTCCCACTCTTGCAGAAGGTTCTCCTTAAAGCACAGTCAGCACTGTCCGCCCTCATTCTGATAGCTCCACTGTGGCCTCTTCAGATTTGGTTTCCTTTACTTAAGCGTTTAGCGGTAGAGCCTCTGCTGCCTCTTCCAGTTTCCTCTCATCTTCTGTCTCAGGACAACAGGTCACTGATCCATCCGAATCGGCACTCATTTCACCTACATGCCTGGCTCCTCAGGACCTAGCAAAAGCCAGGTTTGGAGTGTCCGATCAGGTAGCGCAAGTTTTAATTAAAGTGTGTAAGCCTGCCACCAGGGCCACTTACGCTATGAAGTGGAAACGTTTCTATATCTGGGCTGCAGCCAAGAGAGTGGACCCCCTGTTCTGTCCAGTTAACTCTGTTTTAGAATACCTGCTTTCCCTTTTGGAGTCAGGTCTCAGTTACTCCTCCATCAAGGTACACCTGGCCGCCATCTCCGCTTATCACTTCCCAGTGCAGGATAAGACGGTGGCTCAGATAGAGGTCTCTAAGGCTTTTCTGCTCGGTATTCTTCATATCAGACCTCCAATCTGGGATTCTGTACCTCCTTGGGATCTCCTCTTTGTCCTAGAGAAGCTTACGCTTCCCTCCTTCGAACCGGCAATGGAGGACGAGCTTTGTTTCCTGTCCTGGAAAAGTTTGCTTTTTGTAGACATTACTTCGGCGAGGCACATTTCAGAGCTTCAGGCCCTCGTGTAAAGAACCCTGTCTTGTTTTCCATAAGGATAGGGTTGACCTTCGCACCAACCCGAAGTTTCTACCGAAGATGGTTTCGGAGCTGACCCTTAACCAATCCGTTCAGCTTCCGGTGTACTACCTGGAGCATTCGAATAGGGAGGAGGCCCTGCTTCATTCTTTGGACATCTACAGGGCTCTTCGATGTTACCTGGATAGGACCAAGGGGGACAAGAAATCTGATCAACTTTTTGTATCATTTGCTCAGAGATCCTTAGGTCGCCTGGTCACCAAACAGATGCTGTCGTGCTGGTTGGTTCGTTGCATTACCTTTTGTTATCAGAAGCACAACAGGTCTACTCCGGTGCCGGTTAGGGCTCATTCTACCAGAGCAATCGCTGCTTCCTTTGCAGCGCTGAAGCAGGTACCTGCAGCTGACATTTGCGCTGCTGCTACCTGGAGTTCTGTTCATACTTTTGTCGGGCATTACAGCCTTGATATAATTCCAGACGCAGGGCAGGTTTTGGCCTCGCAGTCTTGCAGGGCCTGGTTTCTTGGGGGACCCTCACTGTTCCTCCTGTTTTTCCCGTATTGTTCTCCCTCCCAGGGGTTGTTATAAGTTTATACTGCTTGGGAATCAATCCTACTTGTGTTACCTGTTGCAGGAGCTTCCTCTCGAAGTAAGATAGTACAGTTATGTAAGAACTTACCGTAACAGTAGATCTTCGAGAGAAGCTCTTGCAGCAGGTGTATTTTCCCACCCTCCTTCCCCCAGGGATCAGGCCTTTTCCAGGCTGGCTATTCCTCCGCTATGGGGAAAAAGTTTGGGTCATGATTTCTGATTATCACCTGTTGCGATCTCTTTGTCTGTAGGGGGGCGTACAAGAACTGGAGCACATGGGGAACTCCTCCCTTATATAGGTTGACGGGGATGGAGCCGACGTCGGTGGGGGGCGTTCCCACATCAGTTCTGCTGGAAGAAAAAATTGCCAAGAACCGCCGCCTGGTGGCGGCAGTCCTACTTGTGTTACCTGCTGCAAGAGCTTCTCTCGAAGATCTACTGTTACGGTAAGTTCTTATGTAACTGTACTTTATTTTCCATAGTGTAATGGTCCCACCCCGTCCCGATCACCCACCCATTAATAAAATAAATTATTTTCCAAAGTGTAGGGTCCCACCCCAGTCCCCGATCACCGACCCGAGAATAAAAGAATTTCCATAGTGTAGGGTCCCTCCCTATTCCCGATCGCCCACCCGATATGAAAATTAATAGCTTTCCATTGTGTATTGGTCACCTCAACTCACAACCCACTCTGGTAATCACAGACCACCCTGCTCCCCCCCCCAGGCACAGCTCCCAGTTGTCGAGCAGCACAGCCCTTTACACACCTTCACGGCTGCCTGCCAACTTTACTGTGAATGATAACTTCAAACAACATGAAATCTTGCTGTATTCTGACTATATGCAGTTAGCCCCAGCACTTGAACTGCTCCTGAGAGGAAAGGGTTAACTCTGTGCCAGGGCATAGAACGTTAAGCTCGAGCTCTGTTTTCAAACCTCTGTCCCAGGTACTCCTCAGTGTAACTGTCAGATTCTTTACTCCGCCTAACTGAGAAGTCACTCCAGAGATCCTCTCCTTCGGTTCGGTTCAAGTAAAAATCGGTCGGTTTTATTAACCGTTTAATTTTTTTATTTTTTTTTGTATTATTTATTTGAGTATCAGATAAACATACAGTTTTGTCCATATAACAGACATCAGATAAAAAAGAATATACAGAGATCATCAAATGATAAAAGGAGCAGTAGTCTGGATATATTTAGTTCATGTGGGGGGGGTAATCCTTCAAGTTAAAAAGTTCGAAGAAGTTTCTAAGGATAGCTACACTCTACAAGAACGTATGGTCACTCCATAACATAAAATGAGAGCCAAACATACTAACTCAACCTCCAGTGTTGATTAGACCATACTTCCAAACATTCTCGAAAATAAAAAAAAAAATGCTTTAGCACTCCCCCAATAACTCCTTTTATAGTTAGATATATATTCTGAATTCTAGACTAAGAACATCCAACCCTTATACTTTAGGTATATCAGCATCTAAGTTGCATACTTCCCCTAACTGGAGAGCTATCGTAAACTTAAGATTAATATGGGGAGTATTGTTTAAGTATTTTAAGCAAACTTTTAAAACAAGTTTAAACTGCTGACGTTTTAATGTCCCTCAGTATATAGATAAGGCACAAAGTCTTCTGATTGAAAATCTCAGGAATCCACCTTGTCCTCCAATTCTACCTCCGATTGTGCACCACCACCACGAGAGGCCTCAAACTCTGCTTGGATTCTCTACACCCTCTTGCTAGCTTCCACTGGATTGTTGAATTGAAATGTGTGGCCCCTGTAATAAATACGAAGGCGAGCCAGCATTAGTAAAGAATGCGCTACTCCGAGGCTCTTCAAGTGGGCCCTGACACCGTCAAATTTCTTACGACGGGCTCTGGTAGCATATGATAAATCTGGAAAGACGTGAAGTGTTTGGCCCTCGTAGTGCAAATTTTCTGTTGATCTTGCTGCACGCATAATCTCCTCCTTCGTAGTTGCACTGTCCGTAACAAGAAGTATCTACCGTACGGGGTAAGTCCTTTTGTGCGTCCGCCGATCTTGGGGCAATTCTATAAGCCCTGATTAACTTTAGGCCAATTGCCAATGACAGCTGAAGAGCCTTCGGTAGCCATCTCTGCATGAAAGTCACCAAATCTGGATCTTCGGCCCCCTCGGGAAGCCCTACTACCCTCACATTTGGGGCTCTGTTAGCATTCTCGAGGGCTTCTAGCCAGTACCTCAGCTGGGTGTTCTCTTGAGTCAGCTTAGCCGAGGAAGCTAATGCTCGTGTAGCACAACTTTCGGCAGAACTTGCAGTCTTAAGCGCCAACTCTATTTTTTGGTCTTGTTCAACAAAACGCTGCAGGATAGTTTCCACCTTTGTTTTGATGGCTCTCACTGAATTTTGAAGAGCCTTCCATGGGGGTTCAGCAGGCGATTCCGAGGGCCCGACCACCACGGCCTATGAGGCTGAGGATGGCTGAGATTTGGAGCCTCCGGGGGCATTTCTCTGTGGTTTCCATATCATAGTATTTAGTACCAATCACTTCAGGAGACACTTCTAAATATTATTCTGCTGTTGTTCAGAGTCCAGAACCATTCAAAATTGCCCAAAACAGGTAAATTATGTCTCGGCCACGAACCCCTTGGATGAAGTGCGTCTTCTCGGTAGAGTGCTCTCTAGCGCCCCTCCCCGTTTAATTATTTTTCAGTATTCTGATCTCTGTCCACGGTACAGTAAGTGTACTTAGTAGATAGTTTAGAGTTTTGTTGGTAGAAATTGTTTTTGTTCGGTTTCTTTCCGGTCAGTCTGGTTGGGAACCGAAGCAATTATGTATCGAATTTTCTGGTAATTTTTTCTACCTTTTGTGTTGTTGTTCCCGGTACCTATCGGATCCTAAAAAAAATATTTTCTTAATTTTTTTTAACCAACCTCTGACACGGTTGGAACCGATAGGTTTGTAGTTGTCTGGCTTTAACTCTGGTAAGGGTAACTTATTATCTTTAGGCATGTCTGAGAAACCCAAAAAGAAAACCGGTCCCACTGGGTTTCAGCACTGCACCAAGTGTGGGGAGGCCTTTGCTAAGGCTGATCCCCACCTCGTCTGTGTTTATTGTCATTCACAGTTCAGTTGGCGGGCAGCCGTGGAGGTGTGTGGAGGGCTGTGCTGCTCGCTGACTGGGGGCCATGCTGGGGTGGGGGGACCGGGATTGTCTGTGATTACCAGAGTGGGTTGTGGGGGCCACTGCACTATGGAAAACTAATAATTTTCATATCAGGTGGGCGATCGTGCAATAAGGAGGGACCCTACACTATGGAAATGTATTCTTTTATTCTCGGGTGGGCTATCAGGGACTGGGGTGGGGACCTACTATATGTAAAATAATTTATTTTATTAATGGGTAAGCTGTCGGGAACCAGGGTGGGACCACTACACAATGGAAATTAATTCTTTTAACAATGGGTGAGTAATCAGGCAATCGGGGACTGAGGTGGGACCACTACATTATGGAAAGTGCTTCTTTTAATAACGGGTGGCCTGGATGATTGGGGACCGGGGTGGGACCACTACACTATGGAAAATAAATTATTTTATTAACGAGTGGATACTCGGGTGATTGGGGCCCCGAGGGATGGGGGGTGGGGGCGCAGTACCACACTTCAACCACTAGGGTGCGTGGATTACTGCCAAGTGTTTTGGTGATAATTTACTCCATGCAAGGACCTTTGCAAAGGTCCTTGCATGGGAAAAACTTAATGAATGGGATTATGGGATATGCAGGTCCTCTCCCACTCATTTGCACTGCGGACCCCCTCACTTCTTTACCCGGGCTGGGACGCAAACCCAGTTTGCGGGGAGAACTGAGCTTTGTGAATACCAGCTATTCACAAAGCCTAGTTTGCCCCTGGGCAAAGCTTTGTGAATCCTGTCCCAGACCTCTTTTTTATTTCCCTCAGGGCACCCAGAGGACACTCAGGTAAGGAGTACCTTGAGAGAATTCTGTGCTGGAGCCAGTCATTTGGGACAGACTGAGCTCGGACTTGGCTTGGGGACATCCACAGTGTTTGAGGGTCTCTGATTGAGCCAGTTCAAACCACTTGGCCCTAATCTTGACTAATCACTAGGCAGTATGGAGAACACTATATCTTTTTTTGCCATCACCCTACAAGGTCCTTGTTCAAATCCCAAGACATCTTACTGTATTCTGACATATGCAGTATGGTCGCACCATAGGACTGCCCCAGAGCCGAAATGGTTAATAGAACCTATGCAAATGATGGAATGCTAGGCTCGAGCTCCGTTTTCAAACCACTGTCCCTGGTAAACAGTTCTAAATCGTCAGATTCTTTATTCTGCTTGCCTTAGTAAACTGTCTCTCGAGAACTCTCCTTTCATTGCTTCAAATTCTTTAATTTTCTCGGTTTTACTTAGTAAAAAGTTGTTTTATTCGGTATTTAGAGCACTATCCTTGGTTTTCAGGTAGAATGTGTTTAGATTTTAGTGTTGGAGGGGTAAGTAACCGGGTTTTTCCTCTCGGTCGTTAACCGAGAGGAAACTGGGATCTCCTTTGGTTTTTTCCCCTTCTATTCTTTTATTTTGTTACCTTATTTAAATTGAATTATACCGACTTTGGTGTAGCCAGTTTTTTGATTGGACTTTAACAGGGGTAACTCATAGTCTCTAGCGATTAGCGTAACCGGCACAAAAAAAAAGGTTTAACTTTAGAGTGAATCTTCATGGTGGGTTTTCTTCTGGGTTATGTCACAGAAAGCTAAGGTGAGAACGGGACCTACAGGTTTCCAGCACTGTACTGAGTGCGGGGAACCTTTTGCTAGGGCAGATCCACATTTAATCTGTGTCTTCTGTCTGGGGTTTGAATACCTTATGTAACCCCCCTGCAAATGGGGGTTCCCAAAAGACTTCCAGGAGCTTGCTTGAATGCTCCAAGCCTGAATGGTGTTTGGCATTTAAGCCATTTATCAGTGAGTGTTTTTAGAGCCTCTGGTACTGTCTCTTTAAGAGCTGTCTGCTTGCAGACATAATTAATTTGTATGGGGGGGACTGTGTGCTTCTCTGTTTGAGTACCACTCGAGCTGCTGCCAATTCACTCCATTTTGCAGTCACTAGGAGTGCAAAGGAACCTATCTGAAAGATGTAACTGTTTGCCAGAAATCATTTAGAGTAATAATGAAATTACAGTTTGTCTAACCTGCTTTCTTTGCAGTCAGAACTGTGTCTGCCTAGTTCCCCATTCTGGTTTTGAACTGCTGAACTGGACCAATCAGTGTGGGGTAAGCTAGCTCTAAAATGGTGCCTTGGACGAATCAGAACTTGGACTCATAATCTGAGCCAGCCACAAGAGGATTGTATGGGCAGTGACTCTGGGAGATGTAGTTTAGACTTCGGCGCCTTTTTGGACCAACAGGAGCAGTCTATTGTGAGTGACAGCCAATCCAGTCAAGAACTGGGAGGAACTCAAAGGAAGTGCCCGGTTTTGTCTGTTGGAGTTTCAGTTGAGCTCTGGCAGTGAAGAAGGAAGGAGCCCTGTGCTTTTCAGTGTGCAGTTTTAGTCGGGAAGCGTGTGTAAGGCCCAGAGTTCCGGTCTGCAGCTTGTGTAACTGCTTGTTAGGACTGAATCTGTCCTGTGAAGAGAATCAAAGGATATCTGAAAGTAGAAACCAGGCTCACCCTGTAGAAGACTGGAGAAATTGCTGAATTGCACTCGGTCTGTCAGGAACTGAATCTGCTGTGTGTTCTCCCGGGTATTGTGCAGTAAGTGATCGGGATAGAGAAGCAGCCTGCCTGGTATAGTACTTTCTGTTTTACCATATAAATGTGTGAAGAGGCTTGTGTACCTCAAGTGAATCCTGCTGCCATTAAAGGACTTTTGCCTGTTACTGTTCACCATATAAATGTGTGAGGAGGCTTGTTAGCTCAAGTGAATCCTGCTGCCATTAAAGGACTTTTGCCTGTTGCAGTTTGCCATATAAATGTGTGAGGAGTCTCGTGGAGCTCAAGAGTAGCCCTGCTGACATTGAAGGACCCTATCTTGTTTGGAGGTTGTGAGTACTAATTCAGGGTCGCTCCCTGTTGAATTGCCACATTGAATCCAAATGGAATCACTGTACTGCTGACTCTTTAACTAATTTTTCTTTCCTCTGTGGGAAAGGGCCCCTACCAGCTGCCACGGTTTGGACTAGCCACTAGGGCTTGGGTACCCAGGGACAGTAACTGGTAGGGATAGGCCTGTGCACAGAGCCATAGGTAGATGAGTAAAGTATAAGCTAATTAACCTGATTTCCCCCTGTCCTTGTTATAGTCCCCCTAAATAAATCAGAGCTGCTTGTTTCAGCAAAGTTATACTGCCTGAGGTATTTGTCTATGTTAAAGTATTGTACTGTGATTGTTGCACTGTATCTTATTTTACAGGAGGTCCCAGTGCCTGAACCAGCCCTGGGGGTAAGTGTATACTGTGAAGGTAATTCTGATATATTGTGTGGGCCACTAGTGGGAAGAAAGGGGGGTTGCAGTGTCCCAGAGGGCTGTGACCAAGTAAGTTTAACTATTGCAAACCCTGACCTCTGGGTGGAGGCACCCGCCATTGGATCCAGGCCCCTCAACCTGTTAGTGGCAAATCAGGCAGGGATAGTAGCCCCTGGGATAGCGCCATCTAGGGGTTACACTTAAAACAGATTGTGACATCTGGAAACAGTTTTCTCAGTCCATGGTTGAAGAGACTGCAGGAGAAAATGACTGAAAAGACTGCTGACCCAGCCATTGAAAAATCTGTTCCTCCTCAGAACGAACTGGAGGAGCTGCCCTCTGAAAGGGGTGATAGCTCTTCTACTGAGAAAAAAAACGGGGAGACAGCTGCTGAACCGGCCATTGCGGATAAAAAAAAAAAAAAAAAAAAAAAATACCTTAAAGAAAAACACCAGGAATCGCAAACGAAGAAACCAGCGGCTCCTTCTGCAGAAGATATCGGTAGCGCGATTCATATACCTGTAGTACAGTCTCTGCAAGACCCGGTTCCGGTTGGAAAGCAACCACAGCCGGTAATGGTTCAAACCATGCCCCCGGTGTAACAGACCTTGGTGGGGAACACTTTGTAGAAGAAGAGGAGGAAGAAGATGATGATGAGGAGGAGGAGGAGGAATTTGGGGGGCCTATTGATCTGGAAGTTCCCCCAGATCCTCCTAGACCAGATTCCTCTGATAAGGGCACTAAAGATTTTACTTCATATTTTACTTTTATGAAACAAATAGCTCAGACCCTTAACCACCCTACTCAGGAATCCACGGAGGATGAGGAGTAAGAGGATTATAGGGAAATAATGGATGTGCCAGCATCAAAGAGATTACTGCTGCCACTCCATAAATCCCTTAAGAAACATACAAACATATGATTTTTGCCAGCAGATAAAGGCCTAGAGGTCTGTCAAGTCTGCTGGAATGTGCAGCTAGCACCCCTTATTCTGCAGCTGCCCTTCCCTTCCATCCTTTTCCTCCATTGACCCTCCCCCTTGTCCTGTCCCAAACAGACACTTAAAGTCTTGCAGACACCCACTTCTGTGCCTACTATAGAAAAGAAAGTGGACGAGAAGTACTGGGTTGCCAAAAGTAGTGCTGAGTTCCTTTTTGGACACCCCAGTCATGAGGGAGTAGTGCAGGCTACAGCTTGTAACAAAGCTGGCATCCCCCTGGCCTCTCACCCTCTGGACAAAGATTCTAGGAGGATGGACTCTACTGCAAAAAAAAAAGTGTAACTGGCCCCTGTCTTTTAGGCAAGCCACCTATATGTCATATGTGGCCAGGTATCAGAAGAACCTTTGGTCCACAGTGATGGAAATAACCGAATCAGTTCTATCTCTCATGGCAGCTGACCTAGAAGAGGCTGCAAAGAGAGGGACTAAAGCTGCAAAAACACCATTCTAGGAGCACGGATATGTTGTTCATCCACACACTTTGGCATGTTCCCTTCCGCTTTAAATCTCACTAGAAGTCTTCAAGCTGGCTCCTTCCACCCACCTGAGTGGTATATACCTCGGCTCTGCCCCACGATGCTAGATATTCCTTTCCACTGGAAGATTGAAGTTGCCTCCCTCGTGCTCACGCATTTTATAGGCCCTGGCTTTCAAACCTTCGGTTATACCGAAAATTCGCATTGTTCGCGTTAGCGATTGCAAGTTTGCTGCTTTGATCATGGAAGACAAGTCTTCCCTCGGATTTTGTTGGTGCCCTTGCAGCCAGAAGATGTCAAACACTGACCCCCACACCGCGTGCATCTATTGCCTCAGTGTTGACCATGACGCCTCGAAATGCAGTCTGTGTCTTGCCTTTCATCCCAACATCCTCGATGACGGTCTTGCACGTCTGAAGTTGGGGAGGCCAGAGAAGAGGAACCCTCCAGTGAAATCCAAAGGAGGCTCGGTGGTGGTTTCTGTGGCTGTGGATCCGCCAAGGAGTTGGAACGCATGCAAGCGTTCAAGGAGGAAGCGGCTCGTGTTGCAGATACCTCTCAGAGCTTCTTTGTTCCACTCAACTTGGGCTCCACCTTCTCGGGTTCCTTCCAAGAGTTGTGCCAGTCTCTCCCGACCAAGGGAGAGGTGCTTGCGGGCTCGCACTCCTCTTGATCCTGTAAGCGGGAGAATGACCCGGGATCGTCTTCGTCTTGACGGAGACGTTCTTGGGAGCGGAAGAGATCTCGATCCCAGGAACATGCAGTCTCGACTTCGGTCGAGATCGCATCTTCAGCCGCTGGCTTTTCAGCTTTGCCATCTGGTCAGTCAACTGAATTATCGATCAACGATGTTGAAATCGTGATCGATTCGCTATCACCGACTCCGGCCAACGATCCCCTCAATCGAAACCCTAATCTGGTCTTTCCAGATGATGAGACCCAGCCTGCTGCGACTCCCATCGAAGAAGTGGTCCCTAATCCTGGGAAATCACCAGTCCCGCTGGTGTCACCCAAGCGACCAAGTCAGCCCGTCCAATCTCGGTCGAGGTCTTGGACCCCCTCGACCGACAGGCAGAGGAAGAGCCACAAAGTCGGCGCTACTAGGACCTCATGTGGCAGCAGCTAATTTTGACCTAGCACAAGCCGACTCCAGCTTCTACACCGGCCATTACCTGGTTTTCACCTCCTAGGCTGAAGCCGACTCCTTCGGAGCCTATTAAATTGGTTCCTCTACCCGCGGAGCCGGCAAAATTACCAGTTCGGCCCAAAATGGTCTCTCCACCGATTGTGGTGGAACCACCCCCCAAACAGCCTGTGGAAGGGGCTCCTTCCAAGGAAGTTAGACCAGACACCAGGCTTCCCCGGAGGTTGTCGGTCACGGTCACCCCAGACTGACCTCGGCGGTCGGCCATTATAACTGGATTCCTCAGATTCGGATGTCACTGGCTTGCATTCTCATCCAGGGGATGATGAATCAACCATTGGCTTAGAGACGGAGGAAGGTCCCTTGTCTTTCCAAGGGATTCTTCGCCTCATCTCTGAATCTACAGGGATGCCCCTGGAGCCCATCCAGAAAAAGGCGGAGTACCCTCTTATGGACATCCTTAAGAGAGGGGATACCCCAATGGATGCCTTTCCTGTGGCTGAGGCTATCGTCGGCCCGACCCTAGATCTTTGGCAGTGCCCTGCCTCTTATCCAGCTCCGTCTGCCCGCATGGCCTGCAAGCATGTGGTGCACATGGGTTCCCTTGCGGGGTTCACAGAGCACCCTTCGGCTGAAGCCTGGTGACCGCTTCTGTGTTCAGGCATACTGGCAGTTCTGCTGGCACTGACTGACCTCCTGATAGAGTCCGAGCTTTTGGACCATTCAGCCAGGAAGGTCTATGCGGCTTCCTCCTTGGGCCTTCGTCCGGCAAGTTCGACTGTCATCGTGGCACACTTCTCTCACGCCCTTTTAGGGTCGCTGGATGAAGTCCTCCCACATCTCCCCGCGGACATGCAGACCACAGTCAAGCAGGTCCGGGATAAGGGCTGAGCTGTTGACAAACAGCAGCTTCAGATGGCCCTGGACATTGGGGATTCTTGTGCCTGCTCAATGGTTGCCGTGGTTGCCTCTTGTTGCAGGGCTTGGCTGAGGCTCTCCTCCTTTCAGCCAGATACCCAGCACAAACTAGTTGACATGCCATTCCTCAGGACTGACTTGTTCGGCCCAGGAGTGGCCGATCACCTTCAGCGCATTGAGCAGTCCAGTGCCACCTTGGACGCCACTTCTGCCAAGAGTTCTTCTCGCAAGAACCAGCAGAAGAAAAAGAAGAAGCCTTTTCGGCACTCTTCCTCTTTGGCTCAGCAGTCCTGCTTTCAAGGTGGGCAGCAGCACCAGCAGCAGGCTCAGGCTTGGTGCCCTGGGCCAAGCCTGGACCCCAACAAGCCCGTAAAGGAGACCAAGGTTCTGTTCCTGGAGGCTCCTCCTCCAAGCCTGCTCAGTGATGGGGCGGGGGCTGTCAACCCCTCTCCCATCACCTCAGCTCTAGGTCCTCCTGTGGGGGGCCGGCTCCACCACTTCCTTTCTGTCTGGTCCGTTGTCACTCCGGACAGGTGAGTTCTTGAAGTGGTCAGTCGGGGACTGCTTCTGGAATTCGAACAGTATCCCCCAAGCCGAGCCCACTCCCCTCAGGAGGAAAGAGTATCCATTCAGTCAGTCAGCTCTCTGAGACGACATTGCTCAGCTTCTTCTCAAGGAGGCAGTAGCTCCAGTGGCGGATCCTCCAGCAGACCCAGGCTTTGTTTCCAGGTACTTCCTGGTGTCCAAGCGGACGGGTGGCTGGCGCCCCATTCTAGATCTGCACGACCTGAATAAATATCTCAGGTCACACACCTTTCGGATGGTCACTGTCCCAGATCATACCATCACTGGATCTGCAGGACGCGTTCTTTCACATCCCAATCTGTCCATCCCATCAGCGGTTACTCCGCCTCAGGGTCGAAGGGACCCTGTACGAGTTCCGAGCCATGCTGTTCAGCTTGTCATCGGCCCCACGGTTCTTCACCAAATGCATTGCAGTGGTGGCAGCCCATCTCAGGTGTCAAGGGGTCAGGATTTATCCTTACCTTGACGACTGGCTCTTAACAGGTTCCACCCAACAGGAGGTGGAGAGTTCCAGGGACCTGGCCCTCCAGACCTGCTCCTAACTCGGCCTCCTCATCCACGAGGCCAGGTCGGAACTTGTGCCTTCTCAGGTGATGGGCTTCATCGGGGCAGAGCACAACTCTCGTCAAGCCAGAGCTCGGCTCCTGGCGGACAAGGCGGAGGTTCTTTCCTCTTTTCCCCAATCATTTCTGGTTGGGCAACTGCGTCCTGTCTGGGACTATCTGCACCTTCTGGGTTACATGGCAGTGGGCACCTCAGTGGTCCATGGACCCAGTTGCACATACGCCCCCTCTGGTGGGAGCTAGCTGCCCAGTGTACTCAGCACCATGGTCATTTCGACCAGCTTATCACTGTAACTCAGAAGATGTGGGACGCTCTCCAGTGGTGGACCGCCCCAGACTGGTTGCAGGAAGGGATCCCGTTTGTTCGCTCCAAGCCAACGGTCATCCTCACAACTGATGCCTCTCTCATGGGCTGGGGAGCCCACATGGGGGACAAAAGGGCCCATGGGCTCTGGACCCCCAAGGAGTCCCGATGCCACATCAACCTGTTGGAGCTCAGAGCAGTCAGACTGGCACTGTTAGCTTTCGCTCCTCAGCTCTGGGGTCAAGTGGTTCAGGTCCAGACGGACAATACCATGATCATGTACTACCTCAACAAACAGGGCAGCACACACTCTCGTCTGCTGTGCAAGGAGTCGCTCCACATCTGAACCCTCGTGAGCTGATTGGAGGCAGATCTCCTAGCCATCCATGTGCCAGGAGCCTCAAACCATCTGGCGGATGCTCTCAACCGCTTAGGCCAGACATCCCACGAGTGGTCTCTCCATCCAGAGATAGCTGACAGCCTATTCTCCTATTGGGGCAAACCGATGGTGGACCTGTTTGCCTCCAGAGAAAACGCCAAGCTGCGGCTGTTTCATGCCCACCCCACTCAGCAGGGTTCGCTGCAGGGGGATGTCTTCTCAAGGCCATGGACCCCAGTCCTCCTCTACGCCTTCCCTCCATTTCCCTTGATCCACAAGGTGCTCCTCAGAGTGAGGAGGGACAAGGTGAAGGTGTTTCTGGTAGCCCCAGACTGGCCGAACCAGTTCTGGTATCCAGATCTCCTCAGCCGCAGGCTCCCAGAGCAGCTTTGCACACACCCGGACCTGATATCACTCAGTTAGGGGAAGGTATTCCATCCGGACCTTTAATCCCTGCACCTCACAGCCTGGTACCTGAGCGGCTAGAGTTCCAGGCTTTGGGTCTTTCCAAAGATGTCTACACCGTGGTGGAGGCATCCAGAAAGGAATCTTACCAGGAAATGTTATGCCTTCAAATGAAAAAGGTTTTCCATTTGGTGTCAGGGCAAGGGCCTGGACCCTTTGTCCTGTCCAGTGGCTAACATTCTCAACTACCTTAGGTCTCTGTCCAAAGGGGTCTTCAGTCATCGACCCTTAGGGTGCACCTGGCAGCCATCTCTGCTTACCGGGCGTAAGCTAGTCTGCAGATGGTGGCTCAGGAGACAGTGGTCAGGCGCTTTTTCAAAGGCCTGGATCACATATCCCCTCTGATGCGTGAACTTCCACCTCTGTGGGATCTACTGCTGGTACTGGCAAAGCTCATGGGCAAGCCATTTGAACCAGTGCACAAGTGTGCCTTGTCACACTTGTGGAAGACGGCCTTCCTGGTGGCTATCACGTCTGCCAGAAGGACAGGGGAGCTCCAGGCGCTTTCGGTGGATTCCCCTTATCTGGTCTTCCACAGGGACAAGGTTCTACTATGCCCTCACCCGAAATTCCTTCCAAAGGTGGTGTCAGAGTTTCACCTTAACCAGGTGTTAACTCTGCCAGTATACTATCCTAATTACACTTCGGAGGCTGAGTACAGACTCCATACTATGGATCTGAGACGGGCTCTCTCCTACTATAAGGAGAGTACGTCGGAAATTCAGGGAGAGGTTCGCCAGCTGTTTGTCACCTACACTGAAGCCACTTCTGGCAGACCTGCAGCTAAATGGACCATTGCAAGGTGGATTACATCATGCATAGGTCTGTGCTATAAGTTGGTGGGCAAGGAGCCTCCCAGAGGGGTAAGAGCTCATTCTACTCACCATATTGCTGCATCGGTGGCTGCTTCCAGGGACATCCCTATCCAGGAATTCTGCCGGGCTGCTACCTGGAAGTCAGCTAACACCTTCATTACCCATTACCATATCGACCTTGAGTCATGCCGGGATGCTGGTTTTGGGGTCTCAGTTCTCCAGTCTCTGTTTCCCAAGTAGGGAGTGTGCGCCTTGCCTCCCTCCTCCCGGAGAACTGCTAGGAGTCTGCCAAAGAGTGTGAATGAATAACATATCCATGCTCCTAGAAAAATGGGTTACTCACCTGTAACAGTAGTTCTAGGAGTGGTATATGTTGTTCATCCACACGGACCCACCCGACCTTCCCGGCTACAGACACACACAACCTGGCTTCCAGCGGGCTCAGATCTGGTGTCATGGGGCGGAGCTGAGGTATGTACCACCCAGGTGGGTGGGAGGAGCCAGCTTGAAGACATCCGGTGAGATTTAAAGTGGAAGGGGACATGCCAAAGAGTGTGGATGAACAACATATACCACTCCTAGAACTACTGTTACAGGTGAGTAACCTGTTTTTCAGGATGGCAGTGGACTCAAATGACACTGCATCCAGACAAATGGCAGCATCCGTGTCCCTAAGAAGGTTTGCCTGGGTCAGAACTACCAACCTGACCCAGGATACAGAAACAAAAACAATGGACTTCCCTTGTTACCCTATGTCTCTGTTTAGTGAACAAACAGAGGCATATGTGAAGAACATGGATGAATATAAGAGCCTATAAGAGTGCTGCAGCTAAAGAGAGAGGATCTACTCCACAGAAGCACCAGACCAGAGGTGGCAGGGGCAGAGCTCATTATAGGCCTTTCTTCCAGCCTCAAGATTTCCCCTAGTTCCAGCAACAGAGGGGATACTTTAGAGGCAGAAGCAGAAGGGGCAGTGGCCGCACTAGCCCCAGTGTCCAGCCAGCAGCACAAACCAAGCAGACACCCTGAGGTATCTGCTTGGGTCACCTCCCCAATACCAGTAGGGGGCAGGCTGACCCACTTTCTGCAGGAGTGGGGAAAACATTACCACAGACAAGTGGGTCCTGGAGAGTGGGCCAGGGTCTTGTACTCAGCTTCAAGCTCATGCCAAGGCTGAGGTCAAGAGGTTTCAAACCATCCTCCTCACCAGAAACAGTCTTGCTGGATGAGGAAGTTTCAAGCTTACTGTTGCAGGAGGCAATAGAGCCAGTCCCTCCAGACCATAAGAGAAAGGGCCTATACTCAAGATACTTCTTCACAGTAAAGAAAACAGGGGAGTGCCGACCCATTTTGGGTCTCGGACACTCAAACATTTGTCAAAACCAAAATTCAAGATGCTAACTCTGACCACCATTCTAACAATCCTAAGGCAGGGAGATTGGTTAGCACCCTAGACCTAAAGGATGCCTACTTTCACATCCCTATAATGCGGTCTCACAGAAAGTACCTCAGGTTCAGACCTCCATCAGGTCATTGCCAATTCAAGGAAATGCCCTTTGGCCTAACCTCTAATCCAAGGGTGTTCACAAAATGCCTAGCTGTGGTCGTGGCACACCTAAGGAGGCAAGGAATAACAGTGTTTCCCTACCTGGGCGACTGGCTCATAGTGGGCAAATCACATCAGGAGGTGAAAGAGGCACTGGCACGCACACAGGGTACCCTGCATTCATTGGGGTTTCTGGTGAATCAAAAGAAGTCTGTGCTGGAACCAGTTCAGTTGCTAAAATTCATATGAGCAGAATTGGACACACTCAAGGGGAAGGGCTTTCCTTCTTCAAGACAGGGTGGACAACTTGATTCGGGTAGTAAATTCCTTCAAACTGTACGTCCCAATGCCAGCAGGGCCCTTTCTGCAACTGCTAGGCCACATGGCAGCATCCACAGCAACAGTGTCAGGAGCCAGGTTCCAAATGAGGGACATTCATTTCCACCTGAGAGCTCACTGGCTTCAAAAAAGAGATTCTCTGTCAAAATTAGTGCCAGTCACAATAACATTTCTCCAGGCTCTGCAATGGTGGCAAGACAGGGCCAACCTCAGGCAAGGGATTCCATTCTTGCAACAAGCCTCTTCACTGGTACTGACCACAGATGCTTCCCTCCTGGGGTGGGGGTTCATCTGGGGATCACATAGCACATGGACAAGGCAGGAATCACTCTTGCACATCAACTTATTGGAACGCGGGGCTCTTCTTCTGGGTCTGCAGTCATTCTTAAATCAAGTAATAGGGAAGGTGGTTCAGGTCAGAACAGACAACACAACCACCATGTATTACTTAAACAAGCAAGGGGGCACAATGTCGACTCCTGTGTGCACAGAGGCCATGAAAATCTGGACCTTGGCATATTCCCTGGAAGTTTCCATCTCAGCTGTCCATCTTCCAGGGAAGGACAATGTCCTGTCGGTTGCTCTCAGCAGAATAAATCAGAACCACCACGAGTGGTCACTGACCAGGCACGTCCTGGAGACCATCTTCAGGAGGTATGGCACCCCAGAAGTGGATTTGTTCACAGTTCCGAGCAATCATCAGTTACCACAGTTCTGCTGCAAACCCCCCCCCCCCCATAAAGGGTACAGTTCCCCTGAATGCACTGCTACTGGACTGGTCAGGGAGGTTTATGTACGGATTCCCTCCTTTTCCGCTATTGCAAAGGGTCTTGAACAAGCTCAGAGCCCAGCTAGCAACAATGATTCTCATTGCACCAGATTGGGCCAGGCAGCCCTGGTACCCCATGGTACTATCAATGTCAGTAGTCAAACCAGTCAGCCTCCCCAGGAGACACAATCTGCTGTCATCCTCTCAGGGCAGGATCATGTATCCCAACCTGCAATCCCTCAGGTTCAAAGCCTGGCTCTTGAAGACTTAGAATATGCAGATTTGCATTTGTTAGCAGGGGTCATGGAAATATTCAGAGTTTCCAGAAAACCTTCCACTAGAAAGACTTATTCTTCCAAATGGAAAAGATTCTCCATTTGGTGCCAGGGCAAGAGCTTGGATCACAACCAAGCCAGTTTGCCTATTGTTCTGGATTATTTAGCACATCTCCATTCATCTGGCTTAAGAGTCTCTACTTTGAGAGTGCACTTGGCAGCTGTCTCAGCTTATTTGTCTGCAGGTAATAGGCTTTCTCTAGCCTCTAACCCAGTATTTAAGACATTTTTTAAGGGATTGCTGCATTTGCACCCCCACATAAGGAACCAACCCCCATGTGGGACCTCAATATTTGCATTGCCCTGCTCATGCAGCCCACCTTCGAGCCCATGTTTTTGGCAGACCTCAAGTATGTGACTTGGAAGACAGTATTCCTAGTTGCCATGACTTCTGCTAGAAGCATCAGTGAGCTTCAGGCCTTGTCTACAGAGCCTGGTTACATTACCATTCATAGAGACAAAGTTGTCCTGAGGACTAATAGAAAATTCCTACTGAAGGTAATATCAGAGTTCCACCTTAACCAGTCCATCGCACTACCTGTCTTTTTCACTGATCACTCTACTCCAGGTGAACGCAGATTGCGTAGCTTAGATGTAAAAAGGGTACTTAGCTACTATCTTGACCACACAAAGTCTCATAGACGGGATCAAGCTCAGCTTTTCCTCACCTATGGAGAGGTGGGAAAAGGGAAACCAGCCACAAAAAGATCTATTGCGAGATGGATTGTAGCCTGTATTCAGTTCTTCTACAGCAAAGTGGGCAAGCAGCCCCCTGCAGGCCTCAAGACCCACTCCATTAGGGGCACAACAGCCTATTTAGCAGCTGCTAGGGATATTCCCCTAACTGATATATGTTAAGCAGCTACTTGGAAAACAGTCCATACCTTCACCAAGCATTATTGCTTGGATATTCAGGCCAGAGGGAATGCCAGGTTTGGCACAGCAGTCCTGCAGAGCCAGTTTCCTAGGTAGGTTCTGACCCACCTCCAAAGGTACTGCTTGGGTAGTCTGCATATGTCAGAGTACAGTAAGATTTCCTGGGGTTGAAGAAAAAAATACTCACCATAATAATCTTGTTTCTTCCAAGGGAATTTTACTGTATTCTGAGCACCCTCCCCTTCTATGAACCTAGGGTCACTGCACTCCAGCTTTACTAGTGTGTTGCAAACCTGTGGGTATGTCTTTTCTCTTGGGCATCTGTGACTTGAGTCTTAGTGGTGCCAGTTCAAACCTTTAAGGGAGTAAAGGAAAGTTTGTTTTTTAACATAGGGGTTTAGCTATTAATAGTAGTAGTCGTGCTTAGTTAGATAGGTTGTGGTGCATGCTTCTTAAGACTCTGACAATTTAGAACTGTTTACCAGGGACCGTGATTTGAAAACTGAGCTCGAGCCTAGCATTCCATCATTTGTATAGGTTCTATTAACCATTTCGGCTCTGGGGCAGTCCTATGGTGAGACCATACTGCAAATGTCAGAATACAGTAAGATTCCCTTGGAAGAAATGAGATTACTGTGGTGAATAGTTTTTCCTTTTGTGTCCAGTCAAATGTAATCACTCCTCAGACTCTTGTTTTCCTTGTAGCGTCCTGGTCAGGGCTTGAACTTCAGTTTAAAATTTGGTGTTTCTGACTGAATACTGAAATCCTAATTTTAAAATACCACCTCAGGCTAAATGCAGTTTCTCTATGCTTTTACGTACTGTACATTCAGAAGGTATTTTTTGTATTACTGTAGTATTCAAAATGGAATAACAGCAGTCCACAATTGATATTCCACCCCAAATATTTGGTATGTAAGGAATTTCCAACGAGTGTAATATCTGAACTCTGTTTGTGAGGAAGGGGCTATCCCTGGAGAAAGAGATTGCCTCCAACGCCCTGCCCCTGGAAACAAATTCACTTTATCCTCGAACACCCTGGATCCACAGCATTCATGTGATGTCACTGATTCCAGGAATGTCACTTTTAGAACTTGAATAAAATTCTCCCCCACCCCATGCAGCTGACCTTGCTGTAAGTCTAGTTTCTTACATGATTATTGCTTGCTCTCTGAAACCACTTTGTTTCGTCCTGGGAGTCAGTCCCAGATACAGTAGTTACACAAAGACAAGTCAGTGCTCTGCACCAGCAGATGTGCTGAATAAACTGCCTGTTAGCACAAAAAGCGTGTTCCATAGTCAATGTAACCTACAGAGATGAACTTTGTCAGCTAAACCAGAAATGCTGTCGTATTTGTCCTTTACATTGGCAAGGGTAAGAATTCCCTTCTGACTTGATTTTTTTTTTCCCTACATTCAAGTCCTGGCTGAAAACTCACATACATAATAACATGGTACTTGTTATAGCAGGAAGGACTTTGGGTCCATCTTGTCTTCCCCGCCTGCCTCAAAACAGTGACAATACGCCAATTTGAGTACTGACACACAATCATACTCAACAGTCGTGGTGTTACTCCTAATCAAGCTGTATAACCATCAGTACTATTCTCCCTCAGAAATCCCTCTTTGTGGTTTGAAAGCATGACTTGTGGTAGCTTACATGACCTCAGTGGGTAGGCTAGTCTCCATACTGATCAACCTCTGTGTGAAGGAAAGCTGTCTGATGTTTCCTCTTGTCCTGCATAATGCTTCTGTCCCTCCCATCTGAGTGCATGCCCTCTAGTTCTGTTAAGAATTTGCAGCTCGAACAGTCGTATATACTCTTACTCTACCTAACCCTTACAGTATTCATGCTCTCAGCTTTACTTCCCAATCTGAATGCCCCTCACCCATCCAAACATTCCCTTTTGTTGAACCTTTAAAGTGTTTTTTTATTCAGGCATTACCAAATGGTATATCAAAATAAACATGACCATATTGTCTTTGGACAACATATGGCATTACACTGGAAATTCGTGTAAAAATGCCCCAGGATGCCTGAAAGCTAGTTAAGAAAAACACTGTTAAAAGGACATACCAGATAATTAAGGGTGCCAGGATTCAATTTGTATTTTTCCCCAATTTCGGCGGTTAAAATCAAATTTTATTTTCAGTACCTGTTTCCGATTTTTATCAATTGAAATTAACACAGTTATGCAAAATCTTATGTTTTTACGCTTTTATTTCAAGTAGTATAGACTAGCGGCTGGCATATATTTGCAACATATATTTACTGGGGGGAGGGTCTTTAACTGCCTGAGTTGTGGCAGGTAGAAGGGAACAACTCAAAGCCGATGAGATGCAGGATTGGGGGGTGAAGCTTTGATTGCCTGAGTTGTATTGGGAGGAGCTTAAATTGCCCAAGTCAAAGCAAGTAAGAAAGGAGTACAATAATTCACAGCTGACCAGGTCGGGAGCCCTGGTGAGATGCCAGAGGTGGGAGCGCAGCTTTAATTGCCTTCTTTGTGGTGGGAAGAAGGGACTGGAAAGTTGCATCTTCCAATGCTACTGCCGTTTCAGTGCAGTTTCAAACAAACAAAAAAAATTACCTGACTGGGAAGCCCAGTGAGATGGCAGAGTTGAGGTGAAAGGCTCTAATTGCCTGAGTTCTTGTGGACGGAAGGGTCTGGGAGGTTGCAGCATCCAATACTGCTGCCAGTTTATTGCAGTCTTTTTTTTTTTTTTTAATTACCAGACTAGGGAACTTTATGAGATGCTAGAGTTGGAGGTGAAGCTTTAAAAGAAAATCATTGATCAGTATTGATGTAATTTTTTTCCTGTCGGTTACATGAATTTTTCCGAAATCATTTATCAATTTTTACCGATTTCAATCTAATCCTGGCAAGCCTACAGATAATGGAGGTTCCGTAATTGCTCCTAATTAATAGATCCTTCATTCTGGTAGTGATCTTCGAGTGACACAGTGGTGGACTTGGGAGGTGAGTGCCGAGTGATTACTGGCCCCCATGGTTGCGGGTAGGGGATGGTAAGGTGCTATAGGGGTTGGGGAAAGGTGATATCTGCTGAGAGATGGGGGAGGATGGGGATGCAGTATCACCTGGAACAATGCCCTGTTTTGGTGATATAACAATGTGAGGTAATAGGGCGCTATTCAGCTTGGGGGAAGGAGATAATGAAGTAAGAAAGAGTGAGGATTACTAGAGGGGAGAGTGAAACGGTTCGCAACGTGATTAAAGGCCTAAGATGAATGAATATTAGATTGCAAACTTCACAATTCCTAATTGAGTAAGGTAGTAATAACAAAATTCAGAAAATGTTTTTCTAAGTCTAACTTATTATTTATTCATAAACATATGATCAATAATTAATTACATATTTATTTTATTTTTTTCTTTGGTAACCGGCTAAGACCCACTAGGCACAGGTGTCTGTTTTCAGGGGCGACCTGGGAGCACTGGGGAGGTTAAGTGACTTGCTCAGAGTCACACAGTATGCAAGTGGAGGTTGTGGGAATCAAACCCAGGTCTTTCTGCTGGAGGTACCTTGCTCATTCATAGCTCGTTACTAACCTCTAGGCTATACTACCTGCCCAGATTACATATGGATTGATATTCATGTCTTATTATCAATATTAATAAGTAATTTATCAACATGATCTTTAAAAAGTAAAAAAATTGTATTTATACACGTTTTTACTATCATACACTAGTAACATAAATAGTTCTCTATCAACACGTGAAAACCATATGGACGTGATCTAGTCAAGTTGATCTGACCCCAAGTTTCTAGCACAAACTGTTCAAAATTAGACCTCTTGAAATATAATTTTATATAATGTAAAATAAGCTACGTTTGGAACTGTTTCGGCTGGGAGCCTAATATTTTTTTTAAGTAAAACTTAGAGTCAGCTAAGTTGATAGAGCACGTTGCTACAATTTCCATATACCAATATATGAAAATACAACTTGTTTAAAAAATGCCTTTTTTACATCCTTGTGTTTTTGACATCATATTATATCAGCAATAAAACTAAAGTTGAGGAAATATAAAAATTAATGTTGCTCAGATGGATCTGGACAAATCCGGATCCACAGATACCTGCCCTTTGCGGCAGGATAGTGGATCTGCCGGATACTTCCGCTATCTGCTTGTGGATCCAGCCGTCGGATCCTAACCAGGATCCATCACTATCTGGCCCCGGATCCTAACTATCTGCGCTATGGTCCGTGGATCCTAACCAGGATCCATCACTACCTGGCCCTGGATCCTGTCTGCTGTAGGATCCAGGGATCCTAACTAGGATCCATCACTATCTGCCCCTGGATCCTAATTATCTGCTCTAGGATACCTGGATCCTAACCAGGATCCATCACTATCCACCCAGATCCTAACTATCTGGTCTAGGATCCATGGATCCTAACTAGGATACCCGGATACTAACCAGGATCCATCACTATCTGGCCCCGAATCCTAACTATTTGCCCTAGGGTCCGTGGATCCTAACTAGGGTCCTTCACTATCTGACCCTGGATTCTGCATCTGTCTTTGGCAGGATATCTGGTAGGAATCAAGTCAGGATACCAGCACTATCTGAGAGACAGTGGTAGGAGCCACAAAAGCCCTATCCGAGCAGCACTAATAAAAATGTTATACCAGTACTGTGTAAGAGAATATTCATAGTCAGAACATGTACTAGTGATTGTTCCATTAAAAACCAAATGGACTCTTTTCTAGTTTCAGGTTGGGGCAGGATCATCCACATATTTTGGTATATAGTTGCATCTTATTATACATGGTAATCAATTCGCTCAGTTTTCTTGTAGTACAGTTCATAAGTTGTTGTAGTGGCGGCCCAGTGGCACAGACAGTTGAGGCACTCAATGCCTTGCCTGCCGCCACACCAGCAACCTGGGTTCGGGAACAGGCTTGTGTTGCTGGGGGTCTGCTAGAGGAAGAAGGATTGTTCATTGTTCTCCTCCCTTGGGGAAGGGGGAACTTGTGTCCCGCTACCTGACCGCCACCTTGTAGTGGCCGGGTGGAAGTACCAGCAGGAGCAGGAAAATGTTGGGGGGACATCAGCAAAATTTCTGCATCATTGCACGCCAATGTCCCAGGGTGAAAGTGGAGGAAAATGCCCTCAGCCACCTGACTTCCTTGGCAGGCCACCATCTGGGTGGTTAACTGGTAGGTCTGACAGACTGGTTGGGGGGGGGGATTGCTGTACATGGGGACGTTACGAATTCAGATCCATACTGTTTGGTCTTTCCTTGTCCCCCAGGGTCTTCACCAAGTGCATAGCAGTGGTGACAGCATTCTTACAGCGCTGAGGAGTCTGGGTGTACTGTTACCTGGGCAACTGGCTAATCGCTGGTTCCTCCAGGGCGGAGGTGGAGTGGAGAGATCTGGCCCTTCAGACCTGCTCGGCCTTGGGCCTCCTGGTCAACCCAGCCAAGTCGGAATTCAGCTCCTATCAGGTCATGCACTTCATTGGGATGAGGTTAGACTCTTTTTGGCCAAGGCCCGACTCCCAGCAGACAGGGTGGAGGATCTTACCTTTTTTGCCTGATCGTTTTGGATTGGGAAGTCGTGCCCTGCCCAGGACATCCTGCAACTGCTGGAGTACATGGCATCCTGTATCAGCGTGGTGCGGTGGGTCCGCTGGCGGATGCGCCCCCTGCAGTGGGAGCTGGCCCATCAGAGGTCTCAGCGCCTTGGTCACTCCGACCAGCCAGTCTCAGTGACACAGCCAGTGTGGGATGCCATCTGGTGGTGGCTCATCCTGGAACATCTGCAGGAAGGGGTCCCATTCATTTCCCCAGAGCCAATGGTCACTGTAATGACCAACACCTCTCTGATGGGATGGGGAGCGCACTTGAGGTACCACAGGGCCCATGGGCTCTGGACCCCTTGGGAGTCCCAATGTCACATCAACCTGTTGGAGCTCCATGCAGTGCATCTAGTTTCGACGGCCTTCACTCCACTTGCATGGCATCAGGTCATTGAGGTCCAGATGGACAACATGACAACCATGTACTATCTCAACAAGCAGGGCGGGACACATTCCCTCCCATTGTGCTGGAAAGCTCTCTGGACCTGGACCCTCGTCCGCCATCTGGATGCCAGTCTTTTGTCGATCCATGGGGGCCGCTACCTCCAGCCAGCTGGTGAACGCTGTCAGTCAAGTGGATGAGACATCTCACAAGTGGTCTCTTTACCAGGAGGTAGTCGATCTCCTGTTCTCCCAGTGGGGCACTCCCCCTGGTCAACCTGTTTGCCTCTCAAGAGAACATGAAGCTGAGGCTGTTTTGTCCCCATCCCCCTCAGTGCGGGACACTGCTGAGGGATGCCTTGCCGAGGCCCTGGACCCCTGGCCTCATGTACACCTTTCTTCCCTTTTTCCTGATCCACAAGGGGTTGCTCAAGGTTTGGAGGGACAAGGCACGGATGATCCTGGTAGCTCCAGACTGGCCGCGCCAGTTCTGGTACCCCAATCTCCTTGGCCTCAGCAGCAGGCCTCCGTGGTGATTGCCTCTCTGCCTGGACCTGCTCTCTTGTTCTCAGGGGAGAGTCGTCCACCTGTACCTTCAGTCCCTGCACCTGACAGCCTAGCTCCTGAGCAGCTCGAGTTCCAGGCTTTGGGTCTCTCCCGACGAGGTCCTCCATGTCGTTGATGCCTCTCGGAAGGAATCAACTCACCAGTGCTGCACTTTCAGATGGAAGAGATTTTCCATTTGGTGTCAGGGCAAGGAGCTGAATCCCCTGTCCTGCCCAGTGGTGAGCATCTTAGATTACTTGTGGTCCCTCTCTCACTTGGGCCTGAGGTCGATGACCCTCAAGATGCACCTGGCAGCCATCTCTGCATAGCAGGCATGGGCTGATATGCCGACTGTGGTGCAGGAGTTGGTGGTTGGGTGCTTTTTCAAGGGCTTGCCTTGACCACTTGTCCCCGCTGGTACGTGAACCACCACCACCTTGGGACTTGTTGCTGGTATTGGCAATACTCATGGGCAAGTTGTTTGAACCTTTAGGTGTCACGTGTCCCACCTGTCGTGGAAGACTGCCTTCTTGGTGTCTGTCACCTCTGCCAGAAGGATCAGTGAGGCTCGAGGCACTCTGTGGAGTCTCCTGATTTGGTTTTCCACAAGGACAAGGATGTCCTCCACCTCAACCCAAAGTTCCTTCCGAAGGTTGTTTCAGAGTTTAACTTTAACCAGGTGATTAACCTCCCAGTATATTTTACCAGCCCAACCTCAGAGGTCGAGCACAAGCCATATGCTGGACCTGAGACAAGCGCTTTCTTACTATAAGAAGCGCACAACTGGAGTTTGGGGAGAGGTTTTTTGTCACCTATGCTGAAGCTGCAGCAGGCAGACTGGCAGCTAAGTGGATGATTGGCAGGTGGATAGTCTCCTGCATCGACCTCTGCTATAGGTTGGCTAGTAGGGGAGCCTCCCGTTGGGCTTAGGGCTCATTCTGCCATTCATACTGCTGCCTCAGTGGCTGCATCCAGGGACGTCCATATCCAGGAAATCTGCAGGGCTGCTACCTGGAAGTCAGCACTCACCTTTATCTCTCATTACCACATTGACCTTGAGTCATGCTGGGATGCTGGTTTTGGGGCCTCAGTTCTCCAGTCTCTCTTTCCTAAGTAGGGGGTGTGCACCTTGTCCTCTGCTGTCAGGGAACTGCTAGGAGTCTGCCAGAAGTGTGGATAGTGCACCATATCCATGGTCTTTAGAAATGAGGGTTACTCACCTGTAAACGTAGTGCTAGAGGTGGTATAAGGTACACATCCACACAACCCACCCGACCTCCCCTGGCAAGTGGCACACCGATCATTGCTTCCAGCGTGCAAGATCTGACCTCACGGGGTGGTGCTGAGGGGGTACCACCTGGATGGGTGGTACTAGCTAGTTTGAAGACCTTCCGGCATGTCTTAAAGGGAAAGGAAATACCCCGAAAAGCGTGAATGTGCACCATATACCATTCCGAGAACTACAGCTACATGTGAGTAACCCTCATTTCCTGGTAGTACCCTGCTCCCGAACTTAGTTTTTGAAAAAAGCCATTTCTAGGGACATGGATTTGTTTTTCATCCACACTATCTGGCAGGTTCCTTGCCGCTTTAAATCTTGCCGGAAGGTCTTCAAGCTGGCTCCTCCCACCCACCCGGATGGTAAAACTCTCGGCTCCGCCCCATGTCGCCAGATCTTCCTTACCGCTTGGAAGCTCAGGTTCCCTCTGTAGCGCTCTGCGTTTTAGACTGGATCCTAACTCTTCGGTTCGTCCGAAACTAGTTTTGAAGTTTTCTAAACTTCGGTCTTCTTTATCCCTCGTAGCTGCGATGGACAAATCGGTTCCCGGCTTTCGGAGGTGCCCTTGCGGGCAGATGTCCAGGACAGATCCGCACTCCACCTGCATCTACTGCCTCAGCCTAGACCACGACCCGCAGGCCTGCGAAGTTATGTCACCTTTTCGCCAACGCCCTGGAGGATCGCAGACTGCCCGATTGAAGCTCGGGCGCCCGAGAGTTGCTACCACCGGTAAATCCAAAGAGGCTCGTTGGGCGGTGTCTGCAGTGGCTGGCTTGGCTGAGCAGCTCGAGCACATGATCGCCCTCGAGGAGGAGGTGGCCCAGGCCGCATCTTCCTCCTCCTCGGTCGCGGCATTTATCCTGCTCTCTCTGAGTTCCTCTTATTCAGCTTCGTTCAAGGAGGTTTGCCAGTCCCTTTCCACGAAGGGAGAGGGGCCATCGGGACATTCCTCTTGGCCCAAGAAGAGGGAGTCGAAGGGTAAGTCCCACCATCGGCGTTCGTGGGAGCGGGAGAGATCTCCTTCCCCGGACAGCCGACCGTCGACTTTGGTCAAGGTTGTGGCTCAGGCCGCTGGCTTCATGGCGTCCCCGTCAGGCCAGCCTGCTGAGACACCCGTCGATGCAGTCGAGATATTCCTCGACCCGTCAGACGGATTGTCGACTGGTGAAGCTGACAACCCCTCTTCGCCGGTTCCCGTGGTGGAGACCGAGGATCTTCTCGTGGCCTGCAGTCCTCGGTTAAAGTGTTCAGCCGAGGGAAGAGCGGTGTCCCCGCCCTTCCCAGGCCTGCCTCGGTTACACCGAGGGTCTCGGTCTCGACTTCATCTCGGTCAAGCTGTTCCCACCGACATCGGCGGTCTCGGTCTTGGCACCAAGTAAGCTGGCGACACCTGCTCATTGGCCCTCCTCCTCGAAGAGGAGAGGCCCGCCAATTGCGCTGATGCTACAAGGAGCTTATGTGGCAGCAGTTACTGTTGTCTGGGAGTAAATCGACTCGATTCATCCCCGGCCATCAAGTAGCTGTCGCTGAGCAGTATGACAACGCTTGCCACAGTCGAGATGCCCATTTCTGGGCGGTTGTTCGGCGAAACTAGCTGCCCCACTGATGTGGTAGGAACCTCCGCCCACAACCAAAGTCTGGGGCACCGACCAAAGATTCTCGGTTGGGTCACGGCCTGCCCCACAGGTTGTCGGTCACCCTCACTCCCGACCGTCCTCAGCAGGTGGAGGGTGGCTCAGGCCCGAGGCAGCTCTTCGCAGACTCTTTGGAGTCCGATGACGACTCCTCCCTGTTCTCCAGGCAGGTCGACCTGGAGTCCTCCAGGGGCCAGTCATTGGACAATAGCCCATCGTCCTTCATGGGTCTGCTTCGGCTCATCTCGGAGTCTACCGGGATGCAGCTCGAGCCCGTGTCCAATCGGGCCAAGTATCCCCTGACGGAGATACTGGACCGAGGGATTCACCCACGGAGGCTCTTCCTGTGGCTGAGGCCATTGTCGGCCCCAGCCTTAGAGCTTGGCAGCGGCTTGCTTCCTGTCCTGCGCCCGGCCAGGATGGCCAGGAAGTATGGGTCCCTACCGGCTCTTTGCCCGTTTTCGGAGCACCTCTGCCGAGGGTTAGTCACTGAGATGCGTCTCGCTCCGAACGCTGACGGGATAAGCCCTCCGACAAAGAGTCCAAGAAGCTGGACTATGCCGGGCGCAGGTGACGCCAGGCCCTCCCTCGGCCTCCGACAGGCCAGCTCGGCCATGCTGATGGCACACTTCTCCCACCCTCATGGGCTCCCTGGATGAGGTCATCCTCATCTCCTGGCCGACCTGCAGACCACGGTCCATCAGGTGCGGGACCAGGGTAGGGCGGTGGCGAGCAGCAGCTTCAGACTGCTCTGGACATAGTGATTCCTGTGCCAGGTCAGTAGCAGCCGCAGTGGCCATGCGCCGCAGGGCTTTGCTGAGGATATCCACCTTCACGGTGGATACCCAGCACAAGTTGGCGGATGTCCCCTTCTTGGGGCCTGACCTCTTTGGCCCTGGAGTGGAGGGACACCTCCAGCGGATCGAAAAGTCCAACGCCACTCTGGACTCGGTCACCTCCGCCCAGAGGGACAAAGGCCGCCGTCAGCAACAGCATAAGTCCTTTCATCCTTCAGCCCCTGCAGCACGACCGGCCCAGCAGCACCAGCACCAGAGCCAGCAGGCTCGCGCCTGGCATCCCAAACCCAAGCCAGTGGCTTCCTCCAATAGGAAGCAAGGAGGTAAAGGTCCAGGAGGTCCCTAGGCCGGTCCCTCCTCCAAGCCTGCCCAGTGACGGGTTGAGGGGTGTCGCCCCCAACCTCGTTACCCTTCCCTGGGTTCCCCCGTGGGGGGACGGCTCCGCCACTTCCTTTCCACCTGGTCCGCTATCACCACAGATCGTTGGGTGTTGGAGGTGGTAGGAAAGGGCCTGCCTTTGGAATTCGAGCAGACCCCTCCCTTTCGAGCCATCGCCCCTTGGGGGGCCACGGGGTCCGAAGCCTTGCTGTCAGCCCGCCGAGCCGATATTGCCCTGCTCTTCGAGAAAGAGGTGATCCGGAAGGTGGCAGATCCTCCTCCAGACCCGGAGTTTGTGTCCAGGTATTTCCTGGTCCCAAAACGGACGGGGGGCTGGCGCCCCATTCTCGACCTGCATGACCTGAACAGGTTCCTAAGGTCTCGGACCTTCAGGATGGTCACTCTGGCTCAGATAATCCTATCCTTGGAACGAGGCATGTGGTTCTGTTTCCTGGACCTCCAGGACGCGTTCTTTCACGTCCCAATCCGTCCGTCTCATCAGAGATTCCTCCGCTTCAGAGCGGAGGGATCCCTTTATGAGTTCCGGGCCATGCCCTTCGGCCTCTCTCTAGCTCCCAGGGTCTTCACCAAATGCATGGCAGTGGTGACAGCATTCCTGCGTCACCGAAGGGTCTGGATGTACGCCTATCTGGACGACTGGCTGATTGCAGCCCCCTCCAGAGTGGAGGTGGAGCGGTCCAGAGATCTGGCCCTCCAGGTTTGCTCTTAGATTGGCCTCCTCATCAACGAGGCCAGGTCGGAACTCGTGCCGAAGCAGATGATACACTTCATTGGGGCAGAGCTCGACTCTCTTCGAGCCAGAGCTCGGCTCCCGGTGGACAGGGCCGAGGTTCTTTCCTCCTTTGCCCAATCATTTCTGGTTGGGCAATCGCGCCCTGCCCGGGACTTCCTGCGCCTCCTGGGCCTCATGGCGGCCTGCACCAGCGTGGTCTGTTGGGCCTATTGGGACGTACGTCCCCTTCATTGGGGACTAGCCAGCCAGTGGTCACAACGCCACGATCCGTTGGATCAGTTGGTGACAGTGACCCAGGAAATGTGAAATGCCTCCAGTGGTGGACCATTCCGCACATCTGTAGGAGGGCATCCTGCTTTGTCCGCCTCGAGCCGACAGTCTCTCTATCAACCGGCGCATCTCTGATGGGTTGGGGTGCCCATCTGGGGGAGCACAGAGCGCATGGCCTCTGGTCCCCTCGGGAGTCCCGATGCCATATCAACCTGCTGGAGCTCCGAGCAGTCTGCCTAGCTCTCACCGCCTTTGCTCCGTTTCTACGGGGTCAAGTGGTTCAGGTCCAGACGGACAATACCACGACCATGTACTACCTAAACCGCCAGGGCGGGACGCGCTCCATGCTGTTATGCAAGGAAGCTCTCCGCATATGGTCTCGTGGCAGCAGCCTGGAGGTGGATCTCCTAGCCATTTACGTGGCAGGAGCCTCCAACACCCTGGCCGATGCCCCAAGCTGGATAGGGGCTGCGTCTCACGAGTGGTCTCTCCTGCCGGAGGTAGTACAAGATCTCTTCTCCCACTGGGGCACGCCTCAGGTGGACCTGTTTGCCTCCAGGGAGAATGCGAAGCTGAGACTGTTCCATGCCCGCCCCCCTCAGCAGGGCTCGCTGCAGGGGGATGCCTTCTCGAGGCCGTGGACCCCGGGCCTCTTCTACGCTTTCCCCATTTCCCTTGATCCACAAGGTGCTTCTCAAGGCGAGGAGGGACAAGGTGCAGGTGATTCTGGTAGCCCCAGACTGGCCCCGCCAGTTCTGGTATCCAGATCTCCTCAGTCTCAGCTCCAGGCTCCCGAGGCGGCTTCCAGCCCGCCTGGACCTGATCTCAGTCAATCAGGAAAGGTATTCCATCCGGACCTTCAATCCCTGCACCTGACGGCCTGGTTCCTGAGTGGCTAGAGTTCCAGGCCTTGGGTCTTTCCGACGAGGTCCTCAGCATCGTTGAGGCGTCCCGTAAGGAGTCGACCAGAAAATGCTATGCCTTCAAATGGAAGAGATTCTCCATTTGGTGTCAGGGAATGGGCCTGGACCCTTCCTCCTGTTCCTTGGCAAGCATTCTAGACCACCTGTGGTCCCTTTCTCAGCAAGGGCTTCGGTCAACGACCCTTAAGGTGCACTTAGCAGCCATCTCTGCTTACCGGGCGCGGGCCGGGAAGCAGTCGGTGGCGCAGGAGAAGGTGGTCTGGCGCTTTTTCAAAGGCCTTGATCACATTTCCCTCTGGTGCGAACCTCCACCTGTGGGATCTACTGCTGGTATTGGCCAAGCTCATGGGCAAGCCATTCGAACCAGTGCACAGGTGCGATATCTTCCACCTGTTGTGGAAGACCGCCTTCTTGGTGGCTATCACGTCAGCCAGAAGGATGGGAGAGCTCCAGGCGATTTCCATCGAGTCTCCTTATCTGGTCTTCCACAGGGACAAGGTTGTCCTTGCCCCACCCGAAGTTCCTTCCGAAGGTGGTGTCGGAGTTTCACCTTAACCAGGTGTTGACTCTGCCGGTGTTCTACCCCAGTAACACCTCGGAGGCCGAATATAGGCTCCATACTTTGAACCCTAGAAGAGCTCTCGCTTATTATAAGGAGCGGACGGCTGCAGTTCGGGGAGAGGTTTGCCAGCTGTTTGTCACCTACGCTGAAGCTGCACCTGGCAGACCTGCAGCCAAGCGGACGATAGGCGGGTGGGTCACCTCCTGCATAGATCTCTGCTATAGGTTGGCAGGCATGGAGCCTCCTAGAGGGATAAGAGCTCATTCTACCCACCATACCGCTGCATCGGTAGCTGCTTCCAGGGATGTCCCTATCCAGGATATCTGCAGGGCTGCTACCTGGAAGTCGGCACATACCTTCATTACTCACTACCACATTGACCTAGAGTCACGCCGGGATGCTGATTTTGGGGCCTCGGTTCTCCAGTCCTTATTTCCCTAGTAAGTATCGGGGGTGTGAGCCTTGCCTCCTTCCTCCCGGAGAACTGCTAGGAGTCTGCCAGACAGTGTGGATGAACTACATATTTATGTCCCTAGAAATACAGGTTACTCACCTGTAACAGGAGTTCTAGGAATGGTATATGTTGTTCATCTACACGACCCACCCGACCTCCCCGGCTTCGATGCACAACCTGGCTTCCAGCGGGCTAGATCTGGCGTCATGGGGCGGAGCCGAGAGTTTTACCACTCGGGTGGGTGGGAGGAGCCAGCTTGAAGACCTTCCGGCAAGATTTAAAGCGGCAAGGAACCTGCCAGACAGTGTGGATGAACAACATATACCATTCCTAGAACTCCTGTTACAGGTGAGTAACCTGTATTTCTCTGGTAGTCCAGTGGTTTCACCCCCTGTATGTGCCGGTATTCCTAGTGTTTCACCCTCCCTAGCCTGAGATGGTACTCCAGCAAAAAGATACAACGAGGTGTGGGTTATGGCCTATTAAGAGCACGCCCCAAACATGTTATGAGGCACAAGGCGCTTGCTCTTATCAGGCCATAACCCACACTTCGGAGTGTCTTATTGCGCTTATAAAATGGGACCCTCATAAAGAAGTTAATTAAAAACAATGCACATAGATAGTGTGCATAAAAATAGTAAAAAAAAATATGATTATATGAGTAAAAAGTAAAAGCATAGTCCTTGTCATTGTCTTGGAATGGGACTCTTTCACTTAAAGTCACTAGAGTGCATTAATGTGTATGTGTATCTGCAGTCGTCACGCAGCCACCCACACAAACACTCGAAACCAAGGTTTTTGTTTTGCTTTTTCTTCCCTATTTCTTTGCCCACTCAGTTTGAGTTATGGCCAGTGGGAGTGAGGCTGTAGGAGCATGCATGTATCATATGTGGTAACATATTGGCCAGCCCGAGGGCACTGAGGGCTGAGGCGATGGACACCTTACCTCATGCTGCACCGGCAACCCGGATTTGGGAGCGAACATGGGCCGCCATGGGTTGGCAGGGGACGAGAAGGATCGAGCGTCCGATGGACTGCTCTCCTTCTCTGGGGAGGGGGGTCACCAGCAGTCGGCACTCCGCTGTTCCCTACCGGTGGCTGGGAGGCAGTGCACCAACGCTGCAAAAGGGGAGGAGATGGGGCAGACGCTTGGAGGAGCGTGTGCGGACATGTGTGCACACTCTCTGTGGGCATCATTGCTCGCCTCACTTTCTAAGGGGAGAAAAGTGGAAAAGGTCCTGGCCGCGCAGCATGAAGCTGTCCCTCGCAGGCGCCGCCCCCGAGAAGGCACCTCCCTGGCTGGATGCGTGTTAGGTGGGTTGAGATACTCCCCACCACCCTTCCACGATAGGTAAGTCGTGGGGGCATAAGGGAGGGGGTTTGATCCTTGGAGGACGGCACTGGGTGGGGGCAGTGGAATCGGGTGAGGGAGTGCCGGCCAGGACAAGGAAGAAATACCAGTATAATATGTGGTAACATATTCATTGAGAAGTTTCTTGGTGTCCCCCCAACGGCAGAAACCATTTCTTTTGTTGGATTTTTGTTTGTTTTTGGTAATCTTTCCATCTGGTTTCATCAGTTTCATTTGGGATGGCTTGAGTGGGAGTGAGCATGTCCGTCAGCGGCCTCCATAGACTGTCGTTTTGTGCTTTGCCGTCGTCAATGATTTAACACTAACTGAGGAAAAAAGTAAACTCTTTACTGTTTTGTGATGAGAGTAATTGGATGCAGTTTTACACTGGAACCGACTTGGATTTAAAAGAGAATGGAGGGAGATGGCAGAAGCTCTAGTTGCTGGAGTTTTCTGAGCGGTACCTGGCAAAACCACAACACTTTTTTTTTTTTTTTTTTAATATATTTCTGTTTATCCCTCCTACGTCCCTACTGGCGCCGCATCCTCAAGATGCGCCAATGAAGTCTGCCACCACCACCACCACCTTACCTGACTGCTCTGGTCCCCCATCCTGCTGTGGTGTACCCCCTGGGCAGTGTCGGGGTGGGGCAGAACACCCCTGAACCTTCAATGTCTTGTCAGGCCCCGAGACAGCTGGGAAGGTGATGGCACATCGGGACCAGGCTCGGCGCTCCATCTCTCTGGCGCCGGAGGGTGATTTTCCATTTTTCCTCTGGACGTCACTTGCCCAGATATCAAAGCAAGAGCACCGATGTCGTAATGTCCTCCCCACTTCTGCTAGGTGTGCTTGCTATGCCCCAGACCTCTGCTTGGGGCCAGTCAAGTGCCAGGCACTACCCCACTCCCTCCCTGGAGAAGACGAGCCATCCCTAGGATGCTCAAACCTTTTCCCCCTGGACAGCTCTCCAGCTCCCCAGGCTCATTCCTGAACCCGGGTCATTGACGTTGCAAATGGAAATCCAACCGCTGCACTGATGGGCCAACTAATAAAAAAAAACTCCACTATTTAAAGCATTTAAAGTGTAGGGTTGTGCAGGACGGCTGGCCTTAGTTACAGAGAGTGGTATATTTGTGGTTTCTGTGGTGGTGCTGTGCCACTGCTCTCCCGATGCAGCTGTTGTCCTTCCGTGGGATACTAGCTCAGCAGCGGGAGAACGGTGGCACGCATTGATTTCTCTGTGTGCTCCATTTTGCTTGGCACAAGCAGTGCTAGTTGGCAGGTTATGCCGCTATAAGGACATGGTTAAAAATGGGTTTTAGCCGATCAGGGTTCAGAGATTTGTTTGCCGATTTTATAAGGAAAAACAACCTGTGCCGACCTCTGTTGCTGGCTGCTGTCTCACGCAAGTACACTTGTATTACAGAAGTAACTTTATCGATATTGTACTTGCATTAGCACAATATCGACAAAGTTACTTGTATAATACCAGTGACTGTACTTGTGAGAGAGCCAACAGGGGAAGTGACAGAAGGGTTAGTGTTAGCTGCTGTCTCAAGGTGTGTGTGTGTGCATGCGTCGATGACAGTGGTCAGTAGTTTCTTTGACCTGTTGCTCGTCATCATGAACTATTGCTCATTGCTAAGGAAAAGCTGGGCAATAGTTCCGTACTACTGTAAATACTGTTATAAAGGCTTATTTTTTTATACCAATGATGTGACAGTATTAAGATCCAATGTTTAATAAATATAATATTAAACTTATGGATAGAAACTTGCAATCTGATAGTCTAAAACACGGTCACATGGCCTGACATAGTTTATGCTATAGTCCTGTTGCCATGACAGCATTCAGCAGTCTTTGAACTATTTCCCTCTAAACCAGTCATTAGTCTTTTGGGCATGAACAGTTCATTCCTTAACTTAGCTGCTGATCTTTTATGCACAAAAAGCTGTACAGATCTGTCACTAAAAAAGGTTTATTAAAACAAATATGGTCTGGAGTTCTGTCTAGCACTAGAAAAATATCAGGGCTTAAAATTTGGGGATTGCATGAGTTGTGCTGTTTTTAGCCCCTTCCCCCACAAATTCTGTACCCTCCTTGTGGGACAATCACGCTTGCAAAGATCGGGGAAAAACGCCATTGAAATGAATGGTCCCATTCATTTCAATGGAGTTTTTTTCTCATGATCATAACTTTCTTCTCTCTTAATATTTTTTCTACTCACTGCTGTCAAGGTCTTATTTGGGTCCCCTCTCACAAACACAGGTGCTGTCATTTTTCACATCCTTCTATAAATGGGTGTTTGCGGGCTACACTGACACAGGGGACCTAAGTAAGACATTGACAGCGAAAAGTAGAAAAAAAAATATTAAAAGGTAAGAAAATGATGACCGTGAGAAAAAAGAAAACGCCATTGAAATGATCAGGACATGGAGCATTTTTCATGTTTTTTTTTTGGCAGGACACAGCTAGGGTTGCCACCTTTCAAGAAGCCCAAACTGGGACATTTCTTACTGAAACATGTTTTTTCATAGGATGTAATCTTGATCAGTGCAACACTCTTCTTTTCTGAAATTAATAAACAGAATTAAGTCTAAGTATTGTAGTTGTTCATATTGTTTCTCATCAGTTTAAGGTATTTTAGTTTTCTGCAACAATTAGAGGAAATTAAGAAATATCAGTTCTTTTAGGGAAAGCCCTCCCAAATGCTCCCCTCCCCAAATGTGGGTCCCCCCCCATTTGGTAGACCGGGGGGGGGGATTGCCCCCCTGGAGCTGAAACTGAATTTTAAGCCCTGAATATTGTCACCTGAGCTGAAAAAGTGACCTTCAGTGACAAATGTGCCCTTAACTTGTTGCTGCGGGTGTTCAGATCCACTGTTGATCACTTTTTCACCCTCGGCGCAATAGTTTTTCACTGAACTCATCCATTTCAGTCCATATTTCTATAATTTATACCTTCAGGAACGATGTTGATGCACAAGTAGAAATTTGTGGAGTGGGACGTACTTGAGGAATCACACATGAAATCTGTCCATTTGCTCAGACAAGTTGCATTTATTGAGCTCTTACGGCTGGCTGATGAGGGCTGCTTCCCATCTTTTCTTTTCTCTTGCGGAAGAAGTTATTTCCAATTAATATGAGAGCAACAAACAACTCCTTACTGTCTTTGGTAGTTTATAGCGACTTGACAGTTGCTATGAAATCTACACACCCAGGCTGATTCTGCTCTTTTCTTTGCTTCTCATGTCAGTTACATGATCTAACATCCATGACTGTCCGGAAGGAGTCATGGCAGCTACATTGATTAATGCATTTGTGTATTTTATGTTATGGACCAGTGCAGTCTGCTGTTCACCTGGTCTGCAGAAAGCTACCATTCAGCATCGACAAATGGTCGAGAGCGCTATCACAAATGTGCTTACCAGGGCAATGACGTTTGCTCCTGTTTTGGATGTTTTGATTGTTTTGTGCTACCGTCCTGTGGAATACCGCACTGATATATAGATAGGTATGGGACCAGCTGACAACAGGGCTATTCTTCATCGAAGTTGGCACCGTGACGACGCCCGAGGTAATCTGTCGTCATAGTGCCAACGAGGTGGAGGGTGCCCTGTTGTCAACCGTTCCCCATGCACTTTTCTGTATGGTGGAACGTCGTTCTCTGAGAAAAAAAAACAATCACTATGTCATATTGCTGCTTAAGAAAATGTTTACTTGGTTACTGGAAGGAAAGACTTACAGTAACTTTACATTCTTTGCGTTTTCACGCTTAACATGTTTACTGTTTTGTCACTTTAGATTTTAAACTTTTAACGATTAACATTTTAACTTTTGAAACACTCACATACAGCAGCACCCGGAACAGGAATTCACAAATCTGTGGGGAAGAGCAGAGAAAAGGTAAAATCGGATAGCAGTGGGTCTAGCTCTGTTGAGGGAATGTCATGTATTGCCCTGTGCTCGTCGTCGTCTCTGAGGAAGCTATGTATCTGCCGCATGTCATTTCTCCTTTTTTTGGCCGTTTTTTTATTCTCCTGCTCGAGGATGAATGTATCCCGCTCGGAAAGTGGTTTTGAAAATACCGCCGTCGACATTGCTGGTAACGCTACGTGTCTTGTCAAGGGAATGAGCCCTAACTGTCAAATGGTGCTCGAGGACATGGTTTGTGACGTGCGCAGTGCAGTGAGACAAATCGTTCTGCTGCTCTGCGATCGTCACTACTGTGTGACTACAAGGTTTCGAGAACGATGGATTTCGATGGAGAATGACGTTCCACCATACACTATAAATTGTTTGCTGTTTCCTACAGTAGTTTGTGGTGTTGATAACCCTCTGTATCTTTCAGAATTCTGAATCCATTTTTGTCCACCAAGTTGCTTCAGTCTAGGTATGATGTGGGTCAGGTGATCATTCAATCCCTAGCTTAGTAATAATCGGTCTGTGTATATGTTCCCAGTCATGGTTCTTCAGCAGAGGAACTTAATTTTACAGTTCTTTTAGAAAAAAAAATGTTTTATGAAGAAATTAGTGCAAACAGACACATTGCTTCAGTCTCCAGTGCTGTCTGTTACAGTCCGTCAGTGTTGGAGCCTGCACTTCTGCTGCCCACATTATATCTGGCCTGTGGATAAACACATTACTGTAATGCCGACTGCTGTCAGTCCCCCATCTTTCACTAGCACCAGATCCATCACAGTGTGCGGAAGTCTGTACTGTGTCTGGCACTGTGCATACAGAGAGGATTTGCAGTCTCCTGTGCTGACAGCCCCTTATTTTTTTACCAAAACTAATTTCTTTACAGTGTGGGGAATCTATACAGTACCTGCCCCCCACTGTGACCAGTCTGTAGAGAGGGTCTCAGTCTTCAGTGAGGTCAGTACCTCACCTTTGACCAGCACTAACTCTCTCAGTGTGGGAAAGGTTGCACTACCTGCCCCACACTGTACCTGATCTGTGGATAAACCAGGGACTAGACTCCAGTGCTGTCAGACCCTCACCTTTCACCTGCACTCAGTACATCACAGTGTATAGAAACCTGCACCTCACTCCTACCCACACTATACTTGCCCTTTGAATAAATAGAGTTCTTCTGTCTCAGATATTGTCGGTTCTTTATCTTAACATTACTTGGTTCACTTCTGTTTTTTATTCAAAGAAACATCCAGTGTTCAATTATAAACTCTCCTGGGCAGTTCTTGTATCCTGAAACAGATGTATGTTTCAGGGGTCAGACGAAACACGATTTCTGTGGACAACAACAGCAATGTTTTTGAAGCTTAGCTCTTTGTAATCTTGAAGTCAGTTGTGCAGGTCAGTTGTAGTGTTGGGTTTGTGCATTATTCAACTCTCTGAGCTTCCTACCCCCTGCATAAAGTTCAGGAAAGCTCTATCTCCAATTAATAATCTTTTCAGCGTAACTAAAAACACGACCCCTTGCTCATTTGGGATTGTGACAGCAGTAACACAAATCTGAAGATAGGGCACACTCGGGAACACTTGTGAGGAGTATTTCTGTACCATGTGCTCTTGGGCCATATGATTAATGTCCCTCTTTTCACAAAAGGTAGCAAGAGACATCCAGATCTCCGATATTTACCATAGAATCATAGAAGCTTGACGGCAGAAAAGGACCATACCGGCCCATCTAGTCCGCCCTTTTTTACCCCCCCTACACCTCCCCCTCCCTGCCAGCCCCCATGTTTTGAACTGTTTGATAAATGATGAGCAGCAACACATTTCATTACTTGTATGAATACTAGGGGACTTGTGTGTTTAGAAGCTGGTCGTTCGAGTGTTAACATCTCATTTGAAGGTTCTGCATTAATGACCTTGCACTTCCCTGTCACAGGACACTTCTGCCATGTTGTCAGTTGCACACACCTGCATCATTGAATCCTGGAAAAATGTCTTGAGGACACTGATCTCGTTGTTAACAGGATTCACTGGAGCTGTACAAATTGGAGGGCATGCAATTGTTAGGGATGGTGTGATCTTTTCATATCACTTTCAGAATTCCCATCCCCTTCCCAGTATGCCAATCTTGTCCAGGTACATAGCCAGTAGATTACTCTCCCAGTATCCCTAACCTACCCAGGTGCATAACTAACAAGAGTTACCTCTCCCAGTATCCATAAAACTACTCAGTTACATAGACCATATATTCACTCCCCCAGTATCCTTAACCTATCCAGGTACATAACCAGTAGTTTTAACTCCTCGGTTTTCTGAGGATAAGATGGGGAGGGGCCATTCCTGAAGAGAAGGTGGCAGAGTGGTGTTTTGCACTGCTGTATGTAGTTGTGCTTGCTTCATGATTTTAGTGATGCCTGGTAGAATAGAACTTTTTATATATAATGTGTTTCACACACACTGTTTCTCAAAATGTTTTTTTTTTTCCCCCCAAAATAGTGAGTTAGATACGGGTAGTAATGTAACATGTAGGTATCTGCAGATCTGAATGTTATTTTGGGAGTCTTTGATCACATTGATTTAAACGGAATCAGTTGTGAAGCTCAGCATCAGGTCAAGCCAACAGCAAAATCGTTTGTTTATACAAAATCTGGTAAAATCATGAACGAAAGACCTGTTTTCATGGGTGACCAGAACATTTAACAAATGTAATACGTGAATGAAACAAAACGGACAACATAAATGTACATAACAAATCAAATATATCTAACCAGAAAAGCATTTACATTGACAATTGGAAAGAAGGTAATTTTTCAAAGCATCTCTAAAACAAGTTAGAGAATTACTGACACAGGATAAAGATGGTAGTGAATTAAAAAATGATGGCAAATTGTAAAATATTTGTAACCCCCCTGCAAATGGAGGTTCCCAAAAAGTCTTCCAGGAGCTTGCTTGAATGCTCCAAGCCTGAATGCTGTTTGGCGTTTAAGCCGTTTATCTGTGAGTGCTTTTAGAGCCTCTGGTACTGTCTCTTTAAGAGCTGTCTGCTTTCAGGCATAATTAGTATCTATGGGGGGACTGTGTGTTTTATTTATTTAAGAGATTTACCAGGAAGGCATGCTGAGCGGGGTACCGCTCGATTCCAGATGCGCCCTGGGGGGAGGGAGTTACAGTAGTGCAGTAAATACAACGGGAAGCAAAAACATACATTCAGTGATTTGGACAAGCAATGGATGAAGCATTTATACACAGTTGCGTAGGTACAGGATCTTATATTGTTTTTTTTTTTTTGTTTTTTTTAGTTTACTAACAAAGGAGCTAACAAAGGAGCAGCCTGAATAAATAGAGAGCCAGACTGGGCTAACAGTTGGAAGGAGGCGGATTGAGGGTGGGGCTAGGGGGGGTGGTAATAACAGGAGCAGTAGGTAGAGAAGTGCGTTTTGAGAAGGGCATTTCGTTGTGGAGCACTAGTGGAGTGTCTTATATCGGCTGCCAGGGAATTCCACAATTTGGGCAACCTGAAGCTAAAAGCAGCGTGGCCAGACCGGGTGGATCTGTGAGGCATGTGCAGGAGCCTGGCGTCTATGTTGCGGAGAGCATAGGCAGGTGGAGAGAGGGCGGTTAGGGAGGAGGACAGGTAGGAGGGGAGTGTCTGTGACCAGAATTTAGCAGTGGTTCTAGCACAGTGGAGCAATCAACGGTTATGTAGAGAGGGGAGGTCCAAGGATTGGTAGAGGACACAGTGATGGGTGTTTGGAGGACAGTCCAGTGAGAAATGGCAGAAGGAGTTGAAGAGGGGATCAAGCCTGTCTAGGGAAGTATGGGGGGCGGCACAGTAGACAACATCGCCATAATCAATAATAGGGAGGATCATTTTTTGGACTATTGCCTGTCTGGTTGGTAAGGGTGTGCAATTTTTGTTCCGGTAGAGGGCTCTCAACATGGGGTCTAATTTTTTTGTGCAGAGCATCTATATGTGCTGAGAAGTCAAGATATTGATCTAACCAGACACCAAGATATCGATAAGTGGTGCAGGCCTCTATAGGCAAGCTATCCAGAGTATAGAATGTAGGTGGAGCCGCAAGCCGGGTTAGTTTGGACCGGGAGCCGAAGGTGAGGGAGACTGTTTTGTTTGAATTTAGGAATAGTTGGTTAGAGATGAACCAACGTTGAATGGAGTCGAAATCCTTCTGTAGGCGGTGTGCCACGCACTAGTGGCTGGGCCAGAGGCAACAGTACTGTATCGTCAGCTGACATATGGATAGCTGCCAGGGGCAGGCGGGCAGGCAGGTCATTTAAAAAATAGAGAACAACAGCGGACCGAGAACAGATCCTTGGGGACTCCTACTGGTGACAGGGAGGGAGGTGGATCTAGCCGAGCTTAATGCGACTGATTGGGACCGACCTGTCAAGTAAGAGTGGAACCAGTTATTTGCATTGTCAGACAGTCCAGCTTGAGCCAGTTTAGCCAGCAGCAGGGGATGGGAGACCGTATCGAAGGCTTTCGCCAGGTCGATAAATATGGCTGCTGTTATATCCCCTTTGTCCATGCCCGTAAGGATGGCGTTTGTGAGGCGCAGGAGGGAGGTGGTGATGGAGTGATTTTTTTCTGAAGCTGGCCTGGTAGGGGGTGAAAAATGATACAGTATCTAGATAGTGGTGGAGCTGGGAGAGTACAAGGCGCTCTTGAATTTTGGCTACAATGGGGAGCAGGGATATGGGACGGTAGTTGGATGGGGAGGAGGGTTCCCCTCCTTTCGGTAGTTTGGGTGTTTCCTTGCTTGAGTCCCACTCGAGCTGCTGCCAAATCGCTCCATTTCTGCTGTCACTAAGTGGGCAGAGTGAGCACTTTTCAAAGATGTAACTGTTTGCCAGAAATCATTTAGAGTAATAACGAAAATACAGTTTGTCTAACCTGCTTTTCTTTGCAGTGAGAACTGTGTTTGCCTAGCCCTCCATTCTGGTTGAAGTGCTGAACTGGACCAATCAGTGTGGGGGGACCTTTGAAATGGAGCCTGCTGCTGGCAAATCAGAACTTGGACTCTCATTGTGGAGCCAGCCACCTATGTACTGTATGGCCAATGGTTCTTGGAATTGTAGTTTGGACTTTGGCGCCTTTTTGCACCAACAGGGGAGTCTGATTGTGAGTGACAGCCAAGCCAGCCAACTGAACTGGGAGGAACTCAAAGGAAATGTCCGCTCTGTCTACTGGAAAGATCAGATCAGTTTGGGCAGTGAAGAGACAAGGAGCTGTGTGCTTCTTTGGTGTGTAGTTTTAGTGCGGGAAACGTGTGTAAGGCCCTAAGTTTCGGTCTGCAGCTTGTGCAAATGCCTGTTCGGACTGAATCCGACCTGTGAGGAGAATCAAGGAGATCTGAAGAGTAGAAACCAGGCTCACCCTGTAGAAGACTGGAGAAATTGCTGAATCGTGCTCAGTCTGTCAGGAACTGCATCTGCTGTGTGTTCTCCTGGGTATTGTGCAGTAATTACGATCGGGATAGAGAAGCAGCCTTCCTGGTATAGTACTTTCCTTTTACATATAAATGTGTGTAGTGCTTGTGGGGACTCGCGTTTCAAATCCCCTGTACAGTGATTTGAGTGCATGAGGCAGGAAGTAAACCCCAGCTTAATCCAGCCTACATCCATTTGCTTTAAACTGCAGTGGGGTCCAGTCTACAAGGACCTTGTCCACATGGTCTGCTCCTCCTGGCAATTCAGGGCAATCTGACTTCCATCCAGTTCCCAGCATTGAGTTTGTGAGTACAAAGCAGAGTAGCTCTCTGCCATCTGTTTATCAAATTGCAAGTGTATCATCTAATTGTTTTTTTTTTTTTTATTTTTTCACGAACTGAGCCAACCGGCTCTGGATTACAATTTGGGTATTGTGCCAGTGTTTTTCCATCACAGGACCCCAACCAGCTGCACCAATCCTGGCTAGCCCCCATCCTGGGTACCCAGGAAAGTGACAATTTGGGACTCTGAATATGCGACAGTACTGTGATTATTAATGTGTTTAACCTAATTAACCTGATTTCCTTCCTTGTTACAGCTCCTTAAATAAATCAGATCTGTTTGTTTCAGCAAAGTTACACTGTCTGAGGTATCTGTTTATGTTAAAGTATTGTACTGTGGCTTTTGCATTGTATCATCATGTTTTACAGGGGTCCCCAGCGTCCAGTCGACAGAGCCAGTCCTGGGGGTAAGTGTACATTGTGAAGATATTCCTGATGCATTGTGTGGGCCACTAGTGGGAAGAAAGGGGGGTTACGGTGTCCCAGAGGGCTGTGACCAAGTTAGTTTAACTACTGCAAACCCTGACCTCTGGGTGGAGGCACTCGCCATTGGACCTAGGCCCCTCAACCTGTCAGTAGTCAGTCAGGCAGGGTTAGAAACCCTTGGGATAGCGCCACCTGGGGGTTGGTTACATATTGTTTTTTGAGCAGTGGTTCCATGGCTGCAGAATTTTCTGCAGAACTTGCATCGAGCTGCAGAATATATGTAGCATCATGAAATGTTGTGATTGTGTTGATTTCTTGAATTCAGATATTGTTTTTCCCATAGTGGCTTGGTTGTCCTCGACCTCCTCGTTAATGGGGAAATCCTTCCTCTATGTTCAGCATGTGATGTTATTGATGACATCACACAATATTGCACCCAGTGACGGGACTGCATTCTGCCACAATAAAAACTTACATGCAAAAAAAAAAGACTGCATTCTGCCACAGAAATGAATAATTCATGCCACAGAAATGAACAAATGCAAATGCTGTTGCAGAAGCCTATCAGCCCTGCCTCAGAAACCAGTGCTGAAGAGAACTAGGGGCCCTGCCTGCTGTCACTCTCCCAGTCTTAAGATCCTTCTGCTTAAATAAAAATGCACAGATATTTTCAGCCGGATATTAACTGTTCTGTTCTAACAGGGCCTCCTATATCCACTTAGTTCATACTTTGAAATGACTTCTTAGAGCGTTCACTGTAACAGTCGTTATGGGATCTGCAGTGTTACAGATGGCCATGGACAACACTTTTGGAGCCTGTTTTAGAGAGAAAGAGGGGGAGCTGAAGAGAGACCCAGAGACAGAAGACGGGATGAACACCTGGGATATCCCATTTCTTTTCAAGTAGCACCATAGGATCTTTACCATCTGGACAGCCATCAAGGATGGGCTCAAAATACAATATTTTAATAACTTATCTGAGTACTAGTATTTCCAAGCAGTGCATTACCCACTTCTTTGTGTGAGGCACAAAGTGTCACCCAGCTTGAGTGTGCTGCTAAGTGAGCTTTATTACCACAGCCTGATCAGGGTACTACACATGAACTGAAACTATGGGTTAATACCAGTAAGGGTTAAAATATCCAATGGCCAAGTTATCAGCAGGATCAAGGAAAGGGCAGGCTTAGGAGGTTAGGGATGGTTTGGCATACACAACTTTAAGCAGAGCAGCATCTCACAGCAGTAGTTTAAAATGTTTTGCAGCTGTTAACCAGCATGACTAGTAGCTGTAAATGTCTGCTAGCCCCAGGCATTCCTCTGGCTCATCTGGAGTATTTGTTAATTTCAACCTCCTCCAGTATAAGCTTGTGGGGCTAAGGAAGGCAAATTTTACTAGTCTTATACAAAATCTTCCGTCACTTGACTAGAGGGCTGCAGAGTGATGATGTGTCACGTGATGCAGAGTTTATAAAAGCTGGGACATATTCATTTTTGACTATGATCACTGAAATAAGGCCATGCAGTAGTGTTGCCACTTGCTATGCCGACATCCTGGTTTTGGGAATGGACTTGTCACCTGGGGTCTGGCTGGGGAGGGAGAATCCAGTGTGTCCCAAAGACAGCTGTCCTATTTCGGGTTGGGGGGAATAGGATGTCCTGCTAATAGACAGCTATCTGGAATAGGTCAGATAACCAGGAGGGGAAATCTCCAGTCTGCTATGAACAAAGTTGGCACCCCACCACAGGCTTTTGCGCAACTAACAGGGCAAGCCACGCACCACAACTGTGGTCTTGGGTATGCAGCAGGACAATAGGTCTCTGAAGAGGTCAGTGACTGGACTGAGAAGGTAGTACGGGGGGGTGCAGAGCAAAGGACACAGAAACAGATTAAAAAACACACACACACAAAAGTAGAGTTTTTAGAAGCAAAAGAATGAATTTTACAGTTCTGAAGCAAATGCAGTTATGATAAATATCCCCAGTATACTTCTAAATTGATTAGAATGATTATGTGTTTCCTGTAGGGTAGGGGAGTTATTAGCATATAAGATAACCTAATTGGTTTTTTTTTTGGGGGGGGGGACGTTAAGCACAGAAGTATCTGCAGACACTGCTTTCTGGTATGCAAAGTGCAGTACATTGTAATAATGGAACATGTCAGGGGGTTTTTCTGCCTTTCCGTCTAAATCCTCTGGGTGTTGCACAGACAGGGCATAGTTTGATTAAAGTGTATTCATTACTGGTTGATGTAATGTGTGTGTGTCTGTGTTTTACGTTGCTGTTTGGATTCCTCTTCTCTTCCACTTATTAACTCATGGACCATGTACTTGGTTACATTTAGTTTTGTAGCCTTCCTCAATGCTTCTCTTAGATGTAAATGGACATTATAGACAGTGATGTATGGCTCGGAGTACGAACTCTAGCGTAGTGGTTCTCAAGCCTCAAGTCCTGGTGGCCTCCGAGTGTAGCCACCAGAACTTGCTGGCGGCCTCCTTATTTTCTCTCCAAACCGCCTGCTGTACCCCTACTCCCTGGCTGTAGCATTCTTCTATTAATACAGTATACAGTAAATCAAGTCAGTGCTGTATTTTCACTTGAAATGAATCTCTTACATTTGTTTAAAAATGTAGGGAGTTGTCCATTCCATTGCCTTTGTAATTGGAGCTCTAACAAGCTCTGTGGCCACAGAAAATTGTGCTGGTTGCCACATCTGAGAAACGCTGCTTTAGAAGATATCACATCTACTCTGATCCTAGTCTCTCCAGTGTATGGTACTGAATCCCACAGCCACTGCTTACTGCGTGACCCTGAGCAGGTCACCTTAACTCATTAATCTGTCTCTGCACTCTTTGAATCTTCCTGTGTGCTGAAAAGGGTTGTAACATTCTCTCCACTTCCTCTCCCAGATTTGTAAAACTCTTTGGGATACAGTTTGTATGACAGACACTATATGCAACCAAATTCCTTTCATTTCTCCAGTAGCAGTTTTTGTTGGCAGGGGGTGCTCTCAGGTACCCCAGATAAAGTTCTTGATGCGATTGTTATATGCAGTGGTGTGCATGAGTGGTCAGGGCAACTCACTGTGACTCTTGGTCCAGCCTCTTAGGAACATGGAACCATAGACAGTGACTGCAGAAAAAGACCAATTGTTCATCTAGTCTGCCCATAGAAATCCCAGGATCTATTGTGAATGCAGGGTTCTAGCCCTCACTATCCCCACCTATCCTCCCCTCCCTGCTGCTGCTGCCTTGAGCAACCACTAACCCTTCATTGTGCCCCAGCCGTGCTTGAAACCACTTACGGTTTTGGCACCCACCACGTCACCTGGCAGGCTGTTCCACAGCTCAGCCACCCTTTCAGTAAAATAAAACTTTCTCATGTCTCTCTTGAGTTAAGGGTTCTGTGTTCTGAGCATAGTCAGTGATTGCAGTAGCATATTTTCCTTGTAGAACAATTCAGTTATCTGTGCTCCTCTTATCTTTTAGGAGCAAAGTTAGAAGCAGGAGCTCCAGGCATCGGGAGAGTTGTGGGGGAGTCCAGAAGGGACATTGGGATGCAGGTCGGGCTTTTGCTATTAATTTGGCAGAGTTCAAAGCTAGATCAGAAAGCTATTGGGCGAGCAGGAATCCATTACATTAGTAGGTGGGCCAGTAAGTTATTTTACGCTGCGGCATGCTGGCAAGAAACAAGCATGTCGGCAGCCAGCACAAGCTAGTATGTACATGGTCAGGTAGAGTATAAGTAGAGAGCAGCCGGTAGACAACTACCCATGTAGTCGGGCAGGTACAGGATGAGTGGGTGTGGTTTCAAGGGCTTTTATTGGGAGTTTGGAAACAAGTGTGTGAACCAGTGGCATCACAGCAGGCAGGGAACAAGCGTATGTACACTCTCTGGCTATGAGAGAGCGTGCAGACAGGTGGGAAACGTGTTTTTATGTGGAAGGATGGCAAGGAAAGAATGACAGCATCGACTAGGGGCCAACAGTTAAATAAAAAGGAGGTGACTGAGCAAAAAGTGAAAATTATATGTTTTACTGTCAGTAGACAGAAGAAAGCTGCTTGCAGTGGGAATTCCTGTTGAGTAATATATAAAATGTGGGTAGGAGCAAGGCCAAGATCTGAAGGAGCACAAATTTTAGGGTACAATTTGGATTTACCATGCTCCTCTAATTTGGAGGTGCACACTGAAATAAATCCTTACTAGCCCTGCTCTTGACACCCCCCCAGCAGTTTCCATTCATGCCCCTATGTTCTTGAACTGTCATTTATGTTAAACAGTTCTTCATATATATCTTATAGATGCATATATTTGAGGTCCTAGTAAAGCCATTAGTTGGAACCCATGACATCTTCATGACCTATAAATTCAACTTTGCAGCTTACTGTCCCCTCCAGTCTGGTTTTAGGTTAAGGCATAGCACTGGGGCTGGGCCACTACTGCAGCGGTAGGGCTACCACTCACAGTGCTGATGACCTGGGTTCAGGAATGTGCGGGGGCCATCGGAGGGCAGCCAGAAGGAGGAAGATTGAGCATCCCAATGGATGCACTCCTCCTCCAGGGAGGGAGGATCCATTTATCTGCTGCTGTATTCCACTTGGGTGACCACAGATGGCAGTGTAGTGGATAGCATCAGAAGGGGACGCTGGAGCGAGTGCCATGACCATGTGGGATTGTTGCCATGCCGACACCCAGTGAAGCAGCACGCTCCTGTGGGGAGGGCCAGACTAATAAAAAGGGGAAAATGGGGAACGGACTGGGGAGATGTAGCCCCTGCCTGCCCACCATGCTCCATGCTGGACTCCTCCTGCAGCCTGTCAGAGGGACACACCAGGATCTTCACTTTTGCTGCGGGTGGTCAGATGGACTATGGGAAAGTAATGCCAAAGTGGCTGTAGGCATACCAGTGGGCAGCACAGCAGCCTGGCAGGTATGTGTGGAGAAGTTTCAGGCAGGTGGAAATAGGGCTTGGTAAAGTGGTGGAAAGCGGTTCCACCTAAGTACCCAGGAGGATAAAATATGTTCAGAATAAAAAGAAAGGCACAGCGCTGAGACTGCATTGGTTAGGGTGCGTAATGACCTCCTAAGGGTAAGGGACAGGGGGAATGGTCAATTCTCATTCTCTTTGATCCGTCCTCAGTGTTTGACACGGTAGACCATGGGTTGCTGTTGGACCATCTGAAGGAATATGGTGGATTCACTGGCACTGTCATCTACTGATTTGAGTCCTACCTCAGGGATAGGACATAGAGGGTAGTGATGGGAAATTTCTCATCTTCCCAATGCCTCTGCTTTGTGTCTTGCCTCAAGTGGTTGGTCAGTTCTCTCACCTGTGTTGTTTGCCATGTATATGTCGTCCCTGGGATGGGTCATCAGGCAATACTGGGTTTTGACTGCTGTGCAGTTGGTACCCAGCTGTATCTGTCATTTGCACCTGGAGCACCTGATTTGGTTGAAGTGCTAAATTTGTGCCTGGCCTAGATCCAAGACTGGGTAGCATCTAACTTGCTCAGACTTAACCCGGACAAGACTGTAGTACTGGCAGTTGAGCATGGCCATGGGGGAATTGGTGGGGTGGGGTTGCAGCTGAAGAAGTGACTGGGCTTCAGCTTGGGTCGTTGGGAGGGCACTCGAAGAAGTGACAGGGCTTTAGGCTTGAAGCCTCCACTTAGGTGATATATCTTGGGGTTATTCTTGATGAGAGGCTAACACCTGATGCTTGGGTATCACCTGTAGTCCAGAGTGGCTTTTACTATCTACGGAACATCAGCCAGATTAAATCCCTTATCCCATCTAAGGACCTGCCAGTGCAGGTGCATATGTTTGTCACGTCTAGTGTTGACTATTGTAATGCACTGTACTTCTGGATCAGTGGTAGTGCCCAGCAGCACCTGTAGCCAGTGCAAGAGGCAGCTGTTAGGTTTTTGACAGGCCTACCTTGGTCATGTCACCTGACCCCGATCCTGTGTGAACTGCAGTGGCTGACAATGAAGTAGCATGTTACCTTCAAGGTTGGGTTACTGTCCTATAAGGTCCTATATGGATTTGGCCCTGGCTACCCATATGAACTCCTGAATTCCTCTCTCCCCCCCCCCCACCTAATCCTTACACACTCTCCACACCACCAAGGTGGGTCTCCTGTCAGCTCAAAGGCCAGGGTTAAGTTCTTGGGGAGACTGCACTTTTGAAGTTACTGGCCTAATGCTTTGGAATGCGTTACCTAGGGCATTGAGGGAGGCCTCTTGGTGGAGGCCTTTAAGTGGGGCTTAAAGCATACCTGTTCAGAGAGGCCTCTGGAGATCAGGTATGACCTTTGGATATATGCATCTTAGTTGATGCTACTTATGTATTTATCTGTTTATTAATGCGTTTTGTTACTGTGTGTGTGTTGTATATTCATTTTAATTTTGCATTTTATATTCTCACAAGCCCTGCATTTGTTGACTGTTCTTAAGTTACTTGTTCTGTAAGACTTCCTGAACCTCCAGGGAAGAACGCCCTATAAATAAACATTCTACTACTACTGTTTCGCATACTTTCTCTTAAGTAAAGCCCATCATTATGCATCGTTTTTGACAGAAAACGTATCTTACTTATAAATATTTTCACTTCTTTGTTGTATTTTGTTTGAACTGCAGTATTTTGTTTTATTATTTCTCCTTTCTCTTGGGTCCCTGTCCTCAGCGCCCTAACCCCTTGAACGCTCAAGGAGCTACTACCCGTATCACTTACCCCTCGCAGTGCCTTGAGTGCCAGTGTTAATTACTGGAGAACCAGATAAGGAACTTAAAAATTGGATGATTGAATCCAAAACCTGCAACTAAAACTTAACACCGAAAAGTGCAAGGTTATGCACTTGGGGAGGGAGGTTCCGAGGACTGAATAATGGAATGGGGTTGGGGTGGGATCACAGCAGACCTTAGAGGAGAGGGATCTATGAGTTATAATAAGCTACAGCCTAAAGACCTCAACCCAATGGAACAAGGCATATAGGAAGGCTAGCAGGATGTGGGGTGCAATGGTAGATACTTTTCAAGTAGAAAGAAAGAAGGAATTCTACTCCTGTACAGGTCCTTGGTGAGGTCACATGTTGGTACTATGTATGGATCATCTAATAAATGACCAGGACTGCCTACAGGTCCAAAGAACAGTGACCAAAATTATTCATGGCCAACAGGGGATGATCTATGATGAAACCCTGTCTGACCTCAATATGTACTCCCTGGAGACCAGGAGAGAGGGAAGCATGACTGAAACCTTTAAGTATCATAGGGAAGCTACCCCTACAGGGCAAAGTCCCAACCTTTTTACTTTTCTTCACAGGACAGTGATTCTGCAGACCTATGGATTCCCTGTTCTTCCAGGATTGCCTGATAGATCTTCTAGCCCTGGCAGAGGCACACCATGTATGGTGGCCAGTTCCCCTGTGCCTTTGCATCCAGCTCCTCTTCTCCCAGGCCATGTTGGTCCTTTGGGGCCTTTGACCTGGGAACAGTTCAGATCCCAGGCTGTGGATTTCCCCCAGTACATTAGGGCCATGGATGAACAGGTCTTTCAGCCAATTCCATCTCCGCAGGTTCCTTGGCCTCCTCGTCTTCCTCCCTTGAGGAAGAGGAGCCATCTGTCCACCTGTCCTCTGACGCTGATCAGGCCCAGTATCAATGCTTCTTGGCGAGACTGGTCAGGGACCTGCATATCTCCTATTTGGTCCGTCGCAATACTGAGTGTAACCCCTAGATGGCGCTATCCCAGGGGCTACTACCCCTGCCTGATTTGCCACTAACAGGTTGAGGGGCCTGGATCCAATGGCGGGTGCCTCCACCCAGAGGTCAGGGTTTGCAATAGTTAAACTAACTTGGTCACAGCCCTCTGGGACACTGCAACCCCCCTTTCTTCCCACTAGTGGCCCACACAATATATCAGAATTACCTTCACAGTATACACTTACCCCCAGGTCTGGTTCCGCACTGGGACCTCCTGTGAAATGAGATACAGTGCAACAATCACAGTACAGTACTTTAACATAGACAACAATTTCAGGCAGTATAACTTTGCTGAAACAAGCAGCTCTGATTTATTTAGGGGATATAACAGGACGGGGAAATCAGGTTAATTAGCTTATCACTTTAATAATCTACCTATGGCTCTGTGCACAGGCCTATCCCTATCAGTTACTGTCCCTGGGTACCCAAGCTCTAGTGGCTAGTCCAAACCGTGGCAGCTGGTAGGGGCCTTTCACATAGAGAAAAGAGAATTAAACAGTCAGCAGTACAGTAATTCCATTTGGTTTAATGTGGCAATTCAACAGGAGCGACCTGAATTAGTACTCACGACCTCCAAATAAGATAGGGTCCTTCAGTGTCAGCAGGGCTCACTTGAGGTGCACAAACCTCTTCACACATCCATATAAAGAAAGCACTATACCAGGCAGGCTGCATCTGTATCCCGATCGCAATTACTGCACAATACCCGGGAGAACACACAGCAGATTCAGTTCCTGACAGACCGAGTGTAATTTTCAGCAGTTCCTCCAGTCTTCTACAGGGTGAGCCTGGTTTCTACTCTTCAGAGATCCTTTGATTCTTTTCACAGGACGGATTCAGTCCTAACAAGCTGCAGACTGGAACTCTGGGCCTTACACACATTTTTTGACTAAAACTGCACACTGAAAAAGCACAGGGCTCCTTCCTTCTTCACTGCCAAAGCTCAACTGAAACTCCAACCGACAAAACCGGGCACTTCCTTTGAGTTCCTCCCAGTTCTTGACTGGATTGGCTGTCACTCACAATAGACTGCTGCTGTTGGTCCAAAAAGGTGCTGAAGTCTAAACTACATCTCCCAGAGTCACTGCCCATACAATCCTCTTGTGGCTGGCTCAGATTATGAGTCCAAATTCTGATTCATCAAGGCACCATTTTAGAGCTAGCTTACCCACACTGATTGGTCCAGTTCAGCAGTTCAAAACTAGAATGGGAACTAGCAGACACAGTTCTGACTGCAAAGAAAGCAGGTTAGACAAACTGTAATTTCATTATTACTCTAAATAATTTCTGGCAAACAGTTACATCTGTCAGATAGGTTCCTTTGCACTCTAGTGACTGCAAAAATGAAGTGAATTGGCAGCTTGAGTGGTACTCAATCAAAGAAACACACAGTCCCCCATACAATTAATTATGTCTGCAAGCAGACAGCTCTTAAAGAGACAGTACCAGAGGTTCTAAAACACTCACTGATAAATGGCTTAAATGCCAAACACCATTCAGGCTTGGAGCATTCAAGCAAGCTCCTGGAAGTCTTTTGGGAACCCCCATTTGCAGGGGGTTACACCCTTCCTGGTTTGGGAAAGCTTGACGTCCGCCAAAGTACTCTACAAGTTTCAACTGCAACCATATACATTTGCATTAGGCTCGCATATGTAATCATCAGTCAATATATCATTTTACCAAGAACACATTTCTGAAACATTGCAGTACGTCACTCTTTACACAGTATTACATACACATTGTACCATAACTCAAGTTATTACCTCTTGTACATGAAACCTGAAGAGAGGGGCCCTTCCTATCAGTTACCTTGGGGCTGGATGGGGCAAGGCACCATACTTAGAGGGCAACACAAGTAACTTGAGTTAGCACTGATGCTCAGTTTGGGCAATGAGCTGGACACATACACTCCTTTATGGACAACACTGAGAGGAAGTCCACAGGCCTCCCAAGTGAATCATAACTGAGGCGCACTACAGGCTTTACAGCTCGACCAGTCTTCTAGGGGAACTGTTATAGTCTCTGCACTCTGAGCCTCATTTTCAGCATTGTCCTCACTTGTCAGGGAGTCTCCATGGGGTAGAGAGCTAGAACTTGGGGCACTTTCAGCTCCAGGAGTTACAGTTTCTGAGTCCACAACATTTGGCCTGCATGGAGAGCTTTGGACACTGGCAGTGGACTGTCAGGGCACTCAAAATACTCTCTTGTTCGGGTGTATCACCAGTCTGCCCCAATCTATCATTTTCCTCCCTGAAAGCTCAAACAGTTCAACCATGCACAATGATTCCATTTCATCTGATCTGATGCTTTGCACTTCACTTTCTGGGAGCATTGGCTCCAGGGATGAAGCTGGGGCTTAGACAGTCCAGAAGGCCCAGCTTCATCTCCAGTATTGACTAGGGATTGCCCTCAAACAATTGACTCAGTTCAGAAGAAGGATAGTATTCAAAGTCACTCTCACTTTCTTCCGATATGGACTGACAGTCATGCTCAACTGGGACTTGTGGAGGGAACACTTTAACTTTGCTTCTGTAGGTGCAGACTTTCTTGATCTTTCTAGCAGCAGCTCTAGTCACTGGTCCAGAGGGGCATCTTCTAGGGCTCAGACTCAATTAAGATTTGTCCAATGGGCAGTAAATGATTTCTATGCATTGTTTTACATCTTTTGAATTATTCTCAGGCCTTACTTTGTACACTGGCAGATCATCTAGTTTGCCCACTACAATGTGGGAGATGGTGCCATCTGTCAGCAATCTTGTGCTTGCTATGCAGTCCCAGATTTCTTAGCAATACCGATCTCCTCCTGGAGTTCCTGTGCTTTCACCTTTTATCATACCTTTCTTTGTTGGCCAGATTTCTTTTGGCAGCCATGGTTTGAGCCAGTTGGCACTATGAGTTAGCTGGGCCTTTAACTTTGCACATACTGTAAATAGTTGTCAGCTTGAACCCCATCAGGAGAAACCCCAAAACACACATCTACTGGTAGTCGAGCTTCTTCCAAACATCAGGCGGTAGGGGAGAATCCAGTGGCATCACTTTTGGTGCAGTTATAAGCATGTACCAGGGTGCTAATTTGTTGGCTCCATCTAGGCTTGTCCTTTGGGTGCAGGGGTGCCTAGCATATCTAGCAAAGTGTTGAAACGTTCAGGCTGTGGGTCCCCTGGAGGTGGTAAGGAGTGGTTCTGGACTTCAGACTCCCACAGAGAGAAAGCATCTCTTTGATCAGACGACTCTCAAAGTCTCTCCTTGATCAGAATGGATTCTTTGTGGAGCCCCATAGTGAACAAAAAGTTTTCTACAAGTACTTTGGCCACAGTGGATGCTTTCTGGTCTTTGGTGGGGAAAGCTTGGGCATATCTCGTGAAATGGTCAGTGACCACCAGCACATTACTGATATTTCTTTGATCTGACTCCAAACTCAGAAAATCAATACAGACCAGCTCCATGGGTGCACTGTGGTGATGTTAACAAGGGGGCAGCCCTCTGAGGCAAAGCTTCCTCTGTAGGCAGCTTAATTACAAGTTCAATGTGTTGCTCCACATCAGCCCCCATCTTAGGCCAATAGAATCTGGATCTCACCAAGTCAAGTGTTCTGTCTATACCAAGGTGCCCCATGTGGTTGTGCAAGGACCTCAGTACTGAGTCTCGAAGGCAGTGGGCAGCACTAGTTGTTGTTTGTCTACTTGTCCCCTCTGTCTACTGTTTCTCTGTATAACAGTTTATTGATCAGTTTCAACTTAGGACTTTCTTTGTATAACAGTGCAGTTCTCAAATCAGTGGAGCGTAATTTGGACACATCTTTCCTGCATAGAGGGCTTCTAAAGCTGCTTTGATCATGGGATCGCGAGTTGAGCCCGTCAATACTGTCATTGTCCAGCTGAGGCAGTGCACCAATGTCTATTGCAGAAAAGTGGCAATAAGCAGCAGGTATGCAATTCAGAGGCTCCCAAGCAATCCACCATGCAGTCCACTGCGCCCGTGGACATTTGTTCCTCCCTGTCAAACTTCGGCAGAGTGCCCGAATGTCAGGTTCTGCCAATCGGACCCAATCATTCTGGGGAACAGGCCTCCGGGAGAGCATCAGCATCTATGTGGTCAGACCTGCTCGGTATTCGAGAGCATAGTCATATGTAGATAATGCAGAAAGCCACCTATGGCCAGTGGCATCCAACTTAGCTGAGGTCTGCACATAGGTCAAAGGATTATTGTCAGTTTTACTAGTATTTTAGCCCCATACAAGTACTCATGGAATTGGTCAACAATAGCCCACTTCAAAGCTAGAACTCTAACTTATGTACAGGATAGTTATTTTCGGATGGGGTCAGGCTTCTACTGGCAAAGGCCACTGGTCTCAGGCCATTCTCGTGTCTTGGTACAACACAGCCCCCAACCCTTGCAAGCTAGCATCAGTGTGCAGGACGAAGGTTTTCTTGGATCGGCATAGGCAGCACTGGAGCATGGGTAGTTGATATATGATCTCATGAAAAGCAGTCTCACAATCAGGAGTCCAGCGGGCCCCAAATACTTCACTCGGATGAAAATACACTTTTCAGTCTTGAGGGACGCTGACTTTGGTATTTTTTGGGTTGGGGATACCCTTGTAAGGCTTAAGTAAAGGCGGATCACTCTTGAATAGTCCTTGATGAAGCGCCATAATAACCACAGAATCCCAGGAATCTTTGCAGTTCTTTAGATTTTGGGCTGTGGCCAGTGGTCAAGGCCTCAACTTTACTCGGTCGGTCTCTATTCCTCGGTGGATACTATGTGTCCCACATACTTTACTGATGTTTGAAAGAATTGACACTTATCAATGGACAGTTTAAGGCCAAAGTCCTCCAGTCGGTCCAAATACCTTAAATAATCTATCTCATGTTCCTCCAGTGAGCTGCCAAACACAATAACATCATCTAGGTATACCAGGCACTCTAGTAAGTTCATGTCCCCACTGCACGCCCATCAATCGCTGAAAAGTGGCTGGGGCACCTGAAACCCTTGAGGCATCCTCATGAATTCATAGAAGCCAAGCGACAGATAAAGGCCGTCTTCTCACGGTCCTCTGGGGCCATCGGATCTGGTAGTACCCACTGCGGAGAGCCAGCACAGAGAACCACTTGCTCCCGCTTAGGCAGTCCAGCATCCTGAATGCGGGCATTGTGTACTGATCAGGGATAGTCCACGGTTTAAGGTGCATAATCCACACACATCCTTACTGTTCCATTCTTTTCCTCACTACCACAATGGGGGAAGCATAAGGGCTTCTGGATTTTGTATTACACCAGCAGCTAACATCTTGCAGATGCCGTCTCACATCATCTATGTCAGCAGGTGCCAGGCGTGCCGAGACCTCTCACTAAATGGTTCTTCGTCATGCACGGATATTGTGCTCAGCTCCTTGCACAATCCTACATCCCATTCCTTTAAAGAAAACACCTGGTCTCTCTGGGCAAGCTTCTCACTGATCCTCACTTTCCATTCAGCTGGCAGCGGGAGTCGCTGAAATCAAACAAGTCAGGCGCTATTTGTCATTCTTCCTTGAACTCTGTTGCTGGGTAGCACTGCAGTGTCTGCACAATGCACATTAGCCAGGATGCAACCTCTGTTTACTCGAATGTCTCTTTCAGACACATTATGAACTTGGACCATTACCCTTCTGGCATAAGCATGGGCTCTAGGGGCAAAACACTAGGCTTGACCAGCAGTCCCTCTGGCAATTTTCCATCACCTGGTGCATCCAACATTAATATTTTTTCTTAACATCCTTTCTGATACGGACCTCTCCCTGTAAGGTACACTGGGCATTTGGCGCCAGGATCAGAGACTCCAGGATCCTTCTTCCATACAATTCCACCGGTTCCTCTGGTTCTGTTTTTTCAGCATCTCTCTGTGCCTCATAGGCCTTCTTAATTAAAGCCGGAACTCTTAAAGCTCTACTAGTCTTTGACCCTGTTTTTCATAACACAACTGTGCCAGCCTTCCAACATATGAGCATTTGTTCCAATCAGCAAAGGGACACCATCATACAGTCCAGTGGGGGACACACTAAGGCTAGGGTCTCTACTTGTTCGCCACTCCAGCCACGGAGGTGGGGAAAGACAGCCAAATTCGATATACCCGGAATAGGGGTAGGTCTTCTCACTTAACCCCCATACATGCAGTCCTTCTAATGGTTGTAAGGGTACGTCTGACAAATGCTTCTGATACCAATCCTGGAACATAATTGTCACTTGGGAGCCACTGTCTAATACAGCTCTTGTAGACACTCCATTCACCTTTACAGTGGTCTCCATGGAGGGACCCACTATTCTGGACCAGTCTGGAGAGGCGGTAGTGGGGGCCTGGGCAACTGACCTTGCCACAAGGACTGGAATTAGCATTTTGTGCCCTCACTGGGATCATGTCGGCACCTCTTAACCACTGATTTCTTCTCCAAGCTCTCCTTGTAGCCTATATGCAACTTTGTCAGTGTCTTTGGGACTGGCATTCCTTTCATGTGCCCATCTTTCCACAATTATAGCAAAACATACTTTCTGGAGTTTGAGCTACGAGGCGCCACACTGGGAGCCAGGGCGGGGTATTACTAACTGGAAACCTGGCTGCCATCTCTGTTCGCGGCGTGATAAGCATTTGGAGACATCTCGTCAGTTTCTCCACTTCCATGGTCAAGGAATTGAGTTTGAGCTGTTATCAGCAGGAGATACATGGGTGGGTACCCCACCCCATAGCAGATGCAGTCGGATATAGGTCAGGGCCTGCACTTGCAGGCGTGGCCTTCATAAAGGGACTGTTTTTGAATTCTCGGATCTCTCTCAACAGTTCGCCCCATTGTGGCATATCTTTTTCCTTGTCAGAGCACTCATTGACTGTCAACCTCTGCCCCTGAACTTCACTTGATGGGTCACCCTCAGTCACTGGTCGTAGCCACAGCTGTTGGTGCAGGTACCTCCCGAGGTCGCCTTTTCTCAACTCCTCGAATTTCTCTCATTAACTCATCATAGGAGGGTGGGGATTCCAGTCGATTTGCCAGGGCGAAACTGAAGCAACAGCAGTTCTGAGAAGGGGGCAGACTTATGATTCTGTCCAGTCTGGTTCGGTCCAGTTCAATCGCTGGCAAACTACCCTTTCTGAGGCATTCTTGCAACAATTTTTCCAGCCGAGAGACATACACAGACAACAACCCCTTGGTACTGTTTGCATTTCTTACTCTCCACCATAGGTCCTCATCAGAATCTGGGCTCCCATACATTCTCCAAGGCCTCAAGATAGGCCTGTGCAGTCCTTCAGGGTTACTGGGTCTGCTTAGCACGGATGGTAGCCAGGGCAGGACCCCTGGAGGCTCTCACTAACCCTCTTTAAGCTTCCGAATTGCCATTCTAGCACTTGGGGCAACATAGTCTATCCAGGTCTCCCAGTCATCCTCTCCTGGGGGTGGGAGGTGCCAGAGAAGATCCTCAACCTTCGTAAGAGTCGTGACTCAATGGCAGGTGCAGAAATAGGAGTCTGCATTGGTTCAGCCACCATACGGGCACTGGAGCAGGAGAGGGTGTTGGGGGAGGAACACCCCCAGGTGGCAAGAATAGTTTCTTCAAGTCCTCCACAGTTTTCCCCTCTCCCAGCAACCATTCAGCAAATTTCTCCTCAAAAGTTTCAGATAGTGGTGGGGGCTGATTCCCCCCCGGGTCTTTACTGTCCTTAGTTATCACTCTCCAAGCAGTGAGGGCTCCCTCTGGGGTAATGGTCTGTGGCACTTTGGAGCTATCTATGGGATCCTTAAACTCTACTAGGGCCAGGAAAGTGTGGGTGAGCAGATTAGCATGCCGACCCACCACCACAGGGTTTTGTAAACCTTCCACCTTGGAAAGTACTCCCTGCACAGTGTCCGTATTGATACCCAGGGGATGTCCAGGATAAGCATAGGCATTTGGGGGTCGATCTCCTCCCAGTACACCACTCCACCAGCCGGTGCACAGCCACTTCTGTCGGGTACCCATTTTTTCTTAACAGTGGTTCGTAAATATGGCCACTAGAGGACACACAATCCCAGCGGTGAGCCTCAAGATGTAACCCCTAGATGGCGCTATCCCAGGGGCTACTACCCCTGCCTGATTTGCCACTAACAGGTTGAGGACCTGATCCAATGGCGGGTGCCTCCACCCAGAGGTCAGGGTTTGCAATAGTTAAACTAACTTGGTCACAGCCCTCTGGGACACTGCAACCTTTCTTCCCACTAGTGGCCCACACAATATATCAGAATTACCTTCACAGTATACACTTCCCCCAGGTCTGGTTCCGGCACTGGGACCTCCTGTGAAATGAGATACAGTGCAACAATCACAGTACAGTACTTTAACATAGACAAATACCTCAGGCAGTATAACTTTGCTGAAACAAGCAGCTCTGATTTATTTAGGGGATATAACAAGGACAGGGGAAATCAGGTTAATTAGCTTATCACTTTAATAATCTACTATGGCTCTGTGCACAGGCCTATCCCTATCAGTTACTGTCCCTGGGTACCCAAGCTCTAGTGGCTAAGTCCAAACGTGGCAGCTGGTAGGGCCCTTTCACATAGAGAAAAAGAGAATTAAACAGTCAGCAGTACAGTAATTCCATTTGGATTTAATGTGGCAATTCAACAGGAGCGACCCTGAATTAGTACTCACGACCTCCAAATAAGATAGGGTCCTTCAATGTCAGCAGGGCTCACTTGAGGTGCACAAACCTCTTCACACATCCATATAAAAGAAAGCACTATACCAGGCAGGCTGCATCTGTATCCCGATCGCAATTACTGCACAATACCGGAGAACACACAGCAGATTCAGTTCCTGACAGACCGAGTGTAATTTTCAGCAGTTCCTCCAGTCTTCTACAGGGTGAGCCTGGTTTCTACTCTTCAGAGATCCTTTGATTCTTTTCACAGGACGGATTCAGTCCTAACAAGCTGCAGACCGAACTCTGGGCCTACACACATTTTTGACTAAAACTGCACACTGAAAAGCACAGGGCTCCTTCCTTCTTCACTGCCAAAGCTCAACTGAAACTCCAACCGACAAATCGGGCACTTCCTTTGAGTTCTCCCAGTTCTTGACTGGATTGGCTGTCACCACATAGACTGCTGCTGTTGGTCCAAAAGGTGCTGAAGTCTAAACTACATCTCCCAGAGTCACTGCCCATACAATCCTCTTGTGGCTGGCTCCAGATTATGAGTCCAAGTTCTGATGTGTCCAAGGCACCATTTTAGAGCTAGCTTACCCCACACTGATTGGTCCAGTTCAGCAGTTCAAAACTAGAATGGGGAACTAGCAGACACAGTTCTGACTGCAAAGAAAGCAGGTTAGACAAACTGTAATTTCATTATTACTCTAAATAATTTCTGGCAAACAGTTACATCTTTCAGATAGGTTCCCTTTGCACTCCTAGTGACTGCAAAAATGAAGTGAATTGGCAGCAGCTCGAGTGGTACTCAATCAAAGAAACACACAGTCCCCATACAACTAATTATGTCTGCAAGCAGACAGCTCTTAAAGAGACAGTACCAGAGGTTCTAAAACACTCACTGATAAATGGCTTAAATGCCAAACACCATTCAGGCTTGGAGCATTCAAGCAAGCTCCTGGAAGTCTTTTGGGAACCCCCATTTGCAGGGGGGTTACATGAGCTTTCGATGCAAGCCTTCCCGGGCGAGTTCAGGGCACACCACTTGGTGATCCCTTCCTGGCTAATTCCATTCCAGGAAGCGTCATACAGCGCCTGGCAGCTTCCATCTGCCACAGTTCCAGCCCCCGTGAACTACCAATGTAGGTAATGTGCACCCCAGGGGGTCTCCAGGCTCTCTGCCTCATCCCACTTTGCGATTGACGCATCTGGACACCCCTACTAGGCGTAGATGTCCGGTCTGCGACTGGCCCCTGGATCCTGACTCTGCGGAGTACGATCATCCGGGGCAGCGAGTGTTCTCTGCGTGGATGATACTTTCCATTGCTTCACATCAGGCGCACCATGCTGCCTATAACAGACATCTGTGGGTGATGCTGGGCCAGGCGCTGGCATCGCTGCCCAATTCTGAGGATACCCGGTAAGCCATAGCCCTCTCTGCGATAGGTCTGGAGCTGGTAAGGCACCAGTCAAGGGCATCTTACGATACCAGTGAAGTTGTTTCATGACTTGCAGGAACAACGACCTGCATTAGGCGGACGGCATGGCTTCACCTTTCGCGGTTGCCACCCTTGTCCTGGCGTAGGGTAATGGCCTCCTCCTTCCGGGGGACCTGTTTTTTCTCCCACAGGGCGAGACAGGTACTGCAGGGGCACTTCCTCCCTTCCCCCAGGGGACGGAGGACACCGCCTCACCCTGATCAGTCCCAGGCCTAACTGGCCAGTGGAGGGCCCTCCCCCCGCCATGTCTTCCCCATGGGGGGGCTGAGGGATGCTGTTCCCTCGGGGAACTACTGGGCCCCTTTGGGGGGCTATAGTACTCACCAACCAGTGATGAATGGTGAAGAGTGACACAGGGAAGATATGAAAATTACGTACCTATCGTAATTCTTGATCTTCCTGTATATCTTCACCATTCGTCACTGAATCCCACCCACATTCCCCTCACAAGGCCTCAATCCCTGGGCTGTGGCCCCCTCCTTGCTCGCCCTCCTCCTCGGGGATCTAGTTAGGTTTCCCCCTCTTTCTTCCTGTGGCCTCCTTTCCCTAGAAAGCGACTGGAAGGCTCTTCGGAGGAGGGTGAGTAGGGCTTTCTTTCTAGCCCAATGGGGAGACTTCTGGTGGGCCCCTTGTCCTGGGTATGATCTCTGGGGTCGGCCCACCCTTTGGGATGCGCAGACTCTTTGGGTCCGTGGGGGGGGAGGCTGATGGGAACTCCCCTCCGCTCCTTTCTATTATTGGTTCCCTTCCTCTTCCTGTTTCCTTCCCCTTTTGGATGTTAATAGGTGAGATCCCCTCTCCTCCCCCACCCCGAACCCTATGGATTCTTCCTGGAAAACGGTAATGGGGGAGGGGTGGGGAATTCTCTCCAAGGGGTGGTTTCCACCCTCAGGGGCTAGGGGCCGGATGGAAGGACCTTCTCCACCTCCTGCAGTTTCAGTAAAGCCGAGTTCTGCCTTGGAAACTACCCAGGTGGTGGGCTGTTTGCCTCCCTGGAGGCTCTGCTGGTTGCAGGCTCTGTGTCCTAGGTGGACGTTGGTCCCTCCTCTCCTTTCCTCTCCCCTTGTTTTTTCTCTCTCTCTCTCTCCTCTTTCCCTTTTCTGCCCTTATTGGCCATCCAGGGACTTGGGCCATTAGGCCCATTCCCTCCCAGATCCTCCTCCTCTGTCCTCTGGTTGACCTATTCCTTTTTCAGTTTATATCCTTTACTTTTACTGTCCCTCAGGCTCCCTTTCCCTGCCCTCGTTTTTCTCTATCCTCTTTTTTCCTCTGTCTCTCTGGCATGCAGAACTGAGGTGGAGGAGGAGCCAATGGCTGTAACTGGCCAACCCATGAGTGCCACGCAGTGCGTTGGCCTTGTGAGCGGTGCCAACTCCTTCCTCCTAGGGGGGAAAAGTTCCCACGGGGTGTTTTCTCTGGCAATCACCCACCAGTGATGAACGGTGAAGATACACAGGAAGATTAAGAATTACGATAGGTATGTAATTTTCTTCTTTTTATGGTTTTGAAATGACTTACCACTGAGTTCTCCTGGCGGTTCAGTTGTGGGCAAGAGGCAGGCGAGCAGTCGGGAAGTAAGGAACTGCCACGGGTGCATGTTGAGATTGGAGGAAATCAGCATGTTTGCCATAATAAACACCGCTATTATGGCAATACGCACGTGTTCTGTGGTGGGCAAATCATTATAAACCTTCATGTACCCCTGATAACGTACTTCAGCAGCCTCTAACTTGTTTGTATCCTATGTGGCTTCAGTATTAATATTTTGTCATCCATATCTTGAAGTTTGTTTGCTCTGTTGATTGTATTTTGTTTACCCTGTTGGTGCCTGTAAAGCCTGCTAAGATACTGTTGCATAAAAGAGGCTATGTAAATGGTGCTGTGTAAATAGCTACATGCAGTGCATTCATTCTTTTGGTTTTCTCTACAGGCTGTCCTATTTAAACTTTATATTTAGTAATTCAGTATGTAAGAGAGAAAAACTGAAGGTCACTGGAGTTTTGTTATTGCCTGTGTGACTGATTTTTGAAGAATTGCTTCTGCAGTGTTCTAAGGATAACTGGAAGTTCATACACCCCTCAGTATTAAGCTGCTGCCTAGAATTACAAAACAAAACTGAAACATTTAAAAAAAAATAGACAAAAACAAATTTCTGATGCAAAAGGGCAGACTAGATGAGCCTACCGGTCCTTTTCTGCCAACACATTCTGTGTTTCTGTGTAAAAAAAAAGATTAAAAGGAAGAAATGCTAGACACGAAAAGGTTAAGTTCCCGCATCAATAAAGTGCGTGCATGTGTGTGTGGCACTTGGGCGTCCCTTGCTGACTGAAGGTTTATATCCTTTCTTTGCCAATCTGCTCCCATCTCAAGAATTCATTACGTTTCAAATCAAAGTTGTCAGTGAATATATTAGCAGATTTTAATAGACTGCCCTGTTGGAAAGAGGGGAAAAGAAAACCACAGTGCTTTATAACTCATCGCTGCCTGCAAGCAGGCAGATTGACTCTCAAATGGCTCAGTTAATGAAAGACACGCTTTGAAAAAGCATGTTCTCTCTATTCAAACAGAGCTGCATCCTGGAGAATTAGTTTTTTTATAAGCCCACTCTCAGAAATTAATAATCCATATAGCATGTAAAAATGGATTTAGCCCACTACAAATCCAAACAAACCTATCTTTAACTTGTTAAATCTAACATGGCACCAGGATTTTTCCGCTCTTTATTCTTGCGAGTTTGTAATCCCTTCAGGAGCTGACCTCAGCAGAATTTTATGTAAGTGCATCGGAAACTTTTAAATAAGATTAGCATTCTGAATGCATTAGGGTTTCTCTCCCCCACCTCCATGCTTGTTTTATTTACAGTTATAGAATATACAAGAAGCTTTGATTAAAAGCAGTACAAGGTAGTGCCAGAGGCAGTGAATAATTTTCTTTTCATTGTATTAAAACTGTCCTCTGTTGGTTCCGTTTTCCAATTTATAGTCTATAATTCGAAGTGGGGGGAAAGTGTATCCTGGTCTAAGATGCCCAGCAAAGACCTAGAAATAAATATTTAAAAATGCTTGTATACACATTTGTGTACTTTTTATACCATATAAGCCTATGACTTGGATTGAAAAACAACAGGATTACTCTAGTTACTGCAGTACGGTTTAAAACTGTGAGAGCAAAAACAGCTAATTTTCTCTTGTATGCACCAGACTGGTTGCCTTCCTTCAGGATTCTTTTTAGCGTTCTCCCAATCCCAGCATGCCCATAACTGCTCATATGGTCCCCACAGCTTAGCCCCTTGATGGGACCTTCAGAGAGGCTTCCTTTCCCTCCAGGACATAGGATTAGGTTCCCAGGGATGCTGGGTCCAAGAGTAATGCTGCTGTCATCCTGGTGACCACCGTTTTCTTTCTGTTTTTGATAACAGATCTTGCTCCCTCTGTCTACTCTGGCGGCACCACACATACATCTCATCGTGGCATTGCACGCGTGCAGCGACTTCATCTGGAGGAGTATGCTCCCCAGAGTTCTGTAAGGGTTGCTGTGATGGTAGAATGAGGTGCCAAGATTTCCCAGATTGGGTCCTGCTCTGCTGTCAGTAGCAGGGCTCTTCCCAGTCAGACACCCGATTGCTGATACCCAGTGCTCGCTCTCAAACATGGGTCACCTGCATGGTAAGGGAGAATGGGCTATTGTTGGCCCTTTGGTAGACCGGAATTGATCTATTTTTAACCCATTTTTTTTACATGAATTAATTGAAACATTGTATTGCTTCCCCTTTGGGAATATGTTGGGAAGGAGGGTATGTTATTGATGTTGTTACATTACTGTACATTCTCAAAGTTCATGTGCTGCTGCTGTATACTGACTCGTATGAACTGCTGTTTTACATTCCAGTGAGATATGAGTTGTGGTTTTGTATTTTATTTGGGAAATTGGCTGCGCTATTGCATTTCCTTTGGGTCATTTGTTGTGTAATATTACCTAACCAGGTCATACTGTACTTTTACTGTGTTATATTCTCATTGGGGCATACATTGGTATCCTTCGGGGGAAATGTGGCTGCATGATTTCCCATTCCAAATGTCTTCATTTATCACAGTCCCAGCTGAGAGTGCATTGCTGGATTATAGTCCCATTGAGATATGTGTTTCTTTTTTATTGAGGGAGAGAGTTACTACAGTGAAACTTGCCTATTAAAGGACATAGGAAATGATTTTTACATAGTTAATGCCCTTCCGTCTTCCTTTCCATGCTGATATGCTTTGATGATTTTTGATAAATAATCAAGCTTTGGGATGCCTTCAGATCTACATTGAGTTCCAATCTCATCACCAGCTACTGCTCTTGATTTTCATATTTCTACGACATTCTATGACATCAGAAACTCCTATTCCAAGCTGTTCATCTGAATGGCCTGGAAGAAAAAATTACTCACCTTAGTTATTATGTTTTTTCTAATGGAGTCTTGCTGTATTCTGACAATTGCAGTGATTCACAACCTTTGAACTGTCCCGGAGAACAAAGAGTTAACTTTCTATGCATGGCATAGAATGCTGAGCTCGAGCTCGGTTGAAGTGTCTGTCTGGAGTGTTTCAAACCTAAACCGTCAGATTCTTACGAGCCCATCTAAACTAAAAATTCTATGTGGAAATTGTAAAAATTCCTACTAGCCAACTGGCTGAAAAAGTTTTGGATTCCCAAGGAAGACTCAAGTCAGGAAACCCAAAAACCAATCTACTACAAAAAACAATACATCAGCACCCAAACAAAAAGGAGGAGGGTGCAAGCAAAAAACACCCTTGGGGCGCAACACTGCTCCTGCCCACCCACTTCCCAAAAACAGGTTCTGAGAGGGCAGGGAGGGAGGTCAGAATTCAGCAAGACTCCATTAGAAGAAATATAATTACTAAGGTGAGTAATTTTTTCTTCAAACAACATGAAGTCTTGCTGTATTCTGACAATCTGCAGACTACTAAGCAGTACCTCCAAGGAGGAGGGACAGAACCTACTTTGGGAATAGGCTGTGAAATACTGCTGTTCCAAACCAAGCATCACTCCTAGCCTGGATATCCAGAGAGTAATGCTTGGTAAAGGTATGGACTGTTTTCCAGGTAGCTGCTTGACAAATTTCTAAGAGAGGGATATCCCTGGCAGCAGCCAGGGAAGCAGCTGTACCTCTTGTGGAATGAGCCCTCAGGCCTGAGGGTGGAGTTTTTCCCAGTTTGTCATAGCAGAATTGTATACAAGACACAGTCCACCTGGCAGTAGATCTTTTGGTGGCAGGTTTGCCCTTCCCCACTTCTCCATAAGTGAGGAACAACTGGAGGAAGTCAAACCTGTGACCCTTGGTATGCTCTATGTAGTGACTAAGGGCTCTTTTGACATCCAAACTGTGTAGCCTCCTCCCTCCTGAGGAAGAATGATCAGTGAAGAAAACAGGGAGAGACATAGACTGGTTTAAATGGAAGTCTGAAACCACTTTGGGCAAGAACCTTCTATTGGTTCTAAGGACTGCTTTATCCCTGTGAAATGAGATAAAATCAGATTCCACTGACAGGGCTTGCAATTCACTGATACGCCTGGCAGCAGTAATGGCTACCAGGAACACAGTTTTCCAAGTCAAATACTTAAGCTGTGCTGAAGACATAGGCTCAAAGGGGGTTGCTTAAGTTGAGCAATGCAAACATTCAAATCCCAGGCAGGGGCAGGGTCTCTAAAAGGAGGATTGGTGTGAAGCAATCCTTAAAAAATTTACAGAACACAGGATGGGAAGATAGTGAGGAAGACTTCCCCACAGAGAGATATGCAGAAACAGCTGACAAGTGTACTTTGAGAGTAGCTGGTCTGAGGATTAGGCCATTAAGATGGACCATATAATCCAGAACCGTAGGCAATCCAGCAGTGTCTGGAGAAATATGCTTCTTAGAACACCAAATGCTGAATCTTTTCCATTTGGAGTTGTAAGTCTTCTGGTGGAGGGCTTTCGAGAAGCCTTGAGGATATCGAGAACCCCTTGAGAAAGATGCAGATCTGCAAACTCTAACTCTTCAAGAGCCATGCTTTGAGATTGAGAGACTGAAGATTGGGGTACCAAATCCTTCCCTGAGAGGATGTTAACAGGTTGCAATTCCTGGGAAGAGACAGGGGAAGATGGACTGCCAGGGACAGCAACAGGGGGTACCAGGGCTGTCTGGCCCAACCTGGAGCAATCAGAATCGCCTTGCAAGGTTGAGACCTTATTTTTACCAAAACTTTGAACAGGAGTGGGAAGGGGAGAAAGGCATACATAAACTTCCCTTCCCAATTCAGGATCAGGGCGTCCAGAGGGACTGAGCCCAAGACTGGAGGTCTGCAACAAAAGAGAGGGAGTTGGTGATTGTCTGGGGCTACAAAGAGATCTATCTCTGGAGTGCCCCACCTTGAAAAAATTACTTTCAACACCTGAGGGTCCAGGGACCATTCGTGATGGCCCTGAGAGATCCTGCTCAGTGCATCTGCTAGCACATTGTCCTTGCCTGGAAGGTGAACTGCTACAAGAGAGGTTTGCAGGGAATAAGCCAGGGACCACAACTTCATGGTGTCTGTGCACAAGGCCATGGACCGAGTGCCTCCCTGCTTGTTGATGTACCACATGATGGAGGTGTTGTCTGTTCTGACTTGAACCAGCTTGTTCTGTACTGACTGAGAGAAAGCTTTTAGGGCCAGAAAAACTGCCCTGAACTCTAGGAGATTGATGTGGAGAAGGGATTCTTGGGGGGACCACAGCCCCTGGGCAGTGAGCGACCCCAGATGGGCTCCCCAGCCCTGGAGAGAAGCATCCGTGGTAAGGACCACTGAACAAGGCTGAGTAACAAAAGGAACACCTTGTCTTAAATTGTCCTGATCCTGCCACCATTGGAGGGCTTGTATCAAGGTCAGAGTCACTAGGATCAGTTTGGTAAGGGAATCCTTCCTCTGAGACCAGAAAGCTCTCAGGTGGAACTGAATATCCCTCATCTGGAATCTTGCCCCTTGGACCACTGCTGTTGAAGCTGCCATGTGGCCCAAGAGCTGGAGGAAATGCCTTGCTGGTTGAGATACCCGAAGGCTGAAAGAAGAAGCTAGTTCCATAAGGACCCTTGCCCTTTTTAGAGGAAGAAAGGCTCTTGCTCTGAGTGTGTCCAGTTCTGCCCCTATAAAGGTAAGAAGCTGGACTGGTTCGAGAACTGACTTGGGAAGGTTGAGAAGAATCCTAGGGAAGTGAGCCCTTGCTGGGTCACTTGCAGATGAGACTTGATTTGGTCTGGAGACTGACCCACTATTAGCCAATCGTCCTGATATGGAAAAATGGAAATCTTTTGCCTTCTTAGAAAGGCAACTACTACTACTACCAGGCACTTTGTGAAAACCCTTGGGGCTGAAGTTAGGCCAAAGGGCATTGCTCTGAACTGATAATGGCCTGAGGGCAACTTGAACCTGAGGTACGTTCTATGGGAGCACCTGATGGGAATGTGAAAGTAGGCATCTTTGAGGTCCAGGGAGGCTAGCCAGTCCCTTGGCCTTAGAGAGGGAAGGATTATTCCAGAGTTACCATCTTGAACTTTGGTTTTAAGAGATGTTTGTTTAGATATCTTAGGTCTAGGATGGGTCACACTCCCTGTCTTTTGGGGTCAGGAAGTACCTGGAGTACAGTCCTTTGCCCCAGTGTAGGTAGGTACTCTCTCTATGGCTCTTAAAGTTGGGAGAGAAGAAACCCTCGCTCTAGGGCAAGGGTTTCCAGAGATTTGCAGGTGGAAAAGATCTGGCTCTCAACTTTGGAAATTTTTTGAAGCTGAGAACCAGTCCCTGGCTTACTACTTCCAGGACCCACTTGTCTGATGTGATAGACATCCAGTCCTGGACAAAATAAGCCAGCCTGCACCCTACTGGAATAGGAGAGTCAACCCGGGCAGGCCCATCAGGGTGTCTGTTTGTCAGGGGCTTTAGGCTGAGGAGTGTATGCAGCCCTGCTCATCCCCCTTCTGCCTCTCCCTCTGAAGAACCTCCTCTGAGAAAAGGAAGAGGCCTGTGCTTGGTAAAAAGGCCTGCCCCTGCCCCTAGACTGCCTTTGAGGAGTTGCCTGCCTTTCCTTGGCCTGAGCATTCCTGTAAGTGGTCCTGTACTAATCCATTTTCTTCATGTAATTCTCTGTCTGCTCCCCAAACAGAGTATTACCCACTACAGGACAATCCATGGCCTTAGCCTGGGTGTCCTGCGAGAGGCTAGTACATCTGAGCCAAGCCATCCTCCGAAGAGCCACAGATGTGGCCATGACTCTTGATGACACATTATTAGAGTCCACAGCAGCATGAAACTGAACCTTAGATGCCTCAATCCCATCTGCAGCCACCACCTCCAGCTCCTTGGCTAGCTGGGGGGAGGCCTATTTAGCCAGTGCCAGTACAGTGTCCCACCTGGACTTCTGGTACCTGGCTGTATAGGCCATGAAATTCACCTGCCTGAGTCCCAAAGAAGATGCCATGTACTGCTTCTTTGCCATGGCATCAATCTTCCTGGAGTCCTTGTCAGGGGGGTGTGAAGCCAAGGGAATATTTGCCTTGTCACAGGCAGCAGCCTGCAGTACCCCAACATGGCTGCATTGCTGATATAAGAACTCCGTGTCTGAGCCTGAAAGTGTATACCTCTTGTCCATTCTTCTATCCACAGGAGGTATAGTGTTAGGAGACTTTAGGATTTTTTGTGTCTGTTTCCCAAAAGATTTATGGAGGGGAATAGACGGTCTCCTGGACTCTGGGATGTCCATCATCTCGACATAATCAGGCTCCTCTTGATCTTCCACAGCCTCCTCCATAGGAAGCTGGAGGGTTTCAGCCACCTTTCTGTAAAACATAAAGTGAGAAGGGGACTCAGAAAGCATAGGAGGGGAAACACCTGAAGGTCTGTCTGGGGAGATGTCCGGTTCCACAGGCACATCCAGACCCTCACTTACATCATCCTCAAATTCCCCTTCCTCTTCAAATTCTGGTTCATAAAAATCTTCAAGGGTATAATCTTGAACCGGGGGAACCAACTGAACCGAACCCCTGCCAGAAGGAGCTGGATTGGTCGGAACCGGACGGAGCGATTCCACAATCTGAATCGCTCTGGCTCTCTCTTCGACGGTCAGCACATGAACCTCTTGATCCAAACCGGTCGATTTGTCTTTGCGTTTTCTTTTTGTTGGAACCGATCCCTCGGAATCGTCTCTACTTTTGCCCGAAGAAGTATCGCCTTAGTCAGAGGGCACTCCTTCTGGTTCGGTCGAAACCGAACCGGGCTGGCCATCCGGGTCAGCGAACTTCTCGGCCTCCTTTTCCCTCAGTCTACTTAATCTCTTCTCAAGGGTAGATTTGGGAAACTTTTTACAAACTTGGCAGTCTGAATCGAGGTGGTCAAACCCCAGACAATAAACACATGTGGTGTGGGATCGGCCTTAGAAGCCTCCCACACTCACTGCAGTGTTGAAACCCAGTGGGACCGCTTTTTTCTTGGGTTTCAGACATGGATAAACTTACCCTTTTTCGACAACCGCCAGGCAAGACTCCCTTATCGGTTCTAACCCGTGTCACGGTTGTTGGAAAAAAGCGTTTCAAAACACGTTTTTACAGCCGATAAGAACCGGTAACCACACACTAAGTAAAACACACAAATTTCACAATCAAATGGCCGGTTCAGCTGAACCGAGCCGCACTTTTACAAGTTCCACACAGAAAAAACAGAACAATTCCTATTTAGTACTCATGGCACCACAGACAGAGACTGAACCGACTATGCGGATACTTTTTCAGTTTAAAGACCGACAAAAACTGAAACTTTAACCGACTTTCGAACCGAGCTGAAGGAGAAATCTCGAGAGCAACCATTCAGTGAGGCGGAGTAAAGAATCTGACGGTTTAGGTTTGAAACACTCCGGACAGAGACTTCAACCAAGCTCAAGCTCGGCATTCTGTGCCCTGCATAGAAAGTTAACTCTTTGTTCTCTGGGGCAGTTCAAAGGTTGGGAATCACTGCAATTGTCAGAATACAGCAAGACTTCATGTTGTTTGAATGGGTGTTTCTGATGTCATAAAATGTTCAGGCAGTATGAAAACAGAGAGTAGCAACTGCTGAGCACAGAGGGATTCAGGGTAGTTACTTAGGCAACACAATTAGATTATTAATTTCTCAAAAAAAAAGGTCAAAAACATAGAATTGTGGGTAACCAATAAAAGAACAACTAGAGGGCATGTAAATGTCTGAACACTGTTCCCTATTACCTTAAAGGACACTGCATATTAAGAACATCATGATGTTAAGGACATTTCTTGTAGTCTCACATGACCTTTCTCCAGTAGTGTGCAACTTGCATATCAAGGACAAAACTATATTTAGAATAGATTCTTTAACCCTGAATAGGGAAGTCATGCCAAAAGCAGTTCTGGAAATCACACAGATAAAAATTTATTAAGGAAGGGCGTGAATTTAAATGATTACAAATCTTCCTCTGCACAAAATGCAGTACTCGGATGGGAATTTGGGGGAGTGTGCCCCCTAGACACAATGTGTGTGACGACCCTGGGCCTCCTGAAGGAGTCTTTACTAGACAAGTTCCACTGTTGTATTACTTTTACCATTGGTGAATGCACTGCTACATTTATAACCCCATTTATAACCCCATTGATGAAGGAGTTGCTTAATTATATTGCTGTTGAAACACTGGCTGCCCTAAAACCTCATTTGGATATGGGTCACCTTATTACCTTCCAACTGGTCGTTTAATTGCAGGTATGTGTGTGTGTATGCATGCATGCATGTATGTATATTTATTACCATTGGGAACGATGTCACTACTGAATATTACCATTATTTGTTATTTCAAGTTTGCATCAAATAAATGGCAGAATGACCCAGGCAAGGTACAAAATCGTGTCATAATGGTTCTTTGGTGCAGAGGCCAAAAAAAATTAATATTTTGATCCTCTGATTTTTCAGGGTATTTTCCTCTAGCAGTGATTGAAATTTAAAAATAAAAAATTCCGTGCCGGTCCGGTGGTGCTGAGGGTTGAGGCACTGGACGCCACACCTCGCATCACGCCGGTGACCCGGGTTCGGGTACAGACTCGGGTTATCGGGGTTTGGCAGGGGGGAGGAGGATTGAGCATCCCAACGGATGCTCTCCACCTCCGGGGTGTGTTACCAGGGGTGCTGTACGCACCTGACGTCCCTGGGGGCTGGTGGGAGTACCAGCTCTCACGGGGCACTGGCGGCTTCAGAAGGGCTGGAGTCGGGAAGGGGAGGATGTTGTTAGGCACTTGGCAGGCGTGTGTCAGCACGCACTTGCCCGAGCCGACATCCTCATGGGAGGGGGGTCGGGAAGCACAGAAAAATGGAAACCATCCTCGGCTGTCCTAGATGATGGCCGCTCCAGCTGCCCAGTCCAGGAACCATAGGCAGACCCCGCTGTGCCAGGGTGCTCCACGAAAAAGACAGGAGGAAAGGTAGGAGTCACCCATGGGCACTCTAGGGGCGGACTCAGTGTCGGGTTGGGTAACATGAGTGAGCCCGAAGGAGTGGAACGACGGGGCGATAGGTGGGGATAAAAAGAAAAGTAAAAAAAAAAAAAAATTCCTTTCACAGGCTTACATTTGTTACTTACGATAACAAAAACAGGCTATACTTTTTGTCCAAGTGGACTATTAGCATCAGCAGCTCCATGTTGACCTCCTATGACATGATAATCCGTAACTATTCATGTAAAACAGAGTCTGAGTTATACGAAGAGACAATCCTGCGGATCGAATTATTCTTTTGTCACAGCCTGGTATGTTAATGAAGTACAATAGATTTCATAAATGCAAGTCACTTTTATGTCTGTATTAGCACTTTTTTCCTTATGGACAGCCCCTCTGATAGAGCTTTTGTAGTGTAACCAGAAAAACTAATTAGCACCCATGATTAAAGGGATAGAGTTTGCTATGGGGACCAAGCTCAGTTCTTTGAATTGATCTGGAAAGTTAATCTGTAGTAAACAAGGTAGTGTTATAGCATGATACAGCATATGGTGGAATCGACCACTTATTCCTTTTCAGGTAGCATTGCTGAAAATGGAAAACTTTTTTATTTCTGGACTGAACAGTAGTCTTACGAATGCCAATATATACCTTCTCTTCTGCTTGATCTTGCAGAACGAAAACAAGGAACTTTTGGAACTGGAAGGCCACAACTGTATTTGACTATGGGATTGCTCCCATTCTCTCCCTTTGGTTGCTCCCTTAGTCCTCCACCACAATGATCAGGGTTTCCACTGCTGTACCACTCCTCCAGCAGGGAAGGTGAGTGGGCGAGGCGCTGTCTTCACAGTCGATGACTTACTGCTTAGGGTCCCCAGATGGGGCTGTATAAATGCCAGATAGCCTCTGCCCACCCTCACTCGAACACAAGCACCTCACCTTCACAATACATCTGGCCGCCACCCAGCCTCAGTGCTTGATTCTGGGATCACACATGAACCTGAGTCTACCAGATGGCAATGCTACTGGGTCGGTGGGTAAACATATTTAGGAACTATTTTATTACATCATTTTCATTTTACAAAATTTGATTTGTATAGCTGAGTGTCTGCCAAATAGAATGAGGAACGCATCGCATCCCTTTTTTCTGGGTTTTGGTCCTGACAAGGGAACCCCACCCTTTTGCAGTAACGCTCTTTTTCCAGTTGGTAGACACTAACAGCCATGTGTATCACCCTTTGCAGTGGTGCTGGCGCAAAACATTACAACCTTGTAAGTAGCTCATGAGTGTCTTAAAGAAGGGGTGGTTATGCAGTAGGTAGAATTACAGAAACTCACAGAAGGGAGTGCCTTTGCCTAGTAAGAGTGACTCCTGTAAGAAAAGGTAGCTGCAACCCCATACCCAGCAAAAATGGGGTAACACCACTATTGACTGGTGGCCTGAATGAGGCCAGGTGGGGGGAGAGGTAGCGCTTTAGTGCCTGGGGGGTCAGGACCCAAAACCAAGAGAAAAAGGGTTACTTTCCCCAATTCTAGATGGGCTAAAGCACGAAAGACAAAGGCATAGAACAGTTGTTATTAAACATGGTCATCTAACACAAAGTTTGTTGTTTCTTTTTTATTTGGGACCGGGTAGAGGAGAGGCCATTGCTGCTGCTGCTGGCATCTGTGAGTGTAATGTGAGAATGCAGAATGCAGAACAGAGATATTTTGAAATTTCTGAATAAAACTGTTGAAGTGGTAATTTAAAGTACTGTAAAAAAGAGTGAGTATACTGTTTTGTTAATGAAAAAAAAAGAGGTGAGTAAAACTGAATAAAAAATATGTTCTTCTAGTAAAATATTGTGTCACCATGGTAATTTCTATTTTTCAGTAAATATAAACTGTTAGAGACTGCCTGTCCCAGCAGTAGTGCACTGTACTACCACACAGGCAGCCTGGCTCCAGGAGCATGCCTGTCTCATTTGCATGTGGGGGACTGTGATCCAGCAGTGCTGTCAGATGCCGCACATCCACCATCAGGGAAAGAAGCACTGCATTTCTGCAGCCACATCAGGGAAAGAAGCACTGCATTTCTGCAGCCACATCAGGGAAAGAAGCACTGCATTTCTGCAGCCACATCAGGGAAAGAAGCACTGCATTTCTGCACCACATCAGGGAAAGAAGCACTGCATTTCTGCACCACATCAGGGAAAGAAGTACTGCATTTCTGCAGCTGCATCAGGGAAAGAAGCACTGCATTTCTGCAGCCACATCAGGGAAAGAAGCACTGCATTTCTGCACCACATCAGGGAAAGAAGTACTGCATTTCTGCAGCTGCATCAGGAAAATAATTTCTGCAGCCGCATCAGGGAAAGAAGCACTGCATTTCTGCAGCCACATCAGGGAAAGAAGCACTGCATTTCTGCAGCTGCATCAGGAAAATAATTTCTGCAGCCGCATCAGGGAAAGAAGCACTGCATTTCTGCAGCCACATCAGGGAAAGAAGCACTGCATTTCTGCAGCTGCATCAGGAAAATAATTTCTGCAGCCGCATCAGGGAAAGAAGCACTGCATTTCTGCAGCCGCAGCATTCCGTTTGACTGGGTCTACCAGTGACAGTGTTTCACCCATTGTTGCAGACTTTTAGGACACTGGCACTTATTCATGTTAGCAATAAGGCATGTGGTTAGAGCTGTTCAATGTACATCCTGTCTTGTCTTATTGCTTACATAAATGTCAGTGTCGATAAACTCTGTGACCAAAACCTAGAAAAAAGCTACGAGTTTCTCATTCTAGTTAGGAGACTTTCAGCTGTGCAACTCAAATCTTGTAAAATGAAAAATTATGTAGGAAAATTGTTCCTAAATATGTTTACCCACTGGCGGGTGAGTACAGGCTGCCTGGCATTAATACAGCCCCAGCTGGTGACCTCAAGCAACATTGTCATCAACTGAAGGCAGTGGCTCACCCACTTACTGTCGGTTCACTGTCAAAACCGCGCTACTGCAGTAGCGCAAAGCATAACAGCGCAGAGAGTTCAGCGCTTGTTAAAAATAGCGGCAGTACAAAACATAGTGGGCAACAAAATAGCACTAGCTTGCAAGTTTTACTTACAGTGTGCAGTTACTGTCTGTGGTTCGGTGTGTTCTGAATCTTATTTCGCCAGTGAACCCTTAAGCAGCTCAGGGATAAGCCTCGCATGTGCCACCAGATGGTAGAGGGAAAAATCAGGGAATCTAAGTCCCCCACCCCACCTTTGCTGAGAGTAACCGAGGACAGCAGAGGCTGAGGGGAGAGACAGAGGGGAGAAAATCTAGGTCAGATAAAGTTGTATATGTGCCAGGAGGACGCGCAGGTACAAGTCGTGGTTGTGGGTTTCATTCCGAACTTTGGAGCTGCTGAGCATGAGTCGGAGCCAGAATAAGTTTAGATCGGATCCTGCCACCTGATTCTCTTTCTTTTTGATGGCAGAGCTCGCAGCGCTATTTCAGTATTACGCTGTACTGTAATGTAATATTATTTCAACGCGCTACAATGACTGGCGCTATTATGGTCGCGCTAATCTTCCCTTGTCAATCTTCACCATTCATTAGTGCTTGGGTTAGTGCGGGCGCGCACCCGCTTCTGAGGAGGTTTTTTTTTGAGTCGGCTCCAATGGGTGCGCTCTCGGCCCGACGTGCTGCGTCTCGTGAGGGCGCGCAGGTGCCAGACTCCTCCTCTATCTCAGTTCTGTTTCCGCCGCCGAGGCTGCACCTGCCTGCGCTGATGTTAGCGATAGTTAATGGTTATACATCAAGACTCCTCGTTTCTTCTTCAGTGACTCGCTCGACGCCGTCTCCCGGTCAGACCATTCTTTTATTTTCTGTCGACGGCGCTGAGTGCTTTATTGCTGTTTTTTGCCTTGTTTAGTTCGCATCATGTCAGGTTCGGGGGCAAAGCGTAAATCGAAGGCGGGCCGTGCCCCTATGCGTCGGTGCTCCTGTGGCCGGCATTTCTCCGTCTCGGACCGGCATGATCTCTGTCTCCGTTGCCTGGGACCCAACCACGATATGGACGCGTGCGACGCCTGTTTCTCCATGGACCGTCGTGTCCTCGAAATCCGCGTGTTCAGGATCGGCAAGGCCCCGCCGACCTTCGGGGGACGGCGTCGCTCCAGGGATTCCCAGGTAAGGTCTCTAGGCCCTTCCTCCGGGTCCCCTCTCGGGCCTATACGGTCCGTGGAGGAGGAGGCTTCCTCCTCTTCTCTTGCCGAAGAGGAAGCTTTTCGCAGTGTCTGAGGAACGCCGTGGTCCCTCCGGGCCATGACGGGACACCGCCGGCAGTCACCTCCTCGAGGTGCAGGCTCCCCAGTGTCAAGGCCCGCGCCTGCTGGGCCTGGTGCACCGTGGACTCCTGACGCCTCCGGTGCAGTTCCAGATCCCGCGCCGCTATGCGCTTGGTGATCGAGACGCGCTCGTTGGGTCTGTTCACCTCTCGGCGGCGCCGGGTTGGGTTCCAGCGCCGTGGGCCTAGCCAGCGCCGTGGGGGAGCTGGGGCTGGGCCTAGCAGGTGGGCCAAGGTCGTCCGGCGCCGTCTCTGGTAGGCGCCGTTTCTCCGGGAACCCCCAAGGTTGCTAGCATCGTGGTTCAGCTGGTCTCTTCCTCTTTGGAGGTCGATGACTCAGACATGGACCCATCCTGGCAACCTGACTCTTTGGAGTCGGGGGTCCCCGGTGGCACGTGGTGCTAGGCGGCACAGCGGGCCTCTCCCGCTGTCCCCGCTACTGTCCTCCCCTGAGGGCCCTCGGGCTAGGGGTGGTCCTGGGTCCTGGGGGGCGATGGAGTAGGGGCGGAGGAAGGGGCTCTCCCTTCTGGGGGGCTCGTGACAGCTACCCTTCGGGATGCTGTTACTGCCACTCGGGGTGGGAGAACGCTGGGGTAGAGGAGGAGGGCACTCTTGGAGTCTGAGGGGTCGAGGGGCAGGGTGCAGTCGTTGCGGTCTCTGCCGGCCACCCTTGGGGGGGTGGCTAGGAGCCGTAGCGCTGGGCCCCGCCTTTCCCTCTTGGACCCCGGGGTCCCCTCGGTGGCGTTGCTGCGGACTGCCCTTCTGGATCCATGCAGTCCCAGGCTCGCCACAGGGAGGATCCTTCTGGGCTCTTCCAGGGTTCGCACGCCAGGGTTCCGCTTTGCGACCTGGTCTGTTGTCTGAATCCCGCCAGCTCGGGCTCCGCTTCTCGGATTTCAGAGCCCTAGCAGAGGTCAGTTGCCTCTTCAGAGGTGCCCATCTCCAATGCCTCTGCAGCCACCCCGCTCTTCCAGGCCATGTAGGTCCCACGGCCTGCTATCCTGGGAGCAGTTCAGAGGTTCTCAGTGGCCTTCCTCATATGTCAGGTATATGCATGAGTGGGTCTTTCGTCTCCCACCGCCGCAGGAATCTTCTGGACACTCAAGCTCTCCATCATCCTCGTCTCCCTCCTCTGAGGAGAGGAACCTCTGCTTCATATCTCCTCCGATGCTGATTTCACTGAATATCAGCAATTCCTTCGAGGATGGTGAGGATCTTGAATCTCTCGTTAGGCGTGACAATACCGAGCGGAGGCGGTGAATTCCTTGGAGAATTCAGTGCCCAGCACCTGGTGGTACCTTCCTGGCATATCCTTCCAGGAGGCGCCTATCCGCTCCTGGCAGTCGCCAGCCGCCCCTTCTCCAGCCCCGGCAGACTGTCGAGGAAGGTATTGTGCCCCTTCGGAATCCCTGGGTACACTTCCCAACCCGCCTCGTGTTTGGTATACCTAGAGACTCCTTCCAGGTGCCGCCGCCTGAGCACGACCGTCCACGGATTCGATTCCTGCAATTCGACTCGGGGGGCTAAGAGTTCTCTTCCTCTCGCAAGCATGGCTTGCATTGCGCCACATCAGGCTCATCACGCTGCCTACAGTAGGCATCTGTGGTCGATGCTCTCTCAGCTCTTAGCATCAATGCTTGATACGGAGCAAACCAGACAGGCTATTGCCCTCTCCGCTATAGGCCTGGAGCTGGCAAGACACCAAGCAAGGGCATCTTATGACGCCAGTGAGGTGGCTTCCAGGCTTGCGGGGACAGCGATCTGCATTAGGCGGACGGCATGGCTTCGTTTGTCAAGGTTGTCACCCCTGGCCCGGTGTAGGGTGATTCACTCCGCTTTTCGGGGGACCCGTCTGTTTTCTCCAGAGCTAGGAGATTACTGCAGGGCTTCTCCATCTCCCATCCTCAGGGGCATCTCCAGCTCTTCTCCCCATAGGCTTCTCTCAGATTAGCCCAGGGTCTTCCCCTTCTGTTTCTCACCAGCAGGAGGCTGGGGTCTTGTTCCCTCAGGGTTCACCCCTTTTAAGGGGGCTATATCACCAAGCAGTAATGAATGGTGAAGACTGACAAGGGAAGATATGAAAATTACACTCACCGTAATTCTTGATCTTCTTGTATCTTCACCATTCATTACTGATACCTCCCACCTTCCCCTCAGTGGCCTCCTTCTGTATGCCTCCTCCCGTCCTCGCTCCTCTTCTCCTTGGCGCTTATGCAAAAAAAACCTTCTGTTTTCCATTCTCAATGAATGGTTCCTTTTTTCCTCAAGGTAAGGAGGAACGAGCACGGTTTGCACTTTCTCTTATTCTGAGGGAACTCTTTCTGACCACCCTTAGGGTGCAACTTCTAAATACCTTCTCTAAATACCTTCTTCAGGTTATGCAGTTTCACAGCTTAAGAGACCATGTTCTAACTCGGCCTCAGCAACATTTAGAATCCCCCTGGCAGGTATTATCTTTGAGCTCATTCTAACTGCTGCTTGAACTTGTCAGCCTTGAGCGTCTGCTTGCCTTGCCTAGGGAGTCTGATTGAGTTCCCACTCTATCCTTCATACAAAGCTGCCTTCGGAAAGGTATAATCTTTCCCATACACGGCTGTGTTAGCACTTAACAGGGTGCTAAGGGACTTAGTCCCCTTCCTGGGTGGGCACTCTTCCCGGAACAGGTTCTGCCCGGGCAGTCCATGAGCCCTCAGCTAGGATGTAGGGACTTGGCATGTTGAGAGTTCAGAGATGTTGCCCTCATTCGGATCTGTCCAGGTGGTTCGGTTGAACCTCCCCTCAGTCCTAGCAACTGTGATTTTTGCTCCCTTGTTAGTCTCGAGCCTATAAGCCTCTCAACCAATGCTCGATGGGCACTATTCTCCCTCTCAACATGTCTCCTTCTCTTCTTCTCCTTCTTCTTCTTTTTCTTTCCCTCTCTCTGTTCCTCCCCTAGAGCCGCCCTGGAAAGGAGGCCCTGTGGTCCCTTAGGGTAGGAATTCTCTCTCCTCTGTCTATTCTCTACCGGCTTATTCCTTTTTCAGTTTATATCCTTTCCTTTTTCTGTCCCTTGGCTCTCTTGTCGCGCTTTCCTTTTTTCTTACCCTTTATTTTCACCTCTCCGGCTACAGAACTGAGATAGAGAGGAGAGTCTCGGCACCAATGGCGCCCTCGCGCATGACGCAGCATGTCAGACTCGAGCGGCCGCTGTAGCCGACTCCAAAACCCAAAAAAACTCCCGTAGCGGGTGCGCGCCTCCGGCACTAACCCAAGCAGTAATGAATGGTGAAGATACAAGAAAAGATCAAGAATTACGGTAGGTACGTAATTTTCATTTTTGACTGTATACCCTTACTGTCCCAGGTGGAGGAATGCTGCCGCTGTGGATACCCTGATCATTGTGGTGGGGGACAGGGGGAACAACCATGGAGGGGAATAGGAGCAATCCAGCCATCAAAATACAATTGTGGACTTCAAAATCCAAAAGTTTCTTGTTTCCTTTCTTCAGGATCAGGCAGGAGAGAGGACACGTACTGGCATCTGTGAGACTAATGTTCAACCTAGAAATACAATTTTCCTATTTCCACCATATGTTGTATCATGATATAACCCTGATTTGTTTACTACATATTAACCTTCCAGATCAGTTTATAGACTTGAGCTTGGTCCCTGTAGCAAACTCTGTTATTCCAGTCAGGGGTGCTAATTAGTTTTTTCTGATAACTCTAAAAATGAGTCTGTCAAGGGGGTTGGCTGTAAGAACAAAATGCCCAAATAAACATAAAAATGGAATTTTACTTCTAGCACTAATGTTTTTTTAAAGTTGTAACCAAAAGGAGAACTGAGAAAGTAATCTGCATAAAATGCAAGCTGTCACAGTTACAGCATTCCAACAAATGGTGGTGATTCTCGATGCTCCATTGATCAGTATAGCATTTTAGATTATTGTATGAATTATGCATTGTTTATGCTATTTTATAAAAGCTGAACAAGTAATGAACCTATTTATTATTTTTATTGCAAAAGTAATGTAATTGCATACTTATAACTGAAAATTAAATACAATTGAAAAGCTTATGTCTTGATACAGAGCAGAAAGATGCACTGAACCTTAGAGCAGTTTCCTATGCACTTTTCTGACTGCATTGTGATTGGTCCTTGACATCATGCACTTCTCGATATGTGTTATACTCTCTTCAGTGTGTCTTTTCATATATTTCAGTATGTGCTCTCCTCATCTCAGTATGCACTTCAGCTTTTTTGATGTGTTGATATGTGTACTACACATTTCAGCATGCTATGTAAGCTCCCTCTACTAGTTAATTTATCTGGGAGCTCTAGTAGTGCAAAGGAAGTTCTGGTGCCTGTAAGTCTGGAGCTGGCAGCCTGCCTGCAAGCGGGGTGGGGGGCAGCCCAGAGGATATAAAGGGGGGAGTCTTTTGATAGAGGGAGAGATCCAGGAGAAGAGAAGTTTTTTTGGGGTCTGCCCGCAGAAGGGCTGCCTTGGGCTGGGGTGTGCTGCTTGCCACCCCGGCCCCCCTTCCTCGAAGACCCACGTATGAAGATGCGTTGGTTGAAGCCATAAGAATGCAGGGAAGGCAGTAGAGCATCAGCCTGGGTCTTATTGGTGCGGTTTGGGAGGCGGAGTCCGGAGAACCTGAAGACAGGAGGTCCGCCATGTGATCCCTGGCACCATGGTAAGGTAAGCACCGATGGGGGCCCTGTTTTCTTACAAATCTCACCTATGGTCGAGTGCATCCTGTTCAGCCAGTGAGTGTTTCTGTAGTTGGGCCTGCCCTGGCAGATGGGGTCTGGGGCGTGGTCCAGAGGTGGCATTCTGGACTGTTTAGGGTGTAGTGGTGGCAGCTCTATCCCTTTTTCCCTGGTCGGTGGCCGCAACAGTGTTTGGGCTCTCAGGGGTGCAGCCTGTGGAGGCAGGAGAAGATCCATGTGGGGATTGGTTGATTGGGACCCTAGCAGGGTGGCAGGCCATGTGGGTGCTCCGTATGGCACAGCAAGCAGTCCCCTGGGTGAAGGCAGTCCAGAAACTGGAATAGCTGCATGAGCTGATAGTTCCTTGCATTTCTGTAGGTCCAGGAATGTGAAAAATTCCTTGGGGAGACCAGCCAGGCATGTGGCATCAGTGATTGAGTATCTGGAAGGTTGTTGGTGGTTTTTGTGCTAAAAGCAATACCGTTGAGGAAGTGGGAGATTCCCTCAGTAAGAGAATTTGCTCAGTGTTTTAAAATCAGCTCCTTGCATTTTAAGGTAACCCTCGGTGTAGCAAGTTAAAGAAAGACAAAGTAAGAAATAGGTTTGGGACAGTAGAAACGTCTCGTGCTGCCACAATTGCTACCTCCGTTCACATTTTGCTGAGACTCAGAGAATGGAAGATGTAAGCCAGTGCCTAGGTGAAGACAGAGTAAAGTGAGGGGATATGAAATGAGAGTGCTTCTGTTTGTGAAATGCTCCTAAGTGAGGCCTGTTTCGGACCACAACAATGCTGCTGTCAGGAATGTAACTTTTTCGGCAAGACATAAATCGAACTGTTGAAAAAAGAGATTGTTGCAGAAGAAATGTCAGGTTCTCACCCCAGGGGTCCTTTAGCATCAGTAACAATGTGCAGTTAGCTGACTAGGTTGATAATGAATCTAATGAATTAGCCAATCAGGAAAGAGCTTGAGGGTGTGCTGAGGAGAGCCTGCCTGGAAGGCACCAGCATTTTTTCTCCCCTGACTGACTAATACTGCCTCTGGGGTGCGCTCTCTTTTGGCCAAGAAAAAACCTTTTGCCATCGTTGGTAGCTATAACTTTTACTTCTTTGTTTATTTCTTAGTGTGTTGAGCTGTTTTGAATCACTTTTTCGTGGTTCCACTCAGTTCCCGGGAACTGCGTTTTTCTTCAGGAACCACAGTTCCCTCCTATATTTTCTGAATAAAAAGTTTACAGCGTTTGTGTTTTTCGACGGTTCCTTTTCAAACAACGTGAAGTCTTGCTATATTATGACAAGTGCAGTTTGTCCCACCACTAGAACTGCTCCGGAGGTGAAAGTTAACTTCCATGCAGAGCATGGAGCTTAGAGCGCGAGCTTAGTTAAGAAGCTCTGTTAGGGTGGTTTCAAACCAAAACCGTCAGATTCTTTACTCCGCCTCACTGAACAGTCGCTCCGGAGATTCCTCCTGTTGCTCGGTTCATTTCTTCGGTTTAAAGCGCTATTTCTCGGTTGAATTTAACTGCAATTTAATTATTTTAACCGCAAAACTGATCGGTTCAAGCTCTGTCTATGGCAGCCATTAAAAGGGCAAGTTTGTTGGTTAGGCTGGCATCATGTCTGAGAAACCCAAAAGAAAAACCGGGCCCACTGGGTTTCAGCACTGTAGTGTCTGTGGGGAAGTCTTTGCCAAGGCTGACCCACACACTACATGTGTCTATTGTCTGGGGTTTGACCACCTCAATTCAGACTGCCAGATTTGTAAAATTTCCCTGCAGCCACCCTGGACAAGAGAGTGGGCAGGCTCAGGAACTTGAGGCAAAAGTCCGCTTGACCTGGATGGCAGCCCGGTTCGGTGCCAACCGAACCGAGAGGAGTGCCCTTGACCAGGGCGAGACTTCCTCGGCAACGAAAAAGCTGGCTCTGAGGAGCCAGTTCCAGCAAAGAAAACTAAAAATCAGCAGGTTTGGAGTCCAAAATTCCTTCTCCAACTGCTGCAGAGATAGCCAGGGCAATACAGATTGTCCAGTCCCTGTCCCTGGTTCCTCCGAACCGCCACTGTCTGGCAAAAGGTCAGTTCGGTCGGTTCCAACGGTTCAGGAATATGATATAGAAGAGTTTTATGAACCAGAGGAGGGGAGGAGGATTATGATCAGTGTGAATGTGACTTTGAAAGTCTGGATGTGCCCATTGAACCGACATCTCCCAGACAGACCTTCAGGTGAGTCTCCCCTAGGCTTTCTGAGTCCCCTTCTCATTATTTTATAAAAAGTTGCTGAGACCCTCCAGCTTCCTTAGAGGAGGCTTTGGATGAGCAAGAGGAGCCTGACTATGTAGAGATGATGGATATCCCAGAGTCCAGGAGATTGTCCATCCCTTTACATAAATCTTTTAGAAACAAACAATAAAAATTTTAAAGCTCCTAATTCTGTGCCTCCTGTAGATAAAAGATGGACAGGAGGTACACTTTGTCAGGTCCTGATACAGATTTTCTTTCACAGCAATGCAGTCATGTTGGGTAGTTCACGCTGCAGCCTGTGATAAAGCTAATATTCCCCTGGCTTCACATCCTCCTGACAAGGACTCCAGGAAGATTGATGCCATGGCCAAAACAATACATGGCAGCATCCTTGGGACTCAGACAAGCAAACTATATGGCTTATGTTAGAGATACCAGAAATCGATGGATACTGTCATGGCCTTAGCCAAACAGGTCCCTGGCCAGCTTGCAAAGGAGCTGGAGCAGGTGGCTCTTGATGGTATTGAGGCATCTAAGGTGCAATTCCATGCTGCAGTGGATTCTAACGATGTATCCTCTAGAGTCATGGCTACATCTGTGGCTTTTCGGAGATTGGCCTGGCTCAGGTGTACTACTTTGTCACAGGATACCCAAGTCTAAGGCTATGGATTTTCCTGTGGTGGGAAATTCTCTGTTTGGGAGCAGACAGAGAATTATATGAAGAAAATGGATGAATATAGAACCACTTATAGGAGTGCACAAGCCAAGGAACGGCCACTCCTCAGAGGCAGCCCCAGGGGTAGGGGCAGGCCTTTTCACAGGCCTTTTACCAGACCCAGGCCTCCTCCTCTTCAGCCTATGCACAGAGGGGTTCATCAGAGGGAGAGGCAGACGGGCACGAGCAGGCCTGCTCCCACCCCTCAGCCTCAAAGCCCCTGCCAAACAGGCACCCTGATGGGATGCCCAGGGTCGCCTCCATTACCTGTAGGGGCAGGCTGGCTCACTTCTCAGGACTGGGAGTCTTTAACTCAGACAGGTGGGTCCTGGAAGTAGTGAGCCAGGGTCTGTTCTCAGCTTCAAAAATTTCCAAAGATGAGAGCCAGATCTTTTCCACCTACAAACCCTTTAGAGACTTTGCTTTGGAAACAGAAGTCTCAACCCTCTTGGCTCTCAGAGCTGTGGAAAGGGTTTCTCCCCACACCAGGGCAAGGGTCTGTACTCCAGGTACTTCTCCCCAAAAGACAGGAGAGTGGTGGCTCATCCTGGATCTAAGATATTTAAACAAGCACCTTTTAAAACCAAAGTTCAAAATGTGACACTGGGAATGATTTTACCTCCCTAAGGCCAGGGACTGGCTAGCCTCCCTGGACCTCAAGGATGCCTACTTCATGTTCTTATCAGAAGCTCCCATCGAAAGTACCTCAGATTCGAACTGCCCTCAGGCCATTATCAGTTCAGAGCTATGCCCTTTGGCCTCACTTCTGCCCCAAGGGTGTTCACAAAATGTCTGGCAGTAGCAGTTGCTCATCTAAGAAGGCAAAGATTGCCATTTTCCCTACCTGACGACTGGCTCATTGTGGGTCAGTCTCAGACTCAGGTCAAATCACACCTGCTAGTTACCCAGCAGCTGCTTACCTTCTGGGCTTTCTTCTCAATCTTCCAAAGTCAATTTTGGAACCTGTCCAGGTACTCACCTTTATAGGCGCAGAACTGGACACAAAGCAGGCCAGAGCCTTCCTTCCCTTGGAAAGGGTAAGGACCTTAGTGGCCCTGGCCTCGCCCTTCACTCTGCAGGTCTCACCAGCAAGGCATTTCCTGCAGCTCCTAGGACACATGGCTGCCTCCACAGCTGTAGTGCAAGGAGCAGGATTTCAGATGAGGGACATTCAGTTCCATTTGAGAGCTTTCTGGTCTCAAAGAAGAGATTCCCTATCCAAGTTAATCCCAGTGACTCGAACTCTGATCCAGGCCCTTCAGTGGTGGCAGGATCAGAGCAATCTGACAAGGGTGCCTTTCATCCCTCTGTCCCACCCTTGACCCTTACTACAGATGCGTCCCTTTTGGGATGGGGAGCTCACATGGGCGACCTCTCCACCCAGGGGTTATGGTCCCCTCAGGAATCTCTGCTCCACATCAATCTGTTGGAACTCAGAGCTGTTTTTCTAGCACTTCAGGTTTTTTTTGCATCTGTTCAGAACAAGGTGGTACAGGTCAGAACAGACAACACCACTACAATGTGGTACATCAACAAACAAGGGGGCACTCGGTCTTCGGCCTTGTGCACCGAGGCAATGAAGTTGTGGTCTCTGGCTTATTCCCTGAACACTTCCCTCATAGCAGTTCACCTCCCAGGCAAGGACAATGTCCTGGCAGATGCTCTCAGCAGGATTTCCCAGGGCCATCACGAATGGTCACTGGATCCCCTAGTACTGGGGATAGTGTTTGCCAGATGGGGCACTCCTCAGATAGATCTTTTTGCAGCCCCAATCATCAACTTCCACTGTTTTGTTGCAGGCCCCCAGTGTTGGACTCAGTCCCCCTGGATGCCTTTCTCCTCGATTGGGAAGGGAAATTTCTTTATGCCTTTCCTCCCTTCCCTCTCCTGTTCAAAGTACTAGTCAAAATCAGGTCTCAGCCCTGCAAAATGATCCTGATTGCTCCAGACTGGGCCAGGCAGCCCTGGTACCCACTCCTTCTGTCCTTAGCAGTCCATCTTCCCCTGTGTCTCCCCAGGAACCACAATCTGTTAATCTGTGCTCAGGGGAGAGTTTGGTATCCGAATCTCAAATCCCTCAACCTCAAGGCTTGGCTGTTAAGCAGTTAGAGTTTGCTGATCTACAACTTTCTCAAAGTGTTCTCGAAATCCTGAAGGCTGCTAGGAAGCCTTCCACCAGGGCTACCTATAACTCCAAGTGGAAAAGGTTTTCCATATGGTGTTCTGGGAAGCATGTTTCCCCGGAATCTGCTGATCTACCCACTGTATTGGACTATATGGTCCATCTTAATTCTTTGGGACTGAGACCAGCTACCCTGAAAGTGCACTTGGCAGCTGTGTCTGCCTTCATTTCAGCAGGGAAGCCCTCTTCTCTTTCTGCTCATCCTGTATTTTCCAAGTTTTTTAAAGGAGTGCTTCACACCAATCCTCCATTCAGGGACCCTGCCCCGGCTTGGGATCTTAATGTATGCATTGCTCAGCTGATGCAACCCCCCTTAGAGCCTCTGTCTTCGGCAGAGCTTAAGTATTTGACTTGGAAAACTGTATTTCTGGTAGCCATCACTTCTGCCAGGCGCATAAGTGAGTTACAGGCTTTATCAGTAGAGACTGACTTTATTTCCTTTCACAGGGATAAAGTAGTCCTCAGGACTAACAGGAAGTTTTTGCCTAAGGTGGTTTCAGATTTCCACCTTAACCAATCTATTTCACTTCCAGTGTTCTTCACTGACCATTCCTCCTCTGGTGAGAGGAGGCTGCACAGCCTATATGTTAAGAGGGCCCTAAGTTACTACATAGAGGCGTGCCAAGGGTCACAGGTTTGACTCCCTCAACTGTTTCTCACTTATGGTGAGGTTGGGAAAGGAGACCTGCCACTAGAGATCCATTGCCAGGTGGATTGTTTCTTGTATCCAATTTTGCTATCAAAAGCTGGGTAAGGTTCCCCCTCAGGCCTGAGGGCTCACTCTACCAGAGGTACAGCTGCATCTCTAGCTGCTGCTAGAGACATCCCTATCTTGGAGATATGTCAAGCAGCTACTTGGAAAACAGTACACACTTTCACCAAGCATTACTCCCTGGATATTCAGGCCAGGAGGGATGCTCGGTTAACACAGCCGTGCTTCAGAGCCTATTCCATAAGTAGGTTCTGTCCCTCCTCCATGGAGGTACTGCTGTGTAGTCTGCACTTGTCATAATATAGCAAGACTTCATGTTGTTTGAAGAAAAAATTGCTCACCTTAGTAATGTTGTTTCTTCTAATGGAGTCTTCCTATATTATGACCTCCCCCCCAGCCTGCCCCTCTCAGAACTCCTACTTTGGGTATGGGGTGGGTAGTCCTCTGTTGGCATTTATTGATGCCCTCTTTCATGTTTGGGTGTTGTGTTTATTTAGTTATTTTATCTTATTTTTCTGGTCCACTGACTTGAGTCTTGGTGTTGGGACCAGGAAAATGTGTGAATATGTTAGTAGCCAGTTGGCTAGTGTAGGTTACAGCTTCCACACAGAACCTTAGTGAGTTTTTGCTCGTAAAGATCTGACGGTTTTGGTTTGAAACCACCCTAACAGAGCTTCTTAACCGAGCTCGCGCTCTAAGCTCCATGCTCTGCATGGAAGTTAACTCTTTCACCTCCGGAGCAGTTCTAGTGGTGGGACAAACTGCACTTGTCATAATATAGCAAGATTCCATTAGAAGAAACAACATTACTAAGGTGAGTAATTTTTTATTATCTCACAAGAGGAAGCATCACCGCAAAGCACTGGCCTCCCTTAACTGGCCATCGCTCACTAGCCGCCTGCAGTATCCATTACTGTGCAACACATATCAGCTCATCAGCAACTCACCTGACAGCCTGGCTGGGCTGCTGGTCCCAGGGAGAGCGGGCAGGCTGCTCCGTACCACAGGGAGAATTTTCCTGGAAGAACCTAGGCTACGCATCACAGTGGGCACCAGATCCTTTGCCCATGCAGCTCTGGTGCTGTGGAATAAGCTTCCACCACAACTTCAAGATGCGACCTGCCAGGGAATTTTCCAATATGGGCTTCGGGCACATCACCTAACAAAACGTGCATGTTCATGCGCTAGAGCTCTGAACCATAAAGATTCATTCCCGGTCCAGTCCTGAACAAACTTCATCCTGGCAGAATCAACGATGCTGTCTATTGTCTGTCTGTCTGCAGTAATTCCACTACCTGTACAAGTTCTGTTGATTCCTAATGTATGAGTGTCTAAATCCTAATGAGTACTAAGACCTGAACCCAGCTGTGTACTGACCAGATTGTAACCAAAAATGGTCAGCACACCTATTTGCTCTGTATGTGAAATGTTTGTACTTTGTAACCAAACCCGGGTCGCCCCTGAAAAATGGACCTTCAGGGCTCAACGGGCCTACCTGGTTATCAAAATTGAATAAATATATACAGTAAATATTTAAATCACGGTTCCCTTTTTCAGCGGGAACTGATGTCCGTCTTTATTTTTTCCCAGTTTTACTTCTAAAAATTTGCGGTTCTTTTCCTCGAGGGAACCGACCACATTCCTTTATCTTGCCCTATTTGGGCTTCATTTTTCATGGGTTTGTTAGTTTTTGGTATGTCAGAAACCCCTAAAAAGAGGACTGGACCCACAAGTTTTAAAAACTGTTTGAAGCGCCACAGGATAGTGGCTAAAGCTGATATCCATGACCTATGTTTAAAGTGCTTGGGTCCAGATTATTTTTCTGCTCTTTGCTCTAAATTTTGCCCAACTACTTTGAGAAATAGAGCTAAAAGTTTAAGAATTCTGGCTGAAGAAGGATCTTCTTCTGTACCTAAACAAAGACCCAAAGCTACCGATGAGAGGGACGTTCTAAAAATAGAAATATAATTCAAAGTACTGATGAAGCATCTTCAAAACATAGAAATAATAAAGGTGTTGATGAAGTGCCTTCAGAAGAGAAAACCAAAAATAAAGGTACCAAGAAGTGCCTGACAAATCTAAGGCTATCAAAGGTATTAATGAAGTGCCTGGTAAAACCAAAGCCTTCAAAATGTGCCGATCAGGTGCCTACAAATAAAAGAAAAGCTGATAAGGTCACTGAGGAAGTGCCTTCCAAAAAAACCTTACAAAGAAAAGCATACCACTGCCCATCCCAGTTCGAACAAAGCTGAGATATCGGTGGCTAAAAAAGCATACAGAGAAAAGAAAACATGCATAATCTCAGGAGGAGGACTGCCTGGATATTCAAGGAGACCTACCCTCTGTGGAAGAGATGGCTGAAGCCTGGTATCTGTATCAAACTCTTCAGGGTATGGGATCCATATTTAATACCCCTGCCTTGCCCAGGCAACCTCCCAGTTCAGCTCCCTCGCAGACAGGCACATATACTGGTGAGGATTATGATGATTACTATGGAAATGACCCTGATGATGAATCAGAGAGGAACCTAGAACCTGACGTTTCCCCTGATCCACATTTTGGTGCCTCTCCATCAGATCAAGAGAATACCTCCTCGGTGCTGACTTTTCTGCAACACGTGGTGGACATCCTAGACCTTCCCTCCCAGGAGTTCACTCTAGAGGAAGAGGATGACCAGGATTACAGAGAAATGATGGGTCTCCATCCTCCAAAAAAGATGGTAGTCTCTGTCAATAAGCCATGTAGAAAGAATACAATGAGACCACTCCAAACACCTACTTCCTTGTCTGGAGTAGGTAAAAGAATTGACAAAAAATACCATCTCTCCAAACCTGACATTGAGATCTTATCTGTGTCGGTCTTCACTAGTGGGTATAGCACTGGAGCTAGGACTCCGCGGAAGACTTTTTTTTTTTTTTTCCTGTGGGTGGAGTCGACACAGGGCTGGTGCCGCCCTCGAGGCCAACGTTCCACATGGTGCTTGAGGGTTGGCCATTAGCTGCCGTCGACTCCGCCCCAGCCCCAGTTCTTTCTCTCCCGCCATTGAGTGTAATAACTCGTGAGGAGACTGTTGGTTTGCAGCCTAGTTCATCGGTCTAGTTTAGTTGTTACTTGCCTCCGTTCTACTCGCCTGCTCGATGTCGCTAGCCTCCCTGGCTAGTCTCCCTGGATCTCAAGGTCGCCTGTATTTCATATCCCAATGAGGCAATCCCACAGAAAGTTCCTGAGGTTCCAAGCTCCCTTTAGGGCATTATCAGTTTGCAGCCATGCACTTCGGCCTGACATCTACTACAAGGGTATTCACAAAGTATCTGGCTGTAGTGGCAACACACCTCAGAAAAAAAGGGATCACAGTCAATCCTTATTTGGACGACTGGCTCGTAGTGGGGAAAAGTCCTCTACAAGTAAAAGAGGCACTTTCCCAAACAAAGGACACCTTACATTCTCTGGGATTTCTCATAAATCAGGAAAAATCCCACATGGATCCAACTCAGACCCTTACTTTTATAGGGACACAATTGGACATTCAGCAAAGCATGGCCTTTCTTCCACCAGAAAGAATCCAAAACGTTTTATCTGTGGCAAACTCCTTTGTCCTGGGCCAGCCAAGGCCAGACAGACACTTCTTGTAGCTCCTGGATCACGTGGCATCCATGACTGCTGTAGTCCCAGGAGTCAGATTCAGAATGAGAGACATACAGTATCACCTTTGCTCTCACTGGTCTCAAGAAAGCCATCCTCTGTCCAAACTGGTTCCAGTAACAGAGGCTCTACTTCGGGCTCTACATTGGTGGAAAGAAATACCCAACCTATTGGTAGGAATTCCATTCCAAGCTCCCTCACCCACAAAGATCATTACCACAGATGCATCTGTACTGGGGTGGAGAGCACATCTGGACAGCTGTTCTGTTAGTGGCACATGGACCCCAAAGGAGTCAGCATGCCACATCAACCTTCTAGAACTCAGAGCTGTCTACCTAGAACTGAAGGCCTTTGCTTCACAAGTCAGGGGTCACACAGTGCAGATCAGAACAGACAAGACCACTGCTATGTTTTACATAAACAAGCAAGGTGGCGCAAGGTCGAGTGTGCTATGCACAGAGGCCATGAGAATTTGGTCCCTGGCCTACTTCCTAGATGTTAGTCTATCAGCTGTACACTTACTAGGCAAGGACAATGCCCTGGCAGATGCCCTCAGCCACATCAGTCAAGGGCACAGCAAATGGACTTTGAACAAACAGGTCCTTGCCACAGCCTTCAGAAGGTGGGGCACTATAGATGTAGATCTGTTTGCTCCTCACCTCAGTCATCAGCTTCCTCTGTACTGCTGCAGGCTTCCTGCCTTGGAAGCCCTTCCAGCAGACACCCTCTCTCTGGATTGGTCGGGGAAGTTCCTATATGCATTCTCTCCATTTCTTCTGATTTTTAGGATGCTTCTGAAACTCAGGAGTCCATCAACAACAATGATTCTGGTGGCACCGGATTGGCCAATGCAACGTTGGTATCCTGTCAGCCAGCCCTCTCTTGCAACAAACCTATTCAGCTTCCCCTCAGTCACTCTCTTTCTCTCCTGACTCTGCCTCAGCTAAAAGTGACTTTTCCAGCCCTGCAGTCCATTCACCTCAAAACTTCGTTCTTGAAGAGCTAGAGTTCCCTGCCACTCAGTATTTCGAACAAGTATTGATAATCCTGAGGATGGCCAAAATAAAACGGCACTAAAAAGACATGCAGCTAAATGGAAAAGATTTTCCATCTGTTGCAAGGGGAACAGATCACTCCTCTCAAAGCATCAGTCTCTAATCTTTTAGACTATTTAGTGCACCTTCAGGCCTCCGGTCTAAAAGCCTCATCCTTGAAACTTCACCTAGCTGCAGTTTCGGCCTACCTTTCTATTGGAAAGGGAAAATCTGTTTTATCCTTGTCTTTTTTTAAACAGTTTTTCAAAGGCCTTTTCCACCTTCAGCCCCCAGTCAGGGATCCTGTCCCTCCTTGCAGTCTTAACCTGTGTATAGCCAAGCTCATGGAGCCACCCTTCAAACCCATGGTTACGGCTCATCTAAAATATGTCACTTGGAAATCTGTCTTTTTAGTAGCTATCACGTCTGCAAGGAGAAGTTCAGAGCTGCAGGCACTTTGCAGTTATCCTACACAGGGACAAGACAGAGGTCAGAACAAACAGAAAATTCCTACCCAAGGTGGTCTCAGAGTCTCACCATAACCAGTCCATTTCCTTACCAGTTTCTTTACTGAAAAATCCACTCCTGGGGAGCAAAAACTCTACAGTTTGGATGTTAAGAGAGCCCTGTCTTGTTATTCATCACCTATGGGGAGGTAGGTAGAGGAAGGCCAGCCACCAAGAGAACTAGATCTTACTGGATAGTCTCTTGCATTCGGTTTTGTTATGACAAGTCTGGTAAGCAGTCTCCTGAGAGCCTCAGATCCCATTCTACTAGGGGCACTGCTGCCTCTGTGGCAGCTGCAAGGGACATTCCCATTCTGGATGTATGTAAAGCAGCTACTTGGAAGACTGTACACACATTCACAAAACATTATAGCTTGGATGTACAGTCTAGATCTGATGCCAGATTTGGTAGGGCAGTTCTGCAGAGCCTCTTCCCTAAGTAGGTTCTGTACCCTGACTCCCAACTGTACTACTTTGTAGTCTGCACATCGTTACTGATACTAAAGGACCCCTGGGGTAAGAAGAAAAAATGACTCACCGTAGTAATCTTCTTTTCTTCCAAGATGTCCTTTTAAGCTCCCGCCCATCCTCCCCTAGAAACCTTCCTGAAGAAGACTCTGCTCCTATTTCTACCAAATTTGTGTGTTAAACTTCCAAGTTAAATTTACAGCAAAGTTTGTTTCTCCTACATAAGTTGTTCATGCTGTTGCATGATTTTTAAATCCTGTTGGTTGACACTTTGAATGGGCATGTTCCCAGTCTAGCTTCGAAAACATTCTAGTGCCTTCCAGGCAGGCTGCCCTCAGCATCCTCTCAAGCTCTTTCCTGATTGGCTAATTCATTAGGTTCATTATCATAATCTCCACCTCTGAGGCAGTTCAACCTAGTCAGCTAACTGCACATTGTTACTGATGCTAAAGGACACCATGGAAGAAAGAAGATTACTACAGTAATTTTTTTCTTTGGGCCTGTGAATTAGCCCACTGTAGTTGTCACCCCCACACTCCATGGAGTGGTTCTTCAAGTTTCTTGTTTTACTTTAAATCAGTTTTGCAGTTTCGATTCTGGAGTGGACATTGAATTTAATTGACTTAAAACTGTGCACGTTAATGAACATTGCCCCCTGCAGTTACCCCTCCAAAGCAATGTGTCTGCTCTTCATTCTGCGAAGCCATCTTGCAACCCATCAGAAGAACCAGGTAATGAGCATATTTCTATTTTTCTTGGACAGTGTGTCATAGTTGTACAGTGACCGCCTCCCTCTAAGTTACCATCTCGATACCCCTAGACATCAGGAGGGGGGCTTACACCATATTAATTTTATTACATGATCTTCCTGGACTTGAAGTCTTCACCATTTATTCATACTTCTGGGTTACAAGCCAGAGGCTCTGGGATCCTGCGGGAGCCAAAAATCGTCAGGAGTGCCGGCGCTGAGGTAGGACCGCATATGTGCGATACCATGAGACTGACTTGCGCCTGTGTAGGCTACATCATCATCGACCCTCCAGCCACCGCAGTTCCTTCTTTCCTACCTTTGAGTGCTCTTCAGTGATCATGTCGCTTGCCTGCCGGGAGTCAAATCTTCATGTCTATATGACGACAGCTACTAGTTGTTCAGCTTTAGCTGATTTATTATTTTCCAAAAAGGAAAAAAAAAAGGTATTTTGTGATTTTTTTTTTTCTCTCAGCCCTGCTGATCGAAGGAGTTGACCATGGGTGGAGACAGTGACAGTAGGGACTTTCCATTAGAAGGCTGCTCTGGGAGCTGGGCTTTAGCCGGTCTGATGCCCTCTGCGGAGGGGGGATCCGACCACAGACAGTCCATTGTTCAGTAGGGAAGACAGTCCTCCTGTAAGCACAGAAAGAAGTGGGCCGGTCTGGAACCCAGCATTGCCCTGCTTTGAGTTGTTCTTCTCGTTAGAAGAAGAAGAAGCGGTACCACTCGATGTTGCCCTCCGGTACATCTGCTAAGAGGTTTTTGGTGGTCGGGAGCAGTAGGCCGTCCCTATTGCTGTCTGGTTCTTTGGTGGCTTCCGCTCTCGATCGCCTTGATTCCTGACACCGGAGCCCTTCTCTGTCCTCTTGTGGGGTTTCCGATGGGCAGTTTCACCACTGGGCTGCTCTTATGGAGCAGTGAGTACAGCGTCTGTCATAGTTTCTCCTTTCGGTGGATCCAGTTCTAGGGCCTTTGGGCCTAGGAGTTTCTGAGCCCCGGTTGGGGCCTTCAGGGCAGGTTGAGTGTTTGATGCCAGCAACAGAATGTTTTCCTTTGCCAGTGCCCACACCGCTGACGCTAGTACCATGTACCTACCCCCCACACTCTTTTTCCTTGCAGGTCCCGGCACTGGTACCATTCACCTCCCCTTGTTTTCTTGTAGGTCTGGTGTGGATCTTCGGGTGGTGCCATGTCTGGCGCGTCTCCCCATTGGTCGGCGTTGGTTCTGCATCTTGTGCTGGGTCCTGCGGTGCCACTTGCGGTGCCGGGTACCACGGTGCCAGATTTGGCATCAGGGTCCACGGTGCCAGGTCCCGCATCGGGATCTGCGGTGCTGGGTTTGGTGCCAGTTCCAGTGTCTCCTGTTTATCCTTTGCCCAGACCAGACAGGGGCTTGTTAGGTGCAGCTCCGGCTCCCTCTGAAGGGGACTTGGAGCAGGATGAATCTGATCCTGACTGTATAATTTCTGAAGAGGGTGATGAAGATTCATTCTACAGTTTGGATGGTAAGCCCTCATGTCCAGCTGAGATTCCAGTGGAGGACCTTTCATTCCAGTCTCTCCTTAAAAATATTAGGGCAGCTCTGGATCTACAGACATCATCTGTGGACCCAGGTAGGCTTTTATGCCTGGAGTGCATTCATGTTCCAAATATCCCAGTGAACCTTATGCCTCCTGTTCCCCTGCTTTTCGAGACTTTGTCCGAAGCTGTTTGGGCAAGGTTGGCTCTTATTCCTTTCGTCTACAAGTTAGCAGATGCACTGGTTGTCCTCGTTGAAAATGACAAGGCTCTTCTGCCTTAGGACGTGTCAGCGTGTCGTATTAACAAGGAATCTCACAAAATACATACCGTGAGGAAAAGGGCATTCACAGCCGGCACTCTGGGCATGTGCATTGCCAGCCTTCAGGGGTGTTTCTCCCAATACAAATATGCCCTCTGGACTTCCCTTAAATCCTTACTGGAAGGTCATCTGGAATCTGACTCTAAAATGGAGATTTTTTTTTTTTTTTGAAATTCAACATCTTTATTGAGTTTTGACAAAGCAGAAAGGTATTTGACAATGAGAGCATGAGCCAGTATCGAGAACACCAAGTGTAAAAAGTAAATACAAAGATAGCCCTAGAATGCTATAAAATGGAGATTTTGTAGATTGTTACCCAGGGTATAGAATGTAATAGCCATCAGCTGAAGGCTTCCATGGTACATATGATACCACTTCCAGGGCAGCTGCTGCTGGAATCTGTATCAGAAGACATTCCTGGCTTAGAACGCCAGGGTTTTCCTCTGATGCTCAGGAGCAGGTAATGAATGTCCCCTTCGATGGCACATATCTGTTTGGCCAATGGGTAGAACAAACCCTAGAGGCCTCTTAGAAAACCAGGACTGCCATTAAAACAGCAAGACTGGCTCCTTCTGTTCCTCAGAGGGACAGGAAGAATCAGTTTTTTCATAACAGACAGCCCTTTCGACGGAGGGAGAGAGAGAGAGAGAGACAGAGGAGCCCCAAACAGGCACCAGTGTCTTCAGCTGCAAAAGAAAATTCAGCAGAAGGCACAAGGCCCAAAGGCACCCAGTGCTGCCCTCTGAAAATCCAGCCCTGGTTTCACCTCAGCTGCCCGAAGTAGACTTTTCCATGGCAGTGGGAAGTCCTCTGACACAGTTTTACAGTCAATGGAAGTCTATCACAGTGGACAAGTGGGTCCTCCAGATTATCTGGGAGATGTACTCTCAGTTTTTCAGAAGTTCCCCCAGACCTCCCCCCCCACCAAGTGTCAACACAGTTTGTCAGCCACTCAGTCAGACCTTCTCACTTCAGAAATTAAGGGCCTTCTCAAAAACAGGGCAGTGGAAGTAGTTCCCTGGGCAAAACGGAACACAGGTTTCTACTCCAATTATTTTCTGGTTCCAAAGAAGACAGGCAGCATGTGCCCCATTCTCGACCTCAGAAAGTTAAAAAAGTTCTTGTTCCGGGAAAAGTTCAAGATGGTCTCCCTAGGAACACTCCTACCACTTCTCCAGCAGCACGACTGACTGGCACCCCTGGACATGCAGGGTGCTTACCAGCACATTTAAGTACACCCAAATCATAAGTACCTTCACTTTGTAGCCTTGGGTTGGCATTAAAAGTTCAGAGTCCTGCCCTTTGGGGTCTCCTTGGTGCCATGAGTCTTTGCCAAGTGTTTTGCAGTCCTCGCTGCACACGTTTGAAAGCTCGGCATTCAAGTTTTTTTCCTACCTAGACGATTAGCTTTTGGCAAGTCCATCAAGGCAAGAGACATGGAAAGCGGCATACACATCATCTCAGTTCCTCACCTCCATGAGGGTCCTGCTGAATTAGAGAAATCACAGCTTTAAGCTTCCCAGCAGCTCCTCTTCATAGGAGCCCTCTTAGACACTACAAAGACAAGGGCTTTTCTTCCAGAAGACAGGAGGAACGACATTTTCCAAATGGCTCGCTTCATCAGGGAGAACAATCCAGTGCAAGCTCATTCCATGCAGTGAATGTTAGGCCTCATGGCCTCATCCGTTTTCACAGCGCTGTAGCTCAATTGCACATGAGGACCACCCAGTGGATTCTTCGCACACTGTGATCTCTAATGTCACATCCGCAGTCTTACCCCATCAAAGTGATGAAACCTCTGCGGAGATCTCTTGCATGTCGGATACAAGAGGACAACCTTCACAAAGGTCTGCCCTTTGCCCTGCCGGATTCTCAGATCATCACCACAGATGCATCTCTGTTTGGCTGGGGAGCTCACTGCTGGGATCACCACACTCAGGGAGTGTGGACTCAGGAGAAGTCTTATCTTTATAGCACTGTTTTGGAGATGAGAGCAGTCCTGTACACCATCTGAACCCTAGAAGTTATCAGTTACAAAGTACTTCTTCAGATGGACAACAAAGCCATGATGTGCTACATCAACAAACAAGGCGGTGCACACTCCTACCTTCTGTGCAGAGAAGCCATGAGGGTACGGGAGTGGTGCCTCGAACACAATGCTCTGATTTAGGCAGTCTGCCTGCCAGGGACTTGGAACAATCTGGCAGACCACCCCAGCAAGACAGACACAAATCCTCATAAGTGGTCACTTGCAGCAGTCATCTTGCAGTCATTCTTCGACACGTGGGGCAGTCCAAACCTGGACCTTTTTGTGTCCCCACTCAACACAAAATTGTCTCTATTCTGCTCTAGAAATCCAGAACCTAGCATTTTCTGTCAGGATGCATTCAGGCTGCGGTGGACAAGACGCGGTTTTCTGTACACATTTCCTCCTCTTTCACTAATTCAGAGGGTGCTGCTCAGACTGGAGGGGCACAGGGGCAAGATGATTCTAATTGCACTGTACTGACCTTGACAGATCTAGTTTCCTTTGAGCAACAAGTTGTCGGAGGTCCCTCTGAGGCAACTGCCTCTGCGAATGGACCTCCTGACACAGGGACCCCTGGTCCATCCCAACCTGTGCTCCCTTTATCTCCACACCTGGCTCCTGAGAAGATAGAAGTGGGCTAGTTTAAAGTTTCTCAGAATATCTCATAGATCCTCTTGGTGACATGTAAACCCTACACCAGGAAGACTTACACCACTAAATGGAAGCATTTCTCAGAATGGTGTACTAAGATTCACTTAGATCTCTTTTAGTGGCTCCAGCCCGATGACGCTGAGGCATCTGCCTTACCTCGCGCCATGCCATCAACCCGGGTTCGGAAGTGGACATGGGCCATCGGAGGTTGGTCGGGGCAGGAGAGGATCGAGCGTCCAAAGGACAGCTCTCCTCTCCAGGGGAGGGTGGTATGTGGGCTCCAAGGGTAGAGCGGCTCCCAGTGGAGACTAGGGGCCCTGCAGCCTATGGGACACGTAGTGGTATGAAGTACGACAGGACGCTGTGTGTATGGGTGTTGGAGTGTGCCCATCACGCGCTGAGCTCCATAGCACGTCGACACCTCAGGGAAGGAAAAAGTGGAAAACCCTGGCACCCGGACAGGTGATGGTGGGATCAGCGGTGCGGCACCCATGCTCAACACTGGGCCCTTCCGACCAGCTTCCGTCTGTCAACTCCCCTCCGGCCATCTACTAGATTATAAATAGAGTGCTGGAGGAGTGGCTGCCCTACCTCGGGGGGTGGGGGGCTCTGAGTCGGGGGGGGGTTGGTTAGGTCAGAGTGAGGAGGAGAGAGAGCAATCCCAGGATGGAAGTCTGGATGGAGGGCCTCAGCAGAGCAGGAGAAAGCTGCAGCCCTGAATCCACACCTGAGAGAGGTCTAAAGGGCCAGTGAAGAGGGGACATAAAAATAGTTAAAAATAAAAAAAATTAAAAAATATCCCTTTCATTGTCCTCCAAATAAAGTGTTGGAGTACCTACTAGACCTTTCAGATGCAGGACTACAATATTCGTCTGTCAAGGTACACCTCTGTATGCTTTCTGCTTACCATGAGCCAGTCCAGAATATGACTCTGGCTCAGTTACCACTGTTCAAAAGATTCCTCAAAGGCATTCTTCACACAAAACCTCTGGTTAGGAATCCGGTTGCCCCTTTGGATATTAATCTCATGCTAGACATGCTCATTCATAAACCCTTTGGGCCTCTAGCCACATGTGATTTAAAGTTTCTGACCTGGAAGACTGCCTTTCTGGTAGCCATCACTTCTGCTTGCAGGGTCTCTGAAATACATGCATTTCTTACAGACCCTCCGTATACTGTCTTTAATAAAGACAAGGTGGTCCTCTGTATTCACCCTAAATTCCTACCCAAAGTGGTTTCGGATTTCCACCTCAACCAGCCCTTGGTTCTTCCCACTAATTTCTCCAACTTCCAAAATGAAGGAGAATGCACCCTTCATTCTTTGGATGTTAAAAAGGTGCTGTGATTCCACAGTACATCGACAGAACTAGGGATATCTGTCAGGGCAAGCAACTCTTTGTGTCCTTCAACTCGGCCTGGCTGAGTCAGACAGTGTCCATCAAATACATCTCTGCTTGGATAGTGGCATGCCTTCGCCATTGTTAATCTATGGTGCAGGTCAAGTTAGAAGGCCAGGTGCATGCTCACTCTACCAGAGTGGTTGTTGCATCCCTGGCAGAGATCTGCTCTGTCCTCATTTCTGACATCTGCAAAGTGGCTACTTGGAGCTCATTGCACACTTTCATAAAACACTGTGTTCTGGATGTCCATGCCAGACAGCATGCTTTCTTTGGTGGGACAGTCCTTAATGGACTTCTGTCCTGAGTGAGCTCCATCCCCTACCACCCTGCTCTGGGGTTTTGGTTTTAGCTTGGTACTCTAATCCAGATATATGAATAAATGTTGAAGACTTTAAGCCCAGGAAGATATGAAAATTATGTACTCACTGTAATTCTTGATCTTCTTGGTCAAATCTTCACCATTTATTCATTTGCCCACCCACCATCCCCCAAGCTAACTCAATCTGTTTCTGGTCTTCACTCCTTCATTGGTTTGGGCTGTGAAGACATTGTTTAAATTGACCCTTCTTATAGGAATCAATCGGTCTGTCTTATGACCTTGTTAGGTTATGTGTTCCTTAGGTTATGTTACGCTGCACCTCCTTGGTAAAAAAGGTACTGAGGCAATTGGAGGGTCGATGCCGAGGTAGCCTACACAGGTGCAAGGCGGTCTTGAGGTGCCATGCATGCACAGCCCTACCTTGGCACCGGGCCTCCTGAAGATTTTTGGCTCCTGCAGGGTCCCAGCACCTCCAGCTTGTAACCCAGAAGTATGAATAAATGATGAAGATTTGTCCAGAAAGATCAAGAATTACGGTGAGTACGTAATTTTCATTTATTATCCTTTTGGTATGTGTTTCATAAAGTTTAGTAACAATTACATTTATTAGCGGGCCCTGTGGCGCTAAGGTGCTGGGACCACATCTCGCACTCCACTGACAACCTGTGTACAGAAGCAGACTTGGGTTGTCAAGGGGGAGAGGACTGTGTGTCCAAAGAACTCTCTTCTCTCCTGAAGAGGGAATGCTTATTTGCTCAGCCTGTGACTGCCACCAGGTTGAGGCTTGGTGGTAGTGCCAGGCTACGGCAGGACAGAATAAGGGGGCTGTGGCTTGGTTATGTGTGGGTACCTCCACATGCATGCTTCAGGTCGACCGCAGTAGTGATGGGGGGAAAGCAGGAAAGGGATCAGGGGCTCAGTGAAACCCTGACTGCCTGTCCATGGACCCATGCTGCCACCTCCGGGATTTGTTTTTGGCTCGGTACTCTAATCCAGATATATGAATAAATGGTGAAGACTTTAAGCCCACGGTCCAAATGTGATTGTGTAACTTGGGAAGGGGCACGGTCCTCCCTCCTCTGACCCTGCCTGGGGAAGGGTGGGATCCATGGGGTGCCTAGCTCGGAGAGGCAGGCGCTGCTCAGCGGATACAGGGACAGTGCTGACAAGCCGCCCCAGATCCCGTAGAACAGAAAAAGGAATTTGAAAGAAAAAAAAATATTACATTTATTTTCTCTCACCCTCTGGGTGGAGCCACCACCACCATCACAGCTGAAGGTGGGTGTTTCGACCAAATGAGCCCTGTACAGCCACCGGCTTGCCAGGTTGGTTGTTGCTGCAGATCACCCAAGGGGAGATATCAGTTGTCCATGGTGAGAAATGGTCAAGGGCCATTTTCGAGGAGTCCTTGGACGACTTGAATCGTGAGTCCATGGCATCCTTTGGGACTCTCCTCCTCAACTGGGGATCAGTCAGGGAATTCTCTACTGAGTAAGGCCCGGTGTCTTTCAGGATGCTTCTCTGTCCTGTATCGCAGCCCATGTCAATCCCATTGAAGCCAGTTCAGAAAAAGGCCATATATCCCTTTACTGATATTCTGGATTTGGATGAATTCCCGGGGTTGCCTTACCCGCGACTGAGGCCATTTCGGGACTAACTGTGGAGCTTTGGCAGCATCCAACATCCTACCCATCACCCTCTACCCATATGGTCCACATGCATGAGGTCGCCACAGGGTCTCTCTTGGGGTTCTCTGACCACCTCTCTTTGGTGGGGTTGCTGACAGATTTGGTTTTCCATAAATTGGTAAACCAAGGGGACTTGGACAGACCTTCGGACAAGGAGTCCTGTAAAACTGACCACGCCACTAAAGAGGTGTATGCTGCAGCGTACTTGAGTCTCTATCAGGCTAGTTGTGCCATAATTATGGCCAACTTGGGTCAGTCCCTGATGGAAGTGTTTGATATGATCCACCCTCACCTCCGGCTGAACAACAGTCGTTGGTGATGGTCATCAGGGACCAGTGTCATTCGCTGGCTAAACCCCAGCTCCAGACAGCCTTGGACATGAGTGATATGTGTGCCTGTGCCATGACAGTGGCTGTCTCCATGCATTACAGGGATGGCTGCATCTGTCCACCTTCATGACAGACACCTAACTCAAGCTGGCCGATGTTCCTTTCTTGGGTATCAACATATTTGGCCCTGGGGTGGAAAGACATCTCAACCATATTGAAAAGTCTAGTGCCACCCTGGATTCTGTTGCATCAGCCCAGAAGGATCTGACTTTCCAGTACTAGTCTTTTTAGCCACAGCTTCCTCTTCAGCAGCCCCAGCCGGGACAGTACCAGGCCTGGCGCCCCAAGTCCAGGGCCAGGATCCTAAGAGAAGGGGGACAGGGGTGGTGGTGCCCCTTCAACTACCAGTGCCCCCACAAAAGCTGTCCAGTGATTGGTTGTGTGGTGTCATCCCTCCACCCCCTTGTTACTGTCTTTACTCCCAGTAGGAGGTCGGCTACGCCACTTCTTGCCACACTGGTCTGCTATCACAACGGACAAGTGGGTGATGGAATTAGTGGGCAGAGCATTGCCTCCGGACTTAGAGACTCCCTTGCCCTTCCACTTTCATGTGTGGGGAGTCCAGGGTGTCACAGGATACACTGGCCACCCTTCAGGAGGACATTGCTCAGCTCCTTGCCTAAGGGGCAGTAGCCCGTGTCCTGGATGCCCTGACTACTTGGGACATGTCCAGGTGCTTCCTGGTACAGAAACAGAATTTGGCGTGGGCGCCCCATTGTGGATCTCCACGATCTGATTCAGTTCATGAGGAAGCACAAGTTCCAGGTGGTCACTCTGAATCAGGTCATTCCGTCTCTGGAGCAAAACATGTGATTTTTCTCCATGGACCTCCAGGATGCGTTCTTTCACATTCCAGTCCATCCGTCCCCCCACTGGTACCAAGCAGAAGGAGTCTTGAACCAATTTCAGGTCATCCCCTTTGGCCTCTGCTTGGCGCGCAGGGTCTTCAAATGCATAGCAGTGGTGGCAGCAGCTCACCTGTGGCACCTAGGCGTTAAGGTGTATCCCTGCCGGGACGACTGGCTACTAGACAGTCCATCCAAAAAAAGCCATAGAGAGGTCCAGAGATCTGGCCCGCCAAACCTTCTGATGCTTGGGCCTGCTGATCAATCCAGACAAGTCTAGCACAAGTAGATTCCATGCAAGCCAAGGCCCACCTCCCTGTGGACCAGGCACTGGATCTAACCTCCTTTGACTGATCACTTCTGGTTGGGCTCTTGTGCCCTGCTTGGAATTTCCTGAGGCTGCTTGGGTACATGGTGTCGTGCACCAGCTTATTCCATTGGGCCCACTGGCAGATGTGCCATCTGCAGTGGGAGTTGGGCCATAATTGGTCCCAGTGCTTTTGCCACTTGGATCAACCGGTCACAGTGACCCAGCAGATGTAGGATGCCATTCAGTGGTGGCTGGTCCCCGATCATCTGGAGGAAGGAATCCCATTTATCTGCCCAGAGTCAGCCATCACACTAATGACAGACTCGTGTTTGGTGGGATGGAGACCACAGAGCCCATGAGTTCTGGTCACCCTGGGAGCTAGAGCTCTATGCATTGTGGTTTGCTCTGACAGAATTCGCTCCTCTAGTCAGAGGTCAGGTTGTGCAAGTCCAGACAGACAATACCATAACCATGTTTTACCTAAACATGCAGGGCAGAACACACCCCCTTCCTCTGTGTCGGGAGGTCCGCCGCACCTGGACCCTCATCAGCAGCTTGGGTGCTGACTCTCTCAGCCGGGTAGGAGAGTTGTAGCACAAGTGGTCCCTAAAGGGTGGTGAACCACCTGTTCTTCCTTTGGGGCACTGCTCTGGTGTATGTTTGCTCCTGGGAGAATTCTGAACTGAGGCTGTTTTGTGCCTGCCTCCCACAATCCAGGACACTGTTGGCGGATGCCTTTGCGAGGCCTTGGACCCCAGGCCTCATGTACACCTTCACTCCCTTCCCCTTTATCCAAGGTGGTGGTCAGGTCATGGAAGGACAAGGCATGAATGATCATGATAGCTCCAGACTGGCCAAGGCAGTTCTGGTACCCAGATCTCCTTAGTCTCAGCAGCAGACCTCCATGGTGACTGCCTCTCCACCTGGATCTGCTGACCAGACAGCAGGGGCTGGTCCTACACCTGTACCTGCAGTTCCTGCACCTCATGGCCTGTTCCCTGAGCAGCTAGAGTTCAAGGCCTTGGGTCTTCCAGATGATATGCTCCACGTTGTGGAGACCTCCTGTAAAGAGTTGACTCCCAGATGCTGTGCATTTAAGTGGAAGATGTTCTCCATTTGGTGCCAGGGCAAGGTGCTTGATCCACTTGCCTGCCCTGTGGCAAGCATCTTGGACTGCCTCTTGTCCCTCTCTCAGCTGGTACTACAAGCGACATCCCTTGAGGTGCACCTGGCAGCCATCTCTGCTTTCTGGATGTTTGCTGGTAAGCCGACAGTACCAAGGGGGAGGTGGTCAGGTGCTTTTCCAAAGGCCTGGAGCACCTGTCCCCTCCACTGGGTGAGCCTCCTTCACCATGGGACCTATTGCTGGTGTTAGCTGTGCTCATGGGCAAGCCATTCGAGCCTGTACACAGGTGTAAAATGTCACACCTGTTGTGGAAGACAGCCTTCTTGGCAGCCATTACATCAGCCAGAGAGATTGGGAAACTGCAGGTGCTCTTGGTGGAATCTCTGTACTTGGTCTTCCACAGGGACAAAAATGTGCTGCGCCCCAACCCAAAGTCCTTCTCAAAAGTAGTATTGGAGTTTCACCTTACCAGGTGATTTAAATTTTTGGTATACTTTACCAGCCTACCTTCAGAGGCTGAATGCCGGCTTCATACCTGGGCCTGCCGAGGGCACTCTCTTATTACAAGGAGTGCACGGCTGAAGTTTGGGGAGATGCTTTTCAGCTGTTTGTCACTTACACTGAAGCTGTGCCTGGCAGACTGTCAGCAAAGTGGACAGTAGGTAGATGGATCACATCCTGCATTGACTTTTGCTGTAAGTTGGCTGGTAGGGATCCTTTGGTACGGCTTAAAGCTCCTTCCACCAGACATACTGCTGCCTCAAAGGCTGCTTCCATGGACATCCCTATCCAGGAGGTCTGCAGGGCTGCTACCTGGAAGTCAGCACATACCTTCATTTCCCACTACTGCATCGACCTTAGATCATATTGGGATGTTGGTTTTGGGACCTCTGTTCTCCAGTCTCTGTTTACTAAGTAGGGATGTGCGCCTTGTCTGCTTCTCCCAGAGAGCTGCTAGGAGTCTGCCAGAGTGTAGATAGTGAGCTATGTGCATGTGCCTAGAAAAATAGGCTACTTACCTGTAACTGTAGTTCTAGAAGTGTTATACAGTTCACATCCACACAACCCACCTGGCCTCCCCTGGCAAGTGGGAGATGGATTCCTGCTTCCACCGTGCAAGATCTGACATCACTGGGCGGAGTTGGGGGATATATCACCCGGCTGGTGGGAGGAGCTTAACTTCAAAACGTCCAGCGAATCAGCAATTCCATTGACACTGCCAGAGTGTGGGTGTGAATTGTATACCACTCCTACAACTATGGTTACAGATGAATAACTATTTATTTTGGAAGCTGTCCAGAGGAGGGCAACTAAAATGGTGCAGGGTCTGCACTGGAAGACATATGAAGAGAGACGTGAGGAGCTTAATATGTATAGCCTCGAGGAAAGGAGGGAGAGGGGGGACATGATAGAAACTTTCAAGTACCTCCAAGGAATCAACAAAGTCCAAGAGGGTAGCATCTTTCAAAAAAGGTGTGCAAGAACAAGGGCACAATTTGAAGATAGAGGGGGCGGCTCATAGGTAATTTAGGAAGTATTTTTTCACAGAGAGGTTGTGGATGCATGGAGCAGCCTTCCGGAGGAGGTTGTGGAGTCAAAATCAGTGGTGGAATTCAAGCATGCATGGGATAATCATAAGGCAGTTCTGGGGGGTGGGGGTAGGAAGAAGTAGGCTGCTGGTTAACTAGGATCTGCAGCTTATCCAGTAGGTAGGGAAATGGGCAGACTGGGTGGGCCAAGCGGTCCTTATCTGCTGTCAAATTCTATGTTTCTATGTATTTTGCTGTACTCTGTTAATCTCGACTCTAAACCTGTGTAAAATTTGGAGTGGGCGGAGGGGCAATGGTAAAGAGAGAGATATTACAGATTGTGTGTGCTGCTGTCTCTCCGTCAGTCTCCTTGACTGCTCTTGACTTATTATTAACACAGTCTTCTAAATGGGTCACTGGTGTGATGACCCTGGACAGCCCTTGCTAATGAACTCATTACCTTGGTGGCCTTTAGCTACTCTTTCGTGGGACTTTAATGGAAAGCAGAGTCTCCATTTTAAGATGTTCTAGAGGGATATTATAAAAATAATAAGAAAAAAACAGCAGCTTTTAAATATGTGGATATGTGAGGTGTATAGGAGTCATTCCCTTTCATTTAAGTGGGGGGTGCTTTTCCCTTTGTCCTGTCTGCTGTATTTAACACTGACCTACCATTCCTTTCCTGCACTGGATGTTGCAGATGTACTCGGGCAGGTATTATCTACAACTGTGTCTCCACAGGACGATGCTGATTTCATATACTAATATTTGCTTCTTTTGCTACATAAGTTTTTTAAACAAAAGCAAAACTCTTGTCAAGGAAAGAGTTAAAAGTGAACAATATTATGTCACTAAATCCTCAGTTGTCACACTTTGGCCCCTCTAACCAATAATCTTTTTAGGAATAATTGCTGGTGTCTTGTAAATCATTTTTGCACAGGGTGCCACACTGTGCGACAGAGTGAGATATTAATGATACGGCAGTGGGCCTTGTTTGAAAGCTTCACTGGAAATTACCCGTTGCATTTATTTATGAGTCCTCTGCAGTTTGTAATAGTAAAAGGCACGGAAAGGAGGTGTAATTTGCATATAATTCCAGGGCTGAAGTGTCATTTTCTGACTAAACCGTGCAATTTCCGGGACAGCAGGGAACCTACGGATATAATAGATAAAGACAGTAATATCAGGTCTCCTTATATACTAATAAGGATTAAGAAATTGTTGTGTTCTTAAAGGAGGATTGGGGGTGATTTTATTGAACTGTTGACTGTGACCAGAGCTGCAATGGTTGAAATAGAAATTAAAAGCAACAGCTCAACAACATAACCCAGAATTATCTGTATGGTACAGTATGTTCCACAGCAGCTTCCTCCTGGGTGCTACATCCCACTAGTATCCCTCTGGCCCTGAGAGTTAAATCCCAAAATCAGGGTTGGCTTTACACGTGATGATGCCCGAAGTGGGGACACGAGTGTTGTGCGCCTTCACCTCTCCCACCACCCCTCTCCTCCCTCTGACCCGCTCGACATCCAAACAGTTGTAAGAATACTCTGAATACAAACAAGTGTGCCAACAACAACATTTATTTATTTATTTGCATCTTAAGTTCAATTCTGCTTCTACTGCAGAGTGGCCTGACAGTGCAGGCTTCCAGTCGACTGCTTGTTTCATTCGTGATTGATGGTGCCTCTTCTACTGCGGACCCCTTCTGTGCCCTGAGTGTAGTATCCCACTGGACCTCTCCCTTACCCCCACCATGTGTATCCCACTGTAGACCCCTCCCTACCCTAAGCTTACATCCCACAGTGGTTCCCTTCCCTGACCTTAGTGTTAGATTTTACCATAGAGCTCTCCCTGCCCTGACTGTTACATCCCACTGTGGACCCCTCCCTGTCCTAAATGTTACATATCACTGTGGAACTAACTGCCCTGACTATTGCATCTCACTGTGGACCCTTCCCTGCTCTTAGTGATGCATCCCATTGTGGACCCCTCCCTGTCCTAAATGCTACATCTCACAGTGGAACTACCTTGAGAGGTACATCCCACTGTGAAGTACACCCTGCCCTGAGTATTAGATCCTACTGTGGAACCTTCCCTGCCCGTAGTGTTGCATCCTGCAGTGGAGTCCTTCCTGCCCTGAGTGATTCATCCCACTGTGGAACTTACTGTCTTGAGTGTTCTCATGCATTCTGGATCCTCCCTGCCATTAGTGTTACATCCCACAGTGAACCATTTCCTGTCCCTACCCTAAGTGTTACATCCCACTGTGAAACTCACAGCAATGAGTGTTATATCTCACTGCGGAACTCTGCTCTAAGTGCCCAATGGGGTCCTTTCCCTTTCCTTAGTGTTACATCCCAGTGTGGACCCAACCCTCCCCCAAGTGTTGTATTGCACTGTGGACCTTTCCCTCAAGTGTTACGTGAACTCACTTCCTTGAGAGAAGTATCCTGATGTCACCCACTTCCCATCTAGAGTTCTGCATTACTTTCTGTTCTCTCTGATTCTGTGTCTTATGTTTTGATTTATCCTTCTTGTCCTGTGTCCTGCAGTTGACTGTGAATCTCCCCCCACCCCCATCCTGAGTGCTACAACCCGTTGTATACTGCTTTGCCCCTATTGTCCTATATTTCATTTTGGAATCCTTGACTATGTCCTAGATTCTGTTGCAGCCCCACCTTCCATTCTACCTATTGCACTGCACAGTGGACCCCTCTGCTTCATAGTCCCATTCTTTTTTTTTGCTACATTTTGTTTTGTGATTCCTGTGAGTTTTATTCCACCTTGAGTCCCTCTGCAACTCCTACTATCTGCATTCTGTTGTTTGCTGCCTCTCTCTGTGTGGTGCAATCCTCTCCAATGCCCTACTCCCCTCTAGGGTGCAAGTTCTGCTGTGAGATTCCCCCCCCACCCTATTCTGATCTGATCTGATAATTTATCTGGGAATTAGGAACCCCCTTCCCTCGTGATCTGCTCTTCATACTAGTAACCTTTCTTATTGAAAAAAATTAGTATGCTTCACCTGGTGGCAGCATGCCCTAGATTTTTAGTGAGAATATTTCAGTCCAGGAACACTTTATTTCTTTGACATTAAGACCAAACCGTGTACTAAACCCCAGGGAGCAAATGAACTAGTTTATCTTCAGATCACTGTCTTTCTGTTTCTGTCTTTACCCCCCACCCCACCCCCAAAAAAAAAAATTTGTTCTTAATGCATTTCCGTAGATCAGCTTGGCCAGGCATGCTAACCTTGGCTTTTTAGAAGCTTCTGCTGGCCGATGAGAGCCCAGGGGATGCAAAGAACTGATGGGCAGAGCAGATTCACCTCCTTGTAGTGCGTGTTTTGCTTGTGTGAAAAAACAATCATAATACACATAGCTTGAACTTCAAAGGTTCTGGAGTGTATGGAAAACTACAGTAGCCATCGCATATTCTGTAACTTTATGGCTTTATTTACAAAAGAAAATGAGTGGAGTGGGTAGGTCCTGTGATGCAGTGGCCTCACATCACACTGCTGTCTGGGAGATGGCAATTAATGTGTTAGCCCTGGAATCCCACATTGAGTCCGGCTGGGCGCTACATGTGTCACAGAGGTGAAGTACTCCGGGAGGGGGGGCATGGTCTTCCTTGTGTTCCCACTCCCATTGCTGGCTGACTAAGGAGTGGCATTAGCATCAACAGTGAAGGCAGCTTCTCACCCTTGCCCCCACCCCAGCTGGAGAAAGAAGGGTTCGGCCACGGCAGCCCTCCATTATCAGGTGCGGAAATAAGGGCAACACTATGCCCCTTGATGGGCATTAATGGAATTTGATAGCCTCAAATTATATTAAATTCTTGCTTCTCTACTGTACAATTCCTGTGCTTGTTTATACCTGACTGTTAAGACAAATGTTTGTACTGTAGCTCCAATTGCTGTGCACACTGTCTGTGACCAAGAACAATTGTACACACTATCTGTATCCAAGAACTGTTGTACTTTTTTCTGCATACCTCTATGTACACTTGTACCCGGGTCGCACCTGGAAACAAGCCTCGGCTCAATGTAACTGTCCCGGTCACCAAATTTTAAATAAATAAATTACAAGTGTTAAAGAAAAAAAAGGATCAAGTTCCTAAAAGTATGACCAAAATGTTTTTTTTGAAATTGTAGTTTATCTCTCTCCTCTTGACATTGGAGCCCCACTCTGTCGGGAGTCGCTAAAGGTATTACCCGCTTACTTGCCTTACCTGGAACCCGGTGGACCCCATGGAGCCGTGACTATGTCCCCAGGTGGAGTGCGAGGTGGGGCCCGTACACCCCGATCAATCAACTTTCGTCGAGTCCCCTCCGGCGGTCAGGCAGGCAGCAGTCATTAGGGCCTATACCCAGCGCTCCTTCCCCTTGGTGCTCCGGTGTGTTTTTCCCTTGTTCTAGGGGAGTGGCTACGCCCAGACGTCAAGGCGTCCCCAGCGACGTCCTCACTCCCAACCCTCTCTGTGTGCTCGTATGCTTGTTGAAGAAGCCAGAAAGGGAAGGAAGGAAACCTATTCAATTCAGTGCTTTAGAGTAACTGGTAATCGCTATTTTTCTTTTAAACTTAGATTGTGGGCTTTTAGTGACACTATACGTTCATTGTTGTCTTTACTTATAATTGTTTTTGGGCTGTTGAAAATTTAAAACATAGTGGTGGTGTAATTCTGTGCTGTCTTTAATTGCTGCAAATTTTATCTTGGCTTGTCTGACTGCCCTGTAGTTGGGTGAAGGGTGTTAATTGTCTAGCCTCTGACCTAAGCTACGTGATAACTGGAGGTGGGCTTAGTCAGAGTTGAAGTAGCAAGTAGAGTTTATTTTCTCAGAAGAAGCCAGAAGGGGAAGGAAGGAAACATTCAATTCAGTGCTTTAGAGTAACTGGTAATTGCTATTTTTCTTTTAAACTTAGATTGTGGCCTTTTAGTGACACTATACTTTCGTTGTTGTCTTTACTTATAATTGTTTTTGGGCTGTTGAAAATTTAAAACATAGTGGTGGTGTAATTCTGTTCTGTCTTTAATTGCTACAAATTTTCGCCCCCCCCCTCACCTTCCCCCAACTCTTAATTATATGCCCTGTTAAATCTGATTGACAGGAGCTAAACACAGGGTGTAGTAAGGGGTGTGAAGTAGGAGGGCATAATGGGAAGAAGCCCACCCTCAGCACGACAAGTGTTTTGATTCATTTATTTATTTATTGGTTTCTTTTCTTTAAAAAAAAAAAAAAAAATTTATCTGAGGATCAGTGGCAGGATTTTTAGGACAGTAAATTAATAAAAAAGGAACTAGGAGAGCTTCAGTAGCAGACAAGTAGTGGAACTGCAGTATAATGTGGGGAGTGGTGCAATGCAGTGGCTGTGGGGCAGCCATATTCAGGCAGACCTTCTGGACACTGAGGTGCTGCCCTATCTGCATGCATCTCTCTGGACTGCGGGAGGAGGTAGTCAGACTCAAAGCGGAAGTAAACTGGGTCAGGAGTACCATCACCCCTATCCAGGGACCACCCAGTCCAATGCAACTGCCTCAAAGGATGCCGAGAACGAGGAGCACTTGGATGACAGTGGGCTCAGGAAGGGATAGAGCGGTCAGGCAGAGGCACATCCCAGATCCTATTCTACTCAAGAACTCATATGCCACACTGGCAAATGAGGACAACCAAATAGTGGTACCCAGAGAAGTGGAAGGAAAGGATGTGGAGGTTAGCCAAGGAGGTGACCTCAGCGGGAAAGCAGTGGACCCCAGAGGAGGAGGAAGGAATCCTGGTGGGGACTCCATCATAAGAGGGATCCAGCTAGGAACACAGGAGGGGAGGACATGGAGGTGAGGTGCTCACCAGGTGCCACGGCATGGAGGATGGAAGGAAGATCCTGGGATCACTGGGAAGGCAAGACGGGAGGGTGAGCTGGATGTCATTATCCACCTAGGTACTAATGACCTGGCAAATGGGGAGCCAAAGGAAGTTCAAGAAGAGTTTAGGAAGCTAGGGAGGGTCTCAAGCAGTAGCTACTTCTGTCACTTTCTCAAGTACTACCTGTGAGAGGCAGGGTGAGATAGAGTGCATGCACCAGGAACTTTAACTCATGGTTGAAGAACTGGTGCTGTGAGAAGGGTTTGATTCATTGGTGACTGGGGACCCACCTTGAGGGATGGAGATTTGTTCAAGCCTGACGGCCTGCATCCATCCTGGAGGGAATCCAAACACTCAATGATAAGTTTAAATGCTGCATTGACAAGCATTTAAACTAGCAAAGGGGGTGGCAGGCCAGCGCAAGGAGGGTACCTACTTGCTCACCCCCACAGCTAGCAGGAACCAGGAACCAGAGGAGTGGCTATCTCTGCAAGCAGTGTGCAGAAGATGGAGATTAGTGCCCAAGAGGTGGATAAGCAGAAAAGGGCAAAATTCAGCAGAAGGGCAGACAGCAAGGAGAACCAGGGATAAATGACAACCAAGAAGGGGCTGAGTAGAACAGTGAAACAGTCTAGGAGGTCAAATCATGGAAAGCCATGTGTGCAAATGCCAGGAGCCTTAGCAACAAGATGGAAGATCTGGAGGCTGTCATGGTGCAAGTCAGACCTGGACATTGTGGCCATCACTGAAACCTGGTGTAATGATAACCACGACTGGAGATGGCCATACCTGGCTACAACATATTCAGAAGAGACAGAGCAGGCAGGAAGGGAGGAGGAGTGGCACTGTGGCGAAAATGACATAAGGGCCACAGAGATCCAGGAGGAACAAAATGGGGAGAGATACTGTGGGTTAAGCTGGAAAGAAAAATGGGGACAGCCATCCGCACAGGTGTGGTCTATAGACCACCAGCCCAGGAGGGAGAAACAGATAGGAGTTGATGCTAGCCATCCAAAGGATGGCAGACAAGGGTGAGGTAGTACTGGCTGGAGACTTCAATATTGCAGACGGGACTGGAGCATCCTAGCAGCAGCATCAACTAGGAGCAGATTTATCCTGACTCCTTCAGGGTGCCTTCCTCAAGCAACTGGTCATGGAACCAACTCGGCTGAAGGCAATACTGGACCTTGTGCTCACAAACAGGGACAGTGATGGGGTAACAGTGGGGAGCACCTGGGAAACAGTGACCACCAGTCATTGTGGTTTGAAATCACAGAAAGAGCAGAACCAAACCACACAAAAACACGTATCCTGGATTTTAGGGGGCAGACTTTGGGAAATGGGAGATACTTGAAAGAGGCATTAAGGGAATGGGACAGGAATCAGGGTTGAGGAACAGTGGGCAGTATTTATAATGGGATTACAAGAACAACAGAATTATGCATTAAGCAGGTTAGCAAGAGGAAAAGGAAGAGGAGACCATTATGGTTTTCCAAAGAGGTAGCAAAGAAAGTGAAAGCCAAAAAGATTGCATTCAGGCAATACAAAAGACACAGGAAGAAGGGATAGGAGAAGTACCAGGAGAAGCAAAGGGAGGCAGGAGGTCAGTAAGGGAAGCCAAAGCTCAGACAGAAGAGCACATTGCAAAATCAGTGGGTAGAGGACAAAACCTTTACAGGTACATAAGGAAAAAGAAAGACAAAGGAAGGATAGTGAGACTGAAGGGGAGGATGGGGTCATGTGGAGGATGACAGCAGTAAAGCTGACATATTGAACAGGTATTTCTGCTCAGTCTTTACTGAGGAAGAGGAGGGTAATGGGTCTGAAGGGAGTACAAGGGGTGAGAATGGTACAGAAATGGACACAAGTCCCTTTACACGAGAAAGGGTCCTGAAGGAACTGGAAGTAATAAGAGTTGATAGAGCAATGGGGCCAGATGGGGTGCACCCCAGGGTCCTTAAAGAACTAAGAGAGGTGGTGGCTGAACCTCTGGCTATCCTGTTTAGCCGATCACTGGAAACAGGGGAGGTACCCAAAGACTGGAGGACAGCAGATGTAGTCCCCTTATACAAAAGTGGGAACAAAGAGGAAGCAGGGAACTACAGACCAGTCAGCCTCACCTCGGTAGTGGGAAGATCATGGAAGCACTACTGAAGGAGAGATTGGTGGAACATCTGGTTGTCAATGGACTACAGGACCAAGGCAGCATGGTTTCACCAGGGGAGGTCATGTCAGACCAACCTCGTTGAATTTTTTGACTGGGTGACTAGGAGGTGGATCGGGAGGCAGTGGACATGGCCTATCTGGACTTCAGCAAGGCCTTTGACACTGTGCCACATAGAAGACTATTACACAAACTGGGAATATGGGTGTGGGCAGGACAGTAGTGTGGTGGGTAGGTAACTGGCTGGGTGGCAGGACACAAAGGGTGGTGGTAAATGGCTGTCACTCCACAGAGGGAAGAGTGACCAGTGGGGTACCTCGGGGGCCAGTGCTGGGACCGGTCCTATTCAACATCTTCATCAGTGACATGGCGCAGGACCTAGAAGGCAGAATTTCACTGTTCGCTGATGACACAATGCTCTGTAACAGAGTAGACACACCAGAGGGTGTAGACAGAATGAGAAGCGACCTGCAGAAATGTGAAGAATGGTCAGGGGTTTGGCAGTTGAAATTCAATGCAAAGAAGTGCAAGATAATGCATATGGGGCACAAAAACCTTGGCACAATATATCAGTTGGGGGGTGAGGATATAGCATGCACCAAGCAGGAAAGGGATCTTGGGGTTATCATCTCTGATGACCTCAAGGTAGAGAAACAATATGACAAGGCAGCAGGTAAAGCAAATAGGATGCTGGGATGTATAGGCAGGGGCATCACCAGCAGAAAGGAGGTCATATTCGCATACAAGACACCAGTGAGGCCCCACCTGGAGTACAGTGTACAGTTCTGGAGACCATACCCACGTAGGACATAGACAGGGTAGAGAAGGTTCAGAGGAGGGCAACAAAGATGGTGCATGGATTGCATCACAAGTCCTATGAAACAGGTTGAAGGAACTGAACATGTACTCCCTGGAGGAGAGAGGAGGGAGAGGGATATGATAGAGACATACAAGTATCTTACAGGGAGGAACAGGGTGCAGGAAAACACTATTTTAAGCGAAAAAGATGTTCCAGGACTAGAAGGCATGGGATGAAGTTGGAGGAGGACGATTCAGAGGAAACATGAGAAAGAATTTCTTCACAGAGCGGGTGGTGGACAAGTGGAACACCCTGCCAGAGGAAGTGGTGGGGCTGAAACAATCGGGATTTAAGAATGCATGGGATAGACATAAAGGAATTCTGGAGGTGGGGTAAGGGCAACAGACTTCTAGGAAAACAAACTGAACTTACAAGCTCAAATGGGCAGACTGGGTGGGCCATAGGCCTTGTCTGCCGACACTGTCTATGTATCTATGTATCTATGTTGTGCTTCTGGCTTCTGCAGAGGAAATGAACAAGTGCAAGTCACCCCACACCCTCCCAGGAGAGGAGAGCTGTCCTCAGACGCTCAGTCCTCTCCCTCCCTGCCGACCCCTGACGGCCGGGCTCATTCCCAAACCGGGTCACGGCGTGGCGCAGGTGTGGCATCCAGCTCAACCCTCAGCGCCACCGGGCCGGCGCCAAAATGTTTTTGTACATTATTAATTTTTACTTGAAATGTTTTACCAGGTAAGTGATAAAAAGAACAACAGTCTTGTTTACCACATGGACCTGCGTGAAGGGAACGATAAATGGGGAGAAAGAGATGAATGTAACAGCAGTAACAGCTCAGACATCAGTTAGCAATAAAATTGATTTCAAGGAGTATAAAATACAACTAAACCATGAAAAGTCACGTAACTCCACTCAGCTTCAAAAAAACTGATGTCCAAGCAATAATTCGCAGAAGACTATAACAGTTTATTAAGCAGCAAAATACAAATAGTAGCAGCGGAAAAAAATGCTAACGTTTCACCGATAGGCTTCTTCATGCTTCATAATTCCAGGCCCATGTATTTCACTCGGCCAGTAGCAGATGCCATTATTATTCTGGCTGAGATGACAAAGCCATAGTGCTCAAGAAGTCGCACCAGGTAGACACCATGGGCAAGTGGGTCTATGCCTTGGCTACCCTTGACATGAGGGTAGCTAGCTACCAGGGCCACTTCTCCAAGTATGAGTATGCCCTGTGATGCAAGCTTAAGTTTCGGGCAGAGAGGCCCTTCCAGACACAAAGACAAAACAAGAGATGCTGCTTGTGGTTAAACAAGGTATTGAATCTAACAGCCACCAGCGTAAAGTCTCTGTGGATACCTGTATGCAGCAGCTTGCTCCTCGGCTGCAGATATATGCATCAGATGGCATTAGAGGGCATTTCTGGCTGCCGACTGCTGGCTTCACCCCAGGTGTCCAATAACAGATCATAAATATGCCCTTCGATGGCACTTACATATCTGTTTGGACAGCAGGTGGAGCAGTCACTGAAAGAGTCTAATGCAACGAGAACAACTCTTAAAAGTTCCAGCCCAGCTCCCTATAATCCACAAAGGGGTAGAGGACATGGCTTTTTTCACGACAGGCAGTTCTTTCTTGGTAGAGATGGGGGAGCCCAAAACAGCCTTCCTAGGTCCAGAAGAAAGCGCAGCCGAAGGCAAAGATGTCAGATGTGTGCAGTGCAGTCATCTGAAGCTCCTACCAAGGGTCCTGTTCAGCTGCTTAAGGCAGACCACTCCTATCCAGTAGGAAGGCACCAACCCAGTTTTATCGTCAAGTGGAAATCCATCTCGACTGACAAGTGGGTTCTGAAGATCATCTGAGAGGAGTACGCCCTGGAATTGTTGGAAATCCCTCCACCCCCAGAAAATCCTCCCAGAAGGCTACTCCCTTGTCAGCTTACATGTCAGAGCTTCAGACAGAGGAGATTGTGGGCCTTCTGAGAAACAGGGCAGTGGAAATCATGCCAGAGTCAAAACTGAGCACAGAGATGATCTTCGCGGGTGTATCTCAGTCGTCAGGTCACACCGTAGGAACTTTACCGTTAGTGAAGCAGGAGCCACATGGAAGATTTTCAGTAATACAACTAGGGTTACCCACACTGATGTCATGTGATGTCACCAGTTCTATAAAGGCATGAACGGACTTGCTCCCTCCTCAGTTCTTTCCTACCATCGACTTGCTCGTATGGTCTCCGCAGAAGCTCTGACGCAGTATCTTACCCTTTTTTGCCTACTTTTTTTTCTTACCTATTATATTAGAATCTCTTTTTATAGGGAGGGTGCACCTAACCAAAGCCGAGAGAGGAGACCCAGGATAGGGGAAATGATGATAAAAATAATAGCATGCCTCATCTCTTTCATGTTTTTGTTTATTTAGAATGAAACAATAAAAACCAACTCTGAAAAAGATACAATTGGATATACTTAGCTGGTCACTGTTAAGGCCTGTTAGTCTATATATAGTTCTAAGTTTGAAAGCGTTATAGCTTTATATTTAATACAAACCTAATCAGATAAAGCTTAGCACAAGACAGTAATGCAGGTAACATGAAAAGAAAAAGTATTTAAGAGGAGAACACACTTGTAAAGGAACTTGCAGATGGAGGTACTATGTAAGAGAAAAGGATAAACAGATGCTACATGAACAGGAAGCATGTATTCACCTGTATCTTAAGTTGAAAATGTGTAAAAGCTGTTAAAAGAAAAAATACATACTAGACTATTTGTACCGCTGATTGTGTATAACCATCTTGACAATAGAGATTCCTTTATTTTGTTTATGTCAAGAGTAATCCTTCAACTTCTCTCTTCCGTCGCTGCGGAAAGAAGATTTGCCTCCACAGACGAACACTCTCTGTGTCTGCTGTCTTGTGCTTGACCATGAAGTCTCCGACTGTAAGCTCTGCCAGAAGTTTAATCAAACAACCCTCAAGCAATGCAAAAAGGCACTTAAAAATTTCCTCATGGATCAACAGGTCACCAGTTCTGGGCAGGTGTCCTCCGGGTTCCCTGCTTCTCAGTCACCGGCAGGGTCATCGAGCTTCCAGGCTGATAAGGCTCGAGACAAGTCCTCTTGAAAAAGTCATAAAAAAACACCGAGATCAGGACCGCTTCCCCAACGGTGGTCCCGCTCCCCAATGGTCGCCGCTTCTTCGCCTTGGGATACTTCATCGATTGCAGCTGTGTCAACGCGTAAATCTGATGTACTGGTCTCTGTCCCTACCAGACTCATGCCAACAGTGCCTCCACCCGACCTTCAGGGCAGCCAGTCATCAACCTCCGGGTCATCAGCCCCTTCTTAGTTGATAATGGGGTTATCAGCGACAGCCATTCTGTCAAGGCCTGATGCTTCCCCAGGCCCTCAGGCTATGGGCTCTTTAGACTCTCAGGGCCTTTCTGGTGGGTCATTGCTCCTTGCGCTGTTGACCCCTTCTCCATTGACACAGCCTTCAACGTTTGTCAACCTCAATGAAATTTTGAATAAATTCACTTCAGTCATAGTCCACCAGTTAGGTGCATACAGGCCTACTTCGCCTGTGCCATTGACGGCACCATTGTCATCGACTTCACCTTGGCAGTCCAGGACCCAGGACTCCCCCCAAGGGCCATCATCGGTTCCACAGACGTCGGACCTTGATCTGGAGGAGGTTGATGTCAAGGAGGAGTACCATCTCGACTTTATTCTTCCTGATGAGGAGGAGGAAGAACCCCTCTCCTTGGACAGATACACGGCTTCTTCAGTGAGCAAGGATTCTGTCAAGCATACTCATAGGTCTCCTCCTGGGGACACTATCTTTCTCAATATCATAAAGCAGTTGTCCTCAGCCATGGGTTTCTTTACCGAGGAAGAGGATGCCACTAGGAAAGATTGGGTGGACTTCCTGGAGATACCAAAGTTTCAATCCAGGATCATTCCTCCTATTCTGCCAGCTTTGAGGAATGCTACTACAGCAGCCTGGCACAGACCCAGTATGGTGCCAGCTATGCCCCACAGGGCAGACAAACTTTATCATGCCCAGCAAGGGTTTCCACATTATGCTACCCAGCATGAAACAGATTCTTTGATCATAAAGGCAGCTCATGACAGGTCTAAGGTGCCCAAGCACCTTAGTTCCCTCCCCCCAAAGTATCACATAGAATTGATCTTTGGGGCAAGAGGGTTTATGCCTCCTCCACTCTTGAGTTGAGGTTGCTACCTGCCTCACTTGATAAAATGCAAGAATACCAACTGGAAGGAGGGCAAGGCCACAGCCCAGGTCCTTCCTGAGTGTACCCAGAAGCAGGAGGGTCTCGCTTGCAGGTCACTGAGGATGTTAGCAAGCAGCCCTTACGGGCCCCTATGATCTCTCAGATACTGTTGCCAGGGCTGCTGCCACCGGCATTTGCTTCCATAGGCACTCCTGGCTGAGGGTCTCAGGCTTTGCTGCGGACGTCCAGCAGAAGGTGCTGAATGCCCCTTTCAATGGCTGAAAGCTGTTTGGGTCAAATGTCCAGGATATCATTATTGATTTGCAGGCATCGGGCAGGACTATCAAGTCTGTCCATTTGCTCTATCATACACAACCAAAGAGCAGACAGTGCCCTCTATTTCATAAGGAACCCAGTAGGCAAGGAGCAGCCTCTCGGCCCCAAGGTAAACCCAGAGCCTCTGCCATCTTACCCACCCCTTCCACTGCTGAGGCAACAGCAGTGCACCCTAGAAGTGATCGACCAGCCCTGGCTGCTGGATCTGTCTCTGCTTGACTCCTTGCTAGACCCCCCCCTTTCTGGTCCCCAACCAACAGGTGGTGGAGGTCAGACGTCGGTTCTCCCTTCATCTCAGTCACTAGAGAACCATCACGTAGGATGCCTGGATTCTTCAAATCATAGAAAGATGTCACATTCTGGTCTGCTCTTCAGCTACCCCCCCGGCCCACCTGGCTATTCTCCGAGAGGATATGCAGTCTCTTCTGCACAAACAGGCCATCAAGCCAGTGCCCAGCCACAAGAGAAACAAGGGATTTTATTCCAGGTTCTTTCTGGTCCTCAAAAAGACCGGAGATTTGAGGCCCATGTTAGACCTAAAGGACCTCAGTCTTCACGTCCAGTACAAAAAGTTCAGAATAATTACTTTGCCAGGTCTACTGCCCCTTCTCTAGGAAGGTGACTGGCTGCGTTCTCTGGACATGCAGGGCGCTTACCTGCACATCTCAGTGTTCCCTCACCACAGGGGGTTCGTCCAGTTTCTCTTCCAGGGCGAGCATTGCCAATTCAAAGTGCTGCCCTTTAGCTTGTCCTCTGCACCGTGGGTCTTTACCAAGTGCTTAGCAGCAATACCTGCAGCTCTCAGAAGGGAGGGGCTGAACGTTTTCCCTTATGTGGACGATTGGCTCTTGAAGGCTCCATCCAGGGAACAGCTCCTGTGGACTCTGGAGAGAACTCCAGCTGTTTGTCTCCCTGGGCATCACAGTCAGTTTGCCCAAGTAAGTCCTAGTCCCATCCCAAAGGCTGCAGTACATAAGGGTGGTTCTGGACTCTGTGCAGAAAAGGCCTTTCTGCCTCAGAACAGGGCGGAGTGCCTTATTGCCCAAGCTCAGGAGGTTGTCTGGAGCCATTATGTCCCTGCTAGGCTGTAGTTGGGGCTGATGGCTGCGACTATCCCCACTGTTCCGCTGGCCAGGTGCACATGTGCATCCTCTAGTGAACTCTAAGAGTACAATGGGACCAGCGCATGGACGATTTAGATCAGTTAGTGCTGGTCTCCTCCCCAGTCCACAAGGGACTACAACAGTGGATGGATCATGTGAACCTGCTGCAAGGGGTCCCCTTCCAGGTCTCCTCCCCCAGCAGATTCTCACCACGAATGCCTCTGGTTTGGGTTGCAGGGCTCAATTTGGCCCCTTTCAAACTCAGGGCTCTTGGTTGGTTCCAGATCAAAACTTCCCTGCACATCAATGTCCTGGAGATGTGGGCAGTCCTGTATGCCATGCAGGCCTTTCAGAATCATCTCCTCCTGGGACAGCTGTTGATTCAGTCTGATGACCTCAGTGTCATTTACTACATCAGCAAGTGGGGGCACATTTGTATCCCCTGTGTTTGGAAACCATGAGAGTGTGGTACTGGGTGCTAGACCATGGTCTGACTCTCTGTGTTTCACGTCCCAGGAGTGCTAAACACCCTGGCAGACAGCCTCAGCTGGACGCAGTCCAGCATGCACAAGTGGAAGCTTCTCTTGTCCATCACAGAAGATCTGTATGACAGATGGGGTTGTCCGGAGGTGGACCTTTTTGCGTCCCTACTCAATGCAAAACTGTCCAATTTCTGCTCACTCGATCTAGGGTGTAGAGTTTTCTGGTGAGATGCACGTATCTTTCCTTTACACCTTCCCTTCATTTCCTCTGATTCAGAGGGTACTAATCAAGCTGCAGATGGAGGGGGCCAGTATGATTCTGGAGCTCCATTCGTTGACCCAGGCTCAGGGGACCCTGATCCATCCAAACCTCAAGTCTCCATCTGCATGCTTGGCTCCTGAGAATGTAGCGATCACCAGATTTGGGGTTTCCAACAGGGTAGCAGATGTTCTTATGACCGCTGAAAAGCTCTCCACTCGAGCCACTTATGCCATGAAGTGGAAGAGGTTTGCCATCTGGGCTGCCAAACATAATCTGGACCCTTTCAGTTGTCCAGTGGTCTGGATTCTGGACTACCTATTATCGCGGTCGGATTCAGGTCTTCAGTACTCCTCCCTCAAGGTACACCTTTAGGCTATTTCAGCCTTTCATAAGCCAGTGGGTGACTGCACCATAGCTCATCTGGATGTTTCCCATACTTTCCTGAGGGGCATTCTGCATCTGAAACCCCCAATCCGTTCTCCTGTTTCGTTTTGGGATTTGAATTTTGTTTTGGAGAAGTTGACTGTTATGTCCTTTGAGCCAGCCATGACTCGCGAGCTATGCTTCCTTTCTTGGAAAGCATTAATTTTGGTTGCTATTACCACTGCTGGAAGAATTTCAGAGCTTCATGCCCTCTGTTTTGAAGAGCCTTATTTGATTTTCCACAAAGGCAGTGTGTCTTTACGCACAAATCCTACATTTCTCCTTAAGGTGGTGTCTGAGTTTATCCTCAATCAATCCAAACACCTTCCTGTTTATTTTCCTGAGTGTGCCAACCCAAGGAAAGCACTTCTCCATACATTAGATGTGTGCAGAACCTTGAAGTTTTTACCTGCTTTGATCTAAGGAAAGTAGGAATCCGAAGCAGCTGTTTGATTATTTTGCCCTGGGTAGAGAGGGCGTTAAGGTTTCCAAACAGTGTTTATCTAAATGATTAGCGAAATTTTAAATGATTTATCTTGATATTTTTGCTACTTTAGCGTCATGACTGGCTAACATCTCTGGATATTCAGGACACATACCAATACATACTGGTGCACCCCAACCACCACAAGTACACCTGGTTCTGTGTGGAAGGGCAACACTACCAGTTCAGAGTCTTACTCTTTGGGCTTTTCTCATCACCAGATGTCTTTACAAAGTGCTTTGCAGAACTCGTAGCGCGCCTCAGAAAGCTGGGACTTCCAAATCTTTTCGTATCTGGACAACTGATTAAGTTCAAGCCCGTCCAAACAGGAGACAGAGCAGGAGTGAATACTGCCTCTCAGTTCTTAACATCCATAGGAGTCCTGCTGAACCTCGCAAAGTCTCAGCTGGAACCCTCCCAGCAACTGCTGTTCATAAGACCTGTTCTGGACATGACCTGGGGCATAGGCCTTTCTTCCTGACAGCAGACTACAAGCAGTCTTGCAGATGATATCCTACATTGTGGAACACAAGATCATACCAGCGCACTCCATGCAACGCATGCTGGGTCTCATAGCCTCCTCATTGTTCACAGTGCCTCTAGCAAAGTTGCACATGAGGACATCTCAGTGGATGCTTAATATCCAGTGATCGCAGGCATCGTATCCTCAAAACTATCCCATTCAGGTGAACAAACCTCTGTTGATGTCCCTAATGTGATGGTCAGTGGAGGAAAACCTCCTTCAGGGCTTCCCCTTCATCCCACCAGAGCCAGAAAGGATTCTTACCACAGATGCCTCCCTACTGGGGTGGGGTGTCTGGGACTCGTCAGAAACACATCTCCATTAAATGTGTTAGAGATGTGTGCAGTTCTGTACGGTCTTAGTCAGCCAAAAGACAGTCCTCCTTCAGACGGACAAAAAGTCTGTCATGTACTATATCAGCAAGCAAGGAGGAGCACACTTTAACCCTCTCTGCAGGGAGGCATTGAGCATGTGTGAATGGTGCTTGGAGCAGGGAATCTTGCTTCAGGCAGTCTTATCTGACAGTAGATCAGAACACTCTGGCAGACAAGTTAAGTTGAACAGAGGTAGATCCTTACAAGTGGTCACAAACTCCAGACATCATGAGATTGCTGTTGGGATGAGTGAGGCCCCCAGATGTGGACTTTTTGTGTCCCCATTCATTGCCAAACTGCCTCAGTTCTTCTCCAGAAATCCAGGACTTGGAGTTTTCTATCTGAAGTGTTCAGAGTACCATGGAAACATCTGTTTCAAACACCATGAAGTCTTGCTATATTATAACAATAGCAGTCAGCCACTGCAGCTGAACTGCCCCAGAGAGGAAGGAGTTAACTCCAGAAGATCTGGAGTTCTACAGCGCGAGGGCGCTGTGCCCAAAGCTCTATCTGGCAGTTTCAAATGAAACTGTCAGATTCTTACTCGCTTCACTGAACAGTCGCTCTGGAGATCAGCTCCTTCAGCTCGGTTCATTCTCGGTTCAAGCAGTATTTTTCGTTCATTTGAACCGGCAAAGTTATTATTTTACCATTTCGGTTTAAAGCTCTATCTGGTAACCGTAAGTACTAAAATTTAAGTCTGTGGAAAATTAATTATCGGTTCGGTTTTGAACCGATCGGTTGGTTTTTCTGCATTTTAAAAGTGTACAGTGGGTTTTAGGTGCGGTTCCGGTTCTTGCTCGGTTCTAAAAAAGCAGATTATAACGTTTTTTCAAATACCGTGACAGTTAGGAACCGATAAGAGTGTCTTGCTCTGGCACTGCCATCAAAGGGCAAGTTTTGGTTAGGCTGGCATTATGTCTGGAGAAACCCAAAAGAAAAACCGGGCCACTGGGTTTCAACACTGTGATGTCTGTGGGGACGCCTTTGCCAAGGCTGACCCACACACCACTTGTGTTTATTGTCGGAGGCTGACCACCTCTGTCAGACTGCCAGGTGTGTAAAAATTTCCCTGCAGCCACCCTGGAGAAGAGATTGGGCCGGCTCAGGGAACGAGAGGCCAAAAAGTCCGCTGACCCGGATGGCCAGCCTGGTCCAGTACCCACTGGACCAGAGGGAGTGCCCTCTGACCAGGGCGAGACTTCCTCGGGCAGAAGGAAGGCTGGTTCAGAGGAACCAGTCCCAAGTAAAAAGACAAGGAAATCAGTAGGTCTGGAGTCCAAAATTGTGTCTCCAACTGCTGCAGAGATAGATAAAGCCATTCAGATTGTCCAGTCACTGTCTCAGGGATCTGTAGAACCGCCAACAGCTGGTAAAGGTCGATTTCAGTCCCAGTGGTTCAGGATTTTGAAGTTGAGGATTTTATGAACCACAGGAGGGGAGGAGGAATTTGATCAATATATGTGTGGCTGGGGGGTCTAGGCGTGCCCATTGAACGGACATCTCTCAGACAGACCTTTAGAATCTCCTCCTATTCTGTCTGAGTCCCTTCTTTCTTTATTTTTACAAAAGGTTGCAGAAACCCTCCAGCTTCCTTTAGAGGAGGCTGTGGATGAGCAAGAGGAGCCTGATTATGTGGAAATGATGGATATTCCAGAGTCTAGGAGGTTGTCTATTCCTTTGCATGAGTCATTTAGAAGCAAACAACAAAGATTTTAAAAATCCTCATTCTGTCCCTCCTGTAGATAAAAAATGGACAGAAGGTATACTTTGTCAGGCTCGGATACAGACTTCCTTACTGAGCAGTGTAGTCATGTAGGTGTGGTACAAGCTGCAGCCTGTGACAAGGCTAATATTCCTCTGGCCTCACATCCTCCTGATAAGGATTCCAGGAAGATTGATGCCATGGCGAAGAAAACAGTATATGGCAGCTTCTTTGGGACTCAGGCAGGCAAGTTATATGGCTTATGTAGCTAGATATCAGAAATCTAGGTGGGACACAGTATTGCAGTTAGCCAAGCAGGCCCATGGCCAGCTGGCTAGTGAGTTGGAACAGGTGGCTGCTGATGGCATTGAAGCCTCTAAAGTTCAATTTCATACTGCTGTTGATGTTAATGATGTTTCTTCTAGGGTCATGGCCACTTCTGTAGCTTCCCGTAGGTTGGCATGGCTCAGATGCACTAATCTGTCCCAAGATACCCAGTCAAAGGCTATGGATTTTCCTGTAGTGGGAAATTCTCTTTTTGGGGAACAAACAGAAAACTATATGAAAAAGATGGATGAATACAGAACTACCTACAAAAGTGCCCATGCTAAGGAGAAGCGTGCCATGCCACAAAAGCATGCTCCCAGAGGTAGGGGCAGGCCCTTTTCCAGGCCTTTTGACCAATTTCAAGCCTCCTCTGCTGTCTCGCAGAGGGGTTTCTTCAGGGGCAGGGGTAGACGTGGCACAAGTAGACCGTCCCCCTCCCCTCAGCCTAAGGCTGCTGCTAAGCAGGCACCCTGATGGGGTGTCCAGGGCCGATTCTCCTGTACCGTTGGGGGGCAGGTTGGCCTATTTCAGCCGGAACTGGCTGTCCGTAACTTCTGGACAGATGGGTTCTGGAGGTAATAGGCAGGGTCTGATTCTCAGCTTCAAACACTTTCCAAAGATGAGGCCAGGCATTTTCCACCTGCAAATCCTTCAGAAGCCTTGCTTTGGAAGCAGAGGTTTCTGCTCTGCTGGACTGCAAAGCAGTGGAAAGGGTTCCTCCTTGCCATCAGGGCAAGGGGCTTTATTCAAGATACTTTCTTACCCCAAAAAAGACAGGAGAATGGCGGCCCATTCTAGATTTAAGATACTTGAACAAGCATCTGTTGAAATCAAAGTTCAAAATGTTGACTCTGGCAATGATATTGCCTTCCCTAAGGCCAGGGGACTGGCTAGCTTCCCTGGACCTCATGTTCTGATCAGGCCTTCTCACCGAAAGTACCTCAGGTTCGAACTGCCCTCAGGCCACTACCAGTTCAGGGCAATGCCCTTCGGCCTTACCTCTGCACCAAGGGTATTCACAAATGTCTCGCTGTAGTAGTGGCTCACTTAAGAAGGCAAGGGGTTGCTGTGTTTCCTACCTGGACGACTGGCTCATTGTGGGTCAGTCTCAGGTCAGGTAATCACTTGCAAGTCACCCAGCAGCTTCTCACTTCCTGGGATTCCTGCTAAACTTACCAAAGTCAGTTCTGGAACCAGTTCAGGTCCTAACTTTCATAGGCACAGAATTGAACACAAGGTTAGCGGGGCTTTTCTTCCCTTGGAAAGGGTGGACAGACTCATCGCCCTGGCATCCTCCTTTACCTCGCGGGTCTCTCGACCAGCAGGCATTTTCTGCAACTCCTCGGGCACATGGCTGCTTCCACAGCTGTCGTGCAGGAGCAAGATTCAGATGAGGGACATTCAGTTCCATTTGAGGGCCTATTGGTCTAAAGGAAGGACCCTACCAAGTTGGTCCCAGTTACTCAAACTCTGATCCTAGCCCTCCACTGGTGGCAGGTCCAGAGCAATTTAAGACAGGGTTCCTTCATTCCATTTCTCCCTCCCTCACCCTCACCACGGATGCCTCCCTGTTAGGGTGGGGGCTCACCTGGCGACCTTGCCACTCAGGGGTATGGTCTCCTCAGGAGTCTCTGCCCACATCAATCTTTTGGAACTCAGAGCTGTCTTTTAGCTCTTGGTGTTTTCAGATTCTGTCCAGAACAAAGTGGTTCAAGTCAGGACAGACAATACCACCACAATGTGGTACATCGACAAGCAAGGGCACTCGGTCTTCAGCCTTGTGCACCGAGCGATGAAGTTGTGGTCTCTGGCTTCTCCCTGAACACCTCCTGATGCGGTTCATCTCCCAGGGAAGGACAATGTCCTGGCGGGCCCTCAGCAGAATTTCTCAGGGCCATCACAGAATGGGCTCTGAATCCACAAGTGCTGGGGTCTGTCTTTGCCAGATGGGGCACTCCTCAGATAGATCTTTCGCAGCCCCAGACAACCACCACTTCCTCTTTTCTGTTGCAGGCCTCCAGTTCTGGGCTCAGTCCTCTGGGCGCCTTTCTGTTGGACTGGAAAGGGAAGTTCCTGTATGCCTTTCCCCCTTTCCTCTCCTTTTCAGGGTACTAGTAAAATCAGATCTCAACCTTGCAGAGTGATTTGATTGCCCCAGATTGGGCCAGACAGCCCTGGTACCCTCTGCTCCTTTCTTGGCAGTCCACCTGCCCTGAGCCTGCCAGAGTCCACGACTTACTGGCCTGTGCACAGGGAGAGTGTGGTATCCGGACCTCAAATCCCTCCACCTCAAGGCTTGGCTCTTGAGGAGCTAATTGCTGACACACCTTTCTCAAGTGTCATGGATATTTAAAGGCTTCAAGGAAGCCTTCCACTAGAAGCCACTTATAATTCTAAGTGGAAGAGGTTTTCCATCTGGTGCTCTGAGAGGCAGATTATCCCAGAATCTGCTGATCTTCCATTCTACTGGACTATTTGGTCCATCTGAATTCCCTAGGCCTTAGACCAGCTACCCTGAAGGTTCATCTGGCAGCTGTCTCTGCTTTTGTGTCAGCAGGAAGCCTGCCTCCCTTTCTTCTCACCCGGTGTTCTCCAAGTTTTTAAAGGGTTACTTCATACTAACCTCCTTTTTGAGAACCAGCTCCCGCCTGGGACCTGAATATTGCATTGCTCAGTTAATGCAACCCCTTGAGCCTCTGTCTTCTGCAGAGCTCAAGTATAACGGAAAACCGTTTTCCTAGTAGCTATCACCTCTGCCAGAGCGCATAAGTGAGCTACAGGCCCTGTCAGTGGAAGAAGATTTTATCTCTTTCCACAGAGATAAGGTAGTCCTTAGGACTAATAGAAAGTTTTGCCTAAGGTGGTTTCTGATTTCCACCTGAATCAATCTATCTCTCTCCCAGTATTTTTCACTGAGCATTCTTCCTCAGGTGAGAGGAGATTGCACAGCTTGGATGTCAAAAGAGCCTTAAGCTACTATTTAGAGCGCACCAGAGGTCATAGGTTAATCCTCCAACTCTTTCTTACCTATGGCGAGGTTGGCAAGGAAACCTGCCACTAAGAGAACAATTGCAAGGTGGATTGTTTCTTGTGTCCAATTCTGTTATCAGAAACTGGGTAGGCTACCCCCTCCAGGATTGAGGCCCACTCCACCAGGGGTACAGCTACTGCGTCTCTAGCGGCTGCTGAGAGACATCCCAGTCTGGAGATTTGTCAAGCTGCTACCTGGAGACAGTTCACACCTTTACCAAGCATTATTCCCTGGATGTCCAGTCCAGGAGAGATGCTCGTTTGGCACAGCTGTGCTTCAGAGCCTGTTTCCTAAGTAGGTTCTGACCCTCCTCCATGGAGGTACTGCTGTGTAATCTGCTATTGTTATAATATAGCAAGACTTCATGGTGTTTGAAGAAAAATTACTCACCTTAGTAATTGCTTTTCTTCTCATGGAGTCTTGCTATATATAACTCCCTCCTACCCCTCTCAGAACTTTCTACTTGGGTAGGGGTGGCGTTATTGGTGCAAGCACTGTGTCATGCCATTGTAGTTTTTCCTTACCCTCTTTTCCTTTGGGTTAGGGATCTAGATTGTTTCATTTAGGTTATTTATATTGCCCCCTTCCTGGACTTGAGTCTTTGGGGAAGGGGGGTTCATATGTGCTTGTCAAGGGTGGTAAAACGAACCATAATACCATCAATTTTTGTTATTATGGCTCTGAGTGTTTCTTTGTTCTTTATATTGTTGTTATTACTACTAGTAGGTAGCCATGGGCTAGTGTAGTTTTCCACACAGACTTTCCGTCCTTTGATGTTAACTTCGTAAAGATCAGACAGTTTTATTTGAAACTGCCAGATAGAGCATTGGGCACAGCGCCATCGCGCTGTAGAACTCCAGATCTTCTGGAGTTAACTCCTTCCTCTCCGGGGCAGTTCAGCTGCAGTGGCTGACTGCTATTGTTATAATATAGCAAGACTCCATGAGAAGAAAAGCAATTACTAAGGTGAGTAATTTTTTCTTCTGTATGCACTCCCTCCAATCCCACTCATACAGAGAATGCTGTTCAAGTTGGAGGCACATGCAGATACAGTTTCCTCTGTTGAATGGACTGTGGATCAGTAAACCAAGGGTTCTGCCATTCTGGACAGACCTGCTGACTCAGGGTCAGTTAGTCTACCCCAGCCTGCGCTTCCCGTCACTTTTGGGCCTGGCAACTGAAGAGATAGAAGTGAACAGGTCTAAAATGTTTCAGAGGATCTCTGAAATACTCCTGGCTGTGCAAAAACCTTCCACCAGGAAGGCATACACAGCTAAGTGGAAAAGATTTTCCATCTGGTGTTCCAAAACCCCTTGTGGACCCCCTTCAGGTATTCACCTGAAAAGGTTGAGTACTAACTGGACCTTTCTGATGCTGGTCTGCAGCATTCCACAGTTAAAGTTCATCTATGTGCTATATAATACAGCTAACCATGAACCTGTAGGAACCTTCAGTTTGGCACAGTTCACAAGGTTACTTGTCCTTTTTTATTTATTTATTTTGTTTGACTTGTTATGCTTTATGGGTCCTCCGATGGCAGCCCATCTGCTCCACCATCCCCACCACCATCCATGGCGACCCAAGGTCACCCCAACCAAAGTGTCCCCTGGATTACCCCCCAGGGTGGGGCCTCTGGGGCTCACCTGTACCCCGTCGGATCACTATCATGGATTCGGCAGGGAGCTCCGGGCAGCTACGTGGCGGCGGGACGGAGCATCATGAAGCATTTCGGGGCCAGAAATTATTTTCCAAGCTGTTTTTTGGGGGGGGGGGCATGGCGTGCAGTGATGCGGTGGCTAACACTGTGCGTCTAGCACACACTCCAAGTCCAGTGCCAGCTAGAGTCCCTGATAACAGGCTGTCTTGTGGTCACTCAGGAGCCATGTATTGGGGACACTACACCCCCTTCCTCCCCGGAGGTGGAGAGTTTGCAAAGGCCGCTCGATCTACCTCCCTTGGCTGGCCATCTGGTGATCCGAGTCCGCTCCCAAACCCGGGTCACCAGCGTCACAAGCAGTAGTCCTACCACTGCGCCAGTGGGCCAGCCTTCTTAGTAGTACCCTGCACACAAGGCCTCCAGTCTCCAACTTCATCTCATCAAGACTGACCTATTGCAACACACTCTACCTGGGGATTTCCATGAAGCTGACACGCCACCTGCAGCTGATTCAGAAGGCAGCAACCTGGTTGGTTGCAGGGACTTCATGTCCCAGGCATATCGCACCAGTTCGCCATGTTCTCTACTAGCTTCTGGTCAGGTGGCATGTCAGTGTCAAGATTTGTTTAACTTACCCTGCCTGGGTCCTGGCTATCTGATAGACCTCCTGATTTCTACCCTCTGGTCAGCGAAGGCAGACCTCCTTGTTCTCCTGTCACAGTTGACATCTTCTGGGAATAGGCCGTTTGGTGTAGCAGCACCGATTTTGTGGAACGCCCTTCCCCATGAAGTGAGGGAGGCTCCTTTGTTGACCATCTTTAAGTTGCAATTAAAAAGGCATTTCTTTAGCTAATGTTTTAGACTGGCCTCTTAACCCGTTTACGCTAATTTTAACTTGTTTTAATTGTTTTATCCATTTCTTGTAAGGCGCTCAAAGCACTCTGAATTGAGCACCATATCAATAAAATTGACTTGACAGTCAGAAAGACAGTGCCTCTCAACCTTGTTCTAGATATGCTCACTCACAAGCCCTTCAAGCCTGTTGCAGTTGTGACATAAAGTTTCTAACTTGGAAAGCAGCATCTTTTTTTTTTTTAATTTCTTTTTTCCCTCCTCTCCCACACAGCCGCTACCCTCAGGAATCGCCCATTAAGTCTGCCCCTGCCAGCACCTACCTTGCAGCCTCCGGTCCCTTCATCTAGCCACGTAAACCCCCCAGTCGGGGGGGTGACACCCCCAGAATCTTGAATTTTTCGTCAGGGTCCTGGGTTGCAGGCAGGTGCTGGCACATGCTCATGTGTCAAGGCGTCTCCTGGCAACCGTAGTGTCCCCCACCTCCTTCCACGAAGGAGCAGCCCCCGAGGCTGATTGGCTGCTGGCCTACGCCTGCAACCAGTCATACCCAAGGGACACCAGCTTGCTGTCTCTTCCCCCAGCCTCTGCCAGGAGTCGCCGCTCACCGGACTGGAAGTCCTCCCTCCCTCCAGAGAAGTTGAGGTGTCCCCGGACGCTCCAGCCTATCTCCCCCGGCCAACCCCCGACGACCCAAGCTCTCTCCTGAACCCGGGTCGCTGGTGTGGCGCGAGGTGTGGCGTCCAGCGCCTCAACCCTCAGCACCACCGGACCAGCCTGAAAGCAGCATCTTCCTGGACATAAAGTCTCCACCACTCATTCACACTAATGGGAGTTCGCCAGAGGTGCTGGGACCCATCAGGAGCAAACTTTTTCAGGAGGGCCGGCGCCGAGATGGAGGAGCAGCACCGCGAGCCTCACCATGTGCAGTAATGACTATCTTGGTGTCGACCCTCCAACCACCTCAGTACCTTTTTTCCGGCCATCGAGTGCGCTACCAGTGACGATGTCACTCACTCACGGGAATTAAACTTCACTAGCAACAGTAGTTTAGTTTGTTATTTTGTAGTTTTATTTCAAAGTACCGATTATGTTCTATATATTTAAATTATACGTCAAGAAGTTTTCAGCCCTCCATTGACTGAGTCAACCATGAGCGGGTCAGGTGACGGTAGGGAGACTTCATATGAAAGCTGTTCAGTCAGCCGGGCCGGGTCCGGTCTGCTGCCCTCCCCGGAGGGGTGGCCCGACAATGGACGGTTCCAGTGCCCAGGGGGGTGGGCGATCCCCCTGAAAGCATAAAAGGAAACAGTCCCATTTTCTACACCATTCGGCTTCAAGTTCCTCTTCGATGCATAGGTCAAAGAGAAAAAGGCATCACTTGAGGTTGCCCTCTGGTATGTCTGCACGTAGACGGTCGGTTGTTGGGGCCAAGCAGCAGTCTCCACTTCTGTCGGAGTTGCCGGTCTCTGTCTCCAATGGCTGACCTCTTCGACATCGGGGCCCCTCTCTGCCTTTCTGGGGAGCTTCCGATGAGCAGTTTCACCAGTGGGCTGCTCTTATGGAGCAATGGGCTCAGAGGTTGGTCCAGTTGCCCGAGCCAATCACTCTGACACCGGGGCCTTCAGTCCATTCGGCTCCGGGGAGACGGTGTAGGGTGGTTGGGCCTTCCTTGTTGCGCTGCTTCTTCTTCAGTGCTGTCGACTCCGCGCTCTGGTGTCTATCCCCCTCACGTGGCTGCGGCAGAGGGGTCCACACCGATGCCTCTATCTCCTGCCATTTTTCCCTCTTTTTTGTCAGATCACAGTTTTTTGACCTCTGGAACACTCTCGGCATTGTCGGCGGTGCCGCGGGCTCTGTCGGTGCTGGGCGTGGCGCCGGGGGCTCTCTCGTCGTTGGGTGCTCTGTCGGCACTGTGCGCAGCAACAGGGGTCCTGTCAGTGCCATGTGGGCTGTTGGCGCAGTGTGAAGCGCTGCTTCAGCAGGCGCCTGCCTCCTTTTTCTCAGCGCCGGGGGCTAGCGCAGCACCGACTGGCCTTCGGAGGTCTTTGACTCCAATTCTTTCCTCTTCTGTTCTTCCTCCTAATTTTCACTCCTTTCCTATCTATGCAGTGCCCCCTGGACTGTCAGGAGATGATTTTGAGCCTGACCCAGATCTTCATCTGAGTGATGATGTTGATGTAACTGCCCTCGGAGCAGGAATCAATCCTTCTGCAGAGCCTGTGGTGGAAGACCTATCCTTTAAGTCTCTGCTCAAAAATTTAAACTGTACCCTTTCTCTCCTAGCTTCAGAGATTGATCCTGGGAAGCTTTTACAACTCCAATATCTTCATGTCCCAGAGATCCCTATGGATTTAACCCCTCCGGTACAGCCCTCTTTTGAGAGACACTCTCAGATGATGTGGCAGAATCCGTCTCTCATTCCTTCCGTGGCTAAGTCCATCAGTAGGAAGCATGCTTCTCCCAAGGATCATCCTAGTTTGGCTTCTCAAGCTTTTGCTGATGCCATTGTGATCTTGGCAGAGAATGATAAAGCTGTTCTTCCTCAAGGATCTACGGCCCGGCCAATAAACAAAGAATCTCGTAAGATACACACCTTAGGTAAGAGAGGCTTTGCTACCTCAACCCTGGGCATGCGCATTACCAGCTACCAGAGCTATTTTTCTCAATATGAATATGTACTTTTGCATTCCCTCAAAGAAATTGTGGAAGCTTTACCCAAATTGGAAGCCAGCTCAGATTTGCTTCACACCATAACTAGGGGTATCGAATCAAATAACCAACAGGTTAAAGCTGCAGTGGCTGCTTTTGATACCACCTCCCGGGTGGCGGCAGCTGGCATCTGCACCCGCTGTCACTCTTGGCTATGTACTTCGAACTTCACGAACAATGCCCAGCAGCAAGTTACGGCTTTACCCTTTGATTGTATGTATCTGTTCAGGCCTCAGGTGGCGCAAGCTCTGGAGGCCACACAGAAGACTAGGTCGGCCATTAAGATGGCCAGACCTACACCCACTCCCTCCATCGGAGGTGTGAACCAGTGTCAGTTTCACAACTGTCAGTCCTTTCGCGGCAAAGGCAGTGGGTGTTTTAATAAAAGCCACAACCCTCCACCGCAGAAGAAAGTGCAATAGAAGGCACAAGGCCCCAAAGCGCCCAGTGCCACCTTCTGAGTTTCTGGCCCAAGTCCCATCTTAGCTTCCTCAGTGGTGGGAGGACGTCTGACTCAGTTCTACGACCAGTGGAAATCTAGAACATCAGACAAATGGGTCCTTCAGATAATCCGTGAGGGGTATTCTCTCAGTTGTTCAGAACCACCCCCCCCCCCCCAGATCATCCTCCCAAAAGACAGCCCAGGCTGTCGGCAGTACAGTCAGACCTTCTTGCCTCCGAGGTACAAGGCCTTCTGAACAACAGGGCAGTAGAAATAGTTCCACTGGATCAACGACACACAGGTTTCTACTCCCATTACTTTCTGGTCCTGAAGAAAACCAGCGGCATGTACCCCATTCTGGATCTCAGAAAGTTAAACAACTTCCTTCACAAGGAAAAGCTCAAGATGATATCACTAGGTACCCTGCTACCTTTGCTTCATCGACACGATTGGCTAGCCTCCCTGGACATGCAGGATGCCTACCAACACATTATCATATACCCAAACCACCACAAATACCTAAGGTTCGTGGCATTGGGTCAATACTATCAATTCAGAGTCCTGCCCTTTGGGCTATCCTCGGTGCCTCGAGTTTTTACAAAGTGTTGTGCAATTCTCGCAGCACACCTCAGGAAAATCAGAATTCAAGTGTTACCGTATCTGGACGACTGGCTCCTAGCAAGTCCATCCAGGCAAGAGACTCTGGAGGCCATGGCCACGGCCTGAGAATTCCTCATATTCGTGGGAGTCTTGCTGAATCTCAACAATTCGCAGTTGCAGCCCTCCCAGAAGCTTCTCTTCATAGGAACTCTTCTGGACACCTCCTGTGCGAAGGCTTTTCTTCCAGAGGACAGAAGGAGTGATATCTTACAGACGGCCTGATACATCAGAAGCACAGCTCAGTTCGAGCTATCTCTATGTAACAGATGCTGGGCCTCATGGCATCCTCGGTGTTCACTGTTCCCTTAGCACATCTCCACATGAGAACCTCTCAGTGGATGCTCAGTACTCAGTGGTCCCCAACCACTCACCCTCAGCCCTTTCTCATCAAAGTGACGGACCCTCTGAAGAGGTCACTCACCTGGTGGTCACAGGAGGACTATCTTCTGGAAGGTTATCCCTTTGCCCCTCTGGATCATCAAATCTCCATTACCACGGACGCATCCCTGATGGGTTGGGGAGGCCATTGCCAGGATCTCCACACCCAGGGTACGTGGACTCAGGATGAGTACCAGCTTCACATAAACATTCTGGAAATGAGAGCCGTCCTCTATGCAGTCCGAGCCTTGAAGGGCATATTCTGTTACAAGAACATTCTCCTTGAAACAGACAGCAAAGTGGCGATGTATTACATCAACAAACCAGGCGGCGCACACTCTTACCCATTATGCAGGGAAGCGATGAGAGTGTGGGACAGGTGCCTGGAGCACAAGGCTCTGATTCAGGCGATTTACTTGCCAGGAGTACAAAACAAACTGGCAGACCATCTTAGCAGAACGGAGACAGATCCTCATGAGTGGTCTCTCGACTTAACCGTCATTCAGTCACTCTTCAAAGAGTGGGGAACTTCAGACCTGGACCTTTTTGCATCCCCACTCAACACAAAACTGACTCTCTTCTGCTCGAGAAATCCAGGACCTGGCATTTTTGTGAGGATGCGTTCAGGCTATGGTGGACAAGACGCTTTCTATACGCCTTTCCTCCTCATCCCCTAATTCAGAGGGTACTTCTCAAATTGGAGTCTCAGGGGGGCAGAATGATTCTCATTACTCAATAGTCTATCGGAAACCCCTCCGAGGACACTTCCCCTTCAGACGAACCTTCTGACCCAGGGTTCCATGGTCCATCCCAGCCTAGGGTTGCGTCACCTTCGCTCTTGGCTCCTGAAGAGATAGAGGTGAATAGGTTCAATTTTTATCTTAGAATTTCAGATATTCTTTTGGCTATGCATAAGTCGGCCACTAGAAAAACCTACACAGCCAAATGGAAGTGTTTCTCTATCTGGTGTGCAAAATCCTCTTGGAACCCTTTTTCCTGCCCACCGAATAAAGTCTTGGAGTATCTTTTAGACCTCTCGAATACAGGTCTGCAGTACTCCACAGTCAAAGTTCATCTTTGTGCCATTTCGGCATATCACGAGCCAGTACTTGTCATGTCACTGGCTCAGTTGCCTGTGGTTAACAGGTTTCTTAAAGGTATTCTGCATACTAGACCTCCTATCAGACATCCAGTCGCAGCCTGGGACATTAACCTTGTGCTAGACATGCTCACTCATGAACCTTTCGAGCCTCTAGCTACTTGCGACTTGAAGTTCCTCACTTGGAAAATGGCCTTCCTGGTGGCCATTACCTTGGTTAGTAGAGTTTCCAAAATACATGCACTGGTCACAGACCCCCTGTGCACTGTATTTCACAAGGACAAAGTAGTTTTTAGGACTCATCCTAAGTTGCTTCCTAAGGTTGTCTCAGAATTCCATCAAAACCAACCTTTAGTCCTTCCTACCTACTTTGCGAACTTCCAGAATGAAGGGGAGCGTACCCTTCATTCACTGGATGTTAAAAAAGCATTGCGTTTCTATCTAGCTAGAACAAAAGAAATTTGCAAGGCTCAATAACTATTTGTCTCCTTCAGCAAAACCCGGCTGGGTCAAACTGTCGCTATCAGATGTATTTCAGCGTGGCTGGTGGCTTGCCTTTGCCACTGCTATTCTATGGCGCAGGTCAAGCTGGAAGGCAGAGTGTACGCTCACTCTACCAGAACAGTCGCAGCATCTCCGGTGGAAATCCATAGCATTACCCATAGAGATATTTGCAATCTTTGACCACTTGGAAACTCAGTGCATACTTTCGTTAAGCACTACACCTTGGATGTCCATACCAGACGACACCTGTCGTTTGGCAGGATTATTCTTAACGGACTTCTGTCCTAAGTATGTGAGCTCTTATCTCCTGCCGCCTGTCTCGGGGATTATTTAGCTCGGTACTCTCCCATTAGTGTGAATGAGTAGTGGAGACTTTATGTCCAGGAAGATATGGAAATTACATACCTACCGTAATTATTGATCTTCTTGGATGAAGTCTCCACCACTCATTCACACACCCACCCACCATCACCTGAGCTCACTCTCTGTTTTTGGTCTTCACTCTCTCAATGGCTGGGCTGTGAAGACTGTATTGTTGACCCTTCTTACACGGGTTATTCGGACTATCTTATGTCCGATTTTTAGGTTACTCCTTCTAGGTTAAGTTACACTGCACTTCCTCAGAAAAAAGGTACTGAGGTGGCTGAAGGGTCTGCGCCGAGATAGTCATTACCGCGTGCGCTGAGGCTCGCAGTGCCGCTCCTTGCAGCTCCATTTCGGCACCAGCCCTCCTGAAAAAGTTTGCTCCCAATGGGTCCTAGCGCCTCCGGCGAACTCCCATTAGTGTAAATGAGTGGTGGAGACTTCGTCCAAGGAGATCAAGAATTACGGTAGGTACGCAATTTCCATATTTCTCGTAGTTGTCATCTTAGTACACAGAGTATCTGAAAGCCATACTTTACTCACAAATCCTCCATATACTGTTCACCACTGAGATAATGTAGTTTTCCATACACACTCCCCAAGTTTTTACCTAATGGTATCGAAGTCCCACCTTAATCAGGCTGCAATCCTGCCTACCTATTTTGTCAGCTCCAGAAGGAGGAAGAAAGGACTCTCCACTCACTGGATGTTAATAACTTCCTTAGGTTTGTCTGGACATGACTAAAGACTACAGACAGTGAAACAAGGTACGTGCCCATGCCACCTTCGCAGTTCCCTGTGCGAAATCTGCTGTGTGCCTATTGGTGACATTTGCAAAGCTACAGTTTGGAGCACAGTGCATACTTTTAGCAAGCACTGTGCCCTGGATTTCCATGCCAGGCAACATGCCACCTTTGGAAGGACAATTCTGAATGGATTACTATCCTGAGTGAGCCCTGAGCTCCAGCCTCCCAGGCCCGGGGGACTTTCTCTGAGCGTGATGCTCTGACCCATTAGTGGGAATATGTGAAGATTTATTCTTGAAAGCTATGAAAGTTTCATACTTACCTTAACTGTTAAATCTTCCTGAATATATTCTCTGTTGATTACCAGGCCCACCCATCATCCCTCCGACTCACCTTGTGCCCTTAGATTAAGTGCATAGGTTACTTGTTAAATTCTTGCTGCTTACCTCCTGGGATGGTGAGGTGGTTGGGGGCTGGTACTGCTGCTGCTGTAGTCCAGCGGGCACATGCAGTGACTTGCATGGGGTCAACTCACACTGCAAGTCCTCCACAAAAGTTCTGACTCTCATGAGGTCCTAGTGCTATGGAAAGGGTGGTTGTCATATACTATGGCACAGGGGCTTAGATGGGTTGGACCCTACACTGTGGTGACAGGCACATCACAGATGGGGATTGGGAAGGGAGGAGGGTTCCCTACACTATGGAACAGGGGGATCGAGACACAGGTACTGCGGACGGGGTTTGAGAAGGGAGGGGGGCCCCCTCTACTCTGGAAACGGGGGATTGGGAAACACGTACCATAGTAGGGTGGGGTGGCCATTCACTATGGCACGGAGGAGGTTTTGGGGTCACACATGGTCTTCGGGGGAGTGGGGTCTGGGCTGGCCCAGCACAACCAGCTGGGCACAGCCATGGTATTGTATGCAAATAGGGCCATAATGGGAATGCAGATGGCCCGTTTGTGCCTTGCATGCATGGTGGTCCCATTTGCATATTCAGGTTGAATATTGGGAATTTGGGACTGGCGCATCCTCGTTCCCAGTATTCAGCCTATCCCACGGGACGTGCCGGCACATGGTCGACCACCACCATTTGCACCGTCCACCCAAATTGCTATATTCAGACAAGATGCACGATCTGTTGGGATTGCGCATCTTGTATAAATATAGCATTTACTTGCGCTGGCCCATTTTTTTGGGGCGGCGCAACTAGATGCGCCGCGCATCCCCCCTCCCTCTGAATATCCTGGCCATAGTACTTAATTCTAGTACTGCTTTATTGCCTCAGTCGTTTAATCAGGTCCTCATACCCAAACAACTGCACACAAACGAACATATCACTACGGACCTGCCAGCAGACACTACTGTTGTTTATGTTCTGAGGTAGGAGAAATACCCTGTGGGCAATAAAGCACTATGGACTGTGCCAGAAAACACTGCTGTTATTTATTTCAGCGGTAGTTGAAATCGAAATACCTGTGGTCAGTAATTCTGTGTCCCTCTGTCCCTGGCCTCTGCTGCCTTCTCTCTTACTCTCTGCTGACTCTCATTTTTTCACTTTCTTTTAAACAATTAGTATATTTATTTACTCTATTTTCTTTTCTTCCAGGCACAACCGGTTTTAAGCACCGGCCTGATCTAGAGTATCTCTTTATTTATTATTATTATTATTCAATAAGTCAAACAGCATTAAAGGGCATCACTAGGCTCTGTGGAGCATTCTCATATGGTGTCGTAATATCATTAAATTACTTGCTAAGATATATTTCAGCAAATCAGAGGCTGATGAACAGGCATGCATTGGATAGGCAGTGGGGCCCTATAGACTAACATTGCTATGCCACCTAAAAAACACAAATATGTAACTGGTTGTATTGAAAATAAAATGTGCATTTTGGACAAAGTAAAGGACAAGGTCACTTTGGCTTGGGTAAGGGCCCAATCATGGATCTCGCTCGGGGGCCCCAAAACTCTAAAGCCGGCTCTGCTTCCAGACAGTTCCTTCCTTGCTTTGGACCTACTCTCACAGACAGCAGCAGGCTACAGTTGCTCACTGCAGTGTCTGCTCTTCTGAGCCTGTTGTCTCTGTCTGTCCCAGGGGGCTGGCTGGCTCCTTCCCTTCTATTTCTTAAAAAAAAAAAAAAAGAATCTTTTGTCCTTCGTGCTTCTTTTCCATTCAGTTTTTTGACAGGAATCAGTATGGGACTCAAACTGAGTCTAGTGATACCTAGCTCTCACCACTTCCAGTCCCTACTGTCGTCTCACTCTCTTCTCTGTACCCCCCTCCCCCTCCCTCGCCGCAACAGCTCAGTCACAAGTTGAGGAGTTCTATATATTTTTGTTTGTTTAATGAAGGCTTCCTTCTGGTTCTGTCAACGAAACTAAGGAAGTACTGGCACAAGTGCCAGATTAAGATCAAGTTTGATTTTATACCCAGCCGGCTTCTGAACTGATGCTGCTAACTCTAGTTGCTGCCAGCAGCACTTTCAGTAACAGTAGAATAGAAGTCTCTCCCTATGTTTTTTTACTTAAAAATACCACCGTCTCCATTCATATCAACAAAACACCCTACACTGGGCATGGGGGAGGCTGTTTTTCCTTGCCTCAGGCTCTTGTCTACCATTTATTTCTTCCAAAGTCATCATTAATTTAAAGGAAAATGGTCATTTGCAGGGGCTCCAACCCCTGAAAAACTTACCCTCCGGTTTAGCTTTTCGGAGAAAAGCGTCTTTTTCCTTGCGCTGAAAAGTATTTTAATTTAATTACGAAAGGTCCGCTACCTGGAAGTATGGCGGACGCTGGGGTGGCTCCTTTATGTGTAAAGGTGCGGCGCTGCACCGTGTGCTTCAATGCATTTGTATTGAAGCGCAGTGCGGTGCCGCACCCTTACACATAATGGAGCTGCTCCAGCGTCCGCCATATGTCTGGGTAGCAGACTTTTCATAATTAAATTAAAATACTTTTCTGTGCAAGAAAAAAGGCACTTTTCTCCGAAAAGCTAAACTGGAGAGTAAGGTTTGCAGGGGCAGAAACCCCTGCAAATGACAGTTTTCCTTTAAACAATGTATTCCGCAAGAAAGTCAGCAAAATAAGTACAGTACTAAAAAAAATTAGTCATATTCAGTGTAAATACCAGGAGGGATGGTTATTATAAATTTGTTCCAGACTATTTATTTTCCCATTGGCTGCTAGGCAGCTCAAGTGTCTGTTTCACTTTGACACATACAGTATTGACTGATCTTGAGTAAGCTTTTTGTGTAACCATTTTGTTTAGTTTCATATTTTTATTTACTCACAAGTCTTTTCGTTTTGGACGTCCTTTCACAGACACATTTCCGTGGTGTTTGCTGTACCTGCTCCATCAAATCCACATTCCAACCAAGTGGGCCCAGAAATTCTGTTTCCAACTGACAGTTCAGGGGTTGTTTTGTAAAAAATCACTTTCAAAAAAAGTAATACTGAAGCTGCCTGCTGACAGCACTTACCACTAAGCTTGGCCTTGGCCAATCTGCTGTGCCGTGACCCACAAAACCCAAATCCTTGTCTGTCTCCTGCCCGCACTAGCCAGCTCGGCTCCCCCCACATCCGTAATGCCATGCCATACCACAAGTTGACTCACCTCGTCTTCTTCATGATTTACTACAATGAGCGCAGTGTTGCTGTTGCTTCACTGTTAAACATAGCTTCTGATATCTATGCTGCCAGAGTGCCCAAATGGGGAATTTGCACCAATATGCAGCAGTAGCAGCCAGAACTATCTCGCTGCATGCATGAAGTGGTAAATCCTGCCCTGACTGAGAGGCAGTGAGGAGGAGCCTGCAGGCAGATCAGAAACAGTATCTGTTTGTTCAGTTTCCAGCAGCATTAAATACCTGAGCTGTAACCGATGCAATGTATAAATGCTTTGCAGAGCGTCACTACACTGCCCGTCAGCCAAACTCTCATGCACTACCCAACACCAATGTACCTGAAAGCATCAATCGCAGGGAAAAAAATCTATAGTTACATGTGTACATGTTGGATGTGGAAGGGAGTGAGACTTTGTGAACCCCTACTTCTTTTATGAAACCTTCGAAACTTGCCAGTCGAAACAGGCCATATTGGTCTATCAAGTCGACTTGGGTTTGCAGCCCAATCTGTGCTACTGGAGCTGCCTTTTGAGTATGCATTGTCACTTGGAACACTATTGTATGCTGATAATTGATCTCAATGTCCTTGCTGACCGTAAAAATTGAAAACTGGGATGATGTGGCCTACAATTTTGTTTAACTAATGCCACGAGTCATCCTTATTTTGAATTGGGAGTGCTACATGTCACTGGCTTCTGTAATGACTGTACTGGTTTTATGCAAAATTATGCAAACCTTAATGAAGGGATGTAGAGGAGTTGGCATGATATGGAGTTTGGTAAACTGCCTCACTAAATGATGGAACGACGTCATAGCACATTTATAACAGACATGAGGAAACCACGATCTCAGTATGACAGACTTGAGGAAACCACAATCTCAGTATGAGACCAGCGGGACTTTCCTCTTTTCTGCTGTTATGGTTTACTGCATATTTTCAGAGTCAACTATTTCATTCTCTGTCCCACTGTCCTCCAAATTCCAAGTCATTTGCAATATGTGGGTAATGTACAAGGCTGCATAATTGCCTCCTATGATCATTATTTAATGACAGACACACTTCTCTTGTCACTTGGAACACTAGTGTACGCTGATAATATATCTTACATTACTGCACAGTGAATCTGGCAATTTACATGAGGTCCTGCAATGTTATTAAAACTTATGCAGAGTCTTATGAAGAAATCTAGTGGAGCTGGCATGATATGGGGTTTGGTAAACTGTGGAGCCATCCTGCCGTGACACTCACTAAATGATGGAAAGACTTTGTAGCACATTTAAGCAGAAGTTAGGAAACTGCAGTCTCAGTATGAGGCCACTTTCCTCACTTTTGCTACTGAAGGTGGATACGTGCTGCTGGCATGAGGCTCTGCAATGAACCTGTGGTTGGTCTAGTACAAAGCACATACAATTAGTGTTTATGAGAAACAATAGCTTCATTCATCAGCCGATCAAAAGGTTACAATTTATATTTATATCTGACAGGTTAGTTGAACTTATTCTGATATGGAGTGATGTTACACTTCACAACTACTGCCTTCATATTGTAGATGAGTGCTTTTTCGTAAGTGCCTTTAGCAGTAAATGTTACGTTTTCAAAATGTTACTGTGTCTGACAGTTGCACTCTATACTACCTGGTGCATGATAAATCTAATATTTGATTCACTGTGTTTTGTATGTAATCTGAAGAAGACAGGGGTAAGGGGCAACAGAGTTCTAGGAAAACATAAACTGAAGTTACAAACTCAAATGGGCAGACTAGGTGGGCCATAGGCCCTTATCTGCTGACACTGTCTATGTATCTATGTAAAGGCTTGTCATGCTTATGTCAAGGGGATGCAGATGGGTAATAGGGCTTAGGGTGAGCCAAAAGGAGAAAAGTTGCAGGTGTCAGGGGACTGAAACATTAAGTGGAATGTTCCATTTTCAGAACCGTGGATGTATTTTTATTTTTTAAAGACAGAATTTTTTTCTTGCATTATACATAAATCATCAAACATAGTTTGATGAGTTTTCAGTACGTCGGTATTGACAGGGTGGCTGTTACATAAGCATGTCACATCTCGCATCCTTAGGGTGCCAGAACTATTCACCTGTGGTTTGTACCTCTCTCACCCAAAGATGCACAAAATGACACTCTTATACACCCTAAAGTGTCCTCATAAATATGTGGTTCATTGAGCTCCACACTGGATTATGGAATGGTTCAGGTTTTATACCGTGCTGGTAAATCAGCCTTTAAATATGTACAGTCTTTTTTCTTAGGTGTAACCCCACTCTGGGGCTTACCTGAAGATTTAGGAGCTCCTGTTCCTGTTTCCACCCATATGGGTTGTGAGGGGCTCTGAAAATATTTCAAAACAGCACCAGGGATTGCTGAAGAATTGGGGGGAATACATGAATAATCAGTCAGCTCATGAATATTAATGAGCTGTCTCCTTCTCCGTGGTTACTGTTTGGAATAGAGCTAGCGGCTGATCATAGGAGGACTCCTGAATACTGATCATGGGGGCACTTGACGGGATAGGAGTCCTCACTACATATTGGGAGACTGTGAAATAAATGTAAATACATTAGCTGCAGGGACACAGTGAAGTTTGGACTGCTATGGGACAACATGGAACTGGATGGGGGCTGACATGTTGATGATACTATGACCCCTGCTAGCAGCCAATCAAGTGTCTAGGCACCTAGAGTTGAGCCAGAGGACTTCTAGGAGAGGGAGTTTCATTAATCAAGGCACCTAAAACATGCCCCAATGAACAATCAGGAAATATTGATCACTATGGTTATTGCTGATTGATAGGCTTGAACAGCCAATCAGGAGACTGGATACTCGAGTGAAACCCCAGGGACTTTCTGGGTTTGAGCCAGTCTGTTCCCGGGCTCTTCTCAAGTCAGGAGGATTCTGTGTAAGTGGATTTGGACTGTGAGAGGCCTTGCTCAGACCTCCATTGGAGATTGCCACTGCAGAAAGGGAATATCAGGAGAAAAGAAAGTGAGAGACTGGACTGATTCCTTCAACGCTCCAGGTATTGTGAACTGTGCTGTATGGATTGGAGAGGATTAGAGTTGCAGAGACCCGGCACTGTATATGAGACTGATCTGATAGAACTGGGCTGCTGATTGAAAGTGAACAGTTGCTACAGAGGAATTGCTTTAAGTATTGGGACTCTGTCTAAGAGATTGATGAGGCAAAGTATCTCAGTGGTAGGGTGCTAGCCCGGGTTCTGTGAATTTGCTGTGTGAACTTATTGAAGTGGCAAAGAGCTGTGCCCAGCTGAGGCTGAAGAGAAACCGTTGTGGACATTTTTAGGACCTGTAAGCACAAAAGGGTGGGCAGGGGTCTGTTCAGTTCCATCCCCCCCTTCCTTGCTGCTTGCTGTGATCCAAGTCCCATCCGAAGCTGTTTCTAAGAGGCTAGCACCCATGGCGAACTGTTACTGCTGTTATCCAGGAGTTGTCTGAAGCCGGTTCATTTGCGGATTCAGCGCAGGGGCTGCAGGGGATTCCTGCTGCTTAGGAGTCCTTCTCTCAGAGCCAGGGAGGGAACCAGTTAACCCCTTCCAGGTGGGGCCCACTGTCTCAGGGGGTAACCTGCATTTTCTGGGGTGCTAGGGCACCTACGACCCATGTGGGGAGCCGGGCTGTGGAGCCACTCCGGGTCTGGGCCTTCTTAGGCTGGTGTGGACCTGCATTAGAGCTCTGCAATGGGCCAGAAGAGGCTGAAGGTGACAAGCGGCCAGATCTTCAATCAAGGGGACAAGCTGCAAGACCTTCAATCAAGATCGAGCCTTGTGAGAAAGATCATCACCATCTTGTTGCCCATTGCTGCCGTTTGTGGACGGAGCTCCTCACCCATGGACTGGTGAAGGATCCTGCCTTAAGGCACAGCGGTAGAGCTGCAAACCGTGAGTACTCAGGACTTACTCCTGGGATAAAAAAGGGAGTGTTCACTTTGCATTTAACTTTATTGCTTTCAGTATTCCTAGGGCCCCAACAGCCGGCCAACCTGCGGCAACGTCCAGGCCTGCAACTAGTGGGTACCCAACAGACTGTCTGGGTAAACACTGGTATCAGTGGGGTGGGCAGCTGGGGTGGTCTGGTCTTTCGTCCCAGTTGTTTCAGATGTATGAATTCTTGCTAACCATATTTTTTCCTCCACAGCTATCCTTTATCCAGGCACCCCTATCCTAACCCTTTCCCTCAATAAAGCTGTGAGTTTATTGTTTGAAATTGCTGTGTACAGGGTGTTTTTGCATCTGCCAAGTTATTGCTGGTCTGTGGTTTATGGTGTTGCTGAATTGTTGGGTATTCAGTGGGTGGGATGGTGGGTAGGTGCAGCATCCCAGGCGGCTGTGCCAGTCAACTGACCCACTTCTAATTTACTCTGGGTGGAGACACCTTGCTGTTTCTTATAACTTTGGGATATAACCCCCGATTACCAACGTAGCAGGACCCAGGCCCCTTAACCTGTTAGAGGGTCAGCAGGCAGGGGTACAAGCCCACCGGCACACGGTGCCTGGGCTACATAGGTACCTATTGGCAGAACACAAAAAAATTAATATGGAAATGAGTTTTCTACAGTAAGTAATAATGCACAAATGGAAAGATTTTTTTTTTTTTTTTACTTCCCCCCCCACCCCACCCTCGGCCCTAGATGGGTAGGGCTCTCCAGCCCCGTCCACTGACATCTGCCGGCACCAGTGTCTTTCCCCCAGGGCTTATCCCCTCGACGGGTGGAGCGCTCACCCCCACCAAATGCAGGATCTTGTTCTGCTGGTCCGACTGGCTGGTGGCAGGGCTTGCAGGTGCCTGCCATCATTCAACAGCCAGCAGTTTTCTTTGCTTCTTCCCCACAGAGGGGTGTGTACAGGGACACCAATTGTGGTGCCATGCACACTCCATACGCTGCATGCCCATGGTCTGTCCCCTTCTGCCCCTCGGTCTTAGCAGCATCAGTGTGCCGGCCTCTAGCCTCCGCTAGGGACCAGGCTAATGCCAACTGCTGCATTCCCCAGAGGAGGATAGCTGTCCTAGGGATGCTTGATCCTCCTCCTCCCTGGCCGACCCCCAGCGACCCACTTGAACCACAAACACGAGTTGCTAACATGGCAGGAGGTAGGACATGGATGACTCAACTCTCTGTGTCACTGGGCCGGCTATGGAAAGAAAATTTGAAGTACAGCAGGAACGTAAAGCAATGGGTGAAAATGAAGGCAAGTGAGGAACTAACACATTTCAGAGAGTCAAGAATAGTGTTATTAGACTGGCCCACCAACACAGCAGTAGTGCTACAACCTGCAACACTGACGACCAGGTTCAGGAATGAGCCGTGGGCATCAGAGAGTCAGCTGGGAGAGGCAGGATGCGTCTCCATTGGACTGCTCCCTTTTTCCGGGGTGGGTGGTGGTGTCCAGCTTCAGGCTAACTCCTAGTGGAGGCTAGGATACCAGCTACCTGGGAGCACTAGAACAGGGTGGAGGTTGCATGTACAGTGATGCTACGCACATCATTGCACTATCACACCTCCATGGGAAGCAAAGAAAAAACCCTTAGGACCAGCATAGCAAACCCCAGTGTGAGACTCAGCTGGGACATACGGTAGATATTGGTCTCTCCCTTTGGGGAGCCCTGCCACAGGGGGCAAGCTGCATGCTTCCTGAACAAGGGTGCTTGGGGGGGATGTCGGGTGGGGGAGTGCAAGGGTTCACAAAAGGGCTGATACATGGGTACATCCCCACATGGGCCAGAGTCAGAAACAAAATTTAGGGGAAAAAGAATAGTGTTATTGATAGCATGCGAGTACAGATATACTCACTATATTGGTCTTTCCTGTAGGTGGCAGCAGTCCACTGAGATCCATTTTGTAAGTCTAACCTTATACTGATTCAAGGAATGGCCACATTGTTCCCCAACTCATTATTATAGCATGGTGGACTACCACCCTGTGCTTTTTACTACCACTCTGTTATTTTTACGATCACCCATTTGCCCAGCCCCCATATTTGTTTTCATCCAAAATGGTCTTTTACCACCATCCTTTACTGCACTACGACCCATTTGGATATACAATAGTATCAGTATTCTATACCTTACTTAAAACCCACTTATGCACACTTACAGTGGATATAAGGGCCCCAAGGAATAATGTGCTGTTGACCAGATCACCACAGCCATCGTCCTGTATTCCCAGCAATGAGGAACCCTGGGCCATTTTGTGGAATCTTAAGACAGCAAGTGACATAATGTTTGGGAGAAAATGTATGACTAAGAACTCTGATTTTCCAACCATGAAGTGGTGGGTGCCCCCTTGTCAGTATAGGACAGACAAAGTAATGGATATCTCAAGCCTGCTGCTATCTACAAGTAAGCCCAGTGCCTTGTTCAAAAGAACTCTTTATATAGTTTTACACAATCTGGGACACTGTTGATGAATGTTTAACACACACATCCTGTGGTTGAAATCTGCTCTCTAGCCAGATTATTAATCTTCCTTCTTTGACTGACCAGTCAGTAGTGCCACAAGGCAGGCAGGAGTCCCATTCGACTGGTCTTCTGTCACTCGCCCTGATGAACAACAGGAACAATTAAAAAAAGAAAAAAACAGGGAACCATAGCTTACTAAATTTCCAATAAAAATGCATGAATATTTTATGCACAATTATTAAATATTTAAAAAATTTAGAAACTGAAATAGTTCGGTAGTTACAGAAAATGAATAATTTAGTGCAAGGAAATGTGTTGAGGGCTTGTGGGCTGATATGAAGATTTTAAATGTATTTTTTTAAATGCTTTATTATAAGTTGTTACATTTACTGCACTTTGGAGTAAAAGGTTTGTTCAGAGAATCTCCAGGCTAATTCTGATGATCCTTAGAAGTTGTTTTGGCTTTTATTTTTTATTTTTTGGGTGGGAGGGGTTCCAGTTATTTTGATAGCCCAGAAGGTTGCCAGTGGCTAAGAAAGTTTTATTTATTTTATTGCAGCATTTTTTACACACGTCAAGGATAGATGCAGTATGTTGAGGTAGGTAAGTTTATAGACAGCAGCATTAAATAGTCAGCAGAGGCATATTACCCTAAGGGTCAAACATAGGAAATCAGTTACAGTTCTCCAATTTGTTTTTTTAACAAAGTCCATCTCCAGGAGATCTCCAGAATTTTGAGATTAGATAAATCCTCTCCCCAAATTCTGTTGTCTTACCAATATTCCATTTAATTTTAGGATCCTTGGATATAACTACTAATTTAAATAGATCCTGAGTTTAATGTTTAATTCTGAATATCTCCCCCCACCACCATCTCTCCCTTTATATTATTTGGTCATATAGCCAGCTAGTCCCCAACCATATCAGTAAATTGAGAACAAAAGTTGGGATCCACCGATGAATGGTAGAATGCCTACCTCTGCCATTTCAACATGTGAGATGTACTTTTATTTTGGATTTTTGCATTGAGACTCTCTAGTTGGTATAAGTCAGACATAATAGATCTCCAGTCTTTGATGATTGGTATCTGTGCCAACATCCATCGTCAGGTAATAGATTTCTTTGCTACAAGAAGACATATAGGCAGAATGGTATTTACCCATGGAAAGTGTGGTCTGGGAAAATCCCTAATAATGTTTGCTCGGCTGTTAGTTCAACTGACTGACCAAATAAGGTAGTAAGTTCTGTCTGTAGGGTGAGCCAAAAAGGCATCAGGTTAGGGCATAGCCAAAAAATATGACCCAGGGAGGCCCTAGGGCAACCACAACCTCTCCAACAAACCCCGTATTTGTCCAGGAGGACTTTAAGGAGGACCACGAGTGCTCGGAAAAAATGGGAGTGGCACTTCCATGCAAACTTCCTCCATAGAGGGGATGAGGAGGTCTTCACCACCCTCAAGGCCGATCCCAACCATGCCTCCATGGATATTTCCAAGGATAAATCTTTATTCCATTCTTGTAGAATGGTGGCAGTGGATTCTTGTTGTTCGTTCCTCAACCCCTTGTATATAGTTCTGATGATATGTTTTACCAGATTCCCACGAATGGCTTCCATGAATAGTTTTAATAATTCCGGAGTCGGGGAAGTCATTTTAGCCTGAATGATCCTATTCCATAATATATGATTACGAACCTGAAAATGACAAACTAGGTATGAGTTACGGGGATTTTATTGGGACTGTAACTTTTCAAAAGGGAGAATCCCTTGAGGGGAAAGGAATTGAAAAAAAATGGGAGAGACCCAGTCGTCTCCAAGTGGAAAAAGTGTAGTCCATATGTATAGGGACAAAAGTATCATCTTCAGAAATTAATTTACAGTATTCATGTATTATATGGGTTGGGCCAGACTGTCTCATACGTTTCCATAATTTATAAATTTGAGCCGTTATGCCCGGAAGGGCACCAGGTGACACTGATCTCTCGTCAGAGGAGAAAAGAATCTTCTTGATATCAGATAGATCATTTAAATGAAACTCAATAGATTTCTGTGGGGTCATGTAGATCTCTGTCAGCCAAAGTAATAGTATCCTAAGGAACGCCGCTTTGGCGTATAAACTAAAGTCTGGGAGGCTAAAACCACCTTGGGCTAAGGATAATTTAAGGACCGATAACCTTATTCTAAGATGGCCTTTACCCCGAAACGAAATCAGATATTAATCTATTCCAGGATTTAAAATAATATTTTGAAGGAAAAAAAAGGGATGTTCTGGATTAAATACAAGAGCCTCGGAAAGATATTTGTTCAAATAATCTCTGTTCATTGGTGAAAGGGGAAGAAACCAGTAGACCACCTATCCAGATCTGACTGAATTATTATCGTAAGGGGTTCATAATTTGTTTCCATGACCTCCGGATCTAAGGGAACATGAAGGCCCAAATATTTTATATTAGTGGTCAACCATTTGAAAGGATAAGCCTTTTTTAACTGGTGGGGGAGCTAAAGTTGAAAGCTAAAATTTCCGTTTTGGCATCATTTAACTTAAATCCTGCTATCCTTTCAAACTGTCTCAGTATGTTCCACATTTCAGGAATTGACACAGTCGAGGATAGCAAGGTTAACAGTATATTGTCCGCAAACATATTAAGTTTATGTTCTTGCTGCCCTATTGGTATACCTTCCACCAGGGTCGTAGCCCTCAATATAGACGCCAAAGGTTTGAGGTACAGTGCAAAGAGGTAAGGAGACGGGGGCATCCCTGTCTCGTTCCTCTGCCCAACTGAAGTGGGTCAGATTGGGCACCATTGACTCAGACATAAGCCCTTGGGGATCTGTATAGGTTAGTTAAACAAGCTGTAAATGAAGGGGGAAAATGGAAGGCCTCGAGGGTGTCTCATAGAAAGGACTGCGAGACACGGTCGAAGGCCTTTTTGGTGTCGAGGCTAATAAAAACTGATTGAATTTTTCTAGTACGGACATATTCCAGGAGGACTAAGGTCTTGCGGATATTGTCCGCAGTGCTTCTATTTTTTAATAAAGCCGGATTGATCAGGGTGTGTAATTTTGGGGATAATAAGTTCTAACCTGGAGGCCCAGATGGCCGTGAAAATTTTATAATCTACATTCAAAATAGAAATGGGGCAGTAGGATCCAGGGTCTGAAGGATCCTTATGTGGTTTAGGTATATGGGCAATTGTTGCAAAGTCCCAAGGTGGAGGGGGCAAACCGCCCTGGGATATCTCAGTAAATAAGGAGTGTAACTTAGAGATTAATTATTTTATAAACATCTTATACCACTCAGATATGTAACCATCAGGGCCTGGACAATGCCCAGAATTAAGATTTTTTTACTACATCCATGATTTCCAACTGAGAGATGGGGGATTCCAAAGAATAACTTTGGAGGGAGGACAGTGTGGGAAGGTTAACTTGTTTTAAAAAAAGAGAAGTATCCGGTGGGGTGGGAGACAAGTTTGGAGAATATAATTTGACATAGTAGTCTGAGAAGGCCTGTAAAATATGGCTATCTGAGTGGTACGATTTACCAGTGGTAGGATTTTTAAGCTTAAGTATAGTAGAGGAACGTTTCCTGGTTCGAAGTTTCTGGGCCAGTTTCCTAACCCCCCTTGGACCACCCTCATGAACCTTTGTCTTAGGTAAATTAGGGAGTGTTGTATTTTGTTATCTATAATCTTCTGCAATGCAGCCTTGGTGTCCCTAATTTGTTTTTGCAGATTGGTATCTCCATCTCTATATAACATCTGGTAATTTAGTAGTTGTTCTGACAGGGTTCGATACCTAGCCTCTCTCTTTCTTTATTCTTTTTAGTGGTGTAAGCTATAATTTCCCCTCGGATTGTTGCCTTCATGGCATCCCATTGAATTGCTTCGGTGATGTTCTGGGGACACATTCTCAGAAAAAAACTGAGGGGTTCTAGTTTTAATTACCTCCTGGAATTCCTTATCTGCCAAGGTTAACGGATTCAGTCTCCACAGGGTCTTTTTCTTCTCTCTTCCCATATCTAGCTTCAAGATCAGGGGGTGGTGGTCAGATAATATTTTCAGGCCTATAGATATATCCTGGACAGATAAGTGTTCACAGGTTATCATAAAATAATCCAGTCGAGAATACGACTGAAATCTAGGTGAAAAATAGGTATGACCAAGTGCAGAGGGGAATAAGCATCTCCATACATCAGTGAAGCCTAGGTGATCCATGGTGTTTTTAAACTGTTTTGTGGTTGTAGTGTTCCTGTGTCTCTGCTGGTTTGAACAATCAGTATGTGGAGATAAGGTCAAATTGAGGTCATCCCCCAAAATCAACTGGCCATGTAGGTGGTCCAGCATTGTTGATATAAATCCCCGCAATATAGGAAATTTTGTCTGAGGAGGGAAGTAACCGCTAGCCAAAGTGACCTTCTGACCGTATAAAAGACCCTTGACTATCACATATCTACCTTGGGCATCGATATGTGTTTGTAGTGTAACCCCCCTGCAAATGGGGGTTCCCAAAAGACTTCCAGGAGCTTGCTTGAATGCTCCAAGCCTGAATGGTGTTTGGCATTTAAGCCATTTATCAGTGAGTGTTTTTAGAGCCTCTGGTACTGTCTCTTTAAGAGCTGTCTGCTTGCAGACATAATTAGTTTGTATGGGGGGACTGTGTGCTTCTCTGAGTACCACTCGAGCTGCTGCCAATTCACTTCATTTTGCAGTCACTAGGAGTGCAAAGGAACCTATCTGAAAGATGTAACTGTTTGCCAGAAATTATTTAGAGTAATAATGAAATTACAGTTTGTCTAACCTGCTTTCTTTGCAGTCAGAACTGTGTCTATAGTTCCCCATTCTAGTTTTGAACTGCTGAACTGGACCAATCAGTGTGGGGTAAGCTAGCTCTAAAATGATGCCTTGGACGAATCAGAACTTGGACTCATAATCTGAGCCAGCCACAAGAGGATTATGGGCAGTGACTCTGGGAGATGTAGTTAGACTTCAGTGCCTTTTGGACCACAACAGCAGCAGTCTATTGTGGTGACAGCCAATCCAGTCAAGAACTGGGAGGAACTCAAAGGAAGTGCCAGGTTGCGTCAGTTGGAGTTCAGTTGAGCTTTGGCAGTGAAGAAGGAAGGAGCCCTGTGCTTTTCAGTGTGCAGTTTTAGTCAAAAACGTGTAAGGCCCAGAGTTCCGGTCTGCAGTGTAACAGCTTGTTAGGACTGAATCCGTCCTGTGAAAAGAATCAAAGGATCTCTGAGTAGAAACCAGGCTCACCCTGTAGAAGACTGGAAGAATTGCTGAAAATTGCACTCGGTCTGTCAGGAACTGAATCTGCTGTGTGTTCTCCGGTATTGTGCAGCAATTGCGATCGGGATACAGATGCAGCCTGCCTGGTATAGTACTTTCTTTATATGGATGTGTGAAGAGGTTTGTGTACCTCAAGTGAGCCCTGCTGACATTGAAGGACCCTATCTTATTTGGAGGTCGGAGTACTAATTCAGGGTTGCTCCTGTTGAATTGCCACATTAAATCCAAATGGAATTACTGTACTGCTGACTGTTTAATTCTCCTTTTCTCTGTGTGAAAGGGCCCCTACCAGCTGCCACGGTTTGGACTAGCCACTAGGGCTTGGGTACCCAGGGACAGTAACTGATAGGGATAGGCTGTGCACAGAGCCATAGGTAGATTATTAGAGTGATAAGCTAATTAACCTGATTTCCCTGTCCTTGTTATATCCCCCTAAATAAACTCAGAGCTGCTTGTTTCAGCAAAGTTATACTGCCTGAGGTATTTGTCTATGTTAAAGTACTGTACTGTGATTGTTGCACTGTATCTCATTTCACAGGAGGTCCCAGTGCCGGAACCAGACCTGGGGGTAAGTATACTGTGAAGGTAATTCGATATATTGTGTGGGCCACTAGTGGGAAGAAAGGGTTAGTGTCCCAGAGGGCTGTGACCAAGTTAGTTTAACTATTGCAAACCCTGACCTCTGGGTAGGCACCCGCCATTGGATCCAGGCCCCTCAACCTGTTAGTGGCAAATCAGGCAGGGTAGTAGCCCCTGGGATAGCGCCATCTAGGGGTTACATCTTGGAGGCTCACGCTGGGATTGTGTGTCCTCTAGTGGCCATATTTACGAACCACTGTTAAGAAAAAATGGGTACCCGACGAAGTGGCTGTGCACGGCTGGTGGAGTGGTGTACTGGGAGAGATCGACCCCCAAAATGCTATGCTTATCCTGACATCCCCTGGGTATCAATCACGGACACTGTGCAGGAGTACTTCCAAGGTGGAAGGTTTACAAAACCCTGTGGTGGTGGTCGGCATGCTAATCTGCTCACCCACACTTTCCTGGCCCTAGTAGAGTTTAAGGATCCATAGATAGCTCCAAAGTGCCACAGACCATTACCCCAGAGGACCCTCACTGCTTGGAGGTGATAACTAAGGACAGTAAAGACCGGGGAAATCAGCCCCACCACTATCTGGAAACTTTTGAGGAGAAATTTGCTGAATGGTTGCTGGAGAGGGAAAACTGTGGAGGACTTGAAGAAACTATTCTTGCCACCTGGGGTGTTCCTCCCCAACACCCTCTCCTGCTCCAGTGCCGTAATGGTGGCTGAACCAATGCAGACTCCTATTTCTACCTGCCATTAGTCACGACTCTTACGAAGGTTGAGGATCTTCTCTGGCACCCTCCCACCCCCCAAGGGAGGATGACTGGGAGACCTGGATAGACTATGTTGCCCCCAAGTGCTAGAATGGCAATGCTCGGAAGGTGGCGAAAGAGGGTTAGTACGAGAGCCTCGAGGTCCTGCCCTCGCTACCATCCCAGCAAACGGGCCAGTAACCCTGAAGCGACTGCACAGGCCTATCTTGAGGCCTTGGAGAATGTGTAAGGGAGCCCAGATTCTGATGAGGACCTATGGTGGAGAGTAAGAGATGCACAACAGTACCAAGGGAGTTGTTGTCTCGTGTATGTATCTCGGCTGGAAAATTGTTGGCAAGAATGCCTCAGAAAAGGTAGTTTGCCAGCGATTGAACTGGACCGAACCAGGCTGGACAGGATCCTTAAGTCTGCCCCTTCTCAGAACTGCTGTTGCTTCAGTTACACCTGGCAGATCGACTGGAATCCCCACCCTCCCATGATGAGTTAATGAGAGAAATCGAGAGTTGAGAAAAGACGACCTCGGAGGGACCTGCACCAATAGCTGCGGCTACGACCCGAGTGACTGAGGGTGACCCATCAAGTGAAGTTCAGGGCAGAGGTTGGCAGTCAATGAGTGCTCTGACAAGGAAAAAGATATGTCACAATGGGCAACTGTTGAGAGAGATCCGGGAATTCAAAACAGTCCTTTATGAAGGCCACGCCTGCAAGTATGAGCCCTGACCTATATCCGACTGCATCTGCTATGGGGTGGGGTACCCACCCATGTATCTCCTACTGATAACAGCTCCGAACTCGATTCCTTGACCATGGAAGTGGAGAAACTGACGAGATGTCTCAAATGCTTATCACGCGCCAGACAGAGATGGCACCAAGGTTTCCAGTTAGTAATACCCCGCCCTGGCTCCCCAGTGTGTGGCGCCCGGCCAGCTCAAACTCCAGAAAGTATGTTTTGCTATAATTGTGGAAAGATGGGACATGAAAGGGAATGCCAGTCCCAAAAGACACTGACAAAGTTGCATATAGGCTACAAGGAGAGCTTCGGAGAAGAATCAGTGGTTAAGAGGTGCAACATGATCCCAGTGAGGGCACCAAAATGCTAATTCATCGCCTTGTGGCAAGGTCGCTGCCCAGGCCCCCCACTACCGCCTCTCCAGACTGGTCCAGAATAGTGGGTCCCTCCATGGAGACCACTGTAAAGGTGAACGGAGTGTCTACAAGAGCTATATTAGACAGTGGCTCCCAAGTGACAATTATGTTCCAAGATTGGTATCAGAAGCATTTGTCAGACGTACCCTTACAACCATTAGAAGGACTGCATGTATGGGGTTAAGTGAGAAGGCCTACCCCTATTCCGGGTATATCCGAATTTGGCTGTCTTTCCCCACCTCCGTGGCTGGATAGTGAACAAGTAGAGACCCTAGCCTTAGTGTGTCCCCCACTGGACTGTATGATGGTGTCCTTTGTTGATTGGAACAAATGCTCATATGTTCGAAGGCTGGCACAGTTGTGTTATGAAAACAGGGTCAAAGACTAGTAGAGCTTTAAGAGTTCGGCTTTAATTAAGAAGGCCTATGAGGCACAGAGAGATGCTGAAAAACAGAACCAGAGGAACCGGCTCGGAATTGTATGGAAGAAGGATCCTGAGTCTCTGATCCTGGCGCCAAATGCCCAGTGTACCTTACAGGAGAGGTCCAGATCAGAAAGGATGTTAAGAATAAAATATTAATGTTGGATGCACCAGGCGATGGAAAATTGCCAGAGGGACTGCTGGTCAAGTTTAGTATTTTGCCCGCTAGAGCCCATGCTTATGCCAGAAGGGTAATGGTCCAAGTTCATAAGTGTCTGAAAGAGACATTCGAGTAAACAGAGGTTGCATCCTGGCTAATGTGCATTGTGCAGACACTGCAGTGCTACCAGCAAGAGTTCAAGGAAGAATGACAGAGTAGCGCCTGACTTGTTTGATTTCGGCGACTCCCGCTGCCAGCTGAATGGAAAGTGAAGATCAGTGAGAAGCTTGCCAGAGACCAGGTGTTTTCTTTAAAGGAATGGGATGTAGGATGCGTGCAAGGAGTTGAGCACAATATCCGCTGCATGACGAAAAGACCATTTCGTGAGAGGTCTCGACGCTTGGCACCTGCTGACATAGATGATGTGAGACGGCATCTGCAAGAGATGTTAGCTGTTGGTGTAATACAAGAACTCAGAAGCCCTTATGCTTCCCCATTGTGGTAGTGAGGAAAGAATGAACAGTAAGGATGTGTGTGGATTATCGCACCTTAAACCGGCGGACTATCCCTGATCAGTACACAATGCCCCGCATTCAGGATGCTTGACTGCCTAAACGGGAGCAAGTGGTTCTCTGTGCTGGATCTCCGCAGTGGGTACTATCAGATCCGATGGCCCCAGAGGACCGTGAAAAGACAGCTCTTATCTGTCCGGCTGTTTCTATGAATTCATGAGGATGCCTCAAGGATTTCAGGTGCCCAGCCACTTTTCAACGATTGATGGGCGTGCAGTGGGGACATGAACTTACTAGAGTGCCTGGTATACCTAGATGATGTTATTGTGTTTGGCAGCTCACTGGAGGAACATGAGGAGCAGATTATTTAAGGTATTGGACCGACTGGAGGACTTTGGCCTGTAAACTGTCCATTGATAAGTGTCAATTTTTCAAACATCAGTAAAGTATGGGGACACATAGTATCCACGGAGGAATAGAGACCGACCCAGTAAAGTTGAGGCCTTGACCACCTGGCCACAGCCCAAAAATCTAAAAAGAACTGCAAAATTCCTGGGACTTGTGGTTATTATCGGCGCTTCATCAAGGACTATTCAAGAGTGATCCGCCTTTACTTAACTCTTACTCAAGGGTATCCCCAACCCACAAAAATACCAAAAGTCAGCATCCCTCAAGACTGAAAGAGTGTATTTTCATCCGAGTGAAGTATTTGAGGTCCGCTGGACTCCTGATTGTGAGACTGCTTTTCATGAGATCATATATCAACTACCCATGCTCCAGTGCTGAAGGCCTATGCCGATCCAAGAAAACCTCACGCCTGCACACATGATGCTAGCTTGCAAGGGTTAGGGGCTGTGTTGTACCAAGAGTACCGAGAATGGCCTGAGACCAGTGGCCTTTGCCAGTAGAAGCCTGACCCCATCCGAAAGAACTATCCTGTACATAAGTTAGAGTTCCTAGCTTTGAAGTGGGCTATTGTTGACCAATTCCATGAGTACTTGTATGGCGAAGCAAAATACTAGTAAAACTGACAACAATCTTTGACCTATGTGCAGACCTCAGCTAAGTTGGATGCCACTGGCCATAGGTGGCTTTCTGCATTATCTACATATGACTATGCCTCGAATACCGAGCAGGTCTGAACCACATAGATGCTGATGCTCTCTCCGGAGGCCTGTTCCCCAGAATGATTGGGTCCGACTGGCAGAACCTGACATTCGGGCACTCTGCGCGGAAGTTTGACAGGGAGGAACAATGTCCACGGACGCAGTGGACTGCATGGTGGATTGCTTGGGAGCCTTCGAGAATTGCATACCTGCTGCTTATTGCCACTTTTCTGCATGAGACATTGGTGCACTGCCTCAGCTGGACAATGACAGTATTCGCGGGCTCAATCCCAGATCCCATGATCAAAGCAGCTTTAGAAGCCCTCTATGCAGGAAAAGATGTGTCCAAATTACGCCCACTGATTTGAGAACTGCACTGTTATACAAAGAAGGTCCTAAGTTGAAACTGATCAATAAACTGTTATACAGAGAAACAGTAGACAGAGGGGACAAGTAGACAAACAACAACTAGTGCTGCCCACTGCCCTTCGAGACTCAGTATTGAGGTCCTTGCACAACCACATGGGGCACCTTGGTATAGACAGAACACTTGACTTGGTGAGATCCAGATTCTATTGGCCTAAGATGGGGCTGATGTGGAGCAACACATTCGAACTTGTAGTCGCTTGCTAAGAGGAAAGCTTTGCCTCCAGAGGGCTGCCCCCTTGTTAACATAACCACCAGTGCACCCATGGAGCTGGTCTGTATTGATTTTCTAAGTTTGGAGTCAGATCAAGAAATATCAGTAATGTGCTGGTGGTCACTGACCATTTCACGAGATATGCCCAAGCTTTCCCCACCAAAGACCAGAAAGCATCCACTGTAGCCAAAGTACTTGTAGAAAACTTTTTGTTCACTATGGGGCTCCACAAAGAATCCATTCTGATCAAGGGAGAGACTTGAGAGTCGTCTGATCAAAGAGATGCTTTCTCTGTGGGGAGTGCGAAGTCCAGAACCACTCCTTACCACCCCAGGGGACCCAAGCCTGAACGCTTCAAATCAAGACTTTGCTAGATATAGGCGGCACCCTGCACCCAAAGGACAAGCCTAGATGGAGCCACAAATTAGCACCCTGGTACATGCTTATAACTGCACCAAAAGTGATGCCACTGGATTCTCCCCCACCGCCTGATGTTTGGAAGAGAAGCTCGACTACCAGTAGATGTGTGTTTTGGGGTCTCTCCTGATGGGGTTCAAGCTGACAACTATTTACAGTATGTGCAAAGTTAAAGGCCCAGCTAACTCATGCGTACTCAACTGGCTCAAACCATGGCTGCCAAAAGAAATCTGGCCAACAAAGAAAGGTATGAAAAGGTGAAAGCACAGGAACTCCAGGAGGAGATCGGTATTGCTAAGAAATCTGGGACTGCATGGCAAGCACAAGATTGCTGACAGATGGCACCATCTCCCTCACATTGTAGTGGGCAAACTAGATGATCTGCCAGTGTACAAAGTAAGGCCTGAGAATAATTCAAAAGATGTAAAACAATGCATAGAAATCATTTACTGCCCATTGGACAAATCTTAATTGAGTCTGAGCCCCTAGAAGATGCCCCTCTGGACCAGTGACTAGAGCTGCTGCTAAGAAAAGATCAAGAAAGTCTGCACCTACAGAAGTAAAGTTAAAGTGTTCCCCCACAAGTCCCAGTTGAGCATGACTGTCAGTCCATATCGGAAGAAAGTGAGAGTGACTTTGAATACTATCCTTCACGAACTGAGTCAATTGTTTCGGGCAATCCCTAGTCAATACTGGAGACAAAGCTGGGCCTTCTGGACTGTCTAAGCCCCAGCTTCATCCCTGGAGCCAATGCTCCCAGAAAGTGAAGTGCAAAGCATCAGATCAGATGAAATGGAATCATTGTGCATGGTTGAACTGTTTGAGCTTTCAGGGAGGAAAATGATAGATTGGGGCAGACTGGTGATACACCCGAACAAGAAGAGTATTTTGAGTGCCCTGACAGTCCACTGCCAGTGTCCAAAGCTCTCCATGCGAGCCAAATGTTGTGGACTCAGAAACTGTAACTCCTGGAGCTGAAAGTGCCCCAAGTTCTAGCCTCTCTACCCCATGGAGACTCCCTGACAAGTGAGGACAATGCTGAAAATGAGGCTCAGAGTGCAGAGACTATAACAGTTCCCCTAGAAAGACTGGTCGAGCTGTAAAGCCTGTGGTGCACCTCAGTTATGATTCACTTGGGAGGCCTGTGGACTTGCCTCAATGTTGTCCATAAAGGAGTGTATGTGTCCCCGAGCTCATTGCCCAAACTGAGCATCAGTGCTAACTCCAAGTTACTTGTGTTGCCCTCTAAGTATGGTGCCCTTGCCCATCCAGCCCCAAGGTAACTGATAGGGAAGGGCCCTCTTCAGGTTTCATGTACAAGAGGTAATAACTTGAGTTATGGTACAATGTGTATGTAATACTGTGTAAAGAGTGACGTACTGCAATGTTTCAGAAATGTGTTCTTGGTAAAATGATATATTGACTGATGATTACATGTGCAGCCTAATGCAAATGTATATGGTTGCAGTTGAAACTTATGGGTACTTGCTTGACGCGGACGTCAAGCTTCCCAGGCTAGGAAGGGTGTAACCCCTGCAAATGGGGGTTCCCAAAAGACTTCAGGAGCTTGCTTGAATGCTCCAAGCCTGAATGGTGTTTGGCATTTAAGCCATTTATCAGTGAGTGTTTTAGAGCCTCTGGTACTGTCTCTTTAAGAGCTGTCTGCTTGCAGACATAATTAGTTTGTATGGGGGGACTGTGTGCTTCTCTGAGTACCACTCGAGCTGCTGCCAATTCACTTCATTTTTGCAGTCACTAGGAGTGCAAAGGGAACCTATCTGAAAGATGTAACTGTTTGCCAGAAATTATTTAGAGTAATAATGAAATTACAGTTTGTCTAACCTGCTTTCTTTGCAGTCAGAACTGTGTCTGCTAGTTCCCCATTCTAGTTTTGAACTGCTGAACTGGACCAATCAGTGTGGGTAAGCTAGCTCTAAAATGATGCCTTGGACGAATCAGAACTTGGACTCATAATCTGAGCCAGCCACAAGAGGATTGTATGGGCAGTGACTCTGGGAGATGTAGTTTAGACTTCAGTGCCTTTTGGACCAACAGCAGCAGTCTATTGTGAGTGACAGCCAATCCAGTCAAGAACTGGGAGGAACTCAAAGGAAGTGCCCAGTTTCGTCAGTTGGAGTTCAGTTGAGCTTTGGCAGTGAAGAAGGAAGGAGCCCTGTGCTTTTCAGTGTGCAGTTTTAGTCAAAAAACGTGTGTAAGGCCCAGAGTTCGTCTGCAGCTTGTGTAACAGCTTGTTAGGACTGAATCCGTCTCTAGAAAGAATCAAAGGGTCTCTGAAGAGTAGAAACCAGGCTCACCCTGTAGAAGACTGGAAGAATTGCTGAAAATTGCACTCGGTCTGTCAGGAACTGAATCTGCTGTGTGTTCTCCCGGTATGTGCAGTAATTGCATCGGATACAGATGCAGCCTGCCTGGTATAGTACTTTCTTTTATATGGATGTGTGAAGAGGTTTGTGTACCTCAAGTGAGCCCTGCTGACATTGAAGGACCCTATCTTATTTGGAGGTCGTGAGTACTAATTCAGGGTTGCTCCCTGTTGAATTGCCACATTAAATCCAAATGGAATTACTGTACTGCTGACTGTTTAATTCTCCTTTTCTCTGTGTGAAAGGGCCCCTACCAGCTGCCACGGTTTGGACTAGCCACTAGGGCTTGGGTACCCAGGGACAGTAACTGATAGGGATAGGCCTGTGCACAGAGCCATAGGTAGATTATTAGAGTGATAAGCTAATTAACCTGATTTCCCCTGTCCTTGTTATATCCCTCAAATAAATCAGAGCGGCTTGTTTCAGCAAAGTTATACTGCCTGAGGTATTTGTCTATGTTAAAGTACTGTACTGTGATTGTTGCACTGTATCTCATTTCACAGGAGGTCCCAGTGCGGAACCAGACCTGGGGGTAAGTGTATACTGTGAAGGTAATTCTGATATATTGTGTGGGCCACTAGTGGGAAGAAGGGGGTTGCAGTGTCCCAGAGGGCTGTGACCAAGTTAGTTTAACTATTGCAAACCCTGACCTCTGGGTGGAGGCACCCGCCATTGGATCCAGGCCCCTCAACCTGTTAGTGGCAAATCAGGCAGGGGTAGTAGCCCCTGGGATAGCGCCATCTAGGGGTTACAGTAGTATTTCCAAAGGAGTAGTTTGAGGAACTAAAATGGCCGCTCCTCTTTGTCTGCCTCTCGGGTGTGATGATGCAACAACCCGATAACCTATTCCCCCAGTTTAGTTTAAGGTGCTCAGTATCGGAGAGGTGGGTCTCCTGGAGAAAAATAAGATCTGATGTATGTTTGTTAAGATATTGCATGAGGCGGGCTCGTTTGATGGGGTCATGGGGACCATTAATATTTTGGGATATAATTTTTACTGGATTAACTGACATCATGTTGGGTATTTAGGATTTAAATTTGTATTCATTTTCCCCTAGGGTAAATGAGGATGCATCAGCCCAGACCACACTCCTCCAGAGTCCTTGGTCCAGCTGTCTAAGAAAGGCTATCCACTGACTACTTTGTAAAATGTGTAAAAATAAAACATACTTGATTAACAATAATTCTTGACACATGTGTCTCCCCTTTCAAGAGTCCGTGTGGTAAAATATCTTGAAGTAGTCTAGACATAGTGAGGATAACTTGCAAATAAAAATATTTAGCCCATGGGCCAGCTTGTCGTAAATCCAGATAACTGTAGAGAGCTGTTATAGAATCTCCTTCCCCACTATGAAAACTCTGAGGTCCCTGGATCAAATAACACATAATTAGAACGTAGAAACAATAACAAGTAACCCTTTTAACCATAACAAGAACTGTGTACAATAAGACTCCCAAGTGGGAGGTGCTCGTTCTGAGCTCCCCCTGAAACATCCTGTCCTGATTTCCAAAGGAAGTAGGAGAGGAATGTGGGGCTCTGTAACTAAACCTGGAAATTAAAATCCCCAGAATAAGCAGTAAAGCCCCTAATGGAGTGAAAAGACTACCACTCCAGGGTGGAACCGGTACAACTTGAGCCATTTACCAGACATTCCCCAAGGGAGGCTATCCACCTATAGCCCGTATACCTAATTGGCATTGTGTATCATATGGCGTTGCTGTTGGGAGAGTATGTAGATCTGGACCAAAGTAGAAATCGGAAACAAGGGGAGTGCTCAAACATTTAAATCAAAGTCCCTTAATGACTGAATGAGGTCATTTTAAATAATAACCTATTAACAACAAATAGCAAAAAAATTCCCCTTAACCCTTCATATAACCCTTTCCCCCTCCATAATTCAAATGTATGGGAACCAAGCCCTTTGACTCAACAAATAAGCCCAGTTAAAAGGCACGAAGTGGGTAGCAAGCTGCTAACAGAGCATGTAGGAACTGAAGTCTTAAGGAGGCTTCCTCGGATCGGCAGTGACCGGTCAGTCCCTTCACTTAGCAAAGAGTAGTTGTAAAAACATTGAGTTGAGAGCATTCAGTGTGGTAGGACTGGACAGGCAAGCAAAGTCACCACAGTCATGTAGCCTTCCAGTAGCGCTTTTCCCCATATCCTGTCTTTGCGGCCTTTGCACGAAGAGTACCATCCAGGAGGCCCCCCCTGCAGCAGGCCAGCCCAGCCATCAAAACAGTGGACTAAGAGGGTGGGCGGAGGGGCTCCAGAGAAGTTGGGACACCGCCAGAAATAGTAAAAGGAGAAGGGAGCAATGGTCTCCATAAAAGAGCTCTCTAGCCTGGGACACACCCCACCATCAGAGAACAATAAGGGGTCCAAATGGCAACCTAGGACCGAATTGTAAAATGAGAGTTTCAGAATCTGGTTATTTATTTATTTATTTATTTATTTAGACAGCAGTTTGGAAAACCTTTGAGCCATAGGCTCATTTACAAAGGTACCTTGTCACAGTAAGACAAACGAAAATACACAGTATAACAGTATAACACAGTATAACAGTAACTTAAGACATAGATACAAACAAGCTGGTACAGGTAGGATTGATGCAAACAATACCAGACTTATGTTGTCCTTAGCAGCTTAGTAGTAAGCTTTGTCATTAGTATTGAGTACGGCTTTGACTAGTGGCAATTACAGCTTCGGGTGTTAACAAGGGTATTAATTGTTGCCTGGACTGATTAGAGACACCCCCACCTCCTCCATCGCTTCTAACCTTCATGGGAGAAGGCCAAGTGCCAAAGCAACAAAAGAGAAATAGCTACCAGTCATGAGGAGCAATTCAAGTAGGCCAAGTAGGATTTCTGTATTGCTGAAGTCACTTCAAAATGACATTCAGTGGCACTGTTGATGTTTGAAGCTGCTTTGGACATTCTGTCTGTTTTTTTTGTCCCCAATGAGATGCCACAGTCTCCGCTATCTTATCACTGATAATTCCCCTGGTTAAGAGATCTGCTGTTGCTTCTGTTGCCGAATTATAGGTTTGCTGGCCAGATAGAAGGAAAAACTGTTAATTTGGCTGGATAGGGGGTGCGGAAACAAATTTTCTGGGATCGAAGTATAGGAAAGAGTGGGCTGTAGTCCCAACGTTATTTTGAGTGCAGGGAGCATAATCGTTATTGAACAGCAAACGTTGTTGTCCCCACATCACCTTGCCCTTTTGGCAAGCCTTTCTCAGGAGAACCACTTTGGTTTGATAGCTTAGTAAGTGAATAACAAAGGAGCGTGGCCTTGCCTCAGTTCGAGAGGGTTTAGGGCCAAGAGCTCCGTGGGCCCTCTCGACATCTAACTGAAATTCTGGGTCTAATTCCAGCAACAGGCACAGTAGGTAATCGGCAAATGCCCTAGGATCGTTCCCCTCTTCGTCTTCAGGGAGGCCGAAGATCCGAATATTTCTCCTCCTTCCATGGTTTTCGGCATCCTCTTACCACATGGAAATAGCCAGTTGTTCGGCCACGAGAACTCTTACAGTCTCCTGAAGCTCATCTAGCCTAGTGGAGTTCAGGGAAATCTGATGGTCCGCGTCAGCCGCTCGACTCTACAAAGTACCCAGTTCAGTTTTTATATCTTTTAGCGATTCAGGGACCTCACCTCTGAAATCCATGATCGCTTGTAGTATGGTTTCAGAATTTGGCTCTGGAGATTTTTTTGGAGCCTTTTGCTTTCAACAGTGAAGTTGTTTTTTTTTTAAATCTGATCCCGGAGTGGGCCTAGTTTGCTGGTCTCCATTGTCAGACAGACGATCCTCCGCATCAGTCATTTCGGCGAAGGGCTGGAACCGGTTGCAATTTTGTTTTGCCATTTTCGTTATAGGAGCACTTGCTTGGGATGATAAAGCAGTAGGTAGTACCCTACTTCAAGATTGTAAAACGTACTTAGTGCCCTTTTGTATAAATGTGGGTGGGAGCCTCTCGATCTTCATGCTGACCCAGGCATACTGGAACCGGAAGTCACAAGAAAGTTACATTTGGAAAAGGGGGGGTGTAAAATGCAGCTCTTTATGAGAATTAAGTGCAAAGAAAGCACCTCAGTCTTAGATTCTCCGACAGACATGAGTACAAGGCAGAGAGAGTGTAAAAAAGAGGGAAGGTGCCCATGTTTCACTCATCAGGAAAGGAAGTTTGATGGATATAGCATCTATCATGCAAACTGTATCCCATCATGCTTTACAGACTAGGTGCGGGAGGGGAGAGCATTATGCTGCAATTGGGCACACCGGGAGATTCAAACAACACAGCAGGAAATTTACCAAGAGATTACAGAGGTTAGAACTGCTGGTTTACATGACTTTCTCTGGGTCGCACAGTAAGTGGCAATAATGGGATACAGGCCTGCAGCAGGTCTTGCTGTTCACAGATCTGCACTCTTTTTTTTGTATGTATGTGTGTGTGTGTGTGTGTGTGTGTGTGTGCATATTTTATCCCCGTGGCCAGTCCGAGCTTGGTGGCGGCGTACCACCTATCTGCAGCGCCCATCTCCCCCCCGGTAGGGGATCATGCTGCACGGCCTTGGGGTTAGGGTTTTGCATGGTTACTTTCAGTAGCTGCCTAAGTCCCTCAACCCCACCCTGGAGGATGCCAGCGCAAAGGACCGAAGTCCTGGCAGGGAGCAGTGCAGAGACGCTGCTTCCGCCAAGCACCTAACGGCATCCTCCCCTCTCGACACCACCCGCTAGATGGGACAGTGCCTAGCCTTCCCAAGGGGAGGAGAGCTGGCCAATGGCGGCTCAATCCAGCTCCCCTTCCCCTACAACCCAGTGTAGCGCGAGGTGTGGTGTCCAGCGCCTCACCCTTCAGTGCCACCAGGCCACAGATCTGCACTCTAACCACTGGGCCTAACTGCCTGCTGAAAACCACAAACAAAATGTGTTTCACATTTTCCTTGTTTCTCTCCCATTCAGGGCTCCAGATAAGCTGCGCACATGGTCAATTTACGCTTTAAAAATCATGAAATACACAGTTTCTATGTAAAATCGCATATCGGATACGCACGTGGATGCCCTTATGTAGTGCACTTTATTGCCTGTTCAGAAATGTTCAGTTTCGCTTTAAAAGAAAAAACTTGAGTGCGAAACCTTATTTTAACACCCCAGTGGCAGTGCCATTCGTTGCCAGAAAGTGGTCTTTGGACACTCTGATTTGCAGACTCCACAGAGCCCACCCAGATACTTTTTTGCCATTGGCTTACACAGTGATCTCTTCACTGTGCAGTCGGGCGTGAACTCTGTAGAGCGCAGCAGGAAGATGGTGGGTAGGCAGGCTGGATTCCACACTGGCAGGCTGCAGCAGTTGATGACCTCAGGAGACATTCGTAGAGAACGAAAAAGGGGGAAAAAAATTCTGCTCTATTTGTGTAAGTAAGCTGTGTAAACTGCATGGGTTAGTGTGGGCTAAACTGCATTCACAGTAAAGGTTTGCTTTCCCCTTTCTGATCTGCTGCTGTTCCTGACTGATGAACCTGAGGAGGGACCTCATTTTTTTATTTTGTTGCTGCTTGTCTGTGTCTGTCCATGACTGTACTGTCTGTCTGTTATGAAAATTCCGACCGCATGTATTTAGGCTGTCTTCTGAAAAATATGGGGATTGGTCAGCACTGAAAAGGGCTGTAGCATGCGTGGAGTTGGAGGTGCCAAGGTGCGATCATCATTTCGGCACACACTGTTAAAACACTTCAGGCAGCCAGACCAGTAGTAGTCGAGCCGTGCCGTTGAAGCTGTTGAGGAGTAGGAGCTTAGGTGATCTCACAGAAACCTCCTGCCTCTCGGTCATCGTCTTTTTGTCAGGACAGCCCAGGACTCGAGTTTCTGCTCTCTCAGGCGGCCTTCAGGTGATTCGACATCCTAGTCATGTCGCATTGCCACTGCCCATTGTCGATCTAGTCGGAAGGGTGTGAGTTAGCACCACCAGTCCATAACCCCAGGTCACAGTAATAAGATTAACAGTACTGTCTGTTGCAAATCACTGTGTTGCAATGGGTGGGAATGTGTTTATTAAAATTTTAAAAATTAACTGGTTCATGGGAAGAGGATTGGCCATATGGAGTATAATATTTTGAATCTTTCTGCAAAGGGCTTTGCAAAGTGGGGGAAAAAAATGAGAAAATCTGCTACTACCTAGACAAGCCGTGGAAGGATAGTATGAGATATATTTGCAGAGAATAGGTCAAGGTAGGGTAGAGGTAAAAGCAGGCTAGGGTATATTGAGCTCAGAAGGGTTACAATTAAGAGAAGGGTTGAAGGAAAAGTGGCAGATATCCAAAGGAAGGGAGTTCCAAATGCAGGGCAGTAGCTCAGAAAAAGCAGATTGGTCAGCAGAGATTCTGCAACAAGGAACACCATTGGAGCACAAGCCCAAGGAGCAGAGTGAGTAGGCAGAAGAGATGCAGGGTGAGAGTATGTCCATAAGGTATGACAGGAGTGAAGCAAGCTAGTGTTTTGCGAGGAAGGTGGCATGGTGAGGAAGGCTTTGATAAGCCAGCTCTGAGCTGCAAACCTGGAGACCTGGGTTTGAATCCCACAGCCCCCATTTGCATACTGTGTGACCGTGAGCAAGTCACTTAAATTCTTTGTGCTCCCAGGTCACACCTGTAAATAAGCTTTCAGCTTAGTGTGTCTCTCCTGGTTTAAAAAAAAAAAAAAAGGGCAAGAAATGGGGTTGAGACATTCTAGTAGAGGGTACATAGATGAGAAGTGGGTCAGTAGCAAAGTGACAGAAGGAATGGAAGAGGGGATCCAGGTTAGCCAGTGTTGACTTGGGGTCAGCATCATAAACCATATCCATAGTCAAACATCTGTAGGATCATCGTGAGTAGGATTTTGTGATGGAATGGCCCGGGAGAGGAAGGCAGGAGCAGTTTCTGCACAGGGGGCCAAGCTCTGAATGGAGTTATTTGTGTATGGCATCAATGTAGATGGATAAATCCAGGTTTTTATCCAACCACACACTGAGGTACTTGAAGTAGGTGATCAATTCAAGTGTAACACCCTCCAGGGTTCAAAAGACAGGGGAGAGACTGAGTTTCAAGAGGCTTCGTCTGAAGCCAGAAGACATGAATACTGTCTTTTTGGGGTTCAGGATAAGGTGGTTTGAGCAGAAGTAGTATTGGACACAAAGTCGCACTGTACTGGCTCCTTGCTTTAAGGATTTTGTGTGTAATAAGAAACTATAAAGTGAAACTAAATTAAATATATGAGTATGGTCAGCTGAAAGGGTGTCACTCACACCACCTCTTACGCTGCCCTGCTGCTTAGCCCCATGTAACTCGCCTGAATAGCCAGAATGTTTAAGCACCTGAAATGACACTTCTAAGCATACTCCTGCCAGAAGGTGTTGTACGGGACCTACTCTCACCCCATCTGTTTTGCCTACTTTTGCTCCTATGGTGTTCCGTGTTGCAGCATCTCTGCTGGCCAGTCTGCCTTTTTCTGTGCTACTGCCCTGTGACAGGGAGATCCTGCCACTCTTGAGGATCAACCTTTTCTTAAATCTGTTGCAACAGTTCTTCTATTTCTTAGCCTAATCTATCCTTTACAATTCCTAGTCCATAAGGTTGGCCACTTATGGATGCTCCCTCTCCATTCTTGACTGCTATAGTGTCCTCTTTTATTTTCCTTTTCCCTCTCAGGTCCTTGTGCAGGAAGGTTATTGTGGTGACCTCTGAGCTGATGTAAAACAACAGGCTGTGTTCCATCCTCGTTGTTGGATTTAGTATGCAATACCGTATTAGTACTGTCTGTAAGTAGTTACTGTCTTGACAGGCTGTAAGAACATTATACATGTTTCTTGTTTTGTAATGAGTTTCCTGCTTGGTAACAATATTTTTTGTTGTCAGAGTGTCTGCACCTGCAATTGCCCATTGGATATAAATTATGGTTCTCATTTCTCATGGAATGTTTCCCACCCACAAGGGGCAGATAATTAGGGGCTCTGCTCTGCCAAAGGCAGGCTACTTTTTGAATAAGGGTATCATGTCTACTAGCACTGATAAGTGCGCAGCACTTCTCTGGCTACAGCCTGCCAAAGCGCCTTGCAGGTCCTCCTGACCTGGGCTTGCTTCGTTCTGGGGGTAAGGGATAGTGGTAATCTGTGAATGATTAATCAGGAAATGGGGCCGGGGGCATGGGATGGGAAATGTGGCCCAGGTAGAGAGTTATGCAATATTATTGTCTTGTACAAGTGTTTTTTTAATAGTGTTACAAATACATTAATTTTTCTGAAATGTACTCTTAAGCAAAATTTTTTAGCCATTTGTATACACCTGAAATTGGTTTTACTTGCCTCATTTTAAGAATGAGGAGTAAAATACTCATGGCAAAAATTCTTATCTGGAGCCCTGCTCCCATTACATAGAAACAGAATCTGTGAGCAGACAAAGGCCCTGTGTCCCATCATGCCTGCTTATTCCTACCTAATATTGAATAAGGGATCCCTAGAGGATTTCTCTCTGGCTGTGTACACTGTACCTCTATTTAGCCACCCCAGCATCAACACATGAGAGCACTGCACTGTCCTCTCTCCCTCACCATTGGCAGAGCCCCCAGATTTTGCAGCATTCGGGACATAATAGCAAAATGCTTGCATTAAGGCCACGGAGCACCTGTGGAACTGCTTTCAGGCTGAGTCTACCTGCAGAGCCCTTCTTTCCTTTTTCTTGATTATTCCTGGCATAGTTGTACCTATTCATAGATGTTCACATTCACAACCATATACCTCCCCCCTCCCGAAATCTGATGCGTCTTCTACCACCAGTTGCCAATAGTTAGAGGTATAAAGGTGTAACATGTCAGTCACCTGTCTTTCTCTGGTCGCTGCTAGAACAGGGTGGATGGTACTGATGCTGGCTATCCTGATGCAGAGATTCATGTCTGCAGAGCAAACCCATGTCATTGACATAATAGCTTTACGTACTACCTCTGGTCCATCAGGCAGCCCTAAAGAAGAGTTTGATTGCTGTTGCAGATGAAATGTTAATTGCTATTAAGGATATCTTGGTGGCACATTTGGCTGAGCACAGGACAGTAACTGATGACCAACATGGCTATGAAAGGGGGGGGGTCTTGTCAAACTAACGTAATTATGTTTTTGATGCAGCAACCAGGTGTATAGATGGGAGAATACTATAGAGTTGGTACATTTTTGGACTTTAGTAAAAAGTCCTTGACAAGGTACCTCATGGGAGGGTGTCGCACAAAAGTGGTGAGCAGGTAATGGGAAGGGAACTAGCATGTGGATTAGAAATTAGTTAAGTAATAGGACGCAGAGCATTGTGATGGGGAGATAAGTGTCTGTCTGGAAGGTAGTGACGAGTGGTTTTCCACACAGGGGTCACTTATGGCACTGCTTCTGTTTAACTTTTTAATTAATGATTTAGAATTGGGGACTAGTAGCTATATAGTCAAGTTTGCAGATGAAACAAAGCTAGCAAGAGTGGCCAGCAGCGAGGATCGGTTTGAGAAATGACAGCAGGACCTAGATAAGTGAAGCTGTTTGCCAGGCGGACACCAGTTCAATGCAGGAAAGTGCAAAGTAAAGCACTTAAGGGCCAAAAACCGAAAACAGTCTTACAAACTAAATGTTTCAGTATTGTGGCAGAGCAGGAGAGGGGCTTGACTTACTTTTAAAAAGGTCAAACAGTACTCAGTAGCAGACAGCAAGGCCAACAGAATGTTCTATTCCATTAAAAGGGATCTACATAGTAGAGAAAGGGAGGTGATAATGCCACTATAGAAAGTATACAGTGCAGAGGTTAGGCACCATTTGCAGTAGTGTACAGTTCTGGACACCACGTTACAGAAAGGACGTAACGGAGCTGGAGACAGTATGGCATAGAGCTACAAAAGTGATATGGGGACTAGAAAACATACCGTTTAAGGACAGGCTGGGATACCTATTAAGGGAAGATATGATTAAGGTATTCAAGATAATGCAAAGTTATACAAAAATAGACTAGAGAAGACTTCGGCAAAACCTGGGACATGAGCTCAAGCTGATGGGAAGAGCGTTAGGAAGGATGTATGGATACATTTTTTCATCCAAGGAGTGATAGGGTTTATTTATTTAGTTTATTTATTTTTTTGGAGTAATACCTTTGAGCTAAAAACATGTTTACAAAGGTTCCACCTCAGCACAAGTACATTAACCATTAGTAACCGACAATTTGAATACATAGTAGAATACATATTTTGCATACAAAGTACAAAAAAAATTTATTAAACATCAGATACATACATATTCAGCATGTATTGAGGAAACAATCAGGGGTTGACTTTGTCTGAAGGGAGAGAGAGGTAGGGAAGGTAGAGGTAGGTAGGATTAGGAAGAGTGTGTGGGGGTAGTATTGAGCAGTTGAGCAGTGGTAGGAAGGGGCACTAGATCTGGATCGTGACATCAATAACTGCATGTTCAAGAACTGCACTGTCAAAATGCCATCGGCAAGAAAAGTGCCCATCTAATATGCCGACTACAACAACATCGCCAATGGTAGCAGTCGCAAAACAAATGCAGGACCGCTACCATGCGAGTAAACCAGACCACAACTTGTGTTTTTGGCCCCCTACACCCCCCAACTTTTAGATTATCAGCTCCAAGGGGGGTTGAATTTGGGGATGGGGAGAAAATTGGGGGGGGGGTGTCAAGATTCATCCATATAAAAAAAAACAAACACACACACATACACACACACAGTTGGGGCAGGTTAAATACTGTGCCCACAAGATTCAGGAGACCGGGAACAGAACCCGGGTCTCTCAAGCCATGCTGCTTCAGTCTTAGCCCTCTCTCCATCAAGGGAGCAGCTCAGCTTGCCTCCACACTTTTTCTCTCTTTCTCCACTTCCTCCTCTGCTCGCTTCTCCATAACCTGAATCAGTGTCAGTGGCTCAGTAGGTAGCACACTCGCCTCTGAGGCCGGGAGATCAGAGGGCTGTGGGTTCAGTTCCCACGTCTGGCACTTGGATTAATATCCCAGTACTGACACTGTAGTGCAGCATGAGAGGGGTGCTGCACTTCTGAGGTGCCGTCTTTCGGATGAGACGTTAAACCGAGGTCCCATCTGCCTGGATTGGTGGTAGTTCAGGTGGATGTTAAAGATCCCATGGCACTTATCGGGAAGAGTAAGGGAATTTCCGTGTCCTGGGCCAAAATTTCCTCATTCACTAAAAATACCACCAACAGCTTAATCTGGTTCAAGGTCAGTTGGCATTCATCTGTATCCCCCTCCCCCGGGTCGTGCCTGAAAATAGGCAGGATTTGTCTAGTGCACTTACCCGGTCAACAAAAACTAAATAAAAAAATAAATAAAAACTACAGGGGTAGTGGTAACTGATATATGCTGTTCTACCCCTGTTGCTATTCGGACTTTGTGCAGTTTAGACAGCACTATTCAAGAAGTGCTCTTCTAACCTTTTACCGTAGGAAGGTAGAGGACATGTGATTGGGCAGAAAGGGAAAGATGGGGGAGGACATGGGAGGATGTGTGGGGCAATTAGGGATGACAGTCACAGCTACCTAATGAGGCAAGGTGTTGGAGGAGTTTTTTCTTAAATGGTCCAAATTTAAGCTTATTGGTAATAACAGAAGGGAGATCAGGGAGCCAGCAGGGTGCACTGTAGGCAAAGGATCATTGCCCTTGTGTCGTGTGGCAGAAGGGGACTTGAAGGGAGTTTCTAGCCATTCCTCTTGTCCTGTGAGGGTTGGTTGCTCGGTTTAGGAGATTTTGGATAGCAGTGGGGGATAACCCAAGGTGGAGTTTTTTTTCCCCTAGGAGGCAGACCTGGTATTTCACCCTGCCCTGGAGGTTTTGCCACTTGGTCTGGGCATATAGATCACACATCTGGGTTAGTCTCTGCGCACCTGTAACTAGTTTACAGGATTTATTTAGTGCCGTACTGACTCATTTAAGGGTCGTGTCGGTGGCTGCGCCATTCACCACAAGCCCATAATCAATGATTGAATGGCTAGAGCTTTGTACAGTGAGTGACAGTACATCAGAGATCATATTTTGGCCAGCCTGGTGGCGCTGAGGGTTGAGGCACTGGATGCCGCACCTCGCACCACACCGGTGACCCACGTTTGGGAACAGACCTGGGCCGCTGGGGGTTGGCAGGGGAGAGGAAGGATTCAGCATCACATGACTGCTCTCCTTCCTCTGGGGAGGGTTGGGCACTGTAGCGGAGGCCAGCCACACTACAGCAGTGGGCATATGTGCTTAGACGCCATTGCACGTCTGGCTCTCCGGGGGAAAAAATAGGCAGAAAATAGCGGGGTGGCGATCTCAGCGGCTGATGGCTGTGCCCAGTGCCCCGCGCTTCCCGGGAGGATCCTGCCGCAGAGTGCGTGAGTGATAATGGACGGCTCTGTGAGGTGCAGACCAGGTCCGGGGCGGGTGTCGGCAGACTGGATCGTGAGATCCACTCACATGCAGGAGGACAAAATAGAGATATGGTGTAAAAAGAGAGGGAGATCATATTTTGACAGTGTCTGTATAAAAGGCCGATTCTAGTATTGATGACCCTGACTACATGGTCAACGTAATGGGAGAAGGATAGTGTGCTATTGAAAGTAATGCCTAGGTGCTTAAAGGTATTTACCTGTTCTAACAGAGCTTGCTTGTTTTTAAGAATTGTCATTTGGTAGGATTTGTGTTTGTTTTGGGGGTTCGCGAACAGCATGACCTTTGTTTTCTTATAGTTCATAAGGAGCTTGTTTTCAGAGAACCAAGCCTCTATGGAGGCAAAGTTTTTTTTGGGAGATGCATTTCCAGTGCGTGGGGATAAGGATTATTGGAGAAAATGACTGCATCATCTGTGTAGAGGAGTACTTTTTCAGCTCAAATTAGGGGAAGATGATTGAGGAACAGACTGAACAAGAGGGAACCTAGGATCGACCCTTGTGGGTACCCCTGTGCTCACCTGCCTACTATCGGAGAGGGTATCATTTATTTTTACCTGTTGCATTCTGTTGCTGAGGTAGCTTTTGAACCACCCAGCAGTTTCTGGTGGAGTCCAATGGAGTTTAGTTTGCTGAGCAGTATGCTGTTATTGACAATATCAAAAGCTTTAGTGATGTCAATGTATATCGCCCCCACAAGCTGGCTTCTGTCTAGGGTCTCAAGAAAGAAAGCCGGAGTACTCAAGTAGTGCTGTTGTGGTACTATGTGCCTTCCGGAATCCATGCTGCTGCGGGTACTGGATATTGTATTTATCGAGGTAGTCAACCAGCTGGTCGGAGACTATACGTTCTAGTGCTAGGGCCTTGTGGGGGGGGGTGGGGTAGGATTGAGATGGGTCTGTAATTAGTATGAAGGGCACAGTCACCGATTTTGTGAACCGGAGTGACCACTGCGGCTTTCCATTTCTGGGGGAATTGTGCTAGTCTGAGGGATAAGTTGAGTTTTTGTGATTGGCAATATCACTTCGTCCAGGGTGAGGGCTGTCAGCTTTAGGTCAAGGGAATCATTACTGTGCCTGTATTTACCTAGCGAACGTTGGAGGTATTTTTTGGCCTCAGCACATGAGATTTTCTTAAAATAGAAGGGGGGGGGGGAGTCCAATGGGGTCCGTGTTGGCATTTCTCCCATTTTCTGGGTTGTCGTTAGCTGCATCAAGTAAATCAGAAGGGAGTGTGCTGCTCAGGTCAGAGAACGCAACATTAAATGTATCATCCACTGTTGTTTTGGGGTCCAGAGTGATGTCCCCGTTCACTAGGAGCACGGAGGGAGAGGACCATCTAATGCCTTGTCCACATCACGTAGGGAGTTGAGAGGGGACCAGTCAGTTTGTTTGAGGTGGGACTTGAGTGAGTTTAGTTGCCCCCTCTTTAGGACTCGACTTGTGACGTATTTAGGGTTGTACAACAGATTGCCAGAAATAAGTGCAGCTCTAGTGTTCAGAGTTTTTTTTTTTTTTTTTTGCATTTAATCTTTTTATTGTGTATATCAGAAACAAATCAACACTTCTTACATATACAGAGTAGGAGGATTTAAGTAATGCGTCAGACACATTCCAAAGAGGAGACCTTCATTGTCAACGCTAGTTAACTGCCATTTATCCAGGAGTAGGCCACCAGACCCCCAACCTCCGTTAACCCCTGCAGCACATCTCCTGCAGTCAATAGGTGGTCTTTTGTTTGGGGGGGCGGGAGCGATGACTTTCTTGCCGGGGGGAGGATAGGGGATTGGCCCCGGCCACTCTTCTAAGTGATCGCTACGCTAAGAGGAGGGAAAGGGGGGATCGTTCTTACCCTATGGCGGTTTCAGGAGATCCTTCATCCAGTCCACTATGTAACCAGATGAGTGGGTCCGGATATACTGAAGATAGGGGCCCCAGACTAGCTGATACTTAAGCGGAGACTGCAGAGAGAAATACAACAGTCTGGAATTAATAGCAGGGCCTTCCACTGCACTATACCATTCAACAAATGTAGGCAATATGGAGGTTTTCCATTTGGACAGTATTAGCCTCTTTGCTTCTACTGTGACTTGCAGAATCCACTGCAGTTTGATCTCACTCAAATGGGAATCCCCTTGCGTTATACCCAGGAGGAGCAGAGAGGGAGCCAAGGGCTCTTTCAACCTAAGTATGTCTGCGCATGTGTCTACTACTTGTTTCCAGAAGAGGCTCAGTGTTGAACAAGTCCCCAATACATGCAGCAGATCAGCTCCAGGGTTCCCACACTGCCAGCAGTTATTATCATTAAGACCCATTCTTAGAAAAGCTGAGGAGATGTAATAAAACAGATGAATTATGTTGCTTTGAATCAGAAAACTCCTTAGATCCCTACATGCCCTTCTCGTCCATCTCCAGCCCCCTTTCCATTCTTCCTCAGTAATTGTTAACTGTAGCATACCCTGCCACCTGGTCTTCGCAGGGAGTGAGGGGTCCCTTTCTAATAGTTTGACCTACTTCTGTAATCTACCTGTAAGGCCTTTGGGCCTGGAGATCCACACCCCTATCGGGAATCTAGTGAGCCGTGTTTTGGGGAGTTTCCTACAGGTGCTGCAGAAACATCTCCTCCTTTGCCACTCCAGAATTAGACTTCTCAGCTGGAGATATTTCCAGAAATCCCTTTTGTGAAGCCCATATCTACCTTGTAGTTCCTGAAAGGAGGCTGTGCATCCCCCACTGCTTGCCATGATGTCCCTAATTCATTTAATTCCCCTCTCTTCCCAGTCTACTGTGTTTGCCCCGGTTTCTCCAAAGTGGGGTGTGTTCCTCTGTATGCAGACAGTTCCCCATTGACTTCCCCAGCCTTCGCCAGGCTGAGGGGGCCCCTTTGATGGTTAGCCAATCCTTGTGGCCTTTGGGGAGTTCCGTCACTAAAAGGGTGGCCACTGATGTGTCTCCAAGAGCAGCTTCCTCTATCTGTGCCCATGCCGGGGGACCCTCCCCCTGTGCCTTAAACAACTTGATGGTCATGGCAGCTAAATTTGCTGTTGCGAAGCAGTGAAAATTTGGCAGAGTCCATCCCCCTCTGTCTGCAGCAGCCCCCAATTTTGCCCAGCTAAATCTCTGTTTGCCCGTACCCCACAGAAATGACTTTATAATTTTGTTCACCTTCTGAAACCAAACATGCGGGATTTCTATTGCCAAATGTGAAATCAAGTAGTACAATCTGATGGCCGCCATCATTTTCATCGCCTCAATTTTACCAGCTAAGGACATAGGACACTCCATCTTTCCATCAATTTGCCTAAAATGGGGTTAACGTTTAAGGGAATGATTCTATGCATGTTGCTGGGAATCTGTATACCTAGGTATTTAATTTCTGTTCTATTCATGGGGAGATCCACCTCACTGACCTGTTGTGGCACCGGGACCCTGCTCAATGGGAGAATTTCTGTTTTAGTAAGATTTATCTTTAACCCCGACAGCCTTGAAAAGGTTTCTAAGAGCCTCGCGTATGTCTGGGAGGACCCGACCCACATCCTCAGTAAGTATGAGGCAGTCATCTGCGTACAGTTTGGTGGTGTACTCCTCCCTCCCCATGTTGAGCCCCATAATGTATGAGTGTGCTCTAGGTACCACCACCAGGGGCTCCATTGCAGTTACAAAAAGCAGAGGGGAAAGATAGTGGGCATCCCTGCCTGGTTCCTCTATGCAGCAGGAAGGATTCTGACAGAATGCTGTTTGTGAGATGTGTTGCTGAAGGTGCATTATATAAGGTACGAATCCACGAACAGAAGTGGTTCCCAAAGTTATGCTGCCCTAGGACTGCATGCAGATATTCCCACTCCAGAGAATCAAATGCCTTCTCAAAGTCTGCTGCTGCTGTGGGGGTGGGGGTGGGGAAGCTTTGCCGCAGCCTGCACCAGGGTAATCAGGGCTCTGATATGATCCAATCTCGCTCTCACCTTTACAGATCCCACTTGCACCGGGTGTATCAGCGTGTGGAGCAGGTGGTCTAGTCAAGATGCTAAAAGCTTTGCCAGGATCTTGGCATCCACGTTGATCAATGACATGGACCTTCGGGAGCACTGTGATTATGGCCTCCTACAGTGTAGAAGGGAGTGACCCTTGTTGGCGGGCTGCTTCGAACATATTTAACAGGGGTTGCTCTATGGATTCAACCACAAGCTGATAGGCATCAATAATGAACCCATTGCTTCCTGGGGACTTGTGTGGTGCCATCATTTTAATTGCCCTATGAATCTTCTCCGTCGTGAATTGGGCATCTAGCTGGTCTCTCTGCGCTACTGTGAGATGAGGGATGGGGAGCTTATTCATGAAATCTTCGAAGGCCTGTTTGTCCTAAGTTATATGTGACTCATATAATTCTTTATCGAAGTTAACCATTATACTGTTTATGCCTTTAGGAGCCGTGTACACCTTGCCTGCTTTATTGGTTGGCTGGAGAATGTGTCTCTCGGCCAGCTGCTTTTTGAGCCTATAGGCCAAGAGTTTGCTGTTCTTTTCTCCCCAAGTCCAGTATTTAAACTGTGTTCTTTGGATTTGTAGCTCCACCCTCCTTGTAGCCAGGGTGTTTTGCTTTATTCTAAGGGAAGCGAGTTCGAAGAGCAAGTTGGGGTAACGTAATTTTTCAAACAACATGAAGTCTTGCTATATTATGACAAGTTGCAGTTTGTCCCACCACTAGAACTGCTCCGGAGGTGAAATAGTTAAATCCATTCCATGAATGGAACTTTGAGCACGAGCTCTAAGATAGAAGCTCTGTCTGTGTAGTTTCAAACCTGAACTGTCAGATTCTTTACTCCGCCTCACTGAACAGTCGCTCCGGAGATTTCTCCTACTGCTCGGTTCATTTCTCGGTTTAAACAGTGTTTTCTCGGTTCGATTCAACCGAGAATAGTTTTATTTTAACCGCAAAACCGTTCGGTTCAAGCTCTGTCTGTGGTATCGTAAGTAATTTAAAATTGTATTTTCTGTGTGGAACTTGTAAGTTTATCGGTTCGGTTTGAACCTATCAGTTGCTAAAGCTTAAAAATTTTAAAGCTTGTCATTTTAGAGGCGGTTCCCGGTTCTTATCGGTTCTAAAAAACTGATTTATTTAATGCTTTTTTCAATACCGCGATACACGGTTAGGAACTGATAAGGTGTCTTGCCTGGCACCGCCGCTCAAAGGGCAAGTTTTTCTGGTTAGACTGGCATTATGTCTGAGAAACCCAAAAGAAAACCGGGCCCACTGGTTTCAACACACTGTGATGTCTGTGGGAAGTCTTTGCCAAGGCTGACCCACACACCACATGTGTTTATTGTCTGGGGTTTGACCACCTCCAGTCAGACTGCCAGATTTGTAAGAATTTCTCCTGCAGCCACCCTGGAAAAGAGATTGGGCAGGCTCAGGGAACGAGAGGCCAAAAAGTCCGCTGACCTGGATGGCCAGCCCGGTTCGGTGCCAACCGAATCGGAGGGAGTGCCCTCTGACCAGGGCAAGACTTCCTCGGGCAAAAGAAAAGCTGGTTCGGAGGAACTAGTTCCAGTAAAGAGAACAAGGAAGTCAGCAGGTTTGGAGTCCAAAATCCCTTCTCCAACTGCTGCAGAGATAGCAAGAGCTATTCAAATTGTCCAGTCACTGTTCCGTTCCCCGTCCGAACCGCCCACTATCTGGTAAAAGGTCGGTTCGTCTGGTTCCAGCGGTTCAAGAATATGAGGTTGAGGAGTTTATGAACCAGAGGAGGGGAGGATGATTATGAACAGTATGAATGTGGCTGGGAGGGTCTTGGTGTGCCCATTGAACCGACATTTCCCAGACAGACCTTTTAGAATCTCCCCTATGCTTTCTGAGTCCCCTCTCATTTTATGTTTTACAAGAAAGTTGTTGAACCCTCCAGCTTCCTTTGGAAGAAGCTGTGGATGAGCAAGAGGAGCCTGATTTTGTAGAAATGATGGATATTCCAGAGTCTAGGAGATTGTCTATTCCTTTGCATAAGTCTTTTAGGAAACAAACAATAAGAATCTTAAAACTCCTAATTCTGTGCCTCCTGTAGATAAAAAGTTGGACAGAAGGTACACATTGTCAGGTCCTGATACAGAATTCTTTCTCAGCAATGCAGTCATGTTAGTAGTTCAGGCTGCAGCCTGTGATAAAGCTTAATATTCCCTGGCTTCACATCCTCCTGACAAGGATTCCAGGAAGATTGATGCCATGGCAAAAAACAGTACATGGCAGCCCTTGGGACTCAGGCAAGCAAATTATATGGCTTATGTAGCAAGGTATCAGAAATCTAGATGGGATACTGTTATGGAATTAGCCAAACAAGCCCATGGCCAGCTTGCTAGCGAGCTGGAACAGGTGGCTGCCGATGGCATTGAGGCTTCTAAGGTGCAGTTTCATGCTGCTGTGGATGTTAATGATGTCTCCTCTAGAGTCATGGCCACATCTGTAGCTTTTCAGAGGGTTGGCCTGGCTCAGGTGTGGTTTAGCCTCTCACAGGATACCCAGACTAAGGCTATGGATTTTCCTGTGGTGGGAAATTCTCTGTTTGGGAGCAGACAGAGAATTATATGAAAAGATGGATGAATATAGGACTACTTACAAAAGTGCCCAAGCTAAGGAGCGGCAAGCCACTCCCCAGAGGCACACCCCCAGGGGTAGGGGTAGGCCTTTCCACAGGCCTTTCTACCAAACTCAGGCCTCCTCTGCTTATGCTCAGAGGGGGTTCTTCAGAGGCAGAGGCAGACGGGGTGTGGGCAGGCCTGCTCCCACCCCTCAGCCTAAAGCTCCTGCCAAGCAGGCACCCTGATGGGGTGCCCAGGGCCGATTCTCCTTTACCAGTAGGGGGCGGGTTGGCTTACTTCAGTCAGAACTGGGTGTCTTTAACCTCAGACAAGTGGGTTCTGGAAGAAAATAGGGTCTGGTTCTCAGCTTCAAAAGTTCCCCAAGATGAGAGCCAGGCCTTTCTACCTGCAGTTCTTTAGAGACCCTGCTCTAGAAGCAGAGGTCTCAACCCTGTTGGCTCTCAGAGCAGTAGAAAGGGTTCCTCCCCACACCAGGGCAGGGGTCTGTATTCCAGATACTTCCTTACCCCAAAAAGACAGGAGAATGGCGGCCATCTTAGACCTCAGATATCTGAACAAGCATCTTTTGAAACCAAAGTTCAGAATGGTAACTCTGGCAATGATTTTACCTTCTCTAAGGCCAGGGGACTGGCTAGCTTCCCTGGACCTCAAGGATGCCTATTTTCACGTCCTAATCAGAAGCTCCCACCGAAAGTACCTCAGATTCGAACTGCCCTCAGGTCATTACCAGTTCAGAGCAATGCCCTTCGGCTTGACCTCTGCCCCAAGGGTATTCACAAAATGTCTGGCAGTAGCAGTGGCTCACTTAAGGAGACAAAGGATTGCTGTTTTTCCCTATCTAGATGACTGGCTCATTGTAGGCCAGTCCCCAGCACAGGTAAAATCTCACCTGCAAGTCACCCAGCAGCTTCTCACCTCCCTGGGCTTCCTGCTAAATCTACCAAAGTCGGTTCTGGAACCAGTCCAGGTACTTACCTTTATAGGTGCAGAATTGGACACAAACCGGGCCAGAGCTTTTCTTCCCTTAGAAAGGGTAAGGAACTTGGTGGCTCTGGCCTCCTCCTTCACTTCTGCGGCTCTCGACCAGCAAGACACTTTTGCAGCTCTGGTCACATGGCTGCATCCACAGCTGTAGTGCAGGGAGCAAGATTTCAGATGAGAGACATTCAGTTTCACTTGAGAACCTATTGGTCTCAGAGAAGAGACCCTTTCCAAGTTGGTCCCAGTGACTCAAACCTTGATCCAGGCCTCCAGTGGTGGCAGGATCAGAGCAATTTAAGATTGGGGGTCCCCTTCATTCCCCTGTTCACCGTTGACTCTCACTGCAGATGCTTCCCTCCTGGGGTGGGAGCCCACATGGCGACCTCTCCACTCAGGGAGTGTGGTCTCCCCAGGAATCTCTGTTCCACATCAATTTGCTGGAACTCAGAGTTGTCTTTTAGCACTTCAAGTGTTTTCTGCATCTGTTCAGAACAAAGTGGTACAAGTCAGAACAGACAACACCACAACAATGTGGTACATCAACAGCAGGGGGCACTCGGTCTTTGGCCTTGTGCACCGAGGCAATGAAGTTGTGGTCTCTGGCCTATTCCCTGAACACTTCCCTCATAGCAGTTCATCTTCCAGGAAAGGACAATGTTCTAGCAGATGCTCAGCAGGATTTCTCAGGGCCATCACGAATGGTCCCTGGATCCTCAAGTACTGGGGATAGTCTTTGCCAGATGGGGCACCCTCAGATAGATCTTTTGCAGCCCCAGACAATCACCAACTTCCACTGTTCTGCTGCAGGCCTCCAGTGTTGGGCTTAGTCCCCTGGACGCCCTCCTTCTGAATTGGGAAGGGAAGTTTCTTTCTGCTTTTCCCCTTCCTCCCTATTCAAAGTGTTAGTCAAAATCAGATCCCAGCCTTGCAGGGTGATTCTGATTGCCCGGATTGGGCCAGGCAGCCCTGGTACCCACTCCTTCTGTCCCTGACAGTCAATCTTCCCCTGTGTCTCCCAGGAATCACAACTATTATCCTGTGCCCAGGGAGAGTTTGGTATCCGAACCTCAAATCCTCAACCTCAAGGCCTGGCTCTTGAGGAGTTAGAATTTGCTGACTTACACCTCTCTCAGGGTGTTCTTGAAATTCTAAAGGCTTCTAGGAAGCCTTCCACTAGGGCTACTTATAATTCTAAATGGAAAAGGTTTTCCATTTGGTGTTCTGGGAAACATATTTCCCCAGAATCTGCTGATTTGCCCATTATGTTAGATTACATGGTCCATCTTAATTCCTTGGGCCTCAGACCAGCTACCCTGAGAGTTCATTTGGCAGCTGTCTCTGCTTTTGTTTCAGCAGGAAAGTCATCCTCTCTTTCCGCTCACCCTGTGTTTTCCAAGTTTTTTAAGGGATTACTCTATACTAATCCACCTTTTCGGGATCCAGCCCCTGCCTGGGACCTTAATGTTTGCATTGTCCAGTTAATGCAACCCCCTTTTGAACCTCTGTTTTCTGCAGAGCTGAAGTATCTAACTTGGAAAACTGTTTTCCTAGTGGCTATCACTTCTGCTAGACGCATAAGTGAGTTGCAAGCCTTGTCAGTAGAAACTGACTTTATTTCTTTCTTTCCACAGGGATAAGGTAGTCCTCAGGACTAACAGGAAGGTTTTGCCTAAGGTGGTTTCAGATTTCCATCTTAACCAATCTATCTCCCTTCCAGTATTCTTCACTGAACACTCCTCTTCTGGTGAGAGGAGATTGCATAGTTTGGATGTTAAGAGGGCCCTTAGTTACTATTTAGAACGTACCAAGGGTCACAGGTTCGAATCTCTCCAACTTTTCCTCACTTATGGTGAGGTTGGGAAAGGGAAACCTGCCACTAAGAGATCAATTGCCAGGTGGATTGTCTCTTGTATCCAATTTGTTATCAGAAACTGGGCAGAGATCCCCTCTGGCTTGAGGGCTCATTCTACCAGAGGTGCAGCGCTGTCTCTAGCTGCTGCCAGAGACATCCGTATATTGGAGATATGCCAGGCTGCTACTTGGAAAATCGGCACACTTCACCAAGCATTACTCCTGGATGTCCAGGCTAGGAGAGATGCTCGGTTTGGCTGCAGCTGTGCTTCAGAGCCTATTCTAAGTAGGTTCTGTCCCTCCTCCATGGAGGTACTGCTGTGTAGTCTGCAACTTGTCATAATATAGCAAGACTTCATGTTGTTTGAAGAAAAATTACTCACCTTAGTAATGTTGTTTCTTCTAATGGAGTCTTGCTATATTAAACCTCCCCAGCCTGCCCCTCTCAGAACTTCTACTTGGGTATGGTGTGGCAACCTAGTGTGGGCACTATTTTATGCCTTTTAGGCTTTCACCCTTTTGGGGTTTGGGTGTGCTGTTTATTTCTTTGTGTTATTTCTCATATTGTTAAATTATATTATTAATTCTGGTCCCCTGACTTGAGTCTTTGGTGTTGGGACCAGCAATGGGTGATATTATTTAGGTAGCCAGTTGGCTAGTGTAGGTTACAGCTTCCACACAGACCTTAGTGAGTTTTTGCTCGTAAAGATCTGACAGTTCAGGTTTGAAACTACACAGCAGAGCTTCTATCTTAGAGCTCATGCTCAAAGTTCCATTCATGGAATGGATTTAACTATTTCACCTCCGGAGCAGTTCTAGTGGTGGGACAAACTGCAACTTGTCATAATATAGCAAGACTCCATTAGAAGAAACAACATTACTAAGGTGAGTAATTTTTCCTTTTGGGTCCTCTTTGTATACCACCTCTATCCCTTTCAGCTGTTCTTCCAACTCTCCCGCTTCCTGTTCCCTAATCCTCCTCCTGTGTGTGGCAAAGCCTTTAATCCCTCCTCTAATTGTGGCCTTGTACGCCTTCCATATACTGACCGAAGAGGCTGTCTCTGGGTGGTTATGTTGAAAGTATAGTGTAGTCTCCTTGCTCAGCCATGTATGAAATTCCTCATCCTGTAGCAACAGAGGGTCCAATCTCCACTGAGGCCCTGGGTTTAGGGGCCCCTAGAGGGAAGGTTAGGACTACAGAGGCATGGTCCAAGAGATATACTGGGGCTATGACCACTTTGTGAGTGTCCCCCGTGACCCCAGGTGAGGTTAGCCAGAAGTCTAGTCTACTGGCCATCGCTCTCGCTGCTGAGAAATACATGTAGTCCCTCCTCCTGGATTTACCAACCTCCAGATGTCCAAGAGCTGGTGCAGCATCATAAGCTCCTTGAACGCTTGCTGGGACCGAGCATGGGGGTCTGGCCTAGAATTCGATCTGTCAAGGATGTGGTCCAGGGTGAGGCTGAAGTCACCTCCCACAATCACTGCTGGGTTGTCAAACACCATGTCCATGATACCTTTGGACAGGGTGGCTATAAAGCTTGGTGCCTCTTCATTAGGAGTGTGTACGTATACTAGGAGGATCGGGGCCTTCTTACGTGGCCAGTTTTGCCATCACTCACCTCCCCTGGGAATCCGCCTTGGAGTCCAGCAACCGCCACTTCAGGGCTTTATGTCCCAGAATAGAAACTCCACTTTTGGCCAAGGTGGTTGCACTGTGCACCTCCCTACCCACCCACTCCCTCTTCAGCTTCCACACCTCCCCTTGCGTAAGCTTAGTCTCCTGAATGAAGGCAACCTGAGTTTTCAGTTTAAGGTGTGCCAGTACCTTTTTCCTTTTTATGGGGTGGTTCAGGCCCCTCACATTCCAGGAGGTGGCCACCAGGTCATTGAGGCTAGCCATAATCCTTCAATTTAATTGAAATAAGTGACTGGGGTGGGGTAATAAATTCAACTGGCCCAAGTCTCTCTACATTGAGAGACCCAATCTTGGTAAGCTGATATGTTCCCCCCCCCCTTTCTCTCCTACGCAATGGATTTTGTCCCCACTGTCCAGTCCTGAAACCTCCTAGTTCTATGAGTCCACTGTATTTCTTAATAACTCTTTTCTCCCTCCCGTCACGGGGGGGGGGGGGATGCTCAACTGGTCCCTTGTCCCACATCCGCATGTGGCTTTTAAACTGATTGCTCATTGAGACTAGTTTGACCCACCCACCTCCAGCTTTTCCATAAAATCCCACGCCAAAGGCAAGCACAACAAGAAAGCTGAGAATAGAGGAATTTAACGGATGGCTAAGAACCTGGTGTTGTGCTAAAGGGTATGGGCTGTTGGGGGGGGAGGGACCTGGGAGGACAGTAGTCTCTATGCCAAGGACAGACTACACTTGAGTGAGGAGGGAAAGAAAGTGTTGAAACAGAGGATGGAGGAGTACATAGAGGAAGTTGGGAATTTAAACTAGGAGTGGGGGGTAGCAGTTGGGGAAGAGATATGCAGAGACCACAGGTTGGGAAACCATATGAGCTAACCCCCCATAACAGTGACAAAGGACAAATGGCAAGTACTATTGGTGATGCTAGGAAAGGAGGGCAGGATGGGAGGAGGGGAAAAGGGTGGAAGGTGGTTACCCTTAATGCTAGGAGCCTTGGGAGGAAAACTGCAGAGTTACAGGTTCTCATGGCAGAGGGAGAGGTGGACATTGCAGCTACTACAGAAACATGGGCCACCAATACAATGACTGGGACCTGTCTGTACCAGGGTACAGGTTATTTCGTAGGGACAGGGTGATTGGGAAAGGAGGGGTGGCACTATATGTGAAGGAAGGACTGAAGTGTGTAAGGGAGGAAGGGAGGAGGGTAGTACAGAGTCACTTTGAAGAATTCATGTTTCCAAGAATAGGATTCTTAGAATGGGAGTGGGTACAAGGCCACCATCTCAGACGGAGGAGTTAGACAGGGGAACTAGCGGGACAGATCAGGAGGACTCATGGAAGGGTAATGTGGTGATTGTGGGGGACTTCAACATGCCAGGAGTGGACTGGAGCACAACAACAACCAGGAACAGAAGGGAGCAGGTACTGCTGGATGCCTTCCAGGACAGCTTCCTGCTGCAAATGGTCAGTGAACCAACCAGGTTAGGGAATACCCTTGACCTTGTGCTGGCAAATGGGGACTTTGTGAGAGAACTTACAGGAGGAACCGCTGTCAGGAGTGACCACCACTCAGTATGGCTCACATTGATATGGGCAAGGAAGGAGTGGAATCTGGCACAAGAGTGCTGGACTTCAGGAGGGCCGACTTTGGGAGGATGGGGGAAGTGGTAAAAGGATACCTGGCCAGAATTAAATCTAGTATGGACACTAACCAGAGGTGGGAGGTCATAAAGCTGGGGATAGTGGAGGCAACCAAAACCTGCTGCAAAGCCCAGAGCAAGAAGGCTAGGGCTAAGAAAACGAGCTGGTTGAGCAAGGAGGTCATGGAAGAGGTAAGGAGGAAAAGAGCTGCCTTTAGGAAGTACAAGAAAACAGGGAGGGGGGAGGACAGCGAGGAGTACTTGACGGAACCAAAGGAGGTGACAAGGGCAGTAAGGGGAGCCAAAGCATCTACGGAACTCAGGCTGGCACAAGGCATTAAGAAGGGGGAGAAGGACTTCTTTAAGTACATCAGGGAGAAAAGGAGCTGTAAGGACCACATAGTAAGGATAAGGAAGGAGGGGGGTTGGGTGGAAACAGGGTGTGATAAGGCGGAAGCACTAAATGAGTACTTCTGCTCAGTATTTACTAAAGAGAAGAGGGGGGTGACACCCAAGGTGGGAGAAATGGCAGAAGCAGGGGAAGTGGTGACAGATGGGGAAATCATGGAGGGCAGAGTTCGAGAGGGTTTGAAGGCACTGAGGGTGGACAAGGCGCCAGGCCCAGATGGCATCCACCCCAGGGTACTGAAAGAGCTGGCAGAGGTCCTTGCAGGACCTTTGGCAGACCTGTTTAATGCCTCACTACATTCGGGATGTGTACCTCAGGACTGGAGGATGGCTCATGTGGTGCCCCTCCACAAGAGTGGCCCCAAGGATGAACCGGGAAACTACAGACCAGTGAGCTTCACATCCATCGTGGGTAAGCTAATGGAGACTATCCTGAAGGAGAGGCTGGTGGCCCTCCTAGAGGCCAGAGGACTACAGGACAGCAGACAGCATGGCTTCATACGTGGCAGATCGTGCCAAACTAACCTGGTCGAGTTCTATGACTGGGTAACTAGGCAACTGGACAGGGGCCATGCAGTGGATGTCCTGTATCTGGACTTCAGTAAGGCATTCAACTCGGTGCCGCATGGAAGGCTGGGAAGGAAGTTAGTAGGCACAGGGGCGGTTGCAAAGCTGGTGAGCTGGGTAGGAACTGGCTTCAGGGAAGGCAACAGAGGGTGGTGGTGGGTGGGGAGCTCTCACACCCAAGGGCAGTGACGAGCGGTGTTCCACAGGGCTCGGTGTTGGGACCAGTGTTGTTTGGGATATTCACTGCAGACATATCATGGGACATCAAGAGCAAGATCAGTCTGTTTGCTGATGATACCAAGGTAGGCGCGGTGGTGGATGACCTAGGGGGATGGCAGGGGTTGCAGGATGATCTGGCAAAGCTTGAAACCTGGTCAGACACCTGGCAACTGGGGTTTAATGCCAAAAAGTGCAAGGTGCTGCATTTTGGGATGAAGAACCCAAGGAGGAGTTACCAGCTGGGGGAGTGCAGCTAGCCCAGACAGAGGAAGAGAAGAATCTGGGTGTGCTCATTACAGGGTCAGTGAACAACTCAGCACAATGTAAGAAGGCAGCTGCAAAGGCCAGCAAAATGCTGGGTTGTATTGCAAGGGGTATATCCTCGAGGAGGGAGGAGGTGATTCTGCCACTGTATAGGTCATTAGTTAGACCACACCTGGAGTACTGCATGCAGTACTGGCGCCCGTATCTGAAGAGGGACATTAAGTTACTGGAGGGGGTACAGCGCAGGGCACAAAGATGATCAAGGCCTCAGGGACTCTATCATACGAGAGGAGGTTGAAGGAGTTGAACATGTACTCATTGGAGGAGAGGAGGACAGGGTGACATGATTGAAACATTTAAATACATGAAAGGAATAAACAAGACGGGTACAGAGGGGCTGTTCAAAGAAGGAGGGAGGGCACCAGGGCCATGATATGAGACTGGAGGGAGGAAGGTTCAGGAGGAGATGAGGAGACACTTTTACAGAGAGGGTGGTGGCTGGGTGGAATGCGTTACCTGCTGAAGTGGTATGCAGTAGAACAGTGGACTGCTTCAAACGAGGATGGGACAGGACAAGGGGGAGGGTTAATGAAGGGGAAGGGTGGAAGGGAGGGGCAGCTGCAGAATAAGGGGTGCTAGCTGCACATTCGAGCAGACTTGATAGACCTCTAGGCCTTTATCTGCTGGCAAATTTCGTATGTTCGTATCAAACATTATAAAGTACTGAAAATGTGTAACACAATTGGTAGTTAACAACCAAACTCTATCTACAGAGCTTACCAGTATCTGCCCGGGCACCCCTACTCGATGTCCAGTTGGCTCTGTTAGGCTCCTGGAGGCGTTGAGAAGCCACTCAACCAATTGGTGACTTGTAACAGCACTCAACTCTTATAATAACCTTACTGTCTATAAGAGGGTCTCCCTAGGGTTGTCCGTAACTAAGTCAATAAGATGAGACCTGCAGCATCTTCCCAGTTCCCTTCCTTAGCTGGGAAGGCAGGTACCTGATGCTGTCTACCATGATGGGCCCAAAAACATATGACGGGTACAGCCTCTGGCCCTACTGGGGGGGGGGTAGGAGAAGTGGAGGAGGGCGCACCATTGATCTCAGACCTGGGCCCCCGAGAGGGCCTGTGTCCAGAGGCAAACTATGACAGTATACCTGAGAATGTGGCTAAGTCCTAGCTCACGGCATGTGCTCCTGCACAAACAGCTTAGTGGCCAGAAGGTCAAAGCAAAGAGAGAAGGGTAGGGAGGGGAGGAGGCAGGCGACCCGGTTGCCCATATTGTATCCTAGGAGGCAATCTATACCCCCAACGTCACAAAGATGGGGGCCTCTCGGCATCCACTCCAGCTTGCCAGGGAGGGGGGGGTGTACCATCACGAGTTCCTTGAGCTGAAAGGCATAGCCTTCTCCCCCCGGGGCCTTTCAGCCATCCTGCACCTTACATTCACCTCATAATCCCCCTCTACCCTGTAGATTTCTTGCCAGATAACGTTTACAGTACGGGCCCTTCAGAGGCCCACTCCTGGCTTTAATCTTTTCATAAAAGCGTGGCCCTTTTCCCCTGTCCCCACCCTCCCTTCATGCAATTAACCTCCTTTAGACACCCCCCCCCCCACACACACACACACATTGTCTCCTCACTCTCCCAGGAAATCTGAGACCCTCTGGCTAACTTACTTTGCCCCTAATGGGTGCTGTCCATACAGTAGAAGTCACTTGTGTCTTAGCCAGCAGATGCTTCGGGTAAGCAATGTCCGCTAAACCCGAAACACGGCTGAGCTGCACAGACGTCGGTGGAGGGCTCTTCCAATGCCCTAAATCCTGGATCCGCTCCCAAAAGCCCCATCTAGTCGAAGGAGCAGCAGTGGAGAGGTTCTGCTTGGCAGTAGCCAAGCTGCAGCATGTATGTCAAGAAAGGCCCACACCACGCAGTGAAGGATTTAGTTCACCTTCACTACTAGTCAGCCATGGTGCAGGCTGCTCTATTGTTCACCTGCCCCCACCCCCACCCCCTGCTTGCCACAAGAATGAACAAGTTACCTCCTCATTTGGATGAATCCTGCGGGTTCTCCTTCCGTGACTCTGCCGCAATCTGGTTCCTGTCCGTCGACATCTCTGGGATCTCTGTTGCGTGAGCTTCGGCCCAGGAGTAACAGCTTGGGACCCAGTCCCTGTAAATTTCTTCTGCTGACAGCTCCGACGACAATAGCTGCACCGGGTTGGCAGATGTGTCCAGGGCTCCGGGTACCAGGTCTCTCAGGGGCTCGTAGTGATTTGACAATCTCACCAGGATCCCCTCCATGGACTCTCTGCTTGGCTCGGAGGGAAGATGAAGGCTCTGCCTGCTTCTGGATCTAGCTGGACCACGCTTAGGGTAAGGCTGTCTTCTTACCCCTTGTTTCTGGGTCCGGGCGTTTTTGCTCTTCTTTCTCTGGCACCCCCGCTCTACCCGTTGCCACTGATCCTCCGGTACCAGGGTTTGCCCTACCACCTGAGTGCTATTTTGTGCATCTATCAGAGTTGGGATAGAGGGGCCTTTGATTGGATGCCGGGTGGAGCTAGGCTGAAGGCCGCCTCTTGGAGAGCCGTGCTGCAAACTGCCTGGGAACCGCTCTACTTCAACCGTAATACTGAACATCATAGTTTGCCCCTGATACATGATCCTAAGCATCACGGGGTATCAGAGGGAAGCAGATATGTTTCACCGGTACAATTCCTGCTTAACCCCTGCATATGCTCTGCGACTCTTGGACCGGTCCTGATAATAGTCCTGGAACAACATGATCTGGTGGCCTTCCCATCGCAGTGACCCTCACTCCCTGGCAGCGCGAAGGTACAGATCTTTTTCTGGGTACCTGAGAAAGCGGCATAGGATGGGCCGTGGGTGGTCCCCTCCTTTCGGCTTAGGGACTAAAGTCCTATGAGCTCTCTCAAGCTCTAGAGGGGACATGTTGTTTAGCCTCAGGATCTTTGGCAAAAAATCTCGTAGAAAAGATATGGTGTCCCTCCACACCCTCTGGAATCCCGATTATCCTCATGTTGTTCCTTCTTGACCTGTTTGCCAGGTCATCGACTTTGTTTAGGAGAAATTGTAACATATCATGGTGGTCCCTCAAATGGATCTGGTGAGTGTGGAGGATCTCCTCATGTGCACCCACAGTTTTCACTGTCCCTAGTACCCTGTTGGTGAGGGATTGGACCTCCACTGTTGTTCTGACGGCAGTTTCTTTTATCTGCTCAGTGTCCAGCAAAACTTATTCAGCAAAGCCTTTACTTTCTCCATGTTCATATTGTTACCCATGGCCATTGCCCCCTCAATCTCCACCAGTGCTGCGAGCGTATATAGATTGCCTTTTGCCGCATCAGAGAACTGTTGCTCAGTGGTGTTGTAGCCTGTCAGAGGATCAGAGCCATGAGGCACGGTGTCACAAACCCCCTACAGATTTTTGTGCCTTCAAGAACCGGTATACTGTCCAAAATATTTTCTGGCTGATGCGGATGCTGAACTGTAGCGGAGCCGTTACTGCCAACCCTGAGAAGCTGCTGCAAGTGAACGAATGATTTAAACAGGATCCTTCGGTATGCTACCCTCTCAAACTAAACAGCCACCATTTTGATGGCTGGTTCTGTCCCCATTCAGAGTTTTAAGATTTAGCTTGATAGTCAACTGAAGGGAAAAAGCATGTCAGGTTATTGCTGCTAAAATAACTAGGAGGAAAACAAGATGGGTCACATAGTCTTAATTCGTCTCACAAAACCTATGTACCTACGTAATGTTCCAAGGTTCCCCAGTGCTTAGAAATCATGATTGGAATTGGAGTGTGTCAGTACTTAAAAGTTCTGTATACATTATAATGCGTTTCATTGGGTTTTAAGTAAGGTAGAGGCTATGAGGTTGGAGGGCTTTCTGCCGTTGTTGGTACATCCATATCAAACCGGATTCGTCCAGAGACGTCTGTCATACCACAGTATGCGGAGACACTTTAATGTGATTCACTGGGGGACTCTGCATCCTAGATAGGTGGTGGTGCTTTCCATGGATGCTGAGAAAGCCTTTGATCGCATAGAATGGCCTTACTTGTTTTGGGCATTGGGGAGATTTGGGCAGGGGGATGCCTTTATAGACATGGTTAGGGCATTATATCAGGGGCCCAGCGCGTAGGTTCAAGTGAATGTGGAGAAATCATGTGCATCTGACCTGTGCAGGTGTACAAGGCAGGGATGCACTTTATCCCCACTTCTCTTTGCGTTGGCTGTATAGATTAGAGCTGAGCAAAGAATCAGTGGAGTATGAGCCACCAGGGTCACACCCACAAAATGACACTGTACACAGATGATCTATTATTTTTTGTCACGGACCCAAAGACCTCCATACTGGCCTTTCTGGGAATGGTACAGGAGTTTGTGGAGTTCTCCAGTTATAGGTTGAATCTAAGTCAGAGATGCTCAGAGTTTCTTGGGTGAGGGAAGCAGAGTTCTCTAATGCATGGGGATTTAAAGAAGTGGAAAAACCAATTTAAATATCTAGGCATTCAGGTGGGTAGAAATTTGGTGGGCTTATATATCCTTAATTATAGCCCCTTGCTTAGGGAGATCACAGCGAATCTAGAGAATAGTGTGCCTTGCCCATATCCTGGATGGGATGAATTAATCTCTTTTTAAATGAATGTGCTTCCATGCATTCTGTACATTATGCAGATGCTTCCCATGGGAATGGCAAACGGCAATATTAAGTTTGGAGCAAAAATTTAACAAGTTCCTATGGCAAGGAAAAAGACCACAAACCACTGCACAGGGTCAACGTGCATTCTACTACCATGCACCACACTGGACCTATGCCCTTCCTTCAGCCATCTCTGATACTACAACCATTGGTGCTTTCAAGCATAAGTTCAGGCAGCACCTTGCCACAGATGACAGCTGTGACTGCGTTGGCCATTAATGATGACCAAAACAACTTTCCTACATGTGGACCACCGCAAAGCAGCAGCACTTAGTGTTATACGTAATCCTAGGGGCACCTACCTTCACAGCACTTCATTGCCCATTCCCCCCCGTCTACCCTCTCCCTTCCCCATTGGGCACCCATTCCCCTCTCAGTCCCTGTCCTCATGCCCCCCCTGTCTGCTGCTCTCCTAGTTTCATTGTCTCCAACCTTCCTTAAGTCTGTTCTTAACCCCTTATGCAGGCATACACTCCACTATGCGCAGCTGTGCCTGTTCTCCACTCTGTTTCTCCCCCAACAAATATGCTTAACTCTCCAATGCAGGCACCTTCTCACCAATGCCGTAGCAGTGTCTAAATGTTATACCTTAAGCTAAATGCTATCCCAATCTTGTAATTCACACCAATTTATTGTATACCTAGCTTGTAATGTATTGTTTTCAACCAGTACAATTTTGTACTTGCTTGTAATGTAATGCCTTGTAATGTGGTGCTATGTACTTGTTCAGTTTTTTCTTGGAACTGACGTGTAACCTACAAATGAGCATCAGCTCACAGGTGTTCTCCAAGATATCACTAAAATAAAAAATAAAAACAAATGAGTTTAGAAAGGCTAAGGGGAGTACGGCTGAGGGTGGGCTGAACTTTCCAGACATTAAGGGATACTTCCTGGTGATACAATAACAGTATGTGCAGGACTGGGTAAATAAGGGGGTGAAGACATGGTGTGTAGATTTAGAAGGGGAGAGTGCTCCCGCTCACTTAGTGGCCTATTTGGACCCCGGTGGGGGGGCGAACAGACGTATGGTCACCTTAAACCTAAAACCCCAAAACCCCATGGTGGAATTTGCTTCTAGAGGCTTGGGAACAGACCAGGAAAAGCGGGGGAGAAGCTAACGCTATTGGTCCCTGTGGCTCGTAATCCAACCTGTTTGCCTGGACTCTGAACCCAGGCTTCCTATGTGGTAGGAGAGGAGGTAAGGGGTTGGGATCTGTGCTCATGAGGGATTTAAAACCCTGGCACAACTGGGAGACAAATTTGGAATTCCTCCCTTGCTTAGGTATAGAATACCTGGGTTTGATTCCTACAGTCACCTAGGTGCATACCCTGTGATCCTGAGCGAGTCACTTAACTTCCTTGTGCTCCAAGATCGCATCTGAAAACAAGCTTCAGCTTAGTGTGCTACTCCTGGTTAAACAATGTTCCCTTCCCTTCTGTATAGGTATAGGTACTTCCAAGCACGATCATTTAGACAAAGTAGGAATAGGGTGCCGGTAGACAACTCAGTGTTGTGACCACTTGAAAGAGCGGTTTTTCAGGCATGATCTGCACCGAAGGGTGAGATAGTGAAAATAGCACATCAGGATCAGGATCTGTTCCCAGACTTGTCTGGTAAGGTGAAGACTTTGTGGGAGCAGGATTTGGGAATATCTGTCACAGAAGAGAGTTGGACTATGTTACTTTAGACCCGTATTGGGTTGTTAATATATAACAAATATAAAGAATCACAATTTAAATTTTTGCTCAGATTATATTGTCCGCTGGTCATAGTCCACAAATTTCACCAGGAGTATCCCCCATATATATAGATATATATATAATTTATTAAATTTTGTTAACCAGGTAAGCCCACTGGGCCCCCGAGGGTCCCTTTTTCAGGGAGGACCTATATATATATATCCCCTTTATAGACCTCTCGAAGGCCTTCGATACAGTCACCCATCCATTACTACTGGAACAACTTGGCAACTTAGGGCTTTCTCATGATACTCTACAGTGGTTCAACAGTTATCTTTTCAACTGGTCACAACAAGTTAAGATTGGTGACTCCCTCTCCTCCAAACTACCTGTCCGGGGTCAATATTGGGACCCCTTCTTTTCAGCATCTTCCTGAACAATCTCTCTTCTGCCAGTGTTAAAAACATTATCTTGTGTGCTGATGATGCAGTGATTTTCTCTAAGAATTCTGACCTCTCCCTCTTGGAGAAACAACTGCAGGAAAGTTTCATGCAAGTTGAGGCCTTGTTCGTCTCACAGAAACTAGTGCTAAGTTACAAAAAAACAAAGACTGTGCTGTTCCATGGCACGCATAACAAACATAAACACGAACAGTTGGCTATCAAAAAACCACTCGGGTGTGACCCTGGACCAGACGCAGACTTTCAAATACCTCGGTGTAACCCTGGACCCTATTCTGTCCTTCTCCAGCCATATTGATTCAGTTGCGAAATCCATAAATATCTGTATAGACCTTCTCTATAAACATAGACACTGCCAGACACCTGACACCCTTAAACTAGCAATACACAGCTCTGTTGTCTCCATCATTGATTATATACTTGTTATCTACGGAGCAGCCACAGCTACAGCACTACGGCGACTCATTACAGTGCTGAATAGGGCCTGCAGACTCCTTACTGGTGCTGCCCGCTGCACGCTTACCTGCGACTTCTACGAACAGTTAAACTGGCTGCAACTTCAGGGAAGAATTACTTTCCAAACCTGCCTTCTAGCAAAAAAGTCATTGATGGGACTCATGCCCCCCTGTGGTTCAGTCTCTCTTAAGCCCAGCCAACCACTCGCATTACACAGGAAGCTCTGACAGCTATTCTCTATTTGTTCCCCACTGTCGCACTGCCCAAGGCCAGCTGTCCTTTGCAGGTAGAGCCCCTATGATGTTTAACTCCCTGGGCAGCAAACTCACCAATTTAGGCATCCTTTGCTCATTCAAACACAAGCTACATCAAACGCTTGTATCCAGAGCCACCTGTGACTGTTTCTCCTAACCTCCCTGGCAGTCGTATCCCCACCTCTGCCTGCCACTACCTTCCCCCTCTCACCCTCTATACCCCTGCCTCCTAGCCCTGGTTCACCATCTTCCTCTCTTACCCTCCTTCAGCTCCCTTCCCCTCTCGCTTTTCTAATCTGCTCGCCCCACCCACTGTTGCGCAAGTTCCCCGATCCTTGCCTCCCACCCACCTCTCCTTCTACCTCCCTCCCAGTTACCCCTCTATGCCCACTCTCTCTTCCCACTTTCCTGTGTTACCTGGCATAACTGGCAGCAACTCAATTTTTCCACTCCACCTTTCACTTTAACAGTGTCCTTCTGGTAGCTTTAATTCAGGCAAATATTGTTTGCTGTGACTCATCATTCTTAAATGTATGCTTGGTTGTGTTGTTCTGTTAATTATATTACCTGCAGCTTTTAGACCATGTATACCCTGTACTGAAATTTGTATTCCAACTCCTTGCCTGCTAATGTCACACAAATTGTACTTCTATTCTTTGTATACTGACGTGGAACCTTTATAAAAGAGCCATTGGCCCAAAGGTATTTATCTGAAATTCTAATAAATAAATATGTGGCCACTGTAATAGTGTGCCAGGTACATACTTTCATTATTTGTGGGAATGTGGGGATCTTTGCCCTTTTGGTCTTGGCACAGGTTTTCAATAAGCCAATTGCAGATATACCTATATCTCTTTTATTCTTTTTTTTTTTTTTAGACTTTATTTTTATTATCATAATATGTTATCAGACATATAACATTTCCATATCCAGGACAATCCATATGCGTAATGAATTACTCTAGAGAAAAGAAACCCTCCCATTAATCGTAGAATACATGCATCCCGAATAGTATGATACCACATATGGGGGAGTGAACAAGTGAAAACTAAGTAATAGCTGCATAAAGGGCCTATGAGCAGTATGACTAATTTTGCAAAACTCAAATCTTTTGGTTTAGAAATCCAATAATACACACCCCCTATTGGGGATAGTAGCATCATACTATATATCTCAAAGTTATTAACCATAAACACCCCCATAACCTTCTTTCACCACTACAACACAGCCTCCAACTCGGATTCAGTGCCGTTGAAACATGGTTCTCCAATAATAAACTAGTCCTCAATCACAAGAAAACCAAGTCATTGCTATTCTGCATTTCTCATAACCGTTACAAGCAACACCTGCATCTCCGCAAGCAGGGGACTGTCTTGAACAAGTTTACTCATTCAAATCACCTAGGGATCTTCTTGACCCCAATCTCTCCTATACGGCTCACATTGACAGCGTGGCTAAAGCTGCCAGCACACACCTTGGATTATTTTACAGGAACAGGCAGCACCTCACCCCAGAGGCCCTGAAGATTGCCGTCCAGAGCTCTGTGGTGTCAATTATTGATTATGGCCTCATTATCTATGGCTCCGCCACGATGTCCGCTCTCCGACGTATAACAACTGCTCTTAACAAAGCATGCTGGCTCACAACTGGTGCCCACCGCCTCACCCACACCTGTGTCCTTTATCAACAATCCGGATGGCTCCAACTCTCCACCGTATAAAGTATCTCACATGTGCTGTGGCGGGAAAAATCAACCTTGGCCTCACACCCCCCAGTGTTACTGCCTTGTTTCATCAAAACACCAACCAACAGAACACCAGGAGCTCGACAACCCAGTTTCTACAAGTTCCTCGCTGTCGAACTACTCAGGGCCAATGCTTCTTCACTTATAGGGCTCCTCTATGGATGAATGGTCTGAGCCACACCATCTCCTCTGCCTCAACACTAGGTCTGTTCAAAACCAGGCTCCGGGCCCATCTCATTGCCTCTAGCTCCTGTGACTGCCTCTCCTAGATGATGACCTACACAACTTTAATCCTAACTTATATACTGCTTAACCCCAGGCCCCCAGTCCCCTTGCCCCCCACTCCTGAGGCGCCACTTCAAATCTCAGGTCTTCATACCACCCTCATTAGTCTCTTCTTGCCCCCATTAAAAGCACCTTCCCCATGCCACTTCTCTTCTGTCACTCCTTCCCATTTATTTTTCAACAAATACCTCCGGCTGCATCTTCATCCTCCCCCTCTCCTCTCATCCCTGTTTCTCTGCCACCTCCGGGCGCCTGACCCTACCCATTCCTTGTGGGCATATGTGTCCTAGCTGTGTTCACCATCTTATTATAGCTGCCTCTCTTAACTACTTACACGTCTCCTCCTCCTCCTCTACACCTTACTCTTCCTACAATTGACCCCTTTCAATAGCACTGTTGTACATGAATTGTTTACTGTTATTTCACTGTTGCTTCCGTGTTGTTTGTTATTTCTGACATGGAACCTTTGTAAAAGAGCCTTGGTTCAAAGGTACTTGTAATCCTAGAATAAAATAAATAAAAAAAATAAAAAAGCAGTAATAAAGTTAGGGGCCAATATAACACTATAGGTATGTTAGATTATTTATTAAACCAAATGGAATGAGCCCTTATTAAGCAATAAACTAGAACTCTGAGCTACTCCACTGTGTATTTTAAAGAACCAGGAGGAGCTTTACATAAAAGCCAAATGCAATAGTGTGCCCTCCAATCCCGCCAAGAAAACAGTACAGAGGAAGTAGCTCACTTGCGAACCAACTACTGTCCATCCAAAGTAAAGCTGAAAGTCAGTTATGAGTGTAAATCCCAACGAAAAAGGCAAAGAGTTTGAAACAGTACTTCGAACAAGTTCAGCCCTCCTCTTGCTCCTCTAGATCACTGTCCTCTGCCCCTGGAACTTGATGGTAGCTCTGACTGCTAGAGACATGACAGGAGGCCCACTTACCCGCTTCAGTGGGATCGGAAAATACCCAAACCTTCCCTTCATAGACAATCCTCAGTCTTGCGGGTATATCACTGCATGTATGATGGACGCCTCTCAGAGTCTTTTCCTAATGCCATCAGATTTTTTGCGCTGCATCCGTGTAGTGTAACTTATGTCCAGGAACAAGTAAACCACATGATCATCCTGGGTAAGAGGCACTGCCTGCCTGGCCAACCTCAAGATCTTGTCCTGGGTCCCTATGCTGTCCGTCACCAGCAGGAGAGTCCACGGGGTGACTGACTCTTCCCGTAGGCTTTTTGTAATCTGAATTGGATAAACTGTCCCTCTGGCATAACTTTTGTCTCTAACCAGTCCTGCAAGAACATGAGGGGGTGGTCTTCCTCAATCTCCTCGGGTAAACCAAGGATCCGTAAGTGGGACTAGCAGGCTTGATTTTCCAGTGTTTCAAGCTGAGCTCATAGGTGGCAGCCGAGATGTCTCCGATTGCTGCTTGACATCGCTCATATCTGTTTGCAGCGAGTCCACTGTCTACTCGATTACAGTCACTCTGGTTCCAAAGGAATCTATTGTAGCACTTAAGTCCAAGACCGAGGATATTAATCTTTGGAGTTTTAGGCCTACAGAAGACGTTGTCTCTTCAGGCTCCGATTGTGAAGTGGCCTGTGCTTCAAGGCTTGACCTCGTGGGTTGAGAAGTCCCAGACGGTTTGCTGCCTGCACCACCACCTGTATCTTTGTGTGGATTACCCATTTTAGGTTTTTTAAGGCTCCTCTTTCCAGTAGTAAAATTTTCTTTGGGCTGTAGCTTCAAGAGGTCAATTTAGTTCTAAAGTAGAGAGCTGTTGAAATTTGCTGCCACTCAGCTCAGGCTCCACAGTGACCCCCCCCCCCAAATATATATTTCTTTTATTCAGTGTTGAAGATACAGGGGAAGAGGGGTGGGAGCCTTACCCTAGAGTGATGAGTCCTTTTAGTCCTAGCCCCGTTAGTGCATACAGAACACGTGGGTCTCACGTGTTAAGCCGAGTGTGGGTCAATGGAAATCTTTAGTACTACAAACTATAGCTCTGGAATGGCTCACTTACCTCTTACATGATAGGGAAGAGTACTTCCTTCGTAGCTGGGAATGCTATATTGATTACCTCCTGATTGGGGAAGCCATGTTGCTTAGACAAGGAAACCTATAGGAAGCTGACTATTTTTCTCCCAATTCTTGAGAGAATAGGAATGGGAGACTGGTTTTGGCCTGATTGTAGAAATTGGTTGGAGACTTTCGTTTTCCCATCTTGGGGTCAGCCCAAGTTGCCTAATATGTGGCATTTACGGATTTTAGAGAGGATGAATTACAGTCCAATTAATCAGCACATTAAAACTGTGTTTTTCTTTTCTTTGCCCTAGTGTCTTCTGAATATTGTACATTTAAACAAGTGAAAATGTTACATTTAAGTTCTGTTATGTTCTGAGTTGTATTGTCATTTGATGTGTTTTGTATTTTCAGAAAACTTAAACAAATGAAACAAAAAAAAAATCCAAGAAGAGTGGACACAGCAGAGGGAGGCGATAAACTACTGGAGGCGGGCTGAGAAATTGGGACTCAGATTTAATGTGTGGAAGTGTAGGTAGTACAACTAGGGGCGAGAAATATGTGTTGTACATACAGCCTGTGTTGTACAACAGTGAACAGCACAACCAAGGGAAAGAATCTAGTGGTAATTGTGGGTCGTAAGCTGAAGCCAGATAGCAGTGTGCTGCCACAGTTACGAAAGCAGCTTTATACTGGTCAGTCTGCCCTCTGTTGTGGGGAAATGAATGGAAATCCTGTTAAAGGAAAGGCTGGTAGTGTATCTTGAATCCAGTGATCTGCAAGACCCCAGGCGGTATGGATTCACGTGGTGGGCTGGGGGTGTCATGCCTGATAAATCTGATTGATTTCTTCAACTTGGTGGCCAAGAGAATAGTTTGAGGGAGGGTTCTGGATGTGGCCTGTCTGGACTTTAGCAAGGCCTTCATCATTGTGCCACATAGGAGACTGATGAAGAAATTGAGCAGCCTAGAGGTGGGAGCCAAAGTGGTGAATTGGGTTTGAAACCGATAAAGATTGTGGTGATTAACGGCACTCACTCTACTGATGGCAGAGCGACCAGCGGAGTGCTGCAGGGCTCTGTACTGGGACTGGTCCTCTTCAGTGTCTTTATAATCCACACTGCAGAGGAATTGGAAGGAAAGGTATGCTTTTTTTGTAGAAGACACCAGAATCTGTAATTGGGTGGTGACAATGCATAGGGATCTTGGGGAAACTCAATGAGTGATCAAAAGCATGGGAGTTGTGGTTCATGCAGTACCAAGAAGTGTAAAATCATGCACCTAGGGGCATAGGAACCCAGGAGCTGAGTATAGGATGGAGGGTACTGACAGTGGTATCTGATGACCTCAAAGTGGCAGGGCAGAGTGACAAAGCAGTGGGTAGGGCCAGAGGAATGCTGGGATGCATAGGGAGAGGTATCACCAGCAGGAGGAGGCAAGTGGTAGGCCACTATATCCCTCACTGGGGAGACCACACCTTGAGTATTGTAGGCAGTTCTGGAGGCCACACCTCAGTAAATAACAGACAGAGTGGAGGCATCCCAGAGGAAGACAACTAAAATAGTGCAGAGGCTGCACCAAAATCACTACGAGACTGAAGGATCTCAACATGTATACCCTAGAAGGGAGGAGAACATTAAGGGGATATAATAGAGATCTATAAGTATCTCACGGGGGTGAACAGGGTGCAGAAGAGGAGTCTCTTTCATACGAGAAAGAGCACCAGCACCAGAAACATAGAATCTGATGGCAAATGAGGACCACTTGGCCCATCCTAAATGATCTGCAGCTTACCCTTTCTAGGAGCGTGGATATGTTGTTCATCCACACTGTCTGGCATTGTCCCTTTCCTCTTTAAATCTTGCCGGAAGTCTTCAAGCTGGCTCCTCCCACCCACCCGGGTGGTAAATACCTTGGCTCCACCCCATGACGCCAGATCTTCCTTTACGCTGGAAGATACAGGTTCCCTCGTGCTACTTTGCAGTACCATAGGCCCTGGAGTCAAATTGACGGTTTTCGCCGCATTTACTCACCTTAAAACTCGTCAGAGTTTACGATTCGGATCTGAATGCTTCGGATATGGAGGACAAGTCATCCCCCGGGTTTCGCCGGTGTCCTTGTGGGCAAAAAATGTCTCGCACTGATCGCCATCTCTCATGCGTCTACTGCCTAGGCGCCGTGCATGGTACTTCAGCTTGCACCATCTGTTCGACCTTCCATCCCACCATTCTGGAGGACCGCAAGGCGCGTCTTAAGTTGGGCAGACCGGAGCTTCGCAATCCACCGGTGAAATTGAAGGAGGCCAGGTGTGCGGTTTCCATGGCTGCGGGATCCGCCGAGCAGCTCGAGCAGATGGCGGCCTTCGAAAAGGAAGCTGCCCAAGCTTCGGCCAACCGAAGCTTCTTCGTGCCGCTCAACCTGGGCTCCACCTTCACGGGATCCTTCCGGGAGTTGTGCCAGTCTCTCCCTACTAAGGGTGAGGCGCCTTGAGGCTCGCACTCCCGATCCAAGAAGAAGGATAAGGATCCAAAATCATCATCTTCTACCCGAAGAAGACACTCCTGGGACCGAGAGCGGTCCGACACTCAGGAGCAGGCAGTCTCGGCCACGGTCGAGATCGCTTCCTCGGTTGCCGGCTTTTCGGACCTTCTGTCAGGCCAGGGCACCGAAGCTGAGGATACGGCAGAACCGGCCGAGATTTCTCTCGACCCGATCGAGCCGTTGTCGCTGACGCCTGTCACTGACTCCTTGGAGAGGACTCCCATTCTCTCCTTCCCCAACGAGGAGACCCGTCCTTCGGGCATCCCGATCGAGGGACAAGAGCCAGAACCTCGGTTCTCACCGAATCCAGCTTCTCCCGACCGACAGAGCCGACGCCGTCGGTCTCGATCGAGGAGTAGGACCCCGTCGGTCGGTAAACCGAGGAAGGGTCACAGACACTCCCGGAAGAGGTGCTGCCACCGTTCCTCATCCTCCTCGGACGAGGAGAGACTTAGACGGAAGCTCTGTCGACGTTATGAGGACCTCATGTGGCAACTTCTTTTGGCGGGTCAAAAGCCGTCTGCTCAGCTGTCACCGGCTATTGCCAGCCCCAACCTCTTCGGCCGACACCGACTCCCTCGGTTCCGAGGACTCAGTTCTCCCTCCGGTGGGACTGGTGCGTGTTTCCTTCGGCCTGATATGGGCTCCCACCAATTTTGGTGGAACCACCACCAAAACAGCTTCAGGAAGGGGCTCCCTCTAAGGAGGACCAACCAACTACGGGCTTGCCCCATAGGTTGTCCATTACGGTCACTCCTGATCACCCTAGGCGCATTGAGGGGGACTTAGGTGGGAGACCCTTGTATCCGGTTTCCTCCTATTCAGATACTACCGGCCTTCACTCACATGATATGCTGTCAGTGACAGGCCTGGAGGAAGGGCCTTCTTCTTTCCAGGGCATCCTTCGACTCATTTCGGAATCCACAGGTATACCTTTGCAGCCCGTACAAAAGAAGGCAGAATATCCTCTCACGGATATTCTCAAGAGGGGGGATACCCCGATGGAGGCCTTCCCAGTAGCCGAAGCCATAGTTGGCTCGGCACTGGAACTTTGGCAGCGATCCTGCCTCTTTGCCGACTCCATCTTCCGCGCATGGCCCGCAATGCAGGTGCCCATGGGGTCCCTTGCGGCTTCACTGAGCATCCCTTGGCCGAGAGCCTTGTGACTGCCTCAGTGTTTAGGCACGCGACGCAGCTCATGGATACTGACCGCCTCCGACAAGGAGTCCAAAAATATGGACCACTCAGCCCGGAAGGTTTTCGCGGCATCATCCCTAGGCCTTCATCAGGCTAGCTCAGCAGTGATCATGGCACACTTCTCTCACGCCCTTCTGGGGTCGCTTGATGAAGTCCTCCCTCATCTCCCAGCAGACATGCAGACCACGGTCAAGCAGGTCCGGGACCAGGGCCATGCTGTTGCTAAACAACAGCTCCAGATGGCTCTGGACATTGATGATTCCTGTGCCCGTTCGCTGCCGCTGTAGCCTCACGCAGGGGCTTGGCTGAGGTTATCCTCCTTTCCCGGATACTCAGCACAAGCTAGCTGAGTGCCCTTCCTTTGCACTGACCTCTTCGGTCCGGGGTGGCAGGTCATCTACAGCGCATTGAGCAGCTAATGCCACCTTCAGATGCCACCTCTGCTAAAAGTTCTTGGTAAGAACCAGCAGAAGCGCAAGAAGAAGTCCTTTCGGCATTCTTCCCCTGTGGTTAGACAGCCCTCCTTCCAGGGAGGTCAGCAACAGCAGCAGGCTCCAGCTTGGCGCCCTAGGCCCAAGCAAGGTCCCCAACAGCCCCGCAAAGGAGGCCAAGGTGCTGGTTCAGGTGCCTCCTCCTCCTCCAAGCCTGCACAGTGACGGGTCGGGGGTGGCCTCCCCTACACCCGTCATGCCAGTTCTGGGTCATCCCGTGGGGGGCCGGCTCCGCCACTTTCTTTCCGCCTGGTCCGGTATCACTTCAGACAGGCGGGTTCTGGAAGTGGTCGGGCAGGGACTGCCTCTAGAGTTCGAGCAGTACCCCCCCCAGCTGCGCCCGTGCCCCACGGGAGGAAAGGATCTCAGTTGGCCCTTCGGGACGAGATTGCTCAGCTCCTCCTCAAGGAGGCGGTAGCTCCAGTGCCGAATCCTCCTTCAGACCCAGGCTTCATCTCCAGGTATTTCCTGGTGCCCAAGTGGACGGGGGGTTGGTGCCCCATCCTAGATCTCCACGACCTGAATTGATATCTCAGGTCTCGCACCTTCCAGATGGTAACTCTGAACCAGATCATACCATCTCTGGAGCGAAACATGTGGTTCTGTACATTGGATCTTCAGGACACGTTCTACCATGTCCCAATCCATCCGTCCCATCAGCGGTTCCTCCGCTTAAGGGTCGAAGGGACCTTGTACGGTTCAGAGCCATGCCATTGACTGTCATCGATTACGGGTCTTCACCAAATGCATCGCAGTGGTGGCAGCCATCTGGCGTCAAGGGGTTGCATTTACCCCTATCTGGATGATTGGCTCCTGGCAGGTTCCTCCCTACAGGAGGTGGAGAGGTCCAGGGACCTGACCCTCCGAACCTGCTCCCACCTGGGCCTCCTAATCAACGAGGCCAAATCAGAACTCGTGCCTTCTCAGGTGATGGGCTTCATCGGGGCAGAGCTCGACTCTCGTCAAGCCAGAGCTCGGCTCCCGGTGGATAGGGCGGAGGTTCTTTCCTCCTTTGCCCAGTCATTTCTGGTTGGGCACTTGTGCCCTGCCCGGGACTTCCTGTGCCTCCTGGGTTACATGGCGGCGTGCACCTCAGTGGTCCGTTGGGCCAGATTGCACATGCGCCCCCTTCAATGGGAGCTGGCCACCCAGTGGTCTCAGCGTCAGGGTCTCTTCGACCAGCTGGTCACGGTCACCCAGAGGATGTGGGACGCTCTCCAATGGTGGACCGTCCCGAGTCATTTGCGGGAAGGAGTCCCATTTGTCCGCCCCGAGCCGACGGTCATCCTTACGACCGATGCCTCTCTCTTGGGCTGGGGAGCCCACATGAGGGACAACAGAGCTCAAGGGTTCTGGACCCCCGAGGAGTCCTGATGCCACATCAACCTGTTGGAGCTCAGAGCAGTCAGACTGGCACTGTCAGCTTTCGCTCCTCAGCTCCAGGGTCAAGTGGTTCAAGTCCAGACGGACAATACCACGACAATGTACTACCAAAACAAACAGGGCGGCACACACACCCATCTGCTATGCAAGGAGGCGCTCCGGATCTGGACCTTCATCAGCTGGCTGGAGGCGGATCTCCTAGCAATTCATGTGGCAGGAGTCTTGAACCAGCTGGCGGATGCTCTCAGCCGTATAGGCCAGACATCCCACGAGTGGTCTCTCCATCCAGAGGTAGCTTACGATCTGTTCTCCTGTTGGGGCAAACCGTTGGTGGACCTGTTCGCCTCAGGGAGAACACCAAGCTGAGCTGTTCCATGCCCCCCCTCAGCAGGGCTCGCTGCAGGGGATGCCTTCTCGAGGCCGTGGACCCCAGGCCTCTCTCCCCTTCCCTCCATTTCCTTGATCCACAAGGTGTTACTCAAGGTGAGGAGGGACAAGGCGAGTGATCCTGGTAGCCCCAGATTGGCGCACAGTTCTGGTATCCAGATCTCCTCAGCCTCAGCTGCAGGGCCCCGGAGCGGCTTTGTACACGCCTGGACCTGATATCGTTGAACCAGGGGAAGGTCTTCCACTCGGACCTTCAATCCCTGCACCTCACAGCCTGGTTCCTGAGTGGCTAGAGTTCTGGGCTCTGGGTCTTTCCGAGGATGTCTACACCATGGTGGAAGCATCTCGAAAGGAATCGACCAGGAAATGTTATGCCTTCAAATGGAAAAGGTTTTCCATTTGGTGTCAGGGAAAGACCCTGGATCCCTTATCCTGCTCTGTGGCTAACATTCTTGACTACCTTTGGTCTCTCTCCAAAGGGGGTCTTCGGTCATCGACCTTAGAGTACACCTGGCAGCCATCTCTGCTTACCGGGCGCGGGCCAGTCAGCCGACATTGGCACAGGAGATAGTGGTCAGGTGCTTTTTCAAATGCCTGAATCACATATCCCCTCCGGTGTGTGAACCTCCACCTCCGTGGGATCTCTTGCTGGTTTTGGCAAAGCTCATGGGCAAGACATTCGAACCCATGCACAAGTGTGAGCTTTCACATTTGTCATGGAAGACTGCCTTCCTGGTGGCTATCACGTCAGCCAGAAGGACAGGGGAGCTTTCGGTGGACTCCCATTATCTGGTCTTTCACAGGGACAAAGTTGTCCTGCGCCCCCACCCGAAATTCCTTCCGAAGATGGTGTCAGAGTTTCACCTTAACCAGGTGTTGACTCTGCCGGTATATTACCCTAACTCCACCTCGGATGCCGAGTACAGGCTTCATACTCTGGACCTCAGACGTGCTCTTTCCTACTATAAGGAGAGGATGGTGAAAATTCGGGGAGAGGTTCGCTAGCTGTTTGTCACCTACGCTGAAGCCACTTCTGGCAGACCTGCAGCCAAGCGGACTATTGCAAGATGGATCACATCATGCATAAGTCTGTGTTATGAATTGGTGGGCAAGGAGCCTCCCAGAGGGATAAGAACTCATTCTACCCGCCATACTGCTGCTTCGGTGGCTGCTTCCAGGGACATCCCTATCCAGGAAATCTGTCGGGCTGCTACCTGGAAGTCAGCGAACACCTTTCTTACCCATTACCACATCGACCTTGAGTCACAACGTGATGCTGGTTTTGGGGCCTCAGTTCTCCAATCTCTTTTTCCTAAGTAGGGGGTGTACGCCTTGCCTCCCTCCTCCCGGAGAACTGCTAGGAGTCTGCCAGACGATGTGGATGAACAACATATCCACGCTCCTAGAAAAACAGGTTACTCACCTGTAACAGTAGTTCTCAGAGTGGTATATGTTGTTCATCCACCTCCCGACCTCCCGGCTAAGGCGCAACTTGCTTCCAGCTGGTTAGATCTGGCGTCATGGGGGGAGCCGAGGTAGTTTACCACCCGGGTGGGTGGGAGGAGCCAGCTAAGACTTCCGGCAAGATTTAAAGGGGAAAGGGACAATGCCAGACAGTGTGGATGAACAACATATACCACTCCTAGAACTACTGTTACAGGTGAGTAACCTGTTTTTCTTTCCTATTGCTAGAGTTCCTTTATGTCTGTCCCATGCATTTTGAATTCCCCTACCGTTTTTGCCGCTACCAGAGGGCATAGATGAAGAGTGTGTGTATGTGTGTGTGTGTGTGTGTGTGTGTGTGTGTGTGTGTGTGTGTGTGTGTGTGGTGGGGGTGGAGTTTGAGAGATGTGAGGAAGTTCTACTTCACTGAAAGAGTTGAAGACACCTGGAACAGACTGCCAGTGGAAGTGGTGAAGAGGCAAAAGTAGGGGGCTTCAAGCATGCGTGGTATAGACATAGGGGAATATTAGTAAATAGGCAGGGAGGATAACCAGAGCCCAGTTAGGGTCCTCAGAGACAGACTAGGCAGGGACCGTCTCAGCAGACTGGGTGGGCCAAGCAAACGTTTTCTGCTGAGATTTTCACTGTTTCTGTATAAAACAAATGCACTGCTCATGTCTGTTAGGAGGGGATAAGGAGCCAGTTAAGGAAGGTGATCCTACCACTGTACAAGGCCTTGGTTCAACCACACCTGGGGTGCTGTGTCTGGTTGTGGTCACTTCAATACAGATTTTAGATTGAGGGAGCACTCCCGACCAATTGTAAGATGCTCTTGTTCTGTGAAGAGCTTCTTACACGCAGGTGCTCTGGAAATGGGCAAGTTCAGGGAACTTTTTTCTTTATTTGCAATCGAGGGAGGTTTAGGAGGGAGGTCAGGAAGCACTTCTGCACAGAGAGGGTGGTAAACACTTGGAATGCGCTGCCATAAGAGGTAATCTCATTGAAGACAGTGGGCAGCTTTAAGAGAGGCTGGGACAGGTATAGGGGGAGGGTAAGGGTCATGGGTAAGTAGAATGGGAGGGGTGGAGAGGAGAGAGGGGGGCAGGGACAGTAACTCAAGCTGTGGACCCTGCAACACAAGCAGACTTGATAGACCAAATGGCCTTATTCTGCGGGCTTCTTTGTATGTTCGTAATAATATATTAATATGTCACCCATCACTACTCTGTTGTATCAGAGTTGTTTCACTTGCCTTTAGCTTGAGCCAGAACAGCTCAGCTTCGCTGTTCTCGCTTAAGCCGAGTGCTCGTGAAACCACTCTTATACAGCAAAGAGTGGCTCCAGGGGACATATTAACAGACAAATGACACTGAAGAGCTAGACTGGGCCAACAAGCTGATATATGGCTTTGGAGGCAAGATCTATGAGAAGATAGATATGACATACTGAATTTATTCAGCATGTAAAATAGAAGGCTGAGAGGGGACATGATCACAGTTTTCTAAATATTAAAGGGATAGACAGGGTGGTGTATGTACAGATTTTTGAACAGGATCATGGAAGCAGAACTAGAGGGTGTGTTTCCTCAAACTGAGGTGGGGCAGAATAAGGGGAAACATTAGAAAGCATTACTTAACATTACTTTGCACAGAGGGTTGTTAACATGTCGAACAGCCTACCCAGTGAGGTTGTGGATACTAGTACTGTTTAGGATTTGAAAGCAGTTCTAGTCAGATTCCTGAGGGAGAGTGGCATTGCAGGTTATGCAGCACAAGTTGGGTTAACAGTCCGGTTTGGATGTGTGTTCATACTTGAAATGGGTGTAGTCACTACCATTCGGCAGGAGGGGTGGACAAGATGGATACTAAATCCTTCCCATCATTACAGTAATATGTTACTTTATTACACTGGGACCGGAAGATCTAAGGGCTCTCCTATATTGTTACCCACTGTGACTGTGTGGCTAGGGTGGCTGGTAGCTTTCCTACAGCCAGTGCTCCAGCACCTTTGCCTATAGTGGCTTCACTTGTGAAAGGCTTGGATTGTAGCAGCTGTGAGTTCCCACACAGTCAGTATACCTACACCATTGCCAAAGAGCCACCTGCTGGGAGAGGCTGGTACTGGGGTAGATGCGAGCTCCCTCACAGGCAGTACTCTCACACCATTGTCTACAGTGACTGCTTTGGGGAGAGGCTGGGACTGGAGTAACTGTTTGCTCCCTCACAGTCAATGCTCCTGTACCGTTGCCTGCAGTGACACCTAGTGGAAAATACCGGGACAGCAGTAACTGTGAGCTCCCCCACAGTCATGTGCTCTTACACTGCTGTCAACGATGACTCCAGCAAGCCGAGTCTGAATTGGCTGTGAGTTCCCACACAAGTGCTGTTACAGTACAGTACACCATTGCCTATGGGTACTCCCTCTCCACCAATGCATAGTGTAGCTCCTGCTGAGAGTGGCTTACACCAGAGTAACTTGGCATCCCCACAGCCAGTGCTCCTATACCATTGTTTACAGTGACTCTTGCTGGGAGAAACTGACTGGAGTTGCTGTGAGCGCCACCAGAGTCTGTGCTTCTATACTATTACCTACACTAACTCTCGGTAGTAGCGACTTGAGCTGAAGTAGCTGTGAGCTCTTTCCACTGCTCAGTGCTTCTTCACCACTGCATACCTTCCAAGTCTCTCTGGTTTTAGGGAGGCTTCCTGTTTGTGCCCACTTTCTGACATTCCTCTGCTTCTTATGACCCCCTTTTACCCCCCCATCATAAGAATTAAAGAAAAAAGTGTTCTTTTTTTATTTCTTTATACAGTTTGTCCTGACTGAGACAGGCAAGGCTCCCTTCAGCCTCTGCTGACCCCCACCATCTCACACCTTCCCAGGCTTACCTGTTTGGCTTGGGTAACCCCAGTGAATTGGCACCCTTCCACCGTGGTGGGGTCAGGAGGTGAGGGCCATCCCTGTCTTCCACCCCAACACACACACAGATACATATCCAGCATCCTGGGTGGCAGAGTCATGGTTGTGGAGCAGATGGGGGTCAACATGCAGGGTGTCATGTACAGCTGCCTCGCCTACTGTCTTCCACCTATCTTCTCCCATGCTTTGCGCTGAAGCAGCATGGTAATGTGTACATGCGGAGGCACACGCACGCTGCAGAATGGCAGGACACGCAGCTCCACCCTTCTTGCTGTTCGCTGAAGTCATTTGGCAAATGCGCCTACCCCCAGAAAGGAAAACAGTCCATCGGATGCTCTATCGCAATGGTGCACAAGTTTTTTTTGTGGAGGGCCAGACTGTAGACTTGAGTCAAGGCTGAGTGCCAAGGGCCACTGTAAAATGGCCTGAGGTGACAAATGTCCAGCAAGACATTATTAAATATACACAGAAAACAAATCAAAACATACATTTATTTATTTAAGTAATTAATTAGTTTATTTATCTATCAACATGTTACTAAAACTAAAAACAACAAAAAAAATAAACAGATTGCAAGTAGAATCTGCTAGGTCCTTGGGGGGGGGGGTGGCACAGACAGCTGCTGTGGGGGCCATTTGTGGCCCCCGAGCAGTATGTTGTGCATCCCTGCTGTATGTATCGTATCCCCCTCCTCCTGGTTGGGCACTAGCAAACTGAGATCACTCCTGATTCCAGGTTGCTGGCATAGTGGGCAGTAGCGCTACTGTTGCGCACAGGGCCAGCTTAAAAAAAAAACACATGTTCTTGTTTAATTCCTTAGCACTGCGTTTCTACTGTGTTATAGTTATTTAGGCAGATACATGAGCAACCTGTCACATTTGTGGACAAAAAATGTTTTCCCTTCTGATTTGTAGTGTTAGCTTTGAAACTCTGCCATTGTCTGCAGGGTCTTCTGCTGGGAAAGGCTGGGACTTGAGAAGCTTTGAACGCCCCCAGAACACTCTGTATTGGTGGGGAGGTCTTTTTCTCAGGGCCATCTCCAAACCTAAAAATCCTGAAAATGGTTAATGCCTTCATGCTGTCTGAACTCCTCATTAATGGTAAAACAAGTTAATAAAGACTCTGAAATGTTTTTGCCCTTTTCAAGTCATTAAAATGGAAATATTGATTTTTTTCTCTCAAATTAAAGCTATTTCTCATTTCCATTGCAACATTCTCACTGCTGAGCTCCTGGCTTTACTCATTGTAATTATGTATCAAGCTAAATGCTTTATCTTTCACACAGCCCACCCCTCCCCAAAACTTTGTTTCTGTTTCTCTGTCCCTCTCTCTCTTACTGTTCTGTGCATCTCCTCCCCATTCTTTTTTTCATTCCTACCTCTCTCTCTCCCTCTGTTTATTTATTTGGAATTTTGCACAGATGACTATCCACATTTAGCCAAGGTGCTTAGTTATCAAGAGGATCTGGGGGGTGCTAGTTACAGCAACAGAAGTTTCTAACAGTTGAGGTCTAGCACAATAGTACATGCATAAAGCAAGCAATAATACCCGACAGGGTGGGCGGTATTGGGCAATACGGACGCTCAAGGCGTAATGAGGCCCGGCGCGCAGGCGGAGGGCCTTATAGCCCTGGAAGTCCGGTATTGCCCATACCGCCACCCTGGAGGGTATTATTGCTTTAGAAATGGGCACTGTAAAAGAAAAAGGTTTAATAAAATAATGTAAATAAAGAAATAGTTTAAAATACATTTTGTAACAAAATAGTTCCTCCGCCAAGTAGAGACTTTCCTTGTACTGGAGGGTCTGTATGACTTTGATCTGGTCTCATGGTCCCCCCACACACACATCTGTTTTTCTTTTTTTACTTTTATTCGTGAAACAATCCTAATTATATGTGCCATGCGGTTTAACACAGTGGCCACAGCATCAGAACTGGAAAACGTTCTGAATAAGGTCAGTCAAAGCTACTGCGGTGATTTCTTTTACAGTAGTTGTGCATATCCCCACCACCATCGGTTTACAACGGCTTTTTGGGGCTGTGGAGGACCTGATGCTTGAAACTGGCTGGAGGCTGCGCGCTTTTGAGCCTGCAAAGCGTGAGGCTTTTTTTTTGCGGAAAGAGTCGCGGGGGGAGAGAAGGCGTGCAGTGGAGCTAGCGAACTAGGATTTTGGAGGACTGTGGCACTCTTATGTGCCAAGATGGGGAACCAGGTAGGAATGAAACATTTCTTTCTTATGCTCTGCTGCCCGCTTTCTGTTTGACTCACGTGCCGCTTTGTTTACGCCTTTTCCCACACTGAAACTGATAATTTTATGGCTGGCACCCAGGGCCAGAGACAGGTTGCAGGAGACAGAGAGCAACATGGCAGGTAACTAGCCTGCAGCTTGCCACCATCCAAGACAAATCATCCATACCAGGTGGGGGGGGCTCAGAGGAGAAAGACTTTTTGTGTGGGTATGGGGGGACCTATGGGAGTGTGTGTGAAGGGACCACAGCTGCTGCATGCTGTTTACGGCCACAGGAAAGGACATGACTTGCTCGTGTACTGCTGTTATTTTATTTACGTGTGATCTACTGTGCCGAACGGATTACTTTACTTTCTAAATTTCGCCTTTTTAGTTGAATGCTTTGTATCGGGAGCGCTGGTGAAACCGATGACTTTTTTCTTTCTTTACAGCGACTGTTGGGTGTGCTGAGTACTGGTTTTAATCACTCGCTAATTTAGGAAGAAAAATGGTGCCGAGTTTGAAATTTTTTTTGACAGATTGTCCAATTGGGAAACGGAGTGGGTACTGGAATACTGCTGTGGGTAAAGGGGCACTGTTGGCTGGCTCTCGTTTCTAGGTGGGCATCTATTGTCTGATAGACGCCCGCCTAAAAACATGTCTCAGCCAATCAGGGGAGATGATTGTCTTTGCCCATTTTCTAAAATGCTACATTTACTGGTTCCCATCTCTTCTTTTTTAACCCCTCCTCCCCAACTGCACCGCCTCCTATACAGTTCGCTCCAGGTACTCCTGCTTCTTCTCCATTCCTTACTCCTAATCTGCTGCTCGACAAGCTACTTTCTTTTCCTGTCTTCCCTCCATCTGGAGCAGTCTCTCCCCTTACTTTGTCTGTCTTCCTCCTGTCATCTTTCCAACATCTGCTTAAAGAGCACCTTTCCTGCCATTTTCAGAAAAGCCCCTTAAAACCCTTGTGTGTACCTTTACCTCCCCTGGAGTTTGTCCATACGTAAATCATAATTTTGAGAGCCACAGTTTTTGGAAGAGAAGGGATCATGTTTTTGCTCTATGGAGCTGAGCCACCAATCCTTCCACTTCCCTGCCCTGAGCGCCACCCCCACGCTAGCACTTTATGTGTTGTAATTACATGGAGAGCATGGGGCACACTCCATAGACTACTATAGGGTCTGGATTTTAAGTAATTTTTTTAATAATTCCTGGTTCTGATTCAGATAAATCAAGGCCACCGCTCAACTAACAAGACCCAGTATCCCGACAGCAGAATAATGGTACAGCAGAATCCTGACAGCAAAATAATGGTACAAGCCGGCCCGGTGGACTGAGGGTTGAGGTGCTGGACACCACGCCGTGTCCCGGTTCAGGAATGGACTCAGGATGCCAGGGTTCAGCGGGGGAGGGAGAGATTGAGCATCCAGAGGACTGCTCTCCTCTCCTGGAGGGGGTTCCCTGCTCTGTAGCAACCTCTGATGGAAATTGGGGGCAGCACAGGAGTGGGAACATAGAAGTGGGCAAGGCGATGGCAGATGCTGGCAACAGGAGGAGGAGCTGCGCAGGGTCAGTGCACGCCACATCTCGGGGGAACATCAAGTGGAAGAACTCCGGAGGGTCCAGGAAGGCGATTTTGACCACAGTGGACAATGTCCACATCCTCAGTACCACGGACCAACCATCTAGATCCCAGAAAGGTTGCCAGGTAAGGAGTGGCAGTCCCTCCTTGGGGGGGGGGGCTTAGATCCGGGGGGCTGGCCGAGTCCGTAGATGTGGGGAGTGGTTTCTCAGCCCTTGTATGCCTGGGGGAAAGTGGTTTCAGGCGGGGAGTAGAGGTGGAGTCCGAGAAGGTACACCTGAGAGATGCCCTGGCCCTCCGGAGATATATAGAAAGTACAAAAAAAAAAAAGAGTAATGGTACAGCAGAATCCTGACATCAGAATAATGGTGCAGCAGAATCCTGACATCAGAATTCGGGGCTAAGGCCTTTTAAGGCAGGATTATATTTGTGTGCTCAGTTGCACTTCTGGAAGCCTGGCAGGATGCCCATTGCAGCTGGAGTGCTGACCGCAGACTTATCAAGTCATAAGCATCTTTGTTTGGGACTTACTGTCTCACCATGTAACTGAGATCTAAAGGAAGCCATCAGGTTCTCCACAACCAGTTAGCTTGCCCATCACTGCTCCCTAACCAATTGGGAGGCAGCATCATCTGGGTGGGTAGGATGAAAGACTTTAAATATCTCTCACTGGGTCCCAGTCTTGAGGGCAACAGCATGAGGGCATTTTCTAGGGTTGTCTTCTGGGTAGCATTTGCAGGGATCTGTGTCCATTCCACACCTGCTTACCTGCTTGCAAGTTTAGTATATTCCTTGTCTGTTTGTACTGCTGGGAACCATGCCCTTTTTTAGGTCTTTTTCTTCATTCCACTCTTTGTCATCATAGCTTAGTCTTTCTCTTATTGCTAATACTGTTATTACCTAAACCTCTTTTCTTTTCCTACAGTATCTCTGTTTTCCAGATTAAGTGCCCTAGTACTTGCATTTCTTCATTTTCCCACACCCTCAAATATTTTTAGAACTTCTAGGAATTGATCTTAACCAGTGGGTCTTAGCTGGAGGTGCTAGGAACCTGTGGGACTCGGAACTTTTAGGAGGGCTGGCACCAAGGTAAGCTACATGCATGCACAGCACTGCAAGACTGGGTCGCACTGCATGGCTTACCCTTCAGCAGCATTTTCTTTATCACCTGCAACTGCCTCTTTCTCGCTTGTGTCTTCTCAGAAAGATCAGGAAAATATCCTAACTTGCTCCCCTCCCAGACAGTCCCCATGAGCTCTAGCCAACTGTAGTAGGGGAATCCTGGCCTCTGGGTTGGATGGAGTCACTATAGCAGTAAGCGGACAAACCACAGAGCTTTCTTGGGAACAAGATTTCACTGGGATGACAAAGACCTTAATTAGCTTCAGCTTGGGCAAAAGGGCTAGGTTGACGAAGATCAATCTGTACAGTTCTAACTGGCCTGCCAAATGTGGGGAAACCCCACAATGTATACTTTGGCCAGCCTCATTCAGTTCTCAGGGGTCTCCACCTTTAAACCCAGGAAATCTGTGTCTTTCAGCAATGCGGCATTCACCACAGACCGTCTCTCTAAACCATGGGTGAGATCCTCGGTTGCCGTTTTATTTTCCTTGATCCTGCCATCAGTTTCACTCATTTTTTTGCTCAACACTAGCCAGTCATTTATTAATGTCTTCACCGGTATCTTGCATTTTAGTTAGCATTTGCAGAATTGGGACTAAGTCACCGCCCACTTCACCATGCTTTGTTGGCCCCCAGACTTGGCTGATGCAGAAGGACCAGAGGCCTAAAAGTATGAATCCATTCCTTGAGCGGTCACATGTGGCATTTTTTTCAGACCCATCCTGCTGTTCAGGTGGTTAGGAATCAAATGATCCCCCAATGTCCAGGTAAAGTATGACTTTGATAATAACAAGATGTAAAATAAATATCAGTATTCTCAGAGCTCACGGAGAAGACGTCCCTCTTGTTGGCTGCTTAACACTGTCCCCAGGTCGGGAAGTGTCAGGGACTCATAATTTACATCAAGGAAACCCTCTTTATGATATGGAACCAGGATATGTACCCTCAATGTAGGATCAGGACATGCAATAACTGGGTAAGTAGTCTTACTATATTAGACCCCTTAGTGTCAGCAGACTTTGTATGTATGATGGATTATCTGCATTCTCACCTGCCATGATACTCATGCAGATATTAAAGCATAATATTTCTCTGTACTGTGTTCTGCATAAAACTGAACAAAATTCAAGTTTATTAACAAAAAAAAGGAAGAAACACCCGGGGAGAAAGAGAGAGAGAGAGGGAAGCTTGGGAGCTGCATAGATCCCGTTATCACCATGTAGGGTAGATTTCCTTTGAGGGTATCTCTTCAGCAGGCCATCACCAGTAGAACTAAGCCACCAGGTGCCAGGACCACATGGAAACCTTCTAGCTAGCAGTCTACCAGAGCGGGGCCGCCCACCTCTGACGTCAGGCAGTCCTATAATGGAGAGCGGCCCCCACACCCTCCTCGGTTCTTTCCTGCCGTTGACCAGCGTACGTCAGACCACTGATGCCACCAAAGGCTACAGTTGGCTGCCATTTTCCCACATTTAATCACGCATTTTCATTTTTATATTTTTAGTTCAACACTGCCTGCATCTTTTGCCTAGGCCCAGACCATGACGTCCAAGCCTGCGAGGCCTGCCAGAATTTGAAGCAGGCTACCAGGAGACGTCGCCAGAAGATCCTGAAGAATCACCTCCTCAAACAGAAGGCCACCTCGATGGAATGGGAGCTGCAGGCCAGGGGCTTCTCCATTTCCCCATCCCAGTCCTCAGGGTCTTCATCTTCAAAGTCCCGGGACAAAACTACTGGGAAACATAAGCACAGGGACAAAGATCGGGACTGACCCTGGTCAACCTTCCATTTGCGGTCCCTGCTCCAGCAGTCTTCGACCACAAAACAGTCTTCCTCCCTTGGGGGGGGTTAACCTCCTCAGCCCTGCACGCCCTAACTTCCACAGGGTTACCGGTGGTCCCACCGCCCGCCCGGGTCCTCCTCATGGCTAGCAGCTCTTTGGGTCTGGGTACTCTGTATCCTGCTCCTAAGCTCCTGCTGTTTCAGCCCTTGTTCTCTGCAGGCACACAGTCGGGTGGCTCAGCTGAAGCCACTACGGCCAGCATGGGTGCAGCGAATGCCAGTCTCCAAGCTGCCGCCCCTGACAGTCGTGCCACCAACACTGGTCTCAGCCTCTGGGACTGCCACCGGTTCTGCCCCTCCTTCTTAGGGGCAGATGCTACAGGACATCAGCGCCTCCCCAAACCCAGTCTCTCATCTGCCTTCTCCTGGCGGGGGGGGGGTTGCTTTTCACTCAGGCGCTTGTATCCCCACAACCGGTGCCCGTGGATCCCCTCCAGCTTTACCTTGGCCAACGCCCACTGGGTCTGCACCTGCTACCCCTCTGCCACAGCCCACGGGACCCACACCTGCCCTGTCTCCTCATCCAGTGCCAGTGGGCCCTTCGCCTGCCTTTCCACCACCTGCTGCAGTGGGACCTGCGCCTGTCCTGCTGCAGCCTGTGCCCGCAGGACCTCAGCCTGAGTACCCTACGCCAACTCCTGCTGGCCCAGCACCTGAATACCCCTACCCTGCGCTTGTGGGGCATGTGCAGGGCTACCCATACCTGGTGCCCATGGGACCATGGCCAGTCCCCAATTAACCGACACCTGGGGGGCTGATGCTGGTCTCTTTGGACTATCACAGTTTGATTTCAGCCTTGTGGTTCTTCATGAAGACAGGTGCCAGCCCCGAGAGCACTGGCTCTGGCCACCCCTCAAGAGCCTTCTTTGGGCCCTGTTTACCTGGGCCCTGTTCGGCTGGGCCCTAGTGACCCTCACATGCCCCTGGGTAGGCCTGATGCTGGGTCAGTCGGATGCTGGGATGATCGTCAGCCCAGGGATAGCAGGGATGACGATGCAGATGATGCTGATGAGTGTCTTTAGTGAGTCTTCCTCCTTGGGCCTGGAGTTTTCCGAAAGGGAAGAAGTTCCAAGCAACATCCCCAAATCCCTTCTGGACGACCCCACTTTCATGACCATCATGAGGCATATTCAGGCCACTATGGGGTGGGAGACAGAGGAGCAGGACCCTGAGAGGTGTTGACTGGCAATCTACCTACTTCAGCCTGATACCCCTCTGTTGGTGGTCCTCCCGATCATTAAATCCTATGAGGACATTAACCAGGCTGCTTGGAACTGCCCCCATATGGTCCCGGTGGTCTCCAAAAAGGCTGACAGGCTGTACCACGCCCTAGCTGGCAAGCCATTTTTTGGGGAACTGCCCAAGGCCGATTCAGTTGTAATCAATGTGGCGCATGACCGAAGCAATAGGCAAAAGCACATAAGCTCCCTTCCCCCAAACAGGGAATCTCACCAGCTAGACCAGATGGGCAAACGGGCCTTCGCCTCTCCACTCTGGCAATTTGGGCCATCAGTTATTTGGCCCATATGATACAATATCAGAACCTCCTATGGGAGCAGGCTAGGGAGGCTGTCCTAGCCATGCTGGATGATCCTTCCAAGCAGCAGACCCTCCAGGCCCTCAAAACAGGCTCAGATATCGGTACCCACATCCTCAGGGTGGCCTATGATGCGGTCAGTGTCTCGGGCCGTGCAGCGGCTGTGGACATCTATATGAGGCGCCACTCCTGGCTGTGAGTCTCTGGCTTCACGCAGGATGTCTAATCTAGCATAATGGATGCACCCTTGAGGGGTTTCAAACTTCCTGGGGGAGATGTTCAGGATATCACTAGCGAGCGCGCACCAGATTGAAACAGCTATCGTGAAAGTGTGTTGTTACACCATTTTTATGCTTATGCAACCACTGTTAATGCAAACTTATTCTAATATTGCACTGTGTTGAATGCTGTCCTGAGAGGGGTGCCTTCCTGTTAGAGGCAAGCTCTTTGGCTGTGTACTGTTGAACTCTGAGACATTGGAGGACTGTCCCACCTATACTTCCTGGTCCTGTGATTCTTGAAGCCTTACAGGCTTTTTTGTACTCAGTAAACCACTTGCAGGATTAAAACCTTGTAATTTATAAACCAAAAGCCTTCTTAAAGGCTGACTAAAGCACTTGAAATATAAAACTTCACATCGCAAAACCGGAAGTAGCGTTGCAACGTACTTCCGGTCTCGACTCTTATAAACGCCACACTAGCGAGCGGGCGAAGGCATATGGGGCCACGACGCAGACCATCGCATCTGCGGTCTGCCGGGAAACCGGGTAAAGGGACTGACATACACTACTGGGACTGAAACAGGTAACTTTACTCAACTCACTACTGAATCGCAAGTTTCTTTTCCCATTTTGAGTGCTAATCTGGGACAAACTTTAATCCTAACCACTACAATGAAGAAAGCTAATAAAATGTGCTGAACCTGTCTCATGTATACCTCAGGGAAACAGACACCTAGCTTTGTCTGTGATAGATGTCTACTGGTAGAAAAACTTCAGGATGAAATTAAACGCTTGCTACCTAAAGATAACTTGCAACCTGAAATAAAAGCACTTGAGGAATACATAGACCAAATGTCTCTGTTAGTTGAAAATAATGCATCTGTCACTCAAATTCCTGAAGATCCACCACACCTTGATAAATCACTAAACAAATATACCTTTACTAATCTAGCAGAATCACCAGTCATCTCCTCTACCCCCTCAAACTGCAAACCTGATGAAAGCTGGTTTAAAGTCCCCCATAAAAAGCATACAACAAAAAAATAAACACCTATGCACAGAAAACCAGGAACTGGCCTTGCATAACTCATTTGAAGTTCTAAATTCCGAAATAACCGATGGACATAAGTTAGATAAAGTAAAAATCTCCTTAGATACATCAACTTTCCTCTCACCCCAACACATCAAACAAAACTCTCATTCAAATCCACAACCAAAAAATAAACTACCTGAAAAAACCAATGTAACAACAAAAGAAACATCCCCCACGGGCAATACAGAAATGAAACAAAAGCAGGTCATTGTATTAGGAGATTCTATCATCAAATATCTTGATAGACCAATATGTAACCCAGACAAACAACAGAGAATGTGTTCGAGTTTCAGAGGGGCCAAAGTAGCAGATATAACAAGAATGGTAAAACCAATATTAACCAAAGCAGGCAAAAATCCTTTAGTGATAATCCACACAGGCACTAACGACATCAAAGATTCAAACCTTATACAAATCAAACAGGATATTGTAGCACTAAATAATATTCTAAGCAAACATGGATGTTCAGTATGCATCTCAGAGGTGCTACCCATTCCTAGAGCCACCGAACACACCACCAAAAAAATCAAAGTCTTAAACGAGTGGCTACGAAAATGGTGCTATAAACAAGACATCAAACGCCTAACACACTGGGAAGAATTTGAAAATAGGCCATCTCTATACTGCTGGGACGGGCTACACCTCAGCAGAAGAGGGAGTACTATACTAGGACAAAAAATGAACGCTTACATAAATACTCATTTAAACTAACAATTAGGGGGGAGTCTGGGATTTCATCCCATCCTCTAGCTAATAATGTCAATCCACCACTAAACCATAACTTCAATATTCTCAGTTTTAATGCCAGATCAATGACTATTCCAAAATATGCTGAACTAGAAATACTAACGCACACTCTAGATTTAGCAATAATTGCTATAACTAAAACCTGGGGAAACACAGAAAAAATCTGGACAACAGAATTACCTGGCTACAAACACTTTTATAAACACAGAGATGACACAAAAAGAGGAGGAGGGGTTAGTTTATACATAAGAAATGACTTAAAACCCTATCAAAAAGACTCCAACCCCTGTCTAGAACATGTTTGGGCATACATCCAAGTCACTTGTTCACACAAAATACTGATTGGAACCTGTTACAGACCACCAGCCTCTGATTTAGACACCACCAGGTTGTTAACCGAGGAAATACAGCAATTTGCTGATAGAAGCGACGTACTAATGTTAGGAGATTTCAACCTACCAACTATTAACTGGAACTCATTATCTGGAATAAACCCGCACGACAAACAATTTCTATCTGCTGTAACTGATCAAGGTTTAAAACAGATGGTGAGGGAGCCAACTAGGGAAAATAATATATTGGACCTTGTTATCACTAACCTAGAAACCCCAACATCTGATATAACAATTTTACCACCAATTAGAAACAGCGATCATATGTCTATATATTTTTCAATCCAGCTACCTTCACAACCCAAAATAAACATTATTAAAGTAAAACAATATCATAAAGCAAATTTTGACCTCATTAAACAAGATTTGGGGAAAACCAACTGGGAACAGATTCTCCCCCTTAAAAACAAATGAAGCATGGGAAACAGTAAAACAAAAAATATTACAACTTGACAAACAATATATCCCTGAGAGACTTAAATACAACAACAAAGGAAAAATCCCTCAGTGGTTCAACAAACATATAAAAACCCTAATAACCCGCAAAAAAAAACTCTTCTCTAAACTTAAAAAAACACCAGTATCTCAAATAAATAAAATATTAACATCCTATAGACAAACAGTTAAAGAACTAAAAAATCATATAACAATAGCCAAACGCAACCTTGAATTCAAGATAGCGCATACAAAGGACTCCCACAAAGCTCTATACTCATATCTAAACAAAAAAAAAAGAACTGCAATAACCAAATTGGACCTTTAGTCATAAGTACACATACCATCACTTCAGATATAGAAACAGCCACTGAATTAAATAACTGTTTTTCTACTGTTTATACACATAAATCAGACTTTATTCCTATTACTGTATCCCCCATTGCTGATATAAAAACAGATAGGATTTCAGAAGAAGAGATTAAAAATGCACTAAATACCCTAAAAAAACATACAAGTCCAGGACCAGACGGGATTAGTTCTAGATTTTTAATAGAAACAAAAGATGTCATTATCCAACCATTAAAAATACTATTCAGTAAATCACTGAATGACTCATCAGTGCCAAATGAATGGCGTACTGCAATAGTCACACCAATTTTCAAAAAAGGCTCTCATTCAAAGACTGAAAATTATAGACCCATAAGTCTTGCGTCTATTCCATGTAAACTTATGGAAAAAATCATTAAGATCAAAATAGAAAACGAATTAGCAACATTAAAAATAATCGACACATACCAGCATGGCTTTAAACAGTGTTTCTCATGTGTAACAAACCTCATCTCCTTTTATGAACACATCAGCTATCACTTAGACAACAACATACCTATGGACGTCATACTACTCGATTACAGCAAGGCGTTTGATAAAGTTTCTCATTCTTTACTGATCAAAAAACTTATTAAAATAGGGCTGTCACCCATATTAACTTCCTGGATAAACCAGTGGCTGAATAACAGAACTCAGAAAGTCAGGGTCAATAATGTAATGTCCAGGGAAAGAGGAGTGAACAGTGGGGTCCCCCAGGGTTCTGTGCTTGGGCCGATTCTCTTTAACTTGTTTATTGGAGATATGTACATATCAACAAACAACAAAATGGTAATTTGCTGACGATACTAAAATCGGGGGGAAAAGCTATCAATCAAACCAAAGACTCTGGTCTACAAGCAGAACTACTGCTAATCGAGCGATGGGCATGTATGAACAAGATGCACTTTAATGTCACCAAATGCGCAACTCTTCATCTGGGTAAAAATAATCCCCTGCAAACATATTACCTAAATAATACGGCTATTAAAACCTCTTCTGTAGAAAAAGATCTAGGCATCTTGGTCAATAATAAACTGTCTTCCACTTCACACTGCACCAAAATAGCCAACCAAGCAAATGTCACACTCAGGAGGATTAGCAAAACTTTCATAAACAAAACTGAACAATGTCTACTGCCACTCTATAGATCTCATGTTAGACCATTTTTGGACTACTGTTCCCACTTCTGGAGCCTCTATTTAACTTCTGATATTAATAAGATTGAAAGCATCCAACACAAAGCAACAAAACTCATACCTCATCTTTCTAAACTTAACTACATCACTAGACTAGAACAAACAGGTTTACACACATTATCTCAAAGAAGACTCGGGGGGACTTGCTACTATTATTCAAAATCACAGCAAATACAGAACAGATGCAAAACTGCGGTCTCAAATACTCTACTAGAAAATCAGCTGCAAGACTGCATAACAGACAACTGGAGATCATGAGAGCAAAAACAAACAAAAGAATGAACTTTTTTACTATAAGAGCGCCCAGAATCTGGAACAAATTACCTCAGGAAATAGTTGACTACCCTAACATATTGTCTTTCAAAAACAAACTGGACAAATGGTTGACTAATTAGGGACTCACTAAATGATCCCCAAACGTGGAGGACAATCATGATGGGCTAACTGCCTTCTTTTGTCCCATACCACCAAAGTACCAAAGTATCATCTCCGAACTCCAGACCTCAGGACGGGCCCCTCAAATCCATCCATTCTATGTACCATACCCAGCCGAAGTCAGGGCAGCGGGCTCCCTTTCGTTGCTCCTCACACAGACAGGCCCATCCTTTTCGAAAACCCAGGGCAAGTGCAAAGCAGAGGCAGCTCTCCCCACCCTCTCCTCTGCTGCCACCCGAAGTGCCCAGGATGCAGTAGCAGCCCATCAGTGTCTGCTCCCACCTCCTGACTTCTTGCCAGATGACCTCCCCCCCCAGTTGTTCATCAGGAGACAGATGTAGGGGGTTGCGTCTCCCTGCACCTGGACAGGTGGAGGGAGATTACCTAGTGTTACCAGATTTTGGGACACCAAAAAGGGGACACTTGACCCGTCCTCACTGCTCCACCCTCTCACATCAGACTCTCAGTCAGAGGCACAGTTGTTTAACTATATTTTTACAGGGTCCACTCCAGAACGTGAGCTGAGCACATACCTCTCATCTCAACTGTCCCTGATTATGAGGAGCTTCCCTCATTTTACCCCTTAAAATAGTTTTTCCCCTCATCCGCCCTTCCTGGGATAGTTACTGCCCACATAGAAAGTGTGCTGTAAATTCAGATTTTAAAGCAGAAATTCATAATAGTCTAAGATTATAAACCAAAATAATTTTTTACAAATAAACACAATGGTTTCCACAGGATTCTGAGCTTTTGTCTCCATGCCTAAGGGTGTGTCCCTCATGTTGATGGTCTGTCTCTCATTTTCAGTGTCCAAAAATGTCCATGTCCCTCATTTTGGTGAAAAAAGGTTGAAAGGTATGGTTGAGCAGTAGGCAAACAGCAAGATTATGATCACAATCAGAATGAGATCATCATCAGACAGACATCAGATCGGCAGAAATAAAATAAAAAAAGGACGTAGAAGAGAGAGAACAACCTTAACAATAACCTCATCCCCCGCGATGTTACATTTCAGCAACTCCTGGTCTGATATCTGACTCTCTGATTGACTTCTACTTGTATTGTAACTTGTGGGCTGACAACACAACAACCTTCCTTGTCCTAACCCCCAGCAATGTTACATTTATTTGAGCAGCATGGTTCTCTGACACAGTGCCCCTCTATCCTGGACTCCAGTGTTGCCCCCCTCCCCCCAGTCCCCCAACACAAAAACACTGTCCGGGGCCGATATTTACCCTATAGCACAGATGCTCCTCCTCAGTTGTCTCACTCTCCCACATGCCCAGCTAGTGGGCCATCCATCCACAGATGTCACTGACAGGACACATTTTAGGGAGCTCGAAACCTACTCCAATAAGCAACCCAACAGCAACGGCGGGTCAATGGCTTGGATGTTCCTCCTCTAAGACGAGACCCTCAGTGGGTCAATGTGGCTCTTTCCTAGTCCTCCCATACTTCGGGTGGCAGGTCAGCAGCTCTTTCCTCCAACCGAGACCCCAGAGGGTACACAAAAGAACCACCCCTACTCCCATCAAAAAAAAAAAAAAAATAGCTATGTGTTTAGGCACCCTACAGCAGCAGGAGGGCCCGGTCAACTACTTACCTAGGCTGCTGGGCTGGAAATCCTCTGAAAATCCACTCGACTCTGCCCACTGTTGAATTTATGAATACAGTTTGACCACCACATCATGCACACCATCAGTCCAGAGTCAGTAGGGCGGACCATCACGGCGGTTGGCCAAGTTACAACAAGCGAAGCTGCAGTGCCAGTGACTGTTAGTCACAGTGGGGGGGTCACACACACAGGAGTGTGAGTCAGCACTCTGGAACCAGCAGATAGGGACAGATGGCGTGAATCAAATCTGCTTTCGAAATGAAATGCATACAGCAAAAAAATAAATGAATTAACACCACAGCAACTTCACCAATGCAACTTTCCTCGCATTCTGCTGCTTAGGCTTATCTCATTGCTCACCAGGCAGCTGCAGCAGCATAGATTGTCAAATCCCTCGTGCAGTTGAAAACTAGATTGTTATGCGCAGAATAATTTAGCCTGTACCGCGCATGACAGAATTCAAAGTTTTTTGTTTTGTTTTTTTCACTCGTAGGCCATGGAGGACTTGGTTGCCATGGTAACCCACAACAATGACTTTGTCATTGAGTGCTAAGCCGCTGAGAAGCTGTAATCTCGGACAAAACAGCTCTGCAAAGAAAATCCACCCGGACAAAAACATTTTCAGTTGTAAAAGAGAATTCATACAAAACAAACGAGGGGCTCCACTCACTCTCGGTGAGTACTTCAAATCTGGTGCATAGCAGAATCAGAGTACCAACTTAACCACACTACTGCTTTAGGAAATTTCAAAAGCCATATCTGCTGCACTTAACCCAACAGTTTACACATTCAATATATCAAGACGCACAGCTTACCATATCATAACGTTTTTATTAAAGTGCATAAAACTTCCATCCCGCAGCAATAATAGAGTGCAAAGGCAATGACTTTTCAAACAGTTAAAACAAGAAAACCGAAGACACCATCATGGTGTTTCTACCGTAGCAGGACATTGACCAGGCCGGCCAAGCAGACAGCCCACATGTGTGATGACGCACAGGAATCAGCTGACGTTTCGGCTTACGCATTCCTCAGAGCTGATTGGTCAAGGTTCTTACTATCCCTTATACTGTAGAATCATATATATTCATTAGATAGGCATGTTCAGACCTCCTTCTGCTCATTAGTATACATATCTATCTACATATCACACACAAGTACATACACACAAACATCTAAAAAATCTATAAATAACATTGTAGGGGTAATTCTTCATTTAGTCCCCTCGGTTTCAGTGTTCCAAGTTTAAAAATCCGGAAACATTCTCTCTGATCCAGTTTGTTTGTTAGACTCCCACCACGGGGCCCAACACACATTTTCTCAATTCCCATGAATTTTAAGTTAGCTGGTGATCCATGTCCCACAGCAAAAAAATGACGAGCCATAGCATTTGTTTGTACATTATTTCGAATTGCTGATTTGTGTTCACTTATCTGTTCTCTAAGTTGATGTTTTGTCTGTCCCACATAATTTAAACCACATGGACAGGTTAACATGTAGATTACTCCAGTCGTTCGACAGTTAATAAACTCATTTATTTCAAATTTTTGATTTGTATGTGGATGTTTACATTTCTTACTGTCATTTGTATTATTACATTGTGCACAGTTACCACATCTGTAGTTACCTTTGGGAAGTGTTGGAATCCAGGTCGTTTTTGGTTTATCCGGCTCCTGAAAGCTGTGCACTACTAGATCCTTAATATTTTTTCCCCTCCTATAAGTAATACGGGGTCTCTTAAATTGATCACATCTAAATACAGCATCCCCTTGTAATACTGCCCAATGTTTCCTTACAATGTTAGCAATTTCTCCTGATTGATTACAGAACTCTGTCACAAAGCTTACTGGATTCTGATTTTCACCCATATTCCGGTTTCTTGGTCTTAATAACTTTTCTCTTTCAATATTAGTTGCTCTCTCTACACCCTTATATACACAGTCCACTTCATATCCACGTTCTAAAAATCTGTTGGCAACTTCTCTTGCATTCTTTTGAAACTGTCTGGTATCACTACATATTCTTTTCAAGCGCAGCATCTGTCCCACTGGTATATTTTGTTTCAATATCTCTGGATGGCTACTTTTATTGTGCAACAGAGTATTTTTACTCATCGGTTTTCTATACAGAGTTGTTTTCAATTTACTTTCTTCCTTGTATGTTAACATATCCAAAAACGGGATTGAATGCGTATCAGCTTGTACTACAAACCTTAGCTTTGTGTCAAAAGTGTTAATCTGTTTTATAAATTCATCCAAACTTTCCACATCATTGGACCAAATTAAAAAGCAATCATCAATATAATGTTTCCAAAATGTGACATACTGTTTAAACATCTCGTTTTCGTATAATTACATTTCTTCCCACTGTCCCACATATAAACATGCAATGCTTGGAGCGAAAGTTGTTCCCATCGCAGTACCTTTGTGCTGCATGTGAAACTGATCTTTATACATAAAGTAATTTGACTTCAGTACCATGTCAGCTATATCTGCAATAAACTCTACATTATGGGCTTCATCGTCTTGTTTACCCAAGTAGAATTTTATTGCTTCAATTCCCCGTTGTGTGGCACATTAGAATATAGACTCTCTATATCCAACGTCACTAACAAGTGTTCTGGCTCGATCACTATATTTTCAATACTCCGTATCATGTCACCACTATCCAACAAATAGGGCAATTTATCCACCAAAGGTTTCAGAAAACAATCCACCATCTGTGAAAAAGGCTCCATACTTGAGCCAATACTTGAAACAGTCGGGTGCCCTGGCAGGCTCAGAGCATTCTTATGTACTTTCGGCAACAGATAGATTACTGGTCTAACAGGCGCACTAACCTTCAAAAATTCAGCCCCTTGTTTACTTATATTGCCATCCATCTCTCCCCTCTTAATAAAATCTTCCGTTCGTGATTTAATTTCAGCCGTTGGATCTCTAACCAGTCTTTGGTAATAACCTTCATTTTCTAACTGTTTCTTCATTTCCTGTTCATACTTATCTTTTCCCCAAAGCACAATTGCCTGCCCCCTTTTCCGTTACCAAACTTTTATCCTCCATCAGAGATTTTAAAGCAGCGTTTTCCTGATATGTTAAATTGTGTGTTCTTTCTTGTTTCTTTTTTAACACAATATCAATATCTCGATCTACCAATGCAGTAAATGTATTCACTGCATGGTGACCATATACTGGGGGACAAAATTTACTTTTCTTTTTTAGATGTCTCATTTTACTAGTTTCATTCATATTCTGAGTTTCCAAAGGACCCAAGTCTGTTTGATTATCCAAACCATTTACTTCACACTCATTATTGATCACAGCTCTTTGGGCACTTGAGGAGAAGCATCTTAGATGTTACTGTCTATACAATTTGAAAAGATCAATTTTAAGCTGAAAAGGGTTGACATTTTTGGCAGGCGCATATGAGAGACCTTTTTGTAACACTGATTGCTCATACAGTGTAAGCTCCCTATTAGTAAAATTTATGATTGCCATTTGTTCTGTCTGTTCGATTGTCTCGGGGGGCCCAAATATTGCCAGCGCCTCTGCTTCTTCCTCTGCCTCCTCGACCTCTTCCCATGTCCCCTTCTAATCTTACGTTTTGGGACATGGGAGAAGCAGAGGGCGCTGGCAATATTTTGGCCCCCCGAGACGATCGAACAGACAGAACAAATGGCAATCATAAATTTAACTAATAGGGAGCTTACACTGTATGAGCAATCAGTGCTACAAAAAGGTCTCTCATATGTGCCTGCCAAAAATGTCAACCCTTTCCAGCTTAAAATTGATCTTTTCAAATTGTATAGACAGCTACATCTAAGATGCTTCTTCTTAAGTGCCCAAACAGCTGTGATCAATAACGAGTGTGAAGTGAATGGTTTGGATAATCAAACAGACTTGGGTCCTTTGGAAACTCAGAATATGAATGAAACTAGTGAAATGAGACATCTAAAAAAAAAAAGTAAATTTTGTCCCCCAGTATATGGTCACCATGCGGTGAATATGTTTACCGCATCGGTAGATCGAGATATTGATATTGTGTTAAAAAAGAAACAAGAAAGAACACACAATTTAACATATCAGGAAAATGCTGCTTTAAAATCTCTGATGGAGGATAAAAGTTTGGTAATCAAACCAGCGGACAAGGGGAGGGGGCAATTGTGCTTTGGGGAAAAGATAAGTATGAACATGAAATAAAGAAACAGTTAGAAAATGAATGTTATTACCAAAGACTGGTTAGAGATCCAACGGCTGAAATTAAATCACGAGTGGAAGATTTTATTAAGAGGGGAGAGATGGATGGCAATATAAGTAAACAAGAGGCTGAATTTTTGAAGGTTAATGCGCCTGTTAGACCAGTAATCTAACTGTTGCCGAAAGTACATAAGAATGCTCTGAGCCCGCCAGGGTGCCCGATTGTTTCAAGTATTGGCTCAAGTATGGAGCCTTTATCACAGATGACGGATTGTTTTCTGAAACCTTTGGTGAATAAATTGCCCTCATATTTGTTGGATAGTGGTGACATGATACGGCGTATTGAAAATATAGTGATCGAGCCAGAACACTTGTTAGTGACGTTGGATATAGAGAGTCTATATTCTCATGTGCCACACGACGGGGGAATTGAAGCAATAAAATTCTATTTGAATAAATAACAAGACGATGAAGCCCATAATGTAGAGTTTATTGCAGATATAGCTGACATGGTACTGAAGTCAAATTACTTTATGTATAAAGATCAGTTTTACATGCAGCACAAAGGTACTGCGATGGGAACAACTTTCGCTCCGAGCATTGCATGTTTATATGTGGGACAGTGGGAAGAAATATATTTATATGAAAAATAGATGTTTAAACAGTGTGCCACATTTTGGAAACATTATATTGATGATTGCTTTTTAATTTGGTCCAATGATGTGGAAAGTTTGGACGAATTTATAAAACAGATCAACACTTTTGACACAAACCTAAGGTTTGTAGTACAAGCTGATACGCATTCAATCCCGTTTTTGGATATGTTAATATACAAGGAAGAAAGTAAATTGAAAACAACTCTGTATAGAAAACCGATGAGTAAAAATACTCTGTTGCACAATAAAAGTAGCCATCCCGAGATACTGAAACAAAATATACCAGTGGGACAGATGCTGCGTTTGAAAAGAATATGTAGTGATACCAGACAGTTTCAAAAGAATGCGAGAGAAGTTGCCAACAGATTTTTAGAATGTGGATATGAAGTGGACTGTGTATATAAGGGTGTAGAGAGAGCAACTAATATTGAGAGAGAAAAGTTATTAAGACCAAGAAACCGGAATATGGGTGAAAATCAGAATCCAGTAAACTTTGTGACAGAGTTCTGTAATCAATCAGGAGAAATTGCTAACATTGTAAGGAAACATTGGGCAGTATTACAAGGGGATGCTGTATTTAGATGTGATCAATTTAAGAGACCCGGTATTACTTATAGGAGGGGAAAAAATATTAAGGATCTAGTAGTGCACAGCTTTCAGGAGCCGGATAAACCAAAAACGACCTGGATTCCAACACTTCCCAAAGGTAACTACAGATGTGGTAACTGTGCACAATGTAATAATACAAATGACAGTAAGAAATTTAAACATCCACATACAAATCAAGAATTTGAAATAAATGAGTTTATTAACTGTCGAACGACTGGAGTAATCTACATGTCAACCTGTCCTTGTGGTTTAAATTATGTGGGACAGATAAAACGTCAACTTAGAGAACAGATAAGTGAACACAAATCAGCAATTCGAAATAATGTACAAACAAATGCTATGGCTCATCATTTTTTTGCTGTGGGACATGGATCACCAGCTAACTTAAAATTCATGGGAATTGAGAAAATTTGTGTTGGGCCCCGTGGTGGGAGTCTTAACAAACAAACTGGATCAGAGAGAATGTTTCTGTATTTTTAAACTTGGAACACTGAAACCGAGGGGACTAAATGAAGAATTACCCCTACAATGTTATTTATAGATTTTTTAGATGTTTGTATGTATGTGCTTGTGTGTGATATGTAGATAGATATGTATATTAATGAGCAGAAGGAGGTCTGAACATGCCTATCTAATGAATATATATGATATCTCAATATAAGGGATAGTAAGAACCTTGACCAATCAGCTCTGAGGAAGGCTTAAGCCGAAACGTCAGCTGATTCCTGTGCGTTATCACGCATGTGGGCTGTCTGCTTGGCCGGCCTGGTCAATGTCCTGCTACGGTAGAAACACCATGATGGTGTCTTCGGTTTTCTTGTTATAACTGTTTGAAAAGCCATCGCCTTTGCACTCTATTATTGCTACGGGATGGAAGTTTTATGCACTTTAATAAAAACGTTATGATACGGTAAGCTGTGCGCCTTGATATATTGAATGTGTAAACTGTTGGGTTAAGTGCAGCAGATATGGCTTTTGGAATTTCCTAAAGCAGTAGTGTGGTTAAGTTGTAAAAGAAGACATGTCCTGGTAAAAGAGGACGTCTGGTAACCCTAAGATCACCACAGAGAACTGGGTGCTACAGCTCATCGAGCATGGCCACACACTAAAGTTCATAGAGTGGCCTCCAGACAGTCCTCCGGGCCATTCCTTGTACCTTCCCGGCCATGTCTCTTTCATCAGGGAGGAAATTCAGGCCTTACTTTGAAAAAAGGCCATAGAGCCAGTCCCGCAGAGTCAGCAGAGAAATGGGTTCTGCTCCCATTTCTTCCTGGTCCCCAAGTGGACAGGAGACCAGCCCATCCTGGACTTAAGTTAGCTGAACTTGTTTATAGAGTACAGATGGTTCAGATTAGTTGCTCTTCAGGGTTTGCTGCCCCTGCTACATCAGGGGGACTTGATCTGCTCTCGGAATATGCAGATGCCTACTTGCTCATCAAGGTTTTCACCTCCACCGGCACTTCCTCCATTTCCATTTCCTGGGAAAGCACTATCAGTTGACAGCTCTACCCTTTGGCCTATCCTCAGCCCCCCAAGGTCTTCACCAAATGCTTGATAGTAGTAGCAGCTGCCTTGAGACGGCAGGGGTTTTACATTTTTCCCTACCTGGATGATTGGCTGCTAGCGTCCCCTTCCAGGGACCATCTGCTTCAGACTCTTTCGCACACCAGCAACCTTTTTCAAGCTTTGAGCATTACCAGCAACTTGCCAAAGTCTTTCCTGAACCCCTGCCAGGGCCTCCTGTGCACAGGGGCGGTTCTGGACACGACCCAGGGGAAGGCCTTCTTACCACCAGACAGAGCAGAGCATCTGATGGACCAGGCATGTCTTCTTTACTCCAGCTATCATATTCCAGTGAGAGTTTTCCTGAGGTTTCTCGGCCTTAAGGCAGCTACCATAGCCATGGTTCTTCTGCCTCGGCTGCATGTGAGAATCCCTCAATGGATGCTGCGGATCCAGTGGGACCAGCGCATGGACACCCTGGATCAACCAGTGTTGGTATTGGATCCAGTGAAGAAGGTACTGTTGTGGTGGCTGGAGTCCAGCAACCTGCTTTGGCGGGTTCATTTTGTATACCTCTCCCTCAACAGGTCCTTATGACGGATGCCCCAGGACTCAGTTGGTGGGGGGGGGGAGCTCACCTGGGTCCCCACCAAACTCAAGGGACATGGTCCAAAGTGGAGAAGGACCGCCACATCAATGTCCTGGAGATGTGAGCAGTCTTGCATGATTTGCAGACCCTCCAGATTCTGCTCTCCCCAGGTCCACTCCTGATTCAGACAGACAACATGTGTGTAGTTTATTACATAAACACGCAGGGAGGAACTAATTCTTATCCCCTGTGCAGGGAAGCGATGAGAGTCTGGTATTGGGCCATTGATCACAGAGTAGAACTCTCGGCTGTCCATGTTCCTGGCATCCAAAACATCCTGGTGGATGGTCTAAGCTGCTTGCGGTCTAGAGCCCACAAGTGGGAACTTCTGATTTCGGTGGTAGAAGACCTCGTCAACAGATGGGGTCGGCCTGAGTTGGACCTTTCTTCGTCCCCACACAATGCAAAACTGCTGCTTTTCTCCTCGTTAGATCCAGGGCCTGGAGTTTTCTGGCAAGACCCATTGTCCCTTTCCTGAATGGGGAGATTTCTGTACGCCTTCCCTCCTTTCTCAGTCCTTCAGCAAGTTTTCATCAAACTGCAGATGGAGAGGGCTACAGCTGTTCTCATCGCCCCTTTTTGGCCTCACCAAATGTGGTTCCCGTTGCTGCAGTAGCTGGCAGTGGAACTTTCATTGTCCGTACCCCTGTGCACAGGCTTACTGTCCCAGAAGCAGGATACTCTGGTCCATCCAGACCTGAAGTCCCTCCATCTCCATGCATGGCTCCTGAGGACATAGCCATTTACAGATATGGGGTCTCCCCGGGGTGGCGGATGTCCTGGTGGCAACTAAGAAGCCTTCCTCCAGAGCCACTTATTCTATGAAATGGGAAGCGCTTTGCTCTTTGGGCTGCATTGCACCATTTAGATCCCTTCACCTGTCCAGAGGATCAGGTCCTGGAGTACCTTCTGCCCCTCTCTGACTCGGGGTTTGCGGTACTTCTCTCTCAAGATACATCTCTTTGCCATCTCTGCATATCATGAACCTGTGGACGGACACTCGGTGGCCCAATTCAATGTGTCTAGCACCTTCTTGAGAGGCATTCTGCATTTGAAACCCCCCATATGCGACCCTGTCCCACCTTGGGACCTGAATTTTGTGTTGAAAAAGCTTACGCTGCCTCCCTTTGAACCATCTGTGTCTTACGAGCTACGCTTTCTGTTGTGGAAAGCCTTATTTTTAGTTGCCATTACTTCTGCTCGAAGGATTTCCAAGCTTCAGGCCTTCGTGTGTAAGGAGTCTTATTTGATTTTTCCCAAAGACGGGGTATCTTTGCATACCATTCCTAAGTTTTTTCCTAAGGTTTTGTCGGAGTTCACTTGGAACCAGTCCATCCACCTGCCTGTTTATTATCCATAGCATTCCAGTCAAGGGTAGGCATTGCTTCATATCTTGGATGTGGATGGAATTCTTGGGCACTATGCACACTGGAATAAAGACTCTTGGATGTCCAGTCAGTTGTTGGTTTTGTTCGCCTCTAGGAAAGAGGGATCTCCGGTGTCCAAACAGTGTTTCTCTAAATGGTTAGCCAGTTGCATTGTCTGTTGTTACCTGAAGTATGGTAAGGAACTTCCTGGAAGGGTTAAGGGCCATTCCACTTGGAGTATGGCCACCTCAGTAGCTTGTTTCAGAAATATGTCCACTGCTGACATTTGCACAGCTGCCACTTGAAGCACTGTCCACACTTTCACCAAGCATTACAGTCTGGACATCACCTCTAGGCATTGGGCCAACTTTGGCCTAGCCATTATTCAAGGCCTCCTTTCATAGGTTATTACTTTTTCTGCCTACCATCTGAACTGTCTGTAGTGCCAGAACTGATTGGGACTCAGTCCTACCAGTGATAACCTGCTGCAAGAGATACCCTTGTAGTAAGATAGTACAGTTATGTAAGAACATACCATAACAGTAGGTCTTCAAGAGGATCTCTTGCAGCAGGCCCTGCTTTCCCTCCCTTCTTCCCCCTTCTCCTGTGTGTGTCTCCCCTTCCATAAGGGTGAGCCTTCTGCTTTGTTTTTTTCCCTTATGCTTTTGGGATACCTCGGAAACTTCCTTGGTTCCCCCTTATGGCATCATGCTTACGGTCTCCAGCGGGAGAACTGAGGAGGATGTGAGGGCCACCCGCCTTTATAGGATTGGCTGACGTCAGGCGCTGCCGTCGGAGGTGTGCAGCCCTCTCTGGTAGACTGCTAGCTAGAAGGTTACTGTGTTTTCCTGGTGCCTGACGACTTAGTACTACCGGTGATGGCCTGCTGCAAGAGATCCTCTCGAAGATCTACTGTTAAGGTAAGTTCTTACGTAACTGTACTTTAGTGTTAGGGCATACTGGATGGGCCTTGTGGTCCTAGTCTGTCAAAAACATCTGTTTTTTATGTTTCTGCCAAGGCTCAAGAAGTCACCAGACAGAACCTTTTCAAGTTTCATGGACTCTCTGGTTCAACTACTGCCTTGGTTCCACCACTACTGGAGTCCTCTGCCATGTCAGTCTGGATGTACCCTGTTGAGTCCATAGTGGCTTCCCTGGAGCCAAATAACAGATACCTGGGTCCTCCAGGTAAGGAACAGGTTAATGTTCACCCAAAGACCTGGACACAGTTTCTTGAAAATGAAAATGAGGCCGTCTCAGCTCATCTCCCTATTACGGAGTCAAGAAAGCAGGACAGGTGGGTTTGGAAGGCCTGAGTATCAGCTTCTGTAAATCTCCACATAGGTAATTATCAATTATCAGTCTAATTTGTTAAAGTTCAAGCAGCCTCTCTAGGATCCTGTTTATTGCTACTTCGCCTCTGGATTCAGTGACCAAGGCAGAACTCATGGCTGCCGTTTCATTTTAGGGAGGCAGTATAGCGCAGTGGTTTAAGGCTTTGAGCTGCAAACCTGGAGACCTGGGTTTGAATCCTATAGCCCCAACTTGCATACTGTGTGAACCTGAGCAAGTCACTTAACTTCCTTGTGCTCCAAGGTCGCACCTGGAAACAAGCTTAGGCTTGGTGTGCCTTTCCTGGTTAAACAACTTCCCCTGTTTCTAAAGGTTATCGAACTACCCGCTTTCAACTAAAGGCGGCGAATGATGCCTCACTCTCTGCTATGCATTCAATCCCCACTATAGTGACCCTCCACAGTCTTTAGTCTTCCCAGCTTTTCCTGGAAACCTGCTGCAGGATTATTTAATAACTCCTTGTGGGGATCAGCCTTATTTTCATTGACTCATGAACCATTCTGCCCCTTAGATTTAGACTGATGCAGTGCTACCCAGCATCCCATGGCACTAAAAGTCTCTTCTAAGGGGATGGTGCATGGACTTGGACAATACAGTACATTATGCCTCTGGTGCCTTGGCTTCAGAGTTGGAATTACTCCTACAGCTGGATTTCAGTAACATCCAACACTGATTCTGCTTTAATCATCTGTAACTCAGTTCAAAAAGATGCATCTACATCACCTTGGGCAGTAAACAGCAACCCAACATTGTGCACAAAACACCTGCCTTCTTGACTTTAGGTGGCTCCATCCTTGAAGAAATTCCTAGTTTTAAATACCTTGGTGTGTGGCTGGATCAAGTCCGGATTTGTACCGTACTGACTCCATCCATAAAAAGTTACTTCCAAAGCTCGGTGCTGCTGCTGGAACAAGTCTTGTCCTCTCCTCCTGGTCCGCCGTGAAATTTTCCTTAATATGACATTGCCAGTGTTTGACTACCTGATGATGTGTACAGTGCTGCCCACAAATCCACGTTTTCCAAACTGGCCCCTCTCTTTCACTCTTTTTGCCCTGTCGCACTTAACTCTCCTCCCCCATGCCCCCAACTGCTCCCTCTACACCAACCTCTCCTTTCCCTTTCTGGAAGGCAAGCACATCTGACATTGTGCTGCTGTGATCTCCCCACAGTCTCTTCTTGGCTTCTCAGGACTTCCCTGTTTTTCTCATAGCGTGCCCTGCTTCTCTCCCTTCCCCTTATTTTAAGACTGCTCTTCAGGCCTTTAGTACTCAAACTGATTACCTTTTACCCACCTACTTTTATTAAGTTTTTGTTAACCAGGTAAAACATGCTAGGCCGAGAGCTATTTTCAGATATGACCCATTTTGCTAGACTTCAAAAACTCAAAATACAAAAAACATACAAAACTGGTAGGGTATAAGATGATCAGCAGAAGAACAAATGTATGAGAAACGCCTACTAAGAAAATAAAACCAATATACAGCAAGAATTATGTACATAACTTATTAAACTATACATACCGTCCAGATGTCCTTTATCCAAAACAGTTGCAGCATTATATTGCCCATGGTTCATTTCTGTGTGGCTTTCCAATAGTTTTTTTGTTATGTTTTAAGTGTATATAGTGTTAATGTTTTTATTTTTTGGGTTTTGTACCTTTATTTCTTAAGTTTGTGTATCCTCCTACTTCAGTGTATTCATTGAATTGCAGCTGTTAACTTTATATGAACAGTTGCATTTTTGTATTTTTTGTTTACCCCTCCACCCGGGGTCACGCATGGAAATAAGCTTGGGCTCAGTATTCTTTTTCTGGTGACCAAATTTAAAATTAAACTAAAAGAAAGAACGATTGTACAATAAGGTGATTATGTCAGTGTTTCTCTCTGGGGACAGGAGACCACTCGTACATTGTATTTTTGATCTGCAGAACATACATCAGCCCTGCTTTGCCCATTCGGACCTATAATAATTACACAGACAAAGTTTCGATTTTTTGGTATAAAAAGGCCGCAGCTTTACTTATCACAAAATGAACTGTAGATTTACATTTCCAACACAAATTCTATATACAGTTTACGTACATATGTGATACATTTACAATTCAAAGGACCCCTGGGGCAGCAAATTCATATGATATGGTGTTTCCAATGGGAGGAACTATGGCCCTTGAGTCAGGCAGACCTGCTCAGGACCATGACACTCCCTCAGACAGTTCCCCCCACCCAGTCGCATCTCGGGGCATCCCCATAACTGTTGGACAGGGCTGGTGCCCGCCTAGGGCCGCCTTCCCCGTCCTCGAGTCCTGTGCCCCTGCCATGCCCACCGTGTTTTTGGGTGACCTTTTTTTTTCTGGTGTATCTGCCCCAGGGTTGCGCCACCAGGGCCCCGTGTCACCCAAGACCACGAATGCTTTTTTTTAAACCATCCAGCCATGAATTTACGCCCCTCCCCATTAACCTATGCTGCGACTTAGCAGGTCATCCCTGCGGGCTAACCGAGCCCTGCGATCATGCTGCACTTGCTGCAGCCAATTGTGAAAATAAAAGGGTGGTTGAGTGGGATGTTCAGAAATCTTGTGAGTAGGATCAGAGGAGGGAGAGCTCCCCTCTGTCCTGCCCTCAAGTATCTCCCCCTGGTCCCCTCCAGAAACCTAGGCCAGCCCCCCCTCCACCAGGGGGCCCTCGCCTATTGGGCCGGCTGTTTCAGGAGCACCTGGGCCACCATTTGCCGGTGACGTGGTGGCCCAGCTCCTGCTCCCATACACCCCAATTGCGGGCCGTGTGCACTGTAACCCCCCCAAGTGAGAGGCCTGGGGGGTCTTTGCCCAATCAGACCTGCAATAATCACACACAGACAAAGTTTCGATTTTTTGGCATAAAAAGGCCACAGCTTTACTTATCACAAAATGAACTGTAGATTTACATTTCCAACACAAAATCTATATACAGTTTACATACATATGTGATACATTTACAATTCAGAAGACCCCTAGGGCAGCAGATTCATATGGCATGGTGTTTCCAATGGGGAACTATGGCCCTCAAGTCAGGCAGACCTACCCAGGGCCATGACTCTCCCTCGGACAGTCTCTCTCCCCCCCCCCCAAATCGCATCTTGGGGCATCCTCATGACTGTTGGACAGGGCTGGTGCCCACCTAGGGCCACTTTCCCTGTCCTCGAGTCCTGTGCCCCTGCCATGCCCACTGTGTTTTTGGGTGACCGTTTTCCTTTGTGGCATACCCGCCCCAGGGTCATACCACCAGGGCCCATGTCGCCCAAGAGCATGAACGCTTATTTTAAACCATCCAGCCATGAATTTACGCCACTCCAACATGCGTAGCATGTTTTTCTGCAATGCCCCAGAGGTCTTACCTACTTCAGCACTATCTGACAAAATTCTTGGATTTTTTTTTTTTAGTTGTTTAACCAGGAGTAGCACACTAAGCTGAAAGCTTTTTTACAGGAGCATTTGAAGATAGAGGGGGGACGGCGCATTAAGAATGTCATTCCCAATCCCCAACAGGGGTACTCCATCCCCGTTATACATTATGTTGTATGTCCTGGGTATGAGGAAGTAACACAATATGACAATTCCTTGGGGGGGGGTCAAAATGGTACACCTGATCAACCTCCCTCTTAGCTTTCTCTATCCCTTGTGACCGCGGGCGCCTCTCTACTGCTGCTGGGAGATGATCCTGGACCAAGCCAGCCTGGTTGTTGGGAGTAATGCCTGAAGCTGGGCCAAAACCCGCTTGATTTCTCCGCGAAGTCTGGGGGCCCCCAGATCCACCAAATCATTACCCCCCCCCCCAAGTGCAGCACCAAAGCTAGGGGTGGTTGCTGTCCAGCCCCAGCCCGAAAACAGTGTCCATAAGCTGCCCCCAATGCATGCCCCTTTTCCTGCCCAGCATAGCTTTGCTTGTTCCTTGGGGACCTTGAGCTGTACACCACATGGGCGGGCTGAAGCTTTACTGTTTGCTTCCCAGATATAGGCATGTCCGATGACCCAAATCTCTGGTTGTGTTCGTCGTTCCGCTATAAAGTAGACAAAGAAAAGTTGTTATCCATAAAATTAGACATTTGTTTCTATCAGACTTCTGATGCCCTTATACACTCATGAGGCCTGATGTATCCCTTAAAAGCTGTTGAAGACCATCTGCCGATCCTCTTAATTAGTGCTTCCCCCAAACCCAGTGTTGCGGCTTCTGTGGCCGCCCTGATTTGTAATGAGTGAGTGCTGAACACCTTGGGGTCCTTCCCTGAGAACCACAAACCCTTACACATGATTGCTGTAAACTAGCGCCTGGTTACCGATGATCCATCCCCATGCACCAACAAATGCCACCCCACCCCCCCCAGTGGTCTGTTTGCCAGGTAAAACTCCAGCAAGGCATACGGGAAGGACTCGCCGACCCCCATCCGATGTAATGTGATCGTTATTGGAGGGCCAGCTTGGTTTATTTTTGACCTCTGGAGCCAGAGGGCCACCCTGTCAGGCATCCAGGAGACGTCCTCCACCTGGATGTTAAACCCTCCCACAGATGTTTTCTATTCTGGCACCAGCTCCGAAATCCAGAATGTGCTGTAAAAGGCACATATGAAGAGGGCTCTGAATAGCTGGGCCTCATATCGCATGCTGCAGACTGTCTCTAGGGCTGCCAGTATGTTGGCGAGCTTGGCCAAGCCGATTGGCTGCCTGAGGTCCTGCCTCTTACTCCTGGATCTGATCCACCCCTCCAGCATCTTGCGGGTTGTGAAATTGGTTGGGTCGGGGTGGCCTAGTGCCTGCCAGATGAAAGCTATCCCGGACAAGTGTGCCCAGATGGTGGAAGGGGCCCGTGGCAACTGAATAAGGTGTAGCACATAATCTTGGACTTGCTGTTGTGTTTTATGAGCAGTCTCGCTTGCCTGGTATCCACAGGAGCGGGCGAATGCTGCAAAACTACCTAAATATTTCTTCCAGGTCGATGGGGCAACAGCGAGCTGAACCAATCGAAGCTTTCCTGACTCCCAAGCTGCCAAAGGGTGTCTGGGATCAGTGTTGAGGATGACTCCGCATGTGGTGCCAACTGTCTGAAGCGATCGAACTGTAACTGAGACAAGGCATCAGCAATCACGTTATCCTTAGAAACACAGAAACATAGAATTTGACGGCAGATAAGGACCGCCTGGCCCACCTAGTCTGCCCATTTTCCTACCTAACAGATAAGCTGCAGATCCTAGTTAACCAACAGCTTACTTCTTCCTACCCCCCACTAGGACTGCCTTATGCCGGTCCCATGCATTCTTGAATTCCCCCACTGTTCTTGACTCCACGACCTCCTCAGGGAGGCTGTTCCATGCATCCACAACCCTCTCTGTGAAAAAATACTTCCTTACATTACCTCTGAGCCGTCCCCCTCTCTATCTTCAAATTGTGCCCCCTTGTTCTTGCACATCTCTTTTTTTCTGGAAGATGCTACCCTCTTGGACTTTGTTGATTCCCTTGAGGTACTTGGAAAGTTTCTATCATGTCCTCTCTCCCTTCTTTCCTCAAGTGTATACATATTAAGCTCTTTAGTCTTTCTTCAGATGTCTTCTGGTGCAGACCCTGCACCATTTTGGTGCCCTCCTCTGGACAGCCTCACTATCTATGTCTTTTAGGAGATGGGGTCTCCAGAACTGCACACAGTACTCAGATGGGGTCTCACCAACTGTCTGTACAGAGGATAACAACTTCCTGTTTTCTACTATTGATGCCTCTTCCTATGCATCCCAGTATCCCCCCAGCCTTCCTTACTGCCTTCTCACATTGGTTGCCCACCTTTAGGTCATCTGATATAATTACCCCCCGGTCCCTTTCTATTTTTACTGTTGTCAGTATCTCACCCCCCATTGTGTACGCTTTCCGTGGGTTTTTGTTTCCCATGTGTATTACCTTGCACTTCTTTGCATTGAATCTGAGCTCCCATACATTTGACCATTCCGCCAACCTTGCCAAGTCCCTTCTCATCCTTTCCACTCCATCTTGTGTATCAACCCTGTTGCAGATCTTTGTGTCATCTGCAAAGAGGCATACTTTTTCTTCCAGTTCCTCTGCAATGTCACTTATAAAGGCATTAAAAAGGACCGGTCCCAGTACTGAACCCTGCGGTACCCCGCTAGTAACCCTCCTTTCTTCACTGTGTCCTCCATTTACTACTACCCTTTGCGTCCTGTTGTCTAGCCAATTTTTTATCCAGGCTACCACCTTGGGACCCATTCCAAGGCTGGCTATCTTGTGTATTAATCTTTTGTGTGAGACTGTATCAAATGCCTTGCTAAAATCTAGGTAGGCCATGTCCACAGCCCTCCCTGGTCTACTACTTTGGCCACCCAGTCAAAGAAATCTATTAGATTGGCTCTGACACGACCTCTTCCCATCGTGGAATCCATGCTGCCTTGGATCCTGTGCCCCACTGGCCTCTAGGTACTCAACAATTCTTTCCTTCAGAAGTGATTCCATCATTTTCCCTACCACTGAGGTCAAACTAACTGGTCTGTAGTTTCCTGCCTCTGTCCTGCTCCCACTTTTGTGAAGAGGAATCACATCTGCCCTCCTCCAGTCCTCAGGTACCACCTCTTCCTGCCATGATTTGTTAAAGAGAGTAGTCAGCGGTGTCACTAGTTCTACCCTTAGTTCTTTTAGAATTCTTGGGTGAATCCCATCAGGCCCCATTGCTTTGTCCATCTTCAATTTTATTAGTTCTTTCAGAACCCTTTCTTCTGTAAATGGACTGGTATCGACTGCCGCTTTCAGAGTGTTTCTCTTGTTTGGTTTAGGTAACTCCCCCTCCTCTTCCTTTGTGAATACTAAGCAGAAATATTCGTTCAGTATCCTGCTTTTTCACTGTCACCCTCTACCCACATTCCTCCCTTTATTAAGCCTCAGTATCCCTCCTTTGGTCTTTCTTCGCCCTAATGTACCTATAAAAGGTCTTATCCCCCTTCTTAACAGAATTGACTATCCTTTCCTCGGTTTGGGCCTTTGCTATTCTGACTGCCTTCCCAGCCTCTTTCTGCTTTAACTGATAAAGTTCTCTGTCCTGCTCCTTCTGTGTTTCCTTATTTCCTGAATGCTGTCCTTTTTTCCTTAACCTTCCCTGCCACCTCTTTTGAGAACCTTCCCTGGCATGTGTCTAGCCTGGAATGTGATGTTCAAAGAGAGACAGCATTACACGAATACTCACAGTACACTCATAACCTCCTCCGACTTGGAAGATTCTGAGTTGATTATATCCACCACTGCTTTGTTGTCAGAGAAGAGCAGCACTGACTGGTTCTGTGGTCTGTGACCCCACACCTGCACTGCTACCATGATTGGGAACAGCTCTAGCATTGTAATGTTCTTTGTTAAGCCCCACTCCTCCCAGTGCTTTGGCCATATTCCTGCAAACCATGATCTCTGGAAATAGGCCCCGAAACCCAAACCCCTGGAAGCATCGGTCACCATATCCAACCCATGGTGACGGTGTGCCTTGTCCTGCCACATGCTTACCCCATTAAAATCCCTTAAAAAGATTTGCCACAGCCGCAAGTTGGCCCTGAGGACCCTTGATATCCTTATATAGTTGTAGGGCTTAGTGGGGGCCAGCCATTGCTGCCGCCAGTCTTCTGAGAAATGGGCGTCCGGGGCTTACTGCCTGGCATGCAAAGTTGAGGTGGCCAAGCAAGGACTGCAATTGCAGTAGGGTGGCTTTTCAAACTCCGATGGCCTCGCCTACCAACCTACGTAGGTTTTTTAATTTTTCCACGGGTAATCGTGACACCATGGCCACGGAATCAAACTCGATACCCAAAAATGATATACATGTGGTAGGGCCCTCTGTTTTCTCTAATGCCAGTGGTACCCCAAATTTTCCCATCAGCGTCTGAAAACCATCCAGCATATCCTGACACTTACTGGAATCCTTATGACCTACAAATAAAAAATCATCTAGGTAAAGAATGATCACAGTGTTCCCCGTGAACACCTTGGTAGCCCATTCCAAGAAGGCAGAACATGCCTCAAAAGCAGCACAGCTAACTGAACAGCCCATAGGCATCGCCATGTCATAATACCATAAACATCGAAAAGTAAAACCAAGGAGTTCGTAGTCCCTTGGTCGCACGGGAAGTAGATGGAAAGCTGACTTAATGTCACTCTTTGCCATCAAGGTGCCTAATCCCCACACTAAATCGACCGCTGCATCCAAGGATGCATAGTTCACTGATGAGTCCTCAGGTGCAATGTGGTCATTCGCTGATCCTCGCTTTGGGTAAGAACGGTGGTGGATCAGGTGGTATTCCCCCTCATTCATTTTTGGAACCAGCCCAAGTGGGGACACCCGGAGTGTTGGGAAAGGAGGCTGCCCAAAAGGGCCAGCTACCCATCCTACTTGTACTTCTTTGTCTATCTTGCATGCCAACACTGTAGGCAAGGCAATGGCAGACTTCAGGTTGCGGGCTGACATAGCGATCCGGGGGCCCCTGTAGGGGATTTCAAAACCTGCGTTAAAATCGGCACGCAGGAAATCTGGTGCTCATTGGTCAGGGTACTGGGAGAGCCATGTTGACATCCTCTGCAAATCTACCAGTGTGTTAGCCAGTTTAGCTGGCCCGGGACTTTGACTTGTCAGAGTGGGATGGCCCTGCTGGGCCAGACGTGCCAGATATGGCTCTTCTACATTCTGTGACCCAGTGACTCCCCCCACAAGTCTTGCAGACATGGTGGAATTTACAGTGGCTCCAAAAACACTTCCCTTTGTTGTAATCGAAACATGCCTTCTTGTCCCCAGTACTGGGACGGGCTATCACATGCCCGCTATCCGTGTACGTTACTGAATTAGATCTGCCCCATGTCATGTAAGTCCAGATGCATATTCCCCCATTTCAGAGTGGGTTGTAGAGCCAATTTCAGCCGAAACTGCTCATCATATTTCAACCATACCAACCCGTCGAAGGACAAGTGGGCAAACTTAATGGTATCCCTGTACTTCAGAAAGGGTAACAGCTTGTCTGTGTACTTCATCCCATACACTGACATAAAAATGTTGAGAGCCACTGTCCAATTTTCAAAAGTAAAGGGGACTTTCAGCCTCTGCACCCGTTCATTTCCCCCCTTCTTGTCTTTTTCTTCATGTGGTAGTTCCCTGTGTTACAGAGAAAACATGTCTATGTATTCTCCCTTCCAAATTTTTTCCCCTCACGTTATCTGATAAGTGATCCCCCAATGGATCCTCCAACACTGCATACACCCATTTATTGTCTGTGAATGTTATGGTAGTGAGTGTGGGCGGTGTTGTGCCCCCAGGCTGAGCCGCCACAGCCACAGAGTCCCCAGCTGGCACACTCGAACCTTGTTCCATGTTGGCAGAGTTTCCTCCCTGATCCCCTGGCAGGGTCATAGCAAGGGTAACCCATCCGTTTCCCTCACTGCAACCCCCTGATACGACAGTTCCACCTGGGGCGTCCTCCCCGCCAATCCAGACTCGCTTCACAGCGACCCCCACTGCTGCCTGGTGCCCTGGAACCAACCCGGACTGGCCGGGGGTACAGTTTCTCTGAAGGGTGCAGGAGGGGGATCCCTGAATAGTGGTCCCTTGACCCAGTCCTTGTGTACTTGGGACCATGGAACCTGTCTGTTGTGATGGAGGGGCTCCCCACCACCCCCATGAGTTCTGATCTCCGGGGCTACCCCATGTCCACGGTAATGCAGGCCAGAAAGGGAGGGACTTGTCCCACAGCGACCCCCACAGAAAGGGGGACCAAGGATTCGTGTGGACACCCGCTTCCGGATGGGCCTGGCCCAGGCTGTTACCTCTAGTATCCGCTGAGCCCAGGGCCTGTGGGTGTGCCTGATCAGCGGACCGTGCTGAGACCTGATGTGAAACTTCCCATCTGGGTTCTGAGTTGTGGGAGTGTCCTCCCACCCCGTGATGGTCCAGCCCGTATGGGCTATCTGCATTTACCCCTGTGCTCCCCATGCGGGTTGGTGGGCTACAGGGCCGCCGGCGCTCAAAATACCAGCCATATGTGACAATAGGTTCAGCTGAAGGGGTATTGTTGCCTGCCAGCTTGGTTATGATGTGTGTGTGAGAGTCTGCCTCTTGCGCCCCCTCTCCCATGCTGGCCCCACCCCCTCGTGGTCCTGCCCTGTTCTCAGGTGCAGGTTACAGGGTGTAACCTTCCCTTTCTGCAATAGACCACCATGTCTGCAACCTCATGGGGGATTGTACCGCTATGATAGATACATTGTCCTCCACCTGGTCTCCCTCCACCTCCAACAGCTCCTCAACTTCGGAGGTGTGGGGCAGATCCTCTGACAGCAACCCCCGCTTCACCAGAGGGTTCATGTCCATCATGCCCGATGGGCATCAGCTCCCCTTGTCCCCTTGGCATCTGAGGTGTTCCGCCCAGCATCGCTCAGGTTCCTCCTGGACGTTCTTCTGTTCTCTTGTCAACCTCCAACCTTTGTGGCTCTCGCTAGGTGCTTTGTAGACACTTTTCCTTTACCTTGACCCGTATTCCTCCCCTTAGGCAACTGAGCTACAGATTCCAAGAAGTGTGCAGATGGCTGTCTCTCACGTGCAGGATGCCTGTCAGACACCACCTCCTGTAGGCCTGCTGGGTTCCCTCCACTAGTGCTAGGCCCCCCTTCGCTCGCCCACTGGGTCTGCATTATGGGGACACTAGCCTGTAGTGTCAGGTCCAACCTGGCCGCAACTTTCCGCCAATTGGGACCTCCCAGTTCCTTCATTCACTGGTAAGCTTCCATGAAGACCCTATCAAGTCCCTTAGGCTGCTGAGAGCTGGGACCGGCCATGGCCTGAGATGCCGTCTCCAGCCTCATCCTTTTGGCCGCCATAATGGGTTATCGAATAAGGGACAAGGCAATGGACAGTAGATCCCAACTTGAGCTATGTGGAGAAGAAACAATAAACAAACAGTTATCTCTGCAGGCAAATTGCATTTTCCTGCTCCGTGTTTAAACTCCGCTTGCCGTGGATTACATGATTCTGTGTAAATTCATTCTGTTTTATAGAAGCCATAAAACCAGAATAACCCTCTATCCTTATGAACCCTCAGAGAAAGACGGTCTTATGTTGTGGCCTGGAGTGCAGGCCGAGCTGAGTGGACCCACTGGCCTGGGCACCATGGGACCCAGCTTGAGCCTACCTCATGGTTGGGCCCAGGGGAATGTCTTGTGGCTTAGGTGAGGGCCCCCAAATTTTATTTGCTCTAAACCAACACCCCCAAAAACCTTGTATGAGCGTAACTTGTTACTTATCACCTTGTAGAAACCAGTTGCCTAAATACCCCTCCATGTAGTTATGGAAAAATGTATCTGGTGAAGCGTAGGCCCAGCTGACTGTGCCTGCCGGCGTAGGCCTAATGAGGCCTATCCTGTGCCTACCCCATGGCCAGGCCCAAGAGATATCGAAAGAAATCAATCTGCAGGCCTCAACGCCCAGTATCTCCTGTTTCAAATGACTGCACCTGCAGTTTCACACAAAACCACCAACCAGCTTCCCCAGGGAGAAAACAGCATTTTATCCTAAACCCCTTTCCCGCAAAAAGAAAGCTAAATGACTTGCCCAGGATTGCACCACAATGTAAGTGGGAGTTGTGAGATCCAAACCCCATTCTCCCCATTTGCAGCCAGAGTCCAAACTACTGCACTGCACTTCTGCTACCCACCACTATGTATTTTACATAAAACATTTAAGACTCTGGGTCCTGGCATATCTCTCAACTTCTCAGCATTAAAATTCATGGCACTGGTCTCGAAAATCACAGCAAAGGGCCAGAAAGTGTAGCACTTTCGTATTTTAACAGTACCATGCCTACAGATGGTGGGCCCCATATAGTTGGTGATAAGGAATGTTTCTATCAACGTAGTTCCATGATTTAATAGTTTGTGTGTCCAGAAATACCTCTAACATTATAAGGAACATCCGTAAACCTGTGAGGAGCAAGGGAAATTTGAATGCAGAAACACAGCGCCACGCATCAGTCATAACAGTGGAGAGATATGGGGCCTACCTCGTGGCCAGGCCTAGCCACTGCCTGCCCCAACAAACACAGCTCTGGAACTTCGGGCAAGGGTAAATTATATTGTAAATACATCTATGAAGGTGCAAGGGTAAAATGGAGTGTGAAAAACCTAGCGTCATGCAGAAATCAAAGCCGTGGAGAGATATGGGGCCTGGCCTGGGCCTACCTCATGGCCAGACTTAGCCACTGCCTGCCCCAACAAACGCAGCTCTGGGAGCCCTGTTTGAAAATTTTTTTTTTCTGAAACGACACCAATTTGCAGGCATTTTTAGCCATTTTCAGACATTTTTACACATTTTCAGCCATTTACACAGCCTCCCCCCCCCAATATCTCCACTTACCTGTTCAATCCAAACCAGAAGCGAGGAGTTGTTCAATTAAGAGATGGCCAACTGAGTGGTCGAAAAATGGCAGGCGGCAGCACACAAAAATGGCCATCGGGTTTAAAGCCAAATAAACATGCCGAAAATAGAACACGCTAACGGAAAAAAACTCAGTGCGATGTCCAGGAATGTTGAAAGCAGGATCAGAGGAGGGAGAGCTCCCCTCTGTCCTGCCCTTGGCACCCCCATGGTCCCTCCCCGGGAGGCCCAGGGCCAGCTCCCTCCACCTGGGGGCCCTCACCTATTGGGCTGGCCGTTGCAGGAGCACCTGGGCCGCTGTTCGCCGGTGACATGGTTGTCCAGATCCTGCTCCCACACACACACCCCGATTGTGGTCTGTGTGCAATGTAATCCCCCCCCCCCACCAGGTGAGAGGCCTGGGGGGGGTCATTCTCTTCCTCCCACTTGAGCCGCTTTTGATTTTTCTATGTACAGTAAGTAGATTTTTTTTTTTACCAACCGTTGACAGGACCATCACACCCCCTCTACCACCACTACACAACCTTCCATCCCTGACACCAGTTGGCGATAGAGTGGCACCTGGCCGTAGAGTATGGCTGCAGACAGGATTGTTTTCTACTTTTCACTCTGCTCTATCAATCCCCTGGTGCCGCTGCACACCCTTATTATCCAGTGCCATAGTGCAGGAGGCTGAGCTCCTTGGCCTGACATATGAGTTGTTGCAGGAATAGAATGTGGCAGCGTCCTTAGGTCAGGAAGCATGGACACTGGCAGTACTCCAGTTCTATGGTCGTTTGACACACTGGGACTCATTCCCAAACCTGTTTGCATGCATGGTAGTGGTACCGATGGCATATCCCCACACTCAGTTTTTTTAAATAAAAAGGCAGTAGTACCCCATTTGCAAAAACATTCACATAATAAAGCTGCCTTTTATTGCACTGTAGTGATTTTGCTACTTGTGAGTCCTGTGACATGTAAACAGAAAACAACAACAAAAAGCAGTTGTCCAGTAGTAAGTGTCCATTGCTGGAGCCCAAAATAACCATCTGAAGTGCAGCTGAAATTAGTAGCAACTCTACTAAATGGTTTGGAGGGGGCAGAATCAATGAAGGGGGTCATGTACACTAAGTAACTGTCACTGGCCACTTAAATTTTGTATCAGGCCAATCAGTTATTCCTTTAGCGAGCCCTGATGGTTTTTACTAAAGGAGGAAACACAACAGTAGGTCTAGTGGAATGTCTATGAGGACAGTGGAGTTTCCCAGCCTCTAGCCCTGCTGGCTAGTTACTGCAAAATGTAATTTTGACCCATGGATGCACACTGAGGGCTCTCACACTGCCCCCTACATTAATATGTCAAATTTACTGAGATAGCCTGTGCTCTCCTTGGACAGTTTTTCATAGTTAGAAAGTTCTGCCCTAGAAACTTACAATGAAAATCATGATTCCGAGGCTTGGATAATGCTCCCAAAATAACTCAGAGAAAATCATTATTGAGCTTTTAGTAACGATTTTCTGACACCTGGATTTTACTAAAGCGCTCTGCTTTATATGCATGCAGTTAGTAAGGTCGACCAGTGTTGCCCTGTGTATCGAGCTGACGACTGAGAGAGGCTAAGCCCCAGTGAACTTCGCAGACACTGTTAACGGGCTGCAGAAAATTACATGCGAGTGTAACTGAGCCACACTTTTCCCAGACTTTTTTTGCCTGGATATATATTAACAAACACCCACTTCATTTGCTTCTGAAACATACTCTCACAAGAAAATTTAAGAAATTAAATCATTTTTATTTACAGGCAGACATTGCTGCATAGAAGGGAGTTTTGAAGCATTCCAGCCTAACAACGTTACAGATCTTTTCCTCTTTTGCCCCATCTGGCTTGACTGTCAGGTTGTTATGGCATCACTTTTGCTGCAAACTGCATTGGAGTTTTAGTGCATTATGAGCTGACTCCGCAGTTGTATGGCACTTAGTTGACCTAGATTCGGACATGACCTTGGCTGGCTTACTTTTCACAAACTGGAGGAGAAAGGATGCGCCTTGGGTGGTGGTGCATGTGCTCTCCGGAGAAGGGCTTGGGGCACAATTCCCAGCAGCTTCTTCTGCAATGGGTTTATGCGTGAGACTTGACGCTAGCATTGGAGACCATTCACCTGCAATTCCTCACACCCCAGGATAAAGGGCAGGTGTTAACTGTGTGGATAAATCTGTGTGGAGGACAGGTGGGAGTTAAATAACAGATCAAGAAAAAGCACATGTTGTCTTCTTTCCATGATGGATATCTGCTTCAGCAAACCTCCCTCCTTGATTCAGCGCTTAGAACGCTTGTACACCACAGGAGCCATCCAGAATTTCAGCTGACTTGGTGTAGTGAGATGGAGCTTTAGTAAACTAAGCTAAAGAAGACTAGGTCGCAGTACATAATGGCTTGAACAAAAAACAGTGGGGGAAAGACAGCAGCAAAACGTGGAAGAAGAGCAAAATTCAAAGCATTTGCAGACGCAAGAGAAGTGATCCCTGCTTAGGACAGTAAAGGTAGCAGGAGAGGAAGAAGAGTGGATGGGGAGTGGGGACTAGACCAAAGGAAGAGGGAAATGATAAGAGAAAGCTGATTGCCATTACGGTTACCACCTTTTAAGAAGCCCAAAGTGGGACATTTTCTACTGAAACATGATTTTTCGCAGGACAATATATAACCTTGACTGATGTAGTAGACTTGTTTTCTCTAAATAATCAGAATTAAGACTAAGTATTGTAGGTTTTTGGTTGTTTCTTATTATTTTAAGGTATTTTAGTTAAGGTTTTCTAGTTCTTTGCGACATTTACAAGAAAATCTTAAAATATTTTTTCTAGTATAATGTCAGGACATATAGTATTTTTAATGTTTTTCTGCAGGACACAGTGGCCCAAATCAGGACTGTCCTGTGAAAATAGGGACAGGTAGTAACCCTAATTGCCGTAACTTGGTCTTAGCAGGGGTAAAGGGAAACCATGAGAATCAAAAGAGTGTAAGGATGGGACAAGAAGGAAAGAGCTAATGTACTGTAGGATGGGAGGGAGCCAAACCAGGCTTTAGAGATGAAAGAGAGAAAGTAAGAAAGGCACCAACCCTCAAAAGAGGGAGAAGAAAAAGTAAGGAGGGAACAACTGTTGGTGCATTAAGGACAGTCAATAGCAAAATGACTAAAAAAGTGAATGAGAGAGTCCAGTCTTGCAAGTGTAACCCCTTCACCTATGACCTACTGGTCCCTAGCTGCCCTGACGAGAGTACCTAGAGGTAGATGGGTGGCACCCTAGTTAGTCATTGGGTGATGTCAGGCTGTCCTCTCAGTCCAGGGGTTGGAGGCATCCCTTACAGTGAACATTTGTATTTGTTTCTCGGATCCTGTCTTTAAATTTTAGCATGAATGTTGTCATGTTGAGAGCTTGATAAATGACACTGAAGACAGCAGTGCAGCACAGCACAGCTCTGCTACTTTCTCTACAAAATATGAGGGTGACTAACTGCTTTACTCCCTTGTCTCCAAATTTTATGTAAGGGTCTCCCAGGGAAAGTGACAAATGTTTGATAATTGTATCCCATCTGTGCCCAAAAGACCTGTGACTCCTACAGTATGTTTCCATGCTGTGAATTCAGACTGCAGAGGTCTGCAAATCTCTGTGGCATCCCCACACAGCATAATAGTCCTGATAGCCAGATCCACACAATGAAACTCCTAGCACAGGGGTTCCACATCATCAGTCGTATCAGTTCCCTGTCCCCCACCTTTAAAGAACTTTGAAGTGCTGCACACTAATTTACGCAAAGAATGATTAAAGGGGACAGGAAATTTGTGCTAACTGGCAGCAATGTATAAAGTTGTTATTCTTAGAAATGATACGCATTCCCCTAAATTATCTATATTTAACTGTACCTGAATAAAAAGTGATTTGAAAAACTGTATTTTGCAGTGTTTTGTTTTTCTGGGCAGCATTCTGTTACAGTTCTCTTCATGGATCCAGTAATTCGAAATTTTTACTGTGTCATTTTTTGTGTACAGAATGCTAATCATGAACTGTTGAACTATACTTCGAGTTCTGTGCACAAATCGTGACATAGTTAAAACTCCAAAGTACTGGTTCCGTGAAGAGAACTGTAACATAATGCTGCCCATGAAAACAAAACAATGCAAAATAAATTTTTTTGCATCACTTTTTATTCGGGTACACGTAAATATGGATTATTTATGGGAATGCATATAATTTTCAAGAAGAACTTTATAAGCAGCTGCCAATTAGAAATTATTTACTGCCCTTTTTAAAACCTCAAAGGCCATTCAGAACAGTTCCTGTAAGTCATCTCCCAAATGTCGACACAGAACACACCAAGGGCCCCTTCAATCTGAAGACTGGATTTCTTCTACCGTACAGCTGCCCATTGTCAGATTGCCTCCGAAGGTTCATTTGTTGTTCTTCTGTAGAGCTGGAAGACATGCGAGCTGGCCCTCAACCACAGGCTCTACTGCAGATCTTCAGGGGAATCGAATCCGGGCCAGCAGGCCACCAGTGCGCTCCCCTTTTTTTCCACTGAGCTTTTTCTCTCTTGACTACTCTTCCTTTTAGGGGTATACCATGTTCAGCACCAGCGTCTCCATGTCCCTCGAATCCAGCTGACCCCGACGGCCCCCACAAACTCCTCCATGGGTAGGGGTTTCAGGAAGAGAACCTCGCCCCTTGAAGCAGTCCACCAAGTGGACAGGATCCAGCATCAGATGCTAGGACCCAGGAGTGCCAGAGATGTCAGCCATCATACAGACGGTAGTGGGGATTTTATCCTGTTTTAACCTCTGCCTTCCCCCTCCTCTCCTTACATGAGTGGAGCCTCTTGGTGACCTCAAATGGATGCTGCAACACCTGTGGAAGGAGCAAGATCCCCTTACCCACTAGTGGAGTTGCTGGAGCGCAACTCTGTTCCTGCTGGGTAGCAGCTGCTGTGGCTTGGCCTCCCTCCGAATGCAACAACTTAAGTTCACTCCCAATCTGGCTGGCCTGCACAGTAGTGCAGCATGCCCCTGAGACATCCGGGGGCATGGTGGCATGCTCTTAAGGGGGAAATAACCCAATGCTTTCTACACCCTTCTGGTGAACCCCACTAGGTTGACCAGAACTTCACCCAAGCCCTGGGGGCTGCTCACTTTGCTGTCTTCCTTTCTCCTCTTCTCCCTTGTCTCCTTTCTCCAACCCACAGTTCACTCCTTCTCAACCCCCATCTTTGCTTCCCCCTCTTCTTTAACCATTACCGGACAGCAACTCAACCTTCTCCCTCAGCTGAAAGGAGTGGTCTGTTACACAAGTGTGTATTTTACAACAGCGCAGTGTACCATAATCCCATTATTAAAACTGGTAAAATAATTTTTGCAAGAATCTCACAACTGGTAGAGAGGATGGTATAAGCTTTGTTTATGGAAAGTGTACGAAGCATAAGCAATACATTTCTGTGACTGTCATCTCGATGGCAGTAGAAATTAACCCCTAGGCTGCCAGAAGATTTAGAACATATAGGTTTTTAGGACATGTATACACGCTGGTGACACAGCAAGGGTTAAGGCGATTGTCTAACCAAGCACTTTGGTATTTAAATCATGTTAAAACAATAGTTGTGATAATAGTACAGTCACTTACACAAATTTTTAACTTGTGTCTTGACTCGGGCCATACCAGAGGATTTGAAGAGGGCCACAGTAATACCAATCTTTAAAAAGGGACATAAGAAAGATGTAACTAACTACCTTAGCCTAACAGTGATTGCCTGTAAGAAACATAATTTTTTTGGTAGAAAAGGACCGCTTGGCCCACCCAGTCTGCCCAGATGGTTTCTGCCTAGTCTGCCTTCACAAACCATAACTGGTCTCTGGTGACCATCCCTCCTCCCTGCCTGTTCACTAAAATTCCCTTATGTCTTTCTCATGCCTGCTTGAAGCCCCTTACTGTTTTTGCCTCCACCACTTCCACTGACAGTTTATTCCAGGCATCTACCACTCTTTCAGTGAAGTAATAATACTCACATCCCCTTCTAACCCCCCCCCCCCATCGCTTCATTGCACACTCTCTGGTCATGGTGATCTTCCTCCTTTGAAAGAGACTTCCTCCTGCACCCTGTTCACCCACCTGAGGTACTTGTAGGTCTCTGTCATGTCCCCCCTCACTCTCCTGTCTTCCAGGGTGTACATGCTGAGAGCCCTCAATCTTTTGTCAAAGGCTTTTTTTGCAACCCCTGCGCTATTTTAGTTGCCTTCCTGTGGTCTGCCTCCACCTTGTCTATAACCTTTCTACGGTGCAGCCTCCAGAATTGGGGCACAATACTCCAGGTAGGGTCTTCAGCTAAGATTCTGGAATCGCACATTACAGTCTGTATTGATGAACACTTACAACAACCAGGTATACTGGACCCATCAGATGATGTATTTGTTTGCAGGCAAATTCGTGCCATATTGGGGCTGATGTCACCTTCCATCCCATTGTAATCTACATAGCCATTTCTTGGCTGGTATTTGGGTCCTGCTCTCCAACTCCCATTTCTAGCCAGTGGTTTCCAAAGGTTGTGGGTCACCCTTTGCTATTGTCCTTAACATTTCAGAAGTATATCTGAATTTGTCTTTGAGGGTAACCACCCAGTAAACAACATCCTCTAGGACTGTTTTTGTCCTGGTTGCCCTGGTCTGAGTCTCTGCTTGCTGGAGGAGGTGGGATACCTGCTGGTACCTGAATCTGTCCCTTTCTAGCAGGTTGTATTGCTGTCTTAGGGTGTCAAAGGGGATGATTTTACCTTCTGAAACTAGCAGTGAAAAGCAGGCGAGGTTCTTCTCTGCCCACCACAAGAAACCAGTATCCGATTTTGGGGTATAAATTTCAGATGGTGGCAAATTAAGGTTAATGCACCAGCTCAACTCCTGTGTTCCTGGCCCTTCTGAGCTTCTGTATGACACCATTCTCCTTACATTAAAAGTGATCAATTCTAGAATGAGATCTATATCTTGCTGAATAAAATGTGTAGGCAAGACTTAAAAGGTGCACATGCCTCCAAATGTCCCAAAGGCCCAGTTCTGACACTAGCCTACCCAGTTTTTTTGATTAAGTAGTTTCTTCTATGCCCCCAGTCCTGTATAGCTAGTCTAAGATGGTGGAATTAAAGTCGCCCCCCCCCCAATAATATGAAAAAGGGTATCCGTCTGCACTGTGTCCAGGATGTCCTTCTGCAGGAAAGGTACCTTTCGGCTTCCTGATTTGGTGCATACTGGTTTAGAAGTATGCATTCTGTATCCCTATATAGGCACTGCAGGCGAACAAAGCACCTCTCTCCCATGACGAGGCATAAACTTCCCCCAGCCAAGCTCTCTGTAGCTTAAGGTGTTCGGCCTGTGGGAGATTCACCTCCTGGAGAAAAAACACTATGGCTTTTTCTCAGTTGGTTTCCTGGAGGATTCTACTTCTATTTATAGCACTTGGAATAAGTTGCTAAGTGAATTAAAGAGCATTTCAATCTATAGCACTTTTCACAAAGCAGTGAAACAGTATTTACGTCATATTTGCACCTGTTTTCAATAAAAAGTACCTACTGCTGTCGCTGATTTTATGTTTTGTATTTGTATGTCTTTTTGTTTTGTTTTTAGATGTTTTGTACAAGATATTGTTGTAAATAGGGTTTCATCCTAACAATTTATTACCTGTATAAAAATAAACTTTTATTCATTCATTAATTCTTTATTGGTTTGTGGAGCCCTTTTACATTATACAAATGTAACCCCCCTGTTACCTGGGGTTACTAGAATCCCAGTAAGACCTAGTGGTAGGCAGGGAAAGCAGCTTGTGAAACTCCAGTTAAATGGATTTCACACTGTCTCACTCTGTTCTCAGTCTCAGCTGAGACTGAGGGATGACATCATTTTAGAACTGTCGCAGCTGCATAAGCCACACTGGAATGTTGCAGTTGGAGGTTAGAGTAGAACGTTGGGGAATTTGAAGTCATTCTGAGAGAGAGTTCTATAGAGTGCAGCAGAGGTGCTCTGCTGAGGCAGGCCCTCAGAGCTTTAAGCTCTGTCAAAGAGCTACTTTTGTCTTTAGGTGTGTGTTTCCACCTGAAGAGGAACACAATAACTGCAAATTGAAGTGGTGGAGACTGCTTTCAATGGTTCAGGGCCCCATCCCTGCGGGGATGGGGGAAAGGTATCAGCCTGTGTCCAGGAGCAACCCCCCTTGGTCTGGCTAAGGAAAGAAGCTGCCTGTTTAAGTTCGTACTGAGGCACCGGAAGCTCTGGAAGAGAGTTCCTTGAGGAGGAAACGCCTGTGGGGCACCTGCAACCGAAGGGTGAGTTCACTCTGCTCAAGGGCCATGTGTTTTCACCTGCATCAAGATGAAACTAAAGGGACTGTTACTGTGGGGTCAGGAAAAGACAGCCAAGTACAGTTTGGAAAATGTGGGGATTGGACTGCTTAACTCTGTGGGGGGTCTAGAGTAATGGACAAAGCCACTTAATAAGTATGTTCAAGTCCAGCACAATTGGGAAGTAAAGGAAGTAGAATGAATGTGAAATACATTTAAAAAGAATCTACACAGTGAAGTGTGTTAAAGGATGAGGTGTTACAGTCCAGAGAAATGGCCGGATATGAATTGTGAGAGCGAGAGGTGGGAGACCACCCCATCAGTAGTAACCAAATTCACCTCTACGGATTTGCTGTGGAACACCTGTTGCTTTCTCTCAGGTACTTGGCCAGTGCCTGAGGAAAGTACCCAGACGTGTGATTAATGAGGAAGATTCCCTTATGGAGCAGAAGTGCTCTTAGGTGGTTTGGGGAGCCACCAGTAAATGTTTCCATGCTATATGGAAAGTGTCCAAGTGGCTGGCAAGGGAGTGGAGCCAGGGAAATCCCAGAGCTGCATAAAGTTCGGGCTGTGTGCCCAGTGTGTTTCAGAGCCTGAGGGCTAAAGTGATGAGGATGTGTTCTCGTCTCCTTAAATCTGCATTACGAGGAGTGCAGCCCAGTGGGGGTCCGTCTATGCTTTGTTTGTTCTGTTGGATGTGAATAAAAGACACACTTTAGAATCCCACTTCTGGTACTGGACATTACAGTTATTGCTTCCTTTGTCCGGAGTTACTTGGGTGCCCCTGTGCAGAGTAGCCAAACCTAGCCAATGTGCTGAGTGACATATTCTTCCCCGAACCCAGCCCACCAGGTAGAGCTGTCAAGATAAAAAGGGCATACCTGGGTAGGGGTTACACAAACTTATTTTTAAGTCCCCCATTTAAAATAGAGAAAGCATAATACAGGACAGTCACCCTACCTAGGCAACTTTAATATAAATCGGTTAGCCCCCGCAGCTGCTCAATTTAGGGATGCCACTGCAGTAATCGATCTGACCCAAATGGTCCAATCACCCACCAGAATCAACTATAAGTCTGGCACAAGTTTGCTAATAGACTTTGACCACTAAACCTGATAGAATCACTGAGGTCAGAGTCCTACCTGACCACTCCCATGTCCTTTGCAAATGGTCAAACTCCTCCAAAAAAACACCCCCAAAGATTTCCTACCAGTGATCCCTCAAAAAAGGCTCCCTCCAACAATTCAAAAATTATCTTCTAAACTGGGACTGGTCCTTCATAGACACTGCCACTAATACTGATGATGCCCTGGTCTTTTTTATCACCTCCTTCAACTCTGCATGCAACATCTTTGCTTCCTATGTTAAGAGGGTTATAAAAGGCCATGAAACTCCGTGGATCACCCAGGCACTCCTGAACCTCATGTCCAACCAAGACGATCTCTGGCACAAGGCCCTAGCTACAGGTCTCCCTGCTGATAGACAACATTACAGGGCAGCCAGACATCTCCGTACCAGGGAAATTTGCCAGGCAAAAGCTGCCCACTGCCAAACCAACCTCACATCCTCATGGGGTAACGGTCGGAATTTGTGGGACAGCATGAAGGAACTAAATGTCAAAACCAAGTCCCCCTCCCCCCGCTGTGCTCAACATCAATGGTATTCTCTCCAAGGACCCCCAGCTCATAGCCAACACACTGAATACTGCGTTTACTGATCTTAGCTCAGTACTCCCCCCTGATTTCTTTAACAGCAGCTCTGACTTCACCCCCACACACAGATATCCAACTATTTCAACTCAGGATTATCTCACATCGAGAACCTAAATTCTTCCTATCTAGAGTTCTTGGGAAGTCCCGATTTAGTGGGGACTCCCTGGATCTAAAGCTCCTGCAGCTTGTTCTTAACACTGTCCTGTCCCCTCTAACCAAAATACTCAATCTCTCCCTGCGTCTCCGCCAAATTCCCTCCCAGTGGAAACTGGCTGTGGTCACTCCCATCCCTAAGAGGGGTGACAGAACCTCTCATGGAAACTACTGCCTGATTTCTATCCTCCCCCCAATCTCCAAAGCCCTTGAAAAAATTGTCTCAGATCAACTCATAGAACATCTGTCAAACCATAATTTACAATGTCCCTGATAACATGGATTTCGGAAGGGCCATAGCACCTCCACGGCCCTTCTGGAATTCACTGACTACATCCAGAAAGCACTTGACTGAGGTCACTAAGTCTTGTCTGTTTACATAGACCTGACTAAAGCATTTGACACGGTCAGTCACGCCCTTCTCGTGGAGTCCCTCCCCTCCATGGGCTTATCGTCCGAAGCCACCTCACGGGTCACCAGCTGCTTAAATGGGAGGTCTCAACAAGTTAAAATCGACAATACCCTCTCTACCTGTCTTCCTGTCAGGTCAGGGGTTCCAAAGGGCTCAATCTTCAACCAGCTCCTCTTCAGTCTGTTTCTGAACACTCTCCCTTCTGCCTGCTCTGGGAAGATGGTTTTATATGCCAATGATACGGTAATTTTCTCCAGCCACCTGGATCCTGCCCTCCTACAAAAAGACCTCCAGAGTTTTTTTTTACTGAGTCAGAACTCTGGTTCTCCAGACATTAAGCTCATCCTCAACTATCAAAAAACAAAAGTAACGTTTGCTCAACTGCAGAGCAAACGTTAACACTCCCCCTCCTTAATATATTTAACTGTTGGCTCACCCCCCCCCCCGAACAAGTCCACAAGTTTAAATATCTTGGCATCACTCTTGATGCTTCCCCATCCTTTCATGATCACATTAACGTAGTTTGCACCGCTGTCAACAATAAGATTGGCCTACTCTATAGGTACAGATCTTGCCTGTCCCCATTGCCCTCTGCCTAGCTGTAACATCTTCGATCCTCTCGTTATGGCCTTATTATCGATAGGTTTGCAGTTAACACTACTCTAAACGGAATAAAGGTCGCACTAAACAAGGCCTGTCGGCTTTTGGCTGGGTGTGGTAGGCTTACACACACTTGTGATCTCTACTTGCTGACAGATTGGCTAAACTTAGAGGGATGGCTCAAATATCAGACATGCCTCTTTGCCAAGAAGATTGCCTTGGGTCTCTGTCCCCTTTCCCTCAAGTATCTCATCTCACAGGCACCCCCAACTAGGGCCAGCAGAAGTGCCGCTAAGTGTTCCTTGCAAGTACCCCATTGTAGAACCTCTCTTGGACAGAGAGCATTCATATACAGGGCCCCCCAATGGGTGAATGCCTTGCCTGGAAAGATCTCTGCCTTAGCCAGATTGGGGCAATTTAAACCTAGTCTCTGTCAGCTTCTCCTGGCCTCAGGACACTGTGACTGTCCCTAACCCACTTTCACCTCCTGGTCTCATGTCCACTACCCCCCCCCCCCCCTTCTTGCTGGTATGACAAAGTCTATTTCTGACTACTCTCTAAACTCCTTCGCTGTTGAATGATTTCTGTGTGCCTACTATAGTACTTAGTAAACATGCCTGTAATTTACAAACTGTTTTATTTTTTTTACTCAATTTATGTTATCATGTATTGACATCTATCTAATTTGTTGTATCTGAACCTGTCTGTAACCATTTATTGTCTGACGTGGAGCCTTTGTAAAGGAGTCTCTGACTCAGTGGTTTGTAATTCCAAGAACTCAGTAAATAAAATATAAAAAAACCCTGTGTCCTCAGTATAGCTTCATGTGTCTGTTCCAGCATCTCTGACCTCTCCCTAATACTCCCCAGTATTGATTTGCAGATACCACACAGCAAATGCAATAACCCAAACTTAATGAAACTGAGAACAGATGGCCACAACAGGTGGCAACTTGGCAGACAACTTACTGGCAGCATTTTTGAACTCACTGCCATGATAACCAAAACAAGACTTAACCATCTGCTTGTACAATCAAAAGAGCTTAGTGTCACTTGAAGATAAGTCTCCTGGTGGTCTAGTGACTCCCTCTGTTCTTGTGCCAGGGAGGGTAAAGGGAAGCCTGCATTTGGTCTTCCTACTCGCTATCAGACCACCATATGGTGTTTGAGCAGTAGGAGGGGGTCATGGGTGTTCCCATATATTTGTGCTATATAGGGGAGAATGGAGTGCACCCCCTTCCCTCTTTCATAGCCCTCAGCTCGCAAGAGAACCCTCCAGTGCCTGCTGGACCAGCTGACCTCCATGCCTCCCTTACCCAGTGGCCCCCAACAGTGTTGTTCCATATTTTACCCTCGTAAGGGGATTCTATACCCCACCATGAGTCTCACATTATCAAAAAAGAGCTTGGCTCCTTGGTCTCCACCAAACAAAAGTAGACTCACTGCGTTGTGTACAGGATAAGCACTTTTATTAAATAGGAACACAGCAGAAAAGTTAAAAGGACAGCTCCCTCCCTCAGCTGAACGTTTTCACGCCGTTCTGGGTGCTTTTTCAAATCTGATAGGTGCTGGATAAACTAACATTTAAAAAGTCCTCATTGAAAGGGACATACACGTAAGTACCATGCTAATAATCACCTTAATTCACCCCTATAGTAATTTAATTGCACATACTACCCCAGGTCAAAAAACGTGTGTAAACAAATGTGTATGAGAAAAAGGAGAAAAGATATATATATATATATATATATCCTATACTATATATCAGACATCTCTCTCTCTAAAGCACATTTTATAAACAATATTTTTAACACAATCTTATACAAAACAGTACAGCAGAACAACAAAAAACATACATTATGATAAAACAATGGTGACAACACAGGCAATTAATAGGCATCCTAAATCTAATTCCATTTCATTATTACATTGTGAAAAATTTACTTATTTTATCAATTACTTATTTTTGTCTCTCATTTTATACTTTCATTTCTTTAGAAAAGGACTCAATTAGAAATAATCATTTAAGACCTGGGAGTTCATAGGATCTCAGTTTGTATTGCCAAAAAATTTTCTCTCTGTAGCAACAGTGTGTTCTGCTGGAAGAATCCTGTCTCCTCCTTGGCAGTGCTGCAGTATTGTAGGCTACCAAGTGTGCCATTGATGATTTCCTTGTTACTCAACTGCTTCTCCTTCACTTCGGCTCTGCTTCGTCAACTGAAGATGGACTCTGAGGAAGTGTAGCCGGTTTGTTGCTTCAAGTTCAGCATCATGTGCCAACAGAAAATGTCAAAAATAGACCAGTCTATAACTTACACCTAGTGCTAAGGGGTAGAGCACAACATCTTTGGCTGTGGCCGGTGTCAAGCGATGCTTCCTTCTTCATTGGAAGATTGCACAGCCCTGCTTCTACTTGGCTGGCCGACAGGTATTGGAAACTGCAGCAAAAGGGTCACAAGTTGGCTTCCGCTGCATCGGGGTTGGCTGTTCAGCTTGTGGACAAGGAAAAAGCAGCAGCTGCTATGGTGAAAATCTTGTTGGCCTCCGCACTGCTTCTGGCTGGAGCTACTGTTGGAGGGTCTTTCTTGAAAGACTTCCAGGAGATGTGTCGGGCCCTCCCAGCCTACAGAGAGAGCCTTTTTCACCAAGTAAGATACACAAGTGCTGCCGGTGGCAGTCATGGGGTCGGGACAGATCACGGTCCTCCCATTCCCTCGACTCTCCCAAGTTCTGTACTCCACTTCAACAAATATGTTTAAGGGCTTGAAAGACCGCTCCACGGTGCCCCCATCAGGCTTGTTGACCTTGACACTGGCTGATCAGGCGGTTTAAATTTTTCTCAACCTTGTCAACCAGTTGTCGGGAGGGGATAGACGAGGAGTTGATCCCCAAAACCCCGGTTTTCTGTGTCCTCACCCATGAGGACATAGACCAGTCAGTGTCTCCAACCGGCTCCATCAGCCTCTGCTGGTGGTCATGCCACTGAAGCCGATGCTTGTCCATGTACCTTGGCTTATATACTGACCCTCTGGTGGCTTCTTCTCATTGTCAGCCCTAGGGTACATGGTCACGGTTCTGCTCATGCTCTCGATCCCGCTCATCTGGGAGGTGCTGCCATCGACATTCCTCATCCTTGGGTGAGGAGAGGCACCACCACAGTATGGGATGATGCTATTAGGAACTCCTGTCAGTAATGGACCACTGTGTAGCAGGGTAGGGCTCTTCCCCAACATCTGTGGTCGACTGGTCGGCACCAGACGTTCCCATGCCGATCCACCCTCGACAGATGCCTCCAGCGTCTGTCTGACCATCCTTACGTGTGTAGTCGCCTCCACCGCAGCCTTTCATGGGAGTACCAACCAAGGACTCGCATGCTGCAACTGGCTTGCCGGTTGGCTGTTAGTGGAAATCATCCATTCGGTAGATACATGGGTTGTCCACTGCGGCAAATGGTTCCAAGCCATTTCTGACCCTGGTTGCAGATCTACTGGCGATTCATGTCACTGGAGTTCACAGTCAGTTGGCAGATGTCAGCTGGGTTGGAGAGGTGTCACACAAGTGGTCCCTGAATCAGGAGATGGTGAACCACCTGTTCTCCCTGTGGGGCACACTTCTGGTGGACCTGTTTACCTCCCGGTAGAACACAAAGCTGAGGCTGTTTTGTGCCTGCCCCCCCACTGTCCAGGACACTGATGGGGGATGCCTTTGCAATGCTCTGAACCCCAGGCCTAATGTAAACCACCCCTCCTTTCCCCTTGATCCAGAAGGTGATGGTAAGTGTCAGGAAGGACAAGGTGTGGATGATCCTGATAGCTCTGGACTGGCCATGGTAGTTTTGGTACCTGGGTCTCCTCACTCTCAGCAGCAGGCCTTCGTGGCAGTGACCTCTTCAGCCAGACCTACTGACCAGACAACAGAGGATGGTCCTACACCTGGACCTTCAGTCCCTGCACCTCACAGCCTGGTTCTGGAATGGCTAGAGTTTCAGACTTTGGGTCTTTTAGAAGCTGTGCTCCACATTGTGGAGGCCTCCTGAAAAGAGTAGATTTGCGGGTGCTATGCCTTTAAATGGAAAAGGTTTTCCATCTGGTATTAAGGCACGGTGCTTAATCCCCTTGCCTACTCTGTGGTCTATATGCTTGTATCCAAGTATCCTTGGCTGTCTTTGGCCCTTCTCTCAGCTGGGACTGTGAACAACAACCCATACGGTACACCTGGCAGCCATCTCTGCATACCGGGCATGGGCTGGTGTGCCAGCGGTGGTCTAGGGAAGGTGACTGAAGATTTTTTTAAGGGCCATGACCACCTGTCCCCTCTGGTACATGAACCACCAGCACTCTTGAAACCTGCTGCTGATGCTGGCTGTGCTCATAAGCAAGCCTCTTCAGCCTCTGCACAGGTGTGCAGTGTCACACCTGTTATGAAAGACAGTCTTCTTAGTGGTCATTACATCAGCTAGAAGGATCAGTGAGCTCAGGCGCTCTTGGTGGAATCTCTGTATCTGTTTTTCCACAGGGACAAGGGCATCCTTTGCTCCCACCTGAAGTTCCTCCTGATGGTGGTATCGGAGTTTCACTTTAACCAGGTGATAAACCTTACGGTATACTTTGATGACCCTTCTTCAGAGACCAACTGCAGGCTTCATACTCTGGACCTGTGGAGGGCAGTCTTCTAGTACAGAGAGTACACGGCTGGAGTTTGGGGTGAGGCTTGCCAGCTGTTTGACTTACGCTGAAGCTGCATCTGGCAGAACAGCAGCAAGGTGGACAAATAGCAGGTGGATAATATCCTGCATCAAGTTCTGCTATAGAATGGCTTTAGGAAGCCTCCCTTAAGCTTACCAGTTAAGCCTCTGTGGCTTCTTCCAGGGATCTCCCTATCCAGGAGATCTGCAGGGCTGCCACCTGGAAGTCTGCACACCCATTCATCTCCCGCTACAGCACTGACCTTGAGTTTTGTCTGGACGTTGCATTTGGGAATTCGGTTCTTCCGTCTGTGTTCACCAAATAGGAGTGTGCTCTTTGCCTCATCCTCCTGCAGAACTGCTGGAAGTCTGCCTGTGCGTGGATAGTGAACTATATCCATGCCCCTAGAAAAATAAATTACTCGCTTGTAACTGTAGTTCAAGGAGTGGTATACAGTTCACATCCACCCCATCCACCCGGCCTCCCCTGGCAATTGGCACATGGATCCATGCATCCAGCATGCAAGATCTGACATCACAGGGTAGATCCGGGGAATATACTGCCTGAGTGGTTGGAGAAGCTTGGCTTGAAGATGTTCCGATGAATCAACACTTTTAAGTGGACCTGCCTATGTCTGGATGTTAACTATATACCACTCCTAGAACTACTGTTACAGGTGAATAACCTATTATTTTCACCCATGCTTTGTGGAGGACTTCAGTCTTTACTCTATAATCCAGAAAGACAAGGATTACTGTGTGGGGTCTCGAGAGGAATCCTTTGGAGGGGCTGCCAGAGGTCTATTTGCCCTGATAAGATGTAAAGTGAAGTCCTGGTTTAAATTAAGCACCTCCTTGATGAAGCTCTCCATGAAAAACAGCATGTCTCCTGTCTCTGTCTTTTCTGGGATATCATGAATTCAGATGTTGTTCCTCAGAGTACAGTTTTCTATATCTTCTAGTTTAGACTCTAGTGCCAGCGCTATTTGATGAAGTTGTAGAAGGGCTGATGTGTGGAGATCTGGTATGGCAGTGTATTCTGTAAAGCAGGACTTCACTGCGGTCATGCGCTTTTTGTCCGTGTGGGGATTCCATCTGTCATCTGCTGCTGCTGTCTCTACATGTTGGAGGGTGCTACTAATACTTTTGAACTTCCAGTAAAGTTTTCTCAAAGTAATGGTATTGTTTCGCCCCTGTTCTTAAATTCAGTGTCGCAGAGGCACAGAGAGGACAGCCTGGATGACAGTCTGCTCCTACTATGGCCCCACTCCTCTGATCGCAGTATTGCAAGCTTTTCTGCTGGCATAGATTTCAGATTGTTGAGTCTTTGGCATGTTGACATGTTGAATTTTTTTTTTTTTTTTTTACTCTTTCTGTCGCTGGTAGTCTATTTCAACACATGATGGCAGTTGATTTCTTTCCAATCACATTGAGCTCCTGAGTTAGGCAGCCACTATCACCATGACATCACCTGAAGTCACAAATCTCCTGATATCACACCTTACTCCCACCCCCCCCAACCTGGGTCCACAAATGAAGAACTGAGCTTGGAGATATTTTTCAGTTTGCTGTAAAGCAAAGACAGTTGACATTGGTAGGACTCTGCCCCAAATCTTGTAGTATTCCATAATATTTGAATGTCGAGTCAGGATAGTCAGTTCATTACTGCGAAAGACATTTACATAAGCATTTATCAATGCTGACTGTTCATCGCTGGTACTGCTGTTTGTCTTGCTTGTACACATTTTTACTATATATTTACCCAGGATAGAGCACATGACATGGAGTATCTCATTCTCAGTGGTGTCCTGCTTTGACACATTGTTAGATTGCAATTACCCAGGATAGGGCAGCTGAGAGGCAGTATCTACTTTTAAGTGGGCTCCCAGATTTTGAACCCAAATATCCAACAGTCTTTTTATGACCCAATGTTATGATCAAGATGGGTGGAATTTTGGCTCGGCCCTTTGGATCAACGATAGCGCTACCGCCCGTGATGCCGATGACTCTAGTTTGGGAACAAGATCAGGCTGCCAAGGGCCAGCTGTGGGGGAGGAGGATTGAGTGTCCCAGGGGACACTGTCTTCCAGGGAGGAGGGTTACCGTCCATGTAGCAGTACTGCCACCTTGGGTGACCACAGGTGGCAGTGCATTATGGGAGTGCTGTGGGAAGGGAAGACTTTGGCCAAGATCCAGAGCGGCAGCAAGCATTGCATGTACACGCGCCTTGGACCTCCATGCATGCCAGTGTCCTCAGGGACAGGAGAAACAATGGAAAAAGACCCTGCAACTGGCCCAGTGATGGCCCCTAGCATCATGGCAAAAGGACTGAACCCAGAAACCCATGGCCAGCACCTGACGAAAGTTTGTGCAGGTAGGGGGAGTAGAAAGGGAGTGCTCTCTCCTTCCCTGCTGGGGGGGGAGGCAATCCAAGGCAGCATAGAGGCAGAGTACTAGGATAGTACGATAGATAACCTAGCCACAGGTACCTTAGAAGACCCTGAGGGAGTGGCTCAGCTGTGGTGTAGAAGGGGGCATAAACAGAGAATTTAAACAGAAAAAAAAGACAGGTGGAATTTTTAAAATCCTATCCAAAAGGTGATTTTGCTGTGCGACCGTGGAAACAAGTTTCAGAGGGGATCTGAAAACAGACAACTGCCATGTTCAGGAGATGGGGTAACACAAGGGATATGTTGAACATCAGGGGCCAAAATCTGAAAAAATTTAAAGTTATGAGTAAATGTTGGAACAATGTGCTTCCTCATAACTTAGTTGGTTTTTCACACTTTAACCCCAAATTTCCAACATAATCGTTTACGACTACTCCTTCTCAGCATGACTGATGGTCATTTATAAAACAATGGCTGAAACATCATTTTATGCCACAAATGTTAAAACATATTTTGGGTAGGATTTGAGAAATGACAGCTGTCACTTTCATGAGGCGGTGTGAAAAAATGGCTATGTTGAAAAGTCGAGGTCAAAATATTAAATATTACCACAGTTACGAGCATGCTTTGATTGCAGCGTAGACACATAACTTTGTTGTTGTCTCATATTTTTACCCCAGATTTCAACATAGCCTTCTTATGACCCCACATAGACTTCTTATGAGGGGTATCCAGTGATAATAGCGCCGGAATATGGGTGACCATCAAAACAGCGACTCCATATTTGGTGCTATTTAAATGGGCTACCCACAAGGGTAACAATTGGTTGTATCACGACTGCACAAACTCTCAATTAGTGCTGTCAGACAATAATAACTTTTTTTTTAATGATTTAAAAAAGCTACCCACAGCTTCAACTTTCTGTTGCTGGCACCCACCATCTCATGAGCAGCAGAGAGCTTTCTGAGCTCACTGTATGCTAATATGTCCTGCCAACCAATAGCAGAGCTCAAACAGACATATTGGCATATGGTGAGCTCAGGAGTCTCACTGCTGCAATGGTGGCTGCCAGCAACAGAAAGTGGGAGCTGTGGGTAGCTGTTTTAAATCATTAAAAAAAAGTTATTACTGTCTGACAGCACTAATTGAGAGTTTGTGCAGTGTCTGAGGAAAGCGGTGACTTTTCCAGTGTTTTCCTTTAAGGGACTTTTGTGCTGATGTACACTGGCTGTAGCGCATTCTGTTTTAATATTAGCTTTGGGGGTAGACATGATTATTTTACATGCCAATCACTCTCATTTATTCTTCTAAGTGGAGTGGTAAAGTGGTCAGAGGAGCACGTGTTTCTTATGTGTTGCTTATATCGACCACATGGTTGCAGGGTTTAGAACTCCTCAGGCTAGTTATGGTCCAGTACGGCCACCGGTGTAGAGATGCAGTGTAAGTAAACTTGAGAGTCAGTGCTGTTTATCTGATATGACTGATAAGAGCAGTGTGTTATTCTACTTTATATTGTATTTTACTCTGTAGTTTAATCAGTTAATGCAGTTTATCATTCCTGTGGGTGTGGATCAGGAGGGGAGGATGTTACAGTATGGGTTCATTCTATGGATTTTCTACCTAAGGAGTATTACAGTTAAATAGCGATCCATAGAGATCATGTTATTTTCTTTTCCCTGTAATTGTACCCGACGATACTATTAGCAGCCGTTGAAGAAGCTGGCATTTCCTATTGACATAACTGGATTATAACCTTGCGTATTTCCCCTCGCTCCTTTTGTAAGAGATTACATGGAGTTTAAATTATGTGATTATTAATTTTGCGTACTGTACATCAGAAATATGTGTACACAAGTTGTTTTTATTACCATGTATGAGTTATGAATGTTTGTATGTTCAATGAGAAAACAACAAACGTAAAGTTAAAAAAAAGAATATCAAGGACAAACGTGTAAAAAGTTACTTCCTTTTTTATAGTACCATTTTATTAAGTTTAATATAGAACAATATATTGCAATAAAAACAGGAAAACTATTACAACATGGTCAGTAGAGAATACATACAGACATTTCTTCTATGTCATAAGAAATTCGTAATATAAGCAAAAGCTTCAAAACTGAAAGTTAGTCTTCGGAGCACCTTTCAAAATGAATTGCCTGTTCCCACAGAGCACCCGGGGATATTTATCTGGCCTCCTGCTCAAGCCTGCAGTTATGGAACAAACTGAGGGTCTCCTGCAAGCATATAATGCACCCACCATACCCAGCAGTTTATACCCTTGTCTAGCTGTTTTCTGAGGGAAAATGTAAGCAGTTCTAAATCGTAGATACCTCTAACCTCTTGGTGCCACTCTGATTGGCTGGGAGAGTCTTTAGATAACCATCTTTCAGTAAAGCATTTTTTAGCTACCACCAAGAGTATGCCCAGTAGATACCTTTTCGCTCTGTGCTTCTCTCGAGTATGTTCAAAGGAGAATAAAAATAACAGATCAGTAAGCTGCAAGTTGGGAGATGATACTGAGTAAAAAGGCTCTTTCTAGCTCTTGTTGGAACAGAAGCTGTACCAGGCAAGCTTACATTACATGATAGAGTTGCACGTGGTTCACTGCTCTCACTCCAACATGCAGGTGTATGAGCAGCTCCCCAACGGACCTGTTGAACTGGTGTCAAAAAATATCTAATAACATATTTCCAGTTATAGTCACGCCGGGTCTGCAAGCTGGTTGCTGTATGAGTTGGGATACAGATTCGTCTCTATTGGTCCTTAGGGGAAATGTCAGCTCGTTATTCCAACTATCCAGCTCCCACATAGGTGCAGGGTAATGCAGTGCTGTCCCAGGGACCCTCCTAATCTTCTTCTGTAAGAAGTGATAAGATTGAAATATCAGCAGTGGGCAGCAAAACACACTGCTGCATACGCTCCAGGTAAGTTGTCGTAGTATAGTATGCCACACCTGGAGGGCAATCTGGATGAACAGGGAAGTAACATGTACGGGTCCTCAGTGTCCCCCTGCAAACAGAGAGCTTCCTTTGGAATGATTGTGGTAAAAGTGTTCTGCTCCAAACCGGTGTACCATTACCACAGTGAAACCCTGATGGCGAACACCACCACAGCAGCAGGAATCGGGCAAAATCCACCCGTCGCTGTGGTGGTCAGTGTGCCGATTGGGACTGCCTCGCTGGGTGATTACCCCCCGGTCCAACTCTGACTCGGAGTTAGAATCCTAGAGACCTGGGATGTGGGGGGTTCAGGTGGCAAAGCCCCCCGATTGTGAGCGCTGACATCCTGTAGCTACAGTACCGACAGTTGGCATTGTAGCTGTCGCTGTAGGGGATGTCAGTGCTAGGGCTGTCGAAGCGCTATAGGTAAACCCTCCAAACCAACCCATTGTTGAGCAGGAGAGTTCTGGATCTGGTAAAGCACCACCAGAACCTGAGCTGCTTCAAAGTATCTCCCTAGTTGTAGGAAACCTAAATCTCCCCATTGTTTAGGCCTAGACAGTGTAGATAACTGTACTCTTGGAGACTTGCTATTCCAAATACATCGCGACAAACAGCGGTTCCATTTGGCTTAGGTATCTGTATCTGTCCTCAAAGAAAGTGATTGAAACAAATAGAAAAATTTAGGTAAGATCATCATTTTAACCGAAAACTATGTGGCATTCAAGGAAGAATGGAAGGAGATTCCATTTGTCTAAATTATGTTGTACTTGATGCTGCAGTGGAAGGAAATTAGTGTCAAAAAGTTGAGTAGGAGGCTGCATAAGGATTATTCTGAGATAGTGCACAGACATTAGGTCCCAATGAAAAGGGAATCGTTATTGAAGTGATGCAGAAGGGGTGTAATTTTTTTGGTTTCATTATGTATTTTATGTGTTCCTGTTTTTGCCTGCCCCCAGTCCCGGACGCGCACGTGTGAGCCACGTTCCGAGGTGCCCTGTCGAATTGCTGCCCCTCCCGCCTGCGCTGTCACTGGACCTCCACCTGGTGGCAGTGGAACTATGGGGGAGCGACAGCCACCACAGGAGAGGAGAGCTGCCATTAGGCTCTCGATCCTGCTCCACCCCTCCCCCCTGTGCTGGCACCCCGACGACCCGCAGTTGTTCCTGAACCTGGGTTGCCGGCGTTGCACATTGTGTGGCTTCCAGCGCCTCAACCCTCAGCGCCACTGGGACAGCTAATGGGGTATAATTTATAGCTAAGGTTTCTGTTTTATGTTTATTTAACTTCTAGCCTGAAAGTTCTCCGAACGTAAAAAAGTTACTTCCACACACCAAGAACTCCTTCCCACACTTGGATCCCCATAAAACCTGCAGGTATGTACAAGTGTGGAAACTGTAATATTTACAATTTCTGCAATCAGGGCAACAGTTAAGAATTTGCAAGGTGCGAGAAGAAAGTGCAGATTCGTCAGTTAATTTCTTGGGCTGCAGATTTCATTATGTATGCACTTGGTGTAGTTGCCCAAATTGTACATTGACAGAACAGTCCGCCTCCTCAAGCAAAGGATCCAGGAACATGTTTGGAACATTAAGAGATCCAATTTTGAGAGCCCAGTTGCCGAACACTTTTCCTTGCACCAAAACAGTGCAGTTGTGGACTTAAAATTCATGAGTCTAGAGCAAGTAAGAATAGGTAGTAAGGGTAGCAACCGGCTGAGGTATCTCTTGCAAAGAGAAAGCTACTGGATCATTTCAGTAGGCCTGCAACCCAAGGGATTAAATGCTAGCTGGGATTTGAAACCTTTTCAGTAGTATTCTGCTGAAATGATCTCCAGCAAGGTCCCTTTAGGGTTTTATCCCTTCCAACTCCCAATTTGCAAAGTAACTCAGTTCTCATGTAGATATGGGTTATGAAATTCATGTTGGTATGATGCTATTTTAGTGAAGTAGTTTTCCATTTAATCAATATTCTGTTTTTTCTGTCTCTCTACCTTTTACAGGTAATAGCGGAGGTTTGGAGAGCGCAGGATTTCCTGCTTGATTTCCCAGAACTTGGCACAGAGTGGTTCTGGGTTTAGCTCCCAACTCCACATAATACCTTTCTGGTCACTTTGAATCTGCCTATGAATTTGATTACTTAGTCCAATATGCACTTAACTGATCTTGCAGTAATGAATATATTTTTTGCTTAATAATTGTTGTTGTTTGGGCTATGTTACAGGCTTATCTAAGCTCTCCTTTCAGTTTTGGCATTAGTATGTTTCATTTTTGCATTGTATATTACTTTTTATATATCATGGATGCATTGTAGCACTTTGGTGCTTTTTGTTCGCGTCCCACTACCTGGATTAATATGTCTGAAACCCCAGTTTTGCAGCTGATAAAACGTTTGATGTCATGATGATGTAATGGTTACTGTCAGGATACAAGGGACTCAAGAAACATCAGGTACCTGGCCCCTGACGAAGCCTCATATGGCGAAGTGCCGGGCACCTGGCTTGTGGTCTGTGGATTTGTTTTGCCGGATTCACATTTGTGTCAAATAAAAGGACCTAACTTTGGTCTTATAAAACCAACTTGAGCATCCGTCTTTTATGCTGTTTTGTGACTTTTGAAGTGCAGCTCTTGCTGATGTTGTCCATTGTCGAGCCTGGGGTTAGCCGCCCCTGATTTGCACCCTACCTTGCACCAGAGAGTGCAGGCTGTCTTCAGGATAGCAGTGTCAGCTGATGTTGTAACCCTTTGCTTTTGAAAATTTTGGCTGTGCAGCTGATTGTGATGTCACAAGCAAATCTTTATGACAACAGCTGTTGATGGGCACCAAAGCAAAAAGAACGCTGAATGATCAGAATCATTGCGATGCACTTTGTCTTATTTTTTAAAGAATAGTCTGGCTTGAAATGAAAGTTTATTTTGGATTACTGTGTAATAGAGATCTGCTGATGTTAGTGGTGATTTTTTTTACTGGTAAAAAGAATCCCTCTTTTTTTAAAACGTAGTTTTATTCGTTATTCAAAAAAAGCAATTACAAGTAATTCCTTGCAGCGCAATATGCAGGTGATTTGTAACACATTTGTGCTGTGGTAGAGCTGAAGAGGCATTCCCACAGTTACAAGAGGTGGAGGTATCTACACATTAATCATTTCAACTATAGAATTCATGTAACAGGCAACATCAGGGACAAATGCTCCAAATTGGAGAGACCGTATCAAACACAGGACTATTGTCCTCAGGAAGCTGCAAGGATAACTATTCCAGTGTAAAGAACATGTTCAGAAGGAGACCTATAAACTGTATGTTCCAAGTCTGCTATTATTTATGCCTCTAAATCCCTACTCTTCAGTAACAAAAGCATCAATTTCCGGAGGGACTGAGGATTTGTTGAAGATTGTGATCCATTTTGTTGGACAGTTGACACGCATGTATGACACACTTCAGGTTGTTTTTTTTTTTTTTAAAGAGGGACTGTATTAAACCTGTAAGTTAGTTTTTCTTATAGAAGGTGTTTTTTTCATATACTGATCCCTATTCTTTTATTTTTCTGTCATTAAGAACTTTTTAGTAAACCTGGTTGGTGTTTCTGATTTACATACTGGTGGTTAGGACCATGTTATAGAACTGTGTCACATAGTTTGCCCCTTTCAGCCACAGAATTGTGACAATATGAAAGAGCTGAGTAGGGACATAAACTACATCATACAGTTTTAAAATGGGTGTGTCGATCAGAAGCACCACTACATTTGCTAAAGGGCCCGTGAACATGGACTAGTAACAGAATGGGCCCCAGTATTTGAAATGCAGCTCCCGCAGACTTAGAGGTTAAAAGAAGTTCCTTACAGTACCATAGGGCAGTCCAAATGTGCAATATGCCCTGAACATCATAGTGACCTGGCCCAATAATAAATCATCGCATAAAAACAGAGAAATGTACAATTTGTCAGCAGAAAAGGAACATTTGGCCCGCCCAGCTGGTCCCTGCCTAGTCTGTCTATGCAGTCCCTAACTGGTCTGTGGTGACCCTTCCTGCCTTTTTACTGATATGCCCCTATGTTTATCCCGTGCAGCCCTTACTGTTCTAACCTACACCACGTCCACTGGCACCCCAGGTTCCACATCCTATATAAAATCGCCAGATTGCATTTGCCTGGTTCTGAAATCAGTTTTTCAATCATTTTGATGATGGAACTGACCCAGTATTTGCACTGTATTGGCAATGTATTCCATCTCCTGGGGTCCATATAAGGAAAAGCTTGCCTGAAAATTGTTGTTCTTGTGCTAAGATAATTAAATTCAGTGCCATGTGCAAACCTGCAAGTCGGCCATAGGCAGTGACTGTGAAGTAGCCCATCATATTATTAGTCACTCACCCCGTCCTCCACCTCGTGATTAGGGTCACTGCAGCTACCTTCAGCGCCAGTGCTACTCCTTAGTTGGGTGAGAGGGGGTGGTACGTAAATGACCGGTACTCTGTGTCCTGCCTCCCTGGGAGCCACGTGCCTTACTTCCATCTGTAGCATGCTCCATCCAGTGCCAAGCAGTCACAGTGTCCGATTACAGGGCTCACACGCGAACCCGTTTCCCAGCTTGCAAAGATGTCCTTCTTTGCCCTTTCTGTCCTTCTCACCCTTCCTATTTGAGATTTTTGCAAATGCTTGTTAAACTACTTGATAATGGTGCTGCACCAAGCCCTGCATTTTCACTGTTTTATGTAGTAATCAAGCCAAGAACAATAAGATGTAAATAAAACATGGAGGAGGAAGTAAGCTGGCTTGGTTAGGCCCCAGGAATCCAATCAGGCAAGCAGCTATTAATTGCTTGATTGGATTCCCGGAGAGTAGCAGGCCTGACTTGCTTCCTCCTTAAAATATTTTATGGAAATGGTCCTCCGGGATGCAATTTCACATTTACAAAGACATCTTCTTGGCAGGCAACACAAATACATCAGGTGCTACTCAGAGATCACAAGAGAGAGTACTCATCAATTAATAATTGATATTTATTGCCGACTCGACCTTTTCTTAATACTTGACTGTCAAGTCCTAGTGGCCTGTCTCTCTTTCTCTCTCTCTCTCTCTCTCTCTCTCTCTAAGCATGTTCAGCATATCCTGTTGTGCTGGAGGATCTAAAGATTCGTTTACTTTAGCTCTTGCACCAATATTTTCTTTAATGTCTCTAAATGAGCGCTGGTACTGAGTAAGAAACCTCTGTATATGCCATCATGTGAGAGATCTTTTTAGAAGGCCTGATTACTGTAGTTCTGATGAAATGGTTTCTTTCCCTCTTGCAGTATTTCAAGTAGACATACTTGCTAAATGAAAAAAACACCATCCTTTCTGTATTTCTGACATCCTTTGATTTTTCCTAGGAGTTTAAAACTTTTTCAAGCATTTCTTATTTTGGGCCAGGGCCTCACTGTGAACAGGCTAAGGCTAAATGAGTTCTTCCAAGGTGTGCCTTACCTCCTGCTACACTGGCAACCAGTGTTCAACAGCGAACATGGGTCACAGGAGATCAGCTGGGGAAGGGAGAAGATTGAGCTTCCAGAAACCCTCAAATTTCGACTTCACACTCCCAGACAGTGATGGATGGTGTTGTAGTTGAGCGGGTCTGTGAATTTAAATACGTCGGTCTAACACTCAGTGAGCACTTCTCCTTCAGATCACACATGACCCAGTAGATTAACAAAATACATCAAAGACTTGGGCTCCTGTACAGGATGTGTCAATTTCTCATCCCCCAAGACTAGAACTCAGCTTGCCTCCAACTTACTCCTCCCTCTACTTGACTATGGGTCCCTTATTTTTTCGCCCTCACCAAACTCCACTAATTTCTCTAAACTAAAAGTGGCCTATAATAAATCAGATTCATCACTGGACTCCCCTGTTGCACCCACAATTGTACTCTTTATGATTCCATCAGATGGTTCTGGCTAGAAGGCAGGATCTTTCTTCAAGGGGGAGCTATTGCAGCAGGCTGTTACCATTAGGACTAATGCCGCAGGCCTTAGCACCCACCTGAAAAAACTTAGGTAGCAGTTCCCAGCGGGGACTGCCCCTGACGTCCACTCCGTCCTGATGTTGGTCACACTATAAAAGAGGGTGGACCTTGGCTCCACCTCAGTTCTTCTCCCACCGCAGACCCGCTCTTGTTGGGAAAGCCTTAGCGCATGCTATTAGCAGTTCCAGTGAAGTTTTTTTCTCGTTTTTTCTGCGCTGTCTCTCGACCAATATTAATTCTTCCACCTTCTACCCTCCGTAACATGGTATGTCTTCACCGTCGTCGGCCTCCTCCAGTCCCAAGAAGATGAAGTGTGCCTGTGGCTGCCAAATTCCATCCAAGGTACCATGAAATGTGTGTTTTCTGCCTGGGGCCAGGCCACGACAGCGCTTCCTGCAAGATCTGCAAGGGCTTCACCAGCAGGATTTGCATCAGACGCCTGAAGGTTTTGAAAGCCCACCTGTTGGAGCAGAAAATGGATGTCCTGCAAACCTCTTCAGGGGACAAGGGAAAGCATTGGAACAAGTCTCGCAAGAGGTCCCAGGACAAGGACCATAGCCAGTCCCGCCATCGGTCCCGTTCTCATACACACACACCCCCACCCCCAAGAAAGGCCTCCTTCTCTGGCTCAGGCAGGTCTGACCACTCAAAGCATCCTAGGCATGAGGAGATGTTGAAGCTGGAGCCTCCTGCCAAGACACTGATGCCAGCCAAGGCAGCAACCTCTGCAGACAAGCTGGCGAAGGTCACGCCACTGCATGTATCCTCCACCCCGGCGGAGTCAGCCAAGGCCTCTTAGGCGCATGCCTCGGCCCCGCTGAAGAAGGTCTCAGTAACGGTCCTTCCCAGTTTTGGTAAGCCACTTAGCAAGGACTGGGACTCCCAGGCTAAGGACTCCACAGGGTTCCGTCCCTCCAAACTGGCCAGTTTGAAGCCGGCACCGGTCAAGACACCGACGCCATCTAATGTGCCTAAGGCCGATGGGGCTGATGGTGAACCTGCACTGGTCAAGGTGCCGTCACTGGCCCCGAAATCCTCAACTCCGGAGGGCTCTTCTACGGGTTCTTCCCCGAAAGCCCTGCCGGACCTCCTGGCTTCTCCTATCCCCTTGCAGGGGACCACAGCATCTGTGTTCACCAAGGAGGAGTTGCAGGAGCTCTTCTCCTCTTGGTGGAGCCAGGTAACAAAGGAGGAGGCTTCACCGAAGCCGGACACGACACCGGTTCCCGACTGGCCTGACAACCAAGAACCCGAGGGCATGCCCGTCAGATCACCGGTTAAGACCCCCACAAGAAGCAGCGCAATTCATCTAAATCCGGCCCCCCCCCCTTGGTTGTATGTTCCCCAGTCTCAGTCCAGAGACCGCCGACGGCGCCATTCCCAGTCAAACAGCCATCGTCGGTCTAAGCCCAGGCGCAGATCCCACAGCCACCATAGATCTACCTCTAGGCAGGCTCGCTCCTCTAGCTGACCCTGGTCCAGGGAGAGGCATTGGTCACCACTCTGTTGTCAGTCCAGGAGCTGTCGTTGGTCCTCGGACCGGCGTTGGTCCAGCAGTCACCGACGCTCATGTGAGGGTAGTCCCTACAGACACAGCTCAGACTCTTCCCGGTCTGGGAGCTGGTCTTCCTCCTCTTCCTCATCTTTCTCAGGAGTTGGGGGTTCTCCTGAGGACAGGGATCTACCCCGCTCACCTCCTGACGATCCAACTTTCATGGACGTCATGAGGCACATCCAGGCCTCTAACAAATGGGAAACAGAGGACTTGGATCCAGAATGCCAGAGACTGGCTCGTTACCTGAGGCAGAAGGAGCCCAAGCTCTTGGTAGTGCCTCCTCTGATCGGTACTTTCCAAAACCTTACCAGGATAACTTGGAAGTATCCAGTCTCAGTCCCTGTGGTTCCCAAGAAGTCGGACAGGCTATATAAGGCCCAGAGGGATGAGCCTTTCCTGGCAGAAAACTCTCAGGTGGAGTCCACAGTGATAGCAGCTGCTCATGACAAATCTAAGCTGCCGAAACATTTCAGCTCCCAGCCTCCCGACCAGGAATCACGTTATTTGGACCAGGTGGGCAAGAAAGTATATTCTGCATCCACCTGCTCCATTCGTTCCCTGAATTTCCTCATGCATATGGTCCAGTACCAGAATGCGTTTTGGGAAAAGGGACAGGAGCTAGCCAATGCCTTGCCAGACGGATCTTCTGGACATCTTGAAATTGGGCTCGAATGTGGGTACGCAAGTCCTTTGTGCCTCGTACGATACTGCGGATACAGCGGCTAGGGTGTCGGTGTCAGGTGTCTGCTTAAGGTGCCATGCCTAGCTCAGAGTCCACCAGGATCTGCAGGCCAGGATCAGATACCTCCCGTTCCAGGGTTCCATTCTCTTTGGGCAGGAGGACAAGGGTCTTATCTCTCATCTCCAAGAGCCTGGCAAATCCATCTGGTCTGTCCGACAAATGTATAAGGGGGACCAGAAGCGTTTTCAGAAGCAGGCTTTTCATAAATCCTCAGGCCAACAAGCCCATGGTAATCACCAGGGTCAGAGAGGCTGCTTTAAAAGGAAAGCCAGCAACCTGGAGGCGCTCCTTTTTGAGACCCAAAGTCCTCCAGAACCTCTCTCTGCATTCCCGGGTCTGCCCAGTGACTCCCTATTGACCCCCTCCTCCGGAGGAGGCACCAGGGGAGACAGTAGGGGGTCGCTTCTCCCTCCACTTGGAGGGATGGAGCACAATCACGGCAGACCAGTGGGTCCTAGATATAGTAAGGAGAGGGCATACACTGGAGTTCAGCCAGATCCCTCCAGAAAACCCACCAAAGTCCTCAAGATATCCTCCTTCTCACATTCCTTTCATAGAAGGAGAGATCCAGGCCCTCTTGCAGAAAAGGGCAATAGAGCCAGTCCCCCTGCAGTAGCGGGGGAAAAGGGTATTATTCCCATTTCCTCCTGGTTCCAAAGAGAATGCAAGATCTTCAGCCCATCCTGGACCTTGGCTCTCTAAACAATTGTATCGAATACCGAAGGTTCAGGATGGTGACCCTTCCAGGTCTTATCCCTCTGCTGCACCAGGGAGACTGGCTCTGTTCCCTGGACATGCAAGATGCATATATGTATATTGGGGTCTTTCCCCTTCACAGGAAGTACTTGAGGTTCCACGTCCAGGGGGAACACTATCAATTCTGGGTTCTGCCGCTCGGCCTCTCCTCTGCTCCTTGAGTCTTCACCAAATGCCTAGCAGTGGTAACTGTGGCTCTAAGACGCAAAGGGCATTACATTTTTCCTTACCTCAAAGACTGGCTACTCGCGGCCTCGTCAAGGACGTGCCTAATTCAAGCTCTCTGAGACACTTATACTCTATTCTGAGAGGTGGGGATCACCCTGAACATGCCAAAATCCTCCCCAGAGCCCAGCCATGGACTCGTCTTCATAGGTGCAGTCTTGGATATGGTCCAGGGGCATGGCCTTTCTTCCCCAGGAGAGGGGAAATCGCCTGTGGGAGATAGCCGGTTCAGTCCTCGTAACCCATCAGGTCCAGGCCAGGACCTTCCTCAGACTTCTGGGGCACATGGCGACAGCCATCCCTGTAACTTCCTTGGCCCGCCTCCACATGAGGGTCCCACAATGGATGCTCAGGGTGCAGTGGATCAATGCTCCAACGATCTGGACTATATGGTCAGGATCTCAGAGCCAGTCAGGAGGACCCTGCTTTGGTGGCTGGACCCTCTGAATTTGGAGAAAGGGGTCCCATTTCATCAGGAGCCCCAAAGCCGGACTGTGACAACAGATGCCTCTGATTTGGGGGGTGCACCTCGGGGACAGCTGGACTCAAGGCATCTGACCTCTGTCAGATGTTCAAATTGCCTTTTTGTGGAGTCCACAAATATGTTTGATATCTGGAAAAAAAATGTAAACTGCATGAGAGCATCTGTGTCCTTCCATGCAGATAGCCCCAGTTCAGACTTGGGAGCCGCCAGACTGGGGAAGCATGCTGATAATGGCAGCCATTCACAGTCAGGGGAAGGGGGGGCACATTCAGGTACCACACTGTGGGCCAGGAAGCTTGCTGTCCCTTCAGGAACCTGTTGCTTGTATCCAAGGACCTACCTCCACACATTGACCATGCTGCCTGAGACAAAAAGCATGGTGAAAAAACGTTGACTGACATTGGATAAATGTCTGACCTCGGCATCCTCCTCCTCCACTGTATCTGAATCTCTGAGGGGACATCACCCAAAGGGTTATGAGAACCCTGAAGGCACACCATAGGGGACGAAGTACCTGGAGAAGGCAGGTGATGGGGCTGGTAGGAGAAGCATAAAAACTTAAATAAAAAAGATGTATTATCTTTATATGTGATCTCTTAGAGTCCACTCTGGGGTAGGCAGGGCACCAGGTATGATGCACAAGTGAAGCACTTGGGTTCAGGGAAGGGATGGAGGATCAAGGCCCTCTGGAATTCATGCACCCCCTGCTGGCCAACCCAGGAGCAGCATTGGCGACAGCAATCAATGTGAAACATTGGTTATGCTGTGAAGTGCAGCAGTTGCTGCAGAAATGCCCGATTAGGGCTTTAATCAACAAAAATATTTTATTATTATTATTTTTTTTTTTTTATCGGGGCCTGAGCTCCACCAGCCCATCACCTCTGCACCTTACAGATGTACCATCCAACTCCTCCAGCTTCCCCGTGGCAGGGGCGGTCATGAAATAGATCCTCAGGCAGGAATTCTGCCATATCGTTGGGTGCTGGGCCTGCGAAAAGTTGGTCCTACCATGCTGGCCAGCCCTTTTTCTCCTCCCTTTATTAGTTTACTGGAAAGATGGCCCTAAGCACTCTCGCATTTGTAGGATGTCTGCATCCACTGCTCTTCCCACCCCCAGATTTGCTGTCCCTGAGCTGCCCCACCCTTAGCCACCACTAGAGTCAGGAGTGCACTGGGCACCACATCCTTCCCTCTGCAGAAAAGAAGAGCGGTCTATCGTACACACGATCCTTCTCTCTGCGGCTGACCCTCTGATGTTCTGAGTTTGCTCATGAACCCAGGTCATCGGCACTGCAAGCGGTAGAACTACCACCGTGCCAGTGGGCCGGCAACAAATAATTTAAGTAACTTTTAGATGTTTTATATTATTTCTAAAGAACTGCACCAGCCGTCATGTTGGCCGGCTTGCCCATGGCTATCTCGGGGAAACTGAGTGACTTCTGGCACTCCAGTTATGCTCATGTGGGCTGCCAACTAATGGCAAAGTTGATGGCTCTCATGAGTGTAACTAGCATGCCGGAAGCCTCTTGGTCTGAGTGAGATGGCCCCTAGCAAGTCAGCTGACATGATGGTCAGTGTGGCTGTTTAGAAATAAAACATCTAAAAGCTACGTAAAAATTATATTTGTTGATACAAGCCCCAATCCGGCATTCCTATGGCAGCTACTGCAGTTTACAGCATAACAAGTGTTTCTCTTTAAAGCATCCTCTTGCCAGCCCTCCCGATCATTGGAAAAGCTGCAACTGTGTTAATTCCATTGTCAGATTAGAGGACGGGGGACTCATGGGGGGATAAAATAAAAGTACTGTAGCACTTAGTTGTTTAAAATAAGTAAAATTCCTCGTTTAAGGAAGATTGATTTTTTTAAAAGCCCTTTTTAAGATCAAGGAAGTGCATCACCCTTTGATGCAGGCGATCCAGGTTTGTGTGCTTGCAACCAAGTGGCCAGACTGGGAGGAGTGTTGCAGCTTGGCAATGCGTCCCAGCCAGGGTGTGCTGGCACTTTCACCTCCTGCATCAGTGACCCCATGTGGTGGGCCTGAAAACATGCTTCCTCCTATGGGGTGTGCTTGCATGCCATAACACTGCAGTGGACGAAGCCTTAAGGCACTGCTCAGCGCTGGGGAGGCTGGTGGGCCAGGGATCACTAAGGTTAACTTCCACATAGTGACATTCGAGCTGAGACATAGTGGTGATAAACAGTTCATCAGAATGACAGCAGGTTGCTGGCATTCTTGGGTCCTGCATCACAAAACCCTCCTTAACCAGATTATGTATCTCCGGGGGAGTGAGGATGTCCCCAGCCTGAGGGCGTGCCATGGGGTGCACGCCATCGAGGACTTGGGAAGTTAGTGCTGGCAAGGCTTGGAGGTCGCCTGGGCAGCCTGATGGCTGGACAGCTGTAGGGGCCGTAAAGAGGCTAATAAAATATTCATGTCAGTGGCTCAGTAGGTAGCACACTCACCTCTGGGGCCGGAAGATGGAAAGCTAGTGGGTTCTGTCCCTACACCAGGTACTTGGGGTGATACCCATAACTGACACTGTATGGCAGTATGAGGGGGCTGCTAGAGTTTTAAAGTACCATGCTTTGGTTGGGTCGCTAAAGCGATGTCCCTTCTGCTCTTCTCTGGTCATTGCTCAGTTGGAGCTTAAAGATCCCATGTCACTCACAGAAGAAGAGTAGGGGAATTTTGTTGACAAGAAACAAAATAACAGAAGAATAACTTATCAAATTGTACAAATCACAAAAACGAAAGAAAAAAAATCCAGAGTAATTCATCCATAATCAAACTAATTCCAAAAGAAAAAGTTCTGCATCAAAAGTCTACTACCTAAGCGCAGTGAATAAAAAAATATATATATATTTCGAAGAAAAATTTGTGTTGGCTTGCTCTGGAGATATGCTGGATTTTTTTACTTTAACCAAATAATCCTCTTCCATAAAGCAGTAGATTCAGTGACAATAAAAAAGTATTCTGTCCTGTACACTTCTCTCAAAGCAGCTTCATTCATCTGAGCTAGGGACAGATAAGATGCTCTGAGTTGTTCTAGCACCAATTGGCATCTAGCCTGCCACAAATAAAACTTGAGGCATGTGAATATGACTGTCAAAGTGCTTTTCTAACAGCATGGATGCAGTTCACTATCCACACGCTGGCAGTTCTGCTGGAGACAGCTGAGTTCATCGGAAGTGTTCAAGCTAAGCTCTTCCCACCATCTGGGTAGTATACCCTCCAGATCCTCTCGGGACAGGTCTGCTTCGCAGCTCTGCAGTACTGTAGGGTTTCTAATTTTCAGAGCACTTTTCAGGTGAATGTTTGACTGTTTGTCTGCATTCAGCATTAAAGTTGCTTCTGAGTCTTCCAGCTCCACTTTGCGATCGACAGTGGAAGGCATGAAATGGGGCTTTAAACTCTGCATCTTGTACAGACTGAAAATGTCAACCACAGATCCACATGTGATGTGCTTGTACTAACTGGGCAATCAACATGACGTCGCAGGATGCAGTCTTTGCCAGGCCATGCTGCCAGCGTCTATTACAGACTGGAAAGCCAGACTGCCCTAGGATGACCCAAGGACTCTCAAGAAGGCCCCGACTGCTGCTGGGTCGGCTGCTCAGCTTGTGGCCATGGAAGAAGAGACAGCGGTTGTGGTGAGTTCCTTGTTGGTCTTGGTGCTGTTCCTAGCTGGGGCCAGTTGCCAGAGGGTCATTCTCTATTGAATTTAGAGAGATGTGCACGGCTCTATGGACCTTTGGGGAGAGCCCTTCTCACCTCAGTAAAAAGCAGCACCATCACCGGTTGTGAGACTGGGAAAGATTGCACTCTTCCTGTTCCTTAAACTTCCTTGACCACTCAACCCTGGTCGAGCTTTCTTTGGTCGAGAGTAACCCCTTTGGGCCTGTTGACCTCAACTTCAGTTGAGCAAGCAGTCGAGATTTTCCTCAAAGTGGTTGACCGTCTGTTGGATGAGCTCAATGAGGAGTCGTTCTCTCAGACCATGGTGTTTCCTTTCCTCAGCCAGGAGGACGAGGCCTTGTCTGAATCCCCGACTGAGTTGCCTTGGGAGCTGCCTCCACTGGTGATCAGGCCTCAAAAGCTGATTATGGTTACCCCGCTGAAGCAGGTGGTGTATAATAACCCTCTGGAGGACTCCAATTGCCGTCAGCCTTGAAATTGTTGGTCATGGTTGGGGTTGAGTTTGAGGTGCCGTTAGTACTTTTGATCTCGCTAAACCACAGGCATCGCCATTTATGCTCCTCAGTCTCCCCATCCTTTAGTGAGGATAGGCATCATTGCAAGATGCGTCGATGCTGCGAGGTCTTGTCTGGCAGTGAAGGGTCATGACTGGAAGGGGTAGGGCTCTACCCCTGGACCTTCAGTGCCTTGGCCTTCACCAGTCATCGTCGTCCCTGTCCATGCCACTAAGCAGTCCCTCATGTCTGCTTCTCCTCCTCTTTGAGTGGAGCCACCTCCACCTTAGCTTCTGTTTGGAATCCCAAACAAAGAGTCTCAGCCCTTTGCCAGTTTGCCAGGCCAGCTCTCGGTGGAGATCACACAGGATGAGGATACCAGTGTGGTCCATGTTCGCAAATAGTCATGGGCCATCTTTGAAGACTCTGTGACTCAGGAGGCACGTCATCAATGTCCTTGGTCAGTGCTCATACCATCGACCAGGAATCGGCTGAAAAACGGACTACGGCCCACAGGCGAGTGTTGTTTGGAGCCCTAGTCCAGCTGATGTTGGAGTCCATGAACGTGTCCTTAGAGGCATTCTAGAAACAGGCTAAGTACCCATTTACTGACATACTAGATAGGGATGATTCTCCAAGAGTGGCCTTTACTTTGACTTAGGCTATCCTGGGACAGTGCCTTGAGCTGTGACCGTATTCAGCATACTGTTCAGCACCTTCCACCCATATGGTCTGCAAATATGAGGTGTGGTCCCTATGGGTGCCCTTCTAGGTTCACTGACCACCCGTCTGCAGAGGGTTTGGTTGCAGATTCTGCCTTCTGTAAATTGGGTGGTGAAGTGGACATGGACGAACCTCCAGACAAGGAGTCCAAGGAGATTGACTACACAGCTAAAGAGGTGTACGCTGTCATATTATTGGGTCTCCATTAAGTCAGATCTCAGTTCGAGGGGGGAGCTCTTGCAGCAGGTAATACCATTAGGACTAAGGCTGCCAGGCATTAGGATGCTACGGAAACATTTTCTAACTAGCATTCTGTGGTGGGGGACCGCCCCTGACATTGGCGCCCCCCCCCCAACATCAGACATGGCATAAACGGGGCAGTCCCTTGCTGCCGCCTCAGTTCTTTTCCCACCGTTGACCTACGAACATCGGATCTACAGATGCCATAATTGCAGTCGACCACCTTTTTTCTCACGCACTGCACAATACTTTTCTCAGTAACAACCTTTCTTCGACAGTTTTTCTATCAAGTTTAATGTCTTTGTCTCGGCAGTGAAAATCGAAGTGTGTGTGTGGGAAGCAGAAACTGGCGAAAGACTGATCTGTCTAGGCCCAGACCACTGGCCAGACTGTTGCCCGCACTGCATCAAATTCAACAACAAGACCAGGATTTGCCACGCCAACTCTTTAAAGGCCTGTCTCCTCGAGCAGCAAGTAGCCACCATGTAGAAGGCCCTGTCAGGACATAGTTCGTCCTTTTCAGCCAGGGAGTCTTCCCCCAAGGAGAAGAGATCGGGAGGGAAATACCACTATTGGGAAAGGAGAGGGCCAGATCGGAGTCCCGCCCAAAGTCACCTCACTGGGTGTCTACTACTTCCACCTCTGGTGGAAGGTTGGAATCGGTCCCCCCAGGTACCAAAGCAGCTTCTGGGGACACACACAGGAAGTCAACCACCTCCACTCAGGTAAAAAGTAGGGAGTGTTCTTTGGCGGGACAGAGCTGTCCACCCAGATCCCCTTGGCCCACCGACTCCATAAACGTGGGTCAACTCTGGAGGGACAGGTGTTGCACTGGGCAGTTCCTCAGAGCCCACTGCTCGAAAGCCTTCTGGGACATCCGATAAGCACAAGAAACCAGACGAATCAGTGAAATGTCGTGAGATCATCAGGTACTGGACGCCTCCTCCACCCGAACACCGGGTGTCATCTGCATCACAGATGACAAGGCATTCAGACTCTACGTTGGAGAAAGAGCAGGTGCCTCTGGCAGAAGAAAGGCCATTGGCCCCTAAGGACTGGCCGTCAGTCCTGAAGGATCAGCTGACGACCAGTTCCCCAGACACTGGGGTACTGGATGTCCAGCACTCTCCACTAGAAGAACCGGACGTCAGGCCGGCAGACACTGAGGATCTGACGCCCGATGTACCAGTCGACAGAGTGCCCAGGGACCGGTCGTTCCCCGCTCTGTACCAGATGCCCGGACCCTCAGGCACTTCAAACTAGACACCCCCGCCGCCAGTCATTCCATTAGCTGAGGTGGGAGCACTTTTTAATGCTTGGTGGAACACCATCAAAGGGGATATTCTCCACAGACCCAGGGATCCATCCCCAGCACGTCCTCCACCCAGAGACCTTACTCCTGAGTGGCCTTTACTGCTGAGAGTCCCAGCCGCAAGATAAAGAGGACAAGCGGACACCCGGGTCGGACGGCTATAAAAAGCATCCATCATCCATCCCATCATCCAGCGGACGCCCACCGTCTACTTCAGGGGACGACACAGGGGACTCGTCGTCACACTATTCTTCAGAGGACAACCTCCCCATTCCATCTCAGAGCGACTCGCCAAGGTCACCCTTGGATGACCCGTCCTTTTTGGACATTATGCACTATATTCAGGTGCTTTACCAATGGAACACTGAGGAATTAGACCTGGAATGGTGTAGACTGGCCAAATTCTTGGGAGCCACAGATACAAAACCATTGGTCATCCCCTCTTTGGTGGAATCATTTCAGGATGTGACCAAGTCCACTTGGAGACATCTGGCCACTACGACCTAGTTCCTCGTACAGTTGATAGACTGTACAAGACACCAAAAGGGGAGCCTTTTTCTGGTGAACACCCAAAGGCAGACTTGATGGTCCTGACAGCTGCCCATGGCAGGGCACAACAACCACGCCGCAGGAGTGCCCAGCCACCGGACCCAGAATCTAAGAAATTGGACCAGTTGGGGCACAAAGTGTACTCCTCGGCAACTTGCACCATTAGGTCACTCAACTTCCTGGCCCACATGGTCATTTACCAGAAATCCCTGTGGGCAAAGGTAATGGACCTGGTCAAAGCACAGCCAGATTCGGGGGGTAAGGTGGAACTCCTTTTTGTGTTTCGGTCTGGCATGGACATGGATTAGCATATCCTCAGGAGTTCTTATGACTCCCCAGATACAGCGGCAAGAGCAGCGGCCACTGGCATTTGCATGCGGAGGCGTGCTTGGCTGAGGGTTTCGGTCTTCCAACAGGATCTTCAGGATGCTATCCTGGATGCTGCTTTCCAAGGACCAGTCCTGTTAGGTCAGGACACTGAAAAACTGATCACAGGACTTCAAAACTCAGGTAAAGCTGTGTCTGAGATCCACAGAATGTACCAGTTGGAGCCACAATCCACATGCTACCATCCCTTTTGGAAAAATCAGGGACAGCAAGGAAGGCGCTAGACTCAACATAAGGGAGGTTTCAAAAGAAAAGGCCACCCTGTCCCTTCAGGTGCCCAGGGCCCCATAAACCCCAAGGCGCCAAGACCTCCCCTGTCTACGCTCTCCAACACAACATGACTCCCTACCAACCTCCCCCCACCACCACCACAGCCTGTGCAGGGAGAGGCATTAGGAGGGAGATTCTCCCTCTACCTCTCTGGATGGTCCAGTATAACATCAGACCAATAGGTTCTCCAGATGGTAGAAAGGGGATACCCCCTAGAGTTCACGCAGTTTCCACTGGATAACCCACCAGTCCCCTCCCACTGCTCACCCTCCCATGCACTCCTCCTGAGGGCAGAGATACAGGCCTCACTGGACAAAAGGGCCATACAGGAGGTTCATTTTGCTGAAAGAGGAAATGGATTTTATTCCCATTTCTTCCTTGTCCTGAAAAAGATGGGAGACCTCTGTCCCATTCTGGACTGGAGTCAACTGAACACCTTTATCGAATACAAATGGTTATGGTGACCCTGGTGAGCCTGTTGCCAATGCTCTACCAAGGAGACTGGCTTTGCTCACTAGACATGCAGGATGCCTACGTGCACATCAAGACCCTACTGTCCCACAGGAAGTACTTCCGCTTCACCTTCCAAGGAGGGCACTACCAGTTCAGGGTGCTGCCATTCAGCCTATCCTCTGTACCAAAGGTTTTCACCAAATGCCTAGCTGTGGTAGCGGTGGCCCTCAGGAGAGGGGGTCCCTTTGCATACCCCTACCTGGATGATTGGCTTTTTACTGCACCAACAGAAGTCCAGTTGAACAGGACTTTGGAGGAGGCATTCAGCCTATTCCAGACTCTGGGCATCACCCTAAACCTGCCCAAGTCACAATCACAGCCAGCTCAAAGGCTGCAGTGCATTGGAGCAGTCCTGTACACAGTCCAGGGGAGAGCTTTTCTGCCCACAGACAGAGCAGCAAGGCTAAGAGAAGTCGCTGGCAAGGTACAAGACTCTGATTTGGTTCCAGCAAGAGTGGTTCTGCAACTGTTGGGTCACATGGCAGCAGCTATTGTGACAGTTCACTCTCACATCTCAACATGAGGATTCTGCAGTAGCACCTCAAGGTTCAGTGGGATCAAGGTACGGATGAGCTGGAAGAGCCCATTCAGATCTCCAGCGCACTCTGACAGTCCGTGACCTGGTGGCTCACCCCAGCCCATCTGAGTGTAGGGGTTCCCTTTCAGTGACCCAGTCCACTGCAGACTCTCACCACCGACGCATCAGGACTGGGATGGGGGCACATCTTGCTTCGCATCAGACATGGGACTCCTGGAACTCAACAGAACGAGCCCTTCACATAAACATTTTGGAGATGAGAGCTGTTCTGTACGCCCTTCAAGCTTTCCAAGGTACAATCCTTCCTGGACCTGTACTGGTCCAGACGGACAATACCCTGGTAGTCTTTCATCTCAACAAGCAAGGGGGTACACATTCATATCCCCTATGCAGAGAGGCAATGAGAGTTTGGTCCTGGGCAGTGGATCACAAGCTGGACATCACAGCAGTCCATGTTCCAGGCATCCACAACGTCCTCGCAGACAGCTAAAGTCACTCTCAGTCTCAGAACCATGAGTGGGAACTACAGCAAGAAGTAGTAGATGACCTCTTCAGAAGGTGGGGTCAGCCAGAACTGGACCTTTTTGCGTCCCCACACAATGCCACACTGCCCAGTTTCTGCTCACTAGATCCAGGGCCTGGTGTTTTCTGGTGAGAAACATTGTCCCTCTCTTAAACAGGGAGGTTTCTGTATGCTTTCCTTCCCTTCCGTCTTCTTCAGAGGGTTCTGCTCAAGTTGCAGGCAGAATAGGCCGGGATGATGCTGGTAGCGCCCTTCTGGCCACAGATTTGGTTCCCACTGTCGCAACAGCAGGCATCAGAACCGCGGGTTCCGTTGCCCCTCTCCACTCACTTGCTTTCTCAGGAGCAAGGGACATTGGTCCATCCGGCCCTCCAGTCCCTGCACCTACATGCTTGGCTCCTGCAGACTTAGCTAGGGATAGGTTTGGAGTATCCCTTAGAGTGGCAGAGGTACTCGTGGCAGCAAGAAAACCCTCTATCAGGGCAACCTACACCATGAAATGGAAGCGTTTCTGCTTATGGGCGATTTCCCATTCTTGGATCCCCTGGGTTGTCAGGTGGAATCTGTGCTGGAGTATCTTCTCCACCTGTCAGATTTGAGTCTCTGTTACTCGTCCATAAAGGTGCATCTCTGTGCTCTATCAGCTTACCATGCACCAATAAATGGGAAGACTCTGACACAGCTGAATATCTGCAAGACCTTCCTAAGAGGTATTTTGCATATGAAACCCCTCAGGAGAGACCCAGTACCCCCTGGGATCTCCTGTTTGTTTTAGAGACGCTCATCTTGCCACCTTTTGAACCAACTGCAAGCTGTGAGCTCCACCTTCTGTCTTGGAAGGTGCTATTTTTAGTTGCTATTACTTCAGCCCGGAGGATTTCCGAGCTGCAGGCTGTAATGTGTAAAGAGCCCTATCTTGTTTTTCACAGGGACAGGGTTACAGGGACAAACCCAACGTTTTTACCAAAGATAGTGTCTGAGTTCACATTGAACCAGGACATCCAACTACCAGTTTATTACCCAGAGTACGCGAACAACAGGGTAGCATTGTTATATACTCTGGATGTTCATAGAATTTTGCGTTACTATCTGGCTAGGACCAATTCCACCAGACAGACAGACAGACCAGTTTGTCTCCTTTGCCCACAGGAAGCTTGCAGCACCAGTCACAAAACCCTAAGTGGCTCGTGCACTGCACCACCTTTTGCTACTAGCACCACAACAAACCCCTACCGGAACCGGTGAGGGGTCATTCCACCAGAAGGGTGGCGACATCTTTCGCTTACCTCCGAAATGTATCATCAGCGGCCCTCCTTGTGGCCGCCACTTGGAGTTCAGTGCATACCTTTGTGAGGCACTACAGTCTGGACATTGCTTCCAGAAGGAGAGCAGGTTTTGGCCTAACAGTCCTTCAGAGACTTCTCTCCTAATTTCCCAGTTTTTTATTGTCCTCCACCCCTTTGATCTGGGTCTCTCCTTGGGCATTGCTTGGGACTCAATTCTAATGGTATTACCTGCTGCAAGAGCTCCCCCTCGAAGTGAGATAATACAGTTATGTAAGAACTTACCGTAACAGTATATCTTCCAGAGGAGCTCTTGCAGCAGGTGACTTTCCCACTTACCTGCCCCCGGGGACAAACATGACATCATCTCTTTGGGGATGGAAGATCCTCCTCAGTTCTCCATTTTCAGCTGGGTCTCCGGTGGGAGAACTGAGGTGGCGCTGGGGGACCACCCCTTTTATACCACATTTGGCATCGGGGATGTTCCCCCGCCACCGACTGCTAGCTAGAACATTTTTCTATGAGGTCCTAACGCCTGGTGGCCTTAGTCCTGATGGTATTACCTGCTGCAAGAGCTCCTCTCGAAGATGTACTGTTATGGTAAGTTTTCACGTAACTGTACTTTGTTCCATCACGATGGCCAATTTTGGTCATTCCCTCTTCAGAGTATTTGGGGACCCCCGTCCTTCCACTTCCAGCTGATAAGAAGCTTCAAGTTATAATTATCAGGGACCTGGGTAAGCACCAGCTTCATACAGCCTTGAATATGGGCGACTTCTGTGCCCTTGCCATGGCTACAGCTGTCACCATGCATCATAGGACCTGGCTGAGGCTGTTCACCTTTACTGAAGACGCTGTATAAGCTTGTCATGGTCCCCTTCTTGGGCACCAACCTCTTCAACCTTGGGGTGGAAGGACATCTCTTGCAGATTGATAAGTACAGTGCCACCTTTGATTCTGTGACTTTATCCCAGAAGGTTCAAAAGAATAAAAAGAAAGCCATTCAGTTTTGGTCCTTTTAGCTATAGCCTCAGCAGCAGCCCCAGCAGGGGTAGTTTCAGTGCTAGCATCCAAAACTCAAGTTTGGCAGCTAGGGGCATAAAAGAGGGGGAGACTGAGAAGCCGCTGCTTCGGTGGCCCCTGTGGCTGGAGCCTCCTGCAGGGCTGTCACAGTAACGGGTTGTGAGGTGTCATCCCCTCTTCCGTCCAGTCCCTGTCACAGCTCCCGGTCTTTGGTCTTTTGTGCCACTGCTTGCCATGGTGGTCTGCCATTATCTTAGACAAGTATGTCCTGGAATTAGTGGACAAGAGTTGCTTCTGGATTCCGATGCTCTCCTGTCGTACCATCATACCAACTCTGAGCTGCTCCAGTGTTCAGGGTGTCACAGGACACATTTACAGAATTAAGAGCTGACATTGCTCAGCTCTTAAAGTGTGGGATGATAGCCTGTGTTCCATATGCCTTGGCCACTCCGGTACAGTATATGTGTCCAGGTACTTCCTGGTTCCGAAACGGACAGGGGCTGGCCCCCCATGCTGGATCTGCACAATCTGAAACAGTTCATGCAGAAACGCAAGTTACAGATGGTCACTCTGAATCAGATCATTCCATCTCTAGAGCAGGGCATGTGGTTCTGCTCCCTGGACCTCCAGAATGCATTCTGCCACATCCCAGTCCATCTATCCCATTATTCGTACCTTCAGTACTGTTCAGAGGGGATCATGTACCAGTTCTAGGTCATGCCCTTTGGCCTCTCGTTGATGCCCAGGGTCTTTACCAAGTGCATGGCAGTGGTGGTTGCCTCCTGTGAACCTGGGGGGGGGGGCAAGATGTATCCCTGCCTGGATGAGTGGCTGATAGCCATGTTTTCCAGGGATCTGGCCCTCTAGACCTGTCAGTACTTGGGCTTTCTGGTCAACTCAGTCAAGTCAGAGCTGGTCCCCTTGCAGGTAATCAAGTTCACTGGGGCAGAACAAGACTCCTTGTGGGCAGAGGCAATCAGATCTTACCTCCTTTGCCATGTCATTTAAGGTTGGCTGCTGGGACCTTGCCCTGGACTTCCTATAGCTGCTGGGGTACATGGCATTCTCTGCCCACCTGATCCATTGGGTTCTCACTGATGGTTGTGCCACCTGCAGTGGGAGTTACTCTGGAAATGGTTCCAGTGCCTAGGTCACCTGGATCAACTGGTCATGGTGACCCAGCTGATGTGGGATGTCATCCTGTGGTGGTTGACCCCATAACTTTTGGAGGAGGGAATCTCCTTTGTCTGCCCAGAAACGTCCATAGTGCTAATGATGGACCTGTCTCTGAAAGGGTGGGGAGCACACCTGGAAGTCAACAAAACCTGTGAGTTCTGGTTGCCCCAGGAGTTTGGATACCATATCAATCTGCTGGAGCTCATCGCAGTACGTGTGGCTGTGATGGAGTTTATGCCATTGATTAAGGGTCGGGTCATCTAGATCCAGATGGACAACATGGCCACCATGTTCTACCTGAACTTGCTGGGTGGAACACACTCCTTTCCCTGTTTCAGAGGCCCTTCGCACCTGGACTTTTGTATTGAAGTGAGTGGTGCACCACCACACCTTTTCAGCAAATGGAGCGTCCCCTGCCTCCTCCATACTTCCGAATTCTGGAGTTTTAAAAATTAAAATACAGCACGTTGCAGCTCAGAAAAATGCTGTTAAAATCTAAACCGTAGGGTAAGCTGTCAGAGGACGGGAGCCCACGTTTTGGACAGCTTTCCTTTAATGGTTTTATGTATGTTCTTTATGCTGTACTTAAATAAAATTCAATAAATCTTCATTTACAAAAAGGAAAAAAATGCCCAGTCATTTCAGTTTGTACAGAGCACTCTGGATATGGACAGGATCCTCCTCCTATGGTTTATGCTTGTTATTCTCCCTTACACCAATCCTGCCATGACAGCAGAGCCACAGGACGTCCCACATGTGTTATGGTATACGTTTCTCTGTCAGTTGTCCCACCACCGGTTCCTGTGGACAAATTCAAGTCATTACAGTGCTGTATTTTTCTGTCCTAGATAGAGACAGTAATTGCATTCTAGTAGTTTTCCATTTATAAAGCTTCAACTTCAGCTTCTACAAAGAAGAAAGCACACAATGCGAAGTCTCATACCTTGGGTAACTCTTACAGAGTCTCCTTGCCAAACTTTCAGATAGTCCAGTAAGTTATCCTGAATCCAGTGTTGTGCCAAGGATGCATTTTGTGATAAGCTAGCCTGAATGGTCCCATACAAAAATATGGTGTCAGGATTAATCATGCTAAGACTCCTCTCCCCCGGTTCTGGGATAAGCAAATTAAATCTCTTCAAATCAGATTAAGTTGGCTACCCCAATGTATTTTAAAAAAACAAAACTGAAGAGCTGTGCTTTGATGTTCAAAGGGGTAGGAAATACAATAAAATAGGCATATGAAATTGACGGATAATAAATACTCTTTTCTACTTTCATAACCTCTAAGACTTTTCTGTCTGGTGACTTTCTGTAAACATAAGGCCAGTCTGTTGGCCCAGTTCAGTTGCGCCATATCACCAGACCCAGATTTTACCTCCAAAATTTTAATCTGATCCTGTGAAATCTTAATTCCAGCTGGGCAATTAATAGTCTGGGGGTTACCAGCAAAACTGATTCCCTCACATTTGTCTTTTAACATAGCTCCTAAACTTTCAGAAAAAAGGATAAGTTCATAATAGCTACTTGAAGATAGAGGGGGAATGGCTTGGGGCAATGTGAGAAAGTATTTTTTCACGGTGGATGCATGGAACGGCCTTCCTGAGGAAGTAATGGGATCAAAAAAAGTGGGGGAAATTCAAGAATGCAAGGGACAAACATAAAGCATATCTAGTGGGGGGGGGGGGTAGGAGGAAGTAGGCTGTTGGCTAACTAGGATCTGCAGCTTATCCAGTACGTAGTGAAACAGGCAGTCTGGGTGGGCCAAGCGGTCCTTATCTGCAATCAGAGTCTATGTTGCCCAGAGGGTTCATCTGCTGTGTACAAGCAGACATCCACATAAGCGGTGGTTTTAAGGTATTCGTCCCCCCAGTAAGCAGAGTGATTCCATTAATCTGCTAGTTAGATATTATCCTTTTTAACACGGGATCTGCTGTGAAAATATAAAGAAGGGAGCGCAGTGTTCAACCTTGCCTCACTTCAGTTTAATGGTTGTAGCTTTTCCTAGGCGCCCGTGAATGAAGAGGGAGCTGAGGTCTAATTATACAGGGCTTGTAGCCAGGAAACAAAAATAGAAGGAATTCTGTAAAATGTTAAGCCCTGAAATAAATAATCATGATTCACCCTATCAAATGCCTTGCGCTGATCCTAAGGATAACAAATAGCCTGACTTATGATGGACCTTGCAAAATTCAGTCACATCTCAGATAATGCAGAGGTTTTTTTTGACTATCCTGTCGGGTATCTAGCAAGTCTTGGCTGGAATATTTAATTGACTGTCTGTCATTAATACTTTCGGATTTAATAATTTTGTCAGAATTTTAAAATTGGAATTCAGGAGGTGGAAGTGTCACCAATTATTTAAATTTGTTTTATCCCGTTTCGTAAAGAAAAATTATAAGACCTTTACTAAAACTAGATGGGATTTCCTCTGCCTGTAAAAGATAGTTTAAAGTAGTAACTAGAAGATCAGGCAATTTGGAGGGAAAAGTTTTATAAAACTTATTGGGAATACCATCCCACCCTGGAAATGCACCAACCTTTAAAGATGAAATTACCTTCTTTATTTCATTCTTGGTGATCGCGGCAATACGCACTGCCCTGTCTGAATTGGGGGAGGAGGGGGTCAAGAAAAGGCTGCAGCCTTGTGGATGCAAGAGGAATGACCCCAAAGGTCTCATGCTGACTCACTAGGTGTAACACTCCATTTTTTTTATTTTTTTTTGTAGCTAAGAACGATGTGTGATCCTTTAAGGCTGTTAGGTTAGAAGTATCTGTCCTATCGCTGCAGACCACAAATGGACCCTCATAAGAGGACTTATGAGTACCATAGTTCCATTCAACTCAGCCACCAGGGACGCCGCCCGGTCATATTGATATCTGTGTAGTTCTACCTTTAAGTGCTTAATCTGCTTTGTGTATTTTTCACTGCCATGGATATTGCTCTCTGCAGTAGTTCTCTGTGCTTTAATAAGTAGGAAGCATATTGCTTCCTCTTGCCATAGTTTGGAAACCAGACCTTCAGGTCTACCTTTTTGTCTTCCCACCATTCCATGCAAAGAACCAAGGCTTTCACTAAAAGGAGTTTACGGATATGTTCTTGTACCTCAGGGACTGAGGTGTTGAGCAATTCAGCCTCCATCTATGTTCTGCTGGGGGTAGAAACCAGCATTTACCAGACTCTGTTGGGACAGTAATAATATCCTGGATGTCCTAGTGTCTGCTCTCTCCCCGAGATATGTGACACCTCCAATGGGGTGAAAAACCTATAACCAACTATTAACGCAGCAACTGTCACAACCTTTTTTAAAGCTGTTGAGTCACAGTATACCTTTTTACCGCAATCCTGTCGAAAAACAAAATCCAGGCTACAGTTAAAAGGAATTTTACAGATTGTGTAGTTAAAAAGGGTTGGATTAAATCAAGCAGCACCACCCGATGTGCTTTAACTGGGGAGGCATATACATTAATGCATCTAAATCTAATTCCCTGCCACTGTATATCTTGAAGCAAGGCTTCTTCCAAGTGCGATGTCCATCATTCTATGCACTTTCAAATCCATACTCTGAAATAATATTCCTAACCCATTAGCCCTGTCCTCCCCAAAGAACCAAAATGAGGGTCTTTACAGTTGTCTTTCTGATGTTGCGAGAGGTCCTGGACCCTAGTCATTCAGGTTTCTTTAAAAAAAAAAAAATATCAAGTGCAGCCTCTTGCAATAGAGAAAGGACTGCACCCCCTGTGTTGGGATTCTTAATACTACATGTGTTAAGGGAGGTGGTTCTCAACTGAGCCATAAAAGCTGGAAAGAATACTGTGCATTTTTACTCCGGCCTCAGGAGGAATCGTCTGCTTTTCCAGGAATCAATATTCTCCTTCAGTTCCCACTTATGGTTCTAAGGCCAGAGGTACTAGGTCCTCACAGGAGGAAATTTTTGCAGGGAGAGAGTCGATGTTGGCTACTGAGCTTGGCATCAGCATACCTCACATGGTGCTGTGCACTAACCAGTAACTATCACCAGCTTCCTCACGCACACGTACAGTGGTGGAACCAGCTCATTCCACCCATCATATTGCTACCTCATTGGCTGCTTCCAGGGAATGTCCCTATTCAGGAAATCTGCAGGGCTGCTACCTGGAAGTCAGCACACTCCTTCATTTCCCACTACCACATCGACTTTGAGTCATGCCAGGGGATGCTGGTTTTGGGGCCGCAGTTCTCTAATCTCTGTTCCCTAAATAGGGGGTGTGCGCCTTGCCCCCTCCTCCTGGAGAGCTACTAGGAGTCTGCCAGAAGTGTGGATGGTACATCATATCCACGTCCCTAGAAAAACAGGTTACTCACCTGTAACAGTAGTTCAAGGAGTGGTATATGTTGTACTTCCACAGTGAGCCACTCAACCTTCCCTGGCAAGTGGCACACCGGTCTTGCTTCCAGCAGGTAAGATCTGACGTCACAGGGCAATGCCAAGGGAGTTAACACACGGGTAGGTGGGAGGAGCCAGCTTGAAGATGTTTCCGGCAAGTCTTAAAGGGAAAGGCAACTGCCAGAAAGTGTGGAGGAACATCATGTACCACTCCTAGAACTACTGTTACAGGTGAGGAACCTGTGTATCCCTCCCACCCCCTTTAGGAGACAGAATTATCTTGTCAGTGTACTGTTGCAAATGGGGTTCAGGGACCTGGTGTTTTGGATATCATGCTAGGCTTCTGTGCTTATTGACACAGTTTCTTGCGTCATAGGCTTAGAAGATGTATCAGTTTGCATAGAGTGGTTATCTTTTCTATTTTCAAGCACTGGTGGCTCAGACTGCCACGGTTTCTAATTATGCTGCATGAGTACAGCGGCTGCCAGTGTCCTGATGGTAGCATTCATGGGACCTGGATTCTCTTATTTCCCTTGTGCCAACTGTAGTTTTGCAGTCTGATTCACTCTGATTCTGATCTTTCCTCGAGGGTAGGACTCAGAGCGTGGTGTCTGGGATTTTTTCCTCAGCATCATTCCCTCTATCCTGTGGGGTGCCGCAGGGCTCCATTTTGGCACCCATGTTGTTTGCAGTGTACATGCTGCCGTTGGGAGCGATCATTAGGCGGTACGGTTTGAGCTTTCACTGCTATGCAGATGACACTCAACTGTACATGTCCTTTGTGCTCGGCCAAAATGTTGCCTTTTCGGTCTTTAATAATTGTGTGGCCGAAATCCAGGAATGGGTGAATGTGAGTTGGCTGCGGTTGAATCCAGGAAAAACTGAGCTGTTGGTTGTGGACCCAGGTCGTTGGGAGGCAGGTTTGTTGGCAGGATCTCCCTCGGGTTTATGGCTTGGGGGTGTTCAGCTAACTACCTCAGATTGGGTGCGGAACCTGGGCGTTGTGTTTGATGACTGTTTGACAGTTAAATCTCAGGTGTCAGCAGTTGTCAAAGCCTCTTTTTATCACCTGAGGAACATCGCCCTGGTGAAGCACCTGATTCCTCCTGACGATCTTCCTACTTTGGTCCACGCCTTCATTACCTCCCATCTTGACTACTGCAATGCCCTTTATCTTTGGCTACCAGGGGTTGATATTTGCCGTGCGCAGCTAATGCAGAATGCGTCAGCCAGGCTATCGACTGGTTCCTCTAGGTCCAGTCATATAACGCCTGTGCTCTGTGGACTGCATTGGCTACCAGTATGTTGGTGAATCACCTTCAAGGTCGGTTTGCTGACCTATAAAGCCCTACATGATCAAGGACCTGGCTACCTGAAAGATCTCCTTCGTCCCTACTGTCCCTCCCACTCTCTCCGATCTGCTGACGAGGGATTGCTAGAGATTCCCAGGGTTCGTTTGAAGACCTCTGGGGCCAGATCTTTTAGTTTTATGGTCCCAACCCTGTGGAATTCTCTACCTTGTCAGGTACGAGATTGCCCGACTGTCCAGACCTTTAAGGGGGCATTAAAAACATATTTTTTTAACCTTGCGTATAATGATTTTTAATTGTTGTAGGATTTAATTAATTTTAATGTTTTTAGTTACATTGTTTTTATTATGTCATGTACAGGTGCCTTGGTTTTGGAAAGACGCCTTTTATAAATAAAGCTTGACTTGACTTGACTATGCATTTTGGTTGTTCATGTGGGTCCAGTTTCAGATCTGGCTGAGTCTCAGTATCGCCTGAGGCAGTAGCGGTGCTCATCTCTGGTAAATGGGGGTCAGGTGAAGATATTATATGTCTGTTGGTTGGACAAGCTGCCACTTTGGGAGAAACGGGTGTTGGCCCTACAACTGTCAGATTTGCAGCAGACAGCTGGTAGAATGTTGCTGTGTCCCATCTCACGTTAAGGACAAAGATACTGGCCAGGTCAAGCATCCAGCCTGCACCAAGCAGGACTTTTTCAGTAGATCAGCTGGAGACCTCTGTATCAGACTGCTTTGTGTTGAAAACTTTGAGATGTTTTGTGGTTGTCAGCGGCCTTCTTTGATCTCCAAACGTCAATACAGTCTTTCCCCTGTCAGAGGCAGCATTGGTTTTTGAAGGACAGCAAACCCTGGATTTTAAAGCAGCCTTACGTATAACATTTTCTGTCTTCAGCCAGCATGTGGACCAGCAAGCATCTTCTCTCTGCCATCCCAAGCTCTCACTGCTCCTCGACGTCTCTGATGTCTGCTAATTCAGTGTAAGTTAAAGTAGAGGCGGTATCCATATTCCCTTTATTTCCATCATTTGCAGGCATTTCTGAAACCATATCTACTTCACTGTCTCAATGGGAAACGAGCGCTGGGAGGGGAGGCAACACCCCAGCTTGCTGCAACACACCATCCTCCTCTGCTGTCCTTGAGTCTTCCATGTTGGAAATTGGGCCAGTAGTACCCCTTTCCAAGAGTATCAATCAATCAATCAACTTTATTTAACCAGGCATATAACACCATTGAGCAAGCTCATTTCCAAGGCGGTCATGGACATAAATTCAATACAATACAGAGAATACAGTAAGCAAAAGGTAAAAACAAAAACATGACATGGTACAGATATGGTAGTCAGTAATGTGGTGATAGTGAACAGGTGTAGGCCAGGGGAGGCATATACATAAGGTCCAATATAGTTACATACACAGTTTCCATCATGATTTACAAGAAAGTAAAGCTCACCATCCTAGCTGTTACCACTAATTTAGAGGCTAGTATCTTTAAACTAGAAGCAGGGGAGAGGGGAAAGAGCAGATAAGGGAGGAGAAGGGGGGCAAGAGTACACCAGGAAGGAGAAAAAAAGGAAGTTAGGCTAAGTTTAGGGGGGAAAGGAATAAGTGCTGGGGATCCCTTGCTAGGAGAGAAGGGGCGACAGTCGGAGTGTAAGGTTTGCAGAAGGGACCAGTAATTGAGGTAAAAGAGTCGTCTAAAGCAACTGCATATGTCCTTCAACAGGTCCCATATCAGTGTTTTGAATGTGAAGATGCTAGGGAGCGTGGAGTGCTTTAAAGATTTTTGCATAGAATTCCACAGTGATGGCAGAGTATGGGAGCCTCCAGCGTTCCCCTCGACTATAAACAGGTTCATGTAACCAACCCCCCCACGATGCACCTAGAAACAAGCTATCATGTTAGTGTGCCTTTCCTGGACAAAAATTACAAATAAATAAAAAAAGAGCCTTTTTAATTGGGGTTGGGGGGTTGGGAGACAACTGACAGTACCCCTTTATAAATAGTTCTATTTAGAAACACTGCGTGCTGGGAAGGTACTCTCAGTAAACATGACCAGCGCAGTATCTTCAACACTGTGATGGGACCCATTTTCTTAATGTCCCACTGAAGCTTACATTCCATTCAGCAGCCCTGCAGCTAAAGAAATGCAGGAGAGAGAGCAGTGGCTACTCTATGCATCATGCAGGGGTATCTCCTCTGCTAAGGTAGAAATGCATTTATTAAAAATAAATTTCCTCCTCCTCCACCAGGCACTTGATTTATTAAAGCAAATGCAATGTTTGACAGTCTTGAAACATTGCCTTGCTACTGGGATGCGTTTTCAATGAGTTTTGTTCCTCCACTAATAAAACTGTGGTCCTTGCATTCTTTCACTTAGTGCCCAGAAGTACCTTGTTGTAAGGAGCATTATTGGAAGAGTTTCTAGATTGTCTAGTTCAAACATTCACACACAAAGGAAATGTTTTTTATGTTCTTTTACAGAAAGTGAAGCCCATAATTAAACTAGATACTCAGGCTTTGAATAAACCTTCTGGTATTGTTTTCATGATAACTAAAAAAACAGTGCTGCTTTTAAAAAAGTAATTCTTTAGCTAAAACTTTGAATGTGTAAATAAAAGGGTTAGATCATATAGGCTGGCAATATAGCCTAAAGGTTAGAGTAATAAACTGAACGGGTCTTGTACATCTGGCAGACATGGGTTTGATTCCCACAGCTTCCACATGCATACTGTATGAACCTGAGCAAGTCACTTGATCACTGCAGTGCTCCAGGGTCGCCCCTGTAAACAGGCCTTGGGCCCAGTGTGCCTTACCTGGTTACCAGAGAATAAATACAAATGTACACTAAAATCTGAAAATAAAGTTAGTTTCTTCCCATCCCTGAGCAATTAATAGAGAAATGTTCTGGGTAGGCGTCAGGATAGTAGATGACCATTTTCATTGACAGTACAGCACTTTACACCACTTAGTAGTACTCCCAACTATAAGAGGGTGCCAGCAGTGTTCCCTTGATCTGGGCTCAACAATAAACATGGTCTCTGACTGCGAGCAGCCTGTGGCTTTCAGAATAAAGGTTAACCAGATCCAGATAGAAACATGTGATTCACTTAACTAATCTTTTGACTCTGGTTAGTCCATGGGTTAACAAGCCCATTTGCATGGTCGACCAGAATACAAAACAAGAAAGCAGTAATAAATTACAATTAACAATACGTAAGAAAGATACAACACAAGTCATATACAAGTACTTACACATATTGAGAGCAATCACAGTCAGAACTATTTAAGAGATGTGATTTGAGTACATTTTTTTTTTAAAAATGTTATATGATCTTGAGCCCAGTATTGAATATGCTAATGAGGGAGGGTTGCAAACAGAATTTGGGACCAGACCCATAGTCTCTATTTTTCTGCCAAGATGCCTAGAAAATAAAAAGACCTTTGATCTAACAAGAACCAGTTAAGGGAATTATATAATCTGCAGTGATGCGTCATGTGCAGATGGGTAACTGGGAGGGAAAGCAGTGATGTGACAAGTACAGGCAGGTAACTGGGAGCGAAAGCAGTGGTATGTCATGTGCAAGCAGGTAACTGGGAGGGAAAGCAGTGTTATGTCATGTGCAAGCAGGTAACTGGGAGGGAAAGCAGTGATGTGTCATGTGCAAGCGGGTAACTGGGAGGGAAAGGAGTGATGTGTCATGTGCAGGTGGGTAACTGGGAGGGAAAGGAGTGATGTGTCATGTGCAAGCAGGTAACTGGGAGGGAAAGCAGTGATGTGTCATGTGCAGGTGGGTAACTGGGAGGGAAAGGAGTGATGTGTCATGTGCAAGCAGGTAACTGGGAGGAAAAGTATACAATTTTGTTGTAAAGGGCTCTCACCCTGGACAGTGCTCCCTCATTTGCCGTGTGATAAAACAGAAGACTGTAGTCCATAACTGGTAAAAAGAAATCTCTGTGCCAACAATTTTCTTGTGACGGGGACCAAAGGATCATTCATTCTATACAGATCGCTGAGCCTAATATGTAGGATTTTAACCATATTCATTCTGTGGGGTCCGTAAGAGAGAGTACTGTCCAGGGTGAGTCCTAAATACTTGAATGTGGAAATCTGTTCAATAGTAGTAGTACCTGCAAGTATTGACAAAGAAAGAATGGAGAGAACATCATGGCCTTCCAAGAATCGGATTTCACCACTAATTGTGTTATGTTTCTATCCATGGCACTCCAATTATTACCTCATGAGTCTTAGCCCATCTGATAGGCTCTAGATACACATGTGACCCAGGATCAAATTTCGTGAATACACCTAGGTCCCAGGAGTCCCTGCTCTCCAGTTCTCCTGTTCTCTTAGTACATCTGAAAGGCTAATGTAACCCCCCTGCAAATGGGGGTTCCCAAAAGACTTCCAGGAGCTTGCTTGAATGCTCCAAGCCTGAATGGTGTTTGGCATTTAAGCCATTTATCAGTGAGTGTTTTTAGAGCCTCTGGTACTGTCTCTTTAAGAGCTGTCTGCTTGCAGACATAATTAGTTTGTATGGGGGGACTGTGTGCTTCTCTGAGTACCACTTGAGCTGCTGCCAATTCACTTCATTTTGCAGTCACTAGGAGTGCAAAGGAACCTATCTGAAAGATGTAACTGTTTGCCAGAAATTATTTAGAGTAATAATGAAATTACAGTTTGTCTAACCTGCTTTCTTTGCAGTCAGAACTGTGTCTGCTAGTTCCCCATTCTAGTTTTGAACTGCTGAACTGGACCAATCAGTGGGGTAAGCTAGCTCTAAAATGGTGCCTTGACGAATCAGAACTTGGACTCATAATCTGAGCCAACCACAAGAGGATTGTATGGGCAGTGACTCTGGGAGATGTAGTTTAGACTTCAGTGCCTTTTGGACCAACAGCAGCAGTCTATTGTGAGTGACAGCCAATCCAGTCAAGAACTGGGAGGAACTCAAAGGAAGTGCCAGTTTTGTCGGTTGGAGCTTCAGTTGAGCTTTGGCAGTGAAGAAGGAAGGAGCCCTGTGCTTTTTCAGTGTGCAGTTTTAGTCAAAAAACGTGTGTAAGGCCCAGAGTTCCGGTCTGCAGCTTGTGTAACAGCTTGTTAGGACTGAATCTGTCCTGTGAAAAGAATCAAAGGATCTCTGAAGAGTAGAAACCAGGCTCACCCTGTAGAAGACTGGAAGAATTGCTGAAAATTGCACTCGGTCTGTCAGGAACTGAATCTGCTGTGTGTTCTCCCGGTATTGTGCAGTAATTAGATCGGGATACAGATGCAGCCTGCCTGGCATAGTACTTTTTTATATGGATGTGTGAAGAGGTTTGTGTACTCCAAGTGAGCCCCTGCTGACATTGAAGGACCCTATCTTATTTGGAGGTCGTGAGTACTAATTCAGGGTTGCTCCTGTTGAATTGCCATATTAAATCCAAATGGAATTACTGTACTGCTGACTGTTTAATTCTCCTTTTCTCTGTGTGAAAGGGCCCCTACCAGCTGCCACGGTTTGGACTAGCCACTAGGGCTTGGGTACCCAGGGACAGTAACTGATAGGGATAGGCCTGCACAGAGCCATAGGTAGATTATTAGAGTGATAAGCTAATTAACCTGATTTCCCCTGTCCTTGTTATATCCCCTAAATAAATCAGAGCTGCTTGTTTCAGCAAAGTTATACTGCCTGAGGTATTTGTCTCATGTTAAAGTACTGTACTGTGATTGTTGCACTGTATCTCATTTCACAGGAGGTCCCAGTGCCGAACCAGACCTGGGGGTAAGTGTATACTGTGAAGGTAATTTGATATATTGTGTGGGCCACTAGTGGGAAGAAAGGGGTGCAGTGTCCCAGAGGGCTGTGACCAAGTTAGTTTAACTATTGCAAACCCTGACCTCTGGGTGGAGGCACCCCATTGGATCCAGGCCCCTCAACCTGTTAGTGGCAAATCAGGCAGGGTAGTAGCCCCTGGGATAGCGCCATCTAGGGGTTACATCTTGGAGGCTAACCGCTGGGATTGTGTGTCCTCTAGTGGCCATATTTGAACCACTGTTAAGAAAAATGGGTACCCGACAGAAGTGGCTGTGCACCGGCTGGTGGAGTGGTGTACTGGGGAGGAGATCGACCCCCAAAATGCTATGCTTATCCTGGACATCCCCCTGGGTATCAATACGGACACTGTGCAGGGAGTACTTTCCAAGGTGGAAGGTTTACAAAACCCTGTGGTGGTGGGTCGGCATGCTAATCTGCTCACCCACACTTTCCTGGCCCTAGTAGAGTTTAAGGATCCCATAGATAGCTCCAAAGTGCCACAGACCATTACCCCAGAGGGAGCCCTCACTGCTTGGAGAGTGATAACTAAGGACAGTAAAGACCTGGGGAATCAGCCCCACCACTATCTGAAACTTTGAGGAGAAATTTGCTAAATGGTTGCTGGGAGAGGGGAAAACTGTGGAGGACTTGAAGAAACTATTCTTGCCACCTGGGGTGTTCCCTCCCAACACCCCTCTCCTGCTCCAGTGCCTCGTAATGGTGGCTGAACCAATGCAGACTCCTATTTCTGCACCTGCCATTAGTCACGACTCTTCCACGAGGTTGAGGATCTTCTCTGGCACCTCCCACCCCCAAGGGAGGATGACTGGGAGACCTGATAGACTATGTTGCCCCCAAGTGCTAGAATGGCAATGCTCGGAAGGTGAAAAGCGAAGAGGGTTAGTGAGAGCTCCAGGTCCTGCCCTGGCTACCATCCGTGCTAAACGGGCCAGTAACCCTGAAGCGACTGCACAGGCCTATCTTGAGGCCTTGGAGAATGTGCATGGGAGCCCAGATTCAGATGAGGACCCATGGTGGAGAGTAAGAGATGCACAACAGTACCAAGGGAGTTGTTGCTGTGTATGTATCTCGGTTGGAAAAATTGTTGCAAGAATGCCTCAGAAAAGGTAGTTTGCCAGCGATTGAACTGGACCGAACCAGACTGGACAGGATCCTTAAGTCTGCCCCTTCTCAGAACTGCTGTTGCTTCAGTTACACCTGGCAGATCGACTGGAATCCCCACCCTCCTATGATGAGTTAATGAGAGAAATTCGAGGAGTTGAGAGAAAAGACGACTCGGAGGACCTGCACCAATAGCCGCGGCTACTACCCGAAGTGACTGAGGGTGACCCATCAAGTGAAGTTCAGGGCAGAGGTTGGCAGTCAATGAGTGCTCTGACAAGGAAAAAGATATGTCACAATGGGGCGAACTGTTGAGAGAGATCCGGAATTCAAAACAGTCCCTTTATGAAGGCCACGCCTGCAAGTACGGGCCCTGACCTATATCCGACTGCATCTGCTATGGGGGTGGGGTACCCACCCATGTATCTCCTGCTGATAACAGCTCCGAACTCGATTCCTTGACCATGGAAGTGAGAAACTGACGAGATGTCTCCAAATGCTTATCACGCCGCAGACAGAGATGGCACCAAGGTTTCCAGTTAGTAATACCCCGCCCTGGCTCCCAGTGTGGCGCCCGGCCAGCTCAAACTCCAGAAAGTATGTTTGCTATAATTGTGGGAAAGATGGGCACATGAAAGGGAATGCCAGTCCCAAAAGACACTGACAAAGTTGCATATAGGCTACAAGGAGAGCTTGGAGAAGAAATCAGTGGTTAAGAGGTGCACGATATGATCCCAGTGAGGGCACCAAAAATGCTAATTCACGTCCTTTTGTGGCAAGGTCAGTTGCCCAGGCCCCACACCGCCTCCAGACTGGTCCAGAATAGTGGGTCCCTCCATGGAGACCACTGTAAAGGTGAACGGAGTGTCTACAAGAGCTATATTAGACAGTGGCTCCCAAGTGACAATTATGTTCCAAGATTGGTATCAGAAGCATTTGTCAGACGTACCTACAACCATTAGAAGGACTGCATGTATGGGGTTAATGAGAAGGCCTACCCCTATTCCGGTGTATATCCGATTTGGTTGTCTTCTTCCCACTCCGTGCTGGAGTGGCCGAACAAGTAGAGACTCTAGCCTTAGTGTGTCCCCCACTGACTGTATGATGGTGTCCTTTGTTGATTGGAACAAATGCTCATATGTTCGGAAGGCTGGCACAGTTGTGTTATGAAAACAGGGGTCAAAGACTAGTAGAGCTTTAAGTTCGGCTTTAATTAAGAAGGCCTATGAGGCACAGAGAGATGCTGAAAAACAGAACCAGAGGAACCGGTCGGAATTGTATGGAAGAAGGATCCTGAGTCTCTGATCCTGGCGCCAAATGCCCAGTGTACCTTACAGGGAGAGGTCCGTATCAGAAAGGATGTTAAGAATAAAATATTAATGTTGGATGCACCAGGCGATGGAAAATTGCCAGAGGGACTGCTGGTCAAGCCTAGTATTTTGCCCGCTAGAGCCCATGCTTATGCCAGAAGGGTAATGGTCCAAGTTCATAATGTGTCTGAAAGAGACATTCGAAAACAGAGGTTGCATCCTGGCTAATGTGCATTGTGCAGACACTGCAGTGCTACCCAGCAGCAAGAGTTCAAGGAAGAATGACAGAGTAACGCCTGACTTGTTTGATTTCGCACTCCCGCTGCCAGCTGAATGGAAAGTGAAGATCAGTGAGAAGCTTGCCCAGAGAGACCAGGTGTTTTCTTTAAAGGAATGGGATGTAGGATGGTGCAAGGGCTGAGCACAATATCCGGCTGCATGACGAAGACCATTTGATGAGGTCTCGACGCCCTGGCACCTGCTGACATAGATGATGTGAGACGCATCTGCAAGAGATGTTAGCTGCTGGTGTAATACAAGAATCCAGAAGCCCTTATGCTTCCCCATTGTGGTAGTGAGGAAAAGAATGGAACAGTAAGGATGTGTGGATTATCGACCTTAAACCGCGGACTATCCTGATCAGTACACAATGCCCCGCATTCAGGATGCTTTGACTGCCTAAACGGGAGCAAGTGGTTCTGTGCTGGATCTCGCAGTGGGTACTATCAGATCCCGATGGCCCCAGAGGACCGTGAAAAGACAGCTCTTATCTGTCCGCTTGGCTTCTATGAATTCATGAGGATGCCTCAAGGTTTCAGGTGCCCCAGCCACTTTTCAACGATTGATGGAGGCGAGTGGGGACATGAACTTACTAGGTGCCTGGTATACCTAGATGATGTTATTGTGTTGGCAGCTCACTGGAGGAACATGAGAGCAGATTATTTAAGGTATTGGACCGCCTGGAGGACTTTGGCCTTAAACTGTCCATTGATAAGTGTCAATTTTTCAAACATCAGTAAAGTATGTGGGACACATAGTATCCACCGAGGAATAGAGACCGACCCAAGTAAGTTGAGGCCTTGACCACCTGGCCACAGCCCAAAATCTAAAAGAACTGCAAAGATTCCTGGGATTCTGTGGTTATTATCAGGCTTCATCAAGGACTATTCAAGAGTGATCCGCCTTTACTTAACCTTACTCAAGGGTATCCCCCAACCCACAAAAAACCACAAAGTCAGCGTCCCTCAAGACTGAAAGAGTGTATTTTCATCCGAGTGAAGTATTTAGAGCCCGCTGGACTCCTGATTGTGAGACTGCTTTTCATGAGATCATATATCAACTTACCCATGCTCCAGTGCTGGCCTATGCCGATCCAAGAAAACCTTCGTCCTGCACACTGATGCTAGCTTGCAAGGGTTGGGGGCTGTGTTGTACCAAGAGCCGAGAATGGCCTGAGACCAGTGGCCTTTGCCAGTAGGAGCCTGACCCCATCCGAAAAGAACTATCCTGTACATAAGTTAGAGTTCCTAGCTTTGAAGTGGGCTATTGTTGACCAATTCCATGAGTACTTGTATGGGGCTAAAATACTAGTAAAACTGACAATAATCCTTTGACCTATGTGCAGACCTCAGCTAAGTTGGATGCCACTGGCCATAGGTGGCTTTCTGCATTATCTACATATGACTATCCTCGAATACCGAGCAGGTCTGAACCACATAGATGCTGATGCTCTCTCCCGGAGGCCTGTTCCCCAGAATGATTGGGTCCATTGGCAGAACCTGACATTCGGGCACTCTGCCGGAAGTTTGACAGGGAGGAACAAATGTCCACGGACGCAGTGGACTGCATGGTGGATTGCTTGGGAGCCTCTGAGAATTGCATACCTGCTGCTTTTGCCACTTTCTGCAATAGACATTGGTGCACTGCCTCAGCTGGACAATGACAGTGATTCGGGGGCTCAATCCCGATCCCATGATCAAAGCAGCTTTAGAAGCCCTCTATGCAGGAAAAGATGTGTCCAAATTACGCCCACTGATTTGAGAACTGCACTGTTATACAAAGAAGGTCCTAAGTTGAAACTGATCAATAAACTGTTATACAGAGAAACAGTAGACAGAGGGGACAAGTAGACAAACAACAACTAGTGCTGCCCACTGCCTTCGAGACTCAGTACTGAGGTCCTTGCACAACCACATGGGGCACCTTGGTATAGACAGAACACTTGACTTGGTGAGATCCAGATTCTATTGGCCTAAGATGGGGCTGATGTGAGCAACACATTCGAACTTGTAGTCGCTGCTTACAGAGGAAAGCTTTTGCCCCAGAGGGCTGCCCCTTTGTTAACATCACCACCAGTGCACCCATGGAGCTGGTCTGTATTGATTTTCTAAGTTTGGAGTCAGATCAAAGAAATATCAGTAATGTGCTGGTGGTCACTGACCATTTCACGAGATATGCCCAAGCTTTCCCACCAAAGACCAGAAAGCATCCACTGTGGCCAAAGTACTTGTAGAAACTTTTTTGTTCACTATGGGCTCCAAGAATCCATTCTGATCAAGGAGAGACTTTGAGAGTCGTCTGATCAAAGAGATGCTTTCTCTGTGGGGAGGCGAAAGTCCAGAACCACTCCTACCACCCCAGGGGACCCACAGCCTGAGCGTTTCAACCGCACTTTGCTAGATATGCTAGGCACCCTGCACCCAAAGGACAAGCCTAGATGGAGCCAACAAATTAGCACCCTGGTACATGCTTATAACTGCACCAAAAGTGATGCCACTGGATTCTCCCCTACCGCCTGATGTTTGGAAGAGAGCTCGCACTACCAGTAGATGTGTGTTTTGGGGTCTCTCCTGATGGGGTTCAGGCTGACAACTATTTACAGTATGTAAAAGTTAAAGGCCCAGCTAACTCATGCGTACCAACTGGCTCAAACCATGGCTGCCAAAAGAAATCTGGCCAACAAAGAAAGGTATGATAAAAGGTGAAAGCACAGGAACTCCAGGAGGGAGATCGGTATTGCTAAGAAATCTGGGATTGCATGGCAAGCACAAGATTGCTGACAGATGGCACCATCTCCCTCACATTGTAGTGGGCAAACTAGATGATCTGCCAGTTTACAAAGTAAGGCCTGAGAATAATTCAAAGATGTAAAAACAATGCATAGAAATCATTTACTGCCCATTGGGCAAATCTTAATTGAGTCTGAGCCCTAGAAGATGCCCCCTCTGGACCAGTGACTAGAGCTGCTGCTAAGAAAAGATCAAGAAAGTCTGCACCTACAGAAGCAAAGTTAAAGTGTTCCCTCCACAAGTCCCAGTTGAGCATGACTGTCAGTCCATATCGGAAGAAAGTGAGAGTGACTTTGAATACTATCCTTCTTACGAACTGAGTCAATTGTTTCGGGGCAATCCCTAGTCAATACTGGAGACAAAGCTGGGCCTTCTGGACTGTTTAAGCCCCAGCTTCATCCCTGGACCAATGCTCCCAGAAAGTGAAGTGCAAAGCATCAGATCAGATGAAATGGAATCATTGTGCATGGTTGAACTGTTTGAGCTTTCAGGAGAAAATGATAGATTGGGGCAGACTGGTGATACACCCAACAAGAAGAGTATTTTGAGTGCCCTGACAGTCCACTGCCAGTGTCCGAAAGCTTCCATGCGAGCCAAATGTTGTGGACTCAGAAACTGTAACTCCTGGAGCTGAAAGTGCCCCAAGTTCTAGCCCTCTACCCCATGGAGACTCCCTGACAAGTGTGGACAATGCTGAAAATGAGGCTCAGAGTGCAGAGACTATAACAGTTCCCCTAGAAAGACTGGTCGAGCTGTAAAGCCTGTGGTGCACCTCAGTTATGATTCACTTGGGAGGCCTGTGGACTTGCCTCTCAATGTTGTCCATAAAGGAGTGTATGGTCCCCGAGCTCATTGCCCAAACTGAGCATCAGTGCTAACTCCAAGTTACTTGTGTTGCCCTCTACAGTATGGTGCCCTTGCCCCATCCATCCCAAGGTAACTGATGGGAAGGGCCCCCTCTTCAGGTTTCATGTACAAGAGGTAATAACTTGAGTTATGGTACAATGTATGTAATACTGTGTAAAGAGTGACGTACTGCAATGTTTCAGAAATGTGTTCTTGGTAAAATGATATATTGACTGATGATTACATATGCGAGCCTAATGCAAATGTATATGGTTGCAGTTGAAACTTATGGGGGTACTTGCTTGACGCGGACGTCAAGCTTTCCCAGGCCAGGAAGGGTGTAACCCCCCTGCAAATGGGGGTTCCCAAAAGACTTCCAGGAGCTTGCTTGAATGCTCCAAGCCTGAATGGTGTTTGGCATTTAAGCCATTTATCAGTGAGTGTTTTTAGAGCCTCTGGTACTGTCTCTTTAAGAGCTGTCTGCTTGCAGACATAATTAGTTTGTATGGGGGACTGTGTGCTTCTCTGAGTACCACTTGAGCTGCTGCCACTCACTTCATTTTTGCAGTCACTAGGAGTGCAAAGGAACCTATCTGAAAGATGTAACTGTTTGCCAGAAATTATTTAGAGTAATAATGAAATTACAGTTTGTCTAACCTGCTTTCTTTGCAGTCAGAACTGTGTCTGCTAGTTCCCCATTCTAGTTTTGAACTGCTGAACTGGACCAATCAGTGTGGGGTAAGCTAGCTCTAAAATGGTGCCTTGGACGAATCAGAACTTGACTCATAATCTGAGCCAACCACAAGAGGATTGTATGGCAGGTGACTTGGAGATGTAGTTTAGACTTCAGTGCCTTTTTGACCAACAGCAGCAGTCTATTGTGAGTGACAGCCAATCCAGTCAAGAACTGGGAGGAACTCAAAGGAAGTGCCCAGTTTTGTCGGTTGGAGCTTCCAGTTGAGCTTTGGCAGTGAAGAAGGAAGAGCCCTGTGCTTTTTCAGTGTGCAGTTTTAGTCAAAAACGTGTGTAAGGCCCAGAGTTCCGGTCTGCAGCTTGTGTAACAGCTTGTTAGGACTGAATCCGTCCTGTGAAAAGAATCAAAGGATCTCTGAAGAGTAGAAACCAGGCTCACCCTGTAGAAGACTGGAAGAATTGCTGAAAATTGCACTCGGTCTGTCTGAGAACTGAATCTGCTGTGTTCTCCGGGTATTGTGCAGTAATTGCGATCGGGATACAGATGCAGCCTGCCTGGCATAGTACTTTCTTTTATATGGATGTGTGAAGAGGTTTGTACCTCAAGTGAGCCCTGCTGACATTGAAGGACCCTATCTTATTTGGAGGTCGTGGAGTACTAATTCAGGGTTGCTCCTGTTGAATTGCCATATTAAATCAAATGGAATTACTGTACTGCTTGACTGTTTAATTCTCCTTTCTCTGTGTGAAAGGGCCCCTACCAGCTGCCACGGTTTGGACTAGCCACTAGGGCTTGAGGTACCCAGGGACAGTAATTGATAGGGATAGCCTGTGCACAGAGCCATAGGGTGATTAATAGAGTGATAAGCTAATTAACCTGATTTCCCTGTCCTTGTTATATCCCCCTAAATAAATCAGAGCTGCTTGTTTCAGCAAAGTTATACTGCCTGAGTGTATTTGTCTATGTTAAGCACTGTACTGTGATTGTTGCACTGTATCTCATTTCACAGGAGGTCCCAGTGCGGAACCAGACCTGGGGGTAAGTGTATACTGTGAAGGTAATTCTGATATATTGTGTGGGCCATTAGTAGGGAAGAAAGGGGTTGCAGTGTCCCAGAGGGCTGTGACCAGTTAGTTTAACTATTGCAACCCTGACCTCTGGGTGGAGGCACCCGCCATTGGATCCAGGCCCTCAACCTGTTAGTGGCAAATCAGGCAGGGTAGTAGCCCCTGGGATAGCGCCATCTAGGGGTTACATCTTGAGGCTAAACCGCTGGGATTGTGTGTCCTCTAGTGGCCATATTTACGAACCACTGTTAAGAAAAAATGGGTACCCCGACAGAAGTGGCTGTGCACGGCTGGTGGAGTGGTGTACTGGGGAGGAGATCGACCCCAAAATGCTATGCTATCCTGGACATCCCTGGGTATCAATACGGACACTGTGCAGGGAGTACTTTCCAAGGTGGAAGGTTTACAAAACCCTGTGGTGGTGGGTCGGCATGCTAATCTGCTCACCCACACTTTCCTGGCCTAGTAGGTTTAAGGATCCCATAGATAGCTTCAAAGTGCCACAGACCCATTACCCAGAGGAGCCCTCACTGCTTGGAGAGTGACACTAAGGACAGTAAAGACCGAGGGGAATCAGCCCCACCACTATCTGAAACTTTTGAGGAGAAATTTGCTAAATGGTTGCTGGAGGGAAAACTGTGGAGGACTTGAAGAAACTATTCTGCCACCTGGGGGTGTTCCTCCCCAACACCTCTCCTGCTCCAGTGCCCGTAATGGTGGCTGAACCAATGCAGACTCCTATTTCTGCACCTGCCATTAGTCACGACTCTTACCGAAGGTTGAGGATCTTCTCTGGCACCTCCCCACCCCCAAGGGAGGATGACTGGGAGACCTGGATGACTATGTTGCCCCCAAGTGCTAGAATGGCAATGCTCGGAAGGTGAAAGCGAAGAGGGTTAGTGAGAGCCCCGAGGTCCTGCCCTGGCTACCATCCGCATGCTAAACGGGCCAGTAACCCTGAACGACTGCCAGGCCTATCTTGGGCCTTGGAGAATGTATGGGGAGCCCAGATTCAGATGAGGACCTATGGTGGAGAGTAAGAGATGCACAACAGTACCAAGGGGAGTTGTTGTCTGTGTATGTATCTCGGCTGGAAAATTGTTGCAAGAATGCCTCAGAAAAGGTAGTTTGCCAGCGATTGAACTGGACGAACCAGACTGGACAGGATCCTTAAGTCTGCCCCCTTCTCAGAACTGCTGTTGCTTCAGTTACACCTGGCAGATCGACTGGAATCTGCACCCTCCTATGATGAGTTAATGAGAGAAATTGAGGAGTTGAGAAAAGACGACCGGGAGGGACCTGCACCAATAGCTGGCCTCGTGACCGAAGTGACTGAGGGTGACCCATCAAGTGAAGTTCAGGGGCAGAGGTTGGCAGTCAATGATGCTCTGACAAGGAAAAGATATGTCACAATGAGGCGAACTGTTGAGAGAGATCCGGGAATTCAAAAACAGTCCTTTATGAAGGATACGCCTGCAAGTGCAGACTGACCTATATCCGACTGCATCTGCTAGGGGTGGGGTACCACCCATGTATCTCTCCTGCTGATAACAGCTCCGAACTCGATTCTTGACCATGGAAGTGGAGAAACTTAATGATGTCTCCAAATGCTTATCCGCCGGAGACAGAGATGGCACCAAGGTTTCCAGTTAGTAATACCCCGCTCTGGCTCCCGTGTGGCGCCCGGCCAGCTCAAACTCCAGAAAGTATGTTTTGCTATAATTGTGGGAAAGATGGGCACATGAAAGGGAATGCCAGTCCCCAAAAGACACTGACAAAGTTGCATATAGGCTACAAGGAGAGCTTGGAGAAGAAATCAGTGGTTAAGAGGTGCATTACATGATCCCAGTGAGGGCACCAAAAATGCTAATTGCGTCCTTTGTGGCAAGGTCAGTTGCCCAGGCCCCCACTACCGCCTCTCCAGACTGGTCCAGAATAGTGGGTCCTCCATGGAGACCACTGTAAAGGTGGGACCGGAGGTGTCTACAGAGCTTATATTAGACAGTGGCTCCCAAGTGACAATTATGTTCCAAGATTGGTATCAGAAGCATTTGTCAATGCCGACTTTACAACCATTAGAAGGACTGCATGTATGGGGTTTAGTGAGAAGGCCTACCCCTATTCGGGGTATATCCGAATTTGGCTGTCTTTCCCCACCTCCATGTGGCTGGAGTGGCCGAACAAGTAGAGACCCTAATGTTGTGTCCCCCCCACTGGACTGTATGATGGTGTCCCTTTGTTGATTGGAACAAATGCTCATATGTTCGAAGGCTGGCACAGTTGTGTTATGAAAAACAGGGGTCAAAGACTAGTAGAGCTTTTAAGAGTTCCGGGCTTTAATTAAGTAGGCCTATGAGGCAGAGAGAGATGCTGAAAAACAGAACCAGAGGAACCGGTCGGAATTGTATGGAAGAAGGATCCTGAGTCTCTGATCCTGGCGCCAAATGCCCAGTGTACCTTACAGGGAGGTCCGTATCAGAAAGGATGTTAAGAATAAAATATTAATGTTGGATGCACCAGGCGATGGAAAATTGCCAGAGGGACTGCTGGTCAAGCCTAGTATTTGCCGCTAGAGCCCATGCTTATACCAGAAGGGTAATGGTCCAAGTTCATAGTGTCTGAAAGAGACATTCGAGTAAACAGGAGGTTGCATCCTGGCTAATGTGCATTGTTGCAGACACTGCAGTGCTACCCAGCAGCAAGAGTTCAAGGAAGAATGACAGAGCTTGACTTGTTTGATTGCCGACTCTCGCTGCCAGCTGGAATGGAAAGTGAAGATCAGTGAGAAGCTTGCCCAGAGAGACCAGGTGTTTTCTTTAAAGGAATGGGATGTAGGATGCGTGCAAGGGCTGAGCACAATATCCGGCTGCATGCGAAGACCATTTCGTGAGAGGTCTCGACGCCTCATAACCTGCTGACATAGATGATGGAGACGCATCTGCAAAAGAGATGTTAGAAGGCTGGTGTAATAAGAAACCGTAGTCTTTATGCTTCCCCATTGTGGTAGTGGAGGAAAAGAATGGAACAGTAAGGATGTGTGGATTATCGCACCTTAAACGGCGGACTATCCTGATCAGTACACAATGCCCGCATTCAGGATGCTTTGGACTGCCTAAGCGGAGCAAGTGGTTCTCTGTGCTGGATCTCCGCAGTGGGTACTATCAGATCCCGAGTGGCCCCAGAGGACCGTGAGGAAGACAGCCTTTATCTGTCCGCTGGCTTCTACATGAATTCATGAGGATGCCCTGGTGATTTCTTAGGTGCCCCAGCCACTTTTCAACGATTGATGAGCGTGCAGGGGACATGGAACCACGAGTGCTGGGTACCTAGATGATGTTATTGTGTTTGGCAGTCACTGAGGAACATGAGACAGATTATTTAAGGTATTGGACGCCTGGAGACTTTGGCCTTAAACTGTCCATTGATAAGTGTCAATTTTTTCAAACATAGTAAAGTATGTGGGACACATAGTATCCACCGAGGAATAGAGACCGACCCAAGTAAAGTTGAGGCCTTGACCACCTGGCCACAGCCCAAAAATCTAAAGAACTGCAAAGATTCCTGGGATTCTGTGTTATTATCGAAGCTTCATCAAGGACTATTCAAGAGTGATCCAGCCCTTCTAGCTAACCTTACTCAAGGGTATCCCCAACCCAAAAATACCAAAAGTCAGCGTCCCTCAAGACTGAAAGAGTGTATTTTCATCCATTGAAGTATTTCGGTCTGCTTGACCCTGATTGTGAGACTGCTTTTCATGAGATCATATATCAACTTTACCCATGCTCCAAAAGGGCCTATGCCGATCTAAGAAAACCTTACGCCCTGCACACTGATGCTAGCTTGCAAGGGTTGGGGCTGTGTTGTACCAAGAGCACGAGAATGGCCTGGAGACCAGTGGCCTTTGCCAGGGAGCCTGACCCCATCCGAAAAGAACTATCCTGTACATAAGTTAGAGTTCTAGCTTTGAAGTGGGCTATTGTTGACCAATTCCATGAGTACTTGTATGGGGCTAAAATACTAGTAAAACTGACAATAATCCTTGAATTCCATGTGCAGTCCTCAGCAAGTTGGATGCCACTGGCCATAGGTGGCTTTCTGCATTATCTACATATGACTATGCTCTGAATCGCGAGCAGGTCTGAACCACATAAGATGCTGATGCTCTCTCCGGAGGCCTGTTTCCCCAGAATGATTGGGTCCGATTGGCGAACCTGACATTGGGCACCCGCCGGAAGTTTGACAGGGAGGAAACAATGTCCACGGACGAGTGGACTGCATGGTGGATTGCTTGGAGCCTCTGAGAATTGCATACTGCTGCTTATTGCCACTTTTCTGCAGTCAGACATTGGTTGCACTGCCTCAGCTGGACAATGACAGTATTCGGCTGGCTCAATCCCGCGATCCCATGATCAAAGCAGCTTTAGAAGCCCTCATGCAGGAAAAGATGTGTCCAAATTACGCCCACTGATTTGAGAACTGCACTGTTATACAAAGAAGGTCCTAAGTTGAAACTGATCAATAAACTGTTATACAGAGAAACAGTAGACAGAGGGGACAAGTAGACAATCAACAACTAGTGCTGCCCACTGCCTTTCGAGACTCAGTACTGAGGTCCTTGCACAACCATAGGAACCTTGGATAGACAGAGACACTTGACTTGGTGAGATCCAGATTCTATTGGCCTAAGATGGGGCTGATGTGGAGCAACACATTCGAACTTGTAGTCGCTGCTTACAGAGGAAAGCTTTGCTCAGAGGGCTGCCCCCTTGTTAACATCACCACCAGTGCACCCATGGAGCTGGTCTGTATTGATTTTCTAAGTTTGGAGTCAGATCAAAGAAATATCAGTAATGTGCTGGTGGTCACTGACCATTTCACGAGATATGCCCAAGCTTTCCCCACCAAAGACCAGAAAGCATCCACTGTGGCCAAAGTACTTGTAGAAAACTTTTTTGTTCACTATAGGGCTCCACAAAGAATCCATTCTGATCAAGGGAGAGACTTTGAGAGTCGTCTGATCAAAGAGATGCTTTCTCTGTGGGGAGTGCGAAAGTCCAGAACCACTCCTTACCACCCCCAGGGGGACCCACAGCCTGAACGTTTCAACCGCACTTTGCTAGATATGCTAGGCACCCTGCACCCAAAGGACAAGCCTAGATGGAGCCAACAAATTAGCACCCTGGTACATGCTTATAACTGCACCAAAAGTGATGCCACTGGATTCTCCCCTACCGCCTGATGTTTGGAAGAGAAGCTCACTACCAGTAGATGTGTGTTTTGGGGTCTCTCCTGATGGGGTTCAGGCTGACAACTATTTACAGTATGTGCAAAAGTTAAAGGCCCAGCTAACTCTATGTGTACTAACTGGTTCAAACCATGGCTGCCAAAAGAAATCTGGCCAACAAAGAAAGGTATGATAAAAGGTGAAAGCACAGGAACTCCAGGAGGGAGATCGGGTATTGCTAAGAAATCTGGGATTGCATGGCAAGCACAAGATTGCTGACAGATGGCCACCATCTCCCTCACATTGTAGTGGGCAAACTAGATGATCTGCCAGTGTACAAAGTAAGGCCTGAGAATAATTCAAAGATGTAAAACAATGCATAGAAATCATTTACTGCCCATTGGGCAAATCTTAATTGAGTCTGAGCCCTAGAAGATGCCCTCTGGACCAGTGACTAGAGCTGCTGCTAAGAAAAGATCAAGAAAGTCTGCACTACAGAAGCAAAGTTAAAGTGTTCCTCCACAAGTCCCAGTTGAGCATGACTGTCAGTCCATATCGGAAGAAAGTGAGAGTGACTTTGAATACTATCCTTCTTACGAACTGAGTCAATTGTTTCAGGGCAATCCCTAGTCAATACTGGAGACAAAGCTGGGCCTTCTGGACTGTTAAGCCTCAGCTTCATCCCTTGAGCCAATGCTCCCAGAAAGTAGTGCAAGCATCAGATCAGATGAAATGGAATCATTGTGCATGGTTGAACTGTTTGAGCTTTCAGGGGAGGAAATGATAGATTAGGGCAGACTGGTGATACACCGAACAAGAAGAGTATTTTGAGTGCCCTGACAGTCCACTGCCAGTGTCCGAGAAGCTCTCCATCGAGCCAAATGTTGTGGACTCCAGAAACTGTAACTCCTGGAGCTGAAAGTGCCCCAAGTTCTAGCCTCTCTACCCCATGGAGACTCCCTGACAAGTGTGGACAATGCTGAAAATGAGGCTCAGAGTGCAGAGACTATAACAGTTCCCCTAGAAAGACTGGTTGAGCTGTAAAGCCTGTGGTGCACCTCAGTTATGATTCACTTGGGAGGCCTGTGACTTGCCTCTCAATGTTGTCCATAAAGGAGTGTATGTGTCCCGAGCTCATTGCCCAAACTGAGCATCAGTGCTAACTCCAAGTTACTTGTGTTGCCCTCTTAGTATGGTGCCCTTGCCCCATCCATCCCAAGGTAACTGATAGGGAAGGCCCCTCTCTTCAGGTTTCATGTACAAGAGGTAATAACTTAGTTATGGTACAATGTGTATGTAATACTGTGTAAAGAGTGACGTATGCAATGTTTCAGAAATGTGTTCTTGGTAAAATGATATATTGACTGATGATTACATATGCGAGCCTAATGCAAATGTATATGGTTGCAGTTGAAACTTTGGAGTACTTGCTTGACGCGGACGTCAAGCTTTCCCAGGCCAGGAAAGGGTGTAACCCCCTGCAAATGGGGGTTCCCAAAAGACTTCCAGGAGCTTGCTTGAATGCTCCAAGCCTGAATGGTGTTTGGCATTTAAGCCATTTATCAGTGAGTGTTTTAGAGCCTCTGGTACTGTCTCTTTAAGAGCTGTCTGCTTGCAGACATAATTAGTTGTATGGGGGACTGTGTGCTCTCTGAGTACCACTTGAGCTGCTGCCATTCACTTCATTTTTAGTCACTAGGAGTGAAGGGAACCTATCTGAAGATGTAACTGTTTGCCAGAAATTATTTAGAGTAATAATGAAATTACAGTTTGTCTAACCTGCTTTCTTTGCAGTCAGAACTGTAGTCTGCTAGTTCCCCATTCTAGTTTTGAACTGCTGAACTGGACCAATCAGTGTGGGGGTAAGCTAGCTCTAAAATGGTGCCTTGGACGAATCAGAACTTGGACTCATAATCTGAGCCAACCACAAGAGGATTGTATGGGCAGTGACTCTGGGAGATGTGGTTTAGACTTCAGTGCCTTTTTGGACCAACAGCAGCAGTCTATTGTGAGTGACAGCCAATCCAGTCAAGAACTGGGAGGAACTCAAAGAAGTGCCCAGTTTTGTCGGTTGGAGCTTCAGTTGAGCTTTGGCAGTGAAGAAGAAGAGCCCTGTGCTTTTCAGTGTGCAGTTTTAGTCAAAAACGTGTAAGGCCCAGAGTTCCGGTCTGCAGCTTGTGTAAAGCTTGTTAGGACTGAATCCGTCCTGTGAAAAGAATCAAAGGATCTCTGAAAGTAGAAACCAGGCTCACCCTGTAGAAGACTGGAAGAATTGCTGAAAATTGCACTCGGTCTGTCAGGAACTGAATCTGCTGTGTGTTCTCCGGGTATTGTGCAGTAGTGCGATCGGGATACAGATGCAGCCTGCCTGGCATAGTACTTTCTTTTATATGGATGTGTGAAGAGGTTTGTGTACTTCAAGTGAGCCCTTCTGACATTGAAGGACCCTATCTTATTTGGAGGTCGTAGTACTAATTCAGGGTTGCTCCTGTTGGATTGCCATATTAAATCCAAATGGAATTACTGTACGCTGACTGTTTAATTCTCCTTTTCTCTGTGTGAAAGGGCCCTACCAGCTGCCACGGTTTGGACTAGCCACTAGGGCTTGGGGTACCAGGGACAGTAACTGATAGGGATAGGCCTGTGCACAGAGCCATAGGTAGATTATTAGAGTGATAAGCTAATTAACCTGATTTCCCCTGTCCTTGTTATATCCCTAAATAAATCAGAGCTGCTTGTTTCAGCAAAGTTATACTGCCTGAGGTATTTGTCTATGTTAAAATTGTACTGTGATTGTTGCACTGTATCTCATTTCACAGGAGGTCCCAGTGCCGGAACCAGACCTGGGGTAAGTGTATACTGTGAAGGTAATTCTGATATATTGTGAAAAATTATGCAAGAATGCTCAGAAAAGGAAGCTCTGTCAGCCATTGAACTGGACCGAACCAGACTGGACAGGATCCTAAGTCTGCCCCTTCTCAGAAACTGCTGCTACCAGTTACACCTGGCAGATCGACTGAAATCCCCACCCTCCTCATGATGAGTTAATGAGAAATTAGAGTTGAGAAAAGACGACCTCGGAGGGACCTGCACAATAGCTCGCGGCTAAGACCCCGAAAGTGACTGAGGGTGACCCATCAAGTGAAGTTCAGGGCAGAGGTTGGCAGTCAATGAGTGCTCTGACAAGGAAAAGATATGTCACAATGGGGCGAACTGTTGAGAGAGATCAAAATTCAAAAACAGTCCTTTATGAAGGCCACGCCTGCAAGTACAGAGCCCTGACCTATATCCGACTGCATTCTATGGGGGTGGGGTACCCCACACGTATCTCTAGCTGATAACAGCTCCGAACTCGATTCCTGACCATGGAAGTGGAGAAACTGACGATGTCTCAAATGCTTATCATCACGCAGACAGAGATGGCACAGGTTTCCAGTTAGTAATACGCCCTGGCTTACAGTGTGGGCATACCGGTAGCTCAAACTCCAGAAAGTATCTTTTGCTAATTGTGGGAAGATGGGCACATGAAAGGAATGCCAGTCCCAAAAGACACTGACAAAGTTGCATATAGGCTACAAGGAGAGCTGGAGAAGAAACTGTGGTTAAGAGGTGCACGATACGATCCCAGTGAGGGCACCAAAATGCTAATTCACGCCCTTGTAGCAAGGTCAGTTGCCCAGAGCCCCTACTACCGCCTCCAGACTGGTCCAGAATAGTGGGTCCTCCATGGAGACCACTGATAAAGGTGAACGGAGGTGTCTACAAGAGCTATATTAGACAGTGGCTCCCAAGTGACAATTATGTTCCAAGATTGGTATCAGAAGCATTTGTCAGACGTACCCACAACCATTAGAAGGACTGCATGTATGGGGTTAGAGAAAGAAGGTACCCCTATTCAGGTATATACCGACTTGGCTGTCTTTCTCCCCACTGGCTGGAGTGGCTTAACAAGTAGAGACCTAGCCTTAGTGTGTCCCCACTGACTGTATGATGGTGTCCCTTGTTGATTGGAACAAATGCTCATATGTTCGGAAGGCTGGCACAGTTGTGTTATGAAAAACAGGGTCAAAGACTAGTAGAGCTTTTAAGAGTTCGGCTTTAATTAAGAAGGCCTATGAGGCACAGAGAGATGCTGAAAAACAGAACCAGAGGAACCGGTCGGAATTGTATGGGAAGAAGGACTTGAGTCTCTGATCCACACGCCAAATGCCCAGTGTACCTTACAGGGAGAGGTCCAGATCAGAAAGGATGTTAAGAATAAAATATTAATGTTGAATGCACCAGGCGATGGAAAATTGCCAGAGGGACTGCTGGTCAAGCTCTAGTATTTTGCCTACAGAGCCCATGCTTATGCCAGAAGGGTAATGGTCCAAGTTCATAATGTGTCTGAAAGAGACATTCAGTAAACAGAGGTTGCATCCTAGCTAATGTGCATTGTACAGACTGCAGTGCTACCCAGCAGCAAGAGTTCAGGAAGAATGACAGAGTAACGCCGACTTGTTTGATTTCGGCACCCCGCTGCCAGCTGAATGGAAAGTGAAGATCAGTGAGAAGCTTGCCCAGAGAGACCAGGTGCTTTTTTAAAGGAATGGGATGTAGGATGGTGCAAGGGCTGAGCACAATATCCGGCTGCATGACGAAAGACCATTTAGAGAGAGGTCTCGACGCCTGGCACCTAATGACATAGATGATGTGAGACAGCATCTGCAAGAGATGTTAACTGCTGGTGTAATACAAGAATCCAGAAGCCCTTATGCTTCCCCCATTGTGGTAGTGAGGAAAAGAATGGAACAGTAAGGATGTGTGTGGATTATCGCACCTTAAACCGGCGGACTATCCTAGATCAGTACACAATGCCCCGCATTCAGGATGCTTTGACTGCCTAAACGGGAGCAAGTGGTTCGAAAGGGATCGCAGGGTACTATCAGGATCCCGATGGCCCCAGAGGACCGTGAAAGACAGCCTTGATCTGCTCCGCTAGCTTCGATGAATTCATGAGGATGCTCAAGGGATTTCAGGTGCCCCAGCCACTTTTCAACGATTGATGGAGCGTGCAGTGGGGACATGAACTTACTAGAGTGCCTGGTATACCTAGAGATGTTATTGTGTTGGCAGCTCACTCGAGGAACAGGAGCAGATTATTTAAGGTATTGGACCGCCTGGAGGACTTTGGCCTTAAACTGTCCATTGATAAAGTGTCAATTTTTCAAACATCAAAAGTATGTGGGACACATAGTATCCACCCAGGAATAGAGACCGACCCAAGTAAAGTTGAGGCCTTGACCACCTGGCCACAGCCCAAAATCTAAAAGAACTGCAAAGATTCCTGAAATTCTGTGGTTATTATCGAATGCTCATCAAGGACTATTCAAAGAGCATCCGCCTTTACTTAACCTTACTCAAGGGTATCCCCAACCCACAAAAATACCAAAGTCAGCGTCCCTCAAGACTGAAAGAGTGTATTTTCATCCGAGTGAAGTATTTGGAGCCCGCTGGACTCTGATTGTGAGACTACGTTCATGAGATCATATATCAACTTACCCATGCTCCAGTGCTGGCCTATGCCGATCCAAGAAAACCTTACGTCCTGCACACTGATGCTAGCTTGCAAGGGTTGGGGGCTGTGTTGTACCAAAACCGCGAGAATGGCCTGAGACCAGTGACCCTTGCCAGTAGGAGCCTGACCCCATCAGAAAAGAACTATCCTGGTACATAAGTTAGAGTTCCTAGCTTTGAAGTGGGCTATTGTTGACCAATTCCATGAGTACTTGTATGAGGCTAAAATACTAGTAAAACTGACAATAATCCTTTGACCTATGTGCAGACCTCAGCTAAGTTGGATGCCACTGACCATAGGTGGCTTTTCTGCATTATCTACATATGACTAACTGCTCAATACCGAGAAGAGTCTGAACCACATAGATGCTGATGCTCTCTCCCGAGATATGTTCCCAGAATGATTGGGTCCGATTGGCAGAACTTGACATTCGGGCACTCTGCCGAGAGTTTGACAGGGAGGAACAAATGTCCACGGACGCAGTGGACTGCATGGTGGATTGCTTGGGAGCCTCTGAGAATTGCATACCTGCGTGCTTGCCACTTTTCTGCAATAGACATTGGTGCACTCCTCAGCTGGACAATGACAGTGGTGCGGCGGCTCAATCCCGCGATCCCATGATCAAAGCAGCTTTAGAAGCCCTCTATGCAGGAAAGATGTGTCCAAATTACGCCCACTGATTTGAGAACTGCACTGTTATACAAAGAAGGTCCTAAGTTGAAACTGATCAATAAACTGTTATACAGAGAAACAGTAGACAGAGGGACAAGTAGACAAACAACAACTAGTGCTGCCCACTGCCTTTCGAGACTCAGTACTGAGGTCCTTGCACAACCACATGGGGCACCTTGGTATAGACAGAACACTTGACTTGGTGAGATCCAGATTCTATTGGACTAAGATGGGGCTGATGTGGAGCAACACATTCGAACTTGTAGTCGCTGCTTACAGAGGAAAGCTTTGCCCCAGAGGGCTGCCCCCCTTGTTAACATCACCACCAGTGCACCCATGGAGCTGGTCTGTATTGATTTTCTAAGTTTGGAGTCAGATCAAAGAAATATCAGTATGTGCTGGTGGTCACTGACCATTTCACGAGATATGCCCAAGCTTTCCCACCAAAGACCAGAAAGCATCCACTGTGGCCAAAGTACTTGTAGAAACCTTTTTGTTCACTGGGGCTCCACAAAGAATCCATTCTGATCAAGGAGAGACTTTGAGAGTCGTCTGATCAAAGAGATGCTTTCTCTGTGGAGGCTGAAGTCCAGAACCACTCCTTACCACCCCAGGGACCCACAGCCTGAACGTTTCAACCGCACTTTGCTAGATATGCTAGGCACCCTGCACCCAAAGGACAAGCCTAGATGGAGCACAAATTAGCACCCTGGTACATGCTTATAACTGCACCAAAAGTGATGCCACTGGATTCTCCCTACCGCCTGATGTTTGGAAGAGAAGCCGACTACCAGTAGATGTGTGTTTTGGGGTCTCTCTGATGGGGTTCAGGCTGACAACTATTTACAGTATGTGCAAAGTTAAAGGCCCAGCTAACTCATGCGTACTCAACTGGCTCAAACCATGGCTGCCAAAAGAAATCTGGCCAACAAAGAAAGGTATGATAAAAGGTGAAAGCACAGGAACTCCAGGAGGAGATCGGGTTGCTAAGAAATCTGGGATTGCATGATGCAAGCACAAGATTGCTGACAGATGGCACCATCTCCCTCACATTGTAGTGGGCAAACTAGATGATCTGCCAGTGTACAAAGTAAGGCCTGAGAATAATTCAAAGATGTAAAAACAATGCATAGAAAATTATTACTGCCCATTGGGCAAATCTTAATGAGTCTGAGCCCTAGAAGATGCCCTCTGACCAGTGACTAGGAGCTGCTGCAAGAAAAGATCAAGAAAGTCTGCACCTACAGAAGCAAAGTTAAAGTGTTCCCTCCACAAGTCCCAGTTGAGCATGACTGTCAGTCCATATCGGAAGAAAGTGAGAGTGACTTTGAATACTATCCTTACGAACTGAGTCAATTGCTTTGTGGCAATCCTCTAGTCAATACTGGAGACAAAGCTGGGCCTTCTGGACTGTTTAAGCCCCAGCTTCATCCCTGGAACCAATGCTCCCAGAAAGTGAAGTGCAAAGCATCAGATCAGATGAAATGGAATCATTGTGCATGGTTGAACTGTTTGAGCTTTCAGGGAGGAAATGATAGATTGGGGCAGACTGGTGATACAACCAACAAGAAGAGTATTTTTGAGTGCCCTGACAGTCCACTGCCAGGTGTCCAAAGCTCTCCATGCAGAGCCAAATGTTGTGGACTCAGAAACTGTAACTCCTGAGCTGAGAAGTGCCCCAAGTTCTAGCCTCTACCACCATGGAGACTCCCCTGACAAGTGTGGACAATGCTGAAAATGAGGCTCAGAGTGCAGAGACTATAACAGTTCCCCTAGAAAGACTGGTCGAGCTGTAAAGCCTGTGGTGCACCTCAGTTATGATTCACTTGGGAGGCCTGTGGACTTGCCTCTCAATGTTGTCCATAAAAGGGTGTATGTGTCCCCGAGCTCATTGCCCAAACTGAGCATCAGTGCTAACTCCAAGTTACTTGTGTTGCCCTCTAAGTATGGTGCCCTTGCCCATCCATCCCCAAGGTAACTGATAGGGAAGGGCCCCTCTCTTCAGGTTTCATGTACAAGAGGTAATAACTTGAGTTATGGTACAATGTGTATGTAATACTGTGTAAAGTGGCCATACTGCAATGTTTCAGAAATGTGTTCTTGGTAAAATGATATATTGACTAGTAATGATTACATATGCGAGCCTAATACAAATGTATATGGTTGCAGTTGAAACTTATAGGAATTGCTTGACGCGGACGTCAAGCTTTCCCAGGCCAGGAAGGGTAACCCCCTGCAAAATGGGGGTTCCAAAAGACTTCCAGGAGCTTGCTTGAATGCTCCAAGCCTGAATGGTGTTTGGCATTTAAGCCATTTATCAGTGAGTGTTTTAGAGCCTCTGGTACTGTCTCTTTAAGAGCTGTCTGCTTGCAGACATAATTAATTTATATGGGGGACTGTGTGCTTCTCTGAGTACCACGAGCTGCTGCCAATTCACTTCATTTTGCAGTCACTAGGAGTGCAAAGGAACCTATCTGAAAGATGTAACTGTTTGCCAGAAATTATTTAGAGTAATAATGAAATTACAGTTTGTCTAACTACTTTCTTTGCAGTCAGAACTGTGTCTGCTAGTTCCCATTCTAGTTTTGAACTGCTGAACTGGACCAATCAGTGTGGGGTAAGCTAGCTCTAAAAATGGTGCCTTGAGCGAATCAGAACTTGGACTCATAATTGAGCCAACCACAAGAGGATTGTATGGGCAGTGACTCTGGGAGATGTGGTTGAACTTCAGTGCCTTTTTGGACCAACAGCAGCAGTCTATGTGAGTGACAGCCAATCCAGTCAAGAACTAGGAGGAACTCAAAGGAAGTGCCCAGTTTTGTCGGTTGGAGCTTCAGTTGAGCTTTGGCAGTGAAGAAGGAAGGGCCCTGTGCTTTTCAGTGTGCAGTTTTAGTCAAAAAGCGTGTGTAAGGCCCAGAGTTCGGTCTGCAGCTTGTGTAACAGCTTAGGGGACTGAATCCGTCCTGTGAAAAGAATCAAAGGATCTCTGAAGAGTAGAAACCAGGCTCACCCTGTAGAAGACTGGAAGAATTGCTGAAAATTGCACTCGGTCTGTCAGGAACTGAATCTGCTGTGTGTTCTCCGGGTATTGTGCAGTAATTGCGATCGGGATACAGATGCAGCCTGCCTGGCATAGTACTTTCTTTTATATGGATGTGTGAAGAGGTTTGTATACCTCAAGTGAGCCCTGCTGACATTGAAGGACCCTATCTTATTTGGAGGTCGTGAGTACTAATTCAGGGTTGCTCCCTGTTGAATTGCCATATTAAATCCAAATGGAATTACTGTACTGCTGACTGTTTAATTCTCCTTTCTCTGTGTGAAAGGGCCCCTACCAGCTACCACGGTTTGGACTAGCCACTAGGGCTTGGGTACCCAGGGACAGTAACTGATAGGGATAGGCCTGTGCACAGAGCCATAGTGTAGATTATTAGAGTGATAAGCTAATTAACCTGATTTCCCCCTGTCCTTGTTATATCCCCTAAATAAATCAGAGCTGCTTGTTTCCAGCAAAGTTATACTGCCTGAGGTATTTGTCTATGTTAAAGTACTGTACTGTGATTGTTGCACTGTATCTCATTTCACAGGAGGTCCCAGTGCGGAACCAGACCTGGGGTAATGTATACTGTGAAGGTAATTCTGATATATTGTGTGGGCCACTAATGGGAAGAAAGGGGTTGCAGTGTCCCAGAGGGCTGTGACCAAGTTAGTTTAACTATTGCAAACCCTGACCTCTGGGTGGAGGCACCGCCATTGGATCCAGGCCCTCAACCTGTTAGTGGCAAATCAGGCAGGGGTAGTAGCCCTGGGATAGCGCCATCTGGGGTTACATCTTGGAGGCTAACCGCTGGGATTGTGTGTCCTCTAGTGGCCATATTACTGAACCACTGTTAAGAAAAAATGGGTACCCGACAGAAGTGGCTGTGCACCGGCTGGTGGAGTGGTGTACTGGGGAGGAGATCGACCCCCAAAATGCTATGCTTATCCTGGACATCCCCCTGGGTATCAATACGGACACTGTGCAGGGAGTACTTTCCAAGGTGGAAGGTTTACAAAACCCTGTGGTGGTGGGTCGGCATGCTAATCTGCTCACCCACACTTTCCTGGCCCTAGTAGAGTTTAAGGATCCCATAGATAGCTCCAAAGTGCCACAGACCATTACCCCAGAGGAGCCCTCACTGCTTGGAGGTGATAACTAAGGACAGTAAGACCGGAGAATCAGCCCCACCACTATCTGAAACTTTTGAGGAGAAATTTACTAAATGGTTGCTGGGAGAGGGAAAACTGTGGAGGACTTGAAGAAACTATTCTGCCACCTGGGGTGTTCCTCCCCAACACCCTCTCCTGCTCCAGTGCCCGTAATGGTGGCTGAACCAATGCAGACTCCTATTTCTGCACCTGCCATTAGTCACGACTCTTACTGAAGGTTGAGGATCTTCTCGGCACCCTCCCACCCCCAAGGGAGGATGACTGGGAGACCTGGATAGACTATGTTGCCCCCCAAGGTGCTGAGAATGGCAATGCTCTCAGGTGAAGTGCAGAAGAGGGTTAGTGAGAGCCTCCGAGGTCCTGCCCTGGCTACCATCCGTGATAACCGGGCCAACCCTGAAGCGACTGCACAGGCCTATCTTGAGGCCTTGGAGAATGTATGGGAGCCCAGATTCAGATGAGGACCTATGGTGGAGAGTAAGAGATGCACAACAGTACCAAGGGAGTTGTTGTCTGTGTATGTATCTCGGCTGGAAAAATTGTTGCAAGAATGCCTCAGAAAAGGTAGTTTGCCAGCGATTGAACTGGACCGAACCAGACTGGACAGGATCCTTAAGTCTGCCCCTTCTCAGAACTGCTGTTGCTTCAGTTACACCTGGCAGATCGACTGGAATCCCCACCCTCCTATGATGAGTTAATGAGAAATTAGGAGTTGAGAAAAAGACGACCTGGGAGGGACCTGCACCAATAGCTGCGGCTCTGACCGAGTGACTGAGGTGACCCATCAAGTGAAGTTCAGGGGCAGAGGTTGGCAGTCAATGAGTGCTCTGACAAGGAAAAGATATGTCACAATGGGGCGAACTGTTGAGAGATCCAGAATCAAAAACAGTCCCTTTATGAGAGGTACGCCTGCAAATGCAGACTGACCTATATCCGACTGCATCTGCTATGGGGTGGGGTACCCACCCATGTATCTCCTGCTGATAACAGCTCGAACTCGATTCCTTGACCATGGAAGTGGAGAAACTGGAGATGTCTCCAAATGCTTATCACGCCAGCAGACAGAGATGGCACCAAGGTTCCAGTTAGTAATACCCCGCCCTGGCTCCCAGTGTGGCGCCTCGTCAGCTCAAACTCCAGAAAGTATGTTTTGCTATAATTGTGGGAAAGATGGGCACATGAAAGGAATGCCAGTCCCCAAAAGACACTGACAAAGTTGCATATAGGCTACAAGGAGAGCTTGGAGAAGAAATCAGTGGTTAGAGGTGACGACATGATCCCAGTGAGGCACAAAAATGCTAATTCACGTCCTTTTGTGGCAGGTCAGTTGCCCAGGCCCCCCTACCGCCTCTCAGACTGGTCCAGAATAGTGGGTCCTCCATGGAGACCACTGTAAGGTGGAGCAGGTGTCTACAAGAGCTATATTAGACAGTGGCTCCCAAGTGACAATTATGTTCCAAGATTGGTATCAGAAGAATTTGTCAGGCGTGCCCTTACAACCATTAGAAGGACTGCATGTATGGGGTTAAGTGAGAAGGCCTACCCTATTCGGGTATATCCGAATTGGCTGTCTTTCCCCACCTCCGTGGCTGGAGTGGCCGAACAAGTAGAGACCTAGCCTTAGTGTGTCCCCCACTGGACTGTATGATGGTGTCCTTTGTTGATTGGAACAAATGCTCATATGTTGGAAGGCTGGCACAGTTGTGTTATGAAAACAGGGGTCAAAGACTAGTAGAGCTTTTAAGAGTTCGGCTTTAATTAAGAAGGCCTATGAGGCACAGAGAGATGCTGAAAAACAGAACCAGAGGAACGGTCGGAATTGTATGGAAGAAGGATCCTGAGTCTCTGATCCTGGCGCCAAATGCCCAGTGTACCTTACAGGAGAGGTCCGTATCAGAAAGGATGTTAAGAATAAAATATTAATGTTGGATGCACCAGCGATGGAAATTGCCAGAGGGACTGCTGGTCAAGCCTAGTATTTTGCCCGCTAGAGCCCATGCTTATGCCAGAAGGGTAATGGTCCAAGTTCATAATGTGTCTGAAAGAGACATTCGAGTAAACAGAGGTTGCATCCTGGCTAATGTGCATTGTGCAGACACTGCAGTGCTACCCAGCAGCAAGAGTTCAAGGAAGAATGACAGAATAGCCTGACTTGTTTGATTGTGACTCCGCTGCCAGCTGAATGGAAAGTGAAGATCAGTGAGAAGCTTGCCCAGAGAGACCAGGTGTTTTCTTTAAAGGAATGGGATGTAGGATGCGTGCAAGGAGCTGAGCACAATATCCGCTGCATGACGAAAGACCATTTCGTGAGAGGTCTCGACGCCTGGCACCTGCTGACATAGATGATGAGGACGGCATCTGCAAGAGATGTTAGCTGCTGGTGTAATACAAGAATCAGAAGCCCTTATGCTTCCCCATTGTGGTAGTGAGGAAAAAGAATGGAACAGTAAGGATGTGTGGATTATCGCACCTTAAACGCGGACTATCCCTGATCAGTACACAATGCCCGCATTCAGGATGCTTTGGACTGCCTAAGCGGGAGCAAGTGGTTCTCTGTGCTGGATCTCCGCGGTGGGTACTATCAGATCCCGATGGCCCCAGAGGACCGTGAAAAGACAGCCTTTATCTGTCCGCTTGGCTTCTATGAATTCATGAGGATGCCTCAAGGATTTCAGGTGCCCCAGCCACTTTTCAACGATTGATGGAGCGTGCAGTGGGGACATGAACTTACTAGAGTGCCTGGTATACCTAGATGATGTTATTGTGTTTGGCAGCTCACTGGAGGAACATGAGAGCAGATTATTTAAGGTATTGGACCGCCTGGAGGACTTTGGCCTTAAACTGTCCATTGATAAGTGTCAATTTTTTCAAACATCAGTAAAGTATGTGGGACACATAGTATCCACCGAGAATAGAGAACCGACCCAAGTAAAGTTGAGGCCTTGACCACCTGGCCACAGCCCAAAATCTAAAAGAACTGCAAAGATTCCTGGGATTCTGTGGTTATTATCGGGCTCATCAAGGACTATTCAAGAGTGATCCGCCCTTTACTTAACCTTACTCAAGGGTATCCCCACAACCCACAAAAACTACCAAAAGTCAGCGTCCCTCAAGACTGAAAGAGTGTATTTTCATCCGAGTGAAGTATTTGGGGCCCGCTGGACTCCTGATTGTGAGACTGCTTTTCATGAGATCATATATCAACTTACCCATGCTCCAGTGCTGGCCTATGCCGATCTAAGAAAACCTTACGTCCTGCACACTGATGCTAGCTTGCAAGGGTTGGGGGCTGTGTTGTACCAAGAGCACGAGAATGGCCTGAGACCAGTGGCCTTTGCCAGTAGAGCCTGACCCCATCCGAAAAGAACTATCCTGTACATAAGTTAGAGTTCTAGCTTTGAAGTGGGCTATTGTTGACCAATTCCATGAGTACTTGTATGGGGCTAAAATACTAGTAAAACTGACAATAATCCTTTGACCTATGTGCAGACCTCAGCTAAGTTGGATGCCACTGGCCATAGGTGGCTTTCTGCATTATCTACATATGACTGCTCTGAATACCGAGCAGGTCTGAACCACATAGATGCTGATGCTCTCTCCGGAGGCCTGTTCCCCAGAATGATTGGGTCCGATTGGCAGAACCTGACATTGGGCACTCTGCCGAAGTTTGACAGGGAGGAACAAATGTCCCGGACGCAGTGGACTGCATGGTGGATTGCTTGGGAGCCTCTGAGAATTGCATACCTGCTGCTTATTGCCACTTTTCTGCAATAGACATTGGTGCACTGCCTCAGCTGGACAATGACAGTATTAGCGGGCTCAATCCGCGATCCCATGATCAAAGCAGCTTTAGAAGCCCTCATGCAGGAAAAGATGTGTCCAAATTACGCCTCCACTGATTTGAGAACTGCACTGTTATACAAGAAGGTCCTAAGTTGAAACTGATCAATAAACTGTTATACAGAGAAACAGTAGACAGAGGGACAAGTAGACAAACAACAACTAGTGCTGCCCACTGCCTTTCGAGACTCAGTACTGAGGTCCTTGCACAACCACATGGGGCACCTTGGTATAGACAGAACACTTGACTTGGTGAGATCCAGATTCTATTGGCCTAAGATGGGGGCTGATGTGGAGCAACACATTCGAACTTGTGATAAGCTGCTTACAGAGAAAGCTTTGCCCAGAGGGCTGCCCCCTTGTTAACATCACCACCAGTGCACCCATGGAGCTGGTCTGTATTGATTTTCTAAGTTTGGAGTCAGATCAAAGAAATATCAGTAATGTGCTGGTGGTCACTGACCATTTCACGAGATATGCCCAAGCTTTCCCCACCAAAGACCAGAAAGCATCCACTGTGGCCAAAGTACTTGTAGAAAACTTTTTTGTTCACTATGGGGCTCCACAAAGAATCCATTCTGATCAAGGGAGAGACTTTGAAAGTCGTCTGATCAAAGAGATGCTTTCTCTGTGGGGAGTGCGAAAGTCCAGAACCACTCCTTACCACCCCAAGGGGGACCCACAGCCTGAACATTTCAACCGCACTTTGCTAGATATGCTAGGCACCCTGCACCCAAAGGACAAGCCTAGATGGAGCCAACAAATTAGCACCCTGGTACATGCTTATAACTGCACCAAAAGTGATGCCACTGGATTCTCCCCTACCGCCTGATGTTTGGAAGAAAGCTCGACTACCAGTAGATGTGTGTTTGGGGTCTCTCCTGATGGGGTTCAGGCTGACAACTATTTACAGTATGTGCAAAAGTTAAAGGCCCAGCTAACTCATGCGTACCAACTGGCTCAAACCATGGCTGCCAAAAGAAATCTGGCCAACAAAGAAAGGTATGATAAAAGGTGAAAGCACAGGAACTCCAGGAGGGAGATCGGGTATTGCTAAGAAATCTGGGATTGCATGGCAAGCACAAGATTGCTGACAGATGGCACCATCTCCCTCACATTGTAGTGGGCAAACTAGATGATCTGCCAGTGTACAAAGTAAGGCCTGAGAATAATTCAAAGATGTAAAACAATGCATAGAAATCATTTACTGCCCATTGGGCAAATCTTAATTGAGTCTGAGCCCTAGAAGATCCCCTCTGGACCAGTGACTAGAGCTGCTGCTAAGAAAAGATCAAGAAAGTCTGCACCTACAGAAGCAAAGTTAAAGTGTTCCCTCCACAAGTCCCAGTTGAGCATGACTGTCAGTCCATATCGGAAGAAAGTGAGAGTGACTTTGAATACTATCCTTCTTACGAACTGAGTCAATTGTTTGAGGCAATCCCTAGTCAATACTGGAGACAAAGCTGGGCCTTCTGGACTGTTTAAGCCCCAGCTTCATCCCTGGAGCCAATGCTCCCAGAAAGTGAAGTGCAAAGCATCAGATCAGATGAAATGGAATCATTGTGCATGGTTGAACTGTTTGAGCTTTCAGGGAGGAAAATGATAGATTGGGAGCAGACTGGTGATACACCGAACAAGAAGAGTATTTTGAGTGCCCTGACAGTCCACTGCCAGTGTCCGAAAGCTCTCCATGCGAGCCAAATGTTGTGGACTCAGAAACTGTAACTCCTGGAGCTGAAAGTGCCCCAAGTTCTAGCCTCTCTACCCCCATGGAGACTCCCTGACAAGTGTGGACAATGCTGAAAATGAGGCTCAGAGTGCAGAGACTATAACAGTTCCCCTAGAAAGACTGGTCGAGCTGTAAAGCCTGTGGTGCACCTCAGTTATGATTCACTTGGGAGGCCTGTGGACTTGCCTCTCAATGTTGTCCATAAAGAGTGTATGTGTCCCGAGCTCATTGCCCAAACTGAGCATCAGTGCTAACTCAAGTTACTTGTGTTGCCCTCTAAGTATGGTGCCCTTGCCCCATCCATCCCAAGGTAACTGATAGGGAAGGGCCCCCTCTCTTCAGGTTTCATGTACAAGAGGTAATAACTTGAGTTATGGTACAATGTGTATATAATACTACTGTAAGTGAGCGTACTGCAATGTTTCAGAAATGTGTTCTTGGTAAAATGATATATTGACTGATGATTACATAAGCGAGCCTAATGCAAATGTATATGGTTGCAGTTGAAACTTATAGTACTTGCTTGACGCGGACGCCAAGCTTTCCAGGCCAGGAAGGGTGTAACCCCCTGCAAATGGGGTTCCCAAAAGACTTCCAGGAGCTTGCTTGAATGCTCCAAGCCTGAATGGTGTTTGGCATTTAAGCCATTTATCAGTGAGTGTTTTAGAGCCTCTGGTACTGTCTCTTTAAGAGCTGTCTGCTTGCAGACATAATTAGTTTGTATGGGGGACTGTGTGCTTCTCTGAGTACCACTTGAGCTGCTGCCAATTCACTTCATTTTGCAGTCACTAGGAGGAGTGCAAAGGGAACCTATCTGAAAGATGTAACTGTTTGCCAGAAATTATTTAGAGTAATAATGAAATTACAGTTTGTCTAACCTGCTTTCTTTGCAGTCAGAACTGTGTCTGCTAGTTCCCATTCTAGTTTTGAACTGCTGAACTGGACCAATCAGTGTGGGGGTAAGCTAGCTCTAAAATGGTGCCTTGGGCGAATCAGAACTTGGACTCATAATCTGAGCCAACCACAAGAGGATTGTATGGGCAGTGACTCTGGGAGATGTAGTTTAGACTTCAGTGCCTTTTTGGACCAACAGCAGCAGTCTATTGTGAGTGACAGCCAATCCAGTCAAGAACTGGGAGGAACTCAAGAAGTGCCCAGTTTTGTCGGTTGGAGCTTCAGTTGAGCTTTGGCAGTGAAGAAGGAAGAGCCCTGTGCTTTTCAGTGTGCAGTTTTAGTCAAAAAGCGTGTATGAGCCCAGAGTTCGGTCTGCAGCTTGTGAACAGCTTGTTAGGACTGAATCCGTCCTGTGAAAAGAATCAAAGGATCTCTGAAGTAGAAACCAGCTCACCCTGTAGAAGACTGGAAGAATTGCTGAAAATTGCACTTCGATCTGTCAGGAACTGAATCTGCTGTGTGTTCTCCGGGTATTGTGCAGTAGTTGCGATCGGGATACAGATGCAGCCTGCCTGGCATAGTACTTTCTTTTATATGGATGTGTGAAGAGGTTTGTGTACCTCAAGTGAGCCCTGCTGACATTGAAGGACCCTATCTTATTTGGAGGTCGTGAGTACTAATTCAGGGTTGCTCCTGTTGAATTGCCATATTAAATCCAAATGGAATTACTGTACCGTTGACTGTTTAATTTCTCCTTTTCTCTGTGTGAAAGGCCCTACCAGCTGCCACGGTTTGGACTTGCCACTAGGGCTTGGGTACCAGGGACAGTAACTGATAGGGATAGGCCTGTGCACAGAGCCATAGATAGATTATTAGAGTGATAAGCTAATTAACCTGATTTCCCTGTCCTTGTTATATCCCCTAAATAAATCAGAGCTGCTTGTTTCAGCAAAGTTATACTGCCTGAGGTATTTGTCTATGTTAAAGTACTGTACTGTGATTGTTGCACTGTATCTCATTTCACAGGAGGTCCCAGTGCGGGAACCAGACCTGGGGTAAGTGTATACTGTGAAGGTAATTCTGATATATTGTGTGGGCCACTAGTGGGAAGAAAGGGGTTGCAGTGTCCCAGAGGGCTGTGACCAAGTTAGTTTAACTATTGCAAACCCTGACCTCTGGGTGGAGGCACCCGCCATTGGATCCAGGCCCCTCAACCTGTTAGTGGCAAATCAGGCAGGGGTAGTAGCCCCTGGGATAGCGCCATCTAGGGGTTACACTAACAACACTCCAGAGTCCCTGCCTGCATCTTCAGATTATTTACCCATTTTCTCTACTTTAAGGTAAGTCACAACCTAATTACCATAGGGGAATAAATATAGTGTATCTAATTTCCTTTTTGGAGTCAGAAAGTACCTCACTATTTATCTGTTTCATTTTATCATTGTGTTGGATACAAAGGTACAGATTGTTTGTCTAATTGAGCATCATCCCCTCTCCCAAGCGGGGAATGTCTTGTTGAAGGGTGGAGAGGAGTTGTTCTGCTGTCGCTGAATTATATTGTTGTTTGGTCTGAATCTGGCTACTTGTTGTTTATTCTGAATCTGTTTACTCATGATCCAGCTTTGTGGTTATGTGGCTTGTAGTATCTGGGAGTGTTCCCATTTCATTCCTCACTCTCCCCGAATTCATAAGGCCACCTCGGCCTCCGTTTGGTTGCTAGTTTGTTCAAATGGCAGCTAGAGCCTGGCATGGCCTTTTTTAAGATTCCCACTGGCTACACAGCCAAAACTACAGATCTCTCTTTCCCTCCTCACAAACGGGGTTAGCGGGGCCCAGTTATGCCCAATCACTACTACTTCTGGAGTGATCCCCTAACCTGGCGGCGCAGTGTCGAGTTCCTCTTCTCGTTCCTTTGGGGGGGGGTGCACGAAAGTTCAGGTTTTCCTTCTTCCTCTCGACCGGCCCCTCTTCCAATACCATTGATTCCACAAGTTCTCACAAAGGTCCGCCAATCGAGGAGACTCATCATCTTGATTGCCCCTTACTGGCCAAGGAGGGCATGGTTCACATGTCCTGGCCAAATTTCCCTCATTCACTAAAAATACCACCAACAGCTTAATCTGGTTCAAGGTCAGTTGGCATTCATCTGTATCCCCTTCCCCCGGGTCGTGCCTGAAAATAGGCAGGATTTGTCTAGTGCACTTACCTGGTCAACAAAAACTACATAACAAAATAAATAAAAATAAAAAACAATAGTGATGGCAGTGGCACTGGATGTATGGCACCTGCCCCCAAGGGTGCAACATTCTCATCCAGGGACTAATACTACATCCGAGCCCAGTGAAAGTCAAACTATCTGCCTGGCTTCTGAAAGGCAGAGACTGCTAGAAGTCGGATATCATGAATACGTAATAAGCACCATCCTACAGTCTAGGAAACCCTCAACCACATCAACATACAGCAGACAGTGGAGAAGCTTCTCAACCTGGGTTACAAACAAAGGGATGGATCCTAAGATGGCAGATATTTCTACCATACTACTGTACCGCCAGCAAGGATTGGATAAAGGACTCTCACAGCTTCTATTCGGGTCCAGGGCAAACCCTACCGGGCTGTCACCCTGATGTTTGCCACTTCCTCAAGGCAGCAGAATTTGTCTGGCCATGTCAAAAGACAAGGGTCACCCCATGGGACCTACCCCTGGTCCTCGATTCTCTTACCAGCCAGCCATCCCTTCAAGCCATGTCAAGAAGCACAGCTACAGTATATTGGACAGGACTTAAAACATGTTTCTTGATAGCAATTTGCTCTGCTCACAGATTTGGTGAGCTGGGAGCCCTGTCCTGCAAAGAGCCCTACACAGTGTTCACTGCGGAGGGCGTTTCTGTGAGAATGGTTCCGGCCTTCAGACCTCAAGTCCTCATGACCTTTCACACAGAACAAACTATTGGCCTGCTTACACTGTTCAACAATACAGCAGAAGGGAGACCCAATGCACCTCACAGCCTGGACGTAAAGGGAACCCTCGTATCCGACATCGAAAAGTCACAGCCAGTAAGGAAAACAGAGAGACTCTTCATAGTGGCTTAAGGCCATAAACAAGGGCAAGCTGCATTAAACATGACAATCGCTAGCTGGTTAAAAAGAACCATCCTGGAAGCGTACAAAGCCAAAGACTTGTGTCCATTGGAGGGTATAAAGGCATATTCCATAAGGGCAATCACAACTTCCTGGGTGGAAAGATCCAGTGTTTCCATGGAGGACATTTGCTGAGCAGCCACATGGTCCTCAATACATAAATTTGCCAAGCATTACAGATTAGAGACACTATACAGTCAGAGAGCTTCCTTTGGTGAAAATGTATTGTTGACAGCTCTTGCTTCGGGTTCCCAGGCCGCTTGCTAGAACCCACCCTGAGTGCTATGGATGTAACTGCTGCTTATTGGACCCATGAGGTAATGAATGGAGTGTCATGGATAGAAACATAACACAATGAGTGTTTACTTACCTGGTAAAGGAGACTGTGTTGGTTTGTATCCCTGGCACTCCACATCCTACCCTGTTATCGAAGCGGCCACTGCAGCACCCATCACGACTGTCTCTTGGTTACAACGTTAGTAATGCTGATTGTAGCAACTCTTTAGTAAGATGACTAGCATCTGAATTAGAATTGTTTCAACAGGAAATTAGAGTATTCAGTTTAGTGGTCTGTGTTGACTAGTTCCTTCCCTTGTCGGTCTTGAGGGATTGTGTCAATAACTTAATTTTTTTTCAGCTTTGGAAAATTTCGAACTGGAGAGCAGGGGCTCCTGGGACCTAGGTGTATCCATGAAATTTGATCCTGGGTCACATGTGCATCTAGAGCCTATCAGGTAGGCTAAAACTCACGAGGTAATGATTGGAGTGCCATGGATATAAACTAGCACAGTCACCTGTACCAGGTGAGAAAACGCCTATTCCCAAGTATGGGTTTTGGCTGGAGGCACTAGGACCCTGTGGGAACAAAGCCTTTGCCAGGGGACCAGCCATGGCTACTGGGCATGGTGCCTGCATACCCCCCACCTGGTACCACGTACTAGCCAATAACTGTTGCTGGCTCCCTCACTAATCTCAGTTCTGTTCTTCTTGCTGTCAAGTACACACCATGAGAGAGCGGCATCTCAGTTCGGACTTGTCGCCACTTTTCTGTCTGTGTCATCGCTGTCTGTCCTTATTGCGGTGTTATTTTACTGTCATGCTGAAGGCTGACAAGAAGGGGGAGAATTTGTCAAAAATCCAACAGGCACCCTTTATGCATCATTGCTCCTGTGGGAAACCGATGGCTGTTCCTGACCGGCATCAGGACTGTACAGCCTGTCTTAAACATGAGCATGACATTGATGCATGCGATGCCTGCTTCTCCATAGACCACCATTCCCTCGAGAACCGTGCATTGAGGTGGTATTGCCTAATCCCCACATCTGGAGGCAGGCATTCATGGCTAGGTCACTAGGCCTTTCTCCTGGCCTGTTCTTGGGTCCTCTGGCATTGTGGAAGCACAGAGTTCTCCTCAGCTTCACCATGCTGAGGCATTGGAGACACTGATGGATGGGTCTGGTGGGCAGTCAACTTCTTCCGCATGATCGACTGCGAACCCTCAACAATTTTCCTGCTCTGAATAGCAAACATCCCCAGTGGCAAAGCCACGGCTATACACTTGGTCTACACTGGTGGAGATCCAGACAACGTTCTTTGTCATTACCTATGCTGATGTCACCATTCACAGTGACAACATGCTGGGTAGTACTGAGGATGCTGCCAGGCCCCCTCTTGGCACTGTTATCAATGTCTTGAGAGGGTCTGGCACCTAGGCTGTTCACCGCACTGTTGCCAGTTCAGATGCTGTCACCATCTGTGGTGTTACTAGCAACACCAAGGAAGGTGACGGCTCCAGATGCAGTAACAGCCATGGTGTCGGTCCTGGGTCCTGCTCCGGGCAAGATGGTGTGATGATATCATCCCAGAGGTCATCACCGACTGTTGTCCTTCATGATACCAAGAAAGGCGACTGCTCTGAGGGCAGTGTCACACTGAGCACGGAGTTGATGGCCATGCCAGCCATGGTGATAGGGATGACCCAGTCTCTGAAACTGTCACTGATCCTGAGCCTGGTGCCGGAGGTGGCACCAACTCGGGGTCAGATGGCAGCCTGGAGGTGGAGTTTTCTCTGCAGCTGCTGGACATCATCACCCCCTGATGATGACCGGGGTCACCCCATGGGACCTGTACAGCTCCACTCTCCTCACCTGGGGGTTCTTCCCATGGGCACCATTTGGGTCACTCCTTGAATGTAGGAGGACACCTTTCGGGGACTCTGCTAAGCCCTCCTCTTGGTCAAGGCCCTTTCGCAGTTTTGCAGTCAAGGACGAGGACCCAGAGACCTGGAGTCTCAACCCCCTTTTTTATTGGGGCCTTGCAATTCCTTGAAAGAATGCCCTTGTTGATAGGTCCAGAGTGGCCTTTAGTGAGGAAACAACACCAGGCGTGCATCAGTGCTGTAAATGATAGGCATAACTGGGAGTCAGACAAGGCCCAGTCCAGGACCTTCTCTCTCCAGTACCGAACCTGTCTGGAGGTGACACCTTGTATTCATCAGCATCTACCAGTGAAGACAACAAATCACCTGCTCACCTCCCTTCTGCTTCTGAGCATGTCCTGTATCAGTGATCCTTGGTGGACATAATCCAGGCACTTGACCCTGAAGCCCATACCAGCTGAGATCCTGTAGGCCTGCCAATGGGACTTCTTGGAGTTCCCAACATCAGCACTGTAGTTGTTCCTGTTTGGCTTAGGGCCATGGAAGGAGGAGGCATGTAGGGCAATATGGAGGAGCCTCCTCTCCAACCCAGCCATCCCCAGGGACCTTCTCACACGGTATCATGCACCCACAGAGTCCACAGGTGGAGTTCTTCACCACTCCTTGGTGCTTGAAGTATTACAGACTTGTCAGGGCCACAGTGTTTCGTGCCTGACCAGCCTCCAGAGACATATTTTGATCAGTGGAACGCTCTTAGGAGGAAGATTTTTTCCTCAGCACATGCCTTAATGTGCATCTCCGCACATCAGGCACATTTTGTGACCTGTAACTGCTGCCTGTGGTTGCAGCTACACATATTGTTAGCTACACTGCTACTAAGCAAGACAGGCAGGCTATTGACCTTTCTACCCAGGGTCTGGAGGTGGCATGGCACCAGTCAAAGGCATCTTATGATGCCACTGAGGTGGCCTCCAGACTGGTAGGAACTGCGATCTGCATTAAGCAGATGGCATGACTTTGCCCTTCCTGACTGGCACCTTTGGGCTGGTACAAGGTGCTTAACTCGCATTTCAAGGGGGCTGATTTCTTCTCCCCTAGGGTCAAGTGGGAACTGTCAGGGAACCCTCTTGCTGCTGCGCCACAGGAGCCCCCACCTGGCCCTGGCCATGGCCAATCTGAGCTCTCGCCGAACCTGTAAGGAGCCCCTGCCCACAGGTGTTCTTCCTACTCAGTGTACTGAGGGAATCTGTTACATTCAGGATGAGCCAGCTTCTCCCTCAGATAAGAAGGGACGCTTGATGCTTGGACCCATCAGTGGGAATCAATACTGAAGATTATTTCTTGGAAGATATGAAAGTTACATTCTTACTATAACTGTTGATCTTTCAGAATATCATCACCATTGATTAGCACACCTCCTCACCGTCCCCTGCTCTAGCAGAGCCAGGTCTTCTGGGCAGCTCACCCTGATAGTGCTAGACTGTCCCATCTAGTGCTATGTCATTTCTCTAGTTGTACTCCTTATGGAGTAGTTGTTTTTACAGAGAAAAATGTGGGGTGGTTGGACCCATTACTGGGTTTCCACTCCCACCAAAAAGCGAAAAAAAACAAACACCTGAAAACTGGGGTGAGGGTTTCTTTCAGGGCCCTCATACAACCAGAAATAGAGTGAAAAGGCTGCTCCCTTCCTCTTTTTCCTTTCCTGGGGCATATCCCCTTCCTAGGTTATATCTTTATTAGTTACTCAGTGCCTATGGACACTATCCAGTCTAACTCCACATGGCAGTTGCACTGTCTGTGGAAAAATGCTTTGTACTGGATTGGATCAAGTATACTGGCTCTTACACAGAGTACATCACTGTTGTTTCAGGAGAAGCAGGACGACTTCTTCTTCCGTGATGTGTTTTTTTTTTTTCTCCTGGCTATCCCAGACTATCATTTTGGTTGGTATGCCCTTCTGCTTTTATGCCAGTTGGGCTGTTGGCCCACTTCCCGTAGGGGTGCCTAGCGAGATGAATGTATTTTGACTCCTTTGGGCTGTTCAGCCTTGCAGCTCCACACACATCTGAGATTTTTTCCTTTTTTCCCGAATGAGGAAGAAAAGGACATATTTTGACTACTCTTCCCATTTTCCCTTCTCTTGTTTTCCCTTGTATATGGTGAAGGCCCTCTTTTTGGCTTTCACTGCATCCCTGACCTTTCCAGAGAACCGTATTGGTCCCATGTACCTTTTTCTTTTGATTACCATTCTTGTGCAAGACACTGTTGCCTTGAGAATGGCTCCCATCTTTCCTCCACATTCCTGATGCTGCCCACTCTGACTGACTTGTCCCGGACCAACTCCCTCATCCGATTGAAGTCTGTCCTTCTGAAATTTAGGACTTCAGCATTTGATGAAGGCTTACTTATCCCAAAGGCCAGGCCAAACCATATAGAGTTATAGTTGCTGGACCATAGTGTCTCCCCTACCTTCACTCCTCCTACCAGTGGGCACCACAGTGAGAATGGCAGCCTGCCTAGTGGGCTCCTTAACTAGCTGCACTAGCAGGCAGTCCTGCAATGTATCATGTAGAGCCTGACTTCTGGAGCTCCTGGCAGCCGGAATGACCCAGTCAATATCTGGCAGATTTAGATCACTCTTCCCCATATCCTTCCCCACCACCCTCCAGCCTGCTGGGCTAATTGGGGGGTGGACCCAGCTGAGCTGATACCGCAGCTGAGATATCTCATATTTTGCTGCTACCAGCTGAGCAGGGAGTTCTGTAAAGGTCCTGCAAATGGGACAGTGCTCCCTCTTCCGGAGCATAACCCTGGAGAAAAGTTCTCCACAGTTTCCATCCCCCCTGTATCTCTTCTCCATACTGATCCTACGATGAGGGACTTTTAGTCTCAGTGAGCCTATCCGGTTAATAAAATCCAAATAAATAAGTTATAACTAACTAAACAGATAAATGATACAAAAAGGTCTACCTTATATACATGTAGTTTTGTTGTATTTGGCATAGTTTCTACACCTCCCTTAACCCTTGGTTAATTAAGCAATGAGGCATGACCAAGGGTTATGTCAGTGGTCTGTTAATCACCCTCTAGGGTTGTAATGTTGCATGAGGCATAGCTGAGTGCCACATGCCCCCAGAGAGTGATTCACTGACTATTAATCTAACCCCTGGGAGTGCCTTATTGCTGTTATAATAATAAAAAAAAAAAACAAAACTTTTTAAACAGTGTTAAACCTTGTTCAGCATTTGTTTAGGCTCTATCTGTATGTTATTAACAAATTAACATAAGACTAATAGAATGCTTAAAGCCAATCAGAAATCTGTTTCTCAGACCCGTTTTATAATTATGATTATAAAATGGGCAAAGTATTTGAAGCAGTCTGACTGGTTGTTTAGGGCGGGATAGGACTGTTAAGTTAGCTGCGAGCAAAAGAGGTGCACAATAGGTAAGGAGGGGAATGAGCGAGGTGGCTGCGATCTTATGATGAGAGGCCAATGTGAGTAAGGGACTGATATGATAAAGCATGCCAAGCTTTTGGTTTATAGATTTTGTAAGGAGGGTGACACATATTTCAAGAGAAAGTGCTGTATCAAGGGTAACACCCAGGTATTTAAATGATAGAACATGTTCAAAAGTATCACCATTTCAAGCAAGGATCACGGGGGGTGGGGAGGGGGTTGCTATGTGAAAAGGCAGGAGGATTAGAGAACAACGTGCTTTTAGTCTTTTTTGTGTTCAGAACAAGTTGGTGTTCATGGAACCAATCCTCAAGATCACACGCTAGCATGTTGTTAATCCACCCAATGTCAGACGAGGAGTGGTAGATAATGGCATCATTCGCATAGAGATGCACAGGGGCCCCTCCACAGTTGTTAGGTAACTCATTAATGAAGAGGGAGAATAGGAGCAGGTCCAGGTTGGAGCTCTGAGGTACTCCATGGGAAACATGTCCAAGGTTGGAGAGAGTCAGCCCACTTGACCCTTTGAGAGCAACCAGAAAGATAATTCTGGACCCAAAGCAAGGCATTGGTGTCAAGACCAAAGAGATGTAGCTGACGGAGCAAGAGGTCATGGATAACCAAGTCAAATGCTTTAGACAGATCGACAAAGATAGCCCCAGTAGCAAGGCCTTGGTGCATGGCATGGAACAGACTGGAGGTGACTTTGGTTAAAGCAGTGAGCGTGCTATGATTTTTCCTGAAACCATGCTGGAATGGCGAGAGTAAATGAAGGAGGTCAAGGTATTCCTGAAGGTGGTCGTAGAGAATACGCTCCTGGATTTTGGAAAGGGGGCAAAGGATTGAAATGGGCCTGTAATTCTCCATTGCAGTATTCAGGCCACCCTTATGTACTGGAACAACCACTGGAACTTTCCTCTTATCCAGGACAGTGTTTGAGAGAAAGTACCAGTTGAACAGGTCTCGGACAGGGCGAGCTAGGGTGGCAGGCCTCCTACTTAAGAAATGTAGGTTTGACGGTATCAAAGCCAGGAGAACCATCAGTTTTCAGGTTAGCAAGTAGCCGGGTAACTTCTTTGAGGGTGACAAGTTTCAAGTGAAAGGCTGGGTGGGCTCCAAGATTTACTACAGGGGGGTGATCAGGTAGTAAGAGTGCGGAATTGGTAAATTGAGAAGTATAGCTATGAAGGTTTGTGAAAAATTCATTGAAACCGGAGGCGATGGAAGGGGGGGGGGTCAGAATGAATGGTATCCTGGACAATGATGGAGCAAGGGACTACCATGGACTTGCCCTTGATCAGTGAGTTCACTTGCCTCCAGAATTCCTTAGGGTTACAGAGGTGTTCTGTTTGGAGAGACCTGTAGTGCAAGCGTTTGGCCTTATTGATTTTGCGCTTGCACTCATTCCTGAGCTGCCTGTAGACTTGCTAGTCAACAGGTAGCCCACTGCGTTTATAGTTCTGCCAGGCTTTATCTCTTGAGGACATGAGTTTTCTGAGCTCCCTGGTTAGCCAAGGAGCTTTTAACCCTCTTGATCTACACTATTTCAGCGGAACATGACTATCAACTATTGCCGTGAGGGTGGATATAAAGAAGTCTAGGGCTTGATTAATGTCAGTAAGAGTGTTAATGGGTCCCCAGTTGACTGTATTTACAGATGCAAAAAAAGACACTAGGGTCAAAATGGGACATATCCCATTCCAGGGAGATCGTTGGAGGGGGGTCTAGGAAAGTTATTGCGCCAGATGCAATAGGTGGGGGAATGATCACTAATGCTGTTAGGGATGACACAAACATCTTTAATCATATGAACGCAATTGGTAATCACTCAATCAAGAAGGGAGTGGTTACCTGTTTTAGTATTAATTCGAGTCGGATGATTAATAAGTTGGACTAGATTGCAGTCAGCAAGTACAGTTTGTGCCTTATCCGAATGGGAGTTCGACCAGTCAATATTGAAGTCGCCACAAAGCACAAGGTCATGACAAGGGGGGTTTGCTAGGGAGGTAATGAAGACGGGGAGGCTGATAGTGGCCTCCTTAGGGGGCAGGTAAGCACAACCCACAATTATTTTCTTGGTAGATCCAAGGGTCAGGGATAGAAATAAGGATTTCCCTACAAGGGTGCTAGGATCGGGCAAATAAATTTCAGTAGAGATTAGGTCAGACCAGACATACAAGAGGACCCCACAACCCCTTCTACCTACCCTATCCTTCTTAAGCAGTTATAGCCAGATAATGCTGCTTGATGTTGTCTGATGCTGGTCTTCAGCCAGGACTCAGCGATGCCAAGTATGTCAGGTGCATGTTGTTGGACCCAGGCATTGAGTTCAGCCATTTTGGAACGATTACTTCAAGCGTTTACATGGGCAATTTTCCGCCATTTGGGGATCTTTTTGTTATGTTAGGGGTGCAGGGTGTATAGGTAGGTCAAGGGTTAAGCTCAGTGTCACCTGCCCTAATTAGCAGGATGAGTAGGGGAAGGAAGGTCAAGGATGAGGTGTGAAGTTGATGTTTACAGTTCTTGGACTGAGTCGTAGGAATACACATATATGTTTTTTAGCCAGTGGCCAAGGTAACTAGTACATTGATTATGGAGGCTTGGGCAATAAAGAGGAGGCACAAAGGTATAATAAGATGTGAAGCTAAATGGAGGGGAGTGCAGACTGCTCATCGTAGGGTGCTTCAAAGAGTGTGCAATGAGGTAGTCTGCCAAGTACAGGAGTAGTAGGCAGGAAATAATAACCATGCCGCCTAGTTTATCCATTATGGGAGGTATTCATAAAACATAAGTCAAAAAGGGCTATTTTCTGAAGGGTAACTAAGCTAGGACTGGCTCATAGTTGTTATTTAGCCAACATTGTGTTTAGAATAGATCTTTACTTTTTATGAATGGAGGAGCGAGCTGAAAGTGCCCTTTAGTGGCTGATAAGTGTAAGAAGCCAGTGGAAAAGTGAGGAGATTAACTAAGCAGTGATTGGTCGGTATTCGCTATCAAAGTAAACGCCCAGATAGCGCGGGCAAGTGGGGAGATGCCAGAGGCGTTGGGGATTCCTCTAGTTAGGCAAAGAACACTGGTCGCAGGGCCTGGTTCTGGGAGAAAATACAGTTTAGCAAGTGGCCAAAAACAAGCAGGCTAAATTGTACCTTGAATAACTTTAACACCAAAGGAGCAGCCGTCAGTAGTAGAATTATCTTGTAAATGCACTCCGGCAGCAGTAGAATTATCTTGTAAATGCAGGCTGTGAACTATATAAACAAGAGTTGATCTAGTGCTTTATCAATAATTAAACATTTCCTTGATCTATAGATTTAATTAACTAAAAATAAGACTCTCAACTACCCATGTATCTAAATAGCTCCTGTAATGAACTTAAAGAGCTACTGACACCTCAAAGAAAACTTTGAAAAACGTAATTGGATACAATTCAGCTTGCATTCCGTATATATTCTATATATTTCTATTCCCCAGTATTTATTACTGAGTACATTTGCATGAATATATGATATTTATCCTTTAGAGTTCCCTTACAGTTCATCTGTCCCTGTAACTTACTCCCTACTTTGTCATAATCCTCTGTTGGAACATCACAATCTGTTAGCGTGAGAGTAACTGTGATGTCACAATCAGTGCATTATGACCTCAGGTAGGGAGAAAGCAACAGGAATAGCTGAAGTCTACAGGAGCAGAGATTTTGTTTTAATGCAAATGATCTCAGTAGTAAATAATGTGGAGGAGGAATATAGAACTAACCTGACAGACAAGCTGAACTGTGTCTAAATATTATGGTTTGTTAAAGTTGTCCTGAACGTGTCAGCTGCTCTTTTTAAAACAAGAAATCAGCAGCTCAGAAAGCCCACCAGACAGTGACAAACAGTATCACAGTACCGCATAATTAACAGGCCACCACATAGCAACAACCCAGCAAATCCTGGTGACAAGGACAACCCAGCAAAAGCCACAAAGTGGTAAACTACTGTAAATAAATAAATAATATCATTAGATGTGATTCACCACAGAACAAACATGGTGACAGTCCTGCTCCCAGCCAACATCAAACACACAAATCCCACACCTTCCTGTAGGCAGCAATATCCTCCTTCTCAATCCACAAACTGTACAAAAAAAATTAGAAAAAAATATGGAAAATGTTTACTTAGCTATTGGAGCTCCACACAGACACAGCCACTCTGCTGCTACCAGTATTCTAGAATCTATTCTCACTTGATCGTGGAAAGCATCTTTGATTGCCTTGTATGGTTTCACTGCTAAACCTTTTATGTGCATTAACCATTGGAAGACAGGTGAAGATGGAAGGATGGAGTTTCTGACAGATTGCAGTAATTTCTTTGCTTGTATCCTTGAATGAACAGGATGCATACCAGCCCATACTGGTGCACCCCAGCCACTCTAGTATCTTAGGATCTTACTTCGAGTGGGAGCTTTTGCAGCAGGCTATTACAATAAGGACTATGCTGCAGGCACTAGGACCCATCGGAAACCTTTAGCTATCCGTCTCCAGCGGGGGCCGCCCCCGACGGCTCCGCCCCGATGTTGCCCAATGATATATCAGGGAGCGATCCACAGCCCCACCTCAGTTTGTTCCCGCTGCAGACCCACTTCCATTGGCTCTGCGGTTGCCTTTAGAATGAAGTTTAGTAGTTTCTAGCAAAGTTTTTCTCGTTTTATTTTTTGCAAAGTCCGCTTTTCGCTTCTTCCTATTTACTACTGCATGTCGACCTCTCCGTTGTCGATCTTCTCATTCGAAAACAAGAGGACAAAGTATGCCTGTGGTTGCCAGGTCCCGGTGAAGGACACCCATGAGGCCTGCATCTTTTGCCTCGGGCTGGACCACGACACCAAGGCCTGCTCAGTTTGCAGCGGCTTTACAGGCAGGACCAGAATTTTCCACCTTAAGGCTCTCAAGGTGCATCTTTAAGAACAACAGGTGGCTGTGATGCAATGCTCACCAGCGTAGAAGACCTCTTCCTCTTCCCGGTCCACTAAACATAAAGAAAAGAAACGGGACTTGGACAAACATAAGTCCTGTGAAAAGGAATCGAGCCCATCTAAGGGGTGTTCGCGCTTCCGATCACCCCATAAGAAGAAATCCTCCTCTGGGTTGGGTGGTTTGGAGCATTCCCACCACTCGCAGCACTCCACAGGGCGGCAAGACACTACCACACCCGCCAAGCCACTGATATCGGGCAGTGGTAGTCGAGCCCGGTCGCCATGCTGGCCTTTTCCACCCTGAAAGTGAAAGCAGCACCCTTGTGACCACCCTCCACCTCAGGAGTTGGGACCTCTGATTCTTCTTCTGCGGGAACTTCAGTCCCGTCGAGAACAATCTCAACTTTGGTCAGCCCCAGGGCTCTGGGCAAGACCTCTGAACACAGGGAGCGGGAGCTAGGTTCAAAGCCAACATTGGCTCACCTCCCCTCTACAGCTCAACCTTCCAAACCAAAGCTGATGACCGTTTCCAAGCCAGACGGCTCCAAACTGTCAAAGGTGCAAGAAGCGGATGTCGGCCAAGGCATCATTGGCCGCCGAACGTTCGCTGGTCCATTGGGCCTCCACTCCTGAGGTTCAGAAAAATGATTCCTCTCCCAGGGACCTACCTGGCCTCCCATCCTCACCTGTAGTTCCTCATGCACTGGACAAACCCAGCCTTCCGGCGGGGTCTGCCACAGCACAGTTTACCAAGGAGGAGCTCACACACCTTTTTTAGTTCTGGTGGGGTAAAGTTAGAAGGGATGTACTCCCACCACAGCCAGACCCAACTCCGGAGGAGGTAAGAGACAGAAGCCAGGTCGAAAAGCCTTTCTCTCCAAAGCCCAAGTCACAGTTATGCACTCCAGTGTATACCTGTGGCCGGACTATGCACAAGGAACATTGGCACCAATGACACTCCAGGTCTAGTAGCAACACTCGTCGCTCTCCTAGCAGGAGATAGTCATATAGCTGGCACTGGTCTGAAAGGCATCCTTGGTGTTTGACTAGCCATTGTTGGTCCCATAGCTGATGCCGGTCTCCCAGCAGGTAGCGTTCGTATGAGAGGAGCAGATCCCCAACTCATTCAGGATCAGCCTCCTCTTCAGAAGGTTGCGGTTCACATCCCAGTTCTTCTGGGTCTGACCGTTCTCTGTCACGGGAAAGGCCAGTGTCCCGGTCGAAAAGGACACTTCCAGATCTCCTTCTGATGATCCGACCTTCATGGACGTCATGAAGCACATCCAGCCTTTTCAACAAATGGGAGATGGAAGACTTGGATCCGGAGCGCCAGAGGTTGGAAAAGTACTTGAGGCAGAAGAAGTCAAAGCCTTTGGTAGTGCCTCCTCTGGTGGATACATTCCAGGACCTTACTAGGATCACTTGGAAGCATCCCTCCACCACCCCGGCAGTTCCCAAAAAATCAGACAGGCTGTACCGAGCCCTGAGGGTGGAGCCTTTTCTGGCGGAACACCCTCAGGTGGACTGTATGGTGATCATGGCTGCCCATGATAAATCTAAAAAGCCTAAACACCTCAGCTCCCGGCCTCCCGATGTTGAGTCCAGATTCTTGGATCAAGTGGGCAAGAAAGTTTATTCTGCGTCCACCGGTTCCATCCGTTCTTTGAACTTCCTCACGCATATAGTCCAGTACCAGAATGCTATGCGTGAGAAGGGCCTAGAAGTGGCTCAAGCCTTACCAGACTGCACAAAAAGACTGAACTTCTGGACCTATTGACGTTGGGTTTGAACTTAGGCACTCATGTTTTCAGAGCCTCATACAGCACTACAGATACAGCCTCTAGGGCAGCGGCATCCGGCGTTTGCTTTCGGTGCCACGCCTGGCTCAGAGTCTCAGGATTCTCCCAGGATCTGCAATCCGGAATCTTGGAACTTCCATTCCAAGGTTCCGTCCTTTTTGGGGAGGAGACAGAGAAACTCGTCTCTCGCCTCCAAGATTCCGGGAAGTCCATCTGGTCTGTCTGAAAGCTATAAAAGGGAGACCAGAAAACTTTCCGCAAATGACCATTTCATAAGCCCTCAGGGCAAAATACCTTCGCCCAGTTCCCACAGAGAGGTGGCTTTAAGAAAAAGACTACAACCTAAGCTTCTGGGAGCTCGACCTCTAGAGGCTCCAAGTCCTCCCAGCCCTCTCTGCCGGTTCCCGGATCTACCCAATAACTCGCTACCAGCTTCCCCCTCCTCTGGTGGAGGCGATGGGGGAGGCAGTAGGGGGTCACTTCGCCCTCTACCAAGAGGGATGGAGCAGCGTCACAACAGACCTCTGGGTTCTATACCTCATAAGGAGAGGACATACTCTCGAGTTCATCCAGATCCCTCCAGAAAAAACACCAGGGCCCTGCTGTTATCTTCCTTCTCACATTCTTCTGATAGAAGGAGAGATCCAGGCCCTTTTGCTGAAATGGGTGCCAGAGCCCCCATCCCCAAGGAACAACAGGGACGGGGCTATTACTCCCATTTTTTCCTGGTTCTAAAAAAGACTGGGGATCTTCGGCCCATCCTGGACCTCAGTTCCCTTAATCTTTTCATAGAGTACAAACGGTTCAGGATAGTCGCTCTGCCAGGTCTCATTCCCCTCTTGCACCAATGGGGCTGGCTCTGCTCCCTGAATGTCCAGCATGCCTGTATGCACTTAAGGGTCTTCCCTCCCCATCGGAAGTTCCTGAGGTTGCACTTCCAGGGGAGACATTAACTGTTCCGGGCCTTACCGTTCGGCCTCTCCTCCACTCCTCTAGTCTTCACCAAATGCCTACCAGTGGTGGCTGCGATTCTTCGATGCCAGGGACATTACGTCTTCCCCTACATAGATGACTGGTTCCTGGCAGCGCCTTCCAGGGCTTGGCTACTTCGCAGTCTCGAAGACACTTTTATTCTCTTCCGAGAGCTGGGGATCACTCTGAATCTTCCGAAGTCTTCCCCAGAGCCCAGTCAGCAACTCCTATTCATTGGAGCGGTCCTCGACACAGTTCAGGGCATGGCCTTCCTCCTGCAGGATGGGGGGATTGTCTAAGGGGCGTAGCCCAGACAGTATCCATAGCGCCACAGGTCTCAGCCAGGACCTTCCTCAGGCTTCTAGGGCACATGGTGACGGCCATTCCCACAGTCCCATGGCCCGCCTCCACATGAGTGTCCCACAGTGGATGCTCAGGGTGCAGTTGGAGCAGAGGTTGGACGATCTGGACCAGCTGGTCAGGATCTCTGACCTAGTAAGAAGGACTCTTTCAAACAACATGAAGTCTTGCTGTATTCTGACAGTAGCAGTGAGTCCCAACCTTCGAACTGCCCCAGAGATGAAAGAGTTAACTTTCCATGCCAGGCATGGAACGCTGAGCTCGAGCTCGGTTGAGACTCTGTCTGTTGCTGTTTAAACTCAAACCGTCAGATTCTTTACTCCGCCTCACTGAACAGCCGATCCGGAGATTTCTCCTTCTGCTTGGTTCAATTTGTCGGTTAAAGTACCGCTTTTCTCGGTTTTCGACCGAATTTAAACCGTAACCTGTCGGTTCAGTCTCTGTCTGTGGTATTTGTCAGTACTAGATAGGTTTATATTAATTCCTATTCTGTGTGGAACTTGTAAATGGTTCATCGGTTCGGTTTGAACTGATCAAGCTGTTATAAAATCTTTATTTGTGCTTTTAGTGTGTGGTTACCGGTTCTTTTCGGTTCTAAAAAAAAAAAGGGATTTTATTACGTTTTTTTCCATGACCCGTGACACGGTCAGGAACCAATAAGAGGGTCTTGCCTGGCGGATTGCCATTAAAAGGGTAAGTTTGGTTAGGACTGGCACAATGTCTGAGAAACCCAAAAGAAAAAACGAGCCCACTGGGTTTCAACACTGTAGTGTGTGTGGGGAAGTCTTTGCTAAGGCTGACCCCCACACCACCTGTGTTTATTGTCTGGGGTTTGACCACCTCAATGCAGACTGCCAGATTTGTAAAAATCTTCCTGCAGCTACCCTAGAAAAGAGAGTTGGTAGGCTCAGGGAAAGGGAGGCCAAAAGTCTGTTGAACCAGATGGCCAGCCGGTTCGGTTCAAACCTAACCAGAAGGAGTACCCTCTGACCAGGAGACTTCTTGGGCAAGGGGCCAGTTCTGAAGTCGGTTCGGCTAAAGAACTAGAAAGAAAAATCAGCTGATGTGGAGCCAAAACTTTCCTCTCAACGCTGAAGAAATAGCCAAAGCGATAAAAATTGTGCAGTCGCTTTCCGGTTCCGACTGAACCGGCACCATCAAGGGCGCTCAGTTGGCCGGTTCCACCGGTTCAAGATTATGATTTAGAGGAATATTATGAACGAGGAGGAGGAGGAAGAGGAGTATGAAGAAAGTGAATGTGGTTTTGAAAGTCTGGATGTGCCCATTGACCCGGACATCTCCCCAGACAGACCTTCAGGAGTGTCTCCTCCTAGGCTTTCTGAGTCCCCCTCCCATTTCATGTTTTATAAGAAAGTGGCTGAAACCCTCCAGCTTCCTATGGAAGAAGCTGTGGATGACCAGGAGGAGCCTGACTATGTGGAAATGATGGATATCCCAGAGTCTAGGAGGCTGTCTGTTCCCTTACATAAATCTTTTGGGAAACAGACATGTAAGATTTTAAAGACTCTTAATACTATACCTCCTGTGGATAAGAGAATGGACAAGAGGTATACATCGTCAGGCTCAGATACGGAGTTCCTTACACAACAATGCAGCCATATTGGGGTAGTGCAGGCTGCAGCCTGTGATGAGGCAAATATTCCCTTGGCTTCACACCCCCCAGACAAGGACTCCAGGAGGATTGATGCCATGGCAAAGAAACAGTACATGGCAGTATCTTTGGGACTCAGACAGGCCAACTATATGGCCTATACTGCTAGGTATCAGAAATCCAGATGGGACACTGTCATGGCTTTCGCAAAACAGGTCCCTGGCCAGCTTGCCAAGGAGCTGGAACAGGTGGCTGCTGATGGTATTGAGGCATCCAAGGTGCAACTCCATGCTGCAGTGGACTCCAATGATGTGTCATCTAGAGTCATGGCTACATCTGTGGCACTTCATAGAATGGCTTGGCTCAGATGTACTAGCCTGTCACAGGATACCGAGACTAAGGCCATGGATTTTCCTGTTGTGGGTAATTCTCTGTTTGGGGAGCAGACAGAGAATTACATGAAGAAAATGGACGAATATAGGACCACCTATAGGAGTACACAGGCCAAGGAAAGGCAGGCCACTCCTCAGAGGTAGCACCCCAGGGGCAGGGGCAGGCCTTTTCATAGGCCTTTCTACCAAGCCCAGGCCTCCTCTTCTGCCTATGATCAGAGGGGGTTCTTTAGAGGGAGAGGCAGAAGGGGTATAAGCAGACCTGCTTCCACCCCTCAGCCAAAACCCCCTGCCAAACAGGCACCCTGATGGGGTAGCCAGGGCCGATTCTCCACTACCTGTAGGGGGCAGGCTGGCTTACTTTGTCCAGGACTGGGAGTCTCTAACATCAGACAAGTGGGTCCTGGAAGTAGTAAGCCAGGGATTGGTCCTCAGCTTCAAAAAATTTCCAAAGCTGAGAGCCAGATCCTTTCTACCTGCAAATCCCTCGGAGGCACTTGCCCTAGAGGCAGAAGTCTCTTCCCTCCTGGCTCTCAGAGCTGTGGAAAGGGTTCCACCCCTACACCAGGGCAGAGGGTTGTACTCTAGGTACTTCCTTACCCCAAAAAAGACAGGAGAATGGCGGCCCATCCTGGATCTCAGATACTTAAACAAGCACCTTTTAAAATCAAAATTCAAAATGGCGACTCTGGGAATTATTCTACCCTCTCTCAGGCCAGGGGACTGACTAGTGTCCCTGGACCTCAAGGATGCCTACTTCCATATTTTCATCATAAGCTCCCATTGAAATTACCTCAGGTTCGAGCTGCCCTCAGGCCATTACCAGTTCAGAGCAATGCCCTTCGGTCTAACCTCTGCTACAAGGGTATTCACAAAATGCCTGGCAATAGTAGTTGCTTCTCTGAGAAGGCAAAGAATTGCCATCTTCCCATATCCGGACGACTGGCTCATAGTAGGCCAGTCCCCAGACCAAGTCAAGTTACACCTATAGATAACTCAGCAACTGCTCACCTCTTTGGGTTTCCTTCTGAATCTTTCAAAATCAGTTCTAGAGCCTGTTCAGCTCCTCACCTTCATAGGCGCAGAGCTAGACACAGAAAAGGCCAGAGCTTTCCTTCCCCTGGACAGGGCAAGGACCCTTATCTCCCTGGCTTCCTCATTCACCCTGCAGGTGTCTCGACCAGCAAGGCATTTTCTACAGCTCCTGGGGCACATGGCTGCTTCCACGGCAGTGGTGCAGGGAGCAAGATTTCAGATGAGGGACATTCAGTTCCATTTGAGAGCCTTTTGGTCTCAAAGGAAGGACCCTCTGACCAAATTGATCCCAGTGACTTGAACCCTGATCCAGGCCTTACAGTGGTGGCAGGATCAGAACAATCTAAGACAGGAGTTCCTTTGTCACTCAGTCCACTCCTTAATCCTTACTACAGATGCCTCCCTCTTGGGGTGGGGGGCTCACTTGGGCGATCTGACTACCCAGGGGTTGTGGTCCCCTCGAATCTCTGCTTCACATCAATCTATTGGAACTCAGAGCAGTATTTCTAGCATTTAAGGTTTTTTCCAAATCTGTTCAGAACAAAGTTATCCAGGTCAGAACAGACAATACCACCACGATGTGGTACATCAACAAGCAAGGAGGCACTCAGTCTATGGCCTTGTGCACAGAAGCAATGAAGTTGTGGTCTCTGGCTTATTCTCTGAACACCTCCCTCACAGCAGTACACCTCCCAGGCAAGGACAATGTCCTGGCAGATGCTTTCAGCAGGATATCTCAGGGCCATCACGAGTGGTCACTGGAGCCCCTGGTTTTGGAGGTGATATTCTCCAGATGGGGCACCCCACAGATAGATCTCTTTGCAGCCCCAGACAATCACCAACTTCCCCTTTTTTGCTGCAGGCCCCCAGTGTTGGGCTCAGTCCCCCTGGATGCCTTAGTTCTCAGTTGGGAAGGGAAGTTCCTGTATGCTTTCCCCCCTTCCCTCTCCTGTTCAAAGTGCTAGTCAAAATCAGGTCTCAACCCTGCAAGGTGATCCTGATTGCTCCAGACTGGGCCAGACAGCCCTGGTATCCACTCCTGTTGTCCTTAGCAGTCCATCTTCCCCTGTCTCTTCCCAGGAATTACAACCTGTTAACCTGGGCTCAGGGGAGGGTTTGGTACCCAAATCTCAAATCTCTCAATCTCAAGGCCTGGCTCTTGAAGAGTTAGAGTTTGCTGATTTACACCTCTCCCAAGGTGTAATGGACATTCTGAAGGCTTCTAGGAAACCTTCCACCAGGACTACTTATAATTCCAAGTGGAAAGATTTTCCATATGGTGCTCTGAAAGGCATATTTCCCAGAGTCTGCTGATCTGCCCACAGTCCTTGATTATATGGTCCATTTGAATAGCTTAGGGCTTAGACCAGCTACACTAAAGGTGCATCTGGCAGCTGTTTCTGCTTTTATTTCAGCAGGTAAGCCCTTTTCTCTTTCAGCTCACCCTGTATTCTCCAAGTTTTTTAAGGGATTGCTTCATACCAACCCTCCATTCAGGGACCCTGCCCCTGCTTGGGACCTTAATGTTTGCATTGCTCAGCTCATGCAACCCCCTTTTGAGCCTTTGTCTTAAGCAGAGCTTAAGTACTTGACTTGGAAAACTGTGTTTCTGGTAGCCATCACTTCTGCCAGATGCATAAGTGAGTTACAAGCCTTGTCGGTGGAGCCTGATTTTATCTCCTTCCATAGAGATAAGGTGGTCCTCAGGACTAACAGGAAGTTTTTGCCTAAGGTGGCTTCAGATTTCCACCTTAACCAATCTCTTGTCTCTTTCTGTGTACTTCACTGACCATTCCTCCTCTGGTGAGAGGAGGCTGCACAGTTTAGATGTGAAAAGAGCCCTTAGCTACTACATAGAGTGTACCAAGGGTCACAGGTTTGACTCCCTCCAACTGTTCCTCACTTATGGTGAGGTTGGTAAAGGGAAACCTGCCACTAAAAGATCCATTGCCAGGTGGATTGTCTCTTGTATCCAATTTTGTTATGAAAAACTGGGTAAGGTTCCACCCTCAGTCCTGAGGGCTCACTCTACCAGAGGTACAGCTGCTTCCCTGGCTGCTGCCAGGGATATCCCTATTCTAGAGATATGTCAAGCAGCTGCCTGGAAAACAGTTCACACTTTTACCAAGCATTACTCCCTGGATATCCAGGCTAGGAGTGATGCTCGGTTTGGCACAGCTGTGCTTCAGAGCCTATTTCCTAAGTAGGTTCTGTCCCTCCTCCATGGAGGTACTGCTTAGTAGTTTGCTATTGCTGTCAGAATACAGCAAGACTTCATGTTGTTTGAAGAAAAATTACTCACCTTAGTAGTGTTGTTTCTTCTAATGGAGTCTTGCTGTATTCTGACTCTTCCGCCTTCCCTCTCAGAACCTCTGTTTTGGGATGCTAGTGGCAGTTTGGCACTCAGTAGGGTGCCCACCTTGTTGTTTTCACCCCTTTTCTTGGGTGAGTGGGTGTTGTGTTTTCATTTTTTGGGTCTCCTGACTTGAGTCTTTGTTTTGGGACCAAAAAACCTGTTTTTATGTTTAGTAGCCAGTTGGCTAGTGTAGGTTTACAGCTTCCACACAGGACCTTAGTGAGTTTAGCTCGTAAAGATCTGACGGTTTGAGTTTAAACAGCAACAGATAGAGTCTCAACCGAGCTCGAGCTCAGCGTTCCATGCCTGGCATGGAAAGTTAACTCTTTCATCTCCAGGGCAGTTCGAAGGTTGGGACTCACTGCTACTGTCAGAATACAGCAAGACTCCATTAGAAGAAACAACATTACTAAGGTGAGTAATTTTTTCTTCTTGGTGGTTGGACCGCTCCAACCTGGAACGAGGGGTCCCCTTTCTGCAGAAGCCCCTGAGATAGATCCTAATGACAGACGCCTCCTATCTCAGTTGGGGCACTCATCTGGAAGACAGGCAAACCCAGAGGTCATGGTCTTCAGATGAGCAACAGCTCCATATCAACATTCTCAAGATGCACGTGGTCCTGAGTACCTTGCGGGCGTTTCAGATGGATCTTTCGCCAGGCCTTCTTCTCATCCAGACGGACAACACGTTGGGTAGTGTTTTATATCAACAAGCAAGGGGGCACGCATTCCTACCCTCTATGCTGGGAGGCGATGAGAGTCTCGTATTGGGCACTGGAACACCTCCGAGATCTCACTGCTGTTCATGTTCCCGGTGTCCAAAACATCTTGGCCAACAGCCTAGGCTAGTCTAGGTCCAAGGTTCATAAGTGGGAGCTCCTCCAGTCAGTGGCAGATCAAGTGTTCGACAGGTGGGGCTGTCCAGAGTTGGACCTCTTTGCGTCTCCCCTTAACGTCAAACTGCCCAGTTGCTGCTCGCAAGAGACCGCGCCTGGTGTTTTCTGTCCAGACGCATTATCCCTCTGTTGGACAGGGAGGTTTCTGTATGCCTTCCCTCCCTTCCCCGTTATTCAGAGGGTTCTTCTGAAGCTTCAAGCCGAGGGAGCAGAGATGATCTTCATCGCCCTGTTCTGGCCTCGGCAGATTTGGTTCCAACTACTTAAGCAGCTGACAGTGGAACTTCCAGCTTAGCTGCTGCTGAACTCACACTTGCTGTCCCAGGATCAGGGAACATTGGTCCACCCCGGATGTCAGATCCCTGCATCTTCATGCCTGGTTCCTGCAGACTTGGTCAAATCCAGGTTTGGGATCTCCCAGGAGGTGGCAGACGTTCTCGTAGCAGCGAGAAAGCCCTCAACTATTTTTTCTTTTTTCATTTCATTTATTTTATACTGAAAAAAATCTGTGAGCAAAAAATGCCCGTTTTCACAGATGTCCAGTGACAAATAAAACGACAATATACAAAACAAAATTACATAAATACGTTAATAAACATTTTGTTGCAAATACATTAGAAACAATTACAAACAGTCTCTGACAAAAACTTTTGTTCAAGCAAACTTTTAAAATCTGACACAGTACAACAAACAATTACATTAGATAATTGATTATATTGAATCAACTATTCAAAATAAATCGAGTTCTTCATAAAATTTGATCTAATCAGTGGTCGCTTAAACTTCCTACTTAAACTGTTTCTAGTTATAACAGTGTGCACAGAGATGGGGAACATACCAGCAACACTATCAGGTACAAAACCTAACTGAATCTTGTGCAAAAAGGTTAAAGACCCATGTTTAAAGAAAATACTAAGAGGCAAACAACCAGATTCTTCATAAAGTGTACAACAATGAGTCATCCTAGATAGGCCAGTAATAAAATGTAGAATACTATGATAAGTACTGCTAAGTTGGTTTAACATTTTAACAGTTGAATATGAATAAACAGTGGAACCATACATAAGAAAAGAAAACAAAATACAGTTTGCCAATAAATTCCTAGACTCATTATCAATAAATTTTTTGACACGAAGCGACATACCAAGTTGCTGATGTAGGCGAGTAATCAAAAAATCAATGTGTTGATCAAAATTTAAATTTTGATCCAATATTATACCCAAATACTTAAAGGTAAAAACCCTATTATATTACCAAAATTATCTTTAAGCACAAAATTATAATCCGTATGATTTCTACGGCCAGAAAAAATCAAAAATGTGGTTTTAGTAGAATTAAGTGTTAATCTTTGTTTAATAAACCAGGAGTGTAAATTGTTAAAATCCCTCTGAAAATTATCCTGTAATTTTTGAACATCAGTACCAACACTAAATAATACCGCATCATCTGCAAATAAGACAATCTCAGTATCGTTACATATTATGATCTACAAGATCAAATGCCTTGGTGAGGTCCACAGAGGCCGCAGCCACCAAACCACCACTATCAATGGTGGAACGGGCATGGCCTGTGAACCTCACCAAGGCAGTTTCAGTATCATGACCTACTCTAAAGCCATGCTGAGCAGGGGTCCAGAGATTATATTTCCCCATAAACTCATTAATCTGAACACTAACAATCCTTTCTAGGACTTTTGACAACGGGGCAAAAAGCGATATAGGACGATAATTCTTTAAATCAGTCTTTACACCAGCTTTATAGACAGGCTTAACCAAAGCACACTTCCAAACATGTGAAAAACACCAAATGAGAGAGAATAATTAAACAATTTAGAAATAAGTGGAGCATCACATAAGCAACTCTCTTGAGAATGTGAAAATCAGCATTATCAGAACCAAAATAGGGACGAGGACTAAGTTTGGACAAATATAAAAACACATCCTCAGGCAATAAAGCCCGAAAATAGAACTTAGGAACAACACTACCTTCACCTTGCATTAGTTCAAAAACATTGGTGTTACCAAGATTAAGATAGTCCTGTGATCTGTATTTGTCCAGACTAGAAAAGTGCAGATTAAACAACTATGCCACCTGTAAGGGATCACTAATTAAATTACCCACTGACTCAGTAATGAAAGGATCAACACTTTTCCCCCTGCCCAATAACAAATTTAAGGTATTCCATGTAGCCCTAGAATTCCCCTGATCGGATCTAAGTCTTGCTCTAAAATAGTTAACCTTTGCCCTACGAACTTCATTTTTACATTGATTACGCATATATTTATAGGCTTGAAGGTTTACATCAGTTTTATTTTTACGATATTTGGACCATAATTTATTCCGTGTTCTAAACATCTTTAACAAGCTAGGGGCAATCCATTCCTTAGTAACTCTCCTACATCTAACTTTCTTATGTGGCACAAACTCATCACACAATGCTATAAACTGTTTACAAAAAGACTCCAGTGCAAGATCAGTGTCCTTAATATCATCCAAAAAAAGACCAATCCCCTGCCTCGATTGCTGTTGAAAAAACATGTTCATCTAAATCACTAACCTTACGATAATTAAATACACTAGTAGAAGGTTTTTTTAATTTTAACTGACCAATGACAAAAAATGGGACTATGGTCACTAAGACTGTCGGGTAATACACCTGAAACACTAATATGTGTAGGATAATTGGTTAAGAGCCAATCTAATATTGACTCATAATCAGAATGATAATTAACACAAGTAGAATCAACAATCATATGAGAAAGGCCAAACTCAGTTAATAAATTCTTAGCATCAATAGCTTGATTGGATGCCCAATTAAGATTAAAATCTCCCAATATCAACCTTTTTCTATTTACTGGCAGATGACCCCAGTTTGACAAAAATGACTCGAGCCCAATTTTTTGGATTTCCTGGTGGTAGATATACATCACTAATGGTAATCAGCTTATTCCCACCAACGTCAGCATCAATAGACAGTGATTCAAATGAGGGTTCATTAAATTCTAAAGGAGGTTGTACAAATTTTAAATGATTAATAACATAAAACAAACATCCCCCCCCCCTTTTACCTATGCTATATTTCCTTAATACAGAATAACCTGGCAAATATATTTCATCATTACTAATTCTGACATTTAACCAGGTCTCTGTCAGGGCGATAACATTAAACTTATTTTCCATTACCCAACTTTCAAACAAGCTCATTTTGGGCAATAAACTTTGAATGTTTAAAGAAACAATATGCAAAGAAGAGTAATAGTTACCCACCCTCAGCCGCCCCCCCCAGTTTCCAATGTCATAACCATTACTTTGTGGACCTGAATTTGGATGAACAGAAAAGGACAATAATAAAAACATGACAAACATTCGTCTCAACCCTTTACTGTTAGAAGAACACTTGTCCCCCAAATATCTAGTCATCTGAACAGAATTAGAAACAGAACATTGCTTCAGATACTTTTTGCAAAACTGAAACATACAATACTGAGTATTCCTCCCTTTCACAGAATAAATCTCCTGAAGTAAATAACACTCAATGGAATAAAATGAAACATGACCATGAGATAAATGTTCCCCACCTCCTATCTCCATTACATGCACACTTTTAAGAAATAACAAACCTGTTAAACTAGATCCACTTATGCCATGAAGTGGAAGGAATTCTGTCTGTGGGCTTCACCCCATCATTTGGACCCTCTCACCTGCCCAGAGAACTCGATACTAGAGTATCTCTTCTCCTTATTGACTCAAGGCTTGAGCTACTTCTCCATAAAGGTACATTTGTCAGCAATCTCTGCTTACCATGTACCAATGGAAGGGAAAACATTCGCTCAACTGGACGTGTCCCATAACTTTTTGAGAGGCATTTTACATATTAAGCCTCCCATCCAAGATCTAGTACCCCGCCCCAGATCTCCTATTTATGCTGGAGAAGCTTACCCTTCCCCCTTTCGAGCCTGCTGCAGATTGCGAGCTTCGCTTTCTTTCATGGAAAGTGTTATATTTGGTTGCAGTTACTTCTGCTCGGAGAGTTTCTGAGCTTCCGGCCCTGTTGTGTAAAGAGCCTTATTTAATTTTTCATAGGGACAGGGTGTCCTTCAGAACCATTCCTAAGTTTTTCCCCAAAGTGGTGTCCGAACTGATGTTGAATCAGGATGTCAATCTTCCAGTATATTATCTGGATCACTTGAATAGAGGGGAAGCACTCCTGCATACTTTGGATGTCCACAGGGCGCTGAGGTACTACCTGAAACGCACTGCTTCACATCGTAAGATGTAGCAGTTGTTCATGGCCTTAGTGCCTCGATGCCAAGGCGTTCCAGTGTTGAAACAAACCCTATCAAAATGGCTAGTCAAGAAGTATAACAAAACCCTACTGGGCTGGGTTAGGGATCATTCTACCAAGGGAGTGGCTACGTCATTCACATCCTCGTGAAATGTCTTCATTGGAGACATCTGTGCAGTGGTTATGTGGAGCTCAGTGCATACCTTCATTAAGCACTACAGGCTGGACATTGTTTCTAGGCAAAGGGCAGGCTTCGGCCTAGTGGTCCTTCAGGACTTCCTTTCTTAAAAGTGCCCTGTTGTTAGCACTGGTGCTTACAGCCGCCTCCCAGTTCCTGTTCCTTTTTGCAGGACTGCTTGAGATTCAGTCCTATAGTAATAACCTGCTGCAAGGCTCCCACTTGAAGTAAGATAGTAAACTTACGCAAGAACTTACCGTAACAGTAGATCTACAAGAGGAGCTCTTGCGGGAGGTGCTGATTTCCCTTACTCCTTCCCCATGGTGAGCTGTTGTTGCATCATTTTTATGGCAAGCTTCCACCTGCCGGGCCTTATTCATGGGTCTCTGGTGGGTGAACTGAGGTGGGGCTGGGGACCGCCTCCTGATATACCATTGGGTGATGTCAGGGCGGAATCGACATTGGGGGTGGCCCCAGCTGGAGACTGCTAGCGAAAGGTTTCTGATGGTCCTAGTGCCTGTGGCATAGTCCTTATTGTAGTAACCTGCTGCAAGTACTCTTCTCGAAAATCTAATGTTATGGTAAGTTCTTATGTAACTGTACTTTCTGCATGAAGGGGCAGTGCTACCACTTCAGAGTCCTACCCTTTGGGTTTTCCTCAGCATTGCAAGTCTTTACAAAAATGCTATGCAGTACTTGCAGTGCACCTCAGAAAGCTTGGACTTGTTCCCGTATCAGGACGACTTGACTAATCTCAAGCCCATCCAGACGGGAGGCAGAGTAAGCAGCTGCCACTCCCTCTCCCTTCCTAGCATCCATGGGATTCCTGTTGAATCTCTCAAGGTCTCATCTGGAGCCCTCCCAGGAACTACTGTTCATAGGAGCTGTTCTGGACACAACCCAGACTCAGGATTTCCTCCCAGACAGCAGGCTGTGAGCAGTCTTCCACATGGCATACTACATCATGGAATGTAAGACTGTGCCTGTCTATTCCATGTAACATATGCTGGGCCTCATAGCCTCCTCAGTGTTCACAGTGCCTCTAGCAAGGCTGCACATGACAATTCAGTGGATGCTTAGTACCCAGTGGTCACAGGCATCCTGTTCAAGAGACCAAACCCCTGCTGAGGTCAGCGGAGGTCAGCCTCCTGCAGGGCTTCCCATTCTTTCCACTGGAGCCAGAGGTAACCTTCACAACAGATGCCTCCCTGATGTGGTAGGGAGCCCATTGTCAGGGTCTTCAGATACAAGGTGTGGGGGACCCATCAGAAACGCATCTCCACATCAATGTGCAAGAGATTCGAGCAGTTCTGTACAATCAGAAAGCCCTAGTGGACTTCGTTAGCCAAAAGACAGTTCTCCAGACAGACAGCAAGTCTGTCATTTACTATATCAGCAAGCAAGGAGGAGCACACTCTTACCCCCTCTGCAGGGACGGGATGAAAATGTGTGAGTGGTGGTTGTAGCAAGGGATCCTGCCCTAAGCAGTCCTATCTGCCAGGAGTTCAGAAAAAAATGGCAGACAAGATAAGTCAAATGAAGGCAAATACTCACAAATGGTCACTTGCACTAGACATCATGATATTGCTTTTAGCCAAGTGGGACACCCCAGATGTGAACCTTTTTGCATTCCCCCTCAATGCCAAACTGCCTCAGTTCTACTTCAGAAATCCAGGACATGGTGTTTTCTGTCATGATGGATTTAGACAGCCATGACAAAACTTTCTGTATTCATTCCCTCCGATGCCTCTCATCCAGAGAGGGGTGTTCAGACTGGAGGTTCATGGGGGGAAGATGATCCTAGTGGCTCCTTGGTTACTTTGGCAGATATGTTTCCCTCTGTTGAGTCGACTTTCAGTCAGCAAACAGTGTTCTGCCACTCCGGACAGACTTATTGACCCAGGGTCCACTGGTCCATCCAATCCTGCACTTCCTTTATCTTCTTCCTGGCTCCTGAAGAGACAGACGTGAACAGATTCAAGGTATCTCAGAGGGTTTCTGAAATACTTTTGGCTGTGCATAAACCTTTCACCAGGAAGACACACACAACCAAGTGGAAAAGATTTTCCATCTGGTGCGCCAGAACCGCGGTGGACCCTTTCAGGTGTCCACCTGAAAAGGTTCTTGAGTACTTCCTGGTCTGTTCTTATGCTGTCCTCTAGCATTCCTCAGTTAAGGGCCACCTTTTCTGCTATATTAGCAAGCCACAAACCTGTAGATGCCCTCTACCTGGCACAGTTGCCACTGTTCATTGGCAAGCGTTTAAACTAGCCAAGGGGGGGGAGGCACTGGAAAGGAGCAGGAAAATCCTAGCCCCCTCCCTAAAAAAAAAATAATCAGGGTAGTAAGTGAGGTAAACACCAAGATAGAGATGTCGATAAGGAGAAGGGCAGGGGTAAATGGAGAAAATGACAAAGGCAATAAGGACAGGGATGGGGCAAAAAGGGGTAAGGCCTTCTGGAAATGGAGGGTAATGAGTACCAGTACCTGTAGTCTGGGCAACAAGCTCCCTGAACTGGTGGCCTTGATGGAAGAGGGATGCCTGGATATCGTAGCAGTCACAGAAACATGGTACACAGAGAACCATGACTGGGATGTTAACATACCAGGGTACATAACCTACAGGAGAGATAGGGAGGGGAAAAGAGGGGGAGGAGTAGCTCTCTATGTAAGGGAAGGGATAAAAGCAACTGAACAAAAGAGTAAACAGGGAGGAGAGGAGGCACTGTAGGCCACCTTAGAGACTGGAAATGGCATCACAATCCGCACAGGGGTTGTATGCAGACCCCCCTGTCAGGGGAAGGGAAAGGACAAGGATATGATAGAAGGCATTCTTAGGATGGCAGAGAATGGGGAAATACTGTTGATGGGAGACCTGAATATGCCAGATGTTAACTGGAGCACATTTACTGCAGCCACATCCAAGAGCAGGGCCATTCTCAATGCCCTATAGGTGACATGCCTCAGACAGCTAGTTTCGGAACCCACTCGTGAGGGAGCAATCTTAGACCTCGTAATCTCAAATGGGGACAATGAGAGGATCTCAGATCAAGAAGTGGGTTGCCATCTGGGAACAAGTGGCCACCAAAGTGTGTGGTTCATGATAAACTCAGCTACAGAGTCAAGCCATACAAAAGTGAGGGTACTGGACTTCAGGAGGGCTGACTTTGGCAAGATGGGAGAGTGCCTTAGAAAAGCACTAGCAAACAGGCTAGAAGGAGGGGTGGAGCAACAATGGGGAAACATCAAAACTGCCATCACAGAGGCAACAAGCCTTTGTGTGAAGAAAATAAATCAAAACGAAAGAAAAAGCCACTATGGTTCTCAAAATAGGTGGCAGGGAAGGTCAGGGAGAAAAAGACAACATTCAGGAAGTATAAGGAAACACAGAAGGAGCAGGCTAGAGAGCTGTACCAGTTAAGGCAGAAAGAAGCAGGGAGGGAAGTCGGAATAGCAAAGGCCCAAACTGAGGAAAAGATAGCCAACTCTGTTAAGAAGGGGGCTAAAACCTTTTATAGGTACATCAGGGAGCATAGAAAGACAATGGGAGGGATAGTGAGACTGAATAGAAGGACGGTGGGTGGGCAGAGAGGGACAGTGAAAAAGCAACGATACTGACCGATATTTCAGCTCAGTATTCACAAAAGAGGTGGGGGTGCCTAATCCCATGACAAAGCACTCTGGATAGGGGGTGATCCCAGTCCTTTCACAGAAGAAAGGGTTCTGAAAGAACTCCTAAAACTGAAGGTGGACAAAGCAATGGGGCCTGATGGAATTCACCCCAGAATTCTAAAAGAATTAAGGGGAGAACTAGTGAAACCACTGACTACCCTTTATAACAAATCATGGGAGGATGGTGTGGTACCTGAGGACTGGAGGAAGGCGGATGTGATTCCCCTTCACAAAAGTGGGACCAAGACAGAGGCAGGAAACTACAGACCTGTCAGTTTGACCTCTGTGGTAGGGAAAGTGATGGAATGACTTCTGAAGGAAATAATTGTTGAGTACCTAGAGGCTAGTGGGGCACAGGACTCAAGGCAGCATGGGTTCACAGCAGGAAGGTCATGTCAGACAAATCTAATTGATTTCTTTGACTGAGTGACGAAAGTAGTAGACCAGGGAGGGCTGTGGACCTGGCCTACCTAGACTCTAGCAAGGCATTTGACACAGTCCCACACAAAGATTAATAGTGAAATTAACCAGCCTGGGAGTGGGTCCCAGGTGGTAGCCTGGTAAAACATTGGCTGGACAACAGGACACAGAAGGTAATTGTAAATGGAGTCCACTCTGAAGAAGAGGGGTTACTAGTGAGTACCGCAGGAGTTCAATACTGGGTCAAGTCCTTTTAATGTCTTTAAAAGTGACATTGCAGAGGGACTGGAAGGAAAAGTATGCCTCTTTGCAGATGACACAAAGATCTGCAACAGGGTTGATGCACAAGGAGGCATGGAAAGGATGAGAAGGGGCTTGGCAAGGTTGGAGGAATGGTCGAAGTATGGCAGCTTGGATTCAGTGCAAAGAAGTGCAAAATAATGCTCCTGGGAAACAAAACCCAGGGAAGATTACACAATGGGGGTAGTAAAATAACAAAATGGAAAGGGACCTGGGGTTAATCATATCAGATGACCTTAAGGTTAGCAAGCAATGTGAGAAGGAAGTAGGGAGGGCTGGGGGGATACTGGGATGTATAGGGAGAGGCATCACCAGCAGAAAACAGGAAGTTGTTATCCCTCTGTACAGACAGTTGGTGAGACCCCATCTGGAGTACTGCATCCAGTTCTGGAGACCCCATCTCTGCAAGGACATAGACAGGATGGAAGCAGTCCAGAGGAGGGCCATTAAAATGGTGCAGGGTCTGCAAGAGAAGCCATACGAGGAGAGACTAAAGGAGCTTAATATGTATAGCCTTGAGGAAAGGAGGAAGAGGGGGGACATGATAGAAACTGTTAAGTACCTCAGTGGAATTAACAAAGTCCAAGAGGGTAGCACCTTTCAGAAAAAGAGATGTGCAAGAACAAGGGGACACAATTTGAAGATGGGGGGCAGTTCAGGGGCAATGTGAGGAAATATTTTTTCACAGAGTGGGTGGTGGATGCATGGAACAGCCTTCCTGAGGAGGTTGTGGGGTCTAAAACTGGGAGAATTCAAGAATGCATGGGACAGACATAAGGCAAGTTTTGTGGGGGGTAGGAAGAAGTAGGCTGTTGGTTAACTAGGATCTGCAACTTATCCTGTAGGAAGGGAAATGGACAGACTAGGTGGACCAAGCGGTCCTTATCTGCCGTCAAAGTCTGTGTTTCTGTGTTTAAGAGGTTTTTCAGAAGTATTCTGCACACAAGGCTTACCATCTGGAAGCCAATGGCTTTCTGGGATATCAACCTTGTGCTAGATGCTCTTACTGACAATCCCTTTAGACCTATTGTGAGTTGTGACTTGAAGTTTCTGACTTTGGGGGGAGGGGGGAGACATTTTTAGTAGCTATCACCTCTGCATGCAGTATCTGAAAGTCATGCTTTGGTCACAGATCCTCCAAATGCTGTTTTCCACAAGGGTCAGGTGGTTCTCCAAACGCACTCAGAGTTTCTCCCTAAGGTGGTGTCATAGTTCCATCTTAACCAGGCAGTAATCCTGCTTAATTACTTTGCCAAATTCCAGTACGAGGGAGAAAGGACTCTCCACTTACTGAATGTTAAGAGGGTCCTTATATTTTACTTGGACAGGACTAAGGATTTCAGGTAGTCTAAACAGCTCTTTCTAGCTTAATTGAAAGGGACAACCTGTTACAGTCAAGTGCATTTCTGCCTGGATTTTAAATTGGCTTCACCACTGCTATGCTGTGGGCCAGTTAACTAGAGGACAAGGTACAAGCCCATTCCACCAGAGTGGTTGCCATTGCCCTGACAGAAACGTGCTCTGTGCTTGTTGGAGAAATTTGCAGAGCTGTAACTTGGAGCACAGTGCATACCTTTACCAAGCCTTATGCCCTGGATGTTTATGTCAAGTAGGATGCCACCTTTGGTAGGATTATTCTGAATGGATTACTATCTTGCGTGAGCTCTGAGCTCCAACCTCCCTAGTCTGGGGGGTTTCTCTGACCTACAAGTGGAAATCAGTGGTGAAGATTGATTCTTGGAAGATATGAAAGTTACGTACTTACCATAACTGTTTATCTTCCAGAATATCTTTACCATTCCTGGATTCACTCTAGTACTGTTGTGCTAGTCTTCACTCCTTTGTTCTTGGTTTGGGCTGTGAAGACACTGTGATACTGGGTTTAGTGGCCCTTCTTATGCAGGCCACCAGGGCAATCTTATGCTCTTAGTTTAAATGCATAAGTTACTCGTTAGGTTCATGCTGCTTGCCTCCTTGGTAGAAAATGTACTAAGGTGGTTGGGGGCTGGTGCAGCTGTAGACCGACCAGTGGGCACATGCAGTGTCAGGTGCACGGGGCCAACTCATGCTACCAGCCCCCAGAAAAGTCCTGTCTCCCCCAGGGTCCTAGCACCTCCGTCGCAGTCCCACAAGTGATAGTGGTAAAGATATTGTGAAAGATCAATAGTTCTAGTAAATACGCAACTTTTATTTTTGGTGTAAAAATGCATTTTCATATTGCTTTATCAGATGATAACTTTATTACAGTACATAGACCAACCCCGTGGCTGAACCCGTCATGCATGTCATCGAAGGGCTCACCTACAGGGCACCCATGGGGTCTTATTGGCAGTAATAGCATGCGTCAATTGGCAGGATCAACCAGATAAAAAACTAGTTTCTAATAAATAAGCTGCCAAAAAATTGTTTTTGATGTAAATCTCAGGACCTTGAAGTTTCTACTTATTAGTGTGGGTTAAATGACTGTTCCCCGTCAAGTCGTATGTGGATAAGAGAAAACTGAGACTGTTTAATGTGGAAAGGCTATACAACTTAAGTTGATTTATGAAATTCAGAAGACACGTCATACCTCTAGCGTACATTTCTTGGGATTGACATTCATCTGCTTAATTCTGTTTATGTTAATGACTTCCTGTTGTTCACCACCTATTGTAGGTGACATATAGATGCAACCTGGGCAGTTGTCTGTGACAATGCCTAGTAATGTATGATCTTTCTTCAAGAGGGCTCTTGCAGTAGGTAATTACATATAGGACTGACGTCGGCAGGCGGCAGGACCCCACGGAAAAATTTCTAGCTATCAGTCCCTGGTGAGGGACCACCCCCACGTCAGGTGACCGGCGTCAGACGACGTCGGTATAAAGGGGCCATCCCGGATGCCCGCCTTCCAGTTCTTACCCGCCGTCGGCTCGTGCAGCGCCTCGTGGTAAAGTTCGTAGCTTAGCCCTGTTACTACGTCGGTTTTTTACCGAAAATTATAGATATTTTGAGATCTTTTCATCAGGTGAACGTCGGTTTATGTCATCCCCTTCAAAAAATAAGTGCAACTCGTGCGACACCCAACTGCCCCATAAGGACAGTCGCTCCCTCTGCCTTTTTTGCTTAGGCCCCGACCACGCGGTTGACAAGTGCCCACATTGCCTGCATTTTAACGCGGCCACCTGCAGACGACACCAGCAGTCCTTGGAAGCCCATCTCCTTAAAACGAAGATGTCTACAATGGAGGAGGAGTTGAAGAAACTTAGGCAGGCATCGACCTCCCCAAAAGGACACAAGAAGCAGGAAAAGAAGGCACGGAGAGGCCTCCTCCTCCGCGACTCCAGCCGGAGCCGCGGCTCAAGTAACGTCCCTCCGGGAGGATCGTCGGCGGCAGCCTCAAGGCTTTGGAGAGCGTCGGCCATATCGAGCTTCGTGTTTGGGCCCTTGGGCGCCTCGGGCAAGGAGGCTTCTGCCCCAGTACTGCCGCAGGCTTGCGGCCTACTGGCATGGGCGCCTCCCATAAGCCGGACGTCGGCTCCTCCGATGCCCGCCGGGAGAAGGCCGCTAAGACGCCCGACCCTTCGGGGCAGCGCACGGCAGTGTCCCCCTCATACCGGGCCTCTTCCCATCCTCGGCCCGCCTCCGACGAGGGACCCCTTAAGTCGGACTCTGGCTCCTCTGGCGTCTACCGGGATCCTGCCCCTAAGTCGCACGTCTGAGCCTACGACAGACCCTCCATCGTCTGTCGTCCCAGGTTCCCCGCAGCCTTCGCTGCCTTCCGGGGAGCCCATGTCAGCCCTGCCTGACCCGAGGTTTTTCACCACCATCCCGGGCGAGACACAGGATGCCTTTCCGCCCGTCAGATCCCCTCCTCTAGGAACTGGATCTGCGCGGGCTGAGACACAGCTCTGCCGATCGACCCACCCCCCGATGCGGTTCCAACGCCGGCCCCTCCGATGCGGCGGGAATACTCCTCTTCCATCAGGCCCTCCCCACCGGCCTATCAATATTGATCCGCCGAGGTGTACCTACTGGGCCGTCTGCTCCGGCATCCGCCCGGTGCCGGGTATCCACCATTGTATCCGGCCAGCTTACCGGGTCCGCGGTAACCCTCCGCAGTACCCGGTGCTGGTCCCACCGACGCCGCAATACCTGGCTCCGGTATTCCCGCAGCCGGGTTATGGATACTCGCCTTACAGATATAATCCGTACAACTATCCCCCTCCTCCTCCTCCTCCTCCACCGCCCCTAGGCTGCTGGTTGATCTTCAGGAGACTCTGGCCTCCTGGTGGGCAGAGGCCGAGGCTCAGCTCACCAAGGAAGTCGAGAGCCGCCTTACGGCGATGGTGCCACCTCCGGCCCCTGACGGCACACTCCCTCTCCGCCTTCAGATTCCCGAGCCCTCCCCTCGGGATCCAGAGAGGGGCAGGACACGCGTCCAGGGATTCCCCGTAAGGAACCCGTTCCTCCCACTAGACGAGTCATGGAGTCTTATTCTGCTTCCAGCTCTTCTTCTTCTTCTTCTTCTCTCTCGAACTCCTCGGATTCCTCCGATGGATGCCTCGAGAAAGACGACGAGCCTCGCTCTCCGTCCAAGCCCCGGCCGAGGACTCCTCCAGAGGATCCTTCCTTCACGGAGTTGCTCAGGAAGATCCAGGAAGTACATCAGTGGCGTTCCTTAGAGCCAGATCCTCAGCGAGTTAAACTCGCCGAACATCTGGACTTGCCCCTTACGGACCCTACTCTTGTGCCACCCTAGATCGAGCCTTATACCCACCTTGTTTCCACCAGTTGGAAACAACCGTCAGCTTTAGCCCCACTTCCTTGGAAATCCAAAAGGCTATACCAGGCTCCGGAGGGTGTAGATTTTTTAGATTCTCACCCCCGTGCAGACTCGGTTGTGATTAGTGCCACTCACGGCCAGCAGCACACCCTAAACACTTGAGCTCATCTCCTCCGGATAAGGAGTCTCACCTTCTGGATCAGTATGGAAGGAAGATCTACGCTTCTTCCACACTGGTGATTAGGGCCCTAAATTATGTAGCACATATGGGGGATTACCAGAAGGCTGTCCTTACCCAGGCGGAATCTAAGACTGACTCCTTGCCTGACTCCCAAGTTAAGCAGGAGTTAGCTGACCTTGTCCGTTCTGCTCGTTCGGCCAGTCGTCACATTCTGAGGATGACCTACGATGCAGTGGACACCGCAGAGCGGAGCGCCACGTTCGCCATAAGTCTTCAGCGTCACGCCTGCCTCCAAGTGTCAGGTTTGGTCCCGGAGGTGCAGTCAGCAATTCAGGAAGCACCTTTCAGGGGTTCGGTGCTTTTTGGTGGTGATGTCAAGGACATCATCACTGACTTGCAGGAGAAGAGGATGGCCTTGAAATCTGTGGATTCCATGTACCGTCCCTATCCCCCACAGCACCGTCCTTTTCGCAGACGCAGCCAGCCTCAAGCAAAACCCCAAGGAAGGCGGGCCACCAAATGTCGGGCCCCCACAGCTGCCAGGCCCCCGCCACCCAAAAAAGCAGCGGGTGCCCTAGCTGCAGTGCTGCCCCATACCACCTGATTCCTTCCTTCGCACACCACCTCCGGACTCACCGGAGGAACCGGTAGGAGGGAGGTTCTCCCTCCACCTTCCGGGTTGGGAGAGGATAACATCGGATTCATGGGTGCTTCAGATTTCTCAGAGGGGCACTCCATAGAGTTTCTACAGAAACCTCCACGCTACCCCCCTCTGAAGTCCTCTTACTCAAGGGACCATCTTCCTTTGGTCAGGGAAGAAATATCTGCTCTCCTCGCGAAGCAGGCCATAGAACCTGTCCCTCCTCACCTCCACGGGACGGGTTACTATTCCCATTTCTTTCTTGTACTAAAGAAGACGGGAGATCTCAAACCCATTCTCTATCTCAGCTCCCTGAACCTCTGTGTAGAATAAGAAGTTCAGGATGCTCTCCCTTCAAACCCTTCTGCCCCTTCTTTGGCCAGGCCAATGGCTTTGTGCACTGGATGTGCAGGATGCATACCTGCACATCCCCATTCATCCCTTGCTGATAAAGCCTTTGCCCAATTAGACGTTTCGAAGACCTTTCTCAGAGGGGTCCTTCATCTCAGGCCCCCTGTTCGGACTCCTGCTCCCCCTTTGGATTTGAACTTTGTTCTCGAGAAACTTACCCTTCCTCCTTTTGAGCCTGCGGCTACCGCAGACTTAAAGTTTTCATCATGGAAGACTCTCTTCTTGGTGGCCATTACTTCTGCTCGAAGAATTTCCGAGCTCCAGGTCCTTATGTGTAAAGTCCCCTATCTGATTTTTCACAAAGAACGAGTAGCTCTTTGCACGAACCCTAAGTTTCTTCCGAAAGTGGTAGCGGAGTCTACCTTAAATCAGTCTATTGAGTTACCTGCCTTTTTTACGCAGTACTCCAACCAGGGAGAATACTTACTCCATGCCATGGATGTCCACAGGATTCTGAGATACTTCACCGATAGGACGAAGGATCTCAGAAAGACTGATCAGTTGTTCGTCTCTTTTGCTCACAAAAGGGAAGGCAATGCTGTCTCCAAGCAATGCCTGTCAAAGTGGTTGGCTCATTGCATCACTTTCTGTTATTACAAGTACAACAAGTCCCTACCGGGTCAAGTCAGAGGTCACTCCACTCACGGAGTAGCTGCCTCTGTGGCTTGTTTCAAGAATGTGTCTGCGGCAGACATCTGTGCTGCCGCCACCTGGACTTCCGTCCATACCTTTATGAAACATTACAGTTTGGACATTGCCTCTCGCCGTAGAGCAGGCTTCAGGTTAGCTGTCTTGCAAGGCCTCCTATCTTGAGGTTTGCAAGGTTGTTTGCTACTTCTTGGAGTAGTTCCTCCTCCTGGTGCCTTTCATTTGTTCCAGACTGCTTGGGATTCTGTCCTATATGTAATTACCTACTGCAAGAGCCCTCTCGAAGTAAGATAGTACAGTTACGTAAGAACTTACCGTAACAGTGGATCTTCGAGAGAGGCTCTTGCAGTAGGTAATACCTTCCTGCCCTCCATCCCCCTAGGCTTTTTCAGCTCCTTTTCCATTGAGGGAAGTATCTGCTTCTCTCTCATCCAGGTCTTCCGGGCCTGTGGCGGGAAAGAACTGGAAGGCGGGCGTCCGGGACCGCCCCTTTTTACCGACGTCGTCTGACGCCGGTCACCTGACGTGGGGGCGGTCCCTCACCAGGGACTGCTAGCTAGAAATTTTTCCATGGGGTCCTGCCACCTGCCGACATCAGTCCTATATGTAATTACCTACTACAAGAGCCTCTCTCGAAGATCTACTGTTACGGTAAGTTCTTACTTAACTGTACTTTCTTATTTCCATAATAAAACTGTGACAGGGAGATCCTGCCACTCTTGAGGAATGACCTTTTCTTAAATCTGTTGCAACAGTTCTTCTATTTCTTACCCTAATCTATTCTTTTCAGTTTCTAGTCCATAAGGTTGGCCACCTGTGGGCGCCCCTTCCCTTTCTTGACTATGCTATAGTGTCCTTTTTAATTTTCCTTTTCCCTCTCAGGTCCTCGTTCAGAGAGGTTATTGTGGTGACCTCTGAGTTGATGTAAAACAACAGGCTGTGTTCCTTGTTGTTGGATTTAGTATGCAGTAGCACTATGTCATAAAATACCATAATGTATATGCTTTATGGGTACGAAACCTGTAAATGTCGAAAATACCACAGCACTAGGTGTTTTTGATAAAAGTAAAAAGTTACTAGGGGACTGTATTATAAAAATTAAGTTACCGGGGAAGAGATATCAGAACCTCCCATTGTGTTATTTAAATGCATGTAACTTTCAGGTTGTTTGGGAGGCCCTTTGGCACCATGCATCCCTACTTTTAGCTGAACCAGCCAAAAATGCCATGGTGATTTGCATATGCATCCCATGATGCTTTGCATTATGAGGGTATGTGTGATGTTGTGTTTCTTTAAAACTTGGCTTTATTGACAATGTCCTTTGGGGTAACCCTTGCTTCAGTGCTTCTGCACTGAGGTTCTTTGTCTTTAGCTTGTTTTTGGGTTTTTCTTTTTGTGCTATTCATCACCCAAACACACAAGAACAACATAGAGAATGAAATAATTTTCACTAAAGACATAAATTGGTAGGTGCTGACTAAGGGCAGAGGAGGGACATACATAGTCTGTTGCTGTAAACTGATGTATTGAACAAGGGATATGCTATTGCTTAAGGTTATTCCCTGTGTTTTAAATAAACATCACACGGAGATTGTGTGTTCAACCTGAAGTTCTGTGTCTGTTGGCCCATTACCACTTCACAAAAACTAAGTTAAGTTGGCCCAGTGGCGCTGAGGGTTGAGGCGCTGGACGCCTTGCCTCGCGCTGTGCTGGTGACCTGGGTTCGGGAATGACATTAGGCTGTCAGGGTGCTGGTATGGGGGAGGGCAGGAGGAGCAGGATTGAGCAAGCAGCCAGGCTGTTCTCCTCTCCCGGGGGTGGTGGGGCTGGGTTGTCACTCCCCAGTAGTTCCGTCCCCACCAAGTGGAGGTCCAGTGGGGCAGCGTGGGTGGGTGGGAATTGGCAATGCGAATTGGGCGGAAGGGGCCGAGCTTGCTTCCGGTGTGCAAACGCGCCTCCATGCACACGTACAGCCGTGTACTGGGGCCCCAGGGGGAGGGCACAGGGAGAAAACCAGAAAAATCTATATATATAAAAAAAAGAAAAACTAAGTTAAAAAAGATGAGAAAACAGAGACTAGTTTAGCCTTTTCTCATCTTGCATTTTTCCAGAATGTAATACTTGTTTGTTTTGATTTTTCAAATGTGTTCAGTTCCCTATTTATTGTTTGTATATCTTGTAAATAGTTTATAGATGATACATCTGTGACTGTGCTGCTGTTCAAAAGGTACTGATAAGTCAGGTTTTGTGGCAAGCTTTGTGTTCCATCTCAGAGTGTGTATTGAATTTAAAAAGAGACTTCTACCACAGGAGTATGTTCTGGAGTGTTTGAAAGCAAAGTGGGATTTCTTTGTACCATGCGTGCAAGGCTGTTAAGTGGGATGACAAGGGAAAATCCCAGTGGCAAAGTCACCGCAGGCTGTTGACAGCATTGGTGAACTGTACCTAGTCAGTTGTCTGTCAGGGGCACAGTGACAGTAGTTTTCCTTTGGCATGATAAAAGCCAATGGCAAATGTTGTTTCCTGAGTTTGGAAAGCAGTAGTAACAGCAGACTTTTTATTTATTTTAATTTTTTTTTTACAAAGGCTGCAAGTATAGGAGTGAGTAGCCCTCTTCTAGCAAGAGAAGCAATGTGTCAACAGACATTCAGGAGGCTGTCTCCTCAGAGTGATGTCCAGCATGGGTGGTGGTGAGAGGTGGGCTTTCGTACCACTGAACTGACCCACACAGCTAGAGTCGTAGCTGCATTGGGAGCTGTGGTGGCCTTGAGTCCTGTACACGAGTGCCGCACACAGGGATGGCCCTGTTCCTCGTAGCTGCCTCCTTAAGAGCTAATGCAAGTGAAATTCATTCTATGGAGTAGATTCTGATTGAGGAAAGATCAGTTTAGAAAAGCAGTTTACCAATTAACTTAGCTGGAACTGGCACCAGATGAATGAAAATGTTGTTTTTGCCATTTCCTTTGAGAGACACCAGAACACCTGATGGTCCAGTAGCTTCTGTGGTTAAAAATGTGTGACTGATGTCAGGCTGTCCCATTGGCAGTAGAACTAAGATGTTTTCTTTTTGTTTATCCCTTTCTCATAGAGCTGCGGAAACAGGTTGAGAGTGCAGAGCTGAAGAACCAGCGCCTGAAGGAGGTGTTCCAAAAGAAGATCCAGGAGTTCCGTGCCGTCTGTTACACACTGACTGGCTACCAGATTGACCTGACGACTGAGAACCAGTACCGCCTCACCTCCATGTATGCAGAACATAAGGAGGACAGCCTGTTGTTCAAGGTAGGAGAAAGGGTTAACTCTTCTCTAAGTGTGTGTCTTTAGAGGTCTTGTTGCAGATGTAGGAGAGTCCTGACTAAAAACTGGTGATCACGAAAGGGAAAGTTAAATGAGGGAAATCTCTTGCCTTACATCTTGCTCCATTTCGGGGTGTCTTGGATTTTTGATTGCAGTACTTGCGTACAGGACTGTCTTGATTAGTTGTACAGTGAAGTGAGGTGCATCTTGATTGTTCCAAGATATGTAAAATGACAGTCTTACAAATGAAATGCCAGACCAACATGAATGCTGGAATTTTTCTGACACTGGGTGAGTCTTTTGGAGATGCTTACTTTTAGCCTTCCAAGAAGGCCTTCTCTGATTAACCCTATTTAGGGCAGGGCTTTAGTTCCCAGTTGTATGCAGCAAAGGACACTGATGCGGAGACTAACTCTGTTCATGCTGAAGGGAGACAGATTAATGTGGAAGGGCCCTGGCTTTCTTTGGGATGAACAGTAAACTGGAGCTGGTGGTATAAGTGGATAAAAAAAGCAGTGGGTTTATCTATGAGAACCTAGTCAACGGACTGTATGGAGATCTCTGGTCGTAGCTGCCCATGCTACATTCCCCGGGGATCAGAATTCTCTGCATTTCTAGCTTCTTCCGTCTCTGGAAGTCTGCCTTAGTTAACATTCTGCTGAGTCAACTGCACAAGTGCACATGCTGCTCCACTATTCACTTCTACTCGACCTTTTCTGACACATTTGGGACACGTCTCGGAACTCACCAGAGTACAGCCCAGCCAACCTTAGATTGATCTGTTATAACTAGCCCTCTTGGGGGAGGGAATGGAGGGGATTGAGTTGGTCTCCTTGTCAAATATTCATGTGTCACCACCCACTGGGCTCTCAGTTTACCCTTTAGTAAAGAAATCAAACTTGTTTTTCTCTGGCCTAGTTCTTTTGGCTAAGTTGCTGGCTTTTTAAAAAAAATAGAAAACATAACCCCTTTATCCATTACCTGGCTAGTCCTTGGCTTATAGCAGTGAGTTCAAGAAATTCTGAATATCTTAGCTGTAGGATATCTTGCAGGTCTGCAGAGGGTAAGGAAGTATGAAAGGGGTGCTTATCTGACGGGTTGCAGTAGGTTACCTTACTGGTCTGCAGTGAAGAGAAGGAAGTGTGACCGGATTAAGGGTAAACAAAAAGGGGTGATTATCTGATGGGCTTGCTGTTGTACATTGGAGAGAATATCATTTAGAGTTTATGTAGGATTATTAAAATAAAGTGTAGACTGTTTTTGCTGACATGTCTACTTTACAGAAAAAATGCTGTTTAATTTGATCACTTTCTCTCTATGTGAAGCACAGCTTTTAATAATGATGTTGTTAGGATGTTGCTGCAGTGCTGAACAGGGACTTTGGAAAGCGGCATCTGTGTTCACTCTGGGATTTGAACAGGTGTGATCTTCCTAGAGCTTCACCCCCAGAAGACTAAATTAGAACTTCTGAACGCTGCTCTTGGCCGCTTGCTCCTGCAAATCTGTTGAAGGTATTCTGTTCAGATTACTGGAAGTAGAAGAGCCTCATCTATTTGTTTGTTTGAAATGGAGCTTCATCATCAGGCTAGTGTGCATGGAGAAGGCACCAGCTTCATGAAACCCTTGCAGATGTTAGTGCACACATGCCATCTCTGCAAGATCATTGGCCTCCAGTTTAAAGCCCTCACATGGAGAATGGTTGAGTTAAAGAGAACTATATTATCACTGATGTACAGTCCCAGTGTGGATAGAAGCGAGAACTGCTTGATTCCTCTCTTTTTCTTTTATTTATTTATTTGTACATCGGTTTACAACTTTTGAGCCAGAGGCTCATTTCCAAAGATACCTTGTTGCATTGAGAACAGACAGAACAACTTTCGGTTATAGCATAAAAATCACTGACTTACAGTTACACAGAATGGTTTCATACATTTATACAATTTAGTAGCAATTACATTGATACAGCTGAGCACATGCTGGTAAATAACAGAGGCAAGATGCAACGGGGGGGGGTGATGTGCCGCCCAGTGGGCGTTGTCAAGTGTGGAGAGATCGAGGCCACATTTAGAGACAGCAAGTGTTAAACAAGTGGCTCCGAAGGACGGTTTTGAAGTTGGAGACTGTGGGGGAATTGGAGATGGGAGCAGGGAGAGTTAAACCAGGATGGAGCTCTGTAGCAGAAAGACCTCTGACCATGGGTGGTCCTGAATCTGGGGACCAGTAGAGTGGTCTTGTTGGAGGTTCGGGTTGCAATAGTGGGTTGGGTGTGGCGGATAGAGGCTGTCACCCTGGGAGGTGAGAGCCTAAGTAGAGGTTTTTTTTTTTGTGAGGAGGCAGGTTTGATAGCGTAGCCGTTCATCTAGGTTAAGTAGTTTTGCCTGGTCTTAGAGTTGACAAGTATGTGAGCCTGGGGCACCAGTAATCAGCCTGCAGGCCTTATTTAGGGTAAGGCGAATTTTGTTGAGGGCGGTAGTGTCAGCAACACCATAGACTGGCAGGCCATAGCCAACAAGGGACAGTACTGAAGATGTAACCGCAAGTCAGAGAGTATCGGGGGGAGGCAGTTTTTATAGCGGTAGAGGATGCCAAGACGTGTATTAGTGGCGGATGCAAGGTCATCAGTGTGGGTGTGGTAGGTGAGGGCTGAATCGAAAGTAACCCCAAGGTGTTTGTAGGAGCAGACCTGTTCAAGCGGTTGTTTGGTACTAGGGAGGACAGGGAGTGGGAAGTTGCAGGCTTTGTTTTGGCGGTGGGCAAAAAGCATTGTTTTGGTTTTTTGGAGATTAATGACGAATCTGTGCTCTTTAAACCAGGCTTCAGCATCATTGTAGGATGGTTGTAGGGTGTCCTGGAGGGAGATGGAATTACGGTGGGTGGCAAAAATGACAGCATCATCTGCATACATAAGAATTTTGCCAGAGCATGCACTGGGCAGGGTGTTTAGATAGAGTGAAAAGAGTAGGGGGCCCAGGATGGAGCCCTGGGGTACCCCTGAGCGGATGGGACGAGTTTCAGAGAGTGTCCCATTGATTTTTACACATTGGGAGTGAGTGGATAGATAGCTTGTGCACCAGGCGAGAGGGCTAGCAGAGAAACCAGTATGGCAGAGGGCATCCAGCAGAAGAGGGTGGGAGACGGTGTTGAAGGCCTTTGAGAGGTCAGTGTACGCTGGGATTTGAAGGAGGCCAAAGGGGAACAAGGCATGGGCAGGGTTCAAAGGGTCAGGAGGGCAAGGACGAGTTGCAACCATGGGGGAGCCAGTGTAGGCAGCAGAGGGGCAGGTGCAGTGGGCCGGAGTACATGGTCAATGTAGGGTGGGATCGGACTAAGTCAGGGAGAGTTGTGGGTGCTGGTACAAGTGGGTCAGGGGAGATGTCTGGCTGATGGGATGTGGGTACTAGCATGTAAATGAGGGGGAGACATTTGCGGAGGAGGAGGTGTACAAACATAGTGCCTAAGGTAGCAGCAAGGTAGAAAGGTTCAAGTATCTTGGCTGCCCCTCAGAAAGCGTAGATACCACGTTGGAGTAGTGGTAGTGTCACGGACTCTGGTGGACAGGGTACAAGGTTCGAGACCCTGGCAGGGCAATTGAAATAGGACATATGGGTGAGAGCGGGGATCCAGGTTCTGGGGGACTCAAAGCAGGCTGGGTTTAGGATAAAATTCATGGTGGAAATAGCGACTCCTAGTGGTCACTGAGGGTTAGTAGCAGGCTGGGTGTGGGTCCGGTAGTAGGGCAGGGGGTCAGTACGTGGGGTTAGCTAGTAGGTTGGGTGTGAGGGTGAGGTGTGGGCAGAAGCAGAAATGAGAGTAGGGGAGAGAAGTAGCGTATGTATGTAGGTAGAGGGGTTCCAGGAAGTAGGAGGAGGAGGAAATTCAGGTGGAGAGACAGAGGTGAATAGTCAGAGGGTCCCTCTAGTGGCTAGCAGGTATAACCTGCAAATGGAAAAGTGGGGACTTAGCTAGCCCCCCTTGCAAGGGTGCTGCTTCTTGAGGTAGTTAATTACCTCTTTTGGCACCGGCGTAGGTCCCGCTCCAGGAGTGTGTGGTGCTGAGGCATGCAATGGTGCCAATGGCCGAGCCGCGCATAGTTCCACATGTGGCACGCCAGGCGTCTGCCCTGCATCCACCCCCTTCATATGGGTCCACTGCACCATCCCCCAGCCACCGCTAGGGGACAGGCAAGCAGCGGACTCCATCTCCACCCCTCCCTGGGAGAGGAGAGCTGTCCTCCGGACACTTGATCCTCTCCCTCCCCGGCCGACCCCCAGTGGCCCACTCGCAAGACGAACACAGGTCACTGGTGTGGCAGGGAGGTAAGGCACGGATGCCTCAGCCCTCCACACCACTGGGCCGGCCTAAGAAACATGAATTTTAAGCTTATTCCAGTTTATATTTCTTATGGTTTCTTTATTTAGCTTTCTCAGGTGCTTTAAAATTATACTTTTTTTTTAAACTTAGTTTTATTGGAACTAGAAGCATTAAAGGGGCAGTGTCATTCCGTAATACAGTACATACGTAGACATTTCACTGTACTTCCCTCTACACGCGCCTATAAAGTAGTCACCATACCATTGTGTATCCCGGTATTGTACAACCTTTTTAACTTTAGAATTAAAATTCTGTTAATATGGAAATGGAATCAGTGTCACCATTCTGGGCTTGCCCTGTGGTTTTTATTGTTTCCGTGTCACAAAGTTTAACTTATTATAATTTTATCACCACCACAATGGAATGAAAGATGCATTTTCCAGGTGACCAAGTTGAAGAGACCGTAGCCAAAGGGAAGTAAAAGGATGTACCCTCGCTGCTCTCCCAGACCACACTCACCTGCTCAGTAGGAGCTGTTTACTCGGCTTTCTGGTCAGGGTTATATAAAATGGTAGCTAGATCAGCGATGTAGCCTAGGAGACTAGGGTTCATTTGCAAATCCCATAATCTCACACCCAGGCTGAGTACCTCAGTGTCCCTTGCAGCATGTGTATTATATACTTCACTTAGTGTGCAGTAGGGCACACTCGAGTAAAGGTCAACGCAGCACTACGCATGTAAGGTATACACATCCATGGAGCAAACACTGCACATTCTGTGGCTCCCAGGATTGTTTATAGGTTTACAGAGCTAGTAGTTACAGTTTGCATCAACCACTCATCAATATTTCTGTCCAATTACCTTACTTGCTGTACATAATATTATATAACTATCAAAAATGTTAATCAATTCGTAAAAGCTGAATTGACTTCTGTCTCGGCTGTTACTGCATCCTGCTGTTCTTGAATGTTTGTAGGAAATGTACTTGATAACCGCAGTCTCTTAGAGATTTTCTAGTGTTAAGTAAAGAAATTCACAATTGGCGTCTGCAGAACTTAGCTACAAAACATTCTCCTCAAATTTACATTTCTGGACCTTATTTTTTTTATCTGCTAATGATATTTTCATTAGAACAGGATATTTTCCCCCTAGACTTAAAGGGAAACGTCCACATGCTAATGCCCCACACCTTTGTGTGGGGCAGCCCCCGATTAGTAGTTTAGCACTGTATGCACAATTTTCCAATTTATGGGGTTTATAGTTACTTACTTTATCTGGTTGATCCTGCCATCCCTCCGGTCAGCATGTTGAAAAGCATGCTCTCGACCTCGATGGACCAAAAAGACCTCAACAGTTCAGGATCCAGCCTAAGGAAGGAGCTCCCTCCAAAACTGTACTCACCGCTGCGGGCCTTTCCAGTGGCTGTTGGTGAAACTCTCTCACTCCAACAAGCCTCACATTTTCAGTAGAGAGATGGGTGCACAGGCAATGTTTGAGGAGTGCTCGGACTTGGAGGACTTCTCCATGTACTCCTGTTGGACCCCGGCCTTTGACTGTGAGTCTGGGAAGGATCTCTCTGTGGAACAAGGGCCCACCTCCTTCAGGGCCCTGCTTCGTTTGATTTCCGAGTCAGTGGTAATCCCGCTGGAGCCTATCCAGAAACAGGCTAAGTACCCCTTGATGGTGATCCTGGACAGGGATGACTCCCCTGGGGTCACCTTCCCTGTAGTGGAGGCCATCCTTGGCCCTGCTTGGAGCAGTGGCAGTGGCCTGCCTCCTACCAGACACAGTCGGCTGTATGATCCGCAAGCACATGGTGCCTACCAGGTCCTTGCTGGGGTTCATCGACCACCCTTCAGCCAAAGGGTTGTTTGCTGACTCAGTGTTTCGATGCGTAGGCAATGTCGGTGATATCGACAACCCTTCCCCCCGAAACAGAGAGTCCAAGAAATTGCACTCCTGAAGCCAACCCCACTACCACCTCCAAGCCTGCCCAGTGATGGGTTTGGGGGGGGTGTCATTCTCCTGCACATGCTGTCTAGCCTGGGACCTCCGGTGGAGGGCCGGCTCCGCCCACCACTTCACTTCCGCCTGGCCCGACATTACCTCGAACAAGTGGGTGCTCGAAGTGGTGGGTCGAGGACTGCTTCTGGAGTTCGATGCTCTCCCACCTAGACAAGCCAATGCCCTATGGGAGGACGTGGTGTCCATGGACATGTTGTCCACCCTTTGGGAGGATGTCTCCCAGCTCCTCCAGAGGGAGGCAGTGGACGGCCTTCCAGATGCCACAGTTGATCTGGGGTTCGTCTCCAGATACTTTCTGATTCCAAAATAGGTGAGGGGTTGGTGCTCTATACTGGATCTACATGACCTAAACAATTATCTACAGCCACTCAATTTCCAGATGATCAGTCTGAATCAGATCATTCTGTCCCTGGTGCAGGACATGTGGTTCTGCTTGCTGGACCTTCAGGATGCCTTCTTATACATCCCCATCCATCCCACCAGCGGTTCTTCTCAGAAAGGATCCTATACAAGTTCCAGCCCATGATGTTCCGCCTTTCCTCAGGTCTCATGGTCTTCACCAAATGTATAGCAGTGGTGGCAGCTTTCCTTATGTGCCAGGCTGTCTGGGTGTACCCCTATCTGGATGACTGGCTGATCACCAGTTCCTCCAGAGCAGAGGTGGAGCAGTCCAGAGATCTGACCGATCAGTCATGCTCGGTCTTGGGCCTCCTGGTCAACGAGGCCAAGTCGGAACTCAGTCCATCACAGGTCATCAGTTTAATCGGGGTAGAGCTCGACTCCCTCCGGGCCAAGACCCGATTCCCAGTGGACAGGGCGGAAGATCTTACCTCTTTGCTGGATCATTTCGGGTTGGGCAGTTGTGCCCTGCCTGTGACTTCCTGCGTCTGCTGGGGTACATGGCAGCTTGCACCAGAGTGGTCTGGTGGGCCTGCTAGAGGATGCGCTGCTTGAAATGGGAGCTGGCCCAGCAGTGGTCTCAGTGCCTTGGTCACCTTTTTTTTTAAATGTTATTTTTATTTTGTCTTATTTGACACAAGGAAGAGGATGTATCTTACGTTCCAGAAAATCCTCTGAGAGAAATAATAGTATAGATAGCATTGAAATATTATCATGTTTGTATATGGTTATTCATATATTTATATTATGTTGATTTAATTTTATTCCAAAAATGTTTTTAAGTTGTTATTTTGGGATACTGAGGAGCGAGGAGGGGGGAACCTCCTTGCTTTCAGTACTTTTCCGGAGGGGTAGAGATCAGGTTTTCCTTCTGTTATGGATATGAGGGTTAGAACATGCTTTGGTTTAAATTATTTCCAGTGGGTATAGTCGGCTTTTCTAATCGGGCTGAGTGGAAAAGTGCTTGGGAAGAGTTATGGGGGTAATAGTGATTTATATATATTTTGGGTTTTGAACTTTAGATTATCAGTTAGGAGATTATATCTGGTCTGTAGTGGGAGATGTGGAGAAACTAGGTGGTCCACCTGTTCGTTAACTTATCGGATGTGTTCTGGAGTCTGACTGTGAGACTCTCCATTTTAGCGCCTTAGTCACCTTGGCCAGCCAGTCACGGTGACACAGCTGATGTGGGATGCCATCCAGTGGTGGCTGGTCCCAAAAGATATCCAGGAAGGAGTCCTGTTTGTCCGCCCAGTGCCAATGGTCACTCTCCCAACTGATGCCTCTCCGATGGATAGGGAACCCACATGGGGGACCACAGAGTCAACGGGCTCTGGACCGGCAAGGACTCCCGATGTCACATCAACCTGTTGGTGCTCCGTGCAGTACGTCTAGCACTGATGGCCTTTGCTTTGCATTTTCAGGTTCAGGTCATCCAGGTCCAGATGGACAACACGATATCCGTGTACTAACTCAACAAGCAGGGCGGGACACATTCCCTTCCATTTTGCCGGGAAGCTCTCTGCATCTGCACCCTCATTTGCAGCCCGGGTGCCAACCTTCTGGCAATTCACTTGGCCGGCATGTCCAACCAGCTGGCGGACACCCTCAGCTGAGTGGGTGAGGCATCACAAGTGGTTACTTCATCAGGAGGTAGTCAATTGCCTGTTCTCCCAGTGGGGCACTCCCCAAGTCAACCTATTTGCCTCTCAGGAGAATGCAAAGCTGAGGCTATTTTGTGGCCATCTCCCTTAGTGCGGGACACTGCTGGGGATGCTTTCGTGATGCCTTGGTCCCCGAGCCTCATGTACACCTTCCCTCCCTTTCCCCGAGCTACAAGGTGCTGTTCAAAGTGCGGAGGGCAAAAGCTCAGATGATCTTGGTGACTCTGGACTGGCCATGCCAGTTCTGGTACCCCAGTCTCCTCAGCCCTTAGCAGCAAGCCTCCGTGCGATTGCCTCTTCACCTGGATCTGCTGTCATGCTCTCGGGGGGTCCTCCACCTGGACCTTCAGTCCCTGCACTGGATGGCCAGGTTCCTGAGCAGCTAGAGTTCCAGGTTTCAGGTCTCTCCGATGAGGTCCTCCATCTCGTTGAGCCCTCTCAGAAGGAGTTAACCTGCCAGTGCTACGCCTTCAATAATAATAAAAATAATAAAACTTTATTAAGTGCCTTTCAGGCACCAAGACGCTGTACAAATTTAACAATAAAATTCCAAAAGATAAGTTAAAATAAACATTAAAATTATGATAACACACACATCAACTCATAAATGCTAGTCTCCACAAATAAGTCTTAAGTTCTGAAGCTCCCCACGGTCATGCATTGCCGAATCTGACGGGGCAGAGAATTCCAATTCAAATGGAAGAGATTCTCCGTTTGGTGTTTGGGTAAGGAGCTGGACCCCTTGTCCTGCCCAATGGCGAGCATTCTGGACTACCTGTGTTCCTTTTCCCAGTCGAGTCTAGAGTCGACGAACCTAAAGGTGCACCTGGCAGCCATCTCTACATACTGGGCACAGGATGGCATGCTGACAGTGGTGCAGGAGAAGGTGGTTGGGCACTTCTTCAAAGGCCTAGACCACTTGTCTCTGCCGGTGCATGAGTCACCACCATCTTGGGACTTATTGCTGGTTTGGGCAGTGTTCATGGGCAAGCTGTTCAAACCAGTGCACAGGTGTCGCATCTGACACCTGTCGTGGAAGACCACCTTCTTGGTGGCTTTCACTTCCGGCAGAAGGATTGCTCTCAGTGGAGCCTCCTTATTTGATCTTCCACAAGGACAAGGTTGTCCTCTGCCCCAACCCGAAGTTCCTCCCAAAGGCTGTTTTGGAGTTTCACCTTAACCAGGGGATCAATCTCCCAGTGTACTTCACCAATCCAACCTCGGAGTCTGAGCACAGGCTCCATTCATTGGACCTGAGACAAACTCTAGCTTATAAGGAGCTTACAGCTGAAGTTCAGGGAGAGGTTCGCTAGCTCTTTGTCACCTATGATGAAGCTGCACCTGGCAGACCGGCAGCTAAGCAGATGATTGGAAGGTGGATAGTCTCCTGCAACCACCTCTGCTAAAGGTTGGCTGATAGGGAACCTCTACCTGCTAAAGCCTGGCTGATGGGGAACCTCCTGTTGGAACCAGACATACTGCTGCCTTAGTGGCTGCTTCCAGGGATGTCCCTATCAAGGAAATCTGCAGGGCTGCTACCTGAAAGTCAGCACACACCTTCCTCTCCCACTACCACATTGACCTTTGAGTCACGTTGGGATGCTGGTTTTGGGGCCTCGGTTCTCCAGTCTCTTTTCCCGAAATGGGGGTGTGTGCCCTTTCCCCCTCCTCCTGGAGAACTGCTAGGGGTCTGCTAGAAGTATGGATAGTACACCATATCCATGCCCCTAGAAATGAGGGTTAATCATCTGTAACTGCAGTTCTAGGAGTGGTATATGGTGTACATCCACACAACCCATCTGACCTCCCCTGGTAAGTGGCACACCGTATCTTGCTTCCAGCTGTTAACATCTGATGTCACAGGGTGGTACCAAGAAGGATACCACCTGGGTGGATGGGAGGAGCCAGCTTGAAGACCTTCCAGCCTCTGAATTGAAAGGAAAGGCATTCTGCCAAAAGTGTGGATGTACACCGTATACTATTCCTAGAACTACGGTTACAGGTGAGTAGGCCTCATTTAGCGATTTCGGTATTGATACGCCCATTTTATAAATACTGGTTAGTAATTTTGGTATTGATAAGCACATTTTATAAATACTGGTTAGTGACTTTGGTATTGTTAAGACCTGTAAACAGATGTTCTCTGTGTCTGAAATCTAATATATTTAATATGCTTTGTTTATGTATCATTACTGAAGTGATTTTTTTGTTTGTTTTGTTTTGCTAAGTTAAGCACTGTTGCAGAGTTTCCCTATTTAAAAACTCTAGACTTTTGATGCTTTTCAGTATGATAATTCTGTTCAGCTAAGATTCATTTAAAAAATCTTTCTCATTTAGGTGGGATTCTACATTGTGTTCAATGAGGTTTCTTCCTTTCTTTTCACTTTCACTGTCTAGAAGGGTCCTGCAACTAAAGAGCTGAGGGGGGTGGAGATGAAAAGTATAATTCCACCTTCAAAACTAGTACGAGCATAGGACTGAGCATTATGGTTGACAGGCAAATGGGATTGACATACCATATATGCCTGCCTGTGATCGACCTCATATGCATTCAAACCCCACTTACCTTGTCAATTTTAGCAAGCGTACAGACATTATTTTGCTGCCCAAATTGGATGAAAAAAGTCTTTGCGACCAACATCAGCCATTGAATCTGCTTTTGTGGTCAGAACTGGACACAGAATCAGGTCACATAGTTGCAAAACCTGTTAATCATCCTAAACCCTGCAGACAGGTTGACCTTCCAGATAAATCGAGTCCTCTTTCTTGGGGGTTCTATTTTTAGCATTAAAAACTAGACTTGTACACGAGCATATACATTACCCTCAGACAGGCTCTAAGGGGAGGGAGGGACAATTGTGGACCATCAGCCTCTTTCCTTCCTAAAGCTGTATGCAGTATTCCATATGCTTCTGCCAACCAGCACATAGTTATACAGAACTTTTAATCCATAATCGGCCGTATAGAAGAGTTTAATAAGGTAAAACCAACCCAAGAGACATGATTGCCCTATAAGACGTGTCAGAAAACCTGTCTGTGTTAGCATACTTCTTGTGTCACAGAAAACTCCCAGCAAACTGAAGTTTTGCATAATAGGAAGGCGTTTGCTGTGAGTCTGATGCACCATTTGCAAGATAGGGCAGTACCTGTTGAAATGCTGAAACCTTTACTTGTTGGTGTCCCATATGTTGGGCTGGTCATGGCTCATCAGCCACTCTTGATATGATTTCACCTCTGCTGAGTGCGTGCTGGTTTTCCTTAGCTTACAATTTGTTAGCACGTCTCCCCCATACTTGAAGACACAGGCCGTCTTGGCAGTTAGAGGCCCACGTGACAGATTGGGGGTGAAGGGGTATTTAAATTGGGTTGTCCTTTTCCTCAGTACTAAATTGACCTTTCGAGACTGAAAACATACCTGTCAGTTTGCATAATTTGCTATATATCCCTTTTTTCTTTTACATGGGTGATAGCATCCATCACTCACTTGAAAGATTCTGATTGGCCCGTGGAGAAGTGGGGGGCGGATCAAAATTAGTTTTTCTTAAACTTTTTGTTTTGACTTTTCGTTACCCAGATTGGATGTTTTTAGCCTTTAATGCACTTTTATATGTCTGTCTCCATAAAGTTGGCAGCCGTTTGAAGAATGGGTGGACTGACTGAATGAGTCAGGCCTCTTCTTTCCTTGGGGAGGGGGTGACAAGGTCTGCTGAGACTTCACAATACACTTAAGTACTTTAGTGATGCCAGTCATTCCACACTGAGAAAGTGACAGATCAGTACATAAGCTCCACCACTAGTGACTCACAAAGGATTCTCTGAAGGCATTCATTTGCTATCATGCAGTATTAATCTTGAATTTTTTTGTTAGCCACTGGGTTGCCAGTTGCTTTTGAAATCCCTCTTCACTGTTTAATAAAGGCTATAGCATGTATCCTGTTTCCCATTAATTGAAGGTTGGGTATGTCTGCTTTGTGTCCGTGAGTACACATTTTAGAGATGAGTGTAAAAGGGGTTGTTTTGGGACTGTAGGGGGTGATCAGAACCATATCCGAAAATCTCTTAAGCAAAGCCTCCTGGAGAGTGATGAGCTGTATCTCTTATTCAGCATCATGTGATGGCAGGAGAATGCAGGAATCATAAACACCCAGTCCTTTCACTGTAATTATGTGCTGTAAAAATGTGTACAAGGAGTAAGTTTCTTTATTTTCCATTTCTGATAGTATGGTAGTGCGATGGAGGGATGAAATAAGGGTTAGTTTAATGGGGTAATGAAATAAGGGGAGGAGAGATGAGCAAACAGGCTAAAGTATACAGAGATCTCCTGCAGCTTGGGTAAGGAAACTGCTCCTTTAGCTTGATGGTAGACTAGAGTCCTGGATTGGCCTGCAAGTTCAAATCCTGAGTTCTCCAGTTCAGAAACAGAGTGGTGCAGTACTAGAGAGTGTTCAGAAGGTGGCAGCAGTGTTTAGATCCATGCAGGCAGTTTGTCAAGTCCGTAGAAGTCTGCCCTGTCCCTTAGTTTTGCAAATAACAAGCCTGTTGCTAGAAGCATTGCTGCAAGGCAGGAAACTGTAGAGAGGAGCTTACATTTCAGCCGTTCACAATTTTCTGATTCTGTGGCACACAGCACAGTGAGCAAATAGGGTCGCTCACCAATTTTCAAAAAAGCCTTGTTCTATTTTTCCCCAAGAAGATGCCCTCAAAATATTCCATGTTTTTGTTCTCACAGCAAATCACTGGCTGTAATTGAGTTCTAGCTGTATGCTTGGCTTCACTTGACATGTTAAAGATGCTGCCCCAGGGCTGTTGAATGTAGCTCACCATTTTTTACTCTCTTCAACATTCTTCACACAGCCGGTGGTCCAGGGGTTTGGCTACAGGGTGCAGTATATACATTCAGTGGTCTATAGCCACTTATAAATATTGATAAATTCAGTAGCCAGATGTTCACTATGGCTAGCCCACGTCTCATATTGTGTCTGTTCATTATTACTGTCTTCAGAACATCAGTTTAAGGGGTTACCACTGTATGATGTACTCTTTGATTTGATTCTTGGCTTTCATGTGAAGTGCCTTGGTATCGTTTTATGTAAGTAAAATCAAACCGTTATTTGTTTTGACCACCTGATGTTTAGCCCTGCTGGCAAAATAGAGTTTTAACACCTTACATGGGGAGGCAGTGTGGTCTAGTGGACAGAGCACTGAACAGTAAAGGAGGAGGTCTCCGGTTCAGGTCCCACCACTGCCACTGTCTCGCTTTGGCCTTGAGCAAGTCATTTGGCATCCCTGAACAATTAGGCAGCAGTAAGCTGTCATATTGGCTCAGTTGGTAGTGCATTAGCATCTGGGCCAGAAGGTTATGGGTTCTTTGCTGACTCCGGGACTTGGGCTTGTACAGTAAACACTGGTACCCAAGTGCAGTACTAGGGGGATGCAGTACTGTCTGAGAGTGCTGTCCTTTTGGAAGAGAGGTTAAACTGAGGTCCTTTCTGCCCATGTCTGGTGCTGTCCTGGTGGGTGTCTAGGTGGAAGTAAAATAACCTCTATAGCGAAGGGCAGTGAGCTTCAAAGCGCCGGGGGTGCAGAAGCATTTTTCCACTTTACTCACTTTTGATGCTACAGTATAAACATATAACAAGATTTCTTTTTCATGATCTATTTTGTGGTTGTTTTTTTTTCCCCATTTCGCCCCCAGTCTCCACATTAGCTGCGTTCTGAGATGCTCTCTCAACTTGCCACCCCTCCTGCCTGTACTGCCACCGGACCTCCACCCGTGGCAGCAGAACTTACTTGGTGGTGGGGGACAACCATCCCAGGAGAGAAGAGCCGCCTTCAGTGCCTCGATTCTGCTCTGTCCTCCCCACCCACCCCTGTTGGCACCGCCATGACCTAAGGTAATTCCCGAACCTGAGTCACTGACGTGGCGCGAGGTGTGGCATCCAGCACCTCAACCCTCATATGACAAAATTTTAAAATTACCTCAGTGTGCCCTGTAATTGTGTTGTTTGTAAAGAAAGTAAAATAACCCAAGGCACTTTGCAAGAGTTGGGGATTTTCCTTGGTGTCCTGGCCAACATTTTCCTTCCCATAAAACTGGTTCATGCCAGTTGTCCAAGGTTGTTTGTGGGTGTTGATGTGCCCAGTGGATGCCAGTACATGGTTACCGTCATTTTACTACCAGTATCTCATTGCTTGTAAAGCGCTTTGAGATACAATTTGCATGAAAAGTGCAGTATAAGTGATAATTCTTCAGTAGGACTGTGAAAATTGGAAAATAAATCTGTTAGTCTGTCCTGGATAAATAAATTGAAAAAGGGTCAGGAGCAAATGCAACCTAGTTATTTGTCCGGTTGCTTGTATTTCCACACCAACTCAGCATCTGTTCCTATACCTTCAGCCATATAAAGACTAGACATGGTGGCACAGTTGCCATGCCGTGTGGTAGACGTGGGTTTGCATTGCATGCCCGACTCCCACCTCATGCTGGTGGGCTCTGTTGGGGCCATACTGTCAGGCTGCAGCAGTGTGGATGTTTCCTGTACTGCTGCTCCAGCGTCTTCTGCAGGTGGCTGAGTATGAGGCTTGATATCGTAGGTGCCCACACAGGCTGTGCAGGTGGGGGTGGGCAGGCTTTCTGAGGCAGAATTTCCCTCCCATGGCTGGCTGTGGTGCTTATCAGTGACATCTCCTTGCTCCCCACAAATCATGATCTGCCAGCAAACCACAGGGGCCGCAAGCTTCCATCCAGATTTGGAAGACAAAGCCTTGCTGCTGTGCATGGGGATCTGCTGCAGGGGCTTGTCGGCAGCTAATGGGTAGGAGCTGGATGAGTGTGCTACAGCCTTTCTGAAATACACAAATTAACTGAGGATAATGGTAGCTAGAGGGGGCTTGGGTGGTAGGGCTGAAATTTGATCTTAGGTCACATGTTCATCTCACAGCCTATCAGACGAACATAACCCTAGCAGTAAAAGCTGGAGTGCCATGGATATACAGGCAGCACAATAAACAAACTCTGGCCAGAGCCAATACAGTTGTAGCTGAGCTCATTTAACTCACGGTGGAACATGGCATAGTCCGCTGTGTCCAAGATGGCCACCGGAACTCGGTGCGCATGCACAAATCGTCATGCATGCATATTGAGCTCCAGTGGCCATCTTGGACATGGCAGACTGTGCTGTGTTCTGCCATGCGTTCCGCAAGCTCTGTGGGTGACGACAGATAAAGTAGTGCGCCTGGGTTGGGATAAGTGCACAGATTTGGAGTTGCAGAAGAAAGTGCTGCAAATCCAAATGTGTGCTTTGGTATCCCCTTTTTCGAGCTACCGTAAGGCGGGTGCAGGCTCCGCCCACTGCAGCTGTGTAAATGATACTGTTTTGCACTGGAACTGGCTTCTTCAGTAGTCCTGCTAGAGCTGTGTGGGATCACTCCCTTCCTCTGGCAGGCTTGTCAAGATGTTGTTAGTTAGACTTGCCCAGAACATTGATGCTGGTTTAATTTAAAGGCACAGCACACTTAAAAGTAAAGACCAACGAAAGCAAGCAGGCGTGCTGGAGCGCAGTAAAGCTCTGGCCACAAATTTAATTTACCTCACCTGAGAAATATTAATAAACTCAGAGGAAAGAACTGAGGAATTGGGAGAAGAGACATTGCAGACAACTGGCTCGAACAGGCTAACAGTTTGTTTCCAAATAACTAATAAATAAAAATAAAATGAATATTTCTATGGTAGCCCACATCACTGTGCACCTCATTTCACAGGTGCTTCTCCTGTCATACTGAACTGAGTGCTGGAACAGATGGCATGAAGCGCTGATTTTTTTTTCTTCTTCAGTTAGCTTTATCACAGAGGTTGACGCAATCCCCAGGGCAGCCAGGAATTGCTTCCCTCTTCTGTTCCTGGTCCAGGCATAGTCTCATGTTGACAGAAGCAGGTGGCGTGACAGGACATTGCTTCTTTGCACACCTGTTTGTACATGTGTGATATTGTCATTGTGGACCTACGCAACAATGCTGCAGCTTTACAACTTCCCTGAGCCCCTTGCAACATCCGAGCAGTTATGAATTTCTAAATGAACACCAGATGCTAGGGAAGTTCTCATTAGGCACAAACAAGTGGTGCCTGTCAGTGTTTCTGTGGTTTAGGCGTTGTATAGATTACAGGATGAGTTCTGTGAGAAGCAAGTCTTGTTTACAGAACATCCAAAGTCAGTAATAAGTACATAAACTCGCATAGGACATGTGGGGGATCCAAGTTGTGAGGAATTTTTCTTTGGTGGGGACTCTGAGAGGCTGAAAGAATTGTGTGCTGGCAGTGTAAACTGTTCTGCCTAAGAGTCTGAATTTTCGGTACTATCAACTGGACTGGGATCTGAAGTGCAGTAGGAACAATAACACAGTGCTGTTCGGTTCAGTACAATACAGTTTCCATTTAGATGGCACCCTACATATAAGTGTTAACACGGTGCTGTTTGAAGTGATCACCTTCCTTCTAAAATTTTGATTGTATACTTCCAGTTGAGAAAAAAATGCTCTTCCAGTAGGTTTTAAATCTGGTGTTAAATTACTTACCGAGGGGTGGGGAGTAGAACACTGACCTTGAAAAACTGCTCGAGTTGTCGGAATAATAATTTTACCTCTTTCAGTAGCTAGCCAGCCAGGACATGAATAATCCCAGGCCCAGCTTGGCCATTTTTGATCTTGGACTCAAGCCATATAAAGTTCTGCACTCAGAGCCACCAATGAATGCAATCTCATGCTAGGATTCAGTGTAACAAAAAAAAAAAACTTTTGTTGCCGATTTACTCCCCCCTTACTTTAAGGGGAATGTGGTTGTTCACTGAGGTGAGCCATTGGGAACTGATGCACTGGCATCATTCCTGATTGTATAGGCTAGGGGAGGAGTTTACCCTTGTAGTGCCAGTGGTGTTTGAAATGCTTCTGCTTCCAGGGGGCTCTGCTGGGGCAGGCAGCAGGAAATAGTACTGGAGGGTGCCAGGCACCCTCTTGGCTCTGTGGGTGGCTGAGGTCCCTGGTACCTCAAAGGTTTGAGGATGTCAAAGACTGATTCAGTCGGGGTGGGGGGGGGGCGCTGTTAAGCCCAAGCAAGATAGTGGCCATTTGATAGAGTTCTGCATAAAGACTTTGGAGATTTGTAGTAAATCGCTGAATTATTACAACTTTTTCATTTCCTTTTTTTTTGTTACTTTTGATCATAACATTATTCATCCACCGCGAACCCAGCAGGATCTATGCCCCCCCCCACGATGCGTCCTCCGGGCCATTATAGAGCCCTGCCGGTCTGAGTATTTTCCTCCATTTTCTCCCCACGCCCATGCGGTGCAATGGGCGCGAGCAGCTGTCTCCGCCTGCGGAGGCAGCTAAACACCCTGGGCATGGGCCGAACCCCTGTAGTTGTTCTGATGCACATAGCACAAACCCCCAACCCCGAGGAAGGAGAGCAGTCCGGATGCTCAATCCTTACCTCCCCTGTCAACCCCTGAATGACCCGAGTCCATTCCCAAACCCAGGTCACCGGCATGGCACGAGGTGTGGCATCCAGTGCCTCAAAACTCAGCGCCACCGGGCTGGCAACTTTTTCATTTCTAAACAGTTTCAGAGCAGATCTGATCACTTTCGAAGTATAATGGGAAATCCTTGTAGAGAACAGCAACAGGGATCGGGAGCTAAATCTAAAAATGCTTCCGTCCCCCAAGCCACACGGTCTGGACAAGGCCGCTCCGAAGAAACAATCAAGGAATCAGGAGAAGAGACATTGCAGACAATTGGCTTGAAGATCTCCAGGCTCATCAAGTCTGTAACAACTTTATCGGACAAGTTTGACGGCCTAAGTAAGAGTGGCAACACTGGAAATTGCACTTTAATCTGTACAGACCATGTCCACGGAGGCTACAAAGTAGGCGGATGCTGCTATGGGGGCTGTCTCCTCAATATTCAAGAAAAGCTCCCATTGGAAATCCAGAATTGAAACAGTTGAGAACCAAATTCAGGCCCTAAATATTCAAATTCATGGGATGCCTGAAGGCCGTGAGGGAGATCATTTATTACTCTTTTTATGGGATTAGTTTGAGCAACATCTCGGAGAAGAGGCTTCAGTTAAGGTGCACTATTTCCAAAAGGCCTACAGAGTTACTCAGTGGGGGCTGTCCTGATAACTCAGGCGCTCCCTGAATGATTGTAGTGGTCACAGATGGGGCTGGTATACGAGATTACCTACTGGCTCAGGACCGTTGGAAGGGAACACTTCTGCAAGCAGACTACCCATTAAGCTGTTCCCTGATATCAGCTACGCAACCAGGCCGAAGAGAAAGAAATTTGATGGAGTGAGGGCTGTGTTAAGGGAGGCTTCCATCCCACATGGTGTGATTTTCCCAGTACAACTTCGAGTAGCCCACCATGGGAAGATTTACTTGTTTAATGACCCTGGCGAGGCACTGAAGTGGAGTCCAAAACACACTGCACCCCAAACTTGCATCATAACTTTGGATTTACTATCGGATGAGGAAGACACCTGAGCTCCATAGGGTTGTCTTGTTCCTCTATGGGGCGGGCGACTCTAATATGCCCTGGTAAGACTGAGTTTTTGTTCACTCCACTGGACTAAACAAGTACCCACTGGACCTGGGTGGTCATTGTTACCCTCCACAGAAATTTCTGGTGCCGAATACTTTTAAATTAATCATTACGCCGGCCCAGTGGTGCTGAGGGTTAAGGCGCTGGACGCCACACCTCGCACCACACCGGTGACCTGGGTTCGGGAACTAGCCCAGGCTGCTGGGGGTCGGCAGAGAGGGGGAGAGAGGATCGAGCGTCCAGAGGACTGCTCTCCTCTCTCAGGGAGGGATCCAGGGACAGCCCGGCACCGCAGCAGCCCCCAGTGGAGCCTGGAGGCACTGCAAAGCACAGGGCCTAGTAGTGGGACACAGAGCCGTGACAGATGTCCCTGCCGTCACTGCACGCTTGGGCTCTGAAGTGAGGGATGGGAAAGGGACGTAACTAAAAAAAATCCTTCTCCCAATAGGCGACGGCTCCTCACAGGGCTGGCTGCCACCCCTAACACCAGTTCCTCTCTCCACCCCTTTGGCCTCTCGGCAGCTCAAAGCTGGGCAATCTAGATTATAGATAGAGCGCCGGAGTGGTTGTCATCCCTGCCTGAGGGGCTCAGAGTCGAGGTGTTGGGGCTGGCCAGTGGAGAGGTCACCGAGGGGCAGTAATATATGTGAGGAGAAGAGGACCATGGTGGGCGGTAGAGCAGACCAGCGAGTTGAGGCAGCCTGTGAGAGTTCGGGGGGAAAAAATGGATCATTACTGTGGGTTAGTTTGAACCCAGTCGTCACTGAATCTTAGTAGTCTGTTGTACTAAATTTATACAGGTTTAATTCTAACTCAGGGTCTGTTTTCCCTGTTTAAACAGTTTAGCTATGTATGTTGGGTAACAGCAAGTCTCTATATGATGTGATGTACCCGATTAATTTGTTTACCGTGTTTAACTTGTCTAACCAAAAAGTTATGTCTGTGGTTAATTTTTGTGAAAGCAATCTAACTTGCTAGACTTTCAGCGCCGAACAAGATATATATGCAGTATATATGTAGAGGTTTCTATCAAATAAATGTAATGCACTTTGTGTACATAGGTGTACATCACATGGTGGAGCATGATGGTTTACTACCCTTCTGGATGGTAGGGATAGACTGGGCTTTCAATACTAAGACTTTGTGGACTCAAAATCATGCAGCTCGTGGGCTAATTATACAGCTCCTTAGGTGTTCTATTTTATTGATGTATAATTGGATATCTCCCCCCCCCCCCAATGATGTATCTAAAAGTATCAGATGGCTAAAGAGTGCATATTAAGAGGAGTGGCGCCCTCACAGAGAACAGATAACTCGTAATGCCTTTTTTTCTATTATCAAACTGTATGTTTGTTTTCTCAAAACAGTAAACATAAACTTTAAAAAAAAAAAAAAAAGACTGATTCACTCTAGAACCCTGGTGGTCTGCTAGGGTGGGACCAATCAAAGGAGATCCTGCTGGGGCCGGGGCGATCCTGGACACTGGCCTCTGCAGCAGCAGTGGACCTGAAGATGGCAGGCGAGGCTGTGAAGAAACCAAAAGCAGCCAAAGTAGGAGCTTCATCTTAGAAGTATGTGGCGGGACAGTGGGAGCCAAGTTCATTGGTAGTGTCACCGTTGGCTTGACATGCGGGAGAAGGTGCCCTGCAGACTAGTTGATGTTTATCAAGTGAATGCACGTGGCTATGTGGATCTAATCAAGTGGATCCTCACTTAAATTCAAGCAAGCGAGGAGTCAGGTACTGTAGGTGGGGAGGACACGGATTGTTTCCTTCATGGATACTGAGCTCAGCAGTGGGATATATGGCCTCACGGTGTGTTTACCAGTAAACAAACCTTAAGTCATTGCAGGGGAAAGCAGCAGAGAGCTAGAACTGAAAGTCTAAGGGGAATGTGTCAGGAGCAGAGGTCCAGAGACGTATACCTTTCAAGTGTTGCCAGCTGCAGGTACTGTAAGGACAGAGGAGAATGGGATTCCCTGGTACATCCATGCTGTGGCAGACATGGAAATGTCTGTCCATGTAGCATTAAAATACATGTGGAAAAGGGACAGAGTGTGTACAGTTAACAGTGGAACATTAGGAGGGGCATGGCTTAACAACTGAATGCAGCTGGTGAGGCACCAAATGAGGGTGTTTTATGATGCCAGTGAGGTAGCTTCCAGGCTGGTGGGAGCTGCAGTCTGCATTCGGTGTATGGTATGGCTTCACCTTTTACTTCTTCTGTTCTTGTACCATTGTACAAGATTTTCTTCAGATCCTATTAGGAGATTCCTCTGATTTCTCCTATACCATCCAGAGCCCTCCATACCAGGGCTGCTGCACGTCCGCCCTCCTATCAGGTGGCTTGTAGTCTGTGGCTCCTTTTTTACCTGCACAAAAAACACCCTGCTGAGGCAGCGTATGGAAATGCTAGAAAACCTAGGAAGGGAAAAGAATGTTAGAGTTGTTGACCTTCCCAAAACACCTGAAGAAGAGGACCTGGCCAACTTTGCATGGGTGTTCTTCCCACAGATTCTTAGTTTCCCAGAAAGGGACCCCCATCCTTTTCAGTTCAAAAGGCACATAGGATTACACTACAGAGGTCACCTGCAGAATCTACATTTCCTTTCATGTTCCTTGTCATTTGAACTGGAGTGGGAGACTGAGACACGTACTGTGAATTGTGTGTCAGAGAAAATGGCTGACTTACCGAAAAGCAGAAGCCTCTTTCTTCCCAATCTTTCATATAATGCAGCGATGCGCCATAAGACATTGAACCACATCTGCAGCTCTCTCCATACCTGGAAAGTCCAAAATCAGTTGCTGATCCCAGCATAACTAAGGGTGAGCTGGAATGGACATGCCTACTTGTTCAGCAGCCCAGCAGACGCAGAACAGCTTGTTGCCAACATCAAGATAACAGTGCTGAAATGGAGGAAACGAGTTCTGGGGAAGACTGAACCTCTGGCAGCTACTGTACAGGTTTGGAGTGACTGATCATGAGTTAGTTTTTTAATTTTTTTTTTTCCTTTTTGTAGTTTCCCAGTATCTCATTTCTGAGGCAGCGGACTGTTCTCTATACCAGTCAGCACTGTAGTGGCTCGTGTTCAAGTAACAAACTATAGACACTCGAGTGAGCTTGCGATCATGCTTAGACTTTGAGACTAATTACAAATATTTGTTTTGCTCTCCGTGAGTCTAATTTAACCTGTGCGTACATCATTTTAATGGTCGTGTTTCATGGGAGGGCAATTACGGTCAAATGTGGGGAGTGCCAGCTGAGCAAGAGCCCGTCATTCAGTAAATTTGAACATGCAATAAACTAACAATATGGCGATTACCATCAGCAGGACATCCTTTTGAACATTCGTGCATGCACAGTTAGGGACTAATGACTAAGTGCATATTCTCAGTGCTCCTAGACTACTGTAGGCTGGTACCTTTTGGCGAGGAATGTAGGGCTCCATAAGCAAAGGCGCACAGTTTTATTACAGTATGTTTGGGCTCTAGTAATGTCTGGAACTGAACACTATACTTTCTTAATGTATACTGTTTTAATCTTGAACTGTAGCACATGATTATTATGAGAACTGCTGTTGCGTGGTTTAAAGGTATTCCAGTAGGAATTGGGAGTTTCGTTGAATTCTCTCAGCAAGAAAAGTAGTAACACATTACTCCTTATGTCCCTGTGGGAAGAAGATGAAAAATACGTCTACATGGTAAACAGGAATTCAGGTTTAATGTTTTAAATATTAACTCATCCCCATCAAGTTCCAAGTTGTATGCCAGTTGAATGCAACTTATGTTTAAATAGCTGCACCAAGTTGCAGGAGTGCACCACACATTATGGTGCCTTACTTTTGTGAAATGGCTTCTGTGCCTTTCTTACAAAATTTCTACTTTTATTTAAGAAGTGGAAGGGATCTTAACTTTGCCCCACTCTTTGGTCTTAGGCTGGAGGCACTACGTCCTTGCAGGAGCCAGAACCTTAAGTAAGAGTGACACTGACATATGGTACTAGGTGCACATCACTGCTATGTACAGGGTCACTGTCCCCAGCTGCCTCACTTCCTTTTTTTTCTGTTGTCATGTACCAAAGCCTACCTTGTAGGAGACCAGAACTTCTTTGTTTATTCGAATAGCTTTTCCGTCTAGTTTGTCATATTTCTTTACCTTTTCTTTTTCTGTGCTTAAAACGATATTACACATGATGCTCCCATATAACATTGATGCTCATGCTAAATCAAGGTTAAATGGAATGAAGTAGTAGGTAATGGGTGAATACATTTAATACATACTGTAATATGGCTAAAAATCTCTGCCGTGAATCCGGCACAACGATAGGTGGAAACACACCCCGTGGTACAAAATGAAGCGGTCATTAATTCCCTAGAAATGACCGTTTCATTTTGTAATACAAACACTGTCCACATGAAAAGTGCTACCTAAGCACACAAAGAGAAAGTTTCCAACCACTCACTCAGCTGTGATGATAGTTCGGCGATTTTGAGCAGCAGCGCAAACGGTGTCTTACCCAACAGTGACACATGGGCTGAATTACACTGCAAATCAACAATCTAAATGTTGAACTCGTAGCAGGGCTACATCCACAGTATAAACTGATCTTAGACATTCCAAAACATATGGTGCTAAGTAGCATACAGTAACTCACACAAAAATGTGTATCTCCATTCCCATTTTAAATAATAATATTGGCAGTCAATTTCTGAAGCACTTCCACATTACAAGTGCATTAATCATCTCAACAGGAGGTCATTTCCCGGGAATTAATGCATGGTTGGCTGGTGGGAAGCCCTCAGCCTGCAGCCTCGTGCACCCACCCACCCCAACCATGCATTAATTCCTGGGAAATGACCTCCTGTCTCGGTGATTAATGCTTACATACTGTATGCTCCATAGCCTCTCACATGCTTATTGTACCTGTTTAATAACTTATGAAAGCCTGTCTGGATGACTAGTCTAAAATGTTTATCTGCTTTAATAAACTATGGCTGCATCTTGTATAATGAATTGTTGTATTAACTTGCCATGAAAAGTGTTCTCAATAAAAATATTTTACAAAACAAAAAGTATGAGAAATGTTTTTCTTCCGGAGATGGGCTGGAACAGGACTCATGCATGCTTTCCACTTTTATGACCATGGGATATGTAAAACATTCCAACATCTCCGAGAAGAGTTTTCTCTCACTCAGAGAGACTTTTTTCACTACATACAAATCAGGCATTACTTTGAATCTACCTTGAGTTTAAATATAGAGGAGGTACAGACTGCTCCCCACTCATTATTTTGTTGACACGTGAATGGGAAGAACTCAATCCGAGGCTTTTGGTCTTGCGTTTTTATAAAGCAGAAATGTCTTGGACCCATCACGCCTGGAATGTGGTGCAGGAGAATTGGGAGACAGATCTGGTAACGAATTCACACAAAAAGACTGCCTCTGGATCCAGCGCCGACAACATCGTATAACGAACTCTTAGACTCTGTGTGAATTTGGGTAGAAAGTGACGTCTAGATATTTCTGTACTCCTCAGATTATGGCCAAATTCTCGGTTTCTGGAGATACTTCATGCTGGTGGGGGTGTGAAGCCGGGGTAGCTACCCATGCACATATTTTTTAGTACTGCCCGGAATTATCCAACTACTGGGTAGGGGTGACACAAATTATACAAGAAATCTTCCCAGAACTGGACAACCTTTCTCCAGAAATAGCCATACTGATAAATTTCCCCCCACACTTCAGACACACAAATCTCACTTATCTGGCTTCAGTGCAAAAAAAGGTTATCACAAGGAACTGGTTGAAACCAGACCCACCCTCTTTAACACATTGACAGGATCTAGTACACGAAATGTATGCTATGGAAATGATGACAGCCAGAGTATAGGGTGAAGTAGATAAAATCTGAAATAGATAGACTAAATGGTTCTTAAGTATGGTGACACATTGACCTGATGTACTGCCTTAGAGACACAACAACCTTGATGTTACCGAGATTTGGGCGCATTATATAGTCACTTTATTAAAAAGGGGTGGGTCTGGAGATAGGTCTGAGATATATTGGACAGCCAGTCCAAACCAGAAACTGCAGGTGATGGATGTGGGGTCCAGAGCTGTGGCGAAGGACCCAATGGGTGGACAGCTTCTGGTCCCCTTTGGTCTTCCCCTCTGCACTGCTCCCCTCCTCACATTCCTCCCCCCCGGGAGGCAGCTGGCCAGTTCGCTCTAATATTAGGAATAAGATACCAACTCTTATAACCTGTTTAAGAATGTCCACATCCTTGGTTCTCTATTTAGCAGAATGTGAGACCAGGACTGCAGGAATACACTATACTTAAGTTCTGGCTTTTATTTAATGAACTAATATATGATATGTCAAAATTAAGTGTGATTACATTAAGATATACACAATATCTTGTGCTGGACCCTTTGGAAAAGAATAATAAAAACTTAAGTATAAAACAAAAAAAAATGTTTTTCTTCTACTAAAATTTGGTGCTAGTAGTAGCTAGTTGAGCAGTTTAGCTGGAAGGTCAGCTGGATGGAATTCAAGGAGGGGGGGAATGGTTTAAAATTCAATTTCATTCACATTGTCTTGTTTTGCTCCACAGTTGGTCAGGGATAAGGGGCAACAGACGTCTTGGAAAACATAAACTGAACTTACAAGCTCAAATGGGCAGACTGGGTGGGCCATAGGCCCTTATCTGTCGACACTGTCTATGTATCTATGTAACCTGCATTCCAGTTCCTTGGAAATATGCTTGGGAATCACCTTATCTCAGAGTACCTGGGAATGGTGTTACTGCTTAAAAAAATACCTAATTAACTCCTGCATTAGATTACATTATTGGCTTTAGCGGCGTGTGTGTGTTCGTTCCCAGACAGTCAGAACAGGCCTAGCAAAAAGAACTAACAGTAAGATAGAGGCCTTTCCATATGTTTTAGGAACACTGGTTCTGATGTAATTACATACAGAGATGTTATTGATTTCAGTCAGCCTTGCAGATAGAAGGATTAATGGCGCTGGACACAGTGGACGTAACTGACCCCCCCCCCATGCTCTTACCTTCAGTTAAAGAGATTTATGCCTCGTCCTCCGCACACTTAATCTGCCGGTGCTTATGAAGTGACAACAGGCTGTGTGCTGCGCCTGCAGGCCTCCCCTGAGGCTTCTCCTTACAGTAATTGTTTGTCAGGTCACATGGGGGGCTGCTTTGTTGGTCACACAAGGCACTGTTGGAACAGCAGTGAGAGGCAATGCTGACTAAGTTTCTGTGTGACTATAGTATATCAGCAGTACCAGGGTTGGGGATGATACGAAAGGGGAACATCTCCAGTACAGTGGAAGGGTTATCCAGTCACCCCCAAACATATAATCAGTGGAGTACCACTAGGTACAGGACATTAATACACACAACTTTCTTTTTATTGATGTCATAGCATCAAACTCAAGACAAAATGATTTTAATCCACACAGCTCACAACACTGTAAAGCAGGACATAAATCAACACATTTTATAATTACCGCATGACCTTAATGTGTGTATGTCTGTACTGACATACATACATTACCGCATGACCTTAATGTATGTATGTCTGTATTTATTTCAGAGGTTTTACCAGGGAGGACATACTGATTGAAAGAAAGCTAATTTCTAGATGTGTCCTGGGGATGAGGGGAAATTGTTTAACCAGGAAAGGCACACTAAGCCAAAGCTTGTTTCTAGGTGCGACCTGGAGCACAAGGAAGTTAAGTGACTTGCTCAGGATCACACAGTATGCAAGTGGGGGCTGTGGGATTCAAACCCAGGTCTCTAGGTGGAGAGTGCAGCATTAAATTAGAACTACTGTAGCTTACAAAAATAGAAATACAGGTGATGCAGGCAAAATAGACAAGTTGTGAAGAACAGCAACAGAAGAGCAACTAAGCAGAAAGGTGCAAATTGCAGCAAAAAAAGCATGATGAATAAGGCAGTACAGTGTACAGCAAGGAGGAGTGGACTAGACCTCATGAGAACTGTAAATAGGGCATGAGAGGAGAGAGGAGTTTTGGGGGCAGCAGGTAACCCAAACCCAAGAGTGAGTAGTGAATTCTCAGAGGAGAGATTTTAGTGTGAGGGAGGGAGGAGCAATACAGTAGTAGGAGGGAGAGATTCAGAGTTTGGGGAAGCAGAAGGAGAAAGCAGCTTGGCCAGCATAAGATTTTACTGGGGAGGAGACGAGAGAATGATGGCAAGAGGTGGGGGGTTGAGGGAGGAAAAGTACAAGGGAAGGGAACCAAACCAGAATTTGGAGATGAAGGTGGTGCATTGAACAAGGCACCTGGCATCAAGAGATGGAAAGAAGAGGGAGGACTAAAGTGATCATTGGTGGGTTCTTTTGGGGGGGGGGGTGTCAGTTTGGCTAAGGTAGGCTTGAGTGCAGCGCTGAAGGCAATGTCACCATAGTCAGAGACTGGTAGAATCATCTTTGAGTCTGTCTGCAGGAAGCAGGACACTTGCTTTATTCTTGTAAAGCGCACCTAATTTGAGATGAAGCTTCTAGTGTATAGTGTCCACATGAACTGAGAAAGCAAGGTGGCAATCCAACCATTTCCCAAGATATTTGAAGGAAGAGCTATATCCTTAATTGCAACACCATCAAAGGTATGGAAGGAAAGGGAGCGAGCCTTGCAAGTCTCTGCCTAGTGCAAAAAGTCATGGATACCATTTTCTTGGCATCGAGGGACAGCTGATTTTCCTGGAGCCAGAAAGGGAGCGAGCCTTGCAAGTCTCTGCCTAGTGCAAAAAGTCATGGGTACTATTTTCTTGGCATCGAGGGACAGCTGATTTTCCTGGAGCCAGAAAGGGAGTGAGTCTTGCAAGTCTCTGCCTAGTGCAAAAAGTCATGCATACCATTTTCTTGGCATCGAGGGACAGCTGATTTCCCTGGAGCCAGTGTTGGATGTTGTTGGAATTCACTTGGGGTGAGGCCATGAGGTCAGAGGTGGAGAAACCTGAGGCGTAGAGTAACGTGTCATCTGCACACGTGTGAATGAATGCAGAGGAGCAGGCAGAAGGGAGGTCATTCAGAAATATGAAGACTAGAAGAATAGAGACAAGGACAGATCCTTGGGGGATGTCCAGGCAGGTAGGGAGTGGAGAGGAGGGGATAAGGCATCACCAATAGGGACAGCTTGAGACCTGCTCTCAACGTAGGAGCAGAATCACCTGACTGAAAAGGTAGAGAACTCTGCTATATTACCATACCCTTTCATTCTATGCCTCCCCCACCTCTTCTTAGAGTGACAATGGCCTCTTATTTGGCTACTCATCAGAAGAGTGAAAGAATGAGAAAATGACAGTGTCCTTCCAGCATCATCCTTGTAGGGTTGTTGGTGTGTATCCTCTGAGTTTGTAAAATGAATACTGTACCACTGGATACAGGAAAATGGCTAGTTGTGACTCACATCAACAAAACCCCTGGCCATAGGTGAGTCACAAATAATCTCCCAGAATGTCCTACCTGTGGCCAGCTGTCTCTTTTTGTGCCCTTAGGTATTTAGCAGTTGTGAAAGAAGATGGTTAGAAAGGACATACCACGATCTTGCATAAGATGGAAAGAAAGAAGACTGAACAAATAATGGAGCTCTAGTGTGCCTTAAGAGGGATGCACCATGATCTGGTGTGAGATAGAAGGAAGACTGAATAACTGATGGCACTAGAACCATAGTACTTGATGACAGATGGTCTATCTTGTCCACCCCTCCGAGCTGAAATGTGGAAGTGGCTATACAAAATTTGAGTATGGTAACTATCCTCTGTGTGAAGCAGGGCTTTCTAAAGTTTCTCCTTATCCTACCCCTTCCCCCCGGGTTAGCGTGCATGTTAAATAGGTCTTCATAGAGTCCATTTCCTCCATTGAACCACACTGTTCCATCCTAGTAAAAATAAAATGGTGACAGAGGTTCTAGGTCTTAGCCGCCTGGCATGGCTCTGCATTTCTTGACCCTGCCCCATTGCCAGATATAAGGTCCTAAACTCTCTGTTTCAAACACCATGAAGTCTTGCTATAGTATAACAATAGCAGTCAGCCACTGCAGCTGAACTGCCCCGGAGAGGAAGGAGTTAACTCCAGAAGATCTGGAGTTCTGCAGCGCGAGGGCGCTGTGCCCAAAGCTCTATCTGGCAGTTTCAAATGAAACTGTCAGATTCTTTACTCCTTCACTGAACAGTCGCCCGAGATCGGCTCCTTCAGCTCGGTTCATTCTCGGTTCAAGGAGTATTTTTCGGTTCATTTGAACCGGCAAAAGTTATTATTTTACCGCATTTCGGTTTTAAAGCTCTATCTGGTAGCCGTAAGTACAAAATTTAAGTCTGTGTGGAAATTAATTATCGGTTCGGTTTTGAACCGATCGGTTGAATTTTCTGTATTTTAAAAGTGTACAGTGGGTTTTAGGTGCGGTTCCCGGTTCTTGATCGGTTCTAAAAAGCGGAATTATAACGTTTTCAAATACCCGTGACACGGTTAGGAACCGATAAGTGTCTTGCCTGCACTGCCATCAAAGGGCAAGTTTTGGTTAGGCTGGCATTATGTCTGAGAAACCCAAAGAAGAACCGGGCCCACTGGGTTTCAACACTGTGATGTCTGTGGGGCGCCTTGCCAAGGCTGACCCACACACCACTTGTTTATTGTCTGGGGCTGACCACCTCCTGTCAGACTGCCAGGTGTGTAAAAATTTCCCTGCAGCCACCCTGGAGAAGAGATTGGGCGGCTCAGGGACGAGAGGCCAAAAAGTCCGCTGACCCGGATGGCCAGCCCGTCCAGTACCACTGGACCAGAGGAGTGGCCTCTGACCAGGCGAGACTCGCAAAGGGAAGGCTGGTTCAGAGGAACCAGTCCCAAGTAAAAGACAAGGAAATCAGTAGGTCTGGAGTCCAAAATTGTGTCTCCAACTGCTGCAGAGATAGCTAAAGCCATTCAGATTGTCCAGTCACTGTCTCAGGGATCTGTAGAACCACCAACAGCTGGTAAAAGGTTGGTTCGTTCAGTCCCAGTGGTTCAGGATTTTGAAGTTGAGGATTTTTATGAACCACAGGAGGGGGAGGAAGAATTTGATCATTATATGTGTGGCTGGGGGGGTCTGGACGTGCCCATTGAACCGGACATTTCTCCAGACAGACCTTTAGAATCTCCTCCTATTCTGTCTGAGTCCCCTTCTTTCTTTATTTTACAAAAGGTTGCAGAAACCCTCCAGCTTCCTTAGAGGAGGCTGTGGATGAACAAGAGGAGCCTGATTATGTGGAAATGATGGATATTCAGAGTCTAGGAGGTTGTCTATTCCTTTGCATAAGTCATTTGGAAGCAAACAACAAAGATTTAAAAATCCTCATTCTGTCCCTCCTGTAGATAAAAAAATGGACAGAAGGTATACTTTGTCAAGCTCGGATACAGACTTCCTTACTGAGCAGTGTAGTCATGTAGGTGTGGTACAAGCTGCAGCCTGTGACAAGGCTAATATTCCTCTGGCCTCACATCCTCCTGATAAGGATTCCAGGAAGATTGATGCCATGGAAGAAACAGTATATAGCAGCTTCTTTGGGACTCAGGCAGGCAAATTATATGACTTATGTAGCTAGATATCAGAAATCTAGGTGGGACACAGATTGTGAAGGCCAAGCAGGCCCATGGCCAGCTGGCTAGTGAGTGGAACAGGTGGCTGCTGATGGCATTGAAGCCTCTAAAGTTCAATTTCATACTGCTGTTGATGTTAATGATGTTTCTTCTAGGGTCATGGCCACTTCTGTAGCTTCCCGTAGGTTGGCATGGCTCAGATGCACTAATCTGTCCCAAGATACCCAGTCAAAGGCTATGGATTTTCCTGTAGTGGAAATTCTCTTTGGAGAGCAAACAGAAAACTATATGAAAAAGATGGATGAATACAGAACTACCTACAAAAGTGCCCAGGCTAAGGAGAAGCATCCATGCCACAAGGCATGCTCCCAGTGAGGGCAGGCCCTTTTCAGGCCTTTTGCAATTTCAAGCCTCCTCTGCTGTCTGCAGAGGGTTTCTTCAGAGGCAGGGGTGACGCGAGGCTCAAGTAGACCGTCCCCTCCTCAGCCTAAGGCTGTTGCTAAGCAGGCACCCTGATGGTGCGTCCAGGGCCATCTCTCCTGTACCAGTGGGGCAGGTTGGCCTATTTCAGCCGAACTGGCTGTCCCTAACCACGGACAGATGGGTTCTGGAGGTAATAGGCCAGGGTCTGATTCTCAGCTTCAAACACTTTCCAAAGATGAGAGCCAGGCATTTTCCACCTACAAATCCTTCAGAAGCCCTTGCTTTGGAAGCAGAGGTTTCTGCTCTGCTGGACTGCAAAGCAGTGGAAGGGTTCCTCCTTGCCATCAGGGCAAGGGCTTTATTCAAGATACTTTCTTACCCAAAAGACAGGAGAATGGCGGCCCATTCTAGATTTAAGATACTTGAACAAGCATCTGTTGAAACAAAGTTCAAAATGTTGACTCTGGCAATGATATTGCCTTCCCTAAGCCAGGGGACTGGCTAGCTTCCCTGGACCTCAAGGATGCCTATTTTCATGTTCTGATCAGGCCTTCTCACTGAAAGTACCTCAGGTTCGAACTGCCCTCAGGCCACTACCAGTTCAGGGCAATGCCCTTGACCTTACCTCTGCGCCAAGGGTATTCACAAAATGTCTCGCTGTAGTAGTGGCTCGCTTAAGAAGGCAAGGGGTTGCTGTGTTTCCCTACCTGGGCGACTGGCTCATTGTGGGTCAGTCTCCAGGTCAGGCAAATCCCACTTGCAAGTCACCAGCAGCTTCTCACTTCCTGGGATTCCTGCTAAACTTACCAAAGTCAGTTCTGGAACCAGTTCAGGTCCTAACTTTCATGAGGCAGAATTGAACACAAGGTTAGCCAGGGCTTTTCTTCCCTCGGAAAGGGTGGACAGACTCATCGCCCTGGCATCCTCCTTTACCCTCATGGGTCTCTCGACCAACAAGGCATTTTCTGCAACTCCTCGGGCACATGGCTGCTTCCACAGCTGTCGTGCAGGGAGCAAGATTCCAGATGAGGGACATTCAGTTCCATTTGAGGGCCTATTGGTCTCAAAGGAAAGACCCCCTTACCAAGTTGGTCCCAGTTACTCAAACTCTGATCCTAGCCCTCCACTGGTGGCAGGTCCAGAGCAATTTAAGACAGGGGGTTCCCTTCATTCCTATTTCTCACTCCCTCACCCTCACCACGGATGCCTCCCTGTTAGGGTGGGGGGGCTCACCTGGGCGACCTTGCCACTCAGGGGTATGGTCTCCTCAGGAGTCTCTGCTCCACATCAATCTTTGGAACTCAGAGCTGTCTTTTAGCTCTTGGTGTTTTCAGATTCTGTCCAGAACAAAGTGGTTCAAGTCAGGACAGACAATACCACCACAATGTGGTACATCAACAAACAAGGGGCACTCTCGGTCTTCAGCCTTGTGCACGAAGCAATAAGTTGTAGTCTCTGGCTTACTCCCTAGACACCTCCCTGATGTGGTTCATCTCCAGGGAAGGACAATAATCTGGCGGACGCCTCAGCAGAATTTCTCAGGGCCATCACGAATGGGCTCTGAATCCCTAAGTGCTGGGGTCTGTCTTTTTAGATGGGGCACTCCTCAGATAGATCTTTTCAGCCCCAGACAACCACCAACTTCCTCTTTTCTGTTGCAGGCCTCCAGTTCTGGGCTCAGTCCCTCTGGACGCCTTTCTGTTGGACTGGAAAGGGAAGTTCCTGTATGCCTTTCCCCCCTTTCCTCTCCTTTTCAGGGTACTAGTAAAAATCAGATCTCAACCTTGCAGAGTGATTCTGATTGCCCCAGATTGGGCCAGACAGCCCTGGTACCCTCTGCTCCTGTCCTTGGCAGTCCACCCTGCCCTGAGCCTGCCCAGAGTCACGACTTACTGGCCTGTGCACAGGGAGAGTGTAGTATCCGGACCTCAAATCCCTCCACCTCAAGGCTTGGCTCTTGAGGAGCTAAGTGCTGCTTCACACCTTTCTCAAGGTGTCATGGATATTTTAAAGGCTTCAAGGAAGCCTTCCACTAGAAGCCACTTATAATTCTAAGTGGAAGAGGTTTTCCATCTGGTGCTCTGAGAGGCAGATTATCCCAGAATCTGCTGATCTTCCCATTCTACTGGACTATTTGGTCCATCTGAATTCCCTAGGCCTTAGACCAGCTACCCTGAAGGTTCATCTGGCAGCTGTCTCTGCTTTTGTGTCAGCAGGGAAGCCTGCCTCCCTTTCTTCTCACCGGTGTTCTCCAAGTTTTTAAAGGGTTACTTCATACTAACCCTCCTTTTAGAACCAGCTCCGCCTGGGACCTGAATATTTGCATTGCTCAGTTAATGCAACCCCTTTGAGCCTCTGTCTTCTGCAGAGCTCAAGTATTTAACTTGAAAACCGTTTTCCTAGTAGCTATCACCTCTGCCAGACGATAAGTGAGCTACAGGCCCTGTCAGTGGAAGAAGATTTTATCTCTTTCCACAGAGATAAGGTAGTCCTTAGGACAATAGAAAGTTTTGCCTAAGGTGGTTTCTGATTTCCACCTGAATCAATCTATCTCTCTCCAGTATTTTTCACTGAGCATTCTTCCTCAGGTGAGAGGAGACTGCACAGCTTGGATGTCAAAGAGCCTTAGCTACTATTTAGGCGCACCAGAGGTCATAGGTTTAATCCCTCCAACTCTTTCTTACCTATGGCGAGGTTGGCAAAGGGAAACCTGCCACTAAGAGAACAATTGCAAGGTGGATTGTTTCTTGTATCCAATTCTGTTATCAGAAACTGGGTGAGTACCCCCTCAGGATTGAGGCCCACTCCACCAGGGTCAGCTGCGTCTCTAGCGGCTGCTAGAGACATCCCATTCTGGAATTTGTCAAGCTGCTACCTGGAAGACAGTTCACACCTTTACCAAGCATTATTCCCTGGATGTCCAGTCCAGGAGATGCTCAGTTTGGCACAGCTGTGCTTCAGAGCCTATTTCCTAAGTAGGTTCTGACCCTCCTCCATGGAGGTACTGCTGTGTAGTCTGCTATTGTTATAATATAGCAAGACTTCATGGTGTTTGAAGAAAAATTACTCACCTTAGTAATTGCTTTTCTTCTCATGGAGTCTTGCTATATTATAACTCCCTCCTCCTGCCCCTCAGAACTTCTACTTGGGTAGGGGTGGCGATTGGTGCAAGCACTGTGTCATGTCATTGTAGTTTTCCCTTACCCTCTTTTCCTTTGGGTTAGGGATCTAGATTGTTTCATTTAGGTTATTTATATTGCCCCTTCTGGACTTGAGTCTTTGGGGAAGGGGGTTCATGTGTTCTTGTCAAGGGTGGTAAAACGAACCATAATACCATCAATTTTTGTTATTATGGCTCTGAGTGTTTCTTTGTTCTTTATATTGTTATTATTACTACTAGTAGGTAGCCATGGGCTAGTGTAGTTTTCACACAGACTTTCCGTCCTTTGATGTTAGCTTCTTAAAGATCTGACAGTTTCATTTGAAACTGCCAGATAGTGCTTTGGGCACAGCGCCCTCGCGCTGTAGAACTCCAGATCTTCTGGAGTTAACTCCTTCCTATCCGGGGCAGTTCAGCTGCAGTGGCTGACTGCTATTGTTATAATATAGCAAGACTCCATGAGAAGAAAAGCAATTACTAAGGTGAGTAATTTTTTCTTATGGGTTATTCTCTATTGGGTACATGTACTGTGAGGTTACTTTCAGGAGTTTAAACCCTTTGCGCATCACAGACCCACCCCTCAGTCTGCCTTCACAGTCACTACTGAACTGAACACCGTTCGGGAGTCTGCTCAGTAGTTGCATCATATTCCTTCCTTCAAGGCAGGCACTGATGGCCTTTTGGCTGGGATATTTCCTTTGAATGAGATCTGGGTTGTTCATCAGTGTCAGGGCAGTTATTTAGAGCCATATCTTGTGTGGGACACTCTCCTCCTGCAGGTTTGCTTGCACTGCTTGTTAATCATAGAAACAGAGAATTTGCTGGCAGATGAGGACTGCTTGGCCCACCTAGTCTGCCTGTTTTTCCCTGCCTATAGTATCATCACAGAGTCCACTTGATCTCCAGCCCATCCACCCACCCCCACTTCCCTTAAGATTCTGTTTTGTCTATCCCATGCATTCTTGAACCCTACCACTGTTTTTACCCTCACCACCTCCACTGGAAAACTTCCAGGAATTCAGTGTTCTTTCTCTGAAGTACGTTCTCACATCTCTCCTGAATCTACCCCCTCCAGCTTATTGTGCCCCCTTGTCCTTGAACACTTCTTTTTTGAAAAATATTTCCCTCCTGTACCTTATTTACCCCTGTAAGTTATTTAAAGGTCTCTATCATATCCCTCCTCTCTTTCAGGGTGTACATATTTAGGTTTTCATAGGGCTTCTGATGTAGACCCTGCACCATTTTAATTACCCTCCCCTGGACCACCTCCACTTTGTCTGTGTCCTTCTGAAGATGTGGTCTCCAGAACTGGACACAGTACTCAAAGTGGGATCTTACCAGTGACCGATACAGGGACAACACCATCTCCCTCTTTCTGCTCGTGACACCCCTCCCTATGCACCCCAGCATCCCATTAACTCTCCCAACTGCCTTGTTGTACTACCTGGCCACTTTTAGATCATCCGATATGATTACCCCAAGGCATCTTTCCTGCATAGTGGTCATCAATAGCAGTCCACCTTTTCTGTACGCTGCCTCTGGGTTTCTGTGACCTAAGTGCATTATTTTGCAGTTTTTCACACTGAAATCCAGCTGCCATACCCTTTCCCAGTCCCTGAGTTTTCTCAGGTCTGTGTTCAACCCCACCCCCGGAGTATCCACCTTGTTACAGATTTTGGTGTCATTCACAAAGAGGCAGATCTTCCCTTCCAGTTCTTCTGCAATGTCACTTAAAAACACAATAAAGAGGGCTGGTCCAACACTGATCCCTGAGGAACCCCGCTGGTCACTTTCCCTTCCTCGGTGTGAACTTCGTTTACCACCACCCTCTGCTGCCTATCCCCTAATCAACAAAAGAGCTTGGCTCTATGGAGAAGATTGATTCTGAGAAATGAGAAAAGCTGCTTACCAGTAAGGCTTGATATTCTGGAGTAGCTCCTCCACAGAGCCGTGTGCAGCACGCCCACCATCCCACTGGTGTGATGGCCAAGCTCACCTGGAGCATTCTAGACCGTCTGTGTCCCGGAAGGCTACTTACTATGTTTCTCTGCAAGTTTGACACCACTAATGCTCTAGAAAGATCCTTATTAGGATCACATGCTTCTCTGCTTTATGGGTTGCACCTTTTTGTTCTTCTTTCATGGGGTGATTCTAGTTGTCCAATATAATATTTCTATGTGTTAATATGGAGCTGCAGCATTGTTTTATTTTATACCTCTGTTTTTGAGCTACCTTCTTTTGTGTTTGCAAGGTTGTTTTCCACCTGAGTTGAGGTAAAATTGTGTTGTTCTTTGTGTGGTTTCTCTCTCTCTGTTTCTACCACTGAGTTTCCTTATTTTCTGAATTGTCTGTCTTCTTTTCTTTCGCTCTCCTTGGCAAAAAAACAAAAAGATCTGAGGTGGTTGGAGCTTATATAGGACTCTAGCTGGAACATGTGTGGCTTTCAGGGCCCTAGGGAGTAAAACAGAGACAACCAGGAGGAGCCTGCTTCATATACAACAAGTGAAGCCAAAACCAAAATATGGAGTAGAGGGATTCACTCACCAGTGGATTCAGTCAGTCTTATGATTTTGACTTTTTTTTTTTTTAAACTCAGCTTTATTCAGGTAACATATAGCCAACAATAGGTATGCAAATAGATGGACATTAAATTACAAAATGAGGTTCCAGAAGGGTGTACACCAAACCATTCAGAGCCTTCACAGTCTTAGTCTTGAACATAAAAACATTAATGTCGCTAAATTAATCTGATTTATCATAGAGTAAAACTAACAACATACACAGCCTCTAAACTTGGCCTTAACAATAAATACAATCTTGGCTGTGCACTTAAAAAAGGGAAATAAAAGGGAGTGACAGGGGAGCGTCTTCTGGAAGCCTCCCCCATATCTTTGGGGGGGGGGGATCCAAAGTAGGCTGAAATGTCTCCTAAAGTATATCCCTGTTGTGTTCTGACCTTTAACCTCTAAGAGGGGAGCAACAAGCTGGGAGCCTAGGAGTTCCATCATCTAAGATGCTCCAGAGCTAAAGATAGCATATGGAGTCCAAGGTCTTCTCACCCACCCCACTAAGAGACGTGTGATGATTAATACTTTCATCGTAAGACATCCTTGGTGTCTTAGAAGTCTTCCGAGAAATTAATTTTCCAGGACTCCCACGGTTTCCAACAGGCTACATGCTGGTCATGTCTCAGTCTTATTCTAGCTGTCAGATTCCCCATCAGAACCACTTCCTCCACTCGCTTAACCCATTCTGATATTAAGAGTGGATTCTGCGTTAGCCACTTGACAGTAATACACTTCAAGCCCACTGCTAGGACAATCAATAATACTTTCCTTAGGTTACCTTTTTGGTGGACCACTGTGGGGAAGCCTAATACCCAATCAGTAAAGGTAGTGGGAATAAGCACCCCTGTTATCTGTTTAACAGTTTCCCCAAGTTGCCCCCAAAAAACAGAAAGTCTAGGGCAGGCCCAAAAAAATGTGCCAGTGAGTGCCTATGTTTCCACATCCTCTCCAGCAGTCAGTTCCCCCTCCCTAATGGGATGTGACCCAGGGTACTTGAAAGAATCGAATAAGAATCTTCCAGAAAAACTCTCTCCACACCTGGGAAGATGTCACCTTCCAACCAAGCTTTAGCCTATAATTCCACTCAGTTTGCAAGATACTTGTATTGGCTTCCTCCTTCCAGGCCCTACGATGCTTCTCCAAAGAATCCACCCCACTGTCCGATAGAATTTTATAAAGCTGTGCCACGAGTCTGATCAGGGTCGAGATCATAACTGTCCCGTATAAAAAGTTTTCCCAACTAGAGAGGGATCTAGACAACCTCTGCAGGTGGTCTGAGGATTGTATAAAATGTCTCACTTGGAGATATCTATAAAATTTGGCATTATTCCACTGAAATTTATCTTTGGCCCTCTGAAAAGAGATGTAATTGTCTCCTTCCACAAATTGCGTGAAACGTGTTATACCCCTGACCTCCCATCTATCATAGCCCCCGTCTAATAGTGGTGGAAAAAAATTTGGTTCATGTCTGATAAGAGAGAGGGGTCCTACCCCCTCTGGGGTTCCCAGCAATGTCCTGACCTTCCAAAGAACTTCTAACCCCTGTCTAACCCAACAGTTCCTGATTTGGCAAATATATTTTTTGGGAGGAGGTGACCGGGCAAAGGAGCAAAGTGGTCTGTCTTCCGGGAGCACATTCTCTATGTCGTACCATCTTGACTCTCTCCTCTGTTTAGCCCAAGTCATTACCAGGCCCATTTACGCTACTAAATAATATAAATAGAAGTTTGGTAAAGTTAGTCCCCCCCCCTTTCTCTGGGTAGGCAGAGGTAGCTTCTAGCCACCCTGGGTCTCTTGCGATTCCAGACAAATCTCTGGGTCACTGTCCCTAATTTGTTCCAGAGTGAGGTTGGTGGTCTCAAAGGGAGGGACTGAAACAGGAACAGTAGTTGTGGCAAGATATTCATTTTGAGCACCGAGACTCTGCCTATCAGGGTAAGGGGCAAGGTGCACCAACCTGTCAAATGTCTCTCTATTTTTCCTCATAGTCGCCCATAATTGAGAATAATTTCGACAAATCCACCGAAATTTGAATTCCTAAGTATCTTATGGTTCCCCTAGGGGCCCATTTAAAGGGAAAGTTGTTCATGAAACCATTTGGAGCTTTGCCACTTAGAATCAGGGCCTCGGATTTAGAGAAATTAATTTTGTAACTGAGACTTCCCCTAAGCTGTTCAGAGTGTCACATAACCTAGGAACTGACTCTTCTGGGGACAAGAGAAAGAAAACAGAATCATCTGCGTATAAGGAAAGTTTATGTTCTGAATATCCCCCCTGGACCCCTGAAATCCTAAGATCCTGTCTAGTTTTGGAAGCAAGGGGTTCTAAACACAGGGCGAATAGGACAGGGGAAAGGGGACAACCCTGTTTGGTCCCCCTAGATAAGAAAGTGGGGGGAGCTTACCCCATTCACCCTAACCAAAGCCTGAGGGTGGGAGTATAATTCAGAAATAGTATGCAAGAATTTAGGGCCAAATTTCATTTTCTCCATGGATGCTTTTAGAAATTTCCAGTTGACCCTATCAAATGCTTTCTCTCTATCCATGGATATGGCTATCTGAAATGTGTTAGCAGTTTTCTGGGAGGATATAATATTTAGTAGCCTTCCAATATTATCATAAAGGTAGCACCCCGATATAAAGCCTGTCTGATCTTCGTGGATCAGGGTGGGGATATGAACCTGTAACCTATGGGACAGAAGGTCTGTAAATAATTTTAAATCCACATTTAATAAGGAGATTGGTCTGTATGATCCACACTCCAGTGGGTCCTTACCAGCTTTATGAATGACGGATATATGTGCTGTCTGCCAGGAGGCTGGGATTTCAAACAACATGAAGTCTTGCTGTATTCAGACATAATGCAGTTAGCCTCAGCACTTGAACTGCCCCAGAGAGGAAAGAGTTAACTCTATGCAGAAGCATAGAATGTTCAGCTCAAGCTCGGTTTTCAAACCTCTGTCTGTGGTACTTCCCAGTGTAACCGTCAGATTCTTTACTCCGCCTAACAGTGAAGTCACTCCGGAGATTTCCTCTGCTCGGTTCGGTAAAAGAAAAAAAAAGCGTTCGGTTTAAACCGCATATTTTTGTTATTTTCGGATTTTCAGCCTCTGTCTATGGTACAGGTAGTATGTAGATAGGTAGTGACTGTGTTTTATTTTGCTAAAAAGAGTGGAAATTGTCTTTCTTCTGTTTCTTTCCAGTCGGTCCGGTTTGGAACCGACTTTGTTAAATTTAATTAAATTTTTCTCTTTCTGGGATTAGTGTGGTGTTCTGGTACCGATCGGTTTCAAAAGAACCGGACTTTGCTGGTTCTTTTAAAAAAGCCTGTGACATGGTTTGTAACTGATCGGTTGTTTTATTACCTGGCTTGAAAGCTGCTATAGGGTAATTTGTTAGGTTGGCCATGTCTGAGAAACCCAAGAAGAAAACCTGTCCCACTGAGTTTCAACACTGTACTTAGTGTGGGGTGGCCTTTGCTAAGGCCAACCCCCACCTCATCTGTATTTATTGTCTGGGGTTTGACCACCTCAAGTCAGACTGCCAAATATGTAAGAAGTTTCCTAAAACCACTCTAGATAAAAGACTGAGTAGGCTGAAGGAAAGGGAGGCCAAGAAGTCCGTAGATCCGGATGGCCAGCCCGGTTCGGTTGCGGCCGAACCTGAGGAGGTGCCTACTGACCTAGGCAATACCTCCTCGGGCAAAAGGAGAGCCAACTCCAAGGGGTCGGTTCCATCAAAGAAAAAGCGCATGTCTGCCGGTTCGGATGCTGTATCCCACTCTCCAACCGCGGACAAAATAGCCAAAGCGATTAGTATTGTCCAATCGCTTAGACCAGTTCCATCTGAACTGATACCACCAGTTTGGCAGTCGGATCGGTCTCCTCCGGATTATGACACAGATGCTTATTATGAGGAGTGGGAGGAGACGAAGACTATCCCAGTGAAGACGATGATGATGACGATGAAGGGGGTCTGGATGTGCCCATTGAACCGGACATCTCCCCAGACAGGCCTTCAGGTGTCTCTCGTCCCAGGCTCTCTGAGTCCCCTTCACACTTTTTGTTCTACAAAAAGGTGGCACAAACCCTGCAGCTTCCCTTGGTTGAAGCAGTAGAGGAGGATGAAGAGCCTGATTTTGTGGAAATGATGGACATCCCAGAGTCCAAAAAGCTGTCTGTCCTTCTTCATAAATCCTTGGGGAAACAGACACACAACATTTTACAAACCCCTAATTCAGTACCTCCTGTGGATAAGAGAATGGACAGGAGGTATTCGTTATCAGGCTCAGCTGCAGAGTTCCTTTATAGTCATTGCGGCCATGTTGGGGTAGTGCAGGCTGCAGCCTGTGACAGGGCTAACGTTCCTTTGGCTTCCCCCCCCCCCCGGATAAGGACTCCAGGAAAGTGGATGCCATGGCCAAAAAACAGTATTTGGCATCCTCTTTGGGACTCAGGCAGGCTACTTATATGGCCTACATAGCCAGGTACCAGAAATCCAGATGGGACATGGTTCTGGAACTGGCTAAACAGGCCTCTCCCCAGCTAGCCAAGGAGCTGGAGGTGGTGGCTGCTGATGGAATTGAGGCATCCAAAATGCAATTTCATGCTGCTGTGGACTCCAGTGATGTGGCATCTAGAGTCATGGCTACATCTGTGTCTCTCAGAAGACATGCTTGGCTCAGATGTACTGGCTTTTCACAGGATACCCAGACTAAGGCCATGGATTTGCCTGTAGTAGGTAACTCTCTATTTGAAGAGCAGATAGAGGATTACATGAAGAAAATGGATGAATATAGGACCACGTACAGGAGTGCACAGGCCAAGGAAAGGCAGGCCACTCCTCACAAGCAGAAGTCTAGGGGTAGGGGCAGGCCCTCTCAAAGGTCTTTTTACCAAGCCCAGGCCTCCTCTCCCTTCCATGGAGGGGGTTCTTCAGAGGAAGGGGTAGGAGGAGGAGGATGAGCAGGGCTGCTCCCTCCTTCTCTCAGTCTAAGGCTCCTGCCAAGCAGACACCCTGATGTGTCAGCACGGGTCGACTCCCCATTTCCAGTAAGAGGCAGGCTGGCTTACTGCTTCCAGGCCTGGAACTCTGTGACCTCAGACAAGTGGGTCCTGGAAGTAGTAAGCCAGGGACTGGCCCTCAGCTTCAAAAAATTTCCAAAAAGAAGGGCCAAGTCTTTTCCACCTGCATTAGTCTCAGAAACCCTTGCCCTAGAGGCAGAGGTTTCCTCTCTTCTAGCTCTCAGAGCTATAGACAAAGTTCCTACTCAGCACAAGTGAAAAGGATTGTATTCCAGGTTCTTCCTTACCCCAAAGAAAACAGGGGAGTGGCGACCCATCCTAGACCTGAGGTGTCTGAACAAACCCATTTCAAAGCCCAAATTCAAAATGGTAACTCTGGGAATAATCCTTCCCTCTCTAAGGCCAGGGATTGGCTAGCATCTCTGGACCTCAAGGATGCCTACTTCCATATTCCTATCAGGTGCTCCCACAGAAAATACCTCAGCTTCGAGTTGCCTTCAGGCCATTACCAATTCAGAGCCATGCCATTCGGTCTAACATCAGCTTCAAGGGTGTTCACAAAGTGCCTTGGAGTAGTGGTGGCTTACCTCAGAAGACAGAGTATCACCATCTTTCCGTATCTGGACGACTGGCTGTTAGTGGGTCAGCCTCCTTTACAGGTCAAGTCAGCTCTTCAAACTACCCAGGACCTACTCAGCTCCCTGGGTTTCTTCTCAATCTTCCAAAGTCTGTACTCGAACTAGTTCAACTTCTCACCTTTATTGGCATAGAGTTGGACACTGTACAACCAAAAGCCTTCCTTCCCCTGGCAAGGGTAAAGGCCCTAGTGGATCTCGCTTCCTCCTTTCGACCTCAGGTTTCCCGCCCATCAGGACAGTTACTTCAGCCCCTGGGCCACATGGCAGCTTCCACGGCAGTGGTGCAGGGAGCAAGGCTCCAGATGAGGGACATTCGGTTTCATCCGAGGTCTTTTTGGTCTCAAAAGGAGGATTCACTTGCCAGACTGATTCCAGTGATTCAGACTCTGGTCCAAGCTCTCCAGTGGTGGCTGGACCAGGACAACCTTAGACAAGGGGTTCCATTTCTCCCTCAAGTCCCAACAGTAGTTTTAACTATGGATGCTTCTCTCCTAGGGTGGGGAGCCCACCTGGGAGCCCTGACAGCTCAAGGGCTCTGGTTTCCACAAGAGTCTGTCCTTAACGTACAATCTCCTGTCCTCCTCCCGGGGCGGATCTATTACCCCAATCTCCAGTCTCTCCATCTCAAGGCCTGGGTCTTGAAGAGTTAGAATATGCAGCGCTACATCTTTCTCAGGGAGTTCTGGATATTCTGAAGGTCTCTAGGAAACCTTCCACTAGAAAAACATACAGCTCCAAATGGAAAAGGTTCAGTATTTGGTGCTCTCAGAAAGGCATCCTGCCCGATTCTGCAGACATTCCACAACCTTAGACTACCTAGTTCATCGCAATGGTGTAGGCCTTAGGCCTGCCACTGTAAAGGTTCATCTAGCAGCTGTCTCTGCATTCCTCTCAGCAGGGAAGGGCTGTTTCCTGGCATCTCATCCTGTTTCAGAAAGTTTTTCAAAGGTCTGGTTCACATTAACCCTCCCTTTAGGGAGCCCACTCCGCCTTAGGATCTTAATGTCTGCATAGCTCAGCTAATGCAGCCACCCTTTGAACCTCTGGCTTCGGCCGAATTGAAGTACTTGACCTGGAAAACTGTGTTCCTGGTAGCTATTACTTCTGCCAGGTGGATTAGTGAGTTACAGGCTCTGTCAGTGGAACCTGACTTCATCTCCTTCCATAGGGACAAAGTAGTCCTCAGAACCAGTAGGAGGTTCTTGCCCAAAGTGGTTTCAGATTTTCATCTGAACCAGTCTATATCTCTTCCTGTGTTTTTCACTGACCATTCTTCTTCAGGTGAAAGAAGGTCACACAGTCTGGATGTTAAAAGGGCCCTTAGCTACTACATTGAGCATACTAAGGCACATAGAAATGACTGTCAATTGTTTCTCACTTATGGTGAAGTGGGAAAGGGTAAGCCTGCCACTAAGAGAACTATTGCCAGGTGGATTGTTTCTTGTATACAATTTTGTGATGACAATTGGGTAGTTTCTTCCAGGCCTGAGGGCTCACTCAACCAGGGGTACAGCTGCTTCTCTAGCTGCAGCCAGAGATATAAATTTGTTAGAGATCTGTAAAGCAGCCACCTGGAAAACGGTACATACTTTCACCAAGCATTACTCCCTGGACATCCAGGCTAGGAGTGATGCTAGGTTTGGTACAGCAGTACTACAGAGCCTCTTCCCGAAGTAGGTTATGCATTCTCCCCTCCGTAGGGAACTGCTTGGTAGTCTGCATTATGTCTGAATACAGCAAGACTTCATGTTGTTTGAAGAAAAAATTGCTCACCATATTAATATTGTTTCTTCTAATGGAGTCTTGCTGTATTCAGACTCCCCCTCCTCCCATTCAGAACCTGGTTTTGGGAAGTGGGCTGGCAGGTATAGTGTTGTACCTCAGGGATGTACCTTGTACCCTCCCTCTTGGGTGGGGCAGATGTTATTATTTTTTCTGGTGTTTTACTGAAATATTGGCACTACTTTTCCTTCTTGGGTTCTCGACTTGAGTCTTTTGGGGCCCAAGAAGAAATATTTTGTCCTTTGGCTATATTTTGAACAATTTCCATACTTTAGTTACTAGTTAGTTAGCTTGTAAGAATCTGACGGTTACATTGGGAAGTACCACAGACAGAGGTTTGAAAACCAAGCTCGAGCTCAACGTTCTATGCATCTGCATAGAGTTTACTTTTTCTTCTCCGGAGCAGTTCAAGTTCTGGGGCTAACTGCATTATGTCTGAATACAGCAAGACTCCATTAGAAGAAACACCATTACTATGGTGAGTAATTTTTTCTTCCCCTCCATCCATGATCTCTTGGCATACTGGTAACAAAAAGGGTATCAGGGAGTCTGTGAATGTTTTAAAAAACTCAGCCGGAAAGCCGTCTGGTCCTGGGGCCCTTGCCGTTTTTCATGTTAGAGATCTTGTTAAGGAATTCAGCTTTTGTTATGGCACCTTCTAAATCATCTACCGCTGGTCGAGAAAGGGATCGCAGCTCCAGGTTCTCAAAAAGAACGGAGATCTTCTCCTCAGGGATCACTTCTTGGGTGTTTAACTCCTTGTAGAAGGTTGCAAATTCTTTAGGGATTTCCTCAGGCCGGTGTATCATTTTACTGCCCTGTGCATGGTCTTTAAGAGAGGGAATCAATCTACTGACTTGTTGTTTTCTTAAAGTGGCTGCTAACAATCTCCCTGCTCTATTTCCATTCTCATAAAAATGTTGGCGGACTCTCCTGTAAGAGGCCTTTATGTGGGATGTCAACTGTTTCTCTAAAGCCAGACGTTTGTCAGTCAAAACTTTTTGGGTTTGGCTATTCAATGAAATTTTGTGCTGGAATTCCAGCTCCGCTATTTCACTGTTCAGTTTCCGTCTCCTCTATTCCTTCCGTTTCTTATCTGGAGCAGAATACTTAATGATAATTCCCCCTAAGACTGCTTTTAAAGCATCCCATTTGACAGCATGTGAAGTGTCCCCTGTCGGATTATTCCTGTCAAAATCTTGAATTGAGGATAGTATCAGGTCTTTAAAATTTTGGTCATTTAGGAGGCCTACATTAAGCCTCCAGTGTGAGTTTCTGATTATGGGGAGTATATCTAGCTGCATTTTTACCGGAGCGTGATCTGATAAGGTACGGGACATTATTTGGCAATCAGAGACAGTATGGAACCATTTGTGAGGGCGGAAAAACAAGTCAATCCTGGTGTAGCATTTGTGTCTGTCTGTCTGAGAAATAAAAAAAATCTCTAAGATTACCATTAACTTGTCGCCAGACGTCAGTCATACCAAAAGTATGGATCCATCTGTTCAAAGTCTGTCCTCCCCTTCTATCTATTGAGGCGGAGAGAATAGTATTAAAATCCCCGCCTACTATGCAAAGCTGATCTGTTGGATGGAGTATATGAGTGAAAAAATTATTAAAAAGGAAAGAGCTTCCCTATCTTCATCAGGGGCTTAGATGCATGCTATTGTGCAGGGGATGCCAACAAGAATGGCCTGGAGAATAACATAACGCCCTTCCGGGTCTGTCTGTGAAGAGATGACCTGAAGTGGACAGGGTTTGTGGATAAGGATAGCCATGCCTCTGCAGTGTGGGTGGTTTAAATAGGAAGAAGCATATACTTTGCCTACCCAGCCACGACAGAGCTTCTGGTGCTCCATATCTGACAGATGGGTCTCCTGAAGCAGTGCGAGTTGTGTACCCATACTGCCCAGCTCCTGGAGCACCCTGGACCTCTTTATTGGACTATGAAGTCCCCTTACATTATATGTGGTAAAAATTAATTCCCCAGGAGAATGAGCAGGAGGTAGTACACAGCCAAGAAGAACAAATATCAAACAGCACGTTAACCAGAACATAATAATCTCTATAAACTTGTAAGGTTATAACATTAAAACTGGTGGAAAAAACATAACTAGCCACCAGAAAATACGAAACTATAATTGGCTTCAATAGTGACACGCTAAGCCCCTCACACTGGGCTTGGAAAATGGTGAGGGGGGGGGGTGCTGGAGTGAATCCGGCACTGTGCTGCTTGGCCCTATTCCAAGGTAGCCATAGCAACCAGCGTGAGGTCATTTTACTCAAGGGGCAGGTATCAGAGAAGAGAAGAGAAAGAGAAATCCCCTCGCATTAAATATCTTAATATAACAAAGGTGTGTAGGGGGGAGGAGCAACCCCAACCCACCCAGCCTTAGCTGTACGCTTCTTAGATCTGTACATTCAGATCTGAGCTGGATCTAGAGTAGGATTAAAAGACAAACATCAAGATTTATACTCTGTTATCCCGACTTATATTAACCTATCAGCACTATGGCAGGAATTCAAATGCCCCATCCTACGAAGGGTCAGGCCGTCTGTGTCAGGGAAGTCTAAATTATGACAGCTGAAAAATCCCCAAAAATCAAGTCCCTGGACCTCCCCTTATTAACCTTGGCCCCCCTCATGAGGGATGTCCAAGCCATTTAGCCCACAGTCAGATGATCGCCTTTCTTAGTTAAACGCAGAGAGATAAAGGATAACATTCAATCTCTGGAGTCATCACTGTTTTCTGCCTGCAATCCTGTTGAGATGGCGCCTCTTTTCCTCGCCATGTTTCTTGCTTGTAGAGTGGGCCATAGGTTAAGACTCGAGCCTGAAGAGGCATGGACGAATTGCCTAGATGCTGGGAGCCATTGTTGTCGCTCTATCTCCTTTACTAGTCCTGGCTCGATGAAGTCATCCATTGAAATTCCCAAGCTGGATAGATACTTTTTCACTGCAACTGGGGTGTCAAAAATCTTGGTCCCGGAGTCTGAGAAAATCTTCAGTTTGGCTGGAAAATCAACACGTGCCTTAAAGCCTCTGGTTCACAGCTCCTTTAGCACCGGGAACCAGGCCCTTCTCTGTGCCATTTTTGTTGGGGCGTAATCCGGTTCCACAAAAAGCCTGTTTTCCCCAAAGGTGATCTCTTTCAGTGACCATGCCTTCCTCAGTACTAATTCCTTGATCTGATAGTCCCAGAATGCTATCACTATTGAGCGGGGTTTAGCTTTCGGATCTTTCAGAGGAGGTATTAGGGCTCTATGTGCGCGAATGGTGCCTAATTGTAAAGTTTTGTCCAGACTCAGAACTTCCTTCAACAGGCTCTCGATAAAATCAGGCATGTTCCTGGATTCTGTCTGTTTGGGCAAACCATGAATCCGTAAGTTAACTCTCCTGGATCTGTTTTCGAGGTCCTCTATTTTGTCGAGCAGAAATTGCGATCTATTGTGGAGCTGCAATATAACGCCATTGTGCAGGTCTACCGACTCTGATTGTGTGGGTATTGCGTCCTCCATAGGCAGAATCTTCTGCTCCTGTTGTGCCCGCTTTTCAGTTGTCTCCTTCATCTCCCCTCGGAAGGTGTCCACTGTTTGGGTGAGACGTCTAGGTTCGCAGCATAACTGGCATGAGGTAATAGTAACCTCTTCTTCCTCCTCCTCGTCTGTGCTATCCCTGCTTCAGCAGTTTCAGTTTCTGGTGGCCTAGCCTGAGGAGCCTGTGAGGCATTTTTATTTGGACCGCGGGGATTTAGGTCCAGTTTTTGTTGTTTGAAACTGCTCGACGTGCCCGATTTGCCTTTCGGACGACCTGCCATGGCTTATGGTGCAGCTCAGGTACATTTTCCTTTGTGTCACAGAGGTATAAGAAGCATATAGTTTATAATTAACTTTGCGAGGATGTGGAGCTCCTTTCTAACACTGTTCCATGAGGGATGACGTCACCAGAAGTCCATGATTTTGACTTTTAAGTAAAATTATGTCATACTCTACTTCCAATATTTATTATAGATAAAAGCATAAGACTGATTCAACAGTGAGTGAATCTCTGTACTCCATATTCTGGTTTTGGATGCCTTATGTACACCACTGGAGCATGATCAGGTCACATGTGGGCATTGGCACATCTGCTCCAAATGTTCTGGTGCCCGAGGGATCCTAGTGCATTCAAGCACTAAGATCAAAGAGTGTGACTCTATGAAGGAGATACTCAAAAAGATAGAGTTACTGGAAAGTAACTTTCCTTACTACTAGCACTCACCAGCTCAAATGTGTGTCTGTGTGTATATAGTCCACCATGTCAGTGCCTTGCAGTGGTTGGAACATTATGATTATGTCCCATCTTAGCTTTCCCACTTCTAGGCAAAACACTGCAATTTGAGTGTGCCCAGTTTCTCCCCATAGCCCCTGCCTCCTTGTAGATTGTAGGGGAGTGTTTGTAATGGGGGGACATACCGCAATCTTGTTTGAAGTGGAAGGAAGGCTGACTGACTGAGACCCCTAGGTAAGTATTAGTATAGATGAAAATGTACTGTAATCTAGTGCAAGGAAAGGAGGCTGAATAATGGACAAGTCCTTGGGGAAGTGTTGGTTATAGAGGTAATGCCATAATCTAGTGTGAGACAGAAGGAATGTGGATTAACTGATGAGTCCTTTGGGACAGTTATTAGTTGCAGAGGATATACAGTGATGTAGTGTAAGAAAAAAACAATTTTGAATACCTGATGAGTCCCTGTGGGATGACGCACCACAATCTCATATGAGACAGTAGGAAGGATGGCTGAATAATTGATGATTCCACAGGGTGAAGATCTACTTTGGGGGGGGGGGGGTACCATGTTTTTTGTGTGATTTATCTGTGTCACCCAAAGAATGTACATAACTCTTAGGACAGTTATACTTGATAAAGCTGTTCATCTGAGAATATTGCAGTTTGATGACCCTGTAGTTGTATATACAGTAATACTGAGCCTCTCTCTTTCTTCTGTTTCATTTCATTATGCGTTTTGTTTTTGGTAGGGCTGCAGTTACACAGCTTGGCAGAGTGATATTGAAATAAGTGCATTCTGTAGAGGTTTGCTGTTGTGGGGGTACCTTCCCCCTGGACCACATCTGGAAATTATCTGCTGTTAGCTCAGTGTAGACCTTTCCCGATCAAACCTTTTTTTTTTTCTCTCTCTCATCATTTATTTATCCTCCTTCTACTAACTGTCTCCCTTTTGATCTGGTCCTCCCAGTCCCATTACCTACCATCTCTAGGGCTTACCTCTCCACATGAGTTCACCATGGATTACCTCCATGGCGTGGCCCTCAGGGCTGCCCGAACCCATCTGGAGCGCAGTCATGTTCCTGGAGGAGGTGCCTGGTCCGTGATGGGGGACCTGCAGAAGACGTGTTTATCCAGCCATGATCAGGGTTTTTTTTGCTGCTGGTTTTCTCTCCCAAGGGCTGCCAGCTGTGCAGTGACGTGGAGGCAAGTATGCATTTATTAACATCTGGAGGCAGACCCCCCCCCCCAAAGTGTGTCTTCCCATTGTGCTGCCACTTGGCTACTGCTGGGTGGCAGGTAAGCAGCAGAAAAGAGTGTCCTCTCGCCAAGGCAGGAAACCCAACCTTGAGAAGCTCAATCCTCCTGAACCTGGGTCACAGGCATAGCAAGGGACAGCCCTATCAGGACTGCCTGATAAAATCTTTTTAAATTAATAAATAAATATGCAGAGGTTGTTTCTTAGAAAAATAATGTGTTATCATCACAAGCATGTATGCAAGCTACATGACTGCAAGAATGCCAGTGACAGGAGTTACATGGAGGGGAAATGTTTAACATAAAAGTGTTAGAAGCAAGATCTGGGACCCCATTTTAGAGCTGAGAAGTAAATTTGGTTGTCTCTCAGCTTCAGCCTCCTCTAGAACCAGACCAGTGAGTTGCAGTTGCCCTTCTTCCAGTGACAGACTTTGTTTTTTTTTTTGGGGGAGTACAGGGGCACTCTGCAGCTGATTTGATGAGCCGAACCTGTGGGAGTTAGGGTACAGCATTAAGATGCTATTTCAGAAGTTTCTGCCTAGCCCAGTGATATCCCCTGAGCATTTTTGGTTTTTCAGCAGAACACACTGATTTGGTGAAATATATAAATTACAAACATTCATATTCCAGTGACTGATGGATTGCTTTATCTCTAACCCCTTCCCGTGGGTGAGGAACAGGCTAAAAGACTGAGAGTACTTAATGCTGGCTCTGTCCATAGCTTTGCCTGTCCTGTGCAGTTTTAACAGGCAGTCTCCAGTTGCCTAGCAAGTCAGCCTTGCTCGATCAGTGTGTGAGTGCTGTGAAACCTAGGTCTCTGATGGCAATACTAAAGCCTTGTTCAGACCATCAAAGATTTGTCATCAAACCAAGCAGAAGCATTGCCTCCAAACCTGTCCCATTTTGCTGCTTTCTGCTCCATACGCAGACTATGAATAATTAACCTAATTGCACTCTGCAGCTCCTGTTCACAAATTTGCTGTTTTGAAAACCCTATGTGACTTAAGTTACTGTATCTAAACTGCCAACTTGAAATCAAGACGTGCTCATCACCCGTGGTTTTAGCATCTTTGCAGCCTCTCTCTTTTGGTTGTCACCGCTTAGTTGAAAGTACCGGTGGTGACATCATATTCCAGAGACACTAGCTCTGGGGAGTATTTGATACGGAGGCATACCCATAATCTGTCTATCTTCTCACATGTAACCTTCCTTTATATGGAGCTCGGCAGCTAAACAGCTATATAAAACACTTACCAGGCAATGATAGAGTGCTCTGTCTAGGCTACAGCCACCACTTGGTGAGACCCAACTGGGAATCCAAAAGGCAAACTCAGAATTACTGTCCCCTTGGTGTCTATATATACCTTTTGGGAGCCTCAGGATTCTTTGACTGGAATGAGGATAAGTTACCTAAAACAGTTCATGGAATGTAGACAAAGCAGCTGTCATCCTTATGGAAGCAGTATAGCTTAGTGGTTAGTAGGCAGAGCTATGAATATGGGGAGCCAGGTTTAAATCCAGTCAGAGGCATCTGGTGACGGCATTACCCTGACCAAGTCGCACATACTCCCTGTGTTCTGCGTTTTGTATTTAAGTTTTTAATAAAAACAAGTGGATTTACATATACAATACAAAGAGCATTGAAGTACATAAGATGGTGTACTATGTTAAAGCTTAAAATTTCTTCTGACCTCCAAGGCCTATAATTGAAAGCCAGAGGGAGACTGCTAAACATATATGTACTCTGCTTATATATCGGTTCTGGGTCAGATTAAAGTAGTTTGGCTTGAGCCACAAATATTTGATAACAGGGGAAAGGAAGGTAACAGTCTTTTGCTTCAGGTTATAAACTTATTGACCAGTGAAAATAACTGTACCCTATCTGTACATCAGGAAATGGATTGTTGGTCTACGACCATATAATATATTTGCGAGGGTCTCTAAATCTCATGAAAGACAGCCTCTCCCCCTCAGACTGAATGCAATTTTTTGCCATTTGGTAAATGGACATGACAGTCTGTTGCCACTGTTTAACCACTAGAGGGGGTATCTGAAGCCACTGTATTGTTACAGCATTTTGGGCTGCCTGGAGCACAACAGGGGCAAGAGATTTAGAGCCTAGTTTAAGACCATGCTTGGATATTGAAAGCAGGAACACAGAAGGAGAGAACAGAGAATTATCTAATGAGTGTTATTGAAATTGCTGCTCCAAGTCCTGCCAAAAGCCCTGTAACTGGGGCTAGTACCAAAAAAATATGTGCATGGTCAACCTCTGGATGCCCACACTTGCACCACCAGTATCCATGTTGCTCTCGTATATTTTGCCTACTAGTCACTCTGGGAGTAGGGAAGTACCTTGTTTTACACTTGCATGGAAATTCACACAGAAGAAGGGATGAAGTGGCCTTCATGGCATGGATAGAGTACCAGGTTCAAGTCTCCATGGCATAGGAAGTTTGCAGTTCTTGGTTCCATCTTTGTAGGATATGTGACAGTGTAGTTCGCCCTACCTCCTGCAGGCCTCTGCAAAGATTGCCTGTGAGGTGATGCCAGATTATTTATCTTATCCTCCCTGTGTTGTCTTTTTTTCCTTCTTTCTTTGTACTTAGAACCCCACCCCTGCCAGCTTCGCACAAGCTCCGTCAGTTTCATTTAAAGAGCAGGTATCCCTTCAGTGCATAATTTCATAAAACTTGTCTTTCCCAGGTTTTGCAGCATGTGTTTGCCTGCTTTTCCATAACATCTAATACATGATGAATTCATAGTGCACTTTTTATGACATCACAGTGCTCACAGTGACAACAGATTGGGATACCACTAGCACAACAGTCGTGAGGACATTTGGGGACAGTCCTCAGTTTTCGAAACAGGTGACTTAACCTTGGCTAATATGAAATATTTAGAAGACAGATAATGGAGAAGAGTCAAAAACCTAGGAAGCACTAAAGTTAAATGCAGCAGCTGTAAACCCTTGGCTTTAAGTATTTTAGACTAGTAAATACTTGGTCTTTTAACCTTGAGTGAGCTAAATGGCTTGTGAAGCACTTTGTGATATAGTGTGCATATCCCCCCTGTGGCAACCCTGGGGTTACTTCGTTAGTTAGCACTATGCCAGTCTGATTCTGCCACATTATCATAAAGGGTTGAGTGTCTTTAGTCTGTAAGAAAAGTTTATGTGTCTGTTGTTCCGCAAGATCATCATCAGTGTCGGTGGCTCAGTAGGTAGCACGCTCGCCTCTGAGGCCGGGAGATTAGAGGGCTGTGGATTCAGTTCCCACATCTGGCACTTGGGTTAATATCCCAGTACTGACACTGTAGTGCAGCATGAGAGGGGTGCTGCACTTCTGAGGTGCCATCTTTTGGATGAGACGTTAAACCGAGGCCCCATCTGCCTGGATTAGTGGTAGTTCAGGTGGATGTTAAAGATCCCATGGCACTTATTGAAAACAGTAGGGGAATTTCCCCGGTGTCCTGGCCAAATTTCCATCTTTCACTAAAAATTCCACCAACAGCTTAATCTGGTTCAAGGTCAGTTGGCATCCATCTGTTTCCCCCTCCCCCGGGTCGTGCCTGAAAATAGGCAGAATTTGTCTAGTGCACTTACCCGGTCAACAAAAACTAAATAAATAAAATAAAAAGATCTCCTGAGCTAGGAGCTTGTCAGTTTCTGAGTACATCCTGTGGTCATTTAGGCAAGTCACATTTATTTGTTAGGTGCTTGTCCAAGGCTCTAGGTGCCGTACAGACAGTAGACGTAATACAATTAAATAGACAAGAGATATAAACACAGTATATATGCATACCAAAACAAAACTCCAAAAATGAAAGTACAGGTTAAAGTTCCTAATTTTTGTTGGTTTAGTTCTGGCAAATTTCCTGGGCTTTCTGGGTTGCCAGCCCCCCCCAAGGTGTATAAATATTGGAGCCTTTGCCTCATGCAATTGGTTGGTGGGAGGGGGGTGCATTCCAGCACAGGATGTCTAGCGGGAGAGAGCTTCTCGCTGCAGCTGGCCAGAGAAGAGCTTTCCAGATTTGGGGTTGTGACAGTATCTCTCAGTCCAGAGTGGAACTTGCCCTCTCTGGGCAGTCTCTCCAGAAGCTGTATCCCAACTGGGACCCAACTTCCAGATGCTGAGGGCCTGTTGGCAGCTCCCTCTCAAGGGGGGGGGGTCATCTGATGGCAATTGCCAGTAGATCCACAAGATGAAGAAGGGTTCCCCCCTCCTAGTCTGGGAGTGTACTGGAACCGATAGTCCTGGGGACGTGAATGATAATGAGATATAGGGGCTCAGGTAGTGGGTAAGATGAAAAGTATGCCTTGTCTACCTCAGCTGTGTGTCCAGAACCAGCTACTGCTTGGATAGCATAGGAGGATATATGTCCCTCAGCAGTGTCTAAGAACAACTTAGTATTTGTGTAAATATGTGTGTGAATGTGGCATGGATCCATCTTTGGATCACAGGTAAATCCTGTGGTAAACCCCTGTCCCCTTGTGGCTATAATAGGGAGCTGTAACATTTTGATTATGTTTGATGAATGTTGGTAACCCGCTGCCTTTGAGACATGTGATAAGTATTTAGTACAGCTACAGAATTCAGGCTCATGTGAGCTGGTAGCAAACCAGAAGTGCTGTCAGAATGACTCTTCACCTTGTAACTGTGCACAAGTCGGTGTAAATAAATTATTTTTTGTTTCAAGCAACCGTTTCAGAGTAAATGCCCAGTGTCCTGAATTTGTTTTTGGGGGAGGGGACCAGAGTGTTGATTGTAGGATGAAAGTGCCCAGAGAAATATCCCCGTCACCACTGCTCTATCTCCCTAGGGATCCATCTATGCCAGATTAGTGTACCACCAAAGTTACTACCCTTTGCCTAGTGGCTACAGCGTTTGAGCATTCTGGGGTGTTCTCTCTGTAATATCCCTAGGCGGAAGCCCTGTGCTCTGTAAATAAGTTACATTTCCCTGTTCCTAGAGAACTGTGTTTAAAGAATCCAGGCCAGCCGTTTGATATAAAACTACCTGCTCCCCCAAGGGTTCCGGTACGACACCTGACTAACTGCTCAACACATCACTGTCGGGCGTGTGGGCACTGCTACCCGTCTCTCTCAAGCTTCAGTCAGGAAGGGGACGGGGACACATTCTATTGTGCATCGTGTTTGTGAAAGGCAATAACAAAACAAAATTCAAACTATTGGCATGCCTTTCTTGTGTTCGTACTGATTCGCTATCTACAGAGCTTGTGTGAAGTGCTTGGAAAGCAACTGGTAGGAACACTACAGCTATTCTTCCCTTTCCCTGAGTTCCCACCCCACCATGCTCATATCTTTTGGTTGACAAGAGGTTCATGATTCTGCCTCTTTTATAAGGTACTTGCAAGACTGCACTTTGAGTACTGTAGACAGTTTCGGTCACCATCGTATACAAAGGATATTGCAACAAATGAAACTGAGCAGCAGAAAACTAATATGATTATGGGACTGGAGAGGTTAAGCGATAGACAGTGTTTAGACAGGCCAGGTATGTTTAGCCTGGAAAAAAGAAAGCTAAGAGGAGGTAGGAGGTGGATCGTGGTAGCCATTTTAATCTGTAGACTCAAGTTGAATCAGTTGTTTGTAGATAATACATTACAAGGCACAGAATCCATTGGGGAAGGGTTCCCAGAGGTTTCCAGATTTTTCTTTACTGAATGCTGCGGCTGCCTTGATAATAAGATGACGAACCCGATAGGCTTTCTCTTTTTGTGACTAGCATTTCATATGTCCTACTTTCAGAGGGTTCTGCCTTTGGTCATTCTTTTCATTGTGCTCTTTGATCAGAATTGTGATCTTTTAAACTGAATTCTGAGCCTGAATTTATTTTGGCCTTTTCAATCTGATGACCAGTTTTTCACCTTTACATTGGAACTACTGGGTGATCGTGCCTTTTCAGCGATAGCTATGTTGCAAGCTCGAGGCCTGGAGATCACATAGCTTGATGTCTTCCCAGAAAGCAGGATCATAAACTCCACAACAAGTGAACCATGTGACCGGACTTATTTCCCTTTTCTCCTTTCATCAGTATTTAGGCCAGAGATGTTAATGTTTGTCCCCTCCTATTTAGAAAATCAGAAATGCACTGCATTCTTGTTTTTACTTGTGTGTCCAGCACTTTAGGTGTTACAGCAGAAGTATGCTATTCAACTTTGGGACTGGCAGTATAACCTAGAGGGTAGAGTGATGAGCTGTGAATGAACTTGGTTCCTCTAGCAGACCTGGGTTTGATTCCCACAACCTTCTCTTGCATGCTGTGTGACTCTTAAGCAAGTCACTTAACCCCCCAGTGCTCCAGGGTCGCCCCTGAAAACAGTTACTTGTGGCTAGTGGGTCTTGCCCGGTTACCAAAAGAATAACAATAACTTGGGCACCTGCACTGACTGCTTATTTGAATGTGGGTCAGTTTCAAGGAACATTATAAAACAATAGCTGGTAGTGGATCATTCTGATTGGCTGAAAGCTTTCTAAAAGGGTTATGTTAACATTACATTAGAACCAGTCATATTTTAACTATATGTAACCCCTAGATGGCGCTATCCCAGGGGCTACTACCCCTGCCTGATTTGCCACTAACAGGTTGAGGGGCCTGGATCCAATGGCGGGTGCCTCCACCCAGAGGTCAGGGTTTGCAATAGTTAAACTAACTTGGTCACAGCCCTCTGGGACACTGCAACCCCCCTTTCTTCCCACTAGTGGCCCACACAATATATCAAATTACCTTCACAGTATACACTTACCCCAGGTCTGGTTCCGCACTGGGACCTCCTGTGAAATGAGATACAGTGCAACAATCACAGTACAGTACTTTAACATAGACAAATACCTCAGGCAGTATAACTTTGCTGAAACAAGCAGCTCTGATTTATTTAGGGGATATAACAAGGACAGGGAAATCAGGTTAATTAGCTTATCACTCTAATAATCTCATATGGCTCTGTGACAGGCCTATCCCTATCAGTTACTGTCCCTGGGTACCCAAGCCCTAGTGGCTAGTCCAAACGTGGCAGCTGGTAGGGCCCTTTCACACAGAGAAAAGGAGAATTAAACAGTCAGCAGTACAGTAATTCCATTTGGATTTAATGTGGCAATTCAACAGGAGCAACCCTGAATTAGTACTCACGACCTCCAAATAAGATAGGGTCCTTCAATGTCAGCAGGGCTCACTTGAGGTACACAAACCTCTTCACACATCCATATAAAAGAAAGTACTATACCAGGCAGGCTGCATCTGTATCCCGATCGCAATTACTGCACAATACCGGAGAACACACAGCAGATTCAGTTCCTGACAGACCGAGTGCAATTTTCTAGCAATTCTTCCAGTCTTCTACAGGGTGAGCCTGGTTTCTACTCTTCAGAGATCCTTTGATTCTTTTCACAGGACGGATTCAGTCCTAACAAGCTGTTACACAAGCTGCAGACCTGAACTCTGGGCCTTACACACGTTTTTGACTAAAACTGCACACTGAAAAAGCACAGGGCTCCTTCCTTCTTCACTGCCAAAGCTCAACTGAACTCCAACTGACGAAACGGGCACTTCCTTTGAGTTCCTCCCAGTTCTTGACTGGATTGGCTGTCACTCACAATAGACTGCTGCTGTTGGTCCAAAAGGCACTGAAGTCTAAACTACATCTCCCAGAGTCACTGCCCATACAATCCTCTTGTGGCTGGCTCAGATTATGAGTCCAAGTTCTGATTCATCCAAGGCATCATTTTAGAGCTAGCTACCCACACTGATTGGTCCAGTTCAGCAGTTCAAAACTAGAATGGGGAACTAGCAGACACAGTTCTGACTGCAAAGAAAGCAGGTTAGACAAACTGTAATTTCATTATTACTCTAAATAATTTCTGGCAAACAGTTACATCTTTCAGATAGGTTCCCTTTGCACTCTAGTGACTGCAAAATGAAGTGAATTGGCAGCAGCTCGGTGGTACTCAGAGAAGCACACAGTCCCCCATACAAACTAATTATGTCTGCAAGCAGACAGCTCTTAAAGAGACAGTACCAGAGGCTCTAAAACACTCACTGATAAATGGCTTAAATGCCAAACACCATTCAGGCTTGGAGCATTCAAGCAAGCTCCTGGAAGTCTTTTGGGAACCCCCATTTGCAGGGGGTTACACCCTTCCTGGCCTGGGAAAGCTTGGCGTCCGCGTCAAGCAAGTACTATAAGTTTCAACTGCAACCATATACATTTGCATTAGGCTCGCACATGTAATCATCAGTCAATATATCATTTTACCAAGAACACATTTCTGAAACATTGCAGTACGTCCTCTTTACACAGTATTACATACACATTGTACCATAACTCAGTTATTACCTCTTGTACATGAAACCTGAAGAGAGGGGCCCTTCCCTATCAGTTACCTTGGGGCTGGATGGGGCAAGGGCACCATATGGAGGGCAACACAAGTAACTTGGAGTTAGCACTGATGCTCAGTTTGGGCAATGAGCTCGGGGACACATACACTCCTTTATGGACAACATTGAGAGGCAAGTCCACAGGCCTCCCAAGTGAATCATAACTGAGGTGCACCACAGGCTTTACAGCTCGACCAGTCTTTCTAGGGGAACTGTTATAGTCTCTGCACTCTGAGCCTCATTTTCAGCATTGTCCTCACTTGTCAGGGAGTCTCCATGGGGGTAGAGAGGCTAGAACTTGGGGCACTTTCAGCTCCAGGAGTTACAGTTTCTGAGTCCACAACATTTGCCTCGATGGAGAGCTTTCGGACACTGGCAGTGGACTGTCAGGGCACTCAAAATACTCTTCTTGTTCGGGTGTATCACCAGTCTGCCCCAATCTATCATTTTCCTCCCCTGAAAGCTCAAACAGTTCAACCATGCACAATGATTCCATTTCATCTGATCTGATGCTTTGCACTTCACTTTCTGGGAGCATTGGCTCCAGGGATGAAGCTGGGGGCTTAGACAGTCCAGAAGGCCCAGCTTTGTCTCCAGTATTGACTAGGGGATTGCCCCGAAACAATTGACTCAGTTCGTAAGAAGGATAGTATTCAAAGTCACTCTCACTTTCTTCCGATATGGACTGACAGTCATGCTCAACTGGGACTTGTGGAGGGGAACACTTTAACTTTGCTTCTGTAGGTGCAGACTTTCTTGATCTTTTCTTAGCAGCAGCACTCTAGTCACTGGTCCAGAGGGGCATCTTCTAGGGCTCAGACTCAATTAAGATTTGTCCAATGGGCAGTAAATGATTTCTATGCATTGTTTTTACATCTTTTGAATTATTCTCAGGCCTTACTTTGTACACTGGCAGATCATCTAGTTTGCCCACTACAATGTGAGGGAGATGGTGCCATCTGTCAGCAATCTTGTGCTTGCCATGCAGTCCCAGATTTCTTAGCAATACCGATCTCCTCCTGGGTTCCTGTGCTTTCACCTTTTTATCATACCTTTCTTTGTTGGCCAGATTTCTTTTGGCAGCCATGGTTTGAGCCAGTTGGTACGCATGAGTTAGCTGGGCCTTTAACTTTTGCACATACTGTAAATAGTTGTCAGCTTGAACCCCATCAGGAGAGACCCCAAAACACACATCTACTGGTAGTCGAGCTTCTCTTCCAAACATCAGGCGGTAGGGGGAGAATCCAGTGGCATCACTTTTGGTGCAGTTATAAGCATGTACCAGGGTGCTAATTTGTTGGCTCCATCTAGGCTTGTCCTTTGGGTGCAGGGTGCCTAGCATATCTAGCAAAGTGCGGTTGAAACGTTCAGGCTGTGGGTCCCCCTGGGGTGGTGAAGGAGTGGTTCTGGACTTTCGACTCCCCACAGAGAAAGCATCTCTTTGATCAGGCGACTCTCAAAGTCTCTCCTTGATCAGAATGGATTCTTTGTGGAGCCCCATAGTGAACAAAAGTTTTCTACAAGTACTTTGGCTACAGTGGATGCTTTCTGGTCTTTGGTGGGGAAAGCTTGGGCATATCTCGTGAAATGGTCAGTGACCACCAGCACATTACTGATATTTCTTTGATCTGACTCCAAACTTAGAAAATCAATACAGACCAGCTCCATGGGTGCACTGGTGGTTATGTTAACAAGGGGCAGCCCTCTGGGGCAAAGCTTTCCTCTGTAAGTAGCGACTACAAGTTGAATGTGTTGCTCCACATCAGCCCCCATCTTAGGCCAATAGAATCTGGATCTCACCAAGTCAAGTGTTCTGTCTATACCAAGGTGCCCCATGTGGTTGTGCAAGGACCTCAATACTGAGTCTCGAAGGCAGTGGGCAGCACTAGTTGTTGTTTGTCTACTTGTCCCCTCTGTCTACTGTTTCTCTGTATAACAGTTTATTGATCAGTTTCAACTTAGGACCTTCTTTGTATAACAGTGCAGTTCTCAAATCAGTGGGCGTAATTTGGACACATCTTTTCCTGCATAGAGGGCTTCTAAAGCTGCTTTGATCATGGGATCGCGGGATTGAGCCGCCGAATACTGTCATTGTCCAGCTGAGGCAGTGCACCAATGTCTATTGCAGAAAAGTGGCAATAAGCAGCAGGTATGCAATTCTCAGAGGCTCCCAAGCAATCCACCATGCAGTCCACTGCGTCCGTGGACATTTGTTCCTCCCTGTCAAACTTCCGCAGAGTGCCCGAATGTCAGGTTCTGCCAGTCGGACCCAATCATTCTGGGAACAGGCCTCCGGAGAGAGCATCAGCATCTATGTGGTTCAGACCTGCTCGGTATTCAGAGCATAGTCATATGTAGATAATGCAGAAAGCCACCTATGGCCAGTGGCATCCAACTTAGCTGAGGTCTGCACATAGGTCAAAGGATTATTGTCAGTTTTACTAGTATTTTAGCCCCATACAAGTACTCATGGAATTGGTCAACAATAGCCCACTTCAAAGCTAGGAACTCTAACTTATGTACAGGATAGTTCTTTTCGGATGGGGTCAGGCTTCTACTGGCAAAGGCCACTGGTCTCAGGCCATTCTCGTCTCTTGGTACAACACAGCCCCAACCCTTGCAAGCTAGCATCAGTGTGCAGGACGTAAGGTTTTCTTGGATCGGCATAGGCCAGCACTGGAGCATGGGTAAGTTGATATATGATCTCATGAAAAGCAGTCTCACAATCAGGAGTCCAGTGGGCCCCAAATACTTCACTCGGATGAAAATACACTCTTTCAGTCTTGAGGGATGCTGACTTTTGGTATTTTTTGTGGGTTGGGGGATACCCTTGAGTAAGGTTAAGTAAAGGGCGGATCACTCTTGAATAGTCCTTGATGAAGCGCCGATAATAACCACAGAATCCCAGGAATCTTTGCAGTTCTTTTAGATTTTGGGCTGTGGCCAGGTGGTCAAGGCCTCAACTTTACTTGGGTCGGTCTCTATTCCCTCGGTGGATACTATGTGTCCCACATACTTTACTGATGTTTGAAAAAATTGACACTTATCAATGGACAGTTTAAGGCCAAAGTCCTCCAGTCGGTCCAATACCTTAAATAATCTGCTCTCATGTTCCTCCAGTGAGCTGCCAAACACAATAACATCATCTAGGTATACCAGGCACTCTAGTAAGTTCATGTCCCCCACTGCACGCTCCATCAATCGTTGAAAAGTGGCTGGGGCACCTGAAATCCCTTGAGGCATCCTCATGAATTCATAGAAGCCAAGCGGACAGATAAAGGCTGTCTTTTCACGGTCCTCTGGGGCCATCGGGATCTGATAGTACCCACTGCGGAGATCCAGCACAGAGAACCACTTGCTCCCGTTTAGGCAGTCCAAAGCATCCTGAATGCGGGGCATTGTGTACTGATCAGGGATAGTCCGCCGGTTTAAGGTGCGATAATCCACACACATCCTTACTGTTCCATTCTTTTTCCTCACTACCACAATGGGGGAAGCATAAGGGCTTCTGGATTCTTGTATTACACCAGCAGCTAACATCTCTTGCAGATGCCGTCTCACATCATCTATGTCAGCAGGTGCCAGGCGTCGAGACCTCTCACGTAAATGGTCTTTCGTCATGCAGCCGGATATTGTGCTCAGCTCCTTGCACGCATCCTACATCCCATTCCTTTAAAGAAAACACCTGGTCTCTCTGGGCAAGCTTCTCACTGATCTTCACTTTCCATTCAGCTGGCAGCGGAGTCGCGAAATCAAACAAGTCAGGCGTTTCTCTGTCATTCTTCCTTGAACTCTTGCTGCTGGGTAGCACTGCAGTGTCTGCACAATGACATTAGCCAGGATGCAACCTCTGTTTACTCGAATGTCTCTTTCAGACACATTATGAACTTGGACCATTACCCTTCTGGCATAAGCATGGGCTCTAGCGGCAAAATACTAGGCTTGACCAGCAGTCCCTCTGGCAATTTTCCATCGCCTGGTGCATCCAACATTAATATTTTATTCTTAACATCCTTTCTGATACGGACCTCTCCTGTAAGGTACACTGGGCATTTGCCAGGATCAGAGACTCAGGATCCTTCTTCCATACAATTCCGACTGGTTCCTCTGGTTCTGTTTTTCAGCATCTCTCTGTGCCTCATAGGCCTTCTTAATTAAAGCCGGAACTCTTAAAGCTCTACTAGTCTTTGACCCTGTTTTTCATAACACAACTGTGCCAGCCTTCCGAACATATGAGCATTTGTTCCAATCAACAAAGGACACCATCATACAGTCCAGTGGGGGACACACTAAGGCTAGGGTCTCTACTTGTTCGGCCACTCCAGCCACGGAGGTGGGGGAAAGACAGCCAAATCGATATACCGGAATAGGGGTAGGCTTTCTCACTTAACCCCATACATGCAGTCCTTCTAATGGTTGTAAGGGCACGTCTGACAAATGCTTCTGATACCAATCTTGGAACATAATTGTCACTTGGGAGCCACTGTCTAATATAGCTCTTGTAGACACTCCGTTCACCTTTACAGTGGTCTCCATGGAGGGACCCACTATTCTGGACCAGTCTGAGAGGCGGTAGTGGGGCCTGGGCAACTGACCTTGCCACAAAGGACGTGAATTAGCATTTTGGTGCCCTCCACTGGGATCATGTCGCACCTCTTAACCACTGATTTCTTCTCGAAGCTCTCCTTGTAGCCTATATGCAACTTTGTCAGTGTCTTTTGGGGACTGGCATTCCCTTTCATGTGCCCATCTTTCCCACAATTATAGCAAAACATACTTTCTGGAGTTTGAGCTGGCCGGGCGCCACACTGGGAGCCAGGGCGGGGGTATTACTAACTGGAAACCTTGGTGCCATCTCTGTCTGCGGTGATAAGCATTTGGAGACATCTCGTCAGTTTCTCCACTTCCATGGTCAAGGAATCGAGTTCGAGCTGTTATCAGCAGGAGATACATGGTGGGTACCCCACCCCATAGTGGTGCAGTCGGATATAGGTCAGGGCCCGTACTTGCAGGCGTGGCCTTCATAAAGGGACTGTTTTTGAATTCTGATCTCTCTCAACAGTTCGCCCATTGTGACATATCTTTTTCCTTGTCAGAGCACTCATTGACTGCCAACCTCTGCCCCTGAACTTCACTTGATGGGTCACCCTCAGTCACTTTCGGTCGTAGCCGCAGCTATTGGTGCAGGTCCCTCCCGAGGTCGCTCTTTCTCAACTCCTCGAATTTCTCTCATTAAGTCTCATCATAGGAGGGTGGGGATTCCAGTCGATCTGCCAGGTGTAACTGAAGCAACAGCAGTTCTGAGAAGGGGGCAGACTTAAGGATCCTGTCCAGCCTGGTTCGGTCCAGTTCAATCGCTGGCAAACTACCTTTTCTGAGGCATTCTTGCAACAATTTTTCCAGCCGAGATACATACACAGACAACAACTCCTTGGTACTGTTGTGCATCTCTTACTCTCCACCATAGGTCCTCATCAGAATCTGGGCTCCCATACACATTCTCCAGGGCCTCAAGATAGGCCTGTGCAGTCGCTTCAGGGTTACTGGCCCGTTATGCACGGATGGTAGCCAGGGCAGGACCTCGAGGCTCTCACTAACCCTCTTTCGCTTTTCACCTTCCGAGCATTGCCATTCTAGCACTTGGGGGCAACATAGTCTATCCAGGTCTCCCAGTCATCCTCCCCTTGGGGGTGGGGAGGTGCCAGAGAAGATCTCAACCTTCGTAAGAGTCGTGACTAATGGCAGGTGCAGAAATAGGAGTCTGCATTGGTTCAGCCACCATTACGGGCATTGGAGCAGGAGAGGGTGTTGGGGGAGGAACACCCCCAGGTGGCAAGAATAGTTTCTTCAAGTCCTCCACAGTTTTCCCTCTCCCAGCAACCATTCAGCAAATTTCTCCTCAAAAGTTTCAGATAGTGGTGGGGCTGATTCCCCAGGTCTTTACTGTCCTTAGTTATCACTCTCCAAGCAGTGAGGGCTCCTCTGGGGTAATGGTCTGTGGCACTTTGGAGCTATCTATGGGATCCTTAAACTCTACTAGGGCCAGGAAAGTGTGGTGAGCAGATTAGCATGCCGACCCACCACCACAGGGTTTTGTAAACCTTCCACCTTGGAAAGTACTCCTGCACAGTGTCCGTATTGATGCCAGAGGGATGTCCAGGATAAGCATAGCATTTTGGGGTCGATCTCCTCCCCAGTACACCACTCCACCAGCCGTGCACAGCCACTTCTGTCGGGTACCCATTTTTTCTTAACAGTGGTTCAAATATGGCCACTAGAGGACACACAATCCCAGCGGTGAGCCTCCAAGATGTAACCCTAGATGGCGCTATCCCAGGGGCTACTACCCCTGCCTGATTTGCCACTAACAGGTTGAGGGCCTGGATCCAATGGCGGTGCCTCACCCAGAGGTCAGGGTTTGCAATAGTTAAACTAACTTGGTCACAGCCTCTGGGACACTGCAACCCCTTCTTCCCACTAGTGGCCCACACAATATATCAGAATTACCTTCACAGTATACACTTACCCCCAGGTCTGGTTCCGCACTGGGACCTCCTGTGAAATGAGATACAGTGCAACAATCACAGTACAGTACTTTAACATAGACAAATACCTCAGGCAGTATAACTTGCTGAAACAAGCAGCTCTGATTTATTTAGGGGATATAACAAGGACAGGGGGAAATCAGGTTAATTAGCTTATCACTCTAATAATCTACCTATGGCTCTGTGCACAGGCCTATCCCTATCAGTTACTGTCCCTGGGTACCCAAGCCCTAGTGGCTAGTCCAAACCGTGGCAGCTGGTAGGGGCCCTTTCACACAGAGAAAAGGAGAATTAAACAGTCAGCAGTACAGTAATTCCATTTGGATTTAATGTGGCAATTCAACAGGGAGCAACCCTGAATTAGTACTCACGACCTCCAAATAAGATAGGGTCCTTCAATGTCAGCAGGGCTCACTTGAGGTACACAAACCTCTTCACACATCCATATAAAGAAAGTACTATACCAGGCAGGCTGCATCTGTATCCCGATCGCAATTACTGCACAATACCCGGAGAACACACAGCAGATTCAGTTCCTGACAGACCGAGTGCAATTTTCAGCAATTCTTCCAGTCTTCTACAGGGTGAGCCTGGTTTCTACTCTTCAGAGATCCTTTGATTCTTTTCACAGGACAGATTCAGTCCTAACAAGCTGTTACACAAGCTGCAGACCGAACTCTGGGCCTTACACACGTTTTGACTAAACTGCACACTGAAAAAGCACAGGGCTCCTTCCTTCTTCACTGCCAAAGCTCAACTGAACTCCAACTGACGAAACGGCACTTCCTTTGAGTTCCTCCCAGTTCTTGACTGGATTGGCTGTCACTCACAGACTGCTGCTGTTGGTCCAAAAAGGCACTGAAGTCTAAACTACATCTCCCAGAGTCACTGCCCATACAATCCTCTTGTGGCTGGCTCAGATTATGAGTCCAAGTTCTGATTCATCAAGGCATCATTTTAGAGCTAGCTTACCCCACACTGATTGGTCCAGTTCAGCAGTTCAAAACTAGAATGGGAACTAGCAGACACAGTTCTGACTGCAAAGAAAGCAGGTTAGACAAACTGTAATTTCATTATTACTCTAAATAATTTCTGGCAAACAGTTACATCTTTCAGATAGGTTCCCTTTGCACTCCTAGTGACTGCAAAAATGAAGTGAATTGGCAGCAGCTCGAGTGGTACTCAGAGAAGCACACAGTCCCCATACAAACTAATTATGTCTGCAAGCAGACAGCTCTTAAGAGACAGTACCAGAGGCTCTAAAAACACTCACTGATAAATGGCTTAAATGCCAAACACCATTCAGGCTTGGAGCATTCAAGCAAGCTCCTGGAAGTCTTTTGGGAACCCCCATTTGCAGGGGGGTTACATATATAAACATTCATTTTAAAATATAAAAACAAGTTTAAAAATATATACATAAAGTCAGTTTAGTTTAATAAGGCGTTTAGCTGCCTTTGTAAGACGAAACCTAGGGGCATAAGGTGCTCGGCTTCGCCTCATACCTCACGATTGCTTTGGGTTGGATTAACAGATGGTAACCCCTAGTTGTGCCATAATACATAAAAAGTGAATTACGCAGATTCAGGTCAGGTAGCCCAACAAGATCATCTGTTACTACTCTGTTGTTCTTTCCATTTGGGGCCAAGGTTCTGTTAAGCAGTAAGGTACATCAGGGCGTGGATCACTGACAGAAATGCCCATGCCTTGACATTTGCAGCACAAGGCAAAGTCTTGAGTTCCCTAAATCACCCAAGATGTAAGTAGCTGCCACAGTGACACTCACCCTGGAATGTTTTATTGTGATTATAAAATAAATCCCAGCTTTAAAAAGCTTAAATGGATTTGTTTGTTTATTTCAAAAGTTTCACTAGGAAAGACATATTGAGCTTATGACAACTTGTTTCCAGATACGTCCTGGGGGTATGGGGAAGGGAAGTAAACAATACAATATGCAATAGTAAAAATAACAGTTTGTAAGGTAAAGTAGTAATAAAATAACTACAATAAAAATGCAAACAGTAAATCAAAATTAGATGTATATCAGTGTGCAGTCACAGTTATGAGGTATAATGCACATTATAAAACAAGTGATAAACAGTGCAGGGAGCAACACAGACAGTAGAAGGATAATACCACCCAGATTACAGGGTGTGGTTAAGTAGGCAGGAACACAAATACTAAAATAGATATTAAGGCACAGTTAGCGGGGGGGAGGAGGGAAATTGCTCACAGTTGGGAGTGGGTAGGTGTCAACAACCTAGGAGCAGGGAATATAAAGGGGGGGAGGCAACACGGGTGGAGGGAATACAAGGGTCAAAGGTCACGAACAGTTGCAGGAGAGGGTTAAAAAAAAAAAAAAAGTCCTGAATAAGGGAGAAGGATGAGGTTGAGCAGATGGACAGGGAGAGGGATGACCAGAATTTAGGAAAGTGATACGAGAAGGGTCGGGAGGGGGAGCAGTGTTTCGGAGGGGGATGAAAGGAGGGTAGGGGTGGGGGGAGTGAGCCAAACCAGAATTTGGAGGTGGAGGTGGCACAGTGAATGAGGCATCCGGCTTTGAGGGAAGGGCGGGAGGAGCAGAGAGAGAGATCATTGATGTGTGCAAGGGGGACAGTCCAAGGCAAAGCAGCAGAAGGAGTGGAAGGGAGGGGGCAAGTCTAGCAAGGGAGGACTTGGGAGCGGTGCTGTAGACAGTGTCGCCATAGCCAGAGATGGGAAGGATCATCTTCGTGACTACCTCCTTGCAGGCAGGAAGATGGATGCTTGCTTTGTTTCTATATAGGGCACCCAGATTTGAGGTGAAGCTTCTGATGGATGGCATCAGTGTGCTCCGAGAAGTTGAAGTGCCGGTTCAGCCAGACCCCAGTTTAATTAAATGAGGTGACATCAGCAAATGTGGGTCCATCAAGGATGTGGAGGAGGGGAGAGAGTCTGGTAAGCCTCTGTCAGGAGCCAGAGGTAACAGAGACCATATTCTTGGTGTTGAGGGACAGAAGGTCTGTACGGAACCAACACAGCATACTGTCAAATCCTGTAGGAGGTGGGCAGTCAGGTCAGCAGTGGAGGGGCCAGAAGCAAACAGCCCAGTGTTATCTCTGTACATGTAGCTGGACACAAGGGAGGCCATTTATCCTAGTACAGACCTTGGGAAATGCCAGAGCAGATAGGGAGTGGAGGAGAGAGGGGATGATCCAATACAGACAGCTTGTGACCTGCCCTCAAGGTAGGATTAGAGCCAGCTGATTGAGGCGTCAGAGAGCCCCACTTGAGGTAATTTGGCCCTGGTCATTACTGGACAGGATAAAGTCAGTGAGCCGGAGAAGGGAAGTGGATTTAAATGAAGAAAAATGTCCTTGATGAACAGAATTCGAGAAAATGCAGGATCTCAGGCTCGACAGGATGTGAAGTCATACTCCAGTGTATGCATGCCTCAGGTGTGTTGTGAGACACAAAGCATAAACAGAGTGCCTCCAGCAACCCAAGAAGTGCACATATTGAAGTACAACTGCATACTATCACACTTACAAAATATTACAAATTATAAAATGAAAAAATACAAAAAAGCTTAGTGCAACAATAAGAGATAATACCATGACTGTTCAGGTTTCATTGACCAATCAAATCACATTAAACACAGAATACTCTGGTATCCATTGTTTAATTAAAACAAATTAGCAGGAAACTTCTTCCTCACTGAGGAAGCTTACCCTAGCGAACACCTACTGAATAGTAATTTTGATATGCCCCCTGTTCGGTAGGGATGGGATAGTAGTTTTGCTCTAAGGGGCCATCCAGCCAATCCCTTCCTTTCCTGGTGTTTTCCCACCCTCCGCACTGCATATGCTGTGATGTATGCATTGGGAGGCATGTGAGCAGGAGTCCTATTATAGTTAATTGGGCAACATTTCAATACCGATTGCTTTATTTCAATTACCCTCCCAATGCTAATTAACATAAAGAAATCAGTTTGTAAATGATATGTTGCCCAGCTGCTTATAATGGGATGTGCGTTCTCGTGCCTCCCTGTGCATTCGTCAGAGCTTATGCAGTGTAGGAGCGGGGCCAGCACCGGAAGAAGAAGGGATGGGTTGGATGGTATCTCAGAGCAAAAATAGGATCCATTCCCTCCTGAACAGTGGACACATAAAAATTATAAAAGTAAGCATTAATGCACAACAGAGGAGGGCTTTACTAGGGAATTAATGCCTGGTTGGGGCACGAGGCCGAAGGCTGAGTTCCTCCAACCACCAACGGGGCATTAATTCCCTAGTAGAGCCCGACTCTGGAGTGCATTAATGCGCTTGTAACATGGGAAGTGTGCTTCAACAAGCGGTTTCACAAATTAGGATTTAAAAAGAAAAACAGATGTTCGCTTTTCTTAATCGCAAATTTGTTCACTGTTTATAAATAGTTTTGATACATCCAACATTTTTCACTATTGTGGCTGCTACATACTACTGTGGCACTAAAATATAATAATTGTTGAAGATTAACACACGGTACATTTCAAACTTTTCATAACTACTTGATATTTTTTAAAACTACTCGTTACTTCATCATCTTCTGCTGAATTGAGCATCAAAGGATTATGGGAGTGGAATCCTGCAGCAGGGAGTCGCAGTCTTCGGTCAGCAGTGCGATCACAGCATCGAGAAACACTCAAGCAGCAGCAGATGCGCCGGTGCGATCACAGCGTCAAGACAGAGTCACTAAGCAGCAGCTGTAGATGCCTCCTCTGCTGTAAGTTGAAGCGATGCCATGGGGACTTTCATTTAGGAGGAGGGCAGGGGCCTTGTGATGGGGTTCGCTTCATCTTTCATCTGTGGCTGCCCCCATTTAATGACTATGAGCTGTGCTGACTGATCCCGGCTAGGGCTGGAGGGTGCTCCTTAACTGATTCGTGCTGCACAACCCCAACAACAACCATACTGTTGTTATTTCTTTAGCGTGCTCCTGAATGCACTACCGAGCATTGTGACTGCAAACAGTACTACAATCTGAAGCGGGCATTGCTAGGGAATTAATACCCGCTTCAGATTGTACCATGTGTTTTGTTTGCACCAATCTAGTTTCTCTATTGCATGATAACGTTTTTTGCCATGTAACAAACCAACTTAGTAAATGTTTGCTCATTGAGGAAGCAATGACAAAACTTGTTAACTCCCTTTAAGCAATAATACAAAACAGGGCGTGATATTCAATTCAATTCATCTTTATTTTTAAAAGGCGCTTTTCTTAAAATCAAAGCGCCTGTACAAATTCACAAAACAATAAATACAATAAAATTAAAAACTAATATAAGTCCTTAAAAGCTATACTAAAAAGGTGGGTTTTCAAAGCTCCCTTAAAACTAAGGAAGGTCGGGCAATCTCACACCTGACGAGGTAGAGAATTCCACAGGGTAGGTGCCATAAAACTAAACGATCTAGCACCTGATGTTTTCAAACGAACCCTGGGAATCTCTAGCAATCCCTCATCAGTGGATCGGAGGGAGCGGGAGGGATTGTAGGAGCAAAGGAGCTCTTTCAGGTAGGTAGGTCCCAGATCATGTAGGGCTTTATAGGTCAGGAAACCGACCTTAAAGGTGATTCACCAAAACACTGGCAGCCGGTGCAGTCCGCGAAGCACAGGCATTATATGGCTGGATCTAGAAGATCCAGTCAACAACCTGGCTGCTGCATTCTGCACTAGCTGCAGACGGCGAAGTTCAACCCCCGATAGCCCTAGGTATAAGGAATTACAGTAGTCAAGACGGGAGGTAACGAAGGCGTGGATCAGTGTTGGAAGGTCCTCTGGAGGAACCAGGTGCTTCACCCTGGCAATATTCCTCAGATGAAAAAAGGAAGTTTTGATGACCGCTGACACCTGAGATTTAAGTGTCAGGCGGTCGTCAGTTATTACGCCAAGATTCCGCACCTGATCTGAGGTCGCCAGTTGAACACCTCCAAGCCATAAGCCTGAGGGTGATCCCTCCAGCAGACCCGCCTCACAGCGACCTTTGTCCACAACCAACACCTCAGTTTTCTCCGGGTTTAACCTCAGCCAACTCCCATTCATCCAGTCTTGGATTTCTTCAAGGCAGTTATTAAATACCGACAAGGCAGCATCCTGGCCGGGCACAAAAGACATATACAGCCGGGTATCATCTGCATAGCAGTGAAAACCCAAACCGTATCGTCTAATAATCGCCCCTAACGGTAGCATATACACCGAAAACAACATAGGTGCTAAAATAGAACCCTGCGGTACCCCGCAGGGTAGGGAGAATGACGCTGAGGAAAAAATTCCCGACACCACTCTCTGAGTCCTACCCTCGAGGTAAGATTGAAACCATCTGAGGACCGTACCACACAGTCCACAGACTGACCGCAGACGCTCCAACAGCACACCATGGTCAACGGTGTCAAACGCTGCAGAGAGATCAAGTAGTACCAAGATGGATCGGGTCCTACGATCTCTCGCTATTAGGAGGTCATTTAGTACCCGTACGAGCGCTGTCTCGGTACTATGCCTTTTCCTAAATCCAGACTGGAGAGAATCGTAGATATTGTTGTTGGTCAGATGATCCTCCAACTGCACTGCGACCACTTTCTCAATAACTTTACCCACAAAGGGTAAGTTAGAGACTGGCCTGTAATTTGCTAGACAATCTGGATCTAAGGAGGATTTCTTTAATAGAGGCTTAACTATAGCCTCTTTAAGGGGATCTGGAAAAATCCCCCTCTCCAAAGACTTCCAGACGATCAAAGCTAGGACTAGGCCGATCTTATCCACACAACCCACTAAAAGGCGTGTAGGGCCAGGGTCCAAATCACAGCTAGTCGGTCGCAGTGCTCGAATGATCATCACAACATCATCGATTGTGGGAAGGCTGAAGTCAGACCATCTAAACTGGGTGTTCGACATCTCCTGCCGACCAACCGCCGCTTCCCATTGGGAGGGAAGAGCGTAATATCCGATCTGATTTTGACAACCTTATCTGCAAAGAAGAGCAAGCTCTTCACACCATTCTTGAGATAAAGCTCTTCTGGGCTGAATACAGACTGGATTGCACAGTCTGTCCACAGTCCGAAAGAGCTGAGCTGGTCTATTCTGTGCAGCCGCTATCTCTCTGGACAGGAACTCTGCCTTCTTACGAGAGATTGCGGATTGATAGGCCAAATAATGGTCCATCAAACTAAGCCTGTCATCATCAAGACCGGACCTTCGCCAACGCCTCTCCAGCCTTCGTCCAACCCTCCTCATCTCCCTCATGGTCTCATCAAACCAGGGAGACCTGGGGCGAGGAGTAAGAGGACGAACACGAACTGGTGCAATAGAATCCAGGGCCCCTGTTACTGCCTCATTATAAGCATGTACCAGGTCACCTGGATCTAAGCAATCTATCGGTAGGCTTGATAGGTCCAACACTGCCATCAGGTCATCTGGGGATACACCCCTCAAAGGGCGGTATCGGACCATCTCCATAGGGGCAGACCTAACAGGGGTGGCCTCAAAACTGAACCTAATGGAGTGATGGTCAGACCATCCGACCGGTTCCACCACCAAGTCGGATATCCCCATCCCCAGAAGGAACACCAGGTCCAATGAGTGTCCGCCAACATGAGTCGAGGAGGAAACCACCTGTGTGAAGCCCAGTGATATCATCAACTGGAGGAAGTCTTGACCAAATCGAGAGAGTTCATCATCGACCCATGCATTGAAATCCCCCAGAACCAACCATCTGGGGGACCCCAACGTTAGGTCGACAATGAAGTCTGCGACTTCCTGCAGGAAGACATTCTCGCCACCTGGTGGACGGTATACAAAGTATCCTGCACCCCACCCTCGCCCACAATACCTCAAAGGATCTGGTGACTCCGCTGGTACCTCCACAGACCCAGTTCTGACTTAAAACATATGGCAACACCCCCGCCCCTACAGTCCTGCCTCGGGCGGTGTATCACCGAGTACCCAGCTGGAATTGCTGCGGCTAAAACAGGTCCAACGTTTTCATCCAGCCAAGTCTCGGTGATGCACGCCAGGTCAGATGACCCGACAAGATCGGCTATAACATGATATATCATGAGATTTTGCCATGCCTCAGGTGCATTGTGAGGCATGAGGTGTAGCTAAGTGCCTCATGCACCCAAGAAGCGGTAGTATCACAGATTATAAAAGGAGTTAGAAAAATAATGACCTCTGATTTGCTAAAACAGAACAAGATTGTAATTACACTCCTGTACTTCTTTTAGGATGCCAGCCTGTGCACTTGTACAATAACAGTATGCTACCCTTAACTGCCAGTCGAGCCTCGGTGCAATGCTTCCTACTGACCAAAAGCAATTTGACAGCCATTTTTTCTTCTAAACTGAAACCCTGCCACCCAGCTGCTCATATCTCATTTTTGCAAAGCCTCATACTAGTTTCAAATTGTTTTACTATTCATATTTCTACCTTAGTAGAAAACTGTTTCTACTAAAGAAGGCACAATTCACAGACTGTAGTGATTTCCCATTTTATTATGTACTCTGTGAATGTATGACATTCATTTTCTTGAAGAAAGCCGAGTTTAAAAAAACAAACCATTTCCTTCTGCCTTTCTTTCATTGCTATCACTCTCCTTATTTATTTATTTTTGTTAGTTGTTTAACCAGGAGTAGCACACTAAGCTGAAAGCTTTCTTACAGGTGCGACCTGCGAGCACAGGGGAAGTTAAGTGACTTGCTCAGGGTCACACAGTATGTAAGTGGAAGCTGTGGGATTCAAACCCAGGTCTGGTCTGTTGGATGTCACCAGATTTTCAGCTCAGAGCCTTAAACCACTGCGCTGTACTGCCTCCGTCTGCAGTATGTGCCACTAATTAATACTGCCGACAGGTCTGAGCAAGTTACTAAACAATATCGACAGATCTCACCCTACAACTACTCTAATAAACTGTCCACAAATCTACAAGTGTTTTAAGTTAAAAAAAAAAAAAAAAAAGGTAATAAATTGTGTTACAGTATATGTTCAAGCCCGACTCAGTCCCACTAATGTCCCTTGCTGTTCTTACAAGATTTCCACTGCATCTCTGTAAACACTGCTGACAGGCATCAGTGTCCTGCTCCCAGGTCCCTCTCCTACATCAGAGAACACTACCACCTACGCAGTAAAACACTAAGAAGGCAAAGAACACTCTGTTTAATGTTTTAAAAATAGAAAGTATGGGTACTGGGTGCGTGTCGCTTTGCAGTGGCACCCAGTGGAGACCGGGAGCGCTGCAAGAGGACAGCAATAGCTGTGGGACCAAGAAAACCAGAAAATCGCTCGGGGCTCGGAAGGATGACGGCGGCCGGACTGCCCGCACCTCCTCCAGACCTCCCGCGAGTCATGTCCACCTCAGCAGCACAGGGCCAATTAAGAGTGTGCCGGACCCCCTCCCGGTGCCTTCCCCCTCAGAAGAGAGGGACCCATCCAGCGAAGGGATACGCTGGGTTACCCTGATGGCTGCTATATGAGGTAAGGAGACTCGGGGTGGAATGGAGGGTGTGGAGTCCTGGCGGTCTGAAGGAGTGGTTGTGCCTTAGCAACGAGGGGGTATAAACAGATAACACAAAAATATAAATAGAAAGTAACAGCTCCATAGTGTGTCATGCTTGAGCACGCCACACATTTCCAGCATGATAAGATACCTACACACAAGAATTATTTTTTCTTGTAAAAAATATATAGTTAAAAACATGAGTTTAAAATCATTATTGTTTTTATTTTTACCTTTCTTTTATGGGCCCCATTTTATAAGTGCAGTAAGACACTTCAAGGATGTGTAGTTATGGGCAATAATAGCACTTTATTCTGGTATGTTTAAAGGCACCAGGACTTGACTTAGCACACTCAAGGCATGCAATTATTGACCCATAATAACACACCCTAGTGTGTGTTGTTGGATACATATACCATACTCTAGAATGTATTATTTTAATGTAAGTAAAGATATTAACACTTTTAAAAATATTTTTATAATGATTTTAAAGGAGCATAGGTACATTTAATAGAAGTAGTTGGAACCTTACTGTCAGTATGTAGCTCTGTTGTAATGAGTATCAGGACCAAGGACAGAGGGATAGATATGAGGTCAGTGTAAAACCCTGTTGACAGAGACCACTGACGGACCATGACTGTGTCTGTGCAGGAGTATCACCACTGCTGAAAGTAGGTTTTAGAGTCTGAACGCCTATATTTCATAATGAAAGCTGGACCACAGAGTCATTTGATCAGATTTTATCAATCACATTCAGGATTTTTCCAACCCTTTCGATAGCTATCAAGTTAAAAGGTCTCTGACAGACTGCCCATATCCTATCTCCTTGTTCCCTTTGCTGATCTCACCCCTTGAAATCTGCTGGAGAACAACTTCTAGTGTCTCCAGAATCAGGATTGAAAACTGCAGGTGCCTGCCTGTCCTTTTGGGGTAACTGGTCCAGCTCTCTGGAATGTTGTTCCCTGGGAGAGCTGCTGTTCTTCTTGTTCCCGCAGCCCCAGAACTCACATGTGAGTCGAAATGTTCTATGCTTAACCTTATTCAAAATGGCCACCTGTGGCTGAGTGAGTCCATTTATGCTTACTGGAGATCTGCCTGTTTAAGTCTTTGATTTTTAGAGTTCATATATGTTTCTTATATATTTCACTTTTGCTGTGTTATTTATAGCGTGTGCAGTGCTCTGAGAATGGATAAGGGTACTGTGTAAATAACATTTGACTTGACTTACAGCATATAACAACCTGATAGCAAAGTAGTCTTAGAGAGTTGTAAAGGACCAGCTTAGTAGTTTATTTCTGGGGACATAAGGCCGGAGGAAGAGAGGGGAAAGAGGAGATGTCACTGTTCTGAAGAACCTGAAAATACATATGCAACATCAAATAAAATTAGACCAATATTACATCAAGCATCAGAAAAGAAACTCTTGTGTAGTTCATTCGATGAGTAATCTTCAAGCACTTACCATGTTAAAAAGGTTTACTGACTTTACGCTGCAGGGTCAGAACGTGAAAGGTCAGAAAGTGGCAGTTAATTTCCCGAAGTACTGATGTGTTACTGGCCTCTGCAGCATTGAATTGTAACAAGATGTCACTCTGGGAGAGAGGTCATGGCATAGGTCAGAGGTTGATGGCAACATTGTGAGAGCGCAAGAGAGAGAGAGAGAGAGAGAGCAGGGACTGACAGCATAATTATACTTAGGTGATTATAAGCAGAGTGCAGTAGGCAGCGTAGCCTGTATGGACTGCTCCGTAATTTTATCAGTGGTAGTATTATTGCTGTGGTAAGGGTGGCTGTGGCCTGATGTTGAGGAACTGCACTGGGCTTTGAAAACTGCACTTTTCATGGTAAAAGGGAGGATTTGCAGCTATGAAGTTGAGTGTCTTGGGACCCCTAACTTAAGCACGAGATTACTGATGTCAGTGTTGGTGGGACTGCTGATCCCATTCACTAAACCGCCCACAAAGGCTTATTCCATAATATTAGTCTCTACAGCCACCGACCCGCTTACCACAGGCCACGCCACCATATTATGTTGTTTGTCAGCTTTGCCTTCTACAGAAGCAGCAAGATGAGTCTCTCTTACATTGATTGGAAGGCGCTTTTAGTGGCAGTTCATAAAGAGGTGTCTGCTCAAACTGTAACAACCTTCAGCCTCAGAGCAACATGCATTTAAATTTATATTGCATTTATAAATATGCATAAAATATCTGTTAGAGGCACGATTCATATTGTAATATATTCTGTATGCCTCCAGACTGTTAAACTGGGGTGGGTTACCAACAGTATCACAGAAAAGAAGATGTTTGCTCAAGTCTTTGGAGGGCCAGCAACAGGAGGATTGAGTATCCCAGATGATGCACCCCTCCTTCCTGGAGGGTCAGTGCCTATCCCCTTTGCAATGTTGCCATTTGAGTATGCGCAGGTGGTAGTACATGGCTGGAGCAGCATTGCAGGGGACATGCCGATTCTTGCTGTGCAGTGTCATTCAGTAGCGTTCACTCTCATGCATGGCCCCCTTGATGTCGAGACCTTCCTTTGGTGGCGGGGGATGAGGGAAGAAAAGTGGAAAAGCACCCAGGCCCCACAGATGATGTGATGCAGTAATCTTGGGCTTTGAACAGCCAGCCACTGTCATGAGCATCAAATTCAAAGTAGACTGAGGGGGTTGGGGTGGCCTCCAAGGCCCCTTCTACAAGGATTAAGTTGCAGGGCAACTCACGAGTGGTCATGGGGACGAAGCTGAAAGGTTGCCACAGGTCTGCGTGGGTGGGGAGGTGTGAACAGTAAATAAAAAAAAAAAAGAAGAATATGCTGGACGTGAAATCGTAGCCCAATGCGGTTCAGTGAAAAGATACATTACAGCATTTTTGGAGTTAGGCTCTGGAGTCCCATAGTCCTTTTCACTAACACTGCATAATGTTATAGTACCTATTGTAGCTTAAGTGCGATGCCACACAAATGACCTGCTTCCCCAAAAATCACCAGAACAAAATTAATGGTAAAACTTTTAAAAGCAAACAGGAAACAGTCTTTTGAAATCATGAGTTTAAACGAAAGTCATAGTTCCACTTTGGGACATGTGCGTTGCCACGGCCAGCGTGAGGTACTTTGTAAAGCCGCCACTCTCTCAGGTGATAACTAGAAGAGTTCAACAGTGTAGTGTTCAGCAGGAAAATCAAGCAACTGTCATCTACTGGGAGGAAGAACGCACCTTCTTTAGTTCCGGCTCAGGAAACTGCCATTTTATTTCACAGCTTGTCTCCCTTACTACTGTACAACTGAGTCATCATGATCACCTTAAAATATTGAAAGTCGTACACCAAGCCAGCTGTTTATTATATTAAATAAAGCAGGGTCCCTATTCATGAAGGATCAGATTGCCTACGCGCTGTGTATCTGAGGTGCTTAGGGAACCCTAAGTTGGAATGCTGTGCAGGACCCCCGGTGGCATTCACAGCTGGTGCACGAGCCCAGTGTGCACCCGATCCCTGGCCACCCTCACAGTCACATGCACGGGTAGTCTGGAGGCATGCCTGCACTCTGCATCATGCACTAAGGCTTGGAGTTGGCACAAAGTGCCAGGCAAGGGGGTACGAGTTATGCAAGTGTGGACCCTGCTGTAACTGCTATGTGTCCCCCCTCAACAGAAACCTGCCAGCAGCAGCAGACTGGTAACCCTCTCCACAGTGCTGCCCTAGCCCACCAGGCTGATGGAGAGGGCTGAGAGCAGCCAGTCAGGCACACTCCCGTGATGTCAGTAAAGTTGGGTCCCATGCCTTCCCAGGATCCACTGTGGGACCCAGGACAGGCATCCCATTGAATGCCCGCCTGTGCCCTGTGATCCACCCCATGCAGCTGCGTGCCGGGAAGGCAGGGCCGTGGACAGGTTCCCTGCCAGTGCTTACGGTTGTGGATACGGCACATCCTGCACCTGTCTGGAGCCACATAGCTACGCAGGCATTATATGCGCATTTCATGTATATAACCCACACCTTAGTGAATAGGCCCCTAAGTTAGCAAGGGGTTACTTAAGCAATAAGCCACCAGGGGGTGTGGGTTATCAGGGGATTTACCATGGCTAGAGTGATTTGCCCACGAGGTGCAGTCGAGTGGGTAAATCGTCGCCAGCCATGGTAAATCCCCCAGTAACCCACATCTTCCGAGTGGCTTATTGCAATTATACCAAGGTTCATTTTTTTTTACTATAATAAAATACAAATATTAAAGAGGTTGATTTGTTTTTTTTATTTTTATTGTATTTATTCCTGTGGTGCAGATGATTTGTTGGATTGTTTAATTAACAGCTGTTGATTATCAGAGGATTTACACCGGTGGTAATCTGCCAGTCTGATGATTTCATTGGCTGTTCACTTATGTCCATGGTATAATTGGCAGTATTGTAACAAAAATCTTCACACCACCTAACAAGGTAATTACATTCCTCTTTGTTTGAAAATAAGTTTACTTTGGTTAAAGATGATGTGTTTTCATTTGAAGTAGTGAAACAAAAGAAATGGAAACTAACACTAATACTGTAGGAAAGATATGAATTTAAACAACACTGTTGTTTCAATGACTTAAGAATACTGCTAGGTCCTTCAAAAAAAAATTGTATGCAATTTAAGTCAAGATTAGGAATTTTGAATGGAAAAATATTTCCATGCTTTTTACAGGAAATGAATGGAATTTTGGTATCTGGTTTATTATTTGTATCTTCTTCTTCATTTTATTTTTAACGTATACTTTAACTTCCTGACTCTGGCACTCATCTCTCTTAGGAACTGCTAGGGCATACCTGATCCTCCAGCATTTCCTACCTACAGACACCTGGCCTCCACAGAGCCTTAGTTTATACCCCAAGCTGTGAAGATTTACCCACAAAATTTGTGGTACATCAGGAAGTGCTGTAGCAGAGATGTGGGACCTGGAGGTGCCTGGGGCACTTTCCTTGTTGCTCCCAGCCCATCGGCACACTGGGGACACTGTGCAAGGTGTGCCGGTCAGGCACCCAGCCAGCATTCCCCTCCATTTCTGTCTAATGCTGCATTGCCACCTGTGATTTGCCTGCTTTCTGTGGAGCTAGTGATCCTTCTCATCAGAGGAGATCATCCTCTGAGATGCTGCACCCCCCCCCCCAAAGCCGAAGATGCTAAAGAACCCGGGCATCTGGCGTCCTGAACGATTGCCCTACTGCTGTTTCAGTGGGCCGACTTTAGCTATACAAGTTTAATTAGTGTGTTTTTGGTATGGATTTTAATTGTGAAGGCAAATTTGCTGAACACCAAAATCTTTTCTGATTCTGTACAAAGAAAGTACCACATTTCCCAAAACTGTTTCCTTCATTTTGAGTCGTAGGAAGCACTCTCTCTACAGGCTTCAACTTTTTATTTATTTTTGTTATGTAGCAGGTTCCCCTTGTCCTAGGGCTTAAGAAAGCATGACAGAGCTGATAATACCTACTAGCTCTCTGAACTGTGTGTCATCAGATCCCTTCCTCATGTGTGTTGCATACCTTGGGGTCAGGAAACTCCCAAACCTGAAACCCTTGGAACTGCATCAGTTCACTTTGTTTTGCTGCCAGTAGAGCCATGTCCAGTCTTCAGTGCTGCCTTTAACCACACGGATGGTTCAGGCTGGTGGTTTGCTCTAATTGGCTTCCTTGGTGAGACGCGATAGGCCCACAAGAACTCTGGTTGGCTGGTCCGTCTGCGGGGAATCCTGAAATCAGTTCCTTATTAAAGATTCCAAATGCTTCTCTTTGATCCCTCTGAGTAGCTGATTATCCTCAGTTCGGTGACCCTTCCAGCATTTTCTAGCCTTTCGATACAGTACAGTTGAGACAACAAATTTGTTTTCTACCCCGACACAATCATTATAGCATTATTACATGCATTTATTTAGAGATTTTTCCAGTAAAAGCACACTGAGCTGAGGCTTGTTTCCAGGTATGACCTGACAGGGTGAGGGTGATACATTAAAGAAGGAGTGAGAGGATTGTGCACTAAAATATAAATATAAAAGAATGCTTAATATAAAGTAAAAGTAAAATAAACCATGTGTATAGTAGAGTTAGTAAACAAGGTCATACAGATGAATACAATAACTGTACTAGAGTTGGGCAGAAAAAAATAATAAATAAGAAATAAAGACACATATAGAGTTTCCCTACCTGTGGAAATGGATAACATTAGGACCCCACTGGAATTGAGATGCTGCATAGCGGCTGGACTATCCTCGGTGTTTAAATAGTAAAACAGATAAATATGTAATATGTCAATAATCTTAAAACAAATATAGTGCAGAACACAATTATAGCTATAGTAATGGAATATGGAACAGTAGATGAGGATAAAAGCTGGGGTGGCAAATGTGATAATAGTGCAAATATGAAGTAACATGGGAGGGGAGGGCCATGACTTGGATGAGTAAAAGCGGGGTGGAGGGGGGGGTCTAGGTTCTGATGTGAGCTGAGACTTCACAGATGAGTCAGTTGAAGCAGCAGAGTGTAGAGGGAGGTTGCCCCAGAGGCGTCGGAGCCAGGAGGAGAGGGCAGTTTGCCCAGTTGATGTTTTGTTGCAAGGGACTAAGAATGAACAGGAGTCTGAGGATGGGAGGGATGAGAGGTAGTGGCTGCTAGAGCTAAAACCCAGTTGGGATAGGAAGATAGCACAGCAGGAAGGCCTTTAAAGGAGCAGTACAGTCAGAATTTATTGTGTAGTGCTTTATGTTTGTAGACCTAGTGAGTTCTTCCCTTTGTTTTCTATTAGAAGTTTTTCCTAACTGTGCCTGCTAGTTTTATTGCCCCTGGGGATCTCTATGTTCACATTTTTTTATTGCTCTTCTTTTTAATACAATGCCTTCAGTCCCATGTAACAGTGATGCATCGCAGGGACCATAGATTCAAGAAATACTGGTTTAGCGTTGATTTAGCAGCAGTAGAGCTGTGATTTTAAGTAACTTTATTTATCCAGTGAGTACTAATAAAGGGGACATTATAGTTTAGCAAACTCCTGGGAGAGAATTGAGTGGGTTATCCTGTACGAAAACAGCTAGTATCTTTACTAATTATAGCATTGATGATCAGGGGTGATTGGTGTGCCTTATATGGTTGTGCAAAGTTTGGTGAAATAAAAAGCTTTAAAAACAAAACACTTACTCCATCTGGCTAGACCTAGAGACATACCTAGGAAACCAAAAGACTGAATTACAGTTATTTAGCTAAGGCCAGAAAATTGGGCTCCTAACAGCAGATTGCTGCTGTGCTGCAGTAGCTTCCCTAACTGAAACAGTGGTCCCGGACACGTCACTCTTACTTCAGACAGGAGGCTTTGTAGGAAGAAGAGGAGCAATAAACAGTGGTAACCTGGAGCCCCCCATAGTAGGCACATTTAGAACTCCTAATAGCAAGCAAAGGGAAAGACACACTAGGACTACAGACATAAATCCAAACAGTCTGCACAGCATATGATCTTTCACAAATAAGTCTTCACCATTCATCACAGTTGGGTCTCAGCCAGAGGCTATAAGGGGGATATAAGCAGGGAGAACTTCAGATTTGTTCTTTTTTGTTTTTTTATGCCCCTCACGGGGGAGGGAGGCAAAATCAGGAAGCAAGCTTAAGGTCATCCTGCATCCACTCCTTACGTACCCCAGAGGGTCGGGGCCAGAAAACGGTTTGCCAAAATAGGAAATTCACCCTTTGATCTTGACGGTTCTTTTATTCTTTTTTTTTAATCAAAGAAAAAAGGGGGGGAAGGACAACTGTAAGGGAGAAGGCACTGCCCAGGGCCTGGCCATTAGGGGAAGGTGGGTGAGAAGTTGTGTTGAATGGTGAAGATATTTGTGAAGGTCAAGAATTACGGTGAGTACGTAATTTTCATATCTTACCCAGATCAGTCTTCACCATTCATCACAATTGGGTCAGAGTACCAAGCCACCACCATGGGTGATGACAGCAAACCCTGAAGGGACAAGTTCCCTCATCCTCTTGTGGGGGCACAAGAGGTAGAGGCCCCTTATGGGTCTTTCAAGGCCAGAGAATGGTCAGGGGCAGGCAGAGACTCCCGAGACCTGGGAGATGGAAGGTGCCCCTGCAACTTATGACTGGCCCTGTGGGAGAAGAAATGAGCCCCCTGTAGGTTGAGGCTATCACCGTATGCTGGGCCAAGGATGACCACCAGCAAAGGTGAAGGCATGCCATCCGCCTGATGCAGATCGAAGTTTGTTTGTTTTTTTATTTATTTAAAAGTTTTACCAGGAGGGCACACTGAGCCGAGTACTGCTTGATTCCAAGTGCATCCTGGGGAAGGGGGATCATAGGAATAGCCGCAATACATGCATTAAGTAGAACTGAGACAGCTGAGTACATTCATGGCATAAAACATCTGTGCACATTAAGTAGGGCTAATATAGAGACATAGCTAGGCAATGTTAAAATAATTACATATATGAATAAACTTCTTTACACACTTGAAGGAGGAATTCAAAGCAGGCATAATCCAGGCTCAGGATTAAGTGACTGGTGTCACAAATGCACTCAGCAGGTCAGGCCCTCTGCTCCCACAGTGCCAACCTCAGAGGGCAATAATGTGAACAGATAACAGACAGGGTAACCCTTCTGTCTGCTTTTGGGTCCGAATCATCTTTAGTCTCAAGTTCTGGGGGGATTCAAACTGTGAACCTTTTGCTAGCATAGCCAATGTACTGGCTGAGATACGTACACTCTTTGGGGGATTGCGGTACAATCTTTCACCAGGTACACTAAGCCAGGCTTCCAAAATGAACCCTTAAAACTCTGTAAAAGACCTTGGGTATGTTCTTACCTTTTCCCAGTTTAGTAACACCATCAAGCTGTTAAACCGTTTTTGTCAAACTTAATCTTCTCTACGTCACATGCAAAAAGAACTGACAGACACCCAGGCAGTCTTTCAGATAAAAGGTATTTTACTAAAAGATGATACAAATATGAAAAATGTAAACACAGAACAATATATCAAAGAGCTCATGATCACATAAAAGAACAAGGGAAGATTACAAAACAAAAACTCCTACCGCAATACAGTTAGACTTCTTCTGTCTAATGTATTACCTCTTTAAATGCAGTTAGAGAACTGTCTCTCTTTCTAGAGTCCCAAGATGAAATATATATACACAGTTCAGACACAGTATAGTTTAAACTGTCTCTCCTCACACCCCTTCTGTGAGTCATCTAGCTTCTCCTTTTAGAATATAAAAAAAAAATACAAACAGGATGTCCTATCAGGAGGTATATTAAATAAGGTGACATCAGCAAAACTCATTTCCTAAATATGACTCCTTAATTAAACATTTTCTCTTTGATCTGGTGTAGTTCCTATTCCCAAGGTATATCAAAGGGTTTTACAACTTTAGCACTAGGTTGGTATGAAATGTTCTTCCTATAGGAATCATAAAACTTTGAGCCCTATGTCCTGGCAGCTGGGTCAGTTCTAATTAAGACAGAAAACAGGAGACCCTTAATTAAATCACTGTGGTCTTTTAATGACCTCCTGATTTCAGATTAATATATCCTGTGGCTTCTCTGAAACCTGGTTTAGGGGGGCACCCATAAGCACAGGCTGTCTTATGTGAGACAATCACCAACTGTATTTTTATATTATAAATCTCATACAATAATCATAACCAGCTGGCCAAGCGTCACAACTGTTGCCAGTAGAAAGGTGAGTGCCCGTATTGAAGGAGTAGATTTGGTCACTGCTAGCCCCATGCACATGGTGTGGCGAAGTACTCAATTAGTAGGTAACAGAGGTCCTGGGAGGGGGTAGTTAGCCAGGTGCTTGCAGGGAGGGAGTTCCATAGTTTAGGTATACGGTATCTAAAGGCTAATTGCCCTGATGACGAGGACATGCTTGGGACCGACAGGAGGCAGGTGTCAGCATTGCTAAGGGAGTATGTGGGAGGCGTATAGGATTCAAGTACAGCTTCGAGGTATGGAGGCAAGCACTGGGACCAGTACTTTGCTGTGAATTTGGCGCAGTGGACCTGCCGATGGCCGTGGAGCGAGGACAGATTTAGGGACCAATAGAGGTTGTAGTGGTGTAAGGAGGGCAGACTGTCAGTGGGGAAGCGGCAAAAAGAGTGGAAGAGTGGGTGCAGTCTGGCTACGTCGGACTTGGGAGCAGTACTGTAGACTACATCCCCGTAGTCGAAGATAGGAAGAATCATTTTCTGTACTAGGGCCCTACGAGTTGGCAGGGGGATGCAGCCACGATTGCGGTAGAGAACACCCAGTTTGAGGTGGAGTTTTTATGGATAGCATCAATGTGTCCAGAAAAGTCAAAGTGCTGGTCCAAACTGACCCTGAGATATCTAAATGAGGAGCAAGCCTCCAGGATAGTCCCGTCCAGGGTATGGAAGAATGGGGTGGATTTTAGCCTAGAGAGTCTCTGCATCATGCCGAAGGTCATGGAGACAGTCTTCTTGGCATTGAGGGAGAGCTGATTTGCCCAAAACCAGAGTTGGACTTTGTTGAAGTCCAGCTGCAACTTGGATACTACATCAGCAGTGGAGGGGCCAGAAGCATACAAGACCATATTGTCTGCATACAGTACATGTGAATAGATGTATGTGGGCAGATCGTTTAGGAATATGGAGAATAGTAAAAGACCAAGGACTGAGCCTTGGGGACCTCTGGTAGTGACTGAGAGGGGGTGTGAGATGGAACCGACAGTTTTGACAGATTGTGATCGTCCTCCCAGGTAGGAGTGAAATCAGTAGGTGGCCTTAGCAGATAGCCCAGCAGTGGAGAGCTTATCAAGCATGAGGGCATGCGATACCGTGTTGAATGCCTTTGCCAGGTCAATGAATATACCAGAGGTGATGTGACCCTTGTCCATGCCCTTCAAGATGGAGTCCATGATCTGGAGGAGTGAGGTGGTAGTGGAGTGGGACTTTCTGAATCCAGACTGGCAGGGAGAGTAGGAGGAGGAAGAGCTGAGAAATAAGGAGAGTTGTGAGAGAACTAGTTTCTCTTGGATCTTAGCCAGAATGGGGAGGAGAGAAATAGGATGATAGTTTCCAGGGACAGAGGAGTCACCTCCCTTGAGGAGAGGGATGACCATAGCATGTTTCCATTCTCAGGGAATTGATGCTAGGGAGAAGGAGAGATTGTATAAGTCGGCCAGGGGGCAGCAATGGAGGGAGCGGCTAGGCAGGGCATCTTGGAATCCAACCCAGTGGGACATCTACCCTTGTTTGGGTTAAGAGAGGACAAGGCTTTTAAAATCTCTGCGGGAGAGATTAGGTAGAAGGTGAAGGATGGGGCAGATGGTAAGTGGGTTTGAGTAGGGGGGAGTGGCGGCGGGAGGGATGCTGTGACTGGGGGAGTGCAGACAGTAGTGCCAAGGTGCAGCTTGTAAAATAGGAATTAAATCCCTTAGCTATTGCTAGGTGGTCCATTAGTAATGTACCATCTGTATTTATCGTAGGCGGTTAAGAGGGTGGTGAAAGGAGGGATTTAACTACTTTCCGGAATTTAGATGGTTGGTTAATGTTAGCCTGGAAGGAGTGTTTGAAGTAGGATGCTTTAGCGTGCCTGATTTGCCTAGTGCAGATGTTTTGCAAGGGTCGATATGTTGTGTGGTTGACAGTGGAGCAGAAGTCCTTGAAGGACTTCCATGCCTGGTCTCTGGCATGGGTAAGGGCCAAGATGTTAGCGGTGATCCACGGTAAGTGGGCCCTTCTGACCCGAGACCGCCTGAGCAGTGCGTGGATGTCCCATGCATCTACGAACCTGTGTTTGAAATAAAGCCATGTGTTGTTTATGGATAAGGCCCTATGGATGGGGGAACCAGTCAGTGGCTGCTAGGGTGTTTCTGAGGGAGGCAAGGTACAGGGATTTGTAAGATCTAGAGAGGATGGTCCTGGGAGGGGGTGCTTTTGGCCGGAAAAGTTTTCAGATTAAAAAGATCATATGGTGGTCACTTAGCGAGTCAGGTAGGGTGCCAGAGGCAGTTTTGCGGTGCTGGTGGGAGGTGAGGACCCAGTCCAGGAGAGAGTGGTTTTTCAACTTTTTGTTCAGTCGAGTGGGTTCAGCGATCAGTTGCGAGAGGTTAAAGGCAGCAACTTGATTCCGGAACTTGGAGGTGTTATTGGATAGCCAGTTTAGATTAAAATCCCCCAAGAGGTGGAGCTGACCACCCTTGATGAGAATTTTAAGGCCTCCAGGTGTGCTTGGATAGCAGGAGCTGTGTTCTCTGTTCTCTGAGGGGCAGTAAGACCCTGCTACAAATAAAGGAGTAGTATGGGGATGGAGACTTTGATTAGTAGTGCGTCAGTGGGGTGCAGGAAATCAGGTAGGTTAACAAGGGTGAATTGGATGGCAGATGAGATATACATAGCTACCCCACCTCCCTTCTTGTTACCTGGACGGTTGCACCTGATGGAGGTGTAGCCTGGGATAGCGATTTTGGAATCCAAGTTGTGGGACTTGAGCCAAGTTTCTGAGATAATCAGGACATTGGGTTTTAGGGTGGCGATAGTTGGCTGCAACAATATTAATTTATTTAGCAGGCTGCAGCTATTTACATGCATTAGTTTCAGGCCCCGAGGTAGATTGAGGGGAGTGGTACTTGATGGCCCTGTTTGTGCAACAGATGGCCCTGGATTAGACTCAGTATCCCTGGAAAGTAGCAGCAAGAGGGTCATTAGGAACTTATAATATGACTTGGAGCTTGGAGATTTGTGGTTTGTGGACCTTGGGTTCCTACAAGCCTCGAGGCTACCTTGAATTGGTGTGTTGCTAGCTCCAGGCCACGTGCAGAAAGGCTAATGGCTCGCTGGGATTGCTTACTGTCAGGCATTAATGTTAGGAGTTGACCTAGCATCATCCATAGGTACCTGGTGTAGGTTACAGGGTGTGCTGCTATGCACAGTAAAAGGTGCGCCACCAAGAGCACCTTTCTACACCAGCAGTCAAACTTGGCTGAGTCGGACCCTTGGGGGTGGTCATGCTGCAAGCAATGATGCCCTGAATGGGTTGTCCAGGAGCTCCACTCCCAGTGTAGGGTGGAGCATGGCACCTGGGGATCCCACAGGAGTGCAGTACCTGCATAAGCAGCCTTAGGGCTGAGACCGGGGCCAGCAGTATGTTCCCAGATGCTATGCAAAGTCTCCGCAAATGGCTGAGGCCAGGGGGTATGACTGTGATATCAGCACTGTAATCCCTTACGAATGACAGCATCGCATGTGAAAGGTTGCGTCCTGCAAAGCAGGAAATGTGCAGCTCCTCCAACATCTCTGATAGGAAGCGCTAAGATGTGAGATCAGCATCCGATGAAATATTTATGGAGGAGTCCTCTTCATCTGTGGAGGAAGTTGAAGATTCAGAGGAGCTGGATTCAGATGGTGGTGCAGGGATATGAGGTCTGAAAATGACCTTGTCTAGTGCCCTTAGGTATCTGGGGAATGCAACCGCTGAAGCTCTGAATTGCTACCAGGTTAGGGGCTCCATAGGACCATAGAGACCGGTGGGGGGAGGAGGCAGAGGAGCGGAGAGAGAAGGATCCTGGTGAACCGAAAGTCTTCTGCAAGTCTGTGGGAACATGCAGGGGATCCCTCTCGAAGGGAGGGGCTGCCTAACACCATAGAATGCTGAACTACTGAATGGCGAACAGGGTGGTGCCCTTGAGGGGAAGCCCCCAGGTGAGCTAAATGGAGCTGTACAAAGCCTGTTGTGTGGCCCCTGCCCCCACCAACTGCAGACTTCTCTCTGTGGGGACAGGAAAACAGGCCAGAGTCCGCACTATGACTCCTTCCCAAGACATGGGCTCTAAGGATTATCCTCGGCACCAACTCTGACCTGCCAACCACCCCCAGAAAGGAATAAGCCCCTCAGAAGAGGTATCAGGACTAATGAGGGAGGAGGAGGCCTGTCTAGCAATGCCAATGACAGCAGGCTCCCCCTCAATGCCACCCCTGGCACCGGAATCCACCACTGTGCCAGCAGAAGCAGCAGAGGTGGCCCCGGAGCCAGAGTTGGCGCCAACCCACAACTTGGCACTGAACCTGGCACCACCATCACTACTGGTGTCAAGGCCTACTCCAGAAGAATGCCTAGCACCAGAAGTGGCACCAAGTGACTCAGGGGAGGCGGCGCTGCGGCCGGCACTGAGAAGGGGGTTTGCAGGCTCAGACAAGGCAGAAGGCCTCAGGCTGGCCTGGGAAGAGTCCAAGGGCTCCTTAGAGCTAGTTGAAATTATCCTATTCCTCTGCCTCTAAGCTGGTGGACAAGATCAGGGAGATCTCCAGGCTGGCAACCCCCTGAACTCTACCATGTTCTGCACCGTGAACAGCATCGGACGGGGACCTGGACATGCGGGTGGCAGTGCCAAAGCGGCACCAAATCACGATGCTGATGGAACCACTAGTGCGGTCCAAGCATATACAGTAGCTACAGTACTGCGCCCAGGGTCGTCCAGGACCCCAAGGGGGCACCGGTCTGTGAGGGGTGCTCATTCAGCCCCCCCGGAGGCTGACTGTCCCACAGACCCCCTGTCTCAGCAAGACAAAGTACAAAGGGGGTCTGCTCTCACTCGGTCTGTATAGAACCGGGGAAGGGCTCCGAGGAATAGCTCAAGGACCTGACTTTGGTGTCTCGGGTGCGACGCCACCCTCTATAAGTTTGGAGGTCCAGCCTCAACTTGGCCACGTGGATTTGGAGAATGCCGTAGTCCATTAACAAACAAGCATCGCCTGCATCCATATCATGGCGGGGACCCTAAAAGGTGAAGCGATGTTCATGCCTGTCTGTAACAGTCAATTTCATTTCAGTTCAATTTGTTTTTATTGTTCAGTTAAAAAAAAACATTATAATAGAAAGACAAAATACAGTTCTTCATAAGTACATGTCCATACATATTGGATATCAATAGCTAAAAACAACAGTAGTAAAAACACCTCCATATGTTACAAATGAGGGAGGGTGGCTATATCTGATAAAAAAAAAATCCTAAGCTAGCTTGTTTTATATGTTTGTTTACATTTTTAATCAGCTTACAGTATATTGTTTAATTTTATCCCAACCCCATCGGGTAGTATCCAAATTTAGGTACTATACCCAGATAATAACCATTTGCATTACATAACACCTGTCTTCATAGGTGTACTGTTTTTAAGAAGGCTGCAGCCTTTTCCATGACATATAGTTCATTTGTATTTAAGAGATACAATATCATAGCTTCTGGTGGGAGGTCGAGATCAGCCATAATGCCACCCAGCCATTTTTCCCTCTGTAATTTAAATAGAGGGCATATCAGGATAATGTGTTTGACATCATCTTCCAGGGACAAGCCACACTTTTACTGTAAGGTGAATTTGCATTTTGTCTCTTTTGCCTGTAATAGATGTAATTAGCTTTGTAAGTTTCAAATCTAAACCTAGTTATGGCTCTCCTTTTTGTTGGATCCGATACTTTAAATAAGTATGGCTCCATCCCATGTTTTAATTTTATATGTTTGTACCATCTAAATAATTTCAGGTTTTTTAATGTCTCTTCCATGTTTATTTTTTCTATATCTCGGAACCTGTTTTTAGTAAGACTCACTATTTCATCCCATGGGCGTGTAAAAACATCCCAAAGGATGTGATCAAGGCCACAAAGAAAAATACATTCTTAATTATATTAATAGATGACAGTTTAAAACCCAGAGAGGAGTATTCAATGTCTTCCTCAAAACACTGTCTTGGTAACCTTGTTTCTTCGAGGAGTTGTATTTTAATAATGGCAATTATTTGTCTCTTTGCCACTAATGTGCTTATGGGGTATTGTCCTGTTTCAAGATTTAATATCACCATTGGGACTGACTGAGGAACCAATAAGATGTATCTATTTATTTTCTTCAAAATTACCTATACATTATTCAATCTAGTGTCACCCCAAATTTCTGCTGCATATAATAGACTTGATTTTATCTTGGCCTCTAATACCTTCAGGACTCCCTTTACTGAATTTCGACCTATTTTGGCATTAAATATTCTGAATGCATTAAATACCATTTTAATTTTGTTACATATCAGAACTATATGATCTTTACATTTAAGGTTTTCAGAGAATCCGACTCCCAGATAGTTGTAATATGTGACCTCTTCAATTTTTTTCCTTATTTATCCATGTAGCACATTTCTTCCTACTATTATTACCAAAAATTAATAGTTTGGTTTTGGTCATATTGATTTTCAATTTGTGTTTGATACATTGATCATTCAAACAATAAAGTTTTCTTTGTAATCCCAGTTTCGAAGTTAATACCAGTACCAGGTCGTCCACGTACTCCAGACAATCAGTCCTGATATTTCTTGCTTTAGGGGCATGGAAGTCTGGATTCTGGAGTTTTACAAGTATCCCATTAATATAGATATTAAATAATATTGGTGCCAGGAGACAGCCTGATGTACCCCTAAATTGGTGCGAAATGATGATGTTGTATTTCCCCAGCAATCACATTGTACTTTGGTCCAAGTGTCATTATGAAACCTAATGAAGACGTTAAGCAAGTCTGGGCATATGCCCAGATTTTATAATGTATCCCAAAGAACATATCTACTTATGCTGTCAGAAGCAGAGGAGAAGTCTATGAAGCAACAGAATAGTTTCCCTTTTGAATATGTACATACTTCCATGCCATGTGTTTCAATACATAGCAATGTTGGATAGTTGATCTTCATTTCCTAAAACCATTCTGAGTTTCATGCAAGATAGACCTGTCCTCCACCAAGTTGTTTCGTCTATCTAGTATTATTCTTGTAAAACAAATGTTGAGTAATATCAATAAGACTGATTGGTCTACACATTCTGGGATTAATTTGATCATCTTTTTTATATATGGGGTAAATTATACTTCCTTGCGAGCTATTAGGTGGGTCATGTCCTTGTGCAATAATATTGAATATCTGAAATAGTATAGGGGCCCAAGAATCAATGTAGTGTTTGTATAGATCACCTATAATTTTATCCGGTCCTGAAGCTTTATTAACTTTTAATTGCAGTATAGCATATCTTATTTCCTCTAAATAGATAAATAAATAGGTTGGATAGCTAAGATAGCCATATTTATAAGAAAATCCCTTGATTTATTTGATTTTCTTCTATAGAGAAGTATAAATCAGAGAAATAAGCTTTCCAAGTATCTGGAAGGATGTGTTCTTCAGTCTTGGTAGAGTATGTATTATAACCCTGGCTTACTATTCTCCAAAACTTCTTATTATCTTTGCTTATTACTGCATTTTTTTATTTTTCCCACAGTACTTTAGTATAGGATTGTCTTTCTTGTTCCAAGATTTTTTTTATAGTTTTTTCTTTCTTTATTAATATTAAAAGAAACTTTCTTATTATTGGTTAATTGTTTAAGTTTATGATTTCTTAGAATATTGGTTAATGCCTTTTTGGCTTTTCTACATCTAGAGTTAAACCAATTTTTACTTGAAGTTGTTTTTTTTTTGAAATTACTGTTTATTTCTCCTCCCAGCCTGCCACCTCCGACCCTTCAGGGGGGACAACTGGACATCCCACTGCCTGGAACCCTACCCACACAGACCCACAGGCCCCATGGAGCCTTGGATTACCCCCCGGGCAGGGATGAGGTGAGGGGTCAAACCCCATTACTTACGTTGCGGCGGGCACAGGCAAATCGTGGGCACGGCCAAGGTCCCCCCATCTTCCCGGCTGTGGCAGGCTTTTTTCCATGATTTTCTCCCTCCCGAGCAGCAAGTACCTCCCGGCGTCATGACGCATATGCCGACATCCGTGCTGCTCAATAGCCGCCCATCTCCCAGGTGGAGCTTGCAGTTCCTCGAGCCTCCGCTCGGGTCGTGCAAGTGTCGGGCAACAGCTAAATCCCTCTCCGGAGAAGGCGAGCTGTCGTTGGACGCTCAAGCTTCTCTCCCCCCGGCCGACCCACCGACGACCCGGAACCTCCTCGAACCTGGGTTGCCGGCGTGGAGCGAGGTGTGTCGTCCAGCGCCTCAACCCTCAGCGCCACCGGGCCAACTTGAAGTTGTTTTAGTGAGTATCCTATTTGTTACACAGTGTGGTTTAATTAAAGTGTTCATTTCATGCCATCTATGTAGAGAAACAGTAAAATTGGTTTCTTCAGTGATAGAGAGCCTGAGATTTACCATCGTTGATTCTTCAAAAAATTGTATAGTATTTGGGACCCACTGTATCCTTTTTTAATTTATTATTTCGATCCCTTCCTTGTTGCATAGCTCGGCTCTTTCTCTGTTTATTTCATCCATTTGAATTTTTAGTCTCGCAGGACTGTGAGCTGATTCTATTCTATTTAAGATTTCAAGATCCTGTATTATTTTAATAGCTTCAAGATTATCCCATATCAGGTCTATAGTAGATGATCCTTGTGGCCTGTTGTATGTTATTTCCCCCTGACTATCTCCTGGCAGTCTTCCATTTAGCAGCAAAAAAAATGTTATTAGTTAAAGAGAGCGCTAGCAATTTTAATCTTTTATTTGCCCTCAGATCCTGCACAGTTCTAGTATTGTTGGTCCTGGGGTTAAGTTCCAACAAGAAAGATAAGTAATCTGTATCATTAGAGTTAGCTGGTATCCTCGCATTGAAATCTCCTAGGAGTATCAGTAGCACATCAGACTCCCGATTCATAATGTCATTTAGTGTAGAATTACGTTTTAGTAGGAGTTTTTCTGTATCCTTAGAAGGTGGTAAGTAAGTATTAACTATAATTAATCTATTATGGCCATTCACATCTTCCGCTGAAAGAACCAAGATATCATCAGGTGCATTATAATCTCTGTTAATTATGAAGTTTAAATCTGTTTTTAGATAAATAGATACACCTTCCATCTTTCTACCATGGCTTTTTGTTCTAACAGCTGATTTTGCCAGATTAAGGTAGCCAGGCAATCTTGGAGATTCTTCTGTTGTGGCCCATGTTTCTTGTAGGCACATGATATCAAAAGTTTCCAGAAACTTAACTACTTCTGGGTCAGCTATTTTTAAGTGGATCCTCTCTATGTTCTAAGACAGTATCTTTTAGTGTTTTATTATCCCTAGAGACTTCTTTTTTGGTGTTAGTTTTTGTAAGTCACTTAGCATTTTTATTTAACAATTTGTATCCGTAATTGGATGTAGAGTTCTCCACCCTACCTAGATTTGTTCTTTCTTTATTTTCAGTATTATTTGATACATTTTTGTGCTGGATAGGTCCAGTCTTCTGGAGACATGATATGAAGCCCTACCCCATCTAGTGCCAATGCTTGATTTAGTATATTTTGTGCTATAGTTGGGTTCTTGAAAGTAATATCTATCTGTTATACTATTATATTGTTTGCATATCTTGATAAATTCTGTTGTTTTCTGTGGGATGTTCATACCAATAAACCTCGAAAAAAAAGCTGTAATTTCATGCTTAATATATCTTAGTGTCTTGTTCTTTAGTCTCCCATCCAAACATACTTATGGTCTTATTATTCCATGTTTCTTTGTCTATTTTCGTGATGTACAGATCTCAGTGTATTTTCCCTAACTGTTGATCTTTCTTCGAGAGGGTTTTTGCAGTAGGTCTTCACATATAGGACTGCGCCCCCTGGTGTCAGGTCCGCACGGCAGACTTGTAGACAACAATCATCAGCGGGGAGTGCCTCCGATGTCGGGGCATCGTGACGTCAGCCTGACTATAAAAGGGGCGGTCCCGTTCCCGCTCTGCAGTTCTTTCCCTCCATCGCCTCAGTCAAGTTTGGTTCATGTCAGAACAGCAATCTAACGCCCGCGTTATATTTGTCAAAGTGTTTCTTCGTCTCTTGCAAAATTCTCTAAAATTTTTATTCAATTTGATGTCTTCTAGACAGAAGAAAAAGTGCTTTAAGTGCTGTGCTCAAACCCCGCACAGGGACGACCATTCCCACTGCCTCCTTTGCCTTGGTTCGAAGCATGACATCCAGGAGTGTTCCATCTGCCAGGCCTTCAACCAGGTGACCAGAACCAGGCGCAGATGGCCCATCTGTTGACCCGAAGCTTGGCATCTATGGAAAGGGAGCTCCAAAAAGTCAGGGAAAGGTTGTCGTTGCCGGCCCCGAAGAAAAAGAAGAGTAAGGAAAAGCATCGGGATAGGAGTCCGTTGCCGCCAGAGAGGTCTGCAGCTGTGAGTACTTTTTCAGGTGCTCTGTCCACTTCTTTGGGCCGGGCCCCTTCTCCCCCTCCTGCCGAGGTGAGCGGGCAGCCGGGGGTTGCCTCTTTGGAGGTGGTAATTTTGTCGACTGATCCTGCTGATAAGTCACTCCTCGCCTCCGGCAAAGGGCGCATGGCCTCCGCCGATCAGACTAGCGGCGGCCTTCAAGCCGTTTCTAGCCCTGGCCGGATCTGTTGCTTCAGACGCCGGCTTCTCCGATGCCAGCATAGATCTGTCCACTCTCCTGTCGGACTCCAGTTTGGCCCCCAACGTTGGACAGAGTGAGGGACTAGTTGACCCGTCATCTCCCAGGGTTCTCCACCCTAGAGGCTCGCCATCCAACCCTTTGCTTTATGCTGTAGCAAAGTCGCATTCAGACCTGCCGTCGGGGGCCCCTCGTGTCTCCCCCCCCTTACCAGGCCTTCCTCTGTTACTGGATTTCATTCTGCTGCTGACAAGGGATCTGGGTATGGAGCCACCACCCCCAGTACTTCGGGCACGCTCCCGGATCCGACACCTCCTTCTGGCACCACGGCATCTCCCCCGGCAGAGCCTTCATCAGGGTTCATAATCCAGGAACCCTCTTTCCCGCCTGCAGGCACCCCTCCGTGGGTCTCTCAATATCCGACACTGGGCCAGGTGCCTCCTTTGCCAGGTTTCCCGATGCCGGGCTACCAGACGCAGGTTTATCAGATGTCGGGCTTTCCGATGTCATCATTCCCAATGATGGATTATCCTGCTTCAGGACATCCCACGCCGGGTTACCCTGGGTACTCATATTATCTGTCCTGGCACTATTCTTAGTACTCAGGTTATCCGAGTCATCAGCCATTGAGGGAGACACCCTCCATCACGGTGGCCTCTCCACCGCCTTCTGTTACCAGAGCCACTACCTCTATCTCGGTAGGCATTACAGAACCAGACCCTTCTGTTCCTAGTGGCTCCGATTTCTCTGACACTGGTTCCAACTTGGATGTGTCAGAATCCAGATCTCCCATGGAGGTCCTTCCGAAGGACTCCCCAAAGTCCCCTCCGGAAGATCCTTCTTTCGGCGACCTGCTTTGTTCTATTCAGGTGGCTGGTGGCTGGTGGTTGGCCGTCCAAAGAGGTTGATCCACAAAGAAAACATCTTGTGGAGCACCTGGATCTAGCCACCTTGGACCCTGTTCCCATTCCACCATGGATGGACTTCACGAGGACCTTGTAACCACAGTCTGGCAGCAGCCGTCCTCCATTCCAGTGGTCTCACGCAAAGCTGACCACACCTATTATCCCGCGAAAGGGATTTTTTACCTGAACTCCCATCCCAAGGCTGACTCTGTGGTCATCACGGCAGCTCATGACCATTCAGCCCAGCCCAAACATCTGAGATCTTACTTCGAGACACAGCTCTTGCAGCAGGTTACACCATTAGGCCTGTAGCCGGCAGGCGTCAGGACCCCACGGAAAATTCTAGCTAGCTATCTTCAGGGGACTGCCCGGCGTCGGTCCACCCTGTCAGGCGTGAAGTGCGTAAGGGGCGGTCCGCCAGATTCCCAGTTCTTTCCGCCGTCGACTTGCATGTCTCAACCTTCAGGTTATAGTCTAGCCACACGCTGGTTATGCGTTTTCCTTCTGGAAATTTGGATTTCTTCTAGCAAGACTTTTGCTGATGTCCTCTCCGACCTCCGGTCACTCCTCCAAGTGTGCTTGCGGAAACAGATCCCCTTCAAGGACCCCCCATACAGCCTACGTTCGGTGCCTGGGCCCAGACCACGATGCAGACCTGCTCGCTTCTGCCAGGGGTTCAATAGTCGTTCCCGAACTGACGTCAGAAGGCCCTTCAGGCGTTTTTATTGGAAGAGAAGCTGAAGACCATGTCTTCCAAGGGGGAATCTTCTCAAAAGACCCACAAGCACGCGGAGAAACAAAGGGAGAAGGCCCCTTCCAGGTCCCCCTCCAGGGCTTCGGACTCGCGCAGCTCCGGTTCCAGGTCTGACCGCTCTCCCTCCAGGGCCAGCTCTCAGCCTTCCCAGGCTGTGGTAAGGAAGCCTTCTTCTCAGGCCAAGTCCGCCAGGCCGTCCTCGTCTTCGTCCTCCAGGGCCTTGGTGAAGTCCGGGGATCGCCACCATCACCATCATAAGTCGGGTTCCCGCCTTTCGGTACCCGACGTCAGGTCTTCTTCTTTGCCTCCTCGCAAGACGTTGGAGCTCACTCCCTTAAAGAGACCTTTGGACCTGACGCCGGTGTGACTGTCATCGGCCTCGCGTCATACATCCCTGGAGCCGCCGTCGGCCAGATGACTGTCGCCGGCTAAGCCAGCTCCTCAGCGGACGCCGGTAGAGGGACCGGCGCCCACTCCCCCTGAGAAGAGGGCCCTGACGCCTCCGACCGACGTCGGTCAGGAGACCTTGACCGAGGAGGATCTAACACAGCCTGAGGACCAGATGGGTGACCCCGGTCTCGTCGAGACTCCCAGGGAACCCTCGCCGTTACCCGAGCCCCCTGTGGAGCCGATGCCGGGACCCGACAACCATCCACCGGCGCCCGGACCGTCGTTGGGCCTCTCCTTAGCGGATGTGAAGGACCTCTTCACTTACTGGTGGGACACCATAAAGAAGGACATGGTTCCCACTCTTCCTCCTCCTCCTCCAGTTCCTGCACCCCCCCTTGCCATCGGGGTCGACAGGCCGCCTACCTCCTCCCCGGGAGTCCGGATCCCCTCCCAGGGGGAGACCAGAAAAACGGAGACCTCCATCTAAATCCTCTTCTAGGTCACCCAGCCCCAAGAGACCCAGGAGACACCGACGATCGCCTTCGACGGAGGACACAGGATCAGAGTACTCTTCTTCTAGATCCCCATCTCCCCTCTCCATCCCTTCTCTGGACCCACGTGAGATGCCGAAATCTCCTCCAGGCGACCCTTGGTTCTTGGATATTATGAGACACATCAAGAGAACATGGGATGGGATGCAGAAGAGCTAGACCCGAAAGGATAGCCTCGCCAAATATCTTTGGCAGAAAGACCCAAGCCTGTGGTGGTGCACCCTTGGTTGACACTTTCGTGAAGGCGTCACCAAGGCAGCGTGGGCGACATTGGCTCCGCGATGCCGAAGAAAGCTGATAGACATACCTGGCGCTCCTAAGGAAGACCAGTACTTGACTCAGCAGCCTCAGGCCGACACTCTGGTCATCACAGCCTCACATGACCGGTCACAGAGGCTGCAACATCTGAGCACCCTGCCACCGGACCCAGAGTCCAAGCAGTTGGACGCCTTGGGTAGGCGCACGTATGCTTCCGCTACCTGCGCCATCATATCCTTGAACTATTTGACCCACATGGTTCAGTTCCAGAACGCTTTGTGGGAACAGGGTCTTGAAGCGGCTGAAAAACTGCCAGAAGGTGAGCAGAAGGAGGAGATGCTTCAGCTCCTCCCATACGGAGTTCAGGCGTAGGAACCCAAGTGCTCACGAGCCAGCGGACTCATCGTGACAGCTGGCATTATGCCTCGGGAGGCACTCTCTGGTTCTGGCGTCTCCGGTTTTACGGGCGTCAGAAGAATATCGATATACGCTCTATTCGAGGAGAAGTCTTGTTTAGTAATCCTTCAGAAGATTATTACCAGACTTCAAGAGGCGGGAAAGCGGTAAAAGTCAGTTCAGGCCATGTACCGACCAGGCTTAGTTCCTTCGTAGGAACCAAAAGCGATTTCGTGGGAATGCAGAGGCAGCAGTCCCACTCCGCTACACATCAGAAGGCTCGGCTCCGTAGAGCCCAGAGGAAACAACCTGCCAGCAGAAGCCAGCGTACTCCTAAGCTGGCCCAGCCAGCAGGCCCATCTGCCGCCACAGCCTGACTCCTTTCCGGCCCGCCCCTCAGGATCAGCGGGAAATCATGGTGGAGGTCGCATTGCAAACTTCCTGCCGGGATGGCAGGCTATAACCACCGACAGGTGGTTCTTCAATTGATCAGGCGGAGGCCACTATAGAATTGAAAAGCCACCCTCGAGGCCTCCTTTGCTCTCCCTGTATCGGGTCAGCACAAATCTCTGATCTGGCAAAAAGTACTCGCTCACTGCAAAGAGGAGGCGATAAGTGCGTCCGGAGAACCAGAAGGACAAGGATATTATTCCACTTCTTCCTGGTTCCAAAAAACAGGGACCTCCGTCCGATTCTGGACCTCAGCGACCTCAACGTATCGGTCACCTACAAGAGATTCCACATGGTGACTCTTCCGGGTCTTATTCCCATGCTGAAGCAAGACGCCTTTTAGCGTCTCTAGACATAGCAGGCGATACCTGCATATCCCTATAGCTCAGGTGCACAAGAGGTTCCTCGCTAAGTTCCTCGACCACCACCTTCAATTCCGAGCCCTTCCATTGGACTGTCATCGCACCAAGGGTCTTTACCAAGTGCATGGCAGTCGTGGCAGCTCTCTGAGAGACAGGAGCCATTATGTGTTCCGATACCTGGGCGATTGGCTTCTCATGGCCGCCTCCAGAGGCGTTGTTGCTGCGGTCCAGAGCACCCAGGACCTGTTCGATCTCTGGGCATCCTAATAAACTCAAAGTCTCTCCTGGTACCGCCATGAAACTGCAGTTTATAGGTGCAGTACTGGACACTGTTCAGGGAAGGAAGCTTTTCTTCCAGGCGTTACAGGCGGGCGCATCAGATCCCTCATCAGGGAGTTATCGTTGAACAAGACCGTCTCTGCCAGGTCGGGTCCTTCCGCTTGATCCGGACACATGGCTACGGCCATTCCTACCAGTCCCTTCATAGGAGGCTCCACATGTGGGTAACTCAGTGGATGCTCAAAGTGCAATGGGACCAAAGGCAAGACCACTTGCAGCATCCGGTCAGGATCACGAACACAGTGATTCGAGACTGGCAGTGGTGGCTAGTCCCAGGGTCGCTCTCCATGGGCGTCCCGTTCGTATCGCCGTCCCCGGAGGTAACCCTCACCACAGACGCCTCAGGTCTAGGGTGGGGGGCACACCTGGATGGGCTAATAGCTTGGCAGAAGACACAAGGAGAAAGGACTGCTGTGTGACTGAACTTCTCTACTGGGACTAAAGTAGAAGAACTTTTGTATTTGGACCTTTAATTTAGGGTAAAAAAACTAACATACAAAAAAAAAAAAGTGTGTGTTTGGGTTAACTGAACTGAATGGGTAACTGAAAAGTCATCTAGTTGTAAATCTCAGGTGACTGAAAGGACTTAACTGCTGTGAGGTTTAAATTACTTGTAGAAAGATCTGGTAGAAATAGGGGATGGCTTAGCTAGAAGGAAGCTACATTTAAAGACTGCCTTAGAAAGATTCTGCTAATAGCTTGGCAGAAGACACCAGGAGAAAGGCCTGCTGTGCGACTGAACTTCTCTACTGGGACTATATTGCCCTCCTTCCCTCCCCTCCACCCAAAGCTAGTTCTATTTTTATAGGCACAGGATTTGACTGACAACAGGAACTTCCTGTTTAGGGGCAGGAAGTGAGTGATCACAGAACCACCAAGGACTCACCACCCTAGAAGGGCAAGAGTAGCTCTCCAGCCCCCTCTAGCTGCTGGAGGTCTGCCTCTGAGCAAGTAAGTGGTCTACTGAAGTATAGGATATTCTTGTCTCAGAACAGGACAATCCAGGAGCTAAAAGGGCACACAGGCAGAAGAAAGTAAGGAGAGAGGAGAAAAAAAAAAGACAAAAGAGTAAGGATTGCAAACAGTTAAGGGCCAAGTAAGACATGATTGGAGTGGTGCAGTGCAGTGGCTGTGGAGCAGCAGTCTTCCGGGAGATGTTCTGGAGGATGCGGTGTGGTCCCATCTGCAGGCACCTCTCTGGGCTGAGGAGGAGGTTGCTCATCTCAGGCTGAGTTGGCCAGGATTTGTGGGACCTCCTCTTCCATCAAGGACCACCAGTGCCACTGCCGTTGCCTCAGAGGTTGCCAAGAAAGAGAGCGGTTGGACCACAGTGGGCTCAGGGAGGGTGAGGGTGGTGGAACAGAGGCACATCCCTCCAGTTGTACCTCTCCACAATTCCTATGCCATTCTGGCAAAGTGTAGGTTCCTCTTGGCAGCACCTATAGTGGAGACCAAGGAGGATGCTGAACCTCACAAGGAGACCCACAGGAGGGTGGCAGGGGACCCTGCAGGGAAGAAACAACTCCTGGTGGGGACTCCATTGTCAGGAAGGTAGAACTGGGCAAGGAAGGGAGAGGGAGGTAGGTGCCTGCCTGGCGCCATGGCTTGGAGGGACAGGGAGGCCAGATCCTCAGGATTGCAGCAGCTGCACAGGGAGGGAGCTGGATGTCATTGTCCACCTAGGGACAAATGACCTGGCTAAGAAAGGGATTAGAGAGTGCAGGAAGAGTTTGTGGAATTGGGAGGGCCTTGGTCAAGTATGCGCATGGTAACCTTCTGGAGGTGCTACCATCTGTGGCATAGGAGGCTAGGGTGTTCCATTACCATGGGATTTAATCAGTGGTTGAAAAACTGGTGTGGAGCTCATGGATTTGGCTTCATTGGGGACTGGGGGTCCACCTGGAGTGATGCAAGCCTATACTGGCATGATGAGCTGCATCTGTCCGGGAGGAACCAGGATCCTAGGTGATGAGTTTAAATGCTTCATTGGACTTTTAAACTAGTCAAGGGGAGGCACTGGAAAGGGCAGGAAATCCTAGCCCCCAAACAATCACCAGTGAGTAAGTGTGTGAAACACCAACATGGAGGTGTCGATAGGGAAGGGCAGGGGTAAATGAGAAAGTGACAAAGGCAAGAAGGACAGGGATGGGGCGAAAGGGGGTAAGGCCATCAGGAAATGAGAGGCCGAGTACCAATGCCGTAGTCTGGGCAACAAGCTCCCTGAGCTGGTGGCCTTAATGGAAGAGGGATGCCTGGATATGTAGCAGTCACAGAAACATGGTACACAGAGAACCCATGCTGGGATGTATACATACAGGGTACATAACCTACAGTAGAGACAGGCAGGGGAGAAGAGGGAGGAGTAGCTCTCTATGTAAGGAAGGGATAAAGCAACTGAACAAAAGAGTAAACAGGAGGAGAGGCACTGTGGGTCACCTTGGAGACTGGAAAGGGCACCAAATCCACACAGGGTTGTGTACAGACCCCCATGTCCAGGGAAGGAATGGACAAGGATATGATGGAAGGCATTCTTAGAATGGCAGAGAAAGGGGAGATACTGTTGATGGGAGACCTGGAATATGCCAGATGTGCTGGACACATTTGCTGCAGCCACATCCAAGAGCAGGGCCATTCTTGGCGCCTACAGGTGGCAGTCATTACAGCTAGTTTCCAATACCCACTCATGAGGGAGCAATTCAGGACCTGTACTGTCAAGCGGGGCAGTGAGAGGATCTCAGATCTAGAAGTGGGTTGCCATCTGGGGACAAGTGACCATCAAACAGTGTGATTCACGTTAAACTCAGCTACAGAAGTCAAAATACATACAAAGTGAGGTACGGACTTTAGGAGGGCTGACTTTGTAAAGATAGGTACCTCAGAAAAGCACTATGAAGCAGGCTAGAAGGAGGTGGAGCAACAATGGGGAATTATCAAAACTGCCATCACAGAGGCAACAAACTGCTGTGTGAAGCAAATAAACAAATCAAAGCAAAAGAAAAAGCCACTATGGTTCTCAAAAGAGGTGGCTGTGAAAGTCAGGAAGAAAAGATAGCATTCCGGAGTATAAGGAAACACAGAAGGAGCAGGACAGAGCTGTACCAGTTAAGGCAGAAAAGAAGCAGGGAGGAAGTCAGAATAGCAAAGGCCCAAACTGAGAAAAGATAGCCAACTCAGTTAAGAAGGAGAATAAAACCTTTTATAAAGTGACATCAGCAGTATAAAGACAAAGAGAGGGATAGTGAGGCTGAATAGAATGAGCAGTGGGTGGGCAGAGGGGACAGTGAAAAAGCAGGAATACTGAGAGAATATTTCTGTTCAGTATTCACAAAAGGAGGGAAGTGCTCTAATCCAATTAACAGAAGCACTCTTGATAGGGGGTCGATCCCAGTCCTTTCACAGAAGAAAGGGTTCTGCAAGAACTCCTAAAACTGAAGGTGGACAAAGCAATGGGTCCTGATGGAATTCACCCCAAATTCTAAAAATAATAAGGAAGGAACTAGTGAAACCACTGGCTACTCTTTTAATAAATCATGGGAGGATGGTGGTACCCGAGGACTGGGAAGAGGCGGATGTGATTCCCCTTCACAAAGTGGGACCAAGATAGAGGCAGAAACTACAGACCTGTCAGTCTGACCTCTGTGGTAGGGAAAGTGATGGAGTCACTTCTGAAGGAAAGAATAGTTGAGTACCTAGAGGTCAGTGGGCCACAGGATCAAGGCAGCATGGGTTCACAGCGGGAAGGTCATGTCAAATGAAGAATCTAATAGATTTCTTTGACTGGGTGACCAAAAGTAGTAGACCAGGGAGGGAGCTGTGGACTAGCCTACCTAGACTTTAGCAAGGCATTGACACAGTCCACACAAAGATTATTAGTCAAATTAACCAGCCTGGGAGTGGTCCCAGGGTGGTAGCCTAAATAAAACACATTGGCTGGACAACAGGACACAGAAGGTAATTGTAAATGGAGTCCACTCTGAAGAAAGGCGGTTACTAGTGGGGTGAATTGAGGGTTCAGTATTGGATCCAGTCCTTTTAATGTCTTCATCAGTGACATTGCAGAGGACTGGAAGGAAAAAGTATGCCTTTGCAGATGACACAAAGATCTGCAACAGGGTTGATACACAAAGGAGGCGTGGAAAGGATGAAAAGGGACTTGGCAAGGTTGGAGGAATGGTCAGGCAATATGGCAGCTAGGATTCAATGCAAGAAGTGCAAATAATGCACCTGGAAACAAGAACCCAGGGAAGGAAACACAATGGGTGGGGAGGTATAACAACAACAAAACAGGAAAGGGACCTGGGGTAATCATATCAGATGACCTTAAAGTTAGCAAGCAATGTGAAAGGCAGTAGGGAGGGCCGGGGAGTATACTGGGATGTATGGGAGAGGCATCAGCAGCAGAAAACAGAAGTTGTTATCCCTGTGTATAGACAGTTGGTGAGACCCCATCTAGAATACTGTCTCAGTTCTGGAGACCCCATCTCCATAAGAACATAGACAGGATAGAGGCAGTCAGAGGAGGGCAACTAAAATGGTGCAGGGTCTGCAAGAGAAGCTGTATGAGGGAGACTAAAGGAGCTTAATATGTATACCCTTGAGGAAAGAAGGAGGGGGGACATGATAGAAACTTTCAAGTTCCTCAAGGGAATCAACAAAGTCCAAGAGGGTAGACATCTTTCAGAAAAGACTTGCAAGAACAAAGGGACACAATTTAAAAGATAGAAGGAGGCGGTTCAGGGGCAATGTGAGGAGTATTATTTCACAGAGAGGTAGTGGATGCATGGAACAGCCTTCCTGAGGAAGTTGTGGGTCTAAAACTGTGGGAGAATTCAAGAATGCATGGGACAGACATAAGGCAATTCTTGTGGGGGGCAGGAAGATATAGGCTGTTGGTTAACTAGGATCTGTGGCCTATCCTGTAGGAAGGGAAATGGGCAGACTAGATGGGCCTAGCGGTCCTTATCTGCCGTCAAAGTCTATGTTTCTATGTGTAACCCCCTTGCAAATGGGGGTTCCCAAAAGACTTCCAGGAGCTTGCTTGAATGCTCCAAGCCTGAATGGTGTTTGGTGTTTAAGCCAAATCAGTGAGTGTTTTTAGAACCTCTGGTACTGTCTCTTTAAGAGCTGTCTGCTTGCAGACATAATTAGTTTGTATGGGGGACTGTGTGTTTCTTTGATTGAGTACCACTCGAGCTGCTGCAATTCACTCCATTTTGCAGTCACTAGGGTGCAAAGGAACCTATCTGAAAGATGTAACTGTTTGCCAGAAACCATTTAGAGTAATAATGAAATTACAGTTTGTCTAACCTGCTTTCTTTGCAGTCAGAACTGTGTCTGCCTAGTTCCCATTCTGGTTTGAACTGCTGAACTGGACCAATCAGTGTGGGGTAAGCTAGCTCTAAAATGGTGCCTTGAATGAATCAGAACTTGGACTCATAATCTGAGCCAGCCACAAGAGGATTGTATGAGCAGTGACTCTGGGAGATGTAGTTTAGACTTGAGCCTTTTTGGACCAACAAGAGCAGTCTATTGTGATGACAACCAATCCAGTCAAGAACTGGAGGATTCAAAGGAAGTGCCAGGTTTGTCTGTTGGAGTTTCAGTTGAGCTCTGGCAGTGAAGAAGGAAGGAGCCCTATGCTTTTCCAGTGTGCAGTTTTAGTCGGGAAACATGTGTAAGGCAGAGTTCCGTCTGCAGCTTGTGTAACTCTGCTTGTTAGGACTGAATCCGTCCTGTGAAGAGATCAAAGGATATCTGAAGAGTAGAAACCAGGCTCACCCTATGAAGACTGGAGAAGTGCTGAATTGCACTCGGTCTGTCAGGAACTGAATGTGCTGTGTGTTCTCCGGGTATTGTGCAGTAATTGCGATCGGGATGAGAAGCAGCCTGCCTGGTATAGTACTTTCTGTTTACCATATAAATGTGTGAAGAGGCTTGTGTACCTCAAGTGAATCCTGCTGCCATTAAAGGACTTTTGCTATTGCTGTTCACCATATAAATGTGTGGCTTGGTTGGCTCAAGTGAATCCTGCTGCCATTAAAGGACTTTTGCCTGTTGCAGTTTGCCATATAAATGTGTGAGGAATCTCGTGGAGCTCAAGAGTAGCCTGCTGACACTGAAGGACCCTATCTTGTTTGGAGGTCGTGAGTACTAATTCAGGGGTCGCTCCTTTGAATTGCCACATTGAATCCAAATGGAATCACTGTACTGCCTGACTCTTTAAACTAATTTTCTTTCCTCTGTGGGAAAGACTCTACCAGCTACCGGTTTGGACTAGCCACTAGGGCTTGGGTACCCAGGGACAGTAACTGGTAGGGATAGGGCCTGTGCACAGAGCCATAGGTAGATGAGTAAAGTGATAAGCTAATTAACACTGATTTCCCCCTGTCATGTTATATTCCCCTAAATAAATCAGAGCTGCTTGTTTCCAAGAGTTATACTACCTAAGGTATTTGTCTATGTTAAGTATTGTACTGTGATTGTTGCACTGTATCTTATTTACAGGAGGTCCCAGTGCCTGAACCAGCCCTGGGGGATTAACTTATACTGTGAAGGTAATTCTGATATATTGTGTGGGCCACTGAGTGGGAAGAAGGGGGTTGCAGTGTCCCAGAGGGCTGTGACCAAGTAAGTTTAACTATTGCAAACCCCAGACCTCTGGGTGGGAGGCACCTGCCATTGGATCCAGGCCCCTCAACCTGTTGGTGGCAAATCAGGCAGGGGTAGTAGCCCCTGGGATAGCGCCATCTGGGGTTACATCTTGGAGGCTCACGCTGGGATTGTGTGTCCTCTAGTGGCCATATTCCCGAACCACTGTTCGAAAAAAAATGGGTACCCGACGGAGTGGCTGTGCACCGGCTGGTGGAGTGGTGTACTGGGGAGGAGATTGACCCCAAAATGCTATACTTATCCTGGACATCCCCTGGGTATCAATACGGACACTGTACAGAGAGTATTTCCAAGGTGGAAGGTTTACAAAACCCTGTGGTGGTGGGTCGGCATGCTAATCTGCTCACCCACACTTTCCTGGCCCTAGTAGGTTTAAGGATCCCATAGATAGCTTCAAAGTGCCACAGACCATTACCCCAGAGGGCCCTCACTACTGGAGTGATAACTAAGTGCATGTAAAGACCGGAGAATGAGCCCCCCCTGTCTATGAAACTTTTGAGGAGAATTTGCTAAATGGTTGCTGGGGAAAAGGAAACTGTGGAGGACTTGAGAAACTATTCTTGCCACCGGAGGTGTTCCTCCCCAACACCTCTCCAGTACCACGTGGTGGCTAGTTATTCAGCAGACTCCTATTTCTGCCACCTACATTAGTCACGACTCTTGAAGGTTGAGGGATCTTCTCTGTAGCACCACTCCCCACCCCCAAGGGAGGATGACTGGGAGACCTGGATAGACTATGTTGCCCCCAAGTGCTCAGAGATGGCAGTACTAGGAAGCAGCGAAGAGGGTTAGTGAGCCGAGGTCCTGCCTGGCTACCATCCGTGCTAGCAGGGCCAGTAACCCTGAAGTGACTGCACAGGCCTATCACCGAGGCCTTGGAGGAAATGTATGGGAGCCCAGATTCTGATGAGGATCTATGGTGGAGAGTAAGAAATGCACAACAGGTACCAAGGGAGTTGTTGTCTGTGTATGTATCTCGGCTGGAAAAATTGTTGCAAGAATGCCTCAGAAAGGGTAGTTTGCCAGTGATTGAACTGGACCCGAACCAGGCTGGACAGGATCCTTAAGTCTGCCCCTTCTCAAAACTGCTGTTGCTTCAGTTACACCTGGCAAATCGACTGGAATCCCACACCTCCTATGATGAGTTAATGAGAGAAATTCGAGGAGTTGAAAAAGGCGACTCGGAGGGACCTGCACCAATAGCTGCGGCACGACCCGAGTGACTGAGGGTGACCCATCAAGTGAAGTTCAGGGCAGAGGTTGACAGTCAATGAGTGCTCTGACAAGGAAAAGATATGCCACAATGAAGGAATCCGCTGAGAGAGATCCGGGAATTCAAAACAGTCCCTTTATGAAGGCCACGCCTGCAAGTACGGGCCCTGACCCATATCCAACTGCATCTGCTATGGGGTGGGGGTACCACCCATGTATCTCCTGCTGATAACAGCTCCAAACTCAATTCTTGACCATGGAAGTGGAGAAACTGACGAGATGTCTCCAAATGCTTATCACGCCGCAGACAGAGATGGCACCATGGTTTCCGAGTAGTACTCCCCCTGGCTCCCAGTGGATCCGCGCAGCTCAAACTCAGAAAGTATGTTTTGCTATAATTGCAGGAAGGATGGGCACATGAAGAGGGAATGCCGGTCCCCAAAAGACACTGACAAAGTTGCATAGGCTACAAGGAGAGCTTGGAGAACAAATCAGTGGTTAAGAGGTGCACAAAATGAGTCCCAGTGAGGGCACCAAAATGCTAACTCACGCCTTTTGTGGCAAGGTCATTTACCCAGGCCCCCACTACCGCCTCTCCAGACTGGTCCAGAATAGTGGGTCCCTCCATGGAGACCACTGTAAAATGAATGGAGTGTCTACAAGAGCTGTATTAGACAGTGGCTCCCAAGTGACAATTATGTTCCAAGATTGGTATCAGAAGCATTTGTCAGACTGCACTTACAACCATTAGAAGGACTGCATGTATGGGGGTTAAGTGAAGGCCTACCTCATTCTGGCTACATCCGACTGGCTGTTCTTCCCCACCTCCGTGGCTGGAGTGGCTGCAAGTAGAGACCCTAGCCTTAGTGTCCCCCCACTGGACCATGATGATGGTGTCCCTTTGTTGATTGGAACAAATGCTCATATGTTCGGAAGGCTGGCACAGTTATGTTATGAAAAACAGGGTCAAAGACTAGTAGAGCTTTAGAGTTCCAGCTTTAATTAAGAAGGCCTATGAGGCACAGAAATGCTGAAAAAATAGAACCAGAGGAACCGGTCGGAATTGTATGGAAGAAGGATCCTGAGTCTCTGATCCTGGCGCCAAATGCCCAGTGTACCCACAGGAGAGAGATCCGATCAGAAAGGATGTTAAGAATAAAATATTAATGTTGGATGCACCAGGCGATGGAAATTGCTAGAGAGGACTGCTGGTCAAGCCCTAGTATTTTGCCCGCTAGAGCCCATGCTTATGCCAGAAGGGTAATGGTCCAAGTTCATAATGTGTCTGAAAGAGACATTCGAGTAAATAGAGGTTGCATCCTGCTAATGTGCATTGGGCAGACACTGCAGTGCTACCCAGCAGCAAGAGTTCAAGGAAGAATGACAGAGTAACGAACCTGTTTGATTTCGGGCGACCCCCATTGCCAGCTGAATGGAAAGTGAGGATCAGTGAGAAGCTTGCCCAGAGAGACCAGGTGTTTTCTTTAAAGGAATGGGATCGAGGATGCGGGTAGGAGTTGAGCACAATATCCGCTGCATGACGAAAAGACCATTTCTGTGAGAGGTCTCGACGCCTGGCACCTGCTGACATAGATGATGTGAGACGCATCTGCAGAAGATGTTAGCTGCTGGTGTATACAAGAATCCAGAAGCCTTATGCTTCCCATTGTAGTAGTGAGGAAAAAGAATGGGACAGTAAGGATGTGTGTGGATTATCACCTTTAAACAACCGGACTATCCTGATCAGTACACAATGCCCGCATTCAGGATGCTTTGGACTTACTAAGCAGGAGCAAGTGGTTCTCTGTGTTGGATCTCAGTGGTACTACCAGATCCCGATAGTCCCAGAGGACCGTGAAGAAGACCTAGCTATCTGTCCGGCTCGGCTATGAATTCATGAGGATGCCTCAAGGGATTTCAGGTGCCCCAGCCACTTTTCAACGATTGATAGCATGCAGTGGGGGACATGAACTTACTAGAGTGCCTGGTATACCTAGATGATGTTATTGTGTTTTGGCAGCTCACTGGAGGAACATGAGAGCAGATTATTAAGGACATGGACCGACTGGAGGACTTTGGCCTTAAACTGTCCATTGATAAGTCAATTCTTTCAAACATCAGTAAATGTGGACACATAGTATCCACCGAGGAATAGAGACCAACCTAAGTAAAGTTGAGGCCTTGACCACTCCGGCCACAGCCCAAAAATCTAAAAGAACTGCAAAGATTCCTCGATTCTGTGGTTATTATCGGCGTTTCATCAAGGACTATTCAAGAGTGATCCCCTTTACTTAACCTTACTAAGGTATCCCCCAACCCACAAAAATACCAAAGTCAGCGTCCTCAAGACTGAAGAGTGTATTTTCATCCGGTGAAGTATTTGGGGCCCGCTGGACTCCTGATTTGAGACTGCTTTTCATGAGATCATATATTAACTTACCCATGCTCCAGTGCTGGCCTATGCCGATCCAAGAAAACCTCTACGTCCTGCACACTGATGCTAGCTTGCAAGGGTTGGGGGCTGTGTTGTACCAAGAAACACGAGAATGGCCTGAGACAAGTGGCCTTTGCCAGTAGAGCTGACCCCATCGAAAAAGAACTATCCTGTACATAAGTTAGAGTTCTAGCTTTGAAGTGGGCTATTTTGACCAATTCCATGAGTACTTGTATGGGGCTAAAATACTAGTAAAACTGACAATAATCCTTTGACCTATTTGCAGACCTCAGCTAAGTTGGATGCCACTGGCCACAGGTGGCTTCTGCATATCTACATATGACTATGCTCTACGAATACCGAGCAGGTCTGAACCACATAGATGCTCATGCTCTCTCCGGAGGCCTGTTCCCCAGAATGATTGGGTCCGATTGGCAGAACCTGACATTGGGCACTCTGCCAAGTTTGACAGGGAGGTGCAAATGTCCACAGACGCATGTGGACTGCATGGTGGATTGCTTGGGACCCTCTGAGAATTGCATACCTGCTGCTTATGCTACTTTTCTGCAATAGACATTGGTGCACGGCCTCAGCTGGACAATGACAGTATTCGGCGGCTCAATCTCATGCATCCTATGATCAAATCAGCTATGAAGCCCTCTATGCAGGAAAATATGTGTCAAATTACGCCCACTGATTTGAGAACTGCAATGTTATACAAAGAAGGTCCTAAGTTGAAACTGATCAATAAACTGTTATACAGAGAAACAGTAGACAGAGGAGGACAAGTAGACAAACAACAACTGGCTGCCCACTGCCTTCTCGAGACTCAGTATTGAGGTCCTGCACAACCACATGGGCACCTTGGTATAGACAGAACACTTGACTTGGTGAGATCCAGATTCTATTGGCCTAAGATGGGGCGATGTGAGCAACACATTGAACTTGTAGTCGCTGCTTACAGAGGAAAGCTTTGCCCCAGAGGGCTGCCCCCTTGTTAACATAACCACCAGTGCACTCATGGAGCTGGTCTGTATTGATTTTCTGAGTTTGAGTCAGATCAAAGAAATATCAGTAATGTGCTGGTGGTCACTGACCATTTCACGAGATATGCCCAAGCTTTCCCACAAAGACCAGAAAGCATCCACTGTAGCCAAAGTACTTGTAAAACTTTTTGTTCACTAAGGGGCTCCACAAAGAATCCATTCTGATCAAGGGAGACTTTGAGAGTCGTCTGATCAAAGAGATGCTTTCTCTGTGGGGAGTGAGAAAGTCCAGAACCACTCCTTACCACCCCAGGGGACCCACAGCCTGAACGTTTCAGCACTTTGCTAGATATGCTAGGCACCCTGCACCCAAATGACAAGACTAGATGGAGCCAACAAATTAGCACCCTGGTACATGCTTATAACTGCACCAAAAGTGATCCCACTGGGTTCTCCCCTACCTGATGTTTGGAAGAGAAACTCGACTACCGGTAGATGTGTGTTTTGGGGTCTCTCCTGATGGGTTCAAGCTGACAACTATTTACAGTATGTGCAAAGTTAAAGGCCCAGCTAACTCATGCGTACCAACTGGCTCAAACCATGGCTACCAAAAGAAATCTGGCCAACAAAAAAGGTATGATAAAAAGGTGAAAGCACAGGAACTCAGGAGGAGATCGGGTATTGCTAAGAAATCTGGGACTGCATGGCAAGCACAAGATTGCTGACAGATGGCACCATCTTCCTCACATTGTAGTGGGCAAACTAGATGATCTGCCAGTGTACAAAGTAAGGCCTGAGAATAATTCAAAAGATGTAAAAACAATGCATAGAAATCATTACGCCCATTGGACAAATCTTAATTGAGTCTGAGCCCTAGAAGATGCCCCTCTGGACCAGTGACTAGAGCTGCTGCTAAGAAAAGATCGAAAGTCTGCACCTACAGAAGCAAAGTTAAAGTGTTCCCCTCCACAAGTCCCAGTTGAGCATGACTGTCAGTCCATATCGGAAGAAAGTGGAGTGACTTTGAATACTATCCTTCTTACGAACTGAGTCAGTTGTTTTGGGGCAATCCCTAGTCAATACTGGAGATGACTGGGCCTTCTGGACTGTCAAGCCCCCAGCTTAGTCCCTGGAGCCAATGCTCCCAGAAATTGAAGTGCAAAGCATCAGATCAGATGAAATGGAATCATTGTCCATGGTTGAACTGTTTGAGCTTTCAGGGGAGGAAAATGATGGATTGGGTCAGACTGGTGATACACCAGAACAAGAAGAGTATTTTGAGGGCCCTGACAGTCCACTGCCAGTGTCCAGCTCTCCATCAAGCCAAATGTTGTGGACTGAGAAACTGTAACTTCTGGAGCTGAAAGTGCCCCAAGTTCTAACCTCTCTACCCCATGGAGACTCCTGACAAGTGAGGACAATGCTGAAAATGAGGCTCAGAGTGCAGAGACTGTAACAGTTCCCCCTAGAAAGACTGAGTGCGAGCTGTAAAGCCTGTGGTGCACCTCAGTTATGATTCCCTAGGCTGGCCAGTGGATCTGCCTCTCAATGTTGTCCATAAAGGGTGTATGTGTCCCGAGCTCATTGCCCAAACTGAGCGTCAGTGCTAACTCAAGTTACTTGTGTTGCCCTCTAAGTATGGTGCCCTTGCCCCATCCAGCCCCAAGGTAACTGATAGGGAAGGGCCCCTCTCTTCTGGTTTCATGTACAAGAGGTAATAACTTGAGTTATGATACAATGTGTATGTAATACTGTGTAAGAGTGACGTACTGCAGTGTTTCGAAATGTGTTCTTGGTAAAATTATATATTGACTGATGATTACATGTGTGAGCCTAATGCAAATGTATATGGTTGCAGTTAAAACCTATGGGGTTACTTGCTTGTGGACGTCCAAGCTTTCCCAAACCAGGAAGAGTATAACCCCCTGTAAATGGGGTTCCCAAAAGACTTCCAGGAGCTTGCTTGAATGCTCCAAGCCTGAATGGTGTTTGGCGTTTAAGCCATTTATCAGTGAGTATTTTTAGAACCTCTGGTACTGTCTCTTTAAGAGCTGTCTGCTTGCAGACATTATTAGTTTGTATGGGGGACTGTGTGTTTCTTTGATTGAGTACCACTCGAGCTGCTGCCAATTCACTCCATTTTTGCAGTCAATAGGAGTGCAAAGGGAACCTATCTGAAAGATGTAACTGTTTGCCAGAAACCATTTAGAGTAATAATGAAATTACAGTTTGTCTAACCTGCTTTCTTTGCAGTCAGAACTGTGTCTGCCTAGTTCCCATTCTGGTTTTGAACTGCTGAACTGGACCAATCATTGTAGGGTAAGCTAGCTCTAAAATGGTGCCTTGGGACGAATCAGAACTTGGACTCATAATCTGAGCCCATACAAGAGGATTGTATGGGCAGTGACTCTGGGAGATGTAGTTTAGACTTGGCGCCTTTTTGGACCAACAAGAGCAGTCTATTGTGGTGACAGCCAATCCAGTCAAGAACTGGGAGGAACTCAAAGAAGTGCCGGTTTGTCTGTTGGAGTTTCAGTTGAGCTCTGGCAGTGAAGAAGGAAGGAGCCCTGTGCTTTTCAGTGTGCAGTTTTAGTCGGGAAACATGTAGGCCCAGAGTTCTGGTCTGCAGCTTGTGTAACTGCTTGTTAGGACTGAATCCAGTCCTGTGAAGAGAATCAAAGGATATCTGAAGAGTAGAAACCAGGCTCACCTGTGAAGACTGGAGAAATTGCTGAATTGCACTCGGTCTGTCAGGAACTGAATCTGCTGTGTGTTCTCCGGGTATTGTGCAGTAATTGCGATCGGGATAGAGAGCAGCCTGCCTGGTATAGTACTTTCTGTTTTACCATATAAATGTGTGAAGAGGCTTGTGTACCTCAAGTGAATCCTGCTGCCATTAAAGGATTTTGCCTGTTACTGTTCACCATATAAATGTGTGAGAGGCTTGGTTAGCTCAAGTGAATCCTGCTGCCATTAAAGGACTTTTGCCTGTTGCAGTTTTGCCATATAAATGTGTGAGGAGTCTGTGGAGCTCAAGAGTAGCCCTGCTGACATTGAAGGACCCTATCTTGTTTGGAGGTCGTGAGTACTAATTCAGGGTCGCTCCTGTTGAATTGCCACATTGAATCAAATGGAATCACTGTACTGCTGACTCTTTAAACTAATTTTTCTTTCCTCTGTGGGAAGGGCCCTACCAGCTGCCCGCAGTTTGGACTAGCCACTAGGGCTTGGGTACCCAGGGACAGTAACTGGTAGGGATAGGCTAATGCACAGAGCCATAGTGAGATGAGTAAAGTGATAAGCTAATTAACCTGATTTCCCCTGTCCTTGTTATATTCCCCTAAATAAATCAGAGCTGCTTGTTTCAGCAAAGTTATACTGCCTGAGGTATTTGTCTATGTTAAAGTATTGTACTGTGATTGTTGCACTGTATCTTATTTTACAGGAGGTCCCAGTGCCTGAACCAGCCCTGGGGTAAGTGTATACTGTGAAGGTAATTCTGATATATTGTGTGGGCCACTAGTGGGAAGAAAGGGGGGTTGCAGTGTCCCAGAGGGCTGTGACCAAGTAAGTTTAACTATTGCAAACCCTGACCTCTGGGTGGAGGCACCCGCCATTGGATCCAGGCCCCCTCAACCTGTTAGTGGCAAATCAGGCAGGGGTAGTAGCCCCTGGGATAGCGCCATCTAGGGGTTACATATGTAAAGTCCCAGAGTACGTGGACCCCGATGGAAGCTCATTTCCATATCAACGTTCTAGAATTGAGGGCGGTTCTCTATGCCCTGCAGGCCTTTCAGTCAGTAATCCCACCATGTACTCCTCTGCTTCAGACAGACAACACGGCGGTGATGTATTACCTCAACAAACAAGGAGGCGTACACTCTTACCCCCTTTGCAGGGAGGCCATGAGGGTGTGGGATTGGGTAATCGGACACGGCGTGAATCTGATCACTGTGCATGTTCCCGGGGTGGACAACACGATTGCAGACGGTCTGAGTCGCTCCCAGGCCAGAGTCTACGAGTGGGAACTTCTTCAAGAGGTAGCAGAGGATCTGTTTCTCCGATGGGGAACTCCAGAACTAGACTTGTTCGCATCCCCATCCAACGCAAAACTGCCCAATTTTTGCTTGCTAGATCCTGGGCCTGATGTTTTCTGGCGAGATGTGTTGTCCCTCTCCTGGGCGAACAGATTCCTCTACATTTCCCTCCTTTCCCGTTGATCCAGAGAGTTCTTCTCAAACTGCGCAGGGAGCACGCAATGATGATCCTGGTGGCCCCGTTCTGGCCCAGACAGATCTGGTTCCCTTTGCTGATGCAGCTATCCCGGGAACCCCTGCTCCCGTTGCCGTTCAGCTCCCATCTCTTGTCTCAGGAGAAAGGTTCACTGGTCCACCCGGACTTACGCTCACTGAACCTGCATGCATGGCTCCTAGAGACATAGCCATCTTGCATCACAGGGTCTGCAAGAGGTTGCAGAAGTTCTTTCTGCAGCCAGAAAGCTAACAGCGCATCTGACGTATGCCATGAAATGGCGTTTTTTATTTATAGTGTGGGGATACGATTTTTCCCTTTAGGTTGTCAGTGGGGTGGTGTTGGACTACCTGCTCTCCCTCTTTCATTCGGGTCTAGCCTACTCCTCTATCAGGTGCCTTTGTGCCATTTCTGCCTACACCTTCCGGTGGGACAGCTCAGTGGCTCAATTAGGCGCTCCTCGGGAATTTCTGAGAGGTGTTACACCTAGGCCTCAATTAGGGACCCTGTGCCTCCATAGGATTTGCTCTTTGTCCTGGAACAGCTCATGCTTCCCCTCACCCTCGACCTCCGAGGATTCGAGCTATGTTTTCTGTCATGGAAAGCGTTATTTTTAGTTATGTTACTTCAACGAGAAGAATTTCTGGCTTCACGCTCTCATGTGCAAAGAGTCTTATTTAGTTTTTCACGGGACAGAGTATCCCTGAGGACGAACCTAAATTTTTGCCTAAGGTGGTCTCTTCCTCACTCTAAATCAGGACATTGACCTACCAGTCTACTTCCGAGTTACTCGAATAGAGGAGGCTCTGCTCCACACCTGGATGTTCACCGAGCCTGAGGCATTATCTCAACAGAACTAAACCTTTTCCGTAGTTCTGAGCAACTTTTCGTTTCCTTCTCTGAGAGGATGATGGGCCAATCTGTATCCAAACAGTCCCTGTCTCGCTGGCTTGTCCAGTGTATTTCATACTGTTATGATATCAAACAAAAGCCCCTCCGGGAACAGTCGGGGTCATTCTACTAGGGTGTGTACCTCCTTTGCAGCACTCAAGCGTCTCCACCTCTGCTATATGTGCTGCAGCCACTTGGAGCTCTGTGCATACCTTTATCAGGCATTATAGCCTGGACATCGCCTCTCGGCGAAGAGCCGGTTTTGGCCTGGCGGTGCTACAGGGTCTCCTGTCCTAGGTTCAGGACCTGGAAGGTACTTCCTATTTTCCTCCTCCCGGAATTTCTGGCAGCGTTACTGCTTGGGAATCAGTCCTAATGGTGTAACCTGCTGCAAGAGCTGTGTCTTGAAGTAAGATAGTACAGTTACGTAAGAACTTACCGTAACAGTAGATCTTCAAGAACAGCTCTTGCAGAAGGTACCTTCCCGCCCTCCTTCCCCCTTGGAGGAGGCATGGCTTTGCCTTTTCTTTTAGGGATTTTCTTCCCTTATTATCTTCTGACGAAGGATCCTCGGTCTCCCATTCTGATGTCATCCTGTGGCCGGGGTCTCGGGCGCGGGAGAACCTGGGGAATCTGGTGGGACCAGCCCCTTATGTACCACGCCTGGCGGTAGGCGGGGACCCGTGATCGACGTCGGGGGCGGTCCCCGCTGAAGATGGCTAGCTAGAATTTTTCTGTGGGGTCCTGACGCGTGCCGGCTACAGTCCTAATGGTGTAACCTGCTGCAAGAGCTCTTCTCGAAGATCTACTGTTACGGTAAGTTCTTACGTAACTGTACTTTCTTCACCTCCTGACAAGGACTCGTGTCAACTCAGTTAATTTGGGCGCAGAATTTATTCTTCTTGTGCATTACGTTCCCTCAGTTACGTCTTGCACATGAGCGCCTTTGAAAAAGCTTCTCTTTTGGATTTAGAAAGGGTCCTCCAGGATGTTCAAGATGCAACCCTGAGGATGAAGCTCCTGGATAAAGTGTGGATGGGGAAATCCTCGTGTCGCCACGCCCTTCAGGCTACTTACGACTCGGATTCAGTGGAGAGAGTAGCTGCCATGGGGATCTGCCTCTGACGCCTCTCCTGGCTCCATATAGCGGGACTAGCACAGGATATATAATCCTCACTGTTGGACACGCCTTTCAGGGGTTCCGTCCTCTTTGGCGGCGATGTGAAAGACATCATTACCAGGCTACAGGAGAGCAGACGCTTCTTGTGGGATATCCATTCCTTATACAAGATGGGCCAGAAAAAAGCAGACTTTTCGCCGCCAAAGAAGGTGGAACAAATCCCAGGCTAAGCGTCAGGCAAAAAAACGCACACCTGGCTTGGGAGCTCAAACCAAACTGACCAAATTTCAAAAACAGGCCTCTGGGGCAAAATCTCCCCCCCCCCCTCAGCATCCTGACTCCTTTCCCCTCCTTCCGCTACCTCCAGTACCTCAGGAGGAACCGGTCGGAGGGAGGTTTGGCCTCCAACTGGAAGACTGGAGGTCTGTCACCGCAGAAAATTGGGTGCTTCAGCTCATCCAACGAGGTCACTTGATAGAATTCAGCAAAATTCCAGCCCCTCAACCGCCAGGACGGTCCTTCTATCCCTGGGATCAGTTCACCATAGTCTCTCAGGAGATCCAGGCACTTCTTCTAAAGAAGGCCATAGAGCCCGTACTGTTAAACCAAATAGGAAGGGGATTCTACTCCCATTTCTTCCTGGTTCCAAAGGAAACTGGTGACCTGAAACCGATCCTGGACCTCAGCACACTAAACATCTTCACAGAGTACAAGAAGTTTCATATGTTGACCCTTCAGGGGCTCCTTCAACATTCTTGGCTGTGCTCCCTGGACATGCAGGATGCTTACCTGCATATCCCTATCCTCCCGGCCCACCACCGCTTTCTCCGCTTTGTTTTCCTAGAGAAGCATTTCCAATTCCGAGCACTCCCTTTTGGCTTTTCTCCCCCCCCCCCCAAGTGTTCACTGAATGCCTGGCAGTGGTGGCAGCCTTTCTGCGCCACCAGGGCATTTATGTCTTCCCGTACCTGGATGACTGGCTCCTCTCAGCACCCTCTCCTACCAGCCTGACAGAGTCTCTCTCTTTCACTTTGAGCTTGTTTGCTTTACTGGGCATATTGGTCAATTTTCCCTAGTCCCAGCTAGTACCCTCACAGAGGCTCCAGTTCATTGGAGTTGTATTAAACACAGTTCAGGGCAAGACTTTCCTGCCATCGGATCGGGCCCGAGACCCTTGCTTCTCAAGCCACACTTGTGGCACAGGCCCGATGGATCCCAGCACACTCGGTGCTTCGTTTATTGGAACTGATGGTGGCCGTCATTTCAATGGTCCCAATGGCCAGGCTTCACATGAGGGTCACCCAATGGTTTCTTCGAGTCCAGTGGGACCAGAGAACGAATGACATGAACCAAAAAGTCATGATCTCCAACAGCCTCCAGAGAGATCTCTGCTGGTGGCAGGATCTCTCAAACTTGTCGAAGGGGATTCCTTTCCTGCCGGCAGTTCCTTCTCAAATTCTCACTATGGATGCCTCAGATCTGGGCTGGGGAGCTCATCTGGGGTCTCACAAGACAGAGGGGTCTTGGTCTGACCAGGAGCTGATGCTCCACATCAATGTTCTGGAGACCAGGGCGGTTCTTCACGCATGCCAGACATTCCAGTCTCTGCTGGTTCCAGGACCTCTCTTGGTACAGATGGACAACATGTCCACAGTCTGATACATAAACAAACAGGGGCGAACCAAATTATACCCTCTTTGCCGAGAAACCAAGAGGGTGTGGTATTGGGCGATTCAGCACAACCTTTACCTGAGAGCGGTTCATATTCCGGGCATTTCCAACATCCTAGCAGACAGTCTCAGCCGATCAGTGGTGAGGGCCCACGAGTGGGAGCTAAAGTCAGAGGTAGTAGAAGATCTCTTTCTTCGATGGGGTTGGCCAGAGATGGATCTGTTAGCCTCCCCTTACAATGCAAAACTACCTGTCTTCTGCTCGCTCGTTCCCGGGCATGGTGCTTTTTGGCTAGACGCACTGTCTCTTTCGTGGACAGGGAGGTTTCTATACGTCTTTCCTCCCGTTCCTCTCATTCAGAAGCTTCTGGTGAAACTTCAGCAAGAGGGGGCCCATGCAATCCTGATTGCTCCTCTTTGGCCATGCCAAATTTGGTTCCCTCTTCTGCAACACTTGGCACTGGAACCCCCGGTTCCTCTGCCCATTTCCTACGACCTTCTGACTCGGGAGCAGGGCACCCTGGTGCATCCAAGCCTTCAGTCTCTCAACCTTCATGCGTGGCACCTGTGGACATAGTGATTTCTCGTTATGAGGTCTCTTCGCAGGTTGCATATATTCTAGTGGAGGCCAGAAAACCCTCCACTAGATCCACCTACACTATGAAGTGAAAGAGATTCACGATATGGACCCAAGCAAGGAGCTGGGATCTATTTTCTTGCTCAGCATCCAAGGTTCTAGAGTACCTCACACACTTGACTTAGCCTTAGCTATTCCTCCATTAAGGTCCACCTCTCTGGGGTGTCGGCCTACCACCTCCCCGGTGGAGGGCAAAACCTTGTCTCAGTTGGAGGTTGCCAAAACCTTTGTGAAAGGCATCCTTCATTTGAAACCTCCGATCCAGAATCCTTGTCCTCCCTGAGACCTGAATTTCATGGTCGAGAAGCTGACCTTACCACCGTTTGAACCAGCTTCTTCTTGCGACTTACGCTTCCTTTCCTGGAAGACCTTATTTTTAGTCGCTGTTACTTCGGCCGGAAGGGTTTCCGAATTACAGGCCTTCGTCTGTAAAGAACCTTATTTGATTTTTCATAAGGACCGAGTAGTCCTTTGGACTAACCCTTCTTTTTTGCCCAAAGTAGTTTTAGAAACCACTTTGAACCATAACGTGGAATTACCTGTGTACTATCCACAGTATTCCAATGGGGGGAGCACCTGCTGTACACCCTTGACGTGCACCGGATCCTGAGGTACTACATGAGCAGGACTAAAGAAGTTAGGAAATCTAGCCAACTGTTCATAGCCTTTGCCTCTCAGTGCCAGGGCAAGGCTATTTTCAAGCAGACCATCTCCAGATGGCTCGCTAACTACATCCATTTTTCGTACAAGAAATATGGGAAGTCCCTTCCAGGGGCAGTCAAAGTCCACTCCACCCATACCTTGGCGACCTCTACTGCCTTTTTTAGGATTGTGTCCACGGCAGACATCTGTGCTGCGGCCACCTGGTCATCTGTTCACACCTTCACTAAGCATTACAGTCTGGACATTGCCTCTCAGCGTAGAACTGGCTTTGGTCTTGCGGTCCAGCAAGGCCTTCTGTCGTGATTACTCATGGTGACTTCTCCTCCTCCCAGATGCACCTATGCCTTATTTTTCTTTGGGACTGCTTGGTATTCAGTCCTATATGTAAAGATCTACTGCAGGAACCCTCTCAAAGTAAGATACAACAGTTACGTAAGAACTTACCGTAACAGTAGATCTTCAAGAGAGGTTCCTGCAGTAGGTCTAGTTTCCCTCCCTCCGTCCCCCAGTTTTTGGATGCTTTACTTTCCATCCTATCTAGTCCAGCTGGACTAGAGAGGAAGCAGGGTCTTGAGAGTTCACTCCGGTTTTCTCCTTACCTATCTTTAGGTCTCCGTTGGAAAAGAACTGGTGAGCGGGCACGGGACTGCCCCTTTTTATAGTCGGACTGATGTCCCGACGCTGATGATTGTTATCTACAAGTTTGCCGTGCGGACCTGATGCCAGGGGGCGAAATCCTATATGTGAAGACCTACTGCAGGAACCTCTCTCGAAGATCTACTATTACGGTAAGTTCTTACGTAACAGCTATTTATTTTGAGATGCTTTTTCTTCAGTAGTTTTCCCTATCTCTGCTGTTTCTGTATTATCTTGTGTAGGTATAATTTGTGCTGGCATCAATGTGATATCCATTTGTCTTAAGATTTCTTGTTGGTCCCAGATTGTATCTACTACTGAGCCTAATTTAGTGTAAAGTAGGACATAAGCCATGTGTTCCTTATTTGGAGGTCTTATAATATGTATTTTTGTTTCCATATGTTTCACGTGTAAAATGTGCAATACTAATCTTTTTAGATTCTCTCCCATTTCTTCTTGTAATCTATTGATCCCATAGAGTTCTATGAGGTATTCCATTTCTGTCCCTTCTAGATCAAAACACTTGTATGTGATATTCGGCTTATTTTTGTTTTCCAGCAATTCCTTCCCTGACTTCTCCTCCAGTGGGTTAATGCTGGGTGGCATCTGGCTGGTCTCGACCTCCCTAACGACTCCCAGTAACCTAGTTTCTATATTCGCTTGCATTGTTCTATTCTCTCCATTCTTATTTCTATATTCTGATGTCTTTCTATCCTTGGAGGGTGTATATACCTTCTCACTTTCTTTTAGTTCCAGTTCCTTTATCCCTTCCTATTTAATTTCTTCTTACTCTGGATTATTTGGGGTAAAATCTCCCAAGTAGTATCCTCTTTCTGTTTTCCTTTGTCACTCATGTTTTTATGTTTCTTTATTTTTTTAGCTCTCTGATGGTTTCTTTTAGATCCCGTGGTTGTGTGTTTACTCTTTGTTTTATCTATACCTTCCTTACTTTGGCCCAAAATGTATATGCAGGGTAAATTTTTGTCAAGTGGTGGGGGTAAGTTCACCTGGGTAGCCTTGTTCTCTCTCTCTCTCTCTCTCTCTGGGTCCCGTCTTTAATCTCCTTAATAGTCTCATTAATATAGCAGGATAGGTCTGCTACTATCTAATCTTTCTGGTAGAGATTATCCAAAATTGTTCTGTTGTAGAATAGGCAATTTCTGATGTTATCCATCTCGTCCTTAATTGCAGTGAGATTTTCCAAAATTATTATATTAGCAAAGTAAGGACTTTTGATAATTTCAGTGAGTTGTTTGGGCAGGGAACTAGAGGAGACAGTGACCTTCCGCTGTAAAGTGTTCTTTATTAAAATGTGGGCCTATTTTGTTCCTAGGATAAGAATCTATATTGTTTCTGAGATCTATACTCTCACTACAACTGCCAAATTCTCCTTGTATTTTCTCTAGATTTTTCAAACCTTCTATGACCTTACTTAGATCCTATGTTGATTTCATTTCATCCCCATTCACCACTGTGCTTAGTTTTCCTTCTCTGTCGTCTCTGTCCTTTTGGTCAAATATATTAGGTGACCTCAGGATATGTCTGAGGAAAACTGACAGTTGTCGCTACTATCACTACTATATTGATCATATGTTTCTAAACTGGTTTCATTTTGTCTTTCGCAGGAGGAATGACCTGATGGTAAGTAGGGCTCAAAGGATTCATAAGAAGCCCATCCATAAGAGTCTAATGAGATTCCTTCCATTAAACGCATCAATTTCGCATTGCGCTGTGCTTTGACTGCATATCCTAAATTCCTTTCTTCCTCTTTTCCTTCTCTATAGCTAGGGAGCGCTAACTGACTAGGGGTACTTGTATAATTGTTATGATGCAGCTCTGGAGGTGCCAAGGGTTTGGAATCCTTATGCCACATTTCTGTGAGCTTAAATTGTAAGGGATCTTCAGTGTTTATCCACTTTGAATTTCTCCCTTTAGTTTCCTTATGTCTTAATTTACTATGCCTCTCCTGTTGACTTTTTTCCATTTTGTCTCTCTCTCCCTTATTCACAACCACTCCCCCACTTCTAGTTTGCAGCACCTAAAAGAAGTGTGGTGATAACCAGGAAGAGGTGGTAAATCGCAATGTATCGAGGGGGAAACCTCAAAAGTGGGGAGGAGAACAACATTTTATTTCCTGTGTTAGTTGTACCCTCAGTCAAACAGGAGTAGTAAGTTTTATATCTGGTGAAAAAATGTTTATATTGGTCCCTTAGCTCGATGATGCACACTGTACTGCTAGAGTAATCAGAACAGAATGCAATAGAAACATAGAAATGTAAGAATTTGACATCAGATAAGGACCGCTTGGCCCACCTAGTCTGCCTATTTCCCTACCTAATGGATAAGCTGCAGATCCTAGTTAACCATGTATCCACAGTCCTCTCTGTGAAATAAATACTTCTTCGCATTACCTCTGAGCCGTCTTCCCATTATCTTCAAATTGTGCCCCCTTGTTCTTGCACATCTCTTTTTCTGAAAGTCAAAAGAAGGAAGTTCAGTGAAATTCATTGCAGTTCTCTTTAGGAAGTTTCTTAAAAATAAATTTTTCCTAGGGAGTCTCAATGAAAGGCACAAGTGCGCAAATGTGCAGGTGCAAAAAAATCCAAACTACCTGCAACCTCAAAGCAATAGAACTTAGTTCAAATAATTTAAATCTAGTGTGCAGGACTCAAACAGAAAAAAGAAGCCCACAGGTCAAAGTCTCTAAGGCAGAAAAAACTTTGCACTTCTTTTGCTCCTTACAGATAGGTAGAAAAAAACAGTTCCGGGTTCAAAAGTTCGAGAATGGAGTGCCTTTAGGTTCTAAAGTTCTGAAAGCTGCACCTGATTTCACCTGGTTTCTTAAGTGCCTTGTTACTTCCTTTCCTCTGTTCCTAATAGTGGGAGTTGGAACTTCTCTTTTCTCCACGTTACCAATGTTATAAGATGCCGTATCCACAAGCAAGTCCTTTATGTAGGGTGTGAAAAGGAAAATATCTCCAACTCCGCCCGCCAGTAATTTGGTATACAACAGGCATATGGTGAGTTTCACTATAAACAAAAGAAAGCAGCCAGGGTAACTTCAAGTGCATAAACCCTCAAAGATATAAAGCTATGCAGAAGAATTTGTAGAGAAAAGCTTCCCTTAAATAGAACCTAGTTATAGTTTCCAAAATACCAACTGCACTTACTTCTGGCCTTCGTTTAATAAAACACTTGATAGCAATATAGGTACCATGTCATCCAATGAATCAACACAGTCTCAGCATGGAGGCTTGAACTGCTATCATGTGGTCACATAGGCTGCTTTCTTGACTGTTCTTCGGCAGCTTGTAGTATCCAATTTCGCCGAACCAAGTAGACAGCAAAAACAGCTCAAAAACAAGCAGTACTAGCTAGCATAAGAGCAATTCAGCTTAGCCTGAAACATCTCTCGAAATAGCAAGGTAGCAAGATAGCGAGAGTTCGTTTAGCAATAGGAGTAGTTTCACTGTGAAGAAGTGGCGTCTGACGTATATACTCCCCTAGGTGAGGTAACCCAATTTACATATGGCGCAAAAGTAAAATCAAACTTTCTGCTTTAAAAAAAAAAAAGGAATAATCCAGACAACCAGAATTTAGTACCCGAAGTGCAAACATAAAAAAATGAAGTATATTGCACACAGAAAACGAAATTGTGTGAATACAAATATCACAGTCAGAAGAAAGTTCAGTGAAATTCAATGCAGTTCTGTTTAGGAAGTTTCTTAAAAAGAAATTTTTGCTAAGAAGTCTCTGCTTCATATCCACCTCTCTCTCTAATATAGTGGCTTTAGGATATCACTATCATGTCTATGGCCTACAATCCATGGTAGAGAAATAAAGTGGTGACATTTCTCTCAGTTTTTCTTTCCATTTCTTTCCAGCACTCTAATCCAGCAATTGCCTTCCTTGTCATGCACATTCACTGTCTCTCCCCAGCCTCAGCCTTTCCAAAGGGCCCCTCCGTTAACCGCAATGCACCGGTCTTCACCAGCTCGAGCCTCCTCCTGCGGGAACAAAAGACACCGGGGAAAACAAACACTGGCTGAGGGGCACAAGAAAGCCTTGTAAGATCTGCTAATTTATTAGACTGGTGGCATAACTTTTCTAAAGGAAAATGAAGCATTTAGCAAACCCTGCTCTCACAGCTTCAAGTAACAGTCATAGAATTGCCACAGGGCCACCGATGCATGTGGGCAATTCCCGCTTTTATGCTAGTCTTCTTAGGCCCAAACTGGACATCGCCACTGTATGGAAAATAAGAAAGTGAAGGACTCAACGCCACACACTCTAAAATTAAGAAAATAATACAAATAATAAAGGTCGGTGCCGCAGATATGGTGCCAAGAACTTATGCCGTCGAAAAACCATACGGCGTTGAGCAAAGAAAGATGGTGAATGGAACTACGCAGGAGAAATGCTGTGCTGCTTCCACGATGAGATGTTGCCTTAATGGTGGGAAAGACAGAACCAAGGAGGAGGGGGGCCAGTGTCGGTTACTGGCCACTCCATGAGTACCACTTAATATGTCTGCCTCTTGGGCAGCGCTATCCCTGACATCGGCTCCGTCACTTCAAAATTCTTAAAGCTAAAGCTCCCTTGGTGGATCTGCACCTCTGAGACCCAATAGTGATGAATGGTAAAGATATTTGGGAAGATCAAGAATTATGTTGAGTACGCAATTTAATTTTTTTTTCAAGTTTTGAATGTAGTGCTCCACTAAGAGAGGGGAGGGAGAGAGTGGAACGGAGGGAGCAGTGATGGGTATGGTGAGGGCAGTTTCAGGCAGATATGCAGATTACACTTATCTGCTTGGTCAGCTGGTGCTTTTCTATTGGTTTGAACATCCAAGATATTGTTCCTGGATGTAAAGTCCTCTGATTTGTTGTCCATGGCTTGACTTGCTGTAAGCAGAGCTGCATTTTTATGGTTCACGTATTCCAGCCCCCAACAGCCTCTCTTACACTTCAGTGTTGTGGCCCATCATGTCTTGTGTTTTCACACGATTGCCTGAGTTTTCTGCTCTTTGCATTGTAGACCATAGCAATATTCATCAAGCAGTTAGGGACTATAATGGCAGCTTTTTTCACCTATCAGTTGGGGCAGTTTGCTGATGGGTATTTAAAGTTTTACGTTAATAAAATGCAGTGTTATAGGATTTCTAAGGACACATCTTGTTCCTCTGCTTTTCACTGAAGATTACTGCTTTTTGCCCTTCCCGATTATATTTAAAGAAAAATAGGTGACGGTATTTTCTCTTTGTCAGTGCTAGGAAGGAACTCGGTGGACCAGTGGTTGTCTTTGCTTCCCTATATGTTGCTGTATGCGTGTATAATGTTGGATCTGCTTCCAACTAATTATGAGGTGTATATTCCCAGTGCTTAACAAATGCTGGGAGACAGGACTGAAAGTACACCTCTATACATATACCAAGTGGTTCTTCATAATGAACCAGCTGGGGGTCTGTTATTATTTAACAGGGTATGGTGAGGAGGCCTGCAAATTCTCAAAGGCTCGTTCACAGCAGACTCACGTGATACTTCTGAGCAAGTTCACATATATTTAGCCAAAGAATCTAACATAAAAGCAGCAGAACAGTGGGTGGCCTTTTTCAGAGGGAGAAGTACTGGAGCTGGCTTACCCTTTTGCAATAAGTAGGCCAGAGGGCACCTAATTATTTCAGAGATCCTTTTAGTGCTTAACTGCTCCTTGGGGGAAGAGGGGTGGGGTTGGGGGGCTTAGGGGCACTGTCTACCGACTTGTAGCCCTGTCAGTCAAATTGGGGGGTGCTGCCACCTGTAGCTTATATCCATGGGCAACTGTTATTTTGGCTCAGCGTTTCAAACAGTCTAGGTGTTTTACTCATTTCTTCTAGCAGTCTGTTAGGATGAGCTGGGTGTGTTCTTTTACTGCTTGGTTTCATGCTGTAAAATATAATCTACCTCTGAAAAAATGGAAGTGAGATTTGCCGTTTCTTGTTGCCACCCGCAGGAGAACATTATTAAAAACAAGAACAAAATAACATGTCAGTACATGAGCAGGACTTGTCAGGGTTTTCCACCAAACTGTTTTCAATTTAAAGCTCTGAACTTAGAACAGTGGAAGCTATTAAAATGGGAAATTACAAGCTCAGATTCCTGAGCTGGACCAGCCATGTCACAATGCTGTAGCTGACAGTAGGACATGTTCTCATTCTCTCCTATCACTAGCCCTCTCTTCACGTTGCCAACCATAACAGAGCTTGGCTTTCATGTGAAAAAGAGAGAGATATATGATCATTAAAAAGCAAGATACAAACTGGCAGCCTTCAGGACTGGGGAGAGAGGGTTGAGTTAATCCTTAGACGTAGATGTGTTAGCAGTAGCGCAGTTTTACCAAGACATTGCCCTCTGGATCCTAGTGGTTGAGAATTTCTACTGCTGCAGGTGTGGGCAGTTTAAGACGTAGGCTCATGTTTCCATATCTGATCCACCTTGGTAACTGGGTATTGTGGCCTAAAACCTTTTGACCAAACTTCGCTGTTAAAAAGTTGGCCTAAATATGGGTCCTCAGACCGCAAGCAATGTACAGCATACCTTTATCTTAGTAAAACTACCAACAGTCCCTATTTTAGGCAGCAGGTCCCAGTGTCCCCACAAGTTTTACAAAATGTCACTTGTGTCCTGTTTTTTGCTTATTTGTCCCAGTTTTGTCCCTTTTTGTTCTGTTTGCTGACTGCAGATCCGTGATGAACAGTTATTTCAGCACCACTGTGGCGCTGCTCGGGCTGGACAGAAGTTTGCAACTTCAGCCTCTGTACCTGTGTTGCACCACAAGCATGTCGGTGAGAGCACAGCAAAGCATGTTCCTCCCTGTTAGATTAGACTGGATAATAGTGCAAACAAGCGCATGTGGACGTCTGCTTGCCAGCAGCTGAGAGGGATTCCAGACAGAGAAGAGACCAGCAGCAGTGAACTAAGGTACCCGAACCTGATCAGCTGTAGGGAAGTGTGTGAAAACAATCTGGTTTGGTGGCAGGAGTCACTGAAGTGAAGTTTGCTCAGCAAATGAGGTGAGTGTAAGCGGGTTGGATGGGACTGTCTGGAGGAGCATTACATGCAGCTCGAATGTCTGAGCGCACTTTAATGCAGGTTTGCTTCTAATGAGGTTTCTGTATATCATGATTTGGAACTTGCTGCAGCAGAATGATGTATTGTTTTAATCTGGATGTTTGCTGCTGGTGTTACTGTGGGGTGGCATGGCCAGAGCGAACAGCAACATTTAATTGATTGTGTGCAGCATTGTGTGTGTGGTGGTGCCTGTGGGAGTGATACATGGGGTGGGGGGGGTCATGGTCAGGATGGACCATCCCAGTTTTAGGCCTCGGAAAATTGGTAGCTTTATATCTTAATAAACTTTATTGGGGTAACCTTCCTGTATTTGCTGACTTAGTTGTGATGGCACTACATTCAAGAAATGGGATTTAGGATCCAACAGCTTATCCTTTTCCTCCAGTATTATCCTTCCCTGACTTTCAATTGGATGGCAAACTGCACATACCAGGAATCTTTTTTCTGGACCAGCTAGCTATCCTAACTCAAAGCAAGTTTCCATGCAGAAAACCCTCACTATTAGCTCATCCCCAAACATAAAAGCAAGGGAATCTCAGCTTTTAAACATAATCTTGTATGACAACTGCCTGGATTTCTTCTACGTAGTCAGAAGATGGACCCCCACGACATCTGCCTGACTTGCTTTGGTGCATGACAACAAGAAAGCATTCTCATTGTACCATGTCCCCCCACCACCATCACCACCACAACACTGTCAGTGTTGGTTTTCTCATCAGCCCCTCGGCAACATGTCTGTGACCCTTGTTTGTGCCTGATGCCCTTCCCCTTCAAGGACAGAAGCAGGAAGGACCAGAAAACATCCAAGAGCACATGTAGGACATCCATAACATCAACAGGTCCGCAGCTCTATGGTGACGGAGGGAGGTGAATGTAATATTTTATTTATTATCCTCCACTTACTAATCATAGCAATTTCACCATTAACACTTGCAAAAAAATATCAGTGGCTTTGACCAATGCTTGTTATAATGTCCTCTAGAGAATCTATGATCTTCCAAGAATCAATCTTCACCATTGATTCATACTTACGGGTCTAGAGCTGGAGGTACTAGGACCACACAGGAGCAAATTATTTGCAGGGAAGGAGATGATCTCAGTCTTAACTACTAATGGTACCAGCACACCTCATGTAGTGTTGTGTGCACCAACCAGTAACCATCGTTGGTTCCTTCATGCATTTCAGTTCCTTTCTTTTCGCCATCGAGTGCACACCATGGAACTAACAGCACCTCAGTTCAACCGCTGTCTACCATTTTTCTATGGTGTCAATGCCAAAAAGTTTCTGCCTGAGGTGCCATCTTTCATTAATTTATTTTCTGTGATGTCAGAGTCTGAGAAATTGAAGAAAGAGACAAAGAAAAGGAGCTATCAGTCCCCCATCATGCGTTGTTAATCCTGTTGGAAACAATGAATTGATGTCAGCGGTGCTTGACCTGCCTTGACTCATGTCATGATATGGATGTGTGTCATGCCTGCTTCTCTATGGACCACCACACATTAGAGATCTGCGTGATGAAGTGGGGTCACCCGATCCCAACCTTTGGAGGCAGGAGACACACAGGTGAGGTCAAGGCACGGTTCCTGGGCCCCTTCCCAGCATTTCCTGTGCAGAGGAAGCATAGGGTCCTTTATAGCCTCACTTCGCTGAGGCATCTGAGGCCCTGGGTGGTGGGTCTGATGGACAACTGGATCCTTCTGGGCAGCTGGCTGTGCACATTGTCCCCAGTCTGATTGCCCTGAGCAGCAGACGTACCCAGTGGTGAAGCCAAAGCTATGCACTCTGTGTACGCTAATGGACACCTTAGTGTCACAGCCTGGTGCTGGCCTGGCTCCTGATACCATTGGTGGTGTCAGTGAGTGGGGTTGTGCCAGTCATGATGTAGGTCTACTGCCATGTCGGGATCGGGACTGGCACCAAAGTCGTATGGTACGTGGTTGCCGATGTGGTGGTGGAGTTGGTCTCCCCAGAGCAGCTCTCGTGGCTTCAGGGGCAACATTAATGCTGCCCCCAGCAACAGGTGCGGCACCAGCAATGGTGCTGGTCCTGGACCTGGCACTGGGAGCGGTGACATTGTCGCCCCTGATCCTGTCCCCACCACTCAGTGCTGCGTGCGGGCATTGGGAGGACTCCTGAATCTGGGGGTGGGATGAACCTGGGGCCATTATTGAACCCTGCATTGGACCTGGCACCGATGGTGGCACAGACCACAGAGCCAGGGGACCCAAATCTAGGCCAGTCCTTGAATTTGGGCTGGATGCTGGAGGTGGCACCGGCTTTGAGCTGGAGGACAACGGGGACATGCAGTTCTCTTCTGACCCACGTGTAGAGACTGCCACTGGTAAAGACCGGAGCTTTCCAGAGGGGATTGAATGGCTCCACTTTCCTCACCCGGGGCACCAACCTGGTGTTACCTCTTCTGTAGGTTGATTGTGTTTGGGTAGTCCTTCCAGGCCCTCCCTTCAGGCAAGGTGCCTTGGAGTGAACACGGAATGGTGGCTGGTGCCTTGTTTCACTATCATAGACATGCCAACCAGGTCCAGTTCCAACACGGCCCCTTGGCACCACCCCTTTCCACATCCAGTGCCTCCTCTCCATCCATGTCCTCCTCAGAAGGCACGGAATTATCCATAAATATGTCCTTGGTCTCTGAGTATTCCGTGTACTGGAGATTCCTGGCAGACGTGTTAACAGATGCTGGATGTGGACACCTTTGCAAGCCGCAGTACCATGACCTTACAGCTGGGACTCTGTGGAGATTTTGGCGATGCAAACTCAGTCATCCCTCCCTGGCTTAGGACCTTCGAAGAGTGTTCAAGGTCAGTCTGGAGACGTCCCAACGCATGCCCTTCACTCCCAAGGGACGTCCAGCTGTGGTACTGCATACTCATGGGTTCTACAGGGGATGTGTTTTGCACTACTTCGGAGATTGAGATTCTGCATACCCTGACAGGACCTCTGCGACTGACATTTGACCAACTTCCTGAGGTGGATTCTGCTCAGGCAGATGCCCTAGGTATAAAGGTATTCACCTTGCTCGTGCCATGATGTGCATTGCCATATATTGGGCACACCAGGCAGCTTACAACAAGCACCTGTGGGCACAAGTAGGACAGCTCCTAGCTGCCATGCCTCCTTCAGAATAGTCGAACAAGCCATCTGCCTTTCCACCAGGGGGCCTGGAGTTGGTGAGGCACCAGTCGGGGCATCGTATGATGCCAGTGAGGCGACTTCCAGGCTGGTGGAAACTGGAGTCTGCATTTGGCATATTCTCCCACAGAGTCAGGCAAGAGCTGTTGGGCACCCTTCTGCTCCTGTGCCACATGAGCCCCTGCCTAACCTTGATTGGCCTTGGGGCTCACCAGACATGCAAGGAGCTCCTGCCCTCAAACATATGTCCCCACTAGAGGGTTGAGGGTGATTTTACATTCAGGGTGAGCCAGCTCCTCCCTATTTGGGAACGCTTGGTACTCGGACCCATGAGTATAAATCAGTGGTGAAGACTGATTATTGGATGAGATGAAAATTACATAAGTACCATAATTGTTGATCTTCCAGAGTATCATCACCATTGATTCATATGCTTGCCCACCATCCCCTGCTCAGCTTAGAGCCAGGGCCTCTGGCAGCTCACCCTGTGAATATTGGCAGCATATTACCTGCACTGTATCTCCTCCTCCATGGCCCTTGTATGGTGGCTATTTTTGTTGTGTTATTACAGAAAAAGAATGGCGTTGAGCACATCAGTGCTAACCCTCATCAACAACAAAAAAAAAAAAAAGGAAGTGAGGGTCACTTGTGACCTCCTATCAAACAAAATAAAAAGCTTTTGTGTTTTTTCTTTCAAGTGGGTAGGTGGTCCCCTTTACTCCATAATTTCTTTTTCTTTCTTCTCCCTGCTCAGGGTATAGCCCTGTTAATTGCTGTATGCAACACATGCCTGGGCAATATCCAGTCTGACTTCACAGAGTAAATGTTCTGTCTGACCTGGATTTGAATCCCATCAGCCCCTACTTGCATACTGTGTGATGCTGAGCAAGTCACTTAACTTTCTTGTGCTCCCGGGTCGCACCAGGAAACATGCGCCCACTTAGTGTGCCTTTCCTGGTTAAACAATTTCCCCTTTCCTGTGGAGAGGCATAGCGCACTTTGCTTTGGATCAATGTGCTAGCTTTACACAGGGTTCATCCCTGTGGTTGCAGGGAGAAGCAGGGCATGTTCTTCTACCCCACGTTGGAATTTTTGGTTGGTATCTCTTGTTACTCCTGCCGGCCTGGTGGCGCTGAGGGTTGAGGCGCTGGGTGTCACACCTCATGCCACGCCGGCGATCCGGGTTCAGGAACGAGCCTAGATCGCCGGGGGTCGGCAGGGGAGGGGAAGTATTGAGTGTCCAGAGGACAGCTCTCCTTCCTTGGGGGGGGGGGCAGGGATGATGCCCTGCACTGTGGAGACCGGAGGTACTGCAACGCTATAGGGCCAGAGAAGAGGGTTGCGGAGACACGGCAAGACGTTCCCTGGCTTCATTGCACATCGGGGCTTTGTCGGGGAGGGAGAGGGAGTACTTAGAGGGAAAAAAAAACCTCTGTGGCTGATAGGCGATGGCGCCTTCCCCCGCAGTCCACACTCCCGTAGTCGGGCTTGGTCCTCTCCGCTTCCCCTGCCCTCTCCGGCCCGGTTAGCTCAATACTGGAAGAAAGAGTGCCCTGGGCGAGGGTGACCCTTCCCCGGAGGGCAGACCCAGGAGATGCCCGGTGCCGGAGAGTAGCGGAGGAGGACACAGTGCCACGCAGGGAGGTAGAGATGGCGGAAAGGAAGGTCGTCAGACAGAGTTCAGCTGTGGCGTATGAAAAATAGAATTAAAAAAAAAATCCCTTGTTACTTCGCTCTGTGCTTTTGGGCTTTCACCCATTCCACCTGGACCATGCCAGAGGAGATGATCACATCTTGACTCCCAAGGACTGCTAGTCTTGCAACTCTTACATTCCTCATCCTATTTTTCTCCCCAGACATAGAGAAAAGAGGGTTATGGGTTTACTCTCCAGTTTACTCAGTTTCTAACTATAGCATAGAGCTGTTCTTTTTGGAAGTCCAGATGTCATTCTTCCATTTTTGGCACAAATTGCTGTCTCATTTGCAAGGGGCTCCCGAGTCGGACTTCCCCTGTTGCTCTTTCTGCCGGATATATATCTACTCAGGACCGCTGCCCTGTCTTATGTCTATCACTATCCACACCCTGTCTGGCTAGTGGTAACAGGCTCTGGCATTTTTTAAACCCACTACTTTTGTGCCACCTGGTAAGCCCAGCCCTTGGGCTCTTAGTTGGTAGTCTGGTTTTATTTAATGTTACCTATATTCCTTTACTATCCCATTGAGCAAGAAAATATCTAGCCCTCCCTTTTTGTTTCTCTCCACTTTGTTTGTTTCCCCCAATTGTTTAACCAGGTGAGACACACTAAGCTGAAAGCTTGTTTACAGGTGCAACCTGGGAGCACAGGGAAATTAAGTGACTTGCTCAGGGTCACACAGTATGCAAGTGGGGGCTGTGGGATTCAAACCCAGGTCTTCAGATTTGCAGCTCAGAGCCTTAATCCACTGTACTATACTGCCTCCCACTGTTCCCCCTTGGCGAACAGAACTGGGGTGCATAAGGGAGCCGACAACAGTTTTTGGCTGGTGCGTATGCACCATGTGAGGTGGACAGGTGCCATCAGTAGCCAGTGTTGGCTCTCTCCCTGCAAAACATTTGCCGCTGCATGGTCCTTGTGCCTCAGGCTGTAGATCCATGAGTATGAATCAATGGTGAAGATATTCTGGAGAATTAACAATTATGTTGTGTGCGTAATTTTCATGTCTGGTGTTCTTACTTTGTATTGTGGAACATGACAGACCCTGTATCCTGCCACAGCCATTGTCTCCCTGAACAAGTCCCTTAACCTCCCTGTGCTTCAGTCAATCCATCCTAACTGTATAATTGGGTAGAAACAGGACTCCACTGAAAGCGAGATACTGCGCCTCAGAAAAAAACATCTTAAGTAAACAGCTTGCACAAATAAATTACTTTAAAGTAATATTATGTTTACTAGTTTTCATTCAGGGAAACTAGGTGGGAATAATTGTGGTATAACAGTGTCAAAGAGGTGCTAACCAAGACGTATTAAATTGATAAGGAACTAAACAAAGCAAATCTCCCTGTTGTTCTTTAATCTTGGATGTTATGGGAAGCTAATCCTTTCACTTTCACTGAGGGCCTTCATTGTTTTTATCCTGTTGTGAGATTTGACCACACTAATCACCATACTGCTTCAGCGTTTGCTGGCTTTGTGTGTTTTTTTTTTTTTACTTTGTAAATTACCAGCACAAGCCCTCGGGCTGCACAGCGCGCCTTCTTTCCGAAGTAATTGTTGAAGTGAATTGATGTAATGCTTACTCTACCTTGGCTCCCAATTACATTAAAGCCCATTAAGTCAGAACAGATTAATTAGTTGTTCTTCACAACAAAAGTCAGTCATTTTTTTGTTTTTGTTGTTTTACGTTGGAGGTGGAAAATTGTAAGTAAGTATGGGTAAGGCAGTGTTTATGGGTGAAAGGATACTCCTTTTGTGGGAGGGATGGGGAGGGCGACAGCTTCCATAATCATAGCTAGATAACTGCTGTGATGGAGAATGCTTAGGCCGTTTTTTTTACCACTGATGTTTATCGGCATGTCTTATCAGATACAATATGTGCAATGGAGGTTTTAAAGGGAAAGTGTATCTTTTAATTGAAAATCCAATGTAATTCCACCTGCCTTAAAGAGCTAGTGGACCCAGCACAGACAGACAGGAAAATAATACAAATTCTGAGAAGTAGACAGTTGTAGCTGTCACAAACCCACTCGGCAGGTCAGCCCTCTACTCCCAAAGTGCCAACCTCAGAGCGCAGTCTTGTGAACAGTTAACAGAAACAGGGTAACCCTCCTGGTCTGTTTTGTGGGTTCAAATCAACCTTTGGTCTCAAGTCTTGGAGGGATTCAAACTGTGAACCTCTTGCTAGCGTACCCAATGCACAGGCTCAGATAATTCTGTCTTCGGAGGCCAGATATCTTTGCCTATGGGCACCAACCAGGTGTACAGAAATGAACCCTTAAATACTGTAATAAAAGACCTCAGATTTAAAACGCTTACCTTTTTCCAGTTTGGTATCACCATTCAAGCTTATGTAAAGTGTCTGCTTTAACCATATATACTCTACTTGTAAAGGAAAGTAATCAAAGAGATCAAGTAAGCTCTAAAAACAGAGTTTTACTAAAATAGATAAAAAAAATATGTAACACAACGTACAGAACTATTATCACAAGAACCATACACTCTTTTAAAAGAACAAGGTTTTAACAGTGCAATTCCTACTACAGTACTTAGATTTATATCTCTCTCTAAATACCTGCTCAAAGTGCTCAACGATGTTTCTTTGTCAGAGTCTAGATAAAAAGTCTCTGAAAGAAAACAGAATAATTTTTAAAAGCCGGTTTTCCCCACCTATTTGCATGAGGTCACGTAGCTCCTCCCTATCAGAATATATATAAAAAAATATATCTATATAAAAACAGGATGTCTTTTCCAAGTATTAAAATTCTGTAACCTCAGCATAACTCATGATCTTCAAATGACTCTCTTTGATCTTATGATAAGCTTCCCCCTTCCAGGACATGAAAGAATCTTTTATGACTTCACACTAAAACATCGTAGCCTGCTCTTTCTTCTCTAAGCATTATCAAAGTTTATGATTTTCCTTCTTAGCAACTACAGCTATAATTAACTTAGTTAAAGTCTGTAATTAGCTTCCGGGCCTTCCAGGTAACACCTTGCATCTAAAACCTGTGTGTGTGTGTGTGTGTGTGTGTGTGTCATACTCACATGCTGTTTCAGCATTTCTCAAGAGAGACAGTCCATAACCCATTTTCCTATTACAAAAAATGATACAGTGATCAGAACCAGCTGTCCAAGTGTCACAGTAGCTTCATGTTTCTGAAGTATTTTCTTTTTCCTTTTGCTCTTTAGAAAGTTTTCTATGTGATAATATTGTGCTGGATGTATGGAACAGCTCTGAGTCTGACAGCTGACATATCTATATTTACCCCCCACCCCACCACCATCACCACCACTACATCATCAGCATTGTGATCTCACTGACAGTGACTTCACAGGTGACTGACTTGGCAGCTACTGTGTGGCTGTTCCTAAGCAGCAGTGATGTCACGGTCAGTGATGTCACACTTCTGATGATGTAATGGGGGAATAGAGAAAGATATATCAGCTGCCAGGCAGATTGCTGTCCCACGCATCACACCCACTAACATCAGGTAAACAATCTTCTAATTAACCAAAGGGAAAAGAAAAAGTACCTCAGATATAAAAAGCAATGGTTGACTGCTTTTAATAACTAATATTAGTTTTAGGCAGTGCATTAGCTGTTTAACTCCCCAATCACTCTTTAAGAGTGGCAGTTTCTCTTTTTTTTTTTTTTTTCATCATTTAGAAGTTTGCCATGTTCAGGATGGGCTGCGTCATTTTCAGCAAGTCTGGGTGCACTCTGATGTGAGCTGCCCACCAGGTCATATTCCTGCTGTTGTGTGGAATGGCTGCTATAGGGATGCCAACATAGACAACAACCAGATTTCCAGAAAATGGTACTGTCCAGTCTGAGTGCATAGCTCCCCATATAGTGTTAACAAAATAAGACCCAAGACCTACCACCGGAGGAGTTTAGGCAGGATGAATCTCGTTAGAGTTGTACACATTTCCTTCAACTGTGTGTGTCTTTTCTGCACACCCACTTTAGAAAATCTCTCCCAATCATTTGATTGTGTTTATATATTGATTTTAGAAATACAGTCAAATGATTGGAAGTCTATTTATTGAAGTGCATGTGCAGAAAACAGACCACAGTTGAAGAAAGTGTATACAAATCTAGCAAGTTTCATCCTGTTTGAACTTCTCGAGCAGTCAGATCTAATTTTTCTTAACACTGTATGGGTGCTAAATACTCAAGCTGGGCAGTACCATTTTTAGCAAATCTGGTTGTTGTCTGTGTTTGTCAGCACCTCAGCAGCCGTTCCACATAACTGTAAGAGGATGAGCTGGTGAGCAGCTTATATCAGAGTGCACTCAGACTTGCTGAAAATGTTATGAACATATGAACAATGCCAGCAGATACAGGCCTCAAAGTCTCTCGAGTCTGCTCGATTGTGCAGCTAGCAGTGTGTTACTCTGCAGCTGCCCCCCCCCCAGTTTGGTAGTGACCTTGACCGTGTCCCACCCCTTCTTAAAATTGGCCATCACCTTTAACGTTACCACTTCCTCTGGGAGTGCGTTCCACATGTCCACCACCCTTTCTGTGAAGTAGTGTCTTCTCATTTCCCTCTTGAACTGCCCCCCCAGTCTCAGACTGTGCCCCCTAGTGTTTCTCCCTCCCTTTAATCTAAAAATCACCTCTATGCTAACCTTGTTTATGTCCCTCTTACATTTGAAGGTTTCGATCATATCCCCTCTATCCCTCCTTTATAGATAATAGAAATATTTTTCTTTCTGGCAGTTTGCCCCTAGTCTAACCACTGGAAATGCCCCAGCCCCATCACCACCTGCCTTCACCCAGGGACATGGGGACTTGGAGACATCATCCTGGTAGATTCATTTTTTTTCCTGTGCAGTTTTCTTCCTGCTGCCCTTTCACCCTTCCTACCTGTCATGTGGTTTTGAGCAGTGCCCCAAAAGACCTTGCACTCACACAGTGACCCTTTTGTACTGGAGGAACCTTCCCATCCCAGTGTAGGGGGCCACAGTGTTGGTGTAAACTTGATGCTAGCTCTCCCAACTGGGAGCACTGCTGTGCCACCCTAGTGCTCCTGGGCCACCTAGCTGGTTCACACGTCTGCTGCTAAGCACAAGTTGCCAGCACAGCAACACAATGCTCTACTGCTGAGCCTTTCAGTGGCCTGTTTTTTTATCTGTTTTACAATATAGACAGTAATGAGAAAAAAAGACTGATGATCCATCTAGTCTGCCCATGGTTCCCTATCTAACCCCTGGGATCTGTTGTCCATACAGGGTTTTAGCCCTCCCTATCCACCCCCATTCCCCTCCCTGTTACTGTTGCCATGAGTAACCACCATACCCTTCACGCTATCCCTAACCCTGCTTGTCTGTAGACTGTTTCTCGGTTTCACCACCCTTTATGTAAAATAATACTCTCTCGTATCCCTCTTAAACCTCCCTGCTATCAGTTTCCACTCGTGACCTCGAACCATTACTCATGGTCAATAATTCCCCACCGTTCACCTTGTTTATTCCGTCTAGGAACCTGAAGGTCTCTATTGTATCTTCCATCTCCTGTGTGGTTTCCAGCAAGTACATGTTCATTGCCTTAAGACGATCCTCATAAGACCTGTCCTAGTGGCCCTGAATTGTTTGTCACCCTTCTCTGCACTGTCGCCAGCCTCTCCTTATCTTTGCTGAGGTGAGGACTCCAGAACTGGGCACAACACTTTTTCTTCTGCTGTCAGTTCCCCTCCCACTACATCCCAGCATCCTAGCTGCCTTACTGTAGGCCTTGTTGCACTGGCTTGATTGTTTAGGGGAGTCTTAATAACTCCTACATCCTATTCCTCCACTGTAGTGCTAAGTCTTACCACACTTATCCAGTACTCTGTCCTGGGGTTCTTGTTCCTTACGTGCATTACTTTGCACTTTTTGATGTCAAACTTCAACTGCCAAACCTTAGACCACTTCTCTAGTCTTTGTGTGTCACTCTGCATTTCCCCAATTCCCTTGTCACTATCCCACCTCCAACAGAGCTTACTGTTATCTGTAGAGAGGAACAACCTGGCCCAGATTCCTTCTGTAGTGTCGCTGATGAACGTATTGAAGAGGACCAGGCCCAGGATATTTTAATTCACTTTTTATCCTCTGCTGTTGGGTGCTTCTACTTACTTTAGTTCACTACCCAGCCTGTCATTCTGGCACCAACAGATGACACTCCTGGGGCCTTTCCAATTACTACCTCCTTGTTTAGCCACCCCTGTGGCAGGTGTTCTAGCTTCTTCTCCCTCAGACTCCAGCATGGAGGCAGTGTCCCTTTTCGAAAGTCACCTGGCTGTTGAGACATGGGAACATCAGTCTGCCATGTCTTTGGGATAGATTCTTCACTCACAGCAAATTTCTCCCACCTGCCTCCCTGGCGTATGGCCCCCTCCCTCATCACACTTTTTTTTTTGGGGGGGGGGACAGGATGTGGTGTTTTTTCACAGAAGAAGGTGCTCTTGTTAAAGACCACAGCCTCCATAGGAGTGTGAGAGTGTCCTCTGGCTCCCCTCTCCTGGGGCTGAGAGTTAAGACCTCAGTGTGAATCCAAGCCTGTCACACAGCAATTCAGCATGCTACAACTAGTACTACTGTGCCAATTCAGTCTTATGTAACTCTCTTTCTAGGTCAATGTCTCCCTCAGTTCTTTTTTAAAACAGTCTTCAAAGTTTTAACTAGTCAACTGACAAAGACGTTTGTTGTGAGTAGAACGAGTGCTGAGAGCCAAACTGCATCAAATGTTGCTGCTAGATACAGTCATGCCATTCCCTAAGAGCAGCACGGAGCATGTATCTGCTAGAAACAAAATAGTCAATAGAATAGCAGTAATGAATATCTGCATTTGCTCAGTGCTTTGTTAGCTGATTTCTACTCTGTCAGCTGAATATATTAGTCTCTCTCCCTTTCTGGAGAAACTGAATACTATGTCAAAATCTCTCACTCACAGGAAGCCAGGTTCTGAGAGTCTGAGAACCCCATGTCAGAATCCTGCACCATGCCCATTTCCAGGGTTTATGAACATTAGAGTCTGAATCTCTACTCTGCACTAAGCCTAGTTTTGGGATTTTGGGATCCTCAGGATTATGTGGCAGAGTCTGAATCTTGATCTTCAATTAAGCCTGACTTGTGCTTGTGATGTAAAGTGTACAGAATCAGTTCTAGGGGCGTGGATGTGGTTCACTTATCCACACTCTGGTAGGTCCACTGGAACAATGTTATTGGGCACACATCCTTAAGCTAAGCTCTTTCTACCACCCAGGCAGTATATCCTCTGACTCTGCCCCGTGATGTTAGATTTTTCTTTGCGCTGGAAGAACAGGTCATCTCCTTTGCTACTCCCACTTAGATTCATTGTGCTATAGGCGAACATTTGTAAGGTTGAAGCTTTTAATGTTTCTAAGTACTTGTAGTTCCCTTGACTCTGTTTCTGGACCAGTGGAAACCAGGCTTCAAGTTCCGCATTGGGTGCCAGCAGAAGATATCTGTAACTGATCCGCACAACACATACGTGTACTGCCTGGGCGGGCAACATGATATGAATGGGTGTGGCTTGTGCAAAAGCAGGCTTCCTGAGTCCCTCGAAGACCGGAAGCTCTGGATGTTGCTGGGTTGGCCTTTGGAATGAGATTCAAAGGACCACTCTTTAACGGCCACGACAAGGCCTCGGCTGTGGCTGGGTTAGCTGAACAGCTTGTAGCCTTTGAGGCGGAAGCAGCAGCTGCCATGACGGTCACCTCTTTGGTCTTGTTACTGTTCTCTGGGGCCAGCGTTAGAGGGTCTTTCACTGGTGAATTCCTGTAAATGTGTTAGGTCCTCCAGACCTTGGGCGGGGGGGCTTGTCCCCTATGGTGCTAAAAGCAAATGCTGCCAGTGCTGGTCTTGGGACTGGAAGCGAACAAGGTCTCCTGGTCAGTCCCGTGACTCGCCTGACCACTCAAGAACTTTCGAGTGCCCTCTGGCTGAGGTGCAGGCCAGTAGGTCAAGGGCTTTTCATTTCCCCTGTCAAATCAGTCGACTTTGACTCCAGTCGAGCAAGTTACCAAGATTTTTCTTGAACTTGTCGACCAGTTGTTGTTCGAGGTTGAGGATTTGATCTCATGGACCCCGGTGCTCCTGGTCCTCACCCAGGAGGGCGTGGTCCCGTCGGTGTCCCTATCTGGTCCACCGCGGGATTTGCCCCCACCGGGAGTGAGATCTTCGGCACCAGTTTTGCTTAACATGGGCAGGCACATGGTCTACAGCAACCTGCTGGAAGATTCCTCTCGCTGTTGAGCAGTCGATCGATGGTCGAGGTCATGGTCGAGGCACATTCTCTCTCAATTCCGCTCGACCAGGAGGTATCGACGTCAGTGTTCCTTAGCCTCAGGTGAGGAGAGGCAGTGCTGCAAGATGCACCAATGTTACAAGGAGCTCCTCTGGCAGCAGTGGGCCATTCTGGGGCAGGGTAGGGCTCTACCCCTAGACCTTTGGTTTCCTGGCCACTGCCAGTGACACCACTGCCGGTCCACACCACACAGCTGCAGTCCATAACTGCTTCTCCACCTCTTTGGGTGGAGCTGCCACCACCCCAACCAAAGGTGGGTGGGCCAGTGAAGGAGGCAAGCCACTGGGCATGCCAGGCTGTTTTTCGGTGCGGATCATTCCAGGTGAGGATTCCCAGGAGGACCGTGGCTAGAAGCGGCCAAAGGCCATTTTTGAGGAGTCATCTAACGACTCGAATCAGGAATCCATGGTCTCCTTGGAGACTCCACCCTTCGACCGCAGCTCAGTTGATGACCTTTTTACCAAATATGACCGATATCTTTTGGAGCGCTTCTCCGATTTATTTTGGAATCCATGTCGATCCCACTTGATCCAGTCCAGAAGAGGGCTAAGTACCCTTTCATGGACATTCTGGACTGGGACAAATCTTTGGGGGCTGCCTTCCCTATGGCTGAGGCCATTTTGGGACCGGCCCTGGAGCTCCGGCAGCATCAAGCATCCTCTGCCCGTATGGTCTGTAAGTATGCGGACCCCATGGGCTCCCTTTTATGATTTTCAGACCACTCTCTTGCAGAGGTACTGGTCACTGATTTGGTGTTCCATAAATCCAGACACCAGGGGTATGTGGACAAGCCTCCAGACAAGTCATCTTATAAGACTGACCATGCCAGTAAAAAGGTGTACACTGTGGCATCGCCAGGTCTCTGGCAGACTAGCTGTTCCATGATGATGGCTAATGTCGGTCACTCCCTGATGTGTTCCATGATGATGGCTAATGTCGGTCACTCCCTGATGGGAGACTTAGATATTGTCCTCTCTCACCTCCCTGTTCAGCAGCAGTTCGTGGTGAAACTCATCAGAGACCAGGGTCAGTTGCTGGCTAAACACCAGCTCCAGACAGCCTTGGACATGGGCAGATCTTACTTCGAGAGGGCTCTTGCAGTAGGTAATTACATATAGGACTGATGCCGGCCGGCGGCAGGACCCCACGGAAAAATTTCTAGCTAGCAGTCCCTGGCGGGGACCGCCCCCACGTCAGGTGACCGGCGTCATACGACGTCGGTATAAAGGGGCGGTCCCGGACACCCGCCTTCCAGTTCTTTCCCGCTGTCAGCTCGTGCAACGCCTCGCGGTTAAGTTCTTACCACTCAGTCCTGTTACTTCGTCGTTTTTTTCTGAACAAGTTTTCAGTATAGAATTTTATTCTTCTTTCATCAGGTGAATGTTGGTTTATGTCGTCCCCTTCAAAGGATAAGTGCGACTCGTGCGGCGCCCAACTGCCTCACAAAGACTGTCACTGCCTCTGCCTTTTCTGCTTAGGCCCCGACCACGCGGTCGACAAGTGTCCACACTGCCTTCGATTCAACGCAGCCACCCGCAGACGACGCCAGCAGTCCCTCGAAGCCCATCTCCTCAAAAAGATGATGTCCGCGATGGAGAAGGAGTTGAAGAAACTTCGGCAGGCATCGACCTCCCCTGAAGGGCATAAGAAGTGGGACAATGAAAGGCACCGGGAGAAGGCCTCCTCCGTGACTCCGGCGGGAGTCGTGGGCAAGGTAACATCCCCTCCAGGGGATCGCCCGACGGCAGCCTCCAAGGCTTTGGAGGAGGCGTCGGCCCGCCCGTCAGGTTCGCGTTCGAGCCCGCCAGGTGTCTCCGGGCAAAAGGAGACTCTAGCCCCCAGTACCGCCGCAGGCCTGCGGCCTACTGGTGCGGGCACCTCACTTAAGCTGGACATCGGCTCCTCTGACATATGCCAGGAGAAGGCCGCTAAGACGCTCGACCCTTCGGGGCGGCGCACGGCAGCATCCCCCTCGGACCGGGCCTTCTCTCATACTCGGCCTGCCTCCGACGAGGGACCCCCGAAGTCGGACGCTGGCTCCTCTGGCGTCCGCCAGGATTCTGCCCATAAGCCACACGTCGGCTCCTCCGACATGCGCCGGGCCTCGGAGCCTGCGGCAGACCCTTCCACGTCTGTCGTACCAGGCTCCCCACAGCCTTCGCTGCCGTCCACACCCCAGCCGAGGACTCCTCCGAAGTCTCCTCTGGAGGATCCTTCCTTCACGGAGTTGCTCAGGAAGATCCAGGAGGTCCATCAGTGGCACTCCTTAGAGCCAGATCCTCAACGGGTTAAACTTGCCGAACATCTGAACTTACCCCTTACGGCTCCTACCCTAGTGCCACCCTGGATCGAGCCTCACATCCACCTTGTTTCCACGATTTGGAAGCAACCGTCGGCTTTAACCCCTCTTCCCAGGAAGTCGAACAGGCTATACCAGGCTCTGGAGGGTGTAGACTTTTTAGACTCTCACCCCCGTGCAGACTCGGTTGTAATTAGCGCCGCTCATGGCCGGTCAGCACACCCGAAACACTTGAGACTCGTCTCCCCAGATAAGGAATCTCGCCTTCTGGATCAGTATGGAAGGAAGATCTACACTTCTTCCACACTGGGGATTAGGGCCCTGAACTATGTAGCACATATGGGGGATTACCAGAAGGCCGTCCTTACCCAGGCGGAATCTAAGATCGACTCTTTGCCTGACTCCCAAGTCAAGCAGGAGTTGGCCAACCTGGTCCGTTCTGCTCGTTCGGCCAGTCATCATATTTCGAGGACAACCTACGACGCAGTGGACACCGCAGGACGGAGTTCTGCCTTTGCCATGAGTCTTCGGCGTCATGCATGGCTCCATGTGTCAGGTCTGGTCCTGGAAGTGCAGTCAGCGTTCCAAGAAGCACCTTTCAGGGGTTCTGTGCTTTTCGGTGGTGATGTCAAGGACATCATTACTGATTTTCAGGAGAAGGGGATGGCCCTTAAATCTCTGGATTCAATGTACCGTCCCCATCCCCCACAGCGCCGTCCCTTTCGCAGACGTAGCTGGCCTCAAGCGAAACCTCAGGGAAGGCGGGCCACTAAACGTTGGGCCCCCACCGCTGCCTGGCCCCCGCCACCCAAAAAAGCAACAGGTGCCCCAGCTGCGGCGCTGCCTCACACCACCTGACTCCTTCCCTCTCCCACTGTGTCCGGTAGCCCCGGAGGAACCGGTAGGAGGGAGGTTCTCCCTCCACCTTCCGGGTTGGGAGAGGATAACATTGGATTCATGGGTGCTTCAGATCATAGCAGAGGGGCACTCTATAGAGTTTCTACAGAAACCTCCGCGTCACCCCCCTCTGAACTCCGCTTACTCAAGGGACCATCTTCCTTTGGTCAGGGAAGAAATCTCGATGCTCCTTGCGAAACAGGCTATAGAACCCGTCCCCCCTCACCTCTACAGGACGGGTTACTATTCCCACTTCTTCCTTGTACCAAAGAAGACAGGAGATCTCAGACCTATTCTCGATCTCAGCTCTCTGAACCTGTATGTGGAATACAAGAGGTTCAGGATGCTTTCCCTTCAAACCCTTTTGCCCCTGCTTCGGCCGGGCCAATGGCTTTGTGCACTAGATATGCAGGATGCGTACCTAGACATCCCCATTCGCCCTTCACACTGAAAGTACCTCAGGTTTGCGTTCCAGGGGGTCCACTACCAATTCTGGGTGCTCCCGTTTGGTCTTTCCTCGGCCCCCCAAGTCTTTACCAAATGCCTGGCGGTGGTAGCGACCCACCTGCATTCTTTGGGGGCTCAGGTTTTTCCCTACCTGGACGACTGGCTCCTGGCGGCCTCATCCAGGGAGGAACTCCTGCATTTTCTCTCCCTCACCCAGCAGATTTTCACTGGCCTGGGTATTACCATCAACCATTCCAAGTCTCACCTGGAGCCTTCACAGATGCTCCAGTTTATCGGGGCAATTCTCAACACATCACTGTGCAAGGCCTTTCTGCCTCCGGACAGGGGCCTCCCTCCAGTCACAGATTTCCCTCCTATCGGAACGCAGGAGGGTCCAGTAAGGTCAGTGCTCCGTCTACTGGGGCTTATGGCGGCGGCCATTCCGACGGTTCTGCGCGTGCGCCTCCACGTAAGAATCTCTCAGTGGACTCTCCAATCTCAGTGGGATCAACGGGTAGACGATCTAGATCATCTAGTTCTGATCTCCTCGCCGATGGTAAGAGACTTGCAATGGTGGATGGTTCCGAGAGAACCTGTTCTGGGGGGTCCCCTTTTTTCATCCTCCCCCCGATCAGACTCTGACCACGGATGCTTCTGGCGAAGGTTGGGGAGCCCATCTGGGTCCTCACCGAACCCAGGGCCTATGGTTAAAGATGGAGGTAGTTCTCCATATCAGCGTGCTCGAGCTTCGAGCAGTGCTGTATGCTCTCCAGGCCCTTCACCAATTCATCCTTCCTGGTCACCTAGCTGTTCAAATGGACAACATGTGCATGGTGTGGTACATCAACAAGCAGGGAGGGACTCGGTCTTACCCGCTGTGCAGGGAAGCGATGAGGGTTTGGGATTGGGCAATGCTTCACAACCTTCACCTCACGGCGATCCATGTTCCGAGAGAGTCGACAATGTCCTGGCAGACAGACTGTCGCTCGTCGGCTCTACCACACAAGTGGGAATTGGACGAAAAAGTTCTAAAAAGCATCTTCCAGATTTGGGGGACTCCTCAGATAGACCTGTTCGCTTCTTCCCAAAACGCAAAGCTTTCAGTCTTTTGCTCGCTCGTTCCAGAGCGAGGCGCTTTCTGGAACGACGCTCTGTCTCTAAGCTGGAAGGACAGATTCGTCTGTGCTTTTCCCCAATTCCTCTGGTCCCTCGTGTGTTACAGAAGCTGGCTTTAGAAGGAGCGAGAATGATTCTGATCGCTCCTTTCTGGCCCAAGCAAATCTGGTTCTCTCTTCTACAACAGTACTCAGAGGTTCCTCCTCTTCCTCTTCCTTTATCTCCAGGATTGCTGACCCAGGATCAGGGGACTCTGGTCCATCCGGGACTCTAAGTCCCTTCAACTTCATGCATGGCTCCTGCAGACCTAGCTTAATCTCATTTTGGCATTTCTCCTAAGGTGGCCGAGATTCTGGTGGAGGCTAGAAAACCCTCCACTAGGTCCACCTACGCCATGAAATGGAAAAGATTTTCTGTCTGGGCTGCGGCCAGGAACGTGGAGCCCTTTTCCTGCCCTGCGACCATTCTGCTTGAGTACATGCATCATCTTTTTGACCTGGGTCTCAGTCACTCCTCTTTGAAAGTCCATATGGTGGCTATTTCAGCCTACCATGTCCCTTTCACTGACAAGGCATTTGCCCAGCTGGAGGTATCCAAAACTTTCCTCAGAGGGGTCCTTCATCTCAGGCCCCCTGTCCGGACTCCAGCTCCGCCTTGGGACTTAAACTTTGTCCTCGAGAAGCGTCTCTTCCCCTTTGAGCCTACGGCTTCCGCGAACTTGAAGTTATTATCATGGAAGGCGCTCTTCTTAGTGGCCATTACTTCTGCTGTCAGAATTTCCGAGCCCAGGCCCTGATGTGCAAATCCTTTTTGATTTTTCACAAAGAGCAGTAGCTCTTCGCATACGAATCCTAAGTTTCTTCCGAAGATAGTAGCGGAATGTACCTTAAATCAGTCTATTGAATTACCTGCTTTCTTCACGCAGTACTCCAATCAAGGAGAATACCTGCTCCATACCATGGATGTTCACAGGATTCTGAGATACTACACCGATAGGACGAAAGATCTCAGAAAGACTGATCAGTTGTTCTTCTATTTCACTCACAAGAGAGAAGGCAATGCTGTCTCTAAGCAATGCCTATCAAAATGGTTGGCCCATTGTATCACTTTCTGTTACGACAAGTACAACAAGACCCTCCCGGGTCAAGTCAGAGGTCACTCCACTCCATACCTTTACTAAACATTACAGTTTGGACATTGCCTCTCGCCGTAGAGCAGGCTTCGGGTTAGCTGTCTTGCAAGGCCTCCTTTCTTGAGACCTGCCAGATTATTTAATACTTTTTGGAGTAGTTCCTCCTCCCGGTGCCTTTCATTTGTTCCAGACTGCTTGGGATTCTGTCCTATATGTAATTACCTACTGCAAGAGCCCTCTCGAAGTAAGATAGTACAGTGACGTAAGAACTTACGTAACAGTAGATCTTCGAGAGAGGCTCTTGCAGTAGGTAATACCTTCCCGCCCTCCATCCCCCTAGGCTTTTTCAGCTCCTTTTCCATTGAGGGAAATGTCTGCTTCTCTCTCGTCTGGGCCTTCCGGGCCTGTGGCGGGAAAGAACTGGAAGGCGGGTGTCGGGACTGCCCTTTATACCGGCGTCGTATGGCTGGTCACTAGCGTGGGGGCAGTCCCCGCCAGGGACTGCTAGCTAGAAATTTTTCCGTGGGGTCCTGCCACCGGCTGGCGTCAGTCCTATATGTAATTACCTACTGCAAGAGCCTCTCTCGAAGATCTACTGTTACGGTAAGTTCTTACGTAACTGTACTTTCTTGCACCTGTGCTTTGTCAATGGCTGTCTCAGTGCGTCACAGGGCCTGGCTGCATTTGTTCACCTTCATGGCAGATACCCAGCATAAGCTGGCTGATGTGCCTTTTCTGGGCACTGATCTTTTTGTCCCTGGGGTGGAAGGTCATCTCACCTGAACAGAGAAGTCCCAGTGCCACCCTGGAATTATTTATTTATTGAAATGTTTCACCAGGAAGCCACGCTGAGCAACAAGGTGCTCGTCTCCCAGTGCGACCTGGGGGTAGGGGAACATGAGGATAGCTTACAGAGATTTGGTACACAATATAAATTTACAGTAGATTACATTCAAATAATCTAAGCAGACTGTACAGGAGTAATGAAATAGTGGGATGCTAACAGTTTTGAACTAGATAGATACTACAACAACGCTTTTGGACTAGATAGATACAACAACACAACATAACATTTAGGCATACACTAAATGATACATAACTGTGTAGCTAGAAAATGGCTGAACAGAATTGTTTTAGTTTGATCTAGGGAAGTTAGTGAGAAGTAAACACAGGCAGAACAGGTTGGCTAAGGTATAACAGAAGTGCAAGTTAACTACATGTGCAGTAGAGATTAGGGGTCAGCCATAACAGAAGTGCAGGTTAACGACAAGTGCATTAGAGATTGGGGGACAGCCGTAACTAGGGCTACGTAAGGGGAAAAGGGAAGGTAAGAGAGAGGTAGGTATGTCGGTAGGCAGAGAAGCGGGGAAGGGGGGATGGAATGAGGAGGCGAAAGAAGAGGTAGGATCAGAAAGGTCTGCTGGGGCCTGACCCCTCCAGTATGCTGAGGACCCTGCCTGCACAAGGCAGGGGTCAAGCATGACAGGATGGGAGCAGGTTGTGGCAGCAAGAGGTTGAGTACAATAGGAGGGAAGCAGGTTGTAGGAAGTGAGGGGGAGTAGGCTTCAGAAGAACAGAAGAGAAGGTGAAGGTGAGGGAGAAGAGAGGCCGAATCCCAGCCCTTCAGGATGTGGAGAACTGGAGGGAAGAGTTGGGTTAATGGTGTAAGGAGAGGGTAGGGACTGGCCCTTGGTACAACTTTGGATGCTTGAGAAATCACAGTAAGAGAACAATGGAAGGTCTGAAGGGAAGGAATTGGGGGAAGGGAAGGAATGATGTTTTGTTTAGGTGGATGAGTGGTAGAGCTGCAGCAGGGGCATTGCATGGGTACTGAAGAGGAGTAGAGTTTGTCAGGGGCTTGGAGGAGGGAGTTAGGGAAGGTTCTAGCATGAACAGCTATGTCCAAGGAAGTTTTTTAAGGGCAGAGCTGATGGAGTAGTAGGAGGATGAGTGATGAATTTGAGGGGGGAGGGAATTCCACATTTTTGGGAGGCGGTGAAAGTAACCAGATTGGCCGATGAGGGTGGCTCTGCAGGGGAGGGAGTGGGGTATTATAAATGAGGTAGGGAGAGAGTTCACCCAGCCAGTACTTGGAGATGAATTTAGCACAGTGGGAGAGTCATCTGTTTGTAAGAGAGGGGAAGGATAGGGCACGATAGAGATCACAGTGGTGGGTGCGAGAGGGAGCATCAAGGGCAAAACAGCAGAAGGAATTGAAGAGGGTATCCAGTCTAGCCAGGGAGGACTTGGAAGCAGCAGTAGACTACATCACAGTAGTCGAAGATAGGCAGGATCATCTTCTGAACAAGTTCATGCCTAACTGTAGAGGGGATACAACTATGGTTCCTGAACAGGGTACCAAGCATGGGGTGCAATTTTTTTGGATGGCATCGATATGTCTGTTATTTCATCCTAGAAGGACCAGAAAAAGAAGCCTAGAAAACCAGCTTTCCAGTACCAGCCCTTTCAGTCACAGCCTCTCTGGCAGCAGCCCCAGCAGGGACAGTTACAGGCCTGGCACCCCAAGCAGAATTCCAGGGGCAAACTTCTGGAAGGGGGGATACTGATGCTCCTTCGGCAGCAGCCGCTGGTGCCCACTCAAAAGCTGCTCAGTGTTGGGTTCGGGGCATCATCCCTCTACATGTCCTGTTCCTGACTGCTGTCCCTGTCAGAGGATGGCTACCTCACTTCTTTCCACGTTGGTCCACTGTCACAATGGATAAGTAAGTGCTGGCTGTAATGGGCACAAGATTGTCTCTAGACTTCGAAGCTCTCTCGCCCTACCACCTCCGTGCACCTTGAGAGTCCAGAATGTCCAAGGACACGCTGTTCGCCCTAAGGATGAACATCGCTAAGCTCCTTTCGGAAGAGACAATAGCCCTTGTCCAGGACAGCACCTCATATGGAATTTGTATGATCTCAACCAGTTTATCCGGAAACACAAGTTCAGAATGGTTACTCCAAGCCAGATTATACCATCCCTGGAGCAGAACATGTGGTTCTGCTCCCTGGACCTCCAGGATGCATTTTTCCACATTCCCGTTCATCGATCCCACCGCCAGTACATCTGGTTCCATGCAGAAGGGGTGCTGCACCAGTTCCCGATCATGCCTTTTGGCCTATCCTCAGTGCTCAGGGAAATCACCAAATGCATGGCAGTGGTGTCGGCCTACTTGTGGCGCCTTGGTGTCAGAGTGTACCCCTACCTGGATGACTGGCTGTTGACTGGTCCTTCCAGAGTGGTCGTAGAGAGATTCACCGATCTGTTTCTACAGACCTGTCCAAACTTGGGCCTGCTGGTCAACCCTGACAACTCTGAACTGGTACTGAAGCAGCCGATCAAGTTAATTGGGGCACAGACTCCCTGTGGACCAGGCACAGGATCTTACCTCCTTTATCCCATCATTTCAGGTTGGCCGCTCGTGCCCTGCCTGGAATTTTCTGAGGCTGCTTGGGTACATGGCGTCCTGCATCAGCATGGTCTTTTGGGTCTGCTGGCAGATGCATTACCTTCAGTGGGAGCAGGGCTGTCTGTGGTCCCAGGACCTAGGCCATTTGGACCAGCTGGTCATAGTGACCCAGCCAACGTGGGAGGTCATCCAGTGGTGGTTAGTCCCAGAACACCTGGAGGAGGGAATTTCATTTGTCCACCCACAACCAACCATCACACTCTTGACGGACGTGTCCTTGGTGGGATGGGGAGTGCATCTGGGAGACTACAGAGCCCATGGGTTCTGGTCACCCTGGGAGTCCCATCACTACATAAACCTGCTGGAGCCCCATGCAGTGCACTTGGGTCTGACAGAGTTCAGTCCACTAGTCAGGGGTCAGTTCATGCAGGTCCAGACAGACAACACCATGACCATGTTCTACCTGAACAGGCAGGGTGGCACTTGCTCCGTTCCTTTGTGTCAGGAGTCACTCCGCACCTGGTTCTCCATGCACAGCATGGTTGCCAATCTCCTGGTGATCCATGTGGCAGGAGAGAACACGAAGAAGCCAACAGAAGAACGCCATTTGGTCTATCAGTCTGCTCGTATTGCAAGGTCCACAGCTTGAGCTACTGTTCCTGCCCTCCTTCCCCACTCCTATCATCCTCCCTACCTTCCCCCTATGCCTATCACAGCCTCTCTTAAAGCTGCCCACTGTCTTCAGTGAGATGAACTCTGGCAGCGCATTCCAAGTGACCACCACCCTCTCTATGAAGAAGTGCTTCCTGACCTCCTTCCTAAACCTCCCACCCTCTAGTTTAAGACTGTGCCCCCTCGTGTTATGGTTGCCACTCAGCTTAAAGAGACTCTCCTTATCAACCTTATTTATCATTTTCAAGTACTTGAAGGTCCCAATCATGTCCCCTCTCTCTCTCTCCTGTCTTCCAGAGAGTACATGTTCACTGCCCTCAACCTCTTCTCATATGCCTTACCCTGCTGACCTGCTATCATTTTTGTAGCCCTCCTCTGGACCTTCTCCAGCAGGTTAATGTCCTTTTTGAGGTGTGGGCACCAGTACTGAACTCCATACTCTAGATGCGGCCTTACCAGTGACCTGTAGAAGAACAATCAAATGGCAGACGCTCGCAGCTGGGTAGGAGAGATGTTGCATGAATGGTCCCTGAACCACCTGTTCTTCCTGTGGGGCACACCCTTGGTGGACCTGTCTGCCTCCTGGGAGAACACCAGAGTGAGGCTGTTTTGTGCCTGCCCCCCACAGTCCGGGTCACTGCTAGGGGATGCCTTCACGAAGACCCTGGACCCCATGCCTCATGAATGCCTTTGTTCCCTGTCCCCTGATCCACAAGGTGGTAGTCAAAGCCTGAAAAGACAAGGCATGGATGACCCTGATAGCTCCAGACTGGCCACAGCAGTTCTGGTACCCTGATCTCCTCAGCCTCAGCAGCAGACCTATATGTCGACTGCCTCTTCACCCAGACCTGCTGGCCAGACTACAGGGGACACTTCTGCACCCAGCCTTTCAGTCCATGCACATCACAGCCTGGTTCCTGAGTAGCTAGAGTTCCAGGCCTTGGGTCTCTCAGAGGATGATCTCCATGTTGTGGAGGCCTCCAGGAAAGTCAACTCACAGATGCTATGCCTTCAAATGGAAGAGATTTCCATTTTGTGTCAGGGCAAGGAGCTGGATTCCCTTGCTTTTCTTGTGGCTAGCATCCTGGACTACCTTTGGTCCCTTTCCCAGCTGGGACTGCAGGTGGCAACCCTCAAGGTGCACCTGGCAGCCATCTCTACTTATTGGGCACAAGCTGGTAAGCTGATGCTGGCCCAGGAGAAGGTGGTTGGGTGGTTTTTCAAGGGCCTGGACCATATGTCCCCGCTGGTGCATGTACTACCTCAACTGTAGGATTTGTTCCTGGCTTTGGCAGTGTTCATGGGCAAGCCTTTTTAACCAGTGCACAGGTTTGAAATGTCATATCTGTCATGGAAGACAGTCTACCTGGTGGCTATTACGTCAGCCAGAAAGGTTGGGGAGCTCCTGGCACTCATGGTGAAGTATCCAGTTTCATCTTAACCAGGTGATTAGCTTACTACTTTATTTCACCAGTCTGTCTTCAGAGGCTAACCACAGGCTTTGTAACCTGGACCTATGGAGGGTGCTCCTGTATTATGTGGAGCACACGGCTGGAGTCTGGGGATAGGCTCGCCGGCTGTTTGTCACCTACGCTGAAGTCGCACCTGGCAGACTGGCAGCAAAGCAGAATATTGCACAGTGGATTACTTCTTGCATTACTCTTATTGGTTGACTGGTAGGGAGCCTCCAGTAGGGCTTAGGGCTCATTCCACTAGACATAGTGCTGCCTTGGTGGCTGCTTCCAGGAATGTCTCCGTATAGGAGATATTTTATTTTAGTTTTTGTTGACTGGTTAAGTGCACTAGACAAATCCTGCCTATTTTCAGGCACGACCTGGGGAAGGGGAATACAGATGAATGCCAATTGACCTTGAATCAGATTAAGCTGTTGGTGGTATTTTTAGTGAATGAGGGAAATTTGGCCAAGACACCGGGGAAATTCCCCTACTCTTTTCGAAAAATGCCATGGGCTCTTTAACATACACCTGAACTACCACTAATCTAGGCAGATGGGACCTCGGTTTAACGTCTCATCCGAAAGACGGCACCTCAGAAGTGCAGCACCCCTCTCATGCTGCACTACAGTGTCAGTACTGGGATATTAACCCAGGTGCCAGATGTGGGAACTGAACCCACAGCCCTCTGATCTCCTGGCCTCAGAGGCGAGTGTGCTGCCTGCTGAGCCACTGACTATGGTCATATGTAGGGCTGCTACCTGGAAGCCAGTACACACCTGTATTTCCCACTGCTGCATCGACCTGGAATCATGCTGGGATGCAGGTTTTGGGGTGTCTGTTCTCCAATCTTTGTTCGTCAAGTAGGGGTGCATGTCTTGTCCCCTGCTCCCAGAGAACTGCTAGGAATCTGCCAGAGTGTAAATAAGTGAACCATATCCACACCCCTAGAAGAACAGGTTACTCACTTGTAACCATAGTTCTAGGAGTGGTATATGGTGCACATCCACACAACCCACCTGGCCTCCCCTGGCAAGTGGCACAAGGATCCCTGCTTCCAGCGTGTAAGATCTGATGTCATGGAGGGGAGCTGGGAGATATACTGCCCATGTGGTGGAAGGAGCTTAGCTTAAAGACATCCAGCCAATAACATTGCTCCAGTAGAACTGCCAGAACGTGGATATGAACCATATACTAGTCCTAGAACCACAGTTACAAGTGAGTAACCTATTCTTCCTTTTAATCCTAAAGCAGCGATGCCAGAACTGCAGCTTTATCTATTGTTGTGTCACTAATCCAGGATTATAATAGAATACTGCAGCTCTAACTTCTGGAAATTCAGTTAAATTATGCTAAAACTGTATTGATATGTATAACCCAGTCCAGGATCCCTCATGCTTTTATGTTGTCTTAACAACAGCAGGAACAAAAAACCAACACCACCTTGTTGGAATCACAACCTTAATGTTTTTTTTTTAGTGCACTGTTGAATGTCATGCTAATGACCCTTTATAGGAGCTTTATATCCAGGAGCAAGGTTCACTGAGACCTGTGCATCTTTATATAGCTTGTCGGGAACTGTTATTAAGGAATGGGGGAATGGTGACTAAAGCAGATTTAGTAGGAGCTTGTCCTTTCTGATAGTTGGCAGATCGAGGGTGCTTGCAGCTTACTAGCTTATCTGGCATATGTAATAGTCAACAGAATCCAGGACAGGAAAGTGAGAACACACTCAGCAGCTGAAACTGTCTTTCTAGGGACGTGGATATGTTGTTCAATCCACACTTACTGGCAGCTTCCTTGCTGCTTTAAATCTTGCCGGAAGGTCTTCAAGCTGGCTCCTCCCACCCACCCGGTTGGTAAAACGCTTGGCATCGCCCCATGATGCCAGATCTTTCTTACCGCTTGGAAGCTTAGGTTCCCTCCTTAGTGCCCTGCGTTTTAGGCCTGGATCCACACTCTTCGGTCAATCCGAAACTTATTCTTAAATTCAAAAGACTTCAGTCTTCTCTTTCCCTCGCGGCTGTGATGGACAAATTGACTCCCGGATTTCGTCGGTGTCCCAGTGGGCAGTAGATGTCCCGGACCGATCTGCACTCCATTTGCGTTTATTGCGTTGGACTCAGCCATGACTCTCAGGCTTGTGAGTTGTGCAAATCCTTTTCGGCTTCGGTCCTGGAGGACCGCGCTGTCCGTCTGCTGTTGGGGCAACCCGAGAAATGTTATCCTCTGGTCAAGTTGAAGGAGGCCCGTTGGGCGGTGTCCTCGGCTGCTGGCTCAGTTGAACAGCTCGAACAGATGATCACCCTCGAAGAGGAGGAGGTGGCCCAGGCCGCATCATCATCATCCTTGGTTGCGGCATTTATCCCGCTCTCCTTGAGCTCCTCCTATACAGCTTCTTTCAAGGAGCTTTGCTAGTCTCTCTCCACCAAGGGAGAAGGGCCTCTCGGTCCAAAAAGAAGGACTCTAAAGGTGAGTCCCACCGTCGACGTTTGTGGGAGCAGGAGAGGTCCCCTTCCCCAGAGAGTCGACAATTGACTTCGGTCGAGGTTGCGGCTAAAGCCGCTGGCTTCACGGTGTCCCCGTCAGGTCAGCCGGCTGAGACACCCATCGATGCAGTCGAGATTTTAATTGGACCCGTCGGACAGTCTGTCGACTGGAGAAGCCAACAACCCTTTTTCACTGGTTCGCCCAGTGGAAACCGAGGACTTTCCTGTGCCAGAGTCCCCAGTTAAGGTCCCTGAACCGAGGGAGGAGCCGGTTTCCCTTGCCCCCTCTCAGACCCACCCTCGGAATCCCCGAAGGTCTCGTTCTCGGACCTCTTCCTGGTTCAGCCGGTCCTGCCGACGTCGGCGGTCTCGGTCTCGGCACCATGGAAAGCAGCGGTGCCGCACATCCTCTTAGGAGGATAGGCTCCAGCACTATGAGGATTTAATGTGGCAGCAGCTCTTATTTTCCGGGAATAAGCCGGCTCTGTCACCTTCACCAGCCATTAAGTGGCTGTCACCGGAGCGGCCAAAACAACCCCTCGTAGTAGTCGAGGAGCCGAAGCCAGCACCGGTTGTTTGGCTTGAAACCGCTGCGCCCACCCATTGCAGTGGAACTCCTGCCTCCACAACCTAAACTGGCCCACCAAGGATTCTTGATCGGGCCAGGCTCCCCACCGGTTGTCGGTCACCCTCACTCCCGATTGACCTCGGCAGGTGGAGGGTGGCTCAGGCGCTCGGAAGCTGTTCGCAGACTCCTCGGAGTCTGATGTCGATGACTCCTTGTTGTCCAGGCCACTTGACCTGGAGTCCACTGGGGGGCAGTCGGACGAGAGCCCATCCTCGTTCCTCGGAATGCTTCGACTCATCTCAGAGTCCACTGGGATGAAGCTTGAACCCATTTCAAAATGGGCCAAGTATCCTGTCATGGAGATACTGGACCGAGGGGATTCCCCTATGGAGGCCTTCCCGGTGGCCAAAGCCATTGTTGGCCCAGCCCTGGAGCTATGGCAGTGGCCAGCTTCTTGTCCAGTATCTTCGGCCAAGATGTCTCGAAAGTATGCTGTTCCAACCGGTTCACTCTCCGGTTTCTCTGAGCTCCCCTCTGCGGAGGGAATAGTAACCGACAGCGTTTTCCGGCGTTCCGGGAATGCTCAGGATGTGGACAAGCCACCCGATAAGGAGTCCAAGAAATTGGACAACACCGGGCGGAAATTCTATGCTGCTTCCTCCCTAGGCCTTCGTCAGGCCAGCTCAGCCATCTTGATAGCACACTTTTCACATGCCCTTTTGGGCTCCCTGGATGAGGTGATTCCTCATCTCCCGGCTGACCTTCAAATGACGGTCAAGCAGCTCCAGGATCAGGGAAGTGCGGTGGCCAAACAGCAGCTCCAAACTTCCTTGGACGTCGCTGACTCGTGTACCCTGTCAGTAGTGGCCGCAGTGGCCATGCGCCACAGAGCTTGGCTGCGGATCTCCACCTTTACTGCAGATACCCAGCACAAGCTAGCAGACGTTCCCTTCTTGGGTACCGACTTGTTCGGTCCCGGGATGCAGGGTCATCTGCAACGGATCGAGAAGTCCAATGCCACCTTCGACTCGGTCATGTCTGCCCAAAAGGACAAAGGCCACCAGCAGCAGCGTAAGCCCTTTCATCCTTCAGCCCCTGCGTCACGTCTGGCCCAGCAACACCAGCATCAGGGCCAGCAGGCTCACACTTGGCACCCCAAAACCAAGCCTGCTGCTTCCTCTAGCAGGAAGCCAGGAGGAAAAGGTCCAGGCGGCTCCTTGACCGCCCTTCCTCCAAGCCTGCCCAGTGACAGGTTGAGGATGTCACTCAACCTCATCACTCCCTCCCGGGTTCACCCTGGAAATGGCTCCGCCACTTCCTTTCCGCCTGGTCCGATATCACCACAGACCGCTGGGTGTTGGAAGTGGTAGGAAAGGGTCTGCCTCTGGAATTCGAGCAGTCCCCACCCTATCGAGCCATCGCCCCACAGGGGGCTACGGGTTCCGCAGCCTCTCTGTCGGCTCATCGAGCCGACATTGCCCTGCTCCTCCAGAAAGAGGTGATCAGGAAGGTGGTGGATTCTCCACCAGACCCAGAGTTTGTATCCAGGTACTTCCTGGTCCCAAAACGGATGGGGGGCTGGTGCCCCATTTTAGACCTACATGACCTGAACAAGTTCCTAAGGTCTCGGACCTTCAGGATGGTCAGTCTGGCTCAGATCATTCCATCCTTGGAACAAGGTGTGTGGTTCTGTTCTCTGGACCTCCAGGACGCGTTCTTTCACATCCCAATCTGTCCATCTCACCAGTGATTCCTCCGCTTCAGGGCAGAGGGATCCCTTTTCGAGTTCCGGGCCATGCCCTTCGGCCTCTCTCCAGCTCCCAGGGTCTTCACCAAATGCATGGCAGTGGTGACAGCATTTCTGCGGCGCCGATGGGTCCGGGTGTACCCTTACCTGGACGATTGGCTGATTGCAGCCCCCTCCAAGTTGGAGGCAGAGCGGTCCAGGGATCTGGCCCTCCAGGTCTGCTCTCAGATTGGCCTCCTCATCAATGAGGCCAAATCGGAACTCGTGCCAATGCAGGTGATTCAGTTCATCAGGGCAGAGCTCGACTCACTTTGAGCCAGAGCACGGCTCCCAGCGGACAGGGCCGAGGTCCTTTCCTCCTTTGCCCAATCATTTCTCGTTGGGCATTTGCACCCTGCTCAGGACTTCCTGCGCTTCCTGGGTCTCATGGCGGCCTGCACCAGCGTGGTCCGTTGGGCCTGCTGGCACAAGCGTCTCCTGCTTTGGGGACTGGCCCGCCAATGGTCACAGCGCTCTTTTCCTCTAGACCAGCCAGTGACAGTGACCCAGGAGATGTGGAATGGCCTCCAGTGGTGGCTCGTTCCAGCTCATCTGCAGGAGGGTATCCCGTTTGTCCGCCTCGAGCCGACGGTCATTCTGACGACAGACACCTCTCTGATGGGTTAGGGTGCCCATCTGGGGGAGCACAGAGCCCACGGACTCTGGTCCCCTCAGGAATCTCGATGCCACATCAACCTGCTGGAGCTTGGTGGTCCGACTAGCCCTCACCGCCTTAGCTCCGTTTATGCGGGGTCAAGTGGTCAGGTCAGACGGACAACACCGCGACCATGTACTACCTAAGCGTGATCAAGTGATTGCCTCCTAGCCTCTGTGCAGGAGGCTCATACTTAGTCTCTCATGAGCAGACTGGGCGGATCTCCTAGCCATCCATGTGGCAGGAGCCTCCAACACTCTGGCTGATGCCCTCAGCCAGATAGGTGCTGCATCTCACGAGTGGTCTCTCCTGCTGGAGGTAGTACAAGATCTGTTCTCCCAAAGAGGCACCCCCTCGGGTGGACCTGTTTGCCTCCAGGGAGAATGCAAAGCTGAGGCTGTTTCATCCCGGCCCCCCCTCAGCAGGGCTCGCTGTAGGGGGATGCCTTCTCAAGGCCATGGACCCCGGGCCTCTTCTGTACCTTCCCTCCATTTCCCTTGATCCACAAGGTGCTTCTCAAGGCGAAGAGGGACAAGGCGCAGGTGACTCTGGTAGCCCCAGACTGGCCCCACCAGTTCTGGTATCCAGATCTCCTCAGCCTCAACTCCAGGCTCCCGAGGCAGCTTCCAGCCCACGGACCTGATCTCAGTCAACAAGGGGAAGGTACTCCACCTGGACCTTCAATCCTGCACTTGCCGGCCTGGTTCCTGAGCGGCTAGAGTTCCAGGCCTTGGGTCTTTCTGACGAGGTCCTCAACGTTGTTGAGGCATCCCGTAAGGAGTCGACGAGAAAATGCTATGCCTTCAAATGAAAGAGATTCTCCATTTGGTGTCGGGATAAGGGGTTGGACCCTTCCTCCTATTCTTTGGCTAGCATTCTGAACTACCTCTGGTCCCTTTCTCAGCTAGGGCTTCGGTCGACGACCCTTAAGGTGCACCTGGCAGCCATCTCTGCTTACCGGGCACGGGCCGGGAAGCAGTCAGTAAGCATAAGGAGGAGAGAAGGTGGTCGGGCACTTTTTCAAAGGCCTTGATCACATATCCCCTCTGGTGCAAGAACCTCCATCTCCATGGGATCTACTGCTGGTATTGGCTAAGCTCATGGGCAAGCCATTTGAACCAATGCACAGGTGTGATATCTGTCACCTGTCATGTAAGACTGCCTTCTTGGTGGCTATCACATCAGCCAGAAGGATGGGAGAGCTCCAGGTGCTTTCCATCAAGTCTCCTTATCTGGTCTTCCACAGGGACAAGGTTGTCCTGCACCCCCACCCGAAATTCCTTCCAAAGGTGGTGTCGGAGTTTCACCTTAACTAGGTTTTGACTCTGCTGGTGTTCTAAACCAGTCACACCTCGGAGGCCAAATATAGGCTCCATACTTTGGACCCTAGAAGAGCGCTCTCTTATTACAAGGAGCAGATGGCTGAAGTTCGGGGAGCGGTTCGCCAGCTCTTTGTCACCTACGCTGAAGCTGCACCTGGTAGACCTACAGCCAAGCGGACGATAGGCAGGTGGGTCACCTCCTGCATAGATCTCTGCTATAGGTTGGCAGGCATGGAGCCTCCCAAAGGGATAAGAGATCATTCTACTTGCCATACCGCTGCTTCGGTGGCTGCTTCCAGGGATGTGTCTATCCAGGAGATCTGCAGGGCTGCTACCTGGAAGTCAGCACACACCTTCATTACCCACTACCACATCGACCAGCAGAGTCACGCCAGGATGCTGGTTTTAGGACCTCAGTTCTCCAGTCCTTATTTCCCTAAAGTAGGGAGTCTGGCATTGCCTCCCTCCTCCCAGAGAACTGCTAGGAGTCTGCCAGTATGTGTGGATTGAACAACATATCCATGTCCCTAGAATACGGGTTCTGGGGACATGGATGTATTGTTCATCCACTCATTAACATTATCCTTGCAGCTTTAAATCTTGCGGAAGGTGCTAAGCTTGCTCCTCCCACCCACCGGGTGGTATAACTCAGCTCCACCCCATGGCGCAGATCTTCCTTACCGCTTGGGCTCAGGTTCCCTCCTTAACGCTCTGCGTTTACGACTAGTTCCCTATTTCTCCGTTGCAGATTTAAAATAATATTTTGCAAAAAGACTTCAGTCTTCGATCCCTCGCGGACTGCGATGGACAAATCGACTCCCGGTTTGGAGATGCCCATGCGGATGAAGATGTCTCAGACGGATCCACACTCCGCATGTGTCTACTGCTTAGGCCTTGAGCCACGACCCGCGGGCTTGCGACCTGTGCTCATCTTTCGGCCTCGTCCCTCGAAGACCGTGCTGCCCGATTGCAACTGGCCGTCCGAGCGTTTCCCTCGGTGAAGTCCAAGGCCCGGTTGGCGGTGTCAGCGGCGGCGGGCTCGCGGATCAGCTCCGGCGGATGGTCGCCCTCGAAGAGGAGGCGGCAGCGGGCGTATCTTCCTCGGCGCGGCATTTATCCCAGCTCTCTCTGGTTCTTACTACACGGCTTCCTTTAAGGGCTTTGTCATCCCTCTCCACTAAAGGAGAAGAGCTCTGCGTCTGCTGGACCTTATTCCGGTCAAAAAGAGGGACAAGGGTAAGTCCCCTCCGTCGGCGCTCTTGGGGGCGGAAAGGTCCCTCTCCCGGGCCATCGGCCGTCGGCTTGATTGAACCGGCGCAAACGGCCACTGGCCTCACGGTGTCCCGTCAGGTCGGTTGACCCGAGACTCCCACTGATAAGTCGAGATTTTCTCGACCCATTGGGCAGGCTGTCGCCTTTGCTTAGCGAGATTCCCCTCTCCCGGTTCCCGAGGAGAGTTGAGGATCCAGTGGGCTCGCCTGTGCCTCGGTTCCGGAGCCTCGGATGGACCTTCCGAGCAGAAGGAGTGCAGTTCGGCCGACACCTCCCAGCACCCGACCCGAAAATTCCGGGACTCACCGGTCTCGGTCTCGGACTCTTCAGCGGTCAACCGTTCCCACCGTCATGGCCGGTCTCGGTCACCGGCACACGCGGCGTCGCGCTCGTCCTCGTCCTCCCTCCTCGGATGAGGAAGCCGGCGTAAATAAGTCCGGCCAAGCGAAGACCTTATGTTGCCAACAACTCCTCCTGGCGGGAATAAGCGACTCCGGCTTCACGACCATTAAGTGGCTGTCACGGAGCGGCCGACACAACCCCTGCGACTTGTCCGAGGCCTATACCCAGGCGGTTGTTCGGCCAAAACCAGCTGCTCCACGATTCGGTGGAACCTCACATCCACAGCCACAATTGGGGTTCCGACCAAGATTCTCGATTAGGCTAAGGTTTACCCCTCGGCTGGCCAGTTACCCTCACTCCCGACCGGACCTCGGCAGGTGAAGGGTGGCTCAGGCCAGAGGCAGCTCTTCGAGGACTCTTCGAGTCCGAAGGCGATTCCTCCTTCTTCTCCAAGCGACTGGACTTGGAGTCTTCAGGAGGTCAGTCAATGGGCCGATAGCCCGTCGTCCTTCCTAGGACTGCCGGCTCATCTGGAGTCTACGGGATGGAGCTCGAACCCGTTTCACAGCGGGCCAGGTATCCCCTCACGGAGATTCTGGACCGAGATCGATCGACGGAGGAGCCTTTCGGTGGCGAGGCCATAGTGGTCGGCACTGGAACTTTGGCGGCGCCCTGCTTCCTGCCCTCGCGCCCGGCCAGGATGGCCAGGAAGTATGCAGTCCCTACGGTTCCTTGTCGGTTTTGAACACCCCTCTGCTGAGGGTTGGTTACCGACAGCGTTTCCGGCGCGCCCGGCAGCGCCAGGGATGGACAAACCTCCTGACAAGGTCCAAAAATGGACTATGTCGGGCGAAAAGTCGCTCGTCGCGTCCTCTCGACCCGTCAGGCCAGTTGGCGGATCCTCGCCTTTTTCTCTCATGCCCTGTTGGGCTCCCTGGATAGAGTCATCCCTCATCTTGCCTTGATCTGCAGACTACGGTTAAGCAGGTGCGGGACCAGGAGCAGAGCAGTGGCCGACGCAGCTCCAGACTGCTGGATGTGAGGGGACTCATGTGCTAGATCGGTGGCGGCCGCGGTGGCTGTCGTCGGTGAGCTTGGCTGAGGATATCCACCTTTACTTCGGATACAGCACAAGTTGGCGGATGTTCCCTTTTGGGGACTGACCTCTTGACCCTGGGGTGGAAGGTCACCTGCAGAGATCGAGAATCCAATGCTACCCTGGACTCGGTCTCTTCCGGCTCAGAGGACAAGGCCGCAAACCACAGCCTAAGCCGCTACCGTCCTTCTGTGCCCCGGCGCCCGGCCAGCAGCGTCAGGGCCAGCAGGCTCAGACCTTGGCATCCCAAACCTGCCGCCGGCTTCTAACAGGGAGGCAGGAGGAGGCCCAGAGGTCCTCTCGGCCGTCCTCCTCCTCCAAGCCTGCCCAGGACGGGCTGAGGGGTGTCGCCCCATTCCCGCTGGCCTCATTTCTGTCCTCTGGGGTTTGCCCGTACTCAAGCCCGCCTGGTCCGCTGTTACCACGGGATGGGTGGGTCTTGAGGTGGTGGAAGAGGCCTGCCTCTGGAATTCGAGCAGGCACCACCTTCAGAGCCGCCTCGGGGGCTTCGTGATCCCCTCAGTTTCACCATGCCCTGCTTGAATATCACTCCCTCCCTCCCTCCAGAAGGAGGTGGTAAGAGAGTGGCGGACCCTCTTCAGACCCAGGGTTTGTGTCCAGGTACTTCCTGGTTCCGAATGGACGGGGCTGGCGCCCCATTCTCGACTCCACACGGCCTAAAACAAGTTCCTAAGGTCTCGAACCTTCAGGATACGCCTTACCAGATAATAATATCCTGAACTGCAGGGTGGTTCTGTTCTCTGGACTTGTGAGGGACGCTGCTTTTCACGTCTTATCCGTCTGTCTCACCAGGAGATTCCTTTCGCCCAGAAGGATCTCTCGAGTTCCAAGCCATGCCCTTCTGCCAGTCTCCCGCTCCAGGGTCTCACCAATTGCTGTGGCAGTGGTGACAGCATTCCTCGTGCTCGAGGGGTCCGGGTGTACCCTTACCTGGACGACTGGCTGATAGCAGCTTCCTCCAGGAAGGAGGCGGAGTGGTCCAGAGATCTGGCCCTCCAGGTCTGCTCTCAACTGGGCCTCCTTATCCATGAGGCCAAGTGGGACACGTGGCAAGCTTGGTGAATTTTATTCCTTCAGGCGCAGCTCGACTCTCTTCGAGCCAGAGCGGCTGGCGGACAGGGCAGGTTGTTTCCTCCTTTGCCCGATCATTTCTGGTTGGGCAATTGCGCCCTGCCGGGACTTCCTGCGCCTCCTGGGTCTCCATGGCGGCCCTGTAACAGGCGTGGGTCCTGGGGCCTGCTGGAACATGCGCGTCCCTTCAGTGGGGACTGGCCAGCCAGTGGTCACAACGCCATGATCCCTTGACCAGCTTATGTCGGTGACACAGGGATGTGGAATGTCAGTGGTAATCGTTCAGGTCATTTGCAGGAGGGCATCCTGCTCGTCCGCTCGCAGCCGACGGTCTCTGTGTCGACCGATGCCTCTCTGATGGGTTGGGGTGCCCATCTGGGGAACACCGGCTCATGGCCTCCTGGTCCCGCGAGTCGCATGTCATTATCAACCTGCTGGAGCTCGCGCGCGTCCGCCCAGCTCTCACGGCTTTTGCTCCGCTTCCTCCGGGGTCAAGTGGTCCGAGTCCAGGCGGACAATACCAGCGACCATGTACTATCTTAAACCGCGCCAGGGCGGCGGTACTCCATGCTTCTGTGCAAGGAAGCTCCATTTGGTCACTCGTGGCGCGGCCTGGAGTGTGATCTCCTAGCTATTCACGTGGCAGGAGCCTCCAACACCCTGGCCGATGCCCTGGAGCCGGATAGGGCTGCATCCCGAGTGGTCTCTCCCTGCCGGGTGGTGCAGCATCTGTTCTCCCTTTGGGCACACCTCAGGTGGACCTGTTTGCCTCCATGGAGCACGCGGTTGAGTCTGTTCCATGCCCGCCTCAGCAGGGCTCGCTGCAGGGGATGCCTTCTCGAGGCATTGGACCTCAGACCTCTTTTTACTTTTTCCCATTTCCCTTGATCCACAAGGTGCTTCTCAAGGCGAGGGAGGGACAGGCGCAGGTGATTCTGATAGTCCCAGACTGTCCTCGCCAGTTCTGGTACCCAGATCTCCTCAGTCTCAGCTCCAGGACTCCTGGCAGCTTCCAGCTTCGCCTCGACCTGCTCTCAGTCAATCAGGGAAGGTGTTCCATCCGGACCTTCAATCCTTGCACCTGACGGCCTGGTTCCTGAGCGGTAGAGTTCCAGGCTTTGGGTCTTTCCGTCGAGGTCCTCAATGTAGTTGAGGCGTCCCGTGAGTCGACCAGAAAATGTTATGCCTTCAAATGGAAAGGTTTTCCATTTGGTGTCAGGACAAGGGCTTGGACCTTCCTCCTGTTCCTTGGCAAGCATCTTGGACTATTTATGGTCCCTTTCTAGTCAAGGGCTTAGCCCGTCTAACCCTAAGGTGTGCACTTGGTAGCCATCTCTGCTTACCGGGCGCGGGCGGGAAGCAGTCGGTGGCGCAGGAGAGAGTGGTCTGGCGCTTTTCAAAGGCCTTGATCACATTTCCTCCAGTGCGGAAACCCCACCTCCGTGGGATCTACTGCTGGTATTTGGCAAAGCTCATGGGCAAGCTTTTCGAACCTATGCTACATGTGCTTGCTCTCTCACCTGTCGTGGAAGACCGCCTTCTTGGTGGCTATCCGCCAGCCAGAAGGATAGGGAGAGCTCCAGGCGCTTCCATCGAGTCTCCTTACTGAGTCTTCACAGGGACAAGGTTGTCCTGGGCCCCCCACCCAAATTCCTTCCGGAAGGTGGTGTCGGAGTTTCACCTAACCAGGTGTTGACTCTGCCGGTGTTCTACCCTCAATCACACCTGGAGGGTCAATATAGGCTCCATACTCTGATCCTAGAAGGGCACTCGCTTATTATAAGGAGCGCAGGTTGAAATTCGGGAGAGGTTCGGCCAGCTGTTTGTCACCTACGCTGAAGCCGCATCTGGCAGACCTGCAGCCAAGCGAACGATAAGCAGGTGGGTAACCTCCTGCATAGATCTCTGCTATAAGTTAGCGGGCATGGAGCCTCCCAGAGGATAGAGCTCATTCTACCCGCTATACTGCTGCAATGGCTGCTTCCAGGGGACGTCCCTATCCAGGAAATCTGCAGGGCTGCTACCTGGAGTCAGCAAACACCTTCATTACCCACTACCACTGTCGACCTTGAGTCCGCGGGATGCTGGTTTTGGGCTCCGTTCTCCAGTCTCTCTTTCCCAAGTATATGGGGGTGTCGTCTTGCCTCCCTCCTCCCGGAGAACTGCTAGGAGTCTGCCAATGAGTGTGGATGAACAACATATCCATGTCCCTAGAAATACAGGTTACTCACCTGTAACAGGAGTTCTAGGAATGGTATATGTTGTTCATCCTCACCACCCGACCTCCCGGCTTCGGCCGCGCAACCCTGAGCTTCCAGCGGGCCAGATCTGGCGTCATGGGGGGGCCGAGAGTTATACCACCGGTGGGTGGGAGGAGCAAGCTTAAGACCTTCCGGCAAGATTTAAAGCGGCAAGGATACTGCCAATGAGTGTGGATGAACAACATATACCATTCCTAGAACTCCTGTTACAGGTGATAACCTGTTACTCACCTGTAACAGGAGTTCTAAGTATGGTATTGTTCATCCACTAACTCCACTGACCTCCCCCGGCTCGGACGCGCAACCTGGCTTCCAGCGGCTAGATCTGGCGTTATGGGGCGGAGCCAAGAGTTTTACCACCCGGGTGGGTGGAAGGAGCCAGCTTGAAGACCTTCCGGCAAGATGTAAAGCGGCAAGGAACCTGCCAGTAAGTGTGGATGAACAACATATACCACTCCTAGAACTCCTGTTACAGGTGAGTAACCTGTATTTCTAACTCCTTGTTATGAACCAGGTTGAAGTGCCATGTAAAGGTTCTTGGACAGGAGGCAACCTATGGTTGGATCGTTTCAAAAAAGCAGTTGAGTCTTCAGCAAAGCAACGATTTGAAAAACTGCTTTTGCCCTAAATACCAAAATGCTGGCCATATGAAACCAGAAATAGGGAACCAGATGACTTAGTGGATTGTAGTGGGTTCAGGAGCCATTCATGTTTAGGTCACTGGTTCAGATCCAGTCCAGGATGGTAAAGTCCAGAAACCCTTATCTGCTGGGTGTTCAGTGGCCTGTGTGAAATATGTGCTGCTGGTAGTCCCGTTCCTAGTGGGTGGGTGTTTACATCATAAAACCATTGATACGTTTGTCACTAATTGGCACCCTTGTTGGCAGCCTCACATTTGAGGCCGAGGACTGAATGGGCATGAAGTCTAAACTATATTAGCATCTTCGTTGGGGGTCCCTCCAAAGGGTTGAGGCCCATTTGTGAGACGACTTTCCCTGTGATCACCTGTGCTGTACATGTCACATGGCTAGACGGAGGGCTACTGTTTCCAGTGCTGTCAGTTCAATATCTTTCAAGAGCACTAAAGTTAACAAAACAAAGCAAAAAAAGGAAACCAGAGGTGAGCCGATAATAAGTATGGAGACTGGAACCTAGACACTGCTTCTGTAGCAAAGGCCTAACCATAGACTTCTTCAAATCTGCCAGAAGCATTCACAATGCCTGCTTTGGTCAAGGCACGTTTCTCCACCCTAGCATAAATAAGTTGGGGTGAAACAAGATCGAGGCTGGAGGTGCAGCAGACTGGAAATTTCTTTGACTGTGTCTTTTACTTTCTTCTGATTGAACTCACTCCAAGATACTGAAATGTCCATTCTCACTGCCTCTTTCTCCCTGTTGCTTTCGACATGAGCAACAGAGGTGATCTGGTCCTGGGTACTGGCAGGCTTGTCTTGGAAGAAGATTCTGATTGTCACTCTTCTCTAGGGGAAACTTAATTTATTTACTTATAGACAAACAGAATGCAAGAGCATGTCCACAGTGTGGAAAAGGGCAACTGGTCTTTTGTCTTCAACTGCTACAAAGAGTAATTTTTGCTGTCAGACCTTACAAGCTCCTGACGGTGATAGCATTCATAATGGGCCACCAAGACAACTTTGTTTGCATCTTGCCGAGATCTTTTTCACCTTTGTTGTTACATGTGGCCATGAGCTTTCAGCCATCAAACCTCATCTCTAAGCTTAATTGGTAGCAGTGAAAGCTTGCCCCCACCAACACATACTTCTGCCCTGGGCTACATGCTTTCTTCATCAATATACAGTATTCTGGTACTTTCTGTTTATTCCTGTGATAATGATATACAAAAGGCTGTTCCAGGGTCTGTAATATTTACCTGCTCCAATAAACCATGTCTATGGTTGGTTGTTGGAATCCCATGATTTTGATGTGTTAGATGAATATGTTTTGATCCTTCAGTATGGCGTTTCACGTAAAGCAGTCCTTGAATTTTTATTTAGGTGTAGATTTTTAAGGTGAATTTAGTTGTTTATTTTAATGTATTTATACTGTATTTTATATGAGTATGATGTAAGGGCGCCCTGAGCTATGGAAGGGAGCCTTGTATAAATATAGTTTACTTACTATTTATTTATTTAAAAGTTTTACCAGGAAAGGCATACTGAACAAAACTGCCCATTTCCAGATGTTCCAGAAATCACTCCTCACCATTGATTCCCATTAATGGGGCTGGAGACACTAGCCCCCCCCCCACCCCCCACAGGAGCAAATCTTTTGCAGGGACATCGCTGACATCAGGTAGTGATGGTGCATGTGCACCTCACGTGGTGCCGCATGCACTAGCCAATAACTGTCGTCGGCACTCTCAGCACCTCAATTGTGTTCTTCCCGCTATTGAGTGCACACCATAGGAGCAGTAGCATTCGAACTGTGTCACTGCTAGAGTACAAGACGCCATTTGTCTTTCCCTTTATTTTTATTTTCTGACAGTGCTGAAACCAGACAAAAAGGGGGCTAAGAAGAAACATTGTCTGTCCTCCTCATATATTGGTACATCTGTGGGAAACCAATGGTGCTGACGCACCAGCATCAGATCTGCACAGCCTGCCTTGGTCCAGATCACAGCATGTATAAGTGCAACGCCTGCTACTCAGTGGTCCATACACATGAAATCTACGTGATGAGATGGGGTCTGCAGACCTCCACCCGCAGCTTTTGGGACCAAGGTAAGGTCTCTGGGCCTTTCACTTGGGTCCTTTCCTGGCACTTCTTGTGCCAGGAAAGCACAGGATCCTCCTTGACTGCATACTGCTGAGGCTGTGGAGGGTGGATCTGGTGGATAGCCGACTCCTTCTCAGTCCCCCGCAGCTGTGGAGATGTTACACCTGGTCCCACCGGACCTAACATTTTCTCCACAGCTGCGGGGGAAAAAACACCCGCAAGCTGCCATAAATCGTAGAGCCAGTCATAAACTGGCTCCACCTTAATGAACACTGCAGCTGCAGGAAAAACTGTGGCTCTGCAAGTGGCAACCCACTTGCTCCAGTTTTTTCCTGCTGCTGCAAGATTTTCAGGGACTTTATGAATCCAGCCCTGGGTGTTCAAATAATGGGTAGAAAAAGGGATATGGTGTCTGGGACACCTGTACACAAACATTGGGCTCAAGAGTCTGGCAACACTCCAGGAACAATACCAGATTCCACATACACATTTATGTAGATATATTCAGGTGAGAGCATACAGGAGAAATCTGGGGAGGGAGCAGGTGGAGACATCACAGTGGTACACCTTAGAACAGGTGGCCTTGGGGGCCAGACTGTCAGCTAGGGAGGTTGATAGTAAAGGTAGTATAGGGCCTGTTTTCCAGACCTAGCAGGCAAAAGTTAAGGGACAGTGGGAGAGAGACGTGGTGTGCAGTCTCAGCTGAAAACTGGGCTTTTATGTTAACATTGCATATGGGAATGGTGGTCTGCAATAAATACAAGGAGTCACAGTTTAAATTTATTAACAGACTTTATTGCCCACCCAGTGTAGTGAATTTATTCAACCCTGCTGTATCATCCATGTATGGAAGGTGTAAGGGGGAGAGGGGCACTTACCAGCATTATTTCTGGAGTTGCACGAAGTTGCAGCCATTCTGGAGGGAGGTGGCACAAGCAGTATCACGGGTCTGCTCCAGGACAGTAGCACATACAGTGGTGGTGGTGTCGCTGCTTGGTATGGGGTACTTGGGAGAGGAGAAATTCGGGCCCTACTGGTTCTGGCACGACAGTGCATTCAAAACACCTTGGTGTCCCATATCACCCCAACAGTAACTCAGTGGAAAACCTTAGTACTGCAGACCCATGCACCTGAATGGCATGTGCAAGTATTACAGGAAAGGGAAGAGTTATTCCTGCGCAGCTGGGGTAGATTTGTAGATTTCATACCCATGGCAGAAACCATTCTACTTTGGCAGGGTGCCATATAAAAGCTGGAGGAGACGGGCTTGGCCAGGAGGCCAGACTGAAGTGGACCCCACTCAGGTGTACACCAACAGAATGAAATAAATGCTTCTAACAATAGGGAGTGATGAAGTAAGTTTGTCTGTTTCACCCATGGTCTTTCTTTTTTGCTGTGGGCTTTTGGTTGATTTGATAGTTTCTGTGCCATTTTTGCTTTTACTGTTGTGTACACTGTACTTTGTCCTGATGTGCTTATATGTTTGTTTTTATTTTGTTGACCAGGTAAGTTATACTAGCGTCAAAGGCACCTTTTACAGGTACGCTCTGGTGTAGAATAGTACAGCATACAGTAGTACGGTATAGCTACAGATAAGTTACTATATGAACATGTAATATAAAGCATAATAAAGAAATAATTGTGCAACAGAACAGGGTTCAGTCATGGACATACTTAGTGCATTAACCAAAAAATAAAAATCATGAGCACATAGATAAAGAGGTAGTTATAAAATACTATGGAATTCAGACAGAACACACACAGTTATTCAGTGTTAAGACATGATTTTTCAGTTTTTTAGAAAATGAGACAAAACTAGTCAGTGCTCTGATTGGTACACATAGAAGGAGCCCAGAATCTAAATGATTTTTGGCCCATGCTTGTGGACATACAAGGAACCAATAAGCAAAGATTTTGGATTGATCTTGAATTGAAATTTGGTGCGACTGGTTGTAGCAGGCATGCTAAGCTCGGAAGTTGTTGCTTGTCCAACAATTTGAAACTGAAGTTTGCCAGAGTCAGCTTCTATTTCATTTGAAAAGTAGGCCATTCCAAACCTTCTAAAATTGAGCAGTGGTGCACCCTGTTGCTACTGTGACAAACGAACTTTGCAATTTTATGGTCTAGAACTTTTTTAACATTGAGATTGACTTTAGGTGCTGCATCTACAATCATGGAGCTATAGTCTAATAAGGAAAGCAGATGGTGTCTTGCAATATTTAGCCTGGCATCACATGACAAAAAATGTGTTTGTGTGATAGAGCTGACCTAGTTTTTTTTTTTTTTAATTGAACCATTTTTCTGCGCCCCTGCGAACCAACTGGGGCCACAACCTCTGCCACTCCCTAGACGTAGGTCAACCCCTTTGCACTTGTGTCTGCACTAACATCAGTTGACAGTTCACAGCGCCAACCCCCCTCCCCAAGGAAGGAGTGCAGTCCTCCAGACGCTCAATCCTTTCCTGCCCTGGCCGACCCCAGAAAGACCCGAGTTTGTTCCCAAACCTGGGTCTGTGACATCCAGCGCCTCAACCCTCAGCGCCACCAGGCCCGCTCAGCTGACCTAGTTTTTGATGCAATTTGCACATCAGGTTTTTAATATGGGGGTCAGATGTCAGATTTGAGTCTATATAAACATCAAGATATTTAAAAAGATTGACAGTCTTGAGAAGTTCACTCCTGTGAGTTGACACTAGTAACTTATTGACATTTGCTCCAGTTTTTAAAACTGAACTCAGTAACATTGTTTGTGTTTTTATTACATTTATGGTCATCCTGTTTTCCTCGAACCACCTGTACAGAGAGCTAAATTCACTATTTAAATTTTTATTAATGACTGCAGTCTCCTTTGTCTGGGTAAATACTGCATCGTCTGCGTAAAGTAACACACTAGCATTGTTGCAGACTTTTGGTGCATCATTTATGAAAAGTACAAATAACAGTGGTCCTAGTATGGACCCCAGCAACACCCCGCAAGTGACCATCCTTGTATTTGACAGTGCTGGCCCCAATTTAACCAGCTGCGTCCTGTTATTTAAGTAATTAGTAAACCAGCTAGCTACTGAAGGCACAAAACTCAGTTGTTTGTTTAGCAATCAAAAAACTATGGTCTACCAGGTCAAATGTTTTTGTGAGCTCCACAAACACCGCTCATGTCATCAGTCCTTTATCCATAGCTCTATGTACAGTGTCTGTGAACCCCACAAGGCTCTATCTGTTCTGTGATTACAACGGAATCCATGCTGCTGTTCTCTCATTAAATGGTGCTGCTCTAGTCAGTCATCTGAGTGTGAATGATCCTTTCCTGGACTGTTAACAACACTGATAGAACAGATCTGGGTCTGCAATTCTCCACAAGTCTTATATTGCCCTTTTTGAATAATGGAACTAACTGTGCACACTTCCAGAGGTCAGGTACTTGTTGGAATTTAAAAGGAAGGTTGATTAACCTAGTAGCTAGATACAGTAGGTTATGGCTGGAGCAGCTAATCCTAAAAACGTAGGGTGCAGACCGTCAGTCCAGGCAGATTTGTCTGTGTTAATACCCTTTATTAATTTATATACTTGTGTGCTGGTGAATGCTTTAAAAAAAAAAAAAACAATTGTCAGTCAACAATGAGTAATTCTGTGATTTCCATGTGTGAGGGGCTGCGGTTTAGTCAAGAGCGATGCTTCTCATAATCACAAAAGCAGTCATTACAGATATTGGATATTTCCAGCGGGTCAATTATATTATTGCTGTTGTGTTCCATGCTCAGCTGAGGCTATTCTTTGGTATGATTTAGCAAATTATTCAAGCATTTCCAGAAACCCTTAGGGTCAGATAAGTTAGAGGTCTGCTGTTCCCTGAGGTGATTCCTTTTAGCTAAGTTTATTGATTTTTTTACATGTATTTTGCAGCATCCTGTATTGCACCCAGTCAGATTTCAAGCTAGTATGTTTGAATTTAGCCCAGCCGTGACTCTGTCTTTCGTGAGTTTAAAAAGTTCTTTTGTTAGCCACCTACAGTTTAAGCTTTACACCTCCTTCTAGCTAAGGGCGTATGTTATGTACTTCTATGGAGAATTCAGTAATGAAAGAATCTAGATCATAATTAATATATGGCACTAAATTTAAGTAAGACCAATCAATGTAGAGATCTTATTGAAATTCAGGGAGGACTAACTTTGAGCAATCATGGAACCATCGGATAGCAGGTCTGGGTCTCTGTGCAGCCCCACTGGACCACACACAAAAGACTGTAGTATGGCCACCAATGGAAACTGACAGAGAGCCATACTAGCTGACTCCGTTGGTTCTGTTGACCATTATCCGGTCTGAGAGTGGCTGTTGGGATGATTTGTTATCCAGCCTGGTGTAATCATGGATAATTTGACTAAATCCATAGTTATGCAGCAAGTCCCTGTAAATAGTTGTGTTGCCAGTCCTAACCAAATTTAGATCGCGGAGAACAATAATCTCTGTGATACACAATTTAGATAGCATAGTTAGTCATTCTTTTAGTCCTTCCACACCAACTTTTGGAGGATTGTAAACATCAGTAGAGTGTTTTTGTGCCCAATTTTAAATTTATGACCAACCATTTACAGTCGGTCTTTGTTGAATAGTCAGGAGTAACAATTTCAGCAGTCACATTTTTATCCACATCAAACATGACACCTCTGCCCTTCTTTTGTGGCCTATCCTTTGTGAAGGTAACATAATTTTGCATTGCCACTTTGTGATCGGAAACTGCAGGTTTGAGCCAACTCTTCCCGATAGCAAAAATGTACGAGCTTATGCATCGCTATTTGTGACTCCAGTTCTGCCATTTTTGAGGTAAGGCTGTGCATTTTAAATGCATAATATGCAGGCCTTTAGTGCTGGACCAGCAATGTTTGTCATTTCTAATTGGGAGAGTCAACACAGCTGAAGGGATACAGGACCTACAGGATGATCTGGAAAAGCCGGGGAGGTGGGCCAGGATCTGACAGCGCGCCTTCAATGACAAGAAATGCAGAGTTATGCATATTGGAGCCAAGAATCCCAGGACAGAGTACTACCTTGGTGGAGTCTAGGTATCTGCATCAGAGGAGGAGAAGGACCTGGGAGTGATGATCACTAGTGACCTGAAGCAGTTCACGCAATGCAAGAAAGCAACAACAAAGGCAAACAAGATGCTAGGATGCATAGCTATGGGGATCAGTAGTAGGAGAAAGGAGGTTATACTGCCCTTGTGTAACCCCCCCCACAAATGGGGGTTCCCGAAAAGTCTTCCTTGAGCTTGTCTAAATGCTCACTGCCAGGCTGGTGTCCTGCGTTTATGCAGTTTAACTGTGATTGCCAGAGAGTGCCTATATAGCCACTGTGTACTGTCTTTTTAAGAGCTGCCTGGTTTGCAGTCATAATCTAAAAGGGAGCTTGGTTAGAAGATGTGCTTATTTGCTGATCATTTCTTAGGGTAGTAATAATATTGCAGTTTGTTCTAACCTGCCTTCTTTGCAGTATAGACAGTTCTGTTTGTTTCCATAATATTGGCCCTGGACTGCTGAAATGGGCCAATCGGTACATTTGGGACTCTAAAATGGAGCCTGCCTACAGGGGCTTGGTGGGGTCAAAACTTGTAGGAATTGTAGTTTTGGGCTTTTTGTGCCTAAAATAACCTGGAGGGGGAGCCCTTGTTGTGATTAACAGACCGATCAGCCAGCCGAACCTTTTGGATCTTGGGGGAAGTCCCAATCTGCTTGCAGTTTCAGTTAGATCTAAGTTGGGAAGTGAAGAAGTAACAGCTTGAGGTAGTTCAAGCAGCAATCCATACTGGATTCGAGTTGGAGAATTGTGAAAAGGCCTGAGTTTTGGCCTGCATGCCTGTCTGCTGTCCCTGAGAGGGAACTTGTGCCTTTTTTCGGACTGAAGCTGAACTTGGAGAACAAAGTAAGCCACTGAATTGTGACCAGGCTCCTACCTGAAGAAGATCGAAGATTTGCTGAATGCGATCGGCCTGTCTGGACTTCCAGACACCTTTGAACTCCCAGATTGTGCAGAGACTCTGTAATTGTGACCGGAGAGTCTTTTGCCTGGAACAGTGGAATTTCCTTACATGTGAATGTGTTGTGTACTTATAGTGGGTCGTGATTTGGGTCCCCACTGCGGTTTGAATTGTATTCTGCTTGCTGGAAGCTGCATTAGAATTTCCTTACATGTAAATGTGCTCTGTGCTGCTAGTGGGTCGTGATTTGGTTCCCCACTGTGGTTTTAACTGTATTCTGCTTGCTGGAAGTCTCATCCAGCCACATGGACTGAATCCAAAATCATCTCCATTGGGCCTGAGCCTTGCCACACTATCCCAGCCGGACTACCCATTGCACAGAGAAAGCCATCAACGAGAGACCTACCTGGGGATCAGCTCCCTGCTCATCACTTGTACAGGAACAATGCCTCAGTGATTCATGTGGGCCCCGCTTCTCCAGGCACTCCAGCTCAACAACCTACAGTCTCAATTTCGTCCTGCCTGTGTCCAGTATTGGGTATCGTGAGTAAACATCAGGGTAGCTACCTGCAGCAACAACTAAATCTAAAGTGTTGTCATCTGATTGTCTTGTTGCTTTTTCTTTCATGAACTGAGCCCTCCAGCTCCAGAGTACAAGTAGTGTGTGTTGTGCATGTTGCTTTCTTCCATCACAGGGCCCTAACCAGCTGCAACGTTCCTGGCTAGCCCATCATTTTCCTACCTCGGTACACAGAGTGTGTGACTGTGTGGGGACTTAAAGCGCATGCATAACTGTTTGCTTAATACAGCCTTTAAGCCAATCAACCTGATTATGCCCCTTTGTTGTTCAAGTCCCCTGAGTAAATCAGATCTGAATTTTTTGCTGCATTTAACCTGACTGTGGTTCCAGTTTGTGCCAAGAGTACTATACAGTTGCTATTTACTGTGCATAGCCTTGTTTTACAGGGGGTCCCCAGGTTCGAGTCAGAGGAACCAGCCCTGGTGGTGAGTGCAAACAGTGTGGGCACTGGTATGGTGTACAAGGGGTACTGTGAAAGTGATTATCGTATATTGCTTAGGCCACTAGAAGGGAAAGAGAGGGGTTACAGTGTCCCGGAGGCCTTTGCCCAGGTTAGTTTGACCGCTACCAACCCTGGCCACCAGGTGGAGGCACCCGTTTCAGAGCTCAGGCCCCTTAACTTGCAACTAGCCAGCAGGGGTAGTAGCCCTTGGGATAACGCCACCTAGGGGTTACACTTGTACAGGTCTCTGGTTAGACCACATCTAGAGTATGGAGTTTAGTACTGGTGCCCACACCTTAGAAAGGACATTAACCTTCTAGAGAAGGTACAGGGGAGGGCTACAAAGATGATAGTGGGTCAGCAGGGTTAAGCATATGAGGGAAGGTTGAGGGCACTAAACATGTACTCCCTGGAGGGACGGGGAGAGAGAGAGGGAACATGACTGAGACCTTCAAGTACTTGACAGGGATAAATAAGGTGGATAAGGAGAATCTCTTTAAGCTGAGTGGCAACCATAACACGAGGGGGCACAGTCTTAAGCTGGAGGGTGGGAGGTTAAGGAGGGAGGTCAGAAAGCACTTCTTCACAGAGAGGGTGGTGGACACTTTGAATGCGCTGCTGGAAGAGGTGATCTTGTTGAAGACAGTGGGCAGCTTTAAGAGAGAGGCCTGGATAGGCATAGGGGAAGGTAAGGATCATGGGTAGAGAGGATGGGAGGAGTGGGAAGGGGGCTAGGGACACTAGCTCAAGCTGTGGACCCTGCAGTACGAACAGACCAGGAAGACCAAATGGCCTTCCTCTGCTGGCTTCTTCGTATGTTCATACATATGTTTCAGGCCAGGATTGCATTCAACATCCCTAGATATCAATATTAATATATTAGTAACCTGGTCAGGGACCAGTACTTTCTTATAGACTGAACAGATTTAAGCTTTCTTGAAAACTGAACAGATCTTAGTGAGTGAAAAAATATAATGTGTTGCTGTTTACAAATTAACCCAATGGAGACATTGCTCAGGATAATGAGATCAATCGTGGGTCTGAAAACAGAGAAAGCATCATGTGAACGAACATTTGTGTGACATACAGAAGGTTACCACCCCAAACAAATCTGTCTGCTATGATAAAGACAGTACATGTCACAGTGCCCAGTGCAGCTTAGTACGGCCATTTTAAAGAGAAGATATTGATACAGTGGATCCCGCTTACAAGAACATTCCATTTGCCAAGAGAAAATGTTCTTATAAGCGGGCTGTTACTTAAAGCGGGCTTGGATTAAAATCAATTAGATGCAAGACCACTAGGTGGTGTCAGCTCCCTAATGTAAAAAAATTTAAACAAAAAAAATCCACACAGTCATTTAAGAGTATGAAATAGCTTTACTTGTGCAAATCTTTAATAACTAATCACAGCGCAAGCATAGTGCAGTATGAATAGGTTCTCTTGTGTTTCTCCATGGCTACCTGTTTAAAGCTTCAAAAACATCTGAATTTAAATGTCTACATAGCCAGGGACAGCCACGGAGGAATGTTAACGAGAACCACAGTTGTGGTTATTGCTGTGCACTGACACAATTAACTCAGCCTGATAGCAAAACAAAGGAGTTAATGACAGTTAGCCGTTGAGAACTGAGTGTCTGAATTGTGGCAATTTCCGCCATCATTGGAAGTAAAAGTCGAAAATCCGATCAGCTGTAAATGAGTGTCATTTAGTTGCCATAAAAAACGAAATGACACTCAGATGGTTAGATACAGCGCGAGACTGATCAACCAGGTACGATCCAGGAGACACTACAACTGACTCAGGCGATAATTAGGTACGACCACAGGTCTGAAGACGTCCCAATATAGCCAAGTTTGCATGGGCTTCACAAAAAAAAAAATAAAGTGATTATAACCAGTCTTGATGTTCTTGTAAGCGGGCTTTGTACACATTGAAAACAGAGGCAAAATCGGTACATGGAGAAAGTGTGAGTATAGCCAGGATGTTGTTATAACCGATGTGATTATAAGTGGGCTGTACGGTACAATGAATTTACACAGCACTTCTGTATGATTAAGTTCAAGATTGACAAGATCTGTGGAACTCTGTGATCAAGTTCCAGACTAGAATCGGATTTCCTCTCAAATCACCACCCCTTTTTGACAAGGGCTTTAAATCTGCAACACTGCTGGTGCAACACAGTCCTACCTATTTACATACATCACCCCACATTTCAGCTGCTGTCGGTCAACTCTGGCAACTATTCAATAGGTGGGTGGGTAGGAGGGAGGGCCAAAAGTTGCAAGTTGTGGCTGATGCTTCTCTGGTGAGTGATTAAGTGTCCGATGTGATGTACAGCAGCTCTGGCAGGGGGGTGGTGGCAAGGACCCCTCCAGCCACTGGGCTTTCTTTGTCGGCCGAGGATTTGACAGTCAGTGAGGAGGAAGGCAAGTAGAGGTGCCATTCACACCCTCATGACCCTGTCGGTCAGGTTTTGTGGAGCGGAGGCTCCGTATTTTCCAGTGAGCCGAGTTAAACAAGGTGCTTGCCTAATTTGAGGGAAGATGCAGCTCATTCAAAATCACAGATGGTAGAAAGATAAAAAAAGTAACAGGACCTGGGAGAGGGTGGGTGTGTGGGATATGCCTATGCGGCGCCACCTGCCAAGAAGCAGAGGGTGAAAGTCCCGTCGTACCTGGGGTGGTCCTGTACGATCTGGTCATCTAGGGAGGACTGTAAAAAACAGCCATCATGATCCTGCTGAGTCAGCTGCAGAAGGAGGTGGCGTATTCCTAGAGCTGAGGAAAGAAGAATAAACAGGAGTAGGTGGTGAGTAACCTACGAGAAGGGAGAGAGATTAGGAAGGGTGTCAGGAGAGATAGAGAGGACAAGGGCAGGCATGAAGCAGGAGTAGAATAACAGAAAGACACTATAAACTTGCAGGAGGCACAGTTCTCAAGCACAGTACTAAATCAATCAGTAAGAGTCTGCTGACACTTAAGGCAGCTGGAAACTACATGTGGAGCACCATAAACGAAATAATAAACTGTTGGGCCATATACAATAAACGGTTTCATTGCAGACATAGCATATGTGACTGTGAGAAAGCTTAAACAGAGCAGAAATGTCCCTTTGCAGAGTCCAAAATGGCATTTTGGTGCCATGAAGTAGAGGGTGAAACTCCCACTGTACTGGGGGCCTGTCCTTTTCTCATATTCCAGTGAACAGGATGCCAAGCTACTGATTTAAGTTGTTTAATTGCTACTGTTCCACTATTGAATTTGCTACTGTATGTGGATTGATGGGAACTTTCTTTTATGTACATTTGTTTGCTGCTGCCTCTGTAGAAGACATATAGTGTGTCTCCAGAAACATTGTATACATTGGATAACAGCTGTAGCAAGGGACATATTTAAAAAATAAAGTAGCTTTTAGACCCCTACCACTGCCTCCTTCCGATAAGCTGAGATCTCTAGGCACGTGAAAGTTGACTGCTTATACAAACCCTTCTGAACAAAAATAAATCCCCTCCAACTACAGGGTAGCTGCAGCATTCCTGAGCTTTCCCTTCTCGGGCACTTAAATTTTAATCATTGGATTAATTTTTCAGGAGCCATTGCACAAACCTTACTGCCAGCCTACATTAATAATATATTCAGTGAAGTGAAATGTGAAGTGGATAACAAGCTCAGAGATGAAAAGGAAAACTTGTGGGCGCTGGACTCCCATCAGTTTTGATTGCTTACAAAAACAAGGCGGAAGCATTCTTTCTCTTTTCCCCCCCCCCCTTTCTCTCTCTCTGTCTTCCCCCCTCCGCCCTACATTAGCAATCCTTTACAGTGGTGTGACGTACCACATTTATCAAAAGCTTGAAAGCTGCTGGTGTTGGGTAGCAATTTGCTGCCCAGAGTGCATTGCTTCATTGCGCAATCTGCTACATCCTTAGCTGTTACAGCTCTGCTTTTGGCTGAAGGCTTAACTGCATTGAGTCAGGCTGCTAATTACCAAATATGTTACTCCCTGGTGCCAATAAAATGAGGTATCCTAGAGGAATTGCCACACACAAAGCTTTTCCCTGGTATAGTGGTGTAAGCTGTCCCATGCTCCAGTGGTATCCTGGAGTTCCAGTTCCACTTGTTTCTCCAAGCCAAGATCTGGGGTTTCAAAGAGAAGTTTCCCACCCCTCGAATGCATGTAGGCTTTTTGTAGAATGAACTCACTTTATAGGTTAAGCAAGTGCATTCTGAGTATCACACACACTCCTGTCGGCCATGGATGTCACCTACTGTACTGTTTCTTAATCAGAAATTATCCTGAATTAACTTTTTTCTTTATAAAATAGCTAGAAAGTGGCATGTTTCTGTACTGTTAAATAGACTGCTTGAATCAAAACCTTAAGATTTTTCTTTTTACTTTCAGCAGTAAATGTCAGTACTCCTGAAAGCTGCCAGATTGACAGCACTGGAAACTGAAGTCCTCCATTTATCCACAACCGGTAGCGCAGGGGTAATCATAGTACAAGTTTCCCTTCACTTCTCCACCAGCGTGACTCAACCCTGTCATGGTGGGACCACCTCATAGGTGGCAGTGTGTAATTCAGACACCAATCAACTTTGGTTAGAGCCACGGTGGCTGCTAACGTGATGGCATTCATGTCATGTGACTGAGATTAACTGCAGTTAGAAGTAATTAAAGATCTGTAGGTACAGAGTAAAAAAAAAAAAAAAAACATGAGGTGGTTGATACTCTGGTAAATACTCAGCTCCCTATGACTGCAGACACAGAGTTTTCTTTTTGTAATAGGAACCAAGATTCAACTACCCTATTACCAGAACAATCCTCCTGGAACGGGAAGAACTCATAGCGAATGAAAATCAGACGCCTGAATCCACAATGTATGATCCAGTCTGTCCTGGACTTACGAGTTAAAAAGAGAATATTATACCTCATTGTATGCTATATGAGTGTAGCCCCTCTCTGGCGCCATCCTAGAAAGGGCTACTGCCCCTGTCTGGGTGGCCACTAACCAGGTTAAGGAGCTTGGGTTCCCATTTGCTGTTACATGGGGGGTCCTTTCCCAAGATTACAAATAAAATGGTGGTGCCTCCACTCAGAGTACATTATAAGTGGGCATGATCCCTTCCAGTACAACCCCCTGGGATGTCGTACTAACCTACCTCTCCAAACAGTTACCTCAGCCATGGATTTACCAAACTCAAAACATCCCCACATTTCGAACAGTTGGCATCCTACATCTCAGCTAAACAGATGCTCACTAAAATCAGGCTGTTGAGTCAACACTTTTCTGAAACAGCAACATCATAATTTACTTACACAGGGAGGGTTAGGATGGGGAGAAATGGAATAGAGGTTAAGCATAAGATTCTATTAATTTGCATTCTGAAGATTTGCATTTTCCCGAACAATCATTCCCCTTTTATCAAACCCACACTTTAGATATTGCAGCCACCAAACTACCTATCTAACTGCTGCAGGGTATTGCCATGCTCAAACCTCCAACTGGTACCAGTCTAGAATGATGTCCCTGGGTACCCAGATGTTATAGTTGCAGGTCTGAGGTGCAGCTGGTTGGCCAGCGTAGCCACACTTGCTGAATTAAATTAACTTTTTACATCTTTCTTTAATTGCTTTACTAGCTTCCTATGCCAGTGAGCACACATCCTTCCCAGGAGCAGAGCAGTTCCTGCATTTACTCATGGTTCTGCAACATCAGTCCTTTGGTGGCACAGATGACTGAAGTTCTGGGGTGGTGGAAATAGCAGACACAGAACCGGGCACGATGCTTGAACACCTTGAAGGGGCAAAGACGCTGCAGCTCGGATCTTTAGCTTGATTAGAGATCTTGCAGCTTGTTTCCTTTAGCCTATTGAGACCCTTGCAGAGCACATGTGCGGGCCCACCAACTACAGAGGACCCAGACCTGGAGTGGCCCCAGGCCCGGCTCCCTCACGGGTCAAGTGCCCTAGCACTTGGGAATAAACCGTGATCCCCTGCAGCCAGCAGACCCCACTCGATGGGGGTTAGCAAGTTCCCCACCTGGCCCTGGCTTTAGGATGGAACCTGTAGATCAGTTTTCTTTCTCTCCATAACTAGCTACGGTGTGTAGCCAAAGCAGTTTCTGTTTCTTTCTTGACATTCAGACTTGTTGGGGGGGGACAACACAGAGTCTGAAACTGCAAGTTCATCACAACGGTCTCTTTTCTTAGCTGTATCTAGGAGCAGACAGCAGGTACCTGGTCCGGAAGGCACCTGCCCATTCTTCTGCTTTCACAGTCTCTCAACTTTAACACAGCTGCACTATTGCTCTGGCTCACACACAATTCAAGAAACATTTTCTCTTAACCATACTCCAAAGAAAGCCTTTTTTCTCACTGTGCAGGTGCAGACAAATGCAGAAGAGGCTCTCTCTTCAACTTCTCAGAATCCGGATTCCCATCCAATTTCCAGTAGCCATTTCCCAGTGCTACAACCAGTCCTCAGACCACCTGTCTTCCCCTCATCTCTTTAGACGCTTTGTCTTTGCAGGGTAGACAGGATCTTTCCCTATTCACAATCCTGTTTCACAACTCTCTCATCACACATCACCCATGTCTCACCGTTGAGGTGCAGACGAATTCTAAGGAGGCTCTGTCTCCTCTCCCAGGATCAGTCCATTTCTCTAATTCTTTTTTTTATTCTCAAAACATTAATTTGTCAATCTTCTCACCACTGTGGTACAGCTTCCTACCACAGCATCAGGATTCTGCAGAGCTGCCTGCACATTTTTCCTCTTTTGTGCTCCAGATGGGAAAAGGCACAATCAGCCCTGGGGAGCAGATTGCTGGCAGCCCTTAGGCAGGCCCTCTCCGAGCCTTGCAGCCCCATTCCTTCACTAGGGGCTGGATCCCCCCCTCCCTGTGGAGTGACTCCTGTTGAACTAACTGAAGAATCAAAAGTCGTGACTTTTTGGGAGCTTTTTGGCAGCTCCCTATTGGCTGGAGCCACTGTCCTTTCTGAAAATTAATATGTACGAGGCTCCCTCAACTCCTCAGTGGCTGCTAAAAACGGCTCCTAAACATTCCCCAATATTTTACCCCCCAAGAATCTTTTCACAAGCCCCAGAGTCCTCCTGGTGAATCCTGGCCCTTTGGTTGGCTGAACAGAAATCACATGGCTGCTGAATAAACAGTGTCCACAGCAATCGCCACATGTCCCAGTGTTCAGATGTCCCTACAGCCAAAACGTTTTTGTTTATTCAATTCTTTCCCCACCATTTTGTAGCAGCATCTGTACCCCAAGAAGTCGCTGCATAGTTTAACCATTTTACTCTTTCCCTAGCCTGTCGCTGCTGCCATTTTGTATAGCCCCCAGGCAGCCCATATAGTCCCATTACGGTTCAGGCACTCTCCCACCTTTAATGTGCTGCTGCTGCCAGATACAACATATTTAATTCCCAAGTGCTCCACAGCTATGTAGCAGCACCTTTTCTCATTTGGCCCCCCATCACATTTAAAAATGTTTATTTTCCTGTTGCTAGTGCTGAAATTTTCCCCCAGTGCTAGACAGGTTCAGCCTAATTATTATTCATGAGCCACCTCATTAATGTTCATGAGGCAGCTCCTGATCCTTCGCGCGCAATTGGCGCTCACAAAAAATGATCGCCTTGCCTCCCTGACGCCTCTCCTGTCTAACTGTAGTCTCCGGTCCCTCTTATATTTTCCCTAGGGACCGGAACCTCCGGAGAGATGACTCCAAAGGCTGCTGAAATGGCCACATGAAATTGCGCCTTTGCACATGCGCGGATCGCCGACCCTGCACCAGAGTGCAAAACTGGGAGTGGGGGGGGGAGGGATTCTGCGGACCAGCTTCTCCAGCCCCGCCCCTCAAAAAAAAAAACAGTTATGCGGGAAGCAGCAAGCACAAATGGGACCAAGCAGGGGGCAAAGGAGGACCCGGGTGAAAATGAGGAACACTACCAGGGGAAAGCAGGAAGCCTATGGGAGCTAACAGGTAAGCCCCCAACGGTCGGGGGGGGGATTACACGAGATTTCAAGAAGTTATGATGTACATCATACAATTTTATTTTACTGTCTTCTGTTGTGAAAACTAATAAAAAATGTTGTTATAAAAAATAAGTAATTAAAGAGGCAGCCACACTGGTGGACTAGGTGTTAAGGCGTCCACTTTCTGCTTGTGGGATCATGTTTCTGCTCCTTAATTCCAGCCAGCTGTGATTGAATCCTGAGAAACAGTACGATGAACGAGTTGTCTGCTCCATGTAAGGTCTCCTGCTCTCTTCATGAAACAGCTGCCCACTGGTGGTCTAAGGCATGAGAGCCATTTCACAAGGAACCCCCTAGTCTCACCTGTGTTACCCCCATTGACGAAAGGGAGGGTCCTCTGGTGGAAAGATGCAGAGGCTTCGATGCCAGGCCCACTTCTTCGCTAGGTGGTATATCAGATGCGTGGTTTCAGCTTTGGTAAGATCGGGAACTTTGGGCCTCAGCAGGTGGTAGGCTGGAGATGGTAGGTGGCTGGGACCAGGGAGAATATCAGAAATAAGAATCAGCATTATAGTCTTCCCAACTTACATGTGCTTGCCCTCGGTTCTCTTTCTGTATGTGCTGCTCTTTCTGTGTTTTCAACCTTCCTGGTCTTTTAAACCAGCTCTGTATGTACTGTTGCTCATTGCTTTACAACACATTCTCCAACCTGTGACACCATCGGATGCGGTCAGTCAGTGGCTGTTGGTGCTTGCTACTTGTTCGGGGTTCTGTGTCGATAAAAAGGGAGTAGCTCCTCAGTGTCTCAATTGTTATCAACATTGCAACCTGCATAAATAAGTACTGGTATCAGCGGCAGGAGCCACTGACTGACAGCAATTGATTAAACAATGGCTATAAAAATCCTGGAACCTGATTTTTCATCTACGGTGCTTTACCATGGGTAAATCCTACAATAACTCACAGCTGAATTATGAAAAACATAACTGAACACATTTTTAAATTTAATCTACACATGGGTCCATTTTATAACCACAGTAAGGCACTCCACGGTGTGGGTGATTGGGGGAATATCCACTTCTCTTGTAGTTAAGTCACTCGACTGCACCTTGTGACACAGCACACTATGCATGGGTGAATGCACCAATTACCCATGTCCTGTCTTATTGCTTAATTATGTCACTGGTTGGAGCATCTATTATGGCAAAATAGGGGGCTGCATACACAGCTGGTTCAAAAGCCAGCTCTTTCATCAACTGCTGTAAAAACTCCCTGTTATGGGTTATGAGTATTACTGAAATTTTTAAATACCCTTTTCTCTGTTTTTATGCTGTATTCATCAGGGTTCATTTTTGGGTGGGGGATTGGGACAATTGACACACAGTTTTTAATTTTGACCCACCTTTTCTTCTACCTTGGGGATAACCTGCTCACTGTTGCAGAGGTTTTATGCTGCTGTTTTATGAAGCTGGGCCTGGTTGAACAATACGACCCATTATTTTTTTTCATTTGACCCTCAAGATCAGTGTCCCACACGGACAAATATTTGAAATGAATCTGATTCATAGTGTGTCGTAACTTCTGAGACTAAGAAATGCCTGCGGCAATCTCATGCACAGCAGTCAGCTTCCTGTGCTCACTGTGGATCTTTTTCTCTATAACCTATTTTAATTTGTATTTCACTATTTGTTTCCTATTTTTGTAGCATGCTTTTCCTATGACTATATTTTTTTTGTATGTTAATGTTCTGCATTCATGTATTTGTAACAGCCCCCAGCTTACCACCTGACTGTTCCGGGGCCCTCTGGGTCCACACTGCGTACGCCACCCGAGGGGTCTGGCCTGGGTTCACTAATGGGTGTGCCACACTGGAGTAACATGGCACGTTGCCTTCACCTGGGGAAGTGATCTGGGGTACCTAGCGGACAAAACACAAGGTTATCACCCCCCAGGAAAAATACAGTATCTGCCCCCACACAGTGACCTCTTCCCCACACAACAGTAATACAATCCCCCACAATCACTGTGGGCACAATAACAACAAATATAAAATTAACTTACTCCAGATTTATTTTAGGGGAAGGAGTGGAAGGGAATAAACAGCATAAAACAATTTTACAACTGTTGTACCCCACGCAGTCCTAGTATTACCTCGTGGGTGCATCTGGCTTTCCCCCAAACGACTGTACTGATGTAAACAGTCTGTTGCAGTGGGTACCTCACCAAGTTGCTGGTGGCCAACCAGTGAATGCAGGGTAGGTGCACCGAAGACTTTGGGGTACAGAGGAAACAACAGTTTTGAAAATAACTTGCAGAACTTTGTAAGGAGCCCCAATAATAATTCACACAAATGCAACAGTGTCTGTTCCAATTTTCTGCCTGGTCTTATCCTGTAGATTGCAAACTCCTATTCAGGACTTCACCCCGAACTGTGTAACTAACTAACTAATGAGATTGAATAAGACTCCTCGGGGTGGGAGCCAGAGGTATTTACTGTTCAGAAGACTTAAGGGGGTTCTGGAATGGGACACAAATTAATGGTGCTGCTCTTATGTTGGCAGACAGTCCAGTGATGCACCACACTGGCTGGCTGTAGATATGCAGCAAACTGTACATTCACCTGTCTGGCCTTTCCTCGTGTTTGCCCTGGGGCCTTTTGTCATCTTCACCTCTTCTGGCCTTTTGTCATCTTCGCTGTTCTGGCCTTTCGTCAGTGCAGGATGTCTAGTCAGGCTGGGGGTCGTTCTGGACATTCAGTTGGACATAACTTTCTCTGGCGCTGAAGCACGGCTGGGCTTCTAGACAGCCCTGAGCCCAGCACAAAAAACTTTTCTCCCAGGCTAAACAGTCCCAAATACTTGTCTCTCTGTGGGGAGCACTGTTCATACAGTCTCTATATACTTTTATTTTATTTATTTTTTTATTTATTTGAGTCTAGGATTACAAAATACCTTTGAGCCAAGGCTCTTTTACAAAGGTTCCACGTCAGTAAGTACAGACAATATAGATCAAACAGGTTTCAAGGTATAGAATGAAAAAAAACAGTTACTTCAGTTGTCATAAATCATATTCATACTGACAGTACATATAAACACTAGGAGGAAGCAGGCAACTAAGGGAAAGGGGCAGGAAGGAGGAGAGGGCGTGGGCGGAGTAGGACTGAGTATAGCAGCCTATAGGGCTTTGTCAGGACAGACAACGGGGTAAGAGCAATTGATGGGCATAGGACTGACAGGTGCTAGTAGGAAGGACAGTAGCAGTCAGCAGAGGCAGTCTGCAACAGTGCAGAGAAACATTGTTTAAGCGGGGCAGTCACAGGTGTTAGTGCCTATTAGGGAGAGGCGGAGCTTAGCCTTGAAAGCACCCAGCGTTGGTGAGGTAAAGATGTTACTGGTGAGACTGTTCAGTCAGCTAGGAGCCCTATATGCAAATTACCTTTGGCCTTGAGATGTGTGACAGTGGGGGATTTGCAGGATTTGCGGCTTAGTGCTCCTGGTGTTACAGTTGTTGATTTTGGGTTTGAGGAGGCAGCGGACTCAAGGGGGAGCTTCCAGGCTGCAAATGACAAAACACGGTGCAGGTTCGATTCTCGCACAGGGAAACAGATCAGCAATCCACTTTATCCCCAGCCACTAAATGACTTTTGTAAATGATCTGCCTAGATGTGCCTTTTGTGGCAACAGGGGCCTAAAGGCACCCAGACTTGCCTTTGGGCTGCAGCAGCCCTTCTCCACTCTCGGATATTTCTGGGGATCTCTCCTTTTGCGGGCTGTACTCATTCTTTTATAGCAGCCCCTCTCTCCCCACCTCACTGGCTCAAATCTTCCCAGGCTCACAGGATGTCCTTTCACACTGTGCCTGTGGCCCCTGCTACAAGAAACTCCTGGGGATCGCCATTCTTGTTTATATTATGCTGTCTGCCTGTGCAGCTTACCCTGTTTATTACAAGACCCCTTTCTGGGTGCAAAGGCACTAGTTCCACACCTGAGGCGTCCAGCCCTTGTATCCCGTCCTGCTTGCTTGCTCTGGAGCCAGGAACCCCTCCCCGAAATGCCGGCACACCGAGCACATTTCTAGGAGCTGTGTCTTTTTTAAGACTCGAGGGCCCGCATGCCGGCCATACTTGTTTACATGCCTAGTCTGCTTCTTGGCTACTCCTGGACCAGGAGAATGTTCCCATGACGCCCTGAGGTGCAAACACCACCACAGACCTTGGTCCCACTTTTCCCAATGGGGCTGACGAAACAACACACAGGGCGGCAGCCACCGCGAGCATCAGATTGGGAGCCATGGCCTGAATCCCATCCAGAGCCCCTGAATAAAAACCCTCTGGTCCCAATACAGCAGTCCAGGGAGACTGGAGGCAGAAATCACAACAGCGGGGCATGGGGCTGCAGCTCAGACCAGGTAATCCCCAGATTTGGTGGGGGGATCACATGTTACTTTGTATCAGTATCACTGTTTCTTGATTTATGTGTGCTGTCTGATCCAGGACCTCCTTGTAAATGAGCTTGCTCAATGGAACCTTCTCCTGGTGAAATGAGTAAATACAAAATGCAATACAATATTGAGATAACTGTTGCTGCTGACTTTGCCATTATTTGGCAGTGCTCACTTGCATATTGAAAGCATATCTGACTTTTATAGTGTATAATTAGTTAGGGCTATCCTTACTTGGCTCCAGTTTTGCATCACCGGCCATTTTGTATCAAGGCTAAGGAATGGAAATCTTAGACTTTTAAAAGCATTAGAGGTAGTTAGTAGTTAAGCGAGTTATCTAGTTTAGGTAATTAATTGCATTAATTACTTAAATGGTGTGAAACCGACGTCCTCTGATTTCTGTTCTGATAAACTGCTGCCTGCTGCTGTCCTTGAGTATCTTCTGAACTGCTTAACTGTTTGCTTGCTGACTTGGTCTGTTAACCGAGTGTTGTGTTTTCTGATGTGAAGATAACCCCTGGTTGCAGTGTCCTTTTTTGGTGGTTAGCTGAATGACTTTTGTCACTCAGGCAATTCGCACCTTTTGAACGCCTCTCCAGCTTTGCCAGTCATACCATGAAGCAATGCAGAAGGTGCTGGACCCCCTTCATGGCTGGAGTGGTTTTTGATAGAGCTAAAAGCAATGCCCAGCTGCTGATCCCACGCCCTCAGCTTGTGTAGACCAGATCCTTTGTGTATGTGTCCATTAAAGGGGTACTACAATCACAATTTGCAAAACCATATTTTGTGCAGAGTGTTTTGATTTGTGTTTAGTCCTGGTGTGTCCCTCCCTTTCTCTTCCATTTATTTTTTTCTAAATTTGCCTACTAACTTTATATGGCCTCTGGGGATCTCCATGTTAGAATGTTTTTGCTCTTCTTTGTGCTACAACGCCCTCGTCTCATGTGACAGTGATGCATCTGGGACCTCTGATTCGGTGAGGGAAAGTACTGCAGCAGTAATCTGCAGATAGAAACCTGATGTTCTGGCCTCAACTAAATAACTCCAGTTCATTATTTTTGTCTTCTATATGTTTGTCTAGGTCTAGCCAGCAGGAGTAAATGTCTTGTTTTTAAAGCATTTAGTTTATCAAACTACACCCCACCATAAAAAGCACACAAATCACGCTAGGTCACCAATGCTATAATTAATAGAGACTCCAGCTGTTTTCTTACAGAATGCCTACTAAATTAGTGGATAAGGAAAGTGACTTAAAATCACAGCTGTACTGCTTTAAACTTGCTGAATCTATGAACCTGGATGCATCACTGTCACATGCAGTGCTGGCCCTAGCTATTCCGGGGCCCTGTGCGAACCTCCTTGCTGGGATCCCATATCACAAGTTGCGAAGTCCCCAAAGAACATCCTCATCCCAATCATGGCCTCCCTGTAGCTTCATTTTTAGCTACAGTAGTTTTGTGCCATTTTTTCACTTTGCTTTAATTAGTACATAAAGGACCAGGAAGAAGGAGGCCAACTGGACAGCTGAGGTTTTTTGGGGGCCCCTCCGCTCTTTGGACCCCGTGCAAATGCATAGTTTGCAACCCCTAAGACCAGCTCTGGTCACATGGGACAGAAGGCATTGTAGAAAAAAAGAGGAGCAATAAACCATGGTAATATGGAGATCCCCAGAGGCCGTAAAACTAGTAGGAGCAGCCATAAAACTAGTAGGCAAACTGAAAAAAAACTACTAACAGCAAACAAAGGGAAGGCCACACCATGACTGAACAAACAAATCAAAACACTGCACAACTTATGTTTTTGTAGATTTTGACTGTAGTACTCCTTTAAGTGTGGCTCAGGCATAGGGTGCAGTGTCTTCCTCATTTACCATCCTCAGTGGTGTGAGGGGAACATCCTGAAGTAGTTTTCTGTGTCGCTGAAGTGGCATTGAAGTTGTCAAGGCTTTAGCTACATGGTGACTTTAACACCAGGGTTATGACAGTTTCAAACATTTTCCTAGAACTTCCTCTGCAAATGTCAGCACTGGGCATCATGCAGGTTGATCTTCCAAGAATCAGTCTTCACCACTGATTCCCACTTATGGGTCTGGGCCGGAGGCAGTAGGACCCCATGGGAGCAAAACCTTTGCTGGGGGCGAGCAGTGGCTTCTGGACATGGCACTTGCGCCTTCCCCCCACCAGGTGCCACGCTACAGCCACTAGCCATTGTTGACTCCCTTACTGAGCTCAGTTCTGTTCTTCCTGCTGTTGAGTTTACACCTTAGGAGTGCAGCAACTAATTTTTGCTTATTTTCTACTGCATTACCATAATTCTTTTTCTTTTGCAGTGTTGCCTGTCTTTGCTATTTTACAGTGATGCCAAAGTCCAGTGAAAAAAGGTGCAAGTCATAGAGGAAAGTCTGCCAGCTGCCCATTATGCATTGTTGCCCCTGTGGAAAACTGATGGCTGTTCCAGACTGGCATCAGACCTATGCGACCTGTCTTGAACTGGAGCACAATATGGATGTATGTAATGCCTGCTTCTCCATGGACCACTATACCCTTGAGAACCACATGCTGAGATAGGGTCACCCAATCCCATCTTTAGAGGCAGACCTTGCATTCATGCGTCCTTTCAGAGGTCTCTGGATCTTTCCTTTGGACCTCTTCCCGTCACCTCTGGTTCTGTGGACATACAAAGTTCTCCTTAACCTCACTACGCCGAGGTGTCGGAGACTCTGGTGGATGGGTCTGGTGGACAGTTGACTCCTTCGAGTGGTTCACTGCAAACCCTCCACAATCTGCCTGGCCTGAGTAGCAGACATCCCTGCTGGTGAGGCTGCAGCTGTATATCTGGTCTACACCAGTGGATACCTTGATGTTGTCCTCTGGTGTTACCTATGCAGTTGTCACCATTTGCAGTGATGATGCGGCAGGTGGCATAGAGGATGATGCTAGGCCCCCTTTGCCATTTTGGAGGTTGTCACCGTCCATGGTGTTGCTAGCATCACCAAGGATGGTGACAGTTCCTGACATGGTGACAGAACTAGCGATAGCCATGATGTTGGTCCTGGATCCAGCTCTGGGTGAAGTGCTGACAGTGATGTCATCCCAGTGGTTGCCCCGACTGTGGTGCAGCTCACGACACCAAGGAATGTGGTGGCTCCAGGCACAACATCAAGTCTGCACCAAGCATGGTGTTGAAAGCAGTGCTGACAAAGGTGGCGGGGGATGATCCTGTCTGTAAGGCTGTTACTGATCCTAAGCCCAGTGCCAAAAGTGGCACCAACTCTATGTTGGATGGTGCCCAGGGGTGGAGATTTCTCTGGAGCCACTGGACATCACTGCCACAGATGAGGACTGTGGTGGACCTGTGTGACCTGTATGGCTCTGCTCTTCTCTTCTGGAGGTTCCCCCCATGGGTAGCGATTGGGTCACACCTTGGATATAGGAGGATACCCTTTGGGCAACTCTCGTAGGCCCTCCCCACAGGCGAGGCCCCCTATGCAGTTCCATATACCAGCATGAGGCCCCAGAGACCAGGAGTCTTAACTCCTTTTAGAGGGGCCTCATCAGTTCCTTCAAAAGATGCCCTCATTGATGGGTCTTGAGGGGCCTCTAATGTGGGAACATCAGGCATGGATAGATGCCTTGGATGATTCTTACAGGGAGTCAGACAGGCACCAGTCTGAGTTCTTCTCTCCAGTACTAACCCTCCCAGTAGAGGATGCCTCGTCCATATCAAAGTCCTCACCACAAATCATCTGGCCACCTCCCTTTTGCTGCTGAGTATATCCCATATCATCCATTCCTAATGGAGACAATCCAGGCGCTTGACACTGAAGCCCATACAAACCGCCATCCGGTAACCCTCCCATTGGGACTTCCTGGAATTCCCAACATCAACGTGAGCATTCCTCCTTGGCCTAGGGCCATGCAGCAGGCATCTAGGGCAGTGTGGAGCAGCCCCCTTTCCAATCCGACCAGCCCCAGGGACCTCCTCCCACAGTATCACGCATCCACTGGGTCTGCGGGTGAGGTACGTCACCCCTCCTTGGGACTTGAAGTACTACAGACCCCATTGGGGCCACAGCGCCTCACGTATGACTGACCAAGTGACCACTTCTGCTCCGACGGCTACTATTGGGAAGAAGGATTTTTCCTCAGAAGGCGCCCTAATGTGCATCTCTGCACAGCAGGCACACATGATGACTTATAACCGTCCTCTATGGTTGCAATTATACAGCCTGTTAATTACCCTTCCACTAAATGAGACAGTCAGGCCATTGACCTTACTACCTGGGGTCTGGAGGTAGTACAGTACCAGTCGGGCATCTTATGACACCAACGTGGTGGTCTCCACACTGGTAGGAACAGCAGTCTGCATTAGACAGACAGCATAGCTTCACCTCTCCATACTGGCACCTTTGGCCAGGCGCAAGGTGCTTAACTCGCACTTCAAGGGGGCTGATTTCTTCTCCCCTAGGTTTAGGCATGAAGTGTTGCGGAACCCTTCTCTTCTGTGTCACAGGAGCTCCTGCCTGGCCCTGACTAGTCACAGGTCTTGCCAAACCTGAAAAGAGCCCTTGCCCTCAAGTATTCTTCCCCACACAGATAGCTGTTACCTTCGGGGTGAGCCAGCTCCTCCTTTAGACAAGAAGGGAAGTTTGGTACTCGGACCCTTGAATGGAATCAGTGGTGAAGATTTATTCTTGGAAAATATGAAAGTTACATGCTTACGTTAGCTGTTGACATTCCAGAACATACCACCATTGAATACCACACCCACCCACCATCTCCTGCTCTAGCAGAGCCAGGGCCTCTGGGCAGTTAACCCCAATAGTGCTGACAAGGACCATTTACATTGTTGACAGAAAAGGACCTCTTGGTCCACCTAGTTTGTCCTAAAATTCACTACCTAATGTCCAACCATAGATCCTACCCAATCTCCAGTTTTTTTGCAGATTTCTGTGTCATCCGCGAATAGGCATACCTTCTCTTCCAGCCCTTCTGCAATGTCGCTAATAAAGACATTGAAGAAGACCGGTCCCAGTACTGACCTTGTGGCATCCTGCTGGTTACCTTGCCTTCTTCCAAATGAATCCCATTTACCACCACACTCTGACTCCTATTACTTAGCCAACTACGTACCCAATTTACTGTCTTTGGCCCCACTCCCAGGCTTCCCAGCTTACTTACCGCCTCCTGTGTGGAACAGTGTCGAAGGCTTTACTGAAATCTAGGTAGGACACATCCTTCATTCTTCCCTGAAGCACTTCCCTGGTAACCCAGTTAAAGAACTTGATCAGGTTTGTTTGGCAAGATCTACCTCCTGTGAACCCATGCTGTTTTGGGTCCTATAATCCATTGGTCACATGCTATTCCCTAATCCTTTCTTTTAGCAGTGTTTCCATAACTTTCCCACCACTGAAGTCAGGCTTACAGGTTTGTAGTTTCCTGCCTCCTCCTTATTCCCATTTTTGTGAAGTAGGACCACATCCGCCCTTCTCCAGTCATCTGGAACTTCCCTCATATCCAGTGATAGGTTGAACAGGGACATCAGAGATGCTGTCAGGTCCTCTTTGAGTTCCCTCAGTACCCTGGGGTGAACCCCGTCTGGCCCCCATTGCTTTATTCACTTTCAGTTGCGCTAGCTTCCTGAGGACTCTCTCTCCACCATAAAAGGACTAGTGTCCACCTCTTTCCTTTAATGCCCCATTCCCCCTGTGTGTGTCCCATTCTCTACCTCCTCCTTCATAAATGCCAAGCAAAAGTACTTCTTCAGTAAATCAGCTTTTTTTTCTGGTCTTCTTTCACACAGTCCCCTTCTTCAACTTCAAGTCTTACAATCCCGGCCTTGTTTTTCCTCTTTTCGCTTATATACCTAAAGAATGTTTTATCCCCCTTCTTGACTGACTTGGTAATGTTCTGGTCCATTTGTGCCTTCGCTCTCCTGTTTTCCCTGCTTCCGTGTGTTTCTCCTGATAGTCGTTCCTATCCTCATTCTTCTGTGTTGACTTGTACCTTTTGAACACTAACTTCTTCGCCTTTATTTTCTCTGCTACTTCCCTGGAGAACCACAGCAGTCTCTTTCTCCTCTTTCTCTTTTTAACCTGCCTGACACAGAGATTTGTTGCCTTCTCAATGGCCTTCTTTATGTTTGCCTACTGTTCCTCTACCCCACCCATTTTCTCTGTCCCTTCTAGGGCCTCCCCAAGGTGCACTCTCATTTTCTTGCTCAGTCCTCCTGAAGTCCAGGACCCTTGCTTAAGTGTGGTTTGCTTCTCACCCAGTTCTTGTATTGAACCACACTGTATGATGATAACTGGTCCCCAGGTGGCTCCCCACTGTAATGTCAGTGGCGCTGTCCCCTAGTGACAGTACCAGGTCCAGTATCCGCCCCCCCATGAGTGGGCTCCTTTACTAGTTGCCTGAGAAACATCCCTGCATGGAGTCTAGTATTTCCCTGCTTCTAACTGTTGCTGCAGCTGGGAGGCTCCAATCCACATCTGGTAGATTTAAGTCCCCTACCAGCAATACCTCCCTCGTTAGCCATCCTTTGTATTTCTTCTCCCATATCCTTATCCACGTCCTTCCCCTGTGAGGGAGGTCTGTAGATCACTCCTGTATGAATAGTGGCACCCGTTCTTGTCTCTGTGTGACCCGAAGAACCTCTGCTTTTCCCTTTACTCCCTGTACTTCCGTGGCTTTTATGTTTTCCCTCACATAAAGAGAGACTCCTGCCTTTTTTCCTACCATGTCTCTCCTGAAAAGAGCATACCCTGGTGTGGCTACATCCCAGTTCTAGTTCTCATTGCACCAGGTCACTATGATTGCGACCGGGTCCAGGTCCTCTATTGCCACGATGGCTTCTAGGTCTGCCATTTTGTTGCCCGGACTTCAAGCATTTGCACACATGGCTCTACAGATTGTACTGCCATCTCTCCTCATCTTGCCTTTCTGCCCTCCCCAATTTCTTACACTGTTTTCCTTCCCTTCTATCTTTTCCTCCCCTTCCTGGATCCCTATTTGTATTGGTTCCTTTTGGACTTCCCTACCCCTGAGATTCCCCCTGCTGATCCTGTAATCTTGTATGTGTGTGTGTGTGTGTGTGTGTCACAGTTTATGAATTCATGCCTCTTTATATTCTTTTTTCTAGTGCCGTGGCATCTCCCCAGTTGAACTTCTTATAGAGTAGTTGTTTAAAGGTGTTGGAACCCATTGCTGGGTTCCCACCCCCATGAAAAGAAAACCTCAAAACTGGGGTGAAGGTTCCTTTTAGGGCCCTCATACCAACCTAACAAAAATGAGAGCAGGCAGATTCCTTCCACCTTTTTCTTGCCCTTCTCCCTGCCCAGGGTATATCCCTTTTCTGAGTGTATCCCTGTTAGTAGTTAATGGAACTCTGTACCTCTGGACTCTATCAAGTCCAACTCTCCTTGGCAATTGCGCTATCTGTGGAACAGTGCTGTGCACTGTATTGGATCAAGTACACAAACTCTCAGGGTGCATTCCTGTTGTTGCAGGAGTAGTAGGTTCTTTTCTCTGTGTTTTTTTTTTTCTTCTGGCTATGACTATCTTTTTTCCTTTTTCTTTTTTTTTGTTTTAGGCTGCCGACAGAATTTGAACGTATAGGAAATTTGGATGGATATATCCGTTTGCGGCAGAGCAAGGGTCTTTATTGAATTATTAAAAATACGAAGTTGGTCATGCATATAGTTACCACATAACAGACAATGCCTTGATGACATAAAAAATATAAGTTTCATGTATGTATCAGTTCTGTATGTGTAATAAATGTCCACTTTCTGTAATGGTACCTCTGGATGTTTGAGTACAGTTATCATTGTTGCCAATAGTTCACGTGCAAAAAGTGGAAAGAACAACTGTCAAAACAACTAGCTCGTGCTGGGAGAGTTGTTACAATATCAAAGTATGCTTAATTTGAGGGATTGGGTGAGCCAGATGGGCTCACAGTGTGGAATCCTCCTTACTTCACCTTTGTCATGTCTCCCTTCGCGCCCCCCCCCCTCCCAAAGGACATATCCCACCTGTACTATGCTTCCCCTTCTTCTTCTCCCTGAAGTGGAGCCAGCCCATGGGTCTCCCATCTGCCCCACCCAGTATTGTACAATGATTAATCTCAGAGTTGCTGTGATTCTCTCTATCTTGCTCATCCCCACAACCCTCGCTTACCATTCCTGCAGGGTAGGAGGGTTTTCTTGCAGCTAGGAAGCAGTTTTTCCCTTCAGAGCAGCTGTGCATAGTGTATTGAATAGCCCTTGCGGAGATTTGTCTTTAATCCTACGAGCTTACTGCCCTAGCACCAAATGCATAAAAGTATTCGGGATGTCGACCCCCACAGAGGGTTGCTGGTGATTTGTGTATCTGGTCCTAGCTCAATCACAGTTTCGGTCGATCCCAAAACATGTGGAAATGGGATCCACCCACACACACACACACACACACTGTTTTCCAACAAAGATTAGATCCCCCTTCCTGGAAGTGCTTGGTGAGGGTGGGGGTGCGGAAAAATCTGGTGAAGCACTTCCAACGGAACTCTCCCCATCCAGGGGAGGCTGTCACCTTCCCGCCTCTTTGCCAGATTTTTGACCAAGACTCTTCTGGTAAAACCACTTGAGCATCCTTCTTCCATTGGGTCCAGAGCAATGACTGTCCTTTTGGTTGGTATGCCCTTCTTCTTATGATAATCTGGGCTGTTTGCCCACTTCCCAAATGGGTACCTGGGAAGATGAACACATCTTCTACTCCTTTTGGCTGTTTTGTTCCTGATGGGGAAATTGGGGGCATATTTTGATTAGCCATTCAGTCAGTCCTCACAAGTAGCATCGGGTTTGTTTTTTCTAGGAGTCTGTGTGATTCATATTTGGTACATTGTATCGTCTCAATTGCAAGGGGGTCCCAGTTCTGGGCATCCCCTCTTGCTTTTCTGCTAGAGCCACATGCTTCAGGGTGGCTGCTTTATAAGATCACTGTCTATCTCCTGTATGGCTATTGGTGTGAGGCTCTGGTTCCATATCCAACTAAACCTTCAGGCTATCTAGTGTGTCATTTTTCCTTTATTTAAAGGTTGTTTTGGGTTTTGTTTTGTTTTTTCTTTATATTTCTTATGTTTTTCCCTATCCATATTGACTAGGAAAATTCTTAGCCCTCTTTTATTTTTTTCCCCACTGTGTTTCCCTCCTGGTGAGCGGAAATGGGGTTAGTGAGAGAGCCGGGAGTGGTTGTTGGCTGGCATGCAGCAGCACATGGGGAGGAGTGCAAGTGCCATACCCAGCAGCTGTGGCCAGCCCCCTTGAAAAAGCTTTGCTCCCGCGGGGTCCTAGTGCCTCTGGTCCAGACCCACAAGTGGTAATCAGTGGTAAAGATATTCTGAAAGAGGAACAGTTGTGTTAAGTACGTAATTTTCATTTTCTGCTGCAACATATAAAAGGGGCCACTCTCTGGATCAGATTATCACAATGGGGCTTGACATCAAGTCTGATCCAAAAGTTTGATCAGAACATCAAGTGATGTCTTTTGAGTTTGGTGTACACATCAAGTATCAACCCCTGTGAAAATGATCTGGTACTGGCCTGATCACAACTCTGTTTCTTAAGCACTCCAGAAGACATTCTGTGCATGTTAAGGACAAGTGGAATTATAATGAAAGAAACGATCCGTGTCTGCTGTATAATGTGGCCTTGTTGATTGCCTTTAACTCCCTAGCACCTGTCCTTTCCTCACTGGAAGACTTCCTTGGAGCTTGCCATGGTGTAATGGCATATTTCAATGAATAAAGCCACAGAGACGGAGCTTGGAGAAGGTCTTTTTACCTCGGTCAACAGGTTGACTCTGAGGTCCCGATATATGGGTTGTCAAAGAGGGCAGCCACCATGAAAAAAAAATATTATTTGCTGCAGGGGAGAACAGGCCAGTTCATCTCTTCCACACTGTGAATCCTGTGTGTCTGCAGCCTAGGGGAGCTGTAAGTGCAGAAAAAAAGCATGTTCACCAGGCTTTCTTTGACAGTATCTGCTTTTGGGATGGGATCCACACAAATAGAGTTCAGCTTGTGGTGCTCCAGATGCTGCTACCTCAGTCTTCCTCTCAAAATACAGACTTACCTCTCTCCCCTATTACCTCTCAGATCTACTTTCACCCCATATTGCCTCTTCCTACCCACTCTGCTCTTCAGATTCGTGCTCCTTTAGTATTCCTCACTGCAGTGCTACTGGTGGCTAATCCAGCTTTTCCCTATGATTGCCCTCCCTCCCTCTGAAACTCCATCCCTCCTGTAATCTGCCACTCCTCCTCCTGTCTTTTCCTCAGGCAGCATATTCTCCTGCCTGTAACCCCGTTTGCTTTAACACTCACCTGTACTACACATGCACTACTCTACCCTCTGTGGGATATTATAAATCTAGTTTCCTCAGGATTTTTTGCTGATATTTGCAGTTCATTGTTCCTTTGATCCTTGGTTCTTCATAACTGCTTCTACTGTTTTCGGCTTGTTTGTAATTTTAATTCACACACTCCTCCTATGTATTATGGCCTTGCTGCTGTTGATTTCATATTCACTCTTGAATGTTAATTTTATATTCCATTGGATTATATGTATTCTTTACTCACTGGTACTGTTAATTTCCTGCTCCACTGTGTGTTTATTTGCAGTGTATTGTAGCCCACACTGATTTGCGCCTGTCTGTATTACTGTTCCTTGCTTCTGTTCTGTGGACTTCTCTACCACAGGAGGTACTGTGTATCCCTACAGTCCTCTCCTTTAATTTTAGGTTGACAGAATATTTGTGGAGACAGATGTATTCTGCCCTAGATATATCTCCCCAAGCTTCTGGTGGTCTTCACTATCTTTGCAGTTTCTTACTTTTTTGATTTTGCTGGCTGAAATGTTTATTTATTTATTTAGTTAAGAGTTTAACCAGGCAGGCATACTGAGCGGAGAAACCACTCGTTTCCAGATGCGACCTGGGGGAATCAGGGGAGGGGGCATAAGTGAAAGGCAGCATACATATATGATCTGTACATAGTATTTCATGATACGTTATACAATAGGTAGCTAGGGCAGGCATGCAATACCTGTTTATAACATACACAGTGAATTCCCATACTTTGCGCTGGGAATTTATATCACCTACAAGTTGACAGTTTTGAGAGAGGAACAAGCTAGAGTATGAACCCAATTTAGCCAATGCTTATATTATTATTTACCAGGTGGAGGAAGCCATAGGTCATGGAGGGCTTATGATTGTGTAGGCTGGGAGAAAGAGCAGGCCGTAAGGAAATGTTCGAGGAGACGGGTGTTGAGGTGGCTATGGTTGGTGGAGTGGCGGGTATCAGCAGGCAGGTCATTCCAGAGTTTTGGCAATCGGTATTTGAACGTCAACTGACCCATAGAGGTGCGCATGAGAGGGATTTGGAAGAGCCTGGTATCCAAGTGTCATAGTGAGTAGGCAGATGGGGGTTGAGACATTAAGGTGGTGCCCAGGTAAGGTGGAAGGGTTTGGGTCCAGAATTTAGCAGCAACTCTAGTGCAGTGGATTTGTCTGTGGGCAGAGAGTGAGGGAAGGGCCAGGGAGCTGTATAGGTCGCAGTGGTGTGTCAGTTTTGGGCACTCCAGTATGAAACGGCAGAAGGAGTGAAAGAGTGTGTCCAGGCTGACCAGGTTTGATGGTGAGGCGGCACCATAGCCCACATCCCCGTAATCAAATATCGGGAGTATCATCTTTTGTACAAGTTCACGCCTGATCGGGGTGGGCATGCAGCCTTTGTTACGATAAAGGGCCCCCAGTTTAGGTTGCAATTTCTTGTGTAGAGATTCGACATGTGTTGAGAGGTCTAGGTATTGGTCGAGCCAGACACCCAGATATCAGAATGAGGTGCAGGACTTCAAGGGAGATAGGTCCAGGGTTAGGAATGAGGGGCGATTGGCAAGTCGGGATAGCCGTGGTTGCGAGCCGAAAGTTAGTGAGACTGTTTTTTTTATCATTTAGGAATAGTTGGTTGGTTCTGAGCCAGTGTTGTACAGCGTTGAAATCCTGCTGTAGTTGGTCGTGCACTGCTTCAGCGGAGGGGCCAGTGGTGTATAGCACGGTATTGTCCGTGTACATCTGAATGGCTGAGTGGGAGCAGGCTAGCGGGAGATCATTTAGGAATACTGAGAATAGGATCGGGCCCAGGACTGATCCTTGTGGGACACCCGTTGAGATAGGGAAGGGGGTAGATGTGTGGGGACCAATTTTCACCACTTGGTGTCTGCCACACAAGTAAGCCTGAAACCAGTCAGTGGCATGGTTGGAGATACCGGCAGCGCTTAGTTTGTCTAGTAGGATTGTGTGGCAGATGGTATCAAAAGCTTTGGCCAGGTCGATGAAAATAGCCGAGGTGATGTGTACTTTATCCATTCCTGAGAGGATAACATTTGTGATTCTTAGTAGGGAGGTGATGGTAGAGTGTGATTTACGGAACCCCGACTGGTATGGGGTGAAGGAGGAGAAATCATCTAGGTACTGGGAAAACTGAGCAAGGGCAAATTGTTCTTGTACTTTGGCCAGAGTTGGATAAAGGGAGATGGGGCGGTAATTCCCCAGCGAGGAGGGGGTTGCCCCCCTTAGGCAGGGGATGACGGTTGCCAGCTTCCATGCGGTGGGGATTGTGGCCATCGAGAAGGAGAGGTTGCGTAAGTCGGCTAATGGAGCGGCTATGGCGGGGGCCGATAGCTGTAATAGTCTGGTGTCCATGCCAGAGGGGCATTTGCCCTTGTTAGGGTTTAGGTTGCACAGTGCTTGGTAGACTTCGGCCGGGGAGACAGGACGGAAGGAGAATGTGGAGGGAAAGGTGGTGTTCTGAGGTTTTGGTGAGGTAGTTGTCTTGGGTGGGATGGGGGGAGACTATGAACCAGAGAGGCTGTGCTGCTGCTGGTACAGAAGGTATCGAATACCATGGCTACCTCGTGAGGGTTGGTGACAGCCAAGCCGAGGATTGATAGAGCCGGGGTTGGTGGTTGTACAGGAGTGGATAGGATGGATTTGATGGTTTTCCAGAAGTTGGTTGGGTGGTTAAGATTTGCACTTAGTGTTGTCGCGAAGTAGTTCTGTTTGGCTAGTTGAATCGATTTTGTGCAGGAGTTACGGAGGGATCAATAATTTAATAGGGCTTGGTGGGAGCTAGTTGATTTGTGTTTTTTCCAGGCCAGGTCCCTGGTGCAGCATTGGCTGATGATATTGGCGGAGATCCAGGATAGGTGGGAACCCCTAACTCTAGTGCTTCTTAGCGGTGCATGGTGGTCTCAGACCTCAAGGATGCCTATGGATGGGGCCTGTGGGATGAAGGACCAGTCCACCATAGCCAGGTCCGATAGGAGTGGTGGTAGAAATAGAGGCTTGAAAGACCTGGCTAGAAGGGTCCGGGGGGGGGGTTAGGGGGTTTATGCACTTTTCTGACCAAATATACCATATGGTGATTGCTTAAGGAGTCAGGGAGTAGGCCTGCTCCAATTGTCCTATGTGGGTGTGTGGTCATTGCCCAGTCCAGGAGGGAGTGGTTATGCAGTTTTAGGTTTAGCCTGGTGGGTTGGGAGATTTGTTGTGCGAGGTTCAGGGCATTTACTTTGGAGTGCAGTTTGGCACAGTCATTTGCTAGCCAGTTGTAATTGAAGTCCCCTAAGGCATAGGGCTCACCTGTTGCGGCGGAGGACTTTAATTTGGCCAGGTGGTCTAATATGCTAGGCATTGGGGTGCTAGGGGTGCAGTAGGATCCTGCTATAAACACCAGAGCGGAGTATGCATCTTGTTACTGAAGTTCCTGTTCATCTTGTCTTACATCTGCGTTTGAGTAACAGAATACTAAATAAGTCGAAAAAACTGATTAGCAGTTTCGCATGTTGAAGTGTTGATCAGCTATGAAAATGCACAACACTTGGCGCAGATTGATTAGCAAAATCAAATACTAGCTCACAGTCATGTGGTTCAGGAGGGACATGAGGGAGTACTGTTTTACAGAGGGGTTGGCGGAGCCGTGGAACAATCTGTCAACCGAGGTGGTGGGTGCGAAAACCATTGCGACTTTCAAGCATGGTTGAGACAGAATGAAGGGCATAGTGGTTGCTTGGGACAGTAGAATCAGGAACGATAATTGGGGGGGGTTGGAGGATCAGGAGGGCTAGGATCCTGGATGGACAGTAGGTTATAGGGCTAAATAGGGAACTCGGGCAACTAGATGGACCATTGATCTTTTTCTGCCATCATTGTTTGTGTTTCTGTGTTAACATTTTAAAAAAAAAGTTCCAAGAGCATGTATGCATTTCTTTATCCACACTCTGGCAGTTCTACTGGAAAATGAGATCATTCAGACATCTTTAAACTAAGCTCCTCCCACCACCTGAGCAGTATATCCTCTGGCTCTGCCCTGTGATGTCAGATCTTTCTTTCCACTGGAAGGGACAGATCTCCTCTTTCGCAGCTCTGCAGCATTTGAGGGTTCCTGGAGTTAGAGCTTAGGAGAAAACTTATTCAGAGTTTTAATTATTTATTGCTCCTGTGTTCCGGCTGTGCCATGTCAATTTTGGCATCGGAAAAGGAAGAAGGAAAGCTGTCTCGTGGCTTCAAGTTCTGTGTAACTTATCGACAGAAAATGACAAACACCAACCGCCACCTGTCCTGCCTCTATTGCTTAGGTGTGTAGCACAATGTGGAGAGCTCTGGTCTGGAGGATTGCACAGCCAGGCTTCTCCTTGGTTGACTAGCTGATTGTAACCCGATGACTCTTCCGAAAGCCACAAGAAGACTTCGCTGGCACCTAGGTCTTTTGCACAGCTTGCAACTTTCAAGGAGGAAGCAGCGACTGCTGTAGTGAGTACCTTGTCATCATTGGCGTTGCTTCTGGTAGAGCCAGTGTTGGAGAGTCCTTCTCGGAGGGGTTTCCATGAACTTTTCTGGCCTTCCACACCTTCAGGGAGAGCCTTTCTCTCAATCTTAATAAGCACAAGCTCCACTAGCAGCAGTTGTGGGACCAGGAGATTGAGGTCCTCCCGCTCCCTCAACTCCCCCGACAGCTCGACTCACATTGAGCACTCGACTGCCCCTCCCCAGCTTGCCTCCTGAGGCAAGGTTCTCCATGAAGGCCACACCCTTCGGTGGCTCCTTCCCAACTGGAAGACTCAATGGTGGGAGTGGCCAGTTAGTGGTGGTCCCCATAGTGTTCTTGGGTTATTCCATTTGCTGCTGGGGTTTTTCTCTTCTGTTGCGCCCTTTCCCCTAAGACTCTGGCATTCAAATGGTACCAAGCATGGGAATGTTTCAAACAGAGCCCAGCCAGTGTACTTCCTCCTGATCTGCCTTCCCTGCAATGCAACAAGTGATCACCCAGGTGGCTGGAATGTAGTGAAGGCAGAGACTCTCCCTCCCTCCCCAAAGGACAGCATTTGCTGAGACTTTCAATCTTCCTTCCCCACCAGCGCTCTATTGTCCCGGGCATGTTCCCAAACTTGGCTCACTGACTTTCTGAACCGACAGTCTAGCTCCGTTGTCTGTGTTTCAACGGGGATTCATTTTCCCAATTTTGAAACACAGAATTTGACAGCAGATAAGGACCGCTTGGCCCACCCAATCTGCCATTTTTTTTCCTACCCATGCTGTCACCACAAACTACACTGTCTCCAGCCCCCCCCCTCGCTTTCCACCAAGATTCCCTTGTGCCTGTCCTATGCATGCTTGAAGCCCACCACTGTTTCTAACCCCAGTAATACTCCGGTATTCCTAACTTTCTGCAGTGTCCCTTTAAGCCAGAACTGCCCGGAGAGGGTAGAGCACATGCAAGTGATGGAACTTTTTGCACATGGCAACTATTCAAATGCTGCCTTGAGCTAACTGCCTAAACCCCTCAGATTTCACTCTCTGCTTGTAAAGTCTAGTCGCTCGGAGTTCCTCTCTTCAGCTTGTGATTGTGACATGAAGAAACGTACAAATTCACATAGGTATCTTTTTCTTTCATTTGCTACCTTTTACTCATTGTTACTTTTAGCTAAACCTTAGTTTTAGTGTTAAATTTTGTTTTTATCGGTTCCTTCCGGTTCGGTATAACCGGTGGGGAGCAGAGTTAATTTTGTGGTTTTCTGACTAAAATACCCCATTAGTTTAATTTGATTTTATTTTAAATACTTTATTTTTGTAACCACTTTATCAGTTACTGAACCAGTAGCCTCAGTTCATTTTTTCCATTGGTTCCCGGTTCCCATCGGTTCCGGAACCGACCACAACCACTAAACTTTGGTTAAAACTTTTAAAATTATTTAGCGGTTCACATTTGTATCAGTTCCCGATAAAATGTCAGAAAAAACTGAAAAGAAAACAGGTGAACCTGGTTTTAAAAATTACAGTGATTGTGGGGAAGTGTTTGCCAAGGCAGACAAGCATAGTTTGTTGCCTGCCTGGGCTATGATCACCTTAAGGAAGATTGTGATATTTGTAAAACTCTCCCAGAGAAAACCATGGAGAAACACCTGGAACGGCTTAAGAAAAAACTTCCTCCATCTAAGGGTCCCTCTGGCTCTGACCAGCTGACACCCTCTTCTGCTGTGGGTGAAACCACTACTGTGACTATTTCAACCCCTGTGATGGGTGATAAAGGCACTAAGAGGCTTGCTGAACTGTCTGACTCCCTGGTTCCCTCTAAAAAGGCAAAGATAGTAAAGCACACTGAACCCCCTACTGGAAGAAAGGGGACTTCTGTGGGTGCTCTGGCTCTTCCTTTTCCCCAAGAAATAGCTCAGGCTTTTCAAGTGGTGCAAGCCTTACAAGGTATTTTCCCCACTGGCCAGCAGCCACCTGTTCAAGTCCCAGCTAGACAGACTGGCAGCACAGGTAAATCCTCATTGAAGAAGAGGATTATGGTGAATGTGAGGAGGAAGATGAAGGGGAACCTATTGAACCTGACGTCTCCCCTGAACAGGATTTTGGTTCACTTCCTAGAACCACTGAGGATTATTCCTCACATTTCATTTTTGTGAGGAAGATGGCTGATGCCAGTGACATCACCACAAGTGAAGAAGCAGAGGATGACGAAGAGGTGGAATACCTCGAGATGAAGAGGTGGAATACCTCGAGATGATGAGGTTAACCCACTTCTCTTCCCTATAAATAAATTCTTCAAAAAAGATGCATTGAAGATTTTACAGAATCCTAATTCTATCCCCCCTCTTGATAAGAAGCTGGACAAGAAATGTCAGTTTGAAAGGGAAGGTGCAGAATTTTTGTTTTCCCACCCTGACCAACAGGGGGTGGTGCAAGCAGCTGCCTGTGACAAGGCTAAGGTGCCCCTGGCTTCACACCCACCAGATAAGGAGTCCAGGAAGATTGATAGTATGGCCAAAAAGGGATACTTGTCAGCTTCCCTGGCCATCAGGCTGGCTAATTTTCAAGCCTATGCAGCCCAGTATCAGAAGTCTTTATGGCAGTCTGTACTGGCCATGACAAACAAAGCCCCTTCACCCTTGTCTAATGACCTTGCAGAAACTGCTAGGTTTGGCCTAGAGGCAGCCAAGTATCAGTTTCAAATGCTGCTGATACCAGTGATACAGCAGCCAGGTGGATGGCAAATACTGTTGCTCAACGTAGGGTTGCCTGGCTAAGAGCTACAAATCTTACCCAGGGCACTCAAACAAAGGCTCTGGATTTCCCTCTGGAGGATAATTTCCTTTTTGGAGACACAACAGTGGCTTATATGAAGAAGATGGATGAATATAAAGCTACCTTCAAAAGCAATTCTGCCAAAGAGAAAGACTCTCCATCCACCAGACCCTATGGAAGTGGAGCCAGGGACAGGCATACCTCTCAACATTTTGTCATGGAAATGAGGGGCATGGACATTTTTGGACACTCCAAATGAGGGACCGTCCTCAAACATGGAGATACAAGCTCAAAACACAGTGAAAACCATAGTTTTTACTTGTACCAAGTTAATTTTTGATTTAGTATTTTAGAATATTAAGAATTTGTACTTTAAAGTCTGAATGTACAGCATATTCTCTGTGTGGGCAGTACCTTTTCCATGAGGGACAGAGCCATTTTAAGGGGTAAAATGAGGGATGTCCCTCATAATGAGGGTCACTTGAGAGGTATGGGGCAGGTCCTTTCACAGTAGGCCCTTTTTCTAGACAATGGCCGCACCCCAATACCAACAGTATCCCCAGCAGGGGTACTTCAGAAGTAGGGACAGGAGGGGTGCCAGGCAGTGATCCCAAACCCAGCCTCAGCTCCAGAGTAAACAGACATCCTGTCATGTCTTTACAGACCACCTCCTCAATACCTGTCAGAGGCAGACTGTCTCAGTACCTCCAGGCTTGGCAAAAGATCACCACAGACAAGTGGATCCTGGGGTAGTGAGTCAGAGACTGTCTCTGAGTTTCAAATCCCTTCCTGTACTGAGAACCAGAGTGTTCAGACCATCCTCCCTCACAGAAAGAAAGCTGCTGGAGGCAGAGGTTCGACATCTGCTGCTGTCAAAGGTGGTGGAACCTGTCCTAGTTCAGCAGAAAGGAAAGGGCTTCTACTCAAGGTACTTTCTTACTGCAAAGAAATTGGGGAGTGGCGGCCTATCTTGAATTTCAGGGTACTAAACAAGCATTTGATAAACCAAAGTTCAAAATGGTATTGTTGGCATTGATTCTGCCAACAGTCCAAAAAGGAGACTGGTTGGCATCACTGGACCTAAAAGATGCCTATTTCCACATCCCCATAAGGGAGTCTCACAGAAGATATCTCTGGTTCAGACTCCCAATCGGGTCACTACCAGTTTTCAACCCTGCCATTTGGCCTCACTTCAGCTCCAAGCGTATTCACAAAGTACCTGGCAGTGGTTGTGGCACACCTTCGAAGACAAGGTGTCACGACGTTCCCATATTTGGATGACTGTCTGGTGGTGGGAAAATCACCAGAGCAAGACAGACAGACAGTATCTGCAGATCACCCAGGGGCTACTGGAGCCCCTGGGGTTCTTGATAAATCGCAAAAAATCCATCCTTCTACCTGCACAGGTGCTGCAGTTCATAGAAGCAGAGATCAACACCCTGCAGGGTAGGGCCTACCTGCCTTTGGACAGGGTAAGAAGTATGCAGCTGATTGGAGACTTATTCTGCCTGCACAAGCCAAAAACTGCAAGGCAGTTCCTACAGCTCCAGGGCCACATGGCTGTGGCCACAGGCACAGTCCTAGGCTCCAAGTTCCAAATGAGACATCCAGTTCCACCTAAGGGCACACTGGTGCCAAAGAAGAGACTCCCTCTCAGAGTTAATCCCAGTTACAAAAACCTTGTTACAAGCACTTCAGTGGTGGAAAGAGGAATCCAACCTAAGGGAGGGGGTTCCTTTTCAACGAGAGTCCCTGTCAGTTGTTCTCACAACAGATGCATCTCCACTTTGGTGGGGTGCCCATTTGGGGGTCCACACAACCCAGGGCACTTGGTCAAGTGCAGAGTCACTTCAGCACTTACACTTGCTGGAACTCAGAGCAGGGTTTCTGGCGCTAAAATCCTTCACTACACTGGTGCAGGGAAAGGTGATACAGGTCAGAACAGACAATACCACCACAATGTATTACATAAATAAGAAGGGAGGTACCAGGCTGGGTCCTCTCTGCACAGAAACCATGAGAATTTGGAGCCTGGCTTAATCCTTGGGAGTTTCCTTACAGACAATCCATCTGCCTGGGAAGGACAACACCCTGGCAGATGCTCTGAGTCAAATCAACCAGACCCATCACGAATGGACCCTGAACAGGCAAGTGGTGGAGGTAATCAAAAGGTGGGGCACACCAGAGATAGACTTGTTCGCATCCCACCAGAACCACCACCTGCCACAATACTGTTGCAGACCACCAGATTGGGGTACACTACCCCTGGATGTTCTGGCTTTGAACTGGTCAGGGAAGCACCCATATGCTTTTCCTCCCTTATTTCTGGTGTACAGGGTATTGCTCAAGCTCAGGTCAACATCAATGATCTTGATAGCTCCAGACTGGCCCAGGCAGCCATGGTACTGTATGCTGCTCTCCATGTCTGTAGCCGAGCCAATACACCTCTCTCGGAGGCACAATCTGTTAACCTCCGACCATGGGAGACTCCTGTATCAGAATCTCAGGTCTCTCAATCTCAAAGCTTGGCTTTTGAAGACCTAGAATATGCAGGTTTATACCTCTCTGAGGCTGTTTTGGACATCCTAAGAGGTTACAGGAAGCTTTCCACTAAGAAAACTTACGCTTCAAAATGGAAATGGTTTTCTATTTGGTGTTCAGCTAGGGAGCTGGTACCAACACAAGCTGGGGTTCCAGCTGTTCTTGATTACCTCTCTTATTTACATTCCCTGGGATTGCAGTCCAGTACCCTCAAGGTCCACCTGGCTGCAGCATCCACTTACATTTCTGCTGGAAGGAATGTGTCAGTAGCTTCAGACCCTATCTTTAAGAGGTTCTTCAAGGGTTTGGCCCATTTGCACCCCCCCCCATATGGAACAGTTGCCAGCATGGGACCTTAATGTGTGCATAGCTAAGCTCATGGGACCTCCTTTTGAGCCCATGTCCTCTGCTCATCTGAAATATATCACTTGGAAAAAAGTTTTCCTAGTGGCAGTGACTTCTGCAAGAAGAATCTGCTCCAGGCGCTCTTCATTGAACAGGACTGCATCTCATTCCATAGGCATAAGGTGGCCCTGAGAACAAACAGGAAATTTCTCCCTAAAGTGGTCTCTGATTTCCACCTGAACCAAACCATTACCCTACCTGTCTTTTTCGCTGAGTATTCCACTTCTGGTGAAAGAAGACTTCACAGTCTGGATGGTAAGAGAGCTCTCAGCTACTATATGACAGCCACTAAGGACCATAGGCAGGACAGAAAACAGCTGTTCCTGACTTATGGGGATGTGGGAAAGGTAGCCCAGCATCGAAAAGGTCCATTTCTCATTGGATAGTCCAGTGTATCCAGTTCTGTTACACTAAAGCTGGAAGGGAACCCCCAGCAAGATTGAGGGCCCATTCCACAAGAGGGACAGCTTCTACCTTAGTAGCTGCCGGGGATATTCCACTAGTGGACATCTGTAAAGCAGCTACCTGGAAAACAGTATACACCTTTACAAAGCACTACAATCTGGATATTCAGTCCAGGCGTGATGCTAGGTTCGGCACAGCAGTCCTGCAAAGTCTTTTTTCCAAAATAAGGTTCTGTGTCCACCTCTAAACGTACTGCTTCGTAGTCTGCAGAAAGTTAGGAATACCTGAGTATTACTGGGATTAGAAGAAAAAATTACTTACCATAGTAATCTTGTTTCTTCCCAGTGATGCTCAGGTATTCATAACTTCCCACCCTTCCTCCCCTTCTAGAACCTTTAGTCCCCACTCCTGCATACTATGCTCTCAGGGGTATACATGCCACTTTCTGGCACAATTTTGATAAACAAGTTTCGTGTTGTGTTTTCCCCCTTCTTTCAGGTGATTCTGACATTTTGGGGGGTATCTGTTATGATTTTTCCCCTCCAGTTGGAGGGTTTTTTGGGGGGTTATGGGCTTGATTATCTTTATTTTTATTGATCATTACTGTTATTCAGTATTTATAGTTTTTTGGGACCTGCCTTTCCAGGCATCTAAAAAATCAGAGGGATTTAGAACTAAGACAGTTAGTTCAAGGCAGCCTTTGAATAGTTGTCACATGCAAAAAGTTCCATCATTTGCATCTGTTCTATACTCTCCAGGCAGTTCTGGTTTAAAGGGACACTGCAGAAAGTTATGAATGCCCGAGTATCCCTGGGAAGAAACAAGATTACTATGGCAAGTAATTATTTTTTTCGCATCCACCACCTTCTCTGAAAGACAGTTCCAGGTATCAACCACTCTTTTGGTGAAGTACTTCTTAACTTCTCTCTTGAATTTACCCCCTCTCAGCTTCATTGCGTGTCCCCTTTATAGGTTTCTGTCATATCCCCCCCTCTCCCTTCTGTCTTCCAGGGTGTACATATTGAGGTCTTTCAGTCACTCCTTATAGGACCTCTGATGCAGACACTTCGGCATTTTAGTTGCTCTTCTCTGGACTGTTGCCACTCTGCCTATGTCCTTCCAGAGATGTGGTCTCCAGAACTCTACACAATAGTCCAGGTGGCATCTCACCAGCAAGCTGTACAGTGGCAACACCACCTCCATCTTCCTGCTGGTGAAACCCCTCCCTGTGTACCCCAATATTCCATGTGTTATCTAAAGAAAAGACCTCTCTGTGCTTTGGGAAGGAGAGCTGTTAGTTGACCATGTATCTTTTATGCCAGCGAGTGGGGTTGTGAGGTTAAATGATGTTCCATTCCCCACCTCTGCCAGCAGGGAGCTTAGGCTTTGTGATACTGTTACTGCCTGTCAGGTTGAGGAATAGCAGAGCATGCGGCCCAATCACCCTTTCATGGGTATAAATACAGCGGATAATGATACCTTCTAGCCTGCAGAAAGAAAACAGAATTACAGTGTGTGCAATTTCACTCTGCAGGGGAGTGGGCACTGCCCTTGTCAGTTTCACACTGATATTAAATATTTCAGAGGGACTGTATTCTTCCAGGAGTCTGTAGCACTGAGCAGGTTCTATTGTTCAATAATTAACAAGTTACTTAGCCATCAGCAGGGTAGAAGCCATGCCTTTTAGATGTCAGATCCTTGTGGCATTGCATTAGGCGCCTTAGAATGACATGTCTGCTAGCCTGAGACAAGGATTTGGTATATTAGAATGAAGCATGAGTGTGTGTGTGTGTCATATTGAAAGCCTTTATAATAGCTTAGGTAGCTGGGGGCAAGAATGGAATAGTCTGATGTCAGAGAAACTCTGAAACCAGAGAGCCTTAGCGTGGTGGTAGTTTTAGGATTTTGTTCTACTGCATAAGTATGATAGCTGTTTAAAGTATTCAAGAGCCTTACAGTGAAGGGTAAGACAGTCCATAGATCTCAGAGGGAAGTTGTTGATGATCCTGTGTCAGAGAGAATTCCGTGATGGCTTTTGGCACAAGGCACAAGCTACTGCATTGCCGGTTGCCATGCAGAAGACCTGGGTTCTTATCACAGGCCCAGGGAATACTGTGGGGCTCACAAAAGAGGGTAGTATTTGTAAGTTAACAATTTTCTGTACAGAGACTTGAAAATGCTGGGGAAAAATTGGCAAACTGGACTTCACTGTGACCCTCCCCTTCACAAAATACATAGGCGGTGCTAGATTATCTTCCAAGAATCAATCTTCCTCATAGATTCCCATTAATGGGTCTGAGCCAGAGGCTCTAGGACCCAGTGGGAGCCATATCTTTTCTGGTAGGAACTGATGATGCAAGTAATTCCGCGCATGTCACCACATGCACCCTTCAGGTATACAGCGGCACTTGACCCCAACCCACAGCATTTCCTTTTTTCCCCCTGCTGTCAAGTGCTCAGCAGTGTCAGTGTTCTCGTCGGGGTCAGAACTTCACCGTGTATACGACAACAGCAGCATCCTGTTCTTCATTTTTTTGTTCTGTATGTATTTTTGTAGGTTTACCCCCGTTTTTCTCCCACCCCGTCTCTGGCACATGTACGCAGTGCATCAATACACATTCCCTTTGTGTTGCTCCCTCCACCTGCGCAGACCCTGAACCTCCACCCGGTGCCAGCGGGACTGCAGGAGGGTGACCACCTCCCCCAGGAGAGGAGAGATGCTGTAAGGCTGCTCGATCCTGCTTCTTCCCCCCTGTGTTGGTGCCCTAGTGACCTGAGGTCATTCCCAAACCTGGGTCGCTGGCGTAGCATGAGGTAAGGCATCCAGTGCCTCAGCCCTCTACACTACTGGGCCAGCAACAGTTATTCATTTTTAAATGAAAATACATTAGAGTCTGTTATTTTTGTGTCAGTTTACATAAAAAAAAGTTTCTGTCTGCCCTATATCATGCAAATGGTCAACGACCATGGAAGAATGTAGGGAGTCCAAAAAGACAAGTTGCTTCAGCAACAGGGCTCTGTCTGGCTACCACCTCTCTCTCTGTGGGTGCACTAACAATGAACAGTCTGGTGCCAGGGATGATGGACAGTCCTCTGAAAGTTGTATGGTCCAGATTCCGTACACACCCAGCATCGGGGTCTCTACACTGTTCAGCCATGACTTCTTCCCACAAAAAAAATATAAGGGGAAGAAAAGACACTGGTCAAGATTGTCCTCTGGTCATTCTGCTGTAAGACACTTGACTTCAGTAGACTCGGACAGTTCCCAATGTGAGTGTTACTGGCACAGAAGATTTCGGGCCTACTGAGAAACATAGCAGTGGAAATAGTTCCAGAGTCAGAACAGAACACAGGGTTCTATTTCCATTAATTCCTGGTACGAAAGAAATTCTTGACCTCAGAAAATCAAACATGTACACAGATTGAGAAAAATTTCCAGATGGTTTCTATGGGGTCCTTGCTACCCTACCTGAAGCATCAGGATTGGCTGGTGTCTCTGGATGTGCAGGATGCATACCAGCACATACTTGGCAGTGAACCACAACAAGTATTTTTGGATCTTACTTCGAGACACAGCTCTTGCAGCAGGTTACACTATTAGGACTGAAGCCGGCAGGCGTCAGGACCCCACGGAAAAATTCTAGCTAGCTATCTTCAGCGGGGACCGCCCCCGACGTCGGTCCCGCCTCCGACGTCAGACGTAGTACATAAGGGGCGGTCCCACCGATTCCCAGTTCTTTCCCGCCGTCGACTTGCATGTCCCGACCCTCGGTTAGGCTCTAGCGCGACGCGTGGTTAAGTTCTTTCCTACGGAAATTTGGATTCTTTCAAGCAACTTTTTCACTGATGTCCTTCCAACCTCCGGTCACTCTTCCAATGTGCTTATGGAAACAGATCCTTCTAAGGACCCCACACGGTCTGTGTCCGGTACCTAGGCCCAGAGCACGATACCTGGGCCTGCTCCTTCTGCCAGGGGTTTAATAGTAGAACCCGGATCCGACGTCAGAAGGCCCTTCAGGCTTTCTTACTGGAAGAAAAGTTAAAAGACCATGTCTTCCAAGGGGGAATCCGCTAAAAAGACCCACAAGCACGCTGAAAAACGAAGGGAGAAGGCCCCTTCCAGGTCCCCCTCCAGGGCTTGGACTCACGAGCTCGGTTCCAGGTCCGACCCTCCCTCCAGGGCCAGCTCGGCCTCCCGGCTGTGGTTAGGAAGTCTTTCTTCTCAGGCAGTCCGCCAGGCCGTCCTCGTCTTCGTCCTCCAGGGCCTTGGTGAAGTCTGGGGATCGCCATCATCATCATAAGTCGGGTTCCCACCCTTCGGAACCCGACGTCAGGTCAGCTTCCTTGCCTCCTCGCAAGACGTTGGAGCTTACTTCCTTGAAGAGACTCAGGACCCACGCTGCAAGCGTCCGCTGCCGCCCGCCGCCATACATCTCTGGAGCCGCTGTCGGGCGGAGACGACGTCGCCAGCCAAGCCTACACCTCAGCGGACGCCGGTAGGGGGACCGGCGCCTGCTCCTCTTGAGAAGAGAGCCCTGACGCCTCCGACTGACATCGGTCAGGAGACCTTAACCGAGGAGGATTTGACTCAGCCCGAGGACCAGACGGGCGACCCCGGTCCTGTCGAGACGCCCAGGGAACCCTTGCCGTTACCCGAGCCCCCTGTGGAGCTGACGCCAGGACCCGACGACCGTCCACTGGCGCCCGGACTGTCGTCGGGCCTTTCTATAGCAGATGTGAAGGAACTCTTCACTTACTGGTGGGACACCATAAAGAAGGACATGGTTCCCACTCCTCCTCCTCCTCTTCCTCCTACACCTCCGGTTCCTGCACCCCCCTCACCATCGGGGTCGGCAGGCCGTATACCTCCTCCCCGGGAGTTCAGAACCCCCCCAGGGGGAGACCAGACAAACGGAGACCTCCGTCCAAATCCTCTTCTAGGTCACCCAGCCCCAAGAGACCCAGACGACACCGACGATCGCCTTCGACGGAGGACACGGGATCAGAGTTCTCAACATCCAGATCCCCATCTCCACTCTCCATCCCTTCACCGGATCCACACAAGATGCCGAAGTCTCTTCCGGATGACCCTTCGTTCTCGGATATTATGAGACACATCCAGGAGAACATGGGATGGGATGCGGAAGAGCTAGACCCCGAAAGGATACGCCTTGCCAAATATCTTCGGCAGAAGGACCCCAAGCCTGTGGTGGTGCCACCCTTGGTTGACACTTTCGTGGACGTCACCAAGGCAGCGTGGAAGCGTCCACATTCGCTCCCGGCGATGCCGAAGAAAGCTGATCGCTTGTACAAGACTCCTAGAGAAGACCAGTACTTGACCCAGCAGCCTCAGGCCGACTCTCTGGTCATCACAGCCTCATATGACCAGTCCCAGAGACCGCAACATCTGAGCACCCTGCCACCGGACCCAGAGTCCAAACAGTTGGACGCTATGGTTAGGCGCACGTATGCTTCCGCTACCTGCGCCATCAGATCTCTGAATTATTTGACCCACATGGTTCAGTTCCAAATGCCTTGTGGGAACAGGGTCTGGAAGCGGCTGAAAACTGCGGAAGGTGGGCAGAAGGAGGAGATGCTTCAGCCTCCGGACGAGTTTGGACGTGGGAACTCAAGTGCTACGAGCCGCGGCACGACTCCGGGACTCTTCGCCCAAGCAGCAGCTTCATGATGCCTCCGAGGCACTCTTGGTTACGCTGCCTAAGCACTCGACGCCCAGAAGAATATCATGGACGCCTCATTCGAGGGAGAAGTCTTGTTTGGTAAACCTACAGAGAAGATTATTACCAGACTTCAAGAGGCCGGGAAGGTGGTGAGATCGGTTCAGGCCATGTACCGACCCAGGCTTAGTTCCTTTCGCAGGAACCAAAGCCGAATTCGTGGACGGATGCAGAGGCAGCAGTCCCGCTCCATCCACAACAGAGGGGCTCCGGTTTTCGCAGAGCCCAGGGGAAACAACCCGCGGGCCGAAGCCAGCGTACTCCCAAGCCGGCTCAGCCAGCGGGACCCTCAGCCGCCACAGCCTGACCCTTTTCCGCCCCCACCCCTCAGGATCAACGGAAATCATGGTTGGGGTCGATTGAGAACTCCTGCCAGGATGGCAGGCTGCAACCACCGACAGGTGGGTTCTCCAGTTGGTCGGAAGAGGCCACTATATAGAATTCGCAGAAAAGCCACCCTCGAGGCCTCCTTTGCTCTCCCAGTATCCGGGTCAGCACAGATCTCTGATCTGGCAAGAAGTACTCATGCTCTTGCAAAAGGGAGTGATAGAGTACGTCCCGGAGAACCAGAGAGGACAAGGATATTATTCCCACTTCTTCCTGCTTCCAAAGAGAACAGGGGACCTCCGTCCGATTCTGGACCTCAGCGACCTCAATATGTCGGTCGCCCACAAGGGATTCCGCATGGTGACTCTTCCGGGTCTTATTCCCATGCTGAAGCAAGACGCCTTCTTAGCGTCTGTAGACATGCAGGACGCATACCTGCATATCCCTATAGCTCAGGCACACAAGAGGTTCCTGCGCTTCGAGTTCTTTGACCACCACCTTCAATTCCGAGCCCTTCCATTCAGACTGTCATCCACACCCAGGGTCTTTACCAAATGCATGGCAGTCGTGGCAGCATCTGTAAGGAGACAGGGCCATTATGTGTTCCCGTACCTGGATGATTGGCTTCTCATGGCCGCCTCCAGAGAGGCGTTGTTACGTGCGGTCCAGAGCACCCAGGACCTGTTCCGATCTCTGGGCATCCTAATCAACCACGAGAAGTCTCTCCTGGTGCCGTCCGAGAAACTGCAATTTATAGGTGCAGTACTGGACACACCGCTCAGGGAAGAGCTTTTCTTCCAGACGACAGAGCGGAGCGATCAGATTCCTCATCAGGGAGTTATCGTCGAACAAGACCGCCCCTGCCAGGTCGGGTCCTCGCTTGCTCAGACACATGGCTGCGCCATTCCTACCGCCCTTTCGCAAGACTCACATGCGGGTAACTCAGTGGATGCTCAAGGTGCAATGGGACCAAGGCAAGACCACATGCAGCATCCGTCAAGATCACGAACTCCGTGATTCGAGACTGGCAGTGGTGGCTAGACCCAGGGTCGCTCTCCACGAGCGTCCCATTTGTAGTGCCGTCCCCGGAGGTGATCCTCACCACAGACGCCTCAGGTCTAGGGTGGGGGGCACACCTGGATGGGGTGAAGTCCCAGGGTTCATGGACCCCGCTGGAAGCTCATCGCCATATCAGTGTTCTAGAGATGAGGGCGGTTCTCTATGCCCTGCAGGCCTTTCAGTCAGAAATCCCGCCGAGTACTCTTCTGCTTCAGACAGACAACACGGCGGTGATGTATTACCTCAACAAACAAGGAGGCGCACACTCTTACCCCCTTTGCAGGGAGGCCATGAGGGTGTGGGATTGGGTAATCCAACAGGCGTGAATCTGATCACTGTACATGTTCCCGGTGGACAACACGATTGCAGACGGCCTGAGTCGCTCCCAGGCCAGAGTCCACGAGTGGGAACTTCTTCAAGAGGTAGCAGAGGATCTGTTTCTTTGATGGGGAACTCCAGAGTTAGACTTGTTTGCATCCCCATCCAACGCAAAACTGCCCAATTTTTGCTTGCTAGATCCAGGCCCTGGTGTTTTCTGGCGAGACGCGTTGTCCCTCTCCTGGGCGGACAGATTCATCTACGCTTTCCCGTTGATCCAGAAAGTTATTCTCAAACTGCGCAGGGAGCATGCACTAATGATCCTGGTGGCCTCCTTTTGGCCCAGACAGATCTGGTTTCCCCTTGCTAATTCAGCTGTCCCGGGAACCTCCGCTCCCGTTGCCGTTCAGCTCCCATCTCCTGTCTCAGGAGGAAGGTTCACTAGTCCACCTGGACTTACGCTCACTGAACCTGTATGCATGGCTCCTAGAGACATAGCCATCTTGCGTCACGGGGTCTCGCAAGAGGTTGCGGAAGTTCTTTCTGGAGCCAGGAAATAACTGCTTGCTTGTCTGACGTCACATATGAAATGGCGCTTTTTGTTTATGGTCGCGAGCATGCGATTATTCCCTTAGGTTGCCGGTGAGTGGTGTTGGACTACCTGCTCTCCCTCTTTCGTTCGGGTCTGGCCTCTCTATTAAGGTTCACCTTGTGCCATCTCTGCCTACCACCTTCCGGTGGGACACCGTACAGTGGCACAATTAGACGCCTCTCGGAATTTTTGAGAGGGTGTTACACTTAGGCCACCCATTAAGGACCCAGTGCCTCCATGGGATTTGCTCTTATCCTGGGACAAACTCACGCTCCCTCGAACCTGCCCGGATTGTGAGCTACGTTTTCTGTTGTGGAAGACGCTATTTTTGGTTGCTGTTACTTCAGCGAGAAGAATTTCTGAGCTTCACGCTCTCATGTGCAAAGAGCCTTACTTAGTTTTTCACCGGGACAGAGTATCCCTGAGGACGAATCCTAAATTTTTGCCTAATGTGGTCTCTACACTCACTCTAAATCAGGATATTGACCTTCCGGTCTACTTCCCAAACTACTCGAATAGAGGAGAGGCTCTGCTCCACACCCTGGATGTTCACCGCAGCCTGAGGTATTACTTCAACAGAACTAAACCATTTCATAGTTCTGAACAACTTTTCGTTTCTTTTTCTGAGAGAGTGATGGGCCAACCTGTATCCAAACAGTCCCTGTCTCGCTGGCTTGTCCAGTGTATTTCATTCTGTTATGATCTCAAACAAAAGCCCCTCCCGGGTTTAGTCAGGGTCATTCTACTAGGGTGTGCCACCTCCTTTGCAGCACTCAGACGTCTCCACTTCTGCCATATGTGATGCAGCCACTTGGAGCTCTGTGCATACATTTATCAGGCATTATAGCCTGGACATCTCCTCTCGCAAGAGCCGGTTTCGGCTCATGGTGCTACAGGGTCTCCTGTCCTAGATTCAGGACCTGGAATGTTTTTCCTAGTTTCTCTCCCAGAATTTTTGGCAGCTGCTACTGCTTGGGAATCAGTCCATAGGTCTGTTGCAAGAGCTGTGTCTCAAGTAAGATAGTACAGTTACGTAAGAACTTACCATAACAGTAGATCTTCGAGAACAGCTCTTGCAGCAGGTACCTTCCTGCCCACCTTTCCCTTGGAGGAGGCATGGCTTTTAGCCCTAACAACAGGGATTTTTCCCGTTGTCTTCTGACAGTGGATCCTCGGTCTCCCATTTCGATGTCAGCTCACGGCCGGAAGTCTCCGGCGGAGAACCAGGGGTGGGTAGGACCGCCCCCTTGTACTACATCTGGCGTCAGGCGGTCCCCGAGGATAGCTAGCTAGAATTTTTCTGTGGGGTCCTGACGCCTGCCAGCTTCAGTCCTAATGGTGTAACCTGCTGCAAGAGCTGTTCTCGAAGATCTACTGTTACGATAAGTTCTTACGTAACTGTACTTTATGCATGATGAGGCAACATTACCAGTTCAGAGTCCTGCCCTCTGGGCTTTCCTTGGTGCTGCAAGTCTTTACAATGTGCTTTGCAGTACCTGCAGTGTACCTCAAAAAGCTAGAAGTACACGTCTTCCCATACCCGGATGACTGGCTCCTAACATGTCCATCTGTACAGGATATGGAGCAGGCAATGGCCACTGCCTTTCATTTTCTGATGTCCATGGGAGTATGGCAGGGTTGAATAAGACCCTGTCCCATTTGTTACGCAGAAATAGTTAAAATGCAAGGATCTGTTCTGTCCTCTCTTTTTCTGTCTCTTGTCTGTCTGGTTGGCCAACCTGATGTTCTTGTGAGGCCTAGGAACAGATCACTCCAGTGGTCTCACGATTCTCCGCCTCTCGCTAGCTGTCTGCCTTGACTTGCAGTTTCTGTCTTTTCCTTCCCCTTGCGTATTTGCATTTATAAAAAATATATGTGAATTTTTGTGTGAAACTGTAAGTGATATTGGGATCCCTTAATTTGAAACTGTATATAGTTATACTGTTGAAATGATTGCAGAAAGCTATTTGGAATTTAGGGGGTTAACCTTAACATGCAGCACAAACTCTTTTGCAGAGTTGTCAACAAGAGGTCAGTTCTGGGACATCATGATCTATTTTGTTGCACCTGCAAGGAAAGAAACTTACAAAGGTCTGGTCTCTTAATGAGCTCAGGAGGCAGAGATAAGAGCAGCAATGCTTTTACTAGAGTGAGAGAGTGGTGCCCTCCAAGGTACTTCAGTTCGTATGAGATGTTCTGGACATGACCCTGCTCAGGTCTTCCTTCCAGTCAGCAGAGTATGAGAAGTCTTGCAGATGGCATGCTTCTTCATGGAGTACAAACTGTGCCAGCCTACTCCATGTAATGCAAGCTGGGACCATGGCATTCTCATGGTTTACAGTCCCCCTAGCAAGGTTATACATAAGAATGACTCGGTGCCTGCTCAGTAACCAGTGGTCTCAGGCAACACATCCTCAGAACTACCCCATTCCGGGGGCCAAACCTCTGATGAGATTTCTGATGTGGTAGCATTGGAAGAAAATCTCCTTCAGGGCTTCCCTTTTTGCCACTGGAGCCAGAGGTGACCCTCACCACGGATGCTTCCTAGCTGGGGTTGGGACCTCACTGCCTAGATCTACAGACATAAGGGGTCTGTGACTCATCAGAAACACATCTCCACATAAATGCACTAGAGATGTGTGCAGTTCTTTACAGCCTGAAAACCCTAGTGGACTTGGTCTGCCAAAAAACAGTCCTCCTCCAGACGGACAAGAAGTTTATGTATTATGTCAACAAATAATGGGGAGCACACACTTGCACTGTTTTCAGGAAGGCAGTGAGAATGTGGGAATGATGCCTGGAGCAGGGGACCTTGCCGCAAGTAATGTATCTTCCTGGGGTCCAGAACACTCTGGCAGACAAACTTGCAGATCCTCATGAGTGGTCACTAGCACCAGACATCATGAGATCAATATTTGACATGTGGGACACCCCAGATGTGGACCTTTACCCACTTTGTGCCAAACTGCCTTGATTCTGCTCTAGAAATCCAGAACTTGGCATTTTCTGTCAGGATGCATTCAGACTACCATGGTACAATCTGTTTCTGTATGCATTCCTTCCAATCCCTCTCATTCAGAGAGTGCTGTTTGAGCTGGCCCACTGGTGCTGAGGGTTGAGGCGCTGAATGCCACACCTCGCGCCATGTCAGCAACCCGGGTTCAGTGACTGACTCGGGTAGCTGGGAGTCAGCAGTAGAGGGAGTAGATGGACTGTCCGGAGGACAGCATTCCTCTCCTGTCCCTGGGGAGGGATCCAGGGATGCTTGAGGGGTACTACAGGTATACCCGCTGACATAAGGGGCGGAGTGTGGCAGACGCCAGCAGGGCAGCCATGCACAGGCATCATCGTGTGCCACACTCTTGGGGCGCCGGAAAAACAAGGGAAAAAACCCGTGGTGGCCGGGTGAGGTGATGGCTGGTCTCCCGGAGCAGACACGCCACACGCTCAGTGCCGGCCACAATCCCGATCTTACCCCCTAGGGATCCTCTGCCGCCTCCTGTATGAGCAGCGGGAGAGGAGGGGATCCTGATCCTGATGCTTCGGTCTGAGAAGTGGTTCAGGTGAGTGGTTAGGGGTGGACGCCAAACAACCAAGCCCAAGAGAAGCCCCAGACATCAGGAGAAAAAACAAAATTCGAAAAAAAAAAAAAGAGTGCTGTTCAAGCTGGAGGCTCACAGGGCAAGAGGATCCTAGTGGCCTCCTGTTGGCCTCCGCAGATATGGTTTTCTCTGTTGAATCGACTATCAGCAAACCAAGGATTCTGACACTCCGGATGGACTTATTGTCTCAAGCTCAGGGCCAACTAGTCCACCCCGACTTGCACTCCTGTCACCTTTAAGCCCGTCTCCTGATGAGATAGAAATGAATAGGTTTAAAGTGTCTATAAAAATTGCTGCATGTAAACCTCTCACCATGAAAACATACATAGCCAAGGGGGAACAATTTTCCATGTGGTGTTCCAAAACCCCCATGGATGCTTTCAAATGTCAACGTGAAAAGGTTTTGGGGGTATTTATTGGACCTTTCTGATGTTGGTTTCCAGTATTCTATATATTTGTTTTCCTTCATCTGTTTACTCCAGCGGCCCCTCCTGGGTGGCCACTCCTTCTGGTGTCTAAGCCCCTCCCACCACCGAGTCCCCCATCTCCATCCGCTGCCCCCCCTTGCCATGGCCCAGTCAACCTGACATATCCCTTCGTCAGGAAGGCCTCCCTCCTGTGGTCATGACCGGGAGAGGAGATTTGCCAGGGGCTTTCCAGTCCTAACTGGGTACGGCAGGGGCACAGCTCGGACACCTTAGGGCTTTGCTGCGGACAAGGGGGCAGCCGCTATCATCCAGTTGGCCAGGCTGCCAGATTTTTCTGTTAGTAATGCCCCACCCTCCCAGTACGGCTGCACATTTGTGGCTTCATGGCAAACACCCTTGTGGTGTGTGGTCACCCACACCACAAATGTACACTACCACTGAAGGCTGTCAGGAGCCACTCCAAGAGCGGTGCAGGCTTGAGTCCATGCACCTCCTGGGAGGAGAGTGTCTGAGGGATGCTCTGTACCCTCCCTGCCGGCCTCTGCTCCTGATGTCTCGGGCACAAAGCCAGGCCTCCAGCTTGCCAGGCGAATCCCCATCGCCTGGCGCCATGAGGCTATCCCATACTCTATAGTTTTAAGTCCACCTGTGTGCTGTATTTGCATACCACAGATACTCTTTCTTTGGCACAACTGCCACCACTCAAAAGTTCCTCAGTGGTATCCTGCACACCTGACCCCCCTTCAGAATCTGGAGTTTTCCTGGAACCTTAATCTTGTGCTGGATATGCTCACTCACAATCTGTTCAAGACTATTATGACTTGCGACATGAAATAGCTGACTTGAATAAAGTATGATATATACATAAGGTGCGACCCTTTAAAGGAAAATCCCAGCCTACAATCCAGAGGGCCTGAGTATAGATATCTGAGTATGTAACACATTCTGTCAGACTGCCTGATGATGAGGAAGGAGATAGAATTGCTCAGAGCCTGTATGTAACATTTTTTGATAAAGCCTTAACATGAGGGTGGAGATAGGATTACTTGGAGCTCGTATGTAACATTCTGTCAAAGAGCCTTAAAATGAGTGTAACCCTGGTGCCGTTATACCATGGGCTACTACCCTTGCTTGCCTTCCTAACAACAGGTTGAGGGGACTGGGTTTGTAACTAACTGGTACCGGGGTATACCTACCAGTAGTAATACTACAATTATGGTGCCTCCACCCAGAGTAATGCTTCAGTGGGTAACTATCACAGTAGGTACATCCCTCTGGGAAGCTAATACCACCCACAATCCCACCTCATGACCTTTTGGATTTAACAAAACAGTTGCAATGCTTAACAGTTAGAATACAAAGCAGTTTGACCATTAATGATATACTCACACTCAGCCCACTTACAGGGTCTGGATCTCTGGCATGCACCCTGTCCCCCCCAAATAAAAGACAGTTTCACAACTTCCATGCACTTATCACTGTATGCAGATTAATAATATGCTCACGGCTCAGTTTAAATGTGAAAACATCAAACAGGTTTATTTGGGGAAGTTAAGAAGGGGAGGGCGAGAAGCAAAGTAAATCGTAAGGTACTTTTCAATTGCAGATTTATGTTGCATTAGGTTTAATTGAGCCCTGCATTCACAGTCCTTCTAATTACTGGGTACCCATAATAGGCATGCCTGAGCAGTGCCTCGGGGTGGGCGGCGTTGCAGCTGTGTTGGGGCCTTGATGGAAGAAGGGTGAGTAGATATAAGAAACACACGTGTAAACCATAAATCATTTTTATCTGTGGACAGCTAGCCCAGTCACTTTTAAGCACTTTAAACTGGCAAACAAGATTAGATGATACCATTAACAATTGAAGCTTTGTTGCAGGAAGCTACCCTGGTTTTACTCACTGTACCCAGATAAATGGAAGAAGGCACTGGCGATGTCAAGACCTCTTGATTGCTTGAGCTATTGATAGGGACCAGGGGCGACATGATTCACCTCCACTTCATGACCTTTCACTGTAGATGGCCGCAACCTGTGTTTGATTGCTGTGCAGGGGCTGATTACCCAATACTGGTCTCTCGCCACGATGCTGTTGACGGCACAGGAACAATCTGGCTGGGCCATTGATGGCATAGGCCCTGCTGAATAAAATGTCTTTTAAAGTTTAGGCTACATGCTGGTGAACCCTCCAGCTGGGCTTTGGTAAAAGTCTTTCCAGCACTGGCTCCTGATTTTGGCACAGAAGTCCCAGGATCAATATCTCCACACACGTGGTAGGCCACAGTCTCAGTGGCAGAAGAAGCAATAAACATTCCCTTTCTTCAGTCCTGTCAGTTTCTCCTCAGCCAATTGCTGAGAAACCCTTTTGGTCTGCTTAAAAGGCAGTTCCAGGAGCTCGATCCCCTTTTGGACCAAAATGGAAGTTGCAGGGGCAACACAGGCCCCCCCCTGCGAAGGGTGACAGAGCCGCACAGGCTCCTCTCAGTTTGGAAGCTCAAGCTGCAATGCACACAGTTAAACATGTTTCTGAGCTTGTCCAGTTGTGTTCTGATTGGCTGTGAGAGTTGTCAGTCATAGTTCTAGTGCTCCCATTAGTTTATTTAGGTGCCAACCTGAAAGTTCACAGTTTCTCTCACAAGGCATTGTAATTAGGACCCCTCAATGACACCTTGGTTCTGATTGGTCAAAGCAAGGAAATCCAGGACCAAAGATGGCAGCTCCCATTAAAGAGAACTGATACTGGCAAGACTGGGACATTAAACAATTTATTTATTTTAGAGACAGCAGCAATCCAGAAGTAAATACAGTTATTGAAGGGCTCCCTCTGTTCAGTTAGCGACAGCAGAATGGAGTCAATCAAGGGAGTGCCTGGCTGGTCGCAAGCCCTCTTGCACTCGGACCCAGCCCAGGCTATTTACTCTATACACAAGGCTGGAGCTCTTAAAGAGATAGCGTGGCAGCATGGTTGTACGCACACATGCAGAGCAGCAGCAGCACAACACATCTTTCTGGATGTCTGCCAAGCAGTGGGCATCAGAGGAGCCCAGTAAGGTACTAAAGGTAAGCCTCCTGGTTTTGGTGGTGGTGGGGGGGCTACATGAGGGTGGAGACAGAAATCTTCTTCAAGTACATCTCCCTCATAAAGCTACATCTTTGGAACTGTAAACCATCGACTTCAAGGCCACGCTTAAACTTTTGCCTTGGCTGGGGCTGTCTATCTTGACATATGTTTGCACCGCTTATATAATATGGACAGCCCCATGACTTTATTCCAAAGGATTGACCTGATGACAGTGTAAAGTATATTGTCAAAAGATCCAGCAGCGTGAATGGGTTTAAGCATAGAATTTGAAGAACAGGAGGTATCAACCAGAGGACATGGTCAGCAGATTAAAGAACAGTTCAGAGGGGACCATGGAAAATACTGTTACACACAGATTTGTTAGCGTATGGAATGGATTACAAAAAGCAGTGCTTTACATAAGGGACTTACAGGAGTTCAAGGTGAGCCTTGACATGCACATGAGGGAGGTTAATCTAAATGGGTACTTATTATTACTACTGAGAAGTAGGCAACAGTCTCTATGGCAGAAATGCCAACTTCTGTCTACCAGTCTTATATTTTTCTGGAGTTGCAGGGTTGAGTTCTTGACTATACTGAACAGCTTTATTGAATACATTTCTGGTAGACTATGTTCTGCCATTAGCATGTTTAGCTTTCTGCAGTGGGCACTCATTGCAGTTTTGGTGGCTGACATTAGCAGGACTCCCAGCTCCATCCCAGTTGCCGTAGGTTTTGCCCAGTCTAACTTGCTCAGGGGTGCAATGCTGTCCACCTCTCACTGCTGCACACCATTGTGAGGACCTGTGATGAAGTTAGTGCAGCCAAATAAGTTTCTTGTGTGGCGTCTAGGCTATTACACAAGGAGTGCTGCTTAATGACCTCTATTATATTTGAGCTCTGACATCCACTCCTCCTCTCAGATCCTGTGTAATGGAGAATTCTGGGCTAATTTGTTTAAAAATAGAGGTTGCGACCTCTCTTCTGTTTTCCTAGGGCAGCCTCCATATGCTGAGTTACTGGATACTGACCAGAGCCCTGATATACCCAGGTTGAAAGTAATCAGTCTTGATCCAGAAATACTGGCTGAGCTGGTAGGTTTTAAAAGTTAGACATTTTCCTCTTTTAGGATTTGTTTTTTTTATTGGTGGTATTATTAGAGTCCAGTTTAGTCCAGATTAAGCTTTAAAACCCTGGTAGAAGAGACTTTGCTAAGAAAGTGGAACTGACGTGTCAAATAAGACTTCGACTTAACAAATAAACCATGTTTCCCTTTCATTCCCTTTGGTGTGTTTTATTAAAGGCTATTTAGTGAAGCTGAAAGCAGACTTTCTGGTTTCTTTTGTGGATGGACGTTTAGGACAAGTCTAGGCACTGGTTTTGGAGGGGGGATTCACAATTTACGTTTAAAAATCCAAAAGTGTAACAACACAGCACCTAATAGCTATATGGTATTTTCTCTCGCTGAGGTTCCTTCCGATAGTATTAAAGGGGACATGAACTTTTACAAAAAAGATAAAGAATAATATATGGGTGCCTGTTAAAAACATATCAACTAATACATGGGGTGGTGTGTTTAACACAATTTTACACACACCTGAGGTGTTGGATGCTACTTAAACACTGAGCGCAAAGCGTCTTACCTGCCTGATCTTTAATGCCTAGGATACTGTCCTGGAAGTGCAGGGTTTTTAACCTGGATGCTACAAGCTTATCTGCTTTTTCCCCTGCCTCCCATTACCTTTGCCTTGTTCGAAATAACTCGTACTCTGCCTGCTCCGATACAATAACATAGCATTGATTTCTTACTTTAGTTGGGTTACTCTATAAAGAAGTGAGTGATTTATGCCTGATGATTGTTTAAGTTTGTGGTCCAAATTTAACAATAGATCTTGTTTTTCCTTCAGTATTCAATTTAATTTTTTACCAGGAAAGACACCATTGAGATACTCATTTACAAGGTGGTCCTGGATGGACAACACAAAGTACAATAAGGGAACACAGATACAGTTCACAGTTAATACAAGGTCAAAGCCGGCATAACAGATACACAATATAAAAGGCCATGGCATGAGTGCAGTATTACTGACTGAGCAATTTAGCTGATAGAGGAGAAGGTAAGGAAGCTAGCAAAGTTTAATGGTAGGGGGGGAAGGTGTGGGAAAGCGGGGTCTCGAGTACTATGACGGGGGTACTGTGACAGAGAGAGGGAAGGTGGGTTCTCAAAGGCTAGAGGATGTGGGGAGGGTGATCGAGGGTCAGAGGATGAAGGAAGGGACAGAGATCATTTGGAGGGATGGGAATAAATAATGAGAGGGGCGATAGGGAGCTCAGAGGTAATACAAGAAGGTATAAGTGCCATTCAGGACCTCTTAGGGGGAGGGGTTAGGAGTAGTATTTGCAATTCTTCTTTAGCAGGGGTTTTAAAACTGATTTTAAGGAGGATAGTGTGGCAAGGTGAGTCAACTTTAAGATCCTTTGGAGTAAGTTCCACAGGGTGGGTAGGGAATGACTGATGGAGGAGGAGCCAAACCGGGTTCTAATCCTGGGTACATCAAGCATACTAACATACTAAAATGCCAGCAGAATAGGCCTAATGGTCTTTCGTGTCTGCTCGTTTGGTCAGCCCCCACCCTGGGTGCTGACCTTGCTGTCCCCCTCGCCTTCTCTGGCGTCTCCCTTCCCAGTTCCGGATATTCTTGCTGCATTGGATTTTGCTTCCTGAACCCTTCCCTGTACCTGTCCCACCCCTCTTGAACCCCTCCACTGTCTCTGCCTCCACCAGCCCCTAGGTAGTGCATTCCATGGCTCTACCACCCTCTCAGTGAAGTAGCACCTCCTCCTTTCTCCCTGAATCTTCCCCTCCAGTTTCCACCCATGCCCTCTAGTGGCCCCTCCTCCTTCCTTCAAGCACCCTCACTGTTCCTCCCCTATTTACCCTCTTCATGTACCTGAAGACCTCTATCATGTCCCCCCGGTCCCTTCTCTCTTCCAAAGTGTACATATTTAGCTCTTCGAGCCTCTCCTCATAGGTCCTGTCCCCCAAGCCCCAAATCATTTTGGTTGCCCTCCTCTGGACCCTCTCCAGGAGGTTAATGTCCCTCTTTTAGTGCGGCCTCCAAAACTGCACGCAGTACTCCAGGTGCGGCCTCACCAAGCAGTTATACAGAGGGAGTATCACTTCCCTCCTTCTGGAGGTGATCCCCCTAGCGATGCATCCCAGCATCCTGTTGGCCTTGGCTGCTGCCCTCCTACAAGTCTCAGAGTTGTTCATCTTGACATCCACAACCACCCCCAGGTCCCTCTCAGCCATTGAGACTTGTAGTATCCCCCAGGGTGTACACTTGGCCTGGGTTTCTGGCCCCCAGGTGGAGTACCTTGCATTTCCCTGCATTAAACCTCAGCTTCCACTTTCTAGACCATCTTTCCAGAGCCTCCAGGTCCCCCTGCAGAGCCACCCTCCCCTCCTCCCCATCCACCACCGCCCCCAGTTTCGAGTCATCTGCAAAGAGACTCATCTCACTCCTGATTCCTGTCCTTATGTCAGATACGTAGGCGTTGAACAGAAGGGGCCCAAGGACTGATCCCTATGGGACCCCACTAATGACACTCCTTGGGGAAGAGACTATCCCACCAACTACGACCCTCTGGGTCCGGTCCTGGAGCCAATTGCCTAAACATCGGATCATCTGGTTTCCCACCCCCATTTCTCCTAGTTTATCCAACAGGCCCATGAGAGAACAGAGTCAAATGCCTTGCTGAAGTCTAGAAAGAGGACATCCACTGGTCTACCCAGGTCCAAGGCACTTGTCACCCAGTCATAGAACTCCACCAGGTTTGTCTGACACGATTTCCGGATGAATCCATGCTGTCTATCATCCAGGCACCCTGACTTATCCAGGTCCCCAGCCTCTCCTTGACAATGCCCTCCATCACCTTGCCACCACTGATGTCAGGCTGACAGGCCTGTAGTTCCCTGCCACCTCCCTTGATCCCCCCTTGTGGATAGGCACTACATCGCCCACCTTCAGTCTTGGGGCACCACCCTGTCCTCAGAGAGATGGTGAAAAGCTGTGCCAGGGTTTCGCCAGGACATCTGCAAGTTCCTTCAGCACTCTAGGATGTAATTTATCCGGCCCGTGCTTTCTCCCGGCCTTAAGGAGCTGAGGGCTTCCCTCACTCTCTCTCTGCTGTGATTTCCACTTCCAGTACCTCTTCTCCTGCTTAGCCCTCCCCACCTGCCAGTGATGCCCCTCCCCAGACCTGCCGATTGGTAAGGGGCCCCCCCTCCTCATTATCTCTGTCTCCTCCCATGTATGATGCAGCATCCCCATTTTCCCTGGTGAAAACTGAGGTGAAGCAGTATGAACGCGTATTTTCTGAGAGGGTACGTACATGGCGTAAATTTAAAGATATCAGATATGTACTGGGGGAGATTCTTAGTGATGGCTTTGAAGGTCCACATAGAGGCATTGCGCCACCTGCTGGTAGCTAACGAGGTCCAGCCTAACTTGGTGTAGCGCAAACAGTGGTGCGTTTTATACTGTGAGTCGTTCATAAATTTTAAGGCCCTATGGTACAGTACGTCCAGTCTAGCAAGTGCGGTTTTTGGACAGTTGCTATATAGGAAATCAGCATAATGTAAGAGAGGTAGGAACGCAGATTGTACTAGCCTTAATTTTGCGTGATTGGTGAGCAACCACTTAACGTGGAAATATAATCCCAGTTTTGTTTTAGTTTTTTGGAAAGCTCATCCGCATGAGGGATAAACGAGAGATTGCAATCCAACCAAAAACCTAAGTACTTTAATTTTGCCACTATATCCAGGAGTTCACCCGGCATAGTTGTAATTCCAAGGTGGGCAATAGGATCCGAAACTGATGTAGCCATCGACAAAGGTGAGATAAACATTATTTTGGTTTTCTTAGCGTTAAGGAGCAGTTTCATATGAAGCAGGTTTTGCTGTAATATGTTGAATTCTTGTTGGAGAATGGTACACACAGACTCAGGAGACGGACGGGCAACGTAAAGGACAGTATCATCCATAAATAGATGAACACTGGCAGAGTTAATGTTATGGTTTATGTTGTTGATATATATTGTGAATAGCAAAGGGCCCAGGATTGAACCTTGAGGGACCTCTCAGAGGAGGGTTTTACCTGGAGAGAGGTTGCCTTGTGATTTCACCAGTTGCAGTCTGCTGACAAGACAGGAGGAAAACCAATATAAGGCAGTATCATCTAGCCCATTGTTTTTGAATTGGGTCAGTAATGGATCGTGATCCATTGTATCAAATGCTTTACTTAGTTCAAGAAAAAGCGCAGCTACATGATTTTTGGCGTCGAGCGAGATTTGCCAATCATTGGTGACTTTGGCTAGAGCATGGCATATGCATATGGGCACCTTTTGTAAAAATAACACCAGAAATAGTAAATACAGAGATTTTAATATCTCTGTACATTGGGGCAATGGACCTGAAGAGGTAAAACCACATCATCATATCGCGGTATTTGCCAGCGCAGTCTCCCAGGGGGTTGCTCTCCGTTTAACAATATGTCAGCTGTACATCCTGGGAGATTACATTTTATGAGGGATTAGGTCAGTTAATAACTAAATATATACCGGGACTCCGGGGGGATCGGGGTGCTCAAGTCACGATATGTGCACCAGTGGCTCAAGCATCCTTGCCAGTAGCTCTCTTTAAAGTCTTCACCATTTATTCATGCTGCTGGGTTACAAGCTGGAGGTGCTGGGACCCTGTAGGAGCCACAAGTCTTCAGGAGGCCTGGCACCGAGGTAGAACTGCGCATGTGCAGCACCACGAGACTGGCTTACGCCTGCGTAGGCTACCTGGGCGTCAACCCTCCTACCGCCTCAGTTCCTTTTTTCCTGCCGTTGAGTGCACTTCACTGACAACATTGCTCGCCCACCGGGAGTCACATCTTCATGTTTATATGACAACTGTATCTAGTCTTTAAGTTTTTAGTCTTATTTATTGTTTTCCGTTAAAAAAAAGATCTTTTTTATTTTTCCTCTCAGCCGTACTGATTAAAGGAGTCGACCATGTATGTAGACGGTGACAGTAGGGACTCTCCGTTGGAAGGCTGCTCTGGCATCTGGGCTGTGTCTGGTCTGCTGCCTTCTCGGGGGGGGGCCCACGGGCAGCCCGGTGTTCGGGAGGAAAACAGTCGTCATCGTTGTTTTATTAGGAATAAGTAACAACCATTGAGTATAAACTAATTTACAATGGTAACCTCTTATACATATAAATACAGACAGTATCATATCTTACAAAAGACATAAAAAAAAAAGACATAAATTATACATCATTAATTAAAACATTTGCAGACCTTAACATTTAAAAGTAGTTGCTTCTTTAGTGAGTTTGCTGATAATGGTTTGGTTAGAAGTACTCTAAAATGGCAAGGTAACGCATTCCAGAATTTTCGGACCTGGTATCTAAGCACTGAGAAGACCTTTTGAGGGGATTTTCTTTGGAACATTCATCTGCAAAAATTATGAGTTTCTTAAAAATGGAACAATATCCTTGAAATATAATCTGTCATACAGGTACCGTAGGACAAGGCCTAACCCAGCCTTCTAAGCAAATAGGCTGGTATGTATTTCTCTCCTTGTAGCCAAAGGCGCCCAACCCAAAGATTTATATAGATCACAATGACGTGTAGATATTGGGCACCTTAAGATCAGTCTGGCCAGTTTATTATAAAGCACATTCAGTTTTGATAGTTTATCCTGTGAAGCCCCCACTGTATAACGTATCCTCATAATCTAACAAACACAATGCTTATATGTGATGAAGAAGTTGCCGGCTTTGCTAAAAAATAAATTAAATCTGTCCGCAGCATTATGCCCAATGGCAAATGTTTCCTCAGAGGCCAGTTGTATGGAATGTTTGTGTTTAATAATACCATTTAGTTCTTTAATTGAAGACCAAAACTTGGGCCGGCACGGTGGCGCTGAGGGTTGAGGTGCTGGATGCCACACCTTTCGCCACATCGGCGACCCGAGTTAGGGATCGAGCTTGGGCCGCCAGAGGTCGGCAGGGGAGGGAGAGGATTGCACATCCTAGGACATCTCTCCTCTCCCTGGGGAGGGATCCAGGGAGTCTCTGGAGCAGCAGCGACATCCAGTGGAGACCAGAGGTACGGATGGCTTAATGGAGCCAACTATGGGGTGAAGCGAGGTGGATGTCGACGGCTAGCCGTCTTGACGTCATTGCGTGGCTGAGCTCCAGGGGGAACAAAAAGTGGGAAATCCTCCAAGTACCCGGGAAGGCAACAACAGGAACAGGGCAGCCCAACACACTTAATGCCGGACCAACCAAGCTGGCCTCCGGTTCCTCCCTCCTCTCTGACTGCACTCTAGATTGTAGATAGAGCACCGGTTCGGTGGTGGTGGCCCCACCTCAGGAGTGGGGGGGTTCAGAGCTGGGGGAATGGTGAGTCGGAGAAGCAGAGGAGGGTCGTCTAGGGTCAGAGGCAAGGTGTGGAGGTCTCGGCAAGTGGTTACAAGGTGAGTACCTAGGTCCTGTCGGAGAGAGTCCTATGGGGCCTGCTGTATAAATAGAATTGGAAAAAAAAAAAGACCAAAACTTAGATGGATTCCCTTTTGCCTTCATTGCTTGTGTTTTAAAGTAGGTTCTTTTTGCTTCCCTAACTCCTGCCACATGTTTATTTCTAAATTTCTTATACTGTTGTCAGTCAGACACAAGATCTGTCCATCGTGCAACTTCCCAGGCCCTATTTTTTTTCCCCTTTTTAGCTTTTGCAACAAGGAAGAGAACCATAGGGCAGAATGTGATTTCACCCTTTTTGTCTTTAAAGGCATATGTCTATTACAAACCTTTATGAATTCACCCTGAAAATAATCCCAAGCTGAATCCAAGTCAGGAATCAATTCCAGACGTTCCCAATTTATTTCCTATAAATCTGCCATAAAATTAAGATAATCAAAATTTTTAAATGATCGAAGAGTTATGTATCTAGCTGGTCCTTTTGCTTTATTGTGGCCCCTAATGCTATAAATCATATTATGGTCACTAAACATGTCTGTGGTGACACCAGATTCCCAATATAAATGTGGGTAATTTGTTAAAATTACATAAAGTAGAGAAGAATCCATAGGGTTTTTTATATTAACACAAGTGGGACAGTCTTCCTGTAAAAAAAAAAAATAAATAAGCAGGCCCATTCCCGGTCCAGGTCAGGGACCCAGAACCTCTTTGCTTCGAGTTCTTCCTCTTCCCATTGGAAGAGGAAGAAGCGGTACCACTCGAGGTCGCCCTCTGGTACGTCTACCAAGAGGTCTTTGGTGGTCGGGAGTGGCAGGCTATCTCCAACTCCGTCCGGTTCCCCAATGGCTTCTGCTCACGACAGCTCTGATTCTGGACTCTGGAGCCCCTCTTTGTCCTCTTGTATGGTTTCTGGTGGTCAGTTTCATCACTGGGCTGTTCTTATGGAGAAGTGAGTACAGCGTCTGTCTTGATTGCCCCTTCCAGCGGCTCTTGTACTAGGGCCTTTGGGTCTAAGGGCCTCGTAAGTGTGGTTGGGTCCTTCAGGCAAGTTGAGCATTCAGTGCCGACAATGGATTTTCCTCCTTTGCCGGGGCCCACACCACCGATGCCGGTTCCACGCACCTTCCCCCCTCATTCTGTTTCCTTGCAGGGACCGGCACAGGTACCATCCCTGTCCCCCTCTTTTTCTTGTAAGTCTGGGTTGGATCTTAGGGTGGCCTCATTATGGCCGACGCCAGCTCACTGTGGGTCGGCGCCGGGCTCTGTGGTGTCAGGTCTGGTACCGGGCTCTGCGGTGCTGGGTCCCGCGTTGCCAGGTCCTGTGCTTGTTCAGGTGTTTCCTGTTAATCCTCTTCCCAGACCAGGCAGTGGCCTATTGGGTACGGCTCCAGCTCCCTCTGGGGGGGGGGGGGACATGGAGCAGGATGAGTCTGACCCCAACCTTATAATTTCTGAAAAAGGTGATGAAGACTCATTCTATAGCCTGGGCAGTAAGCTCTCAATCCCATCTGAAAATCCAGTGGAGGACCTCTCGTTCCAGTCTTTTTTTTTTTTTGTGTGTTATCTTTTTAGCCGACCGACACTCTGGTGACCGCCTCTCCTTCAGGCCTCCTAATTCTCCACTATCCCCAGCAATCCCTCTTCAGGAGCTCTCCCTTGTGCTTCCACATATTGCAGCTGACCCTCAAGTTTGTCCCGGCATATCCCATTGCCAGGCGGGTCCCTCTTCCCCAAGGGCGAAGGCACCGGGAGAGAGGGAAATCCAGCACGCTACTTTTGTCACGATCCTGGGGGCACTGCTGTGGAGGAGGAGGCTCTCTGGAGGTATTCGGTGGCATGGAGGATGGAAGTCATCATCCATCAGGCGCTGAAGCTGTCTTCCGGTTATCGAGAGTCCCTCCTGTGCCACTATGTATAGTGCCCCTGGTCTTCACCAGGGGCTGCTACAGAGCGGGGCCATCCCTTAACCCACCCCTGGAGAGGAGAGGAGAGCAGTCTCGGACGCTCAATCCTCTCTCCTGCCAGACCCAGTCATCCAAGTCCATTCCTAACACGGGTCACCCAAGTGAGCCCGAGGTAAGATGCCCAGTGCCACAGCCCTCTGCGGCACCGGGCCAGCCACATTCCAGGAGGCTCTCTGGAGGTATTCGGCGGCATGGAGGATGGAAGTCATCATCCATCATGCGCTGAAGCTGTCTTCCGGTTATCGAGAGTCCCTCCTGTGCCACTCTGTGTAGTGCCCCTGTTCTTCACCAGGGGCTGCTACAGAGCAGGGCCATCCCTTAACCCACCCCTGGAAAGGATAGGAGAGCAGTCCTCCGGACGCTCAATCCTCTCCTTCCCCTGCCAGACCCAGTCATCCCGAGTCCGTTCCCGAACACAGGTCGCCGGCGTGGTTCGAGGTGTGGCATCCAGCGCCTCAACCCTCTGCGGCACTGGGCCAGCCACATTCCAGTCTTTACTTAGAAATATGAGGACAACCTTGACTCTTCAGACGTCTTCTGTAGACCAGGTAGGCTTTTGTGCGTGGTTTGACTTCATGTTCAAAATATTCCAGTGAACCTTATGCCACCTGTTCCCCACCCTTCAAGAATTTGTCTGAAGCTGTGTGGGTGAAGCCTGCCCTTATTCCTTCTATCTGCAAGTCCATAGATAGGAAATACGTCCCTCCAAAGGAGAGACCCATTTTAGCCTTGCAACCCATCACAGATGCGCTGCTTGTCCTTTTGGAAAATGACAAAGCTGTTCTTCCCCAAGAAATATTCGCATTTCCTAGCAATAAGGAATCTCGTAAGATGGATACCATGGGGAAAAAGCGCTTTCACAGCCACACCTCTGGGCATGCATATTGCCAGTTATCTAGGGCACTTATACCAATACGAATATACCCTTTGGACTTCCCTTAAATCTCTGGTGGAAGGCCTCCCGGAGTCTGACTCTAAGTTTCAGATTTTACAGACCGTTACCCAGGGAATAGAATGTAATAGCCATCAGCTGAAAGATTCCATGGATGCATACGACACAGCATCCAGTGCAGCCACTGCTGGAATCTGTATCAGAAAACATTCCTAGCTTAGGACATCAGGGGTTTTCCTCTGATGCTGATCAGCAGGTAATGAATGTCCCCTTTAATGGTACATATGTGTTTGGCCAACAGGAACAACAAACCCTGGATGCCTCTCAGAAAATCAGGACTGCCATTAAAACAGATAGGCCAGCTCCTTCAGCTCCTCAGAGAGGCAAGAGCCGTCAGTTTTTTCGTAACAGGCAGCCTTTTCTAGGAAGGAGCAGAGGAGCCCCTAACAAGCACCATTCTCCTCTGCTGCAAAGGAAAACACAGCAAAAGGCACAAGGGACAAAAGTGCCAAGTGCCACACTCTGAAAGTCTGGCCCCGGTCTCACCTCAGCTGTCCGAGGTGGATTTTTCCATGGCAGTGGGAGGTCGTCTGACTTAGTTTTATAACCAATGGAAATCTATCACAACTTACAAGTGGTCCTCTGGATTTTTCGAGAAGGATACTCTCTCAGCTTTGCAGAGATTCTCCCAGGCCTTCCGCCCAAGCGACATCACAATTATTAAGCCATTCAGTCAGACCTTCTCGCTTCAGAGATACTGGGCCTTCTGAAAAACAGGGCAGTGGAAGTACTGTAGTTCCCTGGGCAAAGCAGAGTACAGATTACTACTCCCATTACTTTCTAATTCCAAAGAAGACAGGTGGCATGTGCCCCATTCTCAACCTCGGAAAGCTGAACAAGTTCTTGTTCCAGGAGAAGTTCAAGCTGTTCTCCTTAGGAACACTCCTACCACTTCTCCAACAACACAACTGACTGGCATCCTTGGACACGCAAGACGCCTACCAGCACATTCTAGTACACCCAACTCACAAGTGCCTTTGCTTTGTGGCCTTGGGTCAACACTACCAATTCAGAATCCTGCCCTTTGGGCTTTCCTCGGCACCTCAGTTCTTTACCAAGTGTTTCACAGTCCTTGCTGCACAGCTTTGAAAGCTCTGTGTTCAAGTCTTCCCCTACCTAGACAATTGACTTTTGGCAAACCCGTCAAAGCAGGAGACACAGAAAGTGGTATCCAAAGCATCTCAGTTCCTTACCTCCATGGGTGTCCTCCTGAACTTAGAGAAGTCACATCTTCAAGCCTCCCAGCAGCACCTCTTCACAAGAACCCTCTTTAGACACTACATAAGTGAGTGCTTTTCTCCCAGAGGACAGGAGGAATGACATTCTCCAGATGGCTTGCTTCATCAGAGAGAACAACCCTGTACGAGCTCACTCCATGCAATGGATGTTAGGCCTCATGGCTTCTTCCGTTTTCACAGTGCCTCCAGCTTGATTGCACATGAGGACCACTCAGTGGATGCTCAGCACACAGTGGTTCCCAGCAACACATCCGCAGTCTTACCCCATTAAGGTGAAGGAGCCTCTGCAGCGGTTATTTGCACAGTGGATACAAGAGAACAGCCTTCTACAAGGTCTGCCTTTGCCCCACCAGAATCTCAGATCACCATCCCCACAGATGCATCTCTGCTCGGCTGGGGAGCTCACTGCTGAACTTTCACACTCGGGGAGTGTGGACTCAGGAGGAGTCTCATCTTCACACCAATGTTTTTAGAGATGAGGGCAATCCTGTATGCCCTCCTAGTCCTAGAAGAGGTTGTCAATTAAAATAATTTTTCTTCAGACAGACAACAAGGCTGTGATGCACTGCATCAACAAGCAAGGCAGGGCACATTCCTACCCTCTATGCAGAGAAGCCGTGAGGGTATGGGAGTGGTGCCTCGACCACAGTCCTGATTTAGGCAGTTTACCTGGCAGGAGCTCAGAACGATCTGGCAGATCACCTCTGCAGGACAGAAGCAGATCCTAATGAGTGGTCACTTGCACCAGACGTCGTGCAATCACTCTTCGATGAGTGGGGCAGTCCAGACCGGGACCTTTTTTCGTCCCCGCTCAATGCAAAACTGCCTTTGTTTTGCTCCAGAAATCCAGAACCTGGCGTTTTTTGTCAGGATGCATTCAGTCTGTGATGGACAAGATGTTTTCTGTATGCATTTCCTCCTCTCCTGCTAATTCAGATGGTGCTGCTCAGACTGGGGGCTCACGGGGGCAAGATGATTCTAATTGCACCGTACTGCCTCAACAGATCTGGTTTCCTTTGATCAACAAGTTGTCGGAGGCCCTTCCAAGGCAACTGCTTCTACAAATGGACCTCCTGACACAGGGACCCCTGGTCCATCCCAGCCTGTGCTCCCTTCATCTCCATGCCTGGTTCCTAAGGAGATAGAAGTGAGCAGGTTTAAAGTTTCTCAAGGAATCTCGCAGATCCTCTTGCCAGCTCATAAGCCTTCCACCAGGAAGACTTACATGGCTAAATGGAAGCATTTCTCAGAATGTTGTACTAAGATCTACTTAGATCCATTTCAGTGTCCTCTGTATAAAGTGTTGGAGTATATACAGGACCTTTCCCATGGAGAACTGCAATACTCATCTGTAAAGATGCACCTCTGCTTTTTTCTGCCTATCATGAGCCCATCCAGAACATGTCCCTGGCTTAATTACTGCTGTTTAAAAGATTTTTCAAAGGCATTATTCACACAAGGTCCCCCATTAGGAAGCCCCCTGGGATATTAATCTTGTGCTGGACATGCTCACTTGTAAACCCTTTGAGCCTCTAGCCACGTGTGATTTGACGTTTCTGACCTGGAAGACCGCCTTTCTGGTGGCCATCACTTCTGCTTGCAGGGTCTCTGAAATGCATGCCTTGGTCACAGACCTTCCATATACTGTCTTTCGTAAAGACAAGGCGGTCTTCCGTACTCACCCTAAGTTCCTACCCAGAGTGGTTCCAGATTTCCACCTCAACCAGCCTTTGGTTCTTCCTGCTTATTTAACTTCCAAAATGAAGGGGAATGCACCCATCATTCCCTGGATGTTAAAAGGACCCTATGATTCTACATTGATAGAACCAGGGATATCCGTCAGGCCAAGCAACTATTTGTGTCCTTCAGTGCGTCCCAGCTGGGTCATTCAGCATCCATCAAATGTATCTCTGCTTGGATAGTGGCATGTCTTTCACCATTCTTATTCTATGGCGCAGGTCAAGTTTGAGGGTCAGGTGCGTGCCCAGTCTACTAGAGCAGTTTTGTCCTTGGCGGAGATCCGCTCTGTTCCCATTGATGACATCTGCAAAGCGGCTACTTGGAGTTCAGTGCATACTTTCATAAAACACTGCACTCTGGATGTCCATGCCAGACAGCATGCTTCCTTTGGCAGGACAATCCTGGACTTCTGTCCTGAGTGAGCTTCATCTCCTACCGCCCTGCTCGGGAGATTAGGTTTTAGCTTGGTACTCTAACCCAGCAGTATGAATAAATGGTGGTGAATTTGTCTAAGAAGATATAAAAATACGTACTTACCATAATTCTTGATCTTCTTGGACAAGTCTTCACTATTTATTCATACGCCCACCCACCATCCCCCGAGCTCACTTAATCTGTTTCAGGTCTACACTCCCTTGTTTAGTTTGGGCTGTGAAGGCATTGTTTAAATTGACCCTTCTTAAACAGGTCAATCGGGCTATCTTATGCCCTTGTTAGGTTAGCTGTTTCTTAGATTATATTATGCTGCACTTCCGCGTTAAAAAAGGTACAGAGGTGGTTGGACGGTCGACGCTGAGGTAGCCTACACAAGCGCGAACCAGTCTCGTGGTGCCACGCATGTGCAGTCCTACCTTGGCGCAGGCCCTCCTGAAGATTTTTTTGTTCCCACAGGGTCCCATCGCCTCTGGCTTGTAACCCAGCAGTATGAATAAATGGTGAAGACTTGTCCAAGAAGATAAAAAATTACGGTGAGTACGTAATTTTCATTTACAGGTTTATTCTTCTGCCAAAAATGTATTTTAGACAGTGCTGCTTATTATACTAACTTCCTGAGTGGATAACACCAAGTTTTAAAATATGTCCCTGATTTTGGTCCTTTGTCCCCAATTTTTTAAGCCTTGTCCCTGATTTATGATGTAGAAGGTTGAGAGGTATGACACTCATTCATATCCCATTACAGCACTGGTGTGTTCAGTCAATGAATTGCTGCTTTTAGGTCCTCAGTCCTCTAGTTTCTGTGTTTGCCTAAAAATTTGCACCGTGGGTCTTTTCCCTTCTCATGAGGAATGCTAGAAGTCTGACAAAGTGTGGATTATGAATTGAATCTAGGTTGGTAGAAGAATAGATCACGGTAAAGACTCAAGACAGGACCAGCATAAAGTTGGTGGAGGTGGTGCCTCTGGTGTTCTGGCTTCCAGATCCGCTTCTGAAGGCAAGAAGTGATGGAATGATAGGCCCCATCCCTTCTTGCCACTTTACCTCCTGCAGCTCCCAGCTGAGGGTGGATTCTCACTCTTCTTCCCACAGTGCTTAATGTCCAGGATGCTACTTTTCAGTCCTCCGATCACTGGTTGCCTAAAAAATTGGAGTGCTCAACTTTTCCCCTCCTCCTGAGGATTGCTGGACTTTGACCAAGTGTGGCTATCATACCGAATCTAGGTAGTGAGAACAGTACGTTGCCTACTTGTAACCATAGGTTTTCTACTAGCATTCAGTTGACATCCACACAGCCCACCTGGCCTCCCCTGGCAAAATGTGCTTTTGATACCTGTTTTCATTGTGCAGATCTGAAAGCTGTGGAGGGTGGAGCCAGAGGGCCATGAGGTTGGGTGGTAGGAGGAGGAGTTAAGCTTGATGACTGTTCCAGTGACTGAGCATACTTAGGAAAAGACTGCCTCTGTGGGAATGTAAACTGAATGCTTACAGTAATACTACAGCTATAAGTAAATAGCCTATTCTGTTGTTATATTATCTGTTTATGCTGTTCCTACAAGGGGTTGCGTTTAACTGTTGCAAGGCGCAATGGCAGCATCATGATGAGATTATTTTATCAAGAGGATGTCATTGTATATGAATCTTGGATGATTTAACTGGTGTGAAATCATCATGATGTATTGGAAACCAGATTTTTTAAGTTGGGAGCTAGTGGCTACCCCCAGAAAAATATTCTTAGAGCCTTGATGGAACAGCAGGGTTTGCTGCTGCGCAGAGGGTGATAATGTGGGCTGTAAAGAGGCCTGCTAGGAGGAAGAGGAGGAACCTTTAGGGTTAAGTGATATTAAGAGAGTATTAATTTCACTGCAGCACCCGTATCTCCTATTGACTGGAGTCTGCTTTATAGATCTCTTGGGGGAGGCTGGGGAAACTTGATTAACTTGTAAGTCCTGCGTCCCTGGCATGTTGAAACGAAAATTCTGGTATAATTAACCATTTTCATTAACCTTCAGTTCTCTCCTCAGAGACAGAGAGGCCCTATGCCGCAAGACATTATTTTTGTTGTTTCAATTTTGCTTTATCTGCTTTGAAATTCCTTACAAATTGACACCACTGGAGACTGAGCCCTCATTCCACACAACATGGGGAGCCATGGCACAGGTACATGTATGCCACATACACCAAGGTGTACACGTTATTTATTGACAGGCAACAATAGATTGTTGCACTAGGTAATAAAATATGCTTTTGTTTTCTGTGTGAAATAAACATTATGGTAATGCATTGCATACAACTGAGGCCAACTATAAAGCATTTCCTAGATTAATGCACATACTTAACAGTAACATAAGGGAATACATGGTGGTGAGGTGCAAAGCACAATGGGGGGTGGTCATTAACCAGTGTTATGCACACAGCTTGGGGGTACTAAAAAGGGTTGTGTTGTGCAGATGTTTTCGTAGCTGGCACCCCTAAGGAGGATGCAAGACATCTTAGTGAGGCAACTTCAGATGCATTTCACCAAGCTTGATAGGTATATAAAGGGATAGACATTTTAAGCTGTTGCTGTTAGGATAACGTCATATGCTGAATAGTCTGACTTCTACTCACTACACCTATTTACCTATACTATACCTATCTTTCTTCATCTGGTCCCTTCATATACAGTATACCTCTTTAAACTAAACTGTCTTTTAAAATTGGGGCTCGGCCTAGCCAATAGCAGCACTTTTCTAGAGCCTAACTCTAGAAACCTATTTTGGGTGAAAATTGCTAATTTTGCCATAAACTCGGTTGATAAACCTGCCTCCAACCATGAGCATGGAGTCGAATGCTGCCTCCTTAACCTCTCTGCAATGATCTGTAAATGCGCTTATAAAAATGGTGCATCAAATTGTTCAAAAGCTGGATGGATTCTCACAGCGTTTCCTTACTATTGTGCCTGAATGTCATCGGAAAGACGACTAAATCGACAGAAGCAACTGCGGTTAGCTGCAACTGCTACCTCGCTTAAGGAACAGGACACTGTACAGAGTCGAGTGGAGCAGTTGGCAAATGCCATTCAAGCTGCTAACATTCATATTTTGGGTCTTCTGGAGGAGGCTGAGGGGGATGATCTGATGTTTTATTTACAAGCATTGCTTGCAGAACTGACGGGACGTACCAAATTCAGAATCACCCAAGCTTACTGGATTATCCCTAAAAGACCTTCCACTACTGTGGACACACCACAAACTCTTTTACTGACCCTCACATCACTGGCAGAACGAGATTTACTCCTGGGTGTGCTTAGAAACAAAGGACCAGTTTTTCTAAATGAGGACCGCATTCTGTTTTTTCCAGATGTCTCCTGTGCCACCCGAATGAGACGGAAGGCCTTTGATGGGGTTAAAAATCGGCTCCAGGACCTGGGCATGTCCTGTTCCTTGGCCTTCTCGGCCTGTCTTTCCTTCATGGATGGCTATAAATTGTACCGCTTCATAGACCTGAAGGAAGCCAGTGTTTGTGTGGAGAGGATTGCGGCAAAATGCAATTTGGACAACCGATCGAATGATGAAGCAGAGTTGAATGGAGACTGAAATGCTGGAACAGATGGCTGAATTAATAAGGGATGTCTCCTCCTAACCAGTTTCACGTATCTTGCAGTCGCTGAGACTATTAATTGCACTTCGCAATTATAGTGTCATATTTTATATCTAAGGGGATACTAGCTATTTGCTATTTTTTTCTCCACAGTTATTTTATGGACTCGCATAACTCTGCAATTATAGAGGCTGGACTTCCCCCATATAGATATACACATACTTTAAGTTGGTTGCTTAGTCCCAGGGCTTACATATGTTATTTGTGTCCTAGTTCTGTTGCGTTTGACTCATGGCCCCAAGTTTGAAGCTGGGGCTGGTTCTGGCATAGCTTAAAATTGTTTGAGTACTCGTCTGTTTGCGTTGTTATATTTGAGTGATACTCTGCCCCGAGAGACCTTGGGATTGAGCTATGACCATATCTGCATGAATAAGGTAAACATATTGTGGTATAGGCACGAGCTGGTCTTAGTGCCTGTACGATTTCTATATAAATAACATTGTGCAGACAAATTAATACTGGCTCTGCGTAATCGGGGATAGGTCTCTCGGTGGCTTTATTACATATCAGATAGCACCCTAAATGTTTAGTTTGGGCTTCTGGGGACTCTGGGAGATCTTTTTTAATAAAAATGATGTTTATTAGCTTGAGACCTATAATGGGTCGGTTATAGAAGGTGTTGCAACTGTTTCTGGTCTTTAATAATGGGCATTAGCTGCAATATAGCTCCTGGTATATATAAAGTTATGCTGACTTTCTATTACATATTTTGGTGATACCCCTCAATGCTGTACCACTTGAACTTGTAGGCATCATCCTTAGTAATGTGTCCTCCTCCTTGTTTTTTAGTTATGTATACATGTTCAGGATCCATGTGTTTTATGCTTATGTATAAAATACTATAAATAAATAATACAAAAAAAAAACTTGACCCCTTATTATATCACACAAAATACCCTTTATCAATTTGTTTATGTTGTTACTTCACTGCAGTGCCCCCCTCCCCCGAACAATTGGGTCTCCCTCATGGCTAGGCCACAGTTCTTGGCTGTTCACTTCAGTCCAAATCTGGTTGGACCATTCTTTCTTTCTTGGTATTTGAAGGCAATTTATTCCACTTACTAGTCCTGCTCCCTTGACAAAAGGGGAGAGAGCAGCAATTAGAGAACTAAAATTTATGCAGGATGTGGTAATTAAGCCGTCAGACAAGGGGGGGGGTGCAGTAATCTTAGATAAGGATTATTATGTCACTGAGACAGAGATACAATTATCTGACCTAACTACATATACCCCCTTAACATCTAATCCAATAAAGGAATATAAGGTGGAATTGGAGCAGCTGTTAAGATGGGCATTGGAAGAGGAGTGGATTACGGGGCATGATTTTGACTTTTTAAATAATCAGTATCCAGTCGTCCCAGTCTTCTGTCGTATTCCAAAAATACATAAGGATGCTGCTAACCCACCAGATAGACTTATCATCTCTTCCTGTGGATCCCTTACGGAACCACTGTCTGTTTTTTTTGGATAGTTATTTACAGCAGGAAGTTAAGCGGTTACCTTCATATGTAAAGGATACAAGTTCCATTCTACAGGATTTAGAACATTTCAAGTGGCAGAGTAATTATTGGTGGGTAACAGTTGATGTGACATCCTTATATACAAGCATAGATCATGTTTTAGGGATCACAGCAGTACGAGAAATGTTGCAACGATCTCCAATTAAATACCCCACCAAATTTATTATTGCAGGCTTAGAATTTATTTTGCATTCTAATTTTTTCCTTTTTAATGGCACATTTTATGAACAGATTCATGGGACGGCGATGGGCTCTTCGGTTGCTCCCTCGTACGCCAACCTTTTTATGGGTTGGTGGGAGGGGGGTGCAATCGTTGACCCCATTGCCAACCCGTTTTTTGACAATATTAAAATGTACAAGAGATTTATAGATGATTTATTATTTGTCTGGCAAGGAACAGAGGAAGAGATACAGAATTCTTTGAATTACATCACTAAAAATAAAGTAGGTTTGAAATTCACTGCTCACTATGATGAAAGAAGTACTAACTATTTGGTTTTAAGTTTAAATGTAAATAAGGAAGGATATGTTGTTTCAAAAACTTAGCGTAAACTCACAGTCGGTAATAGTGTATTACACCATTCCAATTTTCACCCTAGACATACAAAAGAAGTACTACCATATGGACAATTGGTGAGACGAAATTGCACAGAACTTGGTGATTATTTAGTAGCAAAGAATGGAAAGGAAGGATCTTTTGAGGTATGGAGAGAAAACGGAAAGGAAAGATAAAATGTTTTTTGTAACTACATATGGACCAGCAACTATGGATGTGACCGCTATTATCAGGAAATACTGGCACATCCTAAGTACAGACAAGGATCTTAGAGGGATCTACAACCCCCGTTAGTATCATGTAAAAGAGGTAAAAACTTAAAGGATCTATTAGTGAGCAGTGAATTTTTAGAACCTAAATTCCAAAGTAAGTGATTAGGAAACCAACCAAATGGTTTCTGTCCATGCAAACACTGCAAAACTTGCAAGTCTGCAGTACAGAGCGAAACATTTTATAATCCAGGACAATTAGGAGTTAGGTTAGAATCGAGCATTTCATTACTTGCATAACAAAGTTTGTGATATACGCATTGTGGCCCTGTCCACACTACACCACTCTGGCCCGGTAACTGATGCAATCTGTTATGGCCGGAGAGTGGTACAGTGCGTCCTCACCACGGGTGTCCGCAGGGACTGGCACCGCCGGTCCACACTTAGGAGATGGGCGATTGTTATGGCGGGCGCTCGATCCCACAATGCAGCTTGTGCTGCGCTTTTGGCCCTGCAGGGGACCGCATCACTTCATCCACACTCACTGCTGGTAACATTACCAAGGGACTGGAAGCTATAACGTTGTTGAAACCAATTATATGTGGTATCAACAACGGTTACAAAATGCCTTTTGTAATGTTACAGGTGTAAATGCAAACCGTTGCGGAAACGGTTTAGGCACTCTGTAACGTTACAGAGGCGAAGTGTGGACAGGGCCTGTGATGCACTTGTGGTAAGGTTTACATTGGACAAACAACTAGGTGTTTGAAAGAACGAATACAAGAACATTTTTGAGCAATTCAGAAAAAAGTTTTGTCGTATCCTGTGTCAAAACACCTGTCCCAGGTGCAGGATAGTGGGCTACATACTGTTTGTTATGCATGCATAGATAATATGCCATTTAAAATTAGAGGGGGGAAATAGAAATTTATCTTTGGATAAGAAAGAATCTATGTGGATCTTTAAACTGAAAACATTGAGACTGTCAGGTTTTAATGAACAAATGGAATGGGGTCCTCATATTAGGATATAAGGTGCAATGATGAAAATGGGGGGTATTGAGCAAAATTACATTCGGATCTATTGACTTTTGTTTGGAGGTTATAAATAAAAAGAAGTGAGACATGAATTGTTGAAGGATACATCTTTAATGTATAGTAAAGAAGTAATGTAAAAAAGGTAAAAAACACACACATATGGTCCTTCTGTGTATAAAAGTCTATGGCGCCATAGCAAAATATAATTTCCTCACCATTAGTGTTTGTATAAACATCTTAAAAAGTTTTATAAGTTAGGGGTGTTTTCATATTATTTTTAATATTGTTTAATAAAGAAAAAAAAAGTTTTCCTAAAAAACAAACCTTTCAGCCCTTTCACCATTCCGGTAGTGGTGGGATTTGAACCTTAAAAGGAATGGGAATTTACCCCAACAATTGGTTTGCAACTCCCTCCACTAAGGAGAGCTGGACTGGTGGTTGGGCTCAAATGGTATTGTTTCATGGGGATTTAAACACACTGTCACAATTAAATTGAAGTATGTTTGTATTTAATTGAGTGATTAATTGACTCCTGTTTGTTGTAAAGGTATAAGAGGGGTATGTGATTTTGCTTTAGGTTCTGCCTCCTAAGGAAGGGGTGCATTGCCCCAAAGCATAGAGGTGAGTCTGTCTGAGGTGTATCAGCCTGATTTTTGTGCATTTTGCATTTCACAAATTTTTCTAAATGCTTAATTGTAAGTAATAAATATTTTTTGTTTTTTATACTAAAATCTCTCTGAAATTTTTTTTTTTTTACTTCAGATTTTATCATGGTAAGTATGAAATTCAACATAACAGCTCATCCTTCATAGCTGAATTCAAGGCATACTTTTCTAAGGTTAACATATTTTACAGTGTTATAGTATCTTTATCTAACATTTACTATTCAAGTTATTCTTCATGGCTTACAGAGTTCAAATTCTACAATAATGGTAGAATTGGGAATAATACACTGCTTTAAGCCGTAGGCTTTGGTTGGGTGGATACAGTTCATCGCAGTGTAATTATAGTCTCTGCCACAAAGTTCATGTGGATATTTTATAGTTTCATACCTGTAACCTAATACAGTGTGTTTCAACAAAGCTTAGCATAACATTAATATAAAATATATAAAAGAAAAAACAAGGAGTAAAAATGTTTAAAAGAAACCTTGCACAGTGACCAGTGTTGCTTATAAAGCTACAAAGAATATTCCATGGCTGTACATTTCGCTATAGTTATCCCTCCACCTATTCAGGAAAGTAAACTTGTGTAGATAACTGCAGTTTCTAGGGACGTGGTTATGTTCAATCCACACTGTCTGGCAGGTTCCTTGCTGCTTAATTCTTGCCGGAAGGTCTTCAAGCTGGCTCCTCCCACCCACCTGGGTGGCAAAATCCTTGGCTCCGCCCCATGACACCAGATCTTCCTTACCGCTTGGAAGCTCAGGTTCCCTCCTTAGTGCTCTGCATTTTAGGCCTGGATCCTAACTCTTCGGGTTTAACGAAAATTATTTTAAAATTTACGAGACTTCAGTTTTCTTCCCTCGTGGCTGCGATGGACAAGTCCACTCCCAGCTTCCGTCGGTGCCCTTGCGGGCAGAAGATGTCCCGGATCGATCCGCATGCCACATGCGTTTACTGCCTGGGTCTTGCTCACGATACGCAGGCCTGCGATCTGTGCAAGTCCTTCTCGGCTTCGGTTCTAGAGGACCGCGCTGGCAGACTGCAGCTTGGGCGTCCCGAGAAACTGTACCCACCGGTGAAGTCAAAGGAGGCCCGTTGGGCGGTGTCCACAGCTGTGGGCTCCGCGGAGCAGCTGGAGCAGTTGATCATTCTAGGTCTAAGGAAAAAGAACCAAAAGTTAAGTCCCACCGTCGATGTTCGTGGGAGCAGGTGAGATCCCCTTCACCAGACCATCAGCTCTCGACCTCGGTCGAGGTTGCGGCTAAGGCAGCTGGCTTCACGGTGTCCCTGTCAGGTCAGCCGGCTGAGACATCCGTCGATGCGGCTAAGATTTTTCTCAACCCATTAGATGGTTTGTCAACTGGAGAAGCCGACAACCCTTCTTCACTGGTTCCCCCGGTGGTATCCGAGGACTTGCCTGTACCTCCTGTGCTGAAGTCCCTGGTAAAGGACCCTGAACCAGGGGATGAGCGGGTTTCCCTGCCCCCTTGGACCCACCCTCAGCGACCCTGAAGGTCTCGGTCCTCTTTGAAGTCGAGTAGATCCCACTGACTCCGGCGGTCTTGGTCTCGACACCATGGAAAGCGGTGCCGCCTCTCGTCCTCTTCAGAGGATAGGCTCTGACGTAAGTTATGTCAGCGCTACGAGGACATGATGTGGCAGCAACTTTTATTGACTGGTAATAAGCTGACACCGTCACCTTCTCCGCCAATTAAGTGGCTGTCGCCGGAGCGACCGAAACAACCCCTCGTAATCATCAAGGAGCCAACCCTGGTGCTGGTTGTTCGGCCGAAACCTGGCTGCTGCACCCATTGTGGTGGAACCATGGCCTCCTCAACCGAAGACTGGGGCCTTGACCAAGGATTCTCGTTTGGGTCAGGACTTGCCCCACAGGTTGTCAGTCACCCTCACTCCCGATCGATCTTGGCAGGTGGAGGGTGGCTCAGGTGCTCGGCAGCTGTTCGCAGACTCCTCGGAGTCTGACGACGACTTCTTCCTGTACTCCAGGTCCACTGACCTGGAATCTGCTGTGGGTCAGTTGGTGGACGAGAGCCCATCCTTGTTCCTGGGTATTCTTCGACTCATCTCAGAGTCTACTGGGATGCAGCTCGAACCTGTCCAGAAACGGGCCAGGTCTCCCCTCACGGAGATACTGGACTGAGGAGATTCTCCTACGGAGGCCTTCCTGGTGGCCAAAGCCATTGTTGGCCCAGCCCTGGAGCTGTGGCAGCGGCTTGCTTCTTGTCCCGCGCCTATAATGTTCTCTAGACACTCTATTTCTTCTACCCTCAGTATCCATTGGGCCAAGGTAGGAGGTTCCTGTATTAAACACTTGGTTGTGATACATTTCAATGTAGCAACTCTTAGGATCTGACAAATTTCCACTATCTTCCTTTTTTCCCCAATAAAGTTGGGAAACCTGACACTAAGTTTTGGAATGTGAAGGGAATAGGGAAACCCCCTACCATTTCCATCACCTTATGAATGTGGTGCCAGAATGTTTGCAGCTTACTACATCCCTAAAATATGTGATAGTGAGTGCGTAATGATGCTCCACACCTGCACCAGCAGTCTGAAGAGGCCTGTGGGTTAAAATGTGCTGTGATCTCTGGGGTCCTAAAGAAGGGTGTAAGTATTTTCCAGTTGAATTCTCACCAAACCGAGGTCGAGGTGACCTGCCAACCCCTTTGAAGTCTTCGTTTCCAATCTTTTCTTAAAATTTCTTCTCCGGACTCCCCTTCCCACTTGATCCATATTTCCTCCAAGATAGGGGTCTCTCCTTGTGTGGTCAAGGTTGAGTATAATATAGAAAGATATCTTAATTTATCCCTAATTCTAACTGAGTCTCACCAAAATAACTCTAGGGGTGTTAACTCTCTATGGATCCATAAAAGGTTTTCATCAGTAGTGATGAAATGTTGTACCTGCAGGAACCTATAAAAGTCCTCTTTACGAAGTGAGAAGCGTTCCTTAATGGTGGCAAAGGGAGCCTGTCCAATCCAAAAATTGCCTAAATGTGGTAAGGCCCTTTTGTTCCCAATAAGCATAGCCATGATCTGATATGGGTGGAAGAAAGCTTACTGTGTATCTGATCAAGGAAAGGGGTCCCAATGTATTTGGGGTATGTGATATCTTACGCAGCCTCATCAGAATTTGTAAGGAATGCTTGACCCATGGGTTTGTTAGTGATGACCATATTTGGGGGCTTACCATAGATGTGGGCATGGTCCATATTTTGAAATTTTGCACAGAGTTTGCTTCAGTGGAGTACTACCCTGAATCTTCTCTTTGCTTGGCCCAGGTAACTAGCTGTGCCCCTTGTGCTGCTAGGTAATAGTGATACAAGTGGGGTAGACCCAGTCCCCCTGCTTCTGTCAGCTGTACCAATATTTTATGGCAGATTCGTGGACGTTTTCCTGCCCAGATAAAGTTAGAAATTTCTTTAGTTAATTGTTTCCAAAACCAGGAAGGTATATGAATTGGGAGTGACTGTAAGAGAAATAACCTTCTTGGGAGCACATTCATTTTAAATACATGAATTCTATCATATAGAGTAAGGGGTAGTAGTTTCCAGCGGGCAAAGTCTGCCTGCATTCTGCTATAGAGTTTAGTGACATTATTTTGGAATAGTCTGGAGGTATTCACTGAGACTTGTATTCCGAGATATCTAAAGGTATTCTTCTTAGCCCACTTGAAGGGGAAATTATCTTTAAAGTGCTTGGAGGGGGTGCCACTTATCACCGCCACCTCTGATTTGGATAAGTTTATTATATATCCGCCAAGGAGACAAATTTATCTAAGGCACTCAATGGGCGTAAAAGGAACTCTGAGGGTCCTTTAGAAAAAAGAGGGAATGGTCCGCATAGAGTGCTACCTTTTGTTCTGTTCCCCCTGCTTGTACCCCCGTGATATCAGGATTATTTCGTATCCATATAGCTAATGGTTCTAAAGATAAGGCAAAGATTTGTGGGGAAAGGGGGCAACCTTGTCTCGTTCCCCTGCTCAAGGGTATACGGTCCGAGAGAAGTCCATTAAGCTTAACTCTAGCCTCTGGTCTATGATATAGGGTGGTTATTGCCAAACCAAAGTGATCCTCCAACCCAAACTTTGATGAGGTGGATGACATAAAGTGCCAATCCACCCTGTCAAAGGCTTTCTCAGCATCCATACTAATGGCCAACTGGAACAACGGGGAGCCTTTTTGGGCAGCGATGATATTTAATAGTCTACGAATATTATCCTGGAGGAATCTCCCTGAAATAAAACCAGTTTGATTCTGGTGAATAAGAGGCGAGATGCAGGTCTGAAGTCTCTCCGCCAGTATCTCTGTGAAAATTTTCAAATCTACAGGCAACAAGGAAATTGGGTTGTATGAACCACACCGTTCCGGGTCTTTGCCAGGCTTTAAGATGACTGAGATGTGGGCTATATTCCAAGAGGGCGGAACAGGTTTTTGGTGAAGTAGAATCTCATTACATGTTGCCACCAGATAATCAGTCAGTCTAGGGGTAAAGTGTTTGTAAAGTTCGGCAGAAAAACCATCTAGTCCTGGGGCCTTACCATTCTTCATTTCCTTAATTTGTGTCTGCATCTCTAGTGTGGTAATCGGGGCATTTAGGGTCACCTTAGCTGAGTTCTGCAAGGTAGGGAGGGTATCCAAAAAGGACTGTACCTTTTGAGCATGTCCTGGAGGGGTCGCTGCTGTATATAGGTCTGCATAGAATTTCACAAATCTGCACAGTATATCCATCGGTGTTGTAGTGGGGTGGCTCCTGCCCCTCACCCTTCAGTTTTACTACTGCCCTACTAGCCACTTCCTGGCGAAGCTGCCAGGCCAACAGCTTTCCAGCTCGATTGCCATGTTCAAAATATTTTTGCCTGGCATACCATAGTTGCCCTTCAATCTGGATATCTAACAGCTGGTTTAGGTCTCTTCTGGCTTTATCTAATTCTTGTTTAAGCTGGGTTTCTGAGTTTGTCTGATGTAAGGTCTCCAATTGAGCTATCTTTTGTTCTAGCTGCAACCTAGCCTGCATTTTTTTCCTTTTTGATTCTGGCCGAATACTTAATTATGTCTCCTCTCAGGCAACAGTTGAGTGTTTCCCCGAGAAAACTTGAGGTGTTGGTTGTGGATAAAGGTCGCTGTGAGGCGGGTTTGCCAGCTGGATCGCACTCTGGCTTATGGCTTGCAGGCGTTCCACTGACAACCTCAGATCAGGTGCGGAATCTTGGTGTAATAATTGATGACCACTTGACGCTTAAAGCTCAGGTGTCAGTGGTGGTCAAAACGTCCTTTTTCCATCTGAGGAATATCGCCAGGGTGAAGCACCTGGTTCCTCCAGAAGATCTTCCAACATTGATCCACGCCTTTGTTACCTCCCGCCTTGACTATTGCAACTCCCCGTACCTAGGGCTATCGGGTTGGAGTCACCATCTGCAGCTAGTGCAGAACGCGGGCGGCCAGGTTGTTGACTGTTCTTCTAGATCCAGTCATATAATGCCTGTGCTCCGTGGACTGCACTGGCTGCCAGTATTTTGGCGAATCACCTTCAGGTGGTTTGCTGACCTATAAAGCTCTACATGACCAGGGACCAACTTACCTGAAAGAGCTCTTTTGCCCCTACTGTCCCTCCCGCCCCTTCCGATCCACTGACGAGGGATTGCTGGAGATTCCTAGGGTCCATTTGAAATCTTCAGGGGCTAGGTCATTTAGCTTTATAGCCCCGACCCTGTGGCATTCTTTACCTCGTCAGGTGTGAAATAGTCTGACTGTCCTGAGCTTTAAAGGAGCCTTGAAGACCCACCTTTTTAGTATAGCTTTTAGTGATTTATAATAGTTTTAAACTCTGTTTATTTATTGTTTTATGATATTGTGCAGGCACCTTGGGTTGAAGAAAAGCGCCTTTCATAAATAAAAATTGATTGATTGATATGCCCTCCCCTGTTTCTCTCCTGCGGTTGTCCTGCTCGAACCTTTGGATGTGTCAGCCACTAGTTCTTTGAAGTCCTCTTTTGTGAGATGACTCATTTAGCCTCCAACATGACCGAGAAGGGGTTGGGGTGACTAATAAATTGAGGGTCACTGGTGCATGGTCTGAAATAGTGATAGGTCCTATGTCGCACTTTTCAATCTTATGATGCCAGTTTGCTGATTTAAGAAAATAATCTATTCTGGAATATCCTCCATGGCGGGAGGAGTAGTAGGTGTAATCTTTCTCTCTTGGGTGCATAAAGCGCCAGCTGTCAGAAAGACCTAACTCTTGCTTTAGCCTCAAAATAAGTTTTCCAGTGCGTGTGGCCCCTCCCTGCACTCTTCCTGATCTATCTACCCCAGGATACATCACCTCATTAAAATCCCCCCCATGACCGCCAGACTACGTGCATCAGTGACTGCCTCCTTGATAACCCTTTCTAGAAATGCTAATTGAGGGGTTTGTTCATTGGGGCATAGATATTCAGTAATGTGCAATCTTGCCCTCTATAAGAGCCCTGTGTTTGAATAAATCTGCCCTCCGGGTCTGTTCAGACTCTGAACTACCAAGAGATCATCCCCCTTTACCAAGATTGCCACAACCCTGTGGTGTGGACTGTTCTCAAAGTGTGAGGCATAAACTCCCTCCACCCAGGATCTTTTCAGCTTAAGGTGCTGTTCGGCTGTGAGGTGGGTTTCTTGCAAAAATGCGATTGTAGCCCTCTCCTTCTAAGGTCTTGTAAGATCTTTGCTCTTTTTACTGGGCTACTGATCCCATTTACATTGAGCATAATTATTTTCAGATCATCCATCTACGTGGGGGGGGGGTGAGGAATCTGATTTCCCTGCCTTAGGAGGAGGAGCAAAATATACATCCTGCTTTTTTGTTAAGCATAAGGTTCTGTGCAATACAAACAGTAACCAGTATAAATTCACACTAAAAAGAAACCGAATGTAACAATGGGAAATTATGTACATTTTTAACCCAGTTAAGCATTGATAACTTCAAGGTGTATTCGCCTTATATCCACCCTCTCCAGGTAGTTGCTGTGTGAGGTATGGTAGAATGGCCTCTTAATTGTAGACCTTCCGTCTGGTTCAGGACAAAAATAGCCTGAAGTCCAGAAGGGCCAGATATTTTGGCACACCACTTCAAAAAGGAAAAAAAAAGATAAACTCTTTGTCTGGTTTAGAAAGAGTAGACAGCCTTAATTCTAGGGAGTCTTATCATGCCTCTTTAATAATCATGGTCTTAATAATTAGTTTCTGTTCCCCTACTAAAGTCACATCCAGGTCCAACCCACCTGGCTTAAACCGGGAAATACTGAGAGAACAAAACAGAGTATCTAATGCTGAAATTGGTTCCTGAGGATCGAGGCAGTCGCTGAGTTTTCCCCATTCAGTGTGGCTCACCAGCTATTCATCCCCCTAGGAGGTCATGGAGGGATCCTCCGGAGATCAAGGGCTGCACCCCTCGCCTGGTATTCATCCTCAAGGATAATTAGCGTCTGCTAAAATGTTGTATGTGGCAGATCAAACCTGAGTAACACAGCTGATATATTGTACATAAGGGAGTGCCTCTCACAGTCAACATGGTCCAGTTCAAGTTGCAGGGTGGTTTCCTGTTCACTTTAGGCAACTGTAACTATATTCTTGAGTCCTTCACCAGTGGCCCAACCACAAGGAAGGACCAACCTCGTCTCTGGGGCTCTAGTAATTTCTTATTTTCACCATTCCTGTTGTTACTAAACTGGAGCCCACCACTAGTGCCAGCATTCTCATGCCGCAATCTAGCCACTGGAACTCCAAAAAAATTGTTATTCATTGATTTGGCAAGGACTGTTGTACGTGGTAAGAGGCCATTACTCCACTATTATCGCCACTTCGTTATCGAGGTCTGCTCCTGACAGGTCACCCAGGGGCAGAGTATAGCAGCCCAATCTGTCATAGCATGCCCCCTCACCCCACCAGCCAGGGAACCATCAAATCGTTCAAACTCGTGACTGCCTACAATCATAATAACCGGCAGATCCAAGTTGGGGGGGGGAACAACAACAATAATGAATAAGAAAAAGTATCCATCTTTTGTTAAGAGCCAGAGGCTCGCTGTAATTACTAATCTGATTCCTCCCCATCCTTATGTTAAAGAGCATATTGGGGATAGAACTCACAGCATTCGATAGAGACCAGCATTAGTGTCTAAATCACTCACAGTCCCACTTGAAAAAATGATATCCCAGATCTATAGTTACAGTTTTTTTTCAGGTCGGTGGCTGTTCATCCGTAGTTCGTCACTCCGAGGGGTCCACGGTCCCAGAACTGGCTTCCATCAGGCTCCCGCGAGGCTGGCATTGGAATCCCTGCGAGCATTGTCTGTGTTCCATAGCCCAGAAACGTCCGGGTGGTCTTGTGTCCCTTTTCTTTTGGTTCCAGCTCTTTGCCATCCTCTGCTCACTACTCGATCTTTCTGGATTTGGGCCTGGTCCTGGGGAATCTCCACAGCAACCGAGGAGAGAAATTTCTTCGCCGCTAACAGGTCAGGGAATCTTCTAATCCCATTTTCAGTAGAAATGTTAAACTTAGCAGGATATTCAACAAATGCTTTGACCCCTTTGGACTGGAGGGCATGGACCACTGACAACACTTTTTGACTTTGGGGTAGGAGTTGTGGTGTATAGTTTTGCTCAAAATATAGTCTGGTATTGCTGAAGGGTATTTCTTTTTTAGACCGTGCTAATTTCAATATTTCCTCTTTAGTGCAAAAGTCAAGGAAGCTATTACCACGGACCGAGGGTGGGACTTGGTGTCTTTAGGTCTGGGTACTAGGGATCTAAGAGCTCTAATAATATTTAATGGTTTTTCTAATGGCCAGCCGAGTATTTCTGGTAGAAGGGACTCAAGAAAAGCCGTTGACCCCGATTCAGTTTCTTCTTGCAGGCCGTGAATTCTTATATTGTTCCTTCTGTTTCGGTTCTCGAGTTCTTCTGTTCTACTTTCCAGTACTTGTTCCCTCCTATGTAGATCAAGTAAGGACGTGTTATGCACATCAACTGTGTCAGTGAATTAGTTTAGCCCATTCTCTAACTGCTCCGTTTTCTTCTCCAAGAGCTCCACTTTCTTCTGATTTTCTACCGCCCGTCTCTAGTTTTTCCAGAGTCGCGCTCATCTTCTGCAGAGTAGCACATAACTGTTTAGAAGTTGTTATACAGTCTGGTTCCTCTGGCTCCTCCGAGGGTGTTGTGGACATTGTGGAGTTCTGCGAGGCCGCGGCTGTGCCGGGCGAGGTAAATTGTGCAAACTCAAACAGAGGTTTTAGCTGTTTGGCTGGCTGGTTGCTGTTATCTTTTTGTTTATGTCTCGAGGACATTATGGAGCAGTCCTCTAAGGTTTTTGATAGCGGATGGGTCAGATTGGCGCTGGATTGTGATGGATAGTCGATAGGCGAGGCTGAGCTACCAATTCAGGCTGCCATTTAGGTGGAGCACTCACTGGAAGTGTCTCTTGCTGAATTTTGAAGTTTTGAGTGCTGGATTATTTTTCTAAAATAGTCCTGCTCCCTATCAGGTGCAGTGACTACCAGCCGTACTCCATGTAGTGCACTAATTTTGTTTCGAGGAGCATCATGTATGCAAAGAAAGTTTTTATAAGTGACAGTCCATGGCCTGCCAGCATGGCTGAAAGAAAACCAGTGCAGGGCCTCAGCATTCTACTACTTCTGAGGGTGTCTCCCTGCACTCGGAGTGAGTGCAGATCCAATCATCTGAATGACAGGAAGTTAGGACACTAGTGTATGTTGTCCATACTTTGACAAGCCAAGCAGAGTTGCCCTGTGGTCAGTGCACGAAGAGGTAAGAGATTCAAATCATAACGATTCACCATGTGACTTGAGCAAGGCACCTGACTCCCTGTACTTCAGTCTCACTTACTGTAAAAATGGGGTGGATTAAAAGCAACTTGTGCATCTCTTCTGGGCTCTCCTGAATAAATAGCTCTGAAAAATGGTAGAAGAGTTTCTGCTTACTTAGTGCTTGCCTTTCAAGAAGTTCAAAGCCAGAGGTGAAAATGGACTGACCTGACCAGGTACTTGCTGCTGAAGCCATAGGTGGTATTTTTTTTTTGTGCCTTCCACCCCCATTCCTTTGGGCTACCTAGGACCCTCTGCCACCACTGCCCTCGATCACCATCCGCTGCCCCCACTACTGCCAGCATCTTCCGGGTGGCCCGACGTATTCCTTTGTCAGATAGGTCTCTCTCTTCCAGGGGAGAAGTACCCATAGGCACATCCAATTCGTCTGGAGCCGTCAGGGGTCAGCACGGGGCTATCCCGGGCTACCGTGGCGCTGAGGACTGGTGGTCATCATCCAGTCGGTAAGGGGGCTTTTTTTTTTTTTCCTCCTTCCTGGCCCACCCACACTCAACCCTGATTGAGCCTACATGGGACTGCGACCTGGGTCAGGGATGTGTGGGGGCATGTTGGGCTGCATGCTCCAGGCACTTTGCCCAGTCAGCCACCAGGTGCCATGGCCCAGCCCCCCCCCCCCGGGAGGGAAGCATCCAGTGAATGCTCTGGATTCCCTCCCTGTCAGTCTCTGCTCCTGACACCGTGGCTCGGGGCGCAAACTCTGGTCGCCAGTTTGCCGAGCAAACCCCTTTGCTTGGCGTCACAAAGCCAGCTAGGTGGTATTTTTTAATACTCGCTTTATTGACTAGACAAAGCAGTGTAGATTCCATTACAGCTTACATATCTGAAAGATTCACAAATACTTGGAAATGTACAAACAGCAGCTAGCCTGTAAGCAGGTATTTATTATATGAACATGTAATTATTTATATTTTATGTGACCTCCTTAAAAAGTAAATATAAAGGACTGTCTGAACTCTCCCGTCCTAAGCCATGGGTGGCATTGACAGGGGTAGAGGGAGTCACAGTAGTAGTGACATCCCACACAGCTGCTTCCTCCATGAAAGCAACACAAAATGAGCTGCAGAAGCATACCTCTCAACTGTAACACATTACGAGGAACGTTCCTCATTTTACTTCACAAAATCTCCCTGTTCCACATGGTGAGGACTTGTTCCACATTCAGTATTAACATTTTAAAGGAAAAATCTACAGTAAATGATGCAAAAAAATATATATTATTCAATTAATAACAGACTTTCTGAACATAAATGCAAACATTTTAACAGTGTTTTGAGCCTCCTAGATAAAGATTTGATTGTGTTCCACATTTTGTTCATTTGTTCCACATTTTGAGAGGCAATGTGCCACATTTGGGGACAAAAGGTTGAGAGGTATGTGCAGACGATATGAACAAAATAAAGTGAAACTAAAAGGCAATGAAAAATTCATCATCTTGTTGCTGTAAGAAATGCTGGGCTTTCATCTTGTTGCCTTGTGTTGAGCCTTTGAATACCAGCTGCTACCATGAAGGTCTGTGTCTTTTGAAACCCATTGCTAGCTTGAACTGAGAGAGTGTGATAGATCTTCCCTCATGTCTCATCTTATTTAGTCATAAATTGTGAACTCTGATCCCCCTCTGGGTGGATTATAAATACATTATTGACTGCCTCATTGATTGTTTCTTCTCTGAGGGGGTTTTATGGCTGATGGTTATGTTACTGGGATATCCAGCGATGTCTTGCCCTGGCCTGAATTGCTCATATATCACTGCGGACCTCAAAGGTTTATGGCTAGCCTGTTGTTTGATGGCGTTAGGTCAAGGTATGCCAATGAGTTAAGTGCATCACCGGGGTTACTTATAAATACGTTATTGACTCTGCATGAATTGTATGAAGGGTCCCTGCATTATTGCCTTACTTTAAATACTAGCGATCCTCGCTTCTCTCTAGTAAGTTCTCCCTCTGTTCATATACTGGGAGTGCCAAGCAGTGCTATTCCAAAGCAGCTTTTAAACCGTGTAATTTTTGCTGAATCTGTTTTCTACCATGGCTTCAGGCATACTGCCCACAGCTCACTAGATTACTTGAGGTTTGAAAGAAGCTCCATTACCTGAAGGTCAGGGCACAACAAAAAAGAACAAAGCTGCACGTCACTGATTTAGATTGCTTGGTGGTTCCACATGCTGTAATTTTGGCAGTCTGCAAGGTGGAACTGGGTGCATGAGGATGTTCTAGTTTGTCAGCTAAAAGAGATTTCTGTGTTCAGCGTCGTAGTCTGTTGCTGACTGGAACTCTGGAACCAGCTTTGTTTTTATTTATTTCTTTAATCCAGAATCTTGTGTTGGTGCGAAAGAATCGGTTTCTACTGCACTAAGTAGAGGTTTCCTTTAGCTGCTGTCTGACATGGAGGCTCAGCTTCAGTCTCTACACTCATTCTGTCTCTCTAGGCGCTTTTACACACAGGTTTATGTAGCGGAATAACTGTTACGGAAACAGTATTCCGTTACATCCCTTGTGTGTAAATTGCATCTGTTTCGGTCCCTAGGCGAACGTTCGTCCAAACCGCATCGCTGTTTATTGCGGTGGACTGGTTGTGTACCAGCTTTGTCGCGGTTGTGTAAAACAGCCATTCCGGTACAAAGGCAGAAAACAACATTTGTAGAGCGAAACTCTGGGGGAGATGAAACAAATGTTGCCGGAATATCGCAGTGTGTGTAAAAAGGAACCTGAACACAACAGAGTACAACGGCGCCACAGAGGTAACGCTGATTCCGTGTTAAAAACCTTCGTGTAAAAGCGCCTTTTGTCTCTTCCGTGCTTGAGCACCGCCCTGATAAACTTCCCCTGTGCTGCTTCTTTTATGCCAGTGACAGGGTCTTTGACACTGTTCTACAAAGACGACTCATAAACAAGCTAGGAAGCCTAGGAGTGAGTCTAAAGGTGGTAAACTGTGTCAAACTTTGGCTGGGGGACAGGAGGCAGAGGGTGGTGGTAAACAGAGCTCACTTCGAGGAAGGGAGGGTGACCAGTGGGGTTCCACAGGGATCAGTACTAGGACTGGTACTGTTTAATGTCTCTGTTAGCGACATTGCAGAGGGGCTAGAAGGGGAGGTATGCCTCTTTGCAGATGGCACTAAAATGTACAACAGGGTAGTCACTTTGGGGGTGGAAACAATGAATAGAGTTCTAAGAAATCTAAAGGATTGTTCAAGGGTGTATCAGCCAAGTTTCAGTGCGAAGAAGTGCAGAATCATGCACTTGAGGCACAGAAACCCAGGGGTGGAGTACAAAATGGGGGAGTGGGGTATTAACCACCACCAAACAGGAAAGGGACATGGGGGTAATCATATCTGATGACCTAAAGGTAGTCAGACAGTGTGGCAAGACAGTGGGGAGAGCTAGTAGGATGCTAGGGTGCATAGGGAGGATTATCACCAGTAGAAAGAGGTAGTGTTACCGCTGTATAGATCACTGGTGAGACCTCCCCTAGAGTACTGTATCTAGTTCTGGAGACCACATCTCCGGAAGGAGATAGACAAGGTAGAGATAGTCCAGAAGAGGGCGACTAAAATGGTGCAGGGTCTGCATCACAAGCTCTATGAGGAGAGACTGAAGGACCTCAATATGTGCACCCTGAAGGAAAGGAGGGCTAAGGTGGATATGATAGAAACATTCAAATAACTTATAGGTATAAATAAGGTTCAAGAGGGGAACATTTTCCAGAAAAAAGGATGCTCAAGAACAAGGGGACCTGCTATGAAGCTTGAGGGGGGACTCAGGGGAGATGTGAGGAAGTACTTCACTGGTGGATACCTGGAACATCCACCCAGCAGGCATTTTTTATTTTTTTTATTTAGGGATTCAGATCATACCTTTGAGCTCAGAGCTCTTTTACAAAGGTTCCATGTCAAACAGTGACAATGACAGAAATAACAAACAGTTTACATACAATACTCGAATAGTAGGTAGCTAGGATACAGTAAGGTTACAATGTAATTCATATTACCAATGGTGATAGTACAGCGTCAAGAGCATTCAACTAGGGTAAAGGACAGTGTTTATATGTAGCAAAGGAGATAAAGAGGTGTGACACCTAGTGTGAGAGTCTGAGGAGGAGTCAAGGTGAGGGGAGGGGACTCTTGGGGGGAGTGGGTGACCAAAAGAAGTGGCTTTGTCTAGGAGGTTGGGAGGTAGTGGTAGTAGGTTGGTTTTAAGATTGATCCAGTGGAGAAAAGACACAGGGGGGAGAGGAAGACAGAGGGATAGGGCAAGAGGGAAGAGTGGGAGTAAAAGGAAGGGGAAGGAGAATGTGGATGGGTGGACATTATGGGTGTTAGAGTCCTAGTGGCAGTCACAAACTGTCCTAGTAAGAAGGTGTTGCCTTAGGCCATTTTTGAATTGCGAGATGCGTTGGGAGTTTAGAATGTGCACTGGGATTTCATTGAGCCATTGGTGGGCCCTATAGCTGAAGGCACGCTGTCCCTGCACAGTTCGATGGAAAGGTGTTGATAGGGCTCCCCTCATCCTGCCTCTGGTGGTATAGCTGGTAGCACTTGGTGTTAGGATGCCAGAAATGCATGGGGTGGTTTTACCCATTAGTGCCTTTTTTCCAAGGAGACATGTTTGGAATATAATTCTGTTCTTTAGTGGCAGCCAATTGGTCTCCTCGTATAAGGAGCAGGTGTGGGTATTTCGATCTGCAGCCATTGTGAGCCTACATGCCTTGTTGAGGGCAATGTGAATCCTTTTTAGTGCAGTGTCTGTTGCTGTGCCGTAGACCACCAATCCATAGTCGATGGTAGAAAGGATGGAGCTGGAGACTGAGAGATGGAGGGCCTCTGGAGTGAGATACTTTTTATGCCTATATAGTACACCCAGCTTGGTGTTCATTGCCTTTACCACTGTGTTGATGTGTTGGGTGAAGGTGAGGCAGTCATCAAGTGCAACCCCAAGGTACTTGAAGGACTGAACTTGTTCCAGCGGCTCACTGACCTTATTGGAGATGGTGAGGGGAGGGAGCTTCTTTTTGTGCTGTGGGCTGGCTGTGAGCATCACCTTGGTTTTTTTTTGTAGTTTAATAGAAGTTTATGGCTACAGAACCAGTCTTCCAGCTTGTAGAAGGATGCCTGCAGCTCGGAGTGGAGGGCGACTATTGATGAACTGCTGGTGAGAAGCACAACGTCGCTCGCGTAAGTATCAGTTTAGTGTCACAGGCTTCAGGAAGATTATTTAGGAAGAGGATGAATAGTAAGGGCCCCAGTATTGACCCCTGTGGGACCCCTAAAGATTCCTCGTTGGAGCTAGATACTGTGTGTCCAATTTTTACACGTTGGCTTCTGTGTGTTAGGTAGTTCTTGAACCAACAGACAGCATTGGTTGCAACCCCTAGGTTCTGTAGTTGAGTCAGGAGGAGAGAGAGTGATTGACAGTGTTGAAGGCTTTGGTGAGGTCTATGAAGATTGACCCCACCAGCTTTCCTTCGTCTAGTGCCTTGTGCGAGTAGTCAGTGTAGTCCAGCAAAGCAGTGGAGGTACTGTGATTCTGCCTGAAGCCATGTTGGTTGGGACATAACAGGTTGTATTTGTTGAGGTAATCTGTGAGTTGGGCGGCCACAATCTTTTCCAGGGCTTTAGATAAGGGAGAGAGGATGGATATTGGCCTATAATTAGCGGTGTGTGTCATATCACCGTTCTTGTGCACCGGCGTCATGAGAGCCTGTTTCCAGATCCCTGGGAACTGTGCAAGAGCCAGCGATTTGTTAAAAAGTTTTGTAACTGGCATGATGATGACATCCATTGTTAGGGATAGGGGTTTCATATCGACTCCATCACTCCCCATTCTGGTCTTGCCTAGTATTTTTTTTATGTGTTTGTAAGCCTCCTTCACTGACACTTTTTTTGAAGTAGAAGACAGGGATTGAGCCCCCTTGAGGCATGCAGTCATGGTGGGGGCAAACACAGTAACGGATTTCAAGAATGCATGGGATAGGTATAAGGGAAGCTTAGACTTAGGGAAAGGGGGGAGTAAAGCCGGAGATCAAGTATGGTCTGTGGTGTTACAGTAGATAGGGAAAATGGGCAGACTAGATGTGCGGAGTGGTCCTTATCTGCCGTCAATATCTATGTTTCTGTGTTTCTGTACAGCTGGCAATGAGGAATCCAGTCAAGCTGTCCAAAGAGCTGGGAGGCTCAGGGAAAATGGCGATGTCCTTCACCTCTGTTGTTTTGTTGCCCCCACCCATCTGTCTTCTTTAAATGCACCATCAGAGGGCACTGCTGTAGTGGATGTCCACCCACCCAACTCCACTCAGAGGAGGAGTAGTAGTATCCTGTTCCTACCAGTCTACAGCTAGCCAGGGTTGGGGTCGCAAACAAAGGTTGCCAGGAGCAATCAGCACACAAATTGTGTGGGTGCGATATCTAGAGAATAATTTTCTTTTAAAGGGAAATGTCCAGCTATAGGCATGGCCCGATTAGCTTTTTCACATCCAGCTGTAATCGGGACATGCCTCAGTGTAAGGCATGGCACGATTAGCTTTTTTTGCAAAGTGTTTTAATTTTTGTAACATATGGTTGGTGAAACAGTTAGATCATATCTGATTGATCTTGTGCCCACAACCTCCGGTGGCTGTCCTAGTATGACGTCTGACATGGGGAACAGGCGCATATGCATTGATAGACAGCCTGTGTAAATGGAGCTATTAACAGCTCCAGTTTCCAAAGTACATGCCGCAGTGCTATACCAATACTAGATATAGTCTGGCAGGTGAGCTCGTGCAGAATTCTGGGTAGATTGTAAAGTTAACCTAAATTTTACTTACTTAGCAGTGCAGTCTCTTATTGTGGTAGTGGTGACTGCAGTATAGCACCTAATGTGTAGAGTGGCTACAGCAGTAGAACATCTAATATACTGATTTACATATAGCAACAAAGAATTCTGGGTCGATTATAAAGTTAACTTAAATTTTCTTTACTCAGCAGTGCAGTCTCCTAGTTTTGTAGTGGTGACTGCAGTATAACACTTAATATGTAAGGGTTACAACAATTCAAGAGCTAATATACTGATTTACCTAAATAAATATATACATATATAGTATATGCAGTATGGCACCTAATATGTAGATACATGTATGAGGCTAAGGTTTACCTGTTTGCAGATGACACCAAGATCTGCAACAGAGTAGATGATCCAGATTGGGTGGGCAGAATGAAAAGAGATCTGGACAAACTGGCAAAATGATCTGAAGAGTGGCAACTGGGGTTTAATGCAAAGAAGTCCAAGATCACGCACATCGGGAAGAGAAACCCTGAAGCTACCTGTAGGTTGGGAGGGGAGTTGCTGGAAAGCACAAGGGAAGAAAGAGACTTGTGCATCATCACCACCACAGATGACCTGAAATCATCCAAGCAGACCACTAAAGCAGTAGGTAAGGCTAGGGGGATGGTGGGGGTGTATTAGTAAGTCGGAAGAGGGAGGTAATAACCCCTCTTTACAAGACACTGGTTAGGCCCCATCTGGAGTACTGGAGACCACACCATCGCAATGACATTAACCAAATTGAGGCAGTCCAGAGAAGGGCAACTAAAATGGTGCAGGGACTGCATCAGAAAACATATGAGGACCAGTGCCCAAGTTTCACTACAAACTGACCATTATAATATAATATAAAAAACACTCTGAAAGCTGCCGCCCAGTCATTATAATGGAGCGTGCCCCCGCGCTCTCCCTAGTATCATGTCATAACGCTGCTGAGTGTGGGGCAGAACTTGGCGATTTCTTCAGACTGTCCTCCGGACCTGGTTTCTAAATTACGAGTGTTTTTGCTAGAAAAGTCTTGAAATATTTACCGACATGTGCAGATACAATGATTCACCTGGAGATAAGGCACCCATATTTTTTTTTTTTCCAATTGTTTAACCAGGTGAGACACACTAAGCTGAAAGCTTTTTTACAGGTGCAACCTGGGAGCACAGGGAAGTTAAGTGACTTGCTCAGGGTCGCACAGTATATGCAAGTGGGGGCTGCGGGATTCAAACTCAGATCTCCAGATTTGCAGCTCAGAGCCTTAAACCACTGTGTTATACTGCTACCTATTGGGTGCAATAACAAATATTGGTGAATCTCTTTAAGGTTTTATTAAAAATATCTTTTTAACTTAGTTTTTAGGTCTGACTAAACTTGTAAACATTTACCAGACCAGCTTTTTAGTCAGTATTGTTTAATTTGTTTGCCTTTTAATTTTCTGTATGTTGCTTTATTGTATGGTGCCCAGAGCCATCTGGGATGGGTTCTTAACAAATACATTTGTGTTGCCCTGCATCATAGCACAACTGTGGGGTTTCAAAAAAATGTTCTCAAACTGTTGCTACCAGTCCAAGGAAATGTAGTACCATGTTTCAACATTTCCAGGCCACTGGCTGTTGCATCCCAGTCACTAGTATCTTCCAAAAGATCAAAATTAGTAACCTTTTTTTAAGTTCTCCTTCTCTCCCTCTAATTACTGACTTCATCCAAACTTCCAGCAAACTGTGTAATTAAAGCAAAAAAAGATGTACAGATCTGTTAAAAACAGATGACCCTTGCAGGAATATTTGTTATTAAGTGAAGCAAAAGAGTAACTGGGGACATAGAAATGCTTCTTTCATGTCTTTGAATAAGGGTTTATTTCCTACAAATAAGCCTGATTGGAGGGATTTATTTATTATTAATGTTGACAGAATGCATTGCTGTGGGATGGGAGTTGAAAGCACATATGCTAGCACTAAATTCACTGCAGGGCATTCTCACTTTGGAACACTCACTCGCTGTGGCTCCTTTTTAATTGCTTCACGGAGGAGGTGAAGGCTGAGGGGACTTTGTTTTTTCTCCAGTACCATAAACTGTATTTTTCCCTTTACCCAGGTCCTCTCCCAATCTCAGTATTACAGGACTCGCAGTACAAAGAAACACACACACACACACGCTGGTGTGCTACAACTACAACACAATTTACAGCAGCTCACTTAACTGAAAGGAAAGCAGAGGGTTTGAATTCTCAAAGAGGCAGACCTTCTTAATTGGAGTAGTTCCTCCTGGTTATTGTCCCCTCACACACACACACACACACACACACGCTAGACTTTCTTTTTTGTTATTCCATGAAAAACGTATGTATAATGGAACACCAGAGCAGATGTATTTGATGAGAGGCTGTAAAAAAGGTTTGCAGCTCTTGATAACAAGGCAGCTTTGTGCTCTTCGGATTACCCCCTCAGGCCAGACTAGTTCTGGGATGCATTAGTGGAGCAGCATGTGAAACCTCCTGCCGTTGCTCCCAGTGCGGACAGAGGGCTCCAGTCCCAAGTGCTGTCCCTTTCTCACCTTTAATAAGCAGGAAATTCTCCAGACCATCTAAACCCCTTGAAGTAATATTGGCAAGGTCCTGTTGTGTATCAAATAGCATTTTAAAATAATCTTACAGATTCATTTAGTGATGCTGTATGCAAAGCAAGAATTAAAAAAGTTGTTATATTAAAAAAAAAAAGTCTGTGTATAATCAAGATGGTACAAATAGGAGGCTATAAAATTAACAGTAATAAAAGGAAACTTTTTTTTATATATATTTATTTTTTTGTTTACCAGGTAAGTTCACTAGGTATACAGCTACAGGTGCCCAGATTTTCCTGGACTAAAAGTCTCCACCACTCATTCACACTAATGGGACTGCGCTGGAGGCGCTAGGACCCCGTAGGAGCCAAAAATCTTAAGAAGGACTGCGCTGGGATAGGACCGTGCATGCGCGGTGCCGCGAGGCTAGCTCGCACCGTATATTCTATCTCGGCATCTACTCTCAACCACCTCAGTTCCTTTTCTCCCACTGTTGAGTGTGCTTCGATAACGACGACGCTCGCCTGCTGGGAATCAAGTCTTCATCTGTACAACAGCAGCTATATAATTCACTTAACTTACTATTTTTAGTGTTCTTTAATGTTAAAAAAAAAAAAGAGGAAATTCTCAGCCTGCCATCAGTGGAGTCGACCTTGACAGTAACGGTGACAGTAGGGAGACTTCGTTTGAAAGCTGTGATGGCAGTGGAGTTGTGTCCAGTCCGCTGCCCTATGTGGAGAGGGGGGTTCAACCATGGGCAATCCGGAGGACAGTCCACCCGTAGGACAAATGTAGCGGTTGCGGGACCCAGCTCCACTTGACCTCGCGCTCTTCTTCCTCCTGTCTGTGGAATAAGAATTGGTACCGCTCGAGGTCACCCTCCGGTATGTCTGTGCGTTGATCATCACTGGTTGAGAGTGGTAAGCCTGAACTGACTCTGGTGGGTTCCCCTCTGGCTCTGCTCTTAAGGACCACGATCTTCTACACCAGTTCCCATCTCTGTCCTCGATGGGTTTCCGGTCAGCCATTTAACCTCTGGGCCGCTCCGCTCTTTTAGAGCAAGGGGTATGGCATCTGCCCAGTTGTCCTGGCCAGTGGACGTGGTTCCAGGGCCTTCAGGCCTTGGTGCCACTGGGCTGTAACTGGGTCGGCCAGGCCAGAATGTACATTGTGCCCTGTCTGGTGCTAACGCCATCAACGCCTACCCTCTCCTTTTTTCCCTACAGGGGCCGGCATGGGTACCGCTTTCCTTCTTCTCCTTTCTGCAGGTCCAGGTCCAGAAGTGGTTCTGGTGCCGTGCATTATGCCAGCTGTGTCTGGTGTCGGTGCTGTGGATGCCGCCACCTTGAGCGTCTCCGTGTAGTGTTGCTGGCGCCTTGCTGCGCCTTCAGGTTCAAACACCATGAAGTCTTGCTATAATTAGGACCATTGCAGTTAGCCTCTGGCTCTGAACTGCCCCTGAGAGGAAACAGTTAACTCCAGAGTAATCTGGAGTTCCACAGCGCGAGGGCGCTGTTCAAAGCTCTATCAGGCTAGTTTCAAATGAAACTGCCAGATTCTTTACTCCGCTTTCACTGAACAGGCGCTCCGGAGATTAGCTCCTTCAGCTCGGTTCATTTTGGCGGTTCAAGCGAGTTTATTCGGGTTCATTTGAACCGCAATGTAAAATTACCGCTGGTCAAAAGCTCTATCTGGTAAACCGTAAGTACTAAAGAATTAAAGTCTGTGTGGAATACATTATCGGTTCAGTCTGAACCGATTGGTTTGCTTATTTTACAATTTTTGGGCTTTAGAAGTGCGGTATTCGGTTCTTATCGGTTCTAAAAACCTTTATTTTATTTGGGTTTTTTTCCAATACCTGCGGACACGAGTTAGGAACCGATATGGTGTTCTTGTTCATGCACGGCCGCTTAAAGGGCAAGTTTGTTGGTTAGGCTGGCATTATGTCTGAGAAACCCAAAAGAAAATCCGGGCCCACTGGGTTTCAACACTGTGATGTCTGTGGGGAAGCCTTTGCCAAGGCTGACCCACACACCACTTGTGTCTATTGTCTGGGGGCTGACCACCTCCTGTCAGACTGCCATGTGTGTAAAAGTTTCCCTGCAGCCACCCTGGAAAAGAGATTGGGCCGGCTCAGGGAACGAGAGGCCAAAAAGTCCGCTGACCCGGATGGCCAGCCCGGTCCAGCACCCACTGGACCAGAGGGAGTGCCCTCTGACCAGGGCGAGACTTCCTCGGGCAAAAGAAAGGCTGGTTCAGAGGAACCAGTCCCAGTAAAAAAGACAAAGAAATCAGCAGGTCTGGAGTCCAAAATTGTCTCTCCAACTGCTGCAGAGATAGCTAAAGCCATACAAATTGTTCAGTCTTTGTCTCAGGGACTTGTCGAACTCCCTATAGTTGGGAAGAGGGTGGCCTGCCTCAGGTCCAGTGGTTCAGGTTTATGATGTTGAGGATTTTTATGAACCACAGGAGGGGAGGAGGTTGATCAGTGCATTTGTGACTGGGAAGGTCTGGACGTGCCCATTGAGCCGGACATTTCTCCAGACAGACCCTTTGAATCTCCCTTTGCTGTCTGAGTCCCTTCTCATTTTAGGTTCTATAAAAGGTTGCAGAAACCCTCCAGCTCCCTTTAGAGGAGGCTGTGGATGAGCAAGAGGAGCCTGATTATGTAGAAATGATGGATATTCCAGAGTCTAGAAGGTTGTCTATTCCTTTGCATAAGTCATTTAGGAAGCAAACAACAAAGATTTTAAAATCCTCATTCTGTCCTTCCTGTAGATAAAAATGGACAGAAGGTATACTTTATCAGGCCCTGATATAGACTTCCTCACTGAACAGTGTAGTCATGTAGGTGTTGTTCAAGCTGCAGCCTGAGACAAGTTATTCCCTGGCCTCACATCCTCCTGATAAGGATTCCAGGAAGATGGATGCCATGCAAAAAAACAATATATGGCAGCTTCATGGGACTCAGACAGGCTAATTATATGGCTTATGTGGCTAGATATCAGAAATCTAGATGGGACACTATATTGCAGTTGGCCAAGCAGGCCCAGGGCCAGCTGGCTAGTGAGTTGGAACAAGTGGCTGCTGATGGCATTGAAGCCTCTAAGGTTCAATTTCATACTGCTGTTGATGTTAATGATGTTTCCTCTAGGTCATGGCCACTTCTGTAGCTCTTCGGAGGTTGGCATGGCTCAGATGCACTAATCTGTCCCAAGATACTCAGTCAAAGGCTATAGATTTTCCTGTGATAGGAAATTCTCTGTTTGGGGATCAAACGGAAAATTACATGAAAAGATGGATGAATACAGAACTACCTACAAAGGTGCCCAAGCTAAGGAGAGGCATGCCACTCACAAGGCATCGCCCCCAGGGTAGGCAGGCCTTACCACAGGCCTTTTATCAAGTTCAGGCCTCTTCAGCCTTTGCACAGAGGGTTTTTTTCAGAGGCAGAAGTAGACGGGGCACAGGCAGACCCTCTCCCTCTCCTCAGCCTAAAGCTGCTGCCAAGCAGGCACCCTGACGGGGTGTCCAGCGATTCTCCTGTACCGGTGGGGGGTAGGTTGGCTTATTTCAGCCAGAACTGGTTGTCCCTAACTTCGGACAAATGGGTTCTGGAGGTGGTAAGCCAAGGTCTAGTTCTCAGCTCAAAGTTCCCAAAGATGAGGGCCAGTCATTTTCCTCCTGCAAATCCTTCAGAAGCCCTTGCTTTGGAAGCAGAGGTTTCTTTCTTCTAGACTGCAAAGCAGTGGAAAGGGTTCCTCCTGCCATCAGGGCAAGGCTGTACTCAGGTACTTCCTTACCCCAAAAAGACAGGAGAATGGCTGCCCATCCTAGATTTAAGATTCTTGAACAAGCATCTTTTGAAACCAAAGTTCAAAATGTTAACTCTGGCAATGATTTTGTTTTCCTAAGGCCAGGGACTGGCTAGCTTCCTGGACCTCAAGGATGCCTATTTCATATCTTGATCAGGCCTTCTCACCGAAGTACCTCAGGTTCGAACCGCCCTCTGGCCACTACCAGTTCAGAGCAATGCCCTTCGGCCTCACTTCTGCTCCAAGGGTTTTCACAAATGTCTAGCTGTGGTAGTGGCTCATTTAAGAAGGCGGTTGCTGTTTCTCTACCTGGACGACTGGCTCATAGTGGGTCAGTCTCCAGATCAGGTAAAATCCCACTTGCTAGTCACCCAGCAGCTCCTCACTTCTCTGGGATTCCTGCTGAATTTTCCAAAGTCAGTTCTGGAACCAGTTCAGGTACTAACTTTCATAGATGCAGAGTTGAACACAAAGTCAGCCAGGGCATTTCTTCCCTCGGAAAGAGTGGACAGAATCATTGCCCTGGCATCTTCCTCTACCCTGCGGGTCTCTCGACCAGCAAGGCACTTCTTGCAACTCCTAGGGCACATGGCCACTTCCACAGCTGTCGTGCAAGGAGCAAGATTTCAGATGAGGACATCCAGTTCCACTTGAGGTCCTACTGGTCTCAAAGGAAGGACCCTTACCAAATTAGTCCCAGTGACTAGAACCTGATCCTAGCCCTTCAGTGGTGGCAGGATCAAGCAACCCAACCTAGGGGGTCCCCTTTACCTGTTCTTCATTCCCCACCTCACCACGGATGCCTCCCTGTTAGGGTGGGGGCTCACTTGGCGACCTTTCCACTCAGGGAGTGTGGTCCCTCAGGAATCTCTGCTCCACATCAATCTGTTGGAACTCAGAGCTGTTCTCTTAGTCTCCAAGTTTTTCAGCTACTGTCCAGAACAAGGTAGTCCAAGTCAGGACAGACAACACCACAACAATGTGGTACATCAATGCTAAGGGGGCACTAGGTCTTCCGCCTTGTGCATCAAGCAATGAAGTTGTGGTCTCTGGCTTACTCCCTGAACACCTCCCTGATAGCAGTTCACCTTCCAGGGAAGGACAATGTCCTGCGGATGCCCTCAGCAGGATTTCTCAGGGCCATCATGAATGGGCTCTGAATCCTCAGGCGCTGGGGTCAGTCTTGCCAGATGGGGCACCCTCAGATGGATCTTTTCGCAGCCCCAGACAACCACCAACTTCCTCTGTTTTGTTGCAGGCCTCCAGTGCTGGGATCAGTCCCCTGACGCCTTTCAGTTGGATTGGAAGGGAAGTTCCTGTATGCCTTTCCCCCCTTCCCTCTCCTCTTCAGGGTACTAGTAAAATCAGAACTCAGCCCTGCAAAGTGATTCTGATTGCTCCAGACTGGGCCAGGCAGCCCTGGTACCCCTCTCCTGCCCCTGACATTCTACCTCCTGACCTTGCCCAGGACCCACGACCTGCTGACCTGTGCACAGGGAGAGTGTGTATCCGGACCTCAATTCTCCACCTCAAGGCCTGGTTCTTGAGGAGCTAGAATTTGCTGATTTACACCTTTCTCAACGTGTCCTGATATTTTGAAGGCTTCTAGGAAGCCTTCCACTAGGGCCACTTTACAACTCCAAGTGGAAGAGGTTTTCCTTCTGGTGTTCTGAGAGGCAAATTGTACCAGAATCTGCTGACTTGGCCATTTTATTGGACTATTTGGTCCATTTAAATTCCTAGGCCTCAAACCAGCTACTTTGAAGGTTCATCTAGCAGCTGTTTCTGTTTTGTTTCTGCAGGAAACCAGTTTCCTCTCCTCTCACCCTGTGTTTTCAAGTTTTCAAGGGTTACTACACTAACCCTCCCTTTCGGAACCAGCTCCGCCTGATCTGAATGTTTGCATTGCTCAGCTAATGCAATCCCCTTGAGCCTCTGTTCGGCAGATCTCAAGTTTTTAACTTGGAAGACTGTTTTCTAGTGGCTATCACTTCAGCTAGGCGATAAGTGAATTACAAGCCTTGTCAGTGAAAAGGATTTTATTTCTTTTCACAGAGATAAAGTAGTCCTCAGGACTAACAGAAAGTTTTACCTAAAGTGGTTTCAGATTTTCATCTCAACCAATCCATCTCTCTTCCAGTATTTTTCACTGAGCACTCTTCTTCAGGGGAGAGGAGACTGCACAGTTTGGACGTCAAAAGAGCCCTAAGCTACTATTTGGAACGCACCAAGGGTCATAGGTTCAAATCCCTCCAACTCTTCCTTACCTATGGAGAAGTGGGTAAAGGGAGACTTGCCACTAAGAGGACAATCGCAAGGTGGATTGTCTCTTGTATCCAGTTCTGTTACCAAAAACTAGGTAGAGAGCCTCCTCAGGACTGAGGGCTCATTCCACCAGGGGTAGAGCTGCATCTCCAGCTGCTGCTAGAGATATTCCTATTTTGGAAATTTGTCAAGCTGCTACCTGGAAGACAGTCCACACCTTCACCAGCATTATTCCCTGGACGCCCAGTCCAGGAGAGATGCTCGTTGGCACAGCTGTGCTTCAGAGCCTATTCCTAAGTAGGTTCTGGCCCTCCTCCATGGAGGTACTGCTGTATATCTGCGTAATGGTCCTAATTATAGCAAGACTTATGGTGTTTGAAGAAAAATTACTCACCTTAGTAATTGCTTTTCTTCTCATGGAGTCTTGCTATATTAGGACAACCCCACCTCCTACCCTCTCAGAATTTCTACTTGGGTACGGGTTGGCAAATTGGTGCAAGCACTGTGTCATGCCATTTTAATCTCTCTAGTTTCCTCCTTGTTTCATTTGGGTTAGGGAACTAGGTAATTTGTTTTGTTATGTAGATGGTCCCTCTGGACTTGAGTCTTTGGGGAGAGGGGGCCTATTAGTGCTTGTCAGGTGATTCTAACAATAATATGTAATATTGTTTTTATTCTGTGATTGTTGTTGTTCTACTACTGGTAGGTAGCCAATGGCTAGTGTAGAGCTTTTCCACACAGACTTGCTATGTTAGTTTAGTCAAGAAAGAACCCGGCAGTTTCGCTTGAAACTAGCCAGATAGAGCTTTTGAACAGCGCCTGTGCTGTGGAACTCCAGATTACCTGGAGTTAACTGTTTCCTCTCCGGGGCAGTTCAGAGCCAGAGGCTAACTGCAATGGTCCTAATATAGCAAGACTCCATGAGAAGAAAAGCAATTACTAAGGTGAGTAATTTTTTCTTCATGCAGCGCCATCGGCGGCATTGTGCGGTGCCATCACCATTGGGCATCGGCACCGGGTGTGGTGCCATATGTTGTGCTGGTGCCACGGATGGCGCTGAACTCCTCCCCGTTCCAGATGGTGCGTCTCCCTGGCCTGGACCTGCCTTTTGGAGGTTATTTTGGGGTATAAGTGGATCTGGATGAGTCTCTCATTCTTCTGCTTTGTCGAAGTCGCAGCGGATGACTCATTTTATCAGCTAGAATGCATTCCCTCTGTATCAGTGTGATGGAAGATCTTCTTTCCAGTTCTTTTTCCTTAGGGATCTGGGATCCACCATAACATTTCAGTATTCATCTGTGGAGCAAAGCAGACTTCTGTGTCTTGAGTTACTACATTCCTCAGTACAAGTACACCCTGTGGAACGCACATAATGCAATGGTTGAGAGCCTTCTGAAATCTAACGTTCCATTGTTAGGGGCATACCTAGGGTCACCTACGTCTCTGCCTCTATGGTAGCTGCCACTGGCAGCAGGTGGTTGATGTCTCCTTAACTGCTTATCTGTTCAGCTAGAGGCCACTCAGAACAATATGGCTGCCATTTAAACCACACATCATCCTTGTAACAGGCAGTTCTGTCAAGGTAGAGGCCTAGGTGCCCTTTTCAGGAACCAAACTCTCAGCCATGAAGCGAATGCAGTAGAGGGCACAGGGCCTAAAAGCTCCCTATACTAACCTCTATGCATCCAGCCCAGACTCCATCCCAGCTGTCTGAGGGGGGGTTTACAGCCAGTGGAAGTCAATTACAGAGGACCTATAGGTCATCAGAATTGTCCGAGAGGGATACTCTCCCAATTTCGCAGATTTCCCCTAGATGGCAGCCCAGTCTCTCTGCCTGTCAGTCACACACACACTGCTTCTGAGATATGGTGCCTCTGCAGATACTGGGCATTTTCTTTTACAGTCATTCCTCAGCGGAGTGGAGCACAGGTTCCTATTCCATTGCTTCTGGTTCCAAGTTAGCAGGTGGCATGCGCCCATTTGTCAGCCTTTGAAAGTTAAACAAGTACCTGTTCAGGGAAGAATTCACTAAACCTTGGCATCCAAATCTTCACTTCCTGGACATTTGGCTCCTAGCCAGCCCATCCAGTTAAGAAACACAGGGAGCAGTCACCACCACTTCTCAGTTGTTCTCTCCAGGTTCGGGGACGGTACCAGTTCATCTTCCTAACAGCTCCTTTTCTTAGGAGCCCTCCTGGATACCTCCAAGGCATCAGTTTCATTCCAGGGGATGGGAGAAATGACATCTTAGATGACTTGTTACAATATGGAAAATGAATCTATTCGGTCTCCTTTTGGGTTGAGCGGATGCTGGGAGTCAGGTCATCCTCCGCAGCAAGTAGTGGTCTCTGACCACGCATCTACATTCCTCCATACAAGACGACAGAGCCTTGGACAAAATCTGTGAGGGGCTCACTGTCAAGGCCTCCATACTCAGGTATGGAGCCAGGAGGAACCTCATCTTGTCTATTTCTTAGAGATGAGAGTTATCTTATAGCAAAGTCCTGGAGGATGCCCCCTGCCACGATGTGTTCCTACTTCGGGAGGACGTTAAAGCTGTGATGTATTACATCAGCAAACAGGGTGTGGTGTTCCCCTACCCTCTCTGCAGTAGGGCCATGACGTTGTAAGAGTGGTACCTCGAGCATGATGTGTCAGTTCAGATTTCATGCAGCCGCTTTTGACGAGTGGTGCAGTTTGGTCCTGGTCCTCATTGCATCCCCTGTCAACACAGAATAGCATTGCTTCAGAAATCCAGACCCTAGTGTCATCTGTCAGGATGTGTCCACTGCAATATTCAACATGCTCCCTATACGTTTTCTTCCTCTTCCCTTAATTCAGAGGGTGCTGATCAAGTTGTATGCACAGGAGGGCAGGATAATTCTCATCGTCCCAGACTGGCCTCGTCAGATTGATTTGCATTGATCTACAGTCTGTCAGAAGTTCCCCTGAGGTGACTACCTCTACGAGCTGACCGTCTGACACAGGGACTTTAGTCCATCCTAGACTGTGCTCCTGTCATCTCCATGCTGGATCTGGGGTAGATGGAAGTGGGCAAGCTCTAGTTTTTCCCAGACCATAGCGGACATCTTCTAAGTCATGCATAGGCCTTCCACCAGGAAGGCTTACGTGGCTTAGTGGAAACCCTTCTCCATCTGGACCTTTTGGTTGCCCACCAAGCAAGGTGTTCGAGTGCCTCTTTGACCCATCAAACGCAAGTTGGCCATACTCGGCGGTGAAGGTACACCTCTGTGTGTGTGTTCAGTCTGTCTTGAGCCAATAGACAGCTTGTCACTGGCTCAGTTACCATTCATCAAGTTTTGCTTCATTAACTCCAGAAGGAAGGGGGGCACTTCCTTCACTGTCTGGATGTCAGGACGGTTCTGTGATTCTGCATCAAGAGAACGGGTTACACATCCAAGCAACTATTGTGTCTTCAGCATGCCTCGGCTGGGTTAGACTGTTGCCATGAGATGTTTTCTGCTTGGTTGGTAGCTTGTCTTCGACACTACTAATCCACATCACAGGCCAAGTTGGAAGGCTGGGTTCACACCATTCTATCGGAGTGGTTGCAGCTTCCTGGCAGAGTTTCATAATGGAACTGTTGCAGACATCTGCAAGGCAGTGAGTTGGAGCTCAGTGCTTACCTTTTTAAAGCATTATATTCTGGATGTCCACACCAGACAGGTGTCTTCTTTGGCAGAACAGTCCTTATGGACTTCTGTCCTGAGTGAGCTCCGTCTCCGACCGCGCTACTTGGGGGGTTGATTTTTAGTTCAGTGCTCTCCCATTAGTGTGAATGAGTGGTGGAGACTTTTAGTCCAGGAAGATATGCAAATTACATACTTACCGTAATTCTTGATCTTCTTGGACGAAGTCTCCACCACTCATTCACACGCCCACCCACCCACCATCCCCCGAGCTCACTCGCTCTGTTTTTGGTATTTACTTCCTTTATGTTCAGGCTGTGAAGACTTTGTTCAATTGACCCTTCTTACATGGGTCATCCGGGCCTTCACATGTCCGGAGGTTGGGGTTAGGTTTTCTTTCATTAGTTTACACTGCACCTCCTCGGTCGAAAAAGTACTGAGGCGGTTGGAGGGTCGACGCCGAGATAGCCTATATGGCACGAGCTAGCATTATGGCACCATGCATGCGCAGTCCTATCCTGGCACTGGCCCTCCTGAAGATTTTCGGCTCCTGAAGGGTCCTAGTGCCTCTGGCATAGTCCCATTAGTGTGAATGAGTGGGCGAGACTCCGTCCAAGAAGCTCAAGAATTACGGTAAGTACGTAATTTCCATTTTTAGGCAAAGTCTACGAGACTTATAGTAACAATACAGTAAGTAATGGCAAAAGCAATACAATACACCAATAGCAGACTGATCTTGAAATAGCAGTTTTTACCCAGAGAGGGTGGGAAACCTATGAAGCAGTGGAAGTAGGGAAGTAGGGGGAGCAGAATGAGGGAGATCTCCTGCTTTTGTGTGTGCCCTTCAATCAAAGAGATTCTCACAAGGCACTAATTTATGCACCATGGCAAGTACAAGATGTAGAATTGCAGTGCAAGACTCATAAGTGAACAAGAGGAACAATCAAAACTTTGATTCAGAGGGTCAGGGAAGGAGCATTACAAGGAGTATACCTCATAGTGGAACTTTACATTAGTACGCCATTCCCGAACCCAGGTCACCGGTGTGGCAGATGGTAAAGCAACCAAAACCTCAGCCCACCATGCCACTTGGCCAGCCTACAAATGGATCTTTAATGAGATTATCTCCTACATAGGACCCCGCACTTTTGTCTTAAACCAGAGACACTAGGACTTTGTAGGAACTGTGACCTTTTAGGGCTGTGGACATTTTATTTTGTCATATTTGGCCAGGAAAGGCATTCTAAGCTATGATAACTTGGTTCTAGGTGCATCCCAAAGGGTGGGTTGTATGAACCTGTTTTATTGATGGGGAATGTTGGCCATGACACAGGGGAATCTGTCGTCATCTTGCTAGCAAGCAAGATGGCTGACACCGGAGGTGGTGGTGATGGAGGCGGAGGTTCTATTTTTAATACCTTTCTGTCTACGGACGCGTTCCTGGATACTGAAACAATGGAAGAAGATACTGTGGAGCCCTTGCCTGCTGCTGTCGGATAGGAGACCTCCTCTGTACCTGTACCTGATGAAGATACTGTTTCAGATATGGAAATAACTGTATCTGTTGCTCCTATGGTTTCCGATGATGAAGCTGTACTCCTAGAAGGAACGAATCCCAGGAAGGCACACTTGTTAGAACGTCTTGCAGAAGAAGAGAACATAATACACATGCTTCATAGACACAGAACTGAATTCAGTCCTCAGCCTGGCGCTGCTGTTTCGCCAAGGACACTATCACATCAGAAATTGACAGCATCACCTCTCCAAAAGACTGCTGCTGCTGCTGCTGCTGCTGCACAGCTGGATATGAGTAAAGGGAGGCCAGTTTCAACTCCGCCAGATAAGCCCACTGAACATAACTGGACTGCTGAAAAGGTTTTTCGAGCGACCAGTTGGGGGCAGAAATATGATGGCAGTGTTTAGCTGCCTGGGAAAGCCCCCAACGCTGCTGAAATAATTGCCTCAGCTAAAGCAGAGTTGGCATCTAAAATGTCCCCAAAATGACCTGCCATGTCCGCAACACCTGAACGGTCTCAACACCCAAGTTGCTCTATAACTCCACTCCATACCTCTCAACCTCTTGGTTCATGAATCGGGGACAGTGCTTAAAAAAATCATGGACAAAGACCCAAAATCGGGGACACATCTTAAAAATTGGTACTGTTCACTCAGAAAGCAGATAGAATAAGGGGAATTGTGTTAATATGTATTTTTTGAAGAAGAAGGAAGTCTGTAACTTTAATGTCTGACATTATTTTGTGCTTTTAATCCCCACTGTTCTGTCACAAAAACATAAATTTTACGAGGGACAGAGGAAAATTCTGAGGCAAAATCAGGGACAGTTGAGATGTATGCACTACTCCAGTCTTCATGTTGCCCTGCTGTTCCAAGATGTTGATGCACTGGTATGGGGAAACCCTTCTACTGACCCACTGAGTACAGTTTTCCCTGCTGTACTCACCTGATGGCATCCAGTCCCTCTTTCCCTGACACCACCTCCCAGAGCAGAGGTGCAAATCCTAAATGGAGCAAGTACAGCCCCGACTGTTCCTGTTGTTAAGTCCAGGTGGCCTGACTCTTATCAGACTGCTGATATCAATGCAATGTATAGTGCCCGTTACAACTATGTGGTTGAACTTACTGTACAAGCCAGACTGTATTCAGCTCCTGATTTGCAGAAACACGCTCCTGCTGTGCTGATAACAATGGTGCTGGTGCATTCTGGCGCATGTCTGTACAAACTTTTGTAGCACCAGTTAGTTTAATGGAAGTCCAGGCTGCTATCAAATCACTTACCCAAACACAGGCCCTGGTAAGGACTTTTTGCTTCCTGAATTTTATAAAACCTTTGCTGATGTTCTTGCCTCAAATCTTGTCCTCATATACAACCAAATGTTGCACACAAATACGGTCCCGGAGTCTATGAAGGAGGCCATACTAATTTATTTATTTCAAAAAGGGGATAAGGTCAATATTCTGAACTGGAGACCTTAATGTCTACTGGACAATGATTTAAAATACTAACTTGCATTTTAACTGAAAGGTTATCTAATCCCAGACTTGTGCTTTGTCTAATAAAAGGATATTCAGCAACCTACTCACTATCCGTGAAGTAGCTGAAAGAAGTGCCCAAGGATGTCTCAGGGGCTTTCTCCCATTCCTTGATCAGGAGAAGGCCTTCGACGAGCTGGTACATGAATATTTGTTTTATACACTTGTCAAATAAGGTATTTCCAATGTTTTTGTGCACTGGATCCACTCTCTCTCTGTGCAGGTACAGTGGCTATCAAATTTGTTAATGGTAGGTTGGGTAGCGCGTCAGAGTCAACAGAGGAGTTAAGGTGACCTATAAGTCCTCTCCTTTATGTTTTTGCCTTCAATCCATTGATACGCATGTTTCAGATCATAGGGCACATATTAGGATTATCTGTAATGCTCAAGTTCTCCACCTGTAAAAGTGCTTGCGTATGCCAATGACTTGTGTGTCCTTAAGGAATCTCAGTCATACGGAGTCGTCATATGCAGCCTTTTAACTGAATTGTCTAACCTAGCAGGAGCCAAAATACATTTTTCAAAAAGTGCAGCTTTGATTATGGAACCTGATGTGTATGATCCTCCAATACAGAGTATAGCTGGCATCCCGATAGTACAGTGTTAAAGTGTTGGGTTACAGTTTGGATCTGAGAATCTTGCTAAATTAAATTGGCAGTTCTGCCTAAATAAAGCATTTTTTTTGCTGTCTGGTTGGGAAAACTTGCTTCTTGCCCCCTCCCCCCCAAAAAAGTGTTTTTGATTAAAATTCTGTTACTCCCCCAATTTCTTAATTTAAGTCATGCCTCCCCGGCCCTCCTTCTGAATGCGCAACCCAATTACATAGTCAGTTTTTTTCAAGTTCATGGGGTCAGTAGACTGAACACAGTGAAGTGGAAGTTACATACAGAGCTGTTGCTAAAGGAGATCTGGCCAGGATTCACCCTGTGTTCTTTATGTTTGTATTTTCTTCTCCACTGATCTGGGCCCTGCTCTGAACAATGCCTCCCAAATGTGGGCAGACAGGGGGGACATGATTGAGGTCTTCAAGTACTTCAAGGGAATAAATAGGGTAAACGCGGAGGGGATCTTTAGACTAAAGCAGGGAGGTATCACTAGAGGGCATGGTTTGAAGGTGGAAGGGTGAGGGGGGAAAAGAGGAGGAGGTTTTTCACTGACAGGGTGGTGGACCCTTGGAATGCACTGCCTGGCGAGCTGGTTCAGAGATCCACAGTGGAGGGCTTCAAGAGAGGGTGGGAAAGACACAGAAAGTGGAAGTATCAGATGATGGCCTGGCCCAGGGGGGTGGGGATGGATGATAGGGGTTTCTGGAACACAAGTGGGGGGGAGGGCCTCGGCACCCAACTAGGGTTCTGAGGTTCGAGCAGACTCGATAGAACGTAAGGCCTAATCTGCTGGCAATTAGTATGTTAGTATGTTAGCTTCTTAGGGAATGGGTGCTGCCCCTGGTCTCTAAATGGGAAAGAGGGATTCCTTAGACTTCCAGGAATGGGGAAGGGTCATGCTATTCCTGCTTGTATTAGACATGGGTTTCTTGGGGGTGGATCACAGTGCATATAAACAAATTACTTGTGCCTGGTGCTTTATCCAAGAAATGTTCTACTGAACAGGGTACCACAAGCATAGGAAGCATTCTCAGACCACTACTGCTTGTTACTTGAATTTTTTAGTTATTCAGGCATCTTGCTTCATTAACTGGAACAGTAAAGCTGCTGAAGTCCAGGTGCAGGAAGCCTGGCTATACACAGCCTCTTCATCAGGGGGCGGTTATATTAGACATGCGCCGACTAAGGCAAGGCAATGGAAACTGGAGCCTGGGCAACTTATCTGTACTAGAAACACTGTCTATACCACTGTATTGGAAAGCATTTGCCCCAACCCTGTAGCCTTCTCAGACTGTCCCCAGCACTCCTCATTAGTGGTACTGGAACTACTGAAGGATCTCAGAATGTCACCTACTATGTGGGATATTACTTGATTGTGCGCACTTGGTATTCTTGGAGTAAAGGGGTCATTCAAGCATAAGGATTTATAAGCGAGAATATGCTTCCTCTACATGTGTGCGGGGTAGAGGAGATTCAGGACCCTTTCCTTTTTAGCTGCCCATTCATTGTGGAGGTCTGGACAATTGTGGCTACGGCCTGACAGGAACCTCTCTGTCTGATAGATAAAAACTGTTTTCTCTTTGGCATCTTCTTCCCTGAGTGGAGAATATTTCATACCAGCACCCTCGGTGTTATTTTTCTGCAGTTAAACAGCAATTGTTGCAAGCCCACTGTGCACTTTCCCTACAGAAGAAACTTGGTATCAGTAGTGAGATAGTATAGCAGCTACTAGCACATTGCAGCATATTGCTCAGGCTGAAGCCAGTTGTCCTTTCAGCAGTTCCAGGGAAGCTGGATGAGTTGCACATGGATCATGGAAAAAAGCAAAAGGTGCTTTATGAAGGTTTAGCTTAAGCTTCTCCTACCACCAGTTAGCTAGTCATTTTCCTTTGACTTTCCTTTTGATTATACAGTATATAAAAACTAAAGACCTTGGGTCTGATTCTCAGAGGGTCCCTAGGTCAGTGCAAGTTGGGTCAACCAACCCTGCACTGGATTTTGGTACGGTAGGGGTGCCGGCGCCAAAGTCCCCTGAGTTGCTGTAAGATGGATGGTGCACCAAACAACTGGCACATGGGAGGAGGTTGATGGAGGGTGCTGTGATCCTATTCTGCCTGTTGTAAAGCCACCCTGGGATGTGAATGTTGGGGGAGATTAAGTAAACCCCACATTCCAACCAGTATGTGGGAACGGTGACCTGTAGTTGCTGTATCAGGCTGTTTTGGAACCCTACCTGTCGCAGTGTCCTACAGTGCAACATGCAGTGGTGCTCAGGATGGCACAGACCCACAGATCATGGCAGCAACAGTGTCCTGTCCATGAACCTGTACTGGTAGACCTGCTGAGTACATACCCTGCCAGCTTGAAACAATTGCTTACAAGTGTATACTGCCCCTGGCTGCACTGTATGCGGTGCCGTGGTGTTACAGGATGGGCACCCACTGTCACAGCTTAGATGCCACCAATGCACAGTTCCATGTGTGCTGGCATATGTCATGGACAGATGCCAAAGGACCCCTGTGGGTGGGTAAAGCATGTCGAGACTCAGGTGGCAGACTGTGCCAGCACTACAGATTGCACAGTAAAGGAGGAGATGGATACAGGAGTGCGGCAGCGCCAGTCTGTCCACCATCCCATATTGTTGTGAACACTGCTTAGCGGCATGCATAGTGGGTTGTGAACACTGCTTCAGATGTCCAGTGCCACCTATGACTCTCTGGCTTTGTCCCAGAAGGACAAAAAGTCTAAAAAGAAGGCCTTTCTGTTTTGGTCCTTTCAGCCACAGCAACCTCAGCCGCAGCCTTAGCAGGGCAGTTTAAACACTGGTGTCCGAAACCCAAATTTGCCTGCCAGGGTCAAGAAAAGGGGTGCAGAGATGGTGCTGCCTCCAGGGTCCCTGCTTCTGGAGCCTCTCCAAGGCAATGCAGTGACAGGTTGTGGGGTGTCATTCCCCTTGCCATGCACTCTCTGTTCCATCTCCCGGTCTGGGGTTGGTTGCATCGCTTCTTACCACAGTAGTCCACCGTTAACTCAAACAAGTGGGTTCTGGAAATGGTGGGCAGTCAGTTGCCTGTGGATGACAAGGCTTTCCTGCTGTACTTGTTCCAGACACCCTGGCCACTCTGGAAATGTATTTAGGTATTTCTAGACTGGTTCCGAAATGGACTGGCTTTATATGATCTGAACCAGTTCACGTGAAAGCGCAAGTTCTGGATCACCACTCTGAGTCAGATCATTCCATCTTTGGAGCTGGCATATTTTCTGCTCCCTAGACCTCCAGGATGCATCGTTCTACGTACCAGCCTGTCTCATAGCTGGTACTTCAAACAACATGAAGTCTTGCTATATTATGACAATTGCAGTTTGTCCCACCATTAGAACTGCTCCAGAGGTGAAAGAGTTAACTCCCATTCTAAGAATGGAACTTGGAGCTCGAGCTCGGATAGAGAAGCTCTGTCTGGGTTATTTCAAACTCAAACTGTCAGATTCTTTGCTCCGCCTCACTGAACAGTGCTCCGGAGATTTCTCCTACTGCTTGGTTCATTTCTCGGTTTAAACTGTGTTTTCTCAGTTCAAATCAACCGAGAATATTATTATTTTAACCGCAAAACCGATCGGTTCAAGCTCTGTCTGTGGTATTGTAAGTAATTACAGTTTATTTTCTGTGTGGAACTTGTAAATGTTATCGGTTCGGTTTTGAACCGATCAGCTTGTTTTAAAACTTGAAATTGAAGGTTTTAGAGTGCGGTTCCCGTTCTTATCGGTTCTAAAAAGCAGTTTCATTACGTTTTCCAAGACCCTGTGACGGTTAGGAACCGATAAGGGTGTCTTGCCTGGCACTGCCGCTAAAAGGGCAAGTTTTGGTTAGGCTGGCATTATGTCTGAGAAACCCAAAAGAAAACCGGGCCCACTGGGTTTCAACACTGTGATGTCTGTGGGGAAGTCTTTGCCAAGGCTGACCCACACACCACATGTGTATATTGTCTGGGGTTTGACCACCTCAATTCAGACTGCCAGATTTGTAAAAATTTCCCTGCAGCCACCCTGGATAAGAGAGTTGGCAGGCTCAGGGAACGAGAGGCCAAAAAGTCCGCTGACCCGGATGGCCAGCCCGGTTCGGTGCCAACCGAACCGGAGGGAGTGCCCTCTGACCAGGGCGAGACTTCCTCGGGCAAACGTAAAGCTGGCTCGGAGGGGCCAGTTCCAGTAAAGAAAACAAGAAAATCAGCAGGTGTGGAGCCCAAAATTTCTTCTCCAACTGCTGCAGAGATAGCAAGAGCTATTCAGATTGTCCAGTCACTTTCTCCGGTTCCGTCCAAACCGCCACTGTCTGGTAAAAGGTCGGTTCGGTCGGTTCCACCGTTCAGGAATATGATGTTGAAGAGTTTTATGAACCAGAGGAGGGGAGGATGATTATGAACAGTATGAATGTGACTTGGAGGGTCTGGTGTGCCCACTGAACCGGACATCTCCCCAGACAGACCTTTGAATCTCCCCTCGCTTTCTGAGTCCCCTCTCACTTTATGTTTTAAAAAAGTTGCTGAAACCCTCCAGCTCCCATTGGAGGAAGCTGTGGATGAGCAAGAGGAACCTGATTTTGTAGAAATGATGGATATTCCAGAGTCTAGGAGGTTGTCTATTCCCTTGCATAAATCATTTAGGAAACAAACAATAAAAATTTTAAAAACTCCTAATTCTGTGCCTCCTGTGGACAAAAAGATGGACAGGAGGTACACTCTATCAGGTCCTGATACAGAATTCCTTTCACAGCAATGCAGTCACGTTGGTGTGGTTCAGGCTGCAGCCTGTGATAAAGCTAATATTCCCTTGGCTTCACATCCTCCTGACAAGGATTCCAGGAAGATTGATGCCATGGCTAAAAACAATACATGGCAGCCCCTTGGGACTCAGGCAAGCAAATTACATGGCTTATGTAGCAAGGTATCAAAAATCTAGATGGGACACTGTCATGACTTTGGCCAAACAGGCCTCTGGCCAGCTTGCTAATGAGCTGGAACAGGTGGCTGCTGATGGCATTGAGGCATCTAAGGTGCACTTTCATGCTGCTGTGGATTTTAATGATGTATCCTCTAGAGTCATGGCTACGTGTGTAGCTTTTTGTAGGTTGGCCTGGCTCAGGTGTACTAGCTTGTCACAGGATACCCAGACTAAGGCTATGGATTTTCCTGTAGGTTGGAAATTCTCTGTTTGGGGAGCAGACAGAGAATTATATGAAGAAAATGGATGAATATAGACTACTCTATAAGAGTGCTCAGGCTAAGGTGCGGCAAGTCACCTCAGAGGCAGACCCCAGGGTAGAGGTAGGCCTTTTCACAGGCCTTTTACCAAACCCAGGCCTCCTCTGCTTATGCTCAGAGGGGTTCTTCAGAGGGAGAGGCAGACGGGGTGTGGGCAGGCCTGCTCCCACCCCTCAGCCTAAAGCACCTGCCAAACAGACACCCTGATGGGGTGCCCAGGGCCGATTCTCCTTTACCTGTAGGGGGCAGGTTGGCTTACTTCGTTCAGAACTGGGTGTCTCTAACTTCACACAAGTGGGTCCTGGAAGTAGTAAGCCAGGGTCTGGTTCTCAGCTTCAAAAAGTTCCCAAAGATGAGAATCAGATCTTTCCCACCTGCAAACTCTTTAGAGACCTTTACTTTAGAAACAGAAGTCTCAACCCTCCTGGCTCTCAGAGCTGTAGAAAGGGTTTCTCCCCTACACCAGGGCAAGGGTCTGTACTCCAGATATTTCCTTACCCCAAAAAAGACAGGAGAATGGTGGCCCATTTTAGACCTGAGATATCTGAACAAACACCTTTTGAAACCAAAGTTCAGAATGGTAACTCTGGCAATGATTTTACTCTCTCTAAGGCCAGGGACTGGCTAGCCTCCTGGACCTCAAGGATGCCTATTTTCAAGCCTAATCAGAAGCTCCCCGAAAGTACCTCAGATTCGAACTGCCCTCAGGTCACTACCAGTTCAGAGCAATGCCCTTCGGCCTCACTTCTGCCCCAAGGGTGTTCACAAAATGTCTGGCAGTAGCAGTTGCTCATTTAAGAAGGCAAAGGATTGCTGTCTTTCCCGATCTGGACGACTGGCTCATTGTAGGCCAGTCCCCAGAACAGGTAAAATCTCACCTGCAAGTTACCCAGCAGCTGCTCACCTCCCTGGGCTTCTTGCTCAATCTCCCAAAGTCAGTTCTGGAACCAGTTCAGGTGCTCACCTTCATAGGTGCAGAATTGGACACAAAGCAGGCCAGAGCCTTCCTACCCTTAGAGAGGGTAAGGAACTTGGTGGCTCTGGCCTCCTCCTTCACTCTGCAGGTCTCGACCAGCAAGACACTTTTGCAGCTCCTGGGCACATGGCTGCGTCCACAGCTGTAGTGCAAGGAGCAAGATTTCAGATGAGGGACATTCAGTTTCACTTGAGAGCCTTTTGGTCTCAGAGAAGAGACCCCTTTCCAAGTTGGTCCCAGTGACCCGAACCCTGATCCAGGCCTCCAGTGGTGGCAGGATCAGAGCATTTTAAGACTGGGGTCCCTTCATTCCTCTGTCTCACTCCTTGACCCTCACTACGGATGCTTCCTCCTAGGGTGGGAGCCCACATGGGCGACCTCTCCACTCAGGGAGGTGGTCCCTCAGGAATCTCTGCTCCACATCAATTTGCTGGAACTCAGAGCTGTCTTTTTAGCACTTCAAGTGTTTTCTGCGTCTGTTCAGAACAAAGTGGTACAAGTCAGAACAGACAACACCACAACAATGTGGTACATCAACAAGCAGGGGGCACTCGGTCTTCGGCCTTGTGCACTGAGGCAATGAAGTTGTGGTCTCTGGCCTATTCCCTGAACACTTCCCTCATAGCAGTTCACCTTCCAGGAAAGGACAATGTCCTAGCAGATGCTCTCAGCAGGATTTCCCAGGGCCATCACGAATGGTCTCTGGATCCTCAAGTACTGGGGATAGTTTTTGCCAGATGGGGCACCCCTCAGATAGATCTTTTTGCAGCCCCAGACAATCACCAACTTCCACTGTTCTGTTGCAGGCCCCCAGTGTTGGGCTCAGTCCCCCTGGATGCCTTTCTCTTAGATTGGGAAGGGAAGTTTCTTTATGCCTTCCCCCTTCCCTCTCCTATTCAAGGTGCTAGTCAAAATCAGATCCCAGCCTTGCAGGGTGATTCTGATTGCCCCAGATTGGCCAGGCAGCCCTGGTACCACTCCTTCTGTCCCTAGCAGTCCATCTTCCCCTGTGTCTCCCCAGGAATCACAACCTGTTAACCTGTGCCCAGGGGAGAGTTTGGTATCCGAACCTCAAATCCCTCAACCTCAAGGCCTGGCTCTTGAGGAGTTAGAATTTGCTGACCTACACCTTTCTCAGGGTGTTCTTGAAATCCTAAAGGCTTCTAGGAAGCCTTCCACTAGAGGCTACTTATAATTCTAAGTGGAAAAGGTTTTCCATTTGGTGTTCTAGGAAACATATTTCCCGGAATCTGCTGATTTGCCCATTGTTTTGGACTATATGGTCCATCTTAATTCTTTAGGCCTGAGACCGCTACCCTGAAAGTACATTTGGCAGCTGTCTCTGCTTTTGTGTCAGCAGGAAAGCCCTCCTCTCTTCCGCTCACCCTGTATTTTCCAAGTTTTTAAAGGATTACTTCATACTAATCCACCTTTAGGGATCTGGCCCCTGCCTGGGACTTAATGTTTGCATTGCCCAGTTAATGCAACCCCTTTGAACCTCTGTCTTCTGCAGAGCTTAAGTACTGAACTTGGAAAACTGTTTTCCTAGTGGCTATCACTTCTGCCAGGCGCATAAGTGAGTTGCAAGCCTTGTCAGTAGAAACTGACTTTATTTCTTTCCACAGGGATAAGGTAGTCCTCAGGACTAACAGGAAGTTTTTGCCTAAGTTGGTTTCAGATTTCCATCTTAATCAATCTAGCTCCCTTCCAGTGTTTTTCACTGAACATTCCTCCTCTGGCGAGAGGAGGTTGCACAGTTTAGATGTTAAGAGGGCCTTAAGTTGCTATATAGAACGTACCAAGGGTCACAGGTTCGAATCCCTCCAACTTTTTCTCACTTATGGTGAGGTCGGAAAAGGGAGACCTGCCACTAAGAGATCAATTGCCAGGTGGATTGTCTCTTGTATCCAATTTGTTATCAGAAACTGGGGAAAGTTCCCCTCTGGCCTGAGGGCTCATTCTACCAGAGGTACAGCCGCTGCCTCTAGCTGCTGCCAGAGACATCCCTATCTTAGAGATATGTCAAGCAGCTACCTGGAAAACGCAGACACTTTCACCAAGCATTACTCCTGGATGTCCAGGCCAGGAGAGATGCTCGGTTTGGCACAGCTGTGCTTCAGAGCCTATTCCTAAGTAGGTTCTGTCCCTCCTCCATGGAGGTACTGCTGTAGTCTGCAATTGTCATAATATAGCAAGACTTCATGTTGTTTGAAGAAAAAATTACTCACCTTAGTAATGTTGTTTCTTCTAATGGAGTCTTACTATATTATGACCTCCCCACCAGCCTGCCCCTCTCAGAACTTCTACTTGGGTATGGGGTGGGCAGCCTAGTGTGGGCGCTAGTTATGCCCATTATATGTTTTCCACCCCTTCTTGGTGTTTTGGGGTGTGGTGTTTTTATTTTATCTTATATTATTGCTTATATTATATTATTACTTCTGGTCCCCTGACTTGAGTCTTTGTGTTGGGACCAGGAATATGTGTTAATTGTCAGGTAGCCAGTTGGCTAGTGTAGGTTACAGCTTCCACACAGACCTTAGTGAGTTTTGCTCATAAAGATCTGACAGTTTGGGTTTGAAATAACCCAGACAGAGCTTCTCTAACCGAGCTCACGCTCCCAAGTTCCATTCTTAGAATGGAGTTAACTCTTTCACCTCGGAGCAGTTCTAATGGTGGGACAAACTGCAATTGTCATAATATAGCAAGACTCCATTAGAAGAAACAACATTACTAAGGTGAGTAATTTTTCCTTTTGGTTCCATTCAGAGGGATCCTGTACCAGTTCTAGGTTATTCCCTTGGGCCTGTTGTCCACACCCAGGGTCTCTTCACCAAGTGCATGGCAGTGGTGGCAGTGGCCTTTCTGCAGCACAAGGGCGTCAGGGTATACCCCTACCTGGATGACTGGCTGATAACTGGATCATCCAAGGAGGCTGTGGAAAGGTCCAGAGGTCTGGCCAGTTAGACCAGTCAGGACTTAGGCCTCCTGGTCAAGTCAGAGCTGGTCCCATCACAGGTGATCAAGTCTGTCGAGTCGGAACTAGACTCCCTGTCATGGCATGAATACTGTCCTTGACACTGAATATGTAAATTGTAAAATTGAAATGCTTCTTGTTAGCAATTGATTGTTGTTGTTTGTAACCTGCCCGATTTGGATATCATTGAAAAAAGGGCTCTTGAGCGCAAAGGCCTTTACAAACACAATAAATAAAAATAAGTAAAATCTACTGAAACCAGAATGTGACATAAATCAGTCTTTCCAGCTGCAAAAATTCCCCTATGAAAATAGTGGTACTATCAGTAGCAACCAGCCAGTAAGTCGGCTTTTTAAGATGTATTCCCTTGTGTGATGGTAATAATGTCATACTGCGTGTAGCCACCTGGTAACCAATATGTACCTGTAATTCAGTTTGCATTACAAAAAGATATACAAGTGATATTTTAAATGCATAAAACATGAAATGAAAAGGTTGTTTTCTGCCGAGTGTTCTGCATTAAACTGCTTCTTCCTTAGCCAGGAGGTAGTGTACGGTATTTCATTTTGGATTCCTGTTTACGCCATATGTTAGCGGCACCTGGGAGACCTACAAAATCAGATTTCACATAGCTCTACTTAATTAAGAAGTAAAATATCCAGTTTAAAGAGCTAGTGCAGTATTCAGTAATTGATTCAGAATATTAATAACATTTTAGGAGAGCTGTTACTGTATTTACTTGTAAGGCAGTTGTGCTTACTTGTAATGCGTGTAGTCCAAAGCACACTATTGTATGGTACTACTGTCTGTATATGATATCCTATTCTCGCTCAATAAAACTGGACTTTTTGATGCAAGAATATTAATAACATTTTGAAACTACCTTTCCATTTTTATATTTGAAATATAATTTATTTTTTTCTATTAGTTGGAAGACTTTTTGCTCAATCATGGTTTGATGTGCAGAACTACCCTTCACTTGAAGGTTGAGATAACTAGTGGACTACCCAGATTACCTCATCAGCATTGTGATCTCTCCCGGATTAACTCATAAGCATTGTGACCTCTCTCTGATTATCTCATCAGCATTGTGACCTCACCCTGATTCTCATCAGCATTGTGACCTCACCCTGATTACCTCATCAGCATTGTGACCTCACCCTGCTTATCTCACCAGCATTGTGACCTCGCCCTGATTACCTCATCAGCATTGTGACCTCACCGATTCTCATCAGCATTGTGACCTCACCCTGATTACCTCATCAGCATTGTGACCTCACCCTGATTATCTCACCAGCATTGTGACCTCACCCTGATTATCTCACCAGGATTGTGACCTCACCCTGATTACCTCATCAGCATTGTGACCTCACCGATTCTCATCAGCATTGTGACCTCACCCTGATTACCTCATCAGCATTGTGACCTCACCCTGATTATCTCACCAGCATTGTGACCTCACCCTGATTACCTCATCAGCATTGCGACCTCACCGATTTTCATCAGCATTGTGACCTCATCCTGATTATCTCATCAGCATTGTGACCTCACCCTGATTATCTCACCAGCATTGTGACCTCACCCTGATTATCTCATCAGCATTGTGACCTCACCCTGATTATCTCACCAGCATTGTGACCTCACCCTGATTACCTCATCAGCATTGTGACCTCACCGATTCTCATCAGCATTGTGACCTCACCCTGATTATCTCATCAGCATTGTGACCTCACCCTGCTTATCTCACCAGCATTGTGACCTCACCCTGATTACTTCATCAGCATTGTAACCTCACCCTGATTCTCATCAGCATTGTGAGCTCACCCTGATTACCTGATCAGCATTGCAGGGTTTTATTTAACTCTAAAAATTGATTAGCGTTTTGCTCATAAAAGTTCTAAAACATTGTGAAAATGCATAGCACTTGCCTCACTGTGTTTAACAAACATAACACTTCTAGAAGACCTATATAAATACTTTCTGTACAGTTAGTATTGTCCCAAGAAAAAAACTGCTAATCAATTATTTAAAACCCTGCATTGTGACCTCACCCTGATTATCTTATCAGCATTGTGACCTCACCATATGTGACATTACAACTGACTTGTGAGGCGCCAGTTATCCGTCAGTTTGATTGATCACTTGTGATGTCACAACCGTTAGGTCAGATGATGTAATGAGGGTATTTGCACCATATATGTAAAGGACTGGAATGGTGATCACATGTCCGCAAATGCGATTTTCAAACTCAGCTATTCCACACTAAGTCTTCCCTCAAAAAAGTGGCCTGTGCAGTGCTGCTACTACAAAAAGGTCAAAGTTCCAGCCACTCAAGTGGTTTTTCAAAAAATCCTTTTATTTTCATATATATATTTTTTCGAATATCCATAATATCCTTATTCCCAACGTTTCACCTGCACATCAGGCTTCTTCAGGGAGGATCGAAATTCAAAACAGTCAAAAAAGGGGTTTTTCAAAATGCATATTTTTTTTTTAAACAGGATAAAATATTTTTATTCTTGTTGATATAATTGCACATAATGCATATTATGGTGCAGGGCTTTATGCTGCATTCAGCATCTCGCCGATGTATGGTCTAAGTACTTTCCTAGAATATAAGCAGTCAGTTATCTTGTACTGTTGTCTTTCAGAAGTTCAATATATCTAACCGCTCTAAACCTTGCCCGAAGGGGGCATACTGTGGGACGTTCCCCATGGAACTAGATACACCACCGATATTCAATCAGTTACACCAAGTGCATACATTATGTACTTAAATATTTTTCATTCACAGTGTTAAACTTGATATTCTCTAGTTACTTTATTCTTAGCATGGTTATATTCTCTCAGATATCATCTTGCTTCAGTGCATAATGCTCATACCTTGTTTTATCTAGTAAGCATTCCTTTTGGAGTTTGTAACTTGTTCATACTGCAGGACCCATGTTTCCTTCTAATAGTTTTACAGAAAAGGGTTAGAAGTTACTTTATAGGTGAGGAATATTCCCATTTATAACATATTATTCTAGTTATGAGAACACTAAACTTAACTTTGTTCAGTTATAAATACTGGGTGCAAGAACCTGGTTGCTATTTCAAAGCTTATGTGTCCCCTAAATTAATTTTAAAATATGAAGTTGAAAAATGTTATATGTGGCGATACTGAACGATTACGGCCAGATCATTTTGCTGCGTGGCTTTTAGAGACTGCTCGGTGCTGTGTCTCGGAGCACTGTGCAAGTGACAAACAGCTGTTACCTACCACCTACCAGAAAGGCAACCCAAGGCTAACCAAGAGACAGAAATAAATGAAGCAGAGACCATACGTATTGAACTGAAATCATTTATCTAATTTAAAATGAACGCCTCACACCTTACATTGTGAGATTGCACAGTACAAAAAAAAGTAAACAGTAGACTAATCAGACATCAGATCATTTGGGTAACCTGTCCTGAACCAGGTTCTGTATTGTGCTGCATTAGGAGTACTTTAGATGATTAGGAGGTGTTCGCCCCCCACAGCCCCCGCTCTTTTTTTTTTTTTGTATTTGTCCTACTTATTTGTGCATTGATATTATTGTTTCTTTCTTTCTTCTGTGGGGGCGCTCCACCCCCAACACCCCCTGGGTTATATGTTCTGTTGTTTTTCGGACAACTTGTTTTTCGTGACCAGACCGGAAGAGGTGTGACTAAAAGCACGACTTTTAGCTGAGCCAGGTACCGTATAACTTTTTGTTTTTCATGCGCAACTGGCCGTAATCCTTCAATATCACCTTATATGTTATGCAAACAAATTTATTTTCTTGCCATTTCTTTCACAAAACTAACCTTGTTTAGTATGTTCTGTCACTTTTCTGGGGCCTTTTCATTGCACAAGCTTCTCATGCTCTGTAACAGCATGTTAGTATCACATTAGTTTCTGTTTTTTTATCTGAAATTATAAGCCTTGCACCACCGCATTTTCAACCCATATTTTCACTTGAAATGTGTATTACTGTATACATACAGTGCTATAAGATTAGTGCTTTACTCTTTGTTGCTGCATCACAGTGTGTTTGCAAAGTTTTAACATAACACTGTCTGTTGGGAAAAACAGTATGCCATTTAGTTACAACTGATACAACTAAATTAATGGGGGTTAGTACTGTTGCACTGTAGTGCAGGCTTACCTCAAGGGGTGTCTGCCTGTCTGCTACTCTCTGATCTGCACAGAGCTGAAGACTGGTTGATATTTATGTGTTTGTGGGCTAAAGGGCGTCGGCCAGCAAACAGTACCAGGATCAAGGAAGTGATCCTAAAAGCAGTGCATGCTGGACGGTTGCTAGGCAACCACAGGGGCATGTCAAGACATGCGCTTTCTGCCCCTAAAGCCCACATAGTTGTATTTGAAACAGGTGTGGAGTGTGTAATCTCCATGTAAGTGTGGCTGGTTGCAAGCGCAAAGTTAATGTTTTTTTGTTCCTGTGTGCATTTTTCTTTTAAATGTATGTATGACTTTTCCAATGGATTAAGGTATCCCTAAGTCTTGTTACTAGATATTTAGTTTTCACTCCCAGGTACAATTTATGTATATAGTTACTGTTGCCACATACAGTATATTCAAGTGGCTGCTTGGTCTCCAGTAGTGTTGTTTTCAATATGGTATCTCCGTTATTAAAATGTACACGATTTCCTTGCAACTCAGTTCCACACTATATTGCTTAGAGCAGGATTTCTCAAATGGTGAGGCCAGCCTCCCAAGGGAGGCCACAACCTATTCCAGGGGAGCTCAAGCAAGCCTTAAAATGTACTATATTTAAATGTCAAGTTTTGGATGCTTTGTGTGGAAGGATGCAGCAAACTGAAAGCGAATAATGGCATACGAATTTATGTGCAGAATGATTAGGAGGAAAACGCACTCAATACTTGTTTCTTAGTATGATATGGGGGAAGCTGAATGGAGGAAATACAATTCTTGGAAACAAATGCAAAATAATACGAATGAATAGGAATAAGATAACAATTGACCCATTATACTGGCTGCATAAAAGCACAGCTACATAGGCTAAGCAGAGAGATACTAGGAGCAAGGCCAGGAGGGAGCAAAATGGTCCCTGAGAAGGTGTTTAAGAGCAGGGTAAAACTGACAAAGAAAACAGTCTGACTCATGGAGATATTGCAACAAGGGGTAAATAGGACCAAAACTCAGAAGTGTGGAGTGAGTAGGCTGACCTGGAGAGGGAGGTTGTAGAGAGGGAGAATAATAGCATCAATAAAATGAGAACAAACTCAACTACTCAAATGCACTTCATTGTATTCTTCCGGTAATGTGCAAAGTATGATAGTTGTTCTAACTATGGGGAGGTCCAAAATTATTTCTGTATTGGGGGAGGCTCAAGATCTTTTCCAAGGCTTGGGGGAGGCTCACTATGACAAAGTGTGAGAACTCCTGGCTTAGAGCTATCAATAAGCAGGCTCACCATTCCACACCTGTCTCTTTCCTATAAGTATACTTCATTATTAGGTAACACTTCTATCAGGGAGGCAGTATAGCACAATGGTTTAAGGCTCTGAGCTGCAAATCTGGAGACCTGGGTTTGAATCCCACAGCCCCCACTTACGTACTATGTGACCCTGAGCAAGTCACTTAACTTCCCTGTGCTCCCAGGTCGCACCTGTAAACCAGCCTTCAGTTTAGTGTGCCACTTCTGGTTAAACAATTGAAGATTTGATAGTGTCCAAGTATAATGTTAGGCATAAAGTTTCTATATTAAAAATTTATGTGGCAAAAAATACTTGTGAAAACGGAGGTCACCAGTCCTGCTCGGGGTCACTGAACACTGGTAGCTAGTTTTGGGCAAGTGCAAGCAAATACCTAGTTGTGCTGCAGTATGTGTATTGGTATAGTCAGGAGTGACTGCCCACTGGCTGTGCAGACATAGGAGAATAGGTGCGGAGGCGGGGTTGGGGTTTGTAATGTATTTATCTAGCACCCTCAACAAAATGGTCTCCAGGTATTCTCCAAATGGGCCGCCTGGATGAATGGCAGGCCAAGTTACTGATAAACACATCCCCCAAGATACTGGTGTTTTATGGACTACCCAAAATACACAAAAATCCTACGATCCCACCAGCTAGGCCTGTAGTGTCAGGCAGTGAATCTTTCCTTGAGGCAGCATCCAACTTTGTAAATCACTGTGCCAAACAAGCAGCACCCTTAATGAACAGTTACTTACGTGACACTAATGATGTGATTAAACTCATACAGAGTCTCAGCACTACTATTGACTCTCAGAATGTTATCCTTTGCACCGTGGATGTAAAGGAGCTTTATACCAGCATACCACATGAAGAGGGCCTGAGTACACTAGAAATAGGTCTTAAAGTTCGGGATAAGCATACTCCACCAAACAGCACATTGCTAGAACTTGTACGTCTAGTACTCTATAAAAACTATTTGAAATGTAATGGAACTTACTACAGAGAGACACAAGGGACTGCAATGGGCAGTACCATGGCTCCCACCTATGCCAATTTATACATGGAACACTTCAAAACTCTCCATCAGCAATCCCATGTACAACCCCTTCTATAAACACATCATAGGTTATAAGAGATACACTGATGATGTGCTGATCATCTGGGGTGGGAACGTTTGACCGCCGGTCATGAAGGGATACCTTATTCAGACCTACTCCTTTACAAACATGACAACAAAATTGAACACACACTCTATAGAAAACCCACAGACAGAAGCACACTATTACACGCACAAAGCTACCACCCCTCACATCTGGTCCAGAGCATCCCCTATTCACAAATCCCGAGGGTTAAACGCAATTGCAGTAACACTAACATGCAAGAAGAGGGATACCAGGACAAGGCAAAAAGATTCCACAACAGAGGTTATGGGAAAAGAACAATCACTAAAGCAGTTCAGAGAACAAACAACCCTGCAGAATGCAGACGTGGAAGAAGTGAGGATGAGGCTTAATGTAACAGAATAGTATTACCTCTAACTTACTCAATATTTACAGAACCAATCAAGAATATATTTTTTAAACATTGGGACACCTTGAGGCCTACACTTGTTCCAGAACTACAGACTAAACCTATAGTGGCATTAAAACGAGTCAAAACTCTCAGAGATAGGTTAGTACATTCCGAACAAAAACCCTTAACAACAACAAAAGGCCAACTGCTGCTTGGACCCCTAAAACCCGGGATGCAACCTTGTGGTCGGTGCTGCCATTGCAACAACACTTATAAAAAAAAGTTAAATTAAACATCCAAATGGAAACTGAACAAGTAGCATTAAAACACATATAAATTGTGATACAGACCATGTTGTTTGCTTTTTAACCTGCCCATGTTCTAAAATGTATATAGGACAGACTACTAGGTCCCTGAAATTTAGAATAGCAGAGCATAAGAGCAACATATGCCAAGAAATGAGACATCCCCAGTAGCAATCCATTTTGTAGAAGCAGGGCACAATGCAGCTTCTCTTAAATTCTGGGGAGTAGAGCATGTAGACCCCCCAGATAGAGGGGGCAACTGGAGTAAACATTTGGAATATAGAGAGATGTACTGGATCTACACATTACATACAACCAGTGATAGATTTGGACTGAATGAAGATGAGAACTGGGGGGGCCTGTTGGTAAAAGCCACCTTAGGCCCTCGACTCACATACATTATGGAGAATACCTGGGGACCATTTTGTTGAGGGTGCTGGTTAAATACATTACAAACCCCAACCCCCCCCCTCCCCCCATCTATTCTCCTTTGCCTGCACAGCCAGTGGGCTGTCACTCCTGACTATACCAATACACATACTGTAGCACAACTAGGTCTTTGCTTGCACTTGCCCAAAACTAGCTACCAGTGGTCGGTGACCCCGAGCAGGACTGGTGACCTCTGTTTTTCCAAGTATCTTTTGCCACATACATTTTTAATATATAAACTTTATGCCTAACATTACGCTTTAACACTATCAAATCTGATAGAAAGGTTACCTAATAATGAAGTATACTTACAGGAAAGAGACAGGCGTGGAATGGTGAGCATGCTTATTGATAGCTCTAAGCAATCTGGTGTGGAACTGAGCTGCAAGGAAATCATGTACATTTTAATAATGGAGATACCATATTGAAAACATTAACACTACTGGAGACCAAGCAGCCACTCGAATATACTGTACGTGGCATCAGTAACTATATACATAAATTGTACCTGGGAGTTAAAACTAAATATCTAGTAACCAAACATAGGGATACCTTAATCCATTGGAAAAGTCATAAATTTAAAAGAAAAATGCACACTGGAACAAAAAAAACATTTTATTTATTTTTTATTTATTTTATTAGAATTTCGGATAAATACTTTTCAGCCAATGGCTCTTTTACAAAGGTTCCACGTTAGTATACAAAGAATAGAAGTACAGTTTGTGTGAGCTTAGCAGGCAAGCAGTTGGAATACAAAATTCAGTACAGGGTATTTCAAACACCATGAAGTCTTGCTATATTATAACAATAGCAGTCAGCCACTGCAGCTGAACTGCCCCGGAGAGGAAGGAGTTAACTCCAGAGGATCTGGAGTTCTACAGCGCGAGGGCGCTGTGCCAAAGCTCTATCTGGCCAGTTTCAAATGAAACTGTCAGATTCTTTACTCCGCTCCACTGAACAGTCGCTCCGGAGATCAGCTCCTTCAGCTCGGTTCATTCTCGGTTCAGCGAGTATTTTTGTTTATTTGAACGGCAAAAGTATTTATTTTACCGCATTTCGGTTAAAACCTCTATCTAGTAAACCGTAAGTACAAATTTAAAGTCTGTGTGAAATTCAATTATCGGTTCGGTTTTGAACCGATCGGTTTGCTGATTTTAACATTTTGAAGTGTTTGGTTGGGCTTTGAGTGCGGTTCCGGTTCTTATCGGTTCTAAAAACCTGTTTTTAAATAGGTTTTTCAAATACCGTGACACAGTTAGGAACCGATAAGGGTGTCTTGCCTGTACGCTGCCGTTTAAAGGGCAAGTTTTGGATAGGCTGGCATTATGTCTGAGAAACCCAAAGAAAAACCGGGCCACTGGGTTTCAACACTGTGATGTCTGTGGGAAGCCTTTGCCAAGGCTGACCCACACCACTGTGTCTATTGTTTGGGGCTGACCACCTCCTGTCAGACTGCCAGGTGTATAAAATTTCCTCGGCCACCCTGGAAAAGAGATTGGGCGGCTCAGGGAGCGAGAGGCCAAAAAGTCCGCTGACCGGATGGCCAGCCTGGTCCAGCACCCACTGGACCAGAGGGTGCCTCTGACCAGGCGAGACTTCCTCGGGCAAAGAAGGCTGGTTCAGATGAACCAGTCCCAGTTAAAGGCAAAGAAATCAGTAGGTTGGAGTCCAAATTGTCTCTCAATTGCTGCAGAGATAGCTAAAGCCATTCAGATTGTCCAGTCACTGTCTCAGGGACCTGTCGAACCACCAACAGTTGGTAAAAGGTTGGTTTGTTCAGTTCCAGTGGTTCAGGAGTATGATGTTGAGGAATTTTATGAACCACAGGAGGGATGAGAATTTGATCAATATATGTGTGGCTGGGAGGGTCTGGACGTGCCCATTGAACCGGACATTTCTCCAGACAGACCTTTAGAATCTCTCCTATTCTGTCTGAGTCCCTTCTCATTTTATGTTTTACAAAAGGTTGCAGAAACCCTCCAGCTTCCTAGAGGAGGCTGTGGATGAGCAAGAGGAGCCTGATTATGTAGAAATGATGGATATACCAGAGTCTAGGAGGTTGTCTACTCCTTTGCATAAGTCATTTAGGAAGCAAACAACAAAGATTTTAAAAAATCCTCATTCTGTCCCTCCTGTAGATAAAAAAATGGACAGAAGGTATACTTTGTCAGGCTCTGATACAGACTTCCTCACTGAACAGTGTAGTCATGTAGGTGTGGTACAAGCTGCAGCCTGTGACAAGGCTAATATTCCCCTGGCCTCACATCCTCCTGATAAGGATTCCAGGAAGATTGATGCCATGGCGAAAAAAAACAGTATATGGCAGCTTCTTTGGGACTCAGGCAGGCAAATTATATGGCTTATGTAGCTAGATATCAGAAATCTAGATGGGACACAATATTGCAGTTAGCCAAGCAGGCCCATGGCCAGCTGGCTAGTGAGTTGGAACAGGTGGCTGCTGATGGCATTGAAGCCTCTAAAGTTCAATTTCATACTGCTGTTGATGTTAATGATGTCTCCTCTAGGGTCATGGCCACTTCTGTAGCTTTCCGTGGTTGGCATGGCTCAGATGCACTAATCTGTCCCAGGATACTCAGTCAAGGCTATGGATTTTCCTGTGTGGGAAATTCTCTGTTTGGGGAACAAACAGAAAACTATATGAAAAGATGGATGAATACAGAACTACCTACAAAAGTGCCAGAGCTAGGAGGCATGCCACTCCACAAAGGCACGCTTCAGAGGTAGGGCAGGCCTTTCCACAGGACTTTTACCAATTTCAAGCCTCCTCTGCTTTTACATGAGAGGGTTTCTTCAGAGGCAGGGGTAGGCGAGACACAAGTAAACCATCCCCTTCCCCTCAGCCTAAGGCTGCTGCCAAGCAGGCACCCTGATGGGGTGCCCAGGGCCGATTCTTCTGTACCAGTGGGGGGCAGGTTGGCTTATTTCAGCCAGAACTGGCTGTCCTTAACTTCAGACAGATGGGTTCTGGAGGTAATAAACCAGGGTCTGGTTCTCAGCTTCAAACAGTTTCCAAAGATGAGAGCCAGACATTTTCCACCTGCAAATCCTTCAGAAGCCCTTGCTTTGGAAGCAGAGGTTTCTTCTCTTCTGGACTGCAAAGCAGTGGAAAGGGTCCCTCCTTGCCATCAGGGCAAGGGGCTATATTCAAGATACTTTCTTACCCCAAAAAAGACAGGAGAATGGCGGCCCATTCTAGATTTAAGGTACCTGAACAAGCATCTTTGAAACCAAAGTTCAAAATGTTAACTCTGACAATGATTTTGCCTCCATGAGGCCAGGGGACTGGTTAGCTTCCCTGGACCTCAAGGATACCTATTTTCATGTTCTGATCAGGCCTTCTCACGAAAGTACCTCAGGTTCGAACTACCCTCAGGCCACTACAGTTCAGGGCAATGCCTTCGCCCTTACCTCTGCGCCTAGGGCATTCACAAAATGTCTAGCTGTGGTAGTGGCTCATTTAAAAGGCAAGGGATTGCTGTGTTTCCCTACCTGGACGACTGGCTCATAGTGGGTCAGTCCCCAGATCAGGTAAAATCCCACTTGCAGTCACCCAGCAGCTTCTCACTTCCCTGGGATTCCTGCTGAATTTACCAAAGTCAGTTCTCGAACCAGTTCAGGTACTAACTTTCATAGGTGCAGAATTGAACACAAAGTTAGCCAGGCATTTCTCCCTCGGAAAGGGTAGACAGACTCATTGCCCTGGCATCCTCCTTTACCCTCTGGGTCTCTCGACCAGCAAGGCATTTTCTGCAACTCCTAGGGCACATGGCTGCTTCCACAGCTGTAGTGCAAGGAGCAAGATTCCAGATGAAGGACATTCAGTTCCATTTGAGGGCCTATTGGTCTCAAAGGAAGAACCCCCTTTCCAAACTGGTCCCAGTGACTCAAACTCTGATCCTGGCCCTCCACTGGTGGCAGGACCGAAGCAATCTAAAACAAGGGGTTCCCTTCATTCCCATTTCCCACTCCCTCACCCTCACCACGGATGCCTCCCTGTTAGGGTGGGGAGCTCACTTGGGCGACCTGTCCACTCAGGGAGTGTGGTCTCCTCAGGAATCTCTGCTCCACATCAATCTTTTGGAACTCAGAGCTGTCTTTTTAGCTCTTCAGGTATTTTCAGTTTCTGTCCAGAACAAAGTGGTTCAAGTCAGGACAGACAACACCACCACAATGTGGTACATCAACAAGCAAGGGGGCACTCGGTCATCAGCCTTGTGCACCGAAGCAATGAAGTTGTGGTCTCTGGCCTACTCCCCGAACACCTCCCTGATAGCAGTTCACCTCCCAGGGAAGGACAATGTCCTGGCGGATGCCCTCAGCAGAATTTCTCAGGGCCATCACGAATGGGCTCTGAATCCATAGGTGCTGGGGTCTGTCTTTGCCAGATGGGGCACCCCTCAGATAGATCTTTTCGCAGCCCCAGACAACCACCAACTTCCTCTGTTTTGTTGCAGGCCTCCAGTGCTGGGATCAGTCCCCCTGGACGCCTTTCTGTTGGACTGGAAAGGGAAGTTCCTGTATGCCTTTCCCCCTTTCCTCTTCTTTTCAGGGTACTAGTGAAAATCAGATCTCAGCCCTGCAAAGTGATTCTGATTGCCCCAGATTGGCCAGACAGCCCTGGTACCCTCTGCTTCTGTCCTTGACAGTCCACCCTGCCCTGAACCTGCCCAGAGTCCACGACTTGCTGGCCTGTGCACAGGGGAGAGTGTGGTATCCGGACCTCAAATCCCTCCATCTCAAGGCCTGGCTCTGAGGAGCTAGAATTTGCTGATTTACACCTTTCTCAAGGTGTCCTGGATATTTAAAGGCTTCAAGGAAGCCTTCCACTAAGCCACTTACAATTCTAAGTGGAAGAGGTTTTCCATCTGGTGCTCTGAGAGGCAGATTATTCCAGAATCCGCTGATCTTCCCATTTTATTGGACTGTTTGGTCCATTTAAATTCCCTAGGCCTTAGCCAGCTACCTTGAAGGTTCATCTGGCAGCTGTCTCTGCTTTTGTGTCAGCAGGAAGCCTGCCTCCTTTCTTCTCACCCTGTGTTTTCCAAGTTTTTAAAGGGTTGCTACTAACCCCCTTTTCGGGAACCAGCTCCTGCCTGGGACCTGAATGTTTGCATTGCTCAGTTAATGCAACCTCCCTTTGAGCCTCTGTCCTCAGCAGAGCTCAAGTATCTAACGGAAAACTGTTTTCCTAGTGGCTATCACTTCTGCCAGGCGCATAAGTGAATTACAGCCCTGTCAGTGGAAGAAGATTTTATTTCTTTCCACAGAGATAAGGTAGTCCTCAGGACTAATAGAGATTTTGCCTAAGGTTTTCAGATTTCCACCTGAACCAGTCCATCTCTCTCCCAATATTTTTCACTGAGCATTCTTCCTCAGGTGAGAGGAGACTGCACAGCTTGGACTTCAAAAGAGCCTTAAGCTACTATTTGGAACGCACCAAGGGTCACAGGTTCGAATCCCTCCAACTCTTCCGTACTTATGGCGAGGTTGGCAAGGGGAAACCTGCCACTAAGAGGACAATTGCAAGGTGGATTGTCTCTTGTATCCAATTTTGTTACCAAAAACTAGGTAGAGAACCCCCCTCAGGACTGAGGGCCCACTCCACCAGGGGTACAGCTGCGTCTCTAGCGGCTGCTAGAGACATTCCCATTCTGGAAATTTGTCAAGCTGCTACCTGGAAGACAGTTCACACTTTTACCAAGCATTATTCCCTGGATGTCCAGTCCAGGAGAGATGCTCGGTTTGGTACAGCTGTGCTTCAGAGCCTATTTCCTAAGTAGGTCCTGACCCTCCTCCATGGAGGTACTGCTGTGTAATCTGCTATTGTTATAATATAGCAAGACTTCATGGTGTTTGAAGAAAAAATTACTCACCTTAGTAATTGCTTTCTTCTCATGGAGTCTTGCTATATTATAACCACCCTCCCTCCTGCCCCTCTCAGAACTTCTACTTGGGTAGGGTGGCAAATTAGTGCAAGCACTGTGTCATGCCATTGTAGTTTTTTCCCTTTACCCTCTTTCTTTTAGGGTTAGGGAACTAGGTTGTTCGTTTAGGTAATATATTGGCCCCCTTCCTGGACTTGAGTCTTTGGGGGAAGGGGGGGTCCTAATGGTGCTTGTCAAGGGGGGAAAACTAATAATAATAATAATACCATTATTCATTGTTATTATGGTTATTGGTGTTTCTATTGTTGTTTTATTGTTGTTATTACTACTAGTAGGTAGCCATTTGGCTAGTGTAGAGCTTTCCACACAGACTTGTTGCTTAGTGTTAGCTTCGTAAAGATCTGACAGTTTCATTTGAAACTGGCCAGATAGAGCTTTGGCACAGCGCCCTCGCGCTGTAGAACTCCAGATCCTCTGGAGTTAACTCCTTCCTCTCCGGGGCAGTTCAGCTGCAGTGGCTGACTGCTATTGTTATAATATGGCAAGACTCCATGAGAAGAAAAGCAATTACTAAGGTGAGTAATTTTTTCACATGGTCTAAAAGCTACAGGTAATATAAATAACAGTTAGAACAACAAAATCACGCATACATTTATTTATTTATTAAATTTTGGTGACCGGGTAGGCCCACTGGGCCCCGAAGGTCCCTTTTTCAGGGGCGATCCGGGATAACAATACATGGTTTGATGCAGTGGAGAAACTTTTGGTCACAAGGTTATACAAGCATATGGTGGTTACAGACATGGTTATCATCATGACACAGTTTTGCCTTGCTGCTACATGGCGTAGTATTATACATGAAGTTGCATTTAGGATAAAGGTACCTAGGTGTCCTGAATCTAGATGGGGGTACCTGGGTCGGCTCACTTTTGGGAGGGTTTGATGCAGGAGTGGGGGGTACCTTATAAGTCGTGGCAGTGGCATGTGCTTATGTCAGTCATGTGAGACTTAAGTCTGGTGCGGAAGTTCCTAAGTGAGGAGGCCTCCTGCACCAGAGGAGGGAGCTTGTTCCACTGGCTGGGGGCTAGGCACGAGAAAGATCTGCCGCCAGCATTGGTCCTTATTCGGGGGACTTTCAGTAGTGTACGTTCTGATGTCCATAGTCTCCTGGGGTTATGTTTAATTGCTGTGGTTCCAGCTATGCTTGGTGGAGTTGGGGGTTTGAGTAGCTTGTAGGCCTGGACAAGCAAAGGGTATTGTAGGCGAGCGGCCAATGAGGGCCACCGGAGCTGGGCCAGTGTATCACAGTGGTGGCGTCTCGGGTGGTCCTGGTTAGCGAACCGAGCTATCTTGTTGTATAGGATTCGCATCCTGGAGACCTCTTGTTTTGCCATGCCCTGTATAATCGGAGTTGCATAGGTCAGGGTAGGGAGTAGGACACTTGTTGCAATGGAGAGCCTGGCCTCAGGGATGAGCTGGTCCTTGATTCGGTACAAGGTTCCAGGTTTGCGGTGTAGGGTCTTGGTGACCTGGTCCACGTGGTCCTTGAAGGCGATTGATTGGTCAAGAGTAATGCCTAATTATTTTAGGGATGGCACTACTTTGATGCTTTTGCCAGAGAGTGTGGTAAGTTGCAGGGATGTGGTCCTGTCGTGGCCCAATGATCTAGGCCCGAATAGCATTGCCTTGGTTTTGTCTGTGTTAAGTACCATTCTGTTCTCACACAGCCATGTCTCTAGGGATATGAGGTCCTTTTGGAGGAGGGGACCAAGAGCAGCCACATCGCCCAAGGGTCGGTAGATGACAGTGTCATCAGCGTACTGTACAACCGAGCTTTCCCCACAGTAGGTACTTAGTTGGTAAATAAGGAGAAAAGGAGGGTGCTGAGGATTAAGCCCTGAGGTACACCCTGTTTTAGAGGTAGTGGACCTGACATGGCCTCCTTCCAGGAGACCCTCTGTATCTGGCCTGATAAGTAGCTCCCAAACCACTTAAGAATGATGAGTCACAACAAATAATATTTACATGAATTAAAGCTGCCAGAAGGGCAACTCTGCACTTGCAACCAGCCACACTTACATGTAGACTACACACTCCACACCTGTTTCAAATACCACTATGTGGGCTTTAGGGGCAGAAAGCGCATGTCTTGTCATGCCCCTGTGGTTGCCTAGCAACCATCCAGCATGCACTGCTTTTAGGATCACTTCCTTGATCCTGGTACTGTTTGCTGGCCGCCGCCCCTTAGCCCACAAACACATAAATATCAACCAGTCTTCAGCTCTGTGCAGATCAGAGAGTAACAGACACACACACACACACACACTCGTTGAGGTAAATCTGCACTACAGTGCAACTGTACTGATCACATTAATTGAGTTGTATCATGAGGTTGTAACTAAATGGCATATTGTTTTTCCCCAACAGATAGTGTTATGTTAAAACTTTGCAAACACACTGTGATGCAGCACCAAAGAGTAAAACACTAATCTTATAGCATTGTAAGTATACAGTAATACACATTTCAAATGAAAATATGGGTTGAAAATGCGGTGGTGCAAGGTTTATAATTACAGATAAAAGAACAGAAACTAATGTGATACTAACATGCTGTTACAGAGCATAAGAAGCTTGTGCAATGAAAAGACCCCAGAAAAGTGATAGAACTTACAAAACAAGGTTAGTTTTGTGAAAGAAATGGCAAGAAAGTAAATTTGTTTGCATAACATGTTGCAACTTCATATTTTAAAATTAATTTAAGGGACACATAAGGTTTGAAATAGCAACCAGGTTCTTGCACCCAGTGTTTCTAACTGAACAAAGTTAAATTTAGTGTTCTCATAAACAGAATAATATATGTTATAAATGGGAATAGTCCTCACCTATAAAGTAACTTCTAACCCTTTTCTGTGAAACTATTAGAAGGAAACATGGGTCCTGCAGTATGAACAAGTTACAAACGCCAAAAGGAATGCTTACTAGATAAAACAAGGTACGAGAATTATGCACTGAAACAAGATGCTATCTGAGCGAATATAACCATGCTAAGAATAAAGCAACTAGAGAATATCAAGTTTAACACTGTGAATGAAAAATATTTATGTACATAATGGGTGCACTTGGTGTAACTGATTAAATATCGGTGGTGTATCTAGTTCCATGGGGAACCTCCCTCAGTATGTCCCCTTCGGGCAATGTTTAGAACTGTTAGATAAATTGAACTTCTGAAAGACAACAGTACAAGATAATTGATTGCTTATATTCTAGGAAAGTACTTAGACCATACATCGGCGAGATGCTGAATGTATCATAAAGCCCTGCACCATAATATGCATTATGTGCAATTATATCAATAAGAATAAAAATATTTTATTCTGTTTAAAAAAAATATGTATTTTGAAAAAACCCTTTGTTTGACTGTTTTGAATTTAGATTATCCCCTGAAGAAGCCTGATGTACAGGTGAAACGTTGGGAATAAGGATATTAATATTAGAAAAAATATATATGAAAATAAAAGGAATTTTTGAAAAACTACTTGAGTGGCTCGAACTTTGACCTTTTTGTATTGACATTTCCGTCTTCCCGGTCCTCGAATTACAACACTACTCATATTGGAAGGGAACCCACTTATCCGGCGAACTGACTCTATGCAGTGCTGCAGCAGATAGCGGCAGGCCTATTTTTAAATAGATCTGAACCAGAGGAAAGAAGAACATGGTCACACCAGACATGCAGCACGTAGGAAAAATGACACCAAAGCAACCTCAGGGTTCAAGTAACTGCAGAACCAAGTATTGCATGGCCCATGGATTCCAAGGACAGTAGTAATGAGGGATGCAGGTCCTCTAAATCAGAACCCACAGCTCGACCCCAAAGGAATGTTCTATCAAAAACACAGGTACCCCTAGCAGCCCACTGCCTCAGCTGTAGAGCCACTGCTTGCCATGCCGGCAACCTGGATTGGGGGCGATCTTGGGTCGGTAGGTGTCGGGGAGGGGGAGAATCAAGCATCCGGCGGACTGCTCTGCTGTCCTCTCAAGGAGGGAGGGCATGTCGTCTCTGCGGACGACTGCCACCATGTGGAAGCTGGGTGGAAATTTAGGTTGGAGCGGCATGAAAGGATGGTGCTGCAGGACTTGGGCAGCACCTGTTTGCGCGTGTTGGAGTGCGCGCCCCACCTAAGGAGTAAGAAAACAGGGGAAGAAATGTGGCGAGGCTGGCGTTTGATGCTCTGTGCGCTGACCCTCCACCCACAGCATCACCAGAATCCTGTCTGGCAACAGTTCTGGATGGGAGTATCTTGGGGTTGGGGCAGAAGAAGATGACCATCCCCTTCCTGGCCCCACCACGGGGGGCACAATCCGTAGCTAAATAAATTGGGACAGGTGCTGGGGAAGTGGTCACTGGTGGAGGGCGACGGGGACAGGGCAGAAGAGAGCCAAGCCTTCCCCAGCCAGGAGGATAAACCTTTTGCTCAGCAAAACAAAAAAACAAAAGGCACCCTTCCAATTTCTGACCCACTAGCTCATGTACCAACACTTTTAATTAACAACTGCCTGAATTCAACAAAATGTCCTTAGATTGAAATAAAAGCACTCTCTCTAGTTCTGTGATTCCAACATTTTACTTCTGTGTTCCCAGCGGTCTTCCATTTGTTTGCAGTTTCCAGCACAGCGATAGCCGGAAACAACAGCACAACTGTCATGATGTTGCTGTGGTAAGAGGACAGAAGTTTAACCTTATGGAACTTATCCAGTAGGTTAGCTTCTGACTTTTTAGTCCTTGAACTTCTGTGATTAGCCCTAGATAGGTCTGCCTCCTGGCAAAGTGTTGTTCTGTACATTACACCTACTACAGGGCAAAAACTCTTCTAACTGGCAGAAGAAGAAGTACATAAGAAATTAAAACAAAAATGGAGACCATCCCAGTGTCGTGGAGGGCTAAGATGCAAGCCACCTTACCCCCTGCAGACTAGGGGTGCCAGGTGTCAGCCAGGGTTAGAGAGTATTGAGTGTTTGGAGGACTGCTGTCCTGTCTTGGGGGAGGGGGTGGGGGAGACGTGCTGCGCTGCTCCTAGACTTCCACCACAAGGAGGTGTGGTGGCAGGGCAGTTGGTGCATCTCAATGGAGGCTGTTTGGCCTTTACACGCACGTGCATTTGTGGCACACCAGCTAGACGAGTGGGAAGACAAAGCAGAAGAAAACTGGTTCCTACTCATGAAACCCAACCCATGCCACTTCCCAGGACCCCCTCAACTGGATTGTGCTCAGGAAGGGGGATCAGGGGCCGGACCTCTCTCCTGGCCCTGCTGCAGGTGGGGGGAGTATCCGCAGGGGTAACTGAGGTAGGTCTTGGGGGAGGTGGTAGGTAGTTGCTGATTGGGTGGGGGGTGAGGGCTGATAGCCATGCTAGAGCCAGGGATGAAAGAAAGAGCTATGTGAAAAAAAATAATGGTGACTCGAGTTTTGCAATGCAGTTATATTGTTGGATTTCTCTTCAAGGGAATACAAGCCCTTTAAAGCTTTTACAGTTCATCATTATTCAGATGTTTGAAGTGTTGGTATCTACTTTGGTGTATAATTTATAAACCTACTCTTTTCACTTATTACAGTTTACTAGCGAAAACCTTTTTTTGAACTTCTACTCATTCCCAGGTTTTGAAATACATTTGTGACAGCCAGTCCATCAAGTCTGCACAAAAAGCTTTTGTCTGAATTTTCTGACTTCATATTGGCCTTGTTGTGATATTGCATGCTCTCCATGACAAGACACTTTGAAGTCACAAACTCAGAGCAAAATAGCAAAAGATCAGAAATTGTGAGGTCAGATCCGGACAGTAAGGTTGTTCCGAAACATGCAGTTGAATAAGTACTTATTAATGTGAAATTCTTGCTATTAGATTAAAGCCAAAAACCTAGAAAGTAAATAAAGGAAAATTCAACTGCCAAAAGTATTAAATGCTATCAAAACTTTTATTTCAGTGGATACATGATTCTGAAGCTTCTACAAAGAGATTCCTATCTACACAGCAACTTCTATTATTTTTGTAGTATGTGATAAAATAATCCTGTTGAAAAGAAAATGAGATGACCAAGATTTTGTGGTGCAACCTACTGAAAATTACCGTAACTTTGTGGTTGTAAGGGCTGTGTTCAACATCAGGTTACTCCGTAGAATTGGAGAGACTTGAACTGCATTGCTCTGAAGTTCTGACTCTCGTGATGTCATGTGAATATTTTCTCTCTTAGAAAAATACATGCACCCTTAATGTTATCAAGTGGGGGACTGTCACAGACACATCATTGCTATTCTGGTCTTTAATTCAGTGGGTTCCACTGGCCAGCTCTTTAAGTTATTTATTTTTATTTTTTTAAGTAAAAAATAGTGTTTGACTAGGAGAAGCATCCCTGGTAGATTTTAATTAACGATACATTTAAAGTGGTCAGTAGGGTTATTTCATCCATTTAACTTGTAGAACTTTAAAAAATGTTTCTAACCAGCTCATTTAAAACTCAGTAATGAAGTGGACATGCAGCCTGAGCCAGTGTGAGATGTTGGCTGCTGGCCGCTGAGATGCCTGCCACCTGTGTTTGGATCAATCTCCTCATAGCCCCCCTTCTCACTTCCTTCTGGCACTAATTGGGTGAGTTATCTGGCTGGCACGGCAGCTCCATACCTGGAGAGATGTGGAGGTTGCTAATGAGACCCAGCCTAGTGCTCCTTGTGGTGCATTTGTGAAGAGACTCTTGAACTCTACCCAGTAATTAACTACTGTCAGTTCTGTTCTCTTCCACTGAAGGATGTAACTTGCAGCTCTTGTTTGCTGTACCGTACAACCCCCTGGGCTAGTTACAGCATTGACACATTTCATTATTTATAACTTTTTGTTTAGATCTGAATCAGGTACAGCCACAACACCAATCAGAGGGGTTTAATCTTTGGACGACTAACTCTTTAGCCTAGACTCCTTGAGTGCTGTGGTAGTATATACAGGCTCAAAACATTTACTTTTTTGCAGTAACAGTCTAGACATAATGTATTCAGTGCTACTCCGTAGAGGTCAGGCTTTGTATTTTTAAGCCACCAACCACAAAAGACCAATGGAATACAACGTTTTTAGGAATAGAGGAACACCTCTTGGATCCCTTCTGATGCAGATGCCAGATAAATTTTTGTTACAAAATGAATTGGCGCCTTTTATAAGGCAGGGTCTATGATGCAAGGCACATATCCCTATCTGCATAAGTGCTGATGCAATCTGTTTTTGAGTTGGGGTGCCCCTGGAGAAATACCTCCTTATTGTACAGCATGTGGTGGGGTGACCCTGGTCCTGTGGGTCCTTCATCTCTTCAACTTATGTGTCTGAACCAAACAGAATCTTGAGGTGATATGTCTGTTTTTAAAAGGGAAGTAAACATTGCAGGGGTCACTCAAATTGTGAAAGTACAAGACAAGACCATTCAAACAAGGTACTAGGATTAGCTGTAGGTGTCAGGAGTCCTGAGATATGAATATCAAATTATCTGTAAATCAAAACAAAGCAGCAGCCATTTTATGTAATCTAACACAGGAAGTGATGTCACTGAGGGGCCAGTTCTATGTTGTTAATTACAACTTGCTCCTCAGTGACATCACTTTCTGTCTTAGGATCCCATGAAATGGCTGCTGCCTTGTTTTGATTTACAGAGTATTTACATATTCATATCTCAGGACTCTTGATTCCTACAAGGAAGTTCCATACCTCATTTAAAATATATCTTTTTATGGGCTTTCACAATTTGAGAGACCCTTGCAGTGTTTACTTCCTCTTTAAGTCTCATATCTTAAGTTTTGTTAATTGTTAGGATTAGATAGGTTTTTACTTAAAAAAAAAAAAAAAAAAATTCTAAAAGGAAGGTGCTGTAGTACTAAACCATGGCTATTTGATCTGATCTATATGGCATGATATGGTTCCTTATCTACCTTGTTTTTCTATACATTTTGTGTTCCATACATTTCACTAAAGAAAGTATTAAAAAAATAATACTATGGGCTCGATTCAGAGACGTACTGGACTGGCTTTACGCCTGATTCGCCCGAACATATGGTGCATGGAGTTTGTGGGCGTCAGTGGGATTCACGATCCTGTTCGTCATTTGACGCACGTTAGACCAGCTTTTTGATGGTCTACCTTTATGGCAAACGTGGGACCTTTTTATGGGGTGAGAGCTGCCGTAAAGTAGGAAAAGTGTCACAAATACACACAACCTTTCTGAATTGGGTGCAAGCTGCATCAGTGTTTCAAACAACATGAAGTCTTGCTGTATTCTAACTATTGCAGTTAGCCCCAGTACTGAAACTGCCCCGGAGAGTAGAGGGTTAATTTTCTATGCAGAGCATAGAACGTTGAGCTCGGGCTCGGTTCAAACCTCTGTCTGCTGCACTTTGAAGTGCAACTGTCAGATTCTTTACTCCGCCTAACTGAATGGCCGCTCCAGAGATTTCTCCTTTGCTCACGGTTCGTAAGTCTGTTAAAGTCCTCGGTTTTACCAATTACTTTTCGCAAGTTTCGGTTCAGATCTCTGTCTGTGGTACAGTAAGTACTAGGTAGTGAACTAGACATAGTAAACTTGTGGAAATTGTAAAAAATTTATTTTTCAACCGGTTCGGCTAAACCGGCCGTTTAGTGATTTATATATTCTGTCTTTGTTTTTAAACTTAGAGTGTGATTACCGGTCCTTATCGGTTTTAAAAAAACTGCATTTTCTCGTGGCTTTGGGTGTCTTGCCTGGTTGTTTGCCATAAAAAGGGTAAGTTTGTGGTTAGGATGGCTATGTCTGAGAAACCCAAAAGAAAAACTGGGCCCACTGGGTTTCAACACTGCAGTGTGTGTGGGGAGGTCTTTGCTAAGGCTGATTTCCACACCACCTGTGTTTATTGTCTGGGGGTTGACCACCTCGATTCAGACTGCCAAATCTGTAAAAAATTTCCCTAAGTCTACCCTGGAAAGAAGATTAGGTAGGCTCAGGGATAAGGAGGCCATGAAGTCCGCTGACCCGGATGGCCAGCCCGGTTCGGTTCCGACTGAACCTGAGGGAGTGCCCTCTGACCAGGGTGATACTTCTTCGGGCAAGAGGAGAGCCGATCCTGAGGGATCGGTTCCGACAAAAAAAGAAAAAGAAAAGAAAAATCTGCTGGTTCGGATCCAGAGACCCATTTTCCGACCGCCGAAGAGATTGCCAATGCGATAAGGACTGTAGAATTGCCTCGTCCGGTTCCGTCTGATCCGGCGCCTTCTGGCAGGTGCTTGGTTCAGTCGGTTCCTCCGGTTCAAGATTATGCCCTTGAAGATTTCTATGAACTGGATTTGGAGGGGGATGAAGATTATAATGATGACGATGGTGTGGGAGGTCTGGTTGAGCCCATTGAACCGGACATCTCCCCAGACAGGCCTTCTGGTGTTTCCCCTCCTAGTTTTTCTGAGTCCCCCTTCCCACTACATGTTTTACAGGAAAGTGGCAGAAACCCTCCAGCTCCCTGTGGAAGAAGCTGTAGACGAACAAGAGGAACCTGATTATGTGGAGATGGACATCCCAGAGTCCACGAGACTGTCTATTCCCCTTCATAAGTCTTTTGGGAAACGTACACAAAAGATTTTAAAAACTCCAAATTCTGTACCTCCTGTTGCCAGAAGGATGGACAAAAGGTACACCTTATCAGGTTCTGGTACAGAGTACTTGTATCAACAGTGCAGCCATGTTGGGGTTGTGCAGGCTGCAGCCTGTGATAAGGCTAATATACCCTTGGCTTCACACCCCCCAGATAAAGATTCTAGGAAGCTGGATACCATGGCAACGAAACAGTACATGGCGTCCGCCTTGGGACTCAGGCATGCTAATTATATGACCTATGCAGCCAGGTACCAGAAGTCCAGGTGGGACACTGTACTGGCACCGGCTAAGCAGGCCTCCCCCCAGCTGGCCAAGGAACTGGAGAGGGTGGCTGCTCATGGGACTGAGGCATCTAAGGTACAGTTCCATGCTGCTGTGGACTCCAATGATGTGTTCTCTAGAGTCATGGCTACATCTGTGGCTCTTCGCAGAATGGCTTGGCTCAGATATACTAGTTTCTCACAGGACACCCTGGCCAAGGCCATGGATTCCCTGTGGTGGGAAATTCTCTGTTTCGGGAGCAGACAGAGAATTACATGAAAAAGATGGATGAGTATAGGACCACCTATAGGAGTGCACAGGCCAAGGAAAGGCTGGCAACTCCTCAAAGGCAACAGGCTAGGGGCAGGGGTAGGCCTTTTCATATGTCTTTCTACCAAGCACATGCCTCTTCTCCCTTTCCTCAGAGGGAGAGGCAGAAGGGGGATGATCAGGGCTGCATCCATCCCTCAACCTAAGGCTCCTGCCAAGCAGACACTCTGATGTGTCAGCCCGGGTCGACTCCCCCATTCCTGTAGGAGGCAGGCTGGCTTACTTCGTCCAGGACTGGATGTCTGTTACCTCAGACAAGTGGGTCCTGGAGGAGGTAAGCCAGGGGCTGGTTCTCAGCTTCAAGAAATTTCCAAAGCTGAGGGCCAGATCTTTTCCACCTGCAATCATTTCCGAAACCATTGCCCTAGAGGCAGAGGCTTCATCTCTACTGGCTCTAAAGGCAGTAGAGAGAGTTCCTACATTGCACAGGGGCAAAGGTCTGTACTCCAGGTACTTCCTTACCCCAAAAAAGACAGGGGAGTAGCGACCCATCCTAGACTTAAGATACCTGAACAAACATCTTTTAAAACCAAAATTCAAAATGTGACTCTGGGAATAATCCTTCCCTCTCTAAGGCCAGGGGACTGGCTAGCCTCCCTGGACTTAAAAGATGCCTGTTTTCACATTCCCATCAGGTGCGCCCACAGAAAGTACCTCAGGTTCGAATTGCCTTCAGGCCATTATCAGTTCAAAGCTATGCCCTTCGGCCTGACATCAGCTCCAAGGGTATTCACAAAATGCCTAGCAGTAATAGTGGCCATTTTAAGAAGGAAAAATATTTCCATATTTCCGTACCTGAACAACTGGTTCATTGTGGGTCAGTCCCCAGACCAAGTCAAGTCAGACCTTCAAGTGACTCAGCCAATGCTCACTTCCCCAGGATTCCTTCTCAGTCTTCCCAAGTCAGTTCTCGAGCCTGTACAGCTCCTCACCTTCATAGGGGCAGAGTTGGATACATTCAAAGCAAGAGCTTTTCTTCTCCTGGAAAGGGCAAGGGCTATTGTAGAGCTGGCTTCTTCATTCCACCTTCTGGTCTCTTGCTGAGCAAGGCACTTCCTTTAACTTCTGGGCCACATGGCAGCTTCTACAGCAGTGGTCCAGGGGCCAGATTTCAGATGAGGACATTCAGTTTCACCTGAGGACCTTTTGGTCTCAGAAGAAAGATTCCCTAACCAAACTAGTTCCAGTGACCCAGACTCTGATCCAGGCTCTCCAATGGTGGCAGGATCAGGGCAACCTCAGGCAAGGAGTCCCATTCGTCAGTCAGTCTCACTCTGTGGTCCTAACCACGGATGCTTCTCTATTGGGGTGGGGAGCCCATCTGGGGGCTCTCACAGCCCAAGGACTGTGGTCCCCTCAGGAATCCCTTCTTCATATCATTCTCTTGGAACACAGGGCAGTCTTTCTGGCCCTGCAAGCTTTCTCTGAGTCAGTGCAGAACAAGGTGGTTCAGGTCAGGACAGACAACACCACCACCATGTAGTACATCAAGCAAGCAGGGAGGCACTTGGTCCACGGCCTTGTGCATGGAAGCCATGAAACTGTGGTCCCTAGCTTATTCTCTACAAACCTCTCTGATAGCAGTCCACCTTCCAGGGAAGGACAATGTGCTAGCAGATGCATTGAGCAGGATCTCCCAGGGCCATCACGAATGGTCCCTGGACCCTCTGGTGTTGAAAGTGATTTTTTTCAAGGTGGGGCACTCCAGAGATAGATCTCTTTGCAGCCCAGACAATCACCAGTTTCCTCTGTTTTGTTGCAGACCCTCAGTATTGGTCTCAGTCCCTCTGGATGCTCTGATTTTGAACTGGAAAGGCAAATTTCTATATGCCTTCCCTCCCTTTCCTCTACTGTTCAAGGTTGTGGTCAAGGTAAGGTCATAACCTTGCAAAGTGATTCTGATTGCTCCAGACTGGGCCAGGCAGCCTTGGTACCCTCTGTTGTTGTCCCTAGCAGTCCATCTTCCCCTGTCTCTTCCCAGGAATTACAACCTGTTAACTTCCTCTCGGGGAGGATTTGGTACCCCAATCTTCGGTCTCTCAATCTCAAGGCATGGCTCTTGAAGAGTTAGAGTTCGCAGATTTGCATCTGTCCCAAGGGGTTCTGGATATTCTCAAAGCCTCTCAAAAGCCTGCCACCAGAAAAACTTACAACTCCAAATGGAAAAGATTCAGCATTTGGTGTTCCAAGAAGCATATGTCCCCAGACACTGCTGAATTGTCTACAGTTCTGGATTATATGGTTCATCTTAATGGCCTAGGCCTCAGACCAGCTACTCTCAAAGTACATTTCTCAGCTTTTTCTGTCAGCGGGAAAGCCTTCCTCACAGTTATCTCACCCTGTATTCTGTAAATTTTTCAAGGGATTGCTTCATACCAATCCCCCCCCTTTAGGGATCCTACCCCTGCTTAGGATCTTAATGTTTGCATTGCTCAGCTTATGCAACCCCCTTTTGAGCCTTTGTCTTCAGCAGAGCTTAAGTACTTGACTTGGAAAACTTTGTTCCTTGTAGCTATTACCGCTGCCAGGCGTATCAGTGAATTGCAAGCTCTGTCAGTTGAGCCTGATTTTATCTCATTCCATAGAGATAAGGTGGTCCTTAGAACTAATAGGAGGTTTTTACCTAAAGTGGTTTCAGATTTTCATCTGAACCAATCTATGTCTCTCCCTGTGTTCTTCACTGATCATTCTTCTTCAGGAGAAAGAAGTTTACACAGTTTGGATGTTAAAAGAGCCCTTTGTTACTGCATTGAGCGTACTAAGGCTCACAGGTTTGACTCCCTTCAGTTGTTTCTCACTTATGGGGAAGTGGGTAAGGGCAAACCTGCCACTAAGAGAACTATTGGCAGGTGGATTGTCTCTTGTATTCAATTATGCTATGAGAAGCTAGGCAAAATACCTCCCTCAGGCCTGAGGGCTCATTCGACTAGAGGTACAGCTGCTTCCCTGGCTGCAGCCAGGGATATTCCTTTGCTAGAGATATGTAAAGCAGCCACCTGGAAAACAGTCCATACATTTACCAAGCATTACTCCTTGGACATCCAAGCTAGGAGTTATGCTCGGTTTGGTACAGCAGTACTGCAGAGCCTATTCCCAAGGTAGGTTCGATTCCCTCCTCCATGCAGGTACTGCTTGGTAGTCTGCATTAGTCAGAATACAGCAAGACTTCTTGTTGTTTGAAGAAAAAAATTACTCACCTTAATAATTATGTTTCTTCTAATGGAGTCTTGCTGTATTCTGACCTCCCTCCCTACCTCCCCTTTCAGAACCTGTTTTTGGGAAGTGGGCTGGCAGGTGCAGTGTTGCATCCCAGGAGTGCATTTGGGTACTCCCTCCTTTTAGAGAGGGGGAGTGGGTTATATTAATTTAACAGTCTTAAGTTGTTCACTACCTGGTTTTTGATTTTGGATTTCTTGACTTGAGTCTTTTGGGGATCCAAAATATTTGGCTGCCATTTGGCTAGTAAAAATTTTACAATTTCCACATAGTAGTTAGTATTAGCTCGTAAGAATCTGACAGTTGCGCTTCAGAGTGCAGCAGACAGAGGTTTGAACCGAGCTCGAGGGCAACATTCTATGCTCTGCATAGAAAATTAACCCTCTACTCTCCGGGGCAGTTTGAGTGCTGGGGCTAACTGCAATAGTCAGAATACAGCAAGACTCCATTGGAAGAAACATAATTACTAAGGTGAGTAATTTTTTCGTGTGGTGCAGCTATGGTTTGACGCAGCGCTTGACTCAAACCCTGCATCTGTCTTTCTGAATTGAGCCCCATGTCTTTATGGCTTAATCTTTTTCTCTAGGCTTCCTCTAGTCTGGATGCTAATTGTAGTGCTGTATCTGATGGCATATATCATTACCCTTCTGACTTGTTAGCCTAAAAGACCGCCAAAGTACCATGCCTACGGTGCTTTTCATCTTTTTCTTCATTTGGGTTGAGAGAGTCACTGGATTGCTGTTCCTGCTAAATCCAAAATGTAGTTTGATGGTTCTCATAATACAATTACAATTTTAACTGCAGTTCGATAATCTGTTTATCAGCAATAAATACTCCTCAAAAAATCTCACTTGAAACTGCTTCTGATCTCTGGAACAGTACTGTAGTGTGGAATGTGTTAATTCATTGTCTTGGTTTCCTGCTCCTGGGTAAGGGCTAATCATTTTTTTGGCCCTTAACTAAGAAGGAAGCAAATAAGTAGTTTCTCCATTGGTATTTAGCTATTATCCTTGAAAATTTAGCATCCCTTATTCAGAGCACAGTATAAATACAATATAATTACTGGTGACCCCCTTTAGCAACTGGTTTAGCTAGATCAATAAAATGCCGTAATAACCCGAAATCGAGTTATTACGGCATTTGTCCAAACTTTCTCGCAGTAGCAGTGTGCTCCAGAGTCAGTGTTTTGAAGCACGCCGCCTTATTGGACGTTACTCGGGCTAAACTCGTAAACATGGCGGCTCTTGTTTCTAGCACCCGCTGATTTACAGTGATCCATCGATTGTCAGGTACATATTTTTTTTACTAATTTACATTCTTTATCTGGTTGATCCCGCCATCAGAAAAAAATTTGGTTAACCCTGCCATTCGTACCTGACGCACAAGGCAAGAGAGTGGTTCAGTCAGGAATCAATCTCGTGTAACTCCGGCCATGTAATTCAGAAAAACAAGCACAACCACTAAAGTAAAAAAAACAGCTTTACAGAGACAGGGTATATATGTGTGTGTGTGTGTGTCCGACAGGAGAACTGCTTTTGTGTATGAGACAGAGTCTCTGTCTCTGCCAGTATGACAGAACTATCTTAACATATGCTGCTATTCACTGCCTGCACCAGTGATTATAAAAAATTAAAGTTTAGGCAAGTGTGTGTTTTATGGATTTTTTTATACCCTCTTGAGATGAAAGGTTGTAAAACCTGTATTTCAGATCATCTCAACCTTCAAAGGATAGTTCTAAAGGAGTGTGGGGGTATCTCAGACCCCAGATTCTCGACTAGTACAGGCTTTGAGGAGGTGACCTAATGGATGATCACAGACCCTGGCTTCTTGGTTAGCACAAGATTTGGAGGATATCACCTAATAGATGGAAGCAGATCCAGGCACATCAGAGCTGACAACAGTGGGTGTACAGTGCCTCTGTTATCAGCACTGACAGCAGTGAGGAAACCATCAATAGTGGGAGAACAGTGTTCGTGTGATCAGCTCGGTCAGCACTGGGATAGCTGACAGTAGTGGGTGGGAAGTGTCCTCGTGACCAGCGCTGACAGCAGTTGGGTAACTGGCAGTAGTAGATCTGCAGTGTTTCTGTGACCAGCGCTGACAGCAGTTGGGTAACTGATAGCAGTGGATGTGCAGTGTCTCTGTGACCGGTGGTGACAGCAGTTGGGTAACTGATAGTAGTGAATGTGCAGTGTCTCTGTGACCAACGCTGACAGGAGTTGGGTAACTGATAGTAGTGAATGTGCAGTGTCTCTGTGACCAGCACTGACAGCAGTTGGGTAACTGATAGTAGTGAATGTGCGGTGTCTCTGTGACCAGCACTGACAGCAGTAGGGTAATTGATAGTAGTGGATGTGCAGTGTCTCTGTGACCAACGCTGACAGCAGTTGGGTAACTGATAGTAGTGGATGTGCAGTGTCTCTGTGACCAGTGCTGACAGCAGTTGGGTAACTGATAGTAGTGGATGTGCAGTGTCTCTGTGACCAACACTGACAGCAGTTGGGTAACTGACAGTAGTGGATGTGCAGTGTCTCTGTGACCAGCGCTGACAGCAGTTGGGTAACTGATAGTAGTGAATGTGCAGTGTCTCTGTGACCAACGCTGACAGGAGTTGGGTAACTGATAGTAGTGAATGTGCAGTGTCTCTGTGACCAGCACTGACAGCAGTTGGGTAACTGATAGTAGTGAATGTGCGGTGTCTCTGTGACCAGCACTGACAGCAGTAGGGTAATTGATAGTAGTGGATGTGCAGTGTCTCTGTGACCAACGCTGACAGCAGTTGGGTAACTGATAGTAGTGGATGTGCAGTGTCTCTGTGACCAGTGCTGACGGCAGTTGGGTAACTGATAGTAGTGGATGTGCAGTGTCTCTGTGACCGCCGCTGACCACAGTTGGGTAACTGACAGCAGTGGATGTGCAGTGTCTCTGTGACCAGCGCTGACAGCAGTGGGGTAGCTAATATTGGTGGTTAGGCAGTAACTCTTTGACCAACACTGACAGCAATGGGTTCACTGACAGTAGTGTGTGGGCAGGCTTTCTGTGAACAGTGCTTGCAGAAGTGGGGTAACTGACTGTACTGGGAGGAGTGTGTCCTGGTGACCAATGCTGACAGTAGTGGGAGGGCAGTGTCCTGGTGACCAACGCTCACAGTAGTGTTGTAATTGACAGTAGTGCACTGGTGACCTACACTGACAGTAGTGGAGTAACTGACAGTAGTGTCCTGGTGACCTACACTGACAGTAGTGGAGTAACTGACAGTAGAGTCCTGGTGACCAACACTCACAGTAGTGTGATAACTGACAGTAGTGGCAGGGCAGTGTACAGGTGACTAACACTGACAGCATTGGGTGGGCAGTAACTGTGACCAGTGCTGATGGCAGTAGATTAACTGAGTAGTGAGTGGGCTGTGTCTCTGTGACCACCACTGACTGCAGTGTGGTAACTGACAGTAGTGAATGGGCAATGCCCCCTGTGACCAACACTGAAAGCAGCAAAGTATCTGAAAGAGGAGAAGAGTATCCCTTTCAATAAGGCTGACTTGCCATAGAGTAACAGAGGAGCATGTACTGAAGTCATGCTTTTATTTGCTGCCGTCGAGAGCCTACTGGCAGTGCTCCATTGGTTTTAGGTCAGGAGGGTATTTTGCTGTTAGCTTTCTTATTAAAGAAGAAACTCTTCAGTTGAAAGCTTTCAGTGAATTGGGTTCAAGTTGTTCGTGTGTAACCCCTAGATGGCGCTATCCCAGGGGCTACTACCCCTGCCTGATTTGCCACTAACAGGTTGAGGGGCCTGGATCCAATGGCGGGTGCCTCCACCCAGAGGTCAGGGTTTGCAATAGTTAAACTAACTTGGTCACAGCCCTCTGGGACACTGCAACCCCCCTTTCTTCCCACTAGTGGCCCACAATATATCAGAATTACCTTCACAGTATACACTTACCCCCAGGTCTGGTTCCGGCACTGGGACCTCCTGTGAAATGAGATACAGTGCAACAATCACAGTACAGTACTTTAACATAGACAAATACCTCAGGCAGTATAACTTTGCTGAAACAAGCAGCTCTGATTTATTTAGGGGATATAACAAGGACAGGGGAAATCAGGTTAATTAGCTTATCACTCTAATAATCTACTTTATGGCTCTGTGCACAGGCCTATCCCTATCAGTTACTGTCCCTGGGTACCCAAGCCCTAGTGGCTAGTCCAAACCGTGGCAGCTGGTAGGGGCCCTTTCACACAGAGAAAGGAGAATTAAACAGTCAGCAGTACAGTAATTCCATTTGGATTTAATGTGGCAATTCAACAGGAGCAACCCTGAATTAGTACTCACGACCTCCAAATAAGATAGGGTCCTTCAATGTCAGCAGGGCTCACTTGAGGTACACAAACCTCTTCACACATCCATATAAAAGAAAGTACTATACCAGGCAGGCTGCATCTGTATCCCGATCGCAATTACTGCACAATACCCGGAGAACACACAGCAGATTCAGTTCCTGACAGACCGAGTGCAATTTTAGCAATTCTTCCAGTCTTCTACAGGGTGAGCCTGGTTTCTACTCTTCAGAGATCCTTTGATTCTTTTCACAGGACGGATTCAGTCCTAACAAGCTGTTACACAAGCTGCAGACCGAACTCTGGGCCTCATACACGTTTTTGACTAAAACTGCACACTGAAAAAGCACAGGGCTCCTTCCTTCTTCACTGCCAAAGCTCAACTGAACTCCAACTGACGAAACCGGCACTTCCTTTGAGTTCCTCCCAGTTCTTGACTGGATTGGCTGTCACTCACAATAGACTGCTGCTGTTGGTCCAAAAAGGCACTGAAGTCTAAACTACATCTCCCAGAGTCACTGCCCATACAATCCTCTTGTGGCTGGCTCAGATTATGAGTCCAAGTTCTGATTCGTTCAAGGCATCATTTTAGAGCTAGCTTACCCCACACTGATTGGTCCAGTTCAGCAGTTCAAAACTAGAATGGGGAACTAGCAGACACAGTTCTGACTGCAAAGAAAGCAGGTTAGACAAACTGTAATTTCATTATTACTCTAAATAATTTCTGGCAAACAGTTACATCTTTCAGATAGGTTCCTTTGCACTCCTAGTGACTGCAAAATGAAGTGAATTGGCAGCAGCTCGAGTGGTACTCAGAGAAGCACACAGTCCCCATATAAATTAATTATGTCTGCAAGCAGACAGCTCTTAAAGAGACAGTACCAGAGGCTCTAAAACACTCACTGATAAATGGCTTAAATGCCAAACACCATTCAGGCTTGGAGCATTCAAGCAAGCTCCTGGAAGTCTTTTGGGAACCCCCATTTGCAGGGGGTTACACCCTTCCTGGCCTGGGAAAGCTTGGCGTCCCGTCAGGCAAGTACCCATAAGTTTCAACTGCAACCATATACATTTGCATTAGGCTCGCATATGTAATCATCAGTCAATATATCATTTTACCAAGAACACATTTCTGAAACATTGCAGTACGTCACTCTTACACAGTATTACATACACATTGTACCATAACTCAAGTTATTACCTCTTGTACATGAAACCTGAAGAGAGGGGCCCTTCCCTATCAGTTACCTTGGGGCTGGATGGGGCAAGGCACCATACTTAGAGGGCAACACAAGTAACTTGGAGTTAGCACTGATGCTCAGTTTGGGCAATGAGCTCGGGACACATACACTCCTTTATGGACAACATTGAGAGGCAAGTCCACAGGCCTCCCAAGTGAATCATAACTGAGGTGCACCACAGGCTTTACAGCTCGACCAGTCTTTCTAGGGGAACTGTTATAGTCTCTGCACTCTGAGCCTCATTTTCAGCATTGTCCTCACTTGTCAGGGGAGTCTCCATGGGGTAGAGAGGCTAGAACCTGGGGCACTTTCAGCTCCAGGAGTTACAGTTTCTGAGTCCACAACATTTGGCTCGCATGGAGAGCTTTCGGACACTGGCAGTGGACTGTCAGGGCACTCAAAATACTCTTCTTGTTCGGGTGTATCACCAGTCTGCCCCAATCTATCATTTTCCTTCCCTGAAAGCTCAAACAGTTCAACCATGCACAATGATTCCATTTCATCTGATCTGATGCTTTGCACTTCACTTTCTGGGAGCATTGGCTCCAGGGATGAAGCTGGGGGCTTAGACAGTCCAGAAGGCCCAGCTTTGTCTCCAGTTGACTAGGGGATTGCCCCGAAACAATTGACTCAGTTCGTAAGAAGGATAGTATTCAAAGTCACTCTCACTTTCTTCCGATATGGACTGACAGTCATGCTCAACTGAGACTTGTGGAGGGGAACACTTTAACTTTGCTTCTGTAGGTGCAGACTTTCTTGATCTTTTCTTAGCAGCAGCTCTAGTCACTGGTCCAGAGGGGCATCTTCTAGGGCTCAGACTCAATTAAGATTTGTCCAATGGGCAGTAAATGATTTCTATGCATTGTTTTACATCTTTGAATTATTCTCAGGCCTTACTTTGTACACTGGCAGATCATCTAGTTTGCCCACTACAATGTGAGGAGATGGTGCCATCTGTCAGCAATCTTGTGCTTGCCATGCAGTCCCAGATTTCTTAGCAATACCGATCTCCTCCTGGAGTTCCTGTGCTTTCACCTTTTATCATACCTTTCTTTGTTGGCCAGATTTCTTTTGGCAGCCATGGTTTGAGCCAGTTGGTACGCATGAGTTAGCTGGGCCTTTAACTTTTGCACATACTGTAAATAGTTGTCAGCTTGAACCCATCAGAGAGACCCCAAAACACATCTACTGGTAGTCGAGCTTTCTTCCAAACATCAGGCGGTGGGGAGAATCCAGTGGCATCACTTTTGTGCAGTTATAAGCATGTACCAGGGTGCTAATTTGTTGGCTCCATCTAGGCTTGTCCTTTGGGTGCAGGGTGCTAGCATATCTAGCAAAGTGCGTTGAAACGTCTCAGGCTGTGGGTCCCCTGGGGTGGTAAGGAGTGGTTCTGGACTTTCGCACTCCCACAGAGAAAGCATCTCTTTGATCAGACGACTCTCAAAGTCTCTCCTTGATCAGAATGGATTGTTTGTGGAGCCCCATAGTGAACAAAAGTTTTCTACAAGTACTTTGGCTACAGTGGATGCTTTCTGGTCTTTGGTGGGGAAAGCTTGGGCATATCTCGTGAAATGGTCAGTGACCACCAGCACATTACTGATATTTCTTTGATCTGACTCCAAACTTAGAAAATCAATACAGACCAGCTCCATGGGTGCACTGGTGGTTATGTTAACAAGGGGCAGCCCTCTGGGACAAAGCTTTCCTCTGTAGGCAGACTACAAGTTCGAATGTGTTGCTCCACATCAGCCCCCATCTTAGGCCAATAGAATCTGGATCTCACCAAGTCAAGTGTTCTGTCTATACCAAGGTGCCCCATGTGGTTGTGCAAGGACCTCAATACTGAGTCTCGAAGGCAGTGGGCAGCACTAGTTGTTGTTTGTCTACTTGTCCCCTCTGTCTACTGTTTCTCTGTATAACAGTTTATTGATCAGTTTCAACTTAGGACCTTCTTTGTATAACAGTGCAGTTCTCAAATCAGTGGAGCGTAATTTGGACACATCTTTTCCTGCATAGAGGGCTTCTAAAGCTGCTTTGATCATGGGATCGCGGGATTGAGCCTGACGAATACTGTCATTGTCCAGCTGAGGCAGTGCACCAATGTCTATTGCAGAAAAGTGGCAATAAGCAGCAGGTATGCAATTCTCAGAGGCTCCCAAGCAATCCACCATGCAGTCCACTGCGTCCGTGGACATTTGTTCCTCCCTGTCAAACTTCCGGCAGAGTGCCCGAATGTCAGGTTCTGCCAGTCGGACCCAATCATTCTGGGGAACAGGCCTCCGGGAGAGAGCATCAGCATCTATGTGGTTCAGACCTGCTCGGTATTCGAGAGCATAGTCATATGTAGATAATGCAGAAAGCCACCTATGGCCAGTGGCATCCAACTTAGCTGAGGTCTGCACATAGGTCAAAGGATTATTGTCAGTTTTTACTAGTATTTTAGCCCCATACAAGTACTCATGGAATTGGTCAACAATAGCCCACTTCAAAGCTAGGAACTCTAACTTATGTACAGGATAGTTCTTTTCGGATGGGGTCAGGCTTCTACTGGCAAAGGCCACTGGTCTCAGAGCCATTCCTCATTGCTCTTAATTTAACTTGCCCCCAACCCTTGCAAGCTAGCATCAGTGTGCAGGGCGTAAGGTTTTCTTGGATCGGCATAGGCCAGCACTGGAGCATGGGTAAGTTGATATATGATCTCATGAAAAGCAGTCTCACAATCAGGAGTCAGCGGGCCCAAATACTTCACTCGGATGAAAATACACTCTTTCAGTCTTGAGGGATGCTGACTTTGGTATTTTTGTGGGTTGGGGATACCTTGAGTAAGGTTAAGTAAAGGCGGATCACTCTTGAATAGTCCTTGATGAAGCGCCGATAATAACCACAGAATCCAGGAATCTTTGCAGTTCTTTTAGATTTTTGGGCTGTGGCCAGGTGGTCAAGGCCTCAACTTTACTTGGGTCGGTCTCTATTCCTCGGTGGATACTATGTGTCCACATACTTTACTGATGTTTGAAAGAATTGACACTTATCAATGGACAGTTTAAGGCCAAAGTCCTCCAGTCGGTCCAATACCTTAAATAATCTGCTCATGTTCCTCCAGTGAGCTGCCAAACACAATAACATCATCTAGGTATACCAGGCACTCTAGTAAGTTCATGTCCCCACTGCACGCTCCATCAATCGCTGAAAAGTGGCTGGGGCACCTGAAACCTTTGAGGCATCCTCATGAATTCATAGAAGCCAAGCGGACAGATAAAGGCTGTCTTTCACGTCCTCTGGGGCCATCGGGATCTGATAGTACCCACTCGGAGATCCAGCACAGAGAACCACTTGCTCCCGTTTAGGCAGTCCAAAGCATCCTGAATGCGGGCATTGTGTACTGATCAGGGATAGTCCGCCGGTTTAAGGTGCGATAATCCAACACACTATCCTTACTGTTCCATTCTTTTCCTCACTACCACAATGGGGAAGCATAAGGGCTTCTGGATTCTTGTATTACACCAGCAGCTAACATCTCTTGCAGATGCCGTCTCACATCATCTATGTCAGCAGGTGCCAGGCGTCGAGACCTCTCACGAAATGGTCTTTTCGTCATGCAGCGGATATTGTGCTCAGCTCCTTGCACGCATCCTACATCCCATTCCTTTAAAGAAAACACCTGGTCTCTCTGGGCAAGCTTCTCACTGATCTTCACTTTCCATTCAGCTGGCAGCGGGAGTCGAAATCAAACAAGTCAGGCGTTACTCTGTCATTCTTCCTGAACTCTTGCTGCTGGGTAGCACTGCAGTGTCTGCACAATGCACATTAGCCAGGATGCAACCTCTGTTTACTCGAATGTCTCTTTCAGACACATTATGAACTTGGACCATTACCCTTCTGGCATAAGCATGGGCTCTAGCGGGCAAAATACTAGGCTTGACCAGCAGTCCCTCTGGCAATTTTCCATCGCCTGGTGCATCCAACATTAATATTTTATTCTTAACATCCTTTCTGATACGGACCTCTCCTGTAAGGTACACTGGGCATTTGGCGCCAGGATCAGAGACTCAGGATCCTTCTTCCATACAATTCGACGGTTCCTCTGGTTCTGTTTTTCAGCATCTCTCTGTGCCTCATAGGCCTTCTTAATTAAAGCCGAACTCTTAAAGCTCTACTAGTCTTTGACCCCTGTTTTCATAACACAACTGTGCCAGCCTTCCGAACATATGAGCATTTGTTCCAATCAACAAAGGACACCATCATACAGTCCAGTGGGGGACACACTGAGCTAGGGTCTCTACTTGTTCGGCCACTCCAGCTAATGGAGGTGGGGAAAGACAGCCAAATTGGATATACCCGGAATAGGGTAGGCCTTCTCACTTAACCCCCATACATGCAGTCCTTCTAATGGTTGTAAGGGTATGTCTGACAAATGCTTCTGATACCAATCTTGGAACATAATTGTCACTTGGGAGCCACTGTCTAATATAGCTCTTGTAGACACTCCGTTCACCTTTACAGTGGTCTCCATGGAGGGACCCACTATTCTGGACCAGTCTGGAGAGGCGGTAGTGGGGCCTGGGCAGCAAGCCTTGCCACAAAGGGCGTGAATTAGCATTTTGGTGCCTCACTGGGATCATGTGGTGCACCTCTTAACCACTGGATTTCTTCTCCAAGCTCTCCTTGTAGCCTATATGCAACTTTGTCAGTGTCTTTTGGGGACTGGCATTCCCTTTTCATGTGCCCATCTTTCCCACAATTATAGCAAAACATACTTTCTGGAGTTTGAGCTGGCCGAGGCGCCACACTGGGAGCCAGGGCGGGTATTACTAACTGGAAACCTTGGTGCCATCTCTGTCTGCGGCGTGATAAGCATTTGGAGACATCTCGTCAGTTTCTCCACTTCCATGGTCAAGGAATCGAGTTCGGCTGTTATCAGCAGGAGATACATGGTGGTACCCCACCCCCATAGCAGATGCAGTCGGATATAGGTCAGAGACCCCATTACTGGCAGGCGTGGCCTTCATAAAGGACTGTTTTGAATTCTCGGATCTCTCTCAACAGTTCGCCCCATTGTGACATATCTTTTCCTTGTCAGAGCACTCATTGACTGCCAACCTCTGCCCTGAACTTCACTTGATGGGTCACCCTCAGTCACTGTTCGGTCGGCAGCTATTGGTGCAGGTCCCTCCCGGTCGTCTTTTCTCAACTCCTCGAATTTCTCTCATTAACTCATCATAGGAGGGTGGGGATTCCAGTCGATCTGCCAGGTGTAACTGAAGCACAGCAGTTCTGAGAAGGGGCAGACTTAAGGATCCTGTCCAGCCTGGTTCGGTCCAGTTCAATCGCTGGCAAACTACCTTTTCTGAGGCATTCTTGCAACAATTTTTCCAGCGAGATACATACACAGACAACAACTCCCCTTGGTACTGTTGTGCATCTCTTACTCTCCACCATAGGTCCTCATCAGAATCTGGGCTCCCATACACATTCTCCAAGGCCTCAAGATAGGCCTGTGCAGTCGCTTCAGGGTTACTGGCCCGTTTAGCCGGATGGTAGCCAGGGCAGGACCTCGGAGGCTCTCACTAACCCTCTTCGCTTTTCACCTTCCGAGCATTGCCATTCTAGCACTTGGGGCAACATAGTCTATCCAGGTCTCCCAGTCATCCTCCTTGGGGTGGGGAGGTGCCAGAGAAGATCCTCAACCTTGTAAGAGTCGTGACTAATGGCAGGTGCAGAAATAGGAGTCTGCATTGGTTCAGCCACCATTACGGGCACTGGAGCAGGAGAGGGTGTTGGGGGAGGAACACCCCCAGGTGGAAAGAATAGTTTCTTCAAGTCCTCCACAGTTTTCCCCTCTCCCAGCAACCATCCAGCAAATTTCTCCTCAAAAGTTTCAGATAGTGGTGGGGGCTGATTCCCCCCCGGGTCTTTACTGTCCTTAGTTATCACTCTCCAAGCAGTGAGGGCTCCCTCTGGGGTAATGGTCTGTGGCACTTTGGAGCTATCTATGGGATCCTTAAACTCTACTAGGGCCAGGAAAGTGTGGGTGAGCAGATTAGCATGCCGACCCACCACCACAGGTTTGTAAACCTTCCACCTTGGAAAGTACTCCCTGCACAGTGTCCGTATTGATACCCAGGGGATGTCCAGGATAAGCATAGCATTTGGGGAGTCGATCTCCTCCCAGTACACCACTCCACCAGCCGGTGCACAGCCACTTCTGTCGGGTACCCATTTTTTCTTAACAGTGGTTCGTAAATATGGCCACTAGAGGACACACAATCCCAGCGGTGAGCCTCAAGATGTAACCCCTAGATGGCGCTTATCCCAGGGGCTACTACCCCTGCCTGATTTGCCACTAACAGGTTGAGGGGCCTGGATCCAATGGCGGTGCCTCCACCCAGAGGTCAGGGTTTGCAATAGTTAAACTAACTTGGTCACAGCCCTCTGGGACACTGCAACCCCTCTTTCCCACTAGTGGCCCACACAATATATCAGAATTACCTTCACAGTATACACACCTCCAGGTCTGGTTCCGGCACTGGGACCTCCTGTGAAATGAGATACAGTGCAACAATCACAGTACAGTACTTTAACATAGACAAATACCTCAGGCAGTATAACTTTGCTGAAACAAGCAGCTCTGATTTATTTAGGGGGATATAACAAGGACAGGGAAATCAGGTTAATTAGCTTATCACTCTAATAATCTACTATGGCTCTGTGCACAGGCCTATCCTATCAGTTACTGTCCCTGGGTACCCAAGCCCTAGTGGCTAGTCCAAACCGGTGGCAGCTGGTAGGGCCCTTTCACACAGAGAAAAGGAGAATTAAACAGTCAGCAGTACAGTAATTCCATTTGGATTTAATGTGGCAATTCAACAGGGAGCAACCCTGAATTAGTACTACGACCTCCAAATAAGATAGGGTCCTTCAATGTCAGCAGGGCTCACTTGAGGTACACAAACCTCTTCACACATCCATATAAAAGAAAGTACTATACCAGGCAGGCTGCATCTGTATCCCGATCGCAATTACTGCACAATACCCGGAGAACACACAGCAGATTCAGTTCCTGACAGACCGAGTGCAATTTTCAGCAATTCTTCCAGTCTTCTACAGGGTGAGCCTGGTTTCTACTCTTCAGAGATCCTTTGATTCTTTTCACAGGACGGATTCAGTCCTAACAAGCTGTTACACAAGCTGCAGACCGGAACTCTGGGCCTTACACGTTTTTGACTAAAACTGCACACTGAAAAAGCACAGGGCTCCTTCCTTCTTCACTGCCAAAGCTCAACTGAACTCCAGCTGACGAAACCGGCACTTCCTTTGAGTTCCTCCCAGTTCTTGACTGGATTGGCTGTCACTCACAATAGACTGCTGCTGTTGGTCCAAAAGGCACTGAAGTCTAAACTACATCTCCCAGAGTCACTGCCCATACAATCCTCTTGTGGCTGGCTCAGATTATGAGTCCAAGTTCTGATTCGTCCAAGGCATCATTTTAGAGCTAGCTTACCCCACACTGATTGGTCCAGTTCAGCAGTTCAAAACTAGAATGGGGAACTAGCAGACACAGTTCTGACTGCAAAGAAAGCAGGTTAGACAAACTGTAATTTCATTATTACTCTAAATAATTTCTGGCAAACAGTTACATCTTTCAGATAGGTTCCTTTGCACTCCTAGTGACTGCAAAATGAAGTGAATTGGCAGCAGCTCGAGTGGTACTCAGAGAAGCACACAGTCCCCCCATACAAACTAATTATGTCTGCAAGCAGACAGCTCTTAAAGAGACAGTACCAGAGGCTCTAAAAACACTCACTGATAAATGGCTTAAATGCCAAACACCATTCAGGCTTGGAGCATTCAAGCAAGCTCCTGGAAGTCTTTTGGGAACCCCCATTTGCAGGGGGGGTTACACGTGAATTCAATTTTGAACATTCCAGCCCAGCCCCATGTCAGTGGAAATCCATCACACAAACCCACCACAACAAAGGACTTAAGGCAGTTTGCCATTATTCATAAGCACTGTAATTTCAGTGAGAACAATAAAAGCACACTCCAAAATAACACTGCTGAACTGAGTGGCTCAAGTGACTCACTTTATTTGTTCCAGACCCCACCCCTGTCAATTCACTGAGAGTCTTTAAAGGGCAGAAACCCTTCTTTTATAAGAAAGCTGAAAGTGAACTGGTTATTATGGAATGGGTTGTACATAAATCAAGCGGGGTTGGGGGGGTATAGCATCTCTAGACAAGTTCCTATGGGGATATTACACCTGACCAATATTTTTTTTGGGGGGGGGTGTCATTCAGGTCACAGTGATTAAAATGAAGCAGTGTGCCTGGGAAGAACAGAAAGTTTACTAGGCCTTGAAGTCCTGGCAGTTTTTCCACTTCTAGAGAGAGGTATCACAGTAGAGTAGCATGATACCACTTTGTGTACATCCGAAAAACAAGAAGTAACTTGAGGATGTGACTATCGTGAGAGCAAGGGATGGACTCACAACTTTGTCCCTTTGTAAATCAATGTTCAGCTTAATATTCGTTAACTCCATTAGTTATGAGGGATTTCTGATTTGCATCATTGGGCAATTGACCATTGTTTTTACTTGCTGGGATGGAGTTTTTCTAACTCTGACCAACTGTAAAGCAAAACACTTCAAAAACAGAAATTTTATTTTTATTTCTGATTTCTATAATAAAATGACTTTATTCTCGCAGCCACAGGCAAAACCCTAGCTAAATACACAGTACGTTAGCAATTCAGGCTGGCTGTTAGGGTTTGCTGATATTGACATGTAAACTCTAAATACACTAATTCAGATTGTGTTTTATGGTCTGTTGATGATCAGACATTATAAAATCGGCAGTAAAAATAAGCTAACCTGATTGGTCAGACTGGACCTTTAGCCATGTGTGTAAATCTCACAACAAACACACGGCTAAAGTCCCAGCTGACCACCGCTGACCGCTTGACAACATCAGAGGCTAATATCAAGTGTCCGAATGCTCGGGAAGGAAAAACCTGCCATTTTGAACTAAGGGACCGTCACCAGTAACAAACGCCATTTTCCTCACACACCCCAAAAATCCGTAGTACAAGAACAAGGCAGTTTGTAAAAACTAGCTCAAAATCCAGAGTGCCTGCTTCTATGTATTTAACAGTTCCCTTGAGTGTTTCTTGCAGAGTTTTTCCATTGGCAGAGCAGAAGTAGAACTGACTTCCATGACCACAATAGAGTGCAATAACAGACTTCCACAAATCACACCAAACAACGAAGTTTCAGAGCAAATAGACTCTGTAATACCGAAATGCCTGACAACAGTAGATGAAACGAGCAGTAAAGCCATAACTGAAGGCATCTTCCACCTCCTGAAGGTTTAGTGGGAAATCACCAGCATCAAAGTTGATGACGCGTCCTCCTTCACGGACTGCCCCAGTAGGAGGTATGGGCAGTGGGGTGGAGTCTGAAATTAACATGTAGTTCTAACCCCAGTAATGCTCAGAATATTCATAACTTTGTGCAGTCATCCTGGTGGGTTGGACTGCCCGGAGAGATGGAACACATGCAAATGATGGAATTCTTTGCACGTGAGCATCTTTCAAATACTGCCTCTACCAATTGTAGTGTTCTAAGCCCTTCAGATTTTTCTCTCCGCCTGAAAGTCTGGTCGCTCGGAGTCTCTGTCGCCCTCTTTCGTGTGAAGAAGAAAGAAAAAATCAAAAACCATAAGTATTTTTAGTTTCTTTTACTGCCTCTATTAATTGTTAGTTTACATTTAGTTTATTATTGTTTAAAAAGTTATTTTCTCGGTTCCTTGCGGTTCGGCATAACCGTGAGGGATCCAAGTTAATTGTAACTTTATTTTGGTTCTCTAACTAAAGAACCTATTCATTATCGCTAAATTTTGGTCCTTAAAAACTTTAGTTGTAACTGCTTTTTATCGGTTACAGAACCGCTGAACCGGTTCATATTTCATCTCCTCTCTGGTTCCATCGGTTCCCTATCAGTTCCGGAACCGACCGACCCAAAAAAAAAAAGAGGAAAACCCTTTTTAAGCTGTTTAAATAACTGCAGTAGCATTTGGCATTTAGCAGTTGGGGTTTTTCACTTTATCTTTCACCATGACTGAGAAACCTAAGAAAAGAACCGGGGAGCCCGGTTTTAAAAACTGTTTAAAGTGTGGAGATGTGTTTGCCAAGGCAGACAAGCACACTTTATGTGTAGCAGGTCTGGGTTTTGAACATTTGGACCAGGAATGTGAGATATGTAAAATATTCCCAGAAAAAACTGTTGAGAAGCGCCTTGAAAGGCTAAATGAAAAGTTTCCTAGAGGTCCCTCAGGCTCTGACCAGCTGGCACCCCAGTCTGTTGTGGTTGAAGTAACTATGCTACTACCCCTGCCCCTGATACGGGTGAAAAAGAGGCAAAAGAGGGAAAGAACCGGCTGACTCTCCGGTTCCCTTAAAGAAATTAAAGAAGCTCAAGCATGCAGAACCCTCTCCTGCTAAACCAGGGACTTCTGCGCAGCAGCCTGTCATGCCTTCAGCTCAGGACATAGCCCAGGCATTTAAAATTATTCAGGCTCTGCAGGGTATCATCCCTCAGCCTCCTGCCCCTTCCCAGGGTCCCCAGGTTGCTACTACTGTGTTGCCCCCTGCTCCGGAGCAACACTATTTCGAAGAGGATGATGAGCCTTATGAGGAGGACAAACCTATCCCCCAGAGGTGTCCCCTGAGCAGGAATTTGGCTTGCATCCCAGAGTGTCTGAGGATTTTTCCTCCCATTTTTCTTTCGTAAGGAAAATGGCAGATGCTCTGGATATTGCCACAACAGAACAAGTGGAAGATGAGGAGGAGATTGAGTACCTCAATATGATGGGTTTAACATTCACAAAGGCCCTCCTCCTCCCAGTATATAAATTCTTCAAGAAGGATGCTATGAAGCTCCTGCAGACCCCAAATTCTATTCCTCCAATTGACAAGCGAATAGATAAAAAAATACCAGCTGGACAGGGAGGGAGCTGACTTCCTCTTCTCCCATCCTGATAATCTAGGGGTAATACAGCAAGCTGCCTGTGGTAAAGCTAAAGTCCCTCTGCCCTCACACCACCGGACAAGGAATCCAGAAAATTGAATAGTATGGCCAAAAGGGCTATTTGTCAGCCCCATTGGCCATGAGACAGGCTACTTTTCAAGCTTATGCTGCCCAGTATCGAAATCCCTGTGGCAGTCGGTACTGGTAATGTCCATGAAGGCCACTTCACTTCTTGTCAGATGATCTGCTTGGAAACTGCCAGATTTGGGCTAGAGGCGGCCAAGTACCGGTTCCAAATGGCTGCTGATCTAAATGACACTGCAACCAGATGGATGGCTAATACAGTGGCTCAGAGGAGGTTTGCTTGGCTTAGGGCTACAAACCTCACTCAGGATACCCAGTCAAAGGCCCTGGATTTCCCAGTAGAAGGAAATGCGCTTTTTGGGGAGTCCACAGTGGCCTATATGAAAAAGGTGGATGAATATAAGGTCACTTATAGAAGTAACTCTGCTAGAGACAGAGTTTCTTCATCCACCAGGCCCTATGGAAGGGGGGGCTAGGGGTTGTTACTTCTTGTCAAGACCCTTTTTCCAGTCAGTACACATGCCCCAATATCAGCAGTACCCCCAACAGGGCTACTCAATGGGTAGGTGTAGAAAGGGCTCTAGGCGAGGGGCTCAACCTCAACCCCAACCTAAACAGAACCCCTGAGATGCAGGCCGCCTCCTCCCTACCTGTTGGAGGCAAACTGTCCCATTTCCTCCCCCTCTGGTCAACCATCACCACAGACAAGTGGGTGTTGGAGGTAGTGGGCAAAGGTCTGTCTCTGCAGTTCAAATTTCTTCCTCGAAAAAAACCCAGGATTTCCACCTCCCCACCCCTAGCACAAATCTTGTTGCTAGAGGCAGAGGTTCAGAAGCTGCTTCAGCTCAAAGCAGTGGAACTAGTCCATGCAACCCTGAGAGGAAGAGGTTTTTACTCCAGATACTTCCTAGCAACAAAGAAAAATGGGGAGTGGCGGCCAGTTTTGGATCTCAGAGCTTTAAACAAGCACCTGAAAAAGCCAAAGTTCAAAATGGTCACTTTGGCTCGGATTCTGCCAGCAATCCAAAAAGGGTACTGACTGGCATCTCTGGACTTACAGGACGCTTATCTCCACATCCCCATAAAAGAATCTTTCAGGAGTTATCTCAGATTCAGACTCCCATCAGGTCATTATCAGTTTGCAACCCTGCCCTTCGGCCTTTCTTAGGCACCAAGGGTGTTTACAAAATGCGTAGCAGCTGTGGTGGCATGTCTTGAAGACAGGGGTGACTGTCTTCCATACCACCGGACGACTGGCTGGTGGTGGGCAAATCACCAGAGCAAGTCACAACCTCTCTAAAGCTCACAGGATCTTTTGGAGTCTTTGGGTTTCATAGTAAACCAGAAAAAAATCTGTCTTCACCTCTACACAGACTTTACAGTTCATAGGGGCAGAGATCAGTACTCTACAGGCCAGGGCCTTTTTACCACTAGACAGGGTGCAAACCCTTCAGGCAATAGCAAACTCCTTCAGGTTGCACGGTCAAAAAACAGCCAGGCAATTCCTGCAGCTCTTGGGTCATATGGCTGCACCCACAGTCACAGTGCAGGGTTCCAGGTTTCACATGAGGGATATCCAGTTTCATCTCAGGAATCATTGGAGTCAGAAAAAAAATCCCTTTTCAAAACTCATTCCAGTGACAAGGCCTCTGTTACAAGCCCTCTTGTGGTGGAAAAAGGAATCAAACCTAAGGCAGGGAGTCCCCTTCCAGAATGAGGATCCTTCACTAGTCCTTACAACAGATGCATCCCTTCTGGGCTGGGGTGCCCATCTAGGGGAGCACACAACTCAGGGTACCTGGTCAAGGGCAGAGTCCCTACAGCATATAAATTTGCTGGAACTCAGAGCAGTACGGCTAGCGCTAAAAGTTTTCTCTGCACTGGTAATAGGAAAGGTGGTACAGGGCAGAACGGACAATACCACCACTATGTATTACATAAACAAGCAGGGTGGCACCAGATCAGGCCCCCTATGCACAGAAGCCATGAAAATTTGGACTCTGGCATATTCTCTAAAGGTGTCCCTGCAAGCCATCCATCTGCCAGGAAAGGACAATATCTTGGCAGACACACTGAGTCGGAATAATCAGTCCCATCACGAATGGACACTGAACAAGCAGGTGGTACAGGTAATTTTCAGCAGGTGGGGTGTTCCAGAGATAGACTTGTTCGCATCCCACCAGAACCACCAGTTGCCTCAGTATTGCTGCAGGCCACCAGCCCAGGGCACAATCCCTCTGGACGCCCTGGTTCTGGATTGGTCAGGGCAAGTTTCTCTATGTCTTCCCCCCTTTTCCTCTAGTTTTCAGGGTACTGCTGAAGCTCAGATCCCTCTCAGCTTCTCTGATATTGATAGCTCCAGATTGGACCAGGCAGCCATGGTACTCTCTTCTGCTCTCCATGTCAGTGAGCAAACCAATAAGCTTGCCTCTCAGGCACAATCTTCTAACCTCCAATCAGGGAACACTGTTGTTCCCAAATCTCAAGTCCCTCCACCTCAAGGCATGACTCTTGAGGAATTAGAGTATGCAGGCTTGAACCTTTCTGAAGCTGTATTAAACATCTTGAAAGGTTATAGGAAAGCCTTCCACTAAGAAAACTTATTCTGCTAAGTGGAAAAGATTCTCTTTCTGGTGCTCTGGTAGAAACTTCACCCCAAATGATGCAGGGGTCTCAGTGGTGTTGGATTATCTGACTCACTTACATTCACAAGGTCTGCAACCCAGTTCTTTAAGAGTTCACCTTGCAGCAGTATCTGCATACCTTTCTGCTAGGTCAAAGGTGTCTGTAGCATAGATCCCATTTTCAAAAGATTTTTTAAAGGCCTGATGCATTTGCACCCTCCTCATAGGGTACCAGTGCCCGCTTGGGATCTTAATGTATGTATAGCCAGATTGATGCAGGCTCCTTTTGAGCCCATGGCTATAGCCCATTTAAAGTACGTTACCTGGAAAACAGTTTTCCTGGTAGCAATTACCTCAGCAAGAAGAATCAGTGAGCTTCAGGCTCTCTGTGTTGAGCAGGACTACATTTCCTTCCACAGGGATAAGGTAGTCCTCAGAACAAACAGACAATTCCTTCCCAAGGTTGTTTCAGATTTCCATCTGAACCAATCAATCACTCTGTCTGTCTTCTTCACAGACCATACAAGCTCTGGTGAAAGAAGACTCCACAGTCTGGATGTGAAAAGAGCTCTCAGCTACTACATGACAGCTACTAAAGGCCATAGGTAAGACAAGAAACAACTTTTCCTTACATATGGGGATGTCGGAATGGGCAAACCAGCCTCAAAAAGATCCATTTCTAGAGACATGGATATGTTGTTCATCCACACTATCTGGCAGGTTCCTTGTCGCTTTAAATCTTGCCAGAAGGTCTTCAAGCTGGCTCCTCCCACCCACCCGGGTGGTAAAACTCTCGGCTCCGCCCCATGACGCCAGGTTTTCCTTACCACTTGGAAGCTCAGGTTCCCTCCTTAGCACTCTGCGTTTTTCAACTGGTTCCTGATTATTCGGTTCGTCCGAATTTAGTTTTGAAGTTTTCTAAAACTTTGGTCTTCTTTCCCTCGCGGCTGAGATGGACAATTCATTTCCCAGCTCTCTGAGGCGCCCGGGTGGGCGGAATATCTCCAGGACTGATCCGCACTCCACGTGCGTTTACTGCCTCGACTTGGACCATGATCCGCAAGTTTGCGAATTGTGCTCCGCCCTTTTGACCAACGTCCTGGAGGATCGTCGTCCCCATTTGGGCTGGGGGCCCCGAGGATTTTTCCACGCCGGTAAAATCTTTAGAGGCTCATCGGGCGGTGTCCGCGTCAGCTGTCTCGGCTGAGCAGCTCGATCTCTCTACCTCCCTGGAGGAGGCGGCGGCCAAGGCTGCATCCCCCTCCTCCTCGGTCATGGCTTTTATCCTGCTCTCTTTGACTTCCTCTCATTCGGCTTCGTTCAAGGAGCTTCGCCAGTCCCTTTCCACGAAGGGAGAGGGGCCATTAGGATCTGCCTCTCGGCCCAGGTCAAAGGAGTCGCAGGGTAAGTCCCATTGTCGGCGTTTGTGGGAGTGGGAGAGGTCCCCTTCCCCTGTCTGCCGACCTTCGACTTCGGTCGAGGTTGCGGCTCAGGCCGTTGGCTTCACAGTGTCCCCGTCAGGCCAGCCGGCCAAGACTCCTGTCAACGTTGTCGAGTTTTCTCTCGACCCATTACCCGGGCGGTCGACTGCAAGAGCCATCAACCCTTCGCCGGTTTCCCCGGTGGAGGCCAAGGTTCTGCCTGCACCTTCGGGGCGGCAGTCCTCGGTCATTCTGTCCGAGCTGAGGGAAGAGCAGGTGTTCCCCGCTCCTTCTCGGTTTCGCCGAGGATCTGGGTCTCAGTCTCGGTCCTCTTCTCGGTCAAGCCGCTCCCGCCGACTTCGGCGGTCTCGGTTGGGGCACCGAGTTAAGTGGCAACACCGTTCCTCCTCGTCTCCCTCCTCGGATGAGGAGAGACTTCCATGCAGATGGCGTTGACGTTAAGAGGCGTTCATGTGGCAGCAGTTGCTGTTGGCCGGGAATCAATCTACTCCGATTCATTCCCCGTCTATCAAGCAGCTGCCGCTGGAACGGCCGATGCAACTGCTCGCTGCTGTCGAGGTGCCCACTTCTGGGCCGGTTGTTCGACCAAATCTTGCTGCCCCACCGATTATGGTGGAACCTCGGTTGGGTCACGACCTGTCCCGCAGGTTGTCGGTCACCCTCACTCCCGCCTCACTGTGGTGAAGAGCGCCAGGCCTGAGGCAGCTCTTTGCAGAGCCCTTGAGTCCGACGATGACTCCTCCGTGTTCCCTGTGACGGGAGGGCCAGAGTTCTCCCTGGACTGGTCTGTGGATGACAGCCCATCGCCCTTTCTGGGTCTGCTTAGGCTCATCTCAGAGTTCACTGGCTGCAGCTCGAACTCTGGTCCAAACGGGCCTCTTATCCCCTGACGGAGATCCTAGACCGTGGGGGTTCACCCTCGGAGGCCTTCCCAGTGACTGAGGCCATCGTCGGCCCAGCCTTGGAGCTTTAGCAGCGGCCTACTTCCTGTCCTGCACCCTCGGCCAGGATTGCCAGGAAGTGTTCTGTCCCTATCAGTTCTTTGCCCAGTTTTTCGGAGCACCCCTCCGCTGAGGGGTTAGTTACCAATAATGTCTTCCAGTGTTCTGTGAACGTTCGGGATGTGGATAGGCCTCCCAACAAAGAGTCTAAAAGGATGGACTATGTCGGACGCAAGGTTTGCACCGCGTCCTCCCTAGGCCTCCGACAGGCCAGCTCGGCCGCAGTGATGGCACATTTCTCCACGCCTTGGGCTCCTGGGTGAGGTGCCCCTATCCCCGGCCGACCTAGACCATGGTCCGGCTGGATGCGGGACCAGGAGGGTGGTGGCAAAGCAGCAGCTTCAGACTGCTTTGGACATAGGTGATTCCTGTGCCAGGTCAGTAGGCCCGCCATGGTGGCCATGCGCCGAGGGGTGGCTGGAGGATATCCACCTTCCTCAACGGATACTCCAGCACAAGTTGGTGACACACCCTTCTTGGGGGACTGACCTTCGGCCTGGAGTGGAGGGACACCCAGGGGACCAGAAGTCCAATGCCACTCGGCTCGGCCACCCCGCCCAGAGGGACAAGGTCACTGGCAACCTTTCGTAAGCCCCTTCATCCTTCAGCCCCTGCGGCTCGACCGGCCCTCAACAGCAGCATGAAGGCCGACAGGCTTCTGCTTGGCATCCTGACCCCAAGCCAGCGGCTTCCTCTAAGGGGAAGCAAGGAGGTAAAGGCTCAGGAGCTCCCTCGGCCAGTCCCTCCTCCAAGCCTGCTCAGTGACAGGCTGAGGGGCGCTGCCCCCAGCCTTGTCACCCCTACCCGGGTCCCCCCGTGGGGAGACGGCTCCGCCCTTCCTCCACCTGGTCCGCTATCACCACGGACCGCTGGGTGTCGGAGGTGCTAGGGAAGGGGCCTGCCTCTGGATTTCGAGCAGGCCCCACCCATTTGAGCCGTCGCTCCTCGGGGGGCCATGGGGTCCGCAGCCTCGCTGTCAGCCTGCCAAGCCGATTTTGCCCTGCCTCAAAAAGAGGTGATCAGGAAGGTGGTGGATCTCCTCCAGACCTGAGTGTGTGTCCAGGTTTTTCCTGGTCCCCTAATGACGGGGCTTGCGCCCATCCTTGACCCGCATGACCTGAACAGCTTCAGGTCTCGGACCTTCGGGATGGTCACTCTGACTCAGATATCCCATCCCGGAACGAGGCATGTGGCTCTATATCCTGAACTCCAGGATGTGTTCTCTACATTTGATCCGTCCGTTCTTGGGAGACTCCTCCCTTCAAGAGCTGGTGGATCTCTTTACGAGTTCCAGGCCATCTTCTCGGCCTCTTCTCAGCAGCATCTCTCATGGGTCAAGAATCGGGTGTACCCCTCACCCAGATGGCAGGCTTGACTGCAACCCCTCCAAAGTTGAGGTGGGACGGTCCAGAGTTCTGGCCTCTAGGTTGCTCTCAGACCGGTCTCCTCTCTGAAGAGCCAAGTTGGAACTTGTGTCCATGGTGATCCTTTCATCGGGACAGAGCTTGACTCTTCGAGCCAGAGCTCGGCTCTCGGCGGACAGGGCAGGTTCTTCCTCCTTTACCTAATCATGTCTGATTGGGCAATTGCGCCTGCCCGGGACTTCCTGCACCTCCTGGGCCTCGTGGCGGCCTGCACCGGCGTGGTCGATTGGACCGCCCGGTTCCTCCGTCCCCTTAATGGGGGCTGACCAGCCAGCGGTCTCAACGCTGTGATCCTTTGGACCAGCCCGTGACAGTAACCCAGGGGTTGTGGAACACTCTCCTATGGCGGACCATTCCACCTCATCTGCAGGAGGGCATCCCATTCGTCCGCCCCGAGTCGACGGTCTTCTGCGACCGATGCATCTCTGATGGGTTGGGGTGCCCATCAAGGGGAGCGCAGAGTGCACTGCCTCTGGTTCCCTCTGGAGTCCCGATGCCATTTCAACCTGCTGGAGCTTCATGCAGTCCGCTTAGCTCGCACCGTTTTCGCTCCGTTTGTGCGGGGTCAAGTGGTTTAGGTCCAGGCGGACAATACCACGACCATATGCTACCTAACCCGCCAGGGCCGGACGCGCCCCTTGCCATTGCGTAAGGAGGTTTTCTGCATTTGGTCTTGTGCACGGCCTGGAGGCAGTTTTCCTAGCCATTTCAATGGCAGGAGCCTCCAGCACCCTGGCTGATGCCCTAAGCCGGATAAGGGCTGCGCCTCATGAGTGGTCTTCCCTGCCGGAGATAGCACAAGATCTTTTCCTCTAGGTCACGCCCGGCAGACCTTTTCCTCCAGGGAGAATGCGGTTGAGATCAACTTACGCCCGCCTCAGCAGGGCTCGCTAGATGCCTTTTGAGGCCGCTAACCCTGAAGTTCTTCTACGCCTTTCCCATTTCCCTTGACCCACAGGCAAGGCGCAGGCAAGGAGGGACTAGCGTAGGTGATTCTGGTAGCCCCAGACTGATTCTGCCAGCTCTGGTATCCAGCTCTCCTCAGTCTCAGCCCGAGGCTCCCGAGGCGGCTTCCAGCCCGCCCGGTCCTGATCTCTGTTGTCAGGCGAAGGTATTCCATCCGGACCTTCAATCCCTCCACTCGCGGCCTGGTTCCTGTGTGGCCAGTGGCCAGGCCTTGGATCTTCCAGCGAGGTTCTCGACGTTGTTGAGGCGTCCCGCCAGGAGTTGACCAGATATGCTATGCCTTCAAATGGAAGAGTTCTCCATTTGATGTTAGGATAGGGCCTGGTCCCCTCTCCTGTTCCTCAGCGAGCATTCCAGACTACCTGTGGTCCGTTGTTCTTCTTTAGCGAGGGCTTCGGTCGACGACCCTTAAGGTGCTCCTGGCAGCCACCCCTGTCCTCCAGGCGCGGGCCGGAAGATAGTCGGTGGCACAGGAAAGGTGATCTGTCGCTTTTCCAAGGCCTTGATCTTGCTTCCCCTCCAGGGAGAGAATCTCCATCTCCGTGGGATTTTATGCTGGTATGGGCTTAGCTCACGGGCAAGCCATTCGAACCTATGCACAGGTGCGATTCTCCCACCTGTTGTGGAAGAACACCTTCTCTGGGGCTACCACGTCAACCAGAAGGCTGGGAGAGCTCCAGGCTCCTTTGAGTCTCCCTATCTGGTCTTCCACAGGACAAGGTTGTCTCTGCGCCCACCAATTCCTTCCGAAGGTGGTGTCGGAGTTCACCTTAACCGGGTGTTGACTCTGCCGGGTTCAACTCCAATCACACCTCGAGGCCAAATACAGGCTCCATCTTGGACCCTAGAGGGCGCCACTTATAAGGAGCGCACGGCTGAAGTTCTGGAGAGGTTCGCCAGCTGTTTGTCACTCTACGCTGAAGCCACACTCTGGCAGACCTGCAGCCAAGCGGACGATAGGCAGGTGGGTCTACCTCCTGCATAGATCTCCTCATATAGGTGGGCGGGCATGGAGCCTCCCAGAGGATAAGAGCTCATTTTCCACTTCTTCCGCTGCATCGGTGGCTGCTTCCGGGATGTCCCTATCCCAGGAAATCTGCAGGGCTGCTACCGGAAGTCAGCACATACCTTATTACCCCTACCACATCGACCTTGAGTCACGCCGGGATGCTGGTTTGGGGCCTCGGTTCTCAATCTTTATTTCCTAAGTAGGGGTGTCGCCTTGCCTCCTCCTCCCGGGAGAACTGCTAGGAGTCTGCCAATAAGTGTGGCTGAACAACATATCCATGTCCCTAGAAATACAGGTTACTCACCTGTAACAGGAGTTCTAGGAATGGTATATGTTGTTCATCCACACGACCCACCCGACCTCCCCGGCTCCGACGCACAACCTGGCTTCCAGCGGGCTAAATCTGGCATCATGGGGCGGAGCCGAGAGTTTTACCACCTGGTTGGGTGGGAGGAGCCAGCTTGAAGACCTTCCGGCAAGATTTAAAGTGGCAAGGAACCTGCCAGATAGTGTGGATGAACAACATATACCATTCCTAGAACTCCTGTTACAGGTGAGTAACCTGTATTTCTCAGTGGATTGTCCAGTGTATTCAATTCTGCTACACTAAAGCAGGTAGGGAGTCTCCAGCTGGGCTGAGGGCTCACTCAACAAGAGGAACAGCTGCCACTATTGCAGCTGCTAGGGAGGTGCCATTATTGGACATTTGCAAAGCAGCTACTTGGAAATCAGTACACACCTTTACAAAGCATTCTAACTTGGATATTTTGTCCAGAAGTGATGCCAGGTTTGGCACAGCAGTCCTGCAAAGTCTGTTTCCAAAATAAGTTCTGTGCCCGCCGCAAGGGGGTACTGCTTGGTAGTCTGCACAAAGTTATGAATATTCTGAGCATTACTGGGGTTAGAAGAAAAAATTACTTACCATAGTAATCTTCTTTCTTTCCAGTGATGCTCAGATATTCATAACTCCCTCCCATCCTCCCCTTCCAGAACTTCAGCCTCTGTATTCTGCATGCAACTGCCACATAGCCATACCCTTCTGGGTACACTTCTCTATGCTAGACAGACTTTAACAGAGTTTTCTGTCTCTCTTAATAGTTTTTCTCACTGTCTGGTGAACACCACCATTATATATATATATATAGATAGTCCCTCCCTTGGATGTTTTTTGAAGTAAGTTGTTTTATTAGGCTAATCCTAAAAAATGTTTTAATTAATTAGTTGTCGGATTTTTTCATGTTGCCTGACTTCCAGGCTTCTTACAAATCTGAAGGGCTTAGAACACTACAGTTGGTAGAGGCAGTATTTGAAAGATGCTCACTTGCAAAGAATTCCATCATTTGCATGTGTTCCATCTCTCCGGGCAGTCCAACCCACCAGGATGACGGCACAAAGTTATGAATATCTGAGCATCACTGGGAAGAAAGAAGATTACTATGGTAAGTAATTTTTTCGTCCTGCCTAAGGCAAGTCCTACTACACTCTGAATGGCACTGGCATCAAATAGTAGCTTGAGCGGGCCAGACTCTGCATAAATATTAATGATTTTTTATCAGTTTCTTATGCAGAGACTGCCAACATTAAATGCTGCACGCTGTACAAAGAAAGTACTATGAGTGGGCGGGTCTGAACAGAAATATCATTATTTTTTTTTTTTTTGTTTGTTATGCCAAGACTGCCCACAGCAAATGCTGATCTTACTTCGAGATACAGCTCTTGCAGCAGGTTACACCATTAGGACTGAAGCCGTCAGGTGTCAGGACCCCACGGAAATTTTCTAGCTAGCAGTCTTCAGCAGGGATTGCGCCCTCCAGCGTCGGTCCCGCCTTCGACATCAGGCGTAGTACATAAGGAGGTGGTCCTACACATAACTTCAGTTCTTTTCCCGCTGCCGACATCGCAGCAGCAGTGCCTCATGTCACTTTCAGCACGCGACTTACCAGGAAACTTCAACCTTTTCTTTCTTCACTGGATTTGTCTGATGTCCTCTCCAAACACCTCTCTGGAGGGCCATTCATCGAAGTGTGCCTGCGGCAAGCAGATCCCCTTCAAGGATCCTCACTCAGCCTGTGTGCGCTGCCTAGGCCAAGACCTTGACACCCAGGCCTGCTCCTTCTGCCAGGGCTTCAATAGCCGCACAAGGTTCCGCCGCCAGAAGGCCCTTCAAGCCTTTCTTCTTGAGGAAAAACTCAAGGCTATGGATAAAGATCCTTCCTCCAAGGGGAAGTCATCTGGGAAGTCCCACAGACATTGCGAAAAGCACCGGGAGAAGGAGAGACCCAGATCCCCTTCTAGGGCCTCGGATTCCCGCAGCTCCGGCTACAGGTCTGACCGCTCTCCCTCCAGGGCTCGCTCTCAGCCTCCCCCGGTCCTCGCTAGATCGGCCAGTGGTTCCTCCTCTCTGCAGCCTGTCAAGACCTCCAGGCCTGTGTCTTCATCCACTCCGTCCAAGGCCTCGTCCAGGTCTGGGGAGCGCCACAAGTCTTCTTCCCGTCGTCCGGACTCCGATGTCAGGTCTGTCTCCCAACCGCCGCCACCCCAGCGCCAGACCAAGAGCTGACCTCCCTGAAGCCGGACGTCAGACCGGCGTCGGTCCTCCAACGTCGGCCAGAAACATAGGCACTCTGGGAACCGGCTACGCGTCGGCACCGTCGCCGGTCAGGCATTCGCCCCCGAGGACGCGGACCGGCGTCGACCATTGCAGAGGGAAGAACCACATCACCGCCTACCGACGTTGGTCGGAAGGAGTCGGAGGAGGAGGACACTACCCAGCCTGAGGACCAGGTGGGCGAATCCGGACCCATCGAGCTCCCACGGGAACCCTCCCCGGCCCGGGAGACCCACGGGGACCCGGCAACAGGCCACCGGCGCCCGGCCCATTGTCGGGCCTGAATTTGACAGAGGTGAAGGAGCTCATCACCTTCTGTTGGGACACCATCAAGAAGGATGTGGTCACCACACAACCTTCTACGCCGACTACCCCTTCAACGCCTGTGCCCCCACCTCCACCCAGGGGGTCAGCAAGACTGGCATCGACCCCCCCATGAGCCAGCATCCCCTCCTAGGGGCAGATCTTCGGACAGGAGAAGGCCTCCTTCAAGATCCACTTCAGGGTCCCCCAGCCCCAAGAGACCCAGACGGCGTCAGTATACCCCGTCCGGGGAGGACTCCAGATCTGACACCTCTGCATGTTCCAGAACTCCTTCTCCAATCAGCGTCCCTTCTCCGGACCCACGTGACCTTCCCAGGTCTCCTCCGGATGACCCCTCGTTTGCTGAGATCATGAGGCATATCCAGGAGAACATGGGGTGGGACGCTGAAGAGCTAGACCCCGAGAGACTACGCCTTGCCCGCTACCTTTGGCAAAAAGACCCCAAGCCTGTGGTAGTGCCACCCTTGGTGGACACCTTCGTGGACATCACCAAGGCTGCGTAGAAACATCCACATTCGACTCCGGCAGTGCTGAACAAGGCTGACCACCTGTACAAGGCCCCAAGGGAGGACCAGTACCTGGCAAACCATCCTCTGGCCGACTCCCTGGTCATTATGGCCTCACATGACCAGTCTCAGAAACTGCAGCACTTGAGCACACAGCCACCAGACCCGGAGTCCAAATAGTTGGATCTCCTGGGTAGGCGCACGTATGCGGCTGCGACTTGCGCCATTAGGTCGTTGAATTACCTCACCCATATGGTTCAGTTCTAGAATGCATTATGGGAACAGGGACAGGACCTAGTTGAAAAAATGCCAGATGGTGGCCAAAAGGAGGAACTGTTGCAACTCCTCCGTACGGGTTCAGACGTGGGGACCCAGGTGCTTAGAGCTGCATACAACTCTGCGGACTCTTCGGCCAGAGCTGCAGCCTCAGGCGTATGTCTCCGGAGACACTCGTGGCTCCGTGTCTCCGGTTTTACCCCGGACGTCCAGAAGAATATTATGGACGTCCCTTACCATGGCGAAGTTTTGTTTGACGAGGCCTCGGAGAAGGTGCTCACCAAACTGCAGGATGCCGGGAAGGCAGTTAGATCTGTACAGGCTATGTACAGGTCTCGATTCAGTTCCTTTCGCAGGAACCAGAGTCGTTTTCGCAGCCTGACTCAAAGGCAACAACCACGTTCCGGCCAGCAACAAAGGGGCTCCTTCACTCGAAAAGCCCAGGCTAAGACATCCTCAGGCAGAGGCCAACGAGTTACAAAGTCGGCCCAACCTGCAGGATCCAGTGCTGCCACAGCATGACTCCTTCCCAGCCCCCGCCCCTCCTCAGGATCATCGGGAAATGAAGGTCGGGGGTCGCATCACGGACAACCTGCCAGGGTGGCGGTCGATCACCACTGACAGGTGGGTGCTACAGTTGGTCGAAAAAGGCCATTATATAGAATTTGTAGACAACCCACCCACAAGACCTCCTCTGCTTTCCGCTACTCGGGGTCAGCATGCCCTGCTTATACAGCAGGAAGTGCTTGCGCTCCTAGAAAAGGAAGCTTTGGAGCACGTTCCAGTGAACCAGAGAGGGTTAGGATACTATTCGCACTTCTTCCTGGTTCCAAAGAAAACAGGGGACCTCCGTCCAATTTTGGACCTCAGCGACCTAAATCTGTCGGTCGTCTACAAACGCTTCTGCATGGTGACCCTTCCAGGTCTAATCCCCATGCTGAAGAAGGACGCCTTCTTGGCATCCCTGGACATGCAGGACGCTTACCTGCACATCCCCATTGCTCAAGCGCACAGGAGGTTCCTGCGCTTCGAGTTTCGGGGCCACCATTATCAGTTCCGAGCGCTTCCCTTCGGGCTGTCATCAGCACCCCAGGTATTTACCAAGTGCATGACAGTTGTGGCGGTGACTCTGAGGAGACAGGGCCACTTCGTGTTCCCATACCTGGACGATTGGCTTCTCATGGCCCCCTCCAAGGAAGCTTTGTTGATGGCCATCCACCGTACCCAGACCCTTTTTCAGTCTCTGGGCATCCTCATCAACTACGAGAAGTCTCTCCCGGTACCGTCCCAGAAACTGCAGTTTATAGGGGCAGTTCTGGACACAGTCAAGGGAAAAGCCTTTCTTCCCGAGGACAGAACGAAACACATCCGGTCCCTCATCAGGGACCTGTCAGCGAAGAAGACCGTCCCGGCCAGACTGGTCATTCGCCTGCTTGGACACATCGCTGCGGCCATTCCAACAGTCCTGATGGCAAGACTCCACATGCGGGTAACCCAGTGAATGTTAAGGGTGCAGTGGGACCAAAGGCAAGACCATCTGCAGCAGCCAGTCCGAATCACGAAGGCCATGATTCGGGGCTGGCAATGGTGGCTAGACCCGGGAATCCTCTCCATGGGGGTTCCCTTCACAGCGCCGTCTCTGATGGTAACTCTCTCCACAGATGCCTCAATGCTCGGGTGGGGAGCGCACCTGAATGGGGTGAGGTCTCAGGGCTCATGGACAATCCAGGAATCTCATCTCCACATCAGTATATTGGAGATGAGGGCGGTCCTCAACGCCCTGCAAGCCTTCCAGTCGGAGATCCCACAGAGTACTCTCCTGTTACAACAGACAATACTGCGGTGATGTATTACCTCAACAAACAAGGAGACACACACTCCTACCCCCTTTGCAGGGAGGCCATGAGAGTCTGGGAGTGGGTAATACGACACGGCGCAAACCTTATTGCAGTTCATGTCCCCGGGGTGGACAACACCGTTGCAGACAGCCTGAGTTATTCTCAGGCCAGAGTCCACGAGTGGGAGCTTCTACAGGAGGTGGCAGAGGACCTGTTCCACAGATGGGGCACTCCAGAATTAGACCTTTTCGCGTCCCCATCCAATGCAAAACTGCCCAATTTTTGCTCGCTAGATCCAGGGCCTGGTGTTTTCTGGCGAGACGCGTTGCTCTCTCCTGGGTGGACAGATCTCTATGCCTTCCCTCCTTTCCGCTGATCCAGAAAGTTCCTCTCAAACTCGTAGGGAGCATGGACGCTAATCTTGATAGCGCCTTTCTGGCCCAGGCAAATCTGGTTCCCGCCTCCTGCATCAGCTATCCCAGGAACCTCCGCTTCCTTTGCCAATCAGCTCCCATCTGTTGTCTCAGGAGGTAGGTTCACTAGTCCATCCGGACTTGCGTTCATTGAACCTACATGCCTGTCTCCTAGAGACATAGCCATGATGCGACACAGGGTCTCGCAAGAGGTGGCAGAAGTACTTTCTGCCGCTAGGAAACCGGCAACACATGCAACATACGCCATGAAGTGGTGTAGGTTTTGCTTGTGGGCTCAAAAGCGCGGTTTCTCGCCCTTAGGCTGTCCTGAGAAGCTGGTTCTGGAATACCTGCTTTCACTTTTCCAGTCTGGACTAGCTTACTCCTTGATCAAAGTGTACCTTTGTGCTATTTCAGCTTATCATGCCCTCATAGGCCATCGTATGGTGGCTCAATTGGACACTACTTGTGCCTTTTTAAGGGGGGGTCCTCCACCTTAGGCCACCTATCAAGGATCCGGTTCCTTTTTGGGACTTGCCCTTTGTCCTGGAGCAGCTTACGCTGCCACCTTTGAACCAGCCGTGGATTGCGAGTTACGTTCTGTCGTGGAAAGCGTTGTTTTGGTGCAGTTACTTGCTGAGAAGAATCTCAATTATATGCACTCATGTGCAAGAGCCCTATTTAATTTTCCACCAGGATAAGGTATCCCTGGGGACAAATCCTAAGTTCCTGCCTAAGGTGGTTTCAGCCCTTACCTTTAATCAGGATATCAACTTACCAGTGTACTTTCCCAAGTACACCAATCGAGGAGAAGCACTGCTTCACACCCTGGATGTTCACAGGGGTGTCAGATATTATCCGACCAGAACCAAACAGTACCGGAAAGCGGATCAGCTGTTTGTCTCCTTTGCTGAGAGGATGAAAGGAGCCCCTGTTTCTAAACAGTCCCTTTCACATTGGCTCATTCAGTGTATCTCTTTCTGTTATGACAATGCAAACAAACCCTTGCCAGGCGGGTCGAGGGTCATTCTACCTCGGAGGGTGGCTTTTTCATTTGCAGCGCTGAAGAATGTTTCCGCTTCAGCTATTTGTGCTGCAGCTACCTGGAGCTTCGGTGCATACCTTTATTAGGCACTACAGCCTGGATATCGCTTCAAGGCAAGGGCAGGTTTCGCCTAGCCAACCTCCAGAGGGACTTCTGTCCCAGGCTCGAGCAGGGTTGTAATCTCTGCCTTTCCTCCTCCCCATGGCGTAAGATTGTCGCTATTGCTTGGGAATCAGTCCTAATGGTGTAACCTGCTGCAAGAGCTGTATCTCGAAGTAAGATAGTACAGTTATGTAAGAACTTACCGTAACAGTAGATGTTCGAGAACAGCTCTTGCAGCAGGTACCTTCCCGCCCACCACCACCCCTTTGGAGGAGACAGGCTATAGCCTAAAATCCATCTTTCAGGATGGAATGACTTGCTTTTAGTCTTGACCATCTGATGGCGGATCCTCGGTCTCCTCTTCTGATGTCAGCCAGCGGGCGGGAGTCTCCGGCGGGAGAACTGGGGATTGTGGCGGGACCGCCTCCTTATGTACTACGCCTGACGTCGGGGGAGGGACCGACGTCGGAGGCGGTCCCCGCTGAAGACTGCTAGCTAGAAAAATTTTTCAGGGTCCTGACACCTGACTTCTGCAGTCCTAATGGTGTGTAACCTGCTGCAAGAGCTGTTCTCGAAGATCTACTGTTACGGTAAGTTCTTATGTAACTGTACTTTACCACAGCTGCTCACTGAATGAATTAATGAATAAAGTAATACAGTAATTGCAAAGTCCTCCTGGGCTATTTCCTGTGCTACAGAAGTGAAAATTACGCACCTACCATAATTTTTTATCTTCTCTTGTATCTTCACCATTCATTACTGCTGGGTATAAGCTGGAGGCATGCACTTTTATGGGAGCTTGCTTTTGTTTGGTGGGGAGGAGTCAGCATTGACTGTACACCTGCAGGGCTTCCTTGTTACATGATTTGCATGATGGTGGCCGTTAGGGCGCCACAGACTCCTCCTCCACTCCCAGCTCTATCCTGCCGGAGAGAGAGGAGGAGGAAAAAAGGAGGATAGAGAAAACCAAGGTGAGGTAAGAGCTGAGAGATAGGAAAAGGAAAGGATATAAACTGAAACAGGAATCGTTTCGACCAGAGGAAAGAGGATTGGATTTTCCTGCGGCCATAGGCCCCAAGCCTGGGTGCAGCATAGGAAAAAGAAGCAGATACAACATACGTAGGGGAAGAAAGGGGGCCCTCTGCCATGTTGAGCTGGAAGACCATTGACTTATTTTAGCCTCAAAAACCTGAACGGTATGAAGACACAGGAACACGGATCCAGTCAGCTTCAGGGACCACTGAACGGAGGTCCAGTACAAGAGAATTTGAGATGGTTTTGGAGAATATAAAACGTGCCCCCTCTTCCCACCCCTAAATCCACATTTGGAATGAAAGTCCTGGAGCATGGCCCTCTACAGTTTATCACCTGACTGCTTAGTTAAGGGGGAAAAACTCATAAACAGGAGAGGACTCTGTCCAAAATGACCTCTAAAGGCAGAGGGGAAGTAAGAAAGGGGGAGGAAAATCCTTACAGGTTCTCCCAAGAAATGCAATGACACAGTCCCCACTTCAAGAAGATGAAAACAACGGAAACATCCGTGCCAAATTAAGGCGGACACTACAGTGCACTCCACTGAGAATCCCAGGGAGTTCCCTCCAAAGCCAGGGCGAAGACCCTACTCACCACCCTCCTATGATGGGCGCTCTGTGACGTTTTAGAGAAGAAAACAGAGGGCCCTGAGGTACCAGGGAGAGACTGCCCCCAATTGGCCTCGAAGAGGAGGAGGGTGAGCAGGGTGGAGACAGTGCCCCAGAGCTGAGGCTCAAGAGGGGAAGGTGGGCGGGAATCAGTAATGAATGGTGAAGATACAAGAGAAGATCAAGAATTATGGTAGGTACGTAATTTTCATATCTTTCCTTGTCAGTCTTCACCATTCATTACTGCTGGGTGAGTATCAAGCCCCCCGGAGGAGACCTGGCACAGATTCCTCAGCCTCCTGCAGGAGATGCAGGAGGAGACCAGCCTTCTGCCATACTAGGTCACGCATGGCCTCAAGCCGGTCAGGCCGAGGAGGTGTCCTCTGTGGCCAGGGAGACAGAAGATGCCCTTGAAGATTCCTCCTTCACCCTGCAGGAGAAAAGACGGTCCCCGGAGCGGAGGAAATCACCCTACGCTGGACAGTGGGTGACAATGTAGACAGGTGAAGCCATGCCATCCGCCTGATGCAGATCGCTGTCCCTGCTAGTCTGGAAGCCACCTCACTGGCGTTGTGCGATGCCCTTGCTTGGTGCCTTGCAAGCCCCAGAACCTGTGCAGAGAGGAAAATGGCTTGCCTGGATTCCTCCGAACTAGGCAAGGATGCTAAAACCTGCGCTAGCATCGACTGCAGGTGCCTGTTGTAGGCAGTGTGTTGAGCCTAATGAGAGATGATGCAGACTAACACACAAGCTGAAGAGAAAATTCTTCTTCCCTACTGGTCGAACTCCACGGAATCCGGATCTGGTGGTCGGTCGTGTGCTGGGCGTTGAAGTCTGGAAGGAGAGTCTAAAGCTGTCGGCCCAAGGGGTGTGTGAGGCAGAGAACCAAGAGACTCCTGGGGAGTGCAGTACCTCCTCCTGCAGTCCGCTGGGCTGGGGATGAGGCGGCTGGAGATGGCCAGGTGCAGATAGACACTTCCTGGAAGGGGATAGGCCAGGAAGGCACCACTAGGTGGTTGGCACTGAAATCGCTCAGAAAAGAGTGCATCTCCCGCTCAGTATTGCATTTTACCACATGGGAGATGTGGAGCTCCTGAACTATCCTTGAAAGGAATCACTGATTTTCGGTGAAATCAGCATCGGAGGAAAGGTGGACAGAATGTTCCTGTGCCTCAGATGAGGAGGCCAAGGAAGTAAAGGTGCTTGGATGTTCAAAGTCCTCCTGTGGGACGGGAGACAGGCAAAAGACCTGCTCGTTCATAGCTCTAACATACCTAGGGAAGGCCATCACAGTGGCCCTGAACATCTCCCAGGTTAAAGGTCCCATAGGGCCCACATGGCCTGGGAGAGGGAGAGGTGTCTGCAGAGGGATGGGGAAGGGCACCTCACCGAAAGTGCCTGGCCACTGCCAGGGTTCTGAGACCCAGCAGTAGATCCTCCCATGTGGGGGGATGCAGGGGTCGATCCAGTCAGCAGAAGCTGCAGATGTGAAAACAAATCCTGGCCGAGCCCTGAGGGAGAATCTCCCCTGTGGTGTAATTGAGGTTGCATGGTTCCAGAAGGGCAACCCTCAGCACTGCCCACTAAGGGCACCCCTGAAGTCTCGGAGGAGGAGAAGCGGGGCTCAACACTGCGGCTCCTCGCAACCCTTCGAAGGGTAGTGGAAGAAAGCCTTGGCACCTCACCCCAGCCTCTCAGCCCCTCGGACTCCAAGGCCGCCCTCTTCCCCGAACCCAGTGCCAAGCGGTCCCCCAATCCCGCAGGCCTCCTGAGGGAGGCCGCTGAAGAGGAGGTCCTCGTCCCCACCAGCAAGGCCATGGCAGCACCAGAGATGGCAGCTGCCCTGGTCCCCCGTGGTCGAGACAGTCACACCAGACCCCCCAGACCATTATCCACTGCAACGCCCCCAACACCGAAGTCAGCGTGGGGGGCTGCAGGGGAGTCTGGGAGGCGAACAGTGGGCCGCCTGGTGCTGCATCCAAGAGGACTCCCTGACTCTGAGGAATTGGGGCACCAGTCCAGATTGGCCAGTGAGTCATCTGCCTCCAAAGAAGAGGAGACCACACAAACCACCAGACTAGCGACCCTGGGAGCTCTCCTCCCACTGGTGTCGTGAACAGCACTGCCACAGGACACGGCACTGCTTCGATCACCGGCATCGCGAATGGTGCCGAGATTGGAAGCGACACCGGCAGGCGGTGCCAAGGGTCCTCAAGTGCCGGACCCAGCAGCCATGAGCCACAACACTGGGGGAACCTGCACCTCCGAAGAGGCGACTGCTGTAGCGGTGCCATCGACCCAGCTCCACAAGGAACCGAGGCGATCCTCTGGCACCGCGAAAGAAACCTCCTCTATGGCAAGGCTGGAATCCAAGGAGGTTTCCTCCTCACTGGGCCGTATAGACACGGGAGGGGACCCGGTAGCAGAATCAAGAGATCTTGCTATGGCAACCGTAGAACGACGCTCTCCTCTGAAAGTCAGCGGGGCCCTGACGAATTTAAACCCATGGATCTCAAGAACACGGCAGTCCATGGAGAAATGGGCATCGCAGTTGTCCATATCATGGTTGGGACTCAGGCAGCGCAGACAAACATCATGCTGGTCCATAACAGAAAAATGCTGGCCACAGGGGCACGGGCCCCTTTGGATTTTCTCTTAGCCCCGAAGCAGACATGATGCGAAAGAAATTTAACAAAACTTCACAGAAAAAGGACCCAGCACCATTGGTAGAAATAAAAGGAATGGTCTTACCGATTTCCAACGGCGTCCGGTGAATTCAGAATTAGGATGGAGACTGAGCAGGCAGGAAACTGCATTGAATGGTGAAAGCCTCGTGACACAGAGGAAAACCTCTATTAACTTGCACAGCAGGTGCAACCTCGACGGCGGGGGAAACATAACTGGGGTGGAGGAGGACGCTGCAGTGCCTACTAGCGAACCCTCGTGTGGCACGCAATGTGTTGGCCTCGGGGGTGGCACCGTTGATACAAACTCCTCCCCCCCCAAAAAAAGCTCCTGTACAGTTGCGCACCTCTGGCTTACACCCAGCATTATTGAATGGTGAAGATTGATAAGGGAAGATCATATTCCACTACCCTGGCAAGGAGAAGTCCCACATTGCTTCCCAAAGCACAGTAGATCATGCTGTTGAGAGTTACTGTGGTGCAGTTGCTAGAGCATAAGCATGGGAACCAGAAGTGAAGCAAATATTTTTTACTGACAAAAACCTGACTAGATATTCACAGCTCTCAGTGAATTCACATTCCAAACTGTTACTCATGTCTTTCTATGATACTGGGACTGGCGAATGAACAAAACACTAAAAATCAATAAAGAAATAGAAAATATTGATTTAGTAGCAATAAATACTGTATTTCTTTCTTGATTTATTTTATAATAGCAGTAATAGAAACATAGACTTTGACGGCAGATAAGGACTGCTTGGCCCACCCCCTACCTACTGGATAAGCTGCAGATCCTAGTTAACCAACAGCCTATTTCTTCCTACACCTCACAAGAATTGCCTTATGTCTGTCCCATGCATTCTTGAATTCTCCCATAGTTTTAGACCCCACAACCTCCTCAGGAAGGTGGTTCCATGCGTCCACCACCCTCTCTGTGAAAAAATACTTGCTCACATTGCCCCTGAGCCGTCCCCCCTCTATCTTCAAATTGTGTCCCCTTGTTCTTGCACATCTCTTTTTCTGAAAGATGCTACCCTCTTGGACTTTGTTGATTCCACTGAGGTACTGAAAAGTTTATATCATGTCCCCCTTCTCCCTCCTTAATGCACTCCAGGGAGTGTGTTGTGAGATTTTTTTATTTTAGTTTTTGTTGACCGGGTAAGTGCACTAGACAAATCCTGCCTATTTTCAGGCACAACCCAGGGGAGGGGGATACAGATGAATGTCAACTGACCTTGAACCAGATTAAGCTGTTGGTGGTATTTTTAGTGAAATACACATGCTTTGGGTGTGGAGCTGCCTTGTGCCTTTAACTACCTGAGGCATGTGTAAATCTCACACCACCACCCTCCAGTCATGCATTATTGCTTAAATAAACCCTCTGTAATGCATCAGTTGAGGATGGGCTTTGGGGTTTACTGAAATCAACTGATACTGAGAAATAATCCCTCTAGTTCAGTGGTTCAGTCTGGGTTTTAAGGTATGAGAAGTGTGCTGGTATCATGCTGATTCTAACTATCTGGATTCCTTCTATGAAACTACAGTACACATGTTGAGTAAACTGAGCACGTGCGAAGTCCTTGGAAATCCATTGGCTTGGGCTTGAGTTCTCCCCTGTATCTCGTGTCTTCACCTCTCTGTGGAAAACATGAGTTCGCCCCATGGTAGCTCTGTCCCAAGGTCATTATTCTCAAAGTTCCTTTGATCGATTTACTGATCTCAGGTTGTTTTCATTACTGCTATGCTGGGTTAGAGCTTGTGTCCTGCATTGCCATGCCAAAGATTCCGCATGAAATTGTGCTGAGACAGAACCATGTGGTTCCAGAGTTGACTGGGCACCTTACTTAAAGCAGTGTAACAACTGAAAAAAAAAAGGCCTGGCCAGATCCCCACAACACCTACCTGACCTGCCTTAGTGCCTTGCATGATCAGAATACCTGCCGTCTGTGCAGGACAATGCTGGCTGAAGCTTTGGCATGTAGGGATTGCTGGATATTTGAGCTCTTGGAGCAGCACAGCAAGTAAGGTAAAGGCAAGGGCCTGGCACCCTAAAGCTCTACTTTGGTGTCATCTTTTCTGGCTAAGACCACCTGGCTTTAGCTCTAACAAGCTTAATCCTCACTCTACAGAGTTTAAGAAGGAAGCTTTCCCTCAAATCCTCATGATGCAGACTGTGTGTAAGACGAGACGCCCCACTAAGCCCATCAACATTTTGACAGGTGTACAGGTCTGTTGATCAGTGGATCTCAGCCTGTCCGTGGCACTTTTCTAGTTGACCAATCTGTGGTCCTGCCACTGGTGCCACCACTTAACTTGGTATTTACAAGATACCCCACTTAGAATGACCAGTGATATAGGATATCTCCTAGAGAGGCACACACAGAAGGGTACAGGTCCAGCCCTTTGGCACAGCAGTTGGATATCCGCTTGCAACGCTGGCGACCCGGGTTCGGGAATGGACCTGGGACATCAAAAGGCCGGCTGGGGGAAGAAGGATGATGGAGCGTCCTGTGGACTGCTCTCCTTCTCCGGGGGAAGGGAGGGGAGCGCGACCGGTGCTTGACGGACCTCTGGCGGAGGCCAGGGATACCGCAGCGACTGGTGCCAGAACGTTTAGGAGGATGGGGCAAATGCCAGATGTCATTGCACATCCCCACTTCCAGAAAAAATAAACCAAGAAAAAATCTCAGCTGCCAGCCACCCTAGATGAAGCCCGCCTCGGCTTCAAAAAGCCTCCAGGCCAACCCTCCGACCTATCTTGTCATTTGCGGCACTGTTGGGGGCTTGTACCGCAGCCCCGCCCTGGGGGGTAAGCCAGGGGGTATCAGAGGGTCGCGGCTGATTTGGAGGTGGAAGCCTGAGGTCCGTGACCTGGTTGAGGTTCCGGGCAGCTGGCGGTAAGGGGAATAAAGCATAATAAAAAAAAAAAAAAGGATACAGGTCAGGTGATGAGTTCCCGGAGTCCAAGACTGACTCAGCTGGTGAACCGAAGCACACACACACACACGCAGAGGTCAATGGCTTGGTCTAGAAGCCTTCCTCCTTGCAGGGCTCTCCCTGCCTCTCCTCTGTACAACAAAAAATGACCAAAGTCAAGCTCTTTATCACTGATTGTCAGTGAGCTGTCGCTTGTCCAGTAGCTGATCACATCCTTCCCATAGGCGACCAAAGAAGAGACGAAGGGGTGGGGTATAGACATAGGAGCCACAGAGCAAGCTAGGCATTGGTCCTGATCTTGATCACCAAAATGCCTTGCTCACCACCAGTACACCCCGCTTTGAAAGTGAGCAGACTAAGACCCTGGTGATGATTACTGTTCTCCTCCTGAAAGCAGTAAAGCCTTTCAGTGCTACGCCTCAGTAGCCTGTGACCCATAAAAGGGCTAAAGTTACCCCTGTTCTAGCACTACAACTGTCACTGGTTGTACTCCTCTTGGTTGGGCCCACTGAGGCTGTCCCACTGCCTCTGGTATCTCTGGTGACACCACTGCCACCCTACACAGTCCCTGCCTCCAGATGGCCCTTCTGGTTTTGGTGGCACATCTGTGCTAGATTCGAGGATTGGCAGATTACAACCCAACAAATTCAGTTAAGTCTCAGTCCCTCAGGGTCAACCTAATTTCCAGTCCCCAGTAGGATCTAGTCATATATATTGTTCTGATGATGATGTGTCTGATTCAAAGGATGAAGGCTGGGATGAACATGAGCTGACAGAGGACCAGGAGTCCTTTTCCATCTTCTTGGGAGAATCTCTACTTCCCTATATGTCCCCCTTGATGAAGTGGTGGCCGTGGGGAACTATGTACATTTGGAGATCCTTTTGAAGGAATTGCCTTTATTCCTTGCTCTGACAATGGATGATGCTGTACTTGATCCAGTGAAGTCAGTCTGGACTCCTATGGCCTTCACTGGTTTAGTCACTTGTCGAAGGAACCACTGGTATGCAGTTCCTCCCAAGAGCTTTAAGGTCTTCACAAAACAGTCAGAAGCTTCAGGTCCCATGATTGGTGCAGTAGAGCACAAATGCTAGGTTGTTGGCACTCCTCCTTCTGACTCGCCTATTAAGGGGTCAGAATGCCTTGACCAGTGGTGCTGTACAGTGTATACAATGGGCACAGTGTTTGTGTGATTGGCCAGTTACTTAGGCTACTTCACCCACTATTATCATTCCTGTGGACAGAGGCTAATGAATTGAGATATTTCCTTCCTGTAGAGCACCATGAGAAGGCCTCTGGTCTGATCAAATGCTGCATAGCGCCAAGTAAACACCACTTGCAGCTCACTATGGATCAGGCTGAGGGGGGCTAGCATTATATGGCAGCAGGAGTAGTGCTCTGGAGCCACAGTTGGTTGTGTTTCTCTTCCTTTAACCAGATATTTATCACAGGATTCTGGATCTCCTGTTTGTTGGGTCTACACTGCTGAGCCCCTGAAGTAAATTGACGAGTCCGAAAAGATCATGAAGGCAGTCATATCTGCGATACTATGACCAGAAGCAGATATCCCTTCCTTATCCTCTAGCAACAGAAATTGGGGATTTTGGCAAAGAAACCAGCTCTACAACGACTGCTGTTGGCTGAAACAAACGGCTGTGGCTGAGACAGGGTGGTAAACGAGGAGTTCCAGTACCAGGAAAGATGCTGACAAACCAATTGGAAGGATTTGGCCATTTTCTCAAAGTGGCAAAACTATGCCATATTTTTAAATGAAAAGATTATTTTCATGTAATAAAAACAATGTGTAAAAAAGCAATTTTTGTGCAAAAGCTAGGCTTTTCACTTAAAGATGGTATTTTTTTCACATTATATTTTTTTGCAGTTTTGGCATTTTCACCAAGAAATTGTCGCAAAAATGCACCAGTTGATTTCACCCAGCCCTGTTACAAATATAAAACATGGAACAATAAAATCAGTGGAAATAATGCTCAGTTGTGGAGAAGGTGCGTTCCCTTAGTGGTCAGAGCACACAACTAAGAACTAGTAAACCCTGGTTCTGATTCTCTCTCAGCCATTGGCTCCTTGGGTTTGCTTACCTGTAAAACGTAGATACATAGAAACATAGACTTTGACGGCAGATAAGGACCGCTTGGCCCACCTAGTCTGCCCATTTCCCTACCTACAGGATAGGCCACAGACCCTAGTTAACCAACAGCCTATTTCTTCTTACCCCCCACAAGAACTGCCTTATGTCTGTCCCATGCATTCTTGAATTCTCCCACAGTTTTAGACCCCACAACCTCCTCAGGAAGGCTGTTCCTGCATCCACTACCCTCTCTGTGAAAAAAACTTTCCTCACATTGCCCCGGAACCGCCTCTATCTTTAAATTGTGTCCCTTGTTCTTGCACGTCCTTTTTCTGAAAGATGCTATCCTCTTGGACTTTGTTGATTCCATTGAGGTACTTAAAAGTTTCTATCATGTCCCCTCTCCTTCTTTCCTTAAGGGTATACATATTAAGCTCCTTTAGTTTCTCCTCATACGGCTTCTCTTGCAGACCCTGCACCATTTTAGTTGCCCTCCTCTGGACTGCCTCTATCCTGTCTATGTCCTTGCTGAGATGGGGTCTCCAGAACTGGACGCAGTACTCCAGATGGGGTCTCACCAACTGTCTGTACACAGGGATAACAACTTCTTGTTTTCTGCTGGTGATGCCTCTCCCTATGCATCCCAGTATCCCCCAGCCCTCCCTACTGCCTTCTCACATTGCTTGCTAACCTTAAGGTCATCTGATATGATTACCCCCAGGTCCCTTTCCTTTTTTGTTGTTGTTACTACCTCCCCCATTGTGTAATCTTCCCCTGGGTTCTTGCTTCCCAGGTGCATTATTTTGCACTTCTTTGCATTGAATCCTAGCTGCCATACTTCTGACCATTCCTCCAACCTTGCCAAGTCCCTTCTCATCCTTTCCACCTCCTTGTATCAACGCTGTTGCAGATCTTTGTGTCATCTGTAAAGAGGCATACTTTTCCTTCCAGTCCCTCTGCAATGTCACTTATAAAAACATTAAAAAGGACTGGACCCAGTACTGAACCTTGCGGTACCCCACTAGTAACCCCTCTTTCTTCAGAGTGGACTCCATTTACAGTTACCTCTGTGTCCTGTTGTCCAGCCAATGTTTTACCCAGGCTACCACCCTGGGATCCACTTCCAGGCTTTTTGTGTGGGACTGTGTCAAATGCCTTGCTAAAGTCTAGGTAGGCCATGTCCACAGCCCTCCCTGGTCTACTACTGGTCACCCAGTCAAAAAATCGATTAGATTCATCTGACATGACCATCGTGTTGTGAACCCATGCTGCCTTGGGTCCTGTGCCCCACTGGCCTCTAGGTACTCAACAATTCTTTTCCTTCAGAAGTGACTCCATCACTTTCCCTACCACAGAGGTCAAACTGACAGGTCTGTAGTTTCCTGCCTCTGTCTTGGTCCCACTTTTGTGAAGGGGAATCACATCCACTTTTCTCCAGTCCTCAGGTACCACACCATCCTCCCATGATTTGTTAAAAGGGTAGTCAGTGGTTTCACTAGTTCCCCCTTAATTCTTTTAGAATTCTGGGGTGAGTTCCATCAGGCCCCATTGCTTTGTCCACCTTCAGTTTTAGGAGTTCTTGCAGAACCCTTTCTTCTGTGAAAAGGCTGGGATTGACCCCCTATCAAAAGTGCTTCTGTTAATTGGATTAGGCACTTCCCCCTCCTCTTTTGTGAACACTGAGCAGAAATATTTGTTCAGTATCCCTGCTTTTTCACTGTCCCCCTCTGCCCACCCACCATTCATCCTATTCAGCCTCACTATCCCTCTCTTTGTCTTTCTACGCTCTCTGATATACCTAGAAAAGGTTTTATCCCCCTTCTTAACTGAGTTGGCTGTCTTTTCCTCAGTTTGGGCCTTTGCTATTCTGACTTCCTTCCCTGCTTTCTTCTGACTTAACTGGTACAGCTCTCTGTCCTGCTCCTTCTGTGTTTCCTTATACTTCCTGAATGCTATTTCTTTCTCCCTGACTTTCCCAGCCACCTCTTTTGAGAGCCATAGTGGCTTTTTCTATCTTTAAACTAGGACACACTGATGTACTATCTCCGTTGAGTTACACTTGGTAATATAAATTTTAAACAAAATATAAATTATCATTGTTAGTTGAAAGAGGATTTTGTGGTGCTGACTTTTGAACTGGTTTCCCCTTAAATCTTAGAGATTATATACTCAGCTGAGAATTGTTTTCCAAAACTCAGTGTTACGGGGGAAGAGCAGCCCATAACGAGCAGATGCTGAAGGGCCCTGATTTTTGCTAATGGAACGTACAAGAATTTAAAAACTCTTCCCTTTGGGTATCAGACTGTTATGGTGCTTATTCAGAGCACCCTGAGACATCCCCATGTTAATAATAATACTACTACTAATAAAAACTACAGCCATTGCAGTCTCTGAAGGGTGGTTCAGCGCCAGTGTTTAGGTTTTTTATTCTGGCTAGAGAAGAACTTTTTACTAGAGTCACTGTTATTAACTTGTTGTAGGTGGGGGTATAGGGGTAGCAAGCTCAGATAGAAGAGCCATGTGCTGAAAATGGACATCCACAGTTCAAACCAGGTGAGTCAACCTTGGTGGCAGTGTGTATAGGTAAACCTTGTTTAAAGCGATAGGAAATACGTTCCCAGACATCACATTGTGAAATAATACTTGGTCAAGTGATTTGAAAACTCTCCAATTAACATAAAACCTTGGTCTGCTTTAGAACAAGAAAAGAAGGAGAATAAAAAGTCCTGAAACTGAAGCTTCTGAAATAGGAAGTAGAGTGTGCCACAGTTTTGTTCTGTGGATATTAGAGGAAATGAGAAACCTGACAAAGAGGGATTATTTTGGTTAACCCCCACCCCCCCAGCATAGTTGATCAAAGATGGTTTTCCAGTATGCAACATATTTGGTTTCAGTGGGTTTACCCAGTCAACAAACATCAAATCAGTCATTTAATCAATAAATACATATGAACCTCTTAAAACTACTAGAGGTCTTAACATTAAAGCTTTAAAACAGTGGATTGTTCCACTTTTTCAAGTTTTTTTGTTGACTTTTTTTTTTCATAAATTAGATGGTTTATAAAACAGTAATACAGTCAGATATTGTGCCAAGGGGTCTCTCCACATTACTTAAGAGTGTCTCCTCTCTTGCATCTGAGGGAGTCTAAACTAATCACCTGAATACCTAAGGCAAGTTTGTTTATTTCAAAAGTTTCACAAGGAGAGATACACTGAGGTGGTAGCAATTCGTTTCCAGATGCGTCCTGGAAGGGGGGATAGGAGAGATACAGAAAAACAGAATTGAATACATAGCAGGCGTCGCATGATAGGCTCATATCCATTTACATGGGTTCATATTGTATATGCTGTATTGTACTTTAGAATGTCTCTTTAAAAGGCTTTTAGGCATGAAAATAGCCTTAATTGTTCTAACAGCTAGGGAGAATCTGGTATGTATCCAGATAAGGGAAACAGTTTTATGGAGCCGGGAAAACATAACTGTTGGAGAAAACTAGGTTTCTAGGGACATGGATATGTTGTTCATCCACACTCATTGGCAGTATCCTTGCCGCTTTAAATCTTGCCGGAAGGTCTTCAAGCTTGCTCCTCCCACCCACCCGGGTGGTATAACTCTCGGCTCCGCCCCATGACGCCAGATCTTCCTTACCGCTTGGAAGCTCAGGTTCCCTCCTTAACGCTCTGCGTTTGTGACTGGTTCCTATTTCTCCGCTTATGGATTTAAAAATAATATTTTGCAAAAGACTTAGTCTTCGATCCTCAGGCCGCGGCGGATAAATCGACTCCCGGATTTCTGAGATGCCCATGCGGGCAGAAGATGTCTCGGACGGATCCACACTCCACGTGTGTCTACTGCTTAGGCCTTGAGCACGACCCGCAGGCTTGCGACCTGTGCTCATCTTTCTCGGCCTACGTCCTCGAAGACCGTGCTGCCCGATTGCGACTGGGCCGTCCCGAGAAGCGTTTCCCTCCGGTGAAGTCCAAGGAGGCCCGGTTGGCGGTGTCCGCGGCGGCGGGCTCGGCGGATCAGCTCGAGCGGATGGTCGCCCTCGAAGAGGAGGCGGCGCGGGCCGTATCTTCCTCGGCCGCGGCATTTATCCCGCCTCTGGGTTCTTCTCCACGGCTTCCTTTAGGAGCTTTGTCTGTCCTCCTTCCACTAAAGGAGAAGGGCTGCGTCTGCTGGACCTTTTTCGGTCCAAAAAGAGGACAAGGGTACGTCCTCATTCGACGCTCTTGGGAGCGGAAAGGTCCCTCTCGGGCCGTCGACCATCGGTCCGTCGACCGGCCGCTTCGCCACTGGCCTCACGGTGTCCCCGTCAGGTCAGTTGACCGAGACTCCCACTGATGAAGTCGAGATTTTTCTCGACCCATTGGACGGGCTGTCGCCTTTAGCAGCCGAGATTCCCCTCTCCCCGGTTCCCCCGGGAGGAGTTGAGGATCCCGTGGGCTCGCCTGTGCCTCCGGTTCCGGAGCCCTCGGATGGACCTTCCGAGCCGAAGGGGTGTCGGTTCCGGCCGACACCTCCCTGCACCGACCCCGGAAATTTCGGACTCTCGGTCTCGGTCTCGGACCTCCAGGTCCAGCTGCTCCCGTCATAAGGCGGTCTCGTCTGCACTGGTAAGCGTGGCGGCGCTGCCCGTGCCTCCTCCTCGGATGAGGGAGGCTGCGTGAATTACGCCGACGGCTACGAGGACCTTATGTTGCAACAGTTCCTCCTGGCCGGGTAAGCCGACACCGCGCCTTCCGGCCATTAAGTGGTTGTCACCGAACGGCCGACACAACCCTCGACTTGCCCGAGAGCCTATACCCAGGCCGTTGTTCGCCAAACCAGCTGCTCCACCGATTCGGTGGAACCTCCGCTCCACAGCCACCACTGGGGCTCCGACAGCGATTCTCGGTCGGCTAAGGGTTTACCCCATCTGCTGTCAGTTACCCTCACTCCCGACCGACCTCGGCGGTGAAGGTGGCTCAGGCCAGAGGCAGCTCTTCGAGGACTCTTCCGAGTCCGAAGATGATTCCTCCTTCTTCTCCGCGACTGACTTGGAGTCTTCAGGAGGTCAGCCAATGGACGATAGCCCGTCGTCCTTCCTAGGACTGCTCGGCTCATCTCGGAGTCTACCGGATGGAGCTCGAACCCGTTCCAAACGGGCCAGGTATCCCCTCACGGAGATTCTGGACCGAGGGATTCTCCGGACGGAGGCCTTCCGGTGGCGAGGCCATAGTGGGTCAGCACTGGAACTTTGGCAGCGCCTCTGCTTCCTGCCCTGCGCCCGCCAGGATGGCCAGGAAGTATGCGTCCCACTGTCTTTAGTCCGTTTTTTTGAACACCCTCTGCTGAGGGGTTGAGCGCCACTGACAGCTGTCATGCGCCCGGCAACGCCAGGGATGTGGACAAACCTCCTGACAAGGAGTCCAAGAAATTGGACTATGTCGGGCGAAAAGTCTACGCTGCGTCCTCTCTCGGCCTTCGTCAGGCCAGTTCGGCCGTCCTCATGGCACATTTTTCTCATGCCCTGTTGGGCTCCCTGGATGAGGTCATCCCTCATCTTCCCGCCGATCTGCAGACTACGGTTAAGCAGGTGCGGGACCAGGGCAGGGTGTGGCCAAACAGCAGCTCCAGACTGCTTTGGATGTAGGGGACTCATGTGCCAGATCGGTGGCGGCCGCAGTGGCTATGCGTCCGGCGGGCTTGGCTGAGGATATCCACCTTTTACTCGGATACCCAGCACAAGTTGGCGGATGTTCCTTTGGGACTGACCTCTTCGCCCTGGGGTGGAAGGTCACCTGCAGAGGATCGAGAGTCCAATGCCACCTTGGACTCGGTCTCTTCCGCTCAGAAGGACAAAGGCCGAAACCACAGCCTAAGCCCTTTCGTCCCTTCTGTGCCCCGGGGCGCCTGCCCAGCACGCCAGGGCCAGCAGGCTCGCCTTGGCATCCCAAACCCAAGCCGCCGGCTCTCTAACAGGAGGCAGGGAGAAGGGCCCAGGAGGTCCCCGGCCGTCCCTCCTCCAAGCCTGCCCAGTGACGGGCTGAGGGTGTCGCCCCCATCCGTCATACCTTACTCCCTGGGTCCCCCGTGGGGACGGCTCCGCACTTGCCTTCCGCCTGGTCCGCTGTTACCACGGACAGGTGGGTCTTGAGGTGGTGGAAGAGGCCTGCCTCTGGAATTCGAGCAGGCACCACCCTTCAGAGCCGTCGGCCTCGGGGCTCTTCGGATCCCAGCTCACTGGCGGCTCGTCGAGCCGACATCACTCTCCTCCTCCAGAAGGAGGTGGTAAGAGAGGTGGTGGACCCTCCTTCAGACCCAGGGTTTGTGTCCAGGTACTTCCTGGTTCGAACGGACGGGGCTGGCGCCCATTCTCGACCTCACACGACCCTAAACAAGTTCCTAAGGTCTCGAACCTTCAGGATGGTCACTCTGGCTCAGATAATACCATCCTTGGAACGCGCCGTGTGGTTCTGCTCTCTGGACTTGCAGGACGCGTTTTTTCACGTCCCTATCCGTCCGTCTCACCAGAGATTCCTTCGCTTCAGAGCGGAAGGATCTCTCTTCGAGTTCCAAGCCATGCCCTTCGGCTTGTCTCCAGCTCCCAGGGTCTTCACCAAATGCATGGCAGTGGTGACAGCATTCCTGCGGCGCCGAGGGTTCCGGGTGTACCCTTACCTGGACGACTGGCTGATAGCAGCTCCCTCCAGGAAGGAGGCGGATGGTCAGAGATCTGGCCCTCCAGGTCTCTTTCAACTGGGCCACCTCGGTCAACGAGGCCAAGTCGGAACTCGAGCGAAGCAGGTGATTTTATTCATCGGGCGCAGCTCGACTCTCTCGAGCCAGGCGGCTCCCGGCGACAGGGCGAGGTTCTTTCCCTCCTTTGCCCGATCATTTCTGGTTGGGCAATTGCGCCTGCCGGGACTTCCTGGCCTCCTGGGTCTCATGGCGGCCTGTACCAGCGTGGTCCGTTGGGCCGCTGGAACATGCGTCCTTCAGTGGGGACTGGCCAGCCAGTGGTCTACACGCTGCGATCCCTTGACCAGCTGTAGGTCGACACAGGGATGTGAATGCTCTCCAGTGGTGGACTGTCTCCAGATCAATTGCAGGAGGGCATCCTGTTCGTCCGCCCGAGCCGACGGTCTCTCTGTCGACCGATGCCTCTCTGATGGGTTGGGGTGCCCATCTGGGGAACACGGGCTCATGGCCTCTGGTCCCGCGAGTCCCGATGCCACATCAACCTGCTGGAGCTCCGAGCGGTCCGCCTAGCTCTCACCGCCTTTGCTCCGTTCCTCGGGGTCAAGTGGTCCGAGTCCAGGCGGACAATACCACGACCATGTGCTATCTAAACCGCCAGGCGGGCCGCGCTCCATTGCTTCTATGCAAGGAAGCTCTCCGCATTTGGTCACTCGTCCGCGCAGCCTGGAGGCGGATCTCCTAGCCATTCACGTGGCAGGAGCCTCCAACACCCTGGCCGATGCCCTGAGCCGGATAGGGGCTGCATCCCACGAGTGGTCTCTCCTGCGGAGGTAGTACAGCATCTGTTCTCCCTTTGGGGCACACCTCAGGTGGACCTGTTTGCCTCCACGGAGAACGCTGGCTGAGTCTGTTCCATGCCCGCCCCCTCAGCAGGGGTCGCTGCAGGGGATGCCTTCTAGGCAATGGACCCCGGCCTCTTTACGCCTTTCCCCCATTTCCTTGATCCACAAGGTGCTTCTCAAGGCGAGGAGGGACAAGGGCAGGTGATTCTGATAGCCCCAGACTGGCCTCGCCAGTTCTGGTACCCAGATCTCCTCAGTCTCAGCTCCAGGACTACGGCAGCTTCCAGCTCGCCCGACCTGCTCTCAGTCAATCAGGGAAGGTGTTCCATCCGGACCTTCAATCCCTGCACCTGACGGCCTGGTTCCTGAGCGGCTAGAGTTCCAGGCTTTGGGTCTTTCCGGCGAGGTCCTCAATGTAGTTGAGGCGTCCCGTAGAGTCGACCAGAAAATGCTATGCCTTCAAATGGAAAGGTTTTCATTTGGTGTCAGGCAAGGGCTTGGACCCTTCCTCCTGTTCCTTGGCAAGCATCTTGGACTATTTATGGTCCCTTTCTAGTCAAGGGCTTAGGTCGACGACCCTAAGGGTGCACCTGGCAGCCATCTCTGCTTACGGCGCGGGCGGGAAGCAGTCGTGGCGCAGGAGAAGGTGGTCTGGCGCTTTTCAAAGGCCTTGATCACATTTCCTCAGTGCGGGAACCCCACCTCCGTGGGATCTACTGCTGGTACTGGCAAAGCTCATGGGCAAGCCATTGAACCTATGCACAGGTGTGCTCTCTCTCACCTGTCGTGGAAGACCGCCTTCTTGGTGGCTATCCGTCAGCCAGAAGGATGGGAGAGCTCCAGGCGCTTTCCATCGAGTCTCCTTACCTGGTCTTCCACAGGGACAAGGTTGTCCGCGCCCCCACCGAAATTCCTTCGAAGGTGGTGTGGGAGTTTCACCTTAACCAGGTGTTGACTCTGCGGTGTTCTACCCCAATCACACCTGGAGGCGAATATATAGGCTCCATACTCTGGATCCTAGAAGGGCGCTCGCTTATTATAAGGAGCGCACGGCTGAAATTCGGGGAGAGGTTCGCCAGCTGTTTGTCACCTACGCTGAAGCCGTCATCTGCAGACCTGCAGCCAAGCGGACGATAAGCAGGTGGGTAACCTCCTGCATAGATCTCTGCTATAAGTTAAGCGGGCATGGAGCCTCCCAGAGGGATAAGAGCTCATTCTACCCGCCATACTGCTGCAACGGTGGCTGCTTCCAGGGACGTCCCTATCCAGGAAATCTGCAGGGCTGCTACCTGGAAGTCAGCAAACACCTTCATTACCCACTACCACATCTACCTTGAGTCACGCCGGGATGCTGGTTTTGGGGCCTCGGTTCTCCAGTCTCTCTTTCCCAAGTAAGTATATGGGGGTGCGTCTTGCCTCCTCCTCCCGGAGAACTGCTAGGAGTCTGCCAATGAGGTGTGGATGAACAACATATCCATGTCCTAGAAATACAGGTTACTCACCTGTAACAGGAGTTCTAGGAATGGTATATATTGTTCATCCCTCTTCTGACCTCCCGGCTTGACGCACAACCTGAGCTTCCAGCGGCCAGATCTGGCGCATGGGCGGGCGAGCCGAGTTATACCACCCGGTGGGTGGGAGGAGCAAGCTTGAAGACCTTCCGGCAAGATTTAAAGCGGCAAGGATACTGCCAATGAGTGTGGATGAACAACATATACCATTCCTAGAACTCCTGTTACAGGTGAGTAACCTGTATATCTAGCTTTCCATGACAGGAAGAGGTAAGGGGGATGACCTAGGGGTCAGGGGTTACGCCAAATGCATGGACCAGTTGTCACTGGGGTTGACTTGAAACCTGACATGGAACAACAGTGACTCCTACAGGGAAAGGTAAACTGTTGCACCCCATCACACTGTGGGTGTGGCTTGAAGATGACCAGCCTTTATGTATAAGACACACATTTTTGAACTCAGGGCAGTTGATAAACAGTTTAGCTGGGGGTCAGATAGCCTGTCCAGTTGGCATATACTTGAAGACCAGAAATATATGTGTAGGCCTGGAAAAATCTCTAAAATCAGACCTGAGTGTGTGGCAAGTTTGACTTGCCACATACTGAACAGAAAATTCTGATTTTAAGTCAGAATTTTGGAAACCAAAACTTTCACCAAGTAAAGCACCTGAAGATTTTTTTTAATAGGACATTAAGAGGAACTGACTTGGAATAAACACTTGCTACAGAACTGTTGCTTAAGGACTCATCTCTACAAGGACATTTAAAATCTTGTCTGGACTCTAACATCAAAACAAGGTATAGTTTAGAATAACAGTATAGTGTTTTCTGTAAACCATCCAGTTTTACTTTTCATATTGTCTGCATTTCAAAGTTCTACCAAACTATAGCCTTTTCTGTATTGCTTTTATTTTTAGTAAACTTTTATGATTTTCTTATCAACTCTGCCTGGGGTCTGATTGTGTGATTTAACATTTTAACAGAAGGGTTTTGAAAAGACGGTGTGCCTTGACAGACAGTACCGCTCGGCTGTTGTTCCAAACTACTTACGCAAGATGTAGCCAGTGGTCATGGTGGGCTTCAAACACTGAATGTAGTGCAGAGTCAAGGGAACTCAAAACTACAGTTTCCACCCTCCTACTGAGAAAAGAAAGGCTAGTGAAGTCTTCCGGAACCCTTATTCCTTTTTTTTTTTAACTTTGTTTTATTTTTCATTAAAACAAACATACAGCTTCTTTTCAAGCACTGATATGACACTACATACAATATATATCCATTGAGGGTGTCACTCCTCTTCATAATAACAATTAGTGTATCTGGTGCTTTACAGATACATCATTGGAGAGGACAACCAAGAGAGGGTGAGAGAAAATACTACTCCCTAAGATATTACAGATATTTTCAAAGCTGTGAAATGAGCCCATGAGCTACCTGGGTTTTATCAAAATTATTAAAGTCCCAGAGTCCTTTGCCACACAAGGTGGAGCTCGTAGCCAGGTTTAAACTTAATTCAGCACTATAAACGTGCTAATCCAAAGTTTGATCAAACTTAAATATTTTATATAGCGCTTGTTTAGCAAAACCATTATTATTAAGTAAAATCTCACTCCCTGAACAAGAAACTTGAAGATATACAGAAGAACATAAGGCCCAAGAAAAACGAGGAACAAATAAGTCCTTAAACCATGTCTCTGTAATCTTCTGTAGCCAATCTAGCAGGCAACATCTGATTTGTTTGGCAATAACTCCGAAGGACTAGTAATAAGGAATTCGGACAGTACCTGAAGAGGTTTTTATATTATCAGACCTAGCCGAGTAAAACTTTGCCATCAAGTGTCCTCATCTTCTGAAGATTGCTGGTCCGTTTCTTCCTGCTGTCGGTGGGGGAGTGCATGATGATGGTTCCATTTCAAAGCTTCCGCTGGATCATTAAATAAAAAAATTCTCCCTCGATGTGCGATCTGCGATCGCGCCGGAAAAATCATGCTGTGAGGAATAGAGGCCTCTCTAAGCATGGCTCTCACCCCATCAAACTGATTCCTTTTTTGGCGAGTGGTGTAGCTGATATCCAGAAACAAATTGATCCGATTTCCATTGTAGAGGAGCCCTCCCTTTTGTCTGGCCAAGCTCAGAATCAGGTCTCTTGTAGCTGCCCCATCCGACACCAAGATTATGGCTCGAGGAACCTCACGATCGTCCAGTCTGCCACGAGGGGTTACTCGGTAGGCTCGCTGAGACTGCATGATCTTGGATTGTATTTCTGAGCCAAGTTGCTGTATAATCCTCTCTGGCAGAAAAAGTAGCAAGCTGTCCCCCTCTACTTCCTCTGGAATGCCCAATATTTGCACATTTGGAGCCCTAATTTGGTTTTTGAGAGTCTCGCTACGGGCTTTCCAATGGTTGCTGTCTTTAATAACAGAGGAAACAGCACCCATAGCTGCATCTGCTCTTTTTCAGGCATCTAATGCAGTTGTCTGTGTGCCCTCCATAGATGTTTCAAGCGTTGCAACATGATTGCTGAGCCTGTCGAATTTGTCCGAGAGAACTGTAACTGACTTAATTAATTTAGTTAGCTTTGCCCCAATAGTTTGTAATGTCTCTTCCGATGGCTCTCCAATATTCTCGTCGGGCCTGTCACGAGAAGAATGAGTAGCTGGCACTGACGAAGCATTTTTCTGCTCAGCTCCAGAGCCCTGATTCAAGTCCTTATGAGGATTTCCCATTTTTGCCACTGTTTATTATTTTCACTGTCCAACCACTTATTTTTCAAATTGAATATACCAAAAGGTCAATTTTGAATAGTTTGCTAGAACAGGCTTCACTGAGTGATCAAAAAGGTCGCCATCTTGCTCGGGCTCCACAGCGCTCCCCCCTTTGGAACCCTTATTCCTGCTCATGAGTTCTTGAAAAGGGGGATCCTTTCTGCAAATAGGAGGTGCTACCGGGCTGCCCAGGGGTTGGGGGCCAGGGGCTCGTGACAGCAGGTAATAACATACTAACCATCACCTACATAACAAGCAACATCGAGGCATTAAAACAAATTATGTACGTTGGCATAGATAAATATAGCAGGATGCATAATGAAGACAAACAGGAGGATGCAGTTAAATGCACAGTGCAGAAATGCTGGCAGATAAAAGCTAAGCTGATGAGTACAACATGGGACTACAATGAACTACAAGTACTACAAGGGACGTTAAGGAATGTCTTGATGTCCAGCTTTACATACCCTGTACACTGGTGGGTTAATAAACCCAAGTGGTATGCATTGGATTATTTTTTAAAACTGCTTTGTTTATCAAACAAAACAAAAAAAAAAGTACTCTAAGAAGGAAGTCTGCAAAGGATGCTGAGTCTCAGCAGTGAGCCGCTGTAGTCAATAACTCTAATGGTGTTCCTGCCTCTCTCTCACTCTCTCTCTCTCTCTCTCTCTCTCTTCTAACTTTTGAGCCTCTGAGAGACTCATTTGTGACCTGCAGACTCATTGATCCCTGCCTTCCAGTTACCTGATCTAAAGACACTTTCAAAGGTTTGTCCAGGAAGAGCATGCATGCCGGTGTGTGTCAAATATCCACTTTACTAACTGTGCACTTTGTTTTTCCTTCAGTCTTTCTTTTCTCATATTTCAGTTTTTCTTTTATCATCAAAAGTGCTTTAGATCGTACTTCTCCCCCCAAAAAAAAAAAAAATGAGTGGGAGCACATGCTTGTAAGTTATTTCTGGCAGAGGTCTGGTTGTTGAAAGTAAGTAAATAAATAAATAAAGGGAATTTCAAAAGGAGATTAGTACATAGTAATAAGAAAAAGTCATTTTTTTCCAGCTGTTTTTATTTTCTTGATTTAAAATGTGTTTGCTCTGAAGCATAGCCTCATAAAATGTAAGATCTTGTTTCATGAGGGTCTTGGGAGGCAGTAGGAATACAATAAATTATTACCTCATCAAGCAGCCAGAAAACATGATGATCATGGTCGTGTACCACGCACTTCTACCAACACCCAAATATCCACATTGATGGGGATAAAATCCCAACATGCCGAAGAGGAAAGAGGTTAGTTAAGGAAAGAGTGGGACAGCTGAGCACCGAATCTGAGAGGGGACAATATTGGTTGATTCCTTGGTAGCAGAAAGGCTAGCTTACTACAGTGTTTCACTGTGGCAGCAATTTCCCGGAAGTATAAGGTGCCCAGGGGCTGGACTGGTGTACCCACCTTCCCACACTTGGGTGATCCATACTGTTTCTTGTTCAGTGTCTGTTATTAGTAAAAAATAATTGTCTGCTGATTTTGTTAAGTTGCTTAGTTATTGGATGTACCGTCACCCACTCCTGAAGTACACATGCAATGTACTGTGCCACCTTGCTACCTTGTTCTGTAGTGTAGTGTGATACTGTATATTTCTTGTGTAATTATTGTTGCTCATATCTCATATCCCAGTGTGCCTGTAACTGTACTTTCCCAGGTTGACACTGAAAATAGGCATAGTATTGTCCAGTGCACTTACCAGGTAATCAAATCCAAATAAATAAGTAAATGAATAAAATAAATGTGACAACTTTGTTGAAATTATTTTATTATTTATTTATTGAATTTTGTTGACCTGGTAAGCTCACTGGGCCTAGAAGTCCCTTTTTCAGGGGTGACCGGGGGGAGGGGGATATAGATGGTAAGCAACTGAAATTGAACCAGATTAAGCTGTTGGTGGTATTTTACAAGTAGAAGTGACCCACATAACAAAACAAAACACAAAAAGAAAAGGACAGTATGCTTGAATTCAAGTATGGAGAAGAATACTGGAAGCAGTTTTCAAAGATTATATTATAGAACATCTGAACAGATTTCAGCTGTAAAAAGGATAGCCTGTATAGGTTTACTTAGGAGAGATTCGTGCCATTCTAACTCAGTCTTTTTTGAGGAAGTAATAAAGAAACTAACTGTTAAGGCAGTTGATGTAATATATGTAAATTTCAGTAAAGTTTTATAAAGCTGTTTATCCTCCACCACTGTCTTCCCAGATCTTACTTCGAGAGGGCTCTTGCAGTAGGTATTCACATATAGGACTAAGTCTGCCAGGTGTCAGCACCCCACGGAAAATTTCTAGCTAGCAGTCTCTGGCAGGTAACCGGCATCATACAATGTCGGTATAAAGGGGCGGTCCCCCATGCCCGTCTTCCAGTTCTTTCCCACCGTCGGCTTGTGAAAGTTCCTTGCGGTAGAACAGCGCTCGTCAGTCGTTCGTTGGTCTTCAAGTTTTCAAACATTTTTGACCTATTACTCTATTTTTCGACTTTTTCTTCAACAGTTGCTGTGTATGTTGTCCCCGACGCCTTCCGAATCTCATAAAAATCCCAGTTCGAGCAAAACCTGCACATAAATGTACTCGAACTGAGGGCAGTCCTTTATGCCCTTCAGGCTTTCCTTCCCTTCATCCTCCCTGGTCATCTCCTCATACAGTCAGACAACCTGTGTGTAGTCTGGTACCTCAACAAACTGGGAGGAATGTGTTCCTAGCCCCTGTGCTGGGAAGTGATGAGAGTCTGGTATTGGGCAGCCCAACATCACCTCCACTTGACCGCAGTTCATGTCCCAGGAGTAGAAGACACCCTGGCAGACGAACTGAGTCAGTTCTCAGCCAGGTCCCACGAATGGGAGTTAGATCAGCAAGTCGTAAACAACATCTTTCAGCAATGGGGAACACCTCAGATGGATCTCTTCATCTCTCCACAAAACGCGAAACTTTCCGCCTTCTATTCGTTCATTCCAGGGCGAGACATTTTTTGGCGGGGCGCTCTGTCTCTCGATTGGAGGGACAAATTTGTTTGTCTTCCCTCCCATTCGTTTAATTCTGAGGGTTCTGAACAAACTCAGATCGGAAGGAGCTCGAATGATTCTCATTGCTCCCTTCTGGCCCAGGCAAGTTTGGTTATCTCTTCTGCAACAGTTTTCAGAGAAACCTCCTCTTCCTCTCTCGCAACAATTGTTGACCCAGGATCAAGGGACCCTTGTTCATCTAGGTCTCAAATCCCTTCATCTCCATGCGTGGCTCCTGCAGACGTAGCTAAAGCCCACTTTGGAGTGTCTCCTTTGATAGTAGACATTGTGGTGGAGGCCAGGAAGTTTTCCACCAGGTCCACCTATGCCATAAAGTGGAACTGGTTTTCTGTCTGGTTCGAGAGACTTCGAGCCTTTCTTGTGCCCAGTCAGTAAAGTCCTGGACTATATGCGTTACCTTTTCACTCTGGGTCTCAGCCATTCCTCGTTGAAAGTCCACATGGCAGCTATCTCAGCCTACCATATTCCCTTTGGATACAGGACTTTTGCTCAGTTAGAAGTCTCTAAGACTTTTCTCAGAGGGGTTCTCCATTTGAGACCCCCCCATCCACATTCCTGCCCCTCCATGGGACCTAAATTTCATCCTGGAGAAGCTCACTCTGCCTCCTTTTGAGCCAGCAGCGGCAGCTGATTTGAAGTTCCTTTATTGGAAGACACTATTTCTAGTGGCCATCACTTCTGCTCGGCAAATTTCTGAGCTTCAGGCCTTGATGTGTAAAATCCCGTATTTGATTTTTCACAAGGAATGTGTGGCTCTACGCACCAGCCTTAAGTTTCTCCCTAAGGTGGTGGCTGAATCAATCCATTGAGTTACCGACTTTCTTTACACAACACTCCAATCAAGGGGAATACCTCTTGCATACTTTGGATGTTCACAGAATCCTGAGACACTACACCAATCGGACTAAGGATCTTAGGAAGACTGATCAGCTCTTTGTCTCTTTTTGCTCACAAAAGAGAAGGCACTGCTGTTTCTAAGCAATGTCTATCAAAATGGTTAGTGAATTGTATCACTTTCTGTTACGACAAATACAATAAGACCCTTCCGGGTCAAGTCAGAGGTCACTCCACCAGAGGAGTAGCTGCCTCTGCAGCTTGTTTCAGAAATGTGGCAGACATCTGTGCAGCCGCAACTTGGACTACCGTCCATATCTTCATGAAACACTACAGTTTGGACATCACATCTCGCCATAGAGCAGGCTTCAGGTTGGCTGTCCTATAAGGTCTCCTTTCGTGAGACCCATTCAGCCCTGAGGTTCCATGCTATGGATAACAGTCCTCCTGCCAACTGCTTTTCCTTGTTCCAGACTGCTTGGGACTCAGTTCTGTATTTGAATACCTACTGCAAGAGCCCTCTCGAAGTAAGATAGTACAGTTACATAAGAACTTACTACAACAGTAGATCTTCGAGAGAGGTTCTTGCAGTAGGTATTGCCTTCCCGCCCTCCGTCCCCCTAAGTTTTCTTACTTTATTTCCATGGGGCAAATATCCTTTTCTCTCTCATCTTGCCCCTTTTGGCGGGAAAGAACTGAAAGGTGGGCATGGGGGACCGACCCTTTATACTGACGTCATATGATGCTGATCACCTGACGTGGGGGCGGTCCTCCACCAGAGACTGCTAGCTAGAAATTTTTCCGTGGGGTCCTGCCGCCTAGTGGCTTAGTCCTGTATGTGAATACCTACTGCAAGAGCCTCTCTCGAAGATCTACTGTTACAGTAAGTTCTTAGGCAACTGTACTTTTTCTTGGGCCTGGGGGCGTACCAGTGTGGTGACCCCCCCCATCCAGTTCCCTGTGGGAAATCCATGGTGTTGAGACTGAAACTGTCATCACGACAGTAGTGTGGTTTACAGAAACATGGAAGCTGACGGCAGATAAGGGTTGCACGACCCATCCAGTATACCCTTTTTTTGTTGCATTACTTACACCGTAGAGGCTTACGGCACTTTCACTGCCACCCCCTTACCTATCCCTTATGACTCCCGTGTGCTCATCCCAGGGTTTTTTGAATCCTACCACTGTCTTCGCCCCCATAACCTCTGCTGGAAGATGGTTCCAGAAATCCACCACCCCTTCTGTGAAGACGTAATTCGTCATATCTCTCCTAAACCTACCCCCTTCCAGCTTCATATCATGGCCCCTTGTTCTGGAGCACCCTTTCCTATGAAAAATATTTTCCACTTCCACCTTGTTTACCCTCATGAGTTATTTAAAGCTCTCGATCAACCCCGGGTGTGCATGTTTAATTCCTCTAGCCTCTCCTCATAGGACATTTGATGTAGACTCTGTACCATCTTGGTAGCCCTCCATTGGACGGCCTCCATCCTGTCTATGTCCTTCCTGAGATGTGGCCTCTAAGGCCCTGTACACACTTGCAGTCCAGTTTTAAAAGCAATTTTCAAACTCAACACAGAAGTCTGTCCTCACTCTGATTTATTCAGAACCGTGTTTAAACATGGTTTTACTGCATCCACATGTAGCTCTGTAATGGATTACGAAGGCTAGTGCTAGCATGGTCTGCAGCACGGATTAGTGCTGCTTATGGAGAAAGAGGGATCAATCTTCCATCCACACTACCAGGTAAATCATGCTAGGTTTGAAACAGTGTTTAAAACCGGTTTTTAAGACTAGGTCCCTTGCAGGGTTTAAACACGGTTTTTAAACATGGTTTAAGCCCCTGTATTTAGTGTGGACACAAACTGTGTTTGGGCTTTTTAAAACATTTTAAGGGACTTAAAATGTTTTAACAGGCCCAGTGTGTACATGGCCTAAAACTGGGCACAGTACACCAGGTGGTGTCTTACAAAAGACCTACATAGTGCCAATACTACTTCCCTCTTCCTGCGGTAATACCCCTACCTATACATCTCAGCACCCCACTAGCTCTCCCGATCGCTTTGTTGTATTGTCTGGCAGGTCATCCAATATCATTACCCCAGGTCTCTTTCCTGCTTGGTCACTGCTAGTATCTCTTCCCCCCCATTTTGTACTGCACCCTTAGGTTTCTGCAACCCAAGTACATTAAACCTTATCTGCCAAACTTTTGACCACTCCTCCAGTCATTTCAGGTCTCTTTCCATCCTTTGCACCCCTCTGGAGTGTCTACCTGTTGCAGATCTTGGTATTATCCGTCAAGAGGCAGACCTTCCCTTCCAGTTCCTCTGCTGTGTCACTAATGAAGACTTTAAAGAGGACTGGCCACAGTACTGACTCCTGCGGTACCCTGCTATTCACTCTCCCTTCCTCAGAGCAAACTCCATTTACCACCATCCTCTGCCTCTTATCCCCTTACCAGTTTCTTACCCAGGTTACCACTTTATTGCCCACCCCCATGCTACCCAACTTGCTTACCAGCCTCCTGTGTGGAACGGTATCAAAGGCCTTGCTGAAGTCCAAGTAGGCAACACCACCCCCCCAATCCAATGCTTGGGTTACCCACTAAAAAAAAAAATCTATTAGATTTGTTTGGCATGACCTCCTCTCCATAAAGCCATGCTGCTTCGGGTCCTGCAGTCCACTGGATTCCAGGTGTTCCACTATTCTTTCCTTCAATAGTGTTTCCATCATTTTCCTTACTACAGATGTCAGGCTGACAGGCCTGTAATTTCCCGCCTCCTCCTTGCTACTGCTTTTGTGAAATGGGACTACGTCTGCCGTTCCCTATCAACCGGGACTACACCGGTCTCAAGGGAACTGTTAAACAAGTCTTTTGGGTGCAGCTAGCACCTCCCTGAGTTCCTTTATCACTCTTGGATGCACCCTGTGTGGCCCCATGGCTTTGTCCACCCTCAGATTAGCAAGTGATTTCATAACCCTCTCCTCAGAAAAGGCACTGATAAACATCCCCACCCCCCCAGCTCTTGGTGTGTATTTGTACTTCCTCCCCCCTCAACTGTGAATACTGGGCAGAAATATGTAAAATATTTACCTTTTCCTGGTCCTCCTCAGTATAGCTCCTCGAGTCCTTTATTAACCGCATAATCCTCTCTTTGACTTCCTTTTTCTCACGGATGTACCTGAAAATGCTCCTTGCCCCCCTTTTATTTTTTTAAAATTCATGTTTATTGCATATTTCGCACATTTGTACATTAGTGCAGGATCGCTTCAGCATTTCTGTTTTAGTGGTACATACAGTTTACATCAGAGACATCCTTATACATAGTCATTTTCTGTCAGCTGGATTTCTTTCCACCTTGAAGATCTCAGTTTACATTGCTGGAAATGGATGCTTAATCGTACCCCTCAGGTGGTTCCCAACTAGGCTCTCACATCTCCATGTCCTTCCCCAGTCCCCCGCTACCCCCAACCTCAAAGACAACAGCCATGGGGTCCATCTTCTCACAAAAATTTGTGTGCAACAAAAAACCTCATTCTTACTTTCCATTCATACTCTTTCCAGAGTGGGGATGATGTGGTCTTACAGGTCTGTGCAAGAGCCGCGACCCACTCCTCCTCCACTAAACTCTCCTCCAGCTCCAGCTCCCATCTACTTTTAGTTTGGGAAGTCTTGCTTCCACCCCCATCCCTCAAGGCTGCGTAAATAGCTGATATTTGCCCCTTGACTTTTGTTAAGTTTATTATTTCAGTCATTGTGCTTAGCAACCCAACTGAGGGTTTGGTTTGTTTGTAGAGGGATTGTAATTCATGTATGTAGGCTCTTATCTGCAAATACCTAAAATAATCCCCCTGTCTTAAGGAGAATTTTTCCTTGATCTAGGTGAATTCCATAACAGTACCTCCCTCTATGAACTGGTCTAGAGAGTACAAACCCAATCTCCCCCATCTTTTGAAGGTGAGATCTTGTCTGGGAGGGAGGAACCGTGGGTCCCATGCAAACCATCGTAATGGCCAGGCCTCCACGTCGAGCCCATGTTTGGCCCATAGGCGTCTTAAAGAGCCCAAAGTGTTTTTTTACTGATAAGAGATATCTCTCCACCTATGGTCTGTGCTCCCAGTGTCAGGGCTCGCACCCCCAGGGGCATTCCATCCGTTAGGACCTCTTCAATCTCCTTCCATCGGGCAGAATATGTTCTGGCCGACCATAAGAGGGCCCATCTTAACTGAGTGGCCAAGAAGTAGTCCTCCAAACACGGAACATTTCTACCACCATATTTCCTACTTGTCTGTAATATTATATTCTTAATTCTAGGTCTCCTATTATTCCAGATAAACTTTGTGAGCATCCTTTGCCATACTTGAAATTGGTTCTTATGTATTTTTATTGGGAGACATTGAAATAGGTATAAATATTTAGGAAGGATGTTCATCGATACTGATTGTATCCTTGAATATAAGGGTAGGTTCAGGGCCTCCCATCTTTTAATGTCCTGCCTTATCTGGGTTATTGTTGGATCAAAATTATATGAGTAGAGCATTGTCAGGTTCTTTGGAATTTGGGTGCCAAGGTACTTTATTTTCCCCCTATCCCATTTCGTGTCCAGTAACTGTTTGATGTTGGATGGAGGATTATAGTGAAATTTCAAAACTTCGGTTTTGTTTTTATTTAAGGTATATCCTGAAAATTGGCTAAATTTATCAATTATGGACCAGATTTCAGGGATGGATCTACTCAGATTGGTTATATATAGAAGGACATCATCTGCATATAAGGAAATTTTATGGTCTCCTTCACCTATCCTTACCCCCCTCACCTCTTTTGCTTCCCTTATCGCCTGGGCCAAAGGTTCTGTATATACACTGCCGGTCAAAAGTTTTAGAACACCCCCATTTTTCCAGTTTTTATTGAAATTTACGCAGGTTAATGTCTCAATGTACTCTGAAATTAAAGCATAGAACAAATAAACAATTGGAGATAAAAAAGAAATCATAGAATCATTTTGTTTAACAAAATTTAATCTAAATTTTTGACTCATCAAAGTAGCCACCTTTTGCAGATATTCTGTAACCGCCAAACACACTCGTGGCATTCTTCCTACAATGGACATCAAATATTGTTCGGGAAGTTCTTCCCAACACTGTTGCAGAAGTTCCCACAAATGTGTTGCACTTGTAGGTTACTTTGCTTTCACCCTTCTGTCCAGCTCATCCCAAACCAGCTCGATGGGGTTTAAATCTGGAGACTGTGCTGGCCATTCCATGATTTGAAGCCTACCATCTTGTTCTTTTCCTCGACGGTAGTTCTGACATAGCCTGGAGGTATGTTTTGGGTCATTATCTTGCTGTAGGATGAACCCCTGACCAACTAGGCATTAGACCAGAGGGTATTGTATGGCACTGCAAAACCGGCTGTGGTAGCCCTTTTGGTTCAGGGTGCCAGTCCTCTGTGCTGTTGTCCTGTGAGCCGCCATCACGCAAGCTGTTGACTCTCAGAAACTTGTCTTCTGATTCTGTTGTGGCTTTGGGTCTGCCAGACCTCTTCCTGTCAGAGTTTCCTCCAGTTTCCAAGTGCCTTTTGATGGTGTAGGAAACTGTACTCACTGACACCTTGGCTTTCTTTGCAATTTCTCTGCAGCAGTTTTTGCCAACCTAAACTTTTTTTTTAACCTCTAGCAGTTTACCGCTTAGCTTTGTACCATTTCAGGTTATTCACTGGATTTGAATTGCTTAAATTTCAATAAAAACTGGAAAATTGGGGGTGTTCTAAAACTTTTGACCGGTACTGTATATATATCAAAAAGGAGTGGCGACAGCGGGCAGCCCTGTCTGGTACCCTTCCCCAGATTGAACCTCTTTGAAATGCCCCCGTTTACCCTAACAAAGGCCTGTGGAGAGGCATACAGGGCCTTGACTACCTCCAAAAACAATGGTGGAAAGCCCATCCTTTTTAGGACTAGGAACAGAAAGTTCCAGTCGACTTTATCAAATGCTTTTTCAGCGTCAAGACTCATGAGACAGGCGGGGGTATGTTGTTTATTGATGGCGTCAATTATGTTTATGGTTCTTCTAACGCCCTCAGGGGCCTGCCTTCCCTCTATGAAGCCCGTCTGATCTGGATGAATTAGGTTTGCGAGAAAGGTCTGCAATCTCTTGGCTATTATAGCTGTAAAGATTTTATAATCTACATTAAGGAGTGAGATTGGTCTATACGAACCACACTCCTTCAAGTCCTTTCCCTCTTTCGGGATCACAGTTATGGTGGTGTAATTCCATGATGGACGAACTGCCTCCCCCTCTAGCCAAACTTGGCTGTAGACTGTTTTTAATATGGGGGTTATTTCACCCACAAATGTTTTATATAATTCTCCTCCAAACCCGCCTGGGCATTTCCCCACCCTGAGGTCCCCAATTATGCTCAGGATCTCCTGCTGGGTGATTGGGCATTCCAAGCTTTGTCTCTGGGTCTCCGTGAGCCGAGGGAGGTTCAGAGTTGTCAGGAATTCCCAGGCAGCCCCGGGGCACGATTCCGGCTGAGGTTGATATACTTGTTTGTAGTATGTTACTAGTGCATCTGCTATTTGTTCCCATTTACATGAGGTCTGCCCCGTGGTTGGGTGTCGGAGACCAGTAACATGTGTCTTAGCGGACTGTTGCTTTAACCGATACGCCAAGAAGTGGGTGGCCCTTGGGCCTCCCTCATAATAAGCCTGTTTTGTGTAGAGCAGAGCTTTCTCAGTCTCTAGTAGCAGCAGTCTCTGCAGCCTTGTCTTTAGCCCCCTTATTTGACCCTCTCTATCGCTACAGAATTTTAGCTTCTGTTGCCCTTCCAAAGTTTTAAGTTCCTGATTTAGCTGTTCTCTTTGTTTAGCCTTCTCCCGTTTTTTATATGTGGCTATCGAAATCAACCTCCCTCTAAGCATGGTTTTTACTGTATCCCACAAGATTTGGGGTGTAGTGTCTGCGCGTTCATTTAACTGAATGGCCTGCTTTATTGCCTCCCTGAATTCCTCTTTCACCTTTTCATCTCTAAGTAGGCTTGTATTTAGCCTCCATTGTGTTGGCTTTTTAGGCAGCTGCAGATCTATCGCCAAATAAATAGGCTTGTGGTCCAATAAACTCTCAGATCCCACCCACATAGATTCAACCACCGAGAGGTCCCGTCCATATGTAAAAAACATATCCAGTCGCGAAAATATATTGTATCTTGGGGAGTAATATGTATAGTCTCGGGCTCAAACCCGTATCTCTTATGAGCCTTTTCAAAGGCTTGGAGGTCCTGCCGTTAGGCGCCGGGACCCATGAAGTGGTGTCCAGGGATCTATCCATGACTACATTCCAGTCACCCCCTGCAATAATGAGTCCCCTCGCCCTTTCCACCATTAGCTTAAACAATTCTGGGAAAAAGGCTATCGCTGAGCCCGGAGGAGCGTAGACATTTAATAATGTCACCTGCAGGTCCTGTATCCGCCCCACAACCATCACGTATCTGGCCCCTGCATCCACTATTACCTCCTCCTCCTCGAATGGGAGAGAGGCCGACAATAGTATTGCGACACCTCTCTTTCTTCCATTCCTCAAAGATGCACGGTAGATAGTCGGGATAGTTTTAGGACTTCTTTGGGAGACAGATGTGTCTCCTGTAAGAACTGTATCTCACAGTTTTGATTTTTAAGAAATTTTTGAAGCTGTTTTCTTTTGATGGGGTGGTTTATGCCATTGATGTTATAGGAGATTACTTTAGATTTTACCTTAGCCATATTGTAGATTTTGGGTTTTTTTCAGTGTTCTCTTTCCTGTTTTAATTCTGGAACATTCAGCTTTTGCCTTACCAGTCTCTGTCTCTTTTTTCAGCTTCAGTAGCTGTCTGTTTTTTTTGTCCCTGATGTACGCATGCACCTGTCCAAAACTTTCCTTGTGCCCCTCAGTATTTCTTATAAAAATTAGTAACCTGCTGGTTCTCAACCATTGACCAGCCTGAACATACGAAGCAACATTTGGTAGTCTGTCTCCCTCTAGTGGGGGTAACATTCCTATAACATAATTTAACCATTGTTTCATAAGCAAACACATTACAACTTTCAAAGATTTGTAAATAAGCAAAACTGGGAAAATGATAGAACTCCCCGGTCCTCCTTTCAACATATGTTCCTCTTTTATAATGTAAGTGTTGCAGAGGTAATGGGGTAACCAATTCTACAAAACTGCAACTTCCTAGGTCAGTCCAGCCCCCCATGTGTGGACCGGATTGTGTCTCATTTGGGACACCTTGCCCTTTATGATGTTGTGGGCGAAACCTTCCTAGAGCATCGTTTCTGGGTCTACACCCTGTGCTCCAAGGTGTTACTAACGTCAGCAAAGGCAGAAGGTGGCCTTCTCAGGTTCCAGTTTTCAAAGCTGTCCTCCCTCCCCGGCTCATACGGGTGGAGTTCGGAGATTTTCCCCGCCCACTTCGCTTGGTTGTAAGGCAATTTTCTTTTAGTCCCCCTTCCCACCGGAAATCAGTAGGAGCTCTGGGGAAACCACCAAACCTTGTGGTCTGCCAGCCGACTGCCTGCTAGGTCAGAGTCCTGCCATTGGCATTCGCATCGCCTCCTCTTTTTTAAATATTTACTCTGCATTCCTGGGTTTCATTTATCCTCTCCATCAAGTTTACAATGTTTAAGAAAATCCATTTCTTACCCTTCTCTTTTCAGCCAGTGTATTCAGAGCTTGTAGATGAAGGAAATTCCCCTCCCCAATCCCCTCTCCCACCAATTTCAACATTCCCCTCCAGATCGCCTCCACCCATGATCAAGAATCCCCTTCACCACTTTTTAGCCAGGTCCCATAGAACGACTCCGTGTCCAATGCAGTTCGTAGCATGTATTAAATCCCTTTCTATAGTTCCACCCAAGCAGGCAGTCAAGTTATATACTCATCACCTGTATGTCCTGTTTTTTTTTTTCCCCCCTTTGTCAGTCTCTTTCCATCTGAGGGGCCGTCGCCTGTTCCTGTGCCTCCGTATCGACGTCTTCCCATGGAGTCAGGTCTGCCAGCTGCACCGCAGAGACATAAGGCTTTAACAGATCGGTGATGTCTGCTCATAGGTTTGTTGACCGTGTTTGGTTCGAGCGCACCAATCCCTTGCATGCCACCATCCAGGCCGACCTCCGGAGCTCCTTCTCTATCCGTTATTTCTCCAGTTCAGGAACTGGGATTCCGATACCCTCTAGATAGTTTTTGGCTGCCAGCAGATCTTCAGAAACCTTGGGCCCCTGCTTGGTTTCCACCCTTAGGCGTGATGGGAAGAGCATCTGTACCTTTAGATTTCTAGCTCTGAGCTGCTTTAGGATCGGCCACATGGTGCGACGTGCTTCCTGGACCCCAGCAGTGTAGTCGTTGTCGATCGCTATACGGTGTGGCCCAAGCATGATTTTTTTCAGCCTCCATGCCCTCCTGAGTATCTCTTCTTTAGAGGTATAGCTCGACATCCGCACCACAAAAGACCTCGCGGACGGAGCCAGGACTCGAGGGCGCTACGAGGGGCGGTGCCCGGTCCATTGAAACGCTAAACCTGGAGGCAGCTTCAGTAATTCCCTAAAATCTTTTGAATGTAGGTAATAACGCCTGATCGACCTTCCTCGCACCTTCCAGAACACCATAGATTCTGAGATTTTGCCTTCTGCTTCTTCCGCTATATCGCCTATTTTGGCCCTTAACTCTCTCTCCCTCGCCATCAAGAACAACAGGAGGCGATCGTGACGCTCAGTCTGCTCTGCAACCGAAGTGAATCCCAGCTCCAGTTTATCTGTTCTATGCTGTATAGTGCCAATATCAGCTCTCAGCTCTGTTAGGGAAGCATCTACTTTTTGTACAGTTCTGGCGGTTTGCATTATTGAGGCTATCAGTTGCGTGTGCTCCTCTTCTGTTCCAGTTTCCATTACCGCGTCTACGTCTTCAGTAGGCCCTGAGGTTTTCGAGATGTTTTCTTCTTGTAGTAGCAATTGTAGTTTTTGAACTGGGGTCTGTGCATTCCTGGATGCTCCCACTTTTGATCTGGTCGTTTTTGCCGGCGACTGCATTATTAATTGCTTTAGATGCCAATCGATTATGTATTGGGCCAGGGGGCTCGCTAATTCAAGCTGCCATTCAGGTTGCTGACGTCACCGGAAGTCCCTTGCCCCCCCCTTTGATACTGTCTGGGCCATTCTTCATTTTTTTTTTTTATACTTCTTAGCAAGATGAGCAAACTGCCCATTTTCACATGCAACAAGTCAATACATAAACAACAAGGAACAATTAGTACAAAGCATACAAAAGAAACATCAAGAACATAAGACTTACAATATAAAATACAACACTATATTAAAAACTATTACAGTCATTGAGACTGTTCAGCCATTCAGCAAACCTTTTCTTAAACATTTGAACTGTCCCAACATTAGTGATTTTAGGTGGGATACCATTAAACATTTTCATAGACCTATATATTACTGACCTCTGCCCAACAGTTTTTTTTGTAGAGGGGAATTCTAAATGAGCCCTTGGACTTGAACCTAGTTTCAATATGCCTTGCTGAAGGGGGCTAAGATCCTGGATTACCTGGCGGAGTAAACCCTGGGTTCTTTTAAACAAAAAAGCTCCAAGCTTCAACTTTATCCTATCAGGAAGGGAGAGACAATTAGCTTCTCTCAGCAACACACAATGGTGTGTTCTTATGGGAAGACCTGTCATAAAACGTAGTATATTGTTATAAGTTGCCTGTAATTTCTGAACTATTTTATCATTTGTACCAGAGTAAATCAAAAGACCATAATCAAATACACTTAATAACAGACTGTGACCAAGAAGTCTATGAGATTCAGGGATGAGAAATGATTTAATCCTAAATAACATTCCAATTCTCTGATGAATTTTTTTTAATAGTCTTGGCCACATGTTGATCAAGTAAGAGTTGAGAATCCAGGGTCACCCCCAGGTAATCAAAACTATCTACCAATTCAATTCTATTCCCCTCTAAAATCAGTAATCTGAATATTTACATCTCTGTTTTTCCTAGGGCCAGTAAAAACCATGCATTTAGTTTTCCCTGAATTCAAACCAAGATGGCAAGAAGACAACCATTTTTGAAAATTTTCAAAGTCCTGCTGGACTTTAAGTAATGCTTTCCTCAGCTTGCGCTTTTGCACTTGTTACTGCCGTGCCTGCCTCCCTCTGTTTCCCCAGATACTCTTCTCTGTCCTTCTCTCTCTGGGTCTCCTTATACAGTGCCTTCTGAATACCATAGTTTTTGCCCTTTTTCTGCCACTTCCTTTGAGAATCATAATGGTCTCCTCATCCTTCTGCTTTTGTTTGTTTGCCTGATGTACAAGTTTGTAGCCTTAACTATGTTCTCTTTATTCTGGCTCATTTTCCCTCCACCCCTTCCCTCGACATCTCCCCCCGTCAGGTCTTCTCTGATGCATTCCCCAATTTTTGTAAAGTCAGCCCTTCTGAAATCCAGAACCCTTTCATTTGTGTGGCTGGATTCTGCTGTTCTTATATTAAACCAGACTGTGCAATGGTCACTGGTCCCCAGATGACTCCCCACTCTGATGTCTGCCACACTGTCCCCGTTCGTAAGTGCCAGGTCCAGTATTGGCCCACCCTGAGTGAGTCCACTGACCAGCTGCCTAAGGAATGCCCCCTGCAGGGAGTCCAAGATGTCTCTTCTCCTAGCTGATGCTGCAGCAGGGAGGCTCCACTCTACATCTGGCAGATTGAAGTCCCCTACCAGCAGCGCCCCCCCCTTTTTAGCCATTTTGCCTATGTCTTCCAACATCTCTTTATCTGTGTCCTCTCCCTGTGTTGGAGGCCTGTATACCACTCCCACGAGAATGGTAATTCCATTTCCAGACTTGAGGTTGACCCACAACACCTCAACCCCCCTCCCCAATCCTCCCTGTACTTCTGTCGCTTTGATGTCTTCCTTAACATGAAGCACCACTCCCCCACCTTTCCTTCCTACCGTGTCGCTTCTAAACATTGTGTAGCCAGGTATGACCATTTCCCAGTCTTGGCTGCTTGTGCACCATGTTTTGGTGATGGCCACAATATCCAGGCCTGCCTCAGTCATGGTGGCCTTCAGGTCTGGTATCTTGTTTCCCAGACTTCCAGCACTGGCGCACATTGCTGTCCAGATTTTGTTAGTCCTGCTCTTGTCCCTTCTCATGTTGTCTAGTTGTTCCCCCTTCTCTTCTTTGCATACTACCTGTTTCTCTTCCCCCCTTCCTCCCATGCTGGTCCCTTGTACCCTTGGTTGTCCTTCCTTTTGGGGGGAATCCTTTCCCCCAAAATTCTCTACCCTCCATCACAGCCTGGGGGGGCAGTTTCTGCCACCCCCTTGGCTAATTTAGATGCCTGTTGAAGTAACACTTGAATCGTCTACTGAGAACTGCCACTGCCTTGCTGGATGGATGCAGGCTGTCGCCTCGGTACAAGCTCTGATCCCTCCAGGTGGAGCTCCAGTCCCCGGTGTAGCCATACCCCTCCTCTCTGCACCATTCCTGCAACCATGAGTTAAAGGCCTTAGTGTGGAGCCCCCTCTCCTTTCACCTGTTGTAGACAGCCAGCACTTGTGTAAAGGCTACAGTGCGTGCTACCTGCCTAAGACCCTTCCCCAGCTTCCTAACCTGCTCCTGCACTGCTCTGTCCCTTCCAGAGCTAGGTCATTCATCCCCAGGTGGACAATGATGTCCAGCTCCCCCTTCCTTCTTATAGCCCTCATTATCAGCTGGATGTGCACTTAACCTCCCTCTGTACCACCTTTCCTTTCCCTAACTCTGTCCCCCTGACTGTAGAGTCCCCCAGTAGAAGTTTCTTCCTTCTTCTCTGGGGGTCTCCTTCCCCCTCCTCTGGACTCCATTTGTGTTCCTCTCCAACCACCACCATGGATGCCCCTTCATGGCAGTCCCACTCCACCAGAATGGTGTAGGAGTTTCTTAGGAGCACTGGATGAGGAGTGTGCCTGTTACCCGCTCCCCCATTTTCTCCCTCCCACCTCACTTGATGGCATGTTGCAGCACATTTGTGTGCAATTGCTACCTCCTGTGAAGGAGCAGACTCCTTGGCCTACAGTGAGGGTGTACTGCAGCCGAACCTGGATCTCTCCTTCCCCATGCTGGCTAGCACTGCATTCCGCAGCACTCCCCGAACCTGGATCATTATCACAGAAGTGCAGCATGCTTTCACTAGGCCATCAGGCAGCTATATCAGTGAAGTATTTGACACCGGTCATACATATGCTCTATATATATATATGTGTATGTGTGTGTATATGTGTGTGTGTGTGTGTGTGTGTATATATACACACACACACATACTGCATATATATTATGTATTTTGGAGGCGTGTGTGTGTGTGTGTATATATATATATATATTTCTACATACATAAAAACATATATTTAAGGGTGAGTATACATACATATTTTATATATTTGTGGGGAGTATTCATACATGCATTATATATTTAGGGGGTAAAGAATACTGGTGGTCTGAGGAGTTCCTCCTTTCCACAAGCTCAGTGGAAATACTGTCACAGAATTTTCTTTAAAGTGCTTGTCACTCACTCCTCGTCCTCCCCCCACCCCAAAAAAAAATCATACAGGCAAAGAGGGTCTCTCTCCCCCATGTGCTAGTTTTTCTCAGCAGCATAAGTAGGATGACATACATCTTAAGGGCTTGTAACCACAATTTTGGTGGCCCAGTTGGCCCCACTGTTAGGCCCTGATGTGGTAGTTTGTGAAAACCACCACATTGGGGTGGGGATCCTATATGACAGCGGCATCCCATTCCCGAGTGAGGCACTTGTGCTATCTAAGCTCAAGTGGAAAACACCCAACAGAACTTAGGAAAAGGAGGTATAGGTGGGAGATGAAGGACTCGCAGCTTGGGAGGTAGGGAGGAGAAGAAGGAATGCATGAAAGGTAGGAATTTTGATTAGTCCCTGTTGAGCGATATGTGTATTTTCTAATTTGGTGGAACTTATTAGTGGAGGGAGAAGGGCCTCTTCTTTCCATAGATCACATGAGATGGGAACAGTACCAGGAAGGAGGAGGGTTAGGGACCCTGAAGTACGCACTAAGAAACGGCAAAGGTGGGCCGGAAGTTTTCCCTTACAATATCCGGAATTCTCAGACTCGCAGGCAAAGGATAATGGCTAACATCAGAGCAGTGAGCTAGAATGTGAGGGGCTTCAGGTCCTATCAAAAGAAAAAAAGTTTTCTGCCATCTAAGCAGATTGATAGTACAAGTGACGCTATTACAAAAGACCCAACTAATGGACCCTGAAGCTACCAAAATGAAAAGAGAATGGTAGATAAGAGCCACTTGGCTCACCCAGTCTGCCCATTTATTTGTGCCTTCATTCTCGCTGCAGACCCTACTTGACCTACAACTCTCCCCCTCCCCCTTACCGTTACAACTCCCTTATGCCTGTCCTAGGTATTTTTGAACTACTCCAATGTTTTTGCCCCCACTGGCTCCGCTGGAAGCTGTTCCAGATATCCACCACTCTTTCTGCGAAGAAGTACTTCTTCACGTCTCTCCTGAATCTACCTCCTTCTAGCTTCATAGCATGTCCCCTTGTTCTACAGCATCTTTTTTTCTGAGAAATACAGCTTTCTGAATGTGGATGATGGTGGAATTCTTCTCCTCTCCAAAGGGCCCCTTGATCACGGCCAGTGTATGCGGGCCTAACACAGAAAACCCGGATTTCTTCCACAGCCTCGGCCAGGCACTGAGCCAATTCTGCCCCTCCTGTACACCAGCCCTGAGAGGGGAGGAAGCTTGTATAGATAGGAGCTTAGGTACCCAGCAGCCATATATCAAAGCTAGGGCAGCTCTGGGGGATCTCCTCACAGAACATCCACGTCTCAGATATGTGGCACCTACAGCATCTTAGGACATCGGAATATACGTGTTTTTTGGCTCTGCATGCCACTTTGAGTTGCATAGTTATGTGGTTCTGTTCCTCCCAGATCACACGTAACACACTTGAAATTAGGATACATCCAGTTGTGATATCATAGCATGCCCCCTGGCAGTATCTCTCATATGGGGACTGGCCTGCCACAAACTAAATTGTGGAGGCAGGACCTGCTGCTTCTCAGGGATTCCACATTTAAGACGTGGGCCCAGATGGAGACACGGAAGTTTGGGTGGTGAATGACATTGGGGAGGTGTCTAGCAGCACCTTGTGGGAGGCTTGTAATGCTACCACGAGGGGGAAAATTGTAAGTTTTGCTGCCCACTGGAGGACAGCAAGGGAGGCAGAGCACCATTCTCTGTAGACTACCTAGCGCAACAGTGCAAGCAGCTGACACCCCCCTTCCCTGAACTGGTTACAAAGAGTTTCAGTACTAGAATAAACATTTAATGAGCTGCTTACAAGAAAAGCAGAGCGTACCATATTTTGTCTGAAGCACACGTAATTGGGAAGAGGCGGGGAAATGGCCAGTAAACTTCTCGCCTACAGAAATAAGAAACAGCCGCCTTATGGGGCTGAGGTGTTGAGCCTTTACCTGCCTCACCGGTGACCCAGGGTTGGGAACAGACTGGCCTCGGGGTTCCAGCAAGGAGGGGAGGGAGGAGCAGGATTGAGCAGCCAGAAGGCAGCTTTCTTCTCCGGTGGTGACCGCCCCCCATAGTCCCGCTGCCACCAGGTGGAGGCCCAGTGGTCAGTATAGGCGGAGGGGGTGACACGTAGGGAGGGTGCCTTGAGATGCAGCGAGCGCATGCCTCCACATGCTAGTGCGTCCAAGGCAGGGGATCAGGACCGGGGAGAAAAAACAGAAAAAGCAATAAAAAGTACCTATGGGGCAAAAAAATTAGAAACAGCAAGCTGAGAAGTATATCCATGTCTTATAGCACAACATGGGAAATACCCAGACAAAGGCATAAAGAACTAATTAGGATGATGCAGTTCTTTTGCCAGACACTGTATGCATCTCCCAGTCTTGCTAAAGAGGTTGCTATTAAGCAATTCCTCACCTCCCTTCCTGTACCTAGTATCCCTCCATTGCTCATCTAGACAGCTAATCTGGACTCACCTGTTTCTCTGCCGGAGGTAGTCAGTGCCATCAAATCATTCAGTAATGGGAAAGCCCCAGGAGGGGATTCTTACCCTGTAGACTTTTATCAAATGTTATACGGAGAAGTCAGCCCTACCCTTTTGGCCATTTATGAATCTGCTTTGACATAAGCGACATCGCCTCCTACACTTCAGAAGGCTGTAATTACAGTCCTCCTCAAGAAGGGAAGGGATGTCACCCTTCCAAGCAGCTACCATCCCATCTCCCTCATGTACACTGATGCCAAAATATTGGCCAAATTGGTTGCTACTTACGTAGAACTGATCCTGTGGGGGACTGATACACTCCTTCCAAGTAGGATTCGTCAAGGGGTGTCACAGTACAAATCACCTGAGAACCCTTCTCAATCTGATCCATGGAGCACAGAGCTCTCCCTTTCCATCAGTTGCCTGGCAATAGACTTTGAAAAGGCTTTTGACTCTGTGGAGTTGTGGTACCTCAGTGGAGCACTGAACACAGTGGGAATCTCTCCAACCTTCCTATGGTGGGTCTCAACAATTTACACTCGCTGGGAGCCAGTGGTGTTCAAAAAAATCAAACTTCACCACTCACTCCCCACTAGTGGGTTTCAGCCAGAGATGCCAGGGTCCAGTGCGGGCAAGAACTTTTCAGAGGACTGACATTGCAGTGTGCAGCACGCGTGCGTGACATTCCGAGTCAGTGCATACGCCCACTGGTTTACTGCTACGTGAGCCCCAACCACCTAAGTTCCTTTTTTCCTGCCATCGAGTTTACATCAGTGACATTGTCACTTACCTGCCAGGAGTCAGAACTTCATGTTTATGTGACAACAGCAATCAGTTCTTCTACGTTTTAGTGTTTAAAACTAGAATTTATTTTTGTGTCAGTGTAGTTTTTATCACTTTTGATAACTTAGTTTCTCTCTTAGTCCTTCCGAGTGTCAAAGATCACTGACCGTGAAGGACGGTATAGAGCCTGAAGAAGCATGCTAGTCTGGCAGTGGGGCTATGTCCGCTCCACTTTCTGTTCCAGAGAGGGGTTCTGTTGGTGGGTGGTCCAGTACTTGGGAGGAAAGGCAGTCTTCCTAGGAGTACAAAAAGAAGCAGTACTGATCCCATACATGCTGGCGTTGGGGTCCAGGCACCATTCAACCTTGGCCTCTTCCTCTTTTTCACAAGAAGGGTAAGACATGGCACCAGTTGAGGTCACCCTGTGCAAGGTCTGCGATGAGACATTCGACTTCCTGGAGCTGGAGGTCTCCACTGTCATCACGGGCAACACCAGGGACTTGTAGGCTTGGGCGGTTGCTGTCTCAAGCTCAGAGCCCCCTTTTGTCTTTTAGTGAGGGCTCTGTTGGGCAATTCCACCACTAGGCAATTCTTATGGAGCAGTGGGTGTAACATCTGGCCCAGGTGGCACTGCCAGTCCCTGACCCCTTGGGGTTGCCTTGACTGGCATTGCAGGTGCTGCCGCTGGGCCCGGAAGAGTGTTCAGTTGTGACAGCAGCCTTCAGGTGCTTGCCCGGGAGCAGCGCCACCAACATCTGTCCTGCTTGTAGTATCGCCTCCATCCTGTATGGGAACAGGGACAACCATGGTGGCATCGCCGGTCACTCCCGTGCCAGCTGGGTCTTCGCCGGTTTAGATGCCAGGCTGGCTCTCTCTGAAATACTTTTGTCAGTGTGTAAGCCTTCAACCAGGAAGACATACACAGATGTAAAGAATTTCCCATCTGGTGCTCCAAAACAAATATGGACCCCTTCAGGTGTCCACCAATAAGGTTCTGGAGCATTTGTTAGATATTTCTGATGCTGGCCTACAGTATTCCACAGTAAAGGTCCACCTTGTGCTATTTCAGAATACTGTGAGCCCATTAGTACCCTTTACCTGGCATAGTTGCCACTTTTCAAGAGGTTCCTCAAGGGCATCTTACACACAAGGCCTCCCATTAGGAAACCAGTCACTGCCTGAGACATCAAAACTGTATTGGATTGCTTACTCTCAAACCTTTGAGCCTGCTGTGATGTGTGACATGAAGTTCTTAACCTGGAAAACAGCATTCTTAGTGGCCATCACATCTGCTTGCAGAGTATCTGAAATTCATGCTTTTGGTCACGGATCATCCTTATACTGTTTTCCATAAGGACAGGGTAGTTCTCAGTACATACGCCAAGTTTCTACTGAAAGTGGGGTCAGAGTTCCATTATAATCAGGCCCTAGTTCTGCCTGCCTGCTTTGTCAACTTTCAGAATGAGGGAGCAAGGACTCTGGACTCCTGGCATAGGGTCTATAGGTTTTACCTGGACAGAACCAAGGACTTCAGACGGTACAAATAGCTCTTTGTCTCCTTCGATCCTAATCAAAAGGGACAGCCTGTCACAATGAAGTGCATGTCTGCTTGGGATTGTGAACTGCCTTTGCCACTGCTCTGCTATGGCTCAGGTTAAATTGGCAGGCAAAGTACAAGCCCATTCTACCAGAGTTGATGCCACTTCCCTGGCAAAAATACGCTCTGTGCCTATTGGAGAAATTTGCAGAGCTGCAACTTGGAGCACAGTGCACTCCTTTATTAAGCACTATGCCCTGGTTGTCCATGCCAGGCAGAATGCCACATTTGGTAGGACAGTCCTGAATAAAGTCCTATTCTGAGTGAGCCCTCTGCTCCAGCCGCCCTAGTATGAGTGACTGTCTCTGAGCTTAGTACTCTGACCCACTAGAGGGTATCAATGGTGAAGACTGATTCCTGGAAGATGTTAAAATTACGTACTCGCTGTTTAATTCTTGATCTTCTTAGAATATTTTCACCATTAATTCACCCACCTTCCCCTGGACTCACTCCAGTATTGTTGTGTTGGTCTTCACCCCTTTATGCTTGGTTTGGGCTGTGAAAACACTGTGTTTTTGGATTTGGTGGCCCTTCTTACATTGGCCACTAGGGCTATCTTATGCCCTTAGGTTAAGTATGTAAGTGCCTGTCAGGTTATCCTGCTCACCTCCTTGGTAAAAAGGGTACTGAGGCAGTTTCTGGATGATGCAGCAGTAAACTAGTGGCTGCGTGTGCTGACTCATGACTCTTGCACGCATGCTGCTTAATGTGGTTTCAGCCCTCTGAAAAATTGGCTTCTGCTGGGTAGTGGCACCTCTGGCTCAGACCCAGTGGTGTTAATAAGTTGTGAAGATGTTGTTAGATTAAGAATTATGGTGAGTATGTAATTTACTTTCTTACCAATGGCCTGAGATCCCCTGTTTCCCCCCTACAGAAAGACACATGGGAGGGATGCCTCCTATTGATGATGTTCATCCTGGCTATAGGACTGCTAGCAATTGCTAGTTGAAACCATCACTCCCTTAGGGGCATCTGGGTGAGAGTGAACGAACACAGGACCATGTTATATGCAGACGACTTGCTCATTCTGCAGGAAGACAGTGCAGCATCACTCCAGTCATTATTGGATCTCCTAAGCTCCTTTGCCCAAGTTTCAAGATTAAGGGTTAACGAATCCAAGACAGAGGTACTCCCTTTAAATGACAAGGCCCTGGCACAACCCATCACAGATAAAGGACTGAAATAGGCAAAGGATGGCTTTACCTACCTAGATATTACTGTTCACCAGTCGATTACTAAAATGGTGGGGCTTAACCTAGCTCCCCTAATAGAAACATCTAAGACAGAACTTGGTAGATGGAAAGAATACAACCTATCCTTAGCAGGTGACCTAGATGTGTTTAAAATTATGCTAACACCCAGATTCATGCACATCCTATCCCATTTATTGATTAGGATCCCCAGTACATGGTTTGTCAAAATCCATAAAGTGGCAGAGCGATACCTTTGAGTGGAAAAAATGCACAGATTCAGCAGACTTAAACTAAGGAGTCACTGGAGTAGAGGGGAATGGGAGCTTTCTTTTCCCTAAGCCTAACATATGGCCTCCCAAATCATGTTTTGGTTCAGTCCGCCGACACAATGCTCTCCTCAGTGGCTATTTATAGAAAAATAGGTAGCAGGGCACCCTCTGACTACAATTGTCCTATACAGTAAGACCCCCTCAAATAATAAGGAACACTCCCTTATACATCCAACCAAAGAATCATGGTTAAAACTCCATAAACACCTGGTCGCTGACATAACTTCTTTACAACAGGCACCACTGTGGGGCAATGAATCATTGCAGATGGGGGGGGGTCTCTCCCAACTGGAGGGCTTGGATGCAGAAAAGTTTCTGCTAGGTTAAGGACTTGCTCAACCCCAACAGTTTTCCATATGGACTCTTTCTTTTTATTACAACAAAGATTTGATCTACCACAGCAAGACTTCAGGTGATGAAAGATTTGTAGCCTCACAGGATCCAAACTGCCCAGGTGAGCTAAGATGCCAGTATGAGGGCCTCCTTACTTATCCACACATGTCACAAACTCCATAGTAATAAGGCTAGCCTGGTGTATAGTCACATAAGAGATGCAAATCCAGACAGTCCTTCGAGAATAAACCTGGTTTTCAAATATCTGAGGAGGCATGGGCTATGTGTCTTGATAGGGTTCACAAAGCATGTAGAGATGGTAGGAGTCACTTAATACAAAATAAAATCTTATTTAGGTGGTATCGGACCCCAGCCAGGTTAAAAAAAAAATTTGGTGCTACTCACTGAGGATAGGTGCTGGAGGCACAAGCAACTTGAGACCCTGTCAGGATGGTATAGGGCCTGACCCTTTAGATTCTTGTGACCAGTGGCAAATAAAGAATCAGAGACAAGTAGCATCAGGTAATTAGTAACAGAGTTTATTACTAGCCCCAAAAACACTATATACAGCTTACCCAAGGCCGTGGAGCTCGAGGACCTCTATCTATCTACCCGGGCTGAAGAATATAACTTAGTGAGTAAAATAACATTCTTTTCTTGTATACTGTAATAATTACTATGATAACTTCTTCCTGGTGCATACTGTGGTGTTACAAATACTTTGCTATTGGCTAATGCAGTAGGTGGCTCCTGGTCTTGTACAATTATCTAAGATATACATAAACTAGCAAGCTCTTTAGTTTGCAAATAACAATAATTACACGTTACCGTGTAATTATGCAGGAGGCCACAAGGTGTCACTGCAGGCCGTAGATATTTGGATAGTCATTACTAGGGCTGTAATTAATTCACGTTAAAAAACGCCAAATTTCACGGCCAGTTCACTGCGTGAATTGCATTTTTTCATGGTGAAGTACAGTATCAGTAGACTCCTAATTATATACCATAGTCTGACTAGGGTATATAATTAGGAGAACTGATAAGGGCTTTTATCTCAAGTTTCCTGTGTTCTAATGTGCCTTCCAAGGGTTGCAGGGTCTGTCAGTAGCGTCAGTAGTAGGGAGAAAAATAGGGACAGCGGGTCTCGATATGCAGGCATGCGTCAGTACTGAGACCCGCTGTCACTGTGACAGATCTGCCTTCTAGTTCCCTGCAGTGTACTGCCTGAGTTGCGGACCTGCTCTGCTGTGTCTGAGCTATTTTCCGACGGTGCCCTCAGGCTATTCGTGGCAGGAGTCTGTTCTTCTACTGCTGAAAGACAAGCATCCCCACATTAATGTTCCCAGCAGCGTGGAGAAAGGTAGTGACAGCTGGTATCGCTATGTAGGTATGTGTCAGTACTGGACCCGCTGTCACTTTGTTAAAGAGCGTCCATTTTTCTCTCTCTCTCTCTCTCTCTCTCTGGAATTTAAATGGGGAGATACATGCAGCAGTACTGCGACCTGAGAGACAGACCACCGCCAATAAGATGTTTAGCCGACCGGTTCTCAGGTACAGCAATAAAAAAAAATATAAGGAAGAGTTGAGGATTTTCACGGGGGACCACCAATTTTACAGTAATCGTGAAATCTGTGACCCCCGTGAAAAACTTACAGCCCTAGTCATTACTGGTATTACATTTGTAGTTAGTTCTAGAACATTATAGAACATAAATCATATTGTCATAATCATACGTAAATCACATATACATCCTAGTCTCACGATTATATTGCAGGAGTTGGTGCCCTAAGGTAGTCAGTACTCATTGTAGCTCTCATTTGGAGCAGTTAGTAACATGGTACTCTTATCCTTAGTTATGATATCAAGGCTGCCATGTGGGATACTAGAAGGGGTTTGGGCAAGCCAACATAATCCCCCCTTGTTGCCTGGATAAGGAGGCAACAATTAATAGGGTAAGTGTTAGGGTAATAGCTGCATTAGAAAGGAGCTGCACGAGCTGTTTAAAGGTATTGTAATTGCACATGATATTATTTAAAAAATGTATCTTAGACAGCAAAGGGTTAATATCATGAAAATAATCAAAAATATTTGTATAATCACAAAACCTTTAAATGTAAATTCTAACCAGATACTAGATAAAGCAGTTTTTAAATCACCATCACTGAATAAATCATTCAGGGAATCCCCTGCCTTGCTAATATTATTTCTGATCTGAATCAGGTGTGAGTCTTACAACAGGAAGGTCCTGTCAGACTAATCTCATAGATTTATTTGACTGGGTAACCAGAGTGGTGGACCAAGGAGGTGCAGTTGATGTCACCTACCTTGACTTCAGCAAAGCTTTCAATATTTTTCCACATAGAAGATTGATTAATAAGCTGGGTAGGCTCAAGGTGGGTCAGAGGGTGGTGAACTGGGTGGCAAACTGGTTGGCGGGCAGAAAACAGAGAGTGGTGGTAAACTGTATACAGTCAGAAGAGATGCAAGTCACAAGTGGGGTGCTTAAGGGATCAGTCCTCTTCAATATCTTCATCAGTGACATTACAGATGGACTGGAGGATAAGATATGCCTGCTTGCAGATGACATCAAGAACTTCAACAGAGTAGATGATCCAGATGGGGTGGGCAGAATGAGAAGACATCTAGAAAAATTGGCAAAATGGTCTGAAGAGTGGCAACTGGGGTTTAACGCAAAGAAGTGCAAGATCATGCACATAGGGAAGAGAAACCCTGAAGCTACCTATAGTTTGGGAGGGGAGTTGCTGGCAATCACAAGAGAAGAAAGAGACTTGGGCATCATCATCATCACAGATGATCTGAAATTATCCAAGCAGACCACTAAAGCAGTAGGTAAGGCTAGAGGGATGTTGGGATGTATTAGTAGGGGTAGCACAAGTCGTAAGAGGGAGGTAATGAACCCACTTTACAAGACACTGGTTAGGCCCCATCTGGAGTACTGTGTGCAGTACTGGAGGCTGCAGCTGCACAAGGACATTAACAAAATGGAGGCAGTCCAGAGAAGGGCAATCAAAATAGTGCAGGGATTGCATCAGAAAACATATGAGGACAGATTAACAGAGCTCAATATGTATACCGTAGAGCAAAGGAGGGAGAAAGGTGATATGATCGAAACATTCAAATATCTTAAGGCCATTAACAAGGTGAAAGAGTCTAACATATTTCAGTATAAGAAAAATAGCAAGACAAGAGGACACAGCATGAGACTAGAGGGAGGCCGATTAAGGAGTAATGTGAGGAAGTTCTTTTTCACAGAAAGGGTGGTGGATGCATGGAATGGCCTACCTCTGGAAGTGGTGGATATGAATAGAGTGCAGGGCTTCAAACAGGCATGGGATAGGCATAAAGGAGCAGTACAGATAAGTATGAATAAATAGGCCATTGACAGAGTAAAGGCCTATGGCACATTCATAAGGTAGAAAAAATGGGCAGACTGGACTGGCCTTGCTGTCCTTATCTGCTGTCAACTTCTATGTTTCTATGTAACACTGTGGAATCTAGAAGTGTTTGTGTCAGCAGAATAGTCAAACTCTGCCATGTTCCAGTTAGTGAGGTTAAGCACAACTGGGACATGCATAAATTGTACATTGTTTGCCAGGGTACCTGGGAGTGATGATGCTACAAGACCACTAGCTGGTCCTTGTTATTGAACATGACATTGGCTATGTGCCTCCTTATTAGGAGGGACTACAGTAAGAAACATGGTAGTGCTAGCAGTGGCATGATCTGCACAATATTGTCTGGTTGTCATATTTGGTGCAAAAATTGGGATTCATTAGGGCTACGAGATTGTACAGACCTGTGTGCTGGTCCAAGTCTTGGCGGATGGATAGGGTACCACGGAGGGAAATTCTGGTGTTTGGCCAGCCTTGGAAGGTGCCTTTGGAAAGGCGGCTACTGGAATTTGCTTACCATTGCTATCTGTCTGCCATTCAAGTTGTAGGGAAGCTTGGTCAGGTGCCACCACCATGGCATTCAGGTAGGCATCTTTTCCTTCCTGCACTGTGATGAGTCTGGATGGGACTTAATACTAACACCATTTGAGGGTTGTGATGGTGGCACATAACCTAGGGGAAAATATCTGTCATCTGCTGGATACAAGGTGTGGAGTAGCCTTTTTAAGTTTGGGTTGGTGTTAGGATTCATCTTCTTTTGGGAGTCTGTGAAAACATCATTGAGGAGCACACCTGCCACCGTGTCCTGGATCAGGAACAGTATCAGAAAAATCACCACAATCATCTTGGGTAGCTGCAAAGAGAAAAATCAGTCATTAGTAATCAGGGACCTTCCCCTCTCTGTGATGGGAAGGTAGTTCTTTAATTTACCTTTATACAGTTTCAGCTGATTGGCATGGAGCCACTTTTTTTGATCTGGCTTATTTTGATCTGTGATTCTGACTTGATACACAGCTGGGGTCAATTTGTTGATGTCATATGGGCCTTCCCATTTGTTTGTAAACGGGTGGACCGGGGTAGCGAATTTCAGTACCATAACTTGACGTCCTACTTGCCAGTAGATTTCTTTGACAATTTTGTCAAAGTACTTTTGGGTTGCTGTTGAGCGTCTCCCATGGGTCGAGCTGCAAACAGGTGAGTCTGTTTAATGTTGACCCTCAGTTGTGCAACGTAGATGTCTACTGCTACTCTGTCTGCATTGGGGGTCGTGAGGTCAATCAACAGATGCTTAGGTAGTTTCATGCGTCTCCCAGTCATTACTTTAAATGGAGTATGCCAGGTTGCTGAAGCTGGTGTTGCTGTGATTGCCATTAGGAGTAAGGGCAACAAAGTGTCCCAGTTCTTGGAATTGTAATCTATGAATTTGGAAAGCATCAATTTGAGCCTATGATTGATGCTTTTCACCTAGCCTGAGGATTGAAGATGGTATGGGTTGCGAAATTTTTGGCTAACACCAAACATTATCAAAGATGGTTTCATTACCTCACCTGTGAAGCTTGATCCTTTGTCAGAGCCTGCCTTGAGAGGTAGGCCCCATCTGGTAAATACTTGTTTCAGAATTCTTGCTGTCAGTTTTGCTTTGGGTGCTCGAGTTGGGTAGGCCTCTACCCATTTTTAGAATAATCTGTGATCACAAGTGCAAACTAGTTATTTCTGCTTGTTCTGGGTAGAGGTCCAGTAAAATCAATTTGGATTTCATGCCAAGGGCAAGATTGCTTCTCAGGTAGCAATTTTGCATTTTTCTTTCAAGTAATTGGGTTGTTCTGTGCACAGACTAGACAGTTGTCCACGTAGTGCTGGACATCCACTTTCATACCAGGCCACAATCCTGCAGTTTTGAATCTCTGCAGGGTTTTATCCACCCCTTGGTGTCCACCTGTAGGGGTGTCATGGACCTGATAAATGAATTCTGATCACAGTGATGTAGGAACCACCCACAATTTTTGTTCATCTTCTGCAGACTTGTACCATACCAGTTTTTGATCTTCTGAGAGGTGTAAATTATCCACATGCCTTTTAAATGGATTGTTTATTGGCAGCTCTTTTTCCGTGTCCTTTGACAAGTAGTGAAACACCTCTTTGATTTGTGGATCTGTCTTTTGAGCGGTACTGAGCTCCAGTGGGACCATTTGGTTCTTTGTATTAGCTGCTGCTGCTGGTCTTGGTTGGGACATGGTCCAAATGTCCCCCCACGAGCACCATCCTTGACAAGGGTGTCTGCTCCATCATTGCAGTCATGAAAAGGTTCAGCCTTGGAATTGGCCCTTACCTTATGAATGTACAGTTTGTACTTGAATTTCTTAAAAAGGTCACCAATGTATATGAATAGGTTCCTGTACTTGACTGGAATGCCATCAGAGGAGGCAAAGGAATGGAGTTTCCAGAATGGCATGAATTCCGTGAGGGAATTACAGACCCAAGAGGAGTTAGAAAAGAGGATGGTATCAGCTTTTCCAGTTTTAACAATTTCCAGAGCACAGGCTACTGCTGCTAGTTCTGCATACTGAGATGATTTAACAGTGCATGCCTGTATGGTGTCCCCATTGGGGTAAATGATCAGCACACCCAATCCTGTCATTTGTACGCCCTCAGGGTAAGAGGAGGAGCCATCTGTGAGGATGTGACACAGTGTAGGGTTTTTCAAGTCCAGCTCTGTGGCTGGCAAGAATAGGCCTGGATTTGGCAGGATTGGTGGCTGCAATCCACACTCATGTGGTGGTCCTTTGAACAGTAGGCCATGGGCCAAGATGGAGGGCATTTTTGCTGGCTATACTCCGATGTCCTGATCTTGCAAGGGGAGGGACCAATGGGTACGTCTGGTGTTGGAGACTGTTCCATCCTTGACTCTGTCTGAAAGCAAAAAGTTGGTAGGGATATGGTTAATGTGCAGTACAACTGAAGAAAACACTATAATGTATAGGAAGTGTCTGATCGCCCAGTAAGTAGCCAAAAGGCTTCTGTCACACAGAGAGTATTTCAATTCAACTGATGTGAACATCTGGGATGCATAGGCAGTGGGTCTGAGCGTGTTGTTAACCTTCTGAGAGAGGACTGCTGACATACCCTCCTCAGAAGTTGCTGTTTCCAAATGAAATGGAAGTTCTGTGTTTGGGTTGACCAGTACTGGGGCAGAGACCAGTGATTGTTTCAGAACAGCAACTGCTGCTGTATGCTGAGGTCCCCATGTCCAGGGGACATCCTTTTACAGAAGCTCATATAGAGGGGCAGCCTTTTGTGCAAAATTACAGATGAAGTCCCTGGAGTAATTGACCATTCCCAGGAAACATCTCAGTGTTGCCACACTGGTTGGGAGTGGCAAATCTTTAGGCCCTGTATCTTGTTTATGGCAGGGAACCTTCCATTCGCAGTGATGTGTAGACCAAGGAAGGAAACCTCTTTTTGGCAAAGTTGTACTTTTGCAAGGTTGCACTTGAGGCCTGCTCTTTGTAAGAGACCCAGAAGCTCGTCTAGGAGTCCTAGATGTCCTGCTACGGTGATTGTTGCTAAAAGCAAATCGTCCACATACTGCAAGAGGCATTCTGGTGTGGAAAAGTCCTTGATGGTATCCCTCATGTGGATGTGGAACAAGGAGGGGCTGTTATGGGATCCTTGAGGGAGGCAATTCCATGTGTACTGTCTTCCTTCAAATGTGAAGGCAAATTTGTATTGGCTCTCAGGGGCCAATAGGAGTGACCAAAAGCCATTGGAGATATCCAGAATACTGAACCATTTGTGGTTTGGTTGAGTAACTTGAGTACATCTGGGTCAGACGCCAGAGTGGGTGCACAACTGGAGGTGACTTGTTTAAGTCACCTGTAATCGCTGGTAAGTCTCCAAGTGTGGTTTGGCTTTTTCACAGGTCATATGGGTGAATTGGCTGTTGAAACACTTGGTCTGATGACCTCCTGCTTTAGCAGTGATTCGATGGTGGACCTCAGTGAAGGCAATGCCTCTGCAGGAAATGGGTATTATCTCTGCCTAGCTGGTTCCTTACCTGCGACGTCTATGCGAGTGTTCATTCTCCCACAGTCATGTTTGTTTGTATCGAAAGCTTCCAAATGTTTTTACAGGATAGGTTCCAGCTGGGAAAATAGTTTGTTTCCACGGAGTAGTGTGATGATGTCATACTCCATGTCATTGGCTGCCATTGCAGCCACCACGTGTGAATCAAAGATGAACATGTGGCATTGTCATGGGGATCTGTAGCAGGAGCTGATTAGCTAGGTCCACAACATAGCCGTGCTGTGCAAGGAAGTCAATTCCCAGAATGCTGGGATGATGACGTAATACCATCAGATCAAACCTGTGGGTTACAATCAGTGGGCCAATCTCCACTGGTATGGGATTGGAACGGAAGGTGGTTACAACAGTTCCCTCAAAGGTTTGGGCAGAAGTTGCCCTCCCGGTAGACCACAGGGAATTGCACGGATCACTTTGGTGTAGAACGGACACAGCCGCACCCATATCTAATGATAGCTGTAGCTGGCGGCCCCCCAACGTGCCCTTCAGGCAAGGCCATCCGTTATCATCATCAGTCACAAGGGTGGTGATGATTCAAACTGGGGCCTGTAACTGTCCGTCTGAATTTTCCTGCTCTTGCTCTGCATCCTCAGGTGGATAGTTGTAGCGCTCCCCTGCCGGGTCAGCTTTGGCTACCTGCGAGCCTCTGCATAGAGTGAATCTGGGATCTCTGCAGATTCTACTCAAGCCTCTTCCAGTGCTGCAGCTGCCACTGAAGCTATTGACAAATGTGAAATACGAATCTGCGCTATTTCCAAAATAGCAGCCCACTGACTCTAAAAATTAAATTCAGTTTTGTTTGGTAAGATAATGGTGAGCAAATTTCATGGGTAGTTTAAGGTAGCTTATCTCAAGTTTCAAATAAAATCACACACGATATATTGCACTGTAATCTTAGTGTTTTTTTTTTATTCTTTATATATATTTCTCTGGTTACAAATAGCACTCTAAAGTGCTTGTTCTTTGTTACAAACTCCGCTACCCATAATATACATTTAATATGAATTTTAACATAGAAAACCTACCCAGTCCAATGCGCCAGCCACCACTAACCCCCTGTACTTCGCCTAAGGGGGGTGTAGGATCAAAGCCCCAAACATTCTTAAATACCCAAAGTGTACGTGCAGATCAGTTAAGAATAAATATCTTAATACAGATTGTTTGTACCACATATAAAGTTAAAGTGACTGGTGCTACATATTTTCTGATTTCTACTGCACAGATTATTTTTTTAATTATTTATAAATATTTGATGCTTTTATCGTTATTTGATTTAAACAAAGATGTGTATATATATATATATATATATATATATATATATATATACATTTCTCATTATAAACCCTTTACTTTTAACATTCCTCTAAATATATACAAATTCAATTAATTATTGCTAGTCACTTTAGGAGACAATTCAGTCCTTCAAAGATATATGTCTCAATTGTCCACAATCACAAACTTTATAATATAATCAGTCTCTTCGTTGCATCCATATTGTTTAAATCTTCCTTTCTTTGCAGCATACTTTCATCTGGGAACATCCAGTTCCCTTGTTTTTTCAACATCTCATAAGGGCAGCAGTATGGACATCAAATACAACTTTTATTCCAACCATAGTATTGCTAGGAGGAATAAAGGAGCAAACATTATTGCACAAATACCACATAAATTCTTACCAATCCCAGTCATTTCTTTAAAAAAAAAAAAGGGACTAATAAATATAACATAAATTCAAACTATCATACAAAATTATGTGCAATTTTCAGTCTTTATGGGAAGGACACTTCCTTACTTTAAACAGGGCTATGAATCCAGCATATTAATGAGACCAGCCCATCTCATATTTTCTAGGTCTGAATCCATCATTTTTCATTATTTTATTTTAAGTAAAGCTTCAAGTCTAGAACGTTATTGAGACCCATAGGTTTCATGCTTTTCAATGTCCAAATCCACAAACTTTCCAGTTGTTGTGATCTATTTCTTAACAGTATACTAGACCTACATTTTTTCATATTAGCACATTCTAGCCCCGTAAATTTTAAACCTTCTGGGTTCCCATTATATGATGTTTCAAAATGTACAGCTACTGGGGCTATTTTGATTACCATTAACAATATTACGAATGTGTTCTTGAACCCTTTTCTTTTCCTGTCTTTCTCTCATTCCTACATATAACTTATCACATGGACATGTAAGGCAGTAAATCACATGTGTAGTACTGCAAGTAATACATTCATTTATTCTTTATTTTTGTGTGTTTATTGCATGAATAATTCAGTACCTTCCAACGCATATGAACAAACAATACTCTTTCTGCATTCACTGAGTCCACATATGTGTGTGTGTGGGGGGTAACCATTATGTTATTAACTCCTTTTCTTTTTCATATCTGCTGTGTATAATCCTATTTTTTATATTCTTCACTCTTCTGAAGGATATTCTTGGATTCTCTTCAATTTCCCTAGCTAAATCTTTGTCATTTAATAAAATCGGCCAGTACTTATAAATTACATTTCCAATTTTACCCGCAGCTGCATTATATTCTGTACTAAAAGTTACCAGCTCATTTTATGTTGATTTTGTCTTTATCTCCAGTAATTCACATCTGTTCTTTTCTGCAACCTTTTGTTTAACATCTATCAAATGTTTTTTTATTATAGCCTGTGTCCAAAAATGCTTGAGTCACTTTTCTGCCTCTAACTCAAAATCTGCTTCATTAGTGCAGTTACGTTTGGCCCTCAACATCTAACTGTACGGTATGGATTTTTTCAATTTAGCTGGATGAGTACTTTCATAATGTAGATAGGAGTTACATGCAGTCTCTTTTTTTATAAATTTTTGTTGTCACCTCCTCCCCCTTTTTACCTTGAAGCTCAGTGTCTACAAATGGCATAACACATTTGTCTGTGGAATAAGTTAATTGCAGCCCTAATGGATTTTTATATAGTCATTCCATAAACTCAGAAATTCGTTCCTCTGGGCTCTCCACATGCAGATGACATCATCAATAAAGTGATACCATAAGATGATGTCACCTGCATTTGGGAAAGCCTCAGAAAACACTATCTCCTTCTCCCACAGTCCCAATGTCAAATTGGCAAACGAGGGTGCCATACAAGTACCCATGGCTGTAAATAAAATTCATGATTAAATTTGAAAGCAGTATGAGTCAAAATAAATCAAATGCTTTCCAGCAAACATTTGATGGGTTTAGAAACCGTGTCCTTTCTAGGAAGTATTGACAAGCAGAAATACCATCTGAATGTTTAATCAAGGAATAAAGTTGTTCAATATCAATTGCCAACCAATGGAAGTTGTTTTGCCATACAAAACCATGCAATTTAACTAGTAAATCCCCCGTGTCTCTGAGGTGGGACCAAAGCTTGTTCACCTCTTTTTTTAAGGAAAAAATCCACAAAAACGGATAAATTATCTGTTAATGATCTCACCCCAGAGACAATCAGACATTCCGGTGGGGAAACTGTATTCTTATGAATCTTCGGCAATGCATTTAACACCACAATTGCTGGATTCTCTTGCCATAAAAAATTAAATTCAGACACAGTAATATCCCCTGATGTCTTTGCATCTGTAAGCAATTCTAATAACTCCACTTTAAATTTGTTCATGGGATTACAGGGTAGCTTCCTATATCGCAGTTGAGCAGTTATATTTTCCACAATATTTTCATATTGTGTTTGGAATTATTACTATATTGTCTCCTTTATCAGCACTTTTTATTGTTACGTCTTTCCAATTCTGTATTTGTTTAAAGGCAGTATTTTCCACTTTTGTTGAATTATTCCAGTCTTGTTTGTTTTAATTTTTATGGTCAGCTATGATCTTGGAAACTTCCCCAGCAACAAGTTTCTCAAACACTGCAGTGTTTGGGTTAAGAGACCTGGGACAAAAATCAGACTTTCCTTTAAAAAGTCTGGTTCTTTCTTTCCATATTATGTCACCAGTTTCCTCATCAACTATTATATTCACTTGTCCCAGATAATACATTCCCCACATTAGCGTCATCAAATAATTCAGTTAAAATGTGTAAGGCAGTACTTTACCGAGTGTCATTTATTTCTGACTCTTCCTCTTGCACACATGGGTAGAGTCCTCCTTGCTTAAAATATTCCTTTAGCTTGATTTTTCTGAAAAACTTGAATAAGTCCAAATTAATATCAAACTCATTAGCTTGCGGTGTCGGAATGAATATTAATCCCTTCTCCAAAACTCTTTTTAAGGGGTTTGTCAAGTCTATGGTTGATAAATTAGTGTGGTTTAATTTCTGATTTGAAGCTTCCTTCCCAACCGTCTTGGACCGATGTTTCTGGTCCCTCTTCACCCTCCTCATCCTCCTCTTCCATCCTGCCGATTTGTTCTATATTTTCTGTTCCTTTCTGTAAAAAAGGATCAGTGCTTCCTGAGGCTTCCCTCTGATTTTCATTTAATGACTGATTACTTTCATTATCATTGTGGAAAGTAACTGTGCAGTTTTGTTTGCTCTGACTTCGTTTTCTGAAATTGCTCCGGCTTCGTTTTCTCGACCTGTCTCTACTATTACTTTGATCTGATACTTCTTTGGGCCAATGAAAGAAGTAACCCTTTACTTATCTCCCTCATCACGAGTTAATTTACTTTGCTTCCTTGCAATTAACTTTTTTTGATATGCACACAATCTTTCTTTCAGATCTTGATCTAATTCACCAAATGAGGGGTCATTAATAAAGTCATTAAGCTTGTTTTTAGTTGCCTGCAATTCAGTGTTAATGTATTCGTACTTCTTCATATCTGTTTAATGATTAGTTTAATGAACACCGTCATGCAAATCTTTGCTGCCTCTTTTCATTCTGCTTTATATTCAAATAAATCGATACCTCCAGAAAGGGTTCTGAGCACTTGTAACCCTCTAAAATAAAGTTCTGTATCTAAATGGAAATATTATAGGAGGTATTCATTTCTTTAAAAAGCAATTTCTCCAGTTCAAAAAGAGATTGCTTAACTCAGTAACAGCATCTTGATTTGCTTCATTACTATCTGTCCCAGAATTATTTATTTTTAATTTCCTCTGTGCTGTTGATTCAATTGTCCTAAGCACAAAGGATTCATTCAATGTTTGGTTGCTGTTTCCATTCGAACTACTTGCTGTTTGATTCATAATTACTTTTCTGTGCTAGTAAAATGGCAATCAACTGCACAAATAAACCACTGAAGCTATTGTTCTCTTGGGAATCATTTTAGTCAGTGACTGAACTTTTGTCACTAATTCTCTAAGCCTGTTGTTTTCTTGGGCTAGCTCCCGGTATGTGGAGCAGGGTTTTAGTCTTTGTATCTAGGATCCACCTTCATTTGCTGCTGTGAATGGGACTGCTGATTTTGCTTAGACTGTAGTAGCATTTCTTTTAATTTTTGTTGTTACCCCCCCCCCCACACACACACACACACCTGAGAGGATTTCTGCTTGTAGGCAGAGGCCTTGTTGTTTTGGGCCTCCTTGGCCTTCCCTTCTACTACATAGTACATAGATGGTTCACTGGTGTTCTGCACCACAGCCACTTTGGATTTAGAGCCTGATGTCAGGTCTCGGATGTAAAGCTGAAAAACCCTTTCTGCTTTCCCTAAGATTTTTTTAGATCTGCCTGTTTCGGGAATCACTGCTCGCTCAGCTTTGTCCCAGAGGGATGGCAGCATGTTTTTGAGGTACAAACCTTTGTATGCAATCGAATCATGGCTGCTGTTTTCCTTAGTCAGCCTTTTGCCAGTGCTATAAGCCAGCCACAAGCAATTATCATACTGTCCTGGGCTTTCTTTTACAAACTGTTTAATGTGGGTTAGCATTACACCAACAAGGTTGGGTTTGTTTGCAACCATTAGCTCAGTGGCTATGTTATTAAACCCCTCCCCTGAGTCGGACCGAGCAGTGTCGGGCAGTTTCACCTAGAGAGAGGGCTCAGCAGTTTGTCTCAGAACCTGTACTTGGCACTCCTCAGGGAGACTCAGCATTTCACAGTGACTTCTGACTTTTTCTAAGTGGCAACTCAAATTGTCAGTGGTGGACATCCGACCCATCTTTTCTGCAGTCGTTTGGATTGCCTGGGCAGTTTGCAGTGGGTTTGTTGTGATAGTGACAGGGCTGCTGCTGCAAGCTCCTCACATACCTTTCACTACTGCTTCAGCTGTAGCAGTGGCTACCCTCTGAAGTACTGGTTGTTTTTCTCCTTCTTCTCTAAACATTCTTCACATTTCCCCTTTTAGGGCCTCCGACTACTCTTGTGAGAGAGTCGGAGCAGTGCCAGCCTGCTTGATAGCATTGTTAATCATCTGGTCTATCTCCTGCTTGTCCTCCTTCTTGAGAACAGCAATTGGTGGTGGGCATCTCTGCCCCCCATCAGTATGGGCATCGCCATCTTGGATGATTTCCGTCATCATCCTCGTCATCACCTGATGACATCAGGTCAGTGGGTGGGGGATAAGATCCGCCCATTGTTTTTACATGACCAGCCAACATCCCTCTTTGATGGCACAGTTTCGCCATCTTGGCTCTGTAAACAATGTGATTTTCCCTGCGATCGTGCTGTCCCGTAATCGTATGTTCCTGCAAAACACTGTATACAGCACTGAGATCACGATTTTCCCTAAGTTCTTTGTCTAACAGTCCCTGAATCTTTCTCATTTCCTCATGCAGCATTCCATTCTCCTCTCGCAACGTATCATTTGCACCAGTCAACAAATTATTCATGTGTAACACTTGCATCTTATCTTGCTGTAATTTCCCACTCATCCATAATCCTACTTAATTCTCTGTCCATATTTTCCACAGCACAATGCTGATCACTTTGAGTTTCATTACGGAGCATTTGGATTTCTTGTTTCAGCTGCTGCTGTTGCTCTGACATTTCAGCAGATCGAGTGCCCAGTTCTTTCTTCAGAATTGAAACCTCAGACTCCACTGCTTTCACTCTTGTTTCCACTGCCTGGAAGGCAGCGAAGAGTGCAGCCGACCATTAACCCCTTCTGGTCATGTCTTTTAGCTGTTGACTTGGATTCCACATACAGTGTGCACACTTGCTGTATGGGTTTGTCCTGTGATATCACGTCCCGCGTGAAATCACCCCAGCCCCGTAAGAGCCTGGGAAATTTGAGACTTCAAGTCTAAGCTCTATATAGATAGTGGCCATATTTTATTTGTGAGATATCTGTTTTGTTTTTCCACTAACTGAACACAGTGTGTATCGATCCATGGCTGTACTCAGCTAATTAGGCAGGTTTGTCTCAAGGATTCTGAACCTCCCCTCAGGACAGTACTGCTAAGGGATAGGGGAGAAAGTGTCCTTGTCCGTCTGAAATGCAGAAGGGCCTGGGGGATGGTTCCGATTGTATGGCAGAATGGATGAGCAGAGGTTAGAGTCTCTGCTTATCCCAAAGCTGTTCCATTGTTCGCCTGTTGTTTTACTGGTCCAGTTCTATCCAGTTTGGTCCTACCGTGGTCGCCAAGATGTCAGGATGGTATAGGGCCTGACCCATCAGATTCTTGTGACCAGTGGCAGATAAAGAACCAGAGACAAGTAGCATCAGGTAATTAGTAACAGGGTTTATTACTAGTCCCCAAAACAGTATATACAGCTTACCCAAGGCCAAGGAGCTCGAAGACCTCTAGCTATCTACCCGGGCTAAAGAATAGAACTCAGTGAGCAAATTAACATTCTTTTTTTTATATACTGTGATAATTGCTATAGTACCTTCTGCCTAGTGCGTACTTTGGTGTTACAGATACTTTGCTATTGGCTAATACAGTAGGTGGCTCCTGGTCTTGTACAATTATCTAAGATATACATAAAATAGCAAGCTCATCAGTTTGCAAATAACAATGGTGCAATATATTACAGTGTAATTTTGCAGAAGGTCACAAGATGTCACTGCAGGCCGTAGATATTTGGATAGTCATTACTGGTATTACATTTGCAGTTCTAGAACATTATAGAACATAAATATATTGTCATAATCATACGTAGATCTCATATACATCGTAGTCCCACGATTATATTGTGGGACTTGGTGCCATAAGGTAGTTAGTACTCATTGTAGCTCTCATTTGGAGCAGTTAGTAAACATGATATTCTTATTCTTAGTTATGATATCAAGGCTGTCATGTGGGGTACCAGAAGAGGTTTGGGCAAGCCAACATAATAAATCTTCTTGGAGTACCCCATCATACAGAGCTACCAGAAAGGTGTAAGAAAGTGTATACAGATACATTGGACCCAAATATTAAGGTGGATCCCCAAATGGTGCTGCTGGAGTTATCTTTCCAAGTACTCCTAAACACTGCACACCAGTGCAGTGGCTAGTAGCAGTCAGGAGATAGCTACTCTGTAGATGGTGAACCACTGGTATTCCCCTCGACCAACAAGTGGCTTGAGGTGATAGAACAACTGGCTGTATTAGAAAAACTGTTCCACAAAATGACTGGGACACTGCAGACGTATCATAAAGTTTGGAACCCATATCTGGAGCTACACCACTGTCACAGGGCATTGTCATTGAAGCACAGGTCGGGAAGCATAGGAAAACCAGGAACAGTTGTAAAATTCACAACAAGAGTTTTATTATTAATAATGGTAAAATAAAAATAAAATTGTTCGGACTAACTATATACAATGGCAGTACAAACATAGAAAACAGAGCCCTTCTGAGTTTTTCGTCTCAATTTCCAATGTCAGTCTCTGTCTCTCTCTTTTGCAAAACATTTTCAGCTCTTTTTTGTAAATCTGTGCAGGAGCTCATTAAGAAAACAGTATGCTTCTCACACAGTGTTCTTGCCAGTTTCAGCAGGTGCAGCAAGAAGAACATTGCAACCAAGAACTGACCTCTTGTTTACATCTTCTGCAAAAGGCTTAAAAATAACATCTCAGGTTAATCCCTTGAGTTCCAAATAGCTTTGCAATCATTTCAACAGTATAACTATATACAATTTTAAACAAAGGGATCCCAGTATCAGTGCTATTTCCACAAAATGATTCACATATATTTTATACCAGCAGATATGCAAGGGGGAAGAAAAGACAGAACAGCAAGCGAGGGCAGAGAGATAGCGAGAGGCAGAGAATTGCAAAACCATCGGGGTGATTAAGTCCTAGGTCTCACGAGAAAGGCTAATTGTGCAACCAGACAAAGGTGAGACAGAAAAGGAGAGAACAGAACAGATCCTTGCATTTAAACTCTTTCTGCATAACAACTGGGACAGGGCCGTATTCAACCCTGTCACATGCAATGATAATAGTTTCTCACAGCACTGACTCTTTTATAAATGGGATATGTAACCCCACATTTACCCTTCGGGGTTGACTTAACTCATTCTGATTTGATATAAGACAGGCTGCTAAACAGATCCTTCATGTACACATAATTCCCAGTGTTAACTAATGATAGAAGTATAAACTATTCCCATCTTCTGTTTTGTTGTGTTTTAGTCTATTACAAGCTGTTAGTTTTATTCTTCTGTATTTGAGCATGCTTAATGAATTATCAGTGCATTGTTCAAGTTTAAGTTTATTGCAGAAAAACTCCATTAAGCAAGCTCATTCACAAGGAGGTCCTGAGGAACGTATACAGACAAAGGAAATTACATACATAAAATCTTGGTACGTAAAAGTATATGGTACATGTGGTACATAGTACTCAAAATAAGACATAAAAAGGTTGTATTTATAAGTGTAACGTGGAAAAATCACTAAAAGTAGAGAAACTACCGGGGGGGGGGGGGCGGAGCTAGCAGCCCAGCCAGAAGCAGCAACTTTTCGGAGCTCCCGAGACAAGCTCAGTGGATTTACTAAAATTGCCATTTGCTACAGAGACATTGCTAAACAGAACACTGTACCGTCAGCAGTATACTCCTCTGCACCTCCAGAGAGAAACATTTTCCAAAATGGGCTGAACAAAGACAGTTAAATAGGACTTTTTCCAACTGTGCGTTCCTGCAGCAAAACCACCAGACCACATGGACGGAGCGTCCTCTTCAACCAACGTGGAGCAACCTGCAGCCTCCCAGAACTTGCTCCAAACTTCAGTAAATGCCTTAACTAAAATTGTACAACAAATAGATCAAAAGTTGGATACTTTCTCTCAGCGATTTCAGGCGGTGGAAACCAGACTCGATGCAATGAGGGAGGTTACTAAGAGTGCGGAGGTGACAGCAGGGAAGGCCCTTGCAACAACCACTACTTCATTGAAGGAGCAAGCGGCTGTTAGGAGCCGAGTGGAACAGCTGGAGAACACTGTTCGCGTGGCCAATGTCCGTATTCTGGGTCTCCCAGAAGGGACTGAAGGAGACAACATGATTCAATTCCTGGGGCCCTGGCTTTGGGATCTAATGGGACTAATGGACTTTAAAATCATTTGGGCTTACTGGATTACACCCCATAGGCCAAACACCAATGTGGAAAACCCTCGTACTGTGTTAATTACCCTCAACTCAGCAGTGGAGAGGGATAAAATTCTGGGTGTTATTAGAAACAAAAGCCCGATCTATCTAGAGGAGAACTGCATTCTTTTTTTCCCCGGATCTCGCGTATGCCACCAGGATGTGATGCAAGGCATTCGATGGGGTTAAGCACAAGTTGAGAGACTTGGGCATAACTTATTCGATGGCCTTTCCTGCCCGCCTGTGCTTTGCAGATGGCCGAAAGCAGTACCGCTTTATCGATGCGAAGGAAGCGGGAGCATGTGTAGAGAGGATTGCTGCTGGTCGAGCACAGGAGGAACAGCTTTCTGAGAATGGAGAATTGGAGGACAATTGAAAGAAGAAATGATGCAGTGGACTCACAGTTCGGGCTGTCAGACTGGTTTGCTACTTCAGACTTTGAGTTTACATCTGCTAGTCTAGTATAATTAAACCAAATGTGACATGGGAAGGGGAAAAGTCCAAAGGACAAAGTTCTATTGCTGTTTACAAAAGGACTTCCACAACATGGACAAGAGTACTTGTTTCTAACATTATTAATCAGATATGCAGAATGTTGTTTCAAGAAAAGGGCAAGTCTAGTAGCTCGTTTATAGTTCTGACAGTTAATCCAGGGTTTTCCAGTTAAGGGAACTCAGAGATAAATATAATGGTAACTTTATAACGGTAGATTATTACTGATACTTTGATTATATGATGCTGGGTACCTTATTACTCTTCTCTTGAAGGGACATAATGACGATAAAGGCTAATAATATCAAGAGAACTTGATTTGAATTCTGTTGTCTCATAAATATTTATAGTTTATCTAAAGATGTGGGCTGGGGGGCTGGTCTCCTAGCCTTATTGCATCTGTAACCCCCCTACAATTGGGGGTTCCCAAAAGACTCCTAGGAGCTTGCCTAAGTGCTCCCAGCCTAAACGGTGTTCGGCATTTAAGCCGTTTATTTGTGAGTGCTTTTAGAGCCTCTGGTACTGTCTCTTTAAGAGCTGTCTGCTTGCAGGCATGATTAGTTACATGGGGGGACTGTGTGGTTCCCTGCTCGAGTCGTGCTCGAGCTGCTGACAAATCGCTCCATTGATGCTGTCGCTATATGCGTAGGGGGAGCCCTTTCAAAAGATGTAACTGCTTGCCCCATGTCAGTTAGAGTGTTAGTGGAAATGTAATTTGTCTAACCTGCCTTTCTTGCAGCTGGGACTCTGTGTGCTTTGCCCCTCCATTTTGGATCTGAACTGCAGAATAGATCTAGTCAAGCAGGAGTGGCATCTAAAATGGAGCTTAAGTGGACCAACCAGGATCAGGACTCTCTCAGGAGCCAGCTGGCCATAAGGGATATAGCCAGTAATTCTGGGAAGTGAAGTTCTGGACCGTGGCACCTTTTCGCACCAGTAGGTGGAGTTTTGAGTGATTGGCAACTGAAACTCACCAATTGGACCGGGTGGCGCCCGACTGTAATTCCCTGCCTGGTGTCTGGGAAGGCAGATCTGTTGTGACCGTGACTGGGGAAGGAGCTCCAAGCTCCTGTGCTGCAGAGTTTTCACACAGGAAACGCGTGTGGAGGCCTAAAGTCGGACGACGCGTTTGCCGTGGCGATTCAGACTGAAACCGCAATTACTGAGGAAAGGAGAGGCTGAACACTTGGGAACCAGGCTTACCCTGTAGAGGACTGGAAAAACTGCTTAATCGCACTCAGTCTGTCAGGAAAGTGAAGCTGCATTGTGAACTCCGGGGTTGGCAGTAAGTGCGATCGGGACCTGAGAGCAGCTGCCCGGTATAGTAATTTCAAACAACATGAAGTCTTGCTATATTATGACATATGCAGTGAGTCCCAACCTTCGAACTGCTCCGGAGGTGAAAGAGTTAACTTTCCATGCCAGGCATGGAACGCTGAGCTCGAGCTCAGTTGAAAACTCTGTCTGTTGTTCTTCAAACTCAAACTGTCAGATTCTTTATTCAAACAACATGAAGTCTTGCTATATTATGACTTCTTGCAGTTAGCCACAGCACTTGAACTGCCCCGGAGAGGAAAGAGTTAACTCCATAATGAATGGAGTTCTCAGCGCGAGCGCTTTACTGAAAGCTCTATCTGGCTAGTTTCAAACTGAAACTGTCAGATTCTTTACTCCTATCACTGAACAGTCGCTCGGAGATCTCTCCTTCAGCTCGGTTCATTTCTCGGTTAAAACAAGTAATTCTCGGTTTAAATAAACCGGGAAAAGTATTTATTTTACCGCGTTTCGGTTCAAAGCTCTATCTGGTAAACCGTAAGTACAGGTGTTTTAGTCTGTGTGGAAAATATATTTATCGGTTCGGTTTTGAACCGATCGGTTTGGTTAAAAAGACGTTTTAAAGTATTGTATGGACATTTAGAGTGAGGTTCCCAGTTCTTATCGGTTCTAAAAAAAACAAACTTTTTAATTTGTTTTTTTCAAATACCCGTGACACGGTTAGGAACCGATAAGGGTGTCTTGCCGGGCACTGCCATTAAAAGGGCAAGTTTTGGTTAGGCTGGCATTATGTCTGAGAAACCCAAAAGAAAAAACTGGCCTGATTGGTTTCAACACTGTGATGTTTGTGGGGAAGCCTTTGCCAAGGCTGACCCACACACCACATGTGTTTATTGTCTGGGGTTTGACCACCTCCAGTCAGACTGCCAGATTTGCAAGAATTTTCCTGCAGCCACCCTGGAAAAAAGATTGGGCAGGCTCAGGGAACGAGAGGCCAATAAGTCCGCTGACCCGGATGGCCAGCCCAGTCCAGTGCCCACTGGACCACAGGGAGTGCCCTCTGACCAGGGTGAGACTTCCTCGGGCAAAAGAAAAGCTGGTTCTGAGGAACCAGCCCCAGTAAAAAAGTCTAAAAAATCAGCAGGTCTGGAGTACAAAATTGCCTCTCCAACTGCTGCAGAGATAGCAAAAGCCATACAAATTGTCCAGTCACTGTCTCAGGGACCGTCCGAACCACCACTAGCTGGTATAAGGTTGGTTCGTCCGGTCCCAGTGGTTCAGGAGTATGATGTTGAAGAATTTTATGAACCACAGGAGGGGGAGGAGGATTATGAGCAGTATGTATGTGGCTGGGAGGGTCTGGATGTGCCCATTGAACCGGACATCTCTCCAGACAGACCATTGGAATCTCCCCCTATGCTGTCTGAGTCCCCATCTCATTTTATTTTTTATAAGAAAGTTGCTGAAACCCTCCAGCTTCCCTTAGAAGAGGCTGTGGATGAGCAAGAGGAGCCTGATTATGTTGAGATGATGGATATTCCAGAGTCTGGAGATTGTCTGTTCCTTTGCATAAGTCATTTAGGAAGCAAACAATGAAATTTTAAAAATCCAAATTCTCTGCCTCCTGTCGATAAAAGATGGACAGGAGGTATGCATATCAGGCCCTGATACAGACTTCCTTTCTGAGCAGTGTAGTCATGTAGGAGTGGTACAGGCTGCAGCCTGTGACACGGCTAACATTCCCCTGGCTTCACATCCTCCTGATAAAGATTCTAGGAAGATTGATGCCATGGCAAAAAAGCAGTATATGGCAGCCTCTTTGGGACTCAGGCAGGCAAATTATATGGCTTATGTAGCTAGATATCAGAAATCTAGATGGGATACAGTTATGCAGTTAGCCAAGCAGGCCCATGGCCAGCTGGCTAGTGAATTGGAACAGGTGGCTGCTGATGGCATTGAAGCCTCTAAAGTTCAATTTCATGCTGCTGTTGATGTTAATGATGTTTCCTCTAGGGTCATGGCCACTTCTGTAGCTTTCCGTAGGTTGGCATGGCTCAGGTGCACTAATCTGTCACAGGACACTCAGTCAAAAGCTATGGATTTTCCTGTGGTAGGAAATTCTCTGTTTGGGGAGCAGACAGAGAACTATTGAAAAGATGGATGAATACAGAACTACCTACAAAAGTGCCCAGGCCAAGGAGGCATGCCACTCACAGAGGCACACGCCCAGAGGTAGGGGCAGGCCTTTCCACAGGCCTTTTTATCAATCCCAAGCTTCCTCTGCTTATGCTCAGAGGGTTTTTTTCAGAGGCAGAGGCAGACGGGGCGCAGGCAAGCTGTCCCCCACCCCTCAGCCTAAGGCATCTGCCAAGCAGGCACCCTGATGGGGTGCCCAGGGCCGATTCTCCTGTACCAGTAGGGGGCAGATTGGCTTGCTTCAGTCAGAACTGGGTGTCCGTAACCTCGGACAAATGGGTTCTGGAAGTGGTAAGCCAGGGTCTGGTTCTCAGCTTCAAACATTTTCCAAAGATGAGGGCCAGACACTTTCCACCTGCAAGCCCCCTAGAGGCCCTTGCCCTGAGGCAGAGGTCTCTGCTGTTAAAGTGCAAGCAGTGAAAGGGTTCCTCCCTTTCACCAGGGCAAGGGTCTGTACTCCAGATACTTCCTTACACCAAAAAAGACAGGAGAAATGCGGCCCATCCTAGACTTAAGGTATTTGAACAAACACCTTTTGAAACCAAAGTTCAAAATGTTAACTTTGGCAATGATTTTGCCCTCACTGAGGCCAGGGGACTGGCTAGCCTCCCTGGACCTCAAGGATGCTTATTTTCATGTCTTAATCAGGCCTTCTCACCGAAAGTACCTCAGGTTCGAACTGCCCTCAGGCCACTACCAGTTCAGGGCAATGCCCTTCGGTCTTACCTCTGCTCCAAGGGTATTCACAAAATGTCTAGCCGTGGCAGTGGCTCATTTAAGAAGGCAAGGGGTTGCTGTTTTTCCCTACCTGGACGACTGGCTCATTGCTGGACAGTCTCCAGAACAGGTGAAATCCCACTTGCAAGTCACCCAGCAGCTTCTCACCTCCCTGGGATTCCTGCTAAACCTTCCAAAGTCAGTTCTAGAACCAGTCCAGGTACTTACTTTCCTTAGGTGCGGAATTGAACACACAGCTGGCCAGGGCCTTCCTCCCTTGGAAAGGGGTAGAAGTTGATCGCCCTGGCTTCTCTTTCACCCTGCAGGTCTCTGACCAGCAAGACACTTTGCAGCTTCTAGGGCACATGGCTGCCTCCACAGCTGTAGTGCAGGGAGCAAGATTCCAGATGAGAGCATTCAGTTTCATTTGAGGGCCTATTGGTCCCAAAGGAGGGACCCCTGCCAAACTGGTTCCTGTGACCCGAACTCTGATCCTAGCTCTTCAGTGGTGGCAGGATCAGAGCAATTTAAGACAGGGGTCCCTTCATTCCTATTTCCCACTCCCTCACCCTCACTATGGATGCCTCCTCCTGGGGTGGGGAGAACACTTGGCACCTCCACACAGGGAGTGTGGTCCCCCAGGAATCTCTGCTCCACATCAACTTGCTGGAACTCAGAGCTGTCCTTTAGCTCTTCAGCTTTTTCTGCATCTGTCCAGAACAAAGTAGTCCAGGTCAGAACAGACAATACCACAACAATGTGGTACATCAACAAGCAAGGGGGCACTCGGTCGTCAGCCCTGTGCACCGAGGCAATGAAGTTGTGGTCTCTGGCCTACTCCCTGAACACTTCTCTAACAGCAGTTCATCTGCCAGGGAAGGACAATGTCCTAGAGGATTCCCTCAGCAGGATTGCTCAGGGCCATCACGAATGGTCCCTGAATCCCCGAGTGCTGAGAACAGTCTTTGCCAGATGGGGCACCCCTCAGATAGATCTTTTTGCAGCCCCAGACAACCACCAACTTCCACTGTTCTGCTGCAGGCCCCCAGTGATGGGCTCAGTCCCCCTGGATGCCCTTCTGTTGGATTGGGAAGGGAAGTTCCTGTATGCCTTCCCCCTTCCCTCTTCTTTTCAAGGTGTTAGTAAAAATCAGATCCCAACCTTGCAAAGTGATTCTGATTGCACCAGACTGGGCCAGGCAACCCTGGTACCCACTCCTGCTATCACTGACAGTCCACCTTCCCTGTGCCTTCCCAGGATTCACAATCTGCTGACCTGTGCTCAGAGAGTATGGTATCCGAACCTCAAATCCTCAACCTCAAGGCTTGGCTCTTGAAGAGTTAGAATTTGCTGATTTACACCTTTCTCAAGGTGTCCTTGATATTTTAAAGGCCTCTAGGAAGCCTTCCACTGGAGCCACTTATAATTCCAAGTGGAAAGGTTTTCCATCTGGTGTTCTGATAAGCATATTGTCCCAGAATCTGCTGATTGCCCACTTTGCTGGACTACATGGTCCATCTTAATTCTTTGGGCCTCAGGCCAGCTACCTTAAGAGTCCACTTGGCAGCTGTCTCTGCTTTTATCTCAGCAGGAAAGCTTTCCTCCCTTTCTCCTCACCCTGTGTTTTCCAAGTTTTTTTAAGGGGTTACTTCATACTAACCCTCCTTTTCGGGACCCAGCCCCTGCCTGGGACCTTAATGTTTGCATTGCTCAGTTAATGCAACCCCCATTTGAACCCCTGTCTTCGGCAGACCTTAAGTTCTTAACTTGGAAAACTGTATTTTTAGTGGCCATCACTTCTGCTAGACGCATAAGTGAGTTACAAGCCCTTTCAGTAGAAAATGATTTTATTTCTTTTCACAGGGATAAGGTAGTCCTCAGGACTAAGAAAGTTTTTACCTAAAGTGGTTTTGGATTTCCATCTTAACCAATCCATCTCCCTTCCAGTATTTTTCACTGAGCACTCTTCCTCTGGTGAAAGGAGATTGCACAGTTTGGATGTTAAGAGGGCATTGAGTTATTATCTGGAACGCACCAGGGGTCACAGGTTCGAATCCCACCAACTCTTTCTCACCTGGTGAGGTCGGCAAAGGAAAACCTGCCACTATGAGGACAATTGCCAGGTGGATTGTCTCTTGTATCCAATTTTGCTACCAAAAACTGGGTAGAGAACCCCCCTCAGGATTGAGGGCCCATTCTACCAGGGTACAGCTGCATCTCTAGCGGCTGCTAGAGATATTCCTATTTTGGAAATCTGTCAAGCTGCAACCTGGAAAACAGTTCACACTTTCACCAAGCATTACTCCTGGATATCCAGGCCAGGAGAGATGCTCGGTTTAGCACAGCCGTGCTTCAGAGCCTATTCCTAAGTAGGTTCTGGCCTCCTCCATGGAGGTACTGCTGTGTAATCTGCAAGAAGTCATAATATAGCAAGACTTCATGTTGTTTGAAGAAAAGTTACTCACCTTAGTAATTGTTTTTCTTCTAATGGAGTCTTGCTATATTATGACCACCCCCCCCAACCTGCCCCTCTCAGAACTTCTACTTGGGTAGGGTGTGGGCAAATTAGTGCAAGCACTGTGTCATGCCATTATAGGTGTTTTTTTCCCCCTCTTTTCTTTTAGGATTGGGGAAATTAGGTACTACTGTTATTGATTTGTGTGTTGGCCCCCCTCCTGGACTTGAGTCTTTGGGGAAGGGGGGTCTAGTAGTGCTTGTCAGGGGTGATATTTGTTGTTGTTGTTGTTGTTATTGTAGTTGTTGTTACTAGTAGGTAGCCATTTGGCTAGCGTGAGTCCTTTCACACAGACTTTTAGTGAGTGTTGGCTCCAAAGATCTGACAGTTTCAGTTTGAAACCAGCCAGATAGAGCTTTAGTAAAGCGTCGCGCTGAGAACTCCATTCATTATGGAGTTAACCCTTTCCTCTCCGGGGCAGTTCAAGTGCTGTGGCTAACTGCAAGAAGTCATAATATAGCAAGACTCCATTAGAAGAAAAACAATTACTAAGGTGAGTAATTTTTTCTTCCGCCTCACTGAATAGTCGCTCTGGAGATTTTCTCCTTCTGCTCAGTTCATTTTGTCAGTTAAAGTATTATTTTCTCGGTTTTTGACCAAATTTAAAACGCAACTGGTCGGTTCAAGCTCTGTCTGTGGTATTGTAAGTACTAGATAGCTTTTACATTTATTCTTCTGTGTGGAACTTGTAAACGGTTATCGGTTCGGTTTGAACCGATTAGGTTGTTTTGAAATATATTAATCTGTCTTTTAGAGTGTGGTTACTGGTTCTTATCGGTTCTAAAAAAAACGGATTTTATTACGGTTTTTTCCACGACCCGTGACATGGTTGGGAACCGATAAGAGGGTCTTGCTTAGCGGATTGCCATAAACGGGCAAGTTTGGTTAGGACTGGCACTATGTCTGAGGAACCCAAAAGAAAAACCGGGCCCACTGGGTTTCAACACTGCAGTGTCTGTGGGGAAGCCTTTGCCAAGGCTGACCCCCACACCACCTGTGTTTATTGTCTGGGGTTTGACCACCTCAATTCAGACTGCCAGATTTGCAAAAATTTTCCTGCAGCTACCCTGGATAAGAGAGTTGGTAGGCTCAGGAAAGGGAGGCCAGAAGTCCATGACCCAGATGGCCAGCCCAGTTGGTTGAAACCGAACAGGAGGGAGTGCCCTCTGACCAGGGCGAGACTTCCTCGGACAAAAGGAGAGCTGACTCGGAGGAGTCGGTTCCAGCAAAAAGGACAAGGAAATCAGCTGGTGTGGAGCCAAAACTTTCCTCTCCAACTGCTGAAGAAATAGCCAAAGCGATTAAAATTGTCCAGTCGCTTTCCCTGGTTCCAACCGAACCGGCACCATCAGGTAAGCGTACGGTTTGGCCGGTTCCACCGGTTCAAGAGTATGATTGAGGAATTTTATGAACGGAGGAGGGGAAGAGGAGTATGAGGAGGCGTGAATGTGGATTTGAAAGTCTGGATGTGCCCATTGAACCGGACATCTCCCCAGACAGACCTTCAGGAGTGTCTCCTCTTAGGCTTTCTGAGTCCCCTTCTCATTTTATTTTTTATAAAAAAGTGGCTGAAACCCTCCAGCTCCCTATGGAGGAAGCTGTGGATGATCAAGAGGAACCTGACTATGTGGAAATGATGGCTATCCAAGAGTCCAGGAGGCTGTCTATTCCTTTGCATAAATCTTTTGGGAAACAGACAGTAAAAATTATAAAAACTCCTCACACTATACCTCCTGTTGATAAGAGAATGGACAAGAGGTACACATTGTCAGGCTCTGATACGGAGTTCCTTACACAACAATGCAGCCTGTGACAAGGCAAATATTCCCTTGGCCTCACACCCCCCTGACAAGGACTCCAGGAGGATTTGATGCCATGGCAAAGAAACAGTACATGGCAGCATCCTTGGGACTCAGACAGGCAAATTATATGGCTTATGTTGCTAGATACCAGAAATCCAGATGGGATACTATTATGGCTCTAGCAAAACAGGTCCCTGGCCTGCTTGCCAAGGAGCTGGAGCAGGTGGCTGCTGATGGTATTGAGGCATCTAAGGCGCAATTCCATGCTGCAGTGGACTCGATGTGTCATCAAGAGTCATGGCTACATCTGTGGCACTCCGCAGAATGGCTTGGCTCAGATGTACTAGCCTGTCACAGGAAACCCAGACTAATGCCATGGATTTTCCTGTTGTGGGTAATTCTCTGTTTGGGGAGCAGACAGAGAATTACATGAGAAATGGATGAGTATAGGACCACCTATAGGAGTGCACAGGCCAAGGAAGGCAGGCCACTCCTCAAAGGCAGCCTTCCAGGGGCAGGGTCAGGCCCTTTCATAGGCCTTTTTACCAAGCCCAGGCCTCCTCTTCAGCTTACGCCCAGAGGGGGGTTCTTTAGAGGGAGAGGCAGACGGGGTACAAGCAGGCCTGCTTCCACCCCTCAGCCTAAAGCCCCTGCCAAGCAGGCACCCTGATGGGGTGGCCAGGGCCGATTCTCCACTACCTGTAGGGGGCAGGCTGGCTTACTTTGTCCAGGACTGGAAGTCTCTCACATCAGACAAGTGGGTCCTGGAAGTAGTAAGCCAGGGACTGGTTCTCAGCTTCAAAAAATTTCTAAAGATGAGAACCAGATCCTTTCCACCTGCAAATCCATCAGAGGCACTTGCCCTAGAGGCAGAAGTCTCTACCCTCCTGGCTCTCAGAGCCATGGAAAGGGTTCCACCCCTACACCAGGGCAAAGGATTGTACTCCAGGTACTTCCTTACCCCAAAAAAGACAGGAGAATGGCGCCCATCCTGGATCTCAGATACTTAAACAAGCACCTTTAAACCAAAATTCAAAATGGTGACTCTGGGAATTATTCTGCCTCTCTAAGGCCAGGGACTGGCTAGCATCCCTGGACCTCAGGATGCCTACTTCCATATTCTCATCAGAAGCTCCCATAAAGTACCTCAGGGTTGAGCTGCCCTCAGGCCATTACCAGTTCAGAGCAATGCCCTTTGGCCTCACCTCTGCTCCAAGGGTATTCACAAAATGCCTGGCAGTAGCAGTTGCCCATCTAAGAAGGCAAAAAATTGCCATCTTCCCTTACCTGGACGAGTGGCTCATAGTAGGCCAGTCTCCAGACCAAGTCAAGTTACATCTTCAGATAACTCAGCAACTGCTTACCTCTCTAGGTTTCCTTCTGAATCTTCCAAAGTCAGTTCTAGAGCCTGTCCTGCTCCTCGCCTTCATAGGCGCAGAACTGAACACAGAGGAAGCCAGAGCCTTCCTGTCTTTGGACAGGGCAAGGACCCTGGTCTCTCTGGCCTCCTCATTCACCCTGCAGGTCTCTCGACCAGCAAGGCATTTTCTAGAGCTCCTAGGGTACATGGCTGCTTCTACAGCAGTAGTGCAAGGAGCCAGATTTCAGATGAGGGACATCTAGTTCCATTTGAGAGCCTTTTGGTCTCAAAGAAAGGACCCTCTAACCAAATTGATCCCAGTGACTTGAACCCTGATCCAAGCCCTACAATGGTGGCAGGATCAGAGCAATCTGAGACAGGGGGTTCCCTTTGTCACTCAGTCTCACTCTTTAATCCTTACTACAGATGCATCCTCTTGGGGTGGGGGGCTCACATGGGCGACCTCACTGACCCAGGGACTGTGGTCCCTCGGGAATCTCTGCTCCACATCAACCTATTGGAGCTGAGAGCAGTTTTCTAGCACTTCAGCTTTTTCCAAATCTGTTCAGAACAAAGCTGTACAGGTCAGAACAGACAACACCACTACAATGTGGTACATCAACAAGCAAGGAGGCACTCGTCTACGGCCTTGTGCACCAAGCAATGAAGTTGTGGTCTCTGGCTTATTCCTTGAACACCTCTCCTCACGGCAGTTCACCCTCCCAGGCAAGGACAATGTCCTGGCAGATGCCCTCAAAGATTTCCTGGGCCATCACGAATGGTCACTGGATCCCCTGGTCCTGGAGGTAATATTTGCCAGGTGGGGCACCCCGCAAATAGATCTTTTTGCAGCCCCAGACAATCACCAACTTCCCCTTTTTTGCTGCAGGCCCCCAGTGTTGGGCTCAATCCCTCTGGATGCCTTAGTTCTCAACTGGGAAGGAAAGTTTCTCTATGCTTTTTCCCCCCTTCCCTCTCCTGTTCAAAGTGTTAGTCAAAATCAGATCTCAATCCTGCAAAGTGATTCTGATTGCTCCAGATTGGGCCAGACAACCCTGGTATCCACCCCTCCTGTCCTTAGCAGTCCATCTTCCCCTGTGTCTTCCCAGGAATCACAATCTGTTAACCTGTGCTCAGGGAAGGGTTTGGTACCCGAACCTCAAATCTCTCAATCTCAAGGCCTGGCTCTTGAAGAGTTAGAATTTGCTAATCTACACCTCTCCCAGGGTGTAATGGATATACTGAAGGCTTCTAGGAAGCTTTCCACCAGGGCTACTTACAATTCCAAATGGAAGAGGTTTTCCATATGGTGCTCTGGGAAGCATATTTCCCCAGAATCTGCTGATTTACCCACAGTCCTGGATTATATGGTCCATTTGAACACTTTGGGGCTCAGACTAGCTACCCTAAAGGTGCATTTGGCAGCTGTGTCTGCTTTCATTTCAGCAGGTAAACCCTCTTCTCTTTCAGCTCATCCTGTATTCTCTAAGTTTTTTAAGGGATTGCTTCAACCAACCCTCCATTCAGGGACCCTGCCCCTGCCTGGGATCTTAATGTTTGCATTGCTCAGCTTATGCAACCTCCCTTTGAGCCCTTGTCTTCAGCAGACCTCAAGTATTTGACTTGGAAGACTGTGTTTCTGGTAGCCATCACTTCTGCCAAACGCATAAGTGAATTACAAGCTTTGTCAGTGGAGCCTGATTTTATCTCCTTTCATAGAGATAAGGTGGTCCTCAGGACTGACAGGAAGTTCTTGCCTAAGGTGGTTTCAGATTTCCACCTTAATCAATCTATTTCTCTTCCAGTGTACTTCACTGACCATTCCTCCTCTGGCGAGAGAAGGCTGCACAGCTTAGATGTAAAGAGAGCCCTTAGTTACTACATTGAGCGCACCAAGGGCCACGGTTTGACTCCCTCCAACTGTTCCTCACTTATGGTGAGGTTGGTAAAGGAAACCGCCACTAAAGATCCATTGCCAGGTGGATTGTCTCTTGTATCCAATTCTGTTATGAAAAGCTGGGTAAGGTTCCTTCCTCAGGCCTGAGGGCTCACTCTACCAGAGGTACAGATGCTTCCTGGCTGCTGCGAGGATATCCCATTCTAGAGATTTGTCAAGCAGCTACCTGAAAACAGTTCACACTTTGACCAAGCATTACTCTCTGGACACCCAGGCTAGGAGTGATGCTCGGTTTCACACACTGTGCTTCAGAGCCTATTTCCTAAGTAGGTTCTGTCCCTCTTCCATGGAGGTACTGCTGTGTAGTCTGCATATGTCATAATATAGCAAGACTTCATGTTGTTTGAAGAAAAATTACTCACCTTAGTAATGTTGTTTCTTCTAATGGAGTCTTGCTGTGTTATGACCTTCCCCCTGCCCCTCTCAGAACCTCTGTTTTTGGGATGTGGGTGGGCAGTGCAGTACAGCATAGTAGATGCCCACCTTGTTTTTCACCCTCTCTTTTCTGGGGTGACTGGATGTCATGTTTTTCATTTTTTGGGGGTCTCCTGACTTGAGTCTTTGTTTTGGGACCAAAAAATGTGTTGTTATATTTAGTAGCCAGTTGGCTAGTGTAGGTTTACAGTTTCCACACAGGACCTTAGTGAGTTTAGCTCGTAAAGATCTGACAGTTTGAGTTTGAAGAACAACAGACAGAGTTTTCAACTGAGCTCGAACTCAGCGTTCCATGCCTGGCATGGAAAGTTAACTCTTTCACCTCCGGATCAGTTCGAAGGTTGGGACTCACTGCATATGTCATAATATAGCAAGACTCCATTAGAAGAAACAACATTACTAAGGTGAGTAATTTTTCTTCTTTTACATATTTATTTATTTATTTATTTAGACAGCAGTTTGGAAAACCTTTGGGCCATAGGCTCATTTACAAAGGTACCTTGTCACAGTAAGACAGACGAAAATACACAGTATAACAGTATAACACAGTATAACAGTAACTTAAGACATAGATACGAACAAGCTGGTACAGGTAGGATTGATGCAAACAATACCAGAGTTATGTTGTCCTTAGCAGCTTAGTAGTAGCTTTGTCATTAGTATTGCGTACGGCTTTGACTAGTGGCAATTACAGCTTCGGGTGTTAACAAGGTGGTTCCGTTAGGACGTTTTGAAGCACGATATAGTAGGAGCTTCGGAGATGGAGGGGGGCAGTGTGTTGAACCAGGAGGGGGCCCTAAAGCTGAAGGCTCTTTGGCCGTGAGAGGTCCTAGCTCTGGGGATAACAAGAGAGGTTTTCCCAGAGGTCCGAGTATGAACTAGTGGGACAGAGCGGTGGATGATGGTGGTCAATCCTGGCGGGGATAGCTCAAGGAGGGTCTTTTTTGCAAGGGTACAGGTCAGATATTTGAGGCGCTCGTCAAGATCAAGTACCAGCGCTTTAGCATACAGTAGACAGGTGTGTGTTAGCTCTAGGTGCTCAGTAATTAACCTGCAGGCCTTATTCAGAGTAGTGCAAATTTTATGGAGTGCGGTCTGATCAGCAGCACCATACACCGGCAGTCCATAGTCCACTAGGGACAGGATAGAGGAGGTGATCATGAGTCGAAGAGCCTCCGGGAGGCAGTGTTTATACGATGTAAGATGCCCAATCAGATATTAGTGGCAGTGGCTAGGCAGCATGTGTCCATGGAAGAGAGAGAGAGGGGTCAAAATGGATCCCTAGGCATTTATAGGAGCAAACTTGTTTGAGTGGGAAAGAGGACCCAGAGTGAATGAGGAGTTTGAAGTTGCAGGACTTGTTTTGAGGATGAGTGAAGAACATGGTTTTTGTTTTTTTAAGATTTATCACCAATCTATGTTCCTTGAACCAGCCCTCAGCTTCAGCGAAGGACTTCTGCAGCGAGTCCTGGAGGACAATAGGGTTACTCCTGGAGGGCAATAGGGTTACGACTTGAGGCAAAGATGACTGCATCATCAGCGTACCATAGAATGTTCCCCGAGCAAGAGCGTGAAAGGGTGTTAAGGTAAAGGGAGAATAGTAAGGGGCCCAGAATGGAGCCCTGGGGAACCCCAGAAAAGATGGGACAGATGTCTGAGTAGGTCCCATTAATTTTTACACGCTGTGAGCGTCAGACAGATAACTGGTGTACCAGGAGATAGGCCCAGCAGCAAAACCAGAGAGACTAAGGGCATCAAGAAGGAGGGTGGGAGACAGTGTCGAAGCTTTAGAGAGGTCAATGAAGACCGCACCAGCCAGAGAACCAGTGTCTAAGGAGGAGTGGAGAAAACTGGAGAACGCTAGGAGGGCTGTGTTGGTACTGTGGCCCTCTCGGAAGCCATGCTGCTCGGGACATAGGACATTGTAGGTGGAGAGGTAGTCAGAGATTTGAGAGGCTACCACTTTTTCCAAGGCCTTGGAGAGAGGAGAGAGAATGGAGATTGGCCGATAGTTTCCAGTCACAGTCCTATCACCACCTTTAAAGATAGGGGTGACAAGATAGGGGTGACAGTGGCGTCTTTCCAGGCAGTTGGAACCTTCCCCAGGCAAAGAGAGTGGTTGATGAGGCACGTGATCGGGGTAAGGACTGTGTCTAAGACCAGCCGTAGGATACGTGGATCCAGGGTGTCACTGCCCGTACTATTACTCTTGAGGGCAGTGACAAGGTGCAGCCTAAGTTCTTGGGCAGAAACACGGCGGAGGAGAAAATAAGGTGAGAAAGATTTACGGCAGGCGCTGAGGAGGAGGGTCAAAAAAATTTGTAGGGAGGATAGGGCTAAGGTCAGTGAATGAGGTGTTAAGGTGGTTGGGTATGAGGGCTGGGTCTGAAGAGATCACGCCATTAATGTTGATCTGGTGGGGGAGTGCACTCCCATTTAACTGTTTAATGTTATCCAGAAGGTTCTGGGGTTCCCCATGAGGCTGTGAGGGAGGACTCGATAGTGCTCAAACTTGGCCTTTCTGATGGCCGAGTGCACTTGTTTGGTGGCAACATATAACTGCCCGTCACTGGGCAGCCAGTCTCAATGGCATGGTATATAGGTTGTCCCTATGTTTGAGTTGGTGGATCAAAGCTGGGGTTACTCAGGGGCATTCTGCCTTTTAGAACAGCTGGTGGAGCATTGGGCAAAGATATCACAGGCATTATTAAAAGTTTGGGTAAAGGAGAGAGCTGTGTCAATGTCAGGAGTTGCCTGTATAGGAGACCAGTCAATTTGGGACAGAAGTTCCTTAAGTTTTGTCAGACCACCAGGTATTAGATGCCGCCGGCATGTGAACTGTGCTATGGGTTTGGGGACTGAGGATGACCAGCAGAATAGAATGGGGGAGTGATCGCTGAGAGAGTCTGGGAGGACTTGTACATTGGGGATCCGATTAGGGCGGTTGGTGAGTACCACATCAAGCAGGGTACTGGAGCCTCTCTTGGGGTTAGTTCTGGTAGGTTGGGTAACTAGTTGTGTTAGGTCTATTGCAGAAAAGGAGTCACGGGTAGAGGAGGAGGGCTGAGCCAGTTGACATTTAAGTCACCACCAGAATTTGATCAGCGGAAGGAGGTAGTGAGGAAAGGTATTCTGTAAGAGAGGCAATGGACTGCGTTTGGTCCCTGGGGCACATGCGGTAGTCGATAAAGGGGTCCCTTTAAGGGTCTGGGGTTGTTTCAGCGTAGCGCCTGGGCCCTGGAGTCAAGGATTGGAGTAGGCAGGGCTAGTACGGGGAGAGATTCCTTGACATAAATAGCGCAGCCGCCGCCCCGTCTCCCAACACGGTCGGACCGGAAGAGGGTGAAACCAGGAAGGGAGACCAGGGAGTCAGGGGAGGATTTCATATATATGTGTGGGGTGTTTGGGGAAGACAGCTCAATGAGTCTTCTTGTCCCATGTGAGTTGACGGGAAGGCAATCACTTGCAGGTGGACTGAATCTGTTGCTTCTTGAAGCCGTGTGCCTGCTTGCAGAACCTCATCCCTATGCGCAGTATACGCCCGGAACCATGACACCTTTGGGGACAGCTTCCAGCATTGTTAGTGAGTGCAAATCAGGTAGCTCCCTGCCATCTGTACCTTTAATTGCAAGTGTTTCATCTGATTTTCGCTCTTCTTTCTTTCTTCATGAACTGAGCCAACTGACTCCGGATTACAATTGTGTATTGTGCAAGTGTTTTCCATCACAGGGCCCCCAACCAGCTGCACCGTCAAGCTAGCCCCAATCCTGGGTACCCAGTGAAAGTGACATTTTGGGACTCTGAATATGCACACAGTACTGTGATTATTAATGTGTCTAACCTAATTAACCTGATTTCCCCCTGTCCTTGTTACAGCCCCTTAAATAAATCGGATCTGTTTGTTTCAGCAAAGTTACACTGACTGAGGTATGTGTTTGTGTTAAAGTAGTACTGTGGCTATCGTATTGCATCATCTTGTTTTACAGGGGGTCCCCAGAGTCAAGCTGACCGAACCAGTCCTGGGGGAAAGTGTAAATAGTGAAGATACTCACAGTGCATTGTGTGGGCCAGCAATAGAATTAAAAGGGGGTCTCAGTGTCCCAGAGGGCTGTGACCAAGTTAGTCGAACTACTGTAAACCCTGACCTCTGGGTGGAGGCACCCGCCATAGAACCTAGGCCCCTCAACCTGTTAGCAGTTAGGCAGGCAGGGGTAGTAGCCCTTGGGATAGCACCACCTGGGGGTTACACATCTTTATGGTGGTATTAGAGGGACACTCTAAATTAAAACTAAGTTTATTTAGTTAAATTTGTCTCTTGAGGCCTGTACTTGATTGATGTTAACACCAGCAAATACAAATATGAGCTTAAGGGATGCTGTGAAATGTGGACCATTTTAGTTCTTTAATTACTAGTTTTATATCAAATGATCTGTACTAGGTTGGTTATGGAATGTAAGTTATACCTGCTTTCAGAGTTTCATAATCTTGGGCATTGGCTGCATGATAGCTCCTGGACGTTGATTAGTATCAGATTCTGAGTATTATTATTTGATACCCTCCAAAGCTGTACTGATTGTGACGTATAGTCATACTCCTGTATAATGTATATTGAAAGCCACATATGGATATATTTGCTCAGGATAACAAAGTGTTTTGTGCTTATGTATGAAATGCAAAATAAAAAGTAAAAAAAAAAGAGAAACTACAGCCAAAAAAGTTGGAACAAGAGCCATTGGATGCGTAAGGTGAAGGGAGAGTATAAGATAGGTGCAAAAGGGAGTGGAGAGGGGAAGCAAAAGGAGGAAAATTGCAGAGGAATATTGAAAGTAAGGATGACTGAAATAAAAAGTAAAGGGGGGTGGGGAAGGCAAAGGAGAAGATGAGTAGAATTGGAGAAGTAGAAGAATTAGGAAGGGGAACTGAGTTGTTGATCTAACAGTCAACGATCAAGTAAGGAATAGAAACAGCCACAGGGTTTTTTTAATTTGGTCGCAGCAAAGGTTTTAAAGAGGTTGACAGAAACAATGCTTGAGAGTTTCAGTATAGACTGGAGCTGGTTCCAGATAGTTGGAAGTTTGTATGAGATGGCACGTTTACCAAAGGAGGTACGAGTCTTAGGCACATCTAGAAGGATTAATCAGACTTTCTAAGGGAATACGAACTGTGGGAGATGTGAATAAGGGATGTTACATAGCCTGGTAGTTTGTTCAGGAGGATTTTGAGAGTCCAAGTGCCAGAGTGAATCAAACATCTTGTAGTAAGCGATGTCCAGCAGACAGCTGCATACAGATCACAATGGTGGGTTCGAAAAGGGGAGTTAGTAATGAACCATAGTGCACGATAGTAGAGGACGTCCAATTTGTTCAGGTTTAAGGCTGAAATAGAATTGTAGATTATGTCGCCATAATCGAGTAAAGGCAGGAATGTAGCCTGAACAAGCCTAGTTCTAATCTCAATAGGGAATAGGGACCTGTTTCTGTACAAGAAACCTAATCTGGATTTTAACCTGCTAGTCAGGTTATCAATATGGTCATTAATGGTGAGTGTATTATCTAGCCATATACCTAGATATTTGAATTTGGAGACAACCTTAAGAGATTCACCTAGACAGGTGACAATAAAGTCATTAGGCAAGTTTAGATAGGCGGTGGTGGTGTTAAGAGTAAAAATCATGGCTTTAGTTTTTTTGGTGTTAAGAAGGAGCTTTGCATTAATATGGTTCTGTTCAAGCTGTGCAAAGGCAGCTTGTAGTATGTCTCTTACTTCAGACAGAGTTGAGCTAGAAGTGTACAGGGCCATGTCATCAGCAAAGAAATGCAATTTGGAATTAGTTATGTTATGGTCAAGATTATTGATGTAAAGAGAAAATAGGATAGGGCCTAAAATGGAGCCTTGTGGGACTCCCCTAGTGATCGGGAGGGAGGCTGAAAATAGGCCCATCAGCCTTACCTTTCTGAAACCTCCCTGTTAAGTAATTGGTAAACCACTGAGCAGTGGAGGGGGTGGCACCTAGGTTAATAAGGCTACTGACAACTAAGTTGTGGTGTACGGTGTCAAATGCCTTGCTGAGGTCTAGGAAGACTGTACCAGTGATCTTTTTGTAGTCCAGAGCGGAAACCTAATCATTAGTAACCTTTGCAAGGGCTGTGATAGTGCTATAATTAGGATGCAAACCAGATTGAGCTGGGTTGAGAAGGGAGAAGGTTTCAGGGTTTTATTTAACTCCAAACATTGATTAGCGTTTTGCTCATAAAAGTGCTAAAACATAGTGAAAATGCATAGCACTTGCCTCACTGTGTTTAACAAACATAACACTTCTAGAAAATCTGTATAAATACTTTCAGTACAGTTAGCATTGTCCCAAGAAAAAGACTGCTAATCAATTATTTAAAACCCTGAGGTTTTGATATGTTGTTTTAGTTGGGAGTGTGACACTTGGACGGCTGGTTCTGATCACTGTATCATTTTTGCGATATAAAAATGTGTTATTGACTGTCTCTCATGAGAGATGCTCAGACAGCATGTGAGAGGACACATACACACGCCCAGGTTTTAGATACAGTGTGTTACCTGGAAGGCCAGGAGCTAATTACAGACTAGAACAGGCCTTAATCAAGGATCTCTGTTTATCTAAGTTAAATATAGCTTTAACTGCCAAGATAGATCATAAACTTTTATAACGCTTAGAGGAAGAAGAGCAGGTTATGATGCTATAGTGCAAAGTCATAAAAGATGCTTTGATGTCCTGGAAAGGGGAGGCTGATTATAAGATCAAAGAAAGTCATATGAGAAAATGAGTCGTGCTGAGATCACAGAATTTACCTTTAATAAGACATCCTGTTTTGCATAGATATTTTTTTTTATATTCTGACAGGGAGGAGCTAGGTGACCTCATGCAAAAGAGGTGGGCAAAGCCAACTTTTAAACAGTATTCCATTTTCCATTTTGACACATTTCTATTTACACTCTGACAAAAAAAAGTCTTTGAGCATTTTAAGCAAGTACAGTATACAGATAGAGACAAAATCTAAGTACTGTAGTAGGAATTGCTTTATTAAAACCTTGTTCTTTTAAAAGATTGTATGGTTCTTGTGATATATGGTTCTGTATGTTATGTTTTACATACTTTTATCTATTTTAGTAAAACTCTATTTTTAGATCCTACTTGGTCTGTCTTTGAATTTCTTTTGTTTAACAAGTGAAGTATATATGGTTAAAGCAGACACTGTGCATAAGCTTGAATGGTGATACCAAACTGGAAAAAGGTAAGAGTAATCTGAGGTCTTTTATTAGAATTTTTAAGGGTTCATTTCTGTACACCTAGTTAGGTGCCCATAGGCAAAGATATCTGGCCCCCCGAAGACAGAAGTATCTGAGCCTGTACATTGGGTACGCTAGCAGTAGGTTCACAGTTTGAATCCCTCCAAGACTTGAGGCCAAAGGTTGATTCGAACCCACAAAACAGACAGGAGGGTTACCCTGTTTCTGTTAACTGTTCACAAGACTGTGCTCGGAGGTTGGCACTTTGGGAGTAGAGGGCTGACCTGCTGAGTGGGTTTGTGACAGGGAGTAGATCAATTTTTCAAAGATTTTGGAGAGAATGGGCAGAATAGAGATGGGCCGATAATTATTTAAATCACGTGGGTCACCCAATTTGAATAAAGGAAGGATATGTGCGGATTTCCAGCAAAACGGAACTGTAGCAGTGACAACAGAAAGATTGAATATATGAAGTATGGGGGCTGTAAGATGGAAGTAGCTTAATTTTAATCAGAATGTTTCTAGTCCATCATCACCAGCACTTTTCTTAGTGTCTGAATTGAGAAGCGAATCTTCAACTTCTTTGTAGGTGACTGGATGCAGCTGGAAGGGGATAAGGCGAGGTTGGGACTTCAGGGATAGTCCTGGCCAAGGGACAGTTTGCAAGGCCTGCATACAGAGAAGAATCAAAGGCTAAGCCAGTGGTAGCAAAATGTGAATTGAGTTCTTCACGTATTCGACTATTGCTTTCGATGACCTTGCCATTGGCGTATATCTTGGCTGGAATGGAGGGAGCAGCCTGATGTCCTTCGATGGATTCCCATTTGCCTGTTCTAAAGTAGTGGTACAGAAGTTCGATTTGGCAGCACAAATGCGTTTAACACAGGCATTCCTTACAGCTCTGAAGGCCTGCCAATCAGTTAGACATTTAGGCCCTGTCCACACTATGTCTCTGTAACGTTACAGAGGGTTCAAACCGTTACCGCAATGGTTTGCGTTTACACCTGTAATGTTACAGAAGGCGTTTTCATAACCAAACGGTTACGAAAACGGTTCTGCCCCGTAACGTTACTGGCCATAGTGTGGACAGGTGAGCGTGTAGCTCCAGCATTCCCCCAGTGCAGCACAAACTGCATTGTGGGATAGAGTGCAGCCATGATGGTTACACAGCACCCACAATGTGGACGGGCTGTAATGGTTCCAAACCATTATTGAGACTGTTTGCCGGCAGTGTGGACACACTGTAATGGTTCCGGTTTGCAACAGTTTGGAACCGTTACAGACTGTAAGTGGTGTAGTGTGGACAGGGCCTTAGTACGCCTAACTTGAGCCCAAAGTTTGTCGCGGTTTTTGAGCTCAGCCTTGAGGTCAGGTGTGAACCGAGGGGTGAGAGGATTTACGCACTCTAGATTTGATGAAGAGGGCATGCTTGTTAGCCAAGGTGGTAAGATTGTTATTCAGAGTAGTGACAGCCTCATCAGCCATTTTAGCAAGATAGAGAAACTGGACTGAAAAAAAATTTAACTTGAGAGAGAGGAAATACAGTAGCTAGAGAAGTGAGCATCAGAAGAAAGCATGGGCCACTTGGAGATCAGCTTTCACTGGCACCAAATCAAAGTCAGGGCTAGTACCTTGCAGAATTGGCTGAGCTGCAGCATACAGAGGATTTTTGAACCACTGTTATGATTCGAAAATTGAGGGGTTCCTGGCCTGATGAAGGCTGGCTGGATCCCTTGCAGAATCGGCTGAGTTGCAGCACACAGATTTTTGAACCACTATTATGGTTCAAAAATTGAGGGGTTCCTGGCCTGATCTGTGTTAAAAACTTCAATAAAAAAGATTAAAAAGTGCTGGTCTAGTCTGAGCATGAAGGTTATTACAGTATCAGCTGATACCATATGCTGTGGTGTTCTATTCCAAGTGTTCACCACCCATTCTGTGAAGTAGTTCTTTCTGATGTTTCCTTCAAACCTTTTCCACTTCAGTAACATTGAATGTGCCCTTGTCCTTTCATCCTTTTGCATCCTGAAATGTTACACTTGGTCTGATGGTGTAATCCTTTTTAGATACTTGAATACTGTAATTATATCCCCCAGCAGTCTTCTCTTTTCCATGGAAAACAGTCCTAGTTATCCAATCTCTCCTCATAGCCCATATTCTTTAAGCCATCAGCCAACTTGGTCACTCTTCTCTATACCCTCTTTATCATGACAGTATCCTTCCTCAGATATAGTGACCAGAACTATATACTGTACTCAAGATGGGGCTGGACCAAGGACTTGAACGAAGCACACACTCAGGGCTTGATGTAGAAGACCCTCCACCAGAGAGAATCCCAGCAGCAGAGGTTTGGGAGAACTATTGTATCTCTCCCCAGACCCAGAGCTTGTCGATGTTACCTCAGTCTCTAAATAGTACTTACTGAAAGTTTATGCAGAATGCAACCCTACTGGCTGGCCTGCCAGCGCAGCTGTAGTGCTACCACTTGTGACACCGCCCTAGCTTCAGAAGCAAACCTAGGCATCGGAGGGCAGGCTAGGGGGAGGAGGACTGAGCGTCCCTCAGACTGCTCTCTTCCTTGGGGAAGGGGGGAGCTCCCGGTGCTCACCTGACTCTTGGTGGAGGCGAGGGGTCTGAAAGCCAGCACAAACAGTTGCGGGAGGCAGGGCAGACATCGGGGTATGCACCCCGGAAGTCCTGGCACATCCTGCCTCCCAGGGAGCAAACAGAAAAATTTGGGTCATGCTGGATGCCATCAGCCGTACGGCGTAGGTCCTGCACCACTGCCCTGTGGCACCCCCGGAGCCGTATCCCATCATTTGGCAGGAGGAAGGGCCCCCTCCTGATGACCCCACCCTGGGGGGCAATCCAGAGCATAGTTCTGGGTTGGGTAAGTCCCAGGGCAGTGGATGACGGGGCTGGGAGTGGGGTAGGGCCGGTCCCTAAAGTACAGCAAATTAAAAAAAAAAAAAAATGCAGCCCCACTGTAAGTGGTATGAACACAGGCTAGCAATCCCAAAAGCATTAAAGTTCAACACCATAGCCCCTAAGCAGAGGTCTGTGTCTCGCAGCTTCTGCCTCTTCAGGTCTCTCACTAATCAGGTCACACAGGCACTCTGCAGCAGTTCACATACACAATTTCAATGTCAGATTGTCTGAAGGGAGGGCCCTAGCTCAGTCTTGCCCTCTGATAGACTGATTTTCACGGGCCTTTTGTTGGGGGCTACATCTCGCAGAATCCTACAGGAGTAGGCTTCTTGTGGCCATGTGAGGAACTTTTGCCTCCTGACTGGTCCACAGAGTGCAGACTCACTGTTTACCTCTGCCCTTCCCAGAGTCCAATGAAGCCAGAATAAATAAAGGTGGTGAGGCTCATGCCCCTTGAAACCATTTTTTTTTTTTCTTTCTCTAAAACATTTGTTCTCTCACTGCTTCTGGCTGCTTCAAGCTGAATGACCGGTCCCAGTTCAAATCTTGGGTACTGGCTGGCAAGAGGGAGCATTTGCAAGAGGTGTGGAGCTCCATTTCCTGGTAGGTGGCCTATTATGAAGTGTGGTTCTGGCATCTGTGATTCCTGTGTCACATATTCAGGGAACCAGAAGTTGCTGTGACTTCAGGTGCATTCCCTAGCCTCACGTTGCTGTCCGTGGGGCCACGAGCACAGATTGGAATGGGCTAGGGCTGGTGGTAGCTTCTATACTTAAAGCTTCTCAATTTCGAGGGGGGGCTGTAGAGTGGCAGCCCCACTCACAGGGTCAAAACTGGCACCACCCAATTGCTGGATGACATAGTATAGAGCTAGTAAAATATTTATTAAATGAGCCCTACTGGTTTATATTGTAGAAAGGAACATTTCAGTAAGGGCACCATTTTGGCCAAGGGAATGAATGTGGGGCCAGGGGATTTCCCCAGCAAACTAAATTGCAACCCTTGCATCCATAGACCTGCTTAATGCTCTTGCATCGGGGCTAACAGGACCAGACCTGGCACGAGGCCACCTTTCATTCAGAGCAGTAAACCCTGGTTGCTTTCAGTGCTGAGCATCTTAACCGTTTGTAATTATTAAGTGAGTAGCTGCCTGCCTCTCTCTCTCTCTCTCTCCCTCCCTCTCATCTCCCCTCAGAGAAATCTGCAAGTGTAAGAGATGCTAGTGCTAATTGAGGATATTAACTCATTACAAATGCACCCTAATTAAATTACCCATCAATGGCTGTAAGATTAATGATATTACCCAGGTTAGAAGCGCGATTGAATTAAAGCTTGTCAAATTTTCAATTATCCGCCAGCAGGAAGTGGTGGGTGGGGCTCATGATAAAAAGGCAAGCAGTTGGGGGACTAATGTGGAACCGAAATCATTTATAAACTACTAAACAATCCAAGATGAGGCTGTTTAAACCCAACGTGCCCACAAGAGAGACAGAATTGGCATACATTTTCTCCTTCCAAGACTTTCTTCAGAGAATATATTAGCACTTGCATTTCATTTTCGATCGTGTTCCTTGCTTCAGGGCTTCATAAAAGTTGAAAAACTCCCTGAAAATCTTTGGTGCTGTAGCACAAGTCAGGCGTACACTCAGGAGGTTGTGTTTGCAGTGATTAACATAAAAGTGCGTTACCTGTGCAAGATTCTGTTGCGTTGGTTGTTGCAGACATCTGTGTCCGTCACTGCTGGGGTTTGACACAACTGCAGCAAACCACACAGTCATCCAGTGTGTTGTGACGCAGGATTACAATGAATATGAATACAGTAGTTTGATTTTTTTTTTTTTTTATTTTCTTCTTGGAAACAGAAAAACAAGTTGGTGTCTGTGATTTCTTTAGAATGTGTGATAAGGAGCTGCCTTTGGCAGCGTGATGATCTTAGGAACTAACCTGCTAGTATGTAGTCCTCGCTAGTGCTTAGCCCTGCCTGCAGTGTCAGAGAACAGCCAGAGCTACCACACAACAGGCTCAGTGCAACTTAGATGTTGTTAGAGATAATAGGATTTTTAATCCCTGTAAACCATCTGAGGAAAATGACTTGCCTTGGAGCCAAAATAAGTTTGCCCCCAGTCCCTCATTAAACTTGTAAATTATACTAAGATGTGAGTAATTACGCAGGCAGTTTTAACATGAAAGAGGTGCTCATGACTTCTGTGACATCATTTGCTTCAGCTGCGGCATTTCTAAGGAGCACTCTGCTACAGAATGTGCAGACTTCTGCAGGACGCACCACAGTGGGATGCAGGAAGGTTCGGGTAGTTTTAGAGGCTCAGTGTCCATTTTTTTATTCAGTGCTAGAACATGTGCAAAGCAGGCTACCATGTTTGTTACGATCCTGATCCAGAATTAGAGTCTTGAAAGGGGCGCTATCATGTTTATGATTTTGATCCTGCAGTATAGTGTGGTAAGGAAAGATGCCATGTTTGTTTAAATGGAAAGCACTATGTCATACTCCTGATCCAGCAGTATACTGTTTTCAAAGGGGAGTTGTCATATTTAGGTTCTTGAAATACAGTATGCTAAATAGGGTGGTGGTATACTGCACTGATCCAGACGTGTATTGTGTTGAAAAGGGTGATGCCATGTTTGCTTGGATTTTGATCCAGAAGTACATTATGCTGAATAGGGAGGTGTCAGGTTTGATGCAGTTGTAATCCAGAGGCGCAGTCATGCTGTTACAGGAGATGCCAGGTCTTGCAGTGTCCAGATCCAGAAGTACAGTACTGTGTCTGGTAGTCTTGATCCAGAAGTAGATCAGTGTGTAGAGTAGGGAGGGACTGTATATCAGTATCATGTTTAACGCAATCCTGATAAATAAGTACAGCATGCTGAATGGGGAGGTGCTATGTTTGATAGGGTCTTGTTCCAGAAGTACAGCTTGTTAATTAATCAATCAGTCAATCAATGTCTTTATTTAGCCAAGCGGAACACCATTGAGCAGGGTTCATTTACAAGATGGACCTGGTAGTTTAAACAACAACAACAAGTCACAATACAACACTTTGAAGTAGACGTAGCAACATTATCAGCCTATGTACAGTCATTACAAGTGAGAAAGGCGTGGCTTGGCACGGTGGTGTACAATAATTTACAAATAGCAACGTAAGGCTTGACACTGAGAATGGAACAAGGCAGCATAATTTACAGGCATGGTACCAAAGGCAGTCAGCATACTGCTATGTGTGAGTTCTGTGCAAGGCAGGTCTCTGATAGACAGGAGAGTACGATATTATATTGGATGAGGTCTAGACCAGCAAAGTATTACGTGGCCTAGGAGAAGACTATAAAGCAAGGGCACCGAGGGCACAGGATGTGCGAAGGATAGTGGAGGGAGGACAGGTGAGGGGGAATTACAATACCTTCGGGATTGACATAGCTGCATTCGTCAGCGCGGTAGGTCTAAGGGTAGTGGGGAGGGTACGGGGGTGAAAAGGTGCCATTAATAGGGGGAGGTGAATAAATAAGCAGGTGCCATGTTAGGGTCTGAATTCTGAAGTACAACATGGCAAAAAAGGGAGGGACTATTTTTGTTAGAGTCGTGGGCTTTATAACTTGTTACAAAGGGGATTGCAAGGCTTGGAAAAGACGTTAACCTTTCTTTTGTATTTTTAACCCACACGTTGATCCATTGCCTCCCTTTTCTATCCCCTAGATGTCAAAAACTCTTATTGAGTTTCATGCCAGTAAGGCCAGGACGTTTTATGTGATCTTTGAACCCGAATCCACGGACCATCTTTAGGCATTGGGGGCACAAGCATGTTTCAGACAGCTTGTTTTACACTACATCTGTCATGCATGTGCATGGAATTGATTGTTACTGGATGTTAGGTGTCTTTATATTTGAAGTGACTGAATCAGTCAAGGCCTGACTGTAGATTGTGCAGCTGGTTGGCCATCGGTAGTGCAGTTTAACTTAAAAAGTAACAATGCTCAGTGAATGCAGGTAAACCCCAACTCAGAGACCATGCAATTGCAAGATAGCGAAACCTCAAACCGAGGTATTTTTTACAGAGCAAGTTTCTAGTCTTTCAAAAATTCTGCCCCCTAAACATATAATGAAGCTTACCTGGTCCCAAGTCTAAATCAGTATACATTTTAATTCACTGCTGCCAGTATTTAGGGAGGATGGGGATCTTATTTTAGCCCCGTGGAGCCAAGAGCCCAATGCCTTCCACCTCCCTATTCAGAGACACGCCCCCCTGCGCTAGCACGTTTTGTGAAGTCAGTTCATGGAGAGTGCGGAGGCGCACTCCATAGAGTACAACTGGGATTTTTTTTAAGTGTTTTTTAGTATACTTTTGAGTTGCGATTTTGACAAATCAAGGCCACCACTCAACTGACACGGGTCAGTTTGTGTCTGCAGCCACGCAATCAGTCCTAGCACAGCTTTGACAGTGGGGCAGTGATTCCACTCTGATAAGATCTGAGGCAGATCTGCCTGAAGGTTGGCTCAACCCCTGTTCTCCTCAGGGGTAACAGCCAGTCCTTTTGATCTCTGAGGGCTGCCAGTCAAGTCAGGTAGCCCTGGAGATCCCATCTGAAAGGCATATGGTGAAAACAGTTGTGCCGGGGTAGCACAGGGTGATAGGGGAGTAAGTGACGAGGGTTAGGTGCAGGAGCTGGTATGCACTGAGATTTTCTGAAGGAGGCATTTGAAGGAAAGGTGAGTGCTAAAGGAGCTGCTGATTGACAGGAGGAAATTCCACAGAGAGGGAAAGCGGGTAGAGAAAAGCTGCTTGACCGGCAGTTGTCCTAGTGCGGGGGGGAGGAGACAAAAGGAGTAGAAGTCAGTGTGGAAAGGAGGGAATAGGAAGAAGGAAGGAGAGTTAGCATGGGAGAAAGCACAAATAAATGCGCCACATTTGGTGTTATCGAGAGATGCCACTAAAGGTTTACCATGATACATCATGGTTTGCTGTGTTAGTATGCCATTGTTTCTTACAGAACTGTTTTCCAGTTGTTTTGGGACTATGTAGCAGGGTGTTGGCAGTGCCTCACCAACTGATATCTAGGGTTACCACCTTTTAAGAAGCACAAAATAGGGAGGCAGTATAGTGCAGTGGTCTAAGGCTCTGAGCTGCAAATCTGGTGACATCCAGTGGACCAGACCTGGGTTTGAATCCCATAGCTTCCACTTGCATACTGTGTGACCCTGAGCAAGTCACTTAACTTCCTTGTGCTCCCAGGTCGCTCCTGTAAAAAAGCTTTCAGCTTAGGGTACTATTCCTGGTTAAATAACTTAAAAAAAAAAAAAAAAAAATGGGACATTTCTTACTGTATCATGATTTTTCGCAGGACAATACGTAACCTGTCCTAGACCAACGCAACAGACTTGTCTTCTCTAAATAATCATAATTAAGACTGTTGTATTTTTTTAATGTTTGGTTGCTTCTATTGTGTCTCATCATTTTAAATAAGGTAGTTTAGTTAACGTATTATAGCTTTCTGCAACATTCAGAGGAAAGTTAGAACATGTTTTGTCTTCTACAGGGTCAGGACATGTAGTATTTTTCGTGCGTTTTGTTTTTCTTTTTTTCTTTCAGAGCACAGCTACCTAAATTAGGACTGTCCTGCGAAGATCAGGACAGGCGGTAAGCCTATTGATAACATGCCACCACTACACACAGCCATTGCATAAGGCCTAGATCTCCATTTACAGGGCTGATATGAGACACGGAGGGTTGAGCCAAACTTCCCTAACTGCATAATACAAATGCAGACAGAACAATTCCCAAATCCCTCCTAACTATCCCCTTAATGTATCTCTGTCCTGCCTTCCATTTGAAATGAGAAGTACGAAGACTAATATAAATATAATGAGCAAACTGCTGGGGCTGTCAGCTCTGGTTTTGAGAAGAGCAGAGTTTGACAGGAGGGCAATCCCCTGCAGGACTTGTTCTGACAGCTCTCATATGTCCTAGTGGAGCTGATGTACACAAGCAGCCTGACTCTGGGCTCACGGGCTGCAGTGGTGCGTTACCACTTTTCTATGGAGAGACGCTCTGGTGCACTGGTGGAGAACTCCCTGTGCAAGCCAGAGTTGTTTGTTAGTCACTGTGATGGGCTGGAAGGAGGTGGTTGACAACAGGCGGTGCAGTGTTTATTCCTGTCATGGAGCTCAGTGCAAACTGCTTTTGACAAGTTCAATCCGTAGGCATTTCTGTAGTAGGGGATGGTCCCCCCCCCCAGCTCTTTGGGGGGGGGGGTAATCATTTCATGGGTGGCAACAGGTTACCATTTATCACCTTCTTGATATTGGGGTCCTAGCACTGCATATCAGTTTATCATACACTCACTGAGATATGATGTTGCAAATCTCCAGCTGTATACAGTATGTATTAGACTGCTGCCTAATAAGCAAGCATAAAAATCATTTGTGGGAAATTTTTGTTAAAAATCTGCCAACAAGACTGTGGCACAAAAGCTTCGTTTCCTATGAACCGCCTTAATAGTTCTCCTTTTGGGTATCTGTATCCTGACCGGGTACATAACCATGGAAATCAGCATGACGAGGTTTAATTAAACCTGCTGTCCTTCTACAGAAATGTGGTAATAAGATTAAATGGCTGTTTTCAGTCACTGTTAAAGTTTGGTAACTGTATATTAACTGGGTCACCATGAATATTGACGATTACCATAATGCCCCTGCCTTGGAGGGGCATTGACAAGACTGAGACGTCTTGGTCTGTTAAACTGAGTGAGGTTCTTATTCAAGATTTGAATTAAAACAAAATAACAAAGGGTTTTATGTAAAAGGAAAATGAGGGTTAGGCAGTGAGGTAGTATGGTATATTAAAGATCGAGGGAGTGCTCCAACCAATTGGAGCACTGTTTTCCTCTGATATTGTGAAGAGTGTCTCATGCGCAGCTGCACTGGAAATGGGCATGTTCGGGGCAAGATTGTTAAACTCTTAATGTACTATTGATCAGTCTTGATCAATAATATATTAATATCGTCACCTAGACCACTCTTGCCGTTGTAAGAAGGGTCTCACTTGTGTCCTTAGGGCAATAGTTCTTAGACTTTGTCACGGTGAGCCTCCCCAAATCTATGGAAAAGATTTTGAGCCTCCCCCAAAAACTGAAATAGTCGTGGGCCTCCCCCGAAGAAAAACAACATACTGTATTTTGCACAGTACATCATGAATAAACTGAAACCCCTTTGAGTACTTGGCTCACATTCAGTTCTTTCATTCAGTTCGTTGTCTTATCCTGATGTGGAACTTTTGGAAAAGAGCTCCTGTGCTCAAAGGTGCTATCTGAATAACAAATAAATACAATAAACAAATATTATTATTCAACTTATTGTAAACCCCCCACCCCCACAGGCCAGGGTACTTGCTCTGCAATTTTCATTCTTGAACCACTGGGTACACCTGAAATGAGCCTTGGCTCATTCACCTTCCCTTGTCACCTGTTAGTAAATAAATACACAACATTCACCCACTGTTATCCTCTTTCAGTTTGCTTCATCTCATTACACAAAATACATAAAACTCAAAATTTAAATACAGTACTTTTTCAAACTTGCTTGAGCCTCCCCTAGAACAAGTTGGGGCCTCCCCAAGGAGGCTGGCCTCAACATTTGAGAACCCCTGCCTTAGGGTATCAGAGTTCATACCCCTTCCCCTTTGCTCCTGTATTCCTTCCTCTTAACAGTCCCCTCACACCTGGTATAGAGATGAACTGCCATCTTTTTTGTTTGATCAGGCTGTCTTACTTTGGTCTGAGCCTTGAAGGGTACTCCAGCACAGCCTCAGGTTATCCCTATTGTTGGCTGTGCCTAGGAGGACAACAGAAAAGCAACACTTGCGTAGTAGGCTTAGCCTGGAACAGCACTGAAGTACCAGCCAGACCTGCACGGTAATACTGCTGTTGAGACCACTGTTACGGTTGTAACAGTGGTCTTGTGCATTCATAGGGTACTGTGTATTTATTAATTTATTTGAAAATTGGTTACCAGGAAAGGCACACTGAGCCAGGGCTCATTTCCAGGTGTGACCCGAGGGGGTGGGAAGCAAAGGATAAAAACTATACATAGCTTAGATAAATACAGTGTAACAAGAAGAGTGCAAAATGAAAACGCACAATGACCATGGAAAGTGTAAAAATACGTGTTTTGAAAATGGGGTGAATTCCGAAACGTGTCAAGACGTGTTTTGTTTTATCCTGGCACCTCAATAAAAATGAGCATAGTATTTCATATACCTGACAGCTGCATTGTTTTCTTCAGGATGTGGTGAATACTGGAGTTTTGTGAATGTACTGTGTTGTAGTTATCCTTATCACCCCAGCCCTGTGCGAATTCTTTTTGTTACGTGGTTGTCTGCAATATCAACCATGTGTTGCCCATACTCACCAGCAAGTCCATCAACCTCTTGCGACATGTGCACTAGGACGTTTACTTAGAAAGCACCCTTCCAGTAGTTGTCCTATCTGTATCAATGTTTTAATTGCAGATCCCCCATATACTGTTTTTCCATGAGGACAATAAGTTCCTTCCTAAGTGGCATTGGGGTTTATCTGCATCAGCCACTGTGCTACCTACCTTCTCATCAGCTTCCAGAATGACAGAGACCTTTCTTTCCATTTTCTGGGGTGGGGGTCACTTTTATCCGGGCAGATTCAGGATTTCAAGCTGTCCAGATAGCTTTTGGTCTCCTTCGTTCCATTTTTAGAGGCCAGCCTCTTTAAAGTCAGGCCCATTTCTGCCTGGATGGTGAGCTGTCTGCACCTCTGCTATGCCATGGCTCAGCTCATACTGAAATGTCAGCTGCGCATCCATTTCATCACTGCAGTTGTCATGTCCTTCACATGGGTTCTCTTGTGCCTTTTGGTGATACCTTACGAAGATGTAACTTGCACCACAGTGCACACTTGCTACACTCTCTGCCGTGGATGTTACTGCCAGGCAGTACACTATCTTTGGCAAGCCTGCGCTGGATGGACTTCAGTCCTGAGTGAGCTGTTTGCTCCTACCTCCCTAGCCAGTGGGTTTTATCTAAGCTTGGTACTCTGACCCATTAGTGGGAATTAATGGTGAAGATACATTCCTGGAAGATATGAAAATTGTGTACTAACCATAATTCTTGATCTTCTAGGAATATCTTCACCATTAATTCACATGCCCACCCACCATCCCCCGAACTTACTCCAGTATCACATAGGTCTTCTTCTACGTTCAAGGCTTGAACTGTGAAGACACCATGTTAATCGCATACTGACCACTCTTGCACAGGTCACCAGGGCTCTTTAGCCCTTAGCATAGGTGCATGACCTTTAGTTATGTTATTCAGCACCTCCTCTGTAAAGGGGAAAAAAAAAGGAACTGAGGCGGTTGAGGGCTGGTGCTGAAGTAAGCCTGGTGCAGCAGGCCACTCTCGCGGCACCATGCATGAGCACGGCTTGTCTCTGCGCCAGCCTTCTTTAAAAGTTCTCACTTCCATGGGGTACAGCTGGCTCTGGCACAGACCCATTAGTGGAAATTAATGGTGAAGATACTCCTAGAAGATCAAAAATGACGATGAGTACTTAAGTTTCATTTTCTACCCACTCAAAACCCCAGCATCCTTGTAATGAAATTTGGCCCACTGCATACCTGGTCTACAGGGGATGGCGTAGGATGTTGTGTGGTCACCCACAGCATCCAGGGACACCAAAAGAGGCCCTAATGCAGTGTGTGAAAGTGAAACCCTCCCCTGGAGTCAGAAAGGGCTGCCTCTGTAGTACCTTCCAGACTCCACCGGCCTAGAGGCGGGAGTCTAGCTTGCAACACAAACCTGGGTCTCCCACGTGGTAACTTGATGTGCTTCCCCGGCACCACTTGGCTCACTTATAGAGAGCATTAATTGTATTTTTTGTAACCATTAAACAAATTAGAAGGTTTTTTTAGTTATTAAAAACTGTTTTTTACTTTATGTATCAGACTGGTGAAGCATCACGATAGTTGATGCACTGCAGTGCCATGACATGTATTCAGGAGCAGTTTCAGACGGGGTTGTTCGAACATCCAAGGCTAGGAGGAGTACTTCCCATGGCAGAGCATCCCAGCCTGGAAGGTTACGTAGTGCATCCCGCCACCGCAGTGCTGCTTGACGGAGGGCCCGGGGAACTTGCTCCTCCATGGGGAGTACGCTGCGTGCATCAAGTGTTCAGTAGGTGTTTGTGCCACCTCCTATGGAGGGTGAGTGAAGGATCACGTGAGAAAAGCTGGGGAAAAGCCTTCCTGCCATCTTATTAGGCAGGGCAAGTAGTGAAGTTCAGGGCGTAGAGGTCACCTGATATCCAACCCAAGGACTGGGAGGATGAACAGCAAGGAGATGAAGCTTGATGAAAAAAACGTTTTTTACCCTTCGACTGGTTTTATGCAGCTCAAAATGGACTTAGCTGACAGCACTTTTTTTTCTTAAACCTGGAACAACAACATGCCTTTTTTTTCTGTTGTGCTGGCAGATGGAGAGGATTGCACCGAGCTGACATTTTAACAGTTTACACCAAAACAGCTTGCCCTGGGGGCAGCACTTGTAAAGATAAAATGAAGACTGAGCTTCACTTTCATGTTCTCCATTTGTAAGAAAAATAACCTTTTACTTTGGGTGGGAAGGGGGGAGGAAGCTGTTGCCAGCTGTCTGGTCAGGTTGGAGATTAGACCCATGAGAATCAGTTTCTGCTTCTGGGAATAAAATTCCAGTTTAAAATTGTCCTCCCTCCTTTTTCGTGGGCGTTCTCCTGATGTATTTCAGGGAGAGATTAGAAACCTGCACTCCTGCTCTTTAAAGATCTCTTCCCTGTGGATACTGTGGTCATAGAGTTCTTGGTAATCTAAATTTGTTTACAGAAGGAAAGAAGGTTACAGTTTGATTAAAGTTTGATGACATTTGAAAATGCAAATGAAGTAGCGACTGATGGGGAACTCAGGTTGTTGATGATCTTACAGACAGCTAATTTTGTTCTAGCAAGCAAGAAAGAGAACAGAAGAAGGTAGAGCCTATGGGTTGTAGTTGCTGTTGTCATGCCCTCGACATTGACTTAGTGATTTGCCATATTCCTGCTGCTGGCATCAACTGGGCTCAAATCTCATAACATATCCCAAATATTTAATTTAGGACATTCCTTTTTTTATTACTAAAGCAGGCATTGAGATTAATTTTTGCAGGGCTCGTGACTGGCAATATCCAGTACATTGGATATTTCTTTATTTAGATCTTCTGGGACTCAGTCTTCACAATTCAGTCACACTAATGGACCTTAGCCGGAGGTGCCAGGGCCCCGCAGAAGCAAAGTCTTTTGCAGCTTGGGGGTACCAGTGTTGGTGACAGAGCAGCCCACAAGGCCGCTGTACTTATGTCAAGCCTGTGAGCCAGCCAGTAAACAAAGCCGGACCCCTCTCTTCCTCATTTCTGTTTTTCCCCACTGTAGAGTGCGCACTGTGGGAGCAGCTGAAGGCAAACTGTGTCAGCGGTCTTCCTCAGTTTGCTACTGCTTTTGCTTACTCTTTTTGCTGCCGAACATCTACTTGACACTGAACTTGACTCCATTTTCATTTCAGTTCTGGTTTTTCTAAGTTCTGCGCTGATCTGAATACTTTTTCCTTACTTTTTTTTTTCTGTTGAGGTGCCAAGTTCGAAGGGCCAAAAAAAGAAGAAGAAAGGCTGCAACCCCCCCCCCCCAATCAGTGCTCCTGTGGGGACCTTCTCGCAACATCAGACTGCTATCCAAAATGCCACACCTGTCTTGGCCCAGTGTAATGCCTGCTTTTCCATGGACAAATGCATCCTTGAATTCCATGCATTGATGTGGGATCATTCGCCCCACACTTTCGGAGGCAGGCGTCACACTCGTGATGCCAGGGTGAGGTCTCCAAGTCTTTCCCCTGGACCCCTTCCCAGTACCTCCGGTACTGAGGAAGACCAGGATCCTCCATACGCTTGCCTCGCCAAGACATTGGCGGCACGGGAGGGGGTATCTGGTGGACAGTTAACTCATTCTGAGAGAATGGCTTAGCTCCCCCCTCAGTCCGTCTGTCCTAGACAGTGGACTTCTCAGTGGATTTTTTTTTTTTTTTTTAAACTTTATGTTTATTGCTTTTCATAGTACAGACATACAAAAAAGTCTTATCCTGGTTTTGAGTACCAAGTAATAGGTAATATACGTCGGATAACTAGGATATTTAACTCAGCATCCATTGTTACATCATACAGAGGCTGGTATCCATATTTAAAACATATCCAAGCAAAACAGACATTCAGTATAACCAGACAGCAAGAACATGGACATTGGTTACAATTATATCCGTTAACTGTCCAAGTGCTAATTAGCACATAAACTGTACCCCTCAGGACATTAGTTTTGTCCATATAACCCTGTAAATAAGATATTCCAAACATCCAGCAGGCATCTCTCATGGAGCCCCCCCCCCATCCCAGAGCAAACTCAAAATTATTTAACTTTTCTATTCGCAGTTTAACAGAGACCCCAACTTCTCACCCACAGAACCGGCCCACAAATTGTACACAAATCATAGAGTATATTTCAAAACAACCATTCTAAAAGAGGAACTCTATTAACTGTTTGTTAAAGACTACAAACATTGGAGAGAGCCTAATTAGGTTTCATGTCCACTCGTGTCAGTAGGCCCGTACCATGAATATAAACTTACTAACATAGTATTTACGTTCGGATTCAGTCTCCTTCATCTGAGTCCTTACTTAACTCTTGCTGGGCAAAATCCTTTTGTATCGCAGCCAGACGTTTCCCTGCCTCAGAGGGATCCGTATATAGGTATGTCTTCCCTGCATACTGAATTCTCAATCGGGCTGGGATTTGTAGCGCGTGGGAAACCTCCAGGGCTCGTAACCCCGATCGAACTGCTTCGAATGCCTTCCGGCGTCGTCTGGTGGAAAAACTCAAGTCCAGGAAGCAGTGCACTCTCTCACCAGTTGACAATGAAGTTGACTCCTTCATTTTAGCTGCCGCTAGTACCTTGTCCCAAATGTGTTGTCCCGTAGTGACCACCAAGATTGCACGCGGTTGTTCTGGAGAAGGCAAATGGCGTCTGGGTGTAATTCTGTAGGCCTTTACCATTTCCCCTGCTATTTCAGTATCCCAGAGGCTGAAGTTAAGTACCTCCATATAACCCATCAAGTCACCTCCTTCCACTTTTTCTGGGATTCCCAAGAACCGGAGGTTTACTGCACGGACTGTATTTTCGAGTTGTTCCAAGCGAAGTCTCAATAGTTTATTTTCTGAGATGACTCCTGACAATGCTGTGGCTGTACTGTTGGCATATTCAGCCGCTTTTTCAGCGAGATCAGATGTTTTCACAATTTTTGTGTCCATAATTGCCAACCGATCCGTTAATATGTCCACCTTTTTATCTAGTCATTGAATTGCCAGCATTAGTGCCCCGTTGAATGGTTCAGATGGGTTTACCTCGTGGCTAGAGGCTGCTGCTGTCAGTTGATCCACTGGCCTATTCGCCTTCGCTCCTCCGCTGTCTTGTGGAGGCTTTTTATTTGGGTGTACCATTCTAAAGTACGTCGAAAATTATATGGGTCTACTCCTTTCTTAAAATCGCACGGATTGATTTGTATTTCTAGATTTAAAAGTCTCTTTTGAAATATATTTGCTCTGAAATATGTGTCTAGAACAGGGAGCTTCTCAGGGGACGTCTGTTCCCTTCGGCTGTTGGCTCCACCCCCCCGGACTTCCCCAGTGTTGAGGCTGAAGCTATACACTTGGTTACACTGGTGGACACCTCAGTGTCACGGCCTGGTGCTACCTCGACTCCTGGTACCGGTAAGTGGGGTGGTGCCAGCTGCGAGTTCTGCCCCCGACCCTAAGTCTGAGGTGGTTGTCATCTCATCCCCCAGGCACCCTTGTGGCCTGGGGGAGGATGAGGACACTGGCTGTGGGCACAGCGAGGGGGGCAGCAATGATGGCATCAACCCTGGACTCCATTCCAAATGTGACATTGGTAACAACGTCGTCCTTGGATTTGTCCCTGGGCCTGGTGCAAGGGACAGTTCCTGGACTGGTTCTGGTGTTGCCCCTGGTGCCAGTTCAAATCACTGTGCCAGATCGGTTCTTGGTACTGTTCGCATTGGCAGGATATGGGACAGTTTTGGAGGCAGTTCCGGCACTGGTGACAAGCCTTGCACAGGGGCTGGTGTCAGCCCTGGTGAGGGGTGGATCCCATCAGAGTCTGCTGCTGACCCTGTGACTTGTGTTGTAAGGTGCTCTGGCCAGGGTTCAGGCAGTGGCTGAGTGGCTAGTTTTTCTCTGGAACTGTCCGGCAGTGTCACTAGTGAGTACCTGATCTGCCCCGTGAGAAGTGGACGGCTCTGCTCTCCTCACCTAGGGGCATTCCCCCAAGGGTACTGTCTGGGTCACACTACTGAGGTTTGCTAGCTCCACTCTGGAGGGTTTCCCAGCAACTTCCCCTGGGAGAGGTCTCCAGAGCAGTCCCACTGCCCTGGCAGAGAGCCTGGAGCCTCTGGTTTCTTTATCCTTCCTGGACTTCTGCCACCCCTCCCTGAATTGCCAGGTATCATAAGTCCTCTTGGTCCCTTCACCTGGCACCAATAAAAAAGGGCAGCTGGTGCCATCCACTAGTTTCAACTGTAGTCTGACCAGGTCCAGTTCAGACCTGTGGCCCTAGCAACACATCTTTCTGAGTCCAGCTCCTTCTCCAAGGATGAGGTCTTCCCCTTCCACATGTCCATGGATGCTAAATACTTTGCGTACCAGCAGTTCCTAACGGAGATGCTGAAGGGGCTGAATGTAGGATCTTTTGTAAGTCACGTTCCTGCACTGTTTTCTCTGAGATTCCTTGGGGATTTCAGCAATTACTCTGTTTGTCATCCCTCCTTTTCCTCAGGCCTTCTAGGAGGCATCCAGGACCGTCTGGCGCCATCCTTTTTCCCTCCTCCAACCCCAAAGGATGTCCAGCACTGGTACTGCACTCCAGCAGGGTCTGCATGAGCTATACTTCACCCTACTTCTTGGATTCTGGCACTGTGGACCCTAATCGCCCTGCGCATGACTGACCTCTCCAGACCAATCCTAGATAGGTAGATGACTGGGGAGGGTTTTCACTGTGGCACACATCATCATATGCATTCCTGCACACCAGGCAACTTACACAAGTGCCTATGGTTGCAGTTAGGTCAGGTCCTAGCTACAGTGCCAGAGCGCGAGTTAAACTGGCAAGCCACCCCGCTTTCTGCCTGGGGCTTGGAGGTGACAAGGCACCATTCTCACCCTGGGGATCCTTAAGCATCTATTGATAGATGCAGAATGCCTGCAGTCAGCCTGAGGGACCTTAGAACTATTTTGACGCTGTAAAAAGGGCCAGAAACTGTGCCCAAATAGGAAAAATTATTGCAACAAAGTAGAAGCAATAACTGTAAAAATCTCAGCCATTACTAAGAAAAAAACGCTTGAAAGAGTATGAATAACAAATTTGGCTAAAGACAAAAAAACCTGCAGAGCCATCCTCAGTCAGGTTTTCCAGGGGAGGATGGGTGGGAGTTTCAGTAATGCTGAAGAATTCCTTGGAAGAAACAACATTATTATAGTGAGTAATTTTTCATCAAGGGCATTGTATGACACCAGTGAGGTAGTTTTCAGGTTGGTAGGAACAGCAGTCTGCAGACAACATGGCTTTGCCTTTCCAGGTTGGCACCTCTGGCCCAGCGTAAGGTGCTTAGCTTGCCCTTCCAGGAGTCTCACTTCTTTTTCTGCAGTGTCGGGTGTGAGCTGTTGGTGCATCCTCTTGCTCCTAGGCCACTGGAACCTCTGCCTGCCCCTGACCAGTCTTGGGTCCCACAGGACCTGTGTGAGGTCCTTGCCCTCAAGTGGTTCTCCCCCAGACAGAGGGCTGAGGGTCCCTCGGTGAGCCAGGTCCTCCAATTTTGGGAAAGTGTGGAATTCTGAACCATTAGTGGGAATGAATGGTGAAGACGGATTCCTGGAAGATATGGAAATTACATACACACCATAATTGTTGATCTTCCAGAATATCCTCCCATTCATTCACACGCCTGCCTACTATTCCATGCTCAGGTAAGAGCCAGGGCCTCTGAGCAGCTCACCTGTTGTGTCACAGCACATTGGCATTCTTCTTGCCATTCTCTCGTGGGAAGTGTTTTTCTCCCTCCTTTCCTTAGGTTGGAACATTCTGTTTCCAAGCCAAAATACAAAAATGGGTTGAGGGTCTCCATATCCTCTTCCCAAGCCCAAAAAAAGATCCTTGGAGTTTAATTGCTGTCCCCTCTGCCTTAATAGTTTGTCCTTCTCCCTTCTAGAGCTATCTCTTAGTTATATCCCTGTTGTTGCTGCTGCTGCCTGGAACTTTGGTTTCACCTTGTTCCATGTGAGAAGTACTTGGTACTTGAGGCAAGGTGCAGCTCTCCTCTAGTTTCCTGCAGTACAGGAAGAGGCAGATGCTGTAGGTTTTTTGTGCCATACTCCTCAGCCTACAAGTATGTTTTTCTGGACTTTACTCCCCAGATGGTTGGAGTTCACATTTTCAAGTTGTTACCTCCATCCTTTGTTGCTCCTTTAGAGTGACAAGAAGATGCAATTTATGCTTTTAAACTCTGCCCAATCTCACTTCTTGTTTTGGTCTTCTTGGGGAGTTTGGGGGTCTTTACCTTACTAAATTTAAATGGTGCTCATGGGAGTAACGAAGGCTGATTTAGTTAAATTACATTCTGCCATCTTAGAGGTCTTTTTACAGCCCTCTGTGGACACGCCAGAGGTGCTGCCCCTCTGTCTCTTATGTCTACCCTTCCTGTCCAGGTAACTGATAGTAGGCTCTGTCTCTTATACCCACTACCTTTGTGCCACCTTATAGGCCCACCCCTTAGTTTCCTACGTTGGTAGTCAAGTTTTGTTTTATTAATTTTGCTACCTGTATCCTTTTCCTATCCCTTTGGGCTAGAAGTCTATAGCCCCTTTCTGTTTTCTCTCCCACTTGTTTTTTTCTGCTGGTAAACTGAGGAAGGTAGGGGGCCAGTGTCAGTTACTGGTTGGCTCACGTGCACATCGTCATTACGTCAGCCTCATCGGCGGCGCCAGTATGTACCAATGTCTGTCCTCTACAAGCTGCAAAAGACTTTGCTCCCTCTGGGTTCTGGTGCTTCTGGCCAAGTTCCATTAGTGTGACTGTATGGTGAAAATATTCTGTAACATCAGCAATTATGGTGAGTATGTCATTTTTATTTTTTTTGTATCCAGCTAAGTACAACTAGGTGATAAGTGCCTATTTTCAGGAGCGACCTGGATCGAACATTGCGAACAAAAATACATTGATAATGAAAAAATGAGACAAAAATAAATAACAGTCACCTAATCGGAGTTGTAGAGGCCAATAGACACATACAAATTAACACATTTATGCAGTCCAACTGGTGTTTTCATTGAAAGTTTCCTTTCCCAATACATTTGTTTAGATTTTTTAAAACAGGTAGCTACACTAAACAATTTAATACCTATTTTCAGGTATGGCCAGGTACATGTCAGCAAGGCTAGTGAAATGAAAATTTTACTACCCAATGCAAGATCTGTCAGCATGTGGCCAGTGGGCGAGTGCCAGTTTCAACCCCTGTAAAGACATCTGATTAAAACCAGGCTTTTTGCTCCGTAGGCTTCATCTGTTCCAGCTCTTTTCCCTGCAGTGACATCATAAGCAGAGGATTATGACATCACATCAAGCATTAACAACATGAAGAAAGTCTAAGAAAAAAATATCCTACTATAATGTCTTCTATAATATGAAAATTGGAAGGTCTTGCTATTTAAGTTTGGGGGGAATTTTGTGTGAGATAAGATAAAGTGTTATTTTTGTTCAGGAGCATGCAGAAAGGACACTAGATTCTATTTTCCACAATCCTGCTCAAAAATACATAATATATAATATTTAGACATAAAACTTCAGGTTCATAAAATTAATGGAAACACTACTAAAGGAAAGGATTGTGGAATATCCAGAATCCAGTGGGTTACAGGATCTCCGGCAACATGGATTCGTGGTGGTAGGGTCATCGTGTCAAACAAATCTGATAGATTTCTTTGACTGTGTGACCAAGGAGTTAGATCAGGATGGAGTGGTGGATGTGGCCTACCTGGATTTCAGCAAGGCTTTCAACACTGTTCCACATAGACTGGTAAGCAAGCTGGGTAGCTTGGGGGTGGACAGCAAGGTGGTAACTTGGGTAAGAAATGGGTTAGGGGACAGGAGACAGAGGGCAGTGGTAAATGGAGTTTGCTCTGAGGAAGGGAGGGTGACTAGTGGGATACCTCAGGGGTCAGTGCTAGGACCAGTCCTCTTTAATGTCTTCATTAGTGACATAGCAGAGGAGCTGGAAGGGAAGACCTGCCTCTTTGCAGATGACACCAACATCTGCAATAGGGTGGACACTATGGGGAGGGTGCAAAGGATGGGCAGAGATCTGGAAAAACTGGAGGAGTGGTTAAGGGTACAGTGGCTGTGTTTTAATGTAAATAAAGTGCAGAATAATGCACTCAGGCCATGGAAACCTGGGGGCAGAGTACAAAATGAGTGGAGTGATACTGACAACAATCAAGCAGGAAAGAGACATAGGGGTAATCTTACTGTGTGACCTGAAGGTGGCTAGGCAGTGTGACAGGGTAGTCAGGTGGGATGCTGGGGTGCATCGGAAGGGGTTCCACCAGCAGATAAAGGGAGGTGGTGTTGCCCCTGTATAGATCTCTAGTAAGGCCCCCCTTTGAGTATTGTATCCAGTTCTGGAGACCACATCTCAGGAAGGACATAGAGTGGAGGCAGTGCAGAGGAGGGCTACCAGAATGGTGCAGGGGCTGCATAAAAAGTCGTATGAGGAGAGGTGAAAGGAGCTCAGTATGTACACCCTGGAGGAGAGGGGGGATATGATACAGACCTTTAAATATCTCAAAGGGGTTAATAAACTACAGGAGGAGAGTCTATTTCATAAAAAAGGTGCTGTAGAACAGGGGATATGCTATGAAGCTGGGGGGGTAGGTTCGGATGGATGTGAGAAATATTTATTCACAGAAAGAGTGGTGGACTCCTGGAACAGCGTTCCAAGCGGAGAGTGGTGGCAAAAACAGTGGTAAGGTTCAAAACTGCCTGGGATAGGCACAAGGGCATTGTAGGGGCAAGGAAGGAGGGGGGGGAGGGTAGCACCATAGATCAAGTGGGTGTACAGCAAAAATGAAAGTAGAAAAAAATTAATAAAATGGGCAGACTGGGTGGGCCAAGTGGCCCTTATCTGCCATCAGAGTGTATGTTTCTAAAATAACAAGATAAAATGTAATAGATAAAAGACGAAATGTTATGATTAAAGGGAAACGTCCACCTGTAAATGGGCCATACCTCAGTGTGAGGCAGGGCCCGAGTAGCATTTTCACAATATGTAAAAACATTTTTTAAATTACATGAACCTTATTGTCAGTTCAGTTATGTAGATTTTATCTGGTTGATCCCGCCTTTCCTCCCACTGGCATTTTGAAAGAAGAGTCCCTAGCAGTATACCCACAACCTCCCGTGGCTGTCCAGAGTCTGACATCAGAGCCAGAGAGCAGCTGTGGGAGTGTGTATAATGGTTGTCTGTAGACAGAGCTGTTAATAGCTCCAGTTTGCAATCTACATGTTCCGGAGCTATACCGAGACCATAACATCAGGACATGTAGCGTAAATATACTGGGGGGGAGGGTGCTTCTTTCAAAATGCCAGTGGGATGGACAGCAGGATCAACCAAATAAAATCTGCATAATTAAAGACTGTAAGCCAAAACATTTTAACAGTTTGTGAACATGTTAATCAGGCCGACTCACACTGAGGTGTGGCCCGTTTACAGGTGGAGGTTTCCCTTTAAGTATTTCATCTTATGCAACCACACTGATGTATGCATACTTTTAAAGCACACTTTGAAATTCATGTAGAGTTTTTAGCATGGATGTCAATTGGAATTTAATTCCCTAATTTAGCAACAATTGCCTGTAGGCTCATATTGCCATATCTCATATTTGTTTGTGAAAGCTACTGATTGTTTCATGTCTTAGAGGATAATGTGCAGAATACTTACTATTAAGGTCGAGGAATTATTTAATTGGGTGGTAGATAACAATAGTTATCATTTTAAAGCTCCATTATAGCTAATGCATGTCCTTTTTAATATTCAGTTGCGCCTAGCTCAATCGTGAAAACATTATACAAGGGTAGGTGTCAATTTTACAATTAAGAGCGTATCTGACTATTTTATTATACATTTTGTCTATGTTTGGCAATGCAGAAAGGGTGGAATTTCTGTACATTAAGTTCCCATACTCTAGTATTCAGATTAAAAGCTGTTGAGAGAGTTTGATTTTAGATTCCTTGCCAAAAAATAGAAAAATCTTGTAAGTGGCTCCCAACTTCTGTTTTTTTGTTGTTGTTGAATCTGGGTTTTAATATGCTCCAAATATGTTAACCCATGATGTATGATGACCTCTAAGTATTTGCACCATTCCGTATTCACTACTGGTTGACCTAATTTGACTCTAATAACCCTGAATGTTCATTATTTTTTTGTTTGGGTTATAGGCATTGCATTTATTTCATGTTCATTTGAAGCCCTGATCGGGTGAGCCACTCTTCCATACTTTCAGAAAGTCGTCTCGCAGTTTGTTTGCTAAATTGTTATGGCTCTCAGTGGAGGCCAACTCAATGGTGTCATCCATGTACAGTTTCACTTTGCAGTTTGTCAAATCTTTGGGCAAATTATTTTTATAAACATGGAAAAGTAATGGTCCCAGTACTGAACCCTGGGAGAACACCCCTATTGATGTTATGTGGAGTAGATAATTTGTCTTCCTGGGATACACACTGATTGCAATGAGCCCAGGGTTAGAAATAATTTTTTGTAGATGGCTGTCCAAGGGACAGGTGTAATGCTCATTTTGCCTGTCCCATGGAATTTGTACCTGGCCAGTTGATTTGTTTTTTTCCAAATTTTACACTCCTTTATCTGAATCATAGCTAGTAATAACTAGTGCACCTCCACAAGACTGTCCCACTTTTGGCAAGTGCTGGACAGGATACAGAGGGCTGGGCTCACTGTCAAAGCTGAGAAGTGCCAGGTGGCCATGGCTGAAGTGGCATACCTTGGGTATGTTGTAGGCCAGGGACAGCTCCGTCCTAACCAAGTAAAATGGAGCTGATCAAGGCGTGGCCCAGACCAGAAATGCAGAAGCAGATCGGGAGTTTTCTAGGGACAGCAGGGTACTACAGGAAATTTGTACCCAATTACAGTGCCCTAACAGCTCCTCTGTCTGACCTGGTAAAGAAAAAGATGCCTAAGAAAATTACCTGGGAACCTGCCTATATGAAAGCCTTTAACAGATTGAAGGAGGCACTGTGCAGTGCTCCTGTATTGACAAGTCCTGACTATAGCAGACCCTTTATAGTCCAGACTGACACCTCAGACGTGAGTATTGGGGCAGTACTGAGTCAGACATCCAACCAAGGGAAAGATCACCCGGTAGTTTACCTGAGTAAAAAGTTACTTCCCAGGGAGCAGGCTTACCCTACTGTGGAAAAAGAGTGTCTTGCCATAGTGTGGGCCCTAAAGAAGTTATATGAGCAGCATTTTGTGGTACAAATTGACCACAGCCCCCTGGTTTGGCTGACCCAAATGGGAAAAACTAATTGTAGACTATTAAAATGGAGTCATGCATTGCAAGGGTATGACATGATAATCTTACATAGGGCTGGAGTGACCAATCAGAACGCTGATGGCCTGTCGTGTCTTTATGAGGAGTGAACTGATTTGGGAAGCTCATCCCATCCAGGGGATAGAGCCCCCAAATTCAGTCTAGGTGGAGAGGATTGTGATGCTTGGCCAGCTGGGTATGATTGTTCTATGATATTTGTAATATAGAATGTGGTATGTGAGGTGTCTCACATGAGACATCCTGTGCTCCTGGGTGACAGCCCCCCCCCCCAAGTTTCAGTGAAGCAGGAACCATTTAATTAACTGACTTACTTCAGAATGGCATTTTATTACCTTTTTATGATATGCCTAGGCTCTTTGAAGTGGAAATAAAATGGGACTTTGAGTCTGCCAGAGGATGGAGATCATAAACTTTTATGACGTCTTAAGAGGAAGAGCATTTAATATCAATTGTTGTTAAAAAGTTATATTGTACCTGTGTGAGATGTGGCAGAGTTGTTTAAAACCTTTGATGTCCTTGGGAAAATAGGAAGGCAGCCTCCAGTTCAAAGGAAAGGGCTTGATTTAAAGATTGTCATAATTTGGGAAATTAGTTTTTACTGAAGTCACAGTATTTAATATACCTCCTGATTGGACATCCTGTTTTGTATATTTTTTATATTCTGAAAGGAGGAGCTAGATGACATCAGGGAAAGGGTGTGTGAGAAAGACACAGTTTAAACTGAATACTGTGTCTGATCTGTTTGACATTTATTTTTGGACTCTTAAGAAACAAGACCTAACTAACGCACTTAGAGGTAATTACATTAGATCGAAAAAAGTCTAATTGTATTGTGGTAGGAGTTTTTGTTTGTACTTTTCCTTGTTTTCTTTTAAGTGATTGTATGCTTTGTGATATAGTGGTCTGTGTTTACATTTTACATGTTTTATCCATTTTTAAGTAAACCCCTTATTCCACAGACTGCCTGGGTGTGTCTTCGAAGTTCTTTTTGCATATAACGTATTGAGGGTTAAGACTGACAAAAACTGTTCAGAGTGTTACCAAACTGGGAAAAGGTAAGAATATACCTAAGGTCTTTTATAGAGTTTTAAGGGTTCATTTTGGATACCTGATTAGGTGGCATCCCCCTGAAGATCAGAGGCTATGAGTGCCCCCCCCCCAGGTTTTAGTGGAAATAACAGGATATAGTAACCTGAAACCAGGAGGTAATTAAAAGACTAGAGAGACTTAATTAAGGGTCTCCTGTTTCTGACTTAATTAGAACCGGCCAAAGCTACCAGGATATAGGGCTCATAAACTTTTATGACGTCTTAGAGGAAAAACATGTTCCCACCAGGGTGCTAAAGTTATAAAAATCGTTTCATGTGCCTTGGGAACAAGAGCTGCTCAAGATCAGAGAAAATGTTAATTTAGAAGTCATATTTGGGACATGAGATTTTGCTGATATCGCCTTATTTAATTATACCTCCTGATAGGATATCCTGTTTGTATATTTTTTTATATTCTAAAAGGAGGAGCCAGATGACATCATGGAAGGGGTGTGTGAGAGAGACAGTTTAAACTGAATACTGAGGCTGAACTGAGAGACATTTTTTGTGGGGGCTCTTAGGAAACAAGATCTTTAACTTAGGCACTTAGAAGTAATACATTAGATAGAAAGGATCTAAATGTATGGTAGGAGTTTGTAGTTTTCTTTGCTTTTCTTTTAAGTGATTGTATGCTTTGTGATATAGTGTTTTGTGTTTACATTTTACATATTTTTATCCATTTTTAAGTAAATCTTTCATTTGAAAGCTACTGCCTGGGTCTTCCAAGTTCTTTTTTTGCATGTGACGTATGGAGGGTTAAGACTGACAAAACTGTTCATAAGCTTGATGGTGTTACCAAACTGGGAAAAGGTAAGAATATACCTAATGTCTTTTATAGAGTTTTAAGGGTTCATTTTTGGATACCTGGCTAGGTGCCCTTAGGCGAAAGATATCTGGCATTCTCTCCCCCCCAAAAAAAGCAGATTATCTGAGCCTGTACATTTGGGTATGCTAGCATAAGGTTCACAGTTTGAATCCCCCCAGAACTTGAGACTAAAGGTGATTTGGACCCACAAGCGGACAGGAGGGTTACCCTGTTCTGTTACCTGTTAACATTACTGCACTCGGAGGTTGGCACTGTGAGAGCAGAGGGCCTGACCTGCTGAGTGCATTTGTGACAAGTGGCTCCCAACTTCTGCTTTTTTTGTTGTTGTTGAATCTGGGTTTTAATATGCTCCAAATATGTCAATCCATGATGTATGATGACCCCTAAGTATTTGTACCATTCCGTATTCACTACTGGTTGACCTAATTTGACTCTAATAACCGTGAATGTTCATTATTTTTTGTTTGGGCTGCTGACAAAAATATAGGCATTGCATTTATTTCATGTTCATTTGAAGCCTTGATCTGGTGAACCACTCTTCCATACTTTCAAAAAGTCTTCTTACAGTTTGTTTACTAAATTGTTATGGCTCTCAGCGGAGGCCAACAGAATGGTGCCATCCATGTACAGTTTCACTTCACAGTTTGTCAAAGCTTTGGGCAAATTATTTTTATAAACATGGAAAAGTAATGGGCCCAATACTGAACCCTGGGAGGACACCCCTATTGATGTTATGTGGAGTAGATATCTTGTCTCCCTGGGATACACACTGTTTATGATGAGCCCAGGGCTAGAAATCATTTTTTGTAGATAGCTGTCCAAGGGACAGGTGTAAAGCTCATTTTGCCTGTCTCATGGAATTTGTACCTGGCCAGTGGATTTGTTTTTTCCCTAATTTTACACTTCTTTTTCTGAATCATAACTAGTAATAAGTTAGCTAGTGTGCCTCCTCAAGTCAGAGCTAATAATAACTAGTGTGCCCCATGGGTGGCACAGTTCCCTGAAAAGGGCTCTGATGGTGCCATTTGAAAGGTCTTCGGAAAAAGGGCTAAAAAATGTTACACCCTGGCAGGCACTTAAACAGCAGGTGAGCCACCATTCAGGCAGTGATAGAGTTTTTTAAATTACTTCCTTTCCTGGTTCCTGCAAAGTAATAGCCCTGACAATGGCTATTAATTAACTCCCTCCTGCTCTGCCTCTGCCGTGACAAGCTGATCAGCTTTCTCTGTTCCTCTGTATAGCCCTGACACCATAAGTTCACCCTACTTATTAAACAGGAAAAGGGCTTTTAACTAGCCTCCCATTCTTCTCTCTCTGGGGCCCCTCCTACACTGACAAGGAGTTTTAATTGGCTGCCTCAGCCTTTTAAATTCCCCTCTTAATCTCTGAATACTGAGTCACCCCATCGTTTTGCCTGCCTGCCCTGAAAAGGGCTTTCAAATACAGGTTTCTAGCCGTTATGATAACTTTTAATTAGACTTACTCAGTCCCTTTCACTTAGTAGACCACCCTAAAAACATAGAAACATAGACTTTGACAGCAGATAAGGACCGCTAGGCCCATCTAGTCTGCCCATTTCCCTACCTACAGGATAGGCCTCAGATCCTAGTTAACCAACAGCCTATTTCTTCCTACCCCCCACAAGAATTGCCTTATGTCTGTCCCATGCATTCTTGAATTCTCCCACAGTTTTAGACCCCACAACCTCCTCAGGAAGGCTGTTCCATGCATCCACTACCCTCTCTGTGAAATAATACTTCCTCACATTGCCCCTGACACCTCCATCTATCTTTAAATTGTGTCCCCTTGTTCTTGCAAGTCTCTTTTTCTGAAAGATGCTACCCTCTTGGACTTTGTTGATTCCACTGAGGTACTTAAAAGTTTCGATCATGTCCCCCCTCTCCCTTCTTTCCTCAAGGGTATACATATTAAGCTCCTTTAGTCTCTCCTCATACGGCTTCTCTTGCAGAGTTTGCACCCCCCAAAACTCTATTGCTAGTAACCAAGAGGTTACGTTGCATTGCTACTTCAAGTACAGCACACAGAGAAATGAGACATGCCGAGCAGAAAGTAACAGGAAGACCAAAAACTGCACATGCCAGATGGCAAGAAACACACGTACAGTCTAGTCCTGTTGTGGCTCTGTTTTTATTTTTGTTGCTGGCCGAAATCAACTACCACACAGAAGAGCCCATCTCAGGAGGCTGGGTTGAATAGACATCCCTCAATATAAGATGCAGTGATGGTGGGACGTACATTAGCCCAACCTTACAGGTGGCAGTATCTCCTGTGTCCCAGTGCCCGCTAATGCTTTTTTACTTGGTGCCTGTCCCAGGGACAGGTAGAGAAATGTGGTGTACCGTCACTATGGCGACAACTTTACTACTGACCGACCTACAGCGACAGCCAGCCTTGAGTTGCTGTAGTCTCCAGCGCAGGCCCCGGCACTGCTTTCGGGGAGTATGCAACCTCTCCAAAGCAACTCTGACTTGGAGTTGATTACTTTAGTAGCTGGGGTGAAGCCCCCAAAAAAAAAACATGTGAAAGTGGCTCCCTTTATGCCAACCACAAATGTGGTTAACATAAAGAAGTCGCTGTAACATCAGTCAACAACGAAATTGTCGACCGACTGTCATAGGTCCGAGAAATGTAAACAGCTGTCCCTGGGGAAAAGTGGCTGTCTGGGACAGGCAGACAGGTGGTTATTTCAACCCCTGGATGAGCTGGATAAAACCATTTTAGTGGTTCATAATGAACTCCTGTTTTAGTCTGCCTTTTCAGAATGATAGAGTGACTCACTAAATCGAATGCTTTACTTGGGTCCACTAACACTGCTCCTGCATGCAGTCTAACACCCAATGATTTTTATACCAGGTTGTTAAAATCAACAAGGCAGTATATGTTGAACGTCCTGGGCAGATACTATGCTGAAATTTTTTTTTTTTGTTAGTAAGTCATATTTTCCAAGTTTTTATACAGTTGTTGATGGACCAGCTGCTCAAAGACTTTTGATAGGATAGGCAGTAGGGAAATGGGTAAATAATTTGAGGTATATGAGGCACCACTATCCTTAGAGATAGAAATTGTTTTGCTAACTTTCCAAGATTTTGGAAAAGTAACTTGTCTTAAACTTTAATAAATATGAATACAATAAAAAAAATAAGTTAGTATCGGAATTATATCTGCTTCTGATTTCAAAAATGTTGCTTCTAAAGGTGTGGATGCAGTTCACTATCCACGCAATGGCAGTCTTCCTGGAGACATCTGAGTCGGAATGTCTTCAGACTAAGATCCTCCCACCACCCGGGTAGTATATCCTCCAGCTGTGTCCCGTGACATCAGCGTTTTCTTTCTGCAGGACGGAACTGGTGTCCTCCTTCGCAGCTCTGAATACATAGAAGCACTGCAAGTTTTCAAGCACTCAATTTAGGTGAATTTTCGACCTTTCTGTCTGCATTCAACATTAAATTTGTTCCTGTGTCTTCCAGCTCTGCTTTGCAATAAAAGACAGGAAACCAGGGTTCATATTCTGTTTCTGATGTAGGCAGAAGATGTCTGCCACGGACCTGCATGTCACATGCAAGGTGTTCTGGCTGCTCTCTGTGTATGACTTTGCCTGTTATTTGGACATTCCTTGATTTGCACATTAAAGTTTGATACTTAAGAATTTTTGGCTTCAGAGCGTCCTTCCTGGTAAGAGTGCTGCTACTTTTGGGATCCAGATGTCACGTGTCTACTGCTCAGATGATCTACACAATGTCACGAATTGTAGCGAGTGTGGAGGCATGTTGCCAGCGTCATCAAAGTGTGGAAGGCATACTTGGCCTTAGGAAGGCCTAAAGACCATAACTAGACCTTGACGCTTCCAGGTCAACTGCACAGCTTGCTGTCACGGAAGAAGAGGCAATGGCAGCTGTGGTGAGTTCCTCAGCTGTCTCTGTGCTATTCCCAGCACTGGAGGGACATTTCTCTGATGATGTCAGAGAAATGTGCATGGCCCACCAGACTTTAAAGGAGAGCCCTTCACATCACAGTAATCAGCACAAAAAGCAGTGTCGCCACAGGTCATAAGATCAGAAAATATCCCATTCTTCCTACTCTTAGACTCCCCTGACCACTCAGCTTTGGTTGAGTTTCCTCTTGTTGAGAGTTTGGTTGAGGGCTGCACAGTAATCCTATCAGGCCTGTCTACTTTGACTCCGGCCAAGCAAGTGGTCGAGATATTTCTTGAACCAGTCAACCAGTTGTAAGAAGCAGTTGACAAGGAGTCAATCTCTCAAACTCTGGTGCTCGTAGATCAGGTTGAAACCTTCAACTGAATTGCCTCAGGAGCTGCCTCCACCAACGGTTGTGCCTCCAAGGTCCATAGTGGTTAGTGTGCTGATGCAGGTGGTATATACTGACCAGTAGGACAGCAGTGGGCCTGCTCTTCCCTGTGCAGAGTTCCAGGTACAGCCTCTGGGTCAGCTAACCAGCAGCCAAGCAGGAGAGAATAAGAAAGAGGCATCACTCAGTACAGACCAGACGTGTAGAGACAGTTCAAATTTTCAGGCTTCGTGGGAGTTTATCTTCTCAGATAGGTTTCTGAATACCAAGCAGCACCAATACAGCAAGTTAGGTGCCCTTGCTCTTTGACCAACTAGGCTTTCTTCAGGGACCGGGTTCCTAACTCTGACACACACCACCATTGGTCATATGTGATATCATGTGGACCAGTTACAAAGGAGAGATGATCCGGAATTTATCGATGATATACAGACCCTCGGGAGGTCCCCTGTCAGTGTCAACCCTCGGGCTGTCAGTTGAGGTGCTTCTCAGGCTGTCGATCCCACTTGGCCAGGAGGCGGTGACACTGATGCTCCTTGACCTCCTCATCCTCGGGTGGTGGGCAGCATTGAGGCAGGATGCATCAGTGCTATGAGGAGCACATCTGGCAGCAGTGGACCACAGCACCAGTTTCGAAACCCCTCCTTTTCCTTTTTTTTTTTTTGATAAATTGTATTTTCTCATGCCCCTGACCTTCATTGCAGAGTCAGGCCCAGCACGAGTGTTTCTGACACTTAACCACAGTTGGCTCCAGCACTGACTGTGGGCTTGCCCCCACCATGGCCAGGTCCAGCTGGGCTGGATCAAGCCCCCCACCTTCTCCTGGGTGTGAAGGCAGTGGCTCACTTGGTTCTCCTGCAGTAGCCAGAAGCCAAGGTCAGGGTCTGAGGGTGCTCTGGTGATGCTTGTTTACGCAGGCCTTTTTGGTTTTTTGATCTTGCTCACTTGGGACTTCTACTTACTTGGAGGCCCAATCAGGAGCTCATAAGCATGCTCTGTGGAGGCCTCAGCAGATGTCCCCCCATGCACACTGCTGTCTGCACTACAGCCTGTGGTAACCAACGGGGCAGTATCACAGCAGCAGTGGTAGCCCTCCCTCCTCTGAGGAAGAGAATGTCCATTGGGATGCTCAGTCTTCCTTTTCCCAGCCAGCCCCCTACAGATCAAGTTCATCACAAATTTGGGTTACCGGTGTCACAAGCATTAGTGCTGCCACTGCACCAGGGTCCAGCTCTCAGAACCCCGTCTGCTTTTAAAGGGGGACTGGACTCCTCCCCTTACAATTCTACTATCACCGTCCAGTTGGAGGAGTAAACTGATTTAGCAGGTAGTACAGGGGGTAGGTGCAGAGGTGTAATTCATTCTGAGGTGATTAACCCATAGTTACTGCTTGCTGTTTTTAACAGTGCTGGTTTATAAATTCAGACAGTGAAAGTCTCTGTGCTTCAGAAAAAGCAGACACTTCTGGGCCAGTTCAGTTTGACAGCAGCTTTACTGGATGTACTTTGATGCTATGGCTGTTGACCTGGTGATTGGGGCGGTGCGCAAAGAGAACGCTGGTACACACTCCTAGCGTGACTCCTGCCTGCTTGTCTGCTACACTTCTACTGATGTCAACTGTGTATTTTGGCTGAAAATGTCCTTAACTACTGGGTTCCAAATTTTCAGTACTCATTCATCGTTGCCTCATTTTGGTGGAAAATTTACCAATATATGTATCTAGATAGTGCTTGCAGAGCCCACTATCAACTGCATGGTTATTCATATTCATTCTCATTCTCTCTCTCTCGCTCTCTCACTCTTGAATTAGGTCCACTGTGTTTTAATAAGATGTTATCTGAAGACAAGCCTATCAGAATAAACATTCTGCCTCAGGTTCCAAAATGTATGTGATTATTTTCTTTGCTGCGAATACTTTATTAACCTCTTCCACTTCAGCCAGCTGCCTTGTAGAATTTCCTGTCTGGCTATGACAGGGCTGAATAAGGTCCTGCCCCATTTGTTATGCAGAAAGAGTTTAAACACTAGGGTCTCTTCTAACCTCTCCTTTTCTGTCTCTTCTCTGTTTGGTTGCACAACTAAATTTTCTTTTGAAATCTGGGAACTGATCACTCCGACGGTTTTGCTATTCTCCACCTCTCACTATCTCTCTGCCTTCCCTTGCTATTTCTGTCTTTTCTTCCCCTTTTCATATCTGCGAGTATAAAAATATATGTGAATCTCTGTGTAAAACTATGTGAAACTGGGATCCCGTTGTTTAAAACTGTATATAGTTACACTGGTGAAATGATTTTAAAAACTGGAATTCAAGGGGTTAACCCGAGATGCTGGTTTGAAAAATATTTCCAGAGCTGTTAACAAGAGGTCAGATCTGGGTTACAATGTTCTTTTTGCTGCAGCTGCTGAATCTGACAAGAACACTGTGTGAGAAGCAGAATGTTCTTTTAGCAAGCTCCTTGCAAAGACTTGTTATAAAAAGAGTTGCAGTGTTTTGCATGAGGGACAGACAGACTGAGATTTGAAATTGAGAAGAAAAAACTCAGGATGACTCTGGTTTCTGTGTTTGTACCGCCATTATAAATAGTTATACGGAACAATTTTAATTTTTTATTTTGCTGTTATTATTAATAAAATGATATAGATCTGTCCCTTTTGATTGGGTTAAAACAGCCATAACTGAAGGTACCCGAAGTAGATAAGTCGGCATCTCTCCTCCAACCTCTACAGTAGGGTTTGGAGCAATTTGTTGAAATAGGATAGTCCCTTCTGGGATGTCCAACTTAGCCAGAAGGGGACAGGAGCAAGGCTGGAGAGCAGTATTGACACAGCAAGCTTAACTGAGGTGAATGGGATACTGGGAGCAGGTTAAAGGGAAATCTCCATACCTGAAAGTGTTGGTCACTGCAAGGTATAAAGCACAGGAAAAAATGATAAGGATAGATTAAAAGGCATTCTGTTGAGCAGTGGTCAAAACAGGCAACAGGTTACAGGTATACAAAATGGCCTCCAGTCACCCATAAACAAAGGTCACGTTTGGCAGCAGCAGATCCCAATTACACAACAGTCCAAAATCAGATAGACTTTTATGCCTTACAGTTCTTGTTATAATTATATTTTATTGGTTTTCTAAGTAAAAACTTAAATATTTGATCTACTGAGGAAGTAAATAGAATACCCTAAGGGAACTGTGGCGTTGGCGGAGGTGTAAGGACCAGTGTTGATAGCGGAGCGCAGCATAATGGTATATAGTGTATGGAGAAGGGTCATTCAGGATAGATATTAGTATCCTGTAAAAACTCATTCTGCTGTAGTAGTGTCGTCTGTACTGCAGCAGAATTACTTTTTGTTCTGTTGCAGTAAGGACATCAAACTACACAGCCGTACGACAGCTGTGCACTTCTGCTCTAAGCACCGAGCTGAGGCACCCAAGCAACTATCAGTCTGCTTAAAAAAAAAATTACACCAGACAGTTCACACATACTCCCCCAACCCCCCGCATAGGCGGTGTTGGGGGGGGGGGGTGTAGAAGATGGCATCATCACATTAAGATGAGAGGTTGGAGGGCAGTTGCTAAGGGTGCTATGGTGGTTGGTGAAAGTGGGGGTGTTGGAGAGAGCAGAACAGAGCTGTAAAGCCGTCGTTGGCAAGTTGTGTGAAGTGAAAGTAGGAAGGGCTTCAAAATCAAGGGCTCAGTAAGTAAAAGCTGTCTGTCTTCTTGTATTTGTTGCAGGGAGGTGACTGGACCTCGCATGTCCCCAATGTAAGGACATTACTGACATCACTTGAACTCTGTCCTTGGTTGCTGTTAGTAAGCATCTATAAAACAAGGAAGACATATTGTGTCCTCCTTGCTCCATATACTACATAAAATAGTGTATGGAGGCACCCATACACAATAAGGCTCTTCTTACCCCTTGTGGTTACCATGACGACTGAGGGACTTCTTGAGCTTCGCTGTTGAGGTCCTCGTCGTCATGGTAACCACTCGGGGAAGAATAGCCTTGTGAATGGCTCCCATACAATATTCAATATGTTGTGCTATTTGCACTAGATAGGTTTGCTAGATTAGTTGCAAATATTATTCTCCAAGTTGTTTAGGTTGTGGGGTTCTGCCCTTCCCCCACAACCCACTGTTTTTTTTCCCATTTAAACAGGTGAGTGGAGGGAGGAGCCCCCCAATTTAAACAAATAAAAAAAGTAACTATTACCTAATCTGGCATTAAATGAAACTAGTGTAGATACTGTAGTGTACGACTATCCTACACTACGCTATCACTGCTGACCCTTAGTCCTCCACAGTACTGGAAATGCACAATCTGCATTACAGTGGGAAACCAGACTTCCAGGTTGTATTATAGCCTGGCAGTTACCATATGGCTATGGGCCATCCAAGAATATAAGCACAAAACAAGCAGCGCCCTGAGCCATTCTGTTGACTTACCGAGGTCCATATTACCCAATAAAAGTACAGTGTAAATGAAAGCTTGTGCCCGCAGCCAAGTTCCACGATGGGAAAACATTAAATGGGAATAAACATGTATCCATAAACCAGGCATTTGAAAATAGCACAATCATATATTATAAAATCTTACCAGCATGAATATTAAAATCTGTAATAAAGATGACATATAAAGCAAGCATCAGTTGAAGGGTATTAAATAAGCCGACTAAATTGATTAACAGTTTTACTTGTGAAAGTGCTCATCAGCTATAAAAATGCATAGCACTTGGCACAGAATGGTTAACAAAATTTTAAAATGTAGATTATTTTATTATTTTGTCTACTGTTCTATAGACTTGCTGGAAAAAAATGGTTAGCAGTCTACTGCTATGCATTTTTGGAAATGGTTAGCATTATCCCCTGTTTTGCATGGCATTTTGCTATGCTATACCAGCTATTTAGTACCCTGAGTTGACACTCCCAACCTGTTATACAATGACACCCAGTAATCCCCAGCTCAGAGTATAGAGAACTGCCCCTGCTGTTTAATAATGGGGTCTGACTTGGGGGGAGGGTGGAAGGGAGTGTGTCTATGCAGTTGGCACCATCTTGGTGGTAATGCATTGCCCATTTAGAATACTCAGCGTGAGCATACTAGAGAGGCAGTTTGTAGGGAAAACAGAGTATGGGATCCGTATTATAATGCTAAATATCCAAACTATATAGTTTTTGTGATTATGCATTGAGAGAGAAAAAGAAAGACCAAGTTTGCATAGAAACATAGACTTTGACGGCAGATAAGGATCGCTTGGCCCACCTAGTCTGCCCATTTCCCTACCTATTGGATAAGCTATAGATCCTAGTTAACCAACAGCCTACTTCTTCCTGACCACCACCAGAATTGCCTTATGTCTGTCCCATGCATTCTTGAATTCCCCCATTTTTTTTGACCCCACAACGTCCTCAGAGAGGTCATTCCATGCGTCCACCACCCTCTCTGAGAAAAAATACTTTCTCACATTGTCCCTGAGCCGTCCCCCCTCTATCTTCAGATTGTGTCTCCTTGTTCTTGCTCATCTCTTTTTTTTCTAAAAGATGCTACCCTCTTGGACTTCGTTGATTCCCTTGATGTACTTGAAAGTTTCTACTATGTCCCCCCCTTTCCTCAAGGGCATACATATTAAGCCCCTTTAGTCTCTCTCTTCATATGGCTTTTGTTGCAGATCCTGCACCATTTTAGTTGCCCTCCTCTGGACTGCCTCCATCCTGTCTATGTCATGCGGAGATGGGGTCTCCAGAACTGCATGCAGTAGTCCAGATGGGGTCTCACCAACTGTCTGTACAGAGGGATAACAACTTCCTGTTTTCTACTGGTGATGCCTGTCCCTATACATCCCAGTATCCCCCAGCCGTCCTTCTGCCTTCTCACATTGCTTGCTTACCTTTAGATCATCTGATATGACTACCCCAGGTCCCTTTCCATTTGTGTTGTTGTTAATACCTCCCCCTCCATTATGTACTCTACCCCTGGGTTTTTGTTTCTCAGGTGCATTACTTTGCGCTTCTTTGCATTGAATCTAAGCTGCCATACTTTTGACCATTCCTCCAACCTTGCCAAGTCCATTCTTATCCTTTCCACCTCTCTTGTGCATCAACCCTGTTGCAGACCTTTGTGTCGTCTGCAAAGAAGCATACTTTTCCTTCCAGTCCCTCTGCAATGTCACTTATAAAGACATTAACAAGAACCGGACCCAGTACTGAACCCTGTGGTAACCTATCTAGTAATCCCCCTTTCTTTGGAGTGGACTCCGTCTACTATTACCCTTTGTGTCCTGTTGTCCAGTCAATTTTTTACCCAGGCTACCACCCTAAAATCACTCCAGGGTTGGCTAATTTGTTTATTAATCTTTTGTGTGGGACTGTGTCAAATGCCTTGCTAAAGTCTAGGTAGGCAGTGTGCACAGCCCCTCCCTGATCTACTACTTTGGTCACCCAGTCAAAGAAATCTGTTGGATTCGTCTGACATGACTGTCCCACTGTGAATCCATGCTGCCTTGGGTCCTATGCCCCGCTGGCCTCTAGGTACTCAACAGTTCTTTCTTTCAGAAGTGATTCCATCATTTTCCCTACCACTGAGGTCAAGCTAACAGATCTATAGTTTCCTGCCTCTGCTTTGCTCCCACTTTTGTGAAAGGGAATCACATCCACTCTCCTCCAATCCTTAGGTACCACACCATTCTCCCATGATTCGTTAAAAAAGGGTAGTCAGTGGTGTCACTTGTTCTCCCCTTTAGTTCTTTTAGAATTCTGGGGTGAATCCCATCAGACCCCATTGCTTTGTCTACCTTCAGATTTAGGAGTTCTTTCAGAACCCTTTCTTCTGTGAAAGGGCTGGTATCACCCCCCCCCCCCATCCAGAGTGCTTCTATTGATTGGATTAGGTACCTCCCCCTCCTCTTCCTTTGTGAATACTGAGCAGACATATTTGTTCAGCATCTCTGCTTTTTCACTGTCCCTCTCTGCCCATCCACCCTCCCCTTTAAAAAGCCTCACTGTCCCTCCCTTGGTCTTTCTTTGCTCCCTAATGTACTTGTAAAAGGTTTTCTAGGGACGTGGATATGTTTTTCATCCACACTTTTTTGCATGTCCCTTTCCCCTTTAAGGATCGCCAGAAGGTCTTCAAGCTGGCTCCTCCCACCCACTCGGGTGGTATAGCCCTCTCCTTTGCCTCATGGCACCAGATCTTCCTTTCCACTGGAAGATTCAGGTTGCCTCCTCTTTGCTCTCGCTTTTTGTAGGCCCTGGCTTCAAAACCTTCGGTCATCCCAAAACTTTGACTCGTTCGAATTAGTGACGGTGATTCTCATCGTTTCGTTCCATCATGGAAGATAAATTTTCCCCTGGATTTTGCCAGTGCCCATGCGGCCAAAAAATGTTGCGCATTGATCCACATACCGCATGCGTTTATTGTCTGGATGTTGGCCACGACACCAAGACTTGCGAGATGTGTCTCGTTTTTCACCCAAACGTCCTCAATGTTCGTCTCGCACGCCTCAAATTGGGCAGGCCAAAAAACAGAATCCTCTTGTAAAATCTAAAGAGGCCCAGTGGGCAGTCTCCGCAGCTGCAGGATCCGCTGAACAGCTGGAGCAATTGCAGGCCTTCGAAGAAGAAGCAGCGCGGGCCACAGAGTCCTCCTCTCGGTCGTTTTTCATTCCTCTCAACTTGGGCTCTACCTTTTCGGGTTCCTTCCGAGAGTTGTGCCAGTCTCTCCCCACTAAGGGCGAGGGACCTGTGGGCTCTCCTCCCCGGTCCTGTAAGAGGGATAAAGATCTGAATCAGTCTTAGTCTCAGTGAATACGCTCTTGGGATCGTGAACGATCTCAGTCCCAGGAGCCAGCTGTATCGACTTCAATCGAAATTGCCTCCTCAGCCACTGGCTTCTCGGCCTTTCTGTCTGATTGATTGACGACATTGAGATCGTTCTCGATCCTATCGAACCATTGTCACCCATTCCAGTCGACGACTCTCTCAGTAGGACCCCGGTCCTGTCTTTTCCTGACGAGGAGACCCAACCAGCTGGGGATCCCATTGAGGAACTGGTCCCTGATCCTAGGAAGTCACCGGTCCCACCAGTGTTTCCTGAGAGACCGACTCAGCCAGTCCGATCCAGGTCAAGATCTCGGACCCCCTCGACTGACAGGCCAAGGAAGGCGCACAAGCGCTCCAAAAAGAGGTGACACCATTGGTCATCCTCATCCTCCTCGGATGAGAAGAGGCTTCAGCAAAAGCTCCACCGATGCTACAAGGATCTGATGTGGCAGTAGCTGATCCTGTCCAGGCAGAAGCCGACCATGGTCTCTACTCCAGCCATTACTTGGCTTTTGCCTTCTAGGCAGAAGCCGACTCCTTTGGAATCGGTGAAATCGGTTCCCCCACACACGGAGCCAACTAAACCTGCTCCGCCGATATTGGTCTCTCTACCAATTTGTGGTGGAACTGCCACCTAAACAGCCTTTGGGAGGGGCCCCTATGAATGAAGCTCCGTCAACCCCGGAACTTACTCACAGGATCTCGGTCACCCTCACGCCTGATTGCCCCAGGCACGTTGAGGGCGACCTTGGTGGCCGACCGTTATATCCGGGTACGTCTGATTCAGATGACACCGATCTTCACTCTCACCCACGGGATGACAAGTCGACCAGTGATCTCTTAAAGGAGGAAGACTCTTCTTCCTTTCAAGGGATTCTCTGCCTCCACGGGGATGCCCCTGGAACCAGTCCTTGGGTCCTGTGCCTTGCTGGCCTCTAGGTACTCAACAATTCTTTCTTTCAGAAGTGATTCCATCTTTTTCTGTACTACTGAGGTCAAGCTAACAGGTCTGTAGTTTTCTGCCTCTGCTTTGCTCCCACTTTTGTGAAAGGGAATTGGGCGGAGTACCCTCTCACTGACATTCTCAAGAGAGTTGAAACCCTGCTGGAAGCCTTTCCCATGGCCAAAGCCATTGTTGGCCTGGCCTTGGAGCTTTGGCAGCATCCTGCCTCCTGCCCCTGCCCAGTGCCATCTGCCTAGATGGCCCGCAAGTATGCGGTGCCCATGGGGTCCCTCTCAGGGTTCACATAACACCTCTTGGCTGAGAGCCTTGTGACCGCCTCCAGTTATTCTCCTTAGAATATAGAGCCCTATGTGGAGATCTAATATATATATTCAAAACCTTCCAGAAAGAATACATGTTAGAAACTAATTGCTGGAAAAATTAACAGCATATAACACTGCAAGATCCCACAGTCTAAAGTTAAAAACCCCTGTATGTAGAATGACAAAAAGGAAGAGATTTTTTACTCAAAGGGTACTACCAATTTGGAATTCTCTTCCAAGGAGTATTGTCATGATTGAAAATGTTGAGCAATTTAAAAAATGGTTGGATGCTTTCATGGGTGATAAAAAATGTAGTTTCCATAGTTAAATATTACGGTGTCGAGTTCTTTATGGGCTCTGCCTTTTGAACTCGTATCCTTCTATGATTCTCTCTGTTCAGACGTACAGGCAGTTCTGCCGACACCGATAGACCTCCAGACAAAGAGTCCAAGAAACTGGAACACTCTACCAGGAATGTCTATTCAGCCTCCTCTTTAGGCCTCTGTCAGGCAAGCTCGGCCGTCGTCATGGTGCACTTCTCCCATGCTCTTATAGGATCCTTGGATGAAGTTCTCCCACATCTGCCCGCGGACCTTCAGACAACGGTCAAGCAAGTCCGGGACCAAGGCCATGCCATTGCTAAGCAACAGCCTCAGACAGCTCTGAAGATTGGGGACTCATGCACCCGTTCGGTGGCGGCCGCGGTTGCTTCACGCCGCAGGGCTTGGATGAGGCTTTCCACCTTCATGGCGGATACGCAGCACAAACTCGCTGCTGTTCCTTTCCTGGACACCGATCTCTTCTGTCCAGGTGTGGATGGTCACCTTCAGTGAATCGAACAGTCCAATGCCACCTTGGACTCAGCAACTTCTGCTCAAAGTGCTTCTGGTCCTAAGAAGCAGCAGCAGCAGAAGAAGAAGCCTTTTCAACCCTCTGCTCCTGTGGCCCAGTAGTCCTCCTTTCAGGGAGGACAGCATCAGCAGGCACAGGCTTGGCACCTCCGGCCCAAGCCTGGACCTCCCCAGCCCCACAGAGGAGGTCGGGGTTCAGGCCCTGGACCCTTCTCCTCCTCGCCTGCCCAGTGATGAGATAAGGGTGGCCACCCCAGTTCTCATCACGCCAGCTCTGGGTCCTCCCGTGGGGGTCCGGCTCCGCCACTTTCTTTTCCCTTGGTCCACTGTTACCATGGACAGGTGGGTCTTAGAAGTGGCTGGCCAGGGTCTGCCACTAGAATTCGAGCAGTACCCACCCAGCCGAGTCCATGCCCCACAGGAGGAGAGAGTATCAGCCAACACTCAGTCGGCTGTGAGAGACGACATAGCCCAGCTCCTCCTCAAGGAGGCAGTGGTCCGACTGGCAGATCCTCCAGTCATCTCAGGGTTCATTTCCAGGTACTTCCTGGTCCAGAAGTGGACGTGGGGCTGGCGCCCCATTCTAGATCTGCACGACCTGAATCAGTATCTCAGGCTGCGCACCTTTCAGATGGTAACTCTGTCCCAGATCATACCATCCCCAGAGCAAAACATGTGGTTCTGCTCACTGGATCTTCAAGACGCATTCTTTCATGTCCCAATCCATCTGTCTCACCAGCGGTTCCTCTACTTCAGAGCAGAGGGAACCCTTTACGAGTTCCAAGCCATGCCCTTTAGCCTGTCATTGGCCCCACAGGTCTTCACCAAATGCATTGCAGTGGTGGCAGCCCATCTCAGGCATTGAGGGGTCAGGGTATACCCTTACCTCGATGATTTATTGGAAGGTTCCACTCAGCAAGAGGTGGAGAGGTCCAGGGACCTGGCCCACCAGGCCTGCTCTCAATTTGGCCTCCTGATCAACGAGGCCAAGTCGGAGCTCATGCCTTCTCAGGTGATCTGTTTCATCGTGGCAGAGCTCGACTCTCACCGAGTCAGAGCTTGGCTTCTGGCAGACAGGGCAGAGGTTCTCTCCTCCTTTGCCCAATCTTTTCTGATTGGGCAATTGCACCCTGTCCTGGACTTTCTGCAACTTGTGAGTTACATGGCAGCCTGCACCACCGTGGTCCGTTGGGCCACGTGGCATATGCGCCCCTTCAATGGGAGCTGGCTGCCCAGTGGACTCAGCACCTAGGTAATTTCAACCAGCTTATCATTGTGACCCAGAAGATATGGGACGCTCTCCAGTGGTGGACTGTCCTAGACCAGTTGCAGGAAGGGATCCCGTTTGTCCGCCCCGAGCTGACGGTTGTCCTCATGACCGATTCCTCTCTCATGGGCTGGGGAGCCCACATGGGGGACAACAGGTCCCACGGGTTCTGGACCCCCAAGGAGTCCCGTTACCACATCAACCTGTTGGAACTCAGAGTGGTCAGACTGGCACTGACAGCATTCACGGTTAAGTGGTTCAAGTCCAGATGGAGAATACCACAACCATGTACTACCTCAACAAGCAGGGCGGCACGCACTCCCGGCTGCTGTGCAGGGAAGTGCTCCACATCTGGACACTCGTGAGCTGACTGGAGGCAAATCTCGTAGCCATCCATATGGCAGGAGCCCCAAATCAACTGACAAATGCCCTCAGCCACGTAGGCGAGACATCCCACGAGTGGTCTCCCCATCCAGAGGTAGCTTACAGCCTATTCTCCCACTGGGGCAAACCGATGGTGTACCTGTTTGCCTCAAGGGAAAACACCAAGCTGAGGTTGTTTCATGCCTGCCCCCCTTAGCGGGGATCACTGCAGGGTGATGCTTTCTCAAGGCTGTGGACCCCACGCCTTTTCTGTGCCTTCCCTCCATTTCTTTTGATTTACAGGGTGCTCCTCAAGATGAGGAGGAACAAGGCACAGGTGATCCTGGTAGCCCCAGACTGGTCACGCCAGTTCTGATATCCAGATCTCCTCAACCTCAACAACAGGCTCCCAAGGCGTCTTCCAGCATGCCTGGACCTGATATCTGTCAATCAGGGGAAGGTCCTCCATCCGGACCTTCAATCCCTGCACCTGACAGCCTGGTACCTGGGCGGCTAGAGTTCAAGGCTTTGGGTCTCTCCAAGGATGTACTCACAGTAGTGGAAGCATCCAGGATGGAGTGGACCAGAAAGTGTAATGCTTTCAAATGGAAAGATTTTTCATTTGGTGTCAGGGCAAGGGCCTGAACCCTCTGTCCTGTACTGTGGCTAGCATTTTAGACTATTTTTGGTCTCTGTCCAAAGGAGGTCTTTGGTCTTCAACCCTTAAGGTGCACCTGGCAGCCATCTCTGCTTACCGGGCGCAGGCCGGTCAGCAGACGGTGGCACAGGAGAAGGTGGTATAGTGCTTTTTCAAAAGTCTTGATCACATATGCCCTACAGTGCGTGAACCTCCACCTCCGTGGGATTTACTGATGGTCTTGGCAAAGCTGGTGAACTGTTAAAGAAAATGTGATATTAACTTTCAGAGGGGGTCGCTTTTGATAAGGGCAAGGTACTTATGTTTGTGATAATGGGAATATTAGGAAAGTATGAGGTCTATGTAAAAGTGGAGTACAAATATGTATAGTTTCATAAATATGTGCTTAGAGTGCAGGCAAATGTGATATGCAGGTTTGTCTTAGAAATAGGGAAAAATAGCGGTACATGCAATTAATAGAAAGATAGAAAATTACATAGACACATAGACAGAGAGAGAGACACAGACAGACAAGCACAATAGGAATGGCAATGAAGTATTGAAGTGATGCCAAGCCCACCCGCACCCCGCAAACATGGACAGGCATTGGGGTGTGCCTATGGTTCATCGCCCATAATGCTCACGCCATTTCACTTCATCCTACCCTGCAGACACAGACAAGAGTCTAGGTGTGCCTTGGGGTTTTCAGATGTTACACTCACCCCATTCCATGAGGAAATACACTGAATTGGGTACAGTATAAGAGAATGGAGTGAACTTTGGGGCTGAAGAGTCAAAGGCACACCTCGATACCTGTCACTGGCTGCAGGGTGGGAATGGGGGTGGAATGGCGTGAGCATTACAGCTGACAATCCCAAGTCTCACCCCAATGCCTGTCAGTCCCTACAGTGCGGGTGTTATGGTCAGAAAACCTAATGCCCTGGGCGTTTCTTGGTATTTTCACTCCAAGTTTTCAGCATGGGCTTTTTGTGATCCCACCGCATGAACAGTGACACTATCAGTTCATTAGCCGAAAGGAGAGTTTGCACAGTGACTGTGTCATTTGGCATCACAGGTGCAAAAACACATTTTGAACAGGATGTAAAAAATGACAGCTGTACATTTCTTGCTTCAGTAACTGCACAGCACATCTGTTGCATGACCTGCTTATTGACATTTTATATCTGCTCTGCAATGTACTGCTGCTGTGTCTGGGGAAGTACCTTTCCTAGGTTGCAAGAACAGTCTCAGAGGTAAACACACACACACACTCCAGAACACAGCTGCAAAATGATTAGATTGTCTACAAGCACTGTTTTCCATGCAAGACACAAGCAACTGAATCAAAAGCACACACAAACTCACACTCACCAGAACACAGCGGCAAAATGATTAGATTTGTCTACAAGCACTAGCTTCTATGCAAGTTGGGGCACGGGAAGGGGGTTAAGGCTGGAAATCAATTATGGTCCATGACATAACCATATGGTCAGAATATGAAATATCTTAAAATAAACATAAATGCAAAAGTAACCATTTCAAGAAGAAAATGCAGACTGACACTTAACAGTTATAGGGTAGGTTAGTTAATCTGGACTTATTTGCTGCATATGCATCTCAGTTGCTAAGGGGTCCTGACCATGTTCACCCTTCCTCAAGCCAAGCTAGCTACAGTATGTCTAGCAATAACATGGATGGAAAAATTATGCCATATTTTCAACAAGAAGGCTAACCAGTGGGAGAAGTAGGGGAAAGGGACAGAAATCTAAACTAGAACCATTTAACCCATTTGTGATTTAAAGTTGCATGACAGAAATGCGGCTTCCAGAACTGGACACCATATTTCAAATGAGGCCTCACCAGTGATCTACACAGTGGCTTTACCACCTCCTTCCTTCTGCTGGTAATACCTCTCCCTATACACCACAGCATTCCACTGGCTCTCCTCACAGCTTTGGTACATTGTTTAGCCACCTTTAGGTCATCCAATATGATTACCCCAAAATCCTTTCCATTTTGATCACAATCAGCCCCGTAATCATTCCTGGGTTCCTACAACCCTTCCTTATTCAGCAGGCAGGTGTTCCCAGGGTAGAGGGAACTTGCATCCAGGAATAGGTAGGAGATACCTCATAATTTCTACCTTTCCTAGGTTGCAAGAACAGCCTCAGAGGAACACACACACACACACACACAGCAGAATACAGCTGTGAAATGATTAGATTGTCTACAAGCACTGTTTTCCATGCAAGACACAAGCAATTGAATCAAAAGCACACACACCAGAACACAGTGGCAAAATGATTAGATTTGTCTACAAGCACTATCTTCTATGCAAGTTGGGGCACCGGGGTTAAGGCTGGAGATAAGTTATGGTCCATGACGTAACCACATGGTCAGAATATTAAATATTTTAAAATAAACATAAATGCAAAAGTAACCATTTCAAGAAAAAAATGCAGACTGACACTTAACAGTTGTATGGTAAGTTAACGCATCTGGACTTATTTGCTGAATGTGTATCTCAATTGCTAAGGGGTCCTGACCATTTTAACCCTTCCTCAAGCCAAGCTACCTACAGTATGTCTAGAAATAACATGAATGGAAAGATTATGCATATGAAAACGTATTAATTATGCCGAACATACCCTAAGACTCAAAGTGTGTCTCTTTTGGCTGCCATGATCTCTGTGGTTAATTTGAAAAAAAAAAGACAATGTAACAAGACACTGGCCTCCACCTGAGCTATTAAACAATAGAGCAAACTGCACTTTGGGAAGATTGCCTGGGACAGGATGCAGTAAAAAAAAAACCTGAATAGCAGGTTCCAGGGAGTATAAAACCACCAGGAATGTTAGAAAAAACTCCCCTTCCCCACTCATTCACAGTGTCAGTCAATGTATTTGTTAACCATGCTGGTTCATCTTCTTGCTTCTCTCATAGTAAAAATGCAAAACTACATTTGTGTTATTTTAAATGAGTGATAAATGGCATGGCCAGGGGGATGGCCGCTCTGATGGTCTGTTCAGTCTTACTTTTTTCCTGGCTCAGTTTATAATATCAGTGAAAATAAAATAGGAAAAAAAATACATATATGATACATACTTCTCAAACTTAAAAGAAAAAAATACACTTTATAATTATACCAAGTACTGTGCCCATGCTTAAAATAATTTAAACCCCCTCCCCGAAAACGTGCCCTCACATGAAACTGTATGTTTAACTGTAAAGACAATTAAAACATGTATTTCTAAATACATTACTAACACCAATGCTTTCAAAGCTTTAAAACTACTAAAAAGACAAACTATATATATATTGAATATGGTAAACAAATATTGTTAATCCCAAAAGCTGAACTTTATGTTTTTAGTATATAAATGTTTAAGAAAAACCTGTGTCTGTTGTTTTCCTTGGGAGCTGTAGTTTCACTCCTTAATTACTCTTTCCTTCTGAGGCCCCAGGTGGCTCTGATAATCATTTGTTCCAAGGGTTTTTAAGTCAATTTGAAGGCATTAAATATCTTCTGTTCTCCTAGCCCTTAATAAAATGCAGGGGCTCCACAACCCGATCACTCCACAGACTTGTTCTGTTGCTTCGTCCCGGTCCAGAACTAGTGTGTCTTGTTCTAGCATGATAGATCCACCTCATGCCCCTCCCACATGAATCAAAAAAAGGTGGGGGTGGATCTTTAGGAACTTCTAGGGTGGTGGATCTTACTCCCCCCAAAAAACTAATGCTGTCTCCCACTACTTGGGTTCCAGTTCTTGTACCGCCCATTTAAGAAAGAAAATAGTACCCTGCAACCATTGACTAACATGAAAGCGTATTTATTTGAGGGTGGAAAACATTTCTTGGAGGAGGGTAAGGCGGAGGAGACTATTTACACCTTCAGTCAGTTCTACGGACAGAAAACATGACATCATTCCGTTTGTACATGCAAAACATCTGCAAGCTCCGCCTACTGCAGCCGTAAAAACACGTTATGACTGGCTACATTCTGTAGAGATTGCTAATGTAGCTGGTAGTTTGATTCTGATTCCTTGTTTCTTTTTAAAAGTGAAAAAAACAGATGGCCTACCATACTAGTGTTACCACGCAAAAAAAGTATTCGTTTACAGCCCATGATCAACTCCCACTGCATCTTTCTTGGACTTGGGAACACCATCATGATGCAGTGGGGGAGAGGAAGCTTTTGCAACATCAGTGGCTGCACTGTTTGGGGGTGTTCCTAGTGTGCAGAAAGTATGCAATAAGAGCAGACTGAGGATTTGAAACAAAGCAGAGCTGGGTATAATTACACCATTTGCATGCATTTCAGTTCTACTGAGAAAGGATGCAAATGAAACAACCAGCAACATAAATGAATTTTAGAGAAGGTAAGCAATGATAAAATGTGGAGTTTTAACTAGAAATAGTGTGATGCAAAAAGAGTTGACAGTGTCCATCTAAACTGAACAACAGAGTACTAAATTTCAGGGGTATAGCCAACAGTTTTAAACTTGTACTTGAGAGTTGAGATGAGGGAACTATTGCTCCCCCCCCAAATTCAAGCTAAAAGTAGACATGGGCGAAGTCTGCAAATTTGGTTCCACTAAATATTTCACAAATTTCACGAAATATGTTGTGGGTGTGAAATTCTGTCCACAAAATGTGTAATTTTGCCCGCGAATGGTGGAATTTCACCACTTGTGGGCGCAATTCTGCCATTCGCTGGCAAAATTTCACATTCTGTGGGCAAAATTCTGCATTTTGCGGGCAGAATTTTGCACCTGCGAAATATTACGTGAAACATTTTGCAGGGCAAAATTCCCGAGTTTGTCAGAACTTTGCCAGCGAAATGAAATTTCATTGCCTCTCTAGCTAAAAGAAGTGCTGCCACGCCACACAAACAATGTCCAACCCCCATTTCGGTCAACAATGTTTAGTAAGCCAATGATCCTAACAGGTTCATAACATTTTATTTTATCTAGCACACACACTACCAGTCAGAAGTTGACTGTCTTTTAGTTATAATGTTTAGGATACTGTACATTAAAAGCCTCTGTGCCAGGCACATCAAAGTAGCCAGCCTTACAGAAAAAAATTTACAGCAGCATACGTACTAGATCAGATCACTCATATAATTTTGGCCTCTAAGTTGAGCACCCACACATCTTCCAAAGATCATACACAAACTTTGTAACCTCCCGGGTCGTACCTGAAAATAGGCATTTTTGTCTAGTGTGCTTACCCAGTAAACAAAAGCTAAATAAATAAAAATAACTCGCACTAAAGCATCAAAGGAGGGGCACAAACAGTTCTTAAGGTACATCAGGCTCTGTTTGTGTTTGTTGCCGTGGCAGCTCAGGGTGCCCCTGGATTTTCCAGATTTTACTGTACTCTGCAGAGTACATTGAGTATGCCTGCCAACACCCATGCTATATTTCAGAACACATGGAGGAGCACTAAACTGCAAAGCAAACAGGAACAGTTCAAATTTTCGAGGTCACAGACCTAAGAAGATGGCATCAGTCAGTGAGCGCAAAAAAGTTCCTTTCGTAATTTCAGGTGGGTAAGGGGGACTATGCAATCAGCACCATCTTAGCACTGATGGCTCTCAGCATCTATATAGTACATGTTTGTTCATGGAAGGCAGTAGACAGCTTGAACTCGGGGTGTATGTTCTCCCAATAAAAAAAATTGCAGTTAACGTCTTTGCCTGAAAAGTCAACTGAAATTCAGCCCCCTCTTCCCGTACCTGTCCACCGAGTTCAGATACTCACAAACTGCTTGCTGCTCCTTTGAGCCTCATCATCTGAGTCGCCTGCCGTTGCCTGTGTCCATCACCAAAGTCTTTTGAGGTTTTGTCTCCCAATTTACTGGCCTCCTGTGGGTCTCTGAAAATGTGTATTCTTCCGGAGTATATTATTTTAAGATGTGTTGGATACTGAAGAGCCTGGGACACCACTAGTGTTCGCAGCTTCACCTGTAGTGCACAAAAGGACTTACAGCGACTCCGGGTCTAGTAACTTAAATCTGGGTATATGAAAACCCATGTCCCATACTCCAGAGTTAGTGGGCTGGTTCGATGAGCTGAATCCAGGATTCTGTCTCTGATGCATTCCTGACAAAATTATGAGGAAAGTTCTTGGTTTCCACATTGTCTGGCCTTCTCCAGGGAGTAATCCGATAAGCACAATGAGTCATAGGGGTTCAGTCTCCGACTGTAGGATATCTTTTAGCCAAGTAGTAGCAAATTCCATGGGAGATTCCCTTCAGATGTCTCAAGCAGCCTAAGCTCTCGGAGGTTAGGAGATCTCATATAGTTCTGTAGCGCTTAGGAGACCTTGCATAGTTCTGTAGTGCTTCACGTCTATATTTCAGAGACCAGTTTTCTTTCTCAAGGATGATTTTGGCATTAGCTGACCACAGCACTGCAACCCCAGGCTCTTTAGCTTCCCCCAAAGCAGCTGAGCTTTGCAGGCTGCTATTCTTGACTGGAAGCCTGTGACTTTCTGGTCCACCATTGCCATGCTGAGGTGCAGGGCTCTTGCTGCTTATAAAATGTCCTTGAGTGTGATCTCCCCCTCTTCTGTGCCAGGCTCGTTCATTGCTTGTCCCCCACTCGCAGATGCAGCCTGCTGTGTTTTCTTCCTGACACCATCCCCAGTACCTTTCCAAGGGTTCCCCCTCGTAGAAACTGTCTGTTTCAGCAAAGGAGGCACACAATCACTGTGGTGCTTTATATTTGCTTCAGTTAGAGTAAATGCCAAAAAAGAAGTAAAATTCAGTGCTAAAGCAGGAGCTCAAAGCAAATGCATCCAGCCTCAATGTCTGCTGGACACGCTCCCCCCCAGGGTGAGACTTTCATCAAGATTTTTCTTTATGCTTGCTGTCCACCTAGTCCTTAGGCTGGTGACCTCCTAGCCCTGACAGCTGCTTCCTAGCCCTAAAGACTTTTGCATTGGGGGGAGGAGTCTTCGTGGTGCAGGTCCGAGAGTGATAGCAACTGTCATCTAGTGAGACAAGTGGACCCTACATATATCTTTTTTAATATGGAAAACAATAATTTGAACTTTTGTTATGGGTATTGGGTAATTGGAGTCAACTTCATAAGAAGACATGGATAGAAGAATGAAGAAGACGAGGGACAGCATTTAAAAAGCTTAGGTCAGGGACTATTTAGTTAGTTTTTGTTTACTAGGTAGGTAGACTAAGACAAATAAATGTCTAATTTCAAGTATGACCCAGGAGAGTACACAAAAGCAGCATCGTGAATGTACAGATATACACAGTATACAGAGGTACAGTGATGTAGGAGGATGACAATAATATAGACAAAGCAAGCAAAACCAAGTAAAAGTGCAATAAACCAGGTAGCATGATTAATAAATCAAGTCAGCACAATACGTCACAAGTCCTTTCAGGAGGACAGCAAGTTGCCAGTTTGTTAGCTTAACAGGAAACTAAATGCAAACAGGAATTACACCAGTTTTTGTTTGTTTTTGTGAGGGATCGAAGGAGAAACAACAGTGAGAGCTTATTGATTTACTGAACAGCAGTAACCAAAAGCCATTAGTAGGAATTAGAAATAAAAGTGACTGTTCCGATTTGCCCCCTCCTGAGCTACTGGTACCTGAGGAGTTAGGGCGTCATAGCAAAAGACATTTCCTCTTATCCCAGTGAAGAAATCTGATCTGACACCAGGATTCCCACTCAGTCACAGAGGAGACTTGAATATAGAAAGCAGCCTGTGGTTCACATCATAACCGGCTGGTGGTAGAAATCCAATCTGTGTTCGCAGTTTATCTCTCAAAGTAATGAATAGATGGTCATTGGTGAAAACGTGAACAGATGAGTCGGTTGGTGGGCCATTGGACTGGTGGTTAGGCTATAGGCCAGTGAGTGGATGCAGGTTGGACATATTGGAAATAAAATGTAATTTGCTTTTAGCATCAGGATTAGAAGATAAATTACAAATAATATTTTTATTTACTTAAATAATATTGGAGCTGTTGGGGCTCACCTAACTAGTATCGATGGTTAGCAGTGTTTAAATCCTATCTGGGGTACACAGACATAACCTTGTAGAGGGGGAAGTAGGAGAATTGGAGCCAGGCAGGGTGGGCAGGACCCTTATGAGAAGAGGATCTTTACAACAGTGGTATTCAGCTTGAGTTGTCTCCATATCTAGAGTATGCTGATTGAAACAAGGGATTCAGCATGGAGTTGGGGCAGGTTAGGAAGAGATAATAAGACTAAGAAAGGAGAGAAATATACCAGGAAAGAAATATACAGGTTCTTTTTGAAGTGAGCTAGTAAGCTTTGAGGGGTTGAGGGGCAGGCATCTTCAGGAATGTCCTTCTAAACTTGGCTACTACCCAGTATGTAGGGAACTTGCAGCACTCACTACAGAGCTAGCTGCGACATGGTCAGAGATGCAGATGCTGAGGTATAGATCCGAGTGGTTGCTAGGGGGTGCCACATGCAGCCCTCTCCCAAAAAGGCCCCTAAGGGTTTTTGTAGGGGTAGGAGCATTAAAGCATGAGGGATGGTGCAGAAGGGTATCCATGAGAAGGAGGAAGCTAAATTATTGTGACGCAGAACCATTGTGCTTCATTGAGTGAAGGTGTTTGCACAGCCTCTCCAGTTACAGAGGCCCCTATCAGTCACAAAAAGGCTCCAAATGCCTGCAGAAACTGTGAATCATGTGGGTTGAGGAAGCTCTACACGAAGCAGTCCAACAGTTGGAGCTCTGGTGGTGGGAGACTCCATAGTGAGGGTGATAGAAATGGTAGTAGGAGTTGGTGGGAAGGAGGGATGATGTGTGCCTTGCAGTCCTGGGGCAGTGGCCAGGAGGGTTATCCCCCACAGGAAGAAGGCTGGGTGGTGAGGTGTGGGATAAACCCAAAGTTATTTTTCACCTCAGGACACTGTCTGACAAACCACATGACAGAGGAGGTGAAAGCTAATGTTTTCCAAATTAGGTAGAGTTTTGAGGGAGGAAGTGACCTCTTTGACTTTTTCTACTTGTAAAGAATCACGGCACACTCTCACACATAAAGGCAAAAGGAGCCTTGAGATTGATGTCAAAGCCTAGGATTAGGTGAAATGTAAGAAGTTGTGCTTGCTAGCCATGGTCCTGTACCCGTAAGGGCTGTTCAACACTATGCTGGATGCAATAAAGGACTTGACACTTTGGTGAGGTATACCTTAAGACTCCTTTTGCCTTTATGTGTAAGGGTTAGCCATGATTCTTTACAAGTGGTATATGTTTTTCACTGAGCACCCCATACCTTGTGTGGCTCTGCTCTTCGACTTTTTATGAGGTACTTCTGCTCATGCAAAGGGGGAAGGCAGGAATCTTTAAATCTTTTTCTTCAACAAGTGGTTGAAGGACTGGTGTGGGGTGGGAGAATTCAAATAAATAGGAGAGTGGGCACATTTTAGCAGGACTGACCGCTGTTTAGGAGGGTTGTACTGCACCTGAGATGGGGACCTCAACATTAGGGCAGAGTTGTGATGCATTTATAGATGAGAATTTAATATGGTGAGGGTAGGCTAGGACCCAGAAAGTTAAAACCAGCACCTCGTGAGTGGGAGTTCTAACTGGCACTCCTCTGGCTTGTAAAGAGGAAGAAATGCAAACGGAGGTTCAAGATTACGTAGCTGTTGGGGGGGGGGTGACAGGGGGCAAGTGGGAAACAATACAGTATAGGGATAGTTGTAGTACAGTGGTTGAAAAGGACAGGGTAGGAAGGCAGGCAGGGAATGGCATGGGGAGAATAAGGTCAGTAACAAGATGGCAGGAAGACCAGAGGTAGGGGCAAAAAGGGGTCCAGCAAAACACGGAGGAAAATGAGCAAACAGGGGTCATGGAAAGCAGGCTGGCCCAACTGGACTTACTTTCTATAACCAAAACTTGGGCATCCAGTAACAATGGGTGGGGCCTTGCTATTCTGGGCTACACCATTTTCAAGTAGGATAAGCAGAGTGGAGGAGGTGTGGCCCTGTATATTAAAGAAGACATAGAGGCCACCAATTTTTAGGACTCGGAAGTATTTACTACTACCTTCTTACACGTGGTAGCATTTTCATCCATCAGTGGATGTAGAGAGCGAAGTGAAATTAGTCTGGGTGCACCTGGCAACAATGGGAGTAGTATGTAAACCTCTGAATCAGAATGAGGACAAGTAGTAGGAGGCAAAATCAGAATGGCATCATTAAATGGTGACATGGAGCCAGTAAGAGACCTTAACCTACTGGACATGGACTGGACATTCCCAGTGGTCAAGAATGTTAGGTGTCGGGCATTTGTGGAGGTGCTATAGGAATGTTTTTTTTGTGCTGCGGGCTAAGGAGCCTACCAGAGAGAGGGCTGTCTTGTATCTGGCATTCTGCGATGGAGATATCCTTGGAGATGTCATGGTGATGGGTAGGGCTGTAATTATTTCACGATTACTGTGAAATTTGGCAATTTGGGCAATGCCGTGAAATCAGTAATCCCCTGTAAGAATCACCAATAAAACTGACAGCTGCTGCTCTGTAAACTCCCGTAAAAGTAACAGAAATTGTAATGAAGTTTTAAAAGTGCTGTATACAGTCCTGGAATTAATACAAGTCAATAGCCAGTTTGACTCTATGGCTGCTGCCCTGTAAACTTTCGAACCACCTTCACTTACAGCCATCCCGCTGTCAGGATCTTGCCATGTATTCGTTTTTTGGTAATTTGAATAGAGCCGGTCAAGTGTGTAGTTGGGAATGCTGGTCCAGAGAAGCGCAGCATGAAAGATCAAGATGTGCAGATTAATGGTGGCGGCAACTCTGAGTGTGTGCAAAGATGGTTTTCAGTACGGCAATGTGGCAAAAAATGAGAGGAACAGAGCAAAACGGTTTTGGTAGTCGGTCATGATCTCGAGTGTGCAGTTGGGAATGTTGTAGGTTAGCATGTTTGACAATAAAAACTGGTGCAAAGATGGTTTTCGGTATGACATTTAAAATGCTTAGGGGCAAGGGAAGTGTGCATTATTATGGGTGGGGATTCCATGATGACCTCTGCTGTCAATCACCTAACAGGATCCTGGTTTAATAAATATCCATTTTTTTTACCGTGCAATTGAGCTTTAATTCACTGTGACAAAACTATAGCCCTAGTGATGGGACATCTGCGGTCTAGTGACCACAGTTAAGTGAGGTTTCACTTTGCCCTGGATCCCCACCACTCCAACTCTAAAACAAGGGTCCTGTACTTCAGAACAGTGGACTTTGGGAAGATGAGGGAAATGCTCTGGGAGTTATTGGCATTGGTAGTTGGAGCACAAGGGGTGGATGCCAAATGGGAAATTATTAAGAGGGCAATAACAGAAGTGACTCCTGTATGAGGCAGACAGGAAACAATAGGAGGTATAAAAAACTGATGTGGTTCTCCAAAGGGTAGGGGAAGAATGTTAGGGTGAATATAGAGCTGAGAATTGCAGAAGGGGTCAAGGAGGGAGAAGAAGCTTTTTTTCTTTATGTTAAAGAAAATAGCAAAACAAAAGCAGGTATAGTCAGACTGCCTTATGGGGAGGAGAGGGTAAAGGGGCCAGTAGAATATCCTGAATGAGTATTTTTGCTCAGTCTTTACAGTAGAGGAAGATGGGCCACTCCCAAAGTGTGGGGTGTGGGCCTAGGAGCTAAAAGGCAGGGGCCAGAGGTGGAGTTGGTACAGTATTACAGAACAGTGTGCTCAAGACCCTGGAAGTGAATAAATCGCCAGGTCCAGATATCACGCATTCTAGAGTACTGAGGGAGGGAGTCGGGCTCTAGTGGATTGTCTAAGCTACTTAATTGTTCCCTAGTAGCAGAGTTGGTGCTAGCAGACTGGAGCGTGGCTAATACTTATGCCTTGCCACTAAAGTGGAGACAGCAACCATCCCAGTAACTACAGGCCAGCAGTGGTCCAGATAATTTTTAGGACTCGAAAGTATTTACTACTACCTTCTTACACCTGGTAGCATTTTCATCAAAATGGTAGTACTATTATCCACTGACCCATCTTGTACCCTCCCATCTCAACCAAGTCTTAATCCCACTGGATGCCCACAGTCACTGACTGTCTAATACTGCTGTTGTGTCGCACTGTGACCTTATTTGTAACATTGTCATGTTGCAACAGCCCTTCTAACCAGCCAGTGAGCAACTCCTGTCCCTACTGCTAAGAATTCCTGTGTAGTACCATGGCTGCAAGCATCTCATGGTACTGGCAACTTTGTACATGTGTACCACATATTGTAAATTTGCAGGGTGGGAAAAAACTTCCTAAAATCGGAAAGTGGGAGTATTTTGGTCAAAAATGATAGTAAAATACTCCTTTACTCCCCCTTATCTGTTCCCCTGCAGGCCAGTCAGTGTGACCTTGATTGAAGAAAAGTTACTGAAGGCCATCCTAAAGCATAAAGTAATGTCTTATAGAATTCCTGGAGTCAAATGACCTACAGGACAAGAGGCAGCAGATCATGCCAGACTAACCTGAATTAATCAATTTTTTTTTTGTTGTAACAAGTTTATTGAAAAGCAGAAATATGACAATACAGCAGTTTTCATAACCTTATTACATTTCATTAGTTACAACTAGGTTATTCTCATCTGTTATACAGTTGAGTAGTACCCTGATGTTGTACAATAATGTAAGCTGTTTTACCAGATGAAGTCCATATATATTTTGCTGTCTTGTTCATCCTTTAAAAATACATGTATTACTTCTAGAGCAAGTGTTTGCTCTGAGGAAGTGCCTGTCTTCTCCTTTAAGAAAAATAACTTTTGCAAGAACAAATTAATAAACAATTCTATGAACTAATAAAACTGTCTGTCATCTTTGTTTGATTTTTGTGCCAAGGATAGGACAGTGGATAATGAGTTGTCAAGCATCTGTGTTCTCTCAGTGGGGGGTAGACTGCCTGTTTGTCTCATTTTTCCTAGGCATTTGTCCCTGTTTAACCTAAGGTCTGAAATTATCTTTTCCATTTTATTTATTTCCTTAGTGTTTGTTGACCAGGTAAACACACTAGACAAGTAAAATACTTGTTTTCAGTATCAGCTATTTGCTGGACTTTTCTTTGCCACTTTCTAATCATTGGTACCACTGATGTGATGAGAGCCAGTGGCATGTGAGGCTTCTTACTGCCCTAGGCAGAAACAATTCCCTTTGTTGCTGTCTTTTTGGGTGGACGGGGAAGGAACCCCAATACCAAGGTTTTGTAGGTGAATGGAGAAACCTCAAATTTCTTCTACTTCTGCATCAATTGACTGCCAGTAATTTTGGATGCTGGGACAACTCCAAAATACATGGTAGTGTGTTCTCTGCTCTGACAGCCTCTCCAACAGGCGTCTGAGTTACCTTGGCCAAACATGGCACTTACTGTAGGGGTGTGGAAGAATTGTACTAAGATCTTCCACCAATATTCCTGCCTCATGGGGGAGAAGGTAACCTCCCCCCCCCCCGTCTATGATTTTTTTTTTCCAACCTGCTTCAGATATATGTTGTCCTGACTCTCATTCCCATCATGTTTCAGGTTTTTTTTTTTTTTTTCTTTTTGTCTAGTGTGTGTCCCTGGGATGTTGTTAGTACTTTATACACGATGGAGATGAATCAATCAGTCTTCTAATTTTGACATTTCCCTTGGCAATAGCTGCTTATTCTCTCCAGTTAGCACATAGTGCCTCATCTGCGGAAAGTGATATTGATCACTGTTTGGTAAATTATATCTGCTCTGCAGATGAGACACATACCTCATCAGAGAAAAACTGTGTAACCTGGTTCAGCCTCTGGAATGCTGGGTCTGTGCGTCCCTGAGGAACTCTGGGTTTCCTCTAATTATGGTGAGTGGGTTTAGTCCCTCCCTGGTTTGTGTCTGTTGTTTCAGCTTTTGCAGAACTCTCAGCGAGGTTCTAGTCCAGGGGTACTCAGTTTGCTTTATATTTGAATTGAACCAAAGCATAAAGAGTAAGATATAGAGGGGGCCAGACAATGTTTTTCTATTCTGTAATATGTACCACCATGCCTTTATATTTTGTTTTGCCATGTCTAGTAATTGAACTGCTTGGGCCGCCAAATAGTACCCTTCAAAATATGGGAGCCTAATACCACCCTGCTTCCTAGGTTGGCAAAGCATGTGAAGACCAACCCTCATCCTGTGACCCTGCCATAACAATTTGAGGATTCGTTTGCAAAGTTTAAGGAAGGGCTTGAAAATAGACTAGTAATCCATTTTTAATGTAGCCACTTGGTCTCCTAATGAGACAGGAAGCAGTGTCCATGTATATCCTCAGTTGTTACAGTAAGGAGACAGAATTGAGTAAGGTGATATAATCTGGATAGCTGAAGGGTTCCTGAATGACTTTTTTGATTGGGTTACAAAGATCGTGGACAGAGGCCAGCCAGTCAGTGTGCTATATCTGGACATAGGCAAGGCCTTTGATTCTGTACCACACAGAAGGCTGGCTAAAAAGCTTGAGGAACTGGGGTTGGAAACAGTCTCACCAGATGGCTTGGGAACTGTTTTGGGAGTCAGGACTCAGGATAGTAGTTAACGGCAAATTCTCTGGGGTCAGGGAATTCATGAGTGGGGACCAGCAGAGATTAGTCCTGGGAGCTGTTATTCAGTATATTTATCAGTGACTTAGGGGAGGGTATCTAGACCAAGATCTGTCTCTCTTTTCAGACATTGCCAAGACCTACAGGAAAGTGGACCCAGAGGAGGGAAGAAGGGCAATGTAAAGGGTTTCAGAAAAGCCGGAGAGGTGATCCAAGATATGGCACCTTAAATTTTACAAGTTTACAGTGAATTATATTAGCAAAGAAAAAACTAAACTAGAGCAGACGGGGGAGTGAAGGTGGTTCAAACCTATGAGGAAAGGGACCTGGAAGTCCTTGTCAGTGACAACCTGAGATCTATGGCCCAGTGCAGTAAGGCATATGAAAGAGCTAGTAGGATGGTGGGGTGTATAGGTAAGGGGTTCAGTAGAAAGAGAGAGATGACACTGGTCCAGTACAGGTGCACGGTGAGGCCACACCTGGAGTACTGCACATAGTTCTGGAGTCCCCACTTAAAGAAAGGCAGGGTCCAGAGGAGGACTACAAAAATGATCGAGAGGCAGTAATGAAAGGTGTACAAGGAGTGGCTTGAGTGTCTCAACATGTACTCTGTGGAGGTTGGGGGGAAAGAGTGTTGCACATTATAGAAATTCATATTTTTATTAAGATAAAATAGGCGAGATACACTGAGACGAACAAACTGGCTGGACTACCATGATCTAGTCTCAAGGTACAGTATGAAAGCACCATAACCAGAGGGCATAGATAGAAGTTGGTGGGAGAGGAGATTTAAAAGGGATCCAAGAAAGTTGATTTTCATGGAGTGAGTGGTGGATGGAAGGAATAGTTTACCGAGGCAAGTGGTTGAAGCCAAGTCAGTGACAGAGTTCAAACGTGGATGGGACAGTCACAGAGGGATAGTGAGGTCTGCGGGAAGGGGGGAGTATTGGCAGCTTGAGGATGGAGTAACAAGACACCATCAGGGCAATTGGTTCAGTAAATCTGGTCTGGCATTAGGGCGAATGTGGAGTCGGACAGGTAATGGGCAGACTGTATAGATTGCTGGTTCATCAGCTGACAGAGTCGATGTATATACTGTATGTATTTATGTCCGTGGATGAGCCAGTCAGCTAATGTATGGACCAGGAAATGGCAAGATAGATGGGGGAATTAATCAGTTTTATACAGGCAAATATACATGTCTGTGGATGGTAAGGAGATAGTCAGGTGAATAGCTCCGTTGGTTTGTGAATGGTCACTCGAGTGGTCAGTGTGTTGGCAGGTATTCCATTGAATGAGTAGATTGTCGCAAGGATGAATTAATGGCTGCACAGGTCACTGGTTATGTACTGGTGGGCTGGCGAGTCAGTGGTTTGGTGGATTTTGGTCAAGTCAAAATGAGGGCAGATGGAATGATGCTTCTATGGAAAACATAATTAAAGGGTGGGTGAGTGGATGGGCAGACAGAAGTGTGTATGAATTGTCTGAAAGACAAGTGAGCAGCAGATGGGGTGAAGTACAGTATAGATCAGCTGACTGACTTCTGGTTTAGTCAGTTGCGCTCAATGTACAAGAAGTGTGCACAATATTCCAGGTTAATATCAGAAGTAACTTGTGCAAGTGATGAGTGTTCCCTCTCATTTTCAGAAAGGTTAAACAGCACCAATCGTGTTGATTTTCAAATTATTTGCTCCCAGCAGCAGCGTACATCACAAGGACTTCAAAAATGCACTCTTCTTACTTTATTACTGTATGTACAGTATTTCTTAGGGGAAGGGTTTGGAATTTCTTGGTCGGGGGAACTGGCCGCCTGATCCCTTACCCTTCCTGGTCCCCAATTTCAGCAGGCGCCGCCCCCACATCTCTCATGTTTTGTGATGTACTGTATTAGTTTGGAGAGTGTGCAGGTATGTTGTATTTAAATCAAATGTTTTATATTTTAGAGGGCCACAAGAGTCAAATCAAAGCCATAGCTTGACCAGCAAGTAATGTGAGAGGGCTGAGGCATCGCCTGCTGAAATCGGGGATTAGGAAGGGGAAGGAATCGGGCAGCCAGTTCCTTTGACTCAGAAATTATGATCCCTTCCCCTAAGAAATACACACAGTAATAAATTAAGAAGAGTGGACATTTGGGCCCTGATATTCAAATGTTAGTGCCGGCACTACCAGTTTTTACAGTTGCACTTAGGCAGAGCCATATTCAGAGGCCCATTCTGCACCCCCCCAAACCCAGCAGCGTCCAGGCACTATAATACCACTGGGCCCATGCAGATGAGCGGGTCCCTTCGTGCAAACAGGTGCAGTGGCATTTTCAAAAGTTTGTGGTGGCGGTAAACAGCCCCTGAAGCAGCGTTATTTACAGACACTGAAACCCATGTCTTAACTAGTTGTAACCCCTAGGTGGCACTATCCCAAGGGCTACTACCCCTGCCTGTTTGGCTAGTAGCAGGTTAAGGGGCCTGGGTAATGAAACGGGAGCCTCCACCTGGAGGTCAGGGTTGCTAGTGGTCAAGCTAACCTGGGCACAGCCCTCCAAGACACTGTAACCCCTCTCTTTCCCTTCTAGTGGCCTGAACAATATACAATAATTACTTTCACAATGACCCTTATTCACCAGGCAGTTACCCGCACTGTTTGCACTTACCACCAGGGCTTGTTCCTCTAGCTTGACTCTGGAGGACCCCCTGTAAAACAAGGTTAAACACAGCAAATAGCAACAGTACAATACTTTTGGCACAAACTGGAACCGCAGTCAGGTTAAATGCAAACAAAGTTAAATCTGATTTATTCAGGGGACTTGAACAAGGAAGGGGCGTAATCAGGTTGATTTGCTTAAAAGCTATATTAATCAGACAATTATGCATGCAGTTCAGAGTCCCTACATAGTCACACACTGTAGGTACCCAGGTAGGAAAATGGTGGACTAGCCAGGAACATTGCAGCTGGTTGAGGCCCTTTGATGGAAGAAAGCAACATGCACAACACACACTATTTGTAATCCAGAGCCAGAGGGCTCAGTTTGTGAAAGAAAGGGCAACAGGACAATCAGATGACAACACTTTTAGATTTAGCTGTTGTTGCAGGGAGCTACCCTGAGTTTACTCATGATACCCAGTACTGGGCACAGGCAGGGTGAAATCGAGACTGCAGGCTGTTGAGCTGGAGTGCCCGGAGAAGCAGGGCCCACACGAATCACCGAGGCGTCGTTCCTGTTCAAGGTGTTGCGCAGGGGGCTGACCCCCATGCCGGTCTCTCGTCGATGACTTTCTCTGCGTAACAGGTTTTCTGGCTGGGCCAGTGTAGCAGTGCCCAGGCAAATGGAAATGGATACGGATTCAGTCCATGGGGTTGGATACAGCCTCCAGCAAACAAAACACAGTTCAGACACACAGTGGAGAACCAAATCATGACCCACTATAAGCACACAGCACATTCACACGTAAGGAAATTCCACTGTACCAGGCAAATGGCTCTCCGGTTGCAATTGCAGAGTCTCTGCACAATATGGGAGTTCAGAGGTAGCTGGAAGTCCTGCCAGGCCGATCGCCTTCAACAAATCTTCGGTGGTCTTCAGGTTAAAGCCTGGTCACAATTCAGTGGCTTAATTTGCTCTCCAAATTCGGATTCAGTCCAAAAAAAGTTCCCTCTCAGGAACAGCAGGCAGGCATGCAGGCCAAACTCAGGCCTTTCCACAGTTCTCCCATGTGAATCACTATGGATTGCTGCTCGAACTATCTCGAGCTGTTACTTCTTCACTTCCCAACTCAGATCTAACTGAAACTGCAAGCAGTGTACGACTTTCCCCAAGATCCAAAAGGTGTGGTTGGCTGATCTGTCTGTCAGTCACAACAAGGGCTCCCCCTCCAGGTTATTTTAGGTGCCAAAATCCCCAAACTACAATTCCTACAAGTTTTGGCCCTACCAAGCCCCTGTAGGCAGGCTCCATTTTAGAGTCCCAAATGTACTGATTGGCCCATTCTGACAGTCCAGGACCAAGATGATGGAAACAAACAGAACTGTCCATGCTGCAAAGAGGGCAAGTTAGAAAAAATTGCAATATTATTACTACTCTAACAAATGATCAGCAAACAAGTACATCTTCTAACAGAGCTCCCTCTCATATTAATTATGACTGTAATCCAGGCAGTTCTCAAAGAGACAGTACACAGCGGCTATACAGGCACACTCTGGCAATACATTTAAACTGCTAAAACGCAGAACACCAGCCTGGCAGTGAGCATTTAGGCAAGCTCAAGGAAGACTTTTCGGGAACCCCCATTTGTAGGGGGGTTACATGGGTGCTAAGAATGCACCCTCACCCCACTGAAGGCAGGGCAGCTATACTCAGCCACCTGCCCCTGATCGTATGTCACACATTCTAAAATGCAGTCCCTGGTGTGTAGTGGCACCCCCACCCATCCGATCACCCATCTTATTGTCTAGAATGCAGTCTGTGGTGTCTAGCGGCACCCCCCATTCCCCAGTTGCCTGTCATATATTCTAAAATGCAGTGTCTAGTGGCACCCCCTAAACACCCATTCCCTAGTATGTAGCATTACCCCTGGTATCCAGTGGTTCCCCCTACCCCCCCAATCACCCGCCATACATTCTAAAATGCAGTGCTTGATGTCTTGTGGCACCCCCCTTCACCTGATCACACATCCTTCGTTCTAAAATGTAGTCCCTGGTGTCTAGTGGCACCCCAAGCCCCCACTGACCCATTCCTTGGTATGTAGTGTTATCCCTGGTGTCCAGTGGTTCCCCTGATTGCCAGTCATACAGTCTAAAATGCAGTCCCTGGTGTCTAGTAGTGCCTTTCACCACCCCAATCACCCATTCCTTAGTCTGTAGCGTTATCCCTGGTGTCCAGCGATTTCCCCCACTCCACCAATCACCCGTTGACCTAAGTACATGTAATCATTGGTGAGCCAGTGCGCCACCCCCCCCCCCACACCTGCACTGCTCAAAGTGTCCCTATGGGCTATATACAGTCAAGGTCCATTTCAGGGGAGTGCAGTTTTGGTTAGTGCTCTGCCGACATGGTCCAATAGTCAGTCAGATAGTGCTGGTCCACTGTCTGACTGAATATAGCAGCCGCCGCGTCTGGCACCTGCAGAACTGTTTGTGTCATAGGGGGCCTTGAAGTCCTTATGAGGTAAGCTGCTGCCCCCACCTTAAGGAAAGTACTGAAACTGATGATCTTTAAAATAAAGTAATCTGGTTAATTTGAGAAATTTTTGCAGAAGTACAAGGGCCAAAATTTAGGGGAAAAATAAATATGACCCCAAAGATGTTAATACCCTGTGTACCAACTTTTTATTTCTTGTTGTTTCATTACAAAATTTAAATCATGAGATCACAGTCTAAATGAAGAAGTGGAACTACTGGCCGGCCTGGCAGTACTACTGCTCGTGATACTGACGACCTATGTTTGGAAGTGAATCCGGGAGGAAGGGGAGATCGAGCATCCGTAAGACTGCTGTTCTCCTTGGCGGGGGGGGGGCAGAGCCTGATGCTTGCTTGACCCCTGGGGGATGGGCAACCTGGGCCAGAAGTTTGGGAGGTGTGGCAGAAGTTTGCGTATGTCACATGGGAGCACGTGACATGCGCCATCACGTCCTTGCATGCCACACCTCCCAGGGAACAAGAACATGGAAAATGCTGGTGGCAGGATGCCGTCAGATGCTTGCTGGCCCCACACCTGACTAGCTAGGCTTGTCAGCCTAAACTGGATCAGGTCCTCATTGGGGACTGGGAATTCCCACCAACCCCACCGGAGGGGCGGGGTAACCCCTGGGGAAGACGGTTGGTGAGAAGTCGCGGCGCAGGTCAGGATGACGGGGCTGGGTGCCTGCCCAAAGGAGAACCATCTGGGAAGGGCAGAAGGGGGGTAAAGAAGACATGGAACCAGACCTTTAAAAATTAATATAGATGTGTATATTAACACCTCCTTCCTGTGTTCCTCCTTTGAGCCAACCAACTCCCACCATTGCTAATGCACCTCCAGCAAGACTCCTCTTGGTTCTCTGAGAGGTACACACCACTCCTTCAGTTCTGTGTTCACATGGGGTAGAGACATGCAGGGGAGCACTGCAAGTATTCGGGGGGGTCTGGGGCATTAGAAGTGGAGAGCTTTATGGAGTACAGACCCTCAGGCGGGGGGGGGGGTTAGGACTAGGCAGCCGTCATCTGACACAAAGGGTATCATTTTCACCTATTCACCCATCCTCTTGGCACTCAAGTCCTATTGTTGAGACATTCCTAGTCACCAGCCATTTGGGGCTGGGGGTGAAGATGTCTGGTGTTGTCATCAGAGTAGTGGAAAAAGGCTCTGTCGATGTAGGGGTGGAGCCGAGCGTTATCCAGTCACCCAGTGACCTGCCTTTTCCAGCTAATTCTCCCATAAATCAGTTAGAGTTTGCAGGGCTGCCCCAATGCTGGCACCCCAGATAACAGTACATCACAGCCTGCGCCCTCTTGACAATGCGCTCTCAACTGCAGCACCACCTGTATTTATCCAGGTGACTGTAGTGTGTCGAGAATTGCAGTCCAGTCCAACTTCAGATAAAGGAGGACAGTGTCCTCTGGGATACTCTGTGTTCCTCATGCCTGCCCACTGCAATGTCACACACTCAAAGCTCAGTTCACCAACATTTTCTTTCTTTGCAAGCAGTAGTCAGTGTTACAGTATAAACTGTGTATTTATACCTTTCTCTTGTATATTAGATTGCCCTTTTGCACGTCTAGTGGAATGGCCTGTTCTACATTTTCTGTCTGCTGTAATATTTTATTTAGATCTGAAGTAAAGGAAAACTCCAATAAATATTGCTTCCTCTGGTTTCTATCTGTATTCTTGGGTGTTTTTTAACATTGATAGTTCTCGCCATGTGTTTAAATATAACTGTGCAGTTAGCCCTTCCCTTCCCTGATACAAAAACAGCAGATTCAGGATTTAACAGAAACATACTGTATTTGTAGATGTCACCTTCAGACAATTAAAAAAAAAAAAACAGTGTTTGTTAAACTAGCTAAACAAAGTACTGAAGCTGTGAGAGGATCCTTTAAAGGTCAGATATACTACAAAAATGTGTTTCTATCCTACTGTGTATTTAGAAAACCAATTAGAAGCATAATTCCAGTGCTGTCGTGGCAGAATGCTGTGAAACATCTGTAATAAATATGCCTTATACAAAGGGTCTGTATTTAAAAAAAAAATACCATTTCTATTTCTTGCTTGGGTGCCATCAGCAAGTGCCTCAAAGTGCACTGGGTTATCTCTGGAGACAAGTGAGGGGTCTTATGAATGTATAGTCACAGAAATAAAATATGGGGGGATCCCAGATTCCTAAAATTATTTGGATAGCTGGAGAGGATAGCTCCGAGATCAAAGGAGCAACCTCTTTCACTTGATTTCACCAGTTTGTCACAGTAGATTATATCTAAAAAGACTGGATGTAGTAGACCATGGGATTTTATTTTTATCTTAATGCCAATTTCAGGAAGCGGAAACCGGAGCATCACTATGAATATTTTGCTTGTTACATGGTATAATCTAACCATGCCTCGCTGGGGTTTTGTGTATGCATTTTTTTTAATTTGAGGGAAGGAGATTCTGAATTCCAAAAAGTTTAGGCAGTGTGTTATATAGTGGAGAAACAGCAGCGATTTGATATCACTGTGCTAGCTTTTCTGTACAAAGAACTAAACAATATGAAAGAACTGTGAATTGTTGTAGTGTATGATAACCTGGTGTAACTGGGTCGCTGTGGGTGTTGAGGTTACTATTCCTGCCTTGTTGGCTCAAACAGGTGAGAGACCTGTGTCAATAAACTCCTGATTGGGGGAGGAGGTCATATCCAAGGCTTAAAGTTATGTGTGTGGTGCCTTCACCCAGAAAAAAACATTTTTAAGTGGGTCTGGTGTCAGTATGTTGCAACCCCCTAGGATGCAGTACCTCCCTAGTGAGCATGCGGTTTATACACTAAAACAATAAGCACTCTGACAAGGACTCTAACAAAAGAACAGTCAGATTTATTTAGGACTGCAGAGCCCTAAAAGGGAGAAAACAGGTTAGGTACAGTAAATAACTAGGTAGTCGGAATAAACTCTGGCTGATTTCACTGGTGGTCTTGAAGGACCAGCCTACAACATCAAGGGCCGATTTTCAGTTGCAGCGAAACAGTATTAATCTGGGGCTGTGCTTTAGGTGCCCATATAGTCTCTGCCCTTTAACAGTGTTCTCCCCTAAACCACTCATAACACAGTATGGTTGCTGTCACCCTGCCCACCAGTACTGGGGCACTACCCTGTCCCTTCTGGTACCAGTTTGTAACCTGTAGATCTTACTTCGAGAGGGCTGTTGCAGTAGGTAATTACATATAGGTAATTACATATAGGACTGACACCGGCAGGCGGCAGGACCCCACGGAAAAATTTCTAGCTAGCAGTCCCTGGCGAGGGACCGCCCCCACGTCAGGTGACCAGTGTCAGGAGACATCGGTATAAAGGGCGATCCCTGGCGCCCGCTTCAGTTCTTTCGCTGTTAGCTGGTGCAGCTCTCACGGAAAGTTTGTTGCTTCGTCAGCCTACCCTTCGTCGGTTTTTACCGTAGTATTTTTATTTTTTCGATTAACATCAGGTACATCGTCGGTGTATGTCATCCCCTACACCCTCTGAGCACAAAAATAAGTGCGACTCATGCGGCGCCCAACTCCCGCACAAGGACGGCCATTCCCTGTGCCTGTTCTGCCTAGCCCCTGATCACCCGGTCGAGAAGTGCTAGCACTGCCTCAGCTTCAACGCGGCTACCCCGGAAAAGGTGGCAGCAATCCCTGGAAGCCCACATTTTGATGAAAAAGATGAGTTCGATGGAGAAGGAGCTCAAAAAACTGAGGCAGGCGTCCACTTCCCCCGAAGGCCATCAGAAGAAGAAGGATAAGGAGAGGCACCGGGACAAGGGGCTTCTCTACCACGTCTCCCTTAGGAGCCTCCGGGTCCCAGGTAATGTCCCCTCCGGGGGACCGCTCCTCAATGGCCGCCTCGGAGGTTTCTGAGGGGGTGTCGGCCCGCCTGTCTAGCTCGCACTTAGGCCTTTTGGAGGCCTCTGCCCCTGGTTCGGCCGCAGGTTCACGGCCTACTGGCATGGGCGACTCTGATAAGCCGGGCGTCTGCTTCTCCGAGGTCCACGCGGAGAAGGCCAGTAAGACACATGACCCTGCGGGGCAGCGCGCGGCCCCTCTCCCATCGGACCAGGCCGATCCTTCTCCTCGATCTGCCTCCGGTGAAGGCTCCCATAAGCCGCACGCCGGCTCCTCCGGCACCCGCCAGGAGCTCGCCATAAAGCCGCACGTTGGTTCGCCCGACACCCGGTCGACGACTAAACCGACGACTGACCTCCCTACGTCCATCGTTCCAGGTTCTCCGCAGTGTTTGCTGTCATCCGGGGACCCAGAGTCCCCCCAGCCTGACCCTGGGGATTTTTTTCCCTCCATCCCCGGGCAACGCTGGGGACCTTCCTCCATCGGACCGTCCTCCTGTAGGTGAGCCAGATCTGACATCAGCTCCCCGGACGCCGGCCCCGATGCCGGTTCTACCGACTCCGGCCGACATCCCTTTTCCGGATGTCGCCTCACCACCGGGCCCTCCAACTTGGATCTGCCCGTGAGACCGCTGGCCGGGCCGTCTGCTCCAGCAGCTCCTCCGGCTCCCGGGTACCCTCCGTCCTATCCGACGCCGACGTACCCGAAACCACAGTATCCGGCGCCACAGTACCCGATGCCAGTCTTTCCGACATTGCACGTGGTTGGCCAGCAGTGGTGCAGTGTTTGCAAATGAAACCCCCACACCCCAGTGTTTTTTAACCCTAACTGGGTATTTGCAAATTCTGATGAGACAACCTAATCTATAAAATCCTTTCCCAAACCATAATACACAGTTGTTGTAGTTGCAGAGTAAGTGCTCAGTTTACTTCTCAGAATGGGGGATCTACCTTGATGCATGGGGTGATGGCACAGCTCCCAGCAAAGTCCCTCTCTTGCTAGTTTTACTCTGTCTTCTTCCTCAGTAGTGCAGGTGTCTGGTGTCAGTTGGTTACTGGCAGTCTCACTGTGACTCGTCTTGTCTTTCCTGACCTCTGCATTCAGCAGACGATCCTACATTCACATGGGGCAGTTAAGCCTGTGAATGCTCGGTTTTGTCCACCCCACCCTGTACATCCTGGCATCCAGTCCATAGGGGTGGTGATAAACAGTACCGAGTGGTAGCACTGGCTGTCCAGCTTCTTCAGGCTAGCTGCTGTTACAGTTCAGCTAGGGCAGGCTGGAGCAGAGCAAAAGGCTATCAGTAGAGCTGCATCCTTTGACTTTCACTTGTTTGCTGGGCTAGCACGCAATTTCAACCTTGTTGTAGCTCCTCTCCTCTTTCGCTAAGACACACAGTCTGTCTCTGCAGCAACTCCACCAGTCTATTTATCACTGCAGTCAGAGCAAGACAGCCAGTAACCAACTGACACCAGAGGCCTGCACTACTGAGGAAGGAGACTAGAGTAAAACTAGCAAGAGAGGGGCTTTACTGTGAGCTGTGCTATCACTCCTGTGCATCAAGGGAGATCCCCTAGCTGAACATGGTCCGCAGAGGGCCTCCCTAGGGAAGCCACACGGTAAGGCCTAAGAGCAGTATGGCAGAAGCTATTTTATTTGGCATCATGAAATTTATTGTTTTGTTATTGTACTTGTTACTGTGGATCTTATAGTACAGCGCCCAGAGTTGCAAGAGATAGAGCGCTATATCAAATAAAAGATTGATTGACTGATTGATTGATTGATTGACCTAAGGGATGCTAGAACAGCCCATGCTGCTCACTGGGAATAACAGCTCACCATTGGTACACTCAGCTGCCAGTCACTCGGGGGGCCAGGCTGGAAGTTCATCACTCGGCAGGCAGTTGGCTGGAAATTCTTGACAGCAATCCTCCAATATCTCAGGAGCTCCATGTGACTCCCCTTCCAGGCCATGCAGTTTGATTTTCTTATGTGCATCCCCTGACCCCTGCTTCTGTTGTGATGGAGTCGGTGTTCACATAGATGGCTGGGACCTGTGTGGCTGTGAGGCACTGCCTCAAATGTTCATTTTCTGAAGGGCTTCTGCCATGAAGCAATTTTCTTATACCCCCTGTGTGCCCTAGGTTGTTGTGCCTAGTGTCCAGTTTAATCAGGGCTTTGGCAGGAAGACCCCTGCTCTATCATTCATGCCAGTTGCACTAGTCTGTCGGCAGCACACACCCACATCTAGTGTGCAGCAGGAACTGCAGAAGACACAGGATGCTCTAAAGAAGCAACTCTCCTCCCTCTTGGTCCAGTCCCCAAGTTGCAGCGAGAATCTAAATTGGGTCACCACCGGGAGCAACAGTGCGGGCAGCAGGTTCCATGAGGTGGGCTCCATGGAGTTCTGCTAAGCTTCATATTGGATGGTTAGACAGGGAAAATACAGAAGGCATAACATCTAATTGATTGTTTGTAGAGATTACAAGTTGACATAACAAGGGAGGAACAGACAGGTTTTAATTGGCCTTGATATCTGCTACAGGCAATATTTCCTTCTTTCACAAGATGGGGGGAGGGGGGTCCTACTAAATTTTTCCTTGTATTTTATGTCAGTCAAGCAGCAGTGAACCACTGCTGGATGGACTGTGTCGTAAATTCTATGATTTTGTGAAAACATTTCTACTCTGGTTTGTTTTTGTTTCTATTTTTATCTTTTTTTTTTTTCAATTTAATTTGATTAACCCTTAGGCTGCTGACAGAATTAGGAATTCTGGACTGATCTATCAGTCCGCGGCTCTGCAACGGTTACATCTGTTTTTTGATAGACAAGATTTGATTCGTGAATGTCATGCTAGTTTTAGAAATGAGAGATTGACCGGGTTAGAGTGTGAAAATTGCTTACCACAGGACATGTACAGTGTCTTGGTGTTGAGACATCAAGGTTGGGGCTTGGTTGAGGCATTGACGTGCCAATTAAGGATGGTATGATGCCACTGTTGTCTTGTCAAGGCCCATCAACAGAGGTAGTCCTGCCCCCTTTTGAGGGACAGTCTCAACTCCCAGGCTGTGCTAGCGTCATTTTCTGAAATAATTTGATGCATCTTGCCAAAGATTGCCAATGTAGGCATTTATTCTGCCATTTGGGCCTTCTGCTACATATCCCCTGTTGATGATTATCCACACCAGGGGGAGGACATAGACACATTACTGATAGAAGATATAGAAAACATGACCGCTAAAGGGGAGGTTCTGATAATGGGAGACTTCAACATGCCAGATACAGATTGGTCAAAACCAGCAGGAACATCTGCCAGAACTATAGTGGATTCATTGCAGGGGGAGGGCCTCAAACAACTAGTACAACAATCTACAAGAGACAGAACTATCCTAGATCTACTACTGACTAACAGGGAAAGGATCACAGATCTCCAGGTAGAAGGTCACCTGGGGGCCAGTGACCATCACGTGGTATGGTTCAATTTGGCCACTAGAACTAAATCATCACATTCCAAGGCAAAAATATGGGACTTCAAAGGAGCTGACTTTGATAAGATGGCCAACAGAGTTAAGCTAGCCCTGGCAAAAAGAAATACGGGTAAGGGGGTACAGGCAAAGTGGGCAAGCATTAAGGATGCAGTACTTCAAGCAACATCCCATTGTGTTAGAGAGAAAAGGAAGTACAAAAGAAGAAGGAAACCACTTTGGTTCTCAAAATCAGTAACAGAAAAAGTCAGAGCCAAAAGGCTGGCCTTCAAGAAATATAAGGGAGCACAGCAGGATGAAGATAGGGAGGCATACCAAACTTCTGATAGGGAAGCAGGGACGGCAGTAAGGCAGGCAAAGGCCCAAACTGAGGAAACACTAGCATGAACAATAAAAGAAGGTGACAAGACTTTCTATACATACATTAGTGAAAGGAGAAAGTCCAGAGGGGGTATTGCTAAGATCAAAGGGGATAAGGGGGCGTGTGAGGAGGAGGAGGACCATGTAAAAGCACCTATCCTAAATAGATACTTCTGCTCAGTATTTACTGAAGAGAAGGTATGGCAGGGCCCACAGCTCAGCACAATGGATACAGGGGGGAGGGAGGTGTACACTAGTCCCTTCACAAAAGAAAGGACCCTACAAGAGCTCGATAAGCTCAGGGTGGACAAGGCAATGGAACCTGATGGCATACATCCCAGGGTACTAAAGGAGCTAAGGGTGAAACTAGCAGAGCCATTATCAGAACTGTTTAGTGAGTCTTTGAGCACAGGAGAGGTACCAGAAGACTGGAGAAGGGCTCACGTGATCCCGCTCCACAAGAGTGGTAGCAGGGAGGAGGCAGGGAACTGCAGACCAGTCAGTCTTACCTCAGTAGTGAGCAAGATTATGGAGGCACTCCTTAAGGAAAGGATTGTGCAACACCTGGAATCCATAGGAGCACAGGATCCAAGACAGCATGGGAAGGTCCTGTCAAACGAATCTCATAGATTTCTTTGACTGGGTAACCAGAGTGGTGGACCAAGGGGGGGAGCAGTTGATATCGCCTACCTTGACTTCAGCAAAGCTTTTTATACCGTTCCATATAGAAGATTGATTAATAAGCTGGGTAGACTCGGGTGGGTCAGAAGTTGGTCAACTGGGTGGCAAACTGGTTGATGAGCAGAAAACAGAGAGTGGTAGTAAACGGTATACAGTCAGAAGAAATGCAGGTCACAGGTGGGGTACCTCAGAGATCAGTCCTGGGGCCAGTCCTCTTCAGTATCTTCAACAGTGACATTGCAGATGGACTTGAGGGTAAGGTTTGTCTGTTTGCAGATGACACCAAGATCTGCAACAGAGTAGATGATCCAGATGGGGTGGGCAGAATGAGAAGAGATCTGGATAAACTGGCAAAATGGTCGGAACAGTGGCAACTGGGGTTTAACGCAAAGAAGTGCAAGACCATGCACACAGGGAAGAGAAACCCTGAAGCCACCTATAGGCTTGGAGGGGAGTTGCTGGCAATCACAAGGGAAGAAAGAGACTTTGGCGTCATCATCACAGATGACCTGAAATCATTCAAGCAGACCACTAAAGCTGTAGGTAAAGCTAGCGGGATGTTGGGGTGTATTAGTAGGGGTATCACAAGTCGGAAGAGGGAGGTAATTATCCCTCTTTACAATACACTAGTTAGGCCCCATCTGGAGTACTGCGTGCAGTACTGGAGGCCACACCTTCACAAGGACATTAACCAAATTGAGGCAGTCCAGAGAAGGGCAACCAAAATGGTGCAGGGACTGCATCAGAAAACATATGAGGACAGATTAACGGAGCTCAATTTGTATACCCTAGAGCAAAGGAGGGATAGAGGTGATATAATCGAAACACTCAAACACCTAAAGGGCATTAACAAGGTGAAAGACTCTAACATGTTTCAATATAAGAAAAATAGCAGGACAAGAGGACACAGGATGAGATTAGAGGGAGGCCGATTAAGGGGTAATGCGAGGAAGTTCTTTTTCACAGAAAGGGTGGTGGATGCATGGAACGGCCTACCTCAGTAAGTGGTTGATATAAATACAGTGCTGGGCTACAAACAGGCATGGGCTAGGCATAAGGGAGCAATACAGATGAGTATGAATAGATTGGCCATTGACAGAGGAAAGGCCGATGGCACATTCATAAGGTAGAAAAAGAAATGGGCAGACTAGATGGGCCTTGCGGTCCTTATCTGCTGTCAACTTCTGTGTTTCTATGATGTGCTCCAATAGCATGACACAGATTCCTGTCTATCAGCTACTGCTTGTGTCGCTGATCCATTTTGTAGCTCCTATCATCGCTCGCTTTGATGATGACTAACTGGAATATAATCCTGTTGTCATGGACTCAGAGGAGGATTTAGAGGAGGAATACGAGGGAGAAGCTTTTCTGGAAAGCCCACTTCACTCTAGTTTATCGTCTCATCCTGTAGTAAGGACTTGGTGGTTTATATCCCAAGACCCCCTTCCGAGGACCCATCTTTCCAAGCCACGATGCAGTGAATGCAGTCTGCCATGGGCTTTGATGTGGAAGAGGAAGATTTCAGTAAAAGGTATCTCATGGAAGTTTTGGAGATGTCATGTTTCCCCTCCATTATTATTCCACCTGTATATCCTGCATTAGAGGATGCTACTTTTGCTGCATAGTACAGATCAAACTCACTGCTTGCAGTCCCTAGAAAGGCTGATAATCAGTATCCTGCACCATCTGCCAAGCCTTATTTTGCTAACCAGTCAGAAACGGACTCTGTGGTCATCGTGGTTGCTTGTGGTACGTCTTGAGCCCCTAGGCATATACAGTGTGAGTACTTTACCTCCTGATAAGGAATCAAGGAGGCTGAATATGATGGGAAAACATACTTATGCATCTGTACTGTCAGACCTTAGGATTGCAAACTACCAGGCCCACATGATGAAATATCAGAACAGCCTGTGGAAAGCTGCTCATACTGTGGCTCAGGCTTTGCCTGATGGCTCTGCCAGGACTGATCTGCTTAAAACATTGTCTGATGGTGCTGAAGTTGGCAAACATCTGCTACATTTGGCTTACGATGTCTGTGATGCTTCTGCTACGGCTGCAGCTTCTGGTATTTGCATGAGGAGATATTCTTGGCTTACAGTTGCTGGCTTTGACAGTGATATGCAATAGTCAGTTTTGAATGCTCCCTTTAAAGGGTCAAAACTGGCTATGATGTTGAAGAGACCCTACGTGGGCTTCAAACTTCAAAAAATGACTTTAAGGTCTGTGAAGTTCCTCTATCTCACTCCTACTAGAGGTTGTGGTTGGGGCTGCTTTCGTCTGCCTGCTGCCCAGGGTAGTCAGTCGTGCTTACCATCAGAAAAGCTGTGGTTGGGGAGGTGGCCCCCTTCCAGGTCCCCTCCCCCCCGGTGCCCCATGCAAAAGCACCCAAAGGAATTGGTTCCGGTGGCCCCATCACCCCAGGTTCTGCCTGACTCTCTTTGATCTCTCCCGCCACCTCCGCTCCAGGGATGGGGGTGGTGGGGGGAGCAGTATCTCCCAGCTTCTGAAACAGTGGCAGGAGATCACTACGGATGAGTGGGTTCTGGAGATAATTGCAAGGGGGTATGCTCTGGGGCTGTGTGTTACAAATCCTTCCAAATCATCCTCTACTTCCTTCCTTTTATCCTTCAAGCCATTTGTCCCTTCTGAAGGAAGCTCAGTCTTTATTCCAAAAACATGCCATAGAACCTGTTCCTCCTTAGGAGAGAAACAACGGGTTCTATTCTAGATACTTCCATCAAATCAGATACTCTTCTTCTACACTCGCCCTCTCCTCAGCCCTTCATAATTTCTTCTCTTCAAATTGTACCTGCTCTTCGACTACGTTAGCATATGATGGTAATCAAGACTGTTACTCCTGTCCTTACACTATAAACCGTGTTTGGACATTAATTTCTTTCATCCCTCCTCATCTCCTATACTGGCTTAAAACACCTAACTTGTACTCAAATTACGGACTACAACTCCATATATATGTATGTACTGTTTAGTTATGTACCTACTGTGCCTTAGAGTAGTCATGTACCTGCTATGTACCACAATGTATTAGATGTATCCTGTTATTGATTTTATGTCTGTATTACTCTAGTATGTGTGCTATTGTACTCCCCTTCCCTCTCCTCCAGGACACAGCGGGAGATGAGCAACTTAATTGCTCAGTGTGCTTTTCTAGTGAAACTTTTCAGTAAATAAAAATAAATAAAATATTTCCTAGTTCTGAAATGGGCAGTGGATCTGTATCCTGTGTTGGATCTCGGGGATTTCAGCCTGTACATCGAGTACAGAAAGCTTAAAATGATATCCGTGCAAGTTCTGATTCCCCTTCTACAAACGGGGGACTGGCTTTGTTCTCTGGACATGATGGATGCATACCTTCATGTCAGGATCAGGAAATCCCACAGACAGTACCTCCAGTTTATGCTGGAGGGTGAACACTGTCAGTTCAAAGTATTGCCCTTTGGCTCTCCTCTGCACTACGGGTCTTTACCAATTGCTTGGCAGTAGCTGCAGCAACCCTTCACAGGGAAGGCCTGTATGTATTCCCCTATCTGGACAACTGGCTCATGAAGGCCAGCTCCAGGGAAGGTCTGCTACATACCTGGTCTCAGACATGAATGTTTTTCAACAACGTGTGGGTTGGCGTGAATGTGTCAAAATCTGTGTTGACTCTGTACCAAAGACTGCAGTACGTAGGTAGTGGCAGTGTTGGACACAGAGAAGGGATGTGCCGTCCTGCCACAGAACAGGGCAGACACTTTGGTTTCTCAGGCACACTTGGTATACAGGAGCCACTATGTCTCTTGTGTGAACAGTGTTATGTCTCCTGGACCTCATGGCTGTGACCACAGTGACTGTGCCACTGGCATGTCTTCATATGAATATTCTTCAGTGGACACTCGAGGTCCAGTGGGATCAGTTGATGGATGAGCTGGACCAAGTGGTTCTTGCCACATCTCCTCTTTGCAGACTGTTGTTGTGGTGGATTGATCGTGACAACCTACTGAAGGCTGTTCCATTCCTTGTACCAGCTCTTGTACAGATCCTCCACATGGATGCCTCAGGCTCCAGCTTGGGTGCTCATATCAACCCTTAACAGACTCTGGGATTATGGACCGAGGTGGAGGCTGAGCTGCGCATAAATGAGCAGGAAATGCAGGCTGCTCTACACAGCCTCCAGGCTTTTCAGAATCATCTCTGCCCTAGTACTCTGCTAATCCAGATGGACAGCGTCAGTATGATGCATTAAATCAGCAGGCAGGGGGGAGGGGGTTACTCACTCATATCCCTTATGTGGGGAAATAATGAGGGTATGGTATTAGGCTCTGTCTCACAGCCTTCAGCTGTCAGCCGTGTTAATTTCAGGTCTCAAAACATCCTGGCAGACAGGTTAAGCAGGTCCCAGTCGATGGTTCATGAATGGGACGTGTTGTCCTCTATGATAAATGACCTCTTCCCAAGATGGGGTCATCCAGAGTTGGCCCTTTTTATGTCCCTGCACAATGCAAAATTGCCACACTTCTGTTTGCTCACTTCAGAGCCTGGAGTTCTTTTGTCAAAACAAATTGTCCCTCTCCTAGAAAGGGAGATTCCCATACACACCCCCACCCGTCTTCTAATACTGAGGGTTCTGCTCAAGCTGCGGGTGGAGAGTGCCAGTGTCATCCTCATTGCTCTGTTCTGGCCTAGCAAGATATGATTTTCACTCGTTCAACATCTGGTGATGGTCCCTTACCTCTGTGTCAGTATCTTTTGTCACAGGGCAGGGGTCTCTGGTCCATCCGGACCAAGGTTGCTTATTTACTGCTTGCAGCTAGGAAGCCTTCTACCAGACATACTTGAATGTGGACCCTTTTATGTGTCCTGTGAATGCTGTATTGGAATACTTGCTTTCCCTGTCTGACTGTGGCCTGCAGTGTTCCTGCATTTGGCCACTCTATCAGCTCCCCATATCCCTATTGATAGTCATACAGTTGTCCAATTAGAGGTGTCCCATATGTTTCTGAGCGGTAGTCTTCATATGAAACCTTCAGCCATAATCCAGTCCCACCTTGGGACTTGAATTTTGTTCTTGTGAAATTGATATTGGCTCCTTTTGAACCTGCCATGGGTTGTGGCAGGCTCAGAAGTTGCCTGTCATAGAAAACATTGTTTTTAGTTGCGATGCCATCTGCTCAGAGGATTTCTGAGCTTCAGGCTATAATGCATTAGCCTCCTTATTTGATTTTTCACAAAGACAGCCTCTTAGTGTACAAATTCTAAATTTCTACTGATGGTGCTTTCTGAATTTACACTAAATCAAACATACTAACATACTATTTGCCAGCAGATTAGGCCTTACGGTCTATTAAGTCTGCTCGAACCTTAGATCCTTAGTTGGGTGCCGAGGCCCTCCCATCCCTTGTGCTCCAGAAACCCCTATCATCCATCCCCACCCCCCTGGGACAGGCCATCATCTGATTCATCCACTTTCTGTGTCTGTCCCACCCTCTCTTGAAGCCCTCCACTGTGGATCTCTGAACCAGCTCGCCAGGCAGTGCATTCCAAAGGTCCACCACCCTCTCAGTGAAAAACCTCCTCCTCTTTCCCCCCTCACCCTTCCACTTTCCAACTTCAAACCATGCCCTCTGGTGATACCTCCCTGCTTTAGTCTAAAGATCCCCTCCATGTTTACCGTATTTATTCCCTTGAGGTGTTTGAAGACCTCAATCATGTCCCCCCTGTCTCTCCTCTCCTCCGATGAAAACAGGCAGAGCTCCTCAAGTCTGTCCTCATACGTCATATCCCCTAGCCCTCGTATCATCTTAGTTGCCCTCCTCTGTACCCTCTCCATGAGCTGTATGTCCCTCTTCAAGTGTGGTCTCCAGTACTGTACACAGTACTCAAGGTGTGGTCTAACCAGTCCATTGTACAGTGGCAGAATCACTTCCTTGCTCCTAGAGGTGATCCCCCTTACGATGCATCCCAACATCCTGTTTGCCTTGCTAGCCGCTCTCCTGCACTGCTCAGAGTTATTCATACATGCATCCACCATGACCCCTAGATCTTTTTCCCCTATTGAGGCCTCCAGCGCCTCCCCTCCCAGGGTGTACCTGTGTTTAGGATTTCCCCGACCAAGATGCAACACCTTGCACTTGGTGATGTTGAAATTTAATTTCCGTGAGTGAGCCCAGCTTTCCAGGGTGTCCAGGTCCCCTTGCAGGGCCAACCTCCCCTCTTCTCCCTCAACTACTGCTCCCATCTTGGAGTCATCCGCGAAGAGACTCATTTCACACCCTATACCCTCCCTGATGTCCGATATGTATGCTTTAAACAGGATCGGACCCAGGACTGACCTCTTCGGTACCCCACTACCAACCTGTCTAGGGTTTGAGAGCTCCCCACAGACCACTACTCTCTGGGTGCATCCAGCTAGCCAGTTTTCAATCCATCTGACCATCAAAGGGCCTACTCCTAACCCCATCAGTTTCTCCACCAGACCATTGTGGGGGACAGAGTCAAGCACCTTGCTGAAGTCTAAGAATACTACATCCACAGGCTTTCCCCTCTCCAGTTCTGGCGTTACCCATTCGTAGAACTCCACAAGATTGGTTTGACATGATCTACCTGGCACAAACCCATGTTGCCGACTATCCAGACCTCCCACCTCCTCCAAGTACACCCCAATCGTTCCTTTAGTATACTGTCCATTAATTTTCCCACCACCGAGGTCAAACTGATGGGTCTATAGTTACCTGGTACTTCCCTCGACCCCCCTTTATGGATTGGCACCACTTGTGCCTCTCGCCAATCCCTAGGTACCCTCCCTGTCTCAAGTGACCTGTTGAAGAGCTCCGCCAGGGGTGCAGCCAGTATGTCCGCCAATTCCCATAGTACTCTCGGATGAATGCCATCCGACCCAGGAGATTAGTCTTTCTTTAGGGCCTTGAGGGCTAACCACACCCTTTTGGCGGAGATAGCATCATCCGACCCCTCCCCCTTACTGACCTTTTTACCCTTATCCAGATGTGACACCCCTGGGGTACCTCTCCCTCTTGCTCCATTTCTGTTGCTCCCCTGATCCCACTCACTGCCGCTTCTATTCCCTTCGTGCCTTGCTTTGTAGATATCCCATCCCGCTCCCTAGTGAACACAGAGGCAAAGTACTCATTAAATACCTCTGCCTGGTCCCTCGCCTCTTCCGCCCACCCTCCTTCTGATCTCAATCTGCTGAGAGGGCCCTTAGTTTTTCTCCACTCCCCAATGTACCGGAAGAACCCCCTTTCCCCTCTATGTATCCCCCTGTGCCAGCTGCTGCTCTTTACTGGACTTTACTCCCCTCACCATACGGGTGACTTTTCTAGATGCAAGATGGTACATTTCCTTATCCCTATCCCCTCTTGTTGTTTTATATTTTTTGTAGGCCACCTTCTTTTCTCTGACTGCTACCTGTACCTCACTGGACCACCAGCATGGTTTATGTGACCTTGCTCCCTTACGTTTCAACTTAGCGCAGATCCTGACTGCCTCATGAAATCCCGGTTTTATGAACTCCCATCTCCTTTCCACACTTGTCATTGATATAATCCCCTTCAAGTGATCCTTGAGAATATTTCCCATGCCCACAAAGTCTGCCCCCCTGAAGTCCACTGCCAGTGTCCTAGATCTCACCCCCATGCTTATTTGAAACCAGACAGTATGGTGGTCGCTCCCAGTCAGGGGGTCCTGTACAACCAGGTCCCTTACCAGATCCCCATCTGCCAGAACCACGTCCAGGACATGCCCCTCCCTTGTGGGCTCCATCACATGCTGTGTTAAGAACACATCCTGGAAGCCATCCAGCAGCCTCTGCTCCTTGGCCACCTTAGAGGACATGGTTCCCCAGTTTGTACCTGGCATATTTAGGTCCCCCATCAACACCACTCCTTCCCCTTTTGGTCCACACTGGGCAATGATGTTGTCCAGCAAACCATCCTCTAGAACATCACTCATCCCAGGGGGCCTATATACTTCACCCAGCTTGACCTTATCTTCTGCTGGGGATCGTAAGATGACCCATAAGGCCTCCAAGTTTCCCTCTGCCTCTTCTACCCTAGCAATTTCTATGTCATCTCTAATGAACATAGCCACTCCACCCCCTCTGCCCCCTTTCTATCCTTCCTAAGCATAGTGTACCCCCGCATGTTTAGGTCCCAGTCATGGTTTTTGTTGGCCCACGTCTCTGTGACTGCCGCCACATCCCCCCACCGAACAGCATGGCCTGGAACTCTGGCAACTTGTTTCCCAAGCTCCTGGCATTTACTAACACCAATCCCCACTCCTTATCCCTGATCATCTTTGTCAAACCCCACCCAGATTCCTTATACTTCCATCCTCCCTCTGCTCCTCCTGAAACCTCCACCCCCAGTCTGTTTCCCCCTCTCCCCCTTGGGCTTGAAAGCTACTCCCTTCATCTGGAGGAAAGGACTTCTGGTCAGCCCTTCCCTTATCCCTTCCCCCCCTCACAAGTTTAAACCCCACCTTTCTTGAATGTAGTCAGCCATCCCCTGTTTAAGGACTTCCTTCCCTAATGGAGCAAGATGAAGCCTGTCCTTGGCATATAGTCCCTTATCCTCCCAAACTCCATTCCAGTTGCCTAACACCCCCAACCCACTCTCTTCACCCCACTTACTGAGCCAGTCATTAACCTCTATGAGCTTCATTTTTTCTCCACTGAGGCCTTTGGTTGGCAATATCTCCGAAAGAAATGTTGCATCCATTATCGACAGACTCTGGCAAGTTCTTGGAACCTTGCTTGGATTTCCAAAACGCTATTTCCCTCTAGATCGTTAGTTCCCAAATGCACCAGGAAATCTGGTTTCCCTCCACAATCCCTAACCATTTCATACACCATGAACTTTGCTCTGTGCACTGTCAGCCCTGAGATACTCACTACCTTCACTTGGCTATGGCATCCACCCCCCTGTCCCTCTCACTGGATACCCCTAATCATCGAGTCTTCTAATAACAGAACCTTAACACCGCCATCATCCTTATGGTTACCTCCACTATGCCCTCTCAGCCCCCCATCCTCCCCTTTATTCATGATCTCAATTCCATGGGAGTCTTCCTGCCTTATTAGAGACCCCCTTGTCACCCTCCCCTTTCTGCCTCCCTCGTTATTTTGCCCACTTAACTCAAACCCCCTCTGAATAGGTGTCCCCTTTAACCCTCTCTTATCCGAACCATTTATCCTGGCCCTGATGGTTTCCCCTTCCCCCACACCTCCATCCTCCCCCCTTGTAATAGTACCCCTGCCTCCAGAGGCTGTATGTGGGTCCCCTTTAGCTAGGGCCCAACCTTGGTGCTAACCCCCCTGCTGAAGGGGGGCTCCTCTCCCACCTCCTTGTCTCCCAGTTTCTCTCCAGTCATGCTCTCCTCCCTCATGTCTGCAATATGTTGCATCTCCCCCATTTGCTTAACATTTATGTTTCCCCTTCTCCCTCTGGGACTATTTCTATCCTTTCCATTGCCAGTCTGTGATGCCCTATGGGTATCCGACTCCTTCCCCCCGGCCTCTATATAAGTTTCCTCATTTGCTCCAATGCCTTCCTCCCCCTCTAGGTTGCGTAGTAGCTCAAATTTATTGTGACACTCTGTCAGCCTCCATCAAGTAACCCGAGTTTCCCCTGACTGCACCTCTAAACTGCCCCTCTTCTTCCCCTCTTGCTCTGTTCACCTTAGGAGCTCCCTTCCCACAGTCTGCTGTTTTAGGCTTCCGCACAACAGCCCCTCCTGACTCTTCCCCCTCCACTCTCTTTGTATTCAGAGTGTTCACCCCGCACGCTTTCCCTTAGCATCAACATCCCTATCTAAGGGTCCTCTGTCCCTAATATCCCCCCTCCTGCTTGCTGTAACATAACGTCCTGTAATTTCAGGCGTTGCCCAGTCTCCCTCAGCCCCACCCTTCTGCTGCCCATATCCACACCGCTTATCCTTGGACACCCCCAGCTCCCCAGCTTACTCCTTAACCAATATACCTCACCCTGATACAAGATAGCTGTCTACAGAGTGGGCAGCCCCTCTCCAGGCCCAATTGAGAATTATTGCCATCCCACAGCCTGTGCAGCCTACAACCCTTCCGAAGATGCCTGCCATGGTGGAATATGGCCACCCTGTTTATCCCCTTCTGTTTATAATTGCACACCCCGTTTTCTCAGTCCCTTTCCCCTGGAATACAGTTTATATCTATACTGACTACAGTTATTTACAAACCCAATTTCAACCCCACCAATAAAGTTCCTTTCACTGATGCACCTTTCTGTATATCATCCCGAGCATGCCAGCCAGGGTGAGGCACTGCTCCATACTTTGGATGTACATAGAACATGAAGATATTTTATAACATGGAGCTGACAGATGGGTACCTGATTGGTATCAAGCCATCAGGTGACCACTGATTAATCCAGCGTATACGCACAGCAAGTGGTGAACCGTCCCCTCTGAGAGATCAGTCGACGCTCCCAATCTCGTTATTCTGCCCCAAATCCAGTCTGAGTGGCAGCCATTAATATCCTCCCTGAGAGAGTGAGAGCCGAAGCCTGTCATGTAGTGTAACACAGTGCACTGACACTGGCTGCACTGTTCAAACGTGCTGCACTGTTGTCTCTCTCTCTCTTCCGGGTGCCAAGTGTTGCCTGGTGTCATCCCCCCCCCAGTGCATTCCCGTTCCAATGCCTGTCCAGTTTGCATCAAGCAGACAGTGAAGGAGGGGTGGCACTGCTCAATTATGACAGTCTGTATCTCTGTCTCTCACTGTGTTGTGCAGAGCAGCTGACATGCCCACCCTCCTGCCCCACGGATCACCGGGGGCCAAACGCACACTGAATGGGGAAGGGGACTGCTGAGTTGTAGCACAGACCTCCGACTTGCTGTCAGACCCCGTGAAGATGGTGTGCCCAGTGACAGTATGTCCTTATCCTCCCACCTGCCCTGATGATCTGCACTCCCCATCCTGCAGTTACCGAGAGCGGGACTCCGTGCCTTTCCATGCCCCTTAGTGACACAGATGTAGTTGTGTGTTCCCCTAGGCTGTTGTTTCCCCTCCCATCCCCTCCGGAACAATTTCTCCCCACCATATCCACCAGTCACTTGCTGTCTCATCCCACAGCAGCTGTAGCTTTGTTGTACCCCACACACCAAGATGGAGTGAGAGACGCAGACAACGCAGTAAATGTGCTGCTGACGACCGCTGTGACATAATGTTGGTGACAGAAAATGGCAGAGCCGCGCACCTCAGTTATACTCCCAACATTCTCAGCGTGCACTGCTGGATTCTGCCAGTGTTCTGCACAGCCATCTTCAGTGGGTTTCTCTGAGAGCCAATAAGTGCATGTCCGGGTGACTTTCTGTATTACAGTCAGTACGCTGTTCTGTGGCAGTCTGTGTCTACTGTTGAAAGTCTGTGATTGCCACATGTGGGTCCCATAGTCAGAAAATCCTACCATGGCAATTATGTGTGAACTGGCACCGATTCTCAGCCTTAGTGAATGGCACAGGTGCATCCCTGCAATGCAGGACTGCTCTCCAGCCCAGTTATCCCCAAATGTGCCATTGCAGTGCCATGAAAACACAGGCAGAGAGAAACACACTTATAGGGATTTGGGGAGTTGTAGTGCACAGATTCTATACTGTTGTCTGTGTGTGTCGGCACAGTCCACAGAATGATCAAGAGACAGAGACTGAAGGAAACAGACAGAGAGAAAGAGAAGTACAGTGACCACCGGCACAGAAGCAAGGAATGACAAGCATGCAGTGCAGTGTGTCCTTTCTCTCTGTCTTTTTCTCTTTGTCCCTGGGCAGTACTGCCTGTATATGGTGGGGTTTTCTTTTGGTTTGCATATGTTGGTATGGAGGTACTGATTGTACTACAGTGACTTTGGGGAACACTCACTATATCTGTATGTTTGTGTATGTTGGGGGGTGTATCTCGTAGGACGTGTAACAGTGCATATTATGCACAAGAGATGTCCGAGATAATATCAGTAGTGTATCTGTGACATTTCTATGTCCATAACAGCACTCAGATCTGCATTATTTGTTCGGGACTATTTTGACAGGTGGCAGGATACAGTACCGTGATTGCTGTTTAAACAGAAGAAAAAAAAAAACAGGTTTCTGGATATTTTTTTTGTTGCTTAAACATAACCCGTGTTATAAGCGCAGTAACCCACTCCAGGATGTGCAGTTTTTGGGGATTAATCAACACCCCATGTGCTGTGAGGAGACACTGCCTGCAGTTTTGTGCCTCACAACGCACCCGGGGTGTTGATTAATCCCCACTAACCGCACATCCTGTCATGGGTTTTTGCTTACATATTGCTTGCACAAAGGAGTGCAGAAAGTCCTGTAATCTTTTTGTTTTGTTCGCCTTTGGGAAAGATGGCACTCCTGTATCTAAACAATGCCTACCCAGATGGCTGGCACATTGTATTACATTTTGTTATAGGAAGCATGGTAAGGAACTTCCTGGTGTGTTGTGACCACTTCGGTGCTTATTTTAAAAATGTCCCTGCTGCTGACAAATGTGCTGCAGCCACATGGAGCACTGTTCATTCTTTCACTAAACATTGCAGTCTGGACATTGTCTCTCAGAGACAGGCCGGCTTTAGGCTTGTTGTACTGCAAGGTCTTCTGTCTTGATTATATATCAGACTGTGCCATCCTCCCAGTTTTACTGTGTATTGCTTGGGAGTCATTCCAAATGGCGTGCCCTAATAGAGGAGGTATCCTCGAAGAAGATGTAATAGTTATGAAGAACTTACCATAACAGTAGATCGTGGAGAGAATCTCCGCCATTAGGTAATGCCATAACTTCACTTCCTTTCCCCTTTTGCTTTCACTAACAGTAATGTAACCCCTAGGTAGCGCTATCCTAAGTGCTACTATCCCTGCCTGCGTGGCTAGTTGCAAGTTAAGTGGCCTGGGTACTGAAACGGGTGCCTCCACCCGGAGGACAGGGTTTTTAGTAACAAGGCTAACCTGGGTACAGCCCTCCGGGACACTTTAACCCCCCTCTTTCCCCTCTAGTGGCTTAGACAATATGCAACAAACACTTTAACAGTAGCCCATATTCAGTATACAAATACCCACACTTTTTGCACTTACCACCAGGGTTGGTTCCACCAGTTCAACCCTGGAAACCCCATGTAAAACAAGGTAAGGCACGGCAAATAACAGTACAGTGCTTTTGGTACAAACTGGAAATACAGTCAGATTAAATGCAAAAAGAGTTGGATCTGATTTATTCAGGGGAATTGAACAAGGGGAGAGGTGTAATCAGGTTGGTTGATTTGAAAAACTGATCTAGTCAGGCAATTATGCATACACTTTTAGTCCCTGCACAGTCACACGCTCTGGGTACCCAGTTGGAAGTAAGGGGGGGCTAGCCTGGAACGTTGCCCAGGGTAGGCTGGCATCGCAGCTGGTTGGGGCCCTCCGATGAAAAGAAAAGGCATGCACAACCACACAATATTTGTAATCCAGAGCCTGAAGGCTCAGTTTGTGAAAGGAAAAACAACAATGCAGTCAGATGACACTTGAGATTTAGCTGTTGTTGCAGGGAGCTACCATGATTGTTACTCATGCTACCCAATGCAGGACACAGGAGGGACGAAATGGAGACTGCAGGTTGACATCTGGTATGCCAGGAGAAGCAGGGCCCACACGAATAACTGAAGTGTCGTTCCTGTTAGAGATGTTGAGCAGGGGGCTGATCCCTGGGCGAGTGTTTCGTTGGTGTTCTCTGCGCCTGAAGTAACAGTTCAGAAATCAGTCTGGGAAGGCTGGATGCAGCTTCCAGCAAGCGTGGCACAATTAAACAGTGGGGAACCAAATCGCAACCCAGTAACAGCACACAGCACATTTATAGTAAAGCAATCACTATACCACCATGTGGATAGCAGTCCAGCAGCAATATCAGTGTCTCTGAGCAAAATCAGGAGTTCTGTGGTGAATGGATGTCCTGACAGGCCGATAGCATACAGCAAATCTTCAGTCTTCTTCAGGTTTAAGCCTGGTCACACTTCAGTGGCTTTTCTCTCACTCAGCTCAGATACAGTCCAGAGTATGAAGCCTTTCAAAGGATTACCTCTCAAAGGACTGCAGGCAGACAGACCAAACTCAGCCTTTCCACCAATCTCCTGCGCAAACTACACAGGAGCTGCTGCTTGAATCACTCAAGCTGTTTACTCTGCAGACTCTAACTCCAGACTGCCTCACTGCAGCAGGCAGCTTGGCAATTTCCCTTCAGTCGAAAAGGTTCTGGTTGGTTGATCCATCTGTCTGTCAAAGCAAGGGCTCCCCCTTCAAGTTTGTTTTGGCCGCAAAATGTAAAAACTACAATTCCTACAGAAATTTGCTCCCACAAGACCCATGGGGACAGGCTCCATTTCAGAGTCCCCAAAGGTACTGATTGGTGCTGACTGGCAGTCCAAGCAACAAAATGGTGGTGCAATACAGAAAGTTCATGCTGCAAAGAAGACAGGTTAAACAAACTACAACACTATTGCTATTCTAATAGATAATCAGCAAAATAAGTATAGCTTCTAACAGAGCTCCCTCTGCGCAAATAGTGATGGCAGAACGGAGCGATTATCTGGCAGCCCGAGCGGGTCTCAAGCATAGAAACACTTGGCACCCTCCCAGATTAAATAAGCATGACGTTATAGGTAGCTCTTAAAGAGACTGAGCACGGAGGCATTAAGGCAGTCTCACACAAACACTTTTAAAGCTCTAAGACACAGGATACCAGCCTCGAAGTGGGCATTTAGGCACTGCCAAGGAAGACTTCCGGAAACCCCCATTTGTAGAGGGGATTACAGTAATATCAGATGCTGTGCCTAAAACCTTACTGCATGCATCCTGTCTCTAGCCCCATGGCTGTCCTTGTATGTCTGGTGCTGGCCTCATCTCCTGGTTCCCCATGGCAGGCTGTCCTCTGAGGCTAATCTCTGGTGGGGGACTGAGGAGTGATGTGGCCACCCACATTATATATGTGTAGACGCTGCACATCATTATGTGTGGCCCCTGACTAGCAAAAAGGTTTCAAGTGGGCCTGATGCCAATGGCTGATAGTTTCAAAGATGTGGACTAATGGAAGAGATTCTCTTTAGAGATCAACTATTTTAATACGTTTTTTCATAACTATTCTGTCGCTTTCCTGCTTAGTGACTATCAGTGCCTCCTTCCCGCATGCTGTATTCAGCTCCTAGGTTCCTATGCCCTAGATGCATGATTTTGCTCTTTCTGGCATTGAACCCTAACTGCCATGCTGTTCACCACTCCTCAAGTTTTCCAAGCTCCCTGTAGGAGTTCACCCTATTACAGATTTTGGTGTCTTCAAAAATTCATATGTTCTCTTCCAGTTCTTCTGCAGTGTTACGTATGAAGAAATTGAAGAGATCAGTCCAAGTACTGAGCCCTGCGGCACCCTGCTGGCCACGCTTCCCTCATTAGAGTGAATGCCGTTAACCACCACCCTCTGTCCCTTAGCCATTAACCCATTCCTACCCAATTCATCACTTTAGATGCCACCCCGAGGCTGCTCAATTTCTTTTATCAATCTCCTATGTAGCACAGTATGTAAGGCCTTGCTAAGTGACTATCTGTACCTCCTCCCCCCGTCCTATATTCAGCTTCTGGGTTCCTGTGCCCTAGGCACGTCCACTGCCCTCCCCTGTTCAATTTCCCAGGTCACCCAGGCAAAGAAGTCAATCAGATTCGACTGGCATGCCCCTCCCCTCCTCCTTTGAATCCATGCTACCTTTGATCTTGTAGCCCTTTGGATTCCAGATACTGTACCAAACTTTTCTTTAATAGGGTTTCCATTAATTTCGCCACCACTGATGTGAGACTGTCCCACATTACAATGTTGAACAAGGCAGGAAAAAGAGGCTGAAATGAGGGACATATCATAATTTTATGGTGCTGGAAGCTCAAGCCAGATAAAGAACTTTCATATTAATAAAGGTTGCTGTTGATAGAGCAACATGGATTAATCTAAATTTCTGCTTTAAAATTCCCCTGTATATTGTTGAAAAGCACTTTTTCCATTTGGGCTGGAGAGATTCTAAGTGGGAAGATGACTGACATCCCTCATAATGTGAGATAGTTGAGAAGTATGAATCCTACTGTACTATGTAGATGGCACCTTCTTCATGTGAGACCAAGGTGTTTTGAGTGGTAAAATGAGAGACGTTTGCACACTAATGTGGGACAGTTAAAAGGTATGAATCCTAATATGGAAGACAAAAAAGCACCTTTTTTATGCAGGACATGGTATCTAGGTGTTATAATGAGGGACACGCTCATTAATGTTTGAGAGAAGGAAAGTAGGAATCCCACTGTAGAACTGAACAGCACCTTCTCCATGTTACAGAGGCATTTTAGAAAACTCATTGTATCCAATAGCTCCATATGAAATCTGAACCATACATTGATTAATCTGGTACAAAATGGCCACCCAAGGTATATTTTTTATTTTTTATTTTTGTAAGAATTTTCGGAATTACAGTCCTTTGGGTCATAGACTCCTTTACAAAGGCTCCACATCAGAATAACAATGAGGAAACTTACAGACAACAATGCAATAAAGCAACCAGGTTAGATGAACAATGGAGGAGTTCAGACAAGAGTAGAAACAAAAGTTTCGTAGGGTAAGGATGACCCAGCATTATGCATATATTGCAGTATGTTAAATGTTACACACTAGTTCCAGTGGAGTCAAACATGGTAGACAGGTATACCATTAGTAGATAGTCATAACCATAGAAACGGGGGAGGGTAACAGGCCAAACCCATAGGGTGGGGGGGGGCAGGAGGGAGGGATGGTTAGGGTCAGTCACAGGCAGAGGAGTCTAGTAGGAGAGCTTTGAGATTTGCCTTCAAAAGGCAAAAATGAGTTAAGCGATAAAATACGGTTCTAGGGACGTGGATGTGATGTTCTAGCCACACTTTCTGGCAGTGTTCTCTCCCCTTTAAGATGTGCCAGAACGTCTTCAAGCTGGCTCCTCCTTCCCACTTGGGTGGTAACTCCCTTGGCTCCACCCCATGATGCCAGATTGTCCTTTCCGCTGGAAGAAGCAGGTTCCCGCTTTGCCGCTCCCACTTTGAGTAGGCCCTAGCGCTTAAAATTCTTCGTAATTACTTCCAAACTCTCTTTGAAACTCCCTTATGAGTTTTTTCTTCAGCTCAATCTTCAATCGTGACTGGAATGGACAATAAGTCCATTCCTGGGTTTCCCTGTGCCCTTGTGGGCAGAAGATGTCCAGGATCGACCTGCATGCCACATGCGTCTGCTGCCTGAGGCATGACCATGATCCTCAGGCCTGCAACTTTTGCTGCTCGTTTCACCCAGCCGTTCTGGAGGATCGTCTCGCCCACCTGAAACTGGGCCGTTCGGTGCAGTGGAACCCGCCGGTCAAATCCAAGGATGACCGTTGGGTGGTCTCTGCAGCTGCGGAGTCCGCCGAGCAGTTTGTGGTCTTTGAAGAGGAGGCAGCTCAGGCCGCGGCCCATTCCTCCTCACTTCTGACTTCATGTCGCTTCAGCTAGGCTCAAATCTAAATATAAAAAAGGGTCTAAGAAAGAAAAGACTCGTTGCCGACCGTGGTATCAGGAGTGCTCTCTGTTGAGGGCTTCCGATTCCCGCACTTCTCTGGATTGACTTTGGTCAAATTTTTGACCTTGACTGCTGGCTCCACAGTAACCCCATCAGGCCTGCTGTCCAAGATGCTGGTCGAAGGCCCAGCCAAGATTTTTCTCGAGCCGATCGACTAGTTGTCGATTGAAAGGACCGATATTTCCTTGTCTAGGACCCCAGTCCTGATGCAGACCGTTGGAGGGGTGGATCAGTCTGCTGACCCACTGCCTCTGGTCCCTGACCCTGACCAGGAGGAGTCGTGACAGTTGCCGACTCCCTCCGAGCCCTGCCACTGGTCCCCCCAGCAGCCAAGATTGAGGTTTCGTTCTTCTTCCCGTGGGTCGAGCCGGTCCAGCCGTCATCGGCGATCCCACTCTCGGCACCATGGGAAGCGGCACCACCGCTATTCTTCATCCTTGTCTTCCTTGGGTGAGGAGCGGCTTCACCGCAAGTTATGTCAATGTTACAAGGACTTAATGTGGCAACAGTTAGTATTCACCAGCACCAAACCGACCTCCATTTCTAAGCTGGCCATCACCTGACTGTCGCCTGAACAGCTGACGCCGACGGAACCGATTAAAATGATCCTGGTTCAGCTGATTCCGGCTTCTCTGCCAATCGTGGTGGACCCGCTGCCTGAACAGCCAACGGCGATGCTCCGACTAAGGAGTTTCAGCCAGCCAAGGTTCTTCCATATTGACTGTCTTTCACTGTCACCCTTGACCATCCGCGGAAGGTTGGTAGACCGCTCTTTGATGACTCTTCGGAGTCTGAGGGTTCCTCCCTGCACTCCCGTCCCGTCAATGTGGAGTCCATGGGGGATCTCTTGGCAGACGAAGGTCCATCCTCTTTCATTGATCTTCTCTGTCTAATCTCCAAGATGACGGGTATGAGGATGGAGCCTGTCCAGAAAAGGGCTTGTTATCCATTGACCGAGATCCTCGACCAGGGAGACTCTCTGGAGGCTTTCCCAGTGGCAGAGGCCATCCTTGGCCCTGCCTTGGAGCTCTGGCAGCCCCCCACTCCCTCCCCTACGCCTTCAGCCCAGATGGCCCGCAGGTATGCGGTACCCACCGGATCCCTTTTGGGATTCACAGAGCACCCCTCAGCCAAGGGGCTGGTGGCCAACTCTGTATTACGGTGCTCCAGCAACACCAGGGATGTTGACAAGCTGCCTAATAAGGAGTCCAAGAAGTTGGACCATGCGGCTAAGAAGGTGTATGCTGCCTCCTCGCTTGGCCTCCGCCAGGCAATCTCAGCTTTTCTCATGGCCCTCTTCTCCCATGCCCTGCTGGGCACCTTAGATGGGGTGCTTCCTCATCTACCTGTGGACCTTCAGACCACAGTCAAACAGGTTTGAGACGTCCCTTTCCTGGGCACCGACCTGTTCTGGCCCGGGGTCGAGGGTCATCTCACATGCATCGAGAAGTCCAATGCCACCTTGAACTCCATGACATCTGCCCAGAAGGACCCCAAGGGCTCCAAGCAGTATCAGAAACAGAAGCCCATTTTGTCCGCCTCCACTCCTGCGGCCAGGCCAGCCCAGCAACCGGCTGGCCGGGCTCAGGCCTGGTTACCTCGGCCCAAGTCAATGGCCTAGGTTGTCCATAAGCCAGGAGAGAGAGGCTCAGGTGGCCCCTCAGCCAGGCCCTCCTCCAAGCCTGCCCATTGACGGGATGAGGGGTGCCTCCCTCGTGCTTGTCACGCCTACCCTGGGTCCTCCCATGGGGGTCCGGCTTTACCACTTCCTTTCCGCCTGGTCCACTGTCACCATGGACAGGTGGGTCAGGGTCTACCTCTGGAATTTGATTAGTACCCTCCTTGCTGACCCCACACCCCACGGGAGGACTTGGTATCCACAGACATTCTGTTAGCTCTCAGAGATGACATAGCCCAGCTCCTCCATAAAGAGGTCATGGTTCCTGTCGCAGATCCTCCAGAACACCCAGGATTTGTCTCCTGGTACTTCCTGGTGCCAAATGACCCGAACAAATTTCTCAAGTCCCGCACCTTTAGGATGGTAACTCTGTCTCAGATCATACCATCTCTAGAGCAAAACATGTGGTTTTGCTCCCTGGATCTTCAGGATGGGTTCTTTCACATCTCAATCCATGTGTCTCACCAAAGGTTCCTCCACTTTCAAGCCAAAGGAACCCTCTACACGAGTTCCAGACCATGCCATTCGGCCTGTCCTGTGCTCTAAGGGTCTTTACCCAAGTGCATTGCAGTGGTGGCAGCTTACCCTTGGCGCTGAGGGGTCCAGGTTTACCCCTACCTGGATGAATGGCTGATAGCAGGTCCCTCTAGACAGGAGGTGGAGCGGTCCAGGACCTGGCCCTCGAGACCTGCATCGAATTTGGCCTTCTGGTCAACGAGGCCGAGTCGGAACTTGTACCCTTGCAGATTATCAGTTTCATTGAGGGCGGAGCTCAACTCTTGCAGAGCCAGAGCCTGGCTCCCAGCAGACAAGGTGGAGGCTCTGTTCTCCTTTGCTGATCATTTCAGGTTGGGCAATTGCACCCTGCCCAGGATTTACTGTGCATGCTGGGCTACATGGAAGCCTGTACCAATGTGGTCTGTTGGGCTCGCTGTGGAATGTGCTTCCTACAGTGGGAGCTGGCCTGCCAGTGGTCTCAGAGCAAGGGTCACTTCAACCAGATGGTCACTGTGACCCAGTGGATGTTGGATGCCATCTATTGGTGGTTGTTCTCAGCACACCTGCAGAAAAGGATCCCGTTTGTCCGCCCAGAGCCGATGGTCATCCTGACGACCGATGCTTCTGGGGTGCCCAGTTGGAGGAACACTGAGTCCACGGGCTCTGGATCCCCGAGGAGTCCCGATGCCACATCGACCTGCTGGAGCTCCAGTCAGTTCGGCTGGCGCTGACTGCATTCACTCTGCACAGTCGGGGTCAGGTGGTCCAGGTCCAGACGGACAACACCACAACCATGTACTACCTCAAAAAGCAGGGCAGGACACACTCCCTGTCCTTGTGCAGGGAAACTCTCCATGTTTTGACCCTCGTGCACAGCCTTGAGGCGGATCACCTAGCCATCCATGTGGCAGTAGCCTCCAGTTAGCTGGCGGATGCCATCATCCGGGTGGGCGAGGCATCTCATGAGTGGTCTCTCCACCCAGAGGTAGCTCACAGTCTGTTCTCCCAGTGGGGCACCCCTCAGGTGGACCCGTTTGCCTCCAGGGAGAACGCAAAGATGAGGCTGTTTTGTGCCCACCCTCCCCCCAGCAGGGAACGCTGCAGGGGGATGCCTTCTCGAGGTCTGTACCCCAGGCCTCTTCTGTGCCTTCCCTCTACTTCCCTTGATCCATAAGGTGTTCCTCAAGGCAGAGGTGACCCTGGTTGCTCCAGACTGGCCACGCCACTTATGGTATCCTGATCTCTTCGGCAGCAGACTCCCAAGACATCTTCCCCTATGCCCAGACCTGCTTTCCATCAATCAGGGGAAGGTACTCCACCCGGACCTTCAATCCCAGCACCTAATGGCTTGGTTCCTGAGTGGCTAGAGATCCAGGCCTTGGGTCTCTCTGAAGATGTCTTCACCATTGTGCAGGAAGAAGTCGACCAGAAAGTGCTACACCTTCAAATGGAAGAGATTCTCCATTTGGTGTCAGGGCAAGGGGTCGGACCCTTTGTCCTGTCCAGTGCCTAGCATCCTTGATTACTTTTGGTCCCTCTCTCAGTCAGGCCTTCAGTCGACGACCCTTAAGGTGCACCTGGCTGCCATGTCTGCTTACCGAGCGCGGGCCGTCCAGTAGTCAGTGGCAGAGGAGAAGGTGATCTGACACTTGATCAAGGGCCTTGACCACATATCCCCTCTGGTGCGTGAACCACCACCACCATGGGACTTGTTGCTGGTTTTGGTAAAGCTCATGGGCAAGCCATTCGAACCAGTGCACAGGTGTGATCTCGCTCGCCTGTTGTGGAAGACCACCTTCTTGGTGGCTATCACATCAACCAGAAGGATCAGTGAGCTCCTGGTGCTTTCAGTGGTATCTCCTTATCTGGTCTTCCACAGTGAAAGGTTGTCCTGTGCCCCAGCCTGAAGTTCATCCCGAAGGTTGTGTCGGAGTTTCACCTTAACCAGGTGATTAATCTCCTGGTGTACTTCACCAATCACACCTCGGAGGTTGGAGCCGAAGAATGAAGCTCCATCAATGAGGAATGTTCCTTTAATGAAGAAGAGCCTGCTTGTCGATGAGGGTGAATGCCCATCAGTGCTCTTTTGATAAAGTAATGTCTGTCGTCAACGAAGTAATGTCTGTCGTCAACGGGGGTGAATTCCCATCGATGATGAATGTCTTCTTGATGATCTCTGTTTCGGAGGTATGACCGTTGAAAGGTGGTCAGGCAGGACTTTAGGTGAAGGGGTTTCCTTCCCTATTTTAGTCACTGAATGCTGACAGGGAGACATCCATTGTAGTAGTCTTATCTAGTACAGGAGCCCGGTGTCTTGTATGAAGTCCAGGCACCCCAGGCGATACTGTCAATCCACTTCGTATATTGCTGTAGAAGAGATGCTGCCAGAGCTGAAGCCAGCGGGAAAATGAACGGAGATTGCCAGCGACCACCCACTTTTATTTGTACAGCCCAGGACGTGAGGTTGTGTGGGTGTTCCCTGGTGTGGAGACTGCTGGAAGAAACTTCCGTGCTGGAGCGCCACCTATCAGGAACTCCCAGAACGAATGACTTACTGCAAGAGATCATTCCGTGGAAGATCTACTGTTACAGGTGAGTAACCTGTGTTTCTAGGGATGTGGATATAATAGAAACATAGAAACACAGAATCTGATGGCAGATAAGGACCGCTTAGCCCACCTAGTCTGCCCAGTTCCCTACCTAACAGATAAGCTGCAGATCCTAGTTAACCAACAGCCTACTTCCTCCTACCCCGTCACTAGAACTGCCTTATGTCTGTCCCATGCATTCTTGAATTGCCCACTGTTTTTGACTCTACGACCTCCTCAGGAAGACTGTTCCATGCATCTGCAACCCTCTCTGCGAAGAAATACTTCCTCACATTACCTCTGAGCAGTCCCCCCTCTATCTTCAAATTGTGCCCCCTTTTTCTTGTACATCTCTTTTTCTGAAATATGCTACTCTTTTGGACTTTGTTTATTCCCTTGAGGTATTTAAAAGTTTCTATCATATCCCCCCCTCCCTCCTTTCCTCGAGGCTATACATCTTAAGCTGTTTTAGTCTCTCTTCATATGTCTTCTGGTGCAGACCCTGCACCATTTTGGTTTCCCTCCTCTGGACAGCCTCCACCCTGTTTTTGTTTTTGCGGATATGGGGTCTCCAGAACTGTGCACAGTACTCCAGATGTGGTCTTACCAACTGTCTGTACAGAGGGCCAACAACTTCCTGTTTTCTACTGGTGATGCCTCTCCCTACATATCCCAGTATCTCCCCAGCCCTCTTTACTGCCTTCTCACATGGCTGGCTCACCTTTAGGTCATCTGATATGATTACCTCCAGGTCCCTTTTTGTTGTCAGTATCTCACCCCCCATTGTGTACTCTTCCCCTGGGTTTTTGTTTCCCAGGTGCATTACTTAGCACTTCCTTGCGCTGAATCTAAGCTGCCATACATTTGATCATTCTTCCAACCTTGCCAAGTCCCTTTTCATCCTTTCCACCCAACCTTGCGTATCAACCCTGTTGCAGATCTTTGTGTCACCTGCAAAGAGACATATTTTTCCTTTCAATCCCTCTGCAATGTCACTTATAAAGACAATAAAAAGGACCAGCCCCAGTACTGAACCCTGTGGTACCCCACTAGTAACCCCCTTTCTTCACTGTGGACTCCATTTACTATTACCCTCTGTGTCATGTTGCCCAGCCAGTGTTTTACCCAGGCTACCACCCTGTGATCCACTCCCAGCCTGGCTAATTTGTTTATTAATCTTTTGTGCAGGACTGTGTCAAATGCCTTGCTAAAGTCTAGATAGGCCATGTCCACAGCCCCTCTGTTGTCTACTGCTTTGGTCACCCAGTCAAAGAAATCAATTAGATTTGTCTGACATGACCTTCCTGCTGTGAATCCATGCTGCCTTGGGTCCTGTGCCCCACTGGCCTCTTGGTACTCAACAGTTCTTTTCTTCAGAAATGATTCCATCATTTTCCCTACCACTGAGGTCAAACTGACGGGTCTGTAGTTTCCTGCCTCTGTCTTGCTCCCACCCTCCTCCAGTTCTCAGGTACCACACCATCCTCCCATGATTTATTAAAAAGGGTAGTCAGTGGTGTTACTATTTTTCCCTTTGTCCTTTTAGAATTATGGGGCGAATCCCATCAGGCCCCATTGCTTTATCCACCTTCAGTTTTAAGAGTTCTTTCAGAACCCTTTCTTCTGTGAAAGGACTAATATCAACGCCATGACGTTTCTGGTTTACACCTGACAAGGCGGTAGACCCTGACATACTTGGGACCACCTTGCAAATGAGATTACTAATGCATGATGGAACTGAATACATCACTCTGCTGCATTCTATGACCTTACCCTAAAACGGGTACGATATTGCCACTGACTCTAAGTGTCACTGGCTTCCCTCATGAAATAAATACATGGTTTCATAGCAAAAAAAAACTGTACTAAATTGCCACATTGTAACACTACTGGCATGCACTGTTTTCAGACCCTTTCGGTCCTAAGACCACACTAAGATATAAGGCAGAACACCATATATGGCCATCCTCTGCCCGATAACTGCTTGGGAATCTCCCAGAAGTAATGACTTACTGCAAGAGACCATTCCGTGGAAGATAGTGCAGTTACACAAAGACTTTTGCTGTAACAGTAGATCTTCTAGGAATGTCTGTTGCCGTAAGTAGTTTCCCTCCCTCCAACCGCCTGCCATTTTGCAACAGGAAAAACGATGTAGGGTTGGGAAGCTTTGGTACCTCGGTTCCCCTCAGTCCCTCTCTTCCGAGCTGAAACCAGCGGGGAACGGAGATCACCAGAGACCACCCACTTTTATAGGTACAGTCCAGGAAGTGAGGTCATGTGGGTGGTCCCTGGTGTGGCGACTGCTGGAAGAAACTTCTGTGCTGGAGTGCCACCTATCGGGAACTCCCAGAAGTATTAACTTATTGCAAGAGACATTCCTAGAAGATCTGCTGTTACAGCAAAAGTCTTTGTGTAACTGCACTTTCTAGGAGTGGTATATGATTTTTATCTACACGGACCCACCTAACCTTCCCAGCTTTGGCGCACACACACTGCTGCCAGCGGGCAAGATTTGGCATCATGGGGTAGAGCCAACAGAGTTACCACCCAGGTGGGTTGGAGGAGCCAACTTGAAGACTTTCTGGCACATCTTAAAGGGAGAGGACATTGCCAGAAAGTGTGGATGGGCATCATATACCACTCCTAGAACTACTGTTTAAGGTGACTAACCTATGTATTTTCCCTCCTAAAGTGGAACAGTATGTATCCCACTATAAGATGAGAGGTGGCACTCTCTGTGTGAAGCAGAGGGGTTCTGAGTGAAAAACTGACTGGCATCCATTCTGATGTGGAACTTTCAACAGGTATAGTATATACACCACTGGAACTGCCACCTGCTCTATGTGATTGAACGTGATCTCTGGGCTACCCTAGTTTGGAACCCCCTTTTCAGCAAATACTGCCAGTCATTAACAGTGCCTGTTTGTGTGTGATAGTTTTGTGGAGTCCAGTCCACTAAGAACTGAGCAGAGATGCCCAGTCTCACTCCACTTGAGACTCGTGCCAGAATAATTTCTCTAGGCTCCAGTGATGAGAGTAGTGTGTAATCCAGACACTAGGGGAAAAACACAGAAAGTTTTCATCTCTGTATGGAAGTACTTTTCATTTCTCTTTGTTTGGCTTCTGCTGCAGTGAGGTGTGAATGTAATTTACAGGGGTTTAATTTTTTTCTGGATATAATCACATCTTACTGCTTAGAAGCCACTTGTAAACTTCTGAATGACAGCTCGAACCTTCATCAGGCTCAGTTGGAGATGTTGGCGTCAGTATCTGGCTTTGTCTGCGTCTCGGCATGAGAGTTTCCAAGCCTGAATACTTGCAGTTGATAGATTTATTGGGTTTAGTTCCTGTCAGGCTGCACGAGGATTAGCCGTGTGGAAAGAGATAGTTTGAATTATCAGCTTCTTCTGGTTTCAGGAGCTTGTGAATTTAGGAAGAGTTTCAAATCCTTTACTAAAGTTGGGTCATACTCCAATGCAGTGCTGATAACTTGCCTCTCGGGAGATTACATTACACACAGTTCTGTTAAATGGCTGTGAAATGTTATTCCAAAGCTCTCTACAACCAGTCTTTTCAATCAAATCTTTTTGTGGACATATTTTCCATTTTCCTCCAAATATACCATACATCCCTTTCTTCGCTTGATATCTGGTGCCAGCAACCATGGCATTACCACTTGTTGATAAAAGAAAAAGGGCTCATTGGTATTCACAGTATAGCCCTGACAATGCTGGCAGTGACTGGCAGCATAAGTTGTCCGAGATCCTACTCTCTCCTCTCCGTTGGGGTAAATTCCTGGCTGGCGTGCCACATCTACAAACGCTAACGTTACAACACACATTATTGGTGCTTGAGTCTTCATCTTCTTTTCACTGTATATCACATGATTTGAGCCACAACCAATACACTTTTATCTTTCATGCAACTCCTTGTGATATGATATGTGACGCGATCAGCACTGACATGGACTTTATTCTGCTTCTGATCTTCTCAAAGGGACACCGTCAACCCTTTTTGCATTATATTGTTTCTAGTTGAAACCCCACATTTTATTATTGCTTACCTTCTCTGAAATTCATCAGTGCTGCTGTTTGTTTTATTTGCTTCCTTTCTCAGTAGAACTGAAATGCTTACTAATGGTGTAATTTTTAACCAGCCTTGTTTTGTTTCAAATCCTTGATCTACTCTTACTGCACACTTCCTGAACATTATAAACACTCCCAAACAGTGCAGCCACTCTTGATGCAGTATTCTCCTTTCTTCCCACTGCACATCATGAGTGGCTAGACTGTGTTGGGAATGTTCCTAAGTATAGGAATGATACAGTGAGAGTTGATCAAAGACCATACACAAACATGGTTTTGTGTGGTAGCACTAATATGGTGGGAAGTCTGTTTTTCACTTTTAAAAGAAAAAAGAATCTGAATCAGACTACCAAATACATCTACAGAATATGAGCAATCATAAAATGTGTTTTTTAAACTAGAGACACTTTGAGACCTAAGGGGGTTGACAGTGTCTCTTTAATCGGTGAAAACTGTGTGGTCTAACGGTTAGAGCACAGTCTGAGAAACCAGAGAACTAGGTTCAAATCCCAAATGTTCTTGAGAGACCTTCTACATCCAAATCCTCCTATCCAAAATCCAGTCCCGGCTTGGGACCTGTATGCTATTTTGGAAAAGTTTACTTTGGCTCCTTTTGAGGCAGCTGCAACATGTGGCTTACGCTTTCTCTCTTGGAAAGCATTATTTTTAGTTGGCAGTCACTTCTGCTGAAAGGATTTCAGAGCTTCAGGCTCTGATGTGTGAGCCTCCTTATTTGATTTTCCACAAAGACAGGGTGCCTTTGCAAAGTAATCCTGAGTTCTAGGGACATGGATATGTTGTTCATCCACACTTATTGGCAGGTATCCTTGCCACTTTAAATCTTGCCGGAAGGTCTTCAAGCTGGCTCCTCCCACCCACCCGGGTGGTATAACTCTCGGCTCCGCCCCATGACGCCAGATCTTCCTTACCGCTTGGAAGCTCAGGTTCCTCCTTAGCGGCTCTCTCGTTTCGACTGGTTCCTATTTCTTCCGTTTTCGCGAATTTGAAAGTTTTGCTAAAAGACTTGGTCTTCGATCCCTGGCGGCTGCGATGGACAAATCGACTCGGTTTCGGAGATGCCCCTGCAGTCAGAAGATGTCTCGGACGGATCCACACTCACGTGTGTCTACTGTTTTAGGCCTTGACACGACCACTTGAGACTCGATAATGCTCTTCCTTCTGCAGCCTCGATCTCGAAGACCGTGCTGCCCGATTGCAACTGGGCGTCCAGAAGTGTTTCCTCCCGTGAAGCTCCAAGGAGGCCCAGTCGGCGGTGTCATGGGCGTGCCTCGGCGGATCGCCCGAGCAGATGATCGCCTCAAGAGGAGGCAGCGGGTCAGATTCTTCCCCAGCCGCGCATTTATCCCGCTCTCTGGGTTCTTCCTACACAGCTTCATTTAAGGAGCTTTGTCTGTCCCTCTCCACTAGGGAGAGGGCCAGCGTCTGCTGGACCTTTTCTCGGTCCAAAAGAGGGACAAGAGTAATCCCTCCGTCGGCGCTCTTGGGAAGCGGGAAAGGTCCTCTCCCGAGTCGTCGACCGTCGACTTGCCGACTCTCGACTGGGCTTGCCGCCACTGGCCTCACGGTGCTCCCGGCCAGGTCAGTTGACTGAGACTCCTGTCATTTAAGTCGATATTTTCTCACCCGTTGGACGGGCTGTCGCCTATAGACCGAGATTCCTCTCTCCCTGGTTCCCGGAGTTGAGGATCCGTGGGCTTGCCTGTGCCTCCGGTTCCGGAGCCCTCGGATGAACCCTCGAGCGAGAGGAGTGCGGTTCCTGCCGACACTTCCCGCACCGACCTCGGAAGAGCGAGGCTCTCGGTCTCGGGACTTCTTGGCAGTCCAGCCGATCCGCCGTCGTAGGGTCGGCTTCTGCAGTAGCGGCGTGGCCGCTCGTCCTCATCCTCCTCCTCGGACGAGGGGAGGCTTCGACGTAAGTTACGTCGACGGTACGAGGACCTCATGTGGCAACAGCTCCTCCTGACCGGGAGTAAGCCGACGCAGTCGCCTTCCCCGGCCATTAAGTGGCTGTCACCGGAGCGGCCGACACAACCCCTCGACTTACCCGAGGAGCCTGTACCCAGGCCGGTTGTTCGGCCAAAACCAGCTGCTCCACCGATTCCGGTGGAACCTCCGCCTCCACAGCCACTATTTGGGGCTCCGACCAGGGATTCTCAGTCGGCTAAGGGTCTACCCCATCGGCTGTCGGTTACCCTCACTCCCGACCGACCTCGGCAGGTAGAGGGTGGCTCAGGCCAGAGGCAGCTCTTCGAGGACTCGTCCGAGGATAATTCCTCCTTTTTCTCCAAGCGACTGGACTTGGAGTCCTCAGGAGGACAGTCAATTGACGATAGCCCGTCGTCCTTCCTAGGACTGCTTCGGCTCATCTCGGAGTCCACCGGGATGAAGCTCGAACCCGTTTCCAAACGGGCCAGGTATCCCCTCACGGAGATTCTGGACCGAGGGGATTCTCCAACGGAAGCCTTTCCGGTAGCCGAGGCCATAGTGGGTCCGGCCCTGGAGCTTTGGCAGCGCCCTGCTTCCTGTCCTGCGCCTTCAGCCAGGATGGCCAGGAAGTATGCGGTCCCTACCGGTTCCCTGTCCGGTTTTTCGGAGCACTCCTCTGCTGAGGGGTTGGTTACCAACAGCGCGTTTTCGGCGCGCCGGCAACGCCAGGGATGTGGACAAACCTCCCGACAAGGAATCCAAGAAATTGGATTATGTCGGGCGAAAAGTCTATGCTGCGTCCTCTCTCGGCCTTCGTCAGGCCAGTTCGGCAGTCCTCATGGCACATTTTTCTCATGCCCTGTTGGGCTCCCTGGATGAGGTCATTCCTCATCTCCCCGCGGATCTGCAGACTACGGTCAAGCAGGTGCGGGACCAGGGCAGGGCAGTGGCCAAACAGCAGCTCCAGACTGCTTTGGATATTGGGGACTCATGTGCCAGGTCGGTGGCGGCCGCGGTGGCTGTCGTCGGCGAGCTTGGCTGAGGATATCCACCTTTACCCGGATACCCAGCACAAGTTGGCGGATGTTCCTTTTTGGGGACTGACCTCTTGACCCTGGGGTGGAAGGTCACCTGCAGAGGATCGAGAAGTCCAATGCTACCTTGGACTCGGTCTCTTCGCTCAGAAGGACAAGGCCGCAATCCACAGCCTAAGCCCTTTCGTCCTTCTAAGCCCCGGCGCCTTGACCAACAACGTCAGGGCCAGCAGGCTCGCCTTGGCATCCCAAACCCAAGCCGCCGGCTTCCTCTAACAGAGGCAGGGAGGAAAAGGCCCAGGAGGTCCCTCGGCTGGTCCCTCCTCCAAGCCTGCCCAGTGACGGGCTGAGGTGTCGCCCCATCCCTGCCACCTAGGGTCCCCTGGGGGACGGCTCCGGCACTTCCGTTCCGCCTGGTCCGCTGTTACCACGGACAGGTGGGTTTTGGAGGTGATGGGAAGAGGCCTGCCTCTAGAATTCGAGCAGGCACCGCCCTTCAGAGCCGTTCGCCCCTCGGGGGGCTTCGGGGTCCCCAGCCTCGCTGGCGGCTCGTCGAGCCAACATCGCTCTCCTCCTCCAGAAGGAGGTGATAAGAGAGGTGGAGGACCCTCCTTCAGACCCAGGGTTTGTGTCCAGGTACTTCCTGGTTCCGAAACGGACGGGGGGCTGGCGCCCCATTCTCGACCTACACGACCTAAACAAGTTCCTAAGGTCTCGAACCTTCAGGATGGTCACTCTGGCTCAGATAATACCATCCTTGGAACGCGGCGTGTGGTTCTGCTCTCTGGACTTGCAGGACGCGTTTTTTCACGTCCCTATCCGTCCGTCTCACCAGAGATTCCTTCGCTTCCGAGCGGAAGGATCCCTTTTCGAGTTCCAAGCCATGCCCTTCGGCTTGTCTCCAGCTCCCAGGGTCTTCACCAAATGCATGGCAGTGGTGACAGCATTCCTGCGGCGCCGAGGGGTCCGGGTGTACCCTTACCTGGACGACTGGCTGATAGCAGCTCCCTCCAGGCAGGAGGTGGAGTGGTCCAGAGATCTGGCCCTCCAGGTCTGCTCTCAACTAGGCCTCCTTATCAATGGGGCCAAGTCGGAACTTGAGCCGAAGCAGGTGATTCTGTTCATCGGGGCGCAGCTCGACTCTCTTCGAGCCAGAGCGCAGCTCCTGGCGGAAAGGGCCGAGGTTCTTTCCTCCTTTGCCCAATCATTTCTGGTTGGGCAATTGCGCCCTGCACGGGACTTCCTGCACCTCCTGGGTCTCATGGCGGCCTGCACCAGCGTGGTCCGTTGGGCCCGCTGGAACATGCATCCCCTTCAATGGGGACTGGCCAGCCAGTGGTCACAACGCTGCGATCCTTTGGACCAGCTTGTGTCGGTGACACAGGGGATGTGGAACGCTCTCCAGTGGTGGATCGTTCCAGGTCATTTGCAGGAGGGCATCCCGTTCGTCCGCCCCGAGCCGACGGTCTCTCTATCGACCGATGCCTCTCTGATGGGTTGGGGTGCCCATCTGGGGGAACACCGGGCCGGCCTCTGGTCCCCGCGGGAGTCCCGATGCCACATCAACCTGCTGGAGCTCCGAGCGGTCCGCTAGCTCTCACCGCCTTTGCTCCGTTCCTCCGGGGTCAAGTGGTCCGAGTCCAGACGGACAACACCACGACCATGTATCTATCTAAACCGCCAGGGCGGGACGCTCCATGCTTCTATGCAAGGAAGCTCTCCGCATTTGGTCACTGTGCACAGCCTGGAGGCGGATCTCCTAGCCATTCATGTGGCAGGAGCCTCCAACACCCTGGCCGATGCCCTGAGCCGGATAGGGGCTGCATCCCAGTGGTCTCTCCTGCCGAGGTAGTACAGCATCTGTTCTCCCATTGGGGCACACCTCAGGTGGACCTGTTTGCCTCCAGGGAGAACGAAGCTGAGACTGTTCCATGCCCGCCCCCCTCAGCAGGGCTCGCTGCAGGGGGATGCCTTCTCGAGGCAGTGGACCCCGGGCCTCTTCTACGCCTTTCCCCCATTTCCCTTGATCCACAAGGTGCTTCTCAAGGCGAGGAGGGACAAGGCGCAGGTGATTCTGATAGCCCCAGACTGGCCTCGCCAGTTCTGGTACCCAGATCTCCTCAGTCTCAGCTCCAGGACTCCCGGCAGCTTCCAGCTCGCCCGGACCTGCTCTCAGTCAATCAGGGAAGGTGTTCCATCCGGACCTTCAATCCTGCACCCTGGCGCCTGGTTCCTGGCGTAGAGTTCCAGGCCTTGGGTCTTTCCGACAGGGTCCTCAATGTAGTTGAGGCGTCCGTGAGTCGACCAGAAAATGCTATGCCTTCAAATGGAAAAGGTTTTCCATTTGGTGTCGAAGCAAGGGCTTGGACCCTTCCTCCTGTTCCTTGGCAAGCATCTTGGACTATTTATGGTCCCTTTCTAATCAAGGGCTTAGGTCGTCGACCCTAAGGGTGCACCTGGCAGCCATCTCTGCTTACCGGGCGCGGGCTGGGAAGCAGTCGGTGGCGCAGGAGAAGGTGGTCTGGCGCTTTTTCAAAGGCCTTGAACACATTTCCCCTCCGGTCCGAGAACCTCCACCTCCGTGGGATCTACTGCTGGTACTGGCAAAGCTCATGGGCAAGCCATTCGAACCTATGCACAGGTGTGATCTCTCTCACCTGTCGTGGAAGACCGCCTTCTTGGTGGCTATTACGTCAGCCAGAAGGATGGGAGAGCTCCAGGCGCTTTCCATCGAGTCTCCTTATCTGGTCTTCCACAGGGACAAGGTTGTCCTGCGCCCCCACCCAAAATTCCTTCCGAAGGTGGTGTGGGAGTTTCACCTTAACCAGGTGTTGACTCTGCGGTGTTCTACCAATCACACCTCCCGGAGGCGAATATAGGCTCCATACTGGACCCTAGAAGGCGCTCGCCTATTACAAAAGCTGCAGCTGAAATCGGGAGAGGTTCACCAGCTGTTTGTCACCTACGCTGAAGCCGCATCTGGCAGACCTGCAGCCAAGCGGACGATAAGCAGTTGGGTCACCTCCTGCATAGATCTCTGCTATAAGTTGGCGGGCATGGAGCCTCCCAGAGGATAAGAGCTCATTCTACCCGCCATACTGCTGCATCGGTGGCTGCTTCCAGGGACGTCCCTATCCAGGAAATCTGCAGGGCTGCTACCTGGAAGTCAGCACACACCTTCATTACCCATTACCACATCGACCTTGAGTCACGCCGGGATGCTGGTTTTGGGGCCTCGGTTCTCAGTCTCTCTTTCCCAAGTAAGTATTGGGGTGTCGTCTTGCCTCCCTCCTCCCGGAGAACTGCTAGGAGTCTGCCAATAAGTGTGGATGAACAACATATCCATGTCCCTAGAAATACAGTTACTCACCTGTAACAGGAGTTCTAGGAATGGTATATTTGTTCATCCTACATTCTCAACCTCCCAACCCGACGCACAACCTGAGCTTCCAGCGGGCCAGATCTGGCGTCATGGGGCGGAGCCGAGAGTTATACCACCCGGGTGGGTGGGAGGAGCCAGCTTGAAGACCTTCCGGCAAGATTTAAAGCGGCAAGGATACCTGCCAATAAGTGTGGATGAACAACATATACCATTCCTAGAACTCCTGTTACAGGTGAGTAACCTGTATTTTCTCCCAATGGTGGAGACTGCGTTTACTTTAAATCAAACCTTCCACGTACCAGTGTATTATCCAGAGCATGCCAATTCAGGGAAATCATTGCTCCATAATCTAGATGTACATAGAATACTTGGGGTACTGTACATACCATACAAAGGACTGTAGGAAGTCCTCTCAGCTTTTTGTTTTGTTCACCCCCTGGAAAGAGGGTGCCACATTTTCTAAAAAGTGCTTGTCCAAATGGCTAGCACACTGTATTACTTTTTGTTACAAGAAGTATACGGTAAGGACCTTTCTGGTGTGGGTTGTGGTCATTCCACCATAGGCATGGCCACCTATGTTCCTTGTTTTAGAAATGTGTCTACTGCAGAGATCTGTGCAGCTGCTACCTGGAATACTGTCCACAACTTCTCTAAGCACTACAATCTGGACATTGTCTCTTGTAGACGAGCTGGGTTTGGCCTTGCTGTACTTTCATAAGCCTATAGGCTCCAGCCACCCAGACTGTTAGCTTTTAGTACTGCTTGGTACTCATTCTGTGGGTGAGAACCATGAAAGAGAGATCCTTGAAGGTGATAGAACAGTTATGTACTTAACGTAACAGTAGATCCTCAAGAGAATCTCTTTCATCAAGCCATGCCATCTCTCCCTCCTTCTCCCTTTATTCTTTTTGGCCTGCAGCACTGGATTTCTTGGTGCCTCTATCTCCATTATTACATTTTCTAGCCCCTGCCTTGCCTGATTTGCAGAATGCTGGGTTCTCTCCTGGTACCCTACAGTGAGGCCCTCTGAGCATGATCTCTGGTGAGGAACTGAGGGTAGGTGGGGCCGCCTGCATTTTATGTACAGGCTGACGTCTGACATTGTCATGGGCAGTCCCCGGCTGACTGCTTGTAAAAGTTTCCATGTGGTCCTAGCACCTTGTGTGTCTTATAGTTCCATAGGTGTGGCCTGATTAAAGAGATTCTCTTGAAGATCTACTGTTATGGTACGTATATAACTATTTTTTTCTCACAAGAGTGGTAGGAGTATGGAATGCATGCTTAAGCAATGTAATAAACTTAGAAGGGTAGGAAACATTTAAAAAAAGATTGGATACATATTTACGGGAGGCAGAAATAAACAGATATAACCACTGAGAGGTGGGATGCAGTCTTGATGGGCGAAAAGCCTTCTTCTGAAAGTTCCGTCCCGTCAACGGTATGTTTGTAAAAACTACAGCTGAGGTGGATAATCCAGAATCAGAGCCAAGCTTGGAATTATGCCAGTACTGCACAGAACAAAAACTGACCTAACTTGTATTGTGGCAAATGGGGCAGACAAGGTGGACCCCAACTTTCTATCAGGGCAACCTTCAATATCTACACCTCAACTCCTGTGGTGAACATCTGTATTTGCAGACATGCCAGATTCAGAATTGCCCTCTTTGCAAATGATGTTCTTGGCCAGAAAATAGAGGCATCCCTCAAACAGGTTAATGAGAAGAAGTCCACTGTCAGAGACCTGGAGAATATCCACATCAGCCATCACAGAGTGTGCGAGCGTGGCTTCTTCTGGTAGCACCAGCAGCCATTTTGAGGCAGAGGTGACCAGAGGAACTTGACTGACAAAATAAGCCAAAGCTTTTCCCTCAAAAATAGAGTGCGTGGCAGTAAGTGGCTCAGCAGACGCAAGCTTCAAGCACAACTCTCTGATGGGTTGCCAGTCCTGGGTCCACCTCAGGTGCCCGAGCAGCAATCTTTTCATCTAGAGCTACTGCCTTCACATACATGAAAATGGATGTCTTTCTACTGTCAAGTATACTGAAATGTGCAAGGGGGATATTAGAAGTGGTTGTAGCATAATAGTTAAATGTTTGTTTTGATGCTATCTTACATCTCTTTATATTGAAGTGTAGATGCTCATTGAGTTTCTTGGGGGTGGGTGAGTGTGTGTCATTCTCTCCACCTCTTCATGTTGACAGACTGCCCCTGGGTAGCTGTCAGTGGAGTAGAACTGTAGACCAGTGTGGTGACCTGCTGCAGTATGACCTGAGAACTTAGTCCCATCAGCCCAAATCCCAAGATTCTTGCAAGCCAAATACAGCCTTTGAAGGTCATGACAGATGGTTACATTGTTTTTATGTAGCAGAGTTCAAGAATCTTCACACTGTTTTCTGAGTTTCCATAATTAAAACTGGGAGTTATTAGCTGTTTGCTTGCAGACATTACTGTTTCACTTTGCAATAGTTAACCAGCTAGTAAATCCAAAGATTCTAATATGCATAACCAGTTCAGACTAGTTTCTGGGGAGCTTGGCTCACAGTTAAAATAAATGTGAAGAGTGTGTTTTCAGAGGTAGGTACGATGATGCGGGCAAGAGGCTGGCCTGCCATGGCTTTTTGTGTTTTACATTTCTCTGAGTAAGTCTTTTGTGCTGAGACAGTGAACCGTTAACATCACATTCTCTTGTCTCCCACCCCGATATGCATTTTTGCCAAGCCCAGCCTGCCCTGTTCTGTCTCTCCTCTAGTCCCATCACTCTGCAGTCTCTGGGACTTACCTGACTGGTCCACAGTGCCCCCACAGTTTACCCCATGTGGTGGGACCTCCCAGCGGACCCCCACTTGCCTGGGAGGAGTTTATCTCAGGTGCGACCCGAGAGCCCAGTAGGTGGGTGTGAGGCCTGCTGGGAGGAGGCGTCGTCCTTCAGGCTGACGTGATTAGTGCGCACGCTTGATGGCCGTTATGCCTTCCAGCCAGATACAGTCCCGGCAGTTGGACACCTGGCCTCCGCAACTGGTTAGTGCCTTGCTGGCGACTTTCCCACCCTCCTTCCAAAAGAGGAGAGCCATCCTTGGGACGCTCAATCCTCCTCCCCCATACCAGCCGTCCAACTACCGAGATTGCTTCTGATCCTTGGTCGTTGACGTCGCAAGTGGCAGCCCTATCGCTGTGCCAGTGAGTCAGCCTCAACATCACATGTTCAAGTCGGCCATAACCCACAAGAGTCCATTTGGGTTAAGCTTCTATTCTGCTTAGAAATTTTGTTAGTTTTTAGTCAGGTTATTCTGTGTGTATCCTGTCTTGTTCAAATGTTGTATTTCTAATCTCTGTAGAATGCTGTATTCCACATTGTCTTTAGTGTGTGTGTGTAATGTTGTAACATATGTAAATATATAAATGTTATTTTTATGTACTATATGCTTTCAGTGACTGAGTTTTTAAAGGTATGATATCCTGGAGTAATTGGCAAGTCTGTGAGCCATTTCCGAAGAGACAGGCTGCTATGCTGTCAGAAAGGTGCTCTCAGCTGTCGCTAAGGAGTAAGTCATTTGCATTTTTGGAAAGAGCACTGTACTGAGTGAGCAGTGGCTCTGGCGGGATTCAGCCCTAAAGACACCATGAGTGAGTCAGATTGGGTGGTGGCAGCATACCAGGTGACCATTCAGGTATCTGAAGGGTTGTGAAAACTAGTAACACAGCGCAGACGGAGTTCTGTGAGAGAACCAGTCTGTGACATACATACAGTGGTAGTCACCCAGAAGTATACTGGCACCGCACATAGCGTGTCATTTTGTGGTACAGGTATATATGTTATTCAGTGGGTACCGCACTTGCACATCATTCGGTATACCGTGCTACAGGTAAACTTTTGCATGATTACCACTGTAGATATATAATAGGAATTGAGGGTGACCACTTAATGTGGTCACCAGAAGACAGCATCATAAATGAAGCCCCCAAGTTTGGGGTCAGAATGTCAAGATTTGGCAGGACCTTGCCATGTTAAAAAAAAACGTGGGGAGATACTGAATTGCTCGTACTTTGTGCTTCCCAATATGGAAAGAGATGATGAGTTGCCATTACTCTGTAGCTTGCAATGTACCCAGTGAGGTTGAGTTGCCTATACTCTGTCCTTCCAGGTGTTCTTGTGAGATACGCATTCTCAGTCCCTCAGAGTGAACCCTATAAGGCTAAATTGCCCATATCTGTCCCTCCCAGTGTACCCTGTGAGGCTACGTTGTCCATACTCTGTCCTTCCCAGTGTACCTTATGAGGTTACATCCATACTCTGTGCCCTACAGTATTCCCTGAAATGCTGAGTTTGACATACTCTGTCCCTCCCAGTGTATCTAGAGATACTGACTCATTTATATTCTGTCCCTCTCTGTTTCCAGATATGTTGAGTTGCCCTGCTCTGTCTGTCCCAGTGTTCCTTTTGAGAATGAGTGGCTTTTACGCTGCCATTCCCAGTGTGCTTAGAAATGCTGAGTTCTCCGTACTCTGCCCCTCCTGGTGTGCCCAGAGGTGCTGAGTTGCCCATACACTGTCCCTTCTAGAGTACACAAGTTAAATGGGGGGGGGGGTCCTTCTCAATATTTGTAGGGAAGAAATATGTTTTTGTTTGTCTTTTCTGTAGGACCCTCAAGATAGACATGCAGTTGCCTGATGTGCTTACCTGGTCAATAAAAGCTAAATAAATAAATAGATAAAAGCTTAGCTTGAGCGGAGACGAGGCAGATAGCATTTCCTGTGTGTTACACATACGTAGCTAGCGGTTCACAAGACAAGCATCTGTAGTAAAGAAAGCTATAGAGTCTGAAGTGGTTAATATGACTGAATAAGCTTCTTCTGTTGGAAGACAGTAGGTCTCAGAGGGTTAATTTGCCTTGTACAATTTAACAGCCTTGTTTACCCAATGAATGTCAAACTTTACACTGCAGGAAAGAAAAGTCAAGATCTTGTTAACATGCACGAGTGCGTGCTTATTTATAGCAAATTAAATGCAAAAAACAAAACTATAATTAAAATTGTTTGAGACCTACTTCCCTGGAAATTAAAAACGCAATTCATTAATGCAGGAGTTTAAAATCAATATCTTAAATGCAAAGAAGGGTTATTAAAATCTTTTTTGAGAGCTGTTCATCAGAAAGGCAGTTTATTAGCATAGGAGAATGTACATCAGTGTATTTTAAACAAGTTCTCCAATTAAGTGTAAATGGCATAATTAGACTTGTTTGGAAAAGGGGGTGGTGATGTATTCCTCACCTGTGAACTGCCTGATTGTGGTTAGACAACACAAAGGTGCTTGTTTATCGTCATTATCGCCTACTAATAGCTAGCGGGAAGTGCGCAATGCGCTGGACGCAGAAGGGTCAGAGCCTGAACTCTGAGTCAGTTGACACCTTCTGAGCTCAGTGGGACTTTAATTACAGTAATTTGAAATCCACAGCAGCTGTCCAGCCAAGGAAAGGGCGGAGGAGAGATACTTGGGTAGAGTCTTTTTATTTCCAAAATGGATGTCACCTAATGGAGTTGACCTGTCTGGATATATTGCAGATCTGTGGGATCCTGTTAAGTCTGAGGAATATCTGACATGCAGTGATTGGATAAACACCTTTCTCTAATTGTATAGTGGTTAGTTTGATACAATGCAGCCCATCCCCCAAAAAACTAGAAACTGAGTAAATACTGTAGTGAAACTGAGGTGGGGGCCGTGGTATCTCCGCCTGATTTAGTAAGTGCAAAAGAATATGTGTGCCTTAATGATATCATCTACTACAAGTTGTTCTATAGAGCAAGAAAAGTACCTCATTTCTTGGAGGAAGGATCCTTTCTGCATAGCAAGGAACCATTAGGGCATGTGCTCTTGGAATTATTAAAAAAGGGGGCCTGACCAATTCTGCCTCCCAACTAGTTGACGTGTAGTCACAAGAGGCTATGTTAATGAGGTATAATGTATGGTAAAAGGTTGTTATAGGTAGGAATCTACCTTTTTATATCAATGTTTTACCATCAGTGTGACGTCACGATGTTGTTAACCCATTGATGGTACATCACGTTGATGGGTTAACAACCGGGAACAGTCTGGGCATGCACGCAGCTGGATCAGACGGCCTTGAAATGGCCGCGGTGGTGAGGGCAGAGCAGTGGGGACATTAAAAAAAACAGCAGTAAGGAACTGCTTTCTTTTCTAAAAAAATGAAATGGTACCATACACTATAAAAGCTAATGTATGGTACATCGATGGTTAACCGGTTTGTTAACCAATCTCGAGGTTTGCCATGGTGAAGTAAACCTCTCTTTACATGGTCACCCTGGCAACCTCTCGATGGTTAACAAACCGGTTACCCATCGATGACCATACATTATCCTCTGTATGGGTACCATGGGTAGGTATATGTTAACAGAAAAGTGTAATGCTGCTGGTCAAATGTTTATTCTATTACAGGGCAAGCCCTTAGTTTACTCACACTTTCTCAGACCAGGGAACTTCCTCGCAGTGCAGAGCTGATGGCACAGTTTGCAGTGAGTCCTCCTCTGACTGGCTTCTCTCCCTCTCTAGCTCTCTCTCATCTGTGATTGCAGTCAGTGAGTCAGCAGAGGATATGGCTTTCCCTCTGGTGTAAGTGCAGCCTCTCCTGGCTTTGGCACTCGGTAGCAAATCTCTGCTTCACAGGTCAGCTCCTCCTGTGCCTTGCCAAGTCAATCTGACTCACCCAGCATTTCCAGCACGGAGATGGGGCTTCAGTCCCGAAGGGTGGCAATAACCGCCACCAGTTGTGGTACCAGTCAGTCAGTTTTAGTAGCGATCTTTAGCTCCAGCACATCAAAAGAGTCTCTCAACCAGTGCAATCCTCAGCTTAATTTCCGTGCAGCACATAGCACGCGATTACCTCCTTTTCTTAGAGCAGGAGTTTTGCTCCTTAGTTTTGTTCTGATATTGACAGACGCGCATTCTGTCTCTGTGATGTTGCAGCCACTGTCTCTTTCAGTAGCCCACAGGCACCAGTCTGTTTGGCAGCTGGACTCGGACTTCAGACTGACTTGGTCAGGAACAGCCACTTTGGTTAGCTGGGGAATCCAAAGCTTGGATTGGTCATTTGAGCTGTCAGTCCACGTAGGTAGTTCTAGAAGCTGTGTCATTGACAGATGATTTGTTGGTGCACATGCACCTGAATTTTGTCCTTTGCGAGTCAAGGAGTCCTTGTGCTGTTTCCACAAACAATCAAACTCTGCCTGGTTACGTATCACCCTCTGACCCTGTCACCATGTCAGCTCAGAGCTCAGGTCAGCGGTGATGACAGTGGCCACTGATTTGTAGTCAAAAGGTGATCTTCTACAAAAGTCCTTATTTACACACATTTTGTAGTTCAAACAGTATTGGGAGCCCCAGACAAGTCTTGCTGAAACGCAGCTGCATGTCCGGTTCGGTCATGGCAAAGATTTGTAAAGTCCCAGTTCAGCTGGGAGTGCTGATGCAACTTCTCTGTGGGTGACTGGCATCTTTAATGTAAAAGTGCAGGGGAGTCTTAAATGTATAATAGCCCCCATTGGGGGAGGGGTTACAAAAAGTTCAAAAGAAGTTGTAAAATGAGACAACATAAATACTAGCTCAACTTTTTCTGAAATCGCTAGGCATGCACGAGGTGCTTGAAGACTGGAAATGAACCAGTGTCAACCCTTTATCAGGAGTGGAATTATGCTTGAGATAATAATTAAAGAAAGGATAGTGCAGCACTTAGAAACATTTTGTTTGACGTCATGCAGGCAGCACAGGTTCACAAAGGGGTGAGGTAATGCCAGACTAGTTTGGTTGACTTCATTGACGAGATAACCAAAGAGACAGACAAGGAGAAGGCAGTGGATGTTAAACACAGTACCTGGTCTTTTCCATGGCCTTATACTGTGCCTCTTTAAAATTATACAGCTAAATCTTAATTTTTTTTGAACAAAGGTAAAATTCCAACACTGTGTTGAAAATGGTCAGCTCATATACTAAGAACCAGGCCAACATGGTCAGTGGTGTTAGTTAGTATTTCCTGCTTTTATTGCACATAACATTAGCAGCAACGTGTAAAATTCTTACCCAGAGTAAACACATCTTAAAGGGCTTGTTGCCAGTTGCTTTCCATAGTAAAACAAGGAGGATAATGTCCATCGCAAACTAATAAAAATTACAGATCCAAACGGATGCCTCTGAACCAGTATGCAGGCAGAGCAGGTAAACACACGTCACGCGCTTACGTATCAACGCTTAGGTCATCAGAGCGTGATGGAGGAAATGTTTGTGTTTTGTGTGAACAATGGTAAAGACAAATCAGGGCCAAATTGGGGAAGAGAACTGCACCATCTCGGGTGGTTGAGGGTGAGCAAAGGGGGGTGAGCCAAGGGTCTGATGGGCTGATACAGGGATTCATACCCACCTAGCAATCAGGAAAGTATAGCACCACCACTGTCAATACCAAAATAAAGTACCATAAAGCATATGACACCAAGAAAGCACTCCCCAATGACATCGTAGCATGTTGAACTGGTTGGAGTGTTTTCTTGGTGTGTTCCTTCTGGCATTCCTGTAAGGGGCTTACACGGCTTGTACCTAGACATAATTGTAAGTAAATAAAGCCTTTACTACTTGCAAGTGATTTGCTTTATGGAACTTTATTTATTTTTTTAACTTTCTCTTTATACTCCCCCTACCCGCAGCACCCCCACTCTTCGGGAGACACACATATGGCCTTATCAGTCTCCACCCTCTTACCTGGAGCCTGGTGCAGTCCATCCCCCATGTAGCCTTGGTTATACCCCCCAGGCAGGGTACGCGAGGTGGGGGCTCTTACACCCCAAGGTCCTTCCTGTTCTCGTCGGGATGCCATTACCAGGGCAGGTAGGGGCACTGGGGATTGGAGCCGTGGTGCTCCGTCTACCAGTAGTGCTGCAGGGTGTTTTCCCATGTTCCCATGTTTCTTGGCGTGCTGTGTGCCCTGACGTCAAGGCGCTGAGCACCGACATCCAGCATGCCACCCTTCTCTCTGGCTTGGGCTTGCCATACCTCAGGTCTCCACCAGAGGTCAGACATGTGCCAAGTTCTGGATCCCCTCCCCTCGGAGAAGGCGAGCTGTCCTTGAGACACTCAATTCCCCCGGCTGGCCCTCCAGTTCACGGGGTTCGTTCCTGAACCCAGGTCGCTGGCGTCGCAAGCAGAAATCCAACTGTTGCACCTGAGGGTCAGCCCTGGAACTTTATTTTGACAGTGGTGGTGCTGTACCTTCCTGGTTGCTATGTTGATTTTCTGTCACAGCACATTGTGTAGTGGGGTGGGCCTTCCTCTGCTCTTTCTGTACATCCCCGTCTGCAAGGAAGACAGAAACAGCATTCAAAAAAATTGTGCAAAAGTGCCCAGTCAGGCCTCCAAAGATTTTCATTTTTACAGCTTGGGATATCTTCAGGACTATGATCTGTATCATGTATAATGACACTGGGATAAGTGGTGTGAGTACACCATTTTATTTTAGTGTAGCTTCTTAAAGCAGTGGTATTTGTTAGTGAGCATAGTTTTTTTGTAGCAATAATGTTCATCTGGCAAAAAATATCAAGAAACACATTTTTCATTTGGTTTTCTTTCATTCCTGAACCAAGACACAGAATTTTGAAGTTTCTACAAGTTCCCACTCCTGTGCCATGCCCACCATGAAAAAAACAATCTTGTTACAGTGTTGCAATGTTTACCATCAGAAGTATGTGGTAACACTGTCCTAAAATCTCTTCAATATGAATCTCGCAAGTACATTCAACAGGTAGCCTCGGCGAAGAGATTTTTAAAAATTGCGAGTGGCTGCCATCTTTAGTGGCTTGAGTCATTAATTACAACATTAGCTGTAAAAGCTGTTTAAACAATATCAGAGAAAACTAAAATACACGGAGCATGAGTGTTAGGATGTCCAAATAAAATACACTTGTGCTGAAACACTGTATGATGACGTTTTTTGCCAACAAATCCTGCTGCTTCAACATGTTTAGATGTGCCTCAGTTTACTGTACGAACAGCTGCAAGGTGCTTTTCTGCCATTTGTTGTCTGTTTCTGTGCAATCTTATCTGACTGATGCTGCATTGAGTGGCAGTTGTGCGTCACACCTGGCCCTCCAGCTGCAAATGCACCAGAGCACATGGCAGCAGCAGTTCTCAAGCCTTAACCCTGAGGTACCAGCTGACAACCTTGGCAAATTTAGAAACCCACAGGCTTCCTGGGGTTACATAACATATATTGGTAGCCTGTCTTAAGTAGCCTGTATTAAAAGCATTTGACTGTCCCCTATTGATCTGATAATGCCTTTGTTTATGACATCATAGTGCTTACCATGCCAACAGATTGCGATATGTAAGCCTACCCTCTCTTTGTTTAGGGGATAGTAATCATGTTACTGAGCTTCATTTGAGGAAGGGGACACTGCACTGACCATTGATATAAAGGGCTACAGAGTGTTTGGACTCCTATTGCTGAATGTATATTAAACAGATCAAATAACAAATAGCAGACTTTCACACACTTATGAGATCTAGTCACGGTATTCCCTCTCTGCTCTGAAAGTTACAGCCTCGATAATATGGAAAAAATTCACATGGAAATGTTGTAGTTGCCTTTTTTACATTCATAGTATTCTTGCAGAATATGTGGGAGACAGCTATGGAATCTGCTGGTGAAAGTGCAGAGAACCTAATGCTGACCAGACTCATGTTTTCTGGGCCTGTCCAGCTCTACGGTAGTTCTGGCAAGACATGGAACAACGGTTCTGGTCACACACTATGGACCCCTCACTGCTTAACCCTTCCACAGTATTGCTGTCAATTCTCTGAGGATAGGATCTAGATCCCTTGTTCTTGTGTTGCTATTGGCAATGAATAAAGCAATAACTAGATTATGGCTGCAGTCTACAATACCTAATACTGCCCAATGGCAGCGGATGCTATCTGCTGTATACATCTTTAAGAAATGTAACGTGTACACTGCGGGGTAAGCGATCCACCTTTTAGGAAAAATTGCAACTCTGGGTTATTTATTTATCTCAGAATCCACTGTGTGTTCCACAGTGCTGGATTTGTACAATTAATCTTGTTTAGACTGCTGTGACAGTATAGAATTGTTGATATAGTGCTCTGTATACATATTTTAGGGACATGGAGGGAATTCAGGAGTCCCCTCTTGCTTCAGTCTTACTGGCTGAATTCATGTAATAACTTAGGGATTTAAAGTCTGGAGCACTGCATTGATATGAGTTGCACTTACCTGCTTGTAATACAACCTGGCTTATTGATTTTATGTATATCTAATTGTACCCAAATGCCTCCTATACCATTCTGCTCACTGTATGTGTACTGAAAATGAAAATCTGAATACAAATTTTCAATATGAAAAAAGAAGATCTGAATACTAAACGGTATACACCGGGTGGAGCATCTGTTAGAGCCAGTTACTGCAAGCAGAGGCAAGCACTTTGTCGGGGTGGGTAGGTGTGGACATTGTTCAGGTTGAATATTATTCAGATTTTCAGAGTGGGAGTAGACAAAGAAGAACAGTCAGCATTTATATAGTGCTTTTCATACACATTGTATCCCAATCATGCTTTACAGGCCATGCCAGACTAGTAGTGAAGTGACTGAACGTTGTAGTGGTAGCCATTTCACACATTAGCACCCACACAGCCTTGGACAGTTGCATGAACTTGTTTTATGGGAAGGGGAATGTTGGCCAGGACACGGTAAGAGTCCCCTAGTCTAAACGAAAAGTGCCTTGGGTCCTAGTGTGGGACTAGAACCCATGATCTTCAGTCCCAGAGGCGGATGTGCTACCAGCTGAGCCACACTGACACTAGCATTGAGGGTTGCACGGCATGTGCAGAGGTCACATTCCAGCTGTTATGCTTGGATGTGTGTCCATACTCCTCTGGAATATAGATTTCTCCCATCCACTTGTGTCTCTGTGCACATGCATACATGCTGGATGATGTATGCAGATAACACTGTGCTTTTTGCTTTGGATCAGTCAGCATTTGAGTCGGAAGCTTTTCTCCAGTGTGCGTTAACATCCATGGCCCTTATTACATCAGCTAATAAAATAGTAATAATAAAAAGCTATCTTTCCTAGGTTTCTAGCTGATGTGAGTAACCGTGACTGCTCTACTGACATGCTGGTCACACCTGAAGTATGCAGTACTTTAACATTGGGTTAGTTATGCTATGGTTCTTTATAGAGCAACACTGGAATATACGTTAGCATTAGATTAGTTATGCTACAGTTCTTTATGAAAGTGCGCTGGTTGCCCTATGATGTAGATTAGATATGCTACGGTTCTTTTGAAAGGTATGCTAGTTAGTGTGTGATGCATTGTAAAGCATCAGTGCAGTGAATGGCAATGGATCAGGTTGTACTGGAAAAAGTTTGCAGTCTGGTCCATTTGTTGCTGCCTGCTGCATCAAGCTGTTTTTTTTTTTTAATTTTAATCAGGATTTTGTTTTCTCCTGCTTACCCAACTGTGCCCTCAATCTGACCGTGATAAACACCTGTCATCCCTACATGTGGCCCCTCTTTCCTACTCCAAGGGTGCCGTCCAGAGCACCAAGCAAGTAGGGGGTGACAGGAGACTGTGCGAATCGTGAATGTACCAGGCATCATCCTACTAACCCAAGTATTGTTCCTCCTCTCTCTCCCTCCAGTCCCAGGACATGGGCAGCAAGGGGTTATGCGTGTATGTGGCAGCATGCAGAGCCAGCTGATCCACCCACCCTCCCAGCCGCTGTTGCCAGACACTTCTACTTGCAGTGCCCAGATGGCAGTGCGGCGGTGGTGACTGGCAGCGACACTCCCCAGAGAAGGAGAGCATCCTCTGGGACTCTTAATCCATCTCCCTCCCTCTCTCTCCAGCTGCAGTGTGATGACCCAGGCTTATTCCTGAACCCGGGTCTCTGGACTCGTGAGCTGCATGTTCAGGCGGCAGATAATGCTATTTTTGGCACTTTCAGAAGACCTTAAATATTACATATTGCCTGGACTGAGATTGGAGGGGGGAAGATTCAAGAGGGAGTTGAGGAGACATTTTTTCACGGAAAGAGTGGTGGACAAATGGAACACCTTACCAGACGAGATGGTGTGCTGTAAGATGGTGGGCAGTTTCAAGAGGGGTTGGGATAGGGGAAGGGAAAAGGATTCTGGGAAGGGGGAGCGGGAGAGGCAGCTGCGTGATGAGGGGCTTGCTGCACACTCGAGCAGACTTGATAGACCATGAGGCCTGTTTCTGCTGGCAAGTTTGTATGCTCGTATTCCCTCACGCAGTATAAGGATGGTGCTGGATATAAATTCTGCACTATCCAGCTTGCTCATACATGCTGTTGATAACTTTGTATCAAGTGCATGCAGACGTGGTCTCCATGTTATGGAGTCCGTGGTTATTACCATTTTTAAGTTGCACAAGACAGGGAAATTAAAATCTAAATTGACATCTTTGGTGTATTTGTGGGAGATATGACAGTGGCAGAGGAAGATTTGGAACTGTAGGTAAGGGAGAACTCATGAATTCAAAGGTAGGAGCTGAGGTAGAAAGAATTGATGGTGCACTGTTAGCCATTGCAAGCACTGAAAAAACAAATTGCTTTCATTATTCAGTTTGTATGAAAGGTGCGTATAAAACAAAATTCCATTCCGCATTTCCTGACATTTCTCTCATGACATCATGAACATCACCAGAGGAGAAATTGCTTCTGTGAATTAGGTTGCGTCTTCTCTGTGTTCTGCAGCAAGATAAATATACTGTAGTCAAGACCTCGGCTCATGAAGAAAGGAAGGTCCCAAGAAGTATTTGAATTAAATGAAAGTGTGAGCTCTAGCCGAAGGGGACCTTCTTCTGTTGAGTTTGCACCGTCGAACACATCATTCCAGGGTCAGGGACTGCTCCCAGAGATGCAGTTTGCTATGAAAATTAAGTGCTCTAGTACCACAAAAAACAGTCAATAGTATGCTGTGATAAGGAATGTACACACACTGCTCTGCATTTTCCTCAAAGTGCACCAGTGAGTTTCACAATTTGTCATGCTTCCTTTTTAAGGATATGCAGTACAGTGCAAGGGAATGTCAGGTGAGCAAGTGCACCTCTAGACATATGACATGTCCTGGTCCATGTCTGTCCCCATATGGGACAGCAAAAAAGGAAGGTTTATATTAGTGTTGCTCAGATAATTTGTTATAAAACTGAATAGTTAGGATAATGGATGATTTTTATGATCTGAGGATATTGGTCCTCAAAATCCGATATCCTAAAAGTTACCTTTAGGATACTGGATTATCCAACATCCGATATCCTAAAATTCAACATCCTCATCCTCCTACTCTTCTTCCTTACCGCTGCCACACCCCCTCATAAGTCATAAGCTCCCTCTTCCAAGTCACAGTGCAAACAAACCTTAAGTATTAAAGAGAACCCCCCCTCACCAAACTCACCCACTAGCCCCCACCTCCCTCCCTTCCCCCTCGTAGCACCCAAATATATTTAAACCATGAGTCATGTCCCCACAGCGCCTGCAACGCTCATGTTTAACATCCTCCCCACCACTACTAAATTAAGTATCTGGAAATGAGCCTGGCTTAGTGTGCCTCTCCCAGTTACCAATTTTCAAATAAATAAATCGTAAGTAAGCAAGGCCTTTGATTTGGTGGACAACAAACTCCTGCTGACCAAACTAATGAAGTTGGGCCTTGACCTTTCCTGTCGCTGGTTCAAAAGCTGCCTCACGGGCCAAACTAAGTCAAGTGGGGAACTTGTCTTTCCTCCCAGTGTGGGATGTCAGATGGAGTGCCACAGGGCTCTGTCCTGGGACTCATTCTCTTCATTATTCATCAACAAACTCCACTCCCTTCCAACTGCAGTGGAGCCAAAGTGTTGCTTTATGCATACGACACGGTGCTTTATAGAATAAGCCCTGACCCTAACAACATTAGTTCTGAAATCAACAAGGACTTCAAGGAACTGGAAGCATGGTTCACCTCTAACCATCTTGTCCTCAATACAAAAAAACAAGGCCATGCTATTTGGGACAAGGAAATTGTGATCTCCTACCTCAAAGGGTACCCAGTTAGAGGTTGTGGATGCTGTAAAGTATCTTGATTTTTGCTAGATCAAGATCTTCCCTTCAAATCTTATACTGAACAAGTAACTACTAACTAAACTCCTCGTACAAAAGCTGGGTGTACTCTATAGGCTCAGGGCCTATCTCACTGTCAAAGCTCGACTGTCTGTAACTACCAGAGTTCTGATCTCCACACTCCTCTATGGGTCCCCTGTACTCTCCCCTGTGAAAGGCACTGAAACCAACAAGCTGAAGTTGTTCTACCACAGAATTGGTCGATTTGCACTGGGAACTTGGAGTAGAAAACCTCACAACAGTGTCCTTGCCTCCCTCAATTGCGCCTCCCCCCAAGAACAGAGACCTAACTACCCAACCCTATGCTTGACCGATAAGATGCTAAATAGTTTCTTCCCTAGTCTCGGAGATGTCCTTATTCGTAAGCCCCAAAGGAGGCACCTCCGCTCATCCTTTCTTCCTTTGCTGGAGGTCCCCAGGGCCCTGACTACAGCTGGTCAATGCTTCTTCTTCTACAAAGTCTCCCAACTTTAGAATGAGCTCCCTCTCCCTACTCAGAATAACATATCATCTTATCCTTGAAAATATAGCTCAGAGAACATCCCCCTCCTAAAACTAGCTGTACCTGCCTCTGCTGATTTCCTGTTAAGTCTTCACCACTTAATGAGGCTGTAAGTCATCCTATGTCATCTTGGGAGCGTTGTCCAATTCCTGTCAACTGATGTGCGCTGTAGAAACAGATTATGCACACTGTATTTCTATTTCTGAGAATATGTATCTATTACTACCACTGTTATTATTTCTGATCTTCGTTTTCATAAGATGCTCTCACTTGTTGCTACCACAGTTGTCATTGCTGGTCCTCACTTCATAAGATGCTTACTCTTGTGCACAGAACCTTGTTGCTGTGTCCAGTTTCTGTATTGTATGTAATTAATCCAGGTCACTCCTGAAAAAAAGGATGAATGTCTCAGTGAGTATATGTGGTTAACAAAATCCAATAAGTAAGAAAATCCAGTAAATAAATAAGATCCCCTCAACATGAGCCACAAGACAAAACATTACGTTTTAAAGAGAACCCCTCCCCCACTAGCCCCCACCTCTCTCCTCCCCCATGGCACCCAACTATAGTTATACACTGAGTGCAGTCCCACGACAGCTCAGACGCTCCCATTAACACCCTCCTCAAGCTAAATCATCAGATCCCTCCCCCCCAGCACAAGCCACAATGCAGATATTAAGTATTAAAGAGAACCCTGCAGCAAACACACCCACTAGTCCCTACCTCCTTCCCCACTCATTAGCACCCAAGTATAGTTACACTGTGAGTCGGGTCTTCCGACAGTTGCTGCATTCCTGTTTAATACCCCATTCCTGCTGCTAAATCATCAGATCCTCCTCTAGTACAAGTCACAATATAGATATTCGTTATTAATAGAGAATCTCTAACCAACCCACTGAGCTCTCACCTCCTTTTCCACCCCCATCACGAATATAGTTATGCAGTGAGTCAGGTGCCCTGACAGCTGCAGTGCTCCCATTTAACACACCACCCACTAAATCATCAGATCCCTTCCTCCCTCCCCCAGCACAAGCCACAATGTAAATAAAATAAGAATTAATGAGAACCCCCCCAAACTCCACACACCCACTAGTCACCCAGCTCCCCCCCCCCAATAGTACCCAAATACCTTAGTATTTAACAAAGGTATTCTGGGTGCTCGGGGGGAAGAGGGAGGTGGGAGCAAGTGGGTGTGCTGAATGGGGGAGTTCTCTTTAATGCTTATTTACATTGTGACCTGTGCTGAAGGAGGGATCTGATGATTTATGGGTGTGGGGCTGTTCGGGAGTGCTGCAGCTTTTGCAGGACCCTTTGACTCAGTGTATAACTATATTTGGTGCTATCGAGGGAGAGGGAGTGGGTGGGTGGTCTTAATGCCTTTAATATCTACATTGTGGCTTGTGCTGGGAGAGGGAGGATCTGATGATTTAGTGTGTGGGGCTGTTAAAGGAGCTGCAGCTTTTACGAGACCTCATTCACTGTATAATGATATTTGGGTACTACCGGGGGGGGGGGAGTTGGGGTTAATGGATGTGTTAAGTGGGTGGGCCTTCCCTTGTCAATCTTCAGCATTCATTACTGCTTGGGTGTAAGCCAGAAGCATGCACCCGCTACGGGAGTTGGTTTTTTTTTTGGAGGGAGGCGTCGGCGCCAGTGGCACTGCCCACAAGAATGATGCACCGCGTGGTGTGCGAGGGACGGCCGTTAGGCACTGCAGACTCCTCTTCCATCCCAGTTCTGTTTCTCCCACCGTCAAGGCTGCACCTGTTGCGTGAGTTCAGAAATTCGTAGTATGCCATTAAGCTTATCTTTGTCGACACCATTTTTCGATGACTTCTCATCCCGGTTCTCCATCCCAATGCTGTTGGTTGCCGGTAAGTTCATTCCTTTTCTTTATTTGACGGCGTCAGGATCTTTTTTTGTGTTTTGGTTATTTTCACACTGTGTCTGGTTCGGGAGCTATGCGCAAATCGAAAACGGGCTGCACACCCCATGCGTCTGTATGTCTGTGGCCATTTTTCCATTTTGGATTGGCATGATGTTTGTGGTGCCTGGGACCTAACCATGCTATGGATAGATGCAACTCCTGTTTTTCCATGGATCACCGTGTTCTGGAAATCCACGTGTTTAAAGTCGGCGGGGCCCTGCCGACTTTCGGAGGACGACATCGCTTTCAGTCCCCTACCAGGCCTATATGGTCTGGCGAGGAGGAGGCCTTCTCATCTTCAAGCCATGCTGAGAGGGAGGCTTCTTTTGCAGTGTTGGAGGAGTGGCGCGCCTCTTCCCGTGGTCTTGTTGTCAACACCACCTCGGCAGTCACCTCAACCGAGGTGCAGGCTCCCCAAGTGTCGCAGCCCATGGTTGCTGGGTCCAGCACTGGCGGATCCTCGACGCCGCCTTGAGGTGCATTCGGATCCTGATGCCGTTCGCAGCGCTGGTGATTGGGGGCGGTGCCGATGTGGCCCTCGGCGCTGTGAGCAGTGCCAGTTCCCTGTGTGACTCCACTGGTGGCACAGTTTTGGGTTCCGGCATTGTGCACAGCGCTAGGGACCCGGCCGGGGCCATGGGTGGGTCAGCATTGAGTTCTGGGGCTGCAGGTGGCGCGGTGGGGACTGTCTGATGCTGCTGGGGATGCCAGCACCGTTCGCGGCACTGTCTCTTGAGATGTAACCATGGTGGCCAGTATTGAGGTCCTTCTGGTTGACTCCTCTTTGGAGGGCAGCAACTCAGATTTGGACCTGGACTGGCTGCCCGATTCTTCAGAATTGGACATCTCTGTGGGATGTGGTGTCAGGCAGCCCAGCACCCCCATCCCTGATTCTCCGGAGTAGTCTGCTTCCAAGGTCCCCTTGGCCAGGGGTGGGCTGGGGTCCATTGGGGACAACAGCTCTGGGGTTGTAGAGGGGGTTGTCTCCTCTGGAGGGGCTGTGGCAGCTGCCAACCTTGGTGCGGTTGCGCCTTCCCAAGGGGGACTGGAGACCCTAGCTTTGGTGGCCTCCCTCGGGAGGCCTCTGGATCAGGGGACTGCTCTGCAGGAGTTGAGGAGGAGGGCATCCTTGGAGTCTGAGGGGTTGAGGGCAGGGGCACCCCTCTGCCACCCTATGGGCGCAGGGAGGAGCTGCAGCACCGAGCCCTGCCTCTCCTTCTCGGGCTCCAGGGTCCCCTCTGGTGGCACTGCTGAGGGCTACCCTTCTGGATTCATGCAACCCCAGGTGCATCACAGGGGCGAGTCCCCATCTGGGCTCTTTCGGAGTTTGCATCCCCAGGATTCCACCCTGCAACCCAGTTTGATCTCAGGGATCCCTCTAGCTCAGGCACCGTTCCCTGGATTCCAAAGCCCTGGCAGAGGACAGGCACTGCCCTGCAGGTGCCCTTCTCCCATCCCTCTGTAACCCCACCCCCCGGCCATAACTTGAGCTGCAGCATGGATGGACATGAGAAAAGTCAAGAATTGCCAATAGAAGGGCCTTTTTAGAAGTAGTCTAAATAAAGATGTGTTGAAAAATCAGAATGTGAATAAGAAAATATATTGTCTCTGGTAAATTGAAAGTGAACAATATGTACTGAGACTTATGAAAGGATGTTTTTTTTTTAAAAGGCACCTCCTGATGAAGCCAATAGTGTTTTGGCGAAACGTAGAGGAATTGGGCCAATATTTAAAATAAAAGATTCAGATACTTCAAATAAAGAAGAACTGTCTACAAGTATGAATTCTTCTGGTTTGCACCCTTCATTTAATCATCCCCCTCAGGCTTGTGTGGGGCTCATAGGATTTGGTCCCATGGGGCTCTTGTCCTGGGAGACGTTCAGAAGCACTGCAGCTGCCTTCCTGTCATATGTTAGGCACGTGAACGAACAGGTCTTTTGCCTGTCCCCACCAACGCAGGAGTCTTCTGGACATTTTAGTTCCCCATCTCCCTCCTCAGAGGGAGGGAAACCTACCATTTGCCTCTCGTCTGATGCTGATTTCACTGAATATCAGTGCTTCCTATCGAGGATGGTTTGGGATCTCCATATATCCTATGTGAGATGGGACAATACCAAGCGGCAGATTCGAGAATTCCTCAGTGAATTCAGTGCCCAACACCTGGTGGTGCCATCCTGGCCTGTCTCCTTCCAGGAAGCATCTATCTGCACTAGGCAGTCTCCAGCCAACCCTTTCCCAGCCCCGACAGACTGCAGGAGGAGGTACTGTGCTCCACAGGCGTCTCTAGGTTCTCTTCCTCTCCCTCCTTTGGGCTTGGCGTTCCTAGAGAATCCTTCCAGGCATCGGCGCCTGGCGCATAACCAACCACCGGACTCGTATTCCCTACAATTTGACCAGTCGGGGCGAAGAGTTTTCTCTTCTTCTCATGCAATGATATGCATTGCATCACATCAGGCACACCATGCTGCCTACAATAGGCACTTGTGGTCAATGCTGGCTCAGGTACTGGCATTGCTGCCTGACTCTGAGCAATCTCTTCAAGCCATTGCCCTCTCCTCCATAGGTCTGGAACTAGCAATGCACTAAACATGGGCATCTTGTGATGCCAGTGAGATGGCTTCCAGGCTTGCAGGGACAGCGATCTGTATTAGACAGACAGGTTGGCTTCATCTATCGAGGTTGTCACCCCTGGCCTGGCATAGGGTGATCCGCTCCGCCTTCTGAGGGACTCGCCTTTTTTCCAGCAGGGCTAGGAGGCTTCTTCAGGGGCTTCCTTTGTCTCCTCATCTTCAGGGGACACCTTCTATCTCTCCTCAGCCTTAGACTTCTCAGTCTGCTATGGTCAGAGTCTCTTCCTCCTGTTTTCCACCAGCAGGAGGGCTGTGCTAGGCCCCCTTCGGGGGGCTTGGTACTCACCCAAGCAGTAATGAATGGTGAAGATTGACAAGGGAAGATATGAAAATTATGAACCTACTGTAACTGTTGATCTTCTCTTGTATCTTCATTCATTACTGAATTCCGCCCACCTTCCCCTCATTGGCCTAATTTCTTGAGAGTCTCCCCCACCCTGCTTGCCCCCCCCCCCGAAGCCATGTGAGGCTAAGTCCACTGGTTCCTCGGGACCTCTGTTCTTCTCTAAGGAGCAGCGAAGGATTTGAAAAAGGAGGAGAGTGTGTGGAGCTTCGTCCTTTCCATCTGAGGGAACTCTTTCTGATATTCCTGGCAGGCATCCCTTTGAGGACTTTTCCTTCAGGCCAGATTAGTTTAATCACCAGCCAGCAGGGCTAGTTTCTGAGATAGTTCTCTAACCCTCAGTCTTTGGACCTAGCTGGTGTCCCTGAATCTTGTCTTGTATATACCAGACCTGGGCTAGTTACCTCCTCTCTAGCCCAATTCGACAAATTAACTCTTGAACGAGTAGTCTGGTATCATTGATCCCTGCCTTCTCCAGGGAGTCAGAAGGAGTTTTCTTTTCTTCTCTGTCTCTGTCCATCTTTCCAAAAGAGGTTGCCCTTCCTTGGGGCTTCCCCTCTAGTACTATCATATGGCCATGTACTAGTGGGACCTCTTTTCTCTCACCTAGTTGGGGGCTCTCTCCACCGGAACAGATTATTTGCCTTTAGCATTCTGTGAGCTCTCAACCTGAGTGATGGGTAACAGGATAGTGGGATGTGTAGGGAAATCTGCCTCTCATACAAAGCTGTGCAGAGGGTTCAGTCGAACCATTTAAACAAGTTTTTGTCTAAAGGGATCCTTGCTACCTTGCTTTTAAACTCCGAGCTGATAAGCATCAAGCCAATTTCTCCAAAATTGGTGGCAGAATTTTTTTTCCCTCCTCCCAATATCCTTTTCTTTTTCTTCCTCTTCCTTTTCTCTTCCTGTCATAGAAACATAGAATTTTTTTTTTTATATATTATTTCTCCTCCAGAGCTCCGGCTACGACCCCCGCCATCCGTTGTTCCCCCAGCGCCATCCCTGAACATCAGACCCCCTCCCTTGTGCACCCCGCGACTTACCCTTCGCAGCAGGGTGGTGGGGAGCGACTCAACCCACCCCAACGGATCCATGCCAGGGAGGTGCCCTTCCAGGAAACGGCGCGCGGGGAACAACTTCATCGACGGGCTCTCCGCACTACTGTTTTCCTCCCGGCGGTTCATGGCGTGCAATAGCGCCAGGACTGGAGTGCTGCGCGCATGCTCCCGTGCGTGCCCCAATCAAAGTGTCTGACTGCGTCCGCCCCCATAGCTTGCAGCTCGTGCTGTCAACCCCCAGCCTCCGCTGAAGTCAGGCAAGCCCGGCCACCCAAATCCCCCTCCCGGAGATGGAGAGCAGTCCTGGGCGCTCAATCCATCTCCTCCCCCGCCGAACCCACGGCAGCCCATGCCTGTTCCCGAACACGGGTCGCCCGGCAGCACGAGGTGTGGCGTCCAGCCTCAACCCTCAGCACCACCAGGCCGGCCAAAACATAGAATTTGATGGTAGATAAGGACCGCTTGGTCCATCCAGTCTGCCAATTTCCCTACCTAATGGATAAGCTGCAGATTCTAGTTAATCAACAGCATACTTCCTCCTGCCCCCCCCCCACTAGAATTGCCTTATGCCTGTCCCATGCATTCTTGAATTCTCCCACTGTTCCTGACTCCACAACCTCCTCAGGAAGGCTGTTCCATGCATCCACAACTCTCTCTGTGAAAAATTTTTCTAACATTACCTCTGAGCCGTCCCCCCTCTATCTTCAAATTGTGCCCCCTTGTTCTTGCACATCTCTTCTTCTGAAAGATACTACCCTCTTGTACCTTGTTAATTCCCTTGAGATACTTGATAGTTTCTATCCTGTCCCCCCTCTCCCTCCTTTCCTCAAGGGTATACATATTAAGCTGCTTTAGTCTCTCCTTGTATGTCTTCTGGTGCAGACCTTGCACCATTTTGGTTGCCTTTCTCTGAACAGCCTCCACTCTGTCTATGTCTTTGCGGAGATGGAGTCTCCAGAACTGCACGCAGTACTGCAGATGGGGTTTCATTAACTGTCTGTAAAGAGGGATAACAACTTCCTGTTTTCTGCTGTTGATGCCTCTCCCTATGCATCCTAGTATCCCCCCAGCCCTCCTTACTGCCTTCTCACATTGCTTGCCCACCTTTAAGTCATCTGATATAATTGCTCCTAGATCTCTTTCAATTTTTGTTGTTGTTATTAAGTCACCCCCCATTGGGTACTCTTCCCCTGGGTTTTTGTTTCCCAGATGCATTACCTTGCACTTCTTTGCGTTGAATCTGAGCTGCCACATATTTGACCATTCCTCCAACCTTGCCAAGTCCCTTTCCATTCTTTCCATGCCACCTTGTGTATCAACCCTGTTGCAGATCTTTGTGTAATCTGCAAAGAGGCATACCTTTCCTTCCAGCTGCTCTCCAATGTCACTTATAAAGATATTAAAGAGGACCGGTCCCAGTACCAAACCCTGCGGTAGCCCGCTAGTTACCCTCCTTTCTTCACTGTGGATTCCGTTTACTATTACCCTTTGCGTCCTGTTGTCCAGCCATTTTTTTATCCAGGCTACCACCTTGGGACCCACTCCAAGGCTGGCTAACTTGTATATTAATCTTTGTGTGAGACTGTGTCGAATGCCTTGCTAAAATCTAGGTAGGCCATATCCACAGCCCTTCCCTGGTCTACTACTTTGATCACACAGTCAAAGAAATCTATTAGGTTCATCTGACATGACCTTCCTACTGTGAAACCATGCTGCCTTGGGTCCTGTGCCCCACTGGCCTCTAGGTACTCAACAGTTCTTTCCTTCAGAAGTGATTCCGTCATTTTTCCTACCACTGAAGTCAAACTAACTGGTCTGTAGTTTCTTGCCTCTGCCCTGCTCCCACTTTTATGAAGTGGAATCACATTTGCCCTCCTCCAGTCCTCAGGTGCAACTCCATCCTCCCATGATTTGTTAAAGAGAGTAGTGAGTGGTGTTACTAGTTCTACCTTTATTTCTTTTAGTATTCTTGGGTGAATCCCATCAGGCCCCATTGCTTTGTCCACTCTCAGTTTCAAATTTCTTTCAAAACTCTTTCTTCTGTGAATGGACTGGTATCGACCCCCCCATTCAGAGTTTCTCCCTTGTTTGGTTTAGGCACCTCACCCTCCTCATCTGTTGTGAATACTGAGCAGAAATATTCATTCAGTATCACTGTTTTCTCACGGTCACCTTCTGCCCACATTCCCTCCCCTTTATTAAGTCTCTGTATCCCTCCCTTGGCCTTTCTTCGCTCCCCAATGTACCTATAAAAGGTTTTATCCCCCTTCTTAACAGAGTTGGCTATCTTTTCCTCAGTTTGTGCCTTTGCTGTTCTGACTGCCTTCCCTGCCTCCTTCTGCTTTAACTGATAAAGTTCTCTGTCCTGCTTCTTCTGTGTTTCCTTATATTTTGTGAATGCTATCCTTTTATCTGTTCGTCCCTCAGAGCCACCCCAGGAGTCGGGTCCTGTGGTCCCATAGGGTAGGGTTCTCCTCTTTCCTGTCCTCTTTTCAGCTTATTCCTTTTTCCATTTGTTTCCTTTCCTTCATCTATCCCTTGGGTCTCTTGCCTTGCTCTTATCTTTCTAAATTCTTTATTTCGCTGCTCCAGCTTACAGAACTTGGATGGAGGAGAAGTCTGCGGCACCTAACAGCCACCCCTCGCGCACAACATGGTGCGTCATTCTTGTGGTCGGTGCCTTTGGCACTGACTCTTTCCTCAAAAAAAAAACGCATGTAAATTGCACACTTCCGGCTTACACCCAAGCAGTAATGAATGGTGAGGATACAAGAGAAGATCAACAATTATGGTAGGTATGTCATTTTCATTTCTAATGCCCTTAATATATGCATTGTGGCTTGTGCTGGGGGAGGCAGGGATCTGATGATTTTGCAGGTGGGCGGTGTTAAACGGAAGCTCTGCAGCAGTCAAGGGACCCAACTCACTATATAACTATATTTGGGTGCTAGTGGGGGAAGAGGGAGGTGGGGGCTACTGGGTGTGTTGCGTGAGAGGTTCTTCTCACTTAATGATAGTGTGGCAGAGTGGCGGAGTAATATAGGATATTAGGATAGTTGGATCTTAGGATATCATATCCTAATCCTGTAACATCTGACCCTCTGAACAAATGTCTGATTCAGATACGGATTATCCTGATATTCAGTTATCTTAACACGGATCCGATTTTTGGGTATCCGAGCAATCCTGTACATCCGGCGGGGGGGGGGAGTTGCACAAATAAGGTCAAATTTATTCAAATGGCTAAAAATGAGTGCTGAAGGAATGGTTAAAAATGTTAACCAGCTGAATGTGGCGTCAAAATATCTAGCCCTGATAGGGGTGTGCAAATTGCATTGCCCGACATCCAAGGCTGACCTTATTTCACTGTCAGGCAGACCCTTTGATCTGCCATCTGTAGCCTGTGGACAAGTGGGGTTTTTTTTGGCATTTTTTTGTTGTTGTCGTTCTCTTGGCTGCATTTCACAGGCACTGGATTTTTTTTTTCTCCACTGATCTTTGACTCACTCACGGCGCACACTCGCAGCCCCCCATCCATGAGCTGTTCACCCACCCATGTAATTTGCCAGTCCATTAGCCTGCAGTCCTTTCTGCTTGTCTGGTTCGTTTCTGCAGGCTAACAATGGTGGTGGCATGTGGTAATTGGCCGAAATCAGGACAGAGGAGGAGACCTGTGTGATGATGCGGGAAGGATCTACCCGGGTATGCGCCATTACAAACGGATGTGATAGCGAACCGCTCGATGGGATGACCAGACGATGATCGTGGACATTGCTTGATGGAATGACCAGATGACAATCGCGGACAGTGCTTGAAAAGAAGCAGGGTTGGACTGGAAAAGAATATCCCTTCTGTGCGGCTCACTGGCTGGCGTGAAGGACCGACAGATGGATAAAAAAGTGACTCTCTCACACTGCTGCCTTTTAAAAAGTGGCTGGGTGTATGTGTTGATGGATCGAACTGTGCTGAGCCCTAACAAATATGGAATTGTGATGCTGCATGCTGAGCGCACCTATCGCGCGCCTCCCCAGCTATTGGTGTTGCTTGCCCACAGGTTGTCATGGTGAATGGTGGTTGTTGTCAGGAGGTTGCTGAGCGCTGACTTGGGACAGTAGTCAGGATGGGCAGAATGCTTGTAATGTAATGAGTTTCTGTGCCACTCTGGATGTACGGTACGAGCTGGAGGCGAGGTAGTGTATATATTTGGTTTTACTTTTTTAGGTAGAGTCCGAAGTGAGAGTACTTAAATCAGCTAAATGTAAAGTTGGAAATATTCTTGTAGGCTGAGCTCTGCCTTTTTGTTTTAATCAAGATTTGCATGCATCAGTCTGAGACCGTGCTGCTGTGGTTTCAGCATGAGCCAGCACTTAGCCTGATCATTGAGCCTGCAGCTGTATACTGTTGAGATGTAGTGAAAGCTCAAAGCTCCTCTGTGTTATTAAATATGGACACACCTGATCAGCTCTATGATGTTTAGATGTAACATTGACTTTTCTTCATTAGAGCAAGTGGGTGGATGCTGGCACAGTGGCTGTTTTAAGTACCTTGCTGGTCTCCACGTAAGCCTACTCCTAAGTGACTGAATTAAAAGAGCAGCACTTTAACACCAAGGAAAACAAAAACTTGCAGGAAAAAAGAGAATGAAAATAAGAGGAAAAAGCAGTGCAATGAAATAAAGAGAGAAGCCTGGGAAAGCAGAAAGGAGAAAAAAAGCTGGAAAAGGCTAAAGGAGAAATGCACAAAGCTATTAGAAAAATATGCACCACTTTAGTTAAAGGAACATGCGTAAGTAGCTTTTTTTTGGGGGGGGGGTGGATAAACTAACACAGCTAAGGTACCATGGGGCCAGCAGAGAATTTACAAGCATTTGGCTTGTGGGCAAATATCTGTTTCATTGACATTCCCTGGTTTTAGATGATAGAAAAAAATGTTTAGTAGTTTTTTGATGCAGCGTAAACTATGTGCTTGCTCATACTTTATTAACGGAGATAGATTACGTATAGATACGTTTTTATTTGGCATCCATAGAATGTTTCAATGTTTTTTTAATCATTCTATCTTTTGGGGGTAGGGCAAGTAAAAAAAAATTATTGGGCAAGTAACTTTTGTACCACCACTTGCCCTGGGGCAAGTACTAAAAAAATGATTTGCACACCCCGAGCCCTGAATGTCTGCCTCTTATGTCCCCTAAATTTGGGAATGCCATGTCTGTTACTGGGACAAGACTAAGCAGCTGCAGGACTCAATATAAAACTCTGTTGAAGGTGCTCTTTTTATTTAAAGCCCCCCACCCCCTTTTTTTTCTTTTTTTCATTTTGTATTTTCCTCCTTATTTACGCCTCTTAGTGGGCCTTGTCCCATTCTGAGGAGCTGCCCTGAACCACTGCTACTCCCTTTTCTGGTTCTCCAGTCTGAAACCCTCCTCCTTGGTGGAGTCCAGCCTAACTCTGCAGCTGGAGATCCCCATTATCTAATGTCAGGGAGCGAAAGAGGAAAGTTGGTATGTAGCTGGCAACTGATGCAACCCTCTGTGGAGGGGCGGAACCAGCTTAGTGGGACTCTGGTTCCATTTTCCTGTTTCTCCCCTTCTTTCCAGAGGTGTGCAAGCATGCAAGGCATGCCTCTGCCCAGCCTTGCCTGCTGCCTTGAAGAGCCTCCTTGCACATTTAGGCTCCCCTTGTCCATTGGCAAACAAATGTGCAGTGGGACAAGGTTTCCGCCCACCTGGGAGCTGCTGCTCCTGCTGGCTTTCTGTGATGCTCCTGGACTCTGGCTCAAACCTGGACCACCAACATAGTAAGCCACACCCAAACTTTTATGTCTCTCCAGCTACATGAGTAGATGCTCCTCCAGCCCTATCTGGGAATCAAACGTTGGATCCTGAGTCCCATAAGTAGCAGCTCCAGCCATTCACCTAAAGGGAAATTACTACTTGCTGGAAGGTTTAGAATGCACATTTGAATTTCATGCTTGCTGTACAATACACCACCAATAGATAACTATATAATAACTGGTTAGTGATGATTATCAACTGTGGGCAGAAACCGTCAAACTCTGGTATACACAGGTGATTATACACATATGTATATAATGGAATTTGATTATACACATGTGTATAATCACCTGTGTGTAATGGAGTTCGATTATACACATATATGTATAGTCACCCATGTGTAACGGAAGTTGGTTAAGCACCTTTTGCAAAAATTCTAAAATCAAAAATCAAAGGAACCAGTTATTATGAAAAATAAAACATGGGGAAGTATCTGTTGACTCGGATTTTATGCACACCCTCAGTGTGCGATCCCGTTATAAATGCCGAGAGCTTCGCTCTCGGGGTTTTTGGGGCTTTGTACACCTCGGGTGTGCATAAACTCCTTGTTATACACACTTCTCCATGCATTATTCTATATATTCTACAGTTACTCAGCACTGCCTTTAACTGTTATGCACAGCGTTCACAACTAGAGGGCACTGCTTTGCACAGACTGCCTTTTTCTCATACACAGTGCTGCGGCCCTTTTTTTGGGGGGTAGTGTAGCATGACATGGATCACCACTAGATGGCGGTATTACTATTACAAGTACTCAACATTGTGCCTGCTGCCTTTTTCTCATATACAACACCTGCCACAGCACCATTTGACTGGCACGTTTAAAGTCACTATTGATCTATCACCTGTTCCGTTATTGTCAAGGGCTCCAATATTAGCCACATTATCACAGTGAAAATGGAGCATTTTTTGACATTTAAGAGGCAAAAGGATAAAACCACATGTGACCAGTGTCCAGAACATTAAAAAACATTATGAATCCCAGCCACCAGCTTTCCTCTACATAAGCTTTCTGTTCACAAACATATATTTACCTGTAAACAGACTTTGCATTACCCAGAGTGGTTCTAGAAGGACTGTACCTTCTCTGTGTGGTTCTGGTGTTTTATTACTTTACAGATTTCACTGTCAGGCTCATCCTAGAGTGGAGGGCTCTGTACTGGTAACATGGTCAGTATGTAGTGGTTTTACCCTTTCGACACTACATGGAGTTTGTGTGCGTAAATGGTGTTTCTGTAGAATTCTGCTGACTTAGCTTAGAAAAAACATCCTTTCCTCTGACAGCGTAAGGCAGTTTTGTTTGATTGGCCCAACAAGTGCAGTTTGGAGGACGTCTGATGTTAAGCACTGTAGCTTTTTTGCTCTCTAAGCAGATTAATCGGATTTTATGAAGTATGAATGATTCATACTGCAAAGTGTCAGACTTGTACTGATGATGGCAGGTCAGATCTGTAAATCACGAGCAGCTGTCTCTGTGATGAGGAGGAGGTTACAGAGAGGGGATTTCCGCAGGGCCTTTCCTAGGAAAATGACTGCCATCTAAACTGGGTTTTATTTCTGTATAAAATCTCTGCTCTTTAGAGCCTGTGATGTCCCTCTTTTAGATACATGAGACATCCCCCCATCAGATTTTGACAGTTACTGATGGAAGCTGGGATTGGAATGACCTTGCTTTGACGATTACCTACAGTCATCTACCCCAGAGTTAGCAGCCTATAGCCAGTTGTCAAATACAGTAGCATGTTCCCTTTCCTGTGTTTTTCCCAGCCCCTGCTTGGAATAGGCAGTCTTTCTTTAGCACGTGTCATTCTCACTTAACATAGGACCCAAGCTGCATCAGACAGTCACAATGTTAAATCCCATACCAAGCAACCCAAGTCAGTGATGCTTCCTACAGTAACATTCCATGAGTTAATTAGTGCAGGGTGTGTACCAGATGGGAGTGGAGGGATGACCACATAGCCCCTATGTTTGAAAAAGGTTCCACCTTTCAGGCCCAAATTTATTACAGAAAGCAAAACTGCTGCACTATATCTTCCCCCATAGTTGCGGCATGTTCTGCAGAATGCAGATACAGATGCAGAGATGATGGCTGTAGTGTTTATTCACTGATTAAGCTGGGGAAAGCGATTCAAGGACTGACGTTACAAAAAGAAGGTATATATGTGGTAGTCAAATATGAATGTGTATTTTGTACAGTTCTTTTTGCTGTGAGTTGTGTGGCACTTTGACAGAGTATATGTCCGTCACACTCCTTTCACCTAGAAACTGCTTCACAACTCTGCAACATAGACAACACAGGTTCTGACGGGCTGTGGTGAGATTTGTACCAAACCCCTTTTTGCCTTAAAATTGGTCCTGTAAGGTCTCATTGCACTGGATGTTCAACCTGTTGGCTATCTCTCGGGGGAGAGGGAATGTTAACAAGCAACACCTGAGCCCGATAAAGGGAGAAGGGTGAATAAGCAGAAGGAGATTTTTGTTTCAGTGAAATACAAACGGAGATAGCAAGAGACTAAACAGCAAGACATTTCTGTTAAGCTGAATTCATGCTGTTTCTTTTTCCTGTTAATGAAAGTAAGGCAGATTTCATTTACTTTAAGCTGGTGTCTAGAGTGTTCTCTTTGAGAGTCTTTCCCAGAAGTCACCCGGTTCACTACCCTGTAATGAGCACTTTAAGCAGGACTCGTACAATAGGATTTTAAATATTTCTGAGGGAAAATGGCAGTGAGGGTGTAACAGTATGCATAACAGTTGGCAGTTGAGCTTGGATGTGTGTCAGTACTTACACTGGGATGCATTCACTGCTGCATGGTAGGAGGGGCAGACACAGACAGAGTGAGCCCTAAGCCATTTCTTCCTTAACAATGTTGCCTGATTATATTATGTTACTGGTGACTTAGAGCATGGAGTAAGAACAACATGCTGGACTTGGGAAAATCTCCCAAATGGCACCAGTTCTACCCAAAGCAAAGTTCTGCAGCAAACCTGACCTTGTAGTAATTTTGGGCAGAGCAACAGCAGAGATGGGCGAATTATTTGTAACCTTGTTTAAGACCCACGGCACCAATGTGCACAATGTCCAATATCCAGAAAACATTTAAAAAGATAATATTCAGATACAGTTCAACTTTTGTTTCATTAATTGTCTGTTGTTTCTGCCTCACCATTCTTTATTACTCAGGATATGTGCATGCAAATAGTATCTTTGTCCCCTGGTCTTTTTGTTTTAGCCTCAGATGAAATCACAACATTGTGGTGTCACAAACAGAAGATTGTGACTTCGTCAGAGCCTAAAGCGGGAGGAGTAGATCCAGTTTAGGGATGAGAATCCTGTTTCATACCAAAGGTCCTCTGTAATAAAATATGATGGGATACAAGCAGATACAAATTAAATACAAAATTGTCTGATTATTTTATTTTTTTAATTCTTGAATACTAAAACCCAGCTTTAAAGGAAGATACTCTTTGATTCCTTTTTTTCCCTTAGTTTGGCTGACTATGAAAAGAGGTAGCATTTGACACCCTGGAGTTGATTCATGAACATTCCGAGACTGCTGCAGGCTCCGGGTTCCCTGAATATATGGTGCATAGGGCTCACTGCATTCCCTGGCCAGCGATCGGGATTCTCAATCCTGTGCATTAGTTGCCTAAAGTTAGAGCAGCTTTTTGTGGTCTAACTTGTGGCAGTCTCAGGAATCCTTTTTACGGGGCTTGTGCCAAATATTTGACACAAGCTGCCGTAAATCGGAGAAACTGTCATAAATGCGTCCGATCTCCTTGAGTTGAGCTCGTTCTACGGCAAAGCTGTCAGCGCAGCTAAGCCTACCACCAGATTTGATCCAGGGCTTGGCGTAAGCCCTGCATTGCCCTTTCTGAATCGAGACCCCTCTGTGTTCACCATTCCTCATGTCTTTGTGACTGTCCTGCTGGGTGTTGAGGAGGCAGATATTTGATATGACGTGAGGATTTTTCTTTCATAAGTGGATTTCACATTTAGTGTATTTGCTGCATGCTCAATAGTTTTGTCAGGTCAACTGGAAAATTCAGGAAGGGGATAAGGTTACTCGGTAGGAAGGACCAGCTTTCTGTCTGATGGAAACCCTGGCAATGAAAGGATGTAAAGGCTGTAGGCCTTGCCCCAGGACAAGTTAAGATATGCAACAGCATTGCTAAAAAGCAATGTCATCCAACACAGGCGTGGCAAGGTTCTGGTAGCAGATGGCTTTCCTCCTGAGACTAATTAGTGTGGACAACACTCTGCAGTCCCACATGCTAGAAACAAGGTCAGCCATCACTGGTGAAAGAACAAGCCGGCCTGATGCTGTGTTGATATTGACAAATCTGTGCATTGCTAGCGTGCTGTATCATCACCACACAGACAAGACAAGGAGAGAAGGGAAATGTTGAGGACGGCAAACACAAAGGACTGTATGCGTTTTCTCTCTCCTTCACACAGGAGTGATGATCAGCAGATGTAAACCCGGAGACCTGCTTAGATTGAAGCAAGTTTAGGCATGAGCCATGCTGTGTTACTACCATGGACCTCCAGTGATGACAGCTGGGTAGAAACCTAATGAGTCAAGACGTACACAAAAAGACCTGAGAATGATAGCAGTTTAATTTATTGACTGTGATCCAAGTCGTTAAGAACTCAATGGCCATCCAAGGATTTACTGTTAGCCATCAAACAACATACTGTATATTACCTGAAGGATATCCTAAATGAATCAGATGTTCTCTGCATGTATAAAGTATGTCGAACTTTGGCTGTACTAAAAGTTGATTTTGGCCACTGACACTTTACTGGTCATCCTTTATCAAAAATATATTATAGCTGTGGCACTTTAATTTCACCAGCCACCAGTATGGCATTAATTCTTGTCTCGTTTTTGTTGGAAATTGTCTTGAAAGATCTTGAAAACATTTTCCCTTATGTATGATGTAGCTGGGGGATGACAGCATTGATTGGACTGCAGCATATGGTCAGCTCTTTTTATCAACATTTCTTCCCTGTTATGGATGCAACGGCTGATGGTATAGCCTAAAAGTTAGAGTACCACGCCGTGAATGAGCTTGGTACATCCAGCAGGCCTGGGGTTGACTTCCACTTGCATACTGTGTGACCCTGAGCAAATCACTTAACCTCCACAGTGTTCCTGGGTCACCCCTGAAATAGGCATTAAGTCTAATGGGCCTTACCTGGTTACCAAAGAATTAAATAACAAAAACAAATAAAAAAAATCTCTTGTCTGTAATGAACCTCTTTATTTATGTTCCTCAACTGGCCAACCATTTCTCTGTAAGATCCTGTGCTAGCTTAGGATTGTAATAGCCCTGCCTGGGCTGGGGAAAAAGCTGCAATTGTTCAGAAGTCTTACTGTTTTTCTGTGGTAGGTAGACCAGAGCTAGATACCGTAGCTCCATCCAGATGTTGGATGGCTCCATCCTGGCTCTAGCACCAGATCTCACTCAGCCTGCAGTGGCCACTTTGAATCAGGTTAAACACAGAACGTCTCGACTCATATATGCGCTATGGGATTGAGTGAGTTGTTCTTTTCCAGGACTACTAGTTTATTGCCCATACTTCATTTCCCCACCTCAGTAACTTTTAAACATTGCAGGATTTCCCAGTGAAGAATCAGGGCTGGTCTTGTGCTTTGTAGGAAACTTATGTCATCACGGTGGGGGTAACAGTTTCTGTGTATCAGCATATTAGTGTAAACCCTCCCCAATGGGGGCTTTACCTTTAAGGCTTCCAGTAGTTTTGCTTATCAAAGGCACCAACCGCCACTGACAGAGTCACCACCTCAGTGCTCCTGACTGAATTGGGAATTCCCCATTTGCTTCCCTGAGAGAATTAAATGTGTAAGAGGACCCATGCAGGATGGTGGGGAGCATTTTTTAGCAACAGAACAGTGTGTATATAATAATGACATAGTGAAGGGACTGTCTTTGAACAAAAGTGCAGTGGGCATCTTCATCATGTCTGACCTGAGCTGGCATGGTGACAGTATCAGAGGGTGGCTGGGCAACCAGTCAGAGTCTGACTGAGAAGAAGTCTTAAGGGCCTTTGTATTTCTAGTGGTTTTCATTAATGCAGGCACCTTTGCAGCATCCAGTTATCTGTCAAGTGACGGGCCTCCAGAGTGTTGAGACCCTGACAGGAGAGGGGCCTCTGAGCTGCTGAGAGAGACAGCCTGCTGCTGAAGCTGGGTAGAAACCGTCTGTGTGTCTGCCAGAGACCGAATAAATGAGGATGAGAACCAGAGCTCCTGCGGAAAAAAAGGAGGTAGTCACGTGCTAGCATAGCACAAACATGAAAGGAGAGTTGCAGCCAGTTGCCGAGAGACTTTCACTGTGCTGCAGCCAAAGACATCCGAACTGTGATTGCAGCTAGTCTGAGAAGCCATCGAGTCAGCAGCATAGTCCAGAGCTGGTTACTGCCACGCACTAGGGACTGGATGCCTGGACATGGTGTGTTGGGCAGGTAGGATCGGATTTTCATAGGCTGAGTATGCGCATCTCCTAAATGCTGAGGTTGGGGAGGACTGATTGGAGCCAGAAAGACAGCAACTTGTTGCATCATCAGACACCAGAAGCTTCAAAGTGAAGGACACCCCTATGCATTGAGGGCGACCCCCTGGTCTGGTAAACTGTGAGTAAACTCAGGGCTTGCTCTGCCATATCATTGTTTATCACAGTTGGGGAAGCATTTACTTGACTAGGCTGTGCATAAAGTACATCTTGCAGGTTGAGAACCTTTGGGTGTGGGGTTTTAGGTTGCAAAGTATTGCTTCTTGTTGCATCACTGCCAGCCAACGTCATTCAGTGTCATACGGCCTGCTACGTTTCCATGACTAAGCACAAAATGAAAGGTGTCAGAATGGCTCGATTGGTAGCATATCCACCTCTGGGCCAGAAGGTCGTGGGTTCTTGTCCCACACTAGGATTGGACTCATACCATTAGCTTTGACAACCGAGTGCAATACTAGGGGGATTCTGTCCTGTCAGGAGTGCCGTCCTTCAAATGGGATGTTACACTGAAGTCCCTTCTGCCCAGCTCTGGTGCTTTCCTGGTGGGTGCCCAAGTGGAAGTTAAAGAACACAAGGCACTTTTTGCATGAGGTAGGGGAGTTTTATTGAATAACCACAGACAAAATGTACATAATCAAAAACATACAACAAAGCAAACACTGATCACTTAAAGAAAAAGAAACACAGTAACAAAATGTAACCAATCTTTTGCTGAGAGCAGAACATTACAGCTAGCTCTAAAAAGCATAATTTATACCTGCATGCACCTTGCTGTACCTTGGCAAATACAAATCCCTGTTTTAAGCATACTTTTGAAAAAAAGTCAGGCCCCTCCACCACATCATTCTTTCAGTCTTTGGTTGCATTTTCTTTTCTTTCACATATATACCCAGTAAAGCAGACTCACAAATTTTGCTAAACGTATCGAGACATTTGTTGTTGCTGAATTAAAAACTGGCATCTGCTTTGCCAGAGGTAATATTTAAGGCATGCGAAACACACTATCACTGTACCACTATGACAGTTTCTTAAAATGGGGAAATTCCCCCAAATCTAATTTTCATATGTTAGCTGAGCCAGCCAAGGCAATTGCCATTTATTTGCCAAAAAAGGCCATAAACCAGAGGCATATTAACATTTAACGAAAAAATGATCCTGTGTTTCCAACTGTAAAGTACAACCTGGATACAAACAATTCCTTTCATCTAGTGCCTTATGTTTACTGTTGCCCTTTACCCTCAGTTGCTTATGGGCGCACAACAGCTCTATGACCAGTGTTCAACAGAAAGTTTGTCGAACAACCGCACAGTGTATTACAACCTCTTGGGATGCAGTAACTACCCACTAGGTCACCTTAGCTGTGCACCAACACACTGTAATGTCAATAACCATAAAGCATACACTTAGCATTGTAACATAAAGGGACACATTCATGTACAGTGGCAGACATAGTTTGAAAGCCCATGAACAGTGCTTTTGCTTGATGTATTGGGCATACCTGTAGCTGGAAGCAGTCCAGAGATATAGATGACTGAGTCTGTGCAATATAATACTATATTAGAGCCATTCTTAGAACCTTGTGATGTCAGTGACAATTACCACCAAGGCAGTTTTTCCCAGGGCTATAATTATGTGCTCTTTCAGCTGCCTAACTCAAACCATGCCCACCTCTACACCATAATGCAGAGTACAGATATTGCTTCAACCCTCTTGTTCTGGGGGTACTACCCTTTTGACACTGGTACCAGTGTTTAAATCCTTAATTCTAACTAGTGTGTTCCAGTGCTTTACTGGCTACCCAGCCGTGGTAACAGTGTAGGCTCAATGACGTTAAGTAACAAAGCAGCAGTGCAACAAAAATATAAAAAAATAAAGAGTACTGTCTAAAAATGTTGCTGCACTCATTAAGATGTCTGGTTTCTGTCTATGGTACTTGTTTTGGCCAAAACAAGAGCATTTTAGAAATATTCCTATATTTGTACATTTAATTTGTGTGAAAAAACTAGTGAGCCGATCTGTCTGTAGTTTGTACTTTACTTCCACAATACTTACTGGAGCCTATGCTGTTGCTAGTGCGTGCTTGTCCCCATATTGATGGTGGGAAAAACTACTGGGTTATATAATACAAGCTGAGCTGGGTCTCTCCACTGTACAGGAACTTTACAACCAAAAAAGGAATATCTGGTGGCATAGCACTGGCTCTCTCTTCCTCCGTCACCAACTGCCTTCTGATAAATGAATGCCAAAGAGGGACAGTCACACTCAGGGCTAAACAGAGAACTCGGGTAGACTGGATGGCCCATTGGTCTTTTTCTGCTGTCATGGTCTATGTTTCTATGTTAAATCCACATCCTTAACTAGTCATCCACTGTTGCAGGCTCACACTTGGTTCAGTTGATGCAATGTTTGGGCAATTCACGGTCAAGTCAGAAGCATTGCAAGTTTGGCTTCATCGGCTGTGTGGCCATCTCTGATGTGCAAGTAGCAAGGGAGTCTTGAAGGTATAGTAGTGCCTAACACTTGCACACTACTAGGGAGCTTCCTGTGCTTCAAGAATTTATTTTTTGAAATGTTTCAGAATAACACTAATAATTAGCATGTATATAGTGCTACACAATGTATCCCAACATGCTTGACATACAATGAGAAACTGGTAGTAAAGTTACTATAAATGTATAGTGGCAGTCATTTCGCACTTTAACAGCCATACACATCCTTTGACAACTGCATGAACTGGTTTTATGGGATGGGGAATATTGGCCAAGACACAGGGGAAAATCCCCTACTCATGCAAAGCAAGGCTTTTGATAGGGTTAGTCATGTTTTTTTATTTAAAACCTTAAATCACTATAGGATACCCAAGGACTTCATTAAGTGGATTCAGTTCTTGTATGAAAACACTATTATTACCCCAGAAATAGTGGGTGGGGTGGAAACTATATGCAGATTCGAAAGGGGGTACACCAGGGGTGCCCTTTAAGTCCCCTGTTGTATGTTTTTGCTGTTCACCCTTTTAGCTAGAAAGGACTAGCAAACAAACGTATCACAGGTATTTCAGGATCTCAACAGGGTGACACGGTTACTATGTTGGCTTATGCAGATGATTTGTGTTTTTTTCTCAAGGATAGAAATAGTTTGGAGGAACTGATGTTGGGAAATGAGGCCTTCTCTAGGGTGTCTGGGTCAGAACTGAATTTAGGAAAAAGCAGAGGTTTGCTTCTTGGTCATTCTATGTGGAGGGGGGGGCTAATACCCATGGCATACAAATTACTAACAAATCCATAAAAATATTGGGCATAATTTATGGGCCGGGAGATATGGACAATAGCTAACTGGGAGAAAGTACTACAGATTGGAGAAGCAAGGGTGCTGAAATGGAAGGGCTGGAAAATGTCTTTTATGGGCCCCGGCCAAAGAATTTGGCCTTGGGATGCCAGGCTTAGAATTGCTGTGAGTGGGCCTGTTGCTACTGAGACTGCTATGGATAGGAGGGCTGAAACTGAAAGGCCTTCTACTCCTTCCAGGACAAAGCCACAGAATCCAGGGTGACATTGGACTTCTCATTCCTTGTGAGATGCCCATCCACTCCCGGGCCAAAGAGGTTGGAACCCCAAGAAGGGGACTTTGGCCAACTTGTGCTGAATGTCCACAATGAAGATGGAGATCCTCAGCCAGGCCCTCTGACACATTGCGATGGCCGCTGCCATGGCACAGGCACAGGAATCACCAGTGTCCAAGGCCATCTGGCTCTGGTGTTTAGGGATTGCTTGACGTTGGTCTTGGATTACCTTTACCAGGAGCTGCTTGTCACCAGGCAGGTAAGGAAGGATGTTATCGAGTACTCCCAGCAGAGAGTGACAGAAGTGGGCCATTATCAAGGCATAACTCGCCTGATGGAAGCCAAGGGAGGATGTGGCATAGACTCTTATCTGCGTGCTCAAGCTTCTTTGACTCCTTGTTGGGGGGCTTGTCCATGTCCCCAGTATTGCCAGATTGCCAGAAAATGGAATCTGAGACCAGACCCTCAGCTGAGAGTGGTCAGAAAATCCAGACAAGGAGCCGGTAGGGACCATGTACTTGCAGACCATATGGGCTGAGGGTGCCGGGCAGGAGGCTGGATGCTTACAAAGTTCCAGAGTCGGTCCCAGAATGGCCTCAGCCATGGGAAAATCCCAGGGATTCATCCTTGTTCAGGATGTCAGTGAAGGGGAATTTAGCCTTCTGGCTTCAAAAGAACGTTCATCAACTCTAGCATCAGTTGGAGGCGTGCCCAAGAGACACTGGCTCATGATCGGTGGTCAGTTCCTCGATCAGCTTCCCAGTCAAATGCGTGTATCCTCGAAGATTGCATGGAGGATGCATTGGAGTGTCCGAGGACTCCTCAAACATGGCCCATGGCTGCTTACTGCCATCGGCCTGGCAAGCTGATGTCTGGATGGGAGTGCTTCGTAGAAGCCCCCCACATGGGCTGCTGTGAAGGCAGTTTAACCAACAGTGGTGGAGAGACGCATGTTGGGGACAACTGGCTCATGTTGACTGGCATGGGTTGACCAGCACTGGCCAGTCAACCATAGAGGTCAGGGGGTGGAGCCCTACCTGGCCCCCCAAGGCCTCTTGCTGCCAGAGGAGCTCTACATACCACAACTGCATCTGCCAGCAGAGCCTTTCCTCATCCAAGGATGAAGAGGACAAGGAGTGTTGACAGCTATGCCTCCTGGTCAAGCAGGATGAGCACCTGCACCTTGACCCTCGACCCAGGGATGATATTGAAGAGATGCAACTGGGGGTGTGGTGTAAATCACTGGCACCAGTATCAGCTACACAACCTCTGGTGGAGGCTAATCCTAAACAGGGCTGGTCAGGAATACGACTGCTCCACGTCCTCCTGGGAATTTTTCGTCCCCCCCCCCCCAAACAACAGTTCGACGGGTTGAGAAAAATCTCGACCACCTGATCAACAGCTGTCAAGGTCAGCAAGTCTGATGGGGTACCACAGAGCTAGCGATTCATCCCTTGGCCAAAGGGGGTTAGCTGGAGCCGAGTGCTCTACAACCGTTGACCGGCCAGGGAAGACAAGAGAGTGGGAGGAGCATGATCTCTTGGTCCCATGACTGATGGTGGTGTTTCTTACTCTTGTGCTTCTTTCCCTGAACATCTCGAGTGCCTGACACATATCACGGAACTTCATTGTGAAGGATGCTCTGACACTGGACCCAGCTGGGAACACTGCAGAGGCCGACGAGGTACCTACTGTGGCCTTAGCTGCCACCTCTTCCATTACTGTGAGATGCAGCATGGACCCTGCCGCATTGGAGGCCACCCTGCGATCACCCTTGGCCCCCGATTTTGGGTCTGGATTAGCCGGCCAAGGAGAAGGCGAGCCTTCCTGTCTTCAATTTAGGATGGGAGCATCGTTTGTCAGAGACCACAGCCAGCAACATTGTGTGTTGTTCCCAGGCATTACAGGCACGACACATGTGGGTCTGTCCACAGAATCTTCTGCCAGCATGTGATGCACTGTTTGAAGCCAGGTGCAGGATTCACTTCCTCATGTTCCATGTTGATGATCGGAGGTGGAGAGCGGGACCGAGGAATATACAAAATGGTTTAGAAAAGCCACTAAATTTGCCAATTGCACACTTATTGGACCCTACAATGCTCAAAACTGTGAAGGAGAAGACCAAACTCTCCAGGGGAAAGAAAGATCTGACATCACGGGGTGAAGCTGAGAGATATACTACCTGGGTGGTGGGAGGAGCTTCGCTCAAAGACGTTTCAGTGAATCAGCTCTTAAGGAACAACTGCCTCATGTGGATAAGTGAATCATATCCACTTATCTAGAAACACCATTCCACTGTATCCTCCATAGTGTGTGTCACTGATTCCATTCTTACTGGAATGGATCAGGGTCTTATTGTTTGCTTCTGTTTTCATTGACCTTGCCAAGGCCTTTGATTCTTTAGTCTATTCCCTCCTTCTGGAGAAGCTGAGAACCTTCGGTCTCTCAGTCCCTGCGGTTAACTGGTCAATTTCGTACCTCTCTGGCTGTTACTAGTCTGTACAAGTTGGTGGTGCCTTATCTCCTCCCCTCTCTATCCAGTCTGGGGTCCCCCAAGGCTCCACCCTAGGTCCTATCCTCTTTTCCATCTTTGTCAGTGATCATCTGTCCATCTGTGTCAACTCACATAGTCACATGTATGTGGATGGCACTACCCTATGCCCCCGGTGCCTCAGTCCCTGCCCTTGCAACATCACTGCAGTGGGACTTTGACAGTGTTCAATGCTGGTTCCAAACAAACCAACTTCAGATCAACACAAAGAAAACTGTGTCGATGACCTTTGGCACCAGCCAGTATTTTGCAGGTTCTCTTCCCCTCCTGCATTCGGTGCCCTGGATGGCTTTCCCCTTGAGTTTGTCCCGTGCTTCCAATACTTTGGTGTCTGATTGGATAGTAGGCTTGACTTCTCCACTCACATTGATGGCATCCACAACACGCTCCTCCCCAAACTTTGTGTCTTGCATTGCAACAAAGATGGCCTATCATCCCAGGTTTGCCCTGAAGTCATTACCAAGATGATGCTCCCAGTGTTTGACTGTGTGGATGTGGTCTATGGCACTGCCCTCTCCTCTTCTCTTGACAGACCGGACACCTTATGCAATGCCTTCTGCTTTTTTGTGTCTATTGCTCCACCTCGTACTCATCACTGCTTCCATTACACCGTCTTCTCTATTCCTTAAAACATCCCAAGTGGACCCCCGCGGCCTCCTTACACAAGGGTACAAATTGGTACCAGTGGCAAGAGAGTAGTATCCTCTAGCACTGGGGCGGTAAAAGGCAACTGTACTGTGCATGTGTGGTTTTGGGACCAGGCACTGATATTGGGCTGAGCCTGGAAGAGCATTGGAAGCACAGCCCCAGGTTCTGTTTTTTGACTGCACCTAAAAGTGCAAATGAAAAGCAGCCCTGCATTGTTTTGGCTGAGCCTGGAAGGGAACAGAAGAAATACTCAGGTCAATACTACCCTACCTCATACAGCTAACATTATTTTTCCTTTTAGGGCTTGAAGCCTGACCCTAAATAAAATCCTGTGCTGTTTTATTTCTAATCATTGTTTGAGTGATTATTATTTTAGAGATTAAGCTGCATGCTTTGTGGAAACTGTCACTGCACTGAGCTAATTGACAGGTGGATTGATCGTCTGATGAGGTAATGCATCCGGGGTTGGGGGTGCTATACTTCCACCGTATCCACGTAAAACGTTTTTCTCTGGGTGAAGGCATCTTGCTGTTTAATTCTATAACTTTGGATACAAACACCCCAATCAAGAGTTTAATGGACCCAAGCCCCTCAACCTTTTTAAGGTATACCAAACTTCCCTAAGGGAAGCAGGGAAGGCAGTAAGGCAGGCAAAGGCCCAAACCGAGGAAACACTAGCACACACAGTAAAAGAAGGTGACAAGACTTTCTATAGATACATTAGTGAAAGGAGAAAGTCCAGAGGGGGTATTGCTAAGATCAAAGGGGATAAGTGGGCATGTGAGGAGGAGGACAATGTAAAAGCATCTATCCTAAATAGATACTTCTGCTCAGAATTTACTGAAGAGAAGGTGGGGCAGAACCCACAGCTCAGCACCATGGACACGGGGGGAGGGAGGTGTGCACTAGTCCCTTCACAAAAGAAAGGGTCCTACAAGAGCTCGATAAGCTCAGGGTGGACAAGGCAACGGGACCTGATGGCATACATCCCAGGGTACTAAAGGAGCTAAGGGTGGAACTAGCAGAGCTGTTATCAGAACTGTTTAATGAGTCTCTGAGCACAGGAGAGGTCCCAGAAGACTGGAGAAGGGCTTAAGTGATCCCACTCCACAAGAGTGGTAGCAGGAAGGATGCAGGGAACTATAGACCAGTCAGTTTTACCTCAGCAGTGGGCAAGATTATGGAGACACTCCTTAAGGAAAGGATAGTACAACACCTGGAATCCACAGGAGCAGAGGATCCAAGACAGCATGGATTTACAAAAGGAAGGTCCTGTCAAACTAATCTCATAGATTTCTTTGCCTGGGTAACCAGAGTGGTGGACCAAGGGGTAGCAGTTGATGTTGCCTACCTTGACTTCAGCAAAGCTTTCGATACTGTTCCACATAGAAGATTGATTAATAAGCTGTGTAGGCTCGGGTGGGTCAGGCGTTGATCACCTGGGTGGCAAACTGGTTGACGGGCAGAAAACAGAGAGTGGTAAACGGTATACAGTCAGAAGAGATGCAAATCACAAGTGGGGTACCTCAGGGATCAGTCCTGGGACCAGTCCTCTTCAATATCTTCATCAGTGACATTGCAGATGGACTGGAGGGTAAGGTTTGTCTGTTTGCAGATGACACCAATATCTGCAACAGAGTAGATGGTCCAGATGGGGTGGGCAGAATGAGAAGAGATCTGGATAAACTAGCAAAATGGTCGGAAAAGTGGCACTGGGGTTTTACGCAAAGAAGTGCAAGATCATGCACATAGGGAAGAGAAACCCTGAAGCCACTTATAGGCTGGGAGGGGAGTTGCTGGCAGTCACAAGGGAAAAAAGAGACTTGGGCATCATCATCACCGATGACCTGAAATCATCCAAGCAGACCATTAAAGCAGTAGGTAAGGCTAGAGGGATGTTGGGGTGTATTAGTAGGGGTATCACAAGTCGTAAGAGGGAGGTAATAATCCCTCTTTACAAGACACTGGTTAGGCCCCATCTGGAGCACTGCATAAAGTACTGGAGGCCACACCTTCACAAGGACGTTAACCAAACTGAGGCAGTCCAGAGAAGGGCAACCAAAATGGTGCAGGGACTGCATCAGAAAACATATGAGGACAGATTAACTGAGCTCAATATGTATACCCTAAAGCAAAGGAGGGAGGAGGGAGGAGGTGATATGATTGAACATTCAAACACCTTAAGGACATTAACAAGGTGAAAGAGTCTAACATGTTTCAATATAAGAAAAATAGCAGGACAAGAGGACACAGCATGAGATTAGAGGGAGGCTGATTAAGAGGTAACGTGAGGAAGTTCTTTTTCACAGAAAGGGTGGTGGATGCATGGAACAGCCTACCGCAGGAAGTGGTGGATATGAATACAGTGCAGGGCTTCAAGCAGGCATGGAACAGGCATAAGGGAGCAATACAGATGAGTATGAATAGATAGGCCATTGACAGAGCAAAGGCCAATGTCACATTCATAAGGTAGAAAAAGAAATGGGCAGACTGGATGGGCCTTGTGGTCCTTATCTGCCATCAGCTTCTATGTGTCTGTGTTAAGCCTGCAAGATGGTGGTAACTATCGCAACATCAGTGTCAACCCAGCAGCATCATTAACATATGTTTTGCCTTTGGTGCTGTGATACTTCCTCACCATCGTCAGAATGTTTTCTTCAGTGTTGGTAGTTCACGTTTCACATAATATATTATAATGTGTTTTTTAAAAGACCATTTGGGGGTGGGAGTGATTTGCTTAAGCACACTATGTTCTGCTGAACTTGAGCGCTTGCTGCAAATATTGTTTACAGCTCTTTCACATGACAGACAGCATCTTCATTTGGTTTAGGAGCCAGAATATTGTTTGGGCTGCAGATTAAATATTGGCTTAAAGAAAAATTAAGTCTAAAAACGAGAGAAGGCAGAAGCTGCTTGACTATTCTTGCGCTTTCATGTATGCCTGAATAAATGCCCCTGACCATGAGAAAAAAAAATCAAGATTTATATCACAGTAATAACGAAATAAAGTAATTATGCTTTGGCAGAAATGAGACAGGCATCCCATTTCTTAAGCGGGTCTAGGGGATCACGTTAGGCTACAGTCAAGTACAGTGTGATCACAATTTCACTTGTTAGTCAACCTGCTTGTAGGGAGCAAGTTTGCAGAGTTTGTAAAGAATTTAGTTCATCTGTTCAATGAACTGTACAATAGAATTATAAAGACATGGTTTGATTCATCGTATCCTCCATATTGCATCAAATAACCTGAGTTCTGACAAACGGGGCGCTCAGGCATCTCAAATAGAAAACAGGCTTACATAGCATGGAACATCTCTGGCAAAATATCTATTATAAGATGTGATCCAGGAGAGTACGGAAAAGCAGTATAGTAAACATACAAATATACACAGTTTACAACTGCACTATGATGTAACAGGATAACAACAACTGTATACAGAGAATACAGACGGAACAAGTTAAAAAACAGTAAAGTAACACAATAGCTCAGATCACGTCAGCTCAACAGATCACAAGTAATTTCAGGAAGACAGTAAGGTACCAGTTTGGGAAGCTAAAGGCAAACGGGTTAAACTGCAACAACTAGCACTTAAAGCAAAATGTTATCCGTAACTGCAGCTTCTTCATGAGCAGTTACAGGTTGAGGAGATTAACATGGGCAGTTACAGATTGAGGAGGCTAACATATACTTTTTAAAGGCTTCTTTAAATGGAGAGTGGGAGGAAGAATTCTGAAGGTCCAAGGAGAAGGCATTCCAACATTTTAGAGCATAAGAGGAAGAGGCCTGTTCTCCCATCCTAGTGGAACATTTAGGTACATGGAGTAAGGATTTATCTGGGGGTAGGCCTGGTGAGGAGTTTGGAGGAGTAAGACAATAGATGGAAAAGAGGAGAATCCTAGGAATTTATCCAGGAAGCAGTCAAGAGCAAAGGAGTGGTCTGCAGAAGGGGCTAGCCAGCCAAGTCAGGAATATAGAATTAGATAAGGGAAAGCTAAGGTGAAGTACCATGTATTATTGGAAGCCACATCCCATTTAGCTAGGTTAGATTTAGGGGTGTGGGCAAAAGATAGTAGTGCATAGTGTAAGTTGGGTGGGAGGACACCCTGGGCAAAAGTGAGTCTGGCCTTTGGCGTGAGATTGTTCTTGATTCCATAGGCTAAGCCAAGCTTGACATTAACAGTCCTGCAGGTGGGGGAGATATGGTTGAAGAAGTCTGCAACAGGGTTGATTGTGACGCCAAGGTATTTATTAACCATGGCAAGTAGAGGGCCTTCGCCGCAAGAGGTAACCATGTGTTCCAAGCAGGGTTTGAGTTTGGCAGAGGAACCAAAAGCATGGCCTGCATTTTTGAGGCATTGAGTACTAACTTGTTATCCAAGAGTCCAGATCACTGTTGAATTATTTTTTGGTTTGTTTGTTTGTTTCCTGGTATTTTTCTCCCCCCGGTCCGGGTCGGCCCTTCCTCCTGCCGTCCACCTAGCCCCATCCCCTGACCTTTAGGCACCTACCTTAATGACAGGGTGGTGGGGAGCCCCCATCTCGACCCACCAGGACCGGATCATGTGTGGAAGGTGCCTTCTCAGGGGTAGCGCCTGCAGCAGAGGGCCATTATGCCGCGCAACTCGGAATGATATTTCAGCTTTTCTGTGATGCGGAGCGTGCAAGCCGACAATGGCAGAGCCGCATGCGCGTCTGCACACAGCATGCTGGTTTGCTGCTCCGCCTCCATGCCCCGCTGTACAGGACCTGGCATGCCAACACCTAGCCTCCACTAGGTGTCAGGCAGGCGCTGGTCTCTGTTCCCCACCCTCCCCAGGAGAGGAGAGCTGTCCTCCAGACACTTGATCGTCTGCCACCCCAGAGACACCCGGTGACTCACTCGCACCACAAACACGGGCTGCCAGTGTGACAGGAGGTAAGGCATCGCTGCCTCAGCCCTCCAAGCCACTGGGCCGGCCACTGCTGAATTGTTAATAAATGTGTCCAGTGTTACTAGAGAAAAGCAGAAAGCAAGGTCATCTGCATATATGAGAGAAGAACAGGAGGTAGACGCAAGGGGGAGATGGTTGATGAAAATAAAGATGAGTAACAGACTGGATAGAGCCTCGAGGAATACTCACTTTGATGGGGGCTAGACTGGAGAGACACTGATTACATTTAACAAGTTGAGGTCTGTTTTTGAGGTAGTTCCCAAACCAGGAGATAATGTGAATGGATAGGCCAGGGGTATAAACTTTTGAGCATAAGTGGTGGTTGACCAAATTGAAGGCCTTGGAGTAATCAACAGTTTCTCTGGTCAACATGCCATTATCAATGGCTTCCTTGATGTTATTGTTTAGCCTTATAAGAGCAGTGAATGTGCTGCGGTCCTTAGAAGTCACATTGCTCAGGAGCCACCAGGCTGTGCTTATAGAGACAATCTATAAGTTGGCTGCAGCTACCTTCTCCAAGAGTTTGCTAAGGACAGAGAGAAGAGCAGTTGAACAGTAGCTGTCAGTATTTTTGGGGTCTCTGTTTTTGAAAATAGGAACTACCCTAGCAGTTTTCCAGAGGTCAGGCGTGACTCCAGAGGTGAGGAACAGATTAAAAATGTGTGCAGTATAGGAGAAGCAGGAGGGGAGCAGCAAGTTTAAGAAATTTAGGTTTTAACCCATCAGGCCCTGGTCTGATGTTAGGAGATCAAGAAGGGAGCAGTTTACGGGTTTCCTTAGGATTTTCTGTACCATCCTCATGAAAAACTGTTGGTGAATTAGAGGGGAAGAGGACCTTGATAGGGAGGAAGAGGACCGTCGACAGACGTACATTCCATGGGAAGAAGATGGAGGAATGGTCATTAAGGAGTCAAGTAGGACTACTAATAGTGGAATTCTATCCCTTCTGTTTGTTAGCCTGAAATCTAATAAAGTAGGATGACCACCATGGGTGGAGGGAGAGGGAGAGGTGGAGCTGAGCTTAGAGAGGGGAATGATTATTATGTCACAAGTAGAAGGTGAGGCTGTTACTTAAAGGCAAGCAACAGCAGCAAATGAAGGGCAAGTGGGAACAAGATCCTGTTTCCAGGCAAATTTCCTTTGTAATAAAAAAGACTGTTATAAATTGAAAAAGTATGAAATGTAAGCTTAATTATCTAAACACAAAAGTTATACCTGAGGCATCCATTGCTCTTTAAGCAGCTTGAACGAAAGGCATCTTGTCAGAAAGTGCAGTCAGTCTCAGAAAGTCAGTAGGACGTGCATTACTGAAACACAACTAAACTGTAACTTTACTGATTTGCCTTAATCTTATGCTTCTGAATCAGTGGTGAGCAAAGGGGTCCTCTGTTTAAGAGGAACAGTGGAAATATTTCCTGCAACATCGGGAACAGCCGAAGGGTGTGCCTCTAGCTTGCACAGTTGTGAAGGATGTCCCTAGATAACTAGGCTCCGAGGCGTAGTTGAGTCATTCTTTAACCTGATCCAGTTATTTAATGACTACGCTATTAAAATCCCTACCCAGGGACGCCTCCAAGGTGGATCATCCCATGATTTGAGACAGCTGGTCAGTGACGATGAATGCATGACTGTCTGACAACAGAACTGGTTAGCTCTAGGGTTATACAAGTCTCTGGTCAGTTCTGCTAAACTAATTGAAATGTAACTACAGGCCCCTACTTAGGCCCTGTCCACACTACCCCTCTGTAACGTTACAGAGTGCCCAAACTGTTACCGCAACTGTTTGCGTTTACACCTGTAACGTTACAGAAGGCGTTTTCATAACCATTGTTGAAACCACATATGAGGTGGTTTCAACAACGGTTATGAAACCAGTTACTCCTCGGTAACGTTATCGGGCGTAGTGTGGACGCGTGGCACCGGTCCTCTACTGCAGCGTGAGCTGCATTGTGGGATAGGGTGCCACGGTAACGGTCGCCCAGCTCCCGAAGTGTGGACCGGTGGTGCCGGCCCCATAACGGACACCACATCAGTGTGGACACACTGTACCGCTCCCCGGTTGTAACAGTTTCGATCCATTACGGGGTCTGAGCGGTGCAGTGTGGATGGGGCCTTAGTGACACATCACACTCATCTTGTGGAACTATTTGTTGTCTGGTTCACAAGACGTTAATTGCTAAGCTGCAATGCCAGGGATTTGAAATTCTAGCACTGTGATACCTTGAGATGTATCCAGTAATGGCAAATGTCTCCACTTTGTGATAAGTCTTGTAAACAGTGAGGGTTTCACAACAGTAAGGAACTAGGTGCTTGGTTTATTCATAGACAAGGTACAGTGCAGGCCTCCACACTGTTCAACATCTGCTGCTAGCAACAGACCTCTGTCACTATCCAAGGTCCCTCCATTTTATGACTTTTGAAATCTGTTTGTTCCCAAGAGCTGCACTGGCAGCGAGAAGATGATGTCACTGAACACATTTACACTATGTATCTCTATGCAGCGAGTCTACATGACCTTAAAATCTCTTAAAGGAAAGCACTCTGTATCTGAAACACCCACCCCCAAAGCTATACCCCCCCAATTAGGCTTTTTTGTTAAAAAAATTTTTTCTATGGTAACTTACTGTATTTTGAATTCGGAAAAGTCCGCGATCCCTAATCATGGCGGACAGTGCGTGGCTCCATTTAGTGTTCGTGTGGAGCTGCACCACTCTCTTCAATACAAATGTATTGAAGCGAGTGGTGTGGCGCAGTCCTGTCGCACTAAAATGAGCCATGTTTAGGGATTCCAGACTTTTCCAAATTAAAATACAGTAAGTTACCATGTAAGACATGTTTTTCCCCTAACAGAAAAGCCAATACACAAAGTGAAAGTGATTTACAAGAAAAAAAAATCCTGCTGTAATAAGAAGTTTTTGAAATTAATTGAAGGTAAATAGGAGGTATTTCTCACCTTTCCCGCATTGGTCTCATTATTCGAAATCAGAGACTAATGGGTGTTGACACCTCTTTTCATGGTATGCAGCTCCCAGAAAACAGGTAGCATTCACAATATGTGAGAGTGTAGTGCTCCTTGTAGTTGAATTCAAGACATTAATACATGGTGTAGGAATCATAGAGTACCCCCACCTAATCTCTTTTACATTTGCACCATTTATGCCCCTCAAGTACTAAGTGCCCTTTCAAACTTAAAATATTTTTGGAGCTTAGGGGGCAACTTTTATAAAAGTGAAGCTGCTGTTGAATGGGAAGGGATCGTAGTTTGGTCCCAGCATGGTGGCCAGCTGATTCCTTCCCCTTCCCTACTGATGTAAACACCCCTACACTCAGGCATGTTATGATGTACAGCAAGGGAGAGCACCGGGCGTGCCCTCATTAAATGAATGGGGTATTTTTATTAGCATTTATACATTATGATGGTGAGTTAGAGATTAATGAAGGCCACCGCTTGACTAACAAGGCCATCATAATGTGCAAAATAGCTTAGCTAACTACCCCATTCATTTCAGTAAGTGCCTCCACTATTCCTTGCAGCACGTCATACCGTGGGGTATGGAAATCAATCGGGAAGTAAAAGGGATCGGCTGGCCACCTTGTTGGGGCCAAACTACAGTCCCTTCCCATTCAATAACAGCTGCAGAAAAATGATCAACATTTATGCAGCGGGACTATCGCCATCACAAGCTTCACTTTTATGCAAGTAATGCACTTCATTTTGAAGTGCACAAAATCGCTTTAAGCTTCCCTTTCACCCCTACATTTTTTAATGTTCCAATATCACTATACAGTAGTAACCCCTTTGCTGCTGCCCATTGTTTTAGGTTTGTTGACAACACAGCAGGCAACCTTTGGAAAGGCTAGGCAAGATAGCAGCAGTACATTAGTCTGGAATAGGGAGCTAAGCCTCAGAAACAGCCCGTATAGAGAAACTGTAGGTATTCATGACAAGTGCTTTAATATGACCTCTAAATCAGGCATCCCTGTCTAGTGGTGGTAAGAACATACTTTTGGGAACCAGGAAACACAAGTTCAAGTCCCACCACAACCACAGTGGCCTTGAGTAAGTCACTTGAACTCTCTCTTGCTTCAACCCTCCTACCTGTAAAAATGGGAAAAGCAGGACCCCACTGAAAACAATGTCTTGCAACTCAGCTTGGCTGCTCTGGGTAAATAAATTGTATAAAATATAATAGCTCTTGTACTACGATTTCCAGAGTGCATTACATTAACCTATTTGCTGTGCTGTCCTTCCTTTTGATTGACCTGTAACTGCCAGATCTTTTTCGAGGGTATCTCTTGCAGCAGGCCACACCTGTAGAACTATAGGACCAGGACAACACAGAAAATTTCCTAGCTAGCAGTCTTCCAGGGGGCCACCCACTCCGACATTACATGCTGACATAGCCCTGTCCTATAAGAGTGGGTGGCCCCCGCACCTTCCTCAGTTCTTTACCTGCTGTCAACCATCGCATGTCAGACCCCTTGGAGATCCAGCCGGCCATGAAGTGGAAATGCATTGCCCCGTGGGCTGCTTCTTGTCATCTGCCTCTTTCACTTGTCCAGTGAATCAGATTCCGGAATACTTGCTGTCCGTTTCAGACTCCAGTCTGAAGTACTCCTCTCTTGAAGTGCACATGTCTGCCATTTCTGCCTTCCATGTGCCTGTTGAAGGCTGTACAGTGCCACAACTGGAGGTGTCCCTGTACATTTCTGAGAGGCATTCTCCACCTGAAGCCTCCTATCTGCAATCCAGTCTCACCCTGGGACTTGAACTTTGTTCTGGAGAAACTTACTGTGGCTCCTTTTGAGCCAGCCGCAACATGCGAGCTACGCCTTCTGTCATGGAAAGCGTTATTTTTAGTTGCTATTTTTGCTCAAAGGATTTCCGAGCTGCAGGCTTTCATGTGTGAGCAGCCTTATTTGGTTTTCCACAAAGACTCAGTGTCTCTGCATATTAACCCTAAGTTTCTTCCTAAGATGGTGTCTGAGTTTACTTCGAATCAATCCATCCACCTGCTTGTTTGGTTCCCAGAGCATGCCAGTCCAGGGGAAGCAGCTCCACACTTTAGATGTGCATAGAGTTATGCATTACTGTATGCATTGTACAAAGGACTGTAGAAAGTCCTCCCAGTTTGTTTCTTTTGCCTCCGAGAAAAAATTAATTCCTAATCTTACTTCGAGAGGGCTCTTGCAGTAGGTAATTCCATATAGGACTGATGCCGGTAGGCGGCAGGACCCCACGGAAAAATTTCTAGCTAGCAGTCCCTGGCGAGGAACCGCTCCCACGTCAGGTGACCAGCGTCATGCGATGTCGGTATAAAGGGGCGGTCCCGGATGCCCACCTTCCAGTTCTTTCCCGCCGTTAGCTCGTGCAGCGCCTCATGGTAAAGTTCGTGCTTTGTCAGCCCTGTCTTTCGTTGTTTTTCTACCGAAAATTAGTTATTCATTTTCAGTCGTCAGGTACATCGTCGGTGTATGTCGTCCCCTACACCCTCCGAGCATAAAAACAAGTGCAACTCGTGTGGCGTCCAACTGCCACACAAAGACGGCCATTCCCTGTGCCTTTTCTGCCTAGGCCCCGATCACCCAGTCGATAAGTGCCAGCATTGCCTCAACTTCAACGCGGCTACCCGTAAACGGCACCAACAGTCCCTGGAAGCCCATCTCCTCAAGAAGAAGATGTCTTCTATGGAAAAAGAGTTGAAAGAGTTGAGGCAGGCATCCACTTCCTGGAAGGACATCGGAAAAAGAAGGACAAGGAGAGGCACCGGGAGAAGTCCTCCTCTACCGCGTCTCCCGCTGGAGTCGCGGCCCAGGTAACATCCCTCCGGAGACCATTGACGGCAGCCTCAAGGGTTTGGAGGGCGTCGGCAGCCCGTCTGGCTCGTGCTCGGGACTTGCGGAAGCCTCTGGAGAAATGGGCCTCACCCCGGTTCGGCGCGCGGGTCTGCGGCCTACACGGCGTGGGCGACTCCTCTAAGTCAGATGTCGGCTCCTCTGACGTCCGCATGAAGAGGGTCGATAAGACGCCCGACCCTTTGGGGCGGCACACGACCATTTCCCCAATGGACCGGGCTGCCCCTTCCCCTCGGCCTGCCTCCGGTGAGGGCTCCCGTAAGCCGGACGCCGGCTCCTTCAGCGCCCGCCAGGATCTTGCCCCTAAGCCGCACATTGGCTCCTCTGACACGTGCCGGGCGACAGAACTGACGACGGACCTCCACGTCCGTCGTACCCAGTTCCCCGCAGCCTTCGCTGCCGTCTGAGAACCGAGTCACCCCAACCCTGACCCGGGGATTTCTCTCCTCCTCTTCCCAGGCGCGCGGGGATCTTCCACCTCCGTCAGACTCTCCTCCAATGGAACCGGATCTGATGTTGGCTCCCCAGACACCGGTACCGCCGACGCCGGCAGGGGATGTTCCCCTTCCGTCGGGCCCTCCGCCCCCCGGGCCCATTAATGTGGATCTGCCCGTGGGACCGCCGACTGGGCTATCTGCTCCGGCAGCTCCCCTGGCTCCCGGGTACCCGCCATCTTATCTGACACTGTCGTACCCAGGACCGCAGTATCCAGCGCCGCAGTACCCGACACCGGTTCCTCCAACGCCGCAGTACCCGACGCCACATTACCCGACACCGGGTTTCCCACAGCCGGGTTATGGATACTCGTCTTACGGGTACAACCCGTACACTTTTTCCCCTCTCCACCTCCACCGCCCCCCCGGCGGAACTGCAGGAGACTCTGGCCTCTTGGTGGGCTGAGGCCAAGGCTTAGCTCACCAAGGAGGTGGAGAGTGGCCTTACGATGACAGTGCTGCCCCCGGCTCCCATACGTCTGAGGCGGCACACTCCCTCACTGCCTTCAGACTCCAGGGCTCTTCCATCTGGATCCAGAGAGAGGCAGGATACGCGTTCACGGGTACCACCCAAGGAACCCGTTCCTCCCCCTAATCGTGTGAGGGAGTCTTATTCTTCTTCTGCTTCTTCTTTCCTCTTGGATTCCTCGGATTCTTCCGAAGGATGCTCCGAGAGGAGACGATGAGCCCTGCTCTCCATCTAAGCCCCGGCCGAGGACCCATCCGAAGTCTCCTCCAGAGGATCCTTCCTTCACGGAGTTGCTAAGAAAGATCCAGGGAATTCACCAGTGGTGCTCTTTGGAACCAGATCCCCAGCGTCTTAAACTCGCCGAGCATCTGGACCTGCTCAGGACAGCTCCAACTTTAGTGCCACCCTGGATCGAGCCTCACGCCCACCTTGTTACCACGATTTGGAAACAACCGTCGGCATTAGCCCCACTTCCCAGAAAGTCAAACAGGTTATACCAGGCTCCCGAGGGTGTAGACAATCTTGACTCTCACCCTCGTGCTGATTCAGTCGTGATTAGTGCTGCTCATGGCCGGTCGGCACATCCAAAGCATCTGAGCTCGTCTCCTCCGGATAAGAAATCTCGCCTCCTGGACCAATATGGAAGAAAGATTTACACCTCTTCCACACTGGGAATTCGGGCCCTAAATTATGTCGCCCACATGGGGGATTACCAGAAGGCCATCCTTACCCAGGCGAAATCTAAACTAGACTCCTTACCTGACTCTCAAGTCAAACAGAAGTTAGCAGATCTGGTCCGTTCTGCTTGTTCGGCCAGTCGTCACATTTTATGGGCGACATATAATGCAGTGGACACTGCCGGGCGGAGATCCGCTTTCGCTGTAAGTCTACGGTGTCATGCCTGGCTCCGCGTGTCAGGTTTGGTTCCAGAGGTGCAATCCGCTATTCAGGAGGCACCTTTCAGGGGGTCGGTGCTTTTCGGGGGTGATGTCAAAGACATCATCACCGACTTGCAAGAGAAGGGGACGGCCCTGAAATCCGTGGATTCCATGTACCGTCCCCATCCTCAGCAGTGCCATCCTTTTCGCAGACGGACTCGGCCACAAGCGAAACCCCAAGGAAGGCGGGCCACTAAACGTCGGGGCCCCGCAGCTGCCAGGCCCCCTCCACCCAAAAAAGCAGTGAGTGCCTCAGCTGCGGCGCTGTCCCACACCACCTGACTCCTTTCCTTTCCCACCGCCTCCGGATCCACCAGAGGAACCGGTAGGAGGGAGATTTTCCCTCCACCTTCCGGGTTGGGAGAGGATAACCACGGATTCTTGGGCGCTCCAGCTTATAGCGGAAGGGCACTCCATAGAGTTTCTTCAGAATCCGCCCCGCCACCCTCCTCTGAAGTCGTCATACTCAAAGGATCATCTTCCCTTGGTCCAGGAAGAAATCTCGGCCCTTCTTGCGAAGCAGGCGATAGAATCCGTCCCCCTTCACCTTCGAGGGACGGGTTACTATTCTCATTTCTTCCTGGTCCCAAAGAAGACAGGAGATCTCAGACCTATTCTAGATCTCAGTTCCTTGAACCTTTATGTGGAATATAAAAATTCCCTCATCGGTGGAGCAAAGCGGCCAGGAGGGTCAATAGGAATGAAGATGATCTTGCAGATAACTCTGACCCTGTCCGTGTAGGGCCTTATAGGTCAGTAAACTGACCTTAAAAGTGATCCGCCACCGAACAGGCAGCCAGTGCAGATTGCGCAGCACCGGCGTGACATGACAGCTACGAGTTAGCCAAAAAACAGTCCTCTTTTAGACAGCAAGTCTGTCATGTGTTATGTCAACAAGCAAGGAGACACACACTCACCTTCTCTGCAGGGAGGCACTGAGAGTGTGGGAGTGGTGCCTGGAGTAGGGAATCCTGCTCAAAGCAGTTCATCTGCTGGCAGTACAGAACACGCTGGCAGATTAGCTTAGTTGAACAGAGGCTGATTCCAAGAGTAATCACGAGCCCCTGATGTTGTGAGGTTGCTATTTGATAAGTAGGATCCTCAGGTGTGGACCTTTCTGCATTTCCCACTCAACACCAAACTGCCTCAGTTCTGCTCCAGAAATTTAGGACATGGTGATTTCAGTCAGGATGCATTCAAACTGCCATGGCAAAATCTGTTTCTATATGCATTCCCTCCAATCCTGCTCATTCAGAGAGAGTTGCTCACATTGTAGGCACAGAGGCAAGATGATTCTAGTGATCCCCTGCTGGCCTCAACAGATATGGTTTCCTCTGCTGAACAGACATTTGTTCAGCAAACTGGGGACTCTAGACTTGTTCACAACAAGGTCAGCTGGTCCATCCCAACTTGCGCTCCCTTCAATTTCAGGCCTAACTCCTGAAGAGATAGAAGTGAACAAATACAAGGTATCTGAGAGGGTCTCTGAGATAAACGGACGCAGTCAAATGAAAAAGATTTTCCATCTGGTTCTCCAAAACCCTCATGGCCCTTTCAGGTGCCCCTGACAAGGTTCTGGAGTTCTTGCTAGACCTTTTTGATGCAGGTCTGCAGTATTCCACAGTAAAGGTCTACCTGTGTGCTGTTTCAGCATACTGTGAGCCCATTGCTACCCTCTACCTGGCACAGCTGCCACTGTTCAAGAGGTTCCTCAAGGACATTTTACACACAAGCTGCCGCTCTTAAAGAGATTTCTCTGGGGCATTTTATACACAAGGCCTCCCGTCAGGAAGCCAGTAGCTTCCAGGGATGTGTGCACTCACAAACCCTTTCAGCCTATTGTGATGTGTGACTTTAAGTTCTTGACCTGGAAAGCAGCATTTCTGTTGGCTATCACCTCGGCTCACAAAGTGTCTGAAATCCATGCTTTGATCACAAATCCTCCATGTACTGTTTTCCATAAAGACAAGGTAGTTCTCCGTATACACCCGAAGTATCTGCCGAAAGTGGTGTCAGAGTTCCATCTTAAAAAGGCCTTAATCCTGCCTACCCACTTTGGCAACTTCCAGAATGAGGGAGAAAGGACTCTCCAGTCACTGGATGTTAAGAGGGTCCTTAGGTTTTATCTAGACAGAACCAAGGACTTCAGACAATCCAAACAGCCCTTTGTCTCCTTCAGTGTTAATCAGAAGGGACAGCCTGTTACAATCAATAGCATTTCTGCTTGGATTGTGAATTGCATTCGCCATGCTGTGCCATGGCTCAGGTTAAATTGGAGGACAGCATTTATGCCCACTCCACCAGAGCAGTTGCCACATCCCTGGCTGAAATGCATTCTGTGCTTGTCAGAGAAATTTGCAGAGTTGTGACTTGGAGCAAAGTGCCTCAGCCCTGAGCGTCACTGGGCCAGCACAAGTCCGTGCTGTTTCATACTAAAAGTAAGAAGCTCCTGAAGAGCATCCAGGCCTCCAGTATAACCTTGAAGCCATTCCAGTCGGTTACTAGTGCCACTAGAGCTTGGCTGCCTGCTCCACAGAGTCAGCTTTCCAGTCTCTCTTTTGTGGTCCCTGGCTGTTCCTTCAAATATGTAAGAAGCCTATAGCTGTCACACCCGAGTAAGCAGATACTGAATGGTTTCCAGTTTTGACCAGGGCTGTGGTCAGACCTGTTCTTCGAAGTAGCTTACAGTAGATGTCATCCATCAGTCTCCTTGGTCATATCTGGGCCTCCCAGTTGGGAGACATCTGACGTACTTTCTCCTACAATGGTGAACGATCATGTTCAGTGGATGTATGAGATCATCAGATATAGCCAGTTGTTAGAAATTCACATCTGCTCCAACTGTGTTGTTCCTCCCAAGCTGCTCAAGGAGAAGGTCAGCTGAATCCTGCATTTAAATGTTGTTGAGTAAGTTCCTCTGAGAGGGAACATAATAGTATATCTTCAGAAACTTCCCAGTGATAACACAGATGGATGGCATCTCATCCTTCACCTGCATGACTTTAATGGTCACCTCTGGTTCTGAATGCTGAGGATGATCACTCTGGGGCAACCCCAACCCCTGTCTCTGAACAGAGATGTTTACTTTTGTACCCTAGAGTAAAAGCATGCTTAATTCTGCATCTCAGTCCAGCCTTTCCATTGACACCTCCTAGTCTTTCAAGTAGTGCTGAAATGTTGACTTCGAACATTATTTAATGAGCTGTTTTTTTTAATATGTCATCTGCTTGCAAAGCGCTTTGAACCCTGTGAAGTGGACATTATGTGACATAAAAAAATTTTCTGTGTTATTTGATCCTCTGCTGTGCACTCCCAAGTTCTTACCAGGTGCCTCCAGGCGGGGATGGCCTTTATTTATGGGTGACCATCTTCCCTTACCTCAACAACTGGCTAATCTGATGCCAGTCAGTGATGGAGTTGCAGGACATCCTCAGGACAACCACAGAGGCCTTTTTTCAGCATAATTATCATTGCGAACCGGTAGAATTTGCAGCTCACCTTGACTCAGTGTCTGGAATTTGTCAGAGTGGTCTCAACCCTTGGGAGACCTGAACTTGGCTGTTTCGTAGGGCTTAGGCTGTAATGGTATTTTCTTATTCTTTCTGCACATGGGCCTGCCACCCAGTCAGGGACTTCTTGAAGCTTCTGGACCTGCCACTACTACCTTTGTGGTGCTCTGGATGCATCTTCATATGTGCTGGCTCTAGTGGGATTTGAAGACACAATGGTAATATGTTTTTCCAATCAGTAATAGTTACTCATATCAGAACCCACACTATAGCCTGGTAGTTTGACTTATGGAACCCATATGTTAAAGAGCAGCTTCTTACCATTCTGGTTACTGCTCCCTCCAACATATGCGATAGGTCACCTGCCCCGAAGTTGATTGCCATAAAGAATTCCTTTGTTTTCTGCCTATATAAGTGGTTATATCGCGCGTAAATTCCTAAACTGACTATGCAGTAAAAAACGGAGCCAATTCCACAAGCCGCCGGCATGCCTCCACGTAGGAACACGCAGCCCTGTTTTGTGATGTCATAAAACGAAGGCTACGTGTGCACACCCCATTGATTTCAATGGAGGTGACTTTTCCCCTACATTTTATTAACACTTAGAACTGAGATTTTAATAAATCGAAGGGACTGCTTGACTAACAGGATCCCTGTTAGTTGAGCAGTCCCTTTGATTTATTAAAATCTCAATTCTAAGTGTTAAGAAAATGTAGGGAAAAGTCACCCCCGTTGAAATCAATGGGGTGTGCACATGCAGCTTTCGTTTTATGACATAAAACAGGGCTGGTGTGCCTGCGTGGGGTCATGTCGGCAGCTTGCGGAACTGGCTCGGTTTTTTACTGCATAGTCCGTTTCGGAATTTACGAGTGATATAACTACTTATATGGGGGAGAAAACAAATAAATTCTTTATGGCAATCAACTTCGGGGCAGGTGACCTATCACATATGTTGAGGTGAGGAACAACTAGAAAGCTGCTCTTTAAGCCACCTTTGGTGCTGATTCTGACCACTGACCCTTGTTTCATAGGTTGGGGAGCTCACTTGACAGACCTGTTGGTACAGGTTGTGGATTCCTGATGAGTAACAAATGCACATTAATGTGCCCATGCAGAGGGCAGTTGAATAAAGCATTACAAGTGTTTCCTTCTCTGTGGCGGTCACTGGCCAGTAAGTTGGTCAGGATCAACATATGACTGCTACGTTCTTTGTGAACAAACAGGAAGCATGCTCAACCAGATTCTGCAATGAGACCCTGTAGTTGTGGAACCTAGCAATAAGTCTCGACAGTCAGCTAGTTACAGCACATCTGGAACGAGTTAATAACCGAGTTGACAGATAGCCTTAGTCTTGGCCTGGAAGGCATGTTCCATGAGTGGAGGCTGTATCAGGATGATGCTTGCAGTATTTTTCAGTGGTGGAGGACCCCATAATTTGAATTAGGGGAGAATCACAGTCTGCCACTCTTCTGCTCCTACTCTCCAGGAAGGGGCACAGCTTGGGCTTACGACTGGGCTCTTGCCATGAATTAGACTGACACGTTCCTGTGGAGCTTCTCACCCCTTCTCTTCATGCCCAAGATCCTGCTGAAGACAAGTGCTGATTAGTATCTATACCTGCTTCACCTTCGTGCCAAAGCACAGATCATGGATCTTCCAAGAGTTAGTTGCATTCACTCCACATTGTCTGACGTCTGCCTTAGGCACTGACAGGTGGCAGTCATAACCAAATTCAGTGCAGACCGCCATGCATTGGGCTCCAAGGTCAGACCAACAAATTTACTTTACGTGTGCCTTTGGATAAGTATTCAGTTCTGGACTGGAGCAGAGGGGGTGGGATACTCGTACTGTAAGCTGCTTCTTTTTCTCCCTATTACTTCATGTTTTTCCACGAAGGGCTGCTGTGTTTGTCTTTGTGTGGTAGTGCTGTGGTTGAGTTCTGAATCCGGTTAATTGTCATGGCAATTTACTTGCCTCATTTTCAGCAAGGTAAAAAGCAGATAAAATCAGCTGCATGTGTTTGCACAGAGCCTTTCCCAATCTCTCAAGTAAAGCCCACTCACACTCTGGAATCCAGGGGATGCTGAGAGGTGTTAATGCAGCTTTTACTCTCTACATGCTAAGCTTCCTTATCTCTCTCTCTCTGTTTTAATAACCTAACCTGGGAAGACAGCTTAAAAGATGTTAATCTGCCTCTCCCTTTTGGAGTTTGCATCACACAACAGCCGGGCCAGAGCAAAGCAGAGTTGTAAAGTTTGTTCTTTGATTGGGTAGAAATGCTTCTTACTCTTAAAGGAAAACTGCACCCTCATATCTTCTAAATGTTATTTGTTTCCATGTCAACAGACAACTCTTTTCATGTCAGGGGCATAGCTACAAAGGTGCAGGGGGTGCAGTGGCACCTGGGCCCATGAGGTTTGAGGGGCCCAAATCATAATTTTGATGTTTATTCAAAACTGGGGAGGGGCCCTGTAACATCACCTTGTACCCAGGCCCTTGGGGAATTTGCTACGCTACTGTTTCATGTAGCTGTTAAAGATGTATGCAACCTCTTCCGTCAGTGTTCACATTTCATACTGGGTCCTGTTACTGTCCTGGGAGGGTCCATTTCATAGTTGTTGAAATCTCATTGTCCCTGAGAACTGCATTAGCATATGAGAACATGATGTCAGATCAACCATTTATATAATGTATCTCTATGCTGAAATAACAAATACCCTGCAAAAATTCTCTGGTATCTCATAAACCAAATGGATTTTAAAGGGGGACTGCATTACAATTGGATAGCTTGTAAAACTCACTGAAAGTAAATGTGGTATTTCACACCTTCTTGCAGCTTGTTTCTTTTAAAACTACTTAAGCAGACAGGCATACTGGGGAGTTTAAAGGTTGATTACGCATCACGTTCTCATATGCTAATTCAGCTCTCAGGGACAATGATATTTCAACAGCCATGAAATGGACCCTCCCAGGACAATGACAGGGCCTAGTATGAAGTGTGAAAACTAACTGAAGCAGTTGCATACATCTTTAACAGCTACATGAAAAGAGTTGCCTGTTGACGTGGAAACAAATAACATTTAGAAGATATGAGGGTGCAGTTTTCCTTTAACTCCTAGAAAAAGAATTAGGCTCTATTAGGGGACAATGAAAATCACCAGTGGCTTAACATATAAAAGAAGTCATTCTTTATTATGTGTGGTTTCTCAGCATAGAGGTGCATTGACCTGCGAATTCCAGTGACTGTGCATGTATATAACCCATGCAACCTTTTATCCTAGAAAGCATGTTTATGTAGGTGCACCGAAAGTGCGAGTATGTTTCTGCTCCAGCACCAGTAGGAGTTACATATAGGCAGTGGTGTAGGTTAATGGCTACAGGAAGCTCACAGCTACTCCAGTCTCTCTAAAGCAGAAGTCACTCTGGATGATGGTGTAGAAGTACTGACTGGGGGAGCTCATAGTTATTTCAGTCCCTGCCTTTCCCATTGGGAGCCTCTGTAGACAGTGGTGTTGAACTTTCTGTTGGGAGGTCAGTTTTACTCCAGTCCTAGTCTAGCCCAGCTTCTGCGTTATAGTTTACAAAGTGTGTTTTAGGGTCTTGAGAGAAAATATGTATTTTTTTCTATAGAGATTTCTTACTGCTCCCTGGCAGGCTGGGCTGCTGTACCAACCTGTTCCGTGATGACAAACTGTCCCGATCCCTTTTCCGGGACCAGGCAGGCCATCTGAGCTCTTGGGCAGGGCTTCATTAAGCCCAGTCTCCATGTGTTTCCACCATTTTCTCTCCTGGGGCCCGCAGACATGCAATGGACGCGATGTCTGAGCTCCACTTTCGCCGGAGATGGCACTGGTGCCCTGAACGCGAGTTCCTCTCCCTCATGCGGGGGTTACGCTGGCTTGTGCTGCCATCCAGCTGTCGCCAAGTGGCAGGCAAACAGCACCCACACTAACCCCCCAAAGGAGGAGAGCTATCTTGGCATGCTCAATCCATCCTCTCCCCGCCGGCCCCTGAGCAACCCACATCTGTTTCTGAGCCTGGGTTGATGGCATGGCAGGAGGCAAGGTACCCAACACCTCAGCCCTCCATGCCATTGGGCCAGAAAGTAATATTTTCCACACGTTTTTTTTTGTAGTGTAACCTTCTAGCATGATTGCCTTTTAATATAGTGCTTGTATCCTCAGATTAGCAAAAACAGCTTTTATTTTGTTGTTTTTTTGTTTTATTAATAAAGCTTTTTATTCTCCTGTGCTGACCAGGCAGCTGTTTAACCCTGTCCCTAGGTGCTGTCAGCGGACCTGTTTTCTTACCGTCTGTAGGTGGTGATGGGGTAGTTCCCCTGCAGACTCCCCCTGCGGTGGGGCCGGGGGGGGGGGCATCTTCTCCCTCCAGTGACTCTCATCCAGAAGTCCCTTTCTTACCCAGCAGAGTGGCAGGGTGAGCCGTGGCACCTTGGGCACGGCTTCATGTAGCCCAGTCCCCTTCTGTTTTCCTCATTTTTTCCCACTGTCCCAGAGCCACGGCATAGAAGCGCATGCACTCTGGAACTGCGGCCTGCTTCCACCCAACCAGTTGTCTGTCTGCCCCTTCCCCCACCCACTGTAGCTGGCAGCCATGAGCAGGGAAGGTGAACCACCCCTGCCCAGGAGAAAGGAGCTGCCTGTCACAGCTCACTCCCATGTCCCAACCTTCCCCACCCCCACCCCCACTAGCCCCCGGCAACCCAAGCTCATTACTGAACTCAGGTCACCAGTGTGAATCAAGGTAAGGCGCTATAGAGTTCCTCAGCCTCTGCAACACTGGGCCATCAAGTGTTTTATGTTTAAAGAACAGTCTGGTAGAAACAGTATGCTGCTGTGAGTAGCTGTACATAGAAACAGAAAGATTCTGTGATGTTTAGAAGGTGCATCATAATATACCGAGACCGGATTTAGACTGCTGCCAGTCTGTACCTGGTCTCTGTATGGCACCGGGACATGTAAATTGCAAACCGTAGCTATTAATAACTCCAGCTACACAGGTAGACTATGCATGCTCCCACAGATGCTCCTTGGCTCATACTTCATTCTCAAGACAGCCGCGAGAGGTTGCGGGTGCACCACTAGGGGTGTTTGGAATCAAAATGCCAGTGGGAGGGATGGCAGGATCAACCAGATAAAGTCTAAATTAACTAACAGACTTTAAGTAAGAAACAAAAAGTCTGTGCTAGGTGGTGTCAGATTACAAGTGAATGTTTCCCTTTAAGAAACTCTGTAAAAGAAAAAAAAAACTTTGAAGAGAAAAGGTTCTTTTCTAGTCTTGTATGGTAGCTTTCTGTCTTGTTTTTATGTTCTGTAATTTAGGCAGACCTCTACAATCCCAGACAAATAGGTTTTCTACCTTCTTGCTTTCTGATTGGCTCTCGCCCGGCCACTGCATTTGTCTAATTCCCCACTATCTGGAGAATTTGGATCATTTCTCTTTCCAATGAGAAATCCATTACTCTGACAGCTGTGCCAGGGCTCAGCTAATCGCTGGTGTTCTCTAATTTGAATTTATATAGTCTTGTCTTCTGCCATTTGACTGACCCCTATTTTAAGCACCCACCTTGGGACCCTAATGCCGCCTCTATACCCGACACAAGTGCATGTGGAGATGGCATCAAGCATAGTTGTGATGTCTGGATCACCCATTACCAGCCAATTTGGAGCTAATAAAATGCCTGTTTGTTCAGGCGTTCCAGCAGCAAGAGAGAGAGAGAGATAGAGAAGGACCTAATGATAAATGAAGCAGAGTTGAAGGGATAAGGAACGAGATTTCAAGGAGACGCGACGCTCTTCCCCTGGTATAAGTGCTGAAAACAAATTACGAACACCTCTGCGCAAGAGCCGCTTCTGACTTCAATGAATACTGATGTTTCAAACTGCTTAGGAAGGGGATCAGTCATGAGGAGAATAATAAGCTCTCCACAAACACAGTTACAGCTCTTAATTACCTTTTTTCCAGAATGAGGAGGATTGCTATATTTTCCCATCCTTATAATCAGATAGTTTGGTGCATGTAGTTTACCTACATTAACTCCAGAATCCACTGTGAATATTCTACCCTGTAATACTGTTGCAGTGCTTTGATGGTAAAATCAAAACTTCCACAGAATAGGTTGCTTAGATGACTAGGGTGAATAGCGCTGCAGAGGAGAGGTGCTCGTCGGGGAGAGTGAGGGCCACCTGGCTTATGTGCAGTTCCCATCTCCATGGTCAGTTACACAGTGGCAGTGGCATAGGTTTCCAAGGAAATCACTGGCCCATCCTTCCAGCCAGAGAAGGGGGAACTGCGACAGGCCTAATTCTTGAGGTGTGGGGATAGAGGGCAAACAGCAGCAGATTTCGGGTCCCCACACCTTTTTTTCATTCTTTTTATTATCTAATGCATGAATAGCTTGTCTGATGGCCACTGCACAGCAGGATTTTCGAAACAGTGGCTTCTGTGAAATGACAGCTTTGATCAACATTACTGTGGTCGGGTAGGACCCTGTTTTTTTTAAATACTCCTAGGGATTCAAGAGTATGCCCCCCCCCCAAGGCCCAGGTAAATACAAGAGCACAACCATGCTCATCATTTTCCTTACTTTACTATAAAGTGATCCTTACCTTTCTTCTTGCTTTCCCTCCTGGTTTGATCACTCAAGATGGTGTCTGCTTCTCCCTGCTTGAGGTTCTACTTTGTTCAAACACCCCACCCCTTCCCCCTCCCCAACCATCCTGATGCTGAAGTGCTCATTAAAAGGGCTTGGTTACACCCTGGGTTAGTCAAAGGGTTAGAAACCCTTCTGGGTACAAACAGCTAGACTAGAACAAAATATAAAACTTTGATTTGAAGATTTTAGCCTTTCCAGAGATGAATAATGTAGGGGCTTTGCACTAGTTTAGTGCTCTGGTTGGGCTGAGTAAGTAAAACAAAAAGAAAAAACATGATAGCAAGGTTATTGAAATAAATCCCTGAGTAAAAAAAAAAGTTCTTCCTTTCGGATAAACGTGTGTCCAAGTAAAAATAAAACAAATAGAAAATTAAACAACTAGTGGAGCCAAAACAGGCAGCGGGGACAATAATGCAAACTTTAAGAAGTAGTTAGTTTTCTGAAGTATTTTTCTTTTCCTTTTGCTCATTAGAAAGTCTTCTGTGTGATAATATTGTGCTGGGTGTATGGTAGAGCCCTCAGCCTGCAACAGCTGACATATCTATCTCTAGCACCCCCCCCCCCCCGCTACATCATCATCAGCATACTGATCTCACTGATAGTGACATCACAGGTGACTGACCTGCTACTGAGTTGCTGGTCCTAAGCAGCAGTGATGTTGCAGTCAGTGAGGTCACAATGCTGATGATGTAGTTTGGGGAGTAGAGATAGATATGTCAGCTGCCAGGCAGAGCGCTGTCCCACACATCACACCTGCTAACATTAGCTAAACATATTTCTAATTAAACAAAGATAAAAGAAAAAGAAACTCAGATATAAAAGATAATGATTGACTGCTTTTAAAGAGTAATATTAGTTTTAGGCAGTAGATTAGCTCTTTAAGCTTTTTCTCCTGCGAATAACCACTAAGGTGTGCTATGAACAAACCAAGATAAAGGAAAGTTAAGTTGCAGTATAGTGGCGCAGTAGGGTTGAAGAAACCAATCTGTGTTAATATGGTATTATTTGTAAGTCGGCAAAACATTTCATTATATAGTTGTGTATTTTTTTTTTAGCAGAAATTCCTTTTTTATATATATATATTTAGGTAGTTTTTTCCCCATTTTTTTCTCCCACTCTCGGGTGGGTACACGCATATGGAGGCATGTGCGCGCTGCTGCTCATGACACCCTCACATGACTTGCTGCCCCCTCCAGCCTACGCTAGCCACCAGACCTCCACCCGTTAGCAGTGGAACTACAGGTTGACGACACCCGGAAAGAGGAGAGCTGCATTACGGCTGCTCAGTCCTGCTCTCACCCTCCCCCAGTGCCAGCTCCCCAATGACCCAAGTCCACTCCCAAACCCAGGTCACCAGCATGATGAGAAGTAAGGCATCCAGTGCCTCGATCCTCTGCACCACCGGGCCAGCAGCAGAAATTTATTTCTGACATCCTTAGTCATCCTCTGAGTATTTTCAGTTCCCTTAGATATTGTGAAAACAGATTTTATTAATAATTTTGTGATTGTAAAATGGAGAACTGGAAGCCTAAACTTCTAAATGCTTGCACACAACTTTTGGATATTGGTTTTAACTATATATATTTACCTATGCAATTAAAAATGTTGGAGTAGTTAGAGGTTTGAATACCACCATACCTTCCACGTTATTTAACATGTAAATGGTCCAACACAATTAGCTAGCACCATGACGTGCTGGTATTTAAGATGTGGGATACCACCAGTAGCCTGTCCCTGAGGAAGACTACGGTTGAAGCACCAGGGGTGACTGGTGTATCTAGCCATTTCTTGTGCTGCAATAGCATGCTATTCTTTGTACTGCACTGTTTGCACTTTGGATTTTGGATAAAGAATGAGCACACTTTTTTCACTACAGTTACATGGTTTGAGTCTGAGAATCTTAGAGTGCAGTGGCAGCTTGTTTCTGTGATTTAGATTTGGGTTCGACTGACCCCCTACTGCACTGCGTCCTCTGCACCACCTATGCGTGAACCCCTTTTCTTGTTTTCTGGTGTGACCACAGCAGGGAAGTATGATGTCATGGGAAGGAGAGAGGGTTTTTTCTCTATAGAGGACAAATGGTCTCACTTATGCAACAAATGACAGCTGGTCCCCTTAAACCTCCCTCCCCCATTATCTTTCTAATCTGCCAATGGCACCTCCTCTACTCTGGCATAGTAGAAAGTCCCATATCAATGCCACTGGCCTTTCCTCTACCGAAGAAGGGGCTCTGGGGCTCCACAGGGTTTGGGAGTCTGGTCAAGTACCAGGCAGACGAGTAGATGGGGGGAAAAAAGTGGGGGCAGGAGCAGCCTAAATTGTAGGTCTGGCCACAGCCTGGTTAAGGGGCTATAAAATGTAAATAAAAAAAGAAAATGAAAATATCCCACCTTATAAGTAGCATACTACACAGTCCCGCACATTCATTCCCACTTGCCAGAAGCAGGATTTGTTCTTATTTTCTCTGATGCCCCTACATCATGTATCAGTTATCAGTGCTTAAAGGAGTAGTCCATTCAGAAATTGCAAAAACATATGTTGTGCAGAGTGTTTTGATTTGTGTGTGAAGTCCTAGTATGTTCATCCCTCTGTCTGCTATTAGGATTTTTTTCTGAATTGGCCTGCTAACTTTATGGTAGTTTTATGACACCTGGGGATCTCCATCTGAGCTAAGTTTATTGCTTTTCTTGTACCTGCAGTACATCCTGTCTCGTGACAGTGATGTAGCCAAGACCATAGATTCAGCACACACATGTCAAACAAACCTAAATATGTTAGAAACGTTACAAGCTACACAAAAATGACCAGCAACAAAGTTGTTCAGGACAAAACGACTTTTACAATGAGGGTTGTCACTAAGCTGAACTCTGTGTAGTTTTTAAATATAGCCATCTCTACTGTTGTGAACTGATTGTAAAGCAGTGCTTTTTTATTGAGTCTATGGTCTTGGCAATATCACTGTCACATGAGACAGGAACAGAGTAGCCCATTGATTTCAACGGCGTGTACACTTTCTGTAGGTCGCTGTATTTCCTGACATTATTGTTGCGCACGCCGTTTTGCTTGCAGCATTTGTTGCCGCGCTATTCTTCTTTGCGTGATTATGACCCCATGTCCTACTGTCTAGGCCTGTCTCACAGTGTGAGAGCTTGTGAAATTTGCCAGAGTGTCAACCAAGCTGTGAGGTGTCACTGTAAGAAAGCTCTAGAAAATGTCCTTGTATTAAAGGCAAAGAGCACGCAGTGCAAGACTAGAGTTTCTGATCAGTTGGTCATGGTTGTGCTTGGTTTTCCCTCTACAGAGTTTGAGGAGGAAGCGCTCCTCCATGATGCAGACTGTGTTCAAGGGCTGTCACCTCTCTAAGCCCATGAGCAGTCTGACTAGTGGCTCCAGTTGGTCAGTCCCGTAAATGCTGACCTTTTTGGACCTTCTCAGCCATCAGCGGTGTTTGACTGGTTGATCAGTCTTTGGATTCCCCTCCAGTTTCCCCACTTATGATGGAAGTTGTTAGAAATTACAGGAGGACCTGCACCTAGGGTAGTTCCTTCTAGTAGTGCCACCGCTTCCCCTGCACCTTATTGGGTTCCTGCTTTCAGGAGTCCCTTCAGGTTCTGTGGGCAAATCTATCCCGGATATGGGTTTTGGTAGCTCACAACCCAACAAGGTCAGTTCATACTCTTGGAGCTGTCACAGTTTTCAGTAATCAGCAGGATCTGGTAGTATTCACTGTCAAGGCAGCAACCTGATTGATTCTGAAAAGGAAGGTTTGGATGCTTGGTAACAAGTGAGTGTACCTGTCGTCCTTTTTCTCACCTTCTTAGGTTGATCCATACTTCCCTCGACATCCCCTTAAAAGAAGTGTTGGCCGTGGGGATATACAAGCATTTGGAGATCCTTCCGAAGTAATCTCCTTCATTCCAAGCTCTGCCAGTTGACAATGCTGAACTTGATTTGGCACAGGCAGTCTGTCTAGTCTGGCCTCTGATGACTTGATCCCTTGCCATAAGGATCACCTACATGCAGTCCTTCCTGATTGCTTTAAGGTCTTCTTGGAACAGACAGAAGCTTTAGGTCTGGTGGTCAGCACTGTATAGCTCAACAGCAAGAGTGCTGGTATTCCTCCTGCTTACCCTCCAGCAAAAAAGTCAACATACTTTGACCAGTGGAGCTATGTGATGTACACAGCAGGCACACTGGTTGTGCAGCAGGCAAGTTGCTTAGGCTACTTTGCCTGCTATCAGTGTGTCTTGTGAACAGCAGCTACTGAACTGAGAGACTCTCTTCCTGTGGCACATCAGAAGAAAAGCCTCTTGGGTCACTGAGTACAGCATGATGGCAGCAAAACACCATTTACAGATCACCATGGATCCATGCAGAGGCTGGCTTGCAGTATATGGCTATGGAAATAGTTCTCAGGAGACACAGTTGGTTGCACTCCTTTCTCTTTGACCAGGACATCCAACACAGGATTCTGGATCTTCCATTTGATGGTTCTGTGCTGTTTACCTCCCAGGTGGAGAGCATCCTGAAGAAAAGTGAGGAATCTGAAAAGACCATGAAGATGATCTTGACTATGACTACCCCAAACAACAGCAGAAACCCCATCTTCTGCCGCCGTTGCCAGGGGCCTCCTAATCTGTGAGATTTGCCTTGTTGCCACCTGAGCATCCGTACACACTTTTATACTAGGGTCACGTGACAGAAAGAGACCTAGCCGAACAGACCCCACTAATCTCTCAGTAGATGTATCTAATAACCATTAATAGAGTAAAAGATTATTGATCTTTTTTTTTATTTTTTCATGCTACTCTTAATCACATATTGAGATAGGCCATTCCGTAGTCCAAAAATTATTTGAGCATAAAACAATTTTTCTTTAATTGTTTTAAAAAACTGCAACCTGCCATGCATGGTGTGCCATGTGCCCCTTGTTATGTTGCTTCTTTTTAGGCTCATACCTAGATCATCCTTCATTATAACACAAGCAACAGGTCTCCATCATCCTTCTTGTTTTCGGCCTCATTAGTCTAAGTGTGTCTAGTCTGTTTGCATAACTTTCATCCTTCAAGCTCCTTACAGACTTACTGGTTTTCCTCTGACTCATTTCCTGCAATAGTTTATTTTTTTTATGTAATGTGACTAAAACTGGGAGCCATCGGTATATACTGCCTTGATTGCTCACTACTGAAGACGGTGAGCTCTTTCAATTATCTTGGGGTTCTGCTTGATGGATCCCTTGATTTTGACCAACATATACTAGCCACCTATAAATCTGTGAATACTAAAATTGTGATTGCTTATAAGACTAATCATGTCCTTATGCCCTCTGCTAGGCTGGCCATTGCCAGAGGTATTTTACTTCCATCATTTACCTATTGTGCTGTAACTTATGTTAATACATCTAAGGCCTCCCTGCACAGGTGGGACACAACATATAACAACATCTGCCGGTATGCCTCTGCACCTCTGTGACTAAAACATCATTGTCAGCTCTTTGCTGACTTAAACTGGCCTTCCCCTCCAACCATCAGCTTCTCTCCTTTGGCTCATTGTTGGATAGCATTATTAGATCTAATACCCCAGTATCACTTGCCTCCTTGCTTCTCCCCCATTTCTCCTCCTATGGCCTCCAATTTATAGACCAATCCCTACTGCACATCCCTAGATGTAAAACATCTAAGGGTACTGGTGCTTTCTCCTTTGCTGCCCCTAAATTTTGGAACTCACTGCCCCTAACTGTTCATCTTGCACCAAGTCATGCTCGCTTTAAAAAAGAGCTTCGGACACACCAATTTAAACTTGTTACATTCATGAGTTTTAACCCCCTTAGTCCACTTGCCCTCTATCCTGCTGCCTAGTGTACTACTCGCTCCTTGCCCTTAGCCTGACATTACCTCTTCAGCCTTCCCTGCTCTAAACTCTGCCTTACCCAGCTTTTACCTAAGCTCTTCTCTCCTCTCCTCCCTCCTCTCTTGTTCCATGCACCTATTGTTCATTTATTAATTTGTCAGCTCCTACACTGTTAGTTTGCTTACCCATGGCACTTACCTTTGATATTTGAACTATTTCTGACTGCTGTCTGCCATGTTATGCTTGTCTATGCTATGCTTTGACTATTTTTGTACTATGTTTTTACCCTCTTATGCTGTATTTGTCATTGTACTGCCACTTCTGTAACCTCCTGTGTCATGTCTGAAAATAGTCATTCCTATGTCCAGTGCACCTACCCGGTCCACAAAACTAAATAAAATAAATCATTCATAACTGGTCTTACCAGGCTCCTGTTTGGGGTGTGTGTGTGGGGGTAATCCCACATTTCCTGGCAGGTTTTTTTTTTTATGCATCCTATTATTAATTTTCCCTACTTGCAACATGTGTGCAATGTTCAGAGTGGTAGAGTTTATTTGGAAACTAGGATCTCGGGTTCCCTTTCATCTACAGTTTCTTCTAATGTTCTACCTTTATGCTAGTAAGCACGTAAATTTTTTCGGCCTTGGTGCTTCACCTTACAGCCATCAATATTTAGATCCTATCTGTGTCAGTCTTCACCATTCATCACCTTTGGGTACTTGGCCAGAGGTCATGACCCCGCAGGAGCTCTTTTTTTTTTTTGGATGGGCGGAGTCAGTGCACCATCTTCGCCACCCTCGAAGCCGATGCACTGCATGGCACTCGTGGGTTGGCCGTTAGGTGTTGTCAACTCTACCCTCCTGCCAGTTATTCATCTCCCACCATCGAGGTCACCTCATGGGAAAATCTCAGAAGAATTTTCAGAGGCCTACCTCTACTGTTGAAGCTTTCAACTGCGTATTCTTGACCCCGTGTCACTTTGTAGTCCGTCAATTCCGAGTATCCTGCCGGTTCTGTTTGCTCCACTCGACGTTGCCTGGTAAGACTGTTATTTATTTTATTTTGCTACATCGGGTCTTGTTTTGGTGTTCTTTTTCTTGTAGGTCATGTCTCGGTTTATAGGGCAAGAAGACTTCTAAGACAGGACAGCACCCATGCGACGGTGCCCATGCGGCCTTAAATACTCCATCACCGACCAGCACGACCATTGCCTCGCGTGTCTTGGCCCACTTCATGACATGGATTTGTGTGACAACTGCTTCTTCATGGACCGCCGGGTCATCGAGCAACATGCGTGGAAAGTGGGGCGAGCTCCACCGACTTGCGGGGGATGGGCGTGTACTCGTCTGGCCAAGCCGCGTTCTCTCAGCCTTTCCTCTGGGTCCCCTCCTGGTTCTATATGGACCAAGGAGGAAGGGGCCTCTGCCTCTTGTAGCTTAGCCATGGCAGAGGCCCCTTCCGAGATGCTGGAGGCCCTGTCTGTCCCTTCCGGGAGAAAGGCGGGGGGCACCGCCTTGGCAAACGCCCCTTTGAGGGCGAAGGCTCTACCGGTGTCATACCCGCAGCTCAGAAGGCCTGGGTCAGCGCTGTCTTTGCCATTATGGGCCTCGGCGCCGTTCACGGCGTCGTGGGCCCTGATGGTGCCAAGAGCGCTGTCGGGGCTGTCGTCGGCACCATCTCTGTCCTCGGCACCACTTGCAGCACCATGGGGGTTTCAGCCTCAGCGCCGAGAGTGTGGTCGGAGCCGTCGTCGGTGCTGTTGCTGGTCTCGACGCCGCTTGCAGTGCTGTGGGTCGAGATGGGGCCGTGTCAGGCTCCGGCTCCAAGGCTGCTGCCCTTGTTGGGGCCGTGTCCTCTTCTGGCACCATTCATGGTGTGGAGGGGGGGCACTGGCGTCGACTCTGGTGCAGTCTCTGGTTCTGGTGCCCTGTTCAGTAGGGATGGCAGTTGGCGTCCATGCACTGTTTGGCACAGGACTTCGATCTCCACCTCTTTGGAGGAGGAATCGGACTCTGAGTCAGACATGCAGCATGGCTCCTTGGAGTTGGCTGCTGGCGTGGACACCCTGGTAGTATCCTCAACAGGCCAGAGTTAGCCCCCACCTCTGAGGAGCGGACAGTGACTGCCGAGGCCAGGGTCAGGGGGTTCTGACCAGCAGGCAGTGGTGCAGGCCACCATTGCCCTACAGCCTGGCCTCGGAGGGTTCTCTAACCCCTCAGTGGTGGTACCCCCTCAGGTGGTGTACCTGGATCGCCCAACTTTGGGGCCAATCAGAGCACCTATGGGAGGGGAGGGTGCCACTCCCTGAATAGCCTAGACTGGCTGTCTCGAGGAGGAGGGCACTCTCGGATTCTGAGGGGTCGAGGGGCATCGGGTCTGTGCGGCGGCCTTTTTCTGGAGCCCACTCGGGCTCTGGGAGGAGCCGTAGTGCGGATCTCTGCCCTCCTCTTTCGGTTTCCTCGAGAGGGCCCCGTTCTTTGGAGGTAGGTGACCGTCCTTCTGGACCTACACGGCCCCGATCGCCTCACAGGGAGGATTCTTCAGAGCACAGCCTAGGCAGTTCCAGTTTGATTGATCAGCTGTCGGCTGTGGAGTTTTCTGGAGCTTCCTTTTTCCCTAGGGCTCCTGGTGCGCTCCCTAGCCCAAGCGGAGGTCAGCCAATTCCCGTTGTCGGCTCTGCCCCATCCCCTCTGCCACATTCTCCTGCGCTCCCAGGCATTCTTGGTCCTAGCGGGCCTGTCTCCTGGGAACAGTTCAGAGCTCAGGCTGCTCAGTTTCCCTCTTACATTAGGGCTATGGACAGACGGGTTTTTCAACCTTCCCCTCAGCAGCCAGTTTCTGAACCTTCAAGGTCCTCTGACTCTTCATCCCCCTCTTCTGGGGGAGAGGAGCGATCTGTCCACATCTCTCCAGCTGCTGATCTTGCTGAGTATCAGCGATTCCTCGTGAGGATGTTAGAGGACCTGCACATCACCCCCCTCACTCAGCACAATCCAGAGCACTCGGCGCGCGCCTTTCTGGGCGATTTCAGTGAGGACACCCTCGTGGTGCCCCGGCCTGCTCCCTTGGGAGGCATCGTTGCATTTCTGGCAGAGACCCTTTTCCGGAGTTCTTGCCCCTAGGGATCTCTGCCAGCAGTATTGTGCCCCCCCCCTCCAAGGAGTCTCCAAGTTCCATGTCTCATCCTCAGTCAGGATTGTTGCAACTGGACACTCCTGATGGGCCTCGCGCCCCTCACCGTGACTGGCCCCCAGATCAAGACTCCTCGGATTTTGACTTCTGGGGGGAAGGAGGACGTTCTACTCTGCATGGTTGCTGCTGTCTATTGCAGCACATCAGGCCCACTATGCAACCTATAACAGGTTCCTGTGGTCTAGGCTGGGTCAGCTCCTAGCCTCCATGCCTGACGTGGAGCAAATCAGACAAGCCATTGCACTCTGCATGTAGCCTGGAGCTAGCAAGGCACCAAGCAAAGGCATCATATGATGCCAATGAGATAGCTACCAGGGTCGTAGGGACAGTGATCTGCACTAGGTGGACAGCATGGCTGCGTCTTTCTTGGTTGTCACCCTTGGCCTGGCATAGGGTGATTAACTCCGCCCACCAGAGAACCTGTCTCTTCTCCCATAGAGTGAAGCAGCGTCTATCAGGGCAACTTCTTACCCCCTCCGGGGGGTCTCCGTCTCACTGTCCCCACTCGCGGGCCTCTCCAGACCTGTGAAGGTTCTCCCTCTTAGTGTGTCACCCACTGAGAGCTGAAGGACTCAGCCCATTGGGTTTATAAACCCCCTTCGGGTGGGCTTGGTACTCACCCAAAGGTGATGAATGGTGAAGATTGACACAAATAAGATATGAAATGATGTACCTACCGTAATTCTGATCTTTCTGTGTATCTTCGCAATTCATCACAATCCCACCCTCCATTCCCCTGGGGCCTCAGTCTCTGGGCCCCCCTCCTTTCTGTTAGTCAGGAGTGGGGTAAACTGGGGCACATAGGGGGATAGTTTTCTTTAGGGGTAGAGTGGTCAGGATTGGGGCACTCCTTCCTCAGTGCTTCATGTGGTGGGGGTTGGCAGTTGCCCTCTTTTCTTTTCTTCTCCCCTTCTCCCTGTCAATCCTTGATTTCCTTTCATTTCCTTGTCCTGTGGACATAACCTCAATTAATTTAAGAAACTAGGTTTCAAACACCATGAAGTCTTGCTATATTATGACTATATGCAGTCAGCCACTGCAGCTGAACTGCCCCTGCAGCTGAACTGCCCCGGAGAGGAAAGAGTTAACTCCAGAGAGTCTGGAGTTCCACAGCGCGAGGGCGCTATACCAAAGCTCTATCTGGCCAGTTTCAAATGAAACTGTCAGATTCTTTACTCCGCTTCACTGAACAGTCGCTCCGGAGATCAGCTCCTTCACATCGGTTCATTTCTCGGTTCAAGCGAGTATTTTCGGTTCATTTAAACTGGCAAAAAGTATTTATTTTACCGCATTTCGGTTAAAAGCTCTTATCTGGTAAACCGTAAGTAGAAAATTTAAAGTCTGTGTGGAAATTCAATTATCGGTTCGGTTTTGAACCGATCGGTTTGCTTAATTTAACGTTTTAAAGTGTGGTTGGGCTTTTAGAGTGCGGTTCCCGGTTCTTATCGGTTCTAAAAAAACCTTGCTTTTAAAATAGGTTTTTTCAAATACCCGTGACACGGTTAGGAACCGATAAGGGTGTCTTGCCTGGCACTGCCATCAAAAGGGCAAGTTTTTGGTTAGGCTGGCATTATGTCTGAGAAACCCAAAAGAAAAACCGGGCCCACTGGGTTTCAACACTGTGATGTCTATGGTGAAGCCTTTGCCAAGGCTGACCCACACACCACTTGTGTTTATTGTCTGGGGGCTGACCACCTCCTGTCAGACTGCCAGGTGTTTAAAAATTTCCCTGCAGCCACCCTGGAAAAGAAATTGGGCCGGCTCAGGGGCGAGAGAAGTCAAGAAGTCCGCTGACCGGATGGCCAGCCCGGTCCAGTACCCACTGGACCAGAGGGAGTGCCCTCTGACCAGGGTGAGACTTCCTCGGGCAAAAGGAAGGCTGGTTCAGGGGAACCAGTCTCAGTGAAAAAGACAAAGAAATCAGTAGGTTTGGAGTCCAAAATTGTCTCTTCAAACTGCTGCAGAAATAGCTAAAGCCATACAGATTGTCCAGTCACTGTCTCAGGGTCCTGCCGAACCACCTACAGTTGGTAAAAGGTTGGTTTGTTCAGTGCCAGTGGTTCAGGAGTATGATGTTGAGGAATTTTATGAACCACAGGAGAGGAGGACGTTTGATCATTACATGTGTGGCTGGGAGGGTCTGGACATGCCCATTGAACTGGACATTTCTCCAGACAGACCTTTAGAATCTCCTCCTATTCTGTCTGAGTCCCTTCTCATTTTATGTTTTACAAAAGGTTGCAGAAACCCTCCAGCTTCCTTTAGAGGAAGCTGTGGATGATGCAGAGGAGCCTGATTATGTAGAAATGATGGATATACCAGAGTCTAGGAGGTTGTCTATTCCTTTGCATAAGTCATTTAGAAGCAATCAACAAAGATTTTAAAAATCCTCATTCTGTCCCTCCTGTAGATAAAAATGGACAGAAGATATACCTTGTCAGGCTCTGATACAGACTTCCTCACTGAGCGGTGTAGTCATGTAGGTGTGGTACAAGCTGCAGCCTGTGACAAGGCTAATATTCCTCTGGCCTCACATCCTCCTGATAAGGGTTCCAGGAAGATTGATGCCATAGCGAAAAAACAGTATATGGCAGCTTCTTTGGGACTCAGGCAGGCAAATTATATGGCTTATGTGGCTAGATATCAGAAATCTAGGTGGGACACAGTATTGCAGTTAGCCAAGCAGGCCCATGGCCAGCTGGCTAGTGAGTTGGAACAGGTGGCTGCTGATGGCATTGAAGCCTCTAAAGTTCAATTTCATACTGCTGTTGATGTTAATGATGTTTCCTCTAGGGTCATGGCCACTTCTGTAGCTTTCCGTGGTTGGCATGGCTCAGATGCACTAATCTGTCCCAAGATACTCAGTCAAAGGCTATGGATTTTCCTGTTGTGGGTAATTCTCTGTTTGGGGAACAAACAGAAAACTATATGAAAAGATGGATGAATACAGAACTACCTACAAAGTGCCACGCTAAGGAGAGGCATGCCACTCCACAGAGGCACGCTCCCAGAGGTAGGGGCAGGCCTTTCCACAGGCCTTTTACCAATTCTCAGGCCTCCTCTGCATTTGCACAGGGGTTTTTAGAGGCAGAGGTAGACGGGCACAAGTAAACCGTCCTCCTCCCTCAGCCTAGGCTACTGCCAAGCAGGCACCCTGATGGAGTGCCCAGGGCGATTCTCCTGTACCAGTGGGGGCAGGTTGGTTTATTTCAGCCAGAACTGGGTGTCCCTAACTCGGACAGGTGGGTTCTGGAGGTATAGGCAGGGGTCTGGTTCTCAGCTTCAAACAGTTTCCGAAGATGAGAGCCAGACATTTTCCACCTGCAAATCCTTCAGAAGCCCTTGCTTTGGAAGCAGAGGTTTCTTCTCTTTTGGACTGCAAAGCAGTAGAAAGGGTCCCTCCTTGCCATCAGGGCAAGGGGTTGTACTCAAGATACTTTCTTACCCCAAAAAAGACAGGAGAATGGCGGCCCATTTTAGATTTAAGGTACCTGAACAAGCATCTTTTGAAACCAAAGTTCAAAATGTTAACTCTGACAATGATTTTGCCCTCCCTGAGGCCAGGGGACTGGTTAGCTTCCTGGACCTCAAGGATGCCTATTTTCATGTTATGATCAGGCCTTCTCACCGAAAGTACCTCAGGTTCGAACTACCCTCAGGCCACTACCAGTTCAGGGCAATGCCCTTCGGCCTTACCTCTGCGCCAAGGGTATTCACGAGATGTCTAGCTGTGGTAGTGGCTCATTTAAGAAGGCAAGGGATTGCTGTATTTCCCTACCTGGACGACTGGCTCATAGTGGGTCAGTCCCCAGATCAGGTAAAATCCCACTTGCAAGTCACCCAGCAGCTTCTCACTTCCCTGGGATTCCTGCTGAATTTACCAAAGTCAGTTCTTGAACCAGTTCAGGTACTAACTTTCATAGGTGCAGAATTGAACACAGAGTTAGCCAGGGCATTTCTCCCCTCGGAAAGGGTAGACAGACTCATTGCCCTGGCATCCTCCTTTCCCTGCGGGTCTCTCGACCAGCAAGGCATTTTCTGCAACTCCTAGGGCACATGGCTGCTTCCACAGCTGTAGTGCAAGGAGCAAGATTCCAGATGAGGGACATTCAGTTCCATTTGAGGGCCTATTGGTCTCAAAGGAGGGACCCCATTTCCAAATTGGTTCCAGTGACCCAAACCCTGATCCTGGCCTTACACTGGTGGCAGGATCAAAGCAATCTAAAACAAGGGGTTCCTTTCATTCCCGTTTCCACTCCCTCACCCTCACCACGGATGCTTCCCTGTTAGCGTGGGAGCTCACTTGGCGACTCTGTCCACTCAGGGAGTGTGGTCTCCCCAGGAATCTCTGCTCCACATCAATCTTTTGGAACTCAGAGCTGTCCTTTTAGCTCTTCAGGCGTTTCAGCTTCTGTCCAGAACAAAGTAGTTCAAGTCAGGACAGACAACACCACAACAATGTGGTACATCAACAAGCAAGGGGCACTCGGTCATCAGCCTTGCACGAAGCAATGAAGTTGTGGTCTCTGGCTTACTCCTGAACACCTCCCTGATAGCAGTTCACCTTCCAGGGAAGGACAATGTCCTGGCGGATGCCTCAGCAGGATTTCTCAGGGCCATCACGGATGGGCTCTGAATCCTCAGGTGCTGGGGTCAGTCTTGCCAGATGGGGCACCCCTCAGATAGATCTTTTCGCAGCCCCAGACAACCACCAACTTCCTCTATTTTGTTGCAGGCCTCCAGTGCTGGGATCAGTCCCCCTGGACGCCTTTCAGTTGGATTGGAAAGGGAAGTTCCTGTATGCCTTTCCCCCCTTTCCCCTTCTTTGCAGGGTACTAGTAAAAATCAAATCTCAGCCCTGCAAGGTGATTCTGATTGCTCCAGATTGGGCCAGACAGCCCTGGTACCCACTGCTTCTGTCCTTGACAGTCCACCCTGCCCTGAGCTTGCCCAGAGTCCACGACCTACTGGCCTGTGCACAGGGGAGAGTGTGGTATCCGGACCTCAAATCCCTCCATCTCAAGGCATGGCTCTTGAGGAGTTAGAATTTGCTGACTTACACCTCTCTCAAGGTGTTTTGGATATTTTAAAGGCTTCAAGAAAGCCTTCCACTAGGGCCACTTACAATTCTGAGTGGAAAAGGTTTTCCATCTGGTGCTCTGAGAAGCAGATTATCCCAGAATCTGCTGATCTGCCCATTTGCTGGACTATTTGGTCCATTTAAATTCCTTAGGCCTTAGGCCAGCTACCTTAAAGGTTCATCTGGCAGCTGTTCTGCTTTTCTGTCAGCAGGAAGCCTGCTTCCTTTCTTCTCACCCTGTGCTTTCCAGTTTTTTAAAGGGTTACTCACACCAACCTCCTTTTCGAGAACCAGCTCCTCAGCAGACCTGAATGTTTGCATTGCTCAGTTAATGCAACCCCTTTGAGCCTCTGTCCTCAGCAGAGCTCAAGTTTCTGACTTGGAAAACTGTTTTCCTAGTGGCTATCACTTCTGCCAGACACATAAGTGAACTACAGGCCCTGTCAGTGGAAGAAGATTTTATCTCTTTCCACAGAGATAAGGTAGTCCTCAGGACTAACAGAAAGTTTTTGCCTAAAGTGGTTTCAGATTTCCACCTGAACCAATCCATCTCTCTTCCAGTATTTTTCACTGAGCATTCTTCCTCAGGTAAGAGGAGTCTACACAGCTTGGCTGTCAAAAGAGCCTTGAGCTACTATTTGGAACGCACCAAGGGTCACAGGTTCGAATCCCTTCAACTCTTCCTTACCTATGGCGAGGTTGGCAAAGGAAACCTGCCACTAAGAGGACAGTTGCAAGGTGGATTGTCTCTTGTATCCAATTTGTTATCAAAAACTAGGTGAGAACCCCCTCAGGACTGAGGGCTCACTCCACCGGGTACAGCTGCATCTCTAGCGGCTGCTAGAGATATTCCCATTCTGGAAATCTGTCAAGCTGCTACTTGGAAAACAGTTCACACTTTTACAAGCATTATTCCCTGGATATTCAGTCCAGGAGAGATGCTCGTTTGGCACAGCTGTGCTTGCTTCAGAGCTATTTCCTAAGTAGGTTCTGACCCTCCTCCATGGAGGTACTGCTGTGTAATCTGCATATAGTCATAATAGCAAGATTTCATGGTGTTTGAAGAAAAATTACTCACCTTAGTAATTGCTTTTCTTCTCATGGAGTCTTCTATATTATGACCACCTCCCTCCTGCCCTCTCAGAACTTCTACTTGGGTAGGGGTGGCAAATTAGTGCAAGCACTGTGTCATGCCATTTAGTTCTTCCCTTCACCCTCTTTATTTAGGGTTAGGGAATTAGGTATTTCTGTTTTAAGTAATATGTTGGCCCCTTCCTGGACTTCAGTCTTGGGGGAAGGGGGGTCTAATAGTGCTTGTTAGGGAGAAACTAATAATACTATTATTCATTGTTATTATTATTATTGCTGTTTATATTGTTGTTTATATTGTTGTTATTCCTACTAGTAGGTAGCCACTTGGCTAGTGTAGAGCTTTCACACAGACTTGTTGCTTAGTGTTAGCTTCAGAAGATCTGACAGTTTCATTTGAAACTGGCCAGATAGACTTTGGTATAGCGCCCTCTCGCTGTGGAACTCCAGACTCTCTGGAGTTAACTCTTTCCTCTCCGGGGCAGTTCAGCTGCAGTGGCTGACTGCATATAGTCATAATATAGCAAGACTCCATGAGAAGAAAAGCAATTACTAAGGGGAGTAATTTTTTCTTCTTGCACTACAAATCTCCTTTGGGGGGGGGGAGATATCCCTATTTTCCTGTCTTTTCTTCCAGAATAGCCAATTCTGCCTGTAGGAGTTTTTGCCAGTAATTCTGTGCCTGCAGTTCTGGTAGTTAGCCTCTTGGCTACTCCTTCGCAGTTCCTATATAAACTGGAGACAGGTCAAGGTTACAGGGTATGTTTCTCCTGTCTCCCCCCCCCCATTTTGTTTCTTACTTCTAAGATCCTTAACCCTCTCTCCCTCCCTTTTCCTTTTCTACTTCCAGAGATTGGGGCCCCTACCCAATCCCCTTTAGTCTTCAAACTTCTTCTGTCCTCTGTCGTTTATTTCTCCTTTTAGGTTTACTTCTTTTCCTTTGTCTGTCCCTTGGACCTCCTTGTCCCACCCTCCCAACCCTTTTTCAAACCTCTACAGCGAATCAGAACTGGTGGGAGGGCAGATTGACAACAACTAATGGCGAACCCGGCGCACACAGTGTGTCGGCCTGGAGGCGGCGCCCGATGGATCAGTGACTCAGCACCAAAAAAAAAGAGCTCCCGCGGGGTCATGACCTCCGGCCAAGTACCCAAAGGTGATGAATGGTGAAGATACACAGAATGATCAGAATTACAGTAGGTACATAATTTCCATTTTTGGTCCATATTATTATTCTGTCCAGATCCTTTATTTTTTTCCACTTGCTTTACTGTGTCCACCTCACCTCCAAGGTTGCTGTTTTTCACAACCCATTATAGCCTAGACCTCTAAGTTTGCAGGGATGCTATGTTTCAGTCCTCCATCTTAAAGTTTCTGTTCAGTTGAGCTGAGGGCTTAGCCCCCTCTAGCCCAGGTACTGCTAGCAGTCTGCACATGTGTGATTACGTAGAAGGAATCCAGGTAGTTATAAGACAATGTTACTCACCCTTAATTATTGTTTTACTACTAGTATTCTATTCTAACCCATCTGGCCTGGCTGGTTACTAGCCCTTATTGGTTACCTGTTGACATGGCTTCATATTTCGTACAGTTCCTTTTCAATCATAGTATTTCTTCTCTTTGTAGCCGAGGCAGGCTTTGTTCCCCTAAGCCCTGTCTCTGCCACTCCCCCACTGACTACCACCTCCCTAGGATTTATCTGCTCAGCCTGTGTATCCCCACGGATTGCCCCCATGGCGGGGGCGGCAGAGGGAGGGAGTGCTGGGGGAGGAGTGGGGGGTGGGTTGGTGCACAGAGCATCATGCACGCCTGGCTTGCCATTGCCTTTTCCTCCAGTGTTTGTCCCTTTGCTGCTGAGATGTGTACATCTGTGTGTGCGTGTGGAGGGATGCATGCAGTGCAGATATCCTGCAGCTCCCTCCTATCTTTGCCGCTCCAGACCCAATGCGTCCGCCTGGTGGCAGTCATTTGGAGGAAGCAACAATCCTCGCTCCCCAGGAAAGGAGAGCAGTCTATTGGATGCTCAGTCAATTCCGCTCCCAGCCCGCCCCCACCAGCCAAGATCGGCCTCAATCCCGGGTTGTTGGCATGGTACACAGAAGTGTTACAGCCATGCCACTGGGCCAGTATTTCTTACAGTTCCTGTCTGAAGATCTGAGGCATGGAGGGATGAGGATGTGAAATATAGTGGGGAGGAGATCATGCCCTAGCCGGTCTCCATTTTACTGACACTTGGCTGTATGCTAAGGAGAAATACTCACTGAATATGCTAACAACTAACTGCTCATCCTTATTAATGGGCCTTTTTTTCTGCGTTCTGTTTTTTTTGTCATAATACAGCTGAAGAACTGTTTTTCTTTGCCCTACGCTGGGGAGCTTTAATTAAAATTTTCTCCTTTCCCTCCTAATTTTGTGACTGTAGAAGCATTAGCTTTAGTAAACCAATAGTTTCAGGTGATAAACTTTTTTTTTTCTGGCATTCAGGTGTGCAGTTTACAATATGATATTCAGATACAATTCAACTTATACATTTCTTTCACGTTTTATGTGTTTATCGCCCTTCCTCGTTTTTTACTGATAACTGTATGGAAGCAGCAGTAGGATTTCTGTCCTGTGGTCCTCCTGCCTGTGTGGACAATGAAGTCACAGTTCTGTGTTTGTAACATTATAGTCATTTCCATAGCAAAACATTATGATGTCCCAAACAGAGGATTGCAACTTTATCAGAGGATAAAGTAGGTGAAATAGCAAACAGAGATAATGTTTTGATGCAAATATCCTCAATAATAAAGAAGGGCGATAAACGTAGAAAATGAATGGGAAGTTTAAGTGCATTTGCCATTTATATTTTAAAAAGTTTTCCTAGATCCTGGAAATTGCTTTAAACTTCTTGCTTATGTAACCCCTAGATGGCGCTATCCCAGGGGCTACTACCCCTGCCTGATTTGCCACTAACAGGTTGAGGGGCCTGGATCCAATGGCGGGTGCCTCCACCCAGAGGTCAGGGTTTGCAATAGTTAAACTAACTTGGTCACAGCCCTCTGGGACACTGCAACCCCCCTTTCTTCCCACTAGTGGCCCACACAATATATCAGAATTACCTTCACAGTATACACTTACCCCAGGTCTGGTTCTGGCACTGGGACCTCCTGTGAAATGAGATACAGTGCAACAATCACAGTACAGTACTTTAACATAGACAAATACCTCAGGCAGTATAACTTTGCTGAAACAAGCAGCTCTGATTTATTTAGGGGATATAACAAGGACAGGGGAAATCAGGTTAATTAGCTTATCACTCTAATAATCTATCTATGGCTCTGTGCACAGGCCTATCCCTATCAGTTACTGTCCTGGGCACCCAAGCCCTAGTGGCTAGTCCAAACTGTGGCAGCTGGTAGGGGCCCTTCACACAGAGAAAAGGAGAATTAAACAGTCAGCAGTACAGTAATTCCATTTGGATTTAATGTGGCAATCAACAGGAGCGACCCTGAATTAGTACTCACGACCTCCAAATAAGATAGGGTCCTTCAGTGTCAGCAGGGCTCACTTGAGGTACACAAACCTCTTCACACATCCATATAAAGAAAGCACTGTACCAGGCAGGCTGCATCTGTATCCCGACGCAATTACTGCACAATACCTGGGAGAACACACAGCAGATTCAGTTCCTGACAGACTGAGTGCAATTTGGCAATTCCTCCAGTCTTCTACAGGGTGAGCCTGGTTTCTACTCTTCAGAGATCCTTTGATTCTTTTCACAGGACGGATTCAGTCCTAACAAGCTGTTACACAAGCTGCAGACCGGAACTCTGGGCCTTACACACGTTGACTAAAACTGCACACTGAAAAGCACAGGGCTCCTTCCTTCTTCACTGCCAAAGCTCAACTGAAACTCCAACCGACAAAACCGGCACTTCCTTTGAGTTCCTCCTAGTTCTTGACTGGATTGGCTGTCACTCACAATAGACTGCTGCTGTTGGTCCAAAAGGCACTGAAGTCTAACTACATCTCCCAGAGTCACTGCCCATACAATCCTCTTGTGGCTGGCTCAGATTATGAGTCCAAGTTCTGATTCGTCCAAGGCACCATTTTAGAGCTAGCTTACCCCACACTGATTGGTCCAGTTCAGCAGTTCAAAACTAGAATGGGGAACTAGCAGACACAGTTCTGACTGCAAAGAAAGCAGGCTAGACAAACTGCAATTTCATCATTACTCCAAATAATTTCTGGCAAACAGTTACATCTTTCAGATAGGTTCCCTTTGCACTCCTAGTGACTGCAAAAATGAAGTGAATTGGCAGCAGCTTGAGTGGTACCCAATCAAAGAAACACACAGTCCCCCATACAAACTAATTATGTCTGCAAGCAGACAGCTCTTAAAGAGACAGTACCAGAGGTTCTAAAAACACTCACTGATAAATGGCTTAAATGCCAAACACCATTCAGGCTTGGAGCATTCAAGCAAGCTCCTGGAAGTCTTTTGGGAACCCCCATTTGCAGGGGGGTTACACTTATATTGAGTTTGCAAACCTGGATGTTATTTTACTGATCTTGTGCCAACATTATTTTATAACTGAGTAATTGCTGTTTGTAGGGACGTGGGTATGGTGTACTGTCCACACATTGGCTGAGTCCTTTCCCTTTAAATTAAGCCAGAAGGTCTTCAAGCTGGCTCCACCCACCCAGATAGTATCCTCTTTGGCACCATCCTGTGACGTCAGATCTTCCTTTCCGCTGGAAACATCAGGTTCCCTCCATCGCAGTTCCGTGCTTGGTGTAGGCTCTTGCCTTTCTAAAATCGTTCACATTGTCTTCAAGCTTCGCGCTTTTGGCATTTGTTTCAAACATGGAATCGGGAGACCCGAAACCTGGTCCTGAGTTCAAATGGTGCTCTTGTGGCCAGAAGATGACACACACCAACCTGCACACCTCTTGTGTTTACTGTCTGGGTACACAGCACGACCTGCAGGCTTGCGGCTTGTGTCGTACCCTTCCTAAATCTGCGCATTCTGCCACCGAACTTCTTCATTGGTTGTCGGTCATGGTGATACACTGATGAACCTCGCCAAGGCAGGGAGCCAGTGTTCAAAAGTAGCAAACAGTGTGGTATGCAGGGTCTGTGAAAAAGGTGATTTCCTATGGCAACATCCAATGGTGTTCCTATGGTGATATGTATGGTCCGTGTAACTCGAGTGGGAAAGAGAGACAGATACATTATTAGGGATTGTGGCAGTGACTGTGCGGAACTGAAGGAGCAAGAAAGAATGGCAGGTTGGCATTTTTTGGGCATTGTATTGACAGATAAATGCGAAAAAAGTAAAATTTGTTGCACTTCAAAAGAGCCTGGCGTGAGCCGCTCAGTGCTTTGTGGCTTACCCATAGACAAAAGCAATGCGTGTTCGCTGTTATAACCAGCTGGTTATAATGGCGAATTATAACTGGCTTTGTTTATGGAAAAAAAAAAACGGGCACCAGTTATTACATATAAAAATTAATATATAATATACCTTATCCAGTTAACGAAGACTAAAATAAATATAAATAAAATAAAAATTACACCCCCCCCCTTATTTTTTTAATAGCAATAGATGTTAAATTGATTGGTCTATAGTTACCAGGTACCAATTTACTGCTCTTTTTAAACACAGGTATTACCAAGGCTTTGCACCAGTCTAATAGGACAATGCCTTCATTTATGGATTTGTTGTATATGATACTTAACACAGGAGCCAGTTCTGAACTAATTTCCCCTCAGGAAGCATGGGTGGAGTCTATCAGGACCCACTGATTTGTTGGGATTCATGGTAGGACGTTTATTATAAACAATACTAACTATTAAGTGTTGTTCAGTATTATTTTGTGATTTGTCATAGTTCAGTGGCTCATGATCACTTCCTGTGTTAAATATAGAGCAGAAGAACTTGTTAAACAGATTCACCATGTCTTTGGGTCACTGAGCCTCTTGTCAGTCTCCAAAGAACCTATCACTCTAGATGTGCTTTTGGCTGCATTAATATAAGAGTAGAAGGTTTTCAAGTCATCCCTTGAGTGTGCTAACCTAAATTCCAAATTTCTCCTTGCCAGTTTGATTGCTCTTTTTGTAATCTAAGTGCACACTTTTAGCGTTTTTATATTTTTTTTTGATTGTTGGGACCTCATTAGTGTAAAAAGCCTGCAGCTGCCAATCAAGTTTGGTCCACAATCAAGGCCACGCTGACACAAAACAGCAGCTCCAAATGGCCCTGGACATTGGCAGTTCCCATGCCGGGTCCATGGCCTCGGTGGCTGTGCACCATAGGGCGTGGCCTCGGATTTCAACTTTTACAGCCGATACCCAGCACAAACTGGCAGGTATCCCTTTCTTAGGCACAGATTTGTTCAGGCCAGGGGTGTATGACCATCTCACCTGCATCGAGAAGTCCAGCATCATCCTGGACTTCTATCACTTCCACCTAGAGGGAGGTTAAGGCCAGAAGCAGAAGAAAAGGCCCTTTCAATTTCATCCCTCTCTGCGCCTGCAGTCTGACCAGTTCGGCCCACAGTGGGGCAACCACAGGCTTTACAGCCTTGGCGGAAGCCCTCTTCCTCCACCTCCTGGAGGTCCAGTGGGCAAGGGTTGGCTGCTTCCTCAGCTAGCCCCACCATTGCCACTAAGTCTGCGCAGTGACTGGTTGGGGGTGCTCTCCTCCTGCCTGTCCTGCTCACCCCGGGACCTCCTGTGGGGGCCGGCTCCACCACTTCGCTTTCACCTACTCTGACATTACCTCGGACAGGTGGGTGCTCGAGATGGTCGGCCAAGGTCTGCCTTTGGAGTTCAAGGCTCTCCCACCCAGCCAAGCCTGTGCCCCACGGGAGGATGTGGTGTCTGTGAACATATTGTCCACCCTTCGGGATAACATTGCCCAACCAACTTCTCCTGGACGCTGTGACCGGTCTGGGGTTTGTCATCAGATACTTCCTTGTCCCAAAACAGAAGGGAGCTGGCGCCTCTTAGTGGATCTGCATGACGTCAATCAGTATCAGTGACCGCACAAATTCTGGATGGTCACTCTGAACCAGATCATTCTATCCCTGGAGCAAGACATGTAGTTTTGCTCCCTGGATCTCCAGGATGCCTTTTTTCACGTCCCCATCCATCTGGCCCACCAGCAGTTCCTGCAGTTCCACTCAGAAGGGACTCTGTATGAGCTCCTGGTCATGCCATTTGGCCTCTCCTCAGCCTCCAGGGTCTTCACCAAGTGCATTGCCATGGTTGCAGCATTCCTGCAGCACTAAGGGGTCCGGGTGTAACTCTGCCTGGATGACTGGCTGATTGCAGGTTCCTCCAGGACAGAGGTAAAGCGGTGAAGGGACCTGACCTTCCAGACCTGCTCGTCTCTCTGCCTCCTGATCAACAAGGTCAAGTTGGAACTTAGTCCTTTGCAAGTGATTCAGTTCATCAGGGTGGAGCTCGACTCCTGTCAAGCCCGAGCCCGACTCCCAGCGGACAGGTCAGAGGATCTTATCTCCTTTGACTGATCATTTCCAGTTGGGCACTTGCTCCCTGCCCAGGAATTCCTACGTCTTCTGGCATACATGATGGCTTGCACCAGCGTGGTCCATTGAGCCCACTGGAGGATGCACCCCCTGCAGTGGGGGCTGGCCCGGCAGTGGTCTCAGCACTATGGTCACTTTGACCAGCCGGTCATGGTGACACAACAGATGTGGGATGCCATCCAGTAGTGGCTGGTCTTGGATCACCTTCAGGAAGGAGTCCCATTTGTCTGCCTGGAGCCAAGAGTCACTCTCACAACTGATGCCTCTCTGCTGGGCTGGGATGCCCACCTGTGGGACCACAGAGTACATGGGCTCTGGACCCACGAAGAGTCCTGATGTCACATCATCCTGCTGGAGCTCCAGCCAGTGCATCTGGCAGTGATGTAATTCGCTCTGCATATTCAGGGTCAGGTTATCCAGGCCCAGACAGAGAAAACAATGACCATGTACTACTTCAACAAGCAGGGCGGGAAGCTCTCTGCATCTGATCCCTTATTCGTAGCCTGGATGCCGTCCTTCTGGCAATTCATTTAACTGGTATGTCCAACCAGTTGGCGGATGACCTCAGCCGAGTGGGCGAGGCGCCTCACGAGTGGTTCCTTCACCAGAAGGTGGTTGACCGCTTGTTCTCCCATTTGGGCACTCCCCAGGTCGACCTGTTTGACTTCTGGGAGAATGCGAAGCTGAGGCTGTATTGTGCCCACCCCCTCAGTTAGGGACACTGCTGGGGAATGCCTTCATGAGGCCCTGGACACCAGGCCTTACGTACGCCTTCCCTCCCTTTTCCCCTGATCCACAAGGTGCTTATCAAGGTGTAGAGGGACAAAGTGCAGATGATCCTGATGGCTCTGGACTGGCCGCACCAGTTCTGGTATCTTGATGTCCTCAGCCTCAGCTGCAGGCCTCCGTGGCATCTGCCCCTTCGCCCAGACCTGCTTTCATGCTTCCGGGGGAAGATCTTCCATCTAGACCTTCAGTCCCTGCACCTGACGACCTGATTCCTGAGCGGCTAGAGTTCCAGGCTTTGGGTCTCTTCAGTGAGGTTGACCATGTTGTTGAGGCCTCATGGAAGGACTAGATTCCCTAGTGCTACACCTTCAAGTGGAAGAGGTTTTCCATTCGGAATCAGGGCAAGGAACTGGACCCCTTGTCCTGCCCAGTTGTGAGCATTCTGGATTACCTATGGTCCCTCTCACAGTCTGGCCTCCAGTCGACGACTCTCAAGGTGCACCTGGCAGCCATCTCTGCATACCGGGAGCGGGCTGGTATGCTAACAGTGGTGTAGGAAAAGGTGGTCGGGCACATCTTCAAAGGCCTTGACCACATGTTCCCTTGCTTCTTGTGTTGGCTGTGCTTATGGGCAAGCCAGCTGAACTCATGCACAGGTGTGAGATGTCACACCTGTCATGGAAGACTACCTTTTTGGTGGCTGTCACCTCCACCAGTGAGCTCCAAGCATTCTCAATGGAGTCTCCTTATTTGGTCTTCCACAGGGACAAGGTTGTCCTCCACCCCAACTCGAAGTTCTTCCCAAAGGTTGTTTTGGAGAGTCACCTTAACCAGGTGATTAACCTCCCAGTGTACTTCACCAACCCAACCTCGGAGGCTGAGCACAATTTCCATTCATTGGACGGAAGTAAAGTGCTCATATACTATAAGGAGTGCACGACTGGAGTTAGGGGAGAGGTTCGCCAGCTCTTTGTCACTACCTTAAGACACAGCTGGCAGACTGGCAGCTAAGTGGATGATTGGCAGGTGGATAGTCTCCTGCATTGAGCTCTGCTATAGGTTGGCTGGTAGAGAGCCTCCTGTTGTTTCAGGCTCATTCCACCAGACATACCACTGCCTCGGTAGCTGCTTCCAGGGATGTCCCTATACAGGAGATCTGGAGGGCTACTACCTGGAAATCAGTGCATACCTTCATCTCCCACTGCCACATCAACCTTGAGTCATGCTGGGATGCTGTTTGGGGGACCTTCGTTCTCCAACCTCTGTTTCTTAAATAGGGTGTGTGCGTCTTGTCCCTTCCTCCAGGAGAACTACTAGGAGTCTGCCAAAGTGTGGATAGTACACCATATCCACATCTCCACAAATGAGGGTTACTCACCTGCAGGGCTGCAGCTATGAATTTTGGGGCCCCAGGCAAGTCACTTGAAATGGGCCCCCTGTTTCTCAAACCAGCTAATGCCAGGGGTAATGCCAGCTCCTCAGGTGGGCCCCTCCTGAGCTTGGGGCCCTGGACAACTTCCCCACTTTCCCCCCCATTACTGCAGCCCTGCTCACCTGTAACCATAGTTGTAGGAGTGGTATATGGTGTGCATCCACATGACTCACCTGACCGCCCTTGGCAAGTGGCACACCAGTCTTGCTTCCAATGTGTAAGATCTGACAACACGGGATAGTGCCAGGAGGATACCACCCGGTGGGTGGGAGGAGCCAGCTTGAAGATGTTCCGGCTGAATTTAAAGGGGGAAAAGGTTCTGCCAAAGTGTAGATTTACACTGTCACAAACTCACTCAGCAGGTCAGACCCTCTACTCCCAAAGTGCCAACCTCTGAGCGCAGTCTTGTGAACAGTATAATAGACAAGGTAACCCTCATGTCTGTTTTTGTGAGTTCTAATCAACCCTTGGTCTCAGTTCTGGAGAGATTCAAACTATTAAACTCTTGCTAGCATACCCAGTGCACAGGCTCAGATATATCTGTCTTCAGAGGGCCAGATTCATAGGTTTCATAGGTTTATACGGGCCGAGGGTAGATAAGCCTACCCTATTAGGCTTGCCATCCTTTACTATAGTTTAAAACAGGAATTTACTATCTCCAAAATACAAATCAACCCCGTTTTTAAACTCATTCATTGTGGGACTGTTTATACAGATATCTTTGCCTACGAGCACCTAACCAGGTATTCAGAGATGAACCCTTTAAAACTTTTATAAAGACCTCAGATTTAAAACTCTTCTCTTTCCAGTTTGATACCACCATACAAGCTATGTGTTTGCTGAACCATAAGTATTTCTTAGCAAAAGAAAGCAATTCAAAGACAGACCAGGCTTTCTCTAAAATTTGAGTTTCTAGGGACATGGATATGTTGTTCATCCACACTCATTGGCAGGTATCCTTGCCGCTTTAAATCTTGCCGGAAGGTCTTCAAGCTTGCTCCTCCCACCCACCCGGGTGGTATAACTCTCGGCTCCGCCCCATGACGCCAGATCTTCCTTACCGCTTGGAAGCTCAGGTTCCCTCCTTAACGCTCTGCGTTTGAGACTGGTTCCTATTTCTCTGTTTGCGGATTTAAAAATAAATTTTGCGAAAAAGACTTCAGTCTTCTATCCCTCGCGGCTGCGATGGACAAATCGACTCCCGGATTTCGGAGATGCCCATGCAGGCAGAAGATGTCTCGGACGGATCCACACTCACGTGTGTCTACTGTAGGCCTTGAGCACGACCCACAGGCTTGCGACCTGTGCTCATCTTTCTCGACTCGTCTCCCGAACCGTGCTGCCCGATTGCAACTGGAGCGTCCGAGCGTTCCCTCGGTGAAGTCAAGGAGGCCCGGTTGGCGGTGTCCGCTGCGGCGTTCGGCGGATCAGCTCGGCGGATGGTCGCCCTCGAAGAAGAAGGCGCGGGTCAGATCTTCCTCGGGCGTGCATTTATCCCGCCTCTGGGCTCTTTTACACGGCTCTTTAGGAGCTTTGTCTGTCCCTTCCACTAAAGGAGAAGGACCTACGTCTGCGGACCTTATTCTCGGTCCAAAAGAGGACAGGGGTAAGTCCCTCCGTCGACGCTCTTGGGAGCGGGAAAGGTCCCTCTCCCCGAGCCGTCGACCGTCGGCTTCGGTCGACTGCTCGGCTTCGGCCACTGGCCTCACGGTGTCCCCGTCAGGTCAGTTGACCGAGACTCCCACCGATGAAGTCGAGATTTTTCTCGACCCATTGGACGGGCTGTCGCCTTTAGCAGCCGAGATTCCCCTCTCCCCGGTTCCCCCGGGAGGAGTTGAGGATCCCGTGGGCTCGCCTGTGCCTCCGGTTCCGGAGCCCTCGGATGGACCATCCGAGCCAAAGGGAGTTCCGGTTCCGGCCGACACCTCCCCGCACCGACCTCGGAAATTCCGGGACTCTCGGTCTCGGTCTCGGACCTCTTCGCGGTCCAGCCGATCCCACCGTCATAGGCGGTCTCGGTCTCGGCACCGCGGTGAGCGGCGTCGCCGCTCATCCTCGTCCTCCTCCTCGGATGAGGGGAGGCTTGGGCGTAAATTACGACCCCGTCGCTTTCCCCGGCCATTAAGTGGCTGTCACCGGAGCGGCCGACACAACCCCTCGACTTATCCGAGGAGCCTATACCAGGCGGTTGTTCGCCAAAACCAGCTGCTCCACCGATTCCGTGGAACCTCCGCCTCCACAGCCACCACTGGGGCTCCGACCAAGGATTCTCGGTCGGCTAAGGGTCTACCCATCGGCTGTCAGTTACCCTCACTCCCGACCGACCTCGGCAGGTGAAGGGTGGCTCAGGCCAGAGGCAGTTTTCGAGGACTCTTCCGAGTCCGAAGATGATGCCTCTTTTCCAAGCGACTGGACTTGGAGTCTTCAGGAGGTCAGTCAATGGACGATAGCCCGTCGTCCTTCCTAGGACTGCTTCGGCTCATCTCGGAGTCCACCGGGATGGAGCTCGAACCCGTTTCCAAACGGGCCAGGTATCCCCTCACGGAGATTCTGGACCGAGGGGATTCTCCGACGGAGGCCTTTCCGGTGGCCGAGGCCATAGTGGGTCCGGCACTGGAGCTTTGGCAGCGCCCTGCTTCCTGCCCTGCGCCTTTGGCCAGGATGGCCAGGAAGTATGCGGTCCCTACCGGTTCCTTGTCCGGTTTTTCGGAACACCCCTCTGCTGAGGGGTTGGTTACCGACAGCGTTTTCCGGCGCGCCGGCAACGCCAGGGATGTGGACAAACCTCCTGACAAGGAGTCCAAGAAATTGGACTATGTCGGGCGAAAGTCTACGCTAAGGCCTCTTCTCGGTCTTCGTCAGGCCAGTTCGGCCGTCCTCATGGCACATTTTCTCATGCCCTGTTGGGCTCCCTGGATGAGGTCATCCTCATCTTCCCTGCCATCTGCAGACTACGGTTAAGCAGGTGCGGGACCAGGCAGGGCAGTGGCCAAACAGCAGCTCCAGACTGCTTTGGATATAGGGACTGCGTGCCAGATCGGTGGCGCGCAGTGGTTATGCGTCGGCGGGCTTGGCTGAGGATATCCACCTTTACTTCAGATACCCAGCACAAGTTGGCGGATGTTCCTTTTGGGACTGACCTCTTCGACCCTGGGGTGGAAGGTCACCTGCAGAGGATCGAGGTCCAATGCTACCTTGACTCGGGTCTCTTCGCTCAGAAGGACAAAGGCCGCAAACCACAGCCTAAGCCCTTTGTCCTTCTGTGCCCTCGGCCTGCCCAGACAACGTCAGGGCCAGCAGGCTCGCCTTGGCATCCCAAACCCAAGCGCCGGCTTCCTCTAACAGGAGGCAGGGAGGAAAGGCCCAGGAGGTCCCTCGGCGGTCCCTCCTCCAAGCCTGCCCAGTGACGGGTTAAGGGTGTCGCCCCATTCCCCTGCCACCCTCTGTCCCCTGAGGGCGGCTCCGGCACTTGCCCGCCTGGTCCGCTGTTACCACGGACAGGTGGGTCTTGAGGTGGTGGGAAGAGGCCTGCCTCTGGAATTCGAGCAGGCACCACCTTCAGAGCCGTCGCCTCGGAGGCCCGGGATCCCCAGCCTCACTGGCGGCTCGCCGAGCGACCCCTCCTCCTCCAGAAGAGGTGGTAAGAGGTGGTGGACCCTCCTTCAGACCCAGGGTTTGTGTCCAGGTACTTCCTGGTTCGGAACGGACGGGGCTGGCGCCCATTCTCCCACCTACCGACTACAAAGTTCCTAAGGTCTCGAACCTTCAGGATGGTCACTCTGGCTCAGATAATACCATCCTTGGAGCGCGGTGGTTCTGCTCTCTGGACTTGCAGGACGCGTTTTTCACGTCTCTATCGTCCATCTCACCAGAGATTCCTTAGCTTCGAGCGGAAGGATCCCTCTTTGAGTTCCAAGCCATGCCCTTGCTTGTCTCCAGCTCCAGGGTCTTCACCAAATGCATGGCAGTGGTGACAGCATTCCCTCTTGGCGCCGAGGGGTCCGGTGTGCCTACCTGGACGATTGGCTGATAGCAGCTCCTCCAGGAAGGAGGCGGAGTGGTCCAGAGATCTGGCCTCAGGTCTGCTCTCAACTGGGCCTCCTTATCAACGAGGCCAAGTCGGAACTCGAGCGAAGCAGGTGATTCTATTCATCGAGGCGCAGCTCGACTCTCTTCGAGCCAGGCGGCTCGCCGGACAGGGCGAGGTTCTTTCCTCCTTGCCCGATCATTTCTGGTTGGGCAATTGCGCTCTGCCGGGACTTCCTGCGCCTCCTGGGTCTCATGGCGGCCTGCACCAGCGTGGTCCGTTGGGCCGCTGGAACATGCGTCCTTCAGTGGGACTGGCCAGCCAGTGGTCTACAACGCGATCCCTTGGACCAGCTTTGTCGGTGACACAGGGATGTGGAGCGCTCTCCAGTGGTGGACCGTTCCAGATCATTTGCAGGAGGGCATCCTGTCTCGCCCGCCCGAGCCGACGGTCTCTATCGACCATGCCTCTCTGATGGGTTGGGTGCCCATCTGGGGAACACGGGCTCATGGCCTCTGGTCCCCAGGAGTCCTGATGCCACATCAACCTGCTGGAGCTCCGAGCGGTCCGCCTAGCTCTCACCGCCTTTGCTCCGTCTCCTCCGGGTCAAGTGGTCCGAGTCCAGACGGACAATACCACGACCATGTACTATCTAAACCGCCAGGGCGGGACGCGCTCCATGCTTCTAGTGCAAGGAAGCTCTCGCAGATTTGGTCACTGTAGCAGCCTGAGGCGGATCTCCTAGCCATTCACGTGGCAGGAGCCTCCAACACCCTGGCCGATGCCCTGAGCCGGATAGGGTGCATCCCACGAGTGGTCTCTCCTGCCGAGGTAGTGCATACATCTGTTCTCCCTTTGGGGCACACCTCAGGTGGACCTGTTTGCCTCCAGGGAGAACGCGGCTGAGTCTGTTCCATGCCCGCCCCTCAGCAGGGCTCGCTGCAGGGGATGCCTTCTCGAGGCAGTGGACCCGGGCCTCTTTTACACCTTTCCCCCATTTCCCTTGATCCACAAGGTGCTTCTCCAGGGAGGGACAAGGCGCAGGTGATTCTGATAGCCCCAGACTGGCCTCGCCAGTTCTGGTACCAGATCTCCTCAGTCTCAGCTCCAGGACTCATGCGCAGCTTCCAGCTCGCCCGGACCTGCTCTCAGTCAATCAGGGAAGGTGTTCCATCCGGACCTTCAATCCCTGCACCTGACGGCCTGGTTCCTGGCTGCCAGAGTTCCAGGCCTTGGGTCTTTCGACGAGGTCCTCAATGTAGTTGGGCGTCCCGTGAGAGTCGACCAGAAAATGCTATGCCTTCAAATGGAAAGGTTTTCCATTTGGTGTCAGGAACAAGGGCTTGGACCTTCCTCCTGTTCCTTGGCAAGCATCTTGGACTATTTATGGTCCCTTTCTAGTCAAGGGCTTAGGTCGGCGACCCTAAGGTGCACCTGGCAGCCATCTCTCTTCAGCGGGCGCGGGCGGAAGCAGTCGGTGGCGCAGGAGAAGGTGGTCTGGCGCTTTTTCAAAGGCCTTGATCACATTTCCTCAGTGCGGAACCCCACCTCCGTGGGATCTACTGCTGGTATTGGCAAAGCTCATGGGCAAGCCATTCAACCTATGCACAGGTGTGCTCTCTCTCACCTGTCGTGGAAGACCGCCTTCTTGGTGGCTATCAGTCAGCCAGAAGGATGGGAGAGCTCCAGGCGCTTTCCATCGAGTCTCCTTACCTGGTCTTCCACAAGGACAGGTTGTCCTGCTCCTCCCGAAATTCCTTCCGAAGGTGGTGTCGAGTTTCACCTTAACCAGGTGTTGACTCTGCCGGTGTTCTACCCCAATCACACCTCGAGGCGTAATATAGGCTCATACTCTGGACCCCTAGAAGGGCGCCGCTTATTATAAGGAGCGACGGCTGAAATTCGGGAGAGGTTCGCCAGCTGTTTGTCACTCACGCTGAAGCGCATCTGGCAGACCTGCAGCCAAGCGGACTGATAAGCAGGTGGGTAACCTCCTGCATAGATCTCTGCTATAAGTTGGCGGGCATGGAGCCTCCCAGAGGATAAGAGCTCATTCTACCCGCCATACTGCTGCAACGGTGGCTGCTTCCAGGGACGTCCCTATCCAGGAAATCTGCAGGGCTGCTACCTGGAAGTCAGCAAGCACCTTCATTACCCACTACCACATCGACCTTGAGTCACGCCGGGATGCTGGTTTTGGGGCCTCGGTTCTCCAGTCTCTCTTTCCCAAGTAAGTATTGAGGTAAGTGCCTTGTCTCCTCCTCCCGGAGAACTGCTAGGAGTCTGCCAATAAGTGTGGATGAACAACATATCCATGTCCCTAGAAATACAGGTTACTCACCTGTAACAGGAGTTCTAGGAATGGTATATGTTGTTCATCCACACGACCCACCAGACCTCCCCGGCTTCGACGCACAACCTGAACTTCCAGCGGGCCAGATCTGGCGTCATGGGGCGGAGTCGAGAGTTATACCACCCGGGTGGGTGGGAGGAGCAAGCTTGAAGACCTTCCGGCAAGATTTAAAGCGGCAAGGATACCTGCCAATGAGTGTGGATGAACAACATATACCATTCCTAGAACTCCTGTTACAGGTGAGTAACCTGTATTTTTAGCAAACTATATAATAATATGTCAAACATACAATACAGACCTCTTATATCACAAGACATACAGATCTTCAAACAAAACAAGGTTTAAAACAGTGCAATTCCTACAACTATATTTAGATTTGTCTAGCTTTCTAAATACTTCTTTTCAGTGCTCAGATGTTTTCTTTGTCAGTGTCAGATACAAAATGCAACTCTATAGTGAAAGAGAATAATCTTTTCAAACAGTAAAAGCGGCAGCAATCCCTGGATGCCCATATTCTAAAGAAGAAAATGAGCTCTATGGAGAAGGAGCTTAAAAAACTGAGGCAGGCATCCACTTCCCCCGAAGGCCATTGAAAGAAGAAGGACAAGGAGAGGCACCAGGACAAAGGCTCCTCCACCGCGTCTCCCTCGGGAGTCGCTGGGACGCAGGTAACATCCCCTCTGGGGGATCGCTCCTCGACGGCCGCCTCGGAGGTTTCTGAGGCAGCGTCGGCCCGCCCGTCTGGCTCGTGCTCGGGCCTTGCGGGTGCCTCCGGGCTGTTAGAGGCTTCCGCCCCTGGTTCAGCCGCAGGCTCGCGGCCTACCATCATGGGCGACTCCGGTAAGCCAGGCGTCGGCTCCTCTAACGTACACCTGGAGAGGGCTGGTAAGATGTCCGACCCTCCGGGGTGACACGCGGCTTCTTCCCCACCGGAAAAGGCCGACCCCTCCTCTTGACCTGTCTCTGTTGGCGGCTGCCGTAAGTTGGGCGTTGGCTCCTCCGGTGCCCACTGAGGCGTGCCTCAGCCTGACATCGGCTTGTCCGACATCCAGCCAGCGAAGAACCGTCACGGACCCACAATGTCCGTCGTTCCGGTTCACCGCGGCCGCCGCTGCCATCTGAGAACCAGAGTCCCCCAACCTGAACCCGGGGACTTTTCCTCCGTCCCTGGGCTAAGCTGGGGATCTTTCTGGCTCAGTCCTTCCTCCATCTGGGCGCTGGACTTGACATCGGCTCCTCGGACTGCCCGGCGCGGCCCCTCTGATGTCGGTACCTCCAGCGTCAGGGCTTCCGCCGTCGGCCCTGACGTCAGTCGTACCGACTCAGGGAGATCTTCTGCTTCCATCGGGCCCTCCGGGCTCTCCACTGTGGACCCGCCCGTGAGGTTCCTGGCCAGGCCGTCTGCTCAGGCAGCCCCCCTGGCTTCCGGGTATCCTCCATCTTATTCGACGCTGGTGTACCTGGGAACACCGTATCCGGCGCCACAGTACCCGATGCCGCAGTACTCGATGCCTCAATACCCGACGCCGGGTTACCCGCAGCCGGGTTTTGGATACGCTTCATATGGGTATAACCCGTATTCTTATCCCCCGCCTCCTCCTTCTCCACCGCCCTCGCGGCCGCTGGTGGACCTGCAGGAGACTCTGGCCTCTTGGTGGCTGAGGCCAAGGCTCAGCTCACCAAAGAGGTCGAGAGACGCCTTCCAGCGATGGTGCCATCCCAGAGTCCCATACGCCTCAGGCGGCACACTCCCTCACCACCTCCGGACTCCAGGATTTTTCCGTCTGGATCCAGAGAGGGGCAGGACACACGTCCCCGGGGAGTCCCCAAGGGGCCTGTTCCTCCCCTGGGTCGGAAAAGGGAGTCTTACTCTTCTTCATCCTCCTCTTCACTCTCGGACTCCTAGGACTCTTCCGACGGCTGCTCCGAGATAGACAACGAGCCTCGCTCTCCGTCGAAGCCCGGGCCAAGGACTCCTCCGAAGTCTCCTTCGGAGGATCCTTCTTCTACGGAGTTGCTTAGAAAAATCCAGGAGGTTCATCAGTGGCACTCCTTGGAACCAGATCCTCAGCGTCTGAAGCTCGCTGAACATCTGGATCTGCCCGTGACAGCTCCTACATTAGTGCCACCCTGGATAGAGCATCACACCGACCTTGTTACCACGATATGGAAACAACCGTTGGCCTTAGCTCCACTTCCTAGGAAGTCAAACAGGCTATATCAGGCTCCAGAGGGTGTTGATTTCCTAGATTCTCGCCCTCGTGCCGACTCAGTCATGATTAGCGCCGCTCACGGCCGGTCGGCAAACCCTAAACATCTTGGCTCATCACCTCCTGATAAGGAATCTCACCTTCTGGACCAGTATGGGAGAAAGATTTACGCTTCCTCCACACTGGGGATTAGGGCCCCGAACTATGTCGGCCACATGGGGGACTACCAGAAGGCCATCCTTTCTCAGGCGGAGGCCAAGCTGGACTCCTTGCCTGACTCCCAAGTCAAACAGGAGTTGGCTGATCTCGTCCGCTCTGCTCGTTCGGCCAGTCAACACATGCTACGTGCGACATACGACACAGTGGACACTGCTGGGCGGAGCTCGGCTTTCGCCATAGGCCTACGGCATCATGCTTGGCTCCGTGTGTCAGGTCTGGTCCCGGAGGTGCAATCTGCTGTCCAGGAAGCACCTTTCTGGGGGTCGGTGCTTTTCGGGGGTGATGTCAAGGACTTCATTATCGATTTGCAAGAGAAGGGGACGGCTCTGAAGTCAGTTGATTCCATGTACCGTCCCCATCGGCAGCAGCACCATCCCTTTCACAGACTGAATCGGCCAAAGGCGAAACCCCAGGGAAGGCGGGCCCCCATGGCTGCTAAGCCCCCCCCGCCCAAAAAAGCAGCAGGTGCTTCAGCTGCGGCGCTGCCCACACCACCTGACTCTTCCTCTCCCACTGCCTCCGGACTCCCGGAGGAACCGGTAGGAGGGAGGTTTTCCCTCCACCTTCCGGGATGGGAGAGGATAACCACGGATTCTTGGGTGCTCCAGCTCATAGCAGAAGGACACTCCATAGAGTTTCTTCAGAAACCACCCCGCCTCCCCCTCTGAAGTCGTCGTATTCACGGGAACATCTTCCTTTGGTCCAGGAGGAAATCTTGGCTCTTCTGCTGAAGCAAGCAATAGAGCCCGTCCCCCTTCATCTTCAGAGGACGGGTTACTGTTCCCATTTCTTCCTGGTCCCAAAGAAGACAGGAGATCTCAGTTCCCTGAATCTTTATGTAGAGTACAAAAGGTTCAGGATGCTCTCTTTGCAGAGCCTTCTGCCCCTCCTCCGGCCGGGTCAATGGCTTTGTGCTCTGGATATGCAGGATGCTTATCTGCACATTCCCATTCGCCCATCTCATCGCAAATACCTTCGCTTTGCGTTCCAGGGGGACCACTACCAGTTCAAGCGCAAGGCCCGCTATTATCCTTGGCCCCGAGTATTTACCAAATGCCCAGCAGTGGTGGTGGCCCATTTGCGTACTCAAGGGAGTACAGGTTTTCCTTACCTGGACGACTGGCTCCCGTCGGCCTCGTCCAGGGAGAAACTCCTGCGATTCCTCTCCCTTACCCAGCAGGTTTTTGCCTGCCTGGGTATTACCATCAACCATTCCAGGTCTCATCTGGACCCATCCCAGAGGCTACAGTTTATTGGGGCGATCCTCGATACGACCATGGGCAAGGCCTTCCTGCCTCCGGACAGGGCGGCCTCCCTTCAGACCCAGATAAGTCTGTTGTCCGACCGCAGGATGGTCTCAGCAAGGTCGGTCCTTCGTCTTCTTGGGCTCATGGTGGCTGCTATCCAGACGGTCCCTCGCACTCTGCTCCACATGAGGATCTCTCAGTGGACTCTACTCTCTCAGTGGGATCAGCTAGTGGACAACCTAGATCACTCAGTTTTGATCTCCTCGCCGATGATGCGAGACTTACAATGGTGGATAGTTCGAGAGAACCTGTTTCGGGGGGTTCCTTTCTTTCATCCTCCCCCTCCCAGACTCTAACCACAGACGCCTCAGGCAAGGGTTGGGGAGCCATCTAGGCCTCATCGGGACCCAGGGCTCCTGGTCCAGGCTAGAACAAGCTCTCCACATCAATGTGCTCGAGCTTCGGGCAGTGTTGTACGCTCTCCAAGCCCTTCACCAATACATCCTTCCCGGCCACCTTGTCGTCCAGATGGACAACATGCGCGTGGTGTGGTACATCAACAAGCAGGGAGGGACTCGGTCCTACCCTCTATGCAGGGAGGCAATGAGGGTTTGGGATTGGGTAACACGACCTTCACCTCACAGCGATTAATGTTCCAGGAGTCGACAACACCCTGGCAGACAAGCTAAGTTGCTCTTCTGCTCTGACTCACGAGTGCGAACTGGACCAAGGGGTCCTAGACAATATCTTCTAACTTTGGGGAACACCACAGGTCGACCTGTTCGCATCCCCCCTAAACGCAAAACTTCCCACCTTCTACTCGCTCGTTCCAGAGCGAGGCACTTTCTGGAGTGACGCGCTGTCTCTAGACTGGAAGGACAGATTTGTCTATGCCTTTCCCCCAGTTCCTCTTATCCCACGAGTCTTACAGAAACTAGCTTTGGAAGGAGCGAGAATGATTCTGATCGCTCCTTTCTGGCCCAGGCAAATCTGGTTCTCTCTTCTACAACAATATTCAGAGGATCCTCCTCTTCCTCTTCCGCTGTCTCGAGGTTTGTTGACCCAGGATCAGGGGACCCTGGTCCATCCAGGCCTCAGATCCCTTCAGCTACATGCATGGCTCCTGCAGACCTACCCCAATCCCATTTTGGAGTGTCTCCCAAAGTGGCGGAGATTTTAGTGGAGGCCAGAAAACCCTCCACCAGATCCACTTATGCCATGAATTGGAAAAGATTCACTATTTGGGCCACTTCCAAGAACGTGTAACCTTTCTCCTGTTCAGCGGGGCTTCTGCTGGAGTATCTACGTCACCTGTTTGACCTGGGTCTCAGCCATTCCTCTTTGAAGGTACACATGGCAGCCATTTCGGCCTATCATGTTCCCTTCACAAACAAGGCTTTTGCTCAACTGGAGGTCTCCAAGACCTTTCTCAGAGGGGTTCTCCATCTGAGGCCCCCCATCCATACTCCTGCCCCCCTTGGGACTTGAACTTTGTTCTCGCGAAACTTACCCTTCCTCCCTTCGAACCTGCAGCTTCTGCAGATTTGAAGTTTCTTTCGTGGAAGACACTCTTCTTGGTGGCCATTACTTCGGCTCGAAGAATCGCCGAGCTTCAGGCCCTGATGTGTAAAATCCCCTACTTGATTTTTCACAAGGAACGAGTTGCTCTTCGCACGAATCCTAAGTTTCTACCTAAAGTAGTAGCAGAGTCTACCTTAAATCAGTCCATAGAGCTACCTGCCTTTTTTATGCAGTACTCTAATCAAGGGGAATATTTACTCCATACTATGGATGTTCACCGGATTCTGAGATACTACCCCAACAGGACGAAGAATCTCAGAAAGACTGATCAGTTGTTCGTCTCTTTTGCTCAAAAAAGGGAAGGCAATGCTGTTTCCAAGCAATGCCTGTCTAAGTGGTTGGCTCATTGCATGACTTTCTGTTATGACAATTACTACAAGACCCTCTCGGGTCAAGTCAGAGGCCACTCCACAAGAGGAGTAGCTGCCTCTGTGGCTTGTTTCAAGAATGTGTCTGCGGCAGACATATTCGTTGCTGCCACCTGGACTTCCGTCCATACCTTTACGAAACACTACAGTTTGGATATTGCCTTTTGCCATAGAGCAGGCTTCAGGCTAGCTGTTTTGCAGGGCCTCCTATCTTGAGGCTTGCACGTCTAGAATTACTTCTTGGAGTAGTTTTCCTCCTCCCGTTGCCTTTTCTTTGTTCCAGACTGCTTGGGATTCAGTCCTATATGTAATTACCTACTGCAAGAGCCCTCTCGAGTAAGATAGTACAGTTACGTAAGAACTTACCGTAACAGTAGATCTTCGAGAGAGCTCTTCTGTATAACATCCTTCCTGCCCTCCATCCCTCTAGGCTTTTTCAGCTCCTTTTCCATTAGGGAAATATCCGCTTCTCTCTCTTTCGGCCTGTGGCAGGAAAGAACTGGAAGGCGGGTGTCGGGACCGCCTTTATACCGATGTCTCCTGGCGTGGGGCGGTCGCCAGGGACTGCTTCAATAGAAATTTTTCATTGGTCTCTGCATGCTGCAGTCGTCAGTGTGCTATGATTATTCTACTGTTACGTAAGTTCTTACGTAACTGTACTTTTCAATGATACCTCTTTTGATCTCATGCTGTACCCTCTTCACACAGGCTTAATAGGGTCATTTACTACCTTACACCTCTATGTTACATCCTAGCTTCCCTTATTTTAATGTCATAAACCTAGTTTATGATTTCTCTCTTTACAAAATTAACTTAACAACTCTGTAATTAGCTCAGAGAAACAGGATCCTCACATAAAAGTCTTCCAGTAACACACTGTCTCTTTAAAAAAAAAAAAAACTGTGTGTGTGTTACATACTGTCAGCAGTTCTCTTGGCCTGCATCTGTCGGCTAAAATTTGGGGGCGGGGGTGAGAGAGGTCATTCCTAGAGCATTTGATTTTCAGCACAGACAGTTATAATACATTTTATATAAAAAAATATTATCCAGCACTCAGAACTGGCTGTCTACGTCACATACACCATATACCACTCCTACAAATACGGTTTCAGGTGAATACCCTCATTTTGAGCAGATTGTTCTGTTGGAGCAGGAACAGATTGTGCTAAGTGCAGGAGGTATAAGTCAAAGCAGTAGCTCAATCCATGCATTTCTCACCTCCTCCTTATAGATCTGCCCATGAAACAGTCCCCTGGCAGCTCTTAGTTCAGCTCATAAGGTGCATTTTTTCATCCATGGGAGAAAAGCCCCTCTCTGCCATCTGAAGCTGATAATCTAATGGACAGAGATCAGTGTATGATGCCCTAAACCCTCACAGCTACAGAAGAGACTGTTGCCAACATTACTGAAGTATTTAATAACAAAAAAAAAATCATAAATGGAAAATGTTATTTAGAAACGAAGAGGTGTGCATTTGATATGAGGACTATGATATTGAACAAACAGGTTGGTGGTTTGGGACTAGTTTGTATTTGCGTTTTGGAAATCTATTTTAATAAAGAGAGCTTGCTGAGTAAAACTGTTGTACGGGGTTATGTATTGATTTCAGATAAAAGATGGAGCTTGTTATGTAGACAGTCGGAACAGAAATCTATTGATCGCCTCCAAAGGGTCCGCAAGATGAAAATATAATTTTACTTTTTTACAAAACTGAATGAACTCTGTCGATACAGCAGGAGCAATAATGGATCAGCAACACTGCAGTGCCCCTTTCTACAGGGAACCTGGACCACTAAAAAGACAACCATGTAGGTTTTAACTTATGTTCTTAACTACCTCATGTCATGTTTGTCCATTTCTTTTTTCCATATCGACTCCTGCAAGGAGAGACTGGGACTGGAACAACCAGAGTTCCCCGCCATCAGTGCTTCTTCATCACTGTCTGTCATACCTCCTGCAAGGAGAGGTTGGAACTAGAATAACCCTGAGCTCCCACCCAGGCAGTACTCCTATGTCCTTACCTACAGTGACCCCCTACTGTGAGAGGCTTGGACTGGAGTAGTTAGGGCGCCCCAATTCAGTGATCCTAGACCACTGCCTCCTACTGGGAGAGGCTGAGACCGGACTAGATGTGAACTTCCTTATACCTCATATTCCTAATCCATCACCTGCAGTGACTCCTAGTAGGAGACATTGGGACTAGATTAGCTCTGAGCTGCCAATTTAACCAAAATTGTTGCTTCTATAACACTGCCAGCAGTAGCTCTTTCAGGGTGAGGCTGAGACTGGAACAGTTGGGAGCTTCCCCAAAGTGTGTTATCTTACATCATTTCCTACAGTGACTTCTAGTGGGAGAAGCTGTGAGCTCCCCCCCACAGTCAGTGCTCCCTCCACTGCCTGCTCTGATTCCTACTGGTAGTGGCTGATACTGGAATAACTACTTACTCCCCCACAGCTAGTAATCCATCATTGCCTACAGTGACTACTACTGGTAGTGGCTGATACTGGAGTAACTACTTACTCCCCCACAGCTAGTAACCCTTCATCATTGTCTACATTGATTCCTACTGGTAGTGGCTGGTACTGGAGTAACTGTACTCTCAAAAAACTGCACTCCTACACCACTACCTACAGTGACTGCTGGTGGAGGAGGGTGGGACTAGACTAGCTGTGAGCTCTTCCACCTTCACTGCTCCTACACCATTCCCTATGCTGAGTCCTCTTAGGAGAGGCTGAGACGTGAGTAGCTGTGGGCTTCCCCAGTTGGTGCTTTACTTTGCTGCTTACAGTGACTCCTGCTGGGAGAGGCAGGAACTACAGTAATTCTGATTTCTTAGCACAGCCAGTGCTCCTACACCATTGCCAACAGTGTGTCTGTCCTGCTGGAAGAGATGGGACTGGAGTAGCTGCAAGTTTTCCCAGGGTCAGGTAATCCTATACCACTGCCTTAAGTGAATCCTGCTGGAAGGAACTGGGTCTGGGTAACTGTGAGCTTAGTCAGTGATCCTACATCATTACCTGCAGAGTCTTCTGCTGGGAGAGAGTGAGACTGCAGAAACTATGAGCTCTCCCACAGGAGGTTAAACCCAAGCACAGGCTTTGAGCAGAGTTAAACTCTTAACTTGACATGTGTAACCCCTAGATGGCGCTATCCCAGGGGCTACTACCCCTGCCTGATTTGCCACTAACAGGTTGAGGGGCCTGGATCCAATGGCGGGTGCCTCCACCCAGAGGTCAGGGTTTGCAATAGTTAAACTTACTTGGTCACAGCCCTCTGGGACACTGCAACCCCCCTTTCTTCCCACTAGTGGCCCACACAATATATCAGAATTACCTTCACAGTATACACTTACCCCCAGGACTAGTTCCGGCACTGGGACCTCCTGTGAAATAAGATACAGTGCAACAATCACAGTACAGTACTTTTACATAGACAAATACCTCAGGCAGTATAACTTTGCTGAAACAAGCAGCTCTGATTTATTTAGGGGGATATAACAAGGACAGGGGGAAATCAGGTTAATTAGCTTATCACTTTACTATCTACCTATGGCTCTGTGCACAGGCCTATCCCTACCAGTTAGTGTCCCTGGGTACCCAAGCCCTAGTGGCTAGTCCAAACCGTGGCAGCTGATAGGGGCCCTTTCACACAGTGAAAAGAAAAATTAGTTTAAACAGTCAGCAGTACAGTGATTCCATTTGGATTTAATGTGGCAATTCAACAGGGAGCGACCCTGAATTAGTACTCACGACCTCCAAACAAGATAGGGTCCTTCAACGTCAGCAGGGCTACTCTTGAGCTCCACAAGACTCTTCACACATTTATATGGTAAAAAAAGAAAGTACTATACCAGGCAGGCTGCTTCTCTATCCCGATCGCAATTACTGCACAATACCCGGGAGAACACACAGCAGATTCAGTTCCTGACAGACTGAGTGCAATTCAACAATTTCTCCAGTCTTCTACAGGGTGAGCCTGGTGTCTGCTCTTCAGAGATCCTTTGATTCTTTTCACAGGACGGATTCAGTCCTAACAAGCAGTTACACAAGCTGCAGACCGGAACTCTGGGCCTTACACACGTTTTTTGACTGAAACTGTGCACTGAAGGAGCACAGGGTTTCTTTCCCCTTCACTGCCAGAGCTAAACTGAAACTCCAACAGACAAAACCGGGCACTTCCTTTGAGTTCCTCCCAGTTCTTGACTGGATTGGCTGTCACTCACAATAGACTGCTGCTGTTGGTCCAAAAAGGCGCCGAAGTCTAAACTACATCTTCCAGAGTCACTGCCCATACAATCCTCTTGTGGCTGGCTCAGATTATGAGTCCAAGTTCTGATTTGTCCAAGGCACCATTTAGAGCTAGCTTACCCCACACTGATTGGTCCAGTTCAGCAGTTCAAAACCAGAATGGGAACTAGGCAGACACAGTTCTGACTGCAAAGAAAGCAGGTTAGACAAACTGTAATTTCATTATTACTGTAAATGATTTCTGGCAAACAGTTACATCTTTCAGATAGGTTCCTTTGCACTCCTAGTGACTGCAAAATGGAGTGAATTGGCAGCAGCTCGAGTGGTACTCAAACAGAGACGCATCACAGTCCCCCATACAAACTAATTATGTCTTAAAGAGACAGTACCAGAGGCTCTAAAACACTCACTGATAAATGGCTTAAACGCCAAACACCATTCAGGCTTGGAGCATTCAAGCAAGCTCCTGGAAGTCTTTGGGAACCCCATTTGCAGGGGTTACGCCCTTCCTGGCCTGGGAGAAGCTGGCGTCAGCGTCAAGCAAGTAATCCATGAAGTTTAACTGCAACCATATACATTTGCATTAGGCTCACACATGTAATCATCAGTCAGTACATCATTTTACCAAGAACACATTTCTGAAACATTTCAGTCAGTCACCCTTTACATAGTATTACACACATATTGTACCATAACTCAAGTTATTACCTCTTGTACATGAAACCTGAAGAGAGGGGGGCCCTTCCCTATGTTACCTTGGGGCTGGACAGGGCAAGGGCACCATACTTAGAGGGCAACACAAGTAACTTGGAGTTAGCACTGATGCTCAGTTTGGGCAATGAGCTCGGGGACACATACACTCCTTTATGGACAACATTGAGAGGCAAGTCCACAGGCCTCCCAGGTGAATCATAACTGAGGTGCACCACAGGCTTTACAGCTCGACCAGTCTTTCTAGGGGAACTGTTACAGTCTCTGCACTCTGAGCCTCATTTTCAGCATTGTCCTCACTTGTCAGGAGTCTCCTGGGGTAGAGAGCTAGAACTTGGGCACTTTCAGCTCCAGGAGTTACAGTTTCTGAGTCCACAACATTTGGCTCGCATGGAGAGCTTTCGGACACTGGCAGTGGACTGTCAGGGCACTCAAAATACTCTTCTTGTTGGGTGTATCACCAGTCTGCCCCAATCTATCATTTTCTCCCTGAAAGCTCAAACAGTTCAACCATGCACAATGATTCCATTTCATCTGATCTGATGCTTTGCACTTCACTTTCTGGGAGCATTGGCTCCAGGGATGAAGTTGGGGGCTTAGACAGTCCAGAAGGCCAGCTTTGTCTCCAGTATTGACTAGGGGATTGCCCTAAACAATTGACTCAGTTCGTAAGAAGGATAGTATTCAAAGTCACTCTCACTTTCTTCTGATATGGACTGACAGTCATGCTCAACTGGGACTTGTGCAGAGAACACTTTAACTCTGCTTCTGTAGGTGCAGACTTCCTTGATCTTTTCTTAGCAGCAGCTCTAGTCACTGGTCCAGAGGGGCATCTTCTGGGGCTCAGACTCAATCAGGATTTGTCCAATGGGCAGTAAATGATTTCTATGCATTGTTTTTACATCTTTTGAATTGTTCTCAGGCCTTACTTTGTACACTGGCAGATCATCTAGTTTGCCCACTACAATGTGAGGAGATGGTGCCATCTGTCAGCAATCTTATGTTTGCCATGCAGTCCCAGATTTCTTAGCAATACCGATCTCCTCCTGGAGTTCCTGTGCTTTCACCTTTTATCATACCGTTCTTTGTTGGCCAGATTTCTTTTGGCAGCCATGGTTTGAGCTAGTTGGTACGCATGAGTTAGCTGGGCCTTTTAACTTTGCACATACTGTAAATAGTTGTCAGCTTGAACCCCATCAGGAGAGACCCAAACACACATCTACTGGTAGTCGAGCTTTCTTCCAAACATCAGGCGGTAGGGGAGAAACCCAGTGGCATCACTTTGGTGCAGTTATAAGCATGTACCAGGTGCTAATTTGTTGGCTCCATCTAGGCTTGTCCTTTGGGTGCAGGGTGCCTAGCATATCTAGCAAAGTGTGTTGAAATGTCAGGCTGTGGGTCCCCTGGGGTGGTAAGGAGTGGTTCTGGACTTTCGACTCCCCACAGAGAAAGCATCTCTTTGATCAGACGACTCTCAAAGTCTCTCCCTTGATCAGAATGGATTCTTTGTGGAGCCCCATAGTGAACAAAAAGTTTTCTACAAGTACTTTGGCCACAGTGGATGCTTTCTGGTCTTTGGTGGGAAAGCTTGGGCATATCTCATGAAATGGTCAGTGACCACCAGCACATTACTGATATTTCTTTGATCTGACTCCAAACTCAGAAAATCAATACAGACCAGCTCCATGGGTGCACTGGTGGTGATGTTAACAAGGGGCAGCCCTCTGGGGCAAAGCTTTCCTCTATAAGCAGCGACTACAAGTTCGAATGTGTTGCTCCACATCAGCCCCATCTTAGGCCAATAGAATCTGGATCTCACCAAGTCAAGTGTTCTGTCTATACCAAGGTGCCCATGTGGTTGTGCAAGGACCTCAGTACTGAGTCTCAAGGCAGTGGGCAGCACTAGTTGTTGTTTGTCTACTTGTCCCCTCTGTCTACTGTTTCTCTGTATAGCAGTTTATTGATCAGTTTCAACTTAGGACCTTCTTTGTATAACAGTGCAGTTCTCAAATCAGTGGGCGTAATCTGGACACATCTTTTCCTGCATAGAGGGCTTCAAGCTGCTTTGATCATGGGATCGCGATTGAGCCCGCCGAATACTGTCATTGTCCAGCTGAGGCAGTGCACCAATGTCTATTGCAGAAAAGTGGCAATAAGCAACAGGTATGCAATTCTCAGAGGGTCCCAAGCAATCCACCATGCAGTCCACTGCGTCCGTGGACATTTGTTCCTCCCCTGTCAAACTTCCGCAGAGTGCCGAATGTCAGGTTCTGCCAATCGGACCCAATCATTCTGGGGAACAGGCCTCGGAGAGAGCATCAGCATCTATGTGGTTCAGACCTGCTCGGTATTCGAGACATAGTCATATGTAGATAATGCAGAAAGCCACCTATGGCCAGTGGCATCCAACTTAGCTGAGGTCTGCACATAGGTCAAAGGATTATTGTTGTTTTACCAGTATTTTAGCCCCATACAAGTACTCATGGAATTGGTCAACAATAGCCACTTCAAAGCTAGGAACTCTAACTTATGTACAGGATAATTTTTTCGGATGGGGTCAGGCTTCTACTGGCAAAGGCCACTGGTCTCAGGCCATTCTCGTGTTCTGGTACAACACAGCCCCAACCCTTGCAAGCTAGCATCAGTGTGCAGGACGAAGGTTTTCTTGGATCGGCATAGGCCAGCACTGGAGCATGGGTAGTTGATATATGATCTCATGAAAAGCAGTCTCACAATCAGGAGTCCAGCGGGCCCCAAATACTTCACTCGGATGAAAATACACTCTTTCAGTCTTGAGGGCGCTGACTTTTGGTATTTTGTGGGTTGGGGATACCCTTGAGTAAGGTTAAGTAAAGGCGGATCACTCTTGAATAGTCCTTGATGAAGCGCCGATAATAACCACAGAATCCAGGAATCTTTGCAGTTCTTTTAGATTTTTGGCTGTGGCCAGGTGGTCAAGGCCTCAACTTTACTTGGGTGGGTCTCTATTCCTCGGTGGATACTATGTGTCCCACATACTTACTGATGTTTGAAAGAATTGACACTTATCAATGGACAGTTTAAGGCCAAAGTCCTCCAGTCGGTCCAATACCTTAAATAATCTGCTCTCATGTTCCTCCAGTGAGCTGCCAAACACAATAACATCATCTAGGTATATCAGGCACTCTAGTAAGTTCATGTCCCCACTGCACGCCCATCAGTCGTTGAAAAGTGGCTGGGGCACCTGAAACTCTTGAGGCATCCCATGAATTCATAGCATGCCGGACAGATAAAGGCTGTCTTCACCGTCCTCTGGGGCGCATCGGATCTGGTAGTACCCACATGGAGATCCAACACAGAGAACCACTTGTTCCTGCTAGGCAGTCCAAAGCATCCTGAATGCGGGCATTGTATACTGATCAGGGATAGTCCGCCGTTTAAAGTGCGATAATCCACACAATCCTTACTGTCCCATTCTTTTCCTCACTACCACAATGGGGAAGCATAAGGGCTTCTGGATTCTTGTATTACACCAGCAGCTAACATCTCTTGCAGATGCCGTCTCACATCATCTATGTCAGCAGGTGCCAGGCGTCAGAGACCTCTCACTTAAATGGTCTTTCATGCAACCGATATTGTGCTCAGCCCTTGCACCATCCTACGTCCCATTCCTTTAAAGAAGACACCTGATCTCTCTGGGCAAGCTTCTCAGTGATCCTCACTTTCCATTCAGCTGGCAACGGGAGTCACGAAATCAAACAAGTCAGGCGTTACTCTGTCATTCTTCTCGAACTCTTGCTGCTGGGTAGCACTGCAGTGTCTGCACAATGCACATTAGCCAGGATGCAACCTCTATTTACTGGAATGTCTCTTTCAGACACATTATGAACTTGGACCATTACCCTTCTGGCATAAGCATGGGCTCTAGCGGCAAAATACTAGGCTTGACCAGCAGTCCTCTGGCAATTTTCCATCGCCTGGTGCATCCAACATTAATATTTTATTCTTAACATCCTTTCTGATACGGACCTCTCCCTGTAAGGTACACTGGGCATTTGGCGCCAGGATCAGAGACTCAGGATCCTTCTTCCATACAATTCCGACCGGTTCCTCTGGTTCTATTTTTTCAGCATCTCTCTGTGCCTCATAGGCCTTCTTAATTAAAGCTGGAACTCTTAAAGCTCTACTAGTTTTTGACCCCTGTTTTTCATAACACAACTGTGCCAGCCTTCCGAACATATGAGCATTTGTTCCAATCAACAAAGGGACACCATCATATAGTCCAGTGGGGGACACACTAAGGCTAGAGTCTCTACTTGTTCGCCACTCCAGCCACGGAGGTGGGGAAAGACAGCCAAATTGGATATACCCGAATAGGGTAGGCTTCTCACTTAACCCCCATACATGCAGTCCTTCTAATGGTTGTAAGGGTACGCCTGACAAATGCTTCTGATACCAATCCTGGAACATAATTGTCACTTGGGAGCCACTGTCTAATACAGCTCTTGTAGACACTCCATTCACCTTTACAGTGGTCTCCATGGAGGGACCCACTATTCTGGACCAGTCTGAGAGGCGATATGGGGGCCTGGGCAACTGACCTTGCCACAAAGGACGGAGTTAGCATTTTGGTGCCCTCACTGGGATCATTTCGCGACTTCTTAACCACTGATTTGTTCTCCAAGCTCTCCTTGTAGCCTATATACAACTTTGTCAGTGTCTTTTGGGACCGCATTCCCTTTTCATGTGCCCATCCTTCCCACAATTATAGCAAAACATACTTTCTGGAGTTTGAGCTGGCTGAGGCGCCACACTGGGAGCCAGGGCGGGGTGTATTACTAACTGGAAACCTTGGTGCCATCTCTGTCTGCAGCGTGATAAGCATTTGGAGACATCTCGTCAGTTTCTCCACTTCCATGGTCAAGGAATTGAGTTTGGGCTGTTATCAGCAGGAGATACATGGTGGTACCCCCACCCCATAGCAGATGCAGTCAGATATAGGTCAGGGCCTGATTTGCAGGTGGCCTTTATAAAGGGACTGTTTTGAATTCCGGATCTCTCTCAACAGTTCGCCCATTGTGGCATATCTTTTCCTTGTCAGAGCACTCATTGACTGCCAACCTCTGCCCCTGAACTTCACTTGATGGGCCACCCTCAGTCACTCAGGTCGTAGCCGCAGCTATTGGTGCAGGTCCCTCCTGAGGCGCCTTTTCTCAACTCCTCGAATTTCTCTCATTAACTCATCATAGGAGGGTGGGGATTCCAGTCGATTTGCCAGGCGAATGAAGCAACAGCAGCTCTGAGAAGGGGCAGACTTAAGGATCCTGTCCAGCCTGGTTCGGTCCAGTTCAATCGCTGGCAAACTACCCTTTCTGAGGCATTCTTGCAACAATTTTCCAGCCGAGATACATACACAGACAACAACTCCCCTTGGTACTGTTGTGCATTTCTTACTCTCCACCATAGATCCTCATCAGAATCTGGGCTCCCATACACATTCTCCAAGGCCTCAAGATAGGCCTGTGCAGTCACTTCAGGGTTACTGGCCCATTTAGCACGGATGGTAGCCAGGGCAGGACCCGAGGCTCTCACTAACCCTCTTCGCTTTCGGCTTCTGAGCATTGCCATTCTAGCACTTGGGGCAACATAGTTCTATCCAGGTCTCCTAGTCATCCTCCCCTTGGGGGTGGGAGGGTGCCAGAGAAGATCCTCAACCTTCGGTAAGAGTCGTGACTAATGGCAGGTGCAGAAATAGGAGTCTGCATTGGTTCAGCCACCATTACAGGTACTGGAGCGGGAGAGGGTGTTGGGGGAGGAACACCCCCAGGTGGCAAGAATAGTTTCTTCAAGTCCTCCACAGTTTTCCCTTCCCCCAGCAACCATTTAGCAAATTTCTCCTCAAAAGTTTCAGACAGTGGTGGGGGCTCATTCTCCACCGGTCTTACTGTACTTGGTTATCACTTCAGGCAGTGAGGGCTCCCTCTGGGGTAATGGTCTGTGGCACTTTGGAGCTATCTATGGGATCCTTAAACTCTACTAGGGCCAGGAAAGTGTGGTGAGCAGATTAGCATGCCACCCACCACCACAGGGTTTTGTAAACCTTCCACTTTGGAAAGTACTCCTGTACAGTGTCCGTATTGATACCCAGGGGATGTCCAGGATAAGCATAGCATTTTGGGGTCAATCTCCTCCCAGTACACCATTCCACCAGCCGGTGCACAGCCACTTCTGTCGGGTACCCATTTTTTCTTAACAGTGGTTCGTAATATGGCCACTAGAGGACACACAATCCCAGCGGTGAGCCTCCAAGATGTAACCCCTAGATGGCGCTATCCCAGGGGCTACTACCCTGCCTGATTTGCCACTAACAGGTTGAGGGGCCTGGATCCAATGGTGGGTGCCTCCACCCAGAGGTCAGGGTTTGCAATAGTTAAACTTACTTGGTCACAGCCCTCTGGGACACACTGCAACACTTTCTTCCCACTAGTGGCCCACACAATATATCAGAATTACCTTCACAGTATACACTTACCCCAGGACTAGTTCCGCACTGGGACCTCCTGTGAAATAAGATACAGTGCAACAAACACAGTACAGTACTTTAACATAGACAAATACCTCAGGCAGTATAACTTTGCTGAAACAAGCAGCTGATTTATTTAGGGGGATATAACAAGGACTGGGGGAAATCAGGTTAATTAGCTTATCACTTTACTGTCTACCTATGGCTCTGTGCTCAGGCCTATCCCTACCAGTTACTGCCCCTGGGTACCCAAGCCCTAGTGGCTAGTCCAAACCGTGGCAGCTGGTAGGGGCCCTTTCACACAGTGAAAAGAAAAATTAGTTTAAACAGTCAGCAGTACAGTGATTCCATTTGGATTTAATGTGGTAATTCAACAGGGAGCGACCCTGAATTAGTACTCACGACCTCCAAACAAGATAGGGTCCTTCAACGTCAGCAGGGCTACTCTTGAGCTCCACGAGACTCTTCACACATTTATATGGTAAAAAAAGTACTATACCAGGCAGGCTGCTTCTCATCCCGATCGCACTACTGCACAATACCGGGAGAACACACAGCAGATTCAGTTCCTGACAGACTGAGTGCAATTCAGCAATTTCTCCAGTCTTCTACAGGGTGAGCCTGGTTTCTACTCTTCAGAGATCCTTTGATTCTTTTCACAGGACGGATTCAGTCCTAACAAGCAGTTACACAAGCTGCAGACCGGAACTCTGGGCCTTACACACGTTTTTTGACTGAAACTGTGCACTGAAGGACCACAGGGTTTCTTTCCCCTTCACTGCCAGAGCTAAACTGAAACTCCCAACAGACAAAACCGGGCACTTCCTTTGAGTTCCTCCCAGTTCTTGACTGGATTGGCTGTCACTCACAATAGACTGCTGCTGTTGGTCCAAAAAGGCGCCGAAGTCTAAACTGCATCTCCCAGAGTCACTGCCCATACAATCCTCTTGTGGCTGGCTCAGATTATGAGTCCAAGTTCTGATTCGTCCAAGGCACCATTTTAGAGCTAGCTTACCCACACTGATTGGTCCAGTTCAGCAGTTCAAAACCAGAATGGGGAACTAGGCAGACACAGTTCTGACTGCAAAGAAAGCAGGTTAGACAAACTGTAATTTCATTATTACTGTAAATGATTTCTGCAAACAGTTACATCTTTCAGATAGGTTCCCTTTGCACCCTAGTGACTGCAAAATGGAGTGAATTGGCAGCAGCTCGAGTGGTACTCAAACAGAGAAGCACACAGTCCCCCCCATACAAACTAATTATGTCTGCAAGCAGACAGCTCTTAAAGAGACAGTACCAGAGGCTCTAAAAACACTCACTGATAAATGGCTTAAACGCCAAACACCATTCAGGCTTGGAGCATTCAAGCAAGCTCCTGGAAGTCTTTTGGGAACCCCCATTTGCAGGGGGGTTACACATGCATTTCTCGTGTGTGTGTGTACTTTATATACATATCACTACCAGTGGAGGTTGCTCTAGGCAGCATGAAGAAGGGGTTGTATCTAGGGTGGGGGATAAATAATGCATCCTGGGGAAGTAGTGTTTTGTTTGTGTTTTTGGTTTTTCTTTCTGTTTTTATGTCATTGACAAATGTGTTTTGGTATCACAGCTTTACTCACATGATCAATATTTCTGGCTCGTGGTGGAAGGAAAAAAAGTGTCTGCTTTTAAAACTTGCAGTTTCGGGGATTTGTTTATCACCATTTTCTGCGTATGATTTAATAGGACTAAGTGAGATTCTGTGATCTCATTAATTTATACCAGTTACATTTTCCCAGTTCCAGCAAACGTACAGTTAAGTGAGCTTGATCATAATGCAGAATTCAGAAAGGTCGGTTGCCATTTTATTTCCATTGTGCCAGTGCACTGAGGTAGGGTTGGTGCTCACAGACCTAAACTTGGGATGTGATAGAACAGTGCACTGAGTTACAAATGGAGCTCGGGAAGCTGAGTTCAGGATGTGCTGTGACATTACACTATTGCACTGATGCAGGACTGGTGCTCAGACACCTGTACTCATGATGTGGTGTGACATTGCACTAGTACACTGAGGGAGGACACCTGCACTCTGGGTGTTGTGGGACTTTACCTTAGTGTACTGAGGCAGGCTTAGTGCATGGAGACCTGAACCCCAGATGTAGTTGGGCATTACACTGGTGCACTGAGGGCAGAGCTTGTGCTCCGAGACCTGAACTCGGTATATAGTATCAAGTAAGACATTACACTGGTGCACTGAGGCTGAGCTGGTGCATTGTGACTTAACCTCAGGATATAATGGGTCATTATGCTAATGCACTGAGGCAGGGCTGGTGCTGAGATACCTGAACGCAAGATGCAGTGGGACACTTCACTAGTACACTGAGTCTGGGCTGGTGCATAGAGACCTGAACTTAGGATGAAGTGGGGCATTACGGTAGTGCACTGAGGCAGGGCTAGTGCTTGTACGCCTGAACTCAGGATGTAGTGGGACCTGACACAAGTGCAGGGATTCCAGGCTGGTGCCCAGATACCCAAACTCGATTTAGTGAGGTATTACACTAGTGCACTGGGGCAGGGCTGGTGCACAGAGATATGAACTCGAGAGGTAGTGAGTTCAGGATGCTTTCTCACAGTCCTACCTCCGTGCACTGGTGCAACAATGTTGCATGTATCCCTAGTTCAGGAGTTTGTCTCCTAGCCCTGCCTCTGTGCACTGTTACATTAGTGCAGTTATTCTCTATGTATCCCTAGTTGAAGACTTGGGCTCAGCCCATTCTTGGTACTCTAGTGCAGTGATTCTGCGTGTATCTCCACTTCTGAAGATTGTGTCTCATCTCTTCTTCCTTGCGCTAGTGTATTGATTGTAGGCTATGGAGGGCTTCATTCTCCAGTACTGCCATTCACTCACTGTTTGCTTGCTCTAAATGTGTCACTGTGAGGACAACTACATTGTGCGTGCCCACAGTGTGTCCCTAGCTTTGTGGCTAAGCAGAGTGCTGTAGTTTCTGTTAGTGTCACTCCCGTACCTTTCACCTGAGCTAAAATGAACAGTATGAAGATGATTGTACTGTGTTTGCCCACACAATGACTGGTTTGTGAATAAACAGAGGACTTTGGTTTCAAGTACTGCAATTTGCTGCCCCTTTGCCATCCCTAAATTCATTGCACTGTGAGGAAGCCAGCTAAAACTGAAGGTATCAGCCTCTGGTGTCATCAGTCCTTTACCTTGGGGCAATGCTAAATCCATCACTCTTGAGTATAACTTTTTAAGAAAAGAAACAAGATACCTAAACAAGATACCTGCCATAAACCAAGGCTCCCAAGTCATTTAGCATTTTAACAGATTTTCTCTTTTTATTGCTTTTTGTATAATTTAAATATCTGGGGCACTTTGTCCCTATGGGAATGGACAGAATTTGAAAGTCACTAAAACTTCTTTACGTAAGGCGAGACATGTCTGTTATATCGATTAGCAAAGGTTGTGATTTTGCAAATCAGTCTACAGAATATCCAGGGGCAGGGTGGTTATTTCAGATCGATTGGCTGTGCTTCAGTTTCCACTAACAAAAGGCAAAGCTAATCCAATTAATTTCTTCTCTGCGTGTTTAGAAAAGTGGAGAAACGACAGCTACAAGTTAACCTGACATACAGTTCTGCACATGTCCGTGTTCACATATGAGAGAAATTGTGTGATCTAATTCCCATAGTTATTTTTACTTAAGCTTCTAATTTGAATCATTAAGTTTTTAAGGATGATCTGGAGAAAAATAGGCATCCGGCTAGAAGTGCAGAATCGGAGAGTGTACTAATGCTGTTGTTGGGATGGTCTAATAGCTACCCACAGTACACTCACAGAAATGGTAGGACTGTTGTTTTGTCATTGTGGTGGGGCTTTGGGTCCGCTCAGAAATAGGAGGGCGATGCATGGATTAGTCCACAGATCTTGGTAGGTCAGTCAGCCTCTCTCTCTCGTGATTACTAGCCCTGTCTTACATTATTGTCTATTTCATCCTCAGTGCACTTGGGAGCAGCTTGTAATCACACATCCTGTAGCTTGCCCACCAAATGGGAAGTGACAGCAATTGTACACCTGGAGATGCTGGGTAGCCACCTACTTCCAGCTTGCTCCTGTAGGAAGTGACTACATCACAGCATGAAACTTTTGTCTCTCAAACAAAGCAATCTGAACAGATGAAGACACCAGCATAGCTTTGAAAAAGGCCCCCTGCTTAGAGTGCAGCCTTTTCCTGCAGAGCAGCAGGAGGATTTCCCCTCCAGGTATCTGTTGGGCAAACAGAAGCTGTCCTCTTCTGTCACTGATGTCTGTCCTTTATGCCTCCCTTTTCTTTCAGCTTACAAATCATTTGTCTTTTCTCACGGGGTGTCAGGAACAGTATGTTTATTTTTGCAGGATGATGCCTTCATAAGGGCATCAGTAAGATGCTTTTTAATAAAGAGGCAGCTTGATCTGCTTTTGTCAGTAGAGACATGGGCTGAAAGTGGTGCGTTATTGTTTGTGTCTGCGGCCACTTTTTAAACTTCACTGCCTGCAGCAATAAATGCAGAAAAGGCAGGAACTGTAGTAGCTGTGAGCTCCCCACTGTCAGTGCTCCTGCACCATTGTCTGCTGTGACTCCTGTTGTCAGAGACTGGGACTGGTATGACTCTGAGTTTCCCCAACAATATGTGCCCCTACGTGACTTTCTACTGTGACTCCCACTGATCTAGACTGGGACCAAAGTAACTGTGAGCTCCCCCATAGTTTATGCTCCTGCAGCACTATCTACTGAGATGCCTGTTGGGAGAGGATGGGACTGAAGTAACTGTGAGCTCAGTCAGTGCTCCTACACCCTACAATAACCCTTGATGTGGCAGGCAGGGACTAAAGTAGGTTTACGCTCCATCATTGCCATTACTTTGGTGGCATTGCCTAAAGGGATTCCTACAGGGAGAGGCTGAGACTGGAGTAGCTGTGAGATTACTCCACAATCTGTGTTCTTACTCCATTGCCTACAGTGACGTCAGTCCTGTAGGAAGAGGCTAGGAGTGGAGTAGCTATGAGTTTCCCCATGGTCAGTGCAGTTTAGTCATATCTGCAGTTACTTGTCTTGCTAGAGACTAGAGCATGGGCAGCTACCATGTGCCAACAGGCAGTGCTAGTTTATGAGTGCTTCTTGGGTCAGCAGTAAACAGAAATTTGTGTGTCACTGACTGGCTTCAGTACAAGCAGAGTAACTCCTGATTATTAAAATTCATCAAGGTCTGAATCCTTATTGTATATAAGATCCAGATACTGTTCTGGATGATGGTACCGGAATTCTGGTCCCTGCTTGACAGGAGTCAAGGTGCCGAGACAGAGGCCTGCCTTGCATGCAGTGGCCTTTTGGTTTTTGCAACTGGGCACTTTCAAATGGGATTGGTTGCAGACACTGTTCCGCAGCAGCGGAGAGCATCTGCTAATGACTGATGGGGTTCATAGTCAAGGGGGGTTAGGTAAGGAATAAATCGACTCTGTGCATGATGATGAAGCCATAATTAAATTCACAATGAGCAGTATTAATGATGAAGGAAGTCTGAAGCAGCCTGCATAACAATAGAACATACGAAAGACTAGTGGGCGAGAGTAAAGTATTCAACCGAAGAATTACAGAAAAAATGACTTTTCTTCAGATGTGGAGCAACCTTCTCAAACATGAAAGCTCTCGGAGAAGTGAAACAGGCTGTGATTATTGGGACTGACAGTGAACAATTACCATAGACAGTGACACTCTCTGACCAGCCCAAAGCTGAAATCAGTAAGGTGTGGATCTTCATATACATACATTGCTTAGTTATAATAATTTTATTTTGTTGGAGATGTTTATAGAAATGTATTTGTTTATTTCAGTTTGGGATTAATACCTTTGAGTCAAGGACTCATTTTCAAAGGTTCCATGTCAGTGTTGAACAGACATTACAAATATACAAGGTTTACAGAGAAAAAAAAAGAAAAAACATTGAAGCATATACACAGGCAGTAATAGTAAAATGTGAACTTATACACATCAAATTAGTACATATTAACAAATACACTGATTAGATAAGAGGGAGTTTGGGGAGGTCAGCGGGGTGGCATCGCCTGAGGTGGGAGAGAGGTGGAGCTTTCAACCAAGTGAGGCCATCATCAGGTAATTGGGATAGGGGAGCATGTTAAGAAAAAAGTGGTATATAGCAGAAAGATGTAGTGGGGGTAGGTAAATGGAAAACTGGGTGGCAAGGTACTATCACATTAACGCAGGCAGGTACAATTCATTTTAGAGCCAAGGAGAGATTTGAGCTCAGCTTTGAAGGTACTAATCTTGGTAGTATCAGTGAAGTCAGCAGGTAGTTCACTGTACCATTTTGGTCCTTAAAGGGAAACAGTGGAAAAGACACAGATTTATCCGGGCACTACAAAAATGCCTGATTAGTGCTTTCAGACAGTAACATTTTTTTAACAAATTACTCTACTTGATTTTTTAGTGATTTAAACAATGGCCTTCAACTTTCACTTTCTATTGCTGGCAGCCTCCATTTCATGAGTAGCAGAGAGCTTCCTGAGCTCAGTTTATGCTAATATGTCCTGCCAACCAATAGCTGAGATGAAACAGGCATATTAGCATACAGTGAGCTCAGGAAGCTCACTGCTGCTCATGAAATGGCTGCTGCCAGCAACAGGAAGTGAAAGTTGTGGGTAGGTGTTCTAAATCATTAAAGTTGTTACTATCTGAAAGCACTAACTGAGAGTTTCTGCAGTGTCTGAGGAAAATGTTGTCTTTTCCATTGTTTCCCTTTAATACAGGATGGAGTTCTGTGCAATTTTCTTCTTTTTAAAGGGAATCACCATCTTGTCAGCAACCACACTACGGGTAGATTTCATTGGGATGGCCAGCTTAAATTGCCCTCCCAGTGTGGGGGATGTCAGTCCAAGTAGTACTATTTTTAGTAGTAGGCAGGTTTGGTATTGCCCTCTAAGATATAGTGGGAGCCACCTAATTGGAGGTGGAGATGGGGAGGAAAACAGCATGTGTGGGATTCGTAGTAAGTTCCTGAGTACACGCTGTGCAAGAGTTCTATATGTGTATACAACAGTAGAGATAAAATGGCAGACAATATCTTTGTCATGATGTATCTAACCTCAGGATGTCATGATTTAGTTACTATTAAGTGGGTCACCACAATCGATATCTTAAAGGTTATGTACATCACAGTGAATGCTGCACCAATTAGAAAGTAGCTTTCACAATGCTGGTGATATCACAGTAGCTCTGGGCAGGCCTGAAGCCACCAGTTAGACTCAAAGTGAAACAGTTAAATCTTCACACAAACCGCAGATTTAAATGTTGGCAAACTGATGTAGAGATTGGACTCACAACGGCAGACTCAGAATATGCAGCTTATCACTTGTGAGGGTATAGCCCTTTCATGACTGTCTTTTGGCTCTGCAACTTGTGAGTTATGGCCTTGCTTCTCACACTTGCAGATACATTGCACCACTCTCTCTCTATATATGTGGGCAAGAACGTATGTGAATGGGCAGAGGGAACTATGATAATGAGGGGAGGGGACTTGAACTTAGCATTTAACTCCCATTTAGACACTACTTCTCTGGTTCCACGGACAGATCACAGGGTGTCCTAAAGTGTAGGCAGGCTCCGTACAGAGTTGGGATACTTGAATACTTGGAGATATCAACAAGGGCAGAGTAAAGACTTTACTTTTTATTCCTCAGTACATAAAATATATTCAAGGCTAGATTATTGTTTTCCTCCAAAATAATTTGTAGCCCAAGTATGGGGGTAGATATTGGGGAGATAACACTGTCAGACCATGCCCCCATTTATTTAAAACTTGCTTTGGGGCAACCAAAAAAGAATACTTTTTGGAGGCGTAACCTTTCCTTCATGCAAGATAAAGAAACCCAAACAGTAGTTCTGGATACTGTAAAGGATGCACTATGGGACAATGTCTTCCCTGGGACTTCACCCCAATTTTGTGGGGCACAGTAAAAGTAATTGTTATGGGGAAACTAATTGCCATATCAACTGCAAAGAAAAGGCAGTGAGAGGCTAGGAAACTAACATTTCAGAAACAGATCTCTGCCCTGGAAACCTTACAGAAACTGCAGTTGACCCCAAGAGAGAAATTGAGTTGACTAGCTTGAAACGGGAGTTAAATTCACTCTTAGCCTATCAAGTTGAGCAGAATCTCTTCTATCTTAAACAGTGTTATTATGAAAGAGAACCCTGAGCTCTGAAGTTATTAGCAAATGGGCTTCGCCAACATAGGGCAAATGCTACCGTTAAAAAATTATACATCCCCACACTAAGGAAGTCCATTCTGCCACCTTAGAAATTGCTGTGGCCTTTAAAGTCTATTACACTGCCTTGTACAAGGTGGATTCTCCCTCAAGCAGTAATCTAATTAGCCAATTTCTTGCCCCTCTGGGCCTCCCAAAACTCTCCCAACTCGATAATCTGATTCTGACTGCCCCCATTACAGATACAGAAATCCGGTCTGAGATAGTCCGGCTGAAATAAGAAAATCCTTGGGACAGATGGGTTCCTGGGGGAGTTTTACAGGCTTTTTAAGGATTTGGTTTCCTCAATATTAACCCAGGCCAATAGATATGTTATGGAACCAGAGGGTTCGGTGGCACCATCCTGGACACAGACCATACTGGCTGTGCTACAAAAGCCAGCTAAGGATCCAAGCAGCTGTACACCACATCGTCCAATCTCAAGACTTAATATAGATTATAACATTTTTACTGGTATTTTAACAAGGAGATTGGAGGGTATCACACCAAAACTGTTTCAAGATAATTTCCCTTCCCTACTTAAAGACCTCAAAAAAAGTGATTACAGGCGGTGGTCACTGCTCCCCCTTGCCAATACCTACAAGAGTTCAAACGGCAAACATGAATGTCCTACCGAGACTACTATACCTCTTTCAGAGTGTGCCATGTATGATCCCCCAATCAGAATTACTTGATTGGCAGAAACAAATGCTTTCTTTTCTTTGGCGTTCCAAAAGACCCCGGGTAAAGCAGCAGGTCCTATATCTCCCAAAGGCATGGGGGAAGGGGGCTCTCCCATATCTCCCAGGATATTGGATTGCAACACAAATGAAGATAGTTTTCATGTGGCAAAACCCAAGGTGCTCCTCGCATTGGAAAAATATGGAATTAGTGGTTACCTGAGATTGGCCTTTACAGACCCTTCCCTACACCATGGACCGGGGGCATGAGGAGCCAGGGAATGAACTGGGTGGGGTGCAGGCTGCTTTAGAAGGTTGGAGGCAGGGAACTCTGCAGGGAAATACTGCACATTTTATGTGGCATTATAGGTGGTGGGCTTGGGACCCCATGTTCCAGCCGACCAGATTGGATCCCTGGTTTAAGCAGCGGGCACGGAGGAGCTTTCACTCACCTTGGCAGATCCTCCAGGGCTCCACGTTGTTGTCTTTTGAGGTATTGGCCCCAAGATATAATTTGCTACCAGTGAATAGATTCCGATATTACCAGATGCGTTCAGTCATATCTTTATCACATGACTGTGAGGGAATTAGCCAATTCTTCCCTGCCCTTTGAAGAGATATGGGGGTCCTCACATGCTAAGTGTGCAGTCACACTCCTAAATGTAAATTACCTTAAAGACCAGGAAATTTCTACCTCTTACATCAGGAATAAATGGGAACAAAACTGGGGATACAACTGAATTTGGGGAGGTGGGAGAGAGTCTGGACAAACACCTGGAATACCTCTTCTTCACCCGACTGGTGGGAGTCTGGCTAGCGACTGAGAATTAGGTACTTCATGGTGCCAGTGATACAGGCAAAGTGGGACCCATCCAAATTGGCAGCATGCTGGAGGCAGTGTGGGGGAACCTTTTGCAACACAGGCACATATATTCTGACAGTTCCCCAGGTTATCTGCTTACTGGGCGGAAATAATAAAGCATGTAACTAAAATTAGTTTGGTAGCAGACCAGGTAGGCCCAGAGAACATTATATTGGGTATTCATCCCGTAGCTCTGTGGGGGAAAGAGGCTAAGTACTTGTGGAATGTTTTAATAATTGCATCGCTGAAAGCCATCACTAGGCGCTGGTTCCAGCCGGACCCCACCCTCGGTTGAGGAATGGGAACAAATTGTTCAACACTTGCAAAATATGGAGTATATTACTTATTGTTTGCAACATAGACAGGGTGCATACAACAACAGATGGACCAGATGGGACTTATATCAAACAGAACATTAGTTTTGGATGGATAGTTGGTGGTATCAGGACAAGAAGATAAACATTGGAACGTAAAGCGTCGACCACAGGCCCAAGTACTCGGTCTGCACAGTATGGCGCAGCAGAAGCAGAAAGCTCGGAAGAGACCCTTCAGTCGCTGGGAGCCAAAATGAAGCAATTGCTAGCATCATTGACCATGGTAAATCAGAAGCTGGATCTTCTGATGGGCTGTCTTACCACAGTGGAACAAACGGTGGATCTGCTACAAGGCGAGATGGAGGAGATAAAGCAGCACTCTGAAACTTGTAAAAGTGCCCTTACACAATGAGCTAAGGAGCGGCAACATGCTGATACCCGGCTGGAGATATTGGAAAATCAAGTAAGGAGTCAGAATGTGAGGCTTATTGGCCTACCGGAGGGTTCGAAGGGGATTCAGCTCAGTTATTTATTAAGGACTGGCTCCTTGAGCAATTGCGGGCGCACATGGCAAACATTGACTGCGCTGTGGTTAAGGCTTACCGCATTCCACACAGAGGTAAGCCGACGGTACAGCTTCCAAGAGTAATGATGGTCATTTAGGATAGAATGGAGTCCTGAGATACTATTCTGAACATGGCTAACAGATATGGGCCGCTAAGTGTGGAAGGAGATATGGTGCACATCTATCCGGATATTTCATATGCGACTCGTCTCAGACGGAAAAAATTTGATGGGGTTCGTTCCATTCTTAGAGAATTAGATATACCCCATACCATTCAATTTCCTGAAAAACTGCACGTTATATTTGATGCCAAAGTTTACATATTTACAGACCCTGGTGATGCAGGCAAGTGGGCTGCAAAGATGGCTGCCGCACGAAAGAACGACCCTGAAGCTGCGGATTCAGACAGTGCAACCTGAAAGACTCATTTGGATTTGATAAATAAAATAATGCTGTCTCCTTATAAGGGGAGTTTTTCCCTTGGGGGGGTTTGTTGAGCTCTGATTCTGAGTTCTTTAATTGGGGAAAAATATGTGGTTTGATGTGGGACTTAATTAAAACTGTTTAGGAGAGGTGAATACTGCATTGTTAGTTTTTTTTTTTTTCTTCCAAAGTGTAGTAGTTTAATCTAATGCTCTCCTCCATAATTCGGTGGGGAATGATAAAGCCAGTTGTTTTAGACATATGGGATTTCTCAGATGTAACTGTACCTGTCTAGATGTTATATTATTCCCATGGTTAGGCTGAAGTTCCTTTGAGGCGACTGATTTACTAGACTTAGTTATAGACGTGTGGTTCTATACATGGCACAATTAGCCCTTTCGAGGGCAACAGATTTTTTTGCTGGACATTATGGAACTTTTATAAAAGTTTATTGCCATGTGCTATGGGCTACAGTTCCACAGATGCATTTTACATTGTTAAAGGTAATTAGTTATTTAAGGTTGCCTCCATATTAGGGGTATAAGTAGGGGATACTATTATCCTATATATGTATGGAATAATTTCCTGTTGGTATGAGACCATCTAGATGTTCCCTGCAAGGTATGTCTGTATTTTGTACTATTTTTTCTATAAAAGGAATAAAATACAAAGTATAAAAAAAAGAAGATTCAGCAACAGGAGTACATATGGGCACAGCAGGTGACATATATTGGCATGTCAGTTTTCAAAACAAAATGTTTGCGGCACAAGGAGAGCTGGGGATGCTTGTTAAATAGTGAAAGAAGCTGCAGTCAGAAAACTAGCACATGCCCTTCTCACCATCTGGTCTTGGAAAAGCACCTCTGTGGGTGCATGAAACCTTGGTCTAAGGCGGTGTGTACCTGCTCGCTCACCAGCCACTTTGAGAAAGTATTGCACTCAATAAATGCTGTTTGCACCTATGTCTTGATTTCAGTGTGCATATCTGTAGACAGTAAATACTGGAGAGTGTCCAGATGGCTGGTGAGTCAAGTGCTTTTTTTTGCTGATTGCAATTTTCACATCAGTATGTTTAGTATTTTTGGTGCTTTGAACAGCAGAAAATAGCACAATTCACCTTAATTAATATATTTTTTTGCTCATGGGTAACAAAAACAATACACTGATTTAAAACTTGAAACTTCCAGATTCTTTAGATGTTGGCCCAGAAAAGGGTTTTTCATCTGTTTTGTGATTGAAAAAAAGTGCAAGTTTTAAGTGTTTTCAAACTGTGTGTAAATGTGAACCTAAAAAAGTTGACAAAAAAACACTTTTTTCCTATTTGTGATGGACTTTCATGAATTGACAGTCATGAATGGGGAGGGGAAGTGTTTTCCTTTCAGCAGTGCAAAAAAAAAAGTCAGTATCCACCTATTGCAGTAATTACTGGTGACTGGGTTGCAAACCCGCTACCAGTACCTGATCAGTGTAATTTCTGGTGGTCAGGTGCCCAGTCCCACCGCTAGTAACCCCCACGTCCAAACAATAAACCCCTTCAGTCCCACTCCCCACCCTTACCACCACTCTGCCCATACCATCAAACTTACTTCCCACCCTTACCTTCCCTCTAACATATGTGCCTCCCTTACCCCCGGTACCTGGCACATACTTGTATAGCCCTCCCTCCACTTCAGCTGGTCACCATTTTTACCGGGTCCCATGCCAAAAAAAAAAATATAAAACTACTGCATACGTGCTGGGACTTCATGGTTTAGCCAAAAAGGGTTGAATTTGGTTGTGGAAAAAAATGGCAAAGTTATGGGTCATTGAAACACCTCAAACAAAAAAAACAAACAAAACAAAAAGTATTAAAAATATGAACTTCACAAAAGCTGTTGTTTTACCTCACCTGCAGATTGAACTTTAATTTTTGTAATTTTACAATTTTTTGTCAAGAAATACACACTAAGCAGAGGCTTGTTTCTAGGTACATCCTAGGAGCATGGGGACGTTAAGTGACTTGTTTATGGTCACACAGGATGCAGGTGATAGCTGTGGGATTCAAACCCAATTCTCCAGGTTTGCAGCTCCATGCTCTTAACCACTATGCTATATTGTCTCCCAATTTTTTAAAATTGTAAGCCCAGATTTTAAGGATCGGCTACTTACCACCTCTCCTCCTACACAACCACCCAAGGAACAGCTTTCAGACCTGCCCGCTGAGTCTTCTGTTCATGTTACAGAGCCGCTGCCCTTCCCTACAGGCCTGGCACTTTATGTAGGGCCTGCAGGATATGTGCAAAGTAAGCTACAGGTCCATGCCTCTTCCCAGTGGGTCTACTGCTGGCCCTGTGTGAAGAAAGCTGTACAATGGTGCCAGCCAGGATGCAGCGCAGTACCTTGCTGTAAATGACATGTTACAAAATACTGCATGACAAAAAGGGTTACTCGCTGTTGAATTGCACTTCACCCTGCAGCACGCTGCGGTAATACTGCAGGGTGCTGTGTTGCATCCAGACTGGCACCGCTATAGGTGTCAGTTGTTAAGTATCTTTTTCAAAAAGTAAAAAAAAAAACACATTTCAAAAAAACTATTTTAATGCATGTGTTAGAGTTGAAGCACAAAACAAAAAGGCAGGGAAACAAATATTAGAGGAGAAGTCTGTGAAGCGTTGGTGAATCTGTAGTCTGCTGTTCCTCAGGTTTTGATCACACAATGCAGGACTGGCGTTACCCAAACTTCAGTACTGTCTTGTCAGACAGAGTAAAACACTGACCCAGCAATGCTTGGGTAGAGGGTGCCAAAGTTTGTGCAGTGCCAGTGCTGCGTTGTGTGATCATTAATACCCTTAGGAACAGGACACTACAGACTGCCCCAAAGCTCCATGGACTTTTTCCTCTTTTTGTTCTATTTTTCAAAGCTGATGCATTAAACTTTTTTTGCAATATGCATATAGAAAGTGTATATGTGAATGAGTGACAGCAGTGTAAATTGTCCCACAGTCAGGATCTTAGTAAAAAGAGATTTTGGCTGTATTGCTTCTTGGAAATGGAGTCACTGGATAGTTTAATATCTTTTACAGGACCAACATGTGTCTTGTACAAAGATGGCACAATACACAAGCTTTTTTTTTTTTTTTTTTAATATGCTTTTATCCTGAGCCAAGGCTCAGCCCTAGCCCATCCCGGACCACATCACACCCCAGGACTTACCCCTTGGGCAGAGGATACCCCTTGGATTGCCCCAAGGGCGGGACCAATGCACCCGGCGAACCCACACGAGACAGGGAACGGATTCCAGCAGGTGAGGCCACCAGTATTGTCTCCCTGGCTTACCCCCCTAGTGCTGGGCGTGGAGTCGGCTGGCCACACCGGAGGCCATAATGGGTCAACGGCCTACAGTGCCACGGTGGTGCGACTGAAGCTGGGACAGCGGGGGCCTGATAGGGATGACAGCTGTGGGGGGTTTTGGCATTGTTTTTCCTGGGGGTAGGGACATGCAGTGACGTCCCGCATCTGCCCACCACAAGTGATGGTGCCAGCATGGAGGTACCCCCAGCCTCCGACAGGGGTCCACATTGTGCCGGACACTCTACCCCCTCCCCCCCCAAAGGAGAGCAGTCCCTAGGACGCTCAACCCCTCTTCCACCGGCTGGCCCTCCGACGTCCGGAGTCCATTCCTGAACCCGGGTTGTCGGCATCACAGGTGGGTTCCCTGTGCCGGTGGGCTAACAGTACACAAGCTTTCAGGGGTCCACAGGTCCCTTCCCTAGGTGAATAGCAAACTAAGCAACATTTTTTTTTTTTTTTTTGGGTATTATTTTCTCTCCTCCAGAGCTCTGGCTACGACCCCGGCCCTCCGTTGTTCCCCCCAGCGCCATCCCCGGACATCAGACCCCCTCCCTTATGCACCCCGCGACTTACCCTTTGCGGCAGGGTGGTGGGGAGCGACTCAACCCACCCCAATGGATCCATGCCGGGAGGCGCCCCTCAGGAATGGTGCCGCGAGAGGGACAACCGATGCTGCCGAACCGCTTTCCTGTTTTCCTCCGGCAGGTCATGGCGTGCAATGGCGCCAGCGACTGGAGTGCGCATGCTCACGTCGTGCCCCAATCAGCATCTGCCATGACCCGCCCCCAAACTTGCAGCTACGTGCTGTCGACCCCCAGCCTCCGCTAAGTCAGGCAACCCGGACGCCGTCCCCTCCCCACGAGATGGAGCAGTCCCTGGATGCTCAATCCATCTCCTCCTCAGCCGACCCACGCAACCCATGCCCGCTCTCGAACACGAGTCGCCGGGCGCGGGCGCGGAGGGTGGCGACCAGCGCCTCAACCCTCAGCGCCACCGGGCCAGCCCACTAAGCAACATTTACGTACACTGTGAGGCTTTTTTTTTTTTTCAAAATAATTATGATAGAACAGGTGGGAAGAATGAAGGGTGGGTGGACAATGAACATAACCGGTCTATAGCTGTGAGGAGTTGATTAGCAGGAAATGTTACGATATTCATCCCGGAGGCTGAATGGATACATTGAAGTGTAAACCAGATCAGCAACAGACCAGTGAGAGAGCATTCTTCCTAATAATACATTCCCTCTGGGACCTGTCTGTTCTAATACTAAGGGGCAGCTTCAAAAACACACAGAAGAGGAGGAAATGGGAACTAAAATATATCAAACAAGGCAACTGAAATATACTAAAAACGGTTTAATCCGAACTGTAACAGACTGAGTAGGGACACTGGATTTATGGTGCAGTACGCTAAACTTTAATACTATATTTTACTTTTTACAAACATACGAAGAAGCCAGCTGAAGAAGGTCATTTAGTCTATCAAGTCTGCTCGTGTTGCAGGATTCACAGCTTGAGCTACTGTCTCTGCCCTCCCTCTCCCATACTCCCTACCCATAATTCTCACCTTCCCCTATGCCTATCCCAACCTCTCTTAAAGCTGCCCACTGTCTTCAACAAGATGACCTCTTCCGGCAGTGCATTCCAAGTGTCCACCACCCTCTCTGTGAAGAAGTGCTTCCTGGCCTCCTTCCCTCCTAAACCTCCCACCCTCCAGCTTAAGACTGTGTCCCCTCGTGTCATGGTTGCCATTCAGCTTAAAGAGATTCTCCTTACCAACCTTATTTATCCCTTTCAAGTACTTGAAGGTCCGAATCATGTCCCCCCCCCCATCTTTCAGGGAGTACATGATCAATGCCCTCAACCTCTCCTTGTATGCCACACCCTGCTGACCCAGTATTATCTTTGTAGCCCTCTTCTGGACCTTTTCCAGCAGGTCAATGTCCCTTTCTTTCTGTGACCCCTACCACCACCACCACCACACACACACATGCACACTCTCACTCTGTTCAAGTCTTTATAATTCTGTGTTCCTGTAAGGTTACCTTTCAAAGTAACTCTTCAAGGCATCCATTCAGCCTCTCTTATGAATATCTTTGCACTTCCTGCTAATCATCCCCTCACAGCTATAGGCCTGTTCCTATTCAGTTACCCCCCCCCCCGTCAAGTTTTTCTCACCTGTCCTATCATCATTATTTTAAAACAGTGCATCTCACTATGTATAAATACTGCTTATTTTGCTTTGTTGGTATTCACCTGAATAAGGAACCCGAGGGGTCCTGAACGTTTGTGTGCTGTACCATCTTTGTGCAAGACATATGTTGGTCCAGTGAAAGATATCAAACTATCCAGCAACTACAGTCAAGGTCTTAATGTCAGAGACTGGTAACCCTTGATATGCATAGGGTCTTGGATTTCCATTGTGTGACACCTAACTCCCAGGTGTGAGCTAAAGAAGGGCTCATGTTACATCCCATTTGATGAACATCAGGTTATCTGAGACTTTTGGCTCCTCTGTCCTCCCTTTCCTTGACTGTGAATGATGGGGCTTTGTTCGCTGGCTGACTTATTCTTCTTAAGTACTTTAGTTGCCCTTTCTGTGTGTTTGCTGTTGACTGCAGAAGTGGATAAGGACAGGGATGCAGGTACTGCAGTATCTCCTCCCCCAGAAAGAGGTAAGTTGCCATAGGTAGGGATGAAAAAGAATGAGTGCAGCCACCAGTAAGTTCTAGTGATCACCCTTGGTCAGAAGGTTCTTGGCCATGACAGACATTGTCCTAATGAACCCAGACTATATCATTATTTGAGCATAACCAGGCAAGAGTAAATGAACATTTATGTAGTATCAAAAAGGGGAGGCAGTGGAAGTCTTTTCCACAGAATGAAGAGTGCCAGGGTTGCTTAACTGCAGGCAAACAGTTCCAGAAGCTCTTCAGTCTAAAACTGGTTACAGTGGAACATTACACTCAAAAGACAAAAAACGATCAGTGGGTCCATCTAGTCCACCCAGTGCCATCTTGGGAGAGGCACCCATCATGCAGTTTGTATAACATGTTTGGGAACACTCCGTTTTTTTGCATTTCACTATGATGCTTGTACTGTGAAGAAAATGTGTCTTTATCAACCAAATATGTGATTTGCCTTTTTAGCAGCCACTTTCCATTAATGCCCATGTTTTCGATCTTTTTTTTACTATCACCCTAATTCCCTTCCTACTACTTCATCTTCTGCCTCCCATATTCGCTTTCCACATAACAAGTAGCTTGCTCTTTTTCTATAGTATGTACTATACTGAGCACTTCTCCACGTTGAACTTTATATCCTGTTTATTCACCCAGCTAGCCACTCCATCCAGGTCCCTTTGTTGTCCAGTTATCCTTTCCCAATCCTCCATATTCTGTCTTAGTTTTGTGTCAGCAGTATATTTGATTACCCAGTTTTCAGTCTCATCGCATATGGGTTGAATATTCTCGGTGGACACCCCAAGACTGCTTTGCAGTGCTTGGTACAGGTACACCACTGAGATAAAGTGCTCCAGGCTGGTGGTGCCCATCATTGTCAGTATTAAGGCAATAGCTGGGGATACACAATCTCTGTCCCACTCTTGTCCCAATCTGGTTCCCAAGTAACGGCGAACTTGTAAATATGGTAGTGACCACTGCATCTGAGATGGAACTTTGTCTGCCATGGATATTTGTAACTGTTTCTCTGATGAGTCAGTTTTACTTGGAGGTAACTTTCTACTTAGAACTTACATATCTTCTTCGAGGATATCTCTTTCATCAGGCGAAACCTATGGAGCTATAGGCACCAGGCACTAGGACCACACAAAACCTTTTTTGCTAGTAGTCTTCTAGGGGCCACCCATGACATTATATGTCGATGTCCTCACCATATAAATGTGGGTGGCCCTGCTTTTCCGCCATCAACCATTCATGTCACACTCCACGGAGAGGTCGCCCCTTCAGTCGACCACCGAATCTTTAAATTTCTTCACTGTATTTTTGTTTTCTTACGCTAGTAGTTATCACTTTCTTTTAAAGTGATTCCCACTGTCATGTATGTCAACCGACTGTGCGAAACTCTTCTGATTTTGCGAGTGCAGTGGAAAATCTACAGCAATGATGACCACGACACTTGCATCAGCTGTCTTGGTGAGGCCAAAACACAAGCATCGGGAAAGGGACCGAGCAAGGATAAGCCCCCACCGGTACACTCTCTTCCACCTTGGCCGCAACACCTCCTACTGCCCACATCCTTGCCTCCCAGAGGGTCGGCTGTGGTAGTGAGTCCTGCCGGACCATTTACGGCCAGTGATGGTCCATTGATGCTGGGCCTCCTAATTCTCCCGTTGATGCTACAAGCCCTGCCACTTAGGCCTCCACTCTGTCAGGGCTGGCTGGCAGTGGCCTCTGCCAGTCCTTCTAAGGCCAGTGACAGCCTGTTGACATCGGGGTTCCAGCCTCACCCGTCGACGTCACAAGCCATTTCGTTGACACTGGGACTTCAGCCTCCCCTGTTGACGCTGCAAGTCATCCTAGCAACGCCAGGACTTCACCCTCCCCCATCGATGCTTCTAGGTGCTCCGGCAACACCGGCCACTGCTGATTCTCAGACAGTGCTCTCCTCCTCCTTTGTGAAGGTTATTTAACACCTTGTTCCTCTTCTGAGCCCAAAGACGCCAGGGTCTGCCACACCAGCCCCCATGTCGACATCTACCACAACAACACACCCTGCTCATTCCAGGGTGTTAACTTTCTCACTGCCTTCCTTACATTATTCAGAGCTCCTTGACGAGAATCAGGAATACATTCCTAACCTCATCCCACAGGAGGAGGAGGAGGAGGAAGACATGGATGGGAGCCCATCTTGGTCTAACCCCACAGTTTCCTCAGGGACTGAGGACTCCATGTAGTATACTCCAAGGTCCCTTCCTGAAGACCTCCTTCTTCATCTCAATAAAGAGGCAGCTTTAGACAGCTATGGGGTTTGATGCTGAGGAGCAAGACATTACCAGGAGAAACTTGGTGACTTCATGGAGCTACCAGTTTCTCCCCCTCTTATTAGTCCTCTCTGCTGTCTGCACTAGAAGATGTCACAATGGCTGCCTGGTACAGGCAAGTTTGATTAGTGCTATGCCCAGGAAGGCAGACAATCTGTACCAGGCCCCCTCAGGGAAGTCTTTTTTCACGGGGAAACCCCAGACTGATTCAGTAGTAGTAAATGCAGTCCTGGTTGGTCTAAGAGGCCTCAACACCTTAGTTCTTCTTGGAGTTTTTTAGCTGTAATTTTTACTAGTTTTTATTGATTTTAATAGTTATTGTACTAATGCTATGGTCCTTCATGACGAATAGCACTATTTTTATAAATAAAGATGCTTATGCTTCTCTCCCTCCTGACAAGGAGTCGAGAAAATTGGCTGTCATGAGCACAAGGACCTTCGCCTCTGCCACACTGGGCTTCAGAATATCCAGTTACCAGCCTATATGGTAAAATTCCAGAACACTCTAGAAAAAGTCTAAAGCGGCAGCGCAGGCACTTCCAGAGGGTCCCCAAAGCAGGAGATGCTAAGGTCCTCCAGACTGGGGCTGATGTAGGTAAGCACCTCTTGAGGTCTACCCATGATATTTCAGATGCCTTAGCCAGGGCAGCCGTGGCTGGCATCTGCCTCAGAAGGCATTCTTGGCTTCAGGTGTCTGGATTTGCTAGTGATGTCCAACAATCCATTTTGAGTCCCCTTTCAGAGGTTACCAACTCTTTGGGGGCAGATGTGCAGGATATCTTGTCTGACCTGCAAGCCTCAGGAAGGACTCTGTGGTCAGTTCACTCCCTTTACCACACCCAGCCAAAGAGTGGGCAGAGGGTGCCCTTTTGTCGTGCCACCCACAGACCAAAGTTGGGAGTCCAGTAACAGGGCAAGTGCAGAGTGGGTGCTGCCTTGCCTGCCCCTACCGCCACAACAGGAAGAGCCCCTAGAGGTGGAGGTGTGGGTCTGGCTGCTGGTTCTGTTGCAGCATGACTCTTTACTAGACCCTCACCCTCCAGTAGTCCAGTAGATGGTGGTAGGGGGTCGCTTCTCCCGGTGGAGGGAGATCAAAACAGATGCTTGGGTCCTGCACACGGTTACACTCTAGTACTTATGGAGTGGCCTCTAGATCTAGCTACAGTTCATTCAGGCTATCCTCCAGACCACATACCAGTGTTAGTAGAGGAAGTTCACACACTGTTGCAGAAGAAGGCTATAGAACCAGTTCCCAGGGATCAGAGGAACAGAGGATTATATTCTCACTTACTTCTTTCTAGTCCCCAAATCCACAGGGGATTTGAGGCCCTTCCTGGACCTGAGAAATCTGAACTTCTATATCCAGTACAAAAAGTTCAGGATGGTAACCCTGAAAGTGTCAGTGGCTCAGCAGGTAGCACACTTGCCTCTGAGGCTGGGAGATCAGAAGGTTGTGGGTTCTATCCCCACACCCGGCACTTGGGTTAAATCCCAATACCGACACTGCAGTGCAGCGTGATGTGGGTGCTGCACTCCTGAGGTGCCGTCTTTCAGATGAGATGTTAAACCGATGTCCCATCTGCCTGTTCTGGTGGTAGTTCAGGTGAATGTTAAAGATCCCATAGCACTTCTCGAAAGAGCAGGGAATTTCCCGGTACCTGGCCAAATTCCCCCATTCACTAAAAATATCACAACAATTTGATCTGGTTGAAGGTCAGTTGGCATTCATCTGTATCCCCCTTCCCCGGGTCGTGCCTGAAAATAGGCAGAATTTGTCTAGTACACTTACCCTGTCAACAGAAAATAAATAAAATAAATGAAAGGCCTGCTGCCCCTACTGCAACAGGGAGACTGGATATGCTCCCTAGACATGCAGGACGCATGCCTGCACATAAAGGTTTGCACACCCCACAGGAAATACCTCAGGTTCCTGTTTCAGGGGAAGCACTACCAGTTCAGGGTATTGCCCTTTGGCTTGTCATCTGTGCCACTGGTCTTGATCAAATGCTTAGCAGTGGTGGCAGCAGCCCTCAGGAGGGAGGAACTGTACGTCTTCCCCTATCTGGACGACAGGTTGCTCAAAGCTCAGTCCAAGGAGCAATTGTCTGACATCCTAGTGCGTACCAGTCAACTGTTCATTCCTCCAGGAATCACAGTCAGTCTGCCCAAGTCAGTCTTGACTCCTTGCCAGCATCTCCAGTACATCGGCGCTATACTGGACGCTGCACAGGAAGCAATCTTTCTGCCCCAGAACAGGGCAAAACACCTCATTGCACAAGCACAGCTGCTTTACAGCAACCGTTATGTCACAGCCAGGGCATTCTTGCAGCGTGCAGGCCTGATGGCAGCAGCCATTGTTGTGGTTCCCCTGGCAAGGCTGCACATGTAGATCCCTCAGTGGACATTAAGAGACCAATGGGACCAGCACACTGATGATCTAGAACAAAGGGTTCTGGTGTTTTCACCAGTAAAGAAGATGCTTCAGTGGTGGATGAAACCCAGCAAATTGCTCAAAGGGGTTCCCTTCCTGATCCCTTCCCCAGATCAGATCCTTACAATGGACACTTCAGGGATGGGGCTTGAGGGTGCACCTGGGGCCTCACCAGACCCAGGGTACATGCACTGCAGTGAAGAGTTCCCTCCACATAAATGTCCTACTGGCCGGGGGGAGTAGGATTGAGCGTCCGATGGGCAGCTCTCCTACTCCGGGGGGAGGGTGTGGGTCGCTATCGGTGCGTTGGGGACCCCTGGTGGAGATCAGGAGTTCCCACGCAACCGGCGCTGAGCGTGGGGGAAGAGGGAGGAGGCGGGCGGGCGCTGGCGTCATTACGCGTCCCGCCTCCTTCCCAGGAGTGTAAAAGGCGGAAGGAAGGCGGGCAGGACACGTAGATGAGGCCCTTCCTGGAGGCCTCACATAGCCGCCGGTGCTGCGGGACCCGACTAGTTACAGTCGCCACGACGGGGCCGCAGCCGTCCACCCTCCGGGGGCAAGCTGGGGGTGACTGTGGGTCCCCAGCAGCAAATAGACGGCGGTTGAGGTCTCCGGGAGCCGTGACCAGGGCGGATGGCCTGGTGGTCCTGCCAGGATAAAGGTCAAATATAAAAAAAAAAAAAAAAAAAAAAAAATAAATGTCCTAGAGATTAGAGCCGTTCTGTATGGCCTGCAAGCATTCCAGAATTACATGTCCACTGAGCCTTTGCTGGTGCAGATGGACAACATCAGTGTAGTGCACAACATAAACAAGCAAGGGGGAACTCTTTCATACCCCCTGTGCAGTGAAGCGATGATGGTTTGGTATTGGGCTGTAGACCACGGTCTAGAACTGTCGGCAGTCCATATGCCAGGTGCCCAAATCGCTTTAACAGGCAACCTGGAGTAGGTTTAGAAAGCTAGGCAACCTGGGCAGACTGGGTGGGCCTGGAGGTCCTTTTCTGAAGTCACATTCCAATGGTCCTATGACTGAGCAGGTCGCAGTCCAGAATGCACGAGTGGGAGCTGCTGACTTTGGTAGTGGAAGACCTGTTCGACAGGTGGGATCGTCTAGAGTTGGACCTTTTTGCATCCCCACTCAATGCAAAACTGACGCTTTTCTGCTCACGTTCCAGGGCCTGAAGTTTTCTGATGAGATGCGCTGTCCCTCTCTTGGAAAGGAAGGTTCCTCTATGCCTCTCCTCCCTTCCATCTATTTCAGAGGGTGCTGATCAAGCTTCAGATGGAAGGAGTGACTCTGATACTTGTTGCTCCCTTTTGGCCTCGACAGATCTGTTTCCCCTTACTGCAGCAGTTGGCAGTGGAACCTCCAGTACCCTTGCCCCTTGTACAAAGGCTTGCGATCACAGGAGCAGGTCACCCTGGTCCATCCGGACCTTAAGTCACTCCATCTTCATGCCTAACTCCTGAGGACATTGCCGTGGTTGGATTTGGGTTATCCCAGAAGATGGCTGACATCTTGATGGCTGCTTGGACATAGAGATGTGGCGAAATTAAATTTTGTGGACAAAATTACTGCAAAATTGGCAGTTTTGCCATGCGAAACATTTTGTGGAATTCTGCCCTGAATCTGCAAAATTCCACCCACAAAATGCGAAATTTCACACAAAAATAGTGAAATTTCACCTGCGAGCGGCAAAAGTTCACCATTTCGTGGTCGAAATTTTGCATTCCACAGGTGACATTTCACACTCTGGGTGAAATTCCACATTTCACACCCACGAAAAATTTTGTGAAATGCACAAATTTCATAAAATGTTTCACGGAACGAAATTTGCCAATTTCACCCATCTCTACTTGAAAACCCTTCACCAGGGCCTCAGTGAAGTTGAAGCACTTTGCTCTGTGGGCTGCTTCCCACCACTTGGATTTTTTCACTCGTCCAGTGAATCAGATTCTGGAGCACTTGCTGTCCCTGTCAGACACTGGACTACAGTACTCTTCGATTAAAGTGCACTCAGCTGCCATTTTAGCAGTCCATGCACCCATCGATGGCCCAACTGGAGGTGTCCTGTACGTTTTTGAGAGGCTGTCTTCATTTGAAGCCTCCCATCCTTAATCCAGTCCTGCCTTGGGACTTAAATTTTGTGCTAGAGCAACTTACCTAGACTCCTTTTGAGCCATCTGCGACATGCGAGCTATGCTGTCTGTCATGGAAAGCATTATTCTCACCCCAGGAATTCTTTAGCATTATTGACAGAAGCAGTATGCCAGCTGGGTTGAGCTGCCCTGGAGATGAGGAGTCAGTGCAAATGAGGAAGGCATTGGCCAATCAGGATACAGTTAGAGTAGAGTGCTGCCTGCAGTCAGCCTGAAGGACCTCAGAACTTTTTCTCCGCTGAACTGGCAATACTGCCTTGGAGCTCTTCTCTTCAGAGATCTTCCTGTGCCGTTTTCTTTCTTTTTGAGTGCTGCTTTAAGGTATTTTGTATATTTTCTTCATTTTTTATCTATTTTTACCACATCTGTGCTGGGTTCCGCGCAGTTGGTGGATTTTTTTTGTTTTGTCCTGCTTCGGCGTTTTTTTCTGAAGTAAAATTCACCTGCATGCGCGATAAATTGCGTCATTTTTATTTACTTTGTTAGTTTTTAGTATTTATCAGTGGTTTTTAACGCTTTCGCGGTAAAATCATTGATTTGTTTTTTCACGCACGTGCGCATTGTTTCCGTTGTGCACCAGCGCAAATTCTTGGAACCCTTTTTTCTATGTTTAAATTCAAAATGATTAATATTTGAAGGGTAATCCCCTCTCTTTGTGGTGAGACTTGTTTGCTGTGCAGTGGGCTTTGTTAACAAGAGGTGTGGAGGTGGTTCTGTTTTTTCCTCTTTGTGAAAAAAAAAAATCTCAAAGTTGATTTGATTTGTTTAAACTTTGGCCTAACTATTATTATCTGGGCTTTTAGTCTACCTCCTCCTCTAAAAGCGCTAAGGAGGGTATCTCAAGATAACACAAAAGAAATGACAAGTCCCCTTGGGACTTACATTAATACAAGTCTGGTTCTGTGGTAGTTGTTTCTCTGTCCAAGCCTTTAATTTGAAAATAGGAAGGGTGTTCTCTTCCCCTGCACAAATACAGAGATTAATCTCCTCTGACCCTCCCTCCTGAAGGACTTAGGGAGACATCAGGGGTTGATAAAATTATGCCCTCTGCAACTGAATTTCTGAGAGCTTGGCAATTATTCCAGACTTTAAATTTCTGGGCATTTCTCGGCTCCTTCGGGTCCGAGTATTCCTCTCCTTGTTAATCCTTACGCCCAAGGATATCATTGTTATGATTATTATTAGTAATTTAGGAGAGAATTTTTTATTCATGATCTCCTCTTGGGGCCCACTAATTCCAGTCGGTCACCCTGAGGTTGATTCAGGTTATGGTATAATGAGACAGACAGACAGACATATATATATATATATATATATATATATATATAGATATATATATATATATATAGATATATAGATATAGATATAGATATTCATCCAGTGGACTCCATGGACTTTTCCCTCCAGGATGACACCGATAAAGAGGTGGAGGATGATGACTTCTTAGATGTGGTGGTTGCACTCCTCCAAAAAGTTGGCAACTCTCTGAAGACTCCTACAGGTAGGTTCTGGGAACCCCTTCTTCTCTTTCGGTGTCGACAGAAGCATTCAGATGAATTACCAGCTCAATAAGTGTTCTGCTGTTTTTATCTGTACACTTTTAGATTAAAGAGAGTTAGTGCAAACAGCGGCCGGCTTCTCAGCCTCGTGTCACTGTCTGCTTTCCTTCCAGAGATAGACTCTAGATAATCATATACCATGTGTAAGAAATTTTTACATAATGCCTTTAACCTTTTTAGCATATGCTATTATATATTAAGAGTGTTTTACCCTTGCCATAGTGCGGCATCTCTTGAGCACTATTCACAAGGAGGTTTCCTGGAATACCCAAGTGGCGTTTAGTAGCACTATGCTCTCACATTATAATGTTACAGCTTCTAGAGTCTTGGCGTAGGTCATTTTCCTCAGACTTGCCTGTCTGAAAAGTTCCAGCCTTTTGGGTTATGTTTTGGTACAAATTTTGGTTGGTCTTTATGTCAAACTGAAGCTGACAGGCACGTACGGACGAGTTTAACTCTCCTAGTACTCAGTTAAATATAAGCGTTCCTTCCCCAGAAGCCTCAATGGGGGGGTTCGGGTAGGAATTATTCTCCTTTAACCCCTTTTTTTCCTACGCCAACACATTAGGAAATTTCCAAATATGAAGTTTTCCATGGGTTTAGGCAGGAATGCTCTTTCCTTCCTGATAACCCCTTTTTTCTTCAGTTACTTTTCTTCTTCTTGGTTCAAGTTTTTACCCCTTCTTTGGTTAGTAAAAAAAAAAAAAAAAAAAACATTAAAGGGAGATAGATATATGCAGATATTAACATTTAAATATATATACAGTATATATATGTGCATGATAAGTAAATAAATATCTAAAGTTTATCTCCAAATGCTGCATTCCCTGTTGTTCTTCAGTAGCATGTCAGCAGTGGTAAAACCGCATGAGGGTCAAGGTCGTGAAAGGGTTCCCTCCTGCTTGGGAGTTGGACCTTTTTTCCCAGGCTGTTACCTGAATCTTAAAGAAAAACAGGGAACAGCAAATCATTATCAATTTTCACAACCAGGGGTCAGGATGCTTCCTTGACTCAGGTCTTTCTTTTGCAAAACGTAGGGGATTTTTCTTGTCTCGTTCAATACATTCTATGTTCTCATTTCCTTCGTACGGGGTTTTTAATTCAGGCAGTTTTATTCCATGCCATTTAGGTTGCATCCAGGGTGTTCTCAGATACGGAGTAACAATCAGGCTGTTCTCCAGGTATCTGGGTAGGTCAGTAGTTTCCACCTGAAGACAGGGAATCTCTGATTTCCCTTATCAGAGGCTTGGCTGACCTTAGCCAATTGCCCTTGACTTTGGTTTTCAAGCCCTAAGTCTGACATTTTGTTTCCTACAATCTCGAGGGTTCTTTGTACCTACTAGACAAAAGTCCCCAAACTATTTAAATCTCGGCAGCTCTCATGGGGCAATGCTGATCTCTTATCAGAGGAAGCTCTTTCCCTGCATGGGGTGAATAATGTTGCCATTAAAGTCTCAGGGGCTAGGTCTCTAGGTTAGATTCCAAATAAGAGAATTTTTCATGAAGCTTGAACCCTGTTACAAGCTGGACTGGTGTAAGGAAACAGTGAACTTTACACCTCTCCCCTTCAAATCTTCGGTACAGAGGCTTCCTTCCGGTTGGTGCTTCCCTTTGGGGTGTTCCATCATTGGGTCTTGGTTTCTGAGAGAGTCCTTCTCTCTTCAGTCCCTGGAATCTCAGAGCATCTCTATCAGGCCTGCATTTTTTCAGTCCAGAGACCATTTAGTTTGATATCCCTGCCCTGTATCACACTATCGAGCATTTGGGACACAGGGCTTCCAATCTCTCCTCAATATCTACGAGTTGTGATTTCTAGCTGGCTTCTTTGGAGGTGTCTTAGTCACTCATCCATCTGTCAGGCAAGGACAAAACTCTGGCAGGGCCACCACAAGTGGGTCCTTTGGCAGATCCTCTAAGCTGCAGTAGTCAGGGCAACCGCAAGTGACCCCTCAGCACACAAGTCCTAGCCACATCTTTCAGGGGAAAGGTCAAGTCCAGATCTGAATTTTCACCTCCAGCCCGAGCCTCCAGTTTTTTCCTTTTTTCCTGTTGCAGGCCCCAGCTCGGGGTTCCATCCAATGGATTTTCTTAGCTCAAGACTGGCCTGAGAAGTTTTCTCTCTCCTTATAATATCTCTCGTTTCCTAAGTACCTCTCTAGTTAAGGTATCAGCCGCCACGATCCCCGTGGCTCTGAACAACCTTGGTACTTTCTGAAAAATCAGGAGTAGTGTTTTCTCAGCTCCCCAGTCTTTTCTTCTCAAGGCCTGGTTCCTGAGAGGCTAGATCTCTTAGAGTCCCTGTATCAAAATAAGACCTGGAATGTCTATGTATTTAAAAAAAAGAAGTTTTAGTATTATGAAAACCACAGTTTTTCTAGGGGAAGTGGCTTTTCCCGTGGGTACAAGGACAAGAGCCTAGAGTTTTTCAATCCTCTCGTGACTGGATTATTTAGTTCACTTCCAGGCATTGCAGTCTTGGACTTTGAACCAGTTTGATCTTTGTGACTTGTTTTCTGTAAAAGTATAAAGGTTTTTATTTTCCTTCCAACAGTGGGACAGTAGGCCTCTTTTCTTTGGGAATACATCTGACGGTTACTCGGATTCTTTTTCCATTAGGCAAGAGAAATCTGTCTTTTCTCAGACCATTTCAAAGAATTTTACGAAGGGCCATTTTCACTTCCAGACCCTTCTAGGGACCGGAGTTTTTTCCCATGGAACACAAACCTCTGTAAGTTCAGTTTCATGGGTGTCCTTTGAATCTGTGGAAATTCTGTCCTAGCGAGTAACATCGAGACAGTTTTTCTGCTTGTTTTCCTCTGTCAGACGTTTTTCACAGTTTCAGGTTGTTCTGTTAGGCCTTATCCTCTCAGTGCCTTTATGAACCATTTAGTCATCTGGACGGATAGAAAATCTTTTTTCCAAGTGTTCTACCATTTCCTTCATCAATCCTTTTTCTCTGCCTGTACTGTTTTCAGGCAAGTCCTGTCTATGCTATCCCAACCTGCTTGGATGGGGCATGAATTAGTCCTGTTGGTCTGTGTCAGCAGTTCAGGTTCTGTCATTATCGTACTTTCCTTTCCTGCGTTTTTGCAGAAAAGGAGAAACCAGTGACTAAGAGTATTTTCCAATGGGATTGCTTTCCCGTATTTCGGGTCTGCTTCAGTAAACCTGACATTCAGCCCATCTCGTGCTTAGGGCCTTCTTACTGGAGACCAGCTGCCTCCTGGGCAGCGTTCAAGGCTATATCCTTACCAGTAGTGTGCAGACCACTTATTTGAAATTTACTTTTCACATTCAGTAAGATCTTCTTGGATGTATAGACTGATAGGATGCCAATTTTGGCAGAATGGTACTTCAGAGCCTTTTCTTAAAATAGGTTTCTGTGCCCTCCTCCCAACTACACTGCTTAGAAGTCTGCTTCTGTCAATAGATGCTGAAGAATTCCTGGGGTGAGAAGAAACAATTACTCACTAAAGTAATATTACTTCTTCCAGGGTATTCTTTAGCATTATTGACACTCCCACACTTCCTCCCTTGGAAACCTTGTCTAAAGGCTCTGCTAGGGGATTTAGCCACATTTGACGACTGTCATTCGTTCGTGTGATTTACAAAAAAAAAAAATTTTCATAACGGTGGGTAGAATATATAGTGGGTTATTGCTAACAGTTTTTTTGCCCCTAGTGGGCACAGTTTTTGCTCTTTTTCAGCTTCGAAATGCGTTCTGAGGTCCTTCAGGCTGACTGCAGGCAGCACTCTACTCTAACTGTATCCTGATTGGCCAATGCCTTCCTCATTTGCATTGACTCCTCCTTTCCGGGGCAGCTGAACCCAGCTGGCATACTGCTTCTGTCAATAATACTAAAAAATACACTGGAAGAAGTAATTTTACTTGAGTGAGTAATTGTTTCTTTTTAGTTGCCATTACTTCTGTTCCAAGGATTTCTGAGCTTCAGGCTCTGATGTGTGAGCCTCCTTATTTGTTTTTTCACAAAGACAGGATGTCTTTGTATACCAACCCTAAGTTCTTGCCAAAGGTCTGGTCTGTGTTTATGCTGAATCAAACCATCCTCCTGCCTGTTTATTTTCCAGAGCATGCCAATCCAGGGGAAGCAGTGCTCCGTACATTAGATGCACATAGAATACTCATATTATGTTCACCGTGCGAATGACTGCAGGAAGCTCTCGCAGCTTTTTGTTTCTTTCACCCCTGGAAAAGAGCACATGCCAGTTTGCAAACGGTGCTTGTCCAGGTGGTTGGCCAGCTTATTACTTTTTGTTATAGGACATTTGGTAAGGAACTTTCTGGGGTTGTGCATGGCCATTCAACCAGAGGTATGGCCACTTTTGTTGCCTGTTTCAGGAATGTGTCAGCTGCAGAAATTTGTGCTGCTGCAACCTGGAGTACTGTCCACACCTTCACTAAACACTACAGTCTGGACATTGCCTCTAGAAGAAGGGCAGGCTTTGGCCTGGCTATGCTTCAGGACCTCCTTTCTTTAGGACTATAGCCTCCAGCCACCCAGACTGTCTCTCTGTCAGTACTGCTTGGGGTTCATTCCATAGGCGTGGCCTGATGAAATAGATATCCTCAAAGAAGATAGTACAGTTACTCAAAAACTTACCGTAACGGTAGGTCTTCGAAAGAATCTCTTCCATCAGGCCATGCCATCCCACCCTCCATCCCCCCTAGCCTTGGGGCTAAGTTCTCAGTTCCTGTCTCTCATCTGTCTCTGTCTCTCTCCCTCTCCCTCTCCCTCTCTCTCTCCCCTCCCCCCTCCTTCTTCTGGACAATCTACCTTCTGTTTCACCTTGCCTAGTGGTGGGAACCTCGAGTTCTCCCTCAGTTCCCTAAGAGGAGATCCTCTGTTTATGGTCTCCAGTGGGGGAACTGGAGGGAGTGGAGCCGCCCACTTGTATATGGTGAGGACATCAGCATATGACGTTGTTGTATGCAGCCCCTAAAAACTGCTAGCAAAAAAAGTTTCCATGTGGTCCCAGTGCTTGGCAGCTATAGTTCCATAGGTGTGGCCTGATGAAAGAGATTATCTCGAAGATTTACTGTTATGGTAAGTTTTTACGCAACTGTACTTTCAGTGAGTCGTTTCTATGTGATCTCTATTTTTTCAAATGTGTTATGTTCCATTTCTGTAGTATACCATGTTCCCCATAATTTATAGTGCGTATAATCCTGTACCATATGTAAATATTGTGGAGTATTAAATATTATTTTTATATAAAATATCATTTTGATATACTTTATGCTCTCTTTCTCTGGTTTTTAAGGTACAAATAACCTGTAGTAACTGGCAAGTCCGTAATAGTTTTCTGAAGCAACAGGCAACTAAGCTACAGTATCGAAAGGAAAGTGCTCTCAGCTGGGACTAAAGGGGTGGGTCATTAGCCTTTTTGGTAAGATCACTGTACTGTGTAAGCAGTGGCTCTGGTAGCATTGTGACTTAACGAAACCCCAAGTAAGAGTTAGCTAGGCAGCATATCAAGGTGACCATTCAGGCATCTGAAGGGTTGTGAAAACCGGTAGCAGTGCAGACAGAGTTCTGGGAGATAACCTGTCTGTGAGATATTGTAGTGTGGAAAGTGATCAAGTTTTCATGTAAGCACCCTCAGTAATGAGGAATGGAGGGGACTGAAATCTTGGATTAAGGATCTAGCTGATGTGGTCCACTGAGAATAAGTATAAAGAATTTCATCCGGGGATGACAAATAAATAAGGATCGTTCCCTAACTAGATATATTGGGGAGAACACAGCTCAAGCAAACCTTGGGGCTTTAGGAGGTACTACGTCATTAAAGAGGTGATCTGACTCTAAGTAATCAAATCACTGTTGACATCAGCAGAGTTTACTTGTCCTACATTCCCCAAAACTTTACTTCTCTAGGTCCTTGTCAATTTGGCTATCCTTCTCTAGTGAAGTGACTGCTCATCCACCTCCCTCTCTTATTTTCTACAGACTTGGTCAGCTTGGAGGATGTGCCATTGACTAGGTCACTAATATACAAAATAAGCAAAAGTGATCCTATTACCAAGACCCGAGGAACTTCATTGGTAACTTCTTACCATACCAAAGTATGACACCTAACCACCATCACTCACCCTTTCTTTAATCAATATGAATTCATCCCCCCCCCCAGCCAATCGGAATCACTACTGCATCACTTAGGCGGGGGGGGGGCTGGCAGGTGAGTTGCTACCTTCATAGCCAGTTCCAGTGCTGCTCCATGATGTGCCAGCAGGAGGTGCACAGGTGCCTAGAGGCCTGCGCCCTCTCTTCCTAGAAGCTAAGCACCTCACTCACCCCCCCCCTGGCTAGCCCCATCGTGTAAATCTAGGGCTAGTATATGACCCTCAGGTGGCAGTGTGATGCACCATGATCACACCATGGTGCAAGCCTTTCTTTCAGCATAGTCACAAGCTGTAAAACCCATGCCTACCTTAGCAGCCACCACTGCCCCCCCTTCCCCAGGTATGCACTGTTTATCCCCCTCATATACTGTTCTGGACATGCTCTTCTGGGTGGACCCAACAACCAGAACATTCCCAACTGTGAGGTGGGCTAGAGAGGAGAGGGTAGGGAACTCGATGGCCTGGGCATCTTCTGGGATAGTGTAGTGTCATCAACCTCCTGAATGTCACTATTGTACACTGTTTTAGATCTCCCCCATGTCCCCCAACCCCCTTTCATTGAAACATGGCCAGAAATGAGAGACTGTTTGGACCACTTGGAAGTTTTCTGAGACCGGGCCGCCCACCATGGTCTTGAGTTGCACTCACCACAGCGGGACTGGACATGTAGCACAACTGTGTCCTATGTCAATGCCCTGCACCTTACCAGTGGCTGGATTCTACCCAATGTCTGGAGTAGAATATTCTGCCCACGTGACTCCCTGCCTGCACGTCCATCAGGTGGCGTTTAATGGCAGGATGCATCCAAGGTGGAAACTCATCATTGCTACCCGATATATGACAGTCTGGGCTCAGTAAGCTAACAGTGTCATTAGCATAGTGAACTGGTTACATTTAGGCCATTGGGCAGTCCTGTCCACCTTCTTAAATGCAAAAGACATCATGCTTGCGTGGGTAGCGTGACCAAAGTAGCTGAAGCAGTGCTAAGCAACTCCTGAAGGTTTGGAAAGTTACAGCAATGCCCACTTGGGGTGATCAATCTTTGTGAGGAAATCAATAGAACTGGTGAGTGGTGAAGTTCTGAAGTCTGATAGCATTCATTTACTGTTTAATAGGGTGTCTGGAGATGACTTGCAAGAGACAGCATGTGCTATCGGCACTTAGGATTGATCAGGCAGTACAGCCCAAAATAGGGAAGAGGGAGGGAGGGGAGGAGGATGCCTCAGTCATATTCAGCTGCTGAAGTACTGTTGAAGGCAGTCTTGTATCCAGACATCCTTCACCTCTGATCTGGAAGTGAGGTACAGAGAAAGGGACTACACTGGCAAGGTGGGAGCCCGGAATCAATAGAGCAGGACTTGGGGAAGCTTTTGAGAAGTCTTGTAATGTGGATAGAATAATTGATGAATAGGTGCCTTCCTTTATCATTAACCTGCTGCCTCTGCCCGTCATGTCTTGAGCCAGAGAAGTAATATGAATGCCTACCCCACCGCTACGTTTTCATGGACCTTTTCTGCAAAGTGTGTGGGTTGGGGGAGGGGGTGGGCTGGCTTTGACATTCCCTCTGAGAAGTATACAGTGAGCTGCTTGTCAAACCCTCCTGAAATGAGTCAGCTCTAAGTGCTGCTTATTGCACATGTTTTTGTACTCCTTGTAACTGGGGAGGTGGGACCCCAGAGGACACCAGTGAAGCTCATTCCCCCCCACTGCGTGATTTGCACACTGGTTTTTCAGTGGACGTGCCAGACACTCTGCTTGCTATACAGCAGCGTGCTGAGCCACACAGAGTGGATCGAATCAGGTCATTGGTGTCTTGAGGAAAACATCCCCAATCTCCTGTGACCCACCTTCCACATTCAGATTTAACACTAGAAATGCCAACTGTCAACAGTAACAGGGTGCTGACACAAATAAATTGATAAGATGGAGCTTGGCCTTGCGTAAAACTGTTTTTTTGTTTGTTTTGTTTTGTTTTATATGTGGTGCTGTGCAAGCTTTCTTTCTTATAAGAACGTATGTTGACATATTATTTTATCTTGTAATATAATACAGCACAGCAGTCCACTGGACATGTCTGTATCACCCTGCATGACAGCATCACTTGAAGTTGCTCAACAATAGGTAAATGACAGTATGCCTTACGCGTCTGTTGAACCTCAGTAGGAGTTTTTTTTTGTTTTGTTTTTTAACTCCATTTATCCCTCCTAACACCGACTCCCAGACTCTCCAGTGGGGGACACTCGACTCACCTCCATCCCGCCCTGCCTGAAGGCTCAGTCCTGCTGTTCGGTTGGCCCAGCTTCATTTCCAATTCTCCTGGTGCCCATTCCTCTGGATTTATGCCCCCCCCCCGGGGCGGGACCACTATTCTCCGACGACCTTTCTGAAAATCTGGACAGGCAGCCAGAAAGTGTAAGGAGCACCAAAAGCAGCCGATGCACTTGGCATGGAGGGTGGTCCCTGGTCCCCACCTTCACCTACCAGGGATTGGGAATTTTCCTGCTTTCTTCTTTCCCTGAGCTCGGACATGCAATGACATCCTGCACACAGTGTGAGCACTCCCGCACACACTCGTAAGACGTCCGCCACAGCTCTCCCCTTCTTGTGAGCCGCTAGATGCTGTGACCTCCAGCAACCACGAGGGGCCCCCAGAACAATGAGTAGCCTAACCCCCACCCCTGGGAAAAGAGAGTTGTCCTCCGGACGCTCACTCCTTTCCCACCCCTGCCAACCCCCGACGCCTCGGGCTTGTTCCCGAACCCAGGTCGCCACCGTGGCGCGAGGTGTGGCGTCCAGCGCCTCAACCCTCAGCACCCCCGGGCCGACCACCACCTCAGTAGGAGTTGACATAAATCATTGCACAAAGGCTCTCAACTGCAAGAAATAAGATTTTAGCCTTGATTTCAAGATCTCACAGGAGCAAATGGATCATAATACAGGTTCCATAGGGAAAGGGAAAAGGGAACATTGTTTATCCAGGAGTAGCACACTGAGCTGAAGCTTGTTTCCAGATGTGACCTGGGAGCACAAGGAAGTTAAGTGACTTGTTCAGGCTCACACAGTATGCACCTAGGTGGCTGTGGGATTCAAACCCAGGTCTCCAGATCTGCAGCTCAGAGCCTTAACCCACTGTGTTATACTGCCTCCATAGATGGCTTGGGGGCACTGAAAAAAAGCCCACCATAAATGCTAAGTGGCAGGAAGTGCAGCCTAGCTGCTATATTACAGAACTATTGTACTGGAGGTCCCAGGGTTGAATACCACCTTAAGCCACTGGCTCACTACTTGACCTTGAGCAAGTCCCTTAACCTCTCGGTGCTTCAGTTCTGCCTGCTGTTACAAAAAAAAAAAAAAACCACAGGTGAACATATGCTGTCAGAAGTGAGCGATTGCTAAACCAAATTCGATTCCAGAAAAGACCACAAAGGGTAGCTCTCATACAAGTAGGAAATAAATATATAAACTTACAAAATCAAGCCATCCAGTCACTTGCTATAAAGGCTGGTAGAAGTCTCACCCCTGCTTAAAACAAGTTGATGAATCTGAGTTGTACTTAGCTGGGTAAATACGATGTGGTGTAGCTTCTGATACTGTATGTAGAGGAGTCCATGAAGATTACAACCAGTTGACTTTGCAGTGACTGCACATGCTGCATGGACAGCACACTGCACAAGTGTGAATGTGGTAGGCATACAAATAGCAGAACTGCAGTTACTAGATCATAACTTGTTCTTGGCTGTGTAGCTGTGGTACATACTTATTCACATGACCTGGGTCAGTGGCTGACCGAAGTCTTTGGAATGTGCCTGCCAGAAAGATACTGCATATAGGACAAGCTTGCACCTATCAGTCCAGTACCTAGCAGACAGGAGAGCAGGACTCGCTCCTTTGTTGGAAGTCTCACAGTAGAAACTAAGGCTTGAGTGAACCTGCTGTCTTACCTTGAGTCTGAACTCTCCTCATACCAACTCCAGGGTAGTACTGGAGTGCATCATTTATTGGTCATTGCCCATTTTTTTAAATTAGTATTGACTGATTTTGTATATCTTTTAAATGTACACAGGACAACTTTGTAAATAGGACCTTCGGACCTAAAGCTTTATCCTGTATAAAAATAAAGTTTTAACTAACTAGTAGTTTTTGCGGTTTTGTGCCACGGTTTTCTCCCGTCTCATCCCTCCCTTCATGTCGCCTCCACCCATGTGCGCTGTCACCGGACCTCCACCCGGCAGCGATGGAACTGGGGGGGGGTGGCGACGGCCTACCCGGGAGAGGAGAGCTGCCGTTAGGCGGCTTGATCCAGCTCCCTCCCCCCTCGTGCCGGCTCCCTGGCGACCCAAGGTCATTTCTGAACCTGGGTCGCCAGTGTGGCGCGAGGCAGGGTGTCCAGCGCCCCAACCCTCAGCACCACCAGGTTGGCCGGTAATTCCCCATTTAAAAGCACCAACAAAATTGTCTACAAAACCTGAAAAGAAATTATGATTTAAGTTCTCTTTATTAGGACCCAGAGTATTAGAAACCCAGAGCCAGACAGTAAATGAGCTTTGTGCACCACCCCATCCTGCCTTGCTATCGTGGTCTTTTAACTTTGGCATCTTTATAATGGACTTTATAAAATGAGTAATGGAAATTCTGTACTACATACAAATGGTATAATCTAGTCTTATAACTGTAAAATTATTGCAGCACAGCAGTAGGGGGCAGTGGAATTTATGTTCCCAGAGCTTTTGGTCCTTTTTCTTCCCCAGATGACTGAACCCTCCTGTTGTATGCAGTTATTGTAGCAGATTAACCGCTTCACCTTTGACTTACTGGTACAGTACCTGGCTGCCCAGATGAGAGCGCCCCTAGCTGGGTGGGCATTCTCATTAGTCCTTGGGTGATGTTTCAGGATCCTCTCTTCTTGTGGTTGCACTTGACAGGAGGCGTCCCTTACAGCAAACACTTACATTTAGTTTCTGGACACTGGCTTTAAATTGTGGAGAGGAATGTTGCCATCTTGAGACCCAGATAAAGGACACTGAAGATAGTAGTGCAGAACACATTTGACTTTATTTAATCAATTAAAGTTCATTTAATAAGGTAGTTGCAGCTAGGTCCAGAGATCCAATACACAGTCTTGCAATAATTCCATATGGACATGCCAGTTCTACATTACATTCTACAACTCTTCCAGCTCAGTTTCTCATCCACAGTATGTGAGGATGACTGTAACAGCTGAGCTCCTCCTCCTCTACAGTATGCAACAACAGCTCTGGTCTGTCCTATACAAACATACTGTGGTGACGGCTGGGGCTATGTTAACCCTATCCTATCTGTGCCCACACTTCACACATTTAGCAACAGTTACTTGACCAGTGACTCCCATGCTATTCTCTGTTTCTTTGCTGGGAATTCAGACTGTAGAGAGGTTTGCTATATCTCTGTGACATCCCCGCAGGGCTTAACGGCTATGAGAACCAGATCCATACTATTAAATTCATTAAATACTGTGGTGGTACATCCTCGATCACTACAGTGCCCCCCAGCATTGAAATACTGCACGCTTTGTTTACACAGCCAGTGATTTATAGCTGCAGAGGCTAATCATAACAATTCCTTTTAAGCCATTTCTCAAATGCCAGTACAACACAACCCATGCCAAGGGCCCTTCAGTCTGGAGACTGAATTTATTGTACCTTACAGCTGCACATCTTTGCATGGCCTTTGAAAAGTTTTCTTTCTCTGTCTACCATCTTCTTTTGAACATGTGAGGTCACCCATCAACACCAGGGTCTCTCACGGATCATTGGGAGAATCAGACCCAGACCGGCAAGCCATTGGGGTGAATAGTTCCTTGCAGTACTCGCCCAGTGTTCCCACACCCTCCCAGAGGTCCTGACTTGGTTGGCTAGAACTCTGCTGGGGCCTGAGGGCCCCACCCCTTAAAGGAAAACTACACCCAAAACTTGAAAAAATATATGCTGTGCAGAGTGTTTTAATTTGTATGTGAAGTTCTAGTGTTTCCTTCCCTCTGACTGGTATTCGGAGTTTTTCCTAAATTAGCCAGCTAGCTTTAGGGTAGTTTTATGACCCCTGGAGATCTCCATATCAAATAGGTTTATTGCATTTCTTTGTCCTACAGTGCACCTTGTTTCATGTAATGGTGATGTAGCAGAGCCCATAAATTCAGCAGAAAGCATTGCTTCACAATCAGTTCACAACAATAGAGATGGCTATATTTCAAAATCTGTAGAATTCAGCTTGGTGACCACCCTCATCCTATAGGTTTTACTGTCCTGAAAAACTTTGCTGCTGGTAATTTTTGTCGAGCTTGTAAAGCTTCCAAGATATTTAGTTTGTTTGGCATGTGTGTGCTGATATTTGGGTCTCTCTTTACATCACAGTCATGAGACAAGATGCACTGTGGGAACAAGAAATACAATTACACTATCAGGTATGAAGATCCCCGGGGGTCGTAAAACTAGCATAAAGCTAGCAAACTAATTTGGGAAAAACTCCTAATACCAGTCAGAGGGAAGGAAACACTAGAACTTCACATACAAATTAAAATACTCTGTACAACATATATTTTTTCAAGTTTTGGGTGTAGTTTTCCTTTAAAGGCTGCTCCCTTTGCTGTCACACTTTTTTCTCTTCTTTCTCAGTTCCTTTCTCCAGCCAGCCTTTCAGCCCTCCCAGCCCCATTAAATATGTATATTGTCTAACCCCTATTTCAGCTTCTCTTCCTTCTTTAACCTTTGCCAGGCTGTAGCCCAAGTATCAGACTCAGCATTGGCATTTCTGGCAATCAACACCCTCTCCTTACTGGAAGGAGGGGATTGCTACACATAATTACACTCTGTCATGTGCTTTCGATTTTGTAATCTACCCCAAATACTGTATATAGATGTCCTTCCAAAATGTGAAAGTAATCTAAGGTCTAGGTCCCTTCCCCATGCACCCCCCCAAAAAAAGAAAAAATCACAACCGGTGGACCCTGTCCCACCTCCAGCACTAACCTTTTTCTTCACTTTGCACTTGAGGCTCGAGAAATTCTCCAGCTCTGCCCATTCTGCCGAACAAAGGCCTCAACGTTTTATCATGAGTGAGTTTTTCATTGTGTGAGTTTGATGACTTATTGATGCCTGCAGGCATTCTTGAATATTCACAGTTTGAAGGAAAAAGGACTTCCTTGAAAAGTTTATGGGCAGAAGGTGATGGAGTCAGCGCCCTGCTTGAACTGTTACCCACTCGGTGCAGTCAGACACTGATAATTAGAGTACTTTGAGGAGTGTCCTCGAGAGATATTTAGTAGCAGTAGCAGTAGTAACTTTGTTTATATGGCACCCTTTCTGTGGGGGGGGGGCCTCAGGGCACCTTACAAAACAGACAGTACAACAGAGGTAAAGAAAGCAGAGCTAGTATAACAATAAAAGCCTACGCAGACATCATCATAATAAACAGTAAATAAATAAAATTAGGTAACAGCATCACCAACTAATATACAGACACAGAGGCTATCAAAGGTGTCTGAAGTCCTTCTTAAAAAGGTGTGTTTTTAGACCTCTTTTAAAGGCCTTCACTGATGGGGGGCCTTAGGGCTCTCTGTACTGAATTCCAGAGCTCTGGACCAGCCACTTTGAATGCACTGTGACCTGAGAATTTAAGCCTAGTACTTGGGATTGAAAGAAGACCTACTTCAGCGGAGCAGAGAGGGCATAAGGACCGGTTGGGAGACAGGATCTCAGGCAGGTAGTCATGGCCCAAGACATATAGGGCTTTATACAGTGAAGCCAGCCACGATGCAACGCAGTAGCTTGCAGTAAATGACATGTCACAGAATACTGCCGTGAAAGGGACTTAACTGCCATTGAATTACACTGTTCCCTGCAGCATAGTGCAGCATTTTGTGACATACTGAAGCATTTCTGCGTTGACTCCTGACTGGCGCCGCTGTAGGTTAGTAACCCAACCTTGAAGGCGGCACGCTACTTCAGCAGCAGCCAGTACAGTTCACGCAGGACTGGGGTCACATTTATTTATTTATTTATTACAATCTCGGATAAACCACTTGAACTCAGAGCTCTTTACATAGGTTCCACGCCAGGAGCAAAACATACAACAGGCAGGTGAGGGAAAAAGGAAAAAATTGCACAATGAGAGCAATAACACGGCAAGCAAACAGAAAATTATAAACTGCTACACAATATGATAAGAGAAGTGGAGGTAACACTGTACAAACAAGTTACGATGCCCGAATGGTGAAGACCAAACAGTTGTCAGTTGCGGTGAGGCATAGAAACTATGCTAAGTGCAAGGAGATGTAGGGAGGAGCCCCAGGTACCAGTGCAAGGAGATGCTGTGCAGAATGGGCTAAAAGAGGGGGACGTAAGGTGTGGATGGATAGGAGGAATTAGTCAGTGCGGAGATAGGAGAGGGATGGGAGGGGGGAGCTAGTTGAGAGAGGTGAGGAGTAGGGGGTGAGTGAAGCAGTTGAAAGTATGGTGAAGGAGCTAAGAAGGAGGACCTATCGTTGGCAGTCTCAACGTGCTTCATATAGCATAAGCTCCTTAAGGTGGCCTTTGAAAGTACCCAGCATAGGCAGGCTCGCTATTTTATCCTGAAGGGAGTTGAACCAAAGTGATGCACGGTGGGCAAAAGACCTTTGTCCTTGAGAAATGCGACATCTTGGGGTTATGAAGAACTGGTGCTCAGAGTTGCGAGTGTGCTAAGTGTTGATACTGGGCACCAGGAATTGACAGACCCCAGTCGGAGAGGTACCAAGGCTGATCTTTTTGGCCAGCAGGCAGGTTTGGTATTTTAGCCAGCTATTGAGTGGGATCCATTGTGTGTTGGTGTACAGATCACAGGTGTGAGTAAGCCTATGTGCATCTAAGATTAGCCGGCAGGCTTTATTTAAGGCAGTTTTTAAGTGCCGGAGTGCGGTATCAGTAGCAATGCCATACAGTATATAGGTAGGCCGTAGTACACAGGTGAGCCCACAGAGCTGTGAACAGCTGTTTTAAGGGCTTCAGGTGTAAGACTGTGCTTGTGGTGGTAGAGCAGCCCTATACATTTGTTGATTGCCTTGGCTATGTTGTCTATATGGAGGGTATAGGACAGTGAGTTGTCTAAGGTAATACCCAGGTACTTAAAGTGTTGTACACGTTCGAGAAAGGCCCCATCAACATTAAGTATTGATAGTGGGTGGTGTCGATGTTTATTTAAGGGGCTGGAGAACAGCATGATTTTTGTCTTTTCATAATTCATAATCAACTTATGACCCTTGAACCATTGCTCAAGACAGTTCAAATCACTTGGTAGTTTGTGTTCCAGAACAGCAGGATCAGATCCATCGGTAAAAACGACTGCATCATCAGCACAGAGGAGGATGCAGCACTGACTGGCTTGAGGGAGGTTGTTCAGAAATAAACTAAAAAGAAGGGGACCCAGAATAGACCCCTGAGGAACACCTGAGCTGACAGGTTTGCTGTCCGAGAGAGTAGAGTCTGTCCTGATTTGCTGGGATCGTTAGCCCAGGTAACTGCAGAACCACAAGACTGCCTCGGGTGAGAGGCCTATAGCGGTGAGTTGCTCAGTTAGGAGGGCATGATTAACCGTATCGAATGCCTTTGTTAGGTCGATAAAGATAGCCCCAGCAAGCTGTCAACAATCAAGCAATTTGTGGATAGAGCCTGTGAGTTCCAGAAGAGCTGTGGTGGTGCTATGCCCAGCTCTAAAGCCATGCTGCTCTGGGCAGAGGAGTTTGTACTTGTCAAGGTATTCAACAGGTTGGTCCGCAACTGTTCGTTCTAGTGCCTTCGAGAGTGGTGGAAGCAAAGAGATAGGTCTATAGTTCTCAGTCAAGGCCTGATTCCCGCGCTTATAAATAGAGGTGACTACTGCAGATTTCCATTTTTGAGGGAATACTGCGAGGCGAAGGGATAGATTGAGGATGTGGGTGAGAGGAGACAGGATTTCTTCAAGCATGAGTGAGATTAGTTTCAGGTCAAAAGGTGTCTCCACTGTATCTACTCTTGCCAAGAACCTTCTTAAGATATTTCCTGGCCTCACCAATTGAGATGATCTTGAACCAAAAAAGGGGATGCACAGCGGTCTGTGGGCAAGCAACTGGGGTGCTAGAAAGGAAGAAATCAGAGGGGAGGACATGGCTGAGGTCCGTGAAAGCAAGGTTGAAGGTGTCGGCTAGGGCTTTTGGGTCAAGGATGGGTGAACCATCAGCACTGATCATAGTAGGGGTGGTTTTTGGTTCCCTGCCAGTGACCTCTCTAAGGTTAGCCCAGAATTTTAGACCATCATTCCAGTTCTTGGCCAGAGCTTCCTTGTAGTATAGATTTTTGGCTGTGCGGATGGTTTTGGTGCAGTAAGTCTTTGCTTGCTTGTATAGCAAGGTGTCAGACTGTTTTCCCGCGTCTCTAGCTAGGTGCCAGAAATGGTCCCCCTGCTTCATAATTTTTAGGATATCAGGGCTTATCCAGGGATTGCAATAACCCTTAATTTTACGCTTTTTAAAGGGAGCATGGGTGTTGCAGATAGTATTTAAGAGGGAGATGAATTGTTCCAGTGCTGTATCAATGTCAGATGTTCCAAACACTGTTGACCAGTTAGCATTAAGGAGGTCGACTTTCAGGCAGTCAGGCAAGAGGACTTTGTTTGTAACTGTTCTGGGGGGGGGGGTTAGTATAATTACTGGACCAAGTGAACATGACTGGAGAGTGGTCGCTGATGTCATCTGGGAGGACAGAGGCATGGGAGGTATGCTCAGGCTGGTTAATGAGAACTGAATCATGCAGGGTGCTCGTGCCTGTTCGGTAGTTTGTCCGAGTGGGGGCTTCAATAAGTTGTGTGAAATGGACAGCCTGGATAGTGTCTTTGAAGTGGTTGGCTTCAGGGGCGAGCCAGTTAATATTGAAGTCCCCCAGTAGTATAACCTTGGAGCTTAAAGTTAGGATACTTAGGCAATCAGTGACAGCTTGGAGGCCTTGAGAAGAGTCGTTGGGGATGTAAACAGATTAATGGTGTTGAAGACTTGTTCTGGGCCCCAAGAAGGACCTTAACGGCAATGGCCTGAGCAGGGGACCCGAGGCTAAGCAGATTTTGTTCTATGCCCTGAAGGCTGTCCTTGAGGTACAGTGCACAGCCACACCCTCTTTTAGACAAGCAGTCGTGCCTAAAGATCCTGTAGTCCGGAAGGCTGATGGCCTCATCTGGAATCCTGGGAGTGAGTCAAGTCTCTACAATGGACAGCACATCAGGATTGTGGAGTGCAACCCAGGCCAGGAGGTTATCAAATTTTGTTGTCAGACTGCAGATATTTAGGGAAGCAAAGGTAAGTGTGCCAGTTCTCTGTGCAGACGTCCCATAGTTTGGGGGGGGCAGGGTGGATGTTACCAGAAAGTAGAAGCAGCAGAAGGGCCAGTCTGAACAAGTAACTTTTGAGGTGTTTGAGGTTGATATTACGATGTTTCCTAGGGCATTTTCTCTCATTATTCTTATTCACTAGTAGGATCAGGTTGAGAAGAGATGACGGAAGGGGAGGCGATGATCTGGTCCACTGGGACCAAGACCAGGTATGCCATAAAACATTGTGCGGCCTGCAAGCAGGGGGCAGGTCGGAGTGAAACACCGATGTAATGGTGCATTAGGCTTTGCCTTGAGTGTGTCCCAGTCTGAGGGGGGCTATCACGCAGGTTCCACATATCAGCCCCATGTAGCAAAGAGGAGGGGCAGAAGTAGTAGTGGCATTAGTTTAGCTAGCAACAGCATTATATGGTAGTGAGGGGGTGAAGCCTAAAACTGTGCCAGGAAAGGCGGTAGGCTAGACGTGTGTGTGTGTATATATATATATATATATAGAGGCTGGGACATAAGAGGATCAGGGTAAGAGAGGAAGAGATAGCACCTGACGTGAGCTGGATAGCGAGGGAGAAGATCGAGAATGTCTTGACCAGAATGAGTGTAGCAGAAGGAGGCCTGCTTACCAAGGCTGGCCGGAGTTGTGGCACAGCTGGGGATGACTAGAGAAGGATGATCCAATCGGCAGTGAGATGGGACTGGCTGAAAGGTAGGTGGGAGGAGGTGTATTTAATAGCAGTTGGGGTGGGGTGGGTGGGAAAAATTAAAACAGAGAGCGATTCAAACTAGAGTAGAATGAGCCTCAAAGATCTACACAGGAGAACCAAGGAGTGCTGTTTTAAACCGGCAGCCAATCGCAGTGGTCCTGTGTCAATAGCAGTCCAATCAGCACTCGGCTAAAGAAAGAAGCAGCCAATCCGGCGAAAAGCCGTGAAGTCTTGGTGTCCCAGGGACATATCTTGAGTGTAGCCGGGAACTGATGCCCCGAGGGTGGGCAGGAGAGGCACGTCTGTCTGGCTTTGTTTTCAGCATGGCCCCGGTTGCACAGGCGTAGCCCTGTTCATGGGCAGGATTACTGTGGGGGAGAGAGTGAAGGTTAGATGGGTAAAATCCAAGCTCGGATGGGGTGGCACAGAAGAAACAAAAGCTGAGGGGTGGGCGTGTCAGAGGTATCAGGTCACAGACGGGAGGAGGGGGTGGCTGAAAGTACTGGCGCCTCAGTAGATTGACGCTACAAAGGGAAAACAAAAGGGAAAGCAACAGATTCAGCCGAAAAGCAAATCGGCTGGCAAAATTAGCAGGACAATTCAGGTGTTGTGTGTGTGATGCTGCCACAGGCGTGAGCTGTGAGCATAAGAAAGGCAGAATGTGAGTACCGATAGAGTGCAGGGACCCTTGCTACCTCGAATCACCAAGCACAGGGTTTAGGAGTGAGCAGCAGGTATGGGGCTTAGAGATGAGGGATGAGAGACAGCAGAGTAACTAGACAGTATAGGCAGGGAGGTAAGGGAGAGGAATCGAGGAGGGAAATGCAGCTTGGAGTATGCAGTACATCAAAAACAGGCAAAATAAATGCAGTAAAACAGGGTTAGCTAAAATTACAATGGTTAGTTGCAGGCTAGAGAGACATTCCTAGACACATTTCAGTTTCGGCAGTGACTCCATCTACTAAGTGTATTCACCCACACATTCCGGATCACCCAGTTTTGCTATTCTAAACAGTTGCAGCTGTTTTGTGAAAAAAAAAAGAAAAATAGAAAAATTGCAGAGAAACAGAGAGCAATTCAAACTAGAGTAGAATGAGCCCCAAAGATGTACACTGGAGCCCACCAGAGAGCCAAGGAGTGCTGTTTTAAACCAGCAGCCAATCACAGGCAACCTGTGTCAGTAGCAGTCCAATCAGCACTCAGCTGAAGAAAGAAGCAGCCAATCTGGTGAAAAGCCATGAAGTCTGGGTGTCCCAGGGACGTAACTTGAGTGTAGCCGGGAACTGATGCCCCGAGGGCGGGCAGGAGAGGCATGGTCGTCGGCCTTTGTTTTCAGCATGACCCCAGCCACACAGGCATAACCCTGTTCATGGGCAGGATTGCTTAAGTGTAGCTGGGAACTGATGCCCCGAGGGCGGGCAGGAGAGGCATGGCCACTGGCCTTTGTTTTCAGCACAGCCCCGGCCGCACAGGTGTAGCCCTGTTCACGGGCAGGATTGCTTGAATGTAGCCAGGAAGTGATGCCCTGAGGGTAGGCAGGAGAGGCACGGCCGTCGGCCTTTGTTTTCAGCAAGGCCTTGGCCACACAGGTGTAGCCCTATTCATGGGCAGGATTGCTGTGCAATGACAGGTCCTATTGTAGGTAGACCTGTCCGCAACCTAGCTGCTGTGTTCTGCACTAGTTGCAGGTGACATAAGATGCATCCATCACCCCTGCGGTAGAGGGTATTACACTAGTTGAGCCCCAACATCACAAATGCATGCACTAGCATTGGCAGGTGTCCAATTACTTGTTTTCTGTTGCACTGCAAGTTAGTGATAAACACACTGTGAGCAGTACAGTCCTTAACTCTCAATCGTTTGTCACCCCAATGAGGGACAAAGTTAGAGAAAATGTCTCTTCATTAGTGTGGATGCAGACATAGCCACGCCTAGACCCAATTTTAAGTACTGACCCCCCCAGCTTGCTCCTCACCAGCCTAATTGTTCTCTCTCTTATCCCCCTGTCTTATCAACACTAGGCCCATCCATCCCCTTATTCTTCCTTTCCCAACCTCGGATAGGAGCTCACTACCCTGGGTTGTGACATCCTACCATGCCCCGTACTTTATAGCATTCAATCCCGGGGCTCACACATACTCCTTTTCTCCATCCACCTTCTCTACATCCAGCTTACCAACTCCTTTCTGTGCACCGTGCCCTCCTAGCCTTTCTCCCTACTTCCTCCTCTTTCCCTACCTTCACCTCTACCTGGTGTATAGTTTTATTTTATTTTTTCTTCGTTACTTCCTCCTGCAACCTTAGATAACCTGCTTTATCTTCCTATAGACACTTCTATGTATGTAAATACTGTGTAATCTGTACAATATCTGTATAATTCTTGTACATATGAACTTCTTTTTCTTCCTCTCTGTAAAGAGTATTATCTGTATTGCCTTGTAAATACCTGTGTTGACCTGTATATACAATTGTTCATGCTCCACCCAGGTCCATCTTGCAAATGAGCTTCTGCTCAACGATGAATGCCTGGTTAAATAAAGACTTGATTGATTGATTGATTGACTGTCTGCAATCTACAATAGATATAAGAAATCCTTCACTTATGGGAGGAAAAAAGGTACACACTTGTTAAAGAAGTAACAGCTAGAATTTATTTTACATACGTACAGTACAAACATACGCTCCACGATAGACAGTGGGCAGTTGGCTGGTCCAGCTACCCCACCTCATCCTACTCTGGTTGTGTTGTGCAATGCCAGGTCAGTGAGGAACAAGACTGCTATAATGGCGGACTTGATATCCTCAGGTGACCTGGCTTGCATCATGGAGACATGGTTGGATGAAAATGCCACCCCCATTTTGGAGGTGGCAATCTCGGCTGGGTACTCCATGATACACAGCCCAAGGGAGGATCACAGGGGCGCGGGGGGGGGGGGCATTTATTTTAAATCTGCCCTGAACCTCACGGTGTTACCTGTAGGTCATATGTGATCTTTTGAGTGTGTGGCCACTTGAGGGGGTGTGAGCTTCAGGGTCCTTGTGCTCTGTCGTCCCACTGGTGTTGATGGGGACTTTTTATGGGAGAGCGAAGAGCTCATCATCGGCCTGGTGTTGGAGTCTCCCAGGTGGTTGATCTTAGGGGACTTCAATGCCTGGGTCGATGGCGGGCTCTCGAGTTTTGGGAACGATCTCCTGGGGAGCATGGGGGCCCTGGGCCTACAGCAGAATGTAACAGCGGCAACACACTTGGGCAGCCACTCTCTGGATTTTTTTTTTTTCAGGATTAGTTATAAACGACTTCAGAGTAGATCTGGTGTTTTGGTCGGATCGTAGCAACGTGGGGTTCATGTTCAGAGGCCCCCCCAGTTGGTCTGCCCCTGTGGAGAAGGTCCAGTAATGCCCGCTAAGAGGAGTTTCCTCTAGGAGACTCTTGGCGGTACTGGACCTATCGAGTGTTGGGGTAGCTTGTGTGGTGGGGACTGATAGAACAGTGGTAGTCTATAATAGGGCTGTCACGGCGGCCTTTGACTCCCATCACACCCATTCATGTCTGCCCCTTGTCTACTTGCCGGAGACCTCCTTGGTTTGATGAGGATCTCCGGGGTTTAAAGACTAAGGGGCGGAGGTTAGAGAGGCGCTGGAGGAGAGCCAACCTGCCCGAGGACAAATTGGCCCTGAAGTCGCATTATGTCGACTGTCAGGGGGCAATCCCCCATAAGTAGGCTAATTATTTGTCTAGGGGGATTGCTGTGGCAAGGAACAGGCTGGCTCAGCTTTTCTGCACAGTAGATGGGCTTTTACACCCTGCCTCTCTCTGTGTAGGGGGAGCAGGATCTAGCACTAGGTGCGAGGAGCTGGCTGTGTTCTTCACCGACAGAGTGTCCTCGATCAGGGATGAGGTCTCCTCGAGTGCTTCTCGAAAGGGATGCAGAGCCTGGCCTAAGTTGTGCCGAAACACTCCTCCTGTCTGGGATGAGTTTGAGCTGGTTGGGGTGAAGGAGGTGATTGAGATAGTCTCAAAGCTGCAGCCAGCACAATATGATCTAGACTCGGGTCCGACCCGACTTTTGCTTGGATATGTGGACCTAATCGGACCTGTGGTTACTGAGGTTGACTGGAGTTCCTTGAGGAGTGGGGTCTTCCCATTGGCTTTGAAAAAGGTCTTGGTTAGACCCCTTTTGAAGAAACCCTCTTTGGACTCAGACTGCCTTAGCAACTACAGGCTGGTCTCGAACCTCCCATTTTTAGGGAAGGTTATTGAGAAGGTGGTGGCCATCCAGCTTGAGAGGCATCTTACCTCTTCCTCCATCTATGAGCCTTTCCAGTCTAGGTTTCATATGGGGCATACTATGGAGACTGCCCTGGTGAGGGTGCTTAATGATCTCCTGATGGTGAGGGATAGGAGAGACCGTGCCATCTTAGTCTTCCTAGACCTCTCTGCGGCATTTGACACTGTGGACCATGAGGTGCTGCTCGACCGTGTCCGATTCTGGTGTGGCCTGTCCAGTAACGTCATCAACTAGTTTAGGTCATACCTGACAGGCAGAGTGCAAAGGGTGACAATGGGGTTAGCCTCATCTGACCCGAAGCCTCTGTGCTGTGGGGTTATGCAGGGGACGGTCTTGTCGCCCGTGTTGTTCACTGTGCACATGCTGCCATTGGGAGACATTATCAGGTGGTACAGGCTGGGTTTTCACTGTTATACAAATGATACCCAGCTGTACTTGTCCTGTACACCCAATATCCAGGTGTCGGCCTCTGTTTTTAACACCTGCCTCGAGGAGATCCAGTCTTGGATGACTCAAGACAGAGGTACTAGTGGTGGATCCAGGTTGTCGGGGCAGAGGAGTGGGTGTGGGATCTCCCCCCAGCCTAGTGTTGGGGGTGTTCCCCTTGCCCTGTCTAGACAGGTGAAGGATTTAGGCTTGACCTTGGGTGACGGCCTGACGCTTGATATGCAGGTGTCAGCCATGGTCAAGAGTGGATTCTACCATCTGAGGAATATTGCCCAAATCCGAGCCTTGATCCCAGCTGAGAAACTGACTATGCTGGTGCATGCTTTCACCACTTCCAGGCTGGACCATTGCAATGTCTTGCACCTAGGGTTATCTGGAGGCAACCTCTGCAGGCTACAGCTGGTGCAGAGTACGGCGGCAAGGTTATTGTCAGGGGTGAGATGGTGTGATCATATCGCCTCGGTTCTCTGCGGACTGCACTGGCTGCCGGTCAGGTGGAGGACTGTCTTCAAGGTAGGGCTCCTGACCTACAAGACCCTGCATAATTGGGAACCTGTCTATCTGCAGGATCTCCTTGTCCCCTACCATCCGCCCCGGGCACTCAGTTCTACTGGGGGAGGCCTCCTTAGAGTTCCCAGGGCAAGGTTACAGCATTCAGGGGACAGGGTGTTCTTAGTGGCCACACCTACCCTGTGAAACTCATTTCTGGCTTATGTGAAGGCGGTTCCCTCGTAAAAGCCTTTAAAAAGGGGTTAAAAACCTATCTGTTCCAGCAGGCTTTTACTGACTAACTAGTGGTCTGTTTTAGGATAGACAGATGAATTTTAATGCCGCCCTCAGTTGCACTGTTAAGTGTATATAGTTGTATGTTACTGTATAATTATCATACTGTTGTTTGTGTTGTTGTACAGCACCCAGAGTCTTTGGAAATGGGCACTTTTACAAATAAAGTATCTATCTGTACGGAGAAGCCAGCAGAAGAAGGTCCATTTGGTCTGTCTTGTCTGCTCGTGTTGCAAGGTCCACAGCTTGAGCTACTCTTCCTGCCCTCCCTTCTCATTCCTCCCATCCTCCCTACCCATGATCCTTACCTTCCCTTTTGACAGGAAAGGTTTGCTCCTGGGAGCATCTTACATTTTTTAAGACGTTTAAGAACCTGCAGCACTCGCTTGTATTTTTTTTTTATTCTTTATTTTTTATTGTTTTTAATATAGTTATATATATGACAGCAGGAGTTCATCTATACAGTATTGCTCTTTTGTCTTACAATACATGCAATGTTCTTCGGGATGGCAATTCATGTTTCTACAACATCATTCTGTTACATATCAAATGACACTAGATCAAAATTCATATCCGGTCCTCTGGACGAGCCAGTGGCGGTGACCCAGGAGATGTGGAACGCTCCCTCCAGGCATCTGCTCCCAGCTCCTGCCCAAGCAATTGCAGTGCTCTGTCCCCCAGCCTCCGCTAGGGGGCAAACAGGCACCCACAGTAGAACCCCCAGGAGAAGGAGAGCAGTCCATTGGACGCTCAGTCCTTCAAACAACATGAAGTCTTGCTATATTATGATAATTGCAGTTTGTCCCACCATTAGAACTGCTCCGGAGGTGAAAGAGTTAACTCCCATTCTAAGAATGGAACTTGGAGCGCAAGCTCGGTTAGAGAAGCTCTGTCTGGGTTATTTCAAACCCAAACTGTCAGATTCTTTACTCCGCCTCACTGAACAGTCGCTCTGGAGATTTCTCCTACTGCTCGGTTCATTTCTCGGTTTAAACAGTGTTTTCTCGGTTCAAATCAACCGAGAATATTATTATTTTAACCGCAAAACCGATCAGTTCAAGCTCTGTCTGTGGTATCGTAAGTAATTACAGTTTATTTTCTGTGTGGAACTTGTAAATGTTATCAGTTCGGTTTCGAACCGATCAGCTTGTTTTAAAACTTGAAATTTAAGGTTTTAGAGAGCGGTTCGGTTCTAAAAAGCAGTTTCATACGTTTTTCAAGACCGGTAACCGCGGTTAGGAACCGATAAGGGTGTCTTGCCTGGCACTGCCGTTTAAAAGGGCAAGTTTTTTGGTTAGGCTGGCATTATGTCTGAGAAACCCAAAAGAAAAACCGGGCCCACTGGGTTTCAACACTGTGATGTCTGTGGGGAAGTCTTTGCCAAGGCTGACCCACACACCACATGTGTATATTGTCTGGGGTTTGACCACCTCAATTCAGACTGCCAGATTTGTAAAAATTTCCCTGCAGCCACCCTGGATAAGAGAGTTGGCAGGCTCAGGGAACGCGAGGCCAAAAGTCCAGCTGACCGGTGGCCAGCCCGGTTCGGGTGCCAACCGAACCGGAGGGAGTGCCTCTGACCAGGGCAAGACTTCCTCGGCAAACGTAAGCTGGCTCGGAGGGCCAGTTCCAGTAAAGAAAACAAGAAAATCAGCAGGTGTGGAGCCCAAAATTCCTTCTCCAACTGCTGCAGAGATAGCAAGAGCTATTCAGATTGTCCAGTCACTTTCTCCGGTTCCGTCGAACTGCCACTGTCTGGTAAAAGGTCGGTTCAGTAGGTTCCACGGTTCAGGAATATGATGTTGAAGAGTTTTATGAACCAGAGTAGGGGAGGATGATTATGAACAGTATGAATGTGACTTGGAGGGTCTGGGTGTGCCATCTCCCCAGACAGACCTTTTGAATCTCCCTTCGCTTTCTGAGTCCCCTCTCACTTTATGTTTTACAAAAGTTGCTGAAACCCTCCAGCTCCCATTGGAGGAAGCTGTGGATGAGCAAGAGGAACCTGATTTTGTAGAAATGATGGCTATTCCAGAGTCTAGGAGATTGTCTATTCCCTTGCATAAATCATTTAGGAAACAAACAATAAAAATTTTAAAACTCCTAATTCTGTGCCTCCTGTGGACAAAAGATGGACAGGAGGTACACTCTATCAAGGTCCTGATACAGAATTCCTTTCACAGCAATGCAGTCACGTTGGTGTGGTTCAGGCTGCAGCCTGTGATAAAGCTAATATTCCCTTGGCTTCACATCCTCCTGACAAGGATTCCAGGAAGATTGATGCCATAGCTAAAAAACAATACATGGCAGCGTCCTTGGGACTCAGGCAAGCAAATTACATGGCTTATGTAGCAAGGTATCAAAAATCTAGATGGGACACTGTCATGGCTTTGGCCAAACAGGCCTCTGACCAGCTTGCTAATGAGCTGGAACAGGTGGCTGCTGATGGCATTGAGGCATCTAAGGTGCTGTTCTGCTTCTGTGGAATTTAATGATGTATCCTCTAGAGTCATGGCTACGTCTGTAGCTTTTCAGAGGTGGCCTGGCTCAGGTGTACTAGCTTGTCACAGGATACCCAGACTAAGGCTATGGATTTTCCGTAGTTGGAAATTCTCTGTTTGGGGAGCAGACAGAGAATTATATGAAGAAAATGGATGAATATAGGACTACCTATAAGAGTGCTCAGGCTAAGGAGCGGCAAGTCACTCCTCAGAGGCAGGCCCCCAGGGGTAGAGGTAGGCCTTTTCACAGGCCTTTTCACCAAACCCAGGCCTCCTCTGCTTATGTTCAGAGGGGGTTCTTCAGAGGGAGACGCAGACGGGGTGTGGGCAGGCCTGCTCCCACCCCTCAGCCTAAAGCACCTGCCAAACAGACACCCTGATGGGGTGCCCAGGGCCGATTCTCCTTTACCTGTAGGGGCAGGTTGGCTTACTTCATTCAGAACTGGGTGTCTCTAACTTCAGACAAGTGAGTCCTGGAAGTAGTAAGCCAGGGTCTGGTTCTCAGCTTCAAAAGTTCCCAAAGATGAGAATCAGATCTTTCCATCTGCAAACTCTTTAGAGACCTTTACTTTAGAAACAGAAGTCTCAACCCTCCTGGCTCTCAGAGCTGTAGAAAGGGTTTCTCCCCTACACCAGGGCAAGGATCTGTACTCCAGATATTTCCTTACCCCAAGAAAGACAGGAGAATGGTGGCCCATTTTAGACCTGAGATATCTGAACAAACACCTTTTGAAACCAAAGTTCAGAATGGTAACTCTGGCAATGATTTTACCTCTCTAAGGCCAGGGACTGGCTAGCCTCCTGGACCTCAAGGATGCCTATTTTCACATCCTAATCAGAAGCTCCCCAAAGTACCTCAGATTCGAACTGCCTTCAGGTCACTACCAGTTCAGAGCAATGCCCTTCGGCCTCACCTCTGCCCCAAGGTATTCACAAAATGTCTGGCAGTAGCAGTTGCTCATTTAAGAAGGCAAAGGATTGCTGTCTTTCCTATCTGGACGACTGGCTCATTGTAGGCCAGTCCCCAGAACAGGTAAAATCTCACCTGCAAGTTACCCAGCCAGCTGCTCACCTCCTGGGCTTCTTGCTCAATCTTCCAAAGTCAGTTCTGGAACCAGTTCAGGTGCTCACCTTCATAGGTGCAGAATTGACTCAAAGCAGGCCAGAGCCTTCCTACCCTTAGAGAGGGTAAGGAACTTGGTGGCTCTGGCCTCTCCTCCACTCTGCAGGTCTCGACCAGCACAACACTTTGCAGCTCCTGGGGCACATGGCTGCGTCCACAGCTGTAGTGCAAGGAGCAAGATTTCAGATGAGGGACATTCAGTTTCACTTGAGAGCCTTTTGGTCTCAGAGAAGAGACCCCTTTCCAAGTTGGTCCCAGTGACCCGAACCCTGATCCAGGCCCTCCAGTGGTGGCAGGATCAGAGCAATTTAAGACTGGGGTCCCTTCATTCCTCTGTCTAACTCCTTGACCCTCACTACGGATGCTTCCCTCCTGGGGTGGGAGCCCACATGGGCACCTCTCCACTCAGGGAGTGTGGTCCCCTCAGGAATCTCTGCTCCACATCAATTTGCTGGAACTCAGAGCTGTCTTTTAGCACTTCAAGTGTTTTCTCGTCTGTTCAGAACAAAGTGGTACAAGTCAGAACAGACAACACCACAACAATGTGGTACATCAACAAGCAGGGGGCACTCGGTCTTGACCTTGTGCACCGAGGCAATGAAGTTGTGGTCTCTGGCCTATTCCCTGAACACTTCCCTCATAGCAGTTCACCTTCCAGGAAAGGACAATGTCCTAGCAGATGCTCTCAGCAGGATTTCCCAGGGCCATCACGAATGGTCTCTGGATCCTCAAGTACTGGGGATAGTTTTTGCCAGATGGGGCACCCCTCAGATAGATCTTTTTGCAGCCCCAGACAATCACCAACTTCCACTGTTCTATTGCAGGCCCCCAGTGTTGGGCTCAGTCCCCCTGGATGCCTTTCTCCTAGATTGGGAAGGGTAGTTTCTTTATGCCTTTCCCTTCCTCTCCTATTCAAGGTGCTAGTCAAAATCAGATCCCAGCCTTGCAGGGTGATTCTGATTGCCCCAGATTGGGCCAGGCAGCCCTGGTACCCTCCTTCTGTCCTAGCAGTCCATCTTCCCTGTGTCTCCCCAGGAATCACAACCTGTTAACCTGTGCCCAGGGGAGAGTTTGGTATCCAACCTGAAATCCCTCAACCTCAAGGCCTGGCTCTTGAGGAGTTAGAATTGCTGACCTACACCTTTCTCAGGGTGTTCTTGAAATCTAAAGGCTTCTAGGAAGCCTTCCAGTAGGGCTTCTTATAATTCTAAGTGGAAAAGGTTTTCCATTTGGTGTTCTGGAACCATATTTCCCGAATCTGCTGATTTGCCCATTGTTTTGGACTATATGGTCCATCTTAATTCTTTGGGCCTGAGACCAGCTACCCTGAAAGTACATTTGGCAGCTGTCTCTGCTTTTGTGTCAGCAGGAAAGCCCTCCTCTCTTTCTGCTCACCCTGTATTTTCCAAGTTTTTTAAAGGATTACTTCATACTAATCCACCTTTTAGGGATCCGGCCCCTGCCTGGGACCTTAATGTTTGCATTGCCCAGTTAATGCAACCCCCTTTTGAACCTCTGTCTTCTGCAGAGCTTAAGTACTGAACTTGGAAAACTATTTTCCTAGTGGCTATCACTTCTGCCAGGCGCATAAGTGAGTTGCAAGCCTTGTCAGTAGAAACTGACTTTATTTCTTTCCACAGGGATAAGGTAGTCCTCAGGAATAACAGGAAGTTTTTGCCTAAGGTGGTTTCAGATTTCGATCTTAATCAATCTAGCTCCCCTCCAGTGTTTTTCGCTGAACATTCCTCCTCTGGCGAGAGGAGATTGCACAGTTTAGATGTTAAGAGGGCCTTAAGTTACTATATAGAACGTACCAAGGGTCACAGGTTTGAATCCCTCCAACTTTTTCTCACTTATGGTGAGGTCGGAAAAGGGAGACCTGCCACTAAGAGATCAGTTGCCAGGTGGATTGTCTCTTGTATCCAATTTTGTTATCAGAAACTGGGGAAAGTTCCCCCCTCTGGCCTGAGGGCTCATTCTACCAGAGGTACAGCCGCGTCTCTAGCTGCTGCCAGAGACATCCCTATCTTAGAGATATGTCAAGCAGCTACCTGGAAAACGGTACACACTTTCACCAAGCATTACTCCCTGGATGTCCAGGCCAGGAGAGATGCTCGGTTTGGCACAGCTGTGCTTCAGAGCCTATTCCCTAAGTAGGTTCTGTCCCTCCTCCATGGAGGTACTGCTGTGTAGTCTGCAATTGTCATAATATAGCAAGACTTTATGTTGTTTGAAGAAAAATTACTCACCTTAGTAATGTTGTTTCTTCTAATGGAGTCTTGCTATTATGAACCTCCCAACCTGCCCTCTCAGAACTTCTACTTGGGTATGGGGTGGGCAGCCTTGTGTGTGGCTAGTTATGCCCATTATATGTTTTCCACCCCTTCTTGGGGTTTTGGGGTGTGGTGTTTTTATTTTATCTTATATTATTGCTTATATTATATTATTACTTCTGGTCCCCTGACTTGAGTCTTTTGTTGGGACCAGGAATATGTTAATAGTCAGGTAGCCAGTTGGCTAGTGTAGGTTACAGCTTCACACAGACCTTAGTGAGTTTTGCTCGTAAAGATCTGACAGTTTGGGTTTGAAATAACTCAGACAGAGCTTCTCTAACCGAGCTCGCACTCCAAGTTCCATTCTTAGAATGGGAGTTAACTCTTTCACCTCCGGAGCAGTTCTAATGGTGGGACAAACTGCAATTGTCATAATATTGCAAGACTCCATTAGAAGAAACAACATTACTAAGGTGAGTAATTTTTTTCTTCTCCTCCCCTGCTGACCTCCGATGACCCATGCTCGTTCCCGAACCCGGGTCACCAGCGTGGAGCGAGGTAACGCGTCCAGCACCTCAGTGCCACCAGGCCGGCCAAGGGGCCGAAGGTTAGAGAGGCGTTGGAGGAGATCTAGCTTGGTGGTGGACAAATTGGCCTTGAAGTCACAGTATGTGGACTATCAGGGGGCAATCTCCCGTAAAAAGGCAGAGTTTCTGTCTAGGGAGATTGCTACAGTGAGAAACAGACCAGCTCAGCTCTTCTGCACAGTGGACAGGCTTTTACATCCTGCCTGTCTGGGTGTTGGAGGGGTAGGTTCGAGCACAAGGTGCGGGGAGGTGGTTCTGTTTTTTGCTGACAAAGTTTCTGCCAACAGGGCTGAGGTCTCGTCGAACGTCTCTCGAAAGGGCTGCGGGGTCCAGCCTGAGTTGAGGTGGAGCACTCCTCCTGTGTGGGATGAGTTTGAGCTGATTGGGGGTTGGGGAGGTGGTAGAGATGATATCTAGGCTGTAGCCAACCCACTGTGATTTAGATCCAGGTCCAATTCGCCTTTTGGTGGAATGTTTGGACCTGATTGGTCCTGTGATTGCTGGGGTAGTCTGGAGTTCATGAAGAAGTGGGATCTTTCCTTTAGCCTTGAAAGAGGCTCTGGTCAGACCTCTTTTGGGAAAAAACATCTTTGGACCCAGACTGCCTCAACAATTGCAGGCCTGTTTCGAACCTCCCATTTTTAGTGAAGGTTGTAGAAAAGGTGGTGGCCATTCAGGTGGAGAGATATATTGCTGCTTTCTCCACCTATGAGCCTTTCCAGTCTGGTTTCTGAGCATGGCATAGTACAGAGACTGCCCTGGTGAGGGTTCTTAATGACCTCCTAATTGCAAGGGACAGAAGGAACCGTACCATCTTGGTCCTTCTAGACCTTTCTGCGGCTTTGGACACAGTCGACCATGAAGTGTTACTTGACCGACTGTGGTTTTGCTGTGGCCTGTCCAGAAATGTCATCAACTGGTTCAAGTCATACCTGACTGACAGAGTGCAGAGGGTGACCCTGGGAATCGCCTCATCAAATCCAAAGCCTGTGTGCTGTGGTGTTCCGCAGGGGTCGGTCTTGTCGCCTCTGTTGTTCACTGTGTATATGCTGCCACTGGGGGACATTATTAGACGGTACGGTCTTCGTTTCACTGCTATGCATATGATACCCAGCTGTACTTGTCTTGTGCTCCCAATAGCCAGGTGTCAGACTCTGTATTTAATAGCTGCCTTAAGGAAATCCAGATATGGATGACTCACAATTAGCTGAAGCTTAACCCAGACAAGACTGAGGTACTGTGGTGGAGCCAGGTAATCATGGCGGGTGGGGGGTGTCATTACCCCCGACCTTGTGCTGGGGAGGTGCCATTAGCCCCCTCTAGGCCGGTGAAGAATTTGGGAGTAATCCTGGATGGTGGTCTGACATTTGATGCACAGGTGTCAGCTGTGGCGAGAAGTGGGTTTTATCATCTAGGGAATATTGCCCGAATTCAAGCTCTGATCCCGCCTGATGACCTGCCCACACTGGTACATGCTTTCGTCACTTCCAGGTTGGACTACTGCAATGCCCTGTACCTGAGGATATCTGGAGGCAACCTCCACAGATTGCAGCTGGTGCAGAATGCGACAGTGAGATTATTGATGGGGGTGAAAAGATGTGAACATATCACGACGGCGCTCCGTGAACTGCACTAGTCCGGTGGAGGGTTGTCTTCAAGATAGGGCTGTTGACCTGTAAGACCCTGCAAGAAAGGGGCCCAGTCTATCTGCAAGAACTCCTTGTGCCGTACCGCCCAACCCGGGCTCTCTATTCTGCCGGGGTTGGCCCCTTGAAGTTCCCAAGGTTAGGCTGCAGCATTCGGGTGATAAGAGCATTTGTGGCAGCTGCGCCTACCCTGTGGAACTCCCTGCCTGGTTATCATAGGGAGGCCCCCCTCAGTAGAAGCCTTTAAGAAGGACTTTAAGGCTTATTTATTCAGTCAAGCCTTCAACTAAGGGTGTTTTAAAAATAGCAGTATTTGCTTAATTGTTAGTTAAGCTGTTGCTTCCAGTTGTATTTTATGTTGTTGTTTTAAATTTGTTCTATTCTATTTTTAAAGATGTTTTATATGTTATATGTATTGTATTGTACAGCACCCGGAGTCTCTGGAGATGGGTGCTATATAAATAAAATGTCTGTCTGTCTGTCTGTCTATCTATCTATCTATCTATCTATCTATCTATCTATCTATCTATCTATCTATCTATCTATCTTATCTATCTGTCTATCTAATCACTTTTACCAGGTGAGTAAACTACCATTGCGGGGGATAATCTCTGAGGCACTCCATACTCCTTACACCTGGGTAACGATTTAAGTAGCAGTACCCCGAAATATTAGGGTGGGTAGTCGGTCAATGTTTTTTTGTGTTCGCTGTAGCGGCTAGTAGCACTGCTCTACCAAAGTTGGCCTTTGCATCCATAGATACATCTACTCTGTAGTGTCTAGTAAAAGTATGTGGGGATGCCCAAGTGGCGGCTGCACAAATTTCATCCACTGACGCCATGTTTCTTTCTGCCCAACATGTGGCTATAGCTCTGATAGAATGGGCTTTAACACCGGTGGGTGGATCATGATTTGTTGCCTTATATGCTTCAGTGATTGCTGATTTTAGCCAAGTGGTTATGGTGGATCTTGTATCTACCTGTCCCTTCCTGTGACCCTGAGTGATAATAAAGAGTTGATCTGTTTTTCTTATATCTGCTGTCCTGGTGAGGTATGTCGAAAGTACCTTCTTCATTCCCAGTTGTTGGAGTTGAGGTTCTTGGTCCACCTCTTTCGCTGGCATGAACGCTGGGATCTCGATGTTCTGCTTAGAATGGAGTGTTGTACTTATCTTGGGTGTGAACGAGGGAATAGTTCTTAAAGTAATTTTGTTCTCATGGCAAACTAGAAAAGGTGCTCTGCATGATAGTGCTTGTATTTCACTGATGCACCTGGCTGAATAAATGGCTACTAGCAGTATAGTTTTCAGTGTTAATCATTGTAGAGAGACTGTCTCCAGTGGCTCGAATGGCGTGTCTATCATTGCCCTGAGTACCAGGGTGAGGTCCCATGGGGCTGTCCACTGCCTGATTTTTGGGCAGAGATTGGCTGTTGCTTTAAGAAATCTTATGATGTCTCTGTGTGTCCCTGGAGTTGTTCCTTCTATCGGGTCCCTGGCTTCCCCAGCTGCTGCCACCTGCACTCATAGAGATGATGGCGATCACCCCTTGTCCAGACCTTCTTGGGGGAAAAGTAGAATATTGGCTACTGTTGCAGTTAATGGGTCTATCTCTTTCTCTGTGCACCACCTGTGGAATACCTTTGAATGTCTTTGGTATGTCAGGGTCATGGAGTTCCTTCCTGAGTTTGCCATAGTGTCGATGACTATGGGGTGGTAGCCTGCTTTCAGCAATCTCTCCCTTTCAGGAGCTAGGCCATCAGTTTGAGGTTTGTCAGATTGGGATGATATATTGGACCCTGACTGAGAATGTCGTGTCTGCATGGTAGAGTCCAGGGGTGATCCAGTGCCATTGCCACAACCATGGTGAACCAGCTTCTCCTGGGCCAATATGGCACAATTAATATCACCCTTGTCCTGGTCCTGCGGATCTTTTTCAGAACCTGTGGAGTTAATGGAATGGGCGGGAAGATGTAGGCTACATAAAAACTTCCCAAGTTGCTGGTAGTGTGTCCACCCTTATGGGTTTGTAATGCTGAAACCGGGAGTAGAACCCAGGACATTGGTTGTTCTTGTGGGATGCCATTAGGTCCATCCCTATTGGGCTCTGGCGGCTGTTGAGGGACTAGAATATCTGTGGGTATAGCATCCATTCTCCCGGGTGAATCATTTGTCGGCTTAGCCAGTCTGCCGTGGTGTTTAACTTGCCAGCTAGATGGATGGCTGTCAGGCTTGCGGAGATGTTTCTGTGCCCAAGGAATAAGCTTTTCTGCCTCTTTTTGCATTGCTCTGCTTTTTGTTCCTCCTTCTTTGCTGATGTATGATACGATTACTTGATTGTCTGACCTAATCAGTACATTCCTCCCTTTTACTTCCCTTGTGAAATGTAGTAATACTTTGAACACTGCTGTTATTTCTAGGACATTTATTGGCAATTTTGGCTCGGTTATTGACCACCTTCCCTGTGCTGATTTGAGGCCGGTCGTTGCCCCCCAGTCTGTTCGGCTGGCGTCTGTGTCTACCTAGATGTCCGTATGTATGTCTAGTGGCATACCTCTTAGTAAATTGTCTTTTCTAACCCCAGTAATGCTCAGAATATTCCTAACTTTATGCAGTAAGCCTGGAGGATTGGACTGCCCAGAGAGAAACACATGCAAGTGATGGAACACTTTGCATGTGAGCATCTTTCAAACACTACCTCTACTAACGGCCGGTGTTATAAACCTCTTCAGATTTTTCTCTTTGCCTGAAAAGTCTGGTTGCTCGAAGTTTTGTTCGTCCACTTTCTCCTGTGTGAAGAAAACTTCAAATACTACTTATATTTTGTTTTCATTTACTGCCTCTACTATTTGTTTTGTATTATTAATCTAGTTTACGGTTAAATTTGTTATTTTTCCCTGGTTCCTCTCGGTTCGGTATAACCGTGGGGGAACCGGGTTAAAATCGGGATTCTCTGATAAAAGAACCGCCTTAGTTATATATTTAAAACTTTTGTTTTATTTTTTGTAACTGATAATTCTCTGTTACCAGAACCGTTGACCTGGTTCTGTACCGCTTCATCGGTTCGGTTCCATCGATTCCTTCTCGGTTCCGGAACTGATCATTTACAGGAAAAAAAAGCTTTTGTTGTTAGCGGTTGGGTGTTTTCTCTTTTTAAACGTCATGTTTGAGAAACCCAAAAAGCGAACTGGTGAACCTGGTTTTAAGAACTGTTCCCAGTGTGGGGAAGTATTTGCTAAAGTAGGTAAACACACTTTGTGTGATATGTTTGGTCTTTGACCACATTAAAGAGGAATGTGAGGTGTGTAAAACATTCCCAGATAAAACACTGGAAAAACACTTTGAAAGGCTCAAGAAAAAGTTTGCAAAGGGTCCTTCTGGCTCTGACCAGCCGATACCCCAAGATTCTGTGGCTGAACCCACATATGCTGCAGTGCCTGCCTGCCTGCCCTGAGATGGACGAAAAAGGCACAAAACTAACAAATGAACCAGCTGACTCTCTGGTTCCTTCTTAAAAAAAGTAAAAAGTTATAGCACACAGAACCCCCACCTGCCAAACCAGGGGCTTCTGTGCCTGCTATGCCTGTACCAACAGCCCAAGAAATTGCTCAGGCCTTTAAAGTAATTCAGTCTTTATGTGCAACAGTTCCTCCTCAGCAGCCTCCTGTCCCTTCCTAGGGTCCCCAGGCTGGCAGCAATGTGCATCCACCTTCTCAAGACAGAGGGGATCAATTTGATAATGATGATAATGAGTACAGTGAAGAGGAAGGACCAACTGAACCAGAAGTGTCCCCTGATCAGGACTTTGGTTGGCCTCCAAGGGTGACTGAGGATTTTCCATCTCACTTTACTTTTATAAGGAAGATGGCAGATGCACTAGACATCTCCACTACCGAACAAGTTGAAGATAAAGAGGAGGTAGAGTACTTAGAGATGATGGGACTGACACCAACAAAGCCTCTTCTCCTACCAGTGTACAAATTCTTTAAGAAGGATGCCTTAATGATTCTCCAAACACCAAATTCCACTCCTCCCATAGACAGAAAATATCAATTGGAGAGGGAAGGATCTGACTTTCTTTTCTCCGATCCAGACCATTGCAACAAGGCCAGGGTTCCTCTGTCCTCACATACCCCGGACAAGGACTCCAGAAAGATTGATAGCATGGTCAACAAAGGGTACCTGTCAGCCTCTCTGGCTATGCGTCAAGCTATCTTCCAGGCATATGCTGCCTAGTATCAGAAGTCACTGTGGCAGTCAGTCCTGGCTATGTCTCAGAAAGCTCCTTCACCCTTGTCAGATGATCTGGCTGAAACTGCCAGGTTTGGGTTAGAGGCAGCTAAGTACTAATTCCAAATGGCTGCTGATGCCAATGACACTGCAGCCAGATGGATGGCGAATACGGTGGCACAGAGGAGGTTTGCATGGTTCAGGGCCACAAACCTTACTCAAGATACCCAGTCTAAGGCCTTGGATTTTCCTTTTGAGGGAAATTCCCTCTTTGGGGAGTCCACTGTGCCATACATGAAGAAGGTGGATGAGTATAAGGCCACTTACAGAAGAAACTCTGCCAAAAAGAGAGCTTCACCATCCAGGGGAGGCCGGGGCAGGTCCTTTTATACCAGGCCTTTCTTCAAGCCAGTGGCCTTACCCAGTACCAGCAGTATCCACAAGAGGGATACTCCAAGGGCAGGGGAAGAAGGGGCTCGAGGTAAGGGTCCCAAGCTCAGCCTCAGCCACAATCAAAACAGACCCCCTGAGCCACAGGCCGCTTCCTCCCTACCTGTAGGAGGCAGACTGTTTCACTTCCTCCATGCCTGGCTGAACAACACCACAGATAAATGGGTTCTGGAGGTAGTGGGTCAGGGTCTGTCTCTGGAATTCAAATCCCCACCTTCTCAAAAAAATCAGAGTATTCAGCTCTTCCTCACTAACAGAAAAAACACTGCTACAGTCAGAGGTTCAAAACCTGCTACAGCTGAAAGCAGTAGAACCAGTTCCAGAGTCTCTGAGGGGAAGAGTTTTTTATTCCAGATACTTCCTAACCATAAAGAAAAGTGGGGAGTGGCAGTCTATTCTCGATCTCAGAGCTTTAAACAAGCATCTGAAGAAACAAAAATTCAAAATGGTAACTTGAGCTGTGATTTTGCAAGTGCTCCGAAAGGGAGACTGGCTGGTATCACTGGACTTAAAGGATGCCTATTTCCACATCCCCATAAGGGATTGTTACCGGAGATATCTCAGATTCAGACTCTCTTTTGGTCACTACCAGTTTTCGACCCTGCCTTTTGGCCTTTCTTTGGCCCCAAGGGTATTCACAACATGTCTGGCTGCTGTAGTAGTACATCTTCGGAGACAAGGTATCACTGTTTTCCCTTATCTGGACGACTGGTTAGTGGTGGGAAAATCCCCACTGTTGGTACAGCAGGATTTAAAAGTCACCCAGGATCTCCTAGAGTCTCTGGGGTTTCTAACCAATCACAAAAAGTCTGCCTTCACCCCTACACAGGTGCTCCAGTTCATAGGAGCAGAAATAAATACCTTGCAGGCCAGAGCCTATTTGTCCCTGGAGAGAGTGCAAAGCCTCCAGTCAGTGGCAAATTCCTTCAGGTTACACAAACCAAAAACTGCACGACAGTTTCTCCAGCTACTGGGCCACATGGCTGCTTTCATAGGCACAGTGCTGGGTTCCAGATTCCACATGAGGGACATTCAGTTCCACTTCAGGGCTCACTGGTGTCAGAAAAAGGACCCTTTTTCAAAACTCATTCCAGTAACAAGGACACTGTTACAGGCCCTCTTGTGGTGGAAAGAGGAATCAAACTTGAGATAGGGAATCCCCTTCCGGAAGGAATTCTCACAACAGATGCATCCCTATTGGGCTGGGGTGCCCATCTAGGGCAGCACACTACCCAGGGTACTTGGTCAGCTGCAGAGTCCCTTCAGCACATAAACTTGCTGGAACTCAGAGCAGCCTTGCTAGCTCTACGAACCTTCTCTGCTCTAGTACAGGGCAAGGTGGTACAGATCAGAACAGACAATACCACCACAATGTATTATATAAACAAGCAGGGAGGCACAAGGTCAGGCCTCTTTGCACAGAAGCCATATGTATCTGGACTCTAGCTTATTCTCTGGGAGTATCCCTGAATGCAATTCGTTTGCGACAACATCCTGGCAGATGCCTTGAGTCAAATCAGCCAGGCCCATCACGAATGGACCCTGAACAGACAGGTGGTACAGGTTATTTTCAGGAGGTGGGGTGCTCCACAAGTAGACTTGTTCACATCCCACCAGAACTGCCACCTGCCCCAGTATTGTTGCAGACCACCACATCAGGGCACACTTCCCCTGGATGCCCTGACCTCAGATTTGTCGGGGAAGTTCCTATATGCTTTCCCTCTTTTTCCTCTGGTTCACAGGATACTGCTCAAGCTCAGATCCCATGCAGCATCACTGATCGTGATAGCTCCAGATTGGCCAAGGTAGTCATGGTACTCTCTTCTGCTCTCCATGTCTGTCACCAAACTGATACAACTCCCTCGCAGGCACAATCTACTGACTTCCAACCAGGGAACTCTGTTGTATCTGAATCTCAATCTCCTTAACCTCAATGCATGGCTCTTGAGGACATATAATATGCAAAATTGAACCTCTCTCAATCTGTCTTAAGCATTTTAAGAGCTTATAGAAAACCTTCTACTATGAAAACCCCAATCTTCTAAATGAAAAAGGTTTTCACTTTGGTGCTCGAGCAGTTCACTGATACCAGGCCAAGCTGGAATTTCAATTGTCCTGGATTATCTCTCCCACTTTCATTCCTCTGGTTTGCAATCCAGCTCTCTGAAGGTTCATTTGGCAGTTGTGTCTGCTTACCTCTCTGCTGGGGCAAGGGTAACCTTAGCTTTGGATCCTATTTTTAAAAGATTCTTCAATGGTCAGAATCATCTACATCCTCCTCACAGGGCACCAGTGCCAACTTGGGATTTGAATGTGTGTATAGCTCAAGTCATGGGCTTTCCCTCTGAACCCATGGCAACAGCTAATCTAAAATATGTCACTCGGAAAACAGTTTTTCTTGTGGCAGTTACTTCTGCAAGAAGAATTAGTGAGGTTCAGGCTCTCGGTATAGATCAGGACTATATCTCCTTTCATAGGGATAAGGTAGTCCTTAGGACACAAAATTCTTTTTCCAAAATAAGTTCTGTGCCCACCTCCAGTGATACTGCTTGGTAGTCTGCATAAAGTTATGAATATTCTGAGCATTACTGGGGTTAGAAGAAAAAATTACTTAACATAGTAATCTTCTTTCATCCCAGTGATGCTCAGATATTCATAACTTCCCCTCCCTACCTCCCTTCCAGAACTTCAGCCTCTGCACTCCGCATGCTGGTGCCACCATTATCACTATGCACCCTTGGAGTGTTATTATCCTGCACCTGTCAATAGTTAAGGTGAACAGGGTTCATTGTGTTCTACCATTTTTGGTATTTCTCTGGCATTTTGTTCTAACTTTGTTGAATTGTGGATCTCTCCAGTTGAAGTTTTTATTTTTACAAATTTTATATTATTGGGAAACCCCAATTTTAATAATAACATTTTAATACTATATTACTCTGGCCTATTTTCCAGGCTTCTTTATAAAACCTGAAGAGGTTTAGAACACTAGCAGTAAGTAGAGGCAGTGTTTGAAAGATGCTCATGTGCAAAGTGTTCCATCATTTGCATGTGTTGTATCTCTCCAGGCAGTCAAACCCTCCGGGCTTACTGCATAAAGTTGTGAATACCTGAGCATCACTGGGAAGAAAGAAGATTACTGGGTAAGGAATTTTTTCTTATTGACCACCATGCTAATGACCGTATAATGTTTATTGGGAGTACCGCTCTTGTAAAATCCAAGTCATTTTTATTTATTGAGATCTAGGATTAAACACCTTAGAGTGGAGAGCTCATTTACAAAGGTTCCACATCAGTGCGAGGGAAGACAATAATTTATTTATTTATGACTTTGATAACCGGGTGAGTGCACTGATCCCAGGGACCGTTTTCACGACCTGGACGAATAATACAAAGGGTTATGCAAACAAGAGAGTATGAAACATGAACAATAATTACAAAGGTTCTACAACCAAGAACATAAAAAACATGACAGTAATAGGTGAAATATCATAGGTTTGCGTACACCATAATTTGGCAATCAAAGAGTTGGAAATAGGCAGATAGGAGTTAGGCTAAGGAAGCAGTGGGTAGGAGAGGGGGGTGGGAGTGAGGTGAGAAAAAAGGGGCAGCAGTCATTGACATTGTCATGGTGGGAGGGTGAGAGGGAATGAGGGAGGGTGGGTAGAAGGCGACCAGTGGCCGTGCCAGTGCAATGAGCCGCTAAGTGGCAGGGAAGAGAGGGGGTGGGAGGGAGTGAGGGGGTGGGTAGAGGAGGCAGGGGCCATGCCAATGCAGGGAGCCACTAAGTGGCAGGGTAGAGACTGTAGGCAATGGGAACTAGGGGTTGCATATCATATGTGGGACCTTGTTGAATGAGGAATGATAACAGTGGTCTCATATGCCATCTTGCCCATGGAATGGTGTCCATACATGATGACATTAGACCTAGTGTATAGGAAATGGCCTGTAGTGATGGGTGTTTTGTGTTTCTTTGTTTATTGTGGCTAATAGGGTTGAGACCTTCTTTTCTGATGGCTGAATCCTTCCCTCTATAGTGTCTATGAGGTTGCCTAGGTGTTCAAGTCTTCTGCATGGATAGAGCTGGCTCTTCTCCTGATTTATGACCCATCCATGAGTTTTGAGACATTGAATTGCGATCTTTGTCACCCTCAGTGATTGCTGTATTGATTTTGTTTTGATCAGCCAATCATCTAGGTAGGGTATTACTTGGATTCTTTGCTCCCTTAGTTTTGAGGCAAGCACTATGGACACCTTCGTAAATACTCTGGGAGCAGATGCTAGTCCGAAGGGTAACTTGTATTGGAAATGTTTCCCCATGATGTGGAATCTGAGGAATTTCTGGTGAGATAGTCTTATGGGAATGTGAAGGTATGCGTCCTTCAGATCTATGGACGTGAGTACATCTCCTGGTCAAAGCGCCTTTATGGTGGATCTTATTGTTTCCATCTTGAAGGGTTTGTATTTGACGCTTTTGTTTAGGAATTTTAGGTTGAGTACTGGTCGAAGATCTCCTGTCTTTTTTGGCACTGTGAAGAGTATTGAGTAGACTCCCTGGCCCTTCTCTGGTGGAGGCACCCTTTTGATGGCATTGTTGTCTGTTAGTTCTCTCAGTATGTTTTGTAACTGTTGAGGTGTGACCCTGTGTCTTGGTACTGGTGATGTTACAGGCCTGTTTAGTCTTGGTTTTTCTGCAAATTCTATTGTATAACCTTCCTGGATTATTTCCAGGACCCATTTGTCCTGAGTGGTTTTGATCCATTCGTGGACAAATTTGCTTAGTCGGGTGCCTACGCGTACCTTGAGATGTGGCTTGCAGCAGGGATAGTCATTGTTTGTTGTGACCCCTTCTTCTGTGCTAGTAGGAGCCTCTTGCTCTGTTATGTGTCCCCCTTTCCCGGTATCTGTTGTACGTGTCGTAGGGGTTAAAACTTGGTCTGTAGCCCTGCCTCCTATATGTATGATGACTGACCTCTGCGTCTGTCTCGAAAGGAGTGTGTACGATTTGTCTGTCTGGCTGGAAGATACATGGAGTTGTTAACTCTATCCTTCCCCAGTGCCTTCCCATCCTCCTTTCCCTTTATGTATTTCTGCAGTCCCTCTCCGAACAAGAGGTTGCCTCTCTATGGTAATTTTAGGAGGAGCGATTTTGACTCATTATCTGCATTCCACAGCTTCCTCCATATACATCTCCTAGCCCTATTTAGGAGTGTGGCAGCTCTGGCATTGATCTCTAGAGAATTCACTGCCAAGTCTGCCAGGTATTTAATGGATAGGATGACGTTGTTGAGTTACTGTGACAATGCCATCTTGGCTGTAATGGATTTTCGGACCTCTTGTAGCCATTCGAGCTGAGCTCTGGTGGCGTAAGTGGTTGTGGTAGCTGCCCTTGCCCCAGGCCTGCTAGTTCAAAGTTCTTCTTTAAAATGTCCTCCAACTTTCTGTCCACTGGGTCTCTTAGTGCTGAAGTGGACTCCATTGGCAGGACAGTTTTTTTTATTGAGTGAGGCTATCTGTGGGTCAGCATTAGGGGTGTGCATCATAGTGCTAGTTTGTCAGCCTCCAGGGGATACATTTTATCCCATGATCTTCTCTCTGCGATACGGGCAGGTCTCCTGATTCCCATTCTTTGTTAACTATTTCATTAATGGCCTAGCACACGGGGAGTTTGTCGGATGCCTTTGCTGTCGGTTGTAATGATGGCAGCAACTTTGACTGGGGAGCAGGTGTGGCTGGTGTCTCAAAACCTACTGTGGCCATAATGCTGCGTGCCAAGGTTGGTATCTGATCAGGGAAGCACCATTTGACAGTAAGAGATTGTGGGTCGACCTCCTTGTCCTCCTCATCCTCCGAGTTGGGCTCAGAGTTGGAGGGCAACTCTGTTGAATTTGAGTTTGATTTGTCTGTATGCGTCTACGAAATTGGGGCTGGAGCTTGAGATATGGGAGGTCCAGCAGTGATCTCAGCCAGTATGTCCCACATGGCTGTCATGAGTTGCTGTTGTAGCTGAAGGACTTGCTGATTTTGAAAGAGGATAGCATTGGTGTCCACATAACTTTGTGAGGTAGGCGGATAGGCCTGTGTAGCTTCTAGGACTCCTTTGAGCACACTAGTGTCAGCAAAAGTGTCCTCCTCTGCTGCATGTGCTGACGTGGGTGGCTCCTCAGCGCAAGAAGCACAGATGCGTCCTAGCTGTGCTGAAGGTATGGGGACATTACAGAGCCTGCAGCTTTTAGTTTTTCCCATGTCTGTGGAAGAATGGGAAAAAATGGGGATGGCTTAGGATCACAGTCAAACTACTCTGTAAAATAGTTTACAGTATTCAACTAAGTATTTCCTGCACCCCCTCTCATAAGGAGTGTTGGGAGTCAAATCAATCAGCCAAGTGTGTGTGTGTGTGTGTGTGTGTGTGTGTGTGTGTATATATATATATATATATATATATATATATACACCTACAGGAACTAAGAGCTCCCCTGTATCAGTTGCCATCCCTTTAAATGACATGAGTACAGTCTGTCAAGCCCTCATGTGAACTGTGCCTTTAACTGTTGTTATTCTGCTCTGAAACATGATGTAATATTTCCCCTTTTTTGTGTTTAAAAAAAAAAAAAGAAAGAATGTGCCCCAAAAGTCTGCCCAGTGATAGCCACCAAGAAAATAAAGAAGGGGGAGGTGAGAATCACGGAGCGCGAGTTATCTGAACTGACAAAACTGTTCCCTAACACGGCTGGAAGCTAATCTTTAAACTTGCGGTGGCGCGAGTAACCCAACCGCATTGCCATTCACAAGATGGCATCGGTAGTAGTGTGCATGCGTGAGCCTTGATGTCCCAATCGCGCATGCGCGAGCTAGGGACATGAGAAGTGAATCAGTGCACATGTGCCTGGTGCATAACAGGCATGTATGTGCAAGGGGGGAGAGCAAGACAGCCAGAGAGAGCGCAGCAGGCAATTTAAGTCATGGCCAGCACCCTCCCCGAATACACAAGAGATGGGGAGGTGTGAAAACTCGCAGTGTTAGGACGCCAGTGCTCCGAGATGCGTGCCAGAAGGGAGATGCAAAAAAATTAATAACTTGTCCGAGGAAGCTGCTATCGAGAGAAGGTAGGCCACCGCATAATGAGCAATTTAAATCTGATCAGGCAGTCTGCAATCATGAACATTTTTTCAAAAATGCCTAGGGACCCTTCCTGTGGCCGCTGGCAGGAGCCACAGGATGCCCTGATTTCCCAACAGAGATATTGTGTGGAGTAGTGGGGAACTTGGGCTAGTTCTGAGACCGCTAGCAGGGGTCTCAAAAAGTGTCCAGCAGCTGAACATAACTCAGGCAAACAAGCTGAGCTCTACTAGCAGGAGACCCAAGTGAGCTGCTTGGAATTCAACAGGCACATTTTTGTTTTTGTTTCAACTGGCAGATTATCTCTCCTAGGGTTCTGGTCAGTACCTCTTGACATTTTTATTGCAATCAGAGTGATTTTGAGGCATTTTATGAGCAACATCAACGGTAAAGAACAACAATTCTCTATATCTCTAATTGCTGTCTCCTGTCCTCAGAGATGACTAGTCTTTTTGTGACGAAATAACAACAAGACGCTTCTATCTCATTATCGGCTGAATGAAAACAGTTTCTCTATATTGAAAGTCATAATTTTTTCTTTGAGTTAGATGACTGAGTTTACCTTAATTTGTGTAGAATTTGAATAACTGCTGAGGAGCTGTTGTGATGTGCCGCAGCCTGTACAGATGCACAATTAGAACTGATACAGGAGGGGCGGCATCACAGGGAAGAGGGGGCGGACTTCTTTTGAAGTCGCATGTGCATCAGCAACCTATCAGGTGGCCACAACCCAGGAGTGTGGAGTGCCTCAGAAATTATCCCCCACAGTGGAATGTTTGGTGAGAATTGCAAAAGTGAATGAAAGCAGTCAATGAAAGGCAACTGATTCTGCTGGGCTTGATGAAGGCTTTTTATGTAGAATACTTCAATAAGGTGGCAAACCCTACTGTGAAGCCTGGAAAACTGCAAGTGAGATTCTCAAAGAAGGATCTTCTCTTGTTAATTGTGGTACCTGATCAGTGTATATTTATGGAATTGTATACTTTTCTTGGATACCTGCTTTTCAAGTCCCTTTCAGACAGAGCCCCCACTGCAAACAGTAGATTTGAAAGATTCCGGAATACTGATCATTGGCTTTAGGCCAGCGCTTTTTTTAGTTAAAGGAAGTGAATGTCATTATCTTTTAGTTGGGGGTTTTTGAACGCCAATTAAACCATGAATAGAAAGCTTGGGTTTTTTATGTCACTGCTGAGTTGTCCTGCGATGCTCCTACTCAAAATGTTACAGAAGTTTTTTTTTACTGCCTTCAACATATTGTGAGAGTTTGTCCATATTTTCCTTCTTTGGGAGTGATTCACTCCCTGTGGGTCTCCCATATCCTACAGTATCTGAATCCCAGTAGCACTGAGTACTGTTTCTGTGGTTCTGACTCATTTTAAATCTGGCCTCTCAGCTAACCCCAGTTCTTGTTTCATGTTAGATTTAAAACTGCTTTTGCATGGCAGCCAGTGGTGCACAGCATTGATATACAGGAAACCAGAGTTCAGGAGCATGCTTTGTACTTTCTCTTGGACTGATAGGTTCAACACCCTGTGAGGGCTGACATAGTCATCCTTCCGGGGCAGAGTGCTATTCCTTAGCCCCTTCTAAAGTCTCGAGTAGCAGAAAGCAGCTTCAGGGGAAGGAGTTATCTGCAGCCTTCACCAGCCAAGGGTAGGGGAAGGTAAAGCTGTGACCACGCCAGTAGTGGGCTGCAGACACACTAGCACAATAAAGCACTTTGGTGGAGAGGAAGGAGTGCATTTAGGAGGAGAAATATTAACTCAGTTCCCAAAACAAATAAACAGTAATTCAGTGTACAAATGTGAAAAATATAATATATGAAAGAAAAGTGTGGTCAGTAAACATTAAAGAAGCAGTTTAATGAGTAAAGTACAAGTTACTCAAAAGCAAGGGAAACCAGCAGTCACATTTGTGCATGGTAAGGTAGCCCAGTCTCTGTCTTTTATTTTTAGTTTTTACCTGTACCTCCTCGCTGCACCAGGATCCTTTCTTCTGGGATCCCTAGGTTGTGTACGCTCCCATAGTCCTGCCCCAGGTACCTCCCTCCGGGTACCGGCAAACCTGTCCCCATGCTGCCTCGGTTTGCCCCCTGGGCAGGGCAGAGAAGGGCTTCCCCCAGTCCTCTCTTGGTCCTTAAGTCTGTGTCGGAAGGCCTCGCCAGCCCCTTCTATGGAGCCTGGTTATGGGTGTTCTCGGGTCGACCAGGTCCCTTCTACAGGAGCCTGGTGCACGTTTTTTCCTTGTCTCCCTGTCCTCAGGACGTCCACGCGCTGGGGAAGCCTGGGGGCGGAGGACGTCGCGGCCTGCTGACACTCCGGCTCCCAGCAGATGTCCTCCCACCCTGCTGTGCATAGTCTCGCTGCACCTCCACCTGTGGTCAGCCAGGTGGTGGTATAGCAATGGGACTTGCATCCCACCCCTACCCGGAGGAGGAGAGCAGCCACTGGGTGCTCAATCCTCCTCCCCCAGCCAGCCCTCCAGCTGCCCGAGTGCGTTCCCGAACCCAGGTCACTGGCACCTCAAGCGGTAGCTCTACCGCTGCACCGGAGGGCCAGCCCCAGTCTCCGTCTTGAGGCTGTAAGGCTGGTAACCTATGTAACCTCTGGTGGGAAATGGACGAGGCTTGGATGGGTATTGAGGAGGCATTCTCCGCAGCTGGACAACGCAGGGCATCAGAGGTACTATGTGCAGTATGTCAGCATCAGTGTGGTGGCACTGCAGGAAAGGTGTGTGCTGGGGGTGTGTGTGTGTAAAAATAATTGTGAACTCCAGACTCTTACAGAAAAGTCTTCAAATGACTTTGCTCTTGCAGTAGCGTCTGTTCATTGGGGGAAGAGGGGAGTGATGCATTCCCCTTCCCCCTGCAGAACACACACATGCTGGTAAGCATTGAAGAGCTGTTGGACCAGTGGAGCCCGAGAGTGCTAAGCACCATTCTGCTGACACCAGGGCATTTCACAACTCCATTTCACCCTCACATCATGACTCTAGTTGCTGGGGCTCCATGAAGCATACATGTGCATGCCAGGGCCCAACTCACCTCACCCACAGGCAGTTCCGTGCCCCGCCACCTGTGGTCACTAAAGTGGCTGTATATCAGTGGAGACTGCTTCCCTCCATCCTGTCAAAAGAGAGAACACCTGTGGGGCACTCAGTCCTTCGCCACTGTCTGATGTTCCAGATTAGTTGAAGAACCCCAATTCCTGTACTATGATGGACAATGCTGCCACTGTGCAAAAGTTTTTTTCCCCCATCACCCTCTTTCTAGTGGCCACAACAGTGTTGAGGTGGATTTAGGTGCCCACGTAGATCAGCCGGTGCTACTGGGCATGTACTCATAATCCTCACCCTAGATTGGGAGGTGCCAGCTTTTGTTCCTTAGGACTTGCCACAAGTCACAGAAGCTTCACGACATCTTTACTGGAGGGAACAGAGGGGGACACAATGTTGCATCAGAGTGCGAACATCAAACAAAAACAGAGCGTCAATACAGGGCATGCCAATAAAGTTACAGTCAACATTTCGACCACTAGATCATCATTAGGAATGATATGTAAATGTGAAATAAGCCTAGCAGTTTGACCATAACATCTTTCTTTAACAGATAATTCCTGAAGTGATCCTGTTATTTGTAACGTAGGCTTTAACTTTATTTACGACTTTCAGGTCACATTTAATTTAATGTGTAATTTACCATTGGGGAGTCTGATTCCATCAGTATTCTCTTAAACAGTAGTTCCAAAAGTCAGCTCTTTAATCTGGGACCTGTCCTCGCAGCTTGCACATTGCCCTTGTAAATGTATATATTAAAGTACTGTACTTGAATGCATTCTAAGTGTTTTACAGTGTTTTTGCCTAGGATAGCCCAGCTGAGATGGTGCATCTCAATTGTAGTGGTGTCCTGCTAATGCCTAGTTCGGCAGCTGGGACCTTAGTTAAGATTATATTATTAGAATAACATTTGTTTGGGGGATACCATGTATGTGTGAGTCCAGGCATCATTACAGGCAGGATAGGTTTCTTAGAGCCACCTTTCATGAATCCACATGGTACTTTGTGAGTGTATATATATGTGTGTATGTGGGGGCGGGTGTTAAACTCAGTTCACTTAAAAATATTTGATTTCAGTAAGAGTTCAGGGTAATTTTATCTGTCTAGCCTAGTGCTTGCACAGTATACTGTGTGTGAACTGCTCATATATAAATGAAGATGTTGGGTACTGAAGAACAGCAGCCATAAAGGTGGACCATTTCGCTTTGACAGACTGAAGACAGGGCTGTCCATTCAGTGTTACGTCAGGTTAGAATAATCTGTAATGCTATCATTGTTCGTGTAGGATTAGTACCGGTATTGTAAATCTTTAATGGCTACTGTCAAGTCGGACAGTCAGTCTGAAATAGTGCAGACAGGGCTGATGGGGTCAGGGTTACAAAAGATTAAAATATTTATAAGTCTTCTTATTATAGGATTGGTCCTATGAAATCATCAAGAAGGAAATTCTGTACATTGTTACTGTAAGTAAATAAGTAAGTCAAAAGTAAGCTGTTTGAGAGTCAGCAGGTGGCACTCTTGCAGTCACCTATTTACTGTCACAAGTGCCAGCTCCACAGGATATTATATAAGGGGTACTGTAGGAGTTCTTGTAGCCCTACCCCATTCCCAGCTAGGACTGCTGTTAGTCTGGCCCCTAAGGAAGGGATTACATGAAAATTTATATATGACTAGGGCAGGCACAAATCTCTAGGGGAACCCACGGTTCCAAGGCAGTTACCTCACTGACTGGTACCAGTCAACCAGCCACAACTTTATCAAGCTCTGTCCCCATCAAGCATGTTCTCCATTTCTGATCAGGCAGCTGCCTGGTGAGTACTGGAACCAAACCTGGCCAAGCATTGAGGCTGTTGAACCAAGGGACTCGTGCTGGGATTGGGGTTCAGAGGTATGATGACACAAAATTGATAAACTGAATTTGTACAGCTGGATGTGACTTTCTTTTGGCAGTACTTTCTTTACCAGACTGGCAATTTGGAAAGCACATCTGCTTGGAAAATTTGTATTCAGGACTATGCCTGTGTGTAAAGCATCAGACACTGTAAGGAATGAAGTAGCTTACACACCGTGTTTCTTTTTAATTTCACTGTTTTATGAATTATACAAATCTCTTTTTCGTGGGTGACTGGTTGATCTCTCTGTGAATCCGTGAGTATCATCTTAAGTAGGCTAGGATTACCTGGGGGGACTGTAAATAAAAAGTGAGGCTGCATTTCTGTTTTCACCGGAGACATATGTCTGAATCATCTTTGAAAGTCAGATGCCTGCGCCCCGCTGCAGCAGAGAAGGCAGCCAGATCATTGAGAAGCTGCAAACTGTAAGTGTTAAGCATTGCACCTAACATGGTCCCTTGATGCATCAGTCCTCTGCTCTTCCCTGTAAGATTGAAGGGGCTCCTTTGTTTAACTGAGTGCCCCAGCCAACCCTTGCCTGACTAACAGGAGGCTGAGTGATAAGTATTTTAGTTCTTACTCCTGCTCAAGAATTATTTCCAGTTGGCTGGCCCATCAGCACAGTGGAAGCACTACCGCTCGTGGCGTCGGTGATCCAGGTTCGGTAACAAGCTTTGGTCATTTTGGGCTGGGTGGGGGTGGAATATCAAGCATCCCAGAGAACGCTCTTCTCCTCCCGGGGGAGGGGAGGGTGCCACATCCCACTGCAGCACTGCCACCTGCTGACATGCGGGTGGTAGGGCACTTGGGTCACAGGGTGGGAGGGCTTTGCTGAGTATCACGTGAGCGTGCCAACACACACTCTCGTCAGGGACATAGTACCAGTGCTGGCGTCCCTACAGGAAGGGGCAGAATGGCACAACGAGAGGGGAAACAGGAAGAGGGAAAACACCCTACTGGCAGAATGATCGCCAACATCTACAGGCCCCGCACTGGTGATCAGGCACCTCCCAGATCTGGATCAGTTGTGTGATGTGTCCAGGGACTCCCTGCCATGGAGGGCAAGCTGTGGGGGACTCAGGGAGAGTCAAGACTAGGAAGAAGCCAGTTGATGGGGCTGGGAAGATTGGTGGGAAGGCGGGTCAGCCAGCAGTGTAGGAGGAGAAAGCATAAATTAAAAAAAAAAATATTTCTGGTTGTGTTTGTCTCTCTGTCCTATAATTTTTTTACTCGTTTGTTTTTCCCCTTCATCTTCCTCAGTAAATAAGGTACTGAGGCATTTCAGACCGGCGATGCTATAGTTAATGGTAGTGCACATTTAGTGTTGGTGCCATAGACCTCAAAATGGTCTGGTCCCCATGGGTCTTAGTGCTACTGGTCTAAAACCAAAGAGTGTGGCTCTGTGGAGGAGATACTTTAGAAGAGTTGCTGGTAAGTAACTTTCCTTTCTCTGTAGAAGCTGTGTTTTCAATACCAGGTCCCATTTCAGTGTTATTCATCTTTACTGGTCTTCTAGTAAACCAGCGGGTTCTTTTGATGTACACACTAGTAGTAAGAACCAGTTTAGAACTGTAGTTATTTCCCTTAGCTGGCCTAGTGCCCTGATGGCACTGTAGTATGCAGCATTGCCAAGCAGAGAGACCTAGGATTGAGCCTGACTTGTATGCTCTGTGCCAGCAGGGATCTGGGCGTGCAACACGAGAAACTGGAGCAAAAGCTTCGAGGAGTAACGGTTACATTTACTTGCTTCCCAGCTCTTTGTGCTTATTGTGAGGAACCTTAACATCGTGGCTAATCCTAGAACATCACTTCCTCCCCCACTGGCTAGTGCAAATTAGGGGGCTAACACCTGTTGTAACTGTCACAGTGCACACGTGTCCAGTCTGAGAACTCTGGTTGAAAGGGACATAAATTACATCATACAGTTGCTTGGGTTGCTTACTTGGCTTAGTAGACTGAATTAGGCTAATTGTCCATTCAGTCCACTCTCCCACTGCTAGTAGGAACACTGTCTTTATTTTACCCAGATGGAACTTTTCGAGTTTTTTTTAAATACTTGGAAGGCTGAGATGTTGTGCCCTTTTCTAAGGTAGTCTATTCCGTGCCCTCACTGCACTTATATTCAAAAATGTGTTTCTTGTATTTTTGTTAGCCTTTTTAATAATAAACCTATTGCGAGATCTTAGGGTAACCTCTCTTTTATGAAAAAGTTAGCCCCGTTTTGGACATTAGGTCTTTGTTACACATAATTTTAAATAACTGTGCCTGTGCCTTCTGTCTTCAGTGAATAAATGTCCAGCTCATTCAGCCTTTCAGTAACACATATTTCTTAATCTAGGTATTACTTTTGTCACTTTTCGTTGAATGCTTTCTATAAACTCAATGTCTTTAAGTATTGGGCTCCAGTACAATGAGCAGTAATCCAAGTGGGATCTCACATGCTGTAGGTAATGCATAGAGGGGATAATGCAGTTTTCAGTTCTAGTTACGGACACCTTTTTAATACATACACTAAGTATTCCATTGATTGTTAATGTTGCATGATTACACTGCTTAGTGTTACATAAATTCTGACACATCTCTTTCAGTATCTGTTTGACGCAGTACAGTGCTGCTTTGCGTATAGTTCTTAACAAGGGGGGTTGTGTCCCAGGTGCACTACCACACACTTGTCTGTATTAAAAGACATCTTATTTCTAAATGCCCATAGCGCTATTTCTTTTAAATCATTTACAAGTGAATTATATTTGCCCTCAGTGTCAACTTCTCCGCCTAGTTAGGTGCCATTGGAAAACTTTGTGAAAATGTTTCTTCTACTGTTGTGAAGGTCTCCAATATTATAGAGGTGCAATTGCGCCCCTATAGTTGGGGTTCAACCTTCACTTCTATGTTAAACTCGAAATTCTGCATTTCAATAACTTTGCAACTGTTCAAGTGATTAGCATGAGATTTTGCATGTACATGAGGGACCAAAGATCTCTTGATGTGGCAAGTTTTGGTCCGGTCAGATGTGTAGGTGCAGAGAAACGGAGTGTCAAACAAATGTGAAAATTACCATTTTTGGTCACATTCTTTGTCATGCCACTGAGCAAAAATGGCGTGGAAATTTGGTCTGAAATGTTTCGAGTAGAAAGGTTTTGGGTCACAGATGTGCCTTTTGAAGATTTGGTGAACAATGTTAATCTGTTCCAAAGTTATTAAATTTAAAAGTTATCCATTGTTTCCTATAGGACCAGTTAGATGTCCTGCTCGAAAAATGATTTTTTTTTATATATATATTGCTTTTTCTGTGTTTTTTGTTTTGTTTCATTTCTCCTGTACACCCCCTCCCCTCACTGACACGAATGTGTGCATGTGTGTAAACCCATATACATCACTCTCTGCACTTCTGTGTCTCTGCCCCCTCGGCCTCCACTAGGGGTAGCCAAGGAATGGGACGACAACCCTCCCTCCCTCTCCTCCCTGGGAGAGGAGGCAGTCCATCAGACACTCAATCCTCTCCTCCCCGCTGACCCCGGCAGTCCGCGGTGGCTCCCGACCCCTGCTTGCTGGTGTGGTGTGAGGTGTGGCATCCAGCTCCTCAACCCTCAGCACCACTGGGCCGGCTCGAAAAAGGATTCTTTATTGCAAATGCAGAATCCTTTTTCGCAAACACGGAATCCTTTGTTGCAAATGTGAAATCTTTTTCCATGCCGCCACCATCTTGTTTTCAGTTAGTGTCAACAACATTATATAACTTAAAAATACACAGGTTCAGTAGACAACAACAGTTGTCTGTACCTAATCGGGACCCATACAGTGCGATTCTGGGGTTAATTATTTGATAAGTTGCTTAGATATGTGTTTTATTAACATGCAGAAATTCTTTTTCACAAACTGCTGGGAAAAAATGTGAAACAGGATCCGTTTTCACAATCTGAGAAAAAGGATTTCCTTTTTCTGCAAATCACAGAAAAGGATTCTTTTTTGCAATTTGCGAAAAGGGAATTTTAATACAGCTGTTTCTTTATCACTTCACAGTTCACAAACAGTTGTTGATTCTGGTCTGAATTTTTCAGGATACAAAGGACTAGCCCCACAGATGTGCATTTTGCAGGTTTGCTGAAAATATATTACTTAGCTGTGGAGTTCTGCAGGTTTAAAGTTTGGTTTATTTCCCATAGGATAACATTGTAATGTGAGTTTTACACAGTTGTTTCTTTGTCACTACACTGTGAAGAAACAATTTGCAGTTTTGATCTGAAATTTGCAGGGAACAAAGGGCTTGTGCCACCGATGTGTCTTTTCCTGCTTTCGTGAAGATATATTAAGTTGCTGTCCAGTTACATAGGTTTCAAATGTTGCTGTGTTTCTATAGAATAACACTGCAGTGTGAGGTGTTTTGTCCCGCTGCACACTACAAGATGAGGGACCCTGTGCTCCCACATGCAAATAAGGATACCATTATGGACTGACTCTCCCACAGGGAAATAAGGATACAATTACTATCTCTTAAAAAGTATGGATGGATGGGAATGCAGGGCCCCACAAGCAAATCAGGCTACAATTATCCTGTCTCAAAAAATAGACATTCGTTGCAAAAAACAAATGGCATTAATGCATCAATTAGGGTTCCAGCAGCAAAAGTTAGAAAATGTGGTGTTAGGGTTTCCAACCCTAACACACCACTCCCACCCTGCACGCACCAACAGGCGTTGAAAGTGTGCCTTGAAGTTGTCAGCCCTAACGCTCACACCATTCTCCTATACTGTACCATTTCAGCTTATTTACTTATGGAATGGGGTGAACATTAGGGCTGACAACCCCAAGGCACACACCCGATGCCTGTTGGTGCGTACAGGGTAGGGGTGGGGTGTTGGGGTCGGAAACCCTAACACCATATTTCCCAACTTTTGTCGCTGGAACCCTAACTTAGCTGGTCCCAAAACTAACCCCTGCAGGATGCCACTGACAGCATTGCTTTCATCTGACATGATCCCCTTGATTCTTACTGTTTGTTAACCATGAATCAACCAACCTGACTAATTTTTCATCTAGGTTCATATTCTTAATTTTGGTTGTTAGTTCTGTTTGTGGCACCTTGTTCAGAACAAAAGTTCCAAACTGGTGATGCATACCGCCTGTATGTGAAACCGAAACAGCCACTGAGTTAATTGAAAGGCCTATAAAGACGGAACAGTAACAGGATTGAAAACTGTGTTTTATTTACAAAAAAAAAAAAAAAAAGACTAAGGTTCCCAAGAGTAACGTACCCGGACCCAGTGACATGAACAGACGTAAACAGAAGACAGGCTTGTACTTACTACGCTAATTGTGCATCATCTTATTTAATGTGGTTTAATGGGCCACTCAAGAGCTTTAGGGCAGTGACAGGGATTCTAATAGGCTACTTTCGTTCAACAGACCCTCAAAGGGCACATTAGAGGTGGCTGTTACCATAGCTGCCCATCTCTTACAGCAGTCAAATTGTTATACTGGGTAAGGAACTGGATCTGAGGAGGGAATACAGAGCCCCAGCATCTTCAGTCTTTATCATCTTCTGGACAGTTAAAGCGATGTGGTTTATTTTGTGATGTTTACTTAAGCTAGCAAAGTTGTAGTTCTGTGTGAAAAACAACTCAAATGAGAAATGTTTCTCATTAGGATGGCCTGTGGCTTTTTCAAAAAAGGGTATATTCTCCGTGTTGGGATTGGAAACCTATCTTTAACACTAGCACAAATGCACACGCTCTCTAGATGATATGATACAGTAGCTGCAATACATTCATAATCAAGTACATTTTTGAAAGTGGTCACAATCTGAGCTAGATAGAGTGAAAGAGAACAATTGATGGGAGGTGAACAAAGCCAGCAATCCACAACTCATGTCCATGCCTGGAATTCTATTAAAGGAATTGTCACATACATACATACATACATGCACACACTCACTCTCTCTAAATCACTTGAAGCCTTGACATTCCCTAAACTAGTCCAACATTTCCAGTGAAAGCTCCCAGCTTGTTCTATAGGCTTTACTTACTGAAGGTGCACACATCCCCTCCTGCTCTCATTCTTGCCAGCCAAGATAGATGGAATGTGGCAGCTGAATTTATGGCAGTTTCAGACGATTAACTGTCTCCTGAGATGGGAAATCAGAGGTCAGAAATCACAGAGCTGATAGCATGCAGAAAGCTCATGTGTGCCTTGCTGTCTGTCATAAGCATGATGAATGTTGAAGCAAGCAAACTAGCTACTGTAGAGGTGTATGTTGGGAGGGGCGGGCAGTCTCTCCACTGCAGCCCTCGTCAACTTGTGATTGTAGGTATTCACTGGAAAGCTACCACGTCTCCAGCTCTACAGGCTATGCATAGTATATAAAATCTGCTAACTGCTTAGGTGGAGGCAGAGATTAAAACAGATAACCTGCTCATTGGCACAGAGTTGCAGACCAGTTTTCATCAGAGGATTGCTTTCATATGACACAAATTTCCTGCGAGTGCCTTAGGCAGTTACTCCAAACAGTATGTTTCTATGTTTGCTATGTTACTGTATTGCACTAGGTTGAATAGTGCAGAGTGAGCACAGTCATATGTATCTGATAAAGTTGTTGAGGCTTCGTAGACTGGCAGTGTGCAGAAACCTCACAAGTGTGTAATACAGTTCTGGAGCTGCGGAAGCCCCGCTGATTGTTGAGCACTTGCACATGGGTAATTCATTCTTGATAACTGTATTTACACTGGTACTGCAGGCTGGTAACATTTAGAAAGTCCCATCATGTGAACCACAAAGCAGTTTGTACTGTACAGCAAGCTCATACATGTGTAATTCAGTTGTAAACATATTCCAGAGGCTGATAGCATGGAGAATGCATGCATATGTGTAATTACTTTGGAGCAGCTGAAAACTTTCAGGTTGATGGAGACATCTGCTTGTGACGGTGGAGCTGAGACACTGCTGCCTGTGGTTGCAGTGGAGTGACACAGCCATGCTCACTCATTAGGTACAGTACCTACCCTTTCAGATATTCTTGCCTAGTCTGGGCGGGGGGGGGCTACAACTGGTCACTTCCTTGATAGAAAAACAGTGATCCAGAAATTCACTTGAGTTTCATGTGTCTTCACCACATCCTGGCTGTCTGCGCTAGGATTTATTCTTGTAACTTTAAGCAGCAGAGGGTCACTTCTACACACTACTGTCCTGACCAGCTCCATCCAGAGTCCTATAGCTCTAAATGAGGGGGTTCAGTTAACGTTAATGAAGTGTGGCTGTGCCAGAGCCAGTTTGAATCTAATGGTCCCTGACAGCTGCAGGTTCCAAGAATTCACCAAAGACCATTCCCTCGCTCTGTCACCTGCATAAAAAACAAACAAACACGGTGACAGCATAAGCTGTGTTTTCCTTTTTTGTTTAATTGAAAGCAAAACCCAAAAACAAATAAAACCGTGGGGCAGGTCTTGGCCTTCATAGACTAACACCTGATTTGAATATTAATTTGCCTTGGCAGCCTAAGTGATGAAGGCCGTTTCCTGCCTCCGGTGGGCTAGAGCCACATGTCAGTGTGCTGCAGTGTGGCCAAGTGCACAGGAGGTATTAAGTGGGTCAGACAGCGTGGCAGTGTGTTGCATAGCATCCCAAACTACCGTAATTAGCTATAAACAAAAAACAAACAGACAAAAACACAACCAGGAAGGTCTTTAAGTGGTTGTCTGAGCAGGTTCCCCAGTGCTTTATTTAAAGTGGGTTTCTATACAGATGGTAAAATTAAGTGCTTTTCTTCACAGGAGAGGGCAGAACAGCATAGAAGATAGTGTCAATCAGAAAATGAAATAACAAAAAGAGTTTAACAGTAATCTGTTTTGTAGTCTCATTAGTATTTTTTGTATTAGTAGTAATTGATTAGTCAACAAAATTTTTTTATCTTGTGTTTTTCTTCCTGCCCCTCATCACCTGCCCCCTTCCAGTGGTGACACCCAGCCCTGTCACCTCTGTCCTGGGACTTTCCCCATTGTCTTATTGATCCCCACGGGTGGATGTATGCCATGGAAAGTGGTGTCGATCCTGTGGAGTCACTGTCCTCGTTTTTCTCAGTCAAGGTTGATCTTCCAGGAATCAGTCTTCACCACTGATTCATACATATGGGTATAGGGCCGGAGGCACTTGGACCCTGCGGGAGCTTTATTGTTTTAGGGAGGTGCCACCCTGCCTTCTGACACTGTCTGCAGTGTCAGTCAGCGGAGTGTTGCCAGCCATGACATCGAGTCTCCTCCCCTCCTGGTACTGTTCACGGTACCAGGAGATGAACTGATGCTGGAACTGGTTGGCATCTAGTCACAGAGGTGCAGGTGTTGATCTGTGACTTGAGCAATCCTCACTGCTCCGATGAGGAGGCTGACTCTGACCTTGATGACAGACATTGCACCGGTGCTGGTGTCAGTTTTGGGCATGATGCCAGGGATGGTGCTGCCTCCAGCTTTGTCCCCAGTTCCACTATTGCAGACTGGCCTCTGACGCCTGCAGTGTGTCCATGGCAGGGACAGAATTGAGGCAGGCGCCAGAACCAACACTGAGCCTGGCACCAGGGCCAGGGAGAGTTTTTTGACTAGGTCATTCACGGACCATGAGTTCAGTACCAAAGACAGCACTATCTCACGGTCAGAAGCCAGCAAGGTTGCGGAATTCTCCAGTGGCTCTATGGCTGAACCTGTCTCTAGTGAGGACCGGAGCTGCCCCAAAGGGACTAAATGGCTTTGTGGTCCTTGTCTGGGAATTCTCCCCTACAGGCACGGATGAGGTCATTCCTCTTCTGTAGGTCGACCCTGTTCAAGCAGGTTCATCATGGCTTCCCCCAGGCATAGACCCTGGAACTTCAGGCTCTTCCCTCCCTTCGGGGTCTGTGCCACCTCTTTCTGCATTTCCAGGGATCATGGGTTCTTTTGGGCTTCGCACCTGAAGTTAGCCATAACTAATGGGCTTCAGGCATGTAGTACACTCTGAGATATCGCAGAGAAAGAGCAGAGTGCAGGATCCACAAAGAGACAGTGCCTTCCTGAACCCCCCCCCCCGTTCCCCATCCATTTTCTTGTCCTTGGCATCCCATGAAACTGTCTTCCCTAGCCCTATTCCCTGCCAACACTCCTTCAGGATTTGGTCTTATGATCTCTGTTCCTTGCCAGCTTCCTATTGGTCTGTTGCAAAGTTCACACACCCCTACAGTCTGGCTCTGCACCCTAGGCCCTCAACCCCATGTCTCAGCTTACCCTGGAGTCCTTTGATCCCACTCTAGGAGTTAGGCTGATGAGGTGAGCCTTGGTCTCCTGCATAGTAGTACAACACAGCTGTCTACTAGGGTGGTGGTGGTGGGGGGCTTAAAGTAGCTTAAAGTCAGATCCAGGCAACTACAAGCCAGCCCGCCTGACATTACTGCTGTATAAGATCCTGGAAGCCATTACCAATGACATCATAATGGAGAACTTGGTTCAGGCCAAGATTCTTGCCACCCGTCTGCATGTCTTTATGAGAAGCAGATCATGCCCAAACATCCTGATCACCTTCAAGGGGGTGACAACTGAGGACGGCCCGGTGGCGCTGAGGGTTGAGGTACTGGATGCCACACCTTATGCTGCACTGGCACTCTGAGTTCAGGAATGAGCTAGGGCACTGGGGATCAGCAGGGAAGGGCGAGGATAGTGCGTCCAGAGGACTACTCTCTTCTCCCTGGGGAGGGATCCAGGGCATGGCTGGCACAGTAGTGGCCCCTGGTGGAAACCGGAGGCACTACACACACTTGGGCTGACTAGTGGGAGGAGTGCGGCGAATGTCTGCGGAGTCATGCCGTGCTGATGTCATTGCGCCGTCGAACTCTTGGGGAAACTTAACAAGAAAATCTCCGTTCTTGGGGATAGGCGAAGGCACCACTGCCCTGCTAAGCCACACTCCATGCATCGGGCTTCTCTCCTCTCCTCTCTGGGCCACCCACCCAGCCAGCACCCTAGATTAGAGATAGAGCGCCTTGTGCGGATAGGGTGGCCCCACCTCAGTGGGTGCAAAGCCGTGGGTTCTGTCTGTCTGGCACAGGTGAGGAGAGAGGTTTCAGATGAGGAGGTACAGCTCGCAGAAGTGCGGAGGATGCTGGAGAGAGTTCCCTGGTGGTACAGAGTAAAAATAAAGTATACCAAAAAAAAGGGGGTGACAATTGAAAGGACGGGATGGCTGAAGATGTAGTTTGTCTAGATGTCTTTAAGGCCTTTGACACTATGACGTACACTAAAGAGATATATTTATTTTATTTAGTTTTAATTTCACAACTTTTTAACCCAGGATAACCATCTGAGATGCAGCATCTCATTCAGAAGAGTTCTGCTTCTGCCAATTTACGCAATGGGTGGACTGGAGCAAAGGGAGGTTAAGTGACTTGCTCAAGGCCACATAGTGAGTATGTGGCTCCGAGGGGATTTGAACCTGTGAGTTCTTGGTTTTGAAGACTGTTCTTTTACCACTAGACCGCATTGTCTCCAGTGTGAGTATATATGAAGTATACACATAAGGTGGATTGCTAACTGACTTGAGGACAGAAAGCAGAGGGTTGTGGACAGGCATGGAGGGGTTAAATAAGAATGCAGGGATGCATCAAAAGAGGGGGATGACCAGTCGAGCAGGGAAAGTAATCCTTCCACTTTTCAAGGTTCCACCTAGAGTACTGCATATAAATCTTCCAAGAATCAGTGTTCACCATTGATTCCCACTTATGGGTCTAGGTCCGAAGGCACTAGGACTTTGTGGGAGCAAATTCTTTGCAGAGAGGGAGCCGACATTGGGTACTGACAGCACCTGCACACCTCATGTGGTGTCATGCATGCCAGCAAATAACAGTTGCCAGTTCCCCTCAGCACCTCAGTTTTGTTCTTCCCACCATTGGGATAACAAGGTGCAGCAGTAGCACCTTTTGCCTTTCAAACTGCTTCACTGCTTTAAGTTCACGATGCCGTTGTCTTTTTTTCTCAGTTTATTATTTTTTCGACAGTGCTGAAACTGAATAAGAAGTGGGCTAAGAAGAAACACTGACTGCCTGCTGTTGTGCTCCTGAGGGAAACAGATGGCGACGAGGGACTGGCATCACACCTGCATGGTCTGCCTTGGCCCAGCTTACAACATGGATGAGTGCAACGCCTGCATTTCCATGAACCTCCACACATTAGAAATCTTGCAGTGAAGTGGGGTTGACCGATCCTTACCTTTGGAGGCAGGAGTCAGGAGTCACACTTACGAAGCCAAGTTAAGGTCTCTGGGCCTTTCACCTGGGCCACTTCCTGGGACCTCTGGTCCTAAGGAAGCAGAGGGTCCTCCTTGACCTCGCCCTGCTGAGGCATGAGAGGCACTGGTAGGCAGGTCTGGTGGACAGCCAGCTCCTTCAGCCCCCTACAGTCTGTCTGTCCTGGGCAGTAGGTGTCCCTGGTGGTGAGGCTGAAGTTACACGCTTGTTCTCCCTCAGTGGACACCTCGTTGTTGTAGCCTAGTGTCACCCTGGCTCCTTGCTCTGTTTGTGGTATTGGGGAGCAGGACAGTACCTGCATAACATCAGGTCCCCTTCCAACACAAGTTGGGGTGTCAGAATAGGGACCAACACACCAGGGTCATGCTGTATCCTGTTACAGAATTGGAGGTGTTTCTTTTCTCTGGTGTCACTGTTGACACTGATGGAGAGAACGACAGTGCCTCTGGCAACAGACAAGGCACTGAGTGCGATGCCAGTGATGGGGTCTTCCCTGATGGGCCCTGGTGCCACTCGTCGTACTGGTCTTGGGGTTGGCTCTGGGGTCGACGCTAAATCTGATGTTGGTCCAACACTGAGGACGATACAGGTCCCAACGAGTGTGAACCCATCTCCAGGTCTGTTGTCCATGTGGTGCTGCTTGAGATCTAATGATGGATGGGAGGTGGTATTCTCCCCAGAGCTGTTGACTTGCACTGTCACCTGTGGGGACTGGGACCACCCGATGAGGACTGTACGGCTCCACCTTTCCACTTGGATCACTATGGACACTGACCTGATTATTTTTCTGATATAGGACAACCCCGTTTGGGCTGTCATGCCGCCCCCACGTACAACCAACAGATACAGGCCAGTTTATCCTCATCCCCCCCAGCACTACCATCCTCTGGGTTCAGCACCTCCTCTCCGTCAGTGTCCTCCTAAGAGTACAACAGATCTATAAGCCACTTACCCTTGGCTTCTTTGCACACTTTTTACCAGAAATTCCTGGCAGACATGCTTAAGGTGCTGGACATTGGCACCCATACAAGCCGCGATCCAGTATCTTTACTGTTTTGACTCCTCAAAGTTTTCTGCAGTGGCTTTGCAGTTGTCCCTCCCTGGCATAGAGCCTTTGAGGATGTATCAAGAATAGCACGGAGACATCCCTTCTCTTGTCCTTCTACCCTTAGGGACTTCGTGCTCTGGTATTGTGCACTCTTGGAATCTGCAGGTGCAGTACCTCACCCCTCTTCAGGGCTGGAGTCACTGCAGACACCACCGGGGCCAAAACACCCCATGTGTGACCAACCTCCTGAAGCTGACTCTGCTCAGACAGATGTCATGGGCAGGAGGCGTGTACCTCGGCACAGGTCATGATGTACATCGCGGCACACCAGGATCATCAAGCAGCTTCATTCGGTGCCTGTAATTGCAAATAGGTTAACTCCTAGCTGCAGTGCCTACGAGCAAGGTAGTCAAGCGAGCCAAATGCCTTTCTTCTTGAAGCATGGAGGTGGGAAGGGATCAGTCAAGGGTATTGTATGTTGCTAATGAGATGGCGCCCAGGCTTGTGTGAACTGCAGTTTGCCTCAGGTGGACGGCATAGCTTTGCCTTTCCAGACTGGCACCATTGGCCTGGTGTAAGGTGCTAAACTCTCACTTCCATGGGTCTCACTTCTTCTTTCACAGGGTCAGGTGAGAGCTGGCAGAGCACCTGACTGATCCAGACCAGTCTCAGGTCCTGCCACACCCATAAGAAGCCCGTGCCCTCAGGTCTTTTCCTCTACTCAGAGGTTGAGGGATCTTGTTTCCCTCAGGGTTTAGTGGCTCCTTTCTCATGGGAAAGGGAAGCTTGGTACTCGAGCCATAAGTTGGAATCAGTGGTGAAGAATGATTCCTGGAGGATATAAAAATTACATACTTAACATAATTGTTGATATTCCGGAATATCTTCACCATTAATTACCACACCCCACCCACTATCCCTTGCTCATGCAGAGTGAGGGTCTCTAGGCAGCTCACCCTGCTGGTGCTGGCAGCACAACAGTAGGTGCCGGATTCTCCAGTCATACCCCCTCTAGGGGGTCCCTAACCTTATGTTTTTTCACTTAAGAAATAAAAAAGTGTCAGGTACTTTTCTAAGTACCCCCTCAAAAAAGAAAAAAAAAAAAACACAAAACTGGGCTGAGGGTCTTTAGGCCCTTGCACCACCAAAAAGGAAGGGTACTGTCTTGTGAAACTTACCTACTTTTTTATTTCCTGTCCTCCTCACCAAAGTTATGTCTTCTTGTGGGTATATCCCTATTAATTCTTAAATGCAACCTGTGCTTCTGAGCACTATCCAGTGTAACCCAACCTGGCAAATCACTGCACATGGTAGGTACTATGCGCCTTATTGGATCAATTGCACTAGCTCTTACACAGGGTACATCCCCTGTAGTTACAGAAGATGTGGATCTATTTCTTCATGCTACAGTTTTCTGACTATTGTCAGACTTATTTTGTTGCTATCCCAGATCCTCTTATGTATTTGTACCTTAGCTCACTACCCTTAGGGGGTTCTATGTCATTTCAGCGAAAATAAAATAGTGAGGGCAAAAAGGCCAACGGAAAAACAGTGACGGGAAAAACAGTGAGCCGACTTAGTAGCGCCTCGACAAAAGAGTGAACCAGGCACCAGAGAAAACATGAGAAACCCAGCACAAATCGGTATTATGGAGGAGCCGCACTAAGGAAGCAGAATACAGTTGGGAAGGGGGCATCCTGACACTTGTTTCTGCCACAATATTCTATGAGGGGTTCATCCCCCACACCCCGTAAAAATATATAATCATCAGCAGGCGGGTAGCGTGGAACTCAGGGACAGGGAAATTCAGGATGAGAAGTGAGGATTAATTATTCCCACTTGAAGCAACTCTAGGAGGTGCACCAAAATATAACAAGTTGGGGAGCGCAAAGGTGGACTAAGACACCGTGTGCAAAACAGTTACTGGGAAAGAGTGCTGGGGCTGCTGGAGATCCAAGCAGCACACGCAGACAGTGACCGAAAACTGCACGCTACACTACCAGCATAGTTCAGGATCATACAAACATGCTTCTTCTACTGTTAAAGAACAACACTACTGTGCCCCCCATTGGCGACTCGGTGTGATGGCCATCTTCACTCAAATTACACTGGTACTCTACACACACAGTTGTCAATATTCCCGTCGCTCTTTTTCATTTGCTCAGAATCATTCACTCAGATGACAGGATACCCCCTTATGGGTATCTGGGGAGGTGACCATATCTCGACTCAGGCTATCCAGTATGACAACTCCAGATGCATTAAGTTCCCCCTTTCTTCATCCCTGATGTAAGGAAGAGGCACACAACCAATTTACAAGTTAACAATTTTTTCTGATGGAAACATAAAACACAGTGTAGGCAGAAAAAGACCAAAGGTCCACCCTGTCTGCCCAGGCATGGAGTTGTTATTTTTTCCAGGAGCGTACACATTTTTTGCATGGTGTGCCATCTCATTTACAAGGGGGGAGGTCGCGTTCTGGTATTACCCTTGTGTTTTTGCCAGAGCCACATGCTCAGGGCTGCTGCCCTCTTCCTCTGCCACTACCTACCTCCTGTGAGACTCTGGCTGTGACAACCCTTTGTCCTGTCTTTATTAGCCTAAGGCCTTTAAGATATGCCTAGACAAAGTGTCATTTACATAGGGAATTACATGGTACCCTAGGTAGTAGAGACTGTAGGGAATCCCAATAAACGAGTACATGTTTGCACCGTATACTTATTACTCCTCCATGTTTATGAAGTTGGGGGGCAGTATAATGGATCTGGAGCTCCTTCCTACCTTAAAGAGCAACAGTCGACCCAAAATGCGCATCATTTCCAAAGCCCTTCCCACTGATAGCTAACCTAGAAAGCACTGGGGCACGGGGAGGCAGACAGTTTTTCTTCTTAGCCCCCTTCTTATTTGGTTTCAGCATCATCGAAAAAATAATAAACCGAGAAAAGGAAAAAACAGCATGGCAAACTTTGAAGCAGTTTGAAAGGCAAAAGACACTACTGCTGCAGCGTGTTATCTCAGTGGTGGGAAGAACAAACCTGAGGTTCTGAGGGACCCGGCAACTATTATTTGCTGGCGTGTGTGGCACCACATGAGGTGTGCAGGCATTATCAGTACCCAATGTCGGCTTCCTCTCTGCAAAGAACAGGACTCTTGTTAGTTGAGCAGGGGCCCATTCAAAATCAGCCCTCAGTGAATTCAATACGGCACTCTCCCACACTCAGTAGACTTGGGCGTCACAAAACGTATGAGCACATGGCAGAGCTTTCAGTTCAGCGCACTAGGAAGGGGAGGGGATCTGGTTTTCAGCTCCTCTGTACGAGGATTCATGATCCCTTCCCCTTAAAAAAAACATCATGGTAAAAATTGGGTAACAAGGACTGTGTGAGTCCATTCTAGGTTAGCTATCAGTGTGGGGCTTTGAGACTGCAGTGAAACTGGTGCTATTTAAATGTTGCCACTATGTGAACAGCATATTTTTTTGCCCTTGACTACTGTGGCCCTTAATATTATGAGCCTGACAAGACAGAGTCACTAGGTTAGTATTTTCATTAGGACTCTGGGGGTGGGGGGGTCAGCACAGAGGTGTTGCTACCACTGCTGATGCCAACGACCCAGGTTCAGGAACAAGCCTGGGTCATCGGGGGGCAGCTGGAATGAGAAGGCTCAAACATCCCAGAGGAGCTCTCCTCCAGGAGGGAGGTTGTCCACGTCTTGCTGCAGTATCACGACCTAGAGATGCCATGGCAGTGGGAGAAGAGATGTAACCTCCCCAGGTCTTGAAGTCCATTTTATTAACTGATATTATGTTGTACACAAGTGCCTTTCCGATAACGATCTAAAAATATTGCCTGTTGGCTTCATATCTCCACTTTAAAGATACAGTAGAAGGTTCTTTTAGCCTATCTTTGTTGGCTGTCCTGCTCACTCCTTGCACTAAACCAGGTGCATTTTTCTCTTGTCTTTAGCATGGCCTAGTATCACCAGCTCAGTTTGGTGGCAGCACTGGTGCAGTGTTGGGGAGAGTGGGCAGTGCACCTCATGGATGGAGCACCCTGTCAGAACAGTGTCTTAAGCAGCTTTAACACATATTTTCTAACAGTGCCGGCTTCCACTACCTTACTCAGTGGACCATTCTACATGCGGACAACCCTCTGTGTAAAGTAATGCTTTCTGATGTTTCCCCTCATGCTTGCCCTGCCTCTGAGTTTAAGTGCATGCTCTCTAGTTCTGCTTACTCTCACCACTCACACACTTGTGTATGATCCACCTTGGCTTGGGACCAGCAATTCCCCAGTTTCAGGGTGTGTGTGTGTGTCTGTAGAAATACAGTATTATAGTGGTGTGCTCATGCCACAATAGTTAGGGTTGAGTAGGCTGTTTAATGTTAAACACCAATTTTTGCACTTTAATAACTTCAGTATAAATATGTGTTAATGTGTGCACATGCTTGCCCTTCCTAAATACTAAATAATTTATGCACAGAAGGGCCACCCTGCAGTGCCAAACCTTCGGCTATGCTTTATGCCATGAGACTTTAGACTGTCATATAGGGATAGGCAAAGCTGGGGTGGATCTGCAGTTGGATTTGCCTGATCTGGCTGTATGTATTAGTGATTGAAAAAAAAAAGACATAAGCAGAAGAAAACCATGAAATGTGAAGGGGCAGTGGCATGACAGTACAGAGTGTACTGTATTCAGATACACTGCATCCTGTTGTTTAACAATTCTTCTTTTTCATTAACCAACTTGACAAGCAAACAGCCTAACAGTGGAATGAAACATAACTTACCACCCACCCCATGTAGCCAGGGCCAAATTAAACTTCTTTTATTTATCCAGTTTCTAAACTTTTTTTTCCATATAGGTTTTTATCCCTCTGTAGCATGCTGAACGGCTGTATCAACCTGTCCTACAGCCCCCGGCTGTCCTGTGTCTCCAGCCTCTTCTACAAGACTGTGAAGGCCTGCAGTGCTAGAGGGTCATGCTTTATGAAGCCCAATCTCCATTTTTTCCTCCTGATTTTCTGCCCAAGCACAGCAGACGTGCAATGAGCATGAAGCGGGCTCCGCCTCCGAGGAAGCACTCAAGGCTGTCCAAATGCCAGCTCTTCCCACAATTTGGGAGGCTAGCATACTTCCACCAGGTGGCAGTCCAGATATGGCGAAGCGCTGATTCCCCTCCTCGAGGGAAGAGAGCAGTCCACGGATGCTCGATTTCCCCTCCCGGTTGTACCCCAGCGTTTACCCGATTCCGTTCCAGAACCCGGGTCACCGGCATGACAACAGGGAGGCAAGGATGCATCAACCTGCCGTGACACTGGGCCGGCTAGTTTCTATACTTTCCAACAACATCAACAGGCTTGCAGTATGCTACTAGCCAGTGGGTTGCTGTTTTGCAGGGTAGCCAAGACAAATATTTTTTTCTTTTTTTTAACAGCAGGATACACAAATGCGAGTGAGTTTGTACACACACAAGACTATTTTAAGTTCAGACTGAATTATTTTTAGGCAAAAGGAGCTGGCTAGTGCACATAGGCTTGCAGCACTCTAACCAAGGGCTTCTGCTTTGCTTAGTGCACTGATTCCTGCCTGACATATAGTCCCCCCGCACTCACTGTCTCCCTCAGACAGACTTTTGACATTTATATTTGTTCTGTAAATTTGTATGGTTCACTTTCTCTCTGCTCTGTGTTCTCCCTGTCTGGCCTATAGCACCCTGCCCCTCCCTTCCCACTGCAGATGAACTCTTTTTCAAGATTCTTCTTTTAGTTCTTTCACTTTTTTGTCGTACCCTCCCTAACTCACAGACTTCAGCCCAGATGCAGAGGTCAGGGGAGTTGGAGACTGAGGCAGGTCACCTCCAAAACTAAATCTGCCACCATGATGATTACTCCTGCTACAGCAGCTCCGTCCCTTTACGTCCCTGTAATACCTCAATAAGCACCCACGCGGTTACCTTTTATAGCCTGATCGAGATGAGTGTCTCACAGCATAAACCACTGGTGTGCTGCACTGGCGTCCCCCCCAAACCTTGCATATGTGTCAGCTAGATGCACAGGTATCCACAGAGAAGAAAACATACAAAAAAGTGTAAATCCAAGCTTGTATCCGAACCAGACAGGCAGAGTTTGTCTCAGACTAAATCAAACTGAAACACAGAATTTGATGGCAAATAAGGACTGCTTGGCCCACCCATTTTCCCTACCTACCTACAGTAAGACCGCAGACCCTACTTGATCTCCAGCTTTACCCACCCATCCCCTGCCACAGGGTTCCCTTGTGCCTGTCCCATGCCTTCTTGAATCCCATTACAGTTTTTGACCCTACCACCTCCTCTGGGAGACTGTTCCAGGTATCCACCACCCCTTCTGTGAAGACGTACATGTACTTTCTTACATCTCCTCTGAGTCTACCTCTGTCCAGCTTCATAGCATGGCCCCTAGTTCTTGAACATCTTTTGCTCTGAAAAATGCTTTTTTCTCGAACCTTCTTTATACCCGTGAAGTATTTGAAAGCCTCTATCATATTTCCTCTCTCTGTCTCCTTTCCTCCAGGGTATACATATTGAGGTCCTTCCGTTTCTCCTCATAGGACTTTTGATACAGACACTTCACCATTTTAGTTGCTCTCCTCTGGACCACCTCTACTCTGTCTATGTCCTTCCTGAGATGTGGTCTCCAGAATTGGACACAGTACTGTGAGCGAGGTCTCACCAGTGATTAATACGGTGGTATCACTACCTCCCTCTTTCTGCTGGTGATACTCCTCCAGTGCACCCCAGTATCCCAGTGGCTCTCCCCACTGCCTTGTCACGTTGTTTGGCCACCTTTAGGTCATCAGATATGATTACCCCTCGATCGCTTTCCTGCTTGGTGTCACCAGTGCCCCTCCTCCCATGTTATACTCCTCCCCTTTGTTTCTGTGCCCCCAATGCATGCATTTTTTCACAAGTTTTCCTAGATCCCTCTTCATTTTTCCACCCCCTGGAGTGTCTACCCTATTACAGATCTTAGTGTTGTTTGCAAAAAGACATACCTTTCCTTCTAGTCCCTCTGCAATGCCTCTAATAAAGACATTAAAGAGGACTGAGCCTTCTGGCACCCTGCTGGTCACCCTCCCTTTCTCAGAGCGAACTCCATTCACCACTACCCTCTGTCTCCTATCCCTCAGTCAATTTTTTACCCAGTTTACCACCTTTGGACTCATCCCCAGGCTTCTCAGCCTATTTTCAAGTCTCCTATGAGGAACAGTGTCGAAGGCCTTACTGAAATCTAGGTAGGCTACATCCACTGCTCCACCCTGATCTACTTCCCTGGTCACCCAGTCAAAGAACTCTATCAGATTTGTTTGACATGACCTCCCACTTGTGAATCCATGCTGCTTCGGATCTTGTAAGCCACTGGATTCAAGATATGCCACAATCCTTTCCTTCAGTAGTGATTCTATTAATTTCCCCACCCCCGAGGTCAGGCTGACTGGCCTGCAATTTCCAGCTTCCTCTTTGCTACCACTTTTGTGAAGTGGGACTACGTCTGCCCTTCTCCAGTTAGTGGTTGAACAGGACTGTCAGTGGTGCAGCCAGCTCCTATCTGAGCTCCTTCAGTATCTTTGGTTGTATCCCATTTGGTCCCATTGCCTTGTCCACTTTCAGATTTGCAAGTTCCTTCAGGACTCTCTCCTCTGTAAATGGACAAATATCCACCACCCTACCAACAATGCCCTTGGCTCTTATCTGTGGACCCTCGCCTTCCCCTTACTCTGTGAACACCGAACTAAAGTATCCGTTCAGAATGTCTGCATTTTCCTGGTCCCCTTCCACACAATCCCTCCCTACCCTCATTAGCCTTGCAATCCCCCCTCTAGTCTTTCTCCTTTTGCTTACATACCTGAAAAATGTCCTGTCCCCATTCTTTACTACCTAGGCTACTTTATCCTCCATTTGTGCTTCTGACTACATTCCCTGCCTCCTGCTGCTTTTCTTGATACTCCTTCCTATCCTCTTTACGCCGTGTCTCCTTATACTTCCTGAATGCTAACTTTTTTGCCTTTACCTTCATAGACACCTCCTTTGAGAACCATAGTGGTCTCTTTTTCTTCTAACCCCAGGAATCACTCATTATGATTAAACTGATGCAGTCAGACTCCTGTGTTGGACTGCCTGGATTGATGGAATTAGATGCAAATGATGGAACTCTAAATTGGCTCATGCCAGTTTCAAACTGCTGCCCTAGCAACTGCTACTCTCTTGAGTGCTTCAGATTCTTTACTCCGCCTGCCTAGTGAAGACGTCCCAGAGAACTCTCCTTCAGCCTCTTCAGAATTCATTTATCTGGTCAATAAGTAGTGTTTTTAATTTATATTTCAAATTGCTGCCTTAGTTTTAGTTTATTTTATACATTGTGTGAATATATTGGGTAATTAGCGGTTCCTTTACGGTTCCTTGGAAACGAGGGTTCCACTATTTCTAGTTAGGTTTTACATCAATTTAGTGGTATTTGTTATTTTTTGAGGTCGGTTCCTTGACCGTTTGTGCCTGTTTTACTGTTATCTAAAATTATAAATTTCTCAGTTCCCTTTTTCTGTCAGGAACCGAGTAGCGTTCAGTTTCTGGAACTGTTAGCGGGTGTTTATATTTAAAATATTCATTTCCAAAGAACTGATAATTTTGTTATGGTTTACTTTAGCGATTCCTGCTCAATGTCAGAGGTCCCTGTTGTCAAACCTAAAAAATGCACAGGACCCACTGGTTTTACTTATTGTGAGTCTTGTGGTCAGATTACAGCAAAAACAGACAGACATTCCCTTTGCGTTTTTTGTCTGGGTACTAGCCATATTTTTGCAAATTGTGATATTTGTAAAACATTTTGCCTTAAAACTCTTATGAAAGGTCCAAAATATTGGAAGAGATGGCTTCTGCTACTGCTGGGAAAAGTGGTTCCTCCACCTCTGGCACAAAAAAGGATGGAGGTAAAGCTAAGGATACTGACAGGATCAGATAAGGTTGAGCAGGGTAACTCAAAAAGCTCAATGGAGTCAGGGACTGAACCTGTTCCATTTAAAAAATGCAAGGAAAAGCATGATTTTGCACCTCTGGCCAAGAAGGCTAAGGAGCTCCCAGCAGACAAACCTGGTATGCCCTCAGCTGAGGATATTGCCAAGGTCTTGCAGGCACTTCCGGCTGCAGTCCCGGTTCCCACACCGACTGCTCCGGTTCCTGTGCCTGTTCCAGCTCCTCAGGAACTGGAAGCCACCTTTGGTGAGGATGATGATGATGATTTTGATGTGGAACCAATAGATCCAGAGGTTTCTCCAGAACAAGAGCCGGGTCCCGAGGATTATACCTCACATTATGCTTTTGTGAAAGGCATGGTGGAAACACTCAACCTCCCTCTGCAGGAGACAGAGGAGGATGTGGAGGTGGCAGAATTTTTAGACATGATGGGGCTAGCCCCCACAAAGCGTTGATTACTGCCTGTGCATAAGTCCTTGAAAAAGGCAGCATTGCAAATATTTCCAACTCCCACTTCCATTCCAGGAGTGGACAAAAGTTGATAGAAATATCAACGATAGGACCACAGCTGATTTTCTTTTCATACACCTGATCCTAGGGGCGGTGCAGGCTGCTGCCTGCGACAAAGCCAGGATTCCTCTGGCTACCCATCCTCCTGACAGGAATTCTCGGAAGATGGATGCAATGGGTAAAAAAGGGTACATGGCTGCTTCTCTGATAGTTAGACAGGCCAACTACATGACTTATGCAGTGCAATACCAGAAGGCACTCTGGAATACAGTTTTAGCCCTGGCTGACAGGGTTCCAGGTGATGTGGCAGTTGACCTATAGGATACAGCAAAAGCTGCACTAGATGCCACAAAATACCAATTCCACATGGCTGTGGACACTAATGATTCCACAGCCAGATTAATGGCACTGTCTATCTCCCTTAGGAGATTTGCATGGCTCAGGGCCACAAACCTGACCTTGGACACTCAGGCCAAGGCGATGGATTTCCCATTCGAGAAAAACTCATTATTTGGTGTCAAAACAGAGGCCTATATGAAAAATGTAGAAGAATACAAGGCTACCTATAGAAGTAATTCTAAGAATAGGCCTTCCACATGCTATAGGGCCCAAACTAGAGGAGGCAGGGGTAGGGAATCCTATCCCAGACCATTTTTCCAGGCTCAAGCTTCTCAGCTGCAACAGCAGCCTAGAGGATATTTTCAAGGAAGGGGCAGGAGAGCCATGAGAAGAGCTTCTCCCTCCCCGCTGATTCAGGCACAGCCCACTCAGAACCCCTGACGGGCTGGTACAGGTTGCATCCCCTGTCGTAGATCCACCAGTGGGTGGCAGGCTGGCTCACCACCTCCAGGATTGGCATACCATCACCACAGACAAGTGGGTCCTGGAGGTAGTGAGCCAGGGTCTGGCACTCGGCTTCAAATCTCTTCCCAAGCTGAGAGCAAGAACATTTGCACCAGTTACATCTGCAGACAGGATTTTACTGGCAGCAGAGGTAAAACATCTGCTGGCAATCAGAGCAGTGGAGCTGGTGCCCCTAAACCAGAGGGCCAAAGGCTTCTACTCCCTCACAAGAAAGAAAATTGGGGATTGGCAACCTATCCTGGATCTAAGACTTCTACACAGACACATTCTGAAGCCCAAATTCAAAATGGTCACTCTTGCAATAATCATTCCCACTTTACAAAAGGGAGACTGGCTAGCCTCTCTAGCTCTAAGGGATGCTTATTTTCACATCCCCATCAGACCTTCTCACAGGAAGTACTTGAGATTCAGACTGGCCTCAGGTCATTATCAGTTTGCAGCACTTCCTTTTGGCCTAACTTCTGCCCCAAGGGCTTTCATAAAGTGTTTGGCTGTGGTAGTGGAGCTTCTGAGAAAACAAGAGGTGTCAGTCTTTCCCTACCTGGACAACTGGCTAGTAGTGGGCCCATCCTGCAGCTTACAGAGCAGGCCTTAGCACAAACAAAATCTACTCTGGAGTCCCTGGGTTTTCTCATAAATGAGCAGAAGTCTCCGCAAACACCAGTTCTGGTACTAGAATTCATTGGTGCAGAACTAAACACCAGTCTGGGTAGAGCTTTTCTGCCACAGGACAGGGTAAACAGCATTCTACAGATTGCAAACTCATTTATGCCAGGAAAACCCAAACCAGCCAGAGAATTCCTCAAGCTTCTGGGTCACATGGCAGCTGCCACGACAGTAGTACTGGATTCCAGATTTCAAATGAGAGACATCCAATTTCACCCGAGACAATATTGTCGCAGAGGACAGACCGTCTGTCCAAACTGGTTCAGTCACCCACAGCCTGCTACAGGCACTGCAGTGGTGGCTGGACGAGCATAACCTTCTGGTAGGTGTGCCTTCTGTAAAGGAACAACCTTCCTTACTTCTTACAACAGATGCATCCCTTCTGGGTTGGGAAGCATACATGTTGGATTACACAGCAAGTGGCACATGGTTTCCTCAAGAATCCCTGTTGCATATAAATCTGCTGGAGCTCAGGGCGGTGTACCTAGCCCTGTGGGCATTTGCTCCACATCTCCAAAACAAAGTGGTGCAGGTCAGAACAGACAACACCGCTACTATGTACTACATCAACAAACATGGAGGAACCAGATCAGCCCCATTGTGCACAGAAGCAATGAGGCTGTGGTCCCTGACCTACTCCATGAAGGTATTCCTCTCAGCCATACATCTTCCAGGAAAGGACAGTATGCTGGCAGACTCCCTCTGCAGGATAAGTTAGGGCCACCATGAGTGGTGTCTGACTCCCCAAATACTCAGTTCGATTTTCAGGAGATGGGGCACTCCAGAGATGGATCTCTTGGCCTCTGTAGAAAATCACCAGTTACCAGTGTACTGTTGCAGGCCTCCTCTCAGGGGCACACTACCCCTGGATGCATTGACACTGAACTGGACGGGGAAGTTCCTGTATGCCTTCCCTCCTTTTCCACGGATATTCAGAACCCTATTGAAATTTGAGGTGTCAACCAGCGACAATGATACTGGTGGCACCAGATTGGGCAAGGCAACACTGGTATTCACTTCTGTTGACTCTATCAGTAGTTTCTCCAATTCACTTGCCCAGGAGGCACAACCTGCTGACATCTTCTCAGGGCAGGATAGTGTACCCCAACCTCAAATCACTGAGGCTCAAGGCCTGGCTTTTGAGGACTTAGAATATGCTAATCTTAAACTGTCAGAACAGGTGCTGACAGTACATAGGGGTTCAAGGAAACCTTCCACTAAGAAGACATATTCTTCTAAGTGGAAGATGTTTTCCATATGGTGTACAGGTAAGGGTGTTAATCCATCCAGGGCTGATTTAGCCATTCTCCTGGATTACCTAACACACTTGCATTCTCTGGGCCTGAAGCCTTCGACCCTCAAGGTTCATTTGTCTTCAGTCTCAGCTTATTTGTCAGCTCCTAAAGAGAGATCCATGGCCTCTCATCCAGTCTTCAGGAAGTATTTTAAAGGCCTTAACCTCTTGTACCCTTCCTTGAGGGAACCTGATCTGACTTAGAGGGTGGAGCTCTTGCAGCAGGTAATACCATTAGGACTGAAGACGGCAGGCATCAGGACCCCATGGAAAACTTGTAGCTAGCAGTCTGAGGCAGGGGACCGCTCCCAACGTCGGCTACACCTGATGTCAGACGTGGTATATAGGGGGCGGTCCCCTGGCGCCATCCCAGTTCTTTTCCTGCCATCGACCTGCATAGTTCGGCTCCTCGGACGCCTTCCTTAGGAGTCGACAGCCAACGAAAGACAGAAGTATTTTCATTCTTCAGCATTTTCAGCCATCACCTCGTGTATGTCGTTGCCCTCCCCACTGCGGTGAAAAGTAAAGTGTGTGTGTGGGAAGCAGATCCCAGCCAAAGATGACCACGTGGCCGGCCTCCTTTGCCTAGGCCTGGAACACTGACCTGACGCCTGCACACACTGCCAGAAGTTTAACCAGAAGATGTGCGCCGAGGGGCCACGCACTCAAGACCTTTCTGCTCGAGAAGAAGCTTGCGGCCATGCAGCTAGGATCAGGAGCCAGCTCATCCTTTCCTGCCAGGGATTCCCCACGGAAAGATAAGTCATCAAGGCGGTCTGAATCCCACCCTGAGTCACCAGCCAAACAGGCCTCGCCTTCCTCAACCTCCGGACGGAGGTCTGGTTCGGTCCCATCCCAGTTGTCCGAACCTTCCCGTACGTCTAAGTCCGCTCCCGCCTCTTCTCAGGGCAAACATCGGGAGTCAGCCACGTTGGAACACCACACTTCTCTGGCCCATCAACCCCTCAAACCTTCAGGGTTGACCCAGGAAAGTCAGTCCAAGGCTGAGGACAGGCCCAGTTCTTCAGACAAATGCAAACGTTCATAAGAACCCTCAGGCAGGCAGGAGGCCGCCCGGGCTCGGACGCCTCCCTTCCTCCGGCTAATGTGCGCCCTCCCCCAGATCAGCGCAAGCCTAGCCGATCGCCTGCTCCGTTGTCCCACTCCCTGATGCCTGACACGGGACTGTTGCCGGATGAAGACCAGCCGTCCGCCCCTCTTCCGAGGGACTGGATGCCTGACAGGGCCACACTGGACGCCGGACCACAAGACAAAGGCGCTACCAATCGTCGGTCCACTGATGCCGGGATCCCGGACCCGACACCTGCCTCCAAGGAACCTGAGCCTCAGACACCTGTGCCTATAGACCCGACGCCCGGCCCCTCAAACCTGGTGCTGGGCCCTGCGGTTGTCCCAGCAGCAGACATCGAGATTCTCTTTACTACCTGGTGGAATACAGTAAAAGGGGATCTCCTGTATAGACTCCCAGACACTGTCCCTACTCTGCCCCCTAAGGGCCTCAGGGGGTAAGGGTGAGCACCCATGTCCAGACCCTAAGGGGAAGAGAAGGAAACGCCCTTCATCTCCATCTCCTTCTTCCCCTCCTGTCACGTCCTCCTCAGATGAGGGTGACGTTGAATCAGAGCCTTATTCAAATGGGGAATTTTGTCCTCCCTCCCTGGGACCTAAAGATTCCCCGCGGTCCCCACCAGATTACCCCTCTTTTTTTGGACATCATGAGGCACATCCAGGCTATATACAAGTGGGACACGGAGGACTTGGATCCAGAGCACAAGTGCCTGGCGAAATGCCTCAGAGAGAAGGAAACCCAAACCTTTGATTATTCCCCTGTTTGTGGAACCGTTCCAGGACGTGATTCGCCTGACCTGGTGTACACTATCCTCCATACCCGCAGTCCCTCAGAAGGCAGGCAGACTTTATAAGCCTCCGAGGTCCAAACCTTTTCTAACCAAACAACCGAAGGCCAACTCTTTGATCCTCATGGCTGCTCACGACAGAGGTTCCCAACCTCTGGATCTCATCTAAAAAGTAAGACGGTCGGGGCCAAAAAATCTTCTCCTCAGCCACGGGAGCTATTAGGTCCTTGAACTTCATGGCCCACATGATTACCTAGCAACAGTCACTGTGGCAGAAGACAGTGGACCTCGTCAACTCTATGCCAGACTCCAACTCGAAGCAGGAAATATTGGTGTGTGCCCAGTGGGGATTAGACATCAGCAAACACGCCCCAAGGTGTTCTTACGATGCCGTAGATATGGCCTCCAGAGCAGCTACCTCGGGGGTCTGCATGAGGCGGCAGTCATGGCTTAGGCTCATGGGCTTCCAACCTGACTTACAAGAGTCTATCCTGGATTCTCCCTTTCAGGGTCCCATTTTGTTCGGCCTGGAAGTTGAAGAGATGATTAAGCAACTCCAGGAGTCAGGGAAAGTAGTGGCCGACGTGCACCGTATGTATAAATCCAAGCCTCAGGAATCCAGCCGACACCCTTTTCATAAGTAAGCAGTGTCAGTGGCTCAGTAGGTAGCACACTCGCCTCTGAGGCCGGGAGATCAGAGGGCTGTGGGTTCAGTTCCCACATCTGGCACTTGTGTTAATATCCCAGTACTGACACTGTAATGCAGCATGAGAGGGGTGCTGCATTTCTGAGGTGCCGTCTTTCGGATGAGACGTTAAACCGAGGTCCCATCTGCCTGGATTGGTGGTAGTTCAGGTGGATGTTAAAGATCCCATGGCACTTATCGAAAAGAGTAGGGGAATTTCCCTGGTGTCCTGGCCAAATTTCCCTCATTCACTAAAAATACCACCAACAGCTTAATCCAGTTCAAGGTCAGTTGCCATTCATCTGTATCCCCGTCCCCCCGGGTCGTGCCTGAAAATAGGCAGGATTTGTCTAGTGCACTTACCCGGTCAACAAAAGCTAAATAAAAATAAATAAAAATAAAATAAAGGACAAGGGTAGGGACAGGGGAGCAAACAGTCCCATGGTAAGGGGTTCAAGAGGCGGGGTCACCCTGCCCCTTAAGGTTCTCAGAGCCCCAAGTAGCCCCAAACTCCCATGGCCCCACCACCCCCTCAGCCTGACTCCCTCTGACCCCCATCTCCCTTCAGGGACAGGCAGACGAGAAGGTAGGAGGGCGGTTTGCACTTTACCCACTCGAATGTTCCAGTATCACGGCGGACCAGTGGGTACTGGACACCATTCGAAAAGGGCACGCAACAGAGTTCATCTCCCCATTCCGACTTCTTGTCCACTGGCACACAGTCTCCTTCTAGAAGCGGAGATTCAACAGCTCCTTAAAAAAAAAAGGGCCATCCAAAGGGTCCCACAGGCCCAGAAGGGAAAGGGTTTTTACTCCCGCTTCTTCCTTGTCCCGAAGAAAACGGGAGACCTTTATCCCATTCTGGATTTAAGCCAGCTCAATCTCCTGGTAAAATACCAGAGATTCCGGATGGTCACTCTGGCAGGGCACTTCACCTTGCTTCATCAAGGAGACTAGCTGTGCTCCCTAGATATGCAAGACGCCTACATGCATGTCAGTCTCTTGAAGTCTCACAGAAGGTTTCTGCACTTCAGCTTCCAGGACGAGCACTACCAATTCAGAGTACTACCCTTAGGCCTTTCATCTGCTCCCAGGGTCTTCACCAAGTCTCTAGTGGTGGTAGCGGCAGCCCTCCAAAGGAGAGGCCTCTTCGTCTACCCTTACCTGGACTATTGGCTCCTCTCTGCTCAGTCGGGAGGAGGAGGAGCTTCTAATAGCCTTACGAGAGACATGGGATCTATTTTCCTCCCTGGGGATCACAGTAAACTGGCCAAAATCATATCTTTGGCCGACACAAAGGTTGCAATTCATAGGGGCTATTCTGGACACCAAGCAGGGGAGAGCTTTCCTGCCCCCAGACAGAGCAGACCGCCTTTGGAATCTGGCCAGCAGGCTCCAGAAGGCCTCCTCTTCCCCCGCCCAGGTTGTTCTCCAACTCCTAGGCCATATGGCAGCTGCCATAGCCACAGTACCCTTAACCAGATATGCGGACCCTCCAGTGGCATCTCAAGGTCCAGTGGGACCAATTGGTGGATGATCTGGATTTTCGAATCCAGATTTCTCGTGTGGTGCACTGCTCTCACGAATAGTGGCTCCATCACGACAGTCCAGCGGAAGGGATCCCATTCCGGAGCCCCACCCTCTTCAGACTTTAACCACAGATGCCTCTCTGTCCGGTTGGGGGGGCTCATTTAGGGGATCACAGGACCTGGGGGTCTTGGTCTGCCATAGAGAGCTCTCTGCACATAAATGTCTTGGAAATGAGAGCTGTGCTGAATTTACTTATCACTTTCAGAGACCAATTCTCTACGGGTTCTCTCCTGGTGCAGACAGACAACACACCAGCGGTCTTCTACATCAACAAGCAAGGGGGAACTCATTCGTACCCCCTTTGCAGAGAGGCCATGAGAGTGTGGGATTGGGCAGTAGAACACCGACTGGATCTCCTCGCAGTTCATCTGCCAGGGGTCCAGAAAGTTCTTGCTGACAGTCTCAGCTACCTCTCTGAATCACGAGTGAGAATTACTCCAAGAAGTCGCAGATGACCTGTTCAGTCGCTGGGGCCATCCAGAGTTGGACCTCTTTGTGCCCCCATACGACACCAAACTGCAACATTTTTGCTCACTCGCTCCAGGGCCTGGTGTTTTCTGGCGAGACGCATTGTCCCTCTCTTGGACAGGAAGTTCCTGTATGCCTTCCCTCCTTTTCCCATCATTCAGAGAGTACTGCTCAAGTTGCAGTCAGAGGGGGCCAGAATGATTCTGGTGGCCCCTCTATGGCCCCACCAGATCTGGAATCCGTTGCTCCAGCAAGCTGTCACTGGAACCTCCAGTACAGTTGCCACTCTCCACCCACTTGTTCTCACAAGAGCAGAGGACACTCATCCATGCTGCTCTTCACTCTCTTTTCCTGCACGGTTGGTTCCTGCAATCCTAGCAGAAGAGAGGCTGGGAGTGTCAAGCAGGGTGGCTGAGATCTTGGTTGCAGCAAGGAAGCCTTCCACCAGGGCCACCTATGCTCTGAAATTGAAACACTTCTGTCTTTGGGCTAGGACCTGTGCCCTTGATCCCCTGGGTTGTCCGGCTAGGCACATGCTAGAATATCTCTGTCACCTTCTGGACATAGGACTGAGCTATTCGTCCATTAAGGTGCACATGTGTGTGGTTTCTGCACATCATGATCCCTTCAGAGATGGAACACTGGCACAGCTCAACGTCTGTAAGACATTTCTGAGAGGGATCTTGCATATCAGACCTCCCAGAGGAGAGACATCGTTCCTCCTTGGGATTTACTTTTCGTCCTGGAGAAACTCACTCCCCCTTCAAACCAGCAGCTTCCTGTGAGCTATGCTTCCTCTCATGGAAGACCCTCCTTTTGGTAGCTATCACCTCCACTCAAAGGGTTTCCGAGCTCCAGGCCCTGATGTGTAAGGAACCTTGCGTAGTTTTCCACAGGGACAGGGTGACCCTGCGCACGAAACCTAAGTTCTTGCCGAAGGTGGTGTCCATGCTGACTGTTAATCAGGACATTAACCTTCCGATTTATTATCCGGAATTCGTCAATCTAGGTGAAGTGCTGTTGCACACCTTGGACGTTCACAGGATTTTGAGGTCGGAACAGTTGTTCATCTCATTCTCCAAACGAATGCTAGGGGCTCCTGTTTCCAAACAGTCACTAGCCCGTTGGCTGGTGCAATGTATTACTTTCTGCTACCAGCATCATCATAAACCACTTCCGGGAACAGTCAGGGGCCACTCTACCAGACCAGCGGCCTCTTCCTTTGCAGCACTCAAAAATGTCTCTTCGGCAGATATTTGTGCTGCAGCTACATGGAGTTCAGTCCACACTTTCATCAGGCATTACAGCCTGGACATTGCATCCAGAAGGAGAGCAGGTTTCAGACAAGCAGTCCTGCAGGGCCTACTCTTTTAAGTGCCTTTCACCAGCTTCAGCTGTTTTCAGCATCTCTCCCTGCCACCCTTTCAGACCTGGGTCTATCCTTGGGTACTGCTTGGGACTCAGTCCTAATGGTATTACCTGCTGCAAGAGCTCCACCCTCGAAGTCAGATAGTACAGTTACTTAAGAACTTACCATAACAGTAGGACCGTCGGCACAGCGGTTGGATTTCTGCTTTTGACGTCAGCAACCCGGGTTCGGGAACGGACCTGAGTCACTGGAGGGCCGGCCGGGGGGAGAAGGATAGAGCGTCCCACGGACTGCTCTTCTCCAGGGGGGAGTGCCCGGTGCTAGACGGACTCCTGGCGGAGGCCAGGAGTCACACAGCAACTCGCGCTCATGTGTACTGGAGGCAGGGCGGATGCTGGACATCATTGCATGTCCCTGCCTCTTGGAGGAAAACTGAAAAGGAAGGTGTGGGTCCTCCGTGTAAATGAAGCCCTCCCCGGGCTTCAATTAGCCACTGTCATCAGCAGTACTCCCAACTGGATACTGGTTCCGTGACACTGGAATTAGGGGAACCAGTGCCGTGGCACCGCCCTCCGGGGGGGCAAGCCAAGGGTGACCGGGAGACAAGCTAGCAGTTGACTGTTGGTGGAAGCCCAGGGGCCGTGACCTGGGCAGAACGCCGACAGAGGACCTGCCAGGAAAAGAATAAAAAAAAAAAAAAGAACTTACCGTAACAGTAGATCTTCGAGAGGAGCTCTTTCAGCAGGTGGCTTTCCCACCCTCCATCCCCCAGGACCAGAACATGGTGGGGACTTCCTGCTCGGGTTCTCCAGTTTGGTTTCTAGCCCGATCTCCAGCAGGAGAACTGAGATGGCACCAGGGGACCGCCCCCTATATACCACGTCTGATGTCGGGCGTAGCCAACGTCGGAGGTGGTCCCCTGCCTCAGACTGCTAGCTACAAGTTTTCCATGAGGTCCTGACCCCTGTCGGCTTCAGTCCTAATGGTATTACCTGCTGCAAGAGCTCCTCTCGAAGACCTACTGTTATGGTAAGTTCTTATGTAACTGTACTTTCTGGCCTGGAATCTGAATGTCTTCATTGCCAAGCTCATGGATGCTCCATTTGAACCAATGGCAACTGCAGATTTGAAGTATATCACTTGGAAAACTGTGTTTCTGGTTGCTATTACTTCAGCCAGAAGGATCAGTGAGTTATAGGCCCTGTGCACAGATGTAGACTACATCTCATTCCACAGGAATAAAGTGGTCCTCACGACCAACAGAAAATTCCTTCCCAAAGTGGTGTCTGATTTCCACTTAAATCAATCCATCACTTTACCTGTCTTTTTTTACAGAGAACTCCAGTTCTCCAGAAAGGAGGCTTCACTCCCTTGATGTCAAAACGGCATTTAGCCACTATATTGACAGAACCAAGTCTTACAGACCAGGTCAGACACAGCTCTTTCTTACGTATGGAGAAATAGGTAAGAGCAGAGCTGCCACAAAACGTACAGTTGCTCACTGGATAGTGGCATGTATACAGTTTTGTTAAAGTAAAGTGGATAATTTATTTATTTATTGAAAATGTTTTACCAGGAAAGGCACACTGAGCAAAAAGATGCTCGTCTCATGGTGCGACCGGGGGGGGGTTACAGAGGAGGCTAGTAAACATATAAATGGTTGAGCTTAGCAATAATACAATCAGATACAGAGCATAGTTGGAAGGGATTACAATTGAGCATATACATAGAGAGAACAGATAAGTACGCCACAATATCAAACAGTAACCAAGTAAACAGGATCTTGGTTGCACAGCGAGTTAGGAACAGAGCTGAACATGAATAATAGGGTTTGGAATACAAAACATGGTACACATTGAGGCAGCGTGAGGTACATAAGTGCAAGTTTCATAACAGGGGTAATGACAGCAGAGCTTGAGTGCAAGTAGCAGAAGTTGAGCTAAAGGGAGATGTAACAGGCTAGGCGCAGAGGGAATAGGAGGCAAGGTGGGGTAGGAAAGGAGGAATAGGGGTGATGAGCTGTGAAGGGAGGTTGGGGGAGGGGATGGGGAGGCGGGTTGAAGGGAAGGGGAGGAGAAATTGACAGTGGGGAGTGAGTAAGAGAGAGTGTAAGGCGTGGGGCAGTATATAGGCCAGTCAGTAGGCGATAGCCGGGCCGCTGGTCAGGCACGGGGAACGAGGGAAGGGAGGCAAAGGGGGAGGTCAGGGGCAGCAGTTGGGGGTAAAGAAGAGAGGGGAGGAAAGGGAGAGTTTGGATGAAGAATGGCGGATCTGGGTGGGCAGGTCATTCCAGAGTTTAGGGAAGAGTAGAAAGCGGATTGGCGGTGGAGGTCCTTCAATGGGGATGAATAGAAGCCTAGCATCAGCAGACCTGAGGGCGTGCGAGGGGAGGTGGGGGATAGGGCGAATGCGAGGTAGGGAGGGGAGGGAGGGAGGGAGCCGAGCCAGCGTGTTAGAAATGAATTTAGCGCAATGAATTAGGCGCCAGTTACTTAGAGAAGGCAGGGACAGGGAACGATAAAGCATGCAGTGGTGTGTACGAGGGGGGGCATCGAAGGCAAAGTGGCAGAATGCATTGAAGAGAGGGTCTAATCTGGCTAAGGTGGTCTGTGCAGCGGAGCTGTAAACTATATCACAGTAATCGAAGGAGGGTAGGATCATTTTCTGGACAATTTCGCGTCTGACAGGAAGTGGGAGACTAGTGCAGTTTCTATAGAGGGCACCAAGTTTGGGGCGTAATTTAGAGACGATGGCAGCCACGTGTGAAGAGAAGGAGAGGTGACGGTCAAGCCAAACCCCTAGATACCTGAAGGCGGGTACTTCTTCGAGGATGGTGTTATTTAGGGTGTGGAATCTCAGAGGGGAGGTGAGTTTGGATAGCCGCTGTCTGGTACCGAAAGTCATGGAGTTGCTCTTTTTAGCATTTAGGGAGAGTTGGTTGCTGTTGAACCAGTGTTGGATTTTGTTGAAGTCGGTTTGAAGTTTGGAGGTGATTTCTTCATGGGTCCGGCCGGAGGTGAAGAGGACAGTATCATCTGCGTACATGTGAATGGCGGAAGAGGAGCACGAGTTAGGCAGGTCATTTAGCAGGATGGAGAAGAGGATGGGGCCGAGAACTGAGCCTTGGGGGACGCCAGTGGTGATTGGGAGGGGGGGAGATGTGGTCAGCTATTTTGGTGGATTGGGTTCTGTTTAAGAGGTAGGCACTGAACCAGTTTGTGGCTGAATCATAACCCAGCTCAGAAAGGCAGGATAGTAGGAGAGAATGGGATACAGTGTCGAAGGCTTTGCTAGGTCTATGAAAACAGCAGCAGTGATTAGCCCTTTGTCCATCCCAGTGAGGATATGGTCTGTGAGTCTTAGCAGGGAGGAGGTGGTGGAGTGGTGCTTTCTGAACTCGGACTGGAAGGGGGTGAAGAAGTTAGTTTCTGAGAGGAATTGGGAGAGTTGGGATAGCACTAGGTGTTCCTGGAGTTTCGCGAGGGTGGGGAGGAGGGAGATAGGGCCCCCATGGGCCATGGGCCTGAGGGCACATTCCACCAGGGGCACAGCTGCTTCAGTGGCAGCTTCAAGAGAAATTCCACTACTGGAAATCTGCAAAACAGCTATATGGAAAACAGTACACACCTTCACAAAGCATTACAGCCTGGATCTACAATCCTGAAGTGATGCCAGATTTGGTACAGCAGTGTTGCAGAACCTGTTTCCTAAATAGGTTTTCTGTCCAACCTCCAAAGGTACTGCTTGGTAGTCTGCATCAATTTAATCATAATGAGTGATTCCAGGGGTTAGAAAAAAAAAATTACTCACCATAGTAATCTTGTTTCGACAAAGGGATCACTCACTATAATTAAAGCACCCGCCCTGCCTCCCCTACTAGAACCTATGAAAGTTGTTCTGCATCCCTGTTTTAGGGTGTTTTTTTCATGTAGGTCAGGTTAGAGACTCACTTTTTTGTTAACCACTTGGTTCCCTTGTGGTCTCAAGGTTTTTTTTAGGTTTATTTCTTGGGATGTTTTTTGACCTGAGAGGACAAAAATTATTTTATAAAAATATTATTTTTAGCTAGTGGGTCTTATACCCAGTTAGGCTACATAAGAATCTGAAGCACTCAGAGTGCAGCAGTTGCTAGGGCAGCAGTTTGAAACTGGCATGAGCCAGTTGAGAGTTCCATCATTTGCATAGAATTCCATCTCTCTGGGCAGTCCAACACAGGAGGCTGACTGCATCAGTTGAATCATGAGTGATCCCTTTGAAGAAACAAGATTACTGTGGTAATTTTTTCTTCTTGCTTTTGCTTACTTGCCTGATGCAGGGATTTGTTGCCTCCACTATCCCAGCTTTTAGTTTTGCCTACTGTTCCTCCACTCTACATAAGTTCTCCCCCCACCAGGACATCCCTGAGGCATTCCCTCATCTCTGTAAAATTGGCCCTTCTGAAGCCCAGGACCTTTGCCTTTGTGTGATTTACTTCTGTCACAGATCTGATATCGAACCACACCATGTGGTGATCACTGGTCCCCAGGTGTCCAGCCACCGTGACTTCTTCAACACTGTCCCCGTTAGTGAGAACAAAGTTCAGAATTGCTCCCTCATGAGTGGGCTCCCCCACGGGTTGCCTGAAGAACACTTTCTGCAAGGAGTCTAGGATGTCCCTGCTCCTGGCTGATGCTGCAGCTGGGATGCTCCAGTCTACATCTGGCAGGTTGAAGTCCTCCCACCAGCTGCACCTCACACTTATTTGTCATCTTTTAGATGTCTTCCATCAGAACCTTATCCATGTCCCCCTCCTGTGCTGGAGGTCTGCAGATCACACCTGTTCAAATAGCGACTCCCTTCCCTGTCTCTGTGTTCCCTGACTCTCTGTTGCTTTTGTGTTATCCCTCATGTAAAGAACAACTCCTGTCCCTTTCTTACCCACCCTATCCTTCCTGAACAGAGTATAGCCTGGTATGGCTATGTCCCAGTTACAGAATTCATTGCACCATGACTCAGTAATGGCGACATTATCCAGGTCAGCTTCTGCTGTAATGGCCACTAGGTCCTGGATTTTATTTCCCAGACTTTGAACATTTGCACACATGGCCTCCCAAATTCTGCTGCCACCCTACTTGTCAACCCCCTCTTTCCCTTTAGCCTTTTTCCTTACCCCCCTCTGATCTCATTCCCATCACACTTCATTTCTACCATTATGTATTTCTTGTTATTAGGTACCCTATGGGATTTCCCTCCCTTAGGGTATTCCCTACTGACTACTTCGGCTTGCGATGGGGGACAATTTATGTCTCCCTGCTTCCTTCCACCCACAAGTTTAAATGCTTGCTGATGTAGCATTGGAACTGCTCCCTGAGGACTGTGGTTCCCCTCCTGGATGGATGCAGGCCATCTTCACTGTATAGGACTTAATCCCTCCAGGTGAGACCCCAGTCCCCAATAACACCAAATCCCGCCTCTCTGCACCACTCTTTCTAGAACTGATGCGGATTACCCTATCCTACCGGTTGTAGACAGGCAGCACCTCCGAAACAGACATTGATCGTGCTTCTGATACTAAGACTCAGTTTGATAGGGAAGAATTTTGCCCATCCCTTTTTCAAACCGCCAAGTGCACAGAGAGGCTGAGACTAGCATTTACTAAGTTGTTGTTTTCTCTTATCAACTATTGGATCTTACAGCAGGTTCCCTCAGCAGTTTTGTACACACAGTATGTTGGCCTCGGATGTTAAACACATGCATGAGTATGAGAATCTGACCACTTACTTCAGCAACAGGAGTATCTGGTCATGCTCCTGGAATCAATGCAGTCCATTAGGAGCCCAGTCTTCTTGAAATAGGCTCAGAAAATGTCAATTTCATGCAGTTGAACCTTGATAAGTTCACATGGGACCAGGTTTATAAATGGTTCCTGTCGATAATCTGGCTGTTTATTTACACACACACGCACACACACTCTCTCTCTCTCTCTCTCTCTCTCTCTCTCTCCAACCCCTTGGTGAAGCATGTTCATTTTTTTACTACAGTTTCATAATCAAGTAAATGTTAGTGCTGTATAACAATACCACCTTGTAAGAAAATGAGAACCATGACAATGGGAAGGAGAGAGCTGTGTTCAATCAAAATGGGTCTAGTCTGTTGAGCCTAACAATCATCTCCTGTTTCTAAAGTTTCTTGTGATTTTTAAACGGAAACATAAACCTATGCCAGCCCATCTGCACAGGGGCAGGGCTGCCACTCACGATGTTGATGACCCGGGTTCGTAAATGAGCTCGGGGCATTGAAATGCTGGTGGGGGAGGAGATATGAGTGTCCTGTAGGAGGTTCACCGCCTCGGAGTGAGTGGTTGTTCACTCCCCACTGCAAGAGGGCCACTTGGGGGCCCACAGGTGACACAGATCAGTTGAGGGAGACAGTGGGAGGAGAGACACAGAAGGCTTTATGACATGCATGTCTGTTGCAAAGCACCCTGCATAGCTGCGGGCACTGAATAATATATGCTAAACTCAAAAATGTGGTTGCTTCACAAACCACAGAACACCACAAGGTAATTGAGGGCATGTACATGAGCACCATGCAGGTGTGGACACCGGTGGTGGCTGGGTGGTATCAACCACCAGGACAACTAGTCCCATCCAGATGGCTCAGTGTGTTGAAAAAAGTCAGCGGTTTCGAGGGAAAGTGACTCTGTCGGAAACGTTCCATCATGGGCTCATTAATTGCTGTCAGCAGCATTAGCATAAGTAGCGCTTTGTGTGAGGTGTGTGGAAATTTGTTTGACAGCAATGGTTACCTGCACACAGTAAAGTGAATTTGCGGTCACTGTGCAAACTGGGAAAGGAGATACAATTAGGTTAGGTGATGCACAGAAAAGTAGATGAATGATGTAGGACATGAATTCATCAAGCAAATGGAATGCATGGGTGACGCGGTGATGCACCTCCGTTTGCCTTGCATGTGTAGAAGCAACCCGGTATACCGTTGCCACAGCGACTCCCAGATTGCGAAGACCACCACAGCGACAGGAATAGGGCAAAATCCGCCTCTTGCTGTGGTGGTCTGTATGGCGATCGGGACTGCCTCACTGGTGTTGCCCAGTCCAACTCCGACCTGGAGTTAGAATCCTAGAGACCAGGGGCGTGGAGGCAGAGCCTTCCAGGAGGTGGGGGAGCACAGCCCCCCAATGGATACATGGAGGCATCCCTGAGCGTCTGTCGCTGTTGGGGAGGTCTCCAATAAGTCTGTCACTGCGAAATGGGTAAACCAAGCAACCCAACTGTGTTCTTACAAGGGAGAAACAAATTAAATAGAAAGGAAGCGGTACCCTCTTTTGAATGCACATACATGTGGTGTCAGGCTAGTCAAACCACCACTAAATTCAGATACCTCGGACAGTAAGATTTTACCAGGGCCTAGAATTAAGGCAGGCCGATTTTACCATGATGAGGGACATATTCGAGGAGGAAGTGTGGAAATGGTAGGGGATTGAGTGAAGGGTGGAGAAAAATATACTAGCAGATCAATGTGTGGGATCCATAGAGTGACACAGTGACGTTTACGGAGGGTGACGAAGAAGAATAGAGGGAGAAGTCCGCATTGGTTCAACAGGGAAGTGATAGAGGCCATAGGTGACAAGAAAATGGCATTCAGTGAATATAGTAGGACGGGAGTTGGGGGAGGATAGAGCAAATTATGAATACAACCTGTGGTTTGCATTCCAGAGGATTATGAATGGTAAAGCAGAAACAGAGGACACAGTTGCTAGGCAGGAGACATGGGTGGACGAGACATTCCTTCCGCACATTTGGGAAAGGAGGAGGGCAAGGTAGAGGGGGTTGCAGGTTAAAGGACATTCGAGAAAGCCGAGGTTATGAATGGATACTTCAGCTTGGTTTGAATGATTAATGGGGAGTGAGGGTGAACAGCGCTAAGTGAGAAGGGACGGGGAAGAGGGTTCATTTATCCAAGACCAATCAGTGTAAAAGAGGCATGGTAGGAATAAGTTCAGTGGGTGATGAAAAAGGCCATGGTCCCAGATGTGTCACAAGCTGTGGTGATCATGGAATTGCTATGGACGACCCCACCTTCATAAGTGTCCCCCCTCCCAGCCCTATAACTCAATGTAGCTAGGACTGACCTACTTCAACTCAGTGCCTCACATTTCTCCCCTGGGACTTAGGCCCCCTGTGTGCCCCAAGCCCAGACAGGACTTTAGTCCCGATGATGGCAGGCAGCCCATCAGGTGATGTGCTGCCTGGTGGAGGAGACAGCTGCATGCTGAGACTGGACAGAAGGTGCAGAACTATATGTTTCTTCATTCAATCAACAGAGCTGCGCAAAATAAGAACAGGGCCGGCATCCTCTGTAGCATTTAAGAGAATCACCGGCCTTCTTTTGGGTTGTCTTGAATCTTGATAAACACTTCAGCTGGGAGGTAACATGGTGTCGAGGGCTATAGGGGTTGAAGGCTTTGTGTAAAATTGATTAGATTTTTTTACATTCTATGGACAACCCCACCTTCTTCAGTATACCCCACCAACCCTGTAACTCCCTGTACCTAGGACTGACATAGTACCACTCAGTGCCTCACAGTTCTCCCATGGAACTGGGTCCCCTGTGGTCCGTAAACCCAGTCAGTTTACTCCGGTTGGTGGCAGGCAGCCCAGTAGGTGATGTGGTGCCTGCAGGAGGACACTGCCGCATACTGAGGCTGTGTAGACGTTGTTCATGTCTCCTTGTCCTACCCATGGTGCTTCATGGGCTTTAACTGTTTGGGAGGTGAGCATACAGAGTATGTTCATATCGCAGTGAGGAATGGTGTGCACCCCCTCCTGCCCGAATGTGGCTATGCTGCTCACCCAGGTGGCAGTACTCTGTAGCAGAGGGCAGAAATCTCCCTCCGAAGAGGACAGCATGGTCTGTGACACTCAGTTCCCCTGCACCAGCCTGCCCACGCTAACACCGGATGGCTTCTGAACCTGGGTACTCGAGGTCTTGAGTGGGGCCCAATGGAAGTGAAATGTCAGGAATTTTTTCTTCACTGAAAATGTTGTTGCATGCAACCACTATTTACTTCAGAGAACTGTTGGAGTCTTTCCCTGTTCAGGTTCCATGGTAGTGCTTGATACTTAGGCCTTGCCCATTACAAAAATACAAACAAGGTCATCACAGAAAAGTTTTGTGCTGTCAATCAGTCAGAGCCCCTACACCGTACAAGAAAATAAAAAAAAGATCCACCATCACCAGGCTTGAAGGACCAAACCACAGGCATATTGTGCACAGTGCAAAACTATATCTTTTTTGATTCGGTGTAAGGAGCTGTGTAAAATGACAACATGGCCGGAATACCCCGTAGCATTCAACAGTGATTCACTTGCCTCCTTGGGGGCTATCTTGAATCTTGACAAACCCTTCAGCAGGGAGGTGAAATGGTGTTGACTGCAATAGGTGTTACAGGACGTGCTGTAATTGTTTTATCTGATTTTATTGTCTATTCTTTATCCCCAATCACTGCTATGGACAACACCACCTTCATCAGTATCCCCCTCCAGCCCTGTAACTCCCTGTACCTAGTACTGACCTACTACCAATCAGTGCCTCGCAGTTCTCCCATGTAACTGGGCCCCCTGGGTTCCCCAAGCCAGGGAAGGGGTTTAGTCAGGTTGGTTACCGGCAGGCCAGTAGGTGATGTGGGGCCTGCTGGAGGACACTGCTACATAGTGACACTGAGTAGTAGTTTGGGCTTTTGTCCTTGGCCTCCCACTGATGCCTCATGGGCTTCAACTGTTGGGAGGTGAGCATGCAGACCATGCTTAGGTCGCAGTCCGAAAGGGTGAGCCCATCCACCCCAATGTGGCTGTGCTGTTCACCCAGGTGGCAGTACTGTGTGGCAGAGGGCCCAGACCTCCCTAGTCCCTATAAAGAGGACTGCATAGCTTGTGACACTCTGTCCTCCTTCACTGGCCTGCCCAAGCCAACTCTGGATTGCTTCGGAACCTGGGTAATCCAGGTCTTGAATGGTGCTGTTCACCCAGGTGGCAGTACTGTGCAGCAGAGGGCCCAGAACTCCCTACAAAGAGCACTGCATAGCCTGTGACACTCTGTACTCATTCACCGGCCTGCCCAAGCCAACTCTGGATTGCTTCAGAACCTGGGTAATCCAGGTCTTGAGTGGTGTCACTACCGTTGCCCTGACAAGCCTGCCCATCTTGTAATTTTGAAAAGTTTTTTTGCACTTAAAAAAAAAAAAACATGACCTTGAAAGTTCTGATTGGCATGACTGCATTCTTGAAGCCACCCACCCCACCCTCCACTACATGTAGCCCATCAAGAGCGTGAGTGCCAAACAAAACCCATTTGCAGGACAGTATCACATGTTACAAGTAACATACAGGACTTTACCTATTGGGTGCAGGATCTGGGGGATGTGGGTGCCTGTAGCAGGCACAGATGGTCGTAAGTGCCAAATGCACAACAAAGGGGTCAAGGCAAGCAAGACTGAAATGGTGATGTTTAGAGATGTAGCTCAGACCATCCAGCTTTGCACCGAGCTGATGGGACACCTCCTGACAACACAGCGATTCCTGGACTGTGGGCATAAGACAGCACTTGCCACATGTGCACCAGCTTAAATCAGTCAGTCTGATGTCATCAGGGTCCTCCTCAGCAGCACCAGAGCCATCAGCGATGCTTTCTGCGGACTGGGAAGCATCTCTTGTTCTTCGTGGCTCATACATATACGGCTGAAAGCCAGTTGTAACACTGAGGTTCAGCATTTCTAGCAACACATCGGAAGTACCACTGTCACTATGAACATCACTGTCACTAACTGACTCATTCAGTGGCACAATGCCATTACTCGGACCTGCTGTAGCCATTGCGCAGTGGTGGAAAAAGATGCCCAAAGCAGTGTCCCCTTTTGCAGAGTGCACAGCACTTACAGCCCTGTTAGAATGCACTGTGCACTTGTTTCCCTTCTACAATGAATGATGCCCATTCGGTAATATAAAGTTTTATTGCTCTGTAATAAGTAGCTGGTTGCTAGGCAGATCAGCACACAAAACAACTGCGAGATGCTGCGAGTTCAAGTAGCTTCTTAGCAGTGCATCAGTGAGGAAGTACAGTACAGGAACGCTACTGTAAAAGGCACTTTGCTACAGCGTAATGGACTTTACATTGTACCCCTTGCAGCGGACTTGCGGTGCGCTAATCGGAGAACAAGCAGGCAGAGAGAAGCTGGTCAATGACATTTAAGATGCCATCACTGAGTGCGAGCTCCAAGTGCTCATTTGCATAGCGGTTGCAGTGATTGCCGCTCAGACTGCTGAAATGGTACCACACTCCTAAGAGGGCAAAAAATAAAAAAAATGTTTACATAAAAACTGAAGGGGAAGAAAGAGATCACTGGGCATAGAGAAAGGCACATGGTAAGGAACTAACATATTTTACTGCTGGGTTTATGACTGCATCCCTTTAACAAGCCAGCATGTTGAGGGATGGTGGACAAATGAAGATCCCCTGGGCCCATGCAGTATTTTGGCAGTTGAAGGCCGCAGCTAAGAAGCTGGGGAAGGGGAACGTAAACCTGGCTCCCCCCCTTCCTCTACCCACACACACTTTTTATCCCCTGACATTGGTATCCTCCCTCCTCAGACCACTCTGGCAGTCTCCTAGCCCCAACATTGTTGACCTATTGCGTTCAGTGCAGCACAGGGATGAAAGTTCGAGAAGCAGCCATGACATGCTGTGGTGTTTTGCAATCTGTTTCTTCCTCTATCCCCCACCCCAATCAGTGCCATGCTGGTGTTATTGCTGACTTAGTGCACAGCTTCCCCTGCAAAGGAGGGCAAGTCTCCTTGTCTCACTACAGAAATCACTATAGCCTGTGAACACCACCTGCAGCAACTGATGACTGCAGCTACCTGGTCACAAACAACCCATGCTCACTTCTGATCCTGGGCCACCCAAGTAGTAGCATGACATGAAACTGCTAAGCCATCATACAGTCGGCTATGTAAGGAGTAATCCACTGTCGGGTGTGTGGCAATATTGTAATAATCGAATGACCTGGATGGGTTATGAGGCCTGAGGCACAGCTGAGAGCCTTCACCCATCCAGGAAGTGAGGTTAGTACAGCACTGACTAACACCCAGAGTGGACTGTAAAATGGTTAAAAATAATAGCTGGTCAGTTCTGGAACTGGGTAACATGAGTTGAAAGGAAGCCTGGTGTGACGCTTGTACTGTCTGCTTCTGCGCAACTGAAGTTACAACTGAAAACAAAAGATCTGGGCACAAGGGGCTTGGGAATATTAGAAAACTCTTTGCCACAGGGCTCAGAATTGCAGGAGCAAACACCGGGCTGGGCTAGCACCTTTGGGAGTCTGGGTGTGTGCTTCTCTGCTGCCTTTGTTTGCTCAACTGATGTCACGGAGTACCAGAACTGATTAATAATTAAAATGAATAATGGGATAGAGAAAGGCAGAATCTGCAAAGGACCTTAAAAATACTGGGGAAAAAAAAAACTTTGCTCTAATACAAACCCAAGAGTTTGCTAACAGGTAACCTGTTTTTACACTACTTTGATCCGAGGACTAATATTTCAATTCACATAAATCACTGCAATCAAAGTGCAATCACCAATCAGTCATAGCATGGGTTTAAGTCCCACACCAGCGAACTTGGGCTTATACCATTATAGTGCAGCATGGTGGGAGGGGCGGCCCAGTTTTTTGTGAAATCCTTCAAATGAGATATAAAACTGAAGTCCCTTATGCCCATATTTGTTGGTGGTTCAGGTGGTTGTTAAAGATCTCCTAACAAACCCAGCCTAATAACTCTGATGGTAGGACATTGCACTTCTATATGGCACAATCATTCCTTACTTCAGTCCCAGGGCAAGAGGAGATGCAGGGTTCCTGCAGATGAAGCAGTCTTGTACTCCAGGAAGAGTCGCAGCCATGCCACAAGAAGAGCACCTCCTTCACCAGGTTAGGAGAGGTGATGGATATGTTCAGTCACAGGAAACCCAGTCATCTCTCGAAGGTATGGTGTGGCAGGGAGACCCTACTTCTGGAAGGCAGGAGGGAGCTAAATGAAGACAGCCTCAAGGCAAGGCAGAGGGATATTCTCACATGTACACATCCCAGTGGCCTGGTGATGTTCCCAGTGGATCATTATCTCAGTGCATGATCCAGTAATGGGAGTCAGGAGACCTGCTCTAGGATTAAGGTGCAGAGTGCACCCAAGGTGATGGTATGGCTCAAGGAAAGGCAATCTGTATGGCAGGGCATAGAAAGATAATTAGGGTCAGGGTTGGGGGTTGAATCCAGAGCACAGTTTGGAAGGAGTAGCAGGTAACACTGGTGTTCTGACCAGCATCCCCCATCAAAAAAACAACAAAACAGAGCACAACAGATCCCTGTGTATTTTTTACTGGATGTGTTGAATGTTGCTGCTCACCTAATGGCTACCATGTGTGCCTGCACACTCTCATTGCACTGCCAGTGCCACCATCTACCTTACTGGTGTATAATTACTGCTGTGTGTGCCTACACACAGTCACTGCACTGCCAATGCCAGCTTCTAACTAACTAGTGTATAATTACTGCCATGTGTGCCTGTACAGTCACTGCACTGCCAGTGCCAGCATCTAACTTACTGGTGTATAATTGCTGCCATGTGTGCCTACACACAGTCGCTGCACTGCACTGCCATGTGTGCCTGCACACAGTCACTGCACTGCCAGTGCCAGCTTCTAACTAACTAGTGTATAATTGCTGCCATGTGTGCCTACACACAGTCACTGCACTGCCAGTACCAGCATCTAACTTACTGGTGTATAATTGCTACCATGTGTGCCTGCCCACAGTCACTGCACTGCCATGTGTGCCTGCGCACAGTCACTGCACTGCCAGTGCCAGCATCTAACCTACTGGTGTATAATTACTGCCATGTGCGCCTGCCCAAGGTCACTGCACTGCATTGCCAGTGCCAGCATCTAACTTACTGGTGTATAATTACTGCCATGTGTGCCTGCCCACAGTCACTGCACTGTCGGTGCCAGCATCTAACTTACTGGTTGTATAATTACTGCCATGTGCCTGCGCTGGCCCAGTCACTGCACTGCCAGTGCCAGCATCTAACTTACTGGTGTATAATTACTGCCATGTGTGCCTGCGCACCGTCACTGCACTGCCAGTGCCAGCATCTAACTTACTGGTGTATAATTACTGCCATGTGTGCCTGCGCACAGTCACTGCACTGCCAGAGCCAGCATCTAACGTACTGGTGTATAATTACTGCCATGTGTGCCTGCGCACAGTCACTGCACTGCCAGTGCCAGCATCTAACGTACTGGTGTATAATTATTGCCATGTGTGCCTGCGCACAGTCACTGCACTGCCAGTGCCAGCATCTAACGTACTGGTGTACAATTATTGCCATGTGTGCCTGCGCACAGTCACTGCATTGCCAGTGCCAGCATCTAACGTACTGGTGTATAATTATTGCCATGTGTGCCTGCACACCATCACTGCACTGCCAGAGCCAGCCTCTAACTACTGATGTATGTTAGTCTTTGGTGGCCAGGTAACACTCTCTGGGCACAAGTGCCTATTTTCAGGGGCAACCTGGGAACACTGGGAGGTTAACTGACTTGCTCAGTCATGCAGTATGCAAGTGGAGGTCGTGGTAATCAAACCGTGGTCTGCCAGATGTACCAAGCTCATTCACAGCTCGTTACTGTAATCTGTAGGCTGTACTGCCAGCCAGAGTACAATGGTTGCCTGTGTGCCTTAGCACAGTCACTGCACTGCCAGTGCCAGCATCTTATTAGTCTATAATTGCTGCCATGTGTGCCTCTACACACTCACTGTGCTGCCAGGGCCTTCATCTAACTCACTGGTGTATAATGGCTGCCTTGCGTGCCTACATACAGTAACTGCGCTGCAGTGCCTAACACATGTTAAGTGTTCATTTCAGAGTGGGGGATTTCATTGTCACGCAGTGATGAATTTTGACCCACCTTTTCTTCTCCTGTGGGGACAACCTGCTCATTGTACTAATGGTTTCACACTGCTGCTTTACAAGTCTGGACTCAGTTAACAATATGACTCATTATTTTTTTCATTTGACCCTTACTTTTAGACTCAGTGGGTCAGTGACCTACTTAGACAAATATCTAAATTGAACCCTGCATGTTTACAGAGCATCCCAGAGACTCTTGGTGTGAAAGGGGCCACATAACTCCAAGCTGTATTCTCGAACTACGACATGCTGCAGATATACAATATGCATGACATTTACCCCCAAATTTCAAGGGAAGTACAGTATAATAATATTACCTTTGTATTTCTACACACATCTCACTTTTTTCTTTCCTCCCTAATAAATTATGCAGCCTCTGACAGCTCTATTGCCAATCTGTGACACATCTTTTCCTCTGTTCTCAGAGAAAATTTAATTTGATTATGTACGCATGCAGTAGCAGTGACTGTAATACTAAATGTAATTTGAATTGCACTCTAATAAGCAGGGTCCCTAATCCTCTGTAGTATGTCAGCCCTAGGTTCTGCAGCCCTTGTTCCGGTTCTGCTGGGCGGATTGTTTACTTCTGTTGTACGTTTCTGTACAGACTTTGGCTGTCCTATCATGTGATGTCATTAGATATTTAGCATTGAGCAGAGGGGATGGCAAAAAATAGGGGATGAGAGCCAGGAATTGTAAAACCAAGTAGTGTAAATCCTGAAATGTTCTCTATCAAATATCTTTCTTGTTTTATTTTTCAGTAGTACAACAGCATAGTTGCATATTCATACATCTGGTGTTTTAAAGAGAAATACGCAGGGTAAAGTTTCCTTCATAATAATAATTTAAGATCTTACTTCGAGATACAGCTCTTGCAGCAGGTTACACCATTAGGACTGAAGCCGTCAGGCGCCAGGACCCAGAGGCCCCAGCTAGCTATCTTCAGCGAGGACCGCCCCAGCGTCAGTCCGCCTCCGACGTCAGGCGTGGTACATAAAGGCGGTCCCGCAGAATCCCCAGTTCTTTCCCCGAACTGCATGCCTCGACCCTCCGGTCACCGTCTAGCACGCGACGCATGGTTTTCAGAACTTCCTTCGGGAAAATTGAAGAATTTCAAGAATTGATCATCGCTGATGTCCTCTCCGGTCATCCTTCCAAGTGCGCGTGTGGAAAACAGATCCCCTTCAAGGACCCGCATTCCGCGTGCGTTCGGTGCCTGGGCCCAGACCACGATACCAAGGCCTGCTCCCTGTGCCAAGGGTTCAACAGCCGCACCAGAATCCGCCGGCAGAAGGCCCTTCAAGCGTTCTTGTTAGAAGAAAACCTTCGGGCCATGTCCTCGAAGGGGGAATCTTCCCACAAACACGCGGAGAAGAAGAAGAGAGAAGGATCTTCCCAGGTCGCCGGCTCGGGCCTCTGAGTCCCGCAGCTCCAGTTCGCGGTCGGACCGGTCCCCGTCCAGGGCTTCTTCCCTTCCCCCGGCTGCGGCTCCAGCTTCCAAGTCTGCTCAGGCTCCTACCGCCAGGCCGCCGTCTTCTTCCACCCCGAAGGCCGTGGCGAAGTCCGGGGAACGCCACCACCATCATCATAAGTCGGGCTCCCGCTCCTCGGCCCCCGACGCCCGGTCCTCCTCGGTGCCCCCCCCCGGAAGACTCTTGAAGAGACCGGTGGACCCGACGTCGGCCAGACCGCCGTCTGCCGTACGCCATCGTCCTCGGAGCCGTCGTCGGCCTCGTCTTCGCATCGGACGTCGGTGGGGGGTCTGACGTCCGCTCTGCCTGAGCAGAGGGCTCCTGCGCCTCCGACGGCCGTCGGGCAGGAGTCCCTCACGGAGGAGGAATCGACACAGCCCGAAGACCAGACGGGCATTCCCGGCCTCAAGCAGTCTCCTAGGGGTCCCTCGCGGCCGCCCAAGGCCCCCGCGGAGCCGTCGCCGGGACCCGACGTCCGGCCCTCGTCCTCGGAGCCGACGTCGGGACTGTCGCTTGCGGAGGTGAAGGACCTCTTCACATATTGGTGGGACACCATTAGGAAGGATGTGGCACCCGCAGTCCTTCCTCCTCCTCCTCCTGTACCTACTCAAACTCCGGCCCCGGCCCCACCTTCGCCAGTGAGGTCGGTCGCCCGGTCTGTCCCTAGGGAGCCTGAATCCCCTCCCAGGGCTCGCCATTCCAAGAGGAGACCTCCGCCGAGATCTTCCTCTTCTGGATCGCCCAGCCCCAAGAGATCCAGAAGACGTCATCGTTCGCCGTCGACGGAGGACACGGGATCAGCTTATTCCACTTCAAGATCCCCGTCTCCAGTCTCTCTTCCTTCACCGGACCCACGTGAGACTCCACGGTCTCCTCCGGATGACCCCTCGTTCATGGATATTTTACGTCATATCCAGGAGAACATGGGGTGGGAAGCTGAGGAGTTGGACCCCGAGAGGTTACGCCTGGCCAAGTACCTTCGGCAGAAGGACCCTAAGCCTGTGGTGGTGCCACCCTTGGTGGACACCTTTGTGGACGTCACCAAGGCTGCGTGGAAGCGTCCACACTCGCTACCGGCGGTGCCGAAGAAGGCTGACCGTTTGTACAGGGCTCCCAGGGAGGACCAGTACCTGTCACAGCATCCTCTGGCCGATTCTCTGGTCATTACAGCCTCACATGACCGGTCTCAGAGGCCGCAGCATCTGAGCACCCTGCCACCGGACCCTGAGTCCAAGCAGTTGGACTCTTTGGGTAGGCGCACGTACTCATCCGCTACTTGTGCCATTAGGTCCCTGAATTATCTCACCCACATGGTGCAGTTCCAGAACGCCCTGTGGGAACAGGGCCTAGAGGTGGCTGAGAAGCTGTCTGATGGTGAGCAGAAGAAGGAGATGCTTCAGCTCCTCCGCACGGGTTCAGACGTGGGGACCCAAGTTCTTAGAGCCGCATATGACTCTGCGGACTCTTCGGCCAGAGCGGCAGCATCAGGCGTTTGCCTCCGGAGGCACTCATGGCTCCGTGTCTCTGGTTTCACCCCGGACGTCCAGAAAAATATTATGGACGCCACCTTTGAGGGAGAGGTTTTGTTTGGCAACCCATCCGAAAGGATCACCACCAAACTCCAAGGGGCCGGAAAGGCGGTTCGGTCGGTCCAGGCAATGTACCGGCCGAGGCTTGGTTCCTTTCGCAGGCACCAAGGCCGCTGTGGCGGACTCCAGAGGCAGCAGCCCGTGCTCCGCCACACAGCAGAGGGGCTCCGGTTTCCGAAGAACCCAGGGAAAGCAGCCCGTCAGCAGGGGTCAGCGCACTCCGAAGGCCTCCCAGCCGGCGGGCCCTTCCGCCGCCACAGCATGACTCCTTTCCGGCCCCCACCCCTCAGGATCAACGGGATATTATGGTTGGGGGTCGCATTGCGAACTTCCTGTCGGGATGGCAGGCAATTACCACTGACAGGTGGGTGCTTCAGTTGGTCAGCATCGGCCACTTTTTAGAGCTCGCAGAACAGCCACCCTCGAGGCCTCCTCTGCTCTCCCGGTATTCGGGTCAGCACGGCGCCTTAATTTGGCGAGAAGTAATCGCGCTCCTAAGCAAGGGGGCGATACAGCATGTCCCGGGAAACCAGAGAGGACTAGGGTACTATTCTCACTTCTTCCTGGTTCCCAAGAAAACAGGGGACCTCCGTCCTATTCTGGACCTAAGCGACCTCAACTTATCAGTCGCATACAAAAGATTTCGCATGGTGACCCTTCCGGGTCTGATCCCCATACTAAAACAAGGCGCCTATTTAGCGTCCTTAGACATGCAGGATGCCTATCTGCACATCCCCATAGCTCAGGCGCATCAGAGGTTCCTGCGCTTCGAGTTTCTAGGCCACCACTTTCAGTTCCGGGCTCTCCCTTTCGGACTGTCATCCGCTCCAAGGGTCTTTACCAAATGCATGGCAGTCGTGGCAGCTACTCTGAGGAGAAAGGGCCGCTATGTGTTCCCGTACCTCGACGATTGGCTTCTCATGGCCGTCTCCAGAGAGGCGCTTCTGCAGGCGATCCAGGACACTCAGGATCTGTTCAGATCGCTAGGGATTCTCATAAACCAGGAGAAGTCTGTCTTGGTACTGTCGCAGAACCTACAGTTTATAGGTGCAGTGCTGGACACGGTCCAGGGAAGGGCTTTCCTTCCAGCCGACAGGGCGGAACACATCACGTCGCTTATAGAGGACCTATCAACGAATCAGACCGCTCCGGCCAGATCTGTCCTTCGTCTGCTCGGACACATGGCTGCGGCCATTCCTACGGTCCCTCTCGCGCGACTTCACATGCGAATAACGCAGTGGATGCTCAAGGCGCAGTGGGACCAAAGGCAAGACCATTTGCAGCATCCAGTCAGGATCACGAAACGGGTGATTCGGGATTGGCAATGGTGGTTAGCCCCCGGGTCGCTTTCCAAGGGCGTCCCGTTTGCAGCGCCGTCCCCGGAGATAACCCTCACCACGGACGCCTCAGGTCTTGGGTGGGAGCACACCTGGATGGGGTGAAGTCTCAGGGTGTATGGAGCCCGCTGGAGGCTCATCTTCACATCAATGTCCTAGAGATGAGAGCGGTCCTCTACGCACTCCAGGCTTTCCAGTCCATGATTCCGCCGTGCACTATCCTGCTTCAGACGGACAACATGGCGGTGATGTATTACCTCAACAAACAAGGAGGCGCTCACTCTTACCCCCTTTGCAGGGAGGCCATGAGAGTGTGGGATTGGGTAATCGGACAAGGCGCAAGCTTGATCGCTGTACACGTTCCTGGTGTGGACAACACGATCGTAGACAGTCTGAGTTGCTCCCAGGCCAGAGTCCACGAGTGGGAACTTCTTCAGGAGGTGGCAGAGGATCTGTTCCTTCGATGGGGAACTCCAGAACTGGATTTGTTCGCGTCCCCATCCAGCGCAAAACTGCCCAATTTTTGCTCGCTAGATCCAGGGCCTGGTGTTTTCTGGCGAGACGTGTTGTCCCTCTCCTGGTGAACAGATTTCTTTACGCTTTTCCTCCTTCGGTTGATCCAGAGTTCTTCTCAAACTGCGGGAGCATCACGGATGATTCTGGTAGCTCCATTTTGGCCCAGACAGATTTGGTTCCCATTGCTGGCTCAGCTATCCCGGGAACCACCGCTCCCGTTGCCGCTCAGCTCCCACCTTCTGTCTCAGGAGAGAGGTTCATTGCTGCATCCGGATCTTCGCTCTTTGAACCTGCATGCATGGCTCCTAGAGACATAGCCATTTTGCGACATGGGGTCTCGCAAGAGGTTGCCGAGGTCCTCTCTGCAGCCAGAAAGCCGGCAACACATGCTACATACGCCATGAAATGGCGTCGTTTTTGTTTATGGTCACGGGCTCGTGACCTCTCCCCTTTAGGTTGTCCCGTCGGGGCAGTCTTGGACTACCTCCTTTCCCTATTCCAGTCAGGGCTGGCCTACTCCTCTATTAAAGTGCACCTGTGCGCTATTATCACCTGCCCGGTGGGGCAGCGCACTATTGCTCAACTGGACGCTTCTCGGAGTTTCTGAGGGAGTGTTACACCTTAGGCCTCCTATCAAGGACCCGGTTCCTCCATGGGATCTCCTTTTGTCCTGGAACAGCTCACGCTCTCCCTTTGAACCAGCCGCAGATTGCGAGCCACGCTTGTCGCGAAAAACGTTATTTTTAGTTGCCGCTACTTCAGCCAGAAGGATTTCTAGAGCTTCATGCTCTCATGTGTAAAGAGCCTTATTTGGTTTTTCACAGGGACAGAGTATCTCTGAGGACGAACCCGAAGTTTTTGCCTAAGGTGGTTTCGACACTCACTTTAAATCAGGACATCGACCTTCCGGTCTGTTTCCCGAGTTATTCAAATAGAGGGGAGGCTTTGCTCCACACTCTGGATGTTCACCGCAGCCTGAGGTATTACCTCAACAGAACCAAACCCTTTCAGGCTTCTGACCAGCTCTTCGTCTCTTTTACGCAGAGAATGAGAGGCCAACTGGTTTCTAAGCAATCCTTATCCCGCTGGCTTGTGCAGTGTATCTCACACTGTTATCAGTCTAGGCAAAAGCCCCTCCCGGGGTCATTCTACCAGGGGTGTGGCCACTTCCTTTGCAGCACTCAAAAATGTCTCAGTCTCTTCCATCTGTGCTGCGGCTACTTGGAGCTCTGTGCATACCTTTATCAGGCATTACAGTCTGGATATAGCCTCTAGGCGAAGGGCCGGTTTCGGCCTAGCGGTGTTGCAAGGCCTCTTGTCCTGAGTTAGGATTTGGTTTGGTTTCTCTGTTCTTCCTCTTCCTCCTCCCAAAGTTTCTTTTGGGCAAGCGTTACTGCTTGGGAATCAGTCTAATGGTGTAACCTGCTGCAAGAGCTGTATCTCGGTAAGATAGTACAGTTACGTAAGAACTTACTGTAACAGTAGATCTTCGAACAGCTCTTCAGCAGGTACTCTTCCCGCCCACCATATCCCCTTTGAAGAGACATGGCTCGCTTTAAAAAAAAAAAAAAAACGAAGTCTGGGGGTCATTTGGGAAATGAGCAAATTTATTTTGATCCAGTCGGAATATGTTCCTTATTGCCTTCTGACGGTGGATCCTCGGTCTCCCTTCTGATGTCATCGTGCGGCCGGAGTCTCCGGTAGGGAGAACTAGGGGATGGTAGGGACCGCCCCCTTATGTACGCCCTGGCCGGGCGGGACCCGGCGTCGGGCGATTGCTGAAGATAGCTAGCTAGAAAATTTCCGTGGGGTCCTGGCGCCTGATGGCTTCAGTCCTAATGGTGTAACCTGCTGCAAGAGCTGTTCTCGAAGATCTACTGTTACGGTAAGTTCTTACGTAACTGTACTTTACATATATCTATGTAGGAATAGGGGAGAGCCGGTTCTCAGCTCACTTTTGCGAGGCCTTTATTTAGGTACAGTTATATCATGTGCAACATCATAAAAGAGTAGGACTGAGCCGGCCCGGTGGCGCTGAGGGTTGAGGCGCTGGACACCACACACGCGTCACGCCGCGGCCGGGTTGAGGCAACGAGCCCAAGGTGCTGGGGTCGGCGGGGAGGGAGTAGGGACGAGCGTCTGTGAGGGACAAGCCGTCCTCCCCTGGGAATCCAGGGGCATCCCGGCGCAGGAGAGACCCCCGGTGGAGACCGGAGGTACTTCCGCTGCTGGGAGCACAAAGCACAGCCAGAGGCAGACGCCTGGCCAGAACGTGGACGGACACGCACGCACGCTCATGGCCATTGGCGTCAGTGCACGCCTGCCAGCTCAGGGGTGAAAAGTGGGAAAAAGGAGGGCACTGGTTGCGGCGGCATGATGGCCGTCTCCATGCGCGGACTCTCCCGGCACCTGGGTGCGCGGCATTACTGGATCCGGAATGGGTGGGCTGAGCTCGAGGATGCACCCACCTCGCCGCTGGGGCAAGCTGCGAAGGTCGGGCCTAATGAGGTCACCGGGGGTAGTTCAAGGGGACGGCGGACGGACAGACCTGTGGGTGAAGCCAGGACGTGGCAGGTAGGCAGATCAGTGGCCCTGGGAGGATAAAAATAAGAAGCAAAAAAAAAAAAATAAAAGCGTAGGACTGTCTGGCCTGGTATGTGTGCCCTTTCTCCAGTTCCCTCCCACGCCTTAAGAACCTGAGTTTCCTATGGAATTATGTTATTTCTGTGACTTGTCACATATAACATCCACGCTGTCCATTTATTTTGTATGATAGATGAAATATTCTGCAAATGTGCTGTCATTTTTTCTATTCAATATATACTATATATCTTCCCAGTGTGATATGATGTGGTGTTTTTTTGTAGCCACATCTTAATTGCAACCATAACTGCATAAATTAAATTTAGCACTATATCATTAACACCATAGTCACCGTAATGGAAAAACTGCTGATTAGCACAAATTAGTGTTTCAGTGACAATAGTGAAAATTATTTGACACAGGTAGCAGGTATTGCAGTGCCTAACACATGTTAAGTGTTCATTTCAGAGTGGGGGATTTCATTGTCACGCAGTGATGAATTTTGACCCACCTTTTCTTCTCCTGTTGGGACAACCTGCTCATTGTGCTAATGGTTTCACACTGCTGCTTTACAAGTCTGGACTCTGTTAACAATATGACTCATTATTTTTTTCATTTGACCCTTACTTTTAGACTCAGTGGGTCAGTGACCTACTTAGACAAATATCTAAATTGAACCCTGCATGTTTACAGAGCATCCCAGAGACTCTTGGTGTGAAAGGTGCCACATAACTCCAAGCTGTATTCTCGAACTACGAAATGCTGCAGATATACAGCATACATGACATTTACCCCCAAATTTCCAGGGAAGTACAGTATAATAATATTACCTTTGTATTTACGGTTACGGCAGTGCACCTCGGTGGAGGAATTTAAGAGTGGTTTAAAAACTCATCTGTATCAAATTGCCTTTTTATAGTATTCTGTATAAATTGTTAACGAAACTGTAGTTTTTATGAGTGTTTTATACTGTATTATAATGTCTGTTTTTTTATTATGTGTTTTGTACATCGCTTTGAAAATTTGAAAGGTGCTTTAAAAATAAAATGTATTATTATATTAATATTATTATTATTAATTATGGTCTTTTTGGCCACTACTAATAATTCTCCCATTAGGTATGTAAGATGTTTTTGATTCAGTGATGGGGGTAATGTAGCTTTTTCTGGAATCAGGGGGCCCAAGTCAGGTATCAGCTCTTGAAGGACTTTATCGATATCATTCCGAAAGGAGGTGAGAACTTTGCAGCACCAGAAAATACAAGTGTGTGTGTCAACCTCACAGTCACATCCTCTCCAGCAGGTGGAGTCTATAGTGTGGTGTAATTTGGCTGTTATCTGAGGGGTTCGGAAATACCTGCTACCTGTGTCAAATAATTTTCACTATTGTCACTGAAACACTAATTTGCACTAATCAGCAGTTTTTCCATTACGGTGAATATGGTGTTAATGATATAGTGCAAAATTTAATTTATGCAGTTATGCTTGCATTTGTATTTGTGCTTAAAGTACTTTGCATGAAAATAACTAATCTTGTAGCATTTTAAAAATAAAAATCGCCAAAATGTTGATTCTATGGTAACACACAGGTTCTGTGGCAGGATGCAAGTTCTTCAGCCTCAGAACTGCAGAATTCCAAGGGCCTTAACTGTGAGCGGATAATGTAGTAAGTTTAGGCCTGAAGTCCTACTACCACAGCTATTGGAAACACACTGCTTGTATACCCAAGGAGTTGTTATGTCTAAATAGTCTTAATGAGTAAATAAATATTATAGGTGCAGGATGTTTCTCTATGATCTCGAAAGATAAACACAATGGTGAAATTTGAGAATGTATTTTGTGAATCATACTGTGTCATTTATTTTGTTAGCTTCCCGTGCCGCAGACGTGCATAGACGACCTAAAAACCTATGCGTTCTAAATCTTCTGGCAGCATAAGGGTCAACAAATTGTCCTCTGTCTTTTTTTGGTAGTTTTCTGTTGTCCTGTGGGATGCACACTACCTTGTTTCTACTAGAGTTCTGGCTAAGTGCCCCAGAGGTACATTAAGCAGTCCATTACAGCAGTAACCCACAGCTGCACAACCCTAGGAACATACTAGACAAAAAAGACCAAGCCATCCATCAAGTCCCAACCTTCGGCCATTTTGTCAGATGCACCCATCTCATGTTTCATTACACACTTTGTACTATATCATATGCTTGCGTACACAGTGATGTTTTAGTTTTATTCTGATCCTGGCACTGAGAAGACTGTCACATGAGGCAGAACCCTCTTCGAACCTAGGGCTCAGTGAAACCATCGGTTCTTCTCAGGCATACTGCAGTATTGTTAATTGTGTTGATAAGCACTACATCCTTTTAGTTTGCTCAGTTCTTGTAACCTGTAATGATCTTCTTTAAAGAACCTCTCCAAACTAACTTTGAATGTCACTGCCCTAGCACTGCCCATGGGCCCAGTGGTAGCACATTGCCAGCATATCGCCCAACTGTACAAGTGGCCAGGGTTCTGGAGCAGAGTCAGGAAGGACCCTGGAGTCGGGTGGAGACAAGACAACATACCAGTGCAGAACAGATTGGATGAGCAGCACTCAGTAAATCCAGTATAATATTCCTGATAGAGACTAGAATGCTATTCACATCTACATTCTGGCAGTTCCATTAGAACAGGCTTTCTATTGCACGTCTTTAAACTGAGCTCCTCTCACCACCCAGGCAGTGTACCCACTGACTCGATCCTGTGAAATCAGATCTTTCTTTCTACTGGAGGAGCTGGTCACCATCTTAGCAGCTGTCTCTTAGGATTTAGTACGACATTGGCAAACCTCTTATTCAAAGTTTTCCAAAGCTTTTGCAGTTAATTCTCAGCTTTTCAACTCCCCCTCATGATTGTCGATGGAGCCACGGAAGCTGGGGTTCAAATTTTGTGTGCCATGTGACAAAATATGTCGGTCACCGACCTGCACGACTCGTGCCTCTACTGCCTGGGCGGGCAGTGTGACATGACCAAGTGCTGTTTGTGTCTTTGGATGCCTCCAGAATCCCTCGAGGATTGCAAGCACGAACTTACTGTAGGCCGGCCTTCAGAATATGATAAAAAAAATGGCGTAAGGGCCACAAGCAGGCTTTGGTGGCTGCTGGCTAAGCATCGCAGCTTGTGGCCTTTGAGGAGGAAGCCGGTGACTGCTGCAGTAGGTACCTCGGTCTCAGTGCTGCTCCTGGCAGGGGCCATCAATGGAGGGTCAATCTTGGAAGGATTCCAGGAAATGTACATGGCTCTCCAGATCTTGGGGAGAGAACTCTGCCCACCATATCAAGAAATGCAAGCAGTGCTGATGCTTGTTATAGGATCATGAGAGATTGAGGTCCTCCCAATCCTTCAACTCCTCAGAGAGCTCAGTGCATTCTTCTACATACTGGTGCATCCATCCCACCACCAGTACCTTCGGTTCCATACGGAAGGGGTTCTTTACCAGTTCAAGGTCATGCTGTTTGGGCTCTTGTCCACACCCAGGGTCTTCACAAAGTGCATGGCAGTGGTGGCAGCCTTCCTGCGGCCTCTGAGTAATGTTTCGTAGCATGAGAAGCTACTTCATCTGACCCATTCCATTTGCTGTGTCATCTAATAGTAGATTGTTTAGCAAAATTCATGTACACCTATTCATAATAGGTCGTAGTTTCCTTATATGGTATACCTCCTTACGTGGCCATAGGACCACATCCCTCTTCTGTCTGGCTCAAATGTATACTTTATCCAGCATTACTAGGGACCTTGTGCTGTCCTCAGGCTGTCTCTGCTGGAGCAAGGAGCATTACCCAGAGGTGTTTTGTGAGAAATAAAGAATATTATACTGGATTTACTGAGTGGTGCTCATCTGATCTGTTCTGCACTGGTGTACTAATGGGAAAGTGGATGCAAGGCATAACCTGTAAACACTTCATACAGAAGTGCAGTCAACCTGGACTCCTTTTGGAAATTACATAGAGCCAGGACAGGCACACAGATCGCTTGGAGCACTTGGGTGGGGTGAGAGTCACATGTTAAGGTTAAGGAGTCGCAGAAGGAAGAGGACAGGGCAATGTATCTAGAAAAGCAAAGGGAGGCAGGGAAAGCAGTCAGAAGCACAAAGTCGAGGACAGATGAAAAAATAGCAAAAGAGGTAAAGAAAGGGGACAAGACTTTCTATCGCTATACAGTACTAGCAAAAGGAGAAAGACCGGGGGTATTGTTGGGCTAAAAAGAGAGAAAGGAGAGGGAGTGGAAGGAGACCAGGATAAAGCATCAATCCTGAACACATTTACAGAGGAGGCAGACCTAAAGGAACTCAATAAACTAAAGGTGGACAAGGCAATGGGACCAGATGGGATACACCCTAGAATATTAAAGGAGTTGAGGGAAATACTGGCTCCACCACTGACAATACTGTTCAACAAGTCACTGGATACAGGGGAGGTTCCAGAGGATTGGAGGAGGGCTGATGTAGTCTCTCTCTCTCCACAAGAGTGGGAGCAGAAAAGAGGCTGGTAACTATAGACCTGTCAGTCTCACCTCAGTGGTGGGGAAAATAATGGAATCACTGCTAAAAGTAAGGATAGTGGAGCACCTTGAAGCAAGCAGAGCACAAGATCTGAGACAGCATGGATTCACGTCAGGAAAATCATGTCAGACTAATTGAAAAGATTTTTTTGACTGGGTGACCAGGGAGGTGGATTGGGGGGAGCAGTGGAAGTAGCCTACCTTGATTTCAGCAAGACATTGGACACCGTTCCACATGGGAGGCTGATGAACAAGATGGATGGCATGGGACAGGGGCACAGGGTAGTGAACTGGGTAGGGAATTGGTTGTCGGCTAGAACACAGAGGGTGGTGGTAAATGAAGTAAAATCTGAGGTAGGGAGGGTGACAAGCGGGGTGCCACAGGGATCAGTTCTGGGGCCAGTACTATTTAATATCTTCATCAATGACATTGCAGAGCAGTTGTAAGGGAAGGTATGCCTTTTTGCAGATGACGCTAAGATCTGTAATAGGGTGGGACAGCCCAGGAGTGGTATAGAAAATGAGACGCAATCTAGCTAAGCTGGAGGAATGGTCCAGAGTGTGGTAGCTGAAATTTAATGCCAAAAAGTGCAAAATCATGCACTTGGGGCACAGAAACCCAGGGGAGGATTACATGATGGGGGAGTGTTGTTAGAGACCACACAGCAGGAAAGAGATCTAAGGGTGATCATATCTGATGACCTAAAGCTGGCCAAGCAATGTGCCATGGCAGAGGGGAGAGCCAGTGGGATGCTAGGGTGCATAGGGAGAGTTATCACCAGCAGAAGGCAGGAGGTGGCAATGCCAGCGTACAGGTCATTAGTGAGGCCTCATTTGGAGTACTGCATCTAGTCCTAGAGGCCGCATCAAGTACCTAAAAGGAATAAATAAGGTACAGAAAGGCAGCATCTTTCAGATAAAAAGATACCCTAGAACAAGAGGACATGACATAAGACTGGAAGGGAGTAGACTAAGGGGCAACGGGAGAAAGTACTTCTTCACAGAAAGGGTAGTGGAGGCATGGAACAGCCTCCCAGCAGAGCTGGTGGGAGCGAAATCGATGGGGGGATTTAAAACAGTATGGGATAGTCATAGGAGTACCCTGAGGATTCAGCGGAAGAGATTAGGCCGGAGATCCAGTAGAATCGGAGGCTTTTGGATTAGGAGGGGAGAAAAGGGCAGACTAGATGGGCCTGATGGCCCTCATCTGCAGTCAAATTATATGTGTCTATGTTAGAGTGCTTCTTTGGTTATACAGGAAAGACGCCATTCAGAGACCAAGTTCAGTTTGATATTATACATCATTTATTGTAAACTCCTTGCCATGAGGAACAACGCAACCACAACAGCCTGGGGCTTCAATCTCACAAGCTTCGTCAGAGGGCTGAAGTGCTGGGGTGTTCAGCATTGTGAGGACTTTTAAATAAATGATATAGAACACCCAACTGAATTCTGTCTTCGAGTGGAGTCTTTATGGTATAACTGAAGGAACACTGTTTAATTTACAATCCCTACCCCACCCGAGTGCTCTTAAGTGATCTGCCTGTATGTTCTTGGAGGTGCGGGCTAGTGGCTGTATATGGAGCACCAACTTACTTTTGGTTTTTTGGTGTGGTCGGCTTTTGAGGATTTCCAGAGACAGGACAGGGCTGGGGCAGTACCAGGAAAGAGTAGCACCTCTTGTGAGGTTGTAGAGCATCAATGCACCAGTGTAATGCCTGCAGATGGAGGGAGAGACTGGGAACCAGTGAAGAAATATAGAAGGAAACATACTGTGCAATAGGTGACAGCCCTGGTACTTTCAGACCCCATTCCCCCACCAGATCCCCATACCTACGAAGTAGCTGCACTGCTTGGTCCCGATGATCCCACAGTACCATCTGGTAGCTTGTTTCAGATACTCACTATGCTAATAAAAATGTTTCATGACGTTAGCTTTTTCCGTCTCTTTAGCCTGTTGTTCTGCCATCCAGAACTTACTGGAGCAGCTTAGTTTTGTGTGCCTAATTATGTAAGGAATAAAAGACGGCAGGGTGATGATTATGCCATGCTGATAAACAAACCTACTGGTTGGCCTTCAACCACCAGGGTATGTGGTAACCTAGCATAATTCCCAGTTCAGGAGTGTCTTATTCCACTTAAAATTGCTTTTAGGGCCTGGTGGCACATAGGGTTGAGGTGCTGGATGCCACACCTCGAACCCCGTTGGCGACCTGGGTTCGGGAACGGACTCGGGATGCCGGGAGCTGACAAGGGAAAGGGAGGATTGAGTGTCCTGAGGACTGCTCTCCTCTCCTGGGATGGGTTGGGTGGGGAGCCACACTCTGTAGTGGCCCCCGGTGGAGTCCAGGAATACTGTAAGCGGCGAAGGGGGGACAACCAGAAAAACAACTTTGGAGGCCGCCAGATGACAGCTTCCATGCTTTACGCTGCTGGAACCTCCGGGAGACTACTCCTCTAGAGCAGCACCCTGGATCAGTAAAACTAGAGTGCGCTGGGGTTTCCCTTGTCTCCGGTGCCTTCCCCCTCGGAGGAGGGGGACCCGCCTGGCAAAGGGATACGCCGGGACACCCGGGGGGTTGGCTGCAGATCTGTGGTAGGAGAGAGCTCGGGAAGAGGCTAGCCATGGCGGTAGCAGCACCAGGAAGTCCGAAGGAGAGGGGGACACTGGAGTGTCAGAGGTATATATAAAAAAAAAAATGCTTTTAATGAGAAATCACAGTGATCTTACTTCGAGAGGGTTCCTGCAGTAGGTCATTACAAGTAGGACTAGTGCAACCTGGCGCCTGGACTGCACGGCAGACTTTTCCAGCAGTGCCTGGTGGGGGAACGCCCACCAGATATCACGTGACGTCATCATGACCCTATATAGTTGGCGGTCCCCATGCCCACCCACCAGTTCTTTCCCACTGTCGTCTCTTGCATGTTACCTCGCGGTAAACTTCCACAGTGATAGCCATCAGTTTTGTGCCTTTATGTAGTACTTTTTCCGAGTTTCTCAGTTTCTTTTAATTTTCGATGTCTTCTCCACCTCAGAAGAAAAAGTGTGAGGTTTGCGGTACCCAGATACCTCACAAAGATGGTCACCACAAGTGTGTCCTCTGCTTAGGTCCAGACCATCCTATCGCAACCTTCCCAGACCGCCAGCCCTTCAGCCAGACCAGCTGCAAACAGAGGCAGCAGGCTCTGGAGGCCCACTTATAGAAGTCATGGTTGGTCTCGCTCGAAAAGCAAATGGAACGACTATGGGATTCTCCTGCTTCTTCTCCTGACAAGAAGAAACACAAAAAAAGAGAAGCATCGAGAGCGGGAGCACCCAGAAGATGGTTCCCAGGCCAAAGCCAGCAGGCCCTCTATGAGTAAGGCCTCTCACCTGCTGCCTCCGGTGAAAGTTTTCCAAGCTGCGTCCAGGGATGCTGGGGGGACCATCGAAGACTCTGCCCCCTATTTCTGTGGGTAAGTTGGCTGCCGGCTCCTCTGGCTGTCGCCCTGCTTCTGCTGCTACATCGGTCCCCGGCTCCTCCGCAGACTACCCGGCTGCCATTAAGACAACTCCCTGCTCCTTGGGGACTCGCACAGTCTCAGCCGATAAGTCGGCAGGGGGTTCTGCCCCCTCCCATCCGGCTCCCTCGTCTGATAAGTCAGCCGCCTCTCGACCACCCAGATACGGCTGTCCCATTGGGGACTTTTGTCACCTCACCCGATGTCCAATTGAGCCAAGGGAAGACTGCCACTCTTCCCCCTTCTCCACCTCCTGTGGCCCAGGCTTTGCTTCCATCTACTCCGGTGGGAGAAGAGAGCACAAGTCACCTGGACATGGAGCATATGTCAGGTTCTGACCCCCGCTCACCCATTCGGGTCTCTGGGAAGGAGGTCCCTCCACCACCGTCTGGTCTGACAATGGAGGCCCCTAAAGTTCCTTCCGGGAGGACCATTCCAATTCTGGCTAAAGTTCTGACGCTGGATGCGACTCCTCCGTCAGAGCTGGCGGGGCATGTCCCTACGCCGGACCGTCTGACAACTGTGTCTCTGCCTTCTACGAAACCTTCACATCTGCCCCCACCACCGGCTACCGCAGCAGATCAGGTTCCCACATTGGAGCCCCTACATCTGGCTTTGACGCCAGCCTTCCCGACGCCGGATCCATTTCCAACGCTGGGCCCAGGGGCGCCGATTCCAGTGTCTGTGGTCCTGGCGTCAGCTACCCAAAGTTGGTCCCACCTTTGATTTATTCTACGGCGAGTCCTTCATGGGCTTCTCCAACGTCGGCCCCTCTGACGTTGGGACTTTTCTCTAGACCCCTTTCTGTCCTGCACTACCCCTCAGGGTATTCATTGGACCATTCCCCGGCAGGTCCACCACCAGACTGGCACTCTACAGGACATTACTACCTGGGATACCCCCCATTTCAAACAACATGAAGTCTTGCTATATTATGACTATTATGACTATTGCAGTTTGCCCCAGCCTTAGAACTGCTCCGGAGGTGAAAGAGTTAACTTTCATCCAGAGCATGGAGCTTAGAGCGCGAGCTCGGTTCAGAAGCTCTGTTTGGCTGGTTTCAAACCGAAACCGTCAGATTCTTTACTCCGCCTCACTGAACAGTCGCTCCGGAGATTCCTCCTGTTGCTCGGTTCATTTCTTCGGTTTAAAGCACTATTTCTCGGTTTAATTTAACCGCAATTTCATTATTTTAACCGCAAAACCGATCGGTTCAGGCTCTGTCTATGGTAATCGTAAGTAATAGATAGGGTTTTTTCTGTGTGGAACTTGTAATAGTATTATCGGTTTGGTTGAACCGATCGAGTTGTATTTAAATATAAGTTTAAAGCCTTTTAAGGCTTTTTAGAGTGCGGTTCCCGGTTCTTATCGGTTCTAAAAAATGGATTTCATTACGGTTTTTTCCATGACCCGTGACACGGTTTGGAACCGATAAGGGTGTCTTGCCTGGCACTGCCATCAAAAGGGCAAGTTGGTTGGTTAGGCTGGCATCATGTCTGAGAAACCCAAAGGAAAAACCGGGCCCACTGGGTTTCAACACTGTAGTGTCTGTGGGGAAGCCTTTGCCAAGGCTGACCCACACCCTACATGTGTCTATTGTCTGGGGTTTGACCAGCTCAATTCAGACTGCCAGATTTGTAAAAATTTCCCTGCAGCCACCCTGGACAAGAGAGTGGGCAGGCTCAGGGAACGAGAGGCCAAAAAGTCCTCTGACTCGGATGGCCAGCCCGGTTCGGTGCCAACCGAACCAGAGGGAGTGCCCTCTGACCAGGGCGAGACTTCCTCGGGCAAACGAAAAGCTGGCTCTGAGGAGCCAGTTCCAGCAAAGAAATCTAAAAAATCAGCAGGTTTGGAGTCCAAAATTCCTTCTCCAACTGCTGCTGAGATAGCCAGGGCAATACAGATTGTCCAGTCCCTGTCCCCGGTTCCCTCCGAACTGCCACTGTCTGGCAAAAGGTCAGTTCGGTCGGTTCCAGTGGTTCAGGATTATGATATAGAAGAGTTCTATGAACCAGAGGAGGGGGATGAGGATTATGATCAGTGTGAATGTGATTTTGAAAGTCTGGATGTGCCCATTGAACCGGACATCTCCCCAGACAGACCTTCAGGTGAGTCTCCCCCTAGGCTTTCTGAGTCCCCTTCTCATTTTTGTTTTATAAAAGTTTCTGAGACCCTCCAGCTTCCCTTAGGAGGCTTTGGATGAGCAAGAGGAGCCTGACTATGTGGAGATGATGGATATCCCAGAGTCCAGGAGGTTGTCCATCCCTTTACATAAATCTTTAGAAAACAAACAGTAAAAATTTTAAAAGCTCCTAATTCTGTGCCTCCTGTGGATAAAAGATGGACAGGAGGTACACTTTGTCAGGTCCTGATACAGATTTTCTTTCACAGCAATGCAGTCATGTTGGGGTAGTTCAGGCTGCAGCCTGTGATAAAGCTAATATTCCACTGGCTTCACATCCTCCTGACAAGGATTCTAGGAAGATTGATGCCATGGCCAAAAAACAATACATGGCAGCATCCTTGGGACTCAGACAAGCTAACGATATGGCTTATGTTGCAAGATACCAGAAATCTAGATGGGATACTGTCATGGCCTTAGCCAACCAGGTCCCTGGCCAGCTCGCAAAGGAGCTGGAGCAGGTGGCTCTTGATGGTATTGAGGCATCTAAGGTGCAATTCCATGCTGCAGTGGATTCTAATGATGTATCCTCTAGAGTCATGGCTACATCTGTGGCTTTTCGAGATTGGCCTGGCTCAGGTGTACTACTTTGTCACAGGATACCCAGTCTAAGGCTATGGATTTTCCTGTGGTGGGAAATTCTCTGTTTGGGGAGCAGACAGAGAATTATATGAAGAAAATGGATGAATATAGAGCCACTTACAGGAGTGCACAAGCCAAGGACAGCAAGCCACTCCTCAGAGGCAGCCCCCCGGGTAGGGGTAGGCCTTTTCACAGGCCTTTTTACCAGACTCAGGCCCCTCCTCTTCAGCCTATGTACAGAGGGGGTTCTTCAGAGGGAGAGGCAGACGGGGTTCGAGCAGGCCTGCTCCCACCCCTCAGCCTAAAGCCCCTGCCAAACAGGCACCCTGATGGGATGCCCAGGGTCGGCTCTCCACTACCTGTAGGGGGCAGGTTGGCTCACTTCGTCCAGGACTGGCAGTCTTTAACTTCAGACAGGTGGGTCCTGGAAGTAGTGAGCCAGGGTCTGGTTCTCAGCTTCAAGAAATTTCCAAAGATGAGAGCCAGATCTTTTCCACCTACAAACCCTTTAGAGACTCTTGCTTTGGAAACAGAAGTCTCAACCCTCCTGGCTCTCAGAGCAGTAGAAAAGGTTTCTCCCCTTCACCAGGGCAAGGGTCTGTACTCCAGGTACTTCCTTACCCCAAAAAAGACAGAGTGGCGGCCTATCCTGGATCTAAGATATCTAAACAAGCACCTTTTAAAGCCAAAGTTCAAAATGGTGACACTGGGAATGATTTTACCCTCCCTAAGGCCAGGGGACTGGCTAGCCTCCCTGGACCTCAAAGATGCCTACTTCCATGTTCTTATCAGAAGCTCCCCATCGAAAGTACCTCAGATTGAACTGCCCTCAGGCCATTATCAGTTCAGAGCAATGCCCTTGAGCCTCACTTCTGCCCCAAGGGTGTTCACAAAGTGTCTGGCAGTAGCAGTCGCTCACCTAAGAAGGCAAAGATTGCCATTTTCCCTACCTGGACGACTGGCTCATTGTGGGTCAGTCTCCAGACCAGGTCATATCACACCTGCTAGTTACCCAGCAGCTGCTACCTCTCTGGGATTTCTTCTCAATCTTCCAAAGTCAGTTTTGGAACCTGTCCAGGTACTCACCTTATAGGCGCAGAACTGGATACAAAGCAGGCCAGAGCCTTCCTTCCTTGGAAAGGGTAAGGACCTTAGTGGCCCTGGCCGCCTCCTTCACTCTGCAGGTTTCTCGACCAGCAAGGCATTTCCTGCAGCTCCTAGGGCACATGGCTGCCTCCACAGCTGTGGTGCAAGGAGCAAGATTTCAGATGAGGGACATTCAGTTCCATTTGAGAGCATTCTGGTCTCAAAGAAGAGATCCTCTATCCAAATTAATCCCAGTGACTCGAACCCTGATCCATGCCCTTCACTGGTGGCAGGATCAGAGCAATCTGAGACAGGGGGTGCCTTTCATCCCTCTGTCCCATTCCTTGACCCTTACTACAGATGCATCCCTCTTGGGATGGGGAGCTCACATGGGCGACCTCTCCACCCAGGATTATGGTCCCTCAGGAATCTCTGCTCCACATCAATCTGTTGGAACTCAGAGCTGTTTTCTAGCACTTCAGGTTTTCTCTGCATCTGTTCAGAACAAGGTGGTACAGGTCAGAACAGACAACACCACTACAATGTGGTACATCAACAAACAAAGGGCACTCAGTCTTGGCCTTGTGCACCGAGGCAATGAAGTTGTGGTCTCTGGCTTACTCCTGAACACTTCCTCATAGCAGTTCACCTCCCAGGCAAGGACAATGTCTTGGCAGATGCCCTCAGCAGGATTTCCCAGGGCCATCACGAATGGTCACTGGATCCCCTAGTACTGGGGATAGTGTTTGCCAGATGGGGCACTCCTCAGATAGATCTTTTCGCAGCCCCAGACAATTATCAACTTCCACTGTTTTGTTGCAGGCCCCCAGTGTTGGGCTCAGTTCCCCTGGATGCCTTTCTCCTCGATTGGGAAGGGAAGTTTCTTTATGCCTTTCCCCCCTTCCCTCTCCTGTTCAAAGTACTAGTCAAAATCAGGTCTCAGCCCTGCAAAATGATCCTGATTGCTCCAGACTGGGCCAGACAGCCCTGGTACCACTCCTTCTGTCCTTAGCAGTCCATCTTCCCCTGTGTCTCCCCAGGAACCACAATCTGTTAACCTGTGCTCAGGGGAGAGTTTGGTATCCAAATCTCAAATCCCTCAACCTCAAGGATTGGCTCTTGAGCAGTTAGAGTTTGCTGATTTGCAACTTTCTCAAAGTGTTCTCGAAATCCTGAAGGCTGCTAGGAAGCCTTCCACCAGGGCTACCTATAACCCAAGTGGAAAAGGTTTTCCATATGGTGTTCTGGGAAGCATGTTTCCCCAGAATCTGCTGATCTACCTACTGTAATTGGACTACATGGTCCATCTTAATTCTTTGGGACTGAGACCAGCCACCCTGAAAGTGCACTTGGCTGCTGTCTCTGCCTTCATTTCAGCAGGGAATCCCTCTTCTCTCTCTGCTCATCCTGTATTTTCCAAGTTTTTTAAAGGATTGCTTCACACCAATCCCCCATTCAGGGACCCTGCCTCAGCTTGGGATCTTAATGTATGCATTGCTCAGCTAATGCAACCCCCCTTTGAGCCTCTGTCTTCGGCAGAGCTTAAGTATTTGACTTGGAAAACTGTATTTCTGGTAGCCATCACTTCTGCCAGGCGTGTAGTGAGTTACAGGCTTTATCAGTAGAAACTGACTTTATTCCTTTCACAGGGATAAAGTGGTCCTCAGGACTAACAGGAAGTTTTGCCTAAGGTGCTTTCAGATTTCCACCTTAACCAATCTATTTCACTTCCAGTGTTCTTCACTGACCATTCCTCCTCTGGTGAGAGGAGGCTGCACAGCAGATGTTAAGAGGGCCTAAGTTGACTACATAGGCGTACCAAGTGTCACAGGTTTGACTCCTCCAACTGTTTCTCACTTATGGTGAGGTTGGGAAAGAGACCTGCCACTAAAAGATCCATTGCTAGGTGGATCGTTTCTTGTATACAATTTTGCTATCAAAAGCTGGGTAAGGTTCCCCCCTCTGGCCTGAGGGCTCACTCTACCAGAGGTACAGCTGCATCTCTAGCTGCTGCTAGAGACATCCCTATCTTGGAGATATGTCAGGCAGCTACTTTGAAGACAGTACACACTTTCACCAAGCATTACTCCCTGGATATTCAGGCCAGGAGGGATGCTCGGTTTAGCACAGCCGTGCTTCAGAGCCTATCTCTTGAGTAGGTTCTGTCCCTCCTGCATGGAGGTACTGCTGTGTAGTTCGCAATAGTCATAATATAAAGACTTCATGTTGTTTGAAGAAAAATTACTCACCTTAGTAATGTTTCTTCTAATGGAGTCTTGCTTTATTATGACCTCCCCCAGCCTGCTCCTCTCAGAACTCCTACTTGGGGTATGGGTGGGTAGTCCTCTGTTGGCATTTATTGATGCCCTCTTCATGTTTAGGTGTTGTGTTCATTTAGTTATTTTATCTTAATTTTCTGGTCCACTGACTTGAGTCTTTGTGTTGGGACCAGTAAAATGTATATTAATATATTAGTAGCCAGTTGGCTAGTGTAGGTTACAGCTTCCACACAGAACCTTAGTGAGTTTTTGCTCGTAAAGATCTGACGGTTTCGGTTTGAAACCAGCCAAACAGAGCTTCTGAACCGAGCTCGCGCTCTAAGCTCCATGCTCTGCATGGAAGTTAACTCTTTCACCTCCGGAGCAGTTCTAAGGCTGGGGCAAACTGCAATAGTCATAATAGTCATAATATAGCAAGACTCCATTAGAAGAAACAACATTACTAAGGTGAGTAATTTTTTCATCTGGGGTATTCTTTGCCAGGATATCATGGGTACCATTACCCACCTGTCTATGCTGTCCCCCACCCCACACTTCTCAGCCGGATTTCAGAACTATCATTCAGTCCTGGTGGAGGGAGGGTCAGACGGAGTTGGTCACAGACCTGGAGAGTCGACTCCCAGTACCTCGTTCTCCTCCCAGGTCCCTGTCCCCTGTGAGCTCAGTCCCGTCCACGGTTCACGTTTTGGGGACTACCCCCCGGGATATTACCCTTCCGGATTTGGGTACACCAGAAGGCAATCCAGATTCAGGGAGGACTCTTCAGAGTCGTCGTTAGATCAAGAATTCCCCGGTCCCTAAAGGGAAGACCTCTCTGAAATCTCCTCCAGAGGATCCTTCCTTTTTGGACCTCTTGAGGTCCATACAACAATTCTGTAATTGGGAGTCTGAGGAACAGGATCCTATGCAGCAAAGACTCGTCGAGCACCTCGATCTTGTGTCTCTTTCTCTGATTCCTGTTTCTCCGTGAATCGGACCTCACAAAGACCTCAGCAATACTATCTGGCAACTGCCCCATTCTACCCTGGCCATGCCAGAAAGGGCGGATAGGACTTACCGGGTGCATGTGGGGGCTCCTTTCCTGAGCATGCACCCAAAGGCAGACCCTGTGGTTATCTCTGCAGGTCATGATCGCTGTACAGCCCCAAGCACATGAGCACTGCTCCTTCAGACAAGGAGTTAAGGCAGATTGACCAGTAAGGGAAAAAGGTGTACTCTTCGGCTACATGCACGTTTCGATCCCTTAACTGTGTAGCCCACATGGTGTCTCACCAGAAAGCCACTCCAGCCAAGCTCGAGGCCCGTATCCAGTCTGTGGAGCCTTTGGACCTCAAGGAGAAGATTGCCAATGACATTCGCCTGTCCAAAATTTCCTGCAGGTTTGCTCCTCGAGCCACTTACGACTCGATTGATGCAGTGGCCCGTACCTCTGTGACCGCCGTCTCCCCTCAGCAGCACGCTTGACTTCGCATCTCTGGCCTTGCCAACAAGGTCCAGACAGCGAGCCACGATGCCTCCTTCAGGGGCTCGGTGCTTTTCCGTGGCGACACCAAGGATATTATTATGGACCTTCAGGACTGCAGTCAAGCCCCTAAGGTCCATAAAGTCATGTACCATTCGGGCGCGCAGGGTCAGCTCCCTTTTGGAAAAGGACCTGGAGGCAGCGCAAACAAGCCCAGAACTATTGTCAGGGCAAACGTAAGACCACGGGAAACTTCACTTCCCTGCCTGCCTCCAAAACTAAGGGACGCTCAGGGTGCCCTCCCCCTGCCCATCCAGCCACCTCCTGACTCTCTCGCCCCACGCCCTCCTCAGCCGCAGTGCGAGGAGCGTGTGGGGGATGTTTGCCCGCCATGTGCATGAGTGGCGGAGCATCACCTCCAACACTTGGGTCCTGCAGCTAGTGTTCCAAGGATACACCATGGAGTTTCTGGAATCCCCTCCAGAGTCTCCACCGTGAAAGTCAGCTTACTCTCCAACCCAGAGAATTCTCGTAAGGGAGGAAGTATAGGTTCTAGTCTTAAACAAAGCAATAGAACTGGTCCCTCTTCATCACAGAGGCCGGGGGTTTTACTCCCATTTTTTTCTGGTTCCAAAAAAGACATGCGACCTGCGGCCCATACTCAACCTCAGCAGACTCAATCTGTTTGTCGAGTGCAAGAAATTCAGGATGTTGACCCTCCAGAGCCTGCTGCCTTTTCCTCAGGAGACTCACTGTTTGTGTGCTGTGGACATGCAGGACGCCTACCTGCAGATCCCAGTTTTTCCCGGTCACCGCCGCATCCTGCATTTTGTTTTCCAAGAGGAGCACTTCCAATTCCAAACCCTCCCCTTTGGCCTCTCCTCTGTACCCCAGGTTTTTGCCAAGTGCCTAGTGGTGGTGGCTGCGGCCCAGCGACGCCAGGGCATATCGGTTTTCCCCTGTCTGGACGACTGGTTGATTTCAGCTCCATCCAGGGACTCTCTTTCAGATGTCCTTTCAGGTACACTGGATCTGTTTTCCAAGTTGGGGATTGTGGTCAATGTCCCCAAGTCCTTTCTGACCCTGTCTCATAGACTACAGTTCATTGGAGCCATATTGGATACAGTCCAGGGCAGAGCTTTCCTCCCCTCAGACAGTATGGAAACTTGTCAAGCAGGCCACTCTTGTAACCTCTTCCAGATTTCTCCCAGCCCGGGAGGTTCTCCATTTGCTGGGTTTTCATGGTGGCCTCCATCGCCACAGTTCCCCTTTGCAAGGCTCCACATGAGGGTCACTCAGTGGTCCTTGTGGGTTCAGTGGGATCAGCTTCAAGACAATCTGGACCACCTGGTCCTGATTTCCTCCCACTTCAGAAAGATTTACTATGGTGGAGGTATCCCTCGAACCTGACCTTGGGTCTCCCATTTTGGGGCCCTGCTCCTCTCGGCATGCTAACTACAGATGCCTCCAGTCTGGGTTGGGGAGCTCATATGGGGGACCACCAAGCTCAAGGACTATGGTCCCACTTTGAGATGTCCTTGCACATCAATGTTCTGGAGACGAGAGCGGTCCTGTACGCTCTTGAAGCATTTCAGTTTGTTCTACCAAGGGGATTGCTGCTAGTCCAGTTGGAAAACATGCCCGTAGTCTGGTACGTCAACAAACAGGGAGGCACTCTATTGTACCCCCTTTGCAGAGAGGCAATGAGAGTGTGGAACAGGGCAGTCCAGCATGATCTGTCTCTAACAGCTGTGCATGTTCCAGGAGTGCAAACGTCCTGGCGGACAGCCTCAGCAAGTCTTACACCCTTACTCACGAATGGGAACTAAACCAGGAAGTGACAGATTCACTTTCAGAGGTGGGGTGACTGGAACGCGACCTTTTCGCCTCTCTATCCAACACTAAACTTCCCAGTTTTAGCTCGCTCGTTCCAGAGCTTGGTACTTTCTGGCATGACGCGTCGTCTCTCTCTTGGACAGGGAGATTATTGTATGCGTTCCTCGTTTCCCATTCTGCATGGGGTACTCATCTAGCTCCAGACAGAGAGAGCACGGATGATCCTGATTGCTCCTCTTTGGCCGAGGCAAGTTTGGTTCCCGCTTCTTCAGCAGTTGGCGAGGGAACCTCCGGCGCCACTTCCATTAATGCACAGCCCTCTCACTCAGAACCAGGGTTAGCTTGTACACCCAGGGCTCAGGACCCTGCACCTGCATGCGTGGCTCCTGCAGACATAGTGAAATGTCATTTTGGGGTTTCCACCAGAGTAGCCCAAGTAATAGTGGAGGCTAGAAAGCCCTCCACCAGATCCACTTACACCATGAAGTAGAAACGTTTGTCTGTCTGGGTGGCTTCCAAGGGTTGGGACCCTTTCACTTGTTTAGCCCCGCATATCATGGAGTGCCTGCTTAATCTTTCTGACTCAGGATTATCTTATTCCTCTCTAAAAGTTCATCTGTCTGCCATTTCGGCATATCACGTGATTGTGGATGGTAAGCCCATGGCCCAGCTGGAGATTTCCAAAACCTTCCTGAAAGGGATTCTCCATCTGAAACCCCCCATTCCACAGCCCTACATCACCATGGGATTTGAATTTTGTGTTGGAGAAGCTCACTCTCCCTCCTTTTGAACTAGCGATGAGCTGTGACTTGCACTATCTGTCTTGGAAAACGCTGTTTTTAGTTGCTGTTACTTCTGCTCAAAGAATTTCTGAGCTTCAGGCCCTGGTGTTTAAGGAGCCTTATTTGATTTTCCACAGGGACCGGGCGGTCCTCAGAACAAATCCTAAGTTCTTGCCTAAGGTGGTGACGGAGTTCACGCTGAACCAGTTAGTGGAATTACCGGTCTATTATCCGGCTCCCGAGAACAGAGGTGAGGCACTCCTGCATACCTTGGATATGCACTGAATCCTAAGGTGCTATATTCACCGGACCAAAGATTCCCATAAGGATGACCACTCTTTGTTTCCTTTGCCCCCAAATCCATGGGGAAGTCTGTTTCCAAGCAGTGCCTGTCTAAGTGGCTAGCTAATTGCATCTGCTTCTGTTATCAGAAGTACGACAAACCTCTGCCAGGACCTGTGAGAGGTTATTCCACTAGAGGCATGGCTGCATCCGCAGCTTTTCTTGGTAATGTTTGTGCAGTGGAGATCTGTGCAGCAGCAACTGAAGCTCGGTCCATACCTTTACCAAGCATTACAGTCTGAACATTGCTTCTAGGCGGAGGGCCGGCTTTGGCCTCGCCGTTCTGCAGGGCCTTCTGTCCTAGGCTGGTCTCATTCTGTCCTTTCTTTTTGGATTTTCCTCCTCCCGTGTTTCTCTCTGTCTGTCTTTGGAGGGACTGCTTGGGATTCAGTCTTACTTGTAATGACCTACTGCAGGAACCCTCTCGAAATAAGATAGTACAGTTACGTAAGAACTTACCGTGGTGGCAGTCACGGAGACGTGGGCCAACAAAAACCATGACTGGGACCTAAACGTGCGGGGGTACACTATGCTTAGGAAGGATAGAAAGGAGGGCAGAGGGGGTGGAGTGGCTATGTTCATTAGAGATGACATAGAAATTGCTAGGGTAGAAGAGGCAGAGGGATACGTGGAGGCCTTATGGGTCACCTTATGATCCCCAGCAGGAGATAAGGTCAAGCTGGGTGTAGTATATAGGCCCCCGGGATGAGTGATGTTCTAGAGGATGGTTTGCTGGACAACATCATTGCCCAGTGTGGACCAAAAGGGGAAGGAGTGGTGTTGATGGGGACCTAATATCCAGGTACAAACTGGGGAACCATGTCTCTAAGGTGGCCAAGGAGCAGAGGCTGCTGGGCGGCTTCCAGGATGTGTTCTTAACACAGCATGGGATGGAGCCCACAAGGGAGGGGCATGTCCTGGACGTGGTTCTGGCAGATGGGGATCTGGTAAGGGACATGGTTGTACAGGACCCCCTGACTGGGAGCGACCACCATACTGTCTGGTTTCAAATAAGCATGGGGGGGAGCGGGGGTGAGATCTAGGACACTGGCAGTAGACTTCAGGGGGGCAGACTTTGTGGGCATGGGAAATATTCTCAAGGATCACTTGAAGGGGATTACCTCAACAACAAGTGTGGAAAGGAGATGGGAGGTCATAAAACGGGGACTTCATGAGGCAGTCAGGATCTGCACTAAGTTGAAACATAAGGGAGCAAGGTCACATAAACCATGCTGATGGTCCAGTGAGGTTCAGGTAGCAGTCAGAGAAAAGAAGGCGGCCTACAAAAAATATAAAACAAGAAGAGGGGATAGGGATAAGGAAGTGTACCATCTTGTATCTAGAAAAGTCACCCATATGGTGAGGGGAGCAAAGTCCAGTAAAGAGCAGCGGCTGGCGCAGGGGATACATGGAGGGGAAAAGGGGTTCTTCCGGTACATTGGGGAGCGGAGAAAAACTAAGGGCCATCTCAGCAGATTGAGATCAGAAGGAGGGTGGGTGGAAGAAGCGAGGGACCAGGCAGAGGTATTTACCGAGTACTTTGCCTCTGTGTTCACTAAGGAGGGTGATGGGATATCTACAAAGCAAGGCACGAAGGGGATGAAAGCGGCAGTAAGTGGGATCAGGAGCAACAGAAATGGAGCAAGAGGAAGGGAGAGGTACTCAAGGGGTGTCACATCTGGATAAGGATAAAAAGGCCAGTAAGGTGGAGGGGACGGATGATGCTGTCTCCGCCAAAAGGTTGTGGTTAGCCCTCAAGGCCCTAAAGAAAGACAAATCTCCGGGGCCGGATGGCATTCATCCGAGAGTACTATGGAAATTGGCGGACATACTGGCTGCACCCCTGGCGGAGCTCTTCAACAGGTCACTTGAGACAGGGAGGGTACCTAGGGATTGGCGAGAGGCACATGTGGTGCCAATCCATAAAGGGGGGTCGAGGGAAGTACCAAGTAACTATAGACCCATCAGTTTGACCTCGGTGGTGGGAAAATTAATGGAAGTACACTAAAAGGAGCGATTGGGGTGTACTTGGAGGAGGTGGGAGGTCTGGATAGTTGGCAACATGGGTTTGTGCCAGGTAGGTCATGTCAAACCAACCTTGTGGAGTTCTCTGAATGGGTAACATCAGAACTGGACAGGGGAAAGCCTGTGGATGTATTATTCTTGGACTTCAGCAAGGCGTTTGACTCTGTCCCCCACAATGGTCTGGTGGAGAAACTGATGGGGTTAGGAGTAGGCCCTTTGATGGTCAGATGGATTGAAAACTGGCTAGCTGGATGCACTCGGAGAGTAGTGGTCTGTGGGGAGCTCTCGAACCCTAGAGAGGTTGGTAGTGGGGTACTGCAGGGCTCGGTCCTGGGTCCGATCCTGTTTAATGCATACATATCGGACATCAGGGAGGGTATAGGGTGTGAAATGAGTCTCTTCGCGGATGACTCCAAGATGGGAGCAGTAGTGGAGGGAGAAGAGGGGAGGTTGGCCCTGCAAGGGGACCTGGACACCCTGGAAAGCTGGGCTCACACATGGAAATTAAATTTCAATATCACCAAGTGCAAGGTGTTGCATCTTGGTGGAAACCCTAAACACAGGTACACCCTGGGAGGGGAGGCACTGGAGGCCTCAATAGGGGAAAAAGACCTAGGGGCCATGGTGGATGCATGTATGAATAACTCTGAGCAGTGCAGGAGAGTGGCTAGCAAGGCAAACAGGATGTTGGGATGCATTGTAAGGGGATCACCTCTAGGAGCAAGGAAGTGATTCTGCCGCTGTACAATGGACTGGTTAGACCACACCTTGAGTACTGTGTACAGTACTGGAGACCACCTTGAGGAGGACATACAGCTCCTGGAGAGGAGGTACAGAGGAGGCAACTAAGATGATCACGAGGGCTAGAGGATTTGGCGTATGAGGACAGACTTGAGGAGCTCTGCCTGTTTTCACTGGAGGAGTGGAGAGACAGGGGGGACATGATTGAGGTCTTCAAATACCTCAAGGGAATAAATAGGGTAAACATGGAGGGGATCTTTAGACTAAAGCAGGGAGGTATCACCAGAGGGCATGGTTTGAAGTTGGAAGGTGGAAGGGTGAGGGGAAAGAGGAGGAGGTTTTTCACTGAGAGGGTGGTGGACCCTTGGAATGCACTGCCTGGCGAGCTGGTTCAGAGATCCACAGTGGAGGGCTTCAAGAGAGGGTGGGACAGACACAGAAAGTGGATGTATCAGATGATGGCCTGTCCCAGGGGGGTGGGGATGGATGATAGGGGTTTCTGGAGCACAAGGGATGGGAGGGCCTCGGCACCCATCTAAGGTTCGAGCAGACTCGATAGACCGTACGGCCTAATCTGCTGGCAAATAGTGTGTTAGTATGTTAATAATAGATCTCCGAGAGAAGTTCCTGTATTTGGTCATATTTTTCCCTCCCTCTTTCCCCCAAATTTCTCTTGGGACTCCAGAATCTATTTCCTTCTCCTGTCTTTCCTTCAGGGACTCCAGCAGGAGAACTGGAAGGCAGGTGTGGGACCGCCCGTTATATAGGGTCACGCTGATGTCGTCACGTGACGTTGGTTGGGTGGTCCCCCGCCAGGCATTGCTGGAAAAGTCTGCCATGCGGTCCAGACCCCTGGTGGCGTTAGTCCTACTTGCAATGACCTACTGCAGGAACCTCTCTCGAAGATCCACTGTTACAGTAAGTTCTTACATAACTGTACATTTTTAAATGCATTTTCAGTCTTGCCCTTTTAAGGGCAGGGTCCAGTGCTGTAGACCTGTTGGGAGTGCCACAGTGGTTGATGATACCATCCTATTAGGTGTGGTCTACATTGATGACATCATCCTGCTTCATGCTGGATTTGAAGCTGTTTGAGTCAGGTATTTCGTGATTTTCGTAGAATTTGGAGTGGTGGTGGCTTATACAATACTGTGCAGGTTACTTTTTGGTTTTGGTGGTTGTACTCCAGGGCACTGCCCTCCACTTCAGTCTTGACAGCTACCTGCCCCCTTCTGCCTGCCTACCCCCTTGCCCCCTCTCCCTTTCCTCCTTCCGGGCATTTCCTGACTTTTATCCCTCCCTTCCCTTCCCTCCCCTTTAGAGCTCTTACCCTCACCCTCTACCCTCCGACAATGGCCTTCCTGCCTGCATACACCCTTCCCTCTCACCTGCAGTGCTTATTTCCAAGATTGCCCTTGGCTGGTATGTCATGCTACCTAACATTTGGCACATTTTGAATTACTGGAATTTCCTAAGCCTCAGTCTCTTACTTCTTTTTATTGTGTGACTATGTATTATTATGTTGACCTTTGTATGTATGTATACCCCCATTCCTTCGACGTGGAACCTTTGTAAATGAGCAGTTCCTGCTCAAAGGTATTTGTAATCCTAGATTTCAATAAAATAAAATAAAAAATATGTGCAGAGTTTTTGTTGATATTGGTACTGTTAGGTGAGGAGGCTGTTTTTTTCGTTGGCATTCTGCATTTGAAGTATTTGTAATGTTTGATTGTTTTGTTGCCATTTTCAGTTCACTTGTACTTTATCTGTCAGCTGATTTGGGAAGCATCACTGACATCTGTTAGGGTGTTTTGGCTTTAGTTAGGTTTTACTTTGTCCACACCCCACATAGTTCTGCCATTTGATTGCCACCTACCAAAGGCTGGGTGGCAGTGAAGCTAGATCAGCTAATACAAGGCAGTGTGGGATGTGGCTGGCATTCGCATGATCTGCACATGCACAGGTGCATGTCCTGGGCATCACTTCATGGTCATGTCCCAGGGGAAGAAGAAATGTGTGATAAAATTGGCACTGGCTGGGTAGATGATCTCTGCATGCACCTACGTTTACTGTCTGGCTTTCCTTCCCTTGCTCCTGGTATGCTGACTCCAGTGCTTCACCTCTGCCGGGGGCTGCTGGATATGGGGGTGGAGCTGCCAAGGAGCTGAATGATGGGCCTCATATCAAAGGGTACAAACCAAGGGGCAGTTAAGTCACTGATGGCCCAAGATGCCCAGGTAAGAAGGGCAACCCCCTGAGGAAGCTCTACCAAGCAAAGCGCTGGGACAGTGCATAGTGGTAATACCCTTGACCTGTGGTTCTGACTTGAGGTTGTTTAAATAAAACCATATTTCTGCATTCAACTTTGCATGGACTGCACTTTATTGCTCTGAAGATTCATACCTCTGCTGTGACTCTACTGTGCAGGTTACTTTTTGGTTTTGTTGGTTGTACTCTAGGGCAGCACACCGTTAACCTGCACCACTCCCTTGCCTTTGGCGCAGTTCCTTTTGTTTTGGCCTAAATGGACAGGATCTGGTGTTGGCAAGTGGTGGCAGGATGTCCTAGCCAGAGGGTCAGGGGAAAGAATAGAATTAGAAAAATGATTACTCATCATTTTGATATACATTAACCCATCTGGTACAATCAAATGGAAAACTCAGGAGAGAGAAACAAGTAGCAAAAAGATTACTTCTAGGATCGTGGATATGTTGTTCATCCACACTCTTTGGCACATCCCCTTCCACTTTAAATCTTGCCGGAAGTCTTCAAGCTGGCTCCTCCCACCCACCTGGGTGGTATATACCTTGGCTCCGCCCCATGATGCCAGATCTTCCTTTCCGCTGGAAGATTCAGGTTGCCTCTCTCGTGCTCACACATTTTGTAGGCCCTGGCTCAAAAACCTTCGGTTATTCCAAAAATCCGTCTAGTTCGTATTAGCGATCACGACTCGATACTTTTGATTATGGAAGACAAGTCTTCCCCCAGATTTCTTCAGTGCCCTTGCGGCCAGAAGATGTCTTGCACCGATCCTCACACCGTGTGCTATTACTGTCTCTGTGTCAACCATGACACCACGAATGCGATTTGTGTCTCACTTTCCATCCTAACGTCCTCGACGACTGTCTCGCATGCCTGAAGTTGAGGAGGCCGGAGAAACAGAATCCTCTGGTGAAATCCAGGGAGGCTCGGTGGGCGGTTTCCACGGCTGTGGGATCTGCCAAACAATTGGAACGCATTCAAGCGTTCGAAGAGGAAGCGGGTCAGGCTGCAGAGATTACTCAGAGCTTCTTCGTTCCACTGAACCTGGGCTCCACCTTCTCGGGTTCCTTCCGAGAGTTGTACTAGTTTCTCCCGACCAAGGGAAAGGGTCCTGCAGGCATGCATGCCTCTCGATCCCGTAAGTGGTAGAAGGATCCGGGATCATCTTTGTCCCGACGGAGACACTCTTGGGAGCGGGAGAGATCTCGGTCCCAGGAACATGTGGTCTCGATTTCGGTCAAGATTGCTTCTTCGGCCGCTGGCTTCTCAGTTTTGCCGTCTGACCAGTCGACCAAACAATCAACCGACGATGTAGAAATTGTTATCGATCCTTTATCACCGACTCCGGTCGACAATTCTCTGAATCGAACTCCTATTCTGACTTTCCCCAATGAGGAGACCCAGCCTGCTGAGACTCCCATCGAGAAAGCGGACCCCGACCCCGGGAAATCACCGATCCCGCCAGTGTCTCCCGAGCGAATGACTCGGCCTGTCTGTTCTCGATCGAGGTCTTTGACCCCCTCGACCGAAAGGCCAAGGAAGAGCCATAAACACTCTAAAAAGAGGCGATGCCTTTCGTCTTCCTTGTCTTCCTCGTATAAGGAGAGGCTCTGGCAGAAACTCCAGTGCTACGAGGACCTCATGTGGCAGCAGCTGATTTTGACCAGGCGCAAGCTGACCCAGGCTTCCACCCTGGCCATTACTTGGCTTTCGCCTCTAGGCTGAAGCCGACTTCTTTGGAGCCGATCAAGTCGGTTCCCCCGCCCGCAGAGCCGGCGAAACCTCCGATTTGGCCTAAATTGGTCTCTCCACCGATTGTGGTGGAACTACCACCCAAACAGCCTGTGGGAGGGGCTCCTTGCAAAGAAGATAGGCCGGACACGACTGGGCTTCCCCGGCGTTTATCGGTCACTGTCACCCTGGACCGCCCTCGGCCGGTCGAAGGTGACCTAGGCGGTCGACCATTATATCCGGATTCCTCGGATTCGGATGTGACTGGCCTGCATTCTCACCCCTTGGGATGATGAATCAGCCAGTGGGTTAGAGACGGAGGAAGGTCCCTCGTCTTTTCAGGGCATTCTTCACCTCATCTCTGAGTCCACAGGGATGCCCCTGGAGCCAATCCAGAAAAAGGCAGAGTACCCTTTCACAGACATCCTCAAGAGAGGGGATACCCCGATGGAGGCTTTTCCTGTGGTCGAGGTCATTGTTGGCCCAGCCTTTGAACTCAGGTAGCGCCATGCCTCTTGTCCAGCTCCGTCTGCCCGCATGGCCCGCAAGTATGCGGTGCCCATGGGGTCCCTTGCGAGGTTCACAGAGCACCCTTCGGCTGAGAGCCTGGTGACCGCCTATGTGTTCAGGTGTACTGGCAGTTCTGCCGCTACTGACCGACCTCCTGAGAAAGAGTCCAAGCTCTTGGACCATTCAGCCAGGAAGGTCTGTGCGGCCTCTTCCTTGGGCCTTTGTCAGGCAGTTCGGCCGTCATCATGGCACACTTCTCCCATGCCCTCCTAGAGTCTTTGGATGAAGTCCTCCCACATCTTCTCGAGGACACGCAGGCCATGGTCAAGCAGGTCCGGGATCAGAGCCAAGCTGTTGCCAAAAAGCAGCTTCAGACAGCCCTGGACATTGAGGATTCTTGCGCATGTTCGATGGCAGCTGCAGTTGCCTCTCGCTGCAGGGCTTGGCTGAGGTGCTCCTCCTTCCCAGCAGATACTCAGCACAAACTAGCTGATGTGCCTTTCATAGGAACCGACTTGTTCAGCCCAGTAGTGGCTGGTCACCTTCAGCGCATTGAGCAGTCCAGTGCCACCTTGGACGCTACTTCTGCCAAGGGTTCTTTGAGCAAGAACCAGCAGAAGAAAAAGAAGCCTTTTCGGCATTCTTCCCCTGTGGCTCAGCAGCCCTCCTTTCAAGGAGGACAGCAGCATCAGCAACAGCAGCAGTCTCAAGTTCGGCACCCCCGGCCCAAGCCTGGGCCCTCCCAGGCCCGCAAAGGAGGCTGAGGTTCCGGCCCTGTATCCTCGTCCTCCAAGCCTGCTCAGTGATGGGACATGGGTTGCCAACCCCTCTCCCTTCACTCCAGCTCTGGGTCCTCCCATGGGGGGCCAGCTCCGCCACTTCCTTTCCACCTGGTCCACTGTCACTTCGGACAGGTGGGTTCTTGAAGCGGTCGGTCAGGGACTGCCTCTGGAATTCGAGCAATACCCTCCAAGCCGAGCCTGCGCCCCTCGGGAGGAAAGAGTATCCGCTCAGACTCAGTCAGTTCTCCGAGACAACATCGCTCAGGTCCTCCACAAGGAGGCTGTAGCTCCAGTGGTGGATCCTCCGGCAAACCGGCTTTTTCTTCAGGTACTTCCTGGTGCCCAAGTGGACGGGGGGCTGGCGCCCCATTCTAGAGCTGCACAACCTGAATCAATATCTCAGGTCACACACCTTTTGGATGGTCACTCTGCCCCAGATCATAACATCCTTGGAGCGAAACATGTGGTTCTGTTCACTGGATCTGCAGGACGCTTTCTTTCACGTCCCAATCCGTCCGTCCCATCAGCGGTTCCTCCGCTTCAGGGTCGAAGGGACTTTGTACGAGTTCCGAGCCATGCCGTTCGGCCTGTCATCGACCCCACGGGTCTTCGCCAAATGCATTGAAGTGGTGGCTGCCCATCTCAGGCGTGGGGGGGGAGGTGTCAGGATTTATCCCTACCTCAACGATTAGCTCCTAGCAGGTTCCACCCAACAAGAGATGAAAAGGTCCAGATCTGCTCCCAACTTGGCCTCCTGATCAACGAGGCCAAGATGAAACTCGTGCCTTCTCAGGTGGTGGGCTTCATTGGGGCAGAGCTCAACTCTCATCAAGCCAGAGCTTGGCTCCCGGCAGACAGGGGGCAGAAGTTCTTTCCTCCTTTGCCCAATCATTTCTGGTTGGACAATTGTGCCCTGCCTGGGACTTTCTGTGCCTTCTGGGTTACATGGCGGCATGCACCTTAGTGGTCCGTTGGGCCCAGTTGCACGTGCGCCCCCTCCAATGGGAGCTGGCCACCCAGTGGACTCAGCTCCATGGTCATTTTGACGAGCTGATCACTGTAACCTAGAAGATGTGGGATGCTCTCTGCTGGTGGACCACCCCAGATCGGTTGCAGGAAGGGATCCTGTTTGTCCGCCCCGAGCTGACGGTCGTCCTTACAACCGATGACTCTCTCATGGGCTGGGGAGCCCACATGGGAACAAAAGGGCCCACAGGCTCTGGACCCCCGAGGAGTCCCGATGCCACATCAGCCTGTTGGAGCTCAGAGCAGTCAGACTGGCGTTGTCAGCTTTCTCTCCTCAGCTCTGGGGTCAAGTAGTTCAAGTCCAGATGGACAACACCACAACCATGTACTACCTCAACAAACAGGGCAGCATGCACTCCCGTCTGCTGTGCAGGGAGGCGCTTCACATCTGGACCCTTGTGAGCTGATGGGAGGCAGATCTCCTAGTCATCCATGTGGAAGGAGCCTCAAACCACCTGGCGGATGCTCTCAGCCACTTAGGCAAGACATCCCATGAGTGGTCTCTCCATCCAGAAGTAGCTTACAGCCTGTTCTCCCACTGGGGCAAACCGATGGTGGACCTGTTTGCCTCCAGGGACAACACCAAGTTGAGGCTGTTTCATGCCTGCCCCCCTCAGCAGGGCTTGCTGCAGAGGGATGCCTTCTCGAGGCCGTGGACCCCAAGCCTCCTCTACGCCTTCCCTCCATTTCCCTTGATTCACAAGGTGCTCCTCAAGGTGAGGAGGGACAAGGCGAAGGTGATCTTGGTAGCCCCACACTGGCCGCCCCAGTTCTGGTATCCAGATCTCCTCAGCTACAGGCCCCCGGAGCAGCTTCCAGCACGCCTGGACCTGATATCTCTCAATCAGGGGAAGGTATTCCATCCGGACCTTCAATCCCTGCACCTCACAGCCTGGTACCTGAGCAGCTAGAGTTCCAGGCTTTGGGTTTTCCTGATAATGTCTACACCGTGGTGGAGGCATCCAGAAAGGAATCGACCAGGAAATGTTTTCCATTTGGTGTCAGGCAAGGGCCTGGACCCTTTGTCCTGTCCAGTGGCTAACATTCTCGACTACCTTTGTTCTATCTACAAAGGGGGTCTGTGGTCATCGACCCTTAGGGTGCACCGGGCAGCCATCTCTGCTTACCGGGCGTGGGCCGGTCAGCCGACGTTAGCGCAGGAGACAGTGGTCGGGCGCTTTTTCAAAGGCCTGGATCACATACCCCTCCAGTGCGTGAACCTCCACCTCCGTGGGATCTTCTGCTGGTACTGGCAAAGCTCATGGGCAAGCCATTCAAACCAATGCACAAGTGTGCCTTGTCACACTAGTCATGGAAGATGGCCTTCCTGGTGGCTATCACATCTGCCAGAAGGCCGGGGGGGTGCAGGCGCTTTCGGTGGACTCCCCTTATCTGGTCTTCCACAGGGACAAGGTTGTCCTACACCCCAACCCGAAATTCCTTCTGAAGTTGGTGCCAGAGTTTCGCCTTAACCAGGTGTTAACTCTGCCAGTTTATTACCCTAACTATGCCTCGGGGGCTGAGTACAGGCTCCATACTTTGGACCTGAGACGTGCTCTCTCCTATTACAAGGAGAGGACGGTGGAAATTTGGGGTGAGGTTCGTGCTGTTTGTCACCCAAGGCTGAAGCCGCTTCTGGCAGACCTGCAGCAAAGCAGACTATTGCAAGATGGATTACATCATGCATAAGTCTGTGTTATGAGTTGGCGGGCAAGGAGCCTCCCAGAGGGATAAGATCTCATTCTACCCACCATACTGCTGCATCAGTGGCTGCTTCAAGGGACATCCCTATCCAGGAAATCTGTCTGGCTGCTACCTGGAAGTCAGCAAACACCTTCATCACCTACTACCACATCGACCTTGAGTCACACTGGGATGCTGGTTTTGGGGCCTCAGTTCTCCAATCTCTGTTCCCTAAGTAGGGGGTGTGCGCCTTGCCTCCCTCCTCCCGGAGAACTACTAGGAGTCTGCCAAAGAGTGTGGATGAACAACATATCCACGCTCCTAGAAAAAGGTTACTCACCTGTAACAGTAGTTCAAGGAGTGGTATATGTTGTTCATCCACACGGACCCACCCGACCTCCCCGGCTACGGACGCACAAACCTGGCTTCCAGTGGGCTAAGATCTGGCGTCATGGGGCGCAGCTGAGGTATATACCACCCAGGTGGGTGGGAGGGAGGAGCCAGCTTGAAGACTTCCGGCAAGATTTAAAGTGGAAGGGGACATGCCAAAGAATGTGGATGAACAACATAAACCAATCCTAGAACTACTGTTACAGGCAAGTAACCTGTTTTTTTCCATCAGTATTCCAATAGCAAGACGCTGCAAGTGATGAACTATTTGCCTAATAGAAAAATTGCATTTCCACTGTGCGTCACTGCTGCCCGTAAATTGGCCTCTGGAGGTGCTTTGGTCTGTGAAAACAATTGAAGTCCACAAACCCAGTGTGGGAGTCCTGAGTGCAAGATCAGACCTGGATCTCTCAACAGAGTTGCAAAACATGCAACCACTGCTCCAGCTGGCTGATGGAAGGAGGCCTATGGAAGAGTATGAAACCAAAAATAATTTGTGAAGGTGGGATTAAAAATATTGTTTCTTGTGTCGGCATCATTTCGCTGTGACCGCTGCAAGACCTGTGTTCAGGAAAGGCTGAGTATATCATGTGGGGGGAGGTACGTAGCTGAAAGTGGGTGGGGTGAGGCACAGGCCTTCAAAACAGTGCATCCCCTGCTGACCAGCTGCCAAGCAGCATTGTTGTGAGGGTAGCCACAAAGAAAAGAGTCTGCCACGGCATCACCTGCAGTGACTAATTTAGGAGTTTATAACTTTATCCAGTGTCGTAGGCATATGCAGGAGGGGGGGTAAAATGTATTAAGGAAAAAATGTTTTGTAGAGGGAATGGGCGTGACAAAGGTCTATTTTTCATCTGCCCCCACAATTTTTTCCAGCATGTGTCGCTGTCAAGCGTGAGGCGTGAACTGGTCAGACTGGAGTGCAGTATCTGTGGTGTATCTCTTATCTCTTATTGGCATCCTGCTTCTGGATATGGTGATAAGTGTACTCCTTAGTTTTTTTTTTCAAACTGGCAATTTTTTGCCTGTTCTCTCTGGGTCCCTCCCATTGTGAAGAGCATTCTGGCTGAACTTTTACGATATTTATTTTTGTGCTAAAAAACAAACACCTGAACTGAAAGCATTTCAGAACACAGCAACCTCCGCCCACCCTGAGGAATTAAGCAGGGGAGTGCAAAACGTTGGTTGAGTGACAGTTGCAACTGTTTATTGTGGTTTTAAAATAAAAACATTGGAAGACACACAATTGCTATGTGTGGTATCCTCGCCAATATCTGATACACTGGTTAATTGACTGTATGGGTGCAGACCCCACATGGCGTCTTATTCGTTTTGTGGAACTGGAGACCCACACTGGATCTTTGATAGCAGTACAGTGTCTCGACCATCCAGTCTGAAACTGAGCAGCCTGATGACTGACTGAAATATTTCCCCCCCTAATTTAGGTAATTAGTAGTCAGGGTGAGTACACCATTTGCATATCGCACTGACAGGAATGTGTAAGAATGCTAAATGTCAGCTCTTCACTTGTGTGAGGCCAAATGAAAACACAATCTGATTAATAAATTACTCCCTTTTTGGGCTAATTGCATTTTTAATATAGGCATGATAGCTCTTCTTTACACAGTTTCTGGACTATTCCAACAGCTATGATTAAATTGCTATCTTAGTTAATTCTTTATTTGTAATCTTTTTTGAATAATTAATTTAGATCTTGTGAAAGACAAGCATTCTGCAGTGCTAGAGGCTAAAACCCACTTTGTTTATCCACAGATTATGAGGTACAGTATGGTGCAGGCAGATATACAGTTACTGTGATAAATTTTGTGCTGGTGAAAGGTGAGGGGACTGACAATACTGAAACCCTCTGATTATCCACAGTCCACCTACACCGTGGGTGGATACAGTGCAGGTTTCTTCTTTCTGTGATAACTTTAGTAATGGTGAAAGGTAAAGGCGTGAGTGAAACCCTGCGTTTTTCGCAGATTAGGTACTTTACAGGTGATGAATTCAGTGCTGGCTTATCCGTACTGTGATGACTTTAGTGTTTGTGAAAGGTGAGGGCACTGGAGACTGAAGCCCACTGTTTATCCATAGGCCAGGTACAGTGTGGACAGGTGTAGCGTAGGCTGTCATATGGCTATGATGGCTTTAGCTCTGGTGAAGTGTAAGGACTCCTAGGACTATACAAGGAAGCCCTTTGTTTATCAACAGTGCAGGCTTCCCACACTGTGAGACAGTTAATGGTGGTAAAAGGTGAGGAGTTGACAGCACTGGAGAGACTGGAGCTCTTTATTGATCCACAGGTCAGGCACTGTGTGGGGCAGTGTTGTCTAGGTTCTCCCACACAGAGATGAATTCGGTGCTAGTGAAGTGTGAAGACTGACATCACTGAAGACTGAATCCTCATGTTTGTCACACACCACTGTATCTACTTATTGTATCTCTTCCCGTTTCAAATGGCATTGCTGTATGTACTACAGTATGTGACTGCACTCTACCTACTGTACCGCACTCTCAGACTGTTGTACTGGTTCTATTGTCATTATTGTCATAGCTGCTATTCATTATGTACCTGTACCTTAATCATTGTGCCATCTTTATGGCCCTGGTCGTGCCTGAAAATGGTTCATTAAATCAGTGCACCTACCCGGTAATTAAATGCACATAAATACATAACTATATAAATAAATGAAACTTGCCTCATATTGGGAGTATCGAACAGAAGCTTCACAAGACCTTTTCATCCATGTGCCTTGCGCTACACATAATCACTGATAAACTGGAGAGCTACAACTTACCATGTATAAAGGAAAATGTGAAGTGACATATTTGGGTAAAAGAAGAGACAGCAGTAGCATCCATTTCACATATATCTTACGCTGGGTACAAAATATAATGTGAGCTGTCTGCAAATATAACTGGGTTACAGGCTGTGAAATGGGACATGGAACAGGTTCCTGATGGACAGAATGGCCACTGAGAGAGTGGTGCATCTGGACACAGCCTGGTGTCAGACTTCGTAATAGTCGGAGGCTACCAGACTATTTATTTGACAGTTGAGGATTGGTCTTACTTCAGGAAGCCTCTGTGGCAAACTCTTTGCTAATGGAGATGGCACATATTCTAGTGGATGTGGATATGTTTCATTCATTGGAAAAGGAACTGTGCCCTGCTGGTTTCGTGTCCAGTTCATCAATCAGCTTCCTAAAACATGCACAGGCTTGACTTCTAAGTACGTGTTTTTGTTTCCCACAGCTTCTGCAAACTGTTAGAAACAGGGAGAGCCTGGGACTCCCATCGTTTAGCTCTGAGGGTCCATATTTGGTAAAGGAGGTTTTGAGTAACTAAAAAGGAGTCCCACAGTGCCAGCCCACCAGGGCAGCAGTTGGACTTCGGTCTGTGACACTGATGCCCCAGATTCGGATACAGACTCAGAGCGTCAGAGGGCTGGCCAGTGGGAGGAGGATTGAGTGTCCTAGGGACTACTCTCCAGGAGGGAGGGGGGATGAGCGACCAGCAAGTAACTGACCTCTGGCAGAGGCCCCGGGGAATACCGCTTCTGGAGCCGGGTTGTCAGGGAGGCATGCTGGACATCATGCACTACATCATTGCATGCCACGCCTCCTGGGAGCTCACAGTTAGCAAAAAAACTTTACTACTAGCTCCGTATATGATGCCATATTTCTCTGGCTCTGCACCATCCTCCATGACGCGTGGCCGGTAACTTAGCGAGGAATCTCCATCGGTATGGTCCTCACCTTGGGGGGAGCCCAGGAGTCCCTCCCAGTGGTGTTCCGCTGGGACCCTTGACCAGTCATCTGTGAGTACTGCACCATCTGACGGCCTCACCCTGTGGGGGTAAACCTGGGTGAATCGCCACTCCAGGTAAGTCCTGAGTGTGGGAGGAGGTTGAGAGAGTGAGTGGCTTAGCCCTTGGTGGTCTGGCACCAGCATAAAGCATAGTAAATTAAACAAAAGGAGTCCCACATGTGGCCAATAACTTCCCGTAAAACTGAGTGTGAAGGACTATAGGGCTGACTTCTGTGCAATAGTAGCAATAGTTTTTTATCCTGCTTACATTATATTTGCAGAGATTGCCACTGGCAGTGCAAGTGATGTTATACAAAACTTGCCATAATGTATAGTGGAATGTTGTTCTGCATGGAAATCCATGCCTAGAATAGGCCTGTGGTACTGCAGTAGTGACATCAATATGCAGTATGTTAATGTGCAGTAGTAATGATGTCACTACTGCAGCATAACAACTTAGAATACCATTGCACAGCTGCGTTCCTCTAGCCAGTTGGTCTGGAAGCTTCTTTTTTTTTTTCTTAAACATGACATTACAGAAACAACTGCAGCTGCATGTCGAATCAAAAATTCGATCCAGCCACCAGTTCACTAAAATGGAGCATCTGAAATGGACTTGTTTGTCCATACACTATAAAAAAAAATAATGTTTGGGCAGTCATATTCAGACATGCCTGTGTCTTCATCTTGAGTTTTCTGTGGCACCCAAGGAACCTCTCAAGCTTCGCTTTTGAGGTTACTGGTTGCGACAGAAACCTCTTGATGCAAATGCAGGCTTGCTGTGTAAGGCTTCCCATTCATTATCCTCTATGCTGTGAAACTAGCTTGAAGACATTTTTCAGAAATCAGACAAAAAGAGGATTTGAATCAGTAGGAGTTTTCCTGTAAGCCTACAACTTTGAACAGCAGGGTCTTTGTAGCACAGACCCAGGGACTTTTACTAGGATGGTCATCTGCCTACTATTTATTTATTTATTTCGAAAGTTTCACCAGGAGAGACATACTTAGCTGATATCAACTAATTTCCAGATGCTCCCTTAAGGAGGGGAAGAAGAGGAGAAGAGAATGCATACAGGTACAGTGCATTAAATAGTGCCATAAAACTGGAAAATAAATCAGTTTATAAAACCTTTAGAATAAATTGTCAAACAATAAATAACCATGAAGTAAAACTGTAAAACGAGTAAAAGAAAAAAACAAAAACAGCATCAAAAGAACAGGGAGAAAAATTTAAACAAGGGGAGGGCAGTCATATGGAGAGTCACAGACCCCAGTTTTTGGGATGATGGAAACACTGCAAGAACTGATGCACCTGGGCTTCCAGAATTTGTGACATACCACACCCATGGGGTTACTTAACCAATAAGGAATAACTAGGGTTTACATTAACTGCCTGTTAATAACCCTTAGGGGCGTAATGTGGCACAAGGTGTAGTAGTACAAGTGCCACATGCTCCTAAGGGGCAATGAACTAACAGTTAATGTAACCCCTGGGAGTGCCTTCTTTCTATTGTAACAGTAGACACAGAAGTGTCACATCCTGTATTTTGTTTTGCTGGGTGACGGCTGAAGGCAGATTCATAAGAAAACAGTCTGCCTGTCAGATGGCTTGGCGCTTCAGATGCTCATTTTGTCCGAGAATGTATGTGTGTTGAGGCGCCCATGGTTTTTGCCATACCAGTTGTTGTGAGATGCATGGTTGTGTGCTCATGCTGTGTTATGCTGGTATGGAGGAGTACATTTTGTTTTGCCATGCATACATTTGTGAGATATACAGTACTATGCTTATATTATGGCATGGATGACCAAAGAAATCCAACATGTCTACATTAGATGAGACGCTGTTTCACTGCTTTGTGTCAGCTCACTCAGTGTTTTGTTTTTTTTTTAACTCTATTTTTTGCCCCTACCTTACCAACGAACTCTCTCCAGCAACCTCTGGACCGCAGACTCTGCCTCCCTATGTGGCTTGGCTACCCCTTTGGCTCCTCTCCGGTTCCGGGTATCCCCCGGGTCTACCCTCTGGGGAAGAGCCGCCCTCACCCAGGGTGCTCTTTCTGTAAGTATTGAGCCACTGGGCCGGAGAGGCGGGGGACACAGCGGAGGGGGTCAAGTCCATTTCTGGGAGTGTGGACTGCGAAGGGAGTCGCCTTTGCCTACTGGTGGAGAAGGGTGTTTTTGTGTGCTTAGTTATGCCCCCTGTGGAGCCCGGCTATCAAGGCAACATACTGCCGTGGCTCCACTCCCCTGGCATATGCTATGACTCTAATTTTGGCAACCGCCAGCCTCCGCCAGAGGTCGTTCCTTGGGTGGTCGTCTCCCCAACCCTCCCTGGGGAAGAGAGAGCAGTCCTTCAGATGCTCAATCTCTTCCCGCGGCCCCCTGGCACCCCGGGTTCATTCCTGAACCCAGGTCGCCGGCATAGCACGAGGTGTGGCGTCCAGCTTCTCAACCCTCAGTGCCACCGGGCCAGCAACTCACTCAGTGTTGCCTTGGCAACATTCAGCAGAGCAAGTCCAACACACAATGGCATGTAATGCAGATTCTTGTGGCTCTAAAAACACGTAAAACAAAACTTGACAGGCTGTTTTTATATCACCTAAAATGATCAAATACACAACAAAATGCCATTTTAGGTGAGTTTATGCACTACCGTGCAGGACAGTCCCACTGATATTTTAATTAGATCTTCCTCATCACCACCCTCTAGTACCATGACAACTTGATGCTCAGTCTTAAGTGGCATTGTACCATGGCAATAATTAATAAGACTGAGAAACGGAAGCAATTGGTCAAAAGACATCACATGGCCATGTTTCAACCGTGCATTAATTCCTTAGATATGCACAGTTGTGTAGTACCAATACTAACCACACGAGATAGAAATAAATGTAAAAATCTGTGCCACCCACCCAGTGGACACAGTAGATCTCGTTTCGATCGGTATAAAAGCAACCTTCCAATGCCAGTGACACTGTTCCCGATCTGTGGTCAACCACATCACCGACTACTAGTAATCCCTTTAATGTGTCTAGTTTCACAGTATACGGCCCTGTGAACTTTCATTATTATGGCACAGCACGGAACAATCGCGGTGAACAGTAGATCAATTTCTACTTCCGGGTAATTGAACATCCATGAAGCATGTCGCACGTAGATTAAAAAAATGATTAAGAAATGTAGAAAAATGTTTACTGAAGTTGGCAGTATTGCAAATGTTTGTAATCAACCTGTAGATTGTCTCAATATGTAAATCCTGCATAGAGATCGGTGTAGCAAACCCCTGACAGAAACAGATAGTCTGTAATAACATATAGAAATCAGACAGATAAAGTCCAGAAATTGTAGCATTGCCTGTTGCACAGTTGCAAAGAGAGGGTTGTGGATGCATGGAACGGCCTTCCGGAGTCAAAAACAGTGGTTGAATTCAAGCATGCATGGGACAGCCATAAGGCAATTTTAGGGGGTAGCGGTAGAAAGAAGTAGGCTGCTGGTTAACTAGGATCTGCAGCTTATCCATTAGGTAGGGAAATGGGCAGACTGGTTGGGCCAAGCGGTCCTTATCTGCCGTCAAATTCTATGTTTCTATGTAGCGACTGCAATAAAAACTGTGATTGACAGCAAATGTATTTTTTTAAGCCTGCAATAACGCACCAACATATGTAGAATCGTTTTAGTACAAGGGTAAAAATCTGCCCAGTCGCCGCATTAATGCACGGCTCTTGTGTGTCACGTTATGTAGCGTTTATAGTTCTTGAAAATATTGTTATAAAAATAATAGAAATACACCAGTTGTGTTTTTTTTCCCTACAATTACAAGAACACTTGCAACAATGTCCATGTTACAAGTGCATTAATCCCCTCAACAGGAGTTATTTTCTAGGAATTAATGCATGGTTGGGTGATGGGAGCACTCGCCCCCACCATGCATTAATTCATAGGAAATGCCTCCTGTTTGAGAGATTAATGCTTACACATAGTAATCCAATAAAGTTGAAGGACAAAAACAGTTCACACAGTAGAATTGCTGGGGAACAGTCAGTACCAAGAGCCCCACACTTCTGTGGGTCTGGACCCAATGTGCCTTTTGTTTGCAAAAAAAAAATTCCATTCCCTTACTGTTTATTGTAGTATACTGTAGTAGATTTTGCTTATTTCTAGGCTGACATTTTCTGTTACTACAAATCCCAGAATCCCCTTCAGCTGACATCAGAGCAACAGGCAGCAGTATGAGATTCAACAGCCTGCAGTGCATGTTAGAGTTTATATAAGCTGTGATCTTTTGTTTACTAGTCCTGCTGTTGTCCTTGAACTATGTACAGTCACAGAAGACTGTACTTAGATCCTGGAAAAAAGCAGATCCTGAAAACATTTGATCCGAGATTATAAAAGCTCTAACATGCACTGCAGGCTATTGAATCTCCTACTGCTGCCTATTGCTCTGATGTCAACTGCAGGGGATTCTGGGATTTGTAGTAACAGAAGATGTCGGCCTAGAAATAAGCAAAATTAGTTTGATACAATCTACTATACTACAGTAAACAGTAAGTAAACCAAAATGTTTTTGCACACCAGGTACACACTGGGACCAGCCCCATACTTGAGTGTGGGGCCCTTTGTGCTGACTGTTCCCCTTTAACTTTTTAGTTCATGATAATTGCGGTAGTGCTTCCAGTAAAGGTAGACATTTCCATTTGAGAGACAGCCGTGATAGTTCTCGACAAAAGAATTTTGAAAAACAAGGACTCTCTTTCTTTTTTTTTTTTAGTTTATCTGTTGCAAACAGAGTGTATGTTTGTATAGAGATTGATGTAAGCCTTGTGGAACGTCACGGACCAATCAGAAAGTGGGATTTCTTGGACTCTTTTTATAATAGATGCTGTCATCCTTACCTCTGCATTAGTCGAAACCCAAACCATACCCCCTACTGTGCAAGCCAATTTCTTTCTGCTGAGTAACATTACTTCTTGCTACTGGGTTCTCATGTGGCTGTCTGAATCCTGCTGCTCCCAGGCAGAAAAGAGATCTTTAGGCAGACACTGGTGACTGACAGTACAGGTTTTCCCCCAGAGACTCTGGGAGCATCCAGGTCTTCTTATCACCAGAGGACTAGCACTGGGGAGAAACTGGCATGGGTCATTGTTTTTTCCACACGCTGTCAAAGTTCAAGTCAAACCAGTTCACCTCTCATTCTGTCAGGCGTTTGAATATGACACCCAGAACCAAGATACCCCAGTGCCGGGTATGAGAACTTGGATGGAGTTTGCCAATTTATTTATTTAAAGTTGTTAACCGGGAAAGGCACACTGAGTCAAGGCTCATTTCTAGGTGCGACCCAGGGGATTGGGTTACAGTGGGACATTGTTATTACTTATTTATCTTTGTTAACTAGGCAAGTTATACTGAGCCAAAAGCCAGTTTTTATGAGCGATCTGGTGCTGTAGGCAGCATGATGACAGTCAATAAACATGCAGTATGCAGGTGCAACGTTACTAATAGAATAAATGGTTTCAGTAACCCCAAAACCCAATTATGATCCAAGCCCTGTGCCACTTATTTCGGAGGTGTAATGTTGGTATCTTGTGTATTTGATAGTCTCACAGTCACCTGAATGGAAATTGGCAGTGCCAGTATGAGTCTTTCTCTTCCAGATAGACTGTCACTTAGTAAATAGTGAAATATACAGTAGCTAGCAGTTGCTCAGTGCAGGTGCTGAGTTTTCCATGCTAGAGACTGTATCACTTACAGTGGATATGCCAACATAGTTACAAAGGTCTGGACTGAATGCTGCAGCATGTTCAGCAAGCTACATGCTCGGTTAGTTGTAGAGTGATCAACAGATTTACGCACAAGGAAACCTCGTGAGATATTGCCTGGTAGAAAACTGTAATAATGGATGAAGTTCTCCGTCATTTGCTGGCAACTTACAATGCAAGACTAGCCAATCCCAAAGACAACCTTGTCATGGTGTAGCAAACCAAATTTCCTACAGCATGTGTGGGACAAGCTGTGTCACTAGCACCCCCACAGCTGTTGTCACCCTGCGCAACAGATGAGTAAGGTACTTGCAAAGTCATTTGCTGAAGAGCAAAGTAGTCCCCTAGGTACCCTCCCAGTATTGGTAGCAGCAGTTCTCTATAGTGATAAGGCTGGGGGCTGGTGTGGACTCAAACTTGTGAGGACATATGCAGAAAACAGCCAACTCCAAAGCAAATATCTCTGATTTTCTTTTATTTCATCAAATGTTGGCCCTAGATTACCATGTCATGGACAAGGACCCCCGCCGTTTCTCCCTCTATGGAGGCTTCTTCAGGGTGACGTGGTGTGCAAAATAGTTTTCATTTATCAAAAATGCGAGACTGATATATTTCTTATATCAGCACTCAGTCTTGTGTTAATTTTTTCTTTTTTGGTATTTCTCCAATATTCTACTTATTGACTTTTATCCGTACATGATCAGCATGTCTGCTTTGTGTTCTTTTCTTAGGTTGTATGGATTAAAGTCAATAGTGAGAGTAATGCTGGTTTCAAACAACATGAAGTCTTGCAATATTATGACATATGCAGTGAGTCCCAACCTTCGAACTGCTCCGGAGGTGAAAGAGTGAACTTTCCATGCCAGGCATGGAACGCTGAGCTCGAGCTCGGTTGAAAACTCTGTCTGTTGTTCTTCAAACTCAAACTGTCAGATTCTTTACTCCGCCTCACTGAACAGTCGCTCCGGAGATTTTATCCTTCTGCTCGGTTCATTTTGTCGGTTAAAGTATTATTTTCTCGGTTTTTTGACCGAATTTAAACCGCAACCAGTCGGTTCAAGCTCTGTCTGTGGTATTGTGAGTACTAGATAGGTTTTACATTTAATTCTTCTGTGTGGAACTTGTAAACGGTTATTGGTTCGGTTTGAACCGATCAGGTTGTTTTATAATATATTAATCTGTCTTTTAGAGTGTGGTTGCCAGTTCTTATCAGTTCTAAAAAAAACTGATTTTATTACGGTTTTTTCCACGACCCGTGACACGGTTGGGAACCAATAAGAGGGTCTTGCTTGGCGGATTGCCATAAACAGGCAAGTTTGGTTAGGACTGGCACTATGTCTGAGAAACCCAAAAGAAAAACCGGGCCCACTGGGTTTCAACACTGCAGTGTCTGTGGGGAAGTCTTTGCCAAGGCTGACCCCCACACCACCTGTGTTTATTGTCTGGGGTTTGACCACCTCAATGCAGACTGCCAGATTTGCAAAATTTTCCTGCAGCTACCCTGGAAAAGAGAGTTGGTAGGCTCAGGGAAAGGGAGGCCAAGAAGTCCGCTGAACCGGATGGCCAGCCCGGTTCGGTTCCAACCGAACCGGAGGGAGTGTCCTCTGACCAGGGCGAGACTTCCTCAGGCAAAAGGAGAGCCGACTCGAGGAGTCAGTTCCAGCAAAAAGGACTAAGAAATCAGCTGGTGTGGAGCCAAAACTTTCCTCTCCAACCGCTAAAGAAATAGCCAAAGCGATTAAAATTGTCCAGTCGCTTTCCCTGGTTCCGACCGAACCGGCACCATCAGATAAGCGTGCGCTTCGGCCGGTTCCACCGGTTCAAGAGTATGATTTAGAGGAATTTTATGAACCGGAGGAGGGGGAAGAGGAGTATGAGGAGAGTGAATGGATTTGAAAGTCTGATGTGCCATTGAACCGACATCTCCCCAGACAGACCTTCAGGAGTGTCTCCTCCTAGGCTTTCTGAGTCCCCTTCTCATTTTATGTTTTATAAAAAAGTGGCTGAAACCCTCCAGCTCCCTATGGAGGAAGCTGTGGATGATCAAGAGGAGCCTGACTATGTGGAAATGACGGATATCCCAGAGTCTAGGAGACTGCCTATTCCTTTGCGTAAATCTTTTGGGAAACAGACAGTAAAAATTCTAAAAACTCCTCACACTATATCTCCTGTTGATAGGAGAATGGACAAGAGGTACACATTGTCAGGCTCTGATACGGAGTTCCTTACACAACAATGCAGCCATGTTGGGGTAGTGCAGTCTGCAGCCTGTGACAAGGCAAATATTCCCTTGGCCTCACACCCCCCTGACAAGGACTCCAGAAGGATTGATGCCATGGCAAAGAAACAGTACATGGCAGCATCCTTGGGACTCAGACAGGCAAATTATATGGCTTATGTTGCTAGATACCAGAAATCCAGATGGGATACTGTTATGGCTCTAGCAAAACAGGTCCCTGGCCAGCTTGCCAAGGAGCTGGAGCAGGTGGCTGCTGATGGTATTGAGGCATCTAAGGTGCAATTCCATGCTGCAGTGGACTCTAATGATGTGTCATCAAGAGTCATGGCTACATCTGTGGCACTTTGCAGAATGGCTTGGCTCAGATATACTAGCCTGTCACAGGATACCCAGACTAAGGCCATGGATTTTCCTGTTGTGGGTAATTCTCTGTTTGGGAGCAGACAGAGAGTTACATGAAGAAAATGGATGAGTATAGGACCACCTAAGAGTGCACAGGCCAAGGAAAGGCAGGCCTCCTCAAAGGCAGCCTTCCAGGGTAGGGGCAGGCCTTTCATAGGCCTTTTACCAAGCCCAGGCCTCCTTCAGCTACTCCAGAGGGGTTCTTTAGAGGGAGAGGCAGATGGGGTACAAGCAGGCCTGCTTCCACCCCTCAGCCTAAAGCCCTGCCAAGCAGGCACCCTGATGGGGTGGCCAGGGCCGATTCTCAACTACCTAAGGGCAGGCTGGCTTACTTTGTCCAGGACTGGAAGTCTCTGACATCAGACAAGTGGGTCCTGGAAGTAGTAAGCCAGGGACTGGTTCTCAGCTTCAAAAAATTTCCAAAGATGAGAACCAGATCCTTTTCACCTGCAAATCCATCAGAGGCACTTGCCCTAGAGGCAGAAGTCTCTACCCTCCTGGCTCTCAAAGCCGTGGAAAGGGTTCCACCCCTACACCAGGGCAAAGGATTGTACTCCAGGTACTTCCTTACCCCAAAAAAGACAGGAGAATGGCGGCCCATCCTGGATCTCAGATACTTAAACAAGCACCTTTTAAAACCAAAATTCAAAATGGTGACTCTGGGAATTATTCTACTCTCTCTAAGGCCAGGGGACTGGCTAGCGTCCCTGGACCTCAAGGATGCCTACTTCCATATTCTCATCAGAAGCTCCCATCGAAAGTACCTCAGGTTCGAGCTGCCCTCAGGCCATTACCAGTTCAGAGCAATGCCCTTGCCTCACCTCTGCTCCAAGGGTATTCACAAAATGCCTGGCAGTAGCAGTTGCCTACCTAAGAAGGCAAAAAATTGCCATCTTCCCTTACCTGGACGACTGGCTCATAGTAGGCCAGTCTCCAGACCAAGTCAGGTTACATCTTCAGATAACTCAGCAACTGCTTACCTCCTAGGTTTCCTTCTGAATCTTCCAAAGTCAGTTCTAGAGCCTGTCCAGCTCCTCACCTTCATAGGCGAGAACTGAACACAGAGGAAGCCAGAGCCTTCCTTCCTTTGAACAGGCAAGGACCCTGGTCTCTGGCTCTCCTCATTCACCCTGCAGGTCTCTCGACCAGCAAGGCATTTTCTACAGCTCCTGGGGCACATGGCTGCTTCTACAGCAGTAGTGCAAGGAGCAAGATTTCAGATGAGGGACATCCAGTTCCATTTGAGAGCCTTTTGGTCTCAAAGAAAGGACCTCTAACAAGTTGATCCCAGTGACTCGAACCATGATCCAAGCCCTACAGTGGTGGCAGGATCAGAGCAATCTGAGACAAGGGTTCCTTTTGTCACTCAGTCTCACTCCTTAATCCTTACTACAGATGCATCCCTCTTGGGGTGGGGAGCTCACATGGGCGACCTCACTACCCAGGGACTGTGGTCCCCAGGAATCTCTGCTCCACATCAACCTGTTGGAGCTCAGAGCAGTTTTTCTAGCACTTAAGCTTTTTCCAAATCTGTTCAGAACAAACTTGTACAAGTCAGAACAGACAACACCACTACAATGTGGTACATCAACAGCAAGGAGGCACTTTGCTCACGGCCTTGTGCAATTAAGCAATGAAGTTGTGGTCTCTGGCTTATTCTCTGAACACCTCCCTTACGGCAGTTCACCTCCCAGGCAAGGACAATGTCCTGGCAGATGCTCTCAGCAGGATTTCCCAGGGCCATCACGAATGGTCACTAGATCCCCTGGTCCTGGAGATAATTTTTGCCAGATGGGGCACCCCGCAGATAGATCTTTTTGCAGCCCCAGACAATCACCAACTTCCCCTTTTTTGCTACAGGCCCCCAGTGTTGGGCTCAGTCCCTCTGGATGCCTTAGTTCTCAATTGGGAAGGGAAGTTTCTCTATGCTTTTCCCCCCTTCCCTCTCCTGTTCAAAGTGTTAGTCAAAATCAGATCTCAATCCTGCAAAGTGATTCTGATTGCTCCAGATTGGTTCAGACAACCCTGGTATCCACTCCTACTGTCCTTAGCAGTCCATCTTCCCCTGTGTCTTCCCATGAATCACAATCTGTTAACCTGTGCTCAGGGAAGGGTTTGGTACCCAAATCTCAAATCTCTCGATCTCAAGGCCTGGCTCTTGAAGAGTTAGAGTTTGCTGATCTACACCTCTCCCAAGGTGTAATGGATATATAGAAGGCTTCTAGGAAGCCTTCCACCAGGGCTACTTACAATTCCAAATGGAAGAGGTTTTCCATATGGTGCTCTGGGAAGCTATATTTCAGAATCTGCTGATTTACCCACAGTCCTGGATTATATGGTCCATTTGAACACTTAGGGGCTCAGACCAGCTACCCTAAAGGTGCATTTGGCAGCTGTATCTGCTTTCATTTCAGCAGGTAAACCCTCTTCTCTTTCAGCTCATCCTGTATTCTCTAAGTATTTTAAGGGATTTTCTTCACAACCCTCCATTCAGGGACCCTGCCCTGCCTGGGATCTTAATGTTTGCATTGCTCAGCTTATGCAACCTCCTTTGAGCCCTTGTCTTCAGCAGAGCTTAAGTATTTGACTTGGAAGACTGTGTTTCTGGCAGCCATCACTTCTGCCAGACGCATAAGTGAATTACAAGCTTTGTCAGTGGAGCCTGATTTTATCTCCTTTCATAGAGATAAGGTAGTCCTCAGGACTAACAGGAATTCTTGCCTAAGGTGGTTTCAGATTTCCACCTTAATCAGGGCCCCTGGTGTTCTGCGGCAGAATTTTCTGATTTCTGCAGCAGAGCTCCTTGACTTCTGCAGCATCATTTTCTGATTTCTTCGGCATGATTTATTCACTTCTCTGGCAGAATGCAGTCCTGTCATTGGCTAAATATGATGTGATGTCATCGATGACATCATATGCTGAGCATAGAGGAGGGGCTTCAGGATAAACGAGATGGGAAAGAAAGCCTGACACTATGGAAAAACAGTATATTTATATGAAAATTCACCAAAAACAATGAATTCTGCGGCACTATATATATTCTGCGGCATGACGCAAATTCTGCGGCAAATTCCGCAACCACAGAACCGCAGAATTCCAGGGGCCTTGACCTTAATCAATCTATTTCTCTTCCAGTGTACTTCACTGACCATTCCTCCTCTAGCGAGAGGAGGCTGCACAGCTTAGATGTGAAGAGAGCCCTTAGTTACTACATAGAGCGTACCAAGGGTCACAGGTTTGACTCCCTCCAACTGTTCCTCACTTATGGTGAGGTTGGTAAAGGGAAACCTGCCACTAAGAGATCAATTGCCAGGTGGATTGTCTCTTGTATCCAGTTCTGTTATGAAAAGCTGGGAAAGGTTCCTCCCTCAGGCCTGAGGGCTCACTCACCAGAGGTACAGCTGCTTCCCTGGCTGCTGCCAGGGACATCCCATTCTAGAGATTTGTCAAGCAGCTACCTGGAAAACAGTTCACACTTTTACCAAGCATTACCTCTGGACACCCAGGCTAGGAGTGATGCTTGGTTTGGCACAGCTGTGCTTCAGAGCCTATTTCCTAAGTAGGTTCTGTCCCTCCTCCATGGAGGTACTGCTGTGTAGTCTGCATATGTCATAATATAGCAAGACTTCATGTTGTTTGAAGAAAAAATTACTCACCTTAGTAATGTTGTTTCTTCTAATGCAGTCTTGCTATATTATGACCTCCCCTGCCTGCCCTCTCAGAACCTCTGTTTTGGGATGTGGGTGGCAGTGCAGTGTTGGCACTTAGTAGATGCCCACCTTGTTTTTTTCAGGCCCCCTTTTTGGGGGTGACTGGTGTTGTTTTTCTTTTTGGGTCTCTGACTTGAGTCTTTGTTTTGGGACCAAAAATGTGTTCTTATATTTAGTAGCCAGTTGGCTAGTGTAGGTTTACAGCTTCCACACAGGACCTTAGTGAGTTTAGCTCGTAAAGATCTGACAGTTTGAGTTTGAAGAACAACAGACAGAGTTTTCAACCGAGCTTGAGCTCAGCGTTCCATGCCTGGCATGGAAAGTTAACTCTTTCACCTCTGGAGCAGTTCAAAGTTTGGGACTCACTGCATATGTCATAATATAGCAAGACTCCATTAGAAGAAACAACATTACTAAGGTGAGTAATTTTTTCTTATACTTCCTCACTTGCAAAGTCATCCCTCCCTTGCAGGCTGCCATGCGTGGATTTTTCCCACGTGGTACCAACATGGGGGTGGGCTAATCTGGCCTGGGGCCAAGGGGAAAACCAGCAAGGCTGTGAGGTACATCTAGCATAGCTAAAGTAAAGAGAAATAAACTACTAGTAGAGTGGTGAGAAAAAGAAATTACAGGTAAAAGGAAAAAGAGGGAACATCCACGCAAGCACAGCCTTTCAATAAAAACTAACCTCATACCACAGCATAATAAGATATAACCAGGCTGTTTTTCATTGCTGGAGAGCAGGGCTAGTCAGACAAGTAATTGAAATTCAGGCCTCTTATCCAAAGACACTCAGCTCAGTCTAAGGTCACTCGCTTAGTGATATTTAGACTTCTGTTATTAAGAAATGTGAAAAGCCCTGTAAAAGATTTCTTTCAGCTGGTGGAGGAGGCACCACGCTTGGAAAACCTCCCCAAGACCCATGTAACTACCCTCGTCTTCTTTTTGCACACAGATTATCTCTGTACATTCTACCTCTAGTCACCTCTTCCCCTCCGATATCTCATGCTGTTTTAAGGTCCTCTTGAAAGATGTCTTTCACCAGTAATAGTTTCTCTGGCATTTTTGAACACATTGAAATCTGAAGCACTCATTACTAAATTGTAAATTCTACAAGCTTGCATTAAATAAGCAATTTGTATTCCCAGCCTTGTTTCTTTCTTTTCCCAAGTTAGATGTAAGTGCAGTTTCAGTACACGGTACCAAAAGAAACCATTATTCAAGACATAAAACATTGTACAGGGACACTGCATAAAGTAGTATGTGAACAGCATCAGGATGTTACAGGGAGACACGGAAAAGCCAGTGCACATCAAAAGGTTCAGACAATAAATGGGGAGGAAGAGAGCCAAATTATTTTGGGGAATGCACCTGGGACAAATACCCAGATGCTTCAAGAGAAAGAGATGGAAAGAAAGATATCCAACAAAAAACCTAACGCTATGTAGAGCACAGAGTTAACAAAAGCTTCTGTTTCTTTGAAAGTATGTTGTCTTTGTGATTCATGCCATGGGAAATCTTTTCTAAATCTTGTTCCCATTCTCTGGAGTAGGAAACCAGTTTTGACTAATACCTTAAAGCAATCTTTTTTGCCCTCTTAAGAAATTCATTTCCTTCAGTCTGCCCCCCGTGGCCCCTCCCGTCTGATACAGTATGTTTTCTGAAATGTATATCTCTGGGAAAAACAGTCCAGTATACTAAGTAGAATGTCTAACCTAGAGATTATAATAGTGCATTTCCTATATACTCCTTCTCAAAGTACTTTACTGACCAGTGATTTAGAGACTGGGAGGGATTTTGCTGTATAGTACAGACATTTGCACCATGTCCTGTTTTAACACATTATGACATTATGCAGTTTGTAATAATTCCTACTCTTTTGAAAATCAGACCAAGCATTTCAACAAAATTACACAACCAAAACATATTTGTAACCCCTGGGCAGCGCTATTCCATGGGCTACTACCCCTGCCTGCGCGGCTGATAGCAGGTTAAGGGGCCTGAGTTCTGAAACAGGTGCCTCCACCCGGAGGTCAGGGTTGTTAGTGGTCAAACTAAGCTGGGCACAGCCCTCCAGGACACTGTAACCCCTCTCTTTCCCTTCTAGTGGCCTGAGCAATATACGATAATCACTTTCGCAGTACCCCTTGTACACCATACCAGTACCGACACTGTTTGCATTTACCACCAGGGCTGGTTCCTCTGGCTTGACCCTGGGGACCCCCTGTAAAACAAGGTTATGCACAGTAAATAGCAACAGTACAGTACTCTTGGCACAAACTGGGACCACAGTCAGGTTAAATGCATCAAAAAAGTCAGATCTGGTTTATTTAGGGGGACTTGAACAAGGAAGTGGCATAATCAGGTTGACTGGCTTAAAGGCTATATTAATCAAACAGTTATGCGTGCGCTTTAAGTCCCCACACAGTCGCACCTCTGGGTACCCAGGTAGGGGGACGATGGGCTAGCCAGGAACGTTGCAGCTGGTTGGGGCCCTGTGATGGAAGAAAGCAACATGTACAACACACACTATTTGTAATCCGGAGCGGGAGGGCTCAGTTTGTGAAAGAAAAAAGCAACTAGACAATCAGATGACAACACTTTAGATTTAGTTGTTGTTGCAGGGAGCTACCCTGACGTTTACTCACGATACACAATACTGGACACAGGCAGGACGAAATCGAGACTGCAGGTTGTTGAGCTGGAGTGCCCGGAGAAGCGGGGCCCACACGAATCACCGAGGCGTTGTTCCTGTTCAAGTGTTGAGCAGGGGGCTGATCCCCAGGCAGGTCTCTCGTCGATGGCTTTCTCTGTGCAGTGGGTAGTCAGGCTGGGCCAGTGTGGCAAGGCCCAGGCCCAATGGAGATTATTTTGGATTCAGTCCGTGGGGCTGGATGCAGCTTCCAGCAAGCAGAATACAGTTCAAACCACAGTGGGGAACCAAATCACGACCCACTAGCAGCACACAGCACATTTACACGTAAGGAAATTCTAATGCAGCTTCCAGCAAGCAGAACACAATTCAAACCACAGTGGGGAACCAAATCACAGCCCACTATAAGCACACAACACATTCACATTCACATGTAAGGAAATTCCACTGTACCAGGCAAAAAGGTTCTCTGGTCGCAGTTACAGAGTCTCTGCACAATCCGGGAGTTCAGAGGTGGCTGGAAGTCCAGACAGGCCGATCACATTCAGCAAATCTTCGGTCGTCTTCAGGTAGGAGCCTAGTCACAATTCAGTGGCTTACTTCACTCTCCAAGTTCAGATTCAGTCCAAAGAAGGCACACGTTCCCTCTCAGGGACAGCATGCAGGGCAAAACTCGGACCTTTCCACAGTTCTCCCGCGCGAATATACGCCGGGGCTGCTGCTTGAATCATTCAAGCTGTTATCTCTTCACTTCCCAACTCAGAACTGAACTAGCTGCAAACAGCTTAGGAATTTCCCCAAGATCCAAAAGGGGCGGTTGGCTGATCTGTCTGTCAGTCACAACAAGGGCTCCCCCTCCAGGTTATTTTAGGCTCCAAAATGCAAAAACTACAATTCCTACAAGTTTTGGCCCCACCAAGCCCCTGTAGGCAGGCTCCATTTTAGAGTCCCAACAGTACTGATTGGCCCATTCTGATAGTCCCGGGCCAAGTTGGTGGAGATAAACAGAACAGCCCTTGCTGCAAAGAAGGCAGGTTAGAACAAACTGCAATATTATTACTACTCTAACAAATGATCAGAAAACAAGCACATCTTCTAACAGAGCTCCCTTTTAGATTAATTAAGACTGCAATCCAGACAGCTCTTACAGAGACAGTACACAGAGGCTATACAGGCACTCTCTGGTAATACATTTAATCTACTAAAACGCAGAACACCAGCCTGGCAGTGAGCATTTAGGCAAGCTCGAGGAAGACTTTTCGGGAACCCACATTTGTAGGGAGGTTACTCTTGGGTGCCCTCTATCTAGCACAGCTACCACTGTTTAAAAGGTTCCTCAAGGATATCTTTCGCATAAGGCCTCCTGTCAGGAAGCTGGTAGCACCCTGGGACATCAACCTTCCGCTGGATATGCTCACTCTCAAGCCTTTCATGCCCTTCGCGACTTGTGACATGAAGTTCCTAATTTGGAAAGCAGCATTTCTGATGGCTGTCACTTCTGCACGCTGAGTATCTGAAATCCATGCTTTGGTCACAGATACTCTATTTTTCATAGAGATAAGGTAGCATTCCATATGCAACCCAAGTTTCTACCTAAGGTGGTGTCAGAATTACATCTTAATCAGGCCATAATCCTGCCTTTCTACTTTGCCATCTTCTAGAATAAGGAAGAAAGGACTTTTCACTCACTGGATGTTGTGGGGCTCCTCAGGTTTTACCTGGACAGAATTAAGGACTTCAGTCTAAACAGCTCTTTCTCGGGACGTGGATATGTTGTTCAATCCACACTGTCTGGCAGGTTCCTTGCCACTTTAAATCTTGCCGGAAGGTCTTCAAACTGGCTTCCTCCACCCACCCGGGTGGTAAAACCCTCGGCTCTGCCCCATGATGCCAGATCTTCCTTACCGCTTGGAAGCTCAGGTTCCCTCCTTAGCACTCTGCGTTTGTAGGCCTGGATCCTAATCCTTCGGAATTTCCAAAAATAATTTGAAAGTTTACTAGACTCAAGTCTTCATCTTCCCTCGCGGCTGCGATGGATGCTACATCTACTTCCGGCTTCCGTCAGTGCCCTTACGGGCAGAAGATGTCTCGGACCGACCCGCACGCCACGTGCGTTAACTGCCTGGGACTTGCTCATGATCTGCAGGCTTGAGATCTATGCAAGTTCTTCGCGCCTTTGGTTCTTGAGGACCGCGCTACCCGACTTCAACTGGGGCGCCCCGAGAAACGGTTTCCACAGGTGAAGTCGAAGGGGGCCCGTTGGGTGGTGTCCATGGCTGCAGGCTCCGCGGAGCAGCTGGAGCAGTTGATTGCCCTCGAGGAGGAAGCGGCTCAGGCTGCATCTTCTTCCTCCTTGGCGTCTGCATTTATCCCGCTCTCCTTGGGCTCCTCCTACACTGCTTCTTTTAAGGAGCTTTGTCAGTACCTCTCCACCAAAGGAAAAGGGACCTTGGGGACTGGCACGAGTAGGTCAAAGAAAAAGGAACCGAAAGGTAAGTCCCACCATCAACATTCGTGGGAGCGGGAGAGATCTCCTTCCTCAGACTGTCGGCTTTCGACTTTCGATGGTTGAGGTTGCGGCTAAGGTCGCTTTCACGGGTGTCCCCTGTCAGGTCAGCCGCCGAGACACCTGGCCAATGCGGTCGAGATTTTTCTCGACCCGTTGGACGGGTTGTCGACTGGAGAAGCCGACAACCCTTCTTCACTGGTTCCCCCGGTGGTTACCGAGAACTTTCCTGTGCTGAAGTCCCTGGTCAAGGACCCTGAACTGAGGAATGAGCGGGCTTCCCCAACCCCCTCTTCAACCCACCATCGGCGACCCTGAAGGTCTCGGTCCTCCTCTGTGTCGGGTAGGTCCCGCCAACATTGGCGGTCTCGGCCCTGGCATCACGGAAAGCGGCATCGCCTCTCATCCTCATTGTCCTCTTCGGAGGATAGGCTCCGTCGCAAGTTGCGTTGGCGCTATGAAGACATGATATGGCAGCAACTCTTGCTAGCTGGTAATAATCCGACTCCATCGCCTTCACCAGCCATTAAGTGGCTGTCGCGCCGAACGACCGAAGCAACCCCTCGCTATTGTCGAGGAGCCAACTCCGGCACCGATTGCTCGACCAAAACTGGCTGCTCCACCCATTGTGGTGGAACCACCGCCTCCACAACCTAAGACTGGGGTCCCGACCAAGGATTCTCGGTCAGGTCAGGGCTTGCCCACAGGTTGTCGGTCGCCCTCACCCCCAATCGGCCTCGGCAAGTGGAGGGTGGCTCATGCACTTGGCAGCTGTTCACGGACTCCTCAGAGTCCGATGACTCCTTGTATTCTAGGCCCCTTGATGTGGAATCTTCTGGAGGTCAGTCGGTGGACGAGAGCCCATCCTCGTTCCTGGGAATCCTTCGGCTCATCTCAGAATCCACTGGGATGCAGCTCAAACCCATACAAAAACGGGCCACATATCCCCTCACGGAGATTCTGGACTGAGGAGATTCCCCCACGGAAGCTTTCCCTGTGGCCGAGGCCATCGTTGGTCCAGCCCTGGAGCTGTGGCAACGGCCTGCATCCTGTCCTGCACCTTCGGCCAGGATGGCTCGCAAGTACGCAGTCCCCACCGGTTCCCTCTCCAGTTTTTTGGCACACCCCTCTGCTGAGGGGCTGGTAACCACTAGCGTCTTCCGGTGCTCCAAAAACTCTAGGGACGTGGAAAAGCCCCCCGACAAGGAGTCCAAGAAGCTGGACTACTCAGGGTGAAAAGTTTAAGCTGCCTGCTCCCGAGGTCTTTGACAGGCTAGCTCGGCCATGCTGATGGCACATTTTTCACACGCCCTTATGGGTTCCCTGGATGAAGTGCTTCCTCATCTCCCGGCTGACCTTCAGACGATGGTCAAACAGGTGCAGAATCAGAGAAGGGCGGTGGCCAAACAACAGCTCCAAACTACTTTGGACATTGGAGACTCTTGTGCCCCGTCAGTAGCAGCCACAGTAGCCATGCACCGCAGAGCTTGGCTGCAGATCTCCACCTTCACTGCAGATACCCAGCACAAGCTGGCAGATGTTCCTTTCCTGGGCACTGACTTGTTCAGGCCAGGGGTGGAAGGCCATCTCCAGAAGATCGAGAAATCCAATGCCATCTTGGACTCTGTCACGTCTGCCCAGAAGGACAAAGGCCGCCAGCAGCAGCGTACGCCCTTTCACCCTTCCACCCCTGCGGCACGTCCGGCCCAGCAGCACCAGCAACAGGGCCAGCAGGCTCACGCTTGGCGCCCCAAAGCCAAGTCTGCTGCTTCCTCCAGTAGGAAGCTTGGAGGGAAGGGTCGAGGCAGCCCCTCGGCCGGCCCTTCCTCCAAGCCTGCCCAGTGACGGGTTGAGGGGTGTCGCCCCCAACCTCGTCACTCCTCCCCGGGTTCCCCCCATGAGGGATGGCTCCGCCACTTCCTTTCCGCCTGGTCCGCTATCACCACGGACCGTTGGGTGTGGAAGTGGTCGGTAGGGGTCTGACTCTGGAATTCGAAGCAGTCCCTCCCTTGTCGAGTCGCCACTCCACGGGGGCTCCGGGCTCCACAGCCTCTCTGTCGGCTTGTCGAGCCGACATTGCTCTACTCATCCAGAAGGAGGTGATCAGCAATGTGGCGGATCCTCCTCCAAACCCGGGGTTTATGTCCAGGTACTTCCTGGTCCAAAAGCGGACGGGTTGGGGGGGGCTGGCGCCCCATTCTCGATCTGCACTACCTGAACAAGTTCCTAAGGCTGCACACCTTCAGGATGGTCACTCTGGCTCAGATCATTCCATCCTTGGAACTAAGCATGTGGTTCTGCTCTCTAGATCTCCAGGACGCGTTCTTTCACATCCCAATCCATCCGTCTCATCAGCAATTCCTCCGCTTCAGAGCAGAGGGATCTCTTTACGAGTTCCAGGCCATGCCCTCCGGCCTTTCTCCAGCTCCCAGGATCTTCACCAAATGCATGGCAGTGGTGACAGTTTTCCTGCGGAGCCAAGGGGTCCGGGTGTACCCTTACCTGAACGACTGTCTGATTGCAGCCCCCTCCAGGTTGGAGGTGGAGCGTTCCAGGGATCTGGTCCTCCAGGTCTGCTCTCAAATTGGCCTCCTTATCAACGAGGTCAAATCGGAACTTGTGCCATTGCAGGTGATTCAGTTCATCGGGGCAGAGCTCGACTCTCTTTGAGCCAGAGCCCGGCTCGCGGCGGACAGGGCCGAGGTCCTTTCCTCCTTTGCCCAATCATTTCTGCTTGGGTAATTGCGCCCTGCCCGGGACTTCCTGCACCTTCTGGGCCTCAAGTCGGCCTGCACCAGCTTGGTCCATTGGGCCCGCTGGCATATGCGCCCCCTGCAATGGGGGCTGGCCCGCCAGTGGTCACAGCGCTCCGGTCCTTTGGACCAGCTGGTGACCGTGACCCAGGAGATGTGGGACGGCCTGCAGTGATGGCTCGTCCCAGCTCATCTGCAGGAGGGTATTCCGTTTGTCCGCCCCAAGCCAACGGTCACTCTTACGACTGATGCCTCTTTGATGGGTCGAGGTGCCCATCCGGGGGAACTCTGGGCCCATGGCCTCTGGTCCTCTCAGGAGTCTTGATGCCACATCAACCTGCTGGAGCTTCGAGCGGTTCGACTAGCCCTCACCACCTTCGCTCCGTTTGTATGGGGTCAGGTGGCCCAGGTCCAGACGGACAACACCACAACCATGTACTGTCTCAATCGTCAGGGTGGAACACACTCGTTGCCTCTGTGCAAGGAAGCTCTCCGCATTTGGTCTCTTGTGATCAGCCTGGAGGCGGATCTCCTAGCCTTCCATGTGGCAGCAGCCTCGAACAGTCTGGCCGATGCCCTCAGCCGGATAGGCACTGCATCTCACGAGTGGTCTCTCCTGATGGAGGTAGTGCAAAACCTGTTCTCCCATTGGGGCATCCCTCAGGTGGACCTATTCACCTCCAGGGAGAATGCGAAGCTGAGGCTGTTTCACACCCGCCCCCTCAGCAGGGCTCACTGCAGGGGGATGCCTTCTCGAGGCCGTGGACCCTGGGCTTCCTCTACGCTTTCCCTCCATTTCCCTTGATCCGCAGGGTGCTTCTCAAGGTGAAGAGGGACAAGACGCAGGTGATTCTGGTAGCCCCAGACTGGCCTCACCAGTTCTGGTACCCAGATCGCTTCAGCCTCAGCTCCAGGCTCCTGAGGTGGCTTCCAGCCCACCTGGACCTGATCTCAGTCAACAAGGGGAAGGTCCTCCATCCGTACCTTCAATCCCTGCACCTGATGGCCTGGTTCCTGAGTGGTTAGAGTTCCTGGCCTTGGGTCTTTCCGACGAGGTCCTCAGCATCATTGAGGTGTCCCTGTAAGGAGTCAACCAGAAAATGCTACACCTTCAAATGGAGGAGATTCTCCATTTGGTGTCAGGAGAAAAATGGTTGGACCCCTCTTCCTGTCCAGTGGCTAGAATTTTGGACTACCTGTGGTCCCTTTCTCAGCTAAGGCTTCAGTCGACGACCCTTAAGGTGCACCTGGCAGCCATCTCTGCTCACCGGGCGCAGGCTGGCAAGCAGTCGGTGGCACAGGATAAGGTGGTTGGGCACTTCTTCAAAGGCCTAGACCACATATCCCCTCTGGTGCGAGAACTTCCACCTCCGTGGGATCTACTGCTGGTATTGGCTAAGCTCATGGGTAAGCCATTCGAACCAATGCACAGGTGTGACATCTCTCGCATGTCATGGAAGACCACCTTCTTGGTGGCTATTACATCAGCCAGAAGGATGGAAGAGCTCCAGGCGCTTTCCTTCGAGTTTCCCTACTTGGTCTTCCACAGAGAAAAGTTGTCCTTTGCCCCCACCCAAAGTTCCTTCCGAAGGTGGTGTCGGAGTTTCACCTTAACCAGGTGTTGACTCTGCTGGTGTTCTACCCCAGTCACACCTCGGAGGCCGAATATAGGCTCCATACTTTGGACCCTAGGAGAGCGCTCGCTTATTATAAGGAGTGGACAGCTGAAGTTCGGGGAGAGGTTCGCCAGCTGTTTGTCACCTACGCTGAAGCCACACCTGGCAGACCTGCAGCCAAGCGGATGATAAGCAGGTGGGTCACCTCCTGCATAGATCTCTGCTATAGGTTGGCGGGCATAGAGCCTCCCAAAGGGATAAGAGCTCATTCTACCCGCCATACCGCTGCTTCGGTAGCTGCTTCTGGGGACGTCCCTATCCAGGAAATCTGCAGGGCTGCTACCTGGAAGTCAGCACACACCTTTATTTCCCATTACCACATTGACCTAGAGTCACGCCGGGATGCTGGTTTTGGGACCTGGTTCTCCAGTCCTTATTTCCCAAGTAGGGGGTGCGTGCCTTGCCTCCCTCCTCCCGGAGAACTGCTAGGAGTCTGCCAGACAGTGTGGATTGAACAACATATCCACGTCCCTAGAAATACAGGTTACTCACCTGTAACAGGAGTTCTAGGAATGGTATATGTTCATCCACACGACCCACCCGACCTCCCCGGCTTTGATGCACAACCTGGCTTCCAGCGGCTACAGATCTGGCCATGGGGTGGAGCCAAGGGTTTTACCACCCGGGTGGGTGGGAGGAGCCAGCTTGAAGACCTTCCGGCAAGATTTAAAGCGGCAAAGAACCTGCCAGACAGTGTAGATGAACAACATGTACCACTCCTAGAACTCCTGTTACAGGTGAGTAACCTGTATTTGTCTCTTCTGCCCTAATTGCAAGGGACAGCCTGTTACAATCAAATGCATTTCTGCCTGGATTGTAACTTGTCTTCGCCACTGCTATGCTATGGATCAGATTGAATTGGAGGGCAGCATATGTGCCCACTCCACCACAGAAGTTGCCACTTCCCTGGCAGAAATCTGCTCTGTACCCACTGGTGAAATTTGCAGCACTGCATCTTGGAGCACATTGCATACCTTCACCAAGCACTATGCTTTTGATGTCCATGCCAGACAGAATACCACTTTTGACAGGACAGTTTTGAATGGATTACTATAGCGAGTGAGCCCTGAGTTCCAGTCTCCCTAGTCTGGGGGGACCTTCTCTAAGCTTGGTACTCTGACCCACAAGTAGGAATCAATGGTGATAATTGATTCTTGGAAGATATGAAAGTTGCATACTTATCATAATTCTTGATCTTCAAGAATATCTTCACCATTGGTTACAACACCCGCACACCATCCCCCAGACTCACTCCAGTGTTGTTGTGTGATGATCTTCACCCCTTTGTATTTGGTTTGGATTATGAAAACACTGTGTTACTGGATGTGTTGGCCCTTCTTACATGGGCCACCAGGGCTATCCTGCCCATATGTTAACTGCGTAGGCTACTTGTTAGATTCATGCTGCTCACCTCCTTGATAACAGAAAGGTACTGAGGCCGTTGGGGGCTGTTGCTGCTGTATTCCAGCAGGCACATGCGACGATGTGTGATGTTGCACACACTGCGTACTGTGTCACCAGCCCCCAGAAAAGATCTGGCTCCCGCAGGGTCCTAGCACTTCCAGCACAGACCCACAAATAGTAATCAATGGGGAAGATATTCTTAAAGATTAAGAATTATGGTTAAAGGGACACTCAACTTGTTTTTGTCATACTATTTCTAGTTAAAAACCTACATGTTACGATTGCTTACCTTCTCTAAAATTCATTGATTTTGCTATTTATTTTGTCTGTCTCCTTATTTATTAGAACTGAAATGCATGCTAATCAACCTTGTTTCATTTACAATCCTGGATCTGTTCTTACTGCATACTTCCTGAGCACTAGAAACACACCCAAACAGTGCAGTCACTCATGATGCAATAGCCTCCTAAACTCACACTGCATCATGAGTGGCTAGACTGTGCTGTGGGTGTTCCCAAGTCCAGGAAAGATGCAGTTGGAGCTCATCAGAGAATGTAAACATACCTGTGTTTGTGTGGTAACACCAGTATGGTGGGCAGTCTGTTTTTCACTTTTTTAAAGAAAATAAGAATCAGAATCAAACTGCCAGCTACACCAACAATCTTTACAGAATGTTGGTGTAACCCCTAGGTGACGCTATCCTAAGGGCTACTACGCATGCCTGCTTGGCTAGTAGCAAGTTAAGGTGCCTGAGTTCTGAAATGGGTGCCTCCACCTTCAGTTGCAAAAAAGGTGCAAACAACCCCAAACTACAGTTCCTACAGATTTTGAATTCAGACAGCTTCTGTAGTCCGGCTACATCTTAGGTCCCACCAGAACTGATTGGTCCAATTTGCACTCCAGGACCAAGATAGTGGAGACAAACAAAACAGTCCTTGCTACAAAGAAAGCAGGTTAGACAAACTACATTATCATTATTACTCTAAATGATTTTCAGCAAATAGTTACATCTTTCAACAGAGCTCCCTCTCAGATTACTTATGCTGCAATAGGCAGCTCTTATAGAGACAGTACACAGAGGCTATACAGACCCTGGTATGGTAATCACATTTAAACTGCTAAAACGCAGGACATCAGCCTGGCAGTGAGCATTTAGGCAAGCTCAAGGAAAACTTTTTGGGAACCCCCATTTGTAGGGAGGTTACACTGGCAATCATGAAATGTGTTTTTTAAACTGGGGACGCTTTGAGACCTAAGGGGGTTCACAGTGTCCCTTTAAGTACGTAATTATAATTTTTTCCCCTTTGTCTTCTTTGGCGTACCAACTCTTCCAGTTCTAAGCTGAAATGTTTCTCTGTTCCATGCTCCTCAATGTTATTTTTGACAGCTAAAATTAGACTGGACATAGTAAGAGTGTGTATATGTGTGTGTAAGCATGTAAGTAAGAGAGTGTTGTTAGCTGGCAGGATTCTAGACCTATTGGCAAAACATGACACAGAAGCCCAGATATCACAGATAGAAGTTTATTCCAAAACATGTCGAAAAAAACATTTACCTGCTGGGAGTTTGGAACCCTCCAAACACTGCAATGTCATCATGCAAACTTAGTAAAAAACAGTCTTACAGACATTCTTAAACTATAGATAAGAAAGTGCGTTACTAGGCAACGGACTGTTTCAAACAGGCAGAAGAGCAAAATACAGCAATTCTATTGGTGGGCAGTGGCGGGCAGCCAGCACCTAAGACAGTGAGATCATTTCTTGTTCTGCACATTCACACTGATAAGAGTAAGCTGACTAAGGCTACTTTTGGGTAACAATACAGCGTTTCATAAAATATGCTGATCCTTGCAGCATGGCAAAAAACTGTAGGTGGCGTACAAGCACTACCAAAATAATCATGCAGGATAACTGTTCCTAAGTACATAACACGTGTGAGCAAATACAGATCAGGGTTTTATTTAACTCCAAAAATTGATTAGCATTTTGCTCATAAAAGGGCTAAAACATTGTGAAAATGCATTGCACTTGCCTCACTGTGTTGAACAAACATAACATTTCTAGAAAACCTATATAAATACTTTCTGTACAGTTAGCATTGTCCAGAGAAAAAAAACTGCTAATCAATTATTTAAAACCCTGCAGATGTACCTTATGCTGCAATAATGCATGCAATAGCATGCATGGGGGTGTATGGTGTGTCCAGTTCTACAGTGTGCACAATATTTAGCTGCCTTTTTACTTTCAGGCTAACGTGGCATGTAATTTGATGAGATAATGTTTGGAGGAGTGACTGACAGCCATTTCGGATACCGCTCAGCCTCTAACATATGCCAATTATTGATTATAAATAAAAAGCTAAAGAGCTTCAGTCCTCCCTACTTCCGACACTGGGGAGCAGCACTAGCTTCCAGGAGGTTCTTCAGTTTCCCAAAGGAATTTCCAAATTGCCCTGGGGAGGGTTAAGTACTATCTCTTAGCCGTACAGAAAAGCAGCATTGAAATCAGGTAATCAACTCCTGGAAGTACAGAATATACCTTAGTCGCAGGTGGATTGGGAACTAGGCTTGGAACACAAAAGCAAAAATGGGGCGGCCTTCCATATTTCCTATTTTAGATGCTTTTTGTTTGTGTTTTAAGCCTTGTACCTAATCCACCTGAGACTAAGTCCTAGGGTCTGTTTAAACTGCTGACTCTAATCTAGAGGCTCACATGACTTTTTTTTACTTTTAAACATGCCAGTTTTCTTGGATGCTACAAGTTCTTTGAATTTTCCTAAGTTTGTCTGTAATATTAGAGTAAGGAAGTCACTTTGGATAGTCCTGACAACCTCGTTGGCTTAGTAGCTCAGCTGGTAAGCAGTGTGAATGTCTTTCAGGATTCCTGCAGGAAGTTCTCTGTTAGGTCACATGCTTTGATTCCTTGCCCTAGCAGCACCAGTAGTGCAGCACCTGGATAGATTTTAGGGTTCCTGGGCTTGATCCCCACATTGGTCGCATCATTTCTTCCTTTCACTAAAGCCGCATTTTTACAGAGGTTTAAAGGGCTGTGGCATTACACTAACAATTATTTTGTCCTGAACGTTCCCGGAACAGACTGGATTTTGAGAAAGCTAAACTGCTTGAAGGGGAGCACAACGTTTGCTTTGAAGTGGATTCCAATCAGTGGGTAGGAGAAAAGAGAATAATTCATAAAGTTCTCATCTGACGCAAGGTACATTTTTGAAATGCAGCAGAAAGGCACTGAGACTCATCAGCAAAATTATTTGCTAGGTGAAGTTGATTCTCCTGTCAGCCCTTAAAAGTGTAAGAACTATGATGAAAGTATTTCAGTCGTTGGACTTGTTAGGTTTAAAAAAAAATATCCTGCACTCCAGCCGGTTCCACTAATAATTATGCTGGAAGTATTTCAATTAATTGACTTACTAGGTGTAAGAAAAAAGTATCCTGCACACCAGACAGTTCCAGTAATAATTAATATATTGATTATTATCATAACAGGGGCAGAGATCGCCTGCCCGGTGGCGAGGAGGGTTGAGGCGCTGGACGCCACACCTCATGCCACACTGGCAACCCGGGTTTGGAATGGATTCAGGTCGCTTGGGGGTCAGCCAGGGCGAGGAAGAACTGAGTGTCCGCCGGCAGCTGTCCTTCCTCAGGGGTGGGGGGGGCACAGCATTGTGCTGTAGACTGACACCCAGCAGAAGCAGGGGGGTCCGCACAAGTGCAGTGCTGAGCGGGGTGTGCACCCACGCACAGGGTGTAAGACTTCCCCTGCGGAGGTGGAGACAGTCATCCTGCCCATTGCATGTGCATGGGTTAGGGGAGAAAAAGACGGAGCTGGCAGGCTCCATGATGGCCGGTTGAGCCAACGCTGACCCCCGGCGATCTAGATGTTGGCTTCGGGTGGGAAGCAGACACCCTCACCACTGGCCCTGTCACGGGGGTAACCTGTGAGATGACGGGCGGGGTGGATGCAGGAGATGCCTGGCTGGAGAGACGAGTCCCCTCCGAAGTACAATAGGGGCTGGAGCTACCTGCCCACTTCAAGGAGCGAAAACGTACATATAGGGGGGAAAAAAAGGGGGGCGAGATCACTAATGTGGCCCTAAAGATGGTCAAAAAGGAGTATCAGAATTCAGCCTTGGACCACTAGAGTTAATATCTGAGTTAATATCCCAGTACTGACACTGTAGTGCAACATGAGAGGGGTGCTGCACTTCTGAGGTGCCGTCTTTCGGATGAGACATTAAACCGAGGTCTCATCTGCCTGGATTGGTGGTAGTTCAGGTGGATGTTAAAGATTCCATGGCACTTCTCGAAAAGAGTAGGGGAATTTCCCCGGTGTCCTGGCCAAATTTCCCTCATTCACTGAAAATACCACCAACAGCTTAATCTGGTTCAAAGTCAGTTGGCATTCATCTGTATTCCCCCTCCCCTGGGTCGTGCCTGAAAATAGGCAGGATTTGTCTAGTGCACTTACCCGGTCAACAAAAACCTAAATAAATAAATAAATAAGAGCCTCGGTGTATCCCACTTTACTTTGGGTTAATGGAATCCCAGAGTATCCCAGTAATTTGGGGTCAGGAAAACCCAACTAGCACGTCTGTTGAGGTTTATTTATTTTTTTCATCAGGTAAGTGCACTAGGCATAAATCTGTCTATTTTCAGGCACTACCTGATTGGTAGAATCCTGGGAAAATTCCAGTTGGGGTCCATAGATGCTTAGTAGAACTTCAGGTGTGGTGTTTCCCAATAGAATGTTTGTTTGGCTAAGTCAAATTCCAGTAATAGTAGTACTGGAGATGGGGATCAGAAAAGAGGAGCCAGGCTGCCAGTACCTGAAGCAAGGATTTCAAGGAAAAGACCAGTCTGGATCATAGTAATCTCTGCAAACTATATTTTACTCACAACCACGCCAAAAGAACCACAAGCCGCCCATCCTCCAACATTTCAAGCATGCATGTACTTTTTCAGTCCTTGCAAAGATTATTGTGGTCCATACTGGTCTTTTCCGTGAAATCCTTGCTTGAAGTACAGGCAGCCATGCTCCTTGTTTCTGACTGAACTGTGTTTCACTGTGGCTCAATACTGCCCTTGCTCTGCAGCACTTGTTTTTCCATATCTAGTGATGGTGGTATAGAATGCTAGCAGAACACCATTCCAAATAATAAAAATCCTAATGACAACCTCTTGCATTAGAAACTAGAAGTTGTTGGCAAATGGGGACCGTACAATCCATCAAGTCTGCCCTTGGCTTCCCACCCCCCTTATTTAGCTGCCTGCTTGTATATCTCACAGTGTCTGTTCCATGCCCGCGTGAATTCCCCCACTGTCTTGGCTCCCACCACCCCCTCCAACAGGCTATTCCATGGTTCCACAATACGCTCTGTGAAGAAGAATTTTCTTGTATTGCTTCTGAACTTTCATCCCTTGAGTCGAAGGTTGTGCCATCTAGTCCTTTGCCTGAAAGAGGTTCTGTACATGCACCCTGCTGTTGTCTTTAAGGTATTTGAATGTTTCTATCATGTCCCCACGATTCCTGCATTGTTCTAGGGAGTATAATTTGAGGCCATCCAGTCATGCCTCGTACGGTTTCTGATGCAAGCCCTGCACCTTCTTTGTTGCTCTTTTTTTGTACCATCTCCAGCCTATCTGTATCCTTCCTGAGGTGTGGCCTTCAGAATTGGACACAGTACTCCAGATGAGGCCTAACCAGGGACCGATACAGGGGCATGACTACTTCATGCCTTCTGCTCATGCTGCCCCTCCCTATGCATCCCATCCCAGGATACCACTAGCCTTTAGTGCTGCCTTTTCACATTGTCTACTGTCCTTGAGATCATTTGATATGATCACCCCTAGGTCTCGCTCCTGCCTGGTAGCAACCAACTGCTCCCCTCCCACTGAGTACAGTTTCCTTGGGTTACGATTTCCCAGGTGCATGACCTTGCATTTTTGGCATTGAATTTCAGTGCAATTCCAGTTTTCAGAGAGCAGCTTCCATGCTTTGCTGTCCCTCTGTTGTGTCTACCCTGTTGCTGATTTTGGTGTAATCTGCAAACAGGTACACCTTTCCCTCCAGTTCATCTACAGTGTTGCTGACAAATATGTTGAAGAGGATCGGCCCCAGAATTGGGCCCTGCGGGACCCCACTAGTCACTCTCCCCTCCACAGACAAAATGCGATTTACTAATACTCTTTGAGTTCTCCCATGTTTCTGACCCAGTTTGTAACCTCGGGTCCAATTCCCATGTTCTCCAGTTTTTTGACTAGTCTCCTATGCGGAATGGAGGCAAAAGCTTTGCAGAAGTCCAGGTAAACCATATCCACTGCCCAACCCTGATCCACTGTTTTGGTGACCCAACTGAAATAATCAACCAGGTTTGTCTGGCATGACCTCCCTGCAGTGAAACCATATTGATTTTTATCGAGCTGACCAGTTGCTGCAAAAAAGCTATGATTCTTTCCTTCAGCAGGGACTCCCATCAGTTTTCCCACGACTGACGTTTGACTAAGTGGACGGTAGTTACCTGGCTGTTCCTTGCTTCGACTCTTGTGGAGTGGTACTGTTGTTGCACTCTTCCAGTCCTCCGCACTTCCCCACTCCTCAATGATTTGTTGAAGAGCACTGCTAAGGGGGCTGTCACTTCCCACCCTAGCTCTTTCAGTATTCTTGGGTGTATCCCATCTGGCCCCATAACTTTATCTACTTGTCCATTTCCTACAGGACCCTTTCCTCTTTGAAGAGATCTGTGTCTATTCCTTCAGTCAGACACTTCTTTATGCCTTTTGGTCCGTTACCATCTGCTTCCTCTGTGAAGACTGAGCAGAAGTACTCATTGAATGCCTATGCCTTCTCCCCGTCTTGCTGTGTGGTTTGTCCGTCTTATTTTGTGATTCTAAGAATGCTCCCTTTGGTCTTCCTTTTTTCACATGTGTACCTGTAGCAGGTTTTGTTACCTTTTTTTTTTTTTTACTTCCAGAGCTGTCCTAACCTCTGTTTGAGCCTTTGCATTTCTTATCACTTTCCCTGTCTCTCTTTGTTTCTGTTTATATTCTGGTTTGTCTGCCTTGTTCCCCAACTCCTTGTACTTTCTGAAGGCTGTGTGTTTTTCTCTCACCATGGTTGCTACCTCCTTGGAAAACCATAGTGGGTTTTTCCTCCTTTTGTTCTTACTAACCTGATGGGAACACTGTGATGTGACCATGGTTATTGCATCCTTCAGCCTTGTCCAGTATTCCTCAACGCTCCCTTCTGTCGAGTAACTAAGGTTGTCTCTTAGGCAGGCTTCATGTTTGTGAAATCTGCCCTCCTGAAGTCAAGGACCTTCAGTTTGGAGTGTGTGGAGTGTACAGTCCTTTTTACCCTGAACCATATTGTGTTATGATCACTGTTGCCCAGGTGGTTCCCTACTTCGACACCTGTAATCCTATCGCTATTTGTGTATATCTGATCTAGAACCATGTTACCCCTTGTGGATGGTGTCACTAGTTGACTTAGGCCTGCTTCCTGTAGTGTGACTAGGAATTCTCTGCTCTTCTGTGATGCCTCTCTGTGGGTATTCCAATCTATGTCCGGCAAATTGAAATCCCCCACCAGCACCTTGTTCCCTTTGCCTGACATCTGGAGGATGGTTTCCAGGGTTTCCTTATCTTTAGCTTCTTCCTGATTTTGGGCTCTGTAGATTATTCCTACCCAAATGGGTTTCCAGCTTCCGGCCCCTATTGTGATCCATAGATCCTCTGTTTTCCCTAGTGCCTGTTGCATTTCTGTAACATTAATGGTATCTTTAACAGAAATAGCTACTCTCTTCCCCCCCCCCTTTTTTTTTTCCCCAGTTCTCTCTCTCTCTCTCTCCTAAACGAGTTGTACCCCGGGATAGTCACCTCCCAACCATGATTATTTGTGAACTGTGTTTTGGTCACGGCCACCCAGTCTAGTCCTGCCTCAGCTATAGTGGCAGTGAGGTCAGTCATCTTCTTAGCCAGACTGCGTGCATTGAGGCATAGTGCTGACCGCTCTTGCTGTCTCGCTTTGTTTGTCATGCCTCCCTTGATCTGATTGTTCATCCTATTGTAGTTTTCCCTGCTTATGTTTCCTCCCTTTCCATTGTGATGGTCAACACCAGAGCCAGAAAGGGTTTTATGTTCCCGCCTATCTGCTTTTGCTTTCCTGGAGTGTGTAGATTTGGTGCTAGCTGGAGGGTAAGAGACAGCAGGCTCTGTGTTTGCTTCTCCTAGAGCTACCTTCATCTCCCCTCCCGCTAGATTAAATGTCCTACATGGGGATATCAGATTTCTGGCCCAGTGCTCTAACTCCCTCTTTAGTCAGGTGGAGGCCGTCGAATTAGAAGAACTCCTTCCCAGAAGTTGCGCCTTGCTTCACGAAGTGGTGCCCCTTTGTGTGGCACCAGTCCTTGAGCCATGCGTTGAGCTCACTTATCTCTTTGTGTCTGATTTTCTGCCTGTTCTTCCCCTTTGTCCAAACAGGAAGTATCTCAGAGAATACAATGCTGGACGAAAATTAAATCAGTTTCTCACTGAGCTGCACAGTGTGCTGCTTAACTGCCTTGACTGACCGGCTAGCAAGATCATTGGTCCCTAGATGGACCAGGATGTTTGAGCCCTCTTCTTACTTTTTAACTGTGTTCCAGTGTATCCCTTTAGGACTCCATTTGGAGTCAGTAAAATCCTAATAGAATTCTAGCTGGGGTCACATGAGTCCCACTAGATATGAAGTTGGCGTCAGAAAAATCTCACTAGAACTCTTGATTGTGTTCACTAGAGATTTAGGTTAACCCTGTTGACCTCCAGGTGGAAGTTCAAGTAGATGTCCATGACTCCAGCTGAGAATCCTTTCCACCATTATCTACTGCTTCATATACTCTATGAAGAGAGTACGTGTGTAACCCCCCTGCAAATGGGGGTTCCCAAAAGACTTCCAGGAGCTTGCTTGAATGCTCCAAGCCTGAATGGTGTTTGGCATTTAAGCCATTTATCAGTGAGTGTTTTTAGAGCCTCTGGTACTGTCTCTTTAAGAGCTGTCTGCTTGCAGACATAATTAGTTTGTATGGGGGGACTGTGTGCTTCTCTGAGTACCACTCGAGCTGCTGCCAATTCACTTCATTTTGCAGTCACTAGGAGTGCAAAGAGAACCTATCTGAAAGATGTAACTGTTTGCCAGAAATTATTTAGAGTAATAATGAAATTACAGTTTGTCTAACCTGCTTTCTTTGCAGTCAGAACTGTGTCTGCTAGTTCCCATTCTAGTTTTGAACTGCTCAACTGGACCAATCAGTGTGGGGTAAGCTAGCTCTAAAATGGTGCCTTGGACGAATCAGAACTTGGACTCATAATCTGAGCCAGCCACAAGAGGATTGTAATGCAGTGACTCTGGGAGATGTAGTTTAGACTTCAGTGCCTTTTTGGACCAACAGCAGCAGTCTATTGTGAGTGACAGCCAATCCAGTCAAGAACTGGGAGGAACTCAAAGGAAGTGCTCGGTTTTGTCAGTTGGAGTTTCAGTTGAGCTTTGGCAGTGAAGAAGGAAGGAGCCCTGTGCTTTTTCAGTATGCAGTTTTAGTCAAAAACGTGTGTAAGGCCCAGAGTTCGGGTCTGCAGCTTGTGTAACAGCTTGTTAGGACTGAATCGTCCTGTGAAAAGAATCAAAGGATCTCTGAAGAGTAGAAACCAGGCTCACCCTGTAGAAGACTGGAAGAATTGCTGAAAATTGCACTGTCTGTCAGGAACTGAATCTGCTGTGTTTCTCCCGGTATTGTGCAGTAATTGCGATCGATACAGATGCAGCCTGCCTGGTATAGTGCTTTTATGGATGTGTGAAGAGGTTTGTGTACCTCAAGTGAGCCCTGCTGACATTGAAGGACCCTATCTTATTTGGAGGTCGTGAGTACTAATTCAGGGTCGCTCCTGTTGAATTGCCACATTAAATCCAAATGGAATTACTGTACTGCTGACTGTTTAATTCTCCTTTTCTCTGTGTGAAAGGGCCCCTACCAGCTGCCACGGTTTGACTAGCCACTAGGGCTTGGGTACCCAGGGACAGTAACTGATAGGGATAGGCCTGTGCACAGAGCCATAGGTAGATTATTAGAGTGATAAGCTAATTAACCTGATTTCCCCTGTCCTTGTTATATCCCTCAATAAATCAGAGCTGCTTGTTTCAGCAAAGTTATACTGCCTGAGGTATTTGTCTATGTTAAAGTACTGTACTGTGATTGTTGCACTGTATCTCATTTCACAGGAGGTCCCAGTGTCGAACCAGACCTTGGGGTAAGTGTATACTGTGAAGGTAATTTGATATATTGTGGGCCACTAGTGGGAAGAAAGGGGTTGCAGTGTCCCAGAGGCTGTGACCAAGTTAGTTTAACTATTGCAACCCTGACCTCTGGGTGGAGGCACCCGCCATTGGATCCAGGCCCTCAACCTGTTAGTGGCAAATCAGGCAGGGTAGTCCCTGGGATAGCGCCATCTAGGGGTTACATCTTGGAGTCACCGCTGGGATTGTGTGTCCTAGTGGCCATATTTACGAACCATTGTTAAGAAAAAATGGGTACCCCGACAGAAGTGGCTGTGCACCGGCTGGTGGAGTGGCGTACTGGGGAGGAGATCGACTCCAAAATGCTATGCTTATCCTGACATCCCCTGGGTATCAATACGGAACTGTGCAGGGAGTACTTTCCAAGGTGGAAGGTTTACAAAACCCTGTGGTGGTGGGTCGGATGCTAATCTGCTCACCCACACTTTCCTGGCCCTAGTAGAGTTTAAGGATCCCATAGATAGCTCCAAAGTGCCACAGACCATTACTCCCAGAGGGAGCCCTCACTGCTTGGAGAGTGATAACTAAGGACAGTAAAGACCGGGGAATCAGCCCCACCACTATCTGAAACTTTGAGGAGAAATTTGCTGAATGGTTGCTGGGAGAGGGGAAAACTGTGGAGGACTTGAAGAAACTATTCTTGCCACCTGGGGTGTTCTCCCCAACACCCCTCTCCTGCTCCAGTGCCCGTGAATGGTGGCTGAACCAATGCAGACCTTATTTCTGCACCTGCCATTAGTCACGACTCTTACCAGGTTGAGGGATCTTCTCTGGCACCTTCCCCCCAAGGGAGGATGACTGGGAGACCTGGATAGACTATGTTGCTCCCCCAAGTGCTAGAATGGCAATGCCTCGGAAGGCGGAAAAGCCAAAGAGGGTTAGTGAGAGCCTCCGAGTCCTGCCCTGGCTACCATCCGCGGGCAAACGGGCCAGTAACCCTGAAGCGACTGCACAGGCCTATCTTGAGGCCTTGGAGAATGTGTATGGGAGCCCAGATTCTGATGAGGACCTACTGGTGGAGAGTAAGAAATGCTCAACAGTACCAAGGGAGTTGTTGTCTGTGTATCGTCTCTCGGCTGGAAAATTGTTGCAAGAATGCCCTAGAAAGGGTAGTTTGCCAGCGATTGAACTAGACCGAACCAGACTGGACAGAATCCTTAAGTCTGCCCTTCTCAGAACTGCTGTTGCTTCAGTTACGCCTGGCAAATCGACTGGAATCCCACCCTCCTATGATGAGTTAATGAGAGAAATTCAGGAGTTGAGAAAAGGCGACTTTGGAGGTACCTGCACCAACAGCTGTGGCTATGGACCCGAGTGACTGAGGGTGACCCATCAATGAAGTTCAGGGCAGAGGTTGACAGTCAATGAGTGCTCTGACAAGGAAAAGATATGCCACAATGGGGCTAACTGTTGAGAGAGATCCGGAATTCAAAACAGTCCTTTATGAAGGCCACGCCTGCAAGTACGGGCCCTGACCTATATCCGACTGCATCTGCTATGGGGTGGGGTACCCACCCATGTATTCTCCTGCTGATAACAGCTCCAAACTCAATTCCCTTGACCATGGAAGTGCAGAAACTGACTAGATGTCTCCAATGCTTATCACGCCGGAGACAGAGATGGCACCCAGGTTTCCAGTTGTAATACCCCGCCTCTGGCTCCTGTGTGTGCGCCTCAGCCAGCTCAAACCCAGAAAGTATGTTTTGCTATAATTGTGGGAAAGATGGGCACATGAAAAGGGAATGCCAGTCCCCAAAAGACACTGACAAAGTTGCATATAGGCTACAAGGAGAGCTTCGGGAGAAGAAATCAGTGGTTAAGAGGTGCACGACATGATCCCAGTGAGGGCACCAAAATGCTAATTCACGCCCTTGTGGCAAGGTCAGTTGCCCAGGCCCCACTACCGCCTCCAGACTGGTCCAGAATAGTGGGTCCTCCATGGAGACCACTGTAAAGGTGAATGGAGTGTCTACAAGAGCTGTATTAGACAGTGGCTCCCAAGTGACAATTATGTTCCAGGATTGGTATCAGAAGCATTTGTCAGACGTAGCCTTACAACCATTAGAAGGACTGCATGTATGGGGGTTAAGTGAGAAGGCCTACCCCTATTCCGGGTATATCCGAATTTGGCTGTCTTTCCCCACCTCCGTGGCTGGAGTGGCCGAACAAGTAGAGACTCCTAGCCTTAGTGTGTCCCCCACTGGACTGTATGATGGTGTCCCTTTGTTGATTGGAACAAATGCTCATGTTCGGAAGGCTGGCACAGTTGTGTTATGAAAACAGGGTCAAAGACTAGTAGAGCTTTAAGAGTTCGCTTTAATTAAGAAGGCCTATGAGGCACAGAGAGATGCTGAAAAACAGAACCAGAGGAACCGGTTGAATTGTATGGAAGAAGGATCCTGAGTCTCTGATCCTGGCGCCAAATGCCCAGTGTACCTTACAGGAGAGGTCCGATCAGAAAGGATGTTAAGAATAAAATATTAATGTTGGATGCACCAGGCGATGGAAAATTGCCAGAGGGACTGCTGGTCAAGCCTAGTATTTTGCCCACTAGAGCCCATGCTTATGCCAGAAGGGTAATGGTCCAAGTTCATAATGTGTCTGAAAGAGACATTCGAGTAAACAGAGGTTGCATCCTGGCTAATGTGCATTGTGCAGACACTGCAGTGCTACCCAGCAGCAAGAGTTCAAGGAAGAATGACAGAGTAACGCCTGACTTGTTTGATTTCGCGACTCCCGCTGCCAGCTGAATGGAAAGTGAGGATCAGTGAGAAGCTTGCCCAGAGAGACCAGGTGTTTTCTTTAAAGGAATGGGATGTAGGATGCATGCAAGGAGCTGAGCACAATATCCGCTGCATGACAAAGACCATTTCGTGAGAGGTCTCGACGCTGGCACCTGCTGACATAGATGATGTGAGACGGCATCTGCAAGAGATGTTAGCTGCTGGTGTAATACAAGAACTAGAAGCCCTTATGCTTCCCCATTGTGGTAGTGAGGAAAAAGAATGGAACAGTAAGGATGTGTGGATTATCGCACCTTAAACCGCGGACTATCCCTGATCAGTACACAATGCCCCGCATTCAGGATGCTTTGACTGCCTAAACGGGAGCAAGTGGTTCTCTGTGCTGATCCCGCGTGGGTACTACCAGATCCCGATGGCCCCAGAGGACCGTGAGAAGACGGCCTTTATCTGTCCGCTTGGCTTCTGAATTCATGAGGATGCCTCAGGGATTTCAGGTGCCCCAGCCACTTTTCAACGATTGATGGAGCGTGCAGTGGGGGACATGAACTTACTAGAGTGCCTGGTATACCTAGATGATGTTATTGTGTTTGGCAGCTCACTGGAGGAACATGAGAGCAGATTATTTAAGGTATTGGACCGACTGGAGGACTTTGGCCTTAAACTGTCCATTGATAAGTGTCAATTCTTTCAAACATCAGTAAAGTATGTGGGACACATAGTATCCACCGAGGGAATAGAGACCGACCCAAGTAAAGTTGAGGCCTTGACCACCTGGCCACAGCCCAAAATCTAAAGAACTGCAAAGATTCCTGGGATTCTGTGGTTATTATCGGCGCTTCATCAAGGACTATTCAAGAGGATCCGCCTTTACTTAACCTTACTCAAGGGTATCCCCAACCCACAAAAATACCAAAAGTCAGCGTCCTCAAGACTGAAAGAGTGTATTTTCATCCGAGTGAAGTATTTGGGGCCTGCTGGACTCCTGATTGTGAGACTGCTTTTCATGAGATCATATATCAACTTACCCATGCTCCAGTGCTGGCCTATGCCGATCCAAGAAAACCTTCGTCCTGCACACTGATGCTAGCTTGCAAGGGTTGGGGGCTGTGTTGTACCAAGAGCACGAGAATGGCCTGAGACCAGTGGCCTTTGCCAGTAGAAGCCTGACCCCATCCGAAAGAACTATCCTGTACATAAGTTAGAGTTCCTAGCTTGAAGTGGGCTATTGTTGACCAATTCCATGAGTACTTGTATGGGGCTAAAATACTAGTAAAAACTGACAATAATCCTTTGACCTATGTGCAGACCTCAGCTAAGTTGGATGCCACTGGCCATAGGTGGCTTTCTGCATTATCTACATATGACTATGCTCTCAATCGAGCAGGTCTGAACCACATAGATGCTGATGCTCTCTCCCGGAGGCCTGTTCCCCAGAATGATTGGGTCCGATTGCAGAACCTGACATTCGGGCACTCTGGCCGGAAGTTTGACAGGAGGAACAAATGTCCACGGACGCAGTGGACTGCATGGTGGATTGTTTGGGACCCTCTGAGAATTGCATACCTGCTGCTTATTGCCACTTTTCTGCAATAGACATTGGTGCACTGCCTCAGCTGGACAATGACAGTATTCGTGGGCTCAATCCCACATCCCATGATCAAAGCAGCTTTAGAAGCCCTCTATGCAGGAAAAGATGTGTCCAAATTACGCCCACTGATTTGAGAACTGCACTGTTATACAAAGAAGGTCCTAAGTTGAAACTGATCAATAAACTGTTATACAGAGAAACAGTAGACAGAGGGGACAAGTAGACAAACAACAACTAGTGCTGCCCACTGCCTTCGAGACTCAGTACTGAGGTCCTTGCACAGCCACATGGGGCACCTTGGTATAGACAGAACACTTGACTTGGTGAGATCCAGATTCTATTGGCCTAAGATGGGGGCTGATGTGGAGCAAACATTCGAACTTGTAGTCGCTGCTTACAGAGGAAAGCTTTGCCCCAGAGGGCTGCCCCTTGTTAACATCACCACCAGTGCACCCATGGAGCTGGTCTGTATTGATTTTCTGAGTTTGGAGTCAGATCAAAGAAATATCAGTAATGTGCTGGTGGTCACTGACCATTTCACGAGATATGCCCAAGCTTTCCCACCAAAGACCAGAAAGCATCCACTGTGGCCAAAGTACTTGTAGAAACTTTTTGTTCACTATGGGCTCCACAAAGAATCCATTCTGATCAAGGGAGAGACTTTGAGAGTCGTCTGATCAAAGAGATGCTTTCTCTGTGGGGAGCGAAGTCCAGAACCACTCCTACCACCCCAGGGGACCCACAGCCTGAACGTTTCAACCGCACTTTGCTAGATATGCTAGGCACCCTGCACCCAAAGGACAAGCCTAGATGGAGCCAACAAATTAGCACCCTGGTACATGCTTATAACTGCACCAAAGTGATGCCACTGGATTCTCCCCTACCGCCTGATGTTTGGAAGAGAAGCTCGACTACCAGTAGATTGTGTTTTGGGGTCTCTCCTGATGGGGTTCAAGCTGACAACTATTTACAGTATGTGCAAAAGTTAAAGGCCCAGCTAACCCATGCGTACAACTGGCTCAAACCATGGCTGCCAAAAGAAATCTGGCCAACAAAGAAAGGCATGATAAAAGGTGAAAGCACAGGAACTCCAGGAGGAGATCGGGTATTGCTAAGAAATCTGGGACTGCATGGCAAGCACAAGATTGCTGACCGATGGCACCATCTCCCTCACATTGTAGTGGGCAAACTAGATGATCTGCCAGTGTACAAAGTAAGGCCTGAGAATAATTCAAAGATGTAAAACAATACATAGAAATCATTTACTGCCCATTGGACAAATCTTAATTGAGTCTGAGCCCTAGAAGATGCCCCTCTGGACCAGTGACTAGAGCTGCTGCAGAAAAGATCAAGAAAGTCTGCACCTACAGAAGCAAAGTTAAAGTGTTCCTCCACAAGTCCCAGTTGAGCATGACTGTCAGTCCATATCGGAAGAAAGTGAGAGTGACTTTGAATACTATCCTTCTTACGAACTGAGTCAATTGTTTGGGGGCAATCCCTAGTCAATACTGGAGACAAAGCTGGGCCTTCTGACTGTCTAAGCCCCCAGCTTCATCCCTGGAGCCAGTGCTCCCAGAAAGTGAAGTGCAAAGCATCAGATCAGATGAAATGGAATCATTGTGCATGGTTGAACTGTTTGAGCTTTCAGGGAGGAAAATGATAGATTGGGGCAGACTGGTGATACACCCGAACAAGAAGAGTATTTTGAGTGCCCTGACAGTCCACTGCCAGTGTCCGAAAGCTCTCCATGAGCCAAATGTTGTGGACTCAGAAACTGTAACTCCTGGAGCTGAAAGTGCCCCAAGTTCTAGCCTCTCTACCCCATGGAGACTCCTGACAAGTGAGGACAATGCTGAAAATGAGGCTCAGAGTGCAGAGACTATAACAGTTCCCCTAGAAAGACTGGTCAGCTGTAAAGCCTGTGGTGCACCTCAGTTATGATTCACTTGGGAGGCCTGTGGACTTGCCTCTCAATGTTGTCCATAAAGGAGTGTATGTGTCCCCGAGCTCATTGCCCAAACTGAGCATCAGTGCTAACTCCAAGTTACTTGTGTTGCCCTTCTAGTATGGTGCCCTTGCCCCATCCAGCCCTAAGTAACTGATAGGAAGGGCCCCTCTTCAGGTTTCATGTACAAGAGGTAATAACTTGAGTTATGGTACAATGTGTATGTAATACTGTGTAAGAGTGACGTACTGCAATGTTTCAGAAATGTGTTCTTGGTAAAATTATATATTGACTGATGATTACATGTGTGAGCCTAATGCAAATGTATATGGTTGCAGTTGAAACTTATGGGTACTTTGCTTGACGCTGGACGCCAAGCTTTCCCAGGCCAGGAAGGGTGTAACCCCCTGCAAATGGGGCTCTCAAAAGACTTCCAGGAGCTTGCTTGAATGCTCCAAGCCTGAATGGTGTTTGGCATTTAAGCCATTTATCAGTGAGTGTTTTAGAGCCTCTGGTACTGTCTCTTTAAGAGCTGTCTGCTTGCAGACATAATTAGTTGTATGGGGGACTGTGTGCTTCTCTGAGTACCACTCGAGCTGCTGCCAATTCACTTCATTTTGCAGTCACTAGAGTGCAAAGGAACCTATCTGAAAGATGTAACTGTTTGCCAGAAATTATTTAGAGTAATAATGAAATTACAGTTTGTCTAACCTGCTTTCTTTGCAGTCAGAACTGTGTCTGCTAGTTCCCCATTCTAGTTTTGAACTGCTCAACTGGACCAATCAGTGTGGGGTAAGCTAGCTCTAAAATGGTGCCTTGGACGAATCAGAACTTGGACTCATAATCTGAGCCAGCCACAAAGAGGATTGTATGGGCAGTGACTCTGGGAGATGTAGTTTAGACTTCAGTGCCTTTTTGACCAACAGCAGCAGTCTATTGTGAGTGACAGCCAATCCAGTCAAGAACTGGGAGGAACTCAAAGGAAGTGCCCGGTTTTGTCAGTTGGAGTTTCAGTTGAGCTTTGGCAGTGAAGAAGGAAGGAGCCCTGTGCTTTTCAGTGTGCAGTTTAGTCAAAAGCGTATGTAAGGCCCAGAGTTCCGGTCTGCAGCTTGTGTAACAGCTTGTTAGGACTGAATCCGTCCTGTGAAAGAATCAAAGGATCTCTGAAGAGTAGAAACCAGGCTCACCCTGTAGAAGACTGGAAGAATTGCTGAAAATTTCTCGGTCTGTCAGGAACTGAATCTGCTGTGTGTTCTCCGGGTATTGTGCAGTAATTGCGATGGGATACAGATGCAGCCTGCCTGGTATAGTGCTTTCTTTTATATGGATGTGTGAAGAGGTTTGTGTACCTCAAGTGAGCCCTGCTGACATTGAAGGACCCTATCTTATTTGGAGGTCGTGAGTACTAATTCAGGGTCTCCCTGTTGAATTGCCACATTAAATCCAATGGAATTACTGTACTGCTGACTGTTTAATTCTCCTTTCTCTGTGTGAAAGGGCCCTACCAGCTGCCACGGTTTGGACTAGCCACTAGGGCTTGGGTACCCAGGGACAGTAACTGATAGGGATAGGCTCGCACAGAGCCATAGGTAGATTATTAGAGTGATAAGCTAATTAACCTGATTTCCCCTGTCCTTGTTATATCCCCTAAATAAATCAGAGCTGCTTGTTTCAGCAAAGTTATACTGCCTGAGGTATTTGTTATGTTAAAGTACTGTACTGTGATTGTTGCACTGTATCTCATTTCACAGGAGGTCCCAGTGCCGGAACCAGACCTGGGGGTAAGTGTATACTGTGAAGGTAATTCTGATATATTGTGTGGCCACTAGTGGGAAGAAAGGGGTTGCAGTGTCCCAGAGGGCTGTGACCAAGTTAGTTTAACTATTGCAAACCCTGACCTCTGGGTGGAGGCACCCGCCATTGGATCCAGGCCCCTCAACCTGTTAGTGGCAAATCAGGCAGGGGTAGTAGCCCCTGGGATAGCGCCATCTAGGGGTTACACGTGGATCCCAAAACATTTCTAAAATCAGCAGTCCGGCTGACATACTCTAGGTAAATGCCATGTTATAGGAACAACTGTTCAGTCATTTCCTCTTGCTACAGTACATCCTGTGTTAATTGTGATAAATAAAAATATTCTCTACACTGGCCCTAAAAAATTGAGCAGCAGTGTTCAGCAGTACTGATTAATAACAAATGCATTAATGGAACATTTGCCATTTTGCTCAGTTTAGTAACTGTTTTTGTGATGATTAGGCAGAGTCCCCAAAAAGCATGTTTAACATTGGGTCCTGTCTTTTGTGTGGGTCAGGTTCAGGGCCTCAGAACGACTGTTTTTCACTTTGTATGTCTTAGCCTCTATGTAACTATTCTAGTTGGCTTATGTTAACCTGTTGACTGCTGCTGTTCTTCCCAGGACCCACATGAAAACAAGATGCTGCATCTCATGGGGTTATTTAGGTTGGAAATGTTTCAAATAAATATATCTTCCTGTATATGTAATGCCTGTGTGTTGATTGTTCAGCTGCATCTATTTTAACTGTGTGGCAGTGCATAATCCTGTAATTCACTCTGAAACTGTTGGACTGGGCAGCTACTCAGCCCTGTCACTGGGTGCCACTGGCCAGCCATCTGCCTCTCTCTCATTCTGAGAAGGGTTTTCCCCACACATTACGCCCGCGGCGGGGCCAGAAGTGGGGGGTGACGCCCCCCCCCATGACTTGTATCCAGATTTTCTTTCCCACTGGAGTGATAGGGTAGGACTTGACACCTCAGGCAGGGCTGCATTAAGACAGTCCCCCTTCCAATATCCACCCTTTACAGAGCTACGGTAGGCTTAGAGGATGCATTCACATGGAATTGTGCATGCGCTCTGGAACTGGCAGCCCCTTCCACCCACCTTGACTACCGTCAGCCTCCCTCATGTCGGTGTTGTCACCAGGCCTCCACCTGGTGGCAGTCAAGAGCTGGGACAGCTTACCACCCCAGTCTGGGAGAAGAAAGCTGCCAGCTGGCTGCTCGATTCTCTCCCAGTCCTCACCCCCCATGCCGAACTGGGGCCACTAGTGCGGCGAGAGGTGAGATTCTGCCAGCATCTGAGCCTTGTATGCCAGTGGGCCAGCCTCTGAAACTGTTTTTGATACACAACTGTAACTTGCTGTATGCCTGTCTAGCAGTTCATATTTTATCCAGGGAATAGGAAAGGTAAGTGGTGTTATTGAATGGAGTGAACAGGCACTACTGATTGCATGAGATGGGCTAGGAAATAATCATGGGTTTTTCCTTTTGCACAGTTGTACAGCAAAGAAAACCAGTGGTAGTCATCTCTGCTTGAGGGACTTGGCCAGTTCAGCTGGTCATACAGCAGAGAGTAATCAATATAACATCCACACAAGACATTGAATCTGCACATCTTGTTTTACTAACAATTTAGGGGTAGTAGAGTCATTTTGTTTGCACAATGGTATGTGTCTTCTTCTTAGTCAATGGAAGGGAGCAGGAGATGGGAGACCACCTGCTTCCTCACTTGAGCACCGAAACAGCATATAGACCTATAGAGAAAGTTGAGCTTGGGCTGTCCAGTCGTTAAGATGTGATTGATGTGCCTTCTGAATGTAAGTGATGCATCAGGCAGATTCCTTGATATTTGAATGTGTTGATTTATCAGTAGCGTTGCTGTCTGATTTTATGATTACAGGTGTAGTAAGTTCTAGGATCCAAACACCAAAGACTTTTTTTTTGTTGCATTAAGGATGGACAGTTGTTGATGAACCAGGAGGAGATTTGTTGAAATGAGATTGGAGCACTGATTTAACCTCAGACGTTGTTATTGCACTGTAGTGTAGTGTGGTGTTGTCTGCATACATACAGTATGTAGATAACATCCCCACCGTGTTTCAGAAGATTAACAGAATTGGAGAACACAAGAGGACCAAGGATTGAGCTTTGAAAAACCAAAAGATTTAAGACCACAGAGTCTGAATTTATGCCTTGCACGGACACTAGCAGAGTTCCGTTACTCAGGCAGTTTTTGAACCATTTGATGGCTGGTTGACTGAGTCTTAGGGTCTTGAGCTTGAGCAAGAGTGTTGCATGATCCACCAAGTTAAAGGTCTTGGAGAGGTCCATGAAGATGGCGCCAGTGAGGAGGCCATTATCCATGGCTATTTAAAGATCATTGGTAGCTTTGAGCAGTGCTGATATGGAGGAATGCCCATTCCTAAAGCCAGATTGCATGGGAGAGAGCAGATTGTGAGATACTCAGTCCGCTGTGTATGAACACAGTTTTTGAGAATCAAAATATGCTGAGAATCACAGAATACAAGCCTTTTAATACAGCATATGCAGGGACTGCAAGTAAAGACATCTGTTTACAATAGCAGTTAGTTTTATAGCTGTATAATAGAAGCAGGAGGGAGCAGAGGGGAAAGCTTGTAGCCACAAGCTTGCGCCAGAGATCAGGTGGAGGACCAGTAGGAATGAGGAGAAGGGCGAGGAAGGACCGTGGCATTAGCTGGCAGGGGGAGCGGGAAAAGGACAGCAGGAGCGGAGAGTATTTACCTCCGAGCAGCCAGCCCAGCAAACTGAGGGAGGAGCTGCTCTCAGGCTGCTGCTTGGTGCTGGACTTGGATTTTTAGCCCACCATCCCACACGACACCACACTACCACCACCTTATTAAATGCTCTGGGCAAATCACTCCCAGGAGTGATTGGCCAACTGGGTGCAGAGGCGGGGGCTTGCTGGTTAAGGGAAGGTGGAACTAGTAGTGTTTGCAAAAAATTCCCCTTATGTGTTGCTGGGAGCTCTCTAGGTGCTGCTTGTAAAGTGCACTACAGGAAGGACATGCAACTGAACTAGGGTCAGAGGAGGGTAGGTATTAGCAAAGGGGTATAAGAATCATGAAGATAGTGTGAAATATAGCAGCCTAGTAACTGGGTCAGGGGAAAAAGAAAAAGAAAAAATGGGGGAGGGAGAATGAAACAGAGGGAGCATAGTAAGGGGGGTAAAGGACCCGAGGCTGCAGACTGGGACAGACAGTGGAAGAGACAGGGTAGGGTGACATGCCTGAAAGAGGGTCGGGGGCAGAATGAGGGGGTAAAGGATCAGGGAAGGGGGGAGGAGAAGACATAGAGAAAGAAGGATCGTGAGCTGCAATAACTGTGAGGCGGCTGTATTTATGGACACCTTGTGAAGAATGGGGGTGCCCAGTCTGTCTAAGGTTGGGATGGCTGGAAATCAAACTCTTAAGGCTAAGGGAGGAAGTGTCACGGTTGACGAGAAGCCAGGTCAAATCAGAAAGGGAAGGGAATGGGGGAGGCACAATGCGCAACCAGGAGAAGATAAAGGATAAGGGGGGCTAGGACAGGGGAGCCACGGGGGTGGCACAAGTATGGGAGAAAAGGGTGGAAGAAGATTAGGAGCAGAAATACAAGTAGTATTTAACATAGCAGGCTCAAACGGGGACGGACCTCTGACAAGGTGTTCAAAAGGATGGAAGGGGGATGGGGAGACGATGTCCATTGGAACATTGAATGGCTCAGCTGGAAGGGGAGGGGGAGAAATAGGAGCGGCAAATGAGAGGTATGAAGGGCTGAGTACAGGGGAGAGCGCTGGGGGGAGAAACAGTGACAAAAGATAGAAACAATGTGCAGGAGGACGAAAGAGAGGAGAAGGGGAAGGGAAGAGGGGAAGAAAGGGGTTGTCTTTATATTAGGGGACTTGATGCCAAGAGGGGTCAGGTGGGGCAGCAGAGGGGAGAGACACAGCAGAATCTGGCTGGAAGCGATGCCAGGAATGAAGGCAGAAAGGGTAGGGCAATCAGTGCTGAGGTATGCAAGCAGGGGAAGGGACAGACCTCACCTAATAATATACCTGGGGACAAATGACCTGGCTGATGGGACAGTAGAGGAAGTGAAGGGGAGGTTTGAGGAACTGGGAGCTCTTTGCGAAGGAGCAGGACCCTTCTCGGAGGTATTTCATGTTCCCAGAGCTAGTATACCAAGAAAAAAAGAGAACACAGGAGTTTAATGAAAGGCTGGGAACCTGGTGTCAGGAATAGGGGTATGGGCCGGTAGGATGGTGGTGGGGGGCCTGGGAGAATAGCAGTCTTTATGCAAGGGACAGATTGCACCTAAATGAGAAAGAAAAAAGATACTGAAGGAAAGGATAGAGGAGCACATAGAGGGGCATTTAAACTAGGTGGGGGGTAGCAAGATGGTTAGAGGAATACAAAGGCCTAGAGTTGAGCAACAAAATGGGCTTATCCTCCATAACAGTAAGGTAACACGAGAAGGAAATAGTAAGGGATCGGACATAAGGGGAGTGTGGCGAGGGGGAAGTCGGAGACAAGGGTTGGAGGGTGGTAACACTAAATGCAAGGAGTCTGGTGAATAAGGGGGTGGAACTACAGACCCTCATGGTGGAGGGGGTGTGTGTGGACTTGGTGGCTATAACCAAAACATGGGCCACCATCCGAGTCTGAAGGGGAAGACAGGGTACTGGCGGAGCAGATCAGGAGGAACTGTGGGAAGGGGGTAGTGGTGATGGTAGGGAATTTTAACCTGCCAGAGTAGAGTGGGAAATGCCTACCACAGTATGCAGAAGGGCGCAGGTAATGCTGGAAGCATTCCAAGATAACTTTCTGGTACAGTGGGTCAGCAAACCAATTAGGAAAGGGAACACTCTGGACCTCATGCTGATGAACGGGGAATGGATGAGGGACGTGAGGGTGGAAGAACCACTGGGGGGGGGAGGAATTGACCACAGAACAGTCTGGTTCCAGTTACAGTTGGCTAAAGAGAAAGGGGCATCTGGCACAAGGGTGCTGGACTTCAAGAACGCTAACTTTAGGAGGATGGGGAGGTGGTGCAGGGGTTTCTGGACAGAATTCAGCCAAGTATGGACACACACCAAAGGCAAGACCTGATAAAACGGGGGTTAGTTGAGGCAACAGATACCTGCTGCAGGGCCAAGACTAAAAGGGCTAGGGGGAAGGAGCCTAGCTGGATAAGCAAGGGGGTGTAAGATGGGGTGAGGAGGAAAAGGGTAGCATATAGGAGATTCAGAAAATCAGGGTGAGAGGAGGATAGGGAGGTATGTCTGAAATAAGTGACCAGGAAGGTAAGGGCAGCCGAGGCATCAAGGGAACTCAGGCTGGTGCAAGGCATTAAAAAAGGGGAGAAGGACTTCTGTAGGTACATCAGAGAGAAAAGTTGTTGCAAGGACCAAATTGTGAAAATTAAGAAGGAAGGGGGATGGGTGGGGGGTGTAAAGGCAGAAGTGCTTAATGACTACTTCTGTTTAGTCTTTACGAAGGAGAAGTGGGGGACAGTACCCATAGAAGGAGGAAGGATAGACAAAGATGGGGGGGGGGGGATGACAGATGGAGAAATCACAGTGGAGAAAGTGCAGGAGGGATTAAGGGCATTGAAGGTAGACAAGTCACCGGGACTGGATGGGGTGCATCCAAGGGTAGTGAAGGAGCTTGCAGAGGTCCTGGCTGGCCCCTTGGCAGACTTATTTAATACATCTCTAGACTCAAGGGTGTGTACCGCAGGATTGGAGACTGGCTCATGTGGTTCCCTTCCACAAGGGTGGATCCAAGGATGAACCAGGAAACTGTAGGCCAGTAAGCTTGACGTCCATAGTGGGGAAGCTAATGGAGACCATCCTAAAAGAGAGGCTAGTGGCACTACTGGTGGCCAGCGGGGTGCGGGACAGGAGGCTGCATGGCTTCATCAAAGGGAAAATCATGCTAGACCAACCTAATGGAGTACTATGACTGGGTAACTAGGCATAATGATGGGGGCCGTGCAGTGGCTGTCCTGTACCTTGACTTCAGTAAGGCCTTCGATTCGGTACCACATGGGAGACTTGGAAGTAAACTACGGGATGCAGGGGCAAGAGCAAAACTGGTGGGGTGGGTGGAGAACTGGCTAAGAAATAGGTAGCAGAGGGTGGTGGTAGGAGGGGCGTTCTCATCCCCTAAGCCTGTGACAAGTGGGGTCCCACAGGGGTTGGTATTGAGGCCGATGCTGTTTAGCATATTTATTGCAGACATCTCAGTGGGCATTAGCAGCAAGATCAGTCTTTTTGCAGATGACACCAAGATGGGAGTGGTGTTGGATGACCAGGAGGGATGACAGGGGCTACAGGCTGATCTGGCGAGGCTTGAGCATGGTCGGGCAGATGGCAACTCGGATTCAACGCAAAGAAATGTAAGGTGATGCACTTTGGAACAAAGAATCCAGGGAGAAGCTACCATCTGGGGGTGTGAGGCTAGAAGTCACAGAGGAGGAGAAGGATCTGGGGGTGCTCATCACGGGGGCTATGAACAGTTCCGCGCAATGCAGGAGGGCAGCAGCGAAGGCCAACAGAATGCTGGGATGCATAGCAAGGGGCATAACCTTGAGAAGAAGGGAGGTGATTCTGCCTTCATACAGATTGTTGGTTAGACCCCACCTGGAGTACTGCATACAGTACTGGCACCTGTACCTGAAAAAGGACATTAGGCTGCTACAAAAATGATTCAGGGTCTAGGGGAGTTGCTATATGAGGACAGACTGAGGGATATGAACATGTGCTCAGAGGAAAGGAGGGACAGGGGGATATGATTCAGACCATCAGATACATGAAGGGGATAATCAGGACAGACACAGGGGTCTACTCAGGAGGAGGGTGGGGAGATTCACTAGGGGACATGACATAAGATTGGAGTGGGGTAGATTCAGGAGGGAAATGAGGAGGTATTTCTTCATGGAAAGGGTGGTGGCAGCATGGAACGCACTACCAGCAGAGGTGGTGGCATGTAACACTGTGGAATGAGCCCAGCCTGGTGGAGCTGAGGGTTGAGGCACTGGACACCACACCTCGCGCCATGCCGGCTGGCGACCCGGGCTTGGGAGTGAGCTTGGGCACCGGGGTCGGCAGGGACGGGGCGAAGATTGAGCGCTCACTGGGCTGTTCTCCTCCCCCAGGGGAGGGCGGGGGATAGCCTGGCGTGCCAGTGGCTCCCAGTGGAGATCGGGGGCGCTGCAGCGTGTCGGATGCACTTCAAGCAGTGTGGTTGACATGGGCAGGGTTGCAATGCGCCAGCGCAGCATAGATGCACCATGCATGGGGAGAGGCACCAGAACACAGAAAAACCTGGCTCCGCGGGGCAGGTGACGGCTCCTTCTGACCCCCCATGCCCACCGCCGGATCCACCCTGCCTGGCCTTCCAGGTCCTCCGCTTGGGCCCCACTCCCACAGGCCAGAGTCTACGTGTAAGAGCAGCCAAAGAGGAGGGGTTAAGTTGGGGGTGCTGGCTGTGGGGGGGGGGGCACAGGATCAAGGGGACCTCAGGCGGGCAGGAACAGGCAGAATGCCTGAGAGAGGCTCCGCAGACCATGACTGGAGGGAAAAAGATTTAAAAAAAAAAAAAACACTGGAATGCTTCAAGAAGGGGTGGGACTTGGCACAGGGGAGGGAAGAGGGGCAGCTGCTGAGTAGGGGAGCTAGCTGCAGACTCGATAGATCATTATGGCTTTTTTCTGCTGGCAATTTTCATATGTTCGTATATATTGGCATGTGTCTGAAAGGTGGCTCTGGAGAAAGGATCTCAAGGTGGCTGTGCTTTAGGCCTCCTTGAAGGCATTTGATAACATGTTCCAGCCATCTGGTGTAGCGGAGATAAAAGTTTGCCTGCTGCGTTCCTTCTTGAAATGTGGAACAGACCATGTGGTTGTACTGGTGTTAATCATATATATATATATGTCTGTGTGCGTGTGTTTCCTTGATAGTCCCTTCAGGGTTTTAAGAGTGGATGGTGGTATAGCCTAGAGGTTAGAGTAATGAGCTGTGAATGAGGTTGGTACATCCAGCAGAGAGCCCTGGGTTTGATTCCCTCACCCTCCACTTGCATGCTGTGTATTTCTGAGCATGTCACTTAACCTCTCCAGTGCTCCCAAGTGGCCCCTGAAAACAGTCACCTATGCCTAGTGGGCCTTACCAGGTTACCAAAAGAATAAAATAAAAAATTGAGTGGTTTCCTGGGAATTCATATATGAGAATCAGAAACATAAGATTGCTATTAGGGGACATAAATTTTTTTTTTTATTCTTTGGTAATCAGGTAAGGCCCACTAGGCACAAGTGTCTGTTTTCAGGGGAGACCCAGGAGCGCTGGGGAGGTTAAGTGAGGTGCTCGAAATAGCACTGTATGCAAGTGGAGGTTGTGGAAAGCAAAACCCAGGGCTCTCTACTGGTTGTACCAAGCTCATTCACAGTTCATTACTTTAACCTCTAGGCTATACTGCCTGCCCCAAGATAAAAGGTGTCCAGAAAATGTTAAAAAAACGAGACACTTACTTGACTTAAAGATTTACTTAAATTAAAAAAAAAAAAAGCCAACCCAATGTGTCCCTTTCCAGAGCAACTTCTTGTGAGATGCTCTGCAGAATAAGAGCCTCTCATGCTCGGGGGACAGATCATTCCGAATGGTTGGAAGCTATACCTCAGTCTGGAAGCTATACTGTGGACAGAACTAAGAAGATACATTTATTTATTCAATTCCATTTACTGTATCTCGTTGACAGAGGTGATCCTGCTTGTACCCAGTTGAACAGCTGGTTGGACTAAAACATGGGGTAGCCAAGTGACAAGCTCAGTCTCACAGTGACCCAATGGCTAAGCTGGGCTTTTTAGCAGGATCTCCTGGTTCTTAGTTGTCAACTCTTCACCATTAGACAGCACTGCTTCCTCATGTGAAAAAAAACTCCAAGCATTACCTGTCGTTGACCCTGAAGCCTCAAAGAGCTACTAGGTAACTGAAAATGTTACAGAAGCAAGCACTGTGCATCAACAGAGGAAATACTAAGCCCTCCAGTTTGTTAGTGTGATGACTGTGGCTGGCAGCTATGTGGTTTCCTTGCTCATCATAGTGCAAAGGGATGGTGGGCTAAGTTGTCTGTCCAGCCAAGATCTGAGTGAATGAATGAATGCATGAATGAATGTGCTAAAGTCCGATTTCCATAGTTAGAGGTACAAAATCACGCATTCCATTCAGCAGCAAAGTGCAGATATTACCCAGCTGGATATTATAGGCACTTTGCTGTTGAAGGGAATAAAATAACCTTTTGCACTTTTCGGTATTGTCTGAAGTGGATTTTTTTTGGCGTAGCAACGCCTCATTATTTTCTGTGTGGAGAGTGCATGGTTTTGTACTTTTAATACGGTTTACCATCCGCACCTTCGTTCCGCTGAGTGGCCCTGTTTGCTGTAGTCCATTGATTTCCAGTTACTAGACACAGAGATACGGAGTGCATACTATATACACTTGACCTCAAATGTAAGTCGACACCTGCTTTCCGTGTCAGTTTTAGCAAAATCACAGACATTATTCTTCTGCCAAATTGGATGGAAAAATCTGTTTTATAACCAACATCAGGTACAGGAATCTGCCTTTGGCTCTAGAACTAGACACACAACTAGGTTACACAGTTGCAAAAAATGATTTACCATAGTAAATCTGGCTGATAGGTCAACTCACAGGTAAGTCGAGTGTCCTTCTTGGGGACCTGTTTTTAGCACCACAAACTAGACTTGTAAATAAGAAGTATACAGTAAATACTGCTCTGTTTTTAATCCAACAGCAGTTTCCCTGTATATACGTTGTAATGGGGAGGGGGAGAAAATCCATGACCAGTCTGCTCACACCAAAATGTGTTTACTGGTCACAAAGAATGCATGTTGACTATTGTACTCATGTTAGTTCGTTTAAGTGGCCTCACCAAGATCGAAATGTGTGTTGTCTAGTTCAGCGAGGGCTGCTTCAGCACTCAGCACTTGTGAGTAATAGGTTCTGAATAGTTTATCAACTCCAGCAGGCAGTATACATACAAAAAACCCTTGTGTCTCCCCATAAGTCAAAATCCATGTAAATTAGTCAGATAACCCAGGAGTAGGTGGCATTGATATTGACAGATGGCTCCATGTGATACCTTTTAAAATGTCTCCAAAGGAGATGCAGAGTTTTGACATTCCGCCCAGCTCTGCTTCGGAAATGGCTTGATGGAAATGAGTCATACTCAACTCACAATATTTCTTTGAAGGGGCATATAGCCTAGAGGGTTAAAGCACAAAGCCGTGGAGACAGAAGACCTGGGTTTGAAACCCACAGCTACCTACTGTGCAACCCTCTTATACCTTCCTGTGTTCCCAAGGCATACAAGGAAATGAGCTTGTTCTGTCTCAGCATGCCTTTCCCAGCCAAAAATTCTAAAATAAATAAAACTTAAGCAGCCATAGCTTCCGGGCAGTAGTGTCTTCATCTTGAGGTTAGAGACTCCAGTGCTTCTGTAAAATGGAATGTTGATTTTTTTTTCCTGGGTTCTCCAGCTGTGAGATGTATACTAGGGTTGTAAGATGGAAGAAGGCATGTTTGCCCGTACCTACATACCCTCTTCCACGTCTCAGAGGTAGTAACCACAGAGTGATCACGTGGACATTTTAGTATGAATCCTAGCTTGTCTGCTCGGGTTTGGAGTTAAACGTTACTGGAGCGCAGTGAGTGTTCTATAGCCAGACACAGACATGCAACACAGTGTTATTTGCTGCCTTGTAGCCTCACGGGTGCAGTATGGGACTCCATGAAAAGGCTTACGATGTCACCAAGAAATACCAGACTGGATCAGAACCAATCCCTGATTTTTCTTTTAAAAAATGTTTTTTTGGGGGGGGATAGTCAGACCCAGGAATGTGATGTTAAAATCATTTTTATATGTACCCAAAACAGATTTGATGACTGTCAGGCACCCAAAGATGAATGCCTATGTACAAGGCCCCTGGAATTCTGCGGTTTCGGAATTTGCCGCAGAATTTGCATCATGCCGCAGAATATATATAGTGCTGCAGAATTCATTGTTTTTGGTGAATTTTCATATAAATATACAGTTTTTCCATAGTGTCAGGCTTTCTTTCCCAACTCGTTTATCCTGAAGCCCCTCCTCTATGCTCAGCATATGATGTCATCACATCATATTTAGCCAATGACAGGACTGCATTCTGCCAGAGAAATTAATAAATGATGCCACAGAAATCAAGGAGCCCTGTCGCAGAAATCAGAAAATTCTGCCGCAGAACACCAGGGGCCCTGCCTATGTACAAGCAACAAAATGGACCCTGTGTACAGATCGATACAGCCATGTGGCCTAATGGGTGCATTTCACAACTTACAGTACATTGCCATCTAAAGGACTACAGTGTCATTCAGAAATGCATGGTCAAGCTAAAACCTTCCTGGGCATTGCTTTTCCTTCAGAATGTTTTATTTTATATAATAGTTTAGTTACCAGTGATAGCCCAGTTGGAACGCAGTATCCTGTTTGATAAATTTAATTCCCTACATCATGGCCATTTTAAATTAAGGTTGAGTAGTAGACTGTTGTGACTCATATATACATTGACGGAGTGAAAGAATTAAAGTGCATTCCTCCTGCTGCAATTTTCGCAGCTGGGATGACTACAGTGAAGTGGGTTCAAGTAGCACACTCAAGGTCACCGAATGAGAAAGTGATTTTGATGGGATTTGAACCTCGATCTCATGGTTCGTAAAAACTTGTGCTGTAACCACTATACCACATTGTTTTCAAATTAAAGAGCCCTGCTCTACTATACCAGATTGACACCAATTATATTTTAACTTTATTGTTTTCTGGTTATCTTTTGTTTTTTAATTTCCCCTGCTGTCAGTCTACTAAATAATGTAGGTGATACAGCACTTATTTCATCAAGTCTTTCAAAACGTATGTCTCTCCCCTGCCAACTACACAGTTGCTGTTTTGTGACATCACAGTCTGTTGCCATGGTGAACACCATGATGTCATAAAGGTATTGTGAAGTTAACAGGGGAGAGATAAATGTTTTGTATACAGACTTTGTAGATCGACTGCCAGGATGTACTGTAAACCTCGGAAAGGAGCATTGAAAATAATAAAAAATTAAAAAATGTGTTCTCTAGTAAATTGTAATAACTGTAACATCTCATTTATGAAAGTAGTTGCTGAAGTACAGAGTTGCTCTTTAAAGAAACAGAGAATCAGTCAGCAGGAAAAAGGCCCCCCAGGCTGCATCCTATTGAGTCTGCCAGTCCTGCCTATCTGTGTTGATTGTGAGGGCCCTAATGGTCCATCACCCCTCTCCCACCCCCCCTTAGCCACTCTTTTAATCAGCACCATGTGTCTGCCCACCCATATTTAAAACCCTTAACTAATTTTATACAGACTACCTCCCTTGGTAGTCGATTCCACCCTCCAACACCCTATCCATGATGAAATGCTTTCTGATGTCATTCTTAAATCTCTCTGTAACCCCCCGTTACCCGGGGTTACTAGAATCCCAGTAAGACCTAGTGGTAGGCAGGGAAGGCAGCTAGTGAAACTCCAGTTAAATGGATTTCACACTGTCTCACTCTGTTCTCAGTCTCAGCGGAGACTGAGGGATGACATCAGCAGAGAACTATCGCAACTGCATGAGCCACATTGGAATCTGCAGATGGGAGTTAGGTTAGAATGTTGAGAGTTTTTGAAGTGAGCTGCAGCAGTTGTGTGTGAGCAGTCTTAAAGAGAGGAGCACAGCAGTCTGTGCACTGGCTCTTGGAGCCTAAGTTCTGATACAGAGCTACTTTTAGGGAAAGGTGTGTGTTTCCGCCTAAAGAGGAACACAGTAAGTTGTTCTTGAAGTGGTGGAGACCGCTGATACTGGTCTCTGTGCCCCATCCCTGAGGGGATGAGGGTGGAAGGTTTGCCTGTTATTCCAGGGGCAACCTCCTGGTTCCTGCTAAGGAAGAAGCTGCCTTATTTTCTGAAATGTGTTGTGGCACCAGAAGCTGTCAAGATTCGCTTGTGGGGCACCTGCAACCAAAGGGTGAGTTCTGCTCTTGTCAAAGGGCCTATGTTTCACCTGAACTGTGTTAAAGTGGAGATTGGACTGCTGAATTAGTGGGAGGCCTAGAGGAATAGGCTTAGCCAAAGTAAATGTATGTTCAAGTCCAGCACAAGGGGAAAGCCAAGACCTGTAGAGGAGATGTGCTATACATTTACCCTTTAATCTACATTGCCAAGCTTTTCAGAAAGAGATGTTTAAGTATGTTCGAGTTTAGTACAAGGGGAAAGTCAAGACATGTAGAGGAGATGTGCTATACGTTTACCCTTTAATCTACGTTGCCAAGCTTTCAAAAAGAGTTGTTTAATGTCCAGAGAAATGGCCGGGTATGGATTGTGGAAACTAGAGATGGGAGACCCCCCCCATCTTTAGTAACCAGGTTCACCTCTACGGATTTGCTCTGTGGCCCTTTTACTTTGCCTCAGGCACTTGGCCAGTGCTGAGGGAAGTACCCAGATGTGGGATTGAAAGGAAATTTCCCTTAAGGAGTCGAAAGCTCTAAGGTGGTTTGGGGAGCCACCAACAGAAAATGTGGTCCCCTGCCATATGGACCGGGATCGAGTGGCCGGCAGGGGAGCCGGGCCGGGAAAAACCCAAATAGTGTACAAGTCGGGCCGTGTACCCAAAGCAGCGTGCAAGTCCGGGCTGTGTGCCTGGTGGGTTCAGAGCCTGAGGGCTGAAGTGTTGAAGAAGTGTTCTGTTATCTCTTATCTGCATTACCAGGAATGTAGCCCCATGGGGGTCTGTCTATGCTTTGTTTGTTCAGTTTGGATGTGAATAAAAGCCACACTTTAGAATCCCATTCCTGGTATTGGACATTACAGTTATTGCTTCCTGTGTTCGGGATTTACTTGGGTGCCCCTGTGCAGAGTAGTCAAACCTAGGCCCCCTTGTGCAGAGTAACCTAGTCCTCCCCGAACCCAGTCCCCACCTGGTACTGCTGTCAGCTTCAACAGCACACCACCTGTCGTTTGCAAAAAGGCAGGGGGTAGGGGCTTACATCTCCTCCTCCTGCCAGTTTCATTGCATATTCTCTGGTGCTTGTGTTTCCACTCTACGTGTGCAGCTCTCTACTATCTACTTTATTCTGGACTTAGAGGCCATAATGGGAGAGGCAGACCTGAATATCGTGGTCATTACCGAGTCATGGTGCACAGGAAAACCACGACTGGAACATGACCATACCAGGCTGTATTCAGTTGAAAGACTGGGTGGGAGGGAAGGGAGGCAGGATGGTGCTGTTAAGTACGGGAGGGTATGAAAGTGACAGATATAGGGAATGCAGGGGTTGGAGGTACTGTGGGTCACCTTCGAGACAGGAAGGAGAGCCACTGTCCACATTGGTGTGAACTGTAGACCTCCAACACAGGGGAAGAAATTAGGTAAGGCATTGTTAGAAGTCATTGTCACAATAGCAGAAACAGGGCGGTGCTGCTGGTGGGGGACTTCAGTCTGCCTTACCTAGATTGGCACCTCCTAGTAGCGGCTACAGCTAGAAGCAGGGACATCCTGAACTCTTATAGGAGGCGTTTCTCAGGCTGCTAGTCAGGGAGCCAACCTCATGATGGGGTAGTACTGAACCTGGTGCTCACTAACAGGGACAGTGTTGCAGACGTTAAGGTGGGAGGCAACCCAGAGACTGGTGATGACCGTACAGTGTTGCTCAACATAAGAACGGTGGTGAAAGTGAACCACACAAGGACAAGGCTCCGGGACTTCAGTAGGACAGATTTTAATGTAACCTCCCTACAAATGGGGGTTCCTGAAAGTCTTCCTTGGGCTTGCCTAAATGCCCACTGCCAGGCTGGTGTTCTGTGTCCTAGCGATTTAAACGTGTTTGCATCTGAGTGCCCTGTTAGCCTCCATGCCTGTCTCTTTAAGAGCTGCCTATCTTGTGGTGTAAAATTAATCTGGGTAGGGACCGAGTAGTTTCAGGCTCGAGTCCCGCCCGGGCTGCAGTGTTATCGCTCCATTCTGCCATCGCTATTTGCACAGAGGGAGCCCTGCTAGGAACTGTGACTGTTTACTGGTTCTCTGTTTTAATAATAATAATATTGTAGTTTGTCTAACCTGCCTTCCTTCGTAGCATGGACATTTCAGTATTGCCCCACCATCTTGGTTCTGGACTGCCTATAGGGACCAGTCCATACCTTTGGGGACTCTAACATGGTGTCTGTCCCCAGGGGTCTTGTGGGAGCAAATTTCTGTAGGAATTATAGTTTTTGCACTTTGGCGCCTAAATGGACCTGGAGGGGGAGCCCTTGCTTTGACAGACTGATGGATCAACCAACCAGAACCTTTTGGAACAAAGGGAAATTCCCAAGCTGCCTGCTGCAGTGTGTGCAGGCTGGAGTTAGAGTTTGAAGAGTGAATAGCTTGAGTGATTCAAGCAACTGCTCCTGCATAGTTCGCACGGGAGATTAGTGGAAAGGCTGAGTTTAGACCTGTCTACCTGCTGTCCCTCAAGAGTGAGGGTGAATTTATCGAACAGCATCCGAATTTTAGTGTGGTGAAGCCACTGAAGAGTAACCAGATTTAAACCTGAAGAAGACCAAAGATTTGCTGAATGCAATTGGCCTGTCAGGACATCCATTTACCACAGAATTCCCAGTTTTGCTCAGAGACACTGATATTGCAGCCGGACTGCCACCCGCATTGCGGTGTGTGGTGAATGCTTTACTATAAATGTGCTGTTTGTTGTTAGTGGGTCGCGATTTGGTTCCCCACTGTGTAAATGTGCCAAGCTTGCTAGAAGCTGCATCCAGCGCTTCTGGACTCAAATCTCAACTGTTCGATCTGGCCTGGGCCTTGCCACACTGGCCCAGGCAGCTGCTTCGGGCACAGAAACCATCATCCACGAGAGGCTCACCCAGGGGTCAGCTCCCTGCTCAACACTTCGTACAGGAATGACACCTCGGTGATTCATGTTGGCCCTTCTTCTCCTGGCAAACCAATCATCAACCTGCAGTCTCCATTTCATCCATTCTGTGTCCTATACTGGGTAGCTTCAGTAAACACCAGGGTAGCGCTCTGCAACAACAGCTCAATCAAAGTGTGTCATCTGATTTAATTGTTTTGTTTAATCATCATTAACTGAGCCTCATGGCTCCGGATCACAAATTGTGTGTAGTTGTGCATGCTTTTTCTTTTCATCACAGGGCCCCAACCAGCTGCGACGCCAGGCAACGTTTCAGGCTAGCCCACCTTATTTCCAGCTGGGGACCCAGAGCATGTGACTGTGTTGAGGGACTAAAACATGCATGCTTAATTGCCTGACTAGATCAGTTATAGAATTAATCAACCTGATTATACCCCTCCCTTGTTCAAGTTCCCTGAATAAATCAGATCTAACTCTTTCTGCATCTAATTTGACTGTGGTTCCAGTTTGTACCAAAAGCACTGTACTGCCGGCCCGGTGGCGCTGAGGGTTGAGGCGCTGGTCACCACACCTCGCGCCACGCCGGTGACCCATGTTCGGGAACGAGCACGGGTTGTCGGTGGGGAGGAGATGGATCGAGCATCCGGAGGACTGCTCTCCATCTCCGGGTTGGGGGGATTCGGGTGGCCGGTGCTTGTCTGACCCCTAGCGGAGGCTGGGGATCGACAACACGCAGCCACAGAGACAGGGGGGAGGCAGGACGTGGCAGACGCTTGACTAGTGCGCTCACGGGAGCGTGCACATACTCAGTCGCCGGCGTCATTGCCGCCATGCCGCCAGGAGAAAATTCGGGGAAAAATATGGAGCCGTATGCGTGCGTGGGTCCCCGTCACTATTCCTGGAGGCGCCTCCCTGGCATGGACCCATTCTGGTGGGTTGAGTCGCTCCCCACCACCCTGCCGCGAAGGGTAAGTCGCGGGGTGCTGAAGGGAGGGGGTCTCATGTCCGGGGATGGCGCCGGAGGAACGGCGGAGTGCGGGGGGGAGGCTCCTGAGAAATAACATCAGGAAAAAAAAACAAAAAACACTGTACTGTTGTTATTTGCTGTGCCTAACCTTGTTTTACAGGGGGTCTCCAGGGTCAAACTGGTGGAGCAAGCCCTGGTGGTAAGTGCAAACAGAGTGGGGATTTGTATGCTGAATAGGGGCTACTGTGAAAGTGTTTGTTGCATATTGTCTAGGCCACTAGAGGGGAAAGAGAGGGGTTACAGTGTCCCTGAGGGCCGTACCCAGGTTAGCCTTGCTATTACCAACCCTGTCCTCTGGGTGGAGGCAACCATTTTTGTACTCAGGCCCCTTAACCTGCTACTAACCAAGCAGGCAGGGGTAGTAACCCTTGGGATAATGCCACCTAGGGGTTACATTAATAAAATGGGTGAATACCCCAGAGACAACCTAGCAGGGGCAGATTACCTGGGTGGGAAAGGCAACAAACCTCTACAGAAAGGAAGTGAGCAAAACAAAAGGAAAAAGAGACCACTATTGTTCTCAAAGGAGGTAGCTGAAAAGCTAAAAGATAGCTTTCGGGAGGTATACAGGAGACATGGAGGGAAGAGGACAGGGAGGTGTCAGGAGAAGCAGAGGGAAGTGGAGAAAGGGAAAGAAGTAAGAAGCACAAAGGCACAACGTAAGGAAAGAATAGCCCAGGATAGTGAAAGGGGACAAGATCTTTTTTTTTTTTTTTTTTTTTTTAGATACATAAGTGAAAAGAGGAAGACTAGGGAAGGGATTGTGAGGTTAAGAAGGGCAGGTGGGGACTCTGCAAAGGAGGAACAGGAAAAAGCAGATATCCTGAACAAATACTTTTGTTCAGTCTTCACAGTGGAAGGGGAAGGAGTGGGCCTCATAAAAGCATCAAAAGCACTGGAGGGGTGGAGGTAGATACAAATCCTTTTACAGAGGAGAGGGTCCTGAAGGGACTCAAAAGTGACAAAGCTATGGGGCCAGACGGGGTATGCTCAAGGGTATTGATGGAATTTGGGAAGTACTGGCAGCACCTCTGCCAGTCCTCTTTAACAACTCACGGTAACAGCAGTGGTTCCTGAGGACTAGAGGAGGGCAGATGTAGATCCATTTCACAAAAGGGGTAGCAGGGAGGAAGCTGGGAACTAAAGACCAATCAGCCTGACATCAGTGGTGGGCATGTTAATGGAGACACTGCTAAAGGAAAGAATTGTGGAGTATCTTGAATCCAGCTTTTGGGGGAGTGCATGTCAGAAAAATCTGGTAGATTTCTTTCACTAGGTGATTGGGGAAATAGGTCAGGGTGGGGCAGTGGATGTGGACTACTTAGATTTCTGTAAGGCTTTTGACACCGTTCCACATAGGAGACTCATAAGGAAAATGGTCAGCTTAGGGGTGGGTTCAGAGGTAGTACACTGGGTATGAAATTGGTTAGGAGATACGGGACAGAGGGTGGTGATAAATGGAGTTTACTCCGGAGAAGGAAGGGTGACCAGTGGGGTGTCTCAATGCTCAGTACTGGTCCTCGTCCTCTTTAATGTCTTTGTAAGTGACACTACAGATGATCTGGTAGGGAAGGTCTGCCTTTTTGTAGATGACTCTAAAATCTACAATAGAGTGGAACTCCAGAGTGGGTGGAAAGAATATGCAGAGACCTGAGAAAATTCGAGGAGTGGTTAAGGGCATGGCAGCAGGGTTTCAGTGCAAAGAAGTGCAAAATCATGCACTTAGGGCACAGGAACTCAGACGTGGAATGCAAAATGGGAGAAGAGGTATTGACAGTCACCAAAAAAGAAAGGGACCTGTGTGTAATCATATCTGATGACCTCAGGGTGGCAAGGCTAATGTGACAAGGCAGTGGAGTAGGGTCAGTGGGATGTTTGAGTGCATAGGGAGGGGTATTATCAGCAGAAGAAGGGAGGAGGTATTGCCACTGTATAGATCACTGGTGAGACCCCACCTGGAGCACTGTGTCCAGTTCTGGAGACAATATCTCAGAAAGGACATAGAGTGGAGGCTGTCCAGAGGAGGGCAACTGAAATGGTGCAGGGGTCTGCATCAGAAACACTATGAGGAGAGACTGAAGGACCTCGGTATATACACACTGGAAGGGGAATATGACAGAGACCTATAAATACCTCACAGGGGTAAATAAGGTACAGGAGAGGAGTATGTTTTGGGAGAAAAGATGCACAAGAACAAAGGGGCATGCTGGAAGGGGATATATTCAAGAGAGGGAGAGATGTGAGGGAATACTTTTTCACTGAAAGAGTGATTGATGGATGCCTGGACCAGGCTTCCAGTGGAGGTGTTGCTGGCAAAAACAGTGGTGGGATTCAATAATGCATGGGATAGGCAAGCAATAATGCCCAGCAGGGTGGGCGGTATTGCCCGTACCGCCCACCCTGGAGGGCATTATTACGCTTAGAAAATGGGCCATGGTATTATTTTTATTAAAGAAAAAATATATGTATGTTTGAATGTTAAAACTGTTTTTATTTTATTTCTTTTGTAATAAAATAGTTCCTCCTCATGTGTCCTAGTGGCAGTCCTGTAGTTGTGGGTTTGGGCTGTTGTCATGTTAACATAACCCCGCATACAGGACTACAGAGAGTTCGAGCAAGATATGTTTTATAAATTTGTCTGTTCCTGTTTTGTTTCCTTAGTTTGAATTGGAGTGTGTTGCGGTAGGTAACGGATAGACAGAGACTGAAAGAAATGCGCACGAGACTCTGTGACGAGACGGCAATCTCGAGAAGCAAACGTGAAAAAAGACTGCAGTTAGGAGAAATGATTTATTCGCTGTTTTCCGAATCGCACAAAAGTAGAGTGAAGCTTCTCAGGAGGAAATACTAGAGCGGGAGGGTAGAGGTATGGAGAAAGGAGCGAGGAGCAGTGAATCGTCAGCAGTTTTCTGTTTTTTTTTTTTTTCCACTTATAAATACAGAGGGTTGGGGATTGTGAAGATGTCCGTCTTGGAGTGAGCGCAGTGACAGCAACCCCCACCCACCCCAAGAAATGCCCTCTTCAATGTCCCTTAGACAAACCATCACTGGGCTGTAGTTTCAAACAGCAGTGGTCAGTGGAACTCGCTATCTTCTCCATACCGCGACTTCTGTGTGCCTGCTCGCTCTTAACAAATACACAGCAAGATCAGTATTTCATCCCGTGCACTATTTGAACGATGCCAGTTTAGTTTGTGGGAGTGAGTGAGCAGGTGAGTGGAGGATAAGGAAAACGAGTGAAATTGAAGAGTTGAAAAAACGGCAAAAAAAAAACGATAAGTTCAGTCATGTGGGGGTATTTGGAGGCAGCTTACAGTGAGGGCCAGTATCTCTCGCTAAGCGAGAGAAAAAAATGGCGCTTATTTAAAATTAATTTTGATGTTTTAGCCAATAAGCAAGCAGGATGGGCAGAGGGATACCTGAGTGGGTGAGAGGACACTGGGACTGGTACTTGTTATTTCCTGGGCATCTATTGAAAGTTAATGTACCCCCCTGGCAAGGGTACTAGCCAATCAGATGCTAGGAAATAAAAAGCCCATTTTCTAAGTATAAATAAATCTTGGTGGAAAACAGGGCAGAGCAGAGGGTAGCCAGAGACAAAGTAGGGTCTGCAGTGGCATTATAGACAGGAAAAAAATGGGCAGACTGGGTGGGCCAGGTTATCCTTATCTGCCATAAAATTCTGTTTCTGTGTTATAGTATGTCTCAGTCATGTCCCCCCCCCCACCAATGTCTCCAGTGTGTACATGTTGAGATCCTCCAACCTTTTCATGTAAGTCCTTTCCTTTTGACCTTTGTTCCTTTTGGTTACCCTCCTTTGTATTCCCCCGACCCTGTCCCTGTCTTTCTTCAAGTGCATGTGACCCTTTACTGTTGTACCTTGGCATTTAGCCTACACATGTGTAAGACCTTGACAGAGCCACCATGTTGGCTGGTTGTGTGCTAGCTAGGGCAGGCATGGCCCAGAAAGAGACCCTGTGTGTCTAGGAGTAAAATAAACTGCTCACCAGAAGGCTGCCCTACCATAACACTTGCAGTCACTGCATACTTCCTGAATCCCCAGCCATGGGACAGGTACAGCTCTGACGAGAATAAATCATTCTACTTGGTACATTATGTTAAGCAGTAGTCACTCTTTACTGACAAGCTGGCAGTTGCTTGCAAGAACACTGGTCCCCAGTCCCGCTCCATTTTGGCATTGTACAGACAGGTTTCATCCTAACATCAGACATGAGTCAGAACCTTGGGGTTCCCTTGTTAAAGGTTATACCCAATACTCAGAACTGGAGTCGCACATTGACAACAGCCCCTTCTCTTCCTTCTTGTTCACTCACCAGTGGGTGAGGCTGTACCCTGGGTTGGAGCCTACATTGCACAAATTCATTAGCATTTCCACTGTGCTGTAAGATTTAGGATTACTAAAGTTTCACACTTTTCTGGCATCTTGGCCCCCGTCAGTTAGTGGTGCCAAAGCCATCTGCTGCTGTAGAGATGAAACTTCTCTGACTTTGGTTCGCCGATGGGTATTTATGGGTGTCCTGGTCTTAAGGGCAGCTGCTCCATGCCAAGCCAGCCTCACCTCTGGAGTACAGAGGTGCCCCTCTCCCAACCATGTCAGGTGCCTCACATCACAGCTTCTTCTACTGACGGATTGTATCCTGAACACAATGTGGCAGCGTGTGCTCCAGCCTTCCCAGTGGCAGTAGCTTGTAATTGCCTCAGCTGCTCCAGTACCCATCCCTGCCTAGGAGATTATGTCACACAGTGTAGATATATCTCCTACCTTGTTCAACAGTCTTCTCTCACCAGGCTTTTCCTCATCAGTAGTTCTGGTGCCAGCATTGCTTAAACACAGGACTGCAACTGCCCTCAAAGGCAATACCCTGTCTTCTGGGGGACCCCTCCTGTGCCGAATGGCTGTTAGGAACTCCCCTTCAACAATCTTCTCTCACTAGCTTTTTCTTCATCAATAGTTCTCCTGCCAGCATTGTTTGGACACAGGACCACAGATCCCCCCCCCCCCCGAAAAGGCAATACCCTTTCTTTTTGGGGGACCCCTCCTGTGCCAAATGGCTACCAGGAACTCCCCTTGAGATGGAAGTTCCTTAGGGTCTCCACACCCTCCGATGTGTCCCATCACATGATCCCAAGAATTAACAGCCATCTACATAAATGTCCCCCACGCCCTTACCTGGGATCAACATTTCTGTCCTGGGCCTGTGCCTGGAGGCTACCAGGCAACTAGGTGTCAAGGTGATTTGGTCTCAGCGCTCTGGATTTATCAACAGTTGTGAGGCTTTTGCCACCTCCGGGCTAAGTCTGACCTCAGGGTCACTCTGACACCCTGCTTTCTGTCTCTAAGCACTGACCGCTGGACTTTAGTCACAGTCACTACTAGAACATAGGCCCTGCTGTGTCTGGCAATCTGGTAAACCACCCCTAGCCTCCTCGTGGCAGAAGGGTGTTTGTTGCATGCTGGCTGCAGAACAGGACCAGCAGTCTTCCAGGTGAGGACCTATACAGTGACAGAATCCCCTCACTTCTCTTACTCCTGATCCCCTTTCCTACACAACTCAACATCCTAGTGGCCCTCTCCTCTGTCCTGTTGCATTGTGAAGATTTTTTGGCCTTGTGTGCATTACCTTGCACTTTTTGGTGGTGTATGCCACACCATTGACCACTTCTGTAAGTCTTCCTTCATACTTCTTTCCCATTCCTCACTATCCAGTCTTCTGTACATCTTTTTATGATCCATGAATAGGCAGATCTTCCCCTAGATCCCTTTTCCAATGTCACAGATAAAAATGTTGAACAGAACCAATCCCTTTCGCACCTACTGGTGACCCCTCCCCCTGACTCCCAAGTATTCCTCATTAAGTACAACTCTGTGGGTTCTTTTCGTCAGTTCTTCCCTCCTTTCCAATTTTATTTTCCACTACCGAGCCATTTCTTACCCCCTTCTTGATTTTATCTTCAGTTACATATCTCCCATTTTCTTACCCAGTTGACAATGTGGGGCAGAGTCAAAGGCTTTGCTGAAATCAAGGTACATTATGTCAGCAGCCTGCCGCTTGTCCACCACCACTGTTATCATTCAAACCAAAGGAATTGATTACGTTTGTCTGACATGATCTCTGTCCTCCGAACCTATGCTGTTATCCTGCTGAAGTATATTAACTTACGGGAATCCCACTAGCCTCTTCTTTATCAAAGTTTCTAGCAGCATCCCCACTGTGGACGTCAGAGTGTCAGGTCTGTATTTCCCAGGTTCATTGTTACTCCCATTTTTGTGCAGGTGCACCACATTTACTGTCCAACAGTCCCTAGGTATCACCCCATCTCCAACGAGCTTTTAATGAGCCAGCCAGTGGCACAGCCAGGATCTGCCCCTCCTTCTTCAGTACTCAGTAGGCAGTCCATCCAGATCCATAGACTTGACCAACTTCAGTCCATTAGTCCCGTTGCCTCTGAAAATTGTTCTTTAGCAGCACCCTACGCCCTTCCCTCCTTGCCTTGATGACACAGTCCGATAACTGCCCCTTACCCTCTACTGTGAACACTGAACAGAAAAACTGTTTCAGTAGATCCACCTGTACTTTGTCGTCCTCTTCCCATCCTTCCCTCCTCCTTTGTTTGACTACTCCCTTCTTTGTTTTTGCACTTCTCACTTATGTACTGAAAGAACATTTTGTCCCCCATTCATCCCCTCAACAATTTTCAGTTCACTGTCAGACTGCTCTACTCACCGTATTGTTGGCTTCCTTAATTTTGCTTCGGAATTTGACCTTGTTCCCATCGTCTGACCATTTTTTGTATTTTTTTGTAGGCCTTTTTTCTCGTCACAGTCTCTTCCACCTCCCTAGTGAACCACAGTGGAGCCTTACATGTCCTGTTTTTCCCTACTGCCCTGACACACAGACTTGTGACTTCCAAGATGTCATCCCTGATCAATTCTCATTTCTTTTCCACCTTACTATTGCATGTACTCCTCATAGTCTTTCTTGTAGCTGCGCTCTCATCCTGTTACCGTCTAAAGTCCGGGGGCTAGATTTTCAGAGGGTAGTGCACAGCTTGCATCAGGCCCTGCATCAAACCCCTTCTGTGTGCCGTAGCCCTTTGCAGCAACTACACTCGATTGTCAAAGCGCGGGCGCAGTTGTGACAGTTCACCTGCTTTACTGAAGCTTGCACCAAATCTCGGGTGCAAGCTCTGTGAAAACGGTCCCTGGGATTGACGTAACCTACACCACAACAAGATGATCTAGCTTTGCATCAGCTGCCACACAGGACAGAAAATCCCATTAGACTGCTGCCAGCCAGGTGGGCCATATCTTTTGCATCTCCAGGGCTTGTGGCAATCTTGGGGTTTTGAAAATCCGGCCCCAGGACTTTCATTTGTTACTGCTTCATCTCCACCACTAGCTTGACATTAAACTACACAGCCTGATGGTCGCTGGTTTCCCCTATACCATCCCTGTTTGTGAGGAGTAAATTAAGTATGGCTCCCTCCCTGTGAGCACCTTGACCCTCCACAGCAGGAATGTGTCCTAGAATGCCTGTACTGACAGATGATTTCTCCTGCTTGCTGCTGTTGGCATTCTCCAGTCCATATCTGGCATTTTGAAACCATCTGTTAGCAGCATCTGTCCCTTTCCCTATCCACTGCCACTTGCTGTGCTGGTGGTCTATATACCGTCTCTATCCTGGTGTTTCTTCCCTTTGGTATGTGAGTACAGTATCTGAACTGACACTGTCTCTGTGCTGTTGCCCTCTCCGCTATCCTTGACCTTTGTTGCCTTTATGCCCTCCCTAACATGTAGTGCCCCCCCTTCCTCCATCCCTCCTAAATGATCCCATCCATGGTTTTGAGTTGCCTTTGTAATGACCAAGAGGTGCAAGTGTGCTTCTGTCACCATTGTTTCCAGGTCAGTGGTTTTGTTTTATAGGATCCTGGCATCAGCGCACATAGCCATCCGTGCCACTTGCTCCCCCCCCCCTTTACTTTCCTCCTACCCATCATCTTCTTTCCCTTTCTTCTGTCTAGCCATGCCCCGACATCATGCTGCCCTCGACCACTGACTTCCCTGTGGTGCCTTTCTTGTATTCTGTTCCGTTGCCCTATAGTGAATTCTACCAAAATGCAAAGATAAATCCCTAATTATTTAATTCATAAAGTGGTAATGACCAGCCACCTTTTACTTATAGTGAGTTAAGCTAGTGTGGTCTGTGCCTAGTCAAGTACCATATTACCTTCTCAATGGAAGTCACTGTATCTGTATTGTCAGTACAGTAAGGTATTGTATGGCTGAGCAGTGGCAGCAACCTTTTACTTCTAGTGAGTTAAGCCTGTGTGGTCCAAGACTGGCCAAATGCAATATTACCCTCGCTGTGGAACCTCATGCCTGCACTGTTTCATTGCAGCAAAACAGAGCAGCACCAGCAAGCTTGAAAGCGTTTTAACATTTTTGGCTTTAAAAACAGATCTGTTAATGCTATTTCTGTAGCTAACAGAGAGTCAGTTTGGTTCTTGTTGGGGTACTCTACGAGTCGCTTTACTTAAGGAAACAGTAAAATTTCACATCAGCAGAGTACTTTGGTGCAGGAAAACCTGCGAAACAAACACTGCTTAATGTGCGGGTGTCATGCAAGTGATTTATGTCTGCTATTAAAAGTGTTGACTAAGAGCTGCCGGCAGGATGTTATTGTGAGAAATTGTACTTTCTCCTGCAGATCCATCCCCCACCACCATATCATAAGGTTTTCCTCTATTGCAAATACCAAATGGAAAACATACTGAATCCAAATAGCCTTTTCTGTGTTTGTTTTTTTTTTCTGGAAAGTGCAGTAGTTTAAAACTGGGCTTTATAGCAAAGCTAAATCTTGTCCATGCCTCAGTATGTATCATCTCTCCCCCATACTGCCATCCATACCTCAGTATATGTCCTCTGTGACAGGGTTGAATAAGGCCCTGTCCCGTTTGTTACACAGAAAGAGTTTAAACACAATGACCTGTTGTATACTCTCCTTTTCTGTCTCTTCTCTGTCTGGTTGCACAACCACATTTTCTTGTGAGACCTAGGAACTGATCACTTTGACGGTTTTGCCATTCTCCGCCTCTCGTTATCTCTCTGCCTTCCATCGATGTTTCTGTCTTTTCTTCCTTCTTGCATATCTGCAGTCATAAAAAATATACGTGAATCTCTGTGTAAAACTGCATGTGATACTAGGATCCCTTTGTTTAAAACTGTATATAGTTATATTGTTGAAATGACTGCAAAGCTCTTTGGAACTCAAGAGGTTAACCTGAGATGCGTTTTTTAAGCCTTTTGCAGAGCTATAAACAAGATAGGTCTCACAAGAAAATTTGGTTGTGTAACTAGACAGAGACGAGACAGAAAAGGAGAGGATAGAACAGAACAGACCCTTGTGTTTAAACTCTTTCTGCATAACGAATAGGGCAGTGCCTTATTCAACCCTGTCACATCCCCACCACCTTTACTAGCATCCAGACCTTGCTATGGGCCTATGGTCTGTATTCGGAATTGTAACCTCCAGCATAAGCACTACTTTATTTTGCTTTTACTGACCCAGTAAGCATTGTGCATTGAACCGCATGGCAAATTGCTGAATCAGGTTGGCAAGGGAAAAGTCAAATGGGATTAATGGTAGAGGTAATGTTCCAGAATGTTGACCAGCGTACCCTCCCCCCTGTAATGAAATTTGTTATGGTGATATCACCCCCAATTCTTAGTCAATGTGCAGTCTTTAAAAGGTCTGAAAGAGAGAGTAAGGGGCAGCCAAACTACAAACAACATTTGCCTGCTCAAATTCATCATTTAATATCCTTACATTGTTGTATTACAAAAAATTATAAGCTAGACAAGAGAGGTAATTACAAGCATTACAATATAGCACATGCAGAAGCAGACCCCTAGAGAGGGTACAAAAAAATCAAAATAGGATATGAAACATACAGCTACCATGTTAAATATAAAGAAATTGGACAGTTTCAGTTTAAACTGGTTTCCTTTTGGTCATTGTATTTCCAAATCCAGGAACAAGAGTAATTCCATTAATTGCATTTTTTATTAACTTTTTCTTCTTCTTTGCTGCCTGTCCTCCCACTCCTCAGACAGTTTCTATGTGTCAGTGACTTCTCACCTGTGCCCACCCAGCAGGTCGAGTCTGTTCCAAGGCCCGAGAGTACTGACAGCAATTATGTGCAGTACAAGGCAATGAGGGTTTTCACCCACAGCCACCTTGCTGTTGTGAGACTCCCTTGTGGCTTGAGGGCAAACCCTCCAAGCACCAGTTATAAAAATTGCTGATGCTACAGATGTGAGTCACCTCCCTCCTTGATCGAGGACATACTGTTACTGGCTGCACTTCTCAATTTCTGCCCCTTGCTTGCTAGTATCCTGGGCTCTCTCCAGAACCCGGGTTACCAGCATGACGGTGCAGCATTACCACTGAGCCATTGGGCGACCTTTTGTTTTGTTTTTAATAACTATTTCATCTCCTCTAGTGGGATTTGGGTCCTCCTTCAGCTTTTCCACAACCTGTGATCCCTGTTCGGTAGAACAGTATGGCTAGCACCAACACTCTTGGTCTCATCCCCTTCCATAACCTCTTCTCTGACCCAGACATACCATCTGAATGGGGCTTACCACCACGCAGGGAACAGTCTGTACATTCCCATGTTATGGAGGGGAAAGATTGGGGCCAAGCAGTTGGCACAGAGCAATGTATGTGGGAGATTGTGCCAGCATCATTATCTGTCCAAATGCTGCTCTTTATTTCTCACATGAATCCCTCCCATATTGGACATGGTGTGTCACCAGCTTTCTTGCTTACATTATGGTGTCACTGTCCATGTGGACACTACAGGATATCCGCCTCTGATGTTATCACCTGACTTAGCATTTATGAGAGGTGTGGCTACTGGGCCCTGTATTCCTACCCACAGGGCTCTCTCCCCTCTGGACCACCAGGGACAGCCATGGATTGGCAGGAGCCTCCTACTTTCGCTGATACAGGAGGTGTCTGTAACAGATGACAAAAACAGTCTCCACTGCCTGAGGCACGGTGAGCCTGGTTTGGGATGCAAATCTGGGTTGCTCACAAGGTAAGCAACCATGTTCACCTTTATGCCACTGGGCATCCCCATTTCTTGTTTTCTAGAAAAAGAACTGCAGTACAAAAACACTAGTGGAAGGGCTATAGCAGTGAAGTCAAGTTGAAGAGAAGTACAACATTATACACACCACACGATTGTAGAGCACCACAGATAATAAATGTAAAATAACCTGAAGGAATTTATAGACTGTTTAGGTTTTGAGCAGGTTCTAGTGGTGTTTGCATGCTCTAATGGAACCCAGAGGGGGTGCAACTAATGGGCGGCTAACACCAGTAACAAACACCAGTTACAGGAAAGTTGCACACCAGCAGGATGAAATACGGCTCACACAATGCACTTGATCAAATTATCATTAATTTGCCAGTTGATCAAATATAGAGCCTTAGCCAGACACCCAAATGAAGCATCAACCCCAGTGCTTCGCCTTCAAACAAGGCTTCGTAAGGGGGGCAATAAACAGAAGACACTCAAATTATTTTATAGTCCCCACTAATGACGTAAAACAAGTACAACTAATTAGCACAAATGTTTCAAGAATAAAAATAAAACAGGAAACTTGATACTGGGAGCCCCATGAATTGTCTTTGAAAGTTACGGCTGATCACAGTACCTGGCCAGGATATAGGAATCTTACTTCGAGAGGGTTCCTTCAGTCCTACATAACATGTAGGAGGAGGAGGAGAAACTCCAAAGGAAAAAACAGAATGGGACCGGCCTAGGACAGAAGGCCCTGCAGCACAGCGAGGTCAAAACCAGCCCTCCGCCTAGAAGCAATGTCCAGACTGTAATGCTTGGTAAAAGGTATGGACAGAACTCCGGGTTGCTGCTACGCAAATGTCTGCTGCAGCAACGTTACACAGAAAAGCTGCGGATGCAGCCATGTCCCCAGTGGAATGACCTCTAACAGACTCCGGCAGAGGTTTGTCATACTTCTGTTAACAGAAGCGAATGCAGTTGGCTAACCGCTTGGAGACAGCTTTCCCCAGGGATTTGGGAGTGAACGAAACAAAGAGCTAATCTTCCTTCGAAAATCTTTGGATCGATGGGTATAGCACCTGAGAATACGGTGCACATCCAAGGAGTGAGGGAGCGCCTCACCTTTATTCACGGGAGTCGGGTAATAGACCGGAAGTTCCCCCATCTAGTTCAGTGTGAACTCTGACACCACCTTAGGTAAAAACTTAGGATTTGTTCAGAGAACCACCCGGTCCCTATGAAAAATCAAATAAGGCTTCTTGTGCACAAGAGCTTGAAGCTCAGAAGTTCTTAGAGTGTAAGAAACCGCAAGTAAAAATAGTGCTTTCCAAGAAAGCGCAAGTCACAGCTCATTGTTGGCTCAAAAGGAGGAAAATTGAGTTTCTCCAACACAAAATTTAAATCCCAAGGTGGTGTAGGGCTGCAGATGGGGGATTTCAGATGGAGAATCCCTTTCAGAAAGGTTTTTGAACCTGGGTTTGCCAGCCACTTGCTCATGGTATGCCGAAATGGCTGATAAGTGGACCTTCAATGAACAGTAGGAAAGACCCGAATCTGAAAGCTGAAGGAGGTATTCCATAATCTGCGGGGCAGGACAAGAAAAGGGGTCCCAACCTTTGGACGCTGCCGAAATGGAGAAATGTTTCCGCTTCAAGGATGAAAACAGTTCAGTGGCAATCGCTGTGGAAGTCTACCACGAGGTTAACTGACACGAGGTGATGGCGGCAAAGAACTGGGGGGCAAGCATGGGGACCGCCCACTATACAGGGTCACGCTGACATCAGTCATGTGATGTCAGGTGGGCGGTCCCCTGTCAGGTATTGCTGGAAAAGTCTGCCGTGCGGTCCAGACTCCAGGTGGCGCTAGTCCTACATGTTATGACCTACTGAAGGAACCTCTCTCGAAGATCTACTGTTACAGTAAGTTCTTACGTAACTGTACTTTCCCTTTCCTCCGACATTATGAAGCATGAATTTAAATGCATTTTTTTTCAAAGAATTAGGAAGTTTGAATTGAAATGTTGATTAAGATTTATGACTTTTTGTAATAACCTATAAAATATGGATTCACGTATAGGTTGTTTGCCATTTCTGATTTACCCATTTATTTTGTGGCCGTTTTATTTTTATTCTTTAAACATTTGTGCTAATTTGTTGTATTATTAGTGCACTTGTTTTACGTCATCAGTGGGGACTATACAATGATTTGAGTGTCTCCTGTTTATTGCCCCCTTACGAAGTCTTGTTTGAAGGCGAAACACTGGGGTTGATGCTTCACTTGGGTGTCTGCTTAAGGCTCTGTATTTGAGCAATTGGCAAATAAATAAGTTTATCAAGTTTATTGTGTGAGCTGTATTTCATCCTGTTTGTGTACAGCTTTCCTGCAGTCAGACATTGAGCAGGACTGCAACGGACCAGATTGGGGGTAGTGGTTATAAGGGGAGCTAGGATTTCATGTTTTAAAATACTAAATTGTTTGGATAAGATGAAATGGGATGATCAGGGTCAGTGGCTCAGCAGGTTGCACCCTTGCCTCTGAGGCCAGGAGGTCAGAAGACTGTGGGTTCTATTCCCACACCAGGCACTTGGATTAAATCCCAATACTGACATTGTAGTACAGCATCAGGGGGGTGCTGCACTCCTGAGGTGTCGTCTTTTGGATGAGACGTTGGACCAGGGTCCCATCTGCCTGTTCTGGTGGTAGTTCAGGTGACTGTTAAAGATCCCATGGCACTTTTCGAAAAGGAGTAGAGGAATTTCCCTGGTGTTCTGGCCAAATTTCCTCCATTCACTAAAAATACCACCAACAGCTTAATCTGGTTCAATGTCAGTTGGCATACATCTGTATCCCCTACCCCGGGATGAGGCTGAAAACGGGCAGAATTGTCTAGTCCTCCTTTCCTGGTCAACAAAAACTAAATTAAATAAACCTTCAGTTTAAGTGCAGTCGAACTAGAAAGGCACACATTTTCGTTGGGGGGTAGGGGCTTAGTACATTTTGCGCCTCCTGTGGCCTTTTCAAAATGGCGGAGAAGATTTAGAATGAGATTTCAGTAGACTGCCTCACTATGTGAATGCCACTTGTTCTTTTATTGGATTAGCTGAAGCTGAAATTACCATTTTAAATTACATTTGGTGGGGTGCAGGGGGCGAAGCACCCCGATTATCACAGATAACATGGTTTCAGCATTAAACAAAAAAAAGGGAGTCTTGCTACAAATGTCATTCACCATATTGCCACCATTGCTTGAGAGGCGGGATTTACACTAGCACTAGAGGTAGAATAAGGGGTGATGTGATAAAGCAATTGGCACCATGATAACGGTAACCCTGTGGGACTAGCTCCAGAAGGAAGCGATGGAAATGTGGAGTGTTTTGTCTTATAAACTCAAGTGTGACAAGGTCCTCCTAGAGCTGTGGTGTCCAGCCTTTTCTTGGACATGAGCCACAACAATAGATTTCATCGTGAGCCCTGTACCTTACTCGTACAGTATGTAGCCATATTTAGGTGGTAAAATATTTAAACTATTCAGTATTTAACTAAATTATTCATTAGTTTATTGTATAATTTTGAAATGGCTCATAAATTAAGAAAAATAGTTCTTTTTATTTTATTGTATGTGTGTTCACTGGGGTTCTCAAGAGCCACATCAGACTGCTTTCTGAGCCACATGTGTCCTAGAGAATAGCATTACTTATTACATCTTTAATTTACTGAGGAAGGAGTCATGAGGAGTGGACCTCATAGGAGAATTAGCATGCCTGGGAGGGACAGGATACTGGGCCATTAGTTCCTAGAGGATCCTGCTACTTTTGGTTTTCTTCTCCATACTGCCAAAGTCTGTATCATTTGTTGGTACTGTACCACTTCCAATTAAACAGTGGCTGAGCGGGGTGCTATGGATCACACCTACCAACTGGACGTGCAAAGGGAGAGCTCCACAAATCTACAACATAGAAGCCAAAAACTTTGCTTTTAAACATCAAAGGTTGGAATTTGCTACCCAGAACTCGAATCCTTACACTCAGTGGAACTGATCAATATCAAACTTGTACTATGGGTCGCATCCTTGAGCCAGGACAAAAAATCCACCGCCAACAGATCCAGCATCATTGGCAGACTCTCAACTACAATCGGGGTCTGAGCCCCCATGGACGGCCCTTCAGAAGTCAATGCAGGCCATAAACCAAAAAATAGAATTTGCACTGTACCGTATGAACGAGCAAGATGTAAAGATTGATTTGGCCATGAAAACAGCTAGGGTTGCAGAGTCAGTGGCGACCAAAGCACTGGCCTCTACTTTGAAATTGGCCCAAGAATACTTGCAACTGCAATATAGACTGGAGTAGTTGGAAAACACTCAGAGGGTCCAAAACGTGCGCATCGTGGGGCTACTGGAGAACTCCAAGGGGGACAATCTGTTAGACTTTCTGAAGGACTGGCTACCATCTACTTTAAACTTAGCAGCAGATCTCCCCCCAACCAGCTTCTTGAGGGCTTACTGGGTCTCTCCAAGGGTCACCAGGAGTCAAGGTGAAGCACCGAGAACCATTCTGTTGGTAACCACCGGTGCGACTATGAGGGACATTATCCTGCAGGCCGCCAGGAGATCGGGAGCATTGACCTACCTAGGCCAGATAATTCATCTCTTCTCGGATCTCTCGTTTGCTACCCGAGCACAACGCAAACATTTTGATGAAGTACAGGCAAAGCTCTGGAGCTTTGGCATCGCGCATTCCTTGCTGGTGCCTGCTCGCCTCAGGATCAATCTTCTATGGAGGACAATCCTATCAGTTCACCAATCCGGAGGAGGCAGGGAAAAAAGGTTGAACATTTTGGCAGGGAGTTTGCCTGTGCGACTGCAGAGGATTCTGACTCGGACCAGGACACTTGAAAATTGCTGGGTGGACTGTTCTCACAAGTACTATGTGGCACTGTATTGTAATGTAATGTTTATTACTAAACCGTAATGTTTGTTCCCTAAAGGGCCTACCAGTTGCCTTGAGACATATCAGTTAAAAGTTACAAAATTCAATAATATAATATTAAAATCAGGGTCCTGAGTTCTGAAGGGGGCAATGTTTAATGGCAGCTAAGAGGCTGTGGTTTAGCTTGACTTTATTGTTCGTTTTACTATAATATCGAGGAGTCATATGGGTATTATATTTAAGTTGTTGCGGGGGCGTGGGAGAATGTTGCTGCATAGTAAGCTTTAGTGACTGTCCCCGGGCCTCGTGGGCTGCAATTCTTTGAAATAAGGATTAGGCTCCTCAGTCTGATATTAAACCTTCTTAAACTAAAAAGTTGCAGTGAAATATATTTGTTTTCTTATATTTCTCTCCTTTTGCACTGAATAGGAATCAATATAATATATTTTGTTGAAAGGGAGTCACTTCAACACAGGCGGTTGAGTCTATATGTTTGTTCAATAGTTTGATCGGTTTGACCACCCATAGTATGTAGGGTGCAGCATATCATGGACATCTTTTTTATGGACTGTAAAACTAAATGGTATATCCCCACATTCGTAAAGTTGATTATATAGACTAAATATCCTCATTACTCAGTGTATCGACTGTGACACTGTTGAGCTCTTGGGTGTGAGAATTGTATGTAATTGTTTTATTACTAAAACAATAAAATATAATTAAAAAAACACTGGCTGAAACTGTGACTCATAATGCAGTGGACTGCAGACGGTAACGTGCTGAATATTTGGTTGATTTTTATTGTCTGGGATTTCCTATGCTGTTACATAGAGGGCCTTCAAACAGTTCTCAACTTCTGGAAGAGCAAACCACCAATGTGTGTCTTGTTCTGATTTTGGACTTTATCACTGAGAGGTAGCATAGCATGTACATTTCTGTCATTCAGTTCTATGGATCCAGCTAAGGTTCATGCAGGTTATCTATTACAGTATAGAGGAGCACAGCCTTATATAGTAAAAGGGGGTAAGGAAGGTGAAATGATAGTCCCTCAGATTCTGATGTATGTGGCATAATACGAACAGGTGGATGTATTGCATTCCTGTGCACTTTAGCTAATGCAACTGTGACATAGAATAGCAAGGAAAACGCAATAAAAGTCAAGTTACATAAAAAAAAAGTCTGAGCAGGGGATTGGAGGTGGCTGCTTTTCCTAAGGGCTTGGCTAATTACTTGCTCGTTGTGGATAGAATCCTATGTTTCATTTTAATTTGTCTTGGAGGCATGAAAAAGTCTGGAGTGCGGAGGCATCCCCTATGGACCTCTGCCTGTCTCACAGTGGAGTATCTGTTCATAAGCAAATTGGCAAGTTTGAAGATGGAAGAGTGGTGCAGGATAGTGTTTGTACTTAATGTGCATTGAAGATCATCAGGCCATGGAAAGAAGTAATATATGCAGCTCAAATAGCAGTTCATTTTCTGCATGCCAGCTGTTGATAGAGCAGTGATACAGGACTGCAAGCAAAACACAGTGACTGGTCTGATATGCAGTCAGGCCGTCTGCCCTGTGCCTGTAGTCATGGAGAGGAGTGTTTGAATAATGATGTCCCTGCACGCACCGCTACTGAGCCGACAGCAGCACAGAATGTTGGGCAGGTGGTGTTTGTCTGTATTACAGGCTTAGACTTTATGTCAGATGCTTAACACGTGCATCAGAGTCTAGCTAAATTATTTACCTTGGGGTCCTTGCCTTCTCATTTTGGGGAGCTTTTAATTGGATTCACATTACTGCCAGTATTCTTCGGGTCCGAGCAGATTTGTGGTTTGAATAACCATTCAAAGGACCCACATAAGTAGTTTCAAAAACATACTCTGTTCAACTATTACAGTTCACTAGCAGACACTTTTTTTTTTTTTAATTTTCTGTTTATCATGCCCCCTTCTATGCTGCAGCTGAGCCACTCCCTCAGAGTCCTCCAAGGTACCTGTAGCTAGGCATACTACTGGACTTCCCCCTTGTACTATGCCTCTTGCTGACTCAGTTTGCCCCCCTGAGGTGGAGAAGGAGAGAGCACCCCCTTTCTGCTCATGCTAACTGAATGAACTTTCATCAAGCAGGGTCTATGTGTTTATGGGTTTGGTCCTGTCTGTGGTACTGGAGGCTGTCGTCGGTCCAGCTACGGGGTTTTCCCCATCGTTTCTCCCATCCCGAGGCGTGGCATACCGCGGAGTTCAGGGAGCATGTGCCGTGGGCGTGCTGCCGCTCCAGATCTTGGCCGACGTCCTCCCCTCCCACAGCGCCCCCCGAACTGCACTGCCACATGTAGTCACCCAGTTGGCAGTATTGCAGTGGGGACAGTGACCCTCCCTCCCTGGATGAGGAGCACGTCACTGAGACACTCAGTCCTCCTCCCCCAGGCCAGCCCCCAACAACCCGTGCTCATTCCCAAACATGGGTCACCAGCGTCGCGAGTGGTAGTGCTGTCATTGCACTAACGGGCTGGCTCTAGAGGACACTTTTGAATTGCACTTGTTTTGCAGTAAGCTTTGCCAGCTTGTCAACAAAATCTGTATGAGAGCGTTTTGTGGATTTTATGTATTCATAATTGTAGCATGCTTGTTATGACATCACCATGTTTAACTTGGCCAGTGACTGTGATGTCATGTAAAAAGGCAGTTGTAAGGTCAGTTGGAGACAGTTAGGTGTATGTGGGAAAAGACAGTGAAAGAAGTACTTGCTAATGTAAAATACCTAATAGACTGTTAATGTGACAAAGTTAAGTGCTATCACTGTAAACATAAGGGTTTAAACATAAGGGTTTCAAACACTGAATATTACTAGGGTAAGCCATCATCTCTGTCCCAAGGGAAAACATCTAAACACACCAGTCATTGCAGTGAAATAGTGCTATGGGGGGTTGCATAAAACAGCAGGCACCTTGGTTTACATAACAGTCAAATAGTCTTGTATTAGTGTTGGTGCTTCCACTCAAGAAGACGCCTGTATTTTTTATTATTTTACTTAAAAGTTTGCCCGAGGCAAGAATATCTTAGAGAATATGTCCCTCCATTTAGCCAAACCCGTAAAATTTAGACTGTGTCAGCATCAGGACTCGTCAAACGTTTGCCTGGCTGAGGCCACCCACAATGATGCACTTCATTGCATCTGTATAGTGAGTGTGGCATCATATTCCTCAGTTCTTTCTCTTCTGCTTGTGACTTAATGTCAGACTGAAGGAACGCTCCGTGGATACTGTATTCCGGCACTTCTCTGCTGTTTTGTCATTTTTTTTCTTTGGTTGTTGACATTTAACTTTGAACACTGGGGCCTGTGTTTTCAGTTCCCTGCTTTATGATGTGGGTGGTCCACAGCCCTTCCTCTCTGCTGCTGCTTTGGTGTCGCTGCTGACTCTTTCACATGCCACTGTTGGTCTTCCGTCCATGATTAGTGATGTCCCACCTGTGGTTTTGTGTTTTCCATTCATGCTTATTCAGTAATTGGTCTCTCGTTCTTGGTGCCTCCTGAGTGGGCCTCCCTACTGTCCTGCCTCCATTGATGTTTTTTTTTGTTCTGTCTCTGTGGATACCACTGCTTTGACAAAGGGGGTGAGATCAGCCACTTTGGCCTGTGTCACCATTCTGACCGCCCTTCAGGACATCAGGTAGGTTCCTGGCTTTTCGCTTCGTCCCCATGTCTACTGATGACATATATGTAGTTTTTTGCTTGGCTTGGCTGCATTGATGCTCTTGGCTGCAAGGGGGTTCTCTGCTTCACCCACAGAGCCTGTTCGTGTTTATTGTCACCACTTCTGGTGTCATCTTCTGTGCTGGTTGTCACTGGGCTTTGCCCTATAGATGTTTCTGTTTTTTGCAGTGTCCTCTGTTTTGCACAGTGGCTACTTTTCATCTTTGTCTCCATGCTTACTGTCAGTGTCTACTCTGGTTGTTGCCTGGTTTTGCCTCCACCATGTTCTGGCTGCTTGCCCTGGTCTCTGTTAGCTATCAGATTTTTTCTGTGGTTTGTCTTTGCCTTATTTGCCATCTGTCACCGACTGTGCTTGTCACCAGGTTTTGCCTTTCAATGGCCTTCCTTTCTGGACAAGTCCTTGTTGCATTCTCATTGGCTTTCCTATCATCATTTGGCACAGGAGTTTTCTTGCTCTCCGGCCTGAGGGTCTTGTCTGGTTTTGTGTAGTTGTGACTCCTGCGTTCCAAACTTGTGCCTTTGTTCTCTGCTTTATCAGTGCTCCCGTTGCTTACTGACTTGCCTTTTTGACCTGCCTGGTTAGGGGTCTTATCCGCCTCTTCTCTCTGGCCTCCCTCCTGCATATTATTGCGGTACTGTTTGGTAATCATTCTGCAGTTATGGCTCAATGGAAGGAGGTATTCTTGAAGAAAATAGTTCAATCAAGGAGATTCTCAGAAAGATCTACTGTTATGGTAAGCAACTGAACTTTTCATTGAGGCAGAAATTGTCTTGGTTACAATAACGTCTTTTCTTGGCAGTGACCTAGTGATCATAGGGGAGAAAAAGGCGACCCCACATGCATTTCATTTGTTAAACCAGTGCCTTTAACTTCTGGCCCATTTCACACAGACCAGACTCCAGTTTGTCGCTCCTGCACTTATGATTGAAATGTAAACAATCCAAATAGCTGAGGATAAAGTCAGGTGCAAATAGTTAACTTTTGTTTGATTAACAACAACCCTTTTAATTGCGATAAGTACTGATCTTTTGTCATGACATTCAGAGATCCAAGTGCACATGTATTGCAATGGAAGTTGTTCTCTGAGGTCATATTCTCTTTGTCCATAACCCTGGTGAACTCCCCGGTTACACCTGGCAAAAATCCTCAGGACTGGGTACCAAATCTTACTCAGTAGGCTTTTACTTTTGTTTTAGATGCCTCTCACCTGTGAAGCGACATTACACAAAAAGCTGGTGATACATGGGGAGGCCCAAACCCTTTCTTTTCAGCGCAGCTTACTGTGCCATTGAGAACAGATGGTAAATTTATTTACCCCATGCATTCTCTTGCACCCTCAGGATCCAGCCTACACCAAGGCAACCCTGGCAGTGGGTATAAACCCCTTGGGTGTTTCACTCATCCTGGATCAATGATCGACCTCACAGCAACTCTGGCCAAACTCTGCACATTCCGTTCAGTACTTGCTGCTCCCCTTTCATCACCAACAAACTTTTAACCCCCATTCTCCATTGGAACACATGGTATACTCTCTTTGCCCACATGGAATGCATCTTCCAGACTGAGGACGCGTTCCCCCCCTCCATCCTGCAAGTCCTTACCAGGGCAAATACTGAAACCTTTCTGTTAACACTGCTCAATTCAGGCTCTGAGATCACTATGACAACCCCTATGACAACCCCAAGCTGTCCAGTCCTTGAATGCTCATTGTTGGATCCTCTTGACATGGAGCAGACCTGCTCTTGGCAGCTAAGCCAGCAGGAGCACACTGGAAGGGCCCTGTGAAGACTGTCACATTTACATACCGTTTACATTTACATACCATGCTTCTCATTCCTTGGATTGGGTCAGCCCCAAAGTCTGTTGAGCAGCCCCTCGGGGGGGCACCTCACAGTCCCTTTTCACTGTGTTTAGAAACATAGAAATTGATGGCAGATAAGGACTGATAGGCCCATCCAGTCTGTCCATTTTCCCTACCAACTGCAGAAGTGCAAACCCTACTTGATCTCCGGCTTTACCTTCTCGTTCCTATTGCTAGGGTTCCCCTATGCCCGTCCCATGAATTTTTGAATTCCCCACTGTGTTTTCCACACCACCCCCACTGGGAATCTATTCCATGCATCCACCACCCTTTCCATGAAGAAATACTTCCTTACATTACCCCATAGTCTACCTCCTTCCAGCCTCATGTCATGCCCCCTCGTTTCTGCACATCTCCTTTTCTGAAAGATGCTATCCTGTGGTACCCTGTTTATGCCCTTTAGATATTTGTAGGTTTCTCTTATATCTCCCCTGTCTCTCCTCTCCAACAGGGTATACATACTGTGGTCTCCCAGTCTCTCCTCATATGACGTGATGCAGGCCCTGCACCATCTTTGTTGCCCTTCTTTGAACTGCCGCCATCCTGTCTGTATCCTTGTGGAGATACAGCCTCCAGAACTGGACACAGTACTCCAAATGAGGCCTCACCAATGATCTGTGCAGTGGCATCACCACCTCTTTTCTTCTGCTGGTTATACCTCTTCCTGTGCACCCCAGCATCCAACTGGCTATCCCCACAGCCATGGCACATTGTTTGTCCAACTTTAGGTCATCAGATATGATTACCCCCAAATCCATTTCCTGCTTGGTGACCATCAGTATTCCCCTCCCCCCCCCAATATCATGTAATCCTCCCCAGGCTCTTGCACCCCAAATGCATGATTTTGCATTTTTTCACATTGAATCTCAGCTGCCACACTCCAGGCCATTCCTCCAGTTTACCTAAATCCCTCCTTATCTTTTCCACTCCTCACAGAGTGTCCATCCTATTGCAGATCTTAGTGTCATCTGCAAAGTTGCACACTTTCCCTTCCAGACCCTTCACAATATCACTTATGAAGACATTAAACAGGACTGGCCCCAGAACTGATCCCTGTGGCACCCCGCTGGTCACCCTCCTTTCCTCAGATTGACTTCCATTTACCATCACCTTCTGTCTTCTATCACTCAACCAGTTCCTAACCCAGTTTACCACCATGTGACCCACTCCCAGGCTGCCCAGCTTGTTCACAAGTCTTCTGTGTGGAACAGTATTGAAGGCCTTACTGAAATCCAGATAGGCCACGTCCACCGCTCCCTCCAATACACTTCCTTAGTCATCCAGTCAATTAAATCAATTTGATTTGTCTGACAGGACCTTACCGCTGTGAATCTATGCTGTCTCGGATCCTGTGCTCTGCTGGATTAAAGGTGTTCCACAGTCCTTTCTTTAAGTACTCGAATGAGCGGTCTCTGACCAGCTATCAGAGTACCTTCTGAAGCACAACCTACTGTGTGCTCAGCAACACGGGTTCTGGAAAAACCATTCCACCATTACTGCCCTGGTTGATTTCACCACCCAAATCTGCAGTGCCTTTGATGCTGGTCTTGCAATGGGGTCTATCTTTATTGATCTCATAAAAGCATTTGACACTGTCAACCATCAAATCCTCCTTCAGTACCTGACCTCATTAGGTCTGTCCAGGGACACGGTCACCTGGTTCAAAAGCTATCTCTCCTGCAGGACACAATGCGTCAAAGTCAGTGGCGCACTATCTGAACCCATGAAGGTGACTCTTGTAGTCCCCCAAGGCTCGATTTTGGGCCTGCTACTATTTAGCCTTTTCATTAACCCTCTGCCTTCCGTCTGCCAAACCCATATCGTGCTATATGCAGACGATGCGGTTATCTCCGTAAGTAGTAAATACCTACCAGCCATCACCAGTGAACTCGAAACAAACTTCCACAAGCTGGAAGCATGGTTCTCTGCCAATAAACTTCTGCTAAACTATAAAAAAACCTAAGAGCATGCTCTTCTTGCTTCTGCAGAACAAGAGGAAACTCATAATACAGAGTCGCAATGGGTACAATCTGGAACAGGCTGACACCTTCAAATACCTTGGGATTCACCTGGATACCACCCTCTCCTATACTGCTCATGTGGATCACGTCATTAAAACTGCCAATGCAAAATTAGGTGTCCTGCATCGACACCGCCATTACATAACCCCAGAGGCCCTAAAACTGGTCACCTCATACTCAGTACTGTCTGCCATTGACTACAGCCTGATAATCTACAGCTCAGGCTCCAACACTGCCCTAAAAAGGGTAAAAATGCTTCTGAACAGAGCATGCAGGCTGGTCCTGGGTGCATACCACCAGACACACACATGTGACCTCTGTGAAGAAACAGGATGGCTACCCCCTCCAATCAGGGCCCAATTCCAGGCCTGCCTACTGACAAAGAAGGCATTACTCGGGCTTACTCCTGTATCTGCCTTGTGGCTCTTCAAATTAGACCAACCAACTATCAATACACAGAGGGCTTTCAGGTGTGGGCTCGTGGTACCCTTTAAGCGTACTCCAGTTGCCCAAAGATCCCTGTCTTTTATAGGGCCTAAATGGGCAAATGACCTTCCACCTGGACCTCCTAGAATGCAGTAAGGTTGGCAAATTCAAAGCTGGTCTTCAGTCGCACCTAGCTGTCTCTCGAAAATGTGAGTGCCCCAACATAACCTGAACCCACTACGCACTCCAGAATCACCCTTAACACCCAAGCTATTTCTGTAACAAGGACTTACTTAAGATAACTTCCCCAACCCCTGCTGTTCCATCCACCTCCTTTTTTAGTTTTTTCCCCCTGCCCCTCCTGCATGCTATCCCTCCTACTACCTGCCCCTTAACATTCCCCTCCTCACCCCGCCCCACACCATATCCTCGCCCACCACCCTCCTCCTCAAACCCTCCCCACTCTCACCCTCCCACATTGCTTCCTCCCACGCCCTTTCCTCTCTGCAATGTCCCCCACTCTCTAGCCCCCTTACTCCTCTGCCTCCTTCCTTCCTGCACACTCCCATCACTCCTGAACTAAGCCTCCTTAGGCTGCCACCCTTCACTTCTTGAACAAAGCCACTCTCTGGCTGCTTACTCCACCCTACCCCTCTATCAAGATATCCCCTGGCGTCTCGGGCTGTCAGAGCACCTAACCCTAAGCTGCCTGGTTTTGCTTACATCATTTTTCTCCTCCCCTCTTGTTACAAATGACGAAGAAATTGTCTAGCGCATTACTAGTAGTTGGTGGTAAGGATTAACTAATTTATACCAAGGTAATATCCTCCTTCAAATAACTTGATTATCTGCAAACTCTTTGGAACCCTGCTGTATGTAAATGGCATCTCTGTACACCTCCATGTAGATATTGTCTTCTCTGATACTCATGTCTTCAATTGTTCTTTGTTTTTTGTTTGCACTGTACTATACCTGACGTGGAACATTTGTAAATGAGCCTTGGCTCAAAGGTTTTTAATCCCAAACTGAAACAAATAAAATTAAAAAAAAGTAGTGATTCCATAATTTTTCCCACTGTTGAGGTGAAGCTGATTGGTCTATAGTTTCCAGCCTCCTCTCTACTCCCACTTTTGTGAAGCGGGACTACATCTGCTCTCCTCCAGTCCTTTGGAATGACTCCTGTATTGAGTGATTTGTTGAGCAGGGCTACCAGTGGTGCTGCCAGCACCTCCCGTAATTCCCTTAGTATTCTAGGATGTATACCATCTGGTCCCATTGCCTTGTCCACTTTCAGTTTTGTGAGTTCTTTTTGGATTCTCTCTTCCATAAATGGACTGGTATCTACCTCCCTCCCATATCTGCTCATGTTGCCTAACTGTGGTCCCTCACCTTCTCCTTTTGGTGTGAATACAGAAGAAAAATAGTGTTCAGTATTGATGCTTTTTCCAGGTCCCCTTCCACACACTCTCCTTCTTTTCCTTCAAGCCTTACATTCTCACCCCAGAAATTCTCCAGTATTCCTAATTATACTGTGAACATAAGAATTAAATCCAAATCCTATACTGTGATATGCTGGCTGGCACCTTTCTGCTGTGGTAAATCCTACGATATACCCACGGCAAAGGTGCCAGTCAGCTGTATCTCCAAAATCCATCCGACACCCGTAGTTGGCATCGGAAAACCGCCATCTTGAATCCCTGCAAAACGACTATCTCCCATCACATACCCACCATGCATTGCCATGCTCCCATTGTCCCACGACTCCCTCGCAACCAGAAACCAGGTTAAAACAAAAGTTTAAATTCCCCGAGTCTGAGCAGCGACTTGTAAACAACTAGTAATCTTCAGGAAGAGCGAGACGGAGTGGCGGCATTCAGGAGACAGCTTGCAGGTCCAAGACACTGTTTAAACCATCTGTGTCATCAAAAACAGACTGCCACCATCTGATTTCCCCGCTAACCTCCAGAACAGCTGAAGTGCAAACACCTAGGTAAGAAAAACTACACTTGGCACCAAAACGAACTATAAAAGTAAAAAAAAAAAAAACATTTTGCCAGACAGTACCTCCTCTGTGACAGCCATACAGGAGCTCTGAATAAAATCCATTGCTGCCGTTACATTTTTGACCAAAAGCACTGCATTACTAGTATTTACTGTGCACGCTCTTAGTCATTACCCGATGCTCGTTATTTTATCTTCCGACACCATTACTTGGCAAGGAGTAATTTCATTCATTTTTTGGGCTAGGGGTGTGTGTGTGTTTGCTGCACATGCGCAGAAGCACCACAGCCCTGGCAACCCAGAACTAATTTTTCTGGCACAGCAGTAAACTAAAGAAAAATAATTCAAAATAAAAACACTTTTTCTGTATTTTTTTGTACCAAACAATACAGTGGGACATTGTATAATGGCAATAAACCACAACAGGGTGTAGGTTATGCTGGGATTTACCATGGCTAGCCTGGATTTGACCACTCAGCCTGCGGCCACAAACCACGCCAGCCATGGTAAATCCCAGCATAACTCACACCCTGCTGCAGTTTATTGCTTAACTCTTGCAGTGTCCCTTTAAGACAGAACTGCCCGGAGAGAATGGAACATATGCTAAAGAGCAGAATGCCATTAGCTTGTGCCGTTTTGAAATGCTGCCTTGGTCAACTGCCCGTATTCTAATACCTCAGATTTTTTCTCTCCGCCTGCAGGTCAAGACACCCTGGGAGATCTCTCCCTCTCACAGTCATTCCTGACATATTTCTTCATTAAATACTTAAGTATTTCATGATATTTTTCCATTTACTGCCTTGGTTTATTGTTTATATATTTTAAAACCTTGCTTTTGAGTGTATTTATATTTCTTTTCGATTCCTTGCAGTTCACAGGAACCGGAGGGGAACCGAGATTTGTTTAAACTTATCCAGAGTTTTCATTTAGTGCTCCAGTTACTAATTGGGTTATTTTTATTTAATTTTGGGATATTTTGAACCGAGTTTATCGGTTCCATTACCCCGGTTCCCGAGCCGACCACAACCGTGAAGTTTTACTATTTTCTCTGTTCCGGAACCGACCGCAACCAATAACTTTATTGTTATATTTACTGTTTGTGGTTACTGTTTTCTTCAGATTTAACTTGAAAATGTCAGAAAAATCTAAGTGGAAAACAGGACCCCTGGGGTGCAAGTACTATATTAAATGTTCTGAAGTGTTTGCCAAGGCAGATAAACATGACTTACGTGTTATTTGCATTGGACAACACTACTTTACTGTTGATTGTGATATTTACAAGTCTTTCCCCCATTGAAAAACGTCAGGAAAGGCTGCAAAGAAAATTGGAAAAGGGTGCCACGGGCGCTGACCATTCCACACCCTTGAAAGCTGTGGGTGAAACCGCTAAAGCTTCTCATACCACCCCTGATACAGGTGAAAACTCTGGCAAAAGAGGCATTGAACTGGCTGACTCCCCGGTGCCTGCAAAGAAATTAAAAAAGACTAAACAAACTTGAGACCCCTGCTGGAATGCAACAAGGGGTTACTACAGTGTCTGCCAGTATGCCTTCGCCTGATGACATTGCACAGGCTTTAAAATCTATACAAGTGGTGCAGGGCTTGATCCCCCTCAGTCACCTGCTCAAGCCCTGACAAGGCAAGCAGCTGTCTCTGTTCCTCCTCCACTCCAGAAACAATTGGGGTATGAGGAACAAGAAGAGTTTGAGGTAGATGAGGGTATTGAACCTGAAGTCTCCCCTGAACAGGAGTTTGGTTCACCCCCTAGACCTACTGAGGATTATTCCTCACATTTTTAATTTGTCAGAAAAATTGTGCAGACTTTGGATCTTGCAACCGCTGAGGAGGTGCAAGATGAAAAAAGAACACGAGTCCATAGAGGTGATGGGGTTGACACCCACTAGAAAGTTGTTACTCCCTCCGTACAAGTTTTTCAAGAAATACATTATGGCTATACTTCAAATGCCTAATACGGTCTCTCCTATTGATAAGAAATCTGACAAAAAGTATCAGCTGGACAAGGCAGGCACTGAGTTTTCTTTTACTCACCCTGACCTCCAGGGTGTAGTTCAGCAGGCAGCCTGTGAAAGGGATAAGGTACCTCTGGCTTCATACCCTCCTGAAAAGGAATCCAGAAAAATTGACAACATGGCTAAAAAAAACAAAACACAAAAAAAAAGGCTACCTATCTGCTTCTTTTGCAATCAGACAAGCCAACTATCAGGCCTATGCAGCCCAGTAGCAGAAAGCCTTATGGCACTCCATGTGGGCTATGTCAGAGAAGGATCCGGCCAGCATTTCCTCAGACATAGCTAAAACTGCTAGACTGGAGCCTCTAAGTAGCAGCTTCAAATGGTAGCAGATACTAATGACACTGCTGCCAGGTGGATTGCTGGCACAGTAGCCCTAAGGAGTTTTGCCTGTCTTAGGGCCACTAACCTGACTCGGAGTCAGGACACCCTGGCTAAGGCCATGGATTTTCCTGTGGAGAAGAACTCCATATTTGGTGAACAAACAGAGGCTTACATGGAAAAGGTGGATGAATATAAAACCACCTTTAGAAATAATTCAGCAAAGGAGAAGCCCTCTTCCTCTTCCAGGCCCTATGGAAGGGGAGGTAAGGGTAGGTCTACGTACATGAGGCCTCCTTACCAGGCCCAAGTTGTACCTCAACAACTGCAATACCACCCCCAGCTGGCTGGCTATTACAGGGGTGGGGGCAGAAGGGGTTCCAGGCGTGGCTCCCAGGCTGGTCAAGTCCTGCCACAAACAAAACAAAACCCCTGACTCCATTCGTCGGGCTGCCTCCCAAGTACCTGTAGGGGGCAGAATGACTCATTACTTCCAGGCTTGGGAAAAACATTACCACAGACAAGTGGGTCCTGGTAGTAGTGGGTCAGGGTTTGTCTCTAAGTTTCAAATCCTGCTCTCCCTTAAGAACAAGGGTGTTCAGAGTATCTTCTCTCTCAGAAAGAAAGCTGCTAGAAAAGGAGGCACAGGCCCTGCTCTTATCCAGAGCAATAGAGCCTGTACCCATGCAAAAAGGAAGTTTTTTTTTTTTACTCTGGGTACTTCCTTACCACAAAGAAAAACGGGAGCAGCAGTCTATTCTAGACCTCAGACTGTTAAACAAGTACCTGGTCAAACCCAGGTTCAGGATGGTCACACTGGCAATGATTCTGCCAGCTTTACAAAAGGGAGACTGGCTAGCCTCTTTGGACCTGAAAGGTCCACATTCTCATAAGGGAGTCTCACAGAAAATATCTAAAATTCCGACTTCGTTCAGGGCACTACCAGCCTCGCATCAGCACCAACAGTGTTCACAAGGTGTCTGGCAGTTGTGGTGCCTCATCTAAAAAGGTTAGGTGTCTCAGTGTTTCTCTACTTGGATGACTGGCTAGTCGTGGGAAAGTCTCCCCAGCAGGTAAGGGAGCATCTGCAGGTAACCCAAGCCCTTTTTCAGTCCCTGGGATTCCTGATAAATGAGAAAAAGTCAGTCCTGCTCCCTGTGCAAACACTGCAATTCATAGGAGCAGAACTGAACACCATAGTGGGAAGAGCTTACCTACCTCAAGAAAGGGTAAGCAGCATCCTGCAGCTGGCTGGTTCGTTCAAAATGAACAGGCCAAAAACAAGAAGACAGTTTCTGCAACTCCTGGGCTACATGGCTACAGCAACAGACACAGTCCTAGATTCCAGGTCCAGATTAGGGACATTCAATTCCATTTCAGAGCACACTGGTGCCAGAGAAGGGGCACACTCTCAAAGCCAGTTCCAGTAACAAGGGAGTTACTGAAGGTACTTCAGTGGTGGATGAAAGGAGACAGCCTCAGAGAAGGAGTCCTCTTCCAACAAGAGTCTCCATTAGTGATCCTGACAACGGATGCATCACTACTGGGCTGGGGTGCCCATCTAAGAGAGCATACCACTCAGGGTACCTGGTCAAGTGCAGAGTCATTCCAGCACATAAATCTGCTGGAACTGTGCCTGGAAATCTGGGCATAGATTCTTCCGTACCCCAGCCATTGTAGCAAAATATAAAAATGTGGATCAGGGACAATACTGGCGAAAGTGTGAATGTGCCATGGCCAACCTGGAGCACATAATCTGGTCCTGCTGTTACCTTAAGCAATACTGGCAAGAGGTTGTAGAGGAATTAAGCCAGAATTGTTCACTCCAACATATATCGTAACAGCAGTAACCCCTACAGAGCTCAAACAAACTAGAGATGTATATAGGCAGACAACTCTTCTTTTGCTGGTAGCTAAAAAAGTGATAACTAGGCTCTGGCACACCACAAGAGTACCTACAAAACAGAACTAGAGATCACTTACTTATGAAGTATATAATTTACAACGTCTGGCGGCTAAAATTCAAGCTTGTCTCCCCGCATTTGAAATAAGGTGGCACAAAGGCCCACACCCTACCTGACCTGGTACCTATGTAAACTTGTCCTCCACCTGGCAGGAGATATTGAATTGAATCCTGGGCCTCTCAGTTGCAGAATCTCCTCCCCCTCCGACCCAACGTGGAACCTGACCAAAGGGTTGAAGATAGTTCAAATGAACATCTGCAGTCTAAGACCCAAATTGCATGAGCTCAAGGCCTGGTTTGATCTCTACTCTCCTGATATCATCGGAGTCACGGAAACATGGCTCAAACCCTACATACATACTCATGAGATAGACATCTCTGGATACACTGTTTTCCGGAAGGATAGAATAAACAGAAAAGGAAGAGGAGTGGTTATTTATGTATTGAACTCCCTTAATGCCCTTAATATCGGTCCATCTTGGTTGGATAATAGGATTTGAGTATCTTCTAATTAGCTTACCCTGGTGGGACCAAATCCATAACCACTGATGCACTCTACAACCCACCTAAGGTGGCTAAATGTGAACTGGAGTTCCTCACCAGGCAGTTGGCCAATAACCCTGTGGGGGAACTTATTCTCATGGGTGACTTTAACTTAAACTGGCTAAGCAATGCAGTTAGCAAATCCTCGCTATCTGATGTGTCCCTCACGCAGGTTATTAGTGAAACCATGAGGCCGAACACTAAGACTGGAAACCATACTCCTCAAGATTGGATACTGGTTAACCATCCAGACAGATGCAGAGCAGCTGGCCTGATGTCTGACTCTCTCAGCGATCATGCTCCCGTCTTTTGCATCTGGAGGAATAACTTGCCAAATATTCCCCCGAGGATTGTACTGGCCCAGGACCTGTCAAGATTTGTTCCCAATGATTTTCTTTGGGATCTGAGAGGGATATACTGGGGGGACCTTAATAATCTTGATAACATTGATGTTGCTGCCGATTGCTTTGCTCATAACTTCCTAAGTGTACTTAATAAGCATGCCCCACTTAAACAACGGAGAGTCAGTGGCAAATGTGCATACTGGCTGGATCAAGATAGGAGAAAACAAATGAAGCTCAGAGACAAGGTATGGGGCAACTACAAATGCTCAGGAGATCACGCTGATTGGCTATTATACAGGACTTTGTGCAATAGGTGTAAGAAAAAGCTTAAACATGCTAAAAGTGCCTACATCAGATGACTCCAAACCTCTAACCTGGCAAACCCAAAAAAGTTCTGGTCTCAAATAAATTGCCTCCTGAAGGGGCGCTCAGCTGAAGCTCCCCAGAGCATCACAGTTGAAGGCAACCTGATGTCTGATCTGGTGGAGTTAGCCAATGCTTTCAACAGCTTCTTCACTGACCTTGATAGATACATTGATCCCTCACTTAGCAACATTAACTTCTCTCACTTTGCCACCCACACTGTCCCCAACTTCCACTTCTGCCTGGTTACGCAGAAGGATATCCTCACCTTTCTAAACACCATCAAACCGGATGGCACTCCTGGGTTCGATAATCTGGAGTTTAAATTTCTGAAAATAGCTGCCCTGATTATTGTGGCTCCACTAAGGAACCTGTTTCACAAATCCCTCCTCCTTGGGCAATTCCCCACCAAATGGAAAATGGCCACCGTTATCCCTGTTCATAAAGGTGGTGACAAAGGCCAAATAGAAAACTACTGACCTATATCCATCCTCAGTGTGTTTGTGAAAACGCTGGAAAAACTGGTGCATAGACAGATTCTTGATTACCTTGAAACCCATAATCTGCTTACAGAGGTGCAACATGATTTCAGGAAAAACCATGGCACTGACACAGCCCTAGTCAAGTTCACCTCCGATGTACTTGGGGCTATGGATCAAGGTCTAGCCACTGGTTCCCTATTCCTGGATCTTACGAAAGCCTTCGATTTGGTGAACCACAATCTCCTTGTTACCTGTCTTCAGAACCTCGGACTTGATCCACTTACCTCCTCCTAGTTTCATCAATACCTCTGTGGAAGGAAGCAGCTGGTAAAATGGAAGGGTACAACATCTACAATTAAGCCAGTGCACCAAGGAGTCCCCCAAGGTTCCATCCTTGGACCCCTGCTATTTACTATTTTCATCAATAGCCTGCCAAAGCATTGTGGTGGGGCCAACATCCAACTGTATGCAGACGATGCCATTATCTATAGGAGTTCGAAGGACTTATTTCAACTAGACCAGAACCTCAATAAGGACTTCAGAGAGTTGGAAAAGTGGCTAGTGGACATGAAACTAGTCCTTAACCTCAATAAATCCAAGGCCATGCTTTTCGATACCAAACGGTTAGGAGCCAGTAGATCAAACCTCCTACAGATCTCATCGGCCAGCGGGACTCCACTTGAGGTATGCGCATCTACAAAATATCTTGGAGTGCACCTGGATCAGGAGCTAACCCTGAGCCCGCACATTGAGGCTACCACCAAAATCCTCCATCAAAGAATTGGCCTCTTATACAGACTTGGCGGATTCCTCTCCAGGGAAGCCCGTGATGTTATCACCACCGTACCATTCTCCCAGTGCTTCTATGGTGCTCCCATACTCAACCTCTTCAGGGCCCGGATCTCAACAAACTCAAAGTTCTTTATTATAAAATTGCCCGCTTTGCAGCCTCTTCCCACCCCCGTGATAACCACTGCAATGTTCTCATCTCTTTGAACTGGCCATCACTTGAGGCCAGGCTTGCATTCCCTACACTCTGTCTGACCTTCAAAACAGCCAAGCTCCCAGCTCCTTCTAGCCTAAATGGACTTCTCCTATTCAAATCAGCTAAACGTGACCTGAGGTCTACTGCCCACCCTGTCCTGGAAGTCCCCAGGACTCGAACCTGAGCTGGTGACAGGTCCTTTGCCAGTTCTGCCCCGTCACTCTAAAACAGTCTACCCGCAGCTGTGGCTAGCTGCTCTACTCTGTACTCATTCAAAACTGCCCTAAAATCTCACTTACTGGTAGTCAGTCAGTGTTGTTGCACTTGAATTGTTGGTTCCCCTTACATACCTTAGTCTGGACGGGTTTTGTCCTGTTTCTAATGCTACCTGTTCTCTTTTGTGTACTGTGATACTACTTATGTATGTACCTATGCGATTAACTGTACTACTTTTGTCTATTGTATGCTCTTGTGTCTCTTATCTGTAATTAATTCCGAGTCGCCCCTGAAAAAGGGACTTTGTTGTCTCAGTGGGCCTACCCAGTCAACAAATTTCCATAAATAATAAAAAAATAAGTGGATTATGTATCAATTGGACCACTATTTGGAATTTGTGCCTTAAACCCCTGGAGGGAAACAACAACCTGAAAAACAGGGAATGTGTCTCCCAAAGAACCTTTCTTAGCCATGAAGCATTGTAGCTATGGAAAAAGAAGGTAGAGGTGCCCCTTCTTTCCCCCTCACTTTGCTGACATTCCCCGCCCTGCTGACTCTAGGCTTTACCATGTCTTTCTTCTCTACTACCTATATTTCACACTTATAATTTCGGAGAACTATCATTACTACCTGTTACTTTTCTTAATCTTTTTTTTTTCTGTTTTGTCTGTATCTCTAATTTCAAATACATAACCAGGATTTGCAAGAAATTAGTATATTGTAACTATGAAATAATATCTGAGTAAGCTACAACCTGCATAATACTAGAAAGTATAGTAATACAGATGTTAAATGGATAATTACTTAAGGAAATGGAATGTCATCATGAATACATGTCAAACACAAAAGAAAACTGTACCGATAATGTATGAAGAGAGAATAATGTATGGTGCATTGTGAAATCCTTTATTTATGTCCTTTTCCAAAAAGAAAAAAAGTATTTAAAAAAATCTGCTGGAACTGAGAGCAGTGTTTCTAGCCCTGCAAACCTTTGCTTCCCTAATTTAGGGGAGGGTGGTACAGATCGGAACAGACAATACCACCACAATGTATTACATAAACAAGCAGGGAGGGACAAGATCCACTCCTCTGTGCACAGAGGCAATGAAGATATGGAGTCTGGCTAATTCCTTTAGTGCTTCTCTACATGCTGTTCATCTGCCAGGAAAGGACAACACCCTAGCAGATGCTCTAAGCAGGATCAATCACCCATCACGAGTGGGCCTTAAACAAGCAGGTGCTGGACGTAGTGTTCAGAAGGTGGGGCACCCCAGTGATGGATCCCTTTGCGTCCCACAAGAATCACCACCTGCCACAGTCTTGTTGCAGACCACCAACCAGGGGTACAGTCCCTCTGGATGCTCCGATTCTGGACTGGTCAGGGAGGCATCTGTATGCCTTCCCTCCTTTTACCCAGTTACTCAGAGTACTGATCAAACTCGTATCCCAGCCAGCATCAGTGATTTTGATAGCACCAGATTGGGCCAGGCAGCAGTGGTACTCTCTGCTGCTCTCCATGTCTGCGGCCAGGCCAATACTCCCAGGGTTGGTAGTGGTCAAGCTAACCTGGGCACAGCCCTCCAGGACACTGTAACCCCCCCTCTTTCCTTACTAGTGGCCAGAACAATACACAGTAATCACTTTCACAATACCCCGATGCACCACACAAGTACCCACACTGTTTGCACTTACCACCAGGGCTTTCCTCTGGCCTGGCCCTGGGGACCCCCTTGTAAAACAAGGTTATACACAGCAAATAATAGCAGTACAGTACTCTTGCACAAACTGGAACCACAGTCCGGGTAAATGCAAAAAAGAGTGAGATCTGATTTATTTAAGGGACTTGAACAAGGGAGTGGTGTAATCAGGTTAATTTGCTTAAAGGCTGTATCAATCAAACAGTTATGCATGCATTTCAGGGTCCATAAACAGTCACACACTCTGGGTACCCAGATTGAGAATGGTGGGCTAGCCAGGAACGTTGCAGCTAGTTGGGGCCCTGTGATGGAAGAAAACAACATGCACAACACAGACTATTTGTAATCCGGAGCTGGAGGGCTCAGTTTATGAAAAGAAAACAACACGACAATCAGATGACACACTTTTAGATTAGGCTATTGTTGCAGGGAGCTACTCTGATGATTACTCACAATACCCAAGACTGGACACAGGCTGGACAAAAATCGAGACAGCAGGTGGTTAATCTGGAGTGCCAGGAGAAGCAGAGCCCACACGAATCACCGAGGCATCGTTCCTGTTCAAGCGTGGAGCAGGGGGCTGATCTCCAGGCAGGTCTCTCGTTGATGGCTTTCTCTGTGCAGCGGGTAGTCTGGCTGGGCCAGTGGGGCACAGCCCAGGCCAAATGGAGACAAATTCGGATGCAGTCCGTTTTGGGCTGGATACAGCTTCCAGCAAGCAGAACACAGTTCACACAGTGTGGGACCAAATCACGATCCACTTTCAACACACAGCACATTTACATGTAAGGAAATTCCACTGTACCAGGCAAACTGCTCTCTGGTCACGATTGCTAAGTCTCGCACAAACCGGGGATTCAAAAGCAGCTGGAAATCCTGACAGGCCGATCACATTCAGCAAAACCTTCGGTCTTCTTCAGGTATGAACCTGGTAAAAAAAAAAAAAAAAATAGTGGCTTACTTCATTCTCACAAACTTGGATTTAGTCCAAAATAATTCTCTTCGCTCCCTCTCGGGCAGCAGGCAGACACGCAGGCCAAAACTCAGCCCCTTCATAGTTCTCCAATGCAAAACCACACAGAACTACTGCCCAAATCACTTCAGCTGTTTTCATTTCACTTCCCAGCTCAGAACTGACTGAAACAGCAGGCAGCTTGGGGATTTCCCTCAGATCCAAACGATTCGGTTGGCTAATCTGTCTGTTAGTCACAACAAAGGCTCCCCCTTCAGGTGCAAAAAGGCACCAAAGCACAAAACTACAATTCCTACAGATTTTGACTGTAGACAGCTCCTGTAGTCCGGCTCCATTTTAGGTCCCACCAGACTGATTGGTCCCGTTCGGCAGTTCTAGGCCACAATGGTGTGGATAAACAAAACAGTCCTTGCTGCAAAGAAGGCAGGTTAGACAAACTACATTATTATTGCTACTCTAATGAATGATCAGCAGACAGTTACATCTATTAACAGGGCTCCCTCTTCGCAGTTAACGACGGCAGAAACAGAGCACCTGGCAGCCCGGGCAGGACTCGAGCATGACAACACCCACCCCCCTCCCAGATTAATTATTACTGCAATCTAGGCAGCTCTTAAAGCAACAATACATAGAGGCTATACAGGCACTCTTTGGCAATAACGATTAACTGCTAAATGCAGGACACCAGCCTGGCAGTGAGCATTTAGGCAAGCTCATGGAACCCCCATTTGTAGGGGGGTTACACCAGGATATAGAATACTGAATGGGAGGAGTAAAGCTGGACACTACCTCTGTGGAAAGAGACCTAGGGATTATTATCTGTGACTCCCTGAAATAATCAAGCCAGTGTAACAAGGCCTACAGTAAGGCAAATGGGATGCTGGGTTATATAGAAAGAGGGTGTTGACAGCAGAAGGAAGGAGGTATTACTACCTCTCTGTAGAGCACTGGTGATGCCCTGAAACAGTGTGCCGAATTCTGGAGTCCTTACCTAAGGAAAGATAAGGACAGGCTGGAGACAGTGCGACCTAGGGCGACCAAAACTATTCAGGGCCAACTGGTAAGATCTTATGAGAATCGGCTTAAGGCATTGAACATGTACTCACTGGAGGCCAGCTGAGAGAGGGGAGATAATGACAGAGACCTTCAAGTTCCAGAAAAGAATAAACAACTGAAACTGCGAGGAACTGTTTAGTGTGAGTAGCGTATCAAGAACACAAGGGCATGAGTGGAAAGTGTCTTAGGGAGGTTCAGGAGGGAAGTGAGAAAGCTTTATTCTACGGAAAGGGTGGTGGAGCTGTGGAACAATCTGCCAGCTCATGCGGTGGGTGCAAAACCATCACTGGTTTCAAGCACGGCTGGGGAAGAGTGAAGGGCTTGGTGGTTGCTCAGGGTAGTAGCAGTAGGGTGGGGAGCATGGGGGTTGGATAGTGTGGGTTACAACTCTGTGTGGACAATAGGTCCTGGCTTTTTTTAGGGTTTTATGGGCAGACTGGATGGACCAGTGGTCTTTTTCTGCCATCGTTGCCTATGTTTCTACATGAAATGCTTCAGTCGTGCACCTGTCTTCAGGGAGGTATCTTTTAAACAGTCTTCCCTGAGCCAACAGAGGCTAAACCAAAATAGAAATGTAGACTACTGCTTTTAGGGTGGTTGGGGGTCACATGGTGTCTGACCTTTGGCAAGCAGCTAGCAGCCTGTAAATGCAGCCTGAGAGTATGAGTGTCTGTGTTTCCCTGTTTGATTTCTCACTTGAGTGTGCACTGCAGTCAAAGGACATGTCCCTGACACCTGCAGATTTAAATTGACTAAGTTCCTGGAGTATTCAGCATGATTCTATATAAATGGAGGTTTCTCATCCCCGGATCATGAGCACCCAATGCGTGCACGCAGGCTTTGTATTGCAGAACAGCAGGAGAAAGATACTGAATATCAGTCATTGCTGCTGTAACTCACTTCAGGGAGCCACTCACTTGTCTCTCTTAACCAGAGGCGACCTTTCTTTTCCATTGATCCAAGGCTCAGTGCACAGACCAGAAGGAGCAGAGCTATTAACTTAAATTACAGGTTAGTGCAAAATCAGGATAAACACTGTTGAGGAGGAGGAAAAGGATAAAAGGAATAGAGAGAAATCTTTTAACATGTCAAGTACAGCAGACATCCCGCATACCAGCTGCCTTAAAGCAGCAGTATTGTGAAAAAGTGAGGTATTATAATCATACATTAACACAAACAAAAACATCAACATACAGTTTTTCCTTCCATTATATTTTATTCATAAAAATGTTATGGGGTTTAAAGAGTTTAAATCTCCTGCACACTTGCCGGGACCACCACAGTAAAATGAAGCTTTGGCCAGCATGGTGGCATAAAGGGCTGAGGCGCTGCTTGCACCTTACCTTTTCCCACGCTGGCTTCTCAAGTTTGGGAACAACTTCGGGTTGTTGGGAGTCGGTCGGGATGAGAGAGGATCAAGTGTCCGAAGGACTGCACTCCTCTCCAAAGGAGGGATGTCAGCCTAGCCTACAACTGCCACCAGGTGGAGGCCTGGTGGTAGTGCAGTGTGGACGGCACAAAGGTAGGGAGCCAAGGAAGGTTCTCCGAGAGCAGCTCCACACACACGCATGTCCTACAGTGGAGGTGGGGGGGGGGAAAGTGGAAAAGCGTTGGGGGTTTCACGAAGCCCTACCCAATCTGTCCGGGCCCGCGCTGTCACCGAGGACTGGAACTCGGTCCACCCTAGATAGGTCTGCATCAGGGTGGAAGATGGCCCTTCTCCCTTTGTTCCTGCCATGAGGGGACATTTGTAGGAGGACTTCTGACTGCAGTAGCTCCCAGGGGAGATGGTGACTGGTTCGGGGTAATGGGAACAGGACAGATCAGCCTCCCTGGAGGAGGAGGTAGATAAAGAGCCGTTATAGCAAAAAAATAAATAAAACTAAGCATCTTTTTTTGTAGGGGGGGGGAGGAATGGAGCCTACAACCTGTTGCACGGTTAACAGGGCCCCTAATACTCTGCTGCACTGTCCTGATTTCTACAGCAGGGCTCCTAGGCTTTTGCTTCAGCATTTTCTGATTTTTGCAGCAAGCTTTATTCATTTGTCTGGCACAATGTAGTCCTGCCATTGGCAGAAAATGATGTGATGTCATCCATGACATCACATGCTGAGGACAGAGGATGGGCTTTAGAATAAACAAGATGGGGATGGGAGCCAGGTACTATGGAAAAACTGTGTATTTGAATGAAAGGTTACCAGAAACAATGACTGTTGCCACTCTATATATGTTTATACCACAGCATGATACAAATTCTGCGGAAAATTCTGCAGCTGCAAGATCACAGTATTCCAGGGGCCTTGACTATTAATATACTGTCATTTAACTTCTGCCATTAACTCTACATAACAGAACTCTACAGAACTAGACAACTAAATCCTCTTCACTGCACCGATAAATGAACTTCAAGCAGCAATTCTACAAATGTGGAACTCCTAAGAGGCTATAAGCAAGGTTGGCGCTCCAACCCACATGGCGTGAAAGGCCAGGGCCCTTAGAAACCCTGTGGGGCACATGAATCAACTAACAAAGAGGCATTTTCTTTGAATGCAGGCCAGCTCTGGACACAAAGTTCAAATCCCTTGACAAAAAAAGTAGATGCTTCAGTGAGAGGGTGGGGGTTTGTACAGAAGGATAACAACTTCCTGTTTTCTACTGGTGTTGCCTTTCCCTATGCATCCCAGTATCCCACTAGCCCTCCTTACTGCCTTCTCACATTGCTTGCCCACCTTAAGGTCATCTGATATGACTACCCCAGATCCCTTTCCATTTTTGTTGTTGTTAGTATCTCACCCCCCAACCCCCCATTGTGTACTCTTCTCCTGGATTTTTGTTTCCCATCGTCCCGGAAGGACCACAAAAAGAAGCCTAAGAAACAGGCAATCCAGTACCAGTCTTTTTAGTCACAGCCTCTGTGGCAGCAGCCCCAGCAGGGTCAGTTCCAGTCCTTGCACCCCAAGTCTGGGGTCCAGGGTCTGAAAAGGGGGAGGGACAGAGGTAGTGGTACCCCTCCGGTAGCAGCCGCCAGTGCCCCCACAAAAGCTGTCCAGTGATGGGTTGGGGGGGGGTGTTGTCCTTCTACCTGTTCTGTCATTGCCTGCTCTCCCAGTCAGGGGCCGACTACATCACCTCTTGCCACGTTGGTCCACTATCAAAATGGTCAAGTGGGTGTTTGACATAGTGGGCACAGGATTGTCTCTGGGCTTCGAGGCTGTCCCACCTTATCGCCTCCATGCGTCTTGAGAGTCCAGGGTGTCACTGGACTTACTGTCTGCCCTTTGGACTGACAGTACTCTCCTTGCAAAAGGGGAAATAGCCCATGTCTTGGGCACCCTGGCCAGTCAGGGTTACGTATCCAGGTGCTTTCTGATCATGAAACGGATGGGGAGGCTGGTGCCCCATCCAGGATCTGCACAATCTGAACCAGTTTATGCAGAAACACAAGTTCCAGATGATCACTCTGAATCGGATTATTCCATCCCTGGAGAAGAACGTGTGGTCTTGCTGTCCAGACCTCCAGGATGCATTTTTCCACATTCTCATCCATTTCACCACTGCTCCCTTCGATTTTGAGCAGAAGGGGTCCTGTACCAATTGCAGGTCATGCCCTTCGGCCTCTTCTCTGCATCCAGGGTCTTCATCAAATGCATAGTAGTGGAGGTGACCCACCTACAGTGCCTCGGGGTCAGAGTGTACCCCTGCCTGGATGACTGGCTGTTAGCCAGTCCATTCAGAGAGGCTGTGGAGAGGTCCAGAGATCTGGCTGTCCAGACTTGCCAAGACTTGGGCTTGTTGGTCAACCCGGACAAGTCCGAACTGCTACCAAAGCAGATGATCCACTTAATCAGGGCAGAACTAGACTCCCTTCGGGCTAAGGCCCACCTCCCTGTGGAGCAGGCACAGTATCTTACATCCTTTTTCCAGTCATTTCAGGTTGCGATCTCATGCCCTGCCTGCGATTTCCTGAGGCTGCTGGGGTACATGGCATCCTGCACCAGTGTGATTCGATGGGGCCCACTGGCAGATGTGCCACCTGCAGTGGGAGTTGGACTGTCTATAGTCTTAGTGCCTAGGCTACTTGGACCAGTCAGTCACTGTTACCCAGCCAGTGTGAGATGTCATTCAGTGGTGGCTGATCCCAGAACACCTGGGGGAAGGAATCCCATTTGTCCACCCATAACCAACTGTCATGCCCACGACAGATACATCTCTTCTAGGGTGGGGAGTACACCTGTGAAACCACAGATCCCACAGATTCTGGTTACCTGGGAGACCTGTCACCATATAAACCTACTGGAACTCCTTGCAGTGCAGTTGACTCTGACAGAATTTGATCTGCTTGTCAGGGGTCAGGTTGTACAGGTCCTAATGGACAATACCACGACCATGTGTTACCTGAACAGGCAAAACGGAATTCCTTTCCCTTGTGTTGGGAGGTACTCCAAACCTGTGTAACCCCTAGATGGCGCTATCCCAGGGGCTACTACCCCTGCCTGATTTGCCACTAACAGGTTGAGGGGCCTGGATCCAATGGCGGGTGCCTCCACCCAGAGGTCAGGGTTTGCAATAGTTAAACTTACTTGGTCACAGCCCTCTGGGACACTGCAACCCCCCTTTCTTCCCACTAGTGGCCCACACAATATATCAGAATTACCTTCACAGTATACACTTACCCCCAGGGCTGGTTCAGGCACTGGGACCTCCTTAAAATAAGATACAGTGCAACAATCACAGTACAATACTTTACATAGACAAATACCTCAGGCAGTATAACTTTGCTGAAACAAGCAGCTCTGATTTATTTAGGGGAATATAACAAGGACAGGGGAAATCAGGTTAATTAGCTTATCACTTTTACTCATCTACCATGGCTCTGCACAGGCCTATCCCTACCAGTTACTGTCCCTGGGTACCCAAGCCCTAGTGGCTAGTCCAAACCGTGGCAGCTGGTAGGGGCCCTTTCCCACAGAGAAAAGAAAATTAGTTTAAACAGTCAGCAGTACAGTGATTCCATTTGGATTCAATGTGGCAATTCAACAGGGAGCGACCCTGAATTAGTACTCACGACCTCCAAACAAGATAGGGTCCTTCAATGTCAGCAGGGCTACTCTTGAGCTCCACGAGACTCCTCACACATTTATATGGCAAACTGCAACAGGCAAAAGTCCTTTAATGGCAGCAGGATTCACTTGAGCTAACCAAGCCCCTCACACATTTATATGGTGAACAGTAACAGGCAAAAGTCCTTTAATGGCAGCAGGATTCACTTGAGGTACACAAGCCTCTTCACACATTTATATGGTAAAACAGAAAGTACTATACCAGGCAGGCTGCTTCTCTATCCCGATCGCAATTACTGCACAATACCCGGGAGAACACACAGCAGATTCAGTTCCTGACAGACCGAGTGCAATTCAGCAATTTCTCCAGTCTTCTACAGGGTGAGCCTGGTTTCTACTCTTCAGATATCCTTTGATTCTCTTCACAGGATGAATTCAGTCCTAACAATCAGTTACACAAGATGCAGACCGGAACTCTGGGCCTTACACACGTTTCCCGACTAAAACTGCACACTGAAAAAGCACAGGGCTCCTTCCTTCTTCACTGCCAGAGCTCAACTGAAACTCCAACAGACAAAACCGGCACTTTCTTTGAGTTCCTCCCAGTTCTTGACTGGATTGGCTGTCACTCACAATAGACTGCTCCTGTTGGTCAAAAAGGCCAAGTCTAAACTACATCTCCCAGAGTCACTGCCCATACAGTCCCTCTTGTGGCTGGCTCCAGATTATGAATCCAAGTTCTGATTCATCCAAGGCACCATTTTAGAGCTAGCTTACCCCACACTGATTGGTCCAGTTCAGCAGTTCAAAACCAGAATGGGAACTAGGCAGACACAGTTCTGACTGCAAAGAAAGCAGGTTAGACAAACTGTAATTTCATTATTACTCTAAATGGTTTCTGGCAAACAGTTACATCTTTCAGATAGGTTCCCTTTGCACTCCTAGTGACTGCAAAAATGGAGTGAATTGGCAGCAGCTCGAGTGGTACTCAATCAAAGAAACACACAGTCCCCCATACAAACTAATTATGTCTGCAAGCAGACAGCTCTTAAAGAGACAGTACCAGAGGTTCTAAAAACACTCACTGATAAATGGCTTAAACACCAAACACCATTCAGGCTTGGAGCATTCAAGCAAGCTCCTGGAAGTCTTTTGGGAACCCCCATTTGCAGGGGGGTTACACCTGGACACTCGTGCGCAGTCTGGGTGAAGATTTCCTGGCAATCCATGTCATAGGAGAAAACAATCAGCTGGTGAATGCTCTCAGATGGGTAGTAGAGGCGTTGCATGAGTAGTCCCTGCTTTGAACCACCTGTTCTCCCTTTGGGGCACACCCTTGTTGGATCTGTGTGCCTCCTGGGAGAATGCCAAACTGAGGCTGTTTTATGCCCGCCCCCACACAGTCTAGGACACTGCTGGGGAATACCTTCATGAGGCCCTAGACCCCGAGCCTCGTATACATCTTCCCTTCCTTCCGGTTATCCACAAGGTCATGGTTAAGGCCTGGAAGGACAAGACACAGATGATCCTGATAGCTCCAGACTGGCCACGGCAGTTCTGGTACCCAGATGTCCTCAGCAGCAGGCCCCAATGGAGACTGCCTTTCCTCCTGGACCTGCTGAGTAGACAACAGGGGAATGTCCTGCAACTCACAGCCTGGTTCCTGAGTGACTAGAGTTCCAGGCCTTGCGTCCCTAGGAGGTGGTCCTCCATATTGTGGAAGTCTCCTGGAAAGAATCGTTTGTATTCGTTCTACCAAGAATGAATGGATCACAAAAGCATTGTTAGATCTTATGAAATTACAAGATCGCAGCTTAAAACATTATAAACTTAGTAAAGATGCTGATTCTCTCTTGACTTGTAAAATTTTAAGAAATAGGTGAAAATATGAAATTAGAAAATCTAAAATATTTCATAAGTCAACAGAATAAAGCATTTGGTAATTCCAGGCAAACTTGGAAGATATTTAACAACCTAATGGGTAGGGGAAAGAAAGATCCAATTGATTTCTCTTCAAAATGATGACTCGCTTATTTCGTGTCCTAAATTGGTAGCGGAAAGTTTTAATAACTATTTTGGAGACCTTGAGAATGTAAGGGTACCCAATCCTGTTATGTGTCTTGAAACAGTTAACAGTCATAGAGTTCATCTCAAATCATTTTCTAAATTTGTGTTTAACGAGGTGACTCCTGTGACAGTTACATATTATTTACTTAGTAATGATCCTAAACCATTTTTGTTGACTGATTCTCTGGATATTCGCATACTTAGATTGGGTATCGATACATTTTCTTATCCCCTTACTACCATTTTCAATTTTTTAATTTTTCATGGTGTGTATCCAAAATTGTGGAAACACGCAGTTATTAGACCTATTCACAAAGCAGGTAATCCCTCATTAGTTTCTAACTCCGCCCAAGAGCTCTTTTGCCACTCCTGTCCAAGATTCTAGAGAAAATTACATTAGATCAGACCTTGGAGTAGCTTACTAAACATGATTTACTAACTCCCTGTCAGCATGGTTTTAAGGCAGTGCATAATACCAAAACGGCCTTGGTGAGGTTCACTAGTGACATCCAGAGAGCCCTTGATAAAGGGCACTCGGTTGCTGCTCTTTTTGTGGACCTCACCAAGGCCTTCGATCTTGTGGAGCACAGTGTGCTTCCTTGTATTATGCAACAAATGCACTTTTCTGACAAAGTGATTACATGGTTCTCCCATTAACTCATAGATAGGTCACATGTGACATCAACAGAAGGTAATTTTTCTTCTTCCAGGTTAATCAGATGTGGTGTCCCCCAAGGATCTATCTTGGACCCACTTATTTTCTCACTTCTCATGAGTGGTGCGCCATCTTTGTGTTCTTCTAGCTCTGTTATAATGTTTGCAGATGATGCAGTTCTGTAAGTACTAAACTGTTAGGAAAATTGTCAGTTATATATAATTCTATACTGCGGTTTGTGCTCTCAGTTCCAGCCCGGACCGATCACTGTTTATTGTTAAAGTCTTCCAATTGCCTTTCTCTTACAAATAGAATTCAGTTTAAGATGCGTCTCTTCCTATTTAAAATCAAAGCTGGCTGGCCTGCTATCTAACTCAGTGAGCTTACTTTTTTCAAGATATGTTAATTCTAATTGCACTTGAACTCAGTCAAAGTTTACATTTGATGTTCCATTTTTTAAGGGAACTTTGGGTCAGCGTTCATTATGATACAGGGGACCAAGTTTTTTTAATTCACTCCCATGTGATTTATCAATCTGTAATTCTGTACTTTCTTTTAAATTTAAGTTAAAAAAGTACTTACAGTGTACTCAAGAATGTATTTAATTGTCGTTCTGTGAAGTGTTCTAGTGTATTGTATATGTTATTGTTTTTGTTTTTTGTTTATTGTATTGTCGTCTGAAAATGGTCAGTTTGCTCATCAGACTTACAAGGGTAAAAAATAAAATGAACTCACAGATGCTACTATGCCATTAAATGGAAGAGATTTTCCATTTGGTGTCAGAGCATGGGGCTTGATCCTGTTGTCTGCTCTGTGGCTAGCATTCTGGTCCACCCCCTGGTCCTCTGAAATGTGGGCGATGGCCCTGAAGGTGCACAAGGAAAGCCATCTCTGCTTACCGTGCATGGGCTGGTACTCAGACGGTGGCCCAGGAGAAAGTGGTCTGGTGCTTTTTCAAAGGCCTGAACCACCTGTCCCCTTCGGTGCATGAACCACCTCCACTGTGGGACTTCCTGCTGGTTTTGGCGTTGCTCTTAGGCGGCACCTGTCATGAAAAGGCAGCCTTCCTGGTGGCCATTATGTCACCCAGAAGGATTGGAATGCTTCAGGTGCTTTTGGTAGGATCTCCTTACCTGGCCTTCCACAGCGGCAAAGTCATGTTTTACCCCAACCCGAAGTTCCTCCCGAAGGTGGTTTTGGAGTTTCACCTTAACCCGGTGATTTACTTGCCAGTGTATTCATCAACCCATCTTTGGAGGTCAACCACAAGCTCCATACCCTGGACCTGCAAAGGGTGCTCTCTTAGTATGTGGAGTGCATGGCTGGAGTTTGTGGACAGGCTCACCAGCTTTTTGTCACTTATGCTGAAGCTGTACCTGTCAGACAGGCAGCAAAGTGGACTATTGCCAGGTAGATCACATCCTGCATCAACCTCTGCTATAGGTTGGCTGGTAGGGAGCCTCCCATATGGCTTAGGGCTCGTCCCATGAGACATACTGCTGCCTTGGTGGCTGCTTCTAGGGGATGTTCCTATCCAGAGAACCTGCAGGACAGCTACCTGTAAGTTAGCACACACCTTCATTTCCTACTACCGCCTCGACCTTGAGTCACGCTGTGATGCTGGTTTTGGATCCCGGGTTCTCCAATCTCTGTTTGCCAAGTAGGGGTGCATAACTTGCCCCTTCCTCCTGGAGAACTGCTAGGAGTCTGCCAGAGTACGGATAAGTGATCCAGGCCCCTAGAAAAATAGGTTACTCACTTGTAACCATAGATCTTCCACGGAATGGTCTCTTGCAGTAGGTAATACTTTGGGGTATCCAGCAGAGGTCGCTTTGGTGCACGGCAGCTCTTCTAGCAGTTTTTCACCAGGGATCGCCCACACATGATATCAGCTTTCTGTTTCCCATATAAGTGTGGGCGGTCCCTGGTATCCTCCATTCATTTTCCCGCCGTCTACAGTTCACGCAGCAGCTAGTGCAATGTGTAGCAGTCATCGATGAGAAACTTGGAACTAAGACAAATGTCTACTGATTCTTCAACTAAACAAGCTTTATTTTGATCCTGTCTTTGTGGTAGGAAGAGCTACTGGTTTGACAATCATACACTTTGTGTAATGTGTCTGGGACCCACACACACGACACCAGTTACCGCAGTTTATGTCAGGACTTTAATCAGACAGCTCGTCAACGACAGTTGCTTAAAATCCAAAGACTTTTGATGGAACAGAAAATGACTCTCTTGGAGAACCAGGGGTCTTATACCAAGGGCTCCCCCTCTACTGGTTCTCATTCCCAGCAGAAAAGAAGGAGAAACCCTCCTCACACTCCCTGCCTAAATGTCCGTCAATGGCCACGATATCTGGTGTCCCTCCGTCAACGGGACATCCTTCAAGCACTTCTTCATCGATGGGGGCTCATGCCCTCTCATTGATGGCACTTTCTAGCACTTTGAATGCAGTCCAACTAGTGACTGCTTCATCAACAGAGGATTATACCCTCTTGTCGATGACGCTTTCCAGCGCTTTACATGCAGCAAAGTTTACTGCTGCTCCATCGATGGGGGCTCCTCTCCTGTCTACGGCATCTGACAATTTAAGTGGAAATCACTCTTTCTCCCCTGCGGGCTTGTCGACGAGACCCTGCATTTCTCAGGGGAAGCCCACAGCTTATGCCTTATTAACTGCCCCTCCGCCTACTCAGGTGCCTTCTTACAGGGGTCAGACGGACAGAGATCGAGACCCTGGCCTTTACTACTCAGGGGCAAGACCTGCTCAGGCTACACATCACCACTTTGGTTTCCCAACATGCCCCCCTTCTTACCTCACCTCTCCTTCCCAGGAACGGGACCTCACCAATGTAGTCCGACACGTCTTGCATGCCGTGCGGCATTCTCAGCCCTTGGAAGGGCTGGGTGATTTCACCCGATCTCCTCTCCCTCCTCTGTCTAAGTGATTCCACAGTGACCTGGATGCCCTATGACCCTGGTCATCTCCTCCATTTATAGAAGAATGTTTGTCAGATGACCAAGAACTGCCACCTGATTTTTTGCAGGTGATCTTGAGGATGACGAGTTTCAAGATTTGGATTTCCGTAGTCCGGAATCCCCATACCCAGAAATCTCTTCTCTGGATGAGGATCTGCCTTTACCTGTGGCTGCCTCTCTGCTAGATGACCCTTCCTTTAGTGAAATGATGGTTCAGATTCAAAAAGTCATGGGATTCTCCACTATGGAACATGACAAACAATGTAAGGATATGGCAGAATATCTTGAGTTACTGGAGGAGCCTGTTTTAGTGGTCCCCCCACTAATACCAACTTACCAGAATGCCATGCTGTCTGCTTGGCATCAACCTTCAGCTATTACAGCCGTTCCCCGTAAAGCGGATCGTCTATATCGGGCTCCTCTGGACCACCCCTTTCTGTCTAGTATTCCAGAGGCAGACGCTATGGTCATTACTGCCACTCATGACCGTGCCAAAAAAATCCAAGCACATGAGTTCCTTACCTCCTGATAAGGAATCCCGAAGAACTGACTATCTGGAGGAAAAAGGTATTTTCCTCAGGTGCTATGAATATCAGAATTTTGAACTATATGGGTCATATGATTAAGTATCAGCGTATCCTGGGGTCCTCTGCCCTTGAGCTTATCAATAAACTCCCTCCCTCACAAGAAAGGGATAAATTATTGGCTACAGTGACTACTAATAATTCTATCTCCCATCACCTTTTCAGGTCGGGATATGATGCCGTCGATACCTCAGCCCATCTGTCAGCCATGGGTGTCACTCCGCGTTGCTACGCTTGGCTTCACGTTTCAGGCTTTGCACCTGATATACAACATAAAGTAGCTAATGCACCCTTTAATGGGTCCAAGCTGCTCGGGCCAGGTACTCAAACTTTACTGGATGACTTACAGGCATCAGGCAGAACTCTTCGTACAGTTCATAGCATATATCATACTCCAGCTACAAACTACCTTACTCAACACACCTCTTATTCCAAAAGAGGTGGCTGATACAGAGGTAATAACAAAGGCAGCTTCATAGGTCACGCTCAGCCCAACAGAGGCAACACCTCTACCGCCCGGAGTGCCCACTCCTACCCTTTGGGTGGAGCTCAGCAGCCCGCCACCCAGTGACCCATTAGATCTTTCCCCCTGCCTCCTCAACCAGGCCTCGGAGGCTGTAGGGAGTCATTTTGCCCTCCATCTGGAGGCCTGGCAAACGATCACTTCTGACAATTGGGTACTACGGATTATACAGAAGGGTCATACATTGGAGTTTTTCTCCACCCCACGCCCTTGTTCTTCACGCAAGATTCATTATCCTCCAGAGCATGTACCAATCCTACAGGAGGAATTGTCTCTTTTGTCCAAACAGGCCATTGTACCAGTACCCCTTCTGGAACATCAAATGGATTTTTACTCCCATTTCTTCCTGGTACCCAAATGTACAGGAGACCTCAGACCAATATTGGATCTCAGACAACTGAATCTTTACATTCAGTACAAACATTTCCATATGGTCACCCTACCGGCCATCATGCTGATTCTGAAACACGGCGATTGGATTTGCGCCCTAGACATGAAGGATGTCTACTTTCATATTCCCATCCACCCTGCCCACCACAAATGTTTACGCTTCCAATTACAGGGTCAAAATTACCCGGTTTCAAACACTCCCTTTTGCCTTTCATTAGCCCCCAGAGTGTTCACCAAGTGCCTAGCGGTAGTGGCAGCAGCCTTGCGAAGAGAAGGGCACTTCATCTTTCCATATATAGATGAGTGGCTAATAAAAGCAGACTCCAGAGTATCTCTGCTTGCCTCCCTAGATGCTGCCTTGAAACTGTTCGTAGATCTGGGAATCACAGTAAAGTGGCCAAAGTCCAGTTCAAACTTGACACAGTCTCTCCAATACATCGGAGCTGTTCTAGATACAGTTACTGTCTGGGCTTACCTCCCACCTGCCTGGCAGGATACACTTATAGCTCTGGCATTACACATAAAGACTCGGAAGATAGTCACAACCAGACAAATGCTGCGCCTTCTGGGTTACATGTCCGCTGCCATCCCTGTTGTAGCCTTCGCCCTGTCTCCACATGAGACCTGTCCATTGGACCCTCCAGAATCAGTGTCCCAAAAAACAGGACAGTTCAAAGACAAAATCAAGGTCACTCATTCTCTGAAGTCTTCCATGACATGGTGGACAATCGGAATCAATCTGAATCAGAGAATGCCTTTCCAATCCCTCCCTCCCCAGCAAACTCTGACCACGGATGCTTCCCTACTGGGCTGGGGCGCACACTTGGGTCCTTACCGGACCCAGGGCCAATGGCCCGCTTCTCCCCATCAGTCTCATATTAATCTCTTAGAGATGAGAGTGATCCGTCTATCTCTTCAGGCATTCAGTCCTACCTCGATCCAGGATCATTACTGATCCAATCAGACAACATTGCAGTAGTATTCTACCCGCAACAAGCAAGGGGGTATGAAGTCTCATGCCCTGTGCAGAGAGACCCTTGCTGTTTGGCAGGAAGCCCTACAGCAACTACTAATGCTGACAGCTGTCCACCTTCCAGGACATTGCAGCCAGTTAGCTGACCAGCTGAGTCGTCAGTCCACGACTCACAAATGGACACTTCACGAGCAAGTGCTCTAAGAAATCATCAACTAATGGCGCACTCCACAGATGGATCTGTTTGTCTCCCCAGAGCATAACCGTCTTCCCAGGTATTTTTCCATTACCCCGAACAGAAAGGGACAATCTATAGATGCCCTGTCCCAAGCCTGGACAGGTCTCTTCTTATATGCTTCCCAACTCCCTCACCCCTGTCCCTCTCCTGCAATGGATTCTACTGAAACTATAGTTAGAACCAGCCACGATAATACTCATAGCCCCACTGTGGCCATGCCAGATGTGGTTTCCCTCTACTCCTGCAGCTGTCAGTGGAGGACCTCATTCTGTTGCTGATCAGACCAGACCTCTTGACTCAGTGTCACGGGTCTCTATTACACCCCAACCTGAAGGCTCTTTACCTTCATGCTTGGTTCCCGAGGACGCTTTCATAACTCATTTACAAGTGTCCTCTCCTGTTGCCAATATCCTCTTGGCTTCTCGTAAGCCAGCCACAAGAGCAACATACAATTCCAAATGGAAACGCTTTTGCATATGGTCAGCCTCTTGATCTTTGGACCCTTATTCTTGTCCACTGACAAGGGTTCTGGACTACCTTGCCTCACTGTCTGAGTCCGGTCTAAGTTATTCTTCCATTAAAGTCCACTTGGCTGCCATCTCCGCTTTCCATGAGCCTCTGGATGGCAGGTTACTGTACCAACACCATCTAGCCAAGATGTTTTTGAAAGGAATGTTACGTATTAAACCTCCTAATAGAAGACCCCCTCCTCCGTGGGATCTCAATTTTATGATAGAAAAATTGACCCTTGAGCCTTTTGAGCCAGCTGCCACTTGTGATCTCCGTTTTGTTTCATGGAAAACCCTATTTCTAGTGGCTGTCACTTCTGCTCAACGTATTTCTGAGCTCCATGCCCTCATATGTAGGGAACCTTACTTGATTTTCCACAAGGACCGGGTGGTCCTTCGTACCAAGCCTTCCTTTCTTCCTAAAGTAGTCTCCGGACATACTTTAAATCAGTCCTTGGAGCTTCCGGTCTACTATCCAGACTACTCTATTCAGGGTGAACATCTCCTATATACTTTAGATGCCCACCGTATATTATGCTGCTATACTAATCGGACACAGTTGATTAGAAAGACGTCTCAACTGTTCATCTCTTTTGCCCCGGGTCACGAAGGCCTCCTGGTTGCGACACGTATGCTTTCATCCTGGTTGGCACATTGTATTACATTTTGTCACAAAAAATACAGCAAGCCTTTATCTGGACCTGTCCAAGCCTACTCCGCTAGAACCATAGCCACTACTGCGGCTTGCTTTAAGGGAACCTCCATTTCAGATATCTGCACTGCAGCTACCTGGTCCATGATCCATACATTCACAAGGCACTACAATCTGGATATTACCTCATGACATAGGACGGTCTTTGGCTGTGCAGTCCTACAAGGCCTCCTATCATAACTGTCCTCCCATATGGGCATTACTGCTTGGGATTCATCCCAAAAGTATTACCTACTGCAAGAGACCACTCCGTAGAAGATAGTACAGTTACGTAAAAACTTACCATAACAGTAGATCTTTGAAGAGTGTCTCTTGCAGTAAGTTTGTTCCCACCCTCCATCTCCTTCCTTCTCTAAGAGAGCAAGTTCTGGTCCAGTGACTAGGGTTGGGACTCCTTTGGTACCTGGGCTTCCCCTCGGTCCACGCTTTGCGAGCTGAATCCGGAGGGGGAACTGAGGATACCAGGGACCTCCCACACTTCTACAGGAAACGGGAAGCTGATGTCATGTGTGGGCAGTCCCTGGTGAAAAACTGTTAGAAGAACTGCCGTGTACCACAGCGACCTCTGCTGGATACCCAAAAGTATTACCTACTGCAAGAGACACTTCTCAGAGATCTACTGTTACGGTAAGTTTTTACATGACTGTACTTTCTAGGAGTGGTATATGGTTCCCATCCACACAGCCCACCTGGCCTCCTCTGGCAAGTGGCACATGGATTCCTGCTTCCAGCGTGCAAGATCTGACGGCATGGAGGTGGGGGACGTACTGCCCATGTGGTGGGAGGAACTTAGCTTAAAGGTGTCTGGCCAATCGGACTGTTCCAGTGGAACTACCAGAGTGTGACGTGAATGTGAATCATATACTACTCCTAGAAATATGTTTACAGGTGAGTAACCTCTACCAACAGTACTTATACCAAATGGTTCTTTAATACTGTAAATAATAATATTGCAGAAACTACTTGGTTAGTGAGTCATATCTCCAGTGGATTGGCTTTAGTTGGGGAACTTCAGTGTGCCAGATGTCAACTGAAGTGTCCCAGTAGCATCAAGCGTGAGGAGCTAGGTATTAGTAAAGGCATTTCGGGATGGTTTCCTAACTCAGTGCAAAGGTGAACCAACAAGGGAAGGGCGGTCCCACAAATAAACAGTAACCAAAAATCCTCCCTTTAAAAGCAAAGCAGGGTTTTAAATAAGCTGAAAAAATTGATGAGCAGCCTGATGCTTGATGGTGCGAATCAGCTGTGAAAATGCATAGCACTTAGCATACATTGATTAGCAAAATTAAAAAAGAAATATATGGTTTTATTAATGTTGTTTATTGTGTCATGGACTCACTCAAAAATGGTGAGCAATCTACTGCTAAGCATTTCTGAAAATGATTAGCATTACCCTCTGTTTTGTGTAACATTTTGCTATGCTATACCAGCTATTTAATACCCTGCAAAGAATGATGAAAAAGTGAGTAAGAAAATGGAATAACCGTAAAATGATTTGCAAGGTGGGTGTGTGGCCACCAGTCATCCATTGAAGATGTGCTCTGCTGTAGCTCTTTTCCACAAAGCTACAGTCCTGTTGCATCTACTTTTACAAGCTGATTTTTCTTCCTTTACATCCTGCTGGAAGCAGGGGGACATAAGGATGCCATCTTATCAGCCAACCTCACCCAGATGGTCGACTCCCTAACCAGGAAAAACTACAAAACAGGCACTAGCACCCTTCTGGATTGGGTTCTAGCCAGCCATCCAACTTGTATCTTCAACACCTCTGTCCTCCCGGATTCACTCAGTGACCCTTCCCCCTGTCATCTGTGAATGGTCAAACAATTTCTGCAAGCCCCCTCCAAAAGTCATCACTAGCAGAGTCCTACCTCATGAGCAATTGACACACCTTAAATCCTGCCTCAGTCGAGATGATTGGTCTCCTATTTACAAAGCAACGGATGTTAACTCTGCACTTGACTACTTCGTCAACACCTTCAGTGCGGCCTGTGACTCCTACACTCCTTTTAAAAAGCGCAAAGTCAAACCCCTCTGCAACCCCTGGCTCTCGGCCGACCTTCTAGCTCAGCTAAAATCAAGGCATCGCTTCTGGGTGTTGGCCGGGGCCACCGGTACACAAACCGACATCCAAAACTACAAACATGCCCGAAACGACTGCACCAAATCTGTCGGGCAAAAGAAATCTACCTACTATAAGAACGCTCTCACTGATACTTGGGGAAATGGGAGAGTATTCTGGAACAACATTAAAGAGGTTACTGGGAGGCAGCCCAAAACCTCCCCAACCTTGCTAAACATAGATGGGACTACTCCACTTGACTCAAAGATCATCGCTAATACCTTCAATACAACGTTCACTGATCTCAGCAGTGTTCTCCCCTCTGACTTTTTCAAGGAATATGACTCTCCCACCTCTCCCCCAAGCTCCTCCCCCCTCTTCTAGCCACCTGCCTTTCTACTTCAGTGCAGTCAAGATGCACGAAGCCCACAAATATATTACCAAAGCAATCTCCAAATCCAGATCTGGCAGTGACTCACTTGACCTTAAGTTGCTGTCTCTCACCCTTGAAGAAGTGCTAGGGCCTTTAACAAGGATTTTCAACCTCTCTCTTAGCCTCAGCCAGTTTCCCGACAAATGGAAATCTGCTACTGTTACTCCAGTACATAAAAGTGGTAGCAGGGCCATCTATGGGAACTACCGACCAATCTCTGTATTACCTCCCCTTTCCAAGGCTCTTGAACGTATAGTAGCAGATCAACTCACTGACTTCCTGGACAAACACAATATTTTGTGTACACAACAACATGGTTTCAGGAAGGGACATAGCACCTTATCTGCTCTACTGGAACTCACTGGTGCCTTACACAGCTCACTGGACAATAGTCAGCTAACCGGGTCTGTTTTTATCGATTTGACTAAGGTGTTCGATACTGTCCACCACCGTCTACTGCTTGTGCAGCTACTGAATGCTGGGCTCTCTCCTGACTCTACAGCCTAGTTTAAAAGTTACTTGGAAAATTGGTCACAAAGAGTGAAAATCGCGGATATCCTCTCTGATGCCAGGCCTGTCTGCTCAGGCGTCCCCCAGGAATCCATACTGGACCCCCCTGCTATTCAGTCTGTTCCTGAACACCCTTCCGAAATCTTGCTCTGAACAAATCATCCTCTGTGCTGATGGCACTACAATTCTTGCTTCTCATAAGGACCCCCAACCCCTACAAGGCAACCTTCAGCTTGGCTTCGCTTTAGTTGAAAACTGGTTTGCAAAACATAAACTGGTCTTAAATTATTAAAAAAAAAAAAAATGCTTTTCAGCAGCTCTCATAAGAAGCATAGGCTGCACATCCTGACCAACACAACCAGTGATGGAGTCACCCTTTAACAGGTGCAATCCTTTAAATACCTTGGGATCACGCTTGACCCTAATCTATCCTATGGTGCCCACCTTGATTGGGTAGCCAAAGCTGCTAATACTCGTCTTGGTCTTCTTTTCCGGCACAGGCAACATCTAACCCTGGAAGCCTTGATGGTCGCTGTTCAGAGCTCTGTGGTTTCCATTATTGACTATGACCTGATTATCTATGGCTCTGCCTCTGCCACTGCGCTCAGATGCATATCCACATCCCTCAATAAGGTCTGTCGGCTCATCACTGGATCCCACCATCTCACACATACGTGTGACTTTTATGCACAAACTGGTTGTCTTCAACTCACCAACCGTATAAAGTACCTAACCTGCATTATGGCGAAGAAAATAACCATGGGCCATGTACCCACTGGAGTCTAAACTCTCCTGTACCCAAGCAAAAATCCTCGCACCATCAGGGGGATCCAAATCTCAGCTCCTGCAGGTTCCCCGTTGTCATACCACACAAGGTCAAAGATCTTTTGCTCATAGGGTGCCTAGCTGGCTAAACGGTCTCTGCAGTGACATCTCCTCCACTCCCACGCTTGGCACATTCAAGTCCAGGCTCTGCCTTTTTCTCACTGCCGCTAGCTCCTGTGATTGCCTCATCTAAATGGCCCCCCCCCCGAACATTGCCCAAGCCTCATCCATTCTCCTTCCACTTAACACTTATCTTCCCTTGCTCTCCCACTACCCCCTACTTTCTGCACCCTCCCCATTATGTTGACACTGCTCCTGGCTGCTCTGACCCTACTGTGTCCCCCTCCTTGTTGTGCTCTAACCTCTCTCCACCTCATTCATTGTCTCCGTAACTTACCTTTCCCAAATTGTTTGTTCAATATTCTGTGCAATTACATGTATTCAGATTGCTGTCCTGTTTTAGCTGATACTGTTGTCGTAATGTTTTCCTGTATTACTGTAACTGACATGGAACCTTTGTAAAAGACCCTTGGCTCAAAGGTATTTGTAATCCTAGACATAAAAAATATAAATAAATAAATTACAAGCTATACCTAAATCAGAGCTGTTTTCTACAATCAGACAAACTTTGGAAAAAATCCAAGAATGGAGAATCTCAAAAAAAGAATGAAGGAGGAGGTCGACATGGCCAATAACCATGGCCCAGTGAGAGAAGCAAGACACAGACATAGAGTGTGGTGGAAGATGTATCGGAGGAACCCTCCAGTAAAGATCTCTTGAGAGCTCTTCAAGCACTTAATAAAAGAGTGCACATACTTGACCAAAAGACTGACTCAGGGCTTGTGAAGTGCAATCAGTATCCACAATGGCAGTGGCCAAAGAAGCTGCAGGATCAGCATTAAAAGTGATGCCAGCCAGCTCTGAACTAATTAAAGACAACAAGGCACTAAGACGTTTTGGAGAATATTACTGGGTTAACGAATCTGAGACTACTGAGGCTTCTGAGAGGGATGATCCTGCAACTTTCTCATGGTTGTGGCTGGTAGAAAAGCTCCATCTCGGCTTGGCTCGCACCATCTTCCGTGCATTTCGCATGACACCTTCGAAAAGGAACAAACTTGCCTCGCACACTAATTGTGCTGAATGGACCAAACCAGCAAGACTGTGTTTTGGAAGCGGCAAGGAGCACTGGGCTCTAATGGAGACAGTATTTTTCTGTACCCAGATCTGAGCTTCACTACGTGGCAGTGGAGAAAAGCATTTGTTGGCACCAGAACTATCTTACAACCTTTTGGGGTCTCTCACATTTATAGTTCCCAGCCAAGCTGAAAGTTATCCATGCAAGCAAGCAGTACTTGTTTAGTGACCTCAGAAACACTTTTCTGAAAGGTTAAGTAAGTAGATCAGTTTGTGTATACCTTGACATTCATATAGCTGAAGGTTCTTGCAAATGTAATTCTTTCAATATAGGGTAAAATCTGTGTGTATGCCTTCTTAGATTCATGACCTGGACTAGTAGTTTGTGCTTGGGAAATCAGTAATTGCACTTCCAAACATTACTGTATGTGATCGAATGTTAATATTCGACCATTCAGGCAATTAATTTAAGCCTGGTTTACACAATCTGTTTGTGTGTTTCTGCAAAGGGTCATTCACAACGATGGTAATTCTGGTTTGTGGTAATTGCTTGGTAGGCAGTATTTTGGAATTTATTATTATGATAAAAGCCCTCCCATGGGGTATAAGATGGACTATGTAATTAAGTCTCCTACCAAAAGTATTTGATGATATCTGAATAATGCTATGTCAGGGATACTGTGTTAAGAGGTAATCTTATAAATGAACAAGAAAAAAAAGTTTTAAAAAATGATTTGCAGTTTCCTTTGAGCAGAATTGTGTGTGGTGGGGGTGTGCACTACATGCCGTTTATTGTCCACACACAAGTAGCACCCCTATAAAATTGCAATACTGTATAAGAAATGTGATCATAAACTCTGTGAATGAGTCAGGGTTGAGCTTGCTATGCCCTTAATTCCCAAGAGTCGATCCTAGACGTGATCCTTACAAACAGGGATACTGTCAGGGAGGTTACTGTAAACTAACCGCTTTAGGAGTAGTGACCACAGGTCTGTTATGTTTGGCATCATGCTGCAGACTGAGCATACCAGTTCCGAGACAGAGAACTGGACATCAGGAGGATGGATCTTTCTTGGATGAGGGAAATACATAGAGGTAGATTAGAAGTGGTGAAATTGGCTGATTGGGTATACCAGAAGTGAGGTATGATATGGGAACGGTTGATAGGTGTCACTACAACTAATTGCATAAAGAAGGTGGGGAAGAACAGAAAGAGATGCTTATTTGATAAGTAATAGATGTGGGTGAGGGAGAATGGGCAGCCTTCAAATGCTATAAAGTCATCAAATCAGATGAGTACAGGAAGGTCTACTTAAACTAAAGGAAACCAACACTAAGATGAAGCGAGTGAAGGCAGAGGTCAAACTTCAACTTGTAAGACACAGAAGACAAAAGATGGCATTTTCAGGTTGAAAAGGGGGAGGAGTGGGTAATCAATGATCAGGGCAAAGCAGACATACTGAACGGATACTTCTGCTCAGTCTCTATAGCAGAAGACAAGGGGCCACACTCACAGTGTGGGATGAAGCCCAGGCAAGGATGGGGTGGAGCATGGATATGGGAGTTACTGTATAGATGAGGAGAGAGTTAGGAAAGAGCTGGTATAACTAAAAGTGGACAAATCCCCCACACCCAGATGGTCTGCACCCAAGGGTGCTAAAAAATGGCACAGGTGCTAGTGGCATAACTAACTAACCTCTTCAGCTGCTTATTAGAAACAGGTGAAGTATCGAATGACTGGAGGGTGGCTGATGTGGTACTGCTAACCAGGAGTGGAAGTAGGGTTGATCCGGGTGACTATGGTCAGTCAGCCTGACCTCAGTAGTGGGCAGGTTGTTAGAAGGAATGACCAAGGAATGATTGGTGGAGTTCCTAGAGGTAAATGAGTTGCAGGACAGGTGACATCAAGGGTTCATGGGGTGTCTGGCTAGACATACCTGATTGTCTTTTCAACTGGGCAACTAGGGCCATTGATGGGGGCCAGGCTGTGAATGTGCTATACCCAAAGCATCAAGTCTTAGACGCCAAGCGCTGAGGTTGTGAGTGCTTCCCAGGGCTCTTTAAAATTAAACTTTATGGCAGGTATTTATTGAGCTTCTCGTATTTATTTTAAATACTGATCTTCTGGACATATGGAGTTCTGTGGTGTTTTTTGTGAATGAACTATACGTGGACTTCAGTAAAGCATTTGATTCCATCTCATATAGGACGTAGGTTAAAAAACTTTCAGAAATGGGTGTAGGGAAGGGGATAGTTTAATAGGTTAGGAATTGACTAGAAGGGAAGGGTTTACAGAGTGGTGCTAAGTGAGGAATTCTTGGAGACGAGGGAGGTCACTAAGCAGGGATCAGTCCTGAGACTGGTACTGTACTTTATACCATATTTATTTGCGGCATCAGGAAAGGTATTCAGGGCAGAATACTGAAGGAGGATTTGGGGTGGTTAGAGAGGTGGTCAGAGCTATGGCAGCTGACACTGGAGCAAATCTGAGATCCGAATACAGGATGGGTGTGGTGAGGATGGAGCAGACAATGGAGGCAAGGGATCTGGGGGTTATCATAACTGATAGCCTAAAACATTCTGCTCAGTGCAGTAAGGCGAAGGGCAGTACAAATGAAATGTTTGAATGCACTGGCAATGGAGTAAACAGTAGGCACTAGGAGGTGATACTGCTCCTGTACAGATCCCTAATAAGGCAGCACCTAGAGTAATGCGTGGGGTACTGGAATCCACACCTAAAGAAAGGTAAAGACAGAATGGAGGCAGTGAAGAGAAGGGCCATTAAGATGATTCAGGGATAGCAGGGGGAGGTCCTGCAAGGAAAGGCTACAGAACTTGAAAATGTGCTTGCAGGAGACCTGGAGGAAAGTGGGGGAGATGATAGACATTTGAGTTTCTGCAGGGGATAAACAAAGCTGATAGCAGTGCTGTGTTCACCTCTAGTGCAAATATGAACGCAAGGAAACTATTAGGTGGACACTGAGAAATAATGTGGGGAAGTCCTTTTTTGTTTTTTATATATATTTTTCACCTCCAGGGCTCCGATCTGGCTTGGACATCCCGACCGATTTGCCCCAAGCCCAGACACCTGACATCAGGCCGACCTCCTTGTTTTCCCCGGATTACCCCCATGGCGGGGTGGTGAGAACTCCTCTAGTTAGACTCACCTGTGCAGGATCCGGATGAGGCGCGCCATTCGGTTGGGCTGCAATGGGTCGGCAGCTCATGCTGCCTGACCGAAGCCACTTTTTCCGTTTTCCTCCCCTGCGGAGTGCTGGCGTACAGTGACTTCCGGGCACATCATTCAGACCACTGCCGCACTCTGCCCCCCCTTATGGCACCGCTCTAGTAGTGCCCTCAGTCATCACCAGGGGCCGCTACAGAGCGGTGGCTCCCTGGATCTCTCCCCAGGATAGGAGAGCAGTCCTCCGGATGCTCAATCCTATCCCTCCCCTGCCAACCCTCATGTATGAACCCAGGTCGCCAGCAAGGTGTGCCGTCCAGCACCTCAACCCTCTGTGCTACTGGGCCAACCGGGGAAGTCCTTTTTAATACAGAGAGTGGCGGAAATTACTTCCCAACAAGGAAGTCTGTGTAAAAACAGCAGCTGTGGTCAAAGAGGTGTGGCATAGACACATGGGTTTTGTAGGGATTACTGAGGGAGGTGAAAGAGAGGATATGAGTGACCATTAGGGGGCTCAGTCTCAGTGATTATTTATTTCAAACGTGTTACCAGGAAAGGCATACTGAGCCTTAACAGCTCGTTTCCAGATGTGTCCTTGGGGGAGGGGAGGGTTAGGTAGGACAAAGGGCAGACTGGATAGACCAGTTGGTGGTCTCCTGCAAACAACATTCTGTTTCTAAAACAAAAACAAATTGACAGGTTTTTCTCTTAAAAGCTTTACTTGCAAAGTATGGTAGAGTGGAAAAATTAAAACTTTGCATTTTAAACTTCAGGTCTGCATTATAAGCCTGACCCTAGATGGTCCAAAACAGGATATGTTGAAATACGCCTTGAGAAAATGGAGGGTACAGTCAGGCTGCAGTGATGGCTGCAATGAGGGCATGCTCGGTAACAGCTGAATGTGTTAAAGATAGCTCCTACACTACTAAATTTTCACAAGGAGGTACTTGAAGTAGTATCCAGGCTGCAGATATTGGTATATCGTTTTTGGCCTCCTAGAGAGAGCTATGGGTGCTGATTTTTCTCTTGGTTCCTGTAAGTCTCATTACATGCTGCATTACACACTGAACCAGATGGTTTGATGGAAAAGTTTGAAAGAACGTACCTGGTCAGCTTATATAAAGAACCTTCTAAAACAGCTTACTGCAGGACAGTTTTGCTGGTTGCTGTGAGGGTGTGATCTGTACTCAGTACCAGCTCTTACAGCAAGGAAATAAGCTCCAGGAAGTCTACGCAGTGGAGACACGGTTCTTTCTGTTTCCAGAAAGTTTTATAACGCAGTCGCATCATAAATAATTCAGGAGAGTGTGTACAAATGTAAGGTAGCTTGGTGTTTGCACTCTCTGATGCTCCCAGCCCATGTGAAAATCTCTTATGAGGTTAAGACATTCATCTTCAGCAAACCAAAGGAAGCTGGAAAGCTGGCCCTAAAAACTGAAACTTAGCTGGTAGGAAAGTCAGAGGATGAACCAAGTGATACCAAGGATTTACACATATGAGAACTGGCTTGCAAGACATACTTGTAACCCCTAGGTGGCACTATCCCAAGGGCTACTACCCCTATCTGCTTAGCTATTAACAGGTTAAGGGGCCTGAGTTCTAAAATGGGGGCCTCCACCTAAAGGTCAGGGTTGGTTGTGGCTAGTCTAACCAGGTCACAGCCCTCTAGGACACTGTGACCCCCCTTTTCTACATAGACAGTGTCGGCAGATAAGGGCCTATGGCCCACCTAGTCTGCCCATTTGAGCTTGTAAGTTCAGTTTATGTTTTCCTAGAAGTCTGTTGCCCCTTACCCCTGACCTCCGGAATTCCTTTATGTCTATCCCATGCATTCTTAAATCCCGTGATTGTTTCAGCCCCACCACTTCCTCTGGCAGGGTGTTCCACTTGTCCACCACCCGTTCTGTGAAGAAATTCTTCCTCATGTTTCCTCTGAATCGTCCTCCCTCCAACTTCATCCCATGCCCTCTAGTCCTGGAACATCTTTTTCGCTTAAAAATAGTGTATTCCTGCACCCTGTTCCTCCCTGTAAGATACTTGTATGTCTCTATCATATCCCCTCTCTCCCTCCTCTCCTCCAGGGAGTACATGTTCAGTTCCTTCAACCTGTCTTCATAGGACTTGTGATGCAATCCATGCACCATCTTTGTTGCCCTCCTCTGAACCTTCTCTACCTGTCTATATCCTTACGTAGGTATGGTCTCCAGAACTGTACACTGTACTCCAGGTGGGGCCTCACTAGTGTCTTGTATAGCGGAATTATGACCTCCCTTTTCCTGCTGGTGATGCCCCTGCCTATACATCCCAGCATCCTATTTGCTTTACCTGCTGCCTTGTCACACTGTTTCCCTACCTTGAGGTCATCAGAGATGATAACCCCAAGATCCCTTTCCTGCTTGGTGCATGCTATATCCTCACCCCCCAACTGATATATTGTGCCAGGGTTTTTGTGCCCCATATGCATTATCTTGCACTTCTTTGCATTGAATTTCAACTGCCAAACCCTGACCATTCTTCAAGTTTCTGCAGGCCCCTTTCATTCTGTCTACACCCTCTGGTGTGTCTACTCTGTTACAGAGCTTTGTGTCATCAGCGAACAGTGAAATTCTGCCTTCTAGGTCCTGTGCAATGTCACTGATGGAGATGTTGAATAGGACCGTCCCAGCACTGATCCCTGTGGTACCCCACTGGTCACTCTTCCTCTGTGGGAGTGACAGCCATTTACCACCACCCTCTGTGTCCTGCCACCCAGCCAGTTACCTACCCACCACACTACTGTCCTGCCCACACCCATATTCCCAGTTTGTGTAATAGTCTTCTATGTGGCACAGTGTCAAAGGCCTTGCTGAAGTCCAGATAGGCCATGTCCACTGCCCTCCCTGATCTACCTCCCTAGTCACCCAGTCAAAAATTCAACGAGGTTGGTCTGACATGACCTCCCCTGGTGAAACCATGCTGCCTTAGGTCCTGTAGTCCATTGACAACCAGATGTTCCACCAATCTCTCCTTCAGTAGTGCTTCCATGATCTTCCCCACTACCGAGGTGAGGCTGACTGGTCTGTAGTTCCCTGCTTCCTCTTTGTTCCCGCTTTTGTATAAGGGGACTACATCTGCTGTCCTCCAGTCTTTGGGTACCTCCCCTGTTTCCAGTGATCGGCTAAACAGGATAGCCAGAGGTTCAGCCACCACCTCTCTTAGTTCTTTAAGGACCCTGGGGTGCACCCCATCTGGCCCCATGGCTTTATCAACTCTTATTACTTCCAGTTCCTTCAGGACCCTTTCTCGTGTAAAGGGACTTGTGTCCATTTCTGCACCATTCTCACCCCTTGTACTTCCTTCAGACCCATTACCCTCCTCTTCCTCAGTAAAGACTGAGCAGAAATACCTGTTCAGTATGTCAGCTTTACTGTTGTCATCCTCCATGCGGCCCCGATCCTCCCTCTTCAGTCTCACTGTCCCTCCCTTTGTCTTTCTTTTTCCACTTATGTACCTGTAAAAGGTTTTGTCCCCTCTACCCACTGATTTTGCAATGTGTTCTTCTGTCTGAGCTTTGGCTTCCCTTACTGACCTCCCTGCCTCCCTTTGCTTCTCCTGGTACTTCTCCCTATCCCCTTCTGCCTGTGTCTTTTTGTATTGCCTGAATGCAATCTTTTTGGCTTTCACTTTCTTTGCTACCTCTTTGGAAAACCATAATGGAGGTCTCCTCTTCCTTTTGCTAACCTGCTTAATGCATAATTCTGTTGTTCTTGTAATCCCCATTTTAAATACTGCCCACTGTTCCTCAACCCCTGATTCCTGTCCCATTCCTTAATGCCTCTTTCAAGTATCTCCCCATTTTCCCAAAGTCTGCCCCCTAAAATCCAGGATAAGTGTTTTGTGTGGTTTGGTTCTGCTCTTTCTGTGATTTCAAACCACAATGACTGGTGGTCACTGTTCTCCAGGTGCTCCCCACTGTTACCCCCATCACATTGTCCCTGTTTGTGAGCACAAGGTCCAGTATTGCCTTCTGCCGAGTTGGTTCCATGACCAGTTGCTTGAGGAAGGCACCCTGAAGGGAGTCCAGGATAAATCTGCTCCTAGTTGATGCTGCTGCTGGGATGCTCCAGTCCACGTCTGGAATATTGAAGTCTCCAACCAGTACTACCTCACCCTTGTCTGCCATCCTTTGGATGGCTAGTATCAGCTCCCTAGCTCCCTATCTGTTTCTTCCTCCTGGGCTGGTGGTCTATAGACCACACCTGTGCGGATGGCTGTTCCCATTTTCTCCCACTAGTGGCCCACACAGTACACAACAGTGACTTTCCCAATACCCCAGATATGTAAACCACATATACTTGTACTTGGCACTTACCCCCAGGACTGGTTCCTTCAGCTTGACTCTGCAGACCCCCTGTAAAATAAGGTGATGCAGTACAATAGCAACAATGCAATACCTTCAGCATAAACGGACACCATAGTCAATATAAATTTGCAGAAACAAACACATCTGATTTATTTAGGGAGCTGTAACAAGGAAGGGAGGAAATCAGGTTAATTAGCTTAAACACCTTAATAACCACAATACTGTGCATGCACTTAGAGTCCCACTCAGTCACATTCTCAGGGTACACAGGATGGAGAAAGGGGCTAGCCAGGTCCGTTGCAGCGGGTTGGGGCCATGTGATGGAAAAAGAACATGCACACACACAATTTGTAATCCGTAGCTGGATGCTCAGTTCATGAAAAGAAAAAGCATAAACAATCAGATGACACACTTTGATTAAACAACAGTTGCAGGGAGCTACCCTGATAATCACTCACGATACCCAGTTAAACACAGGAGGGCTGATGGATGAACTCTCTGGATTGCCAGAGGAAGTTTGGCCGCTCGATGATGGATCTTACTGTGCAGCAGGGTAGGGGAACTAGACCCGTGTGGCAGGGCCTATCTGTGTAAGGCAGCACGGATTCAGTCCGATTCTTGCTGGGAAAACAACTTCTAGCACTAGCACACAGTTTACAGCAAATGGGGAAACCAGATCGCGACCCCCTTCCAGCACATAGCACATTCATATGTAAAAGAAAGTTTACTGTACCAGGCAGGTGACTTCTCGGTCCCGATCACAAAAAATCACTGCAGTTACCCGGGAGCACCACGGTAGTTAAAGTCCTGACAGGCCGATCGCTTTCAGCAAAATCTTCAGTCTTCTACAGGGTAAGCCTGGTCTCACAACAGCAGCAGCTTGCTTTTTCCTCACAACTTCGGATTCAGTCCGAAAACACCTTTTTCTGACTCCCTCTCCCTTCCTCCGCAACAGTACACAGGCCGGAATTCGGGCCTCACACGCGACTCCCGCGCGAACTACCACGCCGCTCAAACAGAGCAGAGCACTTTCACCCTTCACTCCCAACTCGATTCTGGCTTGCCAGCAGACAGCTCAGGGTCTTTCACTTAGAACCATAAGGTTTGGTTGGTCGGGCCAGTTGTCTGTCACAGCAGGATTCCCTCTCTAGGTGCAAAAAGGCGCCAAGGATCCAAAACTACCTTACCCAGAGTCAGGCACCACATAGCCCCATTTCAGTAGGCTCCAGACAAGAGTCCCAGTCCCCATTGGCCCAAAGCAGTCTCCATTTTAGAGTCCCCTCATATTGATTGGTCCAGTTCAGCAGTTCAGGACCAAAATGGTGAAGCCAAACAGAAACAGTTCGTGTTGCAAGAAAGGCAGGTTAGACAAACTGCATTTTTATTATTACTCTAATGGATGTCCAGCAAACAATTACAGCTTTCAATTGGGCTCCCTCTGCACACTTAGCGACGGCAGAAACGGAGCGTATAGCCAGTAGCCCGGGGGCGGGACTTGGGCATAAATACACACGGTACCCCCATTCAAACTAATTATGCCTGTGAGCAGGCCGCTCTTAAAGAGACAGTACATGGAGGCTTAAACAGCCCTCACTGCAGCTTTCACTAAACAGCTTACTCAAGCTCCTGGAAGACTTTTGGGAACCCCCATTTGCAGGGGGGTTACATACTGTATATCTTTTGTTGTCTCATTGTGTGAGTTTGGCTGTTACACAGAAGTTATGATACTGTATATTGTGAATTTCTTACTGCGAGGGTCTCAGTATGCTGGGTTGGGGGCCTCATACTACCAGTAGCTGTATTCTGATATGGCCATTCTGACTGTGCTGTTTTCTTTACCTTAGTGTATCAAGTATCTCTCTGCCCTGTGGTTCCTTTCAGCCTTGGCTTCAGTTAATCCACTTAAAGTACTGTTACATACAGTAGCTTCATAAATAGGATATGATCTTTTGGATTCGAAACTTTACTGTTACATGCATCGTTACCACTGGTAGCTGTGAAATCGAGTAGATGTGGTCTCCAGAAGAGTGATATCATGCACACATTTAGTTGTCAAAGCTCAATTTAAAACCTACTGTTTTGTGAACTTACCCAGCAACTCACTTGCTGTTAAATATTCGAGGGAAAATATTGCATAATTCCAGTGTTGTGGGTCCATCTAAGGCTCTAATGAAGAACACGCTTACTTTGGGTGTATAGTCGAGTGACCTTCGTATGCGATAATGTGTTGATGGGGGAATCTACCTGTACCCACTATGTTTAAATACAATTGTAATATGTCTGATGCAGTTGGTCAGTCTGCATAGCATCGTTAGTGACAACAACTGATCCACCCCCTTCCTTCCTTCCTGGCACATGCACTCTGTATGAATGGGAGATGGTGTACCCTGAGTTACGGAAGGAATAATTGAGCGAATCTGGCATTTTACTATTGCTGTCCCTATCACATTGTAGTTCCAAGGTCAAGGGGGGTGTTCACCTGCTAAATAACGGTATGTTGGAGTCTTGTGGGGGCTAGAGAGGGGAATTTAGTAAAAGATGAGAAATGTCCGATATATGGGGCGCCAACTGCGCTAACCTGGAGTGAGATTACTGTTGTCATGGATAAAGGCTTGGGGGGGGGGGGGGCACCTACTAAACAGTTGTAACCTGGGTCCTGGAGGTGGGGTTGGGGGATTTCTTAAAGCAGCAGTACAACGAAAGAATGATTTTCCAGGAAACTAGTTTCAGCTACAGTTGGTTAAAAAAAATAGCATGGCTGTCAAATCTTCTTTTCTAGATACCTCCTTTACTGCTCGCCATGATTTTTTTTTTAATTTTCTTGAGCCTAACCCTTACCAGGTATACAGTGCTTATTTCGAAGCCACATGCAGCGGCTGTCCTTTTTCTTGAGGAAAACATTAAAAAAATTGTTAAAAAACATTTTGTTGGAATAGGAACATGTTAACACCAAATTAAATGCGAAGATGACTGGAATCTTTTATAATGAAATAGGGTCAAAATGTTTGCCCAATTTTGTTGGATTACTGCATTAAAAAGATGGTGTCAGCTCCTGGAATAGTGCCAGGAGCTGGAAATTCAAACAAAAAAGTGTATATATGTGTGTGTGTGTGTGTGTCTCTGGTGTGGACAGGGAAAAGGCGGTGGTGTAGGTTTGTTGCATTATCCAGTTCAGCTGCATTTGCACAGTCCAACCAGAAGCTGGGGTTTTGCCTCAAATGATTGAGAAAGACTGTGAGAATGGAACATCTGAGGTTTAAAGTGTTCTGTTATTCAGTAGAACCAAACTTGCAGATCTAGCGTTTTACAGTAGATGGGAGGGGGGGGAGTCAGGTGACTTGATCCAGGTTGCACAGTGGGTCAGCTGGCATTTGGAACAGTATCTAATGGCTTATGCCACCTGCTCTAACAATTAGAATACTATACTGCCTGGCAGCTAGAATTTGAACCAGGATCCCATGGCTCAGAGTCCCTTGCTTCAGATGAACCCAGCCAGGATGAAGAGATCCCAGTCATGGTTTGGGAATGCCCAAGTCTTGGTGATTGCCACCAGATTGAAATAGCCTTCTGGAACCAAAGCCTGGAGGCCATCCATCTTTTTCCTGAGGCTCCTACCATCGATTGAAACCACCCTTCATGATGCCTGTCTCTTCCCCCTTCTCTCTCTGCTGTTTCCCCCATTACTTGGCCGCTGACCCAAACTCTTTTGTGCCAGACCTACTTGAGTGCCACCCTCTTGCTTCTCAATATCACCCTCCCTCTTCTCCCCAGCCTTCCCTCCACCTATTTTTTTTAATCTTGCCTCATCTTGCTAGATCCCCCTCTAAATTCATCCATATCCTGAAGGGACCTGCCAGCCTCTTCTGTGGGAAAACTTAGGGTCCCTTGTCCTGTATTAGTCCTGCCTCTTACTTTAAATTCTGCCCTATGAACTCCCCCAGCCTGTCCCTTGGTGTCCTATCCCCTCACCCCACTTTGATGCAGCATGTCCCAGATTCTTCCCCAGTCCCCTACGTAGCCAAAGCTTTCCTCCTTACACCACTCCTTGAACCTTTTATTGATGTCTGAGATGCTTAGCTTCCTAGCCATACTGGCTTTGGGCACTAGCAGCACCTCTGAGAATGCTGCCATTTTTGCCCGCTCCTTGAGTTTTCCCCCAAGCAATCTGAACCTGGCTTGAGCACCCTTCACCCTGCCAGATCATTTGTATCCATGTGGATGACTACATAGCCCCCCCCCACACACACCTTTAAATAAGAGTGTAATGGGTACAGTTTGCTCAGCCATTATGCCATGCTGCCTGGGAGCTGGGATTAGAACCGGGATCTCCCAGCTCACATCCATTTACTATAACCATTAACACTGCACTGCTCAGGGTTTTGGATGGAAACATGAATCTTCCGTCTCTCATGCTTTTGGTTTATCCATTCACCATGCTGGCTTTGAGATGGGATTAGAAATAGGATTTCCAGATTCACAGCACCCAAGTTGTCGAAATTACCTTCTACAGTACAAGCCAGTATGACTAAAGAAAAATTTTACAAGCCTAGTACAGAATCCACCAGCATTTGGCTAGTACCATTTTCAACCTTGGCTCTACTCTAAGCATTAGATACCACACTGCCCGGCAGCAGAGATTGGAACAAGCTCTCTTCTCTTTAACCATGACACAGTGCTAACTGGTAACTGGTATTGGAACCCAGATCTTGTAGTTCACAGCCATTTACTGTTAACTGTCATACACAGCACTGCTTTGTGGCTGGGACTGGAACTAGGCTGTGCAGGCTCAAAGCCCTTTGCTATGGTAATCTTTACAGCTTGCAGTCTACAATGCACTTGTTTGCAGAAGCACCTTTTAATAAGTTTGTTTATGAGGACAACACCAAATCCCCATGGCCAGTTTGCCTCCTTTTTGGGAGTACATTTGCTTTCTTGCAGTCAGCCAAAGTATCTACATTTGATACCATTCATAAGCAGGTACATAGCTCAAATTAAATGGTGTTAAGGCATGTGACATTGTGTACATTTCATTTATAGCCTAAACTGAGGAAAAAAGAAAGATTGTAGTCTGTCTTTATTAGTCCTATACTAAATGGGGGATGCTGTTCCCTTGTTCACTAAAGTTACAGAACACAGTCTTCCACATGCTTCATCACATCTGTCACCTCAGTTCTCTCTGCTCTAAGGCTTCTGCAGTCTCACTGCATAAGTGATTTTCTTTCATTCGACATGTCCCTAGTGGTGGCACTCTGTATGAAAAGTGGTAGCTGTGCTTGTCTGCACTTCTCAGAAGTAGCCCATTTCCTAATCTCTGACCAAATATTTCACACTCCTTAAAGGAATTTTCCTATATATAACCCTTACTCACGTCTTTTGGTAGCTGATGTTCTCCATAGTCTTTCCTGCTGGTTTTAATTATTTTACGTCCATGTGTTTGTGGAAGAGATCATAATTTTTTTCGAACAGGGTAGCGAGCCGATTCCTTCCACTTCCCAATAGAGCTGACACGCCCCCGCACTCTGACATGTAATGACGTGTGACCGGGACCTTGTTAGTTGAGTGGTGTCCTTCATTACTGTCCCACTGCCCATTCTGATGCATAAAAACAGGGAAAAAAAAGCCCCATTCACGTCAAGGGGGCGTGCCCCCATGCTCTCCCTGGTCACATTTCATTATGCGTCAGAGCATGGGGGCCTGTCAGCTCGATCAGGAAGTGGAAGGAATCGGCTAGCCACCCTGCTCGAAAAAAAATTAAGATCTCTTCCACAAATACATGGACGTAAAATAATGTAATTAAAACCAGCTGGAAAGACTATCGCCAACATCAGCTACCAAATAAGTGAGTGGTAGCTGGTGTCCCAGAACGCTGGAAAATCTCTTTAAATACAAATGCAAGTAGTCAGTTATGGTAACCCTCACCCACCCCCCTCCTTCCTTAAAGCATACAATGAGGAACTGGATTATGGATTTGCAGCAAATAGGGCAGTTTGTTACAGTGCTCTCTCATTTCACATTAGATAGGTAGGAATGGGCAGATAGACGATGGGCCAAGGGCCTTTTTCTGCTGGCAGCTTCTGTGTTTTGTGTTATTTCTCCAAGCAGTAGTTAAGTGAACTTTACAGAAAGCATTTTACTGCAGGCCATCAATAAAATATATCTTCCCAATTCTCCAGTGAAATCTCATTCAATTGCCTAAATCATGAAAGCATGTATGAAATTTCCCCAGAAATTCCTTGCAGCATAGCACATATTAAAACAGTTTCTATAACCCTTTTTAGCAATACCCTTCTCTCTTACTTCATATTGCACTGTATTTCCAGACTGTATTCCTTCTCTCCCCCCCCCCACACACTATTTTTGCATTGTATTGGAAGCCCAGAGCTTTGGCTCAGTGTGCCTTTCCTGGCCAAAAACTTCTAAATAAAATATAAATACCTATGTACTGTGCACTCATTCACATGAGTTTTCCAAGCTGCTCTGTGTATGTAAAGCATCTGTGGACCAAACCATAGAAGACGGGACTGCACTGCAGATTAGTCTGGGATTAACGTTCTCCAACCTTTTATGGGGCTATTCAGGCACAGTTAATTGGGTATCATTTTATTATTTTTTCTTTAATATAGGTGTAACCCCCCCCTGCAAATGGGGGTTCCCAAAGTCTTCCAGGAGCTGGCTGAGTGCTCCTAGCCTGAGTGGTGTTCGGCGTTTAAGCCATTTATCTGTGAGTGCTCTTAAAGCCTCTGGTACTGCCTCTTTAAGAGCTGTCTGCTTGCAGGCATGATTAGTTCGCAGGGGGGACTGTGTGTTTCCCTGCTCAAGTCCTGCTCGCACGGCCGACAAATCGCTCCGTTTCTGCCACCGCTAAGTGGGCAGAATGAGCAATTATCAGAGATGTAACCATTTGTCCCATATAATTTGGAGTATTAGTGTAAATGTAATTTGTCTAACCTGCCTTTCTTGCAGCTGGGACTCTGTGTGTTTTGCCCCTCCATTTTGGATCAGAACTGCCGAATAGATCTAGTCGGACAAGGAGGGGCATCTAAAATGGAGTTTAAGTGGACCAACCAGGATCAGGACTCTCTGGGAGCTGGCTGGCCATAAGGAATGTAGCTAGTAATTCTGGGAAGTGGAGTTCTGGACATTGGCGCCTATTTACGCCAATAGGGGGAGTTTTGAGTGATTGACAACTGAAGTCCACCAATTGGACCGGGTGGTGCCCGAATGGAATGCTCTGCTTTGCGTCTGGAAGAGCAGATCCGTTGTGGCCGTGATCAGGGAAGGAGCTCCAAGCTTCTGCACTGCAGAGTTTCACGCGGGAAGCGTGTGTGGAGGCCTAAACTCAGGCGGCGCGTTGCTGTGGCGATTCGGACTGAATCCGCAGCTACCGGGAAGAAGAGAGGCTGAACAATTGAGAACCAGGCTCACCCTGTAGAGGAATGGAGAAACTGCTTAATCGCGCTCGGTCTGTCAGGAAAGTGAAGCTGCAGTGTGAATTCCCGAGTTAGCAGTAAGTGCGATCGGGACCTGAGAACAGCTGCCTGGTATAGTAATTTCTTTTACATATAAATGTGTGGAGTGTTTGCGAAGGACAGCTAAACGAGTCTTCTTGTCCCGAGTGTGTAGACGGAAAGGCAATTGCATGCAGGCGGACTAAATCCGTTGCTGACTGAAGCTGTGTGCCTGCCTGTAGAATTTCCCCCCTGCTGTGCGAGGGCGTCTGGCAATCCATGACCCCCTCGGTGTGAGTTGTCAGCATCGAGTGTGTGAGTACAAATCAGGGTAGCTCCCTGCCATCATCTAATTGCAAGTGTTCCACCTGATTTCTTTTCCTTTCTTTCTTCACGAACTGAGCCAACTGGCTCCGGATTACAGTTGGGTATTGTGCAAGTGTTTTTCCATCACGGGGCCCCAACCAGCTGCACCGATCCTGGCTAGCCTCCCACCACCCTGGGTACCCAGTAAAGTGACATTTTGGGACTCTTGAGTATGTGCACAGTACTGCGATTATTAATGTGTCTAACCTAATTAACCTGATTCTCCCTGTCCTTGTTACAGTCCCTTAAATAAATCAGATCTGTTTGTTTCAGCAAAGTTACACTGACTGAGGTATTCGTTTATGTTAAAGTATTGTACTGTGGTTATTGTATTGCATCATCTTGTTTTACAGGGGGTCTCCAGAGTCAAGCTGATTCAACCAGCCCTGGGGGTAAGTGTGAATAGTAAAGGTACTCATGGTGTACAGTGTGGGTCACTAGCAGGAATAATAGGGGGTCTCAGTGTCCCAGAGAGCTGTGACCAAGTTAGTCGAACTACTGTAAACCCTGACCTCTGGGTGGAGGCACCCGCCATAGAACCTAGGCCCCTCAACCTGTTAGCAGTTAGGCAGGCAGGGATAGTAGCCCTTGGGATAGCGCCACCTGGGGGTTACATAGGCATTAGAAATTATACATCACAAAAAATGAAGAAAATCCCATAAGAATGTGGAAAGTAAATATTAGCTTTAAATTGTCATAGTCCACATCTAGGAGATTTAAAGGGACACTGTCAACCTCCCTTAGACCTCAAAGTGTCCCTAGTTTTTAAAAAAAACTCATTTTATGATTGTTCATATTCTATAGACTGCTGATGCAGCTGGTAGTTTGATTCAGATCCTTTTTTTCTTTTCAGAAGTGAAAAACTGAGTGCTCACCATGCTGGAATTGTACCACACCAAAACATGTTTGTTTACATTTCTTGACCAACTCCCACTGCATCTTTCCTGGACTCAGGAATACCCCCAACACTGTCTAGCCACTCATTATGTGGTGAGAATACAGGAGACTATGGTATCATGAGTGACTACGCTGTTTGAGGCAGTGAGCACTGGCGGTTTAAAACATGGGTCGAATTGGATCCACTGGAGTACAAAATCTAGGTCTGAAGAGGAACCTACTGGGTCAAAACATAATCAGTGGCAGATTTTGAACAGATCACATTCTCTTCCTTTAGATATTGTTACAGAGCAAGGGCATCAATTTGAACCCACTGGCAAAGGAAAGAGGGGTCAATTTTGGAAAGGATGCAACTTTTGCCCTTTTTGTGCATGTTAGCGCTGTCCCTGGTTTGAGGGTATTTCTAATGTTCAGGAAGTATGCAATAAGGGTAGTTCAATGCTTTGAAGCAAAACAAGGGTGAGTGTAGCTATACATTACCATGAATTTCAGTTCTAATAAGGAAGGAGGCCGATAAAACAACCAGCAGCATCAATGAATTTTAGAGAAGTACGCAATCATAAAATGTGGAGTTTTACCTAAAAATAATATGATACAAAAAAGATTGGCAGTGTGCCTTTAAGTAGATGTTAAATTAAAACAAATCAATTACACAGTAGTCACCAACTGAAATCTGGTAGCACCAGTGATTTAAACTGTCTGGCCCTTGGTATCTGCATCTTGGGCCAGCTCTTACATGCTTCCCTCAATAAATTAACTTTGGCTACCATCGAGGGTTCCGTGTAATAACGGCGAAGTTATAAGGGCGAAAGTCATTAGAGCGAAGCAATAACAGCAAGTACAATAACAGCACAGACCAATCTGAGCAGTGAACATAACGGTGACCCCCCAACAGAATCATACTAAACCCTTGCTGTTCTGTTTCCCCCAGTTTGTGTGTCTCCTCCCCGTACCTCTGGCTCATACACTCGTGTCTCTGTCTCTCTCACCCCTCCCAACTCCCCCTTTCCTCGGATTACACATACTATACCTCCTTGTTTCTCCTGCAACTGGTCCCGCCCGCATCAGAGGTGCATCTGGTAATGATGCGGGGAGCTGTGCCCCCTATTTCTATTATTCTAACTCCACGCCACAATTGGATAGTGGGGATCGCTGTTCCAGTGCAGTCGCTCTTGTTATCCATGCGCCATTATTGTTGTGAATGCTGTCGCCCAAATGACTTCGCTCAAATAACATTGCCCTTTTAACATGATACTACTGTCGGAGATGCTGTACAGCTGGTCCATCCTCCAGGTTTTTTTGTCACTCCTTCTGTTGCCATCCTGGATCACCATCAGTTCCTGGGTCAGAGCACCCTAGGATCACCAAGTCATGTCCGAGTGAGGGAGTGGTGCTGGCCCCAGGTGCTAGGAGAGCTGTGGGCCCAGCTGTGCAGGAGCAGAAGCCAAAGATCAAGGAGTGGTTTTGGGAGTGGACCAGTGCCTGGAAGCAGGGCTGAGAGACAGGTCCATGACCTGGACCAAGAGCAGAAAAGAGCACAAGAATGGAGCAGTGTCAGGGTCCAATCCGGGCCTGATGAATGCTCCAGATTATGTGTCAAGTGCTAAAATCCTGACAGGAGTCAATGACCAATGCCATCCCGAGGAGCAGGCCCAAGAAAAAATTGAAAACCCGAGCAAAAACATGGCCTGCCATGAATCCTCATCAGCGGGGCCATCGATAAATGGGTCGCAGTAGCTGCAGTAATCCAGCCACTGGTCACTGCCAGGCCTGGGTGCTGCATGATGAGCAGTTCAACTACTGCAGTCATTGATGTTCAAAGTTGGTGCCACTACTAATATGGTGCATGCCCTAAAAGGGGAGCAGGGGGATAATTGACATTGCCAGTATTTAATAAAAATACAGGACCGGCCCCCTGGACTATACCTGATTGAGCTGATTTGATTAGCTTGTAAAGCCCACAGAAACACAAAGAAAACTGGGCAGGGAATACAGTGAGCTGGGACAATAGACACAACAGAAAAAAATGCACTATAGACAGCTTGGCCCTGGTGCTTGGATAGAAGGCTTGCCCCTCAGACCCCTCCCTCAAAAGAAAAATCACTTGAATCGAGGAACAGAAGAGCAAGCACACCGCAAAAACAGTGCCCTAAAACAACCACCACTAAGGCATGCATCTGTGATCTACAAATCAGAACCCCCCCTTTCTATACTTTGGTAAATGCGGATGTGTACTGTACCTCAGTGGCCACAGAGTGCCACCCCTGGGGACGTACCCTTAACCCATTTGAGCCATCCTGTAGAGGCTGTCAGGTTTCTGTTAACCCCAGTCTTTCTATGTATCATTCATCTTTACTGTCTCAGTCTGATCTAAGGACTTGTTATACTTGCAAACAAGAATCAGCTTCCATTCACATGGTCCTGCCTTAAGTGTGGAACTGCAGCCCAATATTGAGAGCTCAGAGCTGTGAACCTGGAGAACCGCGTTTAAATCTCACTACTGTCACTTACAGTGTGGCATTGAGAAAGTCTCTTCACTTCCTTATGTCTTCTCTCCTCTTCTCTTCCTCCCCCTTTCATTTTTCTGGACTTAACCCCCTGAGCTTTCTTTACCTTCGTTAACCTTACAGTGAGCAGGCCTAATGGCTGCTGTGAAATATTTATGCCTGGTAAAAAGCTGGAGATGTAGTATGTATGACGGGCACTATATAAAACCAAATTCCTTTCTGTCGTTAGTCTGTTCTAAAACAAAAATTAAAAAAAAAAAACAGCCTTTCAGACATTCCTCTTCCTCAGCTGACTGCCTACCTTTACTACTGCTGATTCTGAGTTCCACAACACAAGTCAGTCTTAACACTCCAAGAATAGCCTGAGCCAATTCATTTGTTAATTGGCTCTGGCTGTGGTGCGAATAGAATCTTGTTGAGAGTCACACACATCACAATAGTGTTTCTGCTTATTTAGTTGGGGGTTAGACTCTGTCAGCTGGCATATTCTAAAGGACATGGCCCCCTGCAGCACAAACTTTGCTGGAGACCTGCAGGAGTTCCCAGTTACGCAGTTTGCATGCCATAGAACAGGACCCATCTGGTATTCCGGGGCTCTGTGGCCATCTAAGCATGCCGGACACCAGAATTTGCTAATTGCTGACAGCTGTCATCATGACAGCACTCTGACAAGGTCCATAACTTATGCACCCTTCTGACCACTCATAAGTCTGCATTTTTATGTCACACAGCCCCTCGCCTCACCTGCGAGCAATGTACAGCTGCTAGGGTGTGCCTGCCAGGTATAAGGCCAGTGAAATATCGGGACTGATTGGCTCAGGCCTGGCTAATATCCTCAATGCCTTGATGTGTGGTTGGCCCCAGTTAGGAACATCCCCAGCTAATTAAAGAGCAAGCTAGCTTTGAGATGAATGCTAAGAGATTGATTTAGTTACTTGCAGTTTTTAATGCTGAACTCAGCTGAAGGAAAGACCTTTGTGTTTGAGTGGTTTTTCTCATTTAAACGCGGCCACAGCTCTCTTGTTCTTGCGTAAGCAATTTTATAACTAAACAGGGAAGAAATAATTAAGTAAAAACCTTTTCATCTTCTGGATGAATGGCACTATTGATTTTGCTTGCACTCTTTCCCATTCTCTCTCTCTCTCCCTTCCTCCTCATTCTGTCTCTCTCTCTCTCTCTCCCCTTACCTACTTATCTTCCCTTTTATTGTTTGTTTTGCCAGTGATATAGAGTGGGTAGAGCCTGAATGGCAAAGACCACCCAAATCTTGTCTGGTCCTAGTTATCAACCTACTGGCTATAAATTATGTGGGCCAAGTTCCTACAGTGTAGGTAAAATACAATACACGAGTCTGTGCACTGATAAAAAATATCCATAGCATGCATTGCATTTACTGATGCTGTCACAAATGCATGAAAGATTAGCATGCTTGTAGTCTGTTATATTGTGCAAAACTGAATATGCCATGAACCCAAACTGTGGGAGAATGCTGACTACTCCTCTGTTTTTATTACTGATCTATGCAACTACTGTAAATCGCAGTAAAAAATAAAAATACACATTGTGTGCCTACAAGAAAAGGATTCTGGAACAAAATCCACGTGACCTTTGCAGGCCGCTCCTTCCTCACCCATTACACCATACTTGTCATCTGCCCTTCTGCTCTGTGAGCCCCCCTCTGAATCAGAAGCTACTTGGAACTCTCCTTCATTGGGGCACAAAAAAGGGCATCCTCAGTGGTAGTCCCTTCATCAGCAACTGCTAGTGTATTGATACATGTAGGGTATGGTTACTTCAGTGGAGCATGGGCATGTCACTGAACATGTACTGTACTTACTAGATGCCAGAAGAGAAAGGTGAAACATGGTGGAGACCTTCAAGTTCCTGGAAGAATTAAAGTAAATTTTGAGGAACTGTTTAGCAGTAGTGGTGAGTCAAACACATGGGGACATGAGTAATGCTAATGGGGGGAGAATAAAGAGGGCTGTGAGAGTGTTCTGCTTTTCAGAGAGGATGGCAGAGCAGTGGAATAGACTGCCAGATTGTGTGGTAGTTACAAATGCCATCAATAGGTTCAAGTGCGTTAGGACATTTAAGAGATTAATAGAGGGGTGGCAGTATGGCAAAGAGTAAGGAAAGGAGTGTGGTCATAAAACACACCTAGACATTGGGTCCGGGGGTAGCATAGAGTATTAACAAGGCAGATTGGATGGATCGATGTTCTTATACTGCTGACATTGTGTGTGTTTTAAATAGAAGTGCTCATGTATATTTCCCCCAGATCTGCTCTAACCCACTAGCCCAGGGTGGCCCAGGGCTAATGACATCCCAGCTCTTCCCTGATCTAGCTTTAAAATGTCTCTCTGGGCCTCCTTAACTACTAGTACCAAACATTAAGGCTCCAATCAAGCACTTTTATTCATGAAGCATTGCAGTCCATACCATTCCTATGACCTGAGTTTACACAGGGCAGCAGGGCAGTGTTGAACTTCACTTTCCGGTGCCTGCTTCCTTAGAGAGGATGGGTGGCTCCTGCTGATACTCGCGTGACTTATGTGGGTAGGAATGCACAGTCCTAAATTGGGGGTGAAATCCAGCATCTGACAAGAAGCGAGCACCAAACCTCTTGTTCTTTGCCAACTTGCACCAGCCAGAGCACCCCAGCATTCTGTCAGCACTGTTGACAGCACTCTCATAATGCTTGTCATGCTTTGCCCCCTTGTCTGTTACAATCCCCATGTCCTTTTCCTCATCCATGGCAGCTTTCCGTCCCATGCATATTATCTTGCATTTGGCTACGATGAATTTGAGACTGTAGTAGTTTTAGACCCCAGGTACCAGATCATTGATGAAAATGTTGAACAGAGCTAGCACGTTGGTGCAGCGGTAGAGTTCCACTCACAGAACCTGTGACCTGGGTTTGGGAACAAGCCTGGGTTGTTGTATGACAGCAGAGAGGAGGATTTAGCATCCCAGAATGCGCTTTTTTACCTTGGGCAGAGTAGGAAGAGGGTTGCACCTCCTGCTGCTCTGCAGCCACCAGGGTGAACAGAGGTGGCAGAGGGGCACGTGGGCTTGCATTAGGGGAGTGCACACAGATACCAGTATGTCAAGCATGCTGGCATCAGATAGTGTCACAAACATATCCTACAAGGAGGGATAGAACACTTAGAAATGGAGTGTCTTCAGCAGGGAGGATAAAGCCACACCTGTTCTACCCACAGCTAAAGCAGGACCTGGCCCCCCCCTTTCCAGAACACCTTTGCACCTCTGGTTTGTCATGGTCGTCTGGGGTGACAACACCTGCCACAGTGCTGAAAACGGCAGAGCCTTGTCTCCAGGGGGCTATAAATTGAGGGGTTCCCATGCTGTTGCCAGGTGTGGAGTTAGTACAGATGTAGCAGGGATTAGATGGAGCTCCATGGCCAGGAAAACAGGGTGCCTTGGCACTGGTGGAAGGAGGTTCTTCCAAAAGTCACAGTCAGCTTAAGATATGTGGCTTTTAGAATTATTACAAATTGGTTCTCTGGTACTGTAAATTCTAATTTTGAATTTTCTCCCGCCCACCCCCGGCGCTCTTCAAATGCTCTCTTGTTAGCTGAACTCTACCCTACAGCTGAGAAGCCACTCACAGTGTAGTGGTACTGGCTTCTCTGCTATACCTCCCCTCACGCTTCTGCTATTCGTGTTAAATACTGGCAAAAAAGGTTTCTGCTCATAACCTAAGAACAACCAAGTGTTGCTACATGGTCTGCCTTTAATGCCTACCCTGAGTAGCCACTATTTTCATCTGTAGTTACCTAAATCAATTTGTACCCTAAATTTCCATCCTCCTTCAATAGCTCCTATTTCAGAAGTATCTCCTCCACTCTATTCACCTTGTCAACTAAGCTCCCTTTTAAGCTCCTTTTACTACTTTAACCTTTGTAGTTCATTGTGACCCCTACTGCAAATAACTCCTAAATACTTAATTGCCCCTCTCTTATTCTTTCTTTTACTTCTGCACAATCCTACCTATGTTCACTATGTTTCCACCAATGCCATTCCCTCTGCTCCTCCTACTGTTCCTACCCTCCCTCTCCCCCCTCACCTCTCCCAACTCCTTTCACAAGAACTCTTCTCCAGCATACTGCACCACATCCACCTCCCACATTCGCAACTATGCTACTACCCCTGCTCCCTTCCACCAGCGTTGCAACCATTTCCACCTCCTCCCTGCTGCCTCCTTACTCACCGTATCTGCCTCATCTGCCGTTATACACCTAATACTTGGTCATGTTCCCCCCAACCTGCACTCAAAAATACTTTGAGCCCCGGCCTTTCTACAGAACCCCCAAGTTGCACTACTTCATTATGGGGCTTCTGCTTATTACATCAGGAAACATTCGTCCCAGCCCTGGCTCACCTGCTGCTAATGCTCCTGAGTCTCCCTACAATGACTCCGCACCATACCCCTCAAAATTCCCTACCCTTCCTAGTGGTCTTAAACTGCTTCACCTTAATATCTGTAGTTTCAAACAACATGAAGTCTTGCTATTGTAACCCCTAGATGGCGCTATCCCAGGGGCTACTACCCCTGCCTGATTTGCCACTAACAGGTTGAGGGGCCTGGATCCAATGGCGGGTGCCTCCACCCAGAGGTCAGGGTTTGCAATAGTTAAACTAACTTGGTCACAGCCCTCTGGGACACTGCAACCTCCTTTCTTCCCACTAGTGGCCCACAATATATCAGAATTACCTTCACAGTATACACTACCCCCAGGACTGGTTCCGCACTGGGACCTCCTGTGAAATGAGATACAGTGCAACAATCACAGTACAGTACTTTAACATAGACAAATACCTCAGGCAGTATAACTTTGCTGAAACAAGCAGCTCTGATTTATTTAGGGGATATAACAAGGACAGGGGAAATCAGGTTAATTAGCTTATCACTCTAATAATCTATTTCATGGCTCTGTGCACAGGCCTATCCCTCATCAGTTACTGTCCCTGGGTACCCAAGCCCTAGTGGCTAGTCCAAACCGTGGCAGCTGGTAGGGCCTTTCACACAGAGAAAGGGAAAATTAAACAGTCAGCAGTACAGTAATTCCATTTGGATTTAATGTGGCAATTCAACAGGAGCGACCCTGAATTAGTACTCACGACCTCCAAATAAGATAGGGTCCTTCAATGTCAGCAGGGCTCACTTGAGGTACACAAACCTCTTCACACATTTATATAAAAGAAAGCACTATACCAGGCAGGCTGCATCTGTATCCCGATCGCAATTACTGCACAATACCCGGAGAACACACACGGATTCAGTTCCTGACAGACCGAGCAATTTTCAGCAATTCTTCCAGTCTTCTACAGGGTGAGCCTGGTTTCTACTCTTCAGAGATCCTTTGATTCTTTTCACAGGACGGATTCAGTCCTAACAAGCTGCAGACCGAACTCTGGGCCTTACACACGTTTTTGACTAAAACTGCACACTGAAAAAGCACAGGGCCCTTCCTTCTTCACTGCCAAAGCTCAACTGAAACTCCAACCGACAAAACTGGCTCTTCCTTTGAGTTCCTCCCAGTTCTTGACTGGATTGGCTGTCACTCACAATAGACTGCTGCTGTTGGTCCAAAAGGCACTGAAGTCTAAACTACATCTCCCAGAGTCACTGCCCATACAATCCTCTTGTGGCTGGCTCAGATTATGAGTCCAAGTTCTGATTCGTCAAGGCACCATTTTAGAGCTAGCTTACCCCACACTGATTGGTCCAGTTCAGCAGTTCAAAACTAGAATGGGGAACTAGCAGACACAGTTCTGACTGCAAAGAAAGCAGGTTAGACAAACTGTAATTTTATTATTACTCTAAATAATTTCTGGCAAACAGTTACATCTTTCAGATAGGTTCCTTTGCACTCCTAGTGACTGCAAAATGAAGTGAATTGGCAGCAGCTCGAGTGGTACTCAGAGAAGCACACAGTCCCCCCATACAAACTAATTATGTCTGCAAGCAGACAGCTCTTAAAGAGACAGTACCAGAGGCTCTAAAAACACTCACTGATAAATGGCTTAAATGCCAAACACCATTCAGGCTTGGAGCATTCAAGCAAGCTCCTGGAAGTCTTTTGGGAACCCCCATTTGCAGGGGGGTTACACTATATTATGACATATGCAGTATAGCCCCAGGTTAGAACTGCTCCGGAGGTGAAAGAGTTAAGTGCATGTGTAACCCCTAGATGGCGCTATCCCAGGGGCTACTACCCCTGCCTGATTTGCCACTAACAGGTTGAGGGGCCTGGATCCAATGGCGGGTGCCTCCACCCAGAGGTCAGGGTTTGCAATAGTTAAACTTACTTGGTCACAGCCCTCTGGGACACTGCAACCCCCCTTTCTTCCCACTAGTGGCCCACACAATATAGCAGAATTACCTTCACAGTATACACTTACCCCCAAGGCTGGTTCAGGCAACGACATCCTGTAAAATAAGATACAGTGCAACAATCACAGTACAGTACTTTAACATAGACAAATACCTCAGGCAGTATAACTTTGTTGAAACAAACAGCTCTGATTTATTTAGGGGATATAACAAGGACAGGGGAATCAGGTTAATTAGCTTATCACTTTACTATCTACTCTATGGCTCTGTGCACAGGCCTATCCCTACCAGTTACTGTCCCTGGGTACCCAGGCCCTAGTGGCTAGTCCAAACCGTGGCAGCTGGTAGGGGCCCTTTCACACAGAGAAAAGGAAAATTAAACAGTCAGCAGTACAGTAATTCCATTTGGATTTAATGTGGCAATTCAACAGGGAGCTACCCCGAATTAGTACTCACGACCTCCAAAGAAGATATGGTCCTTCAATGTCAGCAGGGCTACTTTTGATCTCCAAGAGACTCCTCACACATTTATATGGTAAAAAAAAGAAAGCACTATACCAGGCAGGCTGCATCTGTATCCCAATCGCAATTACTGCACAATAACCAGGAGAACACACAGCAGATTCAGTTCCTGACAGACCGAGTGTAATTCAACAATTTCTTCAGTCTTCTACAGGGTGAGCCTGGTTTCTACTCTTCAGAGATCCTTTGATTCTTTTCACAGGACGGATTCAGTCCTAACAAGCAGTTACACAAGTTGTAGACCGGAACTCTGGGCCTTGCACACGTTTTTTGACTGAAACTGTGCACTGAAGGAGCACAGGGTTTCTTTCCCTTCACTTTCAGATCTCAAACTGAAACTCCCAACAGACAAAAACCGGCACTTCCTTTGAGTTCCTCCCAGTTCTTGACTGGATTGGCTGTCACTCACAATAGACTGCTGCTGTTGGTCCAAAAAGGCACCAAGTCTAAACTACATCTCCCAGAGTCACTGCCCATACAATCCTCTTGTGGCTGGCTCAGATTATGAGTCCCAAGTTCTGATTCGGTCCAAGGCATCATTTTAGAGCTAGTTTACCCCACACTGATTGGTCCAGTTCAGCAGTTCAAAACCAGAATGGGGAACTAGGCAGACAGTTCTGACTGCAAAGAAAGCAGGTTAGACAAACTGTAATTTTATTATTACTGTAAATGATTTCTGGCAATCAGTTACATCTTTCAGACAGGTTCCTTTGCACTCCTAGTGACTGCAAAATGGGGTGAATTGGCAGCAGCTTGAGTGGTACTCAATCAAAGAAACACACAGTCCCCATACAACTAATTATGTCTGCAAGCAGACAGCTCTTAAAGAGACAGTACCAGAGGTTCTAAAACACTCACTGATAAATGGCTTAAACGCCAAACACCATTCAGGCTTGGAGCATTCAAGCAAGCTCCTGAAGTCTTTTGGGAACCCCCATTTGCAGGGTTACACCTTCCTAGCCTGGGAAAAGCTTGACGTCCGCGTCAAGCAAGTACCTATAATTTCAACTGAACCAATATACATTTCATTAGGCTCACACATGTAATCATCAGTCAATACATCATTTTACCAAGAACCATTTCTGAAACATTGCAGTACGTCCTCTTTACACGTATAACACACACATTGTACCATAACTCAAGTTATTACCTCTTGTACATGAAACCTGAAGAGAGGGGACCCTTCCCTATCAGTTACCTTGGGGCTGGATGGGGCAAGGGCACCATACTTAGAGGGCAACACAAGTAACTTGGAGTTAGCACTGATGCTCAGTTTGGGCAGTGAGCTTGGGGACACATACACTCCTTTATGGACAACATTGAGAGGCAAGTCCACAGGCCTCCCAAGTGAATCATAACTGAGGTGCACCACAGGCTTTACAGCTCGACCAGTCTTTCTAGGGGAACTGTTACAGTCTCTGCACTCTGAGCCTCATTTTCAGCATTGTCCTCACTTGTCAGGAGTCTCCATGGGGTAGAGAGGCTAGAACTTGGGGCACTTTCAGCTCCAGGAGTTACAGTTTCTGAGTCCACAACATTTGGCTCGATGGAGAGCTTTCGGACACTGGCGTGGACTGTCAGGGCACTCAAAATACTCTTCTTGTTCGGGTGTATCACCAGTCTGCCCCAATCTATCATTTTCTCCCTGAAAACTCAAACAGTTCAACCATGCACAATGATTCCATTTCATCTGATCTGATGCTTTGCACTTCACTTTCTGGGAGCAATGGCTCCAGGGATGAAGTTGGGGCATAGACAGTCCAGAAGGCCCAGCTTTGTCTCCAGTATTGACTAGGGATTGCCCCAAACAATTGACTCAGTTCAGAAGAAGGATAGTATTCAAAGTCACTTCACTTTCTTCTGATATGGACTGACAGTCATGCTCAACTGGGACTTGTGGAGGGGAACACTTTAACTCTGCTTCTGTAGGTGCAGACTTCCTTGATCTTTTTAGCAGCAGCTCTAGTCACTGGTCCAGAGGGGCATCTTCTGGGGCTCAGACTCAATCAGGATTTGTCCAATGGGTAGTAAATGATTTCTATGCATTGTTTTTACATCTTTTGAATTGTTCTCAGGCCTTACTTTTATACACTGGCAGATCATCTAGTTTGCCCACTACAATGTGAGGAGATGGTGCCATCTGTCAGCAATCTTGTGTTTGCCATGCAGTCCCAGATTTCTTAGCAATACCCGATCTCCTCCTGGGTTCCTGTGCTTTCACCTTTATCATACCTTTCTTTGTTGGCCAGATTTCTTTTGGCAGCCATGGTTTGAGCCAGTTGGTACGCATGAGTTAGCTGGGCCTTTAACTTTGCACATACTGTAAATAGTTGTCAGCTTGAACCCCATCAGGAGAGACCCCAAACACACATCTACCGGTAGTCGAGCTTCTCTTCCAAACATCAGGCGGTAGGGGAGAACCCAGTGGCATCACTTTTGGTGCAGTTATAAGCATGTACCAGGGTGCTAATTTGTTGGCTCCATCTAGGCTTGTCCTTTGGGTGCAGGGTGCCTAGCATATCTAGCAAAGTGCGGTTGAAACGTTCAGGCTGTGGGTCCCCCTGGGGGTGGTAAGGAGTGGTTCTGGACTTCTCACTCCCCACAGAGAAAGCATCTCTTTGATCAGACGACTCTCAAAGTCTCTCCCTTGATCAGAATGGATTCTTTGTGGAGCCCTATAGTGAACAAAAAAGTTTTCTACGAGTACTTTGGCTACAGTGGATGCTTTCTGGTCTTTGGTGGGGAAAGCTTGGGCATATCTCGTGAAATGGTCAGTGACCACCAGCACATTACTGATATTTCTTTGATCTGACTCCAAACTCAGAAAATCAATACAGACCAGCTCCATGGGTGCACTGGTGGTTATGTTAACAAGGGGGCAGCCCTCTGGGCAAAGCTTTCCTCTGTAAGCAGCTACAAGTTCGTATGTGTTGCTCACATCAGCCCCCATCTTAGGCCAATAGAATCTGGATCTCACCAAGTCAAGTGTTCTGTCTATACCAAGGTGCCCCATGGGTTGTGCAAGGACCTCAATACTGAGTCTCGAAAGGCAGTGGGCAGCACCAGTTGTTGTTTGTCTCACTTGTCCCCTCTGTCTACTGTTTCTCTATATAACAGTTTATTGATCAGTTTCAACTTAGGACCTTCTTTGTATAACAGTGCAGTTCTCAAATCAGTGGAGCGAATTTGACACATCTTTTCCTGCATAGAGGGCTTCTAAAGCTGATTTGATCATAGGATCGTGAGGATTGAGCTCATGAATACTGTCATTGTCCAGCTGAGGCAGTGCACCAATGTCTATTGCAGAAAAGTGGCCATAAGCAGCAGGTATGCAATTCTCAGAGGGTCCCAAGCAATCCACCATGCAGTCCACTGGTCCGTGGACATTGTTCCTCCCTGTCAAACTTCCGCAGAGTGCCCGAATGTCAGGTTCTGCCAATCGGACCCAATCATTCTGGGGAACAGGCCTCCGGAGAGAGCATCAGCATCTATGTGGTTCAGACCTGCTCGGTATTCGAGAGCATAGTCATATGTAGATAATGCAGAAAGCCACCTGTGGCCAGTGTGGCATCCAACTTAGCTGAGGTCTGCACATAGGTCAAAGGATTATTGTCAGTTTTACTAGTATTTTAGCCCCATACAAGTACTCATGGAATTGGTCAACAATAGCCCACTAAAGCTAGGAACTCTAACTTATGTACAGGATAGTTCTTTTCGGATGGGGTCAGGCTTCTACTGGCAAAGGCCACTGGTCTCAGGCCATTCTCGTGCTCTTGGTACAACACAGCCCCAACCCTTGCAAGCTAGCATCAGTGTGCAGGACGTAAGGTTTTCTTGGATCGGCATAGGCCAGCACTGGAGCATGGGTAAGTTGATATATGATCTCATGAAAGCAGTCTCACATCAGGAGTCCAGCGGGCCCCAAATACTTCTACTCGGATGAAAATACACTCTTCAGTCTTGAGGGAGCTGACTTTTGGTATTTTTTGTGGGTTGGGGATACCCTTGAGTGAAGGTTGAAAGGGCGGATCACTCTTGAATAGTCCTTGATGAAACGCCGATAATAACCACAGAATCCCAGGAATCTTTGCAGTTCTTTTAGATTTTGGGCTGTGGCCAGGTGTCAAGGCCTCAACTTTACTTGGGTCGGTCTCTATTCCCTCGGTGGATACTATGTGTCCCACATACTTTACTGATGTTTGAAAGAATTGACACTTATCAATGGACAGTTTAAGGCCAAAGTCCTCCAGTCGATCCAATACCTTAAATAATCTGCTCTCATGTTCCTCAGTGAGCTGCCAAACACAATAACATCATCTAGGTATACCAGGCACTCTAGTAGTTCATGTCCCCACTGCACGCCCATCAATCGTTGAAAAGTGGCTGGGGCACCTGAAATCCTTTGAGGCATCCTCATGAATTCATAAGCCAAGCGGACAGATAAAGGCTGTCTTCTCACGGTCCTCTGGGGCCATCGGGATCTGGTAGTACCCTGCGGAGATCCAGCACAGAGAACCACTTGCTCCCGTTTAGGCAGTCCAAAGCATCCTGAATGCGGGGCATTGTGTACTGATCAGGATAGTCCCCGGTTTAAGGTGCGATAATCCACGCACATCCTTACTGTCCCATTCTTTTCCTCACTACCACAATGGGGAAGCATAAGGGCTTCTGGATTCTTGTATTACACCAGCCGCTAACATCTCTTGCAGATGCCGTCTCACATCATCTATATCAGCAGGTGCCAGGCGTGAGACCTCTCACGAAATGGTCTTTCGTCATGCAGCCGGATATTGTGCCACTGCCTTGCACGCATCCCACGTCCCATTCCTTTAAAGAAAACACCTGGTCTCTCTGGGCAAGCTTCTCACTGATCCTCACTTTCCATTCAGCTGGCAGCGGGGGTTGCGAAATCAAACAAGTCAGGCGTTACTCTGTCATTCTTCCTTGAACTCTTGCTGCTGGGTAGCACTGCAGTGTCTGCACAATGCACATTAGCCAGGATGCAACCTCTACTTACTCGAATGTCTCTTTCAGACACATTATGAACTTGGACCATTACCCTTCTGGCATAAGCATGGGCTCTATGGGCAAAATACTAGGCTTGACCAGCAGTCCCTCTGGCAATTTTCCATCGCCTGGTGCATCCAACATTAATATTGTATTCTTAACATCCTTTCTGATACGGACCTCTCCTGTAAGGTACACTGGGCATTTGGTGCCAGGATCAGAGACTCAGGATCCTTCTTCCATACAATTCCGACCGGTTCCTCTGGTTCTATATTTTCAGCATCTCTGTGCCTCATAGGCCTTCTTAATTAAAGCCGAACTCTTAAAGCTCTACTAGTCTTTGACCCTGTTTTTCATAACACAAATGTGCCAGCCTTCTGAACATATGAGCATTTGTTCCAATCAACAAAGGGACACCATCATACAGTCCAGTGGGGGACACACTAAGGCTAGGTCTCTACTTGTTCGCCACCCAGCCACGGAGGTGGGGAAAGACAGCCAAATTCGGATATACCCAGAATAGGGTAGGCCTCTCACTTAACCCCCATACATGCAGTCCTTCTAATGGTTGTAAGGTGCGTCTGACAAATGCTTCTGATACCAATCTTGAAACATAATTGTCACTTGGGAGCCACTGTCTAATACAGCTCTTGTAGACACTCCATTTACCTTTACAGTGGTCTCCATGGAGGGACCCACTATTCTGGACCAGTCTGGAGGCGGTAGTGGGGCCTGGGCAACTGACCTTGCCACAAAAGGACGTGAATTAGCATTTTTGGTGCCCTCACTGGATCATTTCTGCACCTCTTAACCACTGATTTGTTCTCCAAGCTCTCCTTGTAGCCTATATGCAACTTTGTCAGTGTCTTTGGGATTGGCATTCTCTTTCATGTGCCCATCCTTCCCACAATTATAGCAAAACATACTTTTGGAGTTTGAGCTACCGAGGTGCCACTGGAAGCCAGGGCGGGGTATTCTAACTGGAAACCTTGGTGCCATCTCTGTCTCGGCGTGATAAGCATTTGGAGACATCTCGTCAGTTTCTCCACTTCCATGGTCAAGGAATCGAGTTCGAGCTGTTATCAGCAGGAGATACATGGTGGTATCCCACCCCCATAGCAGATGCAGTCGGATATAGGTCGGGGCCTGTACTTGCAGGCGTGGCCTTCATAAAGGGACTGTTTTGAATTCCTGATCTCTCTCAACAGTTCGCCCATTGTGGCATATCTTTTTCCTTATCAGAGCACCCATTGACTGCCAACCTCTGCCCTGAACTTCACTTGATGGGCCACCTCAGTCACTCGGGTCATAGCCACAGCTATTGGTGCAGGTCCCTCCCAGGTCGCCTTTTCTCAACTCCTAATTTCTCTCATTAACTCATCATAGGAGGTGTGGGATTCAGTCGTTTCGCAGGCGAATTGAAGCAACAGCAGTTCTGAGAAGGGGCAGACTTAAGGATTCTGTCCAGTCTGGTTCGTCCAGTTCAATCGCTGGCAACTACCTTTCTGAGGCATTCTTGCAACAATTTTTCCAGCCGAGAGACATACACAGACAACTCCTCCCTTGGTACTGTTGTGCATTTCTTACTCTCCACCATAGGTCCTCATCAGAATCTGGGCTCCATACACATTCTCCAAGGCCTCAAGATAGGCTTGTGCAGTCGCCAGGGTTACTGGGTCTGCTTAGCACGGATGGTAGCCAGGCAGGACCTCGAGGCTCTCACTAACCCTCTTTCGCTGGGCTTCCCGAGCATTGCCATTCTAGCACTTGGGGCAACATAGTCTGTCCAGGTCTCCCAGTCATCCTCCCTTGGGGGTGGGAGGGTGCCAGAGAAGATCCTCAACCTTCGTAAGAGTCGGACTAATGGCAGGTGCAGAAATAGGAGTCTGCATTGGTTCAGCCACCACACGGGTACTGGAGCAGGAGGGTGTTGGGGAGGAACAATTTCAGGTGGCAAGAATAGTTTCTTCAAGTCCTCCACAGTTTTCCTTCTCCCAGCAACCATTTAGCAAATTTCTCCTCAAAAGTTTCAGATAGTGGTGGGGCTCATTCCTCGGTCTTTACTGTCCTTAGTTATCACTCTCCAAGCAGTGAGGGCTCCTCTGGGGTAATGGTCTGTGGTACTTTGAGCTATCTATGGGATCCTTAAACTCTACTAGGGCAGGAAAGTGTGGGTGAGCAGATTAGCGTGGCCGACCCACCACCACAGGATTTTGTAAACCTTCCACCTTGGAAAGTACTCCTGCACAGTGTCCGTATTGATACCCAGGGGATGTCCAGGATAAGCATAGCATTTGGGGTCGATCTCCTCCCAGTACACCACTCCACCAGCCGGTGCACAGCCACTCTGTCGGGTACCCATTTATTTATTTATTTATTTTTTTTCCTTAACAGTGGTTTGTAAATATGGCCACTAGAGGACACACAATCCCAGCGGTGAGCCTCCAAATGTAACCCCTAGATGGCGCTATCCCAGGGCTACTACCCTGCCTGATTTGCCACTAACAGGTTGAGGGGCCTGATCCAATGGCGGGTGCCTCCACCCAGAGGTCAGGGTTTGCAATAGTTAAACTTACTTGGTCACAGCCCTCTGGGACACTGCAACCCCCTTCTTCCCACTAGTGGCCCACACAATATAGCAGAATTACCTTCACAGTATACACTTACCCCCAAGGCTGGTTCAGGCACCGGACATCCTAAAATAAGATACAGTGCAACAATCACAGTACATAGCATTTAACATAGACAACACTTTGTGCAGTATAACTTTGTTGAAACAAACAGCTCTGATTTATTTAGGGATATAACAAGGACAGGGGGAAATCAGGTTAATTAGCTTATCACTTACTATCTACTTATGGCTCTGTGCACAGGCCTATCCTACCAGTTACTGTCCCTGGGTACCCAGGCCCCAGTGGCTAGTCCAAACCGTGGCAGCTGGTAGGGGCCCTTTCACACAGAGAAAGGAAAATTAAACAGTCAGCAGTACAGTAATTCCATTTGGATTTAATGTGGCAACCAACAGGAGCGACCCAATTAGTACTCACTGACCTCCAAAGAAGATATATGGTCCTTCAATGTCAGCAGGGCTACTTTTGATCTCAAGAGACTCCCTCACACATTTATATGGTAAAAAAGAAAGCACTATACCAGGCAGGCTGCATCTGTATCCCAATCGCAATTACTGCAACATAACCAGGAGAACACACAGCAGATTCAGTTCCTGACAGACCGATGTAATTCAACAATTTCTTCAGTCTTCTACAGGTGAGCCTGGTTTCTACTCTTCAGAGATCCTTTGATTCTTTCACAGGACTGATTCAGTCCTAACAAGCAGTTACACGTTGTAGACCGAACTCTGGGCCTTGTACACGCTTTTTTGACTGAAACTGTGCAATTGAAGGAGCACAGGGTTTCTTTCCCTTCACTTTCAGATCTCAAACTGAAACTCCCAACAGACAAAACCGGCACTTCCTTTGAGTTCCTCCCAGTTCTTGACTGGATTGGTTGTCACTCACAATAGACTGCTGCTGTTGGTCCAAAAAGGCACCAAGTCTAAACTACATCTCCCAGAGTCACTGCCCATACAATCCTCTTGTGGCTGGCTCAGATTATGAGTCCCAAGTTCTGATTCGTCATTCAAGGCATCATTTAGAGCTAGTTTACCCCACACTGATTGGTCCAGTTCAGCAGTTCAAAACCAGAATGGGAACTAGGCAGACAGTTCTGACTGCAAAGAAAGCAGGTTAGACAAACTGTAATTTTATTATTACTGTAAATGATTTCTGGCAATCAGTTACATCCTTTCAGACAGGTTCCTTTGCACTCTAGTGACTGCAAAATGGGGTGAATTGGCAGCAGCTTGAGTGGTACTCAATCAAAGAAACACACAGTCCCCCATACAAACTAATTATGTCTGCAAGCAGACAGCTCTTAAAGAGACAGTACCAGAGGTTCTAAAACACTCACTGATAAATGGCTTAAACGCCAAACACCATTCAGGCTTGGAGCATTCAAGCAAGCTCCTGGAAGTCTTTTGGGAACCCCCATTTGCAGGGGGGTTACACATGGAATCTTGAGCACGAGCTCGGTTGAACACTCTGTCTGTGCTGCTTCAAACCTTAACTGTCAGATTCTTTACTCCGCCTCACTGAACAGTTGCTCCGGAGATTTCTCCTACTGCTCGGTTCATTTTGTCAGTTTTAAAGTGTATTTCTCGGTTTTTAAACCGCATTTGTTTTAAAATCAAACCACAACCGGTCGGTTCAAGCTCTGCCTGTGGTATCTTAAGTAAATTAAGCTTTTACATTTATTCTGTGTGGAACTTGTAAACAACATTATCGGTTCAGTTTTGAACCGATCAGGTTGTTCTAAAATTACTTCAAACTTCATTAGAAGTGCGGTTCCCGGTTCTTATCGGTTTTAAAAAAAATTGATTTCATTACGTTTTTTTCCACGACCCATGACACGGTCTGGAACCGATAAGGGTGTCTTGCTTGGCTAAGGGCCGTTAACGGGCAGGTTTTCTGGTTAGGCTGGCATTATGTCTGAGAAACCCAAAAGAAAAACTGGGCCTATCGATTTCAACACTGTGATGTCTGTGGGGAAGCTTTTGCTAAGGCTGACCCACACACCACTATGTCTCATTGTCTGGGGTTTGACCACCTCAATTCAGACTGCCAGATTTGTGTCAATTTCCTGCAGCTACCCGGATAAGAGAGTTGGTAGGCTCAGGAAAGGAGGCTAAGAAGTCCGCTGATCCAGATAGCCAGCCCGGTTCGGTGCCAACCGAACCAGAGGAAGTCCCCCCTAAACAAGGTGAGTCTTCCTCGGGCAAAAGGAGAGCTGACTCAGATGAGTCGGTTCCAGTTAAAAGGACTAGGAAGTCAGCAGGTCTGGAGCCAAAAACCTTCTCCAACTGCTGCAGAAATAGCCAAAGCGATCAAAATTGTCCAGTCACTTTCCCCGGTTCCGACCGAACCGTCACCATCAGGCGGTCGGTTCGGTCAGTTCCTCCGGTTCAGGAGTATGATGTAGAGGATTTTTATGTACCGGAGAAGGGGGAGGAAGATTATGAAGAGAGTGAATATGATTTTGACAGTCTGGATGTGCCCATTGAACCGGACATTTCTCCAGACAGACCTATAGAAGTTTCTCCCCTAGGCTTTCTGACTCTCCTTCTCATTTTATTTTCTATAAAAAGTGGCTGAAACCCTCCAGCTTCCTATGGAAGAAGCTGTGGATGACCAAGAAGAGCCTGACTATGTGGAAATGATGGATATCCCAGAGTCTAGAAGACTGTCTATAACTATGCACAAATCTTTCAGGAAACAGGCAGTAAAGATTTTAAAAAAAACCCATTCTGTACTTCCTGTGGATAAGAAAATGGACAGAAGGTACACCTTGTCAGGCTCTGACATGGAGTTCCTCTCACAACAATGCAGCCATGTTGGGGTAGTGCAGGCTGCAGCCTGTGACAAGGCAAATATTCCTTTGGCTTCACACCCCCCGGATAAGGACTCCAGGAGGATTGATGCCATGGCAAAGAAACAGTACATGGCAGCATTTTTGGGATTCAGACAGGCAAATTATATGGCTTATGTCGCAAGATATCAGAAATCCAGGTGGGATACTGTTATGGCTCTTGCAAAGCAGCTTCCTGAACAACTTGCCAGGGAGCAGGAGCAGGTGGCTGCTGATGGTATTGAGGCATCCAAGGTGCAATTCCATGCTGCAGTGGACTCTAATGATGTATCTTCCAGAGTCATGGCTACATCTGTGGCTTTTCATAGAATGGCTTGGCTCAGGTGTACTAGCCTGTCACAGGATACCCAGGCTAAGGCCATGGATTTTCCTGTTGTGGATAACTCTCAGTTTGGGGAGCAGATGGAGAATTATATGAAGAAAATGGATGAGTACAGGACTACCTATAGGAGTGCACAGGCCAAGGAAAGGCAGGCCACTCCTCAAAGGCAGTTTTCCAGGGGCAGGGGCAGGCCTCTTCACAGGCCTTTTTACCAAACCCAGGCCTCCTCTTCAGTCTATGCCCAGAGGGGGTTCTTCAGAGGGAGAGGCAGACGGAGTGCGGCAGGCCCGCTCCCACCCCTCAGCCTAAAGCTCCTGCCAACAGGCACCCTGATGGGTTGGCCAGGCCGATTCTCCACTACCTGTAGTAGGCTGGCTTTACTTCGTCCAGGACTGGATGTCTTAACATCAGACAAGTGGGTCCTGGAAGTAGTAAGCCAGGGACTGGCTCTCAGCTTCAAAAAAGTCCAAGGATGAGAGCCAGATCCTTTCCACCTGCAAATCCTTTAGAGGCTCTCGCTTTGAACAGAAGTCTCAACCCTCCTGGCTCTCAGAGCTGTGGAGGGTTCCTCCCCACACCAGGGCAAAGGGTTGTATTCCAGGTACTTCCTTTCCCAAAAGACAGGAGAATGGCGGCCCATCCTGGATCTCAGATACCTAAACAAGCACCTTTAAAACCAAAATTCAAAATGGTGACTCTGGGAGTTATTTTACCTCTCTAAGGCCAGGGGACTGGCTAGCGTCCCTGGACCTCAAGGATGCCTACTTCCATATCCTCATCAGAAGCTCCCACCGAAAGTACCTCAGATTCGAACTGCCCTCAGGCCATTACCAGTTCAGAGCAATGCCCTTCGGTCTCACCTCTGCCCCAAGGGTATTCACAAAATGCCTGGCAGTAGCAGTTGCTCATTTAAGAAGGCAAAAGATTGCCATCTTTCCTTACCTGGACGACTGGCTCATAGTGGGCCAGTCCCCAGAACAAGTCAAAGTACACCTTCAAGTCACCCAGCAGCTGCTCACATCTTTAGGTTTCCTCTCAATCTTCCAAAGTCAGTTCTACAGCCTGTTCAGTTTCTCACCTTCATAGGTGCAGAACTGAACACACAACAAACCAGAGCCTTCCTTCCTCTGGAAAGGCAAAGACCCTGGTTTCTCTGGCCTCCTCCTTCACTCTGCAGGTCTCTCGGCCAGCAAGGCATTTTCTGCAGCTCCTAGGGCACATGGCTGCTTCCACGGCAGTAGTGCAGGGAGCAAGATTTCAAATTAGGGACATTCAGTTCCATTTGAGAGCCTTCTGGTCTCAAAGGAGAGATCCTCTAACCAAGCTGATCCCAGTAACTCGAACCCTGATCCAGGCCCTACAGTGGTGGCAGGATCAGACCAACCTGAGACAAGGGGTACCTTTTATCCCGCAGTCTCATTCCTTGACCCTTACTACAGATGCATCCCTCTTGGGGTGGGGAGCCCACTTGGGCAACCTCACCACTCAGGGATTGTGGTTCCCTCAGGAATCTTTGCTCCACATCAATCTGCTGGAACTCAGAGCAGTTTTTCTAGCACTTCAAGCTTTTTCCACATCTGTTCAGAACAAAGTGGTACAAGTCAGAACAGACAACACCACTACAATGTGGTACATCAACAAGCAGGGGGGCACTCGGTCTACGGCCTTGTGCACCAAAGCAATGAAGTTGTGGTCTCTGGCTTATTCCCTGAACACCTCCCTTTTGGCAGTTCACCTTCCAGGCAAAGACAATGTCCTGGCAGATGCTCTCAGCAGGATTTCTCAGGGCCATCACGAATGGACTCTGGATCCCTTATCCTGAAGATGGTGTTTGCCAGGTGGGCATTCTCAGATAGATCTTTTGCAGCCCCAGACAATCACCAACTTCCTCTTTCTGTTGCAGGCCCCCAGTGTTGGGCTCAGTCCTCTGGACGCCTTCCTCCACAACTGGGAAGGGAAGTTTCTCTATGCGTTCCCCCCCCTTCCCCCTCCTGTTCAAGGTGCTAGTCAAGATCAGATCTCAACCTTGCAGGATGATCCTGATTGCTCCACATTGGGTGAGACAACCCTGGTATCCACTTCTGCTACCCCTAGCAGTCCAACTTCCACTGTGCCTTCCCAGGAATCACAATCTGTTAACCTGTGCACAGGGGAGGGTTTGGTACCCGAATCTCAAATCTCTCAATCTCAAGGCCTGGTTCTTGAAGAGTTAGAGTTTGCTGACTTGCACCTTTCTCAGGGTGTGCTCAATGTTTTGAAGGCCTCAAGGAAGCCTTCCACCAGAGCTACTTATAACTAAATGGAAGAGGTTTTCTATATGGTGCTCTGGCAAGGGTATTTCTCCAGAGTCTGCCGGCTTGCCCGCAGTTCTGGATTATATGGTGCATTTAAATGCTTTGGGGCTGAGAACAGCCACCCTAAAAGTGCACCTGGCAGCAGTGTCTGCTTTTTTTTTTTTTTTTATCAGCAGGTAAACCCTCTTCTCTTTCAGCTCATCCGGTGTTCTCCAGGTTTTTTCAAAGGGTTGCTTCACATCAACCCTCCTTTCAGGGATCCTGCTCCCGCATGGGATCTTAATATTTGCATTGCCCAGCTTATGCAGCCTCCCTTTGAACCCATGTCTTCAGCAGAGCTTAAGTACCTGACTTGGAAGACTATATTTTTGGTAGCCATCACTTCTGCTAGGCGCATAAGTGAACTACAGGCATTGTCAGTGGAGCCTGATTTTATCTCCTTTCACAGAGATAAGGTAGTCCTCAGGACTAACAGGAAGTTCTTGCCTAAGGTGGTTTCAGATTTCCACCTTAATCAATCTATATCTCTTCCAGTGTACTTCACTGACCATTCCTCCTCTGGCGAGAGAGGAGGCTGCACAGTTTAGATGTAAAGAGAGCCCTTAGTTACTACATAGAGCATACCAAGGGTCACAGGTTTGACTCCCTCCAACTGTTCCTCACTTATGGTGAGGCTGGGAAAGGGAAACCTGCCACTAAAAGATCCATTGCCAGGTGGATCGTCTCTTGTATCCAATTTTGCTATCAAAAACTGGGTAAGGTTCCCCCTTCAGGCCTGAGGGCTCACTCTACCAGAAGTACAGCTGCGTCCCTAGCTGCGGCCAGGGACATCCCTATCTTAGAGATATGTCACTGCTGTGTAGTCTGCATATGTCATAATATAGCAAGACTTCATGTTGTTTGAAGAAAAAATTACTCACCTTAGTAATGTTGTTTCTTCTAATGGAGTCTTGCTATATTATGACCTCCCCCCCTACTTGCCCCTCTCAGAACCTCTTCTTCTTGTTTTTTTTGGGATGTGGGTGGGTGGTGGTAGTGACCTGTTGGCACCTAATGTTTGCCATTTTGTTTGCTGTTATATTTCATTCTTTGGTCCCCTGACTTGAGTCTTGTTGTTGGAACCATAAAATGTGTTAGTATTTAGTAGCCAGTTGGCTAGTGTAGGTTTACAGCTTCCACACAACCTTTAAGTGAGTTTTGCTTGTAAAGATCTGACAGTTAAGGTTTGAAGCAGCACAGACAGAGTGTTCAACCGAGCTCATGCTCAAGATTCCATGCACTTAACTCTTTCACCTCCGGAGCAGTTCTAACCTGGGGTTATACTGCATATGTCATAATATAGCAAGACTCCATTAGAAGAAACAACATTACTAAGGTGAGTAATTTTTTCTTACTGCCCAAACTAGATCTCCTTCATACTCTGGTTGTCTCATTCACCCCGGACATCTTAGTCCTGTCTGAGACATGGCTAAACAAAAAGGTTCCAGACCAAGCCATCTCAATCCCTGCTATTCTCTGGCCAGACAAGATAGGTCAGGGAGGGGTGGGGGTGTGCCATTGTATATCTCCTCCTACCTGCAATATGCCGTCACCCTCTTCACCACCTCCCCAGCAAACTATGAGGCTCTCATTATTCATCTATCCCTGCCCTACACCATTGCAGTTTATGTTGTGGGCATCTACTGACGCCTCAACCTTCCCTCAGCTGTGGCCACTGAGCTCATTACCCCCATCACCTCCCACTCTCTAACAGGTGAGCTGTACCTCATGGGAGATTTCAGTTTAAACTGGCTATCACCTGCACAAGCCAAGGCTCAAAACTGAATAACCTCCCTAAATTGAACCCAGCTCATCAAAGAACCTGCCCTCCTGAACAACAAAACCCAAAACCACACCTTGATTGACTGGGCCCGTACATCTCATCCGCATGGAGTCATTGATACTGGCACTCTACCCGACGCTCTCAGTGACCATCACTTAATTTAGCTGGTCAGGAAGGTCCACAGGCCTAAAGCTCCTCCCAGAATAAATCTTACCCAATCTTATAAATCCCTTGATAGTACCCCTCTCCTCCAAGACTTAGCAGACACCAACTGGTCCCCGTTAACCATGGCACCCCAAGTGGATGATGCCCTAACCTACTTTAAAGACAAATTCCTCTCCATTTGGAACTGTTATGCCCCTCTAAGACTTACTATAGTACGAGGTAATCACATACCATGGATCACACCAGAACTTCTGGCCTGCCTCAGGGCACATGACCAGGTGTGGAGAAAGCACAAGCCAACCAAATTACCTAGTGATTTTATACTGTACCGCAAACATCGTAACACATGCACCAAAGCGGTTAGGTTAGCCAAAGCAGAGTACTTCAACTCTAATTTCCACAGCAGCCTAAATTCCCCGTCTAAATTTTGGAAAGTTGTTCATGCCCTCTTCTCCACCCCCCTCTCCAGTCCTTAAAATAAATAACTCCCTTGTTGCGGATCATGCATTAGTCACTGAGGAATTCACCTCATACTTCACATCGTGTGCCTCCACCTCATTAGCCTCCCCCGCTCCCCACACCCAACCATATGTTCTAATCCTGACCTCTGCCAATCATCTGCTTCTTCTCCCTTCTCATTCTCTTTGGGCTCACCTGAAGATGCACTCTCTGCCATACTATCCATCAACCCATCTAAAGGCAGCTCTCCAGATGAACTAGACCCTAAGCTCCTCTTCCTCTCTGCCTCACCGATAGCATGCCCAATTGCCGAATTGCTAAACCTCTTCTTTATCCTAGCTGAGGTCCCGATGCTCTGGAAACATGCAGTTGTTCTCCCCCTCCCCAAGGGTGGAGACTCCACCTCTCCTGGGAATTATCGTCCCATCTCCTTGCTCCCTACCCTTGCTAAGCTCCAGGAACATCTTGTCCTCTCTCAAATCTCCTCCTTCCTCTCTGATTCCAACTTCTTCACCCCATTGAAATCTGGATTTAGGAAAAAACATTCTACCACCACCTCCTTCCTACTCAGGCTCACTGATACCATTCTCTCAGGAATAGACAAGGGGCTGATCATTTCAGTCATCTTTGTCGACCTTGCCAAGGCTTTCGACATGATTTCCCACACCCTGCTGCTCCACTCCTTTTCTGCAGCTGGCCTCTCTCCATCTGCTACAAACTGGTTCAGGGCCTACCTCTCTGGGCAGACTCAGAATTGCCAATTCCAACTCCCTCCTACATCATATTCATACTGGAGTGCTTCAGGGCTCAGTGCTGGGCCCCCTCCTGTTCTCTGTATTCCTAAATGACTTGTCGTCAGCATGCTCCTCCTCCCACATCCATATGTACGCTGATGATACCGTCTTGTTCACCACCAGCCAATCTCCATCTGATGTGGAAGCCAGACTCCAGCTGAACTTCAACAAGTTCCAGCACTGGCTAACCTCCCATCAACACTTCCTAAATGCCAAGAAAACAGTCTCCATGACCTTCGGCACCAGGCAGAGACTTGCTTGGCTCCCTGTTCTGCCCACTTTCCACACCCTAGATGGGACTCAACTTGAGCATACCACCTCATTTAGATACCTTGGGGTTTGACTGGACCAACACCTCAACAAAAAAGCTGCACCCCAAGCTTGGCGCCCTCTACAGGAACTGTAATTGCATCCCTCTTATGGTCAGGTGTGCGAGTGTCCAAAAGATGATCCTCCCTATTTTTGACTACTGTGACGTAGTCTACAGTGCTGCTTCCAAATCCACCTTATCCAGATTGGTCCCCCTCTTCAATTCTTTCTGCTGCTTCGCCCTTGACTCCCCTGCACGTACTCACCACTGTGACCTCTATCACAGTCTCTCCTTTCCCTCACTTACTAACCGGCGCCCCTCCCACTGCGCCAAGCTCGTCTCAAAATACCGGCTAGGATCTCTACCTCTATATCTAGCGTCCTCCCTCACTACCTCTCCTGCTCCGGCTCATTCTTTAAGGTCATCAGGTACAAGGACCCTTTTTGTCACGCGTTGCTTCACGTTGGCAGGTCATTCGGCCTTCAAACACTGCTTTCCCAAAATCTGGAATGCCCTCCCTCCTCAAATCCGGCACTCATCATCCCTTCACTCCCTCTCCTCTTCCCTTCTAAACTTTCTCTCCACAAACTGCAACTGTTTCCTGCAATCCTAATGCTGCCCCACACCTCTGTCTTGTCCCCTTCCCCTTTCAAGGCCTACCTACTTACTACTGCACCTATGTTTGTAAATATCACAACTTTAAGCTGATCAATTATTGCTTATATACTTTATTTCTGTGAATCACTGCACTGTAGCAACTATTGTATTGTCAGTTGTTTCAAAAATTGTATTATCGCACTACTCTGTTGACTGTTTTGTTTTATCTTGTATTTTTGTATATAATATCCCTGCCCCACAGGTCGCACCGGGAGACGAGCAACTTGTTGTTCAGTGTGCCTTCCTGGGGAATCATTTTAATAAATAGAAAATGTTGAACAAGAGTGGTTCCAGCACTGATCCCTGAGAGATTCCACTTGGTACCCCTCTCCACTCAGAGTAGTGTCTGTTAACCATGACCCTTTACATCCAGACCCCAAGCCAGTTAGCATTCCACCGTGTGTATGTCTTGTGTATACAGCACTTGCATACTTTGCCCAGCAACTTGTCATATGCCACAGTGTCAAAGGCCTTCAGTCCAGATAGACTACATCTATGGTCATGTATGTTTGAACTTTCTTGGTTAGCTCCTCTAAGGATCTCAGATTGGTTTAGCATGCGCTCTCCCTCGTACATACAAGCATACATGTGTCATTAGGGAGGAAAGAAGACAATTGGCCCATCAAGTTCCTACTTCCCACTAGCTCAGTGGGAAAACAGTGCCTCCCCTTTTTCTTCTTGTTGTTGCCACCTGTCCTGACACTGAACGAAGACATCCAGCATATCCTCAGGTAGTCTGCTACTACATTTTGCCAGGTTGGACTTCTAGTGGTGGCAACATGACACCACAGGCAGATGTACTTACTGATGCCACATTATGCTGCAATTCCTGTTGTCACTTTTTTTCCACAGTGCCTACTGTACTAGGGGGCTCCTGGCAGGGAATTAATGAGGGCAGAGCTTTGTTTGTGACAGCCATGTCCCAGTGATGATCTTATGTTTTTTAGGAGCCCACCGAAATTACACATGGAAGACGACCACTTGTTTGAGCTTCATGCCTCTGACTGTCGGAGCTGTTGAGTGGCAGATAACTTTCCAGGTTTTGGAAATTTCTGCCTGCTCAGTCATGCTTCGTGTGTTCTATTTAAGCAGAGTACAGCTTGAGAAATAAATAAAATTAAATGGCAGTTAGATTTTGGAGATGTTGACTTGCACTTTCTCTGGCCAGAGCCACTTGTGACTGCTTGGATTGAGGGATCCTGAAGCCTGAGGCTACGGATATCACATACAAGGCTTCTCCTACAGTCACTTTTCTTCATCTGTGCATGCTGTACACAGGTGTCCTGGAAGGAGATGACCATGGGGAGGGACGTCACTTGTGATGGGCATTAATTGTATCTTGTGGTACTGGAGGATCTAGCAAGCTATCCAGTTGCTGGTTTCCTTGATGCCCAACTCTCCCTGTCTGTGGAGGGTGCTGTGAATCTGAGCACCTAGTGCCAAGTCTGTTGTAGTTCTAGGTTGTTTCTAGAACCTTGAGAAAAGTAAACTTGTCACAGTGAATTGCTGCTTCTGCAGTCTGTTAGGCAAGTTGTGAGATTCCATGTGTAGGATCAGTTCTTACAAACGTAGTAGTCACGTATGCACTGTAACCTGACTTCTGCTGTGTCCATATTTGTTTTTTGCTTTTTTTTTATTACTGTTTCTGTCACAACCACATCTTTTCCATCTTTCTTTTGGCCCCCTCCCAGCTCCATTTTCTATCCTGTACCCCTGAGGCCAACCTACCCTCACGGCGGGCCCTCAAAGGGGCACCCCCTCTGGAGTCCAAATCCAGTGACAGGTGGGCCATTTGTGCTGGACAGGCATTCAGCACAAAATTCAGGAGTACCGCAGGATGTTATCATGTCAGGGGTGAGCTCCACCTCCCCCAGTAGGTCCTCTCACCTGAAACACTTTGTATCAACACACTTCATAGACAATGGGAGTGTGCAGAGCAAGCCAAGTGACTTCCCTCCCACTGCTGTTCCCATGTTGCCTGCTGTACCAGTGGGATCCCAGGCTGCACAAGAGCCGCAGGGATCAGATAGCCATTCTCTGGGATATTCAATCTTATTCCCTCTTTCCCACTGCTAGTGTGCCTAACTCATTTCCGAATATGGGTCAGAGTCTTGAACGGCAATCCTACCACTGCACTGACGGAAAGGCCTGCGTTTTTGTATTTTTTATTTTTTTTCCCCTTACAGCTGTCTGGATTCCTTCTATGTAGTTGCACTGTTGCAATCCTCTGAGCATGGGGGGAAGACTTCAGTAAGCCCATTGGCTAGACTTCAAGATCTGCAGCCTCAAAATGGATGCTGTTTTTAGGTTCTCTCTCCTCTTCAATTGGCCTGAGTGCTTTTGCCACCTGCAGCACATTTACTGTTAGTAGTTTGAAGTAGTTACTATGTAGAATGAATCCAGGTAGCTAAAAGACAGCTACTTACCAGTAACTACTGTTTTACTACACCACAGGCTGCATGGAAGCCACTGGTGCTCCCTCTGAAGTGTAGTAAAACTGGTTTACATTATCCTGCAAATGACCTGCAGTTTGTACAGTCCTACCTCTGTGAGCCAAGCTCTTTGCTGTAGCTGGTTAAGTGCTGTTATTTCTTTAAAATACAGTCACACAACCCATACGGTCTCTCCTGGTTACTAGCCCTTAGTTGTTGGTGCCTGTTGGGCAGTTCTTTACTCTTTGTGACAGGGGTGTGCAAATCCTGTTACCCAACGTCTAAGGCTGACCTGAAAGCTCTGTCAGGCAGATCCTTTGATCTGCCAACTTTAGCCCTAGGACAAGTGATTTTTATTTTTTTGGCTATATCCTTTTTACCACAGTTAATTAAGGACACAGTATCGGGAGATACAGGGCCAGATTTATTGTTAAACAAAATGCACTGTTTTATGTCTGGAGCTTGATGGCTTTTTCTTGCCTTTGTTGCCTCAGTAAATCTGGTGTAGGTTGCCTGCTGTTCTTATGTGTCCTGAGTTATCTCAGTCTCCAGGAAGGTGTTGTGTGGACTAGCTGAGCCAGCTACATGATGTGCACCCCCACCGCCTCAATCCCTCTGCAAGAACTTGCCGTCAGTGGCTGCACAGAAGGATCAGTGTAGCTGTCCATAGATCTGGTGCATTTTCAAGTCTTCTCATGGCACTGTCTTATTGGCTTCCGCATGGTCCCTGGCCTATGTGTATATCGAGATTGGGTCAGAGCGAGCGTAAACGATCAGAGGAGCTGCTGTGTTTCAGGAGTCGGAGAACAAGCAGCAAGCAAAGACATTAAAGTTGGGAGCAGACCGCAGTCGAGTGGAGGCTCAGGTGCTGGCGGAGCCCAGGCCAAACAGCAGGCAGCAACAAATTAGCAGTGCACTTGTTGGGGGGGGGGCTGTTCAGCTAGGCTGGAGACAGAAGATTGTTGAGGTTGCAGAGGGGAGGACATTTTGGGCAGCAGATGGCAGTTGGTCTGACTGGTCAGAGGCTAAGGAGGATGCTCAGTCATAAGTACGTACTGGTCCAGAGGGGACTCAGGAGGATGGGGAATTGCCTTGCAGGGGCTGAGTGTCCAGGTCTGGGGAGGCCAGAAATAAGACGATTCATGATAGTGACATTCATTTGACATGGGGGTGGGTTGTAGTTCACACATTATTTGATGGCTCAATATATGAGAGTGTTCGCATGGGTAAGGGTTTACATCTGGATTAGAAGATCTTACTTCAAGAGGGTTCCTTCCATAGGTCATCACTTATAGGACTGGCGCCACCTGGCATCGGGCTGCACGGTAGACTTTTCTAGCAATCCCTGATGGGGGACCGCTCACCTGGCATCACGTGACCGTATATAGTGGGCAGTCTCCACACCAGCCCTCCAGTTCTTCCCCGCCGTCGCTTCATGTCAGTCACATTGCAGACTTCCACATAGCGATCGTCGTGAAAGTATCTTGCGTCAGAATTTCCTTCACCAAACATTCTTCCTTTTTTCAACTCTTCATTGATGTCTTCACCTAAGAGGAAGTGCTCATCCTGTGGCACGCAGATCCTGCACAAAGGCGGTCACCTCAAGTGCATCCTCTGTCTAGGCCCAGACCGCCCTGTTTCCTCCTGTCCAGCGTGCAAGACCTTCAACCAGGCCCCAAAGAAAAGGAGGCAGTGGGCTTTGGAGGCCCATCTCTTGAAAGCCCGCTTGGCTTCTCTAGAGAAGAAGATGGATCGTTTGAGGGAGTCGTCGGCAGATAGATCTTCTCCATTGAAGAAGCACAAAGAGAAGTCTAGGGAGCAGGAACGCTCCACGGACAACACATGGCCCTCGACAAGCAAGGCCCAGCCACCACCCAGAAAATTGGACGGTAAGTCTGGTAAGACCGTAGCGGGTCAGTCGATCGTCAGCCCCTCCGGTGACCGCACCACACCAGCCAATAAGTTGACCCCCAGCTCCTCCAGGGCACCGCACAGCAGCCAGTAAGCCGGCTCCCCAGCCAGTGGGGACCCGCCTGGTACCCGTTGATATGTCGGCCAGGGGCTACTCCCCTGCCCGACGCCACCTGCTAAGACGCCCATCCTTGACGGCCACATAGGTGTCACCGCCGGGCCTAACTGCACCTCACCTGACGTCCGGGCGGAACCAGGGAGAAAGCCCTCTTCCCTCTCTTCCTTTGCCCTTGCCCTCCACTTCAATGGCAGGTACCTCTGGCAGAGACAGCGGAGAACTCTTCGACGTAGTCGATTCCATGGGGTAAACTCCACATTCTCCTCTCTGGGTCAAAGGGAAGGAGGCTCCTCCTAAGCCAGCAGGCTTTAATGTGATGGTCCCTCCTCCGCCTTTGGGTGGGATCCCAGTAGTGCTGACTCTGGCCAACATCCCGCCAGAGGACCTGGCGAACCTTACTCCTACGCCAGATGTCCCAACGACTTTTGCTGTCCCGGGACCTAGTGATTGGCCCCAGCCATTGGCTCCAATGCCAGACGTCCCGACAACTGTCCCTCAGCCTGGACCTATCAGTCCACCTCAGCCATTGGCCCCGACGCCAGATCCGGTCCTGCTGTAAGGGCCCCTTCGTCTGGTTCCGATGCCAGCCCCTTTTCCGGCGCTGGAACGGCTGGTGCTGGTTCTGACGTCGGTCCCCCTGATGTGGGCTGTCCCGACGCTGGACCCCCAGCCTATATATACAATGGCGGGTCCGACATGGGTACCCCCGCCGCCAGACCTGATGATGGGGATCTACTCCAGACCTCAAACTGTCCCTCACTTCCCGCTGGGGTTCCCTGGGGACCACTACCCAGCTGGCCCCCCTCCAGATTGGAGTCACTATGGACAGTTTTACCCTGGGTTCAGTCCCTACTCTCACTACCAGGGATTTCAGGGCTATCATTACCCTCCCCACGGTAATGCCGCCTCCCCCACCTCAGCCCCAGCCTCCTCCACCCCCCCACGGTCACACGGATTTCAAGACTTTGATTCAGTCTTGGTGGCAGGGGCGCGGTCTGAGTTGGTGTCAGACCTGGAGATGAGACTCCCTCTCCCACAGTCTCCCAGGTCCCTGTCCCCAAGTAGTTCTTCTGTGGCTACGGTGCACGTCTTGGGGAAGACTCATCAGGATGTCTTACTCCCAGATATCCGTCACCATCCTGACGAAGGGGCAGACAACGATGATGATGAGGGGGCCAACGATTCTACGGAGGAGATCACGGAGGAGCCTGAGGGCCCATCAGGCAAGATTTCCCCAAAATCCCTTCCAGAGGACCCTGCCTTTTCGGACCTCCTGAGGTCCATGAAGGATTTTTTTTTGACTAGGAGTCAGAGGATCAGGACCCTATGAGACAGAGACTCGCCGAGCACCTGGACTTAGAGTCTCTGTCTCCAGTCCCCATTCCTCCATGGTTTGGACCTCATCAGGACCTCACCTCTACCATCTGGCAGATGCCTCATTCCCTCCCAGCTATCCCCAAGAGGGCGGACAGACTTTACCGGGTGCCAAAGGATGCCCCATTCTTGAAAACTCATCCTAAGGCTGACTCTGTTGTCATTTCTGCCGCTCATGACCACCCCGCTGCACCCAAGCACATGAGCACCTCTCCTCCGGACAATGAGTCGCGGCAGATGGACCAGTTCAGGAGAAAGATCTACTCTTCAGCCACATTTGCCCTTCGGTCCCTTTACTATGTGGCCAATATGGTGTCTCACCAAAAAGCTACCTTGGCCAGGTTAGAGGCTCGGGTCTAGGCCATGGATCTCTCGACCTTAAAGGAGGAACTTGTCAAGGATCTTCGCCTCTCCAAGTTCTCTTGTAGGCATGCTTTGCGAGCCACACCAGACTCGGTTGATTCTGTGGCATGTACCTCGACAACTGCCATTGCTCTTAGACGGCACTCCTGGCTTCACTTTTCTGGACTTGCTAACGAGGTCCAGTCGGCGATTCAAGATGACCCCTTCAGGGGCTGGGTACTCTTTGGTGGGGACACCAGGGACATTATCACTGACTTGCAGGACAGAGGCCTTGACCTCAGGTTGGTGAGGTCCATGTACTGATCGGGCAGCCAACAGCAGCCCTTTTGGAAAAAGACCTGGGAGGCAAAGAAAGCAGGCCCCGGCACGCCGCCAGGGAAAACATAAGGCCATGGGTACAGCCATTCCTTCTGCCTCCAAGAACCAGAGACGAGCCGGGGATCCTCCCCCGAACATCCAGCCACTTCCTGACTTCCCATCCCCACTGCCTCCTCAGTCTCCTGACGGGGAGCAGGTGGGGGGAGGTTCACCCACCACGCACAGGAGTGGAGGGCAATCACCTCTGACGAATGGGTCCTGCAGCTAGTGTCCGTCGGACACATGATAGAGTTTCTAGACTTTCCTCCAGAAACTCCACTAGAAAGATCCTCCTACTCAAGGGATCAGGTTCTTCTCATCCGAGAAGAAGTGAACAGTCTCTTGCTCAAGAAAGCAATAGAGCATGTTCCCCTCTGGCAAATGGAAAAGGGATTTTACTCCCATTTTTTCTTGGGTCCAGAAAAGACGGGGGATTTCAGACCCATACTTGACTTAAGCAGCTTAAACCAGTTCGTCGAGTACAAAAAAAGTTGGATGCTGACTCTCCAAAGCCTCCTTCCACTCCTTCTGGAGAACCATTGGTTGTGCCCTCTGGACATGCAGGATGCTTACCTGCATATCTCCGTCTTCCCCAGCCACCACCGCTTACTGCGGTTTCAGTTCCAGGGGGAACACTTCCAGTTCCGAGCGCTCCATTTTGGCCTGTCCTTGGCACCCCGGGTGTTTACCAAGTGCCTGACAGTGGTTGTGGCCTTATGCCGCAGGGGCATTGTGGATTTCCCTTACCTGTACAACTGGCTGATCTCAGCCCCATCCAGGGACTCCTTACTAGAGGCTCTTTCTTTCACTTTGGACCTATTCAACAGGCTAGGGATTACCGTCAATATTCCCAAGTCCTCTTTGACCCCTGCCTAGAAACTTCAGTTAATTGGGGCAGTTTTGGATATGGTCCATTGCAGAGACTTCCTCCTTCCAGACAGGATGGAGACACTGATCTGTCAGGCTTCCAAAGTGTCGTCCTCCAGGAACATCCCGGCCCAGGAGATCCTGCGCCTTCTTGGCCGGATGGCAGCCTCCATCACCACTGTTCACCTTGCGAGGCTCCACATGAGGGTCACTCATTGGTCTTTGCGCGTACAGTGGAATCAACTCTTGGACGACCTGAACCATCCGGTACAGGTCTCCTCAGTGGTTCAGAAAGAATTGCTCTGGTGGAGGGATCCCTGCAGTCTTTCTTTGGGTCTTCCCTTCAGAAACCTAGCTCCCTCAGCATCCCTGACCACAGATGCCTCGAATATGGGATGGAGAGCACATCTAGGGGAGCACCAAGCCCAAGGACTATGGTCCAGCTTGGAGACTACATTACATATCAATGTTCTGGAGATGAAGGCTTTTCTGTATGCCTTACAGGCCTCCCAGACCCTCTTTCCCAAGGGATCACTGCTGGTCCAAACGCACAACATGTCAGTAGTTTTGTACCTCAGCAAACAAGGAGGAATCTGCTTGTACCCCTTGTGCAGGGAGGTGATGCTGGTGTGTAATGGGGTGGTCCAGCACAATCTGGTCCTCGTGGTCGCACATATGCGAGGCATTCTCAGTGTCCTGGCGGACAGTCTCAGCAGATCTCGGACCCTAGCTCACGGGTGGGAATTACATCAGGAAGTGACGGAATCCATCTTCCTACATTGGGGGCATCCGGAAATCGACCTTTTTGCCTCCAAATTCAACGGAAACCTTCCCAGTTTTTGCTCGCCCGTTCCAGGGCATGGTGCTTTCTGGCACAATGCGCTGTCTCTCTCTTGGACAGGGAAGTTTTTGTACACCTTCCCTCCATTTCCCATTCTTCAGAGGGTCCTCTTCAAGCTTCAAGCAGCGAGGACAAAGATGATTCTTATCACTCCTCTCTGGCCGAGACAGATCTGGTTCTCGCTGCTGCAACAGCTTTCCAGGGAACCATCGGTTCCACTTCCAGTGACTCACGACCTCCTGACCATGGATCCAAGGTCGACTGCTACATCTGGGGCTCATAGCTCCTGCAGACATAGTGATCTCTCACTTTGGGGTCTCCTCCCATGTTGCTCAGGTCCTCATCGAGGCCAGGAAACCCTGTACTCATTCCACTTATGCCATGAAGCTTAAATGGTTTTCCATCTGAGCGACCACTAAGGGTTGGAACCCCTTCTCATGTTCTGCCCTTGAAGTCATGGAATACCTCCTTCAGCTGTCAGACTCCTGTCTTTCCTATTCATCGTTGAAGGTCCATCTTTCAGCTATTTCAGTGTACCATGAGCTAGTGGATGGTAAACCCATGGCTCAGTTGGAGGTCTTGAAAACCTTTCTGAAAGGGATTCTCCATCTGAAACCCCCCATCTGCAGTCCAACTCCTCCTTGGGATTTGAACTTCATTTTGGAAAAGCTCACCCTTCCTCCTTTTGAGCCGGCTATGAGCTGTGATTTGCACTTCCTTTCATGGAAGGCATTGTTCCTGGTTGCTATCATATCAGCCTAGAGGATTTTGACGCTTCACGCTCTAGTTTGTAAGGAGCCCTATCTGGTTTTCCACAGGGACCGGCGGTCCTCAGAATGAATCCAAAGTTTGTTCCCAAAGTGGTGTCAGAAGCCACGCTGAACCAATCAGTAGAGCGTCCTGTATACTATCCATCCCCCTCTAACCGAGGTGAGGCACTCCTCTATACTATGGGTGTACATCGTATTCTTCAGTGTTACACTCACCGGACTAAAGAATTCCATAACTGTGATCAGCTTTTTGTTTACTTTGCCCCAGAAGGGCAAACAGGTTTCTAAGCAGGGCCTTTCCAAATGGTTAGGCAACTGCATTAGGTATTGTTACCAGAAGTAAGAAAAACCTCTGCCGGATACCATCAGAGGTCATTCTACTAGGGGCATGGCTGCTTCTGCTGCCTTTTTGTGAGATGTCTCTGCAGCTGATATCTGTGCTGCAGCCACTTGGAGTTTTGTCCATACCTTTACCAAACACTACAGTCTGGACATTGCTTCTAGGCGAAGGGCTGGTTTCGGCCTAGCTGCGTTATAGGACCTTCTGTCCTAGGCTGGGTCCATTCTGGATTCCAGTTTTTCTGTTGGAGTTATTTTTCCTCCTCCATAGTTTCTCTCGGTCTCTCTTTGGAGGGACTGCTTGGAACTCTGTCCTATAACTGATGACCTATTGAAGGAACCCTCTCGAAGTAAGATACTACAGTTATGTAGAAACTTACTGTAGTAGTAGATCTTTGAGAGAGGGTCCTTCAGTAGGTCATATTTTTCCCTCCCTCCTTCCCCTCATTTTGTTTTACAGGGTCTCCAAATCCTGTTCGCTCCTGCTGTCAGGCCTCTTCCTGGCTCTGGCGGGAGAACTGGAGGGTGGGCGTGGGGACCGCCCACTATATACAGTCACGCTGACGTCGGTCATATGACACCGGGTGGGTGGTCCCCCATCAGGGATTGTTAGAAAAGTCTGCTGTCCGGCCCGATGCCAGGTGGTGCCAGTCCTATAAGTGATGACGTACTGAAGGAACCTCTCTCGAAGATCTACTGTTACGGTAAGTTCCTACGTAACTGTACTTTCTGGGACTTTATCATTACTGGAAGCCCTCACTAGACATTTTAATAATGCTGTCAGATTCTCGTTTTATTACTACAAGCTCTGCAATAGCCCACACTAAATTCTTATCTCTCGGTATGTGTGTGTGTATGTATATATATATATATATGTATACATATATATATATATATATATATACACACACACACACACACACTTTCTCTGCATTTGACCCTCGAGCTTTCCTCAACCTGAAGTTACCAGGAGCTCGCCATGTATGCCCTGCATAGGACAAATAAAAAAATTCTTGGGCAAGTAATTTTTATACCACTACTTGCCCTGGGGCAAGTACTAAAAAATTGATTTGCACACCCCTGCTTCCTGTGGGTTGAGCAAATGATCTGGAGCTTGGAAGGGCGAGGGCAAAGACGAAAGGGAAGTTTTAAAGCTCTTCCCAGTAAGCTTTCCAAGGAGTTCACATATGCCTAGTGTGACCGTAGATAGAATACCAGTAGTAAAACAATTCATATAGGTGAGTAACTTTTGTCTTATGGGGGGTGTAGAGGGCATGTACTTAGGTTATCCTCCGTTCCGTAGGGCCAGGCCTTCAGCTGGTCTTTTGCCTTAAGCGCCGAACTCACACCACTGGAGCAGACACATCTGTCTCCAGATATTCACCACCAGGCCCTCCATGCCCTGTATTTTCCTCTCCTGTTGGGGTCAACTAGCCATGAGGTCAGGGAGCATGATGACTGCAGCTCTCTGCGTTCCTTTTATTTTCCTGCCTTCATGCTATAACATCTTCTTTCCCCCATCGTAGTCCCTTCTTGCTGGTTGGATGTTCTCTGGGATTTATTTATTTATTTAGTTTTTGTTGACCGGGTAAGTGCACTAGACAAATCCTGCCTATTTTCAGGCATGACCCGGGGGAGGGGGAACAGATGAATGCCAACTCACTTTGAACCAGATTAAGTTGTTTGTGGTTTTTTTTTTTTTTAGTGAATGAGGGAAATTTGGCCAAGACACTGGGAAAATTTCCCTACTCTTTTCGATAAGTGCCATGGGATCTTTAACATCCACCGGAACTACCACTAATCCAGGCAGATGGGACCTCGGTTTAAGCCTCCCCACCTGTTACGCTTTGACCTGACTTGACTCTGTGTCTTACAGCTTACAGGACTTAGTATCTGAAACCTGCACATCCAGTTATCGGACGTCTTGCACCACACTGGCAGCAGACTGCACTGTGTGCTGAACAAGCTATTGTGGCCCACACCAAGCCATCTTCCTTGGCTACTAGGGAGCAGTCATGTAATAGAAGCCACTCACTCATCCTCCTCAGGCGGGAAGCCTCCAAGTTGTACACTGACAAAGCCCTTTGCTGCCAAATGAGTGGCATCCTTAGTTTGGACACCAGTTCAGGTCACCGACATGGTAAGTTAACACTTACCACTGGGTCAGTGGAGGAGGGATCACCATGTCAGTAGTGTTTGATGTGACATGACATGGTCAGTGGTGGAAGGGTTATTACTATGTAGTATTTGATGTTTTTCCTTTTTGTCTACTGATTTTGTGAACAATACATAAAAGATAAAGTTGTCATGGCACAACACATCACGTATACCATATGGACAAGCACAGTGAAAGCAACTTTCACACAGCATTGTAAAGCAGTCTCAGATTTTCATCTAGTCAGAGTGGAGAACTGCCATACCTTTTTACATGTACAGATGCTGCCTTATACACCATGTTTAGCTTCCTGTTCTGCTGTCAGCTGCCACTCGCTGCTCACTTTCCTGCTCAGTGCTTACCTGCCTCTAACAAATGCTTCTGTGTTTTGGACATACTTAAGAAAATCAAAAGCAAACAACAAAAAAATGCCCCACAGTGTTTTTTGTTTTTTTTAAATGAACTTAGTTTCATAAGCTGTTGCCTGCTGCCATAACGGCATTTAGAGCGACACCCAGACTGAACCACCTCTCAGTATTACTGGAGGGGGACAGAAAACTATAAACAAATAATTGTTTTTAAACAGTTACACTGACAATTTTATCTTGATGGAAAATCTTTGCTTCATAATGTATTATTCTGTATACAGTACTTGCATGTTTCTTACTTCATAAGAACTGTCTCGTGCTGTCTGAGCTAATAGAACCCAAACAGCACAAGATAACATTCTTGTACAGTAAGAAACACGCACAAGTGTAGTTATTAATATATATTACAAGATAATTTTGCATATACACAGTTGTTACCTGATAAAGGAGGGTACATTTATGCAACTGTATAAAAAATTGACATCACTAACTCTATGTATGCTGTCAAGAAGCATGACCTTCAAACACAAAATGCAAAATTAAGTATCAAACTATTCATACAGCCATATACACAGGCCGTGCTCGTACATAATAGCTCTGATGAAGAACTCTGTGTAGTTCGACAGCTTAAAACATCACTTGACTCTCTTGTTGGTCCAATAAAAGGTATCAAATTACCCATTTTGTTCATAATAGTAAAGTGCGTAAAACAGAAATATTTAGATGCAGCCCCCCCCACCCCGCTATAAAAGACCTGTCTCCTCTCTGGGAATTGAGCACATTCAAATTATGTACCATTCTTAATTGTACTGTATATGTCTTTCTGCATAAGCATTTAATAAAAACATGTTTTTTTTTTTGTTTTTGGTTTTTTAAGAATGCTAAAAAACGTTATGCTATTGCACCTGATGAGTGCACCTGTGTAGCCCTGACAGCTTGTCTACTATACCAGCTTTGTGCAAGACATACAGTATGTTGGCCTGGTAAGAAGTATCCAATTATAAGCCGTCCTGGTGGTGCTAAGGGTCGAGGCGCTGGACGCCACAACTCTCACCACTCCGACCTGAGTTTGGGAACGAGCCCTGGTTGGCGGGGAGCAGGATTGAGCTTCTTCGAGGCAGCTCTCCTCTCCCTGGGAGGGATGAGGGGTTTCCCCAGCCCTTGGCTGCCACCCAGTGGAGGACGGATGGCAGTCGGGCTACAGGGGAGCCTGCCGCTGGCCAGGGATGGGGTGGAAGGGACTAAGCTGACGCTTGGAGTGCATATGCACCTCCACGCACACACACTGCTATGATTGCCAGGGTCCCGGGCAGTACAGGGGAGAAAACAGGGAATAATTCTAAAATGTATATAGAAAAAAAAAGTATTCAGCTATCCATCTACTCCTGTGCAAATGACTGAAATTGTCATCGGACAAATTTCAGCTTACACTCTATCAGTTTTCTGTGTTTCGCTACCCATTTTCTTTATAACTACATACATTAACATAAAGGAGGATCATTGCCCTCTAGACTTCATCAGGTCTGGCTGCTTGTCCACATTTGACGTAATCCTCTGTGAGATCTTAATTGGGGGGAAAGTGCCTGTGCTCAGCAGTGCCATCTAGTTGTGAAAGCTGTGAGTAACAGTGTCAGTACAGTGCAGAGTAATAGGAACAGGCCTAGAGACCTCAAGTGGTGGTCTGTATGATGGTAAGTATGAAAGTATAAGGAGCCCTGCCAGCTAAGGGTGAATTGTCTGTTATCTGAGTGGTTAGAGCTGCTCATTTTGGATTCCAGGTACCTGGTTTGATTCCCAGCAAAATCTGGAGGCACATCTGTGAATATAGAGGGGAAACCATAACCAACAGATTGGGATGTCACAAGCGGGCAATTATGATGTTAGATGTATAAAAGAAGTGAGAGCGGCTGAAGTCTGTGGATCAGTAATATTGTTTCATGTAAACGGGCATCATAATTAAAGAGGAAGGATAAGCTAAATAGAGCAAACAGATGTAATGTAAGCTGAATTCATTTTCCACAGAGATGCCAGTTCTTTTAAGTTTTATTTTGTATTTCTGACCTAATTGCTACAATATCAGAAGTCTTCATTTTTTAAATCTCAAGTCAAACCACTGAAAGCATTTCTATGGCTAGTGATTTTATGCAAGTTACTGGTCTCGAACTAGATGTCAGTGAGAAATATTTTTGACTTCTGGGAGAGACGGACAGAAAAAAACTCTCCGTACAGACTGACGCAGAATCTCGCTCCCACCATTAGACATGGCAGAGTGACTGTGCTGAGGAGTTCACAGGAATTCAGTAAAGAAAACGTGAACACAGAGTGTGATAATCAAAAGGAGTGCGCTGAAAAGCATGAAAATATGACATTTTTAAAATCTCCAACTTTTGTAGGCTGCCATCATTAGCCGCTGGCAGAACAAAGCATGGAGCCAGAGTCTTTCTGTCTCTTTGTACTCTGTTTTGCCCTGCAGATGTCATGGCAGCGGGAGGTCAGAGGTCAGAGGGAGCCATGAGCAAGAAGCAATTAACAGAGCTAGTTCCATGGGCTACAGAGAGAATATTCTAGTTAAAGGAATCCTGTCTGTTAACAAAAAAACACAACTCATCATCCCCGCCATAATAAATAAACAAACAACGTCAGATCTCTGCAGTAGAGGGCAGGCCGCTGGAGACATGGACCTGCTGCTTTCCTTTTTCAACTTGGGTAAAAAGAGTCATTGCAGAAATTCAGGACTCAGAATTAGGAGGATATTTATTTGCAGAGAACGGCAGTACAATTCAAAGCATTTTAAAATGGCTGGTTATGGGGGAGCTTACAGTTTACCCCAGTCCCAACTACACGAGGAGAAATCGCTGCAAACGCTGTTGCGTGAACTCTGGCTGAGTGGTGCTTACAGCTATTCTAGTCCAAGTATCTTCCAACAGAAGTCACCCTAAGCAATAGTTTAGGAGCACTAACTGTGCAGGAGCTCACAACTACTCCAGAACCAGCCTGTCCCAACAGTAGTCATTCTAAACACTGGTGTAGGAGGAACACTGCGGGGGGCCACTTCCATCTAAGCTCATCCTAGCCTCTCCCAGTAGGAGTCTGTATGTATTGGTGGAGGAGCAGAGACCATGGGGAAATTTGAAGCTAGTCCTGTCCTAGCCTTTCTCAGCACGTCATTGTAGATAATGGTGTTGTAATACTGAGCCTAGCAGCTGTCAGCTACTGCTGTCCCAGTCTCTTCCAGCATGTGTCACTTGTGCTGGAACAGCAGCTGTAGGGGAGCTCAAAACCACTCCAGTCTCAGCCTCTCCTACCAGGACCGACTATATAGACACACTTTATTTTATTTTGTTCACTGGAATCAAATTTCATTTACACAGCCAGCACAGTGGCCACATTTCTGCTTGTGACGCCGACTACGGGTTCAAGAATGATCCTTCGCATTATGGAGGATACATTCCTCTTCTGGCCGAGGAAAGAGTTAGACCAGCTCTGCCACAACACTGCCACGTGGGTGGCCGTGGGTGTCAGTGCAGGCAGGAGCAGCTTGGAAGGGAGGGTGTCAACTCAGTCTGTGCTAAACCATGCAGCTGCTTGCGTATGCAGGGAGCCCCTGCTGCTGACGACCTGTAGAGGGCAGATAAAGCAAAAAAAACAGGGCCCCTGGGCTGACTTATTGTGCAGCACTCTTTCACCCTGCATAGGTACCACTATTACAGGCACTGAATTAGGAATTTATTAGGGGTTTGGGGAGCCCCAAAGACCCTACCACAAAGGGTAAGTCAGTGGGCAGTAGGTGTTGTCAGGGTGATGGGTTTGGGAGGTCATCATGAAGTTGAATGGTGAGGTTTGCGAACAGGGAGATAAACAGTAATTTAAAAAGTTCCATTTGCAGAAGCGACCCAGGCGGTTTACTGTATCACAATACAAAAAGTACTGCATGCATAAAATATAAACATAAACATATATATATATACATACACATACACACACGCACACAGTCCTACTCAGTCATTACAATTAACCCCAGAACTGCCCCAGCCTCACTCTAGCAGGAGCCAGGCTTTGGTGTAGGAACACTGGTTGTCTGGAGCTCAGAGCTTCTTAAGTCCCAGACCCTCCAGTGTACAGTAGTATAGAAGCACCTGCTGTATATTAGGGATCTCACAGGTATTCATGCTAGCAGAGGGAAGCTGGGGACAAGTAGAAAAATAATTATCTTCCCAAGAGTTCGTAACATAGCATGCAAATTGTCTGTCCAAGCGGAAAAGATTCCTTGAATCCCTGTGAAGCACCGGAAATAGCAGTACACTGACAATACAGGACTTCAGCACAGTTGATTACTGTACACTTACTGAATCCAGGCCAGGTATTTTTGTCAGACAGCAAAACAGTAACCTTTTAAGTGCCATAATGTTGAAAGTATCCGCTTCTAAAGGAAGGGTTCCCAGCTTTGTCAAACGAGGGATCTAATGATGACATTTACAAGCCCTCAGAGAATGATGAAGCAAGTCAGCACTTCAGCTGAAGCCACTGTTTTTTTTAAGTTTACAAGATGGACAGAAGTACCATGGAGGTATTTTGATATTAATGAAAGGCAGAGCCCCCGAGAATCACTGTCAGGAGGCTCTCCAGCCTGCCTTATGATGAGGTATTTACTAAATGTGAGGGAATAATAAAGGCAGAGCCCTTAAGGCAATAGCTGTGTGTGGCTGCACTGGAAGAAAGGACAGCACAGGTAGAAGCTTGAGATAATACACACTTTATCAGGAAATGTCAGGAAACCAGCAGTGGCTGACTCACTCCATCCTTAACTCCCCTATCAGCTGTTATCTTAAAAAGGGCTCTGGATGCCTTTGGTTTCCCTTGGTGCTTCAGTCTGACGGGCTTTGATAAAAACCTCTCAGCTTGCTGCTTCAAGGAGGAAATAATCTCTCTTTGCACTTCAGAGGCATCCCTCTATGAGTGTTTTAACCCCACTTTCCTGGGGCAGGCCAAGGAGGGGTTCTAACTGCCTTGGCTTTTTGTTTGTGTTTTTATATATATATATATATAACATCTATTCTACACACAGTATCTCAAAGTGCTCTACAAAACAAGTTAAAAAAGTAGAACCTGTTTCATTGAGAGTGTTTACTGAACATCAGGAACATCCCCTACCCTTGCAAAAAGTCCCATGGGATCACTAACGTCTACCTGAGTAACTCTGGTTTAATATCTTGAGTAAGGGGCACACCTACTCACAGTGTAGTATCCCCCAGTACTGTATGCCGGTGTCAGAAATTGATCTGAGCCTATGTCACTGGTGTGTGACTCGAAACCAAGATCCCGTGGTCCAGAGGCAAGAGTGCTGCTAGCTTAACCACATTAGTGGATAACCCTGTCAGAGCTGATATACCGCGGGCCAGCATATATGAAACAACAAAGTGAGAAATGCAGTTTCTAGGGTTGTGGATATGTTGTTCTTATCCACACTTGTTAGCATGTCCCTTTCCCCTTTAAATCTTGCCGGAAGGTCTTCAAGCTGGCTCCTTCCCACCCACCCAGGCGGTATAACCCTCAACTCCGCTTCATGATGTCAGATCTTCCTTTCCGCTGGAAGATTCAGGTTGCCTCCTCTTTGCTCATGCTTCAAACACCATGAAGTCTTGCTATATTATAACAATAGCAGTCAGCCACTGCAGCTGAACTGCCCTGGAGAGGAAGGAGTTAACTCCAGAGGATCTGGAGTTCTACAGCTCGAGGGCGCTGTGCCAAAGCTCTATCTGGCCAGTTTCAAATGAAACTGTCAGATTCTTTACTCCGCTCCACTGAACAGTCGCTCCGGAGATCAGCTCCTTCAGCTCGGTTCATTCTCAGTTCAAGCGAGTATTTTTCGGTTCATTTGAACCGCCAAAAAGTATTTATTTTACCGCATTTCGGTTAAAAGCTCTATCTGGTAAACCGTAAGTACAAATTTAAAGTCTGTGTGGAAATTCAATTATCGGTTCGGTTTTGAACCGATCGGTTTGCTGATTTTAACGTTTTGAAGTGTTTGGTTGGGCTTTTAGAGTGCGGTTCCCGGTTCTTATCGGTTCTAAAAAGCCTGTTTTTAAATAGGTTTTTCAAATACCGTGACACGTGTTAGGAACCGATAAGGGTGTCTTGCTCTGGCACTGCCATCAAAAGGGCAAGTTTTTGGTTAGGCTGGCATTATGTCTGAGAAACCCAAAAGAAAAACCGGGCCCACTGGGTTTCAACACTGTGATGCCTGTGGGGAAGCCTTTGCCAAGGCTGACCCACACACCACTTGTGTCTATTGTCTGGGGGCTGACCACCTCCTGTCAGACTGCCAGGTGTGTAAAAATTTCCCTGCAGCCACCCTGGAAAAGAGATTGGGCCGGCTCAGGGAACGAGAGGCCAAAAAGTCCGCTGACCCGGATGGCCAGCCCGGTCCAGCACCCACTGGACCAGAGGGAGTGCCCTCTGACCAGAGCGAGACTTCCTCGGCAAAGAAAGGCTGGTTCAGATGAACCAGTTCCAGTTAAAAAGACAAAGAAATCAGTAGGTTTGGAGTCCAAAATTGTCTCTCCAACTGCTGCAGAGATAGCTAAAGCCATTCAGATTGTCCAGTCACTGTCTCAGGGACCTGTCGAACCACCAACAGTTGGTAAAAGGTTGGTTCATTCAGTTCCAGTGGTTCAGGAGTATGATGTTGAGGAATTTTATGAACCACAGGAGGGGGAGGAGGAATTTGATCAATATATGTGTGGCTGGGAGGTTCTGGACGTGCCCATTGAACCGGACATTTCTCCAGACAGACCTTTAGAATCTCCTCCTATTCTATCTGAGTCCCCTTCTCATTTTATGTTTTACAAAAAGGTTGCAGAAACCCTCCAGCTTCCTTTAGAGAGGCTGTGGATGAGCAAGAGGAGCCTGATTATGTAGAAATGATGGATATACCAGAGTCTAGGAGGTTGTCTATTCCTTTGCATAAGTCATTTAGGAAGCAAACAACAAAGATTTTAAAAATCCTCATTCTGTCCCTCCTGTAGATAAAAAATGGACAGAAGGTATACTTTGTCAGGCTCTGATACAGACTTCCTCACTGAACAGTGTAGTCATGTAGGTGTGGTACAAGCTGCAGCCTGTGACAAGCTAATATTCCCTGGCCTCACATCCTCCTGATAAGGATTCCAGGAAGATTGATGCCATGGCGAAAAAACAGTATATGGCAGCTTCTTTGGGACTCAGGCAGGCAAATTATATGGCTTATGTAGCTAGATATCAGAAATCTAGATGGGACATAATATTGCAGTTAGCCAAGCAGGCCCATGGCCAGCTGGCTAGTGAGTTGGAACAGGTGGCTGCTGATGGCACAGAAGCCTCTAAAGTTCAATTTCATACTGCTGTTGATGTTAATGATGTCTCCTCTAGGGTCATGGCCACTTCTGTAGCTTTCCGTAGGTTGGCATGGCTCAGATGCACTAATCTGTCCCAGGATACTCAGTCAAAGGCTATGGATTTTCCTGTAGGAAATTCTCTGTTTGGGGAACAAACAGAAAACTATATGAAAAGATGGATGAATACAGAACTACCTTCAAAAGTGCCCAGGCTAAGGAGAGGCATGCCACTCCACAAAGGCACGCTCCCAGAGGTAGGGGCAGGCCTTTTTACCAATTTCAAGCCTCCTCTGCTTTTGCGCAGAGGGGTTTCTTCAGAGGCAGGGGTAGACGAGGCACAAGTAAACCGTCCCCCTCCCCTCAGCCTAAGGCGGCTGCCAAGCAGGCACCCTGATGGGGTGCCCAGGGACGATTCTCCTGTACCAGTGGGGGGCAGGTTGACTTATTTCAGCCAGAACTGGCTGTCCTTAACTTCGGACAGATGGGTTCTGGAGGTAATAAGCCTGGGTCTGGTTCTCAGCTTCAAACAGTTTCCAAAGATGAGAGCCAGACATTTTCCACCTGCAAATCCTTCAGAAGCCCTTGCTTTGGAAGCAGAGGTTCTTCTCTTCTGGACTGCAAAGCAGTGGAAAGGGTCCCTCCTTGCCATCAGGGCAGGGCTATATTCAGGATACTTTCTTACCCAAAAGACAGGAGAATGGCGGCCCATTCTAGATTTAAGTACCTGAACAAGCATCTTTTGAAACCAAAGTTCAAAATGTTGACTCTGGCAATGATATTGCCTTCTCTAAGGCCAGGGACTGGCTAGCTTCCCTGGACCTCAAGGATGCCTATTTTCATGTTCTGATCAGGCCTTCTCACCGAAAGTACCTCAGGTTCGACCTGCCCTCAGGCCACTACCAGTTCAGGGCAATGCCTTCGGCCTACCTCTGCGCCAAGGGTATTCACAAATGTCTAGCTGTGGTAGTGGCTCACTTAAGAAGGCAAGGGGTTGCTGTGTTTCCTACCTGGACGACTGGCTCATTTTGGGTCAGTCTCCAGATCAGGTGAAATCCACATGCAAGTCACCCAGCAGCTTCTCACTTCCTGGGATTCCTGCTAAATTTACAAAGTCAGTTCTGGAACCAGTTCAGGTCCTAACTTTCATAGGTGCAGAATTGAACACAAAGTTAGCCAGGGCATTTCTTCCCTCGGAAAGGGTAGACAGACTCATTGCCCTGGCATCCTCCTTTACCCCTGCGAGTCTCTCGACCAGCAAGGCATTTTCTGCAACTCCTGGGGCACATGGCTGCTTCCACAGCTGTAGTGCAAGGAGCAAGATTCCAGATGAGGGACATTCAGTTCCATTTGAGGGCCTATTGGTCTCAAAGGAAGGACCCCTTCCAAATTGGTCCCAGTGACTCAGACTTCTGATCTTGGCCCTCCACTGGTGGCAGGACCAAGCAATCTAAAACAAGGGGTTCCCTTGATTCCCATTTCCCACTCCCTCACCCTCACCACGGATGGCTCCCTGTTAGGGTGGGGAGCTCACTTGGGCGACCTGTCCACTCAGGGAGTGTGGTCTCCTCAGGAATCTCTGCTCCACATCAGTCTTTTGGAACTCAGAGCTGTCTTTTTAGCTCTTCAGGTATTTTCAGTTTCTGTCCAGAACAAAGTGGTTCAAGTCAGGACAGACAACACCACCACCACAATGTGGTACATCAACAACAAGGGCACTCGGTCATCAGCCTTGTGCACGAGCAATGAGTTGTGGTCTCTGGCCTACTCCCTGAACACCTCCTGATAGCAGTTCACCTCCCAGGAAGGACAATGTCCTGGCGGATGCCCTCAGCAGAATTTCTCAGGGCCATCACGATGGGCTCTGAATCCACAGGTGCTGGGGTCTGTCTTTGCCAGATGGGGCACCCCTCAGATAGATCTTTTCGCAGCCCCAGACAACCAACTTCCTCTATTTTGTTGCAGGCCTCCAGTGCTGGGCTCAGTCCCCCTGGACGCCTTTCTGTTGGACTGGAAAGGGAAGTTCCTGTATGCCTTTCCCCCCTTTCCTCTTCTTTTCAGGGTACTAGTGAAAATCAGATCTCAACCCTACAAAGTGATTCTGATTGCCCCAGATTGGGCCAGACAGCCTGGTACCCTCTGCTTCTGTCCTTGACAGTCCACCCTGCCCTGAGCCTGCCCAGAGTCCACGACTTGCTGGCCTGTGCACAGGGGAGAGTGTGGTATCCGGACCTCAAATCCCTCCATCTCAAGGCCTGGCTCTTGAGGAGTTAGAATTTGCTGATTTACACCTTTCAAGATGTCCTGGATATTTTAAAGGCTTCAAGGAAGCCTTCCACTAGGGCCACTTACAATTCTAAGTGGAAGAGGTTTTCCATCTGGTGCTCTGAGAGGCAGATTATTCCAGAATCCGCTGATCTTCCCATTTTATTGGACTGTTTGGTCCATTTAAATTCCCTAGGCCTTAGGCCAGCTACCTTGAAGGTTCATCTGGCAGCTGTCTCTGCTTTTGTGTCAGCAGGGAAGCCTGCCTCCCTTTCTTCTCACCCTGTGTTTTCCAAGTTTTTTAAAGGGTTACTTCATACTAACCCCCCTTTTCGGGAACCAGCTCCTGCCTGGGACCTGAATGTTTGCATTGCTCAGTTAATGCAACCTCCCTTTGAGCCTCTGTCCTCAGCAGAGCTCAAGTATCTAACTTGGAAAACTGTTTTCCTAGTGGCTATCACTTCTGCCAGATGCATAAGTGAATTACAGGCCCTGTCAGTGGAAGAAGATTTTATTTCTTTCCACAGAGTTAAGGTAGTCCTCAGGACTAATAGAAAGTTTTTGCCTAAGGTGGTTTCAGATTTCCCCCTGAACCAATCCATCTCTCTCCCAGTATTTTTCACTGAGCATTCTTCCTCAGGTGAGAGGAGACTGCACAGCTTGGACGTCAAAAGAGCCTTAAGCTACTATTTGGAACGCACCAAGGGTCACAGGTTCGAATCCTCCAACTCTTCCTTACTTATGGCGAGGTTGGCAAGGGAAACCTGCCACAAGAGGACAATTGCAAGGTGGATTGTCTCTTGTATCCAATTTTGTTACCAAAACTAGGTAGAGAACCCCTCAGGACTGAGGGCCACTCCACCAGGGGTACAGCTGCGTCTCTAGCAGCTGCTAGAGACATTCCCATTCTGGAAATTTGTCAAGCTGCTACCTGGAAGACAGTTCACACTTTACAGCATTATTCCCTGGATGTCCAGTCCAGGAGAGATGCTCGGTTTGAGTACAGCTGTGCTTCAGAGCCTATTTCCTAAGTAGGTCCTGACCCTCCTCCATGGAGGTACTGCTGTGTAATCTGCTATTGTTATAATATAGCAAGACTTCATGGTGTTTGAAGAAAAAAATTACTCACCTTAGTAATTGCTTTTCTTCTCATGGAGTCTTGCTATATTATAACCACCCTCCCTCCTGCCCCTCTCAGAACTTCTACTTGGGTAGGAGTGGCAAATTAGTGCAAGCACTGTGTCATGCCATTGTAGTTTTTTCCCTTTACCCTCTTTCTTTTAGGGTTAGGGAACTAGGTTGTTCGTTTAGGTAATATTGGCCCCCTTCCTGGACTTGAGTCTTTGGGGGAAGGGGGGTCCTAATGGTGCTTGTCAAGGGGGGGAAAACTAATAATAATAATACCATTATTCATTGTTATTATGGTTATTGGCGTTTCTATTGTTGTTTATATTGTTATTACTACTAGTAGGTAGCCATTTGGCTAGTGTAGAGCTTTCCACACAGACTTGTTGCTTAGTGTTAGCATCGTAAAGATCTGACAGTTTCATTTGAAACTGGCCAGATAGAGCCTTGGCACAGCGCCCTCGTGCTGTAGAACTCCAGATCCTCTGGAGTTAACTCCTTCCTCTCTGGGGCAGTTCAGCTGCAGTGGCTGACTGCTATTGTTATAATATAGCAAGACTCCATGAGAAGAAAAGCAATTACTAAGGTGAGTAATTTTTCCTTTTTGTAGGCCCTGGCTTCAAAACCTTCAGTTGGGCTAGCGACTGTGCTTATTGTTACTCGGTCATGGAAGATAAATCTTCCCCCGGATTTCACCGGTGTCCATGTGGCCAAAAAATGTCGTGCACCGATCCGCATATCGCGTGCGTCTATTGCCTGGGTGTCGGCCATGACACCCAGACTTGCGACATGTGCCTTGCGTTTCACACGAACATCCTCGATGATCGTCTTGCATGCCTCTAGTTGGGCAGGCCTGAGAAACGTAATCCTCCGGTGAAATGAAAAGCAGCCTAGTGGGCGGTCTCCGCAGCTGCGGGGTCCGCCAAGCAGTTGGAACAGATGCAGGCTTTCGAAGAAGAAGTGATGCGGGCCGCAGAATCCTCTTCTCAGTCGATTTTTGTTCCCTTCAACGTGGGCTCCACATTTTTTGGTTCCTTCCTGGAGCTGTGCTTTTCCCTCCCCACTAAGGGCGAGGGGCCTGTGGGCTTGCATTCCTCCCAGTCCCATAAGAAGGAAAAGGATCCGAAAAATTCTTCATCTCGGCGGAGACGCTCTTGGATCGTGAGCGATCCCGGTCCTAGGAGCTGGCAGTTTCGACTTCGGTCGAAATTGCTTTCTCAGCCGCTGGCTTCTCCGCCTTGCGTCTGGCCAGTCAAACGAGGTTGCGATCACTCTTGATCCCATCGACCCTTTGTCACCCGACAAGGCCGGCAACTCTTTGACTAGGACTCCAGTCCTGCCTCTTCCTGATGAGGAGACCCAGCTAGCTTGGGATCCCATTAAGGAACCGGTCCCTGATCCGGGTAAATCATTGGTTTCTCCAGTGTCTCTTGAACAACTGAATCAGCCACTCTGACCAAGGTCAAGATCTCGGACCCCCTCGACCAACAGGCCGAGGAAGGCACATAAGTGCTCCAAAAAGAGGCGATGCCACTGGTCATCCTCGTCCTCCTCAGATGAGGAGAGGCTTCAGCAGAAACTCCGTCAATGCTATGAGGATTTAATGTGGCAGCAGCTGATTCTGTCCAGACAGAAGCCGGCCATGGTTTCTACTCCGGCCATTATTTGGCTTTCGTCTCTCAGGCTGAAGCCGACTCCTCTTTGAACCAATCAAATTGGTTCCCCCACTTGCGTAGCCGACCAAACCAGTCCCGGTTCAGCACAAATCGGTCTCTCCACCGATTGTGGTGGATCTGCTGCCTAAATAAACTTGAGGAGGGGCTCCTCTGAAGAGATTCGAGGCAGTTCCTAGGACTGCCACACTTGGGGTTGCCCAGGTCTGCCACTCGGCCCAGGCGTGCGCCAGTGACCTGGCGGCCAAGCCGATCTCATCTGGATTCTTCAGATTCGGATGACGCCGACCTACACTGTCAGCCTCAGGATGATGAGTCTGTCGGGAGTCTGTCGACAGAGGAGAACCCTTTGTCATTTCAGGGGATACTCTGCCTCATCTTCGAATCCACAGGGATGTCCCTGGGGCCTGTCCAAAAAAGGGCAGAGTACCCTCTTACAGATATCCTTAAAAGAGGGCAGGCATACACCCATGGAAGCCTTTCCTGTGGCCAAAGCCATTGTTGGCCTGGCCTTGGAGCTCTGGCAGCATCCTACCTCCTGCCCAGTGCCATCTGCCTGGATGGCCCACAAGTATGCGGTGCCCACTGCTTCCCTCTCGGGGTTCACAGAACACCCCTCAGCCAAGGGGTTGGTGACCACTTCTGTGTTCAGATGCACGGGCAGCTCTGCTGACACTGATAGACCCCCCCTGACAAGAAGTCCAAAAAACTGGACCACACTGCCAGGAAGGTCTATGCAGCCTCCTGTTCAGGCATCTGCTAGGCAAGTTCGGCCATTGTCATGGTGCACTTCTCTGGTGCCCCGTTGGGCTCCTTAGATGAAGTTCTCCTGCACCTCCCCATGGACCTTCAGACTTCAGTCAGGCAGGTCCAGGACCAGGGCCATGTCATTGCCAAGCAGCAGCTTCAGACAGTTTTGGACCTGGAGGACTCTTGCGCCTGTTCGGTGGCAGCCGCAGTTGCCTCATGCCGTAGGGCTTGGTTGAGGCTTTCCACCTTCACGGCGGATACCCAGCACAAACTCACTGATGTTTCTTTCCTGGGCGCCAAGCTCTTCAGCCCAGGTGTGGATGGCCACCTTCAGCGAATTGAGCAGTCCAACACCACCTTGGACTCAGCCACTTCTGCTCAAAGCACTCCTGGCACCAAGAAGCAACAGAAAAACAAAAAGCCTTTACGGCTCCCTGCTCCTGCGGCCCAGCAGCCCTCCTATCATGGTGGGCAGCAACAGCAGGCCCAGACTTGGCGCCCTCGGCCCAAGTCCGGGCCTCCACTGAAGCACAGACAAGGAGGTCAGGGCTCAGGTCCTGGACCCTCTTCCTCCAAGCCTGCCCAGTGACAGGATAAGGGTGGCCACCCCTATCCCCATCACGCCAGCTCTGGGTCCTCCTGTGGGGGGCTGGCTCCGGCCACTTTCTTTCCGCCTGATCCGCTGTTACCACGGACAGGTGGGTCTTAGAAGTGGTCAGCTAGGGTCTGCCTCTGGAATTTGAGCAGCACCCTTCCAGCCGAGCCCGCGCCCTATGGGAGGAGAGAGTATCAGCACACACATGGTCAGCTCTAAGGTATGACATAGCCGAGCTCCTACTCAAGGAGTCTGTGGTTCGAGTGGCAGATCCTCCAGTCAACCCAGGGTTCATTTCCAGGTACTTCCTGGTCCCGAAGAGGATGGGGAGCTGGCATCCTATTCTATATCTGCACGACCTGAATCAGTATCTCAGGCCACGCACCTTCAGGATGGTAACTCTGTCCCAGATCATACCATCCTTGGAGCAAAACATGTGGTTCTGCTCACTGGATATCCAGGATGTATTCTTTCACATCCCAATCCATCCATCCCACCAGAGGTTCCTCTGCTTCAGGGCAGAGGGCACCCTATACGAGTTCTGAGCCATGCCATTCAGCCTGTCGTCAGCCCCATGGGTCTTCACCAGATGCATGGCAGTGGTGGCAGCCCATCTCAGGTGTTATGGGGGTCAGGGTGTACCCTTACCTCAGCGTTTGGCTTTTGGCAGGTTCCACCAAGCAATGGGTGGAGAGGTCCAGGGACCTGGCCCTCCAGACCTGCTCTCAATTTGGCCTCCTGATCAGCGAGGCCAAGTCAGAGCTCGTGCCTTCTCAGGTGATAGGCTTCATCAGGGTAGAGCTCAACTTTCTGGTTGGGCACTTGCGCCCTGCCTGGGACGTTCTGCACCTTCTGGATTACATGGCGGTCTGCACCACCATGGTCCGATGGGCTTGGTGGCATATACGCCCCCTTCAATGGGAGCTGGCCGCCCAGTGGACTCAATGCCTAGGTCATTTCGACCAGCTGATCACTGTGACTCGGAAGATTTGGGATGCCCTCCAGTGGTGGACCGTCCTAGACCGGTTGCAGGAAGGAATCCCATTCGTCCACCCCAAGCCAACGGTCATCCTCACGACTGATGCCTCCCTCATGGGCTGGGGAGCCCACATGTGGAACAACAGGTGCCCACAGTTTCTGGACCCCCAAGGAATACCGATACCATATAAACCTGTTGCAGCTTAGAGCGGTCAGACTCACGTTGTCAGCATTCGCTCAGCAGCTTCGGGGTCAGGTGGTTCAAGTCCAGACGGACAGCACCACGACCATGTACTACCTCAATAAGCAGGGCGGCATGCACTCCTGGCTGCTGTGCAGGGACTCGCTCTGCATCTGGACACTCGTGCGCTGACTAGAAACGGACCTCTTAGCCATTCATGTGGCAGGAGCCTCAAATCAACTGGCGGATGCTCCCAGCTGCATAGGTGAGACATCCCATAAATGGTCTCTCCATCCAAAGGTAGCTCACAGTCTGTTCTCCCACTGGTGCAAACTGACGGTGGACCTGTTTGCCTCTAGGGAAAACACCAGGCTGAGGCTGTTTCATGCCCACCCCCCTCAGCGGGGATCACTGCAAGGGGATGCCTTCTCGAGGCCGTGGACCCCAGGCCTCTTCCACGCCATCCCTCCATTCCCTTGATCCGTAGGTTGCTTCTCAAGGTGAGGAGGGACAAGCTGTGGGTGATCCTGGTAGCCCCAGACTGGCCCCGCCAGTTCTGGTATCCAGATCACCTCATCCTTAGCAACAGTCTCCCATGGTGTCTTCCAGCACTCACGGACCTGATCTCAGTCAGTCAGGGGAAGGTATTCCATCCGGACCCTCAATCCCTGCACCTGAGAGCCTGGTATCTGAGCGGCTAGAGTTCCAGGCTTTGGGTCTCTCTGAGGATGTACTCATAATAGTGGAAGCATCCAGGAAGGAGTCGACCAGGAAGTGCTACGCCTTCAAATGGAAAAGGTTTTCCATTTGGTGCCAGGGCAAGGGCCTGGACCGTCTGTTCTGTCCTGTGGTGAGAATTCTAGACTACCTTTGGTCTCTGTCCAAAGGAGGTCTTCGGCCTTCGACCCTTAAGGTGCAACTGGCATCCATCTCTGCTTACAGGGTGCGGGCTGGTCAGCAGACAGTCGCACAGGAGAAGGTAGTCTGGCGCTTTTTCAAAGACTTCAATCACATATCCCCTCGGGTGCATGAACCTCCACTTCCATGGGATCTACTGCTCGTTTTGGCAAAGCTCATTGGCAAGCCATTTGAACCAGTGCACAAGTGTGAGATGTCACACTTGTCGTGGAAGATGGCCTTCCTGGTGGCTGTCATGTCTGCCAGAAGGACTGGGGAGCTCCAGGCGCTCTCAGTGGAATCTTCTTATCTGGTCTTCCACAGGTTGTCCTGCACCCCCACCTGAAATTCCTCCCGAAGGTGCTGTCAGAGTTTCACCTTAATCAGGTGTTGACTCTGCCTGTGTTCTACCTGAACTACACCTCGGAGGCTGCATATAGGCTCCGTACTCAGGACCTGAGATGTGCTCTCTCCTACTATAAGGAGAGGATGGCAGAAGTTCGGGGAGAGTTTTGCCAGCTGTTTGTCACCTACGCTGAAGCCGCACCGGGCAGGCCTGCAGCAAAGTGGACGATTGGCAGATAGATTACATCATACATTGATCTCTGCTATAGGTTGGCGGGCAAGTAGGCTCCCAGAGGGATAAGAGCTCATTCTACCCGCCACACTGCTGCATCGGTGGCTGCTTCCAGGGACATCCCTATCCAGGAAATCTGCAAGGCTGCTATCTAGAAGACAGCAAACACCTTCATTACCCATTACCACATCGACCTTGAGTCATGCCGGGATGCTGGTTTTGGGGCCTCAGTTCTCCAGTCTCCGTTTCCTAAGTAGGGGATGTGCACCTTGCCTCCCTCCTCCCAGAGAACTGCTAGGAATCTGCCAACAAGTGTGGATAAGAACAAAATATATACATCCCTAGAAAAACAGGTTACTCACATGTAACAGTAGTTCTAGGAGTGGTATATGTTGTTCACCCACACTGACCCACCAACCTCCACAGCTGCAACGCACAACCTGGCTTCCAGCAGACTAAGATCTGGCGTCATGGGGCGGAGCTAAGGGTTATATCACCCCGGTGGGTGGGAGGAGCCAACTTGAAGACCTTTCAGCAAGATTTAAAGGGGAAAGGGACATGCTAACAAGTGTTCAAGAGCAACACATACCACTGCTAAAATTACTGTTACAGGTTAGTAACCTGTTTTTGCTTCTGTATGTCAAGGTTTAAAAATCTTCAGATTTGATAGCCATATGGCCACAAGACCAACAGTTTCAGTGGTCCTAGACCCTGTAATGGTGGTCATTTCATAGGCTTGTACAGGGTTGGCATCCAAATCCTAAGCATCATATGGTAACTTGATGATTTTTAAGTGGCCATTAGTCACCTGGCCACTAGATTTTGTACAGTTTTCTCCAAGTGCCTCCACACACCTGTTTACAGTGTGCCTTCTCAGATTTACTGGTTACATTTGCGGACATTGGTGTATGGGTTCCCAGAGTTGCAAAGCATGCATGTTTTCAGTGGAGATTTTTGTAAAACTTTCTGCAGCAGTTTTGGAAAAGACAACCATTCTGGCCTGTTGTGTGTACATTTGGGGTGTTTTATGCTCTCACAAACTAGAACCTGTTGTGCATTTTTCAAACCTTCTGTGATATAAGCAAGGCACTCAATCTAATTGATGGCATCATAAAACAGGTTACTGATGATGCAATAAACAGTATCAAAACAGAGAAAGATGGATTGTGTGTTCTCAGTCAGCTGTGGAAACATCACAGACATGTGCTACAGTTCACTTAACCGTGTAAGTGGTATGAATAGGAGGTAGATAATCTACAGGGCTGAGATTTATTTATTTAGATATTTGTTCGAGAGGGTTCCTGCAGTAGGTCATCACATATAGGACTGCTCCCTCTGGCTTCAGGACTGCACGGCAAAGCAGCAGTGTCTGGTGGGGGACCGCATACCCAACGTCACTTAATAGACATCAGCGTAACCCTATATAGTGGGTGGTCACCACATCCGCCTTCTAGTTCTTTCCCACTGTCGACCTGCACTGGAACCTCATGCTAAACTTCACCTAGTCGATCGCCATCTGTTTCTTTATTTCTTCGAATTAAGTCCGATTAAGCGGCCCATTTATGTTTTCTCTACCTACTACTCCGAAGGCAGAGAAGAAGTGTGACAAGTGTGGGGCCCAAATTCCCCACAAGGACAGTCATCGTCGCTTTCTAGGCCCGAATCACGACACCGCCAGCCTGTCGTGACTGCCGTTCTTTCAACCAGGCCACTTGCAAATGACGACAGCAGGCTCTGGAGGGCCCATCTCCTAAAGACCAGAATGGTTACCATTGAGAAGGAGATGCAGAAACTTCGGGACACAGCTTCTTCCGAGTTGAAACAGAAGAAGCAGAAAGACAAGGAAAGGCATTAGGAAAAGGAGCGCCTAGAGGACCGGGACCAATCCTCTTCTAGTAGGCCTGCAACCAGCAAGGCCCTTTCCCCACCATCCACCCTTATGGTGACCCAGGCAGCTTCGGGGATGACCTCCAGTGCTTCAGCCATCTTCCTTCCAATTTGTACCGGTAAGTCGTCCGTCAGGTCCTCCGGCGAACGCCCAGTACTTTCCGGTAAGGGCTCGCATGGTTGTTGCTAAGCCGGACTCCCATCACAAGCATCTAGAAGTCCCCCAACTTTGACCGATAAGTCGGTTGAGGGTCCTCCCCTCTCCTCCTCTGCCCAGTTCCTGTTTTGTCCTGTCAGTCGGTCGCCTAAGTTTCGCCATTCGGGCGTTCCAACCCTACCTCAAGCCAGGACCGTTGCTGATTCAATCAGACAACACTGCAGTGGTGTCATACCTAAACAAGCAAGGGGGTATGCACTTGCGTACCCTCTGCAGGGAGACCCTTGCAGTCTGGCAGACAGCCATCAGACAAAGACTAACTCTGACAGCCATCCACCTTCTGGGACGGTACAACCAGTTAGCAGACAGGCTAAGCTGCCAGTCATCTGCCCACGAATGGACACTTCACAAAGGTGTACTTCGGGACATCTTCACTCTCTGCGGAACTCTACAGCTGGATCTGTTTGCCTCCCCAGTCAATCACCAGCTCCCCAGTTACTTCTCCATTATCCCGAACAACAGGGGACGGTCCTTCGATGCCTTGTCCCAACCCTGGACAGGACTGTATTTATATGCACCCCCCCATCCCTCTCCTCTTACAGACTCTGTTGAAACTTCAACTGGAGCCAGCCAATATGATTCTAATAGCACCAATGTGGCATCGGCAACCATGGTACCGTCTCCTCCACCAACTTTCCGTGGGGAATTCCATTCTGTTGCCGTCCAGACTGGACCTCCTGACCCAGAATCAGGGTTCCCGCCTGCATCCCTGCTCAAGACTCTTCGTCTTCACGCCTGGCTCCTGAGGACACATTTATAAATAGACAGAAGGTGTCATCCTCTGCTGCCAACATCCTTCTGGCTTCTAGGAAACCAGCAACCAGAGAAACATAGAACTCCAAATGGAAAAGGTTTTCCATATAGTCTGCACCTCGAGCGGTTGACCCTTACTCCTGTCCACTCACGACCGTCTTAGACTACCTAGCCTCTTTATCAGAATCAGGTCTGAGTTATTCCTCTATCAAGGTTCACCTGGCGGCCATTTCGACCTTTCAGGAACCTCTTGATGGTAAATTACTGTACCAACATCATTTACTGTATCAAAGATGTATTTGAGAGGATTGCTACACTTGAGGCCTCCAATCCGACAACCCACTCCTCCGTGGGATCTCAATTTCATCATAGAAAAACTGACTCTCAAACCATTCGAATCAGTGGCCACTTGCGATCTTTATTTCCTCTCATGGAAAACATTATTTTTGGTGGCCATTACTTCAGCTCAACGTATTTCTGAGCTTCATGCCCTCATGTGTAGGGAACCGTGCTTGACTTTCTATAAAGATCGGGTGATCCTCCATACCAACCCCTCCTTTCTACCAAAAGTAGTGTCTGAAAAAACCTTAAATCAATCCATGGAGCTCCCATTTTTTTTTCCAGAGCACTCCAACCAAGGTGAACATCTTTTACCTATGAAGGACGTTCACTGCATCTTGAGATATTATACTAATTGTACTAAAGAGATTAGGAAAACATCTCAACTGTTTGTCACCTTTGCCTCCGGCAGAGAAGGACTTACTGTTGCCAAAAGAACCCTGTCCTCATGGTTGGCAAATTGTATTACCTTTTGTTATAAAAAGTACAACAAAGCTGTCCCTGGCCCAGTCCATGCCCATTCCACAAGAGCTATGGCCACTACTGCGGCCTGTTTCAAGGGTGCCTCCATTACAGAAATCTGCAATGCGGCTACCTGGTCCACGATCCATACTTTCACAAGATATTACAGTCTCGATGTGGCCTCGAGACGTGGGACGGCCTTCAGCCGCGCAGTCCTACGAGGTCTCTTATCATAATTGTCTGCCCTTCTGGACATAACTGCTGGATAATCTCCCAGAAGTAGTGACTTACTGCAAGAGACCATCCCGTGGAAGATAGTACAGTTATGTAAAATCATACCGTAACAGTAGATCTTCAAGGAATGTCTCTTGCAGTAAGTATAATCCCTCCCTCCGTCCCCCTCTTTCTCTAACAGAAGCAATTTATTGCTCCACAGAACTAGGGATGGGACTCCTTGGTACCTTGGTTTCACCTCTGTCCTCGCTTTGCGAGTTGAATCTGGCAGTTGGGACTGAGGATACCAGGGACCTCCCATACTTATATAGGAAACAGGACGTCATGTCATGTGTGAGCGGTCCTTGGTCAGAACTGCTAGAAGAAGCTGCAGCGCGACAGCGCCCTCTGCTGGTACCTCCCAGAAGTAATGACTTACTGCAAGAGACATTCCTTGAAGATCTACTGTTACAGTAAGATTTTATGTAACTGCACTTTCTAGGAGTGGTATATGTTGTTCATCCACACGAACCCACCCGACCTCCCCGGCTTCAACGCACAACCTGAGCTTCCAGCGGGCAAAGATCTTGCGTCATGGGGCGGAGCCGAGGGTTATACCACCCGGGTAGGTGGGAGGAGCCAGCTTTAAGACCTTCTGGCAAGATTTAAAGAGAAAAGGACATGCCAAACAGTGTGGATGAACAACATATACCACTCCGAGAACTACTGTTGCAGGTGAGTAACCTGTTTTTCCTTCCCAAGGTGGTTTCTGAGTTAGCCTTAAACCAGACGGTTGACCTCTTTGTTTATTATTCTGTTTACTCAAATAGGGAGGAGGCTGTCCTTCACACTTTGGATGTTCATAGAATTCTGAGGTGTTATGTCCACCGAACCAAAGAATCCAGAAAGTCTTATCAGCTCTTTGTTTCCTTCCCCCCAAAATCCTTGGGGTTGGCAGTCTCTAAGCAATGCCTATCTAAGTGGCTCACTGACTGCATCCACTTCTGTTATCAGAAGTGACGAACCTCTCCCAGGAGAGGTTAGAGGTCACTACTAGAGGTATGACTACCTCTACAGTGTTACTGGAGAATGTTTCTGCAGCAGAAATTTGTGTGGCAGCAACCTGGAGTTTGGTCCATACCTTCACAAAGCATTACAGTCTGGACATTGCCTCTAGGCATAGGGCCAGGTTTGGCCTCACCATTCTGCAAGGCCTACTGTCTTAGGCCAGTCCTGTTCTGTCTTTTCAGTTGCTCCTCCTCCTCCCATGACTTTCTCGGACTCTCTGAGAGCAACTGCTTGGGATTCAGCCCTATATGTGATGACCTACTGCAGGAACCCTCTCGAAGTAAGATAGTACAGTTATGTAAGAACTTACCATAACAGTAGATCTTCGAGAGAGGTTCCTGCAGTAGGTCACCTTTTCCCTCCCTCCTTCCCCCAGTTTCTGCATTTCTTTCTGATTATTCTATACTGGGCTCCAGGATTTTCATCCTTTTCTCCTGTCTCATCCTCCTTGGATCTCCAGCGGGAGAACTGGAAGGTGGGCACAGGAACCGCCCACTATATAAGGTCACGCTGATGTCCATCGTGACGTCATGTGGGCGGTCCCCCGACAGACACTGCTGGAAAGGTTTGCCGTGCGGTCCTGGTGCCAGAGGGCACGGTCCTATATGTGATGACCTACTGCAGGAATCTCTCTTGAAGATCTACTTTTACAGTAAGTGCTTACATAACTACTTTTTTGTTGACCAGGAAGAGGGCAAGGCAGTGTTGCCTGTTTTCAGCCTCATCTTGATAGGGGGTGGATACAGATGAATCAACTGGAATTGAGGCAGATTAACTTGCTGGTAGTATTTGTAGTAAATAAGGGGAATTTTTGGGGGGCACTGGGGAAATTTTGGTACTCTCAGTCAGTGGGACCTCTGTGCAGTCCTGTAACCCTTTTTCTTTTTTGGTTGTATTTCTGTGAAAATTATTTGTGCTTGTTTTTTTCATTCGTATTTCCTTTAATCATTTATCTATGAGTTATAATGTATAGTAAGTAATAAGACAAATGGAAATATGAATTATGTGTATTTTTGTTGTCAGTTTTTTGTTGATAGTTCTTTTAATAAAAAATACCCCTATTATCAGTCATCATGAGCAAACCTGAGTATTATTAAAAGTATGTGATTATACTTGGGAAATGCTGTCACATGACACAGATCATTAGAATTAGATTGCCTGAAGCTCTGATAAAAGTTTTGGGGTTGAATTTGGCAACGGGGAAATGTCCAGATTAAACTGCAAAGAAAAACTGACCTTTAGTATGTCTAAAGTTATGATATGGAAATCTTGGACATTTTCCTAACAAAAGAGAGTCCAGGTGATAAAAAGATTCTTGGCTTCTGATTTTATCTACTTCTTTATATTTATCCCGCTTCCTTTATATTTTGAAGCAAAAATTATTTGTGTGTTTTTCCAGCTTCTGCGAGGGAGTAGACTAAACTCGCACAAGGAAAGATTTCACGTAATCACTGAAAAATGGTGTCTTAAACATGATCCTTCCAGGTGTATTTTTTAATATCTTATTTATACATATTTCTGTTGGACCAGGCTTGCAAGACAGATTTAGAATTTGGCATGTGTTGTTTTTGGTTTTTTTCAGTGAACTGGATGAATATTTCAAGGGGGTGGCAGAATCTTCCTCCGAAGAGCATTCAGGCCGTGTGGGTTCCATCTTTTGTAGTGCCAGTACTGAGAAAATTGTATGCATGGAAACTCACTAAACAACGCTTGCTTATTCTGCCCAGGAAACAATTATATACTTTAGTGATGGTTTCTTTTTTCCACAGTCTCCGATTTTTCCCTTATGTTCTCATGGTAAATTGGACGGATAAGAGGGTCCTGGGTAAAATGTGGGTTATACCCTGGCTGAGTTGTTTTGGAAGACTAGATGTAAGGGGGAACTCCAAACACAAAAGCATGGAAAAAAATGTGTCCTAGGCTGGATTTGCAAGTTGAAACCTTTGAACATTTTCTGTTGGCGTGCCCCTTTGTAGTTATCTTTTGGAATTTTCTGGCACATAGATGGAAGCTTCCATGGTTAGAACAGTTAACTTACTCAGATTTGGTGCTGGGAGAGTTTCCAGTATAATGCAAGAGATGATATAACAGAAGGCTGATGGCGGTATTTGCCTGCCTAAAATTCTGTCTGTGGCAGGCAAAGTGCCAGTTAGTGTTGCAACAGAGCCAGTCTTCTCATTTAGCTATTGCAAGGATGAGAGGAGCTGTATTACGAGTGGTCTCTGCAGCAGGTAAAAGGACAGCTGAACCTAGTTTATTCAAAGCTTTATGGAAAGCCAATCACGTGAGTGTAATAATTGAACTTTCAGGGAAAGTATTGCTCTCTAGTTTTCTCAGGTTATAAAACATAGAACTTGTTTTTTGAGGAAAGTTTATGGGGGAGCAAGGGAGTGAGGTATTGGGAGAAGGGTTAGATTAGTAGCATTTGGATTGTTCATGAACGTAGAGCAAGTTTGTTGCATTTAATTTTTGTTTTTCCAAGAGCTTCCTTTGGTATGTTTTTTAATTTTTCGTTATATTGTTGAATGACTCGGGATTTTCTCTTTTGGATTTGAAGAAATGGCTAATCTATTGTTTTTTTTTTGTTTTTTTTTCCTTAAAACACTTTTATTTGATATTTTTTCCGTTTTGGGTTTGTATTATGTTTTTCTTTTAATTAACTACACCAACTCTTAGTCATGGTCCTTACCGCCATACCTCGCCTCAGTCATCAGAGCCCACTCCTCCCATGCACTCCTCCTCAGGAACTTTGACACTGCCCTGACTGTGCCACTATGATCTCTTTTGCTGGCCAGGCTGCCTTCAGATATCGCATGCCTAAACTGTGGAACTCCCTCCCTGAGGTCATCCGGCACACGCCCTCAACCCAGCAACTCGATTCCCTCATCAAAGCGCATTTCTCCTTCACCTCTGACTGTGGCCAAGCATAAGCTCATGCCAAGTTTATGTTCTGAGAATCACAGGCCAGGTCTAGGCTAGTGGTCCTAGCCCATTTTCTTGCAACCTCAATGATGTTGTTTTTGTGGACTTTTGTCATACTGTGCTATTGTACCAATTGTGTGTGATGAATTAGCTGCTGGTTCCTTGTATTTACTACATAGCACAGTTATATCACTGACTGTTCATATCCTAGATTATATATATATATATAATGTGTGTTTACTATCCTACTTTCTGTATCATATCCTACATTCTATATAAAGATGTGTATTTTTCTCCTCTGCTACCCCTCCCCCCAGGACGAACCTGGAATCGAGCAGTACTCTGCTCAGTGTGCCTTCCTGGTTAAACTTTTCAATAAATAAATTATGTTTTGCAACAGACATGTAAGTACCACTCATGGCAAGCACGATGTGCATTAACAATACAGCAAACACAAACCCCCTCACAAAGCACAGTAAAGATGGTAGTAGGCTACCTTAGAAAGATATGGTATAAGAAATTACAACCTTCCACACTTCCACAGCGCGAGAATATTGGACACATTGCCAGGGCGATCTTGCAGACTGGGGAATAAATTTCACCACTGTTATAAGAGCTCTGAATTTGCTTTCTCGCTGTCCCGGAATCCAGTGCTTCATTTAAATATACTAATACTGTACTGATGTAATTATAGAGAAATATTCTGCTGTTAAGAAAGTAGGGTATGTGATGATACAGGCATCTAGCCTTTTTTGTTTTCACTTTCTCTCTCATGCTCTGTTTTTGTTTGTTTCTCACCGTTTTTGTTGTTCTCTCCCTCCCTTTTTTTTAATCAATCTGATTTGAGTACTGATATTTTGGATGATTCGGCTATGTATAGATGACGTTTCCTTTTCTGACTGCTGGCTTGCACCCCCAGATGTCCAACAACAGATCATGAATGTGCCCTTCAGTGGCACCAAGCTGTATGGAAAGAAGATGGAGCAGTCTCTTAAGAAATTTAACAAAACAAGAGCAACTCTTAAGACCTTTAGGCCGGTTTCCTACAAGCACAGAGGGGTGGAGAGTACAGCTTGTTGCAAAACAAGCAGTCATTTTGTGGCAAGGCCGGGAGATTCCAACAATAGATCACAACCTCCCCAGGCCAGGAAGAAAGCACAGGTGCCAGAAGTGCTCACTGCCACCATCTGAAGCTCTGGCCCCAGGTACAGTTAAGCCTTCAGCCACCCAAGGCAGACCACTCATTCCTTGGTGGGGGAGGGACCTCACCCAGTTTTACCATCAGTGGGAATCCATTTCAGTGGACAAATTGGTTTTGGGCATCATCAGAGAGGGGTACTCCCTGGAGTTGTTAGACCTCTCCCTCTGGACAATCTGCCCAGGAGGCATTTCTCCTTTGCGGCTGACACGTCAGAGCTACTAGCAGAGGAGATTGCAGGCCTATTGAGAAACAGGGAAGTGGAAGTAGTGACAGAGTGAGAATGGAACAAAAGGGTTCTACTCCCACTGCTTCCTCATACCAAAGAAATTGGGGTGGGGGGGGCATGCACCCCATTCTTGAGGTCAGAAAACTGAACAAGTACATAGATCAAGAACAATTTAAGATTGTTTCTCTGGGATTTCTGCTACCTTACCTGAAGCATTAGAATTGGCTAGCATATGCAGGATGCCCATCAGCATATACTGGTGCACCCCAACCAACACAAGTTCCTTCAGTTCTCTGTATGGAGGGGCAACGTTACCACTTAAGAGTCCTACCTCTTGGGCTTTCCTCAGTTCTGCCAGTCTTTACAAAGTGCTTTGCAGTACTTGCTGCACATCTCAGAAAGCTAGGTTTACAAGTCTCCTCGTACCTGAACAACTGGCTCCTAACAAGCCCAACTAGACAGGAGACAGAACACACAATGACCACTGCCTCTCAGTTTTTGATGTCCATGGGAGTCGTAGTGAACCCTGACAAGTCTTAGCTGGAGCCCTTCCAGATACTGCTGTTCATAGTGGCTGTACCGGACATGACCCGGGTTCAGGCCTTCCTGCCAGACAGCAAAGTATGAGCAATCTTGCAGATGGCAAGCTTCGTCGTGGTGCACAAAACTGTGCCAGCTCAGTTTGTACAGTGCATGCTGAACTCCTTGTATCCTCAGTGTTCACAGTCTCCCTAGCCCGGCTGCACATGAGGACAACTCAGTGGATGCTCAATAACCAGTGGTCTCTGGTATCTTACCCTCAGAACTACCCCGTTCAGATGACCAAGACCTCGTGAAATCTCTGATGTGGTGGTCAGTGAAGGAGATTCTCTTCCAGGGCTTCCCCTTCTCCCCGCAGGAGCAGGCGGTGACTGCCTCCACAGATGCCTCCTTACTGAAGTGGGGAGCTCACTGCCATGGTCATCAGACACTAGAGGTTTGGGATTCATCAGAAACACATCTCCACATAAATATGTTAGGGATGTGTGCAGTCTTATACAGCCTGAAAGTCCTAGTGAACTTGGTCAGCTGAAAGACAATTCTCCAGACAAACAACATGTCTGTCATGTACTGGGTCAACAGAAAAGGGGAGAACACACTCTTACCCTTTCTACAGGGTGGCAGTGAGAGTGTGGGAATGGTGCCTGGAGTAGGGGACCCTACTCCAAGCAAACTATCTACTGAGAGTCCAAAACACTCTGGCAGATGAACTAAGTCAAACAGTAGCAGATCCTCACAAGTGGTCACTAGCACCGGATGTTGTGAAATCACTATTCAATGAATGGGGCACCATGTATCTGGACCTTCTTGCTTCTCCGCTCCACAACAGACTACTTTTATTCTGCTCCAGAAATCCAGGACCTGGCTTTTTATGTCCGGATGCATTCAGGGTACCATGGAACAATGTGTGTCTGTATGTATTCCCCCTAGTCCCTCTCATTCAGAGAGTGCTATTCAAGCTGAAGGCACACAGGGGTAAGATGATCCTAGTGGCCCCCTGCTGGCCTTGGCAGACATGGTTTCATCTGTTGAATCGGCTGTTAGTCAGCAAACCAACGATTGTGCCACTCCAGATGAATTTTCTGACCTAAGCAGAGAGCCAGCTTGTCAACCCCAGCCTGCGCTCTCTTCACCTTCAGGCCTGACTCCTGAGGAAATAGAAGTGGGCAGGCTTAAATTGTCTCCTAGAGTCTCTGAAATACTCTAAGCTACATATAATCCTTCCACCAGGAAGACATACACAGCAAAATGGAAATAATTATCCATCTGGTGTTCCAGAACCTACATGAACTCCTTCAAGTGTCTACCTGAAAAGGTTTTGGAATACTTACTGAACTTTTCTGATGTTGGCCTGCAGTATTCTACAGTTAAGGTCCACGTATATGCTATATCAGTATACTACAAACCTGGTAGCACCTTCTCTATGGCACAGCTGCCATGGTTCAAAAGCTTCCTCAATGAATATTGCACATGAGACCCCCTATCTGTGCTGCATATACTTACTCGCAAGCCCTTCGAGCCTATTGTGACTTGAAGTATCTGACTTGGGAAATCAGCATTTCTGGTACTTATCACTTCTGCACATAGAGTACCTGAAATCCGTGCTTTGGTTGCAACTCCTGTGTATACTGTTTTCCATAAAGACACAGTAGTGTTCCATACACACCCTCCCTAAGTTTCTACCTAAAGTAGTGTCAAAATTCCATCTGAATCAGCCTCTGATTCTGCCTACCTACTTTGCCAATTTCCAGAATAAGGGAGAAAGGATTTTCCACTCACTGGATGTAACAAGGGTGCTTAGGTTTTACCTGAACTGGACTAAGGACTATAGACAGGCAAATTATTTTTTTTGTCTCTATCGGCCCCAGTCGAAAAGGACAGCAATTCACAATCAAATAAGTGCCTTTCAGCATGAACTGTGAATTGCCTTCCCCCACTGCTATGCCATGGAAGGGGTAAAACTAGTGGGCAAGGTGCATGCCCACTCCACCAGAGTGGTAGCCACTTCCTTGACAGATGTACGCACAGTGCCGATTGTAGAGATCTGCAAGGCTGCAACCTGAAGCACAGTGCATACCTTTACCAAGTACTGTGCTCTGGATATCCATGCCGGTCAGCATACTACCTTTGGCAGGACAATTCTGAATGGATTACTAACCTGAAGTGAGGCGAGGGCTCCAGCCTCCCTAGTGTGGGGTACTTTCTCTAAGCTTGGTACCCATTAGTGGGAGTCTGTGGAGAAGATTGATTCTCGGTAGATATGAAGGTTATGTACTTACCATAACTGTTGATCTTCCTGAATGTCTTCTCCATTGACTACCATGCTTGCTCACCATCTCCCCGGACTCACTCCAGTATTGTTGTGTTATGGTCTTCACCACTTTTTACTTAGTTTGGGCTGTGAAGTGTGTTCCTGGGTTTGGTGGTCTTTCGTACACTCTTCACCAGGGCTATCTTAACCCCTTAGGTAAAGGCCCCTGGAATTCTGCGATTCCATGGCCGCAGAATTTTAACTGAATCTGTATCATGCTGCAGAAAATAAATAATGCTGCAGAATTCATTTCTCTTAGTGAATTTTCATTCAGATATACAGTTTTCCATAGTACCCGATTCTCTTACCCATTTTATTTTCCTGAAGCCCCTTCCTCTATGCTAAGCATGTGATGTCATCAGTGACATCACATCATATTTAAGTCAATGGCAGGACAACATTCTGCCACATAAATTAATAATTCATGCCGCAGAAACAAAAACATACTGCCACAGATCCTTCTGAACTTCCACAAGGATGAGCTTATGATTCTTATCAAACAGCTGGCGCAAATCAGTAGCTATATGGAGACCCAAATAACAGAATCTACCCCGGGTCTAGTGACATGAGAAAGAGACCTTCTGTTGTGGGGTAAGAGATCCATTTAGCAGAAGGGCTGCTGTTTTATGAAGATTAACTTTAAAGTCAGAAATGGCCACAAATTCAGATAGGACCGGAAGAGATGTCACCGGGTCCTCAAGAAAAAATAAGCTGTCATCAGCATGAAGTGCAATCTTATGCGTAGTGAGTGGATCCAACCCAAATGCCTTTAATATCCGCTTGCTGCCAAACCCAGGACGTCAAAGGCTCCGTCGCTAAAGCAAAGGAGACATAAGACAACCTTGACAGTTCCCCATTGCAAAGAAAAGAACTGAGAAAAAGCACCGTTAACCCCCACCCTTGCAACGGAGCCCTTATATAAAGCCAGCATCACTGCAGTCTTTTGAAAATACTGCATTGACCTTCTCATCGATTCCAGTCAGATTTGAGTGTGATTGCCATGTGCATGTTTTCAGGTGCAGTTAAAAACCAGGTGGGCTAGTGGTCATTTTTAGCTCATGGAACACGGTTCTACCCCAGAAGGGTACAATCATATTTCATGACCTTTGCACTTTGGTACAACAGAATTCTGCTAAGGATAGAAATCCACGCAGAACAAGTTTCCTCTACACGTATACTACAGTGAACAGTAAGTAAACCAAAATGATTTTGCACACAAAGTGCAGATTGGGACCAGCCTCACACCTGAGTGCCGAGCCCTTGGTGCTGACTGTTCCCCTTTAATATATTGCGTCTCTCCTCAAAAAAAGTTGTTTAACATGAACTTGAATAAGGATCTCATTTTTTAAACTCTTACCACATTAGGCAAGAGAACCCCTTTTGTCAACTTAATATTAACATTAATGGGGAATAATTTCTAATTTGGAATTAGCAGTTTAAGATGACTGTACAGGTGGCATCATGGGGCAGATTTTAAATATAGGCAAACATCTTGTCAGTACTGAGACCTGCAAGTCAGAAAATAATCATGCTTGTTCCCACAAGGAGCAACACATTTTGTTCTAATTTATCTGTTGTAATTAAAAGGAATCATCTGTTTGTTTGTTTTTCGGTAACCTAGGTTGTAATAAGTGTCCAAACAAAACCAGTGAAATGTCATTCTTTTAACTGACATTTTGCCAGCAGCTAGCCCAGGGTTTGAGCTTTCCTAGCCAGAAGTTGCAGATGTCTCTGTGAACGTGTGTGGCAACCTGGAGAAAAGGAGACCAAGGAGAAAAGAATCGGAGATAAGACATTTAAAAATAGAAAGGCAACGTGTCACTCTCCACTGCTTCTCTCTCTCTCTCTCTCCCAGTCTATCTCCCTTGAACAGTTAACAACGTCCTCGTGTTGTGTGTTTGCAGTTTAGACTGCAGATACATTGTTTGCTTGGGTTATATAGTGATGTGTCTGACCTCCCTCTGCATTCTAGAGAGCCATCTAAAACAAGAGACGTAAACAGTTCACAGCTTTTCAGGTTGGTGCTGTGGAGCTTCTTCAGAAGAGAAGTCCTCATGGGAAATAGCTGCATGTTGCCAACCAGAACTGAGGAGCCCATTTTTGATTTTTAGATATACATGTATATATCTGGGATTTGTCTTAACTTGCTGTCGGAGCATCTTGCCTCTGACAAGCCAGTCTGCCATATCACCTTTCTTCTGCTTGAGAACACTGCTAGGATTCTGTTTTACGTTTTTATATTCTCTCAAGGAGCGTTAGCTTAGGCACAGAATAACATCTGAGTGAGGTGGGGTGGGGGTACTTCTAAGTGGTTTTACAGCAGGCATTTAAATCGCTCTGTACTCAAATTTTGGGCAGCTGGAGATGAGAAAGGGCAAATGCCAATTCAGCCCTGCTTTTCCTAACGTGTTATTCAAAGGTCATCAGAGGTGTGTTGGTTTACTTGTGTGTTTTTATAGCTCACATCTCTTGGATCTCTTCAGATTAATTTCTCTTATCAGTTCTCTGGGTTAGAGCCCTGTTGTTTATTCACTAATGGTCAGAACCTTCAGACATAGGTTAGAACAAATGAAGCAAAACATGCTGCAGAAAATGCTTTTTTTTTTCTTCTTCTCCTTGCTCTATGCAGCAGGCCCCATTTAGGTAGACAACCTCCCAGCCTCATCCACCCCCTCTTTACATTTACCCACCTCCATTAACCCGAGACTCACCCTATAGGGTGGGGTCCATGGGGAGTGGGCCACAAAGCTCCTTACCAGTCAACCCAGTTCTGGGAGGTGATGGACAGTCAATTCCTTGTGACCAGTGTTATGCTTTCTTGCCTCACTGGGGCTTTCCGTCATGTTTCTTAATTCCCACAGAGGATGCTGATGAAAGGGCTCTGTGATACATGCGTACACTGAAGCGTGTCTGTACACGTTGGAGCCACTCTGCGTCCAGTCTCCCATTTCCCTGTTCCAGCAGCACCGCTGCTCATGGTCACACAATTGGCAGGTATGTGACAGTCTGTAGCCCACCCCCAAGGAGGAGAGCACCGTCGGCGATGCTTAATCCTCCTCCCCTGCTGGACCCTCCGATGTCCCAAGCATGCTGCTGAGCCCGGGTCACCCAGATTGCAAATGGCAGCTCTGCCACTGTGCCGAAGATCCAGCCCACAGAAAAGGCTTTGTAATCAGACATTTTCCAGAAGCATAATGCAGGGTATAGATTTGCATCCCAGCCAGAACATTTTCTGGAGGGAAGGCCATGGATAAATCAGTGGTGGGTGTACTGACCATACAGTTCCAATGGATTGGAGTTGAGGCAGAATCAGTCCTAGCCAGCGTGACAAGTCTCAAGATAATACCGAACAAAGGGACTCATGTGGTCCTGAAGGCTTGTGTGCTGTAACATATTTATGTGTGTGTATATTGTTTGTGTGTGTGATATATATATATATATATATATATATATATAGCATAAGTAAGTAATAAGACACGAGGGGGGGCATTAGACATTTGTAACGCATGGCCAAGGACACTTCAGCCCCTGCACCCCTGGAGTATCTTATTGCGCTTATAAAATGAGGCACTGTATTTCACAAGTGCAAACATTTAAATAATGCAGTTATAAAATCTTGTATGTATTTCACAGTAAAATAGTTCATCAGGTTGTATTAATTTCAAACCTTTTCTTTGTGAGATTATGGCTTTTGTTTTCTGTGGCCCCCTTAACTTTAAGTGTCCTGCTGTGGTTGCCATGATTCTGCCCTTTCATATTTAACACTGTCAATTTTATTAATAAACACATATTTAGTTTGTTAATGTTATTTATATGTGTGTGTGTATGTATATGTGTGTATATATATATATATATATATATATATATATATTGGTTTTGCAGTTGAGCAATCGGGTTTTTTTTAGCAGTGATGCTAGTTCTGACAGAAGCAAGTGAATGGGTGGGAGGAAAGACAATTGTGCTGAATTGGCAAGCTCTGATAAATGTGAGAGTACTGGCAAGTGCTTTTCTATTTTAAAAAATTACTTTGGCTATTCATAGAGCGACTGTAGTTTCAGTCTCCCCCCCAAAAGACTTTCAGGAGTGAGGATGTCAGGAGAAACAGGAGCGTGACTAGTGTGATCTGAAGCCTGACAAGCACTGATAAAGAGTGCTGGCAAGTGTTTTTCCCTGTTTTAAAAAAAAATGAAGTTAAATGAGCTGCTGATAGAGTTTGTACACACTTGTTTTTTGTGTAACCTTTGCACAGATAAGACAGACTGTGTTTGTCCAGTGCGGGGGTTGGAGAACGAGGAGTGCGAGTGTGGTTGTCGCAAGTGAGCAGTCCATGACAGCTGCTGCAGCATATGAAAACAACAGCAAAGACAGATGTATTTATGATAAAACTGTTTAAAAAAAAAAAAAAAGGTGACAGGCACATTGTATTTAGTATTTTCAGTAGTTGCAGATCATTAAAACGTTAGAAATTTACAGGGTAAAATTAAAAATGGCATCTGTTGACATTTGAAGATTTTTTTTTTAAATTCCAAGTGCACATTGATTTCTTTTGAGTGCTATGTCAGGCATGGTGGCACTTGTTTTTAGCCATGCATTAGACACTTCTAATGCACAACAAAATGTTCAGGACGCAGGATTTTTCCTTCCCAGTTTATAGATTACATTAATGCATAAGTTGATGTTTATTAGTAAAACAAAACTAAGGAAATGCATTGTTGAGGGGTTTGAATGATAACTCCGCCCTCCCCATCCACTGCCCCCATGAACCCCACCAAACTGAATTTCCAAGTACAACCCAGATTTTGTGCATGTGTTTTAACATACATAAATAAATTATATAGTACAAGGACTACAGTTATATCAATGGGAAACACTACACTCAAGTGCTGTAAGATGCAAGTGTAACCCCTAAGTGGCGCTATCCCAAGGAATAATACCCCTGCCTGCTTGACCAGATGCAGGTTGAGGGGCCTGGGTACTAGAAACAGTGCCTCCACCCGGAGGACAGGGTTTGTGGTAGCATAGCTGCCCTGGGTACAGCCCTCTGGGACACTGTTACCCCCCCTCCCCCATTTTCCCTCTAGTGGCCTAAGTAACTCACAGATTACACAATTACAATTTTCCCCTGACAACAGTTTTAACTCCACTCTTGTTATACTTACCACCAGGGCGGGTTCAGCTAGCTCAGCCCTGGAGACCCCTTGTAAAAGTAAACAGTAATACCACAGTATTTACAATACAGAGGTACACCGCAACCAGTTTGAATGCAAAAAGATTTAGATCTGGTTTATTCAAGGGGGCAGTCACAAGGAAGAGGAAGAATCTGGTGGTTGATTCAAGATCTGAAAGATTCAGGTTAATTGGCATGCACTTTATAGTCCCACAACACAGTCACACACACTCTGGGTACCCAGTTGTTGGTAGAGGTTAGCCTGAAGCGTTGCCCGTGGTAGGCCAGCATTGTAGTCGGTTGGGGCCCTAATGATGGAAAGAAATAGTCATGCACAGTAATCCACAGTTTGTAATCCAGAGCCAGGTGGCTCAGTTCATGATGATCAAGCAAAACAAATCAGATGACACACTTTGATTGAGCTGTTGTTCCGGGGAGCTATCCTGGTGTTTACTCACGCCACCCAGTACAGGACACAGGATTGACAAAATGGAGACCTCTGGATGAAGAGCTGGATGGCCAGGAGAAGCAGGGCCCACACGATTCACCGTGGCATCGTTCCTGTTCATGATGTTGAGCAGGGGGCTGATCCCTGGACAGGTCTCTCGTTGATGGTTTTCTCTGTGGCGAGAGCAGCTGTCTGGGCCAAAGGTGGCAGGGCCCAGACCGGGTGAACAATTCGGATAACAGTCCGGTAGTTTCTGGATGCAGCTTCCAGCAAGCGTGACACAGTCAGGCAGTGGGAAACCAAATTGCGACCCACTATCAGCATTCAGCACACTTATAGTAAAAGCCAGATAAATACCACAGTTCGGATGACAGTCTGGTTGCAATTCATAGGGTCTCTGCGCAAACCGTACGCTCTGCGGCAGTCTCAAGTCCTGACAGGCCGATCGCACCGAGGCAAATCTTCGGTCCACTTCGGGATGATTCAGTTTGTCACAAATCAGGATTCTGGTCACAATCGCAGCAAATTCGGATAGAGTCCAGTGTCTCTGTTATGCTGAGAAACTCCCTCACAGGGAAGATGGGACAAGCAGGCCAAACACAGCCTCCCACCAGTTTCCCTCGCTACTACGCAGGAGCAGCTGCTCGAATGTCTCGGGCTGTTCACTCTTCAAACTCCAAACTCACACTGACTCACTGCTGCGGGCTGCTTGGGACTTTCCCAAAGATCCAAAAGGTTTGATTCATTGATTCATCTCTCTGTCAAAGCAAGAGCTCCCCCTCCAGGTCCATTTAGGCGCTAGAGTGGAAAAACTACAATTCCTACAGAAATTCACTCCCACAAGACCCCTGGGGACAGACTCTATTTTAGGGTCCCCAAAAGTACTGATTGGTCCAAACTAGGCAGTCCAGAACCAAGATGGTGGTGATTTACAGAAATGTCCATGTTGCAAAGAAGGCAGGTTAGACAAACTTCAACATCATTATTATTAGAATAATCAGCAAATAAGTACAGCTTCTAACAGTACTCCCTCTGCGCAATTGGCAATGGCAGAATGGAGCAATTATGTGGCAGCCCAGGTGGGACTCGAGCTTAGAAACACTCAGCTCCCACCCAGATTAATTATACACTGCGATATAGGCAGCTCTTAAAGTGACAGAACACAGAGGCTATAAAGGCACTCACATGCAATAGCTTTTAAATGGTTAAGACACAGGACACCAGCCTGGCAGTGGGCATTTAGGCACACCCAAGGAAGACTTTCGAGAACCCCCATTTGTAGGGGGGTTACACAAGGCCACAGGATACAGTGAGATGCAAGGCCACAGGATACAGGCCCGGCGTGTGTGTGTCACTTGATGAGAAGCAGCAGCATCACACACATTGCCTCAGACCTGTGGCAGGCTTTGTAAATAGACCTGCGGGCCACTTGCAAACCAGCACCAATGTCGCACACATTGCCCCAGGCATGTATCTTGTGGTCATTTTGAACCAGTTATGTCTTTGTTCACTACGTACTGCACCAGACCTGTAGTGCAGTTCGTGAGTGTCCCCGCAGCCCACTCACAAGGCAACTTTGTTGTCACACACTGTGCCAGACCTGTAGCGGACTGCCTGACATTCCTTCGGGCCACTCTCTAAGTATTTGCATCATCACATGCAGTGCCTCAGACCCTGTAGCTTACTTTGCAGATGGCCTGCAAAGCGATCTAGATTTGTCTCATCTTAAGACCGTGCATCAGGAAGGCTGAAGTTTTATGTCACAAAAAATGGGTTTACGAGCATCAAAAACAAGCCCTGTTTTCATGACACTCAATAACCTAATTTCATTAATATTTAAAATAAAATGTCCAAAAAAACACTTCAGTAATAAACCTTACACCCCTGTCGACTACACGTTTCAGATTTCAGCTTCAAGTGATGTTTTTTTCATTTTTGATGTGCAAAGTTTTGCCTTCCTTAATTCACTTTTGTGACCGATAAGACTCATGAAAACATAATTTCTCGTGAAAATAGATTTCGAGAGCCGGCCTAGTGGCGCTGAGGGTTGAAGCACTGGAGGCCACATCTTGCACCACACCGGCAACCGGGAGCGAGCTTGGACCACCAGGGGTTGGCTGGGGAGGGAGGGTGAGGAGCTGGATTGAGCGGGTGCAAGGTAGCTCTCCTTTCCGAGGAGGGATGTGTGGTTCCCCTGGTTCTTGGCAGCCACCTGGAGGCGGCTAGATGGCAGTGCCAAGCCACAAGGGAAACCTGGCAATAGGCCAGGTGGCTGGAAGGGGCTGTCACTGCAACCGTAGATCACATGTGTGCCTCCAAGTGCATGCGTGACCGCAATTTGGGGTCCTGGGATAACGGGGCGAAAACTACTAAAAAATGCATGCATCTCCAGGGGCCAAGCAAGGTAGGAAGGGCAACGGGGAGCAAAAAGTTCTATAGGACATGGATTTAGAGTCATGAAAACAGCAACTCCGGCTGTCATGGAAAAACATTATGAACCCATCTATCTCACAGTCTTCTATATCCCCATGGAACCAGACCCCGCAATATCGCTCTCTCACTGAATATCTCTCCTCCCTTCCGCATAAGGCTCAACAGGTCCTAGGAGACCCCAATGTAAACTGGCTCAGTCCCACTGCCTCACCGATAAGAGACACTTTTGCTGCATTGGACCTAACCCAACTTGTCACACAACCTACCAGATGTAACCAAAAGGCAGGGACAAACACCCTCCTAGACATCATTGTCTCAAACCGACCCCAAAAGGTTCAAGTTATTCAAGTCCTCCCAGATTCCTTAAGCGACCACTCCCCTCTCCTATTCCTCTGGTCTACCCCCACCCCCAAACCCGTAGCCCAAACCACTAACTGCAGGCGCCTTCGCCCGGGAGGACTGCAAAAACTCAGGCACTTCCTCGCTCACATTGACTGGTCTCCCATCCGCCAGGCAACGAGCGTTGACACTGCCCTCGACCTATTCTCACAGGCTTTTACCAAGGCCTGTGATCTTTTTGCATCCTTCACCATGATCCACTCCAAAAAACAAAATGCACCCTGGGTCATCCCTGCCCTACTCCAACTACTCAAGGACAGGGATAACTTTTGGCATATTGCCACCGAGACTGGTCGGGCTGCCGACAGACAGGCATATAATGCTGCCCGGTACAGGTGCACATGGGCCATCCGCAAGGCCAAGGCAAACCACTACCAGGCCACCCTCACCTCCTCATGGGGCTGCGCCTGGAACTTCTGGGACAATATAAAAGAAATAACTGGGGAATCAAACTCCCCCCAGCACACCTTACAGTCAGTGGCACCACCATCACTGACCCCACCGACATTGCCAACTGCCTTAACTCTTCCTTTACTGTTCTTAGCCCTGTCCTCCCAAGTAACTTTTTCGACCCTACTCACAACCCACCACCTTCAGATCCACAGCGCCTCCGGTTCTACCTACACAAGGTATCCATTCGGGAAGCCAAACCACTCCTGCTTAAAGCACTAAAAGGCACCAGTCCTAGCAGCGACCCCTTGGACTCAAAAATACTCCAGCTGGTCCTGGATGAGGTCCTTGTCCCACTTACAGAACTACTGAACCGATCCTTCTGTCTGGGGCAATTCCCCACAGCATGGAAAACTGCGACAGTCACACCTATCCACAAAGGTGGTGACGGTCCACCCCCAGCAACTATTGGCCAATTTCCATTCTCCCCACTCCTCTCCAAAGCCTTAGAAAAAGTGGTGGCCACCCAACTCACGGAATACCTTGCAAAATATAACATCCTATGTCCAGAACATCATGGCTTCCACGCTGGTCACAGTACAGGCACAGCTTTAATGGAGTTCTCCAACTTCCTACACACCTCCCTGGACCAAGGCTCACTAGTTGGGGTAGTGTACAGTGACCTCTCTAAGGCCTTTGACACTGTCTCCCACCCACTCCTACTAAATGCCCTCAACCACACAGGTTTCTCCGCTGGCCCCCTCTCCTGGTGTGCGAGCTACCTATCAGCCTGCTCCCAGCGTGTCAGAATCAGTGGGGTGCTCTCAGAAACCTGTCCCATCTGCTCAGGGGTTCCCCAGGGCTCTATCCTGGGCCCACTACTCTTTAGCCTGTACCTAAATGCCCTGCCTAGCGCCTGTTCTGGCAGTATTCTGCTATTTGCTGATGACGCCGTGATTTATGCAGCTCACAAAAATCTCACCTCCCTCCAAGACTCCCTCAAGCACTCTTTCAATGATGCTGAGAATTGGGTTTAAGAAGAGCAGACTAGTAATTAACGTCAAAAAAACTTAGGCAATGCTTTTTGCCCACCCCCAGAACAAAGCCAACAAAAGTCCCCTCCAAATCTTCCCAAGCACTTGTCAACCACTCGAACAAGTTTACTCGTACAAATACCTTGGAATCACATTTGACTCGGCCCTCACCTTTCATGCCCACATTACTGCCCTTGCTTGCGCTGCAAACGCGTGCCTTGGCATCCTCTATCGGCACAAGGACCGCCTCCCCTCCTGATGCCCTCAGGCTCGACATCAAGTCCACAGTAATGTCCCTAATTAATTACGGTCTCCCAGTATATGGTGCTGCTGACTCCACTGCCCTCAGCAAGATTAGACTCACGCTAAATAAGGCTTGCAGGCTACTGACCAGTGCCCCCAAACTCACCCACACCTGTCAACTCTATGACATGGCCAAACTCCTAAACCTCAACGAACTCATCCGCTACCAAATCGGCTTGCTAACCAAGAAGATCCTACTTGGGCTGTCCGCCCCCCGGGGTGTCTACCTCCATCCAATTTACACACCCCTAGCCAGCCGGTGGCTTCAGGGCGCTGAGGTGCTGGGCCGCCTCGCGTCATGCGGCGACCTATGTTCGAGAACGGATATGGGGTGCTTAGGGTTGGCAGGGAGGAGAGGGATTGGCAGCTTGTACCGAGGACTGTTTCTCCTTCTTCGGGAAGGGGGATCGTAGTGTTTGGCGATTGCCTGCCACCTAGTGGAGGCTGGGAGATGGCACGCCAGCATTGAATCTGTGGGTGAGAGTCTGCAGCAGCTTTTGGCGAGGATGCACACAGGGAGGTGCGCTACCATCGCTGGTGCCATTGCACGAGACCTTGGGGGAAGGAAAGAGGGGAAAGGGAATCCTCTCGCGGGATGACAATGGTCCCTCTGCGACGGCCCAGGAAGGCACCTCCCAGAACACTAAACTCGGTCCAGTGGGTCGGTGGCTCCTGCCACCCGAAGGGTAAGTCATGGGGTCTGGGAGGGGTCTCTTACCTCGTGCCGGGCGGGGAGGGCGTCAGAAGGGATGCAGAGGACTCCAGGAGGAGAAAAAATAGATAACTGCAAAAAAATTTATACACCCCAGAGCTTCCACCCGAACTTCGGACAAGGTCACTCTACTAGTGCCCAGAACTAGGACCTCCCGGGCTCAGAGGTCATTCAGCTACAGAGCACCTACTGGTTCATCTCACTCCCCGCAGTCATTTCTAACACCACCAAAATGTTCCCTTTCAAAGCTGCCTTACGAGACCTGCTGTTCAACACCCGCTGCTGCACCTGTCACTAAAGATACTCTGCTGTTTCCTCTGGCACTATTGACATGGCTCACTGGGCTGAACACCCACCCACCCCCACTCCCCATTCCCCCGAGCCCTCTCTTCTCTGCCAGTACTTCCTGGTAGTACTTGAAATATTTATTTATCTACACGTGTTCAGGCAATTGTATGTAATAATATGTATCTCTGTTCATGCAACCTATATAATGCTATGTTGACTCTGTATGTCTGTATTCTGTAAACATGTAAAAATGTTATTCTGTCTTGACTGTACTCTGTAACCTATGTTAACGATGTGTGTCCTCTCTGTGACGAGGTACCTTTGTAAATGAGCCACTGGCTCAAAGGTTATAAATCCGATTGTACAATAAATAAAAAGGAAAAAAGAAAAACCTTGTAAAAATCTGAATTGTGCATGCACAAAAACAGAAACCATTTTATCTTAAAATCTGCAAAGTTGTCAGTTAAGCCACATAGCAAAGAATCATTGGGCAAAACTGTAATTAGCCTGAACGTTTCAGGTTTCAACTCGCAGCAATTTTTGCACTATTGGTGAGCAGAAAAAAAGGCCTAGAAATATATATATATTTTTCATGTTGGCTGAGGATATACAATTTTGAGGGGATAAGGGGCTCTCAATGTCTTTAAAAGGAGGAAGATTCATGGGAAGCATCAGGAAGAATTACTTCATAGAATGAGTGGTAACCATTTGGAAGAGACTTCCAGAAGGAGTGGTGTCATTTAATAGTGTTTTGGTCTTCAAGCTTAAGTTACTGGTAGACAAGTGCAGTACCTTGAAGAAAAGGGGGTAACCAGGTATTTCCAATGAGCTGGTAGGGGAAAGAACTCCAATGACCATCTGTTGGTCTCGTTTCTCTCCTTTGTGTGTTTCCAGGGACTAGCTCCACTACAAAAGAGCCTCCAGGTGTAGCAAAAAACAGAAAACTGGGCACTCATCACCCTCAAGAATAGCAAATAAGGATGCAGCTCCAGAATCCAGGCTTGTGCAAAAATTGTGCTGTTTTATTTGGTGCCACAAGTAGAGGGCAAAATCAAGCAGTTGCAAACGCCAAACACGTTTCAGAAAACTATTCCTTTCTCAGAGAAACATGACTAAGAAACAACTAGTTAGGAACTGAGAAAGGAATAGTTTTCCAAAATGCTTCGGGCGTTTGCAACTACTTGATTTTATCCTTTGCTTGTGGCATCAAATAAAACGGCACAATTTTTGCACAACACTGGATTTTGGAGCTGCATTCTTACTTGCTGTAACCGAGGGTGGCGAGTGCCCAGTTTTCTGTTTTTGCTATTTCAGTGTGCATCGGCAGTACCCCATACCTGATGCGTTCTCTACTGTTGGTTTTAAGAGGTTCCAGACAATAGTGGTGCCAGGTTTGTAGGGTATTCTCCTTAGCCTACACTCATTCTGCAGAGATCACCTCAGAATCTGCTCCACAGGAAAGCTTGTGAGAACATATTGAAAAAGGTCATGCTAGTGAAAGACAGAATAAATTGCATACTTATTAGCAGACCGTGTTAGTACTGCTGAAATGATGCTATTGCAGCAATAGAAATGCATGGAGCTGTTACTTCAGATTGGTATTTGGGGAGGGGCGGTCTGGCTCTACATTCCAAAATGCCGCACTAATCCATGACTTCACTCTTTGAAGGCTATTTATAGTCAGAGGGGGTGGTTTTGCCATTGGTTTCCATAACTGGACTGGTACTTTGTGCTGCGAATGGGTGTTAGCTGTGTAGAATGTAATGATCCAGGGAGTAGCTGCAGTATATGGAGAGCAGACATCTGGAGGTGTTAGACCAGATAACTGAAAGGTCCTGGGGGTAACATTGGATTGGAGAGATCTGCAGCAGATACCACGTAATTCAGCAGAATATCAGATGTGGATGCATAAGGAAAATAACACCATGTTAAATTAGAAATGTTATGCGTTCCCCAAACCAGCGTATGTAGAGAACAGTATTTTTGAAGGGGGAACGGGGACGACAGCAATTTGACCTTTCTTAGAGTTTTATATCGGCATGACAAATGGTATACCCAGCAACATTCATTCTGTCTTACTGAGCCTTCTTACAGGTCAAAAGCTCTTATTTTGCTGGTTTCCACTTTACCTCCTTGTAGCTAGTTGTGCAGGTGGCAAGAGGAGAGATGGGTTGTATTTCAGGTCAAAGGTACTGGATCATTGGGACCATTGCCAGTTCAGGTGGAGCTGGTCATGCTGCCACCACTGTCATGTGGCGCATTCTTTATATTTTAGGAAAAACTGTTATTACATGTGTTTTCCCCTTTTCTTTTGCAGGCATCCAGCCCTAAGGGAGGGAAGATGCAGCTTCTGGAGACGGACTTCTCACGCACCCTTCATGACCTGATTGAACTTCACCTCCTGCACCAGAACAGCATCCCAGCCTTCCTCAGTGCTGTGACTCTTGACCTCTTTGGCCGCCAGACCATTACTTAGCTTTTGACTCGCTGTATGCAAGCGCCTACCTAGGGCCCCAGAATGCACCACTGTTGTTGTTGCTGCTCCTGCACAGAATGGATCTTTTTAGTTTGTGTTTATGAAATGATGTCACAGTGCTTTCTGGACTGGGCGGGGGGAAAAAAGATGGGTGTTAGCTGCTTTCAGTGAAATGGTTAGAGTAGCTTCTACTGCAGAGCACAGAGTAATATAATGCTGCCTGCTCTTCTGGATGGGAGTGTGGGAGTCGGGTGTCCATAATTCTGTTGGCTCACCAGCAGCAAATGGTAAAGTAGTAGCCTTCGGAATAATTGACACCAGTAAAATAGTTAAGGACCATATCACTAGCATTTATGAAGCCAGGTCTTTGCTGTCTTCTGAAGTCTCAGTGCTGTGCTTGAAGCCATTATCTGTCTGTACTGATTATGCTGTGAAGCTATTTGTTTTAATTCCATGCAGCCCACAGCATCATGAATTAAGTGCCTGTTACTTTGGCCCATCCTTCATCCCTGTCATACGCCTGGGGTGTGTTGTAATGCGAACTGTGTCACAGCCAAATCGGGTTACATAATTAGCTGACTGAACTCTGTAGGCAGTCTCACCTAATTGACAGCTGGGAAGCAGAATGCTGTTCCGTGTTTGAATCTCAAGCATTTACCTTGTACCCAGGGCCTGAGTTGTTAATGTTACCCTCAACTGGGATGTATGCCTGACACTTTGGAACAGCTCCTGTGTATATAACACCCCCACAAATTGTAGTACTCCTAGCACCTCCCTCCCCAGTTTACCTGATGTGTTTACAACCAAAAGCCCACTACATCATCACAAGTTTGAATTCGGCAACCTCAGGAATCCAACTTGCTGCCTTTGTAGCACCCGAGGGTAACTTATAGCTGTTTATGGGGACATCCAGGCAGCTATGAGTTAATGGGTCCCTGAGATTTGAAGGGAATCAATATCATTTTTTGCTGCATTTCACCTGATAGTTTATTTTCTACATTTGGCTTCCCCTTTTTTCTTCATGATTAGGCACATTACCTTAAATTCAGGTTCACTGTTTCCTAGACTTCAGCAGCTCTCTACACCTGATACCACAGCCAGTGACTGCGAGAATGATTACGATGTAATAAGCTGAGAATTATTATACCAGTTGTGGACAAGCAGATGGTCAGTGATCCTGGTTTCATGGCAGTGTGCCTAGTTGTGAAAAAAACATGAAACTGAATAGGCAGAATATGTAAATTGTGCTGAAATGTGCCTAAAAGTAATGTCCCCCCGCCCCCCAACGTTTTCCCTGTGAGGTCTATGGCATTATAACAGGTGTTGAAGTGATTTGCCTCAGAGCAAACTTGTCTGGACCTTAACCACTTAGATTATGGGGCTCTGATCATTTTCAGCACATAGTAATGGTATGATGGAGTGCAGGGAAATGGTTTCAATCCTCATGCCTTTTTCTGATATAAGCACCTCAGACATCTGTTTGTGACATTGGCTGCACTGACTACCACTTACAGTGTCTCTGGTCTGTCTCTCTCTCTCTCTCTCTCTCAAAGACGGGAAGAGTTGTAGTATTCTTCTCACTTGCAACTTAAAATTGACAGTCCAGTGATTTGCATGTAAAATACATACTGAAAGTTTGCTGTGGGCAGCTAAAGGCACCTTTACAAATGTTGACCTCCAGATGAAGCAAATGCAGAGGGCACATCAAAGTTCTGCAGGAGTTTAACTTCATTAGTAATGTCGTTGCCACTGCGCACACAGGTTCCGCTGAAGATGCTCGATTGGGCCAGGCCTGCAGCTTAGATGATGGCAAAGATGATATGGATAAGCTGTAAAAAGAAACATTAATTATGTCATAATTAAATGTTTGTTTGAACTAGAAGATGGCTTTTAAAACCAAAGCATTTTCAAATATGAATAAATGAAATAAACACAGGATGGTAGTTGGAGCGTCTCTGTTTATAAGTCATATTTTTAAATATGTTGCGCAACTGCATGGATTCCTTCTACATAGTTACACTTGTACTGTATTGGAGCTTACACAAAGACCTTGGAAAATCCATTGACTAGAGTTTCAGCTCTTCCCTTTAATCTCGTGCCCTTGCCCTTCTGTGCCTCAGATCTTTATTTCTGCTGGAAACAGAGAAAATGTCAGCAGGAAGAGAATATTAGTCCATCCAGTCTGCCCTGTTTCACTCTGTCCTACCCCAGGACCTATAGTCTAGTCGGAGTTATTGCCCTCGCCTCCTTCCCTTATGTACTGCTCCCATAATGTGTAGGCTGGCAGTATAGCTTAGTGGTTAGAGTAATGAGCTTGGTACATCCAACAGACCTGGGTTTGATTCCCACAACTTCCACTTGCATGCTGTGTAACTGAGCAAGTCACTTACATCTGCAGTGCTTCCAGGACACCCCTGAACACTGGCATTTGTGCCTAGTGAGTCTTAGCCAGTTACCAAAACAATAAAAAAAAATATTAAGCTTTTTACTCAGTCCCAGCTATGTCTGAAACCATTACTTGTTCTTGCACCCACCACCCTTGCTAGTAGAGGTTTCACAGCTCAACCAATAAAATAAAATTTTCTCGGGTCCCTCCTGCATCTCCCCCTCCCCTCCGCCAGCTTCCACTCATGAGATCTTGATTCGTCATTCCTGTAGAATATTTCCTCACAATCTAGCTTGTTCATTCCTTTCATTAACTTGAAGATCTTACTTCAAAGAGAAGCTCTTGCAGCAGGTTCAACATTGAGGACTGACGCCACCTGGTGGCGGTTCCGGCAACTTTTTTCTCTAGTAGTACCGGCGTGGGAGCATCCCCCCACCGACGTTAGCCTTCACCCCGGCGGCTAAGCTATATAAGGGAGGTTCTCCCCATCTGCTCCAGTTCTTTCTCGTCAGACGGTCTGGGTTAGTTAGTTAATTTCAGCCTAGTACCGATCGCTTCTTTCTCCACTGTAAATAGTTCATGTTTTCTTCGTTTCTTCGAATCTATGTCCTTGCATGTCAATAAGTGCGCTTGTGGGTGACAGATACCCGCTAAAGATGGACATTCTGCGTGTCTCTACTGCCTGGGGCCCAACCACCACGCCGACGCCTGCCCTCATTGCCAGGCCTTCAATTCGCAGACACGAATCTGTCATCAAAAGTCTCTTGCGTCCTTCCTCACTGAGACGAAACTCACCGCTATGGAACGGGCCTCTTCCTCAGGGGAATCTGATCCTCAGCCCTCCCACAAGCACCAAGAACACCAGGAGCAAGACAGAGGGAGATCCCACTCGAAACATAGGTCTTTGGGCTCGATGTCCGAGTCGTCGGGGCATGACTTTCACCTCATGGACCTCAAGTCTTCTTCTGTGAGCTCCAAGATGGCTTCTATTCAGCCAATTAAAGTTTCTCAGCCCTCCGAGAAATCCAAGGGCGCAGGTAAGGCCTCCTCCCTCTTCTTCCAAGGCCGACTCCTGGTAGTTGAGCAAGGCCTCTGGGTCTTCCAGCGGCAAGGCCTCCTCCTTGCTGCCAAAAAATAACGACTCTGACCGATGCCAGGCTCCAGCTTCTGACCGGCATTCGGCCGAGAAGTCTTCGAGCCACAAGACCGACCGTCATAAGTCTCACGACGGGGAATGATGCCCGTCAGTCCCTAAGGAGAAGTGGATGCCAGACTCTCATCTGCCCGCTACTCCCTCGGCCCCGGTTCCGGCGCTGGTTCCTCCACCACCAGTCGTGGTTCGCCTGACGCCGGTTCTTTCTCCAACACCCGACGTCAGCTCGGATACCCCTTCTCCACGGTCGCCAGGCCGACTGACCCTGTCGACAGTGGTGCTGATGCCGCTCCGACACCCCCCCTTAGGCCGACGCCGGTTGTCAAGGCTACGGACCTGATGCCGGTACGGGCTTGGGCACTCCTCCGCCTACACCTGACTCTCCCAAAATACACTCTTCTCAGGTGAAGGAGCTTTTTACCCACTGGTGGGAGACAGTTAAGAATGACCTGTCAGCAGGTGCGCCTCCACCCACTCCGGTGATGGTTCCAGATCCTGTTGAACCAGATGGTGGGGGGGACGAGATGCCTCCTCCACAGAAACACAACAAAAAAGTCTAGGACCTACAGGTCGAGTAGTTCCTCTCGCTCCCCCTCTCCTCTTCCGGACAAGAGGCACAAAGGGATGAGGCATAGCCCCTCAACCTCTTCTACTCCTACCTCCTATGTAGACTCGGATTCCTCCTCCTCAGTCTACTCAGAGCCAAACCAAGGGGACATGGAGGGCTTCCCTAAATCCCCTCTGGATGACCCCAGCTTCATGGAGGTGATGAGGCACATCCAGGCCAGCATGGGTTGGGACACCGAGGCCCTGGACCCAGAGTGACTGCAGCTGGCTAAATACCTCCGCCAAAAAGACCCAAAGCCGGTGGTCATCCCTCCCATGGTTGACACCTTTGTGGATGTCAACTGTGCAACCTGGAAGCGCCCTCGCTTCTCCTCCGCTGTGCCCAGTAAGGCTGTACCGGGTGCCTGTGGACAACTCCTTTTTAGCCGAACCACCCGCTGTGGACTCAGTGGTGATTTCAGCAGCTCACGATCGTTTGCAGAGGCCCAAACATCTGAGCACCCAGCTGCCTGATAGGGAATCGAAGCAGCTGGATTCTATGGGCCGTAAGGTGTACTCTGCTGCCACCTGCAGCATCAGGAGTCTCAACTTCCTGTCGCATATGTTCCAATTCCAGAACACCCTCTGGGAACAGGGATTGGACATTGTGCAAAGCCTGCCGGATTGTTCCCAGCGGACAGAGCTTGCCAAGTTGCTGCAGACCAGCTCAGATGTGGGCACCCACGTTTTGCTGTCTGCCTATGACTCTGCGGACACCTCCTCCAGGGCAACCACCACTGGCACATCTGCCTCTGACACCACATGTGGCTTCGGGTTTCAGGGTTCGATCCAGATGTCCAAACCAACTTTCTGGATGCTTCCTTCAAAGGCTCCGTGCTCTTTGGCGAAGACAAGGAGCAGATCATCACCAGGCTGTAGGACTCCGGAAAGGCTATCCGTTCCATGCAGTCCATGTACCACCCAAAACAGGGGCAAGCATGAAGACCTCGTTTTCATGGCCGTGGAGGACATCAGTCACAACAACCTCACTTTCAGCAACATGCGCAGTGAGGGAGCTTTGGTCACAGAGGCAGAGCCAGAGGTAATTCGGCCTCCGCCTCTAGACTACCCAGAGCAGCTGCTGCCACCCTCCCTTCCCCACCGAGCGCCTGACTCTTCAGGCGACCCTACTCCTCTGGTAACCCAACCAGGGGAGCCGGTCGGAGGCCGCTTTTCACTCTTCGCAGATGCATAGGGTCAGGTGACCTCCGACCAATGGGTGCTGGAGCTCGTGGAGTTCGGGCACTCCATAGAGTTCGAATCCATTTCTCCAGACAGACCATTGCCCCCATCCCGATAACCAAGGAAGCACAGAGCTCTGATCCAGCGGGAGATCACCTCCCTTCTGGACAAAAGGGCCATCAAGCCGATTCCACCGGCTGAGTCAGGAAAAGGGTTCTTTTCCCACTTCTTCCTAGTACCGAAGAAGTCTGGAGATCTCAGACCCATTCTTGATCTCAGCGATCTAAATCACTGGGTCTCCTACAAGAGATTCAGAATGGTTTCTCTTCCCACTCTCCTCCCTCTCACATCGGCAGGAGACTGCCTGGCATCTCTGGACATGCAAGATGCTTACTTGCATATTCCCATCGTCAGAAGCCATCGGAGATTCCTAAGGTTCAGATTCAAAGATGAGGACGATCAGTTCTGAGTCCTCCCCTTTGGTCCTTCCTCGGCCACCAGGGTCTTCACCAAGTGCCTGGTGGTTGTGGCCGCAGCGGTTCGAAGATGGGGCCATTTCGTGTTTCCTTACCTGGATGACTGGCTCTTCCTGGCCCACTCCAGGTCTCGTCTGTCGGAGACTATCAGGGATTCCATCTCTCTGTTTCAGAGTCTTGGAATCATCATCAACAGGGACAAGTCTCGCCTGTCCCCTTCTCAGATTCTCCAGTTCATTGGAGCTTCTCTGGATGCCACTCTCGGGAAGGTCTTCCTTTCCTCTGACAGAGCAGGTCGCATTTGAATCATCGTGTCCAAGGTTTCATCAGCCTCAGAGGTGCCAGCTCGGCTCCTCCTCAGATTGTTGGGTCACATGGCTGCTGCCATAGTGTCAGTTCCTCTGTCATGTCTGCACATGAGGACCATCCAGTGGGACCAAACGTCAGACAGCCTGGACGCCTTGGTCAGAATATCAGAGCCAATCCATCAAGAGCTCCGCTGGTGGATGTCATCTGAAAATCTTCTGAGAGGCATCCCCTTTCAATCGGGGGCACCTTCCCAGTCCCTAACCACGGATGCGTCATCCCAGGGATGGGGCACCCATTTGGGGATCCACCGTACCCAGGGTTCCTGGTCTCCCATGGTAGCGAACCTGCACATCAATGTCCTGGAAATGAGAGCTGTGCTCTACACCCTCCAAGCCTTGGAATCGGTCCTTTCTCCGGGCCACCTTTAATGCAAACAGATAACACTTCAGTGATGTTTTACATCAACAAATAGGGCAGCACACATTCCTACCCCCTTTGCAGGGAAGCAGCGTGGGTTTGGGATTGGGCCCTGGAGCACCACCTGTTCCTGACAGCGGTTTGTGTTCCAGGCTTCAAAATGTGTTGGCAGACATGCTCAGCAGGACAAGATCACAAGCTCATGTGTGGGAATTGCGTCAGGACATTGCAGATCGCATCTTCCACCTGTGGGGGACACCGGAGGTGGACCTTTTTGCATCTTAATCCAACGCAAAACTGCCCAGTTTTTGCTCGCTAGGTCCAGAGCCTGGAGCTTTCTGGCAAGAAGCGTTGTCCCTCTGTTGGAGCGGGAGGTTCCTTTTTGCCTTCCCTCCCTTTCCTCTCTTTCAGAAGGTCCTCCTCAAGGCTCAGTCGGAACCTTCCACCATTATCCTGATCGCTCCGTTGTGACCTCGTCAGATTTGGTTTCCCTTACTACAGCGTCTAGTGGCAGAGCCTCTGATGCCTCTCCCTCTATCATCGCACTTTCTGTCGCAGGACACTGGGTCCTTGTTGCACCCAAACTTACGTTCCCTTCACCTGCACGCCTGGCTCCTCAGGACTTAGCCGAGATCCGCTTTGGGGTGTCTGATCAAGTTGCTTAGGTGTTGGTTGAGGCTAGGAAACCTGCCACCAGGGCCACTTACGCTATGAAGTAGAAATGATTTTGCATTTGAGCCACAGCTGAGCATGTGGATGTGTTGGTCTGTCCGGTTAACACCATTCTAGAATACTTGCTCTTTCTCTTCGAGAAAGGCCTTAGCTATTCCTCCATCAAAGTACACCTGGCTGCCATCTCCGCCTACCACTCATCTGTGTCGGGTAAGACGGTGGCTCAGATGGAGGTTTCCAAAGCTTTCCTGAGCTGCATTCTGCATATCAGACCTCCCATCAGGGACCCTGCCCCCCCCCCTTGGGATCTCCTGTTCGTTCTGGAGAAGCTTTCTATCCCCCCATTTAAACCAGCTATGAAGGTGGAGCTCCGTTTCCTTTCCTGGAAAACTCTGCTTTTGGTAGCCATTACTTCGGCGAGGCACATTTCAGAACTTCAAACCCTCATGTATAAGGAACCCTACCTTGTCTTTCACAAGGACAGGGTTGATCTCCGCACAAATCCGCGAAGTTTTTGCAGAAAGTAGTTTCAGAGCTCACTTTGAATCAGTCGGTTCAGCTTCCGGTTTATTATCTGGAACACTCCAACAGGGGAGAGGCCTTGCTTCATTCCTTGGATGTTCACAGGGCTCTCAGATGCTATTTGGCTAGAACCAAGGAGGTCAGGAAGTCTGACCAGCTCTTTGTGTCCTTTGCCCAATGGTCCGTAGGACACCCTGTCACCAAACAGACGCTTTTGTGCTGGTTGGTCCATTGCATCTCTCACTGTTATGAGAAGCACAATAGGTCAGCTTCAGGGCCGATTAAAGCTCACTCTACTAGGGCTATCGTCACTTCCTTCACAGCACTGAAGAGAGTACCGACAGCGGATATCTGTGCTGCCGCTACCTGGAGTTCTGTACACACCTTTGTCAGGCATTATAGCCTAGACATCATTTCCAGCCACAGAGCATGGTTTGGCCTTGCGGTTCTGCAAGGCCTGGTTTCCTGAGGGATCTTCCCTTCTATGGTCTTTCCCTGCTTTTCTGTTCTTCCCCCTCCCAAGGGGCTGTTATAAGTTTATACTGCTTGGGACTCAGTCCTCAATGTTGAACTTGCTGCAAGAGCTTCTTCTCGAAGTAAGATAGTACAGTTACGTAAGAACTTGCCGTAACAGTAGATCTTCAAGAGAAGCTCTTGTAGCAAGTATATTTCCTGCCCTCCTTCCCCCAGGGATCAGGTCCTGTTCAGGCCGGCATCGTTTCCTCTTTGAGGGGTTGTCTGTTGGCAATCAGTTTCTTTTTCTGGCCTGCCAGTTTCTTGCCTGACGGGGGCATTCAAGAACTGGAGCACACGGGGAGCACCTCCCTTATATAGATCGATGTCGGGAGTGGGGAGTTCCCCACGTCGGTACTACTAGAGAAAAAAGTTGCCGGAACCACCGCCAGGTGGTGTCAGTCCTCAATGTTGAACCTGCTGCAAGAGCTTCTCTTGAAGATCTACTGTTACGGTAAGTTCTTATGTAACTGTACTTTTCTCTATCATATCATCCCTTATTGGTCACTAGCAGGTATGTGTTAAGAGCCTTAAGTCTATCCACATAGTATTTGCTGTGCTAGCCCTGAATCATTATGACTACCCTATGCTGCACCATCTCTAGTCCATCTGTCTTTTCTTAGGTGGGGATTCCAGAGCTGGGCAAATTATTCCACATGCAGCCTCACCAGTGATCTGTTGAGTGGTAGTATCACCTTTTCCCTCTTGCTTTTGCAGGTCCCTCTGAAATTCCCAAACCCCTTTCTTGCTGTGTACTCTGCCACAGAGCTTAGTGTTATCTTGCAAAGAGACACGTCTTGCCCTATATTTCTTCTCGTGTTACTGACGAACATACTAAAAAGGATCATCCCCAGTACTGAACTTAGTGGTACGCGACTCGTGACCTCCTTCTCCCCTGATTTGACCCCGTTTACCACCACCCACTGCTGTCTCCCCTCCCCGAGTCAGCTTCCCACCCACATAACTACATCTTTTGCATCACGTAGATCCTCTGACGACTTCTGCAACTTTCTGTGTGGTACAGAGACAATTGCCTGGCTGAAGTCGAGCAAGTTCACTGCTTCTACCTTATTCACTGCCCTAGTTACCCAGTCAGAGAACACCGTAAACCCATGTTGCATACCATCCTGGAGTCCATTTCTCTCCAGGTAGTCTACTAGATCATCTTTGACTAGTGTCTGCATTAGTTTACCTGCTATGGAGGTAATACTAATGAGTCTATAGTTTCCAGGTCACTCCTGAATACTCTTGATCTTCCTGGACTAAAAGTCTCCACCATTTATTCACACTAATGGGAACAACGCTGGAGGTGCTAGCACTCCGCGGGAGCCAGAAATCTTAAGGAGGGCCGATGCCAGGATAGGACCATGCATTCGTTTGGCACTGCAAGACTAGCTTGCGCTGTATAGGCTGTCTCAGTGTCGATCCTCCAACCACCTCAGTTCCTTTTTTCCCCCACTGTCAAGTGCGCTTCGGTGACAACATTGCTCGCCTGCTGGGAGTCAAGTCTTCCTCTATACGACAGCAGCTAACCATTCAGTATTCGATTAACTTACTACTTTAAGTGTTCTCCTCTTATTTAAAAAAAAAAAAAGAAGAGGAAGAAAAGTCTACTTGAAGAAATTTTCAGCCAGCCAGCCAGCATCGGAGTCGACCTTAGATGGTACCGGTGATGGCAGAGAGACTTTGCGTGAAAGCTGTTCTGGCATTGGGGCTGTGTCCGGTCCACTGCCCTTTGCGGAGGAGGGGTCCGACCATGAGCGGTCCAGTGCTCTTTGTGGGGGGGGACAGTCCTCCCGAAGCACAAAAAGTAGCGGGCCCATTCCCGACCTCGATCTGGGACCTGGCTGTGCTCCACCTTGAGTTCTTCTTCCTCCTCCCGTTGGTCGAAGAAGAAGCGGTACCACTTGAGGTTGCCCTCTGGTACATCCGTGCAGGGATCATCAGTGGTGGAGAGCGGTAGGCCTGACCAGACTCTGGTGGGGTCCTCTGTGGCTCTGTTCTTACCGGCCACGGTCTTCGACACTGGATCCCATCTCTGTCCTTGATGGGGCTCCAGTGAGCAGTTTCATCACTGGGCAGCTGTTTAGAAAAGTGGGTGCGGCTTCTGCCAGGTCGATCTGACCAGTGGACCTGGTTCCATGGCCTTTGGGCCTCGGAGCCATTGGGCTGCGGCTGGGTCAGTTGGGCCAGGATGTGTGCGTGGTGCCCTCTCCGGTGCCAGCATCATCAGCTCCGGCTCCATGTGCTTACCCCCTTACCTTCTTCCATGCAGGGGCCAGCACAGGTACTGCTTCCTTCCCCCCTTTCTTTCAGGTCTGGCAGGGCCAGCAGCGGTGCTGGTGTCACGTCTGGTGCCGGTGCCGTAGGTGTCGGTGTTGTGGGTAGTGCCGGCACAGCGGGTGGTGTCTACGCCCTGGATGGCGCTGAATTCCTTGATGCTGATCCAGGTGGCGGCGTCTCCCATGATTCCTGGCCTAGACCTGCCTTTTGTAGGTTCCTCTGGGGTAGAAGTGGATCTTGATGAGTCTCACCCTGTTCTGCTTTTTCCAAAGACACAGCGGATGACTCATTTTATGGGCTGGAACGCAAGCCTTCTGTATCACTGGAGCCCGTGGTGGAAGATCTTTCTTTCCAGTCTCTCCTCAGAGTTATGGGGTCCACCATAGCATTACAGACTTCATCTGTGGACCAAAGCAGACTTCTACATCTTCAGTTCCTACATTCCTCAGTAGGAGTACACCCTGTGAAACACAGATCAATGGTCGAGAGCCTCCTGGAATCTAACATTCCATTACCAGGGGCATATAGTCCAATATCAGCTGAAAACTTCTAGGGATGCCTATGTCATTGCCTATAGGGCTGCTACCGCTGGCACTTACAGGAGGCGACACTCATGGCCCAGAACATCAGGTTTCTCTCCCGATGCTCAGCAGGTGATTAATATCCCCCTTAACAGTGATTATCTGTTCAGCCCTCAGGTTGAGCCGTGGAGGCTGCTCAGAATATCATGGCTGCCATTTAAACAGCCAGACTGACTCCTACAGCCTCTCAGAATGACAGGAACTGTGGACAATTTTGTAACAGGCAGTCCTTTCTAGGTAGAGACCGAGGAGCCTTTATCAGGAACCAACTCCTCAGCTGCAAAGAAAGGGCAGCAGAGGGCACAGAGCCCGAAAGCGCCCTGTACCAACCTCTGAGAATCCAGCCCAGGTCCCACCTCAGGTGTCTGAGGTGGATGCCTCTCGGCAGTGGGGGGGGCATCTGACTCAATTTTACATCCAGTGGAAGTCCATTACAGTGGACGAATGGTCATCAGGATTGTCCAAGAGGGATACTCTTCCAATTCGCAGAGCTTTCCCCAGACCTTCCACCTAGATGGCAGCTCAGTCTGTCCTCCTCTCAGTCAGGCCTTCTTACTTCTGAGATACGGGACCTCTGCAGGAACAGGACAGTAGAAGTTGTTCCACAGCAGAACGGAACACAGGATCTTACTTCAAGAGGGTTCTTGCAGTAGGTATTCACATATAGGACTAAGTCACCAGGCATCAGGACCCCACGGAAAAATTTCTAGCTAGCAGTCTCTGGCGGGGGACCTCCCCCACGTCAGGTGACCGGCGTCATGCGGCATCGGTATAAAGGGGCGGTCCCCCACACCCGCCTTCCAGTTCTTTCCCGCCGTCCGCTTGTGAAGGTTCTTCGCGGTAGAACAGCACTTGTCGGTTGTTCGTCGGTCTTAGTTTTTCAACTTTTTCAACCTTTTTCTCTATTTTTTCGACATTTTCTCAAATATCTGCTGTGTATATCATCCCCGACATCCTCCAAATTGCAAAAAAATAAGTGCGACTCGTTGTGGTTCCCAGCTTCCACACAAGGATGGTCACTCCTTGTGCCTCTTCTGTTTAGGCCCAGAACACCCAGTGGAGAAGTGCCAACACTGCCAGAAGTTCAACTCGGCTACCCGCAAGAGAAGGCAGCAGTTCCTGGAAGCCCATCTCCTGAAGAAGAAAATGGCCTCCATCAAAAAATAGCTAAAAAAGCTTAGGCAGGCGTCCACTTCCCCCGAAGGCCACAAGGAAAAGCACCAGGAGCGGGAGTCGTCATCCACAGCAGCCACAACCTCGGTCAGAGTCGCGGCCCTTAAGGTAACATCCCCTCCAGGGGATCACTCTTTGATGGCCGTCTTGTTGGCCACCAGGAAGGCGTCACCCCTCCTGTCGGGTTCGCCCTTCGGGAGCCTCCGGGGCAAAGGAGGCCTCCGCTCCCGTTAAGGCCACTCCTCCGCGGCCTTCCGGTAAGAGCGGGTCTGGTAAGTTGGGCGTCAGCACCACTGACGCCCGCCCGGAAAAGGCTGCTTAGCCACTCACTCCTTCGGGTGAGTGCCCAGCCAAAACCCCTTCCAACACGGCCGCCACTCCTTTGCGGCCTTCCTTGGACAGGGAGTCCGATATGTCGGATGCTGGCTTCTCCGATGTCCAGCCGGATACTGCCATTAAGTCAGCTGCCAGCTCCTCCAACGACTGCCCAGTCAAGAAGCCTGCGCCAGACCCCACTCTCACGTCTGACACACCAGGCTCTCCACAACGGATCCCTCCGTTGCTCACTGAGTTCCCCATTTCTCCTCGGTTGACACCCAGGGATATTAATCCTCCTTCTCCGGTTGTCACCGACGACCTTGAGATGCTGCCATTGGGGGTCCCTCCTCTTGCGCCGGACACCCTGACGCCAGTCCCAACACCGGCCGACCCAACGCCACCCTCTGGCATCCCTTTGCCTGACAGAAGACCTGTTCCTCTGTCAGGTCTGTCAGACCCGCTCGATGGTATGCCTACACCAGACCCGACGCCCGTAGAGCCAACACTTCCTCCATCTGGCCCATCAGCAGGGCCTTTGCCAGGTCCTTCAGCTCCATCAGAGCCCCTGGCTCCAGGGTACCTGACACCACAATACCTGGTGCTGCAGTACCCAGCCCCCCAGTATCCGATCGCAATACCCAGAGCCACAGTATCTGGTGCCGCAGTACCCGATGCCGGCCTACCCCCCGTCGGGCTATGGATACTCTTTTTACAGGTACCCTCACTACCTGTATCCTCCACATCCGCCACCCACTCCACAGCTGCTGGCAGATCTGAAGGAGACCTTGACCTCCTGGTGAGCTGAGGCCAGAGTTCAGCTCACCAAAGAGGTCGAGAGTTGTCTCCCGATGCCCGTCCCTATACCGGACCCCTACTTTGGAGACGGGAGACTTCCTCCCCCTTACCTGACACCAGAGGAGAACCCTCTGGCACCGGAGGTGGGGAGGATACGTGCCCCCGGGAACTCCTCAGAGGGGTCATCCTTCCCCCTCCCAGGGAGGACTCTTCTTCAGAGACTTCTGACTGGGACACGGAGTCTGGCCACTCTGATCACGAAGGTGAGCCTCATACTCCAGAAAACTCAAGGCCGAGGGGCCCTCCGAAATCTCTTCCGGAGGACTCTTCCTTTCTGAAGTTATTAAGGATAATCTAGGAAGTACATCAGTGACAATCAGTGGAGCCAGACCCACAGTGTAAAAAAACTCGCTGCTCATCTGGATCTGCCCGAGACCGCTTCTAAGCTGATTACACCCTGGATAGAGCCTCATGCAGATCTTGTTTCCACCATCTGAAAACAACTTTCCACACTAGCCCCCCCCTTCTGAGGAAGGTGGATAGGCAATACCAGGCTCCTGAGGTTATAGACTTTCTCAACCTTCACCCCAAGGTGGATTCGGTTTTCATCAGCGCCGCCCACCCCGCTCCGCCAACCCTAAACATTTAAGCTCGTCTCCACCTGACAAGGAATCCTGGCTTCTGGACCAATATGGGAAGATCATCTATTCATCTTCTACCCTTGGCATCAGGGCCTCAATTATGTTGCCCATATGGGGGATTTCCAGAAGTCTATCCTTAGCCAGGTGGAATCTAAGTTGGACTCCCTTCCTGAGACTCAAACTAAGCAGGAAGTGGCAGACCTTGTCCATTCCGCTTGCTCAGCCTGTAGACACATGCTTTGTATCACTTACGATGCACTGGACACATCTGGAAGGAGTTCGGCCTTCACCATAGGCCTACAGTGTCATGCCTGGCTCTGCGTGTCAGGATTGGTCCCTGAAGTACAGTCCGCTATTCAGGATGCTCCCTTCAGGGATGATGTCAAGGACATCATAACCGAACTGCAAGAGACGGGTACTGCACTCAAGTCTGTCCAGACTATGTACAGACCCCCTCAAGGGCAGCGGCGTCCTTTCCGTCACCAAACCCGACAAAGACAAAAGCCACAAGGAAAGCATGCCAACAAACGTCGGGCCCTTCCAGCAACCAAGACTCCCCAGTACAAAACCTGCAGGAGCCTCGGCTGCTATGCTGCCCCACACCTCCTGACTGCCTGCCTCTCCCTCTCCCTCTGCCTCTGGACATTCCAGAGGAACTGGTAGGGGGGAAGATTCTCCTCCCATCTGCTGGGTTGGGAGAGGATAACCTTAGACGCTTGGGTGCTCCAGCTGATATCAGTAGGACACTCAATAGAGTTTCTGCAGAAACCACCCGGAAAACCACCCCCTCAGTCATCTTACTCCCAACAACATCTTCCTCTGGTTCTAGAGGAAATCATCTCCAAGTGTTTTGAAGGCAGTGATAGAGCCAGTCCCCACTCTTCTTTGGGGGACAGGTTGCTATTTCCATTTCTTCCTAGTTCCAAAGAAGATGGGAGATCTGAGGCCTGTTCTAGACCTCAGGTCCCTGAACATGTTTGGGGAGTACAAACGTTTCAGAATGCTCTCTTTGCAGAGACTTCTGTTACTTCGGCTGGGACAGTCTTTGGTCTTTCTTCATCCCCCCAAGTGTTTACCAATTGCCTGTTGGTGGTAGCGACCCACACGTGTACCAAGAGCGTACAGGTATTCTTGTACCTGGACGATTGACTCCTAGCGGCTCCATCCAGGGAGGAACTCCTGCACTCCCTTTCCCTTACCCTGCAGGTTTTCACCAGCCTGGGTATCACCATCAACCAGGCCAAGTCCCACTTGGTCCCCTGCCAACGCCTCCAGTTTATAGGGGCGATTCTGGACACAACCACAAACAAAAGCCTTCTTGCCTCAGGACAGGGTCAAGACCCTTCAGAATCAGGCCCATCTTCTGTCCGGTTGCAGGAGGGTCAGAACCAGGTCAGTCCTATGCCTCCTCGGGCTAATGGCGGCTGCCATTCTGACAGTCCCATTCACTCGGCTCCATATGAGGATCTCTCAATGGACGCTTCGGTCACAGTGGGACCAAGGACAATGTAGACCAAGAGATACTGGTATCAGATCCTATGATCAGGGACTTGCAATGGTGGATGGTTCAGGAGAACCTGTGTCTCGAAGTTCACTTCTGGATCGATCCTCCTTCCCAGACGCTGATGACATATGCTTCAGGAGAAGATTGGGGTGCCCACCTGCGGTCTCACAGGACTCAGGGCAGCTGGTTCAGGTTCGAGCAAAATTTGCACATAAATGTGCTCGAACTGAGGGCAGTCCTTTATGCCTTCCCAGGCTCTTCTTCCCTTCATTCTCCCAGGTCATCTCCTTGTCCAATCAGACAACACGTGCATAGTCTGGTACCTCAACAAACAGGGCAGAACATGTTCCTACCCCCTTTGGCGGGAGGCGATGAGAGTCTGGTATTAGGCAGCCCAGCATCAACTTCACTTGACCGCAGTTCACGTTAGGAGTGGAAGGCAGACTAACTCATTTGGTCATCAGCCAGATCCCATGGATGGGAGTTAAATCAGCAGGTCATAAACGACATTTTTCGGCGATGGGAAACGCCTCAGATAGACCTCTCCGCCTCTCCCCAAAATGCAAAACTTTCCGCCTTTTGCTCGCTTGCTCCAGGGTGAGATGCTTTCTTTTTCGGGATGCTCTGTCTCTCAGTTGGAGGGACAGATTAGTTTATGCCTTCCCTCCCATTCCTTTAATGTGAGGGTCCTGAACAAACTAAGATCCAGAGGAGCACGAATGATTCTCATCGCTTCCTTCTGGCCCATGTAAGTTTGGTTCTCTCTTCTGCAACAGTTTTCAGAGGAGCCACCTCTTCCTCTGTCGCAACAGTTATTGACCCAGGATCAAGGGACCCTTGTTCATCCAGGTCTCAAATCCCTTCATCTACATACATGGCTCCTGCAGACATAGCTAAAGCCCGCTTCGGAGTTTCTCCTTTAGTAGCGGACATTTTGTTGGAGACTAGGAAGCCTTCCATCAGGTCCACCTACACTATAAAGTAGAAATGGTTCTCCACCTGGGCAAATTCAAAAGTCTTGGAGCCTTTCTCATGCCCAGTCAATAAAGTCCCGGATTACATGTGTCACCTCTTCGATCTGGGTCTCAGCCATTCCTCGTTGAAAGTCCATATGGCTGCTATTTCAGCCTACCACATTCCCTTTGGAGACAGGACTTTTGCTCAGCTGGAAGTCTCTAAGACTTTCCTCAGACGGGTTCTCCATTTGAGAACCCTCATTAGCATTCCTGCCCCTCCATGGGACTTGAATTTCATCCTGGAGAAGCTTACTCTGCCTCCCATCGAGCCAGCAGCGGCAGCTGATTTAAAATTCCTCTCTTGGAAGACTCTCTTCCTAGTGGCCATCACTTTTGCTCGGTGCATTTCCGAGCGGCAGGCCTTGAAGTGCAAAATTCCATACTTGATTTTCCACAAGGAACGTGTGGCTCTATGCACGAACCCCAAGTTTCTCCCTAAGGTGGTGGCTGAATCAATCTATTGAGCTACCTGTTTTCTTTATGCAACACTCCAATCAAGGGGAGTACCCCTTGCATGTTTTGGATGTTCACAGAATCCTGAGATACTACACCAATGGGACTAAGGATTTCAGAAAGACTGATCAGCTTTTTGTCTCTCTTGCTCACAAAAGAGAAGGCAAAGCGGTTTCTAAGCAATGCCTATCAAAATGATTGGCGAATTATATCACTTTCTGTTACAAGTGCAACAACACCCTTCCAAGTCAAGACAGAGGCCACTCCACCAGAGGAGTAGCGGCCTCTGCTGCTTGTTTCAAGAATGTGTCAGTGGCAGACCTCTGTGCAGCTGCAACTTGGACTTATGAAACACTAGTTTGGACATCGCCTCTTGCCGTAGAGCAGGCTTCGGGTTGGCTGTCCTACAAGGTCTCCTTTCATGAGACCCATTCAGCCTTGAGGTTCTATGTTATGGATGACAGTCCTCCTTCCGAGTGTTTTTCCTTGTTCCAGACTGCTTGGGACTCAGTCCTATATGTAAATACCTACTGCAAGAGCCCTCTGAAAGTAAGATAGTACAGTTACATAAGAACTTACCGTAATAGTAGATTTTTAAGAGAGGTTCTTGCAATAGGTATTGCCTTCCCGCCCTCCATCCCCTTAAGCTTTCTTTGCTTAATTTCCATGAGGGGACATATCCTCTTCTCTCTCGTCTTGCCTGTTTTGGCCTTTGGCAGGAAAGAACTGGAAGGCAGGCGTGGGGGACCGCCCCTTTATACCGACGTCGCATGACACCAGTCACCTGACATAGGGGCGGTCCCCTGCCAGAGACTGCTAGCTAGAAATTTTTCCGTGGGGTCCTGACGCCTGGCTGCTTAATCATGTATGTGAATACCTACTGCAAGAGCCTCTCTCGAAGGTCTACTGTTACGGTAAGTTCTTACGTAACTGTACTTTCCTATTTGCATTGCTTTCTGGTTCCAAGATAATAGGCGGCATACACTTACTTCTTGACCTTGGAAAGATGAACAATTATCTGTTCAGGGAGGAGTTCACTAAAACCTTCTACATTCAAGTCTTCACTACCTGGATGATTGGCTCCTAGCCAGCCCATCTGGGCAGGAGGCACAGGAAGCAGTCCTCACAGCTTCTCGGTTGCTCACTTGGAGGTCTGATTCAAGGAATGTGCCAAAGTCACCTTTTCAGCAGCTTCTCTTCATAGGAGCCCCCCCTGGACACCTCCAGGGTGAGGGTTTTCCGTCGGAAGGATGGGAGAAACAACATTTTCCAATGGCTCGTTACCTCTCCAGTGGTCAGCCTTCACAGGTAGAGCCCTAACGATTGGATTATCGATTTGGGCTGGATTCTTGTTCTTCAAGGAGGCCTCTACTTGTGATTCATTTCAGCTGAGGAAACGGTCAGAACTGAATTTCTTTTCTATTTGAGCAGTGAGAGTGCTTCTTTCATCTGTACTTCCTGGCAGTGAGAGAGCTGGGGGGGGGGGGTTAAAACTTTATTGGAATTTTAATTTGACTTCTGTATGATCAGTGAGAGGGAGACTACTGGCGTTCTACTTGGGCAGTGAGAGTGCCTTATTTATTCATACTCCCAGGCTGTGAGAGGGCTTGGGGGTCGGAACTTCATTGGATCTTAATTACTGTTTTCCAGTATACCCAGTGAGAGGGGGTTATTGGAGTTTATTTTATTTTATTCCATACAATTTTCTACTGACTGTGGATACTACCTTCTCTTGGGTCTGTTTGATTCATCCAGACTGATTTTGCTTCTCTGAGACTTTGTGTCCAAGACTGGGACACTTGAGTAGCTCCAGATTACGATCAGTTTAAGGTTTTGTTATAATTATTTTGTTTTAGAATTGAGAGAGGGTGAGAGCCTCTCTCGTTTCAAATATTTAGTAATTTTTGGACATTATACATCTGGACATTTTTGTTTTGTTTGATTTAATTTGTTTTGTGTTCTCTTTGTATTCTATTTGGTTTAATTTGGGTAGTTTATATCTTTGTTTTCTTGAGCTTAGGTATATGGGAGTGGGGTTTTTAATATGTGTAGAGGGTTTGCCACCACGGTCGTATGCTATTCGTCCATGGCTCTTTGTGCCCTCTGCCCTTTCTCCCCCTTGCCATTCCAGTCATCGGCTTACCAGCGCTGTAGAGCACTGGGGATTATGCGGAGGGGGAGGAGAAGTTTTGGGGGGTGCGAACAGTGGAGGCCGAATGAGGGGAGACATCGTATTGGAGTGGTAGAAACCAGAAGACGCCCTGGGGCGAAATGGACTCTAGAGCAAGGTTATTCCTGTCTGGTTTCCATACCCAAGGGCACCACTACTATTAATGATACTCGGCAAGTAGTCTGCACTGCTCCAGAAGCCCGTCCTACCCGGGCGGTGTTGTTCAATGCCAGATCCATAAAAAACAAGACTGCAGTTATTGCAGATCTTGTCGAGTCTGTGGATCTGGCTTGCATTACCAAGACCTGGCTGGATGAAATTGCTGGTCCAGTTTTGGAGGCAGCAGTTCCAGCTGGGTACTCGGTGTTACACCGCCCGAGGCTGGACCGCAGGGGAGGGTTTGCGGTCTGTTTCAAGACCGAACTGGGCCCCGCAAGTGTACTAGTTGAGGGAGCTGAGTCCTTTGAGTGTACTGTAGTGGCAGGTGTGGACTGTAGAACTGTTCTCTTCTGTCGTCCACTAGGTGATGAGAAACATTTTCTACAGAAAGTAGCCGACTTCGTCATTGACATGGCATTTGAGTCACCCAGGCTGATGGTCCTGGGTGACTTCAATGCCTGGGTCGATGATGAATTTTCGCAGTTTGGACAACACTTCCAATTAATCACATCTTTGGGCCTTACACAAGTGGTTACTTCTGCCACTTATAAGAGCGGTCACTCCTTGGACTGTTTTCCTCCTCGAGATTAAGGCCTTCGATGTGGGGGTGGAACCTGTCAGTTGGTCTGATCACTACACTGTGGGGTTTAGTTGTTGCACCCCCCCCCCCCCGTAGGCCTATCCTGTGGAGATGGTTGGGTACCACTCTTTGTGACATATTAGCTCTATAGGCCTGGCAGCAGTGCTTGACCTATCGGAGTTTTCTGGAGTGAGCAACAATCCTGATGCCTTGGTGGTGGCCTATAATAGGGCCATCTCCTTGGCTCTCGATCAAATTGCTCCTGTCCATATTCCTCCTCTCCCCCTTCGTCCTCGGTCCCCATGGTTTGATGGGACCTTGAGGGAGATGCGGTGACAAGGACGAAGATTAAAGCATTTTTGGCAGAGAACTGCCCTTGATGCTGACCATCTTTGATTGATGGAACATTATATCATTCCTCAATCTCTCATAAGAAGGCAGAGTTCTTGTCCGGGAGGGTCGCAGCTGCTCAGAACCAACCAGCTCAGCTTTTTCAAACTGTTGACAGACTGTGCAACCCAGCCTGTCTCCAGGTTCGGAAAGCGTTTTCACAAATAGAGTGTGATGAACTTGCTCGCTTCTTTGCAGATAAGGTAGCTGACATCAGGGCAGCGCTCCAGCCTGCTCTTTCTGTGGGAGAAGCTACAGATCAGCGTTTGGTCGCATCCACCGGTCTCTCCTGAAGTTCCTTTGACCGGCCTGAGTTCATTGATATCATGAGGATTGTCCAGAGTATGCGCCCTACTTGCTGTAGTTTGGATCCGGGCCCGACTTCCCTGATGAAGGGTTGTCTTAAGATCATTGGCCCAGTCCTAGCATGGATAGTCTGGTGCTCCTTGGATACAGGTGAGTTTCCTAGCTCCCTGAAGGAGACGGAGGTGACACCCCTCCTGAAGAAAGCTTCCTTTGACCCCGACTGTCTTGCCAACTACAGGCTGATCTCTAATCTTCCCTTTGTTGGGAATATTGTTGAGAAAGTAGTGGCTGCACAACTGGAAAACCATTTAACTACCCGTGACATCTATGAACCGTTCCAGTCTGGTTTTCGAACGAGGCATAGTACCGAGACAGAGCTGGTTCGGGTACTCAATGATCTCTTGATGGCTAGAGATCAAAGGAACCATTCCATTCTGGTTCTTCTTGATCTCTCATCAGCCTTTGACACTGTGGACCGTAGGGTACTTCTCACGCGCCTGGAGTTGATCTGTTGCCTGTTAGGTACAGTCCTCGGTTGGTTTAGATCTTTCCTCTCTGACAGAACTCAGAGAGTGGTGTCGGGGATAAATTCTCCCACCCAGTCTCTTTGTCATGTGGGGTTCCCCAGGGCTCAGTGTTGTCCCCCATGTTGTTAGCAGTTTATATGCTGCCCCTCTGAGACATTGTAAGAAGATATGTGCTGAGGTTTCACTGCTATGCAGATGATACCCAGCTTTACCTATTTTTTTGTACCCGACTAGGATAGAGGTCTCTTGGTCTTTAATAGCTGCCTCACCGAAATCCAGTGCTGCATGGATTCAAGCTGGCTGAAGTTGAACTCGGAGAAGTCAGAGGTAATGGGTGTGGACCCAGGTTGTAGGGTAGAGGGGATGGGAGCTGGTTTACCCTCAGGTTTATTTCTGGGAGGTGTTCAGCTCCCTACCTCTGAACAGGTGCAGAACTTGGGAGTGATCTTTGACAATGAGCTGAAATTGCGTTTGCAGGTGTCGGCAGTTGTCAGACTTTCCTTTTATCATCTTAGGAACATCGCCAACATTAAGCACCTTGTTCCGCCCATCGATCTGCCTATGCTGGTCCACGCTTTTGTGACCTCACGCCTTGATTATTGCAACTCCCTTTATTTAGGGCTTCCTGGGGTTAATATCCGCCACTTGCAGCTGGTGCAGAATGCTGCAGCCCGGTTATTGACAAGCACATCTCATGCCTGTCATATTTCGCCAGTGCTGTGTGATCTGCACTGGCTGCCAGTTCAGTGATGGATCACCTTTAAAGTTGGTCTTTTGACTTACAAAGCCCTACACGGACAGGATCCAGACTACTTGAAAGAGCTTTTGGTTCCCTACTGCCCTGAGCGATCTCTCCGCTCAGCGGATGAGGAGTTGCAAGCGGTCCCAAGGGTTTCTTTAAAATCTTCAGGTGCCCGTGCCTTTGTGTATGCTGCTCTGTCCCTCTGGAACTCTGTACCCCGTCCAATGCATCAGTGTGCATTCATGGAGGAATTCAAAAAGGCCTTGAAGACCTATTTGTGGTCAAAGATTTGTTTTAATTAAGTATTGTGATCTTAGGAGCTCAGATTATTGGATTATGTTTTATTTATTATATTTGTAAATTTTTGTAAGGTGCCTTGAATTTAAGAAAGGTGCAATATAAATAAAATTTTTATTATTATTATCTTGGGAAACACCACTGTCTGGGCTTCTTTCGATGCAGCGGATGCTGGGACACATGGCATCGTCCGCAGGAATCAGTGGTCACTGACCATGCACCCGCAATCTTTCCACATATAGTGACAGAGCCTCGGACAAAAAGCATTCGCATGGTGGATGCAGTTGGACAAGCGTCTGCAAGGTCTGCCCCTTACACCACTGAAATCTCAGATCACCATCACCACAGATGCTCACTGCCGCCCTCCTGCACTGCTCTGAATTGTTCATGTTTACTGTTTTCACCACCCCAGATCCTTTTCCTCTTCGGTGGTACATAACTGCACCCCAAGTTAGTAACCCTTTCTAGGATTCTTTGTACCAAAGTATAATGCTTTGCACTTTTTCACATTAAACCCCAACTGCCATACCTCTGACCACTCTGCCAGCTTAGTCGGATCATCCTGCAACCCCTGCTAGCCTTCTATATCATCCACCAGTGCTCCCAAAATGGTGTCATCAGCAAACAGACTGATCTTATTCTTGACACCATGCGAGATGTCCGCAATGAAAATCCCAAACAACACTGGCCCCAACACCGATCCCTGTGGCACCCCACTCATCACAGCTCCTGGAGATGAGAGTTCCCTCCTCACTACCACTCTTTGCTGTCTGTCTTGTAGCCAGTTCTTAATCAAACTAACCAATTTAGCGCCCCCCTCCAAATTACTTAGCTTGCCACCCAATCTCCCATAGGGAACTGAATCAAAGGCCTTGCTGAAGTCCAAGTAAATGACATCCACAGCATGACCCTTGTCCAGCTCCCTTGTAACCCAGTCATAACACTCAACATGGTTAGTCCGACAGGAACTTCCAGAGATAAACCCACGCTGATGAGCATCTTGGAGCCCATTGATACCCAAGAAGGAAACCAGCCTCTCCTTAAGTATTGCCTCCATCAACTTTCCCACAACAGATGTTAGGCTTACCGGTCCGTAATTGCCCGGCTCATCCTTTGGACCACTTTTATGGAGAGCCACCATGTGAGCCATCCTCCAGTCTTGTGGCACACACCCAGCATCAACCTCTTTCCTCAGGGTTTGGAGCCCAAAACTCACAAGGATAATTTCTTTATTTATTTATTAAATTTTGATTACCAGGTGAGCCCACTGAGCCCCAAAGGTCCCTTTTTCAGGGACAATCCGAGATACAGTACAGAGATGGATTATTAGGTACACCATGTTACAAAGAGAGTAAATGCTAACCAGGTGGCAGTGATAGCAGTAACACAGTAAAAGCAGTAATTTGAGTAAGTCAGCAAGTCAGAAACATGTTCGACATACGAGCAGTGATTGTTTGAGACAAAACCAAGCCTTGTAGACTATTTGGGTGACAGGGGATGGGGGGTAGCATTATATATTGGAACAGGGGGAAGACTACTCTATGCCTTGACAGTGACAAGTGCTGGTCTCAAATGTGTGGGCCTTGAGCCTTGTGCGAAAATTTGATAGGAAGGGGGCTTCCTGTACTGACGGTGAGAGATTGTTCCACAGGTAGGGGGCAGTAAAGGAGAAGGATCTGCCACCGGCATTTGTACTGACTCTGGGGGTTTCAAGTAGAGACCAACCTAAGGTCCTGAGCAACCTGAGAATTGTGCTTAAGGGAGATAGTCCCTTTTAGGCTGGGGGGAGCTGCCAGACTCAGTATTTTGAACGCGAGGCAGAGCAGGGGGTACTGAAGTCGAGAAGCAAAGGAAGGCCACTGCAGCTGGGCAAGCATATCACAGGCGTGGCTTCTTGGGTAATTTTGGGTAGCAAACCGTGCAACCTTGTTATACAGTACCTGTAGCCAGTTGAAGTCTTGCTTAGGCATACCCTGTAGTACTGGGGCAGCATAGGTAAGTGTTGGGAGCAAAACGCTGGAGGCAATTGCCAGCCTTGCCCCAGGGATAAGCTGGTCTTTTAGCCGGTATAATGTGCCAGGTTTACAGTGCCTAGTCCTGGTTACTTGGTCTGCATGGGACTTGAAGGTGAGACCTTGGGCAATTATTAGCCCAAGGTATTTTATGGTGTCCGCCACATTTATACTTTTTCCAGCTAAAGAGTTTAGCTGTAGTAATCTGGACCTATCCTGCCGTAAGGATCTAGGACCAAACAGCATAGCTTTCATTTTGCTTGCATTGAGGACCATTCTGTTGGATGTAAGCCAGGCCTCCAGTGTCTTTAGGTCAGCTTGGAGGAGAGGGCCTAGTTCAGGCAGATTTTCCATAGAGCAGTAGATTACAGTGTTGTCTGCATATTGAACAACAGAGCTGTCCCTGCAGTGAAGGTTTAGGTCGTTTGTGAAGAGAGAACACAAGAGGGGACCGAGAATTGAGCCCTGAGATACTCCCTCTATGATAGGTAGAGGATACGACTGCTCACCCTTCCAGATGACACTGTGAGAGAGACCTGATAGGTAGCTCTTGAACCACCACAGGGCGTGGGGATCAAGACCTATTTTGTCAAGCTTTGTTAGTAGCTCTGACTCCCGTGATGCTCCCATATGGTGAAGACTTCCACAGGCTTCATTGTCACATACTATACAGGTCTGAGGTACAGTTCGTACCCGGAATTCAGTGCAGTCAGCATGTGCCTTCCAGGCCTATTACCCCAAGACTTCCAGGCCCAGCTTCAACCAATTCCCTCGGAGCTAGAGCCCCAAAATCAAAGGGATGATAACCCTGACTCCACTGTTGGTTGTCAACCAAAGGGATGAGTTAAAATTTGTATCTAGGATTCAGTGCAGTAAAGAAGCTGCCCACCCCCATGACTTCCAGACCTACTACTGTGTGACTTCCAGGCCCTGCTGCAACCACTTCCCTCAGGGCTAGGAGCCCCAAACTCACAGGGATGATAGATCTCACTCCACTGATACTCACACAGTGTGCAGACTTCCATAGACTTGGTAGTGACCCAGGTACAATTCTTACCCAGGATTCACTGGAGTCAACTTGGGTAGAGATACTGGGCTTCCCCCATGACTTCCAAGCCTATTACACTGTAACTTCCAAGCCCAGCATCAACCACTTCTCTCAGGGCTAGGAGCCCCAAACTCACAAGGATAATAGCTCTGACTCCAGTGATGTTTCCATATGCTGGAGACTTCCACAGGCTTCATTGTCAAATACAGGGATGAGGTACAATTCTTTTATTTAAATTTATTTTAACTTTTGTTATCTGGGTAACAACATGAGTCAAGGCCCTTTTTCAGATGTGACCTGGGACCATAATCTACATTGCATTCTTATCCTGGATTCAGTGCAGTCAGCCTGGGTAGTGATGGTGGCTTCCCCCTGTAACTTCCAGGCCTATTACCGTATGACATCAAGGCCCAGCTTCAACCAATTCCTTCAGGGCTAGGAGACCCAAAATCAGAGGGATGATAACTCTGACTCTACCAATGCTCCTACAGTGTGGAGACTTCTGTAGGCTTGGTTGTCAGCCAAAGGGATGAGTTATAATTCTTACCCAGGATTCAGTGCAGTCAACCTGTGTAAAGATGCTGGCTTCCCCGTGACTTCCAGGCCTATTACTATGTGATTTCCAGGCCTGTTACCATATCACTTCCAGGCCCAGCCTCAACCAATTCCCTCAGGGCTAGGAGCTCCAACCTCACAGGGAAGATAGCTGTGAATTCATTGATGCTGCCACAATGTGAAAACTTTCATAGGCTTGGTTGTCAGCCAGGTAGCTGAGGTACAGTTCTTACCCAGGATTCAGTGCCGTCAGCCTGAGCAGAGATGCTGGCCTCCCCTGTGATTTACAACCATAGTAACCTGTGACTTCCAAGCCCAGCTTCACCCGCTTCACTCAGAGCTAGGAGCAACAAACTCACATGAAGGACAGTTCTGACTTCCCTGATACTCCCTCATGGGGGAAACTTCCATATTCTTGGTTGTCACCCAGAGTCCTAAGGTGCAGTTCTGACCCAGGATTCAGTGCAGTAAGCCTAGGTACAAATGCTGGCCTCTCCCCTGTGACTTCCAGGCCAATCACCCTGTGACTCCAAGGCCTATTCCCCTGTGACATCCAGGCCCTGCCTCAACCACTTCCCTCAGGCTAGGAGCTCCAAAATCACAGAGATGATATCTCTGCCTCCACTGATGCTCCTACAGCATAGAGAGTTCCATAGGCTCAGTTGTCAGCCAGGGGGTGAAGTACAAATCTTACCCATGATTCAGTGCAGTCAGCCTGAGTAGAGATACTGGCCTCCCCTCCATTACTTCCTGGCCTATTACCATGTGACTTCCAGGCCCAACATCAACTGCTTCCTTCAGGACTAGTAACCCCAAACTCACAGGGATGATCGTTCTGACTCCTCTGATGCTCCCACAGTGTGGAGACTTCCAAAGCCTTGGTTGTCAGAAACGGGGCTGTGGTACAGTTCTTACCCAGGATTCAGTGGAGTCAGCCTGGGTAGAGATGCTGGGCTCCCCCCCCCGCCCACCTGTGACTTCCAAGACTATTACCCTGTGATTTAAAGTCCCAGCATCAACCGCTCCCCACAGGGCTAGGAGACCCAAACTTGGAGGGATAGTAGTTCTGACTGTTGATGCTTTCACGGTATGGAGATTTCCATAGGCTTTGCTGTTAGCCAAAGGGGTGATTTACAGTTCTTACCAGGATTCTGTGTAAGAGATGCTCCCCCCACACCCCTCCCCACCACATAGTGACTTCCAGCCCTAATACTATGTGACTTCCAGGCACAGCTTTAACTACTTCCCATAGGGGTAGGAGCACCAAACTTGCAGTGGTGACAATTCTTGACTCCTCTGATGCTCTCTCAGGATGGAGTCTTTCATAGGCTTGGTTTTCACCCTGGGGGCTGATGTGCAGTTCGTACCCTGAATTCAGTGCAGTTAGCCTGGGTAGAAATGCTGGCGCCTCCCCTGTGACTCCCCATGCCTATTCCCTGGTGACATGCAGGCCCATCTTCAACCAGTTCCCTCAGGCTTAGCTCCAAACTCACCAAAATAATATCTCTGCCTCCACTGATGCTCCTACAGTGTAGAGTTCCATAAACTTGGTTGTCAGGCAGGGGGCGAAGTTCAATTCTTAGCCATGATTCAGTGCACTCAGCCTGAGTAGAGATACTGGCCTCCCCCCCAACCCGTGACTTCCAGGCCTATTACCCTGTGACATCCAGGCCAAGCTTCAGTTGCTTCCCTCAGTGCTAGCAGCCCCATATTCACAGGGGTGATAGCTCTGAGTCCACTGATGCTGCTGAAACATGCATTCATCCATGGGAATTTTGTTAGCCTGTGGGCCAAAGTGAAATACCCAGGATTACCCAGCCCAAGTAGAGATTCTCGTTCTTTGTCAACAACTGTATCCCAGCAAACATATCTTATTTGATGATTATTCCTCCTACTTGATCTGTAACCCATGTGTTGTATTGTATTGTCTCTCTCTGACTTGGTACCTTTGTAAACGAGCCCAGGCTCAAAGGTATTAATCCTAATCTGAAATAAATAATAGGATTTTGTGTGCTCAGCCTGGGTAGAGCTGCTGGCATTCAACTTTGGCTTCTCCCCTGTGACTTCCATTTTGTGACATCTGGTCCTATTACCCTGTAACTTCCTGGCCCAGCTTCAACCACTTCCTTCCGAACTTGGGAGTAAGAAACTCACAGGGATGACAGCTCTGACTCCCCTGATGCTCCCTCAGGCTGGAGACTTCCATAGTCTTGGTTGTCAGGCAGGGAACTGAGGTGCAGTTCTTACCCAGGACTCGGTGTAGTCAGCCTAGTTAGAAATGCTTGCCTCTTCCCTGTGACTTCCAGGCCTATTGCCCTGTGACTCCCACGCTTATTGCCCTGTGACATCCAGGCCCAGCTTCAACCACTTCACTCAGGCTAAAAGCTCCAAACTCTTGGGGATGAAATCTCTGCCTCCACTGATGCTTCAACAACATAGAGAGCTCCATAGGCTTGGTTGTCAGCCAGGAGGTCAAGTACAATTCTTATCCAGGATTCAGTGCAGTCAGCCCGAGTAGAGATACTTGCCTTCCCCCCTGTGACTTCCAGGCTTGTTACCCTGTGACTTCAGGGCATATTATTGTGTGACTTCCAGGCCTAGCTTTGACCACTTCCCTCGGGGCTAGCAGCCCCAAACTCACAGGGATGATATCTCTGCCTCCAGTGATGCTTCAACATAGGGAGCTCCATAGGCTTGGTTGTCGGCCAGGGAGCTAAGGTACAATTCTTACTCAAGATTCAGAGGAGTCAGCCTGTTTAGAGATGCTAGCGCCCCCCCCCATGACTTCCAGGCCTAATATCCTGTGACTTCCAGGACTGTTGCCCTGTGAGTTCCAAGCCCAGTTTCAACTACTTCACTCAGATCCAGGAGCCCCAAACTCTAAGATGATAGCCCTGACTCCACTGATGCCCAGGGATGCAGTCATCCATAGGCATTTTTGTCAGCCAGTGGGCCAAAGAAAAAGACGTACCCAGGATTTATTGTACTCTGCCTAGATAGAGCTGCTGGACTTCCACCATGACTTCCAGGCCTATTACCCTATAACTTCCTGGCCCGGGTTTAACCACTTCTTTCAGGGCTAAGAGCAACAAACTCACAGGGATGAAAACTCTGACTCCCCCTGATGCTCTCTCAGGAAGAAGACTTCCATAGACTTGGTTTTCACTCTGCAGGCTGATGTGCAGTTCTTACCCAGGATTCAGTGCAGTTAGCCTCGGTACAAATACTGGCGCCTCCCCTGTGACTTCCAGGCCTATTACCCTTTGACTCCCAGGTCTATTCCCGGTGACATGCAGGCCCTGTTGCAATTAGTTCCCTCAGGCTTGGAGCTCCAAACTCAAAGAAATTATATTTCTGCCTCCACTGATGCTCCTACAGCGTACAGGGTCCCATAAGCTTGGTTGTCAGCCAGGGTGTGAAGTACAGTTCTTACCCATGATTCAGTGCACGCAGCCTAAGTAGAGATACTGGCCTACCCCCTGTGACTTCAAGGTCTATTCCCATGTGACATCCAGGCCCAACTTCAGTTGCTTCCCTCAGTGCTAGCAGCCCCAAACTCACAGGGATAATAGCTCTGACTCCCATGATGCTCCCATATGGTGGAGACTTCCACAAGCTTCATTCTAGGGGCATGGATATGTTGTTCATCCACACTTATTGGCAGGTTCCTTGCCGCTTTAAATCTTGCCGGAAGGTCTTCAAGCTGGCTCCTCCCACCCACCCGGGTGGTAAAACTCTCGGCTCCGCCCCATGACGCCAGATCTTCCTCACCGCTTGGAAGCTCAGGTTCCCTCCTTAACGCACTGCGTTTAAGACTGGTTCCTAATTCTTCGAAAGTTCGAAATCAGAAAGTTTTTTGCTAAAAAGACTTGGTCTTCTTCTCCTCATGACTGCGATGGACAAATCAACTCGGTTTTGGAGGTGCCCTTGTAGGCAGAAGATGTCTGGGGCGGATCCGCACTCACGTGCGTCTACTGCCTGGGCCTTGAGTGCGACCCGCGGGCCTGCGACTTGTGCTCTTCCTTTTCAGCTTCGTCTTGAAGACCCGTGCTGCCCGATTACAACTGGGCGCCGAGAAAAGAATTCCACGGTGAAATCTAAAGAGGCCCGTTGGCGGTGTCCACATGGCGGGCTCGGTGGATCGCTCGGACAGATGATCGCCCTCGAAGAGGAGGCGGCGTGGGCCGCTTCTACCTTGGCTCGCGGCACTTGTCCCGCCTTTCTCGTGCCTCATACTCGGCTTCTTTTATGAGCTTGTCTGACCCTCTCGACGAAAGGTGAGGGTCCAACTTCTTCGGGACCTTTTTCCAGGTCCAAAAAGAGCAAAAGTAAGTCTCTCCGTCGACGCTTTTGGGAGTGGGAAAGATCCCCTTCCCCTTGTCAACAGTCGACTTCGGTCGATCCCTCAGCTTCAGCCACTGGCTTCACGGTGTCCCCGTCAGGCCAGTTGACCGAGACTCCCGTCGACGCGGTCGAGATTTTTCTCGACCCATTAGACGGGTTGTCGGCTGGAGAAGCTGAGAATCCCCTCTCCCCGGTTCCCCCGGTGGGAGTTGAGGATCCCGTCGGCTCATCTGTGCCTCCGGTTCCGGAGCCTTCGGTGGGATCGTCCGAGCCGAGGGAGTGCCGATTCGACACTTCTCCTCGCCTTCGGCCTAGTCGAGACTCGGTCTCGGTCTCGGACATCCTCGGCGGTCCAACCGATCCGCCCGCCATAGGCGGTCTCGGCACCAGCGACAGCGCGCGCGCTCTTCCTCGGGCGAGGGAGGCTTGGCGCCAAGTTACGTCCGAATCACGAGGGAACTCATGTGGCAACAGCTCCTTTTGACCGGAATAAGCCGACCCAGTCGTCTTCCCCGGCCATTAAGTGGCTGTCACCGGAGCAGCCGAAACAACCCCTCGTTGTAGTCGAGGAGCCTGTTCTCAGGCCGGTTGTTCGACCAATTCCAGCTGCCCCACCGATTCCGGTGGAACCTCCGCCTCCACAGCCGTTATTTGGGGCTCCGACCAAAAATTCTCGGTCGGCTCAGGGACTACCCCATAGGCTGTCTGTCACCCTCACTCCCGATAAACCTCGGCAAGTGGAGGGTGGCTCAGGCCCGAGGCAGCTCTTTGAGGACTCTTCTGAGTCCGATGATGGTTCTTCCCTCTTCTCCAAGCGCATGGACTTGGAGTCCTCGGGAGGGCAGTCAGTGGACGATAGCCCTTGCGTCCTTCTTAGGGTTGCTTCAGCTCATCTCGAGTCCACGGGATGAGCTTGAACCCGTTCTAAGCAGCCAGGTATCCCCTCATGGAGATTCTGGACCGAGGGGATTCTCCTACGGAGGCCTTTCCGGTGGCCGAAGCCATAGTGGGTCCGGCCTTGGAACTTTGGCAGCGTCCTGCTTCCTACCCTGCGCCTTCAGCCAGGTTGGCCAGGAAGTATGCGGTCCCTACCGGTTCCCTGTCCGGTTTTTCAGAACACCCCTCGGCCGAGGGGTTGGTTACCGACAGCGTTTTCCGGCGTGCCGGGAACGCCAGGGATGTGGACAAACCTCCCGACAAGGAATCCAAGAAATTGGATTATGCCGGGCGAAAAGTCTATGCTGCGTCCTCTCTCGGCCTTCGTCAGGCCAGTTCGGCCATCCTCATGGCACATTTTTCTCCGCCCTGTTGGGCTCCCTGGATGAGGTTGTCCCTCATCTTCCGCGAATCTGCAGACTATGGTCAGGCAGGTGCGGGACCAGGGCCGGAGCAGTGGCCAAACAGCAGCTCAGACTGCGTTAGACATCAGGGACTCGTGTACCCCGGGTGCTGGCAGCCGCGGTGGCCATAGGGTAGACTTGGCTGAGGATATCCCACCTTTACCTTGGATACCCAGCACAAGTTGGCGGATATTCCTTTTGGGAGTGACCTCTTCGGCCCTGGGGTGGAAGGTCCCTGCAGAGCTTCGAGAGGTCAATGCTACCTTGGACTGGGTCTCTTCCTCAGAAGGACAAAGGCCGCAAGCCACAGCCTAAGCCCTTTTGTCCTTCTTTGCCCACGGCGCGCCCGGCCCAGCAATGTCAGGGCCAGCAGGCTCGAGCTTGGTATCCCAAACCCAAGCCATCGGCCTCCTCCAACAGGAAGCAGGGAGATAAAGGCCCAGGAGGTCCCTTGGCCGGTCCCTCCTCCAAGCCTGCCCAGTGACGGGCTGAGGGGTGTCGCCCCCATCCTGTCACCACCCCTAGTTTCCCCTGTGAGATGGCTCAGAACACTTCCTTTCCACCTGGTCCGCTGTTACCCACGGACAGGTGGGTACCTGGAGAGTGGTGGGAAAGGCCTACCTCTAAATTGGTAGGCCCGCCCTTCAAACCGTCGCACCTCGGGGGCCTCAAAGTCCACAGTCTCACTGGTGGCTCGTCGAGCCGATATCGCTCTCCTCCTCAAAAGGAGGTGATCACGGAGGTAGAGGACCCCCTTTAGACCGGGTTCGTTCAGGTATTTCTGGTTCCGAAGCGGACGGGGGCTGGCCCCATTCTGGAGCCTACGAACCTGAACAAGTTCTAAGGTCTGGACCTTCAGAATGGTCACTCTGGGGCAGATAATACCATCTCTGGAACACGGCGTGGTTCTGCTCTCTGGACCTACAGGCATTCTTTCCACGTCCCTATCCGTCCGTCACCTTGGAGATTCCTCCGCTTCGGCGGAAGAATCCCTCTTGAGTTCAAGCCATGCCCTTGGCTTATCTCCAGCTCAAGGTCTTCACCAAATGCATGGCAGTGGTGAGGCGTTCCTGCGTTGCCGAGGGGTCCAGGTGTACCTTATCTGGACGATTGGCTGATGGCAGCCCCCACCCTCCAGATGGGGGTGGGCGGTCAGAATCTGGCCCTCCAGGTTTGCTCTCAAATCGGCCTTCTCATCCAGCAGGCCAAGTGAAACTCAAGCGAGCAAGAGGAGTCCTGTTCATCGGGCAGGCTCGACTCTCTTGAACCTGAAACACGGCTCCCAGCGGACAGGGCTGAGTTCTTACCTCCTTGCCCATTATTTCTGGTTGGGCAATGGTGCCCTGCCGGGACTTCCTCGCCTCCTGGGTCTCATGGCGGCCTGTACCAGCGTGGTCCGTTGGGCACGCTGGCACATCGCGCCCTTCAGTGGGGACTGGCCAGCGGTGGTCACAACACTGCGATCCATTGGACCAGCTAGTGACAGTGACCCAGGAGATGTGGAACGCTCTCCAGTGGTGGACCGTTCCATCCCATCTGCAGGAGGGCATCCCATTTGTCCGCCCCGAGCCGACGGTCTCTCTATCGACCGATGCCTCTCTGATGGGTTGGGGTGCCCATCTGGGGGAACACCGAGTGCGCGGCCTCTGGTCCCAGCGGGAGTTCGATGCCACATCAACCTGCTGGAGCTCCAGGCGGTCCGCCATAGCTCTCACCGCCTTTGCTCCGTTTCTCCGGGGTCAAGTGGTCCGAGTCAGGCGGACAATACCACGACCATGTACTACCTGAACCGCCAGGGCGGGACGCGCCCATGCTTCTATGCAAGGAAGCTCTCCGCATTTGGTCACTCGTGCGCAGCCTGGAGGTGGATCCTAGCCATTCATGTGGCAGGGCCTCCAACACCCTGGCGATGCCCTGGGCGGATAGGGGCTGCATCTCACAGTGGTCTCTCCTGCGGAGGTAGTACAAGATCTGTTCTCCCACTGGGGCACACTCAGGTGGACCTGTTTGCCTCGAGGAGAATTGAAGCTGAGGCTGTTTCATGCCCACCCCGCTCAGCAGGGCTCACTGCAGGGGGATGCCTTCTCGAGGCTGTGGACCCCGGGCCTCTTTTATGCCTTTCCCCCATTTCCCTTGATTCACAAGGTGCTTCTCAAGACAAGGAGGGACAAGGCGCAGGTGATTCTGATAGCCCCAGACTGGCCCCGCCAGTTCTGGTACCCAGATCTCCTCAACCTCAGCTACAGGCTCCCGAGGCAGCTTCCAGCTCCCGGATCTGCCTCAGTCAATCAGGGAAGGTGTTCCATCCGGACCTTCAATCCCTGCACCTGACGGCCTGGTTCCTGGCGGCTAGAGTTCCAGGCCTTGGGTCTTTCCGACGAGGTCCTCAATGTTGTTGGGCGTCCTGTGAAGTCGAATAGGCAGCTATGCCTTCAAATGGAAGAGGTTTTCCATTTGGTGTCAGGAATGAGGATTGGACCCTTCCTCCTGTTCCTTGGCAAGCATTTTGGACTATTTATGGTCCCTTTCTAGTCAAGGGCTTGGGTGGACGACCTAAGGGTGCACCTGGCAGCCATCTCTGCTTACAGGCACGGGCAGGGGGGCAGTCGATTAGGCGCAGGAGAGAAGGTGGTCTGGCGCTTTTCAAAGGCCTTGATCACATTTCCCTCGATTGAGAGACCTCCACCTCCATGGGATTTACTGCTGGTACTGGCAAAGCTCATGGGCAAGCCATTCGAACCAATGCACAGGTGTGAACTCTCTCACCTGTCGTGGAAGACCGCCTTCTTGGTGGCTATCACGTCAGCCAGAAGGATGGGAGAACTCCAGGCGCTCTGCATTGAGTCTCCTTACCTGGTCTTCCACAGGGACAAGGTTGTCCTGCGCCCCCACCCAAAATTCCTTCCGAAGGTGGTGTCCGAGTTTCACCTTAACCAGGTGTTGACTCTGCCGGTGTTCTACCTCAATCACACCTCGGATGCCGAATACAGGCTCCATTCTTTGGACCCTAGAAGGGCGCTCGCTTATTATAAGGAGCACACGGCTGAAATTCGGGGAGAAGTTCGCCAGCTGTTTGTCACCTACGCTGAAGCCGCACCTGGCAGACCTGCAGCCAAGCGGCCGATAAGCAGGTGGGTCATCTCCTGCATAGATCTCTGCTATAAGTTGGCGGGCATGGAGCCTCCCAGAGGGATAAGAGCTCATTCTACCCGTCATACTGCTGCATCGGTGGCTGCTTCCAGGGATGTCCCTATCCAGGAAATCTGCAGGGCTGCTACCTGGAAGTCAGCACACACCTTTATTACCCATTACCACATCGACCTTGAGTCACGCGGGATGCTGGTTTTGGGGCCTCGGTTCTCAGTCTTTATTCCCTAAGTAGGGGTGTGCGCCTTGCCTCCCTCCTCCCGGAGAACTGCTAGAGTCTGCCAATAAGTGTGGATGAACAACATATCCATGTCCCTAGAAATACAGGTTACTCACCTGTAACAGGAGTTCTAGGAATGGTATATGTTGTTCATCCACCAACCTACCCGACCTCCCGGCTCGACGCACAAACCTGAGCTTCCAGTGGGCTAGATCTGGCGTCATGGGGCGGAGCCGAGAGTTTTACCACCCGGGTGGGTGGGAGGAGCCAGCTTGAAGACCTTCCGGCAAGATTTAAAGCGGCAAGGAACCTGCCAATAAGTGTGGATGAACAACATATACCATTCCTAGAACTCCTGTTACAGGTGAGTAACCTGTATTTCTCACCCACGGGTATGAGGTACAGTTCTTACCCTGGATTCAGTGCAGTCAGCCTAGGTAGAGATGCTGGTCTCCCCTGTGACTTCCAGGACTATGATTTCCAGGCCCAGCTTCAATCACTTCACTCAGAGCTAGGAGCCCCAAACTCACAGAAATGATAGCCCTGACTCCCCGGATGCTGCCCAGAGATGCAGTCATGCATGAGCATTTTTGTCAGCCAGTGGACCAAAGTAAAAATCTTACGCAGGACTCAGTGTAGTCAGCCTGGGTAACCTTCAACCAATTCCCTCAGACTCGGAGCTCCAAACTCACAGAAATGATATTTCTGCCCCCACTGATGCTCCTACAGTGTAGAGAGTTCCATAAGCTTGGTTGTCAGCCGGGGCACAAAGTACAATTCTTACCCATGATTCAGTACAGTCAGCCTAGGTAGAGATGCTGGTCTCCATCTGTGACTTCCACGCCTGTTACCCTATGACTTCCAGGCCTAGCTTCAACCACTTCACTCAGAGCCCCAAACTCAAAGAAATGGTAGCCCTGACTCCACTGATGCCCAGAGATACAGTCATCCATAGGCATTTTTGTCAGCCAGTGGCCAAAGTAAAAAACTTACCCAGGATTTGTTGTACTCTACCTGGGTAGAGCTGCTTGCATTCTCCTGTGACTTTCATGCCTATTACCCTGTAACTTCCCAGCCAGCTTCAACCACTTCCTTCAGGGCTAGGAGCAAAAAAAAAAAAAAACACAGGGATCATAGCTCTGACTCCCGTGATCCTCCCATATGGTGGAGACTTCCACAGGGTTCATTGTCACCCATGGTGCTGAGATACAGTTCTTACCCTGAACTCAGTGCAGTCAGCCTGGGTAGAGATGCTGGCCTCCCCACTGTGACTTCCAGGCCTATTACCGTGTGACTTCCAGGCCTTCTACCATATGACTTCCATGCTCAGCTTTAACCAATTCCCTCAAGGCTAGGAGCCCCAAAATCACAGGAATTATAGATCTTCGAGAGGGCTCTTGCAGTAGGTAATTACATATAGGACTGACGTCAGCAGGAGCAGGACCCCACGGAAAAATTTCTAGTTAGCAGTCACTGGTGAGGGACCGCCCCCACATCAGGTGACTGGCGTCAGACGACGTCGGTATAAAGGGGCGGTCCCAGACGCCTGCCTTCCAGTTCTTTCTCGCCGTCGGCTCATGCAGCGCCTCACAGTGAAGTTTGTGCTCAGCCCTGTTGCTTAGTCGTTTTTTTACCAAAAGTATCAGTATTTTGCAATTTATTCGTCAGGTGAACGATCGGTTTATGTACGTCCCTTCAAAATAAGTCGCGACTGATGCGGCCCAACTGCATCACAAAGACGGTCACTCCCTCTGCCTTTTTTGTTAAGGCCCCGACCGCGTGGTCGACAAGTGCCCTCATTGCCTGCATTTCAGCAGTGGCCACCGCATGAGCTGACGCCAGCAGTTTTTGGAAGCCCATCTCCTTAAAAGAAGATGTCTGCAATGGAGAAGGAGTTGAAGAAGTTTAGGCAGGCGTCGACCTCCCAAAGGACACAAGGAAGCGGGGACAAAGAAGGCACCGGAGAAGGCCTCCTCTTCCGCGACTCCGGCTGGAGCCGGCTGAAGTAACGTCCCCTCCCGAGAGATCGCGACAGCAGCCTCAAAGGCTTTGGAGGAGGCGTTAGCCCGCCCATCGGGTTGCTTCGGGCCCTTGGTGCCTCCGGGCATAAGAGGGCTTCTGCCCCAGTACCGCCACAGGCTTGTGGCCCACTGGTGTGGTGCCTCCCATAAGCCGGATGTTGGCTCATCCGGCGTCCGCCGGGAGAAGGCAGCTAAGGCGCCCGACCCCCGAGGCGGCGTGCAGCCAGCGTCCCCTCCCGGACGGGCCGCTCCCCAAGTCAGGCGCGGGCTCCTCTGATGTCCGCTGGGAGAAAACCCCTAAGTCACATGCCGGCTTCTCCGACATGCGCTGAGCATCGGAGCCTACGACAGACCCTCCATCGTCTGTCGTCCCAGGTTCCCCGCAGCCCTCGCTGCCGTCCGGGGAGCCCAAGTCCCCCCTGCCTGACCCCGAGGACTTCTCTCCTCCATCCCCAGGCGAGGCTTGGGAGGTTTTTCCACCGTCAGACCCTCCTCATCCTACGGAACCGGATCTGACGCTGGACGCCGGCCCCTCCGGCACCGGCACCGGTTCCGACGCCGGTCCCTCCGACACCAGTGGGGGATATTCCTCTCCCATTGGGCCCTCCGCCCCTACTGGGCCGTCTGCTCCGGCAGCTCCCCCGGTACCTGGGTATCCGCCGTCCTATCCAACACTGGTTTACCCAGGTCCGCAGTATCCTGCGCCGCAGTACCCGGCGCCGTCTCCACCGACGTCGCAGTACCTGACGCTGCAATACCCAGCTCCGGTATTCCCGCAGCTGGGTTATGGATACTCCCCTTCCGGATATAATCTGTACAACTATCCCCTTCCTCCTCCTCCACCGCCCCCCAGGCCGCCAGTGGATCTTCAGGAGACTCTGGCCTCCTGGTGGGCTGAGGCCAAGGCTCAGCTCACCAAGGAAGTCAAGAGCTGCCTCACGGCGATGGTGCCACCTCCGGCTCCCGTACGTCCCTAGACGGCACACTCCCTCTCCGCCTCCAGATTCCCGAGCTCTCCCCTCGGGATCCAGAGAGGGGCAGGACATGCGTCCCCCCCAAGGAACCCGTTCCTCCCCCTAGACGAGTTAGAGAGTCTTACTCTGCTTTAAATTCTTCTTTTTCTTCTTCTCTCTCGGACTCTTCGGATTCCTCCGATGGATGCTCCGAGAAAGATGACGAGTCTCGCTCTCCGTCCAAGCCCCGGCCAAGGACTCCTCCGAAGTCTCCTCTGGAGGATCCTTCCTTCACGGAGTTGCTCAGGAAGATCCAGGAAGTCCATCAGTGGCGTTCCTTAGAGCCAGATCCTCAGCGGGTTAAACTCGCCGAACATCTGGACTTGCCCCTTACGTCCCCTACTCTAGTGCCACCCTGGATCGAGCCTCATGCGCACCTTGTTTCCACTATTTGGAAACAACCGTCGGCTTTAGCCCCACTTCCTCAGAAGTCCAATGGGCTATACCAGGCTCTGGAGGGTGTAGACTTTCTAGACTCTCACCCCCGTGCAGACTCGGTTGTGATTAGCGCCGCTCATGGCCGATCAGCACACCCAAAACATTTGAGCTTGTCTCCTCCAGATAAAGAATCTCGCCTTCTGGGTCAGTATGGAAGGAAGATCTATGCTTCTTCCACACTGGGGATCAGGGCCCTAAATTATGTAGCACATATGGGGGATTACCAGAAGGCTGTCCTTACCCAGGCGGAATCTAAGAATGACTCCTTGCCTGACTCCCAAGTCAAGCAGGAGTTAGCTGACCTTAGTCTGCTCGTTCGGCCAGTCGTCACATTCTGAGGACGATCTACGATGCAGTGGACACTGCAGGGTGGAGCTCCGCATTCACCGTGAGTCTTTGGCGTCACGCCTGGCTTTGAGTGTCAGGTGTGGTCCCGGAGGTGCAGTCAGCAATCCAAGAAGCACCTTTCAGGGTTTTGGTGCTTTTCTGTGGTGATGTCAAGGACATCATCACCGACTTGCAGGAGAAGGGGATGGCCCTTAAATCTGTGGATTCCATGTACCATCCCCATCCCCCGCAGCGCCGTCCTTTTCGCAGCCGGCCTCAAGCGAAACCCCAGGGAAGGCGGGCCACTAAACATCGGGCCCCCACAGCTGCCAGGCCCCCGCCACCCAAAAAAGTTGTGGGTACCCCAGCTGCGGCGCTGCCTCACACCACCTGACTCCTTCCCTCTCCACCGCCTCGGACTCTCCGGAGGAACTGGTAGGAGGGAGGTTCTCCCTCCACCTTCCGGGTTGGGAGAGGATAGCATTGGATTCGTGGGTGCTTCAGATCATAGCAGAGGGGCACTCTATAGAGTTTCTGCAGAAACCTCCACGCCACCCCCCTTTGAACTCCTCTTACGCAAGGGACCATCTTCCTTTGGTCAAGGAACAAATATCTGCTCTGCTAGCGAAGCAGGCCATAGAACCCGTCCCCCCTCACCTTCATGGCATGAAGACGGGAGATCTCGGACCCATTCTCGATCTCAGCTCCCTGAACCTCTATGTGGAATACAAAAAGTTCAGGATGCTCTCCCTTCAAACCCTCTTGCCCCTTCTCCGGCTGGGCCGATGGCTTTGCGCACTGGATATGCAGGATGCATACCTGCACATCCCCATTCGACCCCTGCACCGAAAGTATCTCAGGTTTGCGTTCCAGGGGAACCATTACCAATTCCGGGCGCTCCCATTTGGTCTTTCCTCGGCTCTCCGAGTCTTTACCAAATGCCTGGCAGTGGTAGCGGCCCACCTGCATACTTCAGGAGTTCAGGTTTCCCTACCTGGACTACTGGCTCCTGTGACCTCGTCAGGAGGAACTCCTGCATTTTCTCTCCCTCACCCAGCGGGTTTTTTCTGGCCTGGGTATCACCATCAACCATTCCAAGTCTCATCTGGACCCTTCCCAGAGACTCCAGTTCATCGGGGCAATCCTCGATATGACAGTCTGCAAGGCCTTCCGGCCTTCAGACAGGGCGGCCTCCCTCCAGTCACAGATTTCCCTACTTTCAGAACGCAGAAAGGTTCCGGTGAGGTCGGTGCTCCGTCTTTTGGGGCTGATGGCGGCCGCCATCCCGACGGTTCCGCACGCGCATCTCCACATGAGAATCTCTCAGTAAACTCTCCGCTCTCCATGGGATCAACTTGTAGACAACCTAGATCATCTGGTACTGATCTCCTCGCCGATAAGAGACTTGCAATGGTGGATGGTTCTAGAGAACCTGTTCGGGGGGTCCCTTCTTCATCCTCCCCTCTCAGATTCTGACCACGGACGCATCAGGCGAAGGTTGGGGAGCCCATCTGGGTCCTCACTGAACCCAGGGTTTATGGTCCAGACTGGAATCAGCTCTCCACATCAGTGTGCTCGAGCTACGAGCAGTTCTGTATGCCCTCCAAGCCCTTCACCAATACATCCTTCCCGGCCACCTGGCCGTCCAAACGGACAACATGTGCATGGTGTGGTACATCAACAAGCAGGGAGGGACTCGTTCATCCCGCTGTGCAGGGAAGCAATGAGGGTTTGGGAATGGGCCACGCTTCACAACCTTCACCTGATGGCAATGCATGTTCCAGGAGTTGACAATGTCCTGGTAGACAAGTTAAGTCGTTCCTCGGCTCTGCCACACGAGTGGGAACTGGACCAAAAGGTTCTAAATGGCATTTTCCAACTTTGGGGGACTCCACAGGTAGACCTGTTCGCCTCTTCCCAAAACGCAAAACTTCTCACCTTTTGCTCGCTCACTCCAGAGCGAGGCGCTTTCTGGAGCAATGCTCTGTCTCTAAGCTGGAAGGACAGATTCGTCTATGCTTTTCCCCCAATTCCTCTGGTCCCTCGTGTGTTGCAGAAACTTGCATTGGAAGGAGCAAGAATGATCCTGATCGCTCTTTTCTGGCCCAGGCAAATCTGGTTCTCTCTTCTACAATAATACTCAGAGGTTCCTCCTCTTCCTCTTCCTTTATCTCAAGGATTGCTGACCCAGGATCAGGGGACCCTGGTCCATCGGGACTCAAGTCTCTACAACTTAATGCATGGCTCCTGAAGACCTAGCCCAATCTCGTTTTGGCGTCTCTCCTAAGGTGGCCAAAATTCTGGTGGAAGCTAGAAAACCCTCCACTAGGTCCACCTACGCTATGAATTGAGGCGATTTTCCCTTTGGGCTGCCTCCAGGAACGTGGAGCCTTTCTCCTGTCCTGTGGCTGTTCTGCTTGATTATTGCGTCATCTTTTGGACCTGGGTCTCAGTCACTCCTCTTTGAAGGTTCACATGGCTGCTATTTCAGCCTACCATGTTCCTTTGCGGATAAAGCCTTTGCCCAATTAGAGTATCCAAGACCTTTCTCAGAGGGTTCTTCATCTCAGGTCCCCTGTTCGGACTCCGCTCCCCTTAGGATTTGAACTTTGTTCTCGAAACTTACCCTTCCTCCTTTTGAGCCTGCGGCTTCCACTTGAACTTGAAGTTTTATCATGGAAGGCGCTCTTCCTGGTGGCCATTACTTCTGCTCACAGAATTTCTGAGCTCAGGCCCTTATATGTAAAGTCCCTATCTGATTTTCACAAAGAACGAGTAGCTCTTCACACGAACCCTAAGTTTCTTCCGAAAGTGGTAGCGGAGTCTACCTTAAATCAGTCTATTGAGTTACCTGCCTTTTTTACGCAGTATTCCAACCAGGGAGAATACTTGCTCCATACCATGGATGTCCACAGGATTCTGAGATACTACACCGATAGGACGAAGGATCTCAGAAAGACTGATCAGTTGTTCGTCTCTTTTGCTCACAAAAGGGAAGGCAATGCTGTCTCCAAGCAAAGCCTATCAAAGTGGTTGGCTCATTGCATCACTTTCTGTTATGATAAGTACAACAAGACCCTACTGGGTCAAGTCAGAGGTCACTCCACTAGTGGAGTAGCACCTCTCTGACTTGTTTCAAGAATGTGTCATGACAGATATCTGTGCTGCCGCCACCTGGACTTCCATCCATACCTTTACAAAACATTACAGTTTGGACATTGCTTCTACGCCGTAGAGGCAGGCTTTGGGTTAGCTGTCTTTCAAGGCCCCTATCTTGAGGTTTGCAAGGTTTCCTACTTCTTGGAGTAGCTCCTCCTCCAGTACCTTTTCTTTTGTTCCAGACTGCTTGGAATTCTGTCCTATATATATTACCTGCAAGAGCCCTCTCGGTAAGATAGTACAGTTACGTAAAAACTTACGTAACAGTAGATCTTCGAGGCGGCTCTGATAAATATCTGCTCCATCGCCATCCCCTAGGCTTTTTTCAGCTCCTTTTTCTATTGAGGAAATATCTCTGCTTCTCTCTCGTCTGGGCCTTCGGACCCTGTGGCGAGAAAAGAACTGGAAGCGGGCATCGGGACCGCCCCTTTATACGGCGTCATCTGGCGCGGTCACCTGATGTGGGGTGGTCCCTCACCAGGGACTGCTTGCTAGAAATTTTTCTGTGGAGTCCTGCAGCCTGTCGATGTCAGTCCTATATGTAATTACCTACTACAAGAGCCTCTCTCGAAGATCTACTGTTACGGTAAGTTCTTACGTAACTGTACTGTCTTACTCCACTGATGTTCCCACAGTGTGGAGACTTCCATAGGCTTGGGTCTCGGCCAAAGAGATAATTTACAGTTCTTACCCATGATTCAGTGTAGTAAGCCAGTGTAGAAATGCTGCCCCCCCATGACTTCCAGGCCCAACTGTAGTTGCTTCCCTCGGGTAGCAGCCCCAAACTCACAGGTATGATAATGTATATTGACTGATGTTCTTGTTTGTACCTTGTAATCTCCAGGTCGCCACCTGAAAATAGGCACTTGGCTGTCTAGTGTGCTTACCTGGTTAACAAAGAAAAATGAATAAATTGGTCCTCAATGCGTGGTGCTGAAAATCGAGCAGACTGAGAGAACTTTTGGCCTATTTTGCTGGCATTTTATTATGTTAGTATGTTAATAAATGATAGCTCTGACTCCTCATGTGCTCCCACAGTGTGGAAATATACATAGGCTTGGTTGTGAGCCAGGGGGCTGAGGTACAATTCTTACCCAGGATTTAGTGGAGTCAGTCTGGGTGGAGGTGGTGGACTCCCCCTGTGACTTCCAGGCCCAGCATCAACCACTTCCCTCAGGGCTAGAAGCCACAACATTACAGGGATAATAGCTCTGACTCCCATGTTGCTCCCTTATGACGGAGACTTCCACAGGTTTCATTGTCACCCATTGGTCTGAGGTAAAAGTCTTACCCAGGATTCAGTGGAGTCAGCTGGGGTAGAGATGCTGGGCTTCCTGCTTTGACTTTCAGGCCCAGCATCAACCACAGGCATTTTTGTCAGCCAGTGGGCCAACGTATGACTTCTTGGCCCAGCTTCATAGAAACAAAGAAGTTGATGGCAGATAAGGACCGCAAGGCCAATCAAGTCTGTCTATTTCTTTTTCTACCTTATAAATGTGCCATCGGCCTTTGCTCTGTCAATGGCCTATCAAGTCATACTCATCTGTATTGCTCCCTTATGCCTAGCCCATGCCTGTTTGAAGCCCTGCACTGTATTCATATCCACCACTTCCTGAGGTAGGCCGTTCCATGCATCCACCACCCTTTCTGTGAAAAAGAACTTCCTCACATTACCCCTTAATCGGCCTCCCTCTAATCTCATGCTGTATCCTCTTGTCCTGCTATTTTTCTTATATTGAAACATGTTAGACTCTTTCACCTTGTTAATGCCCTTGAGGTGTTTGAATGCTTCAATCATATCACCTCTCGCTCCTTTGCTGTAGGATATACATATTGAGCTCTGTTAATCTGTCCTCATATGTTTTCTGATGCAGTCCTTGCACCATTTTGGTTGCCCTTCTCCGGACTGCCTCAGTTTGGTTAATGTCCTTGTGAAGGTGTGGCCTCCAGTACTACACGCAGTACTCCAGATGAGGCCTAACCAGTGTCTTGTGAAGAGGGATTATTACCTCCCTCTTTCGACTTGTGATACCCCTACTAATACAATCTAACATCCCTCTGGCCTTACCTACTGCTTTAGTGGTCTGCTTGGATGATTTCAGATCATCTGTGATGATGACGCTCAAGTCTCTTTCTTCCCTTGTGACTGCCAGCAATTCCCCTCCCAGCCTATAGGTGGCGTCAGGATTTCTCTTCTCTATGTGCATGATCTTGCACTTCTTTGCATTAAACCCCAGTTGTCACTCTTCCGACCATTTTGCCAGTTTATCAAGATCTCTTGTCATTCTGTCTACCCCATCTGGATCATCTGCTCTGTTGCAGATCTTGGTGTCATCTGCAGACAGACAAACTTTACCCTCCAGTCCATCTGCAGTGTCACTGATGAAGATATTGAAGAGGACTGGCCCCAGGACTGATCCCTGAGGTACCCCATGTGTGACTTGCATCTCTTCTGACTGTATACATTTTACCACCACTCTCTTGTTTTCTGCCTGTCAACCAGTTTGCCACCCAGTTGACTAACTTCTGACCACCCCAAGCCTACCCAGCATATTAATCATTCTATTTCTATGTGGAACAGTATTGAAAGCTTTGCTGAAATTAAGGTGGCGGCGTCAACTCCCCCCGTCCACTACTCTGGTTAACCAGTCAAAGAAATCTATGAGATTAGTTTGACAGGACCTTCCTTTTGTAAACCCATGCTGTCCTGGATCCTGTGCTCCTATGGATACCAGGTGTTGCACTATCCTTTCCTTAAGGAGTGCCTCCATAATCTTGCCCACTATTGAGGTAAGACTGACTGGTCTGTATTCAGCCACTTCCTTCAAGGCTAGGATCAATGAACTCACAGGGATGACAGCTCTGACTCCCCTGATGCTCCCTCAGGGTGGAGACTTCCATCGGCTTGGTTGTAACCCAGTGGGCTGAGGTGCAGTTCTTACCTCGGATTCAGTGCAGTCAGCATGGGTAGAAATGCTGTCCTCTCCCCTGTGACTTCCATGCCTGTTACCTTGTGACTCCCAGGACTATTTCACTGTGACATCCAGGCCCAGCTTCAACCACTTCCCTCAGGTGGAAAGCTCCAAACTCACAGGAATGATATTTCTGCCTCCACTGATGCTCCTACAGCACAGAGAGTTCCATAGGCTTGGTTGTCAGCCAGTTGTGTGAAGTACAATTCTTACCCAGGATTTAGTGGAGTCAGCCCAGGTAGAGATGTTGGGCTCCCTCCTGTGAGTTCCTGTCCTATTACCCTGTGACTTCTAGGCCCAGCATCAACCACTTTCCTAACTACTAGGAGCGCCAAACTCGTGGGGAGAATAGCTCTGACTCCTGTGTTGCTCCCATGTGGTGGAGACTTCCACAGGCTTCATTGTCACCCATGGGGTTGAGGTACAATTCTTACCTTTAATCTAGTGCAGTCAGCCTGGGTAGAGATGCCGGCATCCCCCCTGTGACTTCTAGGCCTATCAAAGGCCTAGTTTTAAACAGTAAAAAAAACCAAAAAAAAAAACCATGGCTTTTAACCCAAAAAGAGACTAGAATATATATATTCATCAGAATATTCAAATAAAAACACTTAAAAACGAAACATTGGGTCAATAAACGTGTTATAAATATTTGGGAGTTTGGATTGATGAAATGAAATTTGATTTTCATATAAACGATTTGGTTAGTAAAATAAACAAAAAACTTGGAGCCTTTCGGAGATCAGGGTTCTCTATCCATCAAAGAATGCGAACTAATATCTTTAATCAGTTAATAGTTCAGTGTATTGATTACGGTAGTCATATTTGTGGAATGGCCTGCAAAACAAGCCTAGAAAAGATTAATGGAATGTATAACAATCGAGCTAGATTTATCTTGAAGGGTGACTATCGAAAACATCACTGTGAAATGTACAATTCTTTCGGACGGTTATCATTGGAAAATGAAATTGAAATGGTTCCATCAGCTCCATGGGGACTCAATTCTAAAAAACCTAAGTACTTAACTGATAAATTGGAAATAAACAAATATACACACAAATGTAACTTAAAAGATTCCAATTACAAACATATTCAGGTAAAAATAGATTTGGAAATATGACATCTGTTGCCAAAGTTGCACAAATATGGGATCCAATAGACAGTAATTTGAAACATCGAGAACAAAGTACAACACATTTATGAAGTCTATTATACATGAGTTAAACTTGAGATGTATGTGCAGTGATTAATAATAGTTACACTGAAGGATATTTGCACTTTAATTCAATCTATAGTTGCTTATCAAATCCTTCGCACAGTGTTTTGTGGGTATCTAATGAAATTAATACAGTTCTCATCTTCTTGTATATTTAATTTATTTTTGTAACCTTTTTAAATATAAACAGGACTATCTTCAAAATGGGTCTTTGACCAAATAATGTGTACATAAAATCTAGTCATGTATAAAAAAATAAAGATTTTCTACTACTACTATCATCACCCTATGACTTCCAGGTCCAGCTTCAACCAGCTCCCTCAGGGCTAGGAGACCCAAAATCAGAGGGATGATAACTCTGACTCTACTGATTCTCCCACAGTGTGCAGACTTCCATAGGATTGGTTGTCATACAATGGGATAAGTTACAATTCTTACCAAGGATTCATTGCAGCCAGCTTGTGTAGAGATGCTGGCCTCCCTTCCGTGACTCCAAGCCTACTACCATGTGACTTCCAGACCCAGCTGCACCCATTTCCATCAGTGCTAGGAGCCCCATACTCAAAGCGAAGATTGCTCAGACTCCACAGTATGGAAACTTCCATAGGCTTGGTTGTCTGCCATGGGACTGAGGTACAATTCTTACCGAGGATTCAGTGCATTCAGCCTGGGCAGAGATACTGGCATCCCATGTGACTTCCAGGTCTATTACCCTGTGACTTCCAGGCCCAGCCTCAACCACTTCACTTAGTGCTTGGAGCTGCAACCTTACAGAGATGATAGCCCTGACTCCCATAATGCTGCCCAGAGATGCAGTCATCCATAGACTTGGTTGTAACCCAGGGGACGGAGGTGCAGTTCATACCCAGGATTCAGTACCGTCAGCATGGGTAGAAATGCTGGCCTCTCCCCTGTGACTTCCAGGTCTGTTACTCTGTGACTCCCAGGACTATTCCACTGTTACGTCCCGGCCCAGCTTCAACCACTTCCCTCAGGCTACGAGCTCCAAACTCAGAGGGGTGATATCAATGCCTCCACTGATGCTCCTGCAGCATAGAGAGTTCCATAGCCTTAGTTATCAGCCAGTGAATGAAGTACAGTTCTTACTCAGGATTCATTGCTGTCAGCCTGGGCAGAGATACTGGCCTCCCCTGTGACGTCCATGCTTACTACCCAGTGACTTCCAGGACTATCACCCTGTTACTCACAGAGATGACAGCCCTGACTCCCCTGATGCTGCCCAGAGATGCAGTCAATCATAGGCATTTTTGTCAGCCAGTGGGCCAAAGTAAAAACTTACACAGGATTTGGTGTACTCAGCCTGGGAAGAGATGCTGAAACTCTCCCATGTAACTATTAGGCCTACTACCCTGTGACTTCTAGGCCCAGCTTCAACCAGTTCCCTCAAGGCTAGGAGCCCCAAATCACAGGGATGATAGCCTGACTACTTATGCCCACAGTGTGGAGACTTCATAGGCTTGGCTGTCAAATAAGGGGATGAGTTACAATTCTTATCCAGGATTCAGTGCAGTCAGCTTGTGTTGAGATGCTGGTCTCCGCGTGACTTTCAGGCCCAGCTGCAACTACTTTCCTCAGGGCTAGGAGCCCCATATACAGAGGGCAGATATCTTGGACTCCGCTGATGCTCCAACAGTGTGGAGACTTTCATAGGCTTGGTTGTCGGCCAGGGGGCTAGGGTACAATTCTTATACAAGATTCAGTGCAGTCAGCCTGGGCAGAGATCCTGGTCTCCCCTGTCACTTCCAGGCCCAGCAGCAAGCATTCCACTCAGAGCTAGGAGCTTCAAACTCACAGAGATCATAGTCCTGACTCACCTGCTCCTGCCCAGTCATGCAGTCGTCCATAGACATTTTTGTCAGCCAAGGGGGCTAGAGTGAAAAACTTACCCAGGATTTGGTCTACTGAGCCTGGGAAGAGCTGCTGGTATTCCCTGTGACTTCCAGGCACCATTACTCTGTATCTTCCTTGCCCAGCTTCAACCCTCCTTTAAGGGCTAGGAGCAAGAACTCACAGTTATGACAGCTCTTGGCTCCCCTGATGCTCTCTCCTGATGTAGACTTCCATAGGCTTGGACTTCACCCTGGGGGCTGATGTGCAGTTCTTACCCTGGATTCAGTGCAGTTAGCCTGTGTGAAATGCTGGCCTCTCCTATGTGACTTCTAGGCCTAGTACCCTCGTCTCCCAGGTCTGTTCCACTGTGACATCCAGTCCCAGTTTCAACCACTTCCTAGGCTAGAGCTCCAAACTCAGAGGGGTGATATCTCTGCCTCCACTGATGCTTTGACAGGGTAGAGAGTTCCACTGGCTTGGTTGTCAGCCAGGGGATGAAGTACAATTCTTACACAGGATTCTTTGCAGTCAACCTGAGTAGAGATATTGGCCTCTATCCTGTGACTTCAATGCCCATTACTGTGTGATCTCCAGGCCCTCCTTCAACTACTTCCCTCAGGGCTAGCAGCCCCAAACTCACAGGGACGATAACTCTGACTCCACTGATGCTCCCACAGTGTGGAGACTTCTATAGGCTTGGTTTTGACCCTTGGGGATGAGATACAGTTCTTACCCAGGATTCAGTCGAGTCAGCCTGGGTAGAGATATTGGGCTCCCCCATGTGACTTCCAGGACTATTGCCCTGTGACTTCCAGGCCTAGCATCAACCACTTCCCTCAGGGCTATGCACCCAAAATCACAGGGATACTAGTTCTGACTTACATGATGCTCCGATATGGTGGAGACTTCCACAGGCTTCATTATCACCCATGGGGCTCGGGTACAGTTCTTTCCCTGGATTCAGTGTAGTCATCCTGTGTAGAGATGCTGGCCTCCCCCCTTTGCCCCCAAGACAGACAGCTGTGTGACTTCTGGACCCAGCTGCAACCACTTCCCTCAGGGCTAGGTGCCCCATACTCACAAGAAAGATAGCTCTAAGTCCACGGATGCTCCAACAGTGTGGAAACTTTCATAGGCTTGGTTGTGAACCAGGGTGCTGAGGTACAATTCTGACTCAGGATTCAGTGCATTCTGCCTGGGCAGACATACTGGACTTACCTGTGACTTCCAGGCCTACTACACTGTGACTTTCAGACCTATTACCCTGTAACTTCCAGGCAAGCTTCAATCACATCATTCAGAGCTAGCTGACCCAAACTCACAGAGATGATGACCCTGACTCTGATGCTGCCCAGAAATGCAGTCATCCATTGGCATTTTGTCAGCCAGTGGCCAAAATAAAAGCTTACCCAGGATTTGGTGTACTCAGCCTGGGTAGATCATCTGGCATTCCCCTGTGACTTCTAGTCCTATTATGTTGTAACTTCCTGACCCTGCTTCAACCACTTCCTTCAGAACTAGGAGCAACTAACTCACAGGGATGACACCTCTGACTTCTGTGATGCTCCCTCAGGGTGGAGAGTTCCATTGGCATGATTGTCACATAGGGGGCTAAGGTGCAGTTCTTACCCAGGACTCAGTGCAGTCAGCCTGGGGAGAAATGCTGTCCTCTCCCCTGTGACTTCCAGGCCTGTTATCCTGTGACTCCCATGCCTATTCCCCTGTGACATCCAGGCCCAGCTTCAACCACTTCCCTCAGACTAGGAGTTTCAAACTCAAAGGGATATCTGTGCCTCCTCTGATGCTCCCACTGTGTAGAGTTCTAGAGGCTTGGTTGTCAGCCAGCAGCGGAGGTACAGTTCTTGCCTAGAATTCAGTGGAGTCAGCCTAGTAAAGATGCTGGGCTCCCCACTGTGACTTTCAGGCCTATTACCCCCTGTGATGTCCAGGAAAATTGTCCTGTGACTTTCAGACCCAACATCAACCACTTCACTTAGGGCTAGGAGCCCCAAACTCACAGGGATAATAGCTCTGACTCACGTGATGCTCCCATATGGTGGAGAGTTGCATAGGCTTCATTATCACCCATGTTGCTTAGGTACAATTGTTATCCTGTATTCAGTGTAGTCTGCCTGTGTAGGGATTCTGCCCCGCCCGTGACTTCCAGGCCTATTTCCAGTTGACATCCAGGCGTATTACTCAATGACTTCCCATCCCAGCTTCAACAAATTCCCTCGGGGCTAGGAGCCCCAAAATCACGGGGATAATAACAGTAACTCTGCTTGCACTCCTACAGTGTGGAGACTTCCATAGGCTTGGCTGTCAGCCAGAGGGATGAGTTACAATTGTTACCCAGGATTCAGTAAAGTTAACCTGTGTAGAGATGCTGGCCTCATCCCCCAGCACCCCGTGACTTTGAGGCCTATTACCGTGTGACTTCTAGGCCCAGCTGCAACCACTTCCTTCAGGGCTATGAGCCCCATATTCACAGGGTAGATTGCTCTGACTCCATTGATGCTCCCACAGTGTGGAGACTCCAGTGAGGTTGTCAGCCAGGTGGCTACGCTACAGTTCTTACCCAGGAGCCTCCCCTGTGACTTCCAATCCTACTACCCTGTGACTTCCAGTCCCATTACCCTGTGACCTCCAGACCCAGCTTCAACCACTTCACTTAGAGCTTTGAACTCCAGACTCACAGAGCTGATAACCCAGACTCCCCTGATGCTGCCCAGGAGATGTAGTCATCCATAGGCATTTTGTCAGCCAGTGGGCCAAAGTAAAAAAAAAAAAAATCCCATGATTTAGTGTATTCAGTCTGGATAGAGCTTCTGGCATTCCCATGTGACTTCCGGGCCTATTACCCTGTAACTTCCTGGCCCAGCTTCAAACACTTCCTTCAGGGCTTGGAGCAACATACTCACAGGGAGGACAGCTCTGACTCCCCTGATGCTCCAATGGGTGGAGACTTCCATAGGCTTGGTTGTCACCCATTGGGCTTAGTTGCAGTTCTTTCCCAGGATTTAGTGCAGTCAGCCTGGGTTTCAGCCACTTTCCTCAGGCTAGGAGCTCCAAACTCAGAGGGCTGATATCTCTGCCTTCACTGATGCTTTGATAGCGTAGAGTTCCATAAGCTTGGTTGCCAGTCAGGGGGAGAAGTTCATTTCTTACCCAGGATTCAGTGCAGTCAGCCTGAGTAGAGATACTGGCCTCCCCCTTTGTCTTTCAGGCCTATTATCCTTTGACTTCAAGGCCTATTACTCTGTGAATTCCAGGCCCAGCTTCAACCACTTCACTCAGGGCTAGCAGCCCCAAACTCACAGGGATGATAGCCCTGTCTCCACAGATGCTCCCACAGTGTGCAGACTTCCATAGGCTTGATTGTGGCCCCGGGGGCTGAGGTACAATTCATACCCTGGATTCAGTGCAGTGAGCCTGGGTAGAGATGCTGGCTTCCCTGCTGTGAATTCCTGGCATATTATCGTGTGACTTCCATGTCCTGCTTCAACCACTTCCCTCAGGGCTAGGAGCCCCATACTCACAGGGAAGATAGCTCTGACTCCACTGATGCTCCCACGGTGTAGAGACTTCCATAGGCTTGGTTGTCAGCCAGGGGGCTGAGGTACAGTTTTTACCCAGGATTCAGTGCAGTCAGCCTGGGCAGAGATACTGAGCTAACCTGTGACTTCTAGGCCTACTACCCTGTAACTCTGAGGCCCTATTCCCTGTGACATCCAGACCTAGCTTCAACCACTTTCATCAGGCTAGGAGCTCCAAATGCACAGGGATGATATCACTACTCCACTGTTGCTCATACAGTGTAGCAGGTTCCATAGGGTTGGGGTATCACTACGGGAACTTAACACTATGTGGATACCGAGCCCATATACCAAATAACAATGTATTTCCCCGATGGATCGCCAGCCCGATGGTAAAAAAACCTGACACGCAAACTGTAATGGACTTGGAGTTGGTTGTATTAATTTATGGGGCATGGAGCAAAGCCACCTCAACAAGCATTGTGGGGGTTGAGCCCCCCTCACCCATGAAAATGCCATAACTGCGGAGTTCTGCTTTTCATTGTCAGGCTGGCGATCTATTGGGGAACTGCACTGTCGGGATGTCAAGCTTGGGATCCTTGGTATCGGGATCCCGAGTGTCGGCATTCTGTAGTAGATCCAGGCTTGGTTGTCAGCCAGGGGGTGAAGTACAGTTCTTACCCAGAATTCAGTGCGGTCAGCCTGAGTAGAGGTACTGGTCTACCCCCTGCCAACTTCAGGCCTATTGCCCTGTGAATTCCAAGGCCTATTACTGTGTGACTCTCAGGCCCTTCATCCCTGCCTCCCTCAAACTCACAGGAATGATAGCTCTGACTCCACTGATGCTCCCACGTTGTGGAGATTTCTATATGCTTTGTTGTGAGCCTGGGTGCTGAAGTAAAATTGTGACCCATGATTCAGTGGATTCAGCCTGGGTGAACATTCTGAGATCCCTGTGACTCCAGGCCTGTTACCCTGTGACATCCAAGACTTTTGATCTTTGATTTCAGGCCCAGCATCAACCACTTACCTCAGGGCTTGAACCCAAACTCACAGGGTTAATAAGCTCTGACTCCTGTGATGCTACCATATGACAGAAACTTCCACATGCTTAATTGTCACCCGCAGGACGAAGGTACAATTTTTACCCTGGATTCAGTGCATTCAGCCTGGGTTGGGATGCCCCCCCACCATGAGTTCCAGTCCTATCACTGTGAGACAAGGATAGGCTCCTTGTGCATCAGTGACAAGTAGGGGAGGGCAGAGATGGGCAGATTGGATGGCCCACAATGGTCCTTTTCTGCTGATACATTATTATGATACTATGATAAAGGCCCCGATTTTTCTGCGGCACTTTGGAGCAAAGTTCTATGGCAGGGTTCTCATTTGCCGCAGAACTTCTGCAGCGGTGGACAGTTATTTCTGCAGCATAAAACTGTCGCACTATTCTGCTTATTTTTATATATTTATTTTGGTTTTTCTCCATATTTATCATTTTCTGTGTAGAGTCAAGCATTTATATTTTAACATTCATCCTTTATCAGTTTTAAAAAAAAGGACTAAACAACTCTGCCCACTGGGGTGGTGGAAAATCGATAACATAAAAAGGAAAGAGACTTAGGTAATCAGATTGGAAGACCTAAAGATATCCAGGCATTGTGACAGGGCAGTTGGGAGGGCTAGTGGGATGCATAGGAAAGGGTATCACCAGCAGAAAAGGGAAGGGGAATTGCCCCATATAGATCTCTAGTAAGACCCCATCCCCAAGGATGTAGACAGAATGTGGGCAGTGCGGAGGAGGGCTACCACAGTGGTGCAGGATGTGCATCAAAAACCCTAAAAGGGAAGGCTGAAGGAGCTCAATATGTTCACACGGCAGGAGATGAAGGACAGGGTGGATTTGAATCTAAAGACCTTTATTTAATATATATATATATTTATTGTCCTTTTGAACTCAAGTTTCTAATAAATCCTTCTCACAACTAAGTATGTGTCCTCTTTGTTTTATTGGTACTGTGAAATTAAAAATGTCACATTCACTGCACACCACCTTCGCATATCTTCATGAGAGTTATGATGGCTCATTAATGCCACACACATCATATCAATACTGCATTGCCTAGAACACCAGACAAGCCTTACACATCAACAGCATGCTTTTTTGATTGAATTTGGCACATGCACACACCCAGAAAATAAGCCTTTTCAAATATTTCATACATTTATTTTTACATCACAATGTTTGTTCAGTTGATTCATTTGGCATACACACAGCAACACCATAGAAAGGACCCTTAGCCACAACATGGAATATTTTAAGCTGAAATTACACACACACACACACACGCACACATAACATAAGCATTTTATTCAGTTTCATACATATTTTTATTTATATACATTCAATTTTATTTTACACTGGAGTAGACCTGCCTGTTTTGTTTTTTTTTATTCACCCAGCAACTGGATCTAGCCCAGAGAGTCATGGAGGGGCTTCAGGTAAGTAAAAGGGGGGAGAGGGTGCTGTTTACTCTGGCCGGGAGGTCAGCCAGCCATAATAGGGCAAGACAGGGACACATGTCCTCACGTAGTTTTTCAGCCATTATGAACGCTGATATGAATTTTAGGGAAGTTGCCATTACTGAATCAATGCTGCAACTTCAGTGTGCATATTTGGTGTGTCCCTGATTTGTCCTGTCCTGACCGACACCTGGCCCATGCTGGGAGCACAGATTTTAACAAGAGCAATGCCCTCCATGGCTGTGCTTAGCTCAGCTAGGATTTAACATGTAAGTGAAGCCTCAGTGGCTCTGCAGAGCTCCAACCCACCATACATGGGGAGAATGCCATTAAAAAAAAATCACGTCCCCACCTAAGGTGCACCATCCCTGCTGGGGACACATTTATTGTATTTAATTATTTTAATAATAATGCCCTCCTGGGCTGAATTGTTTTAAAATAATGATGTAATCCTTTGTGGGCAGAGACACTAAACATGGGAATTATGGACTCCGGTAAGCACCTCCATGGCTCCGTTCCACTTCTGGTGGGAAACAAAAAAGGTTTTCATTTTACCTGAACTTCTCAAATAATTCAGCCAAGGGAACATTTCTAGTAAATAAACTTGTCACTGGCAGGATGGTACCAGCCAGGATGGCATGTGAGTTTTTTCTTTTTATGTAAATTTCTGCATCTTGGGATGCCAAGCCAAGTTTATACATTTTTAAATAAATACAGGGGACACTTTAGTAAATTCAGTTTTTGTTAATGCCCTCTTGGGCCAATATATTTAAAAATACCAATGCCATCCTGACCAGAGACCCGTAAGAAGTGAAATTACTAACTTAGTGTAAACCCCTTCGTGGCTCGGTCTCATTATTGTTGGGACACAAAAAAGATTTTCATTTTACGGGCACTGTAAGGTCCTTAGTCCTCACCTAGGAAAAACTCTGGGGCTCCTTTAACTTTTACTACCTATTGATTGATTATGAGGTTGCAACACTTTGTACTCAAACAATATTTATACATCAGTTCAATTATATATTTCAATTTTTTTTTCAGTTTAAGCAGTAAGCTGTAAGATGAGGTTACATCTGCATTAATTTTCTAATATGCAATAAAGCATAGAAATAAAAATACTACATGTTAAACAAGACGGGACCATATACTTTTTAAACAATAGCCACACCTCCCATATAAAAACTCAAATGCTACCAATGCTAAAATTTAAAGATCTATGAAATAAAGCACAAAGAAAGTCTCTATGACAAAAGCATGGGCTTATTTCATTGAACCGAGAGGAGAGTACTACCTACAATCTTAGACACTAGCTTTGACATGAAGTAGGTCGGTTCTGAAGACATAAAGCAGCACTGAGCTACATGCTAAAGGAAAACCAGTGCACCCTTTATTTCAGAAATGTTTTTAAAAGCACACTTACAGATGTATACTGCTCAAAGGCAGAGTGGAGAGTCACGAGATGAACGTCGATGACTGAACTGGTTTTACAAGAACTTTGTCTTCTCTTGACTCTCTGCTGCTTTTAAGCAGCATATATCAGGAGCTGTTTTACTTTTATTATTATGTATTCTATCTAAATATATATTGAAGTAGGGCTTTCAGAAAGGAGAGCCAAGGAGGTACTTACTTTGAGTTACTAATTGCTTCTAGTACGGGTCTCTGGTAATGACAGCATTACCATTTCTAAAATAATTCAAACACTAGGGCATTATGAATATGATGAAATAAATTAGCAAGGTCAGCCGGGTGCCAGCATTTGGTGGGGGGGGATATAACTGAAATGTTTGTGTCTTCACAGCACTCCAACCCTGCATACCTGTGCATAATTTTGGAAGAAATACACTTTTACATCCCCAGCAGCACTGACTGCTTGAATGCAAACATCAAGTTACAACGCACAATAGGGCTAAAAAGCACTGCACGCTTTTCTGTTTTCATTCTGTAGTGTAATCTGTACTGTAGCAATACTAGCAAAGTCTGGGACAGGATACCATGTGACGACAATGACAAAAAAATAACTTAGGCTCACTTCATTGATGAAGTTGACTCATTAGACATTAAATGATTGCCCATTTGCTCAAATAATTTTATTACCCATCCACCAGCCACCCACGGCATGGCCCGGCCTGCTTACCTTATGCCCTGGGTGGTATGGTACCTCCAGTCCCATCTGTCCTGACTGCTAGTCCCTTCACAAAATCACTGGCATTTTGCTCAGTTACCAATGCTGCCCATCCAAACTGTTGACAATTTAAAATAATTTCAGATGGCCATAGAACCATTGGAGGACCCCAGGATTAGAGGAATACCAGGAGGAACAGGTAGGACACAAGTCGTTACTTTATTTGCCGAAGACATCCTCCTGTCGGTGATGCACCCTGAGCAATCGATTCCCCCTATACTGGAAACTATAGAGGCATTCGCCAAATTCTCTGGCTATAAATTTAATATGAATAAAACAGAAATAATGTATTTAAAGACAAATAAGGGAGGAGAGGAGAATTCATGGGGCTTAAGAAGTGTGAAGGATACCTTCACTTACCTGGGAATAAAGGTGGGCAGAGACTTACAGGGGCTGTATAAATTGAACTATATACCCATTATAGAAACAATTCTTAAGGACCTACACAGGTGGAGAGTCCTGCCCATCTCATGGATGGGTAAGATTAATTTCTTAAAAATGAATGTGCTACCAAGAATTTTATATGTAACACAGATGTTACCCTGGGGATTAAATAAGAAAGACTTAAAACAATTGGAGCGGGGATTTACCGACTATATCTGGCAGGGCAAGAGGCCAAGGATTAGTCTAGCAAGATTAAAGGCTAATAATATGAAGGAGGGATTAAATTTTCTGGACATTAAAGGATATTATTTGGCCACACAATTCCGATATATCCACAATTAGATCAATAGAGGTGAAGCGGCAAACTGGCTAGACTTAGAAGAAAAAGATAGCCCAGGGAGAATCTCGGCGTATCTAGGAGAGAATGGGCTAAGAGCTTATAAAACTATGGTAAACCCCAATCCACTTGTATTGGCCAGCTTGGAAGCATGGAGAGAGATGAAAAAAATGACAAAACATAACTTATGTCAATCCTCTCCTTGTACCAATAGCCAACAACCCAGCTTTCTTGCCTGGGTTAGAAGATGAGGGGTTTGTGGAGTGGCAGAAAAAAGGGATTTGGTGTATAGGTGACTTAACAGAGAGAGGGGAGCTATGTACTTTTCAAACCATCCAAAGTGCTTTAGATGTCCCTTCGTCTCACCTATTCAGATACTTTCAGATAAGGAATTACTGGAAAAAGTTAGGTAGAGCAATAGACCTGGAACCCTCTATGTGAGAAACTGAGAGACTAATTATGGGGGCAAGGGACCATGAAAAAGGACTTATTGGGAGGGTAGCAACATTTAATTGATCCTATTTTCAGGGAGAAACACAAAATGTCAAACAAAAGTGGGAACAAGATCTTCAGCTGGGGATCTCGAGTGAGAACTAGGAGATGATTCTTGGCACTCACATGGGCTTGCTCCTACGCAACAAATGTAATGAACTACAATACAAGTTCTTACACAGACTGTATTGTCCCCAAGCATTATGCATAGTTTTGCCCTTTGTAGGAAATGTGAAGGAGCCAGAGGTACAATTATCCACTATTACTACTGGGACTGCCCAGAAATCCAACAATATTGGAAGGACATCTAGGAAGAACTTAATAAAAGGTGAGGGGATAAATAGTGAAATTCTCCTCATGCTCTGCTGCTGATCAGGATGAGGAAGAATGGAGTTTATATCCCAGATGGATCAGAATCCTCCTGGTCATTGCTAGACAGGGGATACAAAACTTGTGGATAACAAACCATACCCCAGCAGTCTCCCAATGGAAAAACTTAACCACTAAAGCCTTGTCCATACTATACCACTAAAACCCTGTAACGGTTTCAAACCGTTACAGATGGTAACCATTACAGTGTGTCTGCACTGCCGGTGAACCGTCATGATAATGGTTTGAAACCGTTACAGACGGTCCACATTGTGGGTGACGTGTGACCGTTATGGTTGGCACCCTGTCCCACAATGCCGTTCATGCTGCACTGAGGGCAATGCTGGGGCTACATGCTCATGCGTCCAGACTACAGCTGGTAATGTTACAGGAGAAGAACCGTTTTCATAACCGTTGTTGAAATCACCTAAGGCCCTGTCCACACTACATTGGAAAATGCCCGCTGTAACGTTACAGAGTGCCTATAATGGTACCGTAACGGCTAGCGTTTACACTGGTAACGTTATAGCAGGCGTTTCCAAAACTGTTGTGGAAACCTGTTGGGAGGTGGTTTCAACAACGGTTTCTATAACGTTTGCAATGCTGTAACGTTACAGAGTGCTGTGTAAACGGACACCCATGTAGCCCCAGGTCCCCTCATGCCCGCCAATATACCACAATGCCGTGCAGCAGCTTGATGATGCCAGCGTCCAGCACAGGAGGCAACCAGGGAGAGGAGCACACAGCACCACAACATGGTGTGTGATGTTCCACGAACGGAGACATGGGAGATGGGCACAGATCAACTACGTGTGAGGTGTCAGGATGTCAGGTACTGCAGGGGTGGTTAAATGCAGGTACATGCTATGTCATCTGTTTGCCTCGGACTGTATCAGTGCAAATACGTGTATGTGGATATGAAAGCTCCATGCTCTGGTATGATTATACTCAACATCACTGTCTTGATGCATTATAAATACATGTCTGTTGCACATGCATCTGGGTAGTACACCATTACCATCCCAACTATTGCAATCTGAACCTGTAGTGATGGTCTGAATATGATGGAATGGTGACTTTACATGCACCCAGTGTGTACTGAAATACTTTGTGAGTGTAATGGACCAGTCGTCGGGCGTATGTGTTTCGGTAGGAATGACCCAACAGTATGCCGCAATGCAGGCACTCGGAGGTGGGATATTAATATTCGGAACGGTATATGGTAGGTATTGGTACTAGACCTAACAGACAACTGCGTGGCCACATAGGGAGGCCTGCCGTCTGCTGCCCCTAACACCCTCGCCTCCCAGGCTGTAATGCCCATCGATGTCACATGCCTGTCCATGTGTAACGGTAGTATACGCCATAACAGCCATGGTTAAAACCGGGACAATGTGACATCCCTCAAACCTCACAGATGAGGAGCTGTGACTCCCCGCCACTGTACATAAGTCCCGTACAGGTGTGGTTCAACACTGTGACATGGCCGCCGATCGTGGGGGATCAGTACATGGGGACGACTACACAGCTCTGATCCACACCCCTGCCTGATGGGCCACTGTACGCGGTCACACGTGCTCTTTCCCAGCATCCAGGACCTGGGATGGTTGACACGGGTGGAGGGTAGGGGGGGGCAGGCTTGGTATGCAGCAGCTGTGGCCAGGGACAGGGTGGGTTGGGGGCAGACTGCGGGTAGGCAGGGACCAGCGGGGTGGACTGGGAACCAGACCCACATCCCACACAGTGCTCCCCTGGACACCATGCCCGATATGATCTGTATGTCCCTGCACCACATATCCTGCAGGGGCATATCGCCCAGCACATACAGTACTGGAGTGGGGTGGTGCCAGGGCAGATTACTGGGAGTGGGTCCATGGGATGTGGTTGGGCAGCTGCAACATGTCATGGACCCACTGCAGCCATGGGACATCTTGCAGTACAGTCCCGTCGCAGCAAGTGAAGGTCCCATTTGGTCTTTCCTCGGCTCTCGAGTCTTTACCAAATGCCTGGCAGTGGTAGCGGCCCACCTGCATACTTCAGGAGTTCAGGTTTTTCCCTACCTGGACTACTGGCTCCTGTCGGCCTCGTCAAGGGAGGAACTCCTGCATTTTCTCTCCCTCACCCAGCGGGTTTTTTCTGGCCTGGGTATCACCATCAACCATTCCAAGTCTCATCTGGACCCTTCCCAGAGACTCCAGTTCATCGGGGCAATCCTCGATATGACAGTCTGCAAGGCCTTCCGGCCTTCAGACAGGGCGGCCTCCCTCCAGTCACAGATTTCCCTACTTTCAGAACGCAGAAAGGTTCCGGTGAGGTCGGTGCTCCGTCTTTTGGGGCTGATGGCGGCCGCCATCCCGACGGTTCCGCACGCGCATCTCCATGAGAATCTCTCAGTAAACTCTCCGCTCTCCATGGGATCAACTTGTAGACAACCTAGATCATCTGGTACTGATCTCCTCGCCGATAAGAGACTTGCAATGGTGGATGGTTCTAGAGAACCTGTTCCGGGGGGTTCCCCTTCTTTCATCCTCCCCCCTCTCAGATTCTGACCACGGACGCATCAGGCGAAGGTTGGGGAGCCCATCTGGGTCCTCACTGAACCCAGGGTTTATGGTCCAGACTGGAATTAGCTCTCCACATCAGTGTGCTCGAGCTACGAGCAGTTCTGTATGCCCTCCAAGCCCTTCACCAATACATCCTTCCCGGCCACCTGGCCGTCCAAACGGACAACATGTGCATGGTGTGGTACATCAACAAGCAGGGAGGGACTCGTTCATCCCGCTGTGCAGGGAAGCAATGAGGGTTTGGGAATGGGCCACGCTTCACAACCTTCACCTGATGGCAATGCATGTTCCAGGAGTTGACAATGTCCTGGTAGACCAAGTTAAGTCGTTCCTCGGCTCTGCCACACAGTGGGAACTGGACAAAGGTTCTAAATGGCATTTTCAACTTTGGGGGACTCCACAGGTAGACCTGTTACGCCTCTTCCCAAAAGCGCCAAAACTTCTCACCTTTTGCTTCGCTCACTCCAGGCGGCGGCTTTCTGGAGCAATGCTCTGTCTCTAAGCTGGAAGGACAGATTCGTCTATGCTTTTCCCCCAATTCCTCTGGTCCCTCGTGTGTTGCAGAAACTTGCATTGGAAGGAGCAAGAATGATCCTGATCGCTCTTTTCTGGCCCAGGCAAATCTGGTTCTCTCTTCTACAATAATACTCAGAGGTTCCTCCTCTTCCTCTTCCTTTATCTCAAGGATTGCTGACCCAGGATCAGGGGACCCTGGTCCATCCGGGACTCAAGTCTCTACAACTTAATGCATGGCTCCTGAAGACCTAGCCCAATCTCGTTTTGGCGTCTCTCCTAAGGTGGCCAAAATTCTGGTGGAAGCTAGAAAACCCTCCACTAGGTCCACCTACGCTATGAATTGGAAGCGATTTTCCCTTTGGGCTGCCTCCAGGAACGTGGAGCCTTTCTCCTGTCCTGTGGCTGTTCTGCTTGATTATTTGCGTCATCTTTTCGACCTGGGTCTCAGTCACTCCTCTTTGAAGGTTCACATGGCTGCTATTTCAGCCTACCATGTTCCTTTTGCGGATAAAGCCTTTGCCCAATTAGAGGTATCCAAGACCTTTCTCAGAGGGGTTCTTCATCTCAGGTCCCCTGTTCGGACTCCCGCTCCCCCTTGGGATTTGAACTTTGTTCTCGAGAAACTTACCCTTCCTCCTTTTGAGCCTGCGGCTTCCACAGACTTGAAGTTTTTATCATGGAAGACGCTCTTCCTGGTGGCCATTACTTCTGCTCACAGAATTTCTGAGCTCCAGGCCCTTATGTGTAAAGTCCCCTATCTGATTTTTCACAAAGAACCAGTGGCTCTTCACACGAACCCTAAGTTTCTTCCGAAAGTGGTAGCGGAGTCTACCTTAAATCAGTCTATTGAGTTACCTGCCTTTTTTACGCAGTATTCCAACCAGGGAGAATACTTGCTCCATACCATGGATGTCCACAGGATTCTGAGATACTACATCGATAGGACGAAGGATCTCAGAAAGACTGATCAGTTGTTCGTCTCTTTTGCTCACAAAAGGGAAGGCAATGCTGTCTCCAAGCAAAGCCTATCAAAGTGGTTGGCTCATTGCATCACTTTCTGTTATGATAAGTACAACAAGACCCTACTGGGTCAAGTCAGAGGTCACTCCACTCGTGGAGTAGCAGCCTCTACGGCTTGTTTCAAGAATGTGTCCGCGGCAGATATCTGTGCTGCCGCCACCTGGACTTCCATCCATACCTTTACAAAACATTACAGTTTGGACATTGCTTCTCGCCGTAGAGCAGGCTTTGGGTTAGCTGTCTTGCAAGGCCTACTATCTTGAGGTTTGCAAGGTCTTTCGCTACTTCTTGGAGTAGCTCCTCCTCCCGGTACCTTTTCTTTTGTTCCAGACTGCTTGGAATTCTGTCCTATATGTAATTACCTACTGCAAGAGCCCTCTCGAAGTAAGATAGTACAGTTACGTAAAAACTTACGTAACAGTAGATCTTGAGCGGCTCTGTGATAATATCTTCTCCATCGCCATCCCCTAGGCTTTTTTCAGCTCCTTTTTCTATTGAGGAAATATCTCTGCTTCTCTCTCGTCTGGGCCTTCGGACCTGTGGCGAGAAAAGAACTGGAAGGCGGGCATCCGGGACCGCCCCTTTATCGGCGTCATCTGGCGCGGTCACCTGATGTGGGGTGGTCCCTCACCAGGAAACTGCTTGCTAGAATTTTCTGTGAGTCCTGCCGCCTGTCGATGTCAGTCCTATATGTAATTACCTACTACAAGAGCCTCTCTCGAAAGATCTACTGTTACGTAAGTTCTTACGTAACTGTACTGTCTTACTCCACTGATGTTCCCACAGTGTGGAGACTTCCATAGGCTTGGGTCTCGGCCAAAGAGATAATTTACAGTTCTTACCCATGATTCAGTGTAGTAAGCCAGTGTAGAAATGCTGCCCCCCCATGACTTCCAGGCCCAACTGTAGTTGCTTCCCTCGGGTAGCAGCCCCAAACTCACAGGTATGATAATGTATATTGACTGATGTTCTTGTTTGTACCTTGTAATCTCCCAGGTCGCACCTGAAAATAGGCACTTGGCTGTCTAGTGTGCTTACCTGGTTAACAAAAGCAAATGAATAAATTGGTCCTCAATGCAGGTGCTGAAAATCGAGCAGACTCGAGAGAACTTTTGGCCTATTTTGCTGGCATTTTATTATGTTAGTATGTTAATAAATGATAGCTCTGACTCCTCATGTGCTCCCACAGTGTGGAAATATACATAGGCTTGGTTGTGAGCCAGGGGGCTGAGGTACAATTCTTACCCAGGATTTAGTGGAGTCAGTCTGGGTGGAGGTGGTGGACTCCCCCTGTGACTTCCAGGCCCAGCATCAACCACTTCCCTCAGGGCTAGAAGCCACAACATTACAGGGATAATAGCTCTGACTCCCATGTTGCTCCCTTATGACGGAGACTTCCACAGGTTTCATTGTCACCCATTGGTCTGAGGTAAAAGTCTTACCCAGGATTCAGTGGAGTCAGCTGGGGTAGAGATGCTGGGCTTCCTGCTTTGACTTTCAGGCCCAGCATCAACCACAGGCATTTTTGTCAGCCAGTGGGCCAACGTATGACTTCTTGGCCCAGCTTCATAGAAACAAAGAAGTTGATGGCAGATAAGGACCGCAAGGCCAATCAAGTCTGTCTATTTCTTTTTCTACCTTATAAATGTGCCATCGGCCTTTGCTCTGTCAATGGCCTATCAAGTCATACTCATCTGTATTGCTCCCTTATGCCTAGCCCATGCCTGTTTGAAGCCCTGCACTGTATTCATATCCACCACTTCCTGAGGTAGGCCGTTCCATGCATCCACCACCCTTTCTGTGAAAAAGAACTTCCTCACATTACCCTTAATCGCCCTCCTCTAATCTCATGCTGTATCCTCTTGTCCTGCTATTTTCTTATATTGAAACATGTTAGACTCTTTCACCTTATTAATGCCCTTGAGGTGTTTAGATGCTTCAATCATATCACCTCTCGCTCCTTTGCTGTAGGATATACATATTGAGCTCTGTTAATCTGTCCTCATATGTTTTCTGATGCAGTCCTTGCACCATTTTGGTTGCCCTTCTCCGGACTGCCTCAGTTTGGTTAATGTCCTTGTGAAGGTGTGGCCTCCAGTACTACACGCAGTACTCCAGATGAGGCCTAACCAGTGTCTTGTGAAGAGGGATTATTACCTCCCTCTTTCGACTTGTGATACCCCTACTAATACAATCTAACATCCCTCTGGCCTTACCTACTGCTTTAGTGGTCTGCTTGGATGATTTCAGATCATCTGTGATGATGCGCTCAAGTCTTCTTCCTCCTTGTGACTGCCAGCAATTCCCTCCCAGCCTATAGGTGGCGTCGGGATTTCTCTTCTCTATGTGCATGATCTTGCACTTCTTTGCATTAAACCCCAGTTGTCACTCTTCGACCATTTTGCCAGTTTATCAAGATCTCTTGTCATTCTGTCTACCCCATCTGGATCATCTGCTCTGTTGCAGATCTTGGTGTCATCTGCAGACAGACAAACTTTACCCTCCAGTCCATCTGCAGTGTCACTGATGAAGATATTGAAGAGGACTGGCCCCAGGACTGATCCCAGAGGTACCCCATGTGTGACTTGCATCTCTTCTGACTGTATACATTTTACCACCACTCTCTTGTTTTCTGCCTGTCAACCAGTTTGCCACCCAGTTGACTAACTTCTGACCCACCCCAAGCCTACCCAGCATATTAATCATTCTTCTATGTGGAACAGTATTGAAAGCTTTGCTGAAGTCGAGGTAGGCGACGTCAACTGCCCCCCCCCCCGGTCCACCACTCTGGTTAACCAGTCAAAGAAATCTATGAGATTAGTTTGACAGGACCTTCCTTTTGTAAACCCATGCTGTCCTGGATCCTGTGCTCCTATGGATACCAGGTGTTGCACTATCCTTTCCTTAAGGAGTGCCTCCATAATCTTGCCCACTATTGAGGTAAGACTGACTGGTCTGTATTCAGCCACTTCCTTCAAAGCTAGGATCAATGAACTCACAGGGATGACAGCTCTGACTCCCCTGATGCTCCCTCAGGGTGGAGACTTCCATCGGCTTGGTTGTAACCCAGTGGGCTGAGGTGCAGTTCTTACCCCGGATTCAGTGCAGTCAGCATGGGTAGAAATGCTGTCCTCTCCCCTGTGACTTCCATGCCTGTTACCTTGTGACTCCCAGGACTATTTCACTGTGACATCCAGGCCCAGCTTCAACCACTTCCCTCAGGTGGAAAGCTCCAAACTCACAGGAATGATATTTCTGCCTCCACTGATGCTCCTACAGCACAGAGAGTTCCATAGGCTTGGTTGTCAGCCAGTTGTGTGAAGTACAATTCTTACCCAGGATTTAGTGGAGTCAGCCCAGGTAGAGATGTTGGGCTCCCTCCTGTGAGTTCCTGTCCTATTACCCTGTGACTTCTAGGCCCAGCATCAACCACTTTCCTAACTACTAGGATCGCCAAACTCGTGGGGAGAATAGCTCTGACTCCTGTGTTGCTCCCATGTGGTGGAGACTTCCACAGGCTTCATTGTCACCCATGGGGTTGAGGTACAATTCTTACCTTTAATCTAGTGCAGTCAGCCTGGGTAGAGATGCCGGCATCCCCCCTGTGACTTCTAGGCCTATCAAAGGCCTAGTTTTAAACAATAAAAACCAAAAAAAAAAACCATGGCTTTTAACCCAAAAAGAGACTAGAATATATATATTCATCAGAATATTCAAATAAAAACACTTAAAAGCGAAACATTGGGTCAATAAACGTGTTATAAATATTTGGGAGTTTGGATTGATGAAATGAAATTTGATTTTCATATAAGCGATTTGGTTAGTAAAATAAACAAAAACTTGGAGCCTTCGGAGATCAGGGTTCTCTATCCATCAAAGAATCGAACTAATATCTTTAATCAGTTAATAGTTCAGTGTATTGATTACGGTAGTCATATTTGTGGAATGGCCTGCAAAACAAGCCTAGAAAAGATTAATGGAATGTATAACAATCGAGCTAGATTTATCTTGAAGGGTGACTATCGAAAACATCACTGTGAAATGTACAATTCTTTCGGACGGTTATCATTGGAAAATGAAATTGAAATGGTTCCATCAGCTCCATGGGGACTCAATTCTAAAAAACCTAAGTACTTAACTGATAAATTGGAAATAAACAAATATACACACAAATGTAACTTAAAAGATTCCAATTACAAACATATTCAGGTAAAAATAGATTTGGAAATATGACATCTGTTGCCAAAGTTGCACAAATATGGGATCCAATAGACAGTAATTTGAAACATCGAGAACAAAGTACAACACATTTTATGAAGTCTATTATACATGAGTTAAACTTGAGATGTATGTGCAGTGATTAATAATAGTTACACTTGAAGGATATTTGCACTTTAATTCAATCTATAGTTGCTTATCAAATCCTTCGCACAGTGTTTTGTGGGTATCTAATGAAATTAATACAGTTCTCATCTTCTTGTATATTTAATTTATTTTTGTAACCTTTTTAAATATAAACAGGACTATCTTCAAAATGGGTCTTTGACCAAATAATGTGTACATAAATCTAGTCATGTATAAAAAATAAAGATTTTCTACTACTATCATCACCCTATGACTTCAGGTCCAGCTTCAACCAGCTCCCTCAGGGCTAGGAGACCCAAAATCAGAGGGATGATAACTCTGACTCTACTGATTCTCCCACAGTGTGCAGACTTCCATAGGATTGGTTGTCATACAATGGGATAAGTTACAATTCTTACCAAGGATTCATTGCAGCCAGCTTGTGTAGAGATGCTGGCCTCCCTTCCGTGACTCCAAGCCTACTACCATGTGACTTCCAGACCCAGCTGCACCCATTTCCATCAGTGCTAGGAGCCCCATACTCAAAGCGAAGATTGCTCAGACTCCACAGTATGGAAACTTCCATAGGCTTGGTTGTCTGCCATGGGACTGAGGTACAATTCTTACCGAGGATTCAGTGCATTCAGCCTGGGCAGAGATACTGGCATCCCATGTGACTTCCAGGTCTATTACCCTGTGACTTCCAGGCCCAGCCTCAACCACTTCACTTAGTGCTTGGAGCTGCAACCTTACAGAGATGATAGCCCTGACTCCCATAATGCTGCCCAGAGATGCAGTCATCCATAGACTTGGTTGTAACCCAGGGGACGGAGGTGCAGTTCATACCCAGGATTCAGTACCGTCAGCATGGGTAGAAATGCTGGCCTCTCCCCTGTGACTTCCAGGTCTGTTACTCTGTGACTCCCAGGACTATTCCACTGTTACGTCCCGGCCCAGCTTCAACCACTTCCCTCAGGCTACGGCTCCAAACTCAGAGGGGTGATATCAATGCCTCCACTGATGCTCCTGCAGCATAGAGAGTTCCATAGCCTTAGTTATCAGCCAGTGAATGAAGTACAGTTCTTACTCAGGATTCATTGCTGTCAGCCTGGGCAGAGATACTGGCCTCCCTGTGGCGTCCATGCTACTACCCAGTGACTTCCAGGACTATCACCCTGTTACTCACAGAGATGACAGCCCTGACTCCCTGATGCTGCCCAGAGATGCAGTCAATCATAGGCATTTTTGTCAGCCAGTGGGCCAAAGTAAAAAACTTACACAGGATTTGGTGTACTCAGCCTGGGAAGAGATGCTGAGCTCTCCCCGTAACTATTAGGCCTACTACCCTGTGACTTCTAGGCCCAGCTTCAACCAGTTCCCTCAAGGCTAGGAGCCCCCAAATCACAGGGATGATAGCTCTGACTACTTATGCTCCCACAGTGTGGAGACTTCCATAGGCTTGGTTGTCAGCTAAGGGGATGAGTTACAATTCTTATCCAGGATTCAGTGCAGTCAGCTTGTGTTGAGATGCTGGTCTCCCGCCGTGACTTTCAGGCCCAGCTGCAACTACTTTCCTCAGGGCTAGGAGCCCCATATACAGAGGGCAGATATCTTGGACTCCGCTGATGCTCCAACAGTGTGGAGACTTTCATAGGCTTGGTTGTCGGCCAGGGGGCTAGGGTACAATTCTTATACAAGATTCAGTGCAGTCAGCCTGGGCAGAGATCCTGGTCTCCCCTGTCACTTCCAGGCCCAGCAGCAAGCATTCCACTCAGAGCTAGGAGCTTCAAACTCACAGAGATCATAGTCCTGACTCACCTGCTCCTGCCCAGTCATGCAGTCGTCCATAGACATTTTTGTCAGCCAAGGGGGCCAGAGTGAAAAACTTACCCAGGATTTGGTCTACTGCGCCTGGGAAGAGCTGCTGGTATTCCCCTGTGACTTCCAGGCACATTACTCTGTATCTTCCTTGCCCAGCTTCAACCACTCCTTTAAGGGCTAGGAGCAAGAAACTCACAGTTATGACAGCTCTGACTCCCCTGATGCTCTCTCACGATGTAGACTTCCATAGGCTTGGTTTTCACCCTGGGGGCTGATGTGCAGTTCTTACCCTGGATTCAGTGCAGTTAGCCTGTGTAGAAATGCTGGCCTCTCCTATGTGACTTCTAGGCCTAGTACCCTGCGTCTCCCAGGTCTATTCCACTGTGACATCCAGTCCCAGTTTCAACCACTTCCCTTAGGCTAGGAGCTCCAAACTCAGAGGGGTGATATCTCTGCCTCCACTGATGCTTTGACAGCGTAGAGAGTTCCACTGGCTTGGTTGTCAGCCAGGGGATGAAGTACAATTCTTACACAGGATTCTTTGCAGTCAACCTGAGTAGAGATATTGGCCTCTATCCTGTGACTTCAATGCCCATTACTGTGTGATCTCCAGGCCCTCCTTCAACTACTTCCCTCAGGCTACTTGACCCCAAACTCTGAGAGCGATAACTCTGACTCCACAGATGCTCCACAGTGGAGACTTCTATAGGCTTGGTTTTGACCCTTGGGGATGAGATACAGTTCTTCCCAGGATTCAGTCAGGTCAGCCTGGGTAGAGATATTGGCTCCCCATGTGACTTCCAGGACTATTGCCCTGTGACTTCCAGGCCTAGCATCAACCACTTCCCTCAGGGCTATGCACCCAAAATCACAGGATACTAGTTCTGACTTACATGATGCTCCGATATGGTGGAGACTTCCACAGGCTTCATATCACCCATGGGGCTCGGTACAGTTCTTTCCCTGGATTCAGTGTAGTCATCCTGTGTAGAGATGCTGGCCTCCCCCTTGCCCCCAAGACAGACAGCTGTGTGACTTCTGGACCCAGCTGCAACCACTTCCCTCAGGGCTAGGTGCCCACACTCACAAGAAAGATAGCTCTAAGTCCACGGATGCTCCAACAGTGTGGAAACTTTCATAGGCTTGGTTGTGAACCAGGGTGCTGAGGTACAATTCTGACTCAGGATTCAGTGCATTCTGCCTGGGCAGACATACTGGACTTACCTGTGACTTCCAGGCCTACTACACTGTGACTTTCAGACCTATTACCCTGTAACTTCCAGGCCAAGCTTCAATCACATCATTCAGAGCTAGCTGACCCAAACTCACAGAGATGATGACCCTGACTCCCCTGATGCTGCCCAGAAATGCAGTCATCCATTGGCATTTTTGTCAGCCAGTGGGCCAAAATAAAAAGCTTACCCAGGATTTGGTGTACTCAGCCTGGGTAGATCATCTGGCATTCCCCTGTGACTTCTAGTCCTATTATGTTGTAACTTCCTGACCCTGCTTCAACCACTTCCTTCAGAACTAGGAGCAACTAACTCACAGGGATGACACCTCTGACTTCTGTGATGCTCCCTCAGGGTGGAGAGTTCCATTGGCATGATTGTCACATAGGGGGCTAAGGTGCAGTTCTTACCCAGGACTCAGTGCAGTCAGCCTGGGGAGAAATGCTGTCCTCTCCCCTGTGACTTCCAGGCCTGTTATCCTGTGACTCCCATGCCTATTCCCCTGTGACATCCAGGCCCAGCTTCAACCACTTCCTCAGACTAGGAGTTTCAAACTCAAAGGGATATCTGTGCCTCTGAATGCTCCCACTGTGTAGAGTTCTAGAGGCTTGGTTGTCAGCCAGCAGCGGAGGTACAGTTCTTTTCAGAATTCAGTGGAGTCAGCCTAGTAAAGATGCTGGGCTCCCCACTGTGACTTTCAGGCCTATTACCCCTGTGATGTCAGGAAAATTGTCCTGTGACTTTCAGACCCAACATCAACCACTTCACTTAGGGCTAGGAGCCCCAAACTCACAGGGATAATAGCTCTGACTCACGTGATGCTCCCATATGGTGAGAGCTGTGCAGGCTTCATTATCACCCATGTTGCTTAGGTACAATTGTTATCCTGTATTCAGTGTAGTCTGCCTGTGTAGGGATTCTGCCCCGTGACTTCCAGGCCTATTTCCAGTTGACATCCAGGCGATTACTAAATGACTTCCCATCCCAGCTTCAACAATTCCTCGGGCTAGAGCCCAAAATCACGGGATAATAACAGTAACTCTGCTTGCACCCTACAGTGTGGAGACTTCCATAGGCTTGGCTGTCAGCCAGAGGGATGAGTTACAATTGTTACCCAGGATTCAGTAAGTTAACCTGTGTAGAGATGCTGGCCTCATCCCCAGCACCCCGTGACTTTGAGGCCTATTACCGTGTGACTTCTAGGCCCAGCTGCAACCACTTCCTTCAGGGCTATGAGCCCCATATTCACAGGGTAGATTGCTCTGACTCCATTGATGCTCCCACAGTGTGGAGACTCCAGTGAGGTTGTCAGCCAGGTGGCTACGCTACAGTTCTTACCCAGGAGCCTCCCCTGTGACTTCCAATCCTACTACCCTGTGACTTCCAGTCCCATTACCCTGTGACCTCCAGACCCAGCTTCAACCACTTCACTTAGAGCTTTGAACCCAGACTCACAGAGCTGATAACCCAGACTCCTGATGCTGCCCAGAGATGTAGTCATCCATAGGCATTTTGTCAGCCAGTGGGCCAAAGTAAAAAAAAAAAAATCCCATGATTTAGTGTATTCAGTCTGGATAGAGCTTCTGGCATTCCCATGTGACTTCTGGGCCTATTACCCTGTAACTTCCTGGCCCAGCTTCAAACACTTCCTTCCAGGGCTGAGCAACATACTCACAGGGAGGACAGCTCTGACCCCTGATGCTCCAATGGGTGGAGACTCATAGGCTTGGTTGTCAACCACTGGCTTAGTGTTCTTCCTGTGATTTAGTGGCCAGCCTGGGTTTCAGCCACTTTCCTCAGGCTAGAGCTCCAAACTCAGAGGGCTGATATCTCTGCCTTCACTGATGCTTTGATAGCGTAGAGTTCCATAAGCTTGGTTGCCAGTCAGGGGGAGAAGTTCATTTCTTACCCAGGATTCAGTGCAGTCAGCCTGAGTAGAGATACTGGCCTCCCCTTTGTCTTTCAGGCCTATTATCCTTTGACTTCAAGGCCTATTACTCTGTAATTCCAGGCCAGCTTCAACCACTTCCTCCAGGACTGCTTAGCCCCAAACTCACTAGGGATGATAGCCCTGTCTCCACAGATGCTCCCACAGTGTGCAGACTTCCATAGGCTTGATTGTGGCCCGGGGGCTGAGGTACATTCATACCCTGGATTCAGTGCAGTGAGCCTGGGTAGAGATGCTGGCTTCCTGCTGTGAATTCCTGGCATATTATCGTGTGACTTCCATGTCCTGCTTCAACCATTTCCTCAGGCTAGGAGCCCCACACTCACAGGGAAGATAGCTCTGACTCCACTGATGCTCCCACGGTGTAGAGACTCCCATAGGCTTGGTTGTCAGCCAGGGGGCTGAGGTACAGTTTTTACCCAGGATTCAGTGCAGTCAGCCTGGGCAGAGATACTGAGCTAACCTGTGACTTCTAGGCCTACTACCCTGTAACTCTGAGGCCTATTCCCCTGTGACATCCAGACCTAGCTTCAACCACTTTCATCAGGCTAGGAGCTCCAAATGCACAGGGATGATATCACTGCCTCCACTGTTGCTCATACAGTGTAGCGAGTTCCATAGGGTTGGGGTATCACTACGGGAACTTAACACTATGTGGATACCGAGCCCATATACCAAATAACAATGTATTTCCCCGATGGATCGCCAGCCCGATGGTAAAAAACCTGACACGCAAACTGTAATGGACTTGGAGTTGGTTGTATTAATTTATGGGGCATGGAGCAAAGCCACCTCAACAAGCATTGTGGGGGTTGGAGCCCTCACCCATGAAAATGCCATAACTGCGGAGTTCTGCTTTCATTGTCAGGCTGGCGATCTATTGGGGAACTGCTATCGGGATGTCAAGCTTGGGATCCTTGGTATCGAGATCCCGAGTGTCGGCATTCTGTAGTAGATCCAGGCTTGGTTGTCAGCCAGGGGGTGAAGTACAGTTCTTACCCAGAATTCAGTGCGGTCAGCCTGAGTAGAGGTACTGGTCTACCCCCTGTAACTTCCAGGCCTATTGCCCTGTGAATTCAAGGCCTATTACTGTGTGACTCTCAGGCCCACCTTCATCTGCCTCCCTCAAACTCACAGGAATGATAGCTCTGACTCCACTGATGCTCCCACGTTGTGGAGATTTCTATATGCTTTGTTGTGAGCCTGGGTGCTGAAGTAAAATTGTGACCCATGATTCAGTGGATTCAGCCTGGGTGAACATTCTGAGATCCCCTGTGACTTCCAGGCCTGTTACCCTGTGACATCCAAGACTTTTGATCTTTGATTTCCAGGCCCAGCATCAACCACTTACCTCAGGGCTTATGAGCCCCAAACTCACAGGGTTAATAGCTCTGACTCCTGTGATGCTACCATATGACAGAAACTTCCACATGCTTAATTGTCACCCGGAGGACGAAGGTACAATTTTTACCCTGGATTCAGTGCATTCAGCCTGGGTTGGGATGCCCCCCCACCATGAGTTCCAGTCCTATCACTGTGAGACAAGGATAGGCTCCTTGTGCATCAGTGACAAGTAGGGGAGGGCAGAGATGGGCAGATTGGATGGCCCACAATGGTCCTTTTCTGCTGATACATTATTATGATACTATGATAAAGGCCCGATTTTTCTACGGCACTTTGGAGCAAAGTTCTATGGCAGGGTTCTCATTTGCCGCAGAACTTCTGCAGCGGTGGACAGTTATTTCTGCAGCATAAAACTGTCGCACTATTCTGCTTATTTTTATATATTTATTTTGGTTTTTCTCCATATTTATCATTTTCTGTGTAGAGTCAAGCATTTATATTTTAACATTCATCCTTTATCAGTTTTAAAAAAAAGGACTAAACAACTCTGCCCACTCGGGGTGGTGTGGTACCGACAATGACAAAAAAGGAAAGAGACTTAGGTAATCAGATTGGAAGACCTAAAGATATCCAGGCATTGTGACAGGGCAGTTGGGAGGGCTAGTGGGATGCATAGGAAAGGGTATCACCAGCAGAAAAGGGAAGGGGAATTGCCCCATATAGATCTCTAGTAAGACCCCATCCCCAAGGATGTAGACAGAATGTGGGCAGTGCGGAGGAGGCTACCACAGTGGTGCAGGATGTGCATCAAAAACCCTAAAAGGAAGGCTGAAGGAGCTCAATATGTTCACACGGCAGGAGATGAAGGACAGGGTGGATTTGAATCTAAAGACCTTTATTTAATATATATATATTTATTGTCCTTTTGAACTCAAGTTTCTAATAAATCTTCTCACAACTAAGTATATGTCCTCTTTGTTTTATTGGTACTGTGAAATTAAAATGTCACATTCACTGCACCACCTTCGCATATCTTCATGAGAGTTATGATGGCTCATTAATGCCACACACATCATATCAATACTGCATTGCCTAGAACACCAGACAAGCCTTACACATCAACAGCATGCTTTTTTGATTGAATTTGGCACATGCACACACCCAGAAAATAAGCCTTTTCAAATATTTCATACATTTATTTTTACATCACAATGTTTGTTCAGTTGATTCATTTGGCATACACACAGCAACACCATAGAAAGGACCCTTAGCCACAACATGGAATATTTTAAGCTGAAATTACACACACACACACACACGCACACATAACATAAGCATTTTATTCAGTTTCATACATATTTTATTTATATACATTCAATTTTATTTTACACTGGAGTAGACCTGCCTGTTTTGTTTTTTATTCACCAGCAACTGGATCTAGCCAGAGAGTCATGGAGGGCTTCAGGTAAGTAAAGGGGAGAGGGTGCTGTTTACTCTGGCCGGAGGTCAGCCAGCCATAATAGGGCAAGACAGGGACACATGTCCTCACGTAGTTTTCAGCCATTATGAACGCTGATATGAATTTTAGGGAAGTTGCCATTACTGAATCAATGCTGCAACTTCAGTGTGCATCTTAGTGTGTCTGATTTGTCCTGTCCTGACCGACACCACAGCCCATGCTGGGAGCACAGATTTTAACAAGAGCAATGCCCTCCATGGCTGTGCTTAGCTCAGCTAGGATTTAACATGTAAGTGAAGCCTCAGTGGCTCTGCAGGGCTCCAACCCACCATACATGGGGAGAATGCCATTAAAAAAAAATCACGTCCCCACCTAAGGTGCACCATCCCTGCTGGGGACACATTTATTGTATTTAATTATTTTAATAATAATGCCCTCCTGGGCTGAATTGTTTTAAAATAATGATGTAATCCTTGTGGCAGAGACACTAAACATGGAATTATGGACTCGGTAAGCACCTCCATGGCTCCGTTCCACTTCTGGTGGGAAACAAAAAGGTTTTCATTTTACCTGAACTTCTCAATAATTCAGCCAAGGGAACATTTCTAGTAAATAAACTTGTCACTGGCAGGATGGTACCAGCCAGGATGGCATGTGAGTTTTCTTTTTATGTAAATTTCTGCATCTTGGGATGCCAAGCCAAGTTATACATTTTTAAATAAATACAGGGGACACTTTAGTAAATTCAGTTTTTGTTAATGCCCTCTTGGCCAATATATATTTAAAAATACCAATGCCATCCTGACCAGAGACCAAGAAGAGAAATTACTAACTTAGTGTAAACCCTTCGTGGCTCGGTCTCATTATTGTTGGGACACAAAAAGATTTTCATTTTACGGGCACTGTAAGGTCCTTAGTCCTCACCTAGGAAAAACTCTGGGGCTCTTTAACTTTTACTACCTATTGATTGATTATGAGGTTGCAACACTTTGTACTCAAACAATATTTATACATCAGTTCAATTATATATTTCAATTTTTTTTTCAGTTTAAGCAGTAAGCTGTAAGATGAGGTTACATCTGCATTAATTTTCTAATATGCAATAAAGCATAGAAATAAAAATACTACATGTTAAACAAGACGGGACCATATACTTTTTAAACAATAGCCACACCTCCCATATAAAAAACTCAAAATGCTACCAATGCTAAAATTTAAAGATCTATGAAATAAAGCACAAAGAAAGTCTCTATGACAAAAGCATGGGCTTATTTCATTGAACCGAGAGGGAGAGTACTACCTACAATCTTAGACACTAGCTTTGACATGAAGTAGGTCGGTTCTGAAGACATAAAGCAGCACTGAGCTACATGCTAAGGAAACCAGTGCACCCTTTATTTCAGAAATGTTTTTTTTAAAAAGCACACTTACAGATGTATACTGCTCAAAGGCAGAGTGGAGAGTGCGAGAGATGAACGTCGATGACTGAACTGGTTTTACAAGAACTTTGTCTTCTCTTGCACTCTCTGCGCTGCTTTTAAGCAGCATATATCAGGGAGCTGTTTTACTTTTTATTATTATGTATTCTATCTAAATATATATTGAAGTAGGGCTTTCAGAAAGGAGAGCCAAGGAGGTACTTACTTTGAGTTACTAATTGCTTCTAGTACCGGGTCTCTGGTAATGACAGCATTACCATTTCTAAAATAATTCAAAACACGAGGGCATTATGAATATGATGAAATAAATTAGCAAGGTCAGCCCGGGGTGCCAGCATTTGGTGGGGGGGGATATAACTGAAATGTTTGTGTCTTCACAGCACTCCAACCCTGCATACCTGTGCATAATTTTGGAAGAAATACACTTTTACATCCCCAGCAGCACTGACTGCTTGAATGCAAACATCAAGTTACAACGCACAATAGGGCTAAAAAGCACTGCACGCTTTTCTGTTTTCATTCTGTAGTGTAATCTGTACTGTAGCAATACTAGCAAAGTCTGGGACAGGATACCATGTGGCGACAATGACAAAAAATAACTTAGGCTCACTTCATTGATGAAGTTGACTCATTAGACATTAAATGATTGCCCATTTGCTCAAATAATTTTATTACCCATCCACCAGCCACCACGGCATGGCCGGCCTGCTTACCTTATGCCCTGGGTGGTATGGTACCTCAAGTCCCATCTGTCCTGACTGCTAGTCCCTTCACAAAATCACTGGCATTTTGCTCAGTTACCAATGCTGCCCATCCAAACTGTTGACAATTTAAAATAATTTCAGATGGCCATAGAACCATTGAGGACCCCAGGATTAGAGGAATACCAGGAGGAACAGGTAGGACACAAGTCGTTACTTTATTTGCGAAGACATCCTCCTGTCGGTGATGCACCCTGAGCAATCGATTCCCCTATACTGGAAACTATAGAGGCATTCGCAAATTCTCTGGCTATAAATTTAATATGAATAAAACAGAAATAATGTATTTAAAGACAAATAAGGAGGAGAGGAGAATTCATGGGGCTTAAGAAGTGTGAAGGATACCTTCACTTACCTGGGAATAAAGGTGGGCAGAGACTTACAGGGCTGTATAAATTGAACTATATACCCATTATAGAAACAATTCTTAAGGACCTACACAGGTGGAGAGTCCTGCCCATCTCATGGATGGGTAAGATTAATTTCTAAAATGAATGTGCTACCAAGAATTTTATATGTAACACAGATGTTACCCTAGGATTAAATAAGAAAGACTTAAAACAATTGGAGCGGGGATTTACCGACTATATCTGGCAGGGCAAGAGGCCAAGGATTAGTCTAGCAAGATTAAAGGCTAATAATATGAAGGAGGGATTAAATTTTCTGGACATTAAAGGATATTATTTGGCCACACAATTCCGATATATCCACAATTAGATCAATAGAGGTGAAGCGGCAAACTGGCTAGACTTAGAAGAAAAAGATAGCCCAGGGAGAATCTCGGCGTATCTAGGAGAGAATGGGCTAAGAGCTTATAAAACTATGGTAAACCCCAATCCACTTGTATTGGCCAGCTTGGAAGCATGGAGAGAGATGAAAAAAATGACAAAACATAACTTATGTCAATCCTCTCCTTGTACCAATAACCAACAACCCAGCTTTCTTGCCTGGGTTAGAAGATGAGGGGTTTGTGGAGTGGCAGAAAAAAGGGATTTGGTGTATAGGTGACTTAACAGAGAGAGGGGAGCTATGTACTTTTCAAACCATCCAAAGTGCTTTAGATGTCCCTTCGTCTCACCTATTCAGATACTTTCAGATAAGGAATTACTGGAAAAAGTTAGGTAGAGCAATAGACCTGGAACCCTCTATGTGAGAAACTGAGAGACTAATTATGGGGGCAAGGGACCATGAAAAAGGACTTATTGGGAGGGTAGCAACATTTAATTGATCCTATTTTCAGGGAGAAACACAAAATGTCAAACAAAAGTGGGAACAAGATCTTCAGCTGGGGATCTCGAGTGAGAACTAGGAGATGATTCTTGGCACTCACATGGGCTTGCTCCTACTCAACAAATGTAATGAACTACAATACAAGTTCTTACACAGACTGTATTGTCCCCCAAGCATTATGCATAGTTTTTGCCCCTTTGTGGGAAATGTGAAGGAGCCAGAGGTACAATTATCCACTATTACTACTGGGACTGCCCAGAAATCCAACAATATTGGAAGGACATCTAGGAAGAACTTAATAAAAAGGTGAGGGGGGGATAAATAGTGAAATTCTCCTCATGCTCTCTGCTGCTGATCAGGATGAGGAAGAATGGAGTTTATATCCCAGATGGATCAGAATCCTCCTGGTCATTGCTAGACAGGGGATACAAAACTTGTGGATAACAAACCATACCCAGCATCTCCCAATGGAAAAACTTAACCACTAAAGCCTTGTCCATACTATACCACTAAAACCCTGTAAGCAGTTTCAAGCCGTTACAGATAGTAACTCGTACAGTGTGTCTGCACTGCGGTGAACCGTCATGATAATGGTTTGAAACCGTTACAGGCCGGTCCACATTGTGGTGGCGATGTGACCGTTATGGTTGGCACCCTGTCCCCACAATGCCGCTCATGCTGCACTGAGGGCAATGCTGGGGCTACATGCTCATGCGTCCAGACTACAGCTGGTAATGTTACAGGAGAAGAACCGTTTCATAACCGTTGTTGAAATCACCTAAGGCCCTGTCCACACTACATTGGAAAATGCCCGGCTGTAACGCGTTACAGAGTGCCTATAATGGTACCGTAACGGCTAAGCGCTACACTCAGTAACGCTATAGCAGGCGTTAAAACTGTTGTGGAAACCTGTTGGGAGGTGGTTTCAACAACGGTTTCTATAACGCTTGCAATGCTGTAACGCTACAGAGTGCTGTGTAAACTGACACCCATGTAGCCCCAGGTCCCCTCATGCCCGCCAATATACCACAATGCCGTGCAGCAGCTTGATGATGCCAGCGTCCAGCACAGGAGGCAACCAGGGAGAGGAGCACACAGCACCACAACATGGTGTGTGATGTTCCACGAACGGAGACATGGGAGATGGGCACAGATCAACTACGTGTGAGGTGTCAGGATGTCAGGGTACTGCACGGGGTGGTTAAATGCAGGTACATGCTATGTCATCTGTTTGCCTCCGGACTGTATCAGTGCAACTACGTGTATGTGGATATGAAAGCTCCATGCTCTGGTATGATTATACTCAACATCACTGTCTTGATGCATTATAAATACATGTCTGTTGCACATGCATCTGGGTAGTACACCATTACCATCCCAACTATTGCAATCTGAACCTGTAGTGATGGTCTGAATATGATGGAATGGTGACTTTACATGCACCCAGTGTGTACTGAAATACTTTGTGAGTGTAATGGACCAGTCGTCGGGCGTATGTGTTTCGGTAGGAATGACCCAACAGTATGCCGCAATGCAGGCACTCGGAGGTGGGATATTAATATTGAACGGTATATGGTAGGTATTGGTACTAGACCTAACAGACAACTGCCGCGGCTACATAGAGGTCGCTTCGCCTGCTGCCCCTTAACACCCTCGCCCTCCCAGGCTGTAATGCCCATCGTATGTCACAATATGCCTGTCCATGTGTACCGGTAGTGGCGCTCATAACAGCCATGGTTAAAACGGACAATGTGACATCCCTCAAACCTCACAGATGAGGAGCTGTGACTCCCCGCCACTGTACATAAGTCCCGTACAGGTGTGGTTCAACACTGTGACATGGCCGCCGATCGTGGGGGATCAGTACATGGGGACGACTACACAGCTCTGATCCACACCCCTGCCTGATGGGCCACTGTACGCCGGGTCACACGTGTTTTCCCAGCATCCAGGACCTGGGATGGCTGACACGGGTGGAGGGTAGGGGGCAGGCTTGGCATGCAGCAGCTGTGGCCAGGGACAGGGTGGGTTGGGGGCAGACTGCGGGTAGGCAGGGACCAGCGGGGGTGGACTGGGAACCAGACCCACATCCCGCACAGTGCTCCCCTGGACACCATGCCCGATATGATCTGTATGTCCCTGCACCACATATCCTGCAGGGGCATATCGCCCAGCACATACAGTACTGGAGTGGGGTGGTGCCAGGGCAGATTACTGGGAGTGGGTCCATGGGATGTGGTTGGGCAGCTGCAACATGTCATGGACCCACTGCAGCCATGGGACATCTTGCAGTACAGTCCGTCGCAGCAAGTGAAGGCATTGCACAGTCCGGCACCCTTCTGTGGTGTGGGGCGCTTCTGCACTTCTGTGCTGCTCCACTGCCATAGGCACATGGACGTATGGTGCAGTGTGGAGTGTGCCTAGTGTCAGGGACTGCAGTGGAGGAGCCACTGCAGCACCGTGCAGCCGTGTCCCACACCACAGGAGAGCACCATACTGTTTATTGCCTACACTTCTGGATCATGGCCTATCTGCAGGATGTCTGGTGGCAGCATGTATTGGTGCCTGATGTTTTTGGGGGGGGCAGTGCCCCAAGCAGCCCACTACACAAAACATGCTGGATGTTCTGCTGCCAGGACATTGCACTGTGGCTGCCGCACCCAATACTACACCATGGCACTATGCCATTCACATGCTTGGCTCTCGGTGGTGATATTGTACTGGGGAGGACATACCAGGAGTAGGAATGGTTCTCTGCATACTGCTGCATCATGGAATATGCCCAGCTCTACATGGGTTGGTAACTGTTTGGGCTCCAGTAGCAGTGTGGACAGGCTGTACTGTTTTGGAACCATTTCCACTTCTAGTGTGGACACACTATGACAGTTTCAGTCTGTACTGTTTTCGGACCGTTTCAGACCTTTCAGGTGTAGTGTGGACGGGGCCTAAGTGGTTTCAACAATGGTTACGAAAATGCTTCCTGCAATGTTACAGGTGTAAACGCAAACCATTGCAGTAATGGTTTGGACCCTCTGTAACATTACAGAGAGGGGGTTTCGGTGTAGTGTGGACAGGACCTTAGACCCTCTCCGCTGACAGGCTGACATATGCCCTCAGGGGAAAGGAAGAGACTTTCCTGGATACATGGGGGGGATTCCTATGCACCCTATCCCCTGGCGAGATAGCTGTTCTACAGGAAGGAAGTTTAATCTGAGAATATTAAATACACGAGACATTTATCAGAAAGCATACAATCCTTTATCACACCACCTCTCTACGGATGCTCCATAACTATTGAACTCCTAGATGCCTCTAGATAACAAAGAACACAGGACCAGTCATATAACGCCTGTCCTCCGTGGACTGCACTGGCTGCCAAAACAGTGGCGGATTACCTTCAAGGTCGGTTTGCTGACATATAAGACCCTACGTGATCAGGGACCTAGTTACCTGCAAGATCTTCTTCATCCCTACTGTCCCTCCTGTCCGCTCCGATCCATCGATGAGGGATTGCTAGAGATTCCAGGGGTTTGTTTAAAGACATCTGGGGCCAGATCATTTAGTTTTATGGTCCCAACCCTGTGTAATTCTCTACCTCATCGGGTGCGAGGTTGCCTGACGGTCCAAAGTTTTAAATTAGCATTAAAAATATATTTGTTTAACCTGGCGTATCCTGATTTTTAAGTATATCTTATTAGTTGATTTTAGGATGTTGTTTTAATTTTATGTATTTGATTTATTTATTGTAAAAGCGCTTTGGTTTTGGAAAGGCGCTTTTTAAAAATAAAGAATTGCTTGCTTGCTTGATTCCAGGCCTATTACCTTGTAACTTCCTGGCCCTGCTTAAACCACTTACTTCAGGGCTAGGAGCAACTAACTCACAGAGATGACAGCTTTGGCTCCCCTGATGCTCCTTCAGGTTGGAGACTTCCATGTGCTTGGTTGTCACCCTGGGGGCTGAGGTGCAGTTCTTATCCAGGATTCAGTGCAGTCAGCCCGGGTAGAAAAGTTGGCCTCTCCCTTTGACTTCCAGGCCTATGCACCTGTGACATCCAGATCCAGTTTCAACCACTTCCTTTAGGTCTAACAGCGCCAGACTCACAGGGATGATATCTCTGAGTCCACTGATGCTCCCACAGTGGGTAGACTTCCATAGGCTTGGTTGTCAGCCAGGGGGTGAAGTACAGTTATTACCCAGGATTCAGTGCAGCCAGCCTGAGTAGGGATACTGGCCTCCCAACTGTGACTTCAGCCCTATTACCCTGTGACTTCAAGGCCTATTGCCATGTGACTTACAGGCCCAGCTTCAACTGGTTCCCTCAGGGCTCGCAGCCCCAAACTCATGGGGATTATAGCTCTGACTCCACTGATGCTCCCACAGTGTGGTGACTTCCATAGGCTTAGTTGTGAGCCAGGGGAATGAGGTACAATTCTTACCCAGGATTCAGTGGAGTCAGCCTGCATAAAGGTGCTGAGCTCCCCCCCTGTGACTTCCAGGACTATTACCCTGTGACTTACAGGACTATTGCCCTGTGATGTCCAGGCCTAGCATCAACCACTTCCCTCAGGGCTAGGACCCCAAACTCACATGGATAATAGCTCTGACTTCCATAATGCTCTCAATAAGGTGGAGACATCCACAGCCTTAATTGCCACCCATGGGGTTGAGGTAAAATTCTTACCCTAGGTTCAGTGCAGTCAGCCTGAGTAGAGATGCTGGACTCTGCCATGTGACATCCAGGCCTGTTACTCTATGACTTCCCGGCTCTGCATCAGCCAATTCCCTCAGTGCTAGGAGACCCAAAATTACAGGAATGATAGCTCTGATTCTACTGATGCTCCCACAATGTGGAGACTTCTATAGGCATGATTGTCAGCCAAAGGCATGAGTTACAATTCTTAACCCAGGATTCAGTTCTGTCAGCCTGTGTGGAGATGCTGGCCTCCCCTCGTGACTTCCAGGCCTATTACTGTGTGACTTCCAGGCCCAACTGCAACCACTTCCTTCAGGGCTTGGAGCCCCATCCTCACAGGGAAGATAGCTCTGATTCCACTGATACTCCCACAGTGTGGAGATTTCCATAGGCTTGGTTGTCAGCCAGGGGTGGAGGTACAGTTCTTACCCAGGATTCAGTGCAGTCAGCCTGGCCAGAGATACTGGCTTCCCCTGTGACTTCCAGGCTTACTACCCTGTGACTTCCATGCCTTTTACCGGTAACTTCCAGGCACAGCTTCAACCACAACACCCAGAGCCAGGAGACCCAAACTTACAGAGGTGATAGCTCTGACTCTCATGATGCTACCATATGGTGGTGACTTCCACAGGCTTCATTGTCACCCACGGGGTTGAGGTACAATCCTTACCCTGGATTCAGTGCAGTCAGCCTGGTTAGAGATGTTGGCCTTCCCCTGTCACTTCTAAGCCTATTACCGTGTGACTTCCAGGCCCAGTTTCAACTGCTTTACTCGGGTCTAGCAGCCCCAAACTCACAGGGATGATAGCGCTGACTCCACTGATGCTCCCACAGTGCTGAGACTTCCATAGGTTTGGTTGTGAGCCAGGAGGCTGAGGTACAATTCTTACCGAGGATTCAGTGGAGCCAACCTGGATGGAGATGCTGGGCTCCCCCCTGTGACTTCCAGGCCTACTGCCCTGTGACTTCTAGGACTATTGCCATGTGACTTCCAGGCCCAGCATCAACCACTTCCCTCAGGGCTAGGAGCCCCAAACTCACAGTGATAATAGCTCTAACTTCCAAGATGATCTCATATGGTGGAGACTTCTACAAGCTTCATTGTCACCCACAGGGATGAGGTACAATTGTTACCCTGGATTCAGTGGAGTCAGCCTGGGTAGAGATGCTGGCCTCCCCTCTGTGACTTCCAGGCCCAGCTGCAACCACTTACCTCAGAGCTAGGCGCCCCATACTCACAGGGAAGATAGCTCTCACTCCACTGATGCTTCTGCAGTGTGGAGCCTTCCATAGGCTTGGTTGTCAGCTAGGATAATGAAGTATAATTCTTACCCAGGATTCAGTGCAGTCAGCCTGGGCAGAGATACTGGCCTCCCTTGTGACTTCCAGGCCTACTACCCTGTGACTTCAAGGCCTATTACCCTGTGTCTTCTAGGCCAAGCTTTAACTGCTTCACTCCAAGCTCTTGAGTCCCAAGCTCACAGAGATGATAGCCCTGACTATCCTGATGCTGCCCAGACATGCATTCATCCATAGGCACTTTTGTCAGCCAGTGGGCCAAAGTAAAAACTTATCCAGGATTTGGTGTACTCAGCCTGGTAGAGCTGCTGGTATTCTCATGTGACTTCAAGACCTATTACCCTGTAACTTCCTGGCCCAGCGTCAACCACTTCCTTCAGATCTAGGAGCAACAAACTCACAGGGATGACAGCTCTGATTCCTCTGATGCTGCCTTAGAGTGGAGACTTCCATAGGTTTGGTCGTCACCAGGGGGCTCAGTTGCAGTTCTTACCCAGGATTCGGTGCAGTCAGCCTGGGTAGAAATGCTGACCTCTCCCCTGTGACTCCCAGGTCTATCCCCCTGTGATATTTAGGCACAGCGTCAACCACTTCCCTCAGGCTAGGAGCTCCAAACTCACAGGGATGACATCTCTGCCTCTGCTTTTGCTCCTACAGCATAAAGAGTTCCATAGGCTTGGTGAATCAGTATGGAATGCCGAAACTCAGAATCCTGACACACTGGATCCCGAGCCCGATATCTGACAGTGCATTTCCCCAATGGATCTCCAGCCTGACATTGGGAAGCCTGACTCCTATACTTGCACTGACCCAGAGTTAGTTATATGAAATTAGGGGGTGCGGGGGCGAAGCCATCCACGACAGGGTGTGTGTGGGGCAGATCCCCCTGTCTCCCATGAAAATGTCATAGTTGCGGTGTCGGCCTTTCCACCATCAGGCTGGTGATCTGTCGGAGAACTGCACTGTCGGGATGTCGGGCTCGAGATCCTTGGTGTTGTCATCCTAAGTGTCGGCATTCCATAGTAGATCTAGGCTTGGTTGTCAGCCAGGGGGTGAAGTACACTTCTTACCCAGGATTCAGTGCAGTCAGCCTGAATAGAGATACTGGCCTCTCCCTTGTGACTTCCAAGCCTATTGCTCTCTGAACTCGAGGCCTATTACCATGTGACTTCCAGGCCCAGCTTTTTTTTGTTTATTTCAAATTTTGGATTAATACCTCTGAGCCACAGGGCTCTTTTACAAAGGTTCCAAGTCATAAAGTACACAGTACAAGATATAGTACAAACATGATATGAAACGTACAGAGTTGCAAGGTACACATGTATACATAACTTGCTGGTTACAGAAGTACAAAAAATGCCTAGACAACAGCAACCTCTAAGAAGGTACACAGTGGTCATGAGCAGTGTAGAACACTTTGTTTGCTAACGTTGCTTGAGTGCCATGCAATGTAAGGGTCGCAGCCTGGGATAGGCATTGTCAGGATAAAGGGAGAGAGGTGGGAAGAAAGCAATATGGAGATGAGGGTAGGGGAAGAAGGAATATGTAGAGGAGGAGGGTAGTAGGAGTGGTCACAAATGTGAAATAGGTAGCTGGGGCGCTCGTTCAGGAAGGGCAGTCACAGTGATTTGTCTGTGCTAGGAGGAGGTGGAGGTCTCTTTTGAAAGGAGCAATCTTATCGCAGTCTATCAGGGGGACTGGGGGATCATTAAACCAGAGAGGCCCTCGTACAGAGAGAGTTCGCTGGGCAAAGGTGGTATGCCTAAAAGGGACGTGTAGGACACCCCTTGAGGATCTTCTAGTTACCTTGAAGGATTGAGAGTATTGGAAGATGCTGGCTGAGGAGTTAGTCCAAGTTGGGCCTATTTTCCAAGCAGGTGGCCTGATGTCTGACCCTTTGAATCAGGGGGAACCACCATGTCCCAGAGTAAAGTCTACAGATGTGTGTGAAGTGATCCGCCCCAAGGACCAGTCTGCAGGCTTTGTTGAGGAGTATCTTAACCCTTTTCAGAGCCGTGTCTGTGGTGGCATTGTAGATGATAAGTCCATAGTCAATTGTGGACAAAATAGAGCTCCTTGTTACCAGGTTCAAGGCGTCATAGAGAAAGATAAGACTATTTTTCCACAGGAATAAACTTTAGGACTGCAAGGCAGTATTTATCAAAGTTGTCCTGTAACTACCCTGTCAAGACTATTGACAAGACAACCAACCCAGTCTGCAAGCCTTTCTATCCAAAAATCCCAACCCTTCTTTACATCCTTGATGTATTGAGAAAATCTAAAGAAGAAAAGGACCTGGGTATACTAATTGATCATAAACGTACGTACCAATCACACTGTAATAAATCTCAAAAGCAAAGCAAGTGTCCAGCCTACGGGATCCAGCTCTCAGGGCCTCGCCTTACTAAAACGCATAGGCTCTCCTTGGCTGTGCCTTCACCACTAGATATTTTTAAATGCTATCAAATTCGGGTTGACCTGGATCGGAAAGCTACTGATAAGCTGCATTAATCCAGCAACCGCACTGGCCCCTGGGCTAATTGAGTGGCTCCTTTTTTGAGGTACCATCATGTCGGGCCCTATATGGCCCTTTATACTGCCCCCTTTTCTGCTGATACCAGCTGCCCAGCATTGGACACCTGAACTACCATCATGTTTGGTCTACAACGGCACCTTGTGCTGTATACCACATGGCAACTTATCCTTTAATTGCCTCCGTGATTCCAAGTACCAATACTCGAACCCTGCTCTTGGACCCCACATACCAGTAGTACTTATAACACTCCCCCACCACAAGGCCCACCTCCCACCATGCAGACTTCTATCTCCTCCCTGCCTATTGTGGTAGGGGTACCAGCTCTTGCTACAACAGATTAGCTCTTCTATGGTGGCTACTTTCCAGTCCCTAAAAACATCAGATCTACTAGACGGGAGAAAGGCAGGAATTACAAGCTTATAATTAGTGATCTTAGAAAAATCCTACTTATCCTCCTGCTATGTTCAGGCAACGTAGAACTCAACCCTGCCCCCCCAGAAGCTATTGCTTTGCCAGCAGAACTAGCAAATTTAAAAGGAATAAGCTTCTTGCATATTAACGTATGTAGCCTCCTTAAAAGATAACCTTAATACAAACCTGGGTAAATCATACCTCTCCTGACATACTTGTGATTTCGAAACTTGGCTAGACCCAGCACCACTGATAGAGAAGTAAACATCCAACTATGCCTTGTTCAGAGCTGATAGGCATGCCAGAGGAGGAGGGTAGCTATCTCCGTTAAGAACAAATTTTCTGCCTTCTGCTTATCCGGCATCTGTGTCCAGCGAATTTGAATACCTAATTCTCAAATTGGAAATTACACAGACTACTGCACTCTCGTAAAGGATGCTACAGACCACCGCCTGCTGGCCTACAGCTTGTGTCATATCTAAGTGACAAGTTGGGACAGTGGCTGCCAGAAACTATTATTTTAGGAGACCTCAACTTTGACTGGCTCTTTCAACACAGCTGCCCCCCTTGCATCCTTCTGTGATGAACATGGGCTGACGCAACTTATTACTGAACCAACATGCCCAAACGTGAAGAACTCCAGTAAAAGTACACTTTTGGATGTGCTAATGGTGAGCAAACCTCATCTCTTCTCCCACGCTGATGTCTTCTACTCAGACGCCAGCGACCATTGTTTTATCGCGGGAGTAAGATCCACCAACAACCCAGCACCCATCAGCAAGTTCTCTATGAAGAGATCCAGGCACAACTTCAATGAACATGCCTACCTAAACGAGCTTAAGTACTCCCCCTCAGTGGCAAGATTTCTACCTGGCCAAAACGATTATGTCAGCTTACAATATCTTCCACAACATTCTATCAAGGGCCCTTAATAAGTATGCTCCCCTGATTAAAGTTCGAACTAGGACCAAAACTGTAAATGGTTCACCCTCAGATCAAGTCCTAGCTTCTAGAAAGAGATAAGCTCCGGAAAAAAGCGCGCAGACTGAACACTGCAGAGGACTGGAACCAGTTCAGGAGACTACGAAATTTCTGTACCAAAGCAATCAGAGAATCGAAGGCCACCTTCTTCAAATCCAAACTCGACTTTGCCACAAAGAGCCCAATCAAGCTCTGGAACACAATCAATGATCTGCTAGGCCACTCCCCCAGGAAATTCACTCCCGACCAAGATTACCTCTGGCAACTTGACTATAACTGAAAAGATGGATATACTTGATGCATTCAATAACCACTTTGCTACTGCAGGCATGGCATTTGATAACTCCCCTGCAAACATACTTTGCTCCCAGACTGCCAACCAACTGCCTGAAACTCCGATAGCTTCGCCGCCTTTCTCGCTTCAACCTGCCCCACTGAAAGAGGTAGAGGACCTCTTGCTTCAGTTAGATACTAGAAAAAGTGCTGGGGCCGACACCCCTTGACCCTTACTTCCCCAAAATTGCCTACCACGTACTAGCAATACCCATCACCCACCTTTTTAACTTATCCCAGTCTCAGGGCACCTTACCACCTATACGGAAGACAGCACGTCATACCACTGTTCAAATCAGGTGACCCTGGCGATCTCAATAACTACAGGCCAATTTCTCTCCTTCCGGTCCTGTCCAAGCTCCTAGAGAAAATTGTAAATGCACAGCTGAGGACTCACCTTGAGTCTAGGGGAACTGCTAAATCCTATGCAGTCCGGATTCAGAGCTAAACATAGCACTATCTCAGCCCTCGCCAAAGTTACTAACAGCTGGCAGTGTAATCTTGAGAGCAAAAACTTTATTTGTGCTGTTTTCCTTGATCTAAGCAAGGCTTTTGACACCGTCAACCATAGTCTGCTCCTCTGCTCCCTTCAAACCATAGGTGTGGACCCCTCCTCTCTGCGTTGGTTTACTGACCATCTTACAGGGTGCCTTCAACAAGTTAAAGCCGAAGGAGGCCTGTCCCCCTTAAAAACTCTGCAGAGGGGTACCTCAAGGTTCTATATTAGGCCCTTACTTTTGCAATCTACATTAATAACATCGACTACTGTATAAAAGCCAACATCCATCTGTTTGCAGATGATACAGTTCTCTAGTGAGTCGCCAACACCTGAAGCTGCCTGCAATGACCTACAGTCAGAATTCAACCTTTGCAAAGCCAACTCCTCCAAAAAAGCTACTCCTTAATGCCAAAAACTAAAGCGATGGTCCTCTCCCTTTTATCCATTACAGCTAACCCTGTGTCCAGTGGGACAGTTCCCCAAATTACCACAGTTCTAGGTGAAAACTAGAATTTGTTACAAAATTCAAGTATCTGGGAGTTTGGATAGACCAAAGACTCTCCTTCATTGAACATATCGAGGACTCACTAAAAGCGACTTCGGCAAAGGCTTGGACTGTTTTTTAGAATCAACCAATTTCTCACCAGAGATGCCAAGAAACAACTGGTCCAATCCATTTTCCTGTCATTGGTTGATTACGCTGATTTCCTCTACAGCCAATGCCCCAACTCTTACATGGCTAAACTGGACACACTCTACCATTGAGCACTGAGGTTTATAACGGGACTCCCCTTTGACACGCATCTCTGCACCCTATATGCGGCAGTGGGGTGGACATCACTAAGTTCAGGCGCCACAGAAGCATGAATCTCTGGACCTATAGAGCCATCTCTAATAAGCTGCCTTACTATATCTCCCGCTGTCTTCCCTTGAGTATAATTGGAAATACGCGTTAAGAAGTTACTCAGCTATTACACTTAAAGTACCCAAAGCAAATCCCGCTTCGGCAGGGCAGCCATAAGCTTCGTGCTACCTACCTTATGGAACGATCTCCAAAAAAACCCTCAAATTAAGCACTCTAATCAGTATAAATGCCTTCAAGACACTTTATTTCCGTACAATCAGATAAGTATGTAACTGCTTCACCCACTCAGACCCAGTACCGGTGTCTGCACTGGTATATAGCCATGCCTAGACCCAATTTTAAGTACTGACCCCCCAGCTTGCTCCTCACCAGCCTAATTGTTCTCTCTCTCTTATCGCCCTGTCTTATCAACACTAGGCCCATCCATCCCCTTATTCTTCCTTTCCCAACCTCGGATAGGAGCTCACTACCCTGGGTTGTGACATCCTACCATGCCCCGTACTTCATAGCATTCAATCCCGGGGCTCACACATACTCCTTTTCTCCATCCACCTTCTCTACATCCCGTTTTACCAACTCCTCTCTGTGCACCGTGCCCTCCTAGCCTTTCTTCCCCTACCTCCCTCCCTTCACCTCTACCTGGTGTATATTTTAATTTTTATTTTTTTTCTTCCGTTACTTCCTCCTGCAACCTTAGATAACCTGCTTTATCTTCCTATAGACACTTCTATGTATGTAAATACCGTGTAATCTGTACAATATCTGTATAATTCTGTATAATTCTATGTACATATGAACTTCTTTTTCTTCCTCTCTGTAAAGAGGCAGTATAACGCAGTGGTTTAAGGCTCTGAGCTGCAAATCTGGAGACCTGGGTTTGAATCCCATAGCCCCCACTTGCATATACTGTGTGATCCTGAGCAAGTCACTTAACTTCCCTGTGCTCCCAGGTTGCACCTGTAAAAAAGCTTTCAGCTTAGTGTGTCTCACCTGGTTAAACAATAAAAAAAAAAAAAAAAAAAAAGTATTATCTGTATTGCCTTATAAATACCTGTGTTGACCTGTATATACAATTGTTCATGCTCCACCCAGGTCCATTTTGCAAATGAGCTTCTGCTCAACGATGAATGCCTGTTTAAATAAAGACTTGAATGATTGATTGATTGAAGTGCTATGGAAGATAAAGAGAAATTTCTGGAGCCAAAGCCAGAGCGTGATCGTGCCTCTGTACAGAGCATACGTTAGACCAATACTGGACTATGGGGACCCGGTGTGAGGACCCATCACTAGGGGGAATGGCTAACATTGAGAAGGTATAGAGATGGGCCACTAAAATGATACATAGTTTAAAATATGTACCATACGAACAACATTTGGAAAAGCTGCAGCTGATGCCCCTACAGACAAGAAGGGTTAGAAGAGACTTACAATTATGTTACAATGTAATGCAAGATGAGTACATATTAAACTAGTTTAATCTCCAGATCAAAAATGATAAAAAGGGCACTAGGGGACACTCGCTACAGCTACGCCACATTAAATATAACACTAATAGGAGAAGGCTTTCTTTATGCAATGAGTGGTGGCACCGTGAAATGGCTTACCGGAGGAAATTATTTGTTCAAAAAATAAGGCCCAGTTTAAAAAACAATTAGACTCCTATATAATGGAAGGACATGCACTAGCCTATTATGGGTGAATGGAAAGAGGCCGTCATGGGCTGTACTAGCCTCCTACACTCCTAAAATTCTTAGTGTGACTCTCAGCATTGATGGAGCTTGACTAGTCAACCAGAAAACTGTCCCAGACAGTGTCTTGCTGATACATGTGGTCACCACTCCACCTCCATCCCAGACAGGCCCCTTCTTAGGGATCTGAGCTAGGCTTTGCCTCCCCAGAGTAATCCAGGAATGAGTCCTCACATAGTGAAGGGGATTCAGCCGACTGGTCTTGTAGCCTTACCCCTCAGAAGACCCCTGTTCCTTCCCTGAGGGGGTCACTGAAACTGAAGGGCAAGCTCTAGTCAGTGCATTGATCTTCAAATTCCTTAAGTGATCCTTGTTGAGCAATCACTCTTTTAAGTAAAGTACTTGATTTTTCAAAACTCTAAAGTCTTTGGAGATCGGGCAAGCCTGGTGGCACTGAGGGTTGAGGTGCTAGATGCCACACCTCGCACCATGCTGGCAACCTGTGTTCGGAAACAAGATCAGGTTACTAGGGGTCGGCCGGTGATCGGGGAGCAAGGAGCTGAATTGAGGTACCGCCAGGCAGACCTCCTCTCCCAGGGAGGATTATGAGTCTCACAGGTTCTTGGCTGCCACCAAGTAAAGGTTTGATGGCAGCACCAAGCCCAAGGGGAGACTCTGCATTAGGCCGGGCTGGGGGAAGGGACAGTCACTGAAGCCATGGGCATGCGTGACCATGTTCTAGGGCCCCAGGACTTAGGTGGGAGGAAACAGAAAAAGGGCAGCAGGTCAGGTTCCATGATGCACGGAATAGATGGTGGAGAGTGGGTCCTCTTGAGGAGTGGACCATAGCCTGCCTTACCTGCCCCGAGGAGAGGAACAAAATATGAGGGGGGGGGGGTCCTTGGAGATCCAATGGGAAGAAGCATAGGAATAATAAGCACCAGAGGCCTTATCAAGGCAGACGGTCTTGGTTAGATGGTACTGATATGTCCATCTCAAATCTGAGCGGATTAAGACCATCAAGATGATGGCTTTGCTCTGTCAGAGGATCATCAAGAAAGCACACACTAGGTCTTAAAGCTTTAGGATCTTTCACAAGGACCCCAGTTCTTTTCTCCCAGCATAGCATCCAACCACAGTTGTTCTACTGGCAGGCCGTTTTTTGGGTTGCTCTCCACCATCACCACCAGTGATGCCTATACCTTCTATGGATCCTAATGCTCCAGTGGTCTGACATATTCTTTTGGCAGTCCAACACCAATAATGGTGCTTTGCAAATCTCCACCCAACAGACTGACTAACCCCTCAAGGGAATCTCTGCTCTGGTATTCAGCTGCTAACAGGTATTGGTTGTCCTACTTATCAGGATGTTGATTATATCTCCAAGGATAGGTTAGGTGATAGACAGTGACAAGGATTTGGAGTCTTCTTCCCACCTCCTAAGCCATATCTCCAGCTCCCTCAATACTCCCCTCAAGGTAATGGTGAACACCAAACATTATAACCACTCCTACCCAACCTTGCCTTTGACACAGTAAAGTACAGTACACTGGTGTACTTCCTTGAAGGTGGGAACAAACTTTAGGAGGACCTGAACAGGGTGAGTGATTGGTCAGACTCCTGGAGTCTTAGATTCAGTGTAACAGAATGCAGGTTGATACTTTTGGGGAGAAAAAACGCAGATAAGATCTGTACACTTCGTGGAGCTCCTCTTGTTTCAGTGGAGGAGGATAAGGTCTTGCAGGGTCATATAGACAAGGGGATAAAAGAGGACAAGTAGTGTGCATCCGCTGTCAAGTTGACAACAGAATTGCTTGCGTGTATCAAAAGGGGGTGATCAGCAAGGCCAAGGAAGATATCCAGTTTTTTTACAAGGTCCCACCTGAAGTACTGCATGCAGTTTTAGACTCCTCAGTACAAAAAGGATGTTGAGGCAGTCAAGAGGATGACATGCAGGGCCATCAAAATGATCAGGGGTATAGAAGAAAAAAGCTATGCAGTAAGACTGGTGAGCCTTACCACACCCATGATGAAGAAAAGGAGGCTGACAGGGGACATGAGCTTAGCTTTTCACTTACAAGGTTAGCAACAAGATTGTACAGATGAGATATTTGATCTGGTTTCCTCCAGTAGTACACTAGGACATGCCTTGCAACTCAAAAATCCAGGTATAGCATTAGGAAGCACTTTTTCTTCCAGAGAGTGATGAACCTATGGAACAGACCACCAGCAGAGAGAATAGACACGAAGACAATACAGGCCTTCAAGATAAGCCTAGATATCTGGCCTGTTGGCACAATGGTAGCGCTAACGCTCATGACACCAGCAATCTGAGTTAAGGAACGAGCTTGGTCATCAGGAACTGGCATGGGGAGGAGGACTGAGCATCCCAGGGGATGTTCTCCTCCTCCATAGAGGGAGAGTTGCCACCCCCACTGCTATAATGCCACCTGGGTGATCTCAGGTGGCAGTACAGTCAGGAGTGTTGTGAGGGGGTAGGATGCAGACCGAGGTCTGGTGCGGCAGCACACCTAGGGGTGTACATGCCTCTTGGATCTCACGTGCCTGCATTCTTGGGGAGGGGAGGAAACAGAAAATGGACCCCCCAGCCAGCCTGATGACAGCCTTTGGTGTATCGAAGGAAGACCAAAACTGGAACCCTTAGGAGCCACCCTGACAAAGAAATGTGCAAGTGTGGGGGGGGTGGGACATCTTCTCCCTCCTTCCATGCCTAGGAGCACTGAATCTGAGGCAGCATAGAGGCAGGACACCTCTAGGGGTCTGGAACTAGGCTTGGACATGGCACCTTAGAGGACCCTGAGGAATAGGCCTGGCTGCGGCATAGAAGGAGGCTTAAAGACAGAATAAAAAAAAGACCTAGATAGATTTCTGCCTACCAAGAGTGTCCTTGGTTACCCTGAGTAGCAGAGTGAGTAGGAAGGTAGTAACATTTTCTTACACAGCATACTTAATTATACATGGCAGTGTTGTTTATTTTCTTTATCATCTTTTCTAATTCAGGCCCTTTCTCCTGTTCTGACTCCCCCAACTCTGTCATCCAACTTCCCAGGGGCTTACCTTCTATCCTCTGCATTTCCCCTATGGCTTGCCCCATGGTGGGGTCAATGCTCTCTCCCATTCTGCCATCCAATTGACCTGGTGTCTCAGGGAGAGGACCCTGCTGTTGGTGCCAAGCCTGTGAAGATTTGGGCCTTTCACACTGCACTGTCTGGCTTTTCCATGCCAATTTTTCTTCCCAGTAGAAATGGACTTGCTGTGCCATCCAAAACGGCCCTGAGCATGCTCCCATGTGCAAGATCTCGACATCCACTACTCCTCCTCCCACCAGTGTAGCAGTCCCTGTCTGCCTTGCTCCCAGCCACCTCTAGGGGCCAGACTAGTGTCAAGAGCCACTTCCCTCCCTCCCTGGAGAACAGTCCCTCAGATGTTCAACATACTCCCCCCACCCAGCTGACCCTGTATCATCCCAAGTTCGATTCCAAACTCTGGCCGATAGTGCCTCAAGCGGCAGCGCTATCGCTGCACTGATTGGCTGGCCATTCCACACAGCTTAGTTGAAGGTTCATCTGGCTGCTATGTTAGCATATAGAGATAAAGGGGGTTTCCTTGAATTCAGAGTAAGTGGTCTTTCATGTTTTTAGGGGCCTTGACAATATGCTCCCCCTCTTCACGAGATTCTTCTGGTGTGGGTGATGAACTTAATCCTAGATAACTTGTACAGTATTCCTTCAAAATGGTCCAGGGTACAAAATGCATGACTTATGAGGAGGGGCTGCAGGACCTCAACATGCACACCCTGAAAACAAGGAGGGAGGGGGGTTATGTGGTAGAAACGTGTGAGTTTGTGGATGGGATAAGCACGGTAGACTACAAGGCCTTATTTGCCTTGCATGCAGACCAGTATGAGGGGAAACTCAGTGAAAATGGCTGGAGGGAACACCAAGAAGGATGTTGAAAAAGTGGTGGACAAGTGGAATAAATACCTGATGAGGTGGTAGAGGCTAAATCATTGGGTAGTGTCAAATTAGGGTGGGACAGGCACATGGCATTAGTTAGAAGGGGCAGGGGCAAGGGGGGAGGTGGACAGCCAAAGGGTCTAAGCAGTGTAATCAGGTAGGATGGGCAGACTAGATGGGCTGATAGGCCTTCATCTACAGGCAGTTTATATGTTTCTGTGTTTCTGGTCTCTGGCAATATGCAACCTTGGTTTCTTGTCCTGGAAAGTGGCTTTTTTGGTGGCCATCACATCTGCCAGATAGGTCAGTGAGCTGTAAGCTCTGGTTTCTGAGCTGCATTTAAACCAGACTTTGTTTTCCATGTCACATGCTCGTCCTTACTGTGGAACAGCAAAATCATCTGGTTGTCATGTGTTTCCTCCTTTTCTACCATCAGAGAACGGAGGAGTTTTGGTTCACCACTACCCGGTTCTGAGTCCATCCTGCTGACAAGCAGACTATCTCATGGTGGATAGTTTTGTGTACTGAGTGCTAATATTATCGGCTTTACACAGGTCACCTTAATTCAGTTTTATTTTACATGTCGTCTTTCATACAGTGCATCACAAAATGCTTTACAAAGGGAAAAGTGAGAACAAGAACGAATACAAGATGCTATTATGATTTACAGTTTAATAGGTAATAGAGGATGTACACAATAGATCCTGCTAACCCTGGACATCCCTATCAGTGAGATTTACAGGGTTGCTACTTGGATGTCCGCACACACTTTCTTGACCCATTACAGCTTAGACCTCCAGGTACCTCTTATCATCCAGACCTGTCAGTGTGGGGAAAAAATGTGGAACAAATATCCAAATTGTGGGATACCCATTTTTTGTATCCCATCTCATGAGTGGGAGAGAGCAGGTGTGGAATGTATAACCTGGGAGTGTCTGCAGGACATGCATAGGATGTCCGCTGGTCCACAGGAGACCTTAGAGACACACTTTTGTATAATATGGGTGGCCTCATACTGCTTCAATTTTTTTCTTACCATCAATTTCTTGTTGGATCGAGAAAATCACCTACGTCGATTTTGGTCAATGTATTTCACATTTCTTTCTTTCTAACTAAATGCTCCTGCATGCGGTCATTTGTATTTTTTAAGCCTCTGCTTTTTTCACTTTGTTGGTGCATTTGCCTGGGCTTCTTGCATATGTGAAGAACTGTGGCATTTGCTAGGGTTTTATCTAGGCAACAAGGAGACATTGCCGAAAAGCTCTTGAAATGTTTTGCAAAAAATGGAGAATGTAAGCAGTCTGTTTCAGTGGCTGCCCTGGTGTCTCCATCCCATTCTACCAGGTTGTCTTCTGAGAAACAACACCAGTTTCCTTACCAGGCAGTCATGTTATTCTGTCTTTTAAGGAACAATCACTGTTTGCTGAGGGACAAACCGAAAAAGGCATCTGCCCAAACACTTAAGTGTCCTTCCCAGTCTGGGTCACCACTGTACTTCAAACAGGATAAGTCTATGGCTGCATCAGCGGCCTCCATCTTTGCCCTTACCATTGCACAGACACCAAGGTCAGGCGCAGACTCCAGCTCTTTTGCTGTCACCAGTGTTCAACCCCTTGCTACACCATGATCACTGGCCTTAATCTCATGATTAATTCTTTCATTCACCTACCAGCTTCTACCATTGACATTAATACAATGGTTGTAGCAGATGTCTATAAATTGTTTCAGCGCTTGCTTCCATCCTTGTCATGGATTACTATGTCAGTGGCCCTGCCTTCCCTGCTATCGCTCCTATTGACGCTAGCTGCTGGTTCTTCAGGGAGTATTACTGTTGCTGACCTTGTGCCTCTGCTGTTGCTGCTTATGCAGCCTGTAGTCCCTTTTCCTCAGTCTGAGTTACAGGAGGATGACTGCGATGCTCTGGACGACTTACTGGGGCTGTTTTCATTGACCTTACTAAGGCCTTTGATCTGGTTGATCACCCTTTGCTCCTGTCTACCCTTCGTAACCTGGGCTTCTCTACTCCTGTTGTGAACTGGTTTAGCAGCTATTTATCTGACAGGACCCAAACCGTGAAATTCAACTCCGCAGTATCTGACAGTACTACAGTCAACACTGGTGTCCCTCAGGGGTCTAACATGGGGCCACTTCTCTTTTCACTCTTTATCAACAATAGTCTGGATGCCCTTCAAACCTGTGCATGTCTTCTTTATGCTGATGATCTTGTTATCTACACCAGCTCTGCTACTGTTGACTGCCTCAACTCATCACTTTCCACTGATTTCGGGAACATTCAAAACTGTCTGGTCGACCATAAATTGGTTCTAAATGCTAAAATAACGAAAACCATGCTCTTAGGCTCTGCCCCAAAACTTAGGGCTTGTCCATCATCCCTGATGGTCAGTGACCATGAGGGGATTAAACTAGAGTCTGTCATGTCCTTTGATTATCTTGGTGTCATGCTAGATCAATCACTAGATCTAAATCTTCGCATTCAGTCAACCTGCAAAACAGTTAATAGTAGACTGAGTGTTGCCTACAAAACCAGCTACATGTTAACACCATCTGCTAAGCTGGCCATTGCCAGGGGGATCCTGCTCCCCAACCTAACATATTGTGCTCCTATCCTTGCGGCTGCCCAAAAATCCTCGTTCCAGAAATGGGACGTCACTTACAACAATATCTGTCGCATCGCATCATCGTCCCCCTCGACTTAAGCATTGTTGTCAGCTCTATAGTGATCTGGGTTGGCTCTCTCCCTTTGCTTCCAGACAATACTATCTTGGCTGTCTGTCTGACTCCATTATCAAGCTTCAAACCCCATCTTCACCTGCAATGCTACTAATTCCCCTCACCTCCTCCCATGGACTGCGATCAGCTAACAAATCATTATTAAAGGTACCTGGGTGTCACACCTCTAAAGGCACTGGGGCATTCAAATATGCTGCTCCTCAACTTTGGAATGCTTTTCCCTTAGATCTAAGTTAGTCTGCATCCCACTGTCACTTTAAAAGTGAGCTCCGACAATATCTATCTCTGGCAGAACCATGTACTTGCTTTGATCCTACTTGACCTGTCTGTAGGTCCGCCATGCCCTCATCCTGATAACCATACTTTCAAAACTCTCCTGTTTCTTATGACTACCTTTCTCACACCCTTTTCTTCTCCCCATACCTCATATCTGACCCTTACCCTTGTCCTCTTTTCTTGCCTCTGCCTTGGCCTCCCTCCACCCCTCCTAGTATACTTGTCCGTCCCTAATTTTCTCCTCCTTACTTTACATTATTTCGCTGTTGCCCACCTCCTGCTATTTCCTCTATTTTAAATCCTCAGGTGTTACATAAATTAAGTTGTATCCTATATTCAACGACACATGCACTATGATTGTTGGTGCCTGATCCTTCCATGCTGTGACACCTGTTCTAATATTTGTTTATTGCCTGTATCTCCTATACTATGTTGTATATGCTATTGTTATTGTTTGCATGTACTGCTCGCTGTTTTTCTGTTATTGATCTGCTGTTGTATCCTTGTTTAAATGGTAACAACTAAGCTCCTGACTTCTGAAATGTTTCTGTATGTTATGTTCTGTACTCTCCTGTGTCGTGCCTGAAAATAGTAAACAAAAACTAAATAAATAAATGCTAACCGGAATAAGAGTAGGATGAGTATGAGCCTAACCTTTTTGATGTGGAAGAAGGTGCTGAATAAGAAGGATACTTTACTATACTTGACTTTGACTATAATTACGCTGTCTCCTCATGTAGTGAGGACAATGTAGTTTATAACACGAGGTTTCCCCAAAGGATGTATATTTTCAGGCTTTGCTCTGCCTTGTTAGGACAAGCTGGGTTTTGCTGTTGAGGAAGAGGACTCCATCAAACTGAATCTGTTTAAATTCTTGGAGGTTCCTACAACCCCGTCCTTGATCATTCCTTCCCCTTGCCTTACATGATGCTACCATGAGTGTTTGGCACAGACCTAGTACTTTACCAGCTGTCCTTCTTAAGTCTTATAAACAATGTTCTGCCCCTTTCACTAAGACTTTTTATACCACCCAGCCTGAAACTGCCTTGATGGTCGCTGTGGTTGCTCATGATAGATCCGAGGCTTCCCACCATGTGAGCTCTGCTGCCTGATAATGAATAAAGAAAACAGTAAGTTATGGGCAAATGGACTTGAAGTATGTCATCTGCCTCACTTAGCCTTGGTATTGCTGATTACCAGGCCTACACAATTAAATATCAGACTAGCCTGTGGAAATCCCTATCTCCTGTGCATGACAAACTGCCTAACGGAGCCATCAAAACAGATCCAGCAGTGTGTTAACTATGGTTTATATGCAGTTAAGCATTTGTTGCACTCTGCTTATGACACTTCTGATGCTTTTACTTGTGGTGCCATCTCTGGCATCTGCCTTTGCAGATATTCATGGCTGCCTGTTGCTGGTCGCACTACCAATGTACAACAGTTGGTTCATAAGTTATAAATATTAGAATCGGTCTCTTTTATAAATATAGGCCCTATCTCCCTCCTGATGCCCTCTGTTTAGGCATCTCTAGCTCCATCCTTTCCCTGGTAGACTATGGCATTGTCACATATGGTGCCGCCTCAGACACTGCCCCGTCCAGCATTAAGCGCTCCCTTAACAAAGCATGCCGGCTAGCTACAGACTGTGATTGCCTTACACATACCTGTGAACTCTATAAATGGTCATCATAGCTAAACTTTCAGGGGTGCCTACTTTATCAGACCTGCTTATTTGCCCAAAAATACCAACTAGGTTAGCCCTCCCCGGCTGCCTCTCTCGTACAAATGTGATCCCCAATGTGGGCCACAAGGCACTCAAACACTTCTACCTTTCACAAGAACCACCATCAGCCAAAGGTCTTTTTGCTACAGGGCGCCACTCTGGATAAACTCCCTCCCTGACACTGCCCTCTCTATTCCCAGGTTGGGGCCTTTTAAACCTGTGCTGCATACCCATATTATATCCAACTGCCACTGTGATTGCACATAAACTCCTCTACATGGGCTAAGTATTTGCTGCAAATTTTACCTCTGACTCTGATTATACGACTCATAATTTACGCATTGTGGTGTAGTTTCTGTCTATGTATTATCCTCATTCTGACACTGTTCTTTGTCTCTGTACTGTATGTTTGCTCTGTATTTTGTCCTCATTCAATGTATGATGCGGAGCCTTTGTAAATGAGTTCCTGACTCAAAGGGTTGTAATTCCTAAACTTATATAAATAAATAAATAAATAAAAGTTGCATTTTCATGGTCAGAAATAATTTGTCCATGATGTGGCACAGACTCTTCAGGATTTTCAGTCCTGTAAGATGATTCTTGGCTCATTAAAGTCCCTTATTTCCCAGCACTCACATGGGCATGATGGCTCTTTTCATATGGGTTCTCATTCTTTCTGTGGATGTGCCCCTGGCTGAACTACCTTTGTGGCCTCCATCCCTGAGCCTCAGCCTTTGGGTGATAACCAATGCCCCTAAGGGTCTACTCACCCTACCCTGTGCCCTGAGATTCCAGTGGGGGGGGGGGTAGGATCTCCCAGTTTCTGACAAAATGGCAACAAATCACATCAGACAGGTGGGTTATGGATATAAGTCAAGAGGATCATGCACTGAAACTGATTGTGCCCCATCTAGTGCATCCTCTGAGAACCTGTCTTTACCCTCCAGCATACTTATCAGTCCTGCTAACCAAAGTCCAGACTCTCTTGGACAAGCAGGCCATGGAGACTGTACCCTTGGCCAAACTGAACCTGGCTTTGTTTTCAAGATACTTTCTGGTCCCCAAGAAAACAGGTGATCTACGTCCTGTCTTAGACCTGGAGATCTAACTGTATACAATTAATTTCATATGGTCAGTCTTCACTCCCATTGCTTTTGCACAAGGATTGCCTCTGTGTCCTGGATATGCAGAACGCATACCTGCATATCAGGACTCTGTGCAGCCACAGACAATACCTGCACTTCTTTCTGGAGGACAGGCATTACCAATTTTGTGTCTTGCCTTTTGGGTTGTCCTCATTGCCATGGGTCTACACCAAGTGATTTGACGTGGTGGCCATGACCCTGCAAAGAAAAGCCATATATATCTTTCCATACTGGGTCAGTTGGCTCTCAAGGCACTGTCCAAGGATGTCGCCTTACAGATGCTGTGCTGGACTCAGCAGCTGTTCCACCAGCTATGGATCTTGGACAATGAATCCAAATTGGTCCTGATGCCCTGCCAGTATCTTATTGGCACAGTTTTGGACATGGCAGTAGCTCATGCCTTCCTTCCAGATCCCCATGCTGACACTATGATTTCTCAAGCAACGCTGATTGCTTCCAGCTGCTGGGTTCTGGCATTGTGCAAGTTACAGCTACTAGACCTGATGGCAGATGCTATAGTTACTGTCTCTATGTCCTGTCTCTACATGTGTCCCATAGTGGATGCTTCATGCACAGTGGGCCCAAGCATTTCAGTCCTTGGACCAGCATATTATGGTTATGGACCCCTTACACAGGGCCTTCTATTTATTTATTCATTTATTTATTAAAGAGTTTAACAAGGAAATACATACTGAGCTGACAACAGCTCATTTCCAGATGAGTCCTGGGGGAGGGGGAGAAAGAGAAAGTTAATTAAATAAGGTAAAATGAAAAAATATAATAAACAAAATCATAAATACTAAAAGACAAAATAGTAACATGAAGGCATCTAGAAAATAAAAACACTCTAAAAATATATACAGATAGAAAACAAAAGTGAAACAGGAAAAGGAGGACAAGACTGGAGAACAGAGCAAAAGAGAAAGCATCAAAGACAGTTGCTGGTGGCAAGACCACGACCACTCCCATCTGCTTCTGGGGTCCCCATTTCTCTATCCCACCCCTCAGACAGTCCTCACCACTGATGCCTCAGGTATGGAATGGGGCATATATGGAGCTCTCCTGACATAGAGTGTCAAGTCATCTCTGGAATGTTCTCACCAAATCAACATTCTGGAGATACAGGCTATTCTTCCTTTCCTCGGGGCCTTTGACCCTCGCATTTAGTGCCATCTATTACTAGTGCAGACAGAAAACATTTGTTTCTAGGGGTATGGAGATAGTTTATTTATCCACACATTGTCATTTCCACTAGAAGTGCTAATTCATCAGAATGTCTTTAAGCAAAGCTCCTTCCACCACCTGGGCGATATATCCTCTGGCTCTGCCCTGTGACATCAGATCTTCCTTTTCACTGGAAGAGTTTGGTCATCTCCTTTGCAACTCCGTGCAATGTAGGGCCTAAATTGGTGAATTTCTTTGGTGAATTTGTTTCTTTTTTGATAGTTTTCAAACCCTTTAGCTGTTTTCCTCAGTTCTGCTCCTGCCTTAGTGACAGGAGATGGAACATGAAAGGTGAAGCCTGCCTCCAGTTTCAAATTTTGCGTCTTGTGCCAACAGAAGGTGTCGCAGATGGACCCACAGGTGTGTTGAGCCTCTACTGTCAAGGGAATAACACATAATGTCAGGGGTTGTAGCCTGTTCCAGTCTATGCTCCCTCCCTTCTTCACTGGAGGATAGCATGGCACAGCTGATCCTCGGATGGTCAGTTGGGACCTGAAGCTATGACCTAAAGACCACAACATGGCCTCCGCTGCAGCGAGATCAGCAGCTCAACTTGTGTCCATGGGAGGAGTGTCAGCAAAGGCTGTGCTGGGCACCTCTTCAACCTCTGCTATGCTTCCAGCTTGGGCCAGCATTGGAGCTTCCTTTACCGGTGAATTCCAGGAAATATGTGAGGCCCTCCAGGCCTTAGAGAGTCCTGCCTGCCATGGCAAAAAGCACAAGAAACACTTTCATTGATCATGGAACCGGAAGAGATCCCGCTCCTCCCGCTTTCTCGACTTTCCTGACCACTTGATGCAGGTCAAGCGCCTGACTTTGACTGAGCTAGAAATGGTTGATGGCCAGGTCACAAGTTTCAAGGTGCCATCATCAGGCTCATCAGCCACAAGACCGGCCAAGCAGTCAATCAAGATATTCTTTGACCCAGTTGACCAGTTGTCAGAGGAGGTCGATTAAGAGTCGATTTCTAAGTCCCTGGTGCTCCTGGCCCTCATCCAGGAGGATGTGGACCGGTCAGTTTCCCCGGTAGGTTCCACTTGGGACTATGGAAACAAGAAAGGTTCACGCACAAGTGGTGTAGGGGATGTTGTGCGGTTGCAGGTTCACCAACCCAAGTCCAGACAGGACTCAACAAGTAGCAGCTGCCCTCAGAAAACTGTAACATGACTTATACTGTGAAGGTGAATATATTTTAGAAAATCAGAGTACCAAAAAAAAAACATGGAGTTAGGAGCAAAAAATTGCTAGTACACCAGTTTTCCCAGCAATTCGCTATGGTGGGCGTTGTCAGGTGGGGGCAGGTCCAAAGCACTGAAGCAATTGGTGTACTAGTCATTTTTTGTTCCTAACACCACATCTTTTTGTGCACTTTGATTTTCTAATAAAATATTTTGTACTTTACAGTATAAGTCATGGTTACAGTTTTCGGAGTGTGGTTGCTACTTGTTGAGTCAACTCGGGAGCAGTCTCCACCAGAGGTTATTCCACCAAAGCCAGTATACGTAATTTACACTGCAGCCCCATGGCTTCTCCTTGACGTCAGCCCTTGGGTTGATGGTCAAAGTCAAGATTGAGGTGCTCTTGGACAAGCCTTTTAGCCTATGCACAAGTGTAAGATGTCCTGTTTGTTGTGGAAGATGACTGTTTTGGTGGCCATCATGTCAGCCAGCAGGATTAGTGAGCTCCAGGTGCTTTCTGTGGAGTCTCCATATCTGGTCATCCACAGGGAAAAGGTTGTCCTTCATCCTCACCTGAAGTTCCTCCCGAAGGTAGTATCAGAATTCCCCCTTAATTAGGTGATGAAGCTTCTGGTGTATTTACCAACTCATCTTCAGAGGCCGACCTCAGGCTCCATACTCTGGACTTGTGAAGCACAATCTACTATGTAGACTGCGCAGCTGGAGTTCTGGATGAGGCTCGCTAGCTGTTTGTAGCATACATTAATGCCATGCCTGGCAGACCAGCAGCTAAGTGGACTGTTGGCAGGTCGATAATATCCATTATTGACCTCTGCTAGAGGTCGACTTGTAAGGAGCCTTCCGTACGGCTTAGGGTTCATTCCACCAGACATACTGCTGCCTCAGTGGCTGCTTCAAGGGATATCCCTATCCAGGAAATCTGCAGGGCTGATACCTGGAAGTCAGCACACACCTTCATCTCCCATTACAGCATTGGCCTTCAGTCTCGTCAGGATGCCGCATATGAGACTTAAGTTCTCCAATCTCTGTTCACCAAGTAAGGCTGCACACCTTGCCCCCTCTTCCTGAAGGACTGCTGGAAGTCTGTCATTGTGTGGATAAGTGAACTGCATCCACCACGCTCCTAGAAAAATAGGTTACTCACCAGTAACTGTAATTCTAGGAGTGGTAGTACTTCACATCCGCACTATCCATCCAACCTCCCCTGGCAAGTATCACACTGATCCCTGCTTCCAGTGTTCAAGATCTGAGATCATGTAGCGGAACTGGAGGCTATATCGCCTGGATGGTGGGAGGAACTTAGTTTAAAGATGTTTCAATGAATTGGCACTTCTAGAGGAACTGCCAATGTGTGGTTGTGAACTATATATCACTCCTAGAACTATGGTTACAGATGAGTAACTTAGTTTATCATGCGCTGCCACAATAAACAAGGAGGTACCCACTCCTGCCTCCTCTGCAGAGAAGTTTTATGAGTTTGGGAGCGGGCTGTGGCACACGATGTATACCTCGGGCCATGTTTTTGCCTGACTCTCTAAACTTCCTGGTGGACTCTTTCAGCAAGTCAGTTGCTTAGTCCCATAAGAAGGAACTCCTAGACAACGTGATCAAGGACTTCCTGGCCCATTGGGGTCCTCCCAAGTGCCACCTTTTCGCGTCCCCACATGAGGCAAATCCATTGCATTTCTGCTTACCCGCACCAGGGCCTGAAGTCTTTTGACAATACATATTGTCCATCTCCTGGAAAGGGAGGTTTCTGTAGTCATTTCCTCCACTTCTCTAATTCAGTGGGTAATGATCAAGCATCGGGTCGAAGAAGCAACAGTGATGCTAGTGTCCCGTTCTGGGCCAAACATATTTAACTAGTTCCGTCTGCTCTGGAAAATGTTTGTGGAACCCCCGTTTCACTTCCTCAACAAACGGGACTCCTGTTGCAGGACCAACGCTATCTGCTGCACCCAGAACTTTGGTCCCTGCACCTTCATGCTAGGCTTCTGAGGGCATAGGACTCTCCCATCTCTGGGTTTCCTGTGTAATTTCTGAGGTTCTGCTGGTGGCTTGTGAGCTGTCTAGCTGGCACACTTACTCTGAAATGGGCATTTTTTAGTATTTAATGTGCCTCTTGCTTTCTGGACTCTTTTTCGTGTCTGGTGCAACATGTCTTGGGCTACCTCCTGTTCCTATAGTACTCTGGCCTCCAGTATTCTTCTGTAAAGGTTCCATTTCAACCTTGCATGCCCTCATTGGGGTTAAGACAGTTACCCAAGGAGGTGTCCAGCAGTTTCCACAAAGGGCTCCTGCATCTGCATCCCACGGTCCATAAACCAGTTCCAGTATGGGACCTTAACTTAGTTCTGGAATCCCTTACATGGCTCCTTTTGAACCCACTGCTACTTGAGATCTACAGTTCCTTTCATGGATACATGCACTTTCTTGTAACTATTACCTGAACTGAGGGTTTCTAAGCTGCAGGCTTTGGTTGCTGATTCTGTGTCTTGTGTTTTACCAGGATCAGGTTTGCTGCATACCTATCCTAGATGCTTTCGTAAGATGGTTTCTGAATTCTCTTTGAACCAGACTCCACACCTTCCTGTGTTGTTCCTTCCCCCTCAGAATGTGGGAGACATTATTCTGCATTCTCATGATGTTTGCATGGCATTACCCTTCTATTTGAACTGCACGGAGAAGTGCAGAAAGTCCCTATGGCATTATGTTTCATTTGACTCCAAGATGGTGAGTGCCCCCGTCTTGACACAATGCCTTTCCAAATGGTTGGCATCCTGCATTTCTTTTTGTTACCAGAAGCATGATAAGGAGCTTCCAAGTCCTGTTCGTAGGCATGCCGCCCATAGCATGGCCACTTCTATAGCTTGTTTTTGTTCAGTTCTGACAGCTGATAAATGCTCTGCTGTCACAAGTTCTGTCTACGCTTTCGCCGAACACTACAGTCTGTACCTGGTGTCCTTTAGACAGGCTAGCTTTGGTCTTGCCATCTTCAACAGCCTGTTTTCATAGGGCCTTACACATCCTACTATCTGGTCTTCTATTATTCTACTGTAAACTACTTGGGAATCGTTCCAAAGGTGTGGCCGTATGAAGAAAGATGTCCATGGAAAAAAAATCTTGTCACTAAACTGTAACAGCAGATCTTTCTTTAAGTGACTGTCCTCCATCGAGCCACAGCTGTCCCTCCCACCTATCTCCTTCTGTATTTCAGGAATGGAATATGTGGAAGACATGCCCATTACAAAATGCTTGGTCTTCTTTTCTGCACCCTTTCTGAGCATTATTCCACGGCAAAACTATCACCTCATCTTGTCAAGGTTCTGGTCTCCTGTTCTTGTTGGTATGATACAACTCTGAGCTTGTCTCTGCCACAAAACTGAGGAGGCATAGGCATGCCCACACTATATTGGTGGCATTGATGAATAATGTGTGTGGTCCCAGCTAGGCTAAAGGTTCTGAGTGGTCCTTATACTGATGAAGTACAGTTCTAAAGGTGTGGCTTTATGAAGGGAATTCTCTCAAAGATCTACTATTACTGGTAAGTAATGAAACTTCTTTTACAGTTGCACTAACCCACCCAGACACCCTTGGCGACCAAACCTTTGTTGTTACCAGTTGGGTTGGGCAGACATGTTTCTTGCAGTTCTAATTCAAGATCTGAGACATGGAAGGGCAAAGGCACAGTATGAAGGGGAGGAGTTAAAGCTGTTTCTAATGGGTTTTCCAGAGACCTTGCGCACGTTAAGGTACTGTGCAGCTGTGACTGTATTAAAAATACCAATAGTGAAACAATAGTTTAGATGAGTAACTGTACTTTTCAGTTCTAAGACTTGTGGGTTCTGTTGCTGCAAGTTACTTTTGGTACTAATGTGGACAGGCCCACTGTTGGACATTGTTCATTGTTTTTACTTATTTTACTATTGGATGTCCTTTTTTGTTTCCTGCTTTTCCTGCTTTTTCAATCACTTCTGCTCCTTTACAAGTTCTAATCCCATCACCTCAGGGTTCTTGCAACTTGTCTTCATGAACCCACCTTTCTGTACCTCCCAAAATTATTTAGAAACCTTAAGATCGTCATCATTATACTTTATTTAAAGCAATTCTTTAGCATTCCAAACAATTCTGTAGCATTCAGGATAACTTTTTAAATATAACATTCAGACTCATTTTAGCTTTTTGCAGTGGACATAGGCATGCAAACAGGATATTTGTGTCTCAGATATCATCCTTTTCTCCTGCATAGCCCTCTGCCCGAAGTTATAATCCTCTGTGACATATCATGATCTTTTGCTGTAGAAATACCATGATGTAGAAATGTCACAGAGAATTATGGCTTCAGCGAAGTTGTCAGCAGGAGAAAGAAATGAATTCTGAGGCACAAATATCCTGTTTTATTTCTCACGAAGCTCCTTTAAATAGGAGTGAAGCACTAATTCTAGTTCACACTTGTGTGGAAATGCTCCTTATCAGCTGAGTGTTGGTATTGTTACTTTCTTCACTTTGCATGCTGCTGTGTTTCCTCACGTTGGCCCCTGTGCATTAGGCAGATTGTTTACATGCTGTGTATTTGCAATACGTAGTTAACCTTATGTCTGAATGGGGATCCACTATGGGACCAGGTCGGGCATCCGGTTAGATGCTCGCCTATGTTCTCTGATCTGCCCCCTGTGCAGATGTGCAGAAGCATGCCAAGAGGCGAGGCTGTGGACAGGCACCCCTTGGTAACTTGTGTTAGTGCATGCCATGCCCATGTGCCAGTCCGTGGGTGCAGGTTTTCATGATCAGTCAAGTATGTGCTTCTCTATGCGTTCCTGCACATTCATGCTCAGCCTTCAATGTTTTTAAATTCTGTGTAATAAATTGAAGATAGAATAAATATAGTGCATTTCTATAGCACATAGTACTTATGTGGTTTAGCCAAGACTGCCACAACTCATCTTGTGATTGTAGATCCTCTTTTCATGCACATGAGTAAGACCCCTGTAGAGCAGACATTGTCTCAGTTGCCTTACGGGGCAGGGTGCCACTACCTTCTACTGCCACTGGGTCACCGTAGATGTTTGCAGTGACTCCTGGGTTTCTCTCTCTCTCTCCCCCCTCGGGTTTCATGTCCCCAAAGAAGAAATAGCATGGTGCCTCCACACACAGAAAGATTTAAGTAGGCCTAATGACTGGTCCATACAAGCCCCTGAGATACTGTACCTGTCCAGCTCTCCACTGTGGTCACACCTCCTGCAGACCCCACCTACTATAAACACAACAGCCCCCACCCCACCTCTGCCAAAATGGAAAAGGGGTTAGTGCAATTCTGCTGGGAATGTAGATCCTGTTTTCATGCACATGAGTAAGACCCCTGTAGAGCATGTATTGTCTCAGTTGCCGTAGGGGGCAGGGTGCCACTACCTTCTACTGCCACTGGGCCACCGTAGATGTTTGCAATGGCTCCTGGGTTTCTCTCTCCCCCCCCTTTGGTTTCATAACCCCAAAGAAGAAATAGCATGGTGCCTCCACCCACAGAAAGATTTAAGTAGGCCTAATGACTGGTCAATACAAGTCTCTGAGATACTGTACCTGCCCAGCTCTCCACTGTGGTCACACCTCCTGCAGACCCTACCTACAGTAAATACAGCAACTCCCACCCACCCCTGCCAAAATGGAAAAGGAGTTAGTGCAATCCTGCTGGGAATGTTAGGACAGAAGAGGGCAATAAACCTGTAAGTGCTGTCCCCTACTGCTCAGTGGTAATAGTCCTCATGTGATGCCTCAGTTTGTCCAGTCCATTTTTGAATGTATCCAGATTGGTACATTTGACTACCTCTCTAGGCAGGGAGTTCTAGAGGTTCGCCACACACTGAGTGAAATCAAATTTCCTTCTAATCATCTTAAAACTATTGACTTTTAGTTGGATACTGTGCCCTTTAGATGTGTGGACCTGGGTTTTAAATTCAAGACCAGCATAACATAATAAGTCATTTTCATCGATCATTTTGAACAACATTAATAGTTCACCCTGTGTCTTACATCTCTGGAGACTGTGTAAACCAAAAATGGCTAGTCTGTCATCCTGATCGTTATTTTTAATACCTGAATTAATTTTGGTTGGCCTTTTCTGTATTCTTTCTATTTGTTTCATATCACTGACAGTAGATGATCCCCAGGACTGTACACAGTAAGCTGTGTGTTGCCTATCAAGATCTTTACAAAGGACTAATGACATCAGCTGATTAATTGACAGAGCTTTTCTCGGAGCACTTTAGAAGCTGATTTGAGTTCTTGAATACTCTGTCACACTTCTGTGGTTTTTAAGGTCACTGGTAATAGAGATCCCAAGATCTCTTTCTTCCTTTAATTTTGTAGACTTAGTCCACCAAGTAATTATTATTAGGATTAGTAAGTGCATGACCGAATATTTATCAATTGTGAACTTCATATTCCAGGTTCGAGCCCGTTCTTTGATCCTGAAAAAGGTCAGTTGGTAATCTCCTGAAGTCCTTGACTTACTTAACCACCCAACTTGGTGTCATCAGCAAACCTGGAACATCAGTTACTTGTATCCTTGCCCAAGTCGCGTAGATACCAGAGTGGTGGTCCCAGTAGCAGTCCCCAGGGGCACACCACTAAACATAGAAAAATAAAATTTGACGGCAGATATGAACCACTTGGCCCGCCCAGTCTGTTCATTTTTACCCTGCCTGTACTGTCACTGTGTCACTGCAGACCTTAATTGATCTCCCACTTCCTCCCCCTGCTTCCCAATAAGATACCTTTGTGCCTATCCCATGCATGCTTGAAGCCCACCACTGCTTTTACCTCAACCGTCTCCAATGAAAGACTGTGCCAGGTATCCACTACTCTTTCAGTGAAGAAGTGCTCCCTTACATCTCTCCTGAATTTACTTAATTCCAGCTTGATTGCATGTTCTCTTGTTCTCGTGCATCTTATCCTCTGATGAATACTTCCATCCTGTATGTCATTTATCCCTGTGAGGTACTTCAAACCCCAGGAAATCTTACGGTATTCTGACATACTGTATTCTGACATGTGCAGTATGGTCTCACCAAAGGACTGCCCTGGAGCCAAAATGTTTAAAAGAACCTATGCTAATGATGGAATGCCAGGCTCAAGAGTGATTTTTAAACCACTGTCCCTGGAATACATCCTGCAGTCATCAGATTCTTTACTCTGCTTGCCCAAGTAAGATGCGTAAGAGAGCTCTCCTTCATCTTTTTTTTCCATATTGATGTTTATCCTCCATGGCGGACTGCAGCTTATGCTGGCCAGCCTTTACTGGGCTCTGGGGTCGTTTGGGATCTTAAGGCACTTTGTGCAGCCTGGTGGACCGCCGGAGCCAGCCTGGAGGTGTCATCCTTGCACGGCTCCTGCAATTTCCACATTTTCACCCCATTACCCAGAACACAGTAATGCATGCATGTGGAGGTGCGCATGTGAACCTCGGCTCTGGCGACAGCCCCTTCTGCCCTCCCCCGGCCTAGCGCCAGGGCTCCCCATGAATGGCACTGTCACCCAGCCTCCACCAGGAGGCAGTCAAGCACCAAGGAGGCCCTCTGAACCCTCCCAAGGAGGAGAGCTACCAGCCGGCAGCTCAGTCAGCTCCTCGCTCTCACACCCCCAGCTGCCCCCCCGGTGCCCCGAGCTCAAGCCGAACCTGGGTCAGTGGCGTGGTGCCCTCAGCACCACTGGGCCGGTTTAGCACTCCTTTATCTTTCTTGAAGATTTTGTTTTTATCTGTTTCTTGAAGTACTGATTATTTCTTTTCATTTTTAAAGCACTGTTCTTGGTATAACAAGTAGATTAGTTTAGATTTAGTGTTGTTTCGGTAGGTTTTTTGGTTCCTTGACAGTTCCTCACAACCAGGAAGAAACTGAACTTTTGTTTATATTTTTTACGTAAATTTCTTAGAAAAAATCAACTTCTCTGTGTTGGTTTCTTATTGAAATTCAATTTGTGCTGTGAACTGGGGTAACTCTCGGTTCTCGCCTCAGTCACTGAACCGGCCTTGAGGTCTCACACTTGATTGTCCATTGATCACAAAAGGGTACCAGAATGAGTTAGCCCTCCTGCAACCCAGAGGCCTCTGCAGCTTGTCCTGGCCCACCTGCCCTCTGATCGGCTTCCAGTCCAGGTCAGAAGGCTTCAAGACTGCAGCAGGCATTATGTTGATGTGCAGTCACCTTAAAGTTCCCCTTTCAGAGGGCTCCTGCCCTCAGACCAGTTGCTGTGCCACCTACTTTATCCTGTATGGGTGTGCTTTGGCTTCCAGTGTTGTTGGGGTGGTAGTTGGTGGTTCATTCCATTAGTGGTGGATAATGGCTCTTTATGTATGTCCACAGCTGTGTAGATGCATGGAGGTGCTAAACCAAAGAACTTTCCTGCCTCACTTATGCCAGTCCCTCACAGCTGAATCCTAGCCCTTTGGGGCTGAGAGAGTAGGATCCCCACACCAGAAGTCTGGTGGTGGCCAAGGGAACACCAGGTAAGCCCCACATTTTGGGGAGGGGGTTCTATACGTCCTCATTAATAAAGAATGGGAGGAATACATTTAAAAACAATGAAATAAAGGCTAAATTGTGTTTAAACACTAAAGGGGAGGGAAGCACTGCCGCGTTCCCAGTTTGCTCATCCCTTGTCTGATTTCTGTGTATGTCTCTTTTTTCTGTATCTATGGTCTTAAAACTAGCTGGGTGTGTAGCCACACGTATTACCGAATATGCTCTAGATGCTGTAACCTGCGACATCATTGACTGCAATCAGTCAGTGGCTCCTGAAGCTGATACTGCTATTTGCACAAGTTGCTACTTTGATGAAAATTAAGCACATTGTGGAGCTGCTCCATTCTCTGCCATGTAGCAGCCTATGCAAGTTGCATCAGGAGCCACTGACTTGATTACGGCACATAGCGTCACTGTTTAAAACACCTATAATGGGGTAACACACACATACAGAGCTGATTTTCAAGACCAGGGAGATGAAAGACAAAAAAGAGACATACAAGAGCCAGCCAGGTGACACTGAGGGTTGAGGGACTGGATGCCACACCTTGTACGATGCCGGGGACACGAGTTTGGGAATGAAATCGGGTCATTTGGGGTCGGCTGGGCTGAAGAAGGATTAAGCGTCCGGACAGCTCTCCTTCCTCGGGGGGAGGGGGACAAAGCAGTGTACTGTAGACTGACACCCAGTGGAGGCTGGAGTCAGTACAGGTGTGGTGCTTAGAATAAGGGTGGACCCACGTAGAGGGCATAAGACTGCCTGCATGAAGGCATGTACAGTTGCCTTGTCCATTGCACATGTGTGGATCTGGGGCAGAAAACCAGAGGAAAGAACAGAGCTGGCAGGCTCCATGATGGCAGGCTGCCCCCCCCCGGCAATCTAGATGTTTTCTTCCAGTGGTGGAGGGAAAGTCGATGCTCCTTGCCTCTGGCCCTGTTATTGGGGGGGGGAACCCATGGGGGATTTGCTGGGTGGGACTGATGTGGGGATGCCTCCCGGAGAGATGAGTCCCCTCCAAGGGAGGGGCTGGAGCTGCCTACCAGTGCCCCAAGGTGGAGGAAAAAAGTACTTATACTCAAGTATACTCTCAAACTATTTGTTATGCTCCATAAACCTTAAGGCCTATAGTGTAGCAACAGAAGTTTATATATGATAATATAGCTTGGCAGTATAAGTGGCAAACAAAAAACTGCTTGTCAAGGACCACCAAGAAATTAAGACCATGCAGCCTGATGTACAAATTTCAATAAATTCTCAGGGTATAATATAACAACTCAATGTACTGAAAATGTCTAAGGAATCTGAATAAGAAATCATAGGAATTAAATTCTCTCTCTCCCTCCCATATCCGGGGGAAAGATAACTAGTTTTAAGGAGATACATACCTATAAACACACACACACACACACGTCCTAATGCACCATCATTCACATCAATCACTGCAATTGTTACCCACAGGAATTAAACTTGTCATGAAATTCCAAGTAAAAGGGATCATGTATCCTAATATGCACAGAGTTCAAAATGCAGCACTGTATACCCATACTACTATTTGTGCAGTAACAGTCCAAGGATTCTGAATAGAACCACAGTTAAATAAAACTTCCACCCTCCCCAGGGTAAGGTAACTAGAAGTAAATGTACAATATGTACGTAAGACAAGAGTTGTAACATACCTTCATTTCCACAAATCACTACAATATTAGCCCAATGTAATTTGATCTGTCAAGGACCCCCATGCAAATGAGACCCTGCACCCCAATATGTTCAGAGTTAAAAAATGTGATAGTATATAATAAAACTACTATATGTACAGTAACAGGCTAGGGAATCTGAATAAGACCCAATGGAATTAACCCCACCCCCGGGGAAGATAAATAGTACGACGGAATTAGTATCCATTATGTGTGTGTGAACTAAGAGTCATAATACACTGTAACTCCATGTGTCTGAATAGAAGCCCACTTCAGTGTAACAGCAACCGCCACACCCACCGCACTCACATAACCCCCCCCCCACACACACAAGGAGATGCTGAAGTCCTATAATATGACTATCCTATGAAGAAAAGGTCTGTGGATGTTAAGTCTTATAATGTGCCATAAACCCCAAATCTGTGTTCATGCCATCTTCTACCATATTGAGAAGTAAAATAAGTTTGATCTCAAAAGCCCATCTCTGTTATGTACTTTTGAGATTTCCTGTTGAGACGATTACTGACATATTTGAGATTGAGTGGTCAGGCTGTGAGGGACGTGTTGCCCCACTGTTTTTTTAGGCATCTTCAGATTAATATTATGTCTGTGCGAGTTCATCCTAATGTGGAGCGGTTGGCTTGTCTCTCCAACATAATCTGTTTGTGGACATCTCTTGCATTGACTAAAGTAAACAACGTGCTGTGATGCACATGTATAATTCCCCTGTACCTTGAATTGTCCGTTTTGTGATGTAACCACCCAGTCCAAAGTGGAAATGAGCTCACAAGTCATACAGTTGCATTGATTGCAGGGTCGTGTACCACGTGTGTCATGATATTCTGTTCTGGTGAAAGTTTACTCCTAATAATTAGGTTGGCTAAGTTTGGTGGTTGTTTAAATGACAGTAGTGGTAGTTCCTTAAAAATACAATTACCCTTACAGGGCCACGGACTGATATATCAGTCCAGAACTCCAATATATTCTAATTCTGTTGGCAGTCTAAGGGTTAAGGGTCTCATCCTCAGGAAATATTGTATGGAGGTCCTTAATAATCTTACGCAGAAATTCAAGGTCTGGATGATATGTGACTACTAAGGGTATTCTGTTGGTAGTTGTCCTTTCCTTATACTGAAGTAGTTGTTGCCTTGTTACTTGTGTTGCATGTTCTATTGTCCTGTCAATTTCTCTGGAAGAGTGTCCCTGCTCAATAAAGGTGCTTTTCAACATAGCCAGATGTGTGTCTCTGTCTTCCTCATTTGAACAGATATGGTGACACCAAAGTGCTTGACTGTACATGACAGATTTTTTGTGTGTGGCTCGGGTGATTACTATTCCTGTGTAAGTATATCTGTCGGCTTCCTATAAATAAATGTATGTAAGGGTACATCCTTAGTGGTGACTGTGGTGTCCAGGAAATTAACACTAGTGGCAGAATACTCCAGGGTAAGCTTTATGGTAGGGTGGAGGTTATTAAGTTCCTGATGAAAATCTTTAAGTGCATCTGTGCCCTCTGTCCAAATGATAAACAAATCATCAATGTAACAGAAATAAGCGAGTGGTTTGTGGGGACAGTGCCTCAAAAAGTCCTCCTCCAAATTTGCCATAAAGAAATTAGCATACTGTGGAGCCATCCTGGTGCCCACTGCTGTTCCCATAGTTTGAACATAATGTTTACAATTAAAGCTGAAGTTGTTGAATTCAATAAGTTTCTCCACCACTTCAGGGTTGATGTTTTATGAACATACACACATATGAACATACAAACCTGCCAACAGAAACAGATCAATTGGTTTATCAAAGTCTGTCTGAGTGTGCATCTAGCACCCTAGATTGCAGCTGCCCCAGCCTCCTCCCTCACTGTCCCCCCTTACTTGTCTCAGCCCCCACCACCCAGACTGTTCCGCTTGCTTTGTCCTACTCCTTCTTAAAACTTCCAACTGTCCTACATGATACCACCCCCTCTGGTAGCGCATTCCATTTGGACACCACTCTCTCAGTGAAGTAGTGCCTCCTCATCTCCCTCTTAAATTGTCCACTCTCCAGTCTTAGTCTGTGCCCCCTTGTTTCCCTACCTTCCATAATTTTAAACACCCCCTCGGTGCTAGGTTTATTTCCCCCTCACATATTTGAATGTTTCAATCATATCCCCCATCCCTCCTCTCCTCCAGTGTGTACATATTCAGCTCCTGCAGCATGTCTTCATAGGCCTTTCCTTCCAACCCCTGTACCATTTTTGTTGCCCTCCTTTGTACCCCCTCCAGTAATTTTATATCCCTTTTCAGATATGGCCTCCAGTATTGCACACAGTACTCCAAATGCGGTCTGACCAAGGATCTGTAGAGTGGTATGATCACCTCCCTATTCCTGGATGAAAAATCCCTTGCGATACAACCCAGCATCCTGTTTGCCTTAGCCGCTGCTTTCCTGCAATGGGCCGAGTTGTTCATGCTCCCTGTTTCCAACACCCCAAGGTCCTTCTCCTCCTCAGTGATCCCAATCCTCACCCCACCCAACCAGTGGTCCCTCCTATGTTTTTTTTCCCTGAAGTGCATCACCTTGCACTTTTCACATTGAATCCTAGCTGCCACTTCTCTACCCATGCCTCCAGTTTGGATAGGTCCCCCTGTAATTGTTTTCATCCATCTTCTTCATCCACCACCGCCCCTATTTTGGTATCATCTGTGAACAGACTAACCCTGCTCCCAACTCTTTGTGCAATATCTGTGATAAAGAGCCCAAATAGCACTGGACCCAGCACTGAACCCTGCGGCACCCTGCTTGTCACTGCTTTGGGTGTTGAGAGCTCCCCCCCACAACCACCCGCTGCACTCTCCCCTGTAACCAGTTCCCTATCCAGTTTGTCAGTTTTCCTCTCACCCCCACAGCAGTCAGCTCCCCCCAGTCTCCCATGAGGCACTGTATCAAAGGCCTTGTTGAGGACTAAGTACAGGACATCTACCGCATGACCCCATCTAGCTCCCTTTTTACCCAGTCATAATACTCTATTAGGTTTGTCTGACAAGACCTCCCTGAAACAAACCTGTGCTGCTGCCCATCCTGGAGGCCATTACCCTTGAGGAATGACACCAGCCTGTCCTTCAATATCATCTCCATAAGTTTCCCCCACTATGGAAGTAAGACTGACTGGCCGATAATTTTCTGGCTGTTCCCTAGGCCCATTCTTTATGTATGGGTACCACGTGGGCCACCCTCCAGTCCTGAGGCACACAGCCCATTTCCAGGGAAGTGCTGAACAGATCTGCCAGCGGCTCGGCCAACACTTCCGCCATCTCCCTCAGCACCCTGGGGTGTATGCCATCAGGACATGGTGCCTTGTCCACCCTTAACGCCCTTAGCCCCTCTAGCACTCTACTCCCAATGATCATCTTGTCTGTCACAGCCTCCCCCCTTCCCCACCCTCCCCAGTCCATAGTGGTAGTGGTCCATCCTTCTCCTTAGTGAAAACAGAGCAGAAGTAATCGTTCAGTATTTCTGCTTGTTCCTCTCCCTTTTCCACCCATTCACCTCCCCACTTTATTCTCACTATGTGTTCTTTGCACTTTCTCTTTTCCCTGACATATCTAAAAAAGTCCTTCTCCTTTCCCTTTATACCCTGCGTCAACCTTAGTTCTCTGGAGGCCTTGGCTATTTTCACCTGGCTGGTCACCTCCTTGGACCAACTCCCGTAAGCCTTCTTATCCTCTTCCTTCCCTGTTCTCCTGTACTTCCTGTACTTTTGGTCCAGTCCTTTCTCCTGTATGTATTTAAGGCAGGCAGAAATGCCATTCGTGTGTGGAATATTAGTGTAGAGGGATGTTACATCCATTGTTGCTAAAATGGTATCCGGTGGTAAGTCCTTATAACCAGAAAGTATATGCAGGAAGTGTGTAGTGTCCTGGCTTTAACCATCTCATTGGATAACCAGTGGTTTCAAAATGGTTTCTACAAACCCTGAGATACCCTCAGTCAGGGTACCATTACCAGAAACTGTGGGTCTTCCCGGATTGCCAGGTTTATGTATTTTAGGCAGCATGTAGAATGTTAAAGAGGTAGGTGGTTGGGCAGAGAGCGACAGTGAAAAAGCAGGGATACTGAATGAATACTTCTGCTCAGTATTCACAATGGAAGAGCAGGGGGAGATACCTAATCCAGTCAATAGAAGCACTCTGGATGGGGGGGGTTGATATTAGTCCTTTCACGAAAGAAAGGGTTCTGAAAGAACTCTTAAAACTGAAAGTGGATAAAGCAATGGGGCCTGAAGGGATTCACTCCAGAATTCTAATAACTAAGGGAAGAACTAGTAACACCACTGACTACCTGGCCCAGACAACATTAGTTCCAGATTTCTCATAGAAACCAAGGATACAATAAATCTTCCTCTGACTATTATATTCAAGAAATCATTGCATGAATCCTCAGTCCCAAGTGACTGGCATTCTGCTATTGTTACACCTATTTTTAAACAGGGTTCCCACTCCAAAATTGAAAATTACAGACCCATCAGTTTAACATCCATACCGTGTAAATTAATGCAGAAAATTATCAAACACCAACTCGAAAAAGAGATGTCTATGTTAAATATTAATGATGAATACCAGCATGGCGTTAAATCTGGTTACTCATGTACCACTAACTTGATTAGCTTCTATAATTACATTAGTTTCAATGTAGACTGTAAAATGCCTACAGATGTCATTCTCTTAGATTATAGTAAAGCCTTCGATAAAGTATCACATAGTGTTTTGATTAACAAACTAAAACAACTTGGTTTTTCAGCTCCTATTATATCCTGGATTAATAACTGGTTATGTGATAGAACACAGAGGGTTAGAGTGAATATGGTTCTCTCAGATACGGGTGTTGTGGCTAGTGGTGTCCCACAGGGCACCGTTTTGGGTCCGGTGTTGTTTAATCTTTTCATCAGTGACATACACATTTCACCATACAACACAATGGTTAAATTTGCCGATGATACTAAACTTGGAGGAATGGTAAATACTCCCACTAATTGTCACAATTTGACTCTGGATCTTTTATTAATAGATCAATGGGCAAGTACTAATAAGATGCACTTTAATGTAGCCAAATGTGCTGTACTACATTTTGGGAAAGATAACCCCAAACAAAAATACTATCTGAACAACAGTATAGTTAGGGCATCTTCAATTGAAAAAGATTTGGGTATTATGGTAAATGATAAACTATCATTTTCATCTCATTGTTCAAAAATTGCTAATCAAACAAATGCTTTACTGCATAGAATCAATAAAACGTTCATCTCTAAAACAGAGGAATGTTTATTGTCACTGTACAGGTCACACGTAAGGCCATATCTTGATTATGGATCACCATTTTGGAGTCCTTATTTAAAGGAAGACATAAATAAAATCGAAGAAGTACAACATCGAGCCACCAGATTAATACCACATCTTACCCATTTAGAATACAATACCAGATTAAAAAAAAATGGATTATATTCTTTGGAGCAAAGACGAACTAGAGGTGACCTTCTACAACTGTATAAAATACTTAAATCACCTGAACAAATGAAACTTTGTGGTATTACGTATTCAACAAGAAAAATAGTATCAAGATTGCATGACCGACAATTAGAAATTCAGAAAGTAAACAATAATAAGAGATTAAACTTCTTCACTATTAGATCACCCAGATTATGGAACAGATTACCACAAGATATTGTTAATTCAATAAATATATCAATATTTAAGAACAAATTGGATAATTGGATGAGTAAACATGACCAGAGTAAATGATCCATCAATATGGAGGACATTCTCGATGGGCCATTGGCCTACTTTTGTCCAAAAAACCAAGTAACCCAGTAACCAAGTACCCTTTTTAATAAATCATGGGAGGATGGTGTGGTACCTGAGGACTGGAGGAGAGCGGATGTGATTACCCTTCACAAAAGTGGGAGCAAGACAGAGGCAGGAAACTATAGACCTGTTAGTTTGACCTCTGTGGTAGGGAAAATGATGGAATCACTTCTGAAGGAAAGAATTGTTGAGTACCTAGAGGCCTGTGAGGCACAGGACCCAAGGCAGCATGGATTCACAGCAGGAAGGTCATGTCAGACAAATCTAATTGATTTCTTTGACTGGGTGACAAAAGTAGTAGACCAGGGAGGGGCTATGGACATGGCCTACCTAGACTTTAGCAAGACATTTGACACATTACTGCCCAAAAGATTAATAAACAAATTAGCCAGCCTGGGAGTGGGTCCCAGGGTGGTAGCCTGGGTAAAACACTGGCTGGACAACAGGACACAGCGAGTAATAGTAAATGGAGTCCACAGTGAAGGATGGGGGTTACTAGTGGGGTACCGCAAGGTTTAGTACTGGGGCCGGTCCTTTTTAATGTCTTTATAAGTGATATTGCAGAGGGACTGGAAGGGAAAGTATGTCTCTTTGCAGATGACACAAAGATCTGCAACAGGGCTGATATGCAAGGTGGGGTGGAAAGGATGAAAAGGGATTTGGCAAGGTTGGAGGAATGGTCAAATGTATGGCAGCTTAGATTCAATGCAAAGAAGTGCAAAGTAATGCACCTGGGCAGCAAAAACCCAGGGGAAGAGTACACAGTGGGGGGGGGGGTGAGATACTGACAACAACAACAATGGAAAGAGACCTGGTGGTAGTCATATCAGATGACCTAAAGGTGGGCCAGCAATTTGAGAAGGCAGTAAGGAGGGCTGGGGGGATACTGGGATGCACAGGGAGAGGCATCACCAGTAGAAAACAGGAAGTTGTTGGCCCTCTGTACAGACAGTTGGTAAGACCACATCTGGAGTACTGTGTACAGTTCTGGAGACCCCATTGCCACAAAAACATAGACAGGGTGGAGGCTGTCCAGAGGAGGGCAACCAAAATATTGCAGGGTCTGCACCAGAAGACATTTGAAGAAAGACTAAAGGAGCTTAATATGTATAGCCTTGAGGAAAGGAGGGAGGGGAGACATGATAGAAACTTTCAAATATCTCAAGAGAATCAACAAAATCAAGAGGGTAGCATCTTTCAGAAAAAGTGATGTGCAAGAACAAAGGGCACAATTTGAAGATAGAGGGGACGGCTCAGAGGTAATGTGAAGTATTTCTTCACAGAGAGGGTTGTAGATGCATGGAACAGCCTTCCAGAGGAGGCTGTAGAGTCAAAAACAGTGGGGGAATTCAAGAATGCATGGGAGAGACATAAGGCAATTCTAGTGGGGAGTAGGAGGAAGTAGGCTGTTGGTTAATTAGGATCTGCAGCTTATCTGTTAGGTAGGGAAATGGGCAGACTAGGTGCCTTATCTGCCATCAAATTCTACGTTTCTATGTCTCTGGCTTGTGTTCAGCAGGGATGAGGTCAGTTAGTCTTTTTTGTACGTGGTTTGGAAAAGTTCTAATTAAGTCCTGTAGTTCTTTTTTATATATGGTAGTGGGGTCACTCTCTAGTTCTGTGTAGCAGGTATGGTCAGTTAGCTGTCTGTTGGCGTCATTAATATAGTCCTCTCGATTAAATATCACCACTGCAGAGCCTTTATCAGCATTTTTGATGACAATGTTGTGGTTTGATTTCAGTGTTCGTACAGCCCTCCGTTCCAATGGAGAGAGGTTATAATGGGCCTGTTTTTGGCTAGTAAGGATCTGACCACTAACTTGCTGATGGAAATAATGAATGCAAATTGTCTAGTTTTTTTTTACGCCCACTTGGGAGGGTAAATTCAGATTTAGAGTTGCATGGGGGTCCTTGACAGATCAAATTACATTGGGTTAATATTGTAGTGATTTGTGGAAATGAAGGTATGTTAGGACTCTTGTCTTACATACATACTGTACATTTACTTCTAGTTACCTTACTCTGGGGAGGGTGGAAGTTTTATTTAATTGCGGTTCTATTCAGAATCCTTGGATTGTTACTGCACAGATAGTAGTATGGTTATATATTGTTGCATTTTGAACTCTGTACATATTAGGATACGTGATCCCTTTTACCTGGAATTTCATGACAAGTTTAATTCCTTTGGGTAACAATTGCAGTGATTGATATGAATGATGGTGCATTAGGATTCGTGTGTGTGCATGTGTGTGTATAGGTATTTATCTCCATAAAACTAGTTATCTTCCCCCCGGATATGGGGGGGAGAGAATTTAATTCCTATGGTTTCTTATTCAGATTCCTTAGACATTTTCAATACATCAAGTTGTTATAGTATACCCTGAGAATTTATTGAAATCTGTACATATGAGGCTGCATGGTCTTAATTTCTTGGTGGTCCTTGACAAGCAATTTTTTTTTTTGTTTGGCACTTATGCTACCAATCTATATTATCATTTATAAACTCCTGTTGCTACACTATAGGCCTTAAGGTTTATGGGGCATAATAACTAGTTTGAGATAATACTTGAGTAATGGCTCCAGCTAAGTTTCACATTCCATATAGTGTGAAACTATTGCTCACTTTAGGTAAACTTTACTGTTTACTCTTTGTATGCCATGAACTGATACTCTTTGCCATTCTATTTTGTTGGGCTTGCTTTTAACTTACAGGTTTAGCATGTCTTTAATCCGGGTGGGTTTTGCTTTTCAGTAACTGCATTCTTATACACACTGTGACACTTAAAACTGGGTTTAGGAGCTCTCTGCTTGAGTAGTTGTTATCTTATTCTGAAAGTATCTCTAAGTCATTTTAATTTATGTGCAGTGCATTCCCTGCATGGTGTTATGCCCTAAGCACATCTGACCTTTAGGCCATTTCAGCTGAAGGAGAACTGGTACTACTCAGCTTCTATGACATTTTCTTCTGTTATTTTCTAAATGAGTATTGTGAACCAATGGGAATTTTTTCTGTTTTTTTCTGCATGATCCAGGTGTTAAAAGTATGGGATTTTCTAAATAACTGTCATTAAGCTTCCGATGAAGGATTTGTTGGTCTAAAAGCTAAAGCACTTAGTTCTTTTTTTTTGTTTTGTTACATCTATGTTGGTCCAATAAAAGGGATCAAATCATTTGCTTCTGGATCTGCTCTTATAAGGACCAATACGGCAAAGACTAAATCTGTATGTCAGATATAAAAGGTAATGGTTGGCTGCTTTTAAAAACTGATATTAGTTTTAGGCAGTACACTAGCTGTTTAAGGGCACAGAGCAGTGATTTCTGCTGCAAAATGCCACCAGGGTGACCACAGGTAGAAGCACAGTGGGGTGTACTACAGGGTAGGAAGACCAATGCCCAATGTGTCAGCTGTTGCACCCTTGAGGGAGGGGACTTGGGGAGTAAATGGGAAAATGACCCCTGCTTTCCAATTAATGCTGAACGCTGCCACACCCTCCCTGCATGCCCACTTAGGGCTGTCCCTGACTCTCCCCCCCCCCAACTAAATCCAGAATCTGTCTTAAGGGTTGGGACAACAGAGTTGTATTAGCCAGCCCTGGCAAGCCATTTGTGGGACCCAGGGTCCATACAGGTAGCAGATATTTCCTGTGCAGTGGAGCAGGGACCAACAGGTAACAAGTCAGATGTTCGTCAAAGGCAAAGTCACGGCACAGTGTTATGAATGGTTGAAGGATCACCTTAAGGATGTGTGACAGCAAGAAACATAAATACACTTTAGTGGGGGGAGAAATACCCTATCTGCAAGGTGATCCTTTCTTTACTGTATTTATTTATTGATCGATTGTGCAATGAAAACGTGCTGAGACGACAGTTCTAATTTAAGATCTGACCTGACACAAAATACGAGGCTGAAACAAATACTGGACAGAGTACAGTATACAATGATTAAATGAAATTGCACGAAATCAAAATGTAAATTATACAACCAATTATTCACAAGGCCACTGTACACAACCTCACTGGCTGCTGTACCTGGCATTAACCCCTTACAAATGTCCGGTACTGCTCCGAGCAGCATGTGTGCATGTAAAGTGTCTTTTTTTTAATGCTGTTTGTTTTTAAGTTAACATGATTTCACTTAAATAGGCAGACTGGGTGGGCCAAGTGGTCCTTAGCTGCTGTCAAATTCTGTGTTTCTATAATGCCCTTGCAACTGAGCATTTCCATGGGGTTAATGGCCCTCACCTACACCTTGGGTGCTCATCACCACCCTCCAGATGGGCATTTATCCTCAAGAAATACCATGCTTTTCAGGCAGTATTACTTAATTATAAAACAATGCTTGGAAATGTAGTATTCTGATTGGCTGGCATACATTCTAAAGAGTTATGTTAATGGGTAGAGACCCTCAAATGCAGTAAAGAAATTGAATTTAAACATTTAAAAAGAGTGATTGGTGAGCTTTCTGAAGGATAATGGGCTACAGGACATGTGGCAACACGGGTTTGTGGTGGGGAGGTCTTGACAGACTAATTTAATGTTAACCAGGCATGCTGCTGAAGTGAGCAGCAACCTCATAGAGGGTAAGAGTTCTCCCAGATTTGAATCCTATACTGTAACACTTTGTCCAAATAATGAAAAAAAAAATGGTTTAGATCCTAGAAAACTCATGAATTGACATTGGCCATAGGCATGACATAGAAATTTACTGATCTGAAGAAACATTATCTAAGAGCATTGAGAAATATGAAAACATAAAAACAGATATGCAGAAGTATGTATCCATTTAAACCAGTCCATTTTGGATTATTAATGTTTTAACAACAATAGTGCTTTTTAAACTTTCAACACAGACAATTATTTAATTTTATAACAGAGAATGACATATTTCGATCCCTGGAAGCAATCTTATACTAACATAGTGATGAGCTCAAGGTATCTAGGCTCATTAAAAAAGAACTAAAAAGAAATAATTTCTAAATTAATATGTTTCTTTCAATACTTATAAAATTCAGTTTCAAGAAAGACAGTGGAGTAGCTCACTGGAGATGTACTCATTAAATTAATATGCACCGTTTGAATTCATGCTGTATTTTGGGACACATGGGAGATAACTCTAAATATTGTATCTATTGAAACACTGCAATCATTTATTTACTGTATACACATTTATGAAATGGTTGAAGGTTTTGTATTCAAACATATGATTTTATGTATGTGAGATACAGTATTATTTGTATTAGATCATTTTTTGTTCTACATTGAGCTGAATATAGATCAGATTGACATAGTATTAATATAAATACAAAATCACACATGCCCCCACAATACAAAGCATCATGGGCTGCATATGCAGATCACCATAGAATAATATGCTGGTTCAAATTTAAGCAAAAATGCATGGTGCCGAGAGGAATCTCACACAGTTTGCAAAGGGTGCCAACAGAAGACATAGACACGTGTTTTGTGTACCAGGACTCATCAGTATGCCTCATCTGTATGACACCCTAGTGGAATGAACCAGCTACCCTAAGATGGTCTATGTGGGTTATGTTGTGGTGAACCCAATTAAAACAAAAAACAATTTAAAAGACAAAGAACCTCTGTGCGCAAGCACTGAGGCAATGGTTACCCCAAAGGGCATTTGGCCAGGAATTAGTATTAATATAGGTGTTCTTGAGTGGTAATGGTGACCTGTACTATGAAATATACACTAAATTGTTGAAATAATAGAATATATTATTATGATGTAGATATTAATTGTACTATTTGAATTTTTAAATGCAGATCCCCATCCCCCGAGGAAGCCCTACTTTTTCAGTGAAGTGGATATAGTCTGTAGTATTGTGCTGAGTTAAAAATAAAGACGGAAGAAAAATGAAGTGATACCTGTCTATGGCAAGGACGAGGCTAGGGTACTCCACACCAAAGGATTCAATGACTGGTTGAAAAACTGGTGCAGAGCTCAGGGGTTTGGCTTCATTGAGGACTGGGGCTCCACCTGGAGGGATGCAGGCCTATATAGGCGCGATGGTCTGCATCTATCCAGGAGGGGAACCAGGATCCTAGGTAATAGGTTTAAATGCTTCATTGGCAAGCATTTAAACTAGCAAAGGGGGGGAGGCACTGAAAAGGAGAAGGGAAATCCTAGCTCACCCCCACAAATCATGGTAGTTAGTGAGGTAAACACCAAGGTAGAGCAGTCGATAGGGAGAAGGGCTGAGGTAAATGGAGAAAAAGACAAAGGCAGTAAGGACAGGGATGGGGCAAAAAGAAATAAAGCCATAAAAAAATGGAGGGTAATGAGTACCAATGCCTGTAGTCTAGGTAAAAAGCTCCCTGAAATGGTGGCCTTGATGGAAGAGGGATGCCTGGATATCGTGGCAGTCACAGAAACATGATACACAGAGAACCATGACTGGGATGCCAACATACAAGGGTACACAATCTACAGGAGGGACAGGGAGGGAAGAAGAGGAGTAGTAGCTCACTATGTAAAAGAAGGGATCAAAGCAACAGAACTAAAGGGTAAACAGAGAGGAGAGGAGGCACTGTGGGTCACCCTGGAGACAGGAAATGGCTCCACAATTCGCACAGGGGTTGTATACAGACCCCCGTCTCAAGGGGAGGAAATAGACAAGGAAATGATAGGAGGTATCCTTGGGATTACAGAGAAAGGGGAGATATTGCTTATGGGGGACCTGAATATGCCAGATGTTAACTGGAGCACCTTTGCTGCAGCCACATTCAAGGGCATGGCCATTCTCAATGCCCTACAGGGGGCATGCCTCAGACAGCTAGTTTTGGAACCCACTCAGGAAGGAGCAGTCTTAGACCTGGTACTCTCAAATGGGGACGGAGAGAGGATCTCTGATCTTGAAGTGGGTAGCAATCTGGGAAAAAGCGACCACCAAACAGTGTGGTTCATGATAAACTTAGCTGTAGAGTCAAGCCACAGAAAAGTGAAGGTACTGGACTTCAGGAGGGCTGATTTTGTCAAAATGAGAGAGTGCCTCAGAAAAGCACTAGCAAACAGGCAAGAAGATGGAGTGGAGCAACAATGGGAAACATCAAAACCGCCATCACAGAGGCAACATGCCTTTTGTGAAACAAATAAACAAATCAAAAAAGAAAAAACACTATGGTTCCCAAAAGAAGTGGCGGGAAGGCAAGGGAGAAAAGATAGCATTCAGGAAGTATAAGAAAACACAGAAGGAGCAGGACAGAGAACTGTACCAGTTAAAGCAGAAGGAAGCGGGAAGGCAGTCAGAATAGCAAAGGCCCAAACCGAGGAAAGATAGCCAACTCAGTTAAGAAGAGGATAAAACCTTTATAGGTACATTAGGGAGCAAAGAAAGACTAAGGCAGGGATACTGAGGCTGAATAAAGAGGAAGGTGGTTGGGCAGAGAGTGACAGTGAAAAAGCAGGGATACTGAACTAATACTTCTGCTCAGTATTCACAATGGAAAAGCAGGGGGAGATACCTACTCCAGTCAATAGGAGCATTCTGGATAGTGGGGTTGATATCAGTCCTTTCATAGAACAAAGGGTCCTGAAAGAACTCTTAAAAGTGAAGGTGGATAAAGCAATGGGGCCTGATGGGATTCACCCCAGAATTCTAAAAGAACTAAGGGAAGAACTAGTAACACCACTGACTACCCTTTTTAATAAATCATGGGAGTATGGTGTGGTACCTGAGGACTGGAGGAGAGTGGATGTGATTCCCCTTCACAAAAGTGGGAGCAAGACAGAGGCAGGAAACCACAGACCTGTCAGTTTGACCTCAGTGGTAGGGAAAATGATGGAATCACTTCTGAAGGAAAGAATTATTGAGTACCTAGAGGCCAGTGGGGCACAGGACCCAAGGCAGCATGGATTCACAGCAGGAAGGTCATGTCAGACAAATCTAATTGATTTCTTTTACTGAATGACAAAAGTAGTAGACCAGGGAGGGGCTGTGGGCATGGCCTACCTAGACTTTAGCAAGGCATTTGACATAGTCCCGCACAAAAGATTAATAAACAAATTAGCCAGCCTGGGAGTGGGTCCCAGGGTGTTAGCCTGGGTAAAGTACTGGCTGGACAACAGGACACAGCGGTTAATAGTAAATGGAGTCCACAGTGAAGAAAGGAGGGTTGCTAGTGGGGTACCACAAGGTTCAGTACTGGGGCCGCTCCTTTTTAATGTCTTTATAAGTGACATTGCAGAGGGACTGGAAGGGAAAGTATATCTCTTTGCAGATGACACAAAGATCTGCAACAGGGTTGATATGCAAGGTGGGGTGGAAAGGGTGAAAAGGGACTTGGCAAGGTTGGAGGAATGGTCAAATGTATGGCAGCTTAGGTTCAACGCAAAGAAGTGCAAAGTAATGCACCTGGGAAACAAAAACCCAGGGGAAGAGTACACAATGGGGGGTGAGATACTGACAAGAACAAAAATGGAATAGGACCTGGGGGTAGTCATATCAGATGACCTAAAGGTGGGCCAACAATGTGAGAAGGCAGTAAGGAGGGCTGGGGATACTGGGATGTAGGAGAGAGGCATCACCAGTAGAAAACAGGAAGTTGTTGGCCCTCTGTATAGACAGTTGGTAAGACCACATCTGGAGTACTGTGTACAGTTCTGAGACCCCATCTCCACAAAGACATAGACAGGGTGGAGGCTGTCCAGAGAGGACTACCAAAATGGTGCAGGGTCTGCACCAGAAGACATATGAAGAAAGACTAAAGGAGCTTCAGATGTATAGCCCTGAGAAAGGAGGGAGAGGGGGGACATGATAGAAACTTTCAAATACGCAAGGGAATCAACAGAGTCCAAGAGGGAACATCTTTCAGAAAAAGAGATGTGCAAGAACAAGGGGCACAATTTGAAGATAGAGGGGGACGGCTCAGAAGTAATGTGAGGAAGTATTTATTCACAGAGAGGGTTGTAGATGCATGGAACAGTCTTCCTGAGGAGGTCGAGAGTCAAAAACTGGGGGAATTCAAGAATGCATGGGACAGACATAAGGCAATTCTAGTGGGGGGTAGGAGGACGTAGGCTGTTGGTTAACTAGGCTCTGCAGCTTATCCATTAGGTAGGGAAATGGGCAGACTAGGTGGGCCAAGCATTCCTTATCTGCTGTCAGATTCTATGTTTCTATGATCTCCATATAGTTGTCAATGTGGCTGGAAGTTTGGGCTGTCTTTGCTTGAAGTGTTGCTGGGCCAGCCCTTCATTTACATAACCATACATATACAGAAGGAGTGGAGACCCACCTTTACTCTTTGTTGGAGACTAACCTATTTGACTTCATCTGGGTCACCAGGACACTGGACAAGGGCCAAGCAGTTGATGTCCTGTATCTGGACTTCAGCAAGGCCTTCAACTCTGTACTGCACAGGAGACTTGCCAGGAAGCTAGAAGACCTGAGGTTGGGGGCTAAGCTTGTTGGGTGGGTCAGAAGCTGGCTGCAGGACAAAAGCCAAAAGGTGGTGGGGAATTCTCAGAAGCTAGGCCTGTGACCAGTGGAGTCCTATAGGGCTCTGTGCTGGGCCCTGTGTTGTTTATCATATTCATAAGTGACATCACAGATGGGATCAAGGGCAATATCTGCCTGTTCATGGATGGCACAAAACTCTGTGGGAGGGCAGACATGGAGGAGTGGAGACATAAACTAAGGGAAGACCTGGCTAGGCTAGAGAAATGGTCTGGCATTTGGCAAGTGGTGTTCAGCACTAAAAAATGGTAAAGTTATGCACTTGGGAGCAAAAAACCCAGGGACCAAATACTAGTTGGGTAGTATGCAGATAACCACGTCAGAGGAAGAAATGGACTTAGGTGTAAGTATCATGGGTGACCTAAAACACTCGGCACACTGTGGGAAAGCTGTAGTCAAAACAAATTGAATGCTGGACTGCATAGCCAGGGGAATTACCAGCAGGAAGGCAGAGGTCATTCTGTCACTGCACAGGTCTGTAGTGGGAGACAGCACCTAGAGCACAGTGTGCAGTATTGGTGCTGTTATCTTAAAAAGGGTATCAACTTGCTGGAAACAGTCCAGAGATGGGCAACCAAGATGATTCAGGGCCAGCAAAGCGACACCTATGAGGAGAGGCCAAGGGGGCTCAACATGTTCTCTCTTGAGGGACGAAGGGAGAGGGGAGCCATGACTAAAACCTTCAGGCACCTTAAAGGTATAAATGGTAAGCACTGAGGGCCTCTTCAGTCTTAGTGAAAACAAGACCACTAGGGGTAACAGCCTAAAGCTGATGGGGACAGGGGTGATTCAGGATACAGATGAGGAGGCACTTTTTCACCAAGAGGGTGGTAGCAAAGTGAAATGAGTTGCTGGAAGAGGTGGTGTCCCTAAAAACAGTAGGTAGTTTCATGACAGGTTGGGACAGGGTGAGGGAGAAAGTTTCTGGTAGAGGGGACAGATGGACAGAAGGGGTATTTGATAGGGGTCAAGGGGCATATTGGGAGAGGGGACTTCCCTCTGTAAACACAGTGGTTACTGTACACTTGAGCAGATTAGATAGACCATAAGGCCTTTATCTGTTGGCACATTCATATGTTCGTGTGTAAAATAGCCAATTCAAAAACATTTTAAGTTTCATAATAACACTGAGGCCCTTCAAGGGTTGGGTTACCTTACCTTTGTTAATGTAATCCTAGGAGCAGAAAGCATTCAAGAATGCCTTGTACCTCATGACCCTCTTAGGGTAATATTAACCTAGAGTAACCAAACCCCTGCTTCAGTTACATGTAACACTTCCCAAGGTGTGGGGGCCTGCCTTTTGGCTCCATCTTGGGAGCCCAACCGAACAGCTGCCACCTGCTACTTTTGTTTTCTGGTCCCCAAAGGATATGGCAGTAGGGACCGGAAGTGAAGGAGGGTGCTGTTGAATTTCTTCAGTGCTGCCCATCAGTGAGTGAAGGAGCAGCTCCCACCGCTCATCAAAAGGCAGCTGCCTACGGAGTGAGAACGATGACACTCCCAGTTGAGCAGGAAATCACCACCGCACATCCCAGCTTGACCAGACTGCAGTGTGACCTGTGCAAACAACAAAAAGGGACCAGAAATCACTGTCTAAGGGCAGAATCCCTTTTAAAATTAGACTGTTGGATCAGTGCCCCATAGCAGCATGGGCTACCACTATCATGGTGCAGCCCAACCCCCACAACAAGAAGGGTCATACCTTTGGCCAAATCAGGCTACAGAACCTGGACAGTGAGCACCAGTAATTCCTGGGAAATCAGAGGACTACCAGATTCCTGGCATGAATTTCTGGCCAGTCCTCTACCAAGTGATGTACCTCCAGCCTGGCCCCAGATTGATTTACCACCCAGTGGACCAGTGGTGAGCTGACATTCCCCACTGAACAGCAGGGGCTGTGTCAGGACCCATTTAGTCTGCATGGGTTAACTGTGAAGTAGACTGGTGACTGTTGGAGCTGCTGAAGAGGCAGACCATGCATCTGCCTTGAAGAAACAAAGCAGAATATGAGAAGCAGAATTCCTGCTTTTAAGAAAGGAGGTAATCGGCCGGCCCGGTGGCGCTGAGGGTTGAGGAGCTGGATGCCACCGCCCGCACCGTGCGGGGACCCAGGTTCAGAGCAGGCCTGAGCTTCTGGGGGTCAGCAGCAGAGAGGAAGGATTGAGCATCTGGAGGACAGCTCTCCTTCCTCTGGGGGTTCCAGGGACTATGCCCAGCACAGCAGTGACCTTCGGTGGAGACCGGAGGTACTGCAATGCTTCAGGGCTCGTCTAGAGGGCTGCGGAGCTATTACAGGATGTTCCCAGGCGTCACTGCATGTCGGGGCTCCACCTGGGGGGTGGGGGTGAGGGCGGAACAGGAAATCACAGAAAAAACCTCCATCTCCTGATAGGTGAGGGAGGGTCAGGGGGATCAGTCCACCATGCCCAGTGTCGGGCCTTCCTCTCGCTCCTGTGTGCTCTTCACTGCCTCGCTCCACCAGACTGGATTATTAGATAGAGCGCCAGGAGGAGTATATCTGGCGGTCCTGCCTTGGGGGACTCAGAGCCGGGGGGCTGGGTGGCAGTGAGGGCAGCTAGAAGGAGTGAGGGGGCTTCAAACGGGTGGGATCAGGATCAGGATCCTGAGTGACCACTCCTGAAAAAATTCAGGTACATGGAGTGAAGAAAGAAAAGTAAAAAAAAAAAAAAAAGGAGGTAATCATATGCTAGCCTGGAGCAAAAAGCTGAAAGCTGCAGCTTTTGTGAGAGGCCTTTGTGATGCTGAAGCCAGAGACCATGATTGGAACTGCCTAGCCAGTATCTGGCACTGGTCTTCACTCCACTTCAGGACTTGATGCTAGGATGTGCTTGTTGGGTCAGTTTAGGATTAAGCCTTTCAGAAGGGGACTTCCAGTGGCATCACCACTATGGTAGTAAGCCTGAAGTTCTATCATCATTGAACTGCCATGGTATAATACCCTTATGTATGCAAATCAGCACAATCTGACCAGGTGGTTGAGAATGGAAGGTAAAGTGAGATTTGAGGAGAATCATGGTTTAGACACGCACTGCAAAGGAGGATGGATAGCTTTGTTTTCCTGGCGGAAAGCAGCACTGACGGGAGGACATCGAATGACTGGCAGGCTGTTGCCACCTCGTAATGTGCAGCCTGGCAAACCAGAAGGTATCCCAATAGTTTTAAAGGAATTGAGGGCCTTTCAGGATGAAAATAAAGTTATCCACAGAGATTTTAGGGAGGATTTAAAAGATCAGCTTGCATTTCGATGAGCTGGAACAATGGGTGGCAGATACAGAGAAGACCGACACGTGAATGCAGCAACTTGTACTGCAGCTGCTGGAAACACATACTAAACTCAGGGCTAAGTGCATAGACCTTGAAATGAGGTCACACCCTAAAAGTCTTCAGATTTATGGAATGGATGGCCTTTAAGGTAATAAAATGATGGACTTTATGGAAAAAGCTTCTCTATACATTTACGGTTTCCTGAGGGCTACCTGCTGCAAGTGGAATGTGCACATGTAGTTCTGGTGCTGAAGCTGCCACAAGCTGGGGTGTCTCCATGCTCAAGTGTTATATTTTGTATAGAGCGTGGCAAAGTAAGGACTTATGGGACCAAGGAGGGTGAATTTCAGTTGACCATGATTATTCCCCTGAAATATTTCTACGTAGACTGGAATATGGGGATCTGAAACTGGTACTACATGAACAAAATATTAAACTTCAGTCATCGCTTCCCACTAAGCTGAGAATGTTGCTTCCTACAGGCCCCTGCACATACTGTATAACATGCTTTCCAAAGCTGTAGCTGACTTTCATAATATGGGGATCTAGACGGCAACTCAGGATGCACCACAATGCGGAGGAAAGCCTGGCTTAGGACCAGAGGTAGGCACTGCTTGGAGCAACAGAGATCACAGTGGGAAGAGAAAGCGCCACACTCTCTGCGCTGACATTAAGGCCTTGTTGTACTCCTTTAAGATGCAATTGGGGGTGAGGGACATCTGAAGGGAGTCTGTGAAGACAGAGAAAAGAATGAGGTATTACGCCTTCTATCCCCAATAAGCTGTTTTTATTACAAGCTATTTGGATCTGAATTTCTTAGACTTACACTGCGGGGCCTAAAGCACCAGTATTTGTTAGCCAGCAAAAAATTTCATTATACAGCTTTTTTTAGCAAAAATTTATTTCTGACATCATAAGATTCATGCCCGTTGTATTTTTAGTTTCCTTAGATATTGTTAAAACAGATTTTATAGCTAATTGTGTAATTGACTGACCTCATTAAAGATGGCCACCACTCAAAATGTTTAAAAATCTCCTCTGCTGAGGCTACTTGTTGGCTGTACATGCCAGATTCATACTGGGGATGTATTAGGACGGTGCTACCACATGTTTCTGATGGTAAACAGCACAGCACTGTACCGTGATATTTTTTTTTCATGGCGGGCATGGCACTGGAGTAGGACCTTCTAAAAGCTTCAATGTCCCATATGTTGATTCTGGAATGAAAGAAAACAAAAAAGAAAAAAGTGCATCTTGACATTTTTTGCCAGACAAACATTACTGCTGAAAAAAAAACACTATATGGTTACTAACAAATGCTGCTGTTTTAACTCTTATATGCATTGGAATAACTTCTGAGCATATTACCATGAGATTTTGGAGAACCTCTGTACTTTTTTGGTAGATGGGACTTATAATGCAGCAGCTGTTAATTTTGCCTATCTGGCAGGGCAGGTGGGGAGGCACCTGAATTAGTGCTTGTCCTTGGAGCACATTTTGCTGGGCCAGGTCGGGGGGGGGAGCCTCCCTGACTCGCAATGGAACTCTAGTTATAGGATATGCAGCTGCCCTGCCTTGAAGCACACACGAGAACTTGCTGTGTTGGTATTGGGCCCAGCTGCTAGGCTATATGGTGGTTCTCAGAGTCAGTGTATTTTCTTTTCTTCAATCAATAAATGGACTAGTGACACACTGCTGTTTTACACTTTCGGAAGCTGCATGCTCAACATCTTGATCCCTGTGCACTCAAGGACTTAAGGTATTGTGTTGTGATGTTATTCTTTGTCTTCTTTTTTTATGCTCGAAATTTAAGAGAAGTGAGACAGTACGGCACAACAGGCAACAGAGATTACAGCTACAGTATCAGACAGATGTTGATGCGGAAATAGTTAAACACAGTGCTGACCAGTATTCTGCAAAAGCAGAATAACAAATACTGTGTTTTTCTTTATCATTGCAGTCTGATGGCTCTGCAGGGTCAGAGCATCTAGCATTTTACTTGGGCATTTTAATGTATGCCTCTTGGGTATTTTTGTGTCAGCTGCCAGATTGCGAAGCAAGTACTGGTTCACAGGTTTTACACTTATGCAGCATTTCAAGAACTAACTTGCTGAGCACTGTTCTTATGTGCTCCCATTTATGGAATTCAGCATATAACACTAATTGCACTGGTAGATGGGGGTTGGGGTCAGACCATTAACTGGGAGGTGGGCTGATGTGAACTTTTACTTTGAATTGAGGGGGTTCTGGACTAGCACTTCTCCAGGGGCACATTAAGCTGGAAAAGCTCCAGTGAGTGGGGGCAGTCTGGGCCTCTCCCAGCTTTCACATAATGATTTGAGACCTGCAAAGTGGCTCCCCCTTTGTCCTGAATTCCATAAAGGGATATCATCAAAGTGGTATTGCGCCCTACTCATAATGGCATTTTCAGGGACAGCCTATTTTCTACTCCTTATACATTGATGTGTTCTGAGGTTCTGCATGCCCAACTACCTTCCCCCATCCTTCAAGGGTTTGTGATAATATGATGGTTGGTTATCTTATATTTTACAATGGACTGTGTATTAAATAGAGTCAGGGCATCAGGTATGTTACTTACTGGACATTTGAATGTATCCTTTAAGCTTGTGTTTAGTAGCAGGAACAGGAGCAGGTAGAGAGAATACCCATCTAGATGAATCATAATGGTTTGTCTATCTCTTCCTCTCCTCTTTTGCATTTATAGGATTGCTTTCTTCCTGTTTATCTGTAGGTGGGGGATCAGGGACTGGGGTAGCTGACCACATCCCTTAGTACTGGCTGAGTAGGTGAGATGTAGATGGAGAGAGAGAGAGAGAGAGATGGATTTAAAAATGCCTTTCTGGGGCACTAGAGAGTCATGCTACAGAAAAGACATGTTTCATGTCAATTCCTCCAGACCCACACCTTAAAACTCATTATTTTGGTGCTAAAACTTACTTTTTCTAGTTTCTGTTACCTGATAGTGTAACATTTTGGTGTGGTGCAGCACACAACCAGTTTTGGTAGTAATGGACCAACTGAAAAACACAAAAGTGACTGAAAAATTGGACCCTCAATCATAGCAAGTCCTATTGGGGTCCTTGGCAGCACTGGAGCAAGCAACCAGGAGAAGCAGATTCACTACCTTGAGACATGGTACTCAAGTGGTCAGGGACATGAACACCAAAATTGAATACAACTTGGTGAGAATGGGTGGCCAAGATGCAAAAATTGAAATGGTAGCCTCAACTACTAAAGGTGCAGAGGACCACTTGGTGATAACATTGGGAGTGAGGAACAAGCTAACACAGAAGAATACACATTTGAGGAATCACCTTGAAACCTTAGCAAATGGTACCAGATCCTTTAATGTACGTATAGTTGGTCTCCCAGAGGGCAAGAGTGCGCTGGACTTTTTAAGGACCTGGCTACCTGAGGTACTTCAATTAAATGAGCACATAGTAGGTACAGAACTCCGGATGGCCTGTCAAGTAAATCCCCAAAGCCCACAAAGTAATAGTACATGCCCACAAACACTCATCCTAGTTACCTTAGGGATGGAGAGCTGAGATATTACATTTTGAATGGAGCAAGGACCAGGCACCCTATCCAGCACAAAGGTCAGGACATTTAACTCTTCCCAGACTAGGCGTATGCCACCCATAACAAACAGAAATAGCTTGATGGTGTGAGACAGCAGTTAAGGAGTCTCTGATTTGGGCTCTCTCTGTTAGCACCAGTATGGCTCCGAGTTACATACAGGAGCAAGACATATCAATTTGGAGACCAAAAGGAGACAGCCAAGTGGGCTCTAAAATTTAACAGGGAGGAAGAAGAGGAGGATTCAGATTCTTGAGATGGGGAGAGTAAGTAAACAGGTCCCATTCACATGGACAGCTTTGTTCACTGCAAACTGAATATGTGTTTCTGTATATGTGAGTTAAAATGTTTAGAAATTTGTGGTAAGTTTGGTATTGCAAAGATGGTCAATTTGCCGATCAAGTTTGACCTACAATATTTGCGAGTTTAATACATTTACATTGTCTGCCTGTCTGTTGAAGAAGTTGAAATTGTACTGTTCACGTATTTAGAGTGGCCTAATGTGGACAGGGGCTACCATGCAGTCGCTCTTCAGAGACTATGAGCGGTGGTGTTACCAAGCCATCTTGAACTATGACAATAAATCCTTGGACTTCCTATGAACTGCACAGGTACCATCCTCCAATTTATTGTATTGTACAGAGCCAGAGTATCATTTGAGTTTTTTTTTAATGTTGTTATATCTCTTGCAGCAATGGGTTTGTGAGGTAGAAAATGGAAGGAAATTGCTGACTGAAGCCTAATGGATCCCTGGAATAGATACTTCTTACCTGATGGTTATAGTAACTATAAGGGTTACAGCTGCCTCTTATCCTGTACTCTTTGTATTAGTAGTCCATAGGTTTTGCACAACTCAGCATATGAAACATAGGAACACAGACAAGTATGGCAGAAAAAGATCACTGATCCATCAAGTCTACTCGTAAACCCAAACAAACCTGGGACCTATTGTCCATACAGATTTCTGACCCATGCTCCCCACCCTACCACTATCACCCCAAGCAACCACTAAGCCCTTCCTTCTGTTCAAGCCATGATTGAAACCATTAATGATTCTGGCACACACCACATGTTCCATGACTCCACCACCCTTTCTGCGAAATAAAACATTCTCACTTCCCTCTTGAATCTCCCCACTGTCAGCTTCCACTCATACCCCCATGTTCTTGATCTACTACTTATGCTAAATAGTTCCTTGCAGTTTACTTTGTTCATGCCTTTCAGGAACTTGAAGGTCTCTATCATATCTCACCTCTCTCATCTGGCCTTCAGTGAGTACGTGTTCAAGTGCCTTGAACCAATCCTTGTAAGATCTTCCCTGCTGGCCCTGAATCATTTTGGTCACCCTACGTTGCACTGTCTCCAGCCTGTCCTTATCCTTCTTTAGGTGAGGCCTCCTGAACTGGGCACAGTAATCTACGCAGCGGTAGTAATACCTTCTTCCTTCTGCTGTCAGTACTCCTCCATATACACCCCAGCATCCTGTTTGCCTTACTGTAGGCCTTGTTACACTGGTGTGAGTGTTTTAGGGAGTCACTGGTGACGACCCCTAGGTTTCTTACCTCAGAAGTCATGCACAGTTTTACTGCCCCCCATCCAGTACTCTGTCTTGGGGTTCTTGTTCCCGCTTTGTATCACCTTGCACTTTTTGGCATTGAATTTCAACTGCCAAACCTTTGACCGCCTCTCTAGCTTTTGCAAGCCTCTCTGCATCTCTGTAACCCTCTCCTTGCTATCTACTCTGCTACAGAACTTAATGTGTCTGCAAAAAGACACATCTTGCCCAGGATTCCTTCTCCCATGTCACTAAAGGATTGAACACAGAACCGTTCCTTGTGGTACCCAAATGGTGAAATCCCTCTCTTCTGATTTGACTCTGTTAACCGCAGTACTCTGCTGTCTCCCTTCCAATCCGTTTCTCACCCATCTAACTGTATCTCTCGCTGTACCCAGATTCTCTAGCTTCTTCAGCAACCTTCTGTGAGGCACCGAGTCGAATGCTTTGCTGAAATCAAAGTAGAGGAAATCCACAGCATACCCCTTATCCACTACCCTCATTACTCAGTCAAAGAATACTATCAGTTTGGTTTGACAAGACCTTCCTGCCATGAACCCATGCTGTTTACTACCTTGGAGTCCATTGCTCTCCAGGTAGTTTATGAGGTCCTCTTTGAATAGTGTCTCCATCTTTTTACCCACAATGGCGGTAAGACTGTCAGGTCTATAGTTACCCAGTTGCTCCTTGTCTTGCCCCCGCCCATGGAGTAGGTGTGAGTCTGCTGCCCTCCAGTCTTTTGGAACTACTCCTGTCTGAACTGAGCTAGTTAACTGCCCCACCAGGGGTTCACTTAGTTCCATTGCCAATTCCTTGAGCACCCTCAGATGTAGCACATCCAACTCCCAGGCCTTATCTATCTTAAGGGCTACAAGCCCTTTCCAAACCCTTTCACTAGTAAATGCTTGCTGCCTCACCTCAAGGATCCTCCTTACAGCTGCCGTAATATCACTGTTTGGAAGAGGCCCTCTGTCTTCCCCTGTGAATACAGAGCAAAAGTAGTCTTTAAAAATGGCTGCTTTCTGCCTGTCCCCCTCAATTTCCTTACCTCCCACTGTTAGCTAATAATTCCTCCTCCCCTTCTTTCTTTTTTCCCTAATATTTATATATATATCTAAAGAACCATTTTCCCCGTTCTTGATCCCCTTCACAAAGCGCAGTTCTGTGTCTCCCTTTGCTTCTCAGACTGCCCTTTTGGCTTCCTTTGTTCTCATCTGGTACTCTCCCCAGTCTTCATTCCCTTGTTTTTCCATGTACCTGGTGAAAGCCTTCCTTTTGGCTCTCACTGCATCCCTGACCTTTCCAGAGAGCTGTAAGACTTTGTTGCCTCAAGAATGACCTCTTTGATTGCCCCATCTTTCCTCCATATCGCTGATGCTGTCCATGCCAGATAACTCGTCTCTGACCAGCTCCCTCATCTGATTGAAGGCTGAACTTCTGAAATCGAGGGCTTAAGCGTTTGATGAGGGCTTACTTTTCCCAAGTGCCAGGTCAAACCATATAGAGTTATGGTTGCTGGATCCTAGTAGCTTCCCTACCTACCCTCACTACTCCTACCACTTCGAGTTGGTGAGCACCACATCAAGAATGGCAGCCTGCCTAATGGGTTCCTTAAGTAACAATGTTAACTTTGGGCTTGCAGTATATCCTAGAGGTTAGAGTAATGAGCTGTGAACGAGCTTGGTACATCTAGCAGATCAGACCTGGGTTTGATTCTCACAACCTCCACTTGCATACTGTGTGACTCTGAGCAAGTCACTTAACCGTCCAGTGTTCCCATGTCACCCCTGAAAACAGGCACTTGTGCCTAGTGGGCCTTACCAGGTTACCAAAGACTAAAAAAATAAATAAATTTAACTAGTATATGAGACAAGCATCTGTAGGAGTTATTTCCTGGGCATTAGATACTGTTATCCCCTATATAAATGATATACTCTATAAACAAACAAATACTGAAGCTAAGGTGAGTGATTATTTGAAGCAATGTATAACATTTGCAGACTAGACTGTTTATGCTGTACAGCATGTTTGTTGAAAAACTCAATAAACACAAAGTTAAAAAATGCCTTTCAAAAAATCAAGGTGCTTTACATAACCATAGAAATCCAGTCATAGAGTATTGCAATAAAAACAATCATATAACCCGGGTGTCCTCTTCACATTAGTTGAAGGATTAATCTGTGACTTTACCCCCAGAATTCTGGTTCCTTGAATTGTTAATCCCTGCACTGTACCATTTTGAGATTTTGGAGCAAACAAGGAGGCAGGAATGACTCTGTTCATGAGTATGCTATGGTGGAGGCTGCTATGGTTACTCTGTAATTACTGAGAGATAATACCTCACTACACAGTGGCGGTAGAAGGAACTCTGATTTTGAAGAGTTGCTGATATCCTTCACTTGGGGAAGGGGGATCTCAGGAGAGAGACCTGTCAACCTCAACTTCTAGGGCCTTGGTACTATAAGACTTCTACCTGAGAAGTTAGACAAGTTCAGACAGTTTTACAAGTTTTGCAAGTTCTTCTATTGGTTCTGTTTGGAATTCCTATTATTGTCCAGGGGAGATGTAGGTACAGTACAGTGCAGTGTATTCCCTCAAATTCTCATTGTTTATACTGTTGGAGCACATAGTGTGGGAGATCATTAGGACCGGGATTTACACTACGAATGTATACTAAGTTGGGAAACTTCTTTTTTCTTCCAGATGGTGCTTAGTGACACTGCAATAGTGTCTTTAAATGTACATGAGTTGCACAATCTGATTAAGCAATATAAAATGATGTCTAAAGTTAAGAAGGAGAGAGATTGTATAGTGTTTCTGCAAGAAACTCATTTGAATACAGAGGAGAGTAAGAAATAATTTAAATTTGGATACAGTCATTAGTTTCACTTGGTTAATGTTTCAGGAAAAGGGGGGGGCACTTTAATTCACTCAGCAATTCTCTTCATGGAACAAGAGATGATTCAGGCTCTGGATGAGAGGCATGTCTTTGTACAAGGTCTGACTGATAATGAAAAGGTCACACTTATGAACATCTATGCCTCACCCTCTACCCGTAGATCATTTCTCCATAAAACTGAGCTGATGTCTGTTAAGGGAAGAGGATTGTGATCATGGGTGGACAATTTCATTTTATATTGAACCTAAACTTAGACACAACCAATACAAGGAGATCCAAGCTTACACTGTAACTGAAATGGGCTTACCTGCTGTCTTAAACTCTGGGTTTCCAGGATGTGTGATGAATCAAGTATCCCCATGCAAAGCAGTATTCTTTCTTCTTAGCCCTACATAGGGAATATTCCCAGATAGACTTTTTTCTTAAGTGCAGAGTTCATTCACAAACATCTTCCCATTTAGTTTATCTGTCAGGGCATGTTTAACTTATGGATGGGACAGTGCTGGACTTGGAAACAGAGACCATAGAGATTACATCTGAGGCTGTTTCTATTTGAAAATGCTCAGGAGGAGGAGGTGACTGAATTTCTAAAATAAATAATCTATATAATCAGTCTAGAAGGCATGACATCATCAGTACTATGAGAAACAATAAAAGTGACCACTGAGGGCAAACTCATTGCTATGGTGCAAAAAAAGTTACAAGTCTAGTTGCTCAGCCAAGAAGCAATGCTATATTTGGCAAACAAGTAAAAAAAACAGGGGTGCACCTTACCAGAGACTTGCAGAACAAACAACCACACATTTACCAAAGCAAAGACCAGGTTAACACACCACTTACTCTTCTTTGTATTTTTAATACTGTATAATACATTTCCATCAGCAGGCAAAAAGGCAGCAAACAACCAAGAGCAAACTGACAGGGACTGTATCCATAGATACTCCATATACATGCATTTAAAAGACCGGTCGATAAGCGGTACTGTAGTAAATTCTTGATCCACCGACCAGAAGTTACCCACCCCAGCTGACCCATATGCATGTTCTGAGGATGACAGTTTAGATGTTGAAATGTTAATGCATGTGGGTCAGCTGGCTTGGGTAACTTCAGGTCAGTGGATCAAGAATTTACTACGGTATCGCTTATCGATTGGTCTTTTAAATGCATGTGTATGGAGTATCTATTGATATAGTCCCTGCCAGTTTGCGCTTGGTTGTTTGCTGCTTGATATGCCTGGTAATGGAAATTTACTACAAAGTATAAAAAATATGAAGAAGAGTAAGTGGTGTGCTGACCTGGTCTTTGCTTTAGCAAATCTGTGGTATCTCATTGCTACGGTAGTTCACCAGTCATTACTGCAAAGGCAGAAACAGGAGGAATTGGAGAATTGGCTAGAATAGGAGCAGTCAGATCATGCACAAGACAACAAAGATGCTTGGGATACTATTAACAAAATGAAGGCAGTACTGGAGGATCTAGCCACTTACAGAACAGAAATGGCTTTGCTGCAGATAAAGCAGTGCTACCGGGGGAGCTAAGTTGACATTTCAGCTTCAACACCATTCTAGCTCCATATCTACCAGAAGTTTCACCCTGCAACAAGACAGAAAGTCAACTCTACAGAAGATCAGTGTTCACCGTGTACTATCAAAATATCTATGTAAGCCCTGCAGCAGATGCAGAAAGATGGGCTTTTTTTTGAGGGGGGGGGCTTGACCTTGCCTCAAGTAACAGAAGATCAAAATAGAGATATCATCTGCCCAGTAAGTTTTGAGGAGCTGCAGTTCCTTATTGTGAAAATGAAAGAAGATAAGAGCTCTGGAACAGATGGATACTCAAAGGATAACACAGGGCCTTCAGGGAGATCTTAGCACCACCATTGTTGAACTCCCTTAACAAAACACTGGCCCCAGGGGTGTTATCCTGCTCTTTGTATCAGGTGATATCAGTAATCTCAAAAGAAGGGAAGAATGGCACCCTAGGGGATTCATACCGACCTACATTGGTCCTCAGTCTTGATGATAAGCTGTTCACTGGTATTCTTTCCCACAGAATGGAGACTGTGCTTCTGCAAATCATTCCTGGACCAAGTGGGATTTATTAAGGATTGTCAGACACAAGATATTATGAGATGTATCTTGTTACTGATAAATCATATTCAGAAATAGTAGTTTGAACCGATACAGAGAAGACTTGAGAGGGTGGGGTGGCCTGATCTAGTAAAACACTGGAGAAATTTGTATTTCATCAGACTGAGGGACTCTACAAGTAACCACAAATCAGAGTAAAAAGTCAAAATACATCTGGCTCCCATATTTCTTCTGGGGGGGGGGATGTGACAGAGTTGCTCACTGTCCCCCATGCTTTTCACAATCTGTATTGAACCATTGGCCAAGCCATCCAAGAGGACCAGGCAATTAGAGGCATAGAAGGGGGGCAGTGTGCACAAAATCAGCTTGTATGGTGATTATATCCTGGTGTATATTACAGATCCTGACACATTACTCCTAAAGCTGATACATATTTTTGAGGACTTCAGTATCTTCTCAGGATACAACTTGAATACTAGTAAAATGGAAGTGATGTCCCTCAACTACTCTCCACCTCCCCAGATGAGACAGCAATTTCCTTTGAAATGGGACAAAACCTCTATGAAATACTTTAGAGTAAGGTTTTTTAAGGAATGATATGCTTTGCATCATGAAAATTATTCATTGTTGTCCACTGCTGTAAAGACAGATCTTCAGTGGTGGAAAGTGTTTTCTATCAAACTTACTCAGATTATGAACTATACAGATGAACTGCTTCCATGCCTTTTGCATCTGTTTCTTACACTATCGATTAGACAGGCTCCTGGACATTCCAAGAGTGGAACTTAATGATCTCCAAACTTATATGGGGTGACAAACATCTCAGGATAAGATTTCGTACAGTGATGTGGTAGAAAGAGAAAGGAGGAATTGCCCTACCTGGTTTAGAGAAATTCTTCTGGGCAGCACAGCTTAAGATGGCTCTTGGATGGAGGAGCCCTACAGTAGTTACTTGGCAAGATGGAAGGAGTTGGAATGGAGTAGGTATAAGCTGAAGCAGCTGCAGGACTTGGTATTTATCCTGGTGATCAGGATGGAACTATCACCTTGGCTTTAACCATTGACAGAGAACTTCTTGAGCCTCTGGAGCTCACTGACAACATGATGCAAAATGAAAGACACATACCACTTTTGAAGAGCTTCGGCACTGATCCACAGTTTTACCTGATCATCTAGATGACAGCTACAACTGTTGGCCTTGCCTGGGTCTGTCTTCCCCTAGGTCCTTGCTGCAGAATGAAACCTGTAAATCATTTGAAGGCTTGCAGAGGTATTTCAGGCTGACACCATCAGATCATTTTCACTTACTTCAAGTAAGAAACTACTTTCATTCCCTAGTAGACTGAAAATTGGTTCAGGTGGCTAGACATCCACTGATGAGCTTGCTTTTGGAAGCATTGGATAGTTCCCAGGCCAAACAGACCATATCAAGGCTGTACCAAGCCCTTTTAGAGCTGGCTAAGAAGGATACTGATTATGTGAGAAAGTTATGAGAGAATGAAATACAAACCCAGATTCCGGTTAAAATGTGAAGAAAAATGTATACTGTATGTCAACATAAAACTAAAAAACCCACTCCGGGAGGGGAAATGCATGAAAACCTAACTTATGCTAATCTAACATTCCAGGTAAGCTAGCTAAGTTAAACACAGAGAGCAACAGTTGTGTGCAACAAGCAGGCATGCCCACAAAAATTTCATAAAGTGCAAAAACTTGCAACATTTATTAAAAAGTAAAAAAAGTGTGCTCACAGACCCTAATTAAAATCCTTGTTGATCAGGGTGTGGTGAAGCATATGAACGTGCTCAAAGAAATCAAGACCACTGAGGGTGAATGTATTAACTAAAGTAGAAAACTCATCAGAACTGACTTCCCAGCTGAAGAAAGAAATTTGCCACTCATGAGCAACAGGTAGTAAGTAGGAAGCAAAGCAAGCTTTCAAGGGACACCACTGATTACCTTGAAAATAAAGTGTATCAGTGGGAAAAGCCCCCTTGGACACCAACAACGGGCAGATCTCAGAGTCAGCACTAATGTTTCCAAAGTAAGGGATGGTCAGGTACACATGTCAAACATGTTAGTGCATCTGGACTTGGTCCAGCAAGTGCCTGTGTCTTTTTGTAGATACTTCAGGACAGGGTGCATCAGCAGCACCCCGAAACAGGAGGCAACACAGCCAAAAAGAAATCTCCAAAGAAAAAGGATGCAAAAGCAAGGAGGGGCTGTTGGGGTGGGGGGAAGTTGACACAAGAGGTCCAGTAGAACAAAAAAACAACCGCAGTCTGTGTCCCCCAAACAGGTACTGAACATATCTAATGTGGACTTGACACCAGCGCAACCTGCTGTGTTATCCAGTGGTTTGTCATTTGTCCCAATACCACATATTGAGAGATTTGTTATTTAAGTTGATATTGAGAACATTTTCAGGAAAATATATCTGTAAATGCTTCTCAAAAAAACAACAAAATGGAGTTTGAAAACATTATCCCTATACAACGTATTCCATCCGGAGTCTTACCGGAGACAGATCCACCCATCAGCGATGGACAAAAAACCCTGGAACAAATGCCCACTGTGAAAAATGAATGGAACCTGGAACTAGCCTTTCAGTTATTTGTGGATGAGGAGCTAAGAGATGATCATATACTATTACAGTAGCTTACCACAAAAAGATATTTTATAGTGAAATTAACATTTTGCCCTGGTAGAAACGTTTCACTGGCTATAAGTACTTTTGAAAACGTCATCAAACAAGAGGTAGACTTTTCAACACTATTTGATACTGCCCGTATTCCATCTTAACACAAGAAGAATTCAAGGTATTGGGGGAACAGAGGGATATGCGCACCATCATGATGAAGCCAGTGGACAAGGGGGGACGTGTAGTAATCATGGACAAGATGTACTACATGGAGAAAGCCATTACCCAGCTGGGCAACTCCAACAGCTACTGTATTTCAAACTAAGGGGTGATTCAACACCTATTTAAAAAAAAAACAGCTGGAGGAACTCCTTAATGTGTTACTCCAGTGTTTTTGTTGTCACAGCAGGATTTCCCAACAGTTCCTATGTTCTACAGTATTCCTAAAGTGCACAAAAAAACCTCAGGAAACCAGAAGGTTTCTTTGTCATGTCCAGTGTGGGTTTGCTGTCTGGGAATTTATCTGTCTTTGACAGTTTCTTATGAACCTTGGTGGTCCAATTGCCATCATACCTACACAATACAACAGCAGTCCTGGAGACCATTGAGCACTTTAGCTCGGATGTTGGTTATATGTGGTTCACAGCTGATGTGATGTCACACTATACCAGCATCCAGCATCATCTGGAACTTAATGCTGTGAAATTCTTAATGGAGAAATGTCAGACTGATAATACCGTCTTCTAAGTTTGATGTCAGTGCCCTGAATGTTATTCTGTCCACAAGTTAGTTTACTTTTAATTCCCAGTATTATCTGCATGTACAGCTATGGAGTCGCTGATGGCACCCTCCTGCATCAACCTTTTTTGGGGTTGGTGGGAGAAGGTGGTCATCTACAACTCCCTATATAATTCTTTCAACAACAGGATTACATTTTGGGAACACTATATTGACAACATATAGATGATCCCTATCCTACCAGGGCCCAAAGTGGTTTAATGACCTACCTTTAGCCCTGATTGAATGTAATAAACTCAGTCAATTTAAATCAGGGTTACGCACCCACTTAGCAAGCACATATGTTTGTCATTGCCCTGTCTAACAGATGACGCTCCCCATGCCCCCATCCCTACAATCCCCTCCCTCCACGCCCCTCCTCCCCCGCTTCCACCCACCCTGTATACCCCCCTCCTCTCAGCCCAGTGTCAGTTCTATGGCCCCCACCCCTTCCCCACTACCATTTGCACCCCCTTTTGCTCCTCCCTACCTCCCCTCACCCCCACCTTGCTTCTGTACCGACAAGGCCAGAATGGCTGCTTCTACTTCTCGACAGCCTGGAACCGCCATCCTTGACTGCATCCTACACTCTCCCAAGTATTGTACCACACGCATGCAGCGTTGTTGGTGTTAATTGCTATTCCTCATTGTAAAGCATGTATCCCTATCTGAACTGAAATTAATTGCTGAACTTGTTATACTGTACTCACTGTGTTAGCACTTGTCACTTTATGTTAATTTTTTGTTTACCTGTGTGTACTATGTTTGGCCTGATGTCCTGTATCTACTGGCTTGGAACCTTTGTAAATTAACCTATGGCTCAAATGTATTGATCAGAAACTGCAAATAAATAAATAAATAAAACATTCTTTGTGTGTGGAATGGGTTGGTTGTAGAAGCCAAAAAAGTCGCTGACTTGATAAATTATAACAATCTTAACCTGCATTTTACCTTTTCTGTGCGTCCAGATTCCATTAGTTTCCTGCAGAAGAGAAGCAAAAAGTGAATCTTCTTGCTGAGTAAAGATAATACCTTTATTAGGCTAATGAAAAGTTAAAGATGCAGGCTTTCAAGGCCTGAATGCCTCTTCGTCAGGTATATTAAAATGTAGGCTGAAGTTGCCTTCTCTTTATAGAAACTGTGTTTTGATTAGCAATGCAAGAAAAAAAAAGAAAAAACTGCAAAGGTTTTAGTAAACTTTTAAGTGCTAATTAATACCAGCTGTTGTCACAGTAAAGACAGTTTCTTTTAAGACATGCAGACAAAGATCTACAGAGACTTTAAAACATTAGGGCTAAAATAAGCTAAATGATGTTGATTCACATCGAATAGGAACTGAGCAGAGGGTGTTAAGAAACTGTTTCTATATGGCCTTTTATGTAGCAGTCCTTTTGCTGTTAGTTTAATAGCAAGGAAAATGTAAGATTCAAAGACTGTTGAGTGGTAAAACATGAAACATCTGTCTTTTTTATCCCACTTTTCAGGATGTTAAAAGTTTGCATACAGTTGAACTCTGAGGACCTAATCTCCCTCTGTGTTCTGAAGCTGCCTTTCAGGACTACCAATTTCTTGTCATCTAACTATGTCCCAAGCTGGACAAATGCTCACCCACTTGTGTGTTTGTGATCTGGTGTTTGATATTATAGTGGTGCAGGTTCATTTGATTCCTAAGAGGCTGTCTGTTTCCCCCCATATAAAGATTTGTGCTGGGGCATTTTGAGCATGTGATTAGATATACAAGATCAGCGGAGCAGCAGTTAAATGATCTGTGTATTTTTGTAGTCCTGTATCTTTTGTAATGATGTGACAGCATCTACTCTCTTGACAGCAGAATATCCCTGATATGTTCTTGTCTTCGGGCACATTGCTTCAGACAATAAGCTGCCATAGAGTGTGTGGTTGCCTATATGCCAGGAGTAGAGGTTGTGGAAAGACAGCTTGCAGCCTTTCATCCTCTTGGAGAATAGGATTGAGATCTTTAATGATCTTGCGCTGGTGTTCAGTGTCAGGGTTGTATGTGACAACCGGTGGCGTGTGGTCATTGTTCTGTTTTTTCTTGTATTCCAGATCTGGTTTTCTATGATCTGTGGGTAGTATCCTTGACTTGTGAAGACTTCTGTGAGGGTGCCGATATGTCTGTCTCTGTCTTCTGCATCAGAGTGTACTCGACTGTACCATATGGCTTGACTGTGGATGATGGGATGCTTCTGTTTGCTTGGAATGGAAGCTCTTATTATGCAGGTAGTTGAATCAGTGGGGTTGTGGTAAATGGATGTCTGTATTTTCCCATCTTTTATGATGACATTAGTGTCCAGAAAGCTGACCTTGTGGATGAGTAACTAAGTTTACAATTTATGGTAGGCTGGAACAAGTTGAAGTTATGGTAGAACTGTATGAGGCCCTGGTTGCTGGCAATCCAGATTAGGAATACATCATCAAAGTATCATAAGTATATTAGGGGTATGATGTGGCAAGTGAACAAGTAGGTCTCTACTAGCTTAGCCATGAAGAGGTTAACATACTGAGGTGCATTCTTGTGCCCATTGCTGTGCCAATGGTCTGTAGGTATGTGTTATTTCCAAATGAGAAGTAGTTGTGTGTGAGCATAACTTGGATGAGCTAAGTAACTGCCTCTGTGGGTACAGTCTGTTATTCCAGATATTGTCTACATGCTGATAGTCCGTCACTATGGGAGATATTAGTGTACAGGGCATCAACATCCATGGTTGCTAGAATTGTTCCCTCTGGAAAAGGGGCACAAGTGTTGAGTTTAAAGAGACCCACCAGGATAAAAGGGGATGCCCCTGCACCAAATAAATAGGTGCTTTACCGCCAAAGACGCACCCTCTGATGCTCCACTTCTAAAACTGTTTCCTGTAAGAAAAGTTAAATCCCTCATACATTTTAAATACCGGGTCCCAAGGACTTTCTTTTTTTCCTCCAGCTGAGTTCCACTCTGCAGTTAGGACATGATGACCATATGCCAGTAGATAGCCCATTTAGTAGATGAATGGGCTTATACTTTTCAATGGCTTTAGTATTAGTACGGCCACTTCGGCATGAATGTGGCACCTACCACCAACAAGGTGCTTGTTAGCTTGTTAGCCCACCGTGCCCAAGTTTCATTGCCCAGTGGCCATTATATTACTAAAAAAATATTGAAAAGTATAAGCCCATTCATTAAAATGGAGCGCGCCCCCATGCTCTCACTGGCATATCATCATCATGTCCCTGAGCATGGAGGTGGAGAAAAATTGGGAAGACATTGGGACCCGGTATTTACAATTTTACGAGGCATATAACTTTTTTCTAGGAAACAGTTTTAGGAGCAGAGCATCATATGGTGATCCTTTGGTGGTAAGGCACCCACATGTGTGGTGCATGGGCTCATCCAAGTGAGTCTCTTTAAGTAAGTCTGTGGTATCCTGTACGTAAGTGGGTGTACCTCTTAAGGATGTTTTCTACCCAGCCCAAGATATACTTAGTAAGTGTTCTAGTTCCTGAGGTAACTGGATGACCTGGGTTCCCATCTTTACATATTTTAGGGAGCAGATAGAAGGTGCCAAGTTTGGAGTCCTCAGGAATCCGTGTTTGAATCTGTTCACTTGCTGAGACAGGGAGCTCTCTGACGATAATTTTCAGTGATTTAACATATTCTTTGATGGGCTCCCCCTGCAGTTTCCTGTAGTGCTTTGCGTCTCAGAGCTGCCTGTTTACTTTTTGCAGGTAATCTGTTGTGCTCATGATGAATACAGCATTTCCCTTATCTGCATGCTTGATAATTATACCCATGTTGTCCTTCTGTGTCCCTATGGCCCTCCTTTCAATGGGGGACAGACTGTACACCTCATTGTTCTGCTTCCACAGTATGGAGGATGTGACCCTGTGTCTGAACCTCTCAATATGTGTGTCCAGTTTTGGGTTAAGTCTTATGGAGAGGTCCAGTTTGTATTTTTCTTCATGCTGTCCCACTGATCCTGGTTATCTATGTTCCCCTGGTCCTTTCGCTTGTTGTGGAAGAAGTCCTTAAGGTGTAACCTTCTGAAAAAACTTCCAGATCACCACACAGTTCTACTTCATCCATTGGTTTAGTTGGCCAGAATGAAAGTCTCTTGGATTGTATTGCCATTTTGGATGAATTAATTTATTATTTTTTTATTTTAACTACAGAGTCCAATAGATTTACTATACAGGTCGGTTGCAGCTCTGTGCTGGGGTACTGTCCATAGTCCTTTTGACCTGCTGTAGGTATTCCCAAAGGTTTGGTCCATCTGAGCCTAGTAAGTATCTTTTTGTTGCTGATTAAAAAGATCCAGGAGTTTTGCATGATATCGCTGTAATTCTTTCCATGGTCATGCCCTGAAGGAGGGCTTTCATGGCAGTCATTTCATCTTGCACTTTCTTTCTGTGATGGTAGAATACCTTAATATGATGGATCTTCAGTCTTTTAGAGTTCCTGTGACACAGCTGTTGTGTATAGCTGGCGCTGTAGGTGGAGGCTACTGGATTTTTAAGGATGATGTAAATCAGCATTACTAAGCTTGTTTTAGCCTTATGTTTTAAAATCTCTGGAGTTTTTTGTCTCTTCAAAAATACTTCCTGTACTGAAACAACTGCTAGAAAGGGAAAGGGAAAGGGAACATTGTTTAACCAGCAGTAGCTTCAAAGCTGAAGCTTGTTTCTGGATGCGACCTGGGAGCACAAGAAAGTTAAGCGACTTGCTCAGGATCACACAGTATGCATCTAGTATGTTAGAATGTAAATACATAGATACATAGACAGTGTCGGCAGATAAGGGCCTATGACCCACCCAGTCTGCCCATTTAAGTTTGTAAGTTCAGTTTATGTTTTCCAGGAAGTCTGTTGCCCCTTACCCCTGACCTCCAGAATTCCTTTATGTCTATCCCATGCATTCTTAAACCCTGTGATTGTTTCAGACCCCACCACTTCCTCTGGCAGTGTGTTCCACTTGTCCACCACCCGTTCTGTGAAGAAATTCTTCCTCACGTTTCCTCTGAATCGTCCTCCCTCCAACTTCATCCCATGCCCTCTAGTCCTGGAACATCTTTTTCGCTTAAAAATAGTGCATTCCTGCACCCTGCACCCTGTTCCTCCCTGTAAGATACTTGTATGTCTCTATCATATCCCCTCTTTCCCTCCTCTCCTCCAGGGAGTACATGTTCAGTGCCTTCAACCTGTCCTCATAGGACTTGTGATGCAATCCATGCACCATCTTTGTTGCCCTCCTCTGAACCTTCTCTACCCTGTCTATGTCCTTACGTAGGTAAGGTCTCCAGAACTGCACAGTGTACTCCAGGTGCGGCCTCACTAGTGTCTTGTATAGTGGAATTATGACCTCCCTTTTCCTGCTGGTGATGCCCCTGCCTATGCATCCCAGCATCCTATTTGCTTTACCTGCTGCCTTGTCACACTGTTTCCCTGCCTTGAGGTCATCAGAGATGACAACCCAAGATCCCTTTCCTGCTTGGTGCATGCTATATCCTCACCCCCCAACTGATATATTGTGCCAGGGTTTTTGTGCCCCATATGCATTATCTTGCACTTCCTTGCATTGAATTTCAACTGCCAAACTCCTGACCATTCTTCAAGTTTCTGCAGGTCCCTTCTCATTCTGTCTACACCCTCTGGTGTGTCTACTCTGTTACAGAGCTTTGTGTCATCAGCGAACAGTGAAATTCTGCCTTCTAGGTCCTGTGCAATGTCACTGATGAAGATATTGAATAGTACCGTCCCAGCACTGATCCCTGTGGTACCCACTGGTCACTCTTCCCTCTGTGGAGTGACAGCCATTTACCACCACCCTCTGTGTCCTGCTGCCCAGCCAGTTACCTACCCACCGCACTACTGTCCTGCCCACACCCATATTCCCCAGTTTGTGCAATAGTCTTCTATGTGGCACAGTGTCAAAGGCCTTGCTGAAGTCCAGATAGGCCATGTCCACTGCCCTCCCTGATCCACCTCCTTAGTCACCCAGTCAAAAAATTCAATGAGGTTGGTCTGACATGACCTTCCCCTGGTGAAACCATGCTGCCTTGGGTCCTGTAGTCCATTGACAACCAGATGTTCCACCAATCTCTCCTTCAGTAGTGCTTCCATGATCTTCCCCACTACCGAGGTGAGGCTGACTGGTCTGTAGTTCCCCGCTTCCTCTTTGTTCCCACTTTTGTATAAGGGGACTACATCTGCTATCCTCCAGTCTTTTGGTACCTCCCCTGTTTCTAGTGATTGGCTAAACAGGATAGCAAGAGGTTCAGCCACCACCTCTCTTAGTTCTTTAGGATCCTGGGTGCACCCCATCTGGCCCCATTGCTTTATCAACTCTTATTACTTCCAGTTCCTTCAGGACCCTTTCTCGTGTAAAGGGACTTGTGTCCATTTCTGCAACATTCTCACCCTTGTACTCCATTCAGACCCATTACCCTCCTCTTCCTCAGTAAAGACTGAGCAGAAATACCTGTTCAATATGTCAGCTTTACTGTTGTCATCCTCACACAGCCCCATCCTCCCCTTCAGTCTCACTATCCTCCCTTTGCCTTTCTTTTTCACTTATGTACCTGTAAAGGTTTTGTCCCTCTACCCACTGATTTTGCAATGTGTTCTTCTGTCTGAGCTTATTTCCTTTACTGACCTCCCTTTGCTTCTCCTGGTACTTCTCCTTATCCCTTCTGCCTGTGTCTTTTGTATTGCCTGAATGCAATCTTTTGGCTTTCACTTTCTGTCTACCTCTTTGGAAAACCATAATGGTCTCTCTTCCTTTTCCTCTTGCTAACCTGCTTAATACATAATTCTGTTGCTCTTGTAATCCCCATTTTAAATACTTCCCACTGTTCCTCAACCCCTGATTCCTGCCCCATTCCTTAATGCCTCTTTCAAGTATCTCCCCATTTTCCCAAAGTTTGCCCCCTAAAATCCAGGATCGTTTTTTGTGTGGTTTGGTGCTGCTCTTTCTGTGATTTCAAACCACAGTGACTGGTGGTCACTGTTCCCAGGTGCTCCCCACTCTTACCCCATCACACTGTCCCTGTTTGTGAGCACAAGGTCCAGTATTGCCTTCTGCCGAGTTGGTTCCATGACCAGTTGCTTGAGGAAGGCACCCTGAAGGGAGTCCAGGATAAATCTGCTCCTAGTTGATGCTGCTGCTGGAATGCTCCAGTCCACATCTGGAATATTGAAGTCTCCAACCAGTACTACCTCACCCTCGTCTGCCATCCTCTGGATGGCTAGCATTAGCTTCCCTATCTGTTTCTTCCTCCTGGGCTGGTGGTCTATAGACCACACACCATGCGGATGGCTGGCCCCATTTTCCTTTCCAGCTTAACCCACAGTATCTCTCCCCATTTTGTTCCTCCTGGATCCTCTGTGGCCCTTATGTCATTTTTCACATACAGGCCACCTCCTCCCTTCCTGCCTGCCCTGTCTCTTCTGAATATGTTGTAGCCAGGTATGGCCAACCCCAGTCGCGGGTTATCATTACACTAGGTTTCAGTGATGGCCAATGTCCAGGTCTGACTGCACCATGACAGCCTCCAGATCTTCCATCTTGTTGCTAAGGCTCCTGGCATTTGCACACATGACTTTCCATGATTTGACCTCCCTAGACTGTTTCATTGTTCTACTCCAGCCCCTTCCTTGGTTGTCCTTTATCCTGGTTCACCTTGCTGTCTGCCTTTCTGCTGAATTTTTGCCCCTATTCTGCCTATCCACCTCCTGGGCGCTAATCTCCATCTTTTTGCACTTGGCTAACCTCCACATCCTTTCCTTCCATTTCTCTGGGTACCTCTATTTGGTTGTCCCTGTTTGGCAGTGTGGCATATGAGTTCTTGAGTGGAATAGGATCTGGGATGCCTCTGCCTGACTGGTCTAACCCTCCCTGAGCCCACTGTCATCCAAGTACTCCTTGTTCTCTGCATCCTTTGAGGCAGCTGCATTGGACTAGTGGTCTCTGGATAGGGCGATGGTACTCCTGACCGAGTTTACTTCCACTCTGAGTCTAGCTACCTCATCCCGCAGTCCAGAAGATGCATGCAGATAGGGCAGCACCTCAGTGTCCAGAAGATCTGCCTGAATATGGCTGCCCCACAGCCACCGCATTGCACCACCCCCATATTATACTGCAGTTATACTGCTATTCCACTACTTGTCTGCTACTGAAGCTCTCCTAGTTCCCTTTTTATTAATTTACTGTCCTAAAAATCCTGCCACTGTTCCTCTATAATATTTGAAAATACATACACTTCTATCTCACCTGTTTATCCTTACCATCAAAAGGTAACTACAATCACAATAATCTACCTTCTACTAATACAGATTCTATCACATAATCTGACATTATCACTATTGCTCTGGTGTTAATTAACACTTAAAGTTTATTCAGAACCTTGCATTTTTCTGGCTTTTTTTCTTGCATTAGTAATCGAAATCTAGTTTCTACAAAGGGCAGACTTTTTCAGCCTACCTTTTAAAATGCAGCCTCAAACGCGTGTATCTTTAACTTTCATTTGCCTAAGAAAGGTATTATCTTTACCCAGCAAAATGATTCTTTCTTGCTTTTGTGTGGGCTAACATGGCAAAACCCTAGCATTAGTTTCCTGAATCTTACCTTTACTGTTGCCAGGAATGGTTCTTTCCATACTGAGGTTGTTCGAAAACTTATCTCAGGTAATACTTTCCTGAAGGTGGGCAGTTACCACCCTGAGCCTATCAAACATGGCATTCCACACAATCAATTTCTGTATTTACACATAAATTGCTCAGATGTGGCACTTTTCAATGAACAGGCAAAAGATCTTGCTGAAAGATTTGGTGTAAACAATTATGACTCCTTCCCTTCTTGGTCAGCAAGCCTCTCAGAAAGTTAGACCATGGATGGAAGTGCTCTTCTTAGACCAAAACATAAAACTAAATCTTGTGATATATCTTGCAATATTATTGTCAAGCATAATTATTTAAACCCTAGGATAGCCAATATCATGAAAAAATTACTGTCATATTTGATGAGCAGACCCTGACCTCGGTAATATCATTTGTAAATGCCCAAGATTAGTATATAAAAAAAAAACAGCAGTGTTAAGGATGTGGCCATGAGGAACCATTTCTAGCAACAACAACCAAAAAAAAAGGGGGGAGGCTACCTCCACAATCTTTTTTGCCATGATCAATTGATTTTTCTCCATTGTGTTGTGTGCAGTGTCTGCAGCTATACAGTACATCTCAGGGTGTGCAACTTACTAGCCCTCTCAAGTCAAAAATTTTAAGGTTCAGCAGTTCATCATGAGTAGAGGCCCTTGTGGTTCTTTTTATTTTTTTGAAAAATGTATTTTTATTTTTCATGGATTTCTTATTTCTTTTTATTCATCAAAAATTAAATTTTATTTCTTAACACATTTGCATTAAAGAACAGCCTCAAAATGAAGTTAAACACATGTCCTACAATACAGCGCATGTCAAGCAGCCTATTCATCATTATTTAAAGGTGCTGAAAGGTTTTAGGAAATAAAGGCAAACATACAGCAGTACTCTACTTTTTCTTTCTTTCATTTTTTTCATCTTTCACTCACAATTAATGTTGACAGTCTACACTAACCACAGGGTATGTGACAGGAGGTAACGATATTTGATAAGAAGGCATTTTGGCACCGGAGCCCAAACAGCAAGTTAATAATATCTACCGAGCTCTCAGAATTATTCTTAACAACGTCTCTTACACAGTCACTCAGTTTCATCTACCACAGCACAAATTAATTTACTGTTTGTTGACATCTTTTAGCAGTGCTACATGTACAATCGATTCTTGTAACATATTTTTGTCCACTGATGGTTGTGTGGCTATCTCCACTGGCTTAAACAGTAGCCCAAGAGAAATCAGGCATTTAATTGCTGAGTTTTGGGGCATGTGTTTCTCAGGGTTGGCAAGTGACTTTTGAATTGCAAATTTATACTGGTGGATCACCCCTTTCTTTTATGTCTGGCTCCATACCTGCCACAATGTTTTCATCTGGGGCCTCTACTGTGGTGTTTAAAACCATTAAGTTTCACTGAAGCATCTGCAACAGCAAGTGTGCCGAAGGCTTTTTGGTTTCCTCTATTTGGTAGTGAAATCTGGATTTTGCATACAGTGTGCCTTAATGAAGCTGCACTGAAACTTTACTGCTGAATAAAAGATAGTATATTTCAACATTGTTACTAGGGCTTTTATGCTGCCTGCTTTCTGCTCACACTAATCAAAAAAAGTCAGCAAAACATCCAAATAGTCATGTAGGTAAAACACTGACCTGAACCAGGAGTTCCACCTGGTTAATACTGGCTGAGGATACAAGACAGCAGGCATCTCTGGGTAGTTTGCTTTTAGAAACCTCAGTTAAGCAGGCTTCAGTTTTCTTGAAAAAGGGAACCGTGTCTTAACATTTGCCACAACAGAATTTGGCTCAGTTACAGATCATATGCAAAAGTTGTACATACATTTCTGTGGGCTGCTGTTTGTGATTCACTGACATGCTGCTGAAGGGTCCTCTTTGGTGATTTCTGGTCTGTGTTGCTGAAACACACAGAAAATTAAGTTTATTTCCCTCACACATACTGTAGCTTTTCCAAATTTATGGCTATTGAACAAGCTAAATGTGGCTCTCAGGGTGGAGATAGATTGACTTTATTGTTGCAGCGGGACAGTTTTTGGGTCTTCTCCTTGAAATGTTTACAACCAAAAGGATTAAATACTGAGTGGGATCTCAAACCCTTTCTTAAAAGAAGTAAAAAATAGAGAAACTGAGCTTCATTATTTATAACTTGATCTCTGCTATTTCGAAGTGTTAATTTTTTCTGTTTTGTCATTTTATAGTTCCAAACTGAAGTCAACTTTCTTCCCTCTCTTTTCTTCACATCATCACAATAATTCAAAAGAACGCTTGGACAGGTTGATCCACCTGAAAAATGAAAGATGAAAAAAGAAGTAGTACCCAGGGTGTGATCACTGCTGAAGCCTTAGTATTGTTGCATTTTGTTTATGATATATAATACGTTGATTTATTATAAATAAAAATGCATTAAAATATGTGACAATGTTAATTACTTTATAATGCTCATGAGAAGTTTTAACGTGCTTATGTAACTATGTTTCACCAATATAGCTGTTACAAATTATCATAGAGAGATATTTATAACATGGCATCTAATGTATGGGATGTCTTCTGAATCATGGTTAAATCCTTTCTTTTTTCTTATGTTTTCTTTTTTCTCTCTTACATGGATTTAACTTGTCAATTCATGTAGTTATCGGGTTTTGTTGACAAAAGCATATACAGATTGTGATGTGATAAAGAAACTGTAATTTAGTTACAGTTTTGCAAATTAGGTTTGTATCCCACCAGAGCCACTAAAGTGACCTAAGTTATAGGGGAGTTAGAGGGTGGTATTATTTGAAACTTTAAACTTGAAATAAATATTTGAAATTGTTAAAGAAGGTTTCCCCATGTCCTATAGTGTGTCTCTGGTTATCATACATACATAATATAGTACATTTTTACAATTGAAATGTAGCTGTTTCTTTGAACATCACAATCTGTTTTATTGGTTAAAAAAGTTATTATGGATTTCTTTTTTATGAGTTTGTGTTAAGATTATCACATATATCTAATAATTAGATGAATTTATGTCAATTTGGATAATGGATGCAAGCATGCTTAAATCCCCCCACAGCCACTTGTCATTATTTATTGCAGAAAATGATATAATAATAGGGGCTTCCCTCAGTGGTGATCAATTTAATTTAATAATTTAATGATTGATTCTGTGGCTATCTAAGGAGGATAATGTGAAACACACTTTACTCCCTAATGAAGACTGAGTAGTCAGTCGAAGCGCAGGGGAGTGTTCGTTTAGACACGGGAAAGCGGTCATTGCTTTTTGTTACCACAGTAAATGCTGGAATGATATTCATTCATGCTGTTAACTTTACAGCGTTAAAACAAATAAATAGAACACTAACAGCGATTTAAAGTTTTTTGTGTTTTTTTGCAGTGGAGTGCAAAGCTACATTTTTGGTTCATTGTAAATTAATGGGGCTTGCTACCCCGCTCTGCACACTGTTACTTGACTGAGCACACAGTATCCTTTTTGTTATAAGTAATATCAGACAGTCTGAAGAAAACAGTGCAATGTAATATGGCAGTGGGAAGGGCAAATAGGATGTTGGGGTGCTTAGGGAGGGGTATCTGCAGCAGGAAAAGAGAGGTGCTTCTACCACTACTAAGGTTCATCCTTATCTGAATATTGCATGCAGTTTTGGAGACTGCGTTTAAAGGAGAGGGACAGAGTGGAGGCAGTACAGAGAAGGGTAACAAAGATTATCCAGGGACAGCAGGAAAGGACTTATGTCATACGAAGAGGTTGAAAGACCAAAACATGTATAGGCTGGAGGCAAGAAGGAAGAGGATAAATCTGCTACTATTTTACTGTACTATCTCTTTCCTTCTCACCCTCTCTTTTTAGTTCAGTAGCATGCCATGGATTGGAAGCTTGCAAAACTGTAGTTCTAATCTGGGGTGGTGGCACCTTTATGCCTAGGAAATACTATCCAATTACCATTCTTCATGCACTAACTGAAGTGCAAAAAAGAAGTCCTAGCTCATCTTTCAGCCTTTGTCGACTCCTTTTCCACTCTTTGACTTTTCCAATCTGACTTCAGTAAATATCACTTCAGATTGAACAGAGCCTGTATGCCTCTGCCATCTTTTTCAACCCTGTGAAGGCTTTCTACATGATTGCCCATCTCCTACTGCTTGACAAATTAGTAGGACTGGGTCTCTCTGACCCTTCAAGTCAGTTGGCTGTACCTCTACCTGTCAGGCACGCACTAGCCAGTTCGAATAATTGCCTTTCCCTTCCCTATCTGTTTAGGAGTCCCACAGGGATCCATTCTAGTCCCAGTTTTGTTTTCCCTGTTACTTATTGACCTCCCCTCAATTTGTTTCTCCACACATATACTGTACATGGACTACACTGTACTTACAACTGCCTGGATTCCTTCTGCATAGCCATACTTAAGCAATTGCTTGAGCATGTGTGAAGACCTTGGAAAGCCCATCAGCTGGTAATCTCAAGCCCTACCCCTCCATGCCTTAGATGTTTCTTTTTTTAAAGTTTTGTTTCATAAAAAAAAAATCAGTTAATCAGATGAACTTTATTACTTATTCCATAAAAAAAAATTCAGTTAATCAGATGAACTTCATTACTTATTCCATAAATATATCTGAGTTTAGGTTTACCTCATGCTGGGTCCTGTCTAGTGGTTTGGATATGAAACCCACAGCTACTGTTTATGTTCTGTGCCCCAGGGTGGTGCACAGCCTCACACGTTATGGAGTTGCAGAGTAAAGACCGAGTGTCCTGATGGAGTGCCTTCCGGAATGGAACACTGGAGTTCGTAAAAGACATTCCTCACTGTTAGAAGTGAAGTATCTAAAACCTTCTTCGCTGGGACATATGATTTCTCTCCTTGTAATAATAAGCTCATGAGTTTTATTTTCATTAAAATGGTTTATGTTGCACTTTACATTTGATTTGGACATTCACTTACTGGTTGCAAAGTGTTTGCCCGCTAACCAGTTGAATCTGCAGCAATCAGCAGTTCCAAAGATGCTCTGCACCCAGGAGTTTGCAGCCAGCCCAGGAGGTCAAGTAAGTGAGTTTATTGTTTCATGTGCTACTAGGTCACTTTGCAGATGTTGCAGATGTTATTTCTCAGTTACTATCCCTGCCTTGCATCTGTGGGTGACTAAACAACATTGAGGGCCTGGGCTCGTTTAAACTCCTCATGTGGGGGGTTTGGTTCAGAAAGGGAACAAAGGGAATAACGTGGTTCCTCCACCCAGAAGAGGAAATAGTGGGCCAGGTTGCAAGTGAGATGCTGCCCCCTGGGATGCAGTACGAACCAAACTCCCAAATATCGTATGAAAACAACCCTGAGGCCAACCGGTACCAGTAAATACATACCAAACACTTTAGTGCTAATTAATACAGATTAGTAATAATATGATAATACGCCAAATTTCAGAAACTAACAGCAGGACTTTATTTTTTCTGGAACACAGGTCCTGTGAAGAAATAGGGAATTTGTAACAATGGTTTGGAAATTATTTTGGAGAACAACAACAATATTACCACTTACAGTATTTTAGGATATCACCCAGGCAATGCAATCTCTGTTGTCCATGTCTCCCTGCAAAAAAATGGTTTGATAGGCCTTGCAGCAGCCAAACACATGGTCTACTGTGCAGTAGGGCCTCCCACTCCCCTCAGTAGCAGATCCCCACAGCTTTAATATACTGTTGAAAATTACACTTTGCAACTGCAGTTCTAAGTACTGTGTACCCGGGTAAACAGTACAGTGTTACAGGCCTGATGATGCAGGGCCTGGGATCTTGCATCAGTGCACTTACAGATACATAAACTTGCTTGTACCCTACCTGGCAGACTTTTTTTGCTAGCACTTTTTTTATCAAAACAAATTATAATCCAACAGGAAAATCCAACACGAAAATTGTATTCAAACAGGGAAATTCCACAGCAGTGTTTTCTGGCTGGCAGGCCAGTACTCACATGTCCTGGATCGACTTGGAAGCCACCACAGACAGTTCTGAACAGGCAATGTTACATCACCAAACAGATGGTGTATGTCGGCCCAGGCTGGGTCTGGTCACTGCGCTGCAGCTTTCTTTCTCAATTAGCAGCACGTGGCAATATAGCAAGTTTAGAACAGCCAAGACCAAGGAGCTATCCTATCTTAACTCAGTGGTCTCTCTCTCTCTCTCTCTCTGTCTCTCGATCATGGGTACAAGTACCTGGGAGAGACACTCCTGACCACCTCCTCCCTTAGCACATCAGACAGGGTAGAATTTTATTTATTTAATTAGTTAACCAGGTAACAGCACTGGACCGAGGGTTCTTTTTCAGGCTCGACCCGGATAGCTCATACAGTGCAAAACATGCATGATCTATAATAAATAATCAGCAACAATTACAATTACATAAATCAAACAAATATAACTTTAGTCGCTTTTTAGAAACTTGTAATACACAGCCAATACATAATGATTTGTACCTGTTTCTTATTACAGCAGATCTACAGATGGCTCAGCAAAGTTCATCTGAAATACAGCAGTTTGGACTGTCACAGCCTTTCAGGATTCATGGAGCTGTCTCTCTCAGTTTAGATTGAATTTCAGCATCAGATTTAGCTACCACCAGCATCTCTGGTTCTGAGGTCTGGCTAGGCCCTCAGCTGTCCTGCTCAGTACCTCTCTCCTCTCCAATCACTTAGGAATGACTCTTGGAACTCCTCCTCCTAGGCTGTGAAAAGGGTTGCGCTCAGCACCCTCTGAACTCAGTCTCTCATTTGCTGACAGACTTTCTTCTCAAGATCTGGCTCCCCAGTGACTGAAACAGGGCACCAAGCCTTCTGCTGCTGTTCTTCCAAAGAGCTTGTCTTTGCCAGGACCTCTTGCATTCTGGTTGGCTGATCACGAGAGTCAGAGGTCAACAAGATGGTGACTTCCATTTGTTTACATTCTGTTCAAGACTTGCTGTTATTTATACATAAGTTTCTTTACGCTAGTTGCTTGCTGCTTAAATTTTTTAAAACACCTAAGCCAGCCAAAGTTGCAGTCCCGTTTACAATGACGATGTCAGTGGTTCATCTTCGGGGGCAGGGACACACCTCTCATCATTTGCACATGACAACAGAACAACGGGGCAAATAGCAGCTCCTTTTCAGCTGGCCTCCATCACCAGTTGCAGCCGGAGGACACAGGCCTTACAGGTAGACCCTCAAGCCTCTGGTGGCGTAACTCAAAAGGTAAGCCCCACCTTTTGGTGGGGGAGGCTACATTGTCCACTTGCTGAAAGAGTGATGTCCTCTTCAATCCAAGGCTGAGGTGATTGATCAACTTCAAAAGTCTATAGGTTCATAGGTTCATAGTGTGTATTCAGATCCATAAGCATTAAAGGCCATATAAGGACCTGTTATTTCTAATTATGATACATCCACCATTTATCACCCATGTGCCTATCCAAATGGTGTTTAAATGTCTCTAAAATACTGGCACTCACCACCTCGTTTGGGAGTCTGTTCCAAACATTCACAACCTTTTGGTTAAACCATCTTCCTCTTCTGTTAGTTCCGTATCTCTCCCCTTTTAGTTATTTATCACACACATATATATATATATATATACACAGTATATACAATCTACCTAGATACATGTTGCCTAACTAGCAATACATATACACAAGGCCCTCTTCTAGACACATAACTCTAGACTGAATAATTCACATTTCAGATACACAGTCTATCTAGACAAATTCATGCTATCTGAGCATAATTGAGAGCTCAACATTCCACATTTTCATATACATTACACTCATGAGCATGAACTTGATTCGGGCAAAGACCTGGGGGTGCTGTATATACCTTTATGCACCACATGTATGGGCAAATTGGTGGAGGCACCAGTGGCATCATATGAAAGTTTCAGTATTGGTTTGACTGGTTTTTCTGAGCATCTCAGTTGCAAAGCCATTCCTTTCTTGGTTTTGGGGCATACAATATTTGACTGTCTTAGCAAGATAAAGTCCTCTGTTGGGATGACTTTTACTACTTCCTCAGGTGCATTGAACTCTTCCATGGGTCCGTTCATACATGAAAGTTGAACATTCTCTTAAATTTCTGATCTTGAGTCCTCAGGCACATCTACCTCAGCTTCAGAGTTCACTGTGGAATTGTTGTTAGGGAGTGATAACATGACAGAGACCTCCTTCAGAATGGCAGGAATGTCCTCTGTAGAATAGTACTGGGCAAGATTCAATTCATCATCAGACAAGTCCTTTGGCAGTAGTAGTGGGACTGCAAGTTGCTGTGTACTTGTGGAAGCTTGAGGTTGAGAGTCATTGCGAGTAGAAGGTGTGTTTGCTTTTCTGTGAGTTACAGATCTGGTTTTGTATCTTTGGGGTGGTTCAGGCACCTCCTGATTAGCATTTGTCTCTATCTGTCGAATTGGCAGCAGATGATTTCTATGGATCATCCTGGATCCTCCTGATGTTCCTTCAGGTTGTATTCTGTACACTGGTCTGTCACTCAGTTGTTCCACAACTACATAAGGGACATCTCCCCATTGATTGGCAGTCACCACACCAAGATCCTATTTCCTGGCAACAGTTCTTGGGCTTTCATTGTTTCATTTTCTTTTCGTATATAGATTTTTATTAGTTTGTCAATGTTAAAAAGACAATACAGACAGCTCAAGCCTGGATGGAGACAGCAAGATACCCCCTCCATATATGTACAATACTACGCAAGGTTATATAGTTGCATATACTGTTTTCAGTTCAGCAAATACATTATAGTAACTGTTTACTACACTTTTTAAGTATCCAGGTGATCATTAAAATGAACGTTCCATTATACCTGTAGTTCTGTCAGTTCAATATTAAATACACACTTACACAATGACTTTTCACTGATAGTGTGCTGGTCAAATGTACACTGAAACTTAAATCTATTCTACTGGAGTTCCTCTCGCTTTTAATTTTTCCTTGATTTTGATTTTAATCCTCTGTGTTGACATAAGCTGTAATCATCTGTAATAACTGTGTAATTCTACCTGTATTGTTAAGCCCTATATTGCATGTTACTGTTCTGTATTTTGCTGACATGGAATCTTTGGAAAAAAGTCCCACACTCAAAGGCATTAATCCGTGACTGAAATAAATAAAAACACAGGAAACAAAAATATTAAAACCTTTACACATAAGAGGAAGAGGGAGCAGATAGGGAACTGGGACATGGGGAAAAGCTAAGAACGGGATATTGTGTAGCATTATGCTTCTTGTATTTTAACAGTAAATATGGAAATTCACTATGCCAGAGCATGCAATTTTTATATCTTTTCAGGTGGAAGACATCTATCTGGTGAATTCCATTCAGCTAAAAACTCAGTGCCATGGATGAGCTGCATCATTGCGGAACAAAGTCATTGTCAGCTCCCATAATGTATTGGATGCAAGGGGCCCAATTCTCAAAGAGCTGCTTAGATTGGCGTAAGCTGCAGCAAACAGCAGCTTGCGGTGAACACTGCTGCGCCACGGACTCTGCACCCGATTCTCAAATGGGTGGGGTCCCGGCACCAAAGTCCCACAGCTTGTGGCAAGCACACCTGTGCATCAAAAGAATGGTGAATGGAAGGGGAATACTGCAAACTGCAGGGCAGTCCTGCAGCAATGCCACCACCAGCAGAAGTGTTGCCCAGAGTGCAGGGCCAATGTCTGCTGAACCATTCCAGCCCCCCATTGGCATCAATGCAGTCTGCCAGCACTGGTACCCCAGGCCAGCATGACAGCATATGTCCCTGCTTGCCCCCACAGCAAAGCAGGTAGGGCATTATGCATGCCCTTCAGGTGCCCCTGCCATGACAGAGAGCACACCACCCTCAGCATCATGCCATGTCACCAGTCATGCAGCTGACCCATGGGCCACACCTAGCAGCATTCCACCACCATCAGTTCAGCGGGGCAGCCCTGCAGGCAGTGGATCCTGGGTCCCAGTGAGTCTCCTGGTATTACTGGTGTTGACTATGGAGCGGTGCCCTAAACACCTCCACAGAGGTTCCTGTGCATTACCAGACCACCTGGCCCACTGATGGCAAGCAGTCAGTGCCCCTGTATGGCTGTGGGGTTCTGCCACTGCCACTCCCTGGGGGGTCTGCAGGTAGGACCCCTTTTTGACCATGGGGTGTTAGACCAGCTCAGGGACATTGACACCCTTGCAGAATCCCACATTAGGGGGTATGACAGCCAATGTCTGGTGCATGGCCCCATGCACCATGGTGCACCCCTGTGTTTGGTGCTGGGCTTCTGCAGGGCCAGTCCGACACAAGGGCACCTGACCTCAATGCAGCCTGTATTTGAGAATCATGATTATGGCAACGTTTGATGCATAGTGCCCCCTGCATGATTTCATTTTGATGCAAGCATCTTGTGTTAATCGCAGAGCAAGGGGTCTATTTCATCAAAAATAAATTTGTTTTGTCAGCAAGGTTGCCTGTGATTTTTCCCATTGTATAAGTCTGGTTCACCAGAATGTACTAGCCCGCTATGTTGGGGCGTCTGTAGCCAAACTCTGGTGAGGCCTTAGTGGCCGTTGTATTTAGTGTTCATAGGAAGTATCTGGAATGGCGTCCTTACGCCTGGCGGTGGATGTGCGGCTGATGCCACTGGCCCCACCTTTGCCAACTAGAGAAGGGAAGGGTTTTCTACTATTTTTATTTCCCCCCCAATGAGGGCAGTGCAATGTCACCCAGCCCGTAACGTACGTGCACCCACACACGCTCAGAGGGCAGCCCCCCAGTGTTGCACCCTGTTCACTGGGTCCCTGCAGCTGTAGAACACCCAGCCATCACTGGGTGTCACTACACACATGGGACAGTCCCCATACCCCTCCCCAGGAAAGGAGATTGGTCCTACAGATGCTTGATCCTCTCCTCCCCACTGACCTCCGATGCCTCGGGCTCATTCCCGAACCTGGGTCGCAGGTGTGTGTGAGGTGTGGTGTCCTGCACCTTAACCCTCAGCACCACCAGGCCTATATTTTTACTGTTGAGTTCAAGAATGAGGAAATCAGTATAAATGAGTTCCATTGGAGCACTGGCTGTGATATTGGCAAGTGGTGCTTAATGATTGGGGAATGCCTTTCTTTGGATGCAGTGGATACATTGTTGGCAGTACTTTTCAACATCTATCCCCCCATCCTGGGCCAGTAGAGTCTGTGTTGAATCAGATGTAGGGTGCTGTCTAGACCCACACTTCCCATTTCATCATGCAAGACTCTGATGAAAAGTTTGTGGAATTTGAGAGCCAACAACAATTGATGTTTCTTGTGCCCATTAGTACTGTGGAATTTACTGTATATAAATCCATCACATATTTTCAATTTTTATCATTTTCTGTGCAACAAGGGAGTACTGCTATACAGGACTGTTACTTGTTCAGCTGGCTCCCCTCTTTGTAGCACATGTATAAATATAACATCTCCAAAGAGTGGGTCTCAACATTGTTCTCTCTCTTTACTTTTTTTTGGTTCAGGTGTGGCAAGGAAAATTTGTCAAGAGCTGTGAAACTACAAAGACTGCAGGCAAACATTTAGCAGTGGCAGCCAAACTGTCAACAAAATGATTTGGATTCATAGGTAATGGCTGCTCATCAGTGTCATACGTTTTATGCGAGGCTTGCACAGTTGCTTCAGGAATTCTGATCCAGTCTTCATTTAGGGTGTCATCATGTGAGCATCTCAATAGGGCATTGGCATCAATGTGTTTCAGTCTATGGTGATACACTATACAGTAATCATAGGTGGATAATGTTGACAGCCAGTGATAACCAGCTGTGTCTAGCTTGGGTATAGTTTTGACATAGGTTAACAGATTGTTATCAGCTCTCAACTGTGATGTAGGCACATACAGGAATTCATTAAATTGGCCCACAATTTCCCATTTCAGTGCCAAAGATTCTAACTTGTAAACTGGATAGTTGCATTCAGATGGTGTCAAACTTCTACTTGCAAAGGCCACAGATCTCAGGTGCTCTGGATATGACTGATGCAACATTGCTCCAAGTCCTTGAAACCTTGCATCCGTATGCAGGGTGTGTGGCTTGTATGTGTCTGCATACGCAAAGACAGGTGCACTTTTCAATTGTTTGATAATGTCTGCAAAAGTATTGTTACAGTTGACATCATACCTGGCTCCAAATGTTCACTGATTTGGTAATAACTTTTAAGAGCAGGCTCATTTCCAGGTGCTTTGCATTTTTTTGTTTGCTGGTGGGTACCCTTGTGACAGGTTTAACAGTGGTCGAACAATTTTGATTTCATTTTTGATAACTATCCTATCGTATCTACAGAACTCAAAAAAATCTTTGCGATCCTTTCACTTGAGTTGGTTTTGGCCAATTACTTAAAGCTTTTACCTGGTCAGGGTCAGTGAACTCCTCAAGAAACAGTATGTCCCATATACTTTACTGACCTTCTGAAAAATTGACATGTGTCTACAGATAATTATAGTACAAACTCCTCTAGTCAATCCACCACTTTGAGTAGATGGCTCTGCTGCTCTTCCAACATGTTTCCGAAGATGGTGACATCATCCAAGTAGACAAGGCAGTGGAGCAGATTCATATCACCCATGACTCTCTCCATGTGTCATTGGAAAGTGGCTAGTGCTAGCTATATTCTTTGGGGCATCTTCAAGAAATACCTAACAGAAATATGAAGGCTGTTTTCTCCTGGTCTGACTTTGTATTGGGTCCAATACAGAAAACCACTGACTTCTATTTAACCAGTTCCGAGCATCTTGGATTCTAGGCATGGTATACTGATCAGGGATTGTTCATTTCTTCAAGGTGTGATAGTCCACATAAATTCTCACTGTACCATTCTTTTTCTATACCACCATGATGTGGAAGACATACAGGCTGCGTGACTCTTGGATGATACCTGCTGCCAACATTTCTTACAGATGTCTTCTAATGTCATCAGTGTCAGCAAGCACCAACATCTGGATCTTTCTCTGAAAGGTCTTTCTATCATGCAAGAGGATTTTATGCTGGTCTCCTTTCACACATCCAACATCCCATTCAGTCATGGGAAAATACTGACGTTCTTTCAGCCAATGTCTGTCTCACGTAGGCTTCCGAGTCTGTGGGTACTGGAGAATCTTTAGAGTCAAGCAGGTTCAGATCAGTTCCAGTCCCTTCAGGGATTGAAACTGACTTTTTCAGCCACTAACCGGCAGGGACAGTGACTAGAAAAATCCACTGGCCCCACAAGCTTTTCACTAACCCAGCACAAAATAGGGGGCCCTAGCTTTTAATTCATTCAGCCTTCTTCACACTGCCAGTTGCAAGTCTTGCGGGGCCACTGTTTAATATACTGTCTTTGGTTGCAAATCAGCAATTATATTAAACAGCATTAAGCAGTTTTTTTAGAAATGTGTGTTAATATAGAGTCCTTTTTTTAGCTATTCTTCTTGACCACGTAGCACACTTACAGAGCAGTCACATAAAGGCAAGTCAAAACTGTAGTTTTGTTTCAGCCAAGGCCAGTCACATAAATGATTGCCTTTCTCCCTTAGTTCAGACAGCAGAGCAAATTAATTTTCACCAAGCTGTGTTATTTAATAGTGAGCTCTCTAATTTTTAAGTTTAGTTTTGCAAGCTGCCATTTTCCCTACAAGTTTTAACAAACTCTGGTGAGAGCCGATATGGCTGTGGAGTGCTTTTGGGATGTGTTTATCCATTATTTCTAATAAATTTGCACAATGCAGATTTGCTGAGAGGCAGTTTCAATGTGGTCTTCCTTTTATGCATTTTTATACTGTATTTACCTAGAATATGCCTGCTGATTGCTATATATTTAGCCTGGATAGTTCACAGAAGAAATGGCATCTTATTTTCAGATGGCGTAGCACTGGCAGTAGGATGCTGGAATGTGTCATACATAGGCACAAGCTGTGTGGGGGTGATAACGCCTAGTGGCCATACACCTCAGATGCTCGCAAGCAGATCCATTGTCCCGGTGCCATTGCACTGCTCAGTGTGGGTGACAGCTGATGCTGTACCTACTCACACAGGTCCCAGAACAGGCATGTTACAGCTGACCTACCTTTTATTTGTACAGTCGGGGAACCGTGGACACACTATCTATAGCCTGCAGCGTACACTGCAAATGGCATTGCAGGATACTGCACCCCATGGCACCCAGGATACCTCAGCAGTCTGGAGGGTGGCATGTTACACAGGGGAATGGGGGAGAGTGTGGGCCTGCAGCGGTGTATGACAGCAGGAAGATACAGCATTAACAAGGCATGCATTGGAGGTATGTCAATTCCCTCTTACAGTTTGCCAAGGACATATACATGGCTGCATACACTGGTGGGTCCACAGCTTGCATAGTGCCCCAATGCACAGTACAGTCACTTGGGTCATTCCAGAGTGCAGGTCCCCTGCCCGGGTCCAGTGCAGTTGGCAGCTGGTCATGGCAGGGTGTGGAGGGCAGTGCCAGTTTCTACAACAGGTTGGGTACGGGGGGGAGTTGGGGTGTCTTCGTATCGAGGTGGTGGGTGGGGGTCCTCTATGCTATGGATATGGACCGTGCTTTCCTCTGGTGCGCTTGGGTCAGGGGCGCCCTACATGATGGAGCTCTTTGAGGATGGAGCTGGATCAATCGGGGATGGAAGGGGGAACCTCTAGTCCACCAGGGCTGCCAGGCTACTGTGCACCTGGGTGTACTTCTGCAGCCTGCCTGTGGGTAGATGGCTGGCTGGATTAGACTAGCTATTCATGGCCTAACTGTGGGCTGCACTGCTCTGGACTGCGAGGGGTGCATTCCCACTGAGTGTGCCGCAGTGTGGCATATGCATGGAACACACCCTCAACTTGCATGGCATACTATTTGTGTGCACCCTGGCCCATTCCCTTGTGGCCAGTGCATCCCGCACATTTGAATATCACACTGTGGTGCATTGTTGGAGTTGTGTGGCATATCTCCCTTTTCCACTGGGATGCACCACGCATCTCCTTTGAATATAGGGGCCCTGGACTAGGCTACCCTGAAGAAATACATTATCAAAATGGTAAAATCATGACCCCACTGAAGACAAGATATTGCATCTAATCTGTGACAACCTGAGCAAATACAGTGCAAAAATGTGTAAAAGAAGATACCTATTACAATAAGATGTAGCATCTCCCCTGCGCTATCCAGGATACAAAACATAGGATAAGAAATATTTAAAGGAAATCTACTCTAAACTGAACTTCACTGTGTTCACTGACATAAACAGTTTCTTTACTGTTTTAGAACATATTAGAATGCAGTATTTATTTTGAATGTTGTGGCCATGAGGATGGTGTGGACAGAGTGAGAGAGAGAGAGAGAGAGAGTGTGTGTGTGTGTGTGTGCTTGCTGTAGTTCAATATATTTTTTTCCCAAAAAGCATAGCAGAAAATGCCTGCTGATTGCTACATATTTAGTCTGGGTAGTTCACTGAAGACCTGGCATATGTCTGAGACAGTGCTTATCAGATAGTGTCTTTAGAGGTTAAAAAAAAAGCAGTGTCAATTATAGATTTGCTGGGAAAGGGTGACATTTATGAGGTATGAATCTTTCTTGAAAGATAATACATTCCCAAGTGAAACTAGTAGCAAGAAGCTTTTAAAATGCTAAGTATTTAAATGTACAAGTTGTTGCATTCCAAAGGGGTAAACAAATCTCCAATTTAATAGGCAACCAATATTTAGCACATATTTAACAAGCAGTTTCAGTTTCCTAATGGCATCTGATAAGCAGCTTGGAGTTATATCTCCAACATTCTTAACAGAAAGAAGGGAGTTTTTATTTCAGTTGGCATGGAAGGATATGTTGAAAAGTCCAAAACATGTGTTCCTCGATACTCCATTTCCCAGCTACAGATAGCAAGATGGCTGTAGGCTCCACCCACAGCCATAAGAATGAGGGCAGCAAATGAATACCATACAGTTATTTTTAACAGTATTGACTGAGCCTAATTTTTTACTTCGGTGTTGAATTTTATGCAGTTCTTTAAAGTAAGCCTGAGTGTGATTGAGTTCATAGGGCTTCTTACCCGTCAATAATTCTCACTGATGCAGGCCAGACCTATACATGAGCAGACTACTCAAGCTTCATCTTCTTAGGATTTTGAAGCGATTAACTCCTGTCTGCAGGTTTTCTGCATCTGTCAGAGTCTCAGAGTGGGACAGCAGTGACAGAGACATAGCTCAGAGCCCTGCGCATGGTGAACGGCAGCATGGTAATGGTGCCGGTAGAGTGTAAGTGGGGCTTGAAGATCTGTTGTGCAGGCTGCTTAATTGTCATGCAGTTTTTGACCAATGGGGTAACTCTCTTGCATTGCTTAGCATGAGTGCACTTCTACTATAAGGATCCAATTAAAAACTGTAAAAAACAGACATGGCAGATACTAGGAAAATGGAGAGGACAGTGCACAAAATAATGACAGTTGATTAAAACAGGGCCAGAAACTGGTATTCAGTGCTGGTTACCATACTAGTGTATTTGGTATACATGGAACACTAAAGAGGCCTGCCACAATGATGGCCGGATTGGGAAAGTTAAGGGATTGTGGACTGAACACAAAGCGCCTGGTGGGTGCTTTAAATTGCTGATTCTACCCACCCAATGGAAAGTCTACCTGCATTTGGTGACAGGTGCCAATTTTGAATCATTCTCTTTGGCTGTTGAGGTCGACTTTGGTTGAACTACAGTGTCAACACTCCATACTTGTGCCAAGGTCCTGCCCTTGTGCACACCCTTTGTGTGTTCAGTAACATTTTTCACTCATGCAGTCGTTCTCCACACTGAAGCCTGTGCATTTACTGGCAAACTACTGGGCATCAAGAGCAATCACTTGGATAAACCACATTCTGCTGGGGCATCAGTCATGAGTAACTGCTTCTCAGCATTCTTTTTCATTCAGACCATAACTCGAATGGTTCACTCAGAGTTCAGTGGTAGAACTAATTCTTCACTGTCCCAATGCAACATGGTACCAACAGGGTTATCATCTTGGTTGCTTTGCTTCTCTACATGTCTGACACATGCTCTGCAGGACCAGTCCATGCAAATTCACACTTTTTCTAGGATTTTGTTTCTCTCTCTTTCTTCACATAATGGTTCCATGTGTCCAAACAAGTTTTCATTTATTTCAGTGATAGCCAATATGCTTTCATACAGTTTGACTTGGGGGCATACCACAGCACAGGATTCAATTGGTCCTTTAACACTAGTCACGTTCTCAGGAAAAGTGAACCAAATCTGAGTACCTCCCAGGTAAAGATGAGTTTCATTATTCAGGCCCAGCACATCTAGTCCTTCTACAGGCTCTAATGGTATATGACTTAGAAACTTGTCATAGTGAGCTTTGACTGCAAGAGTGACTTGTGAGCCACTATTCAGCAATGCTTGGGTAGGCTTCCTTTCACTCTTGACTTTCACTTTGAACAAGAGTCTAACAATTTTGTACCAATCAGTTGCTTTGCTTTCAGTTTAACTTGTTTGAGGTATTGCTGTTCTCATATGGGAATGTCCTGTGTCTGGGGATCCAGTGCGCTCCCTAATCCAGGTTCCATTGGAGTTTCCCTGGTCCTGTCATCTTTTAAATAACAGTTCATTCATCCTTCTCAGGTCTTCAGAATTGTGACACTCTTTGTAAATGTCCTTTCTCACCACACCTGTCGCAGAAGATGTCCTCTCAGCACTTTGGTATCCACAGATAGTATCTGGATCAAACCTTTCTCCAATGACTCATGTCAGCTGGCTACATTGCTCCTTCTGCTTGATCAGCCTCTCCAGTGTCAATAAGTACTCATGCAGTCTCTCTTGTCTCTATTACCAGTTGTGTTAACTTGTCTATATGTTCTAGCATTTCTTCGTTGCTCAACCCTGATGGGGTGGTCACAGGGGCAGTCTCACAGGTATGTTTGGGGGTCATGTCTCTCATTACTGGCAAACGTTATTCTTCTTGTTCTCACTCTTCTCCCATAATACCTTCATAGAGTGTTGGCTTGATATGTAGTCTCTGAAATGGATATTTAACAAGATTTTATCAGAATACAAGGCTCCATTTAATACTTAAGTAGCACGACACAGTCCATCATGTCATGCATCAACCAACAACCGAAAAGTAGTCCTGCACACAGTAGAGCACCGTGGGAGCTAAGCAGGGGTAAAACCAGCCCCACAAAAGTTCAACCTCTAACACAGTAAGGTAGCAAGGTACAACACTATGCTCCAGAGCTTCTCTCCTTCGACCTTCCTCAGAGGGTCCTGAGGAAGGTCCAAGGATAGAAGCACTGGGCCATAGCACTGTACTTTGTTGAAGAATAATAAAAGCTGAACTTCATCTTTTGAGTTGGATTTTTCATTTCATTTAGTGAAGAGCTGGAGTACTACCTTACTGTGTTAGATATCAGGCATCAAGCATCCTTTCCGGTAGACTCTCTGCACAACTTTCTCCAACCACACTAGAAGGTCAGATAACTGTTCTCCTTCTTGCTGCATTGTCAACAACAACAGTGTAAGGAGGGTTCTGAGCTTTTCTACATAGCCGAACATCCATTTTAAGGTTGCTAAATAATTCTGAGTAATCACATTTGTGCTGTTAGCTGTAAGAGTAATGATAGCATCTAAAGTTGGACCACAGGGACACTCTCTCTTTCACAATTTCTTCTCAGCACTGGAACATTGCAAATCATGTATCATCTGGATGGCTTGTTCAATCCATATATCAATGTAATCCGCCCCGATGGAGTTGGTTTCGTGCAAGACAACACCAGTATTTGAAATCTATATTCTTTATATTCTCGCACTGGCTGTTATACCTTTTCCATTAATCTTCCCACAGCATCCAAAAAATCAGTTGGTTGTGAATTTTCCTGAACAGCTACATTCAACAAGTCTTTTGAATCTTGTTCTGATTTACCTTCTTGTTCTAGAAACTTCTTAACTTCCCCCACTTCCCTGGGAAAGGTGATTCGTGCAAGCTAGCAGCAGTGCTGCCCTTATTATGAAGGTGTCAAACCTCATCCTCATTGGGCATGAATGACATGAGGAGTTCAATACCTATGAGATCTTTTTCAGTTTTAACAAATTAACTTTGGTTCTTTTTATCAAGCATTCATACCACATACTATGCTTTCATCCTAAAAATGCCTGTCAATTCACGCTCCAAGACATGCAACAATTCAGAAGTGTCCTCTACCTCAGGGATGTTATTGACCAACAATACGTTCCTTGGGTCCACACCCCACTGTAAGTGTAGTGTTTAGAAAAATGTGGTTATGTCCCTTTAAAATTATCTCCATTTAGTATTCACAGTGGCAGCAGATTCAGTAATATGTGAGACAAAGGATGTAGCTTCTAGGAGTGCTTTAAGCTAAGAGCAGGTACAAAGCAATAGTGGAAGCAAGGAAATTCAATTAAGTAATGAAGTATATAAAAGAACATATGACTTTGGTGGTCTTGTTTTGAGATAAACTGCAGAGAACAGTACAACTGGTGATGAGGACAAATACACAAGCTGCAGAACCCATGAGGAAAATTCCAGAGCTCCAGGCTGACAGATCCTGCATGCAACCTTGCCTACATACAGTGAGGCCCACCAGGATGAAGAGCAGCACTGCAAAATTTTGCAGTAGAGCTACTGCAGCAAACAATGCAATTTCAATGGGAGTTAATCCCTTTTGTCATGCAGTAAACCTATGACACTGCATTTCATCCTGGCGGGCTCCAGTGTAGCTGCTAGCTGGCATCAAATAAGTGTTCCACAGAGTGACAGTCAAAAGGAAGACCTGGTGGACTGCTGCTGTTGTATATGGCTTCACAAGGGTAACACTGTTTTGATTACCCTGCCTTGAATTTAGAACTGTCAGAAATAGTGGTTACTACAAGTAAATAAGTGAATTTGAGAGATACAAATTTTGGACAGCTAAACAGCTAACAAGTGAATCCATGGATGCGTATGACACTCATTTACAGTATCTAGCATGCACCTGCAGTTTTCTGGATGTAGCCAGTGAGATCAAAACACAGGACATTGTTTCATGCACTTCCTCCTCAATCAGAAGAAGAATGCTAAGGGAAGATCCCTCTCTGACTGAACTTTTAAATATGGCATGGACTTTAGAGATCTCAGATTGTCAAACTAAAACTACTGAACAAGTCATGGAACAATAGTGTGCAAAGTCCAACAGAAAACTATCAGGCCCCACACTGATTTCACATCCTACTGCTACAAACGTGGCAGAAACTATCCTCGTGAAGGTAGCTGCCGAGCAAAGGGCCAAATGTGTTGTATGTGTGGCAAGCATAATCATTTTTTTGTTATGCACCACTCCAAACAAACTTCACCGCATCAGCAGCGACTCTTTAAAATGCAAAACAGTCAGTCAGCAATGAAACCAGAAATGTAGAACAAGAAGAGCCCACTGAAGATTATGTGTTTGTGATGTCATGTAAAGCAAATGATTCACTGACAAGCAGCCCCGCCACTGTAACTGGTATGGTAAACACCATACTTCAGTTTACTGTCGAATCTGGTGCCTCAGTAAACACTATGACAAGGACACATATGATGAACTAGAGAATAAGCCTAAACTGGCAAAAGTCAAAACAAATATTTATCTTTATGGTTCCAACTCACCTCTGAAGGTAGCAGGAACGTTTGATGTATAGCACTAATAGAGCAGAAAGGCAAATTGTGCACTGCAACTTTCTTTGTGATACATGGTAAAGGGGGATCCTTGCTGAGTTATACAATAGGTAAAACATTGGAGCTTATCACTATTCTGCAGACTGTCACTAATGAAAACTCTTCAGAAATTGAAGCATGATACAGCTCAATTCTTCTTTATTGGAAGGACTAGGTAAACCTAAAAGACTGTCAATACAATTGCATGTAGGTCAGTCTGTATGACTAGTGGCACAGCCACACAGGTGAATCCCATTTCATCTCAGAAAACTAGTAAAGGAGAAACTACGGAAGCCAGAGGAACAAGGTACGATTGAGAAAGTTTCTGGTCCCACACTGTGAGTCTCACCTATAGCTGCTGTCCCTAAAGCAAAAGAGCCAGGCAACATAAGAATTTGCCTAGACATGAGACTTGCAAATACAGAAATACAGAGAAAAAGGCATATTTCACTTGCTGTGAATGATATTATTTATTCTTTAAATGACGCAACTGTCTTTTTTAAATTAGATTGAAACAAAGGTTATCATTGCCTAGAATAAGCACCAGTCTTGCCTATCTGACATTTTCTACTCATGGAGGACTGAGACACTATGACAGACTCACATTTAGAGCATGCTCCACAGCTGAAATGTTTTAAGATGCAATTAAAAAGGTAATACAAACTATTCCCAATGTGTTTAATTATAGTGATGATATCTTAGTCTTTGGTAAAACTCAGAAGGAACATAACCAAGCTCCCAAACCAGTGCTTGAGTATTTGGCTGCTAATAACCTAGCACTGAATCAAGCTAAATGTGAATTTAACAAGATTATACTTGAGTTCTATGGCCTCATATGTTCACGTAAAAGAATGAAGCCAGATCCAAAAAAGGTAGAGGCAATAAAGAAGGCAACAGAACCAAAAGATATCAGTGAAGTGTACTTGTTCTTAGGAATGGCTTGTTACTGTGCAAGGTATATCACACATTTTTCCACTGTAAGTGCTACACGGATGGAACTCACAAAGCAGAATGCAGACTTTCAGTGGTCAACTGCATGTCAAATGGAATTTGACACCATACAAGACTTAATGACCTCAGACATGGCCATGGCATACTTTGATCTGAGTCTGATGATAGAATTATTTATTTCTCAGAATTATAATACATTTGAGCCCAGGGCTCTTTTACAAAGGTTCCATGTCAAGGTACAAATTATAAGGAAACAAAATAACATGAGCAATCACATTTGATTGAGAATAAAAAAACAAGAAAATACCTGCTTAACTGTAGAGCAGTGAACAATAACATGAGGGTAAATTTGAATAAATGAGAGAAATTCAATGACAAATAGTTAAAACTGTGGTAGGGAATGAGAGCAGCCAGAGTCTGGCCTTGTCAGGAGGAAAAGAGTAAAAAGGGAAACAGGAGAGAGAGTGTGGGGGGGGGAGGCAGGAGTAATGGGAGGAAGAACAGAAGAAGGGAAGAAAAAAGGGGAGAGGGAGAGACAGAAGAAGTGGGAGTCATGCAGATGAGGAAGACAGAAGAGAAGTGAGAGAACCAGAGGCTGAGGAAGGAGAAGTGACAGCGTAGAGTGGAGCAGGTATAGAATAAGGGGGCATGGAATGAAAGATCTACAAGGGGCTGTCACATTAGGCGTGTTTTCACACAGGTTTATGTAATGGAATGACTGTTACGGAAACAGCATTCCGTTACACCCCTTGTGTGTAAAGTGCATCTGTTTCGTTCTCTTGGTGAACGTTCGTCCAAACCGCAATCTCTGCTTCTTGCGGTTTGCACCAATGTGTTCCATTTCGTCTGGCTGTGTAAAACAGCCATTCCGAAGTGGTGCACAAACAGCTATAGAGCAGCAAGCTCTATGGGGGTGCCGAAACACAATTGGAGGTGGGAGCTGCCAGAAAACTCGCAGAGTGTAGAAGGGATCCTAAGAATGCAACAGAGTACGATGGCGCCACAGGTAATGCTCATTTCATTTTAAAAACCTGTGTGTAAATGCGCCTACAGATTAAGAGTGATAAGGTATTGACACAACTTGGATTTGAAAGGGCCAATTTTTAACTCTGAGGTTACTTCTGAGGGGAGGGAATTCAGCCAGGTAGGTAGAATTAGTAGTAGATGATAGTCCAATCAGACTTGGGGAAATATTAACTCAGAAAAAAACAGATGGTGGTCCTCCCTTGGTAGTCTCTTATGCATGTTGCAGCTTAACTGAGACCAAACAAAAGTACTCTCAGCCTGAGAAAGAAGCATTAGCAGTTGTCTGGGCATGTGAGCAGTATCACCTATTTGTATAGGGGGCACAGTTCACAATATTACAGATCATCAGGCCCTCATAGGAATAGTGAAACTAGCACATAAACTCCACAAAGTGGGTTGTGGGTTAGCACCACAAAGGGCAAAAAAAAACAGACCATAGTATCCAAGTATTCTTATAAAGTGCAACAAATATTTTATTGATGTGTATCTTAAAAGCTCACCCACATCAGCAAAACAGACCAGCAGATTTACCTATTGCAACTCACAAATGTCTTTCTGTGGATACTCCAATATTTCAGGGTGAAGCAATGTGTTGTACTGTTCTACTAATGTTGACTTAATGTGTTATCTGTTATTAATTCTAGGTCACCCCTGAAAAAGGGACTCTAACAGTCTCAGTGGGCCCACCCAGTTACCAAAATTAAACAAAAAAATAAACTTGCAAATATGTTCAACTACCTTCTTCTAAGCACAGCAATTCCTTATGCCAAAATTAGCTCCATATACAAGCCGGTACCAGCATATAACATTCAACTGCATATTTTAGCCATGAAATCAGAAAAAAAACCAAAAAACGATAGCACCTACGCTCATTGGTCATGCCACCCAGATGTTTACATACGTGCTTTTAAGATACACATCAATAAAATATTTGCTCCACCTTATAAGAATACTTGGAGAGACTATGGTTCATTTTTTCCCCTTTGTGGTGCTGATCCACAACCCAGTTTGTGGAGTTTATGGGCTAGTTTCAATATTTCACACTCCTGGATATGTGGGTATGTGCACACAACTGACTGATTTGCAGAATAAGGTGTGAGCCCCCTTCTTGTGCTTTTGCCCTCATAACAATGTTTGGCAATCTGCAATCCAAGATGACAGCACACATTGAAAGATGGGGACTATGCCTTCAGGGTTATGATTTCAAAATTGTGCACAGACCAGGAAAAGAAAATAACCTAGCAGACCATATTTCAAGGCACCCTTTGGAAAGATCTGTAATCTCACAGTCCCCTGCAGAAGAATACATCAGCTGTGTAGCTACATGTGCAGTGCCAAAAGCTCTAACCCTTACAGAGATACAGGAGGCAACAAAAACTGACCTGGCTGTAATAGAACTTATAAGGACACAGAAGTGGTACAACATAACAAGAACTGAGTTCCTAGACCCTGAAATTGACATATCTGAGCTGACACTGTGTTTCAGACAGAAAACCGAACTGTTTGTTCTGGATGATTGTCTTATTCTGAGAGGCAACAGAATAGTAACAACAGTCTCATTAAGAGCTAAAACAGTTGCAGTAGCACAGACTGGACAATTTGGCATAGTAAGCACCAAGAAATTACTGAGAGAAAAAGTATGGTTTCCCAGCGTAGTCCAGTTTGCAGGGAAGTATTTTGTAATACCGACACTCGGAATCCCAACGTTCAGGATCCCGAGTGTGGTAGCCCGACACACATCCACCCAACAGGGGTAAGGTAGTGGATGTGACGAATCACTACCTACCCCGAGTCAGGAAAGATAACAACATGGAGTTTCTGGAGGCTGGCTGAGCTGCTCCCATGGCGTGGAGTGCTAGGCCACAGGCAGCTCGACCAGTATGGTGCTCTCGACCCTGGTTCTGTTCCCGGGAGGACCGACCTTTTGTGACCACTGTTGTTGCCCCCCATAACTTTTTAATCTACCCCGAGGTCTGCTTCCCCTCAGAGCTGGTTATTTTAGTTATATGGAGGGGGGTGGTCTCCCGACATTTGATCTTCCAGGCTCGGGTTTATGGAGTTTGGGAGAACAAATGTTGCGATTTCATAGTGAATCCATTTGCAGAGACCATGCCATAAAGTTGTCCTGCATTCCAGGCAGTAACAAATGATGTGCACCCAGAACCACTGCTAATGGCCTGAATTACCTGATACTGCATGACACTGCTGCTGTGCACTTTTATGGGCCATTGCCTAGTTAGCAATATACCTTAGTTGTTATAGATGAATATTTTGAATATCCTGAAATAGAGTTCATTGCTTCAGCTGAAGCCACTGCAGCAGTTTGCCAGCATTAGACAGAATATTCTCTGAATATGGAATCCCAAGAGTGGTGAAAACAAACAACAGACCTGCATTTCAAGGGCCTGATTTCAAACAGTTTGCAGACTACTTAGAGTTCAGCCGTAAGAAAATCACACCTTGTTATCCACAAGCTAATGAAACAGTGGAACAGATTATGCAGACGCTGGGGAAATGACTAAAGATAGCTCAAATTAAACAGAAATCCTTTAAACAAGAACTGTACAAGTTTTTAATAAGCTACCAAAATGTTCCGCATACAACTACTAACAGAACCCCGGCTGAACTAGTCTGCAACAAACCCATTTGCATGCAGTTACCTGACATTGCCTTTCAAAAACTCCAGGAGGACAGTTAAATAAGAGAAAGAGATAGGAAGCAAAAGCCAAAATGAAGCAATACATGGACAAGAGAAGAAAAGACCAAGCCTCTTTTACGAAAAAGGGGACAAAGTAATTGTGCTTCAGAAAAAGTCAAACAAAGCCTCACCTACCTACAATCCCGCTCCCTATCATGTTGTAAGCAAGAAAGGCACTATGGTTAGTGCAGAAAATGCTGGTCACAGAATAACTCGCAATGCACATTGTAAAGTGATTCTGCATACAACATTCACAGCAGAAGAGAATGGTGGTGATGCCTCAGGGGATGAATGGATTTCCTTCAGAAACCCAGATGACAGGTCTGCAGAAGCTGTGCCAGATAGGAGATACCCAAAGAGGGCAGCAAAGCTCCTGCAACATTAATTGCTGAACTTCCACTGGTATTAAAATACTGTATATGTTGTGCCTGATGTCTTCGGATCTGTAATAAAAAATGTTTAAATAAAAAAACAAACAACAAAACTAAATACTGATGTTTAAATGTCATATACAGCTTGGTAACTAAAAAGAGCTGAACTTCATAGCAAGGTTATAGTATTATTTTCAGTATTGGAGGGCAGCAGTGGAGACTTCAAGTTGAAAAAAGCCAGGGAGGCAATGTTGGTGGGTGCCTCCCATGACACCTTGTCCTGTGTCTGACAGGTCCTCCCAGGGCTGTGGCCCTGCCCTGGGGAGCAAGCCAGGGGTATCTGCGGCGGAAGATAAGTCTGGGGGAGTGGGGTCAGTTTAAGGAGTTCATGTAGGGGGGCGGCTTGCACAAAAAAAAAAAGGCTGGATCATTTCTTCTCCTCAGTGGATGAACCTTTGCCACTATGAGACTTAATGCTAGTACAGTCTCAGCTCATGAATATGCTATTTCAACTGATGGATGTGACAGGGCTGAATAAGGTCCTGCCCCATTTGTTTTGCAGAAAGAGATGAATGCAAGAATCTGTTCTATCCTCTCCTTTTCTGTCTCTTGTCTGTCTGATTGCACAATCAAATTTTCTTGTGAGACCTAGGAATTGATCACTCTGACAGTCTCATGATTCTCTGTGTCCCGCTATCTCACTGCCTTCATTTGCTGTTTCTGTCTTTTCTTCCTCGTTGCTTAGCTGCTGTTGTAAAATATATGAGAATCAATATGTGAAACTGGGATCCCTTTGTTTGTCAATGTATATAGTTACATTGTTGAAATGACTGCAAAAAGCTTAGGGGGTTAACATTGAGATACACCACAAACTCTTTTACAGAGCTGTCAACAAGAGATTCATTTTATGACACCATGTTTTATTTTGTTGCACCTGCAAAGAAATTGACAAGGATATCTATTTAAGGAGCTCATGATGAAGAATTCAATTGCCAGGCAGACTTATTTTAAAAGCAACCTGTTGTTGGAAGGAGAGAGACTGAAACTTAGAATTAGAGATACGCTGAGAGGAAAGACTGTGTTTTGTTTGAACTGCCTATATTTTAAAAAAAAATTCTGTACATTTTTTTTATTTTATTATTATTGGAAATAATAAAATGCTGCTTGTGAATTTTATAACTGTTTCTGGTTTTCCTATGCTTCCTGACCAATGCGTCACCAACGTGTCATTCAGACAGTAAATAGACTCGTGGGGTGTGTAAAAAGGGCTTTCATTTCCAGAAATGATCAATGCTTAACTCGCTTGCATAGAACTTACATAAGGTCCCATCTAGATTATGGGTCCTCTTTCTGGTGCCCTTCTCTACAGAGAGACATTAAACTAATTGATAGTGCCCAGAGGAGAGTAACCAGAATGATTGCAAGACTCAGGAATATGTCATATGATAGGAGACTAGGAGAGCTGGATATGTTTAAGTTCAGGTTCAAGTTTATTGCAGGAAGGCTCCATTGAGCAAGCTCATTCACAAGGCGGTCCTAAAGCATGTATACAGTCAATGAGACATTACATTAAATAAAGAAAGGCATCCTAAAAAATACAGTTAAAGTTCATGTGAACCATTACATAGAATAGTACATCACAGTTTAATACAGTACAGTTAAGGTCATATGAAACAATGTTTAGAAAGACAAGGAGAGGATTATAAACATATGCTAGGAAAAAGCAGTAAATGTGGAAAGTATAGAATATCAGGAGAGAGAAGCTGGTTTAGAAGGAAGAGTTAAGGATTAATTGAGAGCAGAGAATGGCAAGTGCTAGTGAGAGTAAGAGGGAGGAAGTAGGCTGTTGGTTAACTAGGATCTGCAGCTTATCCGTTAGGTAGGGAAATGGGCAGACTAGGTGGGCCATGCGGTCCTTATCTGCCATCAAATTCTGTTTCTGTGTTCTAAGATATAGATAGGAGTGCAAGGGTTGCGGAGGGTCATGAGAACGGCTGGAGGGAATCATACAGTTTAGTTGCAGCAGATATTTTTGGGGGTCTTGGTCAGTGCCAGAAGCTATATAGATTCAGAAATGGATGGCACTAGTTCCTGACAGATGGGAGGGAGACCTACTAGGGTGGACCTACTACTTCTGTATAAAATAATGAAGGATCATGAGCTTACTGCACTACAAGGAATTTTTTTTTTACTTTCTCTTTTATGCTCCCCCCCTCCTCGCAGCTCTCCCCCTCTTCGGGAGACACCTACGGCCTTGTCAGCCCTCGCTCACCTACCTGGTGACCGGTGCAGTCCGTGCTCCATGGAGCCTTGGTTTACCCCCCAGGCGGGTACGGGGTGGGAGGCCTTACACCCCGACGCTTCTTCTGTGTTTCATAGGCACGCTGTCTCCGGGCAGGTAGGGGCATTGAAGGTCGGGGCCTGGTGCTCCGTCTACCGGGAGGCTGCAAGGATTTTTTTCCTGATGTTCTCTTGATGTACCAGGTCCCTGGACGTCAGGGCGCCGAAGCGCCGACGTCTAGCACGTCGCCCCCTCTGTTGGAGCATCGGGCTTGCTGTACCTCAGGTCTCCACCTGGGGTCAGACAAGCGCCGAGCTCTGGTACCCCCCTCCCTCCAGAGAGGACGAGCAGTCCTTGGGATGCTCCAGTCCTCCCCTCCCGGCTGGCCCTCCAGCTCCCCAGGCTCGTTCCCGAACCCGGGTCACTGGCGTCGCAAGCGGAAATCCAACTGCTGTGCCGGTGGGCCGGCCAACTACATGGAATTTAATATAGAAATGGAACACCAAATCTCAGATCCCACAACCTACAATTAAAAGTACCCAGGGTAAACACCAGTGTAACCCTGGCACCATTATACCAAGGGCTGCCACCCCTGCCTGTTGCCTAAGTACAGGCTGAGGGGCCTGGGTTTGGTTTTAGCAAGTACCGGGGTGCCCCTACCTACAGTATGCACAATATTTTGGTGCCTCCACCCAGAGTAGTGCTTTTATGGGTATCTATCTAGCATGGTACAGCCCTCTGGGAAGCTAATACCACCCACAGTCCCACCTAGTGACCTTCCAGTGGAAAATCCCAATTGTAGCCTTTGACCTTTACAATATGTCTCTGCACACGCATTAATGATATGCTGACAGATGTCTCGCTTACCAGCAGGGTCTCTGCTCCTGGTGTACACCCTGCAACTCCCTATAAAAGACAGTTTTGCAATACAGCATGTACTTTCAACACATTCAGTAAAGAGTCTATCACTTTAAGCCAGGTAATAATATGCTCACATGCCAGGTTCAAAGTAACACAGTAAATCAGGTTTATTAAGGGGACATGAACAAGGGAGGGGTGAGAATCTAAGCAAATGATTGCTGCACTTTTTTTTTTTATATACTTTCTTTTTATCCCTCCTTACTGCCCGCTAGTCCCCACTCCTTCGGACCCTGACCATTCCTGGTGATCCCTCCATGGAGTCTGCTCCTAGAATGTCAGGTACACTCCTCTATCTGCCTCACCTTCCTCCTCCTCCTAGAGTGCCTGCACATTGGATTCTGCCCATGGGAGGTGAACTGGGAAATCAGGTCGGTCGTCATCTAGGTGGCTAGTGGGGTATTTCCACGTTTACTCCCCATTACGTCCCACTACCCCTGAGGATGTCGACACACAGGACTTGACATCCAGGTGAATGGCGTGCTGGCACACATCGCTGCCAAGTGCCCACAACGTCCTCCCCTCCCCGGTTCCAAAGAACCGCCTTGTACCCTGTTGTCCGTGCTTCCACAGACACTGGTGTGTCGGGTGCAGAAAGCACCCTAGGAACTCACCCCTGAGAAGGACAGCATCCATTGGGATGCTCAACTTTCCGCCTCTGACCCCCAAGTTCGCTCTCAAACCTGGTCACGGCATGGTGCGGTGTGTGGTATCCCTGCGCCTCAACCCTCAGCGCCACTGGAGCGGGTGATTACTGCACTTTTAATCACTGTAAGACTCTTAAACAATCACTCCTGCTACACCTGGGTACCCAGTATGAAGTTGCATGCATGCCTACAGGATGCCATGGGTTGGCCGGCGTTGCAGCTGATTGGGGCGCTTTGGAGAAAATAAATGATTAGCAAAATTTGAAATTACCATTTGTAATCCTGGCCAGATAGCCTAGTCTATTTTGCAATAACTTTAAACTGAATGAGCAATCAGATGATACCACATTAACTTTTACAGATTTGTTGCAGGGAGCTACCCTGGTTGTACTCACTGTACCCGATATGGCAGACAATGGTAAAGCTGGCAAAATGAAGACCTGGTGCTCCATCTGGAAGCTGGTGGGGACCTGGGCTGACATGACTTACCCTCTCTTCACGGCCTTTCCCTGTAGGTGGTGACAACTTGTAATTAGTTGCTGCTCAGGGGCCGAATCCCCAAAGCTGGTGTCTCATCAGGATGAAGCTTCTGGTACAGGAAACAGTCTATTTCTGGGCTGAGTTTGACATGGTCCCACTGTAGAACTGCTCTGCAAACATTGGTAAATTTGCTGGTGAATCCTCCTGCTGGAAAACAGATTTCAGTGCTGCTAGGCTGGCTCTCACCGTTTTGAACAGAGTCTCATGGCACTTTTTCACCCACGTGGTAGGCCTCAGACAGCATGGCTGAATACACTTTAAATAGTCTCTTTTTGGCTTTCAGGCTGGTTTCTCTCTTACCCTGCTTTTTGAGAAATCTCTCGGTCTGCTGCTCGGCAGTTTCTGGAGTCGATCTTCACATGGGACCAAACTGGACCCTAAAAGGCAAGGCAGGCTCTTCCTGTGGCAATACTCAAGGTTCCACAACATAAACTGCTGCTTTCTGTAGGAGTCTCAGTCTGAATTGCCACTTTCACTGGAGTCTCTTTCCTGCTTTTATGCAGTTTGTAGCTGAAAATAGTAACAGGGAGGCAAGGCAGACCTTTCCCTTGTTGGTTCTCTTCAGCTCTTTTCCGAAGCTGCTTCTTGATGGCTTGAGCTGCTTACTTTCAGCACTCCAGAAACAACTGAGCTCTTTTTTCTATCAGTTCTTTCTCAGACTAGTCCAGTTTCTCTGGATTCCGGTTGGCTAGGGGAGTTGTCAATCACAGTTCCGGTGCTCCCATTTGTCAGTTTAGGTGCCAACCTGAAAAACTACAAAAACTACAGTCTTACCCATAAGCCACCACATTAAGGATCCTTAAGGACCCAAAGATCTTGATTGGTTTAAACCTGGAAGTCCCGGACCAAACATGGTGGCTCTCATAGGGGAGTGTACGCTGCAAAGAAGGCAAACCTGCTCTAGTCCAAAAACAGCAGTGAACTAAAAATAAATATTTACAGTACCGTGTAGGGCTCCATCTGCACTGTTATTGGCACCAGAGTGAAGCAGATCAAGGAGAGCCTGGCTGGTTGCAAGCTTCGAAACACTCGGACCCAGCCTAGGCTACTTACAGTGTACACACTGGCTGTGGCACTTAAAGGGACAGTGCGGAGACATAGCATGGTGCTGTCATGCAAATTAATAGAAGAACACTAACAACCATGAATTTACTATATCTGTGGGACATCCACCTGGCAGTGGGCATCCCTGGAGCCCAGGGAGACATGTACGGTAATCCCCTCAATTTTTTTTTTTGGGGGGGGGGCTACACCAGAAAAAGAGGCAATTACTTTACAGTAAGGGCTATAAAGCTATGGAACAACTTTCCCCAGGACTTAGTCAGGATTGAGATTTTGTTTTTATTTACATTTTATCCCCTTTCTGTGGGGCTGGCAGGTGGCTCTGGCTCCTCCCTCAGAGGGACTCATCTCTCCAGTCCTGGCATCCCCACACCAGTCCCTCCCAGTGAATCCCCCATGGGTTAACCCCCCCATGACGGGGCCAGATGTGAGGAGTGTCAACTTTCCCCCATCTCCTGGAAGCCAACATCCAGATTCCAGGGGGCTAGTGCGGGTGCAGGTTTGCTATCATGGAGCCTGCAAGGTCCATTTTTCCATCTGTTTTCTCCCCAGGGCCCATGAATGTGCAATGGGCGGAGTGGCTGTCTTCGCCCCTGTGGAGGCAGCCTTATGACCTGGTTGTGGTCCCTCCCCTGTTCTGGGCAGCATGCCTGTGCCAACACCGAGCCATCTCTGGGTGTCAGTCTAGAGCATGCTGCACTGTCCCCCCTCCCAAGGAAGGAGAGCTATCGGCGGATGCTAAATCCTTCCTCGCCCCTGCTGACCCCAGAGAAATCCAAGTCCATTTCTGAACCCAGGTCAACATTGTGGCATGAAGTATAGCACCCAGTGCCTCAACCTCAGTGTCAACGGGCTGGCTAGGATTGAAACTTTTGAAAGATTTAAACCAGAACTAGAAAAGTTTTTAAGGGAATAATGTGCTCACTATGTAGTGGGAGACTGTTGTGATGGGCTCAAGCCTCCTTCTGTCTGTACAATCAAGTAATACTGAGTAATGCCTTGATGACAGATGGTGTTAGTGGTGGGATTTACATTGTGCAAACTCTAAGCCAGGAGTTTTGTGCATGGGTACTAGACCTCATACCAGGGAAGCACAGAAGAAAAGTATGGATCCTGCAAGAGCAAGCCCAGGAGTAATTACCAGAAGAATGGCAGCAAAACTAGAAGCAGAAACAAAATTACAAACAGAGACTGTACAGCCAGAACCAATGACAGAAGAAGAAGAAGAACAGGTAGGGACAGAACCTGAAATCTTGTCTGCCTTCTTTAAATGGTGGGCTATACAACAGAGAGAGACAGAGAAGTGAAGAAAAGAGAAGAGATGCAGTGACAGGAGCAGTGATGGCTGGATGCTATCTGTAACAACTCTATTCTATGCTTTTGCGGTATAATCAGTTGTTCTATTTGTTCCTGTGTCTAACGATTAACCCAAACTCTGTACAGTAACCCAATTTTTTTTAAACACTGGTTCACCCTCTTTTTGTTTCACCCCCAGCTGCTTAAAATAACCTTGGAGAGAAACATTGTTAATTTGCTATGAAACAAAATCACAATCAATTATCTGTTTAATTTCAGCATTTTCATATATTAACTCCTTATATCCATCAATCTGTTGTTGCCACTGTTTCTTCAGGAGTCTTCTTTTTTTCCTGGACTTCTGGATCTCAGAGCTGTGCTCAAACAAGTCCAAATCAAAATCACTGAAAGGAAAAGAGTCCCCACCATCTGAGATGTTCTTTGCTTGTGCTCTTGTCATCATAGCTGTTCTGTATTACTATAAACATCAGATGAAGGACTGTAGGAAATCCACACAGTTGTTTGTTTCTTTTGCCCCTGGGAAATAGGGCTTCCCTGTTTCAAAATAGTGCTTGTCCAAATGGTTGACCAACTGTATCACTTATTGCTACAGGAAGTATGGAAAGGACCTTCCTGGCCTTCTCTGTGATCATTCCACCAGAGGCATGGCCACTTCTATTGCTTTTTTAGGAATGTGTCATCTGCAGAGATCTGTGATGCTGCCACTTGGAGTAGTATCCAAATCTTTAGCAAGCCCTACAGTCTGGACATTGCCTATAGGCGTAGAGCCAGTTTCAGCCTAGCTGATCTTTAGGGCCTACTTTCTTAGGCTCATGGTTTCCCACCACACAGACTGCATTTCTTGATGTCAGAGAGTGCTTGGGACTCGTTCCATAGGTGTGGCCTGCTGCAAGAGATGCCCCTGAAATCAGATAGTACAGTTACGTAAGAAGTTACTGTAGCAGTAGATCTGTGAGGGTATCTTTTGCAGTAGGCCATTCTGTCCCTCCCTCCTTCCCCCTGAGCCTGTGAGGCTCTCCTTTGTCTGCTTCTCCTTTCTCTTTTTGGGCGAGAACCTTTGGTCCCTCCTAAGTTCCTCTGCAGGACTCTTCAGCTTATGGTCTCTGATGGGAGAACTGAGGAAGGCACAGGGCCACCCACTCTTATAGCATGTGGTGATGGCACCTGATGTCAGGGTGGGCAGCCCCCTGGTAGACTGCTAGCTAGAAAAGTTTCCATGAATTATTTTTTTTTTTACTTTATTTACTCCTCCTATTCACTGGACCTCACATAGGACCTCTCTCCAGTGTAGGACTCCACTCACCAGCTTTCTCCTTCTCACTGAGATACCCTGTTGGTACCTCTGGGACTGCCTGCTCCTGTATCCTCCTCCTGACTTCCCAGCTCTGAGTCCCACAAGGTGGAACCACTGGCTCCTCTGGCATGCTGCCTGTAATCTGTTTGGTGGCTGGAGGGAGGGTGGGAGCCGGATGACAGCAGGGAAGATCCGGCATTGGGCATGGGTGCTGGTCATGGGTACCCACCTTCCCCTTCCCCAGTGCCAGGGCTTTTTCCTTTTTCTGGTGGGGGGGCACGGACATGCAATGATGCCCTGCACATGACAGGTGCACTCCTGCACCCGCACGTCAGGTGTCAGCCGACACCCCGTCTCCTACTAGACCGTGCTGCAAATTGCGCTGCCCCTAGTCTCCACCAGGAGCTCCTGTTACCAGAGTGTACGCTACCAACCCACCCCCAGGAGAGGAGAGCAGTCCTCTGGATGCTCAATCCTCTCCTAACCCTGCCAATCCCCAATGACCCCAAGCTCGTTTCCAAATCCAGGTCACCGGCATGGCACGAGGTGCGGAGTCCAGCACCTTAACCCTCAGTGCCACTGGCCAGCTTCCATGTGGTTTAAGTGCCTGGAAGCTGTAGTTCCATAGGTGTGGCCTGCTGCAAGAAACCCCCCTCGCAGATCTACTGTTACGGTAAGTTCTTACGTAACTGTACTTTCTATTACTAAGTTTCAGTGTACATTCACATGACCCTCCTAACCTCCCCCTGACCAGGCTTGCTCTCGTGTTTCGTCATCCAGATCTGAGAGCAGCGAGGCAGAGCAGGAGGACACATGGTTAGGTTGTAGGAGGTGGAGTCGAACTTAGTGACTGTTCTGGTGACGGAGCATGTTCAGTGGATACTGCCAAAGTGTGGATGTGAACTGAATAATAGTAGTCGAACTATGGTTACAAGTAATTAACCTTTTCTTCTCCTATCCCCATCCTCTGGAATAACCTGTCTCCTGCTCTCCAGTTCTCCTCCTCTTGTCTCTCTTTCAAAGCTCTCCTCTGTGACCTCTCTACCCACAACTGGTACTACAAGTTGCCCCCCCCATAGTCCTATCCCCTACTATAACTAGCCCTGCCTCCCCCATGGGCCACTTTGCTTACTGCCCCTCTGCCACTTTGCCCCTTTTGTTTATTGGTAGCCCCTCCCTCACTATGCCTTTAGGTATATCACTTGCACTGACCATTGCTACTGTTACTGTACTGCTCCTTCTAACAGCGTAAGACAAATAGTGATGCCATATACTGCATAATTCCCACTCTGAGATATTGCCTCAGAATTTAGAATGGTGCTGTATAATTAGAACTTTATTCAAGTGTTGCCATGTACTGGTGTTCAATATAGTACTCTAACATCAAATTTTGTTTTCCCAGCTTAAGAGAACCTCTCCAAGTCCATTGGTTAAAGGGACACTGTCAGTTTTTGCTGACTGTTTTTTGAAGTACTATATCCTGGTATCTGTTGTCATCTGTATGTAAACTGATGGTATATAATATTTATTTATTTATTGAAACGTTTCACCAGGAAAGACACACTGAGCAACAATTGCTCATTTCCAGGTGCATCCTGGGGGAAGGGGAATAGGGCTACAGCGGTATACATTGATAACACAATACAATAATATAAAGGAAATTAGGAAAAAAATACATAAACATAATACAGTATATATACAAATTGGTCACATAACCAGAGAATTCAAATGGAAGTGCAACACGTAAGAGGTGTCAAAAAAGTGAAGGGAAAAGGGAGTTAAAGGCAGTTACAAGTAGTGGAGAGAAAATTGTGAAGGAGGGATGAGAGGGCAGAAGGGGAGCTGACATGGTGGATTACTTGAGGAAGGGAGTTCCACATTTTAGGGAGACAGTGAGAGAACCCAGACTGGTCAGCAGTAGATGATCTAGAAGGGATAGCCGTGGTGTGACAATTATAGCTCTGGAGCGAGTGGGGGGAGGGATAGAGGTGATAAGCAGGAAACAAGATAGGAGGGGAGGGAACCAAACCAAAATTTAGAAAGGAAGGAGGAGCAGTGAGAATGGCGTCTGTTCTCAAGGGAGAGGAAAGGTAGAGAATGGTAGAGATTACAGTGGTGAGTATGAGGAGGACTATCAAGGGCAAAGTGGCAGAAGGAGTGGTTGAGGGTGTCCAGTCTGGCAAGTGAAGTTTTGGGGGCAGCACTGAAGACTACATCACCGAAGTCAAAAACAGGAAGGAACATTTTCTGGACTAGGGCCTGATGGGCGGGCACAGGGATACAATCTCAGTTTTTGTGCAGAGCACCTAACTTGGGGTGCAGTTTTTTGAGGATAGCATCCACATGTCCAGAGAAATCAAGATACTGGTCTAGCCAGACACTAAGATACCTAAAGGAGGAGGTATCCTCCAGTTTTGTCCCATCAAGGGTGTGGAACGAGGGAAGGGGAGGGAAGGGAGCTGAGAGAGTCTTTGTCTTGTGCCGAAGGTCAGGGAGATGGTCTTCTTGGTGTTCAGGAAAAGTTGGTGTGAGCGTAACCAGAGCTGAACTTTGTCAGTCATGCTGAAGTCTGGTAGCCACAACAGAGGAGAAGGATACAAAGGTATACAGGACCGTATCGTATGCATACATCTGGATACAGGAGGAGGAGGAGCAGGTGGCTGGAAGGTCATTTAGGAAGATGAAGAGAAGGGGACCAAAATCAGAGCTCTGGGGGACACCTGTCTTGATGGGGGGGACAGGGAGTCAGCAATAAGAAAAGACTGAGGCCTACCTACCAGATAAGCAAAGAACCAGTTTGTGACAGAGTCAGACAGCTCCACTGCAGACAGCTTGACAAGAAGTAGAGGATGAGAGACAGTGTCAAAAGCTTTGGATAGGTCGTGAAAGATAGCGGAGGTGATGGCGAAACTGACCATCCCTGTAAAGATGGAGTCAGTGACCCTAAGGAGAGAGATGATAGTGGAGTGTTGCTTCTGGAATCCAGACTGGAAAGGGGTGAAGAAACTGGAGGAGGCAAGGTAGGAGGAGAACTGGGAGAGAACCAGCTGTTCCTGGAGTTTTGTTAGGGTAGGGAGAAGAGAAATGGGCCAGAAATTACCAGGAGCTTAGTGGTCACCGCCTTTGGAAAGTGTTAGGACGGTGGCATGCGTTTAAGCCTGCAGAACAGAGGCAAGAGAGAATTAGAGGTTCAGCTGAGATGTAAGGGGCGAGGCAATGGCTGGGGCAGATAGATGAAGAATTTTAGCATCTAGTCTGTCGAGGAAGGTCCACAGAAGGGGGTTAAGGACACGGAGAGTCATCAGAGTCGTGGAGTGGGATACAGGTGAGCAAGGGAAGCAGTAGGGTTAGGGTGAGTCTGCTAAAGAAGAGATGTGTGGGGGGAGGGGAAGAGGTGGGGAAGGTTGAGAGGAGGGAAGAGGCACAAGTGGTAAAGTAATAGTTGAACATGTTAGTGACTGCCAAGGGGGTCTGACAGACTGGAGCCATCAACACTAAGTACAGGGATGGGAGGCTTGGCAGGTGGGAAGAAGAGGGCTTGGAGTACCTTCTAGAATTTTGAAGGGTGATTCAAATTGGTATGGAAGGTAGACTGAAAGTATTCAGCCTTGGCACAACAGACAAAGAACCTTAATGCACAAGCACTGAGGCAAGGGTTACCCCAAAGGGCATTGGCTGGGAAGCCAAGTTTCAAAGAAATATAAAATCACACGTACCCCCATAATGCAAAGCATCATGGGCTGTATATGCAAATCACCACAAAATATTAAGCTGGTTCAACTTTAAGCAGAAATGCATGGTGCCGAAAGGCCTCTCACCAGGCAGACTGTGTGAGAGGCCTTTCGGTGCCATGCATGTCTGCTTAAAGTTGAACCAGCTTAACATTTTGTGGTGATCTGCATATACAGCCCATGATGCTTTGCATTATGGGGGTATGCATGATTTTGTATTTCTTGGCATAACGTATTGCAGAAGTGCATTTATTACAAAGTGCATAGTAATGCTGATAGTCAGCCGGAGAGCTGGAGGATTTATGAGCCATCCAGGCTTGGTCATGTGTGCGAAGGCAGACTAATAGTTCAGGGGCTATCCAGGGGAGGTGATTGCCATGCACCTTAGTGCACCTTAGTGGGGCATGCTGGTTCCATGCTGCAAGGACTTTAGTTTTAAAGGTGATAGGAAACATTTTTAGACCTCTAGATGCCCTCTAGTGTTCTTTTATTGGCTACCCAATATTCTAATATGATTTTACCTTTTTTTGCCAAATTAATAATGTAAATTTGTTGCCTTTGTAACTACCCTGAATCCCTCCCTGCTTAATAGTTGCTGCTCTCTGTTTTCATACTGCCTGAACATTCTATGACATCAGAAACACCCATTCCAGGCCATTTAGATGGATATCATGGAATGGGAGTTTCTGATGTTATAGAATGTCTTAGAAATTTGAAAATCGAGAGCAGTAGCTGGTGAGAATGGAACTTAGTGTATATCTGAAGGCACCCCAAAGCTAGATTATTGATTTATCAAAAAATCATCAGATCATATCAGAATACATAGCTGGCATGGAAAGGAAGATGGAAGGGCAGTTAACTATGTAAAAATAATTTCCTATCTCCTATAAAGTAGTCTCAGGCATGGGCAATAGAGGTGGTGCCAGAGATGAGAGACCAGTTGGTGGTAGATAGAGCCTCCAAAGGAGGGGTGAGGTCTAGGGATCTGTAGGAGCATGTCTTGATAATCTTTGGGAGGGATTTTGGCAGGTGTGGTTTACGCACCAGATAGATTAAGTTGTGGTCGCTTAAGGAATCTGGGAGGATGCTGGCTGCAACTACTTGGTGGAGGTGTGATGTAAGATCCCAACTGATGAGTGTGTGGTTTGGGGATTTGGTGTTAATACTGGTAGGTTCATTTATGAACTGGGTCAAGTTGAGGGAGGAAATGTCATTTCGGGTTTTGGAGTGTAAGGAGTAATGCCAGTTCAGGTTGAAGTCGCCCAAGATGTATAGTTCACCTGCTGCAGTATGGGATAATAGAGTGAACATGAGGGTGATGATAGAGGAGACTAGGATGACAGTAGACCCCAGCAACAAAGATAGGGAGAGTAAAAGGGAGTGTAATGTTGACTAGGAGGAATTTGTACACATCTGTAAGGGAAGATAAGAGGACTGATGTGAATTGCAGAGAGGAGGAGATGTACATAGCCATGCCGCCACCTCTGCTGTGACGATCTTGGAAGACAAAGGAGTAGCCAGGTAGGGAGACACTGATATCAGAACCTTGGGATTGAGCCAAGATTCAGAAATGACCAGAATATCAGGGGCAAGGTGATGGTGAGGGGTTGCAGTGGGGAGAGCTTGGGTAAAAGGCTTCTAAAGTTCAAGTGGGCAATCTTTAGTCCATGAGGAAGTTGGAAGGGGAGGGTGGATGTAGGACCTGGGTTTGGCTCAATATCAGCTGCCATGATCAACAGTAGCAAAATGAGGAACTTGGAAGCAATAGAAAGCATGTGTAAGGACAATGTGTGGGAAGAGTTTCAAGGTTGTAGGTAGTAGTTGGGGGTATAGGAGTTTAGATGTGAGAGATGCAGCAAGGAGACAGTCAACAGGTAGTATGGATGCACCTATAGGCCATGGGTTGTGGGACCAGGGAAGGGCACACTGGGTGGAGGTTATGGAGGGAACATAACGTGTGAAGAGATCTGAAATGCGCGGGGGTTGGGGATTAGGGGGCATAGGGATAGTAGGCATAATATCAATGATACACTTAAGAACGATAGCAATGTAGCATTTTTTTAAATTGTATATTCTGTGCCCTTTCTTTAACCACTACAGTCTTCTCCTCAACAGCCAAGTCCCCAAATGAATATGGTGCCGGAGTGCCAGTAAACTTGTTTATGAGTGAGTTAGTTTTTTACCAAGCCATTTGATTTTAATGTGAAAAATGGAACTTGAATGTTTGCTGAACTGGCCACAGTAAAGGATTTTTCAAAACAAGGGCTATGTAGCAGTAAAACTTGGCTTTGAAAAATAAAGTCACGATTCCAGGCATGCATAGCCCTCCAACAAAAATTACCTAAATAAACAAATGGTCTCCAAGAAAATTCTATTTGTGAGGAAGTATATTTTAATGGAGAGGGTGGTGGACACATGGAACAGCCTTCCTGAGGGGGTCATGGGGTCAAAAACAGTGGGGGAATTCAAAAATGCATGGGACAGACATAAGGCAATTCTAGAGGGGGATAGGAGGAAGTAGGCTGTTGGTTAACTAGGATCTGCAGCTTATCCAATAGGTAGGGAAATGGACAGACTAGGTGGGCCAAGCGGTCCTTATCTGCTGTCAATCTATGTTTCTATTCTTCATAGTGGAAAAGATTTTCAATTTGATGCTCAGATAAGGGAGTTTCTTCCCTAATTTAACAGTTGCACTGAATTACTTAGAACATCTACACACAAGTGGTATGAAGACTTCATCACTGAAAGTCAGCCTGTGGCAGTATCAGCCTTCCTATCAGCAGGGAGGTCAAAATCCACACACACATACACACACAAAAAAACAGTGCTCACCACAGCAGAAATATGCTTCCAGAGTAAATTTATTTAACATGCCGTTCTCCAGCAAGTTGTTTCCCCAGCACTTTGAGGATGCACTGCCTCTTCATCTTGGGGTGGAGTTACAAGATTACTCCATACATATTCATAGTGTGGGCTCTCTTAAAGTGACAGTCACTATCTAAAGTGCTATAACACATTTAAGTCAAAATTATATCCTTGAAATAAAGTGTTCATCAAAGAATGGAGCCTATGTATTTTAACTACCTTAGTAAATACATGATCTCTGAAACAGTTTCAAACTGATATTATTTAAGCTCAACAGTCTCAGTACTACATCTTAATTACAAGGAGGTCCCCTCTCCATACACCTTACTAAATATAAACATTGCATAAATCTTAAACAGCTGTAGCAAACACAATATACCAAATGCCATTATTTCAAGGGGAAAAAGAGCATGAAACGAAAGAAATGCCCCACAAAGAACAATCCAGTAGTTTTTTTGGTATGATTAAAAGATTAATTTATTTTAAAGAATGTTAAGGCTTGTTTTGAAAAAGCCAGATGGAAACATACTACTGGATTAAATCATGTTTGCTGAATTAGCAGTCCTCATGATAAACTAGGGTGCAGAAGTGGAAGAAGAGGGGGGGTACAGAAAGGGGAAGAAAAAAGGGGAGAGGGATTCCCCAAAGTTTCAATCTAAGGTAGCAAAACTCAAATGGAGTAAAATCTGCCTAGAGGCAATCATTATCAAGTAACATCATGGTAACTATAACATTTAGTTAATAAAGACACCAACTGGTGTATATCCCTGTTCTTAACCCTAAATTAATATGAAGAGGAAAGGGGAAAGGAAAAGAAACATCCCTACCCCCATTTATTTATTTATTTATTGCGCTATTCAGAAAGACCTTTGAGTCAAGGACTCATTTACAAAGGTTCCATGTCATACATAGAAGATACAGGGACAACATTTGTTACAGAGTACAGTACATTATGGAGGCAGTATAGCGCAGTGGTCTAAGGCTCTGAGCTGCAAATTTGGTGACATCCAGCAGACCACACCTGGGTTTGAATCCCACAGCTTCCACTTGCATACTGTGTGACCCTGAGCAAGTCACTTAACCTCCTTGTGCTCCCAGGTCGCTCCTGTAAAAAAGCTTTCAGCTTAGTGTGCTATACTTGGTTAAACAACTAAATAAAAATAAAACATAGCAGGCAATGGTTTACATTATAGTTCTGTAAGTGGCTATTAGTCAAGGATAACAGTAGCTTCAATACTTTAGCACAGCCATAACGTTGCAGAGAGGTTCTGTAGAAAGGTTGCTAGTAATATAGTAACATAGGTTAGTTTTAGGTATGGAGACCCGAAAGTAGTTGGTTAACAGAGATCTCAGTCAATCGGGGGTGAAGGTATCAGGGGCAGTCACATAGGTTTGAGGCCTGGAGGTATTCTCTTAGCCTGGTTTAAAAAGGCCAAGCCTTATTTTGTTAGTTATTTGGCTTGGTAGTGAGTTTGTCCAGTAAGGGGCTTTGTAACTGAAAGATCTTTGGAATTGGGAGGTCCGCAGCGGGTACCCAAAGCAAAGGTTTGCCCGAGTTGCGGGTGACTCTAACTGGAGATGCTGGGTGGATAATTGTGTCAAGGGCGGGGGGGGGTGAGGCCTAGAACCATCTTTTTGGCCATTAGGCAGGTGTGATACCTGATTTTATTGTCTAGGTTTAGCCAGTTAGTGGTACTGTAGAGGGTGCAGGTGTGAGTGAGACGATCACATCCAAGGATAAGACTGCATGCTTTGTTTAGTATGAGCCGGAGTCTGTCGAGTGCAGTGGTGGGCGCAGCACTATAGATGAGGATACTACAGTAAAGCAGGAGAGGACAGAGGAATTCACGATAAAACATAGAGCCTCTGGGGTGAGGCAATGTTTGTATCGATAAAGTACGCCTAATCTCGAGTTAAGGGCAGTGGATAGTTGTAGTATATGTTGAGTAAAGTTGAGGGCTGGGTCTAGTGTGATCCCTAGGTATTTAAGGGAGTTCACTTGTTTGAGGGGGGTTAGATTGGCAGTGAGAAATTGGGGGCAAAGACTCTTGAGGGGGTTCTGTGGATGGGAGAAGATCATGACTTTTGTCTTGTTGTAGTTGATTATTAGACGCTGGGTGGTGAGCCAGTGTTCAGCTGCTTGGAAAGAGTGTTGGAGTGTTTGGCGGAGTTTTAGGGGGTCAGGAGCAGAGGCGAACAAGACGGCGTTGTCCACGTATAGGAGCAGGTTGCCTGGGCAGGCCGATGGGAGGGAGTTTTGAAATAGACTGAAAAGCAATGGGCCAAGAATGGAGCCTTGTGGGACCCCAAAGCAGACTGGAAGGCTGGGGGACAGGGAGATGCCTACCTTGACCTGCCGGGTTCTATCAGAGAGGTAGTTAGCGAACCAGCTTAAGGCATCATTGGAAAAGCCACTATCTGCGAGAGTGTTCAGCAGGAGGTCATGATTTACGGTATCAAATGCCTTAGAGAGGTCCACAAAGATGGCTCCTGTGATGCAGCCATGATCCATGGCAGAGTGGACATGTGCGGTGAAATCAAGGAGGGCGGTGGTGGTACTATGTCCCTTACAGAAGCCGTGTTGCTGGTTGCATAGAAGGTTATATTTAGTAAGGTGGTCAGTGAGTTGATCGGCGTCAATACGCTCTAATGCTTTAGATAGGGGGGAAGAATTGAGATAGGATGGTAATTGTTGGTGGATGTGCGGTCCCCACTCTTATGGATGGGGTGATGGAAGCCGATTTCCAGTGGGAGGGGAATTTCCCTTGACAGTGGGAGTGGTTCAGAATATGGGTGAGCAGGGTTTGGACATCTAGGAGGGTGAGGCGGAGAAGTCTCAGGTCAAGGGAATCGCTACTATAGTGGGAGTGGCTTAGGGCTTTGGCTAGGTAGGGTTTGGCTGCCTCCAGGGAGAGGACGTTTAGATAGAAGGGAGGAGCATGAGGAAGGGGCGGCAGGTCCGGGCAGGCAGGGGGTCGAAGAAATTAGGGGGGGAGGACATGGTTGAGATCAGTGAAGGCAGAGTTGAGGGTAGAGGCTGTACTGAGGGGATCTGAGGAGATATTACTGTCTATTTCCATTTAGTCTGGGGGTAGATTAGGGACTTTGCCGCAGAGTTCCTTTATATTGTTCCAAAATGTACACCCTGCGCCCCAGGTGGAATTTAAGGAAGCTTTGTAATAATCTGCTTTGGCGGTGCGTATGGTCCATGTGCACTTGTTACGGGTCTCCCTATACCGTTGCCTGTCTGTAGACAATTGGGTCTCATTTGCAAGGTGCCATAGGGCATCACGGTGTTGTAGTATGCCCAGGAGGTGATCAGAGAACCAGGGGGCATGGTTACCTTTGGTCATTCTCTTGTTAAGGGGGGGCGAAATTATCACAGGCAGCATTAAAGGTGGTGATAAATGGATCAAGCGCACAATCCAGGTCGAGGGTGTTGGTGAGGGGCGACCAGTCCCAGTCTGTGAAGTGGATCTTGAGCTGAGTGAGTTTACCAGGCCCAAGCTTGCATTGTGTGGTAATTTTGGGGGGGTTGGGGGCATTGTAGGACCAGGTGAAGAGGACAGGAGAATGGTCACTGAGTGTGTCAGGGAGTACCATGGTGTTGGTGATTCTGTGGGGACGGTTGGTGAAGACTAGGTCTAGGAGGGAGGATGTCCCTGTGCGGGTGTTTGCCCGGGTGGGGGTAGTGACTAACTACATGAGGTCTAGCGCTGCAGCATCATCATGGTACGGGGTGGCTGTCTTGGCGAGCCAATTTATGTTGAAGTCCCCTGTAACTATTTTTTCATGCTGTGGGGGTAGAGTAGAAAGATAGGTCAGGATGGTTTGGAACGCATGCTTCTGGTCCCCGGGAGGTATGTAGACAGTAGTGAGAAGGAGAGGGGAATTTGACTTGCCTAGTGTTATTTTTAGAGTGAGAGCCTGAGCCTTTGATGCTAGTTTAGGTGTGGGGGGGGGTAGTATTATGCCCAAAAGTGAGTCCTTGAGGTAAAGAACGCACCCTCCCCCTCGCTTACTCACCCTATCGGAACGAAGGAGGAGATATCCAGGGAGGTTAACTGCTGCGTCTGGTACAGTGAGGGAGAGCCAGGTTTCACCCAAGGCTATGATGTCTGGGCGATGTTGGAATATTCACCCCTGAAAAGAGTCCCATTTTTTTTGTAGGCTGCAGATGTTGATAGAGGTAATGCGCAGCTCACTGGCTGATGAATGGTGGGACAGGGGAGCATTTTGGGGGCCAGGGTTGGGGTGGATATTGCTCATCAGGAGAAGAAGAAGGACAAGGGACATGAGTCAATTATTACTGGTTAGAGTATTTAGTCTATGGCATTTTCGTTTCGAGGACCCCATGGTGGGTATCAGGAGTCTCAGGATATGGGGGGCTGACAGTAGGAAAAAGTGGGGAAGGGGGAAAAGGTGTGGTGGAGGGGATTCAGTTGGTGGTTGGCAGAGGAATGAGGGGCTACAGAGTCATATGTCTAAGGGGATGACAACTGTGAGAGAGGGTGAGGATGAGGAGGTGTGCTTTTAAGTTTTCTGTGCTGTGGGGTGGTGGGGAGCTATCCTGCTCTCGTATGCTCATTGTTCAGGCACAGCCTGGGGAGGGGAGCAAGGTGGAGAGTGCCAATCTGCCTGAGGATAGAGTGAGGTAGGCATTTTCCATTGATGGGGAGAGAGGAGGGTGGGTGGGATGTTTGGAGAGCAGCAGAGAGAGAGTAAGGTGGGTGTGCAGGAGCATGGTGGGCTGGGGAGATTACTATTGCTTTAGTATTTGAGAGGTTTCTTATAGCTTTAACACTTGAGGACGTGAGCATAGAAAGGCGAGGGACCTCTAGTGGTGGGCAAGTATAAGCTGCAGGTGAGAAAGCTGCCTGATAGGCTAAAAACACTAGAAGGGCATGTTCTGGCACACTATATATGTCCGAGTCCACCAAGGGTGGTGGTGGGGGCAGTGGGGAGCCGACTCTCTGCATCGGCAGGGAAAAACACAGAGATCCTCCTTGTGGGAGCCATTGCCAGCATTGCTTCTAACCTGATTTCTTGTTTTTGGGGGCGGGGGAGGGCTACTCCTGTAGTCCCTCGTGACCTCCAGTGACCTCTGACTAGGAAAGCAAGCTGTGGAGAGATAAGACAAGGAGCGGGTGAGTTTACTTATACTGCTGAGGCACCTGTACCTTGAAAGGGGAGGGTCAGGGGCCTGTAAGGAGCATAAATTAAATTTAGCCCAGACGGATGGAAGCTACATTTAGATTGGGCAAGCGTTCTGTTTTGTACACAAATTAAGCAGCAGGCTAGTACTTTAAGTAACAGGAGCACATTTAGGCAATTAAGGTACCCAGTCATGCGTACATAAATACAGCAGTATAGGAGAGAAATTCCAAGTAAAATAAACTATCTCCACATGTGTGGGGACTAAAAGGCAGTACTAAGCATTTTAAAATTACAAAAAGGAACCAAACAGAGATCCTCCTTGTGGGAGCCATTGCCAGCGTTGCTTCTAACCTGATTTTTTGTTTTTGGGCAGGGAAGGGCTACTCCTGTAGTCCGTCGCGACCTCTGACTAGGAAAGCAGGCTGATTTTTTGTTTTTGAATTGGGGGGGCGAGGCGGGGGAGGAGCCAAACAGAGATCCTCCTTGTGGGAGCCATTGCCAGCGTTGTTTCTAACCTGATTTTTTGATTTTGGGCAGGGGAGGGCTACTCCTATAGTCCCTCTCGACCTCCGGTGACCTCTGACTAGGAAAGCAGGCTGTGGAGACCACACTAATTCCCCTTAATCTGATAAAACTCCCCAAAATAAAAAATATGAAGAGAATTAAATGCCCTAGAACTGGATCCTTCTAAGATTAGTATTACTAAAGAAGAAAACAGAAGGAGGAAACCAAATAACTAGCTATGAAAAACAGTATAAATGGTAATAATTACCCACAGATTCCAAAGTCAAGTACAGCCCAAAGAATCAAAGTAAGATCACAGGAGAACTGAGTCCCACTAAAAAGTTCAGAGAGAATGAAGTGAATAAACAAATTATACCTATTTAGATACAATCCATAATAATAGAAGGCAATTATTTAAAAGAACCAAACATCACAGGTAAACAGTTAAATCCAGTTCTTTGCAGAGACCGTTAGGAAACAAAGTCTCCAAGACATACTATAGATCCACCTTGATTCTTTCTGTAAATATTTTCTTGTTCTAGCTCCTCCTCTCATTAAAATTGCATGAAATCAGAATTACTTCGTCAGGCTTCCCTAAATTGGGTCCCTACGGGCGAGTCCTCCCTCACACTATGAATATCCCTAATATGGTCTCGGATTCTTTCTTTTGCCTGGCGTACTGTCCTACCAACATATATTAAAGGACATAGACACTGTATTACATAAACAACAAATTGTGAAGAACAGTTCACAAACTCTCTGATGGTTGCCACTTGCACCTTTGTGGGGTATTTGCACTGTTTACCTGGCATTGCACTGTTGGAAATAGAACAGTGTCCACAGGCAAAAAAGCTGATTTGCTTTGGTGGCTTCCAAGCTGGTTGTCTACTGATATTTTGTGTGAATTGACTATAGCATAACAGATCCTCCAAATTTTTAGCTCTATTGTATGTAATCTGTGGTGGTGCTGGAAAATCTCAGAAATTGCCCATATGGGATTGAGGATACCGGGGGGTAGCACTGGAAGAATGTAGTAGTGTGTTACCTGCATCATCTTTCCTGTAACAGCAGGTGTGCACGAGACCCCACTTGTTGCCGTAAGTTGTAAATCTAAGAAATTTACCTTTAGGGAATCAATGCAATGGGTAAATATGAAGTTGTAATTGTTATTATTGATCTCCTGTAAGAATTCTTCTTCTCCCTGTCAAGTACCTTGCCAGATGATTAACAAATCATCTATGTTCCTATGCCAGTGCACTGTATGGGGCAAAAATCGGTTTTGAGATGTAAAAATACAGTTTGTTTTCCACCACCCCAAATGCAAATTAGCATTGTTAGGGGCGATAGTGGACCCTGTCACTCTGCCACATTTTTGCAAGTACCTTTTCTTATCAAAAGTAAAGTAGCTGTGGGATAAGATGAAGGCCACTGCTGCCAATAAGATTAAGGATGGTGGGGGTGCACTAGCATAGGTACTCGTGCACAAGAAGTGTGCCAAAGGCTGCAGACCCCTGTTGTGTGGAATGCAAGTGTAGAAAAAAACTGCATCAATGCAGATCCACTTGTAGATCTCCTGTCATATTACTTCATTTAATTTTTCTAAATATGTAAAGAATCTCTTGTGTAATAGAAAAAGTCAACAAGGTTTGCCAAATTTTCAGTTAAAGTGAAAAAAGCCTGAAATTATGGGTCTCCCAGGTGGTTTGGTAAGACTCTTGTGCACCGTAGGAAGGTAATAAAAAGTAGGTGTCACTGGATTTTTTCACTTTCAAACACTCACACTTATTTGAAGTAATGAAGCCTCTACCAAAGGCAACATCAACCGTCATAAACAGGGCTGTTTGAAATTCCTTTATGGGGTCCTTGGCTAAAACTTCATATGTTTGGTGATCTAATAATCTTAAGGCTTCCTCCATGTAATCTTTATTGTTTAGGATTACAGTGTTCCCACCTTTATTTGCTTCCCTAGAAATTAGATCATTCTGGATACATAATTTTTCCAGAGCCTGCATTTCAATCAATCGATCAATCAATCAATCAAAATTTATTTATAAAAAGCGCCTTTCTGCAGCCAAGGCACTTGTACATAAAATAAGCAACATAAAAACATCATAAAACACAACAGCACCATAATTAAAAAAATCAGCAATTTAAACTATATAAATTGCATACGCAGTTCAAGGACTAGAAAAGGCCAGGCTGAATAAATGTGCCTTCAATGCAGTTTTAAAACTCTGGACAGACAGGGAAAGGATGCCAGATCTCCAGGTAAAAGGTCACCTGGGGGCCAGTGACCATCACATTGTATGGTTCAGTTTGGCCACTAGAACTAAATCATCCCATTCCAAGGCAAAAATATGGGACTTCAGAGGAGCTGATTTTGAAAAGATGGTCAACAGAGTTAAGCTAGCCCTGGCAAAAAAATAAATACAGGTGAGGAGGTACAGGCAAAGTGGGCATGCATTAAGCATGCAATACTTGAAGCAACATCCCATTGTGTTAGAGAGAAAAGGAAGTGCAAAAGAAGAAGAAACCACTTTGGTTCTCAAAAGCAGTAGCAAAAAGGTCAGAGCCAAAAGGCTGGCCTTCAGGAAATATAAGGGAACGCAGCAGGATGAAGATAGGGAGGCATACCAAACTTCCCTAAGGGAAGCAGGGAAGGCAGTAAAGCAGGTAAAGGCCCAAACCAAGGAAACACTAGAATGAACAGTAAAAGAAGGTGACAAGACTTTCTATAGATACATTAGTGAAAGGAGAAAGTCCAGAGAGGGTATTGCTAAGATCAAAGGGGATAAGGGGGCATGTGAGGAGCAGGACAATGTAAACACATCTATCCTAAATAGATACTTCTACTCAGTATTTACTGAAGAGAAGGTAGGGCAGGGCCCACAGCTCAGCTCCATGGACACAGGGGGGTGGGAGGTGTGTACTAGTCCCTTCACAAATGAAAGGGTCCTACAAAAGCTCAATAAGCTCAGGGTGGACAAGGCAATAGGACCTGATGGCATACATCCCAGGGTACTAAAGGAGCTAAGGGTGGAACTAGCAGAGCCATTATCAGAACTGTTTAGTGAGTCTCTGAGCACAGGAGAGGTCCCAGAAGACTGGAGAAGGGCTCATGTGATCCCGCTCCACAAAAGTGATAGCAGGGAGGAGGCAGGGAACTACAGACCAGTCAGTCTTACCTCAGTAATGGGCAAGATTATGGAGGCACTCCTTAAGGAAAGGATAGTACAACACCTGGAATCCATAGGAACACAGGATCCAAGACAGCATGGGTTTACAAAAGGAAGGTCCTATCAAACTGATCTCATAGATTTCTTTGACTGGGTAACCAGAGTGGAGCACCAAGGGGGAGCAGTTGATGTCGCCTACCTTGACTTCAGCAAAGCTTTCGATACTGTTCCACATAGAAGTTTGATTAATAAGCTGGATAGGCTTGGGGTGGGTAGGAAGTTGGTCAACTGGGTGGAAAACTGGTTGACTGGCAGAAAATAGAATGTGGTGCTAAACGGTATACAGTTAGAAAAGATGCAAGTCACGAGTGGGGTACCTCAGGGATCAGTCCTGGGGCCAGTCCTCTTCAATATCTTCATCAGTGACATTGCAGATGGTCTGGAGGGTAGGTTTGTCTGTTTGCAGATGACACCAAGATCTGCAACAGAGTAGATGATCCAGATGGGGTGGGCAGAATGAGAAGAGATCTGGTTAAACTGGCAAAATGGTCAGAAGAGTGGCAACTGGGCTTTAACGCAAAGAAGTGCAAGATCATGCACATAGGGAAGAGAAACCCTGAAAGCCACCTTTAGGCTGGGAGGGGAGTTGCTGGCAATCACAAGGGAAGAAAGAGACTTGGGCATCATCATCACAGATGACCTGAAATCATCCAAGCAGTCCACCAAAGCAGTAGGTAAGGCTATGGGGATGTTGGGGTGTATTAGTAGGGGTATCTCAAGTCGTAAGAGGGAGGTAATAATCCCCTCTTTACAAGACACTGGTTAGGCCCCATCTGGAGTACTGCATGCAATACTGTAGACCACACCTTCACAAGGACATTAACCAAACTGAGGCAGTCCAGAGAAGGGCAACCAAAATGGTGCAGGGACTGCATCAGAAAACATATGAGGACAGATTAATGGAGCTCAATATGTATACCCTAGAGCAAAGGAGGGAGAGAGGTGATATGATTAAAACATTCAAACACCTTAAGGGCATTAACAAGGTGAAAGAGTCTAACATGTTTCAATATAAGAAAAATAGCAGGACAAGAGGACATAGCATGAGATTAGAGGGAGACGGATTAAGGGGTAATGTAAGGAAGTTCTTTTTCACAGAAAGGGTGGTGGATGCATGGAATGGCCTACCTCAGGAACTGGTGGATATAAATACAGTGCAGGGCTTCAAACAGGCATGGGATAGGCATGTGGGAGCAATACAGATAAGTATGAATAGATAGGCCATTGACAGAACAAAGGCCAATGTCACATTCATAAGGTAGAAAAAGAAATAGGCAGACTGGATGGGCCTTGTGGTCCTTATCTGCTGTCATCTTCCATGTTTCTATGTTTCAAGCAGTCTCGCATCCAATGAGGTAGGGAATTCCACAGGGTCGGGGCCACAAAACTAAAAGATCGGGCCTCAGATGTCTTTAAATGGACCCTGGGAATCTCTAGCAATCCCTCATCAGTGGATCAGAGGGGGCGTAGGGGACAGTAAGGGTGAAGGAGATCTTGCAAGTAACTAGGACCCTGATTGTATAGGGCTTTATAGGTCAGCAAACTGACCTTGAAGGCAATCTGCCACTGTACTGACAGCCAGTGCAGTCCGCGGAGCACAGGTGTTATATAACTGGTCCTAGAAGTACCAGTTAATAGCACAGCAGCCGCATTCTGCACCAGCTGTAGGTGGTGGATGTCAGCCCCCGCTAGCCCTAGGTACAGGGCGTTGCATTAGTCAAGGCAGGAGGTAACGAAGGCATGGACCAAAGTTGGAAGATCCTCGGGAGGAACTAGATGTTTCACCCGGGCGATATTCTTCAGATGATAAAAAGAGATTTTGACTACTGCCACCACCTGAGATTTCAGGGTTTGGCCATCATAAAAAATTATGCCCAATTATGCCCAATTTCCACACCTGGCAGTCAGCTGAACACCCCCAAGCCATAGCCCAGAGGGTAATCCCACTGACAAACCTGCCTCTCGATGATCTGGGTCCATGACCAGCACCTCAGTTTTAGCTGGGTTCAACCTCAGCCAGCTCACACTCATCCAGTCTTGGATCTTGGCTAGACAGTTGTTAAACTCTGAGAGGAACACATCCTGACTGGGTACAAAGGACATGTACAGTTGAGTATCATCTGCATAGCAGTGAAAACTCAAACTGCACCATCTAATAATCTCTCCTAATGGCAGCATATACACTGCAAACAACATGGGAGACAAAATGGAACCCTGTGGCACCCCACAGGATGGGGTAGAGGGGCTGAGCAATAAATTCCAGACTCCACTCTCCGAATCCTACCCTTGAGGAAAGATCGAAACCATCTGAGGACTATACCAGACAATCCACAGATGAACTGCAGATGTTCCAACAGTATACCATGGTTTACAGTGTCAAATGCTGCAGAGAGATTGAGAAGGACCAAGATGGAACGGGTCCTGTGATCTCTTGCTATCAAGAGGTCATTTAGTATTCGGGCAAGGGCTGTCTCAGTGCTGTGTCTCTTCCTAAATCCTGACTGAAGAGAATCATAGACATTGTGGCTGGTCAAATGATCATCCAACTGCAACACAACCATCTTCTCAATAACCTTACCCACAAAGGGTAGGTTAGAGACAGGTCTGTATTTTGCCAAACAGTCCAGGTTAAGGGAGTTTTTTTAAGGAGGATCTGAACAACTGCCTCCTTCAGGGGATCCAGAAAGATCCCCCTCTCCAATGACCTCTAGACTATTTCGGCAAGGACCGGGCCAGATTTATCTACGCATCCTACTAGGATGTGTGTGGGCCCAGGATCCAAACTACAGCAGGTTGGTCGCAGCGTCTGGATGACCATCACAATGTCAGTGATTGCAGGTCAGCTGAAGTCAGACCAAGCAAACCGAGGGCCCGACATCTCCTGCCGACCACCGCAGCTCCCATTAGAGGGGGCCAGACAGATGCCAGATCTGACAGTGCAAACTTATCTGCAAAGAACTGAGCAAACTCATCACACCGTTCTTGTGAAAAAGCTCCCCCAGGTTGAAAACAGATTGGATTGCACAATCTGTTCACAGTCTGGAAGAGCTGAGCTGGTCAATTCTGCGTAGCAGCAATCTCCCTGGACAGGAATTCTGCCTTCTTACGGGTGATTGCCGATTGATAGGCCACATAATGGTCTATCAATCTAAATCTGTCACACTCCAGACCCGATTTCTGCCAGCTCCTCTCTAGCCTTTGCCCCACTCTCTTCAGCTCTTTCAAGGTCTCATGAAACCAAGGAGACCCAGAATGGAGGGTAAGGGGACGAACACGAACAGGAGCTATGGAATCCAGGGCCACCACCACCACCGCCTTATTATAGGAAAGTACTAGATTCCCTGGATCCATACATTCACCCTGTATTCCCGATAGATCCAGCCCCGCCATTAGGCCATCTGGGGTAACACCCCTTGAAGGGCAGTTCCAGACCATCTCCATAGGGGCAGGCCTACTGGGGGAGCCACAAAACTGAACCCAATGGTGTGATGATCAGACCACCCGACTGGCTCCACCACCAAATCAGATATCTCCATCCCCAGGAGGAATACCATGTCCAATGAATGACCACCAATATGGGTCGGGAGGTAACAACCTGTGTAAGGCTCAACTAAGCCATTACTTGGAGGAAGTCTTGACCAAATTGCGAGAGTTCATCATCAACCCAGGCATTGAAATCCCCCAGGATCAGCTGTCTGGGGAATCCCAATGTCCCAATGTCAGGTCGACAATGAAATCTGTGGCTTCCTGCAGGAAAGCTTTCCCATCTGCTGGTGGATGGTAGATGAGAAGAATCCTACACCCTACACCCTTGCCCAAGATACATCCAAAGGAGTTGGTAGCCCCTACTGGAACCTCCACGAGGTTCAGTTCTGATCTGAAAAAGATGGCTATACCCCCTCCCCTACGATCCATCCTCGGGTGGTGTATCACTGAGTTCCCATCTGGAATTGCTAAAGCCAGTACTGGGCCCGCATTTTCATCCAGCCAGGTCTCTGTGATGCAAGCCAGGTCCGATGACCCCACGAGATCCGCTGTTGAAGCGGTCTTGTTCTTAATGGATCTGGCATTACATAACACTGTCCAAGTAGGATGGGCCACAAGGGGAGACCATGTTTCTTGCCTGCCAAAGGCAGAACCCTTGGGTATGGGAACCAGGCAAGGAGGACCAATATCCTGGACCCATTTTGCCCCAGGGCATCTCCTTGTTCCTACTATCCCAATCCGCCCACTCCTTTCCATTCCCCTGTTAAACCCAGCCACCGCCCTTCTCCTCCTCACTATCCTCTGAATTAAGGCTGGAAACCTGGTACCATTTTTTTAAGTTCAGCTTTTTCTTTCAATACTGTTTTCTGACATATTAGTATAGCAGAGCCTAAGGTACCTGGATTAAACACAGAAGTAGGTCTGACTCTATGTTGCCTATCAAATTCATCCAATTCAAAAAATGTAACATTCTGTCTATCATGTGGGACATCTACATAAAAACTGAAATAAGAGTCCTGCGCTAAGGTTTTAGCTTCATACATTCATCTAAAGTTAACAGATTTTATGTACAGGTTCGGCTGTTTTAAAATCTTTCGTAAATTAAATTGAAAAGTTTTTTTTGCAGCTAAAAATATGGGAGCATGGACAACTGATGCAGTGGGTGGGACTTTGCTGAGAGGGATAGGTCTTAACACTTTCATTTCCCTCTCAGAAAATAATGCATCGCCATCTATTGCACAAGGAGAAATGATTAGCTCTTTGCATTCAGATCCTATGGAAGGTGACATGGTTGATTTTATCAGTTTTGACATGGAGGGCAATGCTTATGTAGATGTCCAAAATGATAGACAGAATGTTGCATTTTTTGAATTGGATGAATTTGAGAGGCAACATAGATTCAGGACCACTTTGGTGTTTAATCCAGTTACTTCAGACCCTGCTATACTAATATATCAGAAAGCAGTATTGAAAGAAGTGGATGAACATAAAAAAAATGGTACCAGGTTTCCAACCTTAATTCAGAGGAAATGCAGGCTCTGGAAAAATTATGTAGCCAGAATGATCTAATTTTTTGGGAAGCAGATAAAGGTGGGAACATTGTAATCCTAAACAAAAAGATTACATGGAGGAGGCCTTAAGATTATTAGCAGATCATCACATATATGAAGGTTTAGCTAAGAACCCCACAATGGGATTCCAAACAGCCTGTTTATGATGGTTGATGTTGCCTTAAGTAGAGGCTTCATTACCCAAAATGAGTGTGAGTTTTTGGAAGTAAAAAAACCCAGTGAAACTTACCTTTTACTACCTTCTTACAGTGCACAACAGTCTTACCAAATCACCTGGGAGATGCATAATTTCAGGCACTGGCTTTTTAACTGAAAATTTAGCAAGCTTTTTTGACTTTTTCTTGCAGTCAGTAGTTCAAAATCTCAGATCTTACACAAGAGATTCTTTACATATTTAGAAAAGTTAAATGACGTAACATGGCAGGAGATCTACAAGTGGATCTGCACTGATGCAGTTTTGTTCTACCCTTGCATTCCACACAACAGGGGTCTGCAGCCTTTGGCACACTTCTTGTGCACGAGTACCTATGCCAGTGCACCCCCACCATCCTTAATCTTATTGGCAGCAGTGGCCTTCATCTTATCCCACAGCTACTTTACTTTTGATAAGAAAATGTATTTGCAAAAATGTGGTATGGTGATGGGGTTTAGTGTCATCCCTAGCTATGCTAATTTGTATTTGGGGTGGTGGGAAACAAACTGTACTTTCATATCTCAATACTGATTTTTGCCCCATACAGTGCACTGGCATAGGAACATAGATGATTTGTTAATCATCCGGCAAGGTACTTGACAGGAAGCAGAAGAATTACTATAGGAGATCAATAATAACAATTGTAACCTTAGATTTACCCACTACATTGATTCCATAAAGGTATATTTCTTAGATTTACAACTTCCATTTTAGACAATTTCTGAGGCTATGTTGTAATTGTTCCACAAAAATAGACTTTGAAATATAGGCTAGAGACATGTTGTCAAGAGTTAAAGAAAGGGGATATGATGATGTAACACTGGGAAATGCACTCTCAAGAGCAAGATCACAAAATAGGTATACTTTGCTGGTATCAAAGGAAAAGCCTCAGAGGCAAGAAGAACCCCTAACATTTATATTGGAATACAATCATATTGCACCTAAAGTTAAAAACATTTTATATAAAAATTGGGAATTAAGTCACTGTAATTTACCAGGTGTCTTTTCAGCACCACCACAGATTAGGTACAGTAGGGCTAAAGATTTTGGGGATCTGTTATGCCATAGTCATTTTTTTTTTTGCTTTTATTTATAAGTTTGCACAGAAAACTTAAAACAAAATAACACATGAAGGGATATAGTACTGTGATTCAGTAATACAATCCACTTACAAAGGCTAAATGTGACACCCTCCCACGAGGTACAACATTGGGGGAAGTGTTCATAAAACATAGAATACAAATATTAACTCCACAGCTTACTACAGCACAGAGTGAATATAGGGATTACTTTAACAGTAAAACGATAAAAGTGATTCTATGCTTGCCATTGCAGCACAATGCCATCTAGTGTCCCACATGTATTTAACCACGAAAAAAAAAAACATTAGTAGAACTTTCATCCCGAGGGAGAACCCAAAATTTAGTTTGGAGATAACCAGCTGCAGTGAATTACATTAACACACTGAACATGCCCTGAAGTCCCTCAAAAATTGCTGTAACATTATATAAAAATAAACGATCACATCCCTCACCCGCCATCCGAGTAAACAGGAACACCAGAAACACCACAATATAGGAAATGTGGAAAATGTTGTCTAGTACATGTCACTGAGAGTCCAGTAAAGGCAGGAAACAGTTCAAATAGGCATTCAGGGTAACAAGTAACAATATGAGAGTTCAGTACTTTATAATTCACCCCATATACAGTAGATAGAAAACACCGCGCACATAAAGTACTCGCATATTTTAAGTCTATAATGCCAGCAAGACAGTTACCTCTCTCCTCCATCTTCCTCTCCAGATGAAGCTTCATCTGATCTGGCCATTTCTGCTTCAGTTTATTGTTGTAGCTTAATAGCATCTGTAGAATCATTAAATAAATACGTACGGCCATTCCAAAGAACTTTCAGCTTGGCTGGGATGAGGAGTTGGTGCTGGATTTTGAAGGCACGTAAAGAAGACTGCAGCTTATCAAAAGCTTTCCTCCATTGCTGTGTTGAATAAGATAGATCAGGAAACAGATAAACCTCAGCTTTGCCATAATGGAGGTGTCTCTGTCTCTTGGCTAATGCCAGAATCCTGTCTCAGACTCTGACTTCATTGCAGATTACCAAGAAGGTTCTTGGCCCTGTTCCTCCCAGTCTGGCTCTACGAGATGTTATTCTATAGGCTTTCTCCAGTGCTAGGGTTGGATCCTCCTCAGATAGTTCCCAAATTTGTGGCAGCACTGACTGGACAAAGAGCTGAGGGTCCTCTACCTCAGCCTGTTAAGTGAAGCCAATGATATGAATATTGCACTCCTGAACATGGTTCTCCACTGTTTCCAATCTCTGACACAGTGAGGAATTTTCTTTAATTTCATGGTGGCTTCTGCAGATTTAATAGATGTGGCTTCAACCCTCTGCACAGTCTATTCTACTCTGCCCATGTGAGTTTCTAAAGCACTTGACTTGAGGAGTCAGGGCATCGAGTTTCCTACCCATGTCACTGATAGTCTTTGCAAGTTGTATCAGCTAGGTCGAATTCACTGTGCTGAGAGAAACCTCCTCCCGACATCACCTCCACTCATGGCTTCATTGTATGAGTGCGGCCTGCTGTCTTGTGGCTGAGATTGCTTTGGTTTAAAAAGTTCGTAGGTGCAGCAGTGTTCTTAGATTTACCCACTGGTGATGCCACAATATTAAAAGCTGTTATAGAAGATAAAAGGATGCCAAAATATTGACTCAAAAGAGATTTTTATATGAAATTAGACTCAGTCCCTTGGGAGCTCTGCACAGGAGCATCTGCTCCATTCCACTGCCAAGCCACACACCCTACGCCACAGTCATTTCACACAAAATATCAATAGGCAACCAACTTGGCTGCCACCAAAGCCAACCATCTTTTTTGCCTGTGGACACGGTTCTATTTGCAACAGTGCAATGCCAGGTAAACAGTACAAACATCCCACAAAAGATAAAGGGGTAACCATCAGAGAGTTTCTGAACTGTTCCTCACAATTCGTGGTTTATGTAATACAGTGTCCATGCCCTTTAATATATGCTGGTAGGACAGTATGCCAGGCAAAAGAAAGAATCCGAGACCATGTTAGGGATATTCATAGTGTCAGGGAGGACTCGCCCTTAGGGACCCATTTTAGGGAAGCTTGCCAAAGTAATTCAGATTTCTTTCAATTTTGTGTACTGGAACATGTCAAGCCTTTAATGAGGGGAGAAGACAAAACATGAAAACTTTTACAGAAAAAATCAAGGTGGATCTATGTCTTGGAGGCTTTGTTTCCTAATGGTCTTAACAAAAAACTGGATTTAACTGTGTACATGTGATGTTTGGTTCTTTTAAATAATTGCCTTCCATTATTCTGGATTGTATGTAAATATGTATAATTAAATACAAAACCGCACATGCCCACACAATGCAAAGCATCATGGGCTGCATATGCAAATCACCACAGAATGTTATGCTGGTTCAACTTTAAGCAGAATTGCATGGTGCCGAAAGGCCTCTCACACAGTTTGCAAAGGGTGCTAACAGATGACATAGACACGTGTTTCGTCCTACCAGGACTCATCAGTATGCCTCGTCTGACTGTGTGCACCGACATCCCCATGGCTACAATGCCAACAGTCAGCATTGCAGCCATCGCTGTAGGGAATGTCTGCACTAGCGCTGTTGAAGCGTTATAGGCAAACCATGAACCACACTTACCATGCATTACATGAGTGCTAAAAACCATAGGTGTGCAGCTATAGACAACGGCTGAATATCCAGACACACACAAAAGAAAACAGCACTCACCACAGCAAAATATATATCCACCACTTCCTGAGGTAGGCCATTCCATGCATCCACCACCCTTTCTGTGAAAAAGAACTTCCTCACATTACCCCTTAATCGGCCTCCCTCTAATCTCATGCTGTGTCCTCTTGTCCTGCTATTTTTCTTATATTGAAACATGTTGGACTCTTTCACCTTGTTAATGCCCTTAAGGTGTTTGAATGTTTTAATCATATCACCTCTCTCCCTCTCTTTTGCTCTAGGGTATACATATTGAGCTCCATTAATCTGTCCTCATATGTTTTCTGATGCAGTCCCTGCACCATTTTGGTTGCCCTTCTCTGGACTGCCTCAGTTTGGTTAATGTCCTTGTGAAGGTGTGGTCTGCAGTACTGCATGCAGTACTCCAGATGGGGCCTAACCAGTGTCTTGTAAAGAGGGATTATTACCTCCCTCTTATGACTCGAGATACCCTTACTAATACACCCCAACATCCCCCTAGTCTTACCTACTGCTTTGGTGGACTGCTTGGATGATTTCAGGTCATCTGTGATGATGATGCCCAAGCCCCTTTCTTCCCTTGTGACTGCCAGCAACTCCCCTCCCAGCCTATAGGTGGCTTCAGGGTTTCTCTTCCCTGTGTGCATGGTCTTGCACTTCTTTGCGTTAAACCCCAGTTGCCACTGTTCCAACCATTTTGCCAGTTTAACCAGATCTCTTCTCATTCTGCCCACCACATCTGGATCATCTACTCTGTTGCAGATCTAGGTGTCATCTGCAAACAGACAAACCTACCCTCCAGACCATCTGCAATGTCACTGATGAAGATATTGAAGAAGACTGGCCCCAGGACTGATCCCTGAGGTACCTCACTCGTGACTTGCATCTCTTCTAACTGTATACCATTTACCACCACTCTCTGTTTTCCGCCCATCAACCAGTTTGCCACCCAGTTGACCAACTTCTGACCTACTCCAAGCATACCCAGCTTATTAATCAATCTTCTATGTGGAACAGTATCGAAAGCTTTGCTGAAGTCAAGGTAGGCGACATCAACTGCTCCCCCTTGGTCCACCACTCTGGTTACCCAGTCAAAGAAATCTATGAGATTAGTTTGACAGGACCTTCCTTTTGTAAACCCATGCTGTCTTGGATCCTGTGCTCCTATGGATTCCAGGTGTTGCACTATCCTATTGCTACCTAGAAACCAACTTTAATTCAATAGAATTACTGGGTAGCACTTTTTCCCATAGGGAAACCCGGTTATAATTTGCTGTTATAACCAGCTGGGCTGGTTATAATGGCAAACACGTGCCAGGTTTCCCTCGGAGTAGCCATGCGCAGTCCCCAGTCTCTGATCTTCACATTCTGTGCAGCAATCCCGAAGCACACCTTCGGGTCCCTCTTATTCGGTGGTACTTTACTTTTTTATTTATTTTTTTAAATGAACCCTTTCTGGACTGAACCAAGGAAACAAAATAAAAGTAAAACTAGTGCCGTGTTTCTCGTCAGCATGCGATCACAGCCGAGTGAATGGCACAGACTGTCCCTGCCTTGTGAAGCCGGGAAAGACGCTGCAGCTGCCACTCAGCGGTAAAATCAATGTTTCTATACATTTTAAAGAAAATATCCACGTCCTTTTCCCCTAACAAGTGTATTACTGTAACTACGAAGACCACAGACCACACAGAATGCAGACTGCTCCGTGGCTTCCTGAACAGGAATCTTATTTTATTTTTATAATTGCTGAGGCGAAAAACCACACACCTGCAATTATAATAATAAATATGTGGTTGTAGAACTCGATTTTACATTATTTCATTGTGGATGCTTTTAAACCGGCTTCGCCTGGGTTTATGTAGCATCCTCAACTCGGTGTGTGTGTAAAATCTCGTTACACACACCACCCCATATATTATTCTCTATATTCCATTCCCTGTCACCAAACAACAGTTTATGGTTAGTGTTACAAATTGGAAGCACCACTGGAATTTGTTCTTTCAAACAATGGCCATTATGAGGTTGGAGTAACAGACCAATGAACAGGAGATTTCATTCAACCAGGAGCCGGCAAGGACAATCAGTGAGGCATGAAGCTTTGGGACATGTGGACGAGGAAAAACCCAGGAACTAGAACTTAATCAAGAGGCTGGCTTGCATCACAGCACTCCACAATATCCAAGAATGCCAATGAAGGGCTCATAAGCACCTGATTAACAGTGTTGGCTTTAAGACTGCCTTCAGGCTGCATATGCAGCATTTCTTCAGATTTGCTTAAAGCAGAGTCAGACGTCTAGAAGGAGAAGGTTTGCTGCCTCTTCAATCAGAAACTAGCTGAGCTGAGTGCCTGCAAATTCAGAAAAACAAGGAAAACTGCAGTTGGGGCTAGCAACCAGCGTTTACTGTGGAGGGTAACCTCTGTGCATGTTGCTTTGTGTTTTCTAGTTTTCCAGTTCCAGAGAGGTCTTCTAAAAGGACCTGGATGTACACATCCTATACCTGAGGAGAAGTCCCTACACAAGGTGAAGACATGTGACTGACAGATAGCATGCCAACTGCTGAGTCCTCAGATCAGTGTTTCAACTGCAGTGCAGTTACACCCTCATAATGCCAGAATTGTGAGTACTGTTCAGGGCCTGTTCTTGCACAAAGTAGTTACTTAGAATCAATAGATTAGGGCTAATAAAGTCTAGGTTGGAGAGTGCCTCAAAACAGGTACTGGTGAAGACTTTGGTCTCACGTGTTCTGTGGTTTGGTTCGTGTTCAGTTCTTTCCTAGTGGATACAAATATCCTGGGCCATAAAGAGACACCCATTAACTACATCTTCCTTCTGAGCCCAACAAAAGCTATAGCCTGCAGCTGTTCACATAGGCTAGAGGAGAAGGGTTAAATTGGTGCACTAGCTAGGTGAGGGTATTGTGTTTGTTAGCCTGAGCATTGTGAACCCAAAATTGCTTGTGCATTTATTATTACTGCCACTGTTCTCCTCCTGCTAATAAACCTGTACTTCTAGGGCTTGCACCATATGGTTTACGTTATTGTAATTTGCTACAGTATGTGGGTTATTCAGGATTCTGTGTATTACATTTTGATGTTGATCGAGGCATATTTAACTATGATTTATTTTATGGGGCAGCACTATTGTACCTTGTATGCAGAAGTCAGGAGGAGTCAAATGAACTGTTTACCACCACAGACCTGGAGCCATCTACCCAAGGGTAAAACAAACAATGACTGATAATATCCAAGGCCCCTAGAATTCTGCGGCCACAGAATTTTGCGCAGAACTTGCAATCTACCGCAGAACTTCTGCGGTGCCGCAGAATTCACTCTTCTTGGTGATTTTTTATGTTGCTTGCACGCATGTGCAAGAAACATAGTGCCATCATCGGAGATTTCGGAGGTGTGTCACCTCCTCCTCCAATTCAGTCAGTGAGCTGGCAGGCACGTTCCCTGTAAGCCAATGCATTTTGGAGCTGTCTGCCCGCCATGCTCCAAAATGCAGTGGTGTACAGCTGAAGAGGGGAGCCTACGCTCAGTGAGCAGCGATAAGAAGTGTAGCTCCCCCCATGAGGGCGCAGGTGTTCTCCCAAGACGCATTGTGTAGCCGACAGGGTGCCCAATCCCGCCGGCTGAGCTCGCGTCTCCCATTAGTAGGTGCCACGCTGGGAACCCACCCCAGCGTGGCCATCAGTTCATTGGCCAACGGGGTGCCCAATCCCCGTCGGCTGAACGCCTCGTTTGTGCCACGCTGGGAGCCCACCCCAGCGTGGCAAACGCCCCACGCACGCTTTTTTTAAACCTGTAAAACAAAACGTCCCGGGCGGCATGTCTCCCCACCCCCACAACCCGCACTCCACCCACTGCGCACCTAGTTTCCCCACACCCCTCCTCACCCCATACTTACCTCGATCCGCGCGACGATCTTCGTGGACCGGGAACACGCCTGCACTCTTCAAAAGCCGATCGCGAACTGAGGAAATGCCGTGTAAGCTGTATAATGGGCTAGATAGGGGGTTTCAACTTTGTTGCATATCTCAGGTATTTTGAGATTTTTGCAATGACAGCATGAAGTGATCTTTCTCATGAATGATGTCATTGTCATGGCGTAGAGCCTGTCTGAAGGTGATTTCGCAGCAGTACCGCACAGTGACTGCGAAATCACCCTTCAGGCCCAAATACCACCATGACAGTGAATCATTCATGAGAAGGGGTCCCAAAACCCCATGTTGAAAATTTGGTGCCAAAATTCAAAAATGACTGTTTTACGAGCGTGCATTGCGCAGTTCCTACGCAGGCTCATAAGTTCGCGAAATTTCAATATTTTCACTCCAGATTTTCAACATTACCATTTTACCAGACCTTCTTATGAGTAGTACAGCTGTCATTTTTCACATCTCACCCAAAATGTGTTTCTGCCCATGTAGCGCAGAATGGCGCAGTCGGTGTGCGAAATCAATGTATGGGACAAATTAAGAAAATCACAGTGACACTATTCATGAGCAGAGGTCTTAAAATGGCTATGTTGAAAATTTGGTGAAAAAATTCCTAAAAATGACTGTTTTTCGAGCGTGCGTTGCGCAGTTCCTAATGACGCTCGTAAGGTCACGAATTTTCAATATTTTCACTCCAGATTTCCAACATTGCCATTTTATCACACCTTCTTATGAGTAGTACAGCTGCCATTTTTCACATCTCACCCAAAACGTGTTTCTGCCCATGTAGCACACAATGACGAAATGGGCGATCAATGCACGGGACAATTAAGAAAATCACAGTGACACTGTTCATGAGCTCAGGTGTTAAAATGGCTATGTTGAAAATTTGGTGAAAAAATTCCAAAAATGACTGTTTGACGTGCGTTGTACAGTTCTATACTAGCTCATAAGTTCACGAATTTTCAATATTTTCACTCCAGATTTCCAACATTGCCATTTTGCCACACCTTCTTATAAATAGTACAGCTGTCATTTTTCACATCTCACCCAAAACATGTTTCCACCCATGTAGCGCACAATGGTGCAGTTGGTGTGCGAAATCAATGTACGGGATAAATTAAGAAAATCACAGTGACAGTGTTCATGAGCAAAGGTCTTACAATGACTATGTTGAAAATTTGGTGAAAAAATTCCAAAAAATGACTGTTTTACGAGCGTGCGTTGTACAGTTCCTACGCACGCTCATAAGTTCGTGAATTTTCAATATTTTCACTCCAGATTTTCAACATTGCCATTTTACCACACCTTCTTATGAGTAGTATAACTGTCATTTTTACATCTTACCCAAAATGTGTTTCACTTATGTAGCGCATAATGGCGCAGTCGGTAAAGCGAAATCAATGTACGGACAAATTAAGAAAATCACAGTGACACTGTTCATGAGCAGAGGTCTTAAAATGGCTATGTGGAAAATTTGGTGAAAAATTCCTTCAGATGTATAGCAATATTACTAATGAAGACATTGAACAGAACTGGCCCCAGGACTGATCCCTGCAGCACCCACTGGTCGCCCCTCTCCCTAGACTGCATACCATTTACCACCACTCTCTGCCTCCTGTCTGTTAGCCAGTTTCTAACCCAGTTTACCACCCTTTCCCCCATGTCCAGCCTACCCAGCTAGTTTATCAGCCTCCTATATGGGATGGTGTCAAAGGCTTTGCTGAAATCAAGGTAAGCGCTGTCCGCTGCCCCACCCTGATTCACTTCCTTTGTCACCCAGTTAAATAAATCAACCAGATTTATCTGACATGATGTCCCCACTGTGAATCCATGTTGTCTATGGTCCTGGGTTCCGATGGCATCTAGATGCCCCACTATCCTTTCTTTAAGCAATGTCTCCATGATCTTCCCCACTACTGAGGTGAGGCTGAATGGCCTATTGTTCCCTGCCTCCTCCCTGCTGCATGACTTGTGTAGAGGGACCACATGTTCCCTCCTCCAATTCACTCATGTTGAATGACTCAGTGAACATGGCTGCCAGAGGTACTGCTATCTCCCTTCGCAGTTCTGTTAATATCCTTGGGCGTATGCCATCTGGTTCCATCGCTTTGTCTACCTTCAATTTAGTGAGCTCCTGCAGGACTCTTTTGTCCACCTCTTCACCCCTTTCGCAACTGCTGTACTGCTGTGGCCCTTGCCCCTCCCACTCTTCTGTGAATACTGAGCGGAAAGACACAGTGGATGTCTTGGGAGGAAGGCATGAAACTGTCACTTCCAAATACCTAAACAGTACATACAAGCAAGCAACATTCGGCATTGACAAATGCTTGTTATTAATATTTCTGTTTATCCATAGAATCTGGTTCCCGTCCCCCCTTTTTATATTCAAACCCCCTGTATGCTCAGAATTTGATGTTATCATTGCTATAATATCATACATTAGCTAATAAAATGACTGCATTCTGCAACAGAAATGAACAGTTACTTATCTACCACAGCTCCCACTGCCGGAGATGGTGGCACAGCACGTCATGCATGGTGATATTTGCTCAATCTGCACTACAGCCTAATACAATTTTCAGTCTTAAATTATTGCACTAGGGCCAACTTAAACAAAACCTTGTCAATAGCACAGACCTGTTAAGTCCATACTTCACTTTGCACAAACCTATTTGTGCCTTTAAGGTATAGAGATGCCATCTGAAATGAATAACTGGTAAAATGAATTTAACTGTCATTTTTAAGAAAAATAAAGTAATTATGCCCCGAAAAGTGGAATATAATAATGTGTAGACCTGTTGAAAGAATAGACCTGTTAAGTAAATAATTGCCCTGTACGCATTTTTGCCAGGGTTATTGATTACATATTGTCATTGGTTGATAGAATCACCTAAAAGTTATGGAGAAATGTTGTGTGCAGGGACAGCTGTTGGGCCAGAGGGTAGCATGCTATGTTTCCATGCCGGCAACTCAAGTTCAGAGATTAGCTCTGGGAGCTGGCTGTGCAGCACAAGGATTGGTGGAACACATCACTGCTCGGAGCCTGGGAAGGTATGGTACAGTGTTCTGTCACATGGTGGACACATTGTGATGTGCTGGAGAGCTCTATCTCACAATCAGTTCACATGCATGTCATGGCCTGATGGTGTTAAGCAGTGTGTCAGGGAAAGCAGGTTGACATGAAAAATGAGTTTTACAATAACTCCTCTATTCCATTTCCAATGGGACCTATATGAATGAGGATGCAAGTTCACGGAAATAAAAAAAAAAATATATATATATATATATATACAGTATATACACACACACATATATATATATATATACTGTATATACATACACACACACACACACACAGTATCTCTGTCTCTCTCACCACACACACATATGCACATTTGTATGTATGTTACAGATTCCATATAAATATATAAGTGATACACAGTGGGAACCTCATGAGTGGTGTAGAAAGCACATACAGATATATAAGTGATAGACAGTGGAGATCTCATTAGTGGGATAGATAGCATGCTTATAGAAATACCTTATTTATCACTTAAGGTCCCATCTGCATATGTCATTTATGCAGTAGGCTAGGACCTTAAGGGAGAGACATTTGTTTTGCTTTTTTAGGCATAAAATTATTTCTATAAGTCTATTATTTTTTGAACAAGTGTTACTGTGCTTTCCACCATCCTGATTGCTATAACCACTGCCATGAAAGTGAAGTCAGGATGACAAGCTGACACTGTGATGTGGTAGTTTGTTAGTGCCACAGAACTTCCGCAGAAATTACAAACCACCGCCGCAGAAGTTCTGTGGCGAATGGTAGTCTTGCCGCAGAACTTGGTCCCAATGTGTCGCAGAAAAGTAGGGGCCCTGATAATATCTTTAATCTGTGGTTTAGCTGTAGGGGTTACACCTCTGACTATGGTCAATGCAGAGGCTTTCTGAGAGAAGAAGCGTAAAAAGGGAGGCTGAGATACATAATTTGCATTCTACCTTGTAAAAAAACTTCTTTCTTACCTTGGTCACATATGAGATGTCAGGATACAGTCAGATCAAGGCATTCTCAGCCATCCAGTCTTTGCTCTCTCCTGCTGATTGAAGAGCATGGTCTCTGTGGTGGGAACCAGTTACAAGGGGCTAGACAGTGTAGGGCACATAAAAAAATCCTGGTTTGTCTTTTTAAGGCGACTCTGTACACTCAACCTACAGTACGAAACCAGTCAGCAGTGCAGCCTCCCATTTTAGTAGCGGTTAGAGCAATTGTTCATGAAAGGCCACTGAGTTGTCTAATTCAGATCTTTCCAGGAGCCTGACCAATTGCAAGTTCCTCTCACTGGTTAAGTACTCTAGCCACTCCTGTCTTGTTTTAAATATTTTGGCCCAAATACAGTATTCAGAAGGTTAGTGAGGTGCTAACAGGAATAGTGCCATGCTAACTGGACATGTGCCCAAGCAAGGCTGGAGCCATACTGAAAGGGCCCCATAGTGTGATTCCCAGTGGATAGCCTGATTGTGCTAAATACACCACTGCACCCATGCCAGTGAAGGAACTCTGTTGCATACAGGGAACAGTGGCATTTTCCGAGGATTTTAGAAGCACTGAAATAGAGAATTCTGTACACCCCCAATGGCAAATCTTTCAAATATCATCATTTTCTTTCTACCTGAATTGGCTACTTAATTATCTCCAATGAGAGTGGGGGGTCTCTTGGTGTTCATTTTAGAGCTCTTATGTGATGTAAGCCCAGCTACGAAACATTACAGTGACTCACCCGTAAGCTAGGTCCCAATTCTATACTGTGGCTGCCTTAATTGGTTTCTTTCATATAAGGTGCTCTGCCTAAATTGGCTTCCTTTAATTAAGGTGTAATCCCCAACCAGTGTGTAGGTAACTGCTGGGGAGCCTGCTAAATAAGACAGCCATTCATCTCCCAAGCATTAAAGAAACACAAAATTAGCAGCTCAGCGCTTGCTCATTCACAAACGTTTAGTCATGTTATTCATTAGGGGGTGCTACTGCTTCATGGCATACATCAGTTAAAGCAGAGAATTCAGTGCACACCATCTCCAACCATGGCAGATCTTTTCAAGTACCATAAAAGAGGCTGCAGAGGCAGCTCTGTTTACCACTTCCAAAATCCTGATCATAACAATGTGCAGAATGGTGCCCCTTCCCCCGACAGCACTGGTGCCAGGCAATATTATAAAAACCTCGTCCTCTCAACCCAATCCTTATTGTCACAATGCCACACATCTTGGGAGTCTAGTGATATCCCCTTCCCAGCATGATTCCCACTGTCAAACTGACAGATACCATTGCAATCTTGTGGCACCCTCTCTACCTTGATCCTTGTTGTCAAACTGACATGTACACCCTGATGGTCTATTGGTATCTGCTCCCATTCCAATAACTGTTGCAAATTGACACATACCCTGGCAGGCAGTTCCACCAAGTCGCATCGACAAAAAAATTGTTGAATGACTTCACAGTGACAACACATCGCCGGTGATGATCACATTGCCACGGCAAAGTGTCGGCAGACCACAAGAGTGCCAGAGGGAAGTTACTGTTTAGCCCCCGTGCTCCCCGGAACTATAGATTCCTAACTCTGGGCGGGATGTCGGGGGACAGCGGCCAAACTCTGGAATCGGTGAATCCGTTCATTGCTCTGACATCCCGTTCGACACTGCGGGTGTCGAACACGTTATGTCACTGTGGGGGATTCATTGTAACAACATCGCTGTAACAACGGTATACGCTGACATGCTAGTGATAGCCCCCTTGCCCAATCCCCATTATAAAATTATGTAACCCCCCTTGCCCACCCATCCACTCAGTACCTGTCTCCCTTCACCTTCCATCTATCACCTGACATCCTAAAAAGACTGCTTATATATGCAGGAAAAGTGATCAGTGCCAACTGGGATGTACCCTCATCTCACCACTTTGGTCAGTTGCCATCTGTATGACTGGGACTGATTGCACATGTACTATAGAAACAGAAAATCCTGTAAAGAATGCTAAGGGGAAACAAGAGTTCTGTGTTCAAGATTCAGAGGGAGCTGACATATGTGGAACTTGGGGAACTATTTGACTTGGTACAGGAAAGCAGGAAAAGGGGGTGTTTGATTCACTTTTGGGGGACAGAATAAGGACCAAGAGGAGGAAACACTGCATCATGCAAAGAATAGCATACCTCAGAAACAAAGTACTAAAACAAGCTCTACTGGTGAAGAACACTGTTTCTTTCATAAGAAAACTGCTACTGCTAAAAATGGAAACTTCACCCCAAACGCTAACCCCCCAAATTAATGCCTTATCTGTCAAAAGCCCTAGAACGTATAGTAGCTGACCAACTCATGGACTATTTAAATAAGTATGATGGGTAATGCCCTGAACAGCATAGTTTCCGCAGAGCCCATAGTAACATAACCACCCTTACTGAGTACACAAGATACACTTTTAAAGAGCTTGATAAGGGCTAGCTAGTGGGGTCAATATTCATTGACCTCACTAAAATATTTGACACAGTAAATCACTAAACGCTACTGGTGAAACTTTGTTCATTGGGCCTTTCTGCTGAGGCTGTATCATGGTTCCAGAGCTATCTGACACCAAGAACACAAAGCATAAAAATAAATGGGACTTTCCCCAGTCCAAGAGCAGTCTCCCTTGGAGTACCACAAGGTTCCATTATCGGACCATTCCTTTTCAGCCTCTTCATTAATTTGCTATCAAACATGTGCCCATCGAGAGTGTTGCTGTATGCCGATGATGCCGTCATCTACTCCAGCAGCCAACAGAAGGAACAGCTGATAGAAAAGCTCCAATATAGCTTCAACAAGTTAGAACACTGGTTCCAACAAAACAAACTCCTTTTAAATTACAAGAAAGTGAAAGTCATGCTGTTCACCACAATGCACGACAAATGCCGAGTAGGCCCCACAGTCATTACTAGCAAGGGCAGAGTGCTACTGGAACAAGTCAGCACTTTGATATACCTGGGCCTATATCTTGACGACACCCTCTCCTTCACTCACCATATTGACCACTTAGTTAAAACAGCCAATGCTAAGCTAGGCATTCTATACCGGCATAGGAACGCCTTGACTCCCACCGCACTGAAGCTGGCTATCAGCAGCTCAGTCCTGTCGGTAATTGACTACATGTTATTTATAGTGCCACCACAGACATGCACTTAAAAGGATCTAAACCATCCTTAACAAGGCATGCAGATTGGCTCTTGGGGCAGACAGAACAACCCATACATGTAACCGTTACTCTCTTATGGAGTAACTTCCCTTACAGAGCAGGGTTATATACCAAACTTGTATCCTGGGAAAAAAAGCCCTGCTCAGCCTAACTGCAGGTGGGATACTTTAGCTTTTCATCTCAATTAATCGAGCATAGTGCACTAGATCCAAAGACAGGGACGTCCTCTCTGTACCGTTCAGTCGCACGTCACTCACAGAAAGATCCATAGTCTATAGAGGTCCCAAATGGCATAACAAACTCCATAACAACCTAACCAGTGTTGACAAAATAGGTACCTTCAAAAAGGACCTTTGACTCCACCTGGCTACTATAAACAACCTTAGTCGCTACAGATGATTCCAAGAACTCGAACACATCACAGCCCCCCCACAATCAAACAGTAGTCTGGTAATAGGCACTCCATGTGTATTACGTTATTTTCCTCTGCATGTACTATTGTAACACTGTGCTCCTTGGATAATGCCAGAAGGGCTGCTGTCTCTCTCTTTTCCATGTATAGACTTGTGCACGCTGTGCTCCTTGTTGATGCCTATCTGGGCTGAATCCTTTCTGCTGCTGGTGTATGATCTAACCTAACCATTGGTTGTACTCATTAAACATTGCTGTACATTGCAACTAACTAAATGTATAATATTGTAAATGTAATATCAATTTTGTGTATCTCTGGAACCATATGAAATGATGCAGAATCTCTAATGTAATTAATATGTAACCCCCCTACAAATGGGGGTTCCCGAAAAGTCTTCCATGAGCTTGCCTAAATGCTCACTGACAGGTTGGTGTGTGGCGCTTTAGCAGTTTAAATGGTGTTGCTAAAGAGTGCCTGTGTAGCCTCTATGTACTGTCGCTTTAAGAGCTGCCTAGTTTGCAGTAATATTAATCTGGAGGGGGGCTGAGTGTTTGCATGCTTGAGTCGCGCCTGGGCTGCTGGAGAATAGCTCCATTTCTGCCATCGCTAATTGTGCAGAGGTAGCTCTGTTGAAGGATGTAACTATTTGCTGAAAGTGATTCAGAGTAATAATGATAATGTAGTTTGTTCTAACCTGTTTTCTTTGCAGCAAGGACTGTTCTGATTATCTCCACCATTTTGGTCCCGAACTGCCGAATTGGACCAATCAGTACCTGGGGACTATAAAATGGAGCCTGTCTGAAAGGACTGTGTGGAGCACAGGATTGGGAATTGTAGTTTTAGGCTGTTGGCCCCTTTTTGTAACTGAAGGGGGAGCACTTGCTTTGACTGACAACTGAATGAGCCAACCAAACTTTTTGGATCTGAGGGAAATCCCCAAGCTGTCTGCTGTTAAGGCAGATCCAAGTTGAAAGCTGAGAGAGGAGCAGCTCGAGATACTCGAACAAGTGTCTGCGTAGTTTCAAGCGGGAGAACTATGGAGAGGCCTGAGCTGAGGCCTGCAAATCTGCTTGTTGCCCTAAGAGGGAAGAGTGAATTTCATTGGGACTAAATCCGAGGTGTGAGACTGAAGTAAGCCACTGAAGGGTAACCAGGCTCAACCTGTAGAAGACTGAAGATTTTGCTGCATGCGATCAGCCTGTCAGGAACTCCAGCTACTTCTGAGCTCCCGGTCTGAGCAGGGACTTTGCGATCATGACTGGGGAGCATGTTGTACAGTAATCTTTCCTTGCATATAAATGTGCTGTGTACTGAACAGGGGTCGCAAGTTGGTTCCTCGCATTGCGGACTGCGTTCTGCTTGTTGAAAACAGTAGCCTGCCCAAACGGACTGAATCCGCAGTTAGCTCCATGCCGCTGGGCCTTGTCACGAGGGCCTTGCCATACTACCCTGCTGCACAGAGAAGAAGCATCGTTGAGAGACCTGCCTGGGGATCAGCCCCCTGTTCCATGCTTGAACAGGAATGACGCCTCGGCGGATCGTGTGGGCCCTGCTTCTCCTGGCAATCCAGACAGAGATCACCTGCTGTCTCAATTTTTGTCCATCCTGTGTCCAGTCCTGAGTATTGTACGTAACCACCAGGGTAGCTCCCTGCAACTACAGTTTAATTTAAGTTTGTCATCTAATTGCTTTGTTGTTTCTTTTCCTTCACGAACTGAGACGTCTGGCTCTGGATTACACATAGTGTGTTGTGCAAGTTGTTTCTTCCTCCACAGGGCCCCGACCAGCTGCAACGCTGGCCTACCTTGGGCAACAGTCCTGGCTAGCCCACCTTCTTTCCACCTGGGTACCCAGAGAGTGTAACTGTGTTAGGGACTCTGTCTGCATGCACAGCTGTGTGATTGATAGAGTAATTAAGTTAATTAACTTGCTTACCCCCCTTCCTTGTTCAAATCCCCTGAATAAATCAGATCTACTTGTTTCTGCATTCAACCAGACTATGGTTCCAATTTGTGCTTGAAGCATTGTATTATTGAAATTTGCCCTGCCTAACCTTGTTTTACAGGGGGTCCCCATGGTTGAACCGGAGACACCAGCTTTGGTGGTAAGTGTAACCTGTGTGGGTACTTGCAAAGCATATCAGGGGTATTGTGAAAGTAATTATTGTGTACTGTTTTGGTAACTAGCAGGGAAAGAGGGGGGTTACAGTGTCCGGCAGGGCTGTGCCCAGGCTGGTTTGACCACTACCATCCCTGACCTCGGGGTGGAGGCACCCGTTTCAGAACTCAGGCCCCTTAACCTGCTGCTAGCCCAGCAGGCAGGGGTAGTAGCCCTTGGGATAGCACCACCTAGGGGTTACATCTTGGAGGCACCACTGAGATTAGTGTCCTCTATTGGCCAAAGGAGGGAATTACCCTGATATGTTCAGTTTTGGTGAGAAAATGGAGGACCTTGCTACGCCCAAGCTCAAAATCACCCCCCATAAGCTGTTGGTGCACTGAATGATGGGGTGGAGCGAGGCTGAGAAGTTAGATCACCGACAGACCCTTCTGTTATTGGATGTCCCCTTAGGGACCACTAATGCTGGTATTATAGAAGCTGTGGAACATGTCAAAGGTTTGGGCAAAGTTGAAGTGAGGGGGAGGGATTCAGACCTGTTTGAACAGACTATAATAGTTTTACTCTCCTGCAGTTCTCCCATAGATCCAGAGAAGGTACCCCCTGTTATCCTGCCAGGAGGGACCCAGAAGGGGTGGAGGGTCATTCACCTGCATAGTGATCTGGCTACCCCGGGTGTGTCCCCCAGTATAGAGGGGTTTAAGGACAAGTTGCTCAACCTATTAGCGTCTGAAGGATGAACCGCTCAAGAGCTAGTAAAGGTGCTAGACCTTTCCGAGGAACACATACCACTGCAGTCCCCAGCCACATCTCCTGCTTTCCCTAAGGGTTCAGCAGCTGAGGAAACTGATCAAAGAATTGACAGAGGCAGCCAGAGAACCCGACCTTTACCAGGCACCCTGGAAACAAAAACTGGGGTGGGGTTGCATGTTGTTTCTTCAGAAACCCGGACTGAGGGTAACCTATTGGAAGAAGTATGAGAGTTGAGAGCCCTGGTTGGAGACCTACTACAAACTACACAAACCCCCAAACCTGGTGGAAGTCCAGAGGATCAAGAACACAAGTCACAAGTCAAAGATGAACTGCGAAATGCCCCTGATGTGCCCAAATTGGGGGATGGCCCGCGGGCCCCCAGAGATCCTAGACAACCCACCTTTTGGTATCATTGTGGGGAGGATGGACACACCTGTTTCTTTTGTCGATCACCAGAGAATCTGAGGAGGGTCACTACTAGACTATTAGCCTTAATTCGATGAAATAACAACCGGCCGCCAGGGGGAGCTGCTCGAAAAGGTTACTCTTCAAAGGCCACGGCCAAGTTGACACCTAAGTCTGTGCCACCGGAATGGTCTAAGGTGGTGGGTCCTTCGAGGGAGATGACAGTGAAGGTGAACGGTGTATCCACCCGAGCCGTACTTGACAGTGGGTCTCAAGTGACGATTATGCTTCAAGACTGGTATCGAAAGCATCTGCCTGATGTACCCTTACAACCCTTGGAAGGTTTGCATGTCTGGGGGTTGAGTGAGAAGTCGTATCCATACTCTGGGTATATTCTGATCTGGCTGTCTTTTCCCACCTCGGTGGCTGGAGTGGCGGCACAAGTCGAGACACTGGCTTTAGTGTGTCTCCCCACTGGACTGTATGATGGGGTTCCCCCTGCTAATTGGGACCGTCCCTCATATGTTTGGGAGACTGGCACAACTCTGCTACAAGAAACAGGGGCACCGGACTGGTAGGGTGCTGAGAATTCCAGCTCTGATCAAGAGGGCCTATGAGTTGCAGCAGAATCCTGAGGAAGTAGACCAGGATGAACCTGTAGGGGCTGTATGGAAGAAAGATCCTGAGTTGATGGTGCTGGCCCCTAACACCCAGTGTACCCTACAAGGGGAGGTCCGCCTATGGAAAGATGTCAAGAATAGAATACTGATGCTGGATACGCCATGCGATGGAAAATGGCCAGAAGGATTATTGGTCAAGCCCAGCATCTTGCCCACTCATGCTCATGCCTATGCCCGACAGGTGATGGTCCAGATTCACAATGTGTCAGATTGGGAGATTCAGGCGAACAGAGGCTACACTCTAGCTATGGTACACTGTGCTGACACTGCAGTGTTACCCAGCAATAAGTACCCTGGTGAGACTGATAGAGTGACTCCCAATTTGTTTAACTTTGGTGACTCCCCATTGCCTGCTGAATGGAAGACTAGAATCAGCAAGAAACTTGCCCAGAGAGACCAAGTGTTTTCATTGAAGAAATGGGATGTGGGATGTGTCCAGGGTGTGGAGCATCACATACGCCTGCACGATGAACGGCCATTTCATGAGAGGTCTCGGCACTTAGCTCCAGCAGACATAGATGATGTGAGAAGACACCTGCAGGAAATTCTTGCGGCTGGTGTGATACAAGAATCCAGGAGCCTCTATGCTTCGCCCATTGTGGTTGTGCATAAGAAGAATGGGTCTGTGAGAATGTGCGTGGATTATCGAACCCTGAACCAGCGGACCATCCCTGACCAATACACCATGCACCATATTCAAGAATGCTCTGGACTGTTTGAATGGTAGCAAATGGTTCTCGGTGTCGGATCTTCGCAGTGGGCACTACCAGATTCCCATGGCCCTGGAAGATCGTGAGAAAACAGCCTTCATCTGTCCATTGGGGTTCTATGAGTTTCTGAGGATGCCACAGGGAATATCGGGTGCCTCGGCCACCTTTCAGTGACTGATGGAATGCGCGGTGGGAGATATGAATTTGCTAGAATGACTGGTGTACTTGGATGACATAATTGTGTTCGGATGTTCATTGGAGGAGCATGAGAGTTGATTATTCAAAGTACTAGACCGACTGGAGGATTTTGGCCTCAAGCTGACCATTGACAAGTGCCAGTTTTTCCAGACCTCCATAAAGTATGTGGGGCACATTGTATCCACAGAGGGGATAGAGACTGACCCCAGTAAAGCTGAGGCCCCAGCCCCACAATCTGAAAGAATTACAATGCTTCCTGGGGTTCTGTGGCTACTACCGCAGGTTCATAAAGGACTATTCTAAGGTGATTCACCCACTCCTGAATCTTATCCAGGGTTACCCTCCCATGAATCATAAATAAAAGAAAGGGGCCACCCCAGGACCAGAAAGAGTATACTTCCACCCAGGTGAACTTTTCGGGCCTCGCTGGATGCCTGACTGTGAAGTGGCTTTGCACAAAATCATATACCAGCTCACCCATTCCCCCATCCTTGCCTATGCTGATCCTACCAAACCCTATGTGCTGCATACCAATTCTAGTCTACAAGGTTTGGGAGCTGTGCTGTATCAAGACTATGAGAATGGTTTGAGACCAGTGGCCTTCACTAGTAGGAGTCTGACCCCATCAGAACGAAACTACCCTGTGCATAAGTTGGAATTCCTGGCATTAAAGTGGGCCATCATTGACCAGTTCCATGAATACCTATAAGGGGCTAAGATACTGGTGAAGACTGACAATAACCTGTTGACCTACTGTATGTGCAGACTTCGGCTAAGTTAGATGCCACAGGGCATCGGTGGCTTTCTGCGTTGTCTACCCATGATTATGCTGTTGAATACAGGTCAGGCCTGAATCACATTGATGCTGATGCCCCATCCTGAAGGCCCACTTCCAAGAGTGACTGGGTCAGGCTGTCTGAACCTGACATTCGGGCTTTGTGCCAAAAGTTTGATGAAGATGAACAGATGTCTGTGGACACAGTGAACTGCTTAGTAGATTGCTTGGGCCCTTCTGATACATGCATACCAGCTGTGTACTGTCACTTCTCTGCTCTAGATATTAGTGCACTACCTCAGTTTGACAATGACAGCATTCAGTGGGCTCAGTCCCAAGACTCTATAATTCAGCCAGCCCTTGATGCCCTCTGGGCAGGGAAAGATGTGTCCAAGTTGCATTCCTCTGATTTGTGAATGGCTTTATTGTTTAAAGAAGGCCCCAGGTTGAAGCTGATTAATCAGTTGCTGTATAGAGAGACAGTGGATTGGGGTGGCAAAGTAGACAAGCAACAATTGGTTCTGCCCACAGCCTTTAGAGATTTTGTGCTGAGGTCCCTACACAATCATATGGGCCACCTCGGTATCGACCAAACCCTTGACCTAATATGATCTTGATTCTACTGGCCCAAGATGGGGGCCAATGTTGAGCACCGTGTAAGGACTTGTAGTCGCTGCTTGCAGAGAAAGGCGTTGCCTCAGAGGGCTACCTCCACCGTCAACATTACCACCAGCACCCCAATGGAACTAGTCTGCATAGACTTTTTGAGTTTGGAGCCTGACCAGCGAAACATTGGTAATGTGTTAGTGGTTATGGATCATTTCACATGGTATGCACAAGCTTTCCCCACCAAAGATCAAAAGGCATTCACCGTGGCCAAGGTACTAGTGGAAAATGTCTTCGTACACTACGGAGCCCCCCAGCGAATTCATTCTGATCAAGGTAGAGACTTTGAGAGTCAATTAATCAAAGAAATGCTCTCTCTATGGGGGGTGCGAAAGTCAAGAACCACCCCTTATCACCCACAGGGGGACCCACAACCGGAACGCTTTAATTGCACCCTGCTAGACATGCTAGGCACCCTTCACCCAAAAGACAAGCATAAATGGAGCCAGCAGATTAGCACCTTGGTACACGCCTATAATTTCACAAAGAATGACGCTACCGGATTCTCTCCCTACCGCCTCATGTTTGGGAGAGAGGCTCGATTGCCTGTGGATGTCTGTTTTGGGGTCTGTCTGGATGGGGTCCGAGCTGAAAATTATCTGCAATATGTACAAAAACTGAAAGCTCAGTTGAATCATGCCTACCAACTGGCCCAGACAATGGCCACCAAGAGAAATTTAGTCAACAAAGAGAGGCATGATAAAAGAGTAAAGGCTCAAGAACTTCGACCTGGAGACTGTGTGTTGTTGCAAAATTTGGGACTGCATGGCAAACATAAAATTGCTGACCAATGGCACCATCTTCCCCATATAGTAGTAGTAGGCAAGTTGGATGATTTACCCGTGTACAAAGTGCACCCTGAGAACAACTCCAAAGCTGTCGAGACCATGCACCGTAACCACTTACTAGTACTACCTATTGGCCAAGTCATCATTGAGGCTGAACCCCCCAAGATTGTTCCCCCTGGACTGGTGACTCATGCTGCTGCAAAACAAAGACAGAGTCAACCTACCCCCGTGGTCACAGACTTAAGGTTTTCTCCACAGCAAGCCCAGAATGATAGTGACTGTCAGTCCACGTCTGATCAGAGTGAGTGCAACCATGCCTATTACCCCTCTTATGAACTGAGTCAGTTATTTCAAGGTAACCCCATGATTAATTGCAGTGATGAAGCTGGGCCTTCTGGACTGCCTGGCCCCCCAGCTTCATCCTTGGAGCCAATGCTCCCTGTGAGTGAAGTACAAAATATCACGTCTGTAGATGCTAAGTCTCTGTGTATGGTGAAACTGTATGATTTGCCTGGGAAGGGGGCTGGGGGTGTGAGTTTTTCTGGTGACTTGCCAGAACTTGAGGACTGCCATGAGAATGCTGACAATTCCCTTTCAGTGCCAGAGTACATTCTAAGTGAGCAAAGTGTTGTAGAAACAGAACTTACCGAGACAGGGGCTGACAGTGCTCCAAGTTCAAACCTTCCTACCCAGGCAGAGGCCCCCCCACAAGTGATGAAATCCCCCGGGCCAGTGCTGAAGGTACAGAGACTGTGGTTGTTCCACCCAGAAGGACTGGCCGAGCTGTCAAACCAGTAGTACACTTCAGCTATGATTCCCCTGGGAGGCCAGTAGATTTGCCTCTCAATGTGGTTTACAAGGGGGTTTACGTTTCCCAAAGCTCACTGCCAAAACTGAGTCTGAGTACCAATTCCAGGTTGATTTTCTGCCCTCTAGGTGTGGTGCCCCTGCCCCGTCTAGCCCTAAGTTAGCTGATAGGGAAGGGCCCCCTCTCACATTGTTCAATGTACAGGAAGTAATAATCTGATGTCGTATAGCAGTATGTGTAAATTGCCTGTCTGAAATATGCATGATGTAATTCAGAATGGATATAGTAATGGAAATGTAGAGAATATGTATGGTAATGGTTAAGTATGTTGACTGATGTATCAAATGTGATTTGCATAACATGTTAATGGTATAGATGTATGGTATGGTTTACATTTGCAATTATTGTGATGGTACTGACTTGACGCGGATGCCAAGTTTTCTTCAGGCAGGGAAGGGTGTAACCCCCCTGCAAATGGGGGTTCCTGAAAAGTCTTCCATGAGCTTGCCTAAATGCTCACTGCCAGGTTGGTGTGTGGTGCTTTAGCAGTTTAAATGGTGTTGCTAAAGAGTGCCTGTGTAGCCTCTATGTACTGTCACTCTAAGAGCTGCCTAGTTTGTAGTAATATTAATCTGGAGGGGGGCTGAGTGTTTGCATGCTCGAGTCCCACCCGGGCTGCTGGAAAATAGCTCAGTTTCTGCCATCGCTAATTGTGCAGAGGGAGCTCTGTTGAAGGATGTAACTAATTGCTGAAAGTGATTCAGAATAATAATGATAATGTAGTTTGTTCTAACCTGCCTTCTTTGCAGCAAGAACTGTTCTGATTATCTCCACCATTTTGGTCCCGAACTGCTGAATTGGACCAGTCATTACATGGGGACTCTAAAATGGAGCCTGTCTGAAAGGACTGTGTGTAGTACAGGCTTGAGAATTGTAGTTTTGGGCTGTTGGCACCTTTTTGTAACTGAAGAGGGAGCTCTTGCTTTGACCGACAACTAAATGAGCCAACCGAACCTTTTGGATCTGAGGGAAATCCCCAAGCTGCCTGCAGTTAAGGCAGATCTAAGTTGGAAGCTGAGAGAGGAGGGGCTCAGGATATTCGAGAAAGCATCTGCGTAGTTTCGAGCGGGAGAACTGTGGGGAGGCCTGAGTTGAGGCCTGCAAGTCTGCTTGTTGCCCTAAGAGGGAAGAGAGAATTTATTTCGAACTAAATCCGAGGTGGTGAGACTGAAGTAAGCCACTGAAGGGTAACTAGGCTCAACCTGTAGAAGACCAAAGATTTTGCTGCATATGATCGGTCTGTCAGTATCTCCAGCTACTTCTGAGCTCCCAGCCTGAGCAGGGACTTTGTGATCATGACCGGGGAACATGTTGCCTGGTACAGTAAGCTTTCCTTGCATATAAATGTGCTGTGTACTGAAAGGGGGTCGCGAGTTGGTTCCCCACGTTGCAGACTGCGTTCTGCTTGCTGAAAACTGTAGCCCGCCAAATGGACTGGGAATCTACAGTTAGCTCCATGTGGCTGGGCCTTGTAATGAGGACCTTGCCATACTACCCTGCTGTACAGAGAAGAACCATCGACGAGAGACCTGCCCGGGGATCAGCCCCCTGCTCCACGCTTGAACAGGAACGATGCCTCGTCGGATTGTGTGGGCCCTGCTTCTCCTGGCAATCCACAGAGATCACCTGCTGTCTCAATTTTCTTCCATCCTGTGTCCAGTCCTGGGTATCATGAGTAACCACCAGGGTAGCTCCCTGCAACTACAATTTAATTTAAGTGTGTCATCTGATTGCTTTGTTGTTTCTTTTCCTTCATGAACTGAGCCGTCTGGCTCTAGATTACAAATAGTGTGTTGTGCAAGTTGTTTCTTCCTCCACACGGCCCCAACCAGCTGCAACGCTGGTTTACCCTGGGCAACGGTCCTGACTAGCCCACCTTCCTTCCATCTGAGTACCCAAAGAGTGTAAATGTGTTACGGGCTCTGTCTGCATGCACAGCTGTGTGATTGATAGAGCAGTTAAGCTAATTGACCTGATTACCCCCTTTCATTGTTCAAATTCCCTGAATAAATCAGATCTACTTGTTTCTGCATTCAACCAGACTGTAGTTCCAATTTGTGCTCGAAGTATTGTATTGTTGCCATTGGCTCTGCCTAACTTTGTTTTACAGGGGGTCCCCAGGGTTGCACTGGAGACACCAGTCTTGGTGGTAAGTGAAACCTGGGTGGGTACTTGCAAAGCATAGCAGGGGTATTGTGAAAGTAATTATTGTGTACTGTTTTGGTAACTAGCAGGGAAAGGGGGGGTTACAGTGTCCTGGAGGGCTGTGCCCAGGCTAGTTTGACCACTACCATCCCTGACCTCGGGGTGGAGGCACCCGCTTCAGAACTCAGGCCCCTTAACCTGCTGCTAGCCCAGCAGGCAGGAGTAGTAGCCCTTGTAATAGCACCATGTAGGGGTTAAAAATGTTTACCTCTGTAATACCTATGCACTGACATGAGAACCTTTGTAAAAGAGCTGCTTACTCAAAGATTGTAATCTGAATTATCAATAAATAAAATAAAAATTAAAATATTATCCCATCCCCTTCATTTGTGCTGCGTGGCCCAACCCTTTCTCTAACTGGTCTCTTACTTCTGACCTAAGAAATGCTTGTTACTACTATATCTGTTTATTTTTTCTTCCATTCTACATTCTTAACACCTCTTTAGCTAGTTGGATGTCCCTCTGATGCCTTCTTTCATGAATTGTGAAACCAAACAATCCCCCCCTTACTGTACCTCAAGGACCTCCATTTCTACACTTCCCATTAGTTAAGATTCCACCCAGGTTTGCACTAGGTAGGTTAAAATCATCCAAGACTACTACCCAACTGTTATGTACTACAATTCTCTGTAACATTTTCAACATATACTTGCTGGTCAAAGTGCAGGAAAAACAGCTCCCCACCCCGCACTTCCTTGACAGCTTTTATTCTCAAAGAATTAAGAAAAATTTGCATTAATATAGGGATGCTTATGTCACAGGTACATACATGCATGCATACATACATACATACATAATGTAACAAGAAATTATAACAAAATGTAAAAAGAAACTGGCAATTTTTTCTGTATTTGTTTTTATGTCTGTAGATAAAAATGTAAGTCTCATGTGAAAGTCCCCTTCAGCAAGCAGTTACCAGATGGCAATTAATTACTCTAAAGTATCCATTTTGAATGTCAATAGCACAGAGTCCTAGAGTTTGCTAGCCAGCTCACAATGGAGACTGTGACAAAAACTCATTTGGGCTGTACCAGTTTCTAGGGAGGTTTGTCTGATTTACTTCTCCTGCTACCACTACCTCAGGACAATACAGTACTTCTGTCCTGCTCAGGCACTTGTTAGTTCAAAGACAGTAACATTTGGTAGAGTTCACTTTGGATGGCGGACCTTAAACAAAATTTTCATTTTTCTCAGCAGAAATGTTGCTTTTGAGAGAAGGATGTTCAGCAACTGGTACTAAAATAAATAGACTTTTACTACTATAATGCTACCAGATATTACAAACCGGATATGTACAGCAAACAAAAATATATACACATTTACAAGAAAGGAAAATAAAACAGTTAAACGGATAGATGTCTTATAGAAGAAACTAACAGCCTATTCTCACACCAGGATCTATATTTATCTGCCAGCTAACTTGAAAGGCACATTCATTAAGTCTGTTCTTTCCCCACCCAGAAAAGCTAGCTATGGAAGCAGGGCTCTCCTTTCCACTGGAAAATGCTCACCAAGGGACAGAACCCCAAGTCCTCTTCAGAAGTTGCAGAAAGTCAGAGAGAGAGAGAGAGAGAGAGAGAGAGAGAGAGGGAGATGGAGAGGGGGGAGAGAGAGAGAGTTGTGGTTAAACTCTTCTATTTATGGACTCAGGGCAGCTGGATGGGACTTCTCTAGAGTGGCAACCCTCTCCAGTATTCACCACCCACCTGAATGTGTTGGTGTGTGTGTGTGTGTGTGTGTGAGTGATTATAGCAGACAGGCTGAATTACTCTTTCCCACCTAGCAACATCCTCATGTCCTCTTGTCTGAGTGTGAGAATCCAGTACTTAAAACGCTCTCTCATGGTTTTTATTACCTTGCTTACTCCCTTGTTGCTTGATTGCCTCTGTGGGAAAAGCAACACTGTTGCACCTGTCATGTTATTTGTCGATTTCCCAAGATAGCTGCTGGGACATGCGATCTGAACTCCATTTTGTTCATCCATGCCATGCCAACAACCGAAAGAACTTACATGAAAATAAGTAGAGAAGAAAATTATTACAGTAACAAAAGGAGATCACATTAACATGGTCACTTCCTGTCACAGAGACCCCCTAGTGTGTTGCTCCCAGTCTCTAAAATGGCTGATAAAGTAATTGACTTGTTTGTCCAGAGTAAATTTATTTCTTTAGTCTTTATTTACTTGGTATGTGCATTTGACAAAACAGTTGCATATTTTCAGAACAACAAATGAAAATGTACAACCGTAATAGTAACAGTAATAAATAACAGTAATAAGAGTATTAGCAGTGGCCCCTGACACAAGTTAATCTGGTCTTAACTGTTTTTTAGGGTTGTAAAAACACAAGAATTTGTAGAATTTTTGCAGAGGTAGGTAGACCCCTCCATGTGATGTGATGAGGGTAATTGACCTTGCAAGGTATATCACAATGAGTTTTTACAATAGTTCTTTAGATCTATTTTTTGATGCCAGATACTGACCAGAGGCACACAGTGTGAAAAGGAAGCACTGGAATGGAAGTAATGGACATTTGGATCTCAAGGCCTGTATGGCACCAAGTTCTGATTCCTGAGAAGGCCCCTAGGGTAAGAAAACATATTTTAAGTAAGAGTTAAATAGTCTCTTCCACTCGTAATTCGTTCTGTTTGATATAGTTTATTTGTTAAATTTATTAGTGTTGTTGTATGTTCTTTAGTTTGCTGTATATCTTGTAAATTTAGAGTAAATATTAAATATTTTACAGTGAAGATTGACAGAATGCAATGCAATACGACAGCATTTTGTAGCAGAGTTACTGCAGGAAATAAAACAGTTTCAATGACAGTTAATCCCTTTTGTCGTGCAGGAATCTGTGACACTGCATTTTAGTTTCAGTTTATTTTTTATACTGGAAAGGCATGAGAGCAAAAATTGCCCATTTTCGTAAGCGTCCAGTTTTACATAGAATAAGGAACATAACAGGTTATACATGATTGATTAATACAAAAGAGGTTAGATAATTTAAGGCTGCACAGAGTAATATCAAATATATATATATATATATATATATATACACACACAGACACAGTCACAGTAGGCAGTCTTTGGACAGACTATTACAATCAGGGACGGTAGCATTTACAGGTTATGGTATCATGGTATTTCATCCTGGCAGGCTCCAGTATATATGTAATATAAATCTGTGACTGTTGTTTTAATAAGCACAGGTATTCCATTTTTATTGAGCAAAGTTCATGATCCACTTCTGAAGAGAACGCCACCAAACTTAATAATAAGTATACCTGAATCTGATACAGAGAAGGGTAGAGGTTACCTGGAGTGACATAGTAGGTTCCCGTGTTCAAAGGGCCTTACACTGTGTGAACAAGTACCTGACATAGTCCTGTGTGAGCGAAGCCTGTGGTAAGACTCAGAGGAACAGCCCTAAGAGAGTTATAACGAGGTTGGTAGCAGTGTTATTAAGTAAGTGCTGCATGTGTGTGACATACATACATACTGTATATACTGTACATATGTACGTGCATATATATACATACATACATACATACGTACATACTGCACATGTCTAAAGCAAAAAGAAGATCATCGAGTTTCTGCCTACTAACAGCTAAGTGGCACACTCTGTCACTGTTTAGTGCCTTTTTTAATTCATTTCTGGCACATTCTGTGGAGAATAGGATATGAAAAACCATGCATAACAAGCCTGTGTTGCCACCGAGGTGTTCTGGTTATATCACTGACTGCAAGAGCAAATCTCAAGAAGTCAGATGTAATTAGAAACCCAAGGTGGTAATGGTGGCTTGCTGTGTATACAGTCAGCCATTCACAATTTATATAGTGTATGGTATTTCAGAAACATTTAGAAAATATTTCTGCCCCTCTCACAAGATACTTTCATAGATACATAGATACATAGACAGTGTCAGCAGATAAAGGCCTACGGCCACCCAGTCTGCCCATTTGAGCTTGTAAATTCACTTTATGTTTTCCTAGAAGTCTGTTGCCTCTTACCCCTGACCTCCAGAATTCCTTTATGTCTATCCCATGCATTCTTAAATCTTGTGATTGTTTCAGCCCCCACCACTTCCTCTGGCAGGGTGTTCCACTTGTCCACCACCCGTTGTGTGAAGAAATTCTTCCTCACGTTTCCTCTGAATTGTCCTCCCTCCAACTTCATCCCATGTTCTCTAGTCCTGGAACATCTTTTTCGCTTAAAAATAGTGTATTCCTGCACCCTGTTCCTCCCTGTAAAATACTTGTACGTCTCTATCATATTCCCTCTCTCCTTCCTCTCCTCCAGGGAGTATATATTCAATTCCTTCAACCTGTCCTCATAGGCCTTGTGGTGCAATCCATGTACCATCTTTGTTTCCCTCCTCTGAACCTTCTTTCTGTTTTCTGAGGTGTGAAAACTGACAAACCTTTCCCAACACCCAACTGCTAATACCTCACCCAGCAACAATGATAGCATTATGGTAATAAATTGATTTGAAAATAATCTTACTTTTAGAAAAGTTAAGAACTGGGTGACACGCCAGCATACAAGTTGTGCTGTAACCTCTTTCCTTGCAGTGATTTAGGTGGAAAAGTTCACAGCCCTGAGTATGCTCTTGCGTGTCATCTGATTCTTTATTTTTTAAATCTGTAAAGTTTATTGGATATCAAAAGGAAATACACAGCTAGACAAAATTCATACAGCATATTACTTAATGAATGACTTCATACATGCAGACGGAATGTCTTTATGTCACTGTTGTCTTAATTTCATCTGTTTCCATTTCCGATCACACTGTTGATGTGTACCTCACACTGAAAAAGTATATTGAGAAGATACCCATGTATGTCCAGATAAAACAGCAGCTGAAGGCCTACTACGTACAATAAAATAAAGTTGATAAAACAAAATTGGTGTGCAGTGTGCTGAAATAACTTCATTAAAAAAAAAAGTAAGAATACTGAATTTTCAAATCAAATTAAAACCAGAATACTATCATTGAAACTGGTGTGGTATTAGAAGTTGAGTGTGGAGTGGGTTTATCAGTATTCAAAATTTGCAAAACAAGTCAGGAGTGTGTATACGTGTGTGTGCGTGTGCGTGTCCGTGTCCGTGTGCATGCACGTGTGCGTGTGTGTAGACGCTAAGGTGAAAACATGGTATAAAAAAAGCCAGCTGAGTGTGACAATTCCAATTAGGTGAAAAGCTGTTGCACAACAGCTGGGTACAACAGCATTCCATGATTTCTGAACCATTGTACAACAGTTTTTCAGTTGCAGTGGATTTCCATACAGAATAAACCCTAACCCATATACTATAATAATATCTAATACTAAACTTCAGGCAGTATTTATGTGAAAATTCAGTCCCAAAATTAAACTGTAGATCCTATCCATAAGGCTAATGTGCAGCTTTATGACTAGCAGAAGGAGGTCTAGCGTTAAACCTAACTGGAGAGGCACAGAGCTTGTATCAACTTTGAAAAGAAACAAAGTCAAAACTCTTAAAATGAAGAATCAAGAATGGACAGGGAGAAACGCTGCTTATTTTATTATGCCACCATCTCCTTAATTGTATTTTAATATGTTTTTGTGCATACAGACAGCTTGTGCAGTTTGATTCTGCCACAGGTTAGATGGTGGCACCAACACACCACTGACAGGTGCCATCTGTCAGATCTGTTGTTTTCCCTCTGAAGGCTGGTACTACTGGAACATAAATCCTACTACAGCATTTATTTTTTTCTTCTTTTCTTTAATGATTGTCCTGTGCTTATGAACGCACAATGTTATTTTACCTATGTACTTGTTTATTTTGGATATGAAACATGATCTTGGAAGGTGACATTTCTACTCAAACTTATCAATTTGTTTTGTTATTGGCAGCACTACAAAATGAGACAGTGATCTTTGCTAACGTATGGTTAGCAGAACCAGTCACTTGTACAAAGCATTAAATCATTGTAATCATGTTGTACACTGTATTACCTGCCTGTATTTGCAAACTCTATGTGACTAACTCCGGGTCACCCCTGAAAAAGGGACCTTTGGGGCCCAGTGGGCTTACCCAGTTAATAACATTTAATAAATAATAAATAAATATGAAGCAAGCGGAAGCAGTATGTGACTCACTATGGTGGTGGGAAATGATAGGGCTCCAGTAGGACTAAAAGTCACCCATTGTGGGCTACTGCATTTAGTTCAGTATAACTCTGCACAACAACCACAGACTGATGTTTTATCTAACTGCACCCACAATTTTATTGCAAAATCCACAACTCTCCCTGTTCTCCACAATATTTAAGCAATTCCTTGTGTTTTTTTTTTTTTTTTTGGCATATTGTGTTCAAATATTAAAATCTGCAAAGAAAAACTCTCAAAGTAGGTTGACAAATAAACTGATAAAGCATGCAGACTTGAGTTTGGCCCAAAAAATACAGTGTGAGGTGGGAAGGGGCTTTCTAAGGAGTTCTGTGTGATACTACTTTCACCTGATTCACTGCCTGGTTTGGTTTCAGAATCCACTGCTGTGCATGTGTGGTTTAAGCACGAGTGTTGGCAAGCATACTCAGTGTACTTTGCTGAGCACCGTAAAATCTGGGAAATCCAGGAGCAACATGAGCCTCAGGCCACCAGGGCAACAAACACAAACAGTGCCTGATGCACCTGAAGAACTGTTTTCCCATCCTTGTGTGCTTTAGTCTGAGTTTATGAATGATCTTTCAGAAATGTGTGGGTACTAAACTTAGAGGCCATGATTATATGAGTGACCCAATCAAGTATGTATGCATGTGTGCAGGTGTGAATGGACTTCCGTAAGGCTGGTTACCTTGATGTGGTACAGAGGCTTATCACAATGCATCCTAAACATTCTAACTAAAAGCCTGGCAACTTCTGTCTGATTGTAAGTGTGTGTACTAGATAAAATAAAATGCTGTGACTCTACTAAGATCATTGGCTTACAACGTATTTTTATTAATTTACATTTTTATTGAGGCAGAGCTGATAAGGTCCAGCTACAAATGGCAGTGACAGTATGCATAGCCTAATATCACGTAGGCTTGCAATTATAGAGCTGGCTGTTTTTCTTCTGTTACCAAAACAATTATAAAGCTTCCATCAGTCGTAAACCTAGAAATCCTTCATTTAATATAAAGCTCTTCTGGTTCTAATAAGAATGTGAAGTTCAAGCCCCAATATTTGAAAAAAAAAAAAAATACCAGCTCCACACATTCATCCCCAAACCGAGAACTCTAAGGTACAAATGAATCATCCTCAGATGACATATAAAATATTTATGTAACCCCTAGGTGGCGCTATCCCAAGGGCTACAACCCCCGCCTGCCTAACTACTTACAGGTTGAGGGGCCTAGGCTCTATGGCGGGTGCCTCCACTCAGAGGTCAGGGTTTACAGTAGTTCGACTAACTTGATAACAGCCCTCTGGGACACTGAGACCCCCTTTTCTTCCTACTAGTAGCCCATGCAATGCACCATAAGTATCTTCACCAGTTACACTTACCCCCAGGACTGGTTCAGTCAGCTTGACTCTGGGAACCCCCTGTAAAACAAGATGATGTAATACGATAGCCACGGTACAATTATTTAACATAAACACATACCTCAGTCAGTGTAACTTTGCTGAAACAAACAGATCTGATTTATTTAAGGGGCTGTAACAAGGATGGGGGAAATCAGGTTAGATTAGTCACATTAATAATCATAGTACTGTGCGCACATTCAGAGTCCCTAAATGTCATTTTCACTGGGTACCCAGGATGGGGGCTAGCCAGGATCGGTGCAGCTGGGTGGGGCCCTGTGATGGAAAAACACTTGCACAATACCCAATTGTAATCCGGAGCCGGGTGGCTCAGTTCATGAAGAAAGACAGAAAGAAAATCAGATGAAACACTTGCAGTTAAAGACACAGATGGCAGGGAGCTACCCTGATTTGCACTCACTAACTTGATGGTGGAAGCTGTCCCCGAGGGTGTCATGGATTTCCGGACTCCCTTCACACAGCAGGGGGATGAGGTTCTGCAAGCAGGCACACAGCTTCAAAACAGGATTCAGTCCGCCTGCACACAATGCCTTCCCCTACGACACACACAGGACAAGAGGACTCATTAAGCTGTCCTCCCAAAACACCCCACACATTTGTATGTAAAGGAAATTACTATACCAGGCAGCTGCTCTCAGGTCCCGATCGCACTTACTGCCAACCCGGGAGTTCACAGTGCAGCTTCACTTTCCTGACATACCGAGCACAATGAAGCAGTTTCTCCAGTCCTCTACAGGGTGAGCCTGGTTCTCAACAGTTCAGCCTCTCCTTTCTTCAACAACTGCGGATTCAGTCCGAATCGCCATGGCAAATGCGCCGCCTGAGTTTAGGCCTCCACATGCGCTTCCCGCACGAAAAACTCGGCAGCGCTGAAGCTCGGGGCTCCTTCCCCAGTCACGGCCACAACGGATCTGCCTTCCCAGGCACAAGGCAGGGAATTACAGTCAGGCACCACCCGGTCCAATTGGTGGGCTTCAGTTGCCAATCACTCAACACTCCCCCCTATTGGTGTGAAAAGGAGCCACGGTCCAGAACTTCACTTCCCATAATTACTAACTATATTCCTTATGGCCAGCCGGCTCCCGAGAGAGTCCTGATCCTGGTTGGTTCGATTAAGCTCCATTTTAGATGCCCCTCCTGCCTGATTAGATCTATGCAGCAGTTCAGATCCAAAATGGAGGGGCAAGGCACACAGAGTCCCAGCTGCAAGAAAAGCAGGTTAGACAAATTACATTTCCACTAACACTCTAACTGATATGGGCCAAACAGTTACATTTCTCATAAGTGCCCCCTCCTGTCCACTTAGCGACTGCATTAATGGAGTGACTTATCAGCAGCTCGGCAGGACCCGAGCAGGGAAACACACAGTCCCCCCATGCAATTAATATTGCCTGCAAGCATACAGCTCTTAAAGAGACGGTACCAGAGGCTCTAAAAGCACTCACAAACAAACGGCTTAAATGCCAAACACCATTCAGGCTGGGAGCACTTAGGCAAGCTCCTAGGAGTCTTTTGGGAACCCCCAGTTGCAGGGGGGTTACAGTTATACAATCACATGAGTGTGGTGTGCATATACTGTTTATTTATTTGATTTTTGGTAACTGAATGAGCCCACTGAGACCATACAGTCCCTTTTTCAGGGGTGCCCGGGTAGACAATGCAATACAATACAATACAATACACAGAGCAGGAATATAAATAATTTTATTTATTTATTTAGCTTTTATTGACCAGGTAAGTACACTAGACAAGACATTTGCCTATTTTCAGGAATGACCCGGGAGAGTTCAATGAAATACAAGTTCATACACAGGACAACATGATACAAGTTAGCCATTATACAGAATCAGGTAGAACCAGATGAACATAACACAAGCAGTCAGTAAACACAGTTAGAATAGGAACAAAATATATACACAGAGTCACCAAGGCTATGAACAGTGCGTTATACAATTCTATTCAACTCAGAGCCCCCAAAAGCAGAGTTGCAGTCAAAGCATCACCTGAAACAGAGTAAATACATTATATACAGAGCAGAACCCAAGCAGGCAGGATGCATCAGCAGGACTTGCGCAAGGGTACCAAAAAAGGACATCTAACTCCAGTGCAGGGGACCAAGGTTGGTTATGGTGGTTTAGGACCAACCACACACAGAGCAGAGCTTCAAGTAATTCCACAGGGAGCTCCGAAGGCATGAGTGAGAGGGGGAGGAGCGGACCTGGGTGGGAAAGGAGTTCCTTACTCTGGGGGCACATGAAGCAAAGTCCCTGTCCCCCACTTGCGTTCGAGTGGCAGGAACTTTGAGAACAGCTGGGCCCAATGACCTAAGGGAGTAAGAAGAAGAGGCAGCTGCTTTGAGGAGCTCAGCCAGTCCGGGGGGTGCCAGTTCTGAGAACCTTGCCCGTGAAGCTGCTCAAGACAAAATTCACATAGTTGGGTGGGGAGAGCCAGTCAAGTTTGTTATACAGCTCACAGTGGTGGGTGAGGCGAGGGGCACTAAGTGCAAAGCAGCAAATGTTATTATAGGCTATGTTCCACCTAGAGAGGTGAACTTTGGAGGTGCGTGCAAATAGGATGAGTCCATAGCAGACAGAAGGGAGAAACACACCTCTGGCTAGTGCAAGGCGAGCAGCAGAAGTAAGATTGTTCTTCGCTTTGTAGGCCAGACCCAGTTTGCAGTTGACAGCTCTGCATATATTTTTTGGATATGATGCCCAAGGTCAAGCTGGGGGTCAAGTGTCACCCCAAGGTAGTTGATGGAGTCAGTGATTAAGACAGGAGTACCATCAATACCAGTACTACTCAGTGGGGCAGGGGAGGCCTTTCTCTTGGCCAGAGACCCAAAAAGCATGGCCTGAGTTTTTTTAAGGTTGAAGATCAGCTTGTGGGTCATTATCCAGGACTGGATATTCCTGAAATTCTCACTCATTTGGTGGTTGATGATCCCAATGTCACGGGAATGGGTGAGGATAACTAGGTCATCCACATATAGGATAGAGCTACAGTTGGAAGAAGTAGAGGGAAATTATTGACAAAGATAGAGAAGAGAAGGGGCCCTAGGACTGAACCCTGGGGGACACCAGAGGTCACAGGAGTGGTGGCCGAGAGAACCTTACTGAATTTAGTAAGTTGCTGTCTGCCCTGGAGGTAATTAATGAACCATTTTAGGACAGGTGGGGACAGACCAAGGGACCGAAGTTGAGAGCAAAGTAAGACATGGTCAACTAGGTCAAAGGCCTTAGATAGGTCAATGAAGATGGTGCCTGAGAGCTTACCCTGGTCCATAGCTGCCCTGATCCCAGAGGAGACAGTGACAGGGGTGGAGGATGTACTGCACCCTTTGTGAAAGCCATGCTGTGTGGCAGACAGTAGCTCATGGGCCTGAATATAATCCGTGAATTGCCCAGCCACAACTTTCTCCAGAAGTTTACTGATAGCCAACAAGATGGCTATCGTTCGGTAGTTGTCAAGGATCTTTGGGTTGCCCTGTTTGAGAACAGGGACAATCCTCACCACCTTCCAGAGGTCCGGAATAACTCCAGAGGCTAGGGACATGTTGAAGATATGGGCTACTGGGGAGGCAATATAAGAGGCACCAAGATGGCGGAGCTTAGGTTCCATGCTATCGTGGCCAGCACTAGAGTGAGGGGAGAGACCAGAGAGAAGTCTCTACATCTCCTGTGCCATCACAGCCCTAAAATAGAGTAATGGATGGGAGTAGGGGCCAACTGTGGAGCAGAGGCTGGGACACGACTATCACTCCCACCAGTGGAGAATAGGGAGGTGAAGGCAGACAGATCTGAGAAGTGGGAGTTAAATGCATTGGCGATGGTTAGTGGATTGTCACAATTAGATCCATCTATGAGCAAGTCAGAGACCCCACAGTTGGAGGAACCACTTACTATATTTTTAATGTTCCTCTAGAAATTCCTAGGTCCTTAGCTGAGTTTAGTAAGGCAGTTTTGCAATATTCGCTTTTGGCAGCCCTGATTGCTTTTTTACATTCATTCCTGAGCCTCCTATATTACTGAAATATGGCCTGGTCCATCGTGACCTTGAAGTTGGCCCAGCACTTGTCTCTAACCCTCATGAGGGCTAGGAGGCTCCCATGCAGCCACTTAGTGGCAGACCCCCTTACCCTCCTCCTGACAAGAGGGGCATGCTTGTCCTACAGTGCTCCGAAGGTGCTAAGAAAATGACTAACAGCAGTGGAAGAGTCCTGAGCATTTAGCACCGCAGACCAGTCCGTAAGCCTCAGATTTTCATGGAAGGACCCCAGGTCAAACCTGGAGAAATCCCTTACTTGGATGATTTTGTGAGAAATTTTCTGGGAGATCTTCGATACACAGTACACAGGGATGTGGTCGGAGATAGAGTCAGGAAGGGTACCAGAGGAGCTGATCCTCTCAGGTCTATTGTACAGGACCCAGTCCAGGAAGGAGCTAGTACCGCCAGTGGTAGACCAACTAGTGGGCTCCTGAATAAGTTGAGACAAGGAAAGGCCAGAAAGCAGAGGTTCATACAGCTTGGTGTTTCCTCCAAGACAGTTTAAATTAAGGTCTCCAAAGATCATTGGTTCATTATTCCCCAGTCTTAGCACCAACAGTATCAAGGAGGTAGGATAACCCCAACAGACCACCCTTGGGGGGATTGTATGTACAGATTATGTGCAGCTTCTTAGTGTTCCTGAGTAATAGGACTGTGTGAAGTAGCACACAAGAAGACAATAAGGGTTGTTGGTGGGATACAATAGACATGTTTAGGTGACTCTTGTAGTAGACCAAGATACCACCCCCATACTTTTTTCCCAGGCCGATCTTGCCTAATGAGATCAAAGTCAGGAAGTGCACAGGCTGAGTTAGGGTGGAAGGTTTCAGCCAAGTCTCGGTAATACCAAGGATGTCAGGCTTGTAGTGTGTGACCCAGGCAGAGAGTTCAGCCAGATTGGGCAGGAGGCTGCGGATGTTGAGGTGAGCTATTTTCATCCCCTTGCCTGAGAGCCAGCCCATAGGAAATGAGGAGGCTTGATAAGTAGGACCAGGGTTAAGCTCAATGTCCCCAGTCAGGGCTAGTGCCACCAGGAGGAGCCATGGACAACAATTGTTATGAATAGCTGATAAACACTCAAATCACAGTTGATGAGGATAGTTAAACATTAGAACATTAGTGAAAAAGATATAAAGTCAGGGGTATTAGCCAGTCATAAAAGTTGCAACCCTGAGTACAATATAACTAGATAAATTAGAAAGTTATATACAGAGAGATGTACAAAATTTACAGAGCGAAATGCAATTTTACCAACATTCTTGTAGTAGATTCAATTGGGCTATATTCAGCAGACTATAGTTAAATAGTAGGATTATGATGTTAATAATAGAGTGGAGAGAAAGCATACTTTGAAGAAAAAGCACCTGAGATAGGTATAGAGCAGGCAGAGGTTAGTGAAAACAAATGCAGGATGGAGGTTTGAGCAGGTGTGTAGCAAGTGATTTTTTGAATAGCTGAACTGAATACAGTGGATAGAAAGGACAGTACCAGCCCCTCCAGCAACTAAGGCAGCAGTATTATCCATCCAAATCCTTTTTGTACAAAGGTTCGGGACAACAGCCTCATAAGGATGGTTGTGGTGACAGCTGTGGAATGTGTAATGGGGGGGGGGATCCCCTCTCGGTCATAGTCCCTGCTGCAGCTTCCGGTCTCAGTTGGCTCTTAATTTGCACAGGTTGTCTCTTGCGATCAAGACTGGCATATGTGGCCCATCCATTGGGAATTGACCCTCCCAGTAGTCCCAAGTACACTCCAACCTGGATTAGCTGATCTGGGTGACCCAGTTTATGCTGGACACCATGTATTAGTGGTGGTTCCATCTGGACCTGCTGGAAGGAATCCCTAACTATACTGCAGAAGCCTCTGTTGTTGGCTAGGGACCACACTTTCAGGACCACAGGGTGCACAGCATCTGATCACCTTTTAATTAAATGTTTTTTTTTATTTTGTTCTTTGGAACTGGGTAAGGCCCACTAGGCACAGGTGCCTGTTTTCAGGGGCGACCCAGGAGCACTGGGGAGGTTAAGTGACTTGCTCAGAGTCACACAGTATGCAAGTGGAGGTTGTGGAAATCAAACCCAGGTCTTTCTGCTGGATGTACCAAGCTCATTCACAGCTCATTACTCTAACCTCTAGACTATACTGCCAATCCAGCCTTACGAGTCCATGATGCACATTAACCTGCTGTTGCTGCAAACAGTTCACTTGGCTCTCTCAGAATTCACGCTTCTAGTTGAGGGTCAGGTTGTCCAAGTCAACATGACAACATGGCCACAATGCTCTACATGAAGAAACAGGGTTGTACTCACTCCTTCCCACTGTGTCAGGAAATCCTGTGGATGTGGTTTCTGGATTGTCCTGAACCTGATGGCAGTCAATGTAGGGATTTTGTATAAGGAAAGGAAAAAGAAAGGGGAAATTGTTTAACTAGGAAACGTACACTAAGCCAGAGCTTTTTTCCAGGTGCAGCCTGGGAGCACAAGGAAGTTAAGTGACTTGTTCAGGGTCACACAGTATGCAAGTGGGGGCTAATGTTATTCAGACCCAGGTTTCCAGGTCAGAAGCTTAGTGCCCTTAACCACTACGCTATACTGCCTCAATAAATAAACTGAACAAACTGCTGGCAAACTCTCTCGGCTATGTGGAGGAGGCATCTCAAGAGCTTTATGAGGCCTGAGAGGACAGTTCAGCAACCTGACTTGCAGAACCTTCTCCTGATAGTCTGCTTCTTGAGTGGCTAGAATTCCAGGCCTTAAAGCTTTCCAACAATAGTGTGAGTGCTAGATTTGACCGACTGCTATAACAGTAGTCTAGAGTGCTAGATTTATCTTGGGAGGAGCTGACTCACAGAACTTATGTGTTTAAATGGATGAGGATCTTGTGTTGGTGCAAAAAATGTGGTCTGTCTCCACTTTTCTGTGTGTTTACTTCTGTTTCCTGTCACAGCCAGGGCTGCAAGCCACATCCCACAAAGCACATCACACAACTGTTTTGGCATAAATAACATGGCTAGAGTTCCACCTAGGAGAAACTGGTCTCTACGTTTTTCTAAAGGCTGGATCATTGCCGGCCTGGTGGTGCTGAGGGTTGAGGTACTGGACACCACACCTTGTTTCACACCAGTGACCTGGGTTCAGAAATGCGCCTGGGCCGTCGGGGGTTGGCTGGGGAGGGAAAGGATCGAGTGTCTGAAGGACTGCTCTCCTTTCCTTGAGGAGGGACTGGGGTCTCCCTCACGCTGCAGCAGCCCCGGATGGAGGTCGGGGGCACTACAGGAGTGGTGCACTTGTGGGGTGAAGTGCAGCGGACCTTGGCACATAGTGCCTTGACATCATTGCACATCCTCATTTCAAGGGGTAAAAGCAGAAGGAAAAATGGCAGATGACCGGGCAACTTGATAGCTGCACTTCACCACCCAAGGGGCCTGTCATGGAATCACACTGCGGTAGTGGTTCCAGGCTTGGCGCGGGAGGACTAGGGGGATTCCCTCCATGGGTATGGCATGCACCAGCTGGTATGTGAATGAGCCTATGGGCTGAATGGGGGGAAAGGTGGTAGCTGGATGCAGGCAGGTTGGGCTGCAGGGAGTAGAAATAAGATATATATAAAAAAAAGGCTGGATCATTTCTTCCCTCTGGTGGATGAACCTTTGCCACCATGAGACTTAATGCTGGCACTGTCTCAGCTCACGAATATGCTATTTTAACTGATGGCTGTGGCAGGGTTGAATAAGAACCTGTCCCATTTGTTACACAGAAAGAGTTACACACAAGGATCTGTTCTATCTTCTCCTTTTCTGTCTCTCGTCTGTCTGAATGGGCAGTCAAATTTTCTTGTGAGACCTAGAAACTGATCACTCTGACGGTCTCGTGATTCTCCGCCTCCTGTTATCTCTTTGCCTTCACTTGCTGTTTCTGTCTTTTCTTCCTCCTTGCTTATCTGTGGTTGTAAAAATATATGTGAATCTGTATGTGAAACTGGGATCCCATTGCCAATGTATATACAGTGGTAGTAATATAAAAGTTGACCATGGTATTGCGGCAACTGTGAAAAAAATACAGTGGATTTTCCACTACCGTGGAAAAAAATGCATTGTATTTTTTTCCTCAGCTGCAGCAAATACAGCGGCACTGATCAACTGTTATATAACTACCACTGTAGTTATATTGTTGAAATGGCGAACAAAATAATCATTTTTTACAAGTTTTCCCTTATTGTTTTTGTTTACTAGGTAAGTGCACTGGGAAGGCAGATACCTATTTTCAGGCATGACCTGGAAGAGTTACAGGACAAAAAACAATCCGAATAAACAGGTGAAATATATATCAGCATTTTTCTTCAAATGGACAAAAGTCCTTGCAGCCAGAGTAAAACAAAAGTGCGTTGCCGACGGCACTGATGACCCATGTTTGGAAGTGAGCATGGTGCATCAGAGGGTCAGTTGGGGGGGGAGGTTGGATAATGGTTGGATTGGTTGAACTATACAACAGTGCATTAATTACACAATCACAAAAGTGATTGAGCAGACTAGGTGGACCTTGATGTTCTTCTCTGCAGACATTATGTTTGTATGTATGTATTACAAACCACAGTGTGATGCAATGAAAAGATGTATGTATTGTTTTAGATTTTACAGCTAGGCACTTACAGTATAAAGTATGTTGCTTTTGAATTTATTTAATATTGCTAAGCTGTGGATCACTAAATAAAATGCAATTAGCACTGCATGAGGTTTATTTTTCCAGATTATAGAAGCTATTGTACATATTGAGAAAGTTCAACACCACAAACCTTTCTTCAAGTTGTAAGCATATACAAGTGACAATATATCTATTTAACAGTTTAATTTGGTCAGTATGTGGTTCAGAAAACAATAACAAATATACTGCATAGTGGAACACTGGGGATGTTTAACACAGCTCCTGTAATTTCCCTACAATTTTTGCAAAGATTCTCAGTATTTGGGGAACATTTTTCCCACAATTTTCCAGTGGCCCTACTCATCGACATGGTGCAGCAAAAGTTGTCCCCACTACATACCAGGTCAGCTTCCAGAAACAAGGACACTTTGATATACTCAGGCAGCCAGAATAGCAAAGGTCCAAAACCAAGGAAAAGATAGCCAACTCAGTTAAGAAGGGGGACAAAACCATTTATAGGTACATTAGGGAGCGAAGAAAGACCAGGGAAGGGAGAGTGAGGCTTAATAAAAGGGAGGGTGGGGAGTGGGCAGAGTATGACAGTGAAAAGGCAGAGATACTGAACAAATACTTTTGCTCAGTGTTCACAAAAGAAGAGGAGTGGGGAAATATCTAAGCCAAACAATAGAAGCCCTCTGGATAGGGGGATCGATACCAGTCCAGTCACTGAAGAAAGCATCCTGAAAGAACTCCTAAAACTCAGGGTGGACAGGGCAATGGGTTCTGATGGGATTCACCCCAGAATTCTAAAAGAACTAAGGGGAGAACTAGTGACACCACTGACTACCCTTTTTAACAAATCACGGGAGGATGGTGTGGTACCTGAGGACTGGAGGAAGGTGAATGTGATTCCCCTTCACAGAAGTGGGAGCAAGGCAGAGGCAGGAAACTACAGACTTGTTAGTTTGACCTCAGAGGTAGGGAAAAAGATGGAATCACTTCTGAAAGAAAGAATTGTTGAGTACCTAGAGGCCACAGGGTACAGGACCCAAGGCAGATGGATTCACAGTGGAAGGTCATGTCAGACGAATCTAATAGATTTCTTTGGCTGGGTGACTAAAGTAGTAGACCAGGGAGGGGCTGTGGACATGGCCTACCTAAACTTTAGTAAGGCATTTGACAAGTCCCACACAAAAGATTAATAAACAAGTTAGCCAGCCTGGGAGTGGGTCCCAGTGTGGTAGCCTGGGTAAAAAATTGGCTGGACAACAGGACGCAAAGGGTAATAGTAAATGGAGTCAACTCTGAAGAAAGGGGGGTTACATTAGTGGGTACCAAGAGGGTCGCAGGGTTCAGCATTGGGCCATCTCTATAATGTCTTTATAAGTGACATTGCAGAGGGACTGTGGAGGAAAAGTAGGCCTGTTTGCAGATGACACAAAGATCTGTTACAGGGTTGATACACGGTGGGGGGGTGGGGTGGTGGAAAGGATGAGAAGGAACTTGGCAAGGTTGGAGGAATGGTCAAAAGTACGGCAGCTTAGATTCAACGCAAAGAAGTGCAAAAATGCACCTGGGAAACAAAAACCCAGGGGAAGAGCACACAATGGGTGGGGGGATACTAACAACAACAAAAATGGACCGGCCCGGTGGCGTAGAGGGCTGAGGCACTGGTGCCTTACCTCAAACCACACCGGCAACCCGGGTTCGGGAATGGACCAGGGACACCGGGGATCAGCAGGGAAAGGAGAGGACTGAGCGTCTGCTGGGCTGCTCTCCTCTCCTGCGGTGGGTTAGGGTAGCATGTTGCTCTGCAGCGGCCACCCGGTGGAGACCAGGAGCACTGCAGAGGAACATTGATGTGGGAACACCAGAAAAGCGGAAACTGCATTGGGATCAGCTGGATGATGGCGGCCGACCACAATGATGCCCTCAAGCACTCCCAGCAGAGCAACGTCTACCTCAGCAGCAGCGGGGCAAGAGAGTAAGAGTGCGTTGGCTTGCCCCAACCAGCGTCCTCCCCCTCGGAGGAGGGGGACCCACCCGGCGAAGGGATACACTGGACTAACCCACAGGTGGCTGCAATATGAGGCAGGAGGCTCTGGAGGGGGAGTTGCAAGGGGGGGATTGCTGATGGTACTAGGTGGCCTGAAGGAAGAGCAGGTCCCAGTGAGTAAGGGGGGGATAAAGATAATACAAAGAAAAAAAAGTGGAAAGGGACCTGGGGGTAGTCATTTTAGAGACCTAAAGGTAGGCAGGCAATGTAAGAAGGCAGTAAGGAGGGCTGGGGGGGGGATACTGGGATGCATAGGGAGAGGTATCACCAGTAGAAAACAGGAAGTTGTCATCCCTCTTTACAGACAGTTGGTGAGACCCCATCTGGAATACTGCATGCAGTTCTGGGAGACCCCATCTCTGAAAGGACAGAGACAGAATGGAGACAGTCCAGAGAAGGGCAACTAAAATGGTACAGGGTCTGCATCAGAAACCATACAAAGAGAGACTAAAGGAGCTTAATATGTATACGCTCGAGGAAAGGAGGGAGAGGGGGACATGATAGCAACTTTTAAGCACCTCAAGAGAATCAGCAAAGTCCAAGAGGGTAACATCTTTCAGCAAAAGAGATGTGCAAGAACAAGGGGGCACAATTTGAAGATAGAGGGGGGGACGGTTCAGGGGCAATACAGGGAAGTATTTTTTCACAAAGAGTGTGATGGAAACATGGAACTGCCTTCCTGAGGAGATTGTGGGGTCAAACACAGTGGCGGAATTCAAGAATGTATGGGACAGATATAAGGCAATTCTAGTGAGGGGGTAGGAGGAAGTAGGCTGTTGGTTAACTAGGATCTGCAGCTTATCCAATAGGTAGGGAAATCAGCAGACTGGGTAGGCCAAGTGGTCCTTATCTGCTGTCAAAGTCTATGTTTCTATGTTTCTATAAAAACACAGGGGTCTATAGGCGAAACATTGTGGACAGATGTATACGAATTGCTGTTGGGAGGGCTTCAGGAGGACTAAAATGCACCTGAAACTAGACTTTTGCATGGCATCCGAGGACCAACAGAAGGGAGGTGCTGTAGTTCACTGAGAATGAGAACAGGTCTGTTACACCATATGTACATGAAATATGATTGACTCACTGATTATTTTTGTCCTTGTCATGCTTTTCCCCGATTCACTGGTTTCATGTACCTCTTTTGGAGCTTGGTTAGCTATGGTGCCATCAAATGTTATGCAAATCACTCTTACCCCATCATGCAGGGTGCAAGCAAGTGATTGTAAAGAATGCTTGTAAAAAGTGATATGCAACCCAACTGGGGTTTACCTGAGGGTCACTGTGGCCAGCTCAGCCACATAATCATCACTTCTGGTCCTGAGGACTGCAGGGCAGGGGAGCGAGTACACTGGAGGGCACGCAGACTTTTGGCACCCAGTCTGAAGTGACAAAAAAGCTGCACAGCTGCCAGAGCTGCACTTCAAAGTGGGTGGCCTGAACAGAGTGAAGAGCAGTAGCACTCATGCAGGCTTCTCCTCAACACCCAGTCTCAGCCTCTGCAAACAGGACCGGGCACAAACAATGGAGATTGCAAGAAGCTGTGCAAAAGATCCACACATTTCAAATAATAAAAAGTGCCCATACAAGCTAGAGTGCCAACATCTTTATTTACCTCTGGCCCACTGCACTGTGAGAAGGGGTCAGAGGTCAACAGTTAACCCACACTTGGTGGACCAATCAAGATGCAGGTGGGCCTCACATAACCACAGGTGGTTATAGGAAGTTGCTCCTCAGGATTCTGAGATGTAATCCCTAACACAAAGGGCCTGATTCAAAACCCCCTGGTTAGATCAGTCCAAGCAGTGACAAACAGCAGATCTGTCTGCCATTCAGCAGTGCACCAGGGATCCTGTACCTGATTCACTATTGGGAGGGGTCCCAATGCTGAACTCCCACAGCCTGTGACACATATTGCCATGTGGCAAAGGCAAGGCGCATGGGAGAGGTTTACCTCAAGCTGTGTCAAGGTCGGGCAGTGTCAGCACCCATTGCTGGAGACTTGACTGGAGGCTGGTGGGGTTGTATGGGCATCACCTGGGGCTAAGGAGGTAGGTAGGGATCAGATGGATGGCAACAGCTCCCTGACGATGATATTGTATTGCTGCTGCTGTGCCTGTGGTTTCCTGGGGGGGGGGGGTAGCCACATGCTGGACAGGGCATTGCACCACAAACATCTCCATGTGCTACATAGATACATAGATACATAGACAGTGTCGGCAGATAAGGGCCTATGGCCCACCCAGTCTGCCCATTTGAGCTTGTAAGTTCAGTTTGTTTTCCTAGAAGTCTGTTTCCCCTTACCCACGACCTCTAGAATTCCTTTATGTCTATCCCATGCATTCTTAAATCCCGTGATTGTTTCAGCCCCCACCACTTCCTCTGGCAGGGTGTTCCACTTGTCCACCACCCGTTCTGTGAAGAAATTCTTTCTCATGTTCCCTCTGAATCGTCCTCCCTCCAACTTCATCCCATGCCCTCTAGTCCTGGAACATCTTTTTCGCTTAAAAATAGTGTTTTCCTGCACTCTGTTTCTCCCTGTAAGATACTTGTATGTCTCTATCATATCCCCTCTCTCCCTCCTCTCCTCCAGGGAGTACATGTTCAGTTCCTTCAACCTGTCTTCATAGGACTTGTGATGCAATCCATGCACCATCTTTGTTGCCCTCCTCTGAACCTTCTCTACCCTGTCTATGTCCTTACGTAGGTATGGTCTCCAGAACTGTACACTGTACTCCAGGTGGGGCCCTCACTAGTGTCTTGTATAGCGAATTATGACCTCCTTTTCCTGCTGGTGATGCCCTGCCTATACATTCCAGCATCCTATTTGCTTTACCTGCTGCCTTGTCACACTGTTTCCCTACCTTGAGGTCATCAGAGATGACAACCCCAAGATCCCTTTCCTGCTTGGTGCATGCTATATCCTCACCCCCCAACTGATATATTGTGCCAGGGTTTTTGTGCCCCATATGCATTATCTTGCACTTCTTTGCATTGAATTTCAACTGCCAAACCCTTGACCATTCTTCAAGTTTCTGCAGTTCCCTTCTCATTCTGTCTACAGAATGCTGTAGTAGCATGGGATGCCATGGTCAGGTGGTGGCACAAGTTCTGTTCCACAAAGCGACGGCTCCGGGGGTGGTGCATGGGCCTTTAGACCAGTTGTAGGCTGGTCTAACTGTCATGGCCCGTGTGCCCTTTGGTGGGGTTTACTGAATCCCTCTGAGAGGGATACTGCAGCTTGCGTCTGCCGCAAGCCCCCTAGCACCTTGGCACACCCCTGGATCAGGTGCAGGGCTAGTACAGGCCCAGTTTGCTGTAAGTGTACCCAACATTGCTACAACCTGCCTTCCTGAATCACAGGTGGTGCACTTTTTGATGCAAGGTGCCACTTGCGTCAAATACGATTGACACAGGCACCTCACATAAATTTTTCGGCTTTGTGAATTGGGTCCAGGCATTTTAACAGCATGAACACCATACCTTATGGTGCCTTTCCATGTGACATCAGCAGCTGCATAAGTTTTCTCAAAAGCTCCCCCTTTATCATGGTTCATTGTTGCTCTTGTGCTGTTTGTTGTATTTTTATCACCTGAATCATTTTTTTTTTCATACGGCTTTTTGCTCCCCCATGGCCACCTCTTTATTTTTTGGTAACCAGGTAAGGCCCACTAGGCACAAGTGCCTGTTTTCAGGAGCGACCCGGGGGCACTGGGGTAGTTAAGTGACTTGCTCAGGGTCACACAGTATGCAGGTGGAGGCTGTGGGAATCAAACCCAGGTCTGCTGGATATACCAAGCTCATTCACAGCTCATTACTCTAACCTCTAGGCTATACAGCCAGCCCCTATACCTGTCACCAGTCTCCCTTTGGCCCCCAACCCTGTCAGCCTCTCCCCCATCGTCTTAATGGTGGCGATCCACAAGGAGCAGGATTTGGGAGCTCCGGGGGCTGTCACACATGGCCACAGGGAGACATGAGCTTTTTTATTCTTGATTTTCTCCCATTGCAACTCGGATCAGTGGCATACATGGTGGGCAGGGCACGTGTGCATGGAGTCACGTGCTCCCGGTACCACGTGCTCCCTCCACCCTCCTGATGTCACGTCAGCCACCCAGACCTCTGCTCTGACACCCAGCCTCCACTGGGTGTCAGTTGAGAGTGAGGAAACTTACCTCCCCAATCTGGGCGATGAGAGCAGCCCAGCGGCTGCTACTATCATCTCCCAGACCTCCCTCCTCACCAACCTCCAGCGGACTTAGCTCTCTCCTGATCTCAGGTCACTGGCATGGCACAAGGTGTGGCGTGCAGCACCTCAACCTTCAGTGCTGCTGAGCAAGCTTCACCTGAAACATTTTGGTTATTTTGCTACCGCCACTACCATCAACACGTGATCCTCCAGCACCAGATGCTTCATCTGTGTTGTCAGCCATAATAGCACCAGTTATTGTACAGCATTGTGTTTTCAGGTCAGCAGTCAAACTCTGAATCCTCTTGTCTGGTCAGGGTCTGTGTGCACAGGAGTGCCTTAATCATAAATCCAACCACAGCCCCCAAGAAGCAGCAATGAAGCAGTACAAAATGTGGGATCCAAAGACAGCCTTGGGTAACTGACACCAAGTTTACTGCAAAAAACTCCTCTACACTGCAGGGTTCTGAAACCCGATGCCACCCTACCAACTCATCATGCTTTGGCTTAATACTATTCTGCCTCTCACTCTCTTGGCTTGCGGATCACTTTGTGCTATGAGGCTGTATACTGTTATAGCAGAGTTGGGGACACATGCTGTTACTATACAAACACAGAGAACAAGAGTCCCCAGCCCGACTGTCAGTCAAGGCCATTGCCAAAATGAACTAATTTAAAATGCCTTCTGTACACCGAGCGCGTCTTGACCTCTGCAACTCTAGATTTATAAGTTAATTGTAGAAACAGCCCTTGGAAAGTCAGCTCCCAGCACTCGTTTATGAACAGCAGTTTCTGAATGTCTGCTCTGGGAGTCTGGCGACTCCAACCACTCACTCACTCACCTTGCTCCATCTCTGTCGCTCACTTATTCCTCTGGTCAAATGAAGGGCCATCTCTACACTGTCCAGCTGCTCTGAGAATGAAAACCACAGCATCCCAGCAAACACTGTCCATAAAAGGGAAGATCACAGTCACTTGAGAATGTTTGCTTCTATGTATTTGAAAGGCCCGCTATTCCACTTTTCCTCCAACCCTCCCCACAGCACTGATTACGCATCCTTAGGTATGCCTTCTGGCCATTGAAGCTACCAATCAGCTTGCTACTGACACTGTGAAGCCACTTGCTAGCAAGTCACCCCATCCTCTCACCCCCTACATTCTCTAATGTAATTTGTACAACATTCTTGTGCAACTACTCCCTAGCACATGCAGCTGACAGATTAATGTACTCCCCAAAAAGCTGTGGAGAAACTGACAAAAACTGATGCTTTAAATGTTGAGGGGGATGTGATAGCAGGCTTCAAAAACTTTGCAGGACACGTCCCCCTCATCCCCCCCAGTGGATGCGTCATGCTGTGCTGAATTCTTGCTGTGTCACCAGTTGACTCAATGATGAGTCACATGATTTGTCTCCCAAAATCGCATGACTTTAGGGGCCTCTGGGTAAAAACGGACTGTTTAATGATACAGTTCCTCCCCCTCCCAGCTCTTGTCTCAGTCCTTCTCACTGTTCTCAGAGTCCTGTTTCAGTCCTGTTCCCTCCCAGCTCTCTGTTAATCCCACTGTCCTCCAAGTCCCGTTTCAGTCCCTCCCTCCCAGCTCTCAGTCCCTCCTAGTCACACTGTCCACAGGCTCCCACTGACCCAATTTCTTGCTGGACTGCCCAACCCCCAAGAGTCTCCAAGACTACCCACCCACTACTGGTCCCAGGCAGGCAGGAACTGCGGCGCATGTACGAGTGAGCTCAGCTGACTGAGTTTAAAGTGTTTCATGCTTGAACCATACTGCAAACCCTCTAGTGTTCGAGTTCAAAATTAGAACTCGAACAACAGAGTTCAAGTATGGTTCGAATCTTTTTTGAACTAGTTCTGACATCATTACTCCATGACATCCTGACTAGCATTTAATTGGGGGTGAAAGCTAGTATACACCTCCAGAGATGCCCATATTCCATCATACACATGTTCCCACCCCTTAGCTCTGTATATAGTTTTTTCCAGAGCCATGGAGTTCACTAGTGTTTTGCGCCAAACAATGTTTGCAGTAGAGATTCACTTTTCCAGTTCATAAGTATTTTTTTAGTTGTTTAACCAGGAGTAGCACACTAAGCTGAAAGCTTTTTTACAGGTGCGACCTGGGAGCACAGGGAAGTTAAATGACTTGCTCCGGGTCACACAGTATGCAGGTGGAAGCTGTGGGATTCAAACCCAGGTCTGGTCTGCTGGATGTCACCAGATTTTCAGCTCAGAGCCTTAAACCACTGTGCTATACTGCCTCCCTAAATTATTCACAATATGGGAATTGTAGTGGCTAGGTACACAAATTTACATTGCCCTGCTGTAAGCCCCCACCTCCCGGCCCCATCTCAGTCTCCTAATATTACAATCTTTGGGGACAAATTAATTTGTGTTGCTACAATATCTGTCAATGTCTTTTCTGTGTTAGCCCAAAAGTCCTACAATATGGGTCAAGAATACATCATGTGCATTGGGTATGGATTATCCTGTGCACACCTAGAGCATTTACCGTCATATATATATTGGAGAATTTTTAGAAAGTCTGGCCAGAGCGTATAATGCTAGATGTAGAGTCATGAACAACATGAGTTTTGAATTTACTTTGGATAGGCAGCTTCCAGCAATTCCTCAACAATTCTTCTGAATCCTCCTCTGGAATTTCTATTCTTAGGGAGTCCCATTACTGGATTCTGTTCTTTTCTCCCATACAATTTGCAGAGCTCAGAATGTTTTGCTAGAGTTTGTTCATGTAACCTTTCATGTCTCCTGCATTATCTAAAATACATGATACACCAGATGGCTCTTCTAAAGCATACTGCTTTCCCAGCCTGCTACCCAAAAAGTGCCTGATTTTCATGTATTTAAACTGATGAGACACTGGCAGCCCAGATTTGTGTGTCTGTTTTAAAAGGCATCAGGGATCCATGCTCATACAGGTGACCCAACACAGAAATGCCTTTGTCTCTCCAAAGTTGAAACCCAGGTTCCATAATAAACTTAGGATACAGTGGATTACCGCATAATGGTGTAAGTGTCATCTGTTGTGCCTCTACCCCTTCCACTTATGTACCTTATGCCATACTGTACGTTAAGTAAATGAGTGACAATAGGGTTGCCCCTTGCACTAAGTTTATTATTTAATTATGTATTGTATAGTAAGTCTGTGAGCCTCTTCCTGTCTGTCCACAGTTTTTCCCAATAAAATGCCTTTGTTTTGATGTTCTACAGTGTGCCACCCCTTCAAGCCATCTAACTGGGCAGCCTAATAATAATTTCGGAACTGGCAGGGCCCCTATACCTCCTTCCCTGTGGGCTGAGTGAGTTGCTCATTTTTGATCCTTGGAGTTTTAGTATTCCACAACCAGATTGTGGCACATGCTCATAGTTGCTTAAAAAAGCTGTCCGGGATAGGCACAGGTAACACTCAGAGAAGATAAGCGTATTTAAGGAGTGTTGACATTTTAAGTACACTAGATCTCCGAATTAAAGACAGGGTTAGCATTTGTCACTAAGGACATATGTTACTAGTTTTATTCAATGGTGGGGGATAATTGGTGTTACAGATGTCCTGGACTTCTTTTCTAATCTGAACCCCAAGATACAGTACTTAAATACAAGTTCTGTCCACTGGAAGGGGGGCTATTGTTATAACTTCTGAAGGTCACATGTGCATAATGGCAACACTATAGTCTTAAGATGACTTTCATAGTTTCCCCTAGCACCAAAGGCATTAAGTAGGCTAACTAGGACTGGGAGAGATGTCTCTGGGTGCATAAAACAGACCAACTGCATATAGTGATACTTTAACCATGGTTGTTGCTAGAGAGACCCCTTAATGTCCTCATGCAACTTGATAGCCTGAGCCAGCAGTGCTAATGCAATATCAAATGATAAGGGGGAAAGTGGGTACCCCCGCCAGGTACCCCTACCCAACAGAAACTGATCTGACACCCAGGCATTTGTAAGATATGCTGTTGTTCGACTTCGATATATTGCCTATACTGATCCAAAGAATTTGGGGCCAATGCGTCTCACTGTGCACCAGAGGCACACCCACTCTATCCGATCAAAAGTTTTTTCAGCACCAAGTGAGATCAGCACTGGGCAGCCGAGTTCCTTTCACCCCTACTTAATACCTACAGGAGTATCCTCATATTCATTGGTGCTCCCTGCCACTTGATGAACCCAGCTTGATTTTCCACCATCAGTGTGCATAGTACTCACTCTAAGGCACCTAAATTAAGTAGGTCCCTCACAAGCCAAAAAGCACTTGTGGCTCTCTTCTCAGGTATAGTTCCCTGACTGGCCAGTCAGACACCTGCTGATCCCACTGCCATGCCATTCTGAGGGCAGAGGTGATGAAAATGGCTGCCGAAATTGTAATCCAGAAACAGTTTTCCACAAAAGTCCTTATCTGCACACTCTCAAGAGTTTATACTCTATACCGGTCTTGCATGGGCACATTTCTCATGTCTCATTCATTCGGTGTAGTTACTGGGCAGTTCCTGGTCCAGTTGGTGACAATGATTTCTTGCGCCGTTGGTGTCAGCTGAAACAACTGATGAATGAGTGCAAAAGGAGTCTTAGGTGTGCAGCAGCTACTGTACTGTTGCCGACAATGAAGAGTATTGGAGAGGAGTGACCGATTACCTTATTTCATACAGGAAGCTGGGAAGCAGGAGCCAAAAGGAATTTTTGTTTTATTAGTTTCATTTGTAGGTGTGCAGCAACTACTGTACCATCACCGACAATGGAGAGTGTCGAAGGGGAGTGACTGATTGCTTGATTTCATACAGGAAGCCGGGAAGCAGGAGCCGAAAGGGATTTTTGTTTCATTGTTTGTTTTTTTCTGTAGCTGTGCAGCAGCTACTGTTTGTTGTGCTTTTAAGTTTAGCAGAAGACCAGTGAGGAAAGCACCCAGCAGGAGTCCAGCGGGGCAGAAGGAGATAGTACAAGGAGGTACCCTCCCACCCACCTGTGCCTTGTCTAACTATATAGGCACTGCAATTTGACAGACAGCTAGAACTTCCTGTTCAGGAGCAGGAAGGATGGGAAAAACCACATGGCACAGTAGTCAGATAAAGAAGGAAAGGAAGTAAGAAGTAGGAGGAAATGGAGAAAAAAACACAACTTCCTACAAAGCAAAGTATGGACAGACAACAACAAAGGGGAAGATGCTGAAAGTGATGCAGTGCAGTGGCTGTAGGGAGGCAGTTTTCAGGAGAACCTTCTGGATACTGCAGTGCTGCCCCATCTGCAGGACCCTCTCTGGACTGAGGGTGGAGGCTACTAGTCTCCGAGCTGAGTTGGCTAGGATTCAGGGAACCTCCTCCCCTACGCAGGGACCACTAAGTCTGCCGCCGCTTCCTCGAGGGTTGCCTAGCAGTGGGAGTGGACGGACTATGGTGGGCTCAGGGGGTAAGAGCAGTGGGACAGAGGCACATCCCCAGCCTGTGAAACTACAAACCTCTATGCCATCCTGGCAGAGCAGGAAGGTCCCACAGTGTCACCGGAAGTAGTCACCAGGGAGGACGAGCGGGTCCTCCATGATGGAGCTCCAAGGGTGGATGGAAGGGGATCCCAGAGGAGAAGGAAGAAAATCCAGTTTGGGGACACCATCGCTAGGGGAATAGAGTTGGGGACAGGTAACAGGAAGGGGAGAGGGAGGTTAAGTGCCTACCCGGGGCACTGCTCAGAGGGATGGTGAGTGGATCCAGAGGATCGCAAGGGCAGTAGCAAGGAAGGGGGAGCTGGATGTTATTGTTCACCTGGGGATGAATAAGCTGGTAAGGGATGTGACAGGGATTGGGACCATGCAGGAGGAGTTTAGAGAGTTGGGGAGGGGTCTTAGACAGGTAGCATGCTCTGTGACCTTCTTGGAGGTTCTGCCTATCTATGACAATGGTGAGGTGAGGAAACTCTGCACCAGGGAATTCAACGCATGGTTGAAGGAATGGTGTGGAGAGGATGGTTTTGGCTTCACTGGGGACTGAGGCCCCACCTGGAGGAATGAAGGCCTGTACAGGAGTGACGGCCTACCTACATCCATCCATCCAGAGAAGGGGAACCTAGGTCCTTAGTGAATGGTTTAAATGCTTCATTGGCAAGCATTTAAACTAGCCAAGGAGGGAGGCAGAAGGAGGAAGGGAAACAAAAATGGTCCTCCCCCACAGGCTCACGAGGCAAATAATGGGAGTAACGAGGGAGACAACCAGAAAGGGAACAAATAATGATAAATGCCAGGGGTGAAAAACAGGAATAAAGCTAAGAATAATAGAAAATGCATGGGGATAGGAGGGCAAATGGAAAAAAGGGTAGAGGGTGGCAACCTAACCTGGAGAGCCATGTGTGTCGACGCCCGAAGTCTGTGCAACAAGTTGACAGACCTGGAGGTTACAATGGTGGAAGCAGACCTGGACATACTGTAGTCACCATTACAGAGACATGGTACAATGTTAAACCAGGACTGGGAAGTAGCCATCCCAGGTTATACTCTGCTCAGAAAGGACAGGGTAGGTAGAAAGGGGGGAGGAGTGGCTCTTTATGTAATGGATAACATAAAGGCCATGGAAATACAGGGGGAGAAGGGAGGAAGGAAGATATTGTGGGTCACTTTGGAGAGAAGGAAAAGGGCAGCTATTTGAACAGTGGTGATTTAGAGACCTCCAACACAGGGGGAAGAGATGGATAAGGAAATGACAGAAGAAATCCTAAGGATGGCTCCCAAGGGGGAAGTATTGCTGGTAGGTGACTTCAATCTACTGGATGTGGATTTGAGCCTGCTTGCCGCAACTACAGCCAGGAATAGGACCATCACAGATACTCTGCAGGGGCATTCCTAAGGCAACTGGTATGGGAACCCACTCATGAGAGGGCAATACTGAACCTAGTACAGTACTGACAAACAGGGACAGTGTGACTTCTGTTACAGTGGGGGATCGCCTGGGGACCAGTGATCACCATACAGTGTGGGTTTCATATAATTTCTGGGTCATAAGTGAATCACTCAAGGATGAGGTTGCTGGACTTCAGGAGGGCTGATTTTAACAAAATGGAAGAATGCCTTAGGAATGCCCTAGCAGGGATAGGAAAACTGGAGGGAGTCGAGGAACAGTGGGCAAATATAAAAGAGGGCATTGAACAGGTGATGAACCTCTGTGTCAGGCAGGTTAGCAAGGGCAAGAGAAAAAGGAGACCACTATGGTTCTCTTAGGAGGTAGCGGAAAAAGTGAGAGCAAAAAGGATGGCATTTAGAAGGTACAAAGAAACGCAGAAGGAGGGTGACAGGGAGACTTACCAAGAAAGACAAAGGGAGGCAGGGAAGGCATTTCAGACTGCTAAAGTGCAAACAGAGGAAATTATTGCCAAATCAGTGTCAAAGGGGGATAAAATATATTTTAGATACATAAGTGAAAAGAGAAAGACAAAGGGAGGGATAGTAAGACTGAAAGAGAAAGGAGGGGATTGTGTGGAAGAGAACCAGCAAAAAGCAGATATATATTGAACAAATACTTCTGCTCAGTATTTACAGAGGAGAGGGATGGAAATGGGCCAAAGACTGAGGACAAGGGTATGATATGATGGGAGGTGGACACCAGTCCTTTTACAGAACAAAGAGTGCATAGGGAACTAGCAATGTTAAAGGTAAATAAGGCAATGGGTCCAGACAGGGTGCACCCAAGGATACTGAGGGAACTGAAAGAGGTGCTAGCTGCACCTCTGATGACCCTTTTCAATCTGTCATTGGAAACAGGGGGAGGTGCCAGGGGACTGGAGGATGGCAGATGTAGTCCCACTATACAAAAGTAGGAATAGGAAGGAAGCAGGGAATTACAGGCCTGTCAACCTAATGTTGGTGGTGGGCAAGGTAATGGAATCGCTATTGAAGGAAAGGATTGAGGAATACATTGTTGCCAATGGTCTACAGGATCCAAGGCAACATGGTTTCATGGGGGGAGGTCTTGCCAGACAAATCTGATTGAGTTCTTTGATTGGTTGACTAAAGAGGTAGATCAAGGAGGGGCGGTGGATGTGGCCTACCTGGATTTCAGCAAGGCCTTTGACACCATCCCACACAGGAGGCTGATAAACTAGCTAAGGAGCCTAGGAGTAGGGCCCAATGTAGTTCAATGGGTAGAAAGTTGGCTGCGCAATAGGAGTCAGAGTGTGATGGTAAATGCCACCCACTCTGGAGTAGACAAAGTGACTAGTGGGGTGCTGCAAGGGTTAGTACTAGGGCCAGTCCTCTTCAATTCTTTATCAGTGACGTTGCAGAAGGACTAGAAGGGAAAGTATGCCTGTTCGTGAGCGACACAAAACTGTAACAGAGCAGACACACCGGGGGAGGGAGGGGTGGATAGAATGAGGAAAGATTTAAAAAAACTGGAAAATGGTTGTGGGTTTGACAGCTGGGCTTTAAGGAAAAAAAGTGCAAAATCATGCACATTGGGCACAGAAACTCAGGGGCAACATATCAGTTGGCAGGAGAGTTAGTAACCATCACAAAGCAGGAAAGGGACTTGGGGGTTATCATTACTAATGACCTAAAGATAGCTAAACAGTGTGACAAGGCAGTGGGAAAAGGCAGTAGAATGCTCGGATGCACAGGGAGAGGTGTCACTAGCAGATGGAAGGAGGTAATAATGCTCCTGTATAGATCACTGGTGAGGCCCCAACTCGAGTACTGTGTACAGTTCTGGAGGCCCCATCTCCAAAAGGACATAGGTAGGGTGGAGGCAGTACAAAAGAGGGCAACCAAAATGATGCAGGGCCTACATCACAAGCCCTATGAAGAGAGGCTCAAGGATTTAAATATGTACTCCTTGGAAGACAGGAGGGCATGGGGGATATGATAGAGACGTTGAAGTACCTCACAGGGATAAACAAGGTACAGGATGGGAGCATTTTCCCAAGGAAAAGATGCTTAAGGACAAGGGGACACAATATGAAGCTGGGGGGAGGCTCAGAGAGCAACAAGAAAGTACTTCTTCATAGATAGGGTGGTGGAGGCTTGGAACAGTCTACTAGAGGAAGTGATGGGGGCTAAAACAGTCATGGGATTTAAGAATGCATGGGATAGACACAAGGAAATCTTAGAAGCAAGAGGGGGGGGGGGTGTAAGCCGGAATCCAGTTAGGGACTCAAGGGGGACTATAGGTAATGAATTTAGAACAGACTAGGTGGGTCAAGTGGTTCTTATCTGCCAACAACTTCTATGTTTATATGTTTCTAAAATCATAGTAGCCCCATGGGGTTACAATCATGACTAAAAATATACTAATGCTACTTTCACAATATCCTCTGTCACCACATTGTAATGCTTGGTGTCACTTTTTTGTAAGTTATAAAAATACATCTTCGTCTGCAGGGTTCTGAAAGAGTCAGCAGATGGTATTGTACTAAGATAGTGCTGCACATGTGTGAAACTCTACAAGCTTTTTAGCCTGCAAGCTTTAGTGGTTATCTGACACATATCAAGGACACAGGTAAGTGCAAAGTGATCACCTTGACTAATCTTGACTGTTTTTCATTCAATATATGTAGACTGACATGATTAGACATGAAGGAACCTGATGCTGGGCACCACTATATACGAAATCTCATACTAGATGCTATTATGACCTTTAAGGTTACCAGACTCAAAGCTCCACAATGGCCTACCTCAGTACATTAGAAGGGATGTTGAGAAGCCCTGAAAGAGCTGCTAAAGTCATACTGTGCATGCCATCCCATCCAGCAGGAAAGAGAATGACTGTTTAATTACCTGATCTGACTTGAATGACTCATCTGAAGAGCATGCTGGAAGAGAGGATTGTCTGCAAAGGACACGGAATGAATCTGAGTGAAATTGGTTCTTCAGGGCACCATCTACTCTGATCTGATCATGGAAAGACTATGGCTGGAGGAACAGAGAAAAAACTCACCCTGCTATGATAAGCTTGTGTAGGCTGTATGAGAATGAGAAGCACAGGAGGTCCTTTGCGAGCCTGTCTGGGCCTTGCTGCTTACCATTCAAGTATCTGGGAGTTAGCTTTGGCAACGTGTTGACACCAAAGATCTGCAGTCAAAAGTATGAGACCTAAATGTGTTAAGGTATATGCTGGATTTGTGGAAAGAAATACAAAGGACACTCTTTGGAAGGACAGTACTAACTTTATTGCTGCCTCGGCAGTAAAAAATCTAACATGGACATCAAATATGTATACACCAGTTAGTGGGGGGACGTAGACATGGATTATTTTGGGGGGCATTGTTCCCAATTTACTTTTGATAGAGTCTGTTATTCTTTGGTCCTGATAAGTACGAGTGCACTGTCCTTTACTGGTATGCTGAAATAGAGATGTTATAAAAACGTATGTGACCTAGAGGAAAAAGTTGTTGCAGATGCAGTTAGATATAAGATCTTACTACTGACCTGACCTGGAACACCCCACATTATGGTTTCAGCCTATTCCCACAGTGCCATTGCTTTTCAATGGAGCTTTGACCTGCCAAGAAAAGGTCTTGTGTGAGGACAGGAGGAAAGTTGACAAGATGTTTAGGCAGATGGTATCATCACCACCAGATGAGTGACATCACAGAAGGGCTGGAAGGGAAAGTATGCCATACCTGGATACCAAAAAAGAATTTAAAAAAATTAGCAACATCACAAAAGGGCTGAAAAGGAAAGTATGCCTGTTCACGGATAACACAAAGATCTACAACAGAGTGGACACACCGGGGGTGGGGCAGGGAGATGAGGGACGATCAAAGAAAGCTGGAAGACTGGTCAATGGTTTGGCAACTGGGCTCCAAAACAAAAAAGTGCAAAATTATACACATGTGGCACAGAAACCCAAGGACAACGTACCACTTGGGAGGAGGTGGTGGCAACCACAAAACAGGAAAGGGACCTGAAGGTCATCATATCTGATGACCTGAAGGTAGCAAAGCAGTGTGATAAGGAAGTGGGAAAGGCTAGTATAATGCTGGGGTGCATAGGGAGGGTTTCACCAGCAGAAAGAGAAAGAGATAGTATTACCCTTGTATAGATCAATGGTGAGACCCCACCTGGAGTACTGTGTCCAGTACTGGAGGCCCCATCTCTGGAAAAACATAGACTGGGTGGAGGCGGTGCAGAGGAGGGCAACCAAAATGGTGCATGGCCTATATCAGAAGCCCTATGAGGAAAGGCTCAGGGAATTCAATTTGTAATCTCTAGAGAAAAGGAGGGAAAGGGGGGATATGATAGAAACATTCAAATACCTCAAAGGAATCAATAAGGTATAGGACGGTGGTATTTTATAAAGAAAAAGATGCTCAAGGAGGCATGATATGAAGCTAGAAATGGGAGGCTCAGAGGGGATGTGAGGAACTACTTCTTCACAGAAAGGGTGGTGGACACCTGGAATAGCATCCCAGCAGAGGTGGTGGGGACTAAAACCATAGCAGGATTCAAGCATGCATGGGATAGACACAAGGGGGCCTTAGAAACCTGGGGAGGGGGTGTAAGGCTGGAAATCATAAAGGGTCTGCAGTAGCACAGTAATTAGGGAATTTAGGGCAGACTGGTTGGGTCAAGAGGTCCTTTTCTGCTGACACCTTCTTTGTTTCTATGTACCCTTGGAAAATGCTAGAGAAGCCCAGTGAAGAAGTGAACTGGAATTCCTGATGATACATGCTCTGCCAAATGGACTGCCCTTACTGTGCCCATTAATTCAAGGTGCCCAAGGGACTAGTAGGTCCTCAAATTGACATTCCAGTTGATGTTGAAGGACAGTTGACCAAAGCCTTGCTGTGTAGTGGGTCGTAGGTTATTGTTATATACTGATCCTTCTATCTGACCTGTTTGTGAGGACTTTCTGCAAAGGAAGTATGTCAAAACAGCTACACGTATGATTTCTACAGTATGTTGCAGTAAGGATTGAGTTTTCACAACCAGTTGTGGAAATTCTGCAAGCAACTGAGGCATTGCCCTTAATCTGTCCTGACACCCACGTGATGAACAGACACCCACTTTCATTAGGATAAATGCTAACACATTTGGAAAGTTGGCCAAGATGAGCAGTGTCAAAAGATGCTGCCAACCCTGCTTATTCACTTGATGATAAAAGATACTAGCTTGAAAAGAAGGGATGAAAAGAGCCTTTGATGCTGCTCTAAGCTCTGAATACTTGGTGACTCAGATCACTGAATATCATGCAACAGGAAAAGATCAAGCGGTTGTAATTGAGTCTCCAGAACAGAACTGGCTATTCAGAGGGTTGATGGTACAATGGGGAATGCTGCCCATCTCCTTTGCGTCAGTAAAATGAGTTGCAGTATGTATGAAGGATGAGACTATTCAAGAAATTACCCTGATGCCAGGCATGAATTTTAACCAAATGTATGCCAGCAACACAGAGGTTGCTCCACACCCAATGATACTGACCAGCTGAAAGAGTTGCATTTTTACTTTGGTGATTCCCCTATTCCAGAGGAGAATGGGAAGGAATGCAAGTGTAGGATCACAACACAGTAAAAGAGGATCTGGAGCTAGTTGGAAGGGGATCTGTCTTAATGCCAGAAGTCTGGGTAATAAAATCAGTGAACTCCAGGCATTGGTGGCAGACGTTGTAACCATCACAGAAATTTGGACCACAAAGAATAATGACTGGGACTTGTCAGTCCCAGGTTACACAGTGTTTAGACAGGACAGAGAGAAAGGAAAGGGGGGGCATAACCCTATATGTCAGAGAGGGAACAGAGGCTGTGGGGGATGCACACATCAGGGGAAGCTAAGGGTAATCAGAGTCACTGTGAGCTCACCTCATGGCACCCTCAGGCAAGAAAATATGGGTGGGGTGATCTATAGATCACCAGGACAAGGGGAAGACAGAATTAGGGAGTTTGGAGAAGAGCTGGTAAGGGGAGTGAAGAAGGAGGTAGTGATAGCTGTGGTGGGTGGTTTAAACCTGATGGATATCGACTGGGACATTTTAGCAGCCAGGCACACCAGAGGTCAGACCCTATTATATACATTGCAGGACTGCTTGCTGGTGCAGCTGGTTAAGGCACCCACTAGACAGGCAGCTTTTCTCAATTTGGTGCTTACCAACTTCAAGATGTTGAGTGGAGTGAGGGTAGGGGAGTCACTGTGGTCCAGAGACCAGAACTCCATTTGGTTCAGGCTGACTCTTGGGACTAGAATGCCCCCATCAAAAACTTAAGTTCTAGATGTCATAAGACCAGACGTCAGCCAAATAAGGGAGCTGGTCTGAGATAAATTAACCAGGGTAGATAGCATCGGAGGTGTAGAAGAAAAATTGGGGGGGGGGAGGAGGGGGGAATTAAAGTGACCATTCTTGTGGCAACAAATTCATGCACAAGAATCGTTACAAAATTGAATAGGTACAAGAGACCAGTATGGTTCTTGGAAAGGGTCAGAGAAGCAGTGAGAGCCAAGAAAAAGGCTTTCCCTGGGTACAAGGAAAGAAGGTGAGGAAGAACAGGGAGAGTGCCAAATAAAAACTAAGGAAACAAAGAGGACGGTCAGGGAGGCACAGGCAGACACAGAGCTGTGTATTGTGGAAGGGATCAAGGGTGGGAAAAACAATTTTTCAGATATATTAAGGAAAAAAGGAAGCAGGGAGGGGGTATTGTTAGGATACAAGAGGGGGGAGGGTACTAGAGGAAGAGGAACAAAAAGCAGCTGTCCTTGAAGATTACTTCTGTTTTGTCTTCACAAGGGAAGACAGTGGGCCCCCTGCCTGAATGTGGCAACAAGACTTCTGTGAGGAGCATTCCTGAAATGAGACAGCCAGTATTTACTAGTGAAAGGATCTAGAAGGGCCTTGAAGCCTTAAAGGTAGACAAAGCCCCAGGTCCAGATGGTATACACCCAAGTGTACTCAAGGAAATGACTGTGGAACTGGCTGAACCCATAGAAGGATTATTCTATAGTTCAATTCAGATTGGGCAGTTCCAAAACACTGGAGGGTAGCTGACATAGTCCCGTTACACGGGGGGAGGGGGGACAAAGATTGAACAGGAAATTACAGACCTGTCAGCCTTACCTCTGTGGTAAGTAAACTGATGGAGTCACTGATTACAGAGGACCTTGTGGACTACCTAGTGGGTTACAGGATAGAAAGCAGCATGGGTTTGTGGCAGAAAGAGCTTGTCAGACCAACCTGATAGTTTTCTTTGACTGGGTAACAAAGGTAGTAGGTAAGAGCCATGCTGTGCATCTACTGTATATCAGTTTCAGCAAGGCTTTTGACTCTGTGCCACTCAGAAGATTGCTAAAGAAGCTGGAGGACCTGGGCACACTTAGGGACATAGTTAGATGGACAGGAAACTGGTTGAAGGAGAGACAGCAGACAGTGGTGGTAAATGGGTCAATCAAAACAGAAGGAGGTCACGAGTCGGGTACCACAGGGATCTGTCCTATGTACTGTCTTCATTATGCTCATCGGTGACATTGGAGAGAGGCATCTGGGGCAAGTGGAGTCTCTTTACAGATGACACAAAGCTCTGTGATAGAGTAGATAGCAATGACGCAATCAGGGAGATGTAGAGGATCTACAAAGGCTACAGAGATGGTGTCAGATTTGGCAATTGAAATTCAGTGCCAAAAAATGCAAGGTTATGCACCTAGGGGAAAAGGAAAAAACAAGACAGAGTACTGGATTGGAGGGATTAAACTGAGCACTACGATAGGAGAAAGGGACATGGAAGTCATCATAAATGACTCTTTCAAACAATAAAGCCAGTGTAACACGGCCTATAGTAAAGTTAATAGGATACTGGCGTGTATCTTAGGGGGCATTGCCAGCGGAAAAAAGGAGGCACTACTACTACCTCTGTATAGGTCACCGGTGAGGCCACACCTGGCATCTACACTCAGTTCTGGATTCCCCACCTCAGGAAGAACAGGAACAGGCTGGAGATGGTGTAATGCTGGTGACCAAGATTATTCAGGGTCAACACAGCAGGTCATACATACTAACATACTATTTGCCAGCAGATTAGGCCTTACGGTCTATTGAGTCTGCTCAAACCTCAGATCCCTAGTTGGGTGCCGAGACACCCCCCCTTGTGTTCCAGAAACCCCTATCATCCATTCCCACCCCCCTGGGCCAGGCCATCATCATACGAAGATCTTCTCAAGGCACTGAACTTGTACTCACCGGAGACGAGGCGAGAGAGAGGGGAATATGATAGAGACCTTCAAGTTCCTGTAAGGAATAAACAAGGTGAACTGTGGGGAACTATTTAGCAGGAGTACAGAGTCAAGAACCTGAAGTCATGAGTGGAAACTGGCAGTGGTAAGGTGGGATGGTCTAAGAGGGATGTGAGGAAGTTCTATTTTACAGAAAGGGTGGTGGGGCTGTGGAACAGTCCACCTGCAGATAAAGACCATAAATGATTTCAAGCATGGCTGAGGCAGAGTGAAGGGTTAGGTTGATGTGCAGGTTGGTAGCAGTAGGGAGGGAAGAAGGGGGGTGACCAGGACAGATTAAACCCTGTAGGAACAAGAGGTCCTGGGGCAGATAGGGAACTCTGGGCAGACTAGATGGACGTTTGGCCTTTTTCTGCCATCATTGTCTATGTTTCTATATTTCTATGGAAGAAACACTTGAGTAGAGTGATATGCACTCAGAAAAATATGCTTGTTTCTGTGAAAGAAGCATTTCAGTAGAGGGATGTGCACTCACAGAAAAGCTTGCTCCTTCCATGAATAGGATCTGGGACATGCAAAAGAGGTTGTGCACTGGATCTGCTTGATTGATTATCTCCATGTTAGAGATTGTTCAGAAAAGATTGTCCTTTCAGATGAGGAGTATGTCTGATGTCACCTTTGAGAGCTGATGGGGCTGGGATCATTACCGAGTCCTGTAATCCATGTTCATTCCACATAGTGGTTGACCAGAAGAAGAATGGCATAGTGCTAATGTGCATTTTTATTGAACTTTGATTAAGTGAACCATTGCTGATCAGTATACTGCGCCCTGAGTGGAGGATTGCATTATTGGGAGCAAATGGTTCTCAGCGTTGGATCTTCACGGAGAGTAGTACCAGATATACATGGCCAAAAAGGATAAAGAAAAAAAACAGCTTTCATTTGCCCTCTAGGATTATTCAATTTTAACTACACAAGGGCAACAATTGTTTGCATATAGAGCACCACTATGGATTAATGCGCTGCCCAGTGATATCTCTTCCTTACCAAAATTGGGACCATTTAAAGCCACTCTTCATCAGCATCTTACAGTTCCTGTGACTGTTTCAACTGACATGACAGTACCTCAGCAATACTGAAACATCCTTATGTACTTACTTCTCCCCTTTTCTCTGCAAATGACCACTCTCACCCAAATGGCGCTGCCCTATTTCCTGTCTCCTTCCCCAATGCTTCTTTCACCATACCCCCTCACCCACCACCTTCTTTCCACTGTTTATCTTCACTTATCTGAACTTTAGTTCACCGAAATCTAATTATACCTACTTGACAAAGCACCTTGGGCTGCCTCCTTTTATTAGTTATTTTTGATTTCCTACCAATTCATAGTTTTAATTTTAGTTGCAATATTAATGTCATATTGTCATTTTAAATACTTTCTTGACAATATTTTATGTAATATCATCCGTTGCATGTCTGCCACTCTTCCCACTGATGTGGAACCTTTGTAAAAGAGCTGTTATGTGCTCAAAGGTATAGAAATCCGGGAATGAATAAATAAAATAAATAAAAGGATACCCCAAGGTATCTCAGAGCATCTTGTCCACTTTTCAGAGGTTGATGGAGAAAGCAGTGGGAGACATGAATCTCCTAGAAGTCATCATTTATCTGTGTGACCTTCTTGGGTTTCGTCACACTTTCAAGGAAAATGAGGCCTAATTCATAAAAGTGTTCAACCATTTGGATGAAGGTGGACTCAGACTTTCTCTGGGTAAGTGCCACTTCTTTTAGATGTCCATCAAGTATGTACTATAGGTCACATTGTGTCTTTTTTTTTTAATTATTATTTTTATGGTGATTTTTCTTTGTTTTTTTACTCCACTTGCCTGAGGCCCCAGCACATGGCCATGCATGCTTGTGAAGGCACTCACGCACACCGTGGCACCAGCTCAGCCCCTTCCACCCTCCCATCCTTGCCGCCTCCTCTGTGTACCCTTCCCTCTGGATCTCTGCCTGGTGGGAGCGGAACTCCGTGAGGGTGACAACCAACCCCCACCACCCTCAGGAGAGGAGAGCAGCCTACCAGCTCCACTCAATCCTGCTTCTCCCTCCCCCACCCACGCTGGCACCCCGATGACCTGAGGTCATTCCCAAACCCGTGTCGCCGGCGTAGCGCGAGGTAAGGCATCCAGCACCTCAACCCTCAGTGCCACCGGGATGGCACAGGTTACATTGTATCTAAGCAAAGAGTGAGTACTGATCACAACCAGGTCAAGGCCTTAGCCACATGGCCATACCCACGTAGCTTGAAGACAAAAAAGAAAGACAAACCTGCTTGTTCCTATTACAGTCAGATAACTTTCTGGCACCTGCTGAAATGGCAGGAGCAAGGCTGCCTTAAATGAAATAATCAAAGCCTTGATACAGGCCTCTGTTGTTTCTTTGCTAACTCATATAAACCCTATACTTTACATGAAGATGCCAGCAGGTACTGGTTGGGAGCTGTCTTATACCAGAAACATGACACACTAATGTTCCCAGTTGAATTTGCCAGCTGAAGTTTGAGCCCTGTTTAAGGAAGTTACCTCTTCATATTGGAGTTCTTTACCTTGAAATGGGTTCTTGTGGACCAATGTCATAAATTCCTGAATGGAGCCCAGTTCTTGATATGGACTGAGAATCTTCTGACTTATGTATGAACCACTGCCAAATTAGATGCTGTGGAACACTGATGGCTCACCATGTTGGCTGCTTACAACTTTAGCTTTCAACACCGGTCAAGCTGCACCACCATTGATGCCAATACTTTTTCCAGGAAACCCTATTCCACCAAGGAATCTTGGATAACTGTCTTTGAGCCTGGAGTGAAGGCTGTTATCTGTGTTTGTTATCTGTGCCAGATACTCACCCTTCTCCTGCAGATATAGATTGAATTGTTGATGCGATGGAGGTTCCCCTGATGCCATACCTGACTTGTACTATAAGTGTGCTACATCACAGCAAGCAGGCATGTAGCATGCTCAACAACTTGACCCAAGCCTTAACGAAGTGAGCAAAGCTCTGAATGAAGTCAAAGACACATCTCACATGAGGTGCAACCACCCTTACTTGCCATTAATGTTATGTGAATGGAGCAAGTTTAAGTTGAAAAATAGGTTATTGTACAGAATGACTCAGGGATCTATACCAGTTCCATGAAAATAACTTGTCCTGCCCACTAAGTTTTAACAAATTGCTTTGAAATTTCCCTATAATGATATGGGACACTTGGGAATTGATAAGATCCTGCAACGTACTGCTTAAGGTTCTACTGGCACAGAATGGGCCATGACGTTGAAAAACATTGCCAACAGTGTGGCATGTGCATATAGTGGAGGAATGAGAAAGAGAGCCGGGTCCTTTTTGAACATCACCAGCAGTGGTGATTTGGTTTGTATGACTTTCCTGTCCATTGAGCCACGCTGAAAAAAAAATAGCAAAGTACTGGTGCTAACAAATCACTTCACAAGGTACCCACAGGCTTATCCCACATAGGATCAGAAGGCATCTACTGTCATTGGCATGTCAAAGGTTAGAGCTGTGGTCTAGAAGTTAGAGCACTGGCTTGGAAACTGGGAGATCATGGGTTCAAACCTCCCCAGAGCCAAAATGTCACTGCATGACCTTGAGCAAGTCACTTACCCCCTCAGTGCTCTGGTCCATCCAGCTGTGAGAATGGGTAGAAGCAAACCCCACTGGAAATTAGATGTTGCACCTCAGGAGGGCTATCCTGGGTAAAAAACAAATTATAAAGTATAAAAATAAAAGTGTCTACAAACATCAAAGTACTCTGGAGAAGTACTTTTCACATTACGGCATTCCAAACTGATTTCCCAATGACCTAGGGCATGACTTTGAAAGCTGACAGATGAAGGAACTGTACAAACATAAGATAATCACCGATTCTCATAACACACTATACCACTTGTGAGGAGACCCACAAACTGAGAGGTTGAACATACATTGTTGGACATACTTGGAACTTTGGACCTAGCCTAAAAATCCCATTGAAGTCAGCAGAAATTTTTGTCCATGCCTACAATGGTACCGAGGACAAAGCAACTGGTTTTTCCCTTGATAACTAGTGCTTGGGAGAGATGCCCATCTCCTATAAATTTGGCTTTTGGAGTGTCCACAGCTGGGGCATTGCCAGAGATAGAATAAGATCTTGAGTACACCCATAAATTCTGAGAAGAACTACTGCTTGTCTTGAGCTGCTGCCTGCCAGAACAACACATCAAGCACAGGAAGGTATGACATGTTTTTGAGAGGCATTGCAACCAGAAAATTGAGTGCTGCTTCACAACCTGAGTGTCCCTGGTGAGCTTAAATGTGACAGGTGATGGAAGGGGGACCTGTATTCCATTGTTGAGCAAATACTGATTTGATGGTCTACCGTATAAAGCCTGAAAGTGGTAGGAGTCTTGTCAAAATCTTTCAATGCAATCACTTGCTTCCTATTGGACAGTTGTTGCTTGATGTTATCAGCCTCTCGCACATTACCAGCATGTAAACCTAAGACTAGGAGTGTGATCCAGCGGAGAAAGAATTGTGTCACTTGTCCTGAAAATGGCCTGTTGTAACTCCTGCAACACAAGCTGAAATGGAATCAGCCAGTTCAGGTCTAAGGAACAAAATGTAGAGTAACAGATCCCGAGGAGGATGTTTGCACAGTGCCTGTGACCCTGTGCCTAACATGCCATCCGTCAACTTTAACACCGATGTATAGCCTTTCATTCCACCTCACTAGATACACATGGTTAAGGATGCCCACATTGAGAAACATGCCATAAAGGTTTATATCTGCCTTAGCTCAGGCAGGTGGCTGTTCAGCTCTGTCCCCACCTACCATGACCGGCTACCACGTCTTTTGGTCCCAGTGGCTTGACTTTCTCATGGATTTCCTCACATGGTGGGGCCAGAGGAAGGAGGGCTGTCCTCCCCTCCAGAGCACAATCCTGAAGTGCACTGGGGAATGACTGGTGGTGCTGGCCAAAGGAAAGCAGGCTGGGATTCATTAAGCCCTTCTGACTGTCCATTTCTGTTTTTCTACCCAGTCACCTTGGCTGTGGCGACACACCAGTGCATGCATGTGTAGGTGTGCACATGCTGCAGAGTTGCAGCTCCCACCCTCCTAAGCTTTTCGGAGCCTGCACTACCTCTGGCCTCCACCAGGTGACAGTCAAAGGCTGAGATGGCTTGGATACCTCTCCCGGAAGAAGAGAGCAGTCCCTGTGACAATCAAATATCTACACGCCTGCCAACCCCCAGCAATCCAAGGTTGTTCCCGAACCTGAGTCGCCTGCACTGCGGCAGGTGAGACACAAACATTTCAGCCCTCTGCACCACTGGGCCAGGTTCACATTAAGAAACATGGAAAAAAAATCTGTGAAGGCCTTTGATGCTCTAGAAGAGCAATGTGGACTGTCATTACATCAACATATGACATCCCTAGTTTTGCCACCCTTTTTTTTTTTTATTTAAGAATTTTTTTGCCAGAAAAGTTGTTAGTAGCTATATTGGTCCTTGTACAAAAAGATTAATGAAGTGGATGATTTCATACCTTTTATTGGACCAGCAAGAGATTTAGAAAACACCAGCTTTCAGGCTATACAGAGCCCTTCATCAGACATAGCAGTCAGGTTCTACAGAAGACAAGCTTCTTCACTTAGGATAGAGAAATCTGTACAGAAATGTCTCTATCCTAAGTGAAGAAGCTTGTTTTCTGTAGAACCTGACTACTATGCCTGATGAAGGGGTCTGTGTAACCTGAAAGACGGAGTTTTGTAAATCTCTTCTTGGTCCAGTATAAAAGGTATCAAATCACCCACTTTGTTCATCTTTTTAGCCAGAAAAGGCCCACTGAGCTGAAACTAATTTCTAGGTGCATCTCAGGAGGACAGGGAAGCTATGACTTGCTTAGGGTCACCCAGTATGCAAGTTACAGTTGTGGGTTTCAGACCCACTCTGCTGGGTCTTCAGGGTCACAGCTTGGTGCTGCTGTTCAAACCAGCCCAGTCACATCCAGTCTCCACTCCCAGCCCCCAGGACTGAATGGCAGGGTAGAAAGTAAACTGGAGGGCATTGTGGACATTTGACTCCCTGCCAGAATTAGCAGGGGAGCCATGTGTCTGGTGAAACAGCAATTAAAAGTGGGCCATCTGCACACATGGAGTTCAGTGCTGGACTGTATCAATGGGTGCAGCTTCAGCTGGTAACTCAGCTCAATGGAGGCAATACCCACTCACTAGTCTGTAGTTTTACCATTTATTTTTTACGTATCAGCCAAAGGTCAACATTTTGTAGTTTTACTATTTCACCACTTCATCAGGACCAATGTTTTTTTTTATCTGTACAAGGGCATATATTGTAAAGACTGCATTAAACCAGAACACAAGTCTGATCTAGTGAAGGAATGACAGCATATTACTGTAAATTTACCTTTTAATTATAAACCACTACCAATTTAGGTAAACACCAAAAACTCACATCTCATAATCATACCATCTGAAGTCATGTAGAACAATCTTTACAGTTCAAAACTACCATCCTAAATCTATTCTGTACACATTCCTAAACATGTCTGATGCTATTTTATAGCTCTCCTGTAAATAACATTAAACATAAATGTCATTAGCAATCTACAATTTAGCTGTTCGCATTTGATCAAAAATCATTTTATTTTGACAGGCTACATACCTAGGATTCAAAGCATCCCTAGTCATTTATCTTCATAGCTTATTAATATCAACAGTCTCTGGAATAAATATACTTGCCTTCAACAACCTTGTTTACATTTTATTGCTATACTTGTTTTACAGTTTGAATAAAAGCATCCATCTGAATCCATGTTGTATGTCTCATTCTGTCTATTTAAGTCATCTAGTACTGCAATGTTAAAATACTGGGCTGACAGCAATTATATTGCTGGTGCATTTACTTTATAAAACCTCTGGCTACTTACTGGCCCTCACTACCTGGAAGGTAACATACAGGACCTTTTATACAGTGCAGTCATGTTCTTTGATACATCTTTGTTTTATATATATTTACTTCCCCCAACTGTGAATTATTGTACTTTTTCACACAGTAAATGCAGGAGCAGCACATTTAGAAATCCTTTACAGTACAGCTGCCTCAGTCCCATTCAGAAGTTTATTAAAATATTGTGTATCACGTCTTAGTGCTTTCTTAATTCTTTACCCCTTTATAAAAATATTCTATTGTGTCCCCAAATATTGTTTGGAATTAAAAACAGCTCAATTCCATTTGTAGTAGGTAAGTAAGTTAGCTTTTATTTTGTAAGTATGTATAACAAACCTCAATTTTGTTACATACACAATCGGATAAAATTAGTTCATTCTCTACATTTTGATACATTAGACAGAATTAAAAAGGTTCCACTCATTATTATATGTTCTAACATCTAAAGTACAGGTTTTATAAATACACATGTCTATCCTGGGATACTATAATTTACATACAAATTAGTCCATTCTTAATCAAATATTCCATTTTAATATATATGCTATTCTATGTGCAAAACTTGCAAGAGAGACCACCTTATTTGTTCTATTACAATTCAACACCTGTTCAAGATGTACTATCTTATTCAGTGAGTCACCATTTTGGAAGCACTGGTTAATATATTTTTCCCTTATGGTATTAAATATAGCACACTCAGAAATGAGATGTATACTAGATAATAAGGCATTATTACAACATAGGCAAACCTCCATTGAATAGATTCCTCGACTCCCTTTCCCCAATTTTTCAAATTCATCAAATCTTAATCTAGTTATTGCTTTTTGGTGCTTTTGATTTTCACATGTTAACAAATAAGTTTCCATTTCAAAGTTTTTTTTTATTCTTTTCAATGGGAAATTGTTCCATAAATCCCTTATTTTTGTAAAATCTGACTGAATTGATGTCTTTTATTCTTTGTAAAGCTTCTTGTACAGATTCTAATGGGTTTCTCAAACCTTCTGTATGCCCTAGGATATAATTATAAGTCATCCCAACTTTATTTAATTCTTGGTTTAATTTATTAAACCAATTTATATCAGAAATATTATCTCTTTTTACTGTATCCACCCAGCATTTGTAAATCAAACTTCCTCTAGGTGCAGTAATACATTTTTTTCCAATATGCTATATTTCTTTTTACTATTGTAGCTTGGATTGACAATGTTCCCATTTCTATTCTAGCTCCAGCTCCTGATGCTCCCATTGGTAATCCTAAGAGATTTTTCAGCTATTTATTTTGAATTATTTCTAGGGTTCCATGATTACACAAAAATCCCCACACTTCCGTACCATATAATATTTGAACATTCACTTTAGCTTTTAAACATCTATACTGGGCAATGAATGAATTTCCTCCCATACTATTTGCAAAGTGTCTAATTCCATTTAATGTTTTTAAGGCATTCTCATAGATTTTTTTCTGTTTTTTTCCACTTTAGGTTTTTGCAAAAAATAACACCTAAATAACAAAACTCACTAACTTCCTCTATCTCTAAATTCATAATCCTCCATTTATGTTTATTTTTATTTCCAAATACTACTATTTTTTCTTGTCTTGGTTCAAATTCATATCTAGTTTATTTAAAGTTTCTACTGTAGCTGCAATTGCTCTTCTTAAACCAAGAAGTATCTGAGATATTATTACCACATCATCTGCATATAATAATATTTGCACATTGGTATCATCTATTTTTGGTGCAAAGGTGTCCACTTCTTTCAGATTGTTCACTATCTTATCAATATATAAATTAAAGAGAGTTGGTGCCAAGATGCATCCTTGTTTTACTCCACATTTTACATCTATCTTTTCACTCGTATCACCGTTTTTATTATATCTTATAACCAAACTGTTCTCTTTCTGTAATAACATAATAATGTTTAACAGCTTGCTGTCCATTTGTAAGTCATTTAACATTTCCAGAGTGTTAGTCTGTTGACCGTATCAAAAACGGACTTAATATCAATGAATGCAGTATAGATCTTTCTATTCTTACCTCCTACATACTTCTCCAAAATATATCTGAGTGTAAATATCTGGTCAAAGGTGAAACACCCTTTGCAAAAAACAGCTTGAAATTATGAGATGATATTATTATTTTCCATCTATAGTAATATTCTATTTAAAATTAACATTGAGAAAATATTTTAATTAATATTTAACAAAGTTATTGGTCTATAATTTTCTGCAAGTGATGTGAAACCTTTTTTTGTGAATCAGTACTATTGCCCCATGTTCCAATCTTTGGGGAGTATCATATATTTTATTATATTTTTATATAGTTTTAGCAGTAGTTCTGCCCACCAGTCTATGTCCACTTGGTATAATTCTGCACCCATGTTATCTATTCCTGCTGCTTTATTTTTCTTTTGGTTTTGTATTTCCATCATTACTTCTTCTTTTGTAATTTCTATCCAGTTTGAGTTATCAGAATTGTCTATAGGAGTGAGTTCATATTTTAAGAACCTATCTTTGTTATCAAAGATTGACATATAATGTTGTCTCCATATTTCCTGAGGTATGACTGCCATTACATTGTACCTTATATCATCCATTCCATAAGCCACTAATTTCCAAAAATCACTACCATTCTTTTCTTGTATGGCAGTTTGTAGTTAACCCCATAGGTCGTAGTTATATTTTTTTATTTTTATTTTTTATCAGAACTTTATATTCAGCCTTTACATTTCAAACAACATGAAGTCTTCCTATATTATGACAATTGCAGTTTGTCCCAGCCTTAGAACTGCTCCAGAGGTGAAACAGTTAACTTCCATGCCATGCATGGAACTTAGAGCTCGAGCTCGGTTAGAAAAGCTCTGTCTGGATCATTTCAAACTGAAACTGTCAGATTCTTTACTCCGCCTCACTGAACAGTCGCTCCGGAGATTCCTCCTACTGCTCGGTTCATTTCTCGGTTTAAAAGTGTTTTTCTCAGTTAAATTCAACTGCAATTATAATTATTTTAACCGCAAACCGATCGGTTCAAGCTCTGTCTGTGGTATGTAAGTAATAGACAGGTTTATTCTGTGTGGAACTTGTAAATGTTTATCGGTTCGGTTTGAACTGATCAGGTCGTTTTAAAACTTTTTTTCTAAGTCATTTAAAGCTATTTAGAGTGCAGTTCCCAGTTCTTATTGGTTCTAAAAAAAACTGGATTTCATTACGTTTTTTTCCACGACCCGTGACACGGTTGGGAACTGATAAGGGTGTCTTGCCTGGCATTTGCCGGAAAAGGGCAAGTTTTTGGTTAAGCTGGCATTATGTCAGAAACCCAAGAAAAACCGGGCCCACTGGGTTTCAACACTGTAGTGTCTGTGGGAAACCTTTGCAAGGCTGCCCACACACTACATGTGTTTATTGTCTGGGGTTTGACCACCTCAATGCAGACTGCCAGATTTGTAAGAATTTCCTGCAGCTACCCTAGATAAGAGAGTTGGTAGGCTCAGGAATGAGAGGCCAAAAGTCTGCTGACCCGGATGGCCAGCCGGTTCGTTGCCAACCGAACTGGAGGAGTGCCCTCTGACCAGGCGAGACTTCCTGGGCAAGCGAAAAGCTGACTCAGTGGAGCCAGTTCCAGCAAAGAGAACTAGAAAATCAGCAGGTGTGAGTCAAAATTCCTTCTCCAACTGCTGCAGAGATAACCAAAGTGATCCAAATTGTCCAGTCGCTTTCCCGGTTCCGTCCGAACTGCCACTATCTGGCAAAAGGTCGGTTCGGCCGGTTCCACCGGATCAAGAATATGATATAGAGGAGTTTTATGAACCAGAGGAGGGGGAGGATGATTATGAACAGTGTGAATGTGATTTTGAAAGTCTGGATGTGCCCATTGAACCGGACATCTCCCCAGACAGACCTTTAGGAGAGTCTCCCCCTAGGCTTTCTGAGTCCCCTTCTCATTTCCTGTTTTATAAAAAAGTTGCTGAAACCCTCCAGCTCCCTTTGGAGGAAGCTGTGGATGAGCAAGAGGAGCCTGACTTTGTGGAGATGATGGATATCCCAGAGTCCAGGAGATTGTCTGTTCCTTTACATAAATCCTTCAGGAAACAAACAATAAAAATTTTAAAAGCTCCTAATTCTGTGCCTCCTGTGGATAAAAAGATGGACAGGAGGTACACCTTGTCAGGTCCTGATACAGATTTTCTTTCACAGCAATGCAGCCATGTTGGGGTAGTTCAGGCTGCAGCCTGTGATAAGGCTAATATTCCCCTGGCTTCACATCCTCCTGACAAGGACTCCAGGAAGATTGATGCCTAGGCTAAAAACAATACATGGCGCTCCTTGGGACTCAGACAGGCAAATTATATGGCCTATGTTGCAAGGTACCAGAAATCTAGATGGGATACTGTCATGGCCTTATCCAAACAGGCCCCTGGCCAGCTTGCCAAGGAGCTGGAACAGGTGGCTGCTGATGGTATTGAGGCATCTAAGGTGCAATTCCATGCTGCAGTGAATTCTAATGATGTATCCTCTAGAGTCATGGCTACATCTGTGGCTTTTCGTAGGTTGGCTTGGCTCAGGTGTACTAGTCTGTCACAGGATACCCAGTCTAAGGCCATGGATTTTCCTGTGGTGGGAAATTCTCTGTTTGGGGAGCAGACAGAGAATTATATGAAGAAAAATGGATGAATATAGAACCACTTATAGGAGTGCACAAGCCAAGGAACGGCAAGCCACTCCTCAGAGACAGCCCCCAGGGTAGAGGCGAGCCTTTTCACAGACCTTTTACCAAACCCAGGCCTCCTCTTCAGCTTCGTTCAGAGGGTTCTTCAGAGGAGAGGCAGGCGGGGTATGAGCAGGCCTGCTCCCACCCCTCAGCCTAAAGCCCTGCCAAACAGGCACCCTGATGGGATGCCCAGGGCTGATTCTCCATTACCTGTAGGGGCAGGCTGACTTACTTCGTCCAGGACTGGGAGTCTTTAACTTCAGACAAGTGGGTCCTGGGTAGTAAGCCAGGGTCTAGTTCTCAGCTTCAAAAATTTCCAAAGATGAGAATCAGATCTTTCCACCTGCAAATCCTCTAGAGACTCTTGCTTTGGAAACAGAAGTCTCAACCCTCCTGGCTCTCAGAGCAGTAGAAGGTTTCTCCCTACACCTGGGCAAGGGACTGTACTCAGGTACTTCCTTACCCCAAAAGACAGGAGAATGGCCCATCCTGGACCTAAGATATCTGAACAAGCACCTTTTAAAACCAAAATTCGAAATGGTGACTCTGGGAATGATTTTACCCTCCCTAAGGCCAGGGGACTGACTAGCTTCCCTGGACCTCAAGGATGCCTACTTCCATGTTCTTATCAGAAGCTCCCACCGAAAGTACCTCAGATTCCAACTGCCCTCAGGCCATTATCAGTTCAGAGTGATGCCCTTTGGCCTTACCTCTGCCCCAAGGGTATTCACAAAATGCCTGGCAGTAGCAGTTGCTCATTTAAGAAGGCAAAAGATTGCCATCTTTCCCTACCTAGATGACTGGCTCATTGTAGGTCAGTCTCCAGACCAGGTCAAATCACACCTGCAGGTTACCCAGCAGCTGCTTACCTCTCTAGGCTTTCTTCTCAATCTTCCAAAGTCAGTTTTAGAACCTGTCCAGGTACTCACCTTCATGAGGCAGAGAACTGGACACAAGGCAGAGCCAGAGCCTTCCTTCCCTAGAAGGGTAAGGACCCTGGTGGGCCTAGCCTCCTCCTTCACCCTGCAGGTCTCTCGACCAGCAAGGCATTCTACAGCTCTAGGACACATGGCTGCTTCCACAGCCATAGTGCAGGAGCAAGATTTCAGATGAGGGACATTCAGTTCCATTTGAGAGCCTTTTGGTCTCAAAGAAGAGATCCCTATCAAGTTGATCCCAGTAACTTGAACCCTGATCCAGGCCCTTCAGTGGTGGCAGGATCAGAGCAATCTGAGACAAGGGTTCCTTTCATCCCTCTATCTCACTCCTTGACCCTTACTACAGATGTGTCCTTTTGGGATGGGGAGCTCACATGGCGACCTCTCCACCCAGGGATTGTGGTCCCTCAGGAATCTCTGCTCCACATCAATCTGTTGGAACTCAGAGCTGTTTTCTAGCACTTCAGGTTTTTCTGCATCTGTTCAGAACAAAGTGGTACAGGTCAGAACAGACAACACCACTACAATGTGGTACATCAACAAACAAGGGGCACTCGGTCTTGGCCTTATGCACAGGCAATGAAGTTGTGGTCTCTGGCTTATTCCCTGAACACCTCCCTCATAGCAGTTCACCTCCCAGGCAAGGACAATGTCTTGGCAGATGCTCTCAGCAGGATTTCCCAGGGCCATCACGAATGGTCATTGGATCCTCGAGTACTGGGGATAGTTTTTGCCAGGTGGGGCACCCCTCAGATAGATCTTTTTGCAGCCCCAGACAATCATCAACTTCCACTTTTTTGTTGCAGGCCCCCAGTGTTGGGTTCAGTCCCCCTGGATGCCTTCCTCCTCGATTGGGAAGAGAAGTTTCTCTATGCCTTCCCCCCTTCCCTCTCCTGTTCAAGGTGCTAGTCAAAATCAGATCTCAGCCCTGCAAGATGATTCTGATTGCTCCAGGTTGGGCCAGACAGCCCTGGTACCCTCTCCTTCTGTCCTTAGCAGTCCATCTTCCCCTGTGTCTCCCCAGGAACCACAATTTGTTAACCTGTGCCCAGGGGAGAGTTTGGTATCCGAATCTCAAATCCCTCAACCTTAAGGCCTGGCTCTTGAGGAGTTAGAGTTTGCTGACCTACACCTTTCTCAAGGTGTTCTCAAAATTTGGAAAGCTTCTAGGAAGCCTTCCACTAGGGCTACTTATAACTCTAAATGGAAAAGGTTTTCCATATGGTGCTCTGGGAAGCATATTTCCCCAGAATCTGCTGATTTGCCCACTGTTTTGGACTATATGGTCCATCTTAATTCTTTGGGACTGAGACCAGCTACCCTGAAAGTGCATTTGGCAGCTGTCTCTGCTTTTATTTCAGCAGGGAAGCCCTCTTCTCTCTCTGCTCACCCTGTATTTTCCAAGTTTTTCAGGGGATTGCTTCATACCGATCCACCATTCAGGGTCCCTGCCCCTGCCTGGGATCTTAATGTTTGCATTGCTCAGCTGATGCAACCCCCCTTTGAACCTCTGTCTTCGGCAGAGCTTAAGTACTTGACTTGGAAAACTGTGTTTCTAGTAGCCATCACTTCTGCCAGGCGCATAAGTGAGTTGCAAGCTTTGTCAGTGGAGACTGACTTTATTTCCTTTCACAGGGATAAGGTAGTCCTCAGGACTAACAGGAAGTTTTTGCCTAAGGTGGTTTCAGATTTCCACCTTAATCAATCTATTTCTCTTCAGTATTCTTCACTGACCATTCCTCCTCTGGTGAGAGGAGGCTGCACAACAGATGTTAGAGGGCCCTTAGTTACTACATAGGCGTGCCAAGGGTTACAGGTTTGACTCCCTCCAACTCTTTCTCACTTATGGTGAGGTTGGGATAGGGAAACCTGCCACTAAGAGATCCATTGCCAGGTGGATTGTCTCTTGTATCCAATTTTGCTATCAGAAACTGGGTAAGGTTCCCCCTTCAGGCCTGAGGGCTCACTCTACCAGAGGTACAACTGCGTCCCTAGCTGCGGCCAGGGACATCCCTATCTTAGAGATATGTCAAGCAGCTACTTGGAAAACAGTACATTCTTTCACTAAGCATTACTCCTGACATTCAGGCCAGGAGGATGTTCGATTTGGCACAGCTGTGCTTCAGAGCCTATTTCCAAGTAGGTTCTGTCCCTCCTCCATGGAGGTACTGCTGTGTAGTCTGCAATTGTCATAATATAGCAAGACTTCATGTTGTTTGAAGAAAAAATTTCTCACCTTAGTAATGTTGTTTCTTCGAATGGAGTCTTGCTATATTATGACCTCCCCCCCAGCCTGCCCCTCTCAGAACTTCTACTTTAGGGATGGGGTGGGCAGCCCAGTGTTGGCACTTTTTGATGCCCATCTTGTGTTTTCCACCCCTTCTTTTTGGGGTGTTTGGGTGTTGTGTTTTATTTTATCTTATCTTATCTTATCTTATCTTGTTTTCTGGTTCCCTGACTTGAGTCTTGATGTTGGGACCAGGAAAATGTGTTAATACTTAAGTAGCCAGTTGGCTAGTGTAGGTTACAGCTTCCACACAGAACCTTAGTGAGTTTTGCTCGTAAAGATCTGACAGTTTCAGTTTGAAATGATCCAGACAGGGCTTTTCTAACCGAGCTTGCGCTCTAAGTTCCATGCATGGGCATGGAAGTTAACTCTTTCACCTCCAGAGCAGTTCTAAGGCTGGGACAAACTGCAATTGTCATAATATAGCAAGACTCCATTAGAAGAAACAACATTACTAAGGTGAGTAATTTTTTCTTCTTAAGGCTTTTCAGTCTTCCACATTATTCATTTTAGTTATTCTTCTGCCAATTTGGTGTATTAATTTTTTCATTTTTATACATTCGCCATCATACCAGTTAGCTCCAAAAAAAGTCTCTTACTCTGTAAACAAATTCTCTTTTTGTCTATCTGATAGATCTAAGTTCAAACTATTTCTTAATGTTGTCATACATTTCTGTTTTAGTCCATCTATTTCTTCTCAGTTAATATAACCTTTCAATTGTTCCATATTCACTTTGTTCCACTGAATTCTCTTATTCCTTCTTATCTCCATATTCTGATCTGTCCAGCATCTTTTATACAGACGTTCCTTAGATATTTCAACAGGGCATTCTAAATAGACCCGAATAGGTCTATGATCTCTGTCCCAATTATTAATAATTTCCATTTTTTTATTATTTTTATATGAATACAATTACATAATCCAGTAAATTCATTCCACTTGAGTAAACAAATGTACACAATCCAGTTTTGTCACTATTGCATTTCCCATTTAAGATGTGTAAGTTCAATTTACATAATTCTGTTAGGAAAATATTTCCTGCCCTACTCTTTTTTGTGTCACATGAATTTCTAATAGTGATTGCAAGTATATCATCCAAGTTTCAATTATTTTCTTTATCTTCTTGTTCTTTACCTAGTCTTAATTTATAATCCCCAGATGCAATTAACATAATGCCTGGAAATTGGGACTGTAGTTGTTCTATTACTTCGGCATTCCTTTTTTTTGGTGTATGTTATCTATTTATCCCCCTAGCGACCCTCACATACCTCTCCTTCAGGCCAGTTGCCAAGGACACTCACCTCTCACTCATCTCCACCACTGATCCCGACCCCACATCATAGCCACCACAGGGTAACCTGATGTAACCCTTGCAGCAGGTGGGTCCTTCTCTTCCAAGTAGAAATGGTCTATCAGCCCAGGTATTGGCCCTGGGTGCTGCTGTGGTTGGGTCGGCTGTCGTAGAGCTCGAGGGGGCACTGGTCCAGGTGGCCATCATCCAGTAGGAGAGAGACACCATTTTCAGTTTTTCCCTCCGATTTCCCCTAGTTGTGCTGCCTCTGAGCTTCCCCTGATCTCCACTGGGGGCTGCTACAGAGCAACACCGATCCTCAACCCACCCCAGGAGAGGAAAGGAGAGCAGTACCCCGGACGCTTAGTCCTACTCCTTCCTCTGCTGACCCTCTGGCACCCGAGTCCATTCCCGAACCCAGATCACCAGTGTAGTGTGAGGTAAGGCACCAGTGCCTCAACCCTCTCGGCATACTTTTTGATGCATCCCATAATGGGTGACTCAGTAGTATCTGGAGGAAAATACACATTCATCAACAACCATTTTTCCCTATTTTCACATATTACTTCTATAACTAGAATGTTAAAATTAGCATCATTCCACATGCATTTGCATACTAGACCAGGTATCATTTTTATAAATGTACTGATTCCACCTGCAGGTCTCCCAAATTTACTTGTTTTCCTTGCTGAAATGTGTCACCCTTGATAACCTTCCAGGTGGCAATCATCTAGTGTACTTGCCCAAGTCTCCTGTAGCATAATTATGTGCATTTCATTTAGGAACTTTAACAGTCCATTATCTTTAAACTTTCCCACAGCCCTGGCTATATTCTAGCTTAAAATACACATTTTGTTCTCTTGTGACATTTTCCCAATTTCCCAGTCATTCTTTGTCTAAGGTATCCTCTATCACATACAGTACAATTTCCTCTTCCTCTTTACTTACATCAGTACTTTCATGACTACTTCCATTTTCACCTGATAGCACAAGATTTCGTGTTTCTTCCAAAATTACACTATTATTTATTTTAGGGCCCTTTTGAAGCAACCTCTTACTGTTTTTCTGTATTCAGGCTCTGCTATCAGTGTATATTCACTCATTACTGGTTTCATGTAATGAGATATTCTTTGCTGAATTTTTCCATTTGGTTTTATTGTTTTACAATTTTCAGTAGTTCCTTTATTGGATTTACCATCTCTTTTATTTAATTCCTCCTCTAGTATGGTGGCATTTGCTTTTATTCCTATCTCTTAAAGCTGTTCTTTAGCCTCAAGCAAATTTCTCCTAATGTTTTGGTTTTTTTACTTCCAAACTGATCCATCCTTTTTCTTCCCCCTGTGGTATCTATAGGTAGAACCTATATCATTCATTCCATGCAAATTTGTTTCCCATAATACCTTTACACACATTATATACAGCAAGTTTCAAAGTTACATAATTTTCATTTTTTGCTCTAGGAATACCTTTCAGGAATACTGTTGATAGTTTTTCTCCTTTTTCTATTTGATTTTCTTTCCCCTGTATTTCAGGACTCTGTTCATTGTTAGTCTTATCTATTATTTTGTCTATCTTACTCTGTTTTTGTTCTTTTACTATATATTCTTCAACTATCTTGTATCGTTTAATTATGCCTTCTTCCTCGATTTCTATAATTTTCTCATTTTTATTAGCAATTTAGCTTTTTCTTTGTCTTTCTCCTCATTTTGACCTTTATTAATATGCAATCCTACTCCATCAGTCCTTTGTTTTTTTAACTCCTATCCTTTTCAGTATTTCTATTTTGCTTCTTCTTCTTCTTCTGTAGGTTTTGAATTAGCTGTTCTGTTTATTCTGCTTCTTTGTTCCCCACTTCTATTGCTGTTGCCCTTATTCTATCTTGATTTTTCTTTACTTCATCCTTTCCTTTCCTTCATCTCTTCAGTATTTATAGTATTGTCTTTTCCACCTTCTTTAGACATCTGTGTACTAATCAGTGTTATAAAGTTAATTAGTAGTTCATTATTTAAAAGAATCCCATTCCTTATTTCCTTTAATATTTCAATGATTGATCTATCCTTTTGTTCACTTTCTTTTACTTAACTGTTTTCATTTTCCACTGTCGCTTGTCTTTCTTTCCTTTCCCCTTCTAAACTATCCTGAATTATATGTGCTATATCTGGGGGAAGCGGGTTGGGGATCTAGTTTGGGTCTCAGCATATATAGGGTGAGAAAGGCCCCAAAATCACCAAGAAATGAAGTGCTAGGGCACTGGTGCGAGACATCTCTAACACTTTTATCCCTTTTTGTTATGTCTAGGTTAATATCTTGCACTTGTGTCTCACATTGTCCATTGTGATTTATTTTATCTTCACTTTGTTTATTTCCTTTACTGTTCATACAACAGTTTGATGTATATTATGTACCTTCACTACTGTTTGTTCTTGTTGATTACCGTGCTCTATCCCTTCCCTGCCTGACGTTGTTTTGTCAAATTCTGTTTCTAACATTCTGATAGATCTCATTAAAGGGTGCTCATTTACAATTAACTGCTGCTGGTTTTCTGGGCAGATTTTTATCGGTGATGAGCTCAAAGGAGGTAAGGACGAACTTTGAATCCTTATCACCTCCTGTTTCCCAAGATTAATTTGGCTCCCTGAGGCCAAAATATAGCTGGTTATCTTTTGTTCAGTTTTCATTATCTTTCCTTCTACATTTTTCTTTTTATTCATTTTCTGATTTTTGTAGCATATGGAGTTTTCAGTCAGTTTCTTTTTACATAGTCTAGTCATCATTATTCTTTAACCCTTTACTTATATCAATAAGTAGATCATACTCAACAATCAATTAATTATTCCACATGACTTAACTTTGTTAAAAACCTGTACCCAAATATCCAAATATCTGAATAAATTCAAAAATCAAAATACAATTTGCAAGTTACAATTTTACATGTCAGACAAGCCTAGTTCATATAAAACTTAAAGTTATCAAGTTATCTAATTATGTGGGAGTTTATCAAATCCGGGGCATCCAGGGTGCTGTTCCTCCTGGGAGCGCTTCTTTAATATCTTAAATGCCTTCTCAATTTTTATCTTTGTTCTCTTAAGTCACTACACCATTACAGGGGGTGCCTTAGATTCCACCCATTTTCCAGCATCCCTTGCAATGTCTAAAATAAAAATTAAAAACTGCAATAAAAACTCCTCTTCAAATCCTTTCTCTCTTATCCCCTTTTATTTTAAAACCACTCTATATGTAAAACTGATTATATCTGAATGTTTAAAGATACGGGAGTAAGTTACCTGCTACCAGGAGCCAGAAAACCTTTCCTCTTGCCCCTATACAGACTGTCTCCATTATACAGCTTCTGTAATTCTTGTGTTCTCTGTACTTTCTCAGAGGTTCCTTTTTAAAACTCCACTTGTGACTGGGTTTTTCCCAAATACTCACCAGCATCTATCAGAAAAAATGCATAAAATAATGGCCACCTGCTATAACATTTCACCTTGATGAAATAGAGCTGGCCACAATTGATATATTTGTTACCTTGCACTCCGCATCTTTTCTGTGTCAAGAAACAGCTAAGGTCCTTTCCTTTTGTGTGCTGCATGTTGCAAATGCACACTGCAATTGCATTGTAACTCTGAAAACCAGAGTCAACAAGCAGCTACAAATGGCTTACAAGTGGCTACAAATGGCTAAAAAGATGCTACTCATCTACAAGCGGCTACAAACTGCTAAAAAGATGCCACTCATGCACAGAGGGAGACAGGTATCTAGTAACTGGTAGCAGGAAATCGGGATTTAAATTTAATGGGTCAGTTACGTGTTGCTGCGCAAAGATGTATTGTGACATGGGCTGAGATCTACACACCTAGAAAAGATTAACTTAAAGTGATATGATACTACCTTATTAACCTTGTTATGCCTAGCTGTTCCTTATATATATTAAACATATATTAAATACTATGTGGAAAATTTTTGAGAAGCACAAAGGTAAATACAGGCAAGCACCAAAATAAACACCCAGTCGTAGCAATTATCACTCCTACCCTTATTTCCCGGTAGTATTAGCCCCAGTACCCTGTAGAAGTCCATATAGTCCAAACACTGACTTTTCTCCTGCTTTTTCTCGGGTCTCTTTCAGTGAGCTTAATGCTCATTCAGTTCAGCTCAGCCCAGTAAGTCGGCAAATCGTTAAACTCATTAAGTGCAGCACTTTGTGCCCTCTGCAATCACCTCTTCCTGTAGCAGTCAGAAGTCACACAGTCACCATACAGATGGTCTTCCCACTTCCAAAAATCTCTGTATAGAGCTACTGACACACTTTTTCCTCTCTCTCCACCTCTTTGCCTCTCCATCTCTTTTCCCCTGCAACTCCCTTCTTCATACCCGCCCGAAGGTCCCTTCTCCTGCTGAACTGCTGCCTACTCCTCCACCGTCAGGACCCTCCAACAACCTGCAGCTGGAGGAAAATAAGAAGAGAGATCAAAGGAGAAATCCAAGAAACTGCACAAGTCAGTCTGGAAAGTACTCTAAATAGAAACTGCTGAGGCAACAATGGCATACCTTTTCTAAGCCTTTCTAAAAGCCTTTAGAGCACCTGCTTCTGTCCCCTTCTCCTCAGTTGACATAGCATACAGTGGCCATCTTTGATCCCATTTGTATTCAAATGCTGCAGATTTTAATCCCTCAGTATTTCACACTGCTAGTTTGTTAACCTCACAAATTTATGAAACATCATTCTAAAAATGGAATAATATAGTGTTTTTACCTGCCTTACAGTGTTTTAGCTATTTGTGGGGTGCTAGCTGCTCAGATTGCAATCCATAAATATGGATGTGATTGTCATGGTAATACAAAAGCGTGCCAAGCAGCCGCACATGCAGAGAAGCACAAAATCCACCATTGTGAAATTCGGTTTCCATCATTTCCCCCTTTGATAACCCAATTCATTTTTCCACAACCCTTTCTGTGAAGTACTTTCTGAAATTCCTTTTAAATCATTTCCCTACCAGTCTCCACACACGACCCTTTGTCACTGTGTTGTCATTTTTGTTGAACAGAACCCAGCTATCAACCTTGTTAATTCCCCTTAGGAATCTATAAGTTTCAATCATGTCTCCCCTTTCTATTCTCTCCTCCAAGATGACTGTATATGTCCAGATTTGCCAGCCTTTCCTCATATGATTTTCCTTGCTGTCCATGAATCATTTTAGTTATGTTACATTGTTTGACTTTTACTCTATCCCTAGTTATCGTTAAATGAAGATTCCAAAACTGTGCACAGTTAACTAGGTAGGGTGTAACTAGGGACTTATGTAAGGACAATATCACATCTCTATTCCTGCTTTCAAATCCCCTATAGTACCTGTACAACCCATTATCTTAGTAGCTCTACTGTATGTTTTGTTGCACCAATTAGATGTTATAAGGTTAGTACTTATAATAACACCCATGTCTCTTTCCTTTGTGGGCTTGGCAATTTGTACCCCTCCAATGCAATAATTTGTACATGGAGTTTTTTTTTCCTAGTATGCGTTACTTTACAGTTCTTTGCATTACATTTCAACTGCCAGATTTTTGACACTCTCCAGCTTCTATATGTCCTCTTTTATTTCCCTAAACCTTTTCTTGCTATCTACTATTCCACACTTCATGTCATTTGCAAAAAGACACATTTTGCTATGCATTCCTTCCTCAACTTTGCTAATATGATTGTTGAATAGGGCCAGACACAGCATCGAACCCTGTGACACCTCACTTGTAACAGATCTGCCTACTGGTTGGTTCACCCATGCCGCAGTGACATTCAAACTGCTGACATAAATCACAGCACCAGCAATCTGCTGATAGCTGCTATGACAATTTTCCATCCAGCAGTATGCTTGACCTATGTTGCAGGGGACTTTGCCCCTTGCCCCCACATGTATTAATATAATCGACTTCAGGTCCTGGCATCTAGGGAGAAGGTGCTGTCTGTGAAGTAATGCCATAACACAACTCACCAAAAAATCAAACTCATGAAGGAAGCCTGTGGCAGCATTCCTTCACTAACATCACAGTGACAATATTGAGTCACCGTACTAATGGACTACCCTACTGATTTGACTCCATTCATACCACCCTCTGATTTCAATCCCTTATCCAGCTCCCACTCCACTTAGTGAGCCCCTGGTGGCTGGGGAGGAACCTGGGATAACAATGACCTGTGTGCACTGGACAGGTTGCATCTGAGCAAAAAGGGTACCAGGGACCTGAAGGGCAAGCTGGAGGAATCCATGGGGAACAATTTCAGTTTAAACTGATGGGGAAGGAGGAAGCAGGGTGCACAGCATTCTTAGTCACCTGGTGGAGAAGGCTGATAGGCCTCCCTCCAATCAGGAGCATGGGGAGGAGTTAGATGAGGTGGGTGGAGGTTGGGGTGATTGAGGGAGGAGGAGGGTGTTGGAGCAGATCAGGATCAGGAGAGGTCCTAAGTTACAGTGGTGGGTGGGTGGGTGCCAGAAGCCTGGGAAACAAGATGGCAGAATTGCAGTCACTGATGGCTGAGGGAGATGTGGACATATTAGTCACCAAAGAGATGTGGACCTCACAAAACCACAACTGGGACTTCTAAGTTTCTGGATACAAACTGTACAGAAAGGATAGGTGGATGGTGTGTGTGGGGGGTGACCCTATACATAAAGGAAGGGATAACTTGTATCAGAGAGAAAGAGGCAGAGGGTAAGACTGAAGTGTTGTGGGTACAGATACAATCCAATAAGGGGAGGAAACTATGGATTGGTGTGGTCTGCAGCCCACCTTCTCAGGAAGATTAGTTGGACTGGGTACTAGGGTCTCAAATTATGGAAATGGACAGTAAGGGGGATGTAGTAAATAATGGGGGATTTTAATCTACCTGGTATGGACTGGAAAATCCCAGATACCACCTGCACTAGGGAGAAAGTACTGCTGGATGCATTTCAGAGAGGTTTCCTTGCTCAGGGTGTCATGGAATCAACTAGGGAGAGGACTGTACTGGACCTGGTACTGTCCAACTGTGAGCATAGTTAGGATGTGAAAGTGGAATTACCACTTGCAGGTAATAACCACCACATGGTGTGGTTCCACCCAGACATGGGCAGGGGGATGGTCAGAACCAGGACAAGGGTTTTGAACTTTAAGAAGGCTGAGTTTGGTAGAATGGGTGATATTCTAGTAAGATACCTTGCTGAGATCAGAAGATCAGATGTGAGATGGATATGGAACAGAAAAGGGAAATAATAAAGGAGGGACTGATGGAGGCCACTAATGAATGTGCCAAAATCAAAAGTAAGAAAACTAAGGTAAAAAAGTCCAGCTGGTTCAGCAAGGAGGTGGTAAAAGCTGTAGGTAACAAGAGGGCAGCCTTCCAGAACTGCAAATGTACTCAGAAAGGTGACAGCTGACTTACTCTGCTAGTCAAGGGAGGTGAGCAGAACAGTTAAGGTTGCAAAGGCTACAAGGGCAGTGCAGCTAGCACAGGGGGTAAAAACAGGGGAGAAGGCCTTTTTCCAATATAATATAAAAGGGGGAAAAGGAACTTCAAGAATGTAATAGATTAAAAAAGGAGGGTGGTTTGGCTGAGGGTAGTGAAAAGAAAGTGGAGGTACTTCTGTTCAGTCTTCATTAAAGAGAAGGATTGGACCAGTGCCACAAGGAAGCAGAGAGTTGGGAACTGGGATGGGGGAAGTCACAGATAGCATCATTCAAGCTGATGGGTTACTTAAGAAGCTAAGGGGCCCTGAAGGTGAATAAATCCCCAGGGCCAGGTGGCGTCCACTCAAGGGTCTTAAGGGAACTGGTGAAGGCTCTGGCGAACCCTCTGGCAGACATGTTTAACACCTCTCTGGAGTCAGGGATCATGTCCTGGGATTGGAGAATTGCACATGTGGTGCCTCTTCATAAAAGTGGGCTAAAGGATGAATCAGGAAACTACTGTATAGGCCAGTCAGCCTGACCTCAATAGTGGAAAAGCTGACAGAGATCATCCTGAAAGAGAGATTGGTGAGCTTTCTGGAGGATAATGGGCTTCTGGATGTGAGGCAGCATGGGTTTATTTCGGGGAGGTCCTGCCAGACTGACCTAACTAACTTCTTTGACTGAGTCACCATGACAATGGACAAGGGCCTGGTGGTTGTTGTCTTATATCTGAACTTCAGCAAGGCCTTTAACTCTGTACCTCACAGGAGACTGATCAGGACACTAGAAGACCTGGGGAGGGGGGCTAAGCTTGTAGGGTGGGTCACAAGATGGCTACAGGACAGAAGCCAAAAGGTGGTAACTGGGGGGGATTCTCAGAAGCTAGGACTGTGCCCAGTGGGTCCCACAGGGCTCTATTTGGTCCGGTGTTGTCTAACATATTCATAAGTGACATCGCAGATGGAATCAAGGGTAAGCTCTGCCTGTTCACAGATGACACAAAGCTCTGTGGGAGGGTGGACACGGAAGAGGGGAGACAGAACTCAGGCAAGACCTGGCTAGACTAGAGAAATCATCTGGCATTTGGCTGAAGTTCAATACTAAAAATTGTAAAGTTATGCACTTGATGCTGAAAAACCCAGGGAACAAATACTGGTTAGGTGGTGTGCAGGTAATCAGGTCAGAGGAAGAAAAGGACCTGGGTGCAATTATGATGAGAGATCTGAAACACTCCGCATACTGCAGAAAAGCTGCAGCCAAAGCAGATTGGATACTGGGCTGCATAACCAGGGGAAATGCCAGCAGGAAAGCGGTGGTCATTCTGCCATTCTGTCACTGTGGAGGTCTTTAGTGAGACTGCAACTAGAGTACAGTGTGCAATATTGGTGTCCTTATCATAAGAAGGATATCAACTTTGTCCAGAGAATGGCAACCAGGAAGATCTAGGGCCAGCAAGGCAACAATTATGAGGAGAAGCTCAGGCTCTGGCAGCTCAACATCCTCTCTTAAGGACAGAAGGGGAGGACATAATTGAAACCTTCAAGTACTTTAAAGTATGAACAGGGTGAGCACGGAGAGCCTTTTCAACCTTAGTAGAACTAAGACCACTTGGGGTAACAGCCTAAAGCTGGTGGGGGGAAGGCTCAAGAGGGAGATGAGGAGGCACTTTTTCACCAAGAGGATGGTGGCTAAGTGGAATGAGTTGTGAGCAGCTTCAAGAGAGGTTGGGAGAGGGGGAAGAGAGAGGGGAAGGGGCATTTGAGAGGGGTCAAGGGGGATATGGGAAGGGGGCAGTTCCTTTTGAAATGGAGTGGGAACTACACACTCAAGTAGACTAGATAGACCACCAATTGACCAGCCTGCTATAAATAAACTTATGATGATGATGATGATGATGATGATGTTGAAGTAAACTAGATAGACCGTAAGGCCTTTATTTGCTGGCACATTGGTATGCTTGTATGTTCGTATCTCTACACTCACATCCTCTAGCTTCTTTAAAAGTCTCCTGTGTGGCCCAGAATCAAAGGTGTTGCCAAAGTCTAGATATACCATGTCTACTGCTTGCCCCTTGTCCACACCAACAAATTTGTCTACAGGATCTGCCCATCACAAATCCATGCTAATTGTTGTCTTGTTGTCCATTTGGCTCAAGGTATTCAACTACAGTACCTGTTCTTTTACAGTTGTTTTTAAGAGTTTACCAACCATAGAGGTCAGACTAATCAGTCTGTAATATGCCGAGAAAATGTGATTTTAGTGGTGTCTGTGGATGTATGTTGCTGGCTGTAAAATACTTGCACGCTGCAGAGGATCCTTCTCTTTTAGATACAGCTGACTGGTGCTGGTGGGTACTGGAGTACTTCTGGAGAGGAATTAGGCCCTAGGACAATGATTACAAGATTATTTTTTTTTTTGCCACTGTGGAATGGCATGCCTTCAGATGGCATTGGGAAGGACAGCAGATATGATAATTAAGCAGACAATATAATTTGATATACTATGATGATACAGTATGTGAGAAAAGGATATAATGTAATATAAGATGATAATATTTTAAAAGATCCTGTAATTTGATCCGATGTATGAAAAGATACTGTAATTTGATCTGATATGATACATGAGAAGATAATATAATGCAAGTGGTGCCAATGGGAGGAGAATAGGAAGAAGTACCTGGAGCTAACAAAAATAGCCAGCAGGAAAGTGAGAGAGGCCAAGATGGAGATGGAACTCTGTCTGGCAAAGGGAGCGAAGCAAGAGAACAAGGTACTCTTCAGGTACATCTGGGAGAAGCGTAAGGTCAAAGGGGGTATTGTGATACTGAAGAGTAAGGAAGGATGGAAGGAGGGGTAGAAAGGGAATGCGGAGATACTGAAGAAATATTTTTGTTCAAGGAGAGGCCATAGCCAGAATATGGGGTTAAGAGGGGAAGGGAGGAGAGCAAGGGCTCAAGTGGCACATTCAGAATAATGGAGAAAAGGGTGCTGGAAAAGCTTACAGGGTTGAAAGTAAATAAATCTATGGGACCTAATGGCTTACACCCAAGGATGCTGATGGAGGTAATAGAAATGATAGCAGGGCCACTTGCAGACATATTCAACTGCTAGCTGGCCACAGGGTTGTCCCTAGGGACTGGAGGACAGTGGTCCCTCAACACAGGAATGGGAGGAAGGATGAGCCATGGAACAATGGGCCAGTCAGTTTGATATCTATAGTGGGGGAAAATTATGGAGTCTTTACTAAGGGAAGAACTAGTGGACTTCATGAGGGGAAAATGGTCCTTCCATTGTACAGGTCACTGCTGTGACCCCACTTGGAATACTTTGCAAGGTATTGGCGTCCTCACCTGAGGAGAGACTGTGACAAGGTAGAAGCAATACAGCACAGGGCAGCAAAGAAGGTCCATGGACTGGGGAGCAAGACATACGAGGATAGGCTGCAGGACTTGGACATGCACACCCTTGAAAAAAATAGGAAAGGGGCCACATGATTGAGACATATAATAACCTGCATGGGATAAATTAGGTGGACACCAAGGAACTTTCCTCTTAAGTTCAAAAACAGGGTGGAGAGAGAACTCATTTAAACTCGGAGGTGAGAGATTCTAAAGGGATGTCTGTAAGTGATACAAGCTGCTGGAGGAAGTGGTACAGGCTAAATCTGTAAACAGCTTCAAGCAGGAATGGGACAGGCATATGGTGTTAGTTAGAAAAGGGTGGGGAGAAACAAAGGAGAGGAATGGCCACTAATGCAATGTAGTTAGGTAGAGTGGGCAGACTGGATGGGCTGACAAGCCTTTTTCTGCCATCACTGTCTATGTATCTATCTGTGAATCTATACAGAATCTAATATGACATGATATAATTTAATACAGTATGATTTAATGTATTGTAGTGCCCCAAAGTATGGGGGCCCAACAGAAAATAAGTAGACAAATAAAGTGCCCCTTTAGGGCCCCTCTGCAGTATGGGCAGTTATAGAGCAGTTTGGGCAGCCATTGGGCAGAGTGGGAAGGCATAGGGCAGTGTGTGTGGGGATCCCTTAGTGTGTTCCCTTCCCCTCACCAGAACAGAGGTGTTTTAAATAAAAAAAAAGTTTCCTTTTCTTTCCTGGACGCCTGCTCTCTTGGACCCCCCCAAGCAGGTAGCATGATCTGTGATTGACCATGTGCTGGGATTGCTGTCCCTGTCCAGTACGTGGTGTTTATTTTAAAAGAAAAAGTGGCTGGTGATTGCAGACTCTTGGTTCAAGAATTAGAACCCTGAATGAAGTATTTAAGAAAAAAAGAGGTACGTTTTTGGGGAAGATAGTGACCAACCTGACATGACTGACATTGCAGTGTCAGTGGCTCAGTAGGTAGCACACTCGCCTCTGAGGCTGGGAGATCAGAGAGCTGTGGGTTCAGTTCCCACATCTGGCACTTCGCTTAAAATCCCAATACTGACACTGTAATGCAGCATGAGAGGGGTGCTGCATTTCTGAGGTGCCGTCTTTCGGATGAGACGTTAAACTGAGGTCCCATCTGCCTGGATTGGTGGTAGTTCAGGTGGATGTTAAAGATCCCATGGCACTTATCGAAAAGAGTAGAGGAATTTCCCCGGTGTCCTGGCCAAATTTCCCTCATTCACTAAAAATACCACCAACAGCTTAATCTGGTTCAAGGTCAGTTGGCATTCATCTGAACCCCCTTCCCCCCCGGGTCATGCCTGAAAATAGGCAGGATTTGTCTAGTGCACTTACCCGGTCAACAAAAGCTAAATAAATAAATAACCGGGGAAGGAGTAGGACTGAGGGAGAGCAACAGGAACCAAAAGGGCTTACCTGTAGGGATGAAGCCAGTTCCATTGGCTCTCCTGCTGTGCCTCTTCCTTGATTGATGAACTGGTCAGTGGTCCCTTGTGGTGTGGCAGCATCTAGATGTGTGGCGGTGGGTCCTGAGGCAGTGAGCTGAAAAAAGCTTGGGGAAGCAGTCAGCAGTGGCAGTGTGGGCTCAGTTTAGCCCTGCTTTTTATTTTAAATAAGTTAAAGTTATTCTGGTCCCTCGGCAGTGGCATGTGGAAGAGCTGCATCTTCAGGAGGAGGAGCAGCGGGCCAGAGGAGCCTTGGACGGAGTGCCTAAAGCAGCAAGAATCCAAGGAAGCCCTCCTCTTGCCTGCTTGAGGTCCCTCCCTCCCTTCCTCCCTTTGCCAGTGCCTTCTAGCCTCCCGATCCATTTCTCTTCACCCCAGGCTGGGGTGGTGAGTTGGTGTTAGCACTAGAGATGCAGTGCTGACCGCTGGTTGCAAAATAAAAGTATTTTTTTATTTGTTTAAAGCACCGAGGGTGCAGGGAAATGGCCTAGAGCTGAGCAGGACAGGCTGTGGGTTGATTTAAATCAATTAATATTCAGTGGGCAAGTAGCGCCCAGGTGCAGGGATTAAGGGCAATAAGGCCCTAGAGAAGAAAATTAATATTCAAAAGTAAGCTCCCAAAAGCGGAGTTAAGGGAGACAGGCCCTAGTGAGGGCTACTTAATATTTAAAGGAACTCCCAAGGAGAGTAAAGGACAGCAGGTCCTGCTACTACAGGTAGAAATAATTCCCATTAAGTTTAAGCCCCGTTAGGTGGGACAGAAGGGACAGAGCTAGGAGCAAGACAGACCCCATCCCCAAGCAGGGCTAGCTGTGACTTTTGGTGGCCTTGCCTGGTAAATCAACTATCCTCAGCCAGTGCAGTAAGTGGGCTAGTGGAAAACAAGAGGGTGCAAGGGGCTGTCAGGGGTGGCAATGGGGCAATTAAAAAAGGGTAATATATTGTTAGTGTGCATGATCTGTTGAATTGTTTGTATGGCATTTAGTGTCCCCTGCAACCTGCAATTGCCCAAACTGTGTTCTGAAAACTGCAATTGATGAACTGTGTTCTGCACCTTGCAGTTGCCCTGAACTATGTGTTCTGTGCCCAGCAACTGGCAATTGCCCCTGATCTGTGTGTTCTGTGCCCAGCAACAGGCAATTGCCTCCGAACTGTGATTTGCTTCATAACTTGCAATTGCCTCGGCAGTTGCCCCTGAACTAGGACTTTTGCATTCTGATCTTTAGGACTGCCTTGAACTGAGTGCCTGTGCCTTTGAACTAAGTTTCATCCTGAATCCGTCTCCAACCAGCCTTGAGAGTCGCCCAGCATCTTCATCTTCTAGCTCCATGAATCGACATGCCACCAAGCTGCTGATCTTTTCTTCAAGTGCATCCTCCTCTGAGATATTTGCAACAAAACCTTGCACCCTTTTGGGTCACCTAGCTAGAAGCCGGTAGTTAGGAGAGGCCCACTGCTGTTAGCGGCATCTTCATCCTTATCCTATTAAGGCATTCAGTGAGTTTAGGAGTTGCATGTCTTCGATAGAGACTTTTCCCTCTACTCAAGCATCCAGCATCCTGTTTGTTATTTGTCTTTCCTTCTCAGGTCCTTTCCAGCCTTTTACGAAGACACAACACCCTGTTTGTTATTTTTCTTTCCTTTGCAGGTACCACCTGGCATTGGCGTCCACAGGTCAGCATTCCAGATCCACTTCTGAGGACTTCCAGTGAGAGTTGCCACCCAGAGTCCTGTATCATCTTGGTTGTTTTCCCATCCCGCTCCATGTCTTTTTCTTCAGTGTTCCTTCTGTCCTGGCAGCCTATTGGAGGGCTGCGGTTGGGGTCTTCTTCAGTGTTCTCTTCGTCCTGGCAGCCTACTGGAGGGCTGTAGCCAGATTCTGTCTTTACCATCAGTTCTGTCCAAGCAGCCCATTGGAGGGTTTTGTGCCGTGGGTTTTCCCAGTTGTGTGTCCTCTGTTAACATCCACTTATCCTGGCAGTCTAGAAGAGGCTTTTTTCGCCGATAAACTCATGGCTTGTTTAACAAACCTCTTCTAAACCCCAGGTGACCCCTAAAGGTCACTTCTGTCATTTCAGTCCTGTAAGCAACCAAGGTATGTTTCTTCACCTAGAATCCATGGGACAGATTCCACTACAACAGAGAGACTCTAAAGTATTCTAAATCATGGAATGTTGGGTGTAATTGTAAAATTGCAGTGTTCAGCATTATCTTCATAGAGTTCTCATATAAGTATTTCAGAGCTTTGTAGATTGGAGTAATCTGCATCACAGGCCAAGGTGCACCTTACAGAACTTACGTTAGTTATTTATTTAATTACTGTTCAGGTAATGACAATGCTGTCTATTCTTCCTTCCATTGTTATTCTTGGTCTTTTCCTCTGTGAACTTGGCATCCTTCCCCATCTGTCAAACAAACATATTTGCTTCATTGGACTTCTGTGTGTGACTCTTGCCTCTCCTTGTCAGATGCCCCCATCCACTTACCAAGGAACCTATAGTGTTGCCCCACCTATACACCTGCTGGGGAGTGACACTGGTGTCGCTAGTAAGACTAAGTTCCCTTTGGTCAAGTCTACGTCCTAGAGTGTAGAACACAAGCAAGAACCAAGAAGACTACTGGAGTACCACAGTGTGATCCTTTTTCATTGTTATTCATTATTATTTATGTACTGAGAAGACATGAATCATGGCCAGTGTTTCTTTGACTGTGCTTACATGCACCCAGCCCTTGTCCTCACAGCTCCCACAACCATGACTTTCAGTCCCTGTTCCAGTCCCTGTTCCACCATGACCCACTATTTCTCCACCACCACCACCACTGCTTACAGAACTTGTACGTGGTATAATTGGCATGGCAGAACATTTATCTGCTCCTTTTCTACCCCCTTCATCCACTTCCTCTCTTGTTCTTCTCTTCATGTTTTCTGCATACATTGACAACACATGCATGACAGAGAATGACACAATAACAAAGGCAGGTGGGGGAATGCACTTCAAGTCGCTCAAAAAGGTGCTACTGAAAGAACCAAAAGGCTAGCAAAGAACAGAAAAACCCAGCATACACAGCGCAGCTCCAGAGCAGTGGAAATATTTATTTAATAATAAAACCTAAAGAGTCCCAGAGCTATGCCAGAAGTGGGGCTAACAGCCCCCATGTATTGCCTACTAAAAGGCTTTGTCAGGGGGTGGAGTCAAAGGGTACATACACCTCTTAAGTACCCTGATCCCATCCTACAGAGCAATTTCTTTGGGTACAAACAGGTAAATGGCTAACAAGGATAGAGCCAGATGCAAACCATGTACAGGTGTAGATACCAATGGGCAACATGGTTAATACAAAAATATAAATAGCATATATACATTTTTCCAGGCTGTTTCAGTCTGGAGCATCAATGGGACAACTACCTGAAATGATTCACAAGGCAGCAAGAGGTGGCTACATGAAACACACACTGGTGCCGCCACATAAAATTAAGTAAAAGGAAGCACAGGAGTAAGGAAACTTGGTGTATCGGCTAATCATAGACCTTATATGCTAGGTCAAGGTTAAAAAATAAATTTGTTGCAAAAGTTAAAAAGATACACAGATCAGCAGCACCCGCTTACATTACACCTGTTTACCTGTCACGTAAGCAGGTGCTGCTAGTCTGTGTATCTTTTTAATTTTTGCAATAAATGTATTTTTTAAACTTGACCTAGCTTATGAATTATAGATTAGCCAGTACGCAATTTCTCCTATTAACTCCCCCTTACCTAATGTTCCATGGACAATCAGCAGTTGCTACAATATAAGTGGTACCCATATTTAATATTGAAAATAGAATTGGCCAAAAATAAAAAATAAAAATTGTAGCAACTTCTTGGGTGGGGAGTACCTTCTTGTATTTGTAATGTATACTATTTATGTTTTTGTATTAACTATTTTGCACATTGGTATCTACAACAGATCCTAAACATCTCATCAGTTGAACCAATACCAACATAGGTAAAACGTTTGTCAAAAGGCATTTGTACCCACAGTAGAAGCAGTTATGTTTAAACTAGAAGTGGATGTGTACAAACTTTTGCATAAGCTGGATTTCAAAATCTACTTTGGGAAAAGAGTGAGCTAGATTGGAATCTTGAATTAACTGATACCTACCCTGCTGCCCAGCCTGGTTGTATGGAGGGCATTGTTTACATCCATTGACTCCATAACAAGGGGTGGTCAGGAGGTTGAAGATTCTAGTCTGAGTGAGCACGTACACCGTGCAGGCACTGGATTAAAGGGGAAAAGAACATTTTGTCCAACAGAACCCAGGCACTCCACTGTTAAGTGTTCAAAAACTGATTCATGGGGATATTAACTTCATTTATTGACCCTCACCCTCCCGTACCATCATATCACAATGTGTCAGCAGAGGAGTGGATAGCCATGAAGGAGCTTAAGAACAATACAAATATCATTATTAAACCCACTGACAAGGGTAAGGTGGTGGTTGTACAAGATATATTACTGTGAAGTGTGTTAAGGAGATAGACAGTTGGGAGATATCACTTGTTATAAAAAACTTATGTTCACTCCATCTGCGCCAAGTAATATACTACATAGAAACATAGAATCTGATGACAGATAAGGATTGCTTGGCCCACCCAGTCTGCCCATTTCCTTACCTATCTCATAAACTCCAGATCCTATTTGACCTACGGTTTACCTTTTTTCTTCCTACCACTAGGGTTGCATTCTGTCTGTCCCTTGCGTTCTTGAATTCTCTTATCGTTTTTGCCCCCACTACCTCCTTAGGGAGGTTGTTCCATGCATCCACCACCCTTTCCATAAAAAATACTTCCTCATTTTGCCCCTGAATCTTCCCCCCTCTAGTCTCATACTGTGACCCCTTGTTCTTGCACATTTCCTTTTCTGCAAGATGCTGTCCTCCTGAACTCTGTCAATCATCTTGAGGTACTTGAATGTTTCTATCATGTAGAAACATAGAAACATAGAAGTTGACTGCAGATAAGGACCACAAGGCCCATCCAGTCTGCCCATTTCTTTTTCTACCTTATAAATGTGCCATCGGCCTTTGCTCCTCCCTCCTCCCTCCATTCCTCCAGGGTATACATATTGAGGTTTCTCAGTCTGTCCTCATATGGTTTCTAGTGCAGTCCCTGCACCATTTTCATTGCCCTCCTCTGGACTGCCTCTACCCTATGTCCTTATGGAGATGTGGTCTCTAGAACTGAATACAGTACTCCAGGTGAGGACCCACCAACTGTCTGTACAGCGGCATCACCACCTCCTGTTTTCTACTGGTGATACCTCTCCCTATGCACCGCAGCATCCCCCTGGCTTTTCTCACTGCCTTCTCACATTGTTTGGCTACCTTTGGGTCATCTGTTATGACTACCCCCCGGTCCCTTTCCTGTTTAGTTGTCATCAGTACCTCCTCCCCCATTTTGTATTCCTCCCTTGGGTTTCTGTGCCCAAATGCATGATTTTGCACTTCTTTGCATTGAATCTAAGCTGCCACACTCTTGACCAGTCCTCTAACTTGCCCAAGTCTCTTCTCATTTTGTCCACCCCCCTTAGGAGTATCAATCCTATTGTAGATCTTAGTGTCATATGCAAAGAGGTATACCTTTCCTTCTAGTCCCTCCACAGTGTCACTTATAAAGACATTAAAGAGGATTGGTCCCAGCACTGAATCCTATGGTATCCCACTGGTTACCCCCCTCTCTTTGGATTGAACTCCGTTTACCACCACCCTCTGTGTTCTATTGCTCAGCCAATTTCTGACCCGGTTTACCACCTTGGGACCCACTCCCAGTTTGCCCAGCATGTTTGCCAACCTGTTGTGTGGAACAGTGTCAAATGCCTTACTAAAATCTAGGTAGGCCATGTCCACTGCCCCTACCTGATCTATTACCCTTGTCACCCAGTCAAAGAAATCTGTTGGATTTGTTTGACAAAACCTTCCTGCTGTGAATCCATGTTGCCTCGGGTCTTGTGCCCTGCTGGCCTCTAGATATTCTACAATCCTTTCCTTTAACACTGATTCCATTATTTTCCCCACCACTGATGTCAAGCTGACTGGTCTATAGTTTCCCACTTCTACTTTGCACCCACTTTTGTGGAGAGGTATCACGTCTGCCCTCCTCCAGTCCTCTGGTACCACTCCCTCCTCCAGTGATTTGTTGAATAGGGCTGTCAGTGGTGTCACTAGTACATGTCTGAGTTCTTTTAATATTCTGGGATGTATCCCTTCTGGCCCTATTGCCTTGTCCACTTTCATTGTTGAGAGTTCTTTAAGGACTCTCCTCTGTGAATGAACTGGTGTCCACCCCTCTTCCCTGGGTGTTTCTGCTGCCTACTTGTGGTCCTTCTCTGTCCCCTTCTTTTGAGAATACTGAACAGAAGTATTCGTTCAGGAGATCAGCTTTTTCTAGGTCCCCCTCTGCCTACTCCTCCTCTTCTATACTTAGCCTCACAATCCCTCCCTTTGTCTTTTTGTTTCTCTAATGTACCTGAAGAAGGTTTTGTCTTCTTCTTTTACTGTCTGGGCTATCCTTTCCTCTGTTTGCACCTTTGCGCTTCAGACTGCTTTCCCTGCCTCTCCCTGTTTTGTCTGATATTTTTTCCTGTCTTCATCCTTCAGCATTTCCTTGTACCTTCTGAATGCCAGTCTTTTCTCTCTAACCTTCCCTGCCACTTCTTTTAAAAACCCTAATGTTTTTTTCTTTCTTTTTGCTTTGTTAATTTGCCTCACACAAAGGCTTGTTGCCTCTGTTATGGCTCTCTTGAGGTTCTTCCACTGTTCCACTACCCCCCACTCCTTCCCCCTTTACCAGTGTTTTCTTGAGGCACTCTCCCATTTTTGCAAAGTCAGCCCTTCTGAAGTTTAGGACCCTTACTTTTGTGTAACTTGATTCTTCCACAGTCTGTACCTTAATTTACATGATTTAGTGGATGATGCTTTTGAGCAGGGTGGATTGACAATGATGAAAAAATGTTTCTAATTCTACTATTTTCCCATCTCACCGACCTTCTGTACCCTCCCCAAGATTAACAAATCTGTGTGGGACCCTCTTGTGCGATCCATGGTTGGAGCATTGCGTTGTGGACCATTTTTTAAAGCAAATTGTGAAAAGTCCAAGTTACATATGGGACACCCAGGATGTTCTCCAGAAAACGGAGGGATATGAGTGGTAACAAGAGAAATGCTGGCTTGGTATGGATATATACCATCTTTGTATACCAGCATAAGACCTGATCGGGGCATTCTTGCCTGAAGAGAATTCCTGGACTAGGACAGTGATTTACAGATGGCACACAAGCAATTTACTATTGCGCTATTAGATTTCGTAACTGTTTTTATTTGGGGATAGGTGTTATCCTCAGGCTTCTGATTACATTGGAGCTCAAGAGTGAATCTCTTGTGGTCTGATGTAATCAGAACCATTGTATGGCAGCACAGGCTGGGTGTGCATGGTTGCCCAACCAGATTCTTCATGTGAAATAAATCTTTCAAAAATCTCCGGTGCACATTTCACAGTCAGCTAAATTCACTCTGTCCTGCTCCTTCTGCAGGGCCTACAGCTGCAACTATAGATTCACACTTTGTTTTCTTGCCTCTCCTCTTCAGCACAATTTCACTATCCTGCTTCCTGAAATGACAGTTAACTATAATATGAGTTAGTTAACTGGAATGATAATCCATAATTCTCTGATGATTTTATTTTTGTGAAGTCACTCTTTTTCACATAAGAAGAACTTCTTCAGTAGTTGCTGCTACCACAGGTCCTTTCCCTGCAGAAGGGAGCTGGAAATGGCACTGACATGCATGCAGTGCGAGGGGTTCTTAATTTCCAGCACTGCTGATTGGCTGCTACAGGCCATGTGGCTTGCCAACAACTTGAGCATTCTCTGTGTGTGCTTCCTGTAAAAAGTGCGGCATCATGACATGGAAGCACTGAAATTTTAAAGAGAAACTGAATTTCTTCAGAGTTGCTTTGCCTGTGTTTGAAATGTCAGATTTTGGCACGTTCACTGAAAGTAAATTCAGCACTCACTCATTCTTAATCCTAAAGCAGTTTATAGTCTAGGAGAGTGGGGCAGGATTTTGCTATAATGCATTGTACCTCATTTCGTTAGTGGTTTCAGAAAGTCCTTCTTAAATGCTAACTGTTCAGGATGACTTTTTTTTCAGCCAAATCTCTCAATTAATTGCACCAAAACCATTACCTCACCTAGGGCAACACACAAGGCAGACTGGACAGACCATAAGGCCATCTTCTGTTGTCAAATTATTTATGTTTCTATGCTTCAAAACATTAAGAACATTATCCAATTGAAGCTGTCACTCAAAAACTACAATTACAGCTCCAGCGCACAAATCTGCAGTTTTAATCTGCAACTGCAACTATTTTAACCTCAGTTTCTTTTCAGCACAATTGTGGATGGATTTCAAAATAAAATACATTTCTACAAAATGAGGTAGCCCTTATATTATACAAAGTACCCCAACCCAAAATGTTATGATTGGGCTGACTCTTTCACCTCCTGGGTTTTGTCACATCCATAGCGCTCGAGCGTCACTCTCAAGATCACATGGTGTCACAGAACCCACTTGGTATTAAGAATCAGCCCATTCTTAACATTTGGGGATTAACAGATTTTTTGGTTATCTGCTACAGCCTTGGCCACCAAAAGCATAATTCTTAAATATTGGAAGGACCCTATTGTGCCCTCTTTAACTAAATGGTTTACTGAATTGCGCTACACGGCGAATAATGAAAGAATTGCATACACGCTAGCTGATAGGGCAGACAAGTTTTTGGATATCTGGGGCCCCTCCCTTCAACTAGGAAATTAGTTTTAGATCAATCAGTATGTTGACTTCACAAGCATCTTATGGCATTCTCTATATCTCTATACCTTAATAATTTCATCAACTTGTGTCTTACATCTGTGTTATTGATTTGTAATTTTGTTTTAGTAGCAGTGTAATTAGAAATACCCTTATTAACATTAAGATTTAGCAGGCATCTCAATTTGCATATTCAGTATATTTACTGTAACCCATATGGCTTGTTTTATGCCTTTTATAATATGATGTTACTGTATGTTTTCATTTTTGCTTAAACAATAAACACTAATATGGAAAAAAAACACTTGGGGATTAATTATTCTGTGTATCATTTTCAGGGCACAGGGAGATTCAAAGTACAGAGATAGAGATCACCGAGAAGTTAAGCAGAGGGTGGTTAAGTGACTTGCTCATGGTCGTATAGCAAATACGTGGTGTCAGCATGGCTCAGTTGGTAGCACATCCACCTGTGGGTCAGAAGGTTCTGGGTTCTAGTCCCATGCTGAGATTGGGTTCATCATATAAACCCTGGCACCTGAGTACAGTACTAGGGAGATGCTGTACTGTCAGAGTGTGCCATTTCTGGATGAGAAGTTAAAATAAGTTCCCTTCTGCCATTTCTGGTGTTGTCCTCGTGGGTGTCCAGGTGTAAAAGAACCCGTGGTACTTTTCGAAAGAGTAGGGGATTTCCCCCATGTCCTGGCCATCAGTCCCTTCCTATAAAACTGGTTCCTGCAAATTGTTCAAAGCTTTGTGTGCATGTTGGTGTGTGAAATGGATGCCACTACATGTTTACAGATGCTTCACTACTAGTCTCCTACTGGTTGTAAAGCACTTTGGGATACACTGTTTATGAAAAGTGCTATACAAATAATAATTCTTCTGAAGTGGCAGTTGTGGGATTCAAAACTGGGTTTCCAAGTTCATAGCTCTGTGCTCTAACTATTTGACTAAACTGCCTCCCTATTCCATTTGGAAGGGGCTTAGGGTCCATCCTGTCTGCCCCTTCTGCTGCACCGCAGTAGCTATATCAAATCCATATACTCACTGGTCAGAATGCAACCTTCATTTGTATGGTCATTTAGGTAACTTTTATGTGAAATCAATTTTGCCTTAGTCATTTTAGAAAGTAATTAGCCTTTTAACTTTTATGTCCTGGCTCACCACTGTTCAGCCCTATAATGTGTGAGAGCAATTCCAAGTTTTGGCCTTGGGCACCCATATTGCATGATGCCGCTTGGTTGGCTGGTATAAGTTACAAAGGGAAATAGCAGGATGAGTCGTCAGGGTGAAATGAGAAACTTGATAACTGTCACTTGAGACAGCAGTGTATCTGAATTTCATCTGGTTATCTAAGCGCAATGTTTCCTGACATTTTTACTTTAGATTAAAGCCTCAGCTCTCTTTGATATTCATTGTTTTGTAGCTGAATTTCATTTCAGCTGGAAGCTCTGTGCACTGTTGAAGCGTGAGCCAAGAAAAAAATAGAACGTTTATTAAATTCTGATCAGTTCTCTTCTCACAAGCCTCTATCCAACATTCAGGGCCTTGGGCTGTAATTTTCTCCTGTCATGACACTGTTTTTAAATAAACCAATGCAGGCTGATATCTCCCAAGGAGACAATCTGCTGTTTATCTCATCTGAAGCAGATTCTGAGACCAGAAGTGAAACTGGTCATTTGATTAGATTTCAATGAAGCCGGGGGCTGGGAGCTGAGAATATGGCTTGCCCTAACAAAGTTTTGTGTCACAGAGTAACTAGTTTCTTATAACCACTTACTTATTTTTCTTTCTGCATCCCTCACCATCATTCACACACCTTGTATCTTTGGACCTGCTGTAGCTAAGCCCCTCACCTGTTATAATACTCCACTGGCCTCTGACAACTTCTATCGAGACACTCTTGAAGGCTCTACCATCCAAAGCATTTAATCAATCCCATCATGGGAGGGTGACAAATGCTGCCATCAGGGAGAAGCAGTCAGAATATTCTTAACAGTGGCTGGGGGGATGCACAGAGTGTTAAAGATCTGATCTTCAATATCTGCTTGTTCCCTACTGTCCCTCTCGCTCACTCCGCTCCGCCGGCGAGGGATTGCTAGAGGTTCCCAGGGTTCGCTTGAAAACAACAGGAGCACGAGTGTTTTCTTATGCTGCTCCTACCCTGTGGAATTCTCTACCTCATTGGATACGAAACTGCCTGACCATTGAAAGTTTTAAGTCAGAACTGAAAACTTATTTATTTCAAAGGGGCGTATGGGGAATGATTTATTGTGTTTTATTGTAACTATTTCTTATTGTTGTTGTTGTGTTATATGAATGTGTTTTATATGTATTTAAATTGTTTTGTACAGCGCTTTGTTATTGAAAAGCGCTTAAAAATAAATTTTTACTTACTTACTTACTGCTAAAGGATGCTTGACATGGTGGTGGAGGAGTAGACATGGAGGCTTTCATCTGTCGTGTTAGGCTGGCATTCTTCCCCATTCTCCTATAGTCACCACCATACTATGCTGATAGGATATGCCTGCCAATGAATAATCAGTTGCTGTAGTTGGAGCTGATGGGACATGGTCACCCGTGGCATAATATTTATTTATTTCAAAAGTTTTACCAGGAAAGACATACTGAGCTGGCAACAGATAATTTCCAGATGCATCCTGGGGGAGGAAGAGGAGACATTAGGAGCAGAACAATGATGTACAATGAGCATAAAAATACAGTGCTACAAAAATGCAAATAATATGTAAATAAGCTTCAACAATGTTTACAATAATACAAAGAGAATGAATCTGTGTAAGTAAATATGCTGCAGTGCAACAAGGTACAGGAAAAGAACAATTCATAGTGTGCAAAAGGCAATACAGAGTCGAGAGTAAGGGCAAGGATTGTAAATTGGGGAAGGTGATGGGGAGCTGCACTAGTGTTAGAGCAGGGTGACAGGCAGCAGGGATTGGAGGGCAATGGCCAACAGCCCAGGGCCCAGTATCAGGGGCAACTGCAGGAGCGAGTAGTGTAGTAATGGAGGAGAGATTTGAATGAGTGGAGGGAGGGAGCAGAGCAGAAAGCACGGGGGGCGACAGCTCCATTGATTGGGTAAGCAGAAGTAGAAGGCTGCTTGACCAATAGAGAATTTCACTGTGGGGAGTGCAGGAGAGCAAGAACCAGAGTTGCATAGGTAATATGAAGTACTGGGGAGGGGGAGTGAGGAGGGAGGCAAGGTAAGTAGGGAGTGAGCCAAGCCAGAATTTAAAGATAAAAGAAACTCTAACCCCAGGAATTCTTTAATATGATTAATTGTAGCAGTCAACCTCCAGTGTTAAACTGCCCTGGAGAAATTTTGGAACGGTATGCAAATGATGCTGCCCTTACGAACTGCTGCATTCTATAATGCTCAGATTTCTTTCTCCGCCTGCCTAGTTAGATGCTTGGAGACTGTTCCTCAGCATGACTGAGAAAACATTTATTTTTCATCAAAAAAATAAAGTAGTTGTTTATTTCTTTATATTATTGCTGCCTTTACTTAATTTTATTATATTGCGCTAGTTTTTTTAGTGAATTTTAGTAGTTTTTTATTTCAGTTCATGGTTCCCTGTCGATTCTCTGTAACTGCTGAGGGACCAGCCCTTCGAGCTTATTTTTGTAACCCCCTCCCCAAAAGGGGCTTACCTTATGACCCAAATCTCTCTCACTCTGCTCCTGTTTCATGGACCACCTCCCGATGGCCTGCATGTTCCTGGGTTGTCCCCCAAGTTTTTGGTTTTTTTTTTGTACTTTATTTTTATTATTTCCTGTTATCTGTACAAAATAACATTTAACATATCTTAGGCAGACCATTAAATGACAATTATTTCCCAAGAAGGTCACAGCCTTCATAATCTTAGGATTGCAGTCTCAGTGGCTCAGTAGGTAGCACACTCGCCTCTGAGGCCGGGAGATCAGAGGGCTGTGGGCTCAGTTCCCACATCTGGCACTTGGGTTAATATCCCAGTACTGACACTGTAGTGCAGCATGAGAGGGGTGCTGCACTTCTGAGGTGCCGTCTTTCAGATGAGACGTTAAACCGAGGTCCCATCTGCCTGGATTGGTGGTAGTTCAGGTGGATGTTAAAGATCCCATTGCGCTTATCGAAAAGAGTAGGGGAATTTCCACAGTGTCCTGGCCAAATTTCCCTCATTCACTAAAAATACCACCAACAGCTTTATCTGGTTCAAGGTCAGTTGGCATTCATCTGTATCCCCCTCCCCCGGGTCGTGCCTGAAAATAGGCAGGATTTGTCTAGTGCACTTACCCGGTCAACAAAAACTAAATAAATAAATAAATATGCGTTTAAGATATAACAATACCACATCTGGGGGTACTACTACAATTATACATCCCTGAAAGTCAGATAAAAGAAAAAAAAGACTGTGGGATTGAGCCCAAGAGCAGTATGACTTAATTTAAACTCTGAAGTCCATGTTCATAGTCCAACATAGCACACTCTGTTCAGGGCAAGTGGTGTCATACTTTAAACCTTAAGTCCCATTATATATATATATGACACTTGGCAGCAACATCATATGTCCCATAGGTTTTTGTTCGAAAAGCACTTTAAATGTAATTGGAGCTCTCTATTAATGCCCCCGTTTATTTAACTGAGATCCTAAAGAAACTGGACCTTTTACATTTATATAATCATATCTCTATTCAAGAATAACATTTCTGTAAGTAGAGGTGAAAGAAACCGAGGAGAACAACTGAGAAAAGTGGTTTAAAGACAATTTTCCTCCTAAATTTACCAACAGACCTCTTAATATAACTGTACTGTCTAGCCTATAGTTATTACTATTAATAGACTATGACTATTGTCTCATTTTCACCCATCTGAATCATGGGCATAGTCGGTATACTGTGAGGAGAAATTCAGAGTGATACTTAGCCCATTTCAGTCTGCTGCATCCTCCTCCATATCGAATCTCTCCCCCACTGCCATCGTTTTCTGATTCAGATGGTCCGGTTGAACTCTTGCAGCCCATTTGCCTGCTTCCATTGGGTCTGCAAATATCCAGACTTTTCCCTCATGCACTATTCTCAGCTTGGTGGGATAAATCATCGCGTGTGGAACAGAAGAAGCTCTCAATCGCTGGCGAACCCTGTCAAATTTTTTCTGGCACATCTTCGTTGTGTAGCTGATGTCCAGGAACAAATGTATGTTCCGATCGTCTTGTGTTAATGGGCCAGCTTGCTGTGCCATGTGGAGAATTCTATCATGGGTGCCCACCCTGTCAGTTACAACCAGCAATGTGCAAGGATTATTAGTATCTTCAATGCATCCTCTGGGAGTAATGCGATAGGCTTTCTGCAGTATAAACTGCACCTGTTGATCTGAGGGTACAATTTTCTCTGCAAGCCAGTCATGTAGGAATAGAAGGGGGTGGTCACCTTCAATCCCCTCAGGCAGTCCCAATATTCGGATATCTGAGGCTCAGGCCTGGTTTTCTAATGTCTGAAGACGGGCCCAGACATGTGCATTTTCCTTTATCAGCATCATAGAGGCTGAAGCTTCAGATTTTGTTTGTCTTTTAACATCACAGAGTTCCGTTTTAATACAGTCCACAGATGTTTCCACTGTAGCCATACGTACACCAAAAGAATCCATTTTTGTGCTTAAGTCCAAAACAGAAGAGATTAATCTCTGTATTTTGTGCCCACGCTATGCAAGGGTTTCCTCAGTTTCTAGAACGGCAGTGGCTTGTGCTGTCAAGTGTGAGCTCTGAGGTTGAGTTGAAGCGCTGGATTTTCTGCCGGATCCTCCTCCACAATCTTTCTTAGGATTTTCCATCTTAAGGTATTTCAGGTCCTGAATCCAGTTTTAATAACAATTTCTTAAAACTGACTCCCAATAGCAATTTTTAGGTTTTTTTGCAGCAATCTCAAGAAAGCTGTATAAGTTGCTGCCAGTCAGTTCGGGCTCCACAGTGCCCCCCTGTCCCTCAAGTTTCACCACCATTACCCAAGTCCAGATGGCTGCCCTGTTCCCCCCAATCAGCCCCATTGTATGTTAGCCAAATTTGGGCTAAAAAAAAACTTATTTGTGAACCCGTCACTGTTTGTTTTAGCACTGCGGTGCTAGTGGGGGTTGTGCATGCGCAGAACCGTACCTTTGATCTCCTGACCACTCGGTTTGCGGTTGGTTGGGAGGTAGTTCAAGTGATGCAGGTCCTTGTTTGGGGCAGTGCAGGGACTGGTGACCAAAGCAAGGGCCAGGACAGCCCTCTATGTTTTATAAATAAAGAGCGCCACGAGCGCTACAAACCGGGGGCTCATTAATATTCATAAGAGCCTTCATGAATATTCATGAGTGGGTCTGCCTTTTCTAAGGGCTGCAAGTTTTGGTGGCTGCTGCAGATGTAAATAAATAAACAGCCTGGGACTTCCGGTGACGTCACCGACATGTGAGAAGCGCGGATCTATAACTCCCTCACTTCGGCAATAAAAATCAACTTTAATCCTCCCTAAGAACCTTTTTCAAAGGAAAATAACTGGATCTGCTTTGGGGAATGCCACCGAAGGGAAATAAAGAAAAAATCTTTAAATTGGGCTCTTCAGCAGCAAAAATGAAACAATTAGAGCTGGGGGAGAGTATGGAGAACTTCGTGGCCTGCACTCCCAGACCACTCACAGCATCAGATTCCTCATCTGACTCGATGGAAGACGACAGCCTGCATTCCAGAAAAACTAGCCGTACCTTAAAACAAATTCTTCGTTCAGTTCAAAAGATTGAATCCTCAGTGGCAGATCTTAGATAAGATTTCAAGAATGTGAACCAAAATGTTATAGAGAACACAGCCAAAATATCAGAGGTGGGGAAGACTCAAGATATATCAAATCGGCTCTTGCTGTACCTACTGAAACAGGACTGAGCATCACGTACCAGAATGGAAGACATAGAGAATAGGGTGAGGAGAAACAATTTTAGGCTGCATGGCGTGCCAGAGGGAACAGAGGAAGGGTTCCCACCTCTGATTGACTTTGTACAGCAAATCCTTTGGACCACGCTCTCACTCCCAGCTGACTTCCATTATGAGATGGACAGAGCCCATAGATCGCTGGGCCCAAGGTCAACCAATACATCAGCCAGACCATGCTCAATTATAGTGTGCATGGTATACTACCAGGCCAAGGACTATATTCTTCAAGAGGCTTGGTGACAAAAAGAAATAAAATATGATGGCACACAGATATTCTTTGACCATGATTTTTCTCCCTCTTTACAAGTAGAGAGTCAAAGGGTTAGGAGAATTATTAAAGAAATCAGGGAGAAAATGGGACTCAAGGTGCAGCTAAATTTCCCAGCAAAACTGAAGATTCGTACCTCAGATGGAATGAAAATATTCTCTTCGTTGGTCGAGGCAGCACTATTACTGGGAAGCTGGAAAGTCCAGATACCAGACTTAGAGATGGAGGAGTTGGAATGGAAGATACAAGGAGAATACTGGAACTGGGCCGGAGGGAAAACCGGAAGGGACCTGCTGGGAGCACTCCTGAAGGGACTGGCTAGAGACTTAAATTGTTTACTGCGCCACACGGAGATGCGAGGGGTAGATACCAGATATTGGAGAGTTGAGACGGAGAAGAACAATGGAGAAAATGATGAAAGAACAGCTGAGGTGACCTAAAACACGAAGGAAACAGTAAGACTGGCTATGGCTCTGTGGGCAATTGCTGAGTGATGAGCTGTAACTTGGAACTATTAAATATGAAAGCAGAATACCAGAACTATGTGGGGGAAATAATTAAGATGGGCGATTTAGAGACTAAATGATGGACATGGAATATGTAGTAATCAAAGGGAGGAGTAAAAGAATGAAAGCTGAAGAAAGGGGGAAATAGAAGTAACCAGCTCTAGTGATGATTTAATTAAAGAGCTAATCTCCTCCATTAATGTTAGCTTACATTATGAAAATGGAGCCCATAGGAAATGGAAAGTCAAAGGGGTAAGGGGGTTTTATCTGAATGGCAGTTTCTCATACAAGGTGACCAGGCTCTGAACCTGACAGGGGAGACATTCCCAGTACAGAACATATCCCAAGAGAGGGATATCAGGCCTACTCAGGCCACTACACAGAGGAAGAGGAGTTACCACGTTGACTCGCTATCCTTCTGAGGTAGAGACTTAATCTAGGAAGAACACGCTTTCTGTTAGTTTTACTCCTGTTGGAGTTTCATTGTCTCCCTGAGGTTTAAGGGGAGGAAAAGTTAATTATGTTGGTATATTGTTATAACATGTTTGGAAGAAGGTTTTTTCACAATTGTTTTGAAATGGTTGCACATAAATTTATAGGGAGAATGAATACAAGGACAGATTTAAAGAAAGAAACACAGAATTCTTGAAAGGAAATATCTAGAAGGCTTCAAAAGCAAGAGAGGGATGGCTCAGAGAGGAAATGTCAAAAAAAGGAGCTCATAAGATAAACGAGGGGATAGTTAAGAGGGGTGTGGATGGGGGAAAAAATGAGGGAACATGAACAGTATAATGGGGGATATTAAAATTATTTCATGTAATGTAAAGGGCATACATTCTCTGGTGAAAAGAACAAGATTACTGGGGGAACTGAGACAGATGAGGGGGGATATAGTTTTTTTTTACAAGAAACACACCTGACAGGGACAGAACATGTCAAATTAAGAAGGGGTTGGGTAGGCAGGGTGGAATCAGCAGCTTCCCCGAATCCTAGAAAGGCTGGGGTAGGGATATTAATTAAGAAGGATCTACCGTTCCAAATAAAATCAGTGGAAGCAGGAATGAAGGGGCGCTTTGTAAGGATCACAGGAGAGTTAAAAGGGTCTTCAGTGCATCTGGTAAATATTTACGTGCCTAACCAGAATCCAGAAGAGTTTCTAACTAAAGTCCTACACAGGATAGCCAGATATCAAGAGGGACAAATAATAATGGGAGGGGACTTCAACACTAAAAAATTCCTACATGGTTAGATCTTCAGGAACTACAGCAACAAATGTACTCAAGCAACAAAGACTTTACATAGTCTAACTAAAGAACAAGGGCTGGGAGATATATGGAGAAGTCAGCATGGGAAAGAAAGGGATTTCACTTTCTACTCCCCAGCTCACAAATCATATTCCAGGATTGATGCCTTTTACATGCAGAAGCAATATTTATACAGAGTATCCAAATTGCAGATAGGTAATTTCACTTTATCTGACCATGCCCCAGTGGTAATTCAGATGAAATCAAAACATGAAGAAAGACAATCATTATGGAGACTAAATGTCTCTCTCTATTAAATAGTAAAACTCTGAAAAAAAAGCTGGGAGAGACCACTGAAGAAGTAGTTAGACTGAACAGACTACAAGGATGCTTGAATCTGCTTATTTGGGAAGTCGTCAAGGCTGTGGTCCTTGGGGAACTAATTACTCATGTAGCAGGCCTAAAAAAATCAAAAACAAAAAATGGGTATGGTTAATGGGAAAAATAAGAGAATTGGAGAAAGTACACAAACAGAAGCCACAAGATTCTAAAATATACAAGGAACCATTAAAAGTTAGGGAGGACCTGCACAACATGGAAAATGTGGGAATAGAGGGTAAATTAAGGTTCTTAAGCCACACATACCAAGAAGTGTGGGGGGCATCAAAATTATTAGCATACAGATTTAAAAAAAAAACAAGTGGAAAGGGTGATAAATAACCCATATTATGAATAAAGAAAATCCTAACAGTCCTTGGACTAGCTCTAAAGAGATAGCCCATCAGTTTCTAAATTTTTATAAAAAACTATATTCAGAGGAAAAAAATGATGAAGAGGTGAAAAGGGGAACTAAAAACTTTCTACAAAAATTAAAGATGTCTAAATTAACTACTGAAATGAGGGAAACCCTAAATACACCAATCACAGCCTTAGAAGTGAAAAAAGTCATTGAATCCTTACCCACTGGAAAATCTTCAGGTTCAGATGGGTATAGCTCTGAATTTTACAAACATCTTAAAGGTACCCTATCACCTATTCTGGCTCAGGTGTTTAATGACTGCTTAACAGAAGAAAATAGACCAGGGACTTGGGCTGAAGCACTAGGTACAGTGCTGCCAAAACCGGGAAAACAAAGGGATAAATATGAAAATTACAGGCCCATACCATTATTAAATCAAGACCTAAAGATTTTAACTAAATTACTAGCCCTAAGATTACAAAATTATATGGAATACCTAGTGCATATAGATCAAACGGGTTTCATTCCCAATAGACATTTAGCAGATAATGTTAGGAAATTATTAAATATACTGGCATATAGTAATCCCACAGAATCGTCTCAATTGGCAATCTTCCTTGATGCTGAAAAAGTGTTCGACAGTTTAAATTGGACATATCTAGTAATGGTGTTAGAAAAAGATGGGAATTAGAAGGGAATGTCTGAAGTGGATTCAGCTATGTTATAAACAGCCGTAGGCTAAGAGTAGAGTGAATGGTACAATTTCTGAGTCTTTTAACATAGAAAGGGGATCACGGCCGGGAGGGTCCTTTATCTCCACTTCTGTTTGCTCTGAGTTTAGAGCCACTGGCGGAAGCCATTAGGACAGCTTCGGATATAAAAGGTATAGCAATGGGGACAAATACTTGTAAAACATCACTGTATGCGGATGATACCCTGATTTATTTGGAAGACCCAGAGAATTCTATACCTCCTCTCCTAAAATTACTGGAACAGTATGAAACATATCAGGTTTCAAGGTGAATAAAGAGAAGAGCGAGGTATTACATATAAAGGGAAAATTAACTATAAGATCAGAGACTTAATTCCATTCAAATGGGTACTGAGTAAGATTAGATACTTAGGCATTTGGGTTCCAAAAATATAAAAGATTTGTTTAAGGAAAATTACACTCCCCTGTTCAAGCAATTGGCTGTAGACTTAAATAGGTGGAATGACCTTCCCCTCACCTTCTCCAACAGAATAGAAACAATAAAAATGAATATTTTGACAAGATATTTATTTCTTTTTTCCACACTTCCCTTGAGTATACCATCTTTGGAATGGAAACGCCTGAAGAGAAAGCTCTCCCACTTTGTGTGGGCTGGGTGAAAGCCCAGAATTAGATGGACTGTACTTCAAGAGGTAAAGGAAAAAGGGGGCTGGGGGTTACCAGATTTTAAAAATTAGTACATAGCAGCACAAATACAAATGATAGCCAAAATGATTATTCCTAGACAGAGAGGAGGGTGGCAGATGCTAGAAAAGGAAGCCCATCCTCAGACCCCCTTGCATGTGTTGCCTTGGATGGTGCTGAAAGGGGTGCTGACAGAAATTCAGAACAGCTGGACAAAGCACACGTTGAGTGTCTGGTTGCAATCTAGGCAGGTATGGGAATTACCTACTAAGATATGGAGGTATATTCCTCTCAGATACATTTCGGAGCTCTCAAGAGGGATGGTATGTAGATGTCTGGGAAGGTGGGAGTTAAGAGGGCTGGGATATCTAGACCAATTACTGGGGGAGAAAGGGGTTAAAACATTTGGCACTATACAACAGGAATTTATGATTCCGAAACAAGATTTTTTTGAGTATCTGCAGTATAGGGACTTTATATTACGAGGTCCAGGATTAATTACCATTAAGGAAGACCCAGTCCCAGTGGCCCAAGTGATTTATAGAAGAGGCCCACAGTCCCAAATTAGAAATTTAACTTCACATATGTATAGATCCCTACAAGAAGGGAAGGGTACACTAGCAATCCAGAATATCCAGAACAAATGGGAAGCTGAAGGTGATTTAATGATAGAGGAGGAGGACTGGGAATGGATTTGGTGTGGGGTGCACATGACCACTGCTATGGCATCATGGAGAGAGTTCAGGTGGAAGGTTTGTGGGAGGTTTTTTATAACACCTTTAGTGTCAAAGCACTATAAGAGATCTTACTCTGACTCATGCTGAAGAGGATGTAGAGAAAGGGGAACATTTTACCATATATTCTGGAGTTGTCAAACTGCGTTCTCATACTGGGTGCAGATTGAGAGTGCAGTCAGGAGAATAATAAATCTGGTAGCCCCACTAACTTTTGTACATTTGGTCCTGGGAAGACCTCCTAGGGAACTGAAGGGAGCAAACTCCAGATACCTATTCTGTGTCTCAATAGTGGCAGCACTTACAGTAATAACTCAAAATTGGATGACAAATAATAATTTGACTCTTTTTTTTTTAGTCTTTGGTAACTGGGTAAGGCCCACTAGGCACAAGTGCCTGTTTTCAGGGGCGACCTGGGAGCACTGGGTGGTTAAGTGACTTGCTCAGAGTCACACAGTATGCAAGTGGAGGCTGTGAGAATCAAACTCAGGTCTGGTCTGCTGGATGTATCAAGATCGTTCACACCTCATTCCTCTAACCTCTAGGCTATACTGCCAGCCTGGAAGCAATGGAAAGTAAATATAAAAAAAATAAAGCCCTTAGAAGCTATTACCACAAAAATAAGATTGCATGTAGACAAATTTAATTCACGATGGCTGCCCTTTTTCACATACATAGAAGAGGTAGAGGGGATAGGAGTAGTGGAACAACTATTGGGATATGGGGGGGGGGGGCACTGAATAGTAGCTATTACTGGGTCTTGATAAACTTAAAAATTCCGTAATGGGCCAGACCCAAGAAAGACATCCTTCCTTCAGAGAAGATATGGTAAAATTTTAGAGCACATACATATCCATAATCAACTAACTGAAGTACAACAACAAAGAAACTTGTACATAGTTAATACAAAATAAAGTTTATTAGGGGGTATGGGGGGGCAAGTTAAAATAAGCAGTATTACACAGATTATCAGAATAAAGGAAATTAAAGTCAAAGGAAATGTTATGGTTTCATCTAAAGATGACACGTGTCGAGGAAAGCAATGGGGACAAGGAAGTCCCAGGGATGAGGAACATGGTCTACCTGTGAAAAGAAAGGAAAGAGATATTGTTAACTAATGAAACCAACAGATAAGACAATGTATAATTTTGGTTGAAGATTAATTTAGAACGGAGCTTGCATTAACTCTAGGTAAGGGGGCTTCTACAGAATCAACAAAAAATCATAATATGAAATGTTATAATGGAAAACCAAAACTATTTAACATGCTTTTCTGTAGTGATGGACCACTGTAAGACTTGGAAAAAGTGAATGTAAAACTGTGGAATTATTGCTCAATAAATTACAAGTTCAAAAAAAAAAAAATAAACAGCCTGCCTGCTTCCTGGGGGCACTTAATATTGGCAGCAGTGATAGGCTAAGGACTGAACTAAAATGTTCAAACTGAGCAGCACTTGAGAGGGCACACAAATAATAATAATAATCTTTATTTATAGTGCGCCTTTCAAAAAACCACGGCGCAGTACATATTTAAAATCAATTCTCAATAAAACATCATGATAAAATCACTAAAACAAATAACATCAATTCATGTCAACACTATCCCCATATGCCTTATTCCATAGGAAAGACTTCAGTGCTTGTTTGAAACCCCCCACTGTCATGCACTCTCTAATCCAATGGGGTAGAGAATTCCAGAGGGTCGGCGCCATGAACATAAAGGCCCGGGCACCAGAAGATTTTAAAACTACCCTTGAGATCTCCAGCAACCTCGTTGGCGGCGCCGGAGCGGCTCTGGGAGGTAAGGAACCAGAAGCTCTTCAGGTAGTTAGGCTCAAACCATGTAGGGCTTTATAAGTCAGTAAACCGACTTTAAAGGTGATCCGCCACTGAACCGGCAGCCAGTGCAGTTCCCGCAGCACCGGTGTAATGTGGGAAGAATGGGGAATCCCCATTAACAACCAGGCCGTGGAGTTCTGCACCAGCTGCAAGCGGCGGATGTCAACCCCTGGAAGCCCAAAGTAAAGGGAGTTGCAATAATCCAAACGTGAGGTCACAAAGGCATGGATCAATGTAGGTAAGTCCCCAGATGGAACAAGGTGCTTGATCCTAGCGATGTTCCTCAGATGGTAAAAGGATAACTTAACGACAGTTGACAAAGAGCTACAGAACAGTAGGGCAAGTGAATACATTATAAACTAATTCTTCTGGCTGCACCCGGACCTTGGGACTGTGTTCAAACTGCAAGGAGACTGTGTGTATTAGCAGCCATGACAGTGCGGCAATAGCCAATTGGAAAGCAAGGATTTCTAACTAGGATTTATGGGACTTTTTACCAGAACTCATGGGACATTGCAAAGTGCTTATGGGTGTAACCCCTCACCCCTGCCTTTTTACCAAAATGACAGGTGGCATGCTGTTGAAGCTGACAGCAATACCTGATGGGGACCTGGGTTCGGGGAGGATGAGGTTACTTGGCACAGGGGAGCCTAGGTTTGGCTACTCTGGATAGGGGCACCCAAGTAAATCTGAACACAGGAAGCAATAACTGTAATGTCCAGAACCAGGAATGGGATTCTTCAGTGTGGCTTTTATTCACATACTAGCTGAACAAAACAAAGCATAGATGGACCCCCATGGGGCTACATTTCCTGGTAATGCAGATTAGAGACTACAACGTGGTCCACTGGAAGAATGAACCATTTATACTGTTTTCAGGCTCTGGACCCACCAGGCACACAGCCCGGACTTGCACGCGCTTTGGGTACACAGCCCGACTGGCCCGGCTCCCCCACCGGCCACTTGATCCATGGTCTATTGGAAGAATGAACCAATTATCCTGTCGTGGCTCCCCACACCACTTAGAGTCTGTGACTCCTAGAGAGATTTCTTCCTTACTTCTTATGACTCCCCATCTTACAAAGAGAATTCTTCTTTACACTTGTTGTGGCTCCCCACACCACTTAGAGTCTGCGACTCCTAGAGAGATTTTCCCTTTTGCAACCCCACATCTGGGTACTTCCCCTATCACTGGCCAAGTGCATGAGACAAAGTAGCAACCACAGCAGAAATCCATAGAGGTGGACCTGGTCACTAAAGATGGGGGGTTTGCCCACCTCCAGCTCCCACAGCCCATACCGCCCATTTCCTGGGAAAACTGAAACTTGAATGTAGATTAAATGGTAGATGATCCAGCGATCTCCTCTACATATTACTTGAATCACACAACACTCTAGCATTTGACACTACTCCACTTGTTTGGCATAGTCCCATAGGCTTCCCAAAATGTAGCTCAATTCCTAGATTCCCACACATGTCCCAGGGTGAAGAAAACATTTTGCCCTTTTTGTCAGAGCAGACACTCACTCTTTAGTTGCAGGTGCCCCACAGGCGAATCACAAATCTTCCAACTTTCCAAAAGAAAGGCTGAACTGAACAGGCAGCTTTTCTTTCTCTTGGCAGAATTAAGGGGATTGCCCCAGGAATCTGCATGGGGATCTTTACATCCCCCCCCCGGAGGGAGGGGGCACTGAGACCCGAACAGCGGTCTCCACCACTTGAGCACACCTTCGCTTACTCAAGACAAACTGGACTCTGACTCCTTCTTACTGAAGACAAACTGGAAACTGACTCCTTCTTACTGAAGGCAAACTGGAAACCTCACTCTACCCTTTGAAAACTCCCAACGTTCTATCTAACTCCCTCTGCTGCAGATTCCAATGTGGCTTATGCAGCTGCGAAAGTTCTATTGGTGATGTCATCCCTCAGTCTCAGCTGAGACTGAGAACAGAGTGAGACAGTGTGAAACCCATTTAACTGGAGTTTCACAAGCTGCCTTCCCTGCCTACCACTAGGTCTTACTGGGATTCTAGTAACCCTGGGCAACAAGGGGTTACATGGGGATCTGCAGGTATTTAATTTCAGGTGTCAAAACAGGGAGCCTATAGTGCATTGAGTGCAGGTAATGGATATTCATTTTTTGGACTGAAAGGCAGGATCAGCTAATTAGAGTGGGAGCAGCACACAGCTTTAGCCAATTGGGAGCCTCAGAGGAGCTCCATAAATGGCAGCGTTTTTGGCTGTGTGATCAGATATAGCGTGGCCCCCCCCCCCCCAGTGATCCAGTACAAGCATCTCCACCAGGGAGAGGGGTTTCTCCTCTGCCAAAGGGGACATAAGTGGCTGCATAAAGTAGAATTTGCTAGCCTGGGGGTTGCCAACCAATGTCCTCCAGGGGCTAGCTCAAGCCTTTCCATGTTTAGGAAAAATGTGGATCCAACAGCCTGATGCCAAGCCAGCCATGAGAGGGCTGAACCTGCCTCAGCAGTGAGAGTGCTGATGTCTTCATGAACCTCAGATGAAGGAAAGCCATTCCTGCAAAGATACCCGAGTGAGTAAAATTGTACCTGCCATGTGCAACTTAAAGAGAAACTTTCAGGGGCAGTGAAGCCCATATAGAACTGATTGTGACCCTATGTCTGTCTGCACCCTACATTTAAATCAACGCTAAGAGGATGGACATCTTCCAAGTGACCAGAAAGGGTCCATTTACAGTAATATATAGAAATGTGTCTGAATTGCTAAGTGCCTTCAGGACTGGAAGGAGTGTATTCAGAGATTCTTTCTAACTTTGTCCGCGAGTACCAATGTTTTGCCTGTGGGAGCTGCAAATGCCAGCAAAGAGCCACAAGGGACTGCATGTTGTATTTGAGCTTAGAGAGCCATAGAAACCATTTGCTGCCAAGTGCAAATTTGTATTGAAAGAGCCCAGGGAGCTACTGTAAACCGTTATTGCCAAGAGTAAGTGTTTGCATCAAAAGAGACTACTGCGTCTGTTGCTAGCCAGCAAAGTTTGGAAGATGGTAGTGGGCTTTGCCACAAGCCCAGTCAAGTTTCAAGCTTCAAAAATGGTAGCGAGCCCAGCCTTTACCTCGGTCTATTGTGGAAATGAAAGTTGTACCTTAAGCTCCGGCTCTACCTGGCAAGAAAAATGAAAGATGTTCTAGGGATGGATAAATGTGCTGAATACATAAATGTGCTGAGTGTGGACTTGAAAAACATAAATGTGCTGAATGGAACAGAGTGATTTCAACCCAGAGAGGGGTACTGCTTTAGAAGTTAAAGTGTTGTTTCCATCTGCAAGCTTTAAAATCCTTGTAGGCAGTTTAGGTGTGCCTGGCTGTTGGCTTGCCTACAGTTTAACCTCCGGGGATAGTGCCTGCTTGCTGAAAGCACTCAGTCTTGACCTACCTATGCCTATGAAGACATCTACATGCAAGTAACGCAGGGCCATCACTGCACTTCACGAAAAGGGACTTGTAAATAGTTCAAGCTGGTAAATCCTGCAAGCTGCAGTTAAGTAAATGTTCAGGAATTTAACCTAAACTTAATCACCCTAATTTTCCTAAGGGCCCCAGCTAGCCAGCTAACATACAGCTGCACCATCCATCAGGCTAGCACCATCGAAAATTTTAATTACTGAGTACCCAGGTTGTGTGGGATTGCGGGGTCTCATACCAAATGTGGGGACTGGTATCTGTGTGGGCATAACCTTGTAAATATGTCTGATAATTATTCAACTAGCTAGATAGTCTGGGACCTGGCTATTTGCAGAGGTTGTTGGGGTACTGTGATTGATATCTGATTTGAAATGTAAACTGTGATTCAACCCAATTCAAACCAATTTCTAAATGTAAATGTTATAAATAGTATAACCTCAGTTCAATTTTCACCCTTCCTAACCCTCCCCTTGTAAATAAACTTGTTGTTTGTTTTTGTAGATACTTCTGTCATGAGCATATTATTAGTAGTAAGTCATTAAATGCAAAAGTTGTTAAAAGGGGGGAAATGTTTGTAGGTCGTGCTTGGGTTGGCACTATGGTATTGTGGGTGGATTTAACTTCCCAGAGGGCTGCATTAGCTAAAGTTAGACCCACTTAAAAGGTAAACTCTGGGTGGAGGCACTGCGCAATGTATTATGTTGGGAAAAAACTTGTATAATGTTAACAATAGCAACCCAGGCCCCTCAACCTTGTTAGTGGCCACCGAGGCAGGGGTACTAGCCCTTGGAACAACGCCGCCTAGGGGTTACATTTTGTTACCTTTTTATTTGTTTTAAATATCTTATGTACACTTAAGATCGGTTACTCCGTGGTTATTTCATTTGACAGTTTGTGTTTTTTGCCTCGGTTGGGAACCAACTCCTTTCTTCTTTAAACCATTTCTTTAGGATTTAACTCCTTAACCTTGGTTGGGAACCGTGCTTTAGTTGTACTTATTATTGTAATTGTTATAAATATTAGTGGTTATGTCCGATAAGCCTAAGAAAACGACAGGGTCTATCGGATTCAAAAACTGTACCAAGCGTGGAGAGGTCTTTGCTAAGGCCGATAAACATGATTTGAGTTTATACTGCCTTGGTTCTCCACACTTCTAGTCTGAGTGTGAAGTATGTAAGACGTTACCAGAAAAAACATTAGAAAAGTGCCTTAAGTGTTTTCAGGAAAGGATGGCCTCTCCTTCGGATCATAATGATCCTGGTTCTGACAAAACCAAAGAAAAGGCTAAGGTTGTTGATTCTACTGCCCCTGAAAAAGGCAAAACGTCAAAGCCAAAAAGGCCTGGGGAACCGATGAAAGACCTGGTTCCAGCAAAGAAAAAAGATAAAAAGAAACATACCAATCTTCTGGCTGAAAAAGCAATGGAGCTCTTGGTTGCAAAATCATTGGTTCCAACAGCAGAGGCAGTGGCTCGGGCTTTAAAAGTCCTGCAAGCCTTCCAAGTGGCCGCGGACCAAGGTTTGGTACCGGTTCAACCGCAACCAGTGCTAGTGGAACCATTGGTTCCGTTATTGGTTCCCACTGCTCAGAGACCATTTCAGTTTGTACAAGACTCATCATACGAGGAGTATGACGAGGATGAGGATGAACTGATGGTACTGGAGGTTTCTCCCAAACAGGGGTTTGAATCTTCACCTCGACTCACAGAGGATTATTCCTCACATTTCACATTTGTGAAACAGATGATGGATGCCCTTGACCTCACCACACATGAATCTGTGGAGGATAAGGAAGAGGCAGAGTTTATTGAAATGATGGGGTTAATACCTATTAAGAGGCTCTTACTACCCATAAACAAATTCTTGAAGAAGCATGCCTTGAAAGTCCTGGAAACTTCTAATTCAGTGCCCCCAGTGGACAAGAAAGCTGACAAGAAATATCAGCTGGGGCTATCAAGGGCAGAATTCCTGTTTTCTCACCCTGATCCAGAAGGGGTGGTACAAGCTGCAGCTTGTGATAGGGCCAAGGTGCCCATAGCAACACATCCTCCTGACAAGGATTCCAGGAGGATAGATAGCATGGCCAAGAAGGGATACTTGGCAGCTTCACTGGGCATCAGGCAGGCCAATTACATGGCTTATACTGCCCAGTATCAAAAGCCTCTATGGAGTTCTGTCATACTCTGGCAGACAAAGCCCCACCTGGTTTAGTGGCCAACTTAGTGGAAACAGCCAGATGTGGTTTAGAAGCCTCAAAGTACCAGTTCCACAGGGCAGTAGATGCCAATGATAATGCAGCCAGGTGGATGGCAGTATCTGTTGCTCAGAGGAGGTTTGCCTTGGCTTGGAACCACAAACCAAACACAGGACACACAGGCAAAGGCTATGGATTTCCCTGTGGAGAACAACTTCTTGTTTGGGGACAAGACAGAGGCATACATGAAAAAGGTGGATGAATATAAGACCAACTACAAAAGCAATTTCACAAAGGAAAAGGCCTCAATCTCCTATAGATCACAGAGGGGAGGTAGAGATAGGGGATACAGCAGACCTTTTTTTCCAGGCTCTAGCTTATCCTGTCTACCAGCAGCCAAGGGGCTATTTCAGGGGCAGGGGGTGTTGGGGTTCCAGAAGAGGAGACCAGACCCAACAGGCTGCTGCCCAGGCCAAGCAGAACTCCTGATGTGTCAGTCAGGGTCTCCTCCCAAATGCCAGTAGGGGGCAGGTTGATTCACTAGTTGTAGACTTGGGAAACCATCACCACAAACAAGTGGCTGCTAGAAGTAGTGAGTCAAGGCCTGGCCCTCAGTTTCAAATCCTTCCCCAAGCTAAAAGCAAGGTTTTTCAGACCATCATCCTCAACAGAAAAAGCATTCATGGAGGAGGTGTCAAATCTGTTGCTGGCAAAAGCAGTAGAGCCAGTTCCCCTCACCCAAAAGGGGAAAGGGTTTTACTCCAGATACTTCCTAACATTAAAGAAAAATGGGGAGTGGTGATTCATTTTTGATCTAAGAGCTCTAAACAAGCACTTAGTAAAGCCAAAGTTCTGGATGGTAACTTTGGCCATGATTCTTCCCACACTTCAGCAAGAAGACTGGCTGGCATCACTAGATTTAAAGGATGCCTACTTCCACATTCCCATCAAGGAATCACACGGAAAGTACCTCAGGTTCAGACTACCTTCAGGGCATTACCATTTCTCAGCCCTACCATTCGGCCTAACCTCAGCTACCAGGCCATTCACAAAGTGCCTGGCAGTAGTGGCAGGGCATCACGGTGTACCCTTACTTGGATGATTGGTTAGTTGTGGACAAGTCACCCCAACAGGTCAGAGAGGCTTTCAGATTCATGCAGGACACACTGGAATCTCTAGGGTTCTTGATCAATGTCAAGAAATTAGTATTCCAACCTGTCTAGGTGCTCAACTTCATAGGGGAAGAACTGGACACCCAGCAAGGGAGGGCTTTCCTCCCTCAAGACAAGGTAGACAATATTCTGCAGCTGGCAGGATCTTTCTGTCTCAACAGACCAAGGCCAGCAAGGCACTTTCTACAGTTGCTGAGGCACGTGGCCGCAACAACAGGAACATTGCAAGGCTGCAGTTTTTAAATGAGAGGCATTCAGTTTCATCTCAGGGTACATTGGTGTCAAAGGAAAGACTCTCTATCAAAGCTGATACCAGTCTCAAGAACATTGTTACAGGCCCTGCATTGGTGACAGGACAGAGCCAACCTCAGGGCAGGGGTACCATTTGAGAAGGAATCCCCAATGTTGTTACTCATGACAGATGCCTCCCTCCTATGGTGGGGGGGCACAACTAGAGGAGCATTCAGTTCATGGTACATGGTCCCCTGCAGAGTCACTTCTACATATAAATCTCTTAGAACATAGGGCAGTGCTTCTGGCACTGCAATCTTTCACATTTCTGGTCAGGGGTACAGGTCAGGACAAACAATACCACCACACTTTACTACATCAACAAGCAGGGAGGGACAAGCTCTGACCTGCTGTGCGCAGAAGCAATGAAAATTTGGAGTCTGGCTTACTCCTTGCAGATGTCACTATCGGCCAGCCACCTTCCAGGGAAGGACGACACCCTGTCAGATGCGTTCAGCAGAATAAACCAAAACCATCATGGATGATCTCTAAACAGACAAGTGCTGGAGGTGGTGTTTCACAGGTGGGGTATTCCAGAGATAGATTTCTTTGCCTCACAAAAGAATCAATAGCTTCCTCTATTCTACTGCAGGCCTCCAGTGAGGGACACAGTGCCCATGGATGCTCTAGTGTTGAATTGGTCAGGGAGGAGCCTATATGCATTACCTCTATTTCCTCTCTTGCTCAGGGTGCTGGTCAAGCTCAGGTCCCAGCCAGTTACCATGATCCTGTTAGCTTCAGACTGGGCCAGGCAGCCATGGTATTCACTGTTGCTCTCCCTGTCAGTGTCCCAGCCTATACACCTCCCTCAGAGGCACACCCTTCTTACGTCCTCTCAGGGCAGGATCTTTTATCCGAACCTCAGGTCTCTTAAACTCAAAGCATGGCCCTTGAAGACCTAGAATATGCAGGGTTAGACCTCTCTGAAAGTATACTTAGGGTGCTTAGGGGTCATAGAAAACCCTCTACTAAGAAAACCTTATTTATTTATTTTAATTTTGGTAACCGGGTAGACTCACTGAGACCATGACAGTCCCTTTTTCAGGGGCGACCCGGAATTAATTACAGATAAAACATTCAATAAATTGCACACTTTACAATAGACAGTAATTACAGAGAACATGGATCAATGCATTTCTTACAATACAGCACACATATTACATAACGTTCATACTATATAACAATACCTGTTTGCATTTCAACAATTATCTATACTCAACATGTGATTAGTCCATATATGACATCCATGGTTACAGAGAATTGCATGCAGTTGTAGTGGGGTCATAATTTTCTATGAGGATTTTCAATATTTCAGTGGTAACAAGTGCATTGGTTAAGTTCTAACAGATGAGTCTTAAGTCCCTTTTTGAATCTCCCGAAGGAACTGTATAACTGGACATCTTCTGGTAGTGCGTTCCGGGGGGGTCAGTTGCTGGCAGAGAACGACCTCTGTACTTGGGATGTCCTGACTTTGGGCACATTGAGGAGCTGGTGGCTTGAGAATCTGAGCGTCCTATGCCTCCAAATGGAAGAGGTTTTCTATCTGGTGTGATTCTACTGGAATATTGCCTGCCCAGGCAGGGCTACTAGTCCTATTGGATTATTTCACTCATCTACATTCACTGGGCTTACAACCCACTACCCTCAAGGCTCACTTGGCCTCAGTTTCTGCCTATCTGTCATACGGCAAGGGTGCTTCTCTGGATGCTAACCCAATTTTCAAGAACTTCTTTAAGGGTTTAGCCCACTTGCATCCTCCCCATAGGGAGCTGGTGCCTTCTTGGGATCTCAATACTTGCATTGCCAAGCTCATGGAACCTCCATTCGAACCCATAGCTAGAACACATTTAAAGTTTGTCACCTGGAAAGCCATATTTCTGGTAGCTATCACTTCAACCAGAAGAATAAGTGAGTTACAAGCCCTGTGCATTGAGCAAAACCGGTTACCCCCCCCCCGACAATGACATTTCACCAGCGAGGTCCCCCACAGCAACTACAGCGCCGTGCCACTGCGGGAAACCCGCTAGCACCAGGCCCTGTCTGTCAGGGGTCCTGCACCCCCCCAATCAGCTCCGACTCGGAGTTGATAATCCTTAAGGGGGGGTGTAGGGGGCAAAGCCCCCCAAAGAAAACACAGTCAGCCTGTGGGAACCGGCAGACGACTGCAGAATGCGGTCGACCTGCCGGTGTCGCTGATGGGGCATTCGACAAACATTTTGTCGAGCACCCGTTGTGGATCCGAGCAAAACTATATCTCCTTCCACAGGGACAAAGTGATACTCAAGACTAACAGGAAATTCCTTCTAATGGTAGTCTCTGACTTCCATCTAAATCAGTTTATCACATTGCCAGTCTTCTTTACTGAACACCCCAGTTCAGGGGAATGCAGGCTACAGAGCCTGGGTGTCAAGAGAGCCCTCAACTACTATCTTGACCACACAAAGGCTCATAGGCAAGATAGGCAACAATTGTTCCTGACCTATGGGGACGTGGGGAAAGGAAAGCCAGTTTCAAAGAGGACAATTGCATGCTGGATAGTGCAGTGTAAACAGTTCTGCTATAGAAAGTTGGTAAAGAGCCCCCAGTAGGCATAAGGGCACATTCTACTAGGGGCACAGCTGCTTCAATTGCAGCAGCCCGAGACATTCCACTGTTGGAAATCTGCAAAGCAGCTTCTTGGAGGACAGTGCATACTTTTACAAAGCATTATAACTTGGATACACAATCCAGAAGTGATGCCAGGTTCGGCACAGCAGTGCTGCAGAGCGTGTTCCTTAAATAGGGCTCTGTGCCCACCTCTAGTGGTACTGCTTTGTAGTCTGCTACAGTTAATTATATTGAAGAATTCCTGGGGTTAGAAGAAAAAAATACCCACCTTAGTACTCTTATTTCTTCCAAGGTATCATTCAATATGATTAACTCTCCCACCCTACCTCCCCTTCCAGAACCAGTCAGCCTCTGCATTACAGCTGGTGTTCTTACTGTTATAAGGGTCCCACACTGGTCATGTTGTGTTTGGAAAAAAGAGGGGGCTCTGTTTTTCTTCTTATGGTCCTGTAACCCTGGTGCTGTCTATCTGAAGGGCTACACTACTCCTGTCTTGCAGGCCTAAACAAGGTTGAGGGGCCTAAGTTCTTACTTTAACTTTAAAGTGGTTCTTTCCTAAGGATAACATAAATGCACAGTGCCTCCACCCAGAGTATACTTTTATGTGGGCTAGAATAGATGCTGGTAAAACTCTCTGGGATGTCGTACCCACCCACATTACCAAAATGCCACCCCAAGCATGACCCAATAAACAATTTCCCACATTTCAAAACTTTTGAATTATTGACTCTCTCTAATAATATGCTCACAAGACAGGTATATGCAAAACAACAACAACAATTTATTTAAATGGCGAGGGTTAGGAACAAGGAAGTTGGATGCAGAGTTTGGGAGACAGTATAGCGCAGTGGTTTTAAGGCTCTGAGCTGCAAACCTGGAGACCTGGGTTTGAATCCCACAGCCCCCACTTGCATACTGTGTGACCCTGAGCAAGTCACTTAACTTCCCTGTGCTCCCAGGTCACACCTGTAAACAAGCTTTCAGCTTAGTGTGTCTCTCCTGGTAAAAAAACAAACAAACAAAAAAAGAGTTTATGCTATTTACATTTGATTAGATTAGTTTGGCATTTAAATTAAATAATCATTTTGCATTTGGACTTAAACATTAATCACAGTGGCACCTACCAACCTCTGAGTATTCAACTTGTTTGCGACCTATCTAGCTAGCTGCAGTAATGGCAGAAACATATTTACAAAATGCCCACAGAATACCAGTCCCCAAATTACCTTAGGACCCCTCAATCCTAAAAAATATAACTTGGGTACCCAGTTATAGAGTCTCAGTGTTGCAGGCTTGTTATATGGTGCAGCTGTTGTTGGCTGGCTGTTGGGGCCCTTAAAAGAAGTAAGCAGATTATTATCTTTACATTTTAAACACATGGGGCCAGATTCTAGAAGAGTTACGCCTGGCGTAACAGCAGTTGCACCAAGTAGAATGGTGTATGTAGCAACTTATGCCAGCAGTTGCAACATTCATGATTCTACAGCCAAACAGCAGTTACGCTGGCAGTTGCGGCCATAGACCCCCTGCGCCATGGCGCTAGGGGGTTTATGGCAGCAGTTGTGCCTCATTCTAAAAGGGCAGCCACAAAGTCCCCACCATCGGGATTCTACAAGAACCCCCGGAGGAGAACCGGCATTGTAAGTTACACCTGCCTTTAGCTGGTGTAACTTACATACCAGCTCCGAGGGTTCCATAGAACCTGGCCCATGTGCCCCCCCATGCCCAGACTGCACCTGCTGTTGCCCCACTGGGCACTGCACAACCAGTCCTGGACGCGGGACCATGATCCTGCCCCATCCCCGTACTGTACAGCCACCGTACAGTACATGTCCTGCAGGGCTGCCCACACCAACTGCCCCCAATCCCTGCACATGTATTGCCCTGCAGGGCTTCCCACACCCCCAGCCCCCTGGATCCCCTGTTGTAATACACCCCATAGGGTGGCGCTGCCATCCCCCCCACCCGTGCCCCGATCCCTGAGCCGCCGGCCACATATGTGGCAATTACCCTTCCCTGGTAGTCTAGTGGCTCCGTGCCCCCCCACCCAGCCATGCCAGCCACCAGCCTCCCCGTCCCTAGCCGGTGGCTGGCACAGCCCACCTCTCACCATCACGACCCAGCCGCTGGCTGTGTTCAATATCAGCGCACTGAAAGACATGCTTAGAAATTAATATCTGAGCATGTTCCTTACAGTAATGCTGGGCTGGTACTGAACTTAGTCAGCAGCTGGCTGTGGTGGAGAGGTGGGCTGTGCCTGCCTCTGGCTGGGATGGGTGGGCAGGTGGGCTGGCATGGCTGGTGGGGCCACCAGACTACCAGGAAAATGGAGCTACTTATTTAATATACAGTGATCGGGGGGGCCACTAGACTACCAGGGAAATGGAGTTACTTATGCACTCAACAGTCGTGATGCACCTAGGTTGGCCGTGCTATGGATTTAAAATGGATAGCAGTCAAAGAAGGAAAAACCAGCACAGTTGCCAAGGCTAAGCAGAAAATGTCTCTTATCACTTATATCAGTTATAGTGTCCCATAAAAAGACTCACTAACTCTTGGTTATGCTGTGAAGCTGTGCAAATATTGCAATATCCTTTATTAGTACCAAAAACAGCAAATAACAGCAAATAAAATCCAAGCGGAGTCAAACAGTCCGTGAGCAACACACAACAAGCGCTTCCTGGTATGACACCACGTCACCTGATGCGTGAGGTGACGTGGTGTCCCTGTGGAGGGGTTCCTGCATAAACACTATCTCAGCCTGGAAAACATTGGGTTTTATGGAGTCTTTCTGAGTTTCCTGATTGGCTGAACCCACTTGTGCATCCCCTTACTATTGGCTGAAATTACCTGTCAGTCCACAAAATGAATATTCCTTAGCCTCACTCGATGCTCAATAGACTCCCTGTTTTGGTGCTTGAATTAGGTCCCTGCTTTTTCCCCACAAGCACTTGGCAAAGTCCCATAAGTCTTTTGCACCGTCCCAAGAATCCTTGCTTGAAATCCTGGTTTTCTGATTGGCTGCTGCTGGATAAACATGGCTGCTAAAATTCACAGTCCCCTTGCAGATCATAGCAGTTCCAAATTAAAACTTCTGGTGCAGCCAGGTAAAATATATTTTTCTTTTTATAACCCCATAGTTCAATAGTCTCTTCTGTGCTTTGGTAAATGCTGCCCAAATTAAACACTTTGTTTCAGTCTTTAGCCTGTCGTTGCTGCTGAAATATAGTGCCCTTAGGCAGCAGACAGGCATTCTCCCTGAGACTAAATGTTCACAGTCTGGGCAGCCAGAATATTTATTTTATTTACATTGTTGTCAAACTAATTCTTAGCTCCTTTAGTGTCCTAGGCAGTGCTGCCATCATTTCACATTTATTTACAGATCTGCATGGTCAACAACTGCCAAAGCTTACAGCCCCTAGTGATAACAGACCCTCTTATGAATGTTAATGAGGGCTCATAATTATATATGAGCCCTCAATTATGCCTCGAAATAAAACTTTATTTTTTGTGCTTTCCTGAGACTTTCCATCTGCCTCATTTAGGTCCCTGGTCCCCAGTCAGCTTCCAGTGGGGCCAGGACCTCCAGGAAGCCATTTGTTTTGACGGCAAGTGCAGTCGGTAACTGCGGCATTCCTTGGAGCATGCGCATAGCTTCCTGACCAGCCATGAAGATTAAGGAAATTGGCCGGTGGCTCCATAGTGCACCTATAGCCCCACTGGGACAAAAACAAATACGGGCTGCTTGGGGGCTCAACGGGACATGATGCTGGACTTGGGCTAGGCAGTGAGAATGGGGACATATTCGGGTGACCCGCAGGTGCACAGGAGGTGCTCCAGGGAAATAAGCTAAGCCCCCATGGGGGGGGGGGACATTTTAGTTCTATCTGGCTTTTCCAGGGGACAGGGTAAAAGGGAGGTTGTCACTGTTTTTTAACAGGTTTTTATTACTAGTTAAAATAGATTAGTAAGGGGTCAATTTTTGCAGGCTCCAAGGAAATCTGAGCATTATAGAATGCAGCAGTTGGTAAGGGCAGCAGATTTGAATGGTGGCACGAGCCAATAGATGCTCCATCATTTGCATACCATTTTAAAATTTCTCCGGGGCAGTTCAACACTGGAGGCTAACTGCTGCAGTTAATCATACTGAAGAATACCTTGGAAGAAACAAGATTACTAAGGTGAGTAATTTTTTCTTTTGAAGGTAGCTGGCATCAAGGGAGAGAAGGGAGAGAAAGAGGTACAGTGAGCAGTGGTGGGTGCGAGGGGGACATTCCAGGGAAAACATAGATAATGGTGGCAGAAAAAGACCAAAGGTCCATCTAGTTTGCCCGGAGTGGCAGACGGAGTGAAAGAGGGGGTCCAGCCTTGCTGGGGTGGACTTGGGAGTAGCACTGTAAACAATGTCGAAGATGGGGAGTATCATCTTCAAGATCATCTCTCTGAGGATAGGACATGGAATATTCCCTTTATTTCAATAAAGTGTACCAAGCTTGGGGTGGAGTTTCTGGTGGATGGCATTCACATGCACTGAGAAATTGAGGTGATAGTCCAGCCAGATCCCGAAGTACTTAAAAAAGGAGACATCCTGGGCTGGCCCGGTGGTGCTGAGGGTTGAGGTGCTGGATGCCACACCTTGTGCCACACCAGTGACCCGAGTTCAGAAGTGAGCTCAGGAGTCGGCTAGGGGTAGGAGGGCGTGGAGTTGGATTGACCTGCTGACAGGCAGCTCTCCTCTCCCAGGGAGGGATGTAAAGTTTTCCGGGCTCTTGGCTGCCACCAAGAGGAGGCTTGGTGGTAGCACCAAGCCCAGTGGGAGAATTGGTGTTAGGCCGGGTGGGGGGAAGGGGCCAGTACCGGAGCCATGGGGTGTGTGGTTGCCTCCACGGGCACATATGATCGTGTGTTCTGAGGTCCCGGGATTAGGTGGGAGAAAAACCTAGAAAAAATGCTATGTCTCCCCATTGCTGAAGGAAGCAGGTGATGGCAACAGGGAGCAACCAGCTTTGTAGAAAAAAAAAAGGGAGACATTGTCAATCACTGCACCATCAAGGGTATGAAAGGAAGGGAGAGGGAGAAGCCTAGTAAGCCTCTGCCTAGTGTAACAAGTCATAGAGATCATTTTCTTGGCATTGTAGGACAGGTGATTAGCCATGAACCAGCACTGGATGTTCTTAAAATCCAGTTGAAGCAGGGCTGCAAGGTCAGGGGCAGAGAAGCCAGAGGCAATAGTGTACTGTATCATCTGCATACATATGTATGAACATAGAGGGGAGTAGGCAGTGGGGAGGTCATTTAGGAAAATGGAGAAGTGAATTAGGTCAAGGACAGACCCCTGGGGTAAGCATGAGCACATAGTGAGTGGGGTGGATAAGGAGTTTCCAATCCAGGCAACTTCAGACCTGTCCTCAAAGTAGGAGTGGAACCACACCGACTGATGAGGTAGAGAGCCCCACTGCCTTAAGCTTGTACAGGAGAAGGGGGTGGGAAACAGTGCAATTGAAGGCTTTGGTAAAGTTGACAAAAATGGTGGAGGTGACCAGGCCCTGATCCATGCCAGACAGGATGGAGTCAGTGAGCCAAAGAAGGGAGGTGAAGGTGGAATAGGGTTTCTAGAAACTAGACTGGAAAAGAGTGAAGAAGGTGGATGAATCAACAAAGGGGAGCTGGAGCTTAGCCAGGGTGGGGAGGAAGGAGATAGGGTGGTAATTACCAGGGGAGGAGGGCTCAACCCCTTTGGGAAGGGATATGATGGTAGCTTGTTTCCAAGTATCTGGGGTGGAAGCTAAGCAGAAGTAGAGGTTGAGAAGTTAGATAATAAGGAGATCACTGGCATGAACAGAGAGATGCAGGAGTTTGGGGCCAAGACCATCAAGGTTCACACCATGTTGGGGCTTAGAGCCAAGAGGGCATTACAGGTTGCAGTAGGGGTAGTAGGAAAGCAGGAGAAAGGGGTGGTGGTGGGGGGTTGGGGGACCGAGAGAAGAAGTCAAGGGCACAGGAGGAAAAAAGAAGCTGAAAGATCTGACAGTCACCCATGTTGAGGGTGGGGGTGGCAGACTGGGTCGGGGGGGAGAAGAGGGTCTGAATAACATTCCAGAACACAGAGGGGTGGTTAAGCTTGTTCTGGAGCATGGATGCACAGAATTCAGACTTCACAAGGTAGAGGTAGATAACTAGATGTAGATAGCTGCATCACCCCTCTTTACTCAATCCTACCTGATGATAGTGAAGTCAGAGATGGCAACAGAGGTAGGGATCTTAGGGGAAAGCCAAAAGTTTGAGATCACTAGGTTAACTAAGAGCGGCTGAAATTGGTCAAGGTTGGGGAGTAGGCTGGGGATGGTGACATGAGACTCTTTCAGTTTTTTGGGAAAATTTGAGGGGATGCCAGGGCAGAGCAGGGCTAAGACTGAGCTCAATACCACCTGTTACTATAAGCAAAAAGGAGAAGAGGAGCTTAAGAAAGACTATGAGCCATTTATGGGGAGGGGGGGGGGAGGATGAGGATGAGGGAGGGAGGTAGAAGAAGAATCAGCATTTATATAGCACTTTTCATACACAGTGTATCCTAAAGCACTTTACAGCAATGCTAGACTGGTAGTGAAGGGACTGAATGTGTAGAGGCAGCCATATCGCACATCAGCACCCACACACAGCCTGGACAATTGCATGAACTGGTTTATGGGAAGGGGAATGTTGGCCAGGGCACCAGCAATGTCCACTGCTCTTTGCGAAGAATGCCCTGGGTTCTTTTACTTCCACCTGGACACCCACCAGGACAGTACCAGGATGGGTAGAAGAGACCTCAGTTTAATGTCTCATCCAAAGGACAGCACACCCCAGCAGTACAGCACCCCCCAATACTGCACTCGGGTGCCAGCGTTTTAGGTACAAGTCCAATCCCGGTGTGGGATGAGAACCCATGCCCCCCCGGTCCAGGGGTGGCTGTGCTACTAACTGAGCCACGCTGACACCTAAGCTAGGTAGCAGGGATGAAGGTATGTGAGGGCTTTAAGGTGAAGCCAAGGAGAAGGGAGGAGGCTGCACCAGGTTGACAGGGGGAATGGGAGAGGGTGTGGAGGTTGGAGAGTGGGTGAGGGGGGGGAAGGAGCTGGACAGTGGTAAGGCTAGGATAAGTGTTGGGGGGACAGAGGCAAGGTTAAATAGGAGGTGGATGAGGAACAGAGTTAGGAACAGCATAGGAGCAAACTGTAGGGGAAAGATGCCAGGGAGGGGGCTCACTAAGCCTACAAAAAATGGGAAAAACAAGAAATTAATGAGGCTAGGGAAAAATGAGGGAGAAGACCTTTAAAAAACAAAAGGGGTTTGGGCTCATGATGGAAAACAGTCTGACTTAATGCCAGGAGACTGGGAAAATTAATGAGATCCAGGCAATGATAGCAGATGCAGGGCTGGACCTCATAGCCATTATGGAAATTTGGGCCATGGAGTATAATGGCTGGAACCTGATGGTCCCAAACTATTTATTTATTTAGTTTTTGTTCACCGCGTAATGTGTGTTAGCCATAGCAATAACTATTTTCAAGTACGACCCGGGAGTTAACAGAGACAAAACATTTGATTAACAGAGGCAGAAAGAATACTATACAGTAAAAGCTTAGACAGTAATAATACAGTGTAGGCAGGAAAAAACAATAAGTACAAACTGAATCAGCAATAATGTATAACATAAAATGATAAGAGAGCAAATACAATAAATAAAACCATTTGGCAGCAATTCAGGAAGCGAAAATGGGGTAAGATATTATAAGAATAAATACCAGTTATTATAGTTGTATTAAATGGATATAGTAAAGTCAGGAATTGAATGGGGTGGGGATGCAATAAAAGGGGAGAGGAGGATAGGATAGGATAGGAAAAAATAAGGCAAGGTAAAGGGATGGGGATTAGGTATACTAAAAGTAGGGCAAGGAGGTGACTGAAGGAATATACAGTGCTTAGCCGTTGAGGTGTGGGGGTGCATAGATCAGGAGAAGATATTGGGCTATGAGGGTTTGAAGCAGGAGCAGGAATCTGCAAGATGATCACGTAGCAATTTCTTGAAAGAGGCATGGGGTGGTGCTAGCCGTATAGCTAGAGAGAGGGAATTCCAGTGATAGGAGGCATAACAGAAGAAGGCGCTAGCACCTTTGGAGGACTGGTGTTGAGGGATGAGTACAGGGGCATTTGCAGTCGAGCATAGACCGTATCTGGAAGACTGAATGAGAAGTAGTTCTGCCAAGGGCTTTGGTGTTTGGTTATGGATGATATTATCTATGATCGAGCCGTATGCAAAGTCTCTTGAGGCATTCAGAGAAAGCCACCCTAGCTCACCATATAGGAGGCAGTGGTGTTTCATCCGATGTGAGGAGGATGCATATCTACAGATATTATTGTAAGTGACATCCCACTTCTGAAGACTAGTTTTACCCGCTGAGGCAGACACTACAACCCCATAGGTGAGTGATGGAAGGAGTATGCCACAAGCTATGGCGAGCCTCGCTGAGGGTGTAAGCATATAGCTGGAATGGTACGCCATACCAAGTTTTATGTTAGCCAGTTTGCAGGTTTGTTGAATATGGAGATCAAAAGTAAGAGTCGGATCGAGTGTGAGACCAAGGTATTTAAATGAAGATACCACTCCAACAGAGGACCCATTTATAGTAGTGACATTGAAAGTGGGTTGAGAGAGTTTGAGTTTGGCATTTGAACCAAATAGCATGGCTTGAGTCTTAGAGACATTCAAGACAAGTTTATGGCTGAATAGCCAGTACTGAATCCATTGAAAGTCTAAAGAAAGTCGTCGGTTGATTTCAGTAATGTTTTACGCACTAGCATAAAGGACAATATCATCAGCGTATAACAGGGAGGCAGTCTGGAGAATGTTAGAGGTAATATCATTTATATAAATGGAGAAGAGCAGGGGACCAAGAATAAAACCTTGCGGTACGCCAGTGTTTATAGTAGCAAAATCACACAAGGTGGAGTTGAATTTAACTTGCTGGGCGTGATCTGATAGGTAGCTGCCAAACCATGCAGTGACATTTGGTGATAAACCTAGGGATCTAAGTGCAGCTAGAAGGATAGGATGGTCGACCAGGTCAAAAGCTTTAGTCATGTCTATAAAAATTGACCCTGTTAGGAGAGCAGAGTCCATGGCCAATAGGGCATCAGATGTAAATTTGAGTAATGCAGTGGTGGTGCTGTGACCCTTGCGGAAACCATGCTGTGTGGTCGTAAGAAGTTCATGTTTCTGAAGAAAGTCTAAGGTTTGGGAAGCTATGAACTTCTCAAGGATTTTGCTGAGGACTGACAATATGGCAATAGGCCTATAATTGGAGGGGTTTTTGCAGTCACCCTTTTTGAAGACAAGGATAATTCTGGCAGTCTTCCAGAGGTCAGGAACATAGCTGTGACACAGGGAGAGGGTAAAGATATTGGCAAGAGGTGCTGCTATGTAAGGGCTAAGGGGCAGCAAGTTTTAGGAGATTAGGTTCTATATTGTCAGACACAGCTGCAGTGAGATAGAAGATGTTGTTGAGCAGTCTATGTACATCCCAGCGGGTGACAGACTTGAAATGAAATTTGGGCCCGGAGGCATTGGGTTGAACATTTGAGTTCTGTGTAGCTGGGAAGGATGAGGTATAATTTGTAAGGTCTTAAAACTGGGCATTGAAACATTTTGTGACAGTAGAGGGATTGTTGCAGTGGACACCATTGAGAGACATGTCAGTTGGGGTGGGGGCCCGATTTAAACCTAGGAAGCACTTAATGTGGGACCAGAATTTTTTTGAGTCACTATAAGATTTAGTTAAAAGATCTTTACAGTAGGTGCTCTTTGCCCTTTTGATATCCTTTTTGCAGGAATTTCGGCGTGCCCTATAGGAATTAAGGTCAGCTGGTAGCCCTGTGTTTTTGTAGTGGAGCAAATATTTGTCACACAGTCGTAGTTTTGAGAGAAGGTCGGACTTAAGCTAGCGGGTATGCTTGTTTTTTACATGATGGGTAACAAAAGGGCAGTGTTTGTCCTGAATCACCAAAAAGTGAGTCAGGAATAGATTTAGAGTGCTCTGAAGGTCATCAGATTCAAAAAGAGGGGTCCAGTTGATCTTAACACTATCCAGTAAGAAGGACTGTTGGTAGAGGTGCGCGTAGTTTCGGAAAGTGATAAACCAAGGCTTCGACGGTGGGGGGGGGGCTAGTCTTATCCCTTATACAGAAGGTGGGGGACTGGTCTGTGATGGCATCTGCTAGTGTGCCAGAGGAGATAATATTTTCGGGGTGGTTGGTCATTATCCAGTCCAGCAGAGTACTGGAGTTAGAATGCTGGGCAGTTCTAGTGGGTTCGCTAATTACCTGGTGAAAGCTGAAACTTTGGATCTTGGATAGTAGTGTGGGTTGGGAGTTGCCCAGCCAGTTTATATTGAGATCACCAAGTACGAGAACCTCATTTGAAGAGAGGTCTGATCAAGCAGCACATCAAGCCATTTTAAGCCACTGGAAGGGGGGGTTGTAAGCACAGACAATATGAAGTATTTTGGAGCCAAGGGTAAGAAGAAAATGTAGTGCTTCACTGTGGACTGGGGGGGATGAGCAGATCACAGAGAGATGGAGGTGATCTTTAAAATAGACAGCTGTACCACCACCTCTTTTGGGGGCAGGTCTGTCAAATCTCAAGAGGTTGTAGGAAGGTAGCGAGTAGCGAGAGTCCTGGATGGAAGGTTTAAGCCATGTTTCAGTAAGACAGATGATATCAGGTTTGTATAGGGTGACCCAGGATTCTAATTCAGCAAAATTGTGTAACAGGCTTCTGATGTTGTGGTGCACCACTGTAAGACCCCTTTGCATTCGAAAGGGGACAACATATATCATTGGTCGGTCCTGGGCTAGAATGAACATCTCCAGACAGCAATAGGGCCAGTAGGAGAAGATATCAGAGTTTATGTCGCTGGAAGGGACGCAAGGTTTGCATATTCAAGGGGCAGTATTTTAGGGCATAGGCAACCATCTGGACCCAGGGCCTATGTAATATAAGTGGAGTAGGGTCACAACGGAGTGGGGACAACAGGAGAAGGTTAGAGTATTGGTAGTCATGGGCATGTAATGTGGGATAGCCAAGGGGGCTTGGGGAACAGAAGGCAAGGATAAGTGGAGCAAAGCAAATGAGGGCACAAGAAAATACAGTAATATGGAGAGCTTCATTGCTTACAGACCTTGGTACAGTCTTGTAAAGAGGGTGAGAGTCAGGAGCACCCAGGAGGAACAAAAATGAGAGATCAGAGCTAGCAGTGGAGATTGAAATACAGATATCTATGATATTAAAGAGTGAGATGGAGAACAAGGTTAGCCTGTCAGGGGTGTGAAGGAAGAGTGTATAATTCAGGGAGCCAATGGGAACGGTGATAACAGAGTATGGAGGAGCAATTGAGTATTTAAAGGGGGCCTTGGAGCGGGTGGGGGGGCAGGAGAAAATTCAGCCAGGTTTAGCAGTGCTCGAGAATTAGCAGGAGACAAAACAGTCCAGAAATGCAATGCAGAGTCAATACAGAAAGGTGCACCAATCAGAACAGGCTTAGGTGGCAGAGCAGATCAATCAGGATCCGCATGCCAAGCGCCTCACCAATCAGAGGCCTTGGTGTCGAAAATTCAAAGTGCAGCAGTACCTGGGGTTGGAAACCCAGGGCAGAGGACTGCGAGGGCGGTCAAAAAGTGTCCAGGGAGTCGGGCGGTGGTGTCCAGAGGCAGCAAGTGATCCGCCGAGCTGCTGAGAAGTGCCGCTTCTGGTGTTGGCCCCTGGGGAGGAAAGGGGAATACCAGATAAATATAGCAGCACAGTGAATGAGGGGCCATGTGGCTGGTGCCAGACCATCAGCAGGGGTTGGGGTGTTGGCTCTAAAAATGCAAAGGTAGAGCATTTAAGAAAAGGGCAGGGGTGGAGGTGAGAAGAGGAAAAACAATAGGCAGAGGGAGGGTGGAAGAGCAGCAATGTGAGAGAGTTTGCAGGGGTGGGGGCAGGGTTAATGACCACATCGAGTGAGAGAAGGCAGAATGAAGAGAAAGGTGGGGTGGGATGAGATGGCAGAGACAGCAAAAAATGCACAGTGCTTTTAGGATTTAGTCAAAAGACAGAGCGGCAGGGGTAAGAGGATTAAGCAGAGATAAACAATAAAGGCATGGAGCAAGCTGAAAGTAATAGAGCAGGCAGAATAAAACTTATAAAAACTTATACTGTAATTCACAGCAGGCAGGGTACATAAGTAAGTAAGTAAAATTTTATTTATATTAAGCGCCCTTCCCAAGCTCAGGGCGCTTTTACAATAATTCAAATCACTTAAAAACACATTTCAGAACAATAAATCAAACAGTCATGCAATATACTTACTTATTATGTTAGGTAACAGATCAAGCAGTACAAAAAAGAAAATTCAGCCAGGTTTAGCAGTGCTCGAGAATTAGCAGGAGACAAAACAGTCCAGAAATGTAATGCAGAGTCAATACAGAAAGGCACACCAGTCAGAACAGACTTAGGTGGCATAGCAGATCAATCAGGATCCGCTTGCCAAGCACCGCACCAATCAGAGACCTCGGTGCTGAAAATTCAAAGTGTGGCAGTACCTGGGGTTGGAATCTGGGGCAGAGGACCGCGAGGGCAGTCAAAAAGTGTCCAGGGAGTCAGGCGTCATCATCCGGAGGCGGCAAGTGATCCACCGAGCTGCTGAGAAGTGCCGCTTCTGGCACTGGCCCTTGGGGTTGGAATCTGGGGAAGAGGACCTCGAGGACAGTCAGAAAGTGTCCAGGGAGTCGGGTGGCAGCGTCTGGAGGTGGCAAGTGATCCGCCGAGCTGCTGAGAAGCGCCGCTTGCGGCGCTGGCCCCTGGGATTGGAATCCAGGGCAGAGGATCACGACGGCGGTCACAAAGTGTTCAGGGAGTTGGGTGGTGGCGTCCAGAAGTGGCAAGTGATCCGTCGAGCTGCTGAGAAGTGCCACTTCTGGTGCTGGCCCCTGGGGTTGGAATCCAGGGTAGAGGACCACGAGGGCGGTCAAAAAGTGTCCAGGGAGTTGGGTGGTGGCATCCGGAGGTGGCAAGTGATCTACTGAGCTGCTGGGAACTTGAGGGGTAGGTGATATGAGTGGGGGATTGCAACCTGCCAGAAACTGATTGGGGTATTCCAGTATATAGGAACACCAGAAGTCAGAACCTGCTAGATACATTGCAGGACTGCATGCTGGTGTGACTGGTCAAGGAACCCAAAAGGCAGACTTCCATTTTTGACGTGGTGTTCACCAACTTGGAAAAAGGTAGGCAGAGCATGGATTGGAAAACCACTGGGGTCCAGTGACCACAACGCCATATGGTTCAAGCTGGCCCTTGGTACCAGTAAACCCTCATTAAAGGCTGAAGTTCTGGATTTCACAAGAGCAGACTTCAATCTGATGAGGGAATTAGTCTGGTTCAGGTTAATTGGAGTGGACAGTATTAGAGGTGGAGTGGAGGAAAAATGGGGAGAAATAAAAGGGGCCATTCTCGAGGCAACAAAGTCGTGCTTGAGAATAGATACCAAGAGAAACAGGTACAATAGACCAATATGGTTCTCTGAAAAGGTCAGGGAGGCAGTGAGGGATAAAATAAAGGCCTTTATCAGGTACATGGACAAGTAGGGGTATGAAGAATGGGGAGTACCAAACAAGAACTAGAGAGACCAAAAGGGCAATCAGAGACACAAAAGCAGACACAGGTGTGTACTGTGGAGGGGGCAAGGGTGGGAAAAAACAGTTTTTCAGGTGTATATAAAGGGTGGAAGAAGGATGTGAAGGGGAGTTGTTAGGCTAACAGAGGAAGGCAGGTAATAGAGGTGGATGAGCAGAAAGCAGCTGTTCTGAACAACTACGTCTGCCGACTATTCACTATGGAGGACCAGGTGACAAGGGAAGTGAATCAGGGGAGGGCAGTAGACGTGGCCTATCTGGACTTCAGCAAGGCCTTTGACACAGTGCCACATAGAAGGCTATTAAACAAACTGGGGAATATGGGAGTGTGCAGGACAGTAGTGCGGTGGGTGGGTAACTGGCTGGGTGGCAGGACACAGAGGGTGGTGCTAAATGGCTGTCACTCCACAGAGGGAAGAGTGACCAGTGGGGTTCCACAGGGATCAGTGCTGAGACCGGTCCTATTCAACGTCTTCATCAGTGATATTGCGCAGGACCTAGAAGGCAGAATTTCCCTGTTCACTGATGACGCGAAGCTCTGTAACAGAGTGGACACTCCAGAGGGTGCAAACAGAATGAGGAGGGATCTGCAGAAGCTTGAAGAATGGTCAATGGTTTGGCAGTTGACATTCAACACAAAGAAGTGCAAGATAATGCATATGGGGCACAAAAACCATGGAACAACATATCAGTTGGGGGGTGAGGACATAGCATACACCAAGCAGGAAAGGGACCTTGAGGTTATCATCTCTGATGACCTCAAGGCATGGAAACAGTGTGACAAGCAGCAGGTAAAGCAAATAGAATGCTGGGATGCATAAGCAGGGGCATCACAAGCAGGAAAAGGGAGGTCATAATTCCACTATACGAGACACTACTGATGTCCCACCTGGAGTACAGAGTACAGTTCTGGAGACCTTACCTACGTATGGACATAGACAGGGTAGAGAAGGTTCAGAGGAGGGTAACAAAGATGGTACAGGGATTGCATCACAAGTCCTATGATGACAGGCTGAAGGACTTGAATATGTATTCCCTGCAGGAGAGGAGGGAGAGAGGGGATATGATAGAGACATACAAGTACCATACAGGGAGGAACAGGGTGCAGGAATACACTATTTTATAGCGAAAAAGATGTTCCAGGACTAGAAGGCATGGGATGAAGTTGGAAGGAGGGTGATTCAGAGGAAACTCAAGGAAGAATTTCTTCACAGAAAGGGTGGTGGACAAGTGGAACCCCCTGCCAGAAAAAGTGGTGGGGCCAGAAACAAGCACAGGATTTAAGAATACATGAGATAGACGTAAGGGAATTCTGGAGGTTTGGGGTAAGGGGCAACAGACTTCTAGAAAAATGTAAAGGGAACTTACAAGCTCAAATGGGCAGACTTGGTGGGCCATAGACCCTTATCTGCCGACAGTATTTATGTATCTATGTATCTATGGCAGCGGGCCTTTGCCAGGGAGTGGCATAAAGGCTGCTGAAAAAGGGAGCCCAGAAATGAGGCAGCAGGTATTTACTAATGAAAGGTTTAGAAAAGAGCTAGCAGCCCTGAAGATAGATAAGGCCCTGGGGCCAGACAGGATGCATCAGAGGGTGTGCAGGGAACTAGTTTCAGAATTAGCCAAACCCCTGATTGGGCTATTCAACAGCTTTATTTAGACAGGGGCAGTTTTCAAAAGGCTAGAGGGTAGCAGACGTAGTAATGCTCCACAAAAGGGTGGGGTGGTGGGACAAAGAGCAGCGGGGTAACTACAGACCTGCCAATCTTACCTCTGTTGTGGGTAAACCAGTGGAGACACCAATCAAAGAGGACCTAGTGGACTACCTGGAGAAAAACGGGCTCCAGGGTAGTAAACAGCATAGGTTCATGGCTGAATGGTCTTGTCAGACCAACCTGATAACATTCTTTGGGTAACTAGGACAGTGGAAAAGGGTCATGAAGTGGATTTACTCTACTTTGACTTAAGCAAGGCATTCAACTTGATGCCTCACAGAAAGGATACTAAAGAAACCGGAGGATCTCAGTGCAGCCAAGGACATAGTTAAATGGGTAGGGAGCTGGTGGAAGGAAGATAGCAGAGGGTAGTGGTAAACGGAGTCACATCCAAGGAGAGGGTGGTCACCAGTGGGATACCACAAGAATCTGTCTTAGGTGCAGCCATTTTCAGTGTGTTTATCAGCAACAAAGGGGAAGGAATTCAGGACAAGATGTGTCTCTTTGCAGATGACACTAAGTTCTGTGATAAGTAGACAGTAATGTGGGGATAAGAGAGATGCAGAGGGACCTGAAAAGGTTGGAGAAGTGGTCCAAGGTTTGGCAGCTGCAATTCAACACCAAAATGTGTAATGCACATAGAGAACAAGAACCCCAGAATGGAGTATTGGATGGAAGTCTTTAAGCTGGGCACTACCTCTGAGGAAAGGGACCTAAGAGTCATCATGAGTGACTCCCTTAAACAATCTAGCCAGTTTAACAAGGCCTACAGTAAAGTAAGCAGGATGCCGGGGTATATTGGGAGAGTTTTTGACAGCAGGAGGAAAAAGATATTATTGCCTCTCTATAGTCTACTGGTGATGGCACATCTGGACTACTGTGTTCAGTTCTGGAGTCCTCACCTAAGGAAAGACAAGGACAGGCAGGAGACAGTGCAGTGTAGGACAATGATTCAGGGCCCGCAGGGCGGATCCTAGAAAGATCAGCTTAGGGCATTGAACATGTACTCACTCGAGGCCAGACGAGAAAGGGTGATATGATAGAAATCTTTAAGTTCCTATAAGGAATAAACAAGGTGAACTGTGAGGAGCTGTTCAACAGGAGTACTGGATCTAGAACATGAGGATATGAGTGGAAACTGGCAGGGGGAGGACATGAGTGGAAACTGGCGGGGGGAGGACATGAGTGGAAACTGGCAGGGGGAGGATATGAGTGGAAACTGGCAGCGGGAGGACATGAGTGGAAACTGGTAGGGGAAGGGGGAGGTTCAGGAGGGATGTGAGAAAGTTTTATTTTACAGAGAGAATGGCTGAGTCATGGAACAGTCTGCCAGTGGAGGTGGTGGGTGCAAAAAACATTAAGGGTTTCAAGCACAGTTGGGACAACTTAGTAGTTACTTGGGGATAGTAGTAAGACAGAGAGCAAGGGGATGGATAATGTAGATGAAAACCATGTATTGACAAAATGTCTCGGGGTATAATAGGTTGTTACGGACAGACTGGATGGACCTTGGTCTTTGTCGTCATTGTCTATGTTTCTATGTTTTTGTAGCAGAAGAACAGTGAAGCACTTGTCACCCTGCACTTTACCAGTTACGTGTGTGGGGGGGGGGGGATTCAAGCTTCACACAGAGAGAAAGCGATTAAATAATAGAGGGGTATAGGTTTCACCCAGATAGGGAGGAGACCAAATTAAAATGGAGAGCTGGGATGTGGGCTTCACCCAGAAAGGAAGGCTATGGGGATGTAAGCCTGACCCAGATAAGGAGGCTATGGGGGTGTACTGTAGGCCTGACCCAGATAGGGAGGCTGTGGGGATGTAAGCCTGACCCAGATAAGGAGGCTATGGGGATATAGGCCTGATCTAGATAGGGATGCTATGAAAATGTAGGCCTGACCCAGATAGTGAGGCTATGAGGATGTAGGCTTGACCCAGATAGGGGTTTAGTTTATGGGGATGTAGGCATGCCCTAGATAGGGAGGGTAGGAGGATGTAGGCCTGTCCCAGATAAGGAGGCTATGAGGATGTAGGCCTGACCCAGATAGGGAGACTATGAGGATGTAGGCCTGATCCAGATAGTGAGGCTTTGAGGATGTAGGCCTGACCCAGATAGGGAGGCTATGGGGATGTAGGCCTGACCTAGATAGGGAGGGTATGAGGATGTAGGCCTGACCCAGATAAGGAGGCTATGGGGATGTAGGCCTGACCTAGATAGGGAGGGTATGAGGATGTAGGCCTATCCCAGATAAGGAGGCTATGGGGATGTAGGCCTGACCTAGATAGGGAGGCTATGAAGATGTAGGCCTGATCCAGATAGGGAAGCTATGCAGGTATACACACCAAGGTGGGAACAGCAAAATAATTCAGTGAATTAAGCAGCATACAAGTAGTTGTAGGGAGCAATATATATTCAGACAATTAGTCAGGCATATAAGCAGGTGCAGGAAACAGTCAAATACAACAGGTATACGCGCAGTCACTGGAGACCAAGCAGTGCAATCACTGAGGCAAACAGGAGGGGTGGGCAACAGTCACTTACTAAGGGAGGTAGCAGGTGCACAATGATCAGGCAGAGTGGCCCACAGTGTGTACCCTTAGCATTATGGCTCACAGCACAGAGACCCACTTGTGAAAGGGCCCCACTTAAGAGATTCAAGCTCCTTCCACAATCAACCTGATATGCTGAAAACAGTCCTGGAGTTCTGGAGGGAGAAGGCCTAGAGCCGGTGGCTGTAGCAACGATCACTGTAGGGGGAGGGAGAATCTGCTGAGCACTCATCCCTCATGACCACTGAGATTCCAGAACTGATGACTGTGTAATTATCCGGAAGCACTGCAGTGCCATATCAGAGCATGGGAGATTCAAATTTAGGCACACAGCTCAAGCCCTGCCGGCAGTCAGCCTGATTGGCTGAAAACAGTCCTGGAGTCTTGGAGGGAGAAGACTTGAAGCTGGTGGCTTGAGCTGCTTCTCTTGCTGGTCCAGTCTGGCCGCACTCCACCCCAACCTTCTCACGGACTTACCAGTTATCTGCCACTTACACGAACTGTTATGGTGAGCAGCCAGCCATGTTGGTCATACGAAAGCCTGTGGGGGGCTGCTGGTTTGGAAAGCTGGCCTTTTTCCTCCACTCCTGTTTGTTTTCCCTTCAGTGCCAGTGTACAATGATGCAGCATGCATGTGTGCGTTGGCATGCATGCATGACAGGTGTCTGGCGGCAAACCCACCCCTCTTCTGTTCTCCCAGCTGTGCCACTGCCTGGTGTCTACCAGGCAGCAGTCATGCTGCAGGAGCAGCATCCCCCTCCTGGAGTGAGGAAATCTGTCTTTGGAACGCTTGATCCTTCCTCCCCTGGCTGTCCCTCGATGGCCTGTGCATGTTCCTGAACGTAGGTCGATGGCGTCATGAGCGATAATGCTACTGTTGTGCTGATGGCTGACGGGCTGACTTAGCAATTTATTTTTTTAAAAAGACACTTGTGAGTAACGTGACAAAATGATAAAAAAACAAAACTGTGGGAGGGATCCATGAAATCACTTGCCAACAGATAGCTCATATGGGAAGTGGAGCAACACACAGTCATAATGACTCAGTTATGAAATCTGCAGTGGGACTATTTTACATAATTTTTGGAAACATCATGATTTTATTGGATCTTTTTAAACTTTCTGCATTTTTTAATGTGTCTAGTTACCCATTTTCTAAACATAATAAGATACAATGGGGCAGAAACATAGACTTTGCTGGCAGAAAAGAACAGCTTGGCTCACCCATTCTGCCCATATGGTCCCTGCCTAATCTGTCTCTGCAGACCCTAACTGGTCTCAAACGACCCTCTCTCCTCCCTGCATATTTACTAATATTTCCTTATATGTATCCAATACATGCTTGAAGCCTCCTACTGTTTTCGCCTACACCACTTCTGTTGGCAGTCTATTCCAGGTGTCCACCACTTTTTCAGTGCAGTAGTTCTTCCTCACATCCCTCCTACACCTCTCCCCTCCAGCTTCATTGCATGACCTCTGGTTCTGGTGCTCTTCCTCATTTGTTCTAGAGGTCTCTGTCCCCCCTGGATACTCTGTAGTGCACTGCCCCAGAGTGGAATGCAGGGATGGGGGTGTGGCCATCTGTTTTAGATCTGAGCTGGGCTTCACTGTGCACCCAGTGGGAAGGCTGGGTCCATTTGAATGTGTGACCATTTATGGGGGTCCAGGCACAGGTTGCATGATTCTCCTGATTTACCGCCCCCCCCGGGGCAGCAGGAGAATTCCTACAGGAGGTGGCCAATTTTGTCATTGGTGAACCATTGGAAGCCCCCAGATGTTTCATTCTGTGGGATTTCAACATTTGGGCCGACGACAAAACATTTAGGCTTGGTTTTAACCTCCTCCAGACTATGTAATCGCTAAGCCTGTTGCAAGAAGTTTCTTTCATGACCCGTCAGGGCGGCCACGTTGGACCTGGTTTTCTCACTGGGGCTTGAGATAAATGATCTCAAGACTGATCAGGTCACTTGGTCTGATCATTGCACAGTGGAGTTCTCATTCTGGGCCCCCTCAAGCACCATCCCCCTGCTGAGATGGTTAGCTGCCACCCTTTGAGGGGCTTAATCCTGGAGGATTTTCTGGCGGTGGCTGATCTATCTAGTGTGGGCAATGCATATGTGGGGGGGGGGGTATCCACAGCAGTTGCCACCTATAACAAGGCGATATCTGCTGCGCTTCACTTCCTTGCACCAGTATGTGTATGACCCAAGTCTTTTCACTTGCTTTCCCCTTGGTTTGATGGGAAGCTCAAGATGATGAAGACTGTGGGTTGGAGGTTAGAGCGCTGCTGGCGGAAGACCGGGATGGAGGCGGACAAGCTGGCCCTGTGTGCTCACTATTGTGAGTACCAGGGAGTAATCAACCATAAGAAGGCAGAATTCCTGAACAAGGAGATTGCTGCTGGGAGGAACTGACCAACTGTGCTTTTTCAGACTGTAGACAGGCTGCTAAACCTGGCCTGTCTTCAACCGAAAAATACTTTTTCAAATGAGTTATGTGAGGAGTTTGCTTGGTTCTTCTCGGACAGAGTGTCTGGCATCCGACAAGGAATTCCGCCAGTGAGCCATGCCATGGCCAACAGTGATCACCTTGGGCATCTGGAGAGCAGTCCATCTGGTTGGGGTGAGTTTAGACCAGTGGAGGTGGCCAAGGTCACTGGGGTTGCTTCCAAGCTGAGGCAGACATATTGTGAACTGGACCTGATGCCAACGTGTTTCTTGATGGGATGTGCCAACTCCGTTGGCCCGGTGTTTGCCTTAATTATCCGGTGCTCCTTGTTGGAGGGGGTTTTCCCTGATGCCTTGAAGGAGGCATTGGTGAGACCCCTTCTGAAAAAAACATGATTGGACCCTGACGTCAAGATAAATTACCGTCCTATCTCCAACCTCCCTTTTTTGGGTAAGGTTGTAGAGAAGATTGTGGAGCTTCAGCTTGAGGAGCACCTCTTGGCCTATGATCTATATGAGCCTTTCCAGTCTGGGTTTCAGGTGAAGCACGGTACTGAAATTGCATTAGTTTGGGTGCTCAATGACCTTCTCTAGGCGAGAGATCGAGGGGAGGGGTTAATTCTCCTTCTCCTCGGTCTCTCTTCAGCCTTTGACATGGTGGACCATTGTGTGTTACTTGACTGCCTGAGGGAGTTTTGTGGACTCACCAGCATGGTCATCTGCGGGTTTGAGTCCTATCTCACAAACAGGAGGCAAAGGGTAGTGATGGGAAATTTCTCCTCCTCCCCTAGCCTCCTGTCTTGTGGAGTTCCTCAAGGATCGGTCTTGTCACGAATACTGTTTGCCATGTACATGCTACCCCTGGAAAGGCTCATTAGGAAGTATGGCTTGGGTTTTCATTGCTATACAGATGATACCCAGCTATACCTTTCCTTTGCCCATGGAACATCCAATGCAGTGAACGTGCTAAATAATTGCCTTGCTGAAATCAATGACTAGATGGCCTCCAGCTGGTAGCGACTGAACCCCGATAAGATGGAGGTACTAGCTGTGGAGTTGAACAGAGGGCATGATAGGTTGGCCTCAGGTGCAGAAACAGGATTATTTCTGGGTTCTGTACCATTGAAGGCCTCCTCTAGGGTGCAGAACCTGCGTGTTATTCTGGATAGCGGTCTGACGCTTGAGGCTCAGGTGTCGGCTGCTGTCCATGTCAGTTTTTACCATCTGAGGAATATCGCTAGGGTTAAGCACCTAGTTCCACCTCTAGACCTCCTAACTTTGGTACATGCCTTCGTGATGAAGTGGCTTGATTATTGTAATGCACTCTACCTTGGGGTCTCTGGGGGAACAATCCGCCGGCTTCAGCTGCTGCAAAATGCAGCTGCCAGGCTATGGACAGGACAGTCTAAGTACTGTCACATCACCCCGGTGCTGCAGGATTTGCACTGGCTGCCAGTCAGGTGGAGGGCCCTCTTGAAGGTGGGTTTGCTCACCTTTAAGGCCCTACATGGATTGGGCCCTGGCTACCTGGCAGACCTTGTTACACCGGCTGCCTCAGTCTGCTCCCTATGTTCCTCCTCTAGGGGCCTCTTGGCAATTCCCAGGACAAGGCTAAAAATGGCCAGCGACAGAGCCTTTAGCGTCATCGGCCCCATCCTGTGGAATTTACTTCCACCATCTGTAAGGGAGGTCCCTTCAGCTGAGGTATTTAAGGCCCACCTCAAGGCTTCCTGTTCACTCAGGCATTCCCTGATTTTGCTGTGTAACATCTTTTCCCTGACCGCCATATAGAATTGTTCCTGATTTTTTGTTTCTTTTTAGTTAGTTGTATTTCTAATTTATTTATTATTTTGATATTTACTATTTATTGTTGTATTATTGTATTGCTGTTGATGTGCTTTTTATTTTTGTATGGCGCCCAGAGCCTCGGGATTGGGTGTCTTTTAAATAAAACTTGCCTTGCCATTTGAGACTCCCCTCCTGCACTCTGTCCCCCACTGTGAGGTACTTGAGGTCTCTTTCATGACCCCTCTTGCTCTCCTCTCTTCCAGGGTGTACATGTTAAGATCCCTCAGTCTCTCCTCATAGGACATTTGGTGCAAACCCTGCATCATTTTAGTTGTCCTCCTATGGACTGCCTCCACTCCGTTTCTGTCCTTTCTGAGGTGCAGCCTCCAGAAATGGGCACAGTACTCCAGGTGGGGTCTCACCAGCGAGCAATTTCGTGGCAACACCACCTCCTCCTCCCCCCTGCTGGAGATACAGACCCTCTCCCTATGCATCCCAACATCCCACTGACTCTACCCACTGCTTTGCCACACTGCCCTGCCACTTTGAGGTCATCAGATATGATAACCCCAACATCTTGTTAGTGACTTGACAGTACTTCCCTCCATCCTATATTCAGTTCTTGGGTTCCTATGCCCTAGGTGCATGATTTTGCACTTTTGGGCATTGAACCCCAACTGCCATGCTCTTAACCATGCCTCAAGCTTCCCAAGATCCCTACACATTCTTTCCACCCCTTCCTTATTGTCCACCCTATTACAGACTTTGGTTTCATTAGCCAAAAGGCATACCTTATTCTTTTTTAATTTATTTAAAATATCGGATTTACAGACCTTTGAATCAAAGACTCATTTACAAAAGCACATTGTCATAGAGAACAGAGACAGACAATATTACATAGATCAATACACAGTAATAGTGACAGGTTTCAAACAATAGTTACAAGGTTTCAACAGGTGTTACAGAAGGACAATGCCTCAGTGATACATGAGTAGCATACAGTTAAGCAGAGTACAGAGACATACGGTGCCTGGTCAGCAGAGCTGTGAAATACTGAGCAAACACAATGTGGTGCCAGGTGTCAACAGCAGATTTGGGATGCAAACAATAAAGCCCTGTGGGGGACAGTAGTATTCATGCAGGGGGGGAGAAGTGGACTTGTGTTGAGGCATAGGTGCGGATAAAAGCAGTCCAAGGGACATTGTCATAATCTGAAGTAGATTGCCCATTAGTCTTGGCAGATTAGGCCCCACAGGGGAGGTTCAGAGGGAAGGGGGAGACTGGAATTAGGTACACTTACAGCAGTGGGTGGCGAATAGGGGGCTCTTGAGGGACTCCTTGAAGGGACCAATTTTAGTGATGTTGGTGATATTCGCTGGGAGGGAGTTGAACCAGGAGGGCACTCTGTAGCAGAAGGATCTCTGGGCTAGGGACGTGCTGGTTCTGGGTACTAGTAGGTAGGCCTTTAGATAATCTTTTTTGGGGGAAAGTCAAATACTTCCATGGGTTGAACTTTGGAAGTCATTTTAGTTTTACTGGAGTCAAAATACTTCCAGCTGTGAATTTTTGGAAGTCAAAATAACTCCGATCGACAAATGTTGGAAGTCAAAATACTCCAAGTCCTATAGTTTTTGAAATCAACTCATGGGCCTTCTGAATATGGTTCCCTCATTGTAATCCATGCCACATCCACAAATGAATGTACCTGCAAAAATCAAATTTTTGTACCCTGACTGAGGCTGTTAGGCGGTTCCTAAATAGAGCAGTTTTGATTAACTAAAGAACCCCATCAAATCAGTTTGGCACCTTCTCTGTTGTGTGTGGACTTACTTAAAGTAGGTCCATTGTCCACACATAGAGAAGGTGCCAACCAAGGGGTGCTGACAGTTCATTTCTTCTGGGGTGCTGCTGGCTGCAGGGCAGGCTCTTGTTTGCGGAGTTGCAGTTACTAAGAAAAGTAATTTACTTTTCTTGGTGATTGTAATTCTGGTGGGCAGGGGCTTGCCCCTGCAGCCGTCAGCAGCAGCGCCCTAGAAGGGGTGAACTGCCTGCACATACACACACACCCCCAACACCACTCAGCAGTACCTGCCCCAGGTAATGACTTCAATTTCCTCATGGTGAGGCTGGGAGAAGTAGGGCCATCCTCCCCATGTGATTCAGATTGGTTCAGCAGCAGGGTCCTTAGCACTGTCATCATGTTTTGAGTAGGTAAGCAGCAGGGCATTCTGTTTGCACAGCTCGTGAGTGTCCCTGTTTTTTCTTCCCCATCACAAGGTGAACATGTGTACACTGGCAAGACCGAGCGGTGTGAAGATGCCACACACACCCTTATGCCTGTGCCCAACCATCTGAGATGCCCCTGTATCCTGTGCCATCCAGCTTCTACTGGGTGACAGTCAAGCAGTTTATGCACGGTCCCTCCTCCCTAATGGGGGAAAGCTGTCCTATGGACTCATTGGATGGAAGGCAGAGGCACTGGATGCCTTATTTAGTCTACCACACCAGTGACCTGGGTTCAGGAACAGACCAGTGTCTCTCAGGGGCTGTCTGGAAGGCTGAGGTGCTGGATGCCCTACTTTGGGCATATACCCCTAGACCTGGGAGGGTGGGCACTGGGCAGCGGGCTTACAGGTTGCACAATTTTTTGCCTATCTCAGGTGCAACAATGTATGACTGGTCTGCAGTGCACAGTGATACACTTTCCCCCCTAGATCCATCAGGTTTGAATCCCCCTAGCAGCTCCAGGCCCTTATCCCTCATATACTGATCCCATAGCTACAGGCTCAGAATCTGGGAAAAGGGCCATTATCTCATTACCATCTAAAGAATGGGCAGTGCCAACACAAGCTAGAAAACTCTCAGTTCCAACAAGAATAGCAGACTTCAGCAGAGAGACTCGTTACATTAGAATTTTCTTATGAGCGCTTATTTCATACTCGGAAAAAGCACACATAATTAATGCTCAGAACAAAAATCTGACCATTTTCCAAAATGCAAGACTTGTGTAGGCCAGCAGGGAGGGCCCATGCAGAGACAGCTAGGCAAGGCAGGTAGGAAAAACCGACAGCCTCAGCAAGCACCCCCAAGCAGGCAGGAGTGGGGGGCCAGCAGGAGGCACAAAGCAGCTGCACCAGCACAAGATGCCCACAGTAAGGAACAGAGATAGAGCAAAGGCACAAGGCTGGGTTCAAAGGAAGCAGAAAACCCAAGCAACAGCAGTGGGGATCAGCAGAAGAGGAGCAGAGCCCAAGGTGGAGGGTAAAAACAGCAGAAAGGACCCTGCCTCGAGCAATACAGGGCCTACCAAGGGCAAACCAAAGGATGGATGGCCCCAAACAGCACAGCAGCAGCAGCAGCCACAACACAAGGGCAGCAAGTCTTAGGAGCGGCGGGGCCGGGAGGAGAAGCCACTGCAGAGGGGATACCAGCAGACCACCTGGCAGATAAAGTAGAGCAAGCCGCCACTGCACGCCAGCTTGCACAGTGGGCAGGAGGAGCAGGACAGCTCCTGAATGCAGCAGGGACTCCAGAGGCAGCAGCCAAGCAGCAGGGTAAGATTGAAAGAGAGGGCAGGCAAGAATCCAGCTACCATGCAACCACAGAAATAAAATAAGCATCCTGAGAATGCTTGGACATAACGTGCTTTTGTAACACTTGGTGGGGAATGAGGAGATGTTGCCTGCTGCCTCACCATACCCCAGACAAACCTGCCAATTTAGGTTTAGATAGTAATTTTATCTTAAATTACTTTTTTCAGCCCCTTATGACTCAGTCATTTTTTTCACTTAGTTACAGTGCCTGTAAACTGGCAAGTACACCCTTTTGTGTTAGGATCTACAGTACACCCCTCGAAAGCAGACAAAGCCCCCCCACCTGTCAGCTGCAGCCACCAGGAGCTCATCCCTGGTGGCTCATTACAGCCCTCCCCCTTGTTATTGCCACACATTGAGCCCAACTCCAGTATTGCTAAAGCTAGACACACACACACACACACACACACACACACACACACACACACACACACACACGTACAAATCCTCCACTTACTGTACATCCCTAGCCATTTGTCATCTGAGTAACATTGTTGCAAACTGTGATTTAGAAAATAGATGCCAGGTTTATCTAAACTTGCTTTCCTACATTGTAATTTGTTATGCTTCACTACCAACTAGGGGGCTAGTGGTCCAAATGATTGTTCACCCTTTAATAGATTATAAAATGGCCTCCCAAAGAACACTAGCTAAAGTTGACCTTTCATATCACTCAGCAATTAGGTGTTACTGGCACATCGTGCCACACATTTTACTGTTTTATGTAACTTAACAAAGTGACTCTCCTTGAAGATTAAACTACTCAAGCACTGGTATGTTTACTTATACTGCTCTTACTGCCAATGCATCCATTTCCTTCAAGAACGTATTACTTTTCACGCACCCACCCGCTACCATTTTAGATTTGACATAAACATCAAAGTTGCAGTTCCTAAGGTCTCTTCCACAGGGATCTTTGCCCACCTCTGCTGGACTTTCTGGTGTGGAGTAGTACTCACCGTTCTTGTTAATCTCCCTCTTTGCTTCCCTCTGGACACATTTGTGGCAGCAGAAGCAAAGCAGTAGCAGGCAGCAGGAAAGTTCTTTTTCCCGCCACAGTTCACACTCCCTGCTGGCCTGGCTCAGTATCTGGGAACCAGCGTTAAGCTCTGGCTGAGCCAGTTCTAGCCTCCAGTCTTCCACCTTCCGACTGAGCTCCAGCTCCACCCTCCACACCTCGGGCCGTGGGTGGCTCACAGCGCACGTCTGGTCCACAGCCCTCCTCAGCTCTGGATGTCTTGGATGGTCCTTGAGTTGACTTGTGGTAGTCCCTGGACTCCCACGCCATGGCCCCAGTCTGTCCTCCTCCTCCATGCTCCAGCTCCACCTCATTAACTTTACTGCATCCATGCAGTAGTCCGTGCACCGCGGTTTGCAACATTGCAGACTGTCTCAGTGACCTCACCTCTGCTGCTCACTGGTGACTGGGCTGCTCTGCTCATGAAGACCATTTGCCAGGCAGCATAGAAAGGCGTCAAACTAACTGTGCATGCGCAAAACCAAGCAAATACGGCTGGCAGTTTGCTGGTGGGGCGGTCCTCGAGATGGAATTTGAAAAAAAAAAAAAAAATCCATCTCATCTCCATGGCAATTGGCAACCGGCTCACAGCAGGATAAAAAAAACAGACGTGACGTCCACACTTGGAAAAATGGACGTCAGCTCTTAAACAAGGGATTGTTAAGTGGATGTCAATGACTCCCAAGAGTAAATTTTTGGACGTTTTAAGCAAATTTAGGGATGTAAATTGCGTCCAAAATAGAGTTATCTGAAGGGCTGCTAGTAGGGTGGCCTTACAGGCAGGCCTTCAGATAATCTTTTTTGGGTGGAAGTCAAATACTTCCATGGGTTGAACTTTGGAAGTCATTTTAGTTTTACTGGAGTCAAAATAATTCCAGCTGTGAATTTTTGGAAGTCAGAATAACTCCAATCAACAAATGTTGGAAGTCAAAATACTCCAAGTCCTATAGTTTTTGAAATCAACTCATGGGCCTTCTGAATATGGTTCCCTCATTGTAATCCATGCCACATCCACAAATGAATGTACCTGCAAAAATCAAATTTTTGTACCCTGACTGAGGCTGTTAGGCTGTTCCTAAATAGAGCAGTTTTGATTAACTGAAGAACCCCATCAAATCAGTTTGGCACCTTCTCTGTTGTGTGTAGACTTACTTAAAGTAGGTCCATTGTCCACACATAGAGGAGGTGCCAACCAAGGGGTGCTGACAGTTCATTTCTTCTGGTGGTGCTGTTGGCGGCTGCAGGGGCAGGCTCTTGTATGCCGGAGTTGCAGTTACTAAGAAAAGTAATTTACTTTTCTTGGTGATTGTAATTCTGGTGGGCAGGGGCTTGCCCCTGCAGCTGTCAGCAGAAGCGCCCTAGAAGGGGTGAACTGCCTGCACACACACACACCCCCAACACCACTCAGCAGTACCCCCCCAGGTAATGACTTCAATTTCCTCATGGCGGGGCTGGGAGAAGAAGGGCCATCCTGCCCCTGTGATTCAGATTGGTTCAACAGCACGGTCCTTAGCAGTGTCATCATGTTTTGAGTAGGTAAGCAGCAGGGCATTCTGTTTGCACAGCTCGTGAGTGTCCCTGTTTTTTCTTCCCCATCACAAGGTGAACATGTGTACACTGGCAAGACCGAGAGGTGTGAAGATGCCACACACACCCTTATGCCTGTGCCCAACCATCTGAGATGCCCCTGTATCCTGTGCCATCCAGCTTCTACTGGGTGACAGTCAAGCAGTTTATGCACGGTCCCTCCTCCCTAATGGGGGAAAGCTGTCCTATGGACTCATTGGATGGAAGGCAGAGGCACTGGATGCCTTATCTAGTCTACCACACCAGTGACCTGGGTTCAGGAACAGACCAGTGTCTCTCAGGGGCTGTCTGGAAGGCTGAGGTACTGGATGCCCTACTTTGGGCGTATACCCCTAGACCTGGAAGGATGGGCACTGGGCAGCGGGCTTACAGGCTGCACAATGTTTTGCCTATCTCAGGTGAAACAATGTATGACTGGTCTGCAGAGCACAGTGATACACTTTCCCCCCTAGATCCACCAGGTTTGACTCCACCTATCAGCTTCAGGCTCTTATCCCTCATATACTGATCCCATAGCTACAGGCTCAGAATCTGGGAAAAGGGCCATTATCTCATTACCATCTAAAGAATGGGCAGTGCCAACACAAGCTAGAAAACTCTCAGTTCCAACAAGAATAGCAGACTTCAGCAGAGAGATTCATTACATTAGAATTTTCTTATGAGCGCTCATTTCATACTCGGAAAAAGCACACATAATTAATGCTCAGAACAAAAGTCTGACCATTTTCCAAAATGCAAGACTGGTGTAGGCCAACAGGGAGGGCCCATGCAGAGACAGCTAGGCAAGGCAGGTAGGAAAAACTGACAGCCTCAGCAAGCACCCCCAAGCAGGCAGGAGTGGGGGGCCAGCAGGAAGCACAGAGCAGCTGCACCAGCACAAGATGTCCACAGTAAGGAACAGAGATAGAGCAAAGGCACAAGGCTGGGTTCAAAGGAAGCAGAAAAGCCAAGCAACAGCAGTGGGGAACAGCAGAAGAGGAGTAGAGCCCAAGGTGGAGGTTAAAAATAGCAGAAAGGACCCTACCTCGAGCAATACAGGGCCCACCAAGGGTAAACCAAAGGATGGATGGCCCCAAACAGCACAGCAGCAGCAGCAGCAGCCACAACACAAGGGCAGCAAGTCTTAGGAGTGGCGGAGCCGGGAGGAGAAGCCACTGCAGAGGGGATGCCAGCAGACCACCTGGCAGATGAAGTAGAGCAAGCCGCCACTGCACGCCAGCTTGCACAGTGGGCAGGAGGAGCAGGATAGCTCCTGAATGCAGCAGGGACTCCAGAGGCAGCAGCCAAGCAGCAGGATAAGATTGAAAGAGAGGGCAGGCAAGAATCCAGCTACCATACAACTGCAGAAATAAAATAAGCATCCTGAGAATGCTTGGACATAACGTGCTCTTGTAACACTTGGTGGGGAATGAGGAGATGTTGCCTGCTGCCTCACCATACCCCAGACAAACCTGCCAATTTAGGTTTAGATAGTAATTTTATCTTAAATTACTTTTTTCAGCACCTTATGACTCAGTCATTTCTTTCACTTAGTTACAGTGCCTGTAAACTGGCAAGTACACCCTTTTGTGTTAGGATCTACAGTACACCCCTCGAAAGCAGACAGAGCCCTCCCACCTGTCAGCTGCAGCCACCAGGAGCTCATCCCTGGTGGCTCATTACAGCCCTCCCCCTTGTTATTGCCACACATTGAGCCCAACTCCAGTATTGCTAAAGCTAGACACACACACACACACACACGCACACACGCGTACAAATCCTCCACTTACTGTACATCCCTAGCCATTTGTCATCTGAGTAACATTGTTGCAAACTGTGATTTAGAAAATAGATGCCAGGTTTATCTAAACTTGCTTTCCTATATTGTAATTTGTTATGCTTCACTACCAACTAGAGGGCTAGTGGTCCAAATGATTGTTCACCCCTTAATAGATTATAAAATGGCCTCCCAAAGAACACTAGCTAAAGTTGACCTTTTATATCACTCAGCAATTAGGTGTTACTGGCACATCGTGCCACACATTTTACTGTTTTATATGACTTAACAAAGTGACTCTCCTTGAAGATTAAACAACTCAAGCACTGGCATGTTTACTTATACTGGTCTTACTACCAATGCATGCATTTCCTTCAAGAACGTATTGCCTTTCACACACCCGCTACCATTTTAGATTTGACATAAACATCAAAGTTGCAGTACCTAAGGTCTCTTCCACAGGGATCTTTGCCCACCTCTGCTGGACTTTCTGGTGTGGAGTAGTACTCACCGTTCTTGTTAATCTCCCTCTTTGCTTCCCTCTGGACACATTTGTGGCAGCAGAAGCAAAGCAGTAACAGGCAGCAGGAAAGTTCTTTTTCCCGCCACAGTTCACGCTCCCTGCTGGCCTGGCTCAGTATCTGGGAACCAGCGTTAAGCTCCGGCTGAGCCAGTTCTAGTCTCCAGTCTTCCACCTTCCGACTGAGCTCCAGTTCCACCCTCCGTACCCCGGGCCGTGGGTGGCTCACAGTGCACATCTGGTCCACAGCCCTCCTCAGCTCTGGATGTCTTGGATGGTCCTCGAGTTGACTCGTGGTAGTCCCTGGACTCCCACGCCATGGCCCCGGTCTGTCCTCCTCCTCCACGCTCCAGCTCTACCTCACTAACTTTACTGCATCCGTGCAGTAGTCCATGCACCGCGGTTTGCAACATTGCAGACTGTCTCAGTGACCTCCCTCTGCTGCTCACTGGTGACTGGGCTGCTCTGCTCATGATGACCATTTGCCAGGCAGCATAGAAAGAGTCAAACTAACTGTGCATGCGCAAAACCAAGCAAATACGGCTGGCAGTTTGCTGGGGGGGGGGTCGTCGGGATGGAATTTGAAAAAAAAAAACAGACTCCATCTCGTCTCCATGGCAATTGGCAACTGGCTCACAGCAGGATAAAAAAAAACAGATGTGACATCCACACCTGGAAAAATGGACGTCAGTTCTTAAACAAGGGGTTGTTAAGTGGACGTCAATGACTCCAAAGAGTAAATTTTTGGACATTTTAAGCAAATTTATGGACGTAAAATACATCCAAAATAGAGTTCTCTGAAGGGCTGCTTACAGGTACTATGGGTGGAGACCATGGGGTAACCCGGTGAAGGGAGGTGGTTGCCCCGGGGGGGGGACCCCAAGGAGTGTTTTTTTGGCTAGCAGGCAGGTCTGGTAGTGGAGTCTCTCCTCTAGGTTGAGCAGGTTGGTGGTGGAATACAGCAGACAGGTGTGAGTGCATCTGGAAGCTCCCGTCAGGAGCCTGCAGATCTTGTTAATGGAGAGCTGGATTTTGGCGAGAGCAGTATTGTTAGCAGCTGCATAGATAGGCAGGCCATAGTCCACTAGGGACAGGACAGATGAGGTGATGGCCAGCTGGAGAGCATCAGGGGGAAGGCAATCCCTGTGATGGTATAGAAGCCCAATCCTGGAGTTGGTGGCGGCAGAGAGGGCACTGATGTGGGAGTGGAAGGTGAGGGCAGAGTTGATGGTGATACCCAAGTATTTATAAGAGGACACTTGCTCTAGGAGGTGCAGAGTGCAGGGTAGTATCAGGAGGGGGGGCATTTCCGACCTTGCTTTGGTGGTGCGTGAAGAGCATTGTCTTAGCCCTTTTTAGGTTCATGACTAGCCTATGATCAGTGAACCAATGTTTTGCTTGGTGAAAGGCAGTTCATCTGCAATGTCACTTATGAAGACACTGAAGAGGACTGGTCTAAGTACTGAGCCCTGCAGCACCCCACTGGTCACTCTCCCATCATTACAGTAAGTGCTGTTCACCACCACCCTCTGTCGCCTATCCTTTAAGGACAGGTGGCAGAAGTGACACAACAAGGAGTGATTTATGTTGTGATAACTGCACTCCCAGGGTCAGTCAGCAGTTGTCCTGTGGCCTTGTGCCTAACTATGCTCCTGGGAGTGCAGTTTTCACAGCGTAATGCACACCCTGTCGTGTGTTATTGTTTACTTATATTTTATGTTTTAAGAAATTGGCTTTCACCAGCAAATTGAGAACTAGCCTGTATGAAGAAGTGAATCCAGGTAGTATGCTGCATTATTGGTAATAAGCTTTGCTCGCAACCATTTACTAAAGTCTTTGCATTCTGAAGTTCTGTCTTGGAATAAAATATTTGAAATAGTACATATTGTACTTTTACTGCAACTAGCCAAAGCTTGCAACAGAAAAAAAGCAACAGACGTCTGTAAAATTTATTTTCTATATATAGACTTCCAGAGTAAGTAGTTTCTGATAATTGGCCACAGGTCATCTCTGGGGAATTTCCTACATTTCTTTCCTTCTCAAGTCTGGACACTGGATATTGCTGGCTTCCTCCCAGCTGGATCTCTGTGGGTTATCTTTCCATATCAAACTCTGACTGGGTCCCAAGCCTTTGGAGACCTTACCATAGGTGAACCAGTGCCACCTGGACTCAGGGACACTGTCATCATCCCTGAGGCTACAGGCCCCCCTTGGCTGAGTTGCAGCTGGGGCAGCTGAACTCCCCTGCTGCTCTCTCTCTCTGGGCTCTTTCCGCCTGCTCCTGCAGTGTGTCTTCCTTTCCTAGTGTGTAAAGTGGGAAAAGCAGGGCTATGAATATACATGCCTGAGTTTTCCATGCTGGTTGAGTCAGGAAGCTCTAGGCACAAACTTCAGACACCTTGGGTCCAAGCTGGGTCCCATTAGAGAACATCTCTCAGGGTTAGGTTTAACCTTTCCAGTGCTCTTTAATAACTGGCCTCAAGCTGGATGAAGAGAGAGGCTGATTACATAAGAGATCTTATTGGTGATTCACGGGCTGACCTGGTATGCATCACAGTGACCTGGCTGGACAATGCAGCTGGCCCTGTGCTAGCTGAGTTATTTCTGCTGGGTTTCTCTGTGATCCATTGCCTGAGGTTGGGGTGTAGGGGTGGTGGTGTAGCCATCTGCGTTAGAGCCAGACTGGACTATGGGGTGTTCCCAGTCCTAGAGTCATGGTCTTTTGAGAGTGTGGCCATTGAGTGCGTGGCTGGTCTGAGATGCAGGATTATCCTTATCTACCACCTGCCTGATGTTGGAATTTATGTCCTGCAGGAGTTTGTTGAGAGGCTGTTGGACTGAGTGCTGGATTTCCCGAAGACTCTTATCCTCTGGTATTTCAATGCCAGGATCAGTGACTCCTCAGATAAAAATTAGCATCCCAACTCCTCTAACTCACTCCTAAGCTGGGTCTTAGGCAGGATATTAACTTAGCCATGCATTTGAGGGGCCATACACTCAACCTTGTCTTTTCAATGTGTTTGAAGATATATGATATCCCAGTAAATCCTGTCTTTCGGTGGAACCACTGCACCATATTGTTCAGTGCCGGGGTCCTAATGTTGATACCTCTGACTGTGGAAGTGATTCAACACTATTCTAAACAGGACCTGGATCTATTAAGGTTTCTAGATCTCTTGGAATCTTTGAGCCTGGTTGAGGTCTCTACCAGGGGGTGCAATGCCATGGTGGAGGGCAGTAATGGGGCTCTTTTGGTGGCAGTGGATTTCCTGGTAATGCTCCGTTCTAGCCTGATGACCTCTTGCCAAACAACACCTTAGTTTTCATCAGAGTTTTGGCAGATGAAGGGGTCAGGTTGAAAATTAGAGCTCAAATGGAGGAAGTCTTGGGTAGATGCCAACAGGAACATCTTACAAGCTACCATGCACTAGCAGGGAGTGTCGTCGAGGCACAGGTCAGGGGGCACTGAGAAAATCCAGGAGCAGTTGTAAAATTCCACAAAACTGTTTATTTGTAGTTGCAGTAACATAAAGTAAAATAAACCTGTTCAGAATAACTATATCCGGAAGCCAATTAAATCTTTCTTGTAAAAAAAATCTCCCTGGCAGCTCAGCTTAGCTGTTTTTATGTCTTTTTCAACCCTCATCATTTGCAAGCATCCTGTTCTTTGTAAATTTCAGGAGCTGCTAGAACATTGAGGTCTTCCTGAAGTCCCCACAGCAACTGCAAAAGGCTCAGGCATTTGCACTCAAGTAACCTCTAGCTTTTTACAGTTATCTCAAATCATAAATATATATATATATATATATATATATATATATACATTTCAACAGTAACACTAAACATTTTCTAAACAAAAGTGATTCCATTATCAGTTTAATTTTCATATATTGATTTGCACATATTCTTATATTACCAGATCTAGATATGCAAAGGAGGGAAAACAGAAAGCAAGAGAAAACAGGGAGACAGTGAGAGACAAAGGACTGCGAGACTGTTTGGGTTCATTCTACCCTGTCACAGGGAAGTGAAGAAAAGTTTCTTCAATTCAGTGATATCAGTTGAGTAAACTATCTGACCACATTTTTCCATGAAATGGATAGTCTATTACATCCAGACTGTCTATGACGCAGGGAAAAAACTTTCTTGGAGTGGTGCAATCTGTTAAATATTTATTTGACATTTTTGACCAGGAAAGGCACACTAAGCTGTGACAGCTTGTTTATAGGTGCAAGTGTGTGTATATGTGTCTGTGTGTGTGTGTGTGTGTGTGTGTGTGTGTGTGCGCGGGGTGTTCATGGACCTTTTTTTTCTTTAGATACTTTTTTTTAAAATGGGTACTTTCCAGCCAAGATTTTTGGTATCCAGGACCAGATTTCTGACATTTTCACAGGAAGTGGCAGCAAGGATAGAGGGGACATTGCTGGAAGTTTGGCAAATGGGTGGGAGGAGTCTGACCTGTTGCATGAGGAAGAAATCCTAGGTGTGGGTCTACGTCAATTCGCTCTGGTCAACTCTCACTCTGCATTCGCTCCTGACATCTCGCTCCCAAGCAAACTCACTCCCTAGTAAATATGCTCCCGTTCACTATGCTCCTGTACTGTGCCACCATATCACTCCATCACTGTGCTCTTTCTTCTCTTGTGCACCTTCAGTCAATTAGTAAATGATTATGTAAGCAAGATTACTGTTGGCATTTCAATGCTACTGTTGGCATTTCAATACAATACAGAGTGCTCACTGTACAGTTCATCCAACTGGCAATTAGATCTGGCAATTAGTACTGTGCAGAAGCAGTAAGCAATCAAGAATCAGCACAACACACATTATAGAGCTGCTGTAACTGCTGCGCTACTTTCATTTCTGTGGTGCTAGTTTGCTGTATGCTTTGCTGCTTTGCTTTCCACTGCTTTGCTGTCAACTGCACTGGTCTGTCATTTTATATTATCTGAGCACAGTCAGCAAAAGCTTGTAGATGAATCCAACTTTATTTACACGCTGCACAAGAGGGGATATGAAGGCAAAGCTATCTGGCAGTGCGAGCGAGTGGTAAGGAAACCGAAGGGGTGCAACGCCAGAGTGCACACAAAAAGTGAGGAGGACCCAACTATTATTCACAGAATCTCCCAGCACACACACACACGGTCCTGATCCCAGTGCAGTAAAAAAGGCAGAGGCCAGTACAGCGGCCAGAATGAGGGCTTCATCAACTCAGGACACCACTGCACAGATATTAATACATGCCAAAGAACAAGTTTCACTAGCCACAGATGTGGCAGGGCTGAAGACATCAGACTGTGACTTCTGGTTCCAGTATGTCTGGCTGAGCACACAAACTGAGTACCTCCCATCTAGCTGTGCAAAAAGGGTGATTTACTGCAAAAAAACCTAATTCTTAGCATTTAGCAGGTAAAATATTTTAAGATATCACCAAATTAAGACAAAATATGGCAAACAGAACCGGAATCGATTTCAACCAATTGCTGATATATTGGAGGGAGACGACTGCATGTCTGTTGATGGTGAACAACATAACAGACCGTCTTCAGCCACAGACCAAAATAAATCTACCTCTTCTACTAGAATGAAGAGCTGTATAAAAAAAAACAATCAGAAACCAATTTGGATGCAATTTTATAAGTGATCTTGGACTTTAGGGGTGAGGTTCGAGAATTGCTGCGGGACCTAAAAATGGAGTTGAGTGCTCTCCAAAATCAAATGACCAAGGCGGACCACCAGATCACCTTAAATGCTACCAGACTAGATGATTTAGAGGAAACAATGAGAACCATCACTGAAGAACAACTGGCAAGTTCCATCCACCAGGAAGATGCTGAAAATCGCGGCAGAAGATGAAAGATAAGAATATTTGGCCTACCAGAAAATGAGGAGGGAAATGATCCTAGGGCCTTTGTGGATTACCTTCTGAGGTTGCTGCTTGAACTAGACCCAGACTTTCACCTGGATATCGAAAGGGTCACAGGGCACTTGGCCCGAAGCCTTCATGTCAGGAGGCAAGGCCTTGTTCCTTTGTGATTAGATTTCTTAGTTACCAAACAAAAGAAACCTTATTAAGGAAGGTCTGGCAGAAGGGGAGAGTAATGTGGGACCAACAAAGGTTGCTGTTTGACAACGATTATGCTCCGGCCACCCAGAAACAAAGGAGAGATTACAGTCCCCTCTTTCCTACCCTATGAGCCCAGAAGATACGTTTTCACACCCCATACCCTGAAAAACTAACTGTATTCCTTACATCTGGCCAATACACCTACAACTCTGCCACTAAATCTATAACTGATCTTTTGAAGAGGGAAGTGATTAATGAAAAAAACTGCAGACACAGTCAAATCACCCATAGGCCAAATTAATCAAGGGGAACAGAAAGGAACTCAAGCAGCACAACTCCAGATGAAAGACATTTTACAGTGACTCCAGAAGTTTAGGAATCCAACATTGCCTACCTGAATAAAACCAGACGCTGAGTAATTATTCCTTTCTTTTGGTTGTAGCTTAAGGATATTTCCCAGGAGATTGTAATGGGGAGGGGGCGGTGAGTGAGTGGGGGTCTGAGGGCATCCGGATGAGGGCGTCTTTAAGAGGTCCCGGCAACAATACTTTAATTACATTCTTAGCTTCTTTATTTGACTAATTGGCTTTGGGTTGCAATAATGGGACATATATAGCTCCTAGATAGCAGAGATCTTCTCAAGCTAAGGAGCTACGTTAAGGAGACCATTGCCCTCTTCCTGGGGTCTCTCTCCTGACCCCCCTGCTCCTCAGCAGGCCCTTCCTTTCCCCCAGAGCCAGCTGTCCTAAGCTGATCAAGATTGATTCTGGGAGACTCTGCCCAACTTGATAAGAAGTTCAGGGTAATTGTGCCCCGAAAGGAGGGAAAAATCCTGAATAATCAGAACGAACTAAATAAAATTGATGCACATATGAACTGCAGGGTTTTATTCCCTCTTACGTAGCAATGGGCAACTGAACAGCAAGGCCAGGACAATTTGGATTGTAACAGCTTCAATTATAATTTGAGACTCATGCTGACTGAGCAGTGTTCCATTATATATAATACTTAATTGTTGGTGTATTTAGTATAATGTAAGGCAGGGGTTCTACAGCCTACTCCCTGCTGATATGATGCTTAGGATTTTAGGAGCAAGAAAGCAAAATTAGGAAGGATGTATAACTTCAATGAAAGGGGTAATCAGGTTGAAATTGTATGACTATTCATAAGAGGTCACTTCCCACTTTTTAAGGTTAATGAGCAAAAGAAAAAGCAATGAAACTTCAGACAGGGGGGTCCATGGTGAGACGGATTCAGTTACATGGGGGTCTGGAATGTCCGCAGTTTTGGGGAGGTTTTCACTGGGTCAGCTGCAGCTCTTTGGACCTGTATGGCAGCAGATGGGGTCGGAGAAAAGAATAAGACTAAATGAAGGGCCATCTAACTTTTAGAAATATACCACGCAGAGTTATTTGGAGGAGGGGATTTAATTTTGGATTATGGAACCTGATAGTTGGGGAATTTGTTAAATTATAGTATTGATCTACTTCAAGCAAAATGTTGGGGGGAAGATAGAGATATAGTTTAAAAGATTAGATAATGAATGAAACCTAAAATGGGCTGCAATTCAGACATTGCCCACTAGAGGGCGTCTTCCCTCTTTCTTAAGGCAAAAGAGTAAAATAAAGCCATATAATTAGTTCATTAGATGGGAAGCTTCTCGGATAAGGCATGCAAATGCCACCAGACACACTGGTACCTACATGGAATGGACTTCACTCCATTCTACTTGGGGCTATAGTGCTCATTCTGGATAGTACCCTTGCCCAGATGGGTTATAATGCTCCAAACTCCTCTCCTGCTTTGAATGAAGACAAGGACAGGAAATTTCAGGGGGAGCTCCTGTTGAGCACCTCCCAAATTGGAGTCATTTTGTACGAAGTTCTTTTTAAAGTTAACAGGTTTAAGTACAACTATTATGTATTAATAGTTCAGTTATGTTACTTAGTAAGGGAGATAATAGAACTGGGGGGGGAGGGGGCATTCTGGCTCCCAGTTACTGATCATATGTTACTATATTGCTGAACAACCTATTCGTAAGTTGGTTAATTCAATGGATATGTGATGTGGTAATTTGGTATACTTTAGGAAAAACATGATTAATAAGGGATGGTTGAAAGGCTGGATACCACATAGGGGAGAGGGGTGGGAGAAGGGATACAAAATACACGCGTCAAAAGTTTATCCAGAATAAAAGATGTTTAAAACTATACTGCATATATACAGGACAGTTGAATTTATACTATGGTTTTTGGACTGCTGACCCTTGCAAGGGAATGGTCTGGAAAATACAAATCTTCTACCACCTAGAGGAAGGGAAAAAACAGACAGTTAAGTTTCAAAGAAATAAAGATGTCAGTTGACCCAATCAAGATTATTTCATGAAATATAAATGGGCTCCATGACCCTATAAAAAGGTCTTGCCTTAAACAATACTTGAACAAACAGAAGGCAGACCTCATCTACCTACAGGAAACCCATCTCTTGGAACTACAGAATAAGAAACTTGCTTGGGGTGCTAGATATAAGGTCATAGCCTCCTCCCTCCCAAGAGGCAGGAAATGGGGGGCAATAATTCTAATCCCAGCAACAACTCCTTTGGAAGTACAAAAAACCCATGTAGATGCCCAGGGTTGTTATGTAATTGTACAAGGAATTCTGTACGGCAATAGAATTACCTTGGCTAGTGTTTATTTTCCTCCTCAGGCAAGATTCCCAATACTGAAGGGCTTTATGTACACATTATTAGATAACCTTCAGGGTCAATTAATCATGGGAAAGGATATCAATATGACCTTATCACCACATTTAGATAGCTCTAATCACCAAACTTATTGGATAAATGCTACAGTAAAAAAACAACAACACTAGAACACCTGGGTATCATTGATGTGTGGAGATGCTTATTTCCCTCTACTTCTGGTTATATATACTATTCTCCATGGTTTAAATCATACTCCCGACTAGATTACTTTATGATGACATGTGAACATTTCACATCATTCCAGGATATGACAATAGGTTAAAAATTACTCTCTGACCACCATCCCTTAATCTTGAAAATAGATTTGGGCCGTGAAAGGAAGAGGACCTTATGGAGGTTAAACCCATTAGCATTAAAAGATAAAGATTCCAGGAGACAGTTAAAAAAGAATACACCAATTTTATATAGAAAATGAATCACAGGACATCATGGAGGCGATACAATGGGATGCCATGAAGGCAATGATGAGGGGGGAGATTATAGCGTACACCTCAATAAAAAATGAAGAGAGGGAGGCGAAACAGCTTGAATTATCTGAACAGCTACTGAACTATCAGATGTTAAGAGAGAAGGAGACTCAGAATTATACCAAAAAAATTAAAGATATAAAGGCGGAACTACAGAAAATTATAGATAACAAAATACAACAATCATTAATATATTTAAGACAAAGGGTCCATGAGAGGGAAGCTAGGGGGGGCTTGGAGATTGGCCCAGAAACATAAAGCTCAGAAAAATACTTCCACAATATTGAAACTACGAAATCCATATACTGGTAAAACACACCATCCAGATGTTCATATCTTGCAGACTTTCTCAGAGTACTACACTAGTCTATATTCACCGGAAATAACTCCTGAACAGTCAAAAATATCAAATTATCTGGACCAAGTGATCTTGCCTACCCTCACCTCTACTCAAATTTGTAGTTTAGAGGCTCCCATAACACAACTGGAGATTCAGGAAGCTATCACGAATCTGAACTCGGGAAGATGTCCAGGACCTGATGGCTTTATACCCGAGTGGTATAAGATACTTAAAAAAAACTCACCCCCAAATTACATACTTTATTTGCTGAGGTAGCCCAAGAGGGAGCTCCTCCAACATCATAGGATTACACCACCATTGCTCCAATACCTAAACCAAATAAAGATAATTCGGACCCGGCATCTTACAGACCTATTTCCATTTTAAATGTTGATTATAAGATTTATACAGCTATTTGGCCATCTAGATTAGAATCAATAATGCCAAAGATTATATCATCTGATCAATCAGGGTTTATTAAAAACAGGAATACTACAGATAATATCTGCAGGAATATTTTAAGACCAGGAAAATTCCATCTGTTTTCATTAGTTTAGATGCTGAAAAGGTGTTTGATCGAGTCTATTTACTATTTCTGTGGAGCACTCTTGAGGCCTTTCACTTTCTGGCTGTATTTATTACTACTCTTAACAAGCTATATAGTTCCCCAAGGGCCTACGTGAGGATTAATGGAAACCTATACTCACCATTCAAATTAAGTAGGGGCACAAGGCAGGGATGTCCCCTATCACCGTGCCTATTTGCATTATATTTGGAACCTCTAGCGGCAAGATTGAGGAAAGTAGACTCTGTAGAAGGGTATCCTATAGCACAACAAGAACATAAAATAAATATGCTTGCAGATGATATTCTCTTGACCCTGTTGTCCCCATCTCAATCAATTCTGGCAACTTGGCAAATATTGAAACAATATGAGAAACTGGCGGGATTTAAGTTAAATACTACAAAAACATAGATCCTGGCCTATAACTTATCTCCACCCAAAGATTGAAAAAAGAATACCTATTTAAATGGCACACTACCAAAATAAAATACTTAGGAATTAACATTCCTCTTAACCCAGAAGTATTGGAGATTTTAAATTATGAACCCCTCATGACTATAATCCAAAATTACCTGGAAAGATGGTCCTCCTTTCTTACCCTCTTCCACCAACAGATAGAAATAGTGCAATGAATATACTACCTAGATTACTTTATCTAATTCAGAATATACCCTAGTTACCAGCAACTTATTATTTTAAATCATGGGACAAGTTAATTTCCATGTTCATTTGGGGTAAAGGACATCCTAGGATACAACTATCAGTTCTTAAATTGTCCCTGGCTCAGGGGGGATTCAACCTTCCAGACTTTAAATTATACTCTAGGGCATCTTTCCTTAGGATAGTCCTGATCTGGATGATGGAATCCTATTTGACCCCTTGGAAGGATATTGAATTTCATCTTAATGATTTATTTAATATCAAAAAAATTCTTCTCTCTTTTGCTGAAAGGTCTCTGTTACCTGCTACCCTAACAGCTATTACAGCTCAAATTTATAAATGTTAGAGAAGCTTGAGGCAAATATGACCACTACATATTATATACAAATATATTAAATTATTATCAGAAGATGATTCATTTACACCCATATATATGGACTCCACATTCCGGAAATGGAGAAGATTAGGCTTTTCACATCTTTTCCAATTTGTGTCTCCTCAGGGGTTACTCCCCTTTGAAAAATGACAGTCCCAATATGGCCTTAGCAGATCAGATTTATTCCGTTATTTCCAGATCAGGAACCACAGAGTCAGAAATCGAATAATTCAACCCAAAATTCAAGATCCAACTCCAGAATTACTCAAATTATTTATGGAAGCCATAAGGGGGAGCTTGGGTAAGCATTTAATAGGCACACTATATAGGGAATTGAGAAATGAACAAAAGGAATCAACTGAATCCATATTACAGGAATGGAACAAAGATCTCCACCTAGAAATAACCATGGAAGAATGGAGGGGATCAGCTGTGAGTGCGGTAAAGATCACTTCCTCTCCATTTTGGAGAGAATTTGCTTGGAAGTGTCGTTCCCACTTTTTTAGAGCCCCAGCAGTCCTGATCAAATTCCTTCTGGAAGATTATGGAGTATGCTGGCGAAAGTGTTGATGTCCGAGGGCGACACTGGGACACATATTCTGGGAGTGTCCTTGTTTGATGCCGTTTTGGCTATCCTTACAAATAGAATTAATCAAATTAACAGAACAAGGGATAGAATTGACAACTGAACAGGTTCTGCTAGGGATCTTTCCAGACCATTCCCCCTCCATGGGAAAAAACTCTTTTGCCTCCCAGTCTTTTGGCAGCCAAAAAGTCCATTATTCGTAGATGGATGACCAGTATAATTCCAACAGTAGTAGAATGGAGATCCACCATGTCTGAATTATATGAAATAGAAAATCTTAATGTTAAAATTCAGGGTAAAGCTCCAACATACATGATGAGATGGCAGAAGTGGGTTCTCTATCATACTGAGGTGGAGCCACACTCCTGTCCTTAAATTTGGTGGAGTTGGTGGGGAAGGTAACAGGGGGTATGATCAAACAACTACCAAAGATCTGAAGGGAAGAAAATTTAATTAAAGAAGGAAGAGTTAACTGAGAAGAGGAAATTACTCATTTGGTTATATTAGAAATGAAGGAGTAAACAAAACTTAAGGGGTAAACAAGGTGTGAGCTAAAACAGAAAAGAGTTGGAGCTTTACCTTCCATATGGTCTCTGACCAAAATGGATGCATAAGACTTTATATCAAACATTTAAACCTCAGGGTGAATTACAAAAAACTGTCAATAATACACATAGAACTTTAGACATGTGACAATATAATGAAATGTATGAAATGTACTCTTGACATAAGTGTAACAAAATCCATTTAATAAAAAAGAAATTACAAAAAAAGTTTCACTAGCCACACAGGGCAGACTGATTGATAGAAATATTAAACGCACCATACAGCATGTTAGGGTGCATGGTGTCCCCAATACCAAATATCTTACAGAGCTCATCATACCAGATTCATTTAAAACATACATCACTGATGCAGGAGAAACATCTGTTAATTTCCTTTTGTTTGACAGTGGTCCTGGCCCAGATCACATCTTGATTTTTGGAACAGAAAATAACATGAAATTCCTAGAGTGTTGCAAGAATTGGATCCAAGAGAACAAACAGGGACAACTTAGAGTGTCTGGCTTACATACTGGAAAAAAGCAATGACCGAACAACAGAAGAATTCCTCTGTGGGGTAGCATACACCTTTGACTACTGATGAACTGAATCAAGTTTTTAAACATTCTAATAGAGTTGTTTTTACTTGCATAATAAAGAATCCCTGTTGCCCAGTACCGAAGCACAAACCACTTCAGCCAATAACACTTGAAAACACAAGTGAAAAGCCAGTAAGAATGGCTAATAGTGGTGCGTACCCTCATGAAAAAGCACAACCTCAAAACTGCCACATCAGCAATGCACAAAATCCAGAACTTGGTGGTGTTTGCTTGCCAAGTGCCATACATTTGAAGCTGATGGTCCTGATGTGAATAAAATATAAATTTATAATTTATAATCCTTCACGTGCAATTCGGCATGCAGGCATGGGAGAGGGGTGTGTGGATCCACAGGAACTTAGGAGAAGGGGGGGAGGAGTACCAGAGAAATGCAGCAGCACAGGTGAAGGGAGCGGAGATATTGGGACATAGTAAAGTGTACAAGGCTACTGGTGAGATGGGGTATGTGAGCAAATTTTACATGTGGGAGTGGATTGGTCAGGGAACAATAGTCGTGGGAGCAAATAAATATGGGAGCGAGATGTCGGGAGTGAATGTGGTGGGAGCTAGTTGACCAGAGTGAATTGTTGTGCTCCCCCTAGGTGTGGTCAGGGACTTGTGGTGCACCACATGTATACTGGATCCAGTCCCCACACAGTTACTCAAGACAAGCGGGGTGGTACTAGATGCAGTGTTGATTGGTATTGTTAATGCCACTCTGGGTGAAGGGTTGATGCCAATACCCCTAAGAAAGGCAGTGGCATGGTCCACTGAGAACTGTAACTGAAATTAAATTGTAATTGATTGCTTGTGTAATCTTCTAGCAGTGCATCAACTTACATTGCATTTATCTGAACTTTATGCTTGTTGATGCTGCTTGGAATGTCAGAAATAATGTAATGTACTTAAACAAGGGGCAACTTTAAAAATAGGCCTATGGTGGTCCTAACAGTTCTCATCATGTCTAAAAATAAAGATTTTTTATTACTACTACTTTCTCAAGAAGGCATCATTAAATCATTGACACTCTGGCCAATTATTGACTAGTCTCCAGACTTCCATCTTTGGCTAAGGGTATAAATCTCTTTGAGCCATTCTAATCTTGGTTTTGCTGTAAATACAGCATGGAAACAGCTCTGATCAGGGTATGCAATGATTTGTTTTCCTGGTGAGAGGTCATGGGGAGATCTCTGTTGTGATTCTTCTTGATAGGACACAGTAGACCATTCAGGATTGCTTGAAACACTTGGGGAGCTTGGGCAAGTATTTGACATTGTCTTGTGATGATTATGATCCTTCCTAAGTGGAAGGAAGCAGCCGATAGTACTCCGCTCTTGTTGATCGTGTCTAATTGCTCTTGACTGCACTTACTGTACACTGTTAATTTAAGATCTAATAAGGGTATTGTATTGGAATACAACACAGTTAAAAACAAGTATGGGCTTCGTTCTTTGTAGCTGCTGTTCCAACATTATAGAATGAGTTACCATTTTTATTGTGATCAATTGCCTCTTTATCTGAGCTTAAAGTCCAACTTGAAACTTATTTATTGTCTTTAGATGCTTGTAATTGTTATACGTGATGTTATTGCTCTATGTGATTTGCATGTAAAACTCCTAATTTTGTGCTTGTTCAGGTCAGTCTGGAAGAAAGGCTTTGTCCAGTGTTCTTACCCGCGGTTAACAAATTTAAAATAAAAAAATAAAATAAGGGTGTGTTCTGTCACCTGTCTTATTTGCAGTGTATATCGTTCTGCTAGGGAGGATTACTAGGCAATGTAGTGTGGAATTTCACTGCTACGCAGATGACACCCAGCTGTATGTATCCTTTGCTTCTGACAGGGCATTGTCCATGCTGAGACTAGAACAATTCTTTGGAGGAGATCAAGGTTTGGATGGCCTCCAGCTAGTTAGCATGAAACCCTTCCAAAACCAAGTTCCGATAAGTAGCAGTAATTGACTATTCATAGGGACCTGAGCCTACCCATCCTGTAGGAATTAGACTTAAGATGGCAGAGGGAGGTGCACAGCCTGGTGGCTCTTGACAGTCAGTTGATAATTGTATTGCAGGTGTTTTCTGTTCACAGGAACTGCTTTTATCATCTAAAAAAATATTTCCAGACTGTGCCTCTGCTTGTTACTGCATACCTTGCCACCCTAGTAAATACCCTTGTGTTTTCTCACCTTAACTACTGTTGCGCGATATATATAAGGGCATATCTGGGGGTCAGTTGCACCATCTGCTGCTGATTCAGGACACAGCAGTGAAGCTTTTGACCACCACTTGGAGGTCAGATCATATTACTTTGTTGCTACGGGTTCTGGACTGGCTGCCAGTTAGATGGGGCATTGACTTCTGGGTTCTTTTAATAACATATAAAGCCCTTAACAGACTGAGATCCCAATATTTCAGTGCGCTCCTGACCCCCTGTGTGCCCTCCAGTGATTGATCCTTTGCTCTCTGTATAATGTGTTAACCCTTTCATTTTGACTCTGTTTTCTATTGTAAATACCTGTACTTCTTGATGTTTGTAATTATCTGTTCAACTGAACATTTGCAAATGGGCATTTTTGCTCACATACTCTCCAGTATAAAATGAAAATTGATTGATTAATTGGAGATCTAGAGAATGAGTCAGTTTTCTTCAAGTGCCACCAGCTAAGTTGAAGTCTATGAGAGACTGGGCCTTTGTAATGGCTGCCCCAGGCATCTGGAATGCTCTACCAAATGATATGTGCACTGCCAGAAATGTATCCATTTTTTTTTTTAACAAACTGAAGAAGCACCTTTTTTTAGGTAACACTGTGCTGCTGTTCTTATCTGTTGCATAACTAATGTTTAATGTAATTGTTATCACTGTGATGGATTTTTTCCTTTTTCTTTTTTATTATTATGTTGTTCTTTCTTGTTGTTCATTATGTACAGGCACTCCAAGCATTGGAGGGGTGCCTAAATATTTATTTCAAATGTTTTACCAGGAAAGACATAGTGAGCTAATAATAGCTCATTTCCAGACATGTCTTTTGCAGAAGGGGAAGTATAATACAGTAAAATTTGATAAACAAAACACAAAAATAAGATACAGTTGACAAACGAGTAAAACGTAAACATAGAATAACCCTACATTAACTATAATCTAATTGACAAGAGCAACTGAAAACATTTAGCACATGACGTGCAAAAACCTGGTTGAGACTGTGCCAAGAAGGGAGAACTGTAGGGTGTGAAAAGGTCAGGTTATAGTGCAATCAAGAGCAGTTAGAGGAGTGAGTAGAGAAGTCATGAAGGAGGGATTTGAGGGAATAGAGGAAGGAGGCAAAGCAGATGATAAGAGGAAGGGATGACCAGAGCTTAGGGAACTAAAAGGAGAAAGCAGTGTGGCCTGCAGAAGATTTCTTGCACAGAAGTATGAGGGATCTAGGGTCAAAGTTATGGAGGGAATAACTGGGGCAGAGGGGATAAAAGGAGGAGCTGAGGTGTGGGAAAGAAAGAGACAAGCCCGAATTTGGGAATAAAGGAGGCACAGTTTTCATTTTTCTTATTAATGATGCTTATATAAATATTCATGTCTGTTTTTTTTTCTTAATAGTTTTCTGTTTGGATTTAAAATGGTGGAAGACTAGGTTTGCTGGCAAAGGCACCTAGCTTCACTTGAGCTCTTTTCTTCTATGTTTGCTTGTAAGGACAGAGCAAGGAACATTATCAGAGCAAGGAAAAAGATTAAGGCTTCTTTTGGCTAGGCAGATTTACTGTGTGCTATTATTTTCTTTTGTACTCACAGGGTTTGTTACTGTCTTTTGCTAATATTTTACTGCTTTATTGTTCTCTGATTCAAATTGTTGTTGCAGGGTATACTTCTGCTGGATTATTACAGGGTATGCCTACAGGTTTGTTACTGTTTTGTGCTTACAGATTACTGCTGTAATCTTCTCTGATTCAAACTGTTTTTTTTGCAAGGTATATCTTCTGTTACTGCTTTATTTTTCTCTGTAGCAAAATGTTTTTTGCAGGGTATATCTTCTGTGAAATTATTACAGGTGGTGCTTTACAGGTTTTACAGTTTTATCTGTCATTAGGCTAAGCTTTCAGGGCTACTGCATTTGTTGTTGATTGATTGTTTCTGCTCTTACCTCCTTGTTTCTTTCATTCGTGGTTCTTCTTTTTTGGCATGGGACTCCCATCCCCAACCACTCCATGCTACACTCCTTTTATAGGGTAGCACAGTCGTGACATTTCCTGTAGCAAAGTAGGAAGGGGAGGATCAGAGGGGTATCCACACAGTGACCTCACTTACAGGAGCACAAGTAATTTAGCTTGTTATAACAAGTTATACAAAAAACAAACAAACAAAACAAAAAATCAAAGTTTTGCTTTCATTTTCTTCCTTCTAATTACTAGATCCAGGTTATAAACCCGGCAACTCATCTGGAATGGATATTATTAACTGCAGGCACTGTGGAACACTTTTCAAAAGGGCAGTTATATAGGATTTAGGATGCTGTCCTACATGCAAGACCATTGGAGATCTAAGGGCTCAGCTCCAGGCAGCATGGGCAGAGATTGCGTGCCTCAAATCACATATTCAGGAGGAAATATATTATAAAAACCACCCGCCATTTCCCCACCATCCAACTGAAGCACCTCAACCACAGAGGGTAGTTGGTCCAGGAGGTTGGCAGGTGATTAGGAGGGGCAAATTGGGTGCTCAATCACTCAATGCTCTCCAATGTATCACCTCCACAAACCATATAAAAACTACAAACAGGTATCTGCCTCTATCTCCGAAATCAAACAAAGGAGCAGAGGACACTGCAGAGCAGGGCACTGCAGCACAGGAGCTAGCGCAACAAAACTCATCCAAAACAGGGACCAAAACAAAAAAGCAAAAAGGAAATTCCAAACACTTCTGATCATAGGAGACTCCATGATTTGGGGAGATGATACCTACCTCCAGCTGTAGGTAATGGTCAGATGTCTCCCAGGTACATCAGTGTGGAGAGGCACATTGACTGCATTGCTAAAATTGTGCAGGAAGCAGGAGAAAACATTGATGTCCTGGTACACATAGGGACTAACAATCTTGTCAGCTGGTCAGTTGTGGAGACCAAGGAACACCTGACCAGGTTGGGAGACACACTATCATCTATTTCATCCAGAATCTCCTTTTCTGAGATCCAGCTGGTCTAGGAGAGGGGGGAAGATGGACGGAAGGTCAGAGAAGGGGAGATAGGGGAGCTAAACATGTAGCTCAAGGGCTGGTGCCAAGAAAAAGTTTTGGAAGCGAAAGTTCTTTAAATTCGATGGCCTGCATCTGACTAAGGAGGGAGTTAGTGCATTGGGGCAGAAGTTTGATGTCTTTGCAGAATATTTAAACTAGCAAATGGGGAGGATGGTGCAGCACCCGATACATCAAATGGGAAGAACACCCCCCCCCCAGCTAGTGATCAAACAGGAGTTTAGCATGTTTATAGTTCATTTGCATCGCCAGGTAAGGAAAAAGGTCCAGCTTCTCATACGACGTGCAGGGGAAATTATGGACCTCGCCCAACAACTAACACACCGAAATCTGGCCAATGGAAAATCATGTACACAATTGCCCACAGTCTGGGTAACAAGATCCCAGACCTGCAGGCAACAATGACAGAGGCTAAACTGGACATAGTAGCCATTAGCGAGACATGGCTCACCAGTAACCACACTTGGGAGACTTCAGTACCTGGCTAAGTACTGTTCAGAAGGTGCAAAAAAAGGGGGGGGTGGAGTGGCCCTTTATGTCACTGAAAATATCAAAGCTACAGAAATTCAAAATACACATAAGGAGCCAGAAGAACTTTGAAGACTCATGAGAGTCGAGGTGCTAGGGGTTATTTGTTACCTGTGTGATATTGTGAAATGTACTGAGCATGAGAGAAAGACGTGACAAGTAAAAGCTTATAATTATTTGGAAACTTTTTGTGTGGACATTGCTTTCTTCTATTTCATGCAAGTAGAGATTGTTCCATATGTGCGCATTTCCATCTGGAAGATTTAGAACTGTGGGTCACCCTGAAAACAGGAAATGGGACAGCCATACGAACTGGGGTTATCTACAGGCCTCCAGACCAGGGGGAGGATATAGACACATTACCGTTAGAAGATATACAAAACATGACAGCTAAAGGGGAGGTTCTGATAATGGGAGACTTCAACATGCCAGATACAGATTGGTCAATACCAGCAGGAACATCCGCCAGAACTAGACACATGGTAGATTCCCTGCAGGTGGCCTCAATTAAACTGGTACAACAACTCACAAGAGACAGGGCTATCCTAGATCTAGTTCTTACTAACAGGGAAAGGATCACAGATCTCCAGGTAGAAGGTCGCCTGGGGGCCAGTGACCATCACACGGTATGGTTCAATTTGGCCAATATAACTAAATCATCCCATTCCAAGGCAAAAATATGGGACTTCAGAGGAGCTGACTTTGATAAGATGGCCAACAGAGTCAAGCTAGCCCTGGCAAGAAGAAATACAGGTGAGGGGGTACAGGCAAAGTGGGCAAGTATTAAGGATGCAATACCTGAAGCAACATCCCATTGTGTTAGAGAGAAAAGCAAGAGCAAAAGAAGGAGGAAACCACTTTGGTTCTCAAAAACAGTAGCAGAAAAGGTCAAAGCCAAAAGGCTGGCCTTCAGGAAATAAAAGGGAACACAGCGGGATGGAGATAAGGAGGCATACCAAACTTCCCTAAGGGAAGCAGGGAAGGCAGTAAGGCAGGCAAAGGCCCAAACTGAGGAAACACTAGCACAAACAGTAAAAGAAGGGGACAAGACTTTCTATAGATACATTAATGAAAGGAGAAAGTCCAGAGGGGGTATTCCTAAGATCAAAGGGGATAAGGAGGAGTGTGTAGAGGAGGACTAAGGAAAAGCATCTATCCTAAATACATACTTCTGCTCAGTATTATTGAGGAGAAGGTAGGGCAGGGCCCACAGCTCAGCACCATGGACACAGGGTGGAGGGAGGTATGCACTAGTCCCTTCACAAAAGAAAGGGTCCTACAAGAGCTCGCTAAGCTCAGGGTGGACAAGGCAATGGAACCTGATGGCATGCATCCCAGGGTACTAAAGAAGCTAAGGGTGGAACTAGCAGAACCATTATCAGAACTGTTTAGTGAGTCTCTGAGCACAGGAGAGGTCCCAGAAGACTGGAGAAGGGCTCATGTGATCCCGCTCCACAAGACTGGTAGCAGGGAGGAGGCAGGGAACTACAGACCAGTCAGTCTTACCTCAGTAGTGGGCAAGATTATGGAGGCACTCCTTAAGGAAAGAATAGTGCAACACCTGGAATTCATTGGAGCACAGGATCCAAGACAGCATGGGTTTACAACAGGAAGGTCCTGTCAAACTAATCTCATAGATTTCTTTGACTGGGTAACCAGTGTGGTGGACCAAGAGGGTGCAGTTGATATCGCCTACCTTGACTTCAGCAAAGCTTTCGATACTGTTCCACATAGAAGATCAATTAATAAGCTGGGTAGGCTCGGAGTGGGTCAGAGGTTGGTCAGCTGGGTGGCAAACTGGTTGGTGGGCAGAAAACAGAGAGTGGTGGTAAATGGTATACAGTCAGAAGAGATGCAAGTCACAAGTGGGGTACCTCAGGAATCAGTCCTGGGGCCAGTCCTCTTCAATATCTTCATCAGTGACATTGCAGATGGACTGGAGGGTAAGGTTTGTCTGTTTGCAGATGATACCAAAATCTGCAACAGAGTAGGTGATCCAGATGGAGTGGGCAGAATGAGAAGAGATCTGGATAAACTGACAAAATGGTCGGAAGAGTGGCCACTGAGGTTTAATGCAAAGAAGTGCAAGATCATGCACATAGGGAAGAGAAACCCTGAAGCCACCTGTAGGTTGAGAGGGGAGGTGCTGGCAATCAGAAGGGAAGAAAGAGACTTGGGCATCATCATCACAGATGACCTGAAATCATCCAAGCAGACCACTAAAGCAGTAGGTAAGGCTAGAGAGAGATGTTGGGGTGTATTAGTAGGGGTATTGCAAGTCGTACGAGGGAAGTAATAATCCCTCTTTACATGAGGTTGGGTCACAAAAAGGCCATGTTGAAAATTTATAGTGCAAATACCAACAAACGCCTGGGGCATTAAGGTTTCTAACCATAACGTCCCACCCTGTACAGACTGACAGGCATCGGGGTGTGCCTTTGGATTGCTGACAGTACTGCTCATGCCATCCCACCCCCACCCCCCAGCCACTGACAGGCATCGAGGTGTACCTTGGACTCTTCGGCCCCAGACTTCACCCCATTATCCTATGCTGCACTCATTTCAGCGTATCTCCTTATGGAACGGGGTGACTATAAAGCCAAACAGCCCAACGCACACCTCAACACGTGTCGGTGTCTGCAGAATAGGGTGAGGTGACATGGCATGACTGTCATGGGCAATGACCCAAACACTTACCCCAATGCCTGTCCATCTCTACAGGGTGGAGGTGGGATTGGCGTGAAGTTCAATACTTCACTGCCATTCCTATTCTGCATCTGTCTAACTCCTGCATTTCCAGTGCTAATACCAGCAAGCAAACATTCGGTATTGACAAATACTTGTTAATTGATTGTGGGTGATTAGACAGAAATGTACCTTGTCCCAAGTGATTACACGGGGACAAACTAATTCACTTATAGTACACGGAGCCTTCTAATTAACTCTGCTATAATAGACTTCTGCTAAACTAAAGATCATATTTAAAAACCATGCAGTAATGCAACAATTGGAAATGAATTCATTAATCTGGGGATATATTTTGTCAATGATCCATATTTTGGAACTATATAAATGAGGAGTGGTTGGGTTAACACCAGACTCTGCTCCCAGATGAAGAGGTAGAGAACCTTGCTTAGTAGGGGAGTTGGTGCAGGATTCTTGGTGGGTTTGGTTCCTTGTGAGGCCAGTCAGGTATCAGCGCATGCCATATGCCTATATTATTTATGTCTGTAACACTGTCACTTGGGTGCAGTGTGTATTAAGCACCGAGTTTTCTCCGTTTTGCCTTAAACAGCTCTTTGAGCTACTGTATCTACTGTATGCTGTTAAATTAATTGTCAGCACTAGTCATTTTTTAACTGTTACTGCATAGATGTGCAGATTTTAATGACATAAGATTTTGCATTTAATAAAACATTTAAACAGAGTTGTTTGTGTGTGCATCTTGCTTTTTTGATAAAAGTAGCACAGTGTCTGAGGGACACAGGCAATGCATCTTTAGCATTGAGTTTCGATTTACTCCCTTTTGGTAAAACAGTGAGAGTTATGCCTAGCTGCCAGGGAGGGAAGGGAGAGAGAAGAATAAGCAGATCAATGGTGAGTGTGAGGGGGACAGTCTAGTGCAAAGCAACAGAAAGAGTGGAAGAGGGGGTCCAGTCTGACCAGTGGTACTTTAGACAATATCACCATATTCTAAAATTGGGAGGATAATTTTCAAAAGGATTTCTGTTCTCACAGGAAGTAGAATGGATGCTTTATTCCTGTAAAGAACTCTTAGTTTGGGGTGAAGCATATGGTGAATGGCGTCCACATGCACAGAGAATGAAAGTGACAATCCAACCAAATCCTAAAACATTTGAAGGATTAGACATCCTCATTCAATGCACTAGCAAGGGTACAGATGGAGGGGAAGGGAGGGGAGGATGGAGGGGAGTGAGTCTGGTCAATCTCTGCTGGGTGCCAAGGGTTATAGAAACAGTTTTTTCTTGTCATTGAGGGACAATGTATTATCCCAAAGCCAGCATTGGACATTCATAAAATCCAGTAACCAGAGCAGAAGTACAGTGGCAGAGGAATAAATCATTGTATTGTCAACATTTGTGTGAATTGTTGCAGAGGTGCAGGCATTAGGGAGGTCACTTAGGAAAATGGAGAAAATTATGGAGCCCAAGACAGAACCTTGGGGAACACCTGTGGAGACTGGGAGTGGAGGGTAAAGTGAGTCTCCAATTCAGAAAGCTTGGGGCCTGCCCTCCAGATAGGGTCAAAACCAGTTAATTGTGAGGTCAGGGAGCCCTGCCCATTTAAGGTTGTCCAGGAGAATGAGATGTGCCACAGTATCAAATGCCTTGCTAGGTCAACAAAGATCGTGGATATAATGAGACTCTGGTCCATAGCAGATAGGATGGAATCAGTGAGCCTGAGGAGGGAGGTGGACATGGAGTGGGACTTACAGAAACCAGACTAGAAAGGGGCGATGAAAGATGAGGAGTCAAGAAAAGAGATAAGCTGGCCCCATGGCACTGAGGGTTGAGGCGCTGGACGCTACACCTCGTGCCATGCCAGCAACCCAGGTTCAGGAATGAGCCTGGGCCACTACTGGGGGTCAGCAGGGTGGAGAGAGGATTGAGCATCCAGAGGAATGCTCTCCTCTCTCCAGGTAGGGGACTATTCTTCTCACCTGCCGACTGCCCTCTAGCAGTGGCTGGAGGGCAGTACGGGTCGGGAGGCTCAGAAGCTGATGTGCTTACATTGGAGGGGAGGGATGGAGGTAGAAAAATGGAAAAAGGCAGGGGCTCCATGGACTCATGATAGCCCGACCTCTCCAGTGAAGTCTACCCCCCATCATCAGATTTACCTTACTGGGTGGTGGGGGACTGCCGGCGCCCCTCTACCTGGCCCTGCTGCAGAGGGTGAATCCATGGGGGAACCTTGGGGGGCAGATGAGCTGGGGGTAGGGCTGGAAGATGTGGGTCATAGCCCCGTGGAGTGCACTATAAAATAAAAAAAAAGAAAAGAGGAGATTTGGGAGAGGATAAGGTGTTCCTGGAACTTGGACAGGGTGTGAAGGAGAAACATTGGCCGATAATTACCAGGAGAGGAGGGCTCACCCTATTTGGGAAGAAGGAGAATGACTGTAGCATGTTTTCAGACATCAGGAATGGTGGCCGTACCAAAAGAGAGATTGAGATAGATGTGATAGAGAAAGCAATAACAGGAGCAGAGAGATGGAGGAGTTATGGGTTAGTTAAGAGTAAGAAGGGCTTTGAGTACGGCAGAAGGAACAGTGGGAGAGAAGAAGAATGAGCAGGAGAGGGGTGGAGGGGGGAGGAAGAGGACAAGGGATGGAAGGGGAAGAGGAGGAGATAAGAGATCTAACACAGGATGTGAAATAGGAGCTGAAAGAGGAAGCAACAGCTAGAGGGGCAGAGATGGGGAGTCACCCAACCTGAGAATTTGAGAGAGAGACTGGGTTGGGATAGAGAATAGTGAGTTAATAACCTTCCAGAACTTGGAGGGATGACTGAGATTGTTCTGGACAGTGGATACAAAGTACTTGGCGTTTGTAAATCCGGTAGCTTTGTACAGGCACTGTGAAGGGTGGGCAGAATGAGAAGAGATCTGGATAAACTGGCAAAATGGTCAGAAGAGTGGCAACTGGAGTTTAACACAAAGAGGTTCAAGATCATGCACATAGGGAAGAGAAACCCTGAAGCCACCTATAGGTTGGGAGGGGAGTTGCTGGCAATCACAAGGGAAGAAAGAGATTTGGGCATTGTCATCACAGATGACCTGAAACCATCCAAGCAGACCACTAAAGCAGTAGGTAAGGCTAGGGGGATGTTGGGGTGTATTAGCAGGGGTATCACAAGTCGTAAGAGGGAGGTAATAATCCCTCTTTACATGACACTGGTTAGGCCCCATCTGGAGTACTGCATGCAGTACTAGAGGCCACACCTGCACAAGGACATTAACAAAATGGAGGCAGTCCAGAGAAGGGCAACCAAAATGGTGCAGGGATTGCATCAGAAAATATATGAGGACAGATTAACGGAGCTCAATATGTATACCCTAGAACAAAGGAGGGAGAGAGGTGATATGATTGAAACATTCAAACACCTTAAGGGCATTAACAAGGTGAAAGAGTCTAACATGTTTCAGTAAAAGAAAAAATAGCAGGACAAGAGGACACAGCATGAGATTAGAGGGAGGCCGATTAAGGGGTAATGTGAGGAAGTTCTTTTTCACAGAAAGGGTGGTGGATGCATGGAATGGCCTACCTCAGGAAGTGGTAGATATGAATACAGTGCAAGGCTTCAAACAGGCATTGGATAGGCATAAGGGAGCAATACAGATAATATGAATAGATAGGCCATTGACAGAGTAAAGGCCGATGGCACATTCATAAGATAGAAAAAATGGGCAGACTGGATGGGCCTTGCGGTCCTTATCTGCCATCAACTTCTATGTTTCTAGGTCAGCTGGGGAGCTATTGGCCTTATAAATCCTTCAAGCTTTGTCTCTGGCATGAGTTCAGACAAGCAACTCAGCTATGATCCATGGGAGGCAGCCCCTTGGACCCTGGATTTCCTAATGAGGCATGGTGATCCCAGACAGCTGTGAATTTAGTTGGAGGGCAGTATTAATGTTAGTTGATGCTGAGATGGGAGACCATTTGGTAGAGAGAAGGTCAGCACGAAGAGAAGACATCAAGCAGCCTAGATGAATTGATGGATGGAGATAAATTTTGGGGAAACTTTGATGCAAAGAATTTTCCACACACAGCAGAACATGTGGTGGTCACTTAGGGCATCCAGGAGAATACCAACATCCATAATTCAATGAGGTTAGAACGAGAGGACCCAGTTCAGAAGGGAGTGATTATTAGTTTTTAGACTGAAAATGGTGATGTTGGAGAGCAACTGGATGAGTTGCAGGAAGTTCATAATTTGGTATAATTTTTGGGAAGAAGGGGGGAGACAACTGATGTTAAAGTCTTCAAGTATGAGTAACTTGTCCAAGGAGAAATGGGGGAGTTAGGAGGAGAGTAGGTTAGTTATGGAGGCAGGAGATATTCCAGGGCAATGGTAGATACCTCCAACAAAGATAGGGACAGAGAAGGGAAGAGAGAATTTTAGAAGCAGCAGCTCATAAGCTACGGGAGAGGAGACTGACAGCTCTGTCTCAAACTGTAGTCTTATAGATGTGTAGTTTGCAACACCACCGCTTCTCTATAGTCAATCCTGATAGGCACTTGAGAAACCAGGGAGTGCAACTGAGGTACCGTATAGGGATCTTGTAGAGAGCCAGGATTCTGAGATAACTAGGATATAAGTTAAGATTAAGCATATAAGGTTGCAGTTGGTTCATCCTGTGAAGGGAACTGCAGATGTTAAAATGGGCCACATGCAGCCCTTTAGGAAGCTGTGTAGGATTGGGAGATACAAGAGTGGGATTAAGCGTCAGATCATCAGTCATCATAAGCAGCAAGGAGATGAGGAGCTTAAAGAGCCACCGACACCTTAAGAAGAACTTTGAATAACAATATTTGAAGACAAAGCAGCTTATATTTCTCACTAGCTCTGTATTTCTGACCTCCATTATTTATTACTGAGGTCAAATACATGAAAACAGAAGAGTTCTTCTATGAAGGTTCATCAGCTCCTGCTGCTTCTTCCCAACCTGATGTCATAAATCGGTGCTTGTGACATCACAGTTATTCCCATAACAACAGAGCTTTATGATGTCAAGTAGGGAGTAAGTTACAGAGGCAGATGAGCTCTAAGGGATAAACATCCTGTTATTGTGGGAATTTCTTCAGAACAAATAATGAAGAGGAGCAATCTATAGGAGATATGTAAAATATGGACTGAATTGTGTCCAACTATTATGTTTTCCAATATTTTTTCAAAGGCATCAGCTGCCCTTTAAGTAAGTAAATGAGACACTTGGAGAGGAAGGGAAGAGAATGGAGGGAAGTGGAGTAAATCTAAATTAAAAAAATGGCCTACCTACCTAAACGTTAAAATTGTTAAGACAAAACAAAAAGTTCTTTGACATTGCCTTGTACCCTGCACTGCAAATGTCTTATTCAGTTATCAAAATGCACCACTAGGACAGGTCAAGCAGTTTTTTTTATTAGACACATTCACACCCACTTGGGTCTGGTTAAACAAAAGAAATTGAAAGCAGGAAGGTGGAGCAGGAGACAAATTCTCCAGTTAAACCTAAGAGCCATTCCCACCTGGATCTTGTTCCAGAACAACCTGTGCTACTTCAGAAATAGTACTGTGGAGTGAAACATGGACAGAAATGGATCCCTGTTATTGTAGAAAGGTTACTGAGTCCTGTAACATATAGAATGTCAGTGCAGATGGAAAAAGACTCATGAAAATCAAATGAGTGAGATCCCCTATGAGTCAAATGCAGATGAGAATGTACTGTATATACAGTAGTGATTTGAAAATGTCAAACGTTTCAGGTCATGAAAATGCGTAGGTAAAGGACACAGACTCCTCACAAAACATTTGAAAAACAAAGAAATATTCAGCTTGTACCAGTGCCTTAGCTAGTGGATGTGTGCAAGGTTGCATTATGACAGGCTTAATTTGTAAACAGCACGTTAAATCCATTTTACCTTGCAGGGGAGAGGATCGTTTTTTTAAAGGTTTTAGAGGTTATAAAAAGATCATTTCTTTGGAACTTTAGTAGAGTCCAATAATCCTGGTCGAGTGCTTTGTTTGTCTATGTGCAGCTAGAAATAGCCATGTCTGTAAGGGTGATTGTCGAAACAGCTGTGCAGAAAGATGAAGTTATATGGAGTGTACCTTTTTACAGTTACATGATGTTCTTACTCATTAGATAGGCATACATTAACATGCTGTTCACAAAATATAATTGTTTCACACAAAAAAGTTAATCAGTCTTTATATTGTTCACCGAAGAGGTTTTGATAGTTTCATTATGTTCACCACAACATATCATGTATTTTATTTTTGTGGACTATGGGTTAGGGCTGGGAGAACTCAATGAAGTTCTGACCCATATTAAATAAGAACTAGAACACAGTGAAGTTCTGATTTATTCTGATTAATTCTGATTTATTGACAAATATTTGAAAAAAATGTGGAAAAATGCATAACATTGGCCAAAGTAGGTCATATTTAACCCAGAGACCCAAATGAAACAATTTAATGCATGATTTGTATAAAAATTGCAGTAAAACTGCTGAATAAAAGCAATAACTCTAGCTGCTTCATGTCTAGGCTGTACTGGTGGCATATCCAGCTCAGGCCCATGGCACTGAGTGTGCCAGGACCAGGAGAAAGATATAGAAACAGAGACAGACAAACTAATGCAAACACTATTTTGCCTTCCTGTCTGCCCTGTACACTGTAGTGTACACACACTGCACAGCCACAATGAGGCCAAATTTGATTTCTTTATTTGTGATTTTTGTGACTGTAAAATTTATCTTTGGCCCCCAGTTGTCTAGTCTCTCTCTCTCTCTCTCTCTCTCTCCTCTTCTGGATGGCACAAGTCAACATTTATTTTGCCAGCATGCCCATGCCCTGAGCCTGTACACAGACAGCCACAGTGAAACCAAGAATACACTTTAAAGGGCTATGGTAAGAATCCCCCAAATACCTTTTTCCTGTAGTATGCCATTGCCAGCCATGCTTCAGATGTTGAAACTGCAATTAGTTTAGTAAAAAAAAAAATTGTCATTGTCATTTTTTTAACGTTTTATCAGCACTTATTTCTGCTTGCCCCCCCCCCCCATTTTTTGTGTGTGGCTACACCTCCTGAATGATGTCATGCAAGGGATGTTTTACATAAAACAGCAAGGAATTCTGGGTAAATTATAAAGGTGCCTTAAATGTTTATTACTCAGAAGTGCAGCTCCTTATTTTGGTAGTGGCCACTGCAGTACAGCACCTAATATGTAGACATATTTATTTATGTATTTTTTAAAGGTTTTACCTGGAAAGACATACTGAGCAGACAAGCTAGTTTCCAGGTGCATCCTGGGGGACAGGGGAAAGGGGCACACAGTATGTAGCAAGGCATTGTGAGTACAGTACATACTTGATTTTTCGGTCTCCCTACTCCTATTTTGCTAAAATACTATGACTGACCAACAGAGGTCTCTGTTCCAAACCAGCTGATGTTTACTTCTAAAAAAAAAGAGAATACAGTTGTATTTATTGTATTTTGATGTGTTAGTAATTACTTTTTTTACTTTAATGATAAAATATCTGTTAGTGCAGTGACCCAAGTGGATTTTCACCTTTGTTTCTCACACTGCTAGTAAAAAAGAATTCAGCAGACTTCTGGTATTGTCATGTCAGAAACTGCCAGCTACTTAATTTGATTCTTTTCTCACTAGCAATTGGTGATATACAAATAAGATTTTGGAAAAGTAAGTGTAACCCTCCCCACCCCTGTCCTTTTACCAAGACAATGACAGGTGGCATGCTGTTGGCATTTGGCAGCAATACCTGGTGGGGAGTTGTATATCTACGGGTTCGGGGAAGGATGAGGCTACTTGGCACAAGAGGCCTAGGTCTGGCTACTCTGCACAGGGGCACCCAAGTAAATCCAACTACAGGAAGCAATAACTGTAATGTCCAGAACCAGGATTGGGATTTTTCAGTGTGGCTTTATTTATTAACTCACTGAACATAAACAAAGCTCTGTATGGTCCCCCCAAAGGGCTATGTAGCTGTAATGCAGATTAGAGGTTAAACACAGCGGTCCGTTTGAGGAATGAACACTTTACAATTGTCTGGCTTTGGACCCACCAGGCACTCAGCCCGGACTTCGCATGCGCATTGGATACACAGCCCGACTGGCCCGGCTCCCCTGCTGGCCACTCTACTGACGGTCCACTTGGCAATGAACCCAAACTCTACTTGGAAAGACATCCCATCAAACAAGGAGGCTCCCAAACTGTGGCCCCCCACACCACTTGAAGTCTGCGACTCCTAGAGAGATTTTGTTTTCGTACTTCCAGTTTGAAACTCCCATCAAACAGGGAGACTCCCATCCTACAAGGAGTAATGTTCCCATCCTGTGGCTCCCCATGCCACTTGAAGTCTGCGACTCCTAGAGAGATTTTCAAGTTGCAACCCATGTCTGGGTACCCACCCCATCACTGGCCAAGCGCATGAGGCGAGTAGCAAAAACAGAAGCTATCCGTAGAGGTGGACCTGGTTACTAAAGATGGGGATCTATCCACCTCCAGCTCCCACAGCCCATACCCGGCCATTTCTCTGAACACACAGAAACTTTAGACTTTAAAACTGTAGATTGCATGGTGGATGAACTGATACACCCCCTCTACTGTGAACTCTAAATCCATTTAAACTTTAAACTGACTGCTCCATTTGTTCGTCCTAGTGTATATAGTGCTCCCAAACAGCAGTCCCCAAATAACATTTCCTGACTGAAAAAACAGTTGTTTGCCCCTTAAACTGGAGCCAAACACTCACCCAATTGTTGCAGGGCCCCACAGGCGAAGTCCTTTAACCTTTTCTGTCATACCCAAACAGACAAAGTAATTTCAGGCAGCTTCTTTCCTTGGTGGGAAAAAGGGATTGCCCCTGGAACCCACAGAGACCTTTTCCTACCCCCCCCAGAGGGAGGGGGCACTGAGACCGAGGGGACAGTCTCCACCACTTGAAGAATGGTGAAACACAGAAAAACTTCTTTCTGTGTGGAGGCAAAACTCAAACTACTCTCTGATGCTTCCTTCTTGCTTAAGGACAAACGGAAGAATGGCTTTCAAATTCCCAAGGTTCTAGAACTACTCTGAGCTGAATATTCCAACTGTGGCTCATGCAGCTGTAACAATTCTACTATGATGTCATCCCTCTAGTCTCAGCTGTGACTGAGGACAGAGTGAGACAGTGTGGAACCCATTTAACTGGAATTTCACAAGCTGCCTTCCCTGCCTGCCACTAGGTCTTACTGGGATTCTAGTAACCCTGGGTAACAAAGGGGTTACACTCGCCCTTGACCAGGAAAATGACTGTCCCCAGTCATTATGCACCCAGCCTTAGGCCATCCCACCCTATGTGCTACCTGCGGAGGGGGGTGATCAGGCCCCCTCCTACTGTGTGCGAGCACAGGTAGGCAACACTAAGGGCCTAGAGGCCTATAGCTGACATTTCAGCCTCTACTCTATCCACTTACTATGGACACCTAGTGGCTCTGGTAGAACCGTCTAGAGCATAGCCCTGATAGATCAGCACTGCAATCCCTATGGCCGTTCAGGACCACAGCCTGTCTATCCCCCCTAACCCTCTAGGGAAAACCTATCTGCCTCTACATAACATCCCAAATAAAAACAAAACCCGGGGACCTCCCCGACCTTTGGCAGCCTGCAACTACAACATTTGAAACACAAACAGTACTTTAATTTCTAAACATAAGCACTGAAATGAGGAACTCCGATGAGCCCCTCCTCCTCTTCTTGTCTTCTCTTCTTTCTTCCAGGAACACCTGTAGAAAAGACAAAAAACAACAAAAACAGAACACCCTAATCTGCATTTACGATCTACCTAAATAACGATGACTACAACAACAACAGTGACAACCCTTACCATACAGGATAAACAAAACACTAAACAATCTCAAAAAGAAAAATTATTTTTTTTTTTTAGAAAAGTAGAAAAGACAGTATATACATTATAGTACAGAAATGACATCGATAACAATACACTTTTTGGGGGGGGATGGAATGCCCTAAATGTCCCACTAGTGACTACAAGGCCCGAAGGCCAGTCCATTAAAGAGTCTCTCCTGGGCCGGAGCCCCGTGAACATAGTCTTTTAAGGCCATAATCCTGAAGGGGAGAGTCTTTGCGGACAGTTCACACACTGTTTGAAGTCTGTAGTGTAAGGTGTGTATTGCAATGTCATACAGATAGAATAAAAAGAGATTTTGACTCACCAGCCTCTTGAAGTATTCAAACTAAGCAAACCTGGTCCCTTCCGAAGACTCTTCCTGGCAGCATTTCTTCTGATACAGCTGGGCGGACATCTTCCGGGAACCCACAGGAGTGCACATCTGGAAACAGCTGGGCTGATGACATAACTGGAGAAGGAACCTTAGAACAGAAAAAAAAGAAAACAGCTGGTCCGGCGTCATCCGATTACCAGGCGATGAACAGAAAACAGCTGGGCTGGTGTCCTATCTGGATCTGAAGTCATCTGGTGGTAGCAGTAGATGGTTGGTAATAGCAGACAGTTTACTGTAGACTGAAGAATGTGGGGCCCCGAATTTTTGTTTATTCATTTTGGCAGTTCAATAAAGGTACTTCACAGTTCAGATGTGGCAGTATTGACTACCACTGCTCGGCTCTCCATTTTGTAGGCACGGGCTTAATTACTGGGAGGTCCTTGCACTGAGGCCAATAATAGAGGGGGTCAGGGGCTTGAATTATTACTCCATCTGGACGCACATAATTCACACAGTGGGAGACTTCACGTCCCTCTCCGTCCACTATTCTCACTCTGTCCATAAACAGTGTCCTGCCTCTCTTCCACTGTGTATACTTTATGTGGAACAGTCTATTCTTTACATGCTGGTTAGCCCCAGGATGCACATGTTTCATTGCTTCATCCCAGATCCAGGATTTCCTGCAGTTCTCAATCTCCTCCCAGACTCTCCGAGAAAGGTAGGAAAGGTCATACCAAAGATTTCATTGGCCTTTCTAGAACCAGTCTCTCCTCTTTACTTGCTTTGGTCAATCTGAGACCGCTGGCCTGGCTTTGGGGTGGCCAGTCCTGGTTCTGCCAGCTTCGCATCCTCAACGAAATTAAAAATGGATCCCTGACTTCTTTTTCTTCCGGTGAAGCCAGGGCAGTGGCATCACCACCTTCTTGAACAAATTCCTCCGAGGCAAGATCTTGAGGCTGTGTACCCGTTCCTCCTCATCTTCCTCTTCACTGAGGATCTGAGCCCAAGAGTGAGCAGTAGTTCTCACCCCCCAGGACTATCCATTCATCACTAGGAGCGGAGGTCGACACCTCCCATTCAACGGCCTCCAGCATCTCATCTTCACCTTCGAGACTTGGGCTAGGCCCCCCCACCCAGGGGTCTATTTGATGCTTTATCTGAACTTGCCTTCTGAGATCCAGCATCCAAAACTTCAACTTCAGATTCAGTCTCTAATTCTGCACTCTCTAACTTTGTGCCACACTCCCCCGGGGGACCTTCCTCCACAGGCTCCGCCTGATGCTGTGTGCTGCCAACTGCAGATTCTTGAAGTTGTGTCCATGTGGGAGCCAAACGAATTTGAAGCACTTTATACAAGCCATATTTTTGTAGACAACCAGCACAGTGAGGAATCATGAAGACATCCCTTCCAGCACTAAAGCACATCTGGCATACACACTGGATAATTAGGAATTGCCACATCAGGAGGAGTTGCCCTCTATAGCACCAATTTTCAATATCTCTCAATCTATTTACTGCTGCTGTTACTGCAACCAGGCATGATCCGGTAATGAGCTGGTCCTGAGGCCATAACTGCAGAAAACAAACAAAAGTTCACTGTAACTGAAAGTCCCTTTAATGAACACACTCTGTAGCTTTAAAATGGCTCCTCTGCTGTGTGTTACTTTACTACCCCACCCTGTAATGGCGACGGCAGCACTCCTGTGCATCAACATTCAGACTCTGGGCCAAGCCACTGCGCACCCGATTTACATCAGCTACTATTAACTTTTATTTCAAACTGCACAACTTGCTCTTTTCTGGCTGTTTTCACATCTACAGGATTTTTCTTGGACTTTTTCACATGCTGGCAACATTTATTTAATCACAGTCCCTTTAACTTCAGGTTTCAGCACAGGATTGCCTGCTTCTACTAGCGTTGCATTTATTTTACAACCCACAGTCTCTCTCTGGCTGCAAACTTTAAACTGAGGCTACTTTCATTGTTATGCTCACATTTAATGGCTTTACAGACTTGCACTTGCCAGCAGGATATCACACAATCGCTACTTGCAAAGCGACTACACAGCTGCACTCACATTTTATATGGCATTACTGAAATCACTGATTTGAGCAGTTTTAAATTGTTTACTCACTGTTATGGTAGCAGATTGCTGTGATGGAGGAAAATGGCCTGCAGCCAGATTTTTGAAGGCCTCGGATTTCAAACGGACGGGCAGTCTCCGCGATCGTAGTATTAATCACACACTTCACTGATCCCACGACCGATAAGCGGGTTGAGCCCGATTTTGAACTGGAAAAGTCACTTTTCACTGTTTACAGCGCTTTGAACACTTCGTGAACGCTCCTCCAATGCCAGTACACGCACTACTCTCTGTCTCCCTCTCGAATGCTGAAGCAGACACATAAGAGCTGGCTGAGGGGCGGGACTAATGGCAAACTGACCAACCACACGACGCCATGCAAATGAGCCTCTTCTTCCTCACGAGGGCTCCTCTCCTCACGGCGATCGTCGAGCAGGCAAATTCAAACTGAAAAGATGCATTTTTTTTTTTTTCTTCAACTGACTCCAAGGCAGGAGCCCATTTCGACCATGTAACATTGCCATTAACTCTGCAGTCTCTAGCATTGCACAGAAAGCATTTCCAACATCCAGGGCATAATTTCTCTGTTGCTACTCCTAGTTTTCCACACTTTTCTTTCACAGAAACTCATTTTAAGAGCATTTCAAACGTCCAGGGCATAATTTCTCTGTCGCTACCCCTAGTTTTCCGCACTTTCCTTCACAGAACTTTATTTTAAAACTGACAAACGCTGTAAACTATGTTGATGCAGGACAAGGACACACACTTTGGCTTTACAGCTCCTTGGTAAACAGTTGGCATTTTTTTTTTAAACAGTAGCACAAGATTCACAGCACACAGCACACACTAGGGAAATTGCTTCAACTTTTTTGGGCTACCGACTGCCAGATAGCCAAAATGCTAGCCTACTTGCCCAAGCACCTTCCTTCCCAAACAAATCCAAAGCGGTGCCTCCATTTTTGTAACCCTCCCAACCCCTGTCCTTTTACCAAGACAACGACAGGTGGCATGCTGTTGGCATTTGGCAGCAATACCTGGTGGGAGTTGTATATCTACGGGTTCGGGAAGGATGAGGCTACTTGCACAAGAGGTCTAGGTTTGGCTACTCTGCACAGGGGCACCCAAGTAAATCCAACTACAGGAAGCAATAACTGTAATGTCCAGAACCAGGATTGGGATTTTTCAGTGTGGCTTTATTTATTAACTCACTGAACATAAACAAAGCTCTGTATGGTCCCCTCAAAGGGCTACATAGCTGTAATGCAGATTAGAGGTTAAACACAGCGGTCCATTTGAGGAATGAACACTTTACAATTGTCTGGCTTTGGACCCACCAGGCACTCAGCCTGGACTTCGCATGTGCATTGGATACACAGCCTGACTGGCCTGGCTCCCCTGCCGGCCACTCTACTGACGGTCCACTTGGCAATGAACCCAAACTCTACTTGGAAAGACATCCCTTCAAACAAGGAGGCTCCCAAACTGTGGCTCCCCACACCACTTGAAGTCTGCGACTCCTAGAGAGATTTTGTTTTCGTACTTCCAATTCGAAACTCCGATCAAACAGGGAGACTCCCATCCTACAAGGAGTAATGTTCCCATCCTGTGGCTCCCCCACACCACTTGAAGTCTGCAACTCCTAGAGAGATTTTCAAGTTGCGACCCACATCTGGGTACCCACCCCATCACTGGCCAAGCGCATGAGGTGAGTAGCAAAAACAGAAGAAATCCATAGAGGTGGACCTGGTTACTAAAGATGGGGATCTATCCACCTCCAGCTCCCACAGCCCATACCCGGCCATTTCTCTGAACACACAGAAACTTTAGACTTTAAAACTGTAGATTGCATGGTGGATGAACTGATGCACCCCCTCTACTGTGAACTCTAAATCCATTTAAACTTTAAACTGACTGCTCCATTTGTTCGTCCTAGTGTATATAGTGCTCCCAAACAGCAGTCCCCAATAAAACCATTTGAAACTTGAAACTGAATTGACTGCTCCATTTGTTCATCCTAGTGTATATAGTGCTCCCAAACAGCTGTCCCCAAATAACATTTCCTGACTGAAAAAACAGTTGTTTGCCCCTTAAACTGAGCCAAACACTCACCCAATCATTCAGGGCCCCAGGCGAAGTCCTTAACCTTTTCTGTCATACCCAAACAGACAAAGTAATTTCAGGCAGCTTCTTTCCTTGGTGGGAAAAGGGATTGCCCCTGGAACCCACAGAGACCTTTTCCTACCCCCAGAGGAGGGGCACTGAGACTCGAGGGCGGTCTCCACCATGTGAAGAATGGTGAAACACAGAAAAACTTCCTTCTGTGTGGAGGCAAAACTCAAACTACTCTCTGATGCTTCCTTCTTGCTTAAGGACAAATGGAAGAATGGCTTTCAAATTCCCAAGGTTCTAGAACTACTCTGAGCTGAAGATTCCAACTGTGGCTCATGCAGCTGTAACAATTCTACTATGATGTCATCCCTCTAGTCTCAGCTGTGACTGAGGACAGAGTGAGACAGTGTGAAACCCATTTAACTGGAGTTTCACAAGCTGCCTTCTCTGCCTACCACTAGGTCTTATTGGGATTCTAGTAACCCCGGGTAACAAAGGGGTTACATAAGTGTAGAAACAAATAAAAGAAAATGGAATGACTGCAAAGGCATCTAAAAGAACCAAATCTTCATTCTCCCTTACTAAGCATTAGCTCTTTAGAAGCTTTGTTTACCTGGCATGATGTCACTGTTAGGGGCTCTGGCACAGAGGGAAAAAAGGGGCCTGTTAGGCAAATTAAGCAGAGCACAGAAATAAAAGCATTTTTTCATGGAAAACAGCACTTTGGGGCAGTTTGAATGTTAGGAGATTAAATCACAACTCTTACAGGTTACTATTGCCATTTGTTATGGTACATGTTGGTAGATCCCTTTAAACAAGTACATAAAAGAATGGCACTACTTTACCACACAGCTTCATTTTAATCTTTGTGGCTCAGTTGCCTAGTTCTACATACTGAGAATAGACCGAGTTGATGACACAGCCGACCGACAGATCGACTGACCGACCACAGCAGCTGCAGCCCACGCTCAGATTTCCCCACCATGTGACTGTGGTACCTCTGGCTCCTGGGCTTGGCTCCACCCTCCTCTTCTTGCTCTTTGTTATGCCTAGCGCCTCCAGCGACAAATACATGCAACTTAGGCATGCCAAAAAAACACCCTGCTTTCCACAGACCTGGAACCAAACTTCTGTGGTGAAGTCTGTATTTATCGGGGTCCCTGGATTGAAGGTTCGAGCCAGGGTCCAGATTTTAGACGGAACTGTCCACCCAGACCTACTGTGGGTGGAGGCCGAAGGGAAGTGACTAGGTGACAAGTGGAGCACTTTTAAAACAAAGCTTTATTAGCATCATTTTGTCAGTATCACCAAGCATGGATGGCATCAGCCAAGACAAAAAATTTGTTTACCTAGATGATCTCAGGCAATAGGCATACACCCACATGGGTGCACTACAAATTCAAACAACTAAGGTCTACCAACTGGATAGGACCTCAGAGAAATACCAGGCTTTGCAGTCTTGCGGCAATTGGGAACAACATTCTTAGGCAGCCTGCAAGGATCAGCACAACCTTCCGTGTTGAAGGGTAAATCCAGGTTCAGAAGGATGGATCACAAGCAGGAAATTGGGGGCTCCTGCTAGGAATGGGCAGACCAATTGAGAGACTCAGAAAGGGAATTTTTTATTTATTTATTAGGTAATCGGAATTACAACCTTTTGAGTCAAGGATTCGTTTGCGAAGGCTCCACATCAGGAATATAAACAGTGCAAGAATATAAACAGTAACAGTACTCAGAAAGCACATGCAGTTTAGGGCCAGCAACCCAGCGTCAAAGTACAAAATTGTAGATAAAAGCAGTAGGAAGCAGGTTCATAATTAAGACATCAGAAAGATAGCTTCTGGGAGAACTAATGTGCAAGTGGGTATGGTAAGGCACCCTGCAGGTGAGGGTTGTTAGGCTAGCCAGGTAAACAGGATAATTAGGAGTTGGGGGCCAGGCAAATACTTTAGGGATGGTGAGGCTCGGAACAGTCACAGGAGTAGAAATCCAGGAGGAGAGTCCTTAGGCCAGTTTTAAAGCAGCTAAGACTGGGTTCCAAGGAGATGGTGGAAGGAAGGCTGTTAAGCCAGAGTGGGACGCGATAGTGAAAGGACCTTTGACCAAGGGAGGTCCTACAATGGGAAACTAGGAGAGAGGTTTTGGCAGAGCATCTGGAAGTCCTTCTGTGCAAGATCAATTGAATGAGGCGGTAGAGGCCTGAGGGGGCTTGCTTCTCTAGTATCTTCTTGGCATGGAGACAAGTGTGGTACTTAAGCCTACCTTCAAAGTTTAGCCAGTTTGTAAGCTTGTATGGATCACCAGTGTGTGTTAATCTATCATAACCTGATACCAGGTGGCAGACTTTATTGAGGGCTAGTTTTATGTAGCATAAGGCAGTTTGATCTGCAGTCCCATAAATCATGATGCCATAGTTTATCAGGGATAAGACAGAGGAGGAAACAGTGAGTCAGATTGCCTCAGGGGTAGGTAGTGTTTATGCCAGTATAGTAGCCCCATACTGGCATTGGTGGAGGAGGAGAGGTGATGGATATAGGTGTGGTAAGTGAGGGAGGTATCCAGTGTGATTCCCAGGTACTTGAAAGAAGTAACATGATCTAGGGGGTACCCATAGAGTTTCTAAAAGTTAACGTGGAGTTTCTGTGTGGGCTCTGGCGGTGGGCAAAGATCACGGACTTAGTTTTCTTGTAGTTTAGTAGTAGTCGGTGTTTGGAAAACTAGGTTTCAAGTTCCCCACAGAAATCCTGAAGGGCAGATTGAAGGGAGTTAGGGTGGGGATGTTTCCAGAAAACTACAGCATCATCCATGTAGAACATTAATTTCCCACCGCAGGATTTAGGGAGGGAGTTCAGGAAGAGGGTGAAGTGCAAGGGGCCCAATATGGATCCTTGTGGCACTCCTGATAGGACTGGTCTACTGGAGGAGATTGTGGCATTTATTTTGACCTGTTGTGTTCTGCCGGTGAGATAGTCTGTGAACCAAGAGGTGGCCATGCAGAAGTTGCTCAGAGGTGGAAGGGAATGGAACAGCAGTGTGTGACTGACGGTGTCGAATGCTTTCATCAAGTCGACATAGATAGACCCAGCCAAGTGGCCCTGTTCCAAGGCCTCATGTATAAATGATGTAAACTCAAGGAGGGCAGTGGTAGTGCTGTGGTCCCTCCGGAAGCCATGTTGTCTGGGACAGAGCAGGTTATGTTTGGACAGGTAGTCTGTAAGCTGATCCAAAACAATTTTTTCGAGTGCCTTGGAGGGCCGGGGGTAGGATCAAGATGGGCCTATAATTACTGGTAGGAGGTGCGGTCGTCACTCTTCAGGATGGGGGTTATTACTGCATGTTTCCAGGGTGTAGGGAATTGGCTGAGGCATAGGGACAGGGAATTGGCTGAAGCATAGGAACAGGTTAAGTGTTTTGGTAAGCTGGGGCAGGGTCTCATCCAGTGTAAGGAGGAGGAGTTTGAGGTCCAGGGAGTCAGTACTAAAGCAATAATTTGCCAGGACTTTGGTAAGGTAGCATTTTGCTTCACTACAGGTGATGACTTGCAGTTGGAAAAGAGGGAGGTCAGTAATGGGAGATTTGTCCATAGTGCAGTTTTGGATTGGGTCAAAAAAGTTTTGGGGTAGGATATGAATAAGGTCTGAGAAGGCTGCATTTAGGGCACTGGAGATTTTAGTGGGATCCTGGGTGACGTTCCCATCGACCAGTAGTTGGACAGGAGAAGGATATACAACTTTCCCACTGAGTTCTTTAATATTGCTCCAGAATTTTTGCCCAGATCCCCAGGAGGAGGTACGAGCTTGTTTAAAATAGGTGGCTTTGGCTTGGCGGATGGCCCAGGTACATTTGTTTCTTGCCTCTCTGTAACGCTGTCTGTCATGGGGGAGTTACGAGTCCAGAGCTGTATACCAGCGGTTGTCTCTGAGGCGCATTTGGTCTAGCAGTGATTTGGAGATCCAGGGGGTGTCACATTGTTTCACTATCTTCTTGGAGAAGGGGGTGAAGATGTCACAAGCAGCATTAAAGGTAGAGATAAAGTAGGAGAGGATGGTGTCTACAGACTGGGCAGTGTGGATGGGGGACCAATCGCAGGTTGAGAGGTATGTTTTGAGGAGGGAGAGGGACCCTTTTTTGAAGAGCCTTTGGTAGGAGACTTTGGGTTGGGCTGAGGGAAGTTTGTTTGACCACCAGCAGGTAACCAGGGAGTGGTCACATAGAGTATCCAGGAGCACTTTGACATGGGTGAGATTATTGGGGCGGTTAGTGAAGATGAGGTCAATTAGTGTGGAGGTCCCAGTTTCAGCATCCAGTCTGGTGGGAGACTGGACAACCTGGATAAGGTCACATGATAGAACGGATTCTTTGTAGGGGACAGATACAGGGGATAACCAGTTTACATTGAAGTCTCCCAGTACAATGATTTTGCAATTGGATGGGAAGTGAGTGATACTGGCCAGTACTGAGTCAAAGGTGGGCCTTTGGTTACGTCGGGGGATGTAGACAGCCATAACGTAAAGCGTTTTACCAGAAACATAGAAACACAGAAACATAGAAGTTGACGGCAGATAAGGACCGCAAGACCCATCCAGTCTGTCCATTTCTTTTTCTATATTATGAATGTGCCATCGACCTTTGCTCTGTCAATGGCCTATCTATTCATACTCATTGCTCCGTTATGCCTATCCCATGCCTGTTTGAAGCCCTGCACTGTATTCATATCCACCACTTCCTGAGGTAGGCCATTCCATGCATCCACCACCCTTTCTGTGAAAAAGAACTTCCTCACATTACCCCTTAATCGGCCTCCCTCTAATCTCATGCTGTGTCCTCTTGTCCTGCTATTTTTGTTATATTGAAACATGTTAGACTCTTTCACCTTGTTAATGCCCTTAAGGAGTTTGAATGTTTCAAACATATCACCTCCCTCCCTCTCTCCTTTGCGCTAGGGTATACATATTGAGCTCCATTAATCTGTCTTCATACGTTTTCTGATACAGTCCCTACACCATTTTGGTTGCCCCTCTCTGGACTGCCTCAATTTGTTTAATGTCCTTGTGAAGGTGTGGCCTCCAGTACTGCATGCAGTACTCCAGATGGGGCCTAACCAGTGTCTTGTAAAGAGGGATTATTACCTCCCTCTTATGACTTGTGATACCCCTGCTAAGGCACCTCAACATCCCCCTAGCCTTACCTACTGCTTTAGTGGTCTGCTTGGATGTTTTCAGGTCATCAGTGATGATGATGCCCAAGTCTCTTTCTTCCCTTGTGATTGCCAGCAACTCCCCTCCCAACCTATAGGTGGCTTTAGGGTTTCTCTTCCCTGTGTGCATAATCTTGCACTTTTTTGCATTAAACCTCAGTTGCCACTCTTCTGACCATTTTACCAGTTTATCCAGATCTCTTTTCATTCTGCCCACCTCATCTGGATCATCTACTCTGTTGCAGAGCTTGGTGTCGTCTGCAAACAGACAAACCTTACCCTTCAGTCCATCTACAATGTCACTGATGAAGATATTGAAGAGGACTGGCCCCAGGACTGATCCTTGAGGTACCCCACTTGTGACTTGCATCACTTCTGACTGTATACCATTTACCACCACTCTCTGTTTTCTGCCTGTCAGCCAGTTTGCCACCCAGTTGACCAACTTCTGACCCACCCCGAGCCTACCCAGCTTATTAATCAATTTTCTATGTGGAACAGTATCGAAAGGTTTGCTGAAGTCAAGGTAGGCGACATCAACTGCTCCCCCTTGGTCCACCACTCTGGTCACACAGTCAAAGAAATCTATGAGATTAGTTTGACAGGACCTTCCTGTTATAAACCCATGCTGTCTTGGATCCTGTGCTCCTATGGATTCCAGGTGTTGCACTATCCTTTCCTTAAGGAATGCCTCCATAATCTTGCGCATTACTGAGGTAAAACTGACTGGTCTGTAGTTCCCTGCCTCCTCCCTGCTACCACTCTTGTGGAGCGGGCTCACATGAGCCCTTCTCCAATCTTCTGGGACCTCTTCTGTGCTCAGAGACTCATTAAACAGTTCTGATAATGGCTCTGCTAGTTCTACCCTTAGCTCCTTTAGTACCCTGGGATGTATGCCATCAGGTCCCATTGCCTTGTCCACCCTGAGCTTATCAAGCTCTTGTAGGACCCTTTCTTTTGTGAAGGAACTAGTGCACGCTTCCCTCCCCCGTGTCCACAGTGCTGAGCTGTGGGCCCTGCCCTACCTTCTCTTCAGTAAATACTGAGAAGAAGTATCTATTTAGGACAGATGCTTTTACATGGTCCTCCTCCTCACATGCCCCCTTATCCCCTTTGACCTTACAGTAGCAACACCCTCTCTGGACTTTCTCCTTTCACTAATGTATCTATAGAAAGTCTTGTCACCCCTTTTACTGTTTGTGCTAGTGTTTCCTCGGTTTGGACCAGGATTGCCAAGGAGTAACTTAATGGCACGGGTTTGGGCACCATGTGCAGTGGGGTGGAGGGAGACAGGGAGGGCTTGCAGGGAGTTTCTTACATAGAGGGCACAGCCACCACCCCATTTGCTTAGCCTGTCAGCTTGGAAAATGGAGTATTCATTGAGTGTGACAGAAGCATCAGGGATGTCTTTGGAGAGCCAGGTCTCTGATAAGGCTAGAATATCTGGGGAGTGCTGAGCAATCCTGCCTTGGAGGGGTGTGAGCTTTTTCTGTAGGCTGCAGATGTTGAGGGAAGCCAGTAGTAGGTACCAGGCCTGCCCATGCGGGTGGCACCTGATGCAGGTGGCCCAGGGTTAGGGTGCACATTACCCAATAGGAGGAGAAGGAGGAGTGCATGCTGGAGCAGTGTGGTCCTGAGTATTTTGAGTTTTGTGGGCAATGTTTGGGATGAGGGGAGGTATTTTGTGGGCATGACTGGGGTGGGAAGGGTGCATATGAGGTGTGCCAGGACACCAGATGTTGTGGGATAATTGGGGCAGAGAGGGTAGCGATTGACCGGGGTAATGGGGGGCCAGAGGCGGTCAGGATAGAGGTTCCATGCAGGTCCCGGATGTAGGAGCTGGACAAAGGCTCAGGAGGGAGGAGTGGGTGAGCTTGGTGGGGAAGTGTGAGGAGGGGGGTAGCAAGCCAAAAAGCATTAGGTAGCACCAGGGGTTGGTTATAATTGGATGGAAGGGGGTGCCATGGTGCCGGGCAATAGCTTAGGTGACAAATACTTGGGGAGGGTGGAGGGAGGGAGTGATGCAGAGGGTAGGAGGGAAGCGACTGTAGCTAGAGCGAGAAGGAGAGGTTGCATGGTGATGTTGAAATAGGAATTGAGTAGAGGTAGGAGTAGTGGTTGCTAGTGGTGAGAGAATATAGGCTGCTAGTGGAGAAATGGGCTGATTGTTTTTTTCAGAGCATGTGAGCTTTCATATATAAGTGTTTGCTCACCAAGGGTGGTGGATGTGTTGGTGAGGCCAACAGTCCTCTGAGTTCAGTTGCAAGCAAGTGGGCGTTTTTTTCAAGCACCTCTGTGTTGCAGTCTGTGCTGTATTTTCATACCTGCTGTGTTTTCTGAGGGAGGGCAGCTTCATGGAGCCCTCGTGACCTCCACTTGAATTGGAGGAGTAGCTGTGGAGAAGAAAGAGATGAAAGGACAGTATTAAATAAGGTAGAGGAATGGGGGTGGTCTGGGGAGGGACAGAGACAGGCACAGTGAATCACCTAAACAAGGAATTTAAAAGGCAGTCATACTGCTCAGCATAGCTTATGGCTATGCTGAGCAATGTGAAAGTACATTTTGGCGCACACTCAGCCAGAACCCCTAGTGTCGACAGTAACATTCAAGGTGAGGGTTTGGAAGTACTGTGCCTTAAAACTGCTGTTGTGCTTTTTTCTTTTGTCTGTGAGGGTAAATCCAGGTTCAGGAGGATGGAGCACAAGCAGGACGTAGTCAGCTCCAGCTAGGAATGGGCGGACCAATTGAGAGGCATCAGAAAACCTCAAGAAAGGATAAAAGAATTCCCTCCTATCATGTCCCAGCACATGAGTGGAATAGCACAGGAGAGGAACAAGTGTGAGACTGGTGTCTTAGATGTTAGCAGGTGTCCGCTAGAAGAAGCAGGGAAGCAGAAGGCTCTGCTAGGTGACTAAGGTAAGGTTTCTTTTCACTTCTGTTGTAAAACTCAATTCAGAGAAGCGTGAAAGGTCAAAGGCTGGCCAAAACTGGGAATAGGTGCAAGACCCTATCTAGGGGAGGAGTATAAAGGGATTTAAGGAGGGCATAGGGAAACACTAATAGCAACCTATATAGAATCAGGTAGAAAAGGGTTAGAAGAAGGTAAAAATGCTGTTGCCTCAGTAGGAAAAAGCAGAGATAAGAAGGTAAAGGAAGGAGGAAAACACTTCATACATGAGGGAACTACTTGTTGAGTGGGGAGAAGGGAAAACCCTATCTAGGGCAAGGGTATAAAGGAGCAAAGCAAGTGAAAAAAGAGGAAAACTTCAGTCTATTGGGGTAAGGGTACAAAAGTGTTTTCAAGTGACACGGGGAGAGTAGTTATTCGGAATGCTGGGAGTGGTGCAGTGGTTGTGGGGGCTGAAGTTTTCTGAGAGGCCTTCTGGAGACTGAGGTGCTGCCCCATCTGCATGCACTTCTCTGGGCTGATGGAGGAGGTTGCTGGACTTCACGCCAAGTTGGCTAGGATTCAGGGGACCTCTTTCCCCACCCAGGGGTCACCAGGTCTGCCACCGTTACCTCAGAGGTTGTCAGGGAGGAGAATCAGCTGGACTATGGTGGGCATGGAAGGGTGGGGGTGGTGGGTTAGGGGCACATTCTTTAACCAGTACCACTACATATTTCCTACATCACTCTGGTGGTGTCGGACTGCTGGGAGGAGGCACCCGTGATAGTGGGCAGGGAGGATGTGGGGGTCCTCCATAGTGGAGACCCCAAGGAGGGTGGTAGAGGACTTCAGGGGAGAAGGACATACCTTCTATTGGGGGACTCAGTTATGAGGGGGATAGATTTGGGAATAGAAAGGGAGGAGGAGAAGAGGGTGGTAAGGTGCCTACATGATGCCATGGCCTGGAGATATGGGAAGCAGATCCTAAGGACTGGTGGCAGGATGGGAGTGAGAGCTAGATGTCATAAGCCACCTGGGAACTAATGACCTGGCTTGGGATGGAGTGGGGATCAAGCAGGGGGAATTTAGGGAGTTGGGGAGGGTCTTAGAAAGTGCGCTCAGTAGTGTTCGCTGAGGTGTTGTCTGTCTACGACAGAGTGGAGGAAAGGGTTTTCCACACCATGAACTTCAACTCATGGTTGAGAGAATGGGGCAGAGAGGTGGGGTTCTGCTACATTGGGGACTGGGGATCTACTTGGAGGGATAAGGGCCTAAACAGGTGGCCTGCATCTGTCTTGGGGGAGGGGGGGACCGTAGTCCTCAGTGTACAGTTTAATTGTTAATTTAAAGGAGAAGTCCACCCAGAATGTGCAAAAACATATGTTATGTAGAGTGTTTTGATATGTATGTCAAGTCCTAGTGTGTCCTTCCCTCCGTCTGCTATTAGGAGTTTTTCCTAAATTAGCCTGTTAGCTGTATGGTAGTTTTATGACCCCTGGGGATCTCCATCACAAATAGGTTTATTGGCTTTCTTTCTCCTACGATGCACCCTGGCTCGTGACAGTGATGTACCTATGTCCTTAGATTTAGCAGGGTCTGTCACAGCTCAGCCACAAAGATAATACTTCTTTCAGAGAAGTCACACTGCTAGATTTTGGGTGAGTGTAATCATTATTATTTTTTGATATTAGTACCTTGTCCTGCCATGTTACAACCTATAAGGTGATGTTCAATTTTTGCTACTTAGTACTGGTGCAAAAACTGAAAATGACTGAGAGGAACAGAGTAAACAGTGACATGATTCAAACACACACACACATATATAGCAGAACAAGGTACTGATATCAAAAAAATGATAATGATTACACTCACCCAAAATCTAGCAGTGTGTCTTCTCTGGAAGAAGTATTTTCTCTGTGGCTGAGCTGTGACAGACCCTGTAACAAGACACTGGCTTCCTGCAGGGGCAATTAGACATCACACCAAAGGGCACTCTGGGAAGACTATCTGGGATAAGAGGCCATAAAAGAAACTAGAATGGCAACCTCCAAGGGCAATAAAACAGGGAAAGTTTGAAAAAACATCTCTCACAGCCAGAGGAAAAGAAATCACTGGGAACTGGTTAGAACACAGAAAAAAAGACATACTTATCTATTTCTGATTTTAACATGGAGTTTTCCTTTAATGAACATTTAAGGCAGCTGAGCAGGGGTGGTAGAAGGAATCAAGGAGGGATAAACTGCCCCCCAACAGACTGAAGTACAAAGTAAGGAAGCTCGGGGGGGGGGATGAATCCCCCAGGGTACAAATTAATAAAAGAAACAGTGTGGTAGAAATGGAGAGGGATGGAAATGAGAGCACTAAAAAGAGACAGGGGGATGAGGGAAGGCAAAAAGGAAAAAAGGGGTTAGCATGCAGAGTGGAAACAAAATCTGGAAGGTCATGTGTGTGAATGCTAGAAGTCTAGGAAATAAAATTCTGAACCTAGAGGCCTTCATGGCAGAGGTTGACCTGGATATTGTGGCCATTACCGAGTCATACTAGGTCTCATACTAGGTCTCATACTAGGGATCTCCTACTAGGTCTCATACTAGGGATCTCATACTAGGGGTCTCATACTAGGTCTCATACTAGGTCTCATACTAGGGGTCTCATACTAGGTCTCATACTAGGGGTCTCATACTAGGTCTCATACTAGGTCGTTGTAGACAGACAGAAGGCTTAAAAGCCCATTTTGGCCTGTCTCCCCAGTTAAGGGTAGCAGTTTACATTACTGAGGAGGTAACAGTCTAGCCTTGATTTAAAAGTAGTTAGGGTTTCAGAATTCATTACATCCCCCATAGTCCATTCCACAATGGAATAACTCTCTGAGAATAGAAGTATCTCCTTTTATTACTTTTAGGATAAGTCAGGCACAATTGGGTATTACGGCTTCTTAGACACATAGTTCTCTGAAAACCATGACTGAGATATGGCCATACTGGGCTATATTCAGTTCAGGAAAGACAGGGTGGGAAGAAAAGGGGGGGTGCTTTATGTGTTGGAAGGCATAAAAGCGATGGAGATGCATGGAATCCCCTGGAGATGGGGAATGGAGCCTCGATTCACACTGGCGTGATCTACAGACCCCCAGAATAGGGGTGGGATTTAGATAAAGTACTGGTGGAAGCCATTGGCAAGCTGGCAGGAAAGGTGGAGGTGCTGCTGGTGGGAGACTTCAATCTGCCAGATGTAGATTGCAGCCTCCCAGCTGTAGCTTCAGCTAGAAGCAGCGACATCCTGGACTCCCTGCAGGAGCATTCCTCAGGCAACTAGTCAGGGAGCCCACTTGTGATGAGGCAATACTGGACCTAGTACTCACTAATAGGGACAGTGTTGCAGATGTCGAGTTGGGAGGCCACCTTGGGACCACTGATGACTGTACAGTGTGGTTCAATATAAGGATGTCTGTGGAACTGAACCACACAAGGGTGAGGGTCATGGACTTCGGGAGGGCAGATTTTAAAAAGATGGGTGAATGCCTCAGGGATGGCCTGGGTGGGGTGGAGGAGCAGTGGGGGAAGCTAAAGGAGGGCATAGTGAAGGCAACAAACCTCTGCGCCGAGCAAATGAGCAAAAGCAAGAGGAAAAAGAGACCACTATGGTTCTTGAAAGAAGTGACTAAAAAGGTAAAGGCTAAAAGGGTAGTTTTCAAAAGGTATAAGGAGATGCAGTAGGAGGAGCAGGAGGAGGAGGAGGATAGAGGTGTATCAGGAAAAACAGAGGGAAGCCAGGAAAGCAGTAAGGAGTGCGAAGGTGCAAACTGAGGAGCCAACAGGTCAGGCAGTAACGAAAGAGGGCAAGACATTTTTATGGCTGCAGTAGGCGTAGCCTGCAGACATTTTGCTGAGAAAAGGACTCCCTGCATAAATTACCTTCTGAGGAACACAATAGTTGAGTTCACCATTATTGTGATCCCGCCCTGAAAACAATGCGAGCCTGTGTTTAGCATAGATCTCAATGTTGGCACAGGCTTATTTTGTTAGGTCTGTGGGAGGGAAGAGAGTTGGGACTTTTTATGTGGGAGGGAGAAGTACCTGCAATGTAAGGGTTGTGGGAAGGGAAAAAGGTGGAACTGTGTGCATGGGCAGTAGCGTTCCTCCCATGGGGGAAGAGAAAGTGAAGCCTGCATTGCCAACAGTGTTAGAGCTGATCATCTCCTTTACAGTGCTGTCAAGTATACCACATTCATAAAATGCAAAAAAAACAAAACAACTGAATTATGTTTCTTTTTACAGTAAGGAGCTCTGGCAATGATTTATTTCATATGTAACTGCAGTTCTACTGTCTCACAACAGTGTTCCTGTTGACAGGAGAAAAACATCTCTCCCTGGTCTAAATGGCAATCCAAACAGATCCTTCAAACAAGCACAGCTCAAAAGTGTATCGCCATCTCCAATAACATGCCACTCTGTGTCTCTAGATTCACACTCTATTTCCTGCTCTACAAGTTAATGAGCCAAGGGCACTTTAACACTGCTCATTTAAAAGTTCTATTTTGCCTGAATTGAGGGTAGATTTTGATAGTTTATAGGCTTTTATAACCAAAAAACTCTTTTTTTGTGTTTGCATTCAGCTTCCAAGGTACCAAAAATAGATTGTTTGTCTATTGATATTGTCTTTGTTATTCATGAAAACTGAGCTCAGCCCCACCCCCAGGATTGTCAACACTGTTAGAACTGACTGTGCTGTCAAGTACACCACATTCATAAAATGCAAAAAAAAAAAAACTGAATGGTGTTTCTTTTTACAACAAGAAGTTCTGGCAATGATTTTTTTGTAAGTGCAGTTTTTCTGTCTCACAACAATGTTCCTGTTGACAGGAGAAACAAATCTCTTCCTGATCTAAATGGCAGCCCAAACAGTTCCTCCAGACAAGTACAGCTCAAAAGTTTATCACCATCTCCAGTAACATGCCATTCACTGTGAGTGAGTCACACTCTATTTACAGCTGTCCACGTTAATGACCCAAGCTTATTTAAAAGTTCTATTTTGCCTGAATTGAGGGTAGATTTTTATATTTTATAGGCTTTTGTAACAAAAACACTTACTTTTGTGTTTGAATTCAGCTTCCAAAGTACAAAAAAAGTTTGTTCGTCTGTTGATATTCCCTTTGTTATTCAGGAAAACTGAGCTCAGCCCCACCCCCAGGATCTCCTGTGATGTCACACTGGCCTGAATCATTGGCTCGTGCTGTGCATGGCTGTATTAAAAAAAGTTTGGTTCACAAAGCTTTCAGTGTGCCTGTGATCAATATCTACAATGTTTGAAGTTGAAGAATTTGAAGATGTGGAGGACATTCATCTAAACTTTGATACTGGTATCCGACCAGACCAATTTGAGCCTCTAGTATAGAAACATAGAAACACAGACTTTGACGGCAGATAAGGACCGCTTGACCCACCTGGTCTGCCCATTTCCCTACCTATTGGATAAGCTACAGATCCTAGTTAACCAACAGCCTACTTCCTCCTACCCCCCACAAGAATTGCTTTATGTCTGTCCCATATATTCTTGAATTCTCCCACAGTTTTTGACCCCACAACCTCCTCAGGAAGGCCGTTCCATGCATCCACTACCCTCTCTGTGAAAAAATACTTCCTTACATTGCCCCTGAGCCGTCCCCCCTCTATCTTCAAATTTTGCCCCCTTGTTCTTGCACATCTCTTTTTCTGAAAGATGCTACCCTCTTGGACTTTATTGACTCCCTTGCAGTATTTAAATGTTTCTATCATGTCCCCTTCTCCCTCCTTTTCTCGAGGGTATACATATTAAGCTCCTTTAGTCTCTCTTCGTATGGCTTCTGGTGCAGACCCTGCATCATTTTAGTTGCCCTTCTCTGGACTGCCTCCATCCTGTCTATGTCCTTGTGGAGATGAGGTCTCCAGAACTGCAAGCAGTATTCCAGATGGGGTCTCACCAACTGTCTGTACAGAGGGATAAAAACTTCCTGTTTTCTACTGGTGATACCTCTCCCTGTGCATCCCACTATCCCCCATCCCTACTTACTGCTGTCTCACATTGCTTGCCTACCTTTAAGTCATCTGATATGACTACCTCCAGGTCCCTTTCCATTTTTGTTGTTGTTAGTACCTCCTCCCACATTGTGTACTCTTCCCCTGGGTTTTTGTTTCCCAGGTGCATTACTTTGCACTTCTTTGCATTAAATCTAAGCTGCCATACATCTGACCATTCCTCCAACCTTGCCAAGTCCCTTCTCATCCTTTCCATCCCCTCTTGTGTATCAATCCTGTTGCAGATCTTTGTGTCGTCTGCAAAGAGGCATACTTTCTCTTCTGGTCCCACTGCAATGTCACCTATAAAGACATTAAAGACGATCGGTCCCAGTACTGAACCCTGTGATACCCCACTAGTAACCCCCCTTTCTTCAGAGTGGACTACATTTACTATCATCCTCTGCATCCTGTTGTCCAGCCCATGTTTTACCCAGGCTACAACCCTGGGACCCACTCCAAGGCTGGCTAACTTGTTTATTAATCTTTTGTGTGAGACTGTGTCAAATGCCTTACTAAAGTCTAGGTAGACCTTGTCCACAGCCCTTCCCTGGTTTACTACTTTGGTCATCCAGTCAAAGAAATCTATTAGATTCATCTGACATGACCTTCCCACTGTGAATCCATGGTGCCTTGGGTCCTGTGCCCCACTGGCCTCTAGGAACTCAACAATTCTTTCCTTCAGAAGTGATTACATCATTTTCCCTACCACTGAGGTCAAACTAACAAGTCTGTAGTTTCCTGCCTCTGTCTTGCTCCCACTTTTATGAAGGGGAATCACATTCGCCCTCCTCCAGTCCTCAGGTACCACACCATCCTCCCATGATTTGTTAAAATGGGTAGTCAGTGGTGTCACTAGTTCTCCCCTTAGTTCTTTTAGAATTCTGAGGTGAATCCCATCAGGCCCCAATGCTTTGTCTGCTTTCAGTTTTAGGAGTTCTTTCAGGACCCTTTCTTCTGTGAATGGACTGGTATCAACCCCCTATCCAGAGTGTTTCTATTGTTTGGTTTAGGCAGTATCTAGTGATATTCCTAGTGAGGGTGCTCAAGCTGCCTCTGATTCAGATACTGACAATGACAGCTCCGATCAGTTCTGTTGCCAGTCCCTTTTAATGTTTTCAATGGTGACATTGCAGAAAGGTTGGAAGGGAATGTTTGCCTGGTGCCCCCGGTTCGAGATGACACCAGCACTCATGCATGCAGACTGATGGGGTCACTTGGTCTTTGAAGCACCCACCCCACCCATACACACCGAGCCATCCTCCCTGCACCCAAACACACATCAAGGTAGCCAGCCTGAAAGAGGTGCATTCACCAGCATTCATGCATACACAGTCTTAGTGGGCCACTACTGTCTGTGAAGCACACGCCCACCCCACCCATACACCGCAGCTACCCCCCACACAAACAACATACACACACACACACACCCACAAACAGTGCAGCCACTACTACCCCCGGACACCTCACACACATGCACAAACATAAACACAGGGCCAGTCGCTCACTCCAGCCCTGCCCCCCCACACAGCCAACCAACACAAACCTAGCACCTGCCCTGTCCCCCACACACAGTCAGCCAACACAAACCTAGCTACCACACACATCCCCAACATGAACCTAGCCACTGCACATACACACACACACACACACACACACACATATCGCACGAAACACCCTTATCTAGTTAATGCATTTGCAGTCATAGTGGCTCTGCCAGAACATATTTAGGTATGGAAGTGCAAAAAAGGAGAGCAGGGGAGGGATTGTAAAGTTAAGAAGGGAATGGAGGTACTGTGTGGATGGGGGCCAGGAAAAGGCAGACATCCTGAAAGAATACTTCTGTTTTGTGTTCACAGAGGAAAGAGAAATGGAGGGGCCACAAAAAAGTAACAAAAAGCTTTGGAGGGAGAGACATGGACACTAGTCCTTTTTGGAGGGGAGAGTCCTGAAAGGACTCACAAATAAATCTGAAAGTGGACAAAGCAATGGGGCGAGATGGGGTGCATCCAAAGGTATTGAGAGAGATCAGGGAGGTACTGGCTGCACCTCTGACAGTCCTGTTTAACAACTCACAGGAAACAGGAATGTCTCCAGAGGATTGGAGGAGGGCAGATGTAGTCCTGCTTCACAAAAGTGGTAGAAAGGAGGAGGCTGGCAACTATAGGCTAGTCAGTCTGACATCTGTGGTGGGAAAGTTATGAAATCACTGCTGAAGGAAAGAATTGTGAATATCTTGAATCCAATGGGTTAGAAGACCTATGGCAGCATGGATCAAGGCGGAAGGGGTGGGGAGGAGGTCATGTCAAATGAATCTGATAGATTTCTTTGACTGGGTGACAAGAGAATTAGATCAGAGTGGAGCAGTGGACGTGGCCTACTTAGGTTCAATAAGGCTTTCAACACCATTCTGCACAGGAGACTCATAAGGAAGCTGGGCAACTTAGGGGTGGATCCAAAGGTGGCAAACTGGGTAAGATATTGGGTAGAGGATAGGCGACAAAGGGTGGTGGTAAACGGAATTCACTCCAGAGAGGGGAGGGTGACCAGTGGGGTGTCTCATAGATCAGTACTGGGACTGGTCCTTTTTTAATGTATAAGTGACATTGCAGAGGAGCTGGAAGGGAAGACCTGCCTCTTTGTAGATGACACCAAAATTTGCAGTAGGGTGAACACTCCATGGGGAGGGTGGGTGAAAAGAAAGAGCAGAGATCTGAGAAAACTCGAGGAGTGGTCAATGATACGGCAGCTGGGTTTCAATGTGAAAAAGTGCAAAATCATGCATTTAGGGTACAGAAACTGAGGGCAGAGTACAAAATGGGGTGAGAGGTAGTGACGACCACCAAACTGGAAAGAGCCCTGGGGTAATCATACTGGATGATCTAAAGGTGTTCAGGCAGTGCAACAAGATAGTTGGAAGGGCTAGTGGGATGCTGGGGTACATAGGGAGGTGTATAACCAACAGAAAGAGAGAGGTGGTGTTGCCTCTGTAAAGATCTCTGGTGAGACACCATCTAGGGTACAGTGTCCGGATCTGGAGACCATATCTCTGGAAGGACATAGACAGAGTGGAGGCTGTCCAGAGGAGGGCAACTATTATAGTGTAGGGTCTGCATCAGAAGCCCTATGAGGATAGACTAAAGGACTTGGATATGTACACCCTGGAAGAGAGGAGGGGGGTATGACAGAGACCTTTAAATACCTCACAGAGTAGATAAGATACAGTAGTGGAGTATTTTTCAGAAAAATAGATGCTCGAGAACAAAGGGGCATGCAACAAAGCTGGAGGGGGTTAGGTTTAGGAGAGACATGAGGAAGAACTTCTTCACTGAAAGAGTGGTGGATGCATGGAACAGCCTACCAGCGGTGGTGGTTGGGGCAAAAACAGTGATGGGATTCAGGAATGCAGGGGATAGGCACAAGGGAATCATAGTGGAAGGAAAAAGGGGAAGAAAGAGCTGGAGGTCAAGCAGTGTCTGTGGTGACGCTGTAGGTAGGGTAGAATGGGCAGACTGGGTAGACCAAGCGGTCCTTATCTGCGTCAAAGTCTAAGTTTCTATGTTCCTATGACAACCTGGAACAGACGGACTACCAGAGCCCAAGTGAGCCCTTATATATATATTTACACACTTAGGGGATCACCTGATCACTAGCTAATTACTCTAAGACACTAATCAATGCCAAAAAGTACACCAAACTGACCTTTTAAAACTCCAGACACTACAAACTCTTCCCCTGAATGTTCACTAACAAAACATTTTAAAAACCCACATACTGGTTGAAAGTATTTACAAAGGAGAAAAAGCAGCAGATAAACCTTAATTCAATTTCCCTTCACAGTACTGGAATACATCATGGCCTGCACTTGAGCAGGTATAGATATCTGCACTTGCTCAAGTACAGGCCTTGTACTCCAGCAACTCTCCCCTCCACTTTCACCTGTTGAACTATGGGCCTTGTATTACAGCAAACCCCTTCCCCCCTAGCTTACCACCAGCACATAACCAACTAATGTCACTTATCTCCCTCCACAGGTGATAATACATACAGTATATCCTGCTTCCCTGTCTTATGACACCGGTGCTATGGCCAGCACCTGGCAGCAAGGAGCATTACAATGAGGCACACCAGGCCACCAGGAACACCTTTCAACAGGTTTTTGGAACCCTCAGAATGGAATTCCAATGCCAGAACCAGTCTGCTGGGTCTCTGCAATACAGCTCTGCAAAGGTGCCCAAGATATTCCTGGCCTGTTGTGTCCTCCATAACATTGCAGTCCAATATGGGATATCACTACAAAGCCCTCTGGGTGACACACTGGATGATGGCAATAGTGGTGCAGACACAGAGGAACAACTACTGGTCCATTATGGTAGGTGTGACCCCAGATTGGTCAGACTCTCAAAGGAGGTAAGGGATCAGCTTATTGAACAGAGCTAATTCTGATACAATGTAAGACTCAACACAACAATGTACAAATCAAATATGTTTACTATGAAACAAACAGAGGGATATGGAATGATTAGGGAAAGGGTACACAGCAACAGGTGAAAGGAGTACAGGGAGGGACCAAAAGAAAAAAATAAACATGCTCCTGGTACATGGTGGTGGGGGCGGGGAACGGGTTAGGCAGCATGGGAGAGGACCAAAGAAAATACATGCATCCTGCACATGGGGGCACTGGGCATGGGGATAGGCAGCATGGGGGAGGGCCAAGGAAAATACATGTACCTGGCATATGAGGGGGCAAGGGCATGTGGGTAGGCAGCATAGGGGAGTGCCTCCAAAAAGTATATGCACCTAACGCTTGGGAGGGCACTGGGCATGGTGATAGGCAGCATAAGGAAGGACCGAAAGACAATATGTGCACTTTGCACATCAGGGGGCAATGGCAATGGGGATAAGCAGCATGGGGGTGATTCAAATCATAATACATGCACCTGGTATATGGCAGGCACTGGGCCCGGGGGTAGGCAGCATAGGGAAGGGCCAAAAAATAGGTGCACCTTGCACATGAGGGAGGGGGCAAGGGCATGGGTGTAGAAAGCAGGGTGGAGGGACAAACCAAGGAAATTTACTTTGTGCTGTCTATATGTGCTACCTAGGGTGGTGCAGCAGAGGGGTTCCAGGCAAGGAGTTCATTTACCATGGCACCCATGGGCCCCTCTGCCATGTGTGGGGCATTACTGGAGAGAACCATCCACCATGATCCACTTGTTCACATGACCCATTGGTGGAATTGCACCACACCTGCAGCCACCTGCAACTGTGTAGGACAGAGGCCATGCTAGGGATGATGGCCTCAATGCCAACCACATAGCTGGGGCAAGGCACAGTGGAGACCCAACTGCACCCCTGTGTGGTATCCCTCTTATGTCCTAACCCTCAGGCATCTGCTGTTGAGGATTCCCCTAGAACTTCCCCACAGCTAACTCCACCAAACAGGCTAGGGATGCTGCCTGTGACTCTTCAGCCATAGTACTGCGGGCCATAAATCACTGACTGGTTCTCATGTGCCACAGCAATGCGTCCAAGCAGGCCAATGCTTCAGCACATGGTGGAGATGATGTCTTGCAATGAGTCAGTGCAGTCCACCACAGCCTGCACTTGGCTGTTGCCCTGCTCTTGCACTTCAGCTGTCAGTTCTCACAGCTTCTATGCTACAGACTCATGGGCTATCACTTGGTACATATCCCTGTATGATGTGTCAGGATGGATGGACCCACATGGTGGAGGCAAGGGCCATCAATAGGATTCCCTGCATTTGGCTGCAGAGGGGTGACTGTGTGTTGACTGTGTCAGCCCCCTCCTGGGCTGTGTGTCTCCTGCCCTGTCTGTATCGTGGGCCCTACTGGTGCTTCTGCCTGGGTCCTGTTCTCAACCTCTTCCTCCAGCACATCATATGGGAGTTCAACCTCCCCGTCTCAGTGTTTTTAAACAGGAGTACTGTCCACTTCTTCTCCTCCTTCAGGCCCACTCTACCAGTGTCCAGGGTTGCAGTAGGGTTATCACTTTCTTCTGAGGACATGGTATCATAACTGCTCTCATCATTATTGCTCCTGATGGATTGGGAAGTACAGAAATAAAGGGCCATGTGAAACAAAATGGGGCACAGCACAGCTATGATACACATTATCACACAGCCAGTTCGGATAGCGGACCGAGCATATATCCCATCACATGCACCACTGCCATGCAAACCACATGCACACCATGTGCAACATGCAGACCTTGACATGTGGAGAATAACCCAATACCTGCAACACACACGTGCTGTATGAGTGCCCACCTGTCCCTGTGCAACCCTTACCCCAGCTGCATGGTACATGTACTTACTCTGGGAGGTGGGGGTGGCCATGTTGTTGATGCCCCCTCTCCATTCTCCCTCTGCTGTTGTCTCAGTGTGCCTGCCATCAATTCCTCTTCCAGTATGAGGGTGGATGGGCCACCGCCTGTGGCCTGTAGTGATTGCCATGCTACATTTAGCTTGTCCTTTGTTCTGCAGTGCATTCCACAGAAACACTTTTTAATCTCCTCTACCAAGCTCTCCCCACCACACTCCGCATTCATGGCAGCATTCTCTTCTCCTCTCTCCATGCCACTACCTGTTGCCACCATGGATAGTCCTGCAAAACTGGGCCCAACTGGCCATATATTTATGTGTCGGTGCTTGTTGGGGAAAAAAGTGTACGAGTACATGTACATGCCTCTCACCATGGATGGCTGCATCAGGTGCTGGCTGTACACAGTCCCATGCACAGTGTCGTGGCCCCCAATGAACATGCATGGCATAGGAATGCACCACCACCATGGGTCCATCAACATATGCCAGGTAGCAGCAGGCATGTCCTACCAGGTGTGGATGGATGGATAGGATGGATGGCTGGATGGATAGATGGATGGATGCTGCACATCAGACCAATAGGTGTTCTGTGTTGCAGCTCCTCCCTGGCCATGCTGGGCAAGGCAGCACAGTGGCTGATGATGCATTGTGCACAGGTACTCTGTGTACACCACATATAGTCCTAGTGGCAACAGGGGCATGAACATGTATAGAACACTGTACCCTGTACCACCAGGTGAATCAGAGAGTCCACACATAAGGGGCACCACACATGGAGTGGTCCAGCCTGCATGCTTGCTGCTGTGCAGGATGTACACACATGCAGTGTGTGTGGACATAGGCAGCACACATGGCGGTATGGGAGGATACCAGTATCTGTACACAAGCCATCTGGTGCATGTGTCCCACCCTGATGACTGTGATACACAGGGATGGGGTCACCTGAGGGCTGTGTCAGAAGCCGAACCCCCTTTTGTACTATCTGTACACCAAGGTGGGTGCCCCGCATGTCTTACCATACATACACATCTGCCTGGTGGCATATGCAAATCAGCATTCTTGTAGTTTTCTCTGTGTGTTTTATGAATGTATGAGTTGGTTTTGCTTACTGTACAGCATCTGTACATTTATACTACTGACTGTATAATGTTTTGCTGCCCTAGCCAGGATCTCCTTGTATCTGAGTGCCGCTTAATGGAACCTTGTCCGGTAAAACAAATACAGCTACAAATACATATGCAGTACACAACTGTCTGGGCAGCAACAGTTGTCTACTTGCTGATCATTAATTCTGAACTTGTGGCAGTGGAGCCTCTCCCCAGTGCCACGTGATGTGGATGCCATCCTGCAAAGCATGGGTGTAACATCAGTGTAACAGTACGTGGGCACAGCAACTGTGAGAGATGTTTACAAAGTGTGAGTTGTGAGTGTTTCAGCTTACCCTTACATCTGATATCCCTGTATATAAACCCAATACAGTGCAACTGCTTCACGATATGCAATCCCCTTAGTGTGGATTGTGACCCTGGGAAGGTCTCCTTTTATACTGAGCCAGTTATGTATTTGAGACACAAAATGAAGTTAGGGGTTTGCAGAAAAAGTATTTACGATCTTGGGATTAACTAAAGGGTTTGACAGTGTGTCCACAGAAAGAAGTTACAGGATTTACAAAACATTTTTTTTCCCATAACATTAATTAAGAAGTCGTCGAATACATTTTGTCCGCCAAATGTATTTAGGAGTTTGGCAAACTATATTTTGCACTCAGAATGGAGGCTTGGATTTGACAAAATGCATTACATAGCTTATCTCAGCATCACAGCATTCCTTGTTAAAAACGGGTTGTTTTCACCTTATAGGCTGGATCTGCACATGTGACTTCAAAGTTATAATCCGATCCTAGCTGGGGTCTCCCTTTCCTCTCCTTCGTGAGTTTTTCATTTGCATCTCTACAGGCTGGAAGCACAGCTCTTTTGTCCCACCATATCTGTTCGTAAAGTGTGCATAAAATGCCAATTTATTCCTCTCGTTAGTCCACAGAATGAAGTTAGGGATTTGGCAAAATGCAGTTTGTACAGAGTATCTGCCCCACAGCTACCCCAGTATTGCCCAACAAGTAGACCACATCCAGGGTCTGCCCCACAACCACCCCACAGTCATGTAGCTGCCCCATCATAACCACCCACACTACAGTATCTGCAGTACAACTCCCTCAAACTCCAGTATCAGTCCCATAGCTATCCAACATTCTGTCCCACAACTACCTTCACTCCAGAAGCTACCCTGCAACTACATCTCACCGCTGTAAAATGTCCTACAACCTCCCTACTCCTCAGTACCTGCCTCTGAAGTAACCCACACTCCAGAATGTGTTCCAAAACTATAGAACATAACCACCCACAACCCCAGTTTCTGCCTCACAACTTCCCACATCCCAGTATTCATTCTACAGCTATGCCACAATGTCCCAACCCACAGTATGTGCCCCACTACAACTACCATCCCCAAAATTAATCTCCAAGCTACCCCAATATCAAACACACAACATTATCTGCCCCACAACCAACCACTTAGGAGTTTCTGCCCACATATATATTTTGTTACACCACTTTGTACTCCACAGCGACACCTCAGTTCAGTATCTGCCCACAACTACTCAGTATTCCATGATCTGCTCCGCAAATAACCATTATTCCAGTATCAGCCCCCCAGCCACAACCAGGCTATAAATGCAGAGTGGGTAGAGGTTTTAGTTTTGCTATGAGTCATGTATTGGGGTGTGGTGTAACTCTTGACTGACAACAAGGAAGAGGGCAATAGTGTGGCAGATACTGGGACAAAAGATAGTTGAAGCAAATACTGAGGTTATAGGCATTCTGAGTGGACCTCTACTGTTTTGGTAATTGTGGGGCAGACACTGGGATGAAGATATGGGGGGAGGGGCAAATACTGAAGTAAAGGGGATTTGGGCAGATATTGAAATAAGGGGTTGTTGCGGAGCAGGTAATGGTTTATGGGGTATTAAAGGGTGGATGCTGGGGTGGAGGGCAGTTGTGGAGAACAATAGGGTGAGAGGCTGTTGTGGCCCAGAAACTGGTGTGTGATGTTTGTGGGACATGTACTAAGTCAGAGTTATGGTTGTGGTTGAACATACTAAGGAAGGTATGAAGGTGCATGTCAAACTCATGACTTCATTTTGTGGATGACATGCATTGCATCAAATTGCTATCATCATTCTGGGGACCAAATGCATTTTATGAACCTTCTAACTTCATTCTGTGGAAGAAATACATTTTTTCAAACTTGTAACTTCATTCTAGGAATTAAATGGTCTTCATCAAACTCCTCATTTCATTCTGTGGATAAAATGCATTTTGCGTGTCTTCATGCTGTGCACAAGGTGTATTTTGTCTAACATCTTCATTCTGTGGACAAAATGTATTTTTTCAAGACCCTATTTTCATTCTGAGGACAAAATGTGTTTTTCAGATCTTTAAACTGATACTGTTAACTTGATTCTGTTGACAAAATGTGTTTTGTTAAACTTCGAACTTCATTCTGTTACGAAATGTATTTTTCAAATTCCTAACTTCATCAAGTGGGCTAAATGCATTTTGTTAAAACCTAACTTTATTATGTGGGCAAAATACTTTTTGTCCAACCTTTTGGAAATGCCAAAATAGATTTTTCCAAAAGTGGGGTGCTTAGAATCCCACGAAGTTTACATTTATTCCTTCCAGTAGTGCTATATGGTGTCGGAAGCATTCATTGTTTAACCCGACCCAACATGGCTGTACAAGATACAACTAGTGTTTGGTAAAGAATGCAAACAATTCAGGAACCTGTGGCAGAATATCCTCCAGAATGCAAGTATCCAATTTATTGAATGTATCTTGTAGGATTCGATACAGATACAGGCAAAGGTTACACATGAACTTACTGTACCTTAAAGGAACAAGCAGTCAATTATTTTTCACCTAAATTTAAATAATTCACCAGATGTTACCAAATGCAATCACTAACGAGAATCAAAAAACTCCAGAAAGTAAAAAAAAAAATTAAAATTTGAAAGAGATAAGACAGATCCATCCAATAATCATATTTTTTCTTAATTCTCTTTTTGTCTCCCCCAGCTCTTGTCCGGGGGACATAGCTCTTTCTGTTCTACACTGGGACCCCAGCCCCATCACCCCATTTTCTCCAGGGATTTACTGCTGCTGACAGCAGACTGTGGCTTATCCCGTGGTGGTGCCCCTTCCCAAGATGGCGGGGAATCCTAGAAGAGGAAGACCGATAGTCTAAGCCATGGCAGATGCCCTAGCTCAGTGAGTATGGGGCTAACAGGAGCCCTGGAATGTAACCTGCTGAGATAGCTTCTGGGTTTTTCCCTGCTTAAGGTTCCTTCCATTACTTGAGGCTGGAGCTGTTGATGGTTGGCGGTGCAACAATGCATGATAAGCGTACCTCTGTGTTGCGACAACCAGCCTCCAGCCCATTCCACCTGCAGCTGCAGGCTCCTTCAGCATGCACTACCACCTGTGGTCACCCAGGTTGTGGTATTATAGCGGAGCAAAGCCAACCTCCCCAACAGAGGAGGAGGAAAAGTGCATTTGCTGGGGTGCTCCATCCTCCTCCCCCCCAGCTGGCCCTGATGACCAGGGCTCACTTCTGAACTCCAGTTGCCAGCGATAATGCTACCAATGCACTGACAGTCGAACTAGTAATCAGATTTTATTATTTTTTACTTTATTTTTATTGATTTACTGCATAAGAATTACAGCATACAAATCCTTTAGGTAGGCAGAAAAGATTACAGAATCATCTTCCACAGATGTCATTCCTCAGTTTCACAGTAACCCCGGTTGCTGTGCCCCTATATTTAGTTACACCATGGGAGGGTTATCTAAAAATAATTATGCATATCTCTGTAATAGTTGGTATTAATGTCTTAATGCAGCCAGGAGCAGGAGATTAACCACAACATCTACTACTAAAAATAGAATAATAGATAGGTTCTGGTGTATTACAAGGCAGTAATTCCATCGAGAGGTTCTGGGGATACAAGAAACCTCAAGAGCGAAGCTTGAGAGGTTTCTTGTATCCCCAGAACCTCGAGATGGAATTTCTGCCTTGAAACACCAGAACCTATTTGTTATTTTTTGTAATATATGGATGCAAGGAAGTTTTAATTTCTTACTTGTGCCTGCTGTATGGCGCTACGGTCTGCAGAGTTAGTAAGACTCCCGAGTGTCGTTCCTCGCTCCTCGCTCACACCACCCCCACTCCTGCTCCCACTCCCAGTCCCATTCCGCATGTTTCTCTCACAAAAACAAAGAAACAAAACTCGGTACACACAGTAGTCACATCGGTAATCCCAACTATACTATTACGAGGACCGGAAGTATACTATTACGGGACTAACTACTATATTACAAGGAATTTTTTGTATGTATTTTGGGGGTATTATTTTCACTATCCATATATTACAAAGTAATAAAGAACTCCCTATCAAACAGATAGATGTTACTCTTCCCAGCAACATTGTTGCAAAAAGATCAATAAGTAGCAGCTTTCTACATATACTGATTATAACAACCATATTCAAATAATGAAATTGTGATGGATGCAAATCAAGCAAGTCCAGAGCACGAGGTTCTAGATCAATTTAAAGAAATAATAGGCAGTAAGACCATGGATCCATTGCAGGGGAATCAGATTAGGGTAGCACAGGTTCAGCTATTTTTTTGGAGGACTCATCCGCTATTCAGTTTCCATATCACCAGACCCTCTGCAGAAGCAGTGAACTTTTGTGATTTTAGAATCAGAGAGGCAGTTAAGATTGGGTAGGTGGGGGAAGAAAAGGAAATACAGGCAGGAACAAACAGAGGAGGTGACAGTATCAGAGCAGATGTTAAATGCGATAAATTTATTATAATATCCAAAACTCAGATGTGCTGTTTTGTGGTTATGTAGGGTACAGATATACAGCAGATCACTGTACAAATGAAACTTAAACATCCCAACCCACCACTTTTTCATATAGGATAATACTTGGTGTGAGAAAGACAGAGGCACTGCTGGTAACACACACTGTCTTTGCATCCTGAAGGAAAACTTTGCACTGATAAAGGGCAAGTACAGTTCAAGTTAATAACACGCTATGTCCTCAAGGGGAATAAACATGAATGAAATGCTGAGATGGTTGTTGGTATCAAAAAGTAATAGTTTTATTTCAGCAAAAATGGCAAGAAAGTGAGCTAACAAAATGCTCCAACTCAGTACCCTCCAACACTTCTCCCAGAGGGTGGTGAACCAATGGAACAGCTAAACATTGGAGACAGTGGGCATGAAGACAGTACAGATTTTCAGGGTAAGCCAGGACAGATTTCTGCTTGCCAAGGGAATCACAGAGAACTGGGTAATAGGCTAGGTTGGAATTCGGTAAGTTAATACATATTTGCACAGTATATTTGTTGGTCTCCGCTTATGAAGTGGGGGAGGGTTTGGAACATTATCTTCCCTTCCCAGTGAGTGGTCTGCAGCCTAGAGCAAATTCATGATTCTACCTTTCACCATAACCACATTATAATGAGGTAACAGTTCTTGGGGTTGGGGGCTAAAAGGATACATTTTAACAGAGGGGCCAAACTCAAGCACAGATAATAGAGATTTTATTACTGGGACAATGGCAAGATTGGTGGATAATATTCCACTGAAAGCGTTATTAGACATGTTGGCAGCAGAATGAGAGCATGTCAATGGCTATGAATATGACTCAAAGTGTCCAGGTTCATTTTCTCACAGTGAATAATATGCATCACTCGTCTCATAATCAAGCAAAACGATTTATTTATTTATTTAACTTTTGTTAACCGGGTAGGTACACTAGACAATACATTTGCCTATTATCAGGTACGACCCGGGAGGGTACAGGAAATACAAGTTAAAGTACATTGGACAACACAGGTACAGAAACAATCAGTTTAGAGTCAGAGCACACATTACATGATCAAGTGGTTATCCACAGATACAATAAGGTAGGCATTTTTGTGAGATATGGCACCTTTTAGAATTTTACATTATGCCTTACGTACCTGAGAAGTCCATTGTCTCATGATTGCATTGGAGTGTCTTAGTTTGATTATAAAATGACAACTCTCCTGATTTATTTAAAATATGTGTAATGAGCATAAGGAAGTTAAGTAATTCTTAAATACCGCACTTTTATCGTGAACTGTGACCAATCACATCCCTTTTGAATGGAACACCATTTTTCTCATACACCTACAAGTATATAACCCTTCTGACATTTGAGTGAGTGAGAGACCTGAAGTGGTTTTTGTACAGTATTCGTGCCTCCTGCAGTTAAGCTGCTGGGATGGGTACCTTACCTTTAATAAAGTCAAAATATTATTCTACCAGTTAAAGGAAATAAACCTGGACTAGCATAAAAGTTTATTTCTGGGCAATGTCTGTTCTGCTGAAACCTACACAGTGTATCACACATAAGGAATTGCATACCCATAATGCGTTGCACTGGGTTTGGGGCTTTAGAGTGCATGCACGTGGCTGTGTGAGAGGTACAGAAACCAAACAATTTGGTCACTTGTTCTCTCCTGGTACACATTTATACAGTAGATCCTACTCACTGTTCTTCTTGTAGATCACTTCCACTGTATGCAGCACCTGAGTGTTCTAATTGTATATTTTCCTCTGAACTGACATATCACTTAGCTGAAAAAGTAACTGCATTATATCGAGGAGTCTGTACTTTGTTACTTACTGTCGCAACTGGAAGCAATGTAAAATTCTATTTTCGTGCAACTTCTGTTCTGTTGAAGCCTTTCTCAGCCTGCCCTATGCAAGTATGTTATACTGTTACCATTGATTATGTTTTGCACTGGGTTTGAGGCATTATGCAGGAGATGGACATGGAAACAAAAGGAATTATATGCCTTAGTAGTCCAAGATTTACCACTGGGATCGAATGCCTCTCTGTTGTCTTGGACATCATGGTGGCAACACTTAAAAACAAGCCTGAATCACCAAGCAATGTATTCCTCATACACTCCACTTCATTCCGCACAAGGTGAGTGACAGTGTGTCATCACTATGTAAGTAGTATGGACCTTACAGACCCAAGGCTGCTCCTAGCCTCTGCTTTCTGAATGCTTCCTAATATGCATTTTTTCCAGTTTAATTTTATTCTATAATGGTCGCAACTAGGCAGGACTTCCTTCCACTGAACCAATGCCTCCTCCCACCTGAAGGAGTTACTGTATTCCACAATTCCTGGGGACCACAGGGCACCACATCACAACCCACCACCATTTTATCTCCCCACTTACCCTTGAGGTGGGGCCCTACCTTTCTGTGCCGAGGCTGGTGGCTTCCATGAGCCAAGTGTCAGCAGTGGGGGACACAGTTGCCTGGGCTGCCCATGGGGGATGAAAGGTAAGGCCTCCCTTTGGATGTAGTGACCTCCCCTTTTCCATTTTCTGGTCCCTACACCAAGGTGCAGGAATGTCCCAGGTGCCAGCACACCTGATCCATTGCTATTTGTGTCCTTCTGTCCCATATATGCTGCTTGACTATACTGTCACCTGTGATAACGCAGGTGAGCGCAAGCAGCAGGAGAAGCAGCTCACCAGCCCTGGAAGAGTGCATCCTCTGGGATGCTCTGTCTTTCTCCTGTTGCCCAACAGTGGCAACTTGTTTTTCTTATATTCACATCTTTCTGTGATTCAAGCTTCTGCAGGGAATCTGCCATCATGACATCCACAGGAAGAGTGAAGCTGCTGATCCCAGTGTCAAGTCCTTGACTACTTTTTATTTTAACTTATGTGGGCTAAACAGAAAGCCTGGGTCTTACAGTCCATGTGCCCCTCTGTTGTGACTGAAATAATTAAAAAAAATTTAAACACCAGGGAACTAACTACAATGTCTGCTATCTGTCTGTCTATCTATCTATATATATATCTGTCTATCTGTCTATGTAGCTATGCTTGAAGCAGTCTGGGGATGAAGTGTTCTCAGTGATGGTCTTGATTTTATGTAACTCTTTGCCCTTGCATTTAAGGAGTTCCCCCTCAGTCGAGGCATTTAAAAGGGTCCTTAATAGCTATTTGCTTGATCAAGCCTTTGGTGCGGATATTTGATCTTACTGAGATGTACCTTCAATTTTTGATGTATTTATTCTAGTATTTTACTGTGTAATTTATTCTATCTGCTAAATGATGTATTTATGTGAAGCACCTTAGCCCTTGGGGTAAGGCATTCTAGAAATAAAATTGCCATGCCTTGCCTACCTATCTGTCTGTCTCTCTATGCTTCCTCCCTTCCATCCTGCCAGCCAGCTATCCAGTCATCTAATCATCCAGTCATCTAATTGTCCAGCTTGCTAGCCAGCCAGTCATGTACACACCCAGCTGTCTACCTGTCCCTATGCAACCTCTTTTACACATGCAGGATGGAAAAGAGATAGCCCAAAAAGATAACTACATGAAAAACACACAATAAAACAACTTTGTCACTGTAATGGACATGAAACTCAGATCTTGCTCTAGGATCTGGGGTCTGGTGTAGCACAATGGAGGAGGAGGAGGAGGTGATGGTGGTGGTAATGGTGAAAGTGATGATGATAATCCCATACAGAATGGTCGTGGCCATCTTGGGACCACCGACCCTGAAGCTTTCCAATCAGTGAGCTAGAAAGCCAAGGGCAGCCTTAGAAATAGGTGCAAAGACTTATGAGGGGAGATGATGTCACAGACTGGACTGGTGGGCTTAGAGAGCCAGTCAAAGTTCAGGACAGGGCAGAAGGACTGATGGACAGCCATGCCTAACCAATGATACACTGAGCTGGAGGACAGGAGTTTCTGAGATCAAGAGAAGCTTGTGGTAGTCTGAGAGAGACTCTAAGGTAAGCAGACCTGCTGCTGCTTGTGAGAACTGGCGACCTAGCCAAGCCCAGATCTTGTGAGTGCTATACTGGGCTTATCCTTCCAAATACTGCGAGCCTTATCCTGGGCTTATATCTGAGTGCCTGTACCAGAAGGGCACCTACAGAATGAAGCTGCTGTGAGTGAATCTGAGAGGTCCAAATTCTGAGAAAGTACTGAGCTGACGAATTGGGGACAGGGACCTTCACCTCCATTGAAGTGCTGCAGAGCCAGGTGTGGGGCCTGCTAGTCTTTACTGGGTGGGGTGAATCAGGGGAAAGAGGAGTCATGGGCATGTGCTCTGAGTACATGGGTGCTCTTGATCCTGAGGGAAGTTGGACTGCTGGTGTCGCTTCTGAGGTCTGGGCTCCTTGGGAACCATGACGCCACTGTGTAGTGCTCCTGTGTACTGTGTGTGCTGAGACAGAAGGGCTGTGAAAGAGGATCCAGAAGGGCTGTGCTGCTGCCACGTGTCTGAAAGAGTCCAAAACAATTCCTATCAAGGCTGCTGGGGCCTACTGCCGATTGCTGCTGACTTCCTGTTGTTTGCTGTTTCCTGCCTTGTGTGAGCTGCTGCACCTGTGGCTCACGTGTGTATTAGCACTGCTCGCTAGTGCCTTTTGTACTTTTCTTATGTGGATTACAGTAACTTCCTTTGGATTACAAATTGGTTTTCAAACACTTTGCTTTCTGGAGTTTTAAAGTTCTAAATTGTAATGGCACACCATGGCCTGTTGGGGGGTTTAAATGCAAGCTTGCTAACTGTTTCAGCAAGTGCACCACTGACAAAACCCTGACTACATGGATACCACACTTGAACTGGGACTTCATGTAATTCCTGGATACCCAGAGTCATTGATTACTGTTTCATACTTGATGCTAGAGTCTGAGTACAGGTTTGAGTACAGGTAACATCTAAAGGTATATCACATCCTACATAGAGCAAGTCATCCTCTTTCATTTTATTTTGTTAATTGGGTAAGGGCACTGGAACAAGTCCATTTTCAGGTCCCACCTGAGCAAAGAAGCACACATAACAACAGACAAAAATACAATACAATCATATACATTACATACAAGTACAAACATATTCCAGCAAAAAATTATTTAGTTTAATCTTAAAACTAAATAAAGATGGGGCAGACCTGACATTTTCTGGTAAAAGATTTCAGAAAATAGAGGCAGCATGCGAGAAAGAACGAGAACCAGCATTCGTCTTAGAAAAGGGAACACAGAGTAAAGGCCCTCTAAAGGACTGCAAATTTAGGGTTGCGTCGTGAATGGAAATCAAGTTACTCAAAGGAAAGAGGGTCTTAGGATATATTGATTTAAAAATTAAGACCCCATAACCATACTTAAGATAGAGGGGACAACCATCCTAACTGGGAATACAAAAGACAGTGATGGGTCTGAAGGGGAAGATCTAGGACGAATCAACAGATGTTATTATACAGCACAGTCAATGCATTCATTCCTTAGCTGACAATCGATAATATCATCCATCAGCGTAGTCAAAGTGAGGTAATAGAATGCCTTTTGCTATTGCACATCTGGTTTCAAAAGAAAAACATTTTTTCAATTTATATAGTAAACCTAGTTTTTGATTAACAGTTCTACAAACTGACTTTACCTGGGTGTGGAAAGTCAAGCAAGGATCAAGCTGGACACCTAAATATTTAAATCCGTAAGCTTGTTCAATCAATAAACCGTCATCATTATAGATATCTAAAGTAAGATTTTCCTTCATAATACCAGAAGAACAGAATAACATCAATTTAATCTTTTTAAGGTTTAGGATCAAGTAATTATCCTTAAACCATTTACAAACATCAGTAAATTCAGACTATAACAATGACGTCAGATTGAGAATGCTAGACGATTGAGAGTTCAAAATCAAATCGTCTGCATAAAGTAAACACTTACAAGATTGGCAAAGGGATGGTTATTTATTAACAAAAAGGGAGAACAATAAAGGGCCCAGCACAGATCCTTGCGGGACACCAGATGCAATAGCAAAAATAGTAGAGGAAGAAGAACCAGTAGTAACAAACTGAGACCTATTTAACAAGTAATTTTGAATCCATAGAACTACGTTCTCAGAGAAACCAAGTTCAGGCAATTTAGATATTAGCAAGGAATGATCAATAAGATCAAATACCTTGGTCAGGTCCACGAAGACTACCCCAAGCATAAGACCGTCATCAAAACTGCTGAGGGCGGTGTCCGTGAACCTGACCAACACAGTCTCAGTCCCATGGTTTCCGGAAACTATGTTGATCAGTGCATAAAACATTGTAATTTTCAAGATAAGAAGTAATTTGGATCAAGACAATTTTTAATAATATTTTGCTCAGTGGATTCAAAATAGAAATAGGTCTGAATTGGAAATCATCTAGACATTCAGCTCATGAAAACTTTGGAATAGACACTGTTCTAGCACATTTCCATGAAGAAGGAAAAGAACCATTGACCAGACATAGATTAAAAATAAACAACCGGGAAGCCCCTTTGGGCAGGTGTGTCAGTGGTTGTGTGGGATTTAAGTGGGTGGTAAAGACCTACAGTACAACAGTGGCTGCCAGGGGAAATCGTTACTGGTGGGAGTGCATAAAGTTGACTTTCAGTTGTTCAATAGCTTTTTATTTCTAACTTCCTGGCTGTGTTACACAATACAAGTACTATTCATTTGTCGAATTCTAGTTCTGTCTGCATGCCTAGTTTGCATAACCTGATTAAATTGTCTGTTGGTGAAGGTAATAAATGTCCAGTCCAGTGCAAGGAGGTGGGTAGGTACTGCACACAACTTCTGGCCCACTTATTCTGTCTGGGTGGATGTACCATACTATTTTTTTCATTTGTTCTGGGATGAATTGCAGAAGAAAGAATGAACCCAACCAGTCAACCAGGTGGGCCCTGTACAGTCAGCAGGCAGGGGTGTGAAACCAGACATGGTGACTCAGGGCAGGGGGGGGGGTCACAGTTTATATTTTACTTTGAGTGTACAGTAAGTACTGTTTTAATTGCTGCCCAGAACCTGTGAGGGGTATTAAGATTTTTTAGTTCCCCTTCTTGGAACAACTTTGACTTCGAGCTTCTCATTTTCCCCTTGTATTATTATGCAGGGAACCAAAGTGTGCCAGTCATTGGTTGAGTGAATTTGCTTAAATACTTTCCAAACCTTGTCTTTGGTTCTCATTAAGGACAGGATTTGTTTGTTTATCCATTTGTTAACCCTTCCTCTGGCCCAGTTGTGAGTCAGGTGACAATGTTCATTTTAAATCTCTGTCAGACTTTTCAAAAGGCAGCATCAGCAGCTTCTTTGTCTGGGGTAGAATTACTAGCACGACTGGGTGATACAATTTAGATTATGTCAGTAATCCATTGTTTTCAGTAGTGTCTAACTGTATCGGAGTGGTATTTTTGGCATTTTGCCAGTCCGGATACTAAAAGCTTGGGAATGGTCACTTATGGAGTCAGACAGTGTTCCGGCCTTAAAGGGACACTATCAACCCCCTTAGGCCTCATGTTGTCCTTAGTTTAAAAAAAAAAATTTTTACAAGGGGTAACGTTCTGTAGAGATTGCTGATGTACCTGGTTGTTTGATTCGGATTCTCTTTTTCTTTTTAAAAATGAAAAACAAACTCCCATCCGTACCGGTGTTACCACACAAAAACCTGTTTGTTTATGGGGCTGGCAGTATAGCCTGGAGTTTAGAGTAATGAGCTGTGAATGAGCGTGGTACATCCAGCAGACAGAACTGGGTTTGATTCCCACAACCTCCACTTGCATACTGTGTGACTCTGAGCAAGTCACTTCTCAGTGCTCCCAGGTCGCCCCTGAAAACAGGCACTTGTGCCTAGTGGGCCTTATCCAGTTGTCGAAGACTAAAATAAATAAATAAATTTCTTGAGCAACTTGTACTGCATCTTTCCTGACCTTGGGAAAACCCTCACACAGTCTAGTCTTCGTAAGCGACATTACTGAGGAACTGGAAAGAAAGGTATTTCTCTTTGCAGAGGACACAAAAATCTGCAACATGGTGGACATTTACATGGCACTGTTTAGAAAGTGTAAGCTAAGAAATGCACATGCAGACGAAGAAAAAATAAAGTAAGAGAATGGTGCAAGGCATGTCTAGTCCCAGGTAGGAGACTGAAGGTTTTTCAGCCTATTTAAGTGTAAGGTGAAGTTTGTGGTGTAGGTGGCACTGTCATGATTAGTGGTAAAATAAGAGACAGTAATATGTAAAAATTTATAAACATGAAATGAAAATGTTATTTCTGTACACAGATTTTCTGGAAGGCCGCATCTAGAGTATGGAGGTCAGTACTGGTGCCCACACCTCAGAATGGACATTAACCTGCTGGAGAAGGTCCAGAGGAGGGCTACAAAGATGATAGCAGGTCAGCAGGGTAAGGCATATGAGGAGAGGTTGAGGGCACTGAACATGTACTTCCTGAAAGACAGGAGGGGGGGGGGGACATGATTGGGACCGTCAAGTACTTGAAAAGGATAAATAAGGTTAATAAGGAGAGTCTCTTTAAGCTGAGTGGCAACCATAACACGAGGGGGCACAGTCTTAAGCTGGAGGGTGGAAGGTTTAGGAGGGAGGTCAGGAACCACTTCTTCACAGAAAGGGTGGTGGACACTTGGAATGCGCTGCCAGAAGAGATAATCTCATTGAAGACAGTGGGCAGCTTTAAGAGAGGCTGGGACAGGCATAGGGGGAGGGTAAGGGTCATGGGTAGGGAGGATGGGAGAAGTGGGAGGGAGGGCAGGGACATTAGCTCAAGCTGTGGACCCTGCAACACGAGCAGACTTGATAGACCAAATAACCTTCTTCTGTTGGCTTCTTCTTATGTTCACATGTTCGTATAGGAAGAAAAAACTAAGAAACAGTAAAATATCAGGTGAGAAGTTAAGGCAAATGATGAAAAGCACAGATAGAAAAATGAGTCAGTAGAAAATCAAAATACAATTAATAAAATTTATTATACACTGTAAATTTGTTTTATAAAATAGACAAACCCTTGAAAAAGCTCTATAAGTGATTGAAACGTGGGAGCCAACAATAAATGATAATTATCTGGAGAACAGAGCATTGAGAATCTTTTTTTTGTATGAAGTGAGGCGTCCCAACAACAAAACAAGTATTGAGAGTTTCTAGCACCTGAGGATAGCCAAAAACTAACAGAAAATACCCTTTTCCGACAAGAAAAAGAGACACTGAAGATCAACATGTATGCTGGCCTGGTGGTGCTGAGGGTTGAGGAGCTGGATGCCACACCTCGATCCACGCCAGCGGCCCGTGTTCAGGAATGAGTCCGGCTCATCGGGGGTCAGCAGAGGAGGACTGGGGTTGGGTGTCAGATGACTGCTCTCCCAGTCCTGGGGAAAGGGTGGGATCCACACCATGCTCTGGTGGTCCCTGGGGACGTCTGGTGGTACTGTGGATGCGCAGGTGTCTGAAGGGGGAAAAGCACAGCGGACATCTGCAAGTTGGTACTTGGACATCATTGCACATCCATGCTCCTGCTGGGGAGAAAATGGAAAAAGGCTGGGTGTGACTGAGCCTCTTGATGGCCGCGCCCTGCCATGAGGGGAGGACTGTTGTGGAATCACGCTGGAGGGATTCAGCACCGGTCCAGCTAGCAGGGACGGGGGAGCCCTCCAGCAGATCGGTCATGGCCGTGTCAGACTCCCCCTTTATACAAGTGAGCCTGCTGCTCTCCCCGCGGGCAGGGCAGGCGGCTGGATGCCCCCGCCAGTAGGTGCCGCAGCAGGTGTAAAAAAGAAAGTTGTGATAAAAAATTAAAAAAGAACATCAACATGTACTCTCTGGAAGACAGGAGAGTGAGTGGGGACATGATTGATACCTATAAGTACCTCTCTGGGATGAACAAGATGCAGGAAGGGAGTCTCTTTCACCAGAAGAAGCACCAGAACATGGGGGCATACTATGAAGCTTGGGGGTGGAAGTTTAAGAGGGATGTGAGGAAATACTTCTTCATGGAAAGGCTGGGGGATGCCTGGAACAGCCTGCCAGAAGAGGTGGTAGAGAGTGAAAACAATGGGGAGCTTCAAACATGCGTGGGATAGACACATGGGTATAATAATTGGAGGCAAGGGAGAAGAGAGGGACGCCTGTGACCAAACAGAGTCCAAGATGTAGTGTTAGGCAAGGAAAACAGGGCAGACCTGATAGGTACCTTTTCTGCCAACAAACTCTATATTTCTATGTTTCTACGTTAGGTATCCATGGTGCAGTGAGAGGAGAGAAGACTCTTGCATTGTGAGTGGCTGCACTGTTTGGGGGTGCGTGTTCATAACGATCAGGAAGTATACAATAAATGTTGATCAAGGATTTGAGACAAAATAAGGTTGGGTATAAGTACATCACTGCCATGCATTTCAGTTCTGCTGAGAAATGAAGCAGCTAAAACAGCAATAGCAATGAATTTTAGAAAAGGTGAGCAATCATAAAACATGGGTGTTCGGCTAGAAACAATATGATGCGAATGGGTGGTCGTTTCTGTATTATACTCACTTTAAAAATGTTATCACATTCCAGTAGGGGATGGGGATTTATCAACATAGCATAAATTACATTTTCTTAGCTTCCCCAGAGTTCAGTCAGCTAGTATCCATTCACAGACAGAATCACAGGGGCAGTGTGTCAATTGTGCTGCAGTACAGCTGCCACAACTGCTGCACAACCAATTAGAACCTCCACATGTGGCTGCTTTCTTAGAACTTATATCACCCTGTCACCCCCCGTGAAGTGCTAGCTAAATATTTAAAATCTCAGCTGTCTTTTGTCTTTTCGTACATTCTTAATGGAGTTCAATAACTGGACTGAACTGCACAAAGTAAGGCTTTTGGTGTGGTAAGTTCTGTCCGAATGATATTCATGTAAAGGGCTGGCTGTTTGGTGCTACAGTAGTATCAACATTTCAGAGCCTCATGTGCCTAACTGGGATTTTAACTGAATATGGTTACCCATACGGTATAAAAGATTGTGTATGAGCATCCATACACAGACAAGCCTGTGTCTAAAAAAAAAAAAAAAAAAATCTCGAGGTTACCATGGCAACCAGGAGACCTTTTGAGATTCACTCTTGAGGTTCCTGGTTGCAATGGAAACCTCTCAATTAGACTTTTTGTGTATGGATGCCCATACGCAATCCCCTGTTTAGTGAGTGAACTGAGTTAGGTTCCTGTATTTCCAATACAATACAGTTTTATTTTATGCAATGTGTTTCATATAGACAGTATCCCAAAGCACTTTACAGATGTCTATGAAAAAGATAAAAGTCTAACAAATAGTTGAAAGTCCCCCCCCCCCATTCACCACCTTGATTGCTGGGGGTCCTTACAGCTGCACCCATCCTTTCTCTAGCTGCTGGGGTTGCCAATGCCCCTCCTGAGTCGGCCACAGGGGGTGGATGAATGCATGTGGCCCACACTCTCCCTCCCTCCCTGTTGCTAAGCACCTCACCTAGGTAACATAATATCCCCCTTCAGGCCTCTGTGAATGGTCTCCTGGATGGCAGTGCAACATGCTACCAAGCAACACAGCCATCAACTAGTGGAAGGTCTACAAATGTACATTATGCAAAATATTGCATATCGTGCTTAGCAACTGCTGTATTTGATAAAAGGCAGTCTGTGCAAAGCAGTGCCAACTATTAGAGAAAGCTGTAAATATGGTTAATATTCCTGCCCAAGGGACTTGGGATCTCAGGTTCATCCCTAGCAATATCTGGATGTGCATCTGCCCAGAAAGAGAGAGGACAGACATAACAGCATCAACAAAGAGGATTTAGTACTTGAAGAGCAACTTTCCTGGTGCTCATTACAAAAACTGGAGAGCAGCCTTACCTGCTCTGAAGACCATTTCAGGCAAACTTTGAATTTTAATGCGCCCCAATTTCACAGTGGAAGGGATCGTAATTTGGCTCCATGGAGCCGAGAGCCTCGGATCCCTTCCACTTCCTAGTCTTCAGAGCCACCCCATGCTAGCACCTATAATGATGTTTCACGGGACCAGTGTGGAGACATGCTCCACTGATTACTAAAGGGCTGATTTTTAAGTCTATTTTTTTAATATTTTGGGGTTCCGATTTGGATAAAACAAGCTCACCGTTCAACTAACAAGCACCTTGTTAGTTGAATGGTGGGCTGGTTTTATCCAAGTCGGAGCCATGAAGTATTAAAAAATAGGCATAAAAACCAGCCCCATAGTAATCAACAGAGCGTGTCCCCATGCTGGCCATATAAAGATGCCACAAAGCAGAGTAGCGCAGGGACAACGCTACAGACTAGGAAGTGGAAGGGATCAGCAGTTCGGCTCCACGGAACCAAATTGTGATCCCTTCAACTGTGAAATCGGGCAAGATCAAAACTGTTCTTTTGGTGCCAGCAGACTTTGTATCAGGTAAGACAACTCCAGTCTTTATGGGGATAGTTTAAAAAAAGGGCATTAAAGCTGCACTTTAAAGCAGCAGTGTTTGTTAGTCAGCAAAAAATGTCATCATAAAGTTTTTTTAGCAAAAATGTATTACTGACATCCTTAAATTCATGCTCAGTGTATTTTTAGTTTTCCCAGATATATTTAAAACATCTTTTATGGCTAGTTTTGTAATTAATGGCTCATATCATTGAAAGATGGACACCCAGTCGCAATTTTTAAAAAGTCTCTTCTGTTAAGGTAACCTGTTGAATGTAGATTATAGATTCATACTGTGGATGCAGTCAGATGGTGTTACCTCATGTTTGCAACGATAAACAGCACAGCACTGTACCAAGATATTTCAGCTTTTCTATGGCGGGCATGGCACAGGAGCAGGAACTTTTAAAAACTTTAAAATCCCATATTTTGGAGCAGAAATGAAAGAAAACAAACAAACTATATGGTTACTAACAAATATTGTTGCTTCAAGTGCTTGAGAGAACCAGATCTTCCTGATAATAGCTAATTATTCCATGGAAACAGCATTTGACAGCAGGGCCTGAACTGCACTGAACAGGGAAAAATAGTGGACTATTATATTGGATGACTTATGTAGGAATGCTTAGGCAATATACAGCAGTTGAAATAATTGGTAGGATGAGTGATTTTGGTTACATAGTACATGTAAGCCCCCTATGGGAGCTTACTAGTAGTGCCCATAAGTTTAGCTCTGGTAATTCTTTGGAACCGCTTTCTGGTGGGTGGGGCTGGGCTGCTCAAGGGTATAAAAAGGGATTTTGGTGTCAAAAAGAGGAGATCAGACAGTCCCGTGGGGGTGGAGAGACTGGTCCTCAGAGAGAGAGAGAGAGAGAGAGAGAGAGAGGGACTGAGGTCAGGGCTGGGGTGGGGCAATGGCCACCCTGACCCACAGTATCCCACAGTATTGGCAGTGTCGGTGTGAGAAGTGAAGCGGTTTGAGGGAAGGAACATCTTGAGTCACCTAGAGTACTGCAAGTTGCACAGTGAGAGAAGGTGTGTGGCTCAGTGGTGGGGGGCCTGTGCCATGGCAGGGCAGTGGTGAAAGCCTACTATGTGGTCACGTAGAGACTGAAACTGGTGCTTGTAAGAACCGAGCTGGAGTAGGTGGGGACAGTTTCAGGAGGTTATAAGGAGTCCGGGTCATAAGCCTCTTTGAGCAGCCCCCTTGTTGGACAGTCCTTGGCCCCTGTCTGGTGTGCCCACTTTCTTGGCCCCAGTCTGGCATGCCTACTTGGATGTCCTGCTGGTAGTGCCCCACCGTTTGAAGAGAAAAGACAGTGTGCAGTAGTACCAAACCCACACCAAAGAACTCAGTGATGCAGCAGGTTCAAGCTTGGAAAAAGCCCACTTCAGCTTGAAGTAGGTGTGTAAGAGGTGCTTGACTAGGCAGGCTGGAGTGTGGTCGAGAGGCTCAATACAGAAAAATCCAAATTTTTGTGTAGGAGGGAGTAAGAGAGCTGCCAGTTCTTTGGAGGCCTTATCCGGCCCACATTAATGCTGCTGCCATTATTTCAAGAGCCTTATTCAGCTCTGGAGGGATGAAGTAGGGTGGAGACCTTATTCAGTCATTTAAGCCACTGTGATCTTGGTCTTGTTCCTTGGAAATTAAGTATATTCACTGAAACTCCAATACTCCATGGAGATGAAGTTTGTTTTAAATTGTAGGACATTACATCCTGTTGGAACTTTTAAACTAAGTGCGGACCTTGGCTTCAATGAAATGTTGCACTTTGATTTGCTCTAACCAGTTTTGTACCCTGCAGCTGCCGTCACCCTGAGACTATGAGACTGGGACATCCCATGGATACAACAATCTGAACCAGGTAAACAAGGCAATTTCTGTGGCTGTGTTTTCAATGGCTATGAGTGCTCCCTTCCCTACAAACATTACATCAAGATATACCCCTAGACATGGGGGGGCCTTACATATACTTTACTGAATTTAAAAAGAGTACATTTTTTATACGATAGTGAACTGGTGTGCAACGTATGTTTTGCATATGCTGTGTCATCCCTACTAAGGGAGCAGCAGTCTTTAAATTGCCATGAAAACAGGAGAATCCTCTTGAGGAGGGTTACACCCCTAGTGGTCATGCTGGGATAAAGTCCTCTTAGATCAAAGGTATCTTGCAGAAGAAAGCCCAAAGAACCTAATAAATATCTTGCAAAAACACTTACTACCCATAAAGTATTTTTGAATGGGATGTTAAACCATGGTTCTGTCTGCCTTTTCTGGTGATTATTTAACAGGATGCTAGAGATCCCATGGCATGGCACTTGTGTAAATGTATTGGGAAAGTTCCCCATTGTCCTGGCCGAATTCCTCCCCTTCACTAACAACAACAACAACAAAAAATACCACCAACAGTTTAATCTGGTTCACTTTCGATTAGCCTCCATCTGTATCCCCCACCGACGAGGCTGAAAACAGGCAGACTTGCCTTGCTTTCCTTTTTCGGTTAACACAAAACTAAATAAAGAGAAAAGATGCAGTCATGTAGAATCAAAACTGGCTGAGAAGCTACTGCTGAAGAATTTGCAGAACCATTAGCCAGGCCCAACTTCCTGTGAAATTAAGAACTATTTAATTATTTAATAATATTGTGACCTGTGGCAAATAGGAGAGGAAACCTCCATTGAGGAAGAAACCTCTGAAGATACAAGGCCCAGATCACCTTCCCTTCAAGCGTGCAACTAATTTAATATTAACTAGTATAAGCACCTCAGACGTGCTGCTTTGATTAAAGGATGATTTGGTCTTCACCATCTGTCTCAGTGAGGTTTCCACCCTCATGAAGGTGCTGCAGAGCTGATGGTGCAGCTAAAGGAGTTCCTGCATGAAGAACACCACCCCCTGGCAAAGTGCTTAAAAAACAGAGCCCTGTGCAAAAGAACAACAGAGTTACTGAAGGAACTCCTAGGAGAAGGGGAGACTTATTTTATAGCTGCTTCAGTCCTGACTACTCAGTTTACTTTTCTCTGAGTACAAGGCTCATGGGTGAAATGATGGATCCAAGTTCTTGAGGTGCAATGCCCCAGGTTGACAGAGCCCTGGAGGAGTATAGACTAGAGCACTTGAGGAGCTAATAATGTTGGAGTGAGAGCCCGAAAGTCATTGGGATGAATGCATGATAGCTGTAGGAGTGTATCCTTGGTTGGTGTTGGAGCGAGTGACCAAGCAATAGGTGACTGCCTGAATGTATGAATTTATGATAGAATGATGACCAGAGTGAAGCCTATATGAGTTGACTGGTATGAATGTTAAGCCCTGAGAAGAGGAGTAGAATGCTGCCTGGCCATGCTGGTGGATGAGTTAGTAAAAGGAAAGAAGTGCCGTGAGGAGTCATATCCAGGCATAAACTGGCCCAAGAACCAGAAAGACACAGCATGGCCACAGCAGCTTGCAGAATTGGAGAGAGCTGATGGTCACCAGGTAGTGGCAGGAAGGACAACTGCCTCCCTTGGACAGCCCGTGTGGCAAAGGGCAGCAAGCTGGGACAGGGGAAGGGCTTCTATGGTAGCAGGCAGCACGCGGAGGAATAGAGGGCCATTAAAGGCAAAGGCACAGCAAGAGCCAGATATAAGCACAAGATTAAGGTAGAGCAAATAGCAGGCAGAAGTGCACCCCTGCAGGAGGGGCGAACTTGTATGGCAACAGCCCCTCCACTATAGTTCTCTAAGGCAAAAGCAGCATGTGGTGGTGGTGGTGGTGCTGGGGGAGAGGTGGAGGGGCTAACCTTGGAAGAAAATAATGGAGACAGCTGGCTGGTTTGAAAGTGTAACTGCCTTGATAACAGGAACAGAGCAGAAGGATGAGGAGAATGGCAGTGGAAAAAGGGGATTGAGAGGCAAACAGTCATGCTGCAGCAGGCATAAAATTGCAGGAAGAATAAACTGAGTTTTATTCCAAAGTAGTGGCAGAGTTAATGTTTGAATGTGAAACCAAGGGAAAGAGAGGAAACTGCTAATGAGGGCGAGCGGTTAGTAGAGTAATGTGTCAGAGCTGGAGCAGTGTGATGAGCTTCTAGAGGAGTGTCTGGTAGCAGGGAAGGACATTTGAAAGAAGGACAGTAAGACAGCAGGAAAAGGAGGAGGGAAGATAGCAAAAGTTGTAGGGAACTGACCAGTGAAGAGGTGGATGGCTGCATAAAGAAAAAAGAAAGAATAAGCTGAGAAAAATTCAAAAGAAATGCCAGAATCAATATCTGAATGAGAAACAAAAGGAAAGAGAGGGAAGCTGCTAATAAGGAAGAGCGGTTAGCAGAGCGGTGTGTCAGAGGCAGAGAAGTATCCAGCAGAAGGGGAGGGTACTTGGAAGAGGGGCAGCAGGACGTCAGGGAAAGAAGGTGTGAAGGCAGCAAAAGTAGTAGGGAACTCAGCAGTACAGTGATGGATGGCTGCTGGAAAGCAGCAATGAAAAGGGCACCCAAATAATGCATGCACATGCATGGTTAAATACTGCTTGGTGGGAGATGTGATATGAGTCGCCAAGTGCCCCAGTGAATGATAAGCAAATCAATACAAGATGCAGTCTATGGCTCCCATGTTGAGTTGCTGCCAGTGGTTGCTAACCAATTTATTCAAATATATATAAATAACTGTTTATGATTCATTATTTTGCAAACAACATGAACATTGGCTATTTAGAAAAAGCTGGCAGATGTAAAAATATAAATTCCATTGTTAATTAAAATGTGTAATCATTTGCTGTTTCCTTTCTGGTGGTATGATCTCACATTAATCTAAACCATCCTCATTCTTCTTGAATTGTACTGCCACTGCTATGGGCTGGGCCAAGCTTCAAAAAGGTCCTCGGGCCATTGTTTGTACCCAGTTAATAAAATAAAAAGCTCCTTAGCTAATAAACTAACCTTCACAGTTAGACTACTGGCATGTAAATGCCTCAGTGGACTCGTGTGGACGGTTCCCTTTTCAGAGGTTCATCACAAAACAACTAAGAGATAGATGTTAAAGCATCTGTCCATGTTAACCAAAATAAATGGTCATGCATTGACTGGAACTCAGCCTGCACCATTCTTCCCCCTCCCTGATTTTTGTCCCTTTTCCCCATCCCTTCCTCTGACAATGTTGTTGCCATGACTGTGCCTGTCCTTCAGCTGGGAGAGTGGCAGAGTGGCATCCCTCACAACTAATAACAGTGCCAGTCTGTGATCAGCAAGCAAAGACTTGGAAAAAAATGGGTGGCCCTCCCTCCTTTTCTCCCTCCGCCACAGAGCAGAGTATTTTTTTTTTTGTGCACCTATTTGAAAATGTATTTACCCAGGATAGTCCAGCTGATATGCAACATCTTGTTTTCAGTGGGGTCCTGCTTATACCCATTTCCACAGCTAGTTGACTGGTATGCTGGAAGGTTGTGTGACTTAAGTAGCCTAAGGTCACACAATGAGTATTCTGACCTGGAAGGAGTGTGAACCTGCTTCCCAAGAGGATGCTTGGACTACTAGACCCCACTGCCTTTTAGGGCATTAGCAAATGCAACAATCCACCTCTGTGATGACTCCAGGCCTCAGCAGACCTTGGCAGTGCTTGCATTTGAACCCTGCTCTCCTAAGTGGTAGTGATGCCACTGTACTGCTGCACCAGCCCAGCCAGTATCATTCTGGGGGGAACTGTACCACAACAGAAAGGCAAGGTAACTTTTATTTACATAGCACCCAATCCCCAGGGCTCTGGACACTTCACAAACAGTAAATTTAAATAGCAGTAGTCAGGACAATGTATTATAAATAAAACTAAAAAAAAAGAAAATAAATAATTAAAACTACTTAGTAAATACAATTTTAAAAGAGCAGTATTTCATTTTAACTATATGGCGTCAGAACCATCCATTGCTTAACCCGTACCAAAATGGGCGCACAAGATAGAGTGAGTTAAACAATTTCTGAAGATCACAGGAGAGGAACAGGCACTTAGCAGTCTGCCACAGGGTGGTTTAAAGAAGACTGAAGTGATAGTGAATCACCAGCCTCCTGACACCTAGCTTATCTTGCAGTAACTGATCCCCAGCACTAAAGAGGCCTCATGAAGTGACTGAACAAGGGACACCTGCAGCTCTAATGTTACTTTGCTGCTGAAAACTCTCCAGAGGCTCAGCTCTCAGTATTCTGGCTCTTTGAGTGAAGAAGTACAGGCTGCACGCTGAGCCATTTTCATTGCGTACCATGCTGCTGCAAAAGCCTCCTTGAGCGAATTGGACAGGGAGTACAACAAGCTACGCTGTTTTGTTCTTAACAGTGGTTACAGGACTTACAACTGCATGCTTTATCAACTGCCACCTAAGATGACTGTAACGTTTGATATGCATTCCTTTAAATCCTAAACACAGACAGCTAGAAATCTTCAAAAGATCTGGTACCTGCCCTCTTTGTCTTTGTATTCCGTCAGAACCATGGTTCATTTCTGAATAATAAATGTTGATTCTGTCTGCAGAACAATTGTACACCATGGGACCGATGATTGTTGTATTTGCTGTTCTCTTGATGAGATGGAATTTTTTGATACATTTCATAGATACAAAGCTATATACTCACTGACAGCAGAACAAGGCTCTTGGCCCATCCTGTTTGCCCACTCTGCGTAACTATTCTGCCTTGCCCTAGTGGCAGTCCTCTCCTTTGTTACTGCCCCCCCTTTTTTAGCTAAACCCACATGCCTATCCCATCCCTGCTTGAATCTACTGATTGATTTGGCATGTACCACTTCCTCTGCTTGCTTATTCCACTTGTCCACCACCTTCTCCATGAAGAAGTGCTTACAGCCATCCTAATCTCTCCCTGACAGCTTTTGTGAACACTCTCTTTTCCCTGTGAACTCAAGAAGAGTTTCTTCTTGGCACCCACTCTGTTTATCCTGTGCAGGTACTTGTATGTCTCAGTCATGTCACCTCCTTTCCCTCCTGTTCTTAAAGGTGCAGATGTTTAAGTTCTGCCTCCTCTCCGCATAAGTTATTTCCCTTAGGCCATGGATCGTCTTTGTCGCCCTGCACTATCCTGCCTCCACCTTGTTGCTGTTGTTCTACTGGTGTGGACTCTAGATTCTTGTGCAGTATTCCAGACATGGCCACACTAGTGACCTGTACAGTGGGTGGATCACCTCCCGACTTCTACTGCTTATCTTCCTCTTTATGCATCCCAGCATTCTGTTTGTTTCGTTCACTGCTCTGTTACAGTGTGCAGATGTTGTTAGGGTCTCCGATATCATCACCCCTAAATCATTTTATTCCATAGTGCTTTCCAGCACTACCAACCCGTTTCATATTGCACCCTTAGGGTCCTTTACAAAATGTGTATTACTTTACATTTTATGTTGAAAGTAATCTGCCAAATCTTTGACCAGCTCTCCAACCTGGCCAGATCCTCTCTTAGTTCCCATTTCCCTTCCTCTGTGTCTGTCCATGTGCAGATCTTTGTGTCATCCGCAAAGAGTCAGGTCTTACCCTTGATAACTTCACCCATGTCACAAGTGCCTATAATGAAGAGGAATGGTCCTAGTACTGACCCCTGAGGTACCCTGGTTGTCACCTCCTCACCTCTGAAAACTCCTCATTAACTACCACCCTCTGTTTTCCACCCCCTTAACCAGCTCTTTACCCAATTTGCCACTGTTTCTTCTTCCCCAATGTACCAAATCTTTTTGACCAGCCTCCTGTGGGGGATCGAGTCAAAGGCCTTGCTAAAGCCTAAGTGTACCACATGTGCTGGCTGTCTGCTGCTGTGGCTACCCAGTGATTTGTTTTGCAAAACCTTCCCCTTTGAGAACCAATGCTATCTGGGGTTCTACAGCCCGTTCCTCTCTAGAAAGTCCAAGAGAACCCTTCTGAGTAGAAACTCCATAATTTTCTCCACTATAGATATCAAGCTGACTGGCCTAAACTTCCCTGGCTCATCCGTCTTCCAACTCTTGTGTAGAAGAATCACATTCTAGGAAATCTGCAGCAATACAAGTGTAATCTACCAGCTACTTTTATCACTGTTACACTGAGTTTTGTACAACGTCCTTTTTTTAAAAAAAAATCAGAATCGCTTAACCCAAGTAAGTGAAGTGTTTATTATTTTTGGGCCATGACAGACGTAGCTAGGACATCAAGGTAAGCTGGGAACCCTTTCAAAGATGTAATCAGACTTATACTTCGTTTCAAATATTTATTTTATTGCTTCCCCCTACGTTTTGCTCTTTGCTAGATCTGGTCGCAAGAGTACAGAGAGATGATACGTCATCTCCAGGTGGTACCTTAGCATTCACATTGAGTTAGTTGCCATTCGGCAAACAGCAAATGCCACACACAGTGGGAATTCATCTTAGTGGTAAAAATAACTTTTGAATAAGTTAATGTGAGCAGGTAATACCACAACAACAAACTAAATAACATAGAAATTGAAACTGGGATTACATTGCTTTACAGAAAAAAATATGTGCAGAGCACAAAAGTAAACAAGCAGAAAACTTAAAGATTCATGTTGAAAAGAACAGAGTGGATTCTCACAGGTACTTGTCCAGTGGTATGGGGTGTCAGGTTTCGACAGAAGTAAATAAATTGCTGTTTAAACAAGTTAAAGTATTTTAAGCTGTACATGTTGCATAAGCTGCAGAAACACTTAGAAAGTTATTTCATATGTTTCAACAGGTGGCAGTAGATAAAAGTAAAACTGATAAGACCAAGGTCCTGGAAAACTTAAAGGGAAAGGAAAGGAAAAAAAAAACATACAAGTGGTCTGGTAGATATGATAGTTAAAAACAAAAAGTGTTAAAGTTATATAAAACTAAATGTCATATAAAAGAAACATGTTAAAGTAATATTTATGTTTTAAATCAACAGATAAAAACACAACCCAGCCAGTCCAGTAGCGCTGATGGTTGAGGTGCTGGATGCTACACCTCGTGGAACGCTGGTGACCTGGGTTCGGGACTGAGCTCGGGCTGTCAGAGGTTGGCAGGGAAGGGAAGGGAACGAGTGTCCGGAGGACTGCTCTCCCTTCCTGGGGAGGGATTCAGGGTGTACGCCGCTCCTGGGCAGCCTCTGGTGGTGGTCAGAGGCAGTGCAGGGAACAAGCGGCAATGCAGCTGCAAGGGCCGGAGTTCTGGCGGACGTTGGCATGCTGTGCCACTGGACATCATTGTACATCTGGAACTCCAAGGGGCAACCACCTAAGGAAAAACATGCTTCAGTGACCAGCGGAGATGAAGAAGACACCAGGGACCTGCCCACATCCCGCCGTTGGACCCGCCACATCGTGATCTCCTGTCGGGCATCCTGATCTCACAGTAGATCCCTCTAATTTCCAGACAGGCTGCCAAGAGAGGGTGGGCCCTGTCCCAGAGGGTGATATGGGGGGCTGGACCTGCCGTGGATCGGGAGGGCGGGAGATAGATATGTGGGTTTCAGACTGGGAGTAGAGGCAGAGTTGTGTGGGTACTCTGGCAGGATTCCCTGTGCATCCAGAGTGCAATAAATAAAGTATACAAAAAAACAAAACCCAATATCCCCATGAACAAGCTCTAGCAAAGAGTGAAACATAGGGGAAGCAATAAAAGAAATATTTGAAATGACGTGTAAGTCTGATTACATTTTTGAAGGGCTCCCAGCTTACTTTGTTGTCCTAGCTGTTTCAACACCTTGGGGGCCTAAAGAAAGAAGTTAAAAGCACCATTATCCACATGCTCATGGATTTCTATGCTAGACGTGGCACAGAGAAAATCTCAGAACATTAGGCCTACACCTGGAACTCTGAGCTCTGAGACCAGATGCTGCACTGTGTGTTTGCATGCATATGTGTGTGTGTGTCGCTATCTGTCTTTCTCTCTCGCCTCTCCTCTACTCCCTCCTCCTTTTTTTTTACTTACTCTATTTTCCTGCTTACTTTTTTTAATTTACTGTAAATTCTTTTCTTTTGTTTGTTCCATTATCAGCCCAACTTTTTTAGGCAGGGAGCAACAAACTCAACCTGCAGGTTGCAGCTGAGATGCGAGCTCAAGTATTGCTGTGCCTTGCCGGCTGTGTCTTAGTCTCCCTCTCTCCTTCCCCTCTCTTGTTTTTTAGCTGGTTCTTAAAAAAAATAATGATTTTAAGCAAAAAAAAAAAAAAGTAAATGGGACTGCTACTGCAGCTGCAGTTGCAGAGCAAGCCAAACAACAGAGCAAGGTGAAGTTGCTGCAATTTGCATCAGAATCAATTCTTTTTAGGCTGTCTCCATCGGACATTCAATTGTTCAGTCCTGGTGCTGGCTCAAAATAATGATGACACAATGTCTGATTGCTCACTCTCTCGGGCAGACTCAGCCCATCTTGCCCCTGGTCATCCTTGCTCTGATCATGCTGTGACACTGCATACCTCCACCATAATGGGCGCACATGATTGGAGCTAGCAACACAAGCACAAGCTGTCCATCATCCATTCATCCTCTACCTCCCAAATCTTGACCCGTGAACCTATTGCTTCCCATCTTCCTGATCTGCTACCCTGCATGCACTCATCCTGTGACTGACTGCTTGCCTCTCACTCTGTCTCGGTTCAGAGAGACAGAGACCATGTGATGAGGGAGCACTGGGAGGTGAGGTGGGAGCACTGAGTACTGCAGTCACATGGCCCCGCACAGCACACGTCATGGTGTCAGTTGGGATAGGGCTGGGGAGGAGTCAGGATTATCGGAGGACTGAGTCTGTCTCAGACACCACCTGTCCACCGCACCAGGTATACTGTCTCACACACAGTAGGTAGGAGGGCTCAGAGTGGAGGCAGGACTGAAATGGAGGGAGTAGGGCATGCAGTTCATCTCAGGCTAGTCTGTCTTTGCTGCAGAGTTTCCCCTGGTTGACTGTGAGAAGCGAGCAAGTGCATAACAATGGCATTGGCAGTGTCTGTTGCTCACTTACAGTCATCACTGTACTGACTGACAGCACAGCAGCTGCACTGCTGCATTGTTGCACTAGTAGTGCATTTAAAAAAATGGTGAAGTCTGGGGGGGCACTGTCATAAACTGGGGGGAGGCATGTCCCCATTTCTGCAGCTTCTGATGCCCCTGGTGCAAGCTTATTGCTTCAATCTAATGCAAGATTAGATCTGTATCCATTGAAGATACAAACAATGCATTATTATTGTTATTATCTTCTGATGCTTTCTCAGGCCAAGCCTGTGAAAGCCAGGAAAAGTAGGGGTGAGGATAATAGTAAGGATGTGTATTTACATTTAGAGGCATTAAATGTGGATGTATGTACTTGTAAATATTACAGATAATCATAATTCATAAGTAGGTTGTAGTATAACCAAAAATCAGTAAAACATGAAACTGTTTTAGAAATTTGTTTCTTAAAACGTAATAAATTTATTAATGTATTTTACAATTTTTTATAAATTTTCATATAATGATATACTGTAGGAACATTGTACTTATGCAACATATCACAATTACTTTAACTAAAAACTTTTATTTAAGAAATTAAGTTTATAACCTCTTCAGTTCCAGAGTTTTCTCCTTTTGATGAAATTATTTTTAGAAAGGGCTACCTTTGGAACTGTTTGGGATAAAAACTCAATTCTTTTTTTTTATTGAAAGTTTGGAGCCAGGAGGCCAGCATAAGATACTGGGGGTGTTCCATAAAGGAGAACTACACCTTTTGTCTAGTTCTTAATGTATTGTCACTAAACAGTGTGTTTGAATGCTGGATGTCATGTTCACCATGTCTTGATGCTTTATGAGCCTTCTTCATCAGGTCACCCCTGTCAATGAGATATTGTTCCCAGCGGTATGACCAAGGAAAATGCAAGAATTGATTGATTTTTGTCTAAACACAAAGTATTCCAAAGTGCTTTATAATACAATGAGTTCATTACTGGTACAGTAGTGGAGGGATTGCGTGTGGACACATTGCATTGAATAATAGCTCAGTCGCATCCATACACAGCCATAGGCAACTGCTTTATGGAAAGGAAAGGAAAGTGGTCATATATAGTGGAACCACCAGGATGCAATGCAGTATCTAAGGTTACATCATGACAAATGGGATCAACTGTCATTGACATTGCCTTGTTTCCTGCATTAACTGTGCTGCAGAATGCTGTAGTATTTTATTGCATCATGTAAGGCTGCACTGTACTGCATATAATACTTTTCATAAAACTGTATCCCAAAGTGCTATGCAATCCAGTATAGAGAGGGAGGAGAGCATGCTGCTTCTATTGAGTGCACAGGGAGTGTAAAATAGCACAGACATTGACTAGAGAGATTATGGAAACATAAGGTACAGGGAGATTAAGTGAAACCAAGGCTGCACAGTGAGAAAGTGGCAGTGAAGGGACTGAAACCTGGGCCTACACATCTCCTTAGACCTGTTTATTGAAATAGGAAATGTGGGCCAGAAAACCAGTGGCAGAGCTGGATTTACATGATACTGGGCCCTATCCACAATATTTAGCATGGGGTGGGGGGGTCACCCCAGCAGCTAAGGTACAGTGCAAATGTGGCCACCCAATGTTTGTGGGGCAGATGGGGTTTACGTCCACTAATATGCTGGACTGTGCCACTCACAAATATCTGGGCATGATGTAGCACCAACTGCATGGTGCTATGCTATGATCCAAACTCCTGTGATCCAGCAGGATCGCCATAGTGTGCCCCCACCTAATTGACTATCACCTGAAGGCCTACTTCTGGGCCACTGTGATTTATTTTCTGTGGCTCTGTGGTCCTCCATTGGTGGTCCAATGTCCCCCTCCATAGCTGCGGCCCCCAAATACTCCCTGGCACTAAGTGGATCTTCTCCCCTTCCTATCCCTGTTCTGCACCACTTGCTATTGTCTCTTCCCTGATCAATGGCTGTCCCTTGCTGGGTCCTTGGTGCTCAGGCATTCCAACACCCGTATGCTGCCTGCAGTGGTTCTACAGGAAGGGGGTGCTGAACAAATATGTGTTCACCACAGTGAGGGTTGCCATGCTTGGTGCAAAACCATGTCCCTTTCCAACATGGTCACAGTGCCACTAGCAACTGCCAGAGAAAGGCTTGTGATTCAGTAGTACATACCACAGTGGGGTTACTAATGGTCATTGTGATCACTTAGTAACAGTCCCTTGTGACTGTGTATAGAACCCTAAGCACAGCCATAGCTTGCCGAAATGTAAATCTGGCCCTGACCAGCTGTATCCCCGAATGGTGTCAGTGGATCATCAACATCCAGAAAGGACTGCAGATTAATATCTCATCCATCTCTACCAGGCATGAAATATGCCCTCAGTAACTTATGACATTTTATCCCAGATGTGAGAGTTTTCACACTGAGCCACACTCACAGAATAAATGTGACAAGCAAAGCAAGTCCCATTTATTTTTATCAGCTCTAAACAAAAACAGATGGAGTGGCTCACTTCACTCATATAGCGAACCAAGTCTGGTGCCTGCAGTCTCAGAGCCAAAACACAAACTATCACAGGGACACAGATCCAGACAAACAGCTGTAGCACTGACCCTTGAGCAAAGCAGCTCAAATAATGTAACATAAACAGGGCATTGCTTACCTCAGTCTCGCAAACTTTATTAAGTGCCAGGATAAAAATGTGCTCTCAACCCATAGCAAGTGCAGAGTGAAAGAGTCAGCGGCAGAACTAGGTGTTTAATTCAAAGCAGAAATGCTGCTGGCTCCTTCTAGGTGCATACCGTCATGGCGGAATGACCGGCAGCCACAGACAGCGTGTGTGCACATGATGTGCATGTACCAATCAGCTGACGTTTCGGCTGACGTGCCTTCCTCAGAGCACATTTTTATCCTGGTAGTTAAAGGAGAACTGCACTAAACTTGTAAGTCATTTTTCCCTGTAGAAGCTGATTTTTAAGTACTAGTTCAAATTAAGTTACTGTTACATACAGGCCTTTTAGTTATCCTGTTGGGTATTTCTGAGTTACACACAGGTAGTAAGTGCCATTTTAGAATTGTATGATTTAGTTTATGCCTCTTGCTCAACTCTTCCATTGTTGAAACAATGAATCCCTGTTCTACTATAGAATTCTGTGCTTGGAGAAGGACATAAACCACATCACACAATTCTAAAATGACACTCAGCACCAGACTGTCAATCAGAAACAACCACCGAGGTCCCTATTAGGCAAGTACAGCTGGAAGAATAACATAATTTGAATTAGTTTTTGTTTTTTTGGCCCGGTACCCCACTCCCTGCCTATACCAGGCAGAGGCTTTGGCCTCCCGCCCCGCATGCCACCCCATACCAAAACGTGTCCCCCTGGGCTGGGTTGCAGGGTCGGTGTTCCCTTCTCAAGGAACACGGTCATTACCCCTGGCTTGTTCTCCCAGGGTGAGGCTATGGGAGTGGGACCTTCCCCCGGCGGACATGAGTCTTCAGTGGGAGTGGCAGCGGAGGCAGGGGCATCATCTGCAGGGCCAGATTTTTGTATGCTGCTTTCCTCTTTGGGGCATTGATGTCAATGGGCATAGCTGACATCTGTCCCACCTCCCGTCTCATGTGGCGCCAGTCTCTGCAGATCCCCAGCCTCTGCCAGGGGCCGCTGATGTATGGGGCACTTACCCTCTCTTCCCCCAGGAGAAGGAGAGCCGCCACTCAGGTGCTCAAATCCTTCTCTGCCCAGCTGGCCCTTCGACTCCCAGGTCCGTTCCCGAACCTGGGATGTTGGCATCACAAGCAGACACCTTGCCGCTGCACCGGTGGGCCAGCTTTTTGAACCAGTTTTTAAAAAACTGCTTCTCCTGGGAAAAATTACCTTCAGCTTCATTGCAGTTCTACTTTAATAATGTTTGTGAGACTGAAGTAAGTGATGCCCTGTCTATGTTAAATTATTTGAGCTGCTTTGTTCGAGGGTCAGTGCTGCAATTGTTTGTTTGGGACTGTGTCCCTGTGATAGTTTAAGTCCCATTTATTGCCACTATTCAGCTAATTTGCATGGCACAAACTCTGGGCCAGAGCATTGACCTCTATGTCTAGCAGTATAGCCTAGAGGTTAGAGTAATGAGCTGTGTATGAGCTTGGTATATCCAGCAGACCTGGGTTTGATTCCCACAACCTCCACTTGCATACTGTGTGACTCTGAGCAAGTCGCTTAACCACCCCAGTGCTCCCAGGTCACCCCTGAAAGCAGGTACTTGTGCCTAGTGTGCCTTACCTGGTTACCAAAAGAATAATAATCAAAAAAAAAGTGTTCTGACATCATCATCCCAGGAAATATCAGTGGCAGAATATATAATCTCACTGGTGGATCCAGGATTTTACCATGGTGGGTACTGCGGTGGTGTGCATACTTGATGCGCAATTTTTTAATGTGTTTCTTGAACCCTTCATTGCCTGCTGATATGTTTTTCATTACAGTTTTGGCAGAAAATAGTAATGTAATCTATAGTTTTAAATATAAACTTTTGTGCAATCAGTAAACCAAACTTCAACAAAGTGAAATGCAGCAGCAGCAAGCAAGTAAGTTACAATGGGGGCTTCCACTTCCTAGATCCACCACTGCATCTTCTGGAGTCCAGATTCCTTCCTGGTCCATGTCTCCTAACTCCTAGGTCTCTTTCAGGATCTCAGTCTTTCCTTGAGCTAGGAAGCATCAAATGTGAGATCACCTTTCCTTTTATCACTCTGTGTGTAACAGACAAGGCTTGGAATGTAAGCCTTTTTGCCTATGTGGCAAGTGAAAGCACTTATCACTGGACCATCATGTCACCTTTTAGTGTACTTCTAATTAGGGTCTAGAAAAATTGTCTCGTGCATTCACAAAGACTTTCTCTCCAAATTTGTTTATACAATTTATTGTCAATGCCCCTCTTATTCGCCAGCTTAGCCCCCTTCAGACTTGCTACTCCCAGATCCATTTGCAGTCACCTCTTGCTCATACTCGCAGTAAACCCCCAAGGCAGAGCTCTCCAGGTGTGGTCGCTACCTGCAGGGGTGTTAACACTCCAGTGGCAGTCTCCCTGGTGGGTAACAAGTAGTCCGAAGTAGGACCTGAAAGCGAACAGACATCATCATGCCTTGGTGGCATTTTTACTTCTTCTGTTGATGTCTGCAGAGGGCCTCAGCTTGCAAGGAACTCCAAGCTTGTGCATGCTAAAGCATTTCAAGGCAGAACTCAGTCAACATCCTCCACTGCTATATCTTAGCTGTAGTGCCACCTAAGGTCATCTGAAATGACTCTACTGTAATGGAGGTAGCAGCCCTCCCTTCCTGAAGGTGGAGAGTGTCCAATGGGATGCTTTATCCTCCTTCCTCCTGCCAACCCTCTGGTAGGTCAAGCTCACTTTTTTTAATTTAGATTTTTCAGGTTTTTTTCTGGGTTTTCTTCTGTACCCCCCCCCCCGGGGCCCTGGCACATGGCCATATGTGTGCATGGAGGTGCACATGCACACCAGAAGCCAGGTCAACCCCTTCCTCCCACTTGCACTGCCACCCCTGCCTGCCTATGTTACTCTACTGGACCTCCACCCGGTGGGGATTGAACTATGGGAGGGGCGACAACCCACCTCCACCACCTCTGGGAGAGGAGAGCAGCCTGACGACTTGCTCAATTTCGGTCCTCCTGCCCCCCCCCCATGCTGGCACCCTGACGACCCAAGATCATTCCCGAACCCAGGTCGCTGGTGCAGCGCGAGGTAAAGCATCCAGCTCCTCAACCCTCAAGGCCATTGGGCCAGCTTCAACCTCACTTTTTATCCCAGGTCACCAGTGTCATGTGCAATAGTCTTACTGCTGCACTAACACAGGCTGGAATAAAACACCCCAATTTTGCTGAAATCATTATTTTTGCTTGGAAAGTAAAAACGATCAGTTTTCAATCTAAATCACTGTTTTTGCTTGAAAAACAGTGATTTCTGTTTTGTGACCTGCTGGGGCTAAACTCTGCTGCACTGGAAAGTATGCTGAATTTTACTGCATTCATCTGGGGACCAGTGTTGTGATTTTGTTTTGAGACTTTACTGGGGGATTGATGACTGGTGAGGTGGAGCAGGGATCTTGAGGTACTGAAAGGCAGCCGAGAACTAACAGAATTTTATAGCATGTTTTTGGGTACAAATGCTGTGTAATTTTTTTTTTTTTTTTAATTTTAGACTTTTACCCCCCCGGCCCCACTGTCAGTGTTCAAAGATATACTCTGTAGACAGGGATATATGCTGCTTAGACCAAACCCATTTATATTTCAGCTAGGGTTTTCTCTCCATTTTTTCCCCCACATCTACCCCTACCTCATGGCATAAGCAGAGCCTTTGTTGACCCTGTGCAGTCCCAGCATACCCGTGCTGGAGAAGCAAACTTCCTAGCCCACCTACAGGGGTTGCTATATTACCAGAGCCAACCACTAACCCTCCACTGCCATTGTGCACTACCTTCTGACAGCTGTTTACTGCCTTTCCTGTAGATTGATGTGGCAACTCAAGTCCAGTCCTGAATCTGGGTTGCATGTATGGTAGCGCAATGCGTTGCTGCTCAGTCACTGGTATGACCCAAATGCCGTGATTGTTTAAAGGGACACTGTCAACCCCCTTAGGGCTCAAAAAGTTCCTAGTTTAAAAAGCACATTTTATAATTGGTCACATTCTGTAGAGATTGTTTATGTAAATGATAGTTTGATTCAGATTCTTTTTTCTTTTAAAAAGTGAAAAACAACGGCCAGCCCCTCAGCGCAGTGGTAGTGCTACCGCTGGCGACGCTGGTGAACTGGGTTGAGGAACAAGCCCGGGGAGCTGGAGGACCGGCTGGGGGGAGAAGGCTGAGCATCTGTGGACTGCTCCCCTTCTCCAGGGAGGGAGGGGGAACAAGGCTCGGTGCTTGACTGACCCCAGGTGGGGGCCTGGGGTACAGCAAGTGCCTGGCCAATCCAGGAGGGTTGGGCATGCCAGATGTCGTCGGAGCTCTGCCTTGACATCTGGGCACATGGCACGCCCAGAGAAACAGGGAAAAACACCTCCATCACTCCGGGTAGAGGGAGCACCAGCACAGACCTCAATGGTCCCCTGCCTGTCCCACATGATGGCCCTGACGAAGTGACGTTAGCTCGGGGTGCTTGTGCCCCACCTCGTCCCTGCTTGGGGGGAAATCCAAGGCTATGGGGGGGGGACTGCCGCGGGGCTCCAGGCATGGAAGGAACCGGGGCAAATGTCAGGCGCTCCCGAAGAAGCAGAGCGTATGGGGCAGGGGAAGGCGGAAAATAGCAAGTACAAAAAAAAAAAAGTGAAAAACAGATGGCTCACCATACTAGTATTACCACACAAAAACACGTTTCTTAACATTCCCTTGATCAATTCCCAACGCATATTTACTGGATTTGGGAAAACCCCCAACAAAGTCTATCTAGTCATGATGCAGTGGGAGGAGAGAAGCCTATTGCATCATGAGTGGCTGCACTGTTTGGTGGTTTTCCTAATGTTCTGGAAGTCTGTAGTAAGAGTAGATGAAGGATTTAAAACAAAACAAGGTTGGGTATAATATATCTACACTATTTGCATGTATTTCAATTCTAACTAAAAGAGAAGCAGATAAAACAACAAGCAACATCAATGAATTTCAGACTATAAGCAATGATACAATGTGGGTTTCACCTAGAAAGAACATGCTGCAGAAAAGGTTGACTGTGTCCCTTTAAATGTTTATGGGGGGTGATGGCTGGGGAGATGGAGCAGGGATTGTGGGGTTCTGTGGGGCAGGAGAACTGTTCTGGAATTGGAGCCTTAGTGTGTTGCTATAGCACGTGACTGCAAGCAATAGGGTGCTTGTTTCCAGGTGAACCAAGCACCTTTGCAGTTTTTGAGATCCCAGAATTTGAGGACCAGGGAGCAGGAGGGTGGTGTCTGCAGGGGTGTCAACAGGGAGTCATCAGGTTGGCAGGGGACTTTGCATTAGGTAACTCCAAGGTGCGCCAAGGGCACTAGTTCCTCTTACCGAGAAAGTCATTCTGATTGTTGGGTATGACTATGGGGATAAAACTGTTGTTCTTATGTTTGGTTCATTCTTTCATAGCAAGTAACAGGTAGGATACTTTCTGTGGAGGAAGCTAGCTATAGAGAGTAAGAAACAAGTGGGGGGTCATAGCTGGCAGGTAAAATGGCTGCTGTTACCAGGTATCTTAGAACTCCTAGACAAACCTTATCTGGGTTAAGCCAACACTGGTATCTGTGGGGAAGGCAACTTCATCACTTCTGGTAGACAGCTGTGTAAGTGACCCCTAGGTCAACAGGCATGATAGAAGTGTAGGTGAGTCAGTGGTGGAGGACGTGGACAGCGGGGGGGAGGGAGCAGCCTGAAGGATGGGGGCCTACGTGGGATGCAACACCTGTGGAGCAGCCATTTTCAGTGAGGGCCTCTGGAGACAGAGGTGCTGCCCAGTAAGCAGTAGGTTTGCAGCAATCACAGTGGAACTATCAATGGTACTTCCAGGATGTAGCCTTCTCTGGAGCAGGTCCAAGTGAGAACTGGTAAGGCAACTACTACTCCTCTTCTGCAAAGGATGGTAAGGGCCCAGACTGGGATGGACTGTAGTTGCTGGTGAGGGGGGATGAAGGGCCCACTTGGGAAGATATGCCCCCCCGTTCAATCCCCTGTGTGACTCAGTAGGTCCAATCTCTGCAAGGAGGGTACCATAACCTGTTACCTCACAGATCACCAGGTCTTTTCTTAAGGTGACACCTGTAACAGGTTTATAGTTCAAAGGGAAGGTGAGATCTAGACAGTAACTCAGGACAGAGGACTCCATTGTTGGGGGGATGGAGGAGGTAGTGCATGTGGTGGCCAGGAAAGCACAATAATTATATGCCTTCCAGAAGCTTCAACTGAGAGGAGGGATTAACTCAGGATGTAGAGGATTGTCAGAAGCATGGAAGAGGGGATAAGCTGGATCTAATTGTACACCTAGGGAAGGAGGTGGCTGATAGGGAACTGGGGAGGAGATGAGAAGGAGAGCAGAGCAAGGGAGGTGTTGTTAATGGATGACTTTAACATACCAGATTTGGATTGAAGGATCCCAGTAGCACCAAATGCAAGAACTCAGCTGCTTATAAAAGATTTCCAGGAAGCATTCCTGTTATAGAGGGTTAAGGAGTCTATGAAGGAAGTAGTCATTCTATATTTAGTCTTCATGAAGAGGTACAGGACCCACTGGGAACCAGCTATCACCAGATAGCGAGGCTTAATATTGAATTAGATATGGAGAGAAAATGTCCCAGGAAAAACTGGAAGAGGTAAGGGTGGGAGGAGTGGGAACAGAAGTGAAAACTGATTAACAACTTGACAGGCCACCACTACTCCATCTCAAAGGATGCATAGAGTCCTGGTAGTGGGGTGGGCTGGACTGTAGTTGGCAGTGGGGGGGGGGGGCACTTAGGCAGAGGTGGGAGCCCTGAGATAGTAGCAGTGAACTGGTTTGCTCCACTGTGAGATTCTATAGGTCTCCTCAGTGAGGGAGCTGGAAATTGTTATTTCTCAGGATACCAGGTCTGTCCATAAGGTTACACTTGTGATGAACTCAAAGTCCAAAGGAAAGGTGAGGAATAAAAAGATACTATTGGTAGGGGACTCCATCATTAGGAACATGGAGAGGGTAATGGAAGTGGGGGGCTAGGGAAGGACAGTTAGGTGCCTTTCAGGGGCTTCGGCTCAGAGGGATTCACACAGGATGGAGAGGATTGTCATGGGCATGGATGAGGGGGAAGGATTCAATATCATTGTTCACCTAGGGTCTAATCATCTGACTAGCAGATCCTTAGGAGAGGGGAAGGATAGCTTCAGGAAGCTGGATGGAAGGTCCACACTAACAGCAACCTTAGTAACTTTTCTGATGTCCTACAAGTTTGGCTGAGGGGCGAGGGGAGGCCTTTTCTGATCACTTGCTTCAACTTATGACTGAAGGAGTGCTGCATATTGATGGATATTGACAAATTCAAACAAACTGATATGTTTGATCTGGTGTACTCCAGCAGGATAGTGGGACATTCCTTAAACCTCAAACTTGGTAAATTTAGCTGTACATACGAACATATGACATTTGCCAGCAGATAAAGGCCTAGTGGTCTATCGAGTCTGCTTGAATGTGCAGCTAGCACCCCTTATTTTGCAGCGGCCTCTCCTTCCTACCCTTCCCCTCCATTGACCCTTCCCCTTGCCCTGTCCCAGCCCCTTTTGAAGCAATCCACTGTTCTACTGGATACATCTTCTGCTGGTAACGCATTCCACCCAGCTACCACCCTCTCTGTAAAAAAGTGTCTCCTCATCTTCCTCCTGAACCTTCCTCCCTCCAGCCTCATATCATGGCCCTGGGTGTTCCTCCCCTCCTTTACTTTGAACAGCCCTTCTGTACCTGTCTTGTTTATTCCTTTCATGTACTTAAAGGTTTCAATCATGTCCCCCCTGTCCCTCCTCTCCTCTAGCGAGTACATGTTCAGCTCCCTGAGCCTCCTCTCATATGGCAAGTCCCCCAGCCTCTTGATCATCTTTGTTGCCCTGCGTTGCACCCTCTCCAGTAACTTAATCTCCCTCTTCAGATACGGACACCAGTACTGCACGCAGTACTCCAGATGCAGTCTAACCAATGACCTATACAGTGACAGAATCACTTCTCCCCCCTCGAGGAGATACCCCTTGCAATGCAACCCAGCATTTTGTTGGCCTTTGCAGCTGCCTTCCTACATTGTGCAGAGTTGTTAATTGACCCTGTAGCGAGCACCCCCAGATCCTTCTCCTCTGTCTTGGCTAGCTGCACTCCCCCCAGCTGGTAACTCCTCCTTGGGTTCTTCACCCCAAAATGCAGCACCTTGCACTTTTTGACATTAAACCCCAGTTGCCAGGTGTATGACCAGGTTTCCAGATCATCCTGCAACCCCTGCCATCCTTCTAGGTTGTTCACCACTGCACCCATCTTTGTGTTGTCAGCAAACAGACTGATCTTGTTCTTGATGTCCAGTGATATGTCTGCAATAAATATCCCAAACAACACTGGTCCCAACACTGAACCCAGTGGAACACCGCTCATCACTACCCTTGGGGATGAGAGGGCCCCACCCACCACCATCCTTTGTTGCCTTCCCTGAAGCCAGTTCCCTACCCATCTCACTAGCATTACACCTGCCCCTATGCCTTCTAACTTACTTCCCAGCCTCCCATGTGGCACCGAGTCGAATGCCTTACAGAAGTTCAGATACAGGACATCCACTGCATGGCCCCTGTCCAGTTGCCTAGTTATCCAGTCATAGAACTCCACCAGGTTGGTTTGGCAGGATCTGCCACATATGAAGCCATGCTGTCTGCTGTCCTGTAGTCTTTTGGCCTCCAGGAGGGATACCAGCCTCTCCTTCAGGCAAATGACCATCCAGCTGCGACGCAACAAACCTTCTCAATAACCTTACCTACAAAAGGCAGGTTAGAGACAGGCCTGTAGTTAGCCAGATAGTCCGGGTCCAAGGAGAGCTTTTTAAGAAGGGGCCGGATCACGGCTTCCTTCAAGGCATCAGGAAAGATCCCCTTCTCCAATGACAACCAGACTATCTTGGTGAGGACTGGGCCAATTTTATCCACACATCCTACTAAAAGGTGAGTGGGGCCTGGGTCCAAACTACAGTTGGCCGGTTGCAGCGACTGGATGATCATCACTATGTTGTTGATTGTAGGCAGGTCAAAGTCAGACCACACAAACTGGGTGTCTGACATCTCCTATCGACCACCACAACTCCTGTTTGAAAGAGTTAGGAGGAGATCGGACCTGATTGTGGCAACCTTGTCAGCGAAGAATCGAGCAAACTCCTCACACCGTTCCTGTGAAAACACTCTCTCTTGGGCTGAAGACAGATTAGATTGCACAATCTGTCCACGGTCCGAAAGAGCTGGGCTGGTCGATTCTGTGCAGCAGCAATTTCTCTGGACAGGAATTCTGCCTTCTTATGGGTAATTTCTGATTGATAGACCCGATAATGGTCCATTAAACTAAGCCTGTCACACTCCAGACCCGACTTCCACCAACATCTCTCAAGCCTTCTTCCCACTCTCCTCAACTCCCTCAAAGTCTCATCAAACCAAGGAGACTTGGGATGAAGGGTGAGGGGTTGAACACAAACAGGAGCAATGGAATCCAGGGCCCCTACTACCACCTCATTATAGGCAAGAACCAGGTCTCCAGGATCCATGCATTCACTCGCAAACTCAATAGGTCCAGCACCGCCATCAGGGCCCTCCGAACACCTCTCAGGTGGTACCGACCATTTCAGAGGGGCAACCTCCACGGGGTCCAAGAAACTGAACCAATGGTGTGATGGTCAGACCATCCGACTGGCTCCACCACCAAGTCGGATATCTCCATCCCCAGGAGGAATACCAAGTCCAATGAATGAACATCTATATGGGTCGAGGAAGGAAATAACCTGTTTGAAGCCCAGCGAATTCATCAGCTGGAGGAAGTCCTGATCAGACTGTGAGAGTTCATCGTTGACCCAGGCATTGAAATCCCCCAGGATCAGCCATCTGGAGGATCCCAATGTCATGTCGACAATGAAGTCTGCAACTTCCCGTAGGAAAACATTCCCATTACCTGGTGGACAGTAAACAAGAAGAATCCTGCACCCCACATACTCACCCACGATACATTCAAAGGAGTTGGTAATTCCTACTGGTACCTCCATCAGGCTCAGTTCCATTCTAAAACAGATTGCCACTCCCCCGCCCCTACGATCCAGCCTCGGACGGTGTATCACCGAGTACCCGGCTGGTACAGCTGAAGCCAAAATAGGGCCAGCATTATCATCCAGCCAGGTCTCGGTGATGCATGCCAGGTCTGATAACCCTACAAGATCAGCTATTATAGCAGTCTTGTTTTTAATGGACCTGGCATTACATAACACCGTCCGAGTAGGATGAGTTGCCGGTGAAGACTGAGCCACCTGCCTGCTACAGGCAGAGCCCTTGGGTATGGGAATCAGGCAGGGAGGACCCCTCTCCTGAACCCATTTCACCCCAGGGCATCTTCTTGTCCCCACTATCCCAATCCGTCCGCTCCTTTCCATTCCTCCTCCAGGCTCTGCCACCGCCTCCCTCCTCTCACAATCCCCAGGCTTACACCACCCATATACCTCCGGGATAGTGGGGACACCTAAAAGGTGGAGGTCCTTAAGCCGGAAGGGGGAATAATGCCTGACCATCTGAACAACTTCCCAACACATCTTCACACATTCAGAGCACCCACAATAAATTCACACCAACAACACAACACTACACACCCAATCACTCAGCTTTCAATCATACACCACACACCAAACAATAATAAATAAACACAAAATAAACAAAACAGAGCAGATTATAAATTACAGCATGGGTTCAAGGAAGAGATTGCCACAGTTCTCCCCAGCAAACAGTTTATGACTTCTGGGAGCTCTCACCTCACCAGAGAAAATGTCCCCCCCCCCCCCACCAATCTCTCACTTTGGCTGGGGGCACAATATATCACTCAAATAATCTGTAAAAATAGGACACTCTCACTGTCCATAATATGTCCTTTAAACTGTCTACAAATGAGCAGAACACTCTCACTGTCCACCAGGCAAGAGAATAGGAGAAGGTCTGACCTATGCACTGAAACAGTCTCCTGGGCTGTGGGCATCAATCACTTCTCGGCAGATCACTCTCTCTGTCACCGATTCTAGGCCCAAAAAATCAGTGGGCCTCCAAACTAAACTCTGCTTCTTTGCTCCTCTTCTGGTCATCTGATCTTCTCCAAACCAGCAACTACCAAACCATCCCCCTAGGAGAAGAACACTGATGGGGGATCTAAGCATAATAGATCCAGGTGAGGGACAGGCTCTTCAGCCCCCCCAGGATCAACAAGGATCACGGACTAGCTGTTCGTCTTCCGACGACCGCAGGTCTGGTCCTCCACACTATCAAACCCTCCAGCAGTGCCCCCCCAGGTTCGGGTTGGGGTAATAGGGTCAGTAATAGAGTCACCAGGCTTCTCAGAGAATGAGAGAAAAAATCGAGAGATCAGCCAGTCAGCCGATTCAGCAGAATCGGAACAGCAGGAACAGCCCCAACAACCACCGAAACTCCATGGAAGCCCAATAGCCCAGTCCCAACACAGTACCTCCACTCTGTTGCCAAACCACAGTTCCACTTTGATTCAGCAGCCAAAAAGCAGCAGGACATGACCGCGGCTCCTCCTCTCCACTCCTGAAGGATACCACACCTCGGATCACAAAGCAGCTCCCCCACAATCTCCTCGTCTTCGAGCCTGGTTTAGGCAAGAATCACCAATGCAAATCAGGATACAACTCAGGGTGAGTGTTAGCAAAAATTAGCACAAAAATAAGAGGACTAACTTATGCAATCCTCACAGTATGCGGCAGCCAGATTTACCGCGTTTACAGCTGTTAGGTGTCGGCAACACAAAACAAAAATGAAAATCAAACGAAAAGACAATCCTAACACTGAAAACTTCACTTCTTCCTCCCTAACTAACTGCTCTAACAAAAAATGTACAAAATTAACAAAAATGTGCTCTCTAAAATTGACAAAAGTGTGCTCTCTAAAAATGTGTGGAGACAGTATAGCCCAGCGTGTCCACCATCTTTCTCTTTCATGAAAGAGATGCAGAGAGGGCCACAACAGAGGATTATGATGATGTAGGGAGAAAGCTATAGAGGCAGATGGCTGTTAAAGGAACTCTAAGGGATAAAGATCATATATTCATGCAAATTTACTTAGTAATAAATAATAGGGAGGAGAATATACAAAATAAAAATGGAATGCAGGCAGAATTGTACTGAATTATTACGTTTTTTAAAGGTTTTCTTTGAGGCATCAGTAGCTCTTTAATACATGTTTACACAGCATCCTCTGCATATAGAGCATTCGGTGGGGGGACTTGATGGACCTAGAGTCCGTTCTGCCCTTAAATTACTATGTTACTATCTTATTCTACTACCTTGTTTAGAACTAAAGCTGAGGAGTGAGAATAATGTAACAAAAGGTTATGGTAAGCAACTGGGGGGAGCAGATTAGGTTTTATAAAGTTTGAGATGATTGCAATGGGATTCTGAATCTGTCTGTTTTATAATCCTTTTTTAACTTATGTATTTTTTTTAATTTGGAATGATTAAAAACAAATTTTTGTCCATCTAGAGAACAATCAACAGACATAATTAGAAAGACAAAAAAAATAATTCATTATTAACAAGGTTTCCGTTAGTACCCCTAGATTTTGTAATAGAATATCGGGAATTACACAAGCAGCCAAGTGAAGTTAATTTAATAAAATCCAATAGATATGCATATTTTAAACCCAGATGAACATGTCTGAACAATCCACTGAAGCTTAGAAAATAAATCAAATCCCAGCCCTTCTTAGGCATGCAATTACTTCTAGGTAACACTTAACAAAGGTGTATTAAGAATATATTGAAATGTTAAACAGCACAACACAGTTCAGAGCAACTATTTACTTGGTAAAATTAAGTAACCAGTCATCAGAATGCTAGGTACTAAAAGCCCTTCACATGGGAGTGGAACCAGCCAGGGTTGTAGAAAGTGTTCAGTGTCCAGAAAGTGTCCAGGCATTTGGGTGTAGGCAGGAAGGTCCTCTCAGGCACTACAGCTGCATTACCTAAAACATTTCTCTTAGGCTGTCAACTGCAATATTTAGAATTGAGCAGCAAAGTAAATTTACACAGAAAGTCAGACACAGGGATTCTTCATTTCAGGGGCACATATGCAGGGTATCTTGGCTAGGACACCCACTTTCACACTACAGTTACCCGTCTTCTTCCTCAAAGGCATAACACAGCATCGGACATAAAGATCATATAAACCTGTTGGCTATGTGCCATGGTAATACAGCTTCTCACCCTCCTTACTCCAGATATAGAGGCTTCTCTGATTCCTTTTCTGTGGAGGTGTGCTGCTATTTCTTATGCCATTGACCTCAGGGTCCCCATACACCTGACCCTCAGTCCCAGCTCCCAGAAAGACAGACCTTCTTGGAACCTCCCCCCCTTAGCAACAAAAACATACCTGACTGGTAGAGGTCAGAACACATGTGTGCCCCCCCCCAACCAGAAAAATGTGTCGGCTGCAACTGGAAGGTTTCTCCTTGATATCCCTTCCACTAAATCGTATATTCCTATAGAACACCTACTCCATCTTCCACGGCACCTATGGCAAACCCATAAAGGCCTTGAGAAGCTTCCTTGAGGAGAGCCCCTCACCTCTCCAGCCACTTCTCCTGGATCAGTGGGATCATAAGACTACCTTCAAACTCTTTTTTCCTCCATATTCTTGTCTACCCCCCCTGAGGAAGTAGTACCCTTCCCTGCCCTAAGGGCAGAGAACCAAGACTCCTCTGACTGTGGTCTCTATCCAACTTCTAGATCCTTCCAGAACTAAACTCACTCTTTACGTCCAGTCTCTGTTCTTTATGGGGGAAGGGTGGTGGTGGTGGGGGAGCATGTATGCTGTTTTGCCCTTTGTCTATAGCATTTAAACTGACATGTGGCCTGCCAGTTATGCCCCTCAACAATCTGGCTGCAGATGTGCTGCAGCCTGGAATCTTTCAGACTGAAAACTTTTTTATACACTTCTTTAACTCTTTCATTACTGGACCCAAACTGGGCAAAAGGTGAGAGGCTAATTACAGTTATGATCAGTAATAAATGAAATATTATAACATAGGTACCGTTGCAAAGCAAACCTATTAGGCATGTGGAAGTAAGACAACATTGCAAAGCCAAATAAGAGAGATCCCAAGTAGCGAACCTCTATAAACAGGTATGTTTTTGCATGGCATATTTATTTCATATCTTCTTGCAAACAACAAGGAAGCACGGACGTGATGGACCTGGAGTTCCTTCTGACTGTAAATTGCCATATTCGTTTATATAGAGCTCCTCTAAAAAAATGCTTGGAGCACTGTACAAGATAAAACAATCCCCCCAACCTCCCCCCCCTACATGTTTTTCAAATTATATCCCAGTAAAAATAACAGATTCAATAATGCTAAACTCTAACATGGAAAGCATCAAATCTTGAAGACCAAGGAGAACATATAGGTTCCAGGCGTGGATTTAAAAGCAGCAACAGACAGCATACGTGAAGAACAGAAAGAAGAGTATTTCACAGAATGAGGGCTCTGACAGCAAGAGCCCTGCCTCCTACTGTTTTAAGGTGACATTTTGGCAATGATAGCCTCTGCATTTGATAACCTCAAAGATCTAGGCAGAACATATTCTACTAGAAGATCACAGGTACTTGGGACCAGGTCCATACAAAAAAGTTTTCAAGTTCAGCAACAGGAAGTATTCAAATGGATAACAGTATCCCGAAAATTTCATAAAGTCATGCAAGACCATTGAAAATTAACTGAACTCATTCCACTATTGCCGTGCACTGCAAACTGACACCTAATTTAAAACTCTGGCAGTACAAGAAAGAGACCCATGTTAGGTTCAGCTAGCTTTTAAACTAAAAACATACAGTTCAGTCGGCTGAATCCTCCTGGTCCAAATTGATGTCATGCCTTTGCCATCTTTGCAGCCCATTTCCCTTCATCCTGAATGTCAGAGAGAAGAAAGACATTACTGTCATGGACAATACAAAGATGGGCAGTAAACAGCATATAATAAGGAAAGCTATGCTCTTTTAACACTCATCTCAAAACAGATATCAGAGGAGACTGTACAGTGGCTCCATCACAGAGGTTTGGATCATGGTGTTTTGCAAGACCCAGAATCTGGTCTTGGGAACCGACACTACCGAATCCATTAACATAATATGTGGGAACTTCATGTTTCATTTGGGGCTTGATGCAATAGGCATAAAAATTGGAAAGTCTGATGGGTGCTCCTGCAAAGTAAACATTTCCTGCAGTCATTCATGAAGAAAAAGGATGGCAGAGACCCCTAGTCTCTCTCTGGTAGGGCTAGGATTCTAATATTCATGCTTTCAACATTATTACCCAAGATCTCATGATGGGGCTACATGTGTTGTTGTGATTCCTTAGCTTACTGTGCCGATACACGCTGGGACCTTTCTGAATGCTGTTTCAAGTCCTCCATGTCCATTTTTAGCACCTCAACCGAGGTCTCCACTGTGGACGTATGGCTGGTGAAAGCATCAAACTTTCTGTTCCTAGCCATCCTGGAGCCCAACAGCTGCTTCATTTCGTACCCCATGATTGCACTGTTTTCTCTTGGCCCTCCCCAACTGGGGCACAGTGTTGAATAGCTCATGTGGTGAGACCTGGCACGGCAGTCTTGCTGGAGTCTTTATGTCCATTTCTTGAGCTCTGACCATGATTAGGTTTGCTCATTATACTTACAAAAATCAGCTGCACTAGAAAATATCTGAACAACAAAGAGCTGTAGAAGTAAAAGCAAGTTTTGAAGATAAACTAATAAAATGATCATGAAGCTGAAGTCTGATGCATCTCTACTGCTCAGGTTCCACAGTACCCCCTTGCATCTTAGATTCTTGTTTTCCTATGCTATTCATATATCAGTTGTTTGAAGCAGGATAGCAAATGCTGCATCTCTTTTTTAGGGACGTTCCAGGGAAACAACAGGAGGGAAAAGACAGACATAACATTATTACAGTGATTATGAGGCTATGGAATGTACAGCGTAAGGGCCTGATCCTCAAAGATGGCCAAAGGCACGTATCAGGGAACATATTCCATTCACTGCATAGCCACATGAGTAATGGCATACATATCCCCATGGAATGTCAGCAGGGTGAAGCAGGGCCAGGCAGCAGGCATACAATCAGATGCCCTGGCTGGCACTACAGTGGATCCCCTGCTCTTCACAGAGCAGGGGACTGTGGGAAACCATATCCCTTTAAAAGAAGTTTAGGTATATTGTGCAAAATATATATCTGAAGAACTTGGCCCCATCCCCTCCATGACAGCTGGGTGGGCTGGAGGCAACATGTTGGGAGACTAATCATGCCCCAGGAAGGCCCAGAGAGTGCCAAGATGAAGTTATGCAGTGGGAGGATGGCCACTGCTGCAAGGTCCTCCCTTGCATAATGCAGCTGCCCTCTGCACCCTGTTCCCCAGAGTGGAAAAGTTCAGCAGAATCATACAAAAATGCATTCACACCTTCACGCCCTTATTGCTGCTCCCAGTTTGGCTGTCAGCATAGATGCTGTGCTGGAGCAAGACTGGGTGCGGAGAGGTTTTACAAACAAATTCCCTGTTCCTGCAGAGTGCCCCACATGTACTTAGGGGGCACCCTGTAGCTGCAAAAGCCCATCAACACCTGCGGGGGTTGAATTCTGTGGATTGAGCTCAGTGTAAATCTAATGACAAGTAACTAAAGCCTGGTCTTCCAAAATGCAATATCATTATTACCCGAATCCAGTTATAGGATGAGGCAAGCAGCAGTTGATCTCAAGCAACATCAGAGAGAAACAGCTGTTACGCTCCAATGCCAAAAAGAAAAAAATATAATTTAACAGCACATCATACCCATTCTACAGCTGCATATGGTATAATAAATTTTATTTATATTGCCCAATTTATAGAAGAATTTCATAGAAAGGAGTTTCAATTAAATAATAACATAGTAATAAAACAGACACTAAACAACACCTGCACTTATAAAAAGGCTTGGCAACTAGAAAACTCTACAGATGCGTTCTTATTCTTTTCAAATACTGCTGCGATATATGTCTAAAGGCAAGGAACTTGGTTTTATGTAGTGTTTTACATACACACTGTATCCCAAAGAACTTTACAAACCATGAAAAGATGCATCAGTCATTTGGTGTATGCAGTGGAATTATGTGATATTGAAGGAGGTTAAGTGGAGAAAGAATGAGCAAGTTGACTGAGGTTCAAGGGATTGATAAAGCTGGGGAGTGGCAGTGACATATTTTTAAACAGCAGACTGAGACAATTGTGAGATAACTGCAAAGTATATTTTTCAGGCTTTGCCTATGGTTTGGTGGGCAGTGAGTGTGTCCTTGAGTGTGTCCTTCCCACTGAATCCTCTGTAAAACCCCTCCCCACGTTTCTGCTAGAGGTGGGGAAGCCAGAGAAAGCTTGAACCTGTCTTGAACATAGTGCTTGGCTTGGTATGACTCGATGTCTGGAAACAATTGAGAGCCAAGGGCAAGCTGAGCCAGCTATGATCAAAGCAAGCATTTTTGTAAGCCTGAGCAGTTAGTGTGGTGGTTGAAACATTTAACTGCTCTTGTAGCCATGATTCACCTTGTGTTTTGGCGCATAGAGTTAAGTCATACCCCTGGCTTGGCTCTGGCGTGGCTCTAGGTGGCAAATTCCTAGCTTGCCCACCTTTACTTTCTGCCACCTGCTGTTAGAGTTTGGTTGCCTGATGCTGCTCTGGCCATGCTTTGGGCTGTATTTGTGTTTTTTGGACTCCTGCCTGCATATGCTTCCTTACCTACAGTAGCTCTAGCAGTGAGGATTTCTGCTTTCAGATGTTTGTTTCCCTCACTGCTTTTCCTGGTCTGTCTGCACTGGGGCACTTTTTGGTTGGGCGCACTGCCATCTTGGCAGTCCCAGATGGTGATCCAATGACCCTTCGTTCTCCTGCTGGCTGGGCCTGTGACATTGCTCACTGTCGTGAGAGTTCCACACCGCATGATGACAGTTCTTCTCCTGCTGCTTGCATACTGTGAGTTCACCCCCTTCATCAGCATAACGTCTGTGCTCGTTACATTCTGGCACAGTCATCAAACACCCATAGCATTCATGGAAGTGGTTCCTTGGAACCACTCTTTCAGTCCTCACCTAGCACCATCTGTGCATTCCATACCAGATCCACTGTCTCCTTACTTCTCAAAATGATGCTCGTGGCCCACTTTTACCAGGACAGCAGAATTAAATTGGGGTCCCTCTACTGGCCATTCAGTGCGGGACTCATAGCCCACTTGTTCCTGGATTGCAGCATTTTTTGAGCTCCCTCTACTATCCATTCCTAGCCAAACATGTTTGCCTCCTCAGCAGAATTGGAGCACCCAGTCTGCGACCACAATGACAATAGGTCAACTCATTCTGGCTGTGTCCACCCATAAGGCCGACTGTCAGATTCCTCCATCAGTGCCTCTGTTTAAGGAATGGCCCATAACTGAATTGATGGCTGCTTTCTGCTTTAAATATCCCCTTTCTGCTTTGACCAAGCAAAAGCAGATTTTCAATATATATGTCTCTGCTTTATAAGTTAACATACCAGATGACGTCATCACCTTGGTCCAATGACATCTAATCCTATTGATGAACTCCTGAGATTCATTTTCCTCCATACAATCTTATGTCTCCAATTTGAAAGCTAAAATAGCTCCATTGCATTCCTGTGTCCTTGCTGCAGAACCTCGTGTGCCAGCTCCAGCACCTCCATGCCTGCCTTACCCATTTCTGTAAATCCTACACACATGCTATTTAAGCCCGACATGAGAAGCTCTATTCCATCCACCATGTCAGGTTCATCCAATCCATCTGCCAACCCTATACTATTACCTAATCCTCTGGCAAATAAGACCCTTCCTGCTGCACCTGCATCTTTGGATTTTCGAGCCTGCTCCTCAAGGTAATACAATTCTCTTATCTCCTTATATGCTATCTTCAGATGCTGCCTCAACAACTACTGCTTACCTACCCACTACATCTCCACCTAACCCAGCCCCTTGATTGTCTCCACCTATAACCACCTCTTTTTTCTGCTAATCCACTACCTTTCTTACCCTCAGACTCCTAACATATATGTCCCCCAGCTCATCTACCATAGCACCCCTCCTAGAATAGCTGCAGTCCTGTACCCCTACCCTCCATATCTGCCCCTTAAGTCTGTATATGTCCTGACCAATGATATGTTATGCTGTTTGAAAATGTTTTAATATGCTGGCTGTTTCAGAATGTTTTAATTCCCCTTCTCATACCATGCTCCCTAACCTTGTTAACCCTATACCTGAAATACTTGTTAATGCTCTGTGTATTTTTTTTTCTATTTCTGTATAACTATGTCTGTTTATTATCTGTACATAAAAGTGTTATGCTTGACCTTGTGTAATGCAAGTCCACCTCGTAAATTAGCCTGCTCAATGGTGTTCGCCTGGATAAATAAAGACTTGATTGATTGATTGAACTACTCAGTCAGCCTGTCTGGGGCACTTGATTCCTCCACAGTTAAGAAACGAGATAATAGATGGGAAAGATGTAAACTTTGTAGCTTTTTTTATTTCTTTGCATGACACTGTGGAGAAGAGAATTATATCTTGCGGAGAGGTTTCCGTCATATCAAAAGCCAAAAATATATATCTATTTAAAGAGTTGATGATACCGGAGTTTGCGGCTTACTTTAGTATCTATTGGGATGTTATATGTAAAGCATTCACAACTGGTTGGGAGGCATTAAACTCCTATCTCTATATTGTGGATGATTTAACCACTCATTATGGTGGCATCCTACCATAAGCCTTTTCATCCAAAGCTACTGTCCTTTTTCAACATTTCGTCATTTGGCTTAATTTATTCCAGTTGGGCAACAACTTGTTCTTAAGGCATCCAGCCTGGCAAGAAGGCATAGTTTGCAACACTTGTAACTCTCTCTAATACCAGGCATTGCTATGCCCTATAATTACTCAAGATTGTACTTCTTTAGCATCAGAGCTGAAATGATCTCCTCACACTGTATTCCTCTGTCCTTGGAATTTCATGGCATTCTATAGCCATTAGATACTTTTGGCTTTTTGTTATCAGATTCACAATAATTTTAATGAGACATATTTTATAGCTCCTTATGCAGGTATCTTCACCTTTACAGTTGTCATGATCAAGCCCATACTCCTTCATTGTTACCATGAAAATTACCTTTTCTTCACCCTTCCAAACTTATAGAAGTAGACTTCCTGGTTGCTCTTCTGTCAGCTCATCAAAATCCTGATTGTCACTCTTATATGCTTATTGCATGGTTTCCATACCCAAATTCTTCCTCAATCTTCCTTTGTTTACAACAATTCAAACCTGCTACCACCAGTCTGTAAACATTATCTGCTATTATCTGCTCATCTCAGTAAGAAACTAAACAAAGAGTTCATCATAGGCCCATTTCAGAGTCCTCCATTCCCCATGTATGGCGCAAGCCCAATAGGCGTTGCTACTTGGAAGTATTTTGGCAAAAAGAGCCTTTTTGACTTGTCCATTCCTCACACATCTCATATACACAGTGTGAATGTGCTGACACCATTCAAGGATAACTCTTTGGTTTACTCATGAATAGATGATGCCATTTTCTTCATTTACCTTGCAGGTCATTGAGCTTTCCTTTCCAAAGCCAACATTTTGGATACCTGTAAGATTGTCTCTATATAGGCTTTTTTAAGTCAGCTACATTGTATAGTATAAAATGAAATCAGAAATATTACTTTTCCATGCAGCTGGCCTTTGGTTGTAAAAGTAGCTGCAACATTTTTGACTTAATTTCCAAAGCCTTGGTTTAGATTCTGCTAAATGTCTCCAAAACGCCTTTTGTTCTTTATTTGCATGATGATTTTTTTGTTGCTCAATAATCCATTAACACCTCCCACCTTGGGTATAATGTGCTTAGTGGAACTGTTCAGCCAGATGGCATACCAATAGATACCAGGAAAACAATTTGTCCATCCACCAGATTGAAAGCTTTGGAGTGATTTTGTATTCTCAGTTGATACACCAAAATGGGACAAAGAGCTTTCTCAGTGACAGGCCCCTCACTTTGGAATGATCTCCCCCACTCCTTCGTTCCCCTGACCCCCCCAAACCTAAATGCACTGATAAAAGCTTATTTCCTGTCCTCCTCAGCCTGCATCTGTCCACTGGCAGCTACCCCTGTTGTTCCTCCTATGCTGCCTCCCCTACTTCCTCCTCCCATTAGAGCTCCCACCCACTGCCCTGAATACAGACCCCCCCCAACTGCCTTTCTACTCTGGTCAGCTGCTGATTACCTACCAGAACCCAACCCCTTTTTGACTATATGTGTTACATCTGAGGTTTGCCATCAATCCTTGTTTATCTCAAAATTCCTGCCTGTGTTGCTACATTTGCCTTGTACTATGTCTGTTAAGAACCATTTCCAATGCTCACCTTATTAGATGTGCCTGGCACTGTCTATTGTATTTCCCCCCTCACTACTGCATTATCTGCTGATTTGTTTTTCTGCTTGTTATGATCCCTGTCTGATTTGTTGCTGTTTGTACTGAATGTTGTTGTCTACCTCTTTTTGTGCCTGAAAAAGGTCTTCAGATCAGTGTACCAACCCAGATAACAAATGAATAAATGAATAAATAAATAAATACATACAGGCTTGACTTTTCTTGGACAAATTAAGCCACATCCTGGGATATCTGCATATTTATTCTGCTGCTAAATTCTGTTTGAAGCATGAACTGCTTTCTCTTCTAGGTTGCTGAAATTGTGCCATGTGGATAATTTCTCAAGGCCACTCATTTATTTTATATCTCCTTCAGTCGACAGCTGAGATCTCTTCTTTGGCTCATCATGTCACCATATTTACTTTTGCATGTTCTGATCTGGCCATTTGTACCTTTTTCCTTACCTCTTGGAATGGCACTTCTTTCCTTTAGGATAGCCACCAACTTCTTTCCTGAAATATTCTCTGATTCATCACCTCAACGTAAATTTGTTACATTCTTCAATGGTCAGTAGTTTGCAGAGAACTGGCTATCTGAACTCCTAGCCATTCCTTTCTTCAAGCTGACATCCACACTGTATGAGATATATCCAATTGTCATGGCTGCTAAATTGTGTGGACTTCCTTGGCCAAAATCAAAAAGTTACCATTTTCTGTGATAAGACAATAGAGCTTCCTCTAAGTATGATATCCTAAAGCCCTTAAATCTTAGCAACCTTCAAATAACCTCTCCTGCATGCTACACCCTCTATTTAAAACAATCTAAAATGGATCCAACTAAAAAGGTATTGTTGTTCAGTATTTCAAAACTGATAATGACCCGAATCCTTCAGCCACTTTTGACAAGTATACATCCCTTAAACAGCCAACCCACTGCCCTCAACCTTTATTCACTCCTGACAAAGGTTGCACTGTGGCTACTGCCGGGTTTATCCAGCATTTGAGAATTCTTCTGTCCAGCCTAAGTTACGATTCTAACCACTACTCTAGGCATTCTTTCTAAACTGGTGCTGCATCACCTGCCTCTAAAAAACAAATATCTCAGCATATCATCAGGAAACTGGGATGCTGAACTTTGAATACATCATAAGAATTACCTTCAGCTCAACAAACCTTATTCTTCTAAGCCAGAAGAGATAGCAGCCTATAGCCTGATCCCCAGAGGTTTACTCCACCTGGAAGATTTTCCTCTCCTTCATGCTAAAGGCTTATTAATATTCTGAAGGTAGGAGAAAAGAGAAACAGAGATTTTACTGATTTTTGGGGAAAGAATGGTTACATTTGTTTCCTTTTGTTGTAGGGTCAGGCCCTTCTAGCACCGCACAGTGAGGATGGAGACCCCCACTAGTACCCAGAGAGTTGTAGTCAAATAGTCCTCAAATATCACATATAGTTGCATAAGTGCTGTGTGCAAGTCTGATGATCCAATAAATTTTACAGGCTCTGCCTGGGGTTTGGTGGGGGCAGCCGGGTTGTCTCTCCCACCAGATCCTCAATAAACTCTCTCTTACCTTTCTGCCTTTTGCTCATTGTATTGATTTCTGCTCCTTCTCATCTAGCTGTCTCATTGAGGTAAGGGGAAGAATGTGTCCCTTTGTTTCCATAAGCTGGAGAGCTGGGCCCCTTTAGCACCTCACAAGGGTTGAAACTCCCACTAGTACTAGTAGAGTTTAAGTCAAATAATCATCAAATATTATGTACAGTCTCATAAGCCCTTCACAAAAGCCTGATTTTTTAGTGAACCATAGAGTAAGTTAATAAAGCTTGGTGGAGATTTCTGCATAGATATATTCTGGAAAAGGGGATTGCAGGGGTCATTCAGTTGCTGCCTGGTGGTAGTGAATTACTCTGCTATGCTTCTGACCAGGATTTGGAGAGAACTCGGTAGGATGATGCTTAGGTGGCCAGCTGATGACAGTGCTGCCAACGGTAGTGCTTGCCAGCATAGGGAGGGCTGGTGCCATGATCTGACTCTGCAACTATTGCCAGAAAAGGGCCAATGATTTTGCCCTCCTGCCATGTGGATCATAATGTGCACTTGTTTGCCTCTGTTCAGTAGCATCTAAGGAGGTTCAGTGGTTATCAAGGCAGAAAACCACAAAACCACAAACTAAATATGAGCGACTGTCTACAGGATGGTTTCTTGCACTCTCAATGATCCCTGTTGGAAGGATAGCAATGGGGGGAGAGTAGCAGCTGACAGGAATATGGCTAGGAATTAAGTACCAGGACCCAAGGGCTTGTCAAACAGTAACTGTTGGATAAAAAATAAAAATAAAAAAAGAGTGGATTGCTATGAAGTACATTAATTAAAAATACAGAGCTTTGTGGGAGGAGGGGTGAACATAGACAAGCAATTGATTTATTGTTCATTCTAAGTGTGTTAGTAACATAAAAAAAAGTGACTGACAGAAAAGACCTGAACAGTTCATCTGGTCCATCCCAAGATTCCCTATCTGGAGATGCTCTATTCTGCATTCTGTCTTCCACATGCACAACCTTTTTTGTGGGGTAGTCCGTTTTAGTTTTTGTAGAAGGCAATAACAAATAATCATTCTTGTGATGGTTTATCAATAAACCCACCATTGGAAACATTACCCCTAAGTGAAAATGTTTAATTATAATGATTTAATGAAGACTTCACACAAATGGTGATGACAGAATCACAGCTGTAACCCTTAATGTTGTGGGGTACAGTCAGCATGCAGCTAGCCAAGAAGGAAGGAGGGTGGGTTGCTGTATGCTGGCTGCTGCAGAATTGTGTCCACTGTGGAGTTGAAGAGAGGTGTAAGAGGATGTGTACATTTAAAATTTAAGAGATAACTTCTGTAGGGTATTAAAGTTTTCTAGTTGCACTCACCTCTCTGGGTTGAGGGTAGAGGTTGCTGGATTCTGAGCTGAACTGTCAAGGGTACAGAGAACCTTCTGCTTTACCCAGGTGTCCCCAAATCTGCCACTGCTCCCTCAGAGGATACCGAGATAGCAGAAGAGCCATTGGACCTTGGTGGGCTCTGGGAGGGTGGGGTTGGCAGAAGGGAACACACTCCTCAGCCTATACCACTACACAATTCCTTTACTGTACTGGTGGGACAGGGCAGCTGGGAGAAGGCACCTGCAGTAGCGGGGAGGGAGGAAATGGGAGGTCCTCAGAAGGAAGGGCCCCAAGGAGGGTGGAAGAAGCCCCCAGCCAAGGAGAAAGCAGCAGCTGGTGGAGGACTCTGTCATCTAGGGGGATAGACTTGGGAGCTGGAGGAGGAAGGGAGAAGGAGGTTAAGTGCCTCCGTGGTGCTTCGGCTTGGAGGGATGGAGAACAGATCCAGAAGATCACTAGGGAGGCAGGAGATGAGAGGGAGCTAGATGTCATTGTCCACCTAGTCATGAATGACCTGGCAAGGGATAGGGTAGGGGTAGTGCAGGGTACGTTCATGCATGGTGACGTGTGATGAGATGTTACCTGTATACACTGAGAAGAGGAAAAGGCACTCTGCACCACGGCTTTCAACAATTGGTTGAAGGCATGGTACACATAGGAGGGATAGAGCTACATTGGAAACTGGGGACCAGCTAGGAAGGATATGAGCTGCTAAATGGGAGACAGCATGTATCCTTCCAGGAGGGGGGCCACAGTCCTTAGTTATCATAGTGCATAGATAAAGCTGTAAAGGTAGTGTGGACATGTGATTAGTCCTGCTGTCGCACATGACATCCATCCAGTCACTGACTATAACTTTGAGCAATTTATTTGTTTTTTCTAATCTCCGTGTTTCAATCCTCAACTGTAAAATTAGGTTAAAGCATGACTTGCAGAAAATGTTCTGTAACTAAGTTTGCTACTCTGGACACTATCCTGTAAATAAGTGAGTTACCCTGGATGAATGCATTATAAATAAAAAAATAATTAAAAAAAAACACATTGGAATTTTACTAACATCTCTAACAACAAAATCAATATTTGCTGGTTATTCATTTTACGTGTATGTGCTTATCAAGAGGTAAACAAGAGGGCAGCACTGCAGATCAAATGATTCCAGGCTAAAGGGAAAGAAACAGTTTATTTTTTGTAAATAATTCAGGATAATAAGCACTGTGGTTTTTCTGCAGGTTTTAACGGACACTTTTTTCTATTTCATGTTTGAGCAGTGCAAAACCTTCAGTTCTTTCACTGGTTGCTACATTTGACAACTGAGTGCATGAAATTACCTTTCCAAAAGAGAGTATATTGCCTTTGAAATACATTTATTCCATTTATAACATATTTTATATGTTCACACTTTGCTGGAAACAAAGATTTTCTACTGAACAGTATATGTTGAAAGTGTGACTCCTTCAAGATTGACAGACAGACATAGGAACATAGAAAATGCAAGACTGACATATTTTCACAAACGTAAACATCACATATGTAAATATGACATTGCGTTTTTATAGGGGGTACAGATAGACAGACAGACAGACAGACAGACAGACCGACCTATTACACACAGACAGACAGATATTACACACACAGACACACACCAGCCCCACATCTTGGTGAATAAACTGATATCAGTGTCAGATCCCGGAATTTACAGAAGGGGGACCACTTGTCCTGGAAAACCAAACCTCTCTAGGGGGGTCTGGGGGCATTCCCCCCAGGAAATTTTGAAAATGTAATGTGTGAAATGGTGCATGCCAACAGGTCCACCCCCGTGTGGAGCTTCATGATCAGCCAGGGAATCGGGTGTGTAGGGGAGGACATATGTGCATTATGGATGCGCACAGGCACCGGGCAGGTGCAGCACGTAGCCCACCCTCTGCACCTTCTTGAATAGACCCAATAGTGCATAGATAAACTTGTAAAGGTAGTGTAGTCTTGTGATTAGCCCTGCTGTCAAAAAGGAGATCCTTCCAGTCACTGGCCCAGATATTCAAAGCTTTGCGTTATGCGCAAACCTTTTGCATGGATTTAGCGTGGGATTAGCGTGGGTCTGCTATATTCAAAAGGCCAAATAGCGCACTCAAACTGCATTAGCGCTGGGCAAACCATAATTATATGCAAGGGGCAAACTGAACATGAATACAGGTGCTATGGGATATTCAGTGACTAGCGCTGCGCTAAGGTGTTTAGCATGACTTAGTGCGACCCTTTGCGCAGTACAAATTACTGCCCAGGAAAAGCTGGTCTTAACTCTGGGCAAACAGCTTTGCATGACATTGTGGCCTTGCGTGGCTTTAGCACAGCCTTGAGTGACCCTAACATATGACTATGACACAGAGAAAAAGCCAGAAATGGAGGAAACATGCTGCTCACTGATGGCACCACAATGATGCCAACTGCTGCCACCAGTCTCAGCCATGGTAGTGTGGCTATACAGCACACACCTGCAGACCATATGTCTGTGGTGACCAACAGATGCCAGCACACACATGCAGCACTGTGGGCATGGTGGGTGCTGAGAGGAGGGTGTACGGGTGGCCAGGCCTCACCACAGACTGGGAGCGGCCCCAAAGCTGGGACACTGCACACAGTGCACATGGGCCAATATTGGGAATACCCCAATACCAGTGTGCCTGTCCGATCGTACATGCCCCCCCCAGTCACATACTGCACAGCTGTACATACACCACAGTACACACAGCTGGCCATGTCTATGTCACTATGAGCATCCCATGCCAGAGGTGCAGCATCTGTGGGTCACACAACAGTGTGACAGTAATGTCCACTGGTAATACACACCTGCAGGGTGGGCTTGTCACTGTGTACAATGAAGTGGTCATCACTGCCCCACACACCATAGGCATTGCTGTGTCCCTCACACTACTGGCGCCCTTGCTACTGTGGTGTCTGCTGTGCACTGTAGCATGCCCTACAGTGTGACAGTTGATTGCATCACCACCACCACCACCTGTGCCTATGCGGTGTTGTTCCCTGGGGTACACAATGCTATGCTGTACTGCATACGTGTAGCCTGCAGCAACCATCATGCACCGTCAGACTGACTTACAGGTGGAGTTGCGGCCAGATCTGGCCAGCCCCTGTAAGTCCAGACTGGCCTGCAGGTGGAGCTGTGGGACCCTGCAGTAATGCTGGGCAAACTGCATGCAAATCAGGGCATAATGAGATGCTAATCTGGATGTTTGCCCAGAGACTACCTAAGTAGGCTTTATTTGCATGCCACTTTTGAATATAGCAAATCTTAGTGCCAGGCAAACAGCTTAGCTCTGCACTAAAGCTGTGCAAATGTGTTAGCGCGGCGCTAACGGTTCGGGGAATATTATACAGTTTTGAATGCTGTTCTTTCACATCCACTGCTGCCTGCAGCTGTACTGGGTCCATGCATTTGTTGGCACACACATTGGCCACATAGTTCACCTCTACCTACCCTCACATCACTGTGTACTGTGTTGTTGTTGAGGTTTGCACTTCCTGGTTGCTATATTCAGTGCTGTCTTATTCCAGGGCTACGTTTTGCCCTGCACTCCCAGTACAGTCTGCATGGCCTCATTCCCACACGCTATATTCAGAAGCTGTTTGCCCTGGGCTATTCCTTTAGAATATAACTTGCTTTGTGCTCCAGGCTAAGTTTGCTCGCCAGACAGTGCTAATTTAGCCCTGGGGCACAGTTTTGAATATCTGGCCCACTGACTGCAACTTTGAGCAATATAGTTTGTTTTTTTCTAATCTCCCAGTGTTTCAGTCCTCAACTGTAAAATTAGATCAAAGCGTGACTTGCAGAAAATATTCTGTAACAAAATTTTCACCTTGAACAATATCCTGTAAATAAGTGAGTTACCCTGGATGAATGCATTATAAATAAAAAAAAAAACACATTGGAATTTTACTAACATCGCTAACAACAAGATCAATATTTGCAGGTTATTCATTTTACGTGTATGTGCTTATCAAGAGGTAAACAAGTGGTCAACCCTGCAGATCAAATGACTCCAGGCTAAAGGGAAAGAAACAGCTTACTTTTTGTAAATAATTCTGGATAATAAGCACTGTGGTTTTTCTGCAGGTTTTAATGGACACTTTTTTCCATTTCATGTTTGAGCAATGCAAAACCTTCAGTTCTTTCGCTGGTTGCTAATTTTGACAATTGAGTGCATGAAATTACTTTTCCAAAAGAGTGTATTGCCTTTGAAATATGTTTCATTTGTAACATATTTTATTTGTTCACACTTTACTGGTAACAAAGATTTTTTTCCGAACAGTATACTGTATGTTGAGTGTGACTCCTTCGAGATTGACAGACAGACATAGGAACATGGGAACATAGGAAATGCAAGACTGACATCTTTTCACAAATGTAAACATCAGATACATAAATATGACATTGTGTTTTTTGGGGGGAGGTGCAGATAGACAGATATTACAGACAGACAGATATTGTACACAGACACACACACACACACACACACACACACACACACACACACACCAGCCCCATATCTTGGTGAATAAACTGGTTTCAGTGGCAGATCCAGGAAGTTACAGAATGGGGGGGGGGGGCACATTTGTCCTGGAAAACCAAACCTCTCTAGGGGGTTCGGGGGTATGCCCTCTAGGAAACTTTGAAAGAGTAATGTGTGAGATTGGGCATTTTGGTACATTTTAGGCTCAGTTTCACGAGCAAAAGAAACAAACAAACAAAAAATACAACAACAATGCACTGAAACAAACCAAATACCCCGCAGTTCGAAGACAGAGACAAGTAATTTGAAATGTTTTAAACACAATAATCACTGCACACTATAAGCAAGAGTAACGTTGATTTACAAATGCATTTTTTAACTTATAACTTCTTCCCAGAGATGGGGGGGGGGGCAGGTAATTCCATATTGTTTGGATTTTCTTGGCTATTTAGTATTTGTTGATTGGGAAATATACTTAGTTATATCCAAGAAAGATCAAACAAGCCACAGTTACCTGGACAATCATTATTTCCAAGCAAAGAGTGTCAAAGGGCAAACAAAAAAAAAAAGAAATCAAAAGTGCACACATAATCATAAATACCCCACACTTCAAAGACAAGTCCAAATAATGTCAGTTTTTTAAAAAACACAACAAATGCAAAACAATAAGCAAGAGAAACATTGCTTTGCAAATGGATTTTTTAGCATATACTTACAGAGCCCAGACCAGGCTCTACAGCTACAGGTGGCAACTGCATTAAAATATTTATAATAACTGGCCAGCAATTTTGTCCATTGCCTGACCGAGTTATAATTTGCCATTATAACCTATGGGTTATAACGGCAAACATGAGCCAAGTCACTCAGACACAGCCTCTCCCTCATTGGCTGTTCATGTCCTCTGGGCGGGCTCAACAGTTTTTCAAACATGGCGGCTCCTCAGTCGCTTAGTGAGGAGCTGCCAGAACGAGTTCTCCCTCGCTTTGTCTTTAAAAAAAAAACATGCATATTAGAGAAAGCATGTATACGGTTGATCCTTCCATTTGGAAACTGTAGCGCACAACATTTCTGACTCGCTCAGAAGTTCACGCTATCTATTTCGGCGTGTCAAACAGAACAGGAAGTGGCAAACACAGGTAAGCTGCAACCGCAAAATAAATCAAAATAAAAAAATTGCTAACCAGCAATTATAAAGAAATAATGGATATCTCATGAGGCAATACTGGTGAGATACCATCTCGAGGTTCTGGACACTGTAACCCTTCGAACTTCGATCTAGAGGTTCCTACATCTCCAGAACCTCTTGATGGTATTACTCACCAGTAATACCCAGTGACCTATCCATTATTCTTTTTTTAAAACATCAGGAAAAAGTCAGAAAGGAGACCACGCTAGCCTGACTAGAAGGAGTACAAGGACCAGTGGTGGTGCTAGGGGACAGCCCTGGGCAAAGAGGCAGAAAAAGCATAAGAGGGGGTGCAGTATCGACCTCTCTTTCACTCTTGCTGCCTTTTTGCCCTAGGCTGTCCCCCTAGCACCACCACAGCTCCCCCTCCCCCTCCCTCCTTCACTTGACGCAAGAGGCCTCACTCACTGTGCTTCCTTCTCTTTAAATTGTGGCTTGGCTTCCTTTCCTCATACCTTGCCTCTTCCCTCCCCCACTCCTGGACACAGAAAAAGGCTGTTACCAGCTCAGTGCGAAATAAAAAAATTGTTTTAAATAGGTTATTTGCAGGCCCAGCTACAAGCATGGCAATGCAATCTACAAAACAAACAAAAAATACAGTCACAATGCACTTCTTCCCAGAGATGGGGGGCGAGGGGGGGGTGTGATTCAGGTAATCCAGTATTGTTTGGACTTTCTTGGATATTTACTTTTGGTTGATCGGGAATTATGCTTATTTAGATCTAAGAAAGTTCAAACAAGCCATGATTATCTGGACAATCATATTTCCAAGCTAAGAAAGAGGACCAGACAGCCAACAAAGAAATATAAAAAATGTAAAAATAAGTCAAATATCTCTACACCTCAAACATACGGTCAATACAATTTAAATTTTTTAAACCCCAAAACTGCTGACTGTAAGTAAGAAGAAAGTTTGTTACAAACTTTCCTCTTACATACAGTGTCTAGCATTGTTTTCAAAGGCCAGTACACCCCGGGTACAATGCACAATCGTGGGGACTGATCATACCTATCAACCTCTCTGCATTTACTCATTTATCTATTATGTGACATGTTTTTGTTGCTGTTCCATCTCATACTGTACACTGCTTTTTTTTTGCTTTTATACCATTATACTTCTATAGGTAGTGCTGCATTGTTGTAATTATTGCTTCCATTGTACCTTCTTGGCTTTGTGCATTATCGCTATTGTAAATGCTGCTTGTGTCATTGTAGTCCAGTACTCTTCTGGACTGTACCTGAAAATAGGCATTGCACGTCCAGTACACTTTATTTATTATTTATTTATTTATTTATTTACGAGATTTACCAGATAGGCATACAGAGCGGTAATCCGCTCGTTTCCAGATGCGACCTGGGATTTGCATACATAAATACATAGATCAACACATACAATGCAATATAATGGATGCAAAAGCAATGGGGCAAAAGACAGGTAACACCCGAGTACATAAGGGAGAAGACGACAGTGATAAAACAGCAGGTCCGGAGAGGTACTGGCTGGGCCAGGCTTTTTGTTAGGTAGTCCTAGTTGAATAGCAGTGCAGCGTGGATTGACTTACCAGGTAAACACAAACTGAATATATAAATCCAGTAGGTACTGCTGTAGACATTAGTTCAATATAACCAGGTAGTTTAGAAGGGGTTCATAAGTATGGTGGAAACAGATAAAGCAGTATTAAAGGTTGTTATAGTAGCTACAAGTATTAGAAATTACATGAAAGGAAAGTAATGTGGTTCACTGGGCGTAGCGCAGAACTTCACTATAGCCTCTGGCTCAGAATGTGATCATCAGGATGTCATGAGATCTTCCGGAGCTTCAGAACTCCATGAGGAAATATTGAGAAGAAGCAGGACTCAATTAAAAACAAGCTGTTATAAATCAGTTGCAACATCATTTTCAGACAGACCCAAAATGTTCAGACCGATTGGGAACACAGACACCTGGGGCAAGCTACTCCACAAAACTGGCTGGGTAGCATATTTAAGAGACATACTAGGAAGTACTTTTTTCACTCAGAGGGCTGTGGAGGAGTTGACTAAGCTGCTGAAGTAGCTGGTATGTGTGAAATTAGTGATTCAAATAAAGGTGGGAGACAGACATGTGGGCTTAGTAATGAACGCACCAGGAAGTGAGGGGCGAAAGAGAAATTGAAGAGCCACTAGGACTCTCTCATTCAATAACAGTTGGGTAGGACTGAACAGACACAATGGCGCAACAGCCCTTTTTTCTGCCAACAGCTTCTGTATTTCTGTTTCAGTTGAGAAAATAAATGATAAAAATAGCAATAAAATACAGAAGTTGAAAGTTAAATTCTGTTCATAATGTTGTTCATCATGATTTACTACAATAAAGGTTCCACTCACACAGCTGCCATACAAAAAAAAATACTTGCCTTCTATTTCACTCAAATATAATGCCCAGTAAAAATTACACTTGCCTCTTATGTTTACTAGATTACATTATAACAAGAAAAAATACAATTACACCATACAAAATAACAGTTCATTATTATCTCGGGGCCCTGGGACAAACATGAACCTCTGGCTCAATCATCAGTCTCATGGATTCGAAATGTCTCCAGAAATCCACAGTACCATTAAACTCATTTCATGTATAGAAACATAGAAACATAGAATTTGACGGCAGATAAGGACCGCTTGGCCCACCTAGTCTGCCCATTTTCCTACCTAACAGATAAGCTGCAGATCCTAGTTAACCAACAGCTTAATTGCTCCTGCCCCCGCTAGGACTGCCTTATGTCTGTCCCATGTATTCTTGAATTCCCCCACTGTTCTTGACTCCACGACCTCCTCAGGGAGGCTGGAAAAAGAACTAGAACATAGAAGTGAAGTTTGTTTATTAAACGGATAAAATGGTAATTACGTAATATGTTACCTGCTTAAAAATTATGTAATATTTAAGAGAATAAAAAGTAAAGCACTTGTAACCCATTTTAAAATGAAGATTGCATAGAATGATGCCTATGTGTTTTTACTAGTACTTGGGCCTATATTAATTACATGTCATGCATAGGTGCCAACTCCAGGTGTGCTGAGGTGCTGAGGTGCTCAGGCACCCACAAAATTGACTTAAGCACCCCTCAATATTTTGAAGGAAAACTGCAGAAAAGCATTACTAGGGAACCTGCACATAGGGAAAATATTACCTAATGGCAGTGAACACCTGCAAAGGTTTATAAGTTGGCACTCCTGATGACGTGTCTGTGAAATGGAAGCTAATATCACAGCAGCTGTGATTGTAGATGTGAATGATTTTGTTCTCGACATTGGGATTAATTAATGATGCTCAACTTGGCCACAGAATTGTAATAACTTGCTGGTTGAAATCTTAGTTGGCATTGCTACATTTCTAGATTTGTGTAAAATAAAAACAAAACTATGAATACCGTTTTGCAGTTTTACAACAGTACAGCAGTCTTTTTTTTGTGATCCCTGAAATCTGACTGTTGTTTTTTCCCACTATAGTAATTTCAGGCACTGCTGCCTACATGAAGAACTCGCCTCCTCCTCCCCCTCCCTGGGCTGGGTACCAGGGGGTTTCTTACCCTAGCCATGCTGTACCACACGAATGGCCAACAGGAGCCAGAAGGCAAACCTGGAGCTCAAGTCCATCCTCAGAGAACCCTGCATTCTGAAGCAGCTCCCTGCTGCTGGTACAACCATGTGCTCGACTCTCTGAGCCAGAATTTCAAAGCCCTGGTGCAAGCTGCGACAATGGCAGCTTGCACCGAGTGCGGTGCACCCGGGACACTGTGCCCGAATTTCTATTGAACAGGGTCCCGGCGCCTAAGTCCAGCAGTGTGTGGCAAAAGGGCTGCTGAGCCTGACATATGGCACACCCATCCAGAATGCCGCAACAGCTGTGGGGAGTCTGCAGCACCCATGGATGGGGCTGGCAACGAGCACTGTCCCCCCAACATCACCGCGCCCGTCACCAGCCCCGCAACCTCCCTGGTACCCTGGTGGGCTAGTGCCCCCCACCCATCTCAGCACTCCCACCCCTCCCATACCTGATCGGTGACCGGCACAGCCCTTCACACACCACCCCAGATGACTGTCGAATGGGCAGTCCGTGCATGTGCTGTGTATGGTACACCCACGATGGCTCATTTGGCGGCCCGGCCGTGGTGGTGTGTGGAGGCTGTGCGGTCACTGGATCGGGATACAGGAGGGGGGAGTGCGGAGGTGGGTGGGGGTTGGCAGGATGCACAGACGTGGGTGTCGGGACCATGATGGGGGTGAGGGGGGACCACCGGACCACTAGGGATCGCCCACCGGGGATGGATGGGGTGGGCCACATGGTGGCACATACAGGAGGACCCCCCAGGAGCCATCTAAGTCCTCTTAGACCTGCCCCTTGCTGGTCTAAGGGTACTTGGCACTTGGTTCCTGGGGGGTTCTTTCAAATTCTGGATCTGAGGGCTGTGGCAGTCTGGGTCTGTCTTAAGCCCCCAGCGCCATGCCACAGCCACTTTCATGGCACAAGGATGGTGCTAGCACACTTTGGAGCAGGCAGCCTGCTGGGTGACGCAGGCTGCCTTTCAAATTCCCACTTGGTGCAGCCCTTGGCGCAAGGTGCCCTAGCGTCAGACCTGTTTGGTGCAAGCACCTTGCGTCAATCTAAGGCCTTTGAAAATCCCGTCCCTTAGGTGAGGAACTCGCATTAATTTCTGTTGTGGTGTCCTTCTTACAGGCTTGGTGTGTGCTTGGAACTTCAGTTATTTTTGTTGTTGCACTTGTTATGCAATTACAGTGAGGGCAATGGGTGTCTGACAAGAGGTATTTTGAAGAAAACTGAAAAAGAGTCACACTGATGAAGGCAAGATAAAGTAGCACTATTTAATGGTATGTTTATTTTAATGTCCATGTTACAAAACTGATCAGAGCCACTACAGCTGCGAATGCAGTCTCTTGATAAGGACTGTTTCACAGCCCCCAACCCCCAGTATTGGCAGTCAGCACGTGTCAAATTTTGAAATGCTGACATCACTTACTCCATTTACATGCAGGGTCAGTGACATCATCATTTCAAAACTTGACACGTGCTGACTCCCAATACTGAAACTGATACTTTGAAATAGTCCTTATCAAGTGACTACATTAGCAGTCGTAGTGGCTTTTCTGACCAGAACTTGTTTAGTATCGGTATCAAATTTGCTGTCTTTTGGGATTTCGTTGTGTGTCAAGGAGGCCAAGAATAGGTATTTCAATGGTTTCGCAATACCTGGAGATAAGAGCTTTAGCATCCTTGGTGAAGTGTTATCAGATCCTGCACAATTTTGATTTTCAAGTTCTGGATTCTTTTCATTGTATCTTTCTTGAATAGTTCGATCTGTTGTGGACACAGTATATGGAATATTTACAATGTAAGGGATGGTTTTGGAAACAACAGCTACAAAATATTCATTAAATACTTCTGCAAACTTCTTTGGATCATCAATTGTTTCATTATTTTCTATTATTGATACTAGTTTGGTGTTTAAACTTTTTAGGGAATTTATATAGCTATAGAATTTCTTCCTCTTTGTCGCAGTGGCAGTTGCTATCCTTAATTCAAGGTTCCGTTTAGGTGCCTGAATTTTTTCTTCATTGTTTTAGAATAGTTTTATAGTCATTCTAGGCTTTTTAAATTTATCTTTAGCACAGATGTTATAAAGCTTGGCTTTTTTCCTTATCAATCTTTTTATTTCCTTAGTGAGCCATTTAGGTTTCATGCCTTATTCATAGATTCATAGAAGTGTGACGGCAGAAAAGGACCGACAAGGCCCACCGAGTCTGCCCATTTGCCCAGCTATCTGCTTGGACCTGCACCCCCCCACCCTTAACCCTCCTCTGTGGTTATCCCATGCCCTTTTGAATCCCTCCACTGTTTCTTCTCCAACCACCGCCTCCGGGAGTCTGTTCCACCTTTCCACCACTCTCTCTGTGAAATAGTATTTCCTAATATTACCCCTGAACTGGTCCCCTCCACCTGCAGGCCATGCCCCCTCGTCCTCTGAATACCCTTCATCTGTTATACTTTTTTTTGGTATGTGTGTTGCAAGTTAGAGTAATAACATTTTTATTGTACCTACACCAGGGACTTCACTGAAAATGAGCCTTGGCTTGGTTGAGTATACCCCCAATTCATATTTTACTATGAATAAAATGTTACCAAATGTATGCAATTAATTGTAATATAAAATAAGTACACTATGTCAAGTAATTAAAAAAGCTTAAAATGTGCTCCTCGTATCTTTTTCGAAATCAAAGTTTATTGAAGATGTTCATTTTTAACACCAACACTTACACGCAGACAGCAAATGACTCAATACATTACGTCCAGTCTAACCATAAACAAAACATTATGCCTAAAATTAAATAAAAATAAAATGTGTTGACCTAAGGACACTTAAAGACTAGTAACGTTAGCCACAATTGGGTACTAAGCAGCGGGAACTTGACATTTCTATAGCCTCATTTACATCATCATGTTTGCAGTGCATCAACCCATGCACACCGGCTGATGCGCTGCAAACATGATGGTGTGGATATTAAGGCCCTGTACACACTTGTGAAAGCAGGTTGAAAACCGTTTTATAAACTGGTTTAAGTCTTACTGTGTTAGAGCATCCACACTGTGATGAAACTGTGTTTAAACATGGTTCTTCAAACTCGTTTCTGTCCACATTGGCTACTTTTTTGGGGCTAGGAACCTTACTATTCCTACAACCGTGCTATGCCACAGATGGCTGTATATCCTAGTAGCCCAAGCAATTCCATTATTGTGCATATCACAACTAGAAGCCCAGCACCAAGCAACGCGTCCACACTAGTAACTCAAACCATGTTTAACTTAAACCGTTTTTAAAACCAGGCTAAAGACTAGGTACCTAGCAGGGTTCTAGCATGGTTTTTAAAAACAGTTTAATTCATGCTGTAATGTGGCTGCAAACCATGTTAGTGCTTCTTAAATCATTTTAACTTGCTTAAAATGGTTTAAAAAGTTTAGTGTGTACAGGGCCTTACTGGAGCTCGTTAAGAATGCTTCGGATCCATTTTTGGCTCCAACTCAGGAGTGGGTACATGTAGCGGATCGAGTGCATTAAGCTGCACTGTAAACTCTCTTCTGCGCTCAATCTGCTACAAAGCTGTGTCCCCGCCGTCCAAACCCACCCCACAGAATAACCAGCCTTCCCCCCGCAGTGTGACCTGCAGCACTGTAAAAACCAGCAGTGTAAACTGAAAATGTTGGAGCAGCACATAACGTAGCGGGAAAGGAGCAGCAAAGAAAAGAACACACTGTGGCTGTGTAAACACAGCTTATGAGTCTTTCTATGTATACTGTTTAGGAAGCAGTAGAAAATCTCTTTTTTTGGCACAAAATGTTTCCCACCTTAATGTTATATGTAATATCATGTTTGGGGTATCTCTTTCCTCCTGCAAAATCTCCTACCTGGTCTAGTCATTCCACCTCTTTGAAATATGGAGGGTGACCCTCCCATGAGAAGGTGGCCCTTTCCTACCCCACTATCTAAATGGAATTAGCCAGGGCCTCCAGAATGTCAGTACCCTCCCTGTCTGCCATAAAACTGCTAAAGGGATACCATCTACTTTAATGTTTTGCCTCCTTTTGGCATAGCCCTGCTGTGACCTTCTCCATTTCTTGAATGGAGGAACAATTATGTAGCCAGCTTGTTATGTCTGGGGGTGTAGCTGTAAACCATTGATGGGTAATTACTTTAAGGGCTGCTGAAATAAGAACATTATACAAACAATCTTTGCTTTTCCCTTTTAGGTCTGCTGGTGGCAGTCCCAAAATGAAATTCATAAGGGTACACAATGGGGAGATTTCACACATCTTCCCAATAACATCCCTTACCTCCTGCCAATATTATGCAATCTCTGGACAGGACCAAAAAATGTGTCTGTGATTCCCCAACCCACTACATCCTCTCCAACATCTGTCAGATTGGTAGTTCTCATAGTGCTTGGTGATTACTGGCATTCTAAAGTACCTAATATTCACCTGCCAGAAAAATTAATGCAACTGAGCAACACTGTAGCTTTTGGCCTACATAATATCCCATTCTTTATCACTAATGACTTTTCCTCCTTCCTCGTTCCATTGTCCCTTTATAAGTAATGTATGGTCCCCCTTTAGGCCCTTTAGTGCTGTGTATAGTACAGAAATTAGCTTTTTAGGCTGCTCTAGTACCATCATATCTTTCAAAATCCAATGTAATGGGTTTTCTTCCTTAGCCAAGGCCGCCCTCCTTGGTTCTGATATCAAATAATGTCTTAACTAGTAATATCTAAATTGGTCCTGCCTCCCCAGGCCAAATTCTGCACTAAGCTGTTGAAACGGTTTATCCCTGAATTGTTTAACAAGTACCCTGCCTCCTTCAGGCCCCGTCCACTGCCATCTCACAAACCCAACATCAATAAGCATAGGAGGGAACTATAAGCAAGCCCTCAGTGGTGTGTGTCTGCTAATATGTAAGACTAGAGTCTGTCATTTACAAACCTGTCCCCATATCTTGGTTTGGAATTTTGCCCATAGATTAACAAGATGGGAGACACTAGTGGGTCATCTACCACAAAAGGAAGGTCTGCCGGTTTTAACTGACCCATACCAGCCTGTTCCATCAGGACCCGGTGAGGAATGTGTTCCTCACACCTGGCTCTCACAACGTGTTGAAGGTGGGTAGCCAGTAATATAATTTCAAATCAGGGAGCCCTAACCCACTCTTACTTTTCAGGGCCATCAGGAGCTGCCAAGCCTTAATTTGCCTCTTCCCTCCCCAGACAAATGTTGATGACATCTTTTGAAGTTGTTTCCACATGGCAGAGGGGACTGGAACTGGAAGCATAGCAAAGAGAAAGATTAAACACAGAAGAATGTTCATTCTCACTGTCTCAGGTCTACCTCCCAGTGCCCATCCAGGTTTAGGTCCTTTTCCCCCCACCAGGCCTTTTTTAACATCTGTTCTTTAATAGGTTACTTCAAAAATCTGATAATTATTTACCTTGGGGGTGCTCCTGTCTTTGGCTTAGGTCCAATAGCTTGGTGAGCACTTTCACTCACAAAACCAAAACCATCCTCTAGCTGTAACTCCTGTGTGAGCCAGGTTGTAAGGAATTGCTCCAACTTGTCTTGTTTGGCCCCCTCTGGAAATCTGAGCAGACGAATATTGTTCCTGCGGGATCTTGCCTCTGCATTTCTTTTGGTCAGGGAGTGATCTTTTTGGTACAAGTATAGGAGGGAGCTGCCGAAACTGTGGTGTTCATTGTGCAGTTCCCCTACAGGCGTCTCGACATCCAAGGTCCATTGCTCCAATTTTTGAATGTCTCTTTTAATGTCTGTAAGTTTGCCATCTATTTTATGTAGCATCCATATAATGTTAGCCATGCCCATTTGATCTACGTTACTTGCGCTGGATCTCCAATCATCCTCCTCATCTCCTGAGCCAGCTCTGTACTCAGAGGCTCAGGGTGGAGAGTTGCAAGGGCTCCATTAGTGCTTGTCTTGGTGTCTGTTAGCCAATTTAGGGGTGGATGGGAGGAACAATTGTTTCAGGCCCCCCATTCTGTAAATTACACCTTGTGAATTCTGGTTTGGTTACAGGAAAAATAGTGATGATCAAGCGCGGATGCCAATCAATTTAAACTGGGGGGAGTCAAGAGCTATTTTCTAAGTGGCCATACTCATTGCCACTGGAACCAGAAGTGGCCCTTGCTATATCAATATGGATATCAACTACTGACTGTGTAAAATATAGTCTGAATATATCCTGCCAGTAAGAGAAATACCATTGTGGAGTAGGCCTGATGCAACAGGGTAATTACACTGTAGTTACATATTTGTTGCATGCAACTACACTGCAATTGCAATGCAGTTACAGTGTAGTTAACTGACACTTAAAGTGTAACCAGCAGCAGTCTAGTGGAAGAAAAGAAAAAAATGAGAGTGATAAATTGTAACAATCATGAAACTTAAAAAATGCTTAAAATCAGTTATACCATGACCTATAATCCTTAAAGGGACACTGTCAACCTGTGTTTCATCATATTATTTCTAGTTGAAATCCCACATTTTATGATTATTTACCCTCTCTAAAATTCACTGATGTTGCTTTTGTTTTGTCTGTCTCCTTGCTTAGTAGAACTGAAATGTATGGCTAAGTATATTTATAAACAACCCCGTTTTTGTTTACGATCTTAATTCTGTTCTTACTGCATACTTCCTGAGCATTAGAAACACACCCAAACAGTGCAGTCACTCATAAGGCAGTAGTCTCCTAAACTCCCACTGCATCATGAGGGGCTAGACAGTTTTGTGGATGTTTCCAAGCCTAGGAAAGATGCATTTGGAGTTGATCAAGGAATGTAAACAAACCTGTTTTGGTGTGATAACACCAGTATGTTGGGCAGTCTGTTTTTTACCTTTTCAAGACAATAAGAGTCAGAATCAAACTACCAGCTACATCAACAATCTTTACAGAATTCTGGCAATCATAAAATATGTTTTTTAAACTAGGAACACCTTGAGACATAAAGGGGTTGACAGTGTCTCTTTAAATGTAATTTACTGTATGAATAACAATATAACATTTGTTATACTGTTAAAATGCTATAAGCAACTCTGAAACATTAATCTTAAAGAAAACCCCTTTAATATAGTAAGAATACTCTATCACTAGATCATGTGCAATCTATAATCCTAAATATATTATACAAGCAAACATAAATTTATCCCAAACACTTAAAATCTATAAATTAAAAAATGTCAACATAACAAGAAAAAAGGTCTCCCCCCTGGTTATCCTTAATGCATATTGTGCTGCCCTGGAACAAGTCAAAATCTTGAAGTATCTAGTTGTCACCATGGCTGATACTCTCTCGTTTGCCTCTCATGTTGACAATATTGCTAATCTGACCAACCCACAATTTGGAGCACTCTATAGGCAAAGATTAAATCTAACCACCGATGCAAACATATGGCAGTCTCCAGCATGGTCCTCCCTCTCATTAACTATGGTTTCCCAATATATGGTGCTGCCTGTGAGTCTGTCCTTAATAGGATAAGAATGGTCCTCAACAAAGCCTGTCACTTTGTTAGTGAGGCTGATCGATGAACTCACACCTGCTCCCTGTACTCTCTCACTGACTGGCTTCCACTTCAGGATAGGCAAAAATATCAGACTTTCCTGTTGGCTAAAAAAGCCAAGCTGGGTCTCACCCTGGTAGCAATCAGTGACCTTCTCTGCCTGGTCAAAATAATTATTCCACTAGGAGCATGTCTAGACAAGCCCTTGAAGTCCTTTTTTGTAAAATAAGTCAAGGTAAATGCTCATTTGCTGCCTGGGCTGCTTGCTGGATGAATGAACTCCCAGAATCCATGGTGAGTCTCCCTAAAATTTCGTAGTGTAAGACCTCACTAAAATAAGAGCTCACAATGAAATCAACCTGCTGTTGTTTTAAATGACTTAATACCCCTTGTTTTATATGATTACTACATTTTTACAGCGGACCGACATCTGCTTGCTACATCCTTGACTGTAACTCCTTTATGAAAATTGCCCGAGGCTATATCTTAAATGTCCAGTTATCCTTCAGTACTATTTTAAAATGATTTAATGACCCTTTGAATCTTATTGTCAGGTTTATCTGATACCATTACCATTGTCTGTTCCTAACCAGGATCTACTTGAGCTGGTATTGTGCATCTCTTTTTAAAATGTTTCGTAATCCAATATTGATGTAGAACCTTTGGAAAAGAACACTTGTGCTCAAAGGTGCTATCTGAATCTGTAATAAATAAATAAATAACATAAATAAATAAAAATATCTCACCATGTCATACTGCTATCCATGGTATCCTCCAAGCAAATTCCATGTTAGTAGCAGTTAAAAAATCTCACACAGGAGTGATGCTAAGAAGTATAGGATAACAAAAAAACTGTCCAAAACCACATCAAAAGACTACTGCAAAAATCTGCTAAGGTCTGCTCCAAACAAATTCCTTAGCAATGTGAATGGTAGGGGTGGCTTTTATAGCAGCTAATTTCTAAGAAATTAAAACCAGGGGCTCAATTCTCAAAGGTCGGTGCAAACTACACCAACGGCAGCTTGCCCCAATTTCCTGTGTACTGGGACCCTGCACCCAGTTCTCTGTTGGGTAGGGTCCCAGTGGTGAAGTCCCACAGCTTGTAACAACTGTGGCTATGTGCCAAACAGACAGCGTGTGTGGCTGGTGTGCTGCAAGCTGTGGTGCAGTCGGGCGCAGAACATATGAGAATTACTTGGTAGTCTAGCGGACCCCCCCTCCCTATCCCCAATCTGCCCATGGTAATGTAAATTACACATTCCCTGATGGTCAGCCAGACCCCCCATCCCCAATCTGCCCATAGTAATGTAAATCACATGTTCCCTGGTGGTCTAGCAGACCCCCCTCCCCATCCCTGATCTGCCCGTCATAACATAAATCACACTTTCCCTGGTGGTCTAGAGGACCCTCCTTACTATCCCTGAGCTACCTGTGTTAGTATACATCTCACTTTTCCTGGTGGTCTAGTGCCCCCCATGAGGCAGTGACCCACCATTTCGCCTACCACGTCCCATCGATGAGCCAGAAACTGGCACAGCCTTCTGCTTTCCACCACGGCCGGCCACTGACTGAGCTGTCAGTGAGCGAGTACTGCACTCCTTGACAGCTCAGTCGGCAGCCTGCCATGGTGGAGAGCGAAGGACTTTGCCTGTCACTGGCTCATGGATGGGATGGGGGGGTGCAGGCTGCTGGGTCACTGCCTAATTGGGAGTCCACTAGACCACCAGGGAAAGTGATATATATATACACATACACTAATATACTAATATGAGCAGATTGGGGATGGGGAGAAGGGTGTCTGCTAGACCACCAGGGGACATGTGATTTACATTACTACAGGCAGATCAGGGATGGCAAGGGGGGTCCACTAGACCACCAGGAAGTGTGTGATTTACATTAGTATGGGCTGATCGGGTTGGGGCGGCGCTAACCACCAGGGAACTGTTCCTTTTTTAACTACAGATCGGTGTTGGGGGGGACCACAGCACATGTTCCCTCCTGTCCAGAGAGGACTCCAGGGGTGTTGCAAGTGCTCTAACCCTCCCAGAGGACATGCTTCTGAGTACCCTTAGACCAGCCCTGGCTGGTCTACTGGTACTTAGAATTTCTTCCTATGGGAGGGTATAGAGAATCCCGAATTAGGGGATATGACAGCCTGCATCATCTGCAAGCCCCCTAGCAGTATGACAAAGCCCATTTTGTGTCACAAGGATAGCGTAAGCCCCCTTTGGCGCACACAGCCTGTGCTTGAGAATCACTCTCGGTGCATCTTTTGGTGCAAGCGGCACCTTGCACCATTTCTTGTGGTGCAAGTTCCTTGCACCATTTGGGGGGGGACTTTGAGAATCAAGCCCCAGCAGTATCAGTCACTCAGTCAACTATGAGCAGGACTTTGGAGTTCTAAAGTGTCCCCTTTAATCTCTGCTTTCCTGTATGTCATGTGCGTGTGTGAACTCACAATGCCTAATTTTATGACTTTAACTTTGTTATCAATCTATTGTTTAGGCAATCTCCCCCTCCTGCAATTGATTCTGAGAACCTGAATATCTGTAACAAGGATAAAAAAAAAGGTTTTAATAAAAAAGTCAAATTTCACACCCAAATGGATTTCAACTACAACCAGATCCTAAATTTATACATACAGCTCTAAACACCGAAGTATGACTAAACATCAGACAAAATCGTATTATTACAATGCTTTAGCTTACAGACACAATGCACCATTTATTTAATGTTTCTGTTTAGTTTTTAGTGATTTTTATCAACAGTAAGTGATATTAAGTACTGCATGCAGAGCCATGAATAAGGCAACCATAAAGGAGGCTGTGTTTCCATCCAAGGGTTAAGATGAACCCTGAGTTGGAAACATGAGCCAAGTTGGGTGTGGTTGCATATGTTTTATTTTTTATCGTATATGGATTTACTGCATGACAACAGTGAATATTTCAGTTTATATACAATAGTAAGTGGGACCCATTTGCTTGTCTCCCACCTACCTTTCATCACTCATAGTCAGTAACCATACAGTAACTATATTAAAGATAAACTATTATGTTTATGAGGGGGCTTAACAGGAGATAACTGTACACTGCAACATATTATGACCTTTGAACTTTGCACAGTTTTGCATGACCTTTGATTTGTGCACAACTCTTGCCCATGTGCAAGGATTTTAAATGTATTTAAATCCATACACAACAGAACTTAACCATATACTATAAAAGTAATTAGGCTGTTGCATTTGTGTATACTGTACTGTACCTGGCTAAATATTAACAGGATTCCTCACTGTTTGCCTTGTATAGACTTAAGTGCACCATATCAGTTAATAGTCAGCTTCAGTATAGTCCCCACTGCTCTTTTCTCTGCAATTCCTTTATTCTTCCAGCCCTCCAAAACTTAGCTCCACCCGATATACCAGCGTCCAGTCCCCCAACAGAATGCCAGGAACCTGAGCAGAGATAGTTTATTTAGCTGGAAATCTGACAAAGTTCTTACCGCACTTCAGATACAAAATGCAGAATAATGCTTTCAAACAACATGAAGTCTTGCTGTATTCTGACTAAATGCAATTAGCCCCAGCACTTGAACTGCCCCGGAGAGTAAAGAGTTAGCTCTATGCAGAAGCATAGAACGTTGAGCTCGAGCTCGGTTTTCAAACCTCTGTCTCTAGCACTCTGAAGTGTAACCATCAGATTTTTTACTCCGCCTAACTGTGAAGTCGCTCCGGAGATTCCTCCTGCATTTCGGTTCGGTATCAGTTTAAATCGGTCAGTTTTACCTAACCGTTTCTTTATTTGGTCTTCTTACTTCTGTCTCAGTAACAGTAAGTGGTAGTAGTGGGTAGTTGTTGTATTATTGTGGAAATTGTTTTTGCCTTTGGTTCTTCTCTAGTCGGTCTGGTTTGGAACCGAACCCCATTGTATTTCTGTCTGGTTTCTAAATATTATTGTGGTTTCTGGTACTCATCGGTTCCTAAAAAAAAATTCCGATTTCCGGAGTTTTTTTAACCGACCCGTGACACGGTTGGAACCGATCAGTTTTTAGTTGCCTGGCATAATAGCTGGTAAGGGTAACTTTTCAGTATTCCAGCATGTCTGAGAAACCCAAAAAGAAAACTGGTCCCACTGGGTTTCAGCAGTGTACTGAGTGTAAGGAGGCCTTTGCTAAGGCCGACCCTCACCTCGTCTGTGTTTACTGTCTGGGGTTTGGCCACCTCAAAGAAGACTGCCAAATCTGTAAAAACTTTCTCAAAGCCACTCTGGAAAAATGTTTAAGTAGGCTAAGGGAGAGGGAGGCCGAGAAGTCCGCTGACCTGGATGGCCAGCCCGGTTCGGCGGTTGCCGAACCTGAGGGGGTGCCCACTGACCTGGGCGATACCTCCTCGGGCAAAAGGAGAGACGATTCTACGGAATCAGTTCCTAGCAAAAGGAAATGAAAATCAGCCGGTTCGGATCCTACTTCCCATGGTCCATTCACTAAGGAGATTGCTAAAGCAATTTCTATTGTTCAGTCACTTTGCCTGGTTCCGACTGAACCGGCAACGGTTTATAGAGATTCGGTTCGGTCGGACATAGTCGCTTCTGACATTGATCCAGAGGCTTTCTGTGAGGGCGATTGGGATGGAGAAGAAGAGCATGATGAAGAGGAAGATGAAGGCCTAGATGAGCCTGTAGAGTCTGACATCTCCCCAGACAGGCCTTCCAGTGTGTCTCCTCCCAGACTTTCTGAGTCCTCCTCCCATTTCTTGTTTTACAAGAAAGTGGCTGATACTCTTCATCTCCCAGTGGAAGAAGCTGAACAGGATCAGGAGGAACCTGACTTCATGGAAATGATGAATGTCCCAGAGTCAAAGAGAGAGTCCTCCCTCTGTATAAATCCCTGGGGGAAACAGACACAAACAATTTTGCAGTTTCCAACTTCTATACCTCCTGTGGATAAAAAGATGGACAGGAGATATACCTTGTCAGGTCCTGGAATAGAATTTCTTACAACTTATTGCAGCCATGTTGGGGTAGTGCAGGCTTCAGCCTGTGATAAGGCTAATATTCCCGGGAATCTCACCCCAGATAAGTTCTAGGAAAGTGGATGCCATGGCCAGAAACAATACTTGGCATCCTCTTCGGGACTCAGACAAGCCAATTATATGGCATATACAGCCAGGTACCAGAAGTCGAGGTGGGATACGGTTCTGGAACTGGCTAAGAATGCCCTTCCCCAGTTAGCCAAGGAGCAGGAGAAGGTGGCTGCAGATGGTATTGAGGCATACCAGGTCCAATTTCACGCTGCTGTTGGCTCGAATGATGTGCATTCCAGGGTCATGGCTACATCTGTCTCCATGAGGAGATTAGCTTGGCTCAGATGTACCAATCTGTCACAGGATACCCAGACTAAGGCCGTGGATTTTTCTGTTACTGGTAACTCTCTGTTTGGTGAACAAACAGAGGCTTACATGAAGAAGATGGATGAGTACAGGACCATCTACAGGAGTGCTGCAGCAAAAGAGAAGCACGCCACTCCTCAGAAGCAGCAGTTTAGGGCTGGCTGGGGCAGGCCTTTTAACATGCCTTTTTACGAAGCCCAGGCTTCCTCTTCTTTCCAGCAGTGGGGGTTCTTCAGGGGAAGAGGCAGATGAGGAATGACCAGGACCCCAGCATCCACTCAGTCCAAGCCCCCTGCCAAACAGACACCCTGAGGTGTCAGTCAGGGTTGACTCCCCAATTCCTGTAGGGGGCAGGCTGGCTCACTATTCCCAGGCCTGGGATTCCATTACCTCAGATAATGGGTCCTGGAAGTAGTGAGCCAGGGACTTGTTCTCAGTTTCAAAAGGTTCCCAAAAATGAGAGCAAGATCTTTCAGCCCCTTCCCCCCTTGGAGACAAAGGCCTTAGAGGCAGAAGTCTCCTCTCTCCTCTCTTCTGCTCATGCGAGCAGTAGAGAAGGTACCTCTTTGTCACAGGGGAAAAATACTTTATTCCAGATACTTCCTTACCCCAAAAAAGACAGGAGAGTGGTGACCCATCCTAGATTTAAGGTACCTCAACAAACACTTAACAACACCAAAGTTCAAGATGGTGACTCTTGGAGTAATTCTTCCCTCTCTGAGACCAGGAGAGTGGCTAGCCTACCTGGATCTCAAGGATGCCTATTTCCACATACCCATCAGACATTCCCACAGAAAGTACCTCAGGTTTGAATTGTCCTCAGGTCATTAACAGTTCAGAGCCATGCCTTTCGGCCTAACATCGGCTCCAAGGGTGTTTACCAAGTGCCTGGCAGTAGTGGTAGCATTCCTCAGGAGACAAGGTATCCTTCTGTTCCCATACCTGGACGACTGGCTCCTAGTAGGTCAGTCCCCAGGCCAAGTCAAGTCAGCCTTAGAGGTCATCCAAAGGCTCCTGGAGTCTTTGGGCTTCATTCTAAACCTAGAAAAGTCAGTTCCGGAACCAACTCAGCTGCTCACTTTTATAGGGGCGGACATAGACATGACCCAGGCAAGAGCATTCCTTCCTCTTTCAAGAGTTCAGTCTCTAGTCACTCTGGCTTCCTCTTTTCAACCTCTAGTTTCTTGTCCAGCCAGACATTTTCTTCAGTTACTGGGCCACATGGCAGCCTCCACAGCTGTGGTCCAGGGAGCAAGGTTTCAGATGAGAGATATTCAATTTCATCTCAGATCTTACTGGTCTCAGAAAAAGGACCCTCTCTCCAAATTGGTTCCAGTGTCCCAGACTCTAGTTCAGGCACTCCAGTGGTGGCTGGAGGAGGACAACCTTTGGCAAGGTGTCCCATTCAGCAGTCAGGCTCCTCTTCAATGATTCTCACCACGGACACCTCTCTCCTAGGCTGGGGGACCCATCTGGACCAGCTTACAGCTCAGGGAACCTGGTCTCACCAGGAGTCCCTCCTTCACATAAACCTTCTGGAGCTGAGGGCTGTCTTTCTGGCTCTGCAGACATTCTCAACTGTGGTTCAGGGGAAAGTAGTACAAATCAGGACAGACAATACCACAACCATGTGGTACATCAACAAGGAGGGGAGGCACTCAGTCCTCGGCCTTGTGCACAGAAGCCATGAAGGTATGGTCTCTGGCTTATTCCCTTCACGCTTCCCTGGTGACTGTACACCTGCCAGGGAAGGACAACATCTTAGCAGATGCTCTCAGCAGAATTTATCAGGGTCATCACGAATGGACTCTGAATCCCCTGGTCCTTCAGGTTATCTTCAACAAGTGGGGGACTCCAGAGATAGATCTCTTTGCAGCCCTGGACAATCATCAACTTCCTCTGTTTTGTTGCAGGCCTCCTCTACTGGGCTCTGTACACCAGGAGGCTGTACTATTGGATTGGACAAGCAGGTTCCTGTATGCATTTCCTCCTTTCCCTCTGATTTTCAGGGTTCTGATCAAGACCAGATCTCACCCTTGCAGGGTGATCCTAGTGGCACCAGACTGGGCCAGATAGCCGTGGTATCCTCTACTACTGTCATTGTCAGTGACAAGGCCTCTGTGTCTTCCCAGACACTTCAATCTGCTGACATCCTCTCAGGGGAGGATCCTCTATCCCAATCTTCAGGCTCTCAGGCGCAAGGCCTGGCTCTTGAAGAGTTAGAATATGCACATCTAAACCTTTCTCAATCGGTTTTGGATATTCTAAAGGTTAGCAGGAAACTTGCTACCAGAAAAACTTACAATTCCAAGTGGAAAATATTTCATTTTTGGTGTTCCCAGATACCTGTTCAGACAGAATTAGCTGGCATTGCTACTGTATTGGACTGTTTGGTGCATCTTAATAGTTTAGACCTTCGGCCCACTATGCTTAAGGTGCATTTGGCAGCTGTGTCTGCTTTCCTTTCCGCTGGGAAGGTCTCTTTCTTAGCCTCTCATCCAGTTTTCCAGAAATTCTTCAAAGGTCTGATGCATGTTAATCCTCCCTTTCGAGCCCCTACCCCTTCTTGGGATCTGAACATCTGTATAGCACAGCTTATGCAGCCACCTTTTGAGCCTCTCTCTTCAGCAGAGCTGAAATACTTGACATGGGAAACTGTATTCCTGGTAGCCATTACCTCTGCCAGGAGGATCAGTGAGTTACAGGCTTTATCAGTGGAACCTGATTTTATTTCTCTTCACAGGGATAAGATGGTCCTTCGAACTAACAGAAAGTTTCTTCCCAAAGTGGTCTGAGACTTTCATCTGAACCAATCTATGACATTGCCTGTGTTTTTTACTGACCATTCTTCTTCTGGGGAAAGAAGATTACACAGTCTCGATGTGAAAAGGGCCCTTAGTTACTATGTGGAGCATACTAAGGCCTATAGGAATGGATGTTCTCAGTTATTTCTCACCTATGGTGAGGTGGGAAAGGGCAAACCAGCCACCAAGAGAACTATTGCCAGGTGGATTGTCTCCTGTATGCAATTCTGCTATTCAAAACTTGGGAAGGAACCTCCCTCAGGCCTGAGGGCTCATTCTCCCAGGGGTACAGCTGCTTCACTCGCAGCAGCTAGGGATATACCTTTAGTGGAAATTTGTAAAGCAGCCACCTGGAAAACTGTTCACACATTTACCAAGCATTATTCTCTGGACATTCAGTCTAGAAGTGATGCTAGGTTTGGCACAGCCTGTTCCCAAAATAGGTTCTGTGGCTCCCTCCTCCAATGGGGTACTGCTTGGCATTCTGCATTTAGTCAGAATACAGCAAGACTTCATGTTGTTTGAAGAAAAAATAACTTACCACAGTAATGTAAGGAGGGCTGGGGGGATACTGGGATGCATAGGGAGAGGCATCACCAGTAGAAAACAGGAAGTTGTTATCCCTCTGTACAGACAGCTGGTGAGACCCCATCTGGAGTACTGTGTGCAGTTCTGGAGACCCAGTCTCCACAAGGACACAGACAGGATGGAAGCTGTCCAGAGGAGGGCAACTAAAATGGTGCAGGGTCTGCACCAGAAGACATATGAAGAGCGACTAAGGAGCTTAATATGTAGCCTCGAGAAAGGAGGGAGAGGGGAGCATGTAAAACTTTCAAGTACCTTAAGGAATCAACAAAGTCCAGAGGTAGCATCTTTCAAAAAGAGGTGTGCAAGAACAAAGGGCACAATTTGAAGAAGATAGAGGGCAGCTCAGAGATAATGTGAGAGTATTTTTCACAGAGGATTGTGGATGCATGGAATGGCCTTCTGGAGGAGGTTGTGGAGTCAAAAACAGTGGCTGAATTCAAGCATGCATGGGACAGTCATAAGGTAGTTCTAGGGGTTGGGGGTAGAAAGAAGTAGGCTGCTGGCTAACTAGGATCTGCAGCTTATCCATTAGGTAGGGAAATGGGCAGACTGGGTGGGTCAAGCGGTTCTTATCTGCCGTCAAATTCTATGTTTCTATGTTTCTGTGTTGTTTCTTATAATGGAGTCTTGCTGTATTCTGACCTCCATCTCTGCCTACCCTCCTAGAACTCAGTAGTTTTGGGATGTGGGTGGGCAGGCAGGCACAGTGCTGCACCCCAGAGGTGTACTTGGCTTGCCCTATCTTATGGGTTTTAGTTATGTTTTAACTCTCTCCCTACTTTGGTTTTATATTTAGCTTTCTTTTTGGGGTTCTTGACTTGAGTCTTTTGACCCTAAAAACAATTTGTGCAGCCATTTGGCTTGCAAGAGTTGAAATAATTTCCACCTACTACTTTTATTAGTTAGTGCTTGCAATAATCTGACGGTTACACTTCAGAGTGCTAGAGACAGGTTTGAAAAACAAGCTCGAGCTCAACGTTCTATGCTTCTGCATAGAGTTAACTCTTTACCCTCTGGGACAGTTCAAGTGCTGGGGCTAACTGCATTTAGTCAGAATACAGCAAGACTCCATTAGAAGAAACAACATTACTATGGTAAGTAATTTTTTCTTCCCTTCTCTGCTTCTAAGCAACTGCCTTATTCTGGACTTTCTGTTCTAGTCCCAGTCCTAAGTAACAACTCCCACATGGCCTCCCACCATATACCACGCTTCCTCCAATAGAACTTTCAAAAATTGGACCCTAGTCTACCGGTTTACCATTCCTCCTTCCACTTTTCCAAATCAGCATGACTCAGCCCTCTCTCTTCTGACCCCTATGGGACCTTCATGGGTGTGCTTCATGTACTCAAAGTCCCTGGAATTTAAACAACAAGTATAGCTTGGGACATCACAGCTTTTGTTCTGATATAGCCTCAATACAGGTAGGTGACCACAATCTAGGCAACAGTGAGAATACCTTTTTTAAAATACAGTTGAACATAATATTTGTTTGCAGAGTAGTACTCCTCACCAGGCTCAGCAGTCAGCGGTTATCAACTTTAATAGTGAGAACCTGGCTTTTCCTCTCATGGGTTGTTGTCCTGGTCCCTCAAAGGACCAGGACTGAATAACAGCACAATACAAGGGCAAAAAAGTAATTTAAAAAATGTGGCCCTCACATAGCTGTGGAGGATAGTGTAGCCAAGGTATGGCTTTGGAGGTGGGAGCAGAGGTAGGGGGTTGCATGTGGAGGCTAACAGGCAAAGGAATTACAAAACCTTGCAGTTTGGCACCTTGTGGACACTGGATGGGAATCACCACTTTATTTTTTCTTCTTGCTCCCTTCGGCTAACAAGTTGGGCCTGTCTTAATTCTCTCCCACTCAGCCACCTTCATCTCCAGTTACTGGTTTGGGTCTGTCCTCTTCTCTCTCAGTTCTCTCCAGTCTTGTCCCTTTTCATCCTCCTACTTGGGCCTGTCTTGATTCTCTTCCACTCTGCCACCCTCATCTCAAGGTACTGGTTTCATTCAGTCCTCTTCTATCTGAACTCCCTCCTCTTTTGTTCCCTTTTTTCCTTCTACTTGAGCCTGTCTTGATTGTCTTAAACTGTGAGGCCGTCATCTCCGGGTACTGGCTTGGTTCAGTCCCCTTCTATCTCAACTCTCTCCTGTCCTTTCTTCTATTGTCCTCCTACTCTCTCCATCTGTCTGACCCCCTGCTCCTTTTCTTTGTCTCACTCCAAGATCTCTGCTGCTGTAGTCACCTTACCTTTCCATACTGACTCCTCTGGCTTTGGTCTTACCTTTTTTTATTTATTTATGGAAACTGTTTTACCAGGTAGAGTTGCAGCCAGAGACTTGGTCAGATTTTATTTTAGTGGTACTGCAGGCAGGGAATTTCTCAGGCGAGCACAGAAATTTGGGTACTGGTAGTATAGCTTAGAGAATCGAATAAGAAGCAATGAATGATCTTGGTATATCCAGCAGACCCAGTTTTGATTCCCACAATCTCCACTTGCATACTGTGTGACTGAACAAGTCACTTAACTTCCCCAGTGCTCCCAGGTGGTCCCTGAAAACAGGCACTTGTGTCTTGTGGGCCTTTCCCAGTTCCCAAAGAATAAAATAAAATAAATAAAAAAATAAATACAAATTCCTGGAAATATCTGACCACGTCTTTGGCTTCAACTCCAAACATACAGAGATACAACAAGAATCTCTTCTACAGATGCAACCCAGAGGAGGACGGATCACAAGTGGCAGAAACAAAATGCAGCATTAAAACACGTATACTGTGCATTAAACAGTAAATCATTGGTAAGTATGGTGTACAGGGAAATATACCAAATGAGGGGGACAAATGAGGTCAACAGAAACACAGAAATATAGAATTTGTTGGCAGATAAGGACTGCTTATCCAAACCAGTCTGTCAATTTGTGCCTACTTACAGTATCACTGCAGACCCTACTTGGTCTCCAGCTCTTTCTCCCTCCCTTAATTCCTATTCAGTAAGATTCCCTTATGCCTATTCCATGCTTTCTTTTTTTTTTCTTTTTTTTATTTACTGTTTTTGGGCCTTATCCCCCTGTTCTTGGGCCCCATCCGCCTGCTGCCCCCAAGCCCAGGTTTACCCCCCTGGGTGGGGCTGCCGAGGGGCTTCCCACTCCCTAATGGACATTATGGGCAAGCTTCATATTACCCCCCTGGGTCGGGGCCATGAGGGTGGGACCCCTCTGGCGGGCGTCGGAAGCAGTGGGTGGTGGGACTGAACAGGCTGTCATGCCAGGGGACCGGCATTTTTCTTACTTTGCTGCCCTGGGAGCAGGGACATGCAATGATTCCAGTGTCCACCCTGCCCCCCTAACGCATTGGCGCTGATCGCTACAGTATCTCTGGCCTCTGCCAGGGGTCTGTCAAGCACTGGACACTCAGCCCCTCTTCCCCCCCCCGGAGAAGGAGAGCAGTCCCAAGGATGGTCAATCCTTATCCCCTGGCTGGCCATCCGACTCCCCGGGTCCATTCCCGAACCCAAATCCCATGCTTTCTTGAACCCCACTACTGTCCCTCCCCCTGCACCTCTGCTGGTGGACTGTTTCAGGAATCCACGACTCTTTCTGTGAAGAAGTACTTTCTCACATCTCTCCTGAATCTACCCGTCTCCAGCTTCATAACATGTCCCCTTGTTCTTAAGCATATTTTTTCTGAAAAATACTTTCCTCCTGTACAGTACCTAATTTACCCCCTTGAGGTATTTAAAGGTCTCTGTCGTATCCCCCTCCCTTCTCTCTTCCAGAGTGCAAATATTGAGTTCCCTGTAGGACTTTTCTTGTAGACCCCGTACCATTTTAGTTGCCCTCCTCTGGACCACCTTCACTTCTGTCTATGTCACTCCAAAGAGGTGATCTTCAGAACTGTATACAGTATTCCAGGTGAGGTCTCACCAGTGACCTATACAGAGGCAACACCTGCTCCCTCCTTCTGCTGATTATCCCTCTCTGTATGCACTCCAGTATCCCATTAACCTTCCCAATTGCCTTGTCACACTGTCTGGCAAATGTTAGGTCATCAGAGATGATTACACCCGGGTCTCTCTCCTGCTTGGTATTGTCAATAACATTCCCTCCATTCTGTACTCTAGTCCTGGGTTTCTGAACCCCCAATGCACTATTTTGCACTTTTTCAGATTGAAACCCAGCTGCCATACCCTTGACTATTTCTCGAGTTTTCTCAGGTCTTTGTTCATCCTTTTGGGGAGACGTCGGTTCACTCTGGGTAGTTTGTTGTGCAACAACATGCTCCATTGCATTAGCTCTGGTGTCAATCGGTCCCTACCACAATTAATTCCCGGACAATTCTCTCCCACTAGATGTCATACTATACTCCAAATAAAACTACAGGATGACTTCCTCTTCTACTACCCTTGGGCACATTGTCTCATGTGGTGGGTGAATTTCACCCACCTGGAGTTTAAATTTTATATTATTAATGAGGAGCCCAAATTGTCTGGGGATGAATTGTCATAGGGACCAATTGCCGCCAGAGCTAATGTGATGGAGTGCATTGTAACATGACAAACTGCCCAGAGTGAATTAAAGGAATAATGCTCGACAGGGTGGATGTTATGCTGGGATAACATCCCGCCTCGGGTGTTTGGGCCCGAGGCCACAGGCCAAGGACATCCAACACCTGAGAAGGGATTTTATCCCAGCATCACACCCACCCTGGAGGGCATTATTCCTATTATACAATGGCTCGTTTTTATAAACAATAAAAATTAAAAAAACATTTTTGTAGGTGGTTTTGCACAGTGGAAGCATACTTGTTAAAAAAAAGTTCCTGCTTTTGATGTGTCCACTAGATGGTGGTGTTTTTTATGTGCAGTGACTATGCTGTTTGTAATTCAGTCGCTCCCCCAAGCTTTCTTTTGTGTAGGTTTTGTGTCACATGCCCCTGGTCTCGCTGGCTGCCCTGGGACCATGAACACTTGCTGCTTAATGCAGATTTAGATTTAGATTTAGATTTAGAAGGAGCCAGACCAGGATCGTGATCTGCCAGGAAGCTCACTAGCATGGGGAGAGACTTCTGGTTGTTGGGAGCTATAGGGTGAGTTCCTTGCTGTGTTCTGGGTAGAAGATTTTGAGGAAAGTGGCATGAGCATTGTTGTATTTATTTGTTACTGGCCGAAAGCAGTGCCGCCATTTCTTTCACAGGCCAACTGGTGGGAATGAGCATAGCTCTTTCAAAGTGCTCCCACTACAGCTGAGGGGGAACTCAAGATGCCATTTCAAATGATGTCTTTCTTTAAGTTTAAAGATTTTTGTGTGCAGTGTGGGGTAGGAGGCTTTCCCAGTTCTGCCTGGTTGTGTTTGCTGTTTTGGGGGTGAGGTGGGGTTGGGGCAGGGCGCAGATGCTGAGTGGACCTGAGCTGGGCAGCAGAACCGGTAGCTGGGATGGCTGTGGACTGATTCTTTTTTATATTGAATGCAGTCATGATTGTACTGGGACTTGAGCTGGGATGTTATGCTGGGATAACATTCTGGGTCCAGTCCCAGACTGGCCAATCAGAGGCCAGCATTCTTTCTTGCAATTAACATAGAAACATATCCAGAAGCAAATGATTTGATACCTTTTAATGGACCAACATAGATGTAGCAACAAGAACAAAGTGCTCTAGTTTTTGGACCAACCAGTCCTTTGTTAGAAGCCTAATGGCAGCTGTTTAGAAAAAAACATACTTTTAACAGCTAGATTATGCAGAAAAAAACTGAAAAAATCCCCATTGGTTTAAAATACTCATTTGAAAAATACAGAAAATGATGTCAGAGAAGTTTAACAGCACCATAATATCTTCAGCCAGGAGTGTCCCAGGGTCAAAGGTGCTTGGTGGAACACACATACAAATAATCCTACTGCATATAAATTTAATTGACATAAGATAACACTGCTGGAGCAGATGACTCCTAAATCAAGCTGTGGGTGTCACAGTGTGTATAAGGATGTGATTACTGAAAAGCAACCTCCACCCAGGTTAAAGACATACTGAGATTGTCTTAGGACTCCCAAGAAGTTTCAATGCATACATTATAGACAAGACATTACCAAAGTATTTTAAAAACATCAGCGTACACTCTATGATGTGTAAAACTTAGCTGGACCTGTCACCCTGCTGTACTCTCCAGCTAGATATCATACCCCATAAATTTGGAAAAAACTCTAGTGTAGTGACAGGATTTTATAAATGATAATTTAAATATAAATTGATAGTATTAGTGTCAAACAAAAAACTCTAGTCGTGGACAACCAAGCGATTAAGTCCATGTAGCCTGATATGTACTGATGTCAGTATTCACTGAGCATGTAACAAATTGATGTACCAGAAGTGTCTAAGGAATCTGAAAAAGAGATAAAAGTGTAATTTCTCTCCTACTCTTCTTCATACAAACAATAAACCCTACCCACCCCACATCCCCATAATGTGTGTGGGGGGAGGGGGATAACTAGCTTTAAGGAGATGCACACACACACACACACACACACACACACACACACACACTTCAAGGATTCTGAATACAACTACAATGGAATAAACCTGCCATCCTCCCCAGGATAAGGTAACTAGAAGTAAATATAAAGTATGTGTGTAAGACCAGAGGTCTAACATACCTACATTTCCACAAATCACTACAACATTAGCCTAATGTAAAAAGATCTGTCCAGGAACTCCATGAAAATGAGATCTCGCACCCCAATGTGTACAGAGTTAAAAACATATGTGACAGTCTATGTTAACACTCCTGTATGTACAGTAACAGGCTAGGTAATCTGAATATGGTGTAATAGAATCCACTCCACTCCCAGGCAAAGATAAAAAGTAAGGAGGACTTAATATTCATTATGTGTGTGAAGTAAGAGTAGTAACACACTGTAAGTCCATGTATCTAAATAGAGGCCTACCTCAATGTGACAGCAAGCCCCACATCTGTCATATCACGTACCTCACAACACATACCCACACACATGCATACACACACGCACCCACATCCCACACAAGCTGAAGTCCCATAATATGCCAGTCTGAAGAAGAAGAAGAGGTCTGTGGATGTCAGTTTCTGTAATGTCCCATGAAACCCAGATCAAGACTCATCCCATCTGCTACCATATGGAGAAGTAAAATAAGTTTAATCTCAAAAGCACATCTCTGTTGTTTGTTTTTGAGATTTGCTTTTAAGACCATTACTGACATATCTGAAATTGAGTGGTCAGGCTGGGAGAAATGGTGCCCCACTGGTTTTTCAGTCATCTTTCCTCTAATAGTATGTCTGTGTGACTTCAGCCTAGTGCGGAGCTGTTGGCTTGTCTCTTCAACATAACCTGTTTGTGGACATCTCTTGCACTGAATGAAATAAACAACATGTCGTGATGTGCATGTATAACTCCCATGCACCTTGAATTGTCTGTTTTGTGATGTAACCACAGAGTCCGAGGTGGAAATGAGCTCACAAGTCTTACAGGCGCATTGATTGCAGGGTCGTGAGCCACTGTGTGACATAGTATTCTGTTCTGTTCTGTTCATAGAAACATAGAAATTGTCAGCAGATAAGGACAGCTAGGCCCATCCAGTCTGCCCATAGGCCCTATACATTGTATGTGGCCACTGGCCATATGTGATCAATGGCTTTTTATCACTCCCTCCCCTCTCAAGCTTCCCTAGTGCCTGTCTCAGGCATGCTTAAATGCCTCCACTGTGCTTGCCCCCACTACCTCCTGTGGCAGACTGTTCCAAGTGTTGGCTACCCTTTCTGTGTAGAAAAACTTCCTCACATTACCTCTTCATCTACTCACTTCTCACTTCCAATTTCATATTGTGCCCCCTTGTTCTATTACTTTTTCTGCATTGGAAAAGGTCCTGCACCTTGTTTATGCCCTTGAGGTACTTGAAAGTTTCTATCATGTCCCCCCTTTCTCTCCTCCAGTGAGTACATATTGAGGTCCATTGGTCTCTCCTCATATGTTTTGTGGTGCAAGCCCTGCACCATCTTTGTTGCCCTTCTCTGGATAGTCGCCACCTTATCTATGTCCTTGCTCAGGTGTAGCCTCCAGAACTGCATGCAGTACTCCAGGTGAGGCCTTACCAATGTTTTATACAATGGCATCACCACCTTCTGCCTCCTGCTAGTGATACCCTTGCCTATGCACCTCAGCATGCCACTGGCCCTCCCTGCTGCCTTTGTGCACTGCTTTGATACCTTAAGGTCATCAGAGTTGATAACCCCTAGGTCCCTTTCCTCCTTGGTAACAGTCAGCTCCTGGTTCTATGTGAAATGGTGAGCACGGAAAGGTGACTCGCATTATCGCGATGTCAGGGAGGCGAAAACAGTTTTGCCACCCTGACATCCTATGTGTCTGGAGGAATGGCGCGGGGACTAAAATCACTTGCTTTCTGTTGGGAGGCTATGCCCCACCCCCGCGGGCGGCTTTGCCTCCCCCGTCCCCCTACTTAAGGATTCTCAACTCCAGGGGTGCATGTCGAGAGGCAAAAGCAAAAAACATGTTTGAGGCTGGCGCAGCAAAACTGCAGTGGCGCCCGGACCCAGGGCGAAACCAGAGACCCCGCACCCATAGAGTGGAGGCCAACCCGACACAACTGCGCAGCTCGACAGCCGACCGCCAGCGTCACCCCTACATCCTTACCACTCCCAGGCCACGCTCGCCGTGCTTAGCTCCCCACCGCATGCGTGTACATGTAATGACATCCCGTCGCTACAGTCGCCCACCCCACCACATCTGGTCACCCTCCCCTTGCCATTTGGGCTTTCGCCCACATCACGTCGCCATTTCAGATGGCGCCTTCATTCAGGCACCAATGTCACAGGCTCCCCAGCTCCCCCCAACCTGTAGCTCTCCCCAGGGTTCCCTCTGCCCAGGTGCATTATTTTGCACCTCTTTGCATTGAACCTCATTTGCCACATCTCCGATCATTTTTCAAGCTTCTCTAGGTCCCTCTTCATTTTCTGTACCCCTTCTGAAGTATCCACCCAGTTGCAGATCTTGGTGTCATCTGCAAACAGGCAGACCTTTCCTTCCAGCCGCTTTGCAATGTCACTAATGAAGACATTGAACAGGACTGGTGCTAGTGCTGATCCCTGTGGCACCCCACGAATCACCCCCTCTCCCCAGATTATACCCCATTTACCACCACCCTCTGTCTCCTGTCTGTTAACCAGTTTCTAGCCCAGTTCACCACTTTGTCTCGTATGCCCAGACTACCCATCTTGTTAATCAGCCTTATATGTGGAACAGTGTTGAAGGCTTTGCTGAAATCTAGGTAGGTGATGTCTACGGCCCCTTCCTGATTTATTTCCCTAGTCACCCAATCAAAAAAAATTATTAGATTTGTTTGACATGACCTTCCTGCTGTGAACCTGTGTTGCCTCAGATCCTGAGCACCTCTGAATTCCATATGTGCCACTGCCCTTTCTTTCAGCAGTGTCTCCATGATCTTTCCCACCACTGAGGTGATGCTGACTGGCTGTAGTTTCCTGCCTCCTCTCTACTGCCACTTTTGCGCAGTGGGACTACATGTGCCCTCCTTCAGTCCTCTGGAATGACACTCATGTTGAGTGACTCTGTGAACAGGGCTGCCAGAGGCACTGCTAGTTCCCTTCATGGCTACTTTAATATCCTTGGGTGGCTGCCGTCTGGCCCCATGGCTTCATCCACCTTCAGCTTTGTGAGTTCTTCCAGAACTCTCTCCACTGTGAATGGCCTAGTGTCCACTTCACCCCCACCCCATTGCCTCTGCAACCCACTGTGGTCCTTGACCTTCCCCCTCCTTAGTGAATACTAAGCAGAAGTATTTTTTCAGTATTTCTGCCTTGTCCAGATCCCCCTCCTTATACTCTCCCTGCTTCCCTTTGAGCCTCACAATCCCTCCCGGTTTTTCTTGTTTCACTGATGTACCTATAAAATGCCTTATCTCCTTTGTTTACTGATTATGCTAAACCCTCTTCTCTCTGTGCCTTCACTCTCCTAACAGCCTTCCCTGTTTCCCTTAGACATTCAAGGTACACCTCCCTGCCTTCCTCCCTTTGGCTCCCCATATATTTGCTGAAACTCAGCCTTTTAGCCTTGACTTTGTTCCCCACCTCTTTGGAGAACCATGGTAATTTCCTTCTTCTTTTCCCTTTGGCCGCTATCCTAATGCATTAGTTTGTTATCTCCACTATGGCTCATTTCAGTTTCTCCCATTGTTCTTCCACCCCCTTTATTACCCCTCCCTTCCCCAGGACTGCTTGTATACATCTACCCATTTCAGTGAAATCTGCCCTCCTGAAATCTAATACTCTTGCCCTTGTCTGGCTTAACTGAATCCATGTCTCCATGCCGAAACAATGGTCACTGGACCCTAGCTGCCCTTCCACCTGTATTTCTTTGACTCTGTTCTCATTGGTCCATACCATATCCATAATTGACTTGTCCCTGGTTGGCTCATGCACCAGCTGCCTGAGTCCAACCCCCTACAGGGATTCTAGGATGGCTATGCTTCTGGCTGAAGCAGCCACCTGGGTAGCCCAATCCAAGTCCGGCATATTGAAATCCCCCAGTAGCAGGATTTCATCTTTAGCTGCCATGTCATGTATGTTCTCCACTAGTTTCTTGTCTACTTCCCCCTCTGTGCTGGAGGTCTGCAGATCTCCCCTGTGCATACTGCTGTTCCATTCCCTGGTTCCAGGGTGACCCACATTACCTCGGCCTCATCCTGTCTTCCCTGAACTTCTGTAGCCTAACCTTTATACTGTCTCTGATGTGGGGCCACTACCCTACCCTTTTTACCCTCCTTGTCCCTCCTGAACAGTGCATAGCCTGGTACACTGACTTCCCAGCCATGATTATCAGAGTACCACGTCTCTGTTATTGCTGCCACTGTATAATAATATGTAGCCCATCCTTTCCACATCCCCGGAGTGTCCACCCCATTGCAGATTTTGGTGTTATTTGCAAAGAGGCAGATCTTCTCCTCCAGCTCCTCTGCAATGTCACCTTTAAAGACATTAAAGAGGTCCAGTCCCAGCAGTGATTCCTGAGGCACCCCACTGGTCACCATCCCCTCCTCGGCGTGAACTCTGTTTACCACCACCTTCTGTCTCCTATCCCATAACCAATTTCTTATCCAGTGTACCACTTTTGGACCCACTCCTATGCTCTGCAGCTTGTTTAACAGTCTCCTGTTTTGAATAGTGTTGAATACCTTACTGAAATCCAGGTATACCACATCTGCAGCAGCTCCCTAATCTAATTGCTTAGTCACCCAGTCAAAGAAATCTATCCGATTCATCTGACATGACCTCCCTCTCCTGAATCCATGCTGTCTTGGGTCTTATAACCCATCTGATTCAAGATATTCCACTATCCTCTCAATCAGCAATAATTCCATTAATTTTCCCAATACCGATGTCAGGCTGATTGGCCTATAATTGCCAGCCTCCTCCCTTCTACCACTTTTATGAAGAGGGACTACATCTGCCCTCCTCCAGTCCTCTGGAACTACATCTGTTACTAGCGAGTTGTTAAATAGAACTGCCAGAGGTGTAGTCAGTACCTGCCTGAGCTCTTTCAGTACCCTAGCATGTATCCCATTGGGTCCCATTGCTTTGTCCACTTTCAGATTAACGAGTGCCTTTAGGAATGTCTCCTATGAAAAAGGACTAGTGTCAATCTCCCTCTTTTCAGAGCTGCTATTACCTTCTGTGGCTCCTCTCCTTCTCCTTCCACTGTGAACACTGAACAAAAATATTTGTTCAGTATGTCTGCCTTTTCCTGGTCCCCCTCTGCACAGTTTCCTCCATCCATTTTTAATCTTACAGCCCCTCCCCATGTCCTCCTGTTTTCACTTACATACCTAAAAAAATAGCAGTGTCAGTGGCTCAGTAGGTAGCACACTCACCTCTGAGGCCAGGAGATCAGAGGGCTGTGGGTTCAGTTCCCACATCTGGCACTTGGGTCAATATCCTAGTACTGACACTGTAGTGCAGCATGAGAGGGGTGCTGCACTTCTGAGGTGCTGTCTTTCGGATGAGACAGTAAACCGAGGTTCCATCTGCCTGGATTGGTGGTAGTTCAGGTGGATGTTAAAGACCCCATGGCACTTATTGAAAAAAGTAGGGGAAATTCGCTGGTGTCCTGGCCAAATCTCCCTCATTTACTAAAAATACCACTGACAGCGTAATCTGGTTCAAGGTCAGTTGTCATTCATCTGTATCCCCCCTCCCCCGGGTTGTGCTTGAAAATAGGCAGGATTTGTCTAGTGCACTTACCTGGTCAACAAAAACTAAATAAATAAAACAAATGTCTTGTACCCTTTCATTACTTCTTGAGCTATGCCCTTCCTCAGTTTGCAAATTTTTCCTTACTGCTTTCCCTGCTTCTCTCTGCTTTTCTTGGTACACCTCCCTATCCTCCTCCCTCTGCATCTCCTTATGTTTTCTGAATGCTACTCATTTGACCTTTTCCTTTTCAGCCATCTCTTTCAAGAACCACAGCAGTCTCTTTTTCCTCTTACTTTTACTCATTTGCTTGATGCAGAGGTTTGTAGCTTTCAATATGTTCCTCTTTAACTTCGCCCACTGTTTCTCCACCCCGCCTACGTTATCTCCTCCTACCAGGTCACCCCTGAGCCATTCACCCATCTTTATAATATCTGCTCTACTGATGTCCAGGACCCTTGCCCTAGAGTGGTTCGACATCACAGCCATCCTTATATTGAACCCCACTGTACAGTGATTACTGGTCCCCAGGTGACATCCCACCTTGACATCTACCACACTGTTCCCGTTAGTGAGTACCAGATCCAATATAGTTCCATTATGAGTGGGTTCATTGACTATTTGTCTGAGGAACATCTCCTGCAGGGAGTCCAGGATGTCCCTGCTTCTAGGTGAAACTGCATTTGGCAGGCTCCAATCTGCTGTACATCCAGCAGATTGAAGTCCTGTACCATCAGCACCTCCTCCTTTTCTACAGTTTACCAGTGTCCTCTTCCAGGGTGACCCACAGTACCTCTATCCCCCCATATTCCCTCTATCTATGTCACTTTTATGCTTTCCTTCACCTAAAGCAACACACACACTTCTTTGTTTTCCTATCCTTTTCTTCCTAAACAGACTATAGCTTGGTATGGCCCTGTCCCAGTCATGATTTTAGTGCAGCATGACTTGGTAATGGTCACAGTATCAAGGTCGGCCTCTAGCCTAGGTCCGGAATCTTATTTAATAGACTTCTAGCACTCGCACACATGGCCTTCTAGACATTGTTACCACTCTGATTCGTACCCCTTTTTTCCTCCTTCCTTTCCCACTCTGTTTTTGATGCAATCATTTTCTTTCCCCTTCATTTCTACCACCACGCTTCCTTTATTAATTTGCACCCATTGGTACTTCTCTCCCCTCAGGTTCTTCCCACTTCCTTCTTTATCCTGTAGAGGGTAGTTTCTGACTCCCTGATGTATTCTGCCACCCTTGTCAGCTAGTTTAAATGTTCATTGAAGTAACATTTAAATCATTCACTGAGTACTGCAGTTTCCCCACCCAGATAGATGCAGGGCATCATCCTTGTAAAGGTCCTCATCCCTCCAGGTGAGACCCCAGTCCCTACTGTAGCCAAACCCTTCTTCTCTGAGCCATTCCCTCAACCATGACTTGAAGGTCTTGGTGTGGAGATCCCTATCTGACCCTCTGTCACAGATAGATAGCACCTCTGTGAAAGCCACTGAACATGCTACCTGCCTGAGACAACTCCCCAGCTCCTTGAACTTCCCCTGCATTATCCCAGCCCTGCTCATAGCCACATCATTAGTCCCTAGGTGGACAGTGACTTCCAGATCCACCTCCCTTCCTGCTGCCCTAGTAATTCTCATGATCCTCTTACCATCTCTCCGGGCCTTGGCGCGTATAGGCACTTAACCTCCCTCTCTCCCCTTCCTAGTCCCAGATCTGTCCCCTTCACAATCAAGTCCCCCACCAGAAGTTGCTTTCTCCTCCTTTGTGGTGCTCAGTAAGCCACAAGCTCAGATGGAGAGTGGCATTATGACCTCATTAGGCCACCAGTATGGGTTTATGCACCCTGTGCCCCCACTTACCTATTGTTTGTTACATATAATAGATTAGGATGTGGAAATTTTTTTTATTTTCATTGCATTTGCAATCATTTCTGGGATTTGCATTTGTGTTCTTTGTCCTAGGGTGTTTTACTTAGCATAGGGATGTTTTAGTGCCTCAGCCCCCCCCCCCCCAGGTGTTTTCATAATGTTGGGTCCTCCAGTAAAAGGAAGCATGACTGGGGTGGTCCATCATTTTATTATGCGTGGTGAGTGCTGGGAAGTGGTGTGGTGTCTGTGGTTAGGATTTGAAGGACATTGGAGTCAGCAGCAGCATGAAGGATTTGGAAGCAGGTTAAGGATGTTGGAGTTGGTGGTAGCAGTATGGATGGACAGGCAGAAGATGAAGATAGTTGGGGTCAACTACAGCAGCATAGATGGTCCAGTGTATAAGGAGAGAGAGAGCTGGAGCATGGAAGGACATGACTATTTGGTGAAAAACAGAGGGGAAAATGATATGTAGGGAGGTCTTTGTTAGGGTAATGTTAGACTGTAATTTAGATTAATTTTCATTTTTCAAGGAAAGGGCTTTTTTAGATAGCTGTTAATTGCTGTGGTTAATGATGTAATTAGTTTGGTATGTGTGTTAATTGTTCTGTCAATTGTTTAATTGATTTTGCAATTAGTTGTAAGTGTGATAGAATAAGGTTTTATGAACTGTGCATATGCTGTATGTTTATTTAGTGTTGGTATATACTTTAAATTATTTAATTTGTGTAGGTGTATACTTTTAAATAGTGCAAGTGTATACTTTTAATTGTTTAATTAGTGTAGGTATATACTTTTAAATTATAGTTTTATAAATAGGTATACAGGTGTGAGTGGACGCAGGTCTCTTTGTGGACTAATTGGTAGCGTGATACAGTTGCAGTTGTAAATGAATGAAATTTATTCAGTTCTATCTCAAAATTTCTTCATAGTAGGACAAATATAACATCAGCGGACTGGTACGACAACAAAATAAAATAATCAGAATGGCAAATAAACTTTATCCCACGACTTTACATGGCTTGAAAGGTGTTCTTCTCCTAACACCTGCTGGAACAATTCAAGAGCTCCCTGGAGTTCACCTCCAGACCCAGGAGCACAATCTAAACTAACTATCTCAAATGACAGTCCTTTTATACAGGGAAATGATCATGTGTTCTCCCTAATTCCACCCACATCATTAATGCTAAAGTAAAACTTCTTATTTAAACATAATTATTTTGTTTTAACTATCTAATTAAACAGTTTATAATTTACATACATTTATACACATATTCGGTCTATTTTATTTCAATTCCTGGCTCTTTTACAAACAGCTCTGATCATCAGGCACCATCCCCAACAAGAGACAGCATAAAACAAAGGAACAAAGGGCTGGTCAGCACTATAGCTGTCCTGGAAGGGAGTGGTGCAAGGAGAGTCAGAAGCAGAAGCTGAGAATCCAAAGACACATGAACAGGTGCCCTTTCTGTAAGTGAGAACTGTACCACACAATTTATATAGTTATTCTCTGAGGTGTACAATCCCCATATAGTTTCATAACCTGCTTACTTAAACACAACTGCCAGGCTGTTACCAACATGTGCCTTAACTGGTTGTTTCAAACAGGGAGCTTTGAGCAGGAAGTAATTCAAACTAACCAGCCTTTTACAAATGGTTTTTACAGCCCACTACAAGTACTTTGTCCCTAGTCTTTATTTTATCAAAAGATAGGAGAGGACATGTGTATGAATTAACATTACACCGACCTTCTGCCAGGGGAAGTTAAATGTGCAATAAGCACATGTGGCATTTCAATACTTTTGCTACTGTTAATATTTACAACCACTAGAGAAGGAATGACTTCCAAATAATTCAGTCCCTTAAAGACTGAAACTTAAACAGAACAGTGACTTAAATGACTTTATTTTATTTCCCCTCACTTGCAACCCATTCTTCCTCTTAGTCAACAGCGCCTGTATTCTGGTGTGCTACCAAACACCTCTAAAAGAAGGACTAAAGTGTTCTTTCAACCCAAGTAGAAACAGATTGCTGGTGCTGCTCATTTAAGCTCCAAATTAACTCCAGTTACCATGTAAAAGAATCCCAACTACCTTTACACAAGGGATTCAGTTCTCCTCTCTCTTAACTGAATTACCTGGGAAATTTACTAAATGACTCACTCTTACTTCTGTCCTCCCTTTTGCGTTATTTTTTTCTACCTTGCTAGTCTCCACTACACTATTTTGTAACTTAGTCTCAACTTTTAAAGCTTACATTTATTTATTTAATTTCTGATTTTACATAGTTATAGTATCAAAAGGGTTTAAGTAAAGCACCAAGCCCAAAGGTTCCAGGGCCCCTAATCCATCACAGAGTCACTCTGTGACAACAGGGAATTAACACATGCCTTTTTCTATTGGCCCTTGTGGGCCCTGTGTAAAGCAGGAGATCAAGCTCATATCCGATTTTCTTCACACAGGGCCCTGTGAGACTTCCATGAAAGAGTAGATCATCTATAATTTTCTTCACATAAGGTCATGTGGTTCCTGCTTGAAGCAGGAGATCAAGATCATTCAGAACTTTCTTTTCGCAGGGCCCTATGGACCCTGCATGAAGCAGGATATCATGTATAACTTTTTCACTTAGATCCTGTGGGCCTTGCATGAAGCAGAAGATCATTAATGGCTTTTTTCTCACAGTAACCCATGCCCCAGACCTGTGGTTTGTCTTTGGGTAATGAGGTTAGGGGCTGGGGAGGGGTGGGTGTCATACTTCTCAACTGTCCCTGATTTTCAGGGACATCCCTGATTTTGACTCAAAGTTTTACTCTGTCCCTCTTAAAAATTGTGTTTCTGTGACCAAACAGTGGGGACTGTAATCACAAAATAATGTCAAACATTAAAGTTACAGACTTGTTCTTCCTTAGAAAATGTATTTTTCACTAAGCCCCTTATTCTACTAGTTTCCTGAGTGTATATCACCATTTTTGAAGATGTGTCCCTGATTTTGGTCCTTTGTCCCTGATTTTTTTAAGCCTTGTCCCTAGTTTATGAGGCAGAAGGTTGAGAGGTATGGTGGGTGTTAGGGCTGAAAACCCCAAGGAACACCACAGCACCAATTTGTCAAGCCTCCTGAGACTCCAAACCCTACTTTTTTCATGTCCTTACTTTGTGCGCTTCGCATCCTTCACTCCAAATGTCTGCAATAATGTAATTGTTTACTATGAATTTTCAGTCTTTTTGTAATAGCATAATAGTATCCTCATTAATGCAGGCACTGCACCAACACAAAGGTTTGTCTTGCTGTACAAAACCATGGGCCCTGCACACAGGCAGACTACAGAGGCCACCATGCCAGGATAAGCAGGGCCCTCTGGCATGTGTGCCAAAAAATTTAGCCATCTGGCTGTGTGTTGAACCCTGCAGATGGTGAGTGCCTTCTGACCCTGGGTACTGGCAGACACCAAAGACCACAAAGCCCCCATGCACGGGGCCCAGAGGGCCCTGTGCCAAGGCAGTGGTCCATCCTGGTAGGACCATGCAGGCTGTGCACGCTGGCAGAAACCAAATATAGCCATGCCAGGATGCACAGGGCCCACTGGGCCCTGAGCCAACACAAAGCTCTGTCTTACTGCACAGAGACACCAAGGCGCCATCCTAGGGTGCGCAGGTCCCTCTGAGCCTATTCCAGTATCTGCCTGGCTGCATGCAGCACCCTCTGGTCCTTGTGCACAGGCAGACAGCAAAGACTACCATGCCAGTACATGTAGGGCTCAGAGGGACTACACCAAGAGAAAGATCTATCTGGCTACACTCATGGTTCAGTGGGCCCTTTGCGCAGGCAGACACTAAAGACTGCCATGCCTGGATGCAATATCCTAATCCTAATACTTTCCAAAATTCCTTGAAAAAGCACCTTAGGAAAGCATTTCCACACATCATAAAAGCTAGCTCATAAAGCATAAATACGTTTTTGGTTTCACCAGTAGTGACCAAACAACTTTTCCTTTTTTGTTTTAAGGACCATTTTTTGACAAAACACATCCAAAAGAATAACCAACACAACCTGAACTGTCGAACATACAAGTTACAGCTGTGAATTCCACCTAGTTCTTTGCCAGCATTTTCAGCTATCATGAAAGCAAAAATAACATACAAAAGCATAAAAGCTAGTGACAAAAGCCTACTCATGAAATGATAAAAATATTTATGCTTTCCTCACACATGGTTTACAAATCCATATTTCCTGAAAAAAAAAAGACCATATCTACCCACAAAAATACCAGGAATTACTTTTTTATGGTAAACCACCCAAACCACCCCATTGCCTATATTTTCTGGTTTCAGTGTGCAAAAATTGGTTTGTTTTTTATATTTTGTATCACTAACTCATACGAAATTTAATTTGCCTACATCACAAAGGCATTTTTTTTCTTTCAAAAGCATAAAAAATGCTTTTGCAAAAATCCTGTTATCCTTAGAATGTTCATTTCTGGTACTGCTTATGTGCAAAAAATGGAACACATTTTTGGAAATATCTCAAAAACTATAACACTTACAAAAAAAAAAAAAAACCCTAATTAGCAAAGATTCACCCTTGGACCAAACGTTATCAAATCTGTAAGTTTCAGATTTCAAATCCCAACCATTTTTAAGCAGATAAGCACAAAAAATAGAATTTTGCTGAATTTATGTACTTTCAACCTTCTGGAACTTTGCCCACACTTTACCAATCACTATGAAATTTACACAATCCATCCTGGCACCAAGTCTGTGTATGTAATTTCCGGCACATCAGTTGAACAACATCCGAGTTATTAAGGTATAAAAATGGGGTAGGGCGGGTTAACATTAAAGTACTTTCTCAACCTTATAACGCTACTGCACCTGTGTAATAAAATGAGTACAGTACACGGAATACAGTACTATACAGGATTGTACAATATTTTACAGTGGTACTATGGTAACTCCTTCCTCTGTCTCCTCATCCTCCTCTCCTACTAGCCAAAAGCCCTTTTCCATTTCCAGACCTCTCTTGTCTGCTCTTGCACCTAATTTCCTCTTCCTGCCCCCTTCCCATAGGCTCCCCCTCCTGTAAGCTGCTGTACTGCTATTTACTTTAATTGAGATCCCTGACCCATTGCAGGTCTTTCTGATTACCTGATTTGAGCTGTCCCTATTAATACATTCTTGTCAATTTGTGGTGCTGTTACTGCTGTTTTGCACCCTGTACAGTACTACTGATGCTCATAGAACTCTGTATAGTTGTACTCTGTGACATTTTTTGCTGTTTAAATGTTATTGCCTACTTGATTACATTGCACAGTTGCTTTCTTCTTTTCTCCCCTGTACTCATTCCCCCCGGGATGCTTATGTAACTATTTCCAGCTCAGTAGGCCTTTCCAGCTGAAACTGTTACACAATAAATAAATAATATTAACGCTTTAGATGAGATCCAGGGCCACATGATTACTTACTGGAAGAATATTGAGCTTCTGTGCTGGTGACCCAAGTTCTGGAGTGGATTCGGGGAGCCAGGAGCAGTGCAGCAAGTGCTGTTGAGTGCTGCTGAGTGCAGTGTAAGCCAGCCCAGGCATAGAGATGTCCAAACCCTGGCAAAATGATGGCCTCTTGTGGTGAGCTGGGGAGCCTGCTCCCTCATGAGGGATGGTGTCAGCTCATAGCATGCTGCTGCATCCAAGGCCATCAGGCACTATCCAGTGTCAGGGGAGGTAGGAGGGAAGGTTAAAAAAGCACATATGCCTCCAGCCCTTTAAATGGCAGTTGCTGACTCCCTCGGATCCCACTCCATATAGATCCCCACTAGCTTAATAGTGGGGTTAGCAGATAATGGTCTGTGTGACTGTCAGGGGCTTGAAGTAGGAGAAGGTGGCACTCCAAGGCTAAAAACTTAACAAAAAGAGAGGGTTCATCCACTAGAAACAAATTCCAGTTCACATCAGATCTCATTTGCTCTATATGTTAACAAAACAACTTGAATTTAAAGTCATTATATGCTTAATTCCTGACAGTATTTACATGTACAGTAGACAAGAACTTTGTTTCATAAAAATCCTTCAGTTTATGCAGGAGCAGAAGTCACAGTGCTCTACTTATGACATCACAGAAATTGCAACAGCAGTAGACTATGATATCACAAACAAAGTAGTATGATCTCAGCTTCAGACTTGACCTCAGCTGTAGTAAGCTGTTATTGACAAAGGTCCAGTTTTGTTGTGGATGTCTTCAAACAGAATAGGATGAAGATAAATATTTTTGAATGTTGTGTTGCCAAGTGCTACTGATGTCAATGGTGATATTTGTGTGCGACCAGAGACACTCTTTGAAGATTAAGGGCTTGATATCAAAAACCCTTTGCCCAGTCGGGTAAGTGGCACTGGTAGTAACAAGTCATACTACCATGCAGGACCCCAGTTTGAGTCTCTTTTTTGTGTGTGTGGCTTTAGTACTTGTGAAAGGTGCTGGATTGACAGCACTGGAACCTGAAATCCTCTGCTTATCCACATGGCAGGTACAGCACAGGTGATCACAGTACAAGCTTCCCCACACTGCCCCACTAAAGCCTCAACCCTGCCATGGAAGGACCACCATGTAGGTGAGAGGGTAGTTCAGTCTCCATACCCATTCAATCTTTGGTTTCTCATGTGAGATTGCCAACTAGGGTGCCAGTGTGTGCCAACTGTGTTGGTGGTTTTGTGATGTGGACACCTGCCCACTGGGAACTGGACTGAGACCACTACAACTCATTTCACATAGGCTACTGAACAGCCCATAGCTGATAATGGCTTTCAGCCACTGCTGACCTGTGCTGGATTTGAACCAGTGACCTAGAGGTGAATTGCTCTGTAATCCGTTACCAATCCACTGAGCCATTCAGTTCCCTGGGCCCTTAGCTTTTCTCAAAGGGTAAAGCCCCACAACTATGTCTGTCCTGTAAGGAAAGGACAGCATTATTCAGCTTTCTTACTTTGCATCACAGTTCGCCTAGTACAAGACTTGACAGTGCTGTGCCATTCCTTCGCTGTCATTATAAATTACACTTTTCTTATTTTTTCTTACCGTGGATCCATTTTATAAGTGCAGTAAACCACTCTGGGGTGTGGGTTACTATCCCTCCCCTAGTATCACAAATGGTATCCTTAAATATTAATGAAAAGTACGAAAATGTAATATGTCATTCTCTTTCTGTACATAGGTGAAATAATTTCCAAATCTGTTCATATATTTGAATTCTAAACTATAGTCAAAGTAACAATATGATGAGTTATTACTGTGGCAGAAACTGCATGTATTATTGATGTATTTTGTATCTATTCTACCGCCATTGTGCATGTTGTTACCTTTTTCTTACTTTAAAATAAAAAAAGTTATTATGAAAAAAAATATGAAATATTTGAAACTACATGGGAGCCCTTTTTGAATAGTTAAATAAGGTTTAACTAACCCAGATATATACATTGATGCGATTAATTTTACTTGAGTGAAATCTTTTTTATCAGTCACAGACTGTTTTGGGTGTGATATTTATTTCTGTTTTTATTGAATTAATTATCCAAATTTAAATTCTTTATAATGTATGGGTATCCTTATTACTAACTGAAATCAAACAGATTACAACCTTGTTATGCCATCGTTATGACATCACTCTGTTATTAACCCTTCTTGAGTATGTCATATCAATGGTATAACAAAACAGAATGCTCACAAGATTCAATGTTCTGCTTTGAGAACATTTTTTAAAATGTTGGTATTAAATTAATTGATTTGTGCCAGGCATTATGATGAATAGTTTTGTGAAGAACACACAATAAACAATGATGAGGAATCTTCCTGCATGATTTACGACTGCTTAAGGTAAGAATTACTCAGAAAAGTCATTCAATCTGTGATTACACAGTCTTGGTGGCCCATACACTATAAAATATAATGTATGGTCTTTGGTTAATAACCGTGCTGAAAAAACTTTTCGAGGTTGCCATGACATCTGAAAACCTCTTGAGCTATGCTGTCGAGGTTTATAATGATATCATGGCAACCTCTTGAAGTATTTACAGTGTAGTTATTAACTAAAGACCATAGATTATCCTGTATGTTATGAACAGTAATCCTTATGTTTATGGCTTGTATCTGCATGTTCATTATTCTGTGACCGGTTGCTATTGTAGCTTCTTTAAAATCAATAAAACTGTACTGAAAAAACAAACAAACAAAAAAAGTGCAGGTTCCCTACACTGCCCCATCAATATGCCTCAACCCTGCCATAAAGGATCCACCACATAGGTCGGAGGGCAGTTCAGACTCCATGTCCATTCAATCCTGGCCTCACATTAGAGACTGCCATTAAGAGTGGCAATTATGTTGATGGTGTTGTGATGTGGACACCTGTTTACTGGGAACTGGACTGAGATGTCCACAACTCATTTTATATAGGCCACTGTACAACCTCCTAGTGATGATGGCGTTTCTGCTACTACCGTTAATTCGAGAAGTCTAGTAAAAAAAAGGAGGGATTTCAGAGGATACTATTTAAGGAGAATATACAGATTTGTGCCATCACAGAAACTTGGTGGCACAAGAAGGATGATTGGAACAGGAATATCAAGGGTTACAAACTCTTTGTTAAGGCTAGGGAGCATAGAAGTGGAGGAGTAGCTGTCTATGTGGCAGATAATATTATTGTACAGCTGACTGATGGATATAATGAGTGTAATAACTTGTAACATATGTGGTTGAAAATTATTTCTAGTTTTAGAAAAAAATTGTCCTCAGTCTTGTTTACAGACCACCTTCACAGAACACGGAATTGGAAAATAAATGAAATGAATTCCTAGATAATCTCAACCCAGAAGATACTATAATATTACTGAGGGATTTTAATATGCCCACTATTAAGTGGGAAGAAGGAGCAGGGAGAACACCCAATGAAAAGGAATTCTTGGAAATTTTAAACAAACTAGACTTAGAACAACATGTTAAATCAGCAACAAGAGGCAACAATACATTACATCTTTTGTTAAGCAATATGGGGATAGTATAATAATGTGCAGAACAACAGCACCATTAGGGAATAGTGATCATGAAATGGTTAAACTTATGGTGCGGGAAGTACATTCAAAAGTAATGGGCAATACAAAAATGAGATGTTTCAAAGAAGCACATTTTGACAGCATGAGGAATGAGTTGGAGGGGGGACTTCTATAAGAAATCACATAATGGCATGGGGAATATTTTGATGGGAAAATTAAAAAATCTGGTAGAGGAATATGTTCCTGAAAAAACTGAATACAATAAAGCAGGAAGGATACCACCTTGGTTTGATAAGAAGGTGACATGATTAATTCAAAAGAAGAGAAAAGCCTACAAAATAGCAAAAAGGGAAAATACTATAGCTGCATGAACAGGGTATAGATCAATAGTTAAGGACAGAAAAAAAAAACTATTAAGAAAGCCAAAAGGGATTATGAACTGAGTCATGGTGAACAGGGTAAAAGACAACTATAAATCATTTAATAGCTACATTAACAATAAACGAGGAGGAAGCATTCAAGTGGGACCTCTTGTGGATAGCAATGGAGATCTAGTAACTGATCATAAGCAAGTTGCAGATATGCTTAATGATTATTTTAGTTAATTTTTAATGAAAAGTCAGATGCAGTAACAATGGAGAGTACAGTCAGAGGAAAACAGTTAACTATTCTGAATGATAATGGTATTAGAGATAGAATACAACATTTAGATTCTAATAAGATGCCAGGGCCTGATGGTGTACATCCAAGGGTGATCAGGCCTGGAAGGAAGCCACTATCATACCAATTTATAAGAAAGGATATAAAATGGAATGTAAGAATTACAGACCTGTTAGTCTAACATCGGTTTTGGGAAAGGTCTTAGAAAGGATATTGAAAGATGAAATTGAAGATTATATTACCAAAGCTGGCTTGGTCAACAAAACACATAGTTTTTCAAAAGGAAGGTCTTGCCAAACAAATTTGATGAACTTCTATGATAGGGTTAGCAAGGCATTGGATAATGAGCATTGGGTAGATGTGATCTTCGTAGATGTCAGTAAGACATTAGACAAAATACTGCATAAGGAACTTGTAGAGATTCTCCAGAATATAGGAATACATCCAAATATAGTTGCCTGGATTAACTCATGGCTCATCAGTAGGAAACAACAGGTGACTTTGCGGGGGAATTTGTCAGAATGGCCAAATGTCACTAGTGTGCCACAGAGATCTGTCCTGGGACCATGCCTATTTAACATATACTGTATGTATCAACAATGGCCTGTGAGGAGGGAGTATGGTTAACAACATTTGTGGATGATACAAAAATAGGTGCAACATTAAGAAATTCAATGGATATTGACAGGCTGCAAGATGAACTGTCTAAGCTAGAATAGTGGGCAATCAAACATAAATTGGATTTAAATATTGATAGATCCTTGGTAATGCATTCTGGAAAAGCAAATTTAAAGGCTAAATATATGTTAAAGGGTCGCTTTTTAAGAGAAACTACTGAAGAAAGGGACCATAGAGTGATAATAACAAATGAAGTAAAACCTAAAAGAAACTGTCAGTCTATGGCAAAGAAAGTGGGTAGTATACTGGGTTGTATTAGAAGACATATTGACAGCAGGGATGAATGATTCCCTTGTATGTTTCTTTGGTAAAACCACATTTGGAGTATTGTGCCCAGTTTTCATCGCCAAGTGCTATGGCTGATATTAAACTTCTGGAAGAGGTCCAACGTAGGGCCACTAAGATGGTAACAACAGTCAAGAATATGGGCTATGAAGAGAGACTGGATGCATTAGGTTTATATTCATTGGAATACAGATGACTCCGGCGGGATCTCTGTTTGGTATATGCAGCCTTTGTTGATACTGACCTATGGTATCGCATAGGACTAGATATCAAAGATCATAGACATATCACTAGCTCTCATTAACTGCAGCTAAAGAGAGAGAGACATTACTTGCACAGCAAAACGAGCAGCAGGGTTCAACCAAAGAGTGGTGACCATGTGGAATACTCTTCTACCAGAGGTTGTGGGAAATAAAAACATGACTGAGTTTAGGCATAAATTAGATGAGTATTATATGAAGAACGGGATAAAAAGTTACTCCCTTTGAGTTAAGGGCAAGCAGCTAATGGGCAACCACCTTATAGTGTATGGTGGAATGTCGTTCTCCACCGAAATTGATCGTTTTCGAAACCTTGTAGTCACACACTAGTGACGTTCGCAGTACAACAGAATGATGTTTTCTACTGTACTGCGAATGTCACACTGTGTCCTCGCGCAGCATTTGACAGTTAGGGCTCACTCCATAGACAGGACACATGGCGAAAGCAGCAATATCGGGGGCAGTATTAATGGTTAGTGTGAAAACGTTCACAATGTAAATTCTTTTTTCCTTCTAGTAACTGTTTTTTTTCCCCAAAAAACGACGTTCCACCATACACTATAAAGAAAAGTGCATGGGAACAGTTGACAACAGAGATCTTTCACTGTTGGCACTATGACACGGATTACCTCTCGAGCTGCGCTCTCGAGGTAATCTGTCGTCATAGTGCCAACTCGGTGAAAGAATAGCCCTGTTGTCAACCGTTCCCCATGCACTATCCTATATATAACCTTGTACATATCTAAGAAACCTACCGACCTGCTCTGGATTTGAATCAGAGACCTAGAGGTGAAAGACACCTTAACCTGCTACCAATCAACTGAGCCATCCATTTCCCCCCAAATTTGATTCTCAAACCAGACTCAGACATAGGGCTGAAGGATTCCAGACTGAGGTGCCATGAAAGCACATTCTGGAGAAGATTTTGACCATTCTGTAGTGAACTGTAACGGATAGCTCATTGATGACCATGGGTACATTCCTGTCTTTGCCAAGAGCTCTCACCTGTGATGCTTCTCATGGGTTGGTCCTCACTCCAGCTCTGTTCACCATATACATGCCATCCCTGGGAGAGAACATCAGGAAATGTAGTGTCAGATACCCAGCTGTACCTCTCCTTTGCAGAAATTTGGGATTGAGTGGCTTTAAACTGACAGGCTCTCATTCCTAGTAAGATGGAGCTGCTCCTGATAGCTTAGCTTCAGGGCATCAGTGTCTGCCTTAAAAAAGCAGCCTCAGGCTGCCCATCTTTGACAGTGTTCATCTTATGGCTGAAAGTGTGATCAGTGACTTGGGAATAGTTGATCCTAGAATACCACACAGCTGTCCATTGTAATTAAAAGCTGTTTTTACCTCCTCAGGAATATTCCCCAAATGCACCCTTTTTTCTTCGAACCTGATAGTCTGAAGATGCTCATGCAAACTTTAATTTCCTTGCACCACAATAACTGTAATCTGGTGAGCTACAAAGGCCTACTCTGTGGTCAGTTTTGATGCCAGCAGCCAATTCAGAATGCTGCAACTCATCTTCTGAGCTCCTTGAGGAGGTCTCACCATATCACCACAGCACTGCATGAGCTGAGTTGCCTGCCAGTCAGGTAGAGAGTGGGACTTTGCATTGCAGGAAGCATGGGAAGAGAAGAAGCATTAAATCAAACTCCCAAGATGGACATGTTGGCCACATGAAGTGACCTTTTAAGAATGGTAAATTTCCATTAGATTTTATGAAATGCATTAATCTGTGCTAGTTTTACATATGTATTTATTTTATGTATTTACAAGTTGTTGACTTGGAAAGGTGTACTAAACTAGAGCTCATTTTTAGGTATGAGGTGGAGAAAGTTACAAGGGGAGTGAAGTACAGCAAAATAAATAGGTACAGAGCAGGTAACAACATAATAAAATACTGCAACATTTGTAATAAATCTAGTGAAACAATTAAGTAAGGTGTGTGAGTGCATGTACAAAAAAGGTGCAACTATGTGTAGTGTCGACTACATAATGAAAGAGGTGAGAATGCTTGCATACCAACAATGAGCAGAAGGGTGTAGTTGGTGCTGTTAGCAGGCTGGTGGCACAAGAGACAAGAAAAAGGGAAGGATACATAGTAATGAAACAACTGTAGGGAGGGAGTTTGTAGGGAGGAGGAAGGAAGGCTAGTTTTAGGAACAGGTGTGAGTAGATAAATCTTGGAGGAGAGCTTTAAACATGAGGGAGGAAGAGGAGAACTGTAGAGCTGGAAAGAGGCTGTTCCAAAGCAGGAGAAGGTGGAAGGAGAAAGCAAGGCTAAGCAATTTAATTTATATAGTGCCCTATCCCAGGGAATCGTGGCACTTCACATTAAAAACATACATCAAGTCCATTCTTAAATGCCTCCACTGAGGTGGAACTCCTGAGATGGAAAGGTGAGTTCCAGATAGTCAGGTATGCCACTGAGAATGCCCAGTTGCCTGATGACTTATGGCAGGATCTTGTGAAAACTGTAACAACTCTCCAGTAGCATAAAGCGAGGGACCAGAATTATACCAAACCAAGAGGCCCGTTAGGTAGCCAGGGCCCAATCCATGCAGGGCCTTGTAAATTAACAATGCAATTTTGAAGGTGGTGTGCTTCCTAATACCAGTGCACATAAAGCAGCACAGGTGTGATAAATTCTGATTATACTGATCCAGTAATCAACCTGGCTGCAGCATTCTGCACCAGCTGTAGAGAATGCACCAACCCTCCAGATAGCCCTAGGTATAGAGTATTGCAGTAGTCGAGCCTCAAGGTGACCAAGTAGACTGCCCAGCAGATTTTATAATGAGGGATATAAAACAAAAAGAAGGATTTAGAGTACAGGGAGTAAGGGGAGGGAATATGAAAGGTGAGCTAGCAAGGGATGGGACTTAACCAGACTCTAGAGAGAAAGGAAGCACTAAGAGGAAGGCACTGGATTTCAAGAGAGTTGACAGAGGGGTTGGAGTACAGGGAGCAAAAATACTTACAGGGAGGACAGTTGAGGACTAAGTAGCAGGAAGAATGGAAAAGTGAGCCCAGTCTGGTCAGGGTGGTTTTGGGGGCAGCATTTTTGGGGGCAGCAATGTACACTGCATCCACATAGTCAAACACTAGCAGGATTATCTTGAAGACAATCTCATGGTGGTCAGGGAAGGAAGGAGGGATTTTGCTGTACCATGTACAAAGTTTGGGAGCAGTTTTTTTCTGGATAAAACTGATGTGGAAGGAGACATTAAGATTTCAAATCAGTCACACAACAAGGTACTTAAGAGTGGGGACTTCATGTGGCAAACCATCTAGTGTCATAAAGATAAGGGTTTTGAGGAATCTAAGGAGTCTCGGATTAGTGTCAAAGGTTATGGAAATGTTTTTTGTAGGAATCAAGCGAGAGTTGTTTTTTACTGGAATCACCACTGAACATGATAAAAATCACTTTGCAGTGCTGCTCCCACATCAGATGCAAAAAGTATGATATGATCCATGTACATATGAATGTGCAAAGAGACACAGACTAAGGGAAGGTTATTTAGGAAGATGGAGAAAAGGATTACACTTGGTTGAGGTCAAGCTTCTTGCCTCCTCTCAGCATGGCTTTATTAGGGTCAGAGCATACCAAGCAAGCTGTTTACATTCATCAAGGAATTGACAAGGGACATGGGTAGTGGCAGCACTAAGGACATAGTGTAGCTGGACTTCAGCAAGGGTTGTGATACTGTAGGGTGTGACAAGCTTCTGGGTAAAGTAAACCAATGCAATATACATGAGACATTCACATGGTAGACTGCTCACTGGCTTGAGGAAGGAAGCAAAGGGTGGTGCTGGATGGGTACTATTCTTAATAGAGACGCTTACTCAGTAGTATCAATCGGGGATCTGTGCTGGGGCCACTGCTCTTTAACTTCTTCTGCAATGATCTGGAAACTGGAGTCTCTAACAGGCAACTTGCATTTACAGATGATATTGTTTTTACCAGGGTGATGAACTCCCTTCAGGATGAGGACAACGTTCACAAGGACCTAAATGAACTGGGTGATTGATCTGACTCATGGAATCTTAGATTCAATGTAGTCTAATGCAAGGTGCTACACTTGGGGAAGACAAAAACAGAGCTACAGTGGTAGCCAGTGCAATCAGTAATCATATCTTAAGTTATGGTGTGCCATGGGGTGATACTGTTCTCATTAGCCCTAGGTTACCTTAGCCAATACAGTACATAGAACGTGATATCAGTATGCAACATGGCCTGATATGTCTACTGATAGCACTGGCTACCACTGTAGGATATATGTACTGTGTTGGAATCCTTATGGTGCAGTGAAGGAAGAAATGGACCTGATATTCTGACTTGCCTGAACTCAAAATCATTTATTCTATCAGCTTCAGGAATATAAGTTTTCAATTTACCCAGATGTTCCTATATCCACTGAATAGCACAGAAAGTGCTTTTTGATATTATGTGATGAGTTAGAAACATAGAAACATAGATGATGACGGCAGAAAAAGACCAATGGACCATTAGGTCTGCCCATATTACTCCATCATACCACAGGATCTATTGTCTCTGCAAGGTTTTCACTTACACTGTTCCCCCCTTTTGTCATGTGTGTTTCCATCCCCCGCTTCCTGGTGAGTCGTTACTAACACCTTGACTCTATCCCAGTCATGTCTGAAGCCATTTATGGTGCTGGCACCTGCCACCTCTGCTGGCAAACAATTCCTTGGCTTTCAGTAACATAATGCATCCTCATATCCTTTTAAACCTTCCCTCAGTTAACCTCCATGCATGACACTTGTACTATCTTCTCTGTTCCTGGTAAATAGCCCTCATAGTCCATCTTGTTAATTCCTTTCAGAAACTTGAAGGTCTCTATCATATGACCCCTTTCTCTTCTGGTTTCAGATGAATACATGTTCAGTGCCTTTGGCTGATCCCCATAGTATCTGCCCTCCTGGCATTAATCATCTTGGTCATTCTGTGTTGTACCTTTTCTAGCCTGATCCTGTCCTTTTTAGGTGGGGCTCCAGAACTGTGCACAGTACTCCAGGTGTGGCCTCATCAGCACCCTATACCATGGTAACAGTACTTCAAGTCCTCTACTGTCTAACCTACTCCCGATGCACCCCATCACCCTGTTAGCCATGCTGAAGGCCCTGTTACATTGGCTGGTTTGTTAAAAGGAATCACTATGGATGATTTCTAGACCCCTTTCCTCTGATGCTGTGCCCAGCTTAACCCCCCCCCATCTAATTCTCTATTCTATTTTTTCCCCTAAATGCAAAACTTTACACTCTTTGGCACTGAATTTAAACTTCCAGATTTTTTACCTATTTTCAGCCTTTGCAGGTCTATCTGCAACTCCCTTATCCCTACCACGTTGTCAACCCTACCACAGAGTTTAGAGTCATCTGCGAATAGACACAGCCTGCCTTGGAGTCCCTCTCCCATGTCGCTGATGAATATATTAAAGAGGACTGGGCTCAGAACAGATCCCTGTGGTACTCCACTAGTGACCTCTCTTTCCTCTACTCTGACCCTATTTACTACAACTCTCTGCTGCCTCCCCTCAAACCAACTCCATACTCACCTTACTATTTCCTTAGCTGTTCCCCGATCCCACATCTTCTTTAGTTGCCTTTGTTGTGGCACTGAGTAGAATGCCTTGCTGAAGTCAAAGTAATCTATAGCACGGCCCTTATCAACTACTTTGGCTACCCAGTCAAAGAATACTGTCAGGTTGGTCTGACAAGACCTCCCTGTCACTAATCCATACCATTACTATTGCAAAGTCCATTTTTTCCAGGTATTCCTGACTGCCCTCTTGGCCTCTCTAGTTTTCTGCTGGTACTTGTCTGATTCTTACTCCCGCTGCTTTTCTTTGTACCATATAAATACTCTCTTTTCAGCCTTCATCGCCTCCCTGAACTGTTCAGAGAACCAGGTTGGTCTCTCATACTTGTTTCTTTGGATATCTGTTCTCGTGTATGTTTTTGTTGCCTCAAGGATGGCCTCTTTTATAATCCCCTAGTTTTCCTCCAGTTCTCTGGTACTGTCTACCCCAGCTAACCTGCCCAGCATAATTTCCCTCATATGGCTGAACTCTGCACTCCTGAAGTCTAGCACATCAGCCTTAGACGAGGGTTTACAGGTGTCCAGGGCCATCTCTAACCATATAGTGTTATGGTTGCTGGATCCCAGTGTTTCCCTGACCCGTACTCTGCCTACTCTTTCTGAGTTGGTGAGTACCACATCTAGAATGGCTGATTGTCTGGTGGGATCCCAGACCTCTTGTACTAACCTGCAGTCCAGCAAGGCAACAAGCAGGGCCAGGCTTCTGGCCCTTCTGGCCACTGGGATGTCACAGTCAATATCTGGCAGGTTGAGATCTCCCACTATAACAATCTCTGCCTTTGCCATCCCCCTCCATACTTCAGCACCTAGTTCCTTATCCCTCTCTTGCCCCTGCTCCAGTGGCCTGTGGGTCCCTGTCCCAGTGGCCTATAAACCACCCCAATGTGAGTCTTCCTAGCTGACAACTCTGTGAGCTGAACCAACAGTGATTCCACATCCCCTTTCTTTCCAATGGTAGCATCCTCTGTCACAAACCCACTCAGCAGGTCAGGCCCTCTACTCCCAAAGTGCCAACCTCTGAGCACAGTCTTGTGAACAGTGTAACAGACAAGGTAACCCTCTTGACTGTTTTTGTGAGTTCGGATCAACCTTTGGTCTCCAGTTCTGGAGGGATTGAAACTGTTAACCTCTTGCTAGCATACCCAATGCACAGGCTCAGATATATCTGTCTTCGGGGGACCAGATATCTTCGCCTGCAGGCACCTAAGCAGGTGTACAGAGATGAACCCTTTAAAACTTTAATAAAGAGCTCAGATTTAAAACACTTCTCTTTCCAGTTTGGTACCACCATTCAAGCTTATGTCTATTGTCTGCTACAAGCATGGACTTTTCTTACAAATAGAAAGAAGTCAAAGACAGACCAAGTAAGTTCTAAAAATAATTTTACTGAAATAGTTAAAAATATGTGAAACACAAAATACAGAACTCATGTCAAAAGACATACAAATCTTTTAAAAAGAAACAAGGTTTAAACAGTGCAAATTTCTACTACAGTACTTAGTCTCTAAATACTTGCTTAAGTGCTCACCGATCTTGCTTGGTCAGAGTCTAGGTAAAAATGTGTCTCTGTAAAACAGAATTATTCCTTAAACAACTGTATTGGCCAACCCATTTTTGGTGAGGTCAGCTAGCTCCTCCTCTGTCAGATTATATTTAAAAATATGTATCTTATACAACCACAGGATGTACTTTCAAAGTATTACATTCTGCAATCCTCAGCATAACTCATGTGTGTCAAATGATATCTCTTTGATATTTATACAGTATCCTCTGTCACACAGACACCAAAGCATTTATGATCTCGCACTAATACATCACAACCTGCTTTTCTTCCTCCGGAAGCGTCATAAAATGGATATACTGAACTCAGCTTCTTAACCCTATAATTAGCTTCAGGCTTTTTCCATGTAACACATTGTCTCTAAAATGTGTTTGTGTATAATCTCACATGCTGTCTCAGCATTTTTCTCATGGCATCCATCCTTCAGCTGAAACCGGGGAGCGAGTGAGGTTATTCCAAGGGCACTGGCATTTTTAACAGGCACTTCAATACCACATTTCCATTATTTTAAGAAATAAAAATGATACAGCACTCAGAACATGGCTGTCTACATCACACTCCTTCTCACCTAGACTGAATTTGGGGGCTCTATCCCCTACATCGGATGAGCTTCCCAAATCAGTTCACTCCTCATAGACCCTAAACAGTCCATCTGAGTTTTGATTATTCACTCCAGCCCTATGTACAATTTTTAGATCATACCCTTGTAAAGCAAAACTCCATCTTAGCAATCTCCCATTGTTCTTCCCCATCTGCGTCAGCCAAACCAAGGGGTTGTGGTCAGTCTGCACCACAAAATGCTGCCCATATAAGTATGGCTCTAATTTCTTTAGGGTTCACACTATGGCAAGACATTCCTTTTCCAGCATAGATTATGCTTGCTCCCTGGGAAGCAGCTTTCTGCTCAGGTACACAACTGGGTGATCTGTCCCTTGGCTAGATGTCTGGCTCAGTACTGCCCCAATACCCACTTCTGAGGCGTCCGTCTGAACTATAAAGGTTTTGCTATAGTCAAGACTTGTCAAAACGGGAACACTGCACTGTGCCTCCTTCAGTCTGGTAAAGGCTTCCTCACAGGCTGGACTCCAAGTAATTTTCTTTGGCATTTTTTTCTTTGTCAGGTCAGATAGGGGAGCAGCCAGGGCACTGTAAGTGGGTACAAATTTCCTGTAGTACCCTGCTGTCCCTAGAAAGCTCCTGACCTGCTTCTGGGTTTCTGGTCTGGGCCACGTCTGGATCACCTCTATCTTTATCTGGTTAGGACGGAGCTGTCCCCGGCCTACCACATGCCCAAGGTATGCCACTTCCCCCATGGCCACCTGGCACTTCTCAGCTTTGACAGTGAGCCTGACCCTCTGTATCCTGCCCAGCACTTCCCTAAGGTGGGAGAGGTGTTCCTCCCAGCTGGTACTAAAGATGGCAGTGTCATCCAGGTACGCCATGGAGTACTCCTCAGCACCATTTACACCTGGTTCACCAACCTTTGGAAAGTGGCCGGGGCATTCTTCATTCCGAAAGGCATTACTTTAAACTCAGATGAGCCTATCGGAGCGATGAACACTGAATTCTCCCTAGCTCTGTCTGTCAATTCTACCTGCCAATATCCCTTGGTCAGGTCAATAGTCGTAAGGTAGGTCGCCCTCCCAACTTGTTCAGGAGTTCATCGGTCCAGGGCATCGGGTGGGCGTTGGACTTCATGACTGCATTCAGTCCATGATAGTCCACACAGAAATGAGTTGAGCCATCTGGCTTAGGTACAAGGACTACAGGTGAGGCCCAGGGGCTGTGAGATCTCTGAATTACCCCTAAATCCAGCATCTCCTCCACTTCCCTCCCAATGTCCTTTTGCAAAGCCTCTGACACCCGATATGCTGTTCACTGAATGGGCGTCTGTGTCCCTGTCTCCACATCGTGTGTTGCTAAGGGTGTTAGTCCTGGCTTGGCGCTAAACAAGGGGCCAAAGTCTGCTAAAACCTCCCTTACTTTCTGGACCTGGTCTGGGGCCAGCTGGGGAGACAATTTTACTGCTTCCACAGAGGACTCCCGCTTACTCTCTTCCAGCAAATCCAGAAGGGGGTCTCCTTTTTCCGTCCCTTCCCCATGATTACACACTGCGAACACCATATCAGCCCTATTTACGTATGGCTTCATCATGTTGACATGGTCCATCCTTTCTGTCTGTCTACGGTCAGGTAACTCCACAATGTAGTTCACATCATTTACCTTCCTAACCACTCTTTATGAGCAAGCTCTGGCTCTGCGGTAGTACCATACCTTTTGTTTCTGTTGGGCAGCTGCCAGGTTGCTCTGGGCTGTCCCCATAAGCTCCTTCAGCCTTTCCATAAACCTAAGGATGTAATCCACAAGGGGAGTTTTCTGGGTGGTGTGCTTGCCTTCCCAGTACTCCTGAATCAAGTCTAGGGGCCCACGAACCTTCAGCTGAAACCGGGGGGGGGGAGCAAGTGAGGTTATTCCAAGGGCACTGGCATTTTTAACAGGAACTTCAATACCACATTTCCGTTATTTTAAGAAATAAAAATGATACAGCACTCAGAACTTGGCTGTCTATGTCACATCCTCTACTGCCTCAATCCCTTCTCTGATGTAGATGACCACCCTTCCAATTCTTCCCTCCTCCTATCACGTCTATATAATGTGTAGCCTGGGATCAGTATGTCCTAATCATTCACACTGGCCCAGTTTCTGTAACGGTCACTAGATCCAGCCCACAGTATACCCCCAAAGCCTGAAACTCCCTAATCATATTACCCAGACTCCTGTCATTGAGGCATACCACCCTCTAACATGTGTCCACACCTCTATTGGTTCTTAAATACTCTCCCTCATCACCCTTCTTTAATAACCTTGATGTCTTCTGTTTTCCCTTTGGTCTGTTGTGTCAATCCTGCCCTGTCCCTTGGTCTCTTTCCTCCCATCAGTTATTCCGTGAACACTTTACCCTCACCCCCAAGACAGTCCTCTCTAGGTTCCTCACTGTTCCTTGCTCCACAGTGGAATCCCCTACGGCAGCCTCCCCCACAGCTGGTTAAACCATCTACCAATGTAGATGCCACGTTCTGCCCTAATGCACAAGTCCCCGGTCTCATCAGGTACAGGTCATCATCTTTGAAGATTGGAGTAAAAGAGTGGGCCTGCACCTAGGATGCCGTGCCTGGCTAAATCAACAGGTAGAATGTAAAGAACAATTCTCTCAGCACTGGCTACTCACAGTTTTTTCGCTTCAGTATCAGTAAGTAGAAGTCCACGATTAGTTCACAGCCAAAAAGCAGAAGCAGGAGCAAAAATGATACAGATGACAAAAGAACAGTGCTTGTTGTGAGAAGGGGGTTTAGCTGCATAGAAGCTGTTGGAGTGCTGTGTATGTGCACTTGGATTAATAAAAACTAGCACTGTTCTTTTGGCACCTGTAGCACTTTTGCTTCTGCTTCTGCTTTTTGGCTGTGAACTAATCGTGGACTTCTACTTACTGACACTGAAGCAAAGAAACTGTGAGTAGCCAGTGCTGGCAAAATTGTTCTTTTCATCATCTTTGAAGAGCCTTCTGACCCAGAAGCCCCCTTCAGTCCTCTATGAAGTGGTGTCCCTGTTCCTGACATCACGCCTTCAATCACCCTATGAACTCCTCAATCTCTGCGTTCCTTATTCTACTTTTTCCAGTCTCCCCACTCCAGACAAAAAGGACCTCAGAAAAGGCTAAGGAAGCTGAGTGCTTCTTCAATCTGTCCTCTTGACTGTCTCCACAGGCCGATTCACCAGATTGTTGGTCCCGAGGTGTACCAGCACTCTCTGCTCCTTCCTTTCTCGTCTCTCCTCCCTATCTTAGCACAGTCTCAGATGACTGAGGCTCCATGCAGGCATCTGACCACTCCCCTCCATTTACCCCCCTTGCCTACCACCCTCTCCAACTCTATAGCAATAGAGTCTCCTATCACTAGAATCCTGCTTGCTAACTTCTGCCCACCCTTGCCCCCAGGTGTTTTTTTTTTTAACCAGGAGAGACACACTAAGCTGAAGTTTGTTTACAGGTGCGACCTGGGAACACAAGGAAGTTAAGTGACTTGCTCAGGGTCACACAATATGCAAGTGGAGGCTATGGGATTCAAACCGATGCCTCCAGGTTTACAGCTCAGAGCCTTAAACCACTGCGCTATACTACCACCACATGTTACCACATCTCCCTTCCTGTGAGCACCAACTGTCCCATGGTCACCCCTGAGGCAGGCACTTGTGCCTGTTTTAGGGGTGCAAAGCAGTTTGCTATTGATGCTTCATGGAAAGAGTTGACTGTTGTGTGACCATCCCTGCTGCGCAATCTCCTTCCCCTCTCCCTCACCACCACCCTCCACCCCCCCGGCCAGTGGGTCTTTGAGAAATTGGGATGGGAAGTGGGTACAAGCTGGAGTTGCAGCTGTTAATTAATTAATTAAGTGCAGAGTTAATTGAGTTGGGAGCTGCAATCTCATTATTGAGTGCCACTAAAGTAAAAATAGAATACTGGGCTACAACCCACTTTTTTTGACCCAGATCAGTTAATCAAGTTCCTGTGGGCAGGCCTGCAAACTCAGGACTTATTTGAAAGTATGTTAGAGGAAAATATCTCAGATTTGGAAATGGATACCCAATAAGATAGTTCACTGCTTGAATTTGCAGACAAGATTCAGACATGACAAATGGATTTTGATTTGAACTAAATCCATATATTTTTTACAACTATTTTCAGGCCTTTTTGACATGCTTGATCATATAGAAATAAACAGAAAAGGTGGTCAACACCCTGTACAACACACTGTGTATATTTGCCCCAGGCTGCCCCCCTTCCACTGATGCAGTATATACAACGAGTTAGAGTGGTCTCCTCTCCCATGAGACAAATGACGAATACTGCCCTTCTGGGTGCCAAGTATTGGTCCAGCAATTGTCTGAATATCTGTCTGACCTCTTCTTCCCTGCAGTAAACCCTTCCTATCTTCTCAGTTCTGAGGCATGTCACCACCTCCATGCCCCATGGTACAGGTGCAAGCTAAGTCAAGCCTCCACCAGCTACAGGCTCCCTAACACCTGGAACAATCTTCCAGTCAATGGGCTGGATTCACAAAGCTTTCTGAAGGTGCAAAACCTTCCCTAAGTCCCCAAACTACCATAGCTATGGAAACAAAGGAGAATTTGCACTGAGTGCTATTCACAGAACCCTCCGCAGCTGCAGAAAAAAACACTACGGATTGTGGAAAAAAGTACAGCTGCGGAAGTCCCTGAGGAAAAAAAGGTGTGAGATAAGTAAGGCACATCCCCTGAGAGGCTATTCACAACCAGTTTTTTTCTGCAGTTGCAGAAAAAATGTTACACACAGTGGAATGAGGTGTAACTTTCCTTCAGCAAACTGCAGTAGTGCGCAACAACTGGAATCAATTAAGGTGGAGGTGAGGCACAGGTAATAGCATCCCAGGTAGTATAGCAGTGGCTGATGTTACAGCAACAAAAGCACACATTGTCATGCTATGGCAACAGGCAACAACCACCAGACCTGGTGCAGCCCATGACGGAGCCCCACAGGCAGTAGAGCCTGGCCTGCCTGCAGCAAGTGGAACACCTTAGGGAGGGAGGGAGGACCAACAGTGACAGTCAGCCACTGTGGTGCCATGGTATTGCTGGTACTTGTGGGGCTGCATGGACCCAGTTGAGGGACTGGTTGCTGGTCTCTTTGTGGGTGCTTTCAGCTTCATTCTATGGCAGCAATGCTAAAGTCTGCTGCTCCAGCTAATTAAGTTCACTGTTGCTGTGTCTCCTAAGTTATTTCTGCAGCTGCGGATCCGCAGTTGTGGATTTTCAGCACTTGCTCAATTTCTGTAGCTGCTGAATTTCCGCAGCTGCGGGGATTTTACGTAATTCCGCACCTGCTAAAAATGTCTTTATGAATACCACACAACTGCGTTTCCACAGTGCTGCAGGCCTTTTTCCCACAGCTGCAAGATTTTTGGCTTTGTTTGTGAATCCTGCCCAATGTCTCTGCCCCACCTCCACATTAGGCAAGGTTCTGATGAAGTCCCAGTACAAATTTCCAACGTTATGCCCTCAATGCCAAGCCCCCCTCAGGCCTAACTCACCTAGCAAATGCATATTAACCCAGTGACGTACATTGTACAATAATTTACTACATAATTTACGTTTACAGAAAATGGTTCCACAATGGAACATTATAAAAATTTGGTTAATGAACTTTGCTGTCCTACCTAAGGCTTGTTGTGATCAAACTGTGTAAATTTGCTCTAAATATGTTCTGGTGTCAACTACGTACTGATTGTAAATTTGCAAATGTTTTGTATGTGTAACATGTTTGTCTTTTTCATGCCCATGGGACCCCATTGTAAATGAGCCTAGGCTCAACTGGGTCATCCTTTTCTGAATAGCAGAATAACAATTTTACTACTACTACATTGTGCTAACTGCTGTGACCTTCTGCATGACAGCCATGGTTCTACCCTTTATTTTCTTTCCCTGTGGCTGCCCCATCATGTTGCTATAATTTACTGCACTAGGACATGCTGCTTACCATGTACTTGTTTCATTTATTTTTGGAATGTGTAACATATATAATGTATGAACGCTGTAAGATTCCTCACTGTTCTGTTCCCCCCCTCCCCCCAAATTGCAACTGGAAATTAACCCCTGGCTCTGTGTGCTTACCTTGAAAAACATGTTAAAAATAAAATAAAAATAAATACGTAGTAAGTACTAACTGTGTTACTGGCTCATAACCCTTTCTATTTTCCTTTTTTTTAAATGGGAAAATGTGGGCTATTCAAAATGATGGAGCAGGATTAATTATTGCAGTTACTCTGCCTAACTAATTAACTTTTACTGTTAGCTACAGTCATTTTCAGTTTATTATTATTAATTAGACTTAGTGGATCTCAGTATTAGAACTGTAGATTAGATTTTTGAGTTACAGCTTTGTGCAGTTTTGATTTGTGTTCTTTTTCTTCTCATGGTGGAATGCACAATGATTGAAACAATCTGAAAAAAAAAATATATATATATATATAAAAAAGACCTATGAACCATCATAGACAATGGGATGAAGCAGAACAAGCAGTGTGTGGCTGCTGTCAACAGGGCTAGCAGAGTGCATCGAAAGGGTGTGTGACCAGCAGGGCAGGGGAAGCATTCCTGCCACCTTACAAGGACCTAGTTAGGCTCCACCTGGAGTATTGCGTACAGTTTTCATCTCCTTAATACAAAAAGCATTGACCCATGCCTTAATGTGTACTTACAAGTTTAATCAGCGACATTTTTATGCTTAGTTAGTGATGGGGTAAATTAAAGAAGGACTTTGTTGCTAATAAAGCATGTGTTACGTTAATAGGACTGGAAAGGTCGGGTGACTCAGTAGTATGTTTTTGTGTTTATTTTTTCAGTTTACTCAGTATAGACCAGCTGAGATACAATATCACATTTCTAGAGGGGTCTTGCATTTACTCAGTTTGACAGTGTATTTACCCAGGATAGTCCAGCTGACATGCAACATTGCATTTTCAGTGGGGTTCTGCTTTTAGCCATTTCTGCAGCTGGGTGAACAGGAGCACTGGGAGGTTAAATGACTTGCACAGGAGCCCCACATCATTTGACTGTAATAGGGTTTGAACCTGTGATCTTCTGGTTCCCAGCAGTGCTCCAATCACTAAACCTTACTGCCAGGGTTGGGGGCAAAAAATGGAAGCAGTTGCTGAAAATTTATTTTTTGTTTCTGACAATTTATTTCCCCAGGATAGCCCAGTTGAAATGCAACATCTCATTTCTAGTGGGTCCTGCTCCACTGAACATCCCAGAAATTATCTTCAAAGTGTGTGTATGTATTGTAAGGTTTGGTGGTACACTGGTTCCTACCCTTTAAGAGGTGCCCAAGACTTAGCAGCTTAGGCAAAAGGAAACCAGGCTGCCCACAAATGGCTAGCATGATGACAAGGAGGTGGAGGTCGATGAGCCCCAAGGGGCAGGAGTGACTGTCTTTTGTAGGATTGGAGGTGGGGTATTTGTGGGCTGCCCAGCAAACTGTGGGCTAAACCCTGTCATTCACTGAACAGCTCATGAATTCTGTTTGAAGTGCTTGTGCATATTATAAGATATAGCAGCATGTTGGTTCCCACCCTTTAAGAGTTATGCAAGACTTAGCTTAGGTTAAAGGGAACCAGGCTGCCCAAAAACTAATAGTTTTGCATGGACACTCTTGGGGTGAGTCAGATACAGAGGCGAGGAAAAAACACCATTGTAGAGGAAACCTCTGGGTTTCTAAGTCCTTGGTCTGCCTACCCTCCAGGCATTTCACAGAACGCAGTGCATTGCCTGAGCTTGACAAAGTAATTGCAGCACTTGGATAAGTATTTTATGTAGATTAGGTGTCTCAGTTCTTCTTTTGCTTAAGGAAAAAGACATTTAGTGTTAGAAGCAGGATTAAGTAGATGGAGAGGAAAACCCCTAGGACCTGATGGAGGGCACAAATCTCTGTTTTGTTAAAACCCAGAAAAGACAGTACAGTTTGTGAATTATACTGTCCCACATCCTTGCTGCCTGTGGATCATAAATTGTTTACATCCATTCTTGCACTCTGGCTGCAGGCCATTGTGGGGGGCCTAGTCCACCCAGATTAAATGGACTTTATAATGGGAAGGAATCTTTATAATAATATTAGACATCTTCTGAACATTCTCTCCTCACAGCGGGGGTATCCACAGGTCCTGACAGCCATCTCTATGGACACCGAGAAGGCTTTTGACAGGGTGGACTGGGCCTTCCTATAGCATACACTCTTAGCTTTGGGATTTGGCCCGGTGTTTAAAGCCTGCACTGATACTCTGTATGACTCCCCGGAGGCTGCAATCAGGGTTAATGGAGTTATTTTACCTCAGTTTCCCTCACAGCGTGGCACCAGACAGGGGTATCCCCTGTTCCCACTTCCATTTGCACTTTGTATTGTATTGTTGGCCGTAGCAGTGCAATGCCACCCTGACATCTGGGGCATTAGGTTGGGACAGGTGGAACAAAAGAATAGGACTGTTTGCAGAAGATACCGTTTTTTTCCATAGAGATCCAGTGGTTTCCATGCCTGCCCTCTGCCGGGAGCTGGAAGAATTTGGCCATATTTCTGGATATAAAATTTAGTATGGTAAATCTGAAACATTATTGGTCTTAGGGCACCAACCGTCCTAGTTTAACAATTCCTTCCCCTTCAAATGGGCACCCAACAATACAATTTGTCCTACCCAGTTAGAATAGCATTTCTTAAACAGCATGGGTTAGAACAGTGCTGCAACAACAGCATAGGCTAGAACAGCTCACAGGGGTAGAATAGCGAAAGGTAATTACCACTACCCCTGTAGCTGTCATGTCATGGGGATGAAGGGGAGGAAATTGTTAAGTGTAGAGAAATCGTGGTTACTGGCTGTGATGCTTCTGTGGTGGAGTAGGCTAAGGCATGAAACAGCTTAATCAGTGCAGCGCAGTTCTGAAGACCAGGGTTCTGTTCCTGGTCTCCTGCTTGTACACTTTTCATCTTTAACAGAGTACATTTTCTTTTTAAATGCACTCACCCTTGCAGATTCCCCCCCCCCGAGTTACATCCTTTCCCGAGATCCAACCTCCGTGGAGCTGATTATAAATTATGGGGGGCGGAGCCCCCCTAGAAAGAGAAAATATGCAGTGATTTCTTTGACACATGGTAGCAGTCCTCAGTATAGTTTTGGACTGCTAGCATTGATGATATTGTGTCCTGTGCTGTTGATACTTGGCGCTGTTGTGGTTGGCGGTGTTGTGGCAGCGCTGTTCTTTACAGCGCTATTGTTGTGGTCATGCTTCTGACCTAGTGCCCAGTTTGTTATTTGGGAGTTCATATTACCCCCAACTCTCGAAGTTGTATCAATTTTAGCATCTGTGTCTCCTGTAGGAGACTGTGGAGGATCTAAATTTGTGGACTTTGCTTTTACTGTCCCCAAGGGGTAGTGTGTCTACTCTGAAAATGAATGTATTGCCACGGTTATTGTTCTTTTCCCTGGCACTACCAATAACCATCCCATACTCCTTCTGGAAAAAACTTAAAGGCCTTATGTTTACATTTTTATGGCAGGGACATCAACTCAGGATCGGCATGTGCACATTAACCTTGCCTAGAGGGCGGGAGGGGTTTGTGTTTACCAAATTTCAAAAGGTACCACTTATTTTACATTACTGACTCTGGATACTGGATGATGGTTGGCTACCCACCATTCACCACTTCTTACTCACCATTTATGGTTTATTATGTGGGATTTTTAGAACTCACACTCCTGAGAAGGGTCAGACCTCATTATGTCTTGAACCTGCATATCAGTGTGCGCTGTTCCCAACTGGATTCTACCCTTGATACCCTAGCTCCGGAGAAGGAAGGAGGGGGGTCGTTGTTGGGGTAGGTATGGGAGAGGGGGTGTTTGAATTATTATGACTTAGCTTGGGTGAGAAGTTTATAGGTTTTAAGAGAATTCTTCACACAAATTGTTCATTATCTATATATAACTCGTGCAACAGTTATTTTGTTGGCTACTGATAAGTTATGTGTTTACCAGCACTTGCATCTTTGTTTCTCTCTGTGCTTACTTCCTCCCAAGCTTAATAAAGATTTTTGAATTTAAAAAACAAAACAAAAGGTACCATTTAGAGGCCTAGTTGGCATAGCTGGTTTCAACAATTAAACCAAATACTGATACTGGCTGGTATAGCTTAGAAAATAGGGGGTCCTTACCTGGGCTCTTTATACGGTACCTTTAATGCCCTAGGCTGCTCAGTGGGTACAAAGCATTGATAACCCATGAACCAGAGCCTCAATTAAAGTTTTACTAGAATTGTGCAAATGCACCACTACTGCAGAAGGAGTGGGTCCCTTAACTGTTATTATAGGTAACCTAGACTTTCCTCAGGGAAGACAGGTTCCGTGATTTCTTTGCTAGAATCAAAAGGGGCTCACCCACTTTTTCCCACTTCCTAACAGGAGTTCTTTGCCTCTCATTTGCTGATCTGAAGGAGAAATGTACCTTACCAAATAGTGATCACTACAAATTTTTGCAGGTTTGGCATTACATTCTCATTGCGCCCAATAAAGTTTTAATTTCCCGGGATCTGTCTAAGTTAAGAAGATAGCTTCCACTGGGCTATACGACTAAAAGACACAGGGAGGTCCATTTCCTTTATGTATTGTATACTCCAGGCAGTGGATAATTATACTCAAGCTAAAATTAGGCATAGCTGGGAGTCAGAAGTGAGTAATCCCATCCTGGATTTTGGCTGGGATCAAATTTTGGGCAGGGGATGGAAAATGACTTCATTGTCTGGGTGGTTGGAGTACAGGTGGATTCCAGTCTGTGCTGGAGAAGTTGTCAGGAGATAAGACAATAATATCACATATTCTGGGTTTGTCCTCTGCTCTGGGGTTACTGGAGACAGATACATGCAGAGTTAGAGTCGATGTGGGGTATCACTACTCCTTTCCAATATGAGGTGCCAGTGTTAGGCCTTGCCCCCAGTTTCAGAAGGTAAAAGATTGCCCAGAGCCACAGCAAGGGGTTGAGAGGTGGGATCTGGAACTGCCAACCCCCCCTCCCCCAATCTCCAAAAGACCACCGGGACTTCTACAGGGAGTTCCGGACTGCTGCGGCCAGTCATCAATGTCTGTGGGTGGGGCATCCATCCCTTATATCTTCTGGCCCTTTTCACAAGCAGGACTCTGCATGGTGCGCCGATGTGGTAATGGCTGTGGAATAAGGGTGTCTCCTATGGGTGTCTGCCATGATGATGGCTGTCAGCCGGAGACTCTGCCTAACACAGCCAAACCTCCACCTCACTACTAATTTGAACTTTGTGATTTACTGTGAAGTGCAGTCATCTATCTACCACAAGGAGGGGCATTTGAATGGGTGACTATGTCCCACTATAGCTCTCCTTGAACCATGTATAAGCCTTGGGTCCATTGAGTCAGCTGCATTGAAGGACTGTTTCATGGCTTAGCTAGTTGCTTAGTGAACTGAATGCTGCTGCCTATTGAAGTAACTCTCTAACACATCCATCCCCTGTCTTACTTGCTTAGGGCCTACTGCATAGCTGGGGCAGTCATTGTTTATTTAGTTGCTTAGCTTAAATATATACTGCCAAAGTAATATCGTCACAGTACATTCAACTTTATGCTCTTGCTTAATTTGTATCAGCTACATAGGTGGTACTGATTTTGTTTAATTAACAGCTTAGCTGAAATGCATGCTGCCAAAGTACTGCCTTGCTAAACATCAACTCCTCGTTTTTTCTATTGTCTGTGTCAGCTGCATATATGGGGCTGTCAGGGTTTAATTTAGCTGATTAACTTACATGTATGCTGCCAAAGTTATACCTTTCTGGTACATCTGCCAGCAATTTTTTTCTGCCTTTCAAACGTGCTCTAGCTGTTACCCCTTGGTTTAATCAAATCTTGTTGTTTCTTTCCCCCCACCGCCTTGCTAATTTAAATAATTGTTGCCTAACTCCCTACTGCTAGGCATGCCCTGTAATAGAACCACCACGATCCTACTTCCAGGACTACTAGCCTTATTACTACTCCTAGCTGACACTCTGCTGTCCCCCCAAGCTTAGGCAGAACATCATCTTTCAATGCCCACCAGAGATTTTAATTACTCCATCCTACTTCTAGCCACCTACCAACGCCTCTAGCTTCACCTGAGCTCTTTTCTTCTAGGTTTGCTAGTAAGGACAGAGCGAGGAACAACATTATCAGAGCAAGGAAAAAGATTAAGGCTTCTTTTGGCTAGGCAGATTTACTGAGTGTTACTATTTTCTTTTGTGCTCGCAGGTTTTGTTACTGTTTTTTTGCTTACATTTTACTGCTTTATTGTTCTCTGATTCAAATTACTAGTGCAGGGTATTCTTTCTGCTGCATCATTACAGGGTGTGCCTACAGGTTTGTTACTGTTTTGTGCTTACAGATTACTGCTGTAATCTTCTCTGATTCGAATCATTTTTTGCAAGGTATATCTTCTGTTGAAGTGTTCTGCAGGTTGTGCTTACAGGTTTTGTTACATTTTTACTGCTTTATTTTTCTCTGTAGCAAAGTGTTTTTTGCAGGGTATATCTTCTATGAAATTGTTACAGGTGGTGCTAACAGGTTTTATAGTTTTATCTATCATTAGGCTAATTACAAGAGCACATACACAATACAGACTGAGGGATAGCGACAGCATTTGTTGTTGGTTGATTGTTTCTGCTCTTACCTCCTTGTTTCTTTCATCCGTGGTTCTTCTTTTTCAGCAGGGGAAGGGACCAACCACCCACCCTCAACCCCAACCACCCTGTGCTACACTCCTTTTATAGAGTAGCACAGTCATGACATTTCCTGTAGCAAAGCCGGAAGGGGAGGATCAGAGGGATATCCACACAGTGACCTCACTTACAGGGGCACAATTAATTTAACTTGTTATAAAAAGTTATACAAAAACAAACAAACAAACAAAAAATGTATATAAAAAAATCTTTTGCTTTCATTTTGCTTCTAATTGCTCGGACCAGGTTATAAACTCAGCAGCTCAACTGGAATGGATATTATTAACTGCAGGTACTGCAGGACACTTTTCAAAAGGACAGTTATACAGGATTTAGGACGCTGCCCCTACATGCTGGACCATCAGAGATCTAAGGGTTCAGCTCTGGGCAACATGGGCAGAGATTGTGTGCCTCAAATCACATATTCAGGAGGAAATATATTGTAAGAACCGCCTGCCATTTCCCCAACATCCAACTGAAGCACCTCAACCGCAGAGGGTAGTTGGTCTGGGAGGTTGGCAGGTGGTTAGGAGGGGCAAATCGGGTGCCCCATCACTCAGTGCTCACCAATGTATCACCTCCACAAACCATATAAAAACTACAAACAGGTATCTGCCTCTGTCTCTGAAATCAAACAAAGGGGCAGTGGACACTGCAGAGCAGGACACTGCAGCACAGGCGCTAGCGCTACAAAACTCATCCAAAACAGGAACCAAAACAAAGCAAAAAGGAAATCCAAAACACTTCTGACCATAGGAGACTCCATGATTTGGGGAGTTGATACCTACCTCCGGCCGGGGGGGGGTAATGGTCAGATGTCTCCCAGCTACATCAGCGTGGAGAGACACTGACCACATTACTAAAATCGTGCAGGAAGCAGGAGAAAACAACGATATCCTAGTACACATAGGGACTAACAATCTTGCCAGCTGGTCAGTTGTAGAGACCAAGGAACACCTAACCAGGCTGGGAGACAAACTGTCATCCGTTAAGTCAGGCATCTCCTTCTCTGAGATCCTGCCGGTCTGGGGGGGGAGGGGCAGATGGACAGAAGGTCAGAGAAGGGGAGGCAGGGGAGCTAAACATGTGGCATTTGGGGTGTGTGGCACGGATACTGACATAGACTGAGCCGTACAACATCTGCCATCACAAGGCCTTGCAAGTCAACCATGGATGATCAGCGTACTCAGGTAGCATTACTCTGAGGTATGCCAGCTGGAGCTTAAGTTGCTATGTGCCACATGGGAGAACGGACGCTGTCATGCCACCATCCTCAGGCCTGTCGGGGGGCAGTAATGAGGAGTTTAATGATATCACACTACAGGGGGAGGATGTGGTGTAGGACACCATTCCAGGGCTGGACTGGTCATTTCGTGATTTGTATTCTGTGCCACAGAGTGTGGCTGCCAGTTGAGCAGGCACTGTGGATACATTGTGCATGTTCCACCTAGCGTCTGTGGGGCATCCTGTGGCAGTGTGCTGCATGCTGCCAGTTACAGGGTCAGGTGTGGATACCCATATGGACATGGTGTCCAATGTATGGGCCTGTCTCTGGTGACATCACTGTGGTTGGCACTGTGTGGACTATACAGCATTTGTGATCATGCCTGTGTTTACAGTATATGCACTTGGGGTGTTCATAGAATAAATGGCATGCACTACAATATGCTGTGTCTGTGTGGTCTGTGGGGGGTCATTGCATGGGGTATATGTGTGCTGGGTGGTGGGCGAGCATTGTCGGCTTGGCCTGAGGGATGGCCATGCCCTTGCTACAGTTGGTTGGCAGGTCCCATTCATGGTGCCAGGGCATACCTGGATGTTACATTGGGACTGTGTGGACCCCTCTATTATGAATACTTGGTGGTGGGACTGTTGTATGGGCTTGTCTGCTATATTGTGACTGGGTCCCTGTGTTCTCCTACCTGATGTAACCCCTGTACATACAGCAAAGCTGCCTCTGCTGTTGGGCATGGGGTGTTGCTGCATGCCATACATTCTGTTGATGCACAGGTAGGGCCCACTGGGGACAGGGTCTGTGTTCATAGCCCACCTGGGGAGACAGGGGAGGGCATGGCATGCTCAGAAGCCCACTTTATATCAGCGGTGGTGGGACCTTTATGCAGGCACAGTGGGTGCACAGGGGTCAGCAACAGCTGGGCACTAGTATCTCATGGGTGGACTGCTAGCCAGTGGGGTTGCATGACCTACATCGGGGCACATAATACTATGGCGCATTCCCTGTTCCAGTCACTGTTATATCATGTCCCCATCTTGGCATTCTTGTGGGGGACATCATCTGTGGTACTGCTCTTGGGACTCTGGTCAGGTATATGGTTTGATACACATCTCTACACAAGCAGGACTTATGTGACACAATATATGGATGGCCGGGCCAGCTGCATTGCACATTAGGGACTATCCCTCTGTGGTGGGGGTTGCTGGGTGTGTATTTTGTGATTTAAGGCAGGGGTATGCTTGGCATAACTATATTGTGGACTGTGCCCATTTCTTTTTGGTGTAAAGAGCATTGTACATGTGCGTTACACCACATACAGTACGCAGCACATGTCCATCTGACATGCCCCTGCATGGCGCTTCCCAGGGGTGTGCAAGTACCATGCTTACATATGCTGTGTAGCCTGGCTATGCATCCTGGTTAGGCAGGACATGCATGTAATTCACACATACAGCTGTCTGCAATGTGGTTACATGGTGCGTAGTATGCTACACAGATTAGTGAATACAGTCTAATATTTGTAAATGCTATTTCAGTCTCAGCATATTGGACCTGTAGACATCAGCCCATTAAATACCACTGTAGAATTATATAAATGTACCAGAAAATTAATCCTGCAACACGTTTTTGTTATAAATCTAAACAAAATGGAAGAGACTGTAGCTACTCCTGCTGTAACTGTTAAACATCAATTAAAAGCAAATTCTACTTTTTGTCCCCGTATGACAGTTTTGGTATTAATGTATGAACAATTATGTGAACAAGAGTTAACAGAACTATACTCAAAAGGAAAAGAAAACAATTTTGTGACTATAAGTAGGATGCAGTGAGAAACAAACACTGTTTTAAAACAAACCTGGGAAATTTCAGTAATAGCCACTGATAAGGGTGGTTCTGTAGTCTTCCTTGAGTCAAGCAAAAGTGATAGGGAGGTAGTAAGACAATTAGAGAATCCAGGGGTCTACAAATGGTTACCTGGTGATACAAATGTAGGTTTAAGAGAAGAACAGATGCTTTTCTAAACAGTACTTGTCTAATGGGGATAACTGACAGAGAGATGAAGAAGTAACTGACAGCAGAACATCCTATGCTGGAGACCTTATATGTCTTGACAAAATACATAGATCTCGTGTGGACCTCCAGGCAGAGCAATCTTCACATAACAGAGATGCTCTTTAATTTAGTGGATTCTTTTATTAGACCACTTGTACTAAAGTTACCCTCATATTTGAAGGATTCAGCTGATTTGTTGAGAACACTGGAGGAAATGGTGGTCCTGAAAATTGTCTCCTTGCCACTTTCGATGTGGAAACTTTGTATGTGAGTATTCCACAGGGGGGTGGCATGGGGGCACTGCATTACTACTTTTCGTTAACTGGGGAATTTGATGCAAGGTTTATTAACCTTTTGCTTCAAAGCACTGAATTTATGCTAACTTGTAACAACTTCCTATTCCTGAATAAGCACTATTTGTAGATCCAAGGGACCACAATGGGGGTGTCATTGGTGCTAAGTTATGCAAATATGTGTCTCGGTCTATGGGAAAACCAGGTAGCATTGAATCCAGACATTAGCCCTTACTTCAAAGTTGTACAGATTTGTTGTTGTTACATAGACAATGTATTTTTGGTCTGGAGAGGGAAGGAGGATTGATGAGGTTAATAAAATATCTGGAAAGCTCTAATCCACAAGTCAGATTCTCTGTGAAATGTGACCTGAGTAAAACTGATTTCCTAGGTTTGTCAGTGAACAAAAATCAAAATGGGGGCTTTACTACAGATTTATTTTGTAAAGTAACAGAAAAGAACTCTGTAGTTTTGGCACTGAGTTGCCATTCAGACCATGTGATTCAAAATATCCAATGCAGACTACAAAGGAATTGTGGTACTAATGGAATATATGATAAGAGGGCAAGTGAAATGACGGAGAGGTTTTTGTCTCGTGGTTATAGCGCTGAAAAGGTGAGAACAGCAGAAATGTGGGCAAGGGAGCAAGAACACTCTGTACTACTCATACCCAAACAGAATGATAATGCACAAACTCACAGAGTTTTACCGAATAGCAGAATGAAATGTGTTACAATGTGTACCTCACAATCTAGTGAAGTATGTAACATCCTGCAGAACAATTGGCATATTATTCTTGCCGACTCAGTTCTAGGAAAAAGTTATTTGATCCATCACAGGAGGTCTGTAGAAGAGCACCAAGCTTGGGTAATATCTTTGTATCCTCACTTCAGTCAGTAAGGAAAACATGTGAGACACCCCAGAACACTTTGTAGGCTCTGCCCCCTTGTGGGCTGTTGCTCACGTGGCAGATGATTGTACTGCCGACATATTAAAAGAAATAAAAATGTTGCACATGTGACTTTGGGAAAGCAATTTGAAATGCAAAGTTTGATTACCTGTGATACAGCCAGCATACAGTAGTTTACATGGCTATTTGCCTGTGTGGAGTATTTTATATATCCCAAACAATTGACCTGTTTAAGAAGTGGTTGGGTGGGTGAGTACGCATGTGATGTCTCATCTGAAGACACCATGAACATCCTGGCAGCTCGTGTGAAACACACCAGAGAGAGAGGGGGACATGACTGAAGTTTTACTGGTTTGGGAAGAGTACAGTTGGAACCCAGAGGTGGAGACCTGAATGTACTGTAGCTTTACTAAAATGTGATGCTTTCTGGACATATACTCTGTGAGGTTTTACAGCTCTCGGCCTCAATAAATGGTTTAAAGTATCTGCATTCCTTTGATGTTTTGCATATAACTTGTATGCTACATAGTGATTCTGACTCATCGTCTTCATACATGTACAGTGTATAATATATAGTGACTCTGAGAAATTGTTTCTTATATGTACCGTGTAGGATGTGGCTGCTACCCAAACAGCTGGACCAGACTTTAATGGATTAGCTTAGGGGCACAGGTCACTTGATTATAACTTGTAGGGGAAAGAAAATTCTGATTGCACCAACCACCCAGAGGTGGATTTTTTCTATGACACACAGCCAGTGGGCATCAGAGTTTTAGGGGAAGGGAATCCAGGCCAATTGTACTAATCAGTACATACAAGAGAGAGAGGTGTGAAGCTGACTGGAATGCAAAAAAGGTTTTGTTAAATGGTCCTAATGTAACATCTGTACTTTGGTATTTATTGTAAATTCTATAGCATCTCTAAAACATCTAAAATCATTACTAACATTCTATGTTTGTTTGTAACTCTCTAAATGAAACACTTGGTTAACATAAACATTGTAGTCCACTTAGAGTCCAGCCATCACTGTCAATTAGAGGAGAAAGTTGGTCTGAGAGACCCCTTGGACTTCCAGGACAGTTTCCCTTCCAGGAGGAATGCACAAGCTGCAGAAAGGAAAAGATCATTTCGAAGGACACATGTCACTGGCTTCAGGCCTGTCATAGACCACTGGTACCCAATGTCCCTCCTGCACTTAGGAAACAATAACAATAAAGGCAGTGAATATCATTGACTGCACATCACACATGGACCACCAGAATGGGTCACCCCTCATGGAAGAAGACAGAAGCAGATGAAGCTGAAGAAAGTCACTAGCCTTTTAGACCTCACCTGGGTTGCCAGAATGGAGTCTGCAGGGGATGCCATGGGACCTCTTGGAAGAACTGTCATGGAAGAAGCTGGTCTGGAACAACAGGGGTGAGAAACACTGTGCACCACCCACAAACTGGAGTGGTGATTTCAAAAATGACACCGTTGTCACTTTAAGAGTAAATGTGGGATCTCAGAGATGATATCATCATGGACAGCACTATTTAAGCAGCATGCTTTGCACATTTTTCATTACCAGTGAGAAAGTACCAGAGCTAGGTAGAAAATACATCAAGGTTTGTGAGGCTACATTGGTTTGCACCTTACAGCTATTTGCATCATTTTTTTGATGTAACTAAAATAAAATATTTTATACTGCATCATCTTTGAGTTGAGGTTTTTGTGGGTGTAATGTGAGTCTGAGGTCTCCAAGTTTGGTTTGCCTAGAGTTTTTGCCTGCAGCACCACACCAGTCCATGAGCAACCCTTTTCCTGTCTGCCTGCTTCTTCCAGTCAATCCTTCTGACAAATTAATTTGTAGAATTATGAGGAAGCCTAATTAGCACCCATGACAAATGGGATGGAATCTGATAATGAGACTGACAACCCAAATTAAATTAAGTTTTGTTGAAGAAAGAATTAAAGGTTTAAAGGGAATACGTCTCATTGGCTAATGCTAGCGTAACATGACACTTGATAAAATGTCAGAAATGTTAGAAAGTTTAATTTTTATATAATTAGTTGAAAGAGTGCAATATGTAATTGTATTTGTAGAAACTTTGTTTAGAAATTTGAAAATATATTTTCCTTGATCAACATTAGCTTTGCCATGTCCCTGATTCTTCTTGGTCCTGCACAAAGAAAACAAGCTACCTTTGGATTTGAAAGGCACTAACTACATTTTATTATTACTCTACAGTCCCTATTTTTCCCCTTTTTGGTTCCCCATTCCACACCCCAATAATCAAGGTCACCATGACTGCACCCTTTCCCCAGAAAGGAACACAGGTGATCTGATGCCTTCACAGTCAGCACCAGTGCTGTTGATGATAAGTCAACAAGGGGTAGATAAGTGAAACACAGCCTACATACACACTCCCCCTCTCCAAAAGCTGATGACCTCACTTTCATAATGCTCTTGGCCCCAGCTGGACTTAGTGTGGGATTCTAAGGAACACATAGGAACCCCAGTCTTCCTGATGACAGTGCAAAGTACCATCACTGGGATGGCCGACAACCACATATTGATTAAACACTCCTTATTTCTAATTGCTCCATTAGAAGTCTGAACATCCACTGCTTAATGTTGATACAAAATGGCCACCCTTGGTGAAAATAATTTAACAATTATTCTTATCATTTTTTATTTATCCCCCCTGTCATTGGTGCTGTCCATGCTCAACTCAGACCAACCGCCAGCCCCATCCTGGCCTTTTCTGGCACTTACCACTACTTCCAGAGCACCAGCACCATAGTGCCTTGTAAATGGTGGATTTCTTTCTGGGTGAGGGTGGCTATCCCCAAACATGCTCTTCTTGCTTTTGTGCAGGAAGGACCTGGCCAATTGGGTTGACAGGTCAAGACTTTCAGCTTTATAGTGCTGCACTCTGGGGTTTCCCTGTTAAGCTTCTCCTCTCCTCTTACATGCTGACAGCTAGGATGCCAAAGAGCTCACTTACATAAGAGGCATGACGGTTCTCCAGCATCTTTTGGCACTCGGCCTCCCATGAGCAGCTCCACTGACCCACTACCCTGTTATCATCCGGGTAACAGTATAGCAGCAAAGCATGCTAGCTTCTCACCTTGGAGCAAGACAGCTTCATGTGGGATGCTCAGTCCTCCTCTCCCTAGCCAGCCCCCAATTTCCCTGGCTCATGTCTTTTTTTTAAGTTAAAGTTTATTAAAGTTGTCCAACCAACAGACAACAACAGACTACAGGTAGAAATAACTGACTTCATACAATAAGCATGTCCTCTTCTGTGGAGTATTATGGGTGGCAGGTATTAAATAGTGCAATGCCTTATGGCTATATTTTATCATATACCTTTATGAGTTTACTAATCACAAAATATAGTGGGTTGTACGCCTCCCAAAGTGAGGACTCAGACTTTATCAGAAAGGTAATACACTTCAGTAAGTACCTTATCCCTGGAAAAAGATATCCGTACCTAGATTGTTTGGATAAACTCATCCATGTCTAATTCCACAGATACCACTGGGGGATTCTGCCGTATTCGGGACCTTGTATAGCTATCCAACTTCATTAAACTATGTACAAAGTGGCAGAAGGTGTAAGTCTTACGTGAGGAATTTTTCTGGGAAGGGGGTAGTGGGGAGTGATGTCCAACTTCCCATTTAGAATTAGTACTTTTGTGTGTATCAAGGGAGGGTAAATGGGCAATTAATTATTCCAAGGACAGGGTTTATATACCTTACAGCCTAAGGGAAAAACTCAGGTTCTTGTTCCAGTGCAATGGATCCTGTGATCCCAGGTATCTTGAAACATTTGTGGTTGCTGTATTTTTCTGAAAGTTATTTTTCCTGGACTAGAGTTCCAGTACTAACTTGCACCAGTCATCTATGTTTAATACTACAGGTGTCAACAAGTCTCTGGTTAGTGTTTTTTTTGCATGTTGCCAACAACACTAATAACATTTTTTCTTCTTCTTTTCCCTTACATACTGAGGTGGTAGCACCAGGTAAGCATAGGAGGGCTCCTGAGTGATAGTGCACTCAATGATTCTACCTATCTCCCCCAGGCACTGTGACCAGTACCCCCATATCTTTGGGCAGGCCCACATGACATGGGTATGGTGAACCAACGCCTCCTCACAGTTTCTCCAGCACTCATTAAATATCCGGAGCATAAATTTAGACTGAATTGCTGGGGTACAAAAGTACCTAGTAAGGTGCTTCTAGGCATTTTCCCTTCAACTTGGGGCACTTGTGGTTTTATGGTGGAGGTAACACATTCTTGTCCAAGTTTTATCTGGGATTTATATACTCCATTCTGTTTCCCATTTCTGCTTAATATATTGTGAACTCCAATTGTTTGGGGCTTTTAGGGCTTTATGTAGCCTTGAGGAAAGCCTCTCTTCTGGGGCCCCCTGTGCTGCAACTACCAGAAGAGAAACAAGCTCTATAGGTATCTGTTGCACCTGCTTCCAATCCACTAAATAGTTCACATACTGTAGGCTCAGAGCTGCAAATATTTATAAATATCTGGGTGAGACAGTCCAAATTCACCCTTCAGATCTTTGAAAGATTTCCAATTTGGCCCATTGAGTAATTGCTTCGGGGATAATAAGCCTATACATTCCCACTTCTGGAAGCAGGGTTCCAGACTTGCTTGGTGGAAGTGTTGATCTTTTGAAAACCTCAGTAATAGCCTAACAAGGGAGGTCCTCATTTAATGGATTCCCTAAATGGATTCTGTCATTGAAAAGAGTCTCCAGGAGGCTCAGATCCTCATTTATATCTATCTCTACTGTTTTCCAGCCTGCTTCATATCCTGGGGAGCACCAGCATACCATGGTATAAGTATGAATCTGTCCCACCCAATGTTACCTTTCCAGTGCTGGGAGGCTAGAGCCCCCACAATCGTTGGATAGAACTAATGTCTTGTACTTCATTCTAGGATGTGTATATTTCCAAATGAATTTGGAAATCATGTTGTTCCCTTCCTTAAATACTTTTTGTGGGACAGCTACTGTCAAGGTCTGGAACAAATATAACAGCCGTGGAAGTAGGAAGTTCATCTGGACTGCTTGGCTTCTAAGAATTAACCCCGGGGCATGGCTGCCTATCTTTTTAAGTCTAAGTTTAGGCATGCAGTGAGAGGAATATAGTTCTCTTTGTATAAATTGTGTATTTGCTGGGGAATTTATACCTCTGACTATTTTAGAGTTTGCTGGTCCCATCTCAGGTGGAAGAGTATTTTAAGTGGTTCTCAGGGAGCAAAATTCAGAGTTACAACCTCCTATTTTTGTGCAGCGATTTTATACCCTGAGAATTAACCAAATGTCTGTAGTAGAGCTAGGGCTTCTGGTAGGGACTGTTCCACATTTGCCAGAGTTAGGAGGACATCATCAGCATACAGATGAATGTTGTTTTCTTGGCCATCCACTTATATTCCTAGCACTCACTAACTCTCTTGAAAGGCCTGGGCCAGTGACCATGTATAGAGCAAAAAGCATGGGGGACAAGGGGCAGCCCTGAGGAGTTCCCCTACCTAGGTTGAATCTCCCTGCTACATGACCATTTATGCTAACCTGTGCCCTGGAATTAGAATGTATACCCCATATTGCTGTTATCAGCTGGTCTGGGAATCCCATTTTCTGTAGCACTCTGAACAAATATGGCCATTTGACCCTGTTGAATGTTTTCTCAGCACTGACTCCCACCAACAGGGCAGGTGTATTACTGCTGTGGATATAGATAAAAAGATGTAGTGCTCTTCTAATGTTATCCTGGGTTTGTCGGCCTGTCAGATCTAGTGCCCCCAGGTTTGGCAAGAATTTCTCAAGCCTTCTAGTAATCAGGCTGGCATAGATCTTGTAATCTATATTCACAACAGAAATGGTCCTGTAAGACTCACATTGTTTTTTATCCTTACCCTCCTCAGAGATGACAGATATAAGGGTCTCCAACCTGTTAGGTGGGAGATGGCCTGTCAAATATATCTAATTCAGGGCTTTCAGTAAGGGGAATGCAAAGACTCTCAAAAGGTCTTGTACCATTTGCTAGAAAAGCCATCCATCCCTGGGATTTTATCTGATTTAAAGGCTGTAATTGCAGCGTCCTGCTCCTCTGCTGAAAAGAGTCACAGCAGAAGCTGCTGCTGCCCCTCTTTCAGAGCAGGAAGGGTGATGGAAAGAAACTCCTATCCAAAGTTGTGTCTGCGGGAGAGTCCATGTACAGTGCCTGATAACAGTTACTAAGAAACTTCTGCTGTGGCTCCCTTTTGGGTCTCTATGTTACCAGTCCCTGGGTGTCTTAATTGTGGTACTTGAATCCCTTCTGCTGTTGTCTTAGCCTATAGAGTAGCAATTTTGCAACTCTCCCCTATCCTCATAATACCCTTACTTGAGTAAGCATAGTGCCATGTGTGTCTGAGTGAAAGCAATGTCATCTAGTTGCCTAGTGAAGGTCTTTTGTTTTTTAAACTTATATTTTTTTTTTAAAACTTAAATAGACCTAGTAAAGGTCTTAATAGTCTCCCAGGCTGTCCCATCCCCTGCACAAGGGCACTGCATACATCTGACAGCTAACCCTAGAGACAAAGCCTCTTCTCTTGATTCTGCCATTTTAAATTTCCAGTCATACTAATTAGCTTCCCCCTTGAGGTTGCTTTAAGTGTGACCCAGACCCTGGCTGCTGACATTCACTGTGTATCATTAAGTCTCAGCATCTCCTTCATGTGAGCACTGATTTCATCTCTCTGGAGTTCCTTATACAGCAAGGTAGGCCAAGGCACTACAGGGTCTTTTTCTCTCTGCCCCAGGTCTACCTTTAACTTTAGAAGAGCACGATCTGTGACCAATTGAGGGATAATTTCTACTGATTGAACTCTAGGAAGTAGTTCCGTTTTAATAAACTCAGCTCTAGAGTATATATGGTGGTGGTGGGGGAGATAAAAATTATACTGCCTAGTTCTTGGATATAACCCCATCCATACATCCTGATAGACAAGATTGGTGAGTTGTTTCTTAACACAGTGTTTCTCCACTGTTCATTTTGCTGTTGGGGAACTTGTAAAATCTAAGGCAGGCTTCATAATCAAGTGAAGCTCCCCCCACCCCCATTACTACACCTTCTCCCTTAGTAACTAACAGAACAAATATATTTTTGGAAAAAGATTGACGGTCTTGGGAGGTACATAAACATTCAGAAGCATAAGTTTTTACCATAGCGCTGATCCCTTAACCAAGGTCCCAAGGCCACTGTAGATGTAACTTTGTGGCATGGACTCTGAACTTCTGCGGCACTGTTAGGTCAAGTTCTGCAGCAAGCTTTAAAGTTCTGCGGCACATTTATATATAAATAATACAGAGCCAGCATTACAGTTTTGGGGGACCCCAGCAAGGGATGGCCTGCGAGAGGACCTCTGACTTCCACCACATAAAAGTAAGTTACCTAATTTCCCTTAACCCTCCAGTTTTATGTTTTTCAGCAGCTGTTCTGGCTCTCCATAGTCATCTAAATCTATTTAGGGATGTAACATTAATGGCTACTGGCAAGCATCCCTCATCGTACTGGCAACAAAGCAAATAGCTGAATAGTTGTTCCCCAAGGGGGAGCTTTTTTTTTTTTATATAAAGTCTTTTTTTTGAATTTTCAAGCATAACAGAATATTATTACAGATGTAAAACCAATTTATCCTGACCAGGAGAAAAACTCCTTCGGAAATACAACACTAATAATCAATAAATGCAAAATGTGTAAATAAAAAGTTTATAGTAATAACATACATAACATAATTTTTTACAAAAGGTTGTAATTCTGATTATGTGATAAATAAATAAAATAAATAAATACATAACATAGTATAGGGTACACTCTATTCAACAGATCCAATATCTTTCAAACCCAAAGGGGAGTTTGACGTAGTCTAGCCATGTAAAACCGAAGATTCCCTTGTCTGTGAACACCTATCAGGGGCCCCATACACAGTTGTAGTCAGGGGTGGCAGGCTATCAGTGAGTACAGAGGCTCCTCTTACTGCCACCCTGAAAACTCCATATCTTAAAATATAAAATTTAAACAGCCTCAGTGTCAGCATGATTATTTTTCTTTTTTTCTCTGTTTGCGTCACTCTTTCCTTGTTTAGTTTTCACATTTTGAGCAAATAATCTTTAGCTTGGTTGTTATCTTTCTTACACTGGCTTCATTTTTACTTTATTTTCTTTCATGTGCACCTCCCTAGCCTGAAAGACCTGGCATCTGCAGTGCCCTCTGACCATGGGCTTTCCTAGAGCAGGTGAGCTCAGGATCATACTTGAACATGGGTTGCCCTCATGGAACCTTGATGTGTTACTACTGGCCTATCAGAGTGGTTCAGCTAACTTTTAGTATTTTCACTTTTTTCTTCTGCCTCTGTGGTCTCATTGTCTATAAGCCTATCTATATGGTTGAATTTGCACTGCAGCAACCTGAGAGCTTGGGTTGCTGTGGTACAAATGGTGCCTTGTGGACATTCACCAGATTGCAGTAAGCCAGTCCTTATTTCGCTCCCGCAGTCGTCTCAAGTCTGGGAACATGTTCTGGAGTGAGTGGTTAAGCTGCCGTGTGGACAGGCAGCACTGCTCACTCCAACATGCCAGACCCTGTGGGCATCTTTTTGCCTTTATCAGCCAACCACCCCTTGACTCAGAGCCCCTCTCCAGCGCATCTTGCATTGGCGCTGAGAGGGGCTGTATAGATGCAGAAGTGAAGTATCTTTTTTGGTTGGGGCAGTGCTGCAATGCTCCACAGAAGGCGCAAAGTCAGCCGTGTAAACACGACTTATGTTTTTTAAGTGAGGCAAAGTTCCCCTTCCCCAGAGGAAAAAAATGGCAGCAGTGCTCTCTCCTCCACTCCAGACCAAAAGGCTACAATGCTCTCTGCTCTCTTGTTCCCCCAAACTTAGTAAAAGAAAAGCTTTCTCCTTCCCCACCTCCCACCTACCTAATGGCAGTAATACACTCTCCTCTTCCAATCTACATAATGGCAGCAATAATCCCTCATCTCCTCTCTTCCCCAGACCTAATCGCAGCAATGTTCTCTTTCATCACCCTCCCCCTAATGGTAGTAATGCTCTTTGCAACCTCCCCCTACCCTAGACTTAATGGCAGCAAGGTATTCTCTCCTTTCCCTAATGTGATCCTGCCCCCTCAACAGCCTTTCCAGATCACAGTTTTTAAAATCCAGCGTAACCCACCCCACCCAACTCAGCACCACTACTCACCCCAGGAAGGAAGACATTGGTATTTGCAGTGCTCTTCAAAAAATGTTATCACAGGACGTTAATGCACTGGGGCTGCCTGTCAGACTAGGGATGTTGAAAAGATAGGGTTGCCATTTCCACAGAGCCAAAATTTGATTAATTCAAATTGGGGTGAACTACACTGAATTTATTCTTTGGTAACCTTACCTGGTTACAAAAGAATAAAAAAAAGCTGATTACTCTACTGAACCGTCATTGATGCTCTAAGTAAATCTACTTGTCCTGCAGCAACATTTTTTTTTTTTCACAATTGTTTTTAATCTCCTCTAACCTGAACTCTCTCAGGCTGCCCCATCTCGCTGTTCCGCTCTACCACCCACCGTGATCTTCCCTCCTCATATATATTACTGCCTCCCACCAAACCCATGCCAGACAAGCCCCCTGGCTCTGAGCCCCCCCTGAGGCAGGGCCGCCTACCACATACCTGGTGCTCTATATATAATCCAGCTCATCCACCTGGGTCAGTGAGGAGACCAAAGGGGTGGAGAGAAGATCTGGTCCTAGGCATGTGGCAGCCAGCCCTGTAGGGAGCCATTGCCTATCAGGATTGTTTTCCTGTTTTGTTTATGCCCTTCCCTTCTCCCCCATTGGGGCCTGAGCATGCAATGATGCCAGGCATGTCTGTCGCTGCTCTGTGTCCCTCTATGCCAGCCCTAAGTGTTGCAGTGTCTCTGGTCTCCACCGGGGGCCGCTGTGGTGCCGGGCAGTCACCTGGATCCCCCCAAGAGAGGAGAGCAGTCCTCTGGATGCTCAACCATCTCTCTCCCCTGCTGACCCCAGGCGGCCGGGGCTCATTCTCAAACCCGGGTTGCTGGCATGGCGTGAGGTGTGGTGTCCAGTGCCTCAACCCTCAGCACCACCGGGCTGGCCCTTAGCGACATTTTTAATTGGGATGCAGTGAGCTTGAAATCTGTCTTGCCCACCCTTGCATATTGTTTCAGAGCAACATACAAGTGTTAAACAATTTAAAAATGTTTCATCTGCAATCTCACTGTGACTTTCTGTATTTTGTCTGTTTCCCTCTTCCCTTATTTAGTTTCCACATTTTACATAATCTTTATCTTTAGTTTTTCACTTTTCTTACAGTGGCTTCATCTTTTTCATTTCTTCAGTCTATCCAGCATTTTCTCATTCTTTTCCTGCCCCAACAATTTTATTTACTTAGCTGTCCCTTTGCTTGCTTTTTTTTTATAATTTACATTTTCTCCCCCAGGCACCAGAGTTAACCCATAGATTGACAACCCTCCAGCCCCATCCATAGCAACCTTTTGTGCTCTAAACCCCATAAGGATAGCAAATTGGTCCTCCCAGCCAGCATTTTGCCCTCTCCTGATTTTAGAACCAGTCAAACCCACCAACGCCCATCTCAGCCACACCAACTTCCTAACCAGCCTTGAGAATGTCATTGAGTGGCCTCGTAGATTTAAATGTGTGTCATTATCCAGTCCAACACTGTACAGTTATCCTTACTCCCTCAAAAGTATTGTAGGGTCTCCTCTTTTACATTACTCTGCCCCCCATGAAACAAGAAATACCAATCCTGCATATCTTGGCCACAGTATACAGTGATGACAGTGGCCAAAAATGAGTGACTTCAAAAATAGTGACTCATTTTCAATGATATCATTCTGGGCTTCCCTGCTAATTAGCAACCATACAGGAAAGTGACTGTGGAGAAGGGTGACCAGAAGGAGGGAATAACGGGGGGAAAGGGAGGGGCAAGGAAGGGGTTTTAGGGGACTGATGTACCTGCTGCTGCTGAGCTAGCCATGTGGTGTGGTGGTGTGGGTGGATAGCTCTGGCACTGCAGGTACTGAGTTCGGGTCTGGGACCAGGACTTAATTTTTTGTGAAATCCAGATTTTGCCCCCTATCTGACATGCACCCCCCCCGGAGTTGAGAATCTTAATTCAGGGGGGGTGCAGGGGCAAAGCCTCCTGTGAAGGGGGTCATGGGGGGGGGTGCAGCCCTCCCCCAGAAAAACACTTTTTAACATTCTGGATGTTGGGTCGCCTTGAAGTGTATAGTGCTGCTTTGCTTTTCAGTTATATACACGTGCCATAATAGCGATCACTGTTTTGCGATTGCTGTTATGACATGGAACCCTTGGACCCAAAGTCATTCCACCCAGAGTCTCATTGAGCCACTCAGTTATTTACATTGGCACCCTATTTTGGTCAAACACTGTTGGACAATCCACTGCCTCTTCCTATTACTGCTGGGCCCAAATGTGGAATTCATGCCTCAGTATGGCTTTGTGTGGGCCCCAGAAAGCACTACTGGGATAAGAAACAAGCATTCTGACCCACTAGCAGTGATAGGAAAATGCAATGGATCATCACACAACCTTCGACCAAAAAAAATAGGGTAACTCAAAGGGGGCTCTCAGTGCTGGGTGGGGATGGTTTGAGAGGCTGAGATGGTGTGGGGTAAATTTTAGTTCTTAAGCTAAAAGCAAGCAAAGGAGTCAGTGGAAAGGAGTGGTGTCTATCTCTGTCTAACCTACTGGGGCTATTTCTGTACAATTTCTGTGGCCAGCCCCAAATTCTGTGGCAGGTCCTAATTTCTGCAGTAATTACTGCATGCTGCAGAACCACAGGAAACAGGAGGCCTTGACCAAGGCATACAGTATGTGCCTTCTCTGTCCAGTTAAACCTCTTCTTCCTCAAACCCAAAGGTTTGCTGCAGCAGATTGGAGACTCATTGACTCTTCCCCAAAGAGTGTGTTGAGTGATAGCCCTTTATGAACCCAAATCTGTCCAGCTTAACACTTTCTTCCATCAAGTGTTGAGTCTCCTGTAAAATGGCTACCTCCCCCCCTCCGCAACCATGACATTACATTGTGATGTTTTATGGGATTGTGTAGTCTATTCATGTTATAGGAAAGTACTATATGTGGAGCAGTAGCCATCATGACCATTCAGTAGTGTTAGTCTCATCTTTCTTCATGCAAACAATATGTCTTCTTCATTTCTCCACTCCTTCTCCCTTCTAGAGCTCTTGCCAGAGAATAGAAATGTGTTAACAAAACCATACAACAGAACAAACTAACAAGAACAGTATTTACATATTTAACCTCCATGGTAGGAGGGTACCTAGCTAGGTGCACCCTCTGTATGTGTCCAGGGTTCCTATATAGTCCCCTCTCCCTGCAAGAAGGAGACTGTCAATCATTAGTAACTGGCGCGCCTTTAGAATCTGGAGTGATGCTTTATTGCTCCCCTGTTACTGGTAGTAGGAGGGACTGATATGTCACAGTGGCTCAATAGGTGGTGGAAGCCTCCTCCCACCAGCAATGATAAGTGAGCACATGAGTCATGGGATGCAGCAACTGTGCATTCATGGATGTATCCTAGCAGAGGTTGCATACCTGTGAGCAGTCTGAGTAGGAGCCATATGAATCATTGCTCCCATGAGAGGGGGCCCTGGGATGGCTCTATATTATCATACGTTTCCCTTGCAAAATAATTTAAATCCAAGTGTAGAGACCCCTTCTCAGAATATTCAGGTTGTGTAGTGATATAACTACCCTGTGATTTTCTACTGACGTATCCCATTCCCCCATTCCATTCCCCTTTAAAGTCTTTACCAAACTTAGAGTTATGTGTCCCTTTGTGCATAATAGTGCAGCTTGATGCAGTCTGCTATGGTGGACAGCCAAAATGTAAGTAATGTAATCAGTAGGCAAAACTGTCAATATATACTCCCTTGTAAGTGTAATCTAAAAGTTCTAGAGTTACATATCGGGGCAATACCGGCTTAGGATAAGAAACTCAGTTGGGGAGGCGGGCTCAACCTCACAGTTCAAATTGTAGCAGACACTTCTGTAGAACATTTTAGCTGTTAGTGAGGAGTTAACTCTGGACTCTTCCTATCTGTGTGCACAGTTCCCCCAAGGAAGTAGACTCCCCCTCTCATTTGTAGCTGCCTTATCCATGGGTGGGGTCCAGCACCTGTTAGCATGTGGCTGATATTTTTTGCTGGGACTCGTGGACTGGGAAGATAAGCGCTCAGTACTGGGTGGGCTCCATCAGAATGACACCAATTTCCATGTGGTGCTCAACACAAACTCCTCAGATGGAGGCCTCAGGAAGTTCCTGCCCTTCCAACCCTAGTCACATTAAAATGAAGGAGTCCCACACCAGTATCCACTGTCTCACATGTAGGCTGCTAGTACATTACTCCCCCAGGATACCTAGGCTCATCTGTCAACAGAGACTCAGACCCCACATTCTGGAGGGCATCTAATTTACCAGATCCTGCATCCCCTAGGCTGAGATATGCATTAGTGGATCAGGAGATATAAGCCCTGCACTTTCACATAGTCCTGTCTGCTAGTCAGGAGTGCCAGTAATAGAGGATAATTCAAGTCAAATTTTAGGAGGTTAGTGCCCCCTGTCACAAACCCATTCAGCAGGTCAGCCCTCTACTCCCAAAGTGCCAACCTCCGAGCGCAGTCTTGTGAACAGTTAACAGAAACAGGGTAACCCTCCTGTCTGTTTTGTGGGTTCGAATCAACCCTTGGTTTCAGTTCTGGAGGGATTCAAATTGTGAACCTCTTACTAGTGTACCCAATCACAGGCTCAGATAATTCTGTCTTCGGGGGTCAGATATCTTTGCCTATGGGCACCTAACCAAGTATACAAAATGAACCCTTAAAGACTCTAACAAAGACCTCAGACTACTCTTACCTTTTTCCAGTTTGGTATCACCATTCAAGCTTATGCATAGTGTCTGCCTTAACCATATATACTTCACTTGTTAAAGAAAGGAATTCAAAGACAGACCAAGTAGGCTCTAAAAATAGAGTTTTACTAAAATTGATAAAATTATGTAAAACATAAAATACAGAACCATATATCACAAGAATCATACAATCTTTTAAAATAACAAGGTTTTAACAGTGCAATTCCTACTACAGTACTTAGATTTTGTCTCTCTCTACCTGTATACTTGCTTAAAGTGCTCAAAGATGTTTCTTTGTCAGAGTGTAGATAAAAGTGTCAAAATGAAAAGCAGAGTAATGTTTAAAAGCTGGCTTTGCCCACTTCTTTGCGTGAGGTCGCCTAACTCCTCCCTGTCAGAATATAAAACATATTTATCTATGCAAAACAGTATGTCTTATCAAAGATAAATTCTGTGATCTCAGCACAACTCATTTTCTCATATGACTTTCTTTGATCTTATGATTAGCTTCCCCTTTCGAGGACATCAAAGCATCTTTTATGACTTCGCACTATAGCGTCATAACCTGCTCTTCTTCCTCCAAGTGTTATAAAAGTTTATGATCTGTCTTGGCAGTTAAAGTTATATTTAACTTAGATAAACAGGAGATCCTTGATTAAGGCCTGTTCTAGTCTGTAATTAGCTCCTGGCCTTCCAGGTAACACCTTGTATCTAAAACCTGTGTGTTTGTGTATGTGTGGCATCTTACATGCTGTCTCAGCATCTCTCATGAGAGACAGTCAATAACACATTTTTATATTACAAAGATGATACAGTGATCAGAACCAGCTGTCCAAGTGTCATACTCCCCACTCCCCAAAAACACTGTTTTCCCATTCTGAATGTCCAATGTTCTGAAGCCAAAAAGAAACAATAGTACTAGGGCCAAAGTGCCCAGCTTCCTGCCACTCACCTTGCCCAAAAAGAATCAGCAGCAATTCCATGCTAGGAATCTCGTTCCTCAGGCTGGGGTCATGGGGTGTGCAGAGGGAGGAATTTCATAGGGTTCTTTATGTCTTCTTTTATAGACTCGGCATGCTGTTTTCATTCCTCATATTTGTTCTTCACTGGTTGCCAATGGTTGTCTCTCTTGAGGGCTGTGGAGGTGGTCATGGTCTAGATGCTTCTGCCAGGACAGCAATGCCCAATTTCCTGAGGTCTGCTGTGGCTTCCAGCAAACAGTCATAGGTTCATGGGCCAGTAGGGAGCATCATTCAGAGGTGAGCCAGGTAGGAACTCTTAAATGTTACATTTTGCTCTTGCAAAACCCTTTTAAATGTGTTGTATATCTGCCTCTGTTCAAAGATTCCTTGGGGGTAATCATTGTCCTGCTTAACCAAAACACCTTGCCCTCAAGACCCCATGATAAAAATCACCAAAAGGCTGCCAAAAGGCTATTATGATGCAAAACATTTTATTATTGCCACACGGCATAAAATTAAACTGAAATTTCCCCTGAAACATGCCTCTGCCCCCAACTAAATATAACCACTTCCGGGCCGGGCATGCCGTGAAGGGGAGGTGAATGTTGGAGATGCCCAACAGGATGTGAGTGCAGGATGATCTAAAATCCTGATTGCCCCTGTCACTCATGCCCTTGTTGCAGCACCCACATTACATTGCCCTAATCATGGTGCCCTAACAACAGGATACACACACACACACACACACACACACACACACTGGACCAGGAGTTCCAGAAGGCACTTCTTGGATTTTCCATCACAGAGTTTATTTGTACAGTAAAGAAAACATTGTAAAACTAAAGTCAAAAGTAGCAATAGTAAACAAACTCTATTCATAGCCGATATGGCTGTGAAAAGCTTTTCGGATGCTTTTACCCATTATTTCTAATGAATTTGCACAATGCAGATCTGCTGAGAGGCAGTTTCAATGTGGTCTTCCTTTTACACATTTTTACAATGTATTTTCCTAGAATATGCCTGCTGATTGCTACATATTTAGTCTGCACAGTTCACAGAAGAAATAGCATCTTATTTTTGGGTGGTGGAGCACTGGCAGCAGGATGCTGGAATGTGTCATACATAGGCAGGAGCTGTGGGCGGGTGATAATGCCCAGTGGCCATACACCTCCGGCGCTAGCATGCGGATCCATTGTCCTGGTGCTGTTGCACTGCTTAGTGTGGGTGATAGCTGATGCTGTATCCACTCACACAGGTCCCAGAACAGACATGATACAGCTAACCTCCCATTCGTTTGTACAATTGGGGAACCACAGATGCACTTTCCATAGCCTGGAACATACACTGCAAATGGCATTACAGGATACCACATCCCATGGCACCTAGGATACCTCAGCAGTCCAGAGGGTGGCATGTTACACAAGGGAACTGGGGAGAGTGTGGGCCTGCAACAGTGTATGACAGTAGGAAGATACAGCATCAACAAGGCATGTATTGGGAGTATGTCAATTCCCTGTTATGGTTTGCCAGGGATATACACACAGCTTCACACACTGGTAGGTCTGCAGCTTGCATAGTACCCCAATGCATGGTACAGCCACTTGGGTCATTCTGGAGTGCAGGTCCCTCGCCCGGGTCCAATGCAGTCGGTGGCTAGCTGTGGCAGTGTGTGGAGGGCAGTGCCAGTTTCTGTAACAGGTCAAGTATGGGGGGAGCGGGGCTGTCTACATACCACGGCGGTGGGTGGGGGTCCTCTATGCTATGGATATGGACCATGGTTTCCTCTGGTGTGATTAGGTTCAGGGGGGGCCCTAGACTATGGAGCTCTTTGGGGATGGTGTTGGATTGATTGGGGATGGGAGGAGGTACCTCTAGTCCACCATGGCTGCCATTCTGCTGTGTACCTGGGTGTACTTCCACAGCACGCCTATGGGTGGCTGGCCAGGTTAGGCCAGCTATTCATGGTCTAACTGTGGGCCATGCTGCTCTGGACTGTGAAGTGCGCATTCCCACTTAGTATGCTGCAGCATGGCATATGCATGGGAATGAACCCTTGACTTGCATGGCATACTATTTGTGTGCACCCTGGCCAATTCCCTTGTGGCCGGTGCATCCCACACGTAAGCAATAAGACATAATGGGTTGTGCATTATGGTGTGATAACCACACTTCTAGGGGTGTAGTTAGACATGAAGCCAAAGGCCGAATGCTGGTCATCCCTAAGAGTGCAGTTATCACATCGTAATGCACAACCCCGGAGTGTCTTATTGTGCTTATAAAATGTCCCTTTATTTTTAGAAGCAGTTTTTTTATTTTTGAACACATTTTTAAATAAGCAAAAATGAAGTGAATCTGTGCTTTTAACATAAAATAGTCCTTCTGCCTATTGGTGCTAGATTAAAGTAATGTTATACAGTGTGTGCCTCCCTGCCCACTTAAGCTTCATATTCCCCTACCAGCCACAACAATTCACAAATACTGTTTTTCTCATTCTAAGTATGACACATAGTCCCCATATGATGAGCAGGTAAAGACAGAAGGGGGATTTTTAACTGTTAGCAAACAAACAGTTGTAATGAAAACTATAAACAATACTTAATGTTTCTAATTTGTTTATGTGTGTAAGGAGAGTGTGACAGTCTGGTAAACAACATTTAATTAGTTGGTTTTGTTTTATATTTAAGATAATTTTAATTTTTAAGGGCCCAGTTGAAGGTTTCTACAGTTTAAAGGTAGTGGCCATGTTTGTGGTGGAAGATCAGTTCTGGTTGTAGGGAGACTGATGGAAGATAGTTCTAGTTGTAGGAGGACTGATCTGCTCATTGTGTAATGTGGTTTAGGACCAGGATGACTGTGTGTATACAGAGAATTAATGTACAGTCAGCTGATCTGTTTTGGCCAATGAGATTTCTAGATTTTTTCTTGCCATTTTATAAATTTGAATATCATACTGCAGTGCACTGTTGGAGTTACGTGGCACATCTCCCTTTTCCACTGGGATGCACTACACATCTCCTTTGAATATGGGGGACCTGGACTAGGCTACTCTGAAGAAATACATTATCAAAATGGTAAAATCATGACCCCACTGAAAACAAGATATTGCATCTAATCTTGGATAGCCTGAGTAAATACAGTGCAAAAATGTGTAAATGAAGATCCCTATGACAATGAGATGTAGCATCTCCCCTGCACTATCTATGATACAAAATATAGGATAAGAAATATTTAAAGGGAATCTACTCTAAACTGAACTTCACTGTGTTCACTGACATAAACAAACAGTTTCTTTATTATTCTATAACATATTAGAATGCAGTATTTATTTTGAATGTTGTGGCCATGAGAATGGTGTGTACAGTGTGTGTGTGTGTGTGTGTGTGTGTGTGTGTGTGTGTTTGCTGTAGCTCAATATACGTTTTACCCAGAAAGCATAGTAGAAAATACCTGCTGATTGCTACATATTTAGTATGGGTAATTCACTGAAGACATGGCATATGTCTGAGACAGTGCTTATCTGATAGTGTCTTTAGAGGTTAAAAAACAGTGGCAATTATAGATTTGCTGGGAAAGTGATGACATTTATGAGGTGTGAATCCTTCTTGAAAGACAGTACATTCCCAAGTGAAACTAGTAGGAAGAATCTGTTTAAATGCTAAGTATTTAAATGTGCAAGTTGTTGCATTCCGAAGGGGTAAACAAATCTCCAGCTTAATAGGCAACCAATATTTAACAAGCTGTTTCAGTTTCCTAATGGCATTTGATAAGCAGCTTGGAATTATGTCTCCAACATTCTTAACAGAAAGAAGGGAGTATTTTATTTCAGTTGGCATGGAAGGATACATTGAAAAGTTCAAAACATGTGTTCCACGATACTCCATTTTCGAGCTACAGATTACAAGATGACTGTAGGCTCCACCCATAGCCATAAAAACAGACCTACCTACAGGACTGACATTTCACACTGTCTTTTTGAAAAAGTGCGAAAACAGCATGAAATGTCAATCCTGTGGGGAGGTCTGTTTTTACTATTGCTACTTTTGACTTTGGTTTTGCAACATTTTATTTTTATACAAATAAACTTTGTGGTGGAAAATCTAAGAATTGTCTTCTGGAGTTCCTGATCAGGTGAATGTGTGTATGTGCCTAACTTTTACCGTGAGTGCTGTTCACATTTACATTGTGAGCACCATTACATTTTGGAGCAGCCTTCTTTGATTGTATACATATTTTACTATAAGAAGATATGTAAGCAATAATGCCTGACAGGGTGGGCGGTATTGGGCAATACCGGACCAGCCAGGGGCGTAATGAGGCCCGACACCACAGGTGGAGGGCCTTATAGCCCTTGGCCGGTCTGGTATTGCCCATACCGCCCACCCTGGAGGGCATTATTGCTCTTAGAAAATGGGCATCTGTGTCACGTTTAATTAAAAAGTAAAATAACAGAGGAAAGTAATTTAAAATTAATAGAAAAACTAGAAGAAAAAGTGTTGTTGGTGAAGTAGTCCCTCTGATTCCTTATGCTGTTGATTCATGTGTTGCTCCCCCTCGCGAGAGCCATTCTCTTGAAGTGATCCCCTTCCCCCCCCGGACACATTGCAGAGGAACAGATGAACTCAGTATGGCATCATTTTTTGTTAATTTGTAATAGTTCTGGAGAGAGCCATTCTCTTGAAGTGATCCCCCCCCTGAGGACACATTGCAGAGGAACAGATGAACTCAGTATGGCATCGTTTTTTGTTTATTTGTAATAGTTCTGGTGCCAGTTTGGTTGTCATAGTAACACCCCCTCCACATGCGCACCAGCTTAGAGACACACGGCTTCAAACAAGTAAGCTGGGTTAAAATAGAAGACGCGCTGTTAGGTGCGTGACCTTGCGTTAGGCTGCAGTTGTGAAAATAATCACTATCTTCCTTGTGTGGTAAGAGTCGGTGGAGGCCGGAACAAGAATGTTAAATGTGGCATACAGTTACTGTGATTGTGGTAATTTCAGTTACTTTTTGTAGAGCGGTGCGGTATCGTTCGCTTTTTTTTTTTCGTCACTCAGCTGTACCATCTGAACTGAAGCATTATGGCTAAACCGGGAAAAGTACAACAATTATAGAGGTAACGATTTTGTATTAAATGACATTGACAGTGTTGCTGTTGAAAGTTCCGTTGCTATAGTGCTGGGTATACTGTGTCTGGGCTAAGGACTGATGGCTGGAGGGGGCTCTCTCGCTAAGCGAGGGAAGAAAATGGCGGTATTTTTAAATTTTTAATTAGGTGTTGCAGCGAATTAGGAAGCAGGGTGAGCACCAGGAGACATCCTGGGTGAACGGGCATTGTAGACTGGTACTTTTTGTTTCCTGGGTATCTATTGAAAGTTAATGTACCCCTCTGGCAAGGGTACTAGCCAATCAGATGCCAGGAAATAAAAAGCCAATTTTCTAAGTAAAAATAGTGCATTCAATGTATATTTACAGAATCTAGTCTACTATATATCATAAAGGTATATGCAATATATATTCCAGTCATATGTATAAACTATAAAACATATTTATTTGCAATGTAAAATATATATTTAAAATGCATTATCAGTATATATGTAACCCCACTCCCCCCTTTTACAGGCAAGGGAGCAGCAATAAACAACAAAGGCTATTACCCCGGCATTAGGTCAACACCTGGCTTGGGCTTCTAGGAGGTGCGGGGAGTGGTACAAAGCAACATTTCTATTTCTACCCAGGTCCGGAGAGAGGTGACAGGGCCATGGTGTGTCTCCTATCTGTGGAGGCCCCAAGAACTCACACAGGTCACTCAGAGATGTAATGTCCACAAACAGGAAATTGGGATTGTACTGTATGGCTTTTATTTCTGAACAGACGGTAGCACAAAAACAGTGGTGCCCCCAGGCTTGGTAGCTGTCTAAACAGACGATACAATGGTAGCAGGCAGAAATGTTTTACAAACTCTTCCTCTCTTGCATGTCCTGAAACTTTCCACCTTAGGACACTTCCCACAGATGTCCACCCCTTTGATTAAGGATCTCTAGACTTTATCAGTGCATTAAATGAGGTTGTTGCCCCAGCACTAAATTCGAGCACATTCTGACCCTTCCCATGGCAATCAGTAAGGTCCCTTTGCCACCTGGATTGAGTGGTCAGCTCAACTCCAGCCAAAGCTCGACTCTCTCTGCCATTACTTTTTTAGGAAAACCTGGATTGTCCAGACACACAGGGGCCACAGGAGACATCCTTACCACACATCCTTGTGCAAGGGTCTGAGAGCCTGCATCTGAGTCTTGCTGAGCTCCTAACAAGACACCAGCCAGCCCACAGCTGAACAATAAATGAACCTTTTACTTACAGTAAAGCATGATGTGCCTGCAAGACATTTGTTAAAAACACTTGAAACTACACAGTTCCCATCCAAAATCTATAGCTTTTGTTGTAAAAACACACAGTCTCTATTCTGGGCAGCTCTGTTAGTTTTCACAGTCTTTTGGGGATTGCCTTAACACTACCCACTGAAACCTTCAGTCCCATTCACTCCTGCTGAGAAATCTTCACCCCCTTGGGGCTTCACAGGATCTGGTAGACACCACATCCCACAAAACTGGCCATCGTTTACTGTACTAGGGTGAAAAATAACAAACTGAGGGTCCTTCCCTCTGACAAGTGGTCTGGCAAAGCACCACTTGCCTGTACAACTCTCAACTGCAACTCCAAAACTCCAACTGATTCACGGTTTTCAAACAGCAGAGCACTGTGGCTCCTGTTGCTGCAAGAGTTCTGAATTCCATTGCATCATCTCCTGCTTCAGCAGAGCTAAGCAGGTGATGATGTAATGCACTACAAACAGTTTTACACCCTCTGGACTGCCCAGGCTCCCTGCCTGATTTAAAACTTATGGGATCATAGTAACCCTAGGGACTGGCTGGTTACACTCACTGCCACCAGATAAACTTGCCATCCGCAGCAAGGGCTTTGAACTGCAACACAGGCCATCCACCCCAGGGTGCCCTGTGAGGAAGGTGTGCACCCTCTCCTCCACCTATGACCAGCATAGGCAGGCCACCACTGAGGACATGGAGACATGTTGAAGCTATCTTCAGCCATACTGACAAACTAGCTAAGGTGTTCCTCCACCAGGACCAAATGTGACCTTTCAGGAGCCTTTCCTGACAGGACAGGACTGACCACCCTTTCCTATGGATGTGACCATTAGCCTATACACTATCAGGTACTCACCCAGCCCCACTACTAGGTGCACATTAAGGAAAACTAATTATCCTGTACACTACTCTAGGGGCAGCCTATACCGTTTTACACACTTTATACTGTACTAGCATTAGATATTCACAGACATTGCAATGCATTTTCAAAAACCTTACTATTACTGTACACCTGCAATTAAAAATGCTTAAACATTTCTAAACTACACATTTTGAAACAATTTAAAAGACTAGAAAACCAGCAGAGCTCTGGCTGAGCCCAAACTCCTCTTCTTTTCTTCTTCCAGGGACACCTACAAAATAAAAAAACATGCAAAAGGAGACAACAGCAACAAACCCCACCAGCAAGATACAGCACAATCCCCAAAATGTATAAGGCTCCTCAATGGCTCAATGGCTTGCCTTCAGATGTCCTCTCTATCTGTAAACTAGGTCCTTTTAAACATTTGCACAGGCAACATCTTCTTGCCTCCAGTCAATATGACTGTTCCTAATGTCCCCTGTATCTCTCCTGTAACTCACCAATCCCTGAACTCCCCTAATCTATGACAATGTCCTATTGGACAGCTGCTCCATCTATTTCTTCCCCCCTTTACCTTCTTTCTCACCGCCTCTGTCCGTCCTCCCTCCCTTCCTCCCTTCCTCCTCCTGATCCCTTCACTGTTCCCTACTTCCCCCTCCTCCCTCCCCCTCTCAACCCTGTTCCAATTGACTTTTTATCTTGTTGTTCTCTTCTTTTACTACTGCTAATCTCTGTTGCCTCATTGTACCTTAGCTGCGATGGGGTCATGGGGCGCTGGTATGGTGTGAGCAGCCAGGGACAGAGTGGGTAGCCACTGTCACCTGTGTGTAGAGGGTGGACATTAGTATGGTGGTCTGCGTTGCTTTGCCATGGGCCGATAAGGACGGTACCCATGGCACCTCCGACTATGCACCCCCCATGTCTGCTCATGTCGTCCTGCGTGATATGCATACTCACCCACTAGGTGGCCAGTGGGGATGCCCCTACTCTCAAACCTGTGGCACAGTGTGGACTGGTGCCAGATGAAGGCATCATGTTCTCCCCCAGGGTGCATGGCACAGACATTGGTAATGTGCCCCCTGGCATCGCACACCACCTGGCAGTTGATGCTTGCATACCCCTTCTGGTTGATGCATGACACACCGTCCGGGCCAGGTGGTGTGCAGATGGCCACATAGGTGCAGTCAATGGCACTGAGCATGCCAGGCAACCGTGCTACCCCGTGGAACTCTTGTATGTGTGCTGTGTGCTCCGCCTATGTGCTGGGGAAATGGATGTACTCTGCAGCATGTGGCAGCAGTGTGCTGAGGAATTGTGTGACTAGGCATGATGTGGCCGACTGGATTATGCCTGTTGTGTTCCCTGTTGGTCTCTGGAAGTTGCCCGTGGTGAGCAGGCACATGATGGCTGTAGCCTTTTTCTCCACTGACAGAGCATGGCTCCGTCGTGTGGGTTCCTGCATCTCATCACTGCACAGCTCACAGAGCCACCTCAGGATCACCCAGTTCAGGCAGTAGTGGCCCACAATCTCTGTGTCAGAGTAGTGTTCGAAGGTGGTGCAGGCTCGGTACTGCCTGTTCTGGGCATACCGCCGACGGGCCCTTCCATGACTGCGCCCCCCCCTGCTGCCTGCCTTCTCACACCCCTCATTACTGCCTCCATCTGGAAGGTGGTGCTGGCCATGTCCCTGACTGGTGTTCCCCTCGGGGGATGTTATTCCGTTCTCCCCGCTGCCCATTTCTGATTCTCCCCTTGCACCCGGGTACACCTCTGGCCTTTGGCTGTGGCTGTCCTGCCTCCTGCCACTACCCTAAGTCCAATGTGGCACTCCACTAACTATCCTGCACAGTGGCACAGGCTCCCCACTCCTATCCTGTGCCTGGCTCAGTTCAGGTGTGCCCTGTCCTGCTCCTGCCCAGTCCTGCTCACTGCTACGCTCTGTACTCCCTTGTGTCTGTCACCACGCTCCCACCTGTGGCTTCCCTTTAGCATTCTTGCACCCTTCTCTTGCTCCCTTTTTATTTTGGATCATTTCTGCTGTTGCACAACTTCCGCTAGCTCCCCTATTGTGCACGGCACGTGCCGTTGAATATCGCACTGCGCATGTTATTCATCGTTCCATCCCTATGGTTGCACATGCATTCATTACTATTGCGCTCTTGTGCATTGCTACTTGCGCTGCGCAGCAGCCTCCTACTGAATATCGCAAAATGGCGATTGCACTTGCGCTGAGCAAGATCCCTGTTGCGCATGGCGCAACCCTTTTGAATATCCGGGCCATGGAGTGCAACTATGGTTAAAAAAATTAAGCTGAATCTTCCAAGCCAATTCTCTCCACATGGCAGGTGAAGAGGTTGCATGAGTTGCTTTTAGAAATTCTAGACCAATGGTCTTGTGTAATCTTTTAATTCAATGCACTTTCCTATTTCTCATTAATATCTAAGGTAGTACCTTATACCAATTCTTGTAATGTAACATATAATTTTCATGCTGCCCCCCCCCCCCAACAACTACAGTAAATCTAAACTGAAACTGTGACTTTTTCAACAAGTCTTTTCTACCTGATGCTTTGCCCGGGTCATTTAATTTACTCTTTTTCTTATTTTAAATCTTTCAATTATAATAGAAAGTAAGTGTACTTATTGCAGCATACTCCCATCCTCTGAAAGGTAGATCCAGTCTCTCTGTGGGTGGAGTACAATGGGAGCCTCTGGACAAGGCATCTGCATCAATAATGTTCCTTCCTAGGTAATTCTGTAGTCAAAAATGTTTGGATGACAGGGCAGCATCCTATGTATTTCCAGGGGCATCCAACTTGGCTGTAGTCAATATGTGAGTCAGTGGGTTGTTGTCTGTTAACACAAAGAACCAGACTCAATAAAGATAATTTAAAAACTGGTCCACCATGGTCCTTGTCAGTGCAAGAAATTCCAGTGTGTTGACTTTGTATAGAAATGCAGCAAATTTAAACTTCACTGGTGAAGTTTGTGAGGAGTCAGGAACTTTGGGTTAAGTGTGGTATAGCAATGTTTCTGATTTCACCCTCAATTTTGCTCAGCAAAGTTATTTAAAAAAATAAATAAAACCCTTATTTTAACATTTATGCAACCTCATCTCACTGTGCCATGGTGTTCCATTGCTTCCCACCACCTAGACATTTAAAAAGAATGTCTCCCCAGCCTGTCATCCTCTAGCACCCAAATACCCAACACTCTCTCCACCACGACCCCAGTCCTGGCAGAGTTTCCTTAATGAGCCATGTAGTATAATAAAATAAATGCCCCCAACCACCACCTCACCTTATCCTGTTAATTGCCTCAAATCCCAAATTCAAGTGACAACTCCCCATACTACCCACCCTCTGCCACCCAACATCCATCTTCCCCCAGAGCCCCCAAATTGTCAGAAAACATCATAAAGCAGCACCTAAGAACAAAATAACAGTCTTGCAGTGGTGCAGTCACGCTCTCTACAATGTCCCAAATTCATGAATGAATGATGGCATCCTCTTATAGTAACACCTGATTGGTTGACAAGTGGCCAGAAGTTCTCCAGTGAGGTGCTACTTCTTCCAGTAAAACTACAGGTAGTGGTACTTTGTAGCCCAGTTGTGCCAGTGAAGGGCCACCATGAGTAGTTTCACTGGTTGAAGATGAGCACTTCACCAAGCAAAATGATGGTGGGCACTTTGCCAATGAAGTCTACAACAAGTGTGCACCCCAGTGAAGTGAAGTCTGGGGAATTCCATGAAATACCACATAAAATAATTTCCCCTGACTATACCCATTTCTGACTGGGTACATCTTCTCTGACATGCTTAAGCTGTGATTAGCATACTGGTCTCATGCCAGTGCAGGGACCTCCATCAGGCATGGAATGTTCTCTCAGAAGGACTCTTCACACTCCTCAGTCTGGCAGTGTCCAAACAGTTCATTGATCTTGTAAATATGCTGCTGTAGGCTTGTCCTTAGCTGCCAGCACCTTGCTTTTCTGAGTGTGGATACCCTTTGGTCAGATTGGCTAAGGGCCTCACCATGGGAGAAAAATCTTTCATTAATCATCAATAGTAAACATAAAATTCAAAAAAGGACTGTAATGTTTCCAGGTTGGTTAGCCTTGGCCAGGTGGAGAGTGCTTCCACTTTACTTGTACTGATTTCTTTGTCTGAAACAATATGTGCAACATACTTCATGACCATCTGGTAGAACTGGAACCTGTCCAGTGATAACTTCAGGCCATATTCAGCCAGTTGGTCCAGAACTTTCATAAATTGGGTTCATGTTCTTCAAGTGTCCTTCCAAATACTATGAGATCCTCTACGTAAACTAGAACTTCCAGGAGATTAATGTTGCAGGTCAACTTCTACATCAAACATTGAATGCTGCGGGGGCACCTCCTGAGATATCTACTCAAACTGGTAAAACTCCAGACAGCAGATAAAGGTGGTCTTCTTTTTATCCTCTTTTGGATGCTGGGGTGCATAGAGAGGGGTATTACTAGCAGAAAGAGGGATGTGGTGTTGCCTCTGTATAGTTCACCGGTAAGACCCCACTTAGAGTACTGTGTCTAGTTCTGGAGACCACATCTACAGAAGGACATAGAGTGGAGGTGGTCCAAAGGAGGGCAACTAAAATGGTACAGGGTCTGCATCAAAAGTCCTACAAGGAGAGACTAAGGACCTCAATATGTACACCCTGGAAGACAGATGGGGGGATGTGGTAGAGACCTTTAAATACCTCATTGGGGTAAATAAGGTACAGGATTGGCGTATTTTGCAGAAAAAAGGTGCTCAATAACAAAGGGACATGCTATGAAGCTGCAGTGTGGTACATTCAGGAGAGATATGAGAAAGTATTTCTTCACAGAAAGAGTGGTGGATTCCTGGAACAGCCTTCCAGCAAAAGCTGTGGGGATAAAAACAGTAGTGGAGTTCAAGAATGTATGGGATAGGCGTAAAGGAATCTTAGTGGAAAGTAACTGGTGAGGGAGAAAGAGATTGAGTATTGTCTGTAGTGATACTGTAGGTAGGGAAAAATGGGCAGACTGGAGTGGCCAAGTGGTTCTTATCTGCTGTCAAATCCTGTTTCTGTGTTATTGCATATACTATGGCACTATAAAACTAAACCTTTTTGGCATGTGATCAGGGATAGCCTGGGTCTGCTGCTAGACCTCTAGTTTACACCTGTGATTTGTATCCTAGGTAAATACTCAAACCATCAAATACAGCAACAAAAAGCTCACATGGCTTTATTTATTTTTTTATTTGTTCAATTTTTGTTGACCAGGTGGGGTGCACTATCATACATTTGTCTATTTTTCAGGCATGACCCAGGAGGTTACAAAGGTAGAGTTTTACAATACTCAGAGAAAACATTAACAAAACACCAGGAGGAGTAGTACTATACACAAATTGGATGGCACAAGCATTAAACATAAAGTACCGAGATACAAGCATTAACATAGATACAGGGATGTATACTGCGCAAGTGACAGATGTGACATAGTACAAAGATTTAAGTACACTACAGTGCGCAAATACAATTTTGCGAAATAACACAGCAAATTCTTAGGAGGTGAGGGGCAATGGGATGAGTAGGAGTAAGCAGAGTAGTACAGACAAGGAGTAGTTAAGTGCAACCAGTTATCAGCTAAGAATAAGTGGAATAGTGGGGGTCTGATGATTAGGAGCAAGCACACAGAGAACATTGGAGCTGGTAGGAATGGAACTGACATCTGAAGCAGTTGGTGACTTGGCACTGGCGTATGGAAGTGGGATGCTATTCCATAATTTAGGAGCAGCAGTTACGGAGGCCATTTCACCATACTTAGACTTAGACCTGGGAACAGATCTGGGATCATGGTCCGAGGATATGAGGGAGTATGGATTTTTGTAAAGCACAAGAAGGGATGCTAGGGAGAGGGCATGAGATTCAATAGTTTGCTGTGGATAATTCTCCCAAGAGAAAGGTCCTGTAGGGCAGTAGGGATGGCCAACCTAATTTAGTGTAGAGTAAGAATTGGTGGGTGAGGGGACTGCATGCAAGGGCAAAGCAACAGATGTTGTTATATGCTACTTTCCACTTACACAGCAAGGTGCTGGGCTGTACTGCAAATCATATTATATTATGGCTTTGGGTAAATGAGGAAACTCCCTCATGTAGAGAACTGCACCAGGAGTCATTTTTCCTGTCAGATTGATCTAGCATCAATGATAGATACAAATCATATATCAGAAAAATGAAAAACAAAAGCCTTGGTGCTGATACTGTAACAAATATAATGCAGCGTAGGGGGTGGGGCACGAAAGAGGCATGGGACTGGGCTGGCAAAAAGATGCAATTTTTTTTGTAACTCTTGAAAGTATTTTAAAGATGATGTCCAGTTATATGACCAGCCTGGTGCTGGCAGCATAGCCCAGAGATTAGAGTAATGAGCTGTGAATGAGCTTGGTACATCCAGCAGACTTGGGTTTGAGTCCCATAACTTCCACTTGCATACCGTGTGACCCTGAGCATGTCGCTTAACCTCCTCTGTGCTCCTCGATTATTACTGAGAACAGGCAGTGCCTAGTGGACCATGCCAGGTTACCAAAGAATACAAATTAAAAATAAAATATGAGGTGAATCAATATGCACCCCTGTAAATAATTGGGGGGGGGGGAGTTGTAATGTCAGTGTTTCTGTATTTTTATTTTGTGTGTTTGAAAAATCAAATAAAGTACATTGTTTGAAAATGCAAATGAAGTGCACTATATTTTAAAAAAGCACTGGAACAGGTATCTGATGCAAAATTAGTTATGCTCTCAGTTTTTGTTTGCATTATTGAACAAAAATACTAAGGGCCCAATCCACAACAGGTCCCCAGCCTGTCAGCACATGAGGAATGCTGAAAAAAGAGTTCCCCCTTTGCACAGGATGTGCACTGCTGGAGCACTCTATAGCATCCACAGTGGGGGATAAGTGCCCCCTCCACACTGATCCCAGTCTGCCTGTATGACTGGAAGGGCAGCCGTGATGGGGAAGGTCGGGAGGTATGGGCAGGCATGTGCCCATTGCAGAACACATTCTTCACAGTGCAGTGGACTGGGGAGAGCTACACAGCCAGAGGGCTGCATTAGCAACTATGTTCATCCTCCACCCAACCACAGTTCACAATTCTAGGCCAAATCTGCCAACTAGTCCTAGAAGCCTCCATGGCAGGTTGGGGGTATCACTGGTACCAGCCAATTTTTTATGACATGATGCATACATTCTTGTAGGGATACAGCAGTTTGGAGAACTGCCATATCCAACATACCTTGTACAGTACCCTATGTAGGCATGGATCCACTTGTGGACTGGTTCAGATATCAATTGGATGCCTGTGATCTGGACAAGCACCACCCCCTGCCACCCCTACCCATGCAGCTCTGCAAATGGTGGAGCACAGAGGCTGGGGCTATGGATGTTATCTGAGAGTAACAGGGCATCAGGATACAGAGCTGTGGCCATATCTGCTTGTTTCAAGCATATCCTACCCACCTATGTGGATTAGGCTCGTTATACTAGAAATGAAAATCTGTATTGTATATTTACAGCAAATTGTTCATATAGTCAACACTTCTGACAGATATGTTTTTGGAATTACTAGAAGAGCTGATTAGCATCCATGACTAAAATAAGGAAGTTCAATATTGACAGTTGGAGACTCAGAAAGCAACAATGAATACAGTCTTAATCCCATTACAATTAGTTGATCTCTTTGGGCCTTACATGGTCTTAAAGTACTTAGCTGTACTGATGTATGAAAGTAGGAACCCATTAATATTGGGATCATGCAGCTCAAATTAGAAACATAGAAACATAGAATCTGATGGCAGATAAGGACCGCTTGGCCACCTAGTCTGCCCATTTCCTACCTAATGGATAAGCTGCAGATCCTAGTTAACCAACAGCCTGCTTCCTCCTACCCCCCACTAAATTGCCTTATGTCTGTCCCATGCATTCTTGAATTCCTCCACTTGTTTTGACTCTACGACCTCCTCAGGAAGGCTGTTCTATGTATCCACAACTCTCTCTGTGAAGAAATACTTCTTCACATTACCTCTGAGCCGTCCCCCTCTATCTTCAAATTGTGCCCCCTTGTTTTTGCACATCTCTTTTTTTTTTTGAAAGATGCTACCCTCTTGGACTTTATTGATTCCGTTGAGGTATTTGAAAGTTTCTATCATGTTCCCCCTCTCTCTCCTTTCCTCGAGGCTATACATCTTTAGTTCCTTTAGTCTTTCTTCATATGTCTTCTGATGCAGACCCTGCATCATTTTGGTTGCCCTCTTCTGGACAGCCTCCACTCTGTCTATGTCTTTGCGGAGATGGGGTCTCCAGAACTGTACACAGTACTCCAGATGTGGTCTTACCAACTGTCTTTACAGAGGGCCAACAACTTCCTGTTTTCTACTGGTGATGCCTCTCCCTATGCATCCCAGTTTCCCCCCAGCCCTCCTTACTGCCTTCTCACATTGCTGGCCCACCTATAGGTCATCTGATATGACTACCCCCAGGTCCCTTTCAATTTTTGTTGTTGCCAGTATCTCACCCCCCATTGTGTACTCTTTCCCTGGGTTTTTGTTTCCCAGGTGCATTACTTTGCACTTCTTTGCATTGAATCTAAGCTGCCGTACATTTGACTGCTATTGGCTATTATTAAAACAAACTTAGAATTTAACTGGATAGATTAGTTTGTTGTTATTAGTTCTAATGGTTTATATTATAATAAAAACAGCATAGTGACATAATAGTACAGTATGTGCTATTGGTTCAGTTTTAGGATATTAACAATTAGAGTACATTACAGGATGTGTATCTTCCACCACCACCAACAACACACTCACACATACACTCAGCTTTATTCAAACATACTTTGGACCCACTAAAGCTAGCAGTAGCAATTCCATCTCACCAGTACTACATAAAAGAAACAAGCCATATTTGGAGTTGGAAGGTCACATTTAGTAGCACATTTTCTGTACTTTCCATTGTAGAACAGTTTGTATGTATAGCTAGCTTGCTGACTGTCATGCACTACCCAAACTAGAATTGGAGGATAACTATTTTTCCTCTGCTTTTTGGTTCTAGCCCTAATCCTAACTTTCCCACTCTCCACAGTAAGGCTCCACCCCAAATGACAAACTTTGAGACTCATCTGGCTCACCAGTTGATGCTGGGGATGTTCCATTTGTGCTGGGCATGTGATTGTAGACATACTAGCAATGTGAGGAAGTATTTTTTCACAGAGAGGATGGTGGATGCATGGAACGGCCTTCCTGAGGAGGTCGTGGGGTCAAAAAGAGTGGGAGAATTCAAGAATGCATGGGACAGACATAAGGCAATTCTGGTAGGGGGTAGGATGAAGTAGGCTGTTGGTTAACTAGGATCTGCAGCTTATCCAATAGATAGGGAAATGGGCAGACTGGGTAGGCCAAGCAGTCCTTATCTGCCGTCAAAGTCTATGGGCCTGATTCTAGAACAGTTACGCCTGGCGTAACTGCACTTGCGCCAAAAAAAATGGAGCAAGTAGCAAGTTACTTCAGCAGTTGAGACATGCGGTATTCTACAAAGTGGCCTGTGACATGCCGCAGGCCACTTGTGCCAAAGTTGATTTACACCAGCACATATGCCCTAAACCCCCTGTGACATGGCGCTTCGGGGTTTACGGCATAAGTTGCGCCCTATTCTAGAAGGGCAGCAAGAAAGTCCCCAATGTCAGGATTCTACAAGAAACCCCGGAGGAGAACTGTCAATGTAAGTTACACCAGCATTTAGCTGGTGTAACTGTATATGCCCTCTGGGGTCTTGTAGACCCTACTACAACCAGCACCCACTCCTTGTGCCCTCCCCATGCCCAGAACACCTTTATTTGCCCCACTGGGCATGTCACCCCACCCCTGATCCCCCTACTGTACATGCCCCAATCCCTGAACATTAAAAGCTCTTCAGGGCTGCCCACATACCTCATGCCCCAAACCCCCACTGCTAAAGGCCCCACAGAGACAGCTGTCAACCCCACCCATGCCCAGTCCCGAGACAGTGCTGCAAATGGTAATTAATTACTGCACAACAACCCTGGTAGTCTAGTGGCCCCCCACCCAGCAATGCCAATCCACCCAGCCCCCCACAGTACCCAGCCGGCGACTGGCACAGCCCCGTCTCACCTCCATGGCCAGCCACCGACTGAGTTCTGTAGGGCGCTTACTAGTAAGCGCCCTACAGAACTCAGTCGGTGGCTGGCCATGGAGGTGAGACGGGGCTGTGCCAGTCGCCGGCTGGGTACTGTGGGGGGCTGGGTGGATTGGCATTGCTGGGTGGGGGGCCACTAGACTACCAGGGTTGTTGTGCAGTAATTAATTACCATTTGCAGCACTGTCTCGGGACTGGGCATGGGTGGGGTTGACAGCTGTCTCTGTGGGGCCTTTAGCAGTGGGGGTTTGGGGCATGAGGTATGTGGGCAGCCCTGAAGAGCTTTTAATGTTCAGGGATTGGGGCATGTACAGTAGGGGGATCAGGGGTGGGGTGACATGCCCAGTGGGGCAAATAAAGGTGTTCTGGGCATGGGGAGGGCACAAGGAGTGGGTGCTGGTTGTAGTAGGGTCTACAAGACCCCCAGAGGGCATACATACAGTTACACCAGCTAAATGCTGGTGTAACTTACATTGACAGTTCTCCTCCGGGGTTTCTTGTAGAATCCTGACATTGGGGACTTTCTTGCTGCCCTTCTAGAATAGGGCGCAACTTATGCCGTAAACCCCGAAGCGCCATGTCACAGGGGGTTTAGGGCATATGTGCTGGTGTAAATCAACTTTGGCACAAGTGGCCTGCGGCATGTCACAGGCCACTTTGTAGAATACCGCATGTCTCAACTGCTGAAGTAACTTGCTACTTGCTCCATTTTTTTTGGCGCAAGTGCAGTTACGCCAGGCGTAACTGTTCTAGAATCAGGCCCATAGACTTTGACGGCAGATAAGGACTGCTTGGCCTACCCAGTCTGCCCATTTCCCTATCTATTGGATAAGCTGCAGATCCTAGTTAACCAACAGCCTACTTCATCCTACCCCCTACCAGAATTGCCTTATGTCTGTCCCATGCATTCTTGAATTCTCCCACTCTTTTTGACCCCACGACCTCCTCAGGAAGGCCGTTCCATGCATCCACCATCCTCTCTGTGAAAAACTACTTCCTCACATTGCTAGTATGTCTACAATCACATGCCCAGCACAAATGGAACATCCCCAGCATCAACTGGTGAGCCAGATGAGTCTCAAAGTTTGTCATTTGGGGTGGAGCCTTACTGTGGAGAGTGGGAAAGTTAGGATTAGGGCTAGAACCAAAAAGCAGAGGAAAAATAGTTATCCTCCAATTCTAGTTTGGGTAGTGCATGACAGTCAGCAAGCTAGCTATACATACAAACTGTTCTACAATGGAAAGTACAGAAAATGTGCTACTAAATGTGACCTTCCAACTCCAAATATGGCTTGTTTTTTTGTAGTACTGGTGAGATGGAATTGCTACTGCTAGCTTTAGTGGGTCCAAAGTATGTTTGAATAAAGCTGAGAGTGTGTGAGTGTGTTGTTGGTGGTGGTGGAAGATACACATCCTGTAATGTACTCTAATTGTTAATATCCTAAACTGAACCAATAGCACATACTGTACTATTATGTCACTATGCTGTTTTTATTATAATATAAACCATTAGAACTAATAAAAACAAACTAATCTATCCAGTTAAATTCTAAGTTTGTTTTAATAATAGCCAATAGCAGTCAAATGTAACGGCAGCTTAGATTCAATGCAAAGAAGTGCAAAGTAATGCACCTGGGAAACAAAAACCCAGGGAAAGAGTACACAATGGGGGGTGAGATACTGGCAACAACAAAAATGGAAAGGGACCTGGGGGTAGTCATATCAGATGACCTATAGGTGGGCCAGCAATGTGAGAAGGCAGTAAGGAGGGCTGGGGGGAAACTGGGATGCATAGGAGAGGCATCACCAGTAGAAAACAGGAAGTTGTTGGCCCTCTGTAAAGACAGTTGGTAAGACCACATCTGGAGTACTGTGTACAGTTCTGGAGACCCCATCTCCGCAAAGACATAGACAGAGTGGAGGCTGTCCAGAAGAGGGAAACCAAAATGATGCAGGGTCTGCATCAGAAGACATATGAAGAAAGACTAAAGGAACTAAAGATGTATAGCCTCGAGGAAAGGAGAGAGAGGGGGAACATGATAGAAACTTTCAAATACCTCAACGGAATCAATAAAGTCCAAGAGGGTAGCATCTTTCAAAAAAAAAAAAGAGATGTGCAAAAACAAGGGGGCACAATTTGAAGATAGAGGGGGAACGGCTCAGAGGTAATCTGAAGAAGTATTTCTTCACAGAGAGGTTGTGATACATAGAACAGCCTTCTGAGGAGGTTGTAGAGTCAAAACAAGTGGAGGAATTCAAGAATGCATGGGACAGACATAAGGCAATTCTAGTGGGGGGTAGGAGGAAGCAGGCTGTTGGTTAACTAGGATCTGCAGCTTATCCATTAGGTAGGGAAATGGGCAGACTAGGTGGGCCAAGCGGTCCTTATCTGCCATCAGATTCTATGTTTCTATGTTTCTAATTTGAGCTGCATGATCCCAATATTAATGGGTTCCTACTTTCATACATCAGTACAGCTAAGTACTTTAAGACCATGTAAGGCCCAAAGAGATCAACTAATTGTAATGGGATTAAGACTGTATTCATTGTTGCTTTCTGAGTCTCCAACTGTCAATATTGAACTTCCTTATTTTAGTCATGGATGCTAATCAGCTCTTCTAGTAATTCCAAAAACATATCTGTCAGAAGTGTTGACTATATGAACAATTTGCTGTAAATATACAATACAGATTTTCATTTCTAGTATAACGAGCCTAATCCACATAGGTGGGTAGGATATGCTTGAAACAAGCAGATATGGCCACAGCTCTGTATCCTGATGCCCTGTTACTCTCAGATAACATCCATAGCCCCCAGCCTCTGTGCTCCACCATTTGCAGAGCTGCATGGGTGGCAGGGGGTGGCAGGGGGTGGTGCTTGTCCAGATCACAGGCATCCAATTGGATATCTGAACCAGTCCACAAGTGGATCCATGCCTACATAGGGTACTGTACAAGGTATGCCTGGATATGGCAGTTCTCCAAACTGCTGTATCCCTACAAGAATGTATGCATATGTCATAAAAAAATTGGCTGGTACCAGTGATACCCCCAACCTGCCATGGAGGCTTCTAGGACTAGTTGGCAGATTTGGCCCAGAATTGTGAACTGTGGTTGGGTGGAGGGATGAACATAGTTGCTAATGCAGCCCCTCTGGCTGTGTAGCTCCCCCCCAAGTCCACTGCACTGTGAAGAATGTGTTCTGCAATGGGCACATGCCTGCCCATACCTCCTGACCTTCCCCATCACGGCTGCCCTTCCAGTCATACAGGCAGACTGGGATCAGTGTGGAGGGGGCACTTATCCCCCACTGTGGATGCTATAGAGTGATCCAGCAGTGCACATCCTGTGCAAAGGGGGAACTCTTTTTACAGCATTCCTCATGTGCTGACAGGCTGTGGACCTGGGGAATAATGCAAACAAAAACTGAGAGCATAACTAATTTTGCATCAGATACCTGTTCCAGTGTTTTTTTTTTAAATATAGTGCACTTCATTTTCATTTTCAAACAACGTACTTTATTTGATTTTTGAAACATACAAAATAAAAATACAGAAACACTGACATTACAACCCCCCCCAACTATTTACAGGGTTGCAGATTGATTCACCTCATATTTTATTTTTCATTTGTATTCTTTGGTAACCTGGCATGGTCCACTAGGCACTGCCTGTTCTTAGTAATGATCCAGGAGCACTGAGGAGGTTAAGCGACACGGTATGCAAGTGGAAGTTATGGGACTCAAACCCAAGTCTGCTGGATGTACCAAGCTCATTCACAGCTCATTAATCTCTGTGCTATGCTGCCAGCACTAGGCTGGTCATATAACTGGACATTATCTTTAAAATACTTTCAAGAGTTACAAAAAAAATTACATCTTTTTGCCAGCCCAGTCCCATGCCTCTTTAGTGCCCCTCCCCCTACGCTGCATTATATTTGTTACAGTATCAGCACCAAGGCTTTTGTTTTTCATTTTTCTGATATATGATTTGTATCTATCATTGAAGCTAGCTCAATCTGACAGGAAAAATGACTCCTGGTGCTGTTCTGTACGTGAGGGAGTTTCCTCATCTACCCAATGCCTTAATATAATATGATTTGCAGTACAGCCCAGCACCTTGCTGCGTAAGTGGGAAGTAGCGTATAACAACATCTGTTGCTTTGCCCTTGCATGCAGTCTCCTCACCCACCAATTCTTACTCTACACTAAATTAGGTTGGCCAACCCCTACTGCCCTACAGGACCTTTCTCTTGGGAGAATTATCCACAGCAAACTATTGAATCTCATGCCCTCTCCCTAGCATCCCTTCTTGTGCCTTACAAAAATCCATACTCCCTCATATCCTCGGACCATGATCCCAGATCTGTTCCCAGGTCTAGGTCTAAGTATGGTGAAATGGCCTCCGCAACTGCTGCTCCTAAATTATGGAATAGCATCCCACCTCCCATACGCCAGTGCCAAGTCACCAACTGCTTCGGATGTCAGTTCCATTCCTACCAGCTCCAATGTTCTCTGTGTGCTTGTTCCTAATCAACAAAACCCTGCACTATTCCTCTTACTTTTAGCTGATAACTGGTTGCACTTAACTACTCCTTGTCTGTACTACTCTGCTTACTCCTACTCACCCCATTGCCCCTCGCCTCCTAAGAATTTGCTGTGTTATTTCGCAAAATTGTATTTGCGCACTGTAGTGTACTTAAATCTTTGTACTATGTTACATCTGTCACTTGCGCAGTATACATCCCTGTATCTATGTTAATGCTTGTATCTCGGTACTTTATGTTTAATGCTTCTGCCATCCAATTTGTGTATAGTACTACTCCTCCTGGTGTTTTGTTAGTGTTTTCTCTGAGTATTGTAAAACTCTACCTTTGTAACCTCCTGGGTCATGCCTGAAAAATAGACAAATGTATGCCTAGTGCATCCCACCTGGTCAACAAAAACTGAACAAATAAAAAAAATAAATAAAGCCATGTGAGCTTTTTGTTGCTGTATTTGATGGTTTGAGTATTTACCTAGGATACAAATCACAGGTGTAAACTAGAGGCCTAGTAACAGACCCAGGCTATCCCTGATCACATGCCCAAAAGGTTTAGTTTTATAGTGCCATAGTATATGCAATAACACAGAGACAGAATTTGACAGCAGATAAGGACTGCTTGGCTGCTCCAGTCTGCCCATTTTTCCCTACCTACAGTATCACTACAGACAATACTCAATCTCTTTCTCCCTCACCAGTTACTTTCCACTAAGATTCCTTTACGCCTATCCCATACATTCTTGAACTCCACTACTGTTTTTGCCCTCACAACTTTTGCTGGAAGGCTGTTCCAGGAATCCACCACTCTTTCTGTGAAGAAATACTTTCTCATATCTCTCCTGAATGTACCACACTCCAGCTTCATAGCATGTCCCTTTGTTATTGAGCATCTTTTTTTCTGAAAAATGCATCAATCCTGTACCTTATTTACCCCAATGAGGTATTTAAAGGTCTCTATCACATCCCCCATCTGTCTTCCAGGGTGTACATATTGAGGTCCTTTAGTCTCTCCTTGTAGGGCTTTTGATGCAGACCCTGTACCATTTTAGTTGTCCTCCTCCTCTGGACCGCCTCCACTCTATATCCTTCTTTAGATGTGGTCTCCAGAACTGGACACAGTACTCTAAGTGGGGTCTTACCGGTGAACTATACAGAGGCAACACCACATCCCTCTTTCTGCTAGTAATACCCTTCCCTATGCACCCCAACATCCAAAAGAGGATAAACAGAAGACCACCTTCATCTGCTGTCTGGGGTTTTACCAGTTTGAGTAGATCTCTCAGGAGGTGCCCCAGCAGCATTCAATGTTTGATGTAGAAGTTGACCTGCAACATTAATCTCCTGGAAGTTCTAGTTTACGTAGAGGATCTCATAGTATTTGGAAGGACACTTGAAGAACATGAACCCAATTTATGAAAGTTCTGGACCAACTGGCTGAATATGGCCTGAAGTTATCACTGGACAAATTCCAGTTCTACCGGATGATCATGAAGTATGTTGCACATATTGTTTCAGACAAAGAAATCAGTACAAGTAAAGTGGAAGCACTCTCCACCTGGCCAAGGCTAACCAACCTGAAAACATTACAGTCCTTTTTAGAATTTTATGTTTACTATTGATGATTAATGAAAGATTTTTCTCCCATGGTGAGGCCCTTAGCCAATCTGACCAAAGGGTATCCACACTCAGAAAAGCAAGGTGCTGGCAGCTAAGGACAAGCCTACAGCAGTATATTTACAAGATCAGTGAACTGTTTGGATACTGTCAGACTGAGGCGTGTGAAGAGTCTTTCTGAGAGAACATTCCATGCCTGGTGGAGGTCCCTGCACTGGCATGAGGCCACTATGCTAATCACAGCTTAGCATGTCAGAGAAGATGTACCCAGTCAGAAATGGGTGTAGTCAGGGGAAATTATTTTATGTGGTATTTCATGAAATTCCCCAGACTTCACTTCACTGGGGTGCACACTTGTTGTAGACTTCATTTGGCAAAGTGCCCACCATCGTTTTGCTTGGTGAAGTGCTCATCTTCAACCAGTGAAACTACTCATGGTGGCCCTTCACTGGCACAACTGGGTTCAAAGTACCACTACCTGCAGTTTTACTGGAAGAAGTAGCACCTCACTGGAAAACTTCTGGCCACTTGTCAACCAATCAGGTGTTACTATAAGAGGATGCCATCATTCATTCATGAATTTGGGACATTGTAGAGAGCATGACTGCACCACTGCAAGACTGTTATTTTGTTCTCAGGTGCTGCTTTATGATGTTTTCTGACAATTTGGGGGCTCTGGGGGAAGATGGATGTTGGATGGCAGAGGGTGGGTAGTGTGGGGAGTTGTCACTTGAATTTGGGATTTGAGGAAATTAACCAGATAGGGTGAGGTGGTGGTTGGGGGTGTAGACATTTATTTTATTATACTACACGGCTCATTAAGGAAACTCTGCCAGGACTGGGGGGGGGGGGTGGTGGTGGTGGAGAGATTTGAGTATTTGGGTGCTAGAGGATGGAAGGTTGGGTAGACATTCTTTTTAAATGTCTAGGTGGTGGGAAGCAATGGAACACCATGGCACAGCGAGATGAGGTTGCGTAAATGTTAAAATAAGGGTTTTATTTATTTTTTTAAATAACTTTGCTGAGCAGAATTGAGGGTGAATTCAGAAACATTGCTATACCACACTTAACCCAAAGTTCCTGATTTCTCACAGACTTCACCAGTGAAGTTTAAATTTGCTGCGTTTCTATACAAAGTCAACACACAGGAATTTATTGCACTGACAAGGACCATGGTGGACCCATTTTTAAATTATCTTTATTGAGTCTGGTTCTTTGTGTTAACAGACAACAACCCACTGACTTATGTATTGACTACAGCCAAGTTGGATGCCCTTGGAAATACATGGGTTGCTGCCCTGTCATCCAAAAATTTTTGACTACAGTATTACCTAGGAAGAGACATTATTGATGCAGATGTCTTGTCCAGAGGCTCCCATTGTACTCCACCCACAGAGAGACTGGATCTACCTTTCAGAGGATGGGAGTATGCTGCAATAAGTACACTTACTTTCTTTTATAATTGAAAGATTTAAAATAAGAAAAAGAGTAAGTTAAATGACCCGGGCAAAGCATCAGGTAGAAAAGACTTGTTGAAAAAGTCACAGTTTCAGTTTAGATTTAGTTGGGGGGGGGGCAGTATGAAAATTATATGTTACATTACAAGAATTGGTATAAGGTACTACCTTACATATTAACGAGAAATAGGAAAGTGCATTGAATTAAAAGATTACACAAGACCATTGGCCTGGAATTTCTAAAAGCAACTCTTGCAGCCTCTTCACCTGCCATGTGGAGAGAATTGGCTTGGAAGATTCAGCTTAATTTTTTAACCATAGTTGCACTCCATGTGTTTTTCATCTTGTTGCTGGAGACAATGTGGGGAAATGTTGTCCACACTGTACCAATGTGTTTTGGATGTTACCTTTGTTAAGTTCTTTTTCATAACAATGAGTAACTCTGTATGCTTACTGTAATTGTATGTCTACCTGCTGTAAATTATATCAGTGACTGAAATGTATATCTGTGATTTTATGTGCAGTATAACTGTTGTCTCTGACTCTGAACCCTTTGAAAATAGGCACCTGTGTAAAGGATTCTTTGTGAAATAAAAATCAATCAATCACTCAATCAATGAATCAATAAGTAGCTGACTCCATTGGTGAGGTCCTGGGGGTGCTGTGCCCTCTTCCATATTTGTTGTATTCCTTTCTCCTAATCTACAATGTAAACAAAATTTATAGTTGGTATGAATTATTGTGTATTTGGTTTTATATGTTGTTTACTGGGTAGGGTACATAAGGCAAAAAAAAAGCCTATTTATGTGTATAACTTGGGAGAGTACAGAGGGTATAAATGAGCAAGTACACAGGACAATAGGAGAGAGTGGACCTGCTGAGAAATGCAACAGGATCATACTCATAACAATTAACAGATCATAACATGAAAAGCATAACAGGGTAAATACAGTTACTATATACAGTATGTAATAAAAAGAATAGGGCTCTCACCAGAGCACAACAAAAATTTACATAGATTAGGAAAATATCCCATGGTAGGGAGAGTTTTCAATCAATCAATCAATCAATCAATCAATCAATCAATCAAATCTTTATTTATTCAGGCGATCATCATTGAGCAAGGCTCATTTACAAGATGGACCTGATAATGTCAAGGTTCGAGTTGCTACACAGCAATTACATCACATAATTATGAGACAGTTACACATACAGAAAAATGTTATTTATAACACAATAATATACAGAGAATTCACATGTTGAAGCTTGGCTAAGAGAAGGTTAAACTAATATCTACAATATGTAAGTACATATATCTCAATGCCAGTCACACACACATAATGAGTACAAGGATGGTGAATGGAATATTGGATGCCATATACTGGCGGTGTCTGACTGGAAGGAGTATACCATATGTGATTGGAATATGGTTTTGTGGGATGACTATTCTATCTCTAGTGGTAGCAACTGCATTCCTCTGTGAAGAAGGCTGTACAGTGCTGCTTGAAGGATGTAAATGGAATGATAATGGACAGTTTTAGGGATTTTTGTAGGGTGTTCCATGCTATGGCTAGAGAATAGCTGATTGCTGCCCTCCCTATTTTGGTGCTGACTTTGGGCAATTTGAGCAGGATGATATTGTTGCTTCTTAGGGCATAGGAGCTAGGAGTGGTCAGGTTGAAGCAGTCCAGGATATAGCTTGGGAGTTTTTTTTGATAAAGCTCTGTAGATCCATAGAGCTGCATTTCTGCTCCTCCTGACATGAAGGGAACCCCATCCAATTGCATCATAGAGAGAACAATGGTGAGTATTATATGGCAGGTCTGTAATGAACCTTATTGCTCTATGATATAAGGTATCCAACTTGTGAAGGTAGGGAGTGGGACAGTGACTATAGAGGAAGTCTGCATAGTCAATGACTGATAGAAAGATGGCCTGGACTAATCTCATCTTTGAATCTCTATTAAGGAATGGTTTTAATCTGTAGAGGAGGCCAAGCCTTAGATGAAGCTTTTTTAACAGTTGTTCTAGATGCTGAGTGAAGTCAAGTTTGTTGTCAATCCACACACCTAGGTATTTGAAATTTTCAACATACTCCAGATTTTCTCCAAGTATAGTGCATAGCTGGGGGAGATTTTTTGAAGAGGATGTGTTGGTGGAGTTTTGAGTTGTGAACATCATTGCTTTGGTTTTCTTTGCATTGTAGAAGCTTTTTCTCAGGTAGCTGATGTTGTAACAGGAGAATTCTGCTGTAGAATTTCATTGATCAACTTTAGCGAAGGTTGCTGACATACAGTACAGTGTCATCAGCAAAGAGGTGTACAGAGGACTTGGTAAGGGTTGAATCAATTTTATTTATATAAATGGCAAAAAGGATAGGTCCCAGAATAGAGCCTTGGGGGACTCCTCTTGACAGTGGTCTTAATAGGGATAGGTCACCTTCAGCTTTTACCTGCTGTGATCTACCAGAGAGGCAGCATGTGAACCACTTAAGGGAGGATGGATCTAGGCCAATGGAGTGTAGGGATGAGAGTAGCAGTTCATGGTCCACAGTGTTGAATGCTTTGCTCAGGTCCAGGAATACTGCACAGACATTGTTCTTTTTTTCCAATTCGGTTTGCCAATCATTGGTGACCTTGGCTAATGCAGCGATAGTGCTATGTTTGGCCCTAAATCCAGATTGGGCTGGATTTAATAGATTAGCGTTGTCCAGATATTCCCTTAACTGAATACTCACTAATTTCTCCAGCATCTTGGATAACACAGGTAGGATGGAAATGGGCCTGTAGTTATTAAGATCCATAGGGTCCCCTGATTTTAGAAGGGGGACCACTTGGGCTGTCTTCCACAGTGTGGGAATAGAGCCAGAGTTTAGGGAAAGGTTAAAGAGGTGAGTTAGGGGGACTGCAAGCACATGACACGCAATCTTTAGAAAGAAGGGGTCCAGAAGATCTGCTCCTGCACTTTTTTTGGTATCCAGAAGCCATAATAGATCCTCAACTTGTTTCAACAGTATAGGTTTAAAGCTAAAGGAGGAGTCAACTCTTTGATCATCAGTGTAGTGGGAGCTTAATTGATCCCTTAATAGGTTAGCTGGGGAGGTGTCAAAGGCAAGGCCAGCTGTTGTGAAGTGGTTGTTGAATGCATCCAGGATTTCCATTTTTCCAGTAATGGGGCCACAGTTATTGTGTAATTGGGTTGGAAGGGGGTTGTTAACATCCTGGCCCATCATACCCTTGATGGTGCCCCAAAATCTAGCAGTATTATGGTAGGAGAAGTCGAGCTCGGCCAGATAGTAGGCAGCCTTTGCATCCCTAACTTTCCTGGTGCATTTGTTCCTGGCTTTCCTAAAGATCATCCAGTCCATGGTATTCTTAGTTTTTCTTGCTACTTTCCAAAGTTTGTCTCTCTCCAGCAGTGCAGCTTTGAGGTCAGCTGAAAACCAGCGACAGGATTTGCTTTTTATTCGGATACTAGAGATTGGGGCATGGGTGTTAAGGGCATTTATTATAATGCTATTTAGCACCTGCTGAGCTTTTTCTACAGAATGTGCAAGATAGAACTTTTTCCAGTGTGGAGAGTAGGCTAGATCATGCAGATATCCTTCAATATTGATGTTTTTCTTGGATCTCCTCATGAGGAATTTTGCAGGATCTGTTTTAATGCTGTTGGATCTTACCCCTACGATGGGGCAGTGGTCACTTATGTTGCATAGGAGCACTCCAGCATGTGTGAATAGATGTGGTTTACTCACTAGCATGATGTCAAGTAGAGTGCTGTTACTACTATTCCTTGCATTTAATCTTGTTGGTTCATTAATTAACTGTGTGAGCCAATAGGTGTCACAGAATGACACCAGAGGAGTAGCTGCCTGGGTGAGCCAGTTGAAATTCAGGTCCCCTATGATAATGACTTCTTCAGTACAGGACTTGACCAAGTTTCCCAGGTGGGATAAGAGCTTGTGTTCAGCAGGGGGGGGGGCCTGTAGCATCCAATTAATTGGAAAGCTGCTGTATTGGGGAGAGAGACTTTTAGAGATAGACACTCAAATTCCTTGGGCATAGATGTTGCAGAAGTACAGGATACAACTATACCAGCTTTTGCATATATGGCTACTCCACCTCCCCTTGTTTGGCGATCAGCTCTGAATGGCTGAATGCTGATGTGTGGAAGCACACAGTTCCAGACAAACTGTACAACTCCACTTGGAACAACTCAGAGAGGCTGGTCTAGGTGCATAGTGCAAGAGGTATATTGGAAATTTATCCAGAGCAAATGACTGAGCCCTTTAAGTATTTCCACAGTTCTCCTTTGGAAAACCCATGTGTGGGTAGTCTGAAAATACCAAGTGGGAGGGAATTCCATAACTTTAGGCAAAGATGCAGAAGGCCTATTCACCCATCTTAGTGGAGCATCTGGGAACTAAGGCTATGGATGAATCAGAAGATCTGAGTGAGTAGGATTCACAATGAGCACAGGGGGAGGACTATGGGAGGGGCAAGGGATGAGATTCTTATTTGATTATCAATGAAGCACACAAGGGTATAGGAGCAGGAGGCAGAGGATGAAAGCCAATCCAGGGCAGCTTAAAGGGAGCAATGGTGGGTTAGCTGAGGGGGCAACAGTGAGAAATGATAGTGTTGTGGTCACCTCCCACTTATGATTGATGGATTTGGCAGCATGAGAAAAGAGCAACTAGCCATAGTGGAGTAACAGGAGGAGGATGCCCTGGGCAATGGTGAACCTAGCCTTGGGTATGTGGGAGCAGAGAGCCCAGTACACCAGCCCAAGTCTGGATTGGAATTTATGGCTGATCAAGTCTGGTAGATATGGAGAGATAAATCTAGGACTGGGTCTAGGTTGATGCCTATATATCTGAATCCTCCACAGTGGAGGCATAGGAACCATCCAGGAATTCAGCTGACAGGGGATCAACACAGCATTTAAGTTTGTCATGGGACAATGACCCATGCCTGTACTTGGGAAAAATCCTGATTTAGCTGTGTGTTAATTTGGGCAATGGAAGGAGAGCAGATGTCATCAGCCTATATGATTGAGTAGCCAAAGAAGAGCGGTGGAGGGAAGATTGTTGACATGGATGGAGAAGAGTAGAAGACCAAGTATTGAACCTAGGGGAATGTCATGTTTTGTGGGCCTTAGGAAGAGACAGCATTATTAATGTTTACTGTACATACCGCTGTCTATCCAAAAGGTACTGTAGTTCAAAAACCAGGAGGCAGCATGGTGGGAGAGGCCAACTGAAAGCAACTTGGTGTGGAGAAGGAGTGTCTAACAGAATCAAAGACTTTTGAGAAGTCAATGAAGATGACCCTAGTGAGAGAGCCTTTATCCATGGCAGATGTGATATCATTCATCAACCACACCAGAGTAGTAGAGGTTCTGTATTCTCTGTGAAATCCATGTTGATTAAGAGCAAGTTTATTTATTTACTAGCTTTTGGTAACTGGGTAAGTGCGCTAGGCAACAATCCTGCCTATTTTCAGGCACGAACTGGGAGAGTACAAGACAGAATACAGATAAGCACAATTGCACAAATTCATAAATAAAAACAACAACATAGTACATACAATATAATACAGGTTAGAATACATTTTAGGATAGGTCAAGAAGACAAGTAATATGGATACAGTAAGAGGCCAGGTAGGCTAGTGGATAAACTCGCACACTAACTGTCCTTAGCTCAACTAGTGAACAAATAACAACTAGCACACTATGAAAAATATACCAATAGGTTAGTTCCCAGCCAGGAGACCTAGTGGTAGTTAAGTCTAGGTGCATTTGCAGTTTCCAAGGGTGTAGAGGTGAGAGAACAGCGAGCTCTTAAAAACATGGTGGGAGGTGGAATTTTGAACTTGCAGGGGGAGCGAGTTCCAGAACTTAGGAGCAAAATTGGAGAATGCCTGTTCACCCATTTTTGTAGCATAGGGTCTAAGAGAGAGCATTGGGATGGAAGAGGAGCTAAGGGTGCGGGATTGGGAGACTGGGATAAGCAGGTCAGCCAGAGAGTCCGGACAATGTGGTCTAGTAAGGGAGTCAATAAGACACCCTAGGGAGTAAGCCCAGAGGTCCGTAGGTGACAACAAGTTTAAGCAGAAGTAAAGGAGGCAATGATGAGTTAGGCAAGGGGCAGATAAGGTGAACCTACAGATATTGTTGTAGGAAGTGTCCCATTTGCAGAGCACACTGGCAGAGGCAGGGAAAAGAACTGGGAGTACATATAGGAGCTGAGGAAGAAGTACTCCTCTAGCTACTGATAGTCTGGCTGATGGTGTGAGGGAGTGGCGCACATGGTAGGCAGTGCTAATTTTTGCATTAACAGCCCAACAGACCTCATTGACATTGGCTGTAAAATCAAGAGCAGGGTCAAATGTAACCCCGAGATATTTGAAAGAAGATGTGTTAGTGACCGAGGTTCCATCACTGCGGTGGACCAGAAGCTTAGGAGCCTCAGAGGGCACTTTATTTGAGGATCCAAAAAGCATGGCCTGTGTTTTGCCTATGTTTAGGATTTGATGGTTGTCTGAGCCATAATTGAAGGGATTGAAAGTCATGTGAAAGTTTGTGGTTAATGTCATCAATTGATTTAAATGAGGAATAAAGAACCAGGTCATAAGCATACATGAGCATGCTACTGTAAAGAGAAGTACTGGGAATATCATTAAGGAATAAGGAAAAGAGGAGAGGACCAAGTATGGACCCCTGTGGAACACCACAGGTGATAGGTATAGGGGAGGAGAGAGCCTTATGGAAAGCAACAGCCTGAGTGCGGTTATCCAGGTAACTGCGGAACCAGGATAGGATAGAGTCAGTGGCTCCTAAGGTTAGTAACTTCGTCAGCCGAAGTGGGTGGTGGACCATATCAAACACTCTAGACAGGTCGATGAAAACTGCACCTGTGAGTAGGCCCTTGTCCATATAACCTTTGACATCACGGGTAAGTAGGATCAGAGCAGTGGTGGTACTGTGCCCAGCCCTAAAGCCATGTTGACAAGGTGATTGAAGTTTGAACCTGGTAAGGTGCTCCGAGAGCTGTTGATGGACTCATTTCTCGAGAAACTTGCTGAAAGTGGGGAGAAGTGAGATGGGGCCGTAGTTGGGCAGTTGTTTATCATCTCCCTTCTTAAAAATGGGAATTGTTCTAGCTGTTTTCCAGACCAGGGGGACTGAGGAAGTGCTGATAGAGAGGTTGAAAAGCCTGGTGACAGGTATAGCAAGCCAGGTAGCAAACTGTCTAAGTATCCCAGGATGGATACCATCAGGGCCCGGGCCGCCATGAGCTGGTATGGTTTTGAGAAGTTTTACTACTTAATGGTATGTGACCAGAGCCAGCTCCAGGGTAGAGGGAGTGGGGGGTTTTGGAAGAGGCAGCAAGCCAGGCTTTTTGGAGCCCAGTGGATGAGGGAGAAGGTAGTGAGGAAAAGAGGGAGTTAAAAGCATTGGCAATGGTGAGCGAATGGTTACAGTGGGTATCCTTCATATATATATATATATATATATCAGTAGATGTCTGAGGCTTGTTGTTTCCAAGAATTTCCTTGATTTGGGACCAGTACCTTTTAGGGTTGGAGGCAGAGGACGTAAGGAGATTCCTGTAATAAGAACTTTTTGCCAGGCGTAATTCCTTTTTACAGTTGTTCCATGAGGCTCTATAGGCTTCAAAGTCTGTACGTAGATGTGAGACCTTTCATGCAGACCACAGTTTATCCCTACATTTCAGTAGGTGAAGAAGGGGACATGTGAGCCATTTGGTAACCTTCCCTTTTACCCTTTGCGTGGTGACTGGGATGAGTTTGTTTTGCAGTGAGAGTACTGCAGAGTTGAAATAGCCTGTGCCAAAGTTAATGTCCTCAGTATAGTAGAGAGGAGACCAGTCAACTAGGACAAGATCATGAGTGAAGGCATCCACATTAAGGTGGGAGAGGTTGGAGAAGGCTACCACTTTTGAAGGGAAGGAGGGGGAGGGAGTATCCCATATACCATAAACTGGATAAGGATCGCTAATGGTGTCCGGGAGTACTCCTGCCGAGGTAATGAATTCCTTCCTGTTAGTAAGGATCCAATCAAGTAGGGTGGCACAGGCACCCGCACGGGAGATCCTAGTGGGTTCCTGAATAAGCTGAGAGAGGTTGGTCTTGCTAACCATGGAGGATAAGTGAGAGGAGCTAGGTCCTGCCCAGTCTAGGTTGAAATCACCAAGACAGATTATGTCACTTTTCCCTGTAACTGACAGCAAATAATCACCGAATTCACCAAGCTCCAGTCTGGAGTTCCTGGGAGGAATATATATGCAGAAAACATGGAGTTTTTTAACTCCCCCAGCAGAAGGAGGGAATGAAGGACCTCGCAGTTAGACAGCGAGGGGTCATACATTAAGGTGATGTTCAGGTGAGATTTGTGGTACAGTGCCAGGCCACTGCCTCTTTTTGCACCAGTGCGATCCACCCAAAGCATTTTGTATCCATGAAAGGAGCACTGGGAATCAGTAACTGAGGGTTTAAGCCATGTTTCAGAGATGGCTAAGACATCAAGACTGTTTACCCTGATCCATGCCTCCAGGTCGGGGAGATTGGCAAGAAGGCTCCTAGTGTTTACGTGAGTAAAGGTGAGACCATCTGTTTGTGGCAGACAGTGCACAGGGAGAGCCTGTGTGTGATTAGATGCCTGTGCAGGACCAGGATTAGTCTCAACATCCCCCGCAAGTGTAAGGGATAGGGTAAATATCCAGAGTGAGGCAATAATGTAAGCCCTTGCTGAACAACCAGAGGATATGATGAACCTTAACTGGATGTGACTAATTAATAAGCTCAGATGCTTGACGATAAGCCCAGATGGAGGAATAGGAGTAGGAAAGGGGTTAACTAGTAGGTTGGAGAAACAAAAATTACCAGGAAAGCATACATAGGAGGGTGAGGTGATCATGGCAGGACAGGTGAGAGCTTAGAGTGTTAATAACATAAGCGTGCCAGACAGAAGGGTGAGTAAAGACATGGAAGCCATAATGACAAAGGAGTATGCAAGGGGAACCTAAGAAAAAGAGTGAGGGAGAGAGGACACCCAGAGAAAGGGGGAGAGCAAGGGCAGAAGGTGGAGTGGAGTGGTGGGTGGATGCAAGAATACAGTATCCACCAGGACTGAGAGCAACATAGTAGAAAGCACAAAATATTGTAGTTAAGGTGACCTCTAGTGGCAAGTGACTATAAAGAGCAGATGGGAAACAAGGGTCTTAGAAAAGAAAGCGAGGCAACCATCGTATCATGAATTCTACTACTATAAAAATAACACCAGCTAAGGGTGGGGCAGGTATTGAGGGTGGGTGAGAGAGCAGTCGCGCAGTGACTATGGGGCTAGCTACTGCTGGCAGCAGCTCTCTTTGTCTGTGGAGTGCGGCAGACTCTGTACCTACTTTTCTGATTCGGGGTTGGGGGGGGAGAGCCTATCCAATGATTATCTTCATGACCAGGAGACCCGTGGGAGCTCTGTGGAGAAACAGAAAGGTAGAACTATTTATTTCAAATCTGGTTGTGTGCATCATATGTTAATCTGAATTGAGGAGCCGCTTAGACTGAGACCATACAGAAGCAGTGTGATTTTAACTAAGAGGGATTCCTAAACTGAAAATGCAGCCAAGCAGGAGTGGTTCCTAACTGAATTTACTAACTAAAGAACTAAACAATATAACTGATAGAGCACTAACAACAACAACAACAACAAAAAAGCAATATCTATCGTATAGACCACATATTCTTATTTAATAGAATCGCTCTTAAGGTGCAAAAAGCCAAGGTTAAAAACATAATTAATCCACCAATAGTCCATTAAGGTGACTGGTCAAAAGTTACCAAAACAGCCTTAAATCAGTTCAGAGCACCAAGAATAATAACTATCTTCACTATTGGGATGACAATAAATATTTGAAGATTTGAAATCCTAAAGGTGCCAAAACGCTACAGCTTTCTTTGTCCATGGAGCACGGCAGACTCTGTACCTGCTTGTCTGATTTGGGGGTTGGGGGGACAGCCTGTCCAACAATTGCCCTCATGACCAGGAGACCTGCGGGAGCCCTGCTTTTCTGATTCAGGAATGGGGGGGAGAGTCTGTCCAGTGATTGCCCTCACAACCAAGAGACCCACGGGAGCCCTGCTTTTCTGATTCGGGGGTGGGCGGGAGAGCCTGTCTGATGATTGCCTCATGACCAGGAGACCCATGGGAGCTCTGCTTTTCTGATTCAGGGGGTGGTGGGGGACAGCCTGTCCGATGATTGCCCTCATGACCAGGAGACCTGCGGGAGCCCTTGATGTTAGCATTGTAGGAACACAGTTAGTTGGGAGACAACAACATTCACAAGCAATGTATTTAGGATTGTGAGCAATGCAATGGTTATATAATTGTTTGGGAGCTTGTGGTCACCCTTTTTGTAAACAGGTTTGATGTGAGCAATTTTCCAGTCATCTGGGACTATCCCTGAGACAAGGCACAAGTTCAAAATATAAGATATGATTGAGTCTACGATGGGTACACCATGGCACAGAAGTCTAGATAAGATCCCATCAGGGTCTGTGCTGCACCAATGAGAATGGACCAGTAATTTGAGGACTTCACCAGAGGTCACAACCTTCAACAGAAAGTGGGGGTTATTAGCGCAGGGAGTAGGTGAGGATAACTCAGGTGTGGTAGCTGGCAGGGAGGGTGAAAGATCAGTGAAGTGGGTATTAATTGCATTAGCAAGTGTTGTGGGATTATTGCAGTGAACCCCATTAATTATATTATTATCAGCTTTCTCTGACAGACAGCCCAAGAGGTGCTTAGAATGTCCTCAGAAGTACCTGGGGTTTCCAGCTGAGAAAATAAGCTGTTCTCTGCAGAAAGAACTCTTAGCAAGGGGAGTGGTCCTTTTGCACTGGTTCTTGAGATACCTATAAGTGTTTCAGTCTGCTGGATCAGAAGAAATGTTACAGTCTCACCAGCATTTGTTGCTAGCCTTAAATAGAAAAATTAGGTCCATGTGCAGCCATTGGAGTATTGACATTACATGATGAGAATATGGGGACCGATCTATTTGTGATAGTTCTTTGAGGAGGGAGGGGGAGTAAGGGCAAAAGAGGTCCCACAGAGTGTGTATTTTTGGAGGGGCTTTGGAAGCCCTGACTTTCCAGATGCAGTACATGAGTGAGTGGTTGTGTAGTGCATCAAGAAACATTCCAGTTAACTTGATTCTGCCAGTTCTGTTGGAGAGCATCCAGTTCAAAGGGGTGTGATACGCTGATTTGGTTGACAGCCAGGTGGAGTCAGAAATGAGCTCTGAAATATTTTACTTAGTTGTCACATATTCATAGGATTTAGAATTGGGGCTCAGCCAATCAAGATTAATATCTCCCATGGCGATCATCTTATTCTGTCTGATCTTGGATGAGATGGGGTGAGTGAGTAAATATAGTCCAGAGATACCACTTTTGGGGGATTATAAATACAGATCAGGAATAGTTTTTAATATTGTCCAAAAGAAAACTGAATTTGAAGGGGGACCAGGTTTTTCAGTGTAAAAATCCCAACAAAACAAACAAAAAAAATTACATGCGCAATCAAAAAACGTATAAACCCTGTAACTGAAAACCAACTTAAGATGCTTACTATGTAATGCTAGAAGCTTGAACAATAAAGTTTATAAGTTGCAAGCCCTTTTAAATATTGATGATAATATTGACCTAATATTTGTTACTGAAACCTGGTGGAAAGATTTGGATACATGGGGTAAAAACTTAGGAGGATATAATAACAGAATAGGTAGAAAGGGAGGAAACATGGCTGTATATATTAATAATGACATCTCTATGACTGACATATCTGAACACATAAAATATTTTAATAGAATGACTGAGACCATATGGCTTAACATGGAGGGGAGAAATAATGATAGTGAAATAATGGGCCTTTGCTATAGACCTCCAAATACAGCTACCAAAGACAATCAGGATATTATAATGGAAATTGAAAAGGCCAGTGAAAAAAGTGATGTGATAATTGTAGGAGATTTTAGTTACAATGACATTGACTGGCTCACCGTGACAGCTGAGAATGGGCAAAGCTCAACCTTCTTAACATGTATCCAACCCAACATGAGGAACTAATATCCTTGATTTGGTCCTAAGTTCAGAGAACATCAGCGAAACTCATTGTCATACCACATAGCCATGAGGTAACAGTGATCACTCATGTAGACTGTTTAACATTATGGGAAATCATAAAAAAATTATGGGCTGTACAGAAGTATATGCATACCACACAGCTGACACAATGAATTAACTCAGCAATTAAAAATATTGATTGGCATAGCACATTAATAAATAAAACAACTGAGGAATGCTAGACAGTTAAGTTATACAAGAAACCATCACTGCTACTTGAAACAAATACATTAAGAAAGTTAATGTAACACCAAAGGACTTAAAACAAAATGGTTAAAAAAATCAAGCTTATTATAAAGAAGAACAAAACATATGCTAAGCATCAAAAGATTAAGTCAGATGTAACGTGGGAAGAATTTAAAGCTGCAAAAAAAAAACAGCATAACAAAAAAAATGAGCAAAAGCAAAAATAGAATCACATTTGGCAAGAAACACAAATAATCAGAATTCCAAACTGTTTTACGGATACATTAATTCATTAAGAAAATCCAACAAAAATATAATTACGATTTCCAAAAACAACAAGGTAATCACCTAACCCCTCACATTAACAAATATTTTTAATAATTACTTTTGCTTGGTATTTACAGAAAATACACAGATAAATAACAACATAACTGTACATTCTACTGAATACATTTCAATAGATGAAAAATGCATTTAAGATACAATTAATAATTTGAAACAACATGGAGCCGCAGGTGCTTAGATGCACAGATGTTAAAAATTATGACAATCAGTATCACATACCCACTAAAAATCCTATATGAAAAATCATTAAACAGCTGTAAGGTTCCAAGGGACTGGAGGTGTCCCCATGTTGTACCAATATGTAAAGAAGGAGAACAAGCAGAAATATCTAATTATAGGTCAATAAGCCTCACATCAGTCCCTGGCAAAATCCTTATGTCTATCATCAAGGACTTACTGACAGAACATTTGAAAACAAATAATATTATTGATATGGAATAGCATGGATTTACTGCTGGATGCTTTTGTATCATCAATCTCCTATGTTTCTATGAAAAAATTAGTAAACAACTCAACAATAAGTGATCAGCTGATATTATTTTGTTAGACTTCTGTAAGGCATTTGACACAGTCTCACACTGGGTAACAGTACATAAAATGCAAAAAATCAACATAAACAATAATTTAGCATGATGGGTCAACAACTGTGTCAGTGGCTCAGTAGGTAGCACACTCGCTTCTGAGGCTGGGAGATCAGAGGGCTGTGGGTTCAGTTCCCACATCTGGCACTTGGGTTAATATCCCAGTACTGACACTGTAGTACAGCATGAGAGGGATGCTGTACTTCTGAGGTGCTGTCTTTTGGATGAGACGTTAAACCGAGGTTCCATCTGCCTGGATTGGTGGTAGTTCAGGTGCATGTTAAAGATCCCATGGCACTTATCGAAAAGAGTAGGGGAATTTCCCTGGTGTCCTGGCCAAATTTCCCTCATTCACTAAAAATACCACCAACAGCTTAATCTGGTTCAAGATCAGTTAGCATTCATCTGTATCCCCCTCCCCCCGGGTCGTGTCTGAAAATAGGCAGGATTTGTCTAGTGCACTTACCCGATCAACAAAAATGAAATAAATAAATAAACAAAACTGGGCTAAAATCATATACAAAGGGTGTCTATTAATGGGTGCCTATCCTCCAAGGGTAGCGTGACCAGTGGGGTCCTTCATAGATCAGTGCTACGGCCAATCCTATTTCAAATTTTTATAGATATAAACACCGATATCACTAACTCGATTACAAAATACATTGATGATACCAAGCTTGGTGGACCAAGTGAGACTGATGAAAGCCTAAAAAGTATGCAAAATAATTAATTGGGTGTATAAATGGGATATAAATTTCAAGTGTTGCGTTATTCACCTGGGACATAGGCAATCATTGCACCAGTACAATTTATGTAATACAGTATTAAAAACCTGTAATAGTGTAAAAGATCTGAGTATCACCATAAACAGATCTTTGGACCCTGAAGAGCACTGTACAGAAGCGATATCAAAAGCCAACAGAGTACTAGACGCTATAAAAAGAAATATTTCCAGCAGAAATGCTGAAGTTACCATGCCATTATATCACTCATATGTTAGATCATTGCTAGAATTCAGTTGCCAAGGTTGGTATCATTAGAAGAAAACTGATATATCTAGAATTGGCAAAGTACAAAGAAAAGCAACTACACTCATTCATGGAAGATACACCATACTTAGACTACATACCTTAAATTTATACTCGCTGTTGGGTAGGAGGAAAGGAAGAAATATCCTACTAATCCATGATATTGTACAAGACCCATATTTGCTAATGAGCTAAACTTGACATTTAAAGATCACAAAAAAACAAACAAAAAAACATAAAGGAGTCATCCTTTGCAAATCAATCCAAGTAGCTTCACAACAGACAAGAAAAAATCGTATTTTCCTGAACACGTAACTAACCCGTGGAATAACTTGTCAGAATATGTCATAAGTGAAAACAAAACCAGAGTCAGGCAAAATTCAGACAAATTTATTCAAGAAGGTGGTAACCTAGATTACTATACATAACCTACAGGAGCAATCTTGAGCACACAGCCCTTTCAGCACCTTGAACGTTTGTGAACCTTTGTGTGAAAAGAAGAGTGCCATGAAGAACCTTACAGGGAGGTGTCATGAACCCACTCTTGGGGATCAGGCCCACTGAGTTCACAGTGCCCACCCTTAAGTGCAATCTCTGTGTGTCTGTGTGTGTGTGTGTGTGTGTGTGTGTGACAGGGATACCCTTCTAGTCCTTTAGAATGCTAGCCGAGGTCACGACTGCACCTCTGCCATGAGGATCCCGGGCATCCCTGTATCTCTGGATAAGAGCACAATACTAGATCTGAGTCTTGTGGCCAGATACGAACCCTTCCTTGGCTATTACACAAAGGAGGAAGACCCAGGCATCACAATCTCTTCTGGGAGGCAGTGTAAAAACCTGATTTGGCCTTCTCCCTACAGGGCATGCAACAGCCTGGTTCAAAATCTTTGTAGACTAGTATTCTCCCGATCCTTCCAGATCCCTTACAGACCCAGATCCTTTTCTCAATTTGGTTGCTTATAGTGGTCCCTCTGGCAATAACAGTTTCACAAATTATTAATAAACCTTCTACAGTCACACATGTAATATAAGAACTCTCACACAGGCAGAATTTCTTTAGAAAAACAAACATTTTACTAAAATACTTAAATAAATACAAATACAGCTAAAAAGAGAATATTTATTTGGGTTACAGTATACAGGAAAAGAACATGGAAAACTATACAATGAAATTCACCAAGATTGTTAGCTAATCTACCTGAAGTATGAAGATTTCAAAGTCCAGAGAATTGCTAGTTTGCAAAATATTGTAGTCTTTCTGTAGCAGCCTTTGGCCCTTAGACAGTTTCTGCTGGCAGCTGCTCACTTGTGCTCAGGAGAGACAGTCCAATCAGAATGGCAAAAATGACCCTGAGTGTCTGTGCTGGGGAGTTTATATAGAAGATCCCCCCCCCCCCAGTCTGTGAATAAAGACTGGCCCTTCTAGGTCAGTGAATAGAGTTTGGCCTTTCCATTTTTAGGCCACCGAGTGTCACACTTGTGCTTATCCAAAGTTTTATTTTCCTTATAACCTTTGCTGGGTCAGAGTCCCATAGTTAACCCAGGTTTTACCATCTCACACAGGCCTGTTGGAAGGATGTTTCCTGGCAATTACAAAAAAATATCAGTGTACTGTGGGAACCTTTTCTTTCACCTCTTGTCTAAGACCATTTCCCTTCTGATCTTAAGGGTTTATAGCCTCTCTCATCCTGGGAGTTTGAACTGGCTTAATGTAATTAGTTATAAGAAGGATCCTGTAAGTTGTATGGTTATACACACTGATTTTTATTACTTCTGTTTCCCTTGGCCAGTTAACAGTAGAGGAATAAGCTTTGATCATGTATCCACAAGCTTTTTGACAAGAACTTGCCAGATTCCTGCAAGCAAAACGTGTTTTGTAGGTCAGAGAAAGGTCAACCCCCCTTTTTAAAAAAATCCAGTTTTTTTCTCTATGTGCCTTTTCTGACACTAGTATGTACATAAAATTACATAAAAACATATATACAACAGAATAATATCTACAAATAAGAGCTAGCAGTGGGGTAGCTCACCACAGGAGGGACTAAGGAGGGGGTTAGTTGGGCTAATTCATTACGGTGGCTCTTACAGTAAAGAAGACAACCCCTTCACCATTTTGGGAATGACTGGTCCACACAAATTAGATTGTAATATGGTATGTAGTAGTCACAGTCTGGGATGTTAGGTTTTAGCCATGTTAGAAGACATTCAAGATATCTGAGGAGTAGTGGGCCATCCAGGAGTCAAGGTTTGGCTTATTGGTCAAGAGGCTCTAAATGTTGAGGTGTGCAGTCTTGATGATTTTTCAGTTCACCCAGATGGGGGGAATTGGGAAGGGGAAGACATGGGTCTAGGGTTTACTTATTTTATTTATCTGTAATTTTTTGACCAGGAAAGGCACACTAAGCTATAGCTTGTTTCCAGGTGCAACCTGAGGGTGGGTTGCATGGATCTGTTTTATTGGTAAGGGGAAATAGTGGCCATGGCATTAGGAAAAGTCCTTTACTCTTCATCGATAAGTGCCATGGTATCTTTTATTTCTACCTGGACAGTGACTGAGAAATGGGCAGATAGGACCTATGAACATATGAAATTTGCCAGCAGATAAAGGCCTAGAGTTCTATCCAGTCTGCTAAAATGTGCAGCTAGCACCCCTTATTTTGCTGCTGCCCCTCTCTCCCACCCTTCCCCTCCATTGACCCTCCCCCTTGCCCTGTTCCAGCCCCTTTTGAAGCAGTCCACTGTTCTACTGGATACCACTTCTGCAGGTAATGCATTCCACCCAGCTATCACCGTCTCTGTAAAAAAGTGTCTCCTCATCTCCCTCCTGAACCTTCCTCCCTCCAGTCTTGTATCATGGCCCCAGGAGTCCCTCCCTCCCTTACTTTGAACAGCCCCTCTGTACCTGTCTTGTTTATTTCTTTCATATGCTTAAAGGTTTCAATCATGTCCACCCTGTCCCTCCTCTCCTCTAGCGAGTACATGTTCAGCTCCCTGAGCCTCCTCTCGTAAGGCAAGTCCCCCAGCCCCTTGATCATCCTTGTTGCCCTGTGCTGCACCCCCTCCAGTAACTTAATGTCCCTGTTCAGATACAGGCACCAGTACTGCACGCAGTACTCCAGATGCAGTCTAACTAATGACCTATACAGTGGCAGAATCACCTCCCCCCTCCTCGAGGAGATACCCCTTGCAATGCAACCCAGCATTTTGTTGGCCTTTACAGCTGCTTTTCTACATTGTGAAGAGATGTTCATTAACCCTGTAATGAGCACCCCCAGATCCTTCTCCTCCTCTGTCTTGGCTAGCTGCACTCCCCCCCAGCTGGTAACTCCTCCTTGGGTTCTTCAATCCAAAATGCAGCACCGTGCACTTTTTGGCATTAAACACCAGTTACCAGGTGTCTGACCAGGTTTCCAGCTTTTCCAGATCATCCTGCAACCCCTGCCATCTCCCTGGTTGTCCACCACCACTCCCATCTTGGTGTTGTCAGCAAACAGACTGATCTTGCTCTTGATGTCCAATGATATATCTGCAATGAATATCCCAAACAACACTGGTCCCAACACCAAGCCCTGTGGAACACCACTCATCACTACCCTTGGGGATGAGAGAGCCCCACCCACCGCCACTCTCTGTTGCCTTCCCTAAAGCCAGTTCCCTACCCACCTCACCAGCTTTGCACCTGCCCTGTGCATTCTAACTTACTTCCCAGCCTCCCATGTGGCACTGAGTCGAATGCCTTACTGAAGTCCAGATACAGGACATCCATTGCATGGCCCCTGTCCAACTGCTTAGTTACCCAGTCATAGAACTCCACCAGATTGGCTTGGCAGGATCTGCCATATATGAAGCCATGCTGTCTGCTGTCCTGTAGTCCTTTGGCCTCCAGGAGAGCTACCAGCCTCTGCTTCAGGATAGTCTCCATCAGCATACCCACGATGGATGTGAGGCTTACTGGTCTGTAGTTACCTGGTTCATCCTTGGGGCCACTTTTGTGGAGGGGCACCACATGAGCCATCCTCCAATCCTGAGGTACACACCCTGAGTGTAGTGAGGCATTAAATAGGTCTGCCAAAGTTCCTGCAAGGACCTCTGCCAGCACCTTCAGTACCCTGGGGTGGATGCTGTCTGGGCCTGGCACCTTGTCCACCCTCAGTGCCCTCAAACCCTCCAGAACTCTGCCCTCCATGGTTTCCCTGACTGTCACCCCCTCCTCCCTGTTTCTGCCATTCCTCCCCCTTAGGTATCACCCCCTCTTCTCCTTAGTAAATACCGAGCAAAAGTAATCATTTAGTGCTTCTGCCTTATCTCCCCTTGCTTCCACCCAGACCTCCCCTCCTTTCTAATCCTTACTATGTGGTCCTTACAGTTCTTTTTCTCCCTGATGTACCTAAAGAAGTCCTTCTCACCCTTCTTAATGCCTTGTGCCAGCCTGAGCTCTGTAGATGCCTTGGTTCCCCTTACTGCCCGTGTCACCTCCTTAGATTCCTTCAGGTACTCCTCCCTGTCCTCCCCTTCCCTGTTTTCTTGTACCTCCTAAAGGCAGCTCTTTTCCTCCTTACATTTTCCATGACCTTCTAGCTCACACAGCTCAGTTTCTTAGCCCTAGCCTTCTTGCACTGGGCCTTGCTGCAGGTTCTGGTTGCCTCCGCTATCCCCAGCTTTATGAGTTCCCAGCTCTGTTTAGTGTCCATGCTAGGTTGAATTTTGGCCAGGTACCCTTTTACCACATCCCCTGTCTTCCCAAAGTTGGCCCTCCTGAAGTCCAGCACCCTTGTACCAGATTCCATTCCTTCCTTGCCCATGTCCAATGTGAGCCATACTGAGTGGTAGTCACTCCCTGACAGTGGTTGTTCCATCCAAAGTTCCCTCACAAACTCCCCATTTGCCAGCACAAGGTCAAGGGTATTCACTAACTTTGTTGGTTCACTAACCATTTGCATCAGGAAGCTGTCCTGGAAGGCATCCAGCAGTACCTGCTCCCTTCTATTGCTGGTTGTTGGGGTACTCCAGTCCACTCCTGGTATGTTGAAGTCCCCCACAATCACCACACTACCCCTCACGCAAGTCCTTCTGATCTGTACTGCTAGTTCCCTGTCTAACTCCTCTGTCTGAGAGGGTAGCCTGTACACCACTCCCATTCTGAGAGTCCTATTCTTTGAATCCTGGAATTGCATCCAAAGTGACTCTGTGCTACCCTCCTCCCCTTCCTCCCTTACACACTTCAGTCCTTCCCTCACATATAGTGCCCCCATCTTTCCCAGTCACCCTATCCCTATGAAATAACCTGTACCCTGGTACAGACAGGTCCCAGTCATTGTATTGGGTGGCTCATGTTTCTGTGATGGCTGCAATGTCCACCTTTCCCTCTGCCATGAGTGCCTGTCGGTCTGCAGTTTTTCTTCCAAGGCTCCTAGCATTAAGGGTGACCACCTTCTACCCCTTCCCCCCTCCCATCCTGTCCTCCTTTACTAGCATCACCAATAGTACTTGCCCTTTGTCTTTTGTCACTGTTATGGGGGGTAAGCTCCTGTGACTTCCTAAACTGTGGTCTCTGCATGTCTCTTGTCCACTTGCCACCCCCTGCTTCTAGTTTAAATTCCCCACTTCCTCTATGTACTCTGCTATCCTTTGTTTCAACACTTTCTTTCCCTCCTTGCTCAAGCGTAGTCTGTCTTCGGCATACAGACTACTGTTCTCCCAGGTCCCTCCCCACTCCCCCACCAGCCCATACCCTTTAGCATGACACCAGGTTCTTAGCCATACATTAAATTCATCTATTCTCAATTTTCTTGTTGTGCTTGCCTTGGGCACTGGGAGTATCTCTGAAAATGTTTCTGATCTTCCTTCCCCCTCACATAATTGTCCAAGTTCCTCAGACCTCCTCTGGACTATATCTACTGTTTTGTCAGCCAGGTCATTTGTCCCCAAATGTATAATCAAATGAGTCTTGTCCCTACCCCTTCTAGCATATTTAAGAACAGATGGTCCCACCCTTTCTGCAGTCATTCCTGGCAAGGTCTCCACCCAAATGTGACTATGCCTCTCCCCTTTGCTACCCCATCTGATTCCTTTTAGTATTGAGTGCCCCAGCACTAAGGTTCCGCTCATCTCACTTCCTGTTTGCTTCCATTCCTCTCCATCTCTCAGTCATGGTTTCTCTTCTTCCTCCTCCTGCACAGTATTTCCCCCTTCTGCCCCTGTTGTAATTCCCCCAGCAGAACTTCCCCCCTTCCAGTTTGGTCTGGGTGTTTCCCAGTTACTTCTCCAATTTCATCACCTCCCTCATCCTCCTCCTTCCCCTCAAGTACTGCAGAGCAATTTTCTGAAGACCCTTCACCACTGACCGCATTCTCTCTCCTCATAGTAACCTGTTCCCTCCTTTCCACTCCATGACTGTTGCCACCTCTCCCCTCATAAGTCCCTATCTCCTCCTTCTGTTTGTCTTTTGTCCCCTGACCTGGTTTCCCTGGACCCCATTCTTCTTGGCCTGGGCCCCTCTGTCTTTACTTCCCTTCTTCTGATCCTCTCCTCACCACTGCTGGCTCAAATTGCCCTCCCTCATCTCCCCTCCTCCCTCCCTTCAGTATTGGGCTATAACCTCCTCCAGTCTGCCTTACCTGTCTTAGTTCCTCCTTTAGACCTTCAGTCTCCTTTCTAAGTTTCGCTGTGTGGTTGCACACTAAACATCCCCCCACCCTCCAGGCAATTTTTTAGAAAGATTGGTGCACTGCAGTTGTTGCAGCCTAACGCCCTACCCATTGCTCTTGTTGTCCACCAGCACCTCCCCACCCTTCCAGATGAAAGATACCAAACACTCCCCCATGTCTCCCCTCTCCACCCCAATCAGTGCAAAACATTCTTCTCCTTTTCGGAATTTCCCTTATCCCCTTTGTTGTACACTTCTAGATCGATTGAGCAACTGCTTTTTACATTCCTATCCTTCTGTCCACACCCAAAGAGAGAGAGACTTTACACAACTATTGCACAGCATTTTTCAAACTCATACCCCTCCTTTCCACAATGCAAATACCAATGCAAATAGGTAACAATGAAAGCTCCTTGTTTTGTAGTTACTTCCCTTCCACTGAGATAGCAGTCATATCTTCACTCGCTGCTGTTCCTTTTCTGGATGTCTGCTTCTGCTATGACAGGTGCATGTCCTTTGCCCTTCTGGGGGAGTGATGTCATTGCCCCAGTATAAAGGAAATCACGGACCTGGGGGTGTGAGGGAAGGGGTGGGAGCTAGCCATGCCTTCCAGAAACAATCAGGTAACTGAGGCCCCTGGCCGGGCCATAAGCACCCTTCCCCCACTATGCACTAATCTTTGCAGCTAGTGAAGCCCTACTGCCCTAAAGGCAACAGACTCAAAAGGAGTTTAAAGGTTTACCAGCAACTAAATCCTTACCTCCTGCCCCTAGAAACTTCTCAGCAACAGAAGTTCAAACTATCTCTACCAGACCAAGTCTGTTTCTGCACTACTGCTGTGTGAGAGCAGTCCCTGGTATTTAAGCCACAATGAGCTGTAAATTGATCCTAGCTGAGGCTAGAAGGAAGAACTTTCCAGAAAGCTACAATACCTGTTGAGAAAATAAATGAATCTCCAGCTCCCACTAGAGATCCCACATACAAAAAACACACTGTATTAAACAAGTCAGCACTACTGCTCTAAAAGCAACATACTCAAAAGGAGTTTAAAGGTTTACCAGCAACCAGAGTTAAACATCTCAATTGAAGGATGCATCATCATCAGTGCAGCACCACCCACATGCTGCACTACAGTGTTGGTTATGGGTATTACCCCAAGTGCCTGGTGTGGGACTAGAACCAATGACTATTTGATCTTTTGGCCCCAAAGGCAAGTGTGCTACCTATTGAGCCAGTGACACTGACACTGAGTTGGTTTCAATGTCCCCATATATGAGCAGGAAAATTGCCGAGGCCCAGCATGAGGACAGCATTTTTACTAGACTAGCTGTGAAAGAAGGCAGGATACGACCATCATCTACAGTATATGCTGTGCTAAGAGGAGTGTTATTTTGTCCTTTTGGAACCAATTATGGCTGTAGCAGCTAAGAAAATGATAACTAGACTCTGTTTTTCTCCCACTATATATACAATTAACAACTGGCATGAAACCTTGAATTAGATTTAATAATGGAGAAACATTTAGATTCCAGGACAGAATCCCACAATGTTTATATAGATGGGCAAGCTGGACTTTCTGTGTTACACTTAAATGTGCTATTGGTGTGTTCTACTGTAATTTATGCTTAACTATTGTACAGGGTCACTGTAGATGACAGTATAATACTGCTGCTGTATAGGCTCAAATATGATTAAGGGGCCTGGGGCAATAACACTTGTCAAGTTTCATTACCTAAACATGGTAAGTCAAATTCAGATGTAAATTTTGTGGTACCTCCACCAAGGGAAAGATTAAGTAGGCTAGGTAATAAGCTAGTATTGCCACCTGGGAAACAATACCAACCATGATCCCCAACAGAACATCCCCCCAGTTTCCATAAGATGCAATCAACGGTTCAGCAAAAATAAATAAATAAAACTTTAACAAATTAAAACTAATAAGCTCACACAAATAATATACTAGTGAGTTAGGATCTACAAAAAATAACAAGAGAATATATTGCAGTCCTGGAGAGGAAAGGGTTAATAGAAACAAAATATTAATGCAGTGGCTAACTGACTTTCCAGTTTTATTCAGATTGTGTTTGGCCTCCATAATTGCCTTGATCCTGCCACCAAAATGATATCCCTGTAGTTTAAAATCAGTAACAGCAGTCCATTGGCTATTCTTTCCCTGACTTCATTGGTCAAACGATATTTGAACCTGTAAAGCATTCCTACTTTACCTTGATTTTTTTAATCTTCCTCATATGCTCTTCAATGTTTAGTTGTGGGTCTAACCACATCCCTACATATTTAAGTTTTGTTCTTTTATCCCAGTTGTTTCCATATATTTTTGTATTCTTTGGTAACTGGGTATCCACTATCTGCAATTGCCTTCTTATACACTACCTGTAATTGCCTTTTTGACTAATTATGTTTACTACTCATCCTAAATGAGTCAGTGCTTGGAGGCAGTATAGCATGGAGGCAGTATAGTGTAGTGGTTAAAGGCACTGAGCTGCAAACCTGGAGACCTGGGTTTGAGTCCCATCAACCCCCACTTGCGTACTGTGTGACCCTGAGCAAGTCACTTAACTTCCTTGTGCTCCTGTGATATACCTGGAAACAAGCTCTGGCTTAGTGTGCCTTTTCTGGTTAAACAATTCCCATCCCCCGCCAAATACCACTTTTTTTTATTTCAGATTTTTGCCTCCATGACCATCCCAGGCTTGGTGGCTGTCGTACCACCAACCATAGTGCCCACCCTTCCCTTGCAGGAGATCATGCTGCACAGCCATGGGAGGATTGTGATTTTGCATGGTTACATTGTAGCTATGTGAATCCCTCTACCCCACCCATGAGGATGCCATCGCATAGGACCAAAGTTCAGGCAGGGAGACATGTGAAGACACGGCATCTGCCAAGTGCCTAACGGCATCCTCCCCTCTCGCAACCACCCACTAGCTGGGATAGTGCCTAACCCTCCTCAGGAGAGGAGAACTGCCCAACAGCAGCTCGATCCCGCTCCTCCCTCCCCCCCCGCTGACCCTCAAAGACCCAGGCTTGTTTCCAAACCCAGGTCCCCAGCGTAAAATCCCACTATTTTTGTGGGTTTTTTTTTGTCAAATTTAACATCAGGTAAGTTTGTAACCAGCTTTGTAAAACTATGAATGCTTCACCAAGCTTTTTGTTTAGTTCTCGACTGTTCCATTCCCTTATGTATAATGCCGAATCATCTGCATTCAGAAGTGTTTTGTTTCAATTCCTTAATTGGAAGACAAATCATTTTTGAATACATAGAAAAAGATGGAATCTAAAATTGATCTTTGAGGGACTCCATAGCTCATTGCTGTTTCACTTGAAAATGGCAACTGGGGCTATGAACCTGAACACCAGGATTTGAAACCCACAACAGCCCCTTGCATACTGTGTGACCCTAAGAAAGTCACTTGATATCCCTGTGCTCATGGGTCATATCTGGCAATGATCTTTGACCCAGTGTGTCTTTCTTGGCCAAAAATTCTTAAAACAAAAATAAAACAAATATTAGGCAGAATGCCTTGGTCAGATCTATGCTAGTAAGAATGTTATTCCTGAGCCTAAGCAAGGCTGTCATGGTCCCATGCCCACACGGGAATTATGTTCAGCCACTGTAGTTGTTTCAGAAGCTGGACACAAACTAATTTTTCCTGCACCTTTGCTACAGGATGGCAATGAGATGATAGTAACTCACTCCTTTGTTTCCTCCCCATACTTAAAAATAGGGTTAATAATTGACTGCTTATAAGTCTAAGTCTATGGAATCTTAGCTACTTCAGAAGAAAGATTAAGTATCTGTGTAACACTGTATGTCATGTCAGTACAGGAGTAGCTATCTTCAGGATCTTATGCTCTATGCCATCACAACATATTCTTTTATCCTTTGACTTTAGTGTATATATTACGTAATTCTTCATTCCTAACCAATCTTAGACTTAATTTATATTCCTTTAGATCTATCTGCCTGTCAGCCTGATTTTCTTTTTATCATTTTTCCAAAGTTTAAAAGAGTCCAAATATCTATTGAAATTGGCAAAGGTTTCATTAAAATGTATCACCAACCTTGTTTCATCATTAATTAAATCTCCATTAACCATTAACTGATTGGGCTGTTCTTCGTATCCAGGTTCAAAAGACAGTTAACCATGGTCCAGAGTTTATTTGAATTAATTTTAATTACAAATATTTGCTTAAAAATGTTCTTTTGCCCACTTTCTTTTCTTTTTACACTCACTCATGATGTGTCTACAGGCATTTCAGTCACTTACTTAAAGGGACACTGTCAACCTTTCTTGCATCATATTATTTCTGGTTAAAACCCCACATTTTCTGATTGCTTACCTTCTCTGAATATCACTGGTGTTGCTTGTGGTTCTATCTGCTTCCATTCTTAGTAGAACTAAAATGCATGCTAATGGTGTAAATAAACCCAGCCTTGCTTTGTTTCAAATCCTTGATTTTATTTTATTGCATAGATGCTGAACATTAGGAATGCCCCTAAATAGTATAGCCACTCATAATGCAATAATCTCCTCTTGAGTGGCTAGACTGTGTTGGGACGGGTGTTTCCAAGTCCAGGAATATGCAGTGGGAGTTGATTAAGAGCATATAAAATGCATTTAGGTGTGGTAACACCAGTATGGTGTGCAATCTTTTTTTTTTTTACTTTTACAAACAAAAAAGGAATAAGAATCAAATTACCATCTATAGCAACATGTTCTACAGCAAATGAACAATCATAACATATGTTTTTAATCTATAGACAGTTTGAGGCCTGAAGGGGGTTGACAGTGTCCCTTTAATTTGTCTTCTTATGTATGTTCCAGTTTTTATGGCTACAGGGCGGAGCTCTGCAGATGCCTTGCTATCACAGTAGAAAAATGGAGCTCATCAGATTCTGAATGGACTTCAAGAAATTGGGGTTTGAGCTCAATCACTCCAGTGGGGGGGGGAGAGAGAGAAAGAGAAAGAAAGAGAGCGAGCGAGAGAGAGTTTAATTCATTCCCATGTGCACTGTTTTATCTGCTCTGCTGCTGACTTCTGTATAGCTAGCTTGAAATGGAAAGAGCTGTGAGACGTGCCCTTCAAGTACAAAAAAAAAAAAGGAAAGAAAAACAAAGCCTGCTCCTTCTCTCTCTGTCTCTCTGTCTCTCTCTCCCCCCCCCCCCGTGTGGCATTTCAGTTATATGGGATTTCTAGATAAAAAAAGGCATCTGTAACTATCATATCCTGCTATCAGATTTCAAAGATTAGTAGGAAATGTCTCGGAGATCAACACATTCCTAACAGCTGTGTTTTCCTGAGCCTCTGAGTAAAGTACAGGGTTGTTAGTTCAGGAGATCTTCAAGAGTTAATGTGTGCCTGTGCACATATGTGCCACTCTGTTAACCCTTTCCTGGTACATTAACCTTTTCCTAGTCAGCATGCAAATGGCTATAATGCTACTGTATATGGTAACAGTGCACACTGTTCAGAACATGAAGCAGTGTATGTGTGTTAGTGTGTGTATGGCACTTTGTTCTAGTCCCAATGGTCATCAGACCACAGATTAGTACAATGAGTTAATGCAAAACACAGTGCTTATCATAAATACAATAATGGTTTGGGTTAGCTGTATAAGTAAATAAATGCCATCTAAGGCATTGTATGTGTGTTAGTGTGTGTGTGTGTGTCAATGCTCTGAGTGTGTAGACAGTGCACTGCTATTTTAAACTACAGTATATATGCATGTACAGTATGTGCATATTTATTAGTCAGTGTGTGTGTATCACAACCATTAGAAAGTGTAGTTAGGTGGCTCAGTGGTTAGTTTAAAAATTGTGTCTACATTCCCCCACTCTCTAGATCAGTTTCAGCCTTATGCATGTCATTGCTGATTTGAATGAGGTATCTAGTGGCTACCCCCACCCTCTGAGGTCCCTTGGAGCCTGAACAGAAGAAAACAGTCCCTCAATGTCTTTTTTTTCTAATCTGTACAAAAAGGTCCATCACTGATGTGACCTCACCCCCCCAACCTGACCTCCCACTGAGCACCCACAACCCTACACCCCAGACCTCCCCACACACCCTCACTCACCTGAACAGATCCCAGTGTGAATATCCACTCTCCCATGGAAGACATGTCTTGCTGCTGGAACTGGCAACTGCTGCACGAGAAATCAGGTAAGTACAGTTGAAAACCCCACTAAAATACATTGAACTGCATTTCCCCTATTTTCATATCAGTCACTAGTTCCAGCAGCAAGATGTGTCTTTGATAGAAGAATAGATCTTTACACTGAGACCTGTTCAGGTGAGTTAGGGTGTGTGGAGGGGTCTGGGATGTGTGGGACGATGGGTGCTTAGTGGGAGGTCAGTCTTGGGCAGTGGGGTTGTATCACCAATGGACATTTTTTAACAGAGTAAAAAAACAACAACACATCGACTATTTTCTTCTTTTCAGGCACTGAGGGACATTGAAGGGTATGTGTGTGTGTTGGGAGGGTGCCACTAGACATGAGGGCAAGCATAACTATCAACAGGGACAGCCATTGGAAGGTGGAGGTTGCCAGTAGACACCAGGGATGCATAAATTATTTACAGGTAGGGGAATAGAAGGCTGGAGGGTGACTAGAAACCTGGGAAATAAATATTACAGGGATGACAGTTGGAGGGTAGTGGGTACCACTGGACACCATGAAATAAAAACAGACATAAAAATATTATTTTATGTTTCTTATTTATATTCTATTACTGGTAATCATTTTTTATATATTGATAACTGTGGTTTTACCCTGCATTACTACCACCCACAGAGCTGCCAGTCAGTGCATTTCAATGTAACAGACTGAAGTTACAGTGTAATCCTATTTTAGCTACCATTCTGATTACACGTTTAAGTTTTTCTGTGTGATTACCCTTTAAATAAATGTCAGATAGATATAGACTGTTGAAACAGTGCACAAGACCTGCATTCTTGTGTAGTTACACTTGTAAGAACAAATTTAATAATTCCAAAAGTAGTAACATAGTAGCTACACAATAGATTTGCTGTTTCAATTTGCAATAGCTATTACATGTATAGTGTCCCTTGTAAGAACAAATTACATAATGCCAGAAGAGATACAGTGGTAGTTGCACAACAGATTTTCTGTTACACTTTGCAATGGCTATTAAATGTGCAGTTGCATTGGTGAGAATTAAATGATTTGTGCGGAAAGGGAGACAGTAGTGGTTGCACATGTAACTGTTTCTTCATGCAAATGGTTTAAGTACACAACACATAAATGTGAAACAAGTTAACAACTACATAGTAGTTACAGTACAGTTACAGGGTAGTTACTTCAAGCAAACTGTGTGTCAATACACAACATGCAAATGTGAAACTAGTTAACAACTACATAGTAGTTACATGTACAGTAACTGCAGAGTAGTTACAGTGTATTTATACAGTTGTTACAGTGTAGTTAACGACATGTAAAGTGTTACTGCTAAATGTAAAAAAATGACAAAAATGAGAAACACAGTAGATCCAATCCAATTATACTTTGCAGAAATGGAGCTTAGATGTGTCACAGGTTTTTGGGATGTGGGTGGCATTTTTCAGTAATTTGTTTAAAGTCATATTTGTCTGCATTATATATATATATATATATATATATATATATATATATATATATACACACACACACACACACACACACACACACACACACACACACACACACACACGGAGAAGAATACATTTTACATGCATTGGGAATGCATAATAAATTATAATACTTTTTGCTACAAAGCTGTTTATCTCCTGCATTCTGACTGGCCCCATATGGGTCAGTCTTCCCAGCCCCCATATGGGCTAGTCTTCCCAGCCCCATCACACACCTCTGGGACTTACCTTTTCTGGTGGTCCTGCCACAGGACCTTGGATCAGAGGTACCTAGTCATCGATATGGGGCCTGCAAGAAAGCAGATCATCACTGTTCTATAGTCAGAGGGCTTTGCCTCCTATATTCTCCCTTATTGGGCCCAGACATGTGTGTATTCAGCCTCCATGGAGACACCTCAGGAATCCAGGTGGGGGGTCCCTTCCCATGCTACCCCATGGTGTTACCACCTAGATTCCTCTCCCTGTCCTACAGATGTCCATCCTCCCTCCCTCCCAGATCAGCCCCCAAGTGACCCAGGTCCATTCTTGAACCTGGGTTGTTGGCACCGCTGTCAGTGGCTAAAAGCAATACACTCAGTGGCTAAAAGCTTGAAACAGAAATAGGTAAAAAAACATAGAACTGGAAACCAGAACTACACAGAGTAGTGACCCCATATTAAAGGGTATCAGGCTGCCCCTTTGCAAAGTCCCTTTCTTGAGTGCAAATTAGCAGAGTTCACTAAATTTTCTATATTCAAATATGTTTGGAGCAAAGTATGAGTGCCCCAAACATGTTTGAATATAGCCCCTCAAAGCAAAAATGAGGCACTAAAACATGCACTCAGCACAATTCAAATTCCCCTGTTGGCCAAAGAGAGACACAGTATCTGGTCACTGAAAACATACGGGCTGTGATGGAACCAACTCATTTAGGGCATTCCAGACATGTCAGTGTTAAAATAGATACAATAAGGGCCTCACTGAAAATGATATATTGCACATTAATGGCACGGGGTCAAAACAGCGCATAGCAGAATGTCGTGCGACTTAAGCGCATTGCCCACTTCACTGGTATTTTGTTTCTGTGAGGGCCTCTGCCCCACACCTCGTTACAGGGGCTGTGCCTCGGATTCCCCACTAAGGATTCTAACTGGGGTCCAACATGAAGATTATTATGTTCAGACTTCGCATAATGTCGATGCTATTCTCAAGATACAACATTATGACCCGGTACACACATTAACTGACCTCTCCTTCGTAACTACATTGTAAAAATCTATAAAAGCAGGACCCCAGTAAAAATGAGATTCTGCATTTTACCTGTGCTAACTCTACAAAATAAACTAGAAAAATGTTGTAAAAACAGGACCCTACTGAAAATGAAATATTGTAGCTACTCTATCCTGCTAATAACATTCACACCTTATGTGTGTGCACAACTGGTGTAACAGCTCCGTGTGTGTGTGTGTTGTGCACAGTTTCAAGGGGGTGTATTTGTCCAGAACCAAAAACACTGTTCACTGCATTACCTTGATGTTTATGGTTTTATTTTTTCAACTATTGTGGTGTAAATGTGGGACTTCAAATTTTCATTTATTCATTTTAAAAACTTCACCAGGAAAGACATAGTGAACTGAAAAATAGCTCATATTGAGATGTGTCCTGGGGGAAGGGGGAAAGAGAGGTATAAGAACAAAATAGAACAATAACTTATACAATAAGACATCATACATAGACATAAATTAAACAGCAAAAAATGTACACGAATGAGGTTCATCAGACAGGTAAAATTATAGGCAAAAACTATACAAGGACACAGCAGGAAATCTGTCCCATGGGTACAAGTAATAGTACTTTTTAATGGTGAGGGCACCAGGGGATAGGGTGCTGAAGGAAGGAGCACAGACGGGGAGTAAGGGAAAGTGCAGACAAAATGAGGGAGGAAGAAGATAGGGAGGTGGATTGGTGAGGTGAATGGAGGGGCAAGGAGGAGGAGGAGAAAGAGTGGAATATGGTAAACTGAGGAGCGGGGAAGGGCTATGACTCAAGGGCAGGCACAGGAGGGAGTTGTGTGGTCACAGAGCAGAGAGGAGAGAGACCATTTGGAGGAGATGGAATGAATGGTTAGAGGGAGAGAGTTCCAAAATTTAGGAAAGTGGAAAGAGAAGGCAGGCTGACCAGTGAAGGATTTTACATCACAGTAATACAAAGAAGTCACACATTAATTCTGTATCTCTTCCCCAGTATCAGTCATTCCCCTAGTTTTTATTTTAATAAATTGATAACTATTTTTGTTCTTTGGTCAGTTCCACAACTTATTACTTGGTAACTTATTTTGGCAATTTATTTTTAGTCATAATTGTCCTCTTTATCTTTTTTACACTTATTCCATTTCTATGAACTTTATAGTCTGTATTTTTGTATCTGTTTATCTCTTCCCCTTTCCCCTTCCCCCAGGTCACATCTGAAAATGAGCTGTTACTGGCTCAGTATGTCTTTCCTTGTAAAACCTTTGAAACAAATCGCGGTAATCACGGATAACCTAAAGACTGCCTTATGGCATAGGGATGCTCTTTGGAAAAGAGCCAGAAAGTCTAAATTGGCCACAGGCTGGTCTGCTTTCCAAACTGCAAGGAATTTCTGCATGAAAACTATCAGACCTGCGAAGTCTAGTTATATCTGCTCTGAGCTTAACGCATCCACTAGCTTTGCTTCTAAGTTTTGGAAAACTTTAAGGGAGGTAGAAGGCCATAACAGTAATGTCACACTTTCCTACAAAATTTCGACTAGTGGTACCCACACTACAGATAAAAGTGAGATTCTTGACCTCCTTAACAATCACTTTGCCACAGCAGGGATGGCTTTTGATTCTTTCCCAGCAAATGCCATTGGGGCACAGTTCCTTAGTCAGTCACATGATTGCCATGATCAGGAATCTATTGACCCTTACCATTCTTTCTCCTTCTGTCCGGTCACCATCAAACAGGCTGAGGATCTCCTTCTTCAACTTGATACTAAGAAAAGTGTAGGCGCGATATGATTGAGCCTTTCTTCCTAAAGGTGGCCTACTATATTTTGGCTCCCCCTATTACCCACCTTTTCAATTTGACTCTCAATCAGGGCTCCCTCCCCAAGGTTTGGAAGATGGCCCATGTCATCCCTCTATTCTGATCAAGGGACCCCTGCAATCTAAATAATTACCGCCCAATCTCCTTGCTCCCAGCCTTGTCAAAACTATTGGAGAAGGTAGTAAATGAACAGCTCAGATCTCATCTGGAAAGTTTTAATCTACTAAACCCAATTCAGTCTGGTTTCTGCGCAATGCAGAGTATCTCCACTGCCTTTGCCAAGGTTATAAATAACTGGTAGTCCGCAGGTGATTACAAGCAATATATATATGCGCCTTGTTTCTTGACCTTCGCAAGGCTTTCGACACAGTGGACCACGATTTACTCCTGGTGACCCTGAAGAAAGTTGACGTGGACAACCTGGCCCTAAGTTGGTTTGCAAACTATCTTGTGGACAGAGAGCAGCAGGTCAAGGCTGAAGGAGACCTTGTCCAGTTCTTTTTGCCAGTTATATTAATCAAATTGACACTGGCTTAAAGTCATCTAGCATCCATCTCTTCGCTGATGATACAGTGCTATACATTGACTGATCAATTCTGGATCAAGCCTTTTTGGATCTCCAGAATGATTTTGACATCCTCCAAAGAAATCTACTCAACTTGAAACTCCCGTTCAATGCCAAAAAAACAAAGACCATGATTTTTTCTCCACTGGCCCCTCATCTCAAAATAAAAAAAACCCAGATAAGGTTCCTCACAGAAGCAACCTTTTGGGAGAAGCCCTGGAGTTTGTGGAACAATTCAAATACCGGGGGGTCTGAACTGACTACAAATTGTCCTTCACTGATCACATTGAAGAACTCACTAAGAAACTGTATCAAAGGCTTCATATTTCCTTTAGGATCAAGCATTCACTAACCCAGGAGGCTAGAAAACTCCTAGTCCAAGCTACCTTCTTGCCACTCCTAGACTATGTGGACTTCCTATATGGCCATAGTACTAGCACAGCTCTCTCCAAGCTTGATACCCTACACCACAGAGCCCTTAGGTTCATTTCAAATGCCTCTTATGACATGCACCACTGCATTGTCTATGCTTCTGTAGGCTGGAGCTCCCTTAGCTTCAGGAGGCAAAATAATGCTATTCTATGGACATATAAGGCAATCACTCATAAATTATCTCAGTACCTCACAAGCTGCCTAACTCCCTGCTTCCCTAGTGCCTATTCTCTCAGAAGTCTAACCATATTATCTCTGGCTATCCCTAAAGCTAAAATGCACTTTGGTAGAGCCTCAATAAGCGTCACTCTTCCTACGCTCTGGAATAAGATCCAGAAAACCTTAAGGCTTGCTTCCTCTGTCACGTTCTCCCTCTTCAAATCCTTGTTCCTGAGGACCTTCTCCGAGGTCTGTCATTACTTCAAGTCAAGGTCTTAACATCATGATTTGTTACTGCTTTAAATTCTGGACTTAAACCTCAACCATTGCCTGAGGTGTCATTTGAGTCCTCCCTTCTGTCATTGTCCAAATCAAGGTCCCAACATCATGATCTGTCTTTGCTTCAAATATTGGACTTAAACCCCAACCATTGCCTGTGGCATCTGTCATGTTCTTCCTTCAAACAGTCCTTCCTCCCTAGGCCATTATGTCCAACCCTCTCCTATCTCATCTGACCTTCCCTCCCCACTCCCTATACCCCCCTCCCCTTCCCACCACACTTGCCAGGCCATGCCTATGGTACTTATCAAAGGACTCTTTCATCTCAGTCTTCTTTGCACTTTGACACTAAAGGAACTGCCACTCCTGCTCACTATGACTCCTCCAATGATGTTTACTGTACAAACTTTAGCTCATTACTGTACGTCCATATATCTGTATCCATGCAATTGTGTTTAAATGCACTACCTCCTGTTGAGCCTATTGCTATGTTCTGGTGCAAGTATCTTGTCACGTGCGATGGTTATATGTTATTATGTTGTTATTATTACTATGTAATTGTTATGTACGTTCACTCAACCTGTTATACCTTAACCCTGTTGGCAGTTGTTTTGCCCCAGGTCCATCTTGTAAATGAGCTTGCCTCAATGATGTTCCACCTGGCAAAATAAAGATTTTGATTGATTGATTGAAATAAATGTCTTATCACACTAATACATTAGCAGCCGTTGTGGCTCTGACCAGAGTTTGTTGTCTCTTGCTTCTAGTAATTTAGCAAGAGCTTCATTAAACCAGCCCTTTTCTTCATTGATATCCTTCAAGTCATAAAGGACTAGAGGGGGCTGAGTTGTGGGAGAGAGGAGTACTTTGGTATGTTAACACCACAGAAGGGAAGGATAAAAGGGGGCATGATTGTGGGATTTCAAACTTTGAAGCAGATTAATGGCAGGGAACAGGGAAAGGTTTTTGAATTTGCATGGAAAAGTAGAAAAATGGGGCACAAACTATGGTCATGGCGGTAGCTATAGGATGTGAAGAAATATCAGAAACACTTTTTGTTAGTTAAGGTGGGGTCAGCCTGTGAGATAAGCTGCTAATGGCACCTGTAAAACAGAAAGTAAGGATAATTGAGCTAGATAGATTTCAGTAGGAGCACAGGATATAGTCTGAACACAATGGCAGGGGCAATTCTCAGTAATAAATCTTTTTTTTAATTTTTTATTAAGGCATTTTTCCAATATCTTGAAAAACATAAAGGCTATGCCCAGCTGATGTTGGCAATAATACTGAGTAACATAAAGAAAGAAAATATGTCTCTGGCCGGCCAGTGCAGCAGTAGTACTACCGCTTGCGGCACTGACAACCCATGTTTGGGAGCAAGCATGGGATGCCAGAGGGTCAGCGGAGGGGGGAGATAGGATGAGCATCCCACAGACAGCTCTCCTCCTCCTCCATGGGGGAGGGTCATGGTTTCCCCGGCATCTAGTGACATCTAGCGGATGCTGGGTGTGCAGCAGCTGGGGCCACTCAGCAGCTGGGAGGCAACAGTAGATGTCTGTGGGACAGGTGCAGAACTGTGCTCACCCTGTGCTGATGACATTACACGTTGGCACCTCTGGGGGTCATGTAAGAGAAAAACCACTCTGGATCAAGCTCTGTGATGCCTGCTGGACCTCCACCTGAATGACTCCCTAGGCTGTAGTGATGACTGGAGTCTCTGGTGGATCTTGGTCTCTTCCCCTCCACCCCACCCTGGGATATACATTTCTTTACAAATTATAAGATTCTTTGGAACTTATATGAACTGGATGATGTATCTTGGATGAAAGAGTTTTTTCACCTTGTTGGGGGACCCCAGTTGTTTGTAATGATATATGTATGTATGTATGTATGTATGTATGTATGTATGCAATAATTGTATACTGAATTTGTGCTTACATGATATTATTAGTCATTTGTGTAGTCACCTGTATTTATCTTCCATGTTCCCAATAAAAATAGTAATAGAAAAGCCTCAGGCTCTGATGCCATACCATGTGAAATCAACAAGGAAAATCTGAACCTTTGAGTTCCTGTCTTAACTGCATTTTTCAATATTTGTCTCAAGCAGAGATTTATACCAGATTCATGGAATAAAATATTATTGTGCCTATTCATATAAAAGGTTCACTATGTGAGCCAAGTAACTTTCAGCCCATTAGTCTATTGGACACTCGGTCCAAAATTGTCACCAAAATTTTCTTAGCTAGATCAACTACCTGACTTTAAAATAATAAACCATTGTCTCAGTTTTAAGCTGGATTTGGGGTTGGATTCTTGACAATTGATAGTATCTTTGTTTTTGAATGTTTATTGTAAAAGTACCTTGTTTCAAAAAATGAAACTATATGCATTATTCAAGGATTTGTCTTCAGCTATTGAGCCTATTAATAGAGATCAATGATGAAATATCTTACATTGGAGGCTATGCATGAAGATGAATCAGGCGTATGATTTGCACGTACCCCAGCTCACGTAGCTAGACACCCACAGACAAGCATAGGATACATGGTATGCACAACTACGTGCCTCTGCAGAGTGCCTGTCCATAGCCCTGTCCCCCTGGTGTCAAGCTACGTGGGAGGTAGTTCAAGGGACACAGACAGGCACCCAGTTGGATTCCTGTCCTGGGTCCCAAAGTGGATTCGGTCTGGGAATGTGTGTGATCACCTTTTTGTTAAAGTATGGTAAGAGCCAACATTGCTGCCTCCAGCCATCCCTGTCTGCTTGGTGGGCTGGGGCAGCATGGTGGAGGGATTCTTAGAGTATGGTGAGAGCCTATATCATTGCCCCCATCCCTCCCTGTCTTCCTGGTGGGCTGTGGCAGCATGGTGGAGGGATTGTTAGAGTATGGTGAGAGCCTATATTGCTGTCCCCCAGCCCTCCCTGTCTGCCTGGTGGGCTGGAGCAGCATGATGGAGGATTCCCTGTCCCACCACAGCTGGCAGGTGTCATTTGGGGGCACATAAAGAATGTTGCAGGGTCCCCACTGCCATATCTTCCCCCCTTGTACAGCACTCTGCAGCATCATGAATGACATGGAGGGGGGGCATGCCCCTGATACACCTCCAGACTGGCTGCATGCATTGCTGTGTGACCGGCCAGGGGATCCAGTGCAGAAGGGACCTGTGTCCCTTTTGTGCATGCATGCAGATGTCTGTGGGACCCACTGTGTGTGGCATTGACACTTAAGGTTGCCTACATGCCACTGATCTGTGCCACGTAGGCAATCCACACCTTATTGTATGAGCCCCAATGAGCATAGGTCATTCACTTATGAATAAGTTATGATACCCATTCAACAATTACACTTAAGTACTAAAACAGTTATTAGGTATGATAATGTGGGGGACCTCTCAAAATCTTTCATAGCAGATAGAGGGTCAAAGAAGGCTGCCTCTTGGTGCTGAGCTTCTTTAATATATATGTAAACACCTAGTTTAATTTTTTTGTTTTATCTTCTGTTTTTCTGCCCCAGGCTCCATGCTGGCAGGCTGCTTTGGTTCTGCCCTTGAGGGAGCTCTTATCTACCCTCAAGATCTACAGACTCTATCTTGATCCCAGCCCGACGACCGGCAAATCCTTCATGGACGGGGCCCCCCACAGTGGGGGCGGAGGAGGGAGGGCTGTCTTCCCCCCATGCACACAAGTCCAGTTTGGCTGGCCTGGGCTGTAGGTCAAGAGTGTGGTCTGGGCTTCAGGCAGCCCAGCAGCACTTCCCCTACTTTTCCACTTTTCTCCCCCTCCATCCCTCCCTGTTGCTAGGATGCGCACATCAATGTGCGCACATGGAGGCATGTGCACGTGTGGAGGCCCGCAGCACCCTCCCATCTCTTGGCATCCCCAACCCACACTACCCTTAGGCTTTCACCTGGGGGTAGTCATTTGGTGGGACTGCCAATCTACCCTTCCCAGGAGATGAGAGCTGTCCTCTAGTTGCTCGATCCTCTCCCTCCCTGGCTGACCTCCAGCAACCTGCTCGCACCGGGAACATGGGTCACCAGGGAGGCAGAAGGTAAGGCACAGATACCTCAGCCCTCCATACCACTGGGCTAGCTCACCTTGTTGAATTTGATTCTGATCAACAGTATGATACTAAAAAAAACTTGTCATCTTTTAGTATATGCTAATAGCATGATACTTTTCTGTCACATAAAGGTTTGCAAACAAAAAAGATAAATAAGTTCACAACTAATTGCGATACCTTACAGATGAAAATTAATCTTAATAAAACTAAAATCATGATATTTCACACTAACAGTAAGACTATGCCAGTTTTCATATGCAAAGAAAAAAACGAAATAGAAAAAGAATACGTGTATTTAGGTATCAAGCTTATAAATAACTGAAAATGGTATCAACATATCAAGGCACAAGTCAATGAGGCTAAACACATGACAAAAGTTTTACTAAAATTCAAGAGTAATGTGCTCAGGAACAGCCCATTTTCCAGTTGCCTCAGTGGTGCAGCTGGTAATGCAATCGGACCGGTATTCCTGGGAGCCTGGGTTCAAGCCCCAGCTGAGGCACTTACTTCTATATCTCCATTGCTTGTATGTGTTCCACAATAAAAGTCAACCACAGATATGGAGGAAACACCCTGAACTCAACCCTAATTGTAGGTGAAATGAAGATTAATCTAGTCCTGTTCTATGGAGCAGAAGTATAGGGTACCAAATATTCAAAAAATTTGGAAACACCTCTTCTGTGTTGTTATAGGACACTCTTGAGAATTCCTTCTGCAACTTTGACAGCAATGGCAAGGGCAGAACTGGGTAGGATAGCACTTCAATCTCATATGGGGCTCAAATGTATATCTTACTGGCTAAGAATTAACAATAATTTCAATAAATTACCAGAAGAATGCTTACAAGAAAAATTAACATGGCTAAGGCTGGATCGAAATTCAGAATGGCTATCCGCTCTCATATCTTTCCAATATAAATCTATACCACCTGTGGACAGATTATTTAAGGAAAATAAAAATTGCTTTGTCTTATAGGCCCATAATAAAGAAGATACATTTTGAAAGAGTGCAGAGGATGGGCATAGATAAAATAAGAGAACTGAACTGTGCACCTTGGTTAAAATTAAACAAGATTTTCACATGGAACAGAGAAATATTCACCATTACCTGTTCATCCTGATACTAGAAGGTCCATTACACTGGCTAGATTTGAGTTGCTGCCATTAGTTTTAGAAATTAAAATGAAACATATTCAAAATTGTTCAAATACATTTCTAGAGTGCCATGTAGAATGGGATTTATGGAAACTCTATATTATGTAACAGTTCAATATCATTTGTATAAAGAACCCAGAACTCGTTACATTAGTATTACTAAAAATCTATTCTAACAGTGTATATGATGTTCTGTTCATCTTGCTGCACCTCACGTCTAAGGCTAATGCTGAAGTTGTCGCTAAATTCTGTTTTGCTGTAATAAACAAAGGAAAAAGTCTTTGTTAAACATTTCATCAGGGAAGGAGTTCAGTGAAATATGCATTATTTGCTATGACCAGAGGTTAAATTGGGCATGAACTCACACGAATTCAGTTCCACCTCCTCTGATACCTTTCTCCATTGAATATGCTGGAGAGTTCTGCTTCCTAGGTATGACAGTTCCACTGCCTACAAATTTAGAGATTACACTTCCACTCCCTAAACATTTTCAGTTTAGCCACTAGCTACGACAATAGACAACATGTCTATTGATTTCCAGCCTTGGATTGGTTAAGTGTATGGGTTGTCAAGGTTGCCAGTTACCTTTGTCAGGTTTAAATGCCCCAAGTACAAAGGCAGAACCTAATGCCATTCACTTAGACCCACCCCAACTCTAGCCTAGTTTATGCCTTTTGGACTTTAAATAATATCGAAGACTGCTTAATTGTGGCTGCTATGATGTGAATTTATCATGCTGCATTTTTTTGTCTAGCATTTGTTTTTAACCTAAAGGAAAACTATAGATATTTATTGTGATGACTATGTACGTATTTTATGGTTGAGTAAATAAACACTTTACTTACTGGTAATACATGGTAGCAACTGGATACTACAGTTAGTCAAAAGTAGCAACTGAAGCTTACTACTGATAGTAGTAAGGCAACAACCATACAGCATAATAAGTTAAAACAAAATATGACCACCCAAAAGAGTGGTCAGAAAAAATTAAAATAAAGCAAAATCTAAACCAGGTGAGTGCAATAAATATGAAACTTATAATCTTGGAGAAACACTGGGGGTAATGAAAGCAGAGGATTAGCTGGACCAGGTACCTGAGGGCTGAGGACAGGAGCATGCAGAAGGAAAATGGGACATCACCAGGGACTTAAGGGCAAGGTAAGCGGGAACAAGCCTAAGGGAGGAGGGAAGAAAGTTCCAGAGAGAAGGCAGCCATACTGAGAAAATGGCCTGACCTGTTAAGGTAGAGCAGCAAGGGACTCTAAAGGTATGAGAGTCAGAAGAGAAGAGTGAGCAGAGATGGGGGGGGGGGAGAAGGTCAGATAGGTAGGAGGGAAGGGATGCAAACCAGTACTTAGAGAAAGAGAAGTGAGCAGCAGTGGGCTAGGCACTGGGAAGATAGGAAGGGAAGGGCAAGGATTTGATACAGGGAACAGTGGTGAGTAAGAGGTGGAGAGCCAGAAGCAAACTGAGAAAAAGAGTGACAGATAGGATCCAGTCTGGCTAGGGTAGATGTGGAGGTGCCACTGTAGACCACATCTTCAAACAGTGGGAGAATCATTTTAAGAACAATCTCACACTGAACTGGGAGTGGAAGGCAGGATCTGTTCCTGTAAAGGGCATCTAATTTGGTGTGTAATTTCTTGAGGATGGCATCACTGAAAAGTCAAGGTGAATGTGAATAGCAAGGCACACCCTAAGGTACTTGAAAAAGGGCACTGACTCAAGGAAAGTGCCATCAAGGGTAGAGAAAACAGGTGTGTTGTCAAGTCTGCTAAGCTGATGTTGTGAACATGGAGACCTTTTTTTGGCATTCAAGTGAGAGCTGGCTGGTGCAGAACCAGCATTGAACATTATCAAAGTCACGCTGTTGGGACTGTTCCAACTGGGGCATGGAGGTTCTGGAGACATAAAAGGCCGTATCATCAGCCTACATATGCTTATTAGCTGAGAAAAAGTCTGAAATGTGGTCATTCAGAAAAACAGAAGAGAATGGGGTCCAGAATTGAGACTTGGCACATTCCTTAGGCTATGAAGAGGGGAGTTGACATGGATTCCCTGACCTGGAGAGACTGGCTATGACAGGGAGGTAGGAAGGGAACCAGTCCACTGCTGATACTGAGAGCCCAGCGTACCTCAACTTACCAAGAAGGAAAGGATGACCAACAGAATCAAATGCCATAGCCAGGTCAATAGAAATAGTGGCCAATACATGACATACAAATGCAGAAATGAACAATGACCGCAGAAAAAGACCAGAGGTCCATCTAGTCTGCCTGGAGTTCCCTATCTGCCCCAGGACTGTCCATACAGGGTTTTATCCATGATGATCCACCCCACTGCTCCCCCCACTGGTATCAATCTGAGCAGCCACCAAACCCTTCACTCTTTCCCAGCAATGCTTGAAACTGTTTGTGGTCTTGCCACCCACCACCTTTGATGGCAGACTGTTCCATGGCTCCACCACCCTTTCCATAAAATAGAACTTCCTCACATCCCTCTTAAAACTTTGCCCAGGAAGTTTCTACATGTGACCTCAGGTTCTTGACTCTGTACTCCTGCTAAATAGTTCCCCACAGTTCACTTTGTTTATTTACTTCAGGAACTTGAAGGTGTCTATCATATCCTCCCTCTCACGCTCAGTGTCAAGTGAGTACATGTTCATTTCCTTCAGACAGTCTTCATAAGATCTTCATAAGATCTACCTTGTTGACCCTGAATCATCTTGTTCACCTTGCATGGTATTGTCTCCAGCCAACCCCTGCGCTTCCTTAGGTAAGGACTGCAGAACTGAACACAGTATTCCAGATGCAACCTCACCAGTGACCTTCTGATACACCCCTTACTATAGGCCTTGTTACACTGGCTTGATTTTTTGAGGGAGTCACTTATGATGACTCCCAGGTCCCTCTCCTCTGCTGTAGTGCTCAATTTAACCCCTCCTATCTAGTAATTTCTCCTGATTTTTACCCCCAGGTGCATAACCTTGCATTTTTTGGCACTGAATATCAAGTGCCAAATCTTAGACCTCCTCTCTCTCTCTCTCATGTAGATCCCTTGGCATCTCCCTGATCCCTTCGTCACTATCTATCAGATCACAGAGCCTTGTGTCATCTGGCATTTATGTCACCACAGACTAAAATATTTGCTTTCAAAACTCAGTTAATGCTTTGTTTTTAGCCAGTTCAAAGTTCATATAGGCAGGCACATGCTAAAATGCCTCAGATTAGGGGTGCGTATTGGTGGCTGTACACCATGCTGGGGCCCATGAGAAGAGTCCAGGGGGTCTCACCAAGATATTTTCATCCAGCACAAGGGGTCAGGCAATGAAACAAAGTTCACGGGCATTATGCAGCTATGTATTTTCAAGTAATAACTACAAGCCACACCACTCTCTCCTCCCATGAACGCAGCATCTCAGCTCTCTTCACTGACCCTCATGGTAATGAGGAAAACTCGAGGTTGTTCCCATTTGTGGTGGCCTCAAGGGCATGTTGCACTGCAGGTTGCCCTGTGCACATCCAATTAAATTCTGTGGCTTTGGGCACTCACAAGAGTGTGACAAGGCAGTCCAGAAACTGTGCAGATGTGGGTCTTCCCTAGCCATGTGGTGGGTCGGCAAGGTAGGGCCCACAGAACCTGATTCCATGGCGGGCTCCAGGGGTTCAGTGTAGGTGGGCAGTAATTACACAATCTGCAAATGAGTGCTCAATGGACTGGTCATTTACTTGCTGACTAAGAGCATATCAGGTTGTGACCATGCGGTAGCTTGGCTGGTTCCCCCCCTCCGCTCCGCAGCCACCATGTAACAGGCATGATTGTTAGTGATGGAGGAGTTTGCTAGGCCTGTTCTCGGGGTATTGAGGACTCTGCAGTGGTGCTTGCTCATGTGATGCATCAGAATTTTGCTTTAATGTGTTAGAAAGGGCAGTTAACTGAGTGCTGGGGCCTAGTATATACTGCCTTGGTCACAGGGCAGGGTCTATGGGAGGTCTAAGTGTAACAGGGAGAACATTACAGCATGGGGGAAAGAAAAGTGACTGAACAGCTTAAGTGGCTGGTGCTGTTTTGTGCTGACTTCATTGGCTAGCTGAAGCTGCCTCTTCAGGATTTCCACACTCCTCAGCCTCTTCCATTGATGTAAAGGTTTGAGGCCAGTATCCTGGCTTCTGGATTCAGAGCTTTGAGGGATATTGATGGGAGAACTGCCAAGTATGTTGGTAGAGACTCACCTTCAGGTCTGAAAACGTCTGTCTCTGTCATTGTAGATGCTGACATTAGTCGGGGTATATGCTCACTTTGATGCCATCATGAAATGGGCCCCTTAGACCTTGATGTGTGGAGAACAGCCTCTCTGTCCTGTTAGCATGACATTTTGCAAAGTATTACCAGGGTTTCTCTCTAGGTTTAGGTCTCTTCCCGGGGGCCTTTAAGATGTCGCCACCTCATATGAGCACCCAGCTTCATTGAGATCCAGATATTTTATTAGCCAGTCCTTTATAAAACCATTGGGATCTTCATCTTTCTTTCCCTCCAGCAGTCCGATGACTTGCACATTATTGTGCTAGGCCCAGTTCTCTTTGTCATCTACCTTTGCTACTAAGGCTTGCACAAAGCTGAACAATTGTTTCTTTTCTCTTTGCCAGTCTGCTGGTTTATCATTTACAGCCCTGACTCTCTTCTCCACCTCTTGGAGCCATGTACTGTGAACCGCAGCCATTTCGGTGAGCCCCTCCAGAACCTCCTGAAGATGAGCAATCTGTGCTCTCTTGTTCATAAAGCTGGCTCAGATCTCCTTCTGGAGGTTGTTTAATGATGTAAGTAGGGCATTGTCTTTATATGGCACTGCCTACGCTGTTAGATTTTCTTGCAGCCTGCTTTCTGCCATTTGGTTAGTGTGGGTTGAGCTTCAGGCAGCTGACTGGAACGTGTTGATCTGCTGGGCCTTGAAAACTTAAACTGGGCCTACCTTTTCTGAGTTATCCGACTACTCATACTATAAGGCACTTGTAGTTGTACAGAAATCAAGGTTTACTAGTAGGATGCTTCAGATTTTCTTTGGATTATGACTGCATTGGGGGGAAGCCCAACAATCACTGGCCAGGCCAACTTACCCCAAGACCAAAGCAGTTCTGATCAGAACAGATATCACTACCATGTGCTACATAAACAAGCAAGCTGACACCGGAGCCATAAAACTGTGCACAAAGGCAGTAAGGATCTTGAATTTGGCATAGTACCTAAACACAGAAATCACTGCTATACATCTACCAGGAGAGGACAATGTCCTGGCAGATTCACTAAGCAGGACAAGTCATGCAAACCATGAGTGATCACTAGAGCACCAGGTGGTTCAGACTTTATTCAAGAGATAGGGTGTACCAGAGGTGGACTTGCTTGCTTCATAGGACAATCACAAGTTACTACTGTTCTGCTGCAGGCCTTCCCACAGGAGACTCTACCCCATGATGTGTTGACTCTCAGTTGGGAGGAAAAGTTCCTCCATGTATTTCCTCCATTCATTCTAATTCACATCATATTCTGGAAACTGAGGAAGGAGTCAGCAACAATGATTATGGTAGCACCAGATTGGGCAAGACAGCCATGGTTCTTTCCTACCGGCCCTGCCAGGCAGGAACCCCATCTCTCTCCCCATGAGACACAACCTTCTGACTCTGTCTCAGGGCAGGGTAGAATTTCCAAACTTCAGAACACTGAGACTGAAAACTTGACTGTTGAAGACCTAGAATATTCTTGCATGAACCTGTCAAGCAGAGTACCGAATATTTTTAAGGCTTCAAGAAAACAGTTCACAAGAAAATCCTATTCCTTAAGATGGAAAAGATTAATAAAGTTTACTTATTTAAAAAAGGGAAAGATTTTCAGTTTGATGCTGATATAAAAGAGTTGCTTCCATGGAACACAATTTAAAACAGTTGTTCTGGATAACAGCGCATCTTAGAACAAGTGGTTTAATGCCTTCATCATTGAAAGTCCACCTGGTGGCAGTATCAGCCTTCACATCTGCAGGGAAGCCAAAATTTCTAACCTCATACCCTATATTCAAAAAATTATTTAATGGCCTCTTTCACCTGCAGCCTTCAGTTAGGGAACCTGCCCCACCCTGGGACCTAAATATATGATTGACACAACTACTGTATGCCCTTTTTGAACCTATGGCTTCTGTAGGCCTCAGTTTTTTTTTTGTTTTATCTATTTATGCACCTCCTCACTGGCACCCCGGCCAGCCACTCCTTCAGAGCACCAAGGCCCATCCATGCTGCCACCCCAACCTGCCCCATCATCTCCCAATCCTGTCTTGCAACCTACCGGTGTAACCTGACATTTCCCTATGTCGGGAGGTTCCCTTTCCTTCGAGCGGGAAGTGCTGGCAGGCACAACTACGAATCCCCAGAGGCCGCCACCAGGTCAGGTCAGGCTATCTGGGGTGTTGTGGTGGTGCGGACTGAGGGCTCATCATCCGATCGGCAAGGGGCCCGTTTTCACATTTTCTTGGCCCGCCCCACACAGTAGCCTGCATAAGGATGGTGTCCTGGAGTGGGGATGTACAGGAGGGCATGTCAAGGCTTCACGCCCCCAAGCTCATCCCCAATTCACCTCCAGGAGCCCAGGTTCAACCCACCCCCCCCCTGGGAGGGAAGCATCCAATGAATGGTTGAGAATCCCCTCCTTGCTGGTCACCGCTCCTGGTACCCAAGCTCGGGGTGTGAACCTGGGTTGCCAGTGTGCCAAGCAAACACCATTGCTCAGTGCCACAGAGCTAGCTAGGTCTCAGGTTTTTGAGATGGAAGACATTCTTCCTTATAACTATGACCTCTACCAGAAGAATCAGTGAACTCCAAGTGCTGTGCACAGAGCCTAACTACATCATCATGCACAAAGACAAGGTTGTTCTGAAGATAAACAGGAAGATCCTCCCTAAAATGGTGCCTGAATTTCACCTTAACCAAGCAGTTATTCTACCTGTGCTTTTTCCATCTCAATCAAGTCCAGGTGAACAAACATTTCACTAGTGGAGGTCAAGACAGCAATCAGTTACTGTCTTAGCGGAACAAAAGATAAACGATTCAACAAAAGCCAGCTGTTAACTATGAAGAGGCTGGCAAAGGCAAACCCACTGCAAGAAAGACCATCTCAAGGTGGTTGGTCTGCTGTGAAAAAGCAGGTAAGCAGCCTCCCTTAGGACTTAAAGCACATTCCACAAGGAGCATACTAGCCTCAGTGGCAGTCTCAAGAAGCATCCCTCTGGCAGATATCTGCAAAGCAGCTACCTGGAAAACTATACACACTTTCACTAGGCACTACTATCTGGACATTCTCTGCAGAAGAGATGCTAGGTTTAGGACAGCTGGCTTACCAAACCTTTTTTCCTAAATGGGTTCCAGTCTTCCAAGCCTCTAAAGGTACTGCTATGAAGTGTACATTTTTTGTATGGCATCACTATTAGACACATGTTGTTAGAAAAAAAATGACTTACTGCAGCAATGATGTTTCTTCTAATGGGTCCACTAGTGAGCCAATTCAGTTCCATCCCATCCCGACCTCCTTTTCTGGAACCTAATCAGAAAAAAGTTCCTAAATATAATAAAGGTTTAAATATTCTTTTCTGCTGGAGCACATGGATATATTTATGCACTTTTTTAAATATGACTTTTAAAATATTTATGATATGCTTACTAGTTTTGCTATATAACTTTCCATAAGCATTGCAGTTTAGTTAGTACTGCTATCTTCTGCTCTTCAGCACTAATCTGACAGAACACTAGAGGGAGCACCCACACACAGCAAAAGTTGAATACAGCTGTGATTCCATGGCATCATCTATAAACTGAGGCAACATCTCTGAGTAGAAATGATGGATTCTTTGTATTGGCTCCCTATTGGATCCATTAGAAGAAACATCATTACAATGGTGAGTATTTTTTTAACTTCTACTTTTAAAGCCTACTGCACCCCTCCACCAACCTCCATAGGCAATGCCAGTCTCATTTAGTCTGTGCTAATCTCAACTGATCCCTTATTTTCCTTGCACACTACTTTGGTCCTCAACCTTTGGGTCTAAAATTACTTATATAAATGTAATCACATATATGAGCCACTCTGTATTTCCTGTGCTATATACTTAACTACATAGTATCTGTTTACATTTTTGCTGTTATTGCATATACTTGCTTTATATGTTGCACTGCAGTTTTCTTTACTTGTTTGCATCTTATATATATATGCCTGGTGTGGGCTAACTCAGATTGGCTAGCAGGGTAGTCTTGGGACATTATGATTAACACAATGTATGGCTAACCCACATGAGCACTGAAGATGCAAAACAAACAGTGGGTTCTGCCAGGAGCCAGAAATAAGCATATTACTTAAGTGATTGACAGCTTCATGGAGGTCCATGGAGACCAAGCCCTGATAATGATACATGCTGGAACAAATGACAGCAGTGGCAAGAAAGATGATCAAATTATGAGCAACTTCATGAACCTAGAATACAAGATTAAAGAGAAAAATGCAGAAGCCATCTTCATTCCAGATATATAACTTTCAGTTCAGTTTGCAGATGAAGGACATAAAGCAAGGATTCAATGGATAAGTGCTTAGATCAGATGTTAGTACAAGGAAGACTAACTCACATTCCTTAGAAACTAGACAAGATCTCTTCTGGAAAGATGGATAACACCTGAATCAATAAGGAACAAGCTGTTGGAGGAACCAGATCAACACAATAATAGAGATACGTTAAACAGATCATAGGGAAGGAAGGGATACTGGAAGATTATTGTGAAGTCAAGAACAGGGAGACAAATACGAATGAAGAAACTATGGTTGGACAAGCTACTGTAATTCAGAGAAGGCGACTTGCAAGACAAGTAAGACAACATGAGAGGCTGAGAAGTGGAACAAAAATAAACTAAACAGCAACTGAAGGTGTATGCACACTAATATAAGAAGCATGAGAAACATACTAGTTGAACTAGAAACATTGATCACCATGGAAAAATTGGACATAACTGAAATAAAATAGATATGGTGGGTCAACAATGACCTGTAGAAAGCAAATAGACAATGAGAAACAGTAGTGACTCTAGCCTCTGTTAGTTACCATGGCGGGGGGAGGGCTTAACAACTGGAAGCCATGGCACCAGTACAAAGTGCACTTATTGCTCCTATAAGAATAGCTATCCACCACATGGGTCACCACCTGGGGCACAGCACATGCCCTGGTGTACCCTGATGCAAAGCCACCACTAACGACTAACTACATGGAATGGCTAGAACAGGCAAGAAAAAAGGGGCTAGCAATATATGTCAAAAGCCAATTACTAGTGCCATCTGGTGGCCCGGTGGCAGTACATTGGGGAGACCTGGATTTAGAACCAAACTTAGGGGGTCAGAATCTGGGTGGCCAACTGGGAGGGACACTGCCAATGGAAATGCATCCAAACATAATAGAGTCTAGTGGCACATTCCAGTGTTACTAGGACCCCTAATGGTGGATAGGGAATTTGCTCCTCCATTGGGGAAGCTGCGTGTATGCAGGTTGATCCAATGAGGTCTTGTGTTCCCCTGTGGGGTGGTAGGAGAGAGTAGGGGGAGAAACCATTGCTGTCAGAATGACAGCCATTAGCACACCAGGCTCTCCCACGGGGATCTTTGCTAGCAGCAGTGATAGGAGGAATGGTTGAGGGAGCTGGATGACCACTACAGTGACAGCTCAACTGTGTTAGGAGGACAGGCTATGGGAGTAAAAAGCAAAAGAAAAAATTGCAGGTAACTGACGTACAGGATCTGAAAATGGATGAGACTGAGACACTGGCTGAGATTCTCAAATGGAAGAGGAAACATTGTTACTGCTGAATTATGTTACAGACTGCTAGACTAGATGGAGAGCCAGGACAATAAACTTCGTGAGGCAATCTAAAAATCAATTTCCATAGGAAGTATGTTTCTCCTGGGAGAGTTCAACTACCCAGGCATAGACTAGGAGGAGGGAAATGTTAAGGCCAGGCAAAGCCAATTTTTGGATATTAAGGAAGACTGCAATATGATACAGTGTGTCAAGGGTAAGACTAGGCTGCAAGCAACATTGGATCTGATTTTTAGAAATAAGTATAATTTGATTAGACATGTGAAAATTGGGTAGACGCTAGGAAACAGTGACCATAACAGCATGAATGAGGTTTATGAGGCTGTCCAGAATTCCTCAGTCGCTGGACTGGATCCTTTTTTTAAATGTGTTCTGGTTCTAATTCTCCTCCTCTCACACACCAGTGCTCACTCTGTACTAACTTCTTTCTTCCCTTTCCCAGTCACCAATTTCTAATAAATAAATAAATGGACAACAAAGGGAAGGCAGTTTTGCTTAGAGGTTAGAGCAAAGATCTGTGAATCTGGAAACTCAGGTTTAAATTCCACCACTGTCCCATACTCACTGTGTGACCCTGAACAAGTCATGTAATTTTCTCTGTTAACCTCCCTGTAATCTCTCTCTCTAACCTGTCTCAATGCTATTTGAATTGCCCTGTGAGCCAAGTGTAAGCAGCATTTTCATGCACTAGATGTTGGAGCTGTGGAGTAGTGAAATGCTTCTATTATAAAAGACAATGAATTTAACCAGGATTCAAAACATTATGTTCAATGCTGCAGGAGTTTTTTTCAAGAAGATAAATTGTATAATGTAGCTTTTTCAGGCTGTTGCAGAATTGGTTTAAAAAAATTAGCCACTTTTTGGGTGGGGGGAAATGGCTAGTTTTGTAGCACACCCATGCCAAGTGTTATTATTGTGCTATCCCAATCATAGCCCAATGCAGCATGTGCAGTAGCTCACAAAGGAGGTCCTCGATGATTCCAAGAATTCTGCCCATGTGGCAAGTTACACTTTTTTAGGCTGGATGATGACTGCTTCAGTTGTGGTTTGGATCATGTCATGTTGCAGCATATTGCTGGCCAGATAAGGAAGATGCCTTAACAAGGCATGTCATCTACTGACCTCTGCTCCGCGCCTCTCACATACCTGTGATGTCTACAAGCAAGCAAACTGGCTCCAACTCCCCGTCAGACTCAAGTACTAGACCTGTATGCTAGCAAAAGGGATTACCTTAAATCTCCTACCCTCAAGGGTTCAGTCCTCATAGGCCCCCACTGCGGTCCCGCCTAACCAGAAGCTCAGAATATCTTACTGTTTCTGTTCCACACTGCGGCACTACCCAAGGACAATGCTCCTTTACATACAGAGCTTCATCCTGGTATAGCTTGCTTCCACGTGCTGTTACCAACGACACTACCCTGGGCACTTTCAAGTGCAACCTGCGTCAACACCTTGTCACAATTGCCTCCTGTGAATGTTTCTCCTAACTAAACTTACTCTCCTTATCTCTAATTCCCCCCAAGTCCCTCCCACCTTTACCCCCCACTATCTCCTATCTTCTCCCTTTTTATTTCCCCACTATTATCTACATTCTCTCCCCATAGCTTCCTCTACATGTATCTACCATCTCTCCTAGCAGTTTCTAATTTATTCTAGTGAACCATATTACAACTGTTTTTTTACTGTACATATGTTCTTGAATAATATACACAAATTACTGTAACTTAACATACATACTGTGAATCATTGTACATATTACAGTAATTCCATATGAAACCTTTAATGTATCTGACAAAGCCTATGGCTGCTTGAAACCACTGTACTTGTTATTGTCCTCACTATGTTCTGTATTGTTTCCCTGATGTGGAACCTTTGTAAAAGAGCCTTGGCTCAAAGATGTCTTCCGAAATAATAATAAATAAAATAAAAAATAAAATGCAGCAGACACAGCAGCCACTATCTTCAAAGGAACCTGTATGCAGCAGTAGAGTACTTTCTAAGTGGTAGAAATGCTGTATCAGACTTAGCTGCTGACTCAGATGTGATTGAGGAATACCAGGCATAGCTGGGGATTTCACATGGTGTTTTAGGGGTATTTTTTTTTCAATATGAGTGTTCTTTGACTTTTTCTTTAACATTCTATTAATCCTGCCACTTGGTGCATCTTGACTCACCAATACAAACATAGCTAAAAGGTCTCTGTGGCCCCTACTTGAAGTCTGTGCAGGCCCACCACCTGCTGCAGGAATTGGTCATCCTGGGCTTCTGTGACTGAAAGAAACGTCTAGTAAAAGAGGGGTAGAGCACCCCTCTCATAGCAGCATAGTGGTTTGCAGTGACATGGGGCATCCTCTAGTTGGGTCACTCACTTTTTCCTCAATAGCTTTCTCCCTGTGGACCCTCCATCCTTGATAGGGCCCAAATCCTCCCCACCCACACCCTTCCCATAAGATGGTTTCTTGCAGCACTAAACTTCCTAGAGTACCAGAGGCAGTCTTATGGTAGAAGTTCCCGGTAGCCCCATCCAGAGAAGGACAGCATTTTTGTGGGATTCTGTCTTTATTTTGTTTCACTACGTTGTTCTGGGTTCCAGCAGGACATGAATCAAGAATACTGGCATGTCTACTCAACCACTACGTTTTCTGGTAGGTCCATGTGTTTTTTTTTTTTGGTAAAGTCAGATGGAGCATCCTTGTTTTTATGAGAGGTTGACCTCCTCCATGGGGTTGGGGGGCATGTCTTGCTCCGGTTCCCATGTATTTCCTCCTCTTTCTTCACCTCCGTTTCCATTCCTGAGTCCAACCCATCTCTACCATTTCCCAGCTTATTTTCTCACTGGGCATATTAATCCAGGGTGTACCGTCAGCATCCCCCTCTTCACTGGCCTCAAATTCTGTATCTGAAAACTGTCATGTTTGCCTGTTTTAATGTTATATATATGTGTGTGTGTGTGTGTGTGTGTTTTGTACCTTACAGTCCCGTCATCATTAATATCTGCAACATCTTTTTTCTATTAAGTACTGCAGCTGATATTTTTCTCTCTGACCCATATTTATTATCTTCATTTGAGTATGAACATTTTGGGTGGCAATATCTTTCTGATGCTGCTTATATTTTTGACAAACTTCTTGATTCAGCATTATCAGTCACCTGCTATATCAACTGGTCCATTAAAGGTTTCCACACTCTGCTGATTTTCTTTAGAGAGTTTTCTTTTCTTCTTACGGTACATTATAATTTTTATATTGGGGTTTTCTAAAATTTTCAAATATTACAATCATTCTGAAATCTCAACTAAATCCCCCCCTCTTTGTCCTAGCTTTTGAGTCATGACCCTCCAGAGCCAGCCTAGCACGAGCACAAACTTGAGGATTGCAAGTCCTGCCCCCCACCTGCTCTCTGTTTTTAGCACTAATGAACTTGACATTATTTTCTGTTGGTTCATTGCCTAGCAAAGCACTTTGTGATAGATTGACAGATGTTGCCTTAAGATTATTTAGTCTGAGCTCTTAAGCGCCAGTTCTTAGTTTGAATTTTGCTAGTCTGCAAAAACTGTCCCTTCGAGCATAAACTTCAGCCAAATATCCCTATTCATATTTATTTTCTGCCGTACTTTAACTTTGCCCTAAGAATATAAAGCCCTTGCTGCACATTTAGTGATTCGAATTCAACTCACTTTATCGGTAAATCTACTGCTAGTTCAAACAGAAGACTAGGTTGTTTCAGGAGTGTACTGTGGAGGAAACTGGTGAGCAATCCTATGACCCACAGGGAATTAATTTAATTATTAAAGAAATACGAGGCATTTCAAACCAACTTTAAAGTAAATTGCAGTAACATACTTCTGCTTGCTTGCTACCCCCCCCTCGCATACCATTTCCTATAAATACCTTCTGTTTGTCCTCTTTCCTCAGCTCCCCCGGTGATAGCTATGCTGGTGGTCATGTGGGCTCACAGAGCCACCCTCCCCCCGAGCAAAAGTAATAAAGAAATAAAGGAAGCTCTCTACTGGTGGTCATGAGGCCATACGGAGCTGCCCTCCCCTCAAAGCCGAAATGAAGGTATGAAAAAAGGCAGCGAGGCACATCAGTTTTACTCCACTGTGTCTCTGAGGACTGTGTTTCTCCCCTCTGATGCTTTGCATCAGCTGTCTCACCGCCCCCACTACCACCCTTGGTGAGCAACTCACTATAAAGACTGTATCAGGTGACATTTTTAACCAATCACCCTACTTTCCCATTTGCAGCCTATCAGTTCTCACCACTAGTGGCCATTACAGCTAACTGTTGCACTAAATCCCCCCTTCTAGAAATGCCATGCTGCACATAGCCTATAAATCTATTTTAGGGATAGCCCTTCTTGCCATACTAGCAACCCTCCCACCCTTGCTCCTCCCTAAATCACAGCTTGGTCTCCCAGTAATCACTTCACAAAACACTCACCCTAGTCCCTGCTCCTCCTCCTTGATTGGACAGTACCCTCTCAGGCCTCACTGTTCCTGGATTCCTGGTCTGTCCATCCTCCCCCCATCTTTTTATGCTGGGCTGTCAGTGCTGAAACTTCACATGTCGAGTTATTTCACACAGCCCCCCCCCCAGACTCCCTCTGCCCACCGTAGGCACAAAAATATTCTGACAAACTCAAAACTGGTACTAACTTTAGTACTCCTCCTCTCAGGTGACATCGAGCTAAACCCCGGACCAGCCATCCGCACTAGCCACAATCCATCCCCCACTGGCCAACTACCCAGAGGCCTAAAAATAGCCCACCTAAATATACGCAGCCTCCTACAAAAAATGCCCTTACTACAACCACTAGCTTTATCATTATGTCCTGATATCCTGATTATCACTGAGACCTGGCTGAAACCACATAACCTGGATGCAGAAGTTGCTATTCTTGGTTACTCTATCACTCATCATGACCACCTGGGCACCAAGAGAGGTGGCGGTATAGCCATTTACATATCATCCCTGGTAAATTTCTCACTGGTCTCACTATCCGCTCTCCCGGAAACCATCTATACCTCACTAATAAAAATCTCCTTACCCCACTCAATCCCCATATTTATAGCAGGCTCCTATTGTTCCCCAGACTCCCAATAAAACTCAGTCACAGCGCACCTGTACACCCTAAAAACCATTACTTCAGGAGGGGAGCTCCACATCCTTGGTGATTTTAACTGAACTGGCTCTCTAGTACCAGCACCAAGCTCCGAATCCATTTGCCAACATTAAATCTGTCTCAACTGATCACTGAGCCCACGCGTCTAAACCACAAAACTCAGAACCACTCCCTGCTGGATTGGGCCCTCACTTCTCACCCACACAGGATAATAGCCTCTGGCCTCCTACCAGACTCCCTGAGCGATCACCATATGATATACGTACTAAGAAAAATATTTAAAGCCAAGTCACCCCCACCAAAAACTCTCCTTATCGGGTCATATAAATCCCTTAACCTAGATGGTCTCCTAAATGTCTTAGCAAACTTGGACTGGTCTTACATCCTCAGGGCCACCTCCATGGATTCTGCCCTAGACTTCTTTAAGTCAAAATGTCTTGCTGTCTGGGACCACTATGCCCCACTCAAAAAAGCTGAAGTAAGGGGATCACATCTGTCATGGATCACTGCTGACCTCATGGACCACCTCCACACCAGGGACCAGGCATGGAAAGCCTATAAATCATTGGGACGCACGCTGATCGCCTACACTATCGAATGCTTAGAAATGCCTGCACCAGGCTTATCTGTCAGGCAAAAGCCCACTACTTCACATCATCCTTCCAAAAAAATCTAAATCATCCAGCCAAGTTTTGGAGGTCGATCAAATCACTCTTCTCCCCTCCCACCCAGACCCCTACACCCCTGCCCTAGATGTAGGCAGCTCTACCATAGGAGAACCGCATGCAGTTGCCATGGTTTTCAACACAGTGTTCACTAGCAGTGGGTCCCCTCACTACTCTAACCCACCAACCGGTACACACCACTCGACATCCACATCCCTACCCACTCAAACCCCTTACCCGGCTTTCTCCTTCTTCCTGGTTACTCCATCCAAAGCACTCAAAGCCCTGCTTGCTCTCAATCCCTCTAAGGGTAAATGTCCATCAGGTTTGGATACCAAAATGCTCTACCTTTCTGCCCCAGCAATCACCATGCCTCTAGTGTCCCTTTTCAATCTCTCCTTCACTACAGCCTCTATGCCCTCAGACTGAAAGCATGCCACAGTCATCCCCCTCCATAAAGGCAGCGACCCATCCTCCCCTGGTAACTATTGCCCCATCTCCCTCCTACTCATTCTAGCCAAAATCCAGGAACATCTAGTCCTCTTGCAACGTACTGCCTTCCTTGACTCCTCCTCCTTCTTTACTCCAAACCAGTTGGGTTTAAGAAAATCCTACTCACTGACTCCATCCTGACAGGTATGGACAAAAGTCACATCACATCAGCCATTTTCATTGACCTAGCTAAGGCTTTCGACACAGTCTCACATACCCTTCTTCTGTCGAAACTCTCCAACACAGGTCTCTCCAGTGCAGCCACCAACTGGTTCAAATCATACCTGGCAGACAGGTCCCAATCAGTAAGAATTGGTGCCTACACCTCCAACCCTCTCCCTGTCACCGTTGGTGTCCCCCAAGGCTCTGTCCTTGGCCAAATCTTATTCTCCATTTTCCTCAATGACCTGCCATCAACCTGCCTGCATACAGCCATTCACATATACGCAGATGATACAGTACTGTATACCTCAGGCCACTCCCCACTGGAAGTAGTATCCAGACTCCAGCAAGATTTCACCGAAGTTCAGCTCTGGTTTCACACAAATCAGCTTATTCTAAATGCCAAGAAAACGGTCTCCTTAACCTTCGGCATGAGACAGAAACTCTCCCACCTCCCTGCCTCCTCCACCTTCAAAACCCTTGATGGTACCCCTATAGAAGTTTGTACTTCCTTCAGATACTTAAGGGTCTGGCTGGACCAACACCTTGGCTTTTCTACTCACATCGAAGCAGCCCACAAAAAACTGCACCCCAGGCTGGGCGCATTATACCGGAACCGTAGCTGCATTCCTCTGCTAGCCTACAAAGAGATACTGCAGAAAATGATCCTCCCTATTTTTAACTATGGGTATGTAGTATACAGTGCTGCCCCTAAATCCACCCTGGCTAGACTGGATTCTCTTTTTTAACTCCTTCTGTCATTTCGCGCTGGACTGTCCACCCTCCACCCACCACTGTGATCTCTACCGGTCCCTTACCCTCCCCTCACTTTTCAACAGGCGCCAGTACCACTGTAATAGACTCACAGCCACATTCTGGTCCCAGTTACTGCTCTCCTACCTCACCTGTACCCTAACTGCTCAAACACCGTCTACATACTCACTCAGGAATTTCGACTCCCGGCTCCTACAAATCCCGTACATTGCGACCTCTGCCAGCCAGTAGGCTTTTAGACCCCCTTTGAAGGCATACAGCCGAAGCGCAGGGGTCTGGACTTGCCATTTGGATTAAAATCACTTGCAGTATATTTCTCTGTGTCCTGGAGTGCTCATTACCTTGGCTTTTTTGTGGCTTTTAGAGCCCAACTACCAAAACCATGGCACTCCCTGCCTGCGGACATCCGGCATGCCCCCCTCCTCTCGGCAACAAATCTCCCTACTTAAAGGGCAAGTCCCCACCAACTGCTCATGCTGGCTAGACTCACACTAGAATGGGCCAGCTCACCAGCTGCACAACTATGGTTTCACTCAAAATGCTTAACTCTGTCCCAGTTAGTTGTCAGTGCTCTTTCTACTAATTACTGCCTGTTGCTTGCTGTGTGCATACTGTTTATATTCCTGTATATATCTTTAGTATCTTTTGTATATAACCTATGAATGTTCGATATTCTGTATTTTGTACCTCTGTATTTCATTTGTATGTATATCCCGTCCCCAACAACCCCCAGGATGCATCTGGAATTGAGCAGTAGTCTGCTCAGTATGCCTTTCCTGGTAAAACTTTTAAATAAATAAATAAAGATGCTATATAAAATTATATTGTATTGCATGAAATAGACATTATACTGTATAAAAATAAATAGGGAGATGGTGTGGTCTAGTGGTTAGAGCACCTGTTGGGGACCAGGAGATCACCAGTTCAAACCCCATCAGAGTCAAATACTCACTGTGTGACCTTGAGCAAATCAATTAACTCCTCAGTGCTCCAGTCCATCCAACTGAGGAAATGAGTAGAAGCAGGACCCCACTGGAAATGAAATGATACATCTCAGCCATGCTATCCTGGGTAAATAAGTTGTGAAAAATATTAAGAAAAGGAGCATCCTATGTTGTGCAGGTGTAAGCCTTATTAGAAATCAGTAGAAATGGTCTGCACTAGGAGAAACTGGTTGGTGCTAGAGGGAGGCCGCCAGCCATATACAATACAAACAAAAGGTACTCTGGACTACTGAAGAAACAGCATCAAAATCCAAAGTATCAGCAAAATAGCAATGTATCATGGCAGGAAAGTGCCTGTGAAGAGTGCAGAGTACATTTTATTTGTGTGCCTTATTAGGACTTGCTCTGCCAGCTGTATAGAACACAGACGGTGGGATGCACAGGCTGATGGGATCACTGAACAAAATGGCATGCAAGGTTTGCAGACTACTAAACTTAGCCTCGGAAAGAAATAAAATATTGTTGCAAAATTGGCAATATTGTGCTTGCAATGAAACACAGTGAACTGTCCCCAACCCCCCATTGATATAAGTTAATGAAGCAGAAAAGCTGAGAATAAACCTTTAAAAAATTGTCCTGTCACCCCATAATTATAGCTCTGTCAAGAACTCTTGGTGTTGGTTTACCAACTGATACAAAATTGCTTTTAGTTATCTTAAGTTCATTAGATTTCACCCGAATCTTCCCATTCTAGAGCTCTCAAAAACAAGACTGTTTCCTGAACAGTCTCACCACAGAGCAAGACTTACATAATAATCAATTGGATGCTTGATAGAAAAAGCATGGGAAGTGTTTCTTTTTTAATTGTTTTTTCCTCTTTTTGTCATTTATAACCCTGTCCCTAATCCTGATGATAGAGTTACCACAGCTGCATCCTTCCTCCAGCTGTGACGGTGGGCAAACAGTTCCCTTCACCACTGACACCAATGCTGTTCCTTGTTTGGACAGCAGGAAGAGTATAAACACTGGGTGACTGGCAATGTCCCTGCCTTAGAAATAAGACCCTCACCTTTTTGATTGTCCTGGTTCCCAGCTAGTTTCAGGGTGGAGTGCTGGGGCTCACATGTGAACTTCAGTTTCTCAGGCAGTGTTACTCAAAGGAGAATTGCGCTAAACCTGTAAGCCATTTTCCCCAGTAGCAGCTGTTTTTTCAAGTACTGTCCCCAATTCTGTTATTGTTCTTTCTATGTGGGTATTTTTAGTAAACACAGTGGGTGTTTTTGATTTACACTGTGATGTTAAGTACCATTTTGGAACTGTATGATGTACTTTATATCCCTGTCAGTCACAGTTATATTACAGTACGTGGATTCATTGTGCCAACTAAGGAAGAGCTTAGCAACAGAGATAAACTACATTGTACCTTTTTAAAATGATACTTACTACGTTTCTGTAACTCAGGAACACCCACTAGGATAACTAAAAAGCCCATAGACATGAAACAGCAGCAACATTGAAACCAATGTTAAAAACTCAGCTTTTACAGGGGAAAATGACATACAAGTTCAGCACAGTTCTCCTTAAATATTCATTCCCCTCCCCCAATGATACTAAAACTAAACAGATAACCCAAATCAGATTGCACTGTCACTATCCTGTCTGATTTGGGTGAATAATAAGGCAGCAGATCTGACTGAAACCAATTCACTTTCTAAAACCACTGGAGAGGAAATGGATTCTATTTATACAACCCTTGTTATGATATCACTATTTATTGCCTTAGGCATGACTTTGATGTCACTAGTGCAGGGCTGTATCTGTTTGCCCAAGCCAGAACAGCAGGTTGATTGTGAGAAGGAAAGCTTATGTTAAAGCATCAATATCTTAATAATTAACACGACTGGGAAAGACAAGACCCAAGAATATATTTACGTGCATCTGTAGTTTTGTTTGAAAGATTCCAAATTCCAAATGGGCCCTCCATCTACAGAGGATACAAATATTGGGCTCTAGGCACTAACGTGTTCTGGGTACACATGAGAGGCGCATACCCAATATGCGCAGCTCTGCACCCACTGACAAGCACACACCATCCAGCATTCATTATCACCAGTTGCCTGTCTGTGGGCTTGCCCCCTGGCACACAGCTGTGTGGGGGCAGATCATGGGACACAGGTGGACATCCAGTGGGAATCCTGTCTTGGGTCCTGAAGTGGATCCCCTGGTGCACACAAGCAGGGGATCCTGAGAATGCACAGGACCTTTGTTTTAAAAGTATGGGCGAGTTCTCAACTGAACTGTCCCCAGCTTTCCCTCTCAGCCTGATGGGCTGAGGCAGCAGGGCTGAGGGTGTTCCTGTCCTGCTGCAGCTGGCAGTTGTCTGTCACGGGGGGTATGTAGCCTTTATGGGAGGGTTTTCCCTGTCATATCTTATGCCCCTCGTGCCCAGCACTCTGTGCCTTAATGAATGCCGTGGAGTGTGGGCATGCCCCTGATGCTCCCCCCCAGACTGCTTGTGGTGCATGGCTATGTGGGTGGTTGGTGGACTGAGTACACAAGAAGTTCCCGCACCTGTTGTGAATGTCACTGGGGGTCCTCATTCCAACTTAGGGTTGCCTATGCACCTCCACATAGGCAACTCACACGTTTGTGCATAGGGCCCATTAAAAGTAAGAAGATGACAAAATATTTGATTTACTACCTAAAATACAATGCAATAATTATTAAAATAAACTTTCAGCTGTCAATCAAAGTAATTGCCTTGAGATCTTTGGTTTTAAGGGAGAAAGATGATGGAAAGCAGTGAAGGATATTGTGCTTTGATTGGTTCTTTCTATGTAAATCAAGTGTAGCCATGGGTAGGGGCCCTTTAGGGGGCAGAAGCTGATGGGGCAGTGGTAAGGTACATCATTTTTATGAAAGGAAAAGTTCCAAGGCCATTCAGGTGGCATACATGGTAATGTTCTCACATCAGACAGCTACTTCTCTCTTATAATTCACTTGCAGAACAAATTTTCATAACTGTTTTTTTATGGTTATGGTGGTGGTGGTGTGGTCTGCTTGCTGCCTGTGCATCAGTATTACATTTTTACAGTGGTGTGCATGACGTGCAGCCACTTCTGGTAGATGTTTAAGGAAAGAGAATGGCTCTGCTGCCCTACCTGGAATGATCAACTGGCAGTGAGTAGTTTAGATAGGCTGGAAACTGCCTTGCAGATGTTCTGGGCTTAACCCCAGAAGAGGCAGAGCTTGCGACATGGCCACAGAATGTGAGTGATGGAGCCTACACTTGATAGACTTCTCCAACAGTTGTTTGCCATGAAACTCCATTTATACACAGTAGTTTGAAAAGCTCTGATGTTACAAGGGTCTCTTTAAAAAATGTAGTACAGTATATAGACACTTTCCAGTTTCTGTTTCAAGTATTTTCAGTATATTCTTTCCTGTTTTCTTTACATTAAGATAACAATAAGATAACTGTCCCATAGATCTCATCTGCTCTGGTTGTTTTTCCACACCTGCCATCAAAGTCTCCTGATTGTGACATCATACTCTGTCATAAACAGGAATATGATGTCAGATGTGGTAATGAACTGTTTGGGCAGCTAACTGCATAATAAAGCATAAGCCCTACATCTGCCCCTCCACAATCATGGAAATTAGTCATCACTGAAGTGACACAGCAGAAAAACTGCACAATTGTCTGGGCCAGCTTGGTGGTGTACTGCACCCGGAACCTACTTAATGTTTCAGGAACAGCACCAGGCAAAGGTTTGATTCCCATTGCATCACACCTTTCACTTTTTTTTTTCTCCAAACTCTATTTTTTCCTTCCCTACTGGAGCTCCACCAAACTCTCTCTCTGGCAACCACCCAGACCAGGACTCTACCCCCCTGCATGACTCTGACTTATCTCCTCTCCTCTCCCTTCAGCACCACGAATCCCTCAGGTCTACCCTCCAGGGATGGGCCACCCCTGCCCAGGGTGCTCTTTCTCATAGGGTTGAAACCGGGCCAGGGAGGAGGTGGGGTGAGGAGACAGTCGTGCGTGACTACTGGGAGTGTGGTCATTGGGTGGGAGGTGCCTTCACCTATAGGAGGGAGGAGGGAGGTATTTTTCTTAGTTTCCACCCCTGTGGAGCCCGGCTGCCAAGGCAACACATGCCACAGCTCCACCCCCTGGCATACGCCATGACGCTCTTTCAGCTACCCCCAGCCTCCACCAGAGGTCACTTATTGAGCGTTCATCACCCCAGCCCACCCCAGGAAAAAAAAGCTGTCCTCCAGACACTCAATCTCTTCCCCCCCACTGACCCTCGGCCGCCCAGGTCTGTTCCCAGACCTGCGTTGCCGGTGTGGAGTGAGGTGTGGCATCCAGTGCCTCAACCCTCTGCAACACCGGGCCAGCCACCTTTCACTTTTGTAAACATAGTCCACGACTGCAGCATAACTTACCATGTTGATCCACAGTGGCGTGGAGTTGGAACAGTAAATCAGCCTGAGAAATAAACTCCAACAACAAAGGTGTGCTGACATAACGGTGACATGGTTGTTTCCCAAATAAGCCTTCTGCGTTACATGTAGACAAGTAGCCAAAGATGATGAAACCTTGGGGGGTAGTAATCCTGTTCTCATATTACTAGATATTGTTATAAAGAACATGGGGAAACTAACTACAGAAAATTTATGAAATGTAACCTGAAATGTGTCAAAATGTTATTTTAGTTCCAAGCATTCCTTGAGCTATCAGGAGCTCTTTAACTGGAGTTCCATGTTCCTGATGCATCACCATGAGCTAGGTAAAATGACTTTTAGTGTCCCTCACCCCTTGCAGAGGTGGTACCGGGTCAGTATAGCACTGCTGAAACAGTGCAGCAGTAACCGCACAGTGCAAAGCTCAGAATGATTTAGAGCGGCAGGGGTATAATAGCAGTAGTGAACTACAACTACCCCTGTCACTGACTGCAGACTGGAGGAAGGGTGGAAGAAGTCTCAGGTGTTGTGCCTGGTTGAGCCGCTCCCATGGTGGAGCGGCTAAGGCATAAGCACATGACCCAGTATAGACCTGGGGATCAGGGTTTGATTCCTTTTTGCCTGATAGTTTTTTATAAATTGTTTGTTGCCAGAAACAAAGATCCCCCCTCCCGAGTTTCCCCTTATCCCCTTGGTTCACACCCCCTCGGAGTTAGATATTTTAGTTTCGGGGGTGTGGGGAGTGGGGGGGTAGAGCTCCCATGCAAAACCAAAAAAACTATCAATTTGTCCAATTAATTTGTGTGGTGTGCACTATTTTTGTTTCAGCCAGTGTTTTCACTGACTGTTTGCGGCAACGCTTGCTGCGCTGTTTTTGGCATGACATTATGTCATTACCCATTACACCAGTATGTCCCTGTAATCACATGCCCCAGTTCACTTTTCCTCTGATCTTTTGAAACTGGGGTCTGGTAATGCATCCATGTGGGGTTTTGTATATCAGGTTCCCAGCTGAGTGAAATGTAGCTGCCCTATTTAAAGTGTCCAAATCACTGGGGATAAGAGCTTATATTGATGACTATGGATGTTACACAAGGAATGTCTCAATTGTAAATATCTTTATGTGTGTTTCTTAGATATGTTGTAGTCAACTTGTACTGTAGATGGGAGAATGAGTGTAATGATTTGGTGGCATGGTCAATTAGACCTCTGAAGTAGGATAACCCTGCTCTAGACAATGCTTTGCCAATAAAATTATTTATTTGTCATTTCTCCAACCAGGATAACCCCAATAGAATGCAGCATTTAGTGCTCATTGGGATCTTAGGGAGGACAATGACAGGCAGCAGTATAACTCAACACAGCAAAAAAGCAGTTACAAACAACATACAGATGTAGGTAAAAATGCAATGTAAAAGCTAATAAGATACAAACTACTTAATTTGTAACAGGATGACATGAGTGGAATAACAATTTGACGTATTATCTCTGGTCAAGTTGGGATTGTCCCAGAGCAGATCAGGGCCTCTTTGATTTGTTCCATAGAGCTCAAGTATAGGAGATCATGTGATGGCTATGCAGCCAGGCAGGGAGACCATGAAAGAAAAGACCAGTGGCAGTGAGATATCACAGAACTGACTCTTCCCACTGAAATCCATTTTGGGCTCTTGGGAATACCACCTGTTGTCATTATCTGGCTATTTGCTTCACCATCAGTACCATATAATGTATTACAAAATGCAAGAGATTAAGTCACCCTCTTGAGCAACTTTGTTAGTTTCTTTAATGCCACACATGGTTTGTTCCCTCCACACAAGAGACTCCCATGACCTTACACATAATGTGAAATATTTGTGGTTGGATTCTAAGCAGTGACGTCATGCCCATAGGGCCCGAGGGGGCATGTGCCCCCCCAATATCTGTGACCAACGCAGAAAAAAACATCTTTTTTTTTATTTTATTTTAATTTGTGGAAGTGACGAAAACAATCAGTGTTTTTTTTAATCTTTGGTGGTGAGGGTGGGGGTGGGGGTCCGATCGGTCGCAAGGGTAACTTTCAAAATGCGTGCTTCATTGCTGTGATTTGTAGTCTATGCTGACAAGACAATCAGCATAAACTGTACCAAATCACTTCTCCTGTTGTTTGTTTCTGTTGTCACTTGAGCAGCCTGCCAGCCAATCACTGCAAAGAAATACCAGGTGAACATCCAATTGGAAAGTGACACAAGGAGTGCGGTAGGTGACAACCATACTGCGTGGCAAATCTATGCATTTTCTAGCACCATCTCAGGATAACAAATTCTCCATTTGTAGGAGTGAGACTGTAAGAGAGAGCGGTTTGCAGAGGAAAGCCTGAGGCTGAGCAGTTTAGCAGCCACCTAGAAAAGGAAGGAACAACAACTCGTCTTGAGTTATGAGCATCAGTTGAATTGAAGGGTTCACTCGCCTCTCTGTAATATTTTAATAATCAGCTCTGACTGAACCAGTGACCCTGCTCACTCAGAAAGACAGAGGGTGAGTGAGTGGGACAGTACAGTGTGTAAGTGTGTACTGTACCCTTCTGAACTGCCTCATGGTCAGAACTTAAAAGGGTGTGCTGGGCTGGGTGGTTGTTTGCCTGGGTGGAGGGTTGTTGTGATGGAACATCAGTCAAGCACCGGTCTGCAAAAATCTACAGAAACACAGCAGTGGCATGGCGGGCATCCAGTTAGAACATCTTGCAGTGCCACTAGCAAGCAAAAGGAGTGGATCATCAGAGCCACTGAGCCAGGGATCACCATCGGGCCGAGCGAGGACCAGGGCCAGGCAGCAGCTGCCGACTAAGTCTTCAAGCCTGGTAAGAATCTAGACTGGACTCATACGCTGAATATTGACAAACTAGTAGTGATTTCTGGCTGGGCAGGGTAGACAGATTCATTATTATTTCTTCTAGTACCATGTCCATACTGTGTAGTCCACTCTGAGCTTGTTCAATAGCAACTCACATTTCATTTACCATGTCTCTCAAATGGAAATAGGTGAAAATTGTAATTACACCCCAGGATTCTAATTGTAGGGCCAGCTACTGCGTGAATGCAGCTGCAAAAATGAATATGAGAAACAGGTGATTTAAAAAAACTCACCAGTCACTCACATTAAAGTAGAGCACATAAGCTGGGATGCTGATAATAAGCTGCTTTGCAGCCCCTGTCCATGATAGGTTGCCACACTACATATATGCGTTGTGGGGTTTAAATCTAATATAATGGGGCTGGCCTGGTGGTGTAACCTAGAAGTTAGAGAGATGAGTTGCGAATGAGCTTGATCTGGGTTTGATTCCCACAACCTCCACTTGCATACTGTGTGACTCTGAGCAAGTCACTTAACATCCCAAGTGCCCCAGGTTTGCCCCATAAAACAGCCACTTGTGCAGAGTGGGCCTTGCCCAGTTACCAAAAAATAATACTTTTAAACAATATCAGTTGTTTATAAAACATATTCCAGGTGATTTTTAAACTTATGTAAACTGTTTCTTAGCAATCTAAGAACAGTTGACTTTATAGAAAGTTAGAAATGCCACAGCTTGGCACAAACCAGGAGAAACACAGAAGAAATCTATTTACATGATACAGGAGAAACCTCCTACCTGACGTAAAGAGACTCCTTGTTCAATGCTTTAAGCACCATTGACTATGGCACTGTGGTCCACGAATGACAGTTTGTTGTTCCAGTTTATGGGTCTGCTGAACAGGGCCTGCCATTTAGCAGTAGACCTTAGAAATAGATACCCACACCTCTGTTCTGTATAGCAAACTGAACTGGCTAAACCTTAACTCAAGAGTGTTTTTTGACAATTTGGTTTAAGAAAACAAGCTATGCTAGGCTTGCTCTCTCTTGGTATGCATATTACCATGATCAAATACATAGATAATAAATATGCTAGCAGGGTTGTGACGCATGCCTATCTGCTATTACCATTGTATTTTATGTTTAGAGTATGCTAGCCCTGTATTTTTATGATCTGTGTAATGACGGTTTGATATGTTCGGTGGCTAGAGCCTCCGGGATGGGCGTCTTTTCAAATAAAATTTGCTTGCCTTGCCTGCCTTGCAGGAGAACTTTGTTGGGCCACAACTCCTTCTTTCAAGTTACCAAATAGTGGAATGAGATGACAAACATGTTAAGAGGATGTGACTCCATTGCATCATTTAAACTCATCATTTGTTGGCTTTGCTTACTGCCCCTGGAATCTGTAACTGCTTCCAATGATCGTATTGTGATCTTGACAATGTATGTTATACTGCATTTGTTTTACCTTAAAGCCTGGAACCTAATCCTAAAACTGTACATTGCTATTACTATTTGTAGGTACTTGCATGTCTGTACAGTATACCTGACAGAATCCTATGAAGACAGACACTTGTCTAAACGATTTAATGTAAAATAAAACTAAACTAATCCAAACTAGTGCTGATGATTCACAGTTTAAGGAGATCTATTTAAACATACTGCTAGAGTAGCACCACTTACTAACACTGTCTTTGGAATCCCATTTTGCCAGGTCTATTAAGGCGCATTATATTTAATACACAATTAGGTTCAGAATTGTAACTTTTTCTGTGAAATGCATTGCCATATTTAGCAACACAAATTACCTCAGTTTCTATTACTGTACTCATGTTGTTTTCTGCAAATGCATAATATGAACCCCATGCACACTTGCTAACACGTGTTCAACCGAGGGAAGTCTCAGTCATTCACAGCTTCATTTTAAGCAACTTTAACCAGCCTCATCAGAATAACGACATGCCACAAGTGAGGTGCTGCATGTGGCATGTCATTATTCTCTATTCTGCACCTCACTGGAGTCGCTGCTACTATCGCTCTGAGTGACTTGCTCACACAGGCTGTGGCTGTCCACTTATTCACAGTTTTTCTGTAAGCTTGGGATCCTCTACCCATCATTCAGATATTATATCCCAAGCTCACAGATGTCGTTCTGAGTGATTTCTGTCCCACATTGTTCAGCCACACTTCTTTAGTATTAGCCCATTTGCCTGGCTTGTAGTTTTTGTATACCTTGAGCATTATGCAAAAATGCTCGCAATGTGCTTCCTGTAGAGCTTGCTCTGGTCCCGGTACTGAAGTGGTGTAATGTAATGTCAAATTTGCATTTATTTAAAAACATGAGTTCAAGGTAGATTGCATGCTGTAGCCAGATCATTGAATGGTTTCAATTTACCACTGCTATAGAAATTTTCCAGGAGGGTAACACCTCTCTGTTCCCATCTTTTAAAGCCTGGGTCGCTCAGGAACTCTGGATATATTGGGTGACTCCACAGAGGTGTGAGGCTGGTGTGGAGAAAGTTCCAGCCCCCAACCTATGAACCCTATGCCATAGTTTCAGCAAATGTATTAGGACTGGGTTTCCTCATTGCCACCCCACAGTTGTGTTCTGTGGATGAGTAAAACAGAACTTCAACCACGAGTTTCTGCTTCCCTGCGAATGCTTTCTCCATAAAGTATTATCTTTTTATTTTCATTCAACATCATTTACACTAATCCCTCAGGCCCACCAGCTGCACCACCAGTAGTACTTTTTAAAGTGGGGGACTCCCAAACCGCCCCCATAACATGGCCTTGCAATCTGAGTCACACACACCTGATGAGGCATGATCTCAGGGCAGTCCTGCATCTGTGGAATAATAATATCAGGCCTGCTAAAAGTCACCGAAATGTACCATTTGACTTCAGTTTTTCAAAATGTTCTTGGGGGGGGGGGGGCATGCCCCTGTACGCCCCTAGAAGGGTTGGGATTTTGTGCCCCTCCAGAATTTCTGATTGCATGATGCCCCTGATTCTAAGTGACAGGATATCCAGTATGCATCATACATTTGGGGTCTGTAATTAACTTGGAGTCTTATTATGCCTTATCCCAGTGGGATTTAGCATATCTAGTCATCTCAGGCTTAAGGGACTCAGTTATTTCGAGCAGATTTTTGTGAAATAAGATATCTGCATTTTGACATATACTAAGACCAAAATATTGTAATGAGTCATTAGAAACTGTCAGACCCCCATAGGTAATTACTAGTTAGACAGATAAGGCGCATTTTGTGTCAGTGGACGCAGCACAAATTTATTTGTATTAAAGGGAAACTACTGTACGCAATTTAGTATGACAAACACAATGTTTCAGTGATAAAATTGACCAGGGAATACATTATTTTAATTTTGCTTTTCCATTCCTGGGTTTATAAAACATCTTGTTAGCCTACCCAAAAAGTCTGTATAAAAACTTTTGATTGTCTCCGGCTAACGTCATAGTGCCTTAGGGCTCAATCCACTTAAGTCATGCAGGTGCTTTGCATCTGCAGAAGGCTGTGGACATCCCCCGAGTGCCCCCTACATGCAGGATGAGTACCTTTGGTGCACCCTACAGCATTCACAACAGTGACTGCATGACCACACTGTGCCCGATCCCCCACTGCCTGACCATTCACACACAAGGCTGGGGTGGGAAAGGGGGTGGGAGCTGACATCCATGTGATTCTCAGCACTGCAAGGGCAGTGAGCATGGCTGGTGGAGAGAACAGAAACTACAGAGCCCTAGGGGCTGCCATAGTGCCTTCAAGCCCCTCTCTGCCTGGCCATCACTGCACAGTTTGGACCTGAACGGCCATCCTACCATGGACTCCCAACCACAGGTGAATGGGTATGGGGCTATGCGTGGAACCAGCTGGTTACCGTTGCAAACTTTCTGCACTTGTTAAAGAGGATATGGCAGCCCATGGAGGACCAGCATGGGTTGCCATATCCCATCCCCACACTGCACAGAGCAGAGCAGAGGACCAAGTGCTGAGTCACTGCAGGCATCTGATGGGGTATCCATTGATTTTGATCACTCACAGTGCCTGTGCAGGGGCCAGGAGGGGGTGAGGGATGGGGCTCTGGACTACACCTCTCCCAGCATAGTCCTGGGGTGCATAGTGGGGCCACACTTGTTTGAAACTTATCCACACACTTTGTAATGAATCAAGCCCTTGGTTATGACATCATATTTCATGCTATTGTAACCACCATCCAGGGCCCTCAGGTGGAGTGCACCAACCTGGGCTCTTTAGTCATTTTACTTTTTAGGATGTTTAGGGTATCTTGGGACATAAGTCTAGCTTGCAACCTTTTTAAAGACTAAGAATGTCACACACACAGTCCTGGAGCAAAGCACAGGCAAAGTCCCTTACTGGTGAGCAAAGCTTCCTGACATGTGCAGAGGAATATAATGGAACAGGTGCAGAGACAAGTTTGCTCCTGCAAAGTCTGTTCCATTATACACCCTGGAGAGCATGCACAAGGCAATGAAGGAGCAAAGTGCATCCAAAGCCCCCTTTTGGCCTAGGAAGAAGTTACAGCTGTTGGAAAGCCATAGACAGAGATCACAGGCTCAAAGAAGTAATAGCACAGGACAATGGTGTTTACTTCCATGAGACAAAGTCCCATAATGAAACCATTCTATGCAAATGACCCCTGTGCTCACGGATGGGGCAAAGAATAAATTTGCATGTCAGGATACCCTCATTACAATAGGAGGAGCAAACATTTTCTCCTTCTAACTGGTGCTGGCTGACTGCTTCACACTGCAACCTGCGGTCAACGGTGGTGTTGGTTCAACCAAGGGCCCAGCACACAGCACTGGATCCCCCCAATAGCTACAGTTGTCCTTGGCATTTAGTGACCCCCCATATCTCTCACCTTCACTCATTATAATGGAAGTCCCTGATTGTACATCTCAGAAATAATCTATCCACCTCCGTCCCACACTGAAAAAGACTGCACACATAGAGGAGATGCCATAAAGTTAGACTCTAAGGCAAAAAATCTTAACTTTCTACAATGCTAAAGCATAATTTAACTCTGAGCAGAGAAAAGCATTGGTTTACAGTGTTGTGAGCTTGCATATTCATATGTGATGATGGATCCCTTATTATGAGGGTCAGTGTCCCTCATACTAGTGATAAAAGGTTGAGAGATATGATTCCCCTCCCTCACTTGATCTCAACAGCACATAGTACACAGCCCCCCTCACCTGATTCCTGTATCATATAATTAATACCCTCCCTGGCATCCAGTGGCCCCCACCCTCACCCAATCCCCATTTCATGAAATATATAACTTCTCTGATGTGTAGTGGCCCATCCCTCACCTTGGTCTCATTACTGCGAGTGTCAGCAGTCCCTCCCCACCCAGGTTCCATCCAAATGGTACCCATCCACACACTGACTGGCACCCAGCACCTACCTCCCTCACCCTACTCACACAACCCAAAGGATATATTTTTGGAGTACCTATAATCAAGAAAAACTGTCCCCCACAGCTACTGGTGGCCATTCTCTTGCAGCACTGATTCATTCACACTGAATGAATCAGTGATGCTGTGACTAATAGCAGGTCATTGGTCAGTATTGTCAGTTGCTCAGTGGCTATTACCCACAGGATCATTGATTCATTCAATGTAAATGAATTCTTGCTACAAGAGGATGGCCACTGGCCACTACAGGGTGTGGTTTTCTTTACTACAGGTACTACAAAGCCTTTGGGTGATGTGGGGGGAGGAGGGTGCTGGATGCCACTGGATGTGTCAGGTGGTATGTATGGATTGGATGGGACTGGGGTGGGGTTGGGATTGTTGACACTGTCCATGATAAGACCAGAATAGGGGAGGTTCCACTACACATCAGGGATGTCTTATAGTTCATGAAACAGGGATTAGGTGAGGGAGACTGAGGCCACTGGACTTCAGGGAGGATATTTATTATGTAATATGGGGATCACATGGGGGAAGATGGCCACTTGATGCCAAGGAGTGTATTTATTATGTGATATGGGGATTGGGTGAGGAAGGGCGACCACTGGACACTAAGAATTCTATTTATTATGCTATACGGGGATAGGGTGAGGGAAGGGGGTCACTGAACACCATAGAGGGTATTTGTTATAAATTAAAGGGGCCAGAAAGAGGGAGAGGGCCACTGGAAGCTAGAGATGTTAGGTTACCATGGGGGTCTCTATATGTGATACAAAGTGCCCCCCACCATCATCCAATGGGCAGGCTCAGGCGATTGTGGATGGTGGCTGAGTCATGTTAAAAGTGATTTTGGCTTGGGGTGCCTAGCACTGCTCCAGCACAAGGCTTCTATATCTCAATTCACACATGGTAATGAGATGCCATCTCATTACCATGTCCACCTTGGGTGCCTTTGCATTGCAGCATACACCACTTTATGCAGTGCACAGTACAGCTTTCATTATGGGCACTCCAGTGCGCACATGGGACTACCGCACTGTATGCATGCAAACAGTGTCTGTGGTGGTGTAAAGGCATTGATTATGTTGTTCAGTATGTTCTGAGAGAAGCAAAGATGTAATTTATTTTGTGTATCCTTTTTCACACCATTTTCCAGCATTCAATTTCTAAAGGGTGCTTCACATTTCTTTTATTTTTTAACCAGGGGAGACACACTAAGCTGAAGCTTGTTTACAGGGGCAACCTGGGAGCACAAGGAAGTTAAGTGACTTGCTCAGGGTCACACTGTATTCAAGTGGGGGCTGTGGAATTCAAACAGCAGCTGTTAGTTCATATAGTTCCTCCCCACAATCTTTCTGCTACTAATTTCTTTTTATTGAAATCAAGAATACAGAAGTAAAACTCCTACTCAACAAACTAGATAATAAAACAATTAATATTAAAAAAAAATCCATCAAGCAAACACTTTTTAAAACATCCTTCAAAAAGTAAGGCACCATGGAATTTACTAATCACATAAGATATCACATAGAGAGTCAACAGACTCATTTTTATGGGCAAAATACTTAGTTTGTGTTCCAGTTTAGACTGTATAAATCTCAGTCTAGAAACACCTACACAAGAAGACAGAAAGATAAAGAAGAGAAAAGGGGAAAAAAAGAGAAAAACAATTAGAATAGAACAGCAAAGAAGAAAGATGAGATTATCTGATGTCAAAAATAAACTGCAGAGATAAAATACTTATCTAAAAGAAATAGTATAGGTTGTGGTGACTTGTGCAAGGATGTTATGTGATCCAAAAGGAACTTCCATTGTTTTATCAAAATTATGTATATTGCCTTTGAGACCATTGATAACTTTTCGAGTTTAGTGGCTTCTACTGATTTGTTAGACCACTCACCAATAGACCAAGGTCTATTATTCACCCAAAGATTCAGTATACAGTTTTTTGCTGCTATAGAAATTAGAGATAGTGAATATTTTATTTCAATAGAAATTTGTTTTGTTGAATCAAAATGACCTATTATACAAGCATCCATATCCATGTATGTGTAAATATCGTTAAAGTTATTAATCTCGCTTTATTGTCATCCCAAAAGTTTTAAATTTTTGGCCAATCCCAAAACATACTGTATGTAACAAACCTGCATTCTCTAAGTTATATTTGGGGCAAAAAGAAATAAAGTCATAAAAAAATTGAGGGTAATGAGCACCAATGCATGTAGTCTAGGTAAAAAGCTCCCTGAAATGGTGGCCTTGATGGAAGAGGGATGCCTGGATATTGTGGCACTCACAGAACCATGGTACACACAGAACCATGACTGGGATGTCAACATACCAGGGTACCTAAGCTACAGGAGAGACAGGAAGGGAAGAAGAGGAGGAGGAGGAGGAGGATCTCTCTATGTAAGGGAAGGGATCAAAGCAACAGAACTAAAGGATAAACAGGGAGGAGAAGAGACACTGTGGGTCACCCTGGAGACTTGAAATGGCACCACAAACTGCACAGGGGTTGTATACAGACCCCTGTCTCAGGGGGAGGAAATGGACAAGGAAATGATAGAAGGCATCTAGGATGGCAGAAAAAGGGGAAAAGGGGAGATATTGCTGATGGGGACCTGAATATGCCATATGTTAACTGGAGCACCTTTGCTGCAGCCACATCCAAGAGCAGGGCCATTCTCGATGTCCTACAGGGGGCATGCCTCAGACAGCTAGTTTTGGAACCCACTGGAGAGGGAACAATCTTAGACCTGGTACTCTCAAATGCAGACGGAGAGAGGATCTCCGATCTTGAAGTGTGTAGCCATCTGGGAACAAGTGACCACCAAACAGTGTGGTTCATGATAAACTTAGCAGTAGAGTCAAGCCATACAAAAGTGATGGTACTGGACTTCAGGAGGGCTGATTTTGTCAAAATGGGAGAGTGCCTCAGAAAAGCACTAGCAAACAGGCAAGAAGGTGGGGTGGAGCAACAATGGGGAAACATCAAAACCACCATCACAGAGTCAACAAGCCTTTGTGTGAAACAAATAAACAAATCAAAATGAAAGAAAAAAACACTATGGTTCTCAAAAGAAGTGGCGTGGAAGGTTAGGGAAAAAAAGATAGCATTCGGAAAGTATAAGGAAACACAGAAGGAACAGGACAGAGAACTGTATCAGTTAAAGCAGAAGGAAGTGGGGAAGGCAGTGAGAATAGCAAAGGCCCAAACTGAGGAAAAGACAGCCAACTCGGTTAAGAAGGGGGATAACACCTTTTATAGGTACATTAGGGAGCAAAGAAAGACTAAGGCAGGGATACTGAGGCTGACTAGCATTCCTGGTAAAATATTGGAGACAATAATTAACCAACATAATACATAAAAAACTATAAGATAATACACCGCATGGCTTTAAAAAGCATAGATCCTGTTTGACAAGCAACTTAGTCTTCTATGAGAAGGTTAGCACTAATCTTAAAAAAAATAACCCTGTGGACGTAATATATTTAGACTTTGCCAAAGTATTTGACAGTCCCGCATGGCACCTTAACAAATAAAATGTATAAAACGATCATAGATAGCAAAATCGTCACATGGGTTAATGAATGGTTGATGGATAGAACACAAAGGGCAAGGATAAGGGGGTATCTGTCAGATGAAGACCCAGTCACTAGTGGTGTCCCACAGGGTTCCGTCCTTGGACCAGCCGTGGTTGGTGTGTTTATCTTAGATATGACCAACCAAATGGACAATTTTTCTATCAAATTTGCTGATGACACAAAAATAGCAGCCAATGTAAGTATAAGGCTGGTCATCCGTACCCTATAACATGATCTCATTAAGACAGTAACATAGGCACAAACAAATGAGATGTAATTCAACAAGGACAAGTGTGTGTGATATGCACCTTGGGGCTACAAATCAGAAAGCTACCCGCACCGTAAACAAAAAAGATCTAAGAGTAGTAACTACGGAAAAAGATTTTGGAATATACATAACAGAAGACCTCAGATTTACAAAACACTGTGGGGAAGTAGTTAAGAAGGCCAACAAAATTATTGGATGTATAACAAGAGCATTCATCACCAGACACAGGGCATGTATTATGCCCTTGAACAGAGCCTATGTCAGGCCTCATCTCAATTACTGCACCTCCTTCTGGAGCCCATACCATGGGGGGGATGTAAATAGGGTGGAGGGGTCCAGTGAAGGATAACTAAAATGGTTGAGGGGCTGCAGACAACCTGCTATGAGCAATGAATGGCTGCGTTGGATTTATATCCCCTAGAACTAAGAAGAACAAGAGGTGACCTACTGCAAATGTATCACATATCTAGAGATGACCAATTAATAGCAGATCTAGGATTTACAATAAACCCAAGAAATCAGAATCTGATAAAGTCATAATTTACAAATGCAACTAACCTATCCAAGGGGAAACAATAGAAGAAACTATTACACACAAAGAGTAATACCATCCTGGAATGCACTATCAGGCAATATGGTAATGACAGATACCTTTAATAACTTCAAGAAAAAACTTGACAACTATCTAATACCAGGAAATAAGGGAAAATAACCTGTTTGTGGGAGTTGCACAGAATGAGCATGGGCCTTCTGTGCAACTGTACTGTCCTAGTATAACATCCTAGTATAACCTCTCTGGCCCTAAGAAAATTCTGGGCACAGATTAGTGCCCTCCTAAAGAGCAGTTCCACATTAACAGGGGGTGATATTGTTGCAGAAGATCAGAGGTTTTATGTCCCACTAGCCTCTGCAAATGCACTAAACACTTTCTTCACTGATCTAGACAGATACAAAAACCACACATTAAGATCCCAGCAGCACCCCTGACCACTACTAGCCACTACTAGCCACAACAAACACTGTCCTAGGATTCCATTTCAGGCTGGTAAATCACAACAAAGTTCTCAAACTCCTAAAACAAATCAAACCAGGTGGCTCAGCTGGGTGCAACAAAAGGTTGGCTGCCCTGTTATTGCATCCCCACTGGTAAAGCTTTTTAATAGATCCCGTTTAGAAGGGGAAATCCTTGCGAGATGGAAGGCAGCCCTAAAGAACCGGTGCACAATCTATCTCTCTCCTCTGCTCACTGGCAAAAGAGCAGGAGAGATTAATTTATAACCAGCTGCAGGACTACGTGAAACAGCAGGGCCTGCTCAATGACATGCAACATTGGTTCAGGAAACACCATGGAACTGACACGGCCTTGGTCAGGATGACTACAGACATATTTAACGTCATGGATCAGGGGCATAAAACTGGTGCTGTCTTCACAGACATCACTAAAGCCTTTGACCAGGTCAATCACAGACTTCTGTTGAGTAAGCTGAAACAACTGGGCCTAGACATCGTATCCCATCAGTGGGTATCTTACTATCTAACTAACAGGATGCAGTTAGTAAAATGGAAGGGTGCCCAATCGGAGCTACATCCAATAACTGATGGTGTCCAACAAGGCTTCATCCTTGGTCCCAGTCTAGTTTCCCTTTTTGTTATCAAAAAACTGTGGTGGGGCAAACCTATTGCTCTGCACTGATGACACTGTACTTTACAGAAACTCCAAGGGCATAAACAGCTTGAATCGTCAGCGCTCAAAAGACTTCAGAGGACTGGAAGCATGATTCACAGCTAATAAACTAGTCCTAAACACAATAAAAAACTAAAGCTATCATGTTCGGCCCCAGGCATGTAGGTACAGCCTGCCAGAACCTACTAGCCATTGACACATTTCAAGGTCCTCTATCAAAGTAGTAGAGTCAATAAAATATTTGGGGGTACATCTAGACCAAGAATTGGCTCTAAATCCCCATGTGGAACAATTAGCAAAGTTTCTGCTCCAAAAAAATCAGACTGCTATATATGCTCAATAACTTCCTCACCAAGGAATCTAGACTAGTGATTGTTAATTGGACACTACTCCCTACATCGGTATATGGTGTCCCAATCCTTAGAGCTGTCAGGACCTCCAAACTGCAAAAACTCCAAATGTTGTACCACAGAACAGGTAACTGCAGCTGGGTTCTTACACAAAGAGCATCACTGCGCTGTTCTAAAATTACACAACTGGCCCTCGCTTGAGGACAGGCTAAAACATCCCTGTTTAGCCTAGCATTTAAAACAATATAAGGCCCTGCTCCACCTAATCTGAGGGATATACAGTATTGTTTATTAAGCCTCAGAGAAGAGCTCTCCACTCCTCAGACAACATACTACTAGAAGTTCCTAGCTACCACAGGGCAAAGGTCCTTTGCCACTATCATCCTGATCATATGAAACAACCTCCCACCCTTCAAGAATGCTCCTCCCTTGGGGCTTCAAGGAAGGTATAAAGACCTCACAAATGGAGTGTAACCAATGTATCTGTCTACACTGAGATAGTCTCTCCCCCTTATAATGGTCCCCGTGCCAATGTCTGCACTTGTCATACAACCATTACTCTATGTATCTCTGGTCATCTTAGTTGACTACTGATAGGAACTAGCCTATCCTGTGATGATCAGTACTTGTTGAACATCGGATATATGCAATACCCAATGCATGTAACTTGTGCCATGGATGTTAATAACCCAATGTAATTTAATTTATGTCTGAACGTATACAGCCTTTTCTGTAATTCTTTAATGTAATTAAACATGGGTTGCCCCTGAAAAAGGGACACTTAGTCTCAGTGGGTCTACCCGGTCAACAAAATTCAATAAATAACAAAATGATTGATATATATATATATATATATATATATATATATATATATATATTACAGTAGCATGGTAGTTAGGGTTGAGGAGCCATTTACATGTTAAACCTAAAATTTTGCACCTTAATAACTTTGCAAACATTCAACGGATTTGCCTGAAATTTGGAATATGTGATCAAGAACCATAGATCTTGGGATCTGCCAACTTTTGTACTGTTCGGAAGTACGGCTGCAGAGTTATTAAGCATGATCTGCATGTGTGTTTATGCTTTTTTGGAATTCTTTGGTCATCTCTAGAGGTCGCACGGTTTGCGCGACTGGTCCAAAATCTTCAAGGAACATGTGGCCAGGGTCCTGATGTGCCTTTTGAAGAGTTTGTGAAAAAAATATTAAACGGTTCAAAAGTTATTCAAAAAACAAGTTCCCATTATAAGTCAATGGGAAAAGTTAACAAAAAGTTAGACAGTGTCGCAAATGCAGTTTTTACTTTCACAAATGGCCCTTTTACTGTCACAAATCCACCATTTTGTTTTCAGTTGATCATCAGAAAAATGCTTGGCATTTAAATTTGGGACCCTCTAGCAACCTAATTCTCTTTGTATTCACCTAGTTGGACCCTGAGGATGCTAGGCATGTATTTATTTTGGGGTAAAACATCCCAGAAATATGTTTTTTTTAAATTTCTGGAAAAAATACTTTTGTAAACTACTTTCGCACTTGTGACAGTGTAGAATGAATTTGCAAAAGCTTTCGCAAAGTTTGGCAGTACTTTTCCAGACTGTGTGAAAATGACAGCAATTCTTTGCCACCCTGCTGCAAAAGAACGGTATGTTCTTTTGGGCTGCAATTTGGAGAGAACTCAGTCAATATCTCACAGATGTGTCTTTCAGTATTTTGGTGAAAAAATATTACAGGGCAGCAAAGTTACGGCACTCCAAAGTTGACACTTTTCCCCGTAGGATAACTTTTACGGCATCCTTTGCATTACAGGAATCCTTTGCCGCCCTACTGCAAAATAACGGTTTGGTCTTTTGGGCTAAAATTTGGAGAGAAGAAAGCCAACATCCCACAGATGTGACTTTTACTAGTTTGGTGAAAAAATGTTACAGGGAGCCAAGTTATGGCACTCCGAACTTCTCTTTTTTCCCATAGGATAACATTATGCCATTCGCCGCGCCTTTCAGGGCCCGTATCTCGGAAACAGTGCAATATACAGACTTTTCGTTGGAAAAATGCTTAGCCCAGGGCTAAATACAAAACTAGCCAGGAAAGTCGTAAATCATATGACTTTTAAATTTTTTTCCTACGTAATATGATTCCTGAGATACAAGCAATTTACTATTCCAACTTCTCATTTCTGCTCCGACACCCATTATTATGCATATATTCTTTGTACTCACTGTCTTTCTCTATGCAGCTTTTGGGGAAAACCAACCTGTGCACTTACATTACTGTTACTCTTACTGCTTCTGCTTGTGGTTCCATAACTGTTTCACTTACTGTTCCTATCTATAGCACTATGCGAGTTACCCTTCGTGTTTCCATTTGCGCTTGCGTTTGTGTTATTTTAACCATTTCTGTCTACAGTACTGTTTATTTTTCTGTTTCACTTTGTGCCACCTTGCGCATTACCATTTGCATTTGCGGGCATTGTGTTACTATATGACAAGACATCACATGGCACTCTTGCCACCGCATCATTCACTATTTCTCATTATACTTGTCAGAAAAAAGGGAAATTAGAGGCAAGCATCTCTGTTTAATGCATTAGTTAGGGTTGTTCCCCAGTGACAAAAGTGAGGAAATGCAGTGTTAGGGTTGAAGGCCCCCCTTGTACCCCCCACCCACACCCCCAACCAGTACCGGGGTGCACGTTGGGGTTGTCAGTCCTAACTCTCACCCCATTCTCCTATACCTATGCTTCTTCACACATCTGATGGGGTGAGAGTTAGGCTGATAACCCCAACGCCGCACCCCGATACTGGTTGGGGTGGGCGGGGTCCAAGGGGGGCTTTCAACCCAAACACTGCATTTCTCACTTTTGTCGCCAGAACAACCCTAACTAATGCATTAAATGGAGTTTTTGCCTCTAATACATATCTATATATAGATATATATATATATATTATATATGTATATACATGTTTACAGTGACAATGTAAGCAATGTGAGAAGTGTGCATGCACTTTCGACATTGTTTACATGGCCAATGTTCCCTACACAGCATGTGTTGGTGCAATTTCCCCATTGTTCAAAGTGTCAGTGTACATAGGTTGGCTAGTGTGCATGTAATTTCCACATTGTTAACAGTGTCACTGTACACAATGTGAATAGTGAATGCGCAGTTCCAAACTTGGTTGCAATATTACAGTTTCATATCTTGAAAATGAGCTCACTATTTACATAGTGTAGGCACCAACAGTGCAAACAAGGTGGGCAGTGCATGGAAACATTTCACATTGTTCACACTGACTGCATGAGCAATGTGGAAGGTGGTAATGTACTTCACACATTTGTAACAATGCTGTGTTAGCAATGCAGAATGTGCAGATGCACATAACACACTGGTTCAAGCCCAATAGTCACAAAAGTTTAAGTGCATGTTCTTTTCCACATTACGGGCAGTGAAAGTGTGAACAAGGTGAGGCACATGTTTACATTTTATGTATTGTTTCCCTGTGATGGTTACAAGGATTTGACAATGTTGTGTTAAGCCTTTATTTTATTGCAATATCTTCAACCTGATTTTCTCACCTTTTGCATTACAGTTCAAGTCCAGTGAAAGGAGGAATCAATGGACCAGTTAATGATTAAGCAATAAGGCACTCCAAGGAGTGTGTTATTGTGTAATAACGTCACTCCTGGGGTGGGTTGAAGCACAAGGCAAAGCCAAGTGCTTCCCACCACCCAGGAGTGATGATAATACAGTAACACACTTAGAGTGCCTTATTGCAATTAACAATGCCTGATGTTATACAAAATAAAAAAAATTTAAAAATGTTTGTAGTCGATTTTTAGTGATTCAGTATATATTTGCTTCTTAAGAGAAGAGCAAACATTGGTAATCCTGTGGCAACAAATCAATACAGTGATGTTATTATGTAATAACATCACTGTCTCAGGTACCCACTGACCAATCAAAATACAAAATTTTCCTTTCCATTGTATAATGACGAGTTACTGTATCCTAACATGATTATTGATGGTGTATCACTGTGCACTGGGCTAATAATGTTACAATAGCAACATATTAAAATCTGGTTCCAAAAATCATTCCAAAAGAAACTGTTATACAGTACAGGTTTTTAAGTATTCCGATAGGTCTTACTTTTTTCTGGACGCATAATGGACAATCATCCAAAGGCATTATGCTATTTTGGATGAATTATTATTGTTTATTTCAATACTGCTTCATACTAATTGAAGTTTTATGACTTCATACTATTTTTCTACATGCAACTGAATGGTTTGGCTAGTAAAAAAAATACAATTTAATGTGATTTATTGCACACTGTACATTTCTTTTCAAATCAACAGTTCTGAATGTTACTGTTAAAACCATAACCTTCATAATAAAAAATACATTTAGATAAAGTTTGAATACATATTGCTTTATTACTTGCATGTAGATGAGTACAGTATGCAGACGTGAACGTTTTATACGGTCAAGCTATGCTGTGTGGCTAGCAAAGAAATAAGCTGAACATTACACCTGTTACATTTCATTTATTTGTAACACAGGTCTGAATTAAGTTAATATTTTTTTAATGTGGATTATCACCTTACTTCTGAAGATTGTTTGTCCATTACTTAGAGAATATCTTAATGAATATGAGAATGAAGAATAAACAATTTTAATCTACAGAATCACATAACATATTAGTGATCTTAAGAAATACCACATGACATGGCACGGATTATGCTGAGTCTACCCAAACACAATGTGCTATTGTCTCAAGTGAGCATGACCTGTGAATAAACCACAGTAAGCATTTAAAAAACCTCATTACCCATACTTTCTACTTGATTATTATGGTGATGCAATGGCCTATCATTAACAAATTAAAGAACTTTTTGAAACAAATAAGGCCTGTGTATACTTCTATGTTCAATATCTTCCCCCTAAAATTAATTAGCATTATTTATTTCAGTTACATCAGAGGTTGTGTTTACCATTTTTGTTCTGCACTTGGCCACTTGTGAAAGCAGAAACAACTAGCAATGGACACAGAAGATTTATACTGGCCACATTCTTTAAAGCGAATTACTGGGGTTTTGGAACGACTCAGTCTGCCCACATATTTTCAATTAATCCCTGTTTTTAAGTGACAATATCTCCGTCTCCATTTCCCAATCAGGCCTCACTGTTGTCCAGAGTCACACCCCTCCTTCTACTCTTCTTTAGAATTTATCCATGGTGTCCATTGGTACCACATCCCTCCCCTCTTCATTATAATATTGTACTTGTGTCCAGTGGCACCCACATCACTCTTTCTCCTTCCACATAAGTTCTCCCTGATGTCCACCTGTAACCTTCCCTCTCCTTCTGCATACTGTAACGTTCCATGGTGATTAGTGGCAACCACATCATTCTCCCCTTTCCCTTTACTTATCCCAGGTGTCCAGCAACAACAGACACCCCTGACCCAACAACCCCATAGAAGTCACTGATTGCGGCAGGTAGAGACCCACTACTCACTCCTTGTCTGGCCACAATCTAACCCTCACAATTATTGTAAAACAAATTCCTCCACTAACTGTATCAGCCCCATCAACTTCCACACACACACACACACACACACACACACACACATTACCTTAGTCAGCAACTCACCAAGTGTGTATATATATATATATATATATATATACATATATATATATATATATATATATATATATATATATATATATATATGAACATATTATAGTGTCAATGCAGAGCATGAATGCAGGCACCTTTTCCCAGTAGTACTTTGTGGTATCATGTGAGGGTGAGCTAGCCAGCATTCGAGCTTGGATTCCAGCTAGGCATACTCATTGTAATTGGTTGACCATCCATGACACTCCAGGCATTTCATCATGGGTTTTAGCCCACCTGATAGGCTAATGATGCACAAGACCTAGGATCAAATTTCTAGACCCCAGGTCCCAGAAGCCCCTATTCCCCAGTTCTACTTGTGCATCTGATAAGGCAACAAGCACTCCAGGAGTCCCTATATCGTGCCAGAAAAGGTAGGCTGTGGATTCCACAGAAAATTATCTCTATATGTGAAAATACCTCTGAGCTTACCTAGGATTTATATCTAAGTAATTTATACAGTCTAGTTAAAATGGAGTTTAGTTTTGAAAAAAAAAAATGCTTAGGAGACTGTCCCGACTAGGCCCCTGCTGGCCTGAGACATTGTTTGTTTTGATATAGTTTTGAAATTTAATTGCCTGGAACAAGCTGTGATGCTTTATGGAGATGTATGTTCCTGGTTGTAAACTGTTATTATCCCAGTTGTTTTACTCCATGATTTTATAAAAAATAAGGCCCTCAGGGAGCGCTAGGCCTTAAGTTCGCCAGAGCATCTCCCACTCCTTACAAGCAACTCTTTGCTCCTAATGTTCTCCAAAGAAAAGGCCCTACACTGTTTCCAAGCTGGGGAAACCCTCCTGTTGATGCCTTTTTTGGCGTTAATGCCTTCTTCGGCATCTGCAGAGAGAACCAAGTACTCGCTCACCGAGTGGGTTGAAAGTGATCCCCCCACCTCCCCCACCTGGCGTTTTCACTTGGAGATTAAATTTTACCTCGTTTACTGCTGCCATGTGATTCCTCTCTGATGTTTCCTCTCTGGAGCCAATGGTATTGCCACCCTACATGGTGATGCGGTACGATCCATGAGGCCTGCGACTCACTCATCAGCTCACGAAGCAGACCGCTGACTTCCTCTCCCGCGTCCGTCTCTAGCTCGCTCCCGATGAATGCACTCAGTGCTAGTGCATTGGGAGAGCTTGCCACACTTCGCTCTGCTTTACAGAGGGTCAGCAGAGCAGATTATTCAGTGACTCCTTACCTCCAGAGAACCCACTGCATTCTCAGATAGCATTTTCTGGGGATGAAAGAAAGCATGGAAGGTGCAGTTCTCTTTAAAGAGATATTTACAGAGCTGACTGTGGACAACAGATCAGGGTCCTTTGAGCTCTACTTTAAGGACATCAAGCAAACTGAGTTTTACCTCGGGCCTTAGGGGGATCTCCTCCCATAGCGGTGACCTCATGGCTCAGGTTCAAGCACGACACATTTTTTTTTTCTCTGCTACTTCCTGGGGCTACCTCACCTGGCCTAGGCCCCTCCCACAGTGTCCGGCCTAGTTGAGCCACCTTCTCTCCCCTTGGGCCTTGGTTTCCCTCCTCGCAGCAGGCCCAAGTTGATTCAAATAAAAACATCTCCCCTTCTGGGCCAACTCTCTCCCCTCTCAAGCGGAGACTCCTAAGCCCTAGCAGAGTAACCTGGGTGATTGTTCAGAGGAAACTTTCAGAGAGCTACATTGTTTGGGGGCACCTCACCTAGTGGCCCTCCAACAGAGGCTTCTATATACCTTCTCCTGGACACCTATTCCCCTCCTGCCCAGCACCAAGCTGCGCTGAAAAGGGGAACAAACTAAGGGCCCATTAACCATTTCAGCCCCTCGTATCATGGGTCACTACCCTACAATTTATAAAAATACTGTTATTTGGGGCCTTCAAGATTCTACTGGCAGACCACCCTTACCCGTCCCTAACACACTGCTCTCTCTTTCTCTCTCTCTCTCTCTTTCTCCTCAGATGGCGAAAGCGAGAAAATGCATGGCCTGTACCACCAGCTTGATGCCCCACAACTCGGGTCCCATATGCCCCGCGTGCATTCATGATGAGGAGGACTCTTCCCTGGACCCCTCTCGATGTTACCGGATGCCCCAGGTACCAGTGGTATCACTTGGATGGACCCAGGGGCCATACTTCAACAAAACCAACAAGCAGCAGTGGCTATGATGGAGAGTCAACAAAATTTTATGTTAAAAATCATGGAAAAACTAGAAGCGATGACACAGTCCAGAATAACGCCCACACCAAACCCACTGCTGATACCTGCCTACCAGGGGGGTCCTCTGGAGTTCATTCCGAACCGATTGGTCCACCCCTGAGTCCCAATGCACCAGCCAATGGGGATGACACCGGAGACAAGGAACCCCTCAAGGATGAGAAGCCCATACCATCCGAAGAAGAAGAGATTGAGACACAATCAGTTGCATCTCTCACATCCAAATTGTGCTCCTTTGACTTAATACCTGGTCTCATGAGAATAATTAAGGCCACCATGGGTTTCGAGCTAGAAGAGGAACAACCCGAGTCAAAACTCGATCCTCTGATTCAACAAAAGAAAGCCTCCAAAGAAACCTTCCCAATTTGTCCTGAGATTGATGACATATTCATTAAGGAATGGGAAGCTACAGAGCCAGGCAGGATGTCAGATAAGAGAAACCTAGACGCATGTATCCAGTTCAGGAAGACAAGGCCAGCATATGGTGCACCGCACCCATGATCGGCCCACAAGTAGCTGCACTCAGCAAAAAGACAGTCCTCCCATGCGGGGCCATATCTCTGAAGGACCCGGCAGACAAAAAGGTGGAGGACATGTTAAAAAAGTTATTCGAAATAGAGGGCACAGCTGCTAAGGCATCCACTACTGCCATATACACGGCACGTGCACAGATTAGCTGGCTTGAGGAGCTCCTAGAAAAGCGGCTCCCAATACCAGAGAGGCCAAACTATTGGAATGTCTTCTAGATTCTGCCAGATACTTAGCAGATATGGCAGTAGATTCCCTGAAACTGAATGCAAGAGCTACCACCCTGACTAACCGGGCAAGAAGGGTGTTATGGCTAAAGTTATGGGAGGCAGACAACAAGTCCAAATTACTGCTCCTGAACCTACCAATGAAAGGGAAACATGTCTTCGGCGAAGGCCTGCAGGACTGTCTAAAACAAAAAGAAGAAGGAAAAGATCTACTCAAACACAAGAACAGACCAACCTATCTGCCCACTGGATGACGGCGATTTCGGGGGGGGGGGGGGCTACAAGCACCAGACCTGCAGAGACACATACTACCAGAGTACTTCATTTTGAGGAAGAGGGAGCCACGGAGGACACCGTACCCCATTCACCCCCACCTACCAATCCTCAAACTACAGGGGCCGTGGCTCAAAGTTTAGAGGAAGAGGAAATAGAAACAAGCAACAATGACTACAGACCCATCTCTCCCCTCAAGATGACACCCTCTCAAGGTTCCTACCCGCCCGTGGGAAAAAGACTTACACTCTTCCACCACCAGGGCACAACACAACCACAGACAGATAGGTATTGGAGGTAGTGTCAAGGGGTATGCTATAGAACTATCCAACCCTCTCATATCAGACAGGTTCGTGAGTTCCCCCATAGCAAAGAACAGGACCTCGCCTCATCAGGTACAGCACATTCTACTGGACCTGATGCAGAACAAGGCTATCCAATTAGTTCCCCCTTCTGAGCAAGAACAAGGAGTATACTCCATATTCTTCCTCGTCCCCAAAAAGACCGGAGAACTTCGTCCCATCTTAGACCTAAAATTCCTCAACAAGTTTGTGGTCACCCAGAGATTTAAGATGGAGACGCTGAGGTCGACAGTCCGCAGTATCCGGAGAGCCAATTATCTCATGTTCATAGATTTAAAAGACGCATACCTTCACATCCCCATTTGTCACTGCCACAGAAAGTACCTGCGTTTTCACATTCTCGGCCAACATTTTCAATACCAAGCCTTACCATTTGGTCTTACCTCGGCGCCAAGGGTATTCACCAAAGTGTCCATAGCTCTTGTGGCCAGGCTGAGAGAGCAGGGAGTGGATATTGTTCCCTATCTGGATGACTGGCTAATTCGAGCACGGTCCAGGGAACAATCACATGCCACCACCATGAAGGCCTTAAGGGCCCTGAAAGATCATGGCTGAGTCATTAACCAAGCCAACAGCCACCTCGTGCCCACGCAACAGCTGGAATACCTGGGAGCAGAAATGAACACGTCCCAGGGGTGGGCCAGACCATTCCTAAACAGGATGCAAACAGTGATGTCCCTTGCACATCAATTAAAGGACACCAACATGCTGACTGTCGGTCGGATCGCCCAAATGCTAGGCTGCATGGCCTCTTGCATCGACCTGGCTCCTTTGGCCAGGCAGCATATGAGACCCCTGCAAAACTACATGCTATCGCATGGGTCACCCAACGAGAGGAACCTGACAATAAAACTACCGCTACCCCCTACAGTGAGACGTTCCCTGATCTGGTGGACAAGCCACAGATCCCTCATGAAAGGGGTGCTACTAAAGGCCACCTACAACGTCTCCATCGAGACAGATGCGGGTCTCCTCTGATGGGGGGCATGCATGGGACCTCAGTCAGCTCAAGGCAGCTGGACAACTTCAGAGGCCAGGCTGTCCATAAATGTGCTGGAGATGAGGGCAGTTTATCACGCCCTCATATCCTTTCAAAAGACCATTTCCGGTCAGTCAGTGTTGATTCACTCCGACAACCAGGTAACCATGACCTACATTGCCAAGCGGGGTGGGAACCAAGAGTAGAACCATGCAGAAGGAAGCGACGAGGGTACTGGATTGGGCTCAGACTCATCTCATCCATCTTGGAGCGGTCCGCCTGGCCGGCAAGCTCAACGTCCGAGTGGACTGGCTCAGCCGCCAGCAAGTACACCCAGGACAGTGGCACCTGCACACTACCTATTTCAGCTGATACAGGACACATGGGGACCTGTCTCCATGGACCTCATGGTGACAGCGGACAATGCTCAAGTACAATGATTCTTCTCCAGATACAGGGAACGACACTCTCAAGGAGTTGACACACTATCCCAGACCTGGTCCCTGGATCGCGCATACGTGTTTCCCCCATACCTCTCCTACCGCAGGTCCTAGTGATGATACGCCAGTTACAGAAGACCATTATTCTGGTAGCCCCATACTGGCCATGCAGATCCTGGTTCTCATCAGTGATAGCCATTGCACTGGACAAGCACAGGCTCCCATACAGACCCGACATGCTAACCCAAGGGCCACTAGTCCACCCAACCCCAGGGACCCTGAAACTAACGGCCTGGCTCCTGAAAGGCAGAGACTGCTGAAAACAGGCTATCATGCCTCAGTCACAACCACATTACTGCAGTCCAGGTGGCAGTTGACCAACACTACCTACGGAAGGCAGTGGTCTCTTTTCTTGGCCTGGTGCAAAGACAGAGACAAAGTACCAGAGCAAGCAGATATATCTACCATACTGCTATATTTGCAACAGGGAGTAGAGAAAGGACTTTCTCATTCTTCCCTCAGGGTGCAACTCTCGGCCATCAGGGCTGCCATCGGCCATATAGGACATCACAGCCCGGGGGCACATCCGGATGTGGTACATTTTCTCAGAGCCATAGAGGGACTCTGCCCCAGGACCAGAACCCTAATCACCCCGTGGGATCTAATGATAGTCCTAGATGCCCTCAGCACACCTCCCTTTGAGCCATTCCAGGACATGGACCTATATTGGGCAGGGCTGAAGACCTGTTTCCTGGTGGCCGTGTGTTCCGCTAGAAGGATTAGCGAACTTGGGGCGCTGTCACATAGGGAGCCCTACACCGTGTTCACCTCCCATGGGGTGCAACTGCGTACAGTCCCAGCCTTTAGACCAAAGGTCACATCACCCTTCCACCGAGAACAGCCCATTGAGCTACCCACCCTCTCAGATGTTTCGCAAACAGAGGATGTAACTATCCCTCACCACCTAGATGTCGGGGGTACACTAGTCAAATACATAGCTAGAACACAGTTGATACGTCAGACTGAGAGATTATTCATAGTGTCGAAAGGACAATGAAAGGGTAAAGCAGCATCAAAGACCATGATAGTGGGCTGGCTCAGGAGGACCATTCAAGAGGCTTACAAGGCGAAGGGCCTGACACCACCAGAGGGCATTAGAGCTCATTCAACCAGGCCAGTGTCCACCTCTTGGGCAGAAAAAGCCAATGTAACTACAGAGGACATTTGTAGAGCAGCCACTTGGACCTCTATCCATACATTTGCCAGACACTACAGGTTGGATCATCTGTACAACATTCAGAACCCTTTCACCACTCAGGTCTTCTCGGCAGCCAGCTTGCTCTCCACTCACTCTCAGACCACTCTGTCCCACCTGAAAGGGATGTAGTACTGCTGATTAAAAACCCATGATGTAATGCCTGGAGTGCCATGGATGGTCAACTAATCACAATTGATGTTTACTCACCTGGTAAAGGTGATTGTGTTGGTTGACATCCATGGCACTCCACGGCCCACTCTACAGAGCGATCAGAGTGACGGGGAATCTATAGAACAGTACAGTAAATAAGGAAATCTTCTTTAAAGAAATGCCAACATTTATGATACATCCGTCGACCACTTAGCAGGCCGAGTACTAGTATTGTATTAATAGGAAAATAAAGTGGCCTCTGCCATGGTTAGAAGGCTCCTCGGCATCTTCGTGTATTGTTTTTCAGAGTGTTGTGGTGTTAATAACCTTACTTTTCAGCTATGGAAGATTCAAACTGGAGAATAGGGGCTTCTGGGACCTGGGGTCTAGAAATTTGATCCTAGGTCTTGTGCATTGTTAACCTATCAGGTGGGCTAAAACCCATGATGTAGTGCCTGGAGTGCCATGGATGTCAACGAACAGAATCACCTTTACCAGGTGAGTAAACACCCATTTCCAGACATCAGCTTCTTTCCTGTTCTGCTTTTCCAAAGTTCAGTGAGTTCATTCACTGTTACTGTTTATTGTCTGTTTCTATTAGTCTTCAGGACCTGTTCATGTATAAGAGGTTAACGTCTGCTCAGGGCTGAACAGCAGTGACAAGCAGTCTGTTAGTTGGCACAGTGGTGTTTTGCTGTTGTAATTGGGGCATCATGTTTGGGGTTCAGGGGACAACTGTGATTTGTGTGCTACTGTCACCTAGGCATAGGTCAGGAAGCATGGGAAGACCAGGAGCAGTTGTAAAATTCGCAAGTAATGTTTTGTTATTGTCAATAACAATAAAAAAATTTAAAAATTAAAATTGTTCAGTATAACTATTTACAAAGGCAGAACAAACAGAGAAACAAAGTCCTTCATCTGAGGGTATTTCTAAATTTCAAGTTTCAGTCTCTCACTCTGTCTAGCAAAAGCATTGCTGCTCTTTTTACAATATGTCTTTGCCAGTAATTAACTCTGCAACCTCAGCTCATTAACAGACATCCTGTTTCTCAGAAATTTTTTTTATTTTATTTTTTTATTTATTTAGTGATTTGGAAAAGACCTTTGAGCGCAAGCTCTTTTACAAAGGTTCCACGTCATAGATTGCAAAACTAAGTACAATAGGAGAAAACAAAAGTACATTACAATGAATGATACAGCTTGGATTCAGAACTTACAGAATAACTCAAAACATAATTACAAGTTAAATAATAAAACACTATGAGGGTAGGGGGGAATAAGCAGCCACAAAGTGCCTTATCAGTAGTTCAGAGGGACGGGGATAGCTGGCAGTGGGGTGAAGAAAGGAGGTACGAGAGAGAGGTATGTACTGTGGTGGAGGTGAAGGGTGGGGGAAGAAGGACGTTAAGGTATAGGAAGAAATGGTGGGGTGAGGGGAGGCTGAGTGGAGAAGACATGCTAGAGTACAATGGTGGGGTGTGAGGGGGCATGGTCAGTCAGCCTGCATTAGTAGTGACTGTTAGGGAAACTTATGGGACTGTGAGTTGGGGGAGGGGGTGGTGGGTGCTGAAGGAGCATGATGCAAACTGATTGCTGAGGCAAGTCATGAGAAGGGACAGAGGGAGTGGGTACCTGAGGCCTGCCTAGTGCTTGCTGAGGGGCAGAAAGAGAGCAGGTGTGGCTGGACTCAGGGGCAGGTGCACTTACAGAGAGTTATTAGGTGCTGTTTGAGGTCAGTTTTGAATTGTGCCATAGAACTGGTGGCCAAGAGATGCCCAGGGAGTTCATTCATCCATGGGGGGCCCGGTAGGAAAATGCACATTGCCCAAGTGAGGTGTGATGGAAGGGGATAGACAAGGCCCCTCTAGTCCTCCCTCTGGTGACCTGTAACAAGTTGGCCACCTTGATCAAATTGCCTACATAAGGTGGTGTTTTACCCAATAGAGCCTTCTTTCCTAGGATGCAAGTCTGGAGTTTGATCCTGTTTCTTAATGACAGATAATTTGCATGTTCATACAGAGTACAGGTGTGAGTGCCACGCTCAGCATCCAGGGTGAGTCTGCAGGCTTTGTTGAGCACAGTCTGAACCCTCTTGAGTGCTGTATCCATTGCTGCCCCATAGACCTCTAGTCCATAGTCAATAGTAGATGTAAATGGACTGTGGACTGAGAGGTGGAGGGCCCCCTGAGAGAGGTATTGCCTGTGCCTGTACAAGACACCAGTCTTGGTACTGACTGTCTTGACCAGAGAGTCAATATGGTGTGCAAATGTGAGGGTATCATCTATTATGACCCCCAGATACTTGAACAAGTGAACTTGTTCCAGTGGCTCTCTGCATGAATTGGAGATGATGAGGGGGTGGTGCTTATTTTTGTTATGGGGGCTGGACATACGCATGGCCTTGGTCTTCTTGCAGTTTAGTAGCAACTTATGACTACAGAACCAGTCCTCGAGTTTGGAGAAGGACTTCAGCGGCTCAGATTGTAGAGCAGCCTGAGACATGCTGCTGCTCAGGAGTACAGCATCATCTGCATATAGTATGAGTTTGGTGTTGCAGGCTGTGGGAAGGTCATTTAAGAACAGTCAGAAGAGTAGAGGCCCCAGTATTGATCCCTGGGGTACCCCAATACTTCTCTTGTGCTGGATACTGTTTGCCCAATTTTGACACATTGATTTCTCTGTATCAGGTAGTCTTGGAGCCAACAAAGGGCACTGGGCACCACACCCATGTTTCGCAGTTGGGTCAGTAACAGGGGGTGGTTGACTGTATCAAAGGCTTTGATGAGGTCAATAAAGACAGACCACACCAGTTTGCCTTTATCCAGGGCCTTATGTGCATAATTTGTGTAGTCCAGCAGGGCAGTGGTGGTACTGTGATTTTGTCTGAAGTCATGTTGGTTGGGGCATAGTAGATTATACTTATTGAGGTAGTCGATGGGTTGACCCACCACAATCTTTTTCAGTGCCTTGTACAAGGGGGAGAGGATCGAAATGGGTCTGTAGTTGACTATCAGAGACTTGTCACCTCCTTTATGCACTGGCGTAACTAGGGCCTGCTTCCAAACCACTGGGAATTTGGCCAGGGCCAGGGACTTATTGTACAGCATGGTAATGGGCACTATAAAAATGTCCAGGGTGAGGGACATAAGTTTCATGTCTATCCTGTCACTTCCCAGTCTGGTCTTGCCTAATATTTTCTTGACCATAGTGAGGACCTCCTTCACTGTCACCCTTTTAAAGTAGAAGGTCAGGTGAGAACACTCAGTAGATACGTTGTTGGAGTGGTTCAAACCAGGTTGAAAATAGGCAGGTGGTAGCACTGGGGTAGGATCGGTGAAGGCCTTATTGAAGGCATTTGCAATAGCCAGAGGGTCTGTAGTGGGGGTGTTACTGATACTGAGCAGCTGAGGGTGCTTCTTGTCCACCTTTCCAAGGATGCTTTTGATGTTATCCCAGAATCTTTTCCCATCACCCCAAGAATTGCAAAGCTGGGCTTCATGATAGTTGGCTTTGGTGAGCTGGATTAGCTTGGTGCAGTAGTTTCTGGCTGTTCTGTAGCACTGGTAGTCATGCATGCTACCTGTGTTTCTGGCCTTCTCCCAGAGTATATCCCTTTCTTTCAGGTGGGAGAGGAGCTCCCCATCAATCCAGCCATTGCCTGCCCCCAAATTTTTCTTTTCGTGAGCGGGGCATAGATGTTACAGATGGAGCTAAAGCCCTTAATGAAGTAACTGAGGGCCTGATCAAGGGTAGGCACCAGGTTGATAGGAGTCCAGTCATGCAGGGCAAGGGCTGATATGAGGGCTCCAAGTTTACCCTTCCTCAAGACCCTGCTTTCAATGAGGATGGGTGGGCTTTTGGTAAATTTATTAGACCACAGGAAAGTGATTGGGCAGTGGTCACTTAGCATGTCTGGGAGAACCTTGATCTCAGAGATCTGGGATGGTGAGCTTGCTAGGACCCAGTCAAGGAGGGTACTGTTTCCTGTTTTACAGTTCTGCCTGGTGGGGAAGGTGACAGGTTGTGTCAGGTTGGAGGTGCTATCAGATTCCTGAAAGGGGCAGCCTCCTTTCCATCCCAGTTTATGTTAAAGTCCCCAGTAATGACAAGCTCCATTCCCTTTGGAAGGGTGCTGATAACGTCCATAATTGTGGGAAAGTCTGCTGTGGCTTTCTTGAGGGGTAGGTAGATTGTGGCAAGGATGAGAGTTTTGCCATTCTGACCAACCTGTGTCTTTATCACTATTATCTCATGGTCCTCAGCCACCTTGGTTCCAGGGAGGATGGTGCACTGTAGAGAGTCCCTGGAATAGATGAGGCATTCTCCACCTCTCTTGCCTATTCTATTAATCCTGTATGCTTGGAAGCCTTTGAGGGCAACTTTGCTATCTTTAATCCTACTGGTCAACCAGGTCTCCGTTAGGCATAGGATGTCAGGGGTATGGAGGCCCATCCATGCCTGTAGTTGGTAACATTTTGTGGTTAAACTGCAGATGTTCAGTGAGGCTATTTTTAGGCCTTTAACCTTATGAACACCACGGCCCATTGGAGCGAGTGGACCTGGGTTTGAGTGAATGTTGCCAGAGAGGAGCAGGAGCATAAAGATGACCTTTCTGGAAGAAAGGTTTATGCTAAATTTGGCTCGTACCTTCTGCAGCCGAGGCTTCAGATGATTCGGGTGGTTGGACACTGGTTTAATTATTAGGGTATAGCTAACCATTACTACTCCGTGTGAGGGGAGGGCATATGACCACCCATGTTTGTAGGGTAAGGCTGAGTGAGTCGCTGCCCACAGCCAAGTGAGGCAGTTTCTGAAGGTGCATTTGACAGCCATGCACTACCCAGTAGTGGTTCAGATGGGGGTAGCAGGGGCCCAGCTAGGCATCTGGTGCCAGCTGTACCAAGCCAGGTAGCAAGGAGCAGAAGTAAATAGCACCCTTTGATAGGGGACATGGCAGCTTGATTCAGTCATCAAGCCTGACACTCTGGTGCCAAAGAGAGGCTGTACAGTTAACCACTATACCTGGTGGTTTTTAGAGAGAGCTAGAAGGAGGAGTTACATTAGATAGGGAATGTGCTTCACAAGAGACAGTGTTGCTGTCACTCAAAGCTTGAGCAGCTGGCTGGCAGAAACCTGTAGGAGTAAGCTAGTAAACCGGGGTGAGGTTTAAGTGTATTTAAACAGGACTGGGGGTAGGTGTGGGTGGGGGAGCCACACAATCAGGCAGCTAGGGCTCCCTTCCTGGAGGTAATCGGTCCCCGAGGGCGAGTCCATACCTGAGCTTCTGTGAGGGGCTGGTGGCTTCAGACCTGTATCAGAAATCTTGTCAGTTTCTTTGCAGAGCAGGCTTGCAAATAGAACAGTGTCCCAAGTTGGCCTCCTGCCGACATCTTTGCAAAACAGTTTGCAAACAAGCCTGAGAGGAGCTCAAACTGCATCTCAGGTTAACTCCCGAAATTCCAACTAGATTTTGTGGTTGTTTCAACAGTATACCTATATACAGTTTCAAACAAAGAGATCCCAGTTTCACATAAAGATTCACATATATTTTTATAACCGCAGATATGCAAGGGGGAAGAAAAGACAGAAACAACAAGTGAAAGCAGAGATATAGCGAGAGGCAGAGAATTGCAAGACTGTCAGACTGATCAGTTCCTAGGTCTCACAAGAACATTTGGTTGCTTAACCAGATAGACAAGAGACAGGAAAGGAAAGGATAGAACAGGTCCTTGTGTTTAACTATTTCTGTATAGCAAATGGGACAGGGCCTTATTCAACCCTGTCACAGCTACCATCTCTGTCTTTTTTTTGCATTAGCCTGTAATCCAAGGAGCAGTGGGTGCTCCTGTTCCAGCCAGGTTTGGGGATTTGCTTCTTGATGGCTTTTGTTGTAAGCTGTATGTTTTATTGGAAGAATAACCTCAATAAAATATAAATTTGAAAAAAGATACTATCAGTGGTGTGCTTCTAAAAGAATTTTATTAGCATACTGGCACTTTTGAACTTAAAGGGAGGTGCTGACTAAGGGAACATGGGTGGCAAGTGTTGTGGAGGTGGCATGCATGTGGTGAGTTTTTTTGTTTTTAATTTTTTGCACTAGGCCCTTATGGCAAGCAACAGTGACATTGCACTGACACAAAATAGTTTGCACAATGCCACTGGCCATAATATGAGTGTTAAGCATGAACGTTATCATGTACAGTCATCGTCTGTGACAGATGACATTTTACAGCATTTAATAATACCAGCACACTGATTTTGCCAAAACTTTGAATACATTATCAACTTTCAATGTACACTTAATCACATAACATGTGAATGCTATAGAGAAAAAAATAATTGAAAATGAAACTGTCTGATTAATCAGACTAAATATTTTGATTTGATTGAAAAAAAATGTTTATGAGTAAACTAAGTAAAGTGTGCTATTTGTCTTCTTCTTTAAAACTGGTGTAATGGCTCAAAGGAAATGAGGACCATAGTTTACACACCACACAAGGTGGTATCACTTTGCGATTCTTGAATCCAAACCTTCTCGATATCTATAGTGTATGGTGCCTGTAAGCCATGAGTTGATTAAGCCTAAAACAATAATGAAAATTAGAAGCATAGAAACATGGAAACATAGAATGTGTCGTCACAAAAAGACCAGTGGGCTCATCTCATTCGCACTATTCTCCATGCCTATTACTACACACTGTATCATATTTGGTCGTAGGTGTCCCTCCATCCTCCCTTACTTGTACTTATTCTACCTATGTGACTGTCCCACACATTCTTGAAGCTCCCCACTGTCTTCGCCCACAACATATCTTCCGGTAGGCTGTCCAGGCATCCACCTCCATTTCTGTGAAGAAGTAATTCCTCTCATCTCTCTTAAACTTACTCCTGTCATGATTCATTGCATGCCCCTTGGTGCTCCTCCTTCGGTAAAAGAGACTTACCTCCTGTGCCTTGTTCACCACCGTGAGGTACTTATAGGTCACTATCATGTTCCATCTCGCTCTCTTCTCCTCCAAGGGAGTACATATTGAACTCCAGATTCTTTTCCTCATATGGTTTCTTGTCCAACTCCAGCACTGTTTTGGTAGCCCTCATCTGGACCGCTTACACCCTGTCAATGTCCTGGTGGAGATGAGGTTTTCAGAACTACACAAAGTAATAAAGGTGGTTTCTCACTAGTGAGCAATACTGTGGCAACACCACCTCTCTTCCTATACCAGAAATCCCCCGGTCTACTGCCTCTTCACACTGGCCTGCCACTTGAGAGTATCATGTATGATTATCCTAAGGTCCATCTGTTGCTTAATGACTGTAAGTACCGCCATTACCTCTCTTCTCATGCTAGAAATCCCCTTCTCTATGCACCCCATCATCTGGCTTCCCTGGACTGCTGCCTAATCGCACTGCCCTGCCACACTGAGATCATCAGGTGTGATTACTCCAAGGTCCATCTGTTGCTTAGTAACCATAAGCACCACCACCACCCCTCCACCATCTTATATACAACGACCATGCCTACCCTCTCCATGTGCATGATATTGATCTATGTTGCACTGAAACCCATCTGTCATCCCCTATACCACTTAGTCTGCTTTGCACAGATACCTTTGCATTATCTCCACTCCCTCCCGGCTACATGGTTCAGTAGACAACCATACAGATATTCAGATAATAATTATCCATTCTAACCAAACATATCTTATGCAAACAACATGCATATGCAAATATAAATATCGGAGCATGCATATCATTGATCATAGAGTACAATTGTATAATATTTTCACCTTGCTGGATCAATATTGCCACCAACAGGACCATCAAGCCAAACATGGTTGGCCAAAGTTTAGTCAAGTATATCCTCCTCCAAACAATTAATTTGTAATCCTCGTACTTGTATAATGCAGACAGCATTATTTGCAGCATCAAGTTTGGTACGAACAAGTGGATAGGAATGACAACATTGATTCTCCACTTCAGTTGGCATGGTCATGCAGTTTCCACAAGTGCACCTGAAAAATATGTAAATTAAGCATACATTTTGATGAATGTACTGTATTACATATTCACCACTAGCCTTCCCTACAAAATCAGGGCACATTTACCTATAGCCTTCCTTCCCCATTCTGGGAATAGTCACTACCTGGCCTCCCTCCCCACACTGGACACAGCCTCCACTTGCCCTCTCTCCCCATTTGGGCCACAGTTACCACAGGTCCACCTTTCCCATGCTGGGCACTGTCCCCAGTAGCCCTCTCTCCCCACTCAGGGCACAGTTACCACTGGTCCTCCCTCCCCATGATGGGAACTATCTCCACCAGCACTCTGTCCTCATGGTGGGAAAAGCCCCCCACTAGCCCTCCTTCCCCACTCTGGGCACAGTTAACCCAGGCCCTCCCTCCCATTCTGGGCACAGTCCCCACTAACCCTCCCTCCCCACCCAGGAAAAGTTACCACAGGCCCTCCCTCCCACAATGGGAACAGTCCCCACCGTCACTCTATCCCCACCACAGTAGCAGTCACCACTAGGCAGACACAGAATAGATGCCTGCTCTGCTGTACGGAACTGGGTGCTGGCACAGGACATAAACAAGTCCACAAGGCACAAAGCAAGGACAGAGAAGTGCCACACTCCCTTAGGATACCAGTCACACTCCTGACACTGCACTACAGTGAGACAACCACCATGGATTGTTTGCAGCAGAATTGCAGATTTATTTAGTGCTTTAAAGTGGTGACAGATATACTCCTCAGTGTGAGACAGTGTATACCCACTAGTCACAGTGTATTGTTCACTAGAGCTTCCTCAGGGGACTGGCTAGTGGTTAAAGCCCATTCCCTTTTATACCAGCTGACTTGGTGGCAAAGCCATTGTATTGGTCAGTTCATATGTCCATATTGTTGATTGTCAGGTTGGTATTGGAGGACATCAATTCAAACATTAATTGTGAAAAATGTGAAAACAATCATGCAATAGTATTACATAAATAAAAAAATTCATAATTCATATGTCAAATACAGAAGTCAAAAAGAATGCTTGGCTATTTCTCTTCTTAAGGAAACAAAAATCTAATCTTCCTAAAGCGAATTAAGTTGCTAATTGCCAAAGCAATCTGATACAGACTACTTACAAAATTCCCTAATGGCAGTCATTAAAATTTCATAAATGACTACAATGGTACCTCAGAGAAGTAGCCAGAGACAGTCATTACAGGTGTCCATGTTTCTCTCAACAAATGCGATCACTCCAGAAATTTGGTGACAAGATCCTTTTTAGGGGTGGGTGATCCACCTGGAGAGAACTGATGGCACCTGTACCAAGGGTGATGATTTACATTAGCAAGAAAAACAGTGCTTAAATGGGAACTCAAACAAGAAAAGAGATATATAATGAAGTACTGAAAGGATTAGAAATTGTATATCATAGGAGCTATGGGAGGGCACACACAGGAATGGACAAATGGGAAATTCTCGTTAACAGCAGGACTGAGTAGGCCAATCAACTGGTTAAGCCTGAGGAACTCACTGGAGGTAATCCCTCTGCTGAGGAGTCTTTAATTAATAGTACACAATGGATCACTCAAGATTTAGATAATCTTAACATATTAGAAGCATTGTACAATTAAGGGCCTGCTGACTTAAAGGCAACAAGTTTTAATACTGAATTTGTACTGGAGAGTGATGCTAGTAAAATCTATAGCATTATAAAGCAAATGTTTAAAAATAAATCTAAGCTGTGCCCCTATCACTGAACCCTATAATGTTTGAGAATGTTATATGTAGAGAGACTGAAAGACTCTTTAAAGAGGTTGTACCATTCTCATGCAAAAAACTCTCTAGAGAGGAGCAAAATGCATTAAACAAGATAAAAGAAATGCCAGGAACTGAGATTAAAAAGCTGATAAAGCGGAAAATGTTATTGTACTAATAGAAAAAGATTATGAGAGGGCTGTGCGTGAACTGCTCAATGACAGTAACAACTACAGAAAATTACCAGGTGACCCAACTAATATATTCAGAATGAAACTGTTAGAACTTCTTGAATGGGGTGTTTCATATGATCAAATTTCTGAGCAAGAGCTGGACTTTATGTGGAATAAGAACCCATGGATTATGTCCTGCCTAAAATTCATAAAAGGCTGGAACGCCCCCAAGGCAGCCCCACAGAGTGGGATCTCTCACAGACAACATGTCAATTGATTGACTTTTTCTTGAATAACTATGTTCTTGATTATTTCTCCTGTCAGACAGAGTGCTGGTGTCCTTTATCCTGTTACCCATGCCGAGTGGAGGGGGGATGTTTATTCTGTTTTGTATCTGTGGCATATAAACCTATCTCTTGGAATGTTCAGGGGCTGAGTAGCCCTATCAAATGGAAAAGGGTAATTTTGCATCTTAAGCATTTGGGGGGACACAGTTTTCTTACAGGAGATGCACCTCATGAAAAAGGAGGAAGAGAAGCTCGGTAAAATATGGGGAGGGCAGGTTTACGAGTCATCTTATTCCTCAAAGAAAAGAGGAGAGGTCATTCTGTGCCACCGTGGACTTAACTGGGTATCTGAGCAGGTTAAACGGGATAAAGAAGGGAGGTGAGTATTGGTTAAAGATAGATTGGTGGGTAGGCTTCTGGTTTTGGGTGCAGTCTATGCCCCCTAATGCTGATGATCCCCGCTTTTTCCACGAGTTGTCTCAGTCACTACTAGATATGGGGAAACTGCCCAGTTCTATTTGGAGGCGATATGAATCTGGTCACTGACCCACTTTGCGACAGGAGTGGCAACCCCTCTAGGATGCCCTTGGCAGGTAACAGAGCCCTTAACTAGCTTTTGACAAACCTTGGCCTCTAGGATGTCTGGAGACTGCAGTACCCCTCCGGTTGTGATTACACATATTATTCTGCTTTGCATGACACCTATAGCAGAATAGACATGGTATTATCATCCAGCTTTGTTGTTCAAGAGGCACTTCATTCAACTATTGAACCTATCCTGATTTCTGACCACTTTCCTGTTACTTATACTTTTCACCCAGGGACATTGGGGGTGGAGGAAAAGCACTGGAGTTGCAATATCAGTTTTTGTAAGGATGATCATTTTAAACTGTGGCTACATCAAGACTTATTTAGAACATAATCAAACTGGGGACATTGCAGATACAGGAGTCTGGGAGGGGCTTAAGGCTTTCCTTTGTGGCCATCTCATAGCTTCTGCCTCTGCTAAGAAGAAAGATAGGAGTTGGGAATTACAATCCCTGAAGGCTAAATTATCTGAACTACATAAACAGCATAAGAAGGGAGATCATTCTGCTACATTACTCCATGATATGCACACCCTCCGGTAAAAAATCAACACAATTAACTCTCAACAGGTTTAGTTTGCTGTCTGTCAAATCAAACATGCTTACGGGGGTTTGCGCCTGCTAGTCTACCGTTTAAGGAAGCTGGTGGCAGAGATCAAAATACTAGGCATTCAGAAAGGGCAAGATTTATTAACAGATCCAGTTGAGGTTAATGCAGCCTTTCATGATTATTCTGCTGGGCTTTACGCCTCCAAGTTAGATCAGGGAGACCAGGCTGTCCTTGGCAATAAACATTTCTTGGAGTCCGTAAAGCTCTCCTGCTTGACTGAAGAGCAACGTTGTACTCTGCAGGGCTCAATTACCCAGCAGGAAATCCAGCTCGCCATAGGTCATATCTTGAGTGGGAAGGCGCCTGATCCCAACAGCTTCCCAGTTGAGATCTGTAAGATTTTAGCTGATTTACTCAGCCCTTTGTTCGCTTCTACATTCCAGGATGCCTGAGAAACTATGTCATTGCCACCATCCATGTGTAGGGGGCTGAAGCTCCGGTGGAATGGGGTTTGTGACTCCCAAAGAATTTAGGATAGGCCAGGCGAATCTGGAAGGAGAGTTTGGAAGCTTACTCAGGGACCAAGGTGCAAATGGATTTATTTACAAGGGACAAGAAAAAAACAGGATAACTGATTTTCTACAATGCTACATGATAATAGAACAAGCAACAAAACAATACAATTGGGAACAACAATTGGTCGAACCAATAACGGGGTTAATCCCTTTCAGTCCAGGTACTGTGTGCACTTTGCTGAGATGACAAGACAACTGGTGAACCAAGCTTGGGCTGTGCAATGTGTTGGCTGATCAGCAAATGGGAATTGACCCCCACAAGTGATTTTTATAGACAGGTCATAATGGGGCATCCTCTGGATGAACAGAAAACAAAGAAGAATGCTACTAGCCGATGATGAAGAACTCCACAATCCTCTGTGACCCTTGGCAAGAATCTTGAAGTCTCCTAGTTGAGCAGATGGTTCTCTGGATGATCTGCACCAATGACCACTGGTAGGTCCCAGGCACCCAGGCCACCTTTAAGCAAGACAACTACTGGTGATGTGATCCTTGTTACAGCCTCTATGGAGTGGTACTGGTACATGCACACTTGTGGATGGCCAACAAAATAAGAAAACGTCATACATGATGCTAACTGTGGTCCCTCACTCTTGAGCCGGAGCAGCTCCTAAGCTGACTCACCTTTGGATACCTAACTAGTGGCTCTCTACAACTTACCATCATGGGACTGATGCTGGAACACTGGTGGAGATTCAAAGCAGGTCAACATCACTCAAGTCAGGTCTACAAGAGCTGGAGGAGTGGCTGGGGACCTACTTAGGTCGGCATCAAGTTCTGAAGAAACTGGTTCTTGCAATGGAGCTGAAGCTGAAGTCAAGTACACAGAACACATGGTCTAACAACAGTTTGGGTTGCAAGCAATGCAGTTCAGATCGCAAAACAACAGTTTGGTCTCTAGGGGGCACCAGACAGGCTACAACAAAGTTCAGGTTTTGGTGGAGCTCAGAACACATCCACATAACTCTGTGGAAAACCTAGGGCCATCAAACAATCTCCCCTCCCCTTCCAAGGGGTGCTGTGCCATTAAGGATCCTCCCTCCTTAATATTAATAACCACTTCTGTGCCTGGGTCTATGGGCTTCTCTGCCCTGGTCCTGCCTCTCTCCCTCCTGAATAGTAATATGGCCTTAGCTGCTGACCTTAACCTTTTTCCTTTGGGCCTTAATACCATGGCGCTGCCTCCCTCATGACTATTAATGAGGGCCTGTAGCTCAGCCTTATGCTGGGTCCAGCTTGGGTCCACCCTCTTAATGAATATTAATTACAGCCTCTGCTGCTGGGCCCCTCCCCCCAGGGTTGCTCTGTGGGTCTTTGTTTTTGGTCCTGCCCCTGTGCTCTTGGTACAAATTTGTGCCCGATGTCCAGCCCAAGGACCCTCCCCTACGCTCACTATATATGCCCCGGGACTTATACAACATGGTGCCCCTCTGCTACGAGGTGTGGATGCTCAGCTCAAGTTAACTTTTCTTCCTATCTTTCTCCCTTCCTTGAGGCAGGTCCATCAGCCAAATTTTTCCTATCCATTCCCCCTTTGCTTTAGTCTGGGCTCTGGCCCTTGAACTCTTTTCCTCCCCCCTCCCCACTCCCTGGCACCTTTGGCACACGTTTAAGGCAAATTTGGGCACGTGGTCTACTTACTGTCATGGCCCGGGACTGGTATTGTTGCTTGGGGTCAGGAATGATGGCCAGGAAGTCACACTCCCACCTGGCTTTTAGTGTTGCTGCAGGGACTGGGCAGGCAGAACTAAGAGGTCCCATGCTCGTGATTTCACCTGGACCAAAATCACCGCTACACGCCTGGGGCTGTCACTGAAAACTGTCCCCACTGCCATTGCTTGGGGCTCATGCAACTGAATTGCATCTGGGAGCCACTTCCTGCTCCCACCCAACTGCTTCTAGACCACGCGGGACTTCTTTTGGAGAGGAGTGATGCTGGAGGAGCCATGGGCCCACCAAAGGTATGTTACCTGTGTCTGTGCTCCCCGCATCCTCCACCCTCCAAGCCAAGCCACCACTGCCTTCTGGAGCCACTCCCTGGGCCCTTTGTAGTGCAGTGGAAGTCCTGCTGGGTAGCACCAGGGATTGGGCCTTTGTTTTCCAAGGGAGGGTCTCCACCAGGAGTATGTCTGCCCATGACCCTTCACAGCTCCAAAAGGCACAAAACTGAACAAAGGATGGGTAAGGGTCTGAGGAACATGAGAGGTGGGGTGGGGGGGATGGAAGAGAAAGAAAAGGAAAAATTAAATTGATGTGTTGGGGGAAGGCTTCCTGTTTCTTTGTTGTGCCCCCCAACTCTGGGGCACTACAAATGAATGAAACCACGATATCAATATTACCTGAAAAAGGGAAAGATCTATATCAATGCTTCAGCTACCACCCTATCTCCCTGTGAGATGTGGATTATAAAATACTGGCCAAGGTTTTAGTTTTACGACTGAACAAGGTTCTGCCACTCTAAATCCACCCGGACCAGGTTAGGTTTGTGGCAGCGAAGGATGGGGCAGATCACATCAGGAAACTGGTCAACTTGATGTGGGCTGCAGAATCCTTGCTGGCCCCTGTGGCAGCTGTGGCAGTTGATACGGAGAAAGCATTTGACTCCATCCAGTGGCCTTATCTGCTTGCCACACTTTGTGTTTTCAGCCTTGGTGATACCATTATTAGGTGGGTTCAAACTATTTACTTGGTGCAGCAGGCCTCAGTCCCCATGAATGGGTGCATATGGGTCCAATTCCACCTGGGTAGGGGCACACGTCAAGGCTGCCCCCAGTCTCCAGCTTTATTTGTTTTAGCAATTGAGCCCCTGGCTCAAAAGCTTCATGAATCTCCACATATTCAAGGAATCCCCTTAGGGGCGGAGGTATATAAACAGATGTTTTTTTATGGATAACATCCTCATTACACTTAAAAGTCTAGAAAAATCAATTCTTGCTTTAATCAGTTTGCTGGACCACTTTGCAGCACTGTCTGGCCTATGCAATAATTGGGGAAAAACTGAAGTTATTGCCTTAAACTTGAAATGCGCCTCACTCATGCTTCAGGGCACAGGCCTCTCCTGGTCACAGCATCCAGTAAAATATCTAGGCATTTTTATTTCCCCCCAATGGAGGGAGTGGGCTCATTTAAATTTTTCTCCATTATTGAAATCCCTGTGGGATGACTTTGATAAGTGGAAACATCTACACCTTTCACTGTGGGAGAAATCCCAGTCCTTGCAAATGATGGTACTTACTAAGATTTTGTATATGATTCACTACTTACCACTGCATATTCCAGAGCTTTTTTTGGAAATCTTTGGACAACTTGGTGAGGGGCTTTTTGTGGGGTGGTGATAAACCTAGAGTTTCATTGCTCAGATTGATTGCCCTGTGGTCCAAAGGGGGGATTTCATTTCTCTTGGTTTAAGGGTTACTATCTTGCATTTGGGCTCAGACAGATCTGGATGTGGCTCTATGCAGATAAATGTAGGGGGACGGCCAGGTGGATTACTATTGAAGAATATCTGCCACAGGGTACAGTGCCTGAATAGACTAGGATTAATCAAACTTATCCTATCCATGAGTACTGTATATCATTAGTGTTTGGAAATATTTAGGTAAAATAGTTATCTCTCCCTGGCACATCCCTCTCCACAGGTGGCCACTCCTGCAAGAGTCCCTTGTAAATATACCCAATTTGTGGTGGTGATTTAAGGGATCTTCCTCCTCCTGCCAATCTTAGAATATTGTCCCAGGAACCCCTTGTTGGGAGCTGGAGTTGAGAGCCAGTATATTGGGAGATTAAATGGCGAACCTGTAGGTAACTCCACATATGAGACTGAGGTAGGGAGGTTTGGGCCCTAATAGTGACAAAATCCTTAAAGAGACCTGAGTCCAAGTGAAATAAATCAGCAAACCGAGAGATCCAATTTGCAGCCCAAATCTGCCATATTTGATGGGTTTGCCTGGAATACTAAATATATTTGGCTAGGCATTGATGTCCAGTTGTTGTATGCCTGCATCAAGCATGATTCAGGTATATAAGCCTTTAAAGACTTCTAGAAAGACAACCCCTTATGTGATGTATTTGCTATCCCTTTTATCCTGAAAGCTTTGGATATGGTTCTGAGGCAGAACTATTTCAAATTCAGCAGCTCTTTTTACCTGCAGCTCTGTGTGATGGTCATAGGGGCAGCTGTGGCCCCCTCTTTTGCCAACCTCTTACTGAGTTTTTGGGAGAAATCTCTTGTTCTCAGTCCAGCAGAGAACCCACATATTCATCATAAAGTGGCCTGGTACAGCTATATCGATGATATAATATGTGTGTGGAAGGGAACCAAGGAAGAGGTGGCAACCTTCATGCAGTGGCTACCTGTCAATAATGCCAATCTATGTTTTACTAGCACCACAAGTAGACAAGAGCTGAATTTCCTAGATGTCAACAATACGTTCTAGACAAAAGGGTACAGAAAGCCTATTATAACAAATAACCCACCTCACTCTGACAGTGCTCATCCTAGATCACTGATCAAATGTGTCCCATACATGAGGTATTAGGAAGAATTGTTGCACTGAGCAAGATTTTGAAACTCAGAGTGAATAGCTGAAGCTGAGGTTCTTACAGAGGGGTTACAGTGCAGAACTGGTATAGGTTGAATTGGATAAGGCCATAAAAGAGGAAAGAAAAGCACTGTTACAACCTAAAAGACCCCATGTACATGAAAAAGAGCCAGTATGTTTCATCACACAGTATAATAGACTGTTAGGGCAAGTTGGTGGCCTGGTAAGAAAATATTGATCACTGCTACTTAATGATGACAAGGAATTAGCTGCCACCCCCACCAACAGACATGCACAGATGAAGGAGAGGCAGTGTCTGTCTGTAAACAGTCCAAAATGTGGGACCTGGAAGGGTGCCCACGTAAAGTAGAAGTTAGAAGTTTCATTAATTGTAGTACAAACTTCATGGTGTATGCCCTTTGGTGTTAATGTCCTAAACAGTACATAGCCCACACTATCAGACCTGTGAAGCACAGAAAACAGAAACACATACTGTGATAAGCACTAGGAATAATAATGATACCACTCCTGTGACAGCACATTCTGCCGAATGCCACAATTGTGACCCTTCCTGTTTGCAGTTTATGGGCACTGAACAGGTTAAACAAATCCCCTGTTTCGGTGATAGACTCAAGAAGCTGTTCCAATGAGAGAGCTTCTGGATTTTCACCATGAGCACGCTTAGAACATCAGGTCTCAAGACAGACTGGGACTTAAAACCCTTACTATAATTTGAAGGTACTAAGAGCCATGGCTATAGTGTTAATTTCTGCACTATGATCTGAACATCGATTGGCGCTTTTTGAAAACTCTGGCCTGGATATTCAGACTGCACCTGGCATGGTGCAAGCGCGGGCTCAGCGCAGCACAGCTGGGATGCACCGGGGCCAGGCCCAGGTGATATTCAATGGTGATGCGCCATGGCGCAACACCGTTGAATATGGCACGGACTGCACACAGTGCAGTGGCATTGCACATGATGCAGTGCCACTGTGCCGGGGCAAGCCACAAATAGGGAGCACAGGGATGCACCAACACAAATGCAGTTGTGCTGGGCTCAACACCCGTGATATTCAGAAGTGGGCATGCAAATGAGGCCATCATATATGCATGGTGCAACTGGGGCCATTAACATGTCATTATGGCCCCATTTGCATGCGTTGCAGAGGGCAGCCCGGTGAATTGCACCTAGCACCCTGCACAGAATGACGTATGGACTGAGGGGGTCCCGGGGCATCCCCCGCCCCATAGCCACGATTGCTGGGAATAGTGCAGTGAACACAATCCCTGGTAGCCTAGTGGTACCCCCACCTCCTCATAGCTGTGATCGCTGGTTATATGACATAAGTACAATCCCTGGTAGTCTAGTGGTACCCCCCCTCCCTCCTGTAGCCATGACCACTGGTAGATGACATAAATACAATCCCTGGTAGTCTATTGGCATCCCCCTCCCTCCTGTAGCTATGACCGCCAGTAAATGACATGAATACAATCCCTGGTAGTCTAGTGGTACCCCCCCGCCCCTAGTCCCGATCGCCGGTATAATGCAACATTGCACTCCCTGGTAGTCTAGTGGCCCCTTCACCCCTCCATAACCCCAATCACGGGTAGCCCCAACAGATCGTACCCCCCAGGTAGTTCAGTGGCACCTCCCACCCACACAGGACTCCATGCCCACCCAGCTCCCCCACCGTCATCGGCGGGTGGCTGCAACCCACCTGCATACCATCCGGCCGCCCGCCGAAGGACAGAATACAGTATGGGCTGTAAGCCCCTTGGTCCACACTGTGTACCAATGGGCTTGCAGGGTATACTGTACTAGACAGCCACAAATATGTGAATGACTTCATTCACATATATGTAACTGTCTAATAAATATGCCCTGCAAGTCCATACTGTAATCTGTCATTACGACAGGTGCCTGGGTGGGTGCAGCTGCCACTGATGATGGGGGAGCTGAATGGGCATGGGCCCTGTGGATGGGAGGGGTGGGGGGTGCCACTGGACGACCAGGGGGTATGATCTGTTGGGGCTACCCGCGATCGGGGTTATGGATGGGGTGAAGGGGCCACTAGACTACCAGGGAGTGCAATGTTGCATTACACCGGGATTGTATTTATGTCATTTACCAGCAGTTGTGGCTACAGAAGGGAGGGGGGGAACCACTGGACTACCAGGGAGTGTACTTATGTCAATTTACTGGCGATCGCGGCTCTGGGGAGGGTGGGGGGCACCACTGGACTACCAGGGATTGTAGTTATTGCAGTTTACCTGTGATCACAACAATGGGAAGGAGGGGGGTACCACTAGACTACCAGGGCCCATATGGGTGCTTGTGGACAGTGTTCTGGGTGGGCAGGTGGCCACCCATGGCTGGCAGCTGCTGTGTTGCGCCCTGAAATACAGCAGCCTGCCTGTGGGTGGCCAGGAGTTGTTCCTCCTTTTCACGGGCTCAACTTTGAGCCCCCTAGTATAGCTATAACGTAGGCCGCGCCAGCACATGTCCAACACTGGGCCGAATATCGGGAGGTGCCAGATATGCACGGGCATGCCCCCTGCATTTGCGCTGCATACATTACCATTGTGCCCTGGTGCATTGGGATTTGTGCTGCACCTGGCAGCCGTTTGAATATCCCACTGGGGTGCAGTGCTGGGTTGTGCCGGTGCAACTCTGTTGGCCAGGCGCAACCCCTTTGAATATCCGGGCCTCTGTGTATAACTGTGTTCTATATTTATCTTGCTGTGAACTCGAGTTTAATACTGCTACTGTCTATTTGTGTTTTCTAATATGGTGACCTCATACTTAGAAGTTTTCTAGTACTGCCTTACTTCTTTATGATTCCACTCTTCTAGTGTTCCTTAATACTTTCACCTCTCCTACCTGCCCTCCTTCTTACCCTTTGTTCCCCCCCATCCCCAGCTGTGCCTGACCCCTCTGCCAAACCCCTTCACCCCAAGCCCTCAGACACCCCCCAATTTCTAACCCTTTCAATACCTTATTATATCTCTCTTTTCTTGTTTGAGCTCTCCTTTAAGCACTTTTTTCTTCCTAATGTAAATCCTCAACCTTGATTGCTGGTGCAATCACTTCTGTGCAGACGGATCACCCACCTCTAAAAAGGATCTTACACTCAAATTTCTGGGGTGATCGCATTTGTTAAGAAAAACATGGACAGATGTAATGACTGTCTCTGGTTACTGCCCTGAGGTAACACTGCAGTAATTCATGAAATTTTGATGACTGCCACTAGGGAAGTTTGTAAGTAGCCTGTATCAGATTGCTTTGGCAATTAGAAGCAAATTAAGTCACTTTAGGAAGATTACCTCCCTGTTTCTTGAAGATGAGAAAGAACCAAGCATTCTTTTTGAATTCTGCATTTGGCATATGAAGTATGAATTTTTGTATTTGTGTAACACTGTGGTATGATGGTTGTTTTCACATTTTTTTACAATTAATGTTTGAATTTATGTCCTCCAATACCGGCCTGACAATCAGAAATATGGACATATGAACTGACCGATATGATGATTTTGCCACTAAGTCAGGGAGTATAAAAGGGAATGAGCTTTGCCCACCAGCCAGCCCCCTACGGAAGCTCTAGTGAGCGATGCACCAGCTCTAGTAGTGATGCACTGTCTTAACTGAGGAGTATGTCACCTCTTTGAAACTCTAAATGAATCTGCAGTTCTGCTTCAAACAACCCATGGTGGTCGTCTCACTGTAGTGCAGTGTCAGGAGTGTGACTGGTATCCTGAATGACTGTGGCACTTCTCTGTCATTGCTTACAGTCACCACTGGCATTCCCTCTACATGTCAGGTACAGTTCCCAGTAGCAAACAAAGCATGGCACCATCCACCAGAAAATTGCAATAATTTGATTTATTTACTTACATTTGCAGTTCGTTTTAATTCAGCTAGGAGCAGTAAAAATCCACAGTGCAACACAGGTAACAAACAGACACCACTCACAAAAGGGTACAACTGGTTTTGCAAATGTGCGCTTCCTCAGGGATGGCCTTCTAATTCCACACTCGCACAGAAACAGGAAATAATTTAAAATGACAGTGCACCCAAAAGTACAGTGAATAATAACAAGTTAAAAATGCTTAGCAAAAGGATTTTATATAAAATAATAGCTATATGCTAGCGTTACATAAGAATAATAAATATGCTGTTAGCATACAAAATATCATGTTATGTGTTGCCTAAAATCCACAAAAGTTTGGAGTGTCCTCCAGGTAGACCTATTGTGGCAGGTATTGACTACTTAATGGAGCCGCTATCACAGTATGTAGACACCCACATTAGGGATATTGTGATGAGCCTCCCTTTATTTTTGAGAGACATTCCTGAGGTGCTGCCTCTCCTGGAGGATCTCCAGGTGGAACAGAACTGGCTCTTAGTATCAGTGGACATTGAGTATCTCTATACTAGTATACTCATGAGGGTGGATTACAGGCTTTGCATGCACGGTTAGATAGCGCTACAGATTTGGGGGAGGGACAGAAGGAATTTTTGACAAAACTATCTGAATTTGTGGTAAAATGCAATTTTTCAGTTTTCAAGGGAAATACTTTCACCAAATTAAAGGCACAGCAATGGGGGTCACTTTTTCCTCAATCTATGCTAACCTTTATTTGGGACAGTGGGAAAAGAAGGTTATTTATGACCAAGATGCTAACCCCTTTTTTGATCATATAGATCTCAGGAGACGCTATATTGATGGTGTGGTGGGGTTCCATCGATGAACTTCACAAATGTATACAGCACTTACATTTGTCAAATCCAAATTTACAATTCTCAGTACAGGCGGATTTGAGACAAATTAATCTTCTGGATTTATTTGTTTATTTATTTAGTTTTAGTTGACTGGGTAAGTGCACTAGACAAATCCTACCTATTTTCAGGCACGACCCGGGGGAGGGGGATACAGATGAATGCCAACTGACCTTGAATCAGATTAAGCTGTATGTATTTATGTATCACTAAAAAGGTAGATGGCAGTGTTCAAACTGACTTGTTTCATAAGGAAACAGAAGGAAACACTATATTATGTGCTTCAAGCTCTCACCCCTGCCACACCATCAAGAACATCCCTAGGTCTCGATTTACGAGGCTTAAACACAATTGTACAAGCAACTCTGATTTTAAAACATGGTTAAAGGAAATGTCCACCAGGTTTTCTGAAAGGGGATATGGCCTACACATAGAAACACAGAAGATGTTGGCAGATAAGGGCCTCTTGGCCCATCCAATCTGCCCTATTTTTCCCTACCTACAGCTCCACCGCAGACCCTACTCAGTCTTCGGTTTTCACCCCCTTCTTACTTTCAGGATCCCCTTGTATCTAGCCCATGCATTCTTGAATCCTGCAACCATTTTAGCCTCCACCACCTCTGCTGGGAGAAACACAGAACATAAATATTGACAGCAAATAAGGACCGATAGACCCACCTGTCCACCACCGTTTCTGTAAAGAAGTACTTCCGTACATTTCCTCTGAGCCACCCCTTTCCACCTTCATAGTGTGTCCCCTTTTCTTTGATTATCTTTTTCTTTGGAAAATACTACCTTCCTGTACACTGTACTTACCTGCAAGGTATTTGTAAGTTTTTATCATTTCCCCCCTTTCCCTCCTTTTCTCTAGAGAGTACAAATTTAGCTTCTTAAGCCTTTCTTTGTAGGACTTTTGATGCAGGGCCTGCACCATTTTGTTTTCCCTCCTTTGTACCATCTCCACCCTATCTATGTCCTTTCAGAGATGGGGCCTCCAGAACTGGAAACAGTTCTCAAGGTGTGACCTTACCAGAAGCCTGTACAGGAGCATCACTACCTCCCTCCTTCTGCTGGTAATTCCCCTACTTATGCAGTCCAGAATCTTATTTGCCCTCCTCACTGACTTGTCACACTGGTTAGTTACCTTCAGGTCATCAGAAATGATTACCCCAAGTCCCTTTCCTGCTTTGTGACTGCTAGTTCCATTTCTCCCAGTAGATATGTTGCCCCCTGGTTTCTGTGCCCCAAGTGCATAATTTAGCACTTTTTTGCATTGAAACCCAGCTACCAGTCCTGTGACCATTCTTCCAGCTTTTTCTTTCGACCGTCCCCCAAGTGTGTCAGCTCTCTTGTAGAACTTTGTGCCATCTGCGAACAGCCATACTTTCCCTTCCAGTCCTTCTGTGATGTTGCTAATAAATATAATAAAGAGGACTGGGCCTAGTACTGACCCTTGTGGGAGGGAGGCTGCCGTAGCAGTACAAGGCAAGCCATGATATGCTCTTTTGGAGTATAGGGAAAGACGGGAACAGGATAGGGAACATATAAATTTTGTTACCACTTATGGCCTTGACTCCACAAAAATTAAAGACATCATTTGCCAAAACTGGCACATCTTCATGACAGCACCAGCGCAAAAAATGAAGTTGGTACTCCACCACAAGTGGTTTTTAAATGTGGTAGGAATCTTTCAGACCATTTATTTCACTCTTTGCAGCCTGTCAACAAGCCAGCTTCTCAATGGTTACCAACACAACCAAAACGTTGTTTTCAATGTAGACACTATAAGTTTTATGAGGTTACCCTCAAAAACACTGATTTTAAATCTGTAAATATCAGTGCAACTTTTGAAATTAGACAGTTCATTAATTGCTCCAGCACAAGGGTAGTCTACATGGCCGCATGTGAGTGTCAGGCTTTCTATGTGGGGAAGACTACAAGGATGCTAAAACAACGGATAGGGGAACATTTATGTGATATTAGGTGTGGTAGTGAGAAAAATGCACTTGCTAAACATATAATGCAAAGTAGTGTTGGTACTAGTCCTAAATGCAACTTTTGTGCATTGAAAAGGTTATTATAGGTCCGAGAGGGGTGATTTGGAAAATAAAATTCTTTGCAGAGAAGCATTTTGGATATATAAATTGGGTGCATCGAGGACTCCTGGACTAAATGATAGCTTTGATATTTCTCCTTTTCTTAGGCGATAAATGATTTAAATTCTCTCCCCTTTTTGTCCAAGCTTCAGTTCCTTTCCCCTTTTGTTCCTGCAACTTTTTTTACCCACCTTCTCCCCACTGCCCCTGTTTTCCTTTCCTTCCCCCTATTTTTGCCTCTATTCTTCATTTTCTTTCCCTTTTTCCTTCTCCCTTTTTTCCTCTCTTGGTTTCTCCATAGTAACATGTTCCCTCCTTAGCCTCATACCTTCCCTTGTAATATATTTGAGTTTTGAATTGTTGTCTATCTGTAGTTCTCTATTTTTTTTTTTTAATTACTCTTTTATCCACCTACTCAGCCTGCCACCCCCGACCCATCAGGGGAGACAATGTAGACATCCCACTGCCTGACACCTACTCAAACGGATCCTGAGACCCCATGGAGCTATGGCTCAACCCCCTGGGAAGGGACAAGGTGAGGGAACTAGCAACCCATAACTTATGTTTCATCTGCTCAGGTCCGCAAGGCGGGTGCAGGCACATCGTGGGCATGTCTCCCGGCTCCCCATCGCCCCGTTGGTGGCAGGCTCTTTTTCCATTTTTTCTCCCTTTTTCCTATGGCGTGAACCCCTAGACATCAAGGCACAGAGCGCTGACATCCATGCCATACAAAGGCCACCCATCCCCTGTAGTCAGGGCTTGCAGTACTCTGAGCTTCCTGTCAGAGTCAGGCAAGTGTGTGGGCAAGGCCTCTACCCTCCCCGGAGAAGGCGAGGTGTCATGGAATGCTCAATCCTGTCTTCCCCCCCCGGCTGACCCACCAGTGACCCGAGTCTGCTCCCGAACCTGGGTCACCGGCGTGGAGCAAGGTGTGGCATCCAGTGCCTCAACCCTCAGCACCACTGGGCCGGCATGTAGTTCTCTATTTTTATGCACACACAATTAATTTGTATGGATATAAAATTGAGCCATTACTTTTTGTCCTTCTTTCCAGCAGCTCAAGATAGCCGTTATGCCAAGATGAACAGTGGAGAAACGTGGCAATTCTTGGAGTGGTTCCTACAATATCTCTTATGGACTTCTATACTGACAGTGAAATCATTTCTTTTTGTATTATTTATTTATAAATTTTGCAAGCAAGAAAATTCACAAAATATAAAATTACACAGGAGGATAGCACTATAATACATAATCAGAATATTCTCTTACAAAGAATCCTTGTAAGACACCTCCCCTGGAGTTACAGCATAGGGGGAAACCCATATTTCAACAATAAAGGAAAAACATTCCCATTGCATGCAGCTGAGGAAGAACAAAGGGGAATCAAACATAGGATATTAAATATATAAAAGTACAAAACAGTGACCACTATAATAAAATGGTCAAAGAGATTCTATGTCCAGCTCTACCAGGGAAAATATAAAAAACAGAGTGAGAAAGTTCCAGAACACTGTAGCAACAAAAGCACTAGTCAAATAGTATAGCAGGCAGTAGTTCACTAACAGGACTATAACAAAACTAACAAACTTAATTTGTAGTACAGTACCAACCCCATCTCAGTTAATATAGTTTGAAGGAGTCCAGAATACTAATATCAAGGTAGGCAGATAGTATACCATCAGGCAAAGAAAACAGTAATTAGTGCTCAAAGCCGGCTCTGCGCAGTTCCCCCAAAGAACAGTAGAATGACAGAAATATTATTCTAACGTAGCTTACACAAAGCCAGTCAATGCCACCCACATTGTTAAAGTCTAAAGCCCAGATGGCCCAAGACTCACATACTTAACGTGGTGTTCAGTGCACCACACAGTATCAGTCCTCATCGGACAAATTATCCCCCTCCCCTGACACAGCTGTCTCTTGCTCTGTGCAACTCAGCATTTTATCAGCATCTTTTGGATCATTAAATTGATACTGGCGCCCCTGCCATGTCAAGCGAAGCTTAGCTGGAAGTAATTGCTGATGCTGGATCATTAGTTGGCGGAGCCGGCTCCGGATCCCATCAAATGCTTTACGCTGCTGTCTGGTACTGTAGGACAGATCCAGAAACAAAAGCAGGGTGTCCTCACCATAATTAAGGGTTTTCTGCTTCCTTGCCAAGGCCAGGGCACGATCCCAATCACCAATACCAGTACAGACAGTCATTAGAGTTTGAGGGATCACTGGGTCTGATACAGTTCACCGTGGGGTAATGTGGTACGCTTTTTTGATTGGGGGGGGGGTCATCTTCCAAAAGCCCCAGAATATTGAGAAGAAAGGCGTGTACAAAACAGTCATCTCCCTCTTCCACCTCAGTCAACCCCACCACTCTCAAATTCCATTCCCGTGCATGGTTTTCAACGGTTTCCAGACGCTGTCACAAAAGTCCTCTTTGATCAATTTAGTTGTGGCATCACAAGTCTTGAAAACTGAGGCTTCAGCTCCCTGAGCCATCTGTTCACAGTGGTACATCTTGGATTCAAGAGCTGACACTCTAGGAGTCGAGATATCCAATTTTTTATCTATATCCTGGATCAATTTAACGAGCTGGTTTAAGGTTGCCTGGATTGAAATTAGGGTCGCTGATCAACAGGTCCCATGGCTCCATCTGAAGGTGTAAGCCGCTCCTCACGCTGTTGTTGCTGCTTCTTAAGGACAAAAAAATCTGCGGGAGGAGGCAGTTGCTCCCTAAGTTTTACCCATGCTGCCATCCTCAAACAAGTCATGCACCAACTTTTGTGCTCTATGTCCAGAAACTTCAACTTTTTAAAAGAGTTATTATAAAAAGTCCTGGGAGCACAGGAGTTTTGATGCTTCCTTGTTAGCTGCTCAGCAGCACCCCCAGAATCATTTTTAAACAAATGCATTCTGAAGCAACACAGTTTCTGTCAGATATCATTTAATAGTTCTTACAGCAACTGACACTGGAAGATATTTAGCTGATTTTGTATGCTAACAGAATATTTATTATTCTTTTGTAAAGCTAGCATATAGCTATTAATTTATACAAAATCTTTTTGTTAAGCATTTTTAACTTATTTTTCACTCTACTTTTGGGTGCACTGTCACTTTAAATTATTTCCTACTTATGTGTGAGTGTGGAATTGGAAGGTGATCCCTGAGGAAGTATGCATGCATGAAACCGGTCGGGCCATTTTGTGAGTGGTGTCTGTTTGTTACCTGTGTGGCACTGTGGATTTTTACTGCACCTAGCTGAATTAAAATGAACTCCAAATGTAAGTAAATAAATCCAATTATTGTAATTTTCTGGTGGATGGTGCTGTGCTTTTGTTTGCTTTTGTGATGCGTTGTTGCACGGGCATATCAGTACCTGAGTTGCCTTTCTTTCTGTGACAGTCCCCAGTAGTCCTTCCTCCCCAGTCAGGGCCCAGTTACAACAGGCCCTCCCTCCCTCCCTACAACAGGAACAGTCTGCACTGGCACTTCCTCCCCATGCATGGAACAGTCACCAATAGCCCTCCTTCCTCACACCAGGCACAGTCTCCAGTAGCCCTCCCTTACCACTCATAACACAGTTACCACAGACTCACCCTCCCCACAATGGGAATTGTCCTCACTAGCCCCCCATCTCCACTCAATGAGCAGTTATCACAGGCCCTACATTTCCACAACAGGAGCAGTTCCCACTGGAACTCTGTCTGCATGCCAGGAACAGTCACCACTAGCCCTTCCTCCCCATGCCAAGTCCCCAGTAGCCCTCCTTCCCCCTCGCAGCCTAGTTACCACCTGCCATCCCTCACCAAAATGGGAACAGTCCCTACCAGCACTTCATTTGCATGCCTAGAACAGTCACCACTAACCCTCCCTCCACACACCAGGCGCAGTCCCCACTAGCCCTCCCTCGCCACTAGCGACACAGTTACTACAGGCCCACCCTCCCCATGATGGGAACAGTCCCCATTAGCCCTCCATCCCCACTCAGTGAACAGTTATCACAGATCCCCCTTCCCTACAGTGGGAACAGTCCCTACTGGTACTCTGTTCCCATGCCAGGGACAGTTACGTCTAGCCCTCCCTCTCCATGACATGCACAGTAAACTGTAGCATTCCCTCCCCACTCCTGGCCCAGTTACCGCTGGACCTCTCTTCTCACAATTGGAACAGTCCCCATTGGCACATTGTCCCCACACCAGAAACAGTCACCAGTAGCCCTCTCTCCTCACACAGGCACAATCCCCAGTAGTACTCCTCCCTCCCTACTCAAGGCCCAGTTACCACTGGGCCTCCCTCACCATCATGGGAACATTCCCCAGTGGTACAGTGGCTTCATGCTGGGTACAGTCCCCACTAGCCTTCCTCCCACTCAGAGCACAGTTACCACAAGCCCTCTCTCCCCACACCAAGCACAGTCCCCACAAGCCCTTACTCTTCACTCTTGGTCCAGTTACCCACAGGCCCTCCCTCCCCACAGTGGGAACAATCCCCAGCAGCACTCCATCCCTACACCAGGAACAATTATCACTAGCTCTCCCTCCCCATGCCTGGCATAGTTCCCTCTATCCCTGCCTGTGGCACAGTCCCCAGTAGCCCTCCCTCCACACTTGGGGCCCATTTACCACGGTCCCCCCAGCCTCATGATGGGAACAGTCTCCACCGGCACTCCATCTGCACGCTGGGAACAGTCCCCACTAGCCCTTCCTCTCCACTTGGGGCACAGTTAACACAGGCCCTCCCTCTCCATGCTTGGCACAGTCCCAACTAGCCCGTCCTCTCCACTTGGGGCACAGTCCATAATGTGTCTCCTTCTTGACACTGGGAAGTCAACACAAGGCATAGAACAGTGTTGATATTGAGAACCACGTTATCCCAACTGTGCTACAGCACTGTCACCAGCACTGTAAAGGGTCTATACACTGCCATGATAACAGTAAGTAACATCACATTACAGATTTAAACCACTGTTTGTTACTTAGGGATTGGTGGAGGGGGTGGTGGTGTCAGTAAGGGAAAGAACTTCATGTTCCCAACTTGTGATCAGACTATAATTTGATGTCCACTTACCCCCCCCCCAATATGGGCTACCATCACTGGATTTGAAGTTCGTGATAAGTCTGCATATATACCCACAACCCTTGAATCCCAATTTTGCAGTTTGATTGTAATACTGAACATGTAGTGGATACAGATCCATGTCAAAAACACTGTACAAATCCTGTTATCCTGCTGCGGCACTCTAAGGCCCTGTACACATCAGGCTAGTTAAAACATTTTAAGGTGCTTAAAATGTTTTAACTAGCACAAACACAGCGCCCGTCCTCATTTAAGCATGGTTTCAAAGTGTGTTAGGAAACTGTGCTTAAACCCTGCTGCGAGCTAGTCTCAAGTCCGTTTTTAAAAACGGTTTTATGAGAGAAAGCATGTTACCCTGTAGTGTGGATGGGCGTCTGCATATTGCTCCTCCAGGAAGCGTGTTAAGGGTCATGGAGAACCCGTTTTAAAAAACGTTACTGGAGGCAGATGCAGACGGGAGTCGGCTGTGGTATAACCGAGTTAAAACTCGGTTGAAGACTGATCTGGATGGGCTGCTGTGGTGAGTTTAAAAACGTTTTTTAAACCGGTGCAAATCTTCAGCTCTAATGTGTACATGGCCTAAATGACAGCTCACAGCTAATTGGCAGTGTATTTGTGATGGCGTGTTTATGTTTTTATGGGATTCTTGGGACCCCACCTCATGAACATGTCACTGTTGTTTTGTTTCTCGGTCCCAAAAGATGATTTTGCGGTCACTGCGTGGAATGACCTTTTGGGACCGATTAACAAAATGACAGTACCACTGTTCATGAGGCGGTGTCTCAAAAAGCTCATGTTAGAAATTTGGTAAAAAAAAATCTGAACAATGACCATGTTATGGGCATACATTGCGCATTTTCTATGCATGCTCGTAACTTCGCCAATTTTTAATATTTTTCACTCCTCATTTTCAACATTGCCATTTTATAACACCTCCTTATGTACAGTACAGCTGCCATTTTTCACATCCTGACCGAAATGTGTTTTCATACCGGTGGCACAGAACAGATAAGGTTGCTGTGTGAAATCAACTTTCGGGATGGATTAACAAAATCACAGTGCCACTCTTCATGAGGGGAGGTCCCAAAAAGTCCATGTTAAAAATTTGGTGAAAAAGGCACACCCTCAATGTCTTTCAGTCTCTGTGGGAAGGGGGAGGTATTGGCGTTAGTTCAATATTTCACTGCCATTCCTAGTATGCATCTCTCTAACTCCTGCACTACCAATGCCAATACCAGCAAGCCAACATTCGGCATTGACAAATGCTTGTTTACTGTTATGGTATGTTGCTATCAGCTAGTGAATAGTTGCACAGCACTAGTGTGTCCCACAAATACCTGCAAAGGCATTATATTGCAAGGATAGTTTGTCTGGCATGCATCACAAGATAGGTAACTATGAAGTTGGGAGGGTAACTGGCACTCTGGTGGACATGTAATGCACAGTGAAAACTCAGGAGAGTTCCTGCTAGAAGGGGCTATCTGTTCTGTGCACTGCAAATTCAGTATTGTATGTGTGGCTGGGGGGGGAGGGTCTGTGCTGTGCACTGGAAGCTGATGACTGTTCCTTGTAGCACTAAGATTTCTGTGTTGTGCACGCTGAAAATCAGAGCGTTCATGGTAGGTGGATGGATCTGTGCTGTGCACTGTTAAGTTACTAGGGTTTCTGGCAAGTTGGGGGGATCTGTAGTGTACACTTAGAACTCAAGGTCTGTGACAGCTGAGAGGATCGTCTGTGCTGTGTATTGGCAAAATCACGAAGTGTAAGGAACCCAGACTAGTTCACAATGGGAAACACACATCTCCCCAGCTACAGTTACCTTCCTGAGTCGCCAGTGCATAACACAGACAATGCATGCTACCAGTAACCTTCTTGATTATACACAGTCTCCTCACTGGTGTGCCCATGATGAATATAGGCATAGATGAAAAACTGAAAATGTACTACAGTGAAATCCCATTCATCAGACAGTCAGTGGGGGTGGGGACATAAAACATTTTCAGATAAATGGGGTTTCAGTTGAGTGAGCTGCTGATTTTAGCACAATATAGTGCCATTGGCATTGACAGATGTTGAGTTTTGCTGATTAGATAGTTTTAGGAGCTTATCTTTATTTAATTACAGTGCAGTATAAAACATAAAAACCAAACAAATGCAGCTTTTACTTAGCTCTTCAGTTTAAAATAGTAGTTTATGCCCTTCTGTTTCTTTTTAGATCTGGCGATTTTCACAGCATTTGCCTGCAATTACTGCAGCAGAAGTAGGTGATAGGGGTCTGTTTCAGGCTGGTTCTCCATCCAGTGCATGAAATGCTTGAATGTCTCCATGGCCTCAGCATTGGTGGTTACAGTCCTTGCTGCTGCTATTACCCTCCTTAGAAGTTTTGGAGGTACTGGTACTGCAGTGAGGTGCTATAGGGAGGTTGGTATTACTAGGAAGAGTTTGGTTTGTTGGGTGCCGAGGGCAGCTGAGGAGGGGACGGTGAGCAGCATTGAGGCTGTCCACTGCTGGAGATGCCCTGGGTGCAAACGGAGTCTAGAGAGAGGCCCGACGTGTCTGGTCTCCATACCCAGAGCTCCCACCTGACCAAGTGGGCAAGTAGGTAGAGGACTGGCTGTGTCCTCTAATCCTCTTTGAGCAGTACTTTGCAATGTCAGGTCGATGAGGAACAAGACCGCTATTTTTGCAGACTTGATTTCTTCAGTTGACCTGGCCTGCATCATGGAGACCTGGCTGGGTAATGATGCAGGCCCTGTTTTTGATGCCACTGTTCCCGCTGGATATACTGTGGTGCACTGTCTGAGGAAGGATCACAGGGGTGGGGAGTGGCCATAGTTTTTCAGTCTAGTCTGGGCTTCTCGGTGCACCCAGTTGGTTGCACCCGATCTTTTGAGTGTGTCGCCGTGCGTGGGGGTACAGGTGCAGATTGTAGGATTCTTCTCATTTACCCAACCCCTGGGGTGGGAGGAGAATTCCTTCAGGAGGTAGCGGACTTTGTCGTCAACCAGGTGTTGGCATCCCCAGTTGATGCAATCACTGGACCTGTCACAAATGGTTGCTGCTGCTACCCATCAACACAGCCACACACTTGATCTGGTGTTCCAGCTGGGTCTTGAGATTGACAACCTCAAGACTGGTCAGGTCATTTGGTCTGACCATTGTGCCGTGGAGTTCAGCTTTGGGGAACACCCTGAAAGTCTCTCCCCTGTGGAGATGGTCAGCTATCACTCTTTAAGGGGTGTTGACCCAGAGGGACTATTGGCATTGGCTGACCTATCTAGGGTTGATGCAGCATGTGCGATTGGCACTGGAGAGGCTGTGGCCACCTTTAATAGGGTGATCACTGAAGCTCTAGATGCCATCGCACCAGTCCATATATGACCCAGATCCTTTCACTTGAGATCCCCTTGGTTTGATGGTGATCTCAAGGTGATGAAGATCAGGGCTCAGAAGTTGGAGCGTTGCTGGTGGAAGACCCAGATGGAGGCCGAAAGGCTGGCCCTACATGCTCACTGTGTTGAGTACCGGGGGCAATTTCCCATAAGAAAGGCAGATTTTCTATCCAGAGAAATTGCTGTGGGGAGAAATAAACCTCCTCAGCTGTTTCGGACAGTGGACAGGCTTTTACATCCTGCCTGTCTCTGGCCGAAAAACCTTTTTCAACCACTTAATGTGAGTGAGGAGTTTGCTCTGTTTTTCTCCAACAGAGTGTCGGTCATCCGGTCGAGGATTCCACCAGAGAGCATTTGCCTCACAGTGGTTGAGTTGGGAGTTTCAGAGACACTCTGTCTGCCTTGGAGGATTTTAGGCCAGTGAAGGTATCTGAAGTGATTAAGGTGATCTTGGAGCTGAAGTACAACTTTTGTGAACTGGACCCGGCACAGACGCGTTTCTTAATGGGAGGTGTGGATGCTGTTGGCCTGGCGTTCACTAGGATTGCCAGGTGTTCAATGACAGAGGGGGTCTTCCCAGTTGCTTAGAAAGAAGCACTAGTGAAGCCCCTCCTAAAGAAATCTTCCCTCAACCCAGAGGTCCTAGCGAATTACTGCCCGTTCTCCAACCTGTCATTCTTGAGCAAGGTTGTTGAGAAACTGGTGGCACATCAGCTAGAGGATTGCCTAGTGCCCTCAGATATCTATAAGTCTTTCCAGGTGGGTTTTTGGGCTAGACAAAGCACTGAAACTCCTCGGGTGAAAGTGCATAATGATTTGCTCAGGGCTAGAGATAGAGGAGACAGGTCAGTTCTTGTGCTCCTCGATCTCTCTTCAGTTTTTGACACTGTGGATCATGTTGTGCTTCTTGATTGGCTCTGTGAGTTTTGTGGCCTCACTGGTAATGTCATCGAATGGTTTGAGTCCTATATCTCGGACAGAGTGCAGCGGGTGGTGATGGGGAATTTCTCCTCCTCCCCAATGCCTCTGTCTTCTGGAGTATCTCAGGGCTCGATCTTGTCGCTGATGTTGTTCGCAGTGTACATGCTGCCCCTGGGCGAGATCATTCGACAATACAGTGTGGAGCTTCACTGCTATGCAGGTGATACCTAACTGTATTTGTCTTTTGCACCCAGAACATTGGAAGTGGTTGACATGCTTAACAGCTGTCTGGCTAAAATCAATGACTGGATGACTTCCAGCAGGCTAAGATTCAACCCTGCCAAGACTGAGGTACTGGTGATCGAGCCGGGTCACGAGCATGATGGGTTGCCACCAGGGGCTGACTCTGGACTTGTTCTGGGGTCTGCTCTGTTGGTGGTTTCTCTGAGGGTGCAAAATCTGGGCGTGATTGCAGACTGACCTTTGAAGATCAGGTGTTGGCTGTAGTCAACAGTGGTTTTTACCACCTGTGGAACGTCGCCGGATGAAGTCCCTCATTCTGCCCGAGGACCTGCTGACACTAGTGCATGTCTTCATGACTTCTAAGCTCGACTATCGTAATGCTCTGTACTTCAGGGTCATGGGAGGGACCCTCAGCAGTCTGCAGCTAATGCAGAATGCAGCAGCTCAGTTGCTGACGGGTCTTTCGAGGTCCAGTCATGTGACTCTGGTCCTGTATGCTCTGCACTGGCTGCCAGTCAGGTGGAGGGTCCTTTTCAAGGTAGGTCTTCTCACCTTTCAGGCCCTATATGAGCTGGGTCCTGGTTATCTGTCTGAACTCCTGACACCGGTGTCCTCTGCAAGCTCCCTCTGTTCCTCTTTGAGGGGCTTCCTGAAAGTTCCCAGGGTTTGGCTCAAGACCTTGGGTGATCGGACATTTAGTGTCTCTGGGCCGACCCTGTGGAACTCATTTCCACCTGTAGTCCAGGAGGCTCCCTAGATTGAGATATTTAAGGGGAGGCTAAAGGCCCACCTCTTCAGCCTGGTATTTGATTGTTAACATCTTTATTTTAGTTTTGGCCAGTTTCCCGAAGATGGATTTCTGAAACCCTATTTTATTTTATTTTTTGTATTTCAATTTTGTAATAGTTTTTATGTCTTAATTACCTACTGTCTGTTCTTGTTTGTGTACAGTGCCCAGAGCCTCTGAAAGTGGACACCTTATAAATAAAATTGCTTGCTTTGCCTTGCCTTACCTCCTTACCCTTCACATTGCCAATGGATACAAAGTTTAGGATTTCAGTGTCTGAAAGCACCTCATGTCCCAGGTCATCTGCATCATCTCTCTTCCATGCCTCGATGGCAGTTTCAACCTGTTCTGCAATGCTACTTAGGTCGTCTGCGGCTTGCTGCACCTGATTATGCAGGTTGGAGAGGGCATCTGTAAATTTCAGTGTTTTCTGCAGTGTATATTAGTCCTAGCATTTAACAATCAGTGTATGACCTGAGGAAAGAGAGGGTAAGCTGCTGATCACTTAGGATCTGGAGTTTAAGTAGGTAGGAAATGGGTAGACTAGGTGGACCTGGCGGTCCTTATCTGCTATCAAAATCTATGTTTCTATGTGGAAGCACGGTGTTTGCCCGACAGCAAAAATGCTGACATCCTCCACAGCGACAACAAGGAAACACCGCACAGAACCCCAGCGCACCCCACTGCGATCACCGTGAACCCAACACCACAGACGCACAGGATGCACTGATGACAAGCATGGCAGCAATGCAGCAGCGCAGTGTACAATTGAGCCCCCAGATGGTAACACCGACTGGTGGCACACAGCATGAACAGCCACCTGACAGACAGGAGAGGCACGACAGTGCAGACTGTGATAGAATCTTGGTGGCAACCCCTTGCACAGGGGTACAGTGGGCAGTAACAGCACCACAGGGAGCAGGTGAATGAATGGTGCACCACAGAAGGGTACAGACTGCAGCATGGGGCTCAGACTCCGGGTAGGGGGTTCCCTAGCACAGGGACCTACTCCTGAAGGCTGATATTCAATGCTAGCCACATCAGGTAGTCCCTGTGGCTCCTGACACTGTATGCACTGACAATGTCAGTGATGCGCCGAGCTGACTCCCTCCAGTGCCTCTGGGACTGCCCCACAGCCTGGCCAGACAGAGCCTGCTGCAGCTTCACCTCTGTCAGCCGTTGCTCCCCCCACAGGACATCCAGGAACCGCCACAGGGTTGGATTCACCACACCAAGCAGAGCGCTGAACGCCCAGTGCCACCCCTCAATGGCATTATTGGTGCAGAGCATCTGATCCAGTTTGGCGGTGTGGCAGGTCCACATGGGGATGGGGAACAGAGGCTTGCAGAGGTGGCCACTGCAAACAGGCCTGCCCATCCAGGTGTCCTCGAAATAGTCAAGGACAGGAGCAAGAACATCCTCATGGGAAGTGAAGTACTCCCAGCCATGGACTCCTCGTAGGTGGCACACACATCCACAGGGGGCATAAATGGAAGGACTGGCAGCATGCGGAGGTACATGGCACAGACGTCATCTGAGCAATACAGACATACCAGCTCTGCATGCTGCTAGATGTGCCACCAAACACACTGACACAAGTGGAAGAAGCACCCGTGGATGTCCATGTCAGGCAGCACCATGCGGATAGCCCTTTAGGTGGCAAGCTCAGAATCAATGAGCATGCAGCGTGGACTGACTGCAGGGCACAGCTCTGCGATCTTCGTGTACATGGTGATGTAGTCTGCAGCTGTTCTCCTCACCATCAACACATATACTGCAGAGAGTACAGTTGCCCTGTCCACCCCATGCAGCATGTACAGCTGCTGGAACAGCATCGGGCAGCAGCAGAATGTGCCATCCCCAAACCATGCTGGGCTATGGCCCAGAAATTCAAGATTCCTCTCAGTACCGAAGAGGTGGAACCTGTGTTCCATGCTGGCCCCAGCACCCTGTCCTGAATCATACAGCAGGTATGGCTCACCTGCCAGGGTTCTGGTGTAATTGTCGGGAATGGTGAGCTTGGACAGCTGTTGTAGGTCCACCAGAGCATGCCTGCTGCCCCCCCGGACATGTTGCGCCGACCACTTCAGGAGTGTTACAGGGGGTAGGCGTCCTCCAACTGCCTCATTGACACCAGAGCAGCATGCAACTATGAGCTGTTGACGTGTCTCATTTGTATCCTGAGCCCTCCGCTTCACCGTTGCCCGTACCTTGCGGACCCCAATGGCTGTGGAGTCAGGCACATGGTTGTGGGTGCCTGTCAGTACCAGCGTTTCCTCACACACGGTGAGCACTGCGTATTCGCAGTATTTCCAATAGGTCTTTCACCCCTTGGCCATTCACGCTGATACGTGTACCCAGACACCACCAGCAGTCTGCGCCCCTTAGCGCTCTCCACATATTCTACCAACATGCCTCCTCCCACATCAGACCTGTGTGTACAGGTGCAGTGTGCCTCTTTCAACTCACCGCCGGCGCACCTGCTGACGCTGTGGGGGTTGGGTCGGCCACCTCGCTGTGTCGCTGTGGAGGCATGCATACTAGCTGTGCTCGGTGTGTGGGATGTGGCATTGTATTGTCGATCAAACACCGTACTTCCTTTCTATGCTTATCATATCAATCTTGATTTCACTCCAGCTTTCAGCGAGCATGCAGATGTCATCTTTAACACTTGGCCCCTTGATTATGTCACACAGACGTCACTGATCATTTTCCTCATTCAGAACCTATGTCAGCAAATTGTTTTTAGAGTTGTAAGGATCCCTTGATCCATGGGCTGCATCTTGGCTATTGCATTTGCAGGGAGGAAGAGTGACTTTAGCCATCTGGGGATCTCATAGTTTCACTGCTTGGTTGGGTTCCAGCATTGTCAATAAGTAGCACAGCCCTAGGTTGGAAAGCACTAGATCAGAGGAGAGGTTTACAACAGAGACAAAGGTTGAAAAACAAAAACAGCCTTTAGTTGTTTAACCAGGAGTAGCACACTAAGCTGAAAGCTTTTTTACAGGTGCGACCTGGGAGCACAGGGAAGTTAAGTGACTTGCCCAGGGTCACACAGTATGTACTTGGAAGCTGTGGGATTCAAACCCAGGTCTGGTCTGCTGGGTATCACCAGATTTTCAGCTCAGAGCCTTAAACCACTGTGCTATACTGCCTCCCTGCCCCTTTAAAAATGTCTTCACACATCCAAGTGTTTCACTGCGCCTGATAGATAACTGGTAGATTTGACAGGTTTATGTGCTTGAAGCAACGGGATTTTTGTGATTTTCCTGTGACTAGAAGGGGAAGTTTGTGTGTCCATGAAGCACTGCTGCATGATAAGACAGTCTGCCTCTATTTATCTTTTTATACCTCAAAGCATGTTTTACTGCACCTGAGGCAAGAGTTTTCTCTGGGAGCAGTTTCCAGTAGCTCCCAGTCCCATCCATATTATTTATCTGCTGTTCTGTCAGCCCCTCTCTGAACATCAGTGCTTTTTGTTTGGCTCTAAATGGCTCAGCAGATTTGACAGAGGACAGCAGACTTTTGCCAGCAATTGACAGCTAGTGGATGCCATGCCGGTGCTTAAACCTGTTGAGCCAACCTTCGTTTGCTGCAAACAGCGTGTCACCATCCAGTTGCTGGTGGAACTGCCGAGCCTTCTTTTTAAGAATGGTGCTAGATATTGGAGGTGTCCTTGCTGTGGTTTTGTACAAACCGCATGTACACTGCCTTATGTAGGCTTTTGTCCCTGCAGGTGTGCACAGTCTTTCAGGACTCAGCCTTCGCCCCACTGTCCACTGCTACAGCAAAATGGCAGATTTTATCCGTGGCCTGCCATATGTCACACACAGTGGCATTTCCAATTCCCGGCAATGTTGATAACTTTTTCCCCAGCCTCCAGGGACTCCAAGACATGGAGCTTGTGAATACTGTCCAGAAAAGACCTCTTCCTCTTAGACATGGTAATGACAGTAATGACTACAGTGATGTGATGTGCTGTACTCTATTTGCTATCATCACCTGCTGATCATCTGCTAAGTGATTCAGGTAAGTACTGCCAGCCTGAATTGCTTAATAGTAGTACAGTCATTAGCACTTATGCACTAATGTGTCTTCAGTAGAAGCTAGGAAGGATACTGATTGAAAGCAGATAGCTCGGAGGAGTGTCTGGATTTTGGAGAACTGAGGGTTTTGGTTATCTGAGGTTCAGAAAAACAGGAATGTTCTGTATGTGATAGTTCCTCTTACCATTCACCTGGTGGCAACAGTTCTTCTCAAGTATTGCTATTGATTAAATCTACCTCTATATCAGCAGACAACTAAGCAGTGCAGATGGCTTAAAGTTGTAGGGCTCTGCTGGAGGAAAAACAGCTAAAGAATCAGTGAGCTCTGATTCCTCTTCGGATGGCATCTCAGTTAGAATATACTCAGATACAGTGCTGACATGTAGTGAAAATACTAACACGTCAGTGTGTGTAATGAATGTTCGTTGCACTGCACACTAATTGAGGCAAAAAAAATGCGTCATCAGTGAGACCACGGGTCAGAGATTGCTCTGAGAGACACACGGCTGCACCCAGTCCTGTAAAAAAAGTCACTGTTTTGGTTTCATTCTAAAATTTTGAAAGCAGAGATTGCAGCATCCTGTCATTGGCAGGTGGGACAAGCAGAAAAACAACAGAGAGGTACATTTGGACATTATACCTATGCATTTGACCTTTAACAAATAGCTTGCAATCCATGTTTATCAGCAGCATGTGTCAATAGCTTTTACAGTGACAGATATTTGCCTTGCATGGGAGTCAGGGTAATTAGGGCCATTCTTACAAATGGGAGCACAGGGCACGGGGTCATAATGTCGAAAGACATTATGCCGCAGTAATATACCGCGCTGCCAATACAGTGTGATATATTGCAAACATCATAAGTCTTGTTTGTGTGCCCCCGAACCCCCCCCAACTAAATTATATAACTCTGGGGGGTGATCAGAAAAAATTGCACAAAGTGCAAAAAAAGTAAAATTACATGCGTCTAGGACCGGGAATCGAAACCCGGTCCCAAATGCATTGCTTGCCTACCTTGCTGCCAGTGGCTCATCCTGTTGAGTCACGGCAGCTGCTTGGCAGACCCCTCTCCCAGCAGGATTCTTATATTGCACTGGGAAGAGTGAAAGGGTGCACTACCATGTATTGTTCCTTTTGTGGTTTTGCACCCTCTCGCTCTTCCCTATGGCACTGTTCCTACCTCGTGGTCGTGTCGTGCACTGTAGAGCATATAGCATTTTGACCCAGTAGGGCAGCACAGTAACCTGCTTGATAAATTTATACAGGGCATCTGCCAGTGGTGGGAGCAGCCAATAGCAAATGCTTCTAAAAAACTCATTTGGGAACCCATCAGTTCCTGGAAAGAAAAGTCAGCATTTTTTAAAACTAATATTAAACTTTTATTGGGTTTGTAATTAGTGTTAATTCTACATTCAGGGCAGAATATCCAAACATTTCTTAAAGTGATTACCAGTTTCTAATAAAAAACTTAATAGTTGGCATCAGCAGAACTCAATTACATAGCATTCTCTCAAATTTTGAGTTTCATGTCCTTCCATTCTTTTTTAGTGATGTCATTTTTATTAAAACGTGATTGTTTTTCTTTAGACTCCATCTGTTTGCACAGCTTATACCTGCTGTGAAATCATAGTCCTCTGCTTGTTGTATCACAGCCTGTTGCTATGGACATGATGCTGATGTCGTAAACAAAGGATTATGACTTCAGTGCAGGATAAGCTATAGCAACAGATAAAGTGTAGGGGAAAACAGCCTGTTTTTATGCAAACGTCTTTAGTAATTAAACACAGAAACATAGAATTTGTCTGCAGAAAAGGACCATTTGGTCCACCCAGTCTGCCCAGGTGTTCCCTGCCTTTTCTATCTCCACAGACCCTATCTGATCTCTGGCGACCCTCACCACTTCCTGCCTGTTCACCATTATTCCCCAATACCTATTCCATGCATGCTTCAAGCCCCCAACTATTTTCGCTCCCACTACCTCTGCTAGCAGCTTGCTCCAGACATCTACCACTCTTTCAGTGAAGTAGTATTTCTCCACATCCCTCTTAAACTTCCTCCCTTCGAGTTTCATTTCATGCCCTCTAGTCCAGGTAGACTTCCTCATTTGAAATATACTCCTTGCCTGTACTCTCTTCACCCCTGTGAGGTACTTGTAGGTCTCTAGCATGTCGTCCCTCCTCTTCTTTATGGTGTACATGTTAAGATCCCTTAGTCTCTCATTGTAGGGTTTCTCATGTAACCACTGCACCATTTTAGTTACTCTCCTCTGGACTGCCTCCATCCTGTCTATGTCCTTTCTGAGATGCAGTCTCCAGAACTGAACACAGTATTCCAGGTAGGGTCTCACCAGTGAACTATACAGTGGCAACACCATCTCCCTCCCCCTGCTGATGACACATCTCCCTATGCACCCCAGAATCCCACTGGTCCTACCTACTGCCTTGGTACGCTGCCTCGCCACACTGAGGTCATCATCAGCTATGATAACCCAAGGTCTCATTCCTGTTTAGTTACAATCAATACTTCCCCTCCCATTTTCGACCTTAGATCATTACAAGTAACCAACATTACATACAATAAATAAAAATTACACATAGCTTCAATTACAATGGTAATATTGCACATAAACATTCCAGGTTAAGCAGATGCATTCATTGCTATAATGTTTTCCGAAACCTTAGCACTGCATCAATATAGTTAGCTACAGGTATAGTGAGGGCATCGTTAACTGTAAGAGGGTTTAACAAGATTTCTTGTAAGGAGTTCTTATACCTTTCTATTATACCTCTGAGGTACAAATTCCTCCATTTTAAATACAGTTGGTGTTGGAATATAAATGAAACAGGGATTTGCTATGATCTAGATTACAGTAACATTTCACATCTTGATTTTTCTTTATGTTGCTATATCTGGCCACCATTGTTTTCAACCCAATACATTCTAAGCCACATCTAGTAATTAAGCATCTTGTCTTAGGTGCAAGAGATAATTGCAAGTATAAGTCCCACCCATGCCATTTTTTAAGTTGGCATACCGCTTATAAATTTTGGAGTTTGCAATTTCCTCTGTATCCCTAGCATGATATGCCATGAAAATATGATATTTTATAATCGGCTTAAAAGATGGCAGAATAGTAACCCCCTTCAAGGAACCTTCCCATAAACTTCTCAAATGATTTGATAACAGTATATTTTAGTGATTTGCTAACCTGGGTGACTCATTTGCTTGTTCTAGCCATATCAATTTTTCTTTCTGACATCAAACTGTTCAAACATTGGCCATATGGTTTATTATTCTCAACCAATAAGTATCCACCTTAACATCAATAATTGCTTTAATTGGAACTCTACCCAGCTTGGCTCTCACATGCCCAGCTGGCCAGGTTTTGCCAAGTTTCAGAAGTGAGTGATAAAATAAGGACAAAGGAATCTCTGTCTCATTTGGCTTGTTGTATCTCCATACCTCTGCACCATAGGTTATTATTGGATTAAATTTAGATTGTGCTGCCACAATCGCAGGGGTAACAGAAGCCCCACCATAACCTAATTAAATCTCAAGTAAAGCACTTGTATTTTGTTCACCCTTTTGTACCTGACCTTTTACATGTCTGGACCATTTCCCATTTATGGAAAACAATACACCCTAGGTAAACATACTCATTAAGCACTTCAATGTCAGCATCATGCATTTTGAAGGAATATTTTGTTTTTCCTCTAAAGATAATTAATTTTGCTTTGTTGTACTTAATGGTTAACTTATGCTTTTGACAAGCTTGATAAAATGCATTTAATTAATGCTGTAGACCAACTGGAGAAAGCAATGATAAAAGTCATAGCATCTGCAAAAGCCAATCCAGAACAGGGACAATTTGGGATATTCAGGAATGAAATTCTTTAGCATCTGATCATAGGAGGATTTCATTAATATACCAGTTAAACAATAAGGGAGCCAATAGGCATCCTTGTTTTACACCATGGTTAGAATGAAATGGTTTGGCGAGGTTGTCAGTTAAATCATATCTAATGTAAATTATATCATTTGAATATAGTTGTATTATTGGAATCAGAAGAGTCATATGAATGCCCATTTAAATTAACTTCTGCCATAGCAATATCTTATCTATGGAGTCAAAGACAGTCTTAAAATCAATAAAGGCTGCTTAAACTTTACATTTTTTATTAATCAGATATTTTTCTAGCACATGAACTAATGTGAAAATATGATCAACAGTTGAGGTATTATGTCTAAAGCCCGCCTGGAGGTCTGTTAGCAGTTTATTATTATCCACCCAAACTTGTAACCTTCTCAGTAAAATTTTAGAATAAAGCTTAGAGATAGCATTTAAGAGACTAATTGGCCTGTAATTCTTGGGCTGTCTCATATCATCCTTTTTGAACAAATGAATACCCACATTTCTTTTCCAATTCACTGGGATAAATCTGTTTCTAAGACATTTGTTAAACAGATTAGTTAACAGAGGAACCCATAAGTCCAGGTGGAATTTAAAGACATCTACTGATATCTTATCCCTGACAGGGGCTTTATTTGCTTTTGAGGACAATATGGCTTCTTCAACTTCTTGGAAGGTAAATATAAGGGGATCATAATCACAGGATAAGTACCTTTTAGATTTACTTTGCTCCTGTACACCAATTAAATCATAAAAAAATATCTTTAAAATAAATGAACCAGTTATCTGCTGGAATGAGTACTGGAAACGTGTTCAGAACATCAGCTTTTTCCTGATCCTCCACTGCACAGTCACCCTCTGCCATCCTCCTTATCCTCACTTTCCCTACCTTGCCTTCCTCTTCTGACTTATGTATCTGGGGAAAGTCCTGTCCCCCTTTGACACCCCCATGGCTATCCATTTCTCAGTTTCTGCCTTTGATCATCTCACTGCCCTCTCTGTTTCCCTCTTTTATCTGGTACACCTCCCTATCCTCTTGCTCTGTGTTTCCTTGTACCTCCTGAATGCCACCCTTTTTCCCTTCACTTTTGTGGCCACTTCCCTAATGTACCATAATGGTCTTATTTTCCTCCTGCTTTTGCTCACTTCCTTTATGCAGAGGCTGGTTGCCTTCACTATTGTAAGGAGAATCGCTCAAATATTGACTTGTATGCTGTATGTAATACTAAAAATGAAATATATATTCTGCATGTTGTATAAGGCATACAGAGTTAGTTATACCACACTAGGCGTCAAACTCAGGTCATGAAGAATATCAGCTGAGTGGAAATTTTCAAGCAAGGGTTAAATAAGTCTTAGTGTATTTACCTTCAAAGTTAACAGAAACCTAAAAGATAAACAGAGACCATCTCCTCTTTGAACCAAAAAATAATGTAATTAGTCAGGAAGCCTGTGAACTTAGGGAGTAGGCACCAGTTACATAGAAAATGCCTGCATGTAATTGATCTAATTAGGATGACATGATCTAGTGTTTCGGTTTGAACTAAGACCTGATGTCATAGTCTTCCTGGGACTGAATGTTTTTTGGCAGAAAAGGAGGGTGGTCTAACAGCTCCGCTCATCTCAGCCACTAATGGAAGACACTCTGCCAGAACTTAAAAGGACAGGTTTATAGAATAACGCTAGACACTGTTCTCATGGACACTGTTTAATCAGATGTTGTTCAGATACTGTTCAGACAGTTACAGTTCTGCTGGACCTTGCCTGGGGACTCGATCTGTGAACTTAATCTGCACAGCAAACATGAACTAGAAACCACTATAAGTCCTCTGGATTATGGTAGCAGGGCAAGCTGAGACAAGCAGTCAAACCCTTAGAAGCTATCTACCATCACAGCTGTGCACATCTGTATCCAGGGTAAGTGCTGGACAAAGACTGGGCTATATTACCATTAAGAAATCTACATTCAGCAGCAGCAGCAGTGCAATGAATTGTAATTGCCAAAGTTCAAGTTGTTGCTGTCTGAGTTGTAATTCTTGAGCCAGTATGAACTGCCAGCTGTGTGAACAAGCCACCATGGAAGCAGGACCTTTGCCAACTGAGACCAGTTAATGGGCAAGATGGTAATCTGAGACTTAAGACTTATTTTGGACTTTGCAACTGCTTGAAGTACTTTGTAGTTTTAGCGCCATCCTGAAAAGGAGGGGATTACATGGACAAGGTACCAGGATCAGCACCCTTGAGACAGAAGTTACTGAGCTGAGCTTTTTGGACTATCTCTCTTGCCCCCTCCCCGGGATCATTTCTTTATCCAGAAGGGTATGATATCAGGACTCTTGTGTGTTAAACTACTGTTATCAATCTTTCTCTCTTTATTCTGTAAATTTATTCTCAAACAATTTGCTTGATTGACAGGTGCATGTCTCAGTGTCATAACTGTATCTATTATCCATAATGAGTTGCTAGTTACTACTGATAAAGAGCCCATGTTTGACCATGTTGGGGTCATTGTCACATCCTTGTGAATCTCTACCATAAAAGCTGACCAAACAACAAATGAAAGAAAGCAATTATCCCTACAAATCTTGTGAACTAAACATGTGGGTCTAGAATCTTATACTTCCACCACATTGAATGTTGTGCATCAACATATGGCATAAAACCTGATATCCCAATTTAGTGGCATAAATATCTAGCAACCAGTGATATGCTTTAATTGGCAAGCAAAATAACTGATGGATACAGGTACCGAATGGTAAAAGTTCACTGTATTGAAAGAAAAAATGTGCTTTGAACTGTGATTTGAAAATTCATGTGCATGTTAATGCAAGCTGCTGAAACAGTTCTTTGAACTCTAGGGTTATTAGGGTTAGTGCAGATGGTACATGTGTTGAGTTTCTCCATTCTCTCAGCACATTTTGATTTCTAATTTGTGTAAAGGATAACTATAAAAATGTCATCATTATTAATCTTAGAGGAAGACGTTTTAATTGTGATACATCAAAATATTGAACAGGTTGACCCTGGGGTAGACAAATGGTAGGTAAATGTCAATCCTACTCCTCAGGTGAACTAGATAAAACATTGGCATATTATTTGATAGCCCATACCTGTAAAAAACAAACAAACAAAAAAGGGAAGCATTAGTAAACTTCGCCACAGTCTACTAGTTTAAAAATGCATTGTAGAGGTTACAGAACCACCAATTAACTAGTCAGAATAAAGCCTTGACCAGCCAAGTGGTTCCTCTAAAGAAAGAATTAGAAGACCAAACAGACATTTCAGGAAGCCAGCAGCAGGGTCATGGTTTATATGAAGAAGATGCCTAAGATCTGAAAAGATGATTAGAAATTACCCAGAATCAGCTGCAAATGGGATAGAAATGACTAGAGACATAGAAACTTTTCAAGAAGAAAGGTCCAAACTACAGACCGTTAGTAAATGTACAGAGGGAATGTGATTACCTGAGAGGGGAAGACGTAGAGGAGACCACCCATAGAACCAGCATGGATGTCTAGAAATTGAAAGGACACAGCTTGCACAGGAGGATGCCAACCTCCATCAGAGGTATTCAGATTTACAGCAGTATGTTGAGGGTTTAGAACAACAGCCAGAAAGCAACATGAGCCAAGAGGGATAGGACCCTCGTGGGAATGCAAGAACCTTTCACGTCAAAGGAAGAGAGAATAACTTCACTACTGGAGCAGTTGACTGCCCAGGCTCAAAGCTTAGACAGGGAAACAAACAACAGGAAATAATAGCATTTAAACAAGCAAAGTTTGATAGAGAGTTAGAAAGATCAAAGGTATACAGCGAGCAGTTAAAGCTGAGAGTGAAGGAACAATGTAGTTTAAAAGAATGCCATGAGTTCATGAGCGAAGATAGTTAGGTAACTGTATGGGCATGTGATCACTTAAAGGCAAGGTGTGAACAGAAGCTGACAAACAGGCAGCTGAGGAAGAAGCCTTTGACTTCACAAAGAAATGTAAAGAAATAGAAGAAATTAAGCTACAACTGAGTCAGACCATACGAGACAGACAGATAATCATACAGGAGCATGATGACTTGAAGGCAAAATGGTGAACAACTGGAGACAGACATTCAGAAGGTAGAAGACAATGCCCTTAAATTCCAGGAGGGCTGGCAAAAGGTAAAGAAGGACAAGACACAACTGGCACAAAGCTTGTTGGAAAGACAGATGAAGTGGAAGATTTGAAGAAAGAATTAGCTAGAGAGCGTAACTGAAAAAAGATTATAATTACTGGTGTACATGTTTTTCAAAGGGAATTCTCAGTTGATATTCCCCATAATCATATGTTGGTTGATATGACATTCACATGCCAGGTAACAGTAGTGCAGCACAAGTGTTCCAGTTAGCTTCAGTCGGTAAACAGAAAGGGATCATGGCAGCTGTCAAACTGCCACTTTTACTTCCCTGTCACTCGGTGAACATTCACATCTCCGTCGCTGCTGTAAGCCATTCAGCAAACTTCTCTGTAATGGGGCAACTGTAAAAAACAAAAAGAAAACATGGAAAGAGAAAGAAATGTACTTATTTGGCTCCTGTAAGTATGGGAGCCCTATTGGTGAAATACGCAGTTGCAACACTGTCCTGTATTTCATCTCAAGCACTGCAGCTGGACAGACCCAGTATCCATGGCTACAAACTGTTGTGCAGCAATGGAAATTTGGAATGAGAAAAAGGGACCCAGAGAGAGCATGCAAAAAATTAGAAGGAGAAGTTACTAAACAAAAAGAAATGGTGAAGCAAAGAGAAGCTGGATCTCCACCTTAGAAGAGGAATTAGCTTCTGCCTCCCAGGAAAAAAGAGACTGGAAGGAAGTGAGACAGAGTGGAGAAATGAGCTTAGCAAAGAAAAAGGTAAAACAGCTGAGCAAGAATGGAAAGTTCAGGAAGTGGAAAGTGATCTCCAGTGGCTAGCCAGAAGGAAGCAGATTGGGACAATGCGGTCCAGCAGTTAGAACAAGAGTTGGCCGCAGTAGCGGGCCAGGTTGCCACCTTGTAGAAAATTACAGATTCATTTGGAAAGGCAATGTCTGCCTTTCCTCAGAGCAGGCTCCAACAGCTTACAATCTCACAGACCCAAATGGTCTTTCGGGGACCAGACCTGCAAGTTCCTTCATGCCCTCTCATGCTGAGACCCCTGTTGCAAAATCAGTGGGTAATAAGAACTCCACGACACTGGTGGCTGACACCTACAGACCCATTAGGCAGGAACAGAATGCACTTCCTCAGGGGGAAGGGCTGATGATATTGACCCTCGTCAGTGGACACAGATGTTTATGAGTGAGATGACAGTGGCGCAGAAAGCAATTCAGAGAGGATTCAACTGTGTAGACACTTATCTGGCTGCCCTGCAACCTACACTGAGAGCTCTTAAGAGAATAGGTGTTACAGAGGACGATAAGTTGTGCTTGGTATAGCCAACCTCCATTAGTGTAGTAATCCAGTGGATGGAGGACTTAAGTCATGAGCTTAAAGACCCCTTTGAGAATCTGTGTACCTCTATTCACCATGGTCGCGATTCATCATGGTGTGGGTGTCAAGCACAAAATGCACATAACCTGAATGGTGCAGCTCCATACCCACTGACAGGCATGCTCTGGCCAGCAGTCACCATCGCTGGCCACCTGTCTATAGTCCCATCCTCCTGGTGTGCATGGTCACATAGGGTGGTCAGGTGCAGAACAGTGGACCCAGGCAGGCATCCAATTGGATGCCCAGCCGGGGTCCCATAGTGGATCCCCAACTGTGCACAGGCAAGGGGTCCTGGGATGGCTCACACTGTCCAGTGTACAACCAATGGGCATTTGCCCAAACAGCCACCCCAAGCCCTCCCAGATGGCCCAGCGAGATGTGGCAGCTGTGTGTGTGTGTGTGTGTGTGTGGTTCCTCTGGCTGCCATGCCCCATGATTGACTTGTGGGAGGGGGCGCTATCAAGGTATGCCAGGATCCCCCCCTGTGGATATGTTGCAGCCCAGGAATGGCATGCAGCACCCTTGTGCATGGCCACAGTGCAGAGCTTACCTCCTGGCATGCCCCTGGTGCATACCTGCCAGGCAGCCATGGGATCCAGCATGCAGGGTGCTAGTGTGCCCCTGGTGAATGCTGCAGGGGGTCTGCTGCATGACCTTCCCACGTAGGATTGCCTACATGCCTTTTTTACATGGCACATAGACATTCTGCCCATTAGTGAATCATAGCCCATGAGTATAGAAAGGACAGGCTGCCTGTGAATTCAAAGGCAGCTACTCTTAAGTTTAGTCAGAAGTCCAACCCAGACACCCTAGAATTTTATAGACTATTCAAACATGATGGCCAGGAGACTCCAGCTGTTGAGAATTCAGTGTTTAGACTGCATTTCTGTAGAAGATTATGAAGGAAATGCAGAATGTCCTGAATGGGTCTGTCAAGGCTGCTATGCCTATGACATAAATTCTGGACATGCCATGTGATGTATGGAACACTATGTTAGAAAATAAAACTCTGACCCTGCCCCTGTCTCTGTGAATGTGTCAGCCGTTGGCCACAACAACCCTAGTTTGAAGTCTGGGGGGGCCCTCTCTTTTCTCAGAGAGGAAGCTATCCCCACCAGTGCCCCGAAGAGTAGGACAAGCAAGGGTCGCTCCCATAGGGCAGGTGCTAGAAAGTCCAACAGTTAGCAGTTTTAAATGGTTCCATGTGATAAAGGTGAGTCAGAAAGACCGCCAACACATGGAGTGAGTGAACTTGAGCCCATAGTCGAAAGGGCGACATATATTGTACCGACCGTTGCAAATAGTGACGGTCGCTACAATACTTGACTAACCACACAGAACTAATTTTTTCATGTGGGGGGCTGTGCCCCCCGCACCCCCTGAACTTAAATAACCAACTCCAAGGGGGGGTGCAGACCACAGGACAAGTTACTAGATTCTCGCTACACAGGATGTAGTGAGGTATTGCACCACTCGATCTCTTGTAGAGCGCTATTATTGAGTCACTCAAAAGTGCAGCACTCAATAATCAGTGCTGTATGTAGAGGGTGCTACCGTTTTAAACAAAAGACTCAGCATTCCATGCAAAAAAACTTTATCTGTCCCAATAAACATAAATATAGAATCTTATTACTTGTGACACATGCAATGTTACATATTTAGCACTATGCAGTTGTGTTTTTTTATGTGGGAAGGACAAAAAGGAAGTTTAAGGAGCACATAGGAGAACACATTAGCTATCTCTAATAAAACTGAAAAGTATGCTTTAGCGATGCATATTAATAATTCCAGAGCTAGTAGTGCACACACCCCTATGTTTATTGGAATAGATAAAGCCTTTTTGGGGTCAAGGGGTGACATTGAGACTAAACTTGCAAAGTGAGAGGCATATTGGATATACCAATTGGGGCATTAGATTGGCTGGGTTTAAATGACCAAATAGAACTAGCTAAACCTATAGGTCAATAATAGCCATCAAAGAAGTGTATTTTCTATGCACTGATAAGAAATGGTATGGTTGGGATTAAAATAAACATTTTGGGGCTTTATTAAATATCTTGTACAACTTAAGATTTAAACAATATATGTAGACATTGCTATTAACAGCTTTACATTTCATAATAGCACCATGATTTGTCCCATTTATGTTATCTCCCCCCCCCACATTGAATTCTCCCCTCCATTTCCCTTTGATTTTGACATCCTTTTGAATACCCAACATGGCTAATATACCGCACAAAGCTATGTTCCTCTATGCATTGTTGGTATTGAAAAATGGAACTGGGGCTATTATTTCAACAGGAGCATATTGTGGATAAATTACTCATACAGATTTCAGAAGTATTGAGTTTAAATTGTTGTGTGATACAATGAATAACTGCAATGCATAATTAATTGTAATTAAATAGCTCCTGGTATAAGCCCTATTTTCATTAAGTGTAGTTGTGGTTAATACTAATTGAGTTGCAGCATTTTCACTTTTTTTTTTACAGTGTTAGATGGGAGTTGAAAGAATATCAAGTCCTGACTCTAGGGGGTGCACTACACCTTGACAAAGCACTCGTAATGAGTGTGAAGCATTGGTTCAAGTGGGTAGCCACCCTGGGCTACACTGCACGCTCTGTTTTGGTTGTTCACAATCAAATTCATATAACTTGGCTCTGGACTTGTGGAGTCTGGTGTGTTTTTTGGCTTGGAGTGCTGAGTCCTTTGTTTGAAACTAGCACCCAGAAGAGCCATCAGCTTTTGCTGGTGGTGGTGATGATAGTGGTGGGGGATTATCAGCTCCTGGGAGAGACAACTACCATAAAACCCCTAGGGGCTCATGGAATAGGTGGTGTGGCAGCTGTTGGGGAGGCTACCGTAGCCACTGGTGTGAAGAGAAGGGTTGTGAGGAAAATAATGCTGAACAATGGAGAGAAAAGTATATCGTGCTGCACCAGTAGGTGAATGGAATTAGAGCACCCCTGTGCAGCAAGCAGAACCCGCCTCTTCTCCTGCTGTGCTCCTGCAACAAAATGGTACCTCTCATGCACCAACAACCAGCAGCTGACTAGATGAGGTGGAGCAGCTTGTGACCTCCCCCACCACGACAGACATATTGATGGTGGGAGAGAGACCAATGCCAGAGAGTACAGTGCTAAGGTTCATTAAGGTTTGAGAGAGGAGCAGAAGGCCAAAGCCCATAGAAGCTCCTGTCGTTTAACCATAATAAACTAATTTGTCGTTGTGCGACATGAAGTTATCAAGTCTATTTTTAAAAGATGTTTTTGTCTTACTAATTACAATGTCCAAATTCAAAGAGTTCCAGGGGTTTATTCAATTCAGTTCAATTCATCTTTATGTGCGATATCACCTCTCAACTAGGGGTTCCAAAACTGAGATGAAAAGTCTAAGCGTGGACAGATATAGGATCTATAAAGTGGTAGTACTGATCTATCTCTGGACTTTATATTTCTACACACCTCCCACCATGCTTTATTGGTTTTACTAATAATCTCAGAGATGTGTTTATTGAAGGTAAGATCATTTACGATCACTAATCCCAAATATTTTTCTGATTTCAGTTTATTCAGCTGTTTACCGCACAGATAATAGTCATTTGAGGGGCTGTGCAAGCGGAGGTGCATCACAACACATTTGTTCAGATTAAACCTCATCCCCCATTTATTTGCTCATACTGAGAGTTTGTCAAGGTCAGACTGGGTGCGGGAGCTATCTTCATGATTTTTACAAGGCCCACCTAATTTACAGTCGTCCGCAAATTTAGTAAACAAAATCAGCAATGAAAATGTTAAAAATCATAGGACCAAACACTGATCCCTGCAGAACTCCACTTGATGCAGGACCCCAAGCAGAAAAGTAGCCATCTATTTGTACCTGTCAGCCATTTAGCTATGCATGTAATATATCTAGGAGCAAAATCTATCCTGTATCATTTTTTGACAATGGCCCTATGAGGCACTAAATCAAAGGCTTTGCTGAAGTCTAAAAATACTATATCACATGGGATGTTGTTGTCCAGGGCAGAGCTAACTGGTTCGTTACAGCAGAGCTGGTTGGTCATGCATGATCTGCCTTTTGTTAATCCGTGCTGATTTCTGTCAATATTTATTTATTTAGTTTTTGTTAACCGGGTAGGTGCACTAGCTATGGAATGACTGGTTTCAGGCACAACTCGGGAGAGTACAACAATCAAAGACAGGTGCATAGCATGAGTACAATGAAATTACAATAGCATGGGTCAAAACAGTTAGTAGTAATGAATACATGCAGCCAGGACAATAACAATCAATGCAATTCACATATAATTTTTAGGCAGAGAAAACCTGCACAGTCTAGGAAGAGATACCACAACATACAATAGCAGCAAAGAAATATTGTTTAAATTAGTCACAACAATAAAGATTCAAATAGGCAGCGAAACAAGGCAAGGGCAAATTCCTGACTGGGCAGGATGCATTATCACAGCCTCTGAAACAAGACTCAGGTGTGTGTTTTTTTGGGGGGGTAGATCATCACATAATACAGCCTGTATCCTGTCTTTAATTATACCCTCCATAACCTTGCCTAATATGGGGGTAAGGTTTATAGGGCGATAGTTATTTATGTCCTGTTTTGCACCTTTTTTAAAATAATGGGATAACATTTGCTGTTCTCCAGTCAGAGGGCACCTCTCCATTGTTAATGCTGTAGTCAGAAAGTAATTTGAGTGGCTTTGCTAGATGTTTCTTCATGATCACTACTACGTTACCAGATGCACCATCTGGTCCAGGAGATGTACAAGTTTTAATCAGATCAAGTTTGCTGACTATTTCACTAATGTTAAATGTAATCTCAGGGTGTGAAGATGAATCAATGAGCACAGAAAGTTTATCCTGCTACACAAATATATCACAGGAATGCTCTTAAACATATTAACCATGTCTTTGGGGACACTGATCATATTATTATTAAAACTCGATGGACCAACCTTGTATTGAGTTTTTTTCAGTAAATTTATGCAGCTGTAAAACAATTTGCTATTGTTTCCAGATGTTTGGAGTGCTAAGATTTTTCCATGTTTAATTTAGCTTTTTCAACATTATTGTTGCATTGTTTTTGTAACTTCCTGAAGTCCTCCCACCGTTCTGGTGTTCGATGAGACAGGAATTTTTTGTAAAGACGTTTTGTTTTTATAATCAGTTTACTGATGTGTCTGGTTAGCCATTTTGGTCTATGTCTGTTGTTAGCATGTTTTTTTAATTTTTGGAATGAATTTATTAGTGATTTTCAGGACCATGTTCTTTAGTCTCTGCCACATTGTATCCACAGTACAATTTCTAAATAATTTGGCCCAATCAATGCTAGATAAAGCGGTGTCTATTTCTTCTAGATTTGCTTTTTTGTAAAGAAAGACTTTAGTAATGCTACAAAAACTGGTAAAATTGACATCAGTTTCAAACTTGACTGTATTGTGATCACTGTTACCCAGTGGTACATCAATTACTTAGTCACTGATCTTAACATTCTCAGTACCAAGGACCAGATAGAGTATATTATTATTCCTGGTAGGAACCCCAGTATACTGCCTCATGTTAAGTTCTTCAGTCATAGATAGAACCTGCCTGCCCATAGAGGATGTTGCTGTCTTCTTTACCCAGTCAATATCCCTGAAATTAAAATCCCCAGCAAGAAAGACCTCCCCTACCTTAGTATCTCAGTAGCAGCTTCTGCCTCATTAATGATATCAAGATTAACATCAGACTGTGTATCAGGAGGACGATAACAGAAACTGAAGATTGGAGAATTGGGTATATCTGTACAGTATATAGCTTAACCCACAAAGATTCAATCAGAGCTGAAACCTTAATCTCATGAGTTATGTTGCAGGATCAAAATGCCGAGTTAATGTAGAGGGCGATGCCTTCACCTTTTCTTGCAGTCCTACAACTGGTATACAGGTCATAACCCTAAATTTCTAAGCCCCAGAACTCCAGCCCCGTCCACCAGGTTTCAGTTATAGCCATAATATCTGGCTGAATGAGATCACATGTTATAAGTAGCTCGTCAAATTTGTTATTTAGGCTATGAGCATTCAGTAGTAACCCTATAAACTTACTGTGCCTCTTTTGATTGGTTGACCCTAATGGTTTATCAACAGCTATTTTGCAAAATGACTGGTTATCCCCCCCTTTGTTCAGTTTAAATCCATGCCAACCAGAGTATTCTTAAAGTAATCACTCGGGGACTGATTTCAACATTCCCTTAAATCGTCACAATTTGCAGTGATCTAGGGTTATGGCAGACTCTGGGTGCACCAGGGACCCTACGCCTGATTCTAAAAAAAACAGGGTCCTGGCACCAAAGTCCCTGGGTTTGCTATGCATTAGCTGGTGTGCCAAACCATTGGCACACATGTAGGAATGGCCTCAGGGATCCAAGCCCCCCCACCCCATGCAACTCAAGAGGGGTTGAGATGGTTGAGGGGGATGCTCGCCAGGAGAAGGGCAATGGGCATATTGGATGGGAGGTGGCAGAGGAAGAGTTGTGGGGGAAAGTTTTGACTGATAAAAAGTGAATTGGCACCCATTGGGGTGTATCTACAGCATAATACCTCTTGTAAATGCCACTATGTCCACGTACTTTACTCAAATATACAGTGCCTACTACCCATCCAGACCTGACATTTGCAGACCTAATGTAACACAATAAAAGTAGGGAAAGGTGATAACTAAGCACAATGCAGCAGCATTTGGCACTGTAACATGGCAGACTGCATGACTATACAATAATACAGACATCACTGCACAGTCGTGCAGTCTGCTGTATGGCGGTGCCACATGCTACCACATTGTGCTTAGTTATCACTTTTCCCACCTTTATTGTGCTACATTAGGGCTGTAACTGTCAGTTCTGGATGGGTAATAGGCACTATACATTAGGGTAATGTACATGGACATAGTGGCATTTACAAAAGGTATTACACTGTAGATGCTGGATGCCAATTAACTTTTCATCAGTCAAAGCTTTCCCCCACAACTCTTTCTCTGCCACACACTCCCATCCAGTATGCTCCTGGCTGCCCCATTCCCACCCTGTCCCAGTGATGCAAGCCACTTAGACCACTTCCTGGTTGATTTAAGTGGTGTCTTATCCTGCGGCCTCAGGGAGCTTTTAAAATTCCAAAAAAGGGGAAGTAGCTGCCCTGCCTTGGCGCATGCCCCCTTGCAACCTGACGCAGTGCAATGTAGGTTGCAAGGGTGGTGCAGAGCTACTTCGGTGCAGTGGCTTCTCATTCTGGTGCAGACCATGTTTCAGAATAGGGGATGCCGCAACTTATGATACAAGGTGCCACTTGCATCATTCTTGTTTAATGCAGGCACCTTGCATCAGCCTTAGGGCTTTGAGGATCAGGCTCTGAGTCTCTTTTCCCCCATCTTATTTAAATGCAATCTGTTCCTTGAATACAGTGTGGTTTTGTTGAAAAAAGTATCTCAGTGATTAACAAACACTAACCCCTCCTTGATGCACCAGTTCATGAGGCGAGCATTAATGTGTGCTATAGTGTGTTTTTTTTTTCTGGTCTAGCCTGCAGGATAGGTAAAATACAAAAGAATGCAACCATGCATCCTTTGTTAATCACCTTTTTACAGAGCCCTAGCAATTCCTCACCGAAGTCTTTTTCATGCTGGTGGCCCACATCATTTGATCCCACATGTAAAATGACTTCTGTGTTATTATTGACCAATAAATGATCAATTCTCTTATCAACATCGAGATTTCTGCACCAGGAAGACAAGTTACACTGTTCAGGAAATTATCAGATTTGCACAAGTAGGAATCTGTGAAGCGAATTATAGAGTCCCCAATAACATGACAAGATTTAATAAGACAGGTGTTTACACAGTCTGTGGCTATCTCATCATCAGAAATGGATGCTAATGGGGCAAATGTATTTGATTCTGGTAGATAGAAGGGTGGGTGAACAATAAATGTTAGACTTCCTTCCCTGTCATTTTTTTCTGGGCTGTACTGAAGTCCAGTCCTCAGGTTGATCTTCTTCAGTGTATTCCTCTCTATTCCTTTTACCAGAGGTCACGTTAACAGTGTTTACAATCACATTATTATCTTCAACTGATTGAGTTCATTGGCTGTCATTATTAAATGAGGTTTGTATAGTAGGAGGATTTATCTCACTAATTGTATATTGACAAAAGTTTTCCAGTTCCCTAATTTCCTTGATGTGGTTTAGTTCTGATTGCAACTTATTCAATGCATTCTCCATAAGTTTAATTTTAGTACAAGATGGGCATTCATTGTCTGGAGAGCCACAGGAAGAACAGTGGTTCTAATCAGAAGGTGATTGCACGAAGCACAGAGAAATTCCACATCCCCATTTTTAGCTCTAAGGTAGTCAGCATTTTAAAACAAGCACAAATAAGCAACCACAAAAACTGAGAGGGATATGCTTACTTGTATAAAACATTTTTTTTTGTTATCTGGATAAAGTCAGATTTTATTTAATGTGGGAAGGGTAAGCAAGTATGATGGGCCAGTGATTTTCAACACTTTACAGTTTGCAACGCTGGTGTAACCTATAGTCCACCAACCCTTAAAGTGTAATCCTTAAAAGCTACTTACTTATGGTAAGTGATAGGAGCCTAAATATAGTTTGAAAATGTATTAAAAACAATGCTGCTTGCCCTAAAGCTCCTAGTGAAACTTAATAATACACTGCAGAGTTTCAAAATGGGCTACTCGAGGTACATCCACTTGGAACAGAACTTCAGGCCCCGCTGACCTGTCTACCCCGGCAGACATGGCAGACACGTGCAGATGTGCTTGTCTCTGCGCACGTCTCCACATGTGTTGCTGTGCTCCTCCCTGCAAGAGCTCACACTGCTTGCTAAGGGGTGAGTTACTTATAGGACTTGATCTAGAAGTGGCTACTTGGGATCATGCAACTAAACTGCCTCACAGATGAAGTTCTTTAAAAATACTAACAACTAGGACAGATTACTGTGTCCTGAAGCATAAAAAACAGGCTTAATAATCCCAACACAAATAAAAACTGTGCAACACAAGCTTACTGGTTGAGTAGCTCCTGGACTCTCCAGCAAACTACAGGTTCCTGCCCCTTCCTGGTCCCTTCCTGGTTGTTGCCAGGTAACAATAACCAACCCCCCTTTCCCCTTCTACCAGGCTGCTAATTTTTACTCAGTAACTGGGTTGAATGTGAGATGTTTTACTGCCAAACACTTAAGCAGGAGGGGTGAGTTACTTATAGGACATAACCGAGAAGTGGCTACTCAGGGTCATGCAACTAAACTGCCTCGCAGATAAATTTCTTTAAACATACTAAAAATTAGAACTGACTACTGTGTCCTGAAGCATAAAAAAACAGGCTTAATCAGTCCGACACAAATAAAAACCCCAACTCTGCAACACAAGCTAATTGGTTGTCTAAGTAGCTCCTAGACTCTCCAACAAACTACAGGTTCCCGCCCCTTCCTGGTCCTTTCCTGGTTGTTGCCAGGTAACAATAACCAACCCTCCTTTCACCTTCTACCAGGCTGCTAATTTTTACTCAATAACTGGGCTGAATGTGAGATATTGTACTGCCAAACACTTACGCAGCACACGTCTACAGAAAACACATCTGGACTCTATGGAGGCTGACACAGCAAAGCCTACCTCTTTCTTCTTAGGATAGCTGGTCTGCCAGGGAAAGAAAACTAGACTCTGTATGAAGGTGATGGTGGAAAATGTTTTGCCTCTGTGTCTTGTTAGATACGGGAGTAGAACTCACACTTCCCTCCCAGCATGTTCTTAATGAACTTTGACAGCTGCTATTGGAAAAGAGCCCCACCTTAGGATGGAGTTTCCAACATTCTGTCTCTATAACCTCAACAAATCCCCACTCGAGTCTTCGGGCACATATAAGTGGGACTTAGAGTTTGCTGGCAATCACATTTCACATCCTGTGCATATTTATGAGAGTACAGTGAGTTGTTTTGTAATAGGGATGGCTCTGTTGCAGAGGTAGAATCCAGTAGTGAGACTTACTAAGGGTATCTTATGCTCTAATGTGACTGAACACCTACCCTATACGATGGGATCTGGGGAATGGAGATCACACCTGAAGAACATACATCAACTTTCTGACCACCCTCACAGGCTTGAACCTGGTGGGAGGGGGGGCAAGTTCCTGAAAAGATTGCCCCTGCAGCTTCTGTGCCTAAAACTCTTTCTCCAGAGAGTAGGGAAGCCTGTGCCCAGTTACCAATGGAAACCAAACCTGTCTTCCCACTGAACCAGAATAGGGAAGAGTTAAATTTGACTAGGAATTCAGACCTCACTGATTAACTATGTTGACACTGCCGAAAGGCAGTTAATCAAAAAGTAGCTCCAGAGAGGGAGGATGGGCCTGCAAATCGCACCTCACTAATGAGGAATGTATTGAGAGCCTTAATAAGCAGCAGGCTGAGATCCAGTCGATTGCATAAAACAGAGAAATCATTTGTGCTATGTAAGGATTGTACTGATGGCAGTTTAGCACTCCCTGTCACAGTTCAGAACCGAGTTTGAAGAAGTACCTTTTTCCCCTCACATATGAATGGACCTTGATCAGTTACCATTTGTAAAGAGCTGAAGTGTGCAAACCCAAAGCTGACACTAGTAAAACATAACCACCCATTGGACAGTACCCCCTGGGGGAAGGTCCCCTAAAATTGTTTTATCTGATTTTATTACATTATATGTGATTGATTTTTTAATTGTATGTTTGTATTGTATATCATGTTTGTGTGTGTATGTATGTGTATATATACATATATATATCTATATATTTAGTACTGTACTGATTGATAAGGTCACTATTTTGAATGAGCTTATGCTCAATGCTCTTAAAGGGACATTGTCAACCTGTTTTTCATCATATTATTTGTAGTTAAAAACCTACATTTTATGATTGCTTACCTTCGCTAAGGCCCTGGACACACTGGGGAACTTAAAATGGTTTAAGTGCCTTAAAACATTTTAAATCCCCCTAGCACTGTTTGTAGACAGACTACAAGCCCCTTAAAACGTTTTAACAAAAGTGTTTTTAAACCCTGCTAGATACCAAGTCTTAAAACCATTTTTAAAAATGTTTCAGAGCTGGCATGGTTTTACTCACAGGTCTGTCCAGGAGTAAAAATGTTTTAAGATGTAATGGTTTCTACTAAAACAGTTCTAGCTGCAGTGTGTCCAGGCAAGCACAGTTCTGTGTGTTGGACTTAACACAAAATAGTTAAAAGGAGAACAGGTTTAACACTAGCAGTGTGGCCACACTAAACCGTTATCAAAAATGGTTACTTAGTAGTGTGGCTGCACTGAAATGGTTTAGCTAAACTGGTTTTAAAAATGGTTTTCAAAAACAGTTCTGTAGTGTGTCCAGAGCCTAACATTCATTGATGTTGCTGTTTGTTTTGTCTGTGTCCTTGTTTACTAGAACTGAAATGTATGCTACCATATATTTATAAACAACCTTGTTTTGTTTACAATCTTGGATCTGTTCTTTCTGCATACCTCCTGAGCATTACAAATACACCAAAACAGTGCAGTGACTCATGAGGCAGTAGCCTCCTGAACTCCTACTGCATCATGAGGGACTAGACTGTGTTGAGGGTGTTCCCAAGTCCAGGAAAGATGCAGTTGGAACTGATCAAGGAATGTAAACAAACCTGTTTCTGTGCGGTAACACCAGTATGATGGACAGTCTGTTTTTCACTTTTTTAAAGAAAAATAGAGTTAGAATCAAACTACCATGTATGTCAGCAATCTTTTCAGAATGTTGGCAATCATAAAATGCATTTTTTTTAAAACTAGGGACGCTTTGGGACCTAAGGGGGTTGACAATGTCCCTTTAACCTTAAATAAACAAAGAGAATTGAAAGGAATCATGACACTGAATTTTGTAAAAAGATAATTCACATATTTCACTATGCATACATATTGCAAGGAATGGAGAAATCTGTGTATCTTGGGGCTGACTTCTTGGTGAGGCTTGCAGTCAGTGTATATCTGAACACAGAGCAATCTGCCATTTGAGCCCATCTCTAGACATCACCCCAGCCTTTGGCTTGCACTAAATCCCAGATGACAGTAGGTCAGACCACACCACAAACTTGCCAAGTAATTAATGAATAGAGTGCCACCAATCCATTCCTGGCAGGATTTGATACTTCCCTCTAAGACTGAATATTAAAAAGGGACATCGTTTGTCTGAGGAAAGAGCCTTCTTTCACCCCACCAGATCCTTCCTTGAACTGGGATTAACCCTTAGTGGGGAGTTAACTCAAACTTGCCATTTGCTGGGCTATACTGAGAGAATAGTCTATCTACTGGTAGATAACCCAGGAGCTGACCCCATCTTTCTGCCAGTTCAACCAGATATGGGGATGGTGTTGGTCTCTGTCTTCTGCGATTTTTCACCCATCATTTCAGTTGTCAGTCAGATACCTGGAGTTGGGGTTGGGGACATGGGGGAGGTTACTATTTTGCCTTCTGGACAGATTATGATACAGCTAGAACAGCTGGCTTGTGGAGAATATAATTATAGGTGGAAAGTGAAAAGCTCCTGTCTAGTCCTGTCTGAATCCCTCACCTTTGAGGAAGGTGAGGAGATTGCTTCCTTAGAGAAAGGGGACTCTGACTGAAACAAAAGTAGAAGTAGGGAAGGATGAGTGATATCCTGAGTTCTCTGAGCAGGTTATTGAACAGATGGTGGTTGCCAGTGCTGTGCCATATTCACACACCCAAACTAGTCATGATGTTTCATGAATTCCCCAGTCTGTTCTCTAAAGACAGTTTGGACTGTGGGAAAACCACTACCCACACTTTCAAGGTCATGAAGACAACATCTAATAGCAAACCAGTGTATGTCAGACAATATAATACTCCCTTTGCTGCACAGGAAGCTATTCATGAGATATTAGAATCCCTTTTAAGGAGAGGCGTTATTAAGGGATATTGCACTACCTTCAGTGTCCCAGTATGTCCTGTGTTAAAACCCACTGGTAAGTGGTGACTCACTCTTGATTACAGACAGCTGAACAAACAAGTTCCCCTTTGTAGGTGGTCTATGGACTGTACTGACCAGAGCTTGGCCAGAATTGAAAGAGCCCAATTTTTTACTACCATACACATAGCCAATGACTTTTGGACTGTGGAGATGGATCCCAGGGACCAATACAAGTTGGCCTTCTCTTTTGGGAGGTGCCAGCTGACTTGGACCTGGATGCCATTTGGGTCTATAAATTCTTCTGCCAAATTTATTATGTTCTAAGGGCGTGGATAGAGTTCACTATCCACACTTTGGCAGTTCTCTGGAACAGGCTGACACATCGGACATCTTTCAATCTGAAACTCCTCCCACACCCAGGCAATATATCCTCTGGCTCCACCCAATGACATCAGATTTTCATATGCCATTTGAACAGCAGCAGCAATTTGAGATCGAACAACATTGCAGCAAGTCGATGTTGCCACTGTAATGTACTAGCAGGACCCCGGCACTGCTTTTATTGCATCTTGCACCCTTCCCTGAATCAACTCATGCTTGGAGTTGATAATCCTTGAGTACGGGTGGGGTGTAGGGCAAAGTCCCCTCAAAAATAGTTTGCTGACGGATTTATGTCAACCACAATTTGCGGTCGACATAAATCCCTCACTGTAGGGTTGTGTTGCAAAGATGTTATCACTGCAGCATCATAGATACTCAGATTTTTGTTTCTGTTGAAAGAAACAGGTATCCTCCTTCACAGTTCTGCAGCATCTGAAACATACAAACATTGAAACAAAGACTTTGATGGCAGATAAGGACCACTTGGCCCACTTAGTCTGCCCATTTCCCTACCTATTGGATAAGCTGCAAATCCTAGTTAACCAGCAGCCTACTTCCTCCTTACCCTCCTCCTACCCTGAACTATAATTGCCTTATGTCAGTTCCATGCATTCTTGAATTCCCCCACTGTTTTTGACCCTATGACCTCCTCAGGGTGGCTGTTCCATGCATCCACCACCCTCTCCATGAAAAAGCACTTCCTCATGTTGCCCTTGAGCCATTTCCCTCTATCTTAGATGTTAGGTAGGGAAATGGGCAGACTAAGTGGGCCAAGTGGTCCTTATCTGCCATCAAAGTCTTTGTTTCAATGTTTGTATGTTTCAGATGCTGCAGAACTGTGAAGGAGGATACCTGTTTCTTTCAACAGAAACAAAAATCTGAGTATCTATGATGCTGCAGCGATAACATCTTTGCAACACAACCCTACAGTGGGAAAGATCATGGAAGCACTACTGAAGGAGAGATTGGTGGAACATCTGGTTGTCAATGGACTACAGGACCCAAGGCAGCATGGTTTCACCAGGGGGAGGTCATGTCAGACCAACCTCATTGAATTTTTTGACTGGGTGACTAGGGAGGTGGATCAGGGGAGGGCAGTGGACATGGCCTATCTGGACTTCAGCAAGGCCTTTGACACTGTGCCACATAGAAGACTATTACACAAACTGGGGAATATGGGTGTGGGCAGGACAGTAGTGTGGTGGGTAGGTAACTGGCTGGGTGGCAGGACACAGAGGGTGGTGGTAAATGGCTGTCACTCCACAGAGGGAAGAGTGACCAGTGGGGTACCACAGGGATCAGTGCTGGGACCGGTCCTATTCAACATCTTCATCAATGACATTGCGCAGGATCTAGAAGGCAGAATTTCACTGTTCGCTGATGACACAAAGCTCTGTAACAGAGTAGACACACCAGAGGGTGTAGACAGAATGAGAAGGACCTGCAGAAACTTGAAGAATGGTCAAGGGTTTGGCAGTTGAAATTCAATGCAAAGAAGTGCAAGATAATGCATATGGGGCACAAAAACCCTGGCACAATATATCAGTTGGGGATGAGGATATAGCATGCACCAAGCAGGAAAGGGATCTTGGGGTTGTCATCTCTGATGACCTCAAGGTAGGAAACAGTGTGACAAGGCATCAGGTAAAGCAAATAGGATGCTGGGATGTATAGGCAGGGCATCACCAGCAGGAAAAGGAGGTCATAATTCCGCTATACAAGACACTAGTGAGGCCCCACCTGGAGTACAGTACAGTTCTGGAGACCATACCTACGTAAGGACATAGACAGGGTAGAGAAGGTTCAGAGGAGGGCAACAAAGATGGTGCATGGATTGCATCACAAGTCCTATGAAGACAGGTTGAAGGAACTGAACATGTACTCCTGGAGGAGAGGAGGGAGGGAGAGAGGGATATGATAGAGACATACAAGTATCTTACAGGGAGAAACAGGTGCAGGAAAACACTATTTTTAAGCGAAAAAGATGTTCCAGGACTAGAGGGCATGGGATGAAGTTGGAGGGAGGATTATTCAGAGGAAACGTGAGAAAGAATTTCTTCACAGAACGGGTGGTGGACAAGTGGAACACCCTGCCAGAGGAAGTGGTGGGGGCTGAAACAATCACAGGATTTAAGAATGCATGGGATAGACATAAAGGAATTCTAGAGGTCAGGGGTAAGGGGAAACAGACTTCTAGGAAAACAAAATGAACTTATAAGCTCAAATGGGCAGACTGGGTGGGCCATAGGCCCTTATCTGCCGACACTGTCTATGTATCTATGTATCTTCAAATTGTGCCCCCTTGTTTTTGCACATCTCTTTTTCTGAAATATGCTACCCTCTTGGACTTTGTTGATTCCCTTGAGGTACTTGAAGGTTTCTATTATGTCCCCCCTCAGCCTCCTTTCCTCAAGGGTATACATATTAAGCTCTTTTAGTTTCTCTTCATATGGCTTCTGGTGCAGACCCTGCACCATTTTGATTGCCCTCCTTTGGTCTGCCTCCATCCTGTCTATGTCCTCGTGGAGGATATCTTTATATAAATATTTTCTAGGTGAACTTCTTTGACTGAATTAAGTCTATTTACTGAAATCCTCATCTCCTGCTCTGACTTCCAACAATAATCGACAGTGGAAGAACAGAAACAACTGGGTTTTAAATTATGTGTCCAGTGCCAGTAGAAAATGTCAGTCACTGACCCCCACGTTACTTGCCAGGCAAGCTGTGCAGCTTATGGCCCTTGAGGAGGAGGTGGTTGCAGCTGCAGTGAGTTCTTTGTCAGTCTTAGCACTGCTCTTGGATGGGGCCAGTGTTGGAGGACCCTTTTCCAAAGACTTTTGGGAAAAGTGTCAGGTCCTACAGACCTTTGGGGAGAGCCCATCTCACCCAGGCAAGAAACACAAGTGCTGCAGGTGCAGTTCATGCGATTGGGAGTTTTAACATTCCTCCCACTCTATCGACTCCTCTGAACACTCAGCCTTAGTCAAGCTCCCTTTGGTTGAGAGCTCCTCGGTACCCCATTGGGCTTGTTGACCTTAACTCCAGTAGAGAAAGCAGTCAAGATATTCCTTGAGCCTGTGACCAGTTGTCTGAGTAGATTGAGGAAGACGCGATTTCCAGACCTTGGTGCTCCCAGCCCTCACTCAGGGAGATGTAGCCCAGTCAGTGTTCTAGACTGGGTCACTGTGGGACCAACCTCAACCACTGGTCATGCCTCTGAAGCCTCTGCTCCTGAATGTAGCATGGCATGTGGTCTACCATGACCTTCCGGAGGAACAATCTCATTGTCGGCCCCCAGGTCTACTGTTGAGGTTGAGGTGCCATTCATGCTCTTGAACTCACTTGACTGTGAGGTGCCCCTTTAATGGTCCTTGACCTCTTCATTCTCAGGTGAGGAGAGGTACTGTCACAAGATGCACTGTTGCTATGAGGAGCTCCTCTGGGAACAGTGGAGCACTGTGGGGCAGGGTAGGGCTCTACTCTCTGGATTGTCAGTTGCCTGGCAACTTCCAGTAATGCTCACACCAGTTCATCCAAGGCAGATGTCCCCAGCATCTGCTTCTCCACTACTCAGGGTGAAATCGCCACCACTGAAACTTTTGGGGAGTGCTTCTACAAAGGACTCCTGTGCTGCTGCTGGATTGCCAGGATGATACTGGTGGAGATCACCCAGTGAGAGGACACCAGGATGGTCCACAGCATCTGGTGTCCTTCCTGACTCCATATCTGACCATTCCCCCATCTACTGGGTTTGGAGAGTCTTCTCTCCCAAACTGCCCTATAAAATTATACAAGGGAGAGACTTCTCCCACTTTAACTCTGCTCTCTTTCTTCAAGATCTTGCCACCACAGATTGGGCCACAATACTCTCTGCCACGGATATCACAAGTGCTCTTGACAAGCTTCTAAACATTCTCCCCTCTCGGCAGGATAAGCATGCACCTCATGTCAGAAAGAGAGTTAGAGGCACTATCGCTAAATGGTTGCATGGGGACTTGCTCTTCCTCACGAAAGTCTGCAAGAAGCACTGGGGTAAATTTTAAGCCTCTAAGGAATTGTCTGACTACCATGAATACTGGCAGCTCCACGTCATCTGCAAAAAAGTCATACGTAATGCCAAGAGTGAATACTGCAAGGCTGCCCTCCTATCCTCTGCTAGGGACCCGCGATACTTCTGGCACACTATTGAAACTGGGTAGCCCGTGATGTAGGCGCATGTAGAAGGGCACTGTCCATAATGGCGATGCCTTCAGGGAAAAATCCTGAATGGTGATAGGGAGGGTAGGGCAACCGGATGTGGGGGTGAGCGAACGGGGTGACAGGATGTCGCTATATGTACACGCACATGCGGGGGGGAGAGAGCACCGTGTGCGTGGGCTGGGAGAGGGTGGAGGGGATGAAGAGAGTGGCACTGAGGTGGGTTGCTGAGCTGCACTGTGATGTTGGGGGTTGGCCTGCTGCTGGGGTGGGTGAGGTATCGGGTTTGGGTCTGGGCCTGGTGCGATTTTATTGACGGCCCAAATCTTTATTTTTACTGCCGCCCGACATGCACTCCTGAGTTGAGAACTTTAGTAGGGGGGTGTGAGGGCCCCACAGAAAGCATTAAAATCAAGTCCCCAGCACCGTTGTTCCATGTGCTAGGGGTGTCAGAGTGCTGAAAATGTTTTGCCACTCTGATCACATAATGGCGATCGCTTTAGGTGTCGCCGTCATCACATAGAACCTTAAAACCATAGTTGGGGGGTTATAACTGGTGTGATACTACAAATATGATTGGCAATGGTAGAAATTGCAATAATGCTACTATACTGTGACTTTTTTAAATAAAAATTGCCTTGCCTTGCCTCCACCCATATGGTCTGCAAGTTTACGATCCCTACCAGGTCCCTTTTGGAGTTCTCTAATCATCCTTCAGCCAAAAGATTGGTCTCAGACTCAGCCTTCTGAAAATCTGGTGGCCAAAGGGATGTTGACAAGTCTTCTGATAAACAGGCCAAAAAGAATGACCGTGCTGCTAAAAAGGTCTCTGCTGCTGTGTTGTTGGGTCTCTGTCAGGTGAGGAGCTTCACCATGATGATGGCTAACTTTGGTCAGTCCCTGTTTGGGAGTACTGGATGATGTCCTTCTTCACCTCTGTGCTCACCATCAGCTACTGATGAAGTTGGTTAGAGACCTTGGTCAGTCACCAGCTAAACACCAGCTCCAGACGGCAGTAGACATGGGTGACTCCTGCACCTGTGCCATGGCAACAGCTTCCTTGATGGATTGCAGGACCTGGTTGTGGCTTTCCATCTTCATGGCAGACACAAATTAGTCTGTCCCTTTCCTTGACAGCAACCTCTTTGGCCCTGGGGTGGAGGGAAATTTCTCCAGGATTGAGAAGTCCACTACCACCCTAGATTCTGTGGCATCATCCAAGAAGGACCCAAAGGCACAGAAGCCGAAGAAAAAAGACCTTCCAGTACAGGTCTTTTCAGCCTCAGAAGCCTCAGCAGCAGACTCAGCAGGGGCAGTACCAAAACTGGTGCCCAAAGCTTCAGTTTGGTGGCCAGGGGCCAAAAAGAGGTGAAGACAGAGGAAGTGCTGGCCAACCAACTTTCAGCAGCCCCTCCAAAACTGTCCAGTGATGGGTCAGGGGTGTTATCCTCCCACCTATCCAGTCCCTGACCCAGCTCCCAGTGGGGGGGGCATCAGCTGTGCCATTCTGGTCACAATGGTCCATCATTACTATGGACAAGTGGGTATTAGAAGTGGTAGTCAGAGGGTTACCACTAGATTTTGAGGCTCTCCTGCCTTATGGACTCCATGCTCCTTGGGAGTCCAGGGTGTTGCAGGACATGCTGTTCACCCTTAGGGAGAATGTAGCTCAGCTTCTTGTTATAAAAGCCGTAGCCCATGTCCCAGACACCTTAACAAGTCACGGGAACACGTCCAGGTACTTTCTGGTCTCAAAATGGATGAGGGGCCTGGTGCCCCATACTGAATCTGCACAATCTAAATCAGTTCATGCAGAAGCACAAGTGTTGGATGATGCACCCTCCCCAAGGTTTCCTTAGGCTGCAGGGGTACATGGTATCTGCCACTAGTATGGTTCCTTGGACCCATTGGCAGATGTGTCCCCTGCAGTGGAAACTGGGCCACCAATGGTCTCAGCACCTAGATCACCTGGACCAGCTGGTCTTTGTGACTCTGATGTGGGATGCCATCCAGTGGTGGTTGGTCTCACCGTATCTGGAAGAAGTAATCCCATTTGTTCACCCAGAACCTTCCATCACACACATGATGGGTGTGTCTCTGGTGGTGTTGGGAGCACACATGGGAAACCACAGAACCCATAAGTTCTTCTTACCCAAGGAGTCCCTTCACCACATCTTTCTGCTGAAACTCCATGCAATGCTACTGGCTCTCGTAAAATTTGCTCCTCTGATCAGGGTTCACGTTATGCAGGTCCAGACAGATAACACCATAACCATATTCTACCTGAAGAGGCAGGGTGGAACACACTCCCTTCCCCTGTGTTGAGAGGCTGTCCACTGTTGGACGCTCATGCATAGCAGGGATACAGATCTCCTAGTGATCCATGTCACAAGAGTTCACAATCAGTTGGCAGAGTTTCTCAGCCAGGTGGGAGAAATGTTGCATGAGTGGTCACTGCATCAGGAGGTAGTATGTTACCTGTTCTCTCAGTGGGGCACCCCTCTGGTGGACCTGTTTGACTCTAGGGAAACAGAAAGCTGAGGCTGTTTTTGTGCCTGCCCCCCCCCCCACGGTCTGGGACACTGTTAGAAGATGCCTTCATGAGGCCCTGGACCATAGGCCTTGTATATGCTTTCCCTCCCCTTGACCCACAAGGTGCTGGTCAAGGCCTGGAAGAACAAGGTGTAGATGATCCTGATAGCTCTAGACTGGCCCAGGCAGTTCTGATGCCTGGATCACCTCAGCCTCAGCAGCAGGCCTCCATGGTGGTTGCCTCTTCATCCGGACCTGTTGACCAGAAAGAAGGGGAAGGTCCTGCACCCAGACCTTTACTCCCTGCACCTCTTGGCCTGGTTTCTATGCAGCTAGAGTTCCAGGCCTTGGGTCTTTTAGAAGACGTGCTCCTTGTTGTAGAGGCCTCCTGAAAGGAGCCAACTCACAAATGCTATATTGTACATTTAAATGTAGGAGGGTGTCGATATGCTGCTAGGGCATGGAATTTGCTCCCCTTGTCTGCCCTATGGCGATCATCCTTGATTATTGGTCACTGTCTGTCAGGCTTGCGAGCAATGACTCTGAAGGTGCAATGGCATCCATCTCTGCTAACTAGTCATGGGCTGGTAATCCAATGGGGATCCAGGAGAAGATGGTTGGGCACTTTTCTAAAGGCCTTGACCACTTGTACCCTCCAGTGTGAGCCTGTGCCACCTTGGGACTTACTGCTGGTGCTGTTTATGCTCATTGGAAAGACATTTGAGTCTATGCACAGGTGTCAGATGTCACACCTGTTGAGGAAGACCTTGGTGGCTATCATATCATCCAGAAGGATTAGTGAGCTCCAGGTGGTCTTGGTGGAGTCTCCTTATCTGGTCTTCAACAAGGACAAGATCGTCCTTTGCCCCCACCCAAACATTCCCCCAAAGGTAGTATTGGGGTTTCACCTTAACCAGGTGATAAACCTTCCACTATACTTTATCAACCCATCTTCGGAGATAAACTGCAGGCTCCATACTTTGGACCTATGGAGGATGCTCACCAAGGAGTGCATGGCTGGAGTTCAATGTGAGGCTTCCCACCTGTTTGCAACATATGCTGAAGCTGCACCTGGCAGACCAGCAGCAAAGCAGATGATTGGCAGGTGGATAACATCCTGCGTCAACCTCTGCTATAGGTTGGCTGGTACAGTAGGGGGCCTCCCAGAGGGCTTAGGGCTCATTCCACCAGACATACTGCTGCCTCATGGCTGCATGCAGGAACTTCCTGATACAGGAAATCTATACAGCTGCTATCTAGAGTAAACCACATACCTTCATATTCCATTACAGCACTGACATTATGCCTCATCGGGATGCTGCTTTTGGTGCCTCTGTTGTCCAGTCTCTGTTTACCGAAAAGTGGTGCATGCTTTTCTCCTTCTCCTCCTAGAGCATTACTATGGGTTTGCCAAAGTGTAGTTAGAGAACTGTATCTATGCCCCTAGACATGTAGATTATTCACCTGTAACTATAGCCCAGGCAGTGGTATACAGTTCACATCCACATAAAACCCGGCCTCCCCGGCAATGTGGCACCCAGATCACTGCTTCCAGCATGCAAAGATATGACATTATATGGGAGAGCTGGATAATTCACTGCCTTGGTGGTGTGAGAAGCTTAAGCTTGCAGACTTCTGATGAATCAGCCGATTCTAGGGAACTGCCAAAGTGTGGATGTGACCTGTATATCACTCCTAGAACTACGGTTACAGGTGAGTAACCTATATTTTCTGCACAAGACCCTGCCTGATGCAGAAAAGCATGGTGTGCTGGTTTACATCGATGACCTGTTAACTATGAGCAACACCTGGGAGGACCACAAGGTGAAACTCAGAAGTGTGCTCTCCTAATTGCAGGTCGCAGATGAAAACATTTCCATCATGAAGGGATGATGGTGCAGGAAGAAGGTAAACTACTTAGTTCTAGAAATATCCACCGAAGGCATTAGGCCTCAGGCCACTCAAGTGCAGGCAGTGGGGACTTGAACCCACCTACCAATCTAACAAAACCACATAGCTTCCCAGGTATTTGCAATTACTCTCACTAATTTAGTGAGGAGTATGTCTAGCTGGCCCTGCCTCTGGTCAAACTCCTGAAAAAGGACCAACATTTGGAGTGGGGTCCCCAAGAGATAGAGGCTATGACGGAGCTTCAAAGGAGACTGAGCCACTCTCCTTGTCTGGCCTTCCCATGGAAAAGTAAAGAGCTTTACTTACAGACAGATCACATAGACCTGAGCATTAGGACAGCCCAGTACCAGAAACATGACCAGGACAATCAAATTCTGGCCTATGCCAGCAAAGCACTTGATGAAGTAGAAAGGAAGTACTCTGAGTGTGAGAAAGCCCTGCTTGTCATCATGTGGGCATTGCAACATTTCAACCACATAATCTGAGGATAAAAGATAATTGTGGAAACCTGTCACCAGCCTTTGGCCTGTCTGCTAAGCCCCAGTATAAACGAGGGAAGGATGTCCAGTAGTAGGATCACCTCCTGGACCTTGGCCCTTGTCCCTCCAGGGCAATGATATTTAAGTAAGGCATGCCAAAAATAAGAAAAATATTGTAGCTCAGGACCTACCTGACCCACACCCATGTGTAGACCTGGGACTGTAAGAACTAATCTATGCTCCAGCTGAGAAGCCACCCAACTCTACAGATCATATAATGAGTATGCTTGTCTAGGTTTGCCCAAGCTCTATGTGGATGGGTGCTTTTTCTACAAGGAAGGTAAACTGTACACAGATGCTGGATTGTGCTGGAAAGGAGACACACCTACCACACCTCAAAATTCCAGCTAGGACCAAAATCTAGCCAATATACAGAGATAGCAGGTATTTTGCTAGCAGTTCAGAGTGCAGTGAATTTTCAACTCATGGAATTTGTGATCTACAGTGATTCTAACTATGCAAGATTAGGTTTAATCAACTACCTTCCACACTGAAAGGAAAGAGGGTTCAAAACTGTGAGGGGAAACAATATTAAACATGTTGAATTAGTGACTGCTATTTATTTTTATTTTGTTCTTTTGGTAACCAGGTGAGGCCCACTAGGCACAAGTGCCTGTTTTCAGGGGCAACCCAGGAGCACTGTGGAGGTTAAGTGACTTGCTCAGAGTCACAGAGTATGCAAGTGGAGGGGTATACACTGCCAAAAGCAAAAAGTCATCAGAGGCTGTCATTACAGAGACTACAGTGCCAGGTCACTGTAGTGTCGGTGCTGGACCCCAGCACTGTATTCCAGGGGTCTTGCACCCCCACCCCTTATCAGCTCTGACTCAGAGTTGATTACATTTAGTGTGTGGGGGTGCGGGGGGCACAGCCCTGTCCACGTGGGGGGTTTGGGGGTGAAGCCTCCCGAAGAAAAACATGTTTCTCAGTGAGAAACCATATGCTGACCGCAAATGCGGTCAACATGATGGTTTCGCTGTATGGTCATTCAACAAAAATTGTGTTAATGACTGGTCGTGGATCCAAGTGGAGGTTGTGGGATTCAAACCCAGGTCTGCTGAATGTACCAAGCTTATTCACAGCTCTTTAGTCTGACCACTAGGCTACACTGTCAGTTATTGATCAGTTTGTACAGAAGAATGGGATGACCATTTATTGGGAAAAGGTAAAGGGCCATTCCAAGACCAGTGGACCTGATAAAGAAGGCAGCCATAAGGCCAGCAACCTCACTGAGGAGAGGGCCCTGAGCAGCACCCCTTGGAAATGTATCTTTGAATCCAAGGCCCACCTGGCTGCAGTCACTCAACAGCAGACCAAGCAAACTGTACCTATAATTGGACCAGAACTAGAGGCCACACCAGAAGCACCCTCGTGGGGCACCCTGGTTATGGTTAGAGAAGAACCTGACCCTGACATGGTCCAGGCCCAGTTAAAACACAAAACTCTCTCTCTCCAGGCTATATCTTTACCTGGAGAGCCCTGAGAGTCAGCCTATCACTGCTGAAGATCTGCAGCAGGACAGGGATAAAAGGCTATGTATGACCAGAAACAGAGGTTTGGCCTGATAACTTACACTAATGAATCCTCTGATATTCCCAGATGGGTGGTCCCTAGGGGATATAGAGGAATGATATTATGTCACACACATGTCGAGCATTGCAGTGGTCACCCTGGAGACCAGAGCACCTATGGCGTCTTAAAGAAAATTGCATACTGCCTGGCATGCAGAAAGATGTAGTTACTTACACTAGAGCAACAGTTCTCAAACTTTGTCATAGTGAGCCTCCCCCTAAGCCATGGAAAAGATCTTGAGCCTCCCCCAAAATACTGAAATATTTTTGGACCTCCCCATAGAAAAATAGCCTACTTATCACAGTACGTCAGGAATAAATTGAAACCTCTTTGCACAGTTGGCTCTCATGTTATTAAGCTTATTGTAACCCCCCCCAAAAAGGACAACCTACTTGCTGCAATATTTTGACTCCGAATAATTGTTACCCTTTACTGCCATACCTTCATGGGTCAGACTACTTTTTCAGTTTCCCCTCTATCTGGCATAACCTTTCTGCCGACCTCTGCCTCTCCTCCTCTCACCCTGCTCTTAAGCAACTTCTCAAGGATCATTTTTTCTCCCTCCTGCTCTTATTCCTAGTACCTGTATGGTTAACTCTTGTATTTGGACAGTTCTGCTGCCAGTCTAATTGATCAATTGTTCCTTGCATTGTTAGTTTATTGTTCTTAATTTGTTTGCATGTTTATTCAGTTTGCATTGCTTGAGTGTTTTGCAATTACATTTTGAATTGTATTCTCTCACTACCCTTCCCTGGGTACACCTGAACTAAGCCATGGTTCTGTCTACAGTACCTTCCCTGGTCACCAACTTGTGAATAAATACATGAATTCACCTACTATTATCCTCTTTCAGTTTGCCTTATCCCTTCACACAAAATCTATAAAGTTCAAAACTGAAAAATAATACTTTTTCAAGACTTGCTTGAGCCTCCCTTGGAACAGGTTGGGGCCTCCCAAGGGAGGCTGGCCTCACCATTTGAGAACCCCTGCACTAGAGATTGTGTTAATTGCTGTAAGCTCCAACCCCCAAAACTTAGGTTTCCAGTACCCCTGCAAGTTAGAGCAGTCACTTTCCCCTGGTCTGATATTCAGGCTGATTGGATAGTTTGACTTCCTACTTCGGCCAGAGGAAACAAGTACTTGCTTACTGTGACATGGTTGTTTATTAAATGGGTAGAATGCATACCAGCTCCCAGTGATACTGCTAAGAATACAGCAGCCATTCTGAGTCAACATATCTTTACCTGTCAGGGTCCACCTTTGCGGACAGAATCAGATAGAGGTTCCCAATTCATGTCAAAAGTGTTGATTTACCTATGTCAGACACTAGGAATTCAGAAGAAACTCCATGTAGCCTACCACCCTCAATCCTGTAGACAAGTAGAAAGGGTGAGTCAATCTATTGTAAGCATGCTCAAGAAGTATGTCTCAGAAAATGCAAAGGATTGGAACCTCAAAGTACCACTTGTCCTAATGGCACTGAGATCAAACTCAAATCAATCCACTAGCCTGACTCCATTTGAAAATATGACAGGCAGGCAGGTGGTGCTGTCTGTGCATTTATTGTACCAAACCCCTGCAGAACATTCACGAGTACATAGCTGATCGGAAGTATCATCTACAGAATGCCTTTTCTTTTACGAGGAAAAACTTAGAGAGTAGTGTAGAAGGGAGAAAAGCTTGCTATTATAAAAAGGCCTCTTACAACAACTATCAGATAGGTGATAAAGTATTCTATTTTACCTACAAAAAAGGGAAAAGAAAGGAAAGGAGGAAGTTTGCATAAAAGTGGCTAGGCTGCTATTTGATTATGAACAAAGCTGACCCAATCTGCTATGCGATCAAGATTATCTGATGGCACAAGGAACCCCATTTCCAATGTGTTCATAGCAATCAGCTGAAGCCCTACAAGCCCGTCCAGCCCTCTCCTGACTCCATTCAGGAGAACCAGAGAGAAGATTAAAATTATATCTATCGCATGCCTGTCCTCCACCACCACTCTTTGAGGGGGATCAGGTTAGAAACTACCTCAGTAATGAATGATTTTTTTAAGGGTGTTCCTATATATAGTTTCTAATAGTATAGTTTTGTTATTGTTTTGTTCTAGATGTACCAGCTACATGCAATACTACTTCTAGCTCTCACTAGTCATGCAGATCAAAGGCCATCATCTGAAATTGCTGTACCGGGACCGAGCTTCAGAGTCCTTCTGAGAGAAGTATCTAAATACCTGATTACAGTGACTAGAATCATCAGTTAAAGGGTCTTTCTGTCATTAGACCCCTAAATCTTTTATAAGCAAGAAAAGCAAGAAACTGGGTAATTTTGACAAGATGAAGATGCAAAGTGAATTTTCTAATTGGTATAATGACTGCATGTAGGATGTAGAGGCAGAACTTACCAGCATCTTAACTTAGTTGAAAAAGATCCTTAGTTATCAGATATTAGTGGTAACCTCTAACTGTATGCAGCATTTTGTGTTCATGGGTATAGATGTGCTAGTTACTAATGTTATATCCCTGTTCTCCATTACAGCCTCCGTAGCAGGAGTAGCTTCAGCACAGACATTACAGTCTCATGTGAACATACTCCAAAATTATTTATCTGAAGTTAGACAACAGGTGCAATTGCAGCAAGAGGCCCTGATTGAATTAGGAAAGACTGTTGCGGATACTGCTATAGTAGTGAATATGCAGTCTGAACTACTCAATGCCACAGTCTATAATAAAGCAGGACTGATTAAACCTAATGAGATAGATGAAAGAGAGATGCAAGCAATCAGGCTCATTATACAAGAACTATTGAGGAAGGTGGATCCCAGTATCAGTGATCTAATTTGAGGATAGATCCCCTTATACTTCATCCCAGAAGAACTAGTTAGAGAAATGCTTAGTAGCTGCCAGTAGAAGCAATTCAAATACATTTGGCCTACAACCTAGGAAGCGTCATCCCATTCATGTGAACAAAGAAAAGCTGGAGGTAGCGTTCCATTTAAATGTTCCCTTTATGGAGATTGGTAATATTTACCAACTGAAATCTGTGCCAGTTGTGGGGACATGGAAGGAGGGTGTCTTCACAAATGGAGACTCTACCTTTCGTAACATATCAGGAACAATCTCCTGGACACTACCTGGTTCCCAATCTGGATATGTGCCAGAAAGTTCAAGCTATCCACTGGGTCTGTCCTGGAGAACTCTTCCTAAAGGACACAGCTGAGATTCTCTGTGGTTTGATTCCTGATATGATCCTAGAGGCCTGTAGAGTAACCCTATCCAGGCCTACTGGTTTTCAGGAAACCAAGATTGCCATTGCTGATGCCCGATGGCTCGTTAGCACCCCTTTGAAAGAAATGAAGGTTTCATACTTGAAACATGCACTGTGTTCAAGATGGCGTTTCCCAGTAATGTGTCCCTAATACAGGTTCCCCCAGACACTGTTGTACACATGAACAATGTGGCCTTCTATTTCATTGATCAGGAATTATATCAGACCAAAGATGAGGTAATTGACTTTTTTAAGGGCCAAGAACGTATACTAGATGAGGACTTGGATTATCTATTACACATGAAATTGACACATACCATTGAAAGGACTGTTAACTCTGCTGAATTAGCAATAACCAACTCAACTTTTGGAACCCAAGATCAGCAGGAATCCTAAAACTGACTACCTTCAATATATCTCCACAGGCATAGCCATTTCAACGTACAGTATATGGGTCTACTTATCTCTGCTCTCTATCTGTTAAGAAGAAGAACTCTTCTGGAACAGCTTTTGTAAGTTAAACCAGTTCCTCTGGGGTCAATCTAATGCTGTGAGCTGATATGAACTTGTCTTACCATTTATATGCTGAAATTGTGAGAATAGTTTACATGTTTTGTGTTAGATGTATCAGCTTATCCCGAGTCTCACCCTAGTCATCCACAGCCGTGCTGCTAGGAAGCACACTCCTACTGACCACACAGTCAAAAGACTCTCTAGCAAGACTGAAAAAATAACTTTATTTAGGGGAAAACTGCTTGCTAAAGAAATACCTATAGTGTTTGTTAAGAGTACCTCTATTCTGGTTTCCATGTTTCTGACTCTCAGTAATCCAGCAGAATCAGTTTTCCTGAGGGTGTTTTCCAAACCATGGAGCAACTTCAGAATAGAGAGTCTCCAGAGATGAAAAAATGCCCCTCAGCTTCAGACGTCAAGGAAATATAGGAGGCAATTGATTCCAAACAAGAACCTATTTTAGGAACCTGCAGATTGATGATAGACTGGAGGCCAAATCAATTTGTCTCTACTTGATTTGCATAACCCTACTCAGTCTTCTAATGATTGTAAGCATCCTTTACAAAATACATGTACAGTAGTTATAGGGAAACAAGATTCGAGCCTTTAACCCGCAAGTTAGAAAGATGACATTGTCAGTTTAGGCAATTGACAATAGGCAATTAAGAAACCAGTTATCCGGTGTTTGCATTACCATACTTGATTACTATATAATAATGAATCAACTTGTAGTCATTGGTGCTTTGTAAACCATCAGTAACCACAGTATAATACATTGTGTTAGGCTGTGCTAATCAATGTGTTGTTACGTGAATTTTGGCCACTTTTGTTGTGACCATAATGCATGTAATGGGGGCGATGTAAGGAGAAGTGCTCAACTATCGATTTGTATGCAGTATGTAATATGAAAAATGAAATTTACATTCTGCAGGTTGTATAAGGCATACAGATTCTGTTATACCACACTGGGCTTCAAACTCGGGTCAAAAAGAATATCAGTCGACTAGAAATTTTCAAACAAGGTTTAAATGACTCTTTGTGTATTGGCCTTCAAAGCTAGCAGAAGCCTAAGAGATAAATGAAAAACATCTCCTCTTTGAACCAAAAACATTTAGTCAGGAGGCCTGCAAAACATAGGTAGTAGACACCAGTTAGATATCTGAACACCCACATGCAATTGATCTAATTAAGATTACATGACCTAATGCTGTGTTTTGAACCAAGTCCTGACATCATAGTCTCCCTGTGACTGACCACACCTTGGTGGCAAAGGAGGGTGGTCTAACAATTCAGCTCATCCCAGCCACTGTTGGAAGTCAGTCAGCCAAGAACTAAAAAGGACAGATTTCTAGAATGAAGACGGATATTGTTCTCATGGACACTGTTTAATTGGTTATTGTTCAGACACTATTCTGACAGATACCATTCTGCTGGACTTTGCCTAGGGACTCGATCCATGAACTTTGTCCCCTGAGGGTCTTATGATCTGCACAGCAAACTTGAAATAGAAGCCTGTTTTTCTCTGGATGGTGGTAGCAGGGCAAGCTGAGACAAGCAGCCAAACTATCTACCATCCGAGCTATACACAACATCTGCTACCAGGGCAAGTGTTGGACAAAGACTGGGTTGCATTACCATTAAGAGACCTACAGTACATTCCCAAAGTTCAAGTGGTTGTCATCTGAGTTGTAATTCTTGACCCGGCATGAACTGCCTACTCTGGGAACAAACTACTGTGAAAGCAGGATCTGTGCCGATTGAGTGAGACTGATGGGCAAGATTCTGACCTTAGACTTTGGGACTTATTTTGGACTTTGTAAGTGGTAAAGTACTTCAGAGTTGTAACACTATCCTGGAAAGGAGGGGACTATGTGGAGAAGATACCAGGATCAAAGCCCTCGAGACAGTGGCTGTTTAGTTGAGCTCTTTGCACTGTCTCTCTTGCCCCCCGGGATCATTTAAGTATCCAGAAGGGTATGATATTAGTACTCTTGTGTGTCTTACACTGCTATTATCTCTCTCTCTCTCTCTCTCTCTCTCTCTCTTTTTTCTGTAAATTTACTCTTAATAAATTTGCTTGATTGACAGGTGCATGTCGACAGGTGCATGTCTCAGTGTCATAACTGTAGCTATTATGTGTAATGAGCTGCTAGTTGCTTGTCACTACTGTTAAAGAGCCCAGCCTGGATTCTCAAAACACTTTGAAGGTGCAAAAAATGCTCAAGTCCCCAAAATTTGCACAGTTGTGGAAAAAAAGGGGTAACTGCACTGTATTATATACACAAAATGTCTACAGCTGAGGAAAAAATATACACTGTGGTCTGTGGAAAAAACACAGCTGTAGGAGTTTCTGTGTAAAAGAAAAGCCATTGAAAAGTATGGCATATCCCTTTAAAGGCTATTTTCAGCCACTGTTTTTTCGCAGCTGAGGAAAAAATGTTGAGCACATACTATGCCACAGAGTGTGAAGCATAACTCACCCTGAGCAAAAGGCAGTGTACTATCAATTGGGATACAATTATAGTGGGGGTTCAGGCACCAAGCAACAGCAAGCCTGTGGGTTGTATGGCAGTGTCGGTTGTTACAACAAAAATAGCACACATTTTCATTGAAAGGCAACAAACCACAACCACATGACACAGTGCAGCCCATAAAGGAGCCCCATAGGCAGTAGAGGCAGAGGTGGTAACAGCCAGAAGTGTGTGCTACTGAAGCAGACAACATAATCATCCAAGGGAGAGGCAGAACCAACAGTTAAAGAATGTCACTGTGGTGCACGATTCTGCTGGTACTGGTATTGCTGCTGTGGTCCCAGTTGTGGGACTGGCTGCTGACCTCACTGGGAGTGCTGGTTCTGCTGCATCTGTGGCAAGACTGTCAAAGTCTCTTACTCCGATTAATATGGATCACATGTTGTTCTGGCTGCTGAGCCTTTTCCACAGCTGTGGATCCACACGTGCGCATTTTCTGCAGCTGCAGAATTCTTACAAGATCTTTGTCCTTCCAATGTCAACAGTACTCTTTTACAGAATTCTGGATGAGCCCTTTAATAAAGAACTTACAGTAGTGTAATGCGAATCTCTCCCTAGGTTCCTCATGGGAAATTGGGTGGACTAACAGTATCTATCATAACTTGCTAGCAACAGAATTAATAATGTGGCTGAAAGTGACTGGACTATAATATTCTCAATGAATCTCAATGCACTCCTGAAATCAAGTCATCTGTGTACCTTAAAATTCAATTTATCTGATGTTTTGTTCTGTCAGACATAATAGCTAGCATGTGAATAACTACTATATTAACATAAGAAATGCTCCTTTTCACCACAAATAGCTGGTTATTATTTGAGTGAGGCAACAGTGTTTAGCCCACTTGCTAAAAAAAGCTATGACTTTATTAACTAGTAGAACTTGGATTTTATCAGCCACTGACAAATACCATCATATACTGTGTGTTACAGAATTATATAGTTAGAAACCATTTAAGTTTATATTGCTACAGTAGTTGTACTCACTTTACTCCACTGTGATAAGAACCTGCAAGTACAGCATAGCTCCAAAAAGGGGAATTCTACCATTTCTGGTTGGTGATACAAACAAGATTTGATCACCATTTTATTTATTTTTTCCTCTGCTAACACCCTTCCGTTGAGCATGATCCTATAGTGTGATCTGGCTATACAGCCTAACAGAGATGTTGGGAGGGTAGGCAAAGCCCCACCCCTTACCAGCCAGTCTTACTCTGAGTTCATTACTCCACATAAAGTAAATGGGTGTACACTGACATGAGGCAGTTATGTGGGATTATTCAATATTCCCCATGTGGGTCCTCTCCTTGTGGGCCACTTGTGGAAAGCTGTGCACTGGAAGGAAGTGCACACCTTACCAGTGGCAGGAAGCATTCAGGATGGGTGCCTGGCCTGTCTCAGACTCAGTTCCTAATGCTTCAAGTCTGGGGTGTGAACTTGGGTCACGTGGATGGCAAGAGGCAATACATTCCTGACAAAATGAAACACATTTACATAGGCAAAATATTTTGAGTACCAGTTAAATACATATACTGTAGTTCAAGGATCTGAATCCAAATTGTGCTGTGAAACTTGGTCATCGAAGTCTTGCTTGCATTTTCATAGGCTTGCTCTCACCTCTGTAAGGTCAAAGAAAAAAAATCTTACTTAGCAGTAGTAGTGGTGGTAAAAACCTTTATTTTTATACAGGATATAACTATTAGGATTGAAAAAACCCTGTTTACAAAGTTGTCCTGTGCAGAAAATTAGCTACCAAATAGTAAGTATGGTATTTGACAATACAAGGAAAAAGAAGAGATTTCAAAATAACAATTATACAACGGCAGGAAAGAATCTTGGACTGTGATTGGTCAGTTTGGGGCTGGACCCATGGCATTATCCCAGCATAACGCCACAGGTCTAGTCTCAGCACTGTGAACCAATTGAGGATTGTGCAGATGACCATTGTTTGCTTCTCCTCTTAGGAAACAAAAATATTTTTCCACACTAATAAAAATATTCTTTAAAATTATTTTTTATTTTATATATAACAAGAAATATTAGACATTAGGAATAATGCAGACCAGGGTGTGGTGCAGGTTGGGATCACGCTACCAGGGGCATGTACTGGCCTCGGGCGCTTCGGTGCCCAAGCCCCCCAGGTGTGGCATTATCCCAGCATGACACACACCCTGTCATGCATTATTCCTTTATTAGAATAAAGTGTTAAATAAGCACCAAACATATTAACTATGTATATGACTATACAGACTGGGAGGGCTAGCCCGAGGTTCAATGTGGGGGAATAAACTCCTCCCACACACGCACTATTTAAACTAGCCTCTCCCAGCAACCATCGCTCTAGCATTTGGAAATCACCCACCATCCTCCCCTTCCTTCTGTTTGTTCAGCTTTTCCCCCTTCCATATGGGGGCTGCCTATTTCTACCAGCTATCAAGTTCAAAGTGCCTAAGAAATAGGAATAGAGTACAACCACACACAGAGTTGCACAAGCACAAACACTTATTCCACAAACATTGAATTATAACTGTGCATAAACTACACGTAATTCAGGAGAACATGCAGTATAACCCTGTTTATAAAATGGGGACAGAAAATCCTGCTTTCTGATCATAATGCACACCCTGTTGTGTCTTATTGCTTACGCTCTACACTCAAGCAAAAGGACAACTACATTTTCTGTTTGTTCAAAATGTAGATCTTGTTTAAAAGCATCTAGATTTTATGTGCTTCTGATCTCAGGTGTCAGAGCATTATGTAGTTTAGAAATGTAATAATGTGTCACTATTTTACAGTAAGTGTTGAGAGTTTTTATAGTTTTAGCCCGTTTCTGATTTCTCTCAGATTGTAAGTATCCAGTAAGTATATCAGTGTCAGTGGCTCAGCAGGTTGCACTGGCCTCTGAGGCCAGATCAGAAGGCTGTGAGTTATAGCACCACACCAGGAACTTGGGGTGAAACCCAATACTGATACTGTAGTGCAGCACGAGGGAGATGCTGTACTCCTGAGGTGCCATCTTTAGGATGAGATGCTAAACTGAGATCCTGTCTGCCTGTTCTGGTGGTTGCTCAGGTTGACGTTAAGGATTCCATGTCACTACATGAAAAGAGTAGAGGAGTTTCTCTGGTGTCTTGGAAAAATTTTCCCCATTCACTAACAACAACAAAAATATCACCAGCAGCTTAATCTGGTTCTGTTTCATTTGGTTTCCATCTGTAATTCCCCCCAAGACAAAGCTGGAAATAGGCAGAACTGCCTAGCCCCCTTTCCTGGTCAACAAAAAAACAAAACAAAATCAAGATTATAATTATAAGTTGGTGCGTCAGTAATTTTTTAATATCCCACGCAACATGTCCCTTATAGATATGTAACAAGTCCCCTGGACAGTGGGTATTATATACCTCACACCTCAGGACAGGAACTAGCCAGGGTTTTTTAAGTGTCTGAGTACTGGAGCTAACAATGGGGTCCCTAGAGGCTACTAAACAGTACAAACCTGTAATTTACAACAAATACTGTATGTGCTCCAGGGTCCTTTGATAGCAGGGAACCCTCTACACCAATTCATTATTGTCCACTACATGCATTTCTAAGACTACATTTTCTTTTTACCCAGGACAATATCAGGCTGATGGGTGAGCATAGTGCTATAGTGTTATAGCCCCCACCCTCTGTGATACACACTGTGGGGCTGATATTACTTTCTCCTGGGAGGCTGCTGTGAATGGATACCTCTTTCAAGGCTTCCCTACATCCTACCCTCTACTCCAGCTCACAAAGGGTGAACATTCTTGAGCCTTCTGGAGCACTGACACATATATAGAACATAGACATTGCTGGCAGATAAAGATCAAGGGTCCATCCAGTCATCCCGAATCGATATTCCTACCTACCTTTAGGGCTTAGGAGGGGTATCTACCCCTTCTCCCCCCCTTGAATCCCCTATCTTCCTATTTCCTCTTAGTGGAACACCCAATCCCCATGCCCTGGCCAGGCTGTGTTTGAACCCATTTATAGTCCCAGCTCCATCACCTGAACCCTTTTCTTACTCTATAAAGTGTAATTAACACCCACCCTATTCCTGAACAGTTTGCCGACCTCACGGTGAAACCACAAGAGCAAAGATCATCACAATGACAGGATTCAAGCAACAACGTTGGGTCACTGTGATGGTCTCCTCTGGCACCGGGACTGCATCACCCGGTGTTTCGCCCCCTCCCCCGAGACAACTCTGACTTGGAGTTGTATCTATAGAAACCAGGGTGTGTGGGGGCAGAGCCCCCCACATGGGGTGTTCAGGGGACACAGCCCCCTGAAGAAAACACTGAAACATCCCCGACAGGCCAATGCTGACACTCGGCATTGTCACTGTCGCTGTCGGGATGTCAGTGAGGTGGATGTCACCTCGCTATAGGTAAAACTTCCTGAACCCCCCTTGTGAATGCCTTAACCCCACTCTCTGGCAGAGGCCCTTTGTCCCCACTGTGAATATCAAGCAGAAGCACTTGTTCAAAACATTTGCTTGCTTCCCATTGTTCTCAGTGACCCTCTCCCCCTCTGAAATGTAGAAACAAAGAATTTGATGGCAGAAAAAGGACTGCTTGGTCCACTCAGTGTGTCCAAATGATCCCTACCTAGTCTGTTCCCACTTTAAATGACATGTCAATATTGTTGAAAATGTAAGCCGTGTCCTCTGACGAAGAGGCAACACACCTTAAACCACCGGAACACCTGGTTAAGTTAGTTTTCTGTTTGTACACTGTTTTGTGAATAAAATTCACATTTATTTTGGCAACTTTTGTGTGCGCTGGTTTTTTGTTTTCATTCCACAGACCCTAACTGATCTCTGGCAACCCTCCACCCTCCCTGCCTATTCATTAATATTCTCGTATGTCTATCCCATGCATGCTTGAAGCCCCGTATTGTTTTCACCACCACCGCTTTTGTTGGCTATCTATTTCAGATGACTACCACTCTTTCAGTGAAGTAGTATTTCCTTATGTTCCTCTTTAACTATCCCCCCCCCAGCTTCACTGAATGCCCTCTGGTCCTGGTGCTCTTCTTCCTTTAAAACAGACTCCTCTCCTGTACCCTTTTTACCCACACAAGGTATATGTAGGTCTCTATCATGTCATTCTTGCTCTCTTCTTTTCCAGGGTGTCCATGTTGAGATCCCTCAGTTTCTCCTCATAGGGTTTTTGGTACACCCGTACCATTTTAGCTGCCCTCTCTGGCCTGCCACACCTTGTCTATGTCCTTCCTTAAATTTGGGCACAATACCCCAGGTGGGGGGTTTCACCAGTGAGTGTTACAGTGGTAATATCACCTCTTTTCTCCTGCTGGAGATACCTCTCTCAATGCATCCCAGCATCTCACAGGCCCTACTTACTGCTTTGTCACACTGATCTGCCACTTTGAGGGCATCAAATATGATAGCACCAAGGTCCCTTTCCTGCTTAGTGACTGACAGTACATCACCCCATCCTATACTCAGTTTGGTGCATAATTTTGCACTTTTTGGCATTGAACCCCAGCCACCATGTTTTGACCACTCCTCGAGTTTCCCAGGATCCCTACACATTCTTTCCATCACCTTCGGATTGTCCACCCTATTACAGATTTTGGTATCATCTTCAAAAAGACATATCTTCCCTTCCAGTTCATTTGCAGTGTCACTTATGAAGACCTTGAAGAAGACTGGTCCCAATACTGAGCCCTGCGGCAGCCTGCTGGTCACCCTTTATCCTTAGAGTGAATGAGTGCCATTAACCAGCACCCCCCTCTGTCTCCTATCCATTAACCAATTTCCAAACAAATTCATCACTTTGGATCCCATCCCTAGGCTGCTCAATTTCTTAATTGGTCTCCTGTGTGGTAAAGTGTCAAAGACCTTGCAAAAGTCCAGATAGGGCACATCCATTGCCCTCCCCTGATGTATTTCCCTGGTCACCCTGTCAAAGAAATCAACAATAATTGTCTGTCCTGACCTTCCACCCCCACAATGAATCCATGTTTTCTTTAGTCTTACATCCTGGATTCACAGAATGGTGGGTAGGTCATGCTAGTCTAGTGCTTCTCCCATCTTCCTTTTTTCCTTAATGTACTGGAAGAATACCCCCATACCCTCTGCAATTGGCAGCACTTTGTCTTCCTTTGCAGTCCTGACCACTCCTTTTGCTTTTTTCAGATAACTACTCTGGTATACCCCACCCCACACTCCTCCTTCCCTTGTGTCTCTTTGTATCTTGGGAAGGATTTTTTTGACCCTCACTTCCTCAATAAGTTTTGAGAACCAGATTGGTCTCTTATACTTGTTTCTTTTGATGACCTTCCTCATGCAAGAGTCAGTCACTTCATGTATGGCTCCGTTAAGTACTTCCTACTCTTACACTACCCCTTGCCTTAAGTACTTCCTACTCTTATGCTACACCTTGATCCTATTTATGCCTTCCAGATTTTTCCAGACTCTTTCTCTTATCTGACTAGAATCTGCTCTTCTTTTAACCCCCCAACCATGAATTTTCATGATACCAGTATGTATATTCCACCTATGGTTAAATTCATTTACATTATTAGAACACACTACTTCCTTTGGCAGCCTGTTCTAGTCTTCCACCATCCTCTTAGTGAAATAATTCTTCTTGACATCTTTCTAGAACACTCCTCCCACCAACTTCATAATGTTTCCCCTTGTGCTAGTGGCAGCTTTAATGTACTCTTTGAGTTCCACTTTGTTTCTTCCATTTAAATATGTCTGTGCCGGCCCGGTGGCACTGAGGGTTGAGGTGCTGGATGCCACACCTCACGCCACGCCGGTGACCTGGGATCAGGAATGGACTTGGATTGCTAGAGGGTCAGCCAGGGGACGAAAGGATTGAGCATCCTTAGACAGCTCTACTTCCTCAGAAGGGGGGGACTAGTGCTGTTCGCTGTAGACTGACACCCAGCGGTGGCTGAGTGTCAGCACAGGCACACAGTCATGCATAGGGAGGGCCCAAATCCAGGGCAATAGGCTGCTTCTGCAGATGTAGGGACAGCCACTCCACCAATTGCATGGATATGGGCTTGGGGAGAAAAATGGAGGAAAAAGCCGGGAGCCAATGGGACCCATGACGACCTGGTCATTCCTCAAGATGCCGCCCCCGAGTCAGGATAGTGCCTGGGAATACACCGTGCTTTTCACCCCTGGCTCCACTGTAGGGGATAATCTGCGGAGGAATTATGGGGGGGGGGGTTGGCAGAGCAAGTATGATCGGAGCCAGAGGAAGAGCCCTCTGAGAGAAGGGCCGGAGCCACCTGTTGGCTCTGCAGAGGAACAGAAAGTATAAATGAAAAAAAGAAAAAAACACCTCCTCTATCCTGTAACAGTATCCCATGAAGTGGGCAGCTCAATTTGAGTGACTCAATATGAGTGACTTAGATTGAGGGCCTGTCTTAATAGTAACTGCTGCAGAATAACGGCTGTGATGTGGGCGAATGGTTGCAGCAAAGGCGACTTGTGTTGGGGTAGAAGTACACCTATTGGGCCCCATGCACATAGGGGTGGGAAGTACTCAGAGCTCCACACCTGTGGACAGGTGTGCACCTGGTGGCATTCACAACTGCCAGCCACCTGTCTGTGGCTCCACCCCTTGGCATGCAGGTTGGAGTGGGGCAGACAGGGCTGGAGCAGCAGACGTGGTCCCAGCCCAGGTCACCCTATGGATCACTTATGTGGCAGGGTGTGCACTGGCCACATGCCCCTGTGGTCGGACAGCTAGTGGCTATGGAGGTGTGTGGAGGGCAGTGCCACTGGCCATCCCATGAGGCGGCACCAGAGCACAGGTACAGGATCAGGGGTTGTGTTGCTGGTGCTGGGGGATGGGGGGCATGGAACCCCAGCGTTTACCCAGAGGAGCCAGTGTCGGGGTCAGGGGTGACTGCATCCCGGTGCGGTTCCCCTATGTATGTGTGAGTGGGGGGTGTATGACTGGCACGGGGATGGGGCACAACAGAGAGCTGGGTTGGGTGGCACTGGGCAGCCAGTGGGGACTGGTTCTGGAGGCCAGTTGGTGGGAGATGGTGGCTGTCCCCCCTTGATCAGGTGGTAGTCAGTGTGCATGGGGTGCATAGGGGAATCATGGCAGGGTTCTCCCTGGCATACCCTGTGCCCTTCCCTGCACCCCCACTGGCAGCACTATGCATCGTACTGCATGGTGCATAGTGCTGGCACACCCCCTGTCTCCCCCCCCCTCGGTGCATTGCTGTACGTGCAGCTGGGGAATCAGGCATGTAACAGCAATACATGCCAGTTGTGAATGCTACACAGGGTCCATGGGACCCCGCTGTGCTGCATTCAAGTGTAGTAATGTCAACGTACCCAGTTTATGCGGTGTATTGGCATCGTGCATAGGGCCCACGTGGTGTTCTGTTTGGTCTCAGAATTAGATATATTTAGATATGGGAGTTTGAGGGGCAAAGCCCCCCAATGGGGGATGTGGGAGGGCAAAGGCCCCATGCAAAAAACATGTTTCACATATATTGTTAGTTGATGTGTTCTGGTGGCTTGTGGGCTTGTGGGTTTGTGATGCAGCGTTGGATGTGGTCAGAGTGTGTTCTCATAGTGGCATAGTGGGTAGAGTGGGGTGTTAGGTAGGGTGTGTGCGCATTGAGGTTTGTGTTGTGGGTTCGAGACTCACGGTCACTGTATGCAGTGAAGTAATCATTGTGAGAGTAGTGGTCGTTGATTCTAGTAAACTAATTGCCATGTTTCTTGAGTGTGTTAATGGGGTGGGTGTTGTGTGTAGGTGTGGGAATGTGTGTGTGTGGTTTTGTGTGTGTGTGTGTGTTGTGTTGGTTTTATTTTAGTTTGCAGGTTTGGGCAGGTGTGTGTAGTTGTCCTTAATATGTGTAGTAGTTTCAGGTGTGGGCTGTAGGGAATTAGGGGTGGATTAGTGCTGTGTGTGATTAGTGGTGTTTAAATAGAGTGTGTCCACGGGGTGCTGTAGTGGCATTTGTGGGGTTGTTGATGAAATCCGAGACTTTATCGAATGCCTGAAAAGTGAGCAGAGACTGAGTAAAGTGAAGCTCGAGCAGTTGGTATCGTGTTCAGAGTCTGCTTCTATGAAGAGAAAGTACAAGGATTTGAGCAAGCAAATTGCCTTTATTGTTTCTGAATATGATGTTCACTCACATTATGATTATCTTTGGGGGCTTGCCTATAACATCCAATTACAAGTCTGAGTTGTGGATATTGATTGTTCTTATGTTGTTTCTAGTGTTCATTAGTATGCCTCCCCTCCAAAGTCGCTTTTTTGACGTTCGTTATATTTGGTATGGACTGTATTTGTATTAGCTGTTGTGTTCGGTGCTGTTTTATTTTCGCTGTTATGACATGGAACCATTGTACTTGTATCATTTTTGTTGCTCTCCTCCAGACTGCCTCAACCCTATCCCTATCTTTTTTAAAGCGTGGATTCAGGGATGCACACAGAACTCCCAAGTGTGGCCTCACCAGGTATTTGTATAAGGGTAATATTACCTCCTTTCTTCTACTACTGATTCCCCTACCTATACAACCCAGCATTTTATTTGCCTTCCCTCCCGTCTTATTACATTGTGGTGAAAACTCTGCTTAGTCTCTTTCCTCATCTGTTTCATCTATTTTTACACCATCCATCCATGTAGGTTACTCTTGGATTTTTTTTGTTCCAGTATGCTTAACCTTATGTTATTTTGCACTGAGTTTCAGTTTCCAAACCCTAGACCATTTCTTAACTTTTTTCTAGATCCTCTCTAAGTAATCTTATATCCTCATCATTATCTACTGCACCATAGATCTTGGTATCATCTACAAAGAGAGCCATCTTGAATTTATTCTCTTATCTACAGTATATCACATATGTAACCCTGGCACTGTTATTCCAAGGGCTGCTACCCCTGCCTTGCATGGCCAGACCAAGGCTGAGGGGCCTGGCTTCCTAACAGTAACTTTAAACTGGTACATTCCCAAGATAACATATTGCACAGTGCCTCCACCCAAAGTATACTTTTAAGTGGGTCTAAACGTTAGCTGATGCAGCCCTCTGGGATGTTACATCCACCCACATTACCTCAATACCAACCCAAGCATGACCCAGTGGATAACACCCAGCATTTTAATACCTTGACATTTAGTGGCTTGTGCTAATAATATGCTCATGAGACAGGATTATGCAGAAACAACAATAACCAGTTTATTTACATGTGAGAGGGTTAGAAAGGGTGAAACTGGAATCAGAGGTCAAGCTATTTACATCATTTACATTTAGTTTGATGGTTTTGATTAGTTTATAGTAATCATGATAAATAGGTTGCATTTTGATTCAGTCATACATCACATTGGCCCCACCGACACCTGAGATATTCAAAGCCCTGCTATCTATCTAGCTGCTGCATTTAGTGTTAACATTTATTATTAGTGCCCACATTGGTACCCGTTCCTCATTGCATAAGACCCCGCAATCCTATACAATCTGGGTACCCAGTAATTACAGTTCTAGAATGGTGCAGGCCTGATGGATGGTGTAGCTGTACATTGGCCGGCTAGTTGGGGCCCTTTAGGAATTAAGGAAATTATCATTAGGTTGCATCCTTAAACTCGCATCAAATGCAGCTTGCAGAATTTACCAACTTTGAACTATTTACAAATCCCTTTCCATGATGGTGCAGGGCTGACCCTGCATTACTTACAGTTAGACATTTTCATAGGCTTAGGCAAGTCAGGATCAAGTGTTTTCAGCAGGCGGGCTCTGTCCCCGAAGGCTAGAATGCTGGCAAAGCTAACAGCCAGACCCCAATACCAAATGCAAAGGTCTTCCTGCTTTTGCAGATGGAAATTAACACTTTAACTTTCAAAAGGCTGGGCCCCTCTTCTGGGCTGAGAACACTTTCTAGATGAACAGGCTGGATACATTGCATTCAGCACATTCATAAATCAGCACATTTATGTTTAAATCCATACATTTACCTGCTTTGAAAATTGCATTGATCATTCACAGTCATTTCTTCTGGTGCCCAGAGTGGCAGACACAAATCCTTTCTCCAGTTGGCTAAGACTGTAAAAACATGATGCACTCCCAAGCAGTTTAGGGATGAGCACCCACACTCCTGCACAGTGTGTGCAAACCGGAGCCCGAGTTATGGCTCCCCGAACGGATTACTGGACACAGTCTCTTAAGCAAATTCTCATTTCTCTTCAAAATTGAAGCTGGAGCTTATAGCATGACTTTTGTTACCATACTAGACCGAGCTTGAGGCTGGGCTCTCTACCAATTAAAATACTCAAGCATGACTTGTGACTAGGCTCACTACCCTTTCGCAGACTTTGCTCTGTTGCAAACTACCACAGTAGGCTCTTTCAGCACAGAACTTGAACTTGGCAGCAAACTGTTTCTGTAGCTCTCTCAGGCTGTCTATCTACATACCACCTGCTCAAAAGACTACAGGGCTAAATACACTGATGGAATGCCTTGAGGCCTTGAACTTAAACAAAGAAACAGTAATTCTGGGTGACTTCAATGCCAATTGTCTTGCCCCAGAGTCTAGCCCCTATCGGGACGCTGTTTCAATGGTGCACTTCACTGAACTTGTTAATTCGCCTACTAGGACAAACTACAAGACTGGCACCTCCACATTGCTTGACTGGGTCCTGACTAATCAGCCAGAACACACACCTCTCATGTCATGGTGCTTCCAGATGCCCACAGCGACTACTCACCAGTACTGTTTCTCTGGCCCAACAATTTCTCCAAACTCCCATCCAAAACTATAACTCATAGGGTCCTCAAACCAGGTCACCTTGAATTGCTAAAAGCTGACCTTCACCGACAAAACAGGTCAACAGTCTACTCCTCCAGCTCAGTTGACGAAGCCTTAAACCAATTCATCCTGAGTTTCAACAGTGTGTGTGACCTACATGCTCTGCTAAAAAAGCAAAAAATCAAAGGATACAACAATCCCTGTTTCTCGCCTGACCTTCTTGAACAACTAAACTCAAGAGATCATTTATGGCATATAGCAAGAGAAACGGGCAAACAAGAGGACATCCAAGCATACAAAAGAGCACAAAATGACTGCACCAGAGCTATTCACACAGCAAAAGATCTACACTTCAAGGAAGCCCTCACCCAAGCCTGGAACAACGGTAGAAAATTCTGGGCTAACCTCAAAGCAGTCACCAGCAAGGACACCAAGCCTGCCCCAACCATACTGAACATTGATGGTGTGCCCATTACTGACCCAAATTCCATTGCCAACTCCCTCAATATTGCCTTTTCAGATCTCAGTGGCATCTTTCCAATTGATTTCTTCCTCCAAACAGTCACATCCTCCAAACCTAGCCCTCTAAGCCCACCACAGTCTCACCCCCCTCCACTTCAGAGCTGTTTCTCAATGGGAGGCCAGGAAAACCTCCAAAAGATCTTGGGTAAATCATGATTCAGTGGTGACTCACTTGACCTCAAATTTGTGGCTCCAACCCTTGAAGACATACTGGCACTGCTAACCCACATAATCAACACCTCTCTCAGACTATCTCAGTTTCCTCAGGTATGAAAAGCTGCCCTGGTTATACCGGTCTTCAAGAGTGGCAATCGGCTCCTCTTTAGGTAACTATTGGCCAATCTCAGTATCCCCGCCGTTATTCAAGGCCTTTGAAAAAATTGTTGCGGACCAGTTAACCGAATATATAGCAAAGTACAACATTCAGTGACCACCGCAATGTGGGTTACGTAAGGGACATAGCACCAACACTGCATTGCTTGAACTTACTGGTTATATTCACAACTGCTTGGATCATGGCAAACTTGTAGGAGAAGCTTTCATTGACCTGTCAAAGGCTTTTGAAATGTTTAATCATGACCTGCTTATTAAGCAGCTTGCCTCTGTTGGTCTGTCTAGTGATACAGTTTCCAGGTTTAAGAGCTACCTCACAAATCGCTCACAACAAGTTAAGATTGACAGTGTCCTATCAGGCAGTAGACCCGTTCGCTTTTTGCACCAGGGCTCTGTCCTGGGTCCCATTCTATTTAGCCTGTTCCTGAACAGGCTCCCGTCATCCAGTAGTTGTCCGACTCTGTTTTATGCAGATGATGCGGTCCTGTTTGTGAGTGACCCCGACCCCATCTCCTTGGAGTTAAAACTTCAGAACATTTTCACCATTGTTGAAAAATGGTTCAGGGACCAAAAACTCATTATGAACTACAAGAAAACCAAGACAATGTTGTTTTCCAGCTCCCAAAATAGACATCGCTCACACCATCTTAACATAATTAACTTGTCTGGTACTACTCTGGAACTCGTCCAGCAATTCAAATACTTGGGGGTCTCACTTGATAGCACTATGTCTTATGTCCACCACATTGAAAATGTTGCTGAGGCTGTGAACATCCGGATTGGACTGTTACATAGACACAAGCAAAGTCTCACACCGGAGGCTCTAAATCTCGCTATCAATAGTACTGTGGGCTCACTAGTAGACTATGGCATCATAGTCTATGGCTCGACCTCAGACACTGCCCTTCACCGTAATACAGTGGCTCTAAATAAAGCCTATTGGCTCCTTACTGGTTCCACATGGTTCATACATACATGTGACCTATACCAACAAGCTAACTGGCTCCATTTCACTGACAGGCTCAAATACCACAAATGCCTACTGGCCAAGAAAGTGGGTCTGGGCCAGATTCCCAGGGTGTACAGAAGCTCCTCACCCCCATGAAAATGGACGTTTCACCAGAAGCTCAGATACTATGGTCTTCACAGTTCCTAGGTGTCGTACTTTCCTTGGCCAAAGAGCCTTTGCACACCATGCCCGAAGTGGGCAGATGATCTCCCACCTGTCATCTCCTCCATAACAGCCTTAGGACCCTTCACACGTGAGCTTCAAAAACACCTTGCTACTGAAGCCAGCTGTGACTGCTTCCCTTAACCCACTAATTTGCTGCTCTATCTCATGCCAAGGCATCACTCCCTGTTCTTGCCTTAAGGCCCTGTACCCTGCACCTTGTGTTTCTCAACTGATCTGAGCCCTCCTGCACCCCATCCAAATTTCTCCCCCCTCCCTGCCTGTCCCATCTCTCCCCACCCCACCATTTCACATCCTCAATCCTCTTACTTTAATGATGCCTTCTCGGCAGATTTTTTTTTCCCAATATGGCTCCCCTGTCCCCTCATTACCTCCCACTCTACCTCTTTCCTCCTGCCAACACTGATTTCCACTCCCTCTCACTCCCCCCCCTTCCTACTTCCTCTTGCCTGTGTCTACCCTCCCCCTGCATCTCCTATTTCTCCCCCTGCCTATCTTAGTGCTGCTATTAGGCTGTCTCCACTCATTGCCTGGGTTGTTTTGCTAATAACTTTGCTATATACTTCTGTATTCCCATTTGTCTACTGCCTTCAATGTCAGTTCCACTGTATATATATCCCTGTAGCTTAATCATTGTTTGTTAAATCTCTGACGTGGAAGCTATGTAATGAGCTTGTTCTCAAAGGTGTTAATCCAAGACCATAATAAATAAATTAAAAAAAAAAAATACAACATGCAGTCCCTCGTGGCCTTCACTGGCACTTGCAGCTCCCACAGACAAAATACTGGACCTCTCAGGCATTTTAGGAATAGCCCCAGCTCTGAGTACTCCCCTTCCAGTCCTGTAGGCACTTTCAAATCAGACACATTTATACACAATCAACTGGATCCTCTTCTGGTTCCTTAGCCAATGTCCACCCTCTGAGTGTTGATGACAGACAGTCACAACAGTACTCTATGGGCTTCGCTGCCCCTCAAAGACTCTTTCAAGTTTGCACTTGGCAAAAGCAATTTACTCACTTAGGTGTCTTGCAGAAATTGTGTTCCACCTTCTGAGGTGTTGAGATTCATCAGCACTCTCACTGCTGAGGCAGGTTCAGCCCTCTCACAGCTGACTCGGCATCAGGTTGCTGGTCCACATTTTCCCGAAACATGGAAAGGCATAAGCTGCCCTGGAGGACATTCTCTGGCAAGCCCCAGACCAGCAACGTCTGTGTTAGGCAGCCACTTGTCTCTCTCTTGGCAGAAGAAAAGCCCCCCTCCCCTGTGGAGAGGCTTGCACTGGATTGCTAGGCCCATTTTACTTGCTGAGGGCCTGAGTCCCAACCCCTGTGGGGGGCTCCCGCTCAAGCACTTCATCGCACAGCCCAAAACACTCCCATTTATGGAGCTCCTCTGAGGCTCTCTATTGGCTGAAGCTATCTGTTGCTCCCACATTAATTGGCTGATCCAGCTAGTCAGTCCAGCAAATGAATATTCATTAGCCTCACTCGATGCACAATAAGCTCCCTGTTTTGGTACCTGAAATTTGGTCCCTGCAGTTTCCCCATAAGCACTCTACAATCTCCCATAAGTCCTAGGCTAAAGTCCCACAAATCCTGGCCAAAATTCTGGCTTTCTGATTGTCTGCTGCTGCACTAAGATGGCTGCTGATACACACAGTTCTCCTGCAGACTTAACACAGTCCCAAATAGAGTCCTAGTGCAGTCAGAATATTTACTTTATTAGTTTACTTGCCCCACTGTTCAATAGCACTTTGTGTGCTCTTGCAAGTGCTGCCCAGTTTAAACATTTCTATTCATTTCACAGCCTGTCACAGCTGCCATTATTTAAGGAACCTAACAGCAGGTGGGCTGTTATCTGAGTCCCAACGTTAACTGGTGCAGCCAGGAAAAATACTTTTTATTTTAAACTTTCCCCCCTTTTATTTGTTAGCTCCTTTAGTGTCCGTTATGGCAGCTGCTTCTTTTGTTTATTATTTCTCTGCATTTTGATCACTGCAGCAGCTGCCAAACTTGCAGCTCTGAAAAAACAGAGCCATCATTAATATTCATAGGGGGTCGGGGCTTTGCTCATTAATATTCATGAGCCACGATCCTTAGTGCTTTGTGGCGCTCTTTATTTAAAATAGGAAGAGGACTCTCTTGGCCCTGGCTGAGGTCACTGGTCCCCACACTGCCCAAAGCAGGGTCTGGGCCCTCTAAACTACCTCCCGCCAGACTGCAAAGTCAGCGGTTGGGAGATCAAAGGCGTGTTAGGTGCATGCGCGACCCCTGCTAATACCTTAGTGCTCCAGCAAAGAGTGGAGGATTGTGGTTTGAGTTTTCAGCCCAAAATGGGCTGAAAGTCATTGTGGACCACCTGGGGAAGCTGGGGGAAACCTGGGGCACAACTGGACCTGGGCTGCAGCGGTGATCCTGGGGACAGAAAATGTGAAAAGACCTGGTAGGCAAACAGGAGCAATGGGTGAACGGGCGACAAGGTAAGCCCCAAATTTGGAGAGGGGGCATTACACATATAAAAAAATATTAACAATAATTGAGTCCAAAACTGATCCCTGGGGAACCCCACTAGTGACATCCGTCATGTCTGAGACTGCTCGGTTAAGACTAACTCTTTGTGTCCTTCTGCCCAAGCAGTTTCTAATCCATCAAATATTTTTCTCAAACCCAAGTCATTTAGTGTTTTTTATTTTATCTGTCATGAGGCACTGAGTCAAAAGGCTTGCTAAAATCCAAGGACAGTACATCCACTGTCCGACCTCTGTCACCTGCTTTTGTGACTAAATAAAAAAAGTCCGTTAGATTTGTTTGTCATGACCTTCTCCTTGTGTGAAACCATGTTGTTTCTCATCATGGTAGAAGTCTTCTCCTTGAATTCCCTGCCACTCTGCCTTATGGCCTAGGACATGTTTTCTAGCACCATGAAGCCTGGAGCAAGTTCTCATGAACATTGGGTGACACCCTTGAGGGAGTCCAGCTGTGTGGGGAGTTGCTTCTGGTCTATCTGTCTGCTACTTTTCTCTGTCCTGTCAGGTACTCTGCACTCCTGGAGGTTTGGATGGAGTGATCCTATATGATTTTCATTTTTTCTAATTTTCAGTTTTTCCACTGACATCCACAGTGGCCCTTGTGTACCTATCCTGGTGACCTCCCAGCCTCATCCATGCCTTCTCTGCCTCATTCCCCACCTCATCTTATCTTAGACATAGAAACATAGAATTTGATGGCAGGTAAGGATCACTTGGCCCACCCAGTCTGCCCATTTCCCCTACCTGATGGATAAGCTGCAGATTCTAGTTAATCAACAGCTTACTTCCTCCTGCCCCCACTAGAATTGCCTTATGCCTGTCCCATGCATTCTTGAATTCTCCCACTGTTCCTCTCTGAGGTGGGGTGGAGTGGAGTGCACCAGGCTCTTCCCAAATAACACAGTTCTGGGAGGTGGGAGGGGCAGTCGGCATGTCAGGACATAAGAGTACTAGTGATGCTTTATCCTGATTTGCTAGTAGGTTGTTTCTGCCTTTTTCTTCCCCATCCCTCAAAGATGCCAGGGTCAGGCCCATTGACAGATGTACACATGCAAGCATGGCAATGTTTTGATCATGCCAGCTGGTGTCTTTACCACCCATGTTAGAGCTCTTTGCCTGCATCTCCACCTGTGGTCACCCAGGTGGTGGCTGTTCTGCAGAAGCTACATCCTTTCTTTCCCCAAGGAGCACAGTGTCCACTGGGATGCTTGCTTCTCTTCCTCTCTCTGCTGGTCCTCTGAGGACTCAGACTCGTTCCTGAATCCAGTGGCTAACATCATGAGTGGAAGTACTACTATTATGCATCTTATATGCTTTAAGCAGCGTGGGCTGAGTCCAACTGCAGCAGATTCATGAGGAAATTTACCAGAAATGGAGCCAGATCACCTCCCTCCATTTGCTTTGGTAAGCCCAACAAATGTTGATTCATAAACCATTCTCTATTCTCTAGATACTCTAGAGGGAGTCTCCATAATGTGTTTTTCTTAATCACACCAAAGGAAGCAGAAAATGAGGTTCCTGAAATCTCAGATAAATTCTTCACATTGGTAACAGAGACCTTTTCTTTGTGTTATACCTCCGTCAGCCTGAAATAAAAACCTTAATCTTTTTTATTCAAGTCCTGGAAAGCTTTTAATATTTGCCAGTGGTAGTTTTAGGTTCTGTGTCAAGGCTATGTAGAGGAAGTTGCGAATACTTCTCTCTTTGCCCTGGCCTGACCTGCTGCTCTGGGTGCCTTCTCCTTTGCTGAGTTGCCAGCACTTCCCATAGGATTACCCATGACAAAGATGCACTTGCACTGAAGATAAGTTGCAGTCAGTACATTGGCACATAAGATGTCAGTGTTCTGCTTTGTAGTACATCATTTGTTAAAAATACCAGGAAATAATTCAGTTTTGTATTAACAAAAAGTAATAGCCCAGCCTAATGGGGCAATCAGAGCATGCCACACTCTTATGTGATGGCTGTTTGCCCCCTAAGCCAATGGAGTCATTAGCGTATTGTGGAAGTAATGCCCTCAGGTTCTGGGGAAGGGTAGTGACCTCTTCACTACAACAGTGCCTTCTAGGGGTAACTAGGGCTGGCATGGAACATTGTGGGAAGCCAAGAGATATCCTGCCCCCCAGGTCCAGTGCCTGTGAGGATGCTGTAAGTGCAGTGGGAGATGGGATAGAAAAATATAGGGTAAAATCTGTCACCCCATATGAATGCCAGCACCATGTACTCCCATGTCACAAGCACTGTAAGTCAACCTGCCTCCTGCCATCCTTGGTAGATGCATGTCTGTGAAACCCTGAGGTTTAACCACTCTCCAGTGTTCATCATAAAGGGGCTTTCCTCTGGGCTGTCTTGCAGGATGGCAGATCTGGACAGGAGGTTAGGGATGCTCTGTGAAGCCAACAGAAGCAATGTTGAAAGGTTGCCTGAAGGGATGAGGAAGGAGGACAAGATCAAAAAAAGAGTACAAATGTGACCCTTCTCACATTACTGGCTGCTGACTTGCCTCTCTTTCCCCACAAATATGGTATTCTTAGTAGTTCGTTACAGTACAAAAGCTCATCTTAAATTTTAAGTTGACTTTTGAAAATGACCAGGAATCCATTTTTTTAACACCCTGCTACAAAGCATTGTCTTATTGTGATAGCCAGAAGCTTAACGTAACTCAGTCTCATGGAACACTAAGGTTCCACCCTGCCACCCAGTCTCTGAGAAAGGGGGCAGCATGTTTTACTGCTTTGTAGAAGACCTAGGTTTGTATTGTGAGTCTATCCCCTAAGGCTGTGGAGTCCCAAAAGGGCTACCCAGGCATCTGTACTGCACTGGGTGGGTTGTGGCCACACCGCCGCTTGAGTGCCTGCTTTTGCCACTTGATGGAGCATCTCCAACAAGGCCTACAGCAAGATGACCAGAATGTTGGGGTCAGGTGTTTTGGAGGGGTTTCAATAGCAGGAGGAAAGAGGTAATACTACTTTTGTATAGAACACTGGTAAGGCCACATATGGAGTAGTGTGGAACTCTGGAGTCCCCACCCAAGAGAACACAAAGACAATCTGGAGACAGTGCAGTGTAGTGTAATCAACATGCTTCGGTGCCAACAGGGCAGATGCTACGAGGCACAGCTTACAGCACAGAACATGCACTCACTGGAGGCTAGAAGAGACTGGGAGAAATGCTAGAAACTGAACATGTACTCACTAGAGGCCAGAAGAGACAGGGGAGACGTGCCAGAGACTGAACATGCACTGTACTCACTAGAGGCCAGAAAAGAGATGGGAGACATGATAGAGACCTTCACATTTCTGAAAGAAGTGAATAAGGTGAAATTTGAGGAAATATTCAGCAAAAGTGGTGAGTCAAGAATACAGGAACATGAATGAAAGCTGCTGAGGGGGAAGATTTGGGAAGGACTTGGGAACATTTTACCTTACAGACAGGGAGGCTGAGTTGTGGAGCAGTCTACTGGATTATGTGGTGGGTGCAGAAACCATCAATGGTTTCAAGTACATCTGTGATTGAGTTAAGGGATTAATAGTTATTCAAAAGTGTAGCAGTAAAGCTGACGGTAACTGGGGGAAAGGGAAGGCAGCAACCCTGTATAGACATTAGGTCCTGGGATAGCATAGGGTATAACAGAGCAGACAGGATGGACTGACAGTATTTACATTTCTATGACATTAAGGGTGTCTTACCATCCCCAACATAGAACAAATGACCCATCCCCCAATGAAGGCCTGTTTAGGGTTGAAACACAGGGCTGAGGGTTCTACTCAGTCGTACCTCGACTTTGCCACAATAAACAGTTTGGTTTACTTAACCTTAGCCTGAAATGTTTTTTCTCTGGAGTCCATGAGTGCATAGCTTTCTCTTCATCACCCCCAACACAGACCTAGCACAGCCTGGGGGGCAGGATGAGAGAGAGAGAGTGTATTTGGGGTAAAAAAGGTTGAAGACATGACAAGATGATGCTTGTTTAACTTTACACAAATTTATGGCCTGTGTGTTGCCCTTGCAGCATCTACCTACATGTTGGATCCTGGAGGACAGCATGGAAGTGCTCCTGCCCCATGGGGTAGGGCCATAGGGACATCAAGGTGCAGCTTGTTAGTGACAGCATAGGAGCAGGAGATAGGTTGGCAGTGCAGACAGTAACAGCTGTCACCCATGGGGAAAATACAATGAAAACAAATAAAAATGGCTGTGCAAGACCTGCTGGAGCAACTATAGCATCCACAGATCAAAGACTTGCAATTTAATAAACTGGGAAGGATAATTAGATACGACTCCAGTCATTTTCAGATGCTGATGAAATGAAAACAGAATATTCCTTGAAACAAACAAACCAGAGTGGAATGTGTTTGGTATTGACTAGTTGCTATGCAGCTATGTGGGGATATGAAACTCATCAATAATGTAGTCAGGATTATGAGAAAAAACAATATATTTCACAGACTACATTCAGTGTGCACAAGACAATGATGTAACAACAAGCACTTAAATAAGAAAGTGGAAAATGCTAAGTTAACAAGTTCAAAGTATTGTGCTGCGATTTTCGTAACGGAGGATGCCAACTGAAGCATGATAATTATAGCTGTTTGATAAACTGGCCACATTTCCAAAGCTGCAGCAGTCAGAGACTAAAATAACAAACTCACACACAGTTTTAGTGAAAAGTTCACAACCAGAGAGGAACATCTAAAAATCATTCTGAGAGCTGTAGTAGCATAGCAGTGCGATGTTCACAAGGTGAATCACAGTTACTGCAGTCACAGCATCTCTGTCTCAGTAGGCAGTGAAGCTGGAGCACTAACTGTAGGGTACCCACAGCTACTCAAAGACCCATCTCTCCCAGTGGTAGTCACTGTAGGCAGTGGTGTAGCAGAAGCTGTGGGGGAGCTCAGAGCTTCACCAACCCTAATCTTGTAGCAGGAGTTAGTGTGGGCAAAGGTGTAGGGGCACTGGCTATAGGACAGCTTACAGACAGTCCAACCCCAGCCTCTTCCAGCAGGGGTCACTGTAGGCAAAAGTGTAGAAGCACTGGCAGTAAGGGAGATCATAACTACTGAAGTCAAAGCATCTCTCAGCAGTTGTCAATGTATGCAATGGTGTTGGAGCAGTGGCTGTGGGATGTGGGAGAGCTCACAATTACTGTAGCCCTGGACACATCCAGTAGATCATTGTAATCTACGGTGAAGCCCACCAAGATGTAGTGCAGTGTCACAGATCCCAGCATGGCAGAAGGGTTTAATGAAGGAGTCCCTGTGTGACCTTAAATTCATTGTTACAGTAAGTGTAGTGTGAAGGATCCTTCTGTAGTTACAGTTCAGTAGACTCAAAGGAAGGAAGCAGGGTCAACTGCTAAAGGAAACTTATTAGTCTCATTTATTTGCTCATTTATCATAACTAGATTTGCTGATGTTTTGTGGCTCTTCACTCCACTTCATCAGAACACTATGGTTGGTGGTTACTCAGTTTCTAAACCAAATTCTTTTAAACCAACTACAGTTCATTTTTAACAGTTTAACAACCATCTTTGAACAAAAACAACCTAGAGAGGGTCCGTTTGGATTTTCTTCTTTGTGTTCATGAGCTGAGTCTTAATAGACTTTTCTAAAAAGTACATGTGCAGCTAAGAGCAACTGGCAAAGCTTATTTGAGTTCCTGGCTGCATGTTTGGGCACATATCTAAGACAGCAGATACATATAAAGGAATTAGTGGTGAAACATAGAAACATACTGTAGAATGTGATGGCAGATAAGGGCTGCTGGTCCCACCCAGTCTGCCCTTTCAATTTTTTTGCTACAAACCTCAGTTGATCTACTGCACCATCTCTTTCCTTCCCTTCCTCGCCTCTACAACTCCAATCAATATCCGATCAGATTGGATACAGTCAGATAATGCACCAAAATAAAGATTCAGGAGACTAGCAAACAGTAATGGTATCCAACTAAGTATCTTCCCAACTTAGGTCCAATGAATGGATCATAGTATGCAGTGTAGATATAATGGATCCATGCCTTCCTAATATAGAGAACTGACATGAAGTAGCTACATGCTCTTCCTGTTTGGTCTGGCAGTTCATCATTTGGTTTTTTAAGAAAGTACACATGCTGTGTGTCAACTATGTGAAGAAAGTCTGAGCCATGGGAGATCAGTTATTGTACTAGGTACAGCCGGTGTGCTGAACCATCTGCATTCAAAACATCATACAGAGTGGTTTGGCATGACTCAGAGTAAAGCGCACATCCCAACCATCGACCTTGAGAAGCAGGAGGGTACTAGTGAAGATGAAAGTGGCCAAACCCATAGATCCAATGCAGCCATGTTGCTTTTCAATGGAACACCACACCCCCATTGAAAACCAGCAGAGAAGGGGGAAACACCATCAGCAGCAACACGGTGACTGGTGTCCTTGCCTGAATTTGTGGACAGTAACACAAAGTTCACACCTGGTCATGCTTGTTACAAGGAGATCAACTCCTTGCCCACTAAATTGATTTTTGCCAATCTTCTTTCATTCTATTTTGCTTCCCGTCAGTTTCAGTTTTAGTTTATTGGTGGACAAATTAAACATTGTCATTACAGTGTAACACAATGCAAAAACAAAACAATATGAAACATACTCATACAGATTTAATTGCACATATCCTATAGTATACAGATTTCCTTTGTATAATTTATACATTTAAAATCAGCCCTTACACAAAGTATGTCAGTCTATTACAGTACTGCACAGTCTTTCTCTAGAGTTTCTAATATAAATTGCACTAACCCAGGCCCCCCGTATATTTCATTATTTCCTTTGTATGTTTCTAAACAATATGCTTCTTTGTTTTCTCAATAATATTACGCATCTGAGTAACTCTCTCTAGTACATCAGGACAAGCAGAGTTCAAAAATGGAATAATGCATGACAGCAGGGTTTTATTTAACTCTAAAAATTGATTAGCGTTTTGCTCATAAAAGTGCTAAAACTCTGTAAAAATGCATAGCTTTTGCCTCACTGTGTTTAACAAACACAGCACTTCTAGAAAATCTATATAAATACTTTCTGTACAGTTAGTATCATCCCAAGAAAAAAACTGCTAATCAATTATTTAAAACCCTGGACAGGGTATGTGTTGTGCTGGGATAATGTCACGCCTGGGGTGATTAGGCATGAGGCCACAGGCCGAGTGCGACTAATCATCCCAGAAGTGACATTATTCCAGTATGACACACACCCCGGAGTGCATTATTCCTATTATACAATGACTTGTTGTTATCTATAAAATAAAAAAAAATAATTTTAAAGAATGTTTTTATTAGTGTGGAAAAATATTTTAGTTTCTTGAGAGGAGATGCAAAAAAATTGGTATTCATCATGCTGGAGGTCCATAATGTCATCTACATTGGTTGACAGTGCTAAGACTAGACTCGTGATGTTATGCTGGGATAACATCACAGGTCCAGCCCCAGACTGACCAATCAGAGTCCGGGAAATTTTCTTGCCATTGTATAATAATATATATAGCTGGTACTATGGTTCCATATCCATATGTTCTAGAAATTGGACCAAAATAGTCTTTCTTTCTTTCTTTCTTTCTTTCTTTCTTTCTTTCTTTCTTTCTTTCTTTCTCATAAATTGGACACAGTATTAATAAATGAAGTTGGTCATCCATCCCATACTGACATTTGCATAGTTGAGGGGTTTCTTTATCATAGCAGGCGTTCAAACTTTGACTTGTAAAGTAGCCAAATCTAAATTTGGACATACAGTAGCTCTTCTTTTAGATTTGTTTTTAATTATAGATAAGTATGGAGCCATTATCAAATCTCTTTTATTCATTGCTAGCCAATTACTTATCTTACAGTTTTTGCTAAGCTCCAATTCTTTTTGCATTGAGACCTCCTAATTCTTATCTTAACTTTGGTTTTAGCTAACTTTATAGGGTTTATAAAACATTCTGTTAAACAATCCAGTAGACCATAGGGTTTTAAGATTTTGTTGACTATTTCAAAGTATGGGAAGGAGAACCCTCTCTATCCATAATCAATCATCTCATCTATACATGCTCTTGGGAGTCTTGATTCCCCTTGATTATACATTTTAATAAAGTAAAGTGCCTGCCTTTGTTCCATACTACTTTTAAGAGGAAGTTGCCCAAGTTCTAACCTCGTCATGCACGAAGAGGCCCCAGAAGGTAGACCTAGTATCTTACTATAAAATTTATTCAAAATCGACTCCAGTTCATCAGACCCTTTCAAGCCCCAAATCTCGGCACCATAAAGAATTTGTCTTTTCATTTTTGCATTTAGGGCTCTGTTACACCCAATTATGGAGTATCAACCAAATTTATAAGCAAAGCCCTCCATCACCGGGGTAAACCTTCTTATTTTTTGTCTAATTGTTTTTTGTGTGTATTCCATTTTAAATTGTAGGAGAAGTAAATCCCTAGATAGAAGAATTCCTTGACTCTCTCTATCTTGTGCTTATTACAAACTAGTTCTAAGTCTTTCACTGATTTTATTGGGTTTTTATTACAGACCACATACTGTATTTTATTTTGTTATAGTTTATTTTGAGCTTCATTTCTTCACATTCTTTCTGAAATTCTTGCAGCAACCTTTTAATACCTAGAATACTAGTAGAAATCAATGTTATATCATCAGCATATGCTAGATATGGGCAACTTCTAGATCCTATCTTAGGCATATGGAATTCTTCTCTGCATAACATTTTCATGATTTTATTCAAAAATAGGTTGAACGATATCTGTGACAGTGTACATCCTTGCCTGAGCCCTATATTACTTGTAAACTTAGCTGTCTTGTCCCCCTCCTTATTGTATTTGACAGATGTTTTATTATCAGTATAGAAAGCTATAATAACTTCCAGGATGGCAGGTTGCAACCTGTACCCCCTCTAGAGTGTTCCACAACATGGCTCTAGTCACACGATCAAAAGCAGCTTGTAAGTCAATGAAAACACAGTAAAGCTTTTATCTTTTTTATTAACATACTTATGAATCAAATGACTTAATACTAAACACTTATCCAAAGTAGAATGGTCAGGCATAAAACCCACATTGGCTTCATCTATAATATCAAATTCATAAATCCAGTCTAATATCCTTTTATTTAAAACGTTAGTGAACATTTTTTTTGTGGTATCCAACAGACTAATAGGTCTGTATTGCTTCAGGTTTTTCTCACCTTCTTTCTTAAAGATTGGAATTATAATGTTTTCTTTCCATGTGGAAATCATTTTACCTGTATCTGTAACTGTTCTAAATACTTTTTGTAAACATGGGATCCAAAGCTCAGTATCATTCAGTATAATATCCAATGGAATACCTTCTGGCCCTGGGGCCTTGTGTCTTTTTGCAGAAAATCATACTTACATAATCTCTCATTCTGCTATTTTTGGGATCCAATTTATTCCAGTTTCTATTCTGGGTGTAATCTATAATCTTCCCTTCTTTAGTTTTTTGAAACAGCTCTTTATAATAAGTTTCCTAAATTTGTGGCTCTATATGATTTTCTATATCCTCCGAGTGGTAATCCCACCCATATCTATAATTATTTCAACTGGACTATGCTCACTGGCTGACCTATCTGCAATTACTAAATATTTTAGTATTGGGACTGTGTGGTGTGTTATCCAACATAAATCGATCGTGGATGCACTCCTATTTCCTAGGTAAGTGTATTCACCCTCTGGGTCTCCACCTCGTCTACCATTAACTAAAATAAAATATCTATCTCCAAGTTTATTGCACAGCTTTTTACCTCTGTCTATCATTCTTTTGTCCTTAGCTTCTCTTCTCAACCTAATTCTGACATTCTCCTGAATTGCTAATATTGTTGCTATTTCTCGATTCAGTCCCATTCTTCTCCCTACTCTAGTGTTAAAACCCCCTACTAAACTAATTTTTGAGTTTGGATTATGTTCTATGCATTTATCTACAAGCCATTCATTTCTCAATGGCCCTTGCTTCCATATATCTAGAGTCTTTGAATGTGAAATAAACATTGATTATTAATACTTCCTTTTTCCTGCTCTTTAATTTTATAACCAGAATATGATTTGAGCCTGCTTCTACTGGTTCTGCTTGGTAGCGTTGGGTTATTTTGCACCAAATCACCAGACCTCCTGATAACCTACCAAATTTACTCAATTTCTTTGCTTCTAATGAACATGTATTAAATCCATCAATATTTAGATGTTCTTTCATCCACGTTTCTTGAAGGTAAATACAGGAGAACTGTTTAATATAATCTAGAAAAGAGGGTCCACTAATTTTTATTTTAGTCCATCTATATTCCATGACAGGATTTTGCTTCCAGGCTAGTATTCTGCAAATTCATGTCAGCAGCTGAGCCACTATATAATGTTCCATCTCACCATTTCTTCACAAACATGGCGATGCCCAAGCTCTATGACAGTGTATGCCAGGAGAGCCAGCAATACCTAAAACATTTTTCCTGCAAAAGTGTGCATCTCATCCACTGATATGTGGACAAGTGGACATGGGCAAGACATAGACTAAATGTCAGTGACTGCACACTTGGTGTGCTATGAGAAGGAATATCCATCATCGAGGTCCAAAACATCAGTGCAGTCTATTTACAGGAGGCAAGAAGCACTATATGTCTCAGGTTTCCCATCAGCCCATACGTCTTTGAATTTGTTGATGGAGCCAATAAATAAATAGTTGACATCCAATGGTTTGAAGTCAGATTGATTGTCACTGAAAATGCCTATAATATCATCAAGACCATTGAAGATGGACAGTATGTCATGTTCCATGCCCTGCCCACTGCATTAATCTTGTGGTCACAGACTTCACCTCCATGAATAAGGCCACCAGGGACATAGCTGGAACCATGAAGACCATCTGCAGGCACTTTTCACACTCAGACAAAGCCAGCAAGAAGCTGTGCAGGATTCAATTGGAGAAACACCATCAGGAGCATTCCTTGAAGCAAGATGTTGCCACTTGCTGGAATTCTACTAACTAAATGCTTCAAAGGTTCAGGTAGCAGAAGGTAGTTGTGCATGACTATCTACTGCATAATAAGATCAGTGGGGTGGATATCATGCTATCTAGTTAGAGCTGGGCAATGGTTAGGACACTGGTTCGTATTCTGGAATTGTTTCAGGTACTCATGAGGGTGGTGAGTCATCCTGCTTGAGAATTATACTGCCACAGCTGTGGTTTTTGCATGTCTTCCTCTGCAATGCTTTCAGTTCTTATGAAAAAGACACAGTCAAGAATGAGGATGCCATCACCATTACTTGCACCTTGCTACAGATACAGTACTTTCAGAAGGTGCGTGGGTGAGCAAGATGTTTAATGAGGATTAGTATGTACTTTCCACCATACTGGATCCTCAGTTCAAGAACCAGATGGTAAACATCTTGCCAGAGGACACTCATCTTGATAACTGGAAGGAAACACTACAACAAAGTGGCAAGTATGTCTTCCCCCAGATGACGATCAACCTGTGCCAATGGGGACACCATCTGGTAGAGGACTTGAAGTAAAAAGCTGGCTACTGTAGAGGAGGACACAGATATTTTTTGGAGGAGGAGAAGGATGATGACAACTTTTTTCCATGTATTGGGATGTTACTGATGGCCGTCTGTGATCTGAAGAGTTGATGCCATCAGCTGTCAACACTACTCCATGATCAGTTATTGCAATACCATTGGAGAGGTAGCCCGTGAAGACAGCGACTCCCAAATGGTGAGGAGTCAAAATGGCACAGAATAATAGCGAGTGCCATATCAGCAAACTTTCTGATTCCCCCTCCCCAAGGTCCACCCCCCCTGCAGTTGGTATATTAAGTAAAGGGTGTGTGTAACAGCCCCCCACAAGGGGGTGTATGGGGAGCAAAGCCCCCGCAAACAGAAAGCTCACCAATAATGGCACTCACTATTATTCTGTGCTGTTTTTACTTTTTTTGCCATTCAGGGGGGTCTCTATTTTAATGTGGAACCCATCAGAGAGCAGCTTGATGGTTATTTTTCTGATAACTGCACTGTTGCCTGTTAGGAAGATCCACAAAACTACTGGTATTCAAAGAAGACTATATCACCAGGATGTATGCTGTGGCAGTATATTACCTATCATGCCCATTCATCAGTGTGTTCTCTAAAGGAGTATTTAGTACATAACCGTTGCATGAGACTAAGTCCTAGAAATGTGGAAAGCTAACATTTTTAAATCTCAACCTTCATGAGTAATGCATAAACACTATTACACCCACAAGATCTTGAAGCACACTGAGATGATGAGTAGAAACATAACTGCCATTGTAGTCAGTGTTCTGTTGTCCATATGTCCACAGCTAACACTTTAGTCTTCATCTTCTTCAACATGCATCTATTGTCCCACTCATAGTGATATGTCCATCATGTTGTCTTCTGTCACACCTGCATGATACCATACAGCATATCTCCTGACTGAGTCCTTAACCACCCTTATAGCACATCACATCACCTAGGAGCATTTTTTTTTTTTTACTGAGATCACATCTTTCTTATCTGTATGAAGCAGAAAGGAATCCTGTGATCATTTGAAGATACTGACCTGCTACTGCCATCATTTTATGCTTTAAGAGTTTTGTCATGCTGGCTACTTCCCTGAAATAATTATCCATCTCATGCATTATTAACATGAGCATACATTAAAGGGTATATTTAAGATGTAATGTACCTGTTTTTGTGATCATGTGTCTCTACATATCCTCTGTTATGTCACATGAGAAAGGGATTGGGAACTCTTTTTGTGGTATCTGGGTGTTTGATATAACACTTATCAAAGTATTTATTTTACAGCAACAACACAAACATAAGCAACAACCATATGTTACTTTCACTACTTGAAGGAGAACAGCAGTAGGCATTGGTGGTGGTCAAGGTAGTACTTACTCATCTTGTATATAACAAAAATGATTATTGTTTATTTGTGTGACATTTCATTGCATGAGTGCGAGTGACTTCAGTCACTGTTTGTCAGGGTTACACTGGACAAAAACAATATGACAGTTCTACCATCTATGTCTTCTTTCTCCATCAACTACTATAGCAGGGTTCCACCACATAGAAATTGAGATACAGTATAAGATTTTCCCCCCAATTTAACCACTGTTGTTTGGTCTTACTTTCTCCCATCCACATTCCCACTCCTTTCCAGTCCCTGGTCCCCCTGAAAAACTGAAAAAAAAGAAGTACATGGGGGGGTCATTGTTATGTGTGCCAGTTAGTAATCATTTAAAAAGGTATGTTGTTTAACTTGTTTCCCCTTCCAATTACAACCCTCCTTTTGAAAATATCGAAAAAAAAAGAAAATGATTTGTTTTATTTGTATGTTTGGTTATTAGTCCTTTAAAGAGGTGTAAAAATAATGCATTGCTTAACTTGTTTTCCCATTCAACTACAGCCCCTTATTGAGAAATATAGAAGAAACCAAAAGATGATTGTGTTTTATGTGCAGTTCTGTTACTCCTCTAAAAACTTTATAAAAAAGTGTTTGTTGTTTTTTATTTATTGAAATTTTGGGTAAGACCTTTGAGAACAAGCTCATTTCATAGGTTCCATGTCAGACGAACAATATATATTGGGAAAGTATGAGATGGAGAACAAACAAAACAAGGAATTATACAAGACATTACAAGAGTGTATAACTAGAGAAGTTCCAATACATGTGGCATTGTACAGTGTATGCCATGGTGCATCTTTGATTAAAACCTGGAATTGAAAGGGTCATATTAGAGGGGCCGGGGTCTTATGAAACTACTCTTTACAGGAAAATGAGAACATCAGCCCAGGGGCCACGTCAGAGGTGAGAAGGTATGGGACAAAGCATTTTAAAGGGAGCAAGGGAGCTCAGGAGATATAGGGGAGGGGGAGGGGGAAAGCCATAGAGGGGTGAGGGGAAAGAGTGGAAGGGATCAAGAGGAAATGTGAAGGAGGATGATTACAACTTAGAACAGTTATTTACATGCTGAGAACAGTTATGCATAAGGTCAGGATAGCATAAGGTTAGAATAAGTGCTGGTCACAAGAAGGAAGGTTATTGGAAGCAGTCACAACTGGCATCAGCAACTAGCTGTTGCTTAAGTGTAACCTTGAAGGAGCCCAAGATGGATGCTGAAGTGATGGCATGGTGCAGCGAGTTCATCCATAGCAGGGCACGGTAGGCAAAGGACCTTTGTCCCAGAGAAGTGCGACAGTGGGGTATATTAGAAATCTGGTTAGTAGAGCTTCTGGTGCAATGACAGTTGATAGTGGGGGTAATAAGCTTTTGCACTCCTGGGGGCATTTTGCCTAAGTTTACTTTTTTGGACAGTAAACATGTTTGGTATATGAGTCTACCTTTGAATTGGAGCCAGTTAGCCTGAGCGTACATGTTTAAGGTGTGGGACAGATGGGCTGAGTTGGTAAGGAGCCGGCATGCTTTGTTGAGTGCAACTATGATGCAGCGAAGAGTTGTTTCAGTAGCTGAATGCTTTGAATGGCCAGGTTAAGAGCCTCTGGGACCAAACATTGCTTATGCCTATAAAGTAGCCCAATGCGGGTGTTAACAGCCTTAGCAATGTTGTCAATGTGATAGGCATAGGTCATCGTACTGTCAATAGTAATCCCTAGATATTTAAAGAGCTGAACTAGCTCCAGGGGAGAGCTCTCTTCGTTGGTGATAGAAAGAGGGTAAGTTCTGTGCCTATTATGGGACCTGAAGAACAGCATAGTTTTAGTCTTGTAATTCATAACTAACTAACTTGTGCTTATGGAACCATCTTTCTACGACTATGAAATTACTCTGTAGCCTAGATTCAAGAACCTTAGGGTCTGGATCACTGGTAAACAGGACAGCATCATCAGCATATAAAAGGATGTGACCCTGACAGGAGTAAGGAAGGCTGTTGAGAAAAATGCTACATAAAAGAGGGCCCAAGATGGACCCTTGAGGAACTCCAGATAGGACAGGTCTGCTATCCGAGAGGGTGTTACCAATCTTCGCCTGCTATGTACGGTTTTGTAGGTAACTTTGAAACCATGCCACTCTGTCATGAGCTAGGCCAATGGTAGTAAGCTGTTTGACCAGAAGATCTGTGTCAAAAGCTTTGGTTAAATCAATAAAAACAGCACCGACCAAGTGTCCTTGATCTAAGGAGTTGTGAATAAAGCCTGTGAACTCCAGAAGGATGGTAATAGTACTATGACTATTTCTGAACCCATGCAGTTGCAGACATAGTAGCTCATATTTTTCTAGTATTCAACCAGTTGGTCAGCCACTGTACGCTCAAGAGCTTTTGAGAGTGGGGGCAGGATAGAGATAGGCCTGTAGTTCGCAGTAATTGTGCGATCCTCAGACTTATGAACTGATGTCACAGTGGCAGATTTCCATTTCTGAGGAAATTGAGAGTATCTAAGCGACATGTTAATAATATGTGTTAGAGGTGATAGAATTTCAACCAGCGTAAGGGCTACAAACTTAAGATCCAGGGTGTCACCACTAAATCTTGATTTCCCTAATACCTTGAGTAGGTAATTCCTGGCTTCATGGGCTGAGAGGGTTTTGAAGTAGAAAGGAGGATGAGAAGGGTGCAGAGTTTCTTTCTCAGAGTAGTCACTTGTGAGGGGGTGAGAGAAGTAGCCAGGTGGCAGGACACCACTCTGGTCTGTGAAAGCATTATTAAAAGTGTTAGCAATAAGTTTGGGGTAGAGTGAGGGTACACCATCAATGTTAAGCATACAACTATAACCCCATGTAAAAAAAATGAAAAAACTTATGGCTATGTACGTGTTTGTGTTCATGTCTTGTTTTGAATGTTATCTTCACTTTATCAAAGGTCTTTCTCATCACTTTATCAGAGTTCCTACTCACCAAGATTTTCTAAAGAATAAAGATGTTAGTTTGGTAAGGTTTTTAGTGTAATTGCATACGATAGTGCTTTATAATACATTTGAAATGAGTCACGTAAAATAGAAAAGAAGTACCACCACATCTTTTTGAAGAATGAACTTGGTCTATCTTGCACCAGTGTGAAGCAAGAAATCAAAATCAAATCAAATCAAATGTATTTGTATGGCGCCTTTCAAGATACCAAGGCACCGCACATTACAACAAAACAGCTGAAGCGTATACATTACAAACTGTATAATAATTTAAAATACAAAACCAGTAAAACCACAATATATTATTCAGGTTAATGCCCAAATGCTTGGGTCCAAAGGAAAGTTTTTAAGGCCTGTTTAAAACCCTCCACTGTCGCACACTCATGCATCTGACGGGGTAGAGAATTCCAAAGGGTGGGGCCGCATGCAGAAATGACCCAGAAGATTTAAAATAAACCCTTGGAACCTCTAGCAACCCCTCATCAGTTGAGCTGAGCAACCCTCAGGGGCAGTAAGGAACCAGAAGCTCTTTCAGGTAGTCTGGATCCAGTCCGTGTAGGGCTTTGTATGTTAGTAAGCCAACCTTAAAGGTGATTCGCCACTGTACTGGCAGCCAGTGCAGTTTGCGCAGCACTGGAGAAATATGACAGGAATGCAAAGTTCCTGTCAATAATCAGGCTGCAGCATTCTGCACCAGCTGCAGGTGTTGAATATCTACCCTTGGAAGCCCTAAGTAAAGGGCATTGCAATAATCCAAGTGCGAGGACACAAAGGTATGGACCAAAGCAGGCAGATCACTGGACAGAACAAGGTGCTTAACTCTGGAGATATTCCTTAGATGGTAAAAGGAAGATTTGATGACCGCTGACACCAGCCCCTCATCAAAAATTACCCCTGGATTTCACACCCGTTCAGAGGTCAGGAAAGACAAACCCCTAAGAAAAAGTCCAGAGGGAGAACCCACTCCAGACCCCCCTATCCATTGACCCAGGTCAATCACCAACACCTCAGTCTTTTCCAAGTTCAACCTCAGCCAGCTTGAACTCATCCACTCTTGGATTTCTACAAGGCAATTGTTTATTACTGAGAGGGCTCTATCCTGGTCAGGTGCAAAAGATAGGTAGAGCTGGGTGTCATCAGCATAGCAATGAAACCTCAGCCCATACCTTCTCACAATGTCTCCGAGGGGCAGCATATACACTGCGAACAACATGGGGGACAGCACCAATCCCTGAGGGACCCCACATGAGAGGAAAACTGGATCAGAGGAATAAATCCCTGACACTACCCACTGAGTTCTTCTAGTGAGGAAAGATGGAAACCACCTGAGGACCGTACCAGACAGGCTGCAGATGAACCTCAAGCGATCAAGCAGAATTCCATGGTCCACAGTATCAAATGCTGAAGAAAGATCAAGAAGAGCCAGAATAGAATGGTTCTTCCAATCTCTAGCCATCAGGAGATCACTGAGCACTCAAACCAGTGACGTCTTGGTACTATGTCTCTTTCAGAAACCAGACTGGAGAGGCTCATAGATATCATGGATGGTCAAATGGTTGTCCAGTTGTATGGCCACTACTTTCTCAATCAACTTCCCCTTTAAGGGGAGGTTTGAGATAGGTCTGTAGTTAGCATGGCAGTCTGGGTCCAAAGAAGCTTTCTTCAGGAGGGGTGTCACCACCGCCTCCTTTAGGGAGCTAGGAAACTCACCTGTTTCCAAGGAGTTCCAGACTATCTGTTTGAGGATCAGACCAAGAATATCACTACAACCCAAAATCAGGGAGGTTGGTCCAGGATCCAAACTATAGCATGTAGGGCGCCATACTCTGGACAATCCGCATGATATCTAAAAGCTCAGGCTGGTTGAAGGTACTCCAGGAAAACTGAGGTGTAGCACCCAAACACTGGTTCAGAGCAGCCCCCATGGAGTGTGCTAGCTGAAGTACCACTCTGATGTCGACCACCTTAGCAGCAAAGAATCGAGCAAGCTCCTCATACTTAATTTGCGAAAACGCTTTCCGTATCTGTAGACAGGCTGGGTTGCACAGTCTGTCCACAGTTCAAAAAAAGCTGAGCCAGTCAATTCTGGGCAGCTACAAGGTATAGCTGGTGTACTGCATTGAGCTTCCAAGAACACCAAAGTGTCTTGCATTGTTTTGTGTACAGTATGTCTCACCCTGTTCAAATACCTTGGCCCGGATTTGGTTGGAATGTCACATAGACTCCTCTGTGCACATGGACACATGCCACCAGATGGCTCACCCTAAATTTGGAGCTCTTTATATGAATAAAGCTTGCATTCCAATTCCTGCATGCAGAGACATCCTTTTGAAAATGATCTTCCCAACATTAGACAATGGTGGCATAGTCTATAGTGCTGCACCTATGTTCATTCTGGACAGACTGGACCCCCACTTTTATTCTTTCGGTCACTTTTCACTAGATTGTCCACCTCACACTTGCCACTGTTTCTCCTGTTCCTCCCTCTCCCTTTCCTTCCTTGATATCAGGCATCTCTCTTATTGTGCTTCCTTATTTTAAAATTCTGGCTTGGCTCTCTCCCACCCTAACTTACCTCCCTACTTTCACTCTCCTTTGTTACTGCTTACTTCATCTGTAACTTTGACCCTAAAATATCATTTCAATTGCATTAGTCATTTTGGAGATACAGAGTGTTGAAAATAAAGAAGGTTTGGAGCTTTTGGCACTTTCTTTGCCCACCTGTAGCTCAGAAATAGTTTTAAGTATTGGGTTGAAATTTTCAGGGTAGAAAGCCTTAGCCTCACAGATGTGCCTTTTGAAGGTTTGGTGTAAAATTATTAATCCATTCCAAAGTTATTCCATTTTGTATTTCCCATTATTTCCTATGGGGAAAAAAATAGATGTTCAGGTTCGAACAAGGATTCCATGTCGAAGGTGTGGCTGCGAAGCAGGATCCATGTTGCAACAGCAGCTGCGATATGTGATTCTACGTTGAACTAATTTGCTGGCAGCCAAGTTGTTTCTTTGTTCTGTGAGAGAAGCACATCAAGTAATTTTGATGTCTGGACACTGGGGAGCCCACTCCCAGTGTCCACAAATAATTATTAAACATATATATTTGTTTACCTAAAAAAAGAAAACAGTCCCATGATGTACTTGCTGATGTTGGGGTGCCCAGTCCCTGTGTCAGCATTTACACACCACCAGCAGTGTGGGACACTGGGGATCCCACTCCCAGTGTCCCTAGGCATGTCTGCCACCCAAGCAGTGTGGGACACTGGAGAGCCCACTCCCAGTGTTCTGATCCATGTATGAACCCCCCAGTGCTGTGGGACACTGGGGAGCCCACTACCAGTGTCCCAAAATAACTCCCCAAGCTCATGGTCTCTTGTAGCAGGACACTGGGGAGCCCACTCCCAGTGTCCCCTTACATGTATGCCCCTCAGTAATGTGGGACACTGGGGAGATCACTCCCAGTGTCCCCAAATATTAATTTACTCCTAGAAAAAAGAAAACAGTCCTGCAATGTCTTTTTCTTTTATCCTGTAAAAAAGAAAATGGTCCCTTGTCGTCTCCCGGTCCCCTCCCCCATCCTTACCCTACTTCTGTGTACCCACCTCCCTACCTCCCATTACCCCCCTTACCTCATTTTGACCACTGGAGGTCAGCAGTTGAAATCTTCTGTGCACCGGGACATGTCTGCACTCTTCAAAGCTGAACTGCGAACTGAAGAATCAAAGTAAGTGCCGTATAATGGCTGTCAATGGCGTTTTGAACTTATGCTGCTATCTCAGCCATTTTTAGGAATTTTTGCACCAAATTTTCAACATGGAGTTTTTGGAACCCCAACTCATGAACGCTGACACTGCCATTTCATTGCTCAGTCCTGAAAGAGGATTTTGCAATTGCAATCAGTGCACTGAATCATCTTTTGGGACCAATTATTGAAATGACAGTGCCAGTATTCATGAGGTGGGTTCCCCAAAAGTCCATGTTAAAAATTTAGTGAACAAAATCCTAAAAATGGCTGTGTTATGAACCTGTGTTGTGCAGTTTCTATGCAGGTGCACAGCTTTGGCAATTTACAATATTTTTACTCCAACTTTTCAATATACCATTTTATCACACCACCTCATGAACAAATGCAGCTGTCATTTTTCATATCCTGCCCAAAACATGTTTTTGCACCTCTGCCGTGGAATGGAATTTTCCCATGGATTTCAACATTTTCACCTATGGGGTTCATGCGGTGGGGTGATAATAACAGTATGTTCAAAATTTGGGTTAAAAATGTGAAAAAATTACAAAGTTATGCCCATTCATTGCAATTTTAGTATACATGCTCGTAACTGCAGAAATCTTACATAGTTTGACCCCAGATTTTCAACACGGCCTTCTTATTACCTGAGCTTATGTATGTCACAGCTGTCATTTTTCAAATCCTGTCAAAAATTTCTGTTTGTACCAGTGGCACAAAATTGCATTCTAGTTGTGCAGAGTTATGTTTTGGCATGGCTTTTAAAATTTTGTCTACTGGCTACATGTGCTGGGGTAATAAGATGGCTATGCTGATAATTTGGACATGCATCTAAGGAAGGATGGGTATGCAATAAATCTTTGACTTGAGACATCCAGATTCAGAGGAGATGGAGAGATTACTGGGGGGCCTAACAGTAATTTTACAGTCCCAGAAATCCAATAAAAATGTTTTTCCTTTTCCTGGCCTCAATGTGGATGTGTTGTACAGGGCAAGGGCAGGCTGGCAAAATAAATCTTTGACTTGTGCCATCCAGAGGGGGAGAGAGAGAGAGAGAGAGAGACATTGTGGGGGGTGGCCAAGAATGTAACTGTCCCAGAAATCCCAACAAAGCTTTCTTTTTCCCTGCCTTTAGTGTGGCTGTGTGTACAGGGCAAGGGCAGGAGGGCAAAATAAATCTTTCACTTGTGCCATCCGGGGGGGGGAGAGAGAGAGAGAGAGAGAAATAAAGAGATTGTATGTGTGTGTGTTAGGGGGATGACATATTTAACAGTCCCAGAAATCCCAAATAAAAGTATATTTTTTTCTTCCTGGTGTCAGTGTGTGTGTGTGTGTGTGTGTGTGTGTGTGTGTGTGTACAGGGCAAGGGCATGCTGGAAAAATAAATCTTTGACCTGTGTCATCCAGAGGGAGAGATAGAGAGACTACGGGGGAGGGGGTCATGGAAGAAATGTAAGTCCCAGAAATTCCAAATAAAACTTTCTTCTTTTTCCAGGCTTCAGTGTGGCAATGTGAACTGGACAAGGGCAGGCTGGTAAAATAAATCTTTGACCTGTGCCATCTGGAGGGGGGGGAGAGAGAGAGACAGAGAGAGAGAGATTGATTGCTGGGGGTGGCCACGAGAAATTTAACACTCCCCGAAATCCCAAATGAATGTTTCTTTTTTTTTCTGGCTTCAGTGTGGCTGTGGGTATGGGGCAAGGGCAGGATGGTGAAGTAAATCTTTGACTTGTGCCATCCAGAGTGAGAGAGAGAGAGAGACTACGGGGGGATGATAAATTTTACAATCCCAGAAATCATCATCAGTCCCAAGTAAAAGAAAAAAAGTTATGTAGTTAAAACCAAAGGCTTGGAGGCACCCCAAGGTATGGAAAAATTGCATACTATGCTACTCTCTGTGTCTCTCCCAGCACATTTGTGTCATGGACCCCAGCAGGATATGCCACCATTATAGGCCAGCTATGAAAGGGCTAGTAGTGAGTGATTGATTTTTTATTTAGCAGTTTTACATATCTTTTTATACAAATAATCAATTAAATAATTTCATTTGGGCCTTTGTGTCAAATGTGACTGACTTTGGCCACTTTTATGCATTTTTTCAAATTTTTTCATATATTTGTCAATAAATCAGAACTAATCAGAACTTCCCCGTGTTTCAGTTCTTATTTAATAAGGGTCAGAACTTCACTGAGTTCTCCCAGCCCCAATAAGGATACAAATAAACTATCTGAAAAAAATAAGGAAATTCACTGCAAAAAACTTTGTTAACGCACCATTAGTGTTGAACCATTAAATGTAGGGAACTGCAACCTTAGGGTTCCCAAGTGTAATGCTTCACTCCCACTGTGCATGCAGGAACAGGCATAAGGGGAACTTAAGCTTCTGAACCCCTACACCCCACCCCCACCCTCGGCTTCCAATCGTAAGATCCCACCCCCACCCTGCATGCAGGAACAGGTGTGATGGGTGTACCTTGGTATTTTGAACCCTAATGCTCACCCCATTCTCTTATTCTGTACCCACCTTACCTTACTTAGTCTTGGAATGGGTGTGAGCATTAGAGTTTGAACTCCAAGGACACCCATCACACATGTTCCTGCATACAGGTGGGGTGGGTTGTAATGATTGGATGCTGAGGGTGGGGTGGGGTGGGTGTTGTTGGGAAGCATAAGTTCCCCCATGCCTCTTCCTGCATGCACAGTGGGAGTGGGGAATTATGCTTGGCAACCCTAAGGCTGCATTTCCCTACTTTTAATGGCGCGACCCTAATGGTGCATTAAGTTTTCTGCAATGTGTATCTATCTACCCATTATCTATCTATCTATCTATCTATCTATCTATCTATCTATCTATCTATCTATCTATCTATCTATCTATCTGTCTGTCTGTCTGTCTGTCTGTCTGTCTGTCTGTCTGTCTGTCTGTCTGTCTATCTATCTATATGTATATAGCTCTCTCTCTCTCTCTATATATATATATATACATATATATATATGTTTATGTATATATGTATGTGTATATATATATATGTATAGATCTATATATATATATATATATATATATATATACGCACATTATAGTGGCACCATTAAAGGTTAACTCTGAAATTTGGCAGCTCAATAACTTTGCCACTGTACGATGGATTTGCCTGAAATTTGGAATGCATATTCTGGTACTATACATCTCTGGACCTGCCAAGTATCGTAACAGTCATGTATATGGTTGTGGCGCTATAGAGCACCAAAGAAAAACACAGAAATTATGGGTTTTTGCACATTTCTTTGCTCGCACCTACAGGTCGTATGGTTTGTGCGACTGGTCTGAAACCTTTAAGGAACATGCAGCTGGGGTCCCCAATGTGCCTTTCGAAGATTTCGTGAAAAAATATTAAACGGTTCAAAAGTTATTAAAAAAAAAATTGTTCCCCATTATAGTCTATGGGAAAAGTTAAAAAATTCGAAAGTGTTGCAAATGCACTTTTTACTTTCGCAAATGACCCTTGTAGTGTCACAAACTGGTGATCTTGTTTTCAGTTGGTGGTCACAGAAATGCTTGGCGTTTAAATTTGGGACCCTCTAGGGACACAATTCTTGTTGTGTTCACCTAGTTAATACCCGAGGATGCTAGCCATGTCTTTTTTTGGGGGTAAAACACACCAGAAATCTGTTTTTTAAATTTTTGTAAACAGTAGCATCGCAAAGTACTTTTGAATATCTGACACTTTCATGATTTCATTTGTAAAAGTGGCGTGATTTGCGATAGTACTTTGAGACACTATGGGCAAAACAATAGAGAATCTTTGCCACTCTGCTGCAAAAGAATGGTGTGGTCATTTGTGCTGAAATTTGAAGGGAAGAAAGCCAAGATCCCACAAATGTGCATTTTGGTGGTTTGGTGACAAAATATTACAGGGTTGCAAAGTTACGGCATTCCAAAGTTGACGATTTTCCCCATAGGCTAACATTACGGTGTCCGCCGTGCCTTTCAGGGCCCGTATCTCGAAAGGGTTTGAGATATGTATTTTTCATTAGAAGAATGCTAAGTCTCCAATTAGGGGGCTAAGTACAAAACTAGCCTGGAAAGTCATAAATCATATGATATTTTAATTTTTCTTTCAACGTCGTACGGTTCCTGAGATATAAGGAATTTAGTATTCCAAGCTCTAATTTTCTGCTCCAAGGGCCATTAATATGCATACATTCTTTGTATTCACTGTGCTTCTGAATGCACCTTTTTTGGGAAAAAAAGGGTGTGCATTTGCGTTACTGTTACTGTTAGCGTTTCTGCTTGCGTTTTCATTACCATTTGCTTTAGCGTTTCCATTTCCATCACCGTGTGCATTACCCTTTGCATTTGCATTTGTGTTACAGTTACCATTTGCATTTCCATTACCGTTTTTGTTTGTGTTAACTTTTGCGTTACCATTTGCGTTTGCGTACGTGCTTGCATTTGCATTTCCATTTGTGTTACTGTTTCCTTTGGTGTCATTGTTGGTGTTACAATAACCATTTGTGTTTCCAATTGCGTTAGCATTACCATTTGCATGTTCACCACCTGCACTCTCTGGTCCTAGCGCCCATGCCTTCAGCAGCCAGCCCACTGGCTCCAGCGCTGCCACTGCTCCTCCTGATCCCACAGCCACCGTCAGCCGCCTTGTGCCTGCCTGTGCCACCGCCTGCACTTTGTTACTGCCTCAGCACCGCTTGTGCCTGCACTCCGCCTGCCTGTGCCTGTACCACTGCCTGTGCCACCACTTTGTTTGCAATCACATCTGGCGCCTGTATCTCTTCTTCACCGCTTATGCTATTGTTCGCTTGTGTCACTGTGTGCATTACTGTTTGCACTTGCATTTGTGTTACTGTTAGCGTTACTATTTTCTTTTGCCTCACTGATGCCATCACTGTTTGTGTTAATGCTACCATTTGTGTTTTTGCATTTTTGTTACTGTTTGTGTAACCATTTGTGTTTGCGTTAATGTTAGCACTTGTGTTTACGTTACCTGTTGTGTAACTGTTTTTGTTTGTGTTAACACTTGCGTTTCCATGGATTTCTGTGACATTTGTAATACTTGATCTACTATGGCACTTCAGTGCATTTTCCTATTTTCATTTGACATCTGCATATGTTGTTTGCAGAATGAAGCACCCAAAAATATATTTTCCGACACTCTTGCAAAGACTTACGCTCATGCTGCTCTGCAACTGTTGAAGAGATTTGGATAAGATTTGGTATACATGGAGTGGAATGATTTACCAATTTATATTTCACTGGTTGATACGGTTTTTGCGTAGTGCAGTGCAAAACAAAATGTTTTTGCTATTTTTCTGCACTGTCCTCCGCGATGCATAGCGCAGCCAGTGTGTGGTTGATTGATCTGAAAATTGGCACGTAGAAAGACCTTTATTCAAAGAACATGCCAGTTTTTGTTTGGCAAAACATGTTGTTCCATTCCAGAATTATTGTGATTTGAAGTTGGCCCCTTCATGGTTAAAGATTTTTCAGCTGCCAGGTCTGCCATTTTACCACATTTTCAGCCGCGATTTCTGCCATTTTGTGGTGGAAGACTTCTTAAAGGTGCACACACTTTAAAATGTAATATTTCTGAAATGGTTTGGTCTTTTCACATGGAATTTGGAAGGTGTTGAGTGGATGGCCTGGCGATGTGAATGATGCTGTTTACATGATGGAAAAGTAATTTGCTGCAGAGATACTGCGTGACGCAGTTAACATTTTGCACATAACATTCTGCATGGTGCTACTGGCTTGAAACTTATAGCATAGGTAATCCTAGTGACACGGAGGTGCCTTGCAGTGGTTTGGTGTGTGAAACATTAACAGGTGTGGAATTATGCCACTCTGACGAATAAAACTTGGTTCATTCTGCTTCAATAACTTTTGAACCATGTGTCTGATTTGCCTGGCATTATGAATGTGGAAAGATTAGTAATAGATCTTTGACTGTGACAATTTTTGGATCGCTGCCACTTACGGTTGCTGAATTGTGCCTGCGATGTTGTTTGCTCATGGTGCTGTGCGACCATTGAATGGATATTCACACAGTTCTGGACACACAGTGTGCTATGGTACATGTCTTCATTTAACAATTTTTGGTTCTGTTGGATATATGGATCTTGTGTAGCGAAGTGGCAAAAATATTCTTTTCAGCACTTCTGCTCAGTTTTCCCGGCATGACGCTGTACAACTGTTGAACAGATTCATGTAACATTTGTTATATGTATTGTGGTATGGAACATGTCTTCATTTACCAGATTTCATTTCAGTCAGTCAAACAGTTTTTGTGCAGTGAAGTGACAAAAATTCACATAGTGGGAGTGCGTTCTTCCCCCACCACATTCCATTCACTATTTATTTATAGTGCACATTCTCAAAAAGAAGGGAAATTCATGGCAAAAAAATCAGTTTAATGCATCAGTTAGGGTTGTTCCACAGTGACAAAAGTGAGGAAATTCAGTGTTAGGGTTGCCACCCCTTGCATCCCACACCCACCCTGCTCCCACCAACAGGCATCGGGGTGTGCATTGGGGTTGTTGGTCCTACTTCTCATCCCATTCTCCTGTACTGCACCACCTCAGCTTACATACACTTGGAATGGGGTGGGAGTTAGGGCCAAAGACCCCAACGCACACCCCAATGCCTGTTGGTGGAGGCGGGATGGGCATGGGGTGTAAGGGGTGGCAACCCTAACACCAAATTTCCTCACTTTTGTTGCTGTGGAACAACCTTAACTGATGCATTAAATGGAGTTTTTTGCCATATGTATATTGTCATTGCAAAATCTTCTTCAATGCATCCGTTAGGGTTAAAGACAAAATGGGGAAATTAGATGTTAAAGTTGAAACCCCTAACCCTCTACCCACCACCACCACACCCACCCTCATCCTCCACACATCAACAAATGCTGGGGTGTGCCATGGGAGTCATCAGGCCCAATTCTCACCCCATTCCATGTGTAAACAGGTTGATGCTACAATAAAGCACAATGGGGTGAGAGTTAGGCCTCAGGACCCCATGGCACACCCCAGAATCTGTTGGTGTGTGGAAGAAGGAGGGGTGTGGTGGGGGAAGGGTTAGGGGCTCAACCTTAGCATGTCATTTCCCCACTTTTGTCACTTTAACCCTAACTGATGCATTAATGAAGTTTTTGCAATGAATTTCCTTACTTTTTGAAAAAGTGTAATGTAACCAGTAAACACTATGCATTAATAGGAGTGGGGTGCCCTGTCCATTTGTGCATAATGATATGCATCTGTGGGAGCATGGGCCCTCTGGGCCCTGTGCTTCTACTTACACATAACAACCAAGCCATACAGTAGCCCTACTGGCCTGAAAAGGAACCCTTGTAACACTAATTTGCCAACATCTCAGTAGCCATACAACCTATAAAAAAATTCCACTGCAGGTATAATATATGACTTTGAAACCTCCATGCATGTTTACTTCATCTAAAGGTGGACAAAGCTGCAGATAGCAAAAATATGTATCTCGCATTGTTTTCGAGATATGGGCACCGAAAGGCACTCTGGGTGCTGCAGTGTTATCCTATGGGAAATATCTCAACTGTGTGATGGCATATCTTTGTAGCTGATTAACTGTTTAACATCTAAATAGCATAATTCACATCTCTGGGACATCCCCTTTATACCCTGCAAATTTCAAGCCAAAAGACCAAACCATTTATTTACAGTGCAGTGGCAAAGTGTTTAAAATCCTAGTTCACATGGTGTCAAAATCCCAATTTGTGAGGTCAATCCCCATTCATGAGCTGTCTAAATCCCCATTCACAAGTAATCCTTGATCATCAGATTTTGGCAATCTGATCTTCAAGTCGTGAATGAGGATTTTGTCAGCTCAAGAAAGGGGATTGGCTCGTGGATGGGGATTTTGACAGCTTGCGAACAGGGATTTTAACAGTTTGAGAACAAAGAATTGAAAAACCAGTCCCCCTTTCCAAGCTGACAAAATCCCCATTCATGAGCCAATCCTCATTCATGAGAATGACTATCTTGTTTTAAAATGATGAGCAAGGATTTTGTCAGCTCGCGAAAGGAGATTGGCTCATGAAGGGGGATTTTGACACCTCATGAAAGGGGATTTTGTCAGCTCATGAAAGGGGATTCAAAACCCACCCCTTCATGGGCTGACAAAATCCCCATTCATGAGCCAATCCCCTTTTTCGAGCTGACAAATTCCCCATTCGTCAGCTGATACTTGTTCATGAGACCGGGCCATCTGGTCCCAAAGTCATGATCAAGGATTTTGCTACCTCATGAAAGGGAATCAGCATGTGAACTGGGATTTTGTCACCTCACCAACAAGGCTCAGAAGTGAGTCGTGATTGAAGAATGGTAAAATTTTAAATGGACGTTTTTTGGCCAAAATGAAGGAAACTAAAGGTATGAGTTTATAGAGGGCATCACTCTGAACCAAAACCCATGTCTTATTTCACCAAGTCACCTGTGTAACAAGCTACAACATTTTGTTTGGGGGAAAAAATTAAAACAAAATGGTGGCTCATGAACGAATAATTTTTTTCTCACGAATGGGGATTTTATAAAATCCCCATTCATGAGCTGACAAAATCCTTGATCCCGAGCCCAATCCCCTTTCACAAAGCATACATATAAATCTTGGAGTGAAGTGAGCATGCAAAGAACCCAACATTTTAAAATGAAATAACTTTGCAATGGATTAATATTTTTTCACCAAACCAATGCTGGATTGTTCTTTGACCAAACCCTGAAGATCTCTGACCAAAATACCCAACTGTGTGACAAAAATCTGCAAAAAAGTGCAAAAAGAAAAAGCAAAAAATGTGTTTTTCAGCGCTTCACTGCACATAAACCGCAAGTCTGACCAAACGCAACTTGGTAAATCAAGAGACCTACCATATGAGACAGTGCATTCCAAAATTTGGGGTTTAACATTAAACTGCTCACTCAGCCCTAACTATACTGGCGTGACAATGCCAGTAAAATATATATATATATATATATATATATATATATATATATATATGTATTTATATATGTATATACAATGTATGTAGGGATGTCAATACTTAAATAAATGCATTATTTTCCCTAGACTCTGATCCAACTGAAATATAAACAATGTTATTCACCCAATGGTAATGCATAAATTACACATTTTTACACATTCTTTGCTCACATCTACAGCCTGCACAGTTTGTGCAACTGGTCTGAAGCCTTTGGGGAACATGCAACTGGGATCCCTGATTTGCCTTTTGAAGATTTCGTGAAAAAATATTAAACAGTTCAAAAGTTATTCAAAAAACTAATTTCCTATTATAGTCAACCGGAAAAGTTAACAAAAATATGTGAAAGTGTCACAAATGCACTTTTTACTTTCGCAAATGACCCTTGTAGTGTCACAAATTGGCCATCTGGTTTTCAGTTGATGGTCACTGAAATGCTTGGCATTTAAATTTGGGACCCTCTAGGGACACAATTCTTGTTGTGTTCACCTACTCACGCCCTGAGGATGCTAGCCATGTCTTTTTTTTGGGAGTAAAACACCCCAGAAATATGTTTTTTAAATTTTTGTATAAAGTAGTGTCACAAAGTACTTTCATTTGTGAAAGTGTCATGATTTGCCAAAGTATTTTGCAACACTATGGCCAAAACAATAGGGAATCTTTGCCACCCTGCTGCAAAAGAATGGTTTGGTCTTTTGGGCTGAAATTTGGCGGGAAGAAAGCCAAGATCCCACAGATGTGCATTTTGGTGTTTTGGTAACAAAATTTTAGAGACTGCAAAGTTATGGCACTCTGAAGCTGACAATTTTTTCCCATAGGATAACATTATGGCATTCGCCACGCTTTTCGGGGCCCGTATCTCAAACATGGTTCAAGATATGGGCTTTTTGTCAGAAAAATGCTTAGTTCCCTGCTAGGGGGCTAAGTACAAAACTAGCCTGGACAGTCAAAAATAATATGAGATTTTAAATTTTTTTCTACGTCGTACGGTTCCTGAGATATAAGGCATTTAGTATTCCAAGGGCCAGATATTCAAAACTTTGCGCTGGGCAAAAACCATTTACGCAGGTTTAGTGTGGGATTAGCGTGGGTCTGCCATATTCAAAAGGCCAAATAGCGCAGGCAAACTGCATTAGCGCCGGGCAAAATTATAATGTATGCAAGGGGCAAACTGACATGAATACAGGCGGAATGCTACATTCAGTGACTAGCGCCGCGCTAAGTGGTTTTGCGTGACTTAGCATGACACTTAGCACGGTGCACATTACCGCCCAGGAAAAGCTGGTCTTAATCCTGGGCAATCAGCTTTGCGCTACATTAAGGCTTTGCGCGGCATTTGCGTGGGTTTAGCACGGGTTTTGCGCGACCCTAACAAATAAATATGACACATAGATAAAGCCAAACATAGAGGAAGCATGCTGCTAACTGATGGCATCACAATGATGCCATCATCTGCCACCAGTCCCAGCCATGCCAGGCAGTAAGTGGTGACCCTGCCACCAGTGGACAGCACGGCAGTGTGGCCACAGCACACACCTGTGGACCACACTTCCGGGACACCAACAGATGCCAGCACACATGCAGCACTGTGGGCATGGAAGATTTTGAGGGAGCATACGGGTGGCGAGGCTGTGCTACAGAGCAGGTGTGGCCACAAGGCTGGGACACATCATGCAGTGTACATGGGTCAGTATTGGGAATACCCCAACACCAGTGTGCCTTTCGGATAATATATGCCCCCCTGGCCACATACCTCACAGCTGTACAACTGCCATAGCACACAAAGCCAGAAATGTACATGTCACTGTGAGCATCCATGCCACAGGTGCAGCATCTGTGGGTCACACAACAGCGTAACAGTAATGTCCAGTGTCAGAAAACATCTGCAGGTTGGGCCGCTCACTGTGTATAGTGCAGTCATCATCACTGCCCTACACACCATAGGCATTGCTGTGTCCACGCACTACTGGCCCCCTTGCTACTGTCATTTCTGCTGTGCACTGTAGCATGCCCTACAATGTGACAGTGGCATGCAGCACCATCACCACCTGTGCCTATGGTATCCTGTCCCCTGGGGTATAATATGCTATGCTATGCTGTACTGTTTACATGTAGCCTGCAGCTATCATCATGCACTGCCAGACTGACCTACAGGTGGAGCTGCGGTTGGACCTGGTCAGCCCCTGTACTTCCAGACTGACCTACAGGTGGCTCTGTGGGACTCTGCAGTAATGCTGGGCAAACTGCATGCAAATCAGGGTATAATGAGATACTAATCTGGTTGTTTGCCCAGAGACTACGTAAGTAGGCTCATTTGCATGGCACTTTTGAATATGGCACATTTTAGCCCCGGGCAAACGTGTTTGCTCCGGGCTAACTGCTTAGCTCTGCACTAATGCCGCGCTAATGTGTTAGCGCGGCGCTAACGGCATGGGGAATATTATACAGTTTTGATCACTGTTCTTTCACATCTGCTGCTTCCTGCAGCTGTACTGAGTCCATGCATTTGCTGGCACACACATTGGCCACGTAGTTCGTCTGTACCTGCCCTCATGTTGCTGTGTACTGTGTTGTTGTTGTGGGTTGCACTTCCTGGTTGCTTTATTCAGTGCTGTCTTATTCCAGGGCTATTTTTGCCCTGCACTCCCAGCCCAGTTTGCATGGCCTCATTACCATGCCATATTCGGAAGCTGTTTGCCCTGGGCTATTCCTTTTGAATATAGCGTGCTCTGTGCTCTGGGCTAAGTTTGCCCGCTGGGCAGTGCTAATTTTGCCCCGGGCCAAAGTTTTGAATATCTGGCCTCAAGTGCTCATTTTCTGCTCCGAGGGCCATTATTATGCATACATTCTTTGTATTCACTGTTCTTCTGAGTGCAACTGTTTGGGAAAAAAAGGGTGTGTGTTTGTGTTACTGTTACCGTTAGCATTTCCTTTACTGTTTGCATTTCCATTTATATCACCGTGTGTGTTACCCTTTAAGTTTGCATTACTGTTACCGTTTGCATTTCCGTTACCATTTTTGTTTGCATTTACTTTTGTGTCACCGTGTACATTACCATTTGTGTTTGCATATGCACTTGCATTTCTGTTTGTGTTACTGTTTCCTTTGGCATCATCGTTAGTGTTACCATAACCTTTTGCATTTCCAATTGCGTTACCTTTACCGTTTGCATGTTCATTACCATTTGCGTTTACATTACCGTTTGTGTTACTGTTTTCTTTTGCATCACCATTGGCATTACTGTTTCTGCTTGCATTTGCGTTACCGTTTGCATTTTTGTTACTGTTTGCGTTACCATTTGCATGTGCGTTTTTGTTACCGTTACTATTCTTGTTACTATTACCGTTAGTGTTGGCGTTACTGTTAGTGTTAACATTCCCATTAGGATTACCATTACTGTTAGTGTTACTGTAAGAGTTATTACACAAAATGGGAAGCATGGTGGTAGCAAGGGGCCCAAAGGGCCCCGCGCTCTCACCACCACATACCATTCACTATTTATAGGACACAGTCTTAAAAAGAAGGGAAGTTCATGGCAAAAAACTCCATTTAATGCATCAGTTAGGGTTGTTCCACAGCGACAAAAGCAAGGAAATTCAGCGTTAGGGTTTCCACCCCTACAATCCCACCACCACCCCACCCCCACCAACAGGCATCAGGGTATGCGTTGGGGTCATCGTGCCTAACTCTCAGCCCATTCTCCTATACTGCATCACCTTAGCTTTTTGACACATGGAATGGGGTGAGAGTTAGGCTGACAACCCCAACACACACCCCGATGCCTGTTGGTGGGGGTGGGATGGTGGTAGGATGGTAGGGGTGATAACCCTAACACTGAATTTCCTCACTTTTGTCGCTGGAACAACCCTAACTGATGCATTAAACTGAGTTTTTTTTCATGAATATATATATATATATATATATATATATATATATACACACTGTATATTCATGTAAAAAACTCTGTTAATGCATCAGTTAGGTTGATAGTCACAACAAGTTTGAAATTTGATTTGAGTTCCACCACCATTGCCCACCCTCCACACACCAATAGGTATTGGGATGTGCCATGGGGTCATCGGGGCCTAACTCTCACCCCATTCCATGTGTAAACAAGCTGATATGGTACAATATAGGAGAATGGGGTGAGAGTTCAGCTTGATGCCCCCATGGCACACCCAAACTCCTGTTGGTGTATGGAGAAGGGGTGGGGTGGTAGGGGTGGGAACCCTAACATCAAATTTCCAAACTTTTGTTGCTGTACTGTCAACTCTATCTGATGCATTAAAGGAGTTTTTTTGCAATGAATTTCTCTTCTTTTTGAGAAAGTGTAATGTAACTGGTAACTGGTACGTGGTTGTGGAAGGGCCCTGTGCTCCCTTCATGCTGCCCATTTTTGCATAATGGTATGCATATGTGGGATCTCAGGCCCTCTGGGCCCTGCGCTCCTACTTACACATAAGTACGGAGACATACCGCAGCCCTAGAGCCATGAAAGGAACCCTTGTAACACAAATTTGGAAATATCTCAGTAACCATAGCAACTATGAAAAAAATTCCACTGCAGCTGTAATCATGTCTTGGAAACCTCCTTGCATGCTTAGTTCACATGAAGGTGGACTAAGGAGCCCAGAGTGAAAAATCCATATCTTGAATCATTTTCGAGATATGAGCACCAAAATGCACCACAAGTGCTGCAATGTTATTCTGTGGGACATTTTTCAACTTTGGAATGCTATAACTATGCAACTGGTGTGATGTTTTTCACCAAACCAGGAAAAAGGCACATCTATGGGACAAGGGCTTGCCGCCCTGCAAATTTCAGCCCAAAAGTCCTAACCCTTGGCTTGCAATGAAGTAGCAAAGAAATTGGTGTTTTAGGGTGTTGAACTGTGGAACTTTTGTGGAATGTCCACAAAATTTCATGAAAGTCCCATTGGTTTACATGGGGGAACATTTGTGGAAGTACCGCAGAACTTGCATGAAAGTTCCATGATTGTAGATGAGGGACTTTCATGCAAGCACCTGTAGATCTTTTGCAAACTTCCATGGACGTAGCATGAAAGTTCCACAGCTAAAAAATGTAAAACCATAGTTCTAGGCATTCTGGCAAACAACTAGTGCCAGGGCCATGTTCCTAGGGCCCTGTTTAGATAAATCCAAGTGATGTTGTTTACCTAGGGGCAGTATTTTTTGAATTACAATGTTTTTTGTGCCCTGCTAACTGAAAACAAGTTGGCGGCAGCTCAAAAGTATGAAGTTCAAGCTCAACACTAAAAAGTGCTTTCACGAAAATTAAAAGTACTCTTGAAGGGAACATACTGCATATTTTTTCCCCTTAGGCTATAATGGGAAACTTGAAAGTTTAATAACTTTTGAACGGATTGATATTTTTTTCACCAAATCTTCAAAAGGTACTTCCCTGACCCAATCCCTATATACCCTGAAAGATCTGGACCAGACAGACAAACTGTTCAGGCTGTAGAGATGAGCAAATAATTTGTCAAAAATGACCAAAACCTGCTCTCCTGCCTGGTTTAGGAGGGTGGGGTATTAAGAAAACCCTAACGCCTTATTATACAACTTTTGTTGCTTTGACCCTAACTGGAGCATTAACAAAGTTTTTTTACTATATATATATATATATATATATATATATATATACTGTATATACTGCATATATATATATATATATATATATACTGTATATACTGCATATATATTTATACAATGGGGTGGGAGCTCAAGGGTGCAAATAACTCTTGTTATTTCCACCGGAGTGAGATATCTGAAGATGACATCAGCAGAGTTAAAATATCTGACAGATATACATACTCTGCTGATGTCACCTTCACTACAGCCTGCATTCTAAATGGAACTGCTTCACAAAACAGATTAAGAAAACCCTAACACCTTAGTTCCCAACTTTTATTGCTTTGACCCTAACTGGAGCATTAACAAAGTTTTTTTTGAATATATATATATATATATATATAATATGTTTATATATATATATATATATATATATATATATACACACACACACACACACACACACACACACATATACAGTGTGTGTGTGTGTGTGTGTGTGTATATATATATATATATATATATATCTTTATACAATGGGGTGGGAGCTCCAGGGTACAAATAGCTCTTGTTATTTCCACTGGAGTGAGATATCTGAAGACGACATCAGCAGAGTTAAAATATCTGACAGATATACATACTCTGCTGATGCCACCTTCACTACAGCCTGCATTCTAAATGGAGCTGCTTCATAAAACAGTTTCTCTTTCTCACTGATGCCTGCAAGTTACTCAATTAGCATTGCAAAGAACACTCACCTGTGTGCCATAGTATTTCTGAGACTCCCGGCCCATTACTTTGTTGATGTCACATTCACTACTGAATGCATTCTAAATGGAAGTGCTTCACAAAAGATTTCTCTTTCTCACTGATGCCTGCACCTGACTCAGTTAGCATTGCAAGGACACTCACCTCTCTGTAATAGAATTTCTGAGACTCCCAGCCCATTACTGTACTGATGTCTGCTTCACTACAGCTTGCATTCTAAATGGAACTGCTTCACAAAAATAGTTTCTCTTTCTCACTGCTGCCTGCAACTTATTCAATTAGCATTACAAAGGACACTCACCTGTGTGCCATAGTGTTTCTGAGACTCCCAGCCCATTCAGAAAAACCCACACCCACTCAGACCACACACAGAAAGAGCAGAAAGCACACAGAAACAGAAAAAGAACACAGGAAAAAATAACAATATTTTGAAAGCTTCCACCCCCATTGTATAAATCACATACATGGGGTGGGGTATTCAGACTGCACCAGGCTGTGGTGCAAGTCTGGGTGCAGTGCAACTGGGATGTGCATGGGCATGGACAGAGTGATATTCAACGGAGCAGTGCCATGGCACAGCAGCGTTGAATATCGCTCCTTGGCCACCAGCAGTGCACATGGCACAGTGGCACTGCACCAGCGCAAGTAGCCAGAGTGGAGTAGGGGGATGCGCTAGTGCAAGTGCCATTGTGATAGGTGCAACTACCATGATATTCAAAAGTGCACATGCAAATGGGGCCATAAGGTATGCAAGGCACAAATGGGGCCATTTGCATGTCATTATGGCCCCATTTGCATGCAGGTGTGCTGATGCCCGGCGACTTGCACCTGGCGCCCTGCCAGGCTGCAGCCATTGGTGACTGACGCCCCCTGCAAAAGGGGCAACATGCTCCGATGCCCAATCACGGGCACATGAATAAAATGTAAACGTCCCACATCCCTGATGGTCCAGTGGACTGCTCGCAGCCTGATCGTGGATGTCAGTAATGAATCACGACTAACCAATCCATTCCTGGTGGTCCAGTGGTACCCCCCTCCCCACCCACCCACTGAGCCCCAGCGTCCTTCTCCCCAGTTAGCGGCAGGTGGCAGCTCCCCACCTGCTTGCTGCCCACCGCCTGCCAACTGAGCTCCGTGCGGTGGCTGTAAGCCATTGGTCTAGCATGAGCCAATGGCGTGTAGCTCATATTACTACTACACAGTCCAGAAATGTGAATGGATCCATTCACATATCTGGTCTGTGTTGATGGTATGGGCTGCATGCCCATTGGCTCACACTGTGGACCAATGGGTGTACAGTCCTACCGTACAGAGTTAGTCAATGGGTGGTGGGGTGGCAAGTGGTTGGGGAGCTACCGCCCACCGCTGACCGGGGGAGCAGGGCGGTGGGGCTCAGTGGGCGAGTGGGGAGGGGGTACCGCTGGACCACCAGGAATGGATTGGTTAGTCATGATTCATTACTGATGCCCGTGATCGGACTGCGAGCAGTACCACCAGGGGTATGGGACTATCATTTAATCACATATGCCCATGATCGGGCTGCGAGTGGTCCACTGGACCACCAGGGATATGGGAGGGTTAATATCACTACATATGCCCACGATCAGGCATGGGGGTCACTACCACGTAGGTGCCGCTGGAGCTCAGGTGGCCACCCACAGCTGGCAGCTGCCATGATGCACCCTGCAATATGGCAGCTCACCTGTGGGTGGCCAGCTGTTGCTCCTTTTTTTTGGGGCTCACCTGTGTGCAAAGCAAGTTGGGGTTGAGCATGAATGGGATCAGCACATCCCAGGCTGAATATCAGGATGCGCGGAGTATGCTTGGGCACGCCCCCCCTACTTGTGCTGCATACATTACTGATGCGCTCCGGTGCATCAGGATTTGTGCCAGGCACATTCCCCTTTTGAATATTGCACCAGGGCTCATCAGTGGGTTGCGCATGGCGCAACTGTGTTGCGCCCTACGCAACCCTTCTGAATATCCCACCCATGATATGCAGATCATGGGTACATGACAATTCGCTCCCTTGAATTCATCCTCAGACAACATGCTCCCGACAATACGCTCCCAGCAATTCTCGCTCCGTCATATTCATCCTGGTCAACTTGTTCCCTAATGTTAAAAATGCTGAAATGCTGTTTCGAGCACTCGCTCTTGCAAAACATAGGAAACATTGCAAACCAAACCAGCATTACTCTATAAGACTATGTTGCAACATTTCAAACCTTAAAGTGCAAATGTACTTACTTTAGTTAATGCAGCCAAATAGTCACAAAGTAAACATTCAAAAATGAAGCCATCATCCAACTCTACGTAACGTGTAATCATGAATCTCACAGAACCTGTCAAACTAATTGCTCCGGATCTCTTCCGGACTGTACCCAGTTCAGCAATTACAGTGCAATTACATTGTAGTAATAAAAGTATTCCCCCAAAGGCAACTAGTCCTAATCCGCAATCAAAAATGGCAGCTCAATTTGTGATGTCTGATCTCATGAAGAAAAGCTTGTTGATGCAGGCAACTACATTTACACGTATCACAAGCTTGGTCTGCATGGCAAATCTATATGGCAATGCGAGCTTGACAGGGAACAGGCAGAAGACAACCACAATTTGATATTAAACTGTGGAATCACTGGGACACTTGCAGAAAACAAGGCAAAAACAAATAATACAGTGGAAGCATTTCGTCATGGAATGCAAAGCATTTTATCAATGGCTCACCCTAAATGATGGTGTTTCATAGATGGCATGAGTGGCATTCAGCAGAAATGCAATGTGGAAATCAAGCAGCTAATGGCTGGACAAGCAACCACACATTCTCGTTGTGTGTATCAGGACAACACAATTTGTCTTCGGTGTATAGTTGCCAAATATGAAGAGCTCACTACTGAAGAATTCCTGCATGGTGTAGCTCACACATTTGAGTACTGACCAAATGAGAGTTGCTTTTAATTTTGTGAAATAAAGGAACATTAATTTGAACTTTTGTGAACAATGGCATAAATTTTGTTAATTACAGTGAGTGACCAGGGTCAGAAGAGTGGACGGATGTCTGCATTAAGGTAAGATGCTTTGGGAGTGAGCAATCTAAACAGTTTGCTGTTGCTATAATGATTTCAAATGTTTTTATAGCAAAAATGTTGTACTTTAATTGTACTGGTGGCTTTGGTGCAAGCTAACAAATGTAGCCTAAATAAGTGACTCCAAATACTAAGGTTACCTTGGTTTTTCAGAGTTTTGCAGAGTAATCATTTTTAGTAGCGAGCGCTAGAAATTAACTGTAGTGCTGTTTATGGTGAGAGCTAACAAATTTACAGAACACATAGCATAAATAAATGACTCCATCTACTAAGGTTTACTTAGTAGGTTTTGCTAAGAAAATGCTATAGGGAGCGAGTGCTAGAAACTACAGCATTAGGGAGCAAGTTGACAGGGAATGAATTCTACCGAGAATGGCCAGGAGTGCATTGTCGAGTGCGAGTTGTCCGGGAGCGGATTCGTGGGAGCGAATTGACATGCTCCCACAGAGCATGGCATGTGGAAAATATTCTCACTCCTGCTGAGTTAGCTCTAGATACTCTCACTCATGCCTTTGGCACTCGTGAGTATCCAGAGCTCACTCTGCAGGAGTGAGAATATTTTCCATATCCCACTTCTGCCCATCAAGTAACCTCAGCGTGCAAGCACTGAGGCAATGGTTACCCCAAAGGACACTGGCCAGGAAGCCAAGTTTCAAAGAAATACAAAATCACACATACCCCACCCATAATGCAAATCACCATGGGCTGTATATGCAAATCACCATATATATATATATATATATATATATATATATATATATATATATATAGATATATATATATATATATATATATATATATATACACACACACACACACACACACACATTATTGCAAAAAATTGCATTATGCATCAGTTATGATAACTTAATGCCACAAAAGTAGGGAAATATGGCATTAATGCCTTCCAACCCCCAAGCAGCAAAAGGAAAACACATTAGGGTTTTGTGTCTCCGGAGTCTTGGTGAACCAGTGGTGGGGTTTTCCTTGGGTGTTACCAACCATAATGCTCACCCCTCCACCCTGTGGACCCTGTGTGAAGAAAAGAGATCACATGTGACATTATTTGCTCATAGAATGGGGTGGACATTAGGGTTGACAACTCCCAAGGAAGACCCACCACTGATTCACCAAGACTCTGGAGATCCAAAACTCTAATTTTTTTTCCTTTAATGCTTGTGGAGTGGAGTGTTAGGGTTGGAAACCCTAATGCCACATTTCCCCAATTTTGTGGTATTAAGTTATCTTAACTGATGCATTAACACAGTTTTTTCAATGAATTTCCCTACTATTTGAGATAGTATAATCTAATCCTCATTTGCCTCTAGGGCCCTGTGCTCCCATCCTGCCATATATGCATACATATATGTTGCCATTGGGCCCTGCATTTGCATTTTAGCCAAAACAGCAACCAAATTGTGAGCATAGCCTTGTTATTACCCCACTTCATGAACACCATGCTGAGAATTTTCAAATCCAAATTCAACAACACTGCAATGTCATTCCGTGCCACAGGTGAGAAAACACATTTTGGCCAGGATATGAAAAATGACAGCTGTCAAGTTCGTGAGGTGATGTGGAAAAATGGTTATGCTGAAATTTTGGGGTGAAAATATTTAAAATTAACAAAGTTATGAGCGAGCATAGTACAATTTCAATGCATGTGCCTAACTTTGTCATTTTTGCATATCTTGATCCCAAATTTTCAGCATAGCCTTCTTATGACCCCACCTCATGAACAGGGGTGGTAAAAAGTTTTAAATCCTGCCCAAAAGGTGATTTCACCATTTGACTGCCAAATCACCTTTTGGGCCTGATTTGTGGAATTCCACTGACATTGTTTATGAGGTGGGGTCCCCAAAACACCATGTTGAAAATTTTATGGCAAAATATGTAAAAATGGCCAAGTTATGCATCAAAGTTGAAAACCCTATTGAAATACATTGAACCACATTTAGCTTAGTTTCTCATATTGCAGTTGCCAGTTCCAGCTGCAAGACATGTCTTTGATTGGAGAGTGGATCTTTGCCCTGTGATCTGTTCAGGCGATTGAGGTTGTGTGGGGCTGTACTGGGGTGTGTGGGTTGGTGGGTGCTGAGTGGGAGGTGGGGGTGGGGTCTCAGATTAGTGAGGGACCATTTTCTTTCTTGCAGGTATTAAAAAAAAGAACATCGAGGGATGGTTTTCCTTTTTTTCAGAGTGGGACAATCAAAAAGTGTCATTAGACACCAGAGAAAGACATAGAAGTAATGGGGATGGCAATCAGAAGGTGGTGGTGGGGGTGCCACTAGACACCATAGAAATATAAATCAGTAACAGGGATGGTGATCAAAGGGTGGGGGTGCCACTAGATGTCAGGGAAACATAAATCAATCAGGGAGGTGGCAATTGGAGGGTGGGGGGTACCACTAAACACCAGGGAAACAGTGCAGAACAGCAGTTGGAGAGGGAGGACCACTAGATACCAGGCAAACATTAATATATATAGGGAGGGCAGTGGGGGTGGAGGTGGGGCAGCTAGATACCAGGCAAACATATACAGAGCAGCAATCCGAGCCTGGGGGATGCCATTACGCACAGAGATGTTGTGAAATATTTCATGAAATTCCGCAGTTCTGTGAAATATTCTGCAGGGTGCGAGCTTGCAAATTTTCACCACGAAATTTCACCTGAAAATAGTGAAATTGTGCCCGAAAGTTGCAAAATTTAATCCTAAAATTGTGTAATTTTGCCAGCAGGTGACAATTTTTGCCATTCCGTGGGCAAAATCTCACCATTTTCTGGCAATATTTTGCAATTATTGGGCAAAACTTCACATTCTCTGGTGAAATCTCACATTTTGCACCCTCAAAATATTTCGAGAAATGCTTGAATTTCGTGTAGTATTTCATTTAATGAAATTTCTCAATTTCAATTTGGCACATCATTAATTACACATCAAATGAGATGGGACGTAAGAAGAATAAACACCATTAACACCTGGGATAAACTTCAGGTTTCTAGTACACGTGCAAATTAGTGAACTAAAAAAGACCTACAGTACAAATATATTTTTGTAAGATCACCTTATAAACTGCTTATTACGTTGCATCCTGTCCCAGATCAGAACTGAAAGACTGTCACACTTCAAAAATTACTTAGAGGTTCCAGAGAAAAAACAACTGTCAAAAGAGAATTATGTGTAGCAGTCAGGATTAATTCCTGGTCTCAAGTTCAGCAGTGCTTGTTCAACATTACATCTGGGCTTCAATATTTACTTTGCTGAAACTGAAACAAAGCTGATAGGGAGGTACGACTTGCCAAACACTGCTTATGCTGCATAGCCTGACAAAAACAAAACAAAAAAAACAACTCCAGTATCGCTTTGCATTTTGGCAAAGTACAGACCAACGGTTATACTGAAAGACTGCTACAGTTCAAATTTTGTGGTACAAGAGAAAATCAGACTGTCAAAGGAGAATTGCTGGAAATATGGCATGGATTAGATAATAATAATAATAATTTTATTTGTATAGCACCTTTCAATATATCAAGGTGCTGAACAACTTTGACAGTTCAAACACTACATAAACAAACATATACATAAAATCAGCATACAACAAGATAAAATATATAATAATAAAATCCAAAGCATTAAAAAATAACTAATTATCTAAAAAAGCCATGCTCCACAAGTAAGTTTTTAGATCCTTTTTAAAGAGTTCCACGGAGGTGCACTGCCGTAACCGACATGGTAGAGAGTTCCAAAGAGTGGGTGCAGCATATGAAAATGCTCTGCTGCCAGAAGATTTCAAGCTCACTCTTGGGATCTCTAACAACCTCATGTCGGCCGAGCGGATGTGGCACTGCATCCACTCCTGTTCATTGGGTCAACAGGCTAGTGAAGATCTGCAAAGCAGAGACTATGTGGCAGCAGGCAAAGAGAGATTCAAAAAATTGGATCACTTTTTAATCAGCAGACAGTTCCAATTCAAGATGGGACTGAGGCATGGCAGCGTGGGACAGGTGGCAGGATAAACCCAGGCTGTCAAGCTGCACTGTTCTTATCAGAGGCAGAGTGCAATATCAGAGGGTTCACAACTGGGACAGAAGTGGACACAGTATCAAAAGGATGTAATCCATGTTACCAGCAATTCTTCTTTGACAGTTTGATTTTCTCTGGTACCTCTAAGTAAATCCTGAAGTGTGGCAATCTTTCAATATAACAGTTAGTTTGTACTTTGCCATAAATGCAAACCAGAGTTTTTTTTTAATTCTCCTTATTGTCAAGCTATGCAGCATGTATTTAAGCAGTGTTTGGCAAGTCGTATCTCCATATGTTCACCTTTGTTTCAGATACAGCAAAGTAAATATTGAAGCCCGGTTCTGTTGGATTAGCAATGCTGATAAATGAGAGGGGGAATTATCCTGACTTTTGCTCGCAATTCTTCTTTGTCAGTCTGTTTTTCTCTGGTACTTCTATATAAATTTTGAAGTGTGATAGTGTTTCAGTTCTGATCCAGGACGGGATGCAGAGCCAAAGGGATCTAATCCAGGTCACTCTGATCTAGGACGGGGCACAGCACCCGAGGGACGATCCGATCATTGCCACTCCAATCCAGGATGGGGTGAGAGCACAGCACTAGATGGATTTGAGCTGGCCCACTACACTTGAGGACAGGACACAGCATGAGGGGGATCTGATCAGCCTAGGACAGGGAGAGGGTTAGCACCAGCGTGGTCCTATCCGGCCACTGAACTCAGGGACAGGGTGCAGCAGTGCCAAGCGACTCGAGTAGGAACCCCATCCGTGTCTCTTCCATTCGGGACAGCAGCAGCACCACAGGGATCCATATCATGTCACTAGGATTGCAGATTAGAGTACATCACCAGGACCCCATCCAAGTCACTTCAGTCTGGGACAATTTGTTTGGGGCAAGAAGGGTACTACTATTCAAAATTAACTGTGCATATTTTGTGCATGTACTGAACATGTCTTTTAAGTGTCTGTGATGCACTAGATACCCTGAAATAATTTGTAACCCTTTAACTCACCGTTGATGACCTCAGCAGCCTGCAGCAGGTGTTCCAGCTCTGGCTGCAGAAGTCAAGAAAGTCCCACTGCTCTCATACAGATTCCGCAGCTCAAAGGCTCCTCTTGCTGAGCTGGGCACCCAGTACTTTTGATGTTCAGAAAACATGTTTCTGACACTTGTAATAAAAAAAGCTAAACAGGCCCTGTTTATCTATGATCTAGTGTTTTTTTTTCTTAAAAGACTTAATTTTTATGTATTTGAAAGCTGTCCAAGTTTATAATGAAAAGAAAATGGTGGCCATCTCAACAGTTTTTTTTCAACACAACAACCAATCGAGATATTTGTTTTTACCTTTTGCGATTTTTTTTTTTACCTTTCACAATAGTTTTTTTTTACCATCTGCACCAGAATGTTATCTTTAAAAACATTAGAACTTTAAAACAGGACAATATTTGTTCACCAGACCTTCCAAAGGTACACCCTTGGCATTGGCCCCTTCTACCTTGAAAATGTTATGAAACAAATTCCACACAGTCTAGGTTGTAGGTGAGAGTGAAAAATTCCCAATGTTAAGTATAGGAAACCAAACGTAATATTTTTTCCTGTTTTTTGACACTCCTTATCTTGAAAACTGTACAAGATGCCATCACAAATCTTTCCTTGCTTTGAGATTTTGGAAGCCTGACCATGTATGCCAAATGTTGAACTATTTCAACCAAGAATGCAAAAGTTATTAAGGTGCAGAAAATGGGGTTTAACATTAAACAAGCTATTCAGCCCTAGCTCTCTCTCTCTCTCTCTCTCTCTCTCTCTCTATATATATATATATATATATATATATAAATCTCTCTCTCTCTCTCTCTATATATATATATATATAGATAATATGATATATATTTAAAATGTTATTAGTATCGGGTACGATATATATTTATAATTTTATTAGTATCAGGTACTATGAAGTTTTAGTGTTTGAAATATTTTGAAGTCATGGCTGGAACATATATAGGGACAGGTGTGGGTTCAAGTCAACATTTCTGTGTGAAATGTACTTATTAGTCATTTTTTAAATATAAGTGGCTCTTATTTTATTTTTAGTTTGGATATTAATGTTTTTAATTGCACACCATAGAGGCCAGATGACCGATTTCTGACATCATGTTTTACCATCCACGAACGCATACTCTCGTGATTCTCACTACTTACACTCTTGAGCATGATTCATTTAAGCATAAACAGAGAACCTGCCATATGCCTTGTGCTCATATTTTGGTCAAAATGGTATTATTATTTGAAGTTAGACATTCTCTGGTATATCTAGCATTTTCAAAAGAGGGCAATGAAATGTAAGTAATTGTTTGTCCTTGGTTCTGTCTTAAATGTTGCTGCTTAAAAGCTATTTGTTTGATCAAATGTGCTATGATTCAAGAAATATGTAAGCAATTTTCTTCTCTTTTTTAGCTCATTATGTTTGCTTGCATGCATGTGCAAGAAACATAGTGCCATCATCGGAGATTTCGGAGGTGTGTCACCTCCTCCTCCAATTCAGGCACTGTGCTGGCAGGCGGGGCCCCTGTAAGCCAATGCATTTTGGAGCTGTCTATGACACGCTCCAAAATGCAGTGGCATACAGTTGAAAGGGGGAGCTATGCTTGAGTGAGCAGCGATAAGAAGCTGCTCACGCGCAGCCCTCCCAGCCGCAGGCGGCGCGCCCACACACACGCGAGAGTTATGGGGTGCCCAATCCCCGATCAGCTGAGCTGCATCATCTCCTCCCACCTCCCAGTAGTTGATGCCATGCTGGGAGCCCACCCCAGCGTGGCAAACAGTCATTTTGCTGACGGGAGTGCCCAATCCCCGTCGGCTGAACGCCCCAAAGTCCTTGTGCCACACTGGGAGCCCACCCAGCATGGCAAGCGGTCCCATTAAAGTCTTTTTTTGTTTAACCTGTAAAACAAAATGGTCCTCGCAGCGTCTCGAACCCCTCCCACAACCCGCACCCACCCACTGCGCACCCAGCCTCTCCCACACCCCCTCACCCCATACTTACCTCCGACCGCCGACGATCTCGGTGACTGGGAACACGTTTGCACCTCTCAAAGCCGACCGCGAACTGAGGAAATGCCGGAAATAAGCTGTATAATGGGCTAGATAGGAGGGGTTCAACTTTATTGCATATCTCAGGCATTTTTGGGAATTTTTGCACCAAATTTTCAACATGGGGTTTTTGGGACCCCTTCTCATGAATGATGTCACTGCCATGGCGTTATTCAGGCTCGAAGGGTGATTTCACGCAGTGACTGCGCAGTGACTGAGAAATCACCCTTCAGGACTGAATACCACCATGACAGTAACATCATTCATGAGAAGGGGCCCAAAACCCCCATGTTGAAAATTTGGTTCCAAAATTCCAAAAAATGACTGTTTAACGAGCGTGTGTTGTGCAGTTCCTACGCAGGCTCGTAAGTTCGCAAAATTTCAATATTTTCACTCCAGATTTTCAACATTGCCATTTCACCACACCGTCTTATGAGAAGTACAGCTGTCATTTTTCACATCTCACCCATAATGTGTTTCCGCCCTTGTAGCTCAGAATGACGCAGTTGGTGTGCAAAATCAATGTACGGGACAAATTAAGAAAATCACAGTGACACTGTTCATGAGCAGAGGTCTTGAAATGGCTGTGTTGAAAATTTGGTGAAAAAATTCCTAAAAATGACTGTTTTACGAGCGTGCATTGCGCAGTTCCTACGCACGCTCATAGGTTTGCGAATTTTCAATATTTCCACTCCAGATTTTCAACATTGCCATTTTTCCACACCTTCTTATGAGTAGTACAGCTGTCATTTTTCACATCTCACCCAAAATGTGTTTCCGCCCATGTAGCGCACAATGGCGCAGTCGTTATGCGAACTCAGTGTATGGGACACATTAAGAAAATCACAGTGTCACTGTTCATGAGCAGAGATCTTAAAATGGCAATGTTGAAAATTTGGTGACAGAATTCCTAAAAATTACTGTTTTACGAGTGTGCGTTGCATTGTGTTCCCACTATCAGAGGGTTTCATGACTTTTCAATATTTCCACTCCAGATTTCCAACATTGCCATTTTTCCACACCTCCTTATGAGCAGTACAGCTGACATTTTTCATCCTGCCCAAAACGTGTTTCCGCCATATAGCGCACAATGGCGCAGTCGGTGTGCAAACTCAATGTATGGGACACATTAACAAAACCACAGTGACGCTGTTCATGAGCAGAGGTCTTAAAACGGCTATGTTGAAAATTTGGTGAAAATGCCTAAAATGACTTTTACTAGCGTATGCTGACAGTTCCTCTGCATGCTCGTAAGTTTGCAAATTTAATATTTTCACTCTAGATTTTCAACATGTGCATTTTATTAAACTTCCTTATGAACAGTACAGCTGCAATTTTTCATATGTCACCCAAAATGTGTTATCGCATATGGCGCGCACAATGGTGCTGTTGGTGTCACGAAAGCAATGTTTAGGACAGATTAAGAAAATCACAGTTACACTGTTCATGAGCAGAGGTCTTAAAATGGCTATGTTGAAAATTTGTGACAAAAGTCCATAAAATGACTGTGTTACGAGTGAGCCTTGTGCAGTTTCCACGCATCCTCGTTAGTTCATGACTTTGTAATATTTTCAGTCAGATTTTCACTAGTGCCATTTTTCAACACTTCCTTATGAACAGTACAGCTGCCATTTTTCACAACATGGCCGAAGTGTGTTTTCACACTTTCAGTGCAGAGATGCGTGGTCACTGTGGGAAATCATTGTTCGGCACAGATAAAGAAAATCACAGTGACACTGTTCATGATCGGAGGCACCAAAATGCCCAAGTTGACAATCTGCTATAAAATATCCCCAACCTACTTATTTAACGGGTGTGCGTTGCACAGTTTCTATGTACGCTCGTGACTTCACCATTTTTTTAAATATTTTTACTACACATTTGCAACATAGCCATTTTTACACCTCCCCATGAAAGAGTACAGCTGTCATTTTTTACATCCTGTTCGGAATATTTTTGCACCTGTGGTGCTAAATCCCGTAGTCACTGTGCATAAGCAGCTTTCGGCTACCAAACTGATATTCCCCCTGTTCATGAGGTGGGGTCACAAAACAAACATGTTGAAAATTTGGAGTTAAAATACCAACGAATGCCTGAGGTATTAGGCTTTTCAACTAAATCGCCCAACCCTATGGAGAATGACAGGAATCAGGGGTGTGACTTGGGATTCTTGCCTGTCATTCCACACCCTGCAGTCACTGAGAGGCATCGAGGTATGCCTTGGACTCTTCAGCCCCAAACTTCACCCCATTCTCCTATATCGCACCCATCTCACCGTATTTCCTAATGAAATGGGGTGCGCATAAGGGCCAAAGACCCCAAGGAACACGTGACACTTGTCAGTCTCTGCAGAGTGGGGTGTGGTGAAATGGCATGGCCGTTATGCCTGACAACCCAAATGCACACCCCAATGCCTGTCACTCTCTGCAGAGTAGTGGTGGAGTTGGCTTCAGTTCAATACTTCACTGCCATTCCTATTACGCAGCTCTGTAACTTCTACACTACCACTGCCAATGCCAGTAAGCAAACATTCGGCATTGACAAATGCTTGTTTTTATAATATCTTACAACTTGGTGCATTAGTGAATATACAGTAAATAATAATTTCACAGGACCTCAAGGTGGCAAAGCAATGTGAGAGGGCAGTGGCGAGGGCCAGTAGAATGCTGGGATGTATTGGTAGGGGGATCATCAGCAGGAAGAGGGAGGTTATAATGCCATTGTACAAGCAGCTCGTGAGGCCACACCTTGAGTATGGAGTCCAGTTGTGGAGACCATACCTCAGGAAGGATGTGGATAGAGTAGAGAGGGTCCAGAGGAAAGCAACAAAAATGGTGAGGGGTCTTAAACAGCTGTCATATGAAGACAGGCTGAGGGACCTTAACATGTAGTCCTTGAAGCAAAGAAGGGAGAGAGGGGATGTGATTGAGACTTTCAAGTACCTCAGGGGTACAAACAGTGTACATGTGAGAGACATTTTCAAGATGACGAGGCACTCAAAAACTAGGGGTCACGATATGCAGATGGGGGGTAGGTTCAGAGGAAACATTAGAAAATTCTACTTCACAGAGAGGGTGGTAGACAGCTTGAACAAACTCCCAGAGGAGGTGGTAGGGACAAGGATAGTATCGGGATACAAAACAGCATGGGATAGACACAAGGGTCTTATCGACCGAGGAAGGGGGGGATGTTAACCAAGAAAGCTATCATCTTCGGTCTGGCTTTCAGTTAACAAAATTGGGCAGACTGGGTGGGCCTGGCGGTCCTTCTCTGCTGATGCATTCGATGTGTCTATGTTTCTATAAACGCCTAGTTCTCATATTCAATTATTGCATTCTAGGATGCCTGGTTATTCATATAGTGTAGGACGATTACTGGAGTGTGCGTGCTTTCATTTGGGGTTCCATGTCATAACAGTGATTGCTATTATGGCGAGTGTATATCGCCGAAAAGCAAATCAGCGATATAGACTCCCAGGTGAGCTGACATCAGGAAAAAGAAAAGTGTTTTTGGGGGTTGCCCCTCCTCTCTGAATAAGGATTCTCAACTCCAGGGGGTGCATGTTAGGCAGAGGCCAAATCCCTGCATCAAAAAAAATATTAAGTGCTGTAGCTGCAGGCAGTAGCAAAATCTTCCCACACCTGGTCCCGAACCCTGTACCTACTGCACCTGAGCTAGCCACCCACACCACCACACCACATGGCTAGCTCAGCAGCAGCAGACACTTAAGTCCCCCCAAACCCCTCCCCCTTCCCCTCTCTATCCCCCCTTTCTGTTGCCCTGTAGTACCCTCACATTCATGTAGGGTCGCTATCCTTCAAAGGTAGCCCAGGAGGAAAGCACTGAATATGAATTGCCGTTTTGATGGTCGCTCATATTCAGTTGCCATCCTCACTGGATACCTTCCTGGGGTAGGATTAATATGTGCTGTCTCTAAATACAAAGACTTTTTATCTGTAGGTATCTTTTTCAGACAACTGATATAAGGACTGATCAGATCTGGTTCCCTGAGATATGGGACACAAAACTTCAGTGTGAAAATAGTTTTAATCGAACTGGGATCTGACTCCTTCATCACATGGCTCACAGGTCAATGTGGAAAAATGAATTATTTATTTCATGGTTTTTGGTGAGCTTTTTAAAGTGGCTTTATTAATTTGGACGTGTTCTTCCATAACCTCATAGACTACTCTTGAAATAAGCTGTGGCAGGACATCATTGAAAGCTCTTAGAATCTAAGCGTAGGATAATTTGTATTTTCATTAACTTTGATGAAAATCTGCAACTGGCATAATGACAATGGCATAGCCATCAAAACTGTATAAAGACAGTGTGGTCAAATCTGCTTCATCATAACTGCACCAGACGGAAAAGCGAACAATAAAAATTACCGGTTGCATTTCGTCAACAACTTCTAGGCAGTGGTGTATTGCTAAATTTAGAAGTGTGGGGTCTCCACAAACCACACCCCACAACTCCCTCACAGGCTGGGGTTCTGGGGTCCGCCTTGCCCCCAGAAACTATCAGGTTTTAGATGCATTCTGGTGCATTCTGAGGGTAATTTTGATACTATTTGGCTACTTTTAAAGCCTTCTTTGACTTGTTACAAACAACCATCATCACTATCAAAATAACTAGCTTTTTATTTTCTTTAAAAAAACTGTCAAAATGAAAGCAAAAAAGATTCAGATTTAGCCACCCTTCAAACACTCAACTATGCACCACTTCTCTTGAGTATAATCAGTTATCACTGCAGCAGGCATTACACTTGTTACCTTATGACTAGAACAGAAGACTTTGCCACCACTCCCCCAAACACTGAGGAAAGTCTCCAGGGCCGGGGCTGCTCCCCATATCTGACTACTGCTGTACTAATTAAAGTACCACGCCAGCACTCTCAGGGAGAATACTAGGAGGAGTTATGATCAAGACACATTCACAAACACAAGAAACACAACATAACCTGTTTTCAGTTCTGACCAAGACCAAGACACATTCACGAATACAAGAAACACGCTGTAGTTTTAGCATACATGATACAACAACTTTAAACAGTGAAAAAACATTAAGTACAGGTTTATCAAATACAGTTACATGCATGAACACTTATCAGATGCTATTTTTAGTTCTGCTTTAAAAAGTGTATGGCATGCCATATTTTTAGTGTTAAGGGATTCCATTCCAGAGTTTGATTGCATAGAAGATGAGCGCTACATGCCCCATATTGGTAGTTACTCTCAGTTCTTTAAGTAGGTGCTTGGCATTAGACCTTTTTTTTTTTTTTTTTGTTCTTTGGTATCCAGGTAAGGTCCACTAGGCACAAATGCCTGTTTTCAGGGGTGACCCAGGAGCACTGGGGAGGTTAAGTGACTTGCTTAGAGTCACACAGTATGCAAGTGAAGGTTGTGGAAATTGATTCTAGAAATAGTACCCATTGTAAATAACATTTGTGACATGCTCATTACAATGAACCAACATGGTTGTGTGTTTAAGTTGCAGGTGTGGACTCGCGTTCCTGTTCCCCCTGTATTATTTCCTTGGTTAGTTGCCTGTAAATCTGGACTTTCACTATGAGACAGTCTCTGGGCTCTACTTTAAATGTTATCCTGGAAACACATGCAGAGTAATATCTAATGGATTCTCCAATAAACACTACAACAAGAAATACACAATTATCAATAACACATCAAAAACAACCTGCATAATGTGTGTGATGTTTCTCCTTTTTTTAAGTAAGTAAAAGTTTATTTCTTGAACACCCAATACCGGAGGCTCTGGGCGATTTACAAAGAGGTGCAACAGTTTACAACAATTTAGAACAATTAAAATCAGAGTCAGTTAGCATAATACAAATAATAAATAATAAGCAATAAACTATAATAAAACAACAACCCCTTAAACTTCAGAGGATATCAAATGCCTGTTTAAACAGGTGTGCCTTAAGGCCTCGCTTGAAAATCTCCACAGATGAAGCCTTCTTTAAAGTCCATGGTAGAGAGTACCAAAGGACTGGTCCTGCAATCTCAAAGGCTTGGTCTCCAGATGTCTTAAGCCGTGCTCTTGGACTCATCAGGAGGTTCTCTGTAGAGGAGGGGAGTGAGCGCTCTGGGCAGACAGGTGTCAGGAGGTCACTCAGCCAGGACCCAAGCTGTATAGGACCTTATAGGTGAGCTAGCCCACCTTGAAGGCAGTCCCCCATCTGACAGTCAGCCAGTGCAGTTTGTGCAAGACCGGGGTATATGTGCAGACCTTGAAAGGCCTGTCAACAACCTAGCAGCCACATTCAGCACCAGCTGCAGTCGACAGAGATTATCTCCACTGACCCCAAAGTATAGATCATTTCAGTAATCGAGCCTAGATGTAACAAAAGCATGACCAATGAGGAGAGGTCATCAGGTGGGATTAAGGGTTTAATTTTGGTGACGTCCCATAAGTGGTAGAAACCACTCTGGATGACGGAAGACACCTGAGCATCAAGTGTCTAACCATCATCAAGGATGATGCCCAGATTCCGCACCTTGATGGCTGTCACCAATGAGGTGGCACCAAGGAACAACCCTGTTCCTGCTCTGATGGTGACCACATCCTGCTGATGACCAGGCTCAATCACTAGTACCTCCACTTTGTCCAAGTTAAGCCTCAGCCAGTTAGAGGACATCCAGTCCTGGATCTCAGATATACATTTATTTTGCACCTCCACAGCGTCCGGTGTCCTGGGAGCAAAGGACATATACAGCTGGGGATCATCTGCATAGCAGTGAAAACCCAGACGGTAATACTAACATACTAAAATGCCAGCAGAATAGGCCTAATGGTCTTTCGTGTCTGCTCGTTTGGTCAGCTCCCACCCTGGGTGCTGACCTTGCTGTCCCCCTCACCTTCTCTGGCTTCTCCCTTCCCAGTTCCGGATATTCTTGCTGCATTGGATTTTGCTTCCTGAACCCTTCCCCTGTACCTGTCCCACCCCCTCTTGAACCCCTCCACTGTCTCTGCCTCCACCAGCCCCCTGGGTAGTGCATTCCATGGCTCCACCACCCTCTCAGTGAAGTAGCACCTCCTCCTTTCTCCCCTGAATCTTCCCCCCTCCAGCTTCCACCCATGCCCTCTAGTGGCCCCCTCCTCCTTCCTTCGAAGCACCCTCACTGTTCCTCCCCTATTTACCCTCTTCATGTACCTGAAGACCTCTATCATGTCCCCGGTCCCTTCTCTCTTCCAAAGTGTACATATTTAGCTCTTCGAGCCTCCTCATAGGTCCTGTCCCCAAGCCCCAAATCATTTTGGTTGCCCTCCTCTGGACCCTCTCCAGGAGGTTAATGTCCCTCTTTAAGTGTGGCCTCCAAAACTGCACGCAGTACTCCAGGTGCGGCCTCACCAAGCAGTTATACAGAGGGAGTATCACTTCCCTCCTTCTGAGGTGATCCCCTAGCGATGCATCCCAGCATCCTGTTGGCCTTGGCTGCTGCCCTCCTACAAGTCTCAGAGTTGTTCATCTTGACATCCACCACCACCCCCAGGTCCCTCTCAGCCATTGAGACTTGTAGTATTCCCCCCCCCCCCAGGGTGTACACTTGGCCTGGGTTTCTGGCCCCCAGGTGGAGTACCTTGCATTTCTCAGCTTCCACTTTCTAGACCATCTTTCCAGAGCCTCCAGGTCCCCCTGCAGGGCCACCCTCCCCTCCTCCCCATCCACCACTGCCCCCAGTTTCGAGTCATCTGCAAAGAGACTCATCTCACTCCTGATTCCTGTCCTTATGTCATATACATAGGCGTTGAACAGAAGGGGCCCAAGGACTGATCCCTGTGGGACCTCACTAATGACCCTCCTTGGGGAAGAGATTATCCCACCAACTACGACCCTCTGGGTCCGGTCCTGGAGCCAATTTGCTATCCATCGGATCATCTGGTTTCCCACCCCCATTTCTCCTAGTTTATCCAACAGGCCCCCGTGAGGAACAGAGTCAAATGCCTTGCTGAAGTCCAGAAAGAGGACATCCACTGGTCTACCCAGGTCCAAGGCACTTGTCACCCAGTCATAGAACTCCACCAGGTTTGTCTGACACGATTTCCCCAGGATGAATCCATGCTGTCTATCGTCCAGGCACCCTGACTTATCCAGGGCCCCCTAGCCACCCTTGACAATGCCCTCCATCACCTTGCCCACCACTGATGTCAGGCTGACAGGCCTGTAGTTCTCTGCCACCTCCCTTGATCCCCCTTGTGGATAGGCACTACATCGCCACCTTCCAGTCTTGGGGCACCCACCCTGTCCTCAGAGAGATGAAAGCTCTGCCAGGGGTTTCGCCAGGACATCTGCAAGTTCCTTCAGCACTCTAGGATGTAATTTATCCGGCCCGGTGCTTTCTCCGTCTTAGAGGAGCTGAGGGCTTCCTCACTCTCTCTGCTGTGATTTCACTTCCAGTACCTCTTCTCCCTGCTTAGCAATCCCTCACCTGCCAGTGATGCCCCCCTCTCCCAGACCTGCCGATTGGTAAGGGTCCCCCCTCCTCATTATCTCTGTCTCCTCCCATGTATGATGCAGCATCCCCATTTTCCCTGGTGAAAACTGAGGTGAAGTACTCATTTAGTACCTCAGCCTGCTCCTCTGGGTCTTGTGCCCATCTCTCCCCTGATTTAATCCTGCTAATCTGCCCCTTCACCCTTCGGCTTTCCCCAATGTATCTAAAGAACCCCTTTTTCCTCTCCTAATTTCCCTGGCCAGGTTCTGCTCCTTCCTTGCCTTAGCCACCCTCACCACTCTAGTGGCCCTTCTAGCCAACAGCTCATACTCCCCTCGATCCCTTTCACTCCTTGAGCACTTGAATTTCTTATAGGCTGCTTTCTTTCCCTGCACCACCTCCTGGACCTCCCTGGTCCACCAACAGGGTTTTTGGGCCCTACCGCATTTTCGTCTTACTCTTGCACAGGTGCTGGTCATCCTGCACCCCTCTCCTGATGATTTCCCACCTACTATCAGCGTCCATGTCTGACCCAATCCCATCCAAATGCTCCTTAAGGATCCTTCCCATTTCCTTAAAATCCACCCCCCTGAAGTCGGTTACTTCCGTCTTTGTGCAGCCTTCTACCCCTCCTAGGTCCAGGCAGAACCAGATTGTGGCATGGTCACTCCCCGCCAATGGGTCCCTTACCTCCAGGCCCCCAATCTGGTCACTGTCTGCCAGGACCACATCCAGTACCCGTGCCTCCCTGGTCGGTTCCCTCACCTGCTGAGTTAGGAACGCCTTGAAAAACATCCAACAACCTCCGCTCCTGGCAGAGGGATGTCATAGTCTCCCAGTCTGTTCCTGGCATGTTTAAGTCCCCAACACCACCACCTTTCCTCTGCCCAGTCTGCAGTGTCTCCTAACATCTGCCACCAGACTGTCCTCCAGCTCCTCCGCCAGGGCAGGGGTCTATACACCACTCCTATTTTTACTCTCTTGCCCCCCTTGTTATCAAGGTGACCCAATCGCCTCCACGGTTCCTTCGCCTCCTCAACTCCCCTATGCCAATGCAGTTTTTTACTATCATTGCTACCCCTCCTCCCCTTCCCTCCCCCCTGTCCTTCCTGAACATAGTGTAACCCTTCAGGTTCAGGTCCCAGTCATGTCTTGCAGTGGCCCAAGTCTCAGTGACCGCTGCCACATCCACTGCTCCCTCAGTTAACATCGCCTGGAGCTCAGGCATTTTATTGCCCAAGCTCCTGGCATTTAGCAGGACTACCTTCCACCCTTTCCCTATAGTTTCATTTCCCCTGCTCGTGTTCCCTTGGGGATTCTGTTTTCTCCTGGTCTGCACTTTGCCAGTTGGTCTTTTCCTGCAATCCTCCTGGTCCCCAGGGGGGTGGAGACAGAGTCCCTTCTTTATCGGCATCCCCTTGACTGCCTTTTCTCCCATCCCACCCCCCTTCACAAGTTTAAACCCCACTTTTCACCAACGAACTCCTCCATTTTCAACTTAAGGATTCCCTTCCCCTCCAAATTGAGATGTAGTCTATCTCTAGCATACAGCTCCTTATCCTCCCAGGTCTCCCCCCAATCCCCCATCAACCCATACCCTCTGGCCTCACACCACTCCCTGAGCCACTGGTTTATCTCCCTAATTTTTCTTTTGTGTTCCCCACTAGCCCTTGGCACTGGCAGGATTTCTGAGAAGGAAACTGTGCATCCTATGTCATGACAGACCCTGGCGAGCTCCCTGAATCTTGCCTGTATCTCTAGGCTCGCTATTTCCTCAATGTCATTTTAGCCCAGGTGGACCAGTATGTCTGGGGAACCCCCACAGTTCCTTGCCAGCTGATATACCTCGTGCTTAGCCTCTGTGCACCGTTAGTCCAGGGAAGCATCTTGTTCTAACTGGCCAGGCTTCTCCTCCCTATCCCATTTGATACCCCTGATTATAGAATCCCCAGCAGAGCACTCTGACCACCCTTTCCTCCATTCCCCTTCCATGTCCTCATCCTTTCTACGCGCCCCCCACCCAGCTGGCTCCTTGTTACTCCCCCTATCTGGGTGCCACATGCCACCGTTCCTTATTTACCATGGCCACCCTCCCTCCAATCCTATGCCTCTCCTCCTCCTGAGTATCCTTCTGTACCTTGTTAATTCCCCCCTCACTGCTCGCAACTGGTCCTTCTCCCCCATCTGCTAAACTAGCCTGGCTCATCCTCCCTTCCTTCCTGTCTCCATTTAGTTCCTCCTTGCTCATCGTGCTCCCCTGGCCTAACCCTCAGCTCTCTTTACTGAATCATCCTTGTACTTCTGGTCCTTCTTTACCTTTCCTCCCAACTGGTCCTTCTCCTTGCGCTTTCCTCCCTCTTCCCCCTGCTCCGATTTACTACTCCCCCCATTCTCCTGCATTCCAGGTCCCCCCCTGTTCTTCCTGCTATCTGGCCCCTGCCTCCTGCCCCACACCCTTTCCTCGTCTCAACCACCTCTGTCGTGGCTACATCTCCCCCCCATCCTTGAGCAGAAGAAGAGAATTGAAGCGGTTACTAAGTATAAGGTCTGATTCACCTCCCTGCCTTGCTTCCTTCTGTCCAGCACTGGCTATCCGCCTACTTCCCTGAGAATGTTGTCCCTCCGTCCACCCTTTGTGAGGGTCCCCAGTTACCTGCCTGCTTCCTTGGTAGTGTCCTTTTGGGCCCCCTCTGCCAGGGTCCCTATGTGACCCCTGAGTATTCTCCTGCACTCCTTTCCCTATACCCCTCCCCAGTGCTTGGTGCAACCCTGTGGGAGATTTCCAGCCCCTTCCCCAACCATACCACCCCCTTCCCCAGCTTTCTCCTCATCCCCAACCTCCTCCCTGTTGTGCCAGCTGGTAGCACACTGGGCAACCACCAAACTTCCAAGCCCAGTCCAGTATCATGGCTGCTCCAAACCCCTGTCACCCCCACCACCTCCCAAAGATGCGGCCCTAGTGATGTGTGGTTCCATCCCTTTCAAATAGTTTTCCTTGGGTGAGCCACCAGGTTCCCCATTCCAAGATACCCCTACTGCCTAATCAGGTCACCCACTAATCCTAGAGACAGTCCCACTGTACACCAGTAACTCTGTTACTAGGTGCAGTACAACACATTAAACATGTAAGGAAAATGAACAACTCCTAAGCTCCTCTCTCCCGGCCTTTAAATCCAACCCCACTGGCTAGAACTACATGAGCTGCACCAGCAGCCTTTTCCTCAATTGCAGGGCAGGTCTTCCCTATAAATTTGCAGACTTCTGGGGGGAGGGTGGGTGGGGAGGGGTGGGTCTTGGGCAGACACCTGACAAGAGAGAGTGTATCAGCCCTGTGTCTCCCCTCCAAGCCCTGCAGCTAAAGAACCATCTCCAAGCAAATCCCACCAAACAGGTTTTAAATCAGAAGAAATAGGCCTCTACCAGCGCAGCCTGTTACCAAGTGAAACATCCACAAAAAGAGCCCCACTTACAGCCACTAAATCAGTTTACAAACATCCAGGATCCCCCAGAACAATATCCTGCTAGCCCCTTAGAAGCAAGAAAGAAAAGAGCTAACCTACCAAGTAATATCCACAAGAACCCTGTGAAACAGCAGCAGCTACTGTTCTGGAACACAACTGATCCTGCCCCCTTCCAGTTCTTCTGAGAAGACAAAGCAGCTAGCACCTCAACCTGATTCAGCCCTGCCTCCACCAATTGGCTGAGTGAGACCTGGCCAGACCATTAACACCCTCCCCACTATGAACTAACCTTTACAGCTAATGGAGTCAGCACAAGGAATCAAAATTCAAGTCAAAGCCCCAAACTATGTTTGCTGCCAAAGGAAACAGGTCTCCAATTTAATCAGCTTCACTAACACCAAATCAAACTAGGCTTGAAATTAACAGATATAGGTCTCCAATTCAAATAACCATCTCCAAGCAAATCCCACCAAACAGGTTTTAAATCAGAAGAAATAGGCCTCTACCAGCGCAGCCTGTTACCAAGTGAAACATCCACAAAAAGAGCCCCACTTACAGCCACTAAATCAGTTTACAAACATCCAGGATCCCCCAGAACAATACCCTGCTAGCCCCTTAGAAGCAAGAAAGAAAAGAGCTAACCTACCAAGTAATATCTACAAGAACCCTGTGAAAACAGCAGCAGCTACTGTCCTGGAACACAACTGATCCTGCCCCCTTCCAGTTCTTTCTGAGCTAATGCCTAATGTCTAATGATATCCACCAGGTGCAGCATGTACACCCCAAACAACATAGGCAACAAGACTGAGCCCTGAGGAACTCTTCGGGTCAGGAGGATAAATTGTCCATGACTACTCATTGCATCCTGCATGTCAAAAAGGACTCAAATCAGCTGATGACCTTGCCAGTGAGCCCACAAAGCTCTCCAGGGTGATCAAGCAGCACTATGTGGTCTACGGTGTCAAATGATGAGGAGAGATCTAGGAGAATGAGAACTGACCATTCTCCTCTGTCTCTCACCCTGATGAGATCATTTTATACCCTGACTAATGGAGTTTCAGTGCTATGCCTTCTCTTAAATCTGGACAGGAGTGGCTTGTAGATGCATATAGGGGCCCTATGAGTTGAGTGGCAGCTTTCATTTCCCTCTAATATTGGGTAAAGTTACAAAAAATGGCATTGCAAAACTGCCCCATAGACTTGTATGGGGCAAGCCCCTGCACTCTCCCTGCTAAAATGCCACAAAACTTCTGAGCGTGGGTTGGAGTGGACAAACCTGGAAGTTGGAAGGGATCAGCTGGTCATGGCTTTGGAGGCAGGTATGATCCCTTCACAAACTTAATAGACACTGTTAAAAATGTTACTTTTACTTGCAATCAGCTAACGCTGTCATAAGGTATTGGGCTATGAAGCCCAATACCTTGAGACAGTAGGTCGGAACATCACTTTAATTACAAAAGTGGAAGTGTGGAAGTAGAGGTTCAAGAGCTACCTATGTTCAGCAAGTAAACTGACTAAAAATATTCAAAGTACCTCATTTGTCCTGGAGTTTAATTTTTATTTTAATCGTGTACACTAAACAAAATTAGTGTTTAGCATATTTCCCTCAGTTAGTAGGTCCTCCCCCTTAACGGCCCATAACTCTGATACTAGGCCCTATAAAGCCTTCCACTCTAGGCAGGGCCAGTCCTATAGGCAAACAGCAACAACCTGGACAGGTGTATCAAACACAACTTCCACTCACAGCTCATAGACTCCGGGGGTATGTTAATGTAAATGTTTGTTACATCGAATAACTCCCTTTTCAGATGAACTTCTGTCTTTCATCACACAGTACCATCCTTCCTCGCTTTCATCTGTTAGTAATTATAAATAAGCTCCTTCAGGGACATTATAAAATATTATTTGCTTTTCATGTGGAGTGTGATGGGGGCTGTCTATGTCAACTGAACCAAGTTCTTCTTCGTTTAAATTTTGTTATTTTTTTATTGTCTGTGAGTGAATTTTATTGCTTGTGAAAGATGCTGGATTGACAGCACTGAAACCTGAAGTCCTCTATTTATCCACATGGCAGGTACAGCACAGGTGATGACAATGTTAGCTTCTCCACACTGTCCCACCAGTGTGCCTCAAATCTGCCAAGGAGTGACCACCACCTAGCTGACAGGATAATTCAGTCTTCATGCCCCCATTCACTCCTTGGCCATTCATGTGAGACTGCCAATAAGGGTGCCAGTTAGTGGCAGTTGTGTTTGTGGTTTTGTGATGAGGACACCTGCCCATTGGAAACTTGACTGAGACCACCACAACTCATTTCACATAGGCCACTGAACATCCCCCAGGTGATAATGGCTTTTGACCACTACCGATCTGTGTTGGATTTGAACCCATGATTTAAAGATGAAAGGCTCGTTAACCTGCTTCTAATCCTCTGGGGCATCCAGTCCCCCCAACAATTCCTATGCTCTGGGCTCACTCCCTCTTCACATTTTCCTGGGCCACCATTAACCCATTAGAGCAAGAAAGAAATATACTGGGAGGGTTTAAACCTGATATTCAATGTGGGAGAATAGCTCCTCCCACATCCAGTTCAAAAATCTGCCTCTCCCAGCAGCCCAGCGCTTAGCATATTTTGCTAAAAAGGGAGGGTCTTCTTTTATTTCTGGCAAGTTTGGGGGCATTCTATGGCAGGGAATACCTGCATGCTTAGGATCTGTCCCAACTCTGCCATGAAGGATGGGATACTGGTCATATCAAGTGAGATAGAAGCTTGGGGGATTAAAACTTAAGGATATGGTTTGGGGAAGCATCTAGTGCAGGGGGTCACCAATGGCAGGAGTTAGATGCATGGGTTCACCAAGAAATGAACAGCTGAACTGGGTATCACAAGAATAACAGACCACCAGTTGGAGCAAGGCTGCAAAGAAGGACACTTTTAGCTTGAATGCTGGGCATATAAGAATAACACCCAGCACAACGGACAAGTTGGAGAGCCTAATGTACTGTCCTTATTGTAAGTCTAGGATTTAGAGGTTCTTGGAGAGATGTAGTTAGGAAAGGAAATGGATGGGGCACCAAGAAGGAGGAATTTTGACTAGTACAGTGTGATAATGTATGTCTGACAGGAAAGTGGGTAGATGGCTCTCTTTTTAGAGGAGTATGTTACTGTGAAGAGCAAGAAGCATATCAGAGGGACAAGCAGTTCTTTGTAGATACTAAATTTCAAAAGGGGAATTCCAGAGGCATTACCTACTATTAAAGCAGCAATGCAATGAAAAAAGCTATTCCAAAAAAACAAATTTTCTGTTATGGTTATAAAAAATATTGGGAAAACTGTTGATTTAAGTTTTCTGGATGCTTCCTATGCTGTGTACTATACATTTGCTTTTTTATCTAGACTCTTCTCCTCCTTGGATCCTCAGTATTATGTCTATGCAAAAATGAGGTGGTCATCTTTTTTTCTTGAGAAATAATTACTTTAAAACATTCATTAAATTCTTAAATGATAATGAAAGCTAAAAATTCCACCACCAAAATAAACTGGAAGACATCTGGAACCATTTAGGAGAAAAAAGTAGGATCAAATTTTAACCCATTTCATTGCACTGCTGCTTTAAGCTTCTATGAATATTTGAGAAACCATTGCTAATAATAATCTTTGGTATTTCCATTGTAAATTTAAAACTAATAGTAAGTAAGTAGTAATTGTATTCATGACAACATGAAGTAAGTAAAAAAATCCCATTGAGCTTATGCTCCTTTACAAGGGATACCTTATGTATAAAAGCCTGGTTGCAGTAAAATTAAAAAAAATAACAACATCATAACAAGTATATTACATAATACATTACACTACTGTATTTACAAACATTTCAATAAAGAAATGTCTGGTTTAAATGCTAGACATACTGTATGATGAAGCATTTCAACCTTGAAGCAATAGTTGAACACGTATACTCAGTCAATAAACATTAAATCATTTAATGTAAATAATAAACCACATTTTCCAGTTTTGTTATACTAGTGCCCATTGACACTGGAGATGCATGCCAAAATTTATGTCTATGTTTGCAATCACAGAGAAGTTACAAACATTCACATTAATCCTGCCTCTAATCATTCTTACTTGCTAAAATCTGAACTGGACAAAATTCTGCAGATAGCCCCAGGAAAAAAATATGGGCAGGTGGTAATCACTTTAAGACTGTCCAAAATCTGGAATAGTTTTCCATCTGAAATAACCTGTGCTTCAAACTTAAGCATGTCCAAATTAAAAATTAAGCACCATTTTACCTTTCGTGCACTTCTCCAAAGTGAAATGTTACTAATCCTAATTCTTTATTCATGCATATTGTCATACTGTTTACTGTTGTACTGCCATTTTTCTGTTGCATATATTGCTGTGAGTTTTACTGTTGTGTAATTTATGTTATCCTGTCCTATTTCTCCTTACCCACTCTCTACCTCTATTCCTCCTTACAGGTTACATCTGTAAACAAGACTTGTATGATTCTGTGCATTGCTTATCTGGTAAAATTATTTAAATGAATAAACAAACCAATATTTTTTAGAATGTTTTCACAAAATTTCACATATAATTACATAGTGAAATTGTGAATTCTTGCAACTTAAAAAATTCTAAACCAAATCTCTCCATATTTAGTAGACTCTATGAACCTTGCAAAAATGTTATGCATGCTTATGTGTGCATATCTAGCTCCACAGGTGGCTGAGTTATAAGCAGATAAATATTTTCACAAAATTTTCCCCCCAAATACTGACATGTTAGACTCTGAGACCCGACCTCCTGTAATAAGATGTACCTCCTAAATTGCCTTGTATGTATCTTGTAAGTTCTGTACTCTCCCGGGTCATTCCTGAAAATAGGCATATTACTTGTCTAGTGTACCTACCCGGTAAACAAAAGCTAAAATAAATAAATAAATAAATAAATATTTTAAATGACTTACTTACAGTAAATGGCATGTTCTTAGGACACCTAACAGCAAGCAATACTGTAAATGTCATGTCTCTATCTGAAGAGATGGCTAAGTTAAGATCAAATAAACATATGTCAAAAATTCAACAACATTGCACAAAATTATGTTGAATTCCATGGAATTCCATAGAATTTCATGGAAATTGGTAATTTTCTAATTATGCACTTCAAATCTGCACAGCCAAAGTCTTAGGACAACTCCACTCTAAAAATCATTAATTGCAACATGGGGTAGAGATCTAGTCCAAGACGTGCCTTTTTGCAGATGATAGTGAAAAGTGTTTCAAAATTATGAAGGCAGATCAAGTAAGGTTAAAAAAGTGGTCAACAGTATGGCAATTAAAATGTAATTCCATGAAGTGCAAGGTGATACACATAAGTGTAAAAACATCCTAAAATTGAAAACAGATTGCAGGAGGTAGTAATGGAAAGCATCAGCGCAGAAGAGCACTTATGAGTAATCATTTCAGGCAGTCTGAAGGCATCAGCAAAGTGCAATAGGGTGGTGGGTAGGACAAATGGTATGTTTGGGTGCACAGGGTGGTGGACTGCAAGCAAGAGAAAAAAGGTGCTGCTGCTGCCACACACTATATAGGTCACTGGTTTATTCTCACCGGGAGTACTGTGTGCAGTTTATGAGTCTGTGTTTAAAGACAGACAAGGACAAAGTGGAGGCAGTATGTAGGAGATTAGCCAAGATGCTCCAGGGATAGCAGGAAAGGATATATAAGAGGAGGTTGGCAGGTCTAAACATGTATATCCTTGGGGTAAGAAGGGAGAGAGGAGACAAAATTGAAACCTACAAATGCATCCACAGGGTAAATAAAGTAGACAGGAACACAAACACTAGGGCAACTCTGTGATGTTGGCAAGGGGGGGGGGCAAATTTAAAAGCTATACCAGGAAGTACTTTTTCATGGAGAGGATGGTGGGAGGGTTGGAATAGGCTGCCATAGGAAATTATCTGTGCAAAATCAGTAGTTGGATTCCACCGTGGTTCTGCCCCCATGGGTTTCTATTCCCTGGTGCGTAATGTTACCCCTCTCTTCTTATTTGCCCATTTAACTACTGTGAGAATACTCCACACAGCCTATTATTCTAAAGGGCTGCAACTAATATTCTTCCTCTTCCTTCCTCAATTCTTCTCCAGAGCATTATCAAAAGTTATTTCTCCAGTATCACACCTTCCTCGACCTCCTCCTGTACGACCTTCAAGGCCGCTGCCCACATTATTATACCCTCTTTCAGCACACTGCTGGGCCGACCTCCTCCCATGTGCTTTTACACTCCTTGTGATTGCTGACTTCCTGATCAGTTACTTCTTCTCATACTTGCCCTTCTCATTTTATACTTTTCTTCACATACTCCCCTCTAAATTGTCAGGTCCAGGCTGCAGCTATAAGCACCTTGTAAAATGGAGGCCTGTACCACTACAGCACTGTTCATATGTTTAATAATCTTTAGGTTTCCCACCTTATCCAACACTGATCTTGATGGCAAGGTTACATCATCCCCCTCTATCATAGATAGTAACCGCCTATGTGTTTATGGGATCCTTTATGCCCCCACTTTGCCTTGATTCTACTGGTTAAAATAAGCCTTTGGACATTCCCCCCTTCACAGGTGGCCAAGTGCAGACCACCCCTCATGACTAACCCCACTCTCTAACCTCCCGAGGATTTTCTTTGCTCAAGAAAGATGTAACCCAAGATGCACTCAGCGAAGGTTGCGACACCACAACAGTAAACTACTAAAGGAATACCTGCTTAGGCTTACATTTCTGTTGCTACTACTCACAGGTAATATCCATCCTAACCTGGGGCTCACACAGACATTATGCAGCCCCATGAGAAAGCTGGGTCACTCAAAATGTCATCCCTCAACAATTGTAGCCTCCTACCTAAACTAAACCATTTGAAGGTATGCATCATCCAACACAACCCTGATATCCTCTCTATTGCTGAAACATGGCTCTCCCTGAAAATACTGGACATGTTCATCTCTATTTCAGGCTACTCAATCTTCCAGCAGGATTGGCTATCAAAAAGAGGAGGAGGGCTGGCCCATCAGCACAGTGTTTGGATTTCTGCTTGCTACGCTGGTGACCCGGGTTTGGGAATGGACCCAGGTCATCGGAGGGTTGCCCGTGGGGGAGAAGGATGGAGTGTCCCGAGGACTGCTGTCCTTCTCTGAGGGGATGGTGAGGAGTATGACTAGTGCTTGATGGACCCCTGGTGGAAGCTGGGGGTACCACAGCAACCGGCATCAAAACATTCCAGGGAGGTGGATGCTGGACACCATTGTACGTCTCCACCCCCAGAAAAAACAAGAAAAACACTTCAGCTGCTGGCTGCCCAATTAGCCTCCAGGCCAGTCCTCTGACCTATCCCATCACTTGCGGCACTGTTGGGGAATCAGTGCCACAACCCCACCCTGGGGGATAAGACAAGGGTTTTGGAGGGTTGCTCCAATTTGGAGGTGGAAGCTGAGGTCCATGACTGGGCTGAGGTTCTGGGCAGCTGGAAGCAGGGGACAAAAAGTATGAATAAATAAAAAAAAGAGGAGGAGGATGTGCAATTTAGATTAGAGATGGCCTCCAGGGCCTCAACCTACTGCTGCCCACTACTGATGGCAATGTTCAAACACTTACTATCAAAGTGCTACTAGAAGCACAAAATAAAACCGTCACTGTGTTATTGGTCTATATTCCTCCCAGACAGATGACTACTGTCTTTGACTGTCTCCTGCACTGCCCGGGTAGCCTAAGTCCCAACTCTGAAATACTAGTGCTTGGGGACGTCAGCACCAATTGGCTTTCCCCGTATGCCAGCCATTTCAGAGACACAATCTCCACCTTTCACCTCACACAGCTTGTTGAGTCTCCCACAAGGATTAACTATAAGATAGGATTGGGAAGTCTACTGGACTAGGTCCTCTCCAACCACCCTAACTGTATCTCCAGTATCACAGTACTCACGGATAATTTAAGCGACCACTCCCCCATTCTATTCTGTTGGGCCAATAAATTCTCCAAGCCCCACCCTCAAATAATTTCCTTTAGGGTCCTCACCCAGGGACATTCTTATCTCCTGAGATCTGACCTCCAACGCTTGAACTGGTCCTCTGTCTTCTCTGCCTTTGATGCCAATACTTCCCTTAAACAATTCATACATCAATTCAACGTGGTATGTGACAAACACACTCCCTACCGAACTTGTAAAATCAAAGGCCATGATAATCCCTGGATCTCCCCAGATCTTCTCGAGCTCCTAAAAAACAGGGACCTTCTGTGGCACAGGATCAGGGCCACAGGGAAACAGGCCAATGTTCAGAAGTATAAACAAGCAAGAAACAAATGCACCAGAGCTATCCGCTTGGCAAAAAGTAACTACTTCAAAGAAGCCCTGTCCCATACATGGAATAATGGCAGAAAGTTTTGGAACAACCTCAAAGAAGTTACTGGCAAAGCCTCTAAAATGCCCCCCTCAATGCTGAGCACCAATGGCAAACCAACAACTGACCCACGTGTCATTGCTAACACTCTTAATTATGCATTTACTGACCTGATTAGCATCCTCCCTCCTAACTACTACTGCTTGCCTTGCAACTCTGATTCCACAGGTTATGCTGCTCTTCCCTCCTCTCACCCATCATTTTATTTCAGGGTCATCTCAGCCCCTGAAGCCAGGAAATACCTCCTTAAGGTCCTAGGTAAATCTAGATATATTGGCGATTCTCTGGACCTCAAACTTGTTGCGCTCACCCTTGATGAGATCCTTACATTCTTAACTCATATATTCAACCTTTCACATAGGCACTCTCAACTCCTGAAGGTGTGGAAGGCAGCTACAGTGACACCAGTGCACAAGAGTAGTGACTATGCTGTAAATGGGAACTACCGACCGATATCCATCCTCCCTCCACTCTCTAAAGCCTTGGAAAGGATAGTGGCTGACCAACTAATGGAATACCTAGAAAAATATCAACTGCAAAGCAAAGAGCAACATGGTTTTAGGAGTAGGCATAGCACCACAGCAGCCTTACTTGAGTTTACTGGCTTTATCCATCACTCCTTTGATCAAGGACACCGTGTTGGTACAGCATTTATAGACTTAACCAAGACTTTTGACACAGTGCACCATGCCCTCTTGGTTGAACAACTCTCTGTCTCTGGACTCTCACTTGATGTGGTAGAGTGGTTCAATAGTTACCTGTGCAATTACACACAGCAGGTGAAGATTGGGAACATTCTTTCTGATAGTAGACCTGTTTGTTCTGGAGTCCCCCCAAGGCTCCATCCTTGGACCCCTCTTACTTAGTGTCTCTCTTAACAAACTCCCTCTTGCCTGCCAGGACTGTATTCTGCTGTATGCAGATGATGCTGTCATCTTCTCCAGTGACCCTGACCCTAAATCTTTGGAGAGGTGGCTCCAGAAAAACTTTACAGATGTTGAAACCTGGTTCAAAAGGCATAAACTCATAATGAACTACAAAAAGAGGAAAACAATGTTACTCTCCAACCCACAAAACAGACATAGCTCCTACTCCCTAACAATCACCAATGAAGTGGGCTCTCCACTGGAACTGATTCAGCACTTTAAGTACCTGGGGGGTCACGGTCGACAGTGCCTTGTCTTATGCTGTCCATACTGACAATGCCACCAAGGCTGTCAACTTGCTTATTGGGCTCCTATACAGACACAGAATTTGTCTGACCCTGGATGCCCTTAACTTAGTCATTTATAGCTCTGTGGTATCACTCATAGACTATGGTCTTGTCATCTATGGTTCAGCCATGGAAACATCCCTCCACCGCATCACTGTAGCACTTAGCAAAGCCTGCCAACTCCAAACTGGCTCCACCTGACTGACTCATGCCTGCGACATGCATGACCAGGCTGACTGACTCCCACTTAAGGGCAGGCTAATGTAGCAAACATGTCTGCTAACAAAAAAGTGGCCTTAACATGTTGCTCCCTGGTGTTCAGGAACTCCTTACCCCATTCTTAAATCCCTGACACACCAGAAGCTCTGTTAGCCAGGCTTTCAAAGTTCCCTGCTGCCGTACCTCCCAAGGGCAAAGATCCTTCACTCATTGGGCACCTCTCTGGTTTAATTCACTTCACACTGGTATCTCCTCGGCACCCAAACTGGGCTCTTTTAAGAGGCTACTCAGAAAGCATCTTCTTGCTTCAGCCAGCTGTGACTGCTTCCATTAGGAGGCATCAATAGTCTGACCCACTATTCTTGGGCCTATTTGCCTCTCTTACCCCTACCCCTGCCTCTCACCCCTTCCCCCTTTCCCCCTGTCTCCACACCCTATTTTCTCTCTCTCTCTCTCTCCTCACCTTGTCTAGTCTCTCTGGGCCACATTCTCCCCCCAGGCCCTCCCTCCCTGCCTCCTGAACCCTTTTCTTCCAACCACTTCTCCTCTCAACATCCCTCTAGACTGCTCCCTTGGCTCTTCCCTCTGTTACCTGACTTGTGAATCTCTAACTACACCTTTGATCTATAGGTCGCCCCCTCATCCTCTACCACCTGTAACTCACCATCGACTGAGTCTTCTGGGCTGCAACTCTCTAATGCTATCTGACCCTTGATCTTACTCTCAGGATCCACTGTTTCTCCACTTACCCACCCTCGACTTGGCCTCTGGGCTGCAACCCTCAAATGCTATCTGATCTCTGATTCTACTCTTTGGGTCCTCCTCCTCCTCTCCTCTGTCTCCTGCTTTGACTCTGTCCTGCTCCTATGTCACTCAATAATTGTTTCTTCATTTTCATTCTTATTCTTAGTGCACCCATGGCATACATTGTACAATGCCTTTCATGGACAGCTTGCATGACCCATTGTGCCTTCTGTCAGCCACCTCAGATATACCTGTACCAGGTTACAGTTCATGTACCTTATGGATTTTGTTTTATGCTCACAATTGTCTGTCTGTATAAGCCTCCAGCCGTGATTGTATATACTGTTATCTGTATATTGTAATTTTTTGTATCCTACCTGTATTGTTTGCCCTCCTGTACAAAAATTCCTCTGACGTGGAACCTATGTAAAGAGCTTTTAAGCTCAAAGGTGTTAATCCAAGATAACTTAAAAATAAATAAATAAATGTGGGACAGATACAAGGGTTTGGTAAAAGCCACACTAGAAAAGGGGTGGGGTGGGGGGAGAGTGAAGAGCCTCTAGGGTTTTCTGATTCTGTATTAGTTAGACTGGAATATACAGACATTATCGGCCTACCAACAGACAGATTCTATTACATCCTCCAGCTGTGCAGCTGCTTCTGTTGGGTAACAGACAAGACTGAGATCTTCAGCTGTTCTAATGCTGCAGTCATGAAGGTCGAGCTTCCGGAATATTAGCTTCTAAACATTAGCAAGAAAGGATGATTCCCAAACTTCCAAGGGTTATTTATCAAGAATTCAGGTGAATTTTGGGTCTGCAATAGGACAGTCCAAAATGAAAGACACTTTTAAATACCAAAAAGCACACATTTGATAATAGCTTCCATCAGTTTATTGCCACTTCATTCAGGTAAACAGGCCACCTTAAAACTTCAATAGTTTGTGTATCAATTATACTTTTTCAAACAGAGTGGATGTATATGATAAATATCAGAATAGTATACATAAGTGTATTTCATAACAAGCCAAGTATTACCCCTAAAACATAGATCTAACAATCTCTTGTGAATCACAAAAGTTCATTATGTGGCAATTGAACAAGAAGGCCCCAAATACCCACACCATTTAAAAAAAATTACCTACAGGTTTCAAAAAGAAGTATTTCCCAAAACGTGCTCAGGTGCTCAGAAGTCTTCAAAATCTCCAAAATCCAGCTCTGTGCCAGAGAAGCATGCTGTCTCAGTGCTGACCAGCCACTCCTTATAAATAATTTGCTGCCTCAAAGCATCGGCATGTTATGACATGCTATACAGTGACATCATCACGCCGAGCACTTGAGAATGAGCACCATCACTCTCAGATAGCAAGTCCCAAGCATACAGGGCTCCTAGAGGCCCAAGCTGACCCCAGCCTTCAAAATTCTGTTGTCATACATGTCAAACATTATAGCCAGGTTGCAATTTAAAACTAATTTAAACCTTTAAACTAGAAATAGATAGAAGCTGTAAAAAGACATTTACAATCCATTTAAATGTTTCCGCCACAAGACCATAAAGGCTTGGTGATGTCAGGCTACAAATAAGTGAACATTATGAACTGAAGTGTACACGGTTCCCCCACTTCCAATACCCAGACAGGGCCACAGGCATAACAAAGTATTCAAAGCATAGAAAAATTATTATATAGGCAGTTCAAAAGGACAGATTGTGGATATCATTCATAAAAAAAAGTCATAATGCTCTGACCAACAAAAACACAAAATGTAAACATAAAAATACAGTCGTCTGCAAGATTAATAAATGGCAGCAGTACAGCAATTGACAACACCATAACAACAGGAAACAAGCCTTATAATATCGGTGCCTAATCTATGGATTTAATAAGCCCATATAATGGGGACAAATTTCCAAATCTTTGTATCCATATAGCTTCCCTGTTTAGTAATGTACGGTCCCAACTACCACCTCTTCTATACATAAAGACCTTCTCCAGGCCAAAAAACCTTAAAGAGGGGATGGAATGATTGCTTTCTTCCCAGTGCCTGCAAAACTAGATTTGTGTGGCCAGCTGCACAAAAGAGCTAAGCCCTAGTTCTAAGATATGTTTTCGATCTTGCAAAACCAAGGCAGGCTTAAAAAATAAGCCTGTTGCACAAAAATTGTCTTGCATTCCATTGGTCATATTTAGAGACTTTTATTCAAGCCTCCTATGTACTAGGTTTATTTGTTCTTAGTAGGTTTATGTTGCTATAGTTAATTATAAGACAATGTACTTTACTGAATGAAGCCATTCTGATTATTGTACATTAAAAAATAAACTTGAAACAGAATGTCAAAACTATCCTGATTCACACCTTGGGAACATTAAAATTCAATAAGTCACTCACTAAGCTTTTATGAATTATCAGGTTAAGTAACGAAACAACTGAAGTACAGTAATGATACCCGATACATAAAGGGCAACGTAGCTCTGTGACCTTTGCGTAAGTCACATACCTAAGAAAACAGAACTGATGTTGGCTTCTTTATTCAAAGAAGTTAAATAAAAAGAATAGGTGAATTCTCTTGTAGGTCTACAAAAATAGATTCTCTTCCATGAAATGGATGTGTGAGCTACACTGTTTTACAGGCATAAAACTGAAGGTAAAGATCTCTATTATGAGGCTGAGGTTTTTGTGGGAGGTAGGGAGTTCTCATGCTTTTCTGTAAAGATTTAGGGAGGACAGATGAAGACACCTAGCGATTTGTTCCACACACTTTTTTGTACAGCTCTCACCTTGACTATCAGGCTTGCAATACTGGTAAGCTTTCCTCTAGGGGTACTCTGTTGCTTAGCTAGGCCATGCAACTGCATCCTCTCTACCTCCTCCCCATCACGATGGGGGGGGGGGGAGGTGTCATGGCCCTTCCCACACTCCCGATGACTCACTTATAGGATGGAAGGTCGTAGGGGAGTGAACTGCATAGGCATTTGGGATGTGGTCCTGGTTGCCATTTCACAATGGATCCCATTCCTCCTCCATGCCATCTTGCATTAGTGGCTTTACACAGTCCCGCAGAATGTGCCACTATAACCCCAGCACAGTCATTCACCTGGGTCACTCTCTGATTCACCCCCCTCCTCACATAACTCCCTCTTCTCAAAGAAGGAGGTCATGATTTTAGTTAAAGTGCAAATGGATTCTCAGGGGTTGTTGATGGTGGAAGTGATCAGTCACTTATGTTGGAGAGTAGTAGTGGTAAATGTCTATACTGCAAATACTGAATAGGCAGACTTCTCCCATCATCTTAGTCATGCCATAGCAGACATGAGGTGGGATTCTTGTACCCTAATTATAATAAGGGTTGATTTGAGGTCCATGGAGTCCACAGACAACCACCCAAGAGCAAGGGTTGCATATTAGTTAATGATGTTGGTATAAGGCCTATTCATTGTCTGACTATAAAGGAAACCTACAGGCCACAACTACCCCTGTTAATCTCCATTGCATGACTTTCACAGTTATATTGATCTCTGGCCCGCCAATGCTGCAGCAATGGCAAGCATGAGAAAACACAGGGTTTACTCAGTCCTTATTTCTTAACATGCTCCTTTCATCAATGACTTCTTGTGGCCAGCACAGGTCCGACCATCTCCACAATGGAGGTTTAGTCCTCTCCTCCTCTGGAACCCCAGATTCAAGGACTGGGTGCCCTGGGAGTCAGAACTCTACTTCAGCACCAAGTCTTCCCCTCGGGGTCCTAGACTCCCTCAGTCCCACTGTCAGGTGCCCGCTCCCACTCAATCTACCAGTTTCCACATCAGCTTGTTCTTTGTTGATGACTGCCCTTCCTCTTAGTCCTATTACAATGTGGTGGTGATGAGTGACTGTGGTTAATGCTTGCCAGCAGTCATCACATTATGTGGTTAAATCATCTTGGACAGGCATCAGCAATTGGAGCTCTTGGGAAGAGTCATGTGGGTAATACTGAGTGAACTAGCTAGTGTGACTCACTTGATTTGAGCCTTGCTCAGTTCTATGTGACAATCATGCCTACAAAACTGTGCCAAACAAAAACAGCGACTGCACATCACCAAAAATGAAAACAGCAATGAGCATTACAGTACCTGCAACGGACAGTGACTGGCCCTTACATTCTCTAGTGGGGAGTGATGTGAAGTTAATTGCTATGTAGGGGGCTATGCCCCTGCATCCCCTTTGTGGGTGGCTTTGCCCCCTCACTCCCATTTTTAAAATAATCATCACCGAGGGGGATAATATTAGGGGACAGAGAAAAACTTGGGATGGGGGCTAGGAAGGGGGGGAACCTGCAGGCAGGGGAGACAAAGTCAGGAGTGCAGGGGAACGGGAATCCATGAAGGAAAAAAAAAGCGTTAACCCAAAAAAACACACAAAACAAAAATCCCCCACAGCCAATCCAAAACCCGGGTCCACTAGACAGAGGGGTGGTGACTGTATCCTTACACCAGACAGCCAGCTCAGAACTGGCCTGCCTAGCAAATACCTTTATACTCTGCAAAATAAGAAATCCCTACAAAATGAAAGCACTGAAGTTGCAATGTGCTATTAAGAGTACATAGCCGACATTGCATTTGCTATTTTTACATCGCCCAAATTGAGTTGCCGAAACTGACTCACTATATTCATGGGAGACTGCCTTGCTCTTGATGTCACCAGGATGGAATGGTATGGAACCCAGCTGATAGCCTAGCCTCCAGGATTGCATTAATTTCCTGTTTTAAGGGGTGCTATTTCCTGCAGCTTATCTGTATGTTACCATGAAGAAAATATTTCATAATTTTTTTTTTTGCCATAAAGGTTTTTCTTCTTCTTCTTCTTCCTCCTCCTCCTCATCATCATCATACTTTATTTGATATAGTGCACTTTACTATTAGGACTCAAGGCACTTTACAGAAAACAAATTCATAAAAACAGTAAAACGCATATCATAAAACAAATATAAATTATTGCTAGCAGGGTCAGCTAATCTGGTCAGATGGGAAAGCCTGATTAAACAAGAAAGTTTTTAGCTCCCATTTAAAAGCTTCTAATGACTGATTTTCTCTTATGTGACAAATGAGGGAATTCCACAGGGTTGGTGTGATGAAACAAAATGCATGAGCACCTGATGTCTTAAGATGAACCCTGAGAATTTCCAGGAAACTTTTGTTTACTGAGTGGAGGGGATGAACAGAGTGGTGGGGCCGTAGGAGGTCTTGCAAGTAGCCAGGCCCCTGACCATGCAGGGCCTTATAGGTCAGCAAACCAACCTTAAAGGTGATCTGCAACCTAATCGGCAGCCAGTGCAGAGAGCACAGCACAAGTGTAATATGACACGATTTCGATAGACTGGTCAACAACCTGGCCATCGCATTCTGCATTAGCTGCAGGTGGGGAAGACCAACCCCTGATAGCCACAGGTAAGGGGCATTGCAGTAATCAAGCTGTGAAGTCACAAAGGCATGGACCAGGGATGGCAGATCACCTGGGGTATCAGATTTTTAATCCTGGTGATGTTTTGTAGGTGATAATATGCACTTTGGACCACAGCTGACACCTGTGATGTAAGTGTCAAGCCGCAGTCCAACACAACATCAAGGTTCTTCACCCAAACTGAGGTGAGCAACTGGGAGTCCCCAAGCATCAGCCTGGAGACTCGACCTGATTGCACATTCACCCCCCGGTGACCCGATTCCACTAGTATCTCAGTCTTATCCAGATTCGACCTCAATCAGTTGGCTCTCATCCAGTCTTGGATCTCAGCAAGGCACTGATTAAACACTAACACCGACTCCTGCTGTTCAGGTGCAAAAGACATGTATAGCTGAGTGTTGTCTGCATAGCAGTGGAAACTCAGCCCATACAGCCTCATAATGTCCCCTAATGGTAGCATATGCACAGTGAACAACATGGGGGACAAAATGGAACCAAGCGGAACCCCACATGGCAGGGGCAGAGGTGCAGAGGAAAAAATACCAGACACCACCCTCTGCGTCCTGCCAGTGAGGAATGATTGAGACCAGTTGAAGACTGTACCAGTCAGTCCATAACAAACCCACAGGTACTCCAATAGTACCCCATGGTCCACAGTGTCAAATACAGCTGAAACATTGAGGAGAATAAGAATGGAATGACTTCCTCGATCGCTTGCCACCGGGAGACCATTTAGCACCTGAACAAGGGCAGTGTTGGTGCTACGCCCCTTCCTGAAACCCAGCTGGAGAGGGCTGTAGATTTCGTGAGTTGACAAATAGGTCTCCAATTGATGGGCTACCACCTTCTTAATAACCTTACTCACAAAGGGAAGGTTAGAGACAGGTCTGTAATTGGTCAGGCAGTCCAGGTCCAGTGAAGCTTTCCTCAAAAGGGGTCCTACCACCACCTCCTTTAAGGGCTCAGGGAAGACCCCTGTAACTAAGGAGCACTGGACTATCCTGGCCAGGACCAGGCCGATGGCATAAACACACCCCACTAGGAGGCGTGTTGGTCCCGGGTCCAGATTACAGTAGATTGGCCTCATCTTCTTGATGACCTTCATGACATCTATGACGGCCAGCTGGTCAAAGTTGGACCAGACAGATTGAATACCTGTGACTTCCAGTCCCTCACTGCACACTCCCTTAGTGGGTGCCAATTGGATTTCCGATCTGGTGGAGGCACTCAGCAGCAAAGAACAGAGCGAACTCATCACACCTTGATTGTGAAGAAGCTCCTCTGGACTGAAGACAGGCAGGATTACACAGCCTGTCTACAGTGCGGAAGAGCTAAGCCAGTCTGTTAGTTGTTGCAGCAATCTCCTTGGACAGAAATTTTGCTTTCTTACAGGAGATTGCTGATTGATAATCCCTGTAATGGGACATCAATATAAGCTTATCCTCCCCAGGTTCGGACCTCCACCAGTGCCTCTCCAGCCATTGACCCCTCATCTTCATCTCCCTGAGTGTCCCATCAAACCAGGGGGATCTCTGGTGTGAAGTAAGGGGTTGAACACAGACAGGTGCAATAGAGTCAAAGGCTCCATTAACAGCCCTGTTATAAGCTAGAACCAACTCCCTTGGTTCCTCGCACAGACTCATCATACCTGATAGGTCCAGCACTGCCATTAGACCCTGTGGGGTCAAACCCCTTAAAGGGTGGTATTGGACCATCTCCATAGGGGAAGGTCTACTGGGGGGGCTTCGAACGAGAACCTCACAGTATGGTGGTCCGACCAAACGACTCGTTCCACCATAAGGTCAATTACCTCCATTCCCAGCAGGAAGATGAGGCCCAGCAAGTGGCAGTGTATATGGGTTGCAGAGGTAACAACCTGTGTCAGATCCAGCAGGTACATTAGTTGGAGGATGCCCTGACCAAACTGCGAGAGTTCATCATCTCACTTACTGAAGTCTCCCAGAATAATCCATCTGGGGGACTCCAACACCCGTTCAATGATGGAGACCGCGACTTCCTGAAAGAATTCCTTTTCATCCCCCGGAGGACAGTAGATGAGCAGGATCTGGCAACCTACACCTGCAGCCCATTGAGTGGCCACACATTCAAAGGACCTCATAGTTCCCACCAGAAGGGCCGTGAAGTTCAAGTCTGATTTAAAACAAATTGCCACCGCCCACATGATCCTTTCTCGGGCAGTGAATCACTGAGTACCCAGCTGGAATTGTGATTCCAAAACTGGGCTGGCATTTTTATCCAACCAGGTCTCGGTGATGCAAGCCAGCTCAGTTGTTGAAACAAGATAGGCAATAATCGCTGTCTTGTCCTTAATAGATCTGGTATTGCACAACACTGCCTGAGAAGGATAGGCAGATGAGGCTGGTCCAGAGACCTGCCCACTAACCGTGGAGCCCTTGGGTCTGGGTACAAGACAGGGGAACCTCTTTCCTGGATCCATTTTGCCCCAGGGCACTTCCTAGTTCCCACCACCTCAATCCACCAATCTCAGCTTTATTTCCCACAATGCACCCCATTGACCTCCTACTCAGCTCAGGCAGGAGGCTGTTCAGCCGGATATACTATAGTATCCCTAAACCCAGTATTCTAAGTTTCAGGATATTGACCCCACTGGCCCGAAATCCAGCCTGCTGAATCAATCAGATGCCCAAAAATATGATTTTGGACATTTGATTGACAAATCACAAGATAAATTGGGGGGCTTAACCCTGAACCCCCATGTAGAGCACTGCTCAACACCCCCCATAACTAAAATATCTAACTCTCATTGGGCACAGACCTCAAAGTTAGAAAACAAATAGTTGCAGGGGCATGAGCAGTAAAACAGGTATTGCCCACAGTACGGACAGAACCTGTGCCTCCACATCATGCTGGCTGAGCCGCCGTGGTGTAGTCCTCAACACCACCGGGGAAGCTTGGTCAGCCTCCCGATTCCTCAAGGATTTCAATCCCAGGGACGGGGTAAGGTAGCAAGCTGCCACATCCGCTACCTTATCCCTGTCAACGTCCCTCGGGATTCCTTATGCCGGGATGCTCACTGTCATGATACTGAACCTGTCGGTCAATACTGCCCAGGCAGGTCAGTGTCAGGATATTGAGCCTCAGATCCTCTGACACTCACACTTTGTTGGTCCCCTGTCGTACCACTCTCATTGGTCAGTCAGGTTTTACCCATCGTTTACTGAAAATCAGGAACTCTCTCCCCCCCAAATATGGCACTCCTCCTCCTCCCACTCCATTGTCTCTGCCTTACATAACTTTCTCTCATCTAACTGCTCCTGCTTTAACACTCCTTAGCTGTCCTCCTATGCGCCTCTGCTCCTCTCCATGACTCATATCACCTATTAACCTTCCACTATCCCAGCCTCTGTCTCAGCCTACTCTCCGCTCCCTTCACCACTATATACTATGTTCCTCAGATATGACACTTGTAATTAAATGCATATTTCACTGGTATGTTATATTTATTTGTATGTTATGTTACAAATGTGACTGTATGATTATTTTATTATATTTTTTAACTGTATGTCTTATTACAAATGTAATTGAATGTTTAATTTCTTATATATTTTAAATGTTAAACTGTATGTCTAATTCTTCATCCAATTATACTCTGCCCCTCAAGGTCGTACCGGGAGACGAGCAACTTGTTGTTCAGTGTGCCTTCCTGGTGAAACTTTTCAATAAATAAAATAAATAAATAAATACCATAAGGGTACTGTTCAGCCCCATCACTGCTTCCCATCAACAGCTACTGACTCTCCTGGCCCAGGGCCTTGAATCCTCTGTTGATTTCCCCCCATGGCAGGGTCACAGGAGGAAGGGCACCCCCTCAGAGTACAGTCCTGATGTGCCCCAGGTACTGAGTGGTGGTTTGGACCAAGGAAAAGTGGGTTGTGCTTCATGAAGCATGTCTGACTGACAATGTTCTATTTTTTCCTCCTCCGTCCCTACCGACTACTATAGTACACCCATGTGTGCAAGTGGAGGTATGCACATGTTGCAGAATTGCAGCCCACAGCCCTCCAAAGCCTCAAAAAGTCTCTTGGAGCCTGCACTGTCACTGGGTCAGCCAGCTGCAGTCAAATGCTGAGACGGCCTGGTCATCACTCCAGGGAGAGGAGAGCAATCCCTGGGATGCTCAGTTTTCTTCCACCCTGGCCGACCCCCAGCACCCCGAGGTCATACATGAATCTAGGTCTCTGGCATGGCAGCAGGTGAGATGCAAGAGCCTCAGTCCTCCATGCCCCTTGGGGCAGACAAAATATTTTATACTCTAAAAAACATTGGAGTGCATACTATACACTTGAGTTTAAATGCCATTGAGTGCAATGTGATGCACTAAGGGGAGAATCTCAGACATGAAATATTATATGAGGTGAGGAAGGTAAGTTGGCCACTACGGCGGAAGAGAAGGACCTGGAAGTCATCATCAGTGACTCCCTCAAGCAAACCAGCCAGTACAATAATGGTTATATTAAGGCGTTGAAGGTGTGGGGATGCATTAGAAAGGTTTTCATAGCAGGAGAGGCAGTGATACTGCCAATATACAGCTGGACACCACACATGTTATATTTTACTACTTATTATGCCAACGTGCCTATCCCATGCATGCTGGAAGCCCCTCCCCACTGTCTTTCCCCCAGCCTCCTCTGGCAGGCTTTTTTGGGCATCCACTACCTTTTCTGAGAAGAAGTATTTCCTCACATCTCTCTTAAACTCCCTCTAAGCTTCATTGCATGGCCCCATGTTCTGGTGCTCCTACTTCTCTGAAAGATATTCCCCTCCTTCATCTTATTTACCCTAATGAGGTACTTACAGGTCTCAGTCACATTCCCTCAAGCTCTCCTCTCTTCCAGGGAGTACACGCTGAGATCCCACAACCTATCCTCGTATGGTTTCTCGTGCAACCCCTGCACCATTTTGGCAGCTCTCCCTTGGATCGCTTCTACCCTGTCAATGTTCTTGCAGAGGTGTTACTTCCAGAATGGTACACAGTACTCTAGGTGGGGTCTCACTAGTGAGTAATACAGTGGCAACACCACCTCCCTTTTCCTGCTATTAATCCCCCTACCCATGCACCCCAGCATCCTACTAGCTTCACCAACTGCCCTGTTGCAGTGCCATGTCACCTTGGGATGATCAGATATAATTACCAATTAACCCTCTCCTGCTTGGTGACTGTAAGTACCTCCCCCATCTTATACATGGCCCCAGGTTTCCCAACCCCAGGTGCATGACTTTGCACTTTTTGACACTGGAACCCAGCTGCGACTGCCTTGATGACTCCTCTATTTCCCCCAGATCCCACTGCTTTCTCTCCACCCCTTCATGGGTGTCCAGAATGTTGTAGATTTTAGTTTCTTCCACAAAAAATAAACCTTCCCCTCCAAATCCTCAGCAATGTCACTTATGAAGACACAGAAGTGGACCAGACTAAGTACCAATCCCTGTGGCACTCCACTGGTCACTCTCCCTTTCCCCAAGTGACTTGCATTTACCACCACTCTCTGTCTTCTATCCTTTAACCAGTTTGATACCCAGCTTCTCACCTTCTTCTCAACCCCCAGGTTACAAATGTTCTTTATTAGCCTCCTGTGTGACATGGTGCCAAATGCATTACTGAAGTTCAGGTAGATCACATCCACTGCCTTCACCTGATCCACTGCCCTAATCACCCAAAGAAATCTATGAGACTTGCTTGACATGACCTTCCCCTTATGAAACCACACTGCCAGTGGTCATGCAGCCCATTTTCTTCCAGGTACTCATCAGCCTCTCTTTTAGCAAGCTCTTCATTATGTTTCCCACCACTGATCCTCTGCTTGGGTCCACTACTGGCACGAGGTCATAAGAGTGCCTGTATGAACAGCACTGTCAAGAACAGCGCCATCCAGGCAACACTCACAACAAAAGTGGCAGGAGACAATGCCACCAACAAAATCAGCACCAGTGGTAGTGATCTCAAGTGCAGTTCGTGATTGCTACCACTGGAAATCATTATTTTTGTAGGTGCTCTGCCCCTGCACCCACTGTAATTAAAATAATCAACTCTGAGTAGGGGGAAAAATGTAAAATTGTGGAGATCAGGATTAGAACCCTGGTCTTCACCACCTTTCTGTCCAAGATGTTCCTGTATTACCACTCCACACCACATGAGCAGCACACACAGTCTCCTCCATTCCCCTGCTCTTGACCCATGTACTAGTACCCTGGACAGTGACCAGTGCAGGGTACTAGTAACACAGACAGCAACCAGGGTAGCACTTACTGCATAGCACTGTAATTCCCCTGCTGCTGTCCGTGGTGGTGCAGTATAGACTATGCTGTGTTAGTGTGCGCTATTCTTGTAGCACTATTCTGACCGGGAAGGCCACTACCAGCCACCTTGGGGCCTTACCTATGGGGGATTCTCAAATCTTCTCTGACCACTACAATGGGGTCCTCCTTTTGGCAGTTCCATCTCACTAGAGACACAACAGATTTGTGTAGTGTCACTGCTGGAGAAAATGTATTCCTGACCTGTAACCCCCACCCTCCAGGATCCCACCAGTCCCTCCTCCTTGACACACTCTGAGGCATAACACTAGTGAAGCAGCATCATCTCTCACACATGGATTTCTATTATCTGCTCAGTTTATAAACAGTCTCTGACCAGAGCCGATAGAGCTGCAGCTGAGGAATGTGGGGTACAAATAATGTAAATTACCAAAGTTACGCACCTGCAGTTATTTAAATGTGTTGTTTTGTAATATTTTTGCACTAGATGTTCAAAAATGCCTTGTTATGACCCTGCCTCATGAACACGGGCAGACAAAATGTTCAGCTCCTGTTTTAAAGGTGATTTTGTGCAGGAACTGCAAAATTACCTTTTGGGACAGGTCTGCCTAATGACAGTTACATTGTTCATGAGGTGGGGTCCCAAGGAAGGCATGTTGAAAATGTAGGCCCAAAATATGTAAAAATGCCCAAGTTATGGCACTAAGTTCAAAACTCCATTGAAATACTTTGAACTGCACACCTCTGTATTTAGTTCGCAGTCCATCTTTGAAGAATGAAGACATGTCTGTGGTTCAGACAGTATTACAGTGTTGGAACCTCGACAGGTAAGTAAGGGCTTGGAGTGGGTGTGGGGTGGTGGGCGCTGAGTGGGAAGATCAGGTGGGGGGTAAGGAATGGCTGCAAAAGACATCGGTGGGCCATTTTTCTTTTGCAGGTATATATATAAAAAAAGGACAGAGGATCCACGATCGTGGCACTGGGGATTGGGAGCCTCCAGTGTCACAGTTATGTTTCTGGGGCTGGGGTGGGGTGGTGGGTGCTGACTGAGGGAGGGTCGGGTGGGTGAGAAAAATAATTGGGGGAGAACAGGAGCATGACACTGGGGGATTGGGCACCCCCAGCATCATTTATATGTTTCTGGGTTGGGTGGGGTGGTGGGTGCTAAGATGGAGGGTTGGGGAGGAATTTCTATAATATAAAAAAACTATAGATAAATAAAATAGATGGTCACGGTTCAACACAGCCCACTCTGCTGTGACCAAGATGGCCGCCGCATGCTTCTGCACATGTGCAACTGCTAGGGCACGTGCAGTAGAATGTGGTGGCCATCTTGGACATGGTAGAGTGCTCTGTGTTCCTCTGCGACTGCCAGCACTGTGAAATTGTGCAATGCTGTGGTCGGTAGGGACAACATGGGCAGACTGCTTCACAGATGCAATGGCAACTGTGACACAGGTCCAATATGTTTTTTTTTATTACAGCATTATTTTTCACCTCCTTCATGGACCCAGCAGGGGCTACAACCCCCCCTCAGAGAGGTATGTCCTTTGGCCCATCATGGGTTCTGCCGGGTCTGGTATTTTCCTCTATTTTTCTCCCCTGCCCCTGCACCCATGCAATGGGTGCAGCAGCCAGTTCCACCTCCACGGAGGCAACCAAGCACATCTGGGCTTTGGTTGAACCCCTCTTGTGCTGGCATTCACAGCACACAAACCCTCCACACTGAGGAAGGAGAGCAGTCCTCTGGATGCTCAATCCTTACCTCTCTGGTTGACCCCCAAACCACCTGAGTCCATTCCTGAACCTGGGTCATCGGTGTGGCGTGAGGTGCGGTGTCCAGTGCTTCAGCCCTCAGTACCACCAGGCCGGCTACAACTCCAACATGTTGTTCATTCGGAAGGAATGTGGAGTCCTTTTTCTCATCAATCATAAAAGGTCTGCAGGGCTCCACCCACTGTAGCCCTAAAAATAAAACAAAAAGAAGCACTGAGGTATATGTCAGCTTAATACACACACATACACATAGTAACAGGTGTGGCTGCACCATTGCAATAAACCCAACAAGTGTAGGTAATATGTCGATTGTCTCCTACTTGGGTATTAGGGATCCAGAGATAGGAGTCTTGAAGGGATGACAACCATCAGACCTATAAAATTAAATATAGGAAAGGGGTCACAAAGGATCCATAGTTCTTAAGTAAATAGGAAGGCTAGGAGAGGTTAGACACAGAATAATACTTATCTGATGGAGAAGGAGTCAGCATCTTGTCAGACCTGCTAAAAAGAAAAATAGGTTAATATGGAGAAAATTCAGTAGTGAGTACAGAGACTGAGAGTGGAAAAGGGACATAGCACAGCATAGGAGTAAAAAAAGGGAGCTTTAGATAAAAAAGTTACAGGTAGGGCAAATAGGAATATAGAGATATAGAGAATGAGACAAAGATATAGAGAAAGAAATAAAATTAATAAGACAGGGAAAGAGAAGAGAAAGTGCTGCTGGGGGCACAGAAAAACCACTTGTCACCCCCCCAGATGGCCTAGGGGCCAGTAAAGTAGTAGTCTAGCAACCATGCTGATGACCCAGATTCAGAAGCAAGCCTGGGAAGTCACATCTGAAGGCCATGATCAAGACAGCTGCCACTTGGCAGTGTGTATCAGTCAGAGAGGGTTGGCGGCTCACTCCACAACCACAGTGACCCCTGCCACTGGGCCAGGGAGGTTGCTCCTGCTGCACAGGGGACAATGCTGCTGCGTGTGATCATTATAGGCACTCATTCTCACCAGGAGTGGAGGGAGGAAATTAAAGGGGGGAGACAAAACCCAGTAGCCATCTAATGATGACCAGGTTCAACCTGACCAGGGCATATCCATGTGCCGATGAGCTACAGCTTAGGAAGAAATACCTCCATGGAAAAAAATTGTAGCAGCCCACATGGTCTACTGGGGAGTCTTTTAGGCTAGTGGCCCAGCATTATTAAAATAATTTAGCATTAGTGGTCCACTGGGAATGGAGTTTTCCCAGGTAGGTCATGGAATTTTTATCATACCCCTGGTGGTCTAGTTTTCCTGGTGGTCAGTGGCCAATGTATTCAAACAAATTAAGAATCTCTTCCCTGGGGTCTAGTGGTGGTGGTGGGGTCACTGGGCCCTAACATTGCTTTGGCAGGCTGCAAGGAGGTGGAGTGTGAGGAAGACGAGTTGGGGCTGTTGCTGAAGGAACATGAGTGACTGCGTTAAAAAGTGAAAGTGCCAGGGGTGCTTTCTACTCCCAGCCCCTACAGAGCTCAGGTTGTGGTCTGCTCTGTTTGGGCTGGAGATGGGGAGACAGGAGTTTGTCAGGAGGTGGAGGAGGCCAGTGGAACTGTGCCTCCCTCCACCTACCTGAGCCATCACTCCAGCAGCAAATGTAATTGCCCTGAGAAGCTTGGGAGATAGACATCAGGAGGCTATAGTGAATTGCACTCACAGCTGTTAAAAGCTCCCAGTCTGGAGTGGAAAGTGCGGCAGGCAGCTGAGACACACCACAGCTTCTGGTTAACTAGCCCCAGGGGGCTTTTGATACAGGTCTGGGGAGGTGGGATGTCAACCATGTTTTTTTTTTGATGCCGGTATGGAGGCAGGTGTCACCAATTAAAACAGCATAGCAGCTAAGTTTAACATACATGTGTGCAAGAGACAGAGGCAAGAACAGGGCAGGAGGTCACTAAGTGGAGCAACAAGAGCAGCTGCATCCAGCCCCATAAAGGTCACCCAGTTGTCTGTCAGTCTTACAGCAGAGGCTGTCACAGCACCCCACTGTGCAAGCTCACTCTTCATTGTTCCCACTGTACCCTCTTCACTCTACCTCACATTACACACTGGGAAACAATGTCAGAAATAATTCAGGACTAGCTGGCAAACATACAAATGCCACTTTGTGTTACCTACTGCACAAGGACGCTGCACCAAGATGCAGAATAGCAGCATTGCAGAAAATGAGAGGGCATTGATTTCCTCTAATAAGGCAGGGTGTAAAGGAGGGTTTCTTGAAGAGGATTGATGAAAAGAAACAATACTCAATGTTTATGTAAACTCTCATCTTCAACGGTTGATTGTTGTGCTGAACTGTAAGTTTCACATCATGCAAGGACATTAAAAGCAGTCTCTGTTGTTCCTAGTGTAGTTTCCGGTCCACCTTCAATAACATAGAAAATCTCTTAAAACAGCAGTACTACCAAATCAGGAAGTGACCTATCAAAATTCTGCTTTTTGGCTGTAAGCATGTGGCCAAAGTTCCAGTTTCCATACCTGTAAGTATTTTTTTCAGTGATCTTTAGTTTTTTAGATATTTTCAATTTATTTGAATTATTGCAATGCTACAATAAATACGGTGGCTGACTAATTTTCAGCTGTGCTTTTCCTTCAGGGCACATCATGTCTTTTGACTACAGCAGTGGGACTCTCTGCTGACCATTCCCGATGTCCCTGCAAGTCATACACATGTGCAGTTGGCAGCAGAGGGGGTTCCAGTGCAACATGCTTGGTGGCAGAAATGTAAACAAAAGCAGAGGATAACTGAGCAAATTACTCAGTGATAGTACAATGCTGGCAGGAAAGAGTACCAGGTATATGATCAGCAGAGCACAGGGAATAAACTGTCAAAAAGTGCAAATTTTTTTTCGTAGTACTGTTGCTTTAAGTAGCCCCAAAATATCTAGTATAAATGAGGTCAGAGATGTCAGTGGTTCAATTGGTCCACCACCCTTTTTTTCTTTTTTTTATATTTCTTTGTGTCTGTTACTAGTTTTTCCTGATTTCAACTACTCATGGCAGCCATCTTGAATTATTCCCAGCAAGATGACTGATTTAAGATTGCAACAGAAATTTAAGACCGGTCTAGCATATGACTTCGCTAATCATGGTGACTTAAGCTAGCCCAATTTTGGAGATATATAACTGGACTTAAACATCAGCAATAGTCCACCTTTGTGCAACTGGCTCCCGGTCCTTTGATTGAATTGCAGATTTATGTTCAGAAACTCTCTGTTTAAGCATCCTAGTAGTTTTTCCTACATAGGATAAATCACGGGGACATTTAAGTAAGTATATAACGTGTCATGCAAGTTATATGTTGTTTAATCACTATTTCTTTATTTTTAAATTTGTTGATATTTTTTAACTCTGTAAGTATTCACACATTGCACACAGCAAACACAAGGGACATTTGCAGGTGGTGCTGTACCAACATGCGACTCTGTTTCTCTTTGTTCAGGTATTGTGTTCTGTGTATGTTGCACTCTGTCTTTAAATGTTGTACATTTTTTGTCACCATAAGCGGAGGTCTTGTGAGTGTACATTGTCCTACAGTAATTCATTGAAGCTGAAGTATTCCAATGTTTATGCAAGATGCTCTTGATTTTACCAAAAACTGAGGAATATGATTTGGAGAAGATAATTTGGTCTCCTACAGGCTGACTCTTTCTTGTGAATTGTTAAGGTCTGCCCTAGTTATCAAAACTGCCTGAGCTTGTGCCTTCTTAATCACTTTCATAAGATAACCTCTAGTACATAGCCTATTTTCCATCACCTGTTTTTCAGTTTGATAGCTCTCTTCACTGAAACAGTTCCTATGAGCCCCTAGGAACTCTCCCAGTGGGTTGCCATCCTTCTGCTGTCTAGGATGGCAGCTTTGGTAATGTAATGTCATATTTATTTCGGTGCTCTTTCTAAAGAGCCTGATTTACAATTTGCCCTGCTCTTGATAAATTTCAATGTCTATAAATAAACTATTTCCTCATAGCTATACTCTAAAGAGCATTTCAGATTGTCTTTATAGGTATTTATAAAAAGTGCAGAAGTGCCTCAATTCAGTTTCTGATTCAGTCCATGTAAACAATACAGTAAATCATCCATGTAATGTCTATATATTAATACTTTGTCAAAAAAAAAAACTATTAGCAGTACACTCCATAATCAAATGTACCTCAAAAATATACATGTACATGGTAATGGATGAACTGTGTATGCTCCACTTCAGAATATTCACTCCTTTGTAGCCTGATCCCACCAAGCCTTTGTTTTCTTGTGTCTGAAAAATTTTAACTGATTGTAAATGTCTCTTTATGGCCTCTATCTGTTTCTAATTAGAAAGTTTACGTTAGTTTAAAATTCCAACCAGGTGATAATGTTTGACAAGTCTGACAACAGGAATTTGAAGGCTAGGGCCAGCTGGGGCATCTAGGAGTCCTGTATGCTTGGAGCTTGCCATCTGAGAGCACTAGGTGCTCATCCTCAGGTGTTTGGTGTGATGATGTAACTGTATAGCATGCCATCACTCGTTGATGCTTTGAGACAGCAAACTGCTTATAAGGAGTAGTTGGTCAGCACTGAGCCTACATGCTTTTCTAGTACAGAGCTGGATTTTGGAAATTTTGAAGACCTCTGTGAGAGGCTGAGCATGTTTTGGGAAATGCTTCCTTTTCAAACATGTGAGTAAAACTTTTTCAAATGGTGTGGGTATTTTAGGATTTCTTGTTCAATTGCCACATAATGAATTTTTGTGGTTCACAAGAAATTGTTAGAACTATGTTTTGGGGCAATGTGTGGCTTGTTATGAAATCACATTCATGTAGAGTTTTCTGATTTTTATCATATAGGTCCACTCTTCTTGAAAAAAAACATAATTACTATGCAAAATATTGGAGTTTTAAGGTGGACAGTTTATCTGAATGAAATTGAAATAAACTGATGGAAGTACTAGCAAATTTACACTTTTTGGTGTATGAAAGTTTTTTTCATTTTAGCTTCTAAACAATCCCATGACTTAGCCTTGTTAGTGTTCACTAATAGTCACATCAGCAGCACTAAATACCTACTCTGAGAACATACTTCTGCTCAGGCCTGAATGATAGTATATTGCCATAGACTACAGTCCTGGACACACAATTTTCTTTGAACATCAATAGCTAGGTGTATCATCTTCATGGATTACAATGGAGCTGTATGTAAAATACATTTCAAGCTGCTTTCTGATTGAAATGTGACCAGTTGACCATGAAACTTTGGAAGAATATGAAGACATAAGTTGTGTGGACAATAGTCACTCCAGCAAAGACATCCCAGTGCACGGAAAGTCATGTTCATCCTTCTCCTTGATAATGTCTGCTTCCTCTCCAACTGGAGCCTCCTTCTACTCAATCCCAGTGTTAGATGAAGTCCCAGTCAATAATGCTTGTAGGCTTCAGCTGGTGATGTACTTGCCACCTTATCAAACAGGGATTCTCTTCCAGTCATCAAGTTCAGCATCCTCTTGCAAGATGTTTACATTTGGTTCTTGAACCAAGGATCCAGCATGGAGGGAAGTAAATAGTGTTCCTCTTGGAACATCTTGCTGATACACATCTTCTGAAAGGATGTGCAACAGGGAGTGAGTGATGGTGATGGCATCTTTATTCTTCATCTGCTCTTCCAGATAATTAGTGAACACATGGCACAAGAAGACATACAAGAACCTTAACTGTGGCAGCATGGTTCTGAAGCAAGCTGACTCCATGCTGACCTCTGTGTGAATGCCTCAGATGTTCCAGAATATGAACCAGCATCATAAACCTCATCCAGTTCTGACTAGGTAGCATGATATCTGCTCCAGTAATCTTATGCTAGAACAGATAATCCAGCACTGCTAGCTTCTGCTCCTGGAACCTCTACAGTGTGTGACACATGGAATTCAAGTGAGGGGCAACATCCTGTTTCAAGTCTTGCACAGACAGACATTTTCCAACTGAATGCACCAAAGCTCCTTGTGGGCCTACACCAATGTGCAAAATGTTACTGCAGATGGTCTTCACAGCTATTATTAAGTTCTTCACTAGCTTGTTCTGTGACAGAAAGTCTGTGATTGCAAGATTGATACAATGGGAAATACTAATCCCTTGAATATAGTGTCCATCGTTGATCATCGTAATGATATTCCTGGTACTGTCAGTGACAATAATTCCAGGTCCCAGTCCATCATGTAGAAGCACAAAGACAGAATTTGCCAGCAGATAAGGGCCACTTGGCCCACCTTGTCTATCCATTTTTCCCTGCCTATAGTATCACAACAGATCTTACTTGATCTGTAGCTCATTCACCCACATCCTCCCCTTTCCCTAAGATTCCTTTATGCCTATTACATGCATTCTTGAACCCCACCACTGTTTTCCTATGTGGCACAACTAGACTGGAGCTTCCTTGATGCCAACCCTGATAATTGCCTGCAATTAATTTGCACCCTTCAAAAAGCGCACAGTTAGAGGTACAGCCTCTGGATGGATCATACCAGAACTCCTTGCCATAATGAGAGGGAGGGATAACCTCTGGGCACTGGCCAGGGAGTCTGGGTCTCCAGTTCATCTGCAAAAATACAAGGAAGCTTAGACTAAATGCTCAACTACAGTAGGTTCCAATTGGCTAAATCCAGCTACAGCAAAGTCCAGCAAACCCAGAACTGGAGCAATCCTAATAGATTCTGGGAGAATGTCTCGTTATTTCCTTTGTAAGGATGACAAAACCTTACCAAAAATGTTCATGATTGATGGGTGTGAGGTATTTGATCTCACTAAGACTGTCAATAAATGAAATGTTGAATTCACTAACATTAGTTCCATCTTACCCGTGGAGCTAACTCTGCTCTCCAGTCCTGTTGCCCTGAGCCAGGATACCTTAAATTTTGTTTTAAACCTGTCTCAGTAAGGAACACTTCTAATTATATAAGAAAGGTGTTGGGTGAAACCAGAATCAGGGGTGATTCAACTGATATGAGGCTATTTGCCCTGGTTGTTGAGGAGCCTTTCTACCACATTTCCAAAAATGTTAACTTCTCTCTGTACTATTCCCAGCTTCCCAAAAAGTGGAAAGCTGCACTGGTTACACCAGTCTTTAAAAGTGGAGACCATTCTAACCTTGGCAATTACAGGCCAGTTTCAGTCCTTGAGACAATAGTGTCTAATCAGCTTGTCTCATACCATGAAAAATGCAAAATACAGTGTCCCCAATGGCATAGATTTTGGAAAAAACATAGCACCAATGTAGCACTCATTGAGTATTCCAACTTCATCCTTGAGGCCCTTGACAATCAGAGACAAAGCTGGAGCCATCTACAGAATATCAACTTGACAAAAGCCTTTAACTTGGTTAATCATAAGCGTCTTCTCAGCAAACTCCATGGCCTAGACCTCTCACCAGACACAGTTACCTGGTTGCAGAGTTATCTCACTAATCATATTTGATGTGTGATGATAGAGGGCTGCTTGTCAGACCTTAGAAATGTATCCATTGGCATTCCCCAGGGCACCATTATGGGCCTCTCACAATTTGGCTTATTCATAAACTGCTTGCTCGATGCCTTTCAGCCTGCAAATGTACCTCTCTTGCAGATGATGCTTTCATCTGTTCCAGGACCCTTGACCTTGGCAGTCTCTCCTCCATCCTCCAAGGTAATTTTGAGGCTCTTGAAAGGTGGTTCTCCCATAGTAAACTGGTTCTAAATTGCAAAAAAAAAAAATAAGACCATGCTCTTCACAAGCTCACAAATGAAGAAAAAAGGTAACCCTCCTTGTCTTCTGCAATGGCCTGGGACATATACTTGAACAGGTGGAAACCTTTAAATACACACCTTATCTTTTGCTTCCCACATTGACCGCCTTGTGTCCCTAGTGAACAGAAGACTGGGTACTTCATATTATAACTGGATCAACCTCATTGCAGATGCTAGATGCCTCATAGTGGCAAGCTCAGTACTGACTATTGAGTTGACTATGGCCTTCCTGTCTATGCAACTAAAAGGTACTAGGTCAGCCACACTCTGGTGAATACCAAGGTGGTGCTGCCAGTTGGAGGTGGCTAACTCAACAAGATCCACACATAGTTTACAGAAGAACCAGCTGCACTCTTAACAAGTTTGAAATAAATCTTGCACACCCATAATTGCTGTTTCATTAACCGTTTTATGACAATTCATGGTCAGGAAGCACATTACCTCAGTGCTTCACTGCAAGGCTTCGTCAAGGGGTCCTCCTTGCTGTGATGCGCTGGGGTAATGTGCTTTCTGACCATGAAATGCAATTATTGTATGGATTGATTCTGCACTGTATGTCATTTGCTACACTAATAATAAAATGGTTGGTGAGGCAGCAATTACCAGTGTGCAAGTTTTACTTCAAACTCCTTAGCGTGCAGCTGGTTCTTCCGTCTATACAACTGCACGTGACTCAAGTCTCAGCAGAATAAATTTAATCTGTAATAAGGCTTGTTGCTTTGTGCTTGGGGCAGATAAGTGTATCCATGGCTGCACCCTCTACACCCAAATGAATGGGCTACTCCTACCTAGAAGAATTAAGTTACAAACATGTCTGCTAACAAAAGTGTCGCTACTGGGCCTAACTCCCCTGGCCCTAACTCACTATGTCTGCCCTGTTGCCAATTTTTACAATACCAGGAACATGACTTGGAATGCCCTTGCACTGTCTTTTCATTGCAGTCAGCTGGGCAAGCTGTCATTTGCCGTTAGGGTTGCTGGCTTGTTAAATGAGCTTCCCAAAACCCTACTAAACCTACTCAAGTTTGACCAGTTTAAGAAAGCACTACAGAAAACCCTAACAATTCAATGCAACTATAATTGCTAATCATCCTAACTACGTCTCTCCCGGTGTACTCTTTGAAGTGTATCAGGCTCTGGATCTGAGGCCATGTACCATTACTATGTTTGTTTTAAACTGTTTCCATTTATCTGCTTTATTTTAAAATGGTATGCAGTTGATTTAGCCTGTTTATTATGTACTTGTTTGACCATTCTGTACTTATTTGTCTACATTCCACTGGAATTTGCTTTTTGTATATGTTATGTTACCCTGTAATCTCTATCGTTGACATTGAACCTTGACAAAAGAGCACTTGTGCTCAAAGGTATTCTCCAAAATTTTCACTAAGTAAATAAATTACATTTTTTCTTATATAAAGCTTTGACTGACTTCAATTTAATTTCGAAATCAGTAAATTTCTTTTGAGTTTCTCTCTTTTTTTGATGTAGAAAAGCTTATCACTCTTCCCCTAAATACACTTTGAAGGTTTCCCATAGGCAGGATTGGGACACTTCCCCATTATCATTAATACTGAAAAATTCAGTTATTTCTTTCAAAATCCATTCCTTAAAATTTGTATTATTCATCAGTGAGGTATTCAACCTCCATCTAAGTGTTTTGTACTCTGTTTTGCCCAGGCTGAGATTAACACTTACTAAAGCATGGTTGGAAACAACTATACTATGGATATCAGCAGATTGTTTATTTGTATTTATTTAAATGTTCAGAACCAGGAAAGGCACATTGTACTAAGATTCATTTCTAGGTGTGACCCTGGGCAGTTTCGGCTATTAGTGTGCCGGTGGCAGTGTGCCCATCATTAGGGTGCCAAATAACAGAATTCGCCACCCCCTCCCTGAGGTCCACCCCCCAGAGTTAGAATATCTAGAAAGAGTGGTGTGGAGGCCATGGAGGTGCAGCCCTCTGCAAAAAAGAGGGGACAGTGACTTGAAAATGTGGTGCCCTAATGACCGGGCGAACTGCTGCCAGTGCCCTGAATGGGTGGAACTGACCCTGGGAAGAGGTTGTAGGAAGAACAACTATAAATACAATTCAGAGGCAGCACAGCAATTACAGGAGAATTGGTGTAAACAGAGGCAGCGGTAAAATGTGCTGGCATAATTTAAATGCTGTATTGTATACAGCAGTGAGCAGCAAACAATCATGTGTGAAGCAAATTGCACAGTGCATTTTGTGGGAGGTGTAAAAAGGTGAAGGGCAGCAACCACGGGACTGAGCAGGTGAGGGGTTGAGGGAGAGGATATAGGATTAGGGAGGGGGTAGACAGGAACGGGAGGATGCAGGAATTTGCCTTAGGTGGAGTCTAAAGGCAGGGAGAGAAGGGGGGAGTGGTGGAGGTGGTGAAGGGAGAAGATTTCAGAGGGAGGGGAGGTGATGGGAGAATACCACTTGGCCAGCAGAAGAGTGAGGGTGGGGAAATAGTGAAAATGCAGAAGTCTCTGGAGTGAAGTGATTAGGAAGAGCATGGGGCAGGGGATAACAGGGAGGAGAGATAGGAGGGAAGGGACCCAAACCAGTATTTGTCAATGAAGGCAGTGCAGCTGACCTGGCAAAGTGATGTCAGAAGGAGGATGGAGAGGAAGAGTAGAGGGTGCAGTGATGGATAAGAAGGGGAGAGTCAGTGGTGAAATGGCAGAAGGCATTGCACAGAGTATCCAGTCTATGAAGGAAGGAGGAGGGGGCAACACCATAGACTATATCCATATAATTAAAGACTGTGAAAACCATTTTGGTTACTAGTTCACTGCAGACCTGGATGGAGAGGCAGTCTTTGTTGTGAAATAGGGTGCCTAATTTCAGATGGAGTTTGGTGTGAATGGTGTCTATGTGAATGGAGAAATCGAGCTTGCTGTTGAGCCAAACTCCTAGGTACCTGAAGACAGGGACCACTTCCAAAGGGGTGCCATCTAGAGTGGTGAAAACAAGGAGGGGGGGGGGTTTGAGAGCCTTGCCAGTTTCTTGCAGATGCTAAAGTTTATGGTCACTGTCTTTTTGGTGTTGATCATGAGCTGGTTTTCATGGAACCAGCATAGAATGTTGTGGAAATCCTGCTGGAATGGCCCTGTCACAGCAGAGGCCATGGGGCCAAAAGTGTAGATAATCATGTCATTTGTGTACATATGGATGTTCGAGGAGACATGCACAGTTGGGAGGCCATTGAGAAAAATGGAGGGGAGGACAGGACCTAGGATGGAGCCCTGTGGGACTCCAGCTAGGATGGGGAGGGGGGAGGACATGACGCCTTCCACTTGTATAAACTGTTGACATCCTGAGAGGCATGATTAGACTCAATCAACAGCACTGGCTGAGACACTGGCATTGCACAGTTTGTTAAGGTGGAGGGGGTGGGACACTGAGTCAAAGGCTTTGGCCAGATCAATTAATATAGCAGAGGTGATCCATCCCAGTGAGGACAGAGTCAGTAACCTGAAGCAGGGAAGATATGATAGAATGGTGCTTCCTAAAGCCACACTGGAAAGGGGAAAGGAAATCAGAGGAGTGAAGGAAGTTAGCAAGTCTGGAGTAGATGAGGGACTCCTGGAGCTTAGCAAGGGAGGGGAGGCGAGAGATGGGCTGGTAGTTACCAGGGGAGGAGGGGTCACCACCTGTATGGATGGTGAGGATCTTAGCAACTTTCCAGCCCTGTAGGACAGTGCAGAGGGAAAAGGAGAGGTTCAGGATGTGAGCTAGAGGGGAGAAAATGGCTGGGGCTGAGATACATAGGAGTTTGGGGTCCAACCTGTCAGTGCTGGACTTAGAAAGGCTGAGTCAGTAAGGGCGAGGAAAACTCTGTGGGGGGTGACAGGGGAATCGCATCATTTGGGTGATGATGGAGGAGCAATGGCAGAGGGGGACTGGAGAGGGGATGGGGAGGCTAGAGGAGGAGGAGGAGGATAGGGAACGGGTGGTGAAGAAATTATTGAGATGAATGGTGACAGAGGAAGGGTCAAAGACTAGTGAGCCATTCACCATGAGGATGGGGGGGATTGGACAGGGGGTCAAAAATGGAGTGGATGCTGTGGGGTCTGCCCCTGCCTTCATTCCCCACCCAAAACTAGCCCAGGTACTTAGCTTCTGGAAATTGTTGAATATGAAACCTCCTGATGTTATTTTGTCACATATTTGCAGTACACATTATTTTTGATTAACAGGAAAGCAAGCATTATTGTTTTGTCTTTGTTCATGATATCTTTATTCTGAAATTCAACAAAGAAATACATTTAAAAACCAAAAATGGAGTGGATAACTTTCCATAATTTTGCAGAGGAACTGAGGTTGGACTGGAGGTTATTTTTGAAATAGAGGGCCTTAGCAGTGCAGATAGCCTTGGTGCATGAATTCCTAAGTGACCTGTAGGATAGGAGGTCAGATAGGGATCGAGAGGGTTTGAAACAGGCCCAAGCCTGGTCTCAGGATTTGCACAAAGCAGTAGGGTCAGGAGTGATCCATGGAAGGTGGGCATATTTGACCCTTGATTTTCTTAGGGGGGCACGAAAGTTCTACGTGTGAGTAAAAATGGCTTAGAAGTTGGATGGGGCAGTAGCAACATCAGGGGCCTTGATATACTGGTGACCAGTCTGAGGCAGTAAGGTTGTGTAGTAGGGCCTGAGTGTACAGGGATCTGAGAAATCTAGATCATATATACTTGGGGGTTGAGTGGGTAAGTCTCACTTTCTTGATGCAGTAGGCCATGCAGTGATCTTTATTTATTTGTTTATTTTAGTCTTTGGTAACCGGGTAAGGCCCATTACACACAAGTGCCTGTTTTCAGGGGTGACCTGGGAGCACTGGGTGGTTAAGTGACATGTTCAGAGTCACACAGTATGCAAGTGGAGGTTGTGAGAATCAGACCCTGGTCTGGTCTGCTGATGTACCAAGCTCATTCACAGCTCATTACAATAACCTCTAGGCTATACTGCACTGATCACTGAATGCATCCTGCAGTCTGCTTGCTGTTATGATGTGATAGGGGTCGGCGGCGAGTACCCAGTCCAGGAGGGAGGGATTGGTGACATGAGAGTTGAGTTTGGTTGGCTTGGAAATTAATTGGGTGAGGTTTTGGGACTCAACCCTTTGGAGTGTGGGTTTGGAGGTGGGGGAAAGTCAATTTAAGTTGAAATTACCCCATAGGATACATTTACTGGAGGCAGCCTTGGAGACAAGGAATGACAGGGTATAGAGAAAGAAGGAGGAAGAGATCTTTGGGGAGGCATAAAGGACATCTATAGATAGGGAGGCTAGAAAGGAGGGGTTGTTTGGCAAGTAGGAATTCATGGGAGGAGAGGGACAATTCTTTGAAAATGATTGTGCAGGACAAGGTTTGGCATACAAACAAAGCTACTCCACCACTGCATTTGCCATGGTAAAGGTGCAAGTTTGGGAGAGCTAGGTTTGAGCCCAGCAGTCTTGAAGAAAGCCAGGATTTGGATATCCACAAGAAGCTGGGCGAGTACTATGAGGTCCATACTTTGAGTAGGTCAAACTTTGAGAGACGGGAACTGGCATTTAGGTGGAATATGCTAAGGCTTTTTGGGAGGGGAAGTGGGGTTAGGTTCAATGTTATCAGCCAGGAGGAGAAGAAAGAGAGAGGGAGGAGAAAAGACTGGGACTTCTGTCCCTTGAGCGGGGTGGGGGGAGATTGAGGAGGAAAGGTGGCTATGGTAGAGAAGTTCCACACTGAGGGAGGGAGAGTGGAGAAGCCCAAGGTGGAAGGCTATGGTAGATTGGGGAAGGGGGAAGAAGCGAAGGGGGGAGAGGAGGAGGAGGAGGGATGGGTGCAGCAGGGGTTGGAGGAGGAGAAGAGGAGAAAGAAGTGGGAGAGGAGAGAGGGGAGTGTGAGAAGAAACCTGGGGGGAGGAAGAGCAGGTAGGAGGGGAGGGTGGGGACGTAGGTAGGAAAAACAGCAGAAAGATACAGATGGGGAGGTTTAGGAGCATAGTGAGGGAAGATTAGATGCAGGAGGTCTTATAAAATTTGGGTTTGCAGGGATACCTGTTTGTGAGGACAAGAGTGCAATAAAATAAGCTACAGCACTAACCTTAGTTGGATGGACTTCCGGTGACGCTTATGTTGGTATGGCTGCCTGATCCTCGAGCACGGTCACCCTCATGGCATAATCTTTTCTCATTGGCCCTTAACCATAGTTAATTTTGACTTACAGTGCTACCGCTGATTTTCTGAACCAATGTGCTGATGGCAAGTACTTGTAGTTCTGCTCGTGGCAATCCCGGTCCGTAGAAAACTGACCAACTTAAAATGCGGCTCAGAGAAAGCAGCCCAGCGACCTCCCGAGCATCTACTAACACAACCAGCTTGGAAGAGGAGGATGAAGAATTCAGCTCAGAAGCAGGTACGGTATTTGATATGGCCGACAATCAGGCAATAATGTTGCTCTTATACTGGATTGATGGAAAGGTCACTGACATTAGGAGAGATTTTAAGAACCTTGAGCAATGTACAGTAAATATCGAGTAGCACCTGGATATGGTCCAAAATGAACATATAGCTTATGGCAGATCCCTCCTGTATCTATGTAAAAGGGAGATGGAGCTGACATTCAAAGCTGAAGATACAGAGGCGTGCTCTAGATGTAACAATGTTTGTGTCTTTGGAGTTCCAGAAGGAGCTGAACAGGATGATGTTGTCAAATTTCTAGGGTGCTGGCTCCAAAAAAAGCTTGACCTAATGGAAGATTCAGAGCTAGGCATAGAGCATGCTCATAGAGCCACTGTTCCTAAACTGAAGCCTGGAACTCCCCCTCATTCCATTATTATCAATTTTCTGAGTTAAGCTTTTAAAGAAAAGGTCCTCTGACTGGCATGGGCAAAGCAAGAACTTAACTTGGATGGCCAGCAGGTATACATGGATCAAGATTACCCCCCCCCCCCATTGCTCGAGAAAAGAAAGAACGTTTTGCAAGTTGTGAAGCAGCTCAGGGAAAAGGGTCTTCGGGTGCAGATCCACTACCCAGCTTGGCTCTGGATACAAGATAACGATACCATCAAAACCTTTGACACACTGCTTGCAGCTGCTCCCTACCTCAAATCTTTGGACATCAAAATTCCAGATGTGCAAGCAGAAATAGCTGAAGGGGAAATAGAGGAGTTGCTTTGGTCAACAGTATCCCCCAATTCATCAAGGGGAAAATGGAAACTCACGTGTAGGTCAGCTTTCCACTCTGATCTTTCTAAGTGATTGAAAAAAAGATGGACACCTGAAATGAAATCCTTGCTGCTGTTAATGTTTTTACTCTCACCTTCTGTGTATGGGACCTCCCAGTTGGATATGGATGCTGGCTGGCAAATCTTATTTGTGACTGGCTCTGACTGCATCATTTGTTGACATTGGTACACAGGGGAGATTCTGCCAACCCCAGAACTTAATAAATATTGACATAGTTTGGATCAGCTGAGTTCAAGGTGGTGCATGATCTCCCACAATAGGAACTGGTCCTATATGAAGGCAATCATCCACTGGATTGTTTTTGGAGGCCCTCAGGTGTGAAGACTCTTGGGAAAGGTTTTGGTTTCACTAGTCTTCTGGTTGGCATCTTCAAGCATTACCAAGAGTTGCCATCTGTAGAAGATTTTGTTACCTGCTCAAATTGCTGAAGTTCATAATTGCTATTGCAGTAATGAAGAACCTACAGGAGCTGAATTTGCCTCTAAAGAACTTTTATGTCGACGGAGAGGGAATCTGCAGGAGGGAAGACTCCTACTTGCTACTTTTCCCCATCAAGCCAGATTACTGTGTTAAACGTGTTAATGTTCTTGTTTGTTCTAACATGGTGTTTCAATGTTTTTTGTTAGTTGATATGCTGGTGGAAAGGGGATGGGGGGGGTTGCTCACTTGATTAGTTTAGTAAGTTTCTCGAATGCAAGATTTGTGCCTGACCTTTTCTATAGTTTTTTTTGGGTTCATTGCAATGTGTTTGAGCGTACATTATATTTACTATGATGGGGGTATGGATTATTCAGGTGGGAATCCTGTTTGCTTGACTCCCAGGTTGTGGAGGGGAAGTGGTTAATTTATGCTGTGTTGCTTCTCCTTTTCCCCAGGTAGCTGGGCCTAAAGGGTTATTGAACCCCCCTATTTAAATATTTTGATGGCCGTGGGGGGACTTGTGCACTGGGATCCTGGAGGTCTACCTGAGAGAAGAGAGGCAGATCAGCTGCTTGATAATAAATTCTTATAAAGGGAATGGATAGTTTAATTATCTGCACATGAAACATAAAGCGAATTAATAATGTAGTGAAAAGGGCACAAATCTTGCAGGAGCTCCAGACAGCCAAATGTGACATTACCTGCCTTCAGGAGATGTGATTATCAGCTGCAGAACACCTAAAACTTTGCAAATCCTGGGTAGGCAATGTTTTTGCAGGTTCTCACCCAGAAACTAAGAAAGCTGGGGGAAGCAGTTGTGATTCGTGAAGGATTACCCTTTCATATAATGCAGGTACATACAGAAGGTATGGGCAGGCTGGTTCAACTTTCTGGGGTATTAAGGGGTCGAGTTCTGCATGTAATCTCACTATATGCTCCTATCCCCCCCAGGTGAATTTTTTCATTATGTGTTTCAGTTGTTGTCTACCCTCACAGAAGGACAAGTCTTATGCTTAGGTGACTGGAATTGAGTGGAAGAGGTGGCCTTAGATGGGAGTCCATCACAGAGAAGAGGACAAACAGCTTGCACCAAATTACTCAAGGCTTTGTGATCTGAGGGTGGGTTCAGTGATCCCTGGAGGCAGCAAAACCCCTCATAGAGAGATAATATACTTTCTATTCCACATCCACCAACTCATATTCCCATTTAGATAGGCTTCATAAGCAGGTGAAGTGGGGACACACTATACGGAGAAATAAAACACACCCCATATCATTATTGGATCATGCTTTGGTTTCTTTTTTGTTGGAATGGGGACCTGGACAAGCTTAAGGAGGGTGGAGACTCATTGTAGACCTCCTGCATGATGAAGGCTTTGTTTCCTCTACCAGAGGCGTAATCACTGAGTTTCTGAAAGAAACTTTGGGAGGAGATACAGCCCTTAAGTATGTTTGGGACGCCCTTAAGGTGGTAGTGCGAGAGCACGCCATTTCTTATACTTCCCACAAGAAAAAGCTTTATTAGCTAGGTCTCTCTAAAGTGGAGAAGGAGGTATGGCAATAGAATCGCAACACAAAAAGTCTCGGGACCCTGCCTTGCTTTCCAAACTGAAACAGGCAAGGGGAGAACTAAATATAATTCTTTCTCGTAAAAATGAGAATGCCCTTCATTTTACTCAACAAAAGTACTATGAGTGGGGAGATAGGGCAGGATGTCTACTAGCCTTATGCCTCTGCAAGCAAAAAGCAGATAGATATATTCTGAGGCTACATAAGGGGGAGAGGCGAGTACTCATGTCACTACACCTCTGGAGTTTGCTACAGAATTTCAGAAATATTATTCCCAATTGTATAGCAGGGAAAGACAGGAGAATCATGCAGAGAATATTGCTGCTTTTTTGGGCAAGATTACTGTGCCTAAACTCACTAAAGAACAACAACAATTTGTAGATTCCCCTTTTATGGAAGCCCGAATTACTGAGGTCATAGAATCTTTTAAGGGGTGGGGAAGGCCCCAGGGCTGGATGGATTTATATCTCAATTTTATAAAACCTTTTCCAAATAGCAGGTACCATTACTTACTAAAGTCTGAAAAACAGGCACAAGAAGAAGGCCAGACCCCTGATTTCTGGAACGGAGCAATAATTTCAGTGTTGCCCAAACTGGGTAAAGATGGTATTTTATGCTCGTTATCGCCCCATTTCTTTGCTTAATCGGGATGTTAAGATATTTGCTAATGTTGTAGGGATCCGAGTGCAAGCTGTTATATCATCCTTAGTGCATCCCACCCAAACCAGATTTATCCCTGGTAGTCACTTACAAGGTAATGTCAGCCTTCTCCTTAACACTATGGTCTTAACCAAAGATCTTTCCCCAGCTAATTTATATGCAGCCATCTCGGTGAACACTGAAAAAGCATACGACCATCTTGATAGGCAGTTTCTGATAGAAGTACTGCATAACTTCAGGACTAAGTTTTGTAGCTGGATTTCCAGTCTTTATCACACCCCCATGGCCCAAGTCAGGGTTAATGGGGTTACTTCGAACCCCTTTAACATCCAGCGAGGCACTAGGCAGGAGTGTCCCCTTTCTTTCTTTTCGCGTTAAGTTTTGAACCTTTGGTGGCATTTATTTGCCAATCTGTGGAATATGAGGAGATTCGGGTGGGAGGAGAAGAATTGAGGGTCTCAATGTATGCCAATGATCCGCTCCTTTAAGATGAAAATATTTTTTGTTTTTTCATTCAGGTAGTTTTGAGCAGTGTACCAAAGGATCTGACTCTAGTGGCAGGGATCAGCATGGTGGAACAACTCTAACTGTGGAGGCAAGAGACTTTATGGTGCAGTAGGGCACAGTGGTGTCAGGGGACAGAGGACAGCATAGTGCAGAAGCCTTGACTGTGGTGCAGGACACAGTGGGGCATCAGGGTACAGCAGCCCTGACTGTGTGATGGGGAGCACATGGTGCAGAAGCCCTGCCCATTTGGGGCAATGGAAGTGGGTAGTAGGGTGCAGCAAAAGCCACACCTTTGGTGGCCTGGAGCAGCATGGTGCAGCAGCCCAAACTGTGAAGACAGAGACCCTGGGACACTAGGGCTTAGCAGAGCACAGCAGCCCTGTCTGTGGAGACAGGAAAAGGGGGCAACAGAGTGCATTGGCTCTGACTGTGGGGGTGGAGAACAGAGGGAAGGGGGTGCAGCAGCCTCAACTGAGAGGCAGGAGACTGGGGCATCAGGATGCCATATAGTATTTCTAGTCATACACATACATGATGCATTTTCACACAGAAACCTTCAAATAACTGCACTTTATGAGTTCATACAGTGCATGTTCCTGAAATAGCAGAGTATGGCAGACACATATTTGTCAACCTGAAATAAAAACAAAATTGTTCACACATGAACTTATTTATTGAGGCTACAGCAAAGACACACTGCTTCTATGAATTAACAGAATACAGATTTATTTTATATCCATTAAACAACCATGTGTTATATAGCCGGAATAGAATGCAGAGTTTTGATGACAGAGAACTGACATCTGTGATACAGACAAGGTAATTTCTCACAGACGTTCATTCATACCACTTCAGTTCAGCACTGAACCCAAATGATCAACTTTTTATGAAAACAGAAAGATAGATTTTAAGCAAGACTCTCTAAACACAAACCCGATGGGTTAGTAACAAACTCTGAGTGCAAGCAATTAGCTCTACAGACTGCTGGAACTAGGAACTGCAACAGCGTATTAAGTCAGTCAGGGACTTAACTGCTGAAGCAGCAGGCTGGACAAGTATGACGTCATTGCTCACTGACAGGGGCAGAAAAATCTTCACTGTTTCTTCCCTGTTTTCATTTACTGCAGAGCATATTAACAGATGCTGATTTAAAGAAAACCACAAAACCAAACAACATGATATTTTCAGGAAACACTAATCATAACACAGAGACATGAATTCAAGTGAATTCAAGCTTTTTATGAAATATGTGTGCATTCGCTCTTTAAAAGAACTTGGTTGGAGGTATGTAAGTATTTCCACTTTCTTATTAAGCTTGAAGGGGATACCACTCTTAGGGCATGCCTTGATTTCATACCCTTTAGATTGGAAGGGACAGCACAACTATGAGGGAGATATGGGCTTTCAACGATTGACCAATTCTTTATAGGGGATACAATTAAGTCATTCACCCAAATATGTCATGAGTTTCAGGTATCAAGTAGGGATCACTTCCGTTACTTACAATTCTGGCACTATTTGATACAAAATTCTCATGAAATTTGTCAGGGGCCCTCTGGTTACCCTCCACAAACAATTACTTGTTTCCTTGGCCAAAAGGCCCCATCCTAAAGGCATTATTTCTCAAATTGTAAGGTTGTGCTCCAAACACAATCTGGAAAACTTACATTCCCTTCAGGATAAGTGGCATTCAGAAGCCAGTGTAGAACTATCAGATCCTAGAATGGGGTCAAATTTGGTGTGGAGTCTTTTCTACCACAGCTTCCCCTTTTACGGAGGGATTTCCGGTGGCAAGAAGTAGGAAGATATTTTCACACCTGTGTGGTAACAAAACATTATGGAAGTCACCCCTTTGAACTATACTGGAGACATTGTCAGGAAGTAGGGATGCAAACTCATATTTTTTGGTTGTGTCCAGTGGTGAAATCCTTCTGGACAGCAGTAGCATTGGAAGTAGAAAAAGTGATGGGTGTGGACATCCCCCTGGATTTCTGATATTGGATGTTAGGTCTCCCCCTGGCAGGTATATGCACTACAGCACTGGTTTATCTTTTGAATATTTTGGTAGCTGCAGCTCTTAAATCACTCACCCAAAACCCCCAATCTACCCACTATTTTAACAAGGTTTGAAAACTGTCTACATATATTAGAGATGGAACTTCTGTTAGCCAAATTGTGGCTGAGGAAGGATAAATTTATTAGCCGCTGGCTCCCTTTCTTTCACTATCTGGCAACTAAACAAAACAAAAATGTGCTGCATATATTAGCAGATCAAGGATGATGAGTTATCATTGAGATGCCCTCCCCTAATTGCAGCAGTAGTAATAGTAATATTTGTAATTTGCTAAGGGTGGGCCCCTCCCATTTCTATAACTATGTCTACTGTGTAGGTTCCTATGGGCCCCCCTTCCCCCTCATCCTGGTTCTCCCCATGCACATCAAGATGTATGAATTAGCTATGTTTAGGAAAAGCTTGGTTTATCCCTGGGAAAGTATTTCTTTCTTTTCCTTTTTGTTTTATTTTCTTATACCATTCTCTTTTGATGTTAGGAATTGCTCTCTTTGTTAATGTGTATTCAACACAGTATATTGTAAAGAGTGGATGTAAATGTTAATGTATTTGAGTGGTTTTCTTATTATATCTGTTAAATATTGAAAACTTAAAATATAATTTCAAAAAAAAAATAACCTTAGCTGGATAAGCTAGTAATGTAGGTAACTACACAGAATGCCCTGGTGAAAAAGACAAGTGCAACAGCAGAGCAACTTAGGATACGTCAGGCAGTGTAGTAGGTAAACACTAACTAACAGGCAGAGTGACTATTATAATTAGCTGTGGGCAATCACCTAACTAACAAGCAGAATGACTGTGTTCAATAAGTGGTAAGGCAGACAAGATGTTGCTACAGTTGGATGAGCTAGATTGCTGGATAATACTTTGATTAGTCAGGCAAAGCTATACTAAAATACCTAAGATGACAGGCAGAAATACTACTTTAAATTTGTGGGAGGTACAGCAGACAACATTAATTACTACAGTTGGATAAGCTAATTGCAGGAACCTGCACTGTAATCAGAAAATAGTAATGACAGTTGTAACAATTAAGGATTGTTAGATAAGTCAGGCAGAGCTATGGGCAAGCACCTGGAAATGAATGCAACCTGAATTGCTACAGGCAGTAGTAACAAAAGTCAATGCAGCAAGTAAATGGTTATGACTGGGGACACAAGTCTATGGATTAAACAGTAGGTGCAATTCAACTGATTGTGCACACTGATGAGAGAGACAGTATGAGAAGAGGACTCCAGTCAAGGAAGCAGAGGGTGTGCTGAAAGGGGCAGCTTGGCTGGCCGATGGCTGACTCCCACAGCTGACACCCACAGTCAACACCCTTTGTGCTCTGGCCCTTAACTTAAGGATTGCAGCTCAAGACCACTAGGGATGTTAAACTTTATCTGGGTGCAGTGCTGAGAATTGGTCCAGGGAAGGTGGTGGATGGGGCAGACTGCCAGTGCAGACTCTGAGGTCCCAGTGTGATTTGCCATGGTTCGGCGATTGAAGGAGGGTGGAGTCACACAGAAGGATGAGATGACTCTCTCCAACTCCCTTTCTGTCACTGGTTACTGCAGGGAACTGGCAGAAAAGTCCTGGGCTCAGCTTTGAAGAGAAAAAGTTTCTTTAGGTAAGTATTGCAATCTTAAGTAGGGGGATAGGAAAATATAATCTGATCTGCCTGTTAGACAGAAAAGTATAATCCCTGTCCTGAAGGTAGTTAATGTGCCAGGAGTCAGTGAGGCCCATGTCATCTCTACATTTTATCAATGACCTTCTTGCAGGGGTAGGGTCCATGGAGACTGACCTTTTAGCTGTGGATTTATCCAAAATAGGATCCAGAACCTCACTGAATTCCCCTTCCAATGTTAGGCCATTTAGTTGCAAACCTGCATAAAGAATTGTTTCTGATCCTTACTGGGAGCATAGACATAACAAAGGGCTATCAGATTGCATTCAAACATTCCAGCAAGGGCCTGGAATCTACTCTCTGTATCAGTAACATAGAAACATTGAAACATAGACCATGACGGTAGAAAAAGACCTTTGGTCTGATTCTCAAAACTCATCACAAGCTGTGCCAAAGGCTACTTACACTGATTGCTGGTGTGCCAGGAACCCTGTACCCAATTATCTATTGGGTAGGCTTCTGGTGGAAAAGTCCTACAGCTTGTGGCAACTGTGGCCATGGCCAAACAGATGGCACATCTGGATGGGTTGCTGCAAGCTGTGGGGTGGCCGTGCACCACTCTGGGACATCCCTGGTGGTCTGGCAGCCCCCACCCCACCATGATCCCCTATTATTAAATATTAACATATTCCCCCTATATAACAATATTAACACATATTAATTACTGGAATAGCCCTTTGCTCATCACCATGGCCAGCCGCTAACTGATCTGTCACTGAGGGTGTACTGTATACATTAAGTGCTCATTGAATGCCAGCTCAGTGACAGCTCAGTTGGTGGCTGGCCATGGTGGTGAGTGGAGGGCTGTGCCAGTTGCTGGCTCAGGTTTGGGATGGGGGAGCGGGATGGTGGGGCACTGCCTGCCAGGTGTGAAGGGGGCCCACTAGACCACTATGGAATTATATCTATTCTTATATGGGCAGATTGGGGTTGGGGGGGTCTGCTAGCCATCAGGGACATGTTTAAATTTAGTAAAAGGGGATCGGGGTTGGGGATGGGCCCACTAGACCACCAGGGATGTTAAAGTAAATGTTGAAGGTTCCCCAAATGCCTTTTATACATAGTATGCCATTGCCAGACATGTTTCAGATGTTGAGGCTGCAATTTGTTTTTTAAAAATTCTGTCATAGTCATTTTATATTATGTTTTATCAACATTTTGCCCTTCCGTTTCCTGTGTTTGGCCACACCTCCAAAATGATGTCATACCAGGGAGCTGTCAATGTTTTACATACAGCAACAAGGAATTCTGGGTAATTTATAATGTTGACTTACATGTGCCTTACTCAGAAGTATAGTCCTGTATGTTGGTAATGGTGAACACTAATATGTAAATGTCGATAGCATAACATTGTGGGTAAAATAAGAACTTGTTTCCCAGTTTTCATACTGTGAGATACTGTCTCATATTTCTGTAGTGGTGTCAACTGTATAAGCTTTTGTATGTTTATTTTCACAACAATACATTGTGCATATTGTATCTAGCTATAAGACTTCTATACTGAGAGATGCAGTCTCCCATTTCTGCAGTGAGCACAGAAATATAATACCCTGCATACTAATTTACATAGAGAGGCATTGTGGGTACAGTATATAGCAGATTTGTCTATCTAAAACTAAAAACTGACAGTGTCCCTCTAATAATTTAGTTTCCCTGGTATGATGTCACAGTTGGGGGTTGCAGCACTAAGAAAAAATGGGGTGGGTTATGTAAATGAAGCAGAGCACCAAAATAAAAGGATTTTTTTTCATGGAAAACAGCACTGATTGGCAGTTTGAATGGTAGGAGACTGATTCATAACATCTAGAGGTTACTACTCCCATTTGTGATGGCAGTCTTGCACCTTTACTTTAATGAAAGGGGTCCGCACTGGGGGGGCCCACTAGACCACCAGGGATGGAATTAATATTAATGAAAGGGGCTGGGGTGGTCTGCTGTAATGCCAGGGATGACTGTACATTTAATAAAAGAGGATCAGGATTGGGGAGGTCTGCTAGACCACCAAGGGCATGTTCACATTTAATAAAAGGGGATTGGAGCCGGGGGGGGGGAGTTCTGGTAGACTGCCAGGGATATTACTGAAAAGGGATTGGGACTGGGGGACCATGGCACATGTTCCCTCTCAACCAGGGAGGGCTCAGAGAGTGGCGCAAGTGCAGTAACCCTCCCAGAGGCTGGTCTAAGGGTACTCAGAATGTTGCACTCTGGGAGGGATTACAGAATCCTGAATTAGGGGATATGGCAGCTTGCATCTGCTGCATGCCCCTAGCACCATGTTGCAGTTCATTTTGTGCCACATGGACAGTGCAAGCCTCCTTTGGTGCATGCAGACTGTGGTTGACGCAGTCTGCATTTGAGAATCATTCCCGTGCATCTTTTGGTGCAAGGGTTACTTTGTGCTATTCCTTTTGGTGTATGCCCCTTGTGCCATTCTGGGAGCTTTGAGAATCGGGCCCCTTATGTTTAGTAAAGGTCACCCCTGTTTTTTTATTAATATGTCAGTTCTCTTTTTTAAAATGAAAGCAGCTAAATTCAGCATGTGCTGCCCAGCCTTACCCAATTTAACAGCTTCTGTGGGGACTAAGTGTGTTTCTTTGAAGAAGATGATATCAGTTTATTGTTTGTACAAGTACCGTAGCTTAAGACTTTTTCTTTTATAGGTGAGCCTAATCCATGCACATTCCAAGAAACAAGCATGTTTTAGCCATGTTTAAAATATTACTACAGGACCAAAGAAACAGCAAGGCTAGACTATGAAACCTGTAACAGGTCTATAGGATTAGTTGTGAATTAAACTGGCAGAACTTACCTGGTAAGGCTGCTAACTATGTTAAAGCTATACCCAGAGAAACAAAGAAACAAAAAAACAAGAGAATTAAGTAACATGACTATTAAACAAAATAGGATCAGTCACAATGCTTGATATTTAGGTTATACAACAGTGGAAACTCTGAAGAATTTGGGGGAGGGGAACAGGAGCATTAACCATAAAGGGGAAAGAAAGAAGGGCAAAAAGGAAAAAAAAGGTAACAATCTCAGCGGTAAAAAAATCTGAAAACCATGTGTGAAAATGCTGGAAGTCTAGGAAATAGGATTCCTTACCTAAAGGCCATCCTGGCAGATGCCAACCTGGATATTGTGCCATTACCGAGTCATGGTACACTGAAAACTATGACTAGGACATGGCCATACCAGGCTATACTCTGTTCAGGAAGGACTGGGTGGGAAGGAGAGGAATGGGTGTGGTGCTTTTGTGAAGGAAAGTGTGACAAGGTTGAATAGGACCCCATCCCAGTTATTGTGAAGAGTTTGAATACAGGGATCTGTTTTGTAGTAGTAACAACAACAAAAATGGAAAGGGACCTGGGGATAATCAATATCAGATGACCTTAAGGTTGGCAAGCAATGTGAGAAGGCAGTAGGGAGGGTTCGGAGGATACTGGGATGTATTGGGAGAGGCATCACTAGTAGAAAACAGCAAGTTATTATCCTTCTGTACAGACAGTTGGTGAGACACCATCTGGAGTACTGCGTCCAGTTCTGGAGACCCCATCTATGCAAGGACATAGACAGGATGGAGGCAGTCCAGAGGAGGGCAACTAAAATGGTGCAGAGTCTGCAAGAGAAGCCATACAAAGAGAGACTAAAGGAGCTTAATATGTTTACCCTTGAGGAAAGGATGGAGAGGGGGTCATGATAGAAACTTTTAAATACCTCAGTAGAATCAACAAAGTCCAAGAGGGTAGCATCTTTCAGAAAAAGAGATGTGCAAGAACAAGGGGGCACACTTTGAAGATAGAGGGGGGACGGCTCAGAGGTAATGTGAGGAAGTATTTTTTCACAGAGAGGGTTGTGGATGCATGGAACAGCCTCCCTGAGGAGGTCATGGAGTCAAGAACAGTGGGAGAATTCAAGAATGCATGGGACAGACATAAGGCAGTCCTAGTGGGGGTAGGAGGAAGTAAGCTGTTGGTTAACTAGGATCTGCAGCTTATCTGTTAGGAAAATGGGCAGACTAGGTGGGCCAAGCGGTCCTTATCTGCCGTCACATTTTATGTTTCAATGTCTATGTTTCTATGTCCCAGTTGTTACGGAGAGTTTGAATGCAGGGATCTGTTCTGTTCTTTCCTTTCCTGTCTCTTGTTTGTCTGGTTGTGCAACCAGATTTTTTTGTGAGACCTAGGATTTAATCACCCCGACAGTCTTGCAGTTCTTTGCCTCTCACTATCTGTCAACCCTCACTTGCTGTTTCTATCTTTTCCTTCCTTGCATATCTACAGGTATAAAAATATACACAAATCATTATGTGGAAATGTAACTGAAATTGGGATTCCTTTGTTTAGAAATTGTATAGTGTTATTGTTGAAATGTATATAATTACAGTTTGAGATGATTACAAAAAGCTATTGGGAACTCAAGGGGTTAACCTGAGAGCAGTTTTTAAGTCCTTTTTCAGAAGCTGTGGAGAAGGGGCCACAGTTCTGGGACAGTGTGCTCTTGCTACACCTGCCTGACATTTACAAGAACATTTTAGAAAAAAAAAACAGGATGCTTGTTAAGAAGGGGGTTGCAAAGTCTTAGAGAGAGCTGCAATGTTTTGAGAGACACAGAGATTGAAGAAAAACTCAGATGGATCTTCTCTGTTTATTCTGCCATTGTACATAGTTATACTGGATAAGTTTACTTTTTATGTTACTGCTAGTACTAATAAACACTTTTTGTGAATTCTACAACTGCTCCTAGTTTTTCCTATGCTTCCTGACCTGTGCCTCAAGGACAGAAAGCATAAAAGGGATGGAGATGCAGGGAATATGGAGGAGAAGAGGTAGTGTGGGTCACCCTGGAGATGGGGAACAGAGCCACTATACTCACTAGTGTGATCTACAAACCTCCAGCACATGGGAGGGAGTTAGATAAGGCACTGGTAGAAGCCACTGGCAATATGGTATTAAATGATTAGGTGCTGCTGGTGGGGCACTTCAATCTGCCAGATATAGATTGAAGTCTCCTAGCCATGGCTCAGCTAGAAACAGAAACATCCTGGACTCCCTGCAGGAGGTGTTCCTCAAGCAACTAGTCAGTGAACTTACTTGTGATGGGGCAATACTGGACCTGGTACTCACTAACAGGGCCTGTGTTGCAGACGTTGGGGTGGAAGGCCACCTGGTGACCAGTGATCACTGTACAGTGTGGTTCAACATAAGGACAACTGCAGAATCAAACCAGGCAAGGGTCCTGGACTTCAGGAGGGCAGATTTTATAAAGATGGGTGAATGCCTCAGGGATGACCTGGGTGAGGTGGGGGAACAGTGGGTGAAGCTAAAAGGGGGTATAGTAAAGACAACAAACCTCTGCATCAGGCAAGTGAACAAAAGCAAGAGTAAAGAGACTACTATGGTTCTCGAAAGAGGTGGCTGAAAAGGTGAAGGCTAAACAGGTAGCATTCAGAAGGTATAAGGAGATGCAGAGGGAGGAAGATAGGGAGGTGTATTAGGGGAAACACAGGGAAGTAGGGAAAGCAGTAAGGAGCACAGAGGTGCAAACTGATGAGAGACTAGTGCATTCAGCAACAAAAGGGGACAAGACATTTTTTATGTGTGCAAGTGAAAAGAGGAAGACCAGGGGGCGGGGATTGTAAGGTTAAAAAGGAAAGGGGGACTGTGTAGAGTGGGACCAGGAAAAGGTAGATATCCTGAGCAAATACTTTTGTTCAGTGTTCACTTTGGAGGGAGATGGGGAGGGGGCCACAAAAAGAAACAGGAGCATTGGAGAGAGGGAGGTGGACACTAGTCCATTTTCAGAGGAGAGTTCCAAAGGGACTTGCAAACCTGAAAGTGCAAAAAAGCAGTGGGGAAGATGGGGTGCATTCAATGGTATTGAAGGTGCTCAGGGAGGTACTGGCTGCACCTCAAATAGTGCTATTTAACAGCTGACTGAAAACAGGAGTGGTTCCAGAGGGCTGGAGGTGGGCAGATGTAATCCCCCTTCACAAAAGAGATAGCAAGGAGAAGGCTAGCAATTATAGGTCAGTCAGTCTGACATCGGTGGTGGAAAGTATAATGGAATAACTGCTGAAGGAAAGGACTGTGGAATATCTTGAACCCAATGGGTTACAAGATCTGAGGCAGCATGGTTTCATGGGGGGGGGGGTCATGTCATCAGAATCTGATAGATTTCTTTGACTGGGTGACCAAGGAATTAGATCAGGATGGTGCGCTGGATGTTATCTACTTAGAGTTCAGCAAGGCTTTCAACACCGTTCCTCACAGGAGAAAAAGCAAGCTGGATAACTTAGAAGTGGGTCCACTGGTGGCAAACTAGATAAGAAATTGGTTAGGGGAGAGGTGACAGTAGATGGTGGTAAATGGAGTTCACTCCGAGGAAGAGAGGGTGACCAGCAGGGTGCCTCAGGAATCAGTGCTGGTTCAGATCCTCTTTAAAGGGGAACAATCAGCAATATGAACCTCACACCCAAGTGTGAGGCTGATCCCAAATAGCTCTTTGTGTGCAAAAATACTTTTTTTTACTCACTGATTACTGCAGTGTAGTAGATTGTATCAAGCTAATTTCATTGACTTGTAAGCTGACATTTCCTGTGACCAGAAATGCCAGACTCCCCTGTAGCTGACTTCAGAGGAGGGCTGCAGCAGTGGGCGATTCAATAGCATGCAGTGAATATCAGAGTTTTTATAAACGGTAATTTTCTGTTTGCTGGTCTGCTGTTCTTCTGGGGCTATGTACAGTCACAAGGGCTTGTACTAAGCCCCTTGAGCACAGCAGGACCAGCAAGCATCTGATTTTAGCTTACAAAAGCTTTAACATGTACACTGCTGGCTATTGAATTTTATTGAATCTCCCAGCTTTGCAGTAGTGTTGCTCAGATAGTGCTTTTGTGGATCCTGCCACTGTCTGTCAGCTAGTGCTGCTATCCTACCTAGGATCCTACCAGAAATCCTACCAAAGAGAAATGTAGGCTCCAGGGTCAGATAGTGATGGATTCTAGCTAGGATCCAGGGATCTTAGGTCAGATCCAGGGATCCTAGGTTAGATAGTTAGGATCTGGGGTCAGATAATGGCGGTCCAGCACTCAGAATTCCATCCCATTCAGCAAGGCAGTCCACAGTCAAACGGGCCACCTACAGCTTTCTTACCAACAAAACAAAAAAACAGGTGGAGAGCGAGAGACAGACCTGAGTCTGAAGACGGAGTCTCTCCCTCATGGGCACAATGGCATGCCTGTGGCAGTTTCCACATCGGACGTACTAAACAATCCGATCGGACAAAGCCAGCAGTACTAAAGTCCAGAGACAGTGTTGTTCCGATCAGATCCCCTAACCAACAGCTCTGACCCTGGATCAGACCTTTCTACCCGGTCCTCACCTGCCATTGGTCATTGAATTAAAGGGCCGCATGTCACAGGCATGCAGCATGGCAGGAATCCCACTCTGGATTGTCTTGGCAGCTGCAAACTAAAGCAAAGTATGAGTCAGAATCAGGAAGTGTACAGCAAGACAGGTCAACCAGGATGAAAATCACAGACTGGGACAAAATCCCAATTTTCTGAAATGCTTTGGGACACCAGGACAGCCTTTTTGATACCGGGACTGTCCTGGTGAAACCGGAACATGTGGTAGCTTTGAAATACTTTGTTAGTGGATAGCTACAGACCTACAATGGTATGGGCTGCATTATCTAAATTACAAGAAAGAACTGTACTTAATTGGTTGACTGTCTCATACCAGATCAACATCTGTATGGTGAACAACACAGATTCCATGAGGGCCATGGGACGGATACTGCCTTGGTCAGGTTCACAGACATGGTATATAGGGCTATGGATAAAAGTATGACAGGCACCATGTTTGTGGGCCTGACCAAGTTATTTGATCTCATTAACCATGCCCTGCTGTTTCAGAAGTTACATAATCTTTTTTTTAGGAAAGTCTACATTACTGTGGTTTACTGACTATTTGAGCATCAAAAAATATGTAGTAAGCTTGGTTTCACACTTTCTAATGAAAGAATAGTCTCCTGCGGTGTACCAAAGGAGTCTATTTTTGGACTCCTTCTTTTGTTGCTGTTTGTTAATGATGCCCCTAGGATCTGCAGATCAGTGAGAATCTGACTCTGTGCAGACAATACAGTTGTTTCGTGCACTTGAGGGAAATACAGATGATCAATGGCCTACTCTTTGATGATTTTTCAACACTACACAAATGGTTCAGAAGGAACAAAAAAATCTAGTTATTAATATTACCAAATCTCAAGCTATGCTATTGGATTCTGCACTAGAACTCGAAATATACACACACAATGTTCAGATGTCTATGAAAGGTGGAGTCCAACTTGAAACAATTAATGTTTGAAGAATGCCCCTCAGAAGAGTATGGGTCTCTAGATAAGGCTACCAAATTCCTGGGAGGGCTAAGGGGGGACACATGAAGCTTTGGGAGTTTAGATGCTCTGAGGTGAGTTTTAGGGTTTTTATTGAAGATGAAAAATGCTTTTGTTACGTCTTCTCTACTCATGACTCTAGGAAAAAATTATCTTTTCCCCTGGAGTAAGGGGGTATGGGAGACTCTCTGTCTGGCCTTGGCTTAGAATCTGCAACTGCAGATGGGGTGGGCAACTGGCTGACCAACAATGCTGTCAACCACCCACCCCATGATCGTTATTGCTTGCAGTTATTATGCTGCTGAAGCCTGGAAGTACTGCAGGTGGAACAGAACAAGAAAACCGTCCCAGTGGTGCTGAGGGTTGAGGCGCTGGACGCCACACCTTGCGCCACGCTGGCAACCCGGGTTTGGGAAAGAACCCAGGCCACCGGGGGTCAGCAGGAGAGAGAGATGGGATTGAGCATCTGGAAGACTGCTCTCCTATCTCGGGGGGGGGCCAGGGACAGCCCGGCATCGCAGCATCCCCCAGTGGAGACTGGAGACACTGCAACACTCAGGACCACAGTAGTGGAGACACAGAGCCATGACGGATGTCCCTGGCATCAGTGCATGCTCAGGCTCTGCAGGGAGGGGCATGGGGCGTAACAAGAAAAAAACCTTCCCCTAATAGGCAACGGCTCCTCGCAGTGCTGGATGCCACACGCCCAACATTGGGTCCTCTCTCCGCACTTCGGTCTCTCAGTTGGCTGAAGCCAGGCGATCTGGATTCTAGATAGATCGCTGGAGTGGATGCTGGCCCTGCACAAGGAGTTCAGAGTTGGGGGGGCTTGCCTGGTGTAGGTCACCGAGGGGCAGTAACCATATATACAGAAGGAGGACCACGGTGGGCGGTAGAGCACACCAGCGTGTCGGCACCACCTGAGAGAGTTCGGGGTAAGGAGAATAAATAGGGTTCAGGGAAAAAAAAGAACAGAACAAGAAGCCAAAGCAAAGCCAGCAAAGTTACTACTGCCACCACTGACTGAGACTTTTTTCTTAGCTCTCCTGCTAAATTGCAATAAAAGTTCAGGAGTCTCAGAACTCATTAAACTCCAAAGCCATGGATTTAAGGAAAAGTAGTCTAGAACAGATAATGTAGAGTCCCATTTTATACACTTTTGTACATAAGTCATTTCAGGTCTATCACCACTGGTTTAAGCACACATGTTAAAACAAACTCTAGTCAGAGACGATAGGGCTGTGAAGAGCTACCAAGTGACCAAAGTTACACGTGTGTGTAGAAATTATTCAACGCCGAGGTGTAACCTGGCCATTTTTTGGAGGTGTTGCACAGAATTTTCAACATGGCCTTTTTGGGACCCCTCCTCATGAAAAGTGTCAGTGTCATTTTGTTCACTTGTTCGGAAAGGTGATGTCACAGAGTGAACACACTATTCTGTGCCACAGGTGTGAAAACACATTTTGGGCAGGTTGTAGAAAATGGCAGTTTGTAGAAAATGACAGCTGTAAATTTTTGAAGGAGGTGTGCAAAAATGATAATGTTATATATGTGGATGGAAAATATTAAAAATTGGTGAATTTAGGAGCGTGCATAGAAACTGTGCAATGCATGCTCATAACACAGTCATTTTTTGGAACCTTTTCACCAAATTTGCAACATGGACTTTTTGGGACTCCACCTCATGAACAGTGGCACTGTCATTTCATGAATCAGTCCCGAAAGGTGATTCCATGCAGCGACTATGAAATCACCTTTCGCAACTGAGTAACAAAATGATGGTGACAGTTTTCATGAGTTGGGGTCCCAAGAACCTCATGTTGACAATTTGGGGCAAATATTTCAAAAAAATGGCTGATTTATCAGCATAAGTTGAAAACCCCATTGAATGGCATTATAGCACGCTTACCTTAGATTCTTCAGTTTGTGTTTCAGCTTTGAAGAGTGCAGACGTGTCCCGGTCCAGAGAAGAAGACATTGCCGACCTCCAGAGGTAAGTATGGGGTAAGCAGGGGAGTGTGGGAAGGTGGGTGCTCAGTGGGAGGGTGGGGATGGGAGAGGGTGAGTGAAGTGACAAGGAACCATTTTCTTCTTTACAGGGAGAAAAAAAAATACAAGTGGAGCAATGATGAGGGACCATTTTCCTTTTTATAGTAAACAGTGTGCCACATGATGGGGGGGATGCAGAGAATGCTGACATGGGGACTGGGCACCCCAATGTCGGCGAGGGTTGGGGGGAAGAAAAAAAAGTCAGGCACACTAGGGTGGGATCTCAGTGTGCCACATGAGTCTGGGAAGTGCATATCTTTGGGCACACTGGGGTGGCTTCCCAGTGTTCCACATGAATTGGGGGGCACAATCTTTGGGCACACTGGGGTGGGCTCCCAGTGTGCCACTTGTGTTGTTGGGGGGCACAGAATGCTGCGGAGCTGGCAGTGACACCGTTGGGCGATTTGGCACATCTGCGGCACTTGTACAGGTCTGTTGTGGTGAATGGCATCTTGCCATTCACATGACTGCACCAGCAGCACTGCACTTGCGCGCCAGTTGTGCGAAAGTGCAGTTCATGCCACAGAATGTGGAAGTAACAGTCGAAATAGAGTGGCTGTTATTCCATAGTGGTTGATTGTGGTGGAGGGTTTTAAGCTCCATTGGACTTTCGGAAGGATACTTCCAAAAGTCTAAGAGAAGGTTCCATGAGCAGCTATTCTTAAAGTTACTAAGTGATCCCAATAGGCCTGTAGGCTCCACCCACAGCCCTAATTAGCAAGTCTTTGCAATTCAGTTTTGTATTCTGCATGCACTGCCTGAGACTGCTGCATCTAAAATATGTATGCTAAGTCCTGTAATGAGCATGCAACAGGACAGCCAAGAGCAAATCCTTATCTCACAAGAAGCTGAGAAACAAGCAGCAGGATCCTTACAAAAAGCAGGAGCACATCCGCCCCTCCACTCCTCCTCCTACCCTGCCCCCCCCAGCGAACGCTAGTTTTGCAGCTTGGTGTAACATGGCCAGTCTCCTCAGAACCAAGCCGTTTATACCGCAAGGTAGAAAGACACCAATTCCTAAAGTAACCCAACTCAGAACTTGGCAAACAACAAACAGAGCATCTCTCAACAATCCCGGCATCGTCTGCTGGGCTCTCGCCATGTAGCAGCACAGATGGTGTGGGTTTGGTTCATAATCAGAGAGGAGAAGAAAGGTGGACTTGCCACTTTACCTCGGGGGATGGCAGTCACTGCTAGGAGAGGATTCTCCTTTTCATTTGTGGCTATTTATTCTCTGTGTCTTTCTTGTTCATTGCCCCATGCTTCTGCAGGTTCTGCCCTGGTCTGGCCCGCAACTTACCCTTGTTGTTTTCTGTTCTGTAGTGGTCCAGCACTCAGAATTCCATCCCATTCAGCAAGGCAGTCCACAGACAAACAGGCCACCCACAACTTTCTTACCGACAAAACAAAAAAACAGGTGGAGAGCGTGAGACAGACCTGAGTCTGATGATGGGAGTCTCTCCACAATGGGCGCCATGGCATGCCTGTGACAGTTTCCACATCGGACCCCCAAACAATCCGATTGGACAGAGCCAGTGGTACTAAAATCCAGAGACAGTGCTGTTCTGATTGGATCCACTAACCAACAGCTCTGACCCTGGATTGGACCTTTTTACCCAGTCCTCGCCTGCCATTGGTCATTGAATTAAAGGGCTGCAGGTCACTGGCATGCAGCATGGCAGGAATCCCACTCTGAATCATCTTGGCAGCTGCAAACTAAAGCAAGGCAGGAGTCAGGATCAGGAAGTGTGCGACGAGGTGAACCAACCAAGATGAAAATCACAAACTGGGACAAAATCCCAATTTTCTGAAATGCTATAGGACACCAGGACAGCCCTTTTGATACTGGTACTGTCCTGGTGAAACCAGGGCATTTGGTAGCTTTAAAATACTTAATTAGCGGATAGCTACAGACCTATGATGGTCTGGGTTGCATTATCTAAATTATAAGAAAGGACTGTACTTAACTGGTTAACTATCTCATACAAGATCAACTTTTGTATGGTGAACAACGCAGATTCCATAAGGGCCATGGGACGGATGCTGCCTTACTCAGGTTCATGGACATGGTGTATAGTACTACGGATAAAAGTATGACAGGCACCATGTTTGTGGACCTGACCAAGTTATTTGATCTCATCAACTGTGGCATGTTATTTCACAAGTGGCATACTTTTTTAGGAAAGTCTACATTACTGTGGTTTACTGACTATTTGAGCATCAGAAAATATGCAGTAAGCTTGATTCCACACTTTCTAATGAAAGAATAGTCTCCTGTGGTGTACCACAGGAGTCTATTCTTGGACTCCTTCTTTTATTGCTGTTTGTTAATGATGCCCCTAGGATCTGCAGATCAGTGAGAATCTTACTCTGTGCAGACAATAAAGTAGTTTTGTGCACTTGAGGGATATACAGATGATCATTGGCATACTCTTTGAAGATTTTTCAATTTCTACACAAATGGTTCAAAAGAAGCAAAAAAACTAGTTATTAATATTACAAAATCTCAAGCTATGCCATTGGATTCTGCACTAGAACTTGAAATATTCACACAGAATGTTCAGATGTCTACCAAAAGTGGAGTCCAATTTGAAACAATTAATGTTCAAAGGAGGCCCCTCAGAAAAAGTATGGGTCTCTTGATAAGACTACCGAATTCCTGGGAGGGCTTAAGGGGGACACATTAAGGCCAGGGGTCTGGGGCCGCTAGGCCCTTAGAAGCTTCAGGGGTTTAGATGCTCTGTGCTGAGTTTGGGGGCTTTTATTGAAGATGAAAGATGCTTCTATTATGTCTTCTCTACTCATGACTCTAGGAAAAAAAATAATCTTTTCCCCTGGAGTCAGGGGGTGTGGGAGACTCTCTCTCTCTGGCCTTGGCTTACAGTTTGCAGCTGCAGCTGGGGTGGGCAACTGGCTGACCAACAATGCTGCCAACCACCCACCCCATGATCATTATTGCTACCAGTTATTATGCTGCTGCACCCTGGAAGCACTGCAGGCAGAACAGAACAGAACAAGAAGCCAAAGCAAAGTCAGCAAAGTTATCACTGCCACCACTGACTGAAACTTCTCTTAGCACTCCTGCCAACCTGCAATAAAAGTTCAGGAGTCTCAGAACTCATTAAACTCTGAAGCCATGGATTTAAGGAAATGCAGTCTAGAACAGATAATGTAGAGGCCCATTCTATACACTTCTGTACAGAAGTCATTTCAGGTCTATCACAACTGGTTAAAGCGCACATGTTAAAATTAGAAAATCTTTGCAATCCAGTTTTCTATTCTGCATTCACTGTCTGAGACTGCTGCATCTAAAACATGTATGCTAAGTCCTGTAACTAGTATGCAACAACACAACCAAGAGTAAATTCTTATCTCACAAGAAGCTGAGAAACAAGCAGCAGGATTCTCACAAAAAGCAGGAGCCCCTCCACCCCTCCTACCCTGCCCCTCCCCGAAGGCTAGTTTGCAGCTTGATGTAACATGGCCAGTCTCCCCAGAACCAAGCTGTTTTTACTGCAAGGTAGGAAAATATCAGTCTAAAGTAACCCAACTCAAAACTTGGCAAACAACAAACAGAGCATCTTTCAACAGCCCCAGCATTGCCCGTTGGACTCTTGTTGTGTAGCAGCACACATGATGTGGGTTTGGTTCAGAATCAGAGAGAAGCACAAAAGTGCTCTTGCCACTTTACCTTGGGGGATGGCAGTCACTGAGGGGAGGGGATTCTCCATGGCATTTGTGGCTTCCTATTTATTCTCCATCTCTGTCTTGTTCGTATACCCATGTTGCTGCAGGCTCTGCCCCAATCTGGCCTGCAACTCACCCTAGTTCTTCTCTGTTCTATGGCGGTCCAGCACTCAGAATCCCATCCCATTCAGCAAGGTAGTCCACAGTCAAACGGACCACCTGCAACTTTCTTACCAACAAAACAAACAAACAGGTGAAGAGCGGGAGCCGGACCTGAGTCTGGTGATGGGAGTCTCTTCCCCCATGGGTGCAACGGCATGCCTGTGGCAGTATCCACACTAGACCCCCTAAATAATCTGATTGGACAGAGCCAGTGGTACTAAAATCCAGAGACAGTGCTGTTCTGATCAGATCTCCCAATCCGCAGCACTGACCCTGGATTGGACCTTTCCACCTGGTCCTCACCTGCCATTGGTCATTGAATTAAAGTTCCTCAGTTCTCAGCATGCAGCATGGCAGGAATCCCACTCTGGATAATCTTGGCAGCTGCAAACTAAAGCAAGGTAGGAGTCAGGACCAGGAAGTGTGCGACGTGTCGGGTCAACCAGGATGAAAATCACAAACTGGGACACAATCCCAATTTTCTGAAATGCTTTGGGACACTGGGACAGTCCTTTTGATTAAAACGGGACATTTGGTAGCTTTATCTCTTGACTCGCATCCAACTGTGCCATTGTATGGCCATCGATGGGCACATGGAAAGCCAAAATGGCAGACAAGTGCGCCTTCAGAGAGGAGTACTGCAGGCCAGCATCCAACAGAAACAACAAGTATTCTATGATCTAATTCACTGGCCAGGTGAATGGGTCCAGTTGATGGGAAGCAGACCATCAGGTGATGTGCTTCCACTTCAAAGAGCAAGTCACCCTGGTGGAAGGCTTTCTGGCAGCCACCAAGTCTTCTGTTGCCTTGAATGATATCCCGAATGTGGCAATGTCTTCAGGAGCAAGGTGTGCAGATGAAAGGACTGAGGGTCCAGATGAATGAGACTGCCCAGGTCCTGAGATAAGAGGCCTTGGCACAGATCGAGGGGATCCAAAGCCTCTACTGCCAGTGACTGCAATGATGGGAACCACATCTGCCTTGGCCAATGCCACCAGAATCATTGTGTCTGCCTCAATTTGTAGTTTTATGAGGGTTATCTATGCCAAATCAACAACACTGTTGTCAAAGTTCGTTATAGCGAGATCCCCAATGTCGAGAAGTGAAATTCCACCTGTCCGACATTGGTTTGTTTCTCTTGGAGGGATGTGCCCCCATGCCTTCCCATAGATTCTTAACCCCAAGTCAGAGTTGATTTGAAGGGGGGGGGGCAAAACATGGAGAAATTGTGACTTTTCACCCACAGGTCCCTTACAGCGAGAATCTCGAAACCTGTTGAGATTGTCACTGTGAGGGATTTCACCATGAAGGTTTTGATGTGCGGTAGGCACACCCCTAATGAGCATCCTCTGAATCAGGGGAAAGAGAGGGAAAGTGTAGTGAAACCTCCCTTTCCATGAGAGGGACAACAACTCAAGGGGGTCCTGCCCGCATCGGTGATGGTGGATGTCCATAAATACATAGATACTGTCAGCAAATAAGGGCCTATGGCTGACCCAGTCTGCCCATTTATGCTTGTAAGTCCAGGCACTGTTTTCCTTTTTCTAGACCTGGCTCTGAAAGTGGCCCCATCTCTGGTGCCCTCCCTATTGGGACCCTCTCAACCGGTGGTGCCACTGCACTGCTCATCGATGACTATTCCCATCATGATCATCATTGTCCTCAGCCCCTCTGGCTGAGCCCAGGGACAACAACTGCCATCCCGATTTCCTCCTTCCATAGGTTGAGGATGAGGATGATGAGGATGTGGGAGCTAGAACCCTCTCCAGCACTTGTACAATCTCTTATGTGGGGGATGACTCCCCCAAATATGTTCCTCAGTCCCCCCCCTTGGACGACCATTCTTTCTCCTTGGTTATGTGACAATTTCAGGTTGCCATGGGTATTGAGTCCAGGGAATAAAATGTGTCCAAATGGAAACTATTAGATACCTGGGAGTATACATTGATCTTTTTTTTCAATTGCAATTTATCCTCCCCTTTCCCTACAGAGCCGCATTGTCAGGAGGTGCCAATTAAGCCTGTCCCTACCACCGCCTTACCTGACTGCTCAGGGTCTGCCATCTTGCTGCAGTTTGCCCCCCGCACAGGATCATTGTGGACCAACCCCCGAACCTTCAAATCTTGTCGGGTCCCTGAGACAGCTGGGCAGGCAGTGGCAGATTGGGACCTGGCTCGGCACTCCATCTTCCCGACTCCATAGAGTATTTTCCTGTTTTTGCTGGGTGTCACTCACCCGAACATCAAGGTGCAAATACCAACATTGTGATGTCCTCCCCCACAGTTCTTGCACGGCCACTTGCTATGCCCCAGGCCTCTGCCTGGGGCCAGTCAAGTGCTGGGCTCTATCCCCCTCTCTCCCTGGAGAAGGTGAGCTGTCCAAAGGACGCTCAACCTTTCTCCCCCCGGCTGACCCTCCAGCTCCCCAGGCTCATTCTTGAACTTGGGTGACTGGCGTCACAAGTGGAAATCCAACCACTGCACCGATGGTCCAGCATATACAATGATCTTTGCTTGACCTTTGACTTGCACGTGAATTGAGCGACCACTAAAGTGCATCAAAAACTAGGGCAATTGTATAGGATAAAGAACTTTCTGATATCTGAGTCCAGAATACTTATTGTGCAATATATAGCTGCATAGAATTTGGCAGCAGAAAAGGACCACTTGTTCCACCCATTCTGCCCAGATGGTACCGGCTTACTCTGTCTTCGCAGACCCTAACTGATCTATGTTGAACCCTCCCTCTTTCCTGCCTATTTATTAATATTCCCCTGTATTTATACCATGTATGCTTAAAGCCCCCTATTATTTTTGCCTCCTTCACTTCTGCTGCAAGTCTGTTACAGGCTTCCACCACTGTTCAGTAAAGTATTACTTCCTCACATTCATCTCAAAGTCTACCCCCCAGTTTCATTGCATGTCCTCTGGTCCTCACATGCCTCTGAAAGTCCAACTCCTCCAGCTTCACTGGATGCCCTCTGGTCCTGGTGCTTTCTCATTTGAAAGGGAATACCCTACTGCACCCTGTTTACCCCTGTGAGGTACTTGTCCCCTCTCACTGTATTCAAGGGTGTACATGTTGAGATCCCTCAGTCTCTCTCCTTGTAAGGCTTTTGGTACAACCCTTGCACCATTTTAGTTGCCTTCCTCTAGGCTGCCTCTACCTCACTTATGTCCTTTCTGAGATGCAGCCTCCAGAACTGGACACAGCTATCCAGGTGGGATCCCATCAGTGAGCAATATAGTGGCAACATCACCTCCACCTTCCTGCTGGAAATACCTCTCCCTATGAATCCCAGCATCCCACTGGCCTTACCCACTGCTTTGTCCCACTGCTCTGCCACTTTGAGGTCATCAGATATGATAACCCCCATGTCCCTTTTCTGTTTAGTGACTGTCAGTATTGGCCCCCAACCTGTACTCAGCTCCTGGCTTTATATATGCCCTAGGTGCTTGATTTTACACTTTTCGGCATTGAACCCCAACTGCTGTGCTCAAGACCACTCAATGAATTTCTCAAGATCTCTACACATTTTCCCTACTCCTCCTGAGTGCCCATTCAATTACAGATTTTGGTGTCATCTGCATAAAGGCATACCTTTCCTTCCAGTTCTTATGTAATGTCACTTATGAAGACACTGAAGAAGACTTGTTCCAGTACTGAGCCCTGCAGCACCTCTGGTCACTCTCCCATCATTAGAAGTAGTGCTGTTAACCACTATCCTACCTCTGTCTGTTAACCAGTTTCTAACTCAGTTCAGTACTTTGGATCCCACCTCTAGGCTGGTCAATTTCATTATCAGTCTCTAGTGTGGCACAGTGTTGAAGGCTGTACTAAAGTCCAGATAGGCCACATCAACTGCCCTCACCTGATCTAGTTCCCTGGTCATAGCCATGACTCCCTCCATGTTGCCTGTGGTCTTACAGCCCATTGGATTCTAGTTAGTTTATTATTTTCATTAACAGGGTTTACATTAATTTGCCCACCATTGAGGTGAGATTGATCTGCCCGTAGTTGCTAGCCTCATGTCTGCTGCAATTCTTATGTAGAGGGGCCACATATACTCTCCTCTAGTTCTCCAGAGCCACACCTGTTTCCAGACAGCAGTTGAACAAGGCCATCAGGGGGCTACTAGCACCTCCCTGAGTCCCTTTGGTACCCTTGGGTGTAGAAAAGCAGGTCTCATAGCCTTGTCCAGTTTCAGAGCTGCAAGCCCCTTCAGGACTCTTTCCTCTGAAAATGGACTTGTGTCTACTTATTCCCCCATTGTGCCTGCTGCTCCTTGATGGTTCATCCTCTCCCCTTCCACTATGAAGACTGAGCAAAAGTACCTGTTCAAGATGTCTGATTTTTCTTGGTCCTCTTCAGTGCAGTGCCCCCTTGTTGCCCTCATTATCTTCACTATCCCTCCCCTTGCCTTACTCTTCTCACTTATGTACCTGAAGAAAGTCCTATTGGCTTTAGCTACCCCATTGGCTATGTTTTCCTCTGTCTGCACAATTTCTCCCCTCAATGCCTTTCCTGCTGTCTTCGGTTTTACTTGGTATACCTTCCTGTCTTCCTTCCTCTGTGTTTCCTTATAAAGTACCTCCTGCATGACATCCTTTTTTCCTTCACCAACTTGGTCACTTTCCTAGAGAATCATAATGGTTTATTTTTCCTTCTGCTTTTACTCACTTCCTTTGCACAGAGGCTGGTTGCCTTAACTATGCACTCCCTTATTTTTTCCCCAGTACAATCTTATGCTATTTATTAAATATAGAACTGCAGTTACAGATGATGCACCTAGAGTTATTTTGGATAGGAAGACGATCCTTTTATAGTAAAATAACCAAATTTACTTTGTCAAAGAGGAATGGATCCCATTATTAACCTAATACGTTTAAAGTGGCTTTTCCGCAAGCATAAAGCTCTGTTGATACTGGTCAATGTCATTTTTAAAATTTTACAAAGAAAACAACCATTATGTTTGGCTGAGCAGTTGAAATTTGCCATTCATACTGTTGTTTTAACTCAAGGTCTGCAGGCAAAACATTGTTTACTTACCACGTATGCATGATATCGTGATATGGGTCAAAATCATTTCGTTAACATGAAGACTCACTGTGGAACTCTGTCCCCACATCCCTGAGAGCTTTATTGTCCATTGATAATTTTACTGCTTCACTGAAAGAGCACTTTAAAAAAATGTATGCACATGTTTTGAATAAAATTATGAATATATATTTTTTTTAATTGAATGCATGTGAATGTGTTTTATAACCGATCATCTGTTGTACAATTAAACACCGGGTCGTACCTGAAATAAATGGTGCCTTTGACATCTTCGAATGTATCTGGAAATTGCTAAAGAACAAAATGGAACTAAATTAAACTGATAAAAATGGTGGTATTGGATGGTAATCAAGCTGGGGGGATACCATCATAGCACCACTGTTTGCTAGCCAGTGAAGCAGGCATGTGAGCCTAGCAAGGTTGGGGGCTTCAGAGCGGGATCCAGTTATACACACACACACACAAACACACACACACACGCACACGCACACGCACACACACACACACACACACTTAAAGCAGTAGTGCAACAAAAATGTTTTTCCAAAAAGCTAGTTTTGGCTAGAATTAATAAATATTATCATACCTGTCAAGTCTACTTGTCTCGGTACCTGCTGTATTGCAGACCATATGTTTTTTTTTTCATTTTCTCAACCCTAACCTTACCAGGTTTACAATGGTATTTCTGTGCTAAATGTGGTGGCCGTCTTTTTCACTTGAGAAAAAATCTAAATTAAAACATTTATAAAATGCTGAAATTTTGGTGAGACTAGAAAATGTTACCAACAAATAAAACTGGAAGGTGCCCAGAATCTTTTATAGTAAAAAAAAGGTAGGGTCAGTTTGCTTTGCCCAATTCCACTGCACTGCTGCTTTAAGGTCCAGCCCACAGGGTTGCACTATTTGAAGAGCATTAGGATTTTTAAATATAGGTTATTTTCATTTTACTGGTGGCATGTACTTGCAATAAAATAGACTCGATATTTACATTAAAAATGTACCTTAGACTAATTATAATTTTGTGGACCTATGCGAAATGTTTACTTCTGCTCCTTTCCTGATTTCTTAGGCCCACAGTAGTTTTTCACTCCTTAGCATCAAATTATTTCTACATCACTGAAGGAAAAGTTTTTCTTTAAAAATAATGATGTAAATTTATGATGACAGGATTAATGCTGCTATTCCAAGATGTTCAAAAGACTTATTTTTAGCAGGCAGAAATCTGTGCTGTGACTAAAATGACATGGTAACTCTTATCCAAAAGGCTTTGGCTCAGTAATTGGCACATACTGTATTTGCATAACAAAAAGGCTTAGTGGGTCTGTCTTTTAGAGTATGGCTCTGGGCTGGGTGGTGTGAGTTTCATGTTGCAATGATACCACTCATGTTGACTCCGCTCTAGGGCATGCCTTGAGGTAGTGCTTCTCGGAAAATATACAGCACGGTATAGTGGCACTTGAAATTTACTTTCTCCTGGAAGTAGGGGGGAACTTGATGAACTCAGCTTGGTAAGCAAGTTGCATTGTGACTGAGCACATCCAACTGCCTCAAACTTTCATTAAACAGCAGTTATCAAATGATCTTTAATCTTTGGGTATTCCCTCAGCATGCCAGCTGCTGTGTTCATCATATCAGGCAGACACAAGGGCACACCACATTTTAACTTCCAAAAAAAGTTTACTTACATTTCATGTACCGGCCTTTAGATACAGTCACACCTCTGACAGAAATAAGTCACTGCTTGCATTTAGGGTATGCTTTCTCCATCATTATGAATTCTCTAAAATTACTGTGTCAAGACTGGTAAATGTTTGTCTAGTTTAGGGAATTTGGTATTACCATACAATCAGAACACCTAAGTGCAGGAGACCTGACTGCGAGGAGAAAGTCAATGAGTAGGGAATTGGAACCAACCTGCTATTTGGGGAAAAATTGGCTGAATCGCTGAACTGGGACTGTTTGTTTTGTCCCCCTGGAAGCCTGTGCCTCTCTGCTTTTGCTGTGGTCCCCAGTTAGTGTTTTGGTGCCAACTTTAAAATCTTTTCACTGCTTGCCATTGATTCTCTGACTGCTGTGATGTGCAGCTCTGCCTGCTTAAAGGTGAGAGCAGTGTCCAGCAGCCTTGAACACTTGCAGCAGATCTACTTTGTGTGCGAGGGGTGGTGCGGGAGACCTCTGGGTCCCCCCCTTGCCTCCGACAAGGACTTCAGTGTCGCTGAGTGTGGGGCTGAGGTGCCAGCTTGCTTAATCAAGGTGCGGCAGGCCTTCCCGCATGTCTCATCCATTTTGTGAAAGCTGCTACCCCTGCTCTATGCAGGAATCCTGACTGTGAGGAGAAAGTAAACAAGCAGGGAATTAGAACCAATCTGCTATCCAGGGACACATTTTTCCTGCCCACCCATCCTGTTTCCTCCGCCCCTTAAATGCCCGTAAGCCACTCCTACTCTTTCTGTGGGCCCAACAGACAGATGGGTATGGCTGTTTATCCTGTACACTGTTGCTGACTTTGCTGAACTTTTGTCCTCTCACAGTACTTGTGAGCTGTTGCTCTGTGCTGTTACTCTCACCCTAATCCAGGATTTGAGTCTGCTTATGTACTCTCTACTAACTACCTAATTTACCCTGTGGTGTGGTATTGGGTGGGACTACTGGGTTATTAGTAGTATGCCTATCGAAAACTCATGACATGGGTTGCTAGAGGGTGCTCTTAGTACTCACTGCATTTATTGTTAGCCTGCTATCACTGCCAGTAATAGGTCTGATGCTCTCTGTTACTAATCCTGGCCAGTTTGATTTCAGTACTGTGCACGTTGTATCCAGCATTAGTTTTGGCCTGCTGCTAGGTCTTTTACCTGGAGTGGACTGGGGTGATATTATGCTTTAACATCCCTACTCCTACTCCTACTCCTAGCTGTCTGTAATTCTGTTGTGCTGGATTTGACTGTAATTTCTTGATTTTCTCCCTGCCTAAACTGGTTGTCTGTAATTCTGTTGAGTGGGATTTTACTGCAATTTCTGGATTTTCTACCTGCCTGCCCAAACTGAATGTTTACTTATTCTTAGGCAGGCCACGCCCTTGCTAGCTAGTTAGAGCACTGTGCTTTCTAGCTAGCCTCCCTTGACTTGCCCTTGGTGAGGTTACCTCAATGGTGTCCTGGTGTCCCTTCCACAAGTCTGTGGTGGCTTGTAGTATAGGGTGTTACTGATTACTGCTCAGGTCAACTTTGGCATCAAGGCTCCTAAATTTCCCAGGGAGGGTGCTATGCCCTCCCCACTTAGCACCGCCCTCACTATTGGCCTTTTCTCTGCCTTTTGCTGATCCCTAATGTGTGCTGACTCCTTTCATTCCTCTAGGGGCCATTGAGATACGTTTGTCCTCCATGAGGTGTTTGACTTCACCTTCTCTAATTTACTAGCCCATGACAGGCTGCCCCTCTGGCTGACCTGCTGCCTTGACCTCAGGTGCCTCCTGTGTTCTGACTTAGTGAGAAGGCGTCCTGCTCATAGGCCCTCGGCAGGTGGTAGCTCCCCCATAAGGCATCCCCTCTGGCTCTTCCTAGTGATCCTGGCTTTGGCTGGTGACATTGAGCCAAATCCAGGACCTGCCTATCAGGCCTCTTCACTTCCTGTGGGCTGGTGTTCAGGCAAGGGGTTAAAAATTGCTCACCTCAACATCCGTAGTCTCTTGCCTAACCTGGATGAATGCTCTGCCTGGGCCACACACTATAAGCCCGATATCCTTGGTATTACTGAGACTTGGCCGAAACCCTTAATACTTGGTCTGTGTGCTCCATGGCTTTGAGCTCATCAGACAGGATTGGCCAGGGAAAAAGTGGAGGGGGGGGTGGTATTCTGATTTACACCTTAATGTGTCTGTGGTGTCTCATCAGCAGTCCTCCCTATCTTCATGTGAGCTGCTTCACTCTGTGTTGTTACTTGGGAATACAAAGAAGCTGCATGTCATCTGTACATACAATCCCCCCAAGGGAGGTCTGCCTGGGTTATCCCACCTCCTTGATACTACAGGTCCCAAGGCTGGGGATAATGAGCTTCTGATCTTGGGTAATGTGAATTTAAACTGGCGTAGAGGAAATTCCAAGCAGTTTGAACCTCTGCTTGCTGGCCTCTCCCTGACTCAACTTATTCAGGAGCCCACTAGATGGTCTACCGATGGTGGTACATTTCTAAAGAGTTTCTCTCTGCTGCCCCTACTGTGTAAATGGACAAAGCAGGAGATTTCTCTAGAAATATCACAGAAATTTCATGAAACATCTGGCCATGTCTTTGGCTGTGACTGTAGCCATTTTTCACACCACCTCATGAATGTGACAGCTGTCATTTTTCAAATCCTGGACAAAATGTGTTTTTGCACCATTGGTACGGAATGACATTTCGGTGGCACAAAATCAAATTTCAGTGGGGATTTGAAAAATCTCACCTTTGGGGTTAATGAGGTGGGGTAATAAGAAGGCTATGCTGTAAATTTGGTGTATGTATGCAGTAAAATGTCTTGGTTATGACTGAACGTTGCAGTATTTAAACGTTCACTCATAAGTTTGCTTATTTTCAACATTTTGACTCCATACTTTCAACATACCCATTTTTCTGCATCACCTCAAAAACATGACAGGTGTCATTTTTCAAATCCTGGATGAGATGTCTTTTCACACTTACAGTGTGAAATGACATTTTGCCCAATATACTATAAATGCTACATGCCATGTTTATATGGGCAATTACAAAGGGCCAGATATTCAAAGCTTTGAGCGGCCCGCAAACAATTTGCATGGGATTAGTGCGGGTCTGCCATATTCAAAAGGCCAACTAGCGCACGCAAACAGCAGTAACACTGGGCAAAGCATAATGATATGCAAGGGGCATAGTGATCATGAATAAAGGCGCAATGAGATATTCAGTGGATAGTGCCACGCTAAGGTGTTTAGTGCGACATAGCATGACCCTTAGCGCGGTACAATTTACCACCCAGGAAAAACTGGTCTTAACCCTGGGCAAACAGCTTTTCATGTCATTGGTTCATTGCGCAGTGTTTGCACTGGATTTGAGCGGCTTGCGCGAACCTAACATAGGAGTTTGACACTTACAAAATGCCAGACATGGAGGACACATGCTGCTCACTGCTGGCACCAGCATGATGCCAGCAGCTGTCACCAGTCCCAGCCAAGCACAGACAGTAAGGGGTGATCCGACCTATGGGGGACAGCATGGTAGTGTGGCCATATAGCACACATCTGCAGACAATACGTCTGTGGTGCCTAACAGATGCCAGCGCACACACATGCAGCACTGTGGGCATGGTGGCCAGTGAGGGGAGGGTGTACGGGTGGCCAGACCGCACCACAGCCCAGGTGTGGCCACAACTCCTGGGACACATCATGCAGTGCACATGGGCCAGTAGTGGGAATACACCACCACCTGTGTGCCTGTCAGATCTTACATGCCCCCCCAGCCACCTACCACACAACTCTACAGATGCCACAGCACACACAGCCAGCCATGTACATGACACTGTGTGCATCCCATGCCACAGGTGCGGCATCTGTGGATCACACAACAGTGTAATAATACTGTCCACTGTCAGTAATTACCTGCAAGCTGGACCTGTCACTGTGTACAGTGCAGTGGTCATCACTGCCCTACATACCATAGGCATTGCTGTGTCCCTCACACTACCAGACCCCTTGCTACTGTAGTGTCTGCTGTGCACTGTAGCATGACCTACAGTGTGACAGTGGCATGCAGCACCACCACCTATGCCTATGCTGTGTTGTCCCCTGGGGTATGATATGCTATGGTATGCTGCACTGTTCACATGTAGCTGCAGCTATCATCATGCACTGACTGACTGACCTACAGGTTAGTCCACTGTCAGACCTGGCCAGCCCCTGTACTTCCAGACTGACCTACAGGTGGAGCTGTGGGACCCTGCAGTAATGCTGGGCAAACCCATGCAAATCAGGGCATGATGAGATGCTAATGTGGCTGTTTGTCCAGAGACTATCTAAGTAGGCTCATTTTCAGGTCACTTTTGAATGTGGCAAAGTTTAGCGCCGAGCTACCGTGTTTGCACCGGGCAAACCCCTTAGCTCTGCACTAAAACCACGCTAACGTGTTAGCATGGCGCTAACGGTTCAGGGAATATTTTATGGTTCTGATCACTTTTCTTTCACATCTGCTGCTGCTTGCAGCTGTACTGGGTCCACACATTTGCTGGCACACACATTGACCACATAGTGCCTCTCTATCTACCCTCACGTCACTGTGCACTGTGTTGTTGTGGCTTGCACTTCCTGGTTGCTATATTCAGTGCTGTCATATTCCAGGGCTATGGTTGCCCTGCACTCCTAGTCCAGTTTGCACGGACTCTTTTCCATGCTGTATTCAGAGGCTGTTTGCCCTGGGCTATTCCTTTTGAATATAGCTTACTTTGTGATCCAGGCTACGTTTGCCCACCAGGCAGTGTTATCTAAGCCCAGGGGCAAAGTTTTGAATATCTGGCCCAAAATGACTATCTTGAAAATTTGGTGTCAGAATTAAAAAAAAGAATGAATGTGTCAAGAGTAAATCTATGAAGAGCGAATGTGTAAAGAGTGAATTTGTGAAGAGTGAATGTACACTGAATGTGTGAAGAATAAATGTATACTGAATGTGAGAGGGTGAATATGTAAAGAGTGAATGTGCCAGGCCCAACACTTCTTTAGGTTGATTGAGTATTCTCATAATGCACGGCCCACAGGGCCCTGCACATCTGCACAAGTTCATGCATTGATGAATCTTCAGCTTCCCTCAGAACTGAAGCAGCCTCTCACTTTTTATGCTCATAAATACCTTCATTTTGCAGCTGTATTGGCTCTGACCAGAGTTTGTTAATTTTAGTTCTAGAAAGCAAATTAAGACCAAAGTTCTTTTTTAAAATTGCATCCATTACAACAACAGATTAAGAAACAAGTACATAAATGATTGCATAAATAATAACTACAAGCATTAGAGACTGACATGATCATAAAAGTGAGATAATATTTTTTATTGTTTTACACAGTTTGTTTCTGAGGGACAAGCACAGTGTTATGGCACTGGGTGGTGGTCTGTTTAGCTGAAAAGTAACTTTCCTATTTTCCTAGACAAGGACAGAGCAAAATCAGGTGATAGGTATGAATATGAGCTACAGTATCTAGTCTCTGAGGTTTGCAAAAATGGATTTTAGTACCTCTAAAAAGTGAAATCTGATTTTGCCCCTTCTGAGATGTTGGGAAAAGGGGAAGAGTCTTAGAGACAGTTGTCTATCACAGAGTTTAAATTTAGCATTCCAAACTGGCCTATGCTGCTAAGAAAGTCCCATGGGAGGAGCTGTGGGCAGGTGGAGATGCCTGATTGGTGGGAAAACTGGCCAGAGAGAAAAGTGTCCATCCACAATTGAAGAATTTAAAGAGCTGCTGAGATGCTCCAGGCAGGCAACTCATACTATGTAGCTGAACAGTACTGAGAGTGTCTTTGCAGGCATGTATACACGTATGGGGCTAATGTACGTATTGGGCCCCATTCACAGAGGTGAATGCAAGGCTTGCGTCAAGCCTGCATCCACCTGAGAGCTGCACCTACCATATCAGCGCACTGTGCACCCAATTCACAAAGGTTGTGATCTTTGCGACACTTCATCCCTTTTATGGCAGCTTGCGCCAGACTTGTGGTGCAAGCGCTGCATATCGGGTGACAGTGGTAGACCAGCGGAAAGCTGGTCTAACATCGGGCCATGGATGCACCGGCTGTGAATCGCGTTCTATGGCTGGGGACTGCTGCAAGCCCCATGAGCCCTGTGCTTAGCGCAGCCGGTGCTTGCGCCAATCCAAACCCTTTGTGAATTGGGCTCATTATGTATTAGCCCCATATATATATATATATATATATATATATATATATATATACACACACACACACACACACATATGCCTGCAAAATAATCTCAGTACATTTAGGCAGCCCTCCTAATTCCATTACTAGCTCCATAGACCACCTGCAGCCCCATTCCCTACCTTGCATCATCATTTGGCTATGTATAGGGGCAGGGCTACAGAGCTTGGAGGCCACTCAGCTAATATCAGGAAGTTACAAGCCAGGCCTTTCAAGCTGAATTACTTTTTATCCTATGGATCTAAAATTACGTTTATGGCTAAAAAGCTCCTAGGGCAGGCATCTACATATGTACATACATACATGGTATGAGTTGCCTGCCTGGAGCATGAAAACATGTTGGCTGCTGTTTTCAATATGTTAATTTTTGAGGCTATAAAATGGACTGCACAGCTAGTTCCCTGAGAATGGAGGCTGGACAGACCCCATCAGAGGGACTAGGCCAGTCTGAAGACAAGTTAAGACTTTGGTGTCAGCATCACCCAGGCTTTGTTGGTAGTACATCTGCCTCCAGAATGGAATGTCATGGTTTCCAGCCCCATACCAAGACTTGGGGCTTATACCCTAAAACACTGGCACTCCAGTGCTGTACCAGGAGAAGGATGCTTTACTGCAGGAGTATGTTGTCCTTCAGATTGGATATTAAACAGAGGTCCCTTCTGCCCATCTCTGGTGCCTGTTCAGGTAAAGGAACCTAAGGCAGTTTTAAAAGAGTATGAGGATGTTCTTTAGTGTCCTGGTCAACATTTTCTTTCTCATAAAACTAATTCAGGAAATTTGTCCATGGCCGTCTGAGGGTGTTGACAAGTAGAATGACTGCCACTTTACATTTACAAGGATCCACAACTGGTTGTCGACAAAATTTTGTTGACGACCAGACAACAAAACCAGCAGGTGATCACTTTTCGTGGTCAGCTGCCGATTCAAAAACAAAGTGTTTTCTTTGGAAACTTGCCCCAAACCCCCATATGAGGGGCTGTGCCCCCGCACCCCTCACTTAGGATTATCAACCCTGAGTCAGAGCTTATTTAGGGGGTGATAGACCCCTGACAAACAGTGCTGGGTTCCAGCATGGACACTACAGCGACATGGCACTGTAGTCACTGTAGTGTTGATCGCTGCACCGGTGCTGCTGTTGGGGGGGGTTGTATGCATTTACAGTCACTCTGTTTGCTTGTAAAATGCTTTGGGATACAATTTGTATGAAAAGCACTATAAAATGCTCTTTTAAGAAAGTTTAAGGAGAGGTAAGTACTTTCCTGCTATATTGTGGTTTCTAGTTCGGTTCCAAATTCAGATCCAATTTAATTCCAGTGCCAGTGAAGAAGAAACAGAAGAAGATGAAGCAGAAGATGAAGAAGATGAAGAAGTAGTAGTTGTCCACCTCCAATGAACAACACCTATTCCTCTGAATGTGTGACCACCTCTTATTTCCAGTTACCACCCCTTCTTTATTCAAATCTGTATCTAAGAATGCAGTGGAATATTGTTCCAAGTAGTGGTCTGGGGGAGTGGGGTACATTTGTACAGGGCAAGCTGATAAAAGCAAGTATAAATTTTAGAAACTCTTGGGAGGGTACCAGGGTGTATGCTAAGGTGTCCAATTGTATCCAGTTTGGGTATCCACCCGGAACGTGTCAATCAATATAAGTATTTAGAGGTCTAGATTGATTATAATTTACCACAGATCTGCAAAATAATTAAATGCACCAATTGGCTTTCTCTTTAAGAATAAAGGAATCTTGGAATGTAATGGGAAACATTTAATTCAAACTCTTATCTTTCCTATCCTGGACTGCATGGATTTTATTTATGCTTCTGCTGTATCTTCTGTTTTACATCGATTCAATGTCTGATATAATAAATTGGCCAGACTGATTTTGGGATGTGCATTTGAGACACATTATTGCTTAATGTAACAGTTGCTTAATTGGTTTTCTTTGGCAGAGTGAAAAGAAATGCACAGTTCCCATTTGCTTATAAATACTTGAAAAGTGAGGCTCCTGACTACTTGTTTATTACCAATTTGCATTGCCAGTCGGAACTTATAGTCCTAATAGTACTGTATGTGGAACTGGCTACTCCCAGGGCCACTATAAAAAAGGGCACCAAAGCCTTTAGCTATAACAGCCTAGCAGCTTGTAATGCTTTACCTGGGACTTTACATAAGCATGTAAGTACAGCTTTGGAAAGGACCAGAACACTGTAAATCTACTGTATTGTGTCTTGCTTATCTGAGCACTTCCTCAGACTTTGAAATTGTTGTAAATATGATGTATAAGATATTTTAATTGTGTGTGACCTGAGATTTAATGAACTGTATCTAGTATTTATTTCCTTTGATGTAATTTGTACTGTTCCTTGTTTTTTTTTCCTTGCATGTCCCAGGGATACGTTGAAATTAATCATTTTTTCAATGTAGTCATTCTAGTACAACAAAATGAAATGAAGGGGTAGTCTGGAGCTGGTCGGGGAAGGCTTTTCAGATACAGGTGGACTGGAGTAGGTTGGGGAAGGCCTTGCAGGTACCCTGTGCCTTTATGGCATAGTGTGTTCTCAAGTACATCAAGGAAGGTCTACCAGACACAGTTCAGAGGGCTAGAATAAGTTGAGGATGGCCAGACAGTCACTCCAGTAGCACTGGTATAGATTGCAGACTGTGGGAAACAAGTAAAAGCAAAAAAAGTATATGGGAAAATATATATATATTTTTATGCCCCCCACCCTGCTGTTGCCTTCAGGGATACTCTGTTTAGGCAAATTTTCACTGTCATTCAGATGGCAGTTTTTTTCTCTATTTGGTCATTCCCTCCCTCCGCCACTAGCAAGGGCAGTACCTCTGGTAGTCTCTCCAATTGTAAGCTCCCTAGATCAGTCACAGGGGTCGCTGTAACAGCATATCCTTCTGCCTATCCTCTCCAGCAGAGATGCACTGACAAGTGACAGCTCTTCTTGGTCATGGCCTGGCCCCCAACACAACTTCCTGGGCAATCTTCCAAACCAGGGTCATCGGAACAGTAGTGTGATGCACTATCACGGGCCACCAAGGCAGTATACTGTATATGGGAAATTATTTAAGGTATATATGGTAAAGCATAGAGTATAAATGAGTCTTATATATGCAGATGTTCTTCCAAAACATTTATTTTTAATCCTACTGTAGTTATTCAGCATTTCTTGATATGTTGCCAAGGCAGCTTGTAAAATGTTGAAAGAGTTAACTAAATTCAATTGTCTGTACTATCTGTACAAGGTTGCCTTTGACCATATGCTTTGTTGTGAACATGGTCAGCCAACATTACCATCTTCCCTTTCATATGGGTTTCTACATGCTGACTGGTTGGGGGAGCTAGACAATCATATCACCAAAGGGGACCCCAGCACTTGGGATCTGGAGTGAGGAGAAGAAGAAGTAGTAACCCAGTGCTTGTGATTTGAAAGGTAGTTTTGTGCACAGGAACACACTTGTTACATCAAGTCGATCGCCGGTGCAATCTTATAGACTGGAACAATACTTTCGGCACTCTTGACCATACCCTGCTCCTCTGTAAGTTTAGGGCCTCTAGAATCAGTGACCTTCCTCTCTGCTAGCTTAGGTCCTACATATCTGACTGACCCCAACTGGTAAGAACCTGTGACTCATCCTCAAATGTACTCCCTGTCACCGTGGGTGACCCTCTGGGCTCTGTCCTGTTCAACATGTTCATAAATGATCTTCTCTTATGGTCAACCATCTGTGGCATCCACATGTAGAGTATGCTGACGAACAGCCCCTTTCTCATCTGACCCTGCTACCTTGGCTGTTGCTACACATCTCCAGTTTTATTTCCTTAAACTGCAGTAGTGGTTCCTGGCAAACAGACTAGTTGTAAACAAGAAAAAAAAATTCTGTTTGGCTCCAAGCATTCACTATGTGCTGTCATGTTTTCCCCTTCCTAAAACATGCACACAGTTGATGACACTTGACTTGAGTGTTTTTCCCAACACCAATAATCCTAGAGCAACACCTTGACTACTTGACCTACTTTCACAAATTGTCCTTTACCCTTTATCCTAAGTGGGGTGCACTCTATCATGTTGAGGAATGCTCTCCCCAAGTACAAAGAGTCAAATAATTGAACAGAGGCTTCTGCTCACCCTTGACCACCTTGACTACAGGGATGTTGTTTACAGATCTGCAGCCAAAACTTTTGCTAGTCAAACCGGACACACTCTACAGCTTCATTTGTCATTTTGCCTCTTGATTTCGACAGCATGCATGGTGCAAAATTTGTTCAAAACAATGAAAATTACTTCTTTGCAGACATAAATTTTGCATATGCTTTTGTACCGTGCACTTTGCCTGAATGTGCACAGGGAGAGTAGAGTGCACTCTTCAACTGCTAAAGGTGGTGCTGTCAGGCTGTATACAAGTCCAAGAACAAGTAAAAACAGCGCACACTCCGGCTTCAGGTCAGGCTGTTATTACTTTGTTAAGTGCAACGTTTCACAGAACGCAGGTGAAGCAGTCCCCTGGGAGTGGTTTGCACTTAATAAAGTAATAGCCTGACCTGAAGCCAGCATGTGCCCTGTTTTTATTTTATCTTGGACTTTACCTGAATAAGGAGGTCAGAAATGAAGAAGTGAAGTATCTGGTGATTTTTATGCACAGTCAGGGAGGTGACTGCTGAGACAGCTACTGGCACCTTTGTCCTTCTGAGACATGGCACTACTGAGTCCTTGAATGATTTCTTTACATTTTGTTTTTAAGCACCCACAGCAGCTGAAGTCTGGGGGACAGTGATTCTGTTCTCAAGTTAAATTACATATACGGAAGTTATTATGCAAAAGGGACGAGTACAAATAAGTGAAATACTATATAAGTTGAAATATCCATCATGCAGTTTTTCCAAAGTTTCACCTGTGATATTGGAGGTTTTTTACAATACTGGGTTACTGTATTGTTTTGACACATTGTGTTCTATTAGTTAGACACACAGCTTTTGAAGCAGCACCAAGTCCTTTAATTCCAGAGATTATGAGCCTCTCAATTAGCAGTAGATAATCAACTGTATCAAAGGCTTTAGTTAAGTCTTTAAACTAATGAGGCGCAAACTTGTTTGTGATCCAGGGCTTCCAGAATGTCAGTTGCAAGTTTAGTTGTTGCTGTGATAGTTCCTTATGTAGGCATGAATGAATATGATAATAGTGACAAGAAACATGAAGAGTGACATTTTTAAGTTTATAGTCATGTACTAAAATGATTGTGCTGGGTGTTTGTCAGCAACTCTGTAAAAATCGTAAGAAAAAAAGAAGCTAGTGCTCTGATAGAACATTCAGTCCATGAATGGAATGTTCAGTGTGGAACTCTTTTGAACTAAACTGACAGTTTAGTTATTACTGCTCAAAAGAACCTTTAGGCAAGTACTTGTTTTCAAAGGGTCTAGGGTCATATATAGGTTACATAAGCCATAATACATGAGAAGGCGTGTGATTATGGGTCAAATATTACACGCCTCTTGAAGGTGTTGTTAGGCATGAGGCACTTGTGCTGAGTGCTTGAAACACTCCAGAGAGTAAGGAAACTGTGATTACTGTCCATAATCCCACATTCCCTGGAGTGTTGTATTTTACTTAAAACGTGTAGAAAAAGTCATACCTGTTAATTTGTCTCACAACTGTTAATAAGTTAAGACATCTGGATGGGGAGCCATGAGTAAAATAAAATAAAATAAAAAAATCCTTATCTGGACTGCATGGCTCCCTCTACAGCATGGCTTCCTCAATGTCCCCGGCACTTCTGGGTCCCTTGATACCACAGCTCCAGAGAGAACAAAGTAATGAATGGAGCTGCACAAAGTACTTTTGCATGTGGCAGCCTTGAGGTAATGGCACAGGGCTTTTTAGGATAAATAACAGTACGGGGCTGAGGAGCATTGCCTGCCACAGTGTCTGCACTTGGAAGCGGACTGATCCTTTTGTAACAGGTACAAAGGCTACCAGCTTGAAAGAAGTGCAGATGTGTCACTATGAGCACATTCTTACATGGCTGCACTGGTGTTGTGACCAATCAGAACACTTAATTTTCTTACACATTATAAATGCAGGCATACTTTGAACAAGCTTACAAAAACAGAGTGCAGGTATCGTACGTAAATTATATAAGGCTATACTGTACATCACAGAGAATTACACTAAACAGATAACATAACCACATAGATTATCTAAACAACCCAAAAGATACATTGTTAAGCGCCAATCATGGTTAAAAGCAGTTACAGTTACATAAGTCGGCAGCACTGAGTACATCCAATATTCTCAGTTTAACTGTGGAGTAAGAGCAGACAAAGAAACCAGAACATAAATCTTAGTTGCCATCATGGGAAGTACAGTACTTGTGGAAAGTAACTAGCAATAGAGAAAGTCATAATAGAAAGACAGCACACAAACATATCTGCTTTATTTTGTTAAAATAAAAAACTTAGTCTGCAACCAGCTGATAACTGCCTACCCACTGGCCACCACAGTATGGTCCAAAAATATAGATTTACTTTTTTTTTGTAATTGCATTTTTCTCTAGTTGCAAGTGGTCTGGACTGGCTAATTTTTTCGATGTAAGTTGCAAGGTTGAAGTACAATGCCCACAACATGCATAAAAAAAAAATAATTAAAAATAATTCATGGTCAGTGTGATGAATGCTTGGATGCTTCTAACAAGCAAGTAATAAGACACAGCAGGATGTGTTTTCTGTTTTGTAAACTGCTTGCCCAGGTGTGTTTATTTATTTATTAAAAAGCTTCACCAAGAATGCACACTGAGCAATCGGGATTGCTTGTCTCCTGGTGCGTCCTGGGGGAAGGGGTTCTGAAGGAACAGAGACATAAACAAAAATTATACATTTGCCAATGAAGGCAATGAAGGTGTATTGTAAGGCATGAGGTGTTTATGCCGAGTACAATCAACCATCTGGAAGTGTGGTTTAAAAAAAAACTCACACCCTAAAGTGTCTTATTGCACTTGTAAAATGGGTAGCCTGTAAAAAAATATTGACGAAAACAATATTTACAAATCAATAAAAAAAAACTTAAAAAGTAATTTTGGAGCCAGCCCAGTAGAGGAGTGGTTGTGGTTCCACCCCCCACGCCGGTGCTAGGGTTTGGGAACTGACAGGGTCACTCGGTGGGGTAGCAGAGTGAAGGAGGATTGAGCACCTGATGGCAACTCTCCTTCCTTAGGGAGGGGGTACACCAGTACCCACTGCAGGGACTGGCACTTGATGGAGGCTAGGCAGCAGTGCAGTGAGAGTGCACATAGTAAAGGGCAGAGCTGAAGCAAGACATGTGGGCATACATGTTCTGAGACTCCAATTTAGGGGGGAGAAAACAGAGGAAAAATGCCAGACTGTTACATACCAGCAGTCCCCTGCATGCTGCCACATTATCAACACGGATGGCCGCCCACCCAGCTAGGGCCCTGTGTAAGTGGTTGATAATTGGTAAGTCCATGAGATGGTTGGTGATGGGGCTGGGGGGTGCCTTCAGACTGTCTGCCTGTCTCAGATACTGATTTTCAGTGATTGCTGCCAATATAGAAGTGTTACAAATTTACAGCTGAGCAGCATACTGGTGGAACATGTTTTTTCAGTGAGGGTAGCTTTCAGATAGCAGCAGTGATGATACAGAGGAGCAAGGTAGCATCTCGAGGCAGAAGGCCAGTATATTTGAGAAAACTGCAAACACCAAGTTAAAAAAAAGCAGTATGACAGGAACCACTTTGCGGGGGTCCTGAGCAGCGTACCATGTGACCGAACCGGGTGGTGAGTGGAAGTACTGGGAACTGGTACTAGGAGAGAATTTCAGGTTTAAATAGGGGGAATAATGTTCTCATGGAAGTGGGAGAGATGTGGGCATGTGTAGAAGTTGTCATGTGGGGTTGCATGAGAGTCTGGGTTGTTTTGCCTCTCATCATGTAAGATGTGGATTCGGCTTATCATATAGGTGGTGGATTCAGTGATGTTTTAGTAGTTTTTGAAACTGTATCCTTCTTTGGTTCAATTTAAAAAAAGTTCTTGTAGGTTAGTGTGGGCACAATGAGCAGTCAGCATGACTGTTGGTAGCCTTGCAGTGACCAGGTGATAGCAGACCAGGAAATTAGCACTGGTGATCAGGGTCTGGATTCTCAAAGAGAGCCAAAAATTCTGTAGTTGTGAAAAAATGGCTTGTAGCACTGTGGAAATTTAGTTGTGGCATATTCACAAAGAAAATTTCTGCATCTGAGGGCAATTGCAAAATAGGCAAGTTGCTAAAGTTCGCAAGTGCTGAAAATCTGCAAAATTTTTTCGGCAGCTGATGAAAATTCATAAGTGCGGATCCGCAGCAAAGGAAAAGGTTCAGCAGGTATAACAACAGGTGATCTATATTAACTGGAGCGCAGACTTTGACAGTCTTGCCATAGATGCAGTGGAAAGTACTCACAGAGAGACGAGCAGTCAGTCCCTCAACTGGGACCACTGCAGCACCACTGGTACCAGCAGGACCATGCACCACAGTGGCTGTCTGTAACTGATGGTGGAACTGATGGTTGTGTCTCTCCCTGGAGTGTTTATGTTGCCTGCTTCAGTAGCACTCACTGCAGGCTGTTACCAGCTCTGCCTCTACTGCCTGTGGAGCTCCTTTATGGGCTGCACTGGGTCTAGTGGTTGTGGTTTGTTGCCTTTCAATGAAAATGTGTGCTTTCTTTGTTGTAACAACTGGCACTACTATACACCCACTGGTTTGCTGTTGCTTGGTGCCTGAACCTCCACTGTAATTGTATCTCAATTGTTGGCACACTGCATTTTACTCGGGGAGAGTTACCCCTCACTCTCTGTGATGCAGCATGTGTGCAACATTTTTTCCGCAACTGCGAAAAAACACTAGCTAAGAATAGCTTTTAAGGGGATATGCCATACTTTTCAATGGCTTTTTTTTCCTTCAGCAGTTGCACTTTTTTCTGCAGACCTCAGTGTATTTTTTCCACAGCTGTGGAAGATTTGTGTATACCACTTCTCCATTTTTTTCTGCAACTGCAGAACTTTTGGGGACTTGTGGATGGCTTTGAACCTTTACAGTGTTTTAAGAATTCATTCCCATGTCTATAAAAAAAAAAGAAAGAGAAAAGGTAATGAAACTATTTTGCATCTATATATATTTGACATTGTGGGTGTGTGTTTTGGGTTGGAGATTATGCAAATGTGACTGGCTGTGCCAGTGCTGGATTTTTCTTACCACATGAGGATGTGTATAAGTTTTTACTAAACAAACATGACTGCAAAATACTTTTTGAAAAACAATTTCTCGGAGGCATTGATATGTATGTGTGCTGCTTCCTGGTCGCCGAAAGAAGTTTGAAACCATGGATTTTTTTTCTAAACTAGATGGCTTAGAAATCTTCTTGATGAATCAGGATGCAGGAAATTCCCTACCCATTTTATAAGTAAAAAAATACATATCTTTATTTGTGGTCCATATTGTGGTGTGGTGAACAGGTGGTCAGTTATCAGTTTGGTGCAAGGTGAGTTTTCTAAATTAAAAAAAGAGCAGACATGTTTGTATGATGAGTGGGTTGATGATAGGGGTGGGACTCAGTATGAATAAAACAGTTTAACATACTATACTTGTTATGGTAAAAATGTTGATCTGTACTTTTTGGGGCTCAATATGAATAAAACAGTTTAAAGCAGCTGTACTTGTTATGGTAAACATTTTGACCTGTACTTTTTATTCTATATTTAATGCTCATTGCTTTTGTAAAGCTTAATTTTCATGTGCATGCTCTGCATTATACTAGTGTAGCTTTAAATTGTAGGGTTGTTTTGTGCTATAATTAAATCTTAGAACTTCACCCTGTCTGGGTGAGCACTACAAGCTAGTTTTTTACTCCTGTTTTCTGTGCTACAGCTGAGCCTACAGATATACCCTATCTGGGTGACCATTACGAATTATAGTATTATTTTTATTTATTTTATTCTTTGGTAACTGGTTAAGGCTCACTAGGCACAGGTGCCCTAGGGGTGACCCGGGAGCACTGGGGTGGTTATGTGACTTGCTCAGAGTCACACAGTATACTAGTAGAGGTTGTGGGAATCAACCCCAGGCCTGTCTGCTGCATGTACCAAGCTCATTCACAGCTCATTACTCTAGCCTCTAGGCTATACTGCCAGCCTGTCATTAGTCATTAGTACAGATTAGTGCAAATTAGTCATATGTTTAGTACAGGTGTGTATGGCTATGGGGTTCAGAGGTGCAGTAGTCAGTTGTGGTCACTGTGGAGTGCTCTTCTCCAGGGATATGCTCTTTAGGAGGGGGTATTGCCCCATCTGCAGGTCCATGGTAGAGCTCCAGGCTCAGCTGGCAGCAGCAAAGGTAGAAATATCTCAGTAGCATCACCAGCTCAACCAGGGTCCAATCCCCACATCTCCAGTTCCCCAGAGACCTCCTGGTCTAGGAGTTGGAGAGTGGTGGGAGTGGGAGAGGGCAGTGGTAGTCATAAGGAGGTTGTCTAGCCCCTCACCATCCAGATGGCAAATTGCTTCACACCCTAGAGGATGTTCAGTCACTTGACTCTGCTGGGAGGGAATCTGAGTCAGTCAGTGAGAAATGGCAGGACACTGTGATGACACCCGAGGGGTGCAAGTCTGTCAGAAGAGTCTTAGTGGTTGGGGACTCAATGATTGGGGGGGTAGAGAGGGTGGTCAAGGAGGGTTGGATGGTCCGGTGCCTTCCTGGTACATTGGCCATCCAGGATTTAGACAAGATAGGAATGATGTTGGAAAGGGAGCATCCTTCCTCTTCCAGTCTTTCCACCTTTCTATTCCCAGTCTTTCCACCTCCCCTTCTCCCCTCCCCTACTTCTTTTAGGGTCATTTGACCTTTTGCATGTACATTCTACGTTTCTATTGCAGAGGAACTGGAAGGAAAAGTATGTCTCTTTGCAGACGACACAAAGATCTGCAACAGGGTTGATACACAAGATGGAGTGGAAAGGATGAGAAGGGACTTGGCAAGATTGGAGGAATGGTCAAATGTATGGCAACTTAGATTCAATGCAAAGAAGTGCAAGGTAATGCACCTGGGAAACAAAAACCCAGGGGAAGAATACACAATGGGGGTGAGATACTGACAACAATAAAAATGGAAAAGGACCTGGGGATAATTATATCAGATGACCTAAAGGTGGGCAAGCAATGTGAGAAGGCAGTAAGGAAGGCTGGGGGGATACTTTGATGCACAGGGAGAGGCATCTACAGTAGAAAACAAGAAGTTGTTATCCCTCTGTACAGATGGTTGGTGAGACTCCATTTGGAGTACTGTGTGCAGTTCTGGAGACCCCATCTCTGCAAAGACATAGACAGAGTGGAGGCTGTCCACAGGAGGGCAACCAAAATGGTGCAGGGTCTGCATCAGAAGACATATGAAGAGAGACTAAAGGAGCTTAATATGTATACCCTTGAGGAAAGAAGGGAGGGGAGGGACATGATAGAAACTTTCAAGTACCTCAAGGGAATCAACAAAGTCCAAGAGGGTAGTATCTTTCAGAAAAGAGATGCAAGAACAAGGGGCACAATTTGAAGATAGAGGGGACGCTCAGAGGTAATGTGAGGAAGTATTTTTTACAGAGAGGGTTGTGGATGCATGGAACAGCCTTCCTGAGGAGGTTGGGGAGTCAAGAACAGTGGGGGAATTCAAGACTGCATGGGACAGACATAAAGCAGTCCTAGTGGGGGGTAGGAGGAAGTAGGATCTGCAGCTTATCCGTTAGGTAGGAAAATGGGCAGACTAGGTGGGCCAAGCGGTCCTTATCTGCCAACAAATTCTGTTTCTATGTTTCTAGTTTGCCTCCCATTTTTCTGAGGGTAACTGTATAAAATTTGCATGATACTTTATTAATTTAGTATACTTATTATTATAATTTCAGGTTTTATTTTCCTGCTCAGTTGTTCATTTTATTCAGGGGCTGTAATATGGTTAGAAGTATTTTGATGTTTTGCATTCAAATATGACCTCCATGTCTTGATAAGCTTTGAGTCATTGAACTCAATTAAAACACTTTTTTGACTTAGGGGAGCACTTAGAAAGAGGTTCTTGTACCCCAATGTATATTTTTTATATGTGGTCTGGCTGATTTAGCTATGGTGTTCATACCACGTAACTATGTCTTTAAAGATTACTCAATAAAAGGAGAGTACCATGCACCATAGCCCAGCCCCCAATGAAGTATCTCAGTGAGGACACGAAGTGCTGGAGTAATGTGCTGCAGACTCTACACTGAGTATGGTTTAAGCATGTGATTTCTACAATATTTCAACACTGCTGGCAGAGTGCTGCCTTGGTTGCCTTTTGTTTAGAATAAAATGTATAGGTCAAAATTTAAACTGCTAGCATGAATTTAAACAGCTGGATTGAGTTCTCTTAACTACAAATGCTGTTGTACCACATTAGTGAGGTAGTGAAGCTACTGTAGTGCAACAACTTTCTGATGCCACCACTGTGGTACAACAGCCTTTGGGAGTGTATAGATTTCTATGCACAACAAGCCCATACCATACACTGCTAAATATATGAACTACTTTTACTACTATCTACTCAGTGAAATCCAGAGAGACAGGCAGAGTGGTCTGGGCAGCTAAAGCTACTAATGAGCTAAGGCTAGCACAGGGGATCAGAAAAGGGGAAAAAGGCTTCTTGAAATATATAAAGGAGAGAAGAAGCAGGAAAGAGGGGATTGTTAGGATCAAGATGGAGGGGGATGGGCAGAAAATAGTGAGGATCAGGCAGAGCCACTAAATGAGTGCTTCAGCTCTGTATTCACTAGGGAGAAGAATAGACCTATGCCACAAGTGAAGTTTGGAGTAGGAAAGGTAGGGGGATGTGATAGATGGGATGATCAAGGATAACAGGATCTTAGAGGGTGTCAGGGCCCTTCGGGTGGATAAGGCACCAGGCCCAGATGGTGTACACCCGAGGGTCCTGAAAGAACTGGTAGAGGTACTGGTGGCCCCACTGGCAGATCTGTTTAACACCTCGCTAGAGATGGGGCGTGTGCCTTGGGACTGGAGAATGGCTTATATGGGGCACTTCACAAGAGTGGTCCAAGAGATGAACCTGATAACTACAGACCGGTCAGCCTAAACTCCACTGTGGGCAAATTAATGGAGACCATTCTAAAAGAAAGGCTGGTAAACTTTCTGGAAGTTAATGGTCTCCAGGACGATAGGCAGTATGGGTTTGTCAAGGGAAGATCCTGCCAGATGAACATAATAGAAATTTTTTGATTGGGTCTCAAGGTCATTGGACAAAGGTCAAATGGTTGATGTACTATACCTGGACTTCTGTAAGGCCTTTGACTCATTGCCGCATGGAAGGTTGCTTAGCAAACTGAATAATCTGGGAGTCGGTGACAAGCTGCTGGGGTGGATCAGGAGCTGGCTGCATGAAAGGTACTAGAGAGTGATGGTGGGGGGGGCACTATCTAAATCTAAACCCTTAACCAGTGGGTTCCCACGGGGATCGGTAATCGGTCTAGTGCTATTTAACATCTTTAATGCTGAGATAGCAGATGGGATCAGAAGTAAAATCTGCCTATTCACAGATGATACTAAGCTCTGTGGGAGGGTGGACATAGAAGAGGGGAGACAGGAGCTCAGGGAGGATCTGGCTAGGCTAGAGAAATAGTCTGGCAACTGGCATTTGGGGTTCAATGTCAAGAAATTCAAGGTTATGCACCTGGGAGCTAGGAACCCAGGAGCCAGCTACTTGCTGGGGGGACATATAGGTGCTCAGCTCAGTAGAGAAAAAGGACCTAGGAGTGATAGTTAGGGGCAATATGAAACACTCTGTACAGTGCTGTAGAGCAGTAGCCAAAGCAAATAAAGTGCTAGGATGCATCACCAGAGGAATCACCTCCAGGAGAGAGGAAGTCATTCTTTATACAAGTCATTAGTGAGACCACACTTGGAGTACTGTGTGCAGTTTTTGCTCCCATATTTCAAGAAGGACATCAAACTACTGGAGGGGGTCCGGCGAAGGATGATCAAGGAGATTCAGGGTATGGGGGACAAGCCATATGATGAGAGGTTATGGGAGCTAAATATGTATTCCCTGAAAGACAGAAAACAAAGGGGGATATGATAGAAACCTTCAAGTACTTAAAGGGTGTAAACAAGGTTGGAGCAGAGGGTATTTTCAATTTGAAAAGGGAAGGGACCACAAGGGGACACAGTCTGAAACTTGTGGGGGATAGATTTAAAAAAGGTAATGAGGAGGCACTTTTTCTCTGATAGGGTGGTGTTAAAGTGGAATGAACTTCTGGATGAGGTAGTATCATTGAAAACAGTGAGAAGTTTTAAAAGAGGGTGGGACAGGATAAAAGGGAGAGTGGCAATGGGAGGTAAGAAAGGGATGGGGAAGAGAGGTTGGGAGAGGGTAACTTGGGGGGCATGGGTGGGGGGCAGCTCCAGTAAAATAGACTGAGCTGCGCACCAAGCAGACTTGATAGACCATTAGGCCTGTTTCTGCTGGCAATTTTCGTATGTTCATATGTACTTAAATGTATTTCAGGTATGCTCATTATGTTTGCTTGCACGCATGTGCAAGAAACATAGTGCCACCATATGAGTTTTCATAGGTGTGCCTCCCCACTTCCAATGCCCTGCACCCTTTTGCAGGTGTGGCTGCACCACACCAATGAATGTCTGAGCTGTCTATGACAACTGTTCAGATGCAGTGGCATACAGTTCTGAGGAAAACACCAACACAATCAGTGGTGGTAGCGTGTAGGCAATTTTCATACTGCCATTAGCAGTATGCAAATTGCCTACATGTCAGCACTGCATCTGAACTGTAATAGACAGTTTGTCCTCCCAACACCTACGTGGCATGCTGGGAGCCCACCCCAGGGTGCTCATGCGCCCCCTTCACACACTGTATGGTGGTTGGGGGTGCTTAATCCCCCGTTGGCTCCACTGTCCCCAAACAGACTTCCAGGTGCCATGCTGGGAGCCCACCCCAGCATGGCAAAAGTCCGTATGGTGATGGGGGTGCCCAATCCCCTGTTGGCTCCACTGTACCCCCCCGCCACAAAAAAAACCCACTTCCAGTTGCAACATTGGTAGCCCACCCTACCGTGGCAAAAGTCTGTTTGGTCAATGGGGGTGCTGAATCCCCTGTTGGCTCCACTGTCCCCTCAGAAAATAAACTTCCAGCTGCCACGCTAGGAGCCCACCCCAGTGTGGCAAAAGTCCCGCGTCGTCTTCTAAAAAGAAAAAAAAAGACACTTGTAAAAAAAAAAAAGGTCCCTTGTTGATTGTCTCCCCCCCCCACCAACCCGCGCCCACCCTCTGCGCACCCATCTCCCCACCTCCCACTCCATACTTACCTCTAAAGCCCAGTGAGACAATCTTCAGTGGACTGGGAAAACATCTGCACTCTTCAAAGCTGACCACGAACTGAAGAAATGCTGGTAAGCTATATAATGGCATAAATGTTTTTTTTTCAACTTTGGTGCATATCTCAGCCAATTTGGGGAGTTGTTTCACCATATTTTCAACATGGGGTTCTTGGGGCCCCACCTCATGAACTCAGTCACTGTCATTTTGTTATTTGGTCTCAAAAGGTGATTTTCGCAGTCACTGCACAGAACCACCTTTCGGGACCGAGTAATGAAATGACAGTGTCTCAGTTCATGAAGTAGGCCCCCCAAAACCCTATGTTGAAAATTTGGTGAAATAATTCCCCAAAATTACTGTTTTATGAGCGTGCATTGTGCAGTTCCTACGCAAGCTTGTAACTTCACGAATTTTTAATATTTTCACTCCAGATTTTCAACATTGCCATTTTACCACACCTCCTTATGAGTAGTACAGCTGTCATTTTTCACATTTTGCCCAAAATGTGTTTTCACGCTGTAGTGCACAATGGCGCGATCAGTGTGCAAAATCAATGTTCAGGCTAGATTAGGAAAATCACAGTGACTCTGTTCATGAGCAGAGGTCTTAAAATGGCTATGTTGAAAATTTGGTGGCAAAAGTCCACAAAATGTTACAAGCATGCATTGCGCATTTTCCACACACCCTCGTAAGTTCACGAATTTGTAACATTTTCAGTCCAGATTTTCTACACTGGCATTTTTCCAGACCTCCTTATGAACAGTACAGCTGCTATTTTTCATACCCTGGCTGAAATGTGTTTTTGCACTTCCGGTGCAGAAATTCACGGCTGCTGTGGGAAATCAGTGTTCGGGACAGATTAAGAAAATCACAGTGACACTGCTCATGAGCAGAGGTCCCAAAATGCTTGTGTTGACAATCTGCTGTAAACAATCCCCAAACTAATTACATTATGGGTGTGCGTTGTGCAGTTTCTATGCATGCTCATGACTTCACCAGTTTTTTTTATTTTTTCATTCCAGATTTTCAACATTGCCATTTTTTACACCTCCTTATGAACAGTACAGCTGTCATTTTTCACATCCTGTTCAAAATGTGTTTTTGCACCTGTGGTGCCAAATGACAAAGTCGCTGTGCAACATCAGCTTTTGGCTAACAAACTGATATTGTCACTGTTCATGAGGTGTGGGTCACAAAAAACCCATGTTGAAACATTGGGGTGAAAATACCAACGAAAGCCCGGGGCGTTAGGGTTTCTGCCCATAACACCCCACCCTGTAGAGACTGACAGGCATCATGGGTGTGACTTGGGATTGTTGCCTGTAATGCTCATGCCATCCCACCCCCACCTACACCCTGCAGCCAGTGACAGGCATCAAGGTGTGCCTCGGACTCTGTGGCCCCAAAGTTCACCCCATTCTCCTATACTACGCCCATCTCACTGTATCTTTTTATGGAATGGGGTGAGTATAAGGCCCAAAGACTCCAAGGCACACTGTGACACTTGTCGGTGTCTGCAGGATAGGGTGTGGTGAAATGGTGTGGCCGTTATGCCAGAAGACCCAAAGGCACACCCCAATGCCTGTCAGTCTCTGCAGGGTGGTGGTGGGGTTTGCCTCAGTTCAATACTTCACTGCCATTCCTATTATGCATCTCTCTAACTCCTACACTACTAATGCCAATGACAGCAAGAAACATTCGGCATTGACAAATGCTTGTTTGTATATTGTCACTGTACTTTCTTTTTCTAAATGTATCCTATTTTGTATCAGATTTGGCCCAATGTGGTAACCTGCATGCATTAAAACTATACTGAAAGGGGAACGAGCAGGTGCCCTTACCTAATGGGCTGGGGCATGGAAGTGCTGAATCAGGCATATGTTGGCACAGGGATGACCCTGTGTCTCAACCATGGTTCATGTCATTAGAGGCTCAGTCATGGCAGTCCATGAGAGCTACAATGGTGGGCAGGGAGTTGCAGGATCGGCCAGATATAAACATGTACTGTAAACCAAGTAAACGGCAATGGCAAAAAAATATATTGTATTGTGTAAACTGCTTAACTAGGACCTCTAGCTCTGTCACTCTAAAGGTATACTAACATTATAGCCATAAATCTGCTATAAGAACACTTAAATATGTATATTACAGTCTAGCTTGACTACACTGAAAGTACTGCACACTTTGGTAATACTGTATCATTACAAAATACTGTGCATATCATTTTACAATGTAATTGCTTTACATTTACTGATCAAGGTTTTTCCTTATGGCTTTAATGACATTCTTACTAACAAGTGTAGGATACAAATGTGCTTTTATATAAGACATTTATTTTCCTTTTGATCCATGTTGTTACTGCTTGTTTTCACTACAGTCTTTCCAGCTTTTTCAAACACCTAATTTCAATTTATACTACCAAAAAAGGAAACTCATTTAAGAAGTGGTAGGTATGTTTCTTATTTTTTTATGCTTGGTCCAGTAGTTACTCCCCTTGCATAAACTTTATTTCCTACTTATATTTAGTAAAAGATCCCATTATTGGGATATTATATTAGTTTCATAGAAATATAGAAAATAATGATAGATTAAGGACTAGTGGCCCATCCGATCTGCCCGAGCCTGTCTAATTTTGGGGCTGTGCCCTTGTCAGTCCTCACTACATATCACCCAAGTCTGTACCCTTTTTCACTATTCCCATGCACCTGTCCTATCACCCTTTTGTGCCCTCCCACTATTTCAGCCCTGATGACCTTCTCCAGAAGTTTGTTCCACTCTGTCATCACTCTTTCTGTAAAAAAGACCTTCATGACATCCTTTTGTAACCTCCCCTTCTGTCAGTTTCATTGATTTACCCATGGTACCCATGTTACTACTCACCGTGAACAGCTTGTCCACCTTGCTTATTCTGCGGAGGTACTTGAATGTCTTAATCATGTCACCCCTCCTTCTCCTGTCTTTTAGTGTGTACATGTTTAAATCCATCAAGCACATCTCATAGGACCAATCCTGTTGTCACAGTATCATTTCTGCACCACCTCTAACCTGTCCCTCTCCATCCTCAAGTGTGGGCTCCAAAATGGCACACAATACTCCAAGTGAGCTGGGTTTTCTTCCAGATGAGGTGTCCACCTCTTCTAACAGCTATCTTCAGTGCATATTTACAGTGGCAGCTTTTAAAGTTATCACCAGAAGATGGCTGGCTCCAATTTTACCTACATTTGCTGACTGGTTACATATAGTGAAGGAAATTCGAATAATGGAGGATATGTTTCTGAGTTTGCATTTTTGGTACAACAGTAGGAGTGCCATTTTAATTACCAGATGAATTACATGGGGACTAGTACTTATAGTAATTTTCCCCAGGCACAACTGCCCTAACATCTTCCATGCTGCCCACACAGATTTGACCCCTCCCTCTGTTTCTGTTGGTATAATGTATTCTTTGGTGACCCCCTTGTGCATGTATTTTTTCCTTTACTTATTTATTTATTTATTTTCACCCACTGTGCCATTGCTTGCTTGTTGATGTTTGTATTTTTTATATTATTTTCCAGTATGGGGTGACAGTATAGCCTAGAGGTTAGAGGAACAAGGTGTAAATGAGCTTGATACATCCAGCAGACCAGACCTGAGTTTGATTCTCACAACCTCCACTTGCATACTGTGTGACTCTGAGCAAGTCACTTAACCACCCAGTGCTCCCAGGTCACCCCTGAAAACAGGCACTTGTGCCCAGTGGGCCTTACCCAGTCACCAAAGACTAAAATAAAATAAAAATAAGTATGTTGATGTTACTATTTCTGGTTTTATGGTAACTGTGCTATGTTGTGTCTTGTATATTATTTAATAAACTATGCATTAAAATTTACTCCAAGTGAGGAGAAACCAGTAATCTATACAGGGACTATATTGCCTGTCTCCTTCTGCTCAAGATCCCTCTCCCTATACACCCCAGCATCCAATTTGTTTTGCTCACAGCCCTACAGCATTGTGCTATTCCTTTCATGTTCTCCATTATTAAATACCACTTGGTCACTTCCTTCAGATGGGGTCTCTATGACCACATTCATCCTATGCACCGTTCTTGGGTTCTTGACCCCCTGTGTGCATTATCTTGCAGTTTTTAACATTGAAGAGTTAAACTGGGAGTTTTATTGTAAGAAGTAGTTATGAAAATTTGGTTGCACTGTGGGGCTTGTACTGTGGGACTTAATCATGAAGTATGCTTCTTGTAATTAAGTATATGACAACTGTTGTTTTTTTATACTGCTAATATGTATACTTACCAATAAATACATGTATAGCATATTTGGAATTCAAGCTGATACTACAAAGGCTTTTACGTAATCAGTTAAAAAAACTGTTTAATAAGACCCTGAGACATGTAACACCCTGTTGTGACTTTCCTGCTCTGATTGTATCAGTTGCTCTTTAAAGTATTTGTTTTTCTCATATATTCAGCCAAAAAAATTGTAAGTGGAACAAAGTGGGAGTTATTATTTGTATGGTAAATGTACAGATGTCTATTATTGAGTTAAAGGCTTTTTGCCAAAAAGCTGCTAGTGCCCCATTAAAAAGATAAAAACATGTTAATATTTTTTAAAGCTCAGAGGGATAATAAAGATGATGATTCCCTGTAGAAGTGGTCTAATCTGCACCTAGAGTGCTGGCATCAGCAGATAATTCAACCTCTTGTTCTCTGAAAATAATATGGATGTGGGGTTCTTAAGTTTCTCTCAATTACTGTGCTTGGTAACAAAAACGTAGCACTCCTATTACAGCTTGCATCGTTGTTATACGTTTAGACTCTTGTGGCTACATGTTTGATTTGTAGGCATGATCTGGTTGCTCTAGCAAGTAATAAAAAAAGGGAAATAACAAAAAATAAGCTATTGGGGTAAGCCGTATAAGGATAAGGTATATAGTAAAGGGTAAGGCCTAGACAAGTTATATGAGTCAACACTCTAGCTTGGGCAGGTGTACAAGGAGAGAACAAAAAACAAAAGGAGAAAACTACTAACACTTTACCAGGAAATGATGATTAATTTTTACATAACCAATACAGGGATGTGTAGGAATTAAAAGTGATAGGAGTGGTGTAATGTAGCGGTTGTGGGGCAGCAGTATTAAGAGAGACCTTCTGGAGACTGTGGTGATGCCCAGCCTGCATGCACCAGGAGGAGGTTGCTAGATTCTGGTCCCAGTTGGCTGAGATGTGGGTAACCAGATTCAATTTCTGGTCTCCAAATGGAGGAGTGGGTTTGTATGCCACTTCTGACACAACTTTCTTGGGGATGGCAGTATAGCCCAGAGGTTAGAGTAATGAGCTGTGAATCAGCTTGGTACATCCAGCAGACAGACCTAGGTTTGATTCCCACAACCTCCACTTGTATACTGTGTGACTCTGAGCAAGTCACATAACCTCCCCAGTGCTTCCATATCACCCCTGAAAACATGCACTTGTGCCTAATGGGCCTTACCCAATTATCAAAAGATTAAAAAAAAAAAACTTTCTCTCTCCCACCCAGGCGCCACCAAGTCTGACACCGTTACCTCAGAGGGAGCCTAGGATGAGGACAAGCCAGATTGTGGTGGGCTTGGGAAGGGTTGGGAAGACGGGCCAGAGGCATATACCACAACTGGTACCACAGAGTTTAATTCCTATGCCACTTTGGCTGGACAGGACAGCCAGGATGAGGCATCCATGAGTCTGTCTGGTGAGAAGGTGGGGATCCTCCATAATGGAGACTCTAATGAGGGAGGTAGATGACCCCAAATGAAAAAGAAACAACCTCTAGTTGGGACTCAGTTGTGAGGGGGATAGATCTAGGAATAGGGATTGGGAGATAGCAAGATTAAATGCCTACCAAGCACCATGGCCAGGACAACTGGGAACAGAATAGTTAGGATCCCTAGGGCAGTAGGATGGGAGACAGATCTGGATGTCATTGTCCATCTTGGGACTAATGACATAGCCAGGGATGGTGCTGGGATAGAGCAAGGAAAGTGTAAGGGGCTGGGGACTTGTCTTAAACAAGTAGCACATTCAGTGGCTTTTGCAGAGGTGCCACCTGTCTATGACAGAGGGGAGGAGAGGGATCTCTGCAGGAATACCTTCAACTCTTGGTTGAGGCAATGGTGAAGATCAGAAGGTTTTGGCTACATTGGGGACTGGGGTACTACCTGGAAGGATAAAGATCTGTGCAATAGTGATGGCCTGTATCCATCCAGGAAGGGTACCGCAGTTCTCAGTGAAAGGTTTAAATGTTAGTTAAAGGAACATTTAAACTGGCTGAGGAGGTGGAGAAAGACATAGTTAAGGCAGAAACAGCCACTCCCAAAGGCTATAAATAGAAGTATCGGAGAAAAAGTGGCTAAAGAGGGAGGACATAAAGAGAAAAAGAATGGAAATGATCAAAAGGTAATAAAATCTGGAAGGCCATCTGTGCAAATGTTAGAAGTCTAGGAAATAAGATTCCAGACTTGGAGGCACATATGACAGTGGCCAAACTAGACATAGTGGCCATTACTGAGTCATGGTGTAATAAAAAAAAAACATGACAGGTATTTGGCCATACCAGGCTATAATCTGTTTAGAAAGGACATGAAGTGTAATAAAGGAGGGTGAGTGTCGCTACATGTAAGGGAACCCATTAAATTGATGTAGGTAGAGGGGATAGCAAAGGGGTCAGAGGTACAGTGGTTCACCCTGGATAAAGGGAAAAAGTGACACCATTGCACTGGTGTGCTATACAGACCTCCATCACAGGTGGAGGAGTTAGATAGGGAACTGGCAGAAGGCATTGGCAAATGGCAGAAAAGGGGAAACTGCTGCTTGTGGGAAACTTCAGTATGCTAGATTGGAGTCTCCCCACTGCAGCTTCAACTGGAAGAAGGGAAATCCTGGACTCCCCATGGGGGGCATTCTTCAGACAACTAGTCAGTAAACTCACTTGTGATGGAGCTATACTGGATCTGGTACTTACAAATAGAGACAGTGTGGCAGATGTCAAGGTGGGAAGTCACCTGGGGATCAGTGATCATTGTACAGTGTTGTTCAATATAATGACAAAGGCAGATTCCAACCACACTAGGGTGAAAGTCCTGGACTTTTGAAGGGCATATTTTGTAAAAATTGGTGAAAAATTTGCCGGGGGGAAGACAACCTAGGTGAAGTGGAAGAAGAGTGGGTAAAATTGAAAAGGGCCATATTGAAGGCTGCAAACCTCTGTGTCAGGCAAGTGAGTAAAAGTAAGAGGAAAAACGGACCACTGTGGTTCTCTAGGGAGGTAGCTGGAAAGGTAAAGGCTAAAAGGTTGGTATTCAGAAGATATAAGGAGAGATACAGGGAAGCAGATAAGGGAGTGTATCTGCAGAAACAGAAAGAAGAAGGGAAAGCAGTAAGGGGAACAAAAACAAAAACTGAAGAAAGGATATCCCAAGAAGAAACAAAAGGGACAAGATATTTTTTAGGTATATAAGTGAAAAGGGGATGAACAGAGGAGGAATTGTAAGCTTACAAATGGATGAAAGAGATGGGGGACTATGCAGAGAGAGAACAGGAAAAAACAGATATACTAAACAAATACTTTTGTTCAGTATTAAAGGTGGAGGAAGATGGGGAGTGTCCACAAAAAAAGCAACATAAACTCTATAAGGAGGGAATTGGATACCAGTTCTTTCTCAAAGGAGAGGGTGCTAGACAGACTTACTAGTCTGAAAATAGAGAAATCAATGGGACCAGATGGGGTACATCCTAGGGTATTGAAAGAACTCAGGGAAATATTGGCTGAAACTCTGACAGTCCTTTTTAACAGTTCACAAGAAACAGGTGTGGTTCTGGAGGACTGGAGGAGGGCAGATGTAGTTCCTCTTCATAAAAGTGTTAGCAGGGAGGAGGCTGGAAATTATAGATCAGTCAGTCTGACCTCGGTAGTGGGAAAGTTAATGGAATGTTTGCTGAAGGAGAGGCTAGTGAATTGTTTTAAATTAAATGGGTTACAAGATCAGAGGCAGCATGGGTTCACAGGAGCAAGGTCATGTCAAATGAATCTGATAGATTTCTTTGATTGGGTGACACATGAAGTAGATCAGGGAGGTGTAGCAGATGTGACATACCTAGATTTCAGTAAGGTGTCTGACACAGTTCAACATAGGAGACTATTAAACAAGATGGGGAACTTAGGAGTGGGTCCAAATATGTTAAATTGGTTAAGAAATTGGTTGGGGGATAGAAGACAGAGGGTAATAGTAAATGGAGTTCACTCAGAAGAGGGGAGTGTGACCAGTAGGATGCTGCAGGGATCAGTGCTGGGACCAGTCCTCTTTAATATATGTGTAAGTGACACTGCAGAGGCGCTGGAGGGGAAGGTCTGTCTGTTTGCAGATGATATCAACATTTGTAACAGGGTGGATATTCTTCAGGGGATGGTGGTGGTGTAAAGGATGAGGAGTGACCTGATAAAGCTAGAGGAGTTGTCTAGGGTATGGCAACTAGAGTTCAGTGTGAAAAAGTGCAAAAGAATGCACTTGTTATACAAGAACCCGGAAGCTAAATACAAAATGGGAGGAGTGATATTGACAACCAAGCAGGAGAGAGACCTCAGTGTCATTGTCTCAAATGACCTAAAGGTAGCTAGGCAGTGTGACAAGGCAGCTGGGAAGGCTGATGGAGTAACTGGTTGCATAGGGAGGGGGACCACCAGTCGCAGCAGTGAGGTGGTGTTACCTCTGTATAGGTCATGGGTGAGACCTCATCTGGAATACTGTGTACAGTTCTGGAGACCACATCTATGGAAGGACATAGACAGAGTGGAAGTGGTCCAGAAAAGAGTAACTAAAATGGTGTGGGGTCTGCAACAGATGACCTATGAGGAGAGACTGAGGGAACTCAATATATACACCCTGGAGGAAGGAAGGGTGGAATATGAAACAAATATTTCAATATATAAATGGGGTAAATCAGATGGAGGAGAGGAGTATTTTGCTGATGAAAATGTGCTCAAGAACAAAGGGGCATGATATGAAGCTGGAAGAGGGTATAATTCAGTAGGGATATAAGAAAGTTCTTCACAGAAAGAGTGGTGGATCCCTGGAACAGGTGACCAGCTGGGGTAGTTGGGGTGAAAACAGTGGAAGGATTCAAGAAATCTTAGGATAGGCATAAGAGAATCTTAGGGGAAAAGAAATAAGGAGCAAGTGGAAGAACTGGAGATTGTATAGGTTCTGTGAGGATAATATATGTAGGGTTGAATGGAGAACTAGGTGTATCAAGCGGTCCTTATCTGCCAACAAATTCTGTGTTTCTAAATGTAACACTTTTAGGGCAAAAGAATACCTACCCAGAATATCTAGGAACATCACAAGAATTTATAATAGCTGTTAATTTTGTTATGCCCCTAAAAGTTCTGGACAAACATTTTCTGCCGTCTTCCACAAATAAGGTTCGGGAAACCAAACTGAATGTACAAATGTAGTTTTCAGTATCTTTATCCTACCCAGTTATCCCCAGTTGCACCTGGAAATGAGTGCCTGCACTGTGTTCCTTCCTTAAGTGAAAACAGAAATGAAGTTTATAAAAATGCATCCTACCCCAGCAGATACCCAGTTTCTGTTTTCACTCCTTTAGTCTACACTGGACAGGACCCCTTTCAGCTGCTGACATGCATTTTTTTGCTGATCAACTACACTGTTGTTAAAATATTATGAGCCTGATTCTCAAAAGGTTACATCTAGCTAACTTGACTTGCACTAAAAAGAATGGTGCAAGTAACAAGTTACACCAGCAGTTGCGACATACGGTATTCTGCAAAGCAGCCTGCGACATGCTGCAGGCTGCTTGCACCAAAGTGGGCTTATGCCACCAGTTACACCCTAAGCCCCCTGTGACATGGCTCTAGGGGGTTTACAGAAGCTGTTGCACCCTATTCTGGAAGGGAAGCAACAAAGTCCCCAATGTTGCAATCCTGCAAGACCCCTCTGGAGGACATCCGTCAATGCAAAGTTACACCAGCAAATAGCTGGTGTAACTTGCATCCACCAGGTATGTGTGCAGAAGGCCCCGATCCCTCAGTCTATATCACCACCAGCCCCATTCCTGCCTCACCAGACAGTACCATAGGGCTAGAGACACCCCCCTATACACACCTACTACAGGTGCCCCCATGGCTATAGGACCCCCTTCCCTGAGTCCCACAATAATGTACTATGGAAAGCCCCTCTTGGCTATCAGACCCCCGTCCTGATCCCCATAATGTGTCACCACTAGCCCTGCAGGGCTGATCGCGCACCCCCAAGCCCCGGTGCCAGCAGCTTGCTCATGGCACATTACTGTAAATATTGTATACATATATACACCCACAGCCATAATCCCTGGTAGTCTAGTAGCCCCACCACTGTGGTGGTGATTGGTGGGCTGTACCAGTCGCCAGCTGGGGACGGGTTGGGGGGTTTGGGGTGGTCTGGCAATGCTGGGTGGAGGGGTGCGGGCTACTAGACTACCAGAGATTATGGCTGTGGGTGTATATATGTTTACAGTATTTACAGTAAAGTGCCATGAGTGAGCGGCTGGCACTGGGGCTTGGGAGGTATGATCAGCCCTGCAGGGCTTGTGGTAACACATTATGGGGATCGAGATGGGGTCTGATAGCCATGAGGGGCATCTCAGGCATGGGGTCTGGGAAAGGGGAGACACTTATGCCCTACACAGCATTGGTGCAACTTGCGACATGCCCCTCAGGTATGCCCTGCTTGGCATACCTTTGCCATGTCGGTTATAGGACTCAGCCCTCACAGAATTGGGCATAGGGTCCGTGGCGCAACTGCACCCCTCGCATGTCATAACTTGTGACATGTGTAGGGGTGCTTAGAGAATTGGGCCCTATATCTGTAACTGTGTGACTTAATTGTTGTACCCCATTGTGAATGAGTTTTACCTCAACTGGCTATGCTTTTCTTGAATTTAAGAATACACTATTTTATTGCTACTACTTTTGTTATCAGGAGGTACCTCCCTGATCCAGAGCTCTGGAGGATGCCAATACATCACAACATGACTCATCCAGTGTTAGAGAATTATAATTTGTTTGGGTGGCAGACAGGCACACTATTAACTTTTGGAAGCCAGTTTGCACATTAAAAAGCCTATAGTTCATAGTACTGTGGGAACTGCTTGAACTCTTTGTATATTCTGTTTTTCAAGCACAAGAGAGAAATTCAGAGCAAACAGGTCTCCAGGACTACTGCTAATATTTTCTTCTACCTCAGAACCTGGGCACACTGGCTAATTCAGGCCACTTCTACTGTTACCCTTGTTTCACAGCTCTACTTTTGGAGAACCGCTGACCCTGGTCCCAGGTGACCTGGCAAAGACCCAGAGCTTGTTCCATTTAGCTAGGCCCAGACCAGGCAGCTACTCCAGCTAGGGAGAAAGGTCCATTTTGATTGTGAGGTGCCGAGGGGGTGCAGAAGTGGATGGGATTGTTGACATGGGGCTGGCAATCATCAATAGTCCTGGGTAATGATTTGCTCCATATTCTGTGATCTCTACCACCTTCCCTAGCACAATCGGATCCACATCTTGCTGCTATGTCTGAACTGAAGGGATGGTGATGACACCACTATATGATCACATACAAGGTCAAGACCACCCCACAGCAGGCACTCCTGCAGCAGATGTCTCTCTTGCCTGCCAGAGTGCACTGCTTCTACAGAACTCCTTAAAGCTCCACTGGCCTAGAGCAGGTTCGCAGCACAAGTCTGGTTCACCCATGAGAGGGCAGTACCAGTGACAACTCTGGGGGTTTAAATCATGGGTCAAATCAGACCTACTGGTGTAAAAATTGTGGGTCTAAAGAGGAACCTTGTGGGTCAAAACATAATCAGTGGCAGATTTTAAACAGTTCACAATCCCTTCCTTTAGATATTGTCATAGAGTAGGTGCCTTAATTTGGACCCACTGGCAAAGGAAAGAGGGGTCAGTTTTGGGCAGGATGCAACTATTGCCCTTTTGGTGCATGTTAGTGCTGTCCCTGGGCAGTACACTCTACTGGTGCCTCTGGGATGGGTACTGCTGCCAAATTCAATCCCCATAATTGCAGCATCCCACCTTACCAATGAAGCACTACACTACCATTTAGCACCTACAAACCAGCAATCTATGAGGAAGGGTGCATGAAGGCACCCTGGGGTAACCCCCTCTAAGAATAAAAGAGCAAGCCAGTCCAGTGGCACTGAGGGTTAAGGCACTGGATGCCACACCTTGCACCATGCTGGCAACCCAGGTTTGGGAATGGACTCTGGACCCTGGGGCCGGCAGGGGAAAGAGAGGATTGAACATTTGGAGGACTGCACTCCTCTCCTGGGGTGGGTTGCAGGGGTTGCCTTGCTCTGTAGTGGCTCCTGGTGGAGATCAGGGGTACTACAAGGAACAGCACTGTTGATGGGGTGGGGCGACAGTGGACGTCAGCACTTCATGCGCAGTTGTCATTGCATGTCCGCAGTCCAGGGGAGAAACACATGGAGGAAAACCCTGGCTGCTGGGGAGGCATTGGTTGGGCTTGAGTGCCCAAAGCCCGTATGCCCAATGCCAGCCCTGACCCAGTTTGACTCTCCATGGTCCCTGCCTCCTCCCATAAGGGCCGGCGGGAGAGGAGGGACCCAGCACCTGATTCCTAGGTCAGGGACAGGATTCAGGTGGGTGGCAGAGGCTGGGCGAGTGGGTCTCCGTTTGAGAGATGCCCTGGCAGTTGGTGACTGGGAGGGAAACAAACTTAAAAAAAAAAAAATAAGAATGAAAGTGCATCAGATGCCCCCATAATTCTGTACTCCTAATGTTTCTGCTAGTTATAAAAGTACAGCTAATTTTAACAGCCCAAAGTGGCCCCCTTTTTCCATGGTACTAGCTATGATCTGGCAACAGGACCTCCCTCTATTAGAAAACCAACCACACAATGAAATAACAATGAAGCACAGCGGGCCCCCATTTTATACTATGTGAACCCCTTTAGAAGTTAGGGCCATGTGCCAGTGAGCGTTAATGTCCTTCATCCCCCCCATTCTCCAGTACACTCACCCTGCTAGCTGATAATCTCAGTAGTTTGCTGAACAGGATATCTTCTTCCACAGATCATGTAGTCTTCAGTATCCAAGTGGAGAAAAACGGGACCCAGTAGCCTTGTCTGGGCCTTGACTGCTGGCTCCTCAGTGCTAGGAAAATGTTGGGGAGAGGGAGAGAAACTGCAAGTGGTACAACCAGGAGGGGGAGCCTCAGGCAGTGGCTAATTTATTTGGGTGTGGGGAAATGTGGGGGAAGGAGATTACATGCAAGTGACAAAACTTGTGGAGGGAGCTGCAGGAGTGGCTATTTTTGTAAGTGTGGAGAAATGTGTGTGTGTGTGTGGGGGGGTCATGATTGGTGCTATGGGGGAGGGAGCCTCAGGGAGCAGCTAAGTTATTTGAAGGAAAGCAGTGAAAAACAGGGTAGGGGGAAGAAGGCAAATATCAGGGAAGCTACAGGATGCTGCTAATTTACTTGAGTGAGAGCTGGGGAAATGCAGTGGGGGGGAGCCATGAGCAGCAGAAGAGGGGGAGTGGCCTATACACTATATTTGACAAAGCTGTGAGGAAATGCAGGGGGAGGAGAAGCCATGAATGGCAAAGGGGGAGTGGAGATGAAGGGTAGGCCGCTCAGCTGGCTGCTGGGTGGCGTCTTGTAGATGAAAGGAGCCAGCTGCACTTGATACATGTGTCTGCCTCCTTCCAACACCACAAAGCTTCTGCCCATCAGACAGTCTGACCACCATCATTATCTGCCTGCTCCTGGTTGGGCTGTCAGTGTCGAGCCTCCTGGAGCCTGAGCTGTATTGAATGCTACATTGACAAACCTTGGCAGTCTCTACTCTCCGAAGTAGCTGCAAGATGTTTGCTTTGCACTGTGCACACAAGCAAACATAAAAAATTCATTAAGTTAGTATGACACATACGGTATGGTATACTTGGGCACTGTTTTAAAAAAAAAAATTGCCATGGATCCAGAATGGGAGCAACCCTTTTGAGAATAGTAGCCATGGAGTAGTAATCTTTGTTTCATGATCCACTGAAAAATACTTTTTAAAGTTGTATATTGATGTGTCATTTTAATATGGCATTATATTTACAGTGATTCTAGACAATACATTTTCTTGCCATTTTCTCAGAGACCAGTATATGTGTATGTGGGGGAAGGGGGGCTGAGCAGCCAATAATATATACAGTGTGTGTGTGTGTGTGAGATATGGAATGCGCTGACCCAAAATATGCAATTTATCTTTCAGTGTGGGGGGGGGGCAGGGCCACAACTCATGAGAGGTAGAGCCACGAGTTAGTTATGTAAGTTGTTCACTCACAAATGATGTCAAATGGCCTATTCTGAGTCAGGCTATTGCATATTTCATGTCTACAACAGTAGTTTACAAGTTCAACTTTTAAATCTGCATTTTTTTTGAAGATTTTGCCTTTCATGCTTTGGTTTTAACAGCCAGCTTCAGTCTTGCACTAGGCATTGTGATTTTATTAGCATTATGAAAGCTATTGTCTGGTTCAGTATTCCCCTGTGATGGCAGTCACTTTAAAAATATTAATTGTGACAACTGTAACAGCAACATATTTTTGATATGTTGCTGTTACTGATATACTAGGTAGGATATACATTTTTTCTCTTCATTTCTATTTCCATTTCTGTTAAATTATAGTGGTGCAGTAGCATCACTATAGTAGGGTTAAGTAGGCACTTCAGTGGTAAACCACAATTTTTGCACTTTAATAACTTCACAACCATTCAATAGATTTGCATAAAGGTTTACATGCATGGTGCTGTGGGGTAGGTGCTCTGACATGTCAAGTTTTGTTCTGGTCAGATGTGCAGATTCTGAGATACAGATAGTGCAAAAGTTAAATTTTCTGGATTTTTTTCCCATTGGTTTAAATGGGTTTTCTGTCAACTTGGCTAGCATCCAGACAGTTTGGAATTTGGGCCTGAAATGTTTTAGGTAGAAAGGGGCTGGCCATGGATGTGCTTTTTGCTTGTTTGGTGAAAAAATATAAATATGTTCCAAAGTTATTTAATTTTGAAATTTTGAATAACCTATTCTGAGCTTGCTTAGGAAGCACTTACAAATTGCTGTATGAAACAAAAAAATAATTCTTTCTTTGTATTGACATCATCCTTTTTCATGAGTGGACAACTTTTATCATTTTGCCGCCATCTTGTTTTCCATTTTACCCCTCAAAATTCCAATTTTGAAAACCACAAAAATGACATTCTAGAGAGCGACCAACACATGTGACTTGCTTATCCTGACCCTCTTAGCTGGATTCTGCACTCAACCATTGGAGAAATGTCACTGGAATATTTTTTTTTTATATTAGAGCCTTTTTTCATGAGTCATGATATGAAGAAAGAACCTTTTTCATACCATGAAATCACACAACAAAATATTCTTTTTCATGAGCGGAAAAAAACTTGTTTGCCGTTATGTTTTCCCTGGAGTCTAGTGGCACCCCCCCACCCTACGCTTGCCCTCCCTTTGATACTTTTATTTCCCTGATTTCTAGTGGCACCCCCCACCCTCTGATCACTGTCACCCAGAATTATTATAATTTCTTTGGTGTCTAGTGGCACCCCCACCGTCTGATCACTGTCCCCGTAGTTATTTTTTATTTTTCTGATGTCTAGTAGCACCTCTCACCTTCCGAAGGCCATCTTGACCTGAAATGAAGAAAACAGTCCCTTAATGTTTTTTTAACTTGTAAAAAAGAAAACGGTCCTTTGCTGATCTGACCCCCCCACCTCCCACTCAGCACCCACCACCCTGCACCTCTCACACACCCTACACACTCTCACTCACCTGAACAGGTACCAGGCTGAAGATCCACTCTCCTATGGAAGATTTTCCCTGGTCAGTTCAATGACATCCTTACTGACACATTGAAGGTTAAAAGCCAAACTGCTAACTTGTGTGAGACAATTTCATACACAGACCATTGATTTATAATACAAATATTGTACAATAACCATAAGCAGATGGCAGAGTGTCACACCAGGTTCATGAAATGGGGTAATAAGAAGACTATGCTGATAATTTGGTTGCAGTTTTCCTAAAATTGTAAGCACAGGGCCTGGAGGGCCCAGTGCTTCCACAGCAACATACATATACAGTACACCTCTATGGAGGGATGGGAGTGCAGGGCCCAGAGGATCCTGCACTCACACAGGTGAATAAGGATATACTCTCTGGAATGGCTCCTCCACTATGGGCAATGGAATTAAGGTGGCTTGGGTTCTCTTACCTGCCTTCCCTATTTCTTGGCACCAGTGACAAGACCTGTAATACTCCTTCACCTGCTAGGTGAAGTTAAGCCAATAGAAATTGTCTGCCAACTGCTGTATAGTGCACATGATTCCCAGATGACCAGACATGGGAATATCATGTACAATCTTGAGCAACTGCTCACGGTACCCCTGGGGAACGACAAGCTGCCTGCCTATCACCCCGCTGTCTGTCTTAGCATACTGCATATACACCAGTCCATTTCCCCAATAAACCTTATGTTTCCCGTCGCCTCCCTGTGCTCCGTCAGAGTCTGCCCAAGCCCTCAGCTTCTCTAGACTAGGGTCACTTTTCTGAGCAGCTGCAAACTCCTTGCACATTCTCAAGGCATGGGACAGGTCCCCTTCAGTGTCTAAACTAAGGTCCCTAGCTCTAGCATCAGGGCACTCAGGATCACTGCCATCCCCAACCCTCTGACAATGGGTCACCCCTCCTTCCTCGGAGTAACCCTCTGTAGCTGTTGGGTTAATTGCTACCTGGGAAATTTCTGCCTTCATTTCATTAGTTTCCGTCTCAGGAGACCCAGGCTGGGGAACCAGCCTCCCAGTGGTTTCCACAACTTTCCTTTGCCACTTGTCTGCAGTTAACTGCACACACCATCTCCTGTTTGAGATTGTTGCCGATAATTACATCAACAGCTAAAGTTTCGGCTAAGGCAACCTTTTGTACCTTCCCCCCATCTCACCCCAATCTAGGAGGACACTAGCAAGTGTCAAGGTTTTCTCCTCCACAGTGAATCCTCATGCAGTCACAAATTCGTTGGTTATAAGCTGCCCAGGTTCTACCAGATCCCCTTTTACCAAAGTCAGGGATGACCCCATGTCTCTTAACGTGTATGTCTATACACCATTCACAGTGACTGGGTGCATATGTTTCCTCAAGTTGACTGGCATGCTTTCAGGGACACACAAACAACCCACTTCTTTTCGAGCACCACTTTGGGTACTACTTGTCCTTTTGGGACACTGTCTGGTAATATGCCCAGTTTCTTTGTAAACCCAACATTCATTTCTTCTCTCAGGAAAATCATTTCTTTGAAACCTGGGGCTACCTGGTTTTGGTGGAGGCAGTCAGGGTTTTAGTTGCCCTGAAGGTGTGCTTTTCCCTTTCTGCACTGCCACACCAGCCCCATTCACTCTCAGAGCAGGTCTGCTCCTGGCATAGCAGTCCGAGAGTTCAGCAGCCTCTTGCACTGTTTTTGGATCTTGGTCTTTCAGCCAGGTTTTCAGCTCTGCTGGGCATGCCCCAAAAAACTGCACTAACAATACAGCATTTTCAATTTTATCTACAGAGTTTGCTTCAATTCCTTCCCACCAATGTTTTAAAAACTGATGTTGTTTCATGGTTAGCTCCTCATAGATCATGTCAGGGCTTCTTCTGAGCTTATGGAATTTAGCTCCGTATGATTCTGCAGTTAAATCATACTTTTTTAAAAGTGCAGTTTTCTGTTTACTGTAATCATTACTGTCCTCATTGTCCATTTGACCCAATGCATCCTGAGCTTTCCCTGTAAATAGCGGGGATAGCTGGAAACTCCGGGACTCTCTAGGAATATTTGCTTGAATACAAACTTTTTTAAAGGAATTTAAAAAGGAATCCATATCATCCCCCTCTTTAAACTCAGCTATCAATTTGGAATTTAATTTGCAACCCAGTCCTGTATTTCCAGTTAAACCCAGGCCACTTATCTGCTCTGGTGCTGGTCTTGGGAGTTGTAGCTTCTCCAGTTCAAATCTCCACTGGTGCTCTCTCATCTTGTTCAGCCTCTCACTGACGCTGTCGCTCTTCTTGCTCAGCCTCCTGCGTTCTTGCTCAGCTTCTCACTGTTCTTACTCAGCTTCTCACTGCTCTGGTTCTGCCTCTCACTGAAGCTGTCTCTCTCTTTCCTCTTTTTCAATCTGCAGTTGGAACTTTTTCTGTTCAGACTCCAGCTCCATCCTCCACAACTCCATCTGCAGCCTGATTGCTTCTGACTGCAGAATGCTGGTGACCTTCCTCTGCGCTGTGGCCCTTGGCTTGCACTGGTCCTGCTGTCCTCCTCACTGGATCTGGACACTGCACTGGACTCTGATCCCTCCATGCCCAGAGTTCAGTCCTTTTCAGTAACAGACTGTGGCTTGAGGCTCTGGGCATTAGCGGACACCAGAGTGTCCAGGAGGTTTTGCTTGTTGGCTTTCCCCTCATGCTGGACTCCTCTGTCCTGGCACAACTGCCTCAGGTAGTCTGCAGTGTACCTGCTGTAGTTGGAAGCCATCTTCTTCCCTAACTATTCCTACTCTAACTTGCACTTTAGAAAAAAATAAAACAGGTAGGAACTTTGACTGTAAGCAAAATGATATAGTTCTGTTTGCTTTTTAAAAAATAAATCACTGCCATATTTTGCATGTGAGCTGTACAATATTAAGTTGACACACTGAACTGTTAAAGCATGTGTTACCAATACTTTTTAAATTGCACTGCTGCCAAACAAATCTGTCACAAATGCACTCCACAGGTCAGGCCCTCTGCTCCCACAGTGTCAACCTCAGAGTGCAATAGTGTGAACAGGTAACAGACAGGTAACCCTCCTGTCTTCTTTGGGTGTGAATCACCTTATAGCCTTGAGTTCTGGAGGGATTCAGACTGTGAACCTTATGCTAGCATACCCAATTAACAGGCTCAGATAATACTCCCATCGAGGGGATGCAATATAATCTTTTGCCCAAGGGCATCCAGCCAGGTATCCAAAATTAACCCTTACAACTCCATAAGAGACCTAGGTATTTCTTTCCTTTTAAGCAAGCTCAGTAACACAATCAAGCTTTTAACAGCTGTCAGCCTTAAATACAGGTTCAGCAAGCACATGTAAAATAACAGAAAAGAGCACAGGCAGTATTTTAAAGAAAATGTTGTTTACTAGAAAAATGGTAAAACAGGTGAAACAAAATACAGAACAAATTATATCACAAATCTCACAGTCTTCTACAAATAACAAAAGGAAAGTTACAGAATACAAACTCCTACCACAGACACTTAATTCTTCTCTATTACCTTTCTAAGTGCTTTCCAAGTCAGAGAACCATCTCTCTCAGAGTCTAGAATCATATACCACACATTTCCCGGATACAGTTTCATTTTCACGCTATCTTTCCCCACCCCCTTTTGGTGTGTCAGCTAGCTTCTCCCTTAGAGTTCATTCTAACATAATTTCTGCAAGGAGGTATTTTAATTAATGTGAACATCAGAAAAAAAACATTTCCTACATATGACAGCCTTGAATCAAACATTTCTTTTTGAGATTTTACAACCCCACAATCTGTCACTAAGGTGTGAGAAGCCAAGGGAAATCAGCCAAATTACGTCCTTTCCTGGTGTCATAAAATTAATATTCAGGAACCAACATCAAAGTAGCAGCAGTTGATAAGGGCCCATAAACTATCCCTCTGGAAGGAAAGCATTAATTAAGTTTTTCCCTGGTCAGTTCAATGACATCCTCACTGACACCTTGAAGGTTAAATGCCAAACTGCTAACTTGTGTGAGACAATTTCATACACTGACCATTGATTTATAATACAAATATTATACAGTAACCATAAGCAGATGGCAGAGTGTCACACCAGGTTCATGAAGTGGGGTAATAAGAAGGCTATGTTGATAATTTGGTTGCAGTTTTCCTGAAATTGTAAGCACACGGTCTGGAGGGCCCTGTGGTTCCACAGCAACTTACATATACAATACACCTCTATGGAGAGATGGGAGTGCAGGGCCCAGAGGATCCTGCACTCACACAGGCGAAAAAGGATATACTTACATTATCTGAAAAATTATGGCTTGATGACAGTGCAGGGCAATGAATTTCCCTTCTTTTTGAGGAAGTTAAATGTTACTCATATGGTATCCATAGGTGGGAGTACAGTCCCTCTGGGCCCTGTGCTCCCACTCGCCCATAAGTGTAGCTGCATAACACAAGAGCACCCTATGCTCCCAGTTTTGTCTAATGGGATGCATATTTGGGAGTATGGGCCCTCTGGACCCTGTGTGCTCACCCACCCATAAGTATAGAGACAGCGCAGGAGGGCTCTGTGCTCCCAGTATTGCAAGATGGTTTCCATGAGTGGGAGCATGGACCCTCTGGGCCCTGTTTTCCCAGCTATCTATAAGTATAGAGACATAGTGTAGGAGGGCCCTGTGCTTTTAGTTTTGCATAATCATATCCATAGGTGGGAGCGTGGGTCCTCTGGGCCCGTGCTCCCACCTACCCATAAGTACAATCACATAGCACAGGTCTACAGACATTCCAAGTAACCCTTGTTATGCTTATTTGGCAATATCTCAGTAACCATAATAACTGCAGAAAACATTCTTTCACAGTTGTATTCATGACCTAGCCACCACCATGCTAAAAAGTCAGTATCTGGAATGTTTTCAAGATGTGGCTGCCAAAAGGTGCCACAACCACCACAATGTTATCCTATGGGAAAATATGCAACTTCAGAGTGCTGTAATGATGGAACCAGTGTCCATTTCTTCACCAACAGCAAAGGGCTCATCTGTGGGGCAAGGGCTTGCCACCCTGCAAATTTCAGCCCAAAGGTCCAAACAGTTTTCTTGTATGAAGTGGCAAAGAAATAGTTTTTGGGGCTGTTTACCTGCTTTCAATTTTGGATCATATATTTTTTTTCCAAGAGGCTATAATGGGAAAATTTAAAGTTTAATAACTTTTGAATGGATTCATATTTTTTCACCAAACCTTCAAAAGGTACATCTGTGAGGCAAAGGTTGTCTACCCTGAAAATTCTAGATCATAACCTAAAGCCATTTCTAAGATTCAGGTGGACAAAGAAATGTAAAGAAAACACTGATTTTTCTGTGTTTATTCAACACTCTATATCTCAGCAACAACACAACAGACTTCCACGACATTTGGCAGGTCAAGTGACCTACATCTAGACATTATGCATGCCAAATTCCATGCAAATCCATTGAACAGTTCCCAAGTTATTAACGTTCAAAAATGTGGGTTTAACATAGAAGTATTGACTATTAAGTTTTAGGTCTCATTAAGGGTTCCAGGTCAACACACTGACAACAATGTTGCCGACATGCCTGACAGTGACAGGAACAGTGCCAACTGCCGGCATTGTTCCCGATGGGACAAACAGTTTTTTTGTGGGGGGATTCACCCCCTACACACTCCATGCAGGGGGCTGTGCTCCCTGCTCCCCCATCTCCAAATATCCAACTCAGAGTCAGAGTTTGTTCAGGATGGGGGAAAAACACCGGGAGTCATGGTGCTGTCATACAGCGGACCACCACAGTGACCTGGCGAGATTTGTCACTGTGGTGGACTTCGCTGTCAAATTGTTGCTGTGCTGATGGTACACCCTCATAAAGAGGGCCCATACCTGTCCAAAAAGGTCTAACTTTCATGCAGCATATAAAATATTCTTTCATTTTTGGCAGATGTGCCCATGTAGTGGTGCTATTGTACCATTGATGGAAATCTATTTGACTTCCACTGTGAGAGGATTAGTCGTTTAGCTCCCAGATGTGCTGCTAATGACCAGAATTTTGAGCTTTTCCCCAAAGTTAAACTATCAGGGATAATACCTAGTATGAATAGAGCTGGTGTGAATGGAAGAGTAAGCTTTATTACTTTTGAGCATACACTATGCTTCAAGCACCAGAAATTTGAGAGCATAGGGCATTTCCAAAACATATGTGAAAGGTTTGCATGCATTTGCAAACATCTTAGGCATTTTCCACCCAGATAAAATCTCATGGTTTCTAGTTTATACGGGGAGTAGTAGAAGTAGTATAACATCTTATATTGGATAAACCTACCTTGTGTCTCTGTGCTGAAGAGCTTGGTGTTTGTCCATGTGGCATCCCATTCTGGTTTCATGATGGTTATGCTAAATTCTTCTTCCCATCTCACCCTAGCAGAAACTCATTAGCCCCTCACTAGGTTGAGTTAGTAGTTTGTATAGAATACTGGCTTCTTTACTAACTGTTGCAAACTTTCTGAACTGTAAGCATTCTGTGGGATTGGTGACATTGAAGTTTGCACTAAGAGCGGTGTTCAGTGCTTCTTTAAGCTATAGGTAAAAACAAAAGTGAAATCTATATATTCCAAATTTCAGCCCGAGATCACTGAACGCACTCAAGGTTGCATTTCAATATCTAAGACATCAGGTAGATGATGAACTCCTAATCTACGCCAGCCAAGGTCATTTAGTGACCTACCATTGTACATTATAAAAGGGTTATCCCATAGGGGAGATTCTGGATTCAGGGAGAATTTGGCGTGCTAGTGCGAGTACATTTTCTGAAGTACTGTACTTCAATGGTGCCAGCTATTACAGGGTTATCCTTAACAGTATTTCTGATAGGGATAAAAATAAAATCTAATAGTTGGTATGGTTTCAACAGATAGGACTCTTCACTGAACCATAGTGGAGTGCTAGATGTATTCGGGGCTTGGGAGTGTTGTAGTGATTGTTTGCTAAGGAATGCCCAGTGATATTTTTCCCAGCAGGGCAGTGCTAGAACTTCACTTTCCAAGGGGGATCTGAGTTTACTAATAAAGAGGTGGGGAAGCTTTTGATCCCATAAGAATCTTCTTACAGAACATTTGATTTTCCTAAAATATTTTTTATCAATTATCAGTAGGTTTTGGATTAGATAAAATAGCTTTGGGGCAACCATTATTTTGTAGAGCTAACTTTCCCTAGTAATGAGAGATTAAGCTTATTCCATCTTTTTAAGTCCTCCTGCATCTGAAGGAGCACTTTGAGAGCTGGATACAAATCTAGCAGTCTACTCAGAGTTAGCAGGAGATCATCTGCACAGGCAAACACTGTCTGCAGGATTTTCCCAGTTTTGACTCCATGTATTTTAGGGGAATGTATGATGGCCTTAATCAGTGACTTGACAGACAGGATGAACAAATATGGGGAAAGAGGGCACCCTAGCCTTGTACCCAGCATGAGGTTAAAGTAGATGAGATGATCCTATTGGTGATGACTGCTGCTTTGGGGTTATTATACAGGAGGGTCATCCTTTTCCAGAAACTCTCACTAAAACCAAATATTCCTAATGCAGCATGCATAAAGTCCCAATTGAGGGAGTCAAATGCCTTTGCCATGTCTAGTGAGACAGCCTTATTCTTGTTTGAGAACCAGATTGTATTTATTAACCTCCTCACATTGTCTGCCCCAACATCCTATTTAAAAAAAAAACTGTTCTTTCCCTAAAATATTTCTTAAGGTCAGTTGTAGTCTGCCTGATAAGACTTTGGCCAGAATGTTATAGTCCTGATTCAGTAAGATGAGTCTTTAATTTATACAGTCTAGCAGGTCCTTTCCTTTTTTGGGAATCAGTGAGATATAGGCCTCAACCATAGAGTTTGGTAGGGTTTGTCTATCCATGCCTCCTGAAAGACTCTGTGCAAAACTGGAACTATCTGAAGACATAGTTGTCTATATATTTACCCTGGGATACCATCAGATCCCGGGGCTTTGTTACTGTGTAGTCCCTTAATTGTTGAGATCACTTCATTGAGCTGAATTGGCTTATCTATTTCTCTGGCTACTTGGTCCAATGCACAGAACAGATTTAGGCTAGCCAGGAATGCATTAATTTTGGGTTTGAAGCTCTGATCTATGTGTAATATAATTTAGTGCAGTAGTCAGAGAAAACCTCGTTAAGTTTCCTGTCAGTAAAAACTATTTCTCCAGTGCTAGATTGAATTCTGGGGATGACGTTATTATTTTGTTAGCTTTCTATCCAGATTCCCAATAAGACAGACAAATGTGAAACAGAGCATATTCAGCTGATGCAGTATACATCTTATTAATTTCATGTTTTAGAACAGTCATGCATCTCAACAATTCAGGTCATCTTCCCACCCTTTGCTTATAAAGATGTTCAATGGATTTCAGTTAATCTTCTAGGTTAGTTCGTTTCTTTTAACTTTCTTTCTTTTTGCTCATTGAATAGCTAATAACTCTACCCTTGAAGAGTGACATGCATGCCTCCCACAAGCATGTTTGTGACGCCTCAGAGGTGTCATTAAAATTGAAAAACTCTATTTCCTTTGTGATCCACGTCACAAATATTGTATCACTAGCTAGTAAGGTATTACATCTCCACCTGTTTGCTTTAGGCTTCACTTCCTCAATGGCCAAATCAATGCTTATCAGCACGTGAACAGATACTACAATGCTTTGAATGTCAGCAGACATAAGCACATTTTTAAATGAGGGGGCAATGAAAAAATAGTCTAGCCTGCTGAAAGATATATTTCTATTGGAGAAGAAAGTGTGATCTTTTTCTTGTGGATGGATGATCTGCCAAGTATCAGTAAGGCCTAGATCAGTACTGAGTTCAAACAGAATTTTCCTTGCTGGTGCTAGATCCTTAGAACACACTCTTTTTTTCAAATTCAGTAAACTTTATCTAGTTTTAAAGTTTTTTTCCCACAAACCTGTTGGCATAGTTGTTGAGCAAAGAATAAGAGAAGATAAAGTTCTTACAAAGTCAATACATGTTGTGGTAGTACACAGGCAGACTGCTTAACTCTAGCAAACATCCATATAAGAATAACAACATGTGGATTACTACATACCAACAAATATTTTCCCAACCTCCCCATTTATAAACCATCCTCTTGCCCTCCTACCCTCCCCGGTATACACACACACACAAAAGAGTTCCAATCACTCAAGTGAAGTTAAATTAAGCAGAACAAAGTAACAGAGAAATAAGATCTACTTAAGATATTATTACCAAGATCCCTCCTATTGTAATCTAGTTGAAGTGTTAACAAAGTATGAAGAGGGGCCCATGTTGATTGATAATATTGAGGTCTATTGGACATCTGTGCTAAGAGCTTTTCTGCTTAAAGAGCAAAAAGGACGTCATGGAGCCATTCTATTCTAGGGGGAACTTCCTGGTCTAGCCAGTGGTGCAATATTATTTTTTTGACACATAAGGAAATAAGGACCATATGTTTATGCTGATTACCAACTAAAACTTTCTCATAGTCTCCCAAGATGCAGATTTCTGGAGTAAAAGCCTCTGACAAACCCAGTAGAGGATCTAACTTGGATTGAATTCCATCCCAAAAAGGCGAAACCTTTTCACATTCCCATAGTACATGCAGTAAAGTACCAGGTTGAATTCCACATCTGGAACACAAATTAGAAGGAAGTTGGCCCTTTGTATGTAATTTAACCGGAGTGTAGTATAAGTCATGAATCACAAAGAATTGTAATAACCAGTGCGTATCCCATTTCACATCTTTATATAAACATGCCCATATACTGGGCCAAGATTTCATGCCTGTTGTAGGAGTGGGTAGTTTCCTGTCCCAGGAATAGTATGGCTGACAATTAAGTTCTTCCTGGGAGTCCCTCAGAAGGTGGTAGAAAAAAGAAATAAAATGGGAAGCGGTCGGGGATGTAATAACAGGTAGCATAGGTCCTGATAAATATAGTTCCCAGAGTCCCAACCCAAAATGGTGACAAAGCATATGTGATAATTGTAAATATTTGAAACAGTAATTAGGAGGTAAGTTGTATTTAGTAGAAACTTCCTGAAATGACAACAATTTATGATCTTTCAGAAGATCAATTACCTTAAGCTTAGAAATAGAAGACGAGAATTGTTCATTGAGGGGTTTGTCACCAATTTTGAAGTTAGGGTTTCTAAGGACAGACTGTGAGACATCTCTCATCAAAGATACCTGGAATGCAGAGCACAACATGGCGTGTGCCCGAAGGGTGTTCTTAATTGGTGTAGAAAGCAGAGCTTTGGGGATAATCTTATGGGGGGCGTACATGAGTGTACTAAGGTCAAGACCTTCAAGTGAACAAAGGGTGCTCTCAAGTTGTAACCATTGTGGAGAATATGTCGGGAAGGTCCCTGGTGGTGTCTCTTTAAGCCATTGTAAAATGACTGAATATGTAATCGAGTAGTAATAAAAGAGAAAATCAAGTAGTTGTAGGCCACCTTTGGATTTACTGCGGTGTAGCTTTGAAATAGCTCTCCTAGACTTTCTATTACCTCATATAACATGGGATATTATTTAAAGTACCTGTGTAAACAAGAGTTTCGGGAGAAAAAGGATGGTCATTTGCAGGGGATATAATAATCATGGAAGAACATTAATTTTTATTATATTTATATGCCCCCAGAGCGATAAAGGAAGTAAATTCCAGCAGTTTAGATTTGTTTTAATTTGAATAAGGGCTTTATCTAGATTGTTGTATTTCCTACATGATTGAGAGGTTGAGAAATAGATACCTAGATACTTCTTATTGTCTCTAACCCATTGTAGGCCTAGGTGGGCTATTTCAGAAGAAAATGTGTGGATATTAAGGGGCATCAGTTCTGTTTTGGACACGTTAAGTTTATAATTGGAGAATCTACTGAATTCTGCAATAATAGATAGGGTAGCCTTAATCAATTCGGAGGGATGAGAGATATGAAAGAGTATATCATAAGCATAAATCAATAGTCTATATTGATGAGGTCCAACAACCATTCCGGAAACTAAGGGGGAGGCATTAATATAATGGATAAGTGGTTCTAAGTATGAATTGAATAAAAAGGGGGAGAGAGGACAACCCTTTCTGGTGCCCTGTTGCAAAACAAAGGAGTGTGACAATAAGCCGTTACAAAGCACGCGGGCTGTAGTGTAGGGTGAGCATACAAAACTTTTATCCACTGGATGTATTGTGGTGGGAAGCAGTATTCGGGCAGGAGGTAAAATAAATAATCCCAAGAAACTCTACCAAAGGCCTTCTCTGCATCCAGGGATACCAATGCTGCTGAAATTGGAGACTCTCTGGATGCAGAGATAATATGTGCCAGTTTACGCATATGATCTGAAGAGTACCTGCCTGCCACAAAACCTACTTGTTCAGGACTTATCAAATATTGCCAGATGGTAGTTAGTCTATTAGCTAAAATTTTTGCTAATATTTTAAGATCAACATTTACCAAAGAAATAGGGCGATAATTAGAAATGAGAAGGGGATCTTTTACTGGTTTAGGAAGAAGTACTATTGTAGTTTCCAAAAGGGAATGGTCGGACATGCCATGTTCATAAATATAATTGTACATGTCTAATAGAATGGGGACCAACTGCTCTTTGAAAGCTTTATACAATTCTGCTGTGTACCTATCCGGGCCTGGTGTTTTATTTAACGGCAATGTATCGATACCTAAGCATACCTCTGAAACCATGACAGGATCCTTCAAGGCAGCTATCATAGATTCTCCCATATATGGGAGTTTTTTTTTTTTTTAACCAATTATTTTACCAGGTGAGACACACTTAGCTGAAAGCTTGTTTGCAGGTGCAACCTGGGAGCACGAGGAAGTTAAGTGACTTGCTCAGGGTCACACAGTATGCAAGTGAGGGCTGTGGGATTCAAACCCAGGCATCCAGATTTGCAGCTCAGAGCCTTAAACCACTGCGCCATACTGCCTCCTTGTTGGCTATTTCTTAGAAATTGGTCCGCCACTTTTGGATCATAAGGGATAGTGGGGCAGGCATATAGAGCCTGGTAATAGTCCCAGAAGCAATGAAGTATGTCTTGGGGAGAGGTAACCAGAGAAACAGTCACGCTACGAATGGAGGGTATAATCCAATCTGCAGCTTGAGCCCTTAAGTAAAGAGCAAGAAGCTTGACGGCTTTATCTCCTTGATCGAAATAGTAAATCTTAGACCGCTGGAGAAGGTGCTCTGCCTTATCTGTTAGTAATGAATTGTATCAGTCTCTGAGAATTTCAAGATTGGCAAGAATATCCAGAGAAGGGGAGTTGGGAAGAAACAATTCCACTTGCTGTATTTCCTGTAAAAGGAGAGAGGTAATCTGGGAGGCAATTATTTTCTTAATAGTAGCCAGATGAATTATCTCCTTCCTGAGAGTACATTTTAAAGCACCCTAATGCACATCTAGTTTGGGCATGGTTGTGGAGTTATTATTTAGAAAAGCAGTAAGAAAAGTTTAAAGGTGAGTGGTAAGTGTGTTCAATTTCAATAACTGGTAATTAAATCTCCATATTTTATCACGGGTAGTAAGTAGACCAGGATTACAGTGTAATAATGTGGGGTGGTGATCAGATATGAATTTAGAGAGGTAGGAGCATGACAGTACTGAGGGAAGATGCCCAACTTCCAAAAGAAAATAATCTATTCTAGAGAATGAATTATGGGAAATGGAGTGAAAAGAATATTATTTTCGGGAGGAGAAAAGGGCCCTCCATGGATCAACTACCCCCAGGGTATCCATCATTTCCCTGATGGCAATTTGTGCAGGGGAGAGCAAGGAGGTACCAGCTCTAGAGCGATCTAAAGTATTGCAAAAGGCCAAATTCCAGTCTCCACCCAGCAGGATGGGATAATTAGACCATGGAGCTAACTGGGCCATAAGTGTAGTGAACAATTGAGGGTCATTGGACCGTATTGGTTGGAATAAGATGGCGGCCAGGCAGGGTGCGTTGCTGTCGCTTGTGTTTTGAGTTCGTATTATTTTAGTTTCTTTTAGCACGTTGTCAGTTTATTTTACGATTTTGCGTTTTAATTTTGTTGGTGGACTGGCGTTCGTGGCTGGATTTACTCTGTGGAGGGACGCCGGTCAGGCCTCTTTGTTTTCAGCTCTTTCTCCCTTAGTTCCCAGTGCAGAGCCCCAGCGGGGGGAACAAGGAGTTTTACTGTTCCTTGTGGATGTGAGTTTACGCAGTCCTGAGGCTACTTTGGCACTGGGGAGAGAACGAGGAGTTTTATCCTGTCTCGTGGACACTAGGATTTTATAGCCCTGAGACTTTCTTGGCTGAGTTTTGGATAGAGGAGAGTTACGTTTTTTGGATTGAATAGGGCTTGAAGCGCCCCATTGTTTGATATATGCAGTATAATGGAGAGGACGAGGAGTTTTTACCCTGTCTTGTGAACACTAGGACTTTATAGTCCCGAGACCTTCTTGTCTGAGTTTTGGAATTGAGGAGAGCTACGTACTTTGGATTGAACAGGGCTTGAAGCGCCCCGCTGTTTTGATATATGCAGAATACTGTGGTGGGCTCCTTTCCAGAGAGTAATGCTGTCTGCTGGAGACTGCTTTTTTGATCTGTCTGTGGAGCTTCTGATGTCGGCCACTGTTGCTGGATTGCCCCGGTGGGTGTCCGCTTGGAGTTTTGCTATGCTGCAGGGGGTTTGGGGTATTTTCTAGTTGGGGAGCTGGCTGGAGTACTACTCCCTGGACCATGAAGACTGCTACATGAGTGGTATTTTCATGGTTCTTGGTAAGGGAGGCTTAGACTCTTTGAAAGGACACTTTTTAGGAGCAAAGGGTACGAAGTGGCTGATCTCTTTTGGATTAAATTTTATGGATATTTGAATTACCTCAGTTAAATTTCTGAGACTTTTTTCTCTGGTCGTTTTTCTCCTTTTGGGCCTTATTCAACTGTTTCCTACCTGATTTGGGTTTATTTAATTTCCGTGAACTCTGGATTTTTTGGACTTCATTTAATTTTGTTATTGTTGAACCTGCATCGAGCGACTGTTGACTATTGCTCTTGGACACTAGGTGGTGAGAGGACTTTGTGTCCAAAAGTTTTATGTGTTTATTTATTTATTTTATTATATATTATTTTTATTTTTATTTTTATTGTTTGATTTATAATTTTTTGTCTTCCCCCTGGCTGTGAGAAAGAACAAATACCATCACCCCCTAGTTGTGAGAGGACTTGGGAGGAGTTTTAGTTCTTTGTCCTTTGTTTATATTTCCCCATGATGGCTAGGCAGTGAGAGTGCCTTACCCTCTTTTTCTTCCTGGTGGTGAGAGTAACCGGGGGGAAGGGAATAGTTCAGGTGAAGATTTTTCTTTAATGTTATATTTATTGTGCCTTATTTGTTGGGGAATTGTTAACTTAGTTTGCTGTTTTTGTTTTTGGTGTGTATTGTAGTTAAATAGCGACATGTGCTGGCCTTTTGTCCCCACGGTGGTGCGCTATTCATCCTTCTCTCTTCGCGCCCTCTGCCTCTTCGTTACTCCTCCTCTTCAATTTGAAACCTACCAGTGTTGTAGAGCACTCGGTATTGTTCGTGGGGGGGAAGGGTTGGTGAACAGGGGAGGATGAACGAGCGGGCTCACCGTATCGGGGTAGTCAGGTCCAGAAGGTGCCCTGGGGTGAAAAGGAATCCAGATCGAGGTTTACCTTGTCTGGTACCCATGCCCAAGGGCACTACTGATTACAGTAGGCAGACAGGCTTGACAACCCCTGAAGTTTGTCCAACTCCGACGGTGTTATGCAATGCCAGGTCTGTTAGGAATAAGACCGGCATTATTGCCGATCTTGTTGGCTCGGCTGACCTGGCTTGCATCACCGAGACCTGGCTGGATTAAAATTCAGGCCCGATATTGGAGGCCATGACTCCGGCTGGGTACTCGGTGATACACCTCCCGAGATTGGATCGCAGGGCGGGGGTTGCAGTCTGTTTCAAGACTGAATTGGGTCTCACAAATGTAGTAATAGGTGAGGCTGGATCCTTTGAGTGTACAGTCATAGCAGGTGGAGGTGTTCGAATCATGCTCATCTACCATCCACCCGGAGATGGGAAACGTTTCTTACAGGAAGTAGCAGACTTCCTCGTTGACATGTCGTTTGAGTCACCCAGATTGATGGTTCTGGGTGATTTTAATGCCTGGGTCAATGAAGAACTCTTTAATTTTGGTAATCACTTCCTCCAATTGATGTCTTCTTTGGGCCTCACACAGGTAGTTTCCACTGCTACGCATAAATCTGGACACTCTTTAGACTTAGTCTTACTTCTAGGGATCGACGCATCCAACATGGGGGTGGAACCAGTCGCCTGGTCTGATCACTACACCGTGAGGTTCAATTTTTGCACCCCCCTGAGAAGACCAGCCCCTCTGGAGATGGTCAGGTACCACTCATTACGAAGTGTTACTTCACAAGGTCTAGCGGCGGTCCTTGACCTATCATCCTTCATGTCGGTGAGCAGTAGTCCAGAAGCGTTGGTGTTGGCCTATAATAAGGCCATCACGACAGCCCTGGATTCTATTGCTCCTGTTCATGAGCACCCCCTATCCCTTCGCTCCAGATCCCTGTGGTTTGACGGGATCCTGAGGGAGATGCGGAGACAGGGGCAAAGGTTAGAGTGTTGCTGGCGCAAGTCCGCCCTTGATGCCGACCACTCTAGATTGATAGAACATTATGTTAGCTATCAATCTGCAATGACCCATAAGAAGGCAGAATTCCTGTCCAGGGAGATTGCAGCTGCTCAGAATCGACTGGCTCAGCTGTTCCGAACGGTAGACAGACTGTGCAACCCAGTCTGCCTGCAAGTTCGGAAAGCTTTTTTGCAAGTAGAGTGCGATGAGCTCGCACTATGCTTTGCAACTAAAGTGGCTGACATCAGGGCGAACCTGTGTCCGGCAACCCCTAAGGGTGATGCTGTTGGACAGCGTGGGATCATAGTGCCCCAATTCTCCTGGAGTTCCTTTCATCGACTTGAGTTCATGGACATTATGAGGATCATCCATATTATGCGTCCTACAAGTTGCAGTTTGGATCCCGGACCGACTCCCCTTATTTTGGGATGTTCTGATATCATCGGTCCGGTCCTGGCACAAATAGTCTGGTGCTCCTTGGAGTCAGGTGAGTTTCCTTGCTCCCTGAAAGAGGCAGTGGTGACTCCTCTATTGAAGAAAGCTTCCCTGGACCCAGACTGTTTTTTAAACTACCGACCTATCTCTAACCTTCCCTTTATTGGGAAGGTTGTTGAGAAGGTCGTAGCTGTCCAACTGGATGACCATTTACCATTCATAATGTCTATGAATCCTTCCAGTCTGGCTTCCGGAAAAGACAGCACCGAGACTGCGCTGGTTCGGGTGTTAAATAACCTTCTGATGGCGAGGGATCAGAAGAGACATTCCATTCTTGTTCTTCTTGATCTCTCTGCGGCTTTTGACACTGTGGACCACATGGTGTTATTAGCTTGCCTGAGGCAAATTTGTGGAATGTCTGGAACCGTTCTTAAATGGTTCACGTCATTCCTCACCGGGAGATCACAAAGAGTTGTGTCGGGGATTTTTTCCTCTGACCCAATTTCTTTGTTGTGTGGAGTGCCTCAAGGATCTGTGCTGTCACCCATGTTGTTTGCAGTGTATATGCTGCCCCTCGGAGGTATCATTAGATGATATGGGCTGAGGTTTCACTGCTATGTAGATGATACCCAGCTATATCTGTCTTTTGCATCCGACCAGGATGGAGCTCTCTCGGTGTTTAACAACTGTCTGGGGGAGATCCAAGACTGGATGGATTCTAGCTGGCTAAAGTTGAACTCGGAGAAAACAGAGGTTCTGGTCATGGACCCAGGTGGTCAGATTGTGGGGCCATGTACTGACGCACCATCTGGAATTTTCCTTGGTGGTGTGTCTCTCCCGTCCTCAGAATGGGTGCGTAACCTTGGGTTTATTCTTGACAACAGGCTGACCCTTAAATCTCAGGTATCAGCCGCTGTCAAGACTTCCTTTTATCACCTTAGGAACATTGCCAGGGTTAAGCACCTTGTTCCGTCTGACTCCCTGCCAAAACTGGTCCATGCTTTTGTATCTTCATGCTTGGACTACTGCAACGCCCTTTACTTTGGGCTTTCTGGGGTTGAAATCCGTCACCTACAGCTGGTGCAGAACGCTGCAGCCTGGGTGTTGACTGGGACAAGTAGGTCCTGTCACATTACTCCCGTGCTGCGTGAACTGCACTGGCTTCCTATACGGTGGCGGATCACCTTTAAAGTCATTTTACTGACTTTCAAAGCCCTTCACGATTGGGATCCAGCCTATCTGAAAGACCTCCTGGTTCTCTACTGCCCTGACCGATCACTCCGCTTGGCTGACATGGGGTTGTTAGAGATTCCAAGAGTAAGCCTAAAATCTTCTGGTAGCAGAGCGTTTTCATACGCCGCACCCACTCTTTGGAACTCTCTACCATGCCGATTATGGCAGTGCACCTCCGTGGAGTCATTTAAGAAAGATTTAAAAACGCACTTATGGAATATGGCCTTCTTAGATAACTAAGTTATTTGATTATGTGTGGATTTTACTATAAATTTGCTACTATGACGATATGTTGATTTTTTATGGATGTTTTTATGCTTTTATTTAGAGTTTTTGAACTTATTTTTAAAATTGTTCAGCACCTTGATATTTTGAAAGGTGCTATACAAATAAAATTATTATTATTATTATTATTATAAATTAGACCCGAGAATAACTTCTGAGTGTCCAAGCAGAGCTCTAATTATAATAAATCTGTCTTGAACATCCACTATGGTATCTAATAAGTGGAAGGGCAGTCTACATGAGACTAAAATAGCAACTCCCCCCTCTATGGGAATTAGGACCTGTACCCAAGACTTGACCTACCCAAGTTCTCCAAAACAAGAGTACTTGAGATGAGGGCAAGTGGGTTTCTTGGAGAAGATCAATGTCCACCTCTAGTTTATGAAGGTGTAGTAATATTTTTGTTCTCTTTGTTGGAGATTGGGCACCCTTCACATTCCAAGAGCATATTTTGTAGTTAGCCATACAAATTAACAGTTTTTGTTATAATATCCTGTTGGAGGATATCCGATGGACATAAGTAGATCTTTTCATTCTAGAAGTCATTACAAGAATTACAGTGTGTACTGCATCTCCAGGCTTCCTCAACCATTGTAAGTAGAATCATACATAAAACATAGACTTCCCCCAAAAAATAAGGTATATAAGATAACAACATATCCAGCCCCTCCTCCCTCCCCCCAGAACCCCATACCCATACTCCACAGCATAAAGAAGAGTGCCCTCTCTGGGCTGATGCATTGTTTGGCTACGTACAAAGTTCAGCCACCTAATGGTCAGTAAAAGAGAAAATAAAAATGAGGAGTATGCACATGTAGCAGCGGTGGATACTTCCTTCCCCTAATAAAGCACATAACACTCAGTTAAACCGCAACTTAACGCTAACCCGCCCCTCCACTCCAACAACCAGTCATAAGTCAAATAGCATAGACTATGAGATAAAGGAGAGCAGGAAAAGATGAAAAAAACACTTCTCCATTGTAGATAATCAAGTTGCCTTCTAACCAAAATGAGAACCACAGTGTAGTACTAAACGATTCCTGCAGTGTAACAGAGGTCACTTAAATGAGCTTTAGGAAAAAATATCCCCTCTAAAATGGTAATTGTAAAACCAGTTAAATGAGAAAGTGAGTCCAACAAATAAGGTACTTCTCCATAAAAAGAAATGCTGACTTAATGCAGTACTTTACTGCCCTATTGTGGCCAGAATGCATTGTAGCAGTCTTTGGCATAGAAAAGATGTGCATGTTCGCGTAGTGCAAATCAGCGGGCATACAGGATACTGTACCTTATAGGCTTTCAATGAGCAGAAAAAAGATTTGGGAACAAGAACTGCAATGCAGGGAGAGCTTGCTGAGCCGTTTTGAAATTGTGCCAGGACCCAGAGGTAAAGACAGCCAAATGAGAGGGGTATTTCACTTTATACTTGATTGCAGCTGCAATTAACTTTGTTACCAAGGGGTGGTATTCTGCTCTACGCTGCCTGATGGTGGAAGGTAGAACCTGAGCAAACCTAAGCTTTTGGCCTTCCCATAATACCTGCTGTAGGTCTCTACTTGACCCAAGACGTGGGATTTATCTAAATAATTTAGAAACTTCAGGATAAGCGGACGGGGTGGTTTCTCTGTAGCTGGGTTTGGTATTAAGGAGCGATGGGCCCTCTCAATGATATAAGTAGTATTATTAGGAGAGGGTTCTGCTATCTTAGTTAGCATTTTCTGCAGAAGAAGAATGGTTGTTGGTCCCTCGGGTGTCTTCTGGAAGGCCAAAGATGATGATGTTATTTCTATGGTTTCGGCCCTCCAGATCTTCAAGCTTGCTGCCTATTTTATGGATTTCTTGTTTCAAATTGATAATTTTGGGTTCTGCTTTACTCTTCTAGCCTTCCAGAGATGACACACGGGCTGTAGAGTCTGAGATAACTCGGTTGGTGTTGGCAAGTTCTCCTTCGAGGGTCTTAAGCTTGGATGTTATTTCTTGCAAGGCAAGCTTAAAGGGTTGTAGCTCTTCCATAAATTTCATCTCAGAAAGAGGGGTGGCCACTTGGGAAATGCCCAAAGAGGTAGACACTTTGGCTGAAGCTCCCAACTGGCCTTTGGATCACTTCGGCCCCTTTTCTGGGGACTGCAGTGGAATATGAACTGGGGGCGCTTGGCGCATTTCTGTTTCCATTAGGCCCCAAATAGTACATACTGCACTTTGGTGTTATTTGCTGTTTTTTCTCCATAAACTTCACCTCTAGTGTATCGGGAGGCTATCTGAAGTCAATATATGATGAGATGGAGAAAAGATGACAGACTAAGGATGAATATTGCAGTTAAACTGGTGTTTAAGGCGGGAGCTGGTCCGTGGTGCTGGTAGCTCAATGGTGGCATCACATGATCTCTCAGAACACACTCTATTGAAGGGGAGTCTATCCATAATTGGATCTAGAACCTCACTGAAGTCCTCACCCAGGATGATCTCATACCATACAAGATCACCTATCTGTGTAAGTGGATATTAAAAGAATTGTTTCTGATATTTATTGGGTGTGTATATATTGCAAAGGGCCACTTCCTTTCTCTCAGGTGATCCACACAGCATCTGAAGCTGTCCTTCCACATTAGTAAGATGGTTATGTTTCACAAACTTTATTCCTTTCTTTATCATAATGGTTGTCCCTCTCTGCTTGGAGTTAAAGCGATTATGCTCGACCTGTGCCACCTAAACTTTGCACAATTTTACAGCTTCTGCTGGAACTAAGTGGGTCTCCTGAAGAAAGCCAATGTCTGCCTTCTGTTTATGAACATAACTTCTTCCTCTTAATAGGTGAGCCTAAATCCTGGGCATTCCAAGATACTATTTTGCAACTTTTTGACATTGCTACAGGTGTTCAGGAAAGCTTAAATGCAACCTTGCAACAGATATAAGGTATTGGGTAATGTTATAAGTACATATTCACTAAAAAGTTGTGGCCTTACAATGTTGATCTGACAGTCAAGGATTAAAGCAAAAGAACAGTTAAAACCAAAATATAGCCTTATCTTCAACTCTAAATATACACGTTCTATGAGTAAAGTGTAAAGTTACAAGTAGTAATCAGTACAAAAAAGGGGGGTGGCGGATGGGAGGTGGAAGTGATATAATAGCCTGAATGGCTAGGAGTTGCATAACACCGAGTTAATAAAAACCAGCCCAAGGCATCGCAGATTGGGAGTAGTGTGAGGCTTGGATTGGGATATGGAGAGCTGATCAGTGCCCCTTAGCTTGCAGGGAAGCGTTATTTGCTAGCGCATTTAGTCAGCCATGAGGATGCATTGCGGTCTATTGCTAAAACATTCCTAAAAGGATATCAGGGAGCGGCAGAGCTGTTCTTAGTCCAGCAGGCTTGAAATAATCAATGTTATGCTGTTCTTCCCAAGGCTGCTGGTGACTGACTCTTAGGTGACCTCAGCCAGATACTTTTGCTTGCATCAGTGCATCCTGGGAGACCGGAAAGGAGTGAAAAACGATGTTCCTAAGTTCGGGGATGTATAGTACTTGAATATATATTTGAAGACATGGTTTAGTAACAGTCTCCACTATTCTATGGTGTTCTAGTCCAGCAGATGAGTCTACCATGGAGTGTGCATAGTATCGTATGATGTGAAATTGTAATAATTTCACCAACTATTTTGAACTGACATAATCACCCCACCACACAATATCAGCTCTGTACTCACTGTTTGGCAGTGTGCTTTTTTCCCAGTTTAAATTTCCCTATCCAAAAAATACAACAAAAGGCGAAGAGAGAAGACGACCTAGGCGTTGGACCATCACATCCATCCCACTATCCAACCAGTGGTTCTAAGACTTTCTGTCTCGATCAATCAAGTGTTCATCATGGTAGCAGGCCCATGATCAGATAATGCTATAGTTGCTGTTGCACTATTACCCACTGGCTAGTTAGGGGCATGTATGTTGCTGTATTAACAGCCCTAGTGGTGCCAAATACAATGTGCTGCTTGTCCTAATTATATTGCTATGTCTGAGCGTAGGGCTTCCAGAAGAGACTGTATTGGTGATAAGTTGAGCATGCATTGGGTGAATTTAGATCACTTACAAGTTATTCTCACATAAGGTTCCCTCTCCGTCTATCATTTAATTACCCAAGTGGGTCTTGTTGCACTAAAATATAGAGGGATGGGGGCATGGAGTATAGGCTTCAGCCGTTAGGAGAGGTGTACCTGTTCCTAGAAAGTTTTGCCAGTAACATTTGCTGAAACATCGCATAAGTAGTTGGTGGCCAGGGTAGTTCTTGATGTATCCCAATTAAAGTTAGGTTAGTGGGGTGGGTACTGGCCCAAGTTAATAGCGGCTCTAAATGGTGACACTAATGTTCAGCCCCTTTCAATTACCACCAGACTCTGCCCAGCCTGATCTTTCCAACAGCACTTCAGTGGATGCCAGTGGCTTGCTTAACCTGTTAAAGAAAAGGATCAAGTGGTTTGAGAATGCCGTTATTGTCAAGTTTGGCTGTGTCAGGGGTGCTTAGTACATCCTGGCTGTCAACTGCAAACAGAACTAGCTGAACCCAATCTATATATAAATTTAAATGAACACAGTGATATACATGTATGGAGGGTTGGTGTTTGGAAAGTACAGTCAGCAACTAAGCAGTGAAGTCTGACAGCACCCATTCCCAGCAGTGGATACCTGCTTCAAGATCCGACCAGTCACTCTTCAGTCCTCACCCTTCTGCCACTTCTTGGTTTTGATGTGCATAGCTATGTGACATTGCTTCCTATGTCAGAAAAAAGAAAATGAAAACAAAACTCCATGTTGCAGTGTAAATCCAGGGCATGTGACCTGAAGGGGGTCAATGGCTAAAGGTGGATGATAACTATCAGGGTTAATGACGAGCACTGGGGTGGCGGTGCTTGAAGCAAGGTTCCAGTATCGAAAATCAATGAGTTAAGCACTCACCCCTGCTAATCGAGCTGAAGAAATGGCACTTCACAATATCAGTGCTTTGCCAAAAAGATTTATTTACTCCATTATAGTAACTGTGGTACAAAGTGAGAGAAGTGGTCTGGAGGACCACTGTCTTACATTTCACTCAGCCATGTGAGCTTCATCGGAGACTCCAGTTGTGCAGTGCCATTTCTTCAGCTCGATTAGCAGGGGTGAGTGGATGACAACTAGTTCCTGGATGGAGGCTCAGCCAATCAAGTGATCTTCGCTCATGGAAGGCAGGTCTAGGTGTCATTTCATCCAATCAGAAAGACATCTCCTCATGAAGAGTGGATCTGTGGACAAGGAGAGTTTGAGGGACCGGTGAGGAGTTGAGCCCGCAGTCAAGCAAGTCTTCCTTTCTCTGCTTCTGCTCCTGATCTGGAATCTCCTAATGTTAAAATCTTGACAGTTTTAATATGATTTAGAGTTGATATAGTTAATACCTAAATGTAATCCTGTGCTAATTTTCCCATATTTTACCAATGCAACATAACACACCTCTATTATCCACCACCCTCTGTTATCCACCAAAAAGTTGGTTTACTAAAGTTGGCAGATAATAGAGGGTGCACTATATATAATTCAATAACAGACACTTGCTTTTTAAGTTCATGTTCATGCTTAACTCTATTCATGATAACCACCCAACCACCTCTGTTGGTTGGCTTTATGATATAGAGAATAATGTATGGTCCTCTATCATTAACAGGTTTGTTAACCATCGAGAGGTTGCCAGGGTGACCATGTAAACCTCGAGAGGTTTATGTCACCATGGCAACCTCGAGATGGTTAACCATACCAGTTAACGATAGAGGGACCATACATTATATTTTATAGTGTATGGTCCCCATAAACTGGCAAAACAAACTAATATGGCTTACTTTTAGCCCCACCGCGGACGTTCTGGGTCATTTTCTGGCCACTGTGCTGGTTTCAGGAATGCCATCAGTGCGCAAGATCGCAGGTACACGCATGCGCAGATGGGCTCCATTTGTAATCCCATCGCTATGACATACTCAAGAGAGGTTTATAACCATTTACATCATAGCGATGGGATTATCAAGACATAATTTTGCCGCTTTTTAGCGGTAATAAGGGCGCACCATACATTATAATGTCCGTATACTCTCATTCTCTTGTAGATTTTGATTGAAGATTGCCACTGTGGGATTCTGAGGTGGTACAAAAGTTGACCTTCTTTAGAGTGGACAAACTCACTGCTCGTGTCCTGTTAATCTTCACTGCTTGCTGATTATGCTATCAGTTCACCCTCCAATGAGGTCTGCTAAATTACTCCAGCCCACGTAGGAGTAATATGCTTTTAAGTGTAAGTTTCTGGTAAATCTATGTAAATTGCCTATCATGTTGAATTCATTTAGAAAATTTGTAGGGACATAGGACAATCTTTGCCATAAGACACGTTGTTCTATTTCTTTTTTCCTTTTTTTTTAAAGGAACAGATTTTATTTTCAGTTGTAATTACCCCTTTTCAATCTCCAGACTATCACTCTGTCTCTGTCTGTCTTTCCAGCCTGAAATCTATAGCAATTCCATGTCTCCCTGCAGCATGACCTTTTCGGCCCCCCCCCCCCCCTGGAGCAATCACACATTAACTGGATGGCTGTTTCAGAATTTTAGTCTCACGCTCACATCCCCCGGGACTGGGAGAAAAAGCAAAAAAAGGTGTTCTTTCCCATTTACCTATCCAGAACAGGAAACAAATTGGAGTGCACATGTCAACATGGAACAAACTCCCTTATGTATCACCTCTTCAGAAACGAGGCTTCATCGGGGGCAGAGCTTTCTTCAAAAGTTCACATTAAAATACAGACTTTCACTTGCGTAATTATTTGTTTAATACAGAATGTATAGTGAATAAAGCTGTGCATTCAACCATGTTTAAAGTACCAACATTTAGAGAGAGTTAAATAGTGCTAGTGCCTAATTAGTGTATAGTAAATTATACATCATTTACCCATTCAAGTAAAAAAAAAAAACACTATTTCCAATGCCAGCAAAACTAGCTAAAAGGATAAATGTTTAAGCAGGCAATTTTTTTAGATAATTTGACTTGAGCAATTAATTCATCACAGTGTCTGTAACAACCATCCCTGACAAATTCTCAACTGCAAATCTGAAAGCTAAATATTTTTTTTTGCTGTTAGACTTTTTATTATAATTTATAATTACTGCATACATCCTAATACATTAAGCAGGGCAGAAGGATATAACATTCTAAAAGCGGGTAACATATATAAGGAAGTCAGGATACAGTTTAGTCATATACCTCACAGATGGTTTTCTAAAACACCAAACAGAGCAGAGTTACTGTGGGTATAGTTCAAGGCATCCTTCATCCTGCAAACAAATAAAACAAACCACAAAGAACCAAGGCCATAGAACTATTTACATACAGAGCACTCAATAATGTCTACTAGGAAGGAATACTCCACATTCGGTACCTAGCGGTGACCTTGAATCAAAAGAAAGGGAATTAGAGAGGGGTGTTAGATTCTTGTGTCCTGGTCTCCTATCCAATCCCTGTTTAGGGTTGTGTGGTGCATGGATTGCATCACAACTCCTATGAGGACAGGTTGAAGGAACTGAACATGTACTCCCTGGAGGAGAGGAGGGAGAGAGGGGATATGATAGAGACATACAAGTACAGTATCTTACAGGGTGCAGGAATACACTATTTTTAAGTGAAAAAGATGTTCCAGGACTAGAGGGCATGGGATGAAGTTGGAGGGAGGACAATTCAGAGGAAACATGAGAAAGAATTTCTTCACAGAACGGGTGGCGGACAAGTGGAACACCCTGCCAGAGGAAGTGGTGGGGGCTGAAACAATCACGGGATTTAAGAATGCATGGGATAGACATAAAGGAATTCTGGAGGTCAGGGGTAAGGGGCAACAGACTTCTAGGTAAACATAAACTGAACTTACAAGCTCAAATGGGCAGACTGGGTGGGCCATAGGCCCTTATCCACCGACACTGTCTATGTATGTATCTATGTATGTATCTATGTGTGTATTTACCGAAGGAGCTCCAACAAGAATCATATAGATGCAAAATGTTGGTGGCTATGTGAGATAGGTGGTCAAGAGTTGACAACTGGTTAAGAGAGGATAGTAATTCCTGAATGGTGGGGATATCTGTTGTCCTCTATTTGCAAAGGATGAGTCATTTAATTTGCAAGCTGAGTAGGGCAAGCCATCTATGCGCTTGTGATGTGGGGCACCTTAGATTTCATGCCCAGTAACCATACTGTTGTGGACAGAGGAGTTGATTTCCCAAGGACATGAGAACCAAATTGGCAGGCCTTATTCCAGTGCAGCTGCAATTTGGGGCAGGCTCATATGATATGAAATAGTTCTCCACGGTGAGTTTAGCATCTCCAGCATTTGTCTATGCTAAGGATTCCTGCCGTATGGAGTACTGGTGGGGTCCTGTACCAGGAGTGTAGGATCTTGTTTAGTATTAAATGGCTTCTGACATTTTTAAATGCAGTGTGGCCAAATTTACAACATCCTTGCCATTGCAAGTTGGAGATGGTGGTGTGGAGGGTCATTTCCCACTTACTTTTGGATGCCAGTGATTGGATAGGCAAGGTGTCACAGATGGTTGAATATACAGTATCTTGCTCGCCTTGCTTTTGGTGGAGGCCTGCCATAGGGGCAGTACTACGAGCTTGTGGGTATGGGGACATTTTCAAAGATGGGCTTGTACTACACTTCAGAGTTATAAATATCTCCAGAAGTTCTCTGCAAGGAGCTCCCAATGAGATTTAAGGCCCTGAAACATATACAGCACCTGCAAGCCTGGTATCAAGAGATCACCGAAGGTATATATCCTTTGTCTGCCAGTTTATGCCAAATTGCAGGTTTCTTGTCAGTCGGGATTGTTGCATTGCCCCAGATTGGAGTAGAGTTTTGGGGGTTGAGATTAATAGCTAGTTTCTGATGTATTTTAGACCAATATTTAATAGTGGGTCCTATCGTGGGAAAGGTCAGCAGTCCCTTTTGGGGACTGTGTAATAGAAGTGGGAGGGAATGCACTGTACTTTGGTTATGCTCCATGTGCACCCATTGTGGAGAGTCTTCCATCCTGGTTGAAAATCATTGTAGAGTTGGCACAGTCGGAAAGGCCCATTTGTACCCTTCAAACCATGGGAGAAACCACCTCCTACTCTCCAATGTGACCTCAGTGTATTGCAGCTATATTTAGGCTGCTTATCCTCCCATAGGAAATTACCACATCCTGTTAATGTGATGACTGATTATTGCTACCGTGATGTTGCTGGTGAAATAATGTTGCATGCTTCTTGTGCGACTTTGATTTCTTTGTGTTGGGCAAGTTGCCGATCCTCGGGTTGCTCTTCTTGCCACCAGGGTGCGACCCAGAGTTTGTTATATAAATAAGGTGTGGTGCAGGGAGTGTGGGGGCATAGCCACCCTACAATTGTAATCGCTCCTACTGGAAATGACCAACCATCTTGTCGAATTTCAAATACCAGCCTGGTGGAAGGTCTAGAGGAAGGTGCAAACTTAAATAAAACAATTTGGGGGCAATTACCATTTCAATTGCTACAATTTTGAGCTCTAGGGTGAGTTGCAGCTTTTTCCAATGATTTAACTCTGTGTTAATGTCAGCCAGTAGGGGCTGAAGATTAAACTCCCATAGTTTTGTCAGGGCCATAGTGATCTTAATGCCCAGATATGTGATGCTATCAGCTGCCCAGCACAACACCTTATTTGTGGTATAGTTGGGTGTACAGAGAGGGTTTAGGGGAAAGACTTCAGTTTTATTCTGGTTTATTCTTAAGCCAGAATTATAAAGCGAAGTACTGTAGTAACTGAAGGAGAGAGTCAAGGGATTGTGTCACACTGGTCAAGGGAACCAATAGGTTGTCTGCATATATGAGGGTAGGGTACTGTTTTGAACTCACCTGGATTTGTTGGATTTTCTTATGTTGCCAGATAGCAGCTGGTAGTGGCTCAACTGCCAGAACAAAGAGAAGGGGTAATAGGGGGAGCCTTCCCTAATACCTCTCTCTCTCTAGAATGAAAGGGTTCAAGAGTGTTGAGTTTGTTAGGACGTGAGCAGCTGGTGATGTGTAGAGCATTTCCACACAGGTTCAGAAGCAGTTTCCAAACCCCATGTGGGTCAGCACTGAGTACAGGTAATCCCACTCTAACGAGTTGGACGCTTTTCCAAAATCAATTGCTACTTCTACTGCTGGAGAGAATAGGGACTTTGTGGTATGAATTAGGTTTATTAAGGTGCGGATGTAATCAGCACTGTAGCATTCTTGTACAAATCCCACCTGTGCTGGATGGATCAGCTGGGGAAGAAGTGGGTTAAGTTTTATTGCTAACGCTTTCATTGTTGTCCACATTTATGAAAGATATAGGCCAATAGCTGCTTGCCGGCGTGGGGTCTTTTCCTTTTTTGGGAAGAACTGTAATGGTGGCTTCCTGTAACGTGGGAGAGAATATGCCTGCAGACTCTCTTTCTTGATATACTTGTTCCAGGACTGGGGATGCAATTGAGGCTAGGGTTTGCCAGAACTCTACTGGGAAGCCATCTCCCCCGATGCTTTGCCTTGCCATATTGGCATGAGGGACTTTGTTATCTCTTCAGCTTTTAGAGGGGCGTTGAGTTGAGCTGCTTGTTGGGGAGAGAGAATGGGGTGGTTGAGGGGTCCTAAAAAAGCCTGGATGGCTGTGGGGTCAGGGCGATGGGATGATGTGTATAGGGAAGCATAAAAGGAGGTTATAATGTGGTTTGCTTCTGTGAGTGAGTTGTGCACCTTCCCAGTGGGATCTCTCAGGCCTGCTATGTGCCGCTCAGCTTGTTGCTTAAGGAGGCGATAGGCCAGTAGCCACCTCCTTCTTTCCCAATATTTATGTTGCTGTCTAAGGATATAGATTTCTGCCTTCCTAGATAAAAGACTGTTTATTTCTAGCTGTAATCCTATAACTGTATAACCTGGGGAGAGTGTGGATTTAGGTGTGGGAGTATTTTAAAGTCAGATTCTGCATTTTTCAAATCTCATTCCAACTGATTTAAATGGTTTTCTCTTTGTCTATGTCTATGGAACACATACCCAATAATTTTATAGTGCATTGTTGCCTTAAAAGCCTCCCATGCATTTGCTACCAATGTGTCTTCTATAGGGTTTTCAGCAAACCAGGAGGAAGCTTCATTTTGGACCCAGAAGGTGAAATCAGGGTCCTTCATCAATAAGGGGTCCAGCCTCCAGGATGGTGAGGTAACTTTAGGGGTACTCCACAATATTCTAAGCTGCACTGGGGTATGATCAGAATTGATCATAGAGAGGATTGTGGATTCAATGGCTGTCTGTGTGACAGCTGGGGAGGTAAACCAGAAGTCAGTCCTACTGTGAGACCCATGGGCTGCCGAGTAGAATGTTTAGTCTCTTTCTTTAGGATGGAAGAGTCTCCAAATATCCACCAGACCTAGATCTTGCATCATTTATGGGAATTCTTGCACTCCCCTGTAGTGGGATTCTGTGCTAGTGGAGCTTCTATCTATTGGGGGGGGGTTAGCGTGAGGTTGAAATCTCCCCCAATGATGATAGATGAATTCCCCCCAGCTAAGTTATTTAGTATTTGGGCAAAGGTGTGAAAATAGTCAGGACTGTCCTCATTTGGAGCGTATATGTTGCCCAACAGTACCTGCCCCTCAGGGGTGTTACTCAATGTATACACAGATCTTCTCAGGTGCAAGCTAAGGTCCACTTCAGGGTTTTATGTACCAGGATCGCCACTCCTTTTTTCCTTGCGGGGGCTGATGCGTAGGTGCCACAACCAGCCCAGTCTGGCCAGCTTCTCATGATCTGCGGGGGTAAGTTTGGTTTCTTGCAGGAAAGTAAACTGGGATTTTAGCTTCTTTGAGTAGGATAGAATTTTTTCCCTTTTTACCAGTGTGTTAAGTCCCTGGACATTCCAGGAGTAGCAAATGAATTCCACATGATCGTTAAGGGGACACAATATGAATTGAAAGGTATTGGGTAACCAGCAAGAATACCAAACCCCGAGACCAACCAGAAAATTGTATTGGACAGAGTGCAGCATCAATAGGCTGGACTCTTTACCTTGAGGGCACGATACGGGGCAGTGGCTTGGGTTACAGTGAACATATACTACTTTACCATGGGGGTGAGATGGAGAGCTGGGTCAGTTGGGGGGGATAAATAAACATAGTCATACCTCCGCCTCTAAGTTCAAACCCCCTAAACCTATAAATCAAGGTTACAAGCTTAATTTGTTTACAAGAAAATAACTGAGATTCTTGTATAGAGCATTCTTTTGCATTTAAATCAGTTTCTCTAAAAAACGCTAAAACAAACAGCAAACAGATACTGTGTGTAGAACTCGATAGAGGAAACTTTGCAGTTAGCCAAGGGGAATATAAAGGGTAGTAAGCTGGTAGCCCCAAGGGGCTAGACAAGGCCCCCCCCTCTTATTCCCGGAGAGTGTGAGCCAGGTGTCTGTTTGTAGTGAGCCACATGTTTGTGCCTGCATATCTATGGCAGGCTTCTGACATTTACATCTACTCAGAGAAAAAGAGGAAAAAAAAAGGAAAAAAAAAAAACTTGCTATACCTTGAGGACCCTGCAGACATAGACTAACATACTGTACAGGCAGGTGCTGTACTGGTTTACTGGCAGCTATCTGAAAAGAATGCAGCACTATCTTCCTTTTGATCTTAAAGGCCTAATATTGGTACCCTCATAGCAAGCCTGATGAGGTGAAGGTTGAGGGTTCCATTAGTCTGTCTTCCCCTTCGACCCCCCTCACCCACTGAAGGTCAAGGTGGTCGAGGGGCACTGTCTACTGGGAAAGCTTCGGCACTTAGGATCAGCATATTTCTCAGTGGGGTTATAATAATGTGCTAGTAATATCAGCTGTCATTAAGCAGGTAACATTAGTGCACAGAGAACAACTAGATAGCACTCGCACTCCAGAGCCAGAAGTGTGTTTCACTCCAGTGGAGACATAGAGCCAAAGTGAGTAATGGGATTATTCCATCTATTAATGCACATCAAAAAGTCTAGTACACAGACACTCCAGCGCGTCACCATATGAGGCTTCATCAGGGAGCATTAGTGCATAACCTTCAACATCTTGGATATTATGGGCTCCCAAGGGAGTGGAATGTACAACATAAGCCTGGATCAGTTTGGGATAGTCAATGTCTGTGGGCTATAAAGAGGTTGCTCCCCAAGAGGGTGTGGCAGGCTACACCTTGCGGGTGGTCACCGACTAGCATATGACAAAGTTGCTTAAGGTGATCCATACCAGGTGAAAACAATGTTTCCATAATAGTGCTGTCAGAATTGTGCTGCCACAATAGTGTGTGCCTAAATAGCTACAGGGATAGCATAGCGCAAGGCAGCTACTGCTACCCCTGTAACTGTGTAGGCACAATGCTGGAGAGGAGAAGTATCCGGCAGTGAGGTGCCCTGCTGAGCTGCTCCCATGGCAGAGGGATTCAAGGCCCTGAGCAGCTATGGCAGGGAATCCAAACTGCATTTATAAATACACAAATCAGTCAGTGTGAGAGTACAGACCATAAATCAAAGTAGGAGTTTGTATACTTTAGCAAGAGGGAAGTTGGGTAAGGGTGTTAGAGCTGATAGGCTGTTTGATCTACCCTTTTCAGGAAGAGGGAGAAAGCAACATGCATCTGTATACTCACTCTGTGTCTTTCGGAGTCCGTCAATGCTTCTCTGTGGGGTATACATGAACATTCTCCCTCCCAGTCCCTCCCTCCAGGGAGGGCTAGTGAGGTTTAATAAAGGGGGGAGGTGGGCAGAGGGTGACAGAGAAAAGGCAGAAATCCTGAATGAATACTTTTGCTCAGTGTTCACAAAACAAGAGGAGGGGGAGGTACCTAAATCAAACAATAGAAGCACTCTGGATAGGGAGGTTGATACCAATCCATTCACAGAGGAAAGGGTCCTGAAAGAACTCATAAAACTCAAGGTGGACAAAGCAATGGGGCCTGATGGGATTCACCCCGGAATTGTAAAATAACTAAGGGAAGAACTAATGACACCATTGACTACCCTTTTTTTTTTCTCCACATTGCTTTTTATCATCCACAGCGGTCTGCTGCCTGAATCGGCCAATCTTACCGGTCACCATGGGTCTTTTGGTATCTTATGGATCCCTTGTGTGTCCAAGAGGATCTCTCAGAGCTGGCCTGGAGGTGTCATCCTGCTGCAACCCCTGTATTTCCCCATTTACTCCCCTTAACCCCGAGGCCCCAGAATGGAGATGCACATGCGCATGGAGGCACGCATGAGCACCGCAGCTCCGGTGATGCCCCTTCCACTCTCCCCTCAGCCTAACACCAGGGTTCCTCGACATGACACCACCACTGAGCCTCCACCACTCAGCGACCAAGCACAGAGGAGACCCTTGAGCCTTCCCTGAGGAGGAGAACACTGCCGGCAGCTCAATCAGCTCCTTCCTCCCTCCCTCCCAGCCAACCCCTGGTGGCCTGAGCTCATGAATGAACCCGGCTCACCAGCATGGCATGATTTGTGGCATCCAGTGCCACAACCCTCAGTGACACCGGGCCAGTTCGCCGACTACCCTTTTTAACAAATCATGGGAGGATGGTGTGGTACCTGAGGACTGGAGGAAGGCAGATGTTATTCCCATCCACAAAAGTGGAAGCAAGGCAGGGGCAGAAAACTACAGACCTGTTAGTTTGGCTTCAGTGGTAGGGAAAATTATGGAATCAGTTCTGAAAGAAAGAATTGTTGAGTACCTAGAGGTCAGGGGGCACAGGACCCAATGCAGCATGGATTCACAGCAGGAAGGTCATGTCAGACAAATCTAATAGATTCCTTTGACTGGGTGACCAAAGTAGTAGACCAGGGAGGGGCTGTGGATGTGGCCTTCTTAGGCTTTAGCAAGGCATTTGGCACAGTCCCACACAAAAGATTAATGAACAAGTTAGCCACCCTGGGAGTGGGCCCCAGGGTGGTAGCCTGGGTAAAAAATTGGCTGGACAACAGGATGCAGAGGGTAATAGTAAATGGAGTCCACTCTGAGGAAAGGGGGGGTTGCTAGCGGGGTACCACAGGGTTCAGTACTGGGATCAGTCCTCTTTAATGTCTTTACAGGTGATATTGCAGAGGGTCTGGAAGGAAAAGTATGCCTCTTTGCAGATGATACAAAGATCTGCAACAGGGTTGGTACATGGAGGGAGATGGAAAGGATGAGAAGGGACTTGGCAAGGTTGGAGGAATGGTCAAAGGTATGGCAGCTTAGATTCAATGTAAAAAAGTGCAAAGTAATGCATCTGGGAAACAAAAACCCAGGGGAAGAGTACACAATGGGGAGGAGGTACTAACAACAACAAAAATGGAATGGGACCTAAGGGTAGTCATATCAGATGACCTAAAAGTAGGCAAGCAATGTGAAAAGGAAGTAAGGAGGGCTTGGGGGGATACTGGGATGCATAAGGAGAGACATCACCAGTAGAAAATAAGAAGTTGTTATCCCTCTGTGCAGGCAGTTGGTGAGATGGCATCTGGAGTACTTAGTGCAGTTCTGGAGATCCCATCTTCGCAAGGACATAGACAGGATGGAGGCAGTCCAGAGGAGGGCAACTAAAACGGTGCAGGGTCTGCACCAGAAGCCATGTGAAGAGAGACTAAAGGAGCTTAATATGTATACCCTAGAGGGAAGGAGGGGAGGGGGGACATGATAGAAACATTGAAGTACCTCAAGGGAATAACAAAGTCCAAGATGGTAGCATCTTTCAGAAAAAGAGATGTGCAAGAACAAGGGGGCACAATTTGAAGATGGAGGGGAGGACAGCTCAGGGGCAATGTGAGGAAGTATTTTTTCACAGAGAGGGTGGTGGATGCATGGAACAACCTTCCAGAGGAGGTAGTTGGGTCAAAAACAGTGGGAGAATTCAAGACTGTATGGGACAGACATAAGGCAATTCTAGTGGGGGAGTAGGAGGAAGTAGGCTGTTGGTTAACTAGGATCTGCAGCTTATCCGAAAGGTAGGGAAATGGGCAGACTGGGTAGGCCAAGCAGTCCTTATCTGCCTTCAATGTCTATGTTTCTATGTTTCTATGTTACTTATCTGACAGTCAGCCGTGATTAACACTCTGGTCCCACAGAGCTCTGTCTTTGGTTTCGGCAGCAATCGGATTAACCATGTGGGCAGGTTCAGTTTTTTTGTCACCTTTTCCTTTCTGCTCCATGGATATGCCATGCTTGGCTGCAATCTTCTCTGCCCAGGTTGGAGCTGAAGTAGCAGGCACAGTCGTGGAAGGGATCACTTTGCATTGTTCAGTGAATGGGTGTTCCTTTCTCAAGGAGACTGGGGATGGTGGCCTGAGAGCTACGTAGTGGTTATTTTCCAAGAGAGAGTCCTCAGCTGCAGGGATGCTGTCCATCTCTCTGTGTCACTCCGATATCTGTGCTGGGTTCTTGGGTGATCTCTCCAAGGATGTCAGGTGTCTATATTCTTTTTGCAATTTCTGTGGGGAAGGCCCCAGCCATCATCCTCTACTTATCCCATGTTGCTGTGTTGCTGGTCTGATGATGGAGGGCTTCAGTGCTATACTCCGCTGCTTGTGGCAGCCTGTTTAGTTCATGAGGTGGGCTCTGATTCCGCATTTCTTGTGGCCTGTGTTTCTGCAGACAGTCCTCCATGGCTTCAGGTGACATGAAGGAGAGGGGAATGCCCTTGTAGATTACCCGCATCGTGGCAGGATAATGTAAAGAAAATTGCAAGCCCACCCAATGCATAAAGTGTCATGCTGAGGTGTAGGCACAGCATCTGCTTGACAAGTCTTTAGAAAAATCTGGATAAATGTGGATGTGATGTTGTTGCCAGAATAACTGTCCCAGCCCTCTGGATCTAGTAAAGATATTTGGCCTGGTGTTATAGCTAAAAAATTTCACTGTGAGTGACTGCGGCTTTCCCTTTTTTTGGGCACTGGTGTGAGGGTTCTGTGGGCCCTCTGTATGTCAAACTTGTGTTCTCAGTTTAACTTGGGCACCACTGGTACAGCATGCTTCAAGAAGGATGCTGCATCTCGGAATTGCACTCCTTCAGGGAAGCCGATGATTCGGAGGTTGTTCCTCAGGCTTCTATGCTCCAGATCGTCCACTTTGTCCTGGAGTAGTTGTATTGTGCGGCCCTGTTTTTGCAAGTTTACCATGAGCTCCTGAATTGCTGCCTCATGGGATGCTACTTTCCTTTTGGTCTGAAAAAGTCTGGTTTCCTCTTGGTGTATAGCCAGGGTCATCTGTTGGGATGCGGCCATTGCCTCCAACATTTGAAACATCACCCATGAAAACATTCCTTCTGTTTTAGTAGGGTCCCATTTCTGCATCTTGTCCATGACCATGCTGCCTCATGGAGCTCCTGATTCCAAGGACGTGATGCTGCAGCTATACGGAGCACCTTAACCTGTTAATTTTTAGCTGAGGCTGCAAAGTAATGTAAGTTCTGCCTGCTGCTACAGTTATTTCTATTAGGACACACAATAAACTGGAGTAACTCAGAATTTTAGTCCCTCGAGGATAGCAGAGTGAAGGTTTAAGTTGCCATCTTGTGTGATGCGTAGCCATGCCCCCACATTGTTCTATTTCTGAGAGCTGATAGTCAGATATATTTACAATAGAGGGCTCTAGCTTCTCCCTCTCCAACCTCTGTTCCTGTTCCAGTTGTAGCTCTCTCCCCTCTGGTACCATTGGTATTCATTCCGATTCCAACCTCGGGTTCTGTGTCTTATACCTCACTCTGCTCTGTCTTGTTTGTCTTCTTTTAAGTGGACTATTCTTGGACTCTACCTTGGTAGTCTCTGTGGGAGCACTAATTCCTGTGTTGCCTGTGCTTGTTATAAGAAATTGGTATCAGCTTGTTGATTTGGTAAGGGCGGCGGCGGCGGTTGTGAGTTTTCACCTTTGTCTAAAAAAAACAGTGCAGTCAGATTTTGAACCACTTATATAAAAGCTGGAGAAGTGCTGGGTCTGTCAGGGAGTGAGACCAGCACAAACAATCAGCCTGAAATATATAGGGCTGTGTACTTTGTTTGAGTAGGTGGCTATTGTTCCTCTGGGGAGAGGAGGTTGCAGGCCATTGTCTAGAAACCTAAACACAGAAGAAGAGCCCACAAGAAAGGGATTATGGGAGAGTGGAAGACTAGCTGTGCATTCCTAGCATCAGAACATGCTGGGGCAGTAGCCCATCTGTTTTAATTATTTTTTAAGCATTTCACTTGTCCACTTAACTCACTAAGCCCACCGAATGAGGTGACACCTATTTTGATCCCTATTTGTTTAAATTTCGGTATCGGTGTTGCCGAGGAACTGGAAGTGATGGTCAAGTACTTCTGGTCCTCTTCCTGATAAACAAGCACCCTGAGCGAGCAGGCATTGCTGCTGGAGAAGTGCTGGGTCTGTCAGGGAGTGAGACCGGCACAAACAAGCAGCCTGAAATATACAGGACCGTGTATTTTGTTTGAGTAGGTGGCTAACATTCCTCTGGGGAGAGGAGGTTGCAGGCCATTGCCTAGCAACATAAACACAGAAGAAGAGCCCACAAGAAAGGGATTGTGGGACAGTGGAGGGGTTAGCCCTGTATTCTAGCAGCGGAGTGTGCTGGGACAGTAGCACGGTCTGTTTTAATTATTTTTTAAGCATTTGACCTATCCACTTAACTCACTAAGCCCACTGAATGAGGTGACACCTATTTTGATCCCGATTTGTTTAAATTTCGGTATCAGTGTTGCTGAGGAACTGGATATGACGGTCAAGTACTTCTGTTCCTCTCCCTGATAAACAAGTGCCCCGAGCGAGTGGGGCGAGCGCACTGGTCCGCATTCTGAGATGCATGCAGATACACGCGTGTTTCTGCGCATGTCTTTAGGACTCATACACCCACTAATGAAGTCAGGCAAGAGTCTGAGTCAAGACATGGAGGAGACTGCAGATAAAAGGGAGGGACACAAAGCAACATGGAGCTTACCCTAAGGCAATGCATTCAATGCAAGATGTATACTAAAGACAGCCCTCTATCTAATTTTAGGCGTGATAACTGCTTATTAATAGCCACATTGTATGGGGAAATTGAGCTCCTGAACAAAAGACTGCAGACACAGTCAGATATTGACCTACTTGAGCAGTTTAGTGATGAGGCCTCTAGCAATATACTATATGCTTAAAACCATTAGCAGGTGCCCCAGATCAAATACAATCTATAAACCAAGGAGAATCAAGCAAAGTGGAAGGAACTAAAGCACAGGCAGAACCTATTGTGAAGGACTGGTGCAAAGTCCAGACAAGAACAAAAAAAAAAAGAGGGATGACCAGATATATAATGGCGCCTCCATCAAACTTCAAAGCAGATTTGCAATTTTGGCACAGGAGGGTAGTGACACTAGTGCTTCCACTGACATAGTATCGAGTAATGAGCAGGGACAACGTAAACAATTCCAAAACCATAGTAAAGGCAATACGAAACAGGCTACAGATCAAATCACGCCTCAAGATAGTAAAACATCACTGTCTGCAGTGGTAAAATCCAGTGGAGTAATGAAAAGAAATGTCTCAGTTATTGAGGGAGGGAATACACCTACAACAAAGGAACATAGAGATATATTGCTTATTGGGGACTTGATTACAGGAGACACTGATGCAGTAATATGCAGAGGTAGAAAAGAATATTGAACTGTCAACACACTACCAGGGATGAGGATAAGCTATGTTAAAATGATGGTAAAAGGGGATGTTAGCTAACACAGAGAACCCCTTGGTATTAATTCATGCAGGTGTGAATAATATTGGCAAAAGGCCACTTGAGGATATATTCAATGATTATCAGGCTGTGGCATCAGAAATAAAAAACAAACAGGGATATAATGGTTTCTGGGCTACTACCAGTACATGGAAGGCATTTTCATAGAAATAGGGAGATTAGTACACTCAACATATGGCTACATGAATGGAGCCATTATAGAGGAAATGGTTTCTTAGATAATTGGCACACTTTTAGTAACGTGAGACTGTTTAAACCAGATGTAGTACATCATAACAAGATTGGCACCAGGATCCTTGCCTGTACATTAAATGACTATATTAATCTCCATTTAAAATTAGCGCTTAATCTCACTGCCGATTTCTCTCGCTGCTTCTTCATTCTAAAATTTGTCCGATACCACCCTCCCCGATCCCAACCTCTATTAAATGCTCTTGGCCTGAGTAAAGTCTCTGCCTCCAGCTTTCCCATTGGTCCTTCAGTTTTTTAGCCCCTTGTGTAGCCTACCCATTCCCTTTCAGTTGCTTCAACTGTTACGTACAAATCCTTTGCATGACTCTTACACTGATCCTGTTAAGCCAATATCTGGAATTCTACATATAGGATATTAGCAGACCTACCACCAGTTGTTGTTATTCGTGTGTAACCCCCCCTTGTTACCCGGGGTTACTAGAACTCTAGTTAGATCTAGCGACAGGCAGCTAGTGAAACTCCAGTAAATGGATTTCACTGTGTCTTGCACTGTTTTCAGTCTCTGCTGTGCTGGGGCTATGACATCATTTAGAACTGTCGCAGATGCATAAGCCACTTTGGAATGTTGTAGCAGGGAGTTAGGCTAGAATGTTGGGGGTTTTTGAATCAGTCTGAAGTCTGAGTCAGTCTGTTGAAGTCTGAAGTAGGCTCAAGAGAGAGAAAGATGTAGATTCTGTAGTGCAGTGGAGGGAGGGGGTGCCCTGCAGGGGCAGGCCCCCCTGCCCTTAGCTCTGACACAGAGCTACCTTAGGGTGTGTGCTTCCACCATAAGAGAGGCACAAAGAACCCACTCCCAGGGGTAATCCCCTGGCCTGGGAAAAGGGAAGAAGCTGCCTGATGGAGAGTACTGGGGCACTACAGTTTTGAGGAATAGAGATTCCTACAGAGTTTTGGACACCTGCAACGTGGAGGGTGATGAAGCTTTGACAAAAGGCCAGTGCCATTCACCAAAACAGTGAGTAAATAAGTCTCTGGGGCTGTGGGTTAGTCAGAATGCCAAGTCCAGGGCTTATGGGACAGTGAGACAGTAATGACTGATGTATGTGGGGGGGGGGTCTTCTGGGAAAGATAGTTACTGCATTACAAAGCCATGTACAGTCTGCACTACAGTAGCCAGTGAAGTGTGTTTAAGAAAAGGAATGGCTGGGTATGGGTCTATGAAACAAGAGGTGGGAGACCCCCCACCTGGCGTAACAGGGCTCACCTCTATGGATTCGCTTTCAAACACCAGATACCCTTCTTTCAGGTACCGGCCAGTGCCTGAAGAGGGTGCCCAGACATATGGGATGGAGTAAAGGGTGGTAGTGTGCCACTAATTGAAGAATCCATGTTATATGGAAACTTAGGATCCAAGATTGGATATGTGTCTGTGTCATCACCGTATTTGCATTACCAGGAGTGTAGCCCCATGAGGGTCCGTCTATGTTTTTTTGTTCGAGATGTTGAATAAAACCACACTTTAGAATCCCATCTCCTGGTATTGGACATTATGTTATTGCTTCTAGTCTCTGGATTACTTTGGGTGCCCCTGTGCAGAGTAGTCAAACCTAATCACCATGCTGAGTGACGCCTTTCTCCCCAAATTTCAGGTTATAAAAATGGAGGCACCGCGTCATAGGACCCAGGCCCCTCAACCTGTTCACTAGCCACACAGGCAGGGGTAGTAGCTCTCTCAGTTTAGCACTGACTGGGGGTTACATGTGCCCTACTTTTTCCTTCCTCTTCATCATACCTCCCAGGTCATGGTGCTTATTATTACCATTATATTACTATCACTCTCAAGCACTCTTTATGGCTCTAATCCTTACGGCACACCGAGAACATAACAAGTACACATCTCTATTCCACTCATCACCCCCAAGCACTGCACCTTTAGCCCTCAAATACATCTCCCTACCCATATCTCACCCCCATATCCCCCTTATACCCTTCCTACTACTCCCCTCCCATGTCAATCAGAGTAATGTCTGTAATCTCACTGAATTTTAATTTTCATGCCTTCACCCCACCACCAAAGTCCTTACCTCTGTCATCGAAACTCAGATGGTTTCAAAGAAAGAAAGTACTTGCAGCCCATAAGTGCTTCTTAAAGAAGGTACTACTACTGGTCCTCCTCTGCTCAGGTAATGTGTAACTAAACTCTGGCCCGATATCCTTTGACTCCCCAACTGACTTCACTAATGCCCCAGAATTTAAGATAGTGTTAATTAACATCCTTAGTTTGACCAAGAAATTTGACCAGCTCCTAGTCTTGGCTGCACATACCGCACCAGACCTCATTATAATTACAGAATCATGGTTTAAAAAATTCAGCACCGACCAGCATATATCCATTCCTGGCTATAAGCTGTATAGGGCTGATAGGGGTTCCAGAGGGGGTGTAGTGGTCATATACTCCAAAAATAAGTACAACATTAGTGACATCCATTGTATGTCTAAATCTAAGGAATACAAAATGGTACCCCTGTTGCTCCACCGCCCCTCCACAGAAAGCATCTCTATTATTGGCTGCTACAGGTCCCCCGCTGGTGGTACTGACATACTTACAGCCTTAAAAGAATTAGTTACCTCAGCTAAAAAAGAAATCATTATTCTTGGGGATTTAAATATAGACTGGCTTATCTCTAAATCAAATGACCTCAAATCTCTGTGATGAGCTAGGCCTATTCCTGGTTGTTAATGAACCTACCAGGATAAATAATGCAAACAATACCAATTGTACCCTCCTTAATGTTATACTAACTACTCACCCACACAAAATCCTGCACTCTGCCATTGATCACAATGAAATGAGTGACTAAGGGATCGTGCTTTGTACACAAGCACAGGTTAATAGTCACCAACAGCCCAAGCTTATAACAAAATGTTCATTCCACAAGTTTAACCCAGCAAACTTCCTGGCAGATTTGGGTACTATAAAGTGGCAAAACCTATATCTAGCAGATTGGTTGACGAGGCTGTCACTATCCTGAATAACAATATCTCCACCTTGGCCAACAAGCATGCCCCATTCATAAAATCTAGAGTGCGCAAAACCTGTCATCCCTGGTTTACTCCAGACCTCAAATCAGTGCTCGTATACTGTGAAAAACTCTGGTCGCAGGCCAGGTGAACCAAGTGCCCGTCTGACTGGCAGACCTTCCGCGCAGCAAGGAATGCATGTGTTAATCGCACATGTGCTGCCAAGTCTCACTACTATATCACCACCTTAGAACAGGCCAATGGTAACGCATACAAAATTTGAAGGGCCCTTAAGTGAGTCAAAGGACATCAGGCTGCCCCCTCTATCCCAGCCAAGTTACATGTCAATGGTAAGACAATTGATAAAACAAACAAATCCTTGAAGAGCTTAACTCGCACTTTGCTACCGCCAGACTGGCCTTCGAATCCTCATCATATGCTGGCCTTGTGAACAGTACTCGGTATAGGTTATTCCCAAAACCCCTGCTCCACCTTGCCCCGTCCAACTACAGCAGGTCTCTTTCAAGGAAGTCGAAGTCCTGCTCATTAAGCTGGACACCACGAAAAGTGTCAGTGATGATGGGCTGGAACCATTCTTCCTAAAGTTAGGCTACTATTACCTCACAGCCGCCATACTTCATATTGTTAATCTTTCTATTGACACAGCCGCTGTACCTTCTTGCTGGAAATCTGCACATGTCCTCCCCTTGTTTAAATCAGGTGACCCATGCGATTTAAACAGTTACAGGCCCACATCTATCCTGCCTGTCCTTTCCAAAATCTTTGAGAAACTGATTTACTTTCAACTTGAGCACCATCTCAAGATATTCTCCCTCCTTAATTTGGCTCAATCCTGCTTCCATCCCAATCATAGTACCATATCTGCCCTCACCAAAGTAACAAATGACTGGATTACAGCCCTGGAATCCAAAAAGATCACAGGTGCAGTATTCCTAGACCTAAGTAAGGTGTTCGATACTGTTGACCACAACCTAGTTATCAGTAGCTTTATTAGTATAGGAGCTACCCCCCCAACCCAGTGGTTTACTAGTTATCTGCCAGGAGGTTCCAGAAAATTAAGGCTGATGGACTATTCTCAGCCTCTGTACCAGTCACAAGAGGCATACCACAAGGCTTCATCTTAGGCCGTATCCTCTTTTCACTCTATATTAACAACCTCGACTATAATTTAGCTCATTCCAAATTACATTTCTTTGCTGATGATACAATTCTGCATGCCTCTAGCTCAACCCTATCTGAAGTAAGAGATGCGCTACAAGCAGACGTTGGCCAACTAGAATCGAACCTTATTAATGCAAAGCTCCTTCTTAATGACAAAAAAACAAAGGCCATGATCTTTACCCTCAATAACTCCCCCTGTTCCACACCAATTCCTCCTACTGACTTTATTGTCACCACACTAGGTGTATCCCTTGAGGTTGTTCCCAAACTAAAATACCTAGGTGTGTGGCTAGACAACAAACTTAACTTCAATGCACATACAGATAATCTGGCCAGTAAGCTAAAGTCTAGAATAAGCTTCTTCTTCAGGAACAGGTCTCTTTTTCCATTCGAAATCAGAACCAGGCTTGTACAGACCACTTTCCTGCCTTTTTACTTGATTATGCTGACATAATTTACAGTTCATCTGCAGCCACAAATCTGAATAAACTGGATGTACTTTACCATCATGCCCTTCGGTTCATCACCAACTCCCCCTTTTGAACCCACCATTGTGACCTCTATGCAGCTGTCGGCTGGACTGGATGTCACTTATCATCAGATGCTTGATTCAGTCTGGGACTTGGACACTTAAAATTCTACTGAACAAGCTCCTGGGCTATATCTCTTCCCTTGTTTGTATCTCCCACAGCTCCTACTCACTTAGGAAGTCTGATCTTATCATTCTAAATTTGACTAGGACTCGTACCATCTTTGGTAAACGTGCCATCTCCTACGCCCTTCCAGCTGACTGGAACTGGATCCAGTCAGCACTTTAATTCTCCTGCCTAGTCTCCGATAATTTCTTTAAAACGTTTGCCACTACAAACTTGAAAACTGCTTGCAGCTGTCACTCGCCTCTACCTTGACATTTGACTCCTATTCCAGCAACTCCTCTCTATGACATTTTTTGTACTGATTTATTATTGTTGTGTTGAGTGTTGTATACCAAACATCCAGTATATTACAATTTTATGTCCCTATACTACTGCATATTATGTTTTATGTAAACTATTTGCCTTTGTTTTAGTTGCTTGTATATGCTCCTGAAATTTGTCTCTTAAATTTCTTGTGTTGTCTTATATACTGTATTTTTTTGATGTGTGTGTTGAGCATTGTACACCAAACATCCCCTGTACTACAATGTCAGATCCTTATACTACCATGTATGTATTATGTTACTATATTATGTTTCATGTATACTAGTTGCCTTTATTTGTATTTGCTTGTACATGCTCCTGTTATATGCCTTCAGGACCTCCTTGTGAATGAGCTTGCTCAATGGAGTTATTCCTGCAATATACTTGAACAATAAACTTGAACAACTTATAACTGGGGGTGGGGGGAATTGCCACAGGAGGCCAACTATATGAGAAATCAAAGCAAAATAGGGAGCTGGGTTGGAAATGTATCCTTATCAATGCTAGAAGCATTAATAATAAGTTTGATGAGCTGCAGCATATCCTGACATCACAGAAAATACATATCTGTTCCACTACAGAAACTTGGTGGGACGGAAAAGATGACTGGGAGCGAGCAATAAAAGGATATAACTTATATACCAAATCAAGAGAGTACAGAAAAGGGGGTGGTGTGGCTATTTAAGTGTCTGAGGAGATCCAGACAGAAGAAATTAAAATAGACAAGCGACATCAAGCATCTCTGGATTAAAATAACCCCCTAAATCCCCTCAAATTTTATTAGGTGTAGTATACAGACTGCTTTCCATAAAAACAGACAATGATGTTGCCTTACAAAACTACATGCAAGACCTTAACCCCATGGACAGGTTGATTATGGTGGGAGATTTTAACCTACTAGGGATAAAATGGGACTCTCTTAGCAGCGGATGTGGAGTACAGAATACATATATAGACATATTTAATCAAGCAGGACTGGAACAAATAGTTAGGCAGCACACCAGAGGGGATAACACATTGGATTTAGTACTAACAAATATAGCTGATCTTATCCAGGAGTGCCATGTCACTGTACCATTGGATGATAGTGACCACCGCATGGTCACATTTACAGTAAATGAAAACAATTCCGTTCATACTGGCGAGACCGCTACTCTGGACTTAAACAAGGCAGATTTTGATTCCATTAGGCATAAAATGACTTCATGGGATTGGAAACAGGAACTACAAAATAAAAACCATTCTGAGATGTGGGATATCTTTAGTAACAAAATAAACAAATGCATAAAAGAACATATTCCCCTTAGACCTAAGCACAGTAAAGGAGGAAGCTCACCCTGTTGGCTAAATAAAAAAATTTAAAAACAAATTACAAAGAAACAAAAGCTTCATAAAAACTTGAAATGCAAAAAGAATGAGGCAGGATGGATAAGGTATAGAAACTTACAAAAAGATGGTTAAAAACGAAATAAAGAGGGCAAAGGCTGAGTATGAACTTAAACTGGCTAACAAAACTAAAGATAACCATAGAGCGTGTTATGCTTATATAAATCACAACAGGGCATCAGGGAGAACTATAGGGCCACTACTAGACCAGGATGGCACAGTAGCATCTTCAAATCAAGAAATGGCTGACATCCCCCCCATAAAGTGTTTGTCTTGTTATTTTAACTTGTAACTATGTTTTGAGTTACTCTGTAAGCTCTGAATCCAAGCTGTATCGTTCATTGTAATGTACCTTTGCTTTCTCCTGTTGTTCTTTGTTTTGCAATCTATGACGTGGAACCTTTGTAAAAGAGCTTGCGCTCAAAGGTCTTTTCCAAATCACTAAATAAATAAAATAACAAATAAATAAAAATTCAGAATAGATATTTTGCCACAGTTTTTATTAATAAAAATAAAGAACGTGATAGCAAGAGTAATACATTTAACATTACAAGCAGCCCTATCCTAATTGATCCAGTAAAAATTAGAGACAGATTTAAACAGTTTGATTAAAATAAATCCCCTAGACCGGACGTGTTCATCTAAGATTCATCAAGGAGTTGGCGAACAAACTAGAACCCTCTATTAGTTATATTTTTCAGCACTCTTTAGAGAGGGAGGAAGTGATCGACCCATGGAGAATAGCTACAGTGATTGCACTCTTCAAACAAAGTCAGGTCAGATCCACCACTGCTGCATAATGAAGTTAGTGAAGTTGTGTGGAATTGTTAAGGAGGCATGGAGAAACAAAACTACAGCTGCAAATGCCATTAACTTGATGTGGGTGCTTCATGGGCTTAAAAATAAACATGAATTGCATTTAGTAATGCCTACGATACCATTCCACGTATGACTTGCAAACAAGTTGGGCAGCCTGGGAGTGGGTCACAAGGTGGCAAACTGGGTTAGGAACTGGTTGAACGATACAAGATGGAGAGTCAAGGTAAATGGTGTTCAGTCAAAGGAGAGGAGTGTGACCAGCAGGTTGCCACAGGGATAAGTCCTGGGACCAGTCCTATTTTATGTCTTCACAAATGAAATTCAAAGGGGCTGGAGGGGAAAGTGAGCTTGTTTGTGAATGACATTAAGATCTGCAACAGGATGGACACTTTGGGAAGAGTGGAAAAAATGTGGAGGAACCTAGGAAAACTAGAGGAATGGTCCAAAATGTTGCAGCTGAGATATGATGCAAAAAGTGCAAGATCATGCATCTGGGTTGCAGGAATCAAGGAAGATTATGGGAAGTGGGGGTGGGGGGCTGATGGTCATCAAAATGGAAAGGGATTTTGGGGTAATCATATTGCATGACCTAAAGGTGGATAAACAATGTATCAAAACTGTGAAGAGACCTAGTGGAATGTTATGGTGCATAGGGAGCAGTATTACCAGCAGAAGGAAGGAGGTAGCGATGCCACTGTGTAGATCACTGGTGAGGCCTCATTTGGAATATGGTGTCCAGTTCTGGAAGCCACATTTCTGTCATACAACTTTAAATTACAAATGGGTTAAATGGTTCTACTTTAGATTTCTATCCCTTTCCCCTACTGCTCCCACTGGTTAGCCTTATGGAACGCAACCATAACGTATCTTGGCTAGCATGATGCAGTCACCTACACAAGTTGCTTCTCAGTCTACAGCACTCTTTTTAAAATGTTAACTTCTTGTTGAAAATATGGCATACTCATTCCATCCATGTTATTGCTAGACATACTGTAGCTAGCTTGGCTTGAGGAAGGATGAACATGGTTAGGACTCCTTAGCAATTGAGATGCATTTGCAGCAAATAAGTCCAGATGCTCTAACTTACCCTACAACTGTTAAGTGTCACAGTCTGCATTTTCTTCTTGAAATGGTTACTTTTGCATTTATGTTTATTATAAAATATTTAATATTCTGAACATGTGGTTATGTCATGGACCATAACTGATCTCCAGCCTTAACCCCCCCCCATGCTCCAGCCCTGTTACCAAGGTCCTCCTATGTGTATCTGATGCATGTTTGATATCTGTAACCATTTTGATATCCATTACCTCTGCTGGTAGGCTGTTCCACGTGTTCCCCATCCTACCTATAAAGTAGATTTCCTTGTATCCCCCTGGACATGCCACTTATCAGTCATTTAAAATAACACAAATGTAGTTTCACATTCTTACTATGAGGGAAGCAAGAAGATCAACCAGCATTGTTAAGAAATACATTGATTGACACTGTGAATGAGTGGGGAGGGAGAGTTTTTTCTAACATTCCTGGTAGTTTTATGCTCCCTGGAACCTGCTATTCAGATTTTTTTTATTGCATCTTGTCCCAGGCAATCTTCCTAGAGTGCAGTTTCTTGAAATGGTTACTTTTGCATTTATGTTTATTTTAAAATATTTAATATTCTGACCATGTGGTTACGTCATGGATCATAACTGATCTCAAGCCTTACCCCCCCCATGCTTCAGCGCTGTTACCAAGGTCCTCCTATGTGTATCCCATGCATGTTTGAAAACAGTGCTTGTAGATGAATCTAATAATTTTGCCGCTGTGTTCTGGTGTGTGTGTACTTTTGATTCAATTGCTTGTGTCTTGCATGGAAAATAGTGTTTGTAGACAATCTAATCATTTCTCAGCTGTGTTCTGCTGTGTGTGTGTGTGTTCATCTGAGGCTGTTCTTGCAGCCTAGGAAAGGTAGAAATGATGACGTATCTCCTCCCTATTCCTGGATGCAAGTTACCTCTGCCCTGGAAACACCTGCCTGCCCTAGTGGGTGGCACCTGCTTGCCCTCCTCCCCCAACCTGTCCATCTAGGTGCCCTGGTCATGCCCCTAGACAAAGTCCTGCCTCCTTTGATGCCTTGTAGGGAGAGAACATGAGCCAGAGGAAAAATAGTGCTCTCTAAAACCCATACAAACACAGGTAGCATAGTAATGAGGCTTCAGTGGAGGACACTATTTTAACACTCTATAGTGTTGTTTGGAAGGTAATTATGCAGGTAGTCCTTTTCTTAAAGCAATACATTTGGAGGCTCTGCTTACGGCAGCCATAAAAAGGTAGTAAGAAATATCCAGCTAATTATCGACCGGTAAGCTTAACATCCATCCTATGTAAGGTATTGGAAGGGATTATTAAGGAGTATATCATAGACCTTATTCAAGAAAATAATCTAGCAGATAGTTCCCAGCATGGCTTTGCCAAAGGCCAGTCATGTCAAACTAATTTGAAGGAATTCTACAATAGGGTTAAGCATGAGCTTAGATGCAGGTAGATCAGTGGATGTGGTATTTTTGGACTTTACTAAAGCCTTTGATACAGTGCTTCATGAGTTAGTTCAGGTCCTCTTTAAAATGGGAATACATGAAAATGTTATCTCATGGGATCACTTCTGGTTACTAGACAGAAATAACCATGTACTATGGAGTACACAATTCAGCATGGGGCTTAATGTTTAGCTGCCACCCCTTTAAGGACACTCAGAGCACTCATATTGCTACAAATTGTTACACTGCCATGCAGTGCCTTATCTTATCGGGAGCTCTGGAAATCCCTCCATCTGAGGCATAGCCTCATAGTTTGCAGAAGTCTCCTATGCTGAATAAAGACTGTTCTATTTTTATTTTCTGCATCCGACTAAAATTATATACATGGTCCAGCAAGGCTGCATCCAACAGTACAGTGAGAGATGGGCATGGCAGACCTGAAGAGGAGGTCAGGGTCCTAGTGGCAGATCAACATCAAAATGCCACATATGGTAGAAAATGTGTCCCTTCTTCTGCTCTGGTCCTATTTCAACTGCCTGCACTGGCCCCCTACTGCTAAGTGCATTGCTGGATACCTAGTCACCCTCCCTTGTCCAACACCTACAAGCTGCTAACCTCCAGGCACCTGCAATGCAACCCTGGCTGCAGAGAAAAAAACTTGCCTCCCATCTTATGTAGCAGCCTGCAGCACTTCTCTAACACTGTGGACTGTTAAAGAAAAAAAAAACTGGTGCATTGTAAGAACAGAAAATAGCTAAATGTACTGTCAATTCTGCACGTCCTCAAGCCTTGGACACCACTGCAGTTCAGCTGCACTATTTCCCCTTTACATCAGCTCTGACCTTGTAGTTTCTCTCCAAATGGCTCTTTCTCCAGGACATCCAGGCTGCTGCCTGTCTGCACCTCATAGCATGGGGATCGCCTTCTCAGGCTTCACTGACAGCACTTCCTTCATGATGAAGGGCAACCAAACTAAAACAAGAAGCCAATACAAATACTAAATAAACTGATGCAGCAATTTAAGGAACCTAGACCACCTTCTACAGCTCAGCTCTGCTATGCTTTTGGGCTGAAAGCAGTTAAGCCAAACAATGCTCCCTCTCCATGCAACAAACGGCTACCCCCAGCCATACTCCAAGACTCCACTCTCCCAAGAAGTCCGAATGTGGCTCCGCTCCTTTTCACAAGCTGCACCAAGTTCTCTACTCTACTCTACTCTACTCTACTCTACTCTACTCTACTCACATGCTCTCCTACTCAGTTATCTGTGTCTTCATTCAAATCTGCACCCTACTATACTCCAGATATCTGCTCACAACCCACTTGGAGCCAAACAACCAGTGTGAGTGTGGTGCCATATGCTCCCTTCCCCTCCCCTCTCCTCTCAGACACAGCTCTGCACTCCTGGGTCTGCAGAAGAAACTCTATATCCTACAAGTACTGGCCACATTTCAAGACCATGGCTCCATGCTGCTGTCTTACCTGTGTGCATGAAGTTATCTTGATCACTAGTCCCTGAACCACCACATTGCTCATCAGAAATTGCTGATCCAGGGCCTCAAGGGCTGCTGCCTGCCCCTCTGACAGCAGGACTGGTACCGTTGCAGCTACTGCCAAGACAGATGGAGCCACTGCTACCCAGTCAGCCATGCTACAAGCAAAAGGAGGCAAAACAAAATAAAAATAAATTATAAATCTATACAAGGATTGCAGAGGTGCCACTAGAGCCCATCAGGGCAATGCAATAAAATAAACAGCAAAATAAAACAAAACAAAAAAGGGAGGGCAGCGAATAACCTAAAAGGAACAGTAGACACATAAAATAGCTCATGGCATAGCCAGGAGCCAAATGCAAAGAGGCGCACAAATCAGAAACAAATAGCAGTGGGAGCCACCAGAAAACAAATATCCCCAACCTGTGCCACTCACACAGACTTGTAGCCTCTGAGTTACCATTTTCCCTGGGCACCACAAAGAGGATGATGGTGGGAATTACCATTTTTGTGCATAGACAGCACCTCCACAGCATTTCCTTGGTAAACAGCAGCCATCTTTGTTGAGACACACTCTGTGTATACCAGGAAGGGACCCAAGCCCCTGTCAGTAGCTATCTTGGGAAAGGCAAATCAACTAGGAAAAGCATAGCTCTATGCACATTTTCAGTGACTGTCTTTGTTAAGGGTATTGAATTGCTTCAGAATGGTTCAACCTATAAGAAATAATGGTGGCCATCTCTACTCTGGGCATTTCCCAACTATTCCTTGGGGAGTCTTGAACCTGGCATCTTGCACACCAGAGGCAGGGACTCTATCCACTGTACCAGAGTGGCACTAACACTAGTGACCGACTACTCCCCCTCTTCTCTTACTTCCTATTATCCTGCCTACAGGACATCATTGATAATGCCCACTTACCTCTGACCTACTTGTTTCTCTCTCCTCCTCCTTATGCCTTCATCTGACCCTGGTGTCCCTACTACCCCGCAGCTTCACTACTCTTGTGCTCCCACTTGCCCTTTTATTCTCCCCTCCTTCTGGGCCTCTGCACCTCCCCCACATTCTTCCTCCACTCTCTCAATGAGCCCTAGTCCACCTCACCCTCCACCTAGTCACTACCTTGCTTCCCCCCTTTGCTCCCACTGGGGACTTATCATTCAAGCCTTCCCAGCTTGTGCCCCCCTACCTACCCCTTGCACCCTGAAACTCCCCTACTCCTCCTATCTTTCCCGGCGTAAACTCACCTTCCACCACCCCTTATCCAGGGCTGTTCTCATCCTTCTACTCCTAACTGGTAACATACATCCTAACCCAGGCCCAGCATATAAAAGCCCCTCGGTGGAATCCTCTGGACTTCATATTGTTTCTATGAACGTATGTAGCCTCCTTAAAAAATTCGACTTACTCCAATGCTGGGCTGCAGTCCATAAACCTGACATCATCTCAATAGTGGAAACCTGGCTGTCTGACTCAACCCCCGACTCCCTGGTCTCACTCCTGGGGTACTCCCTCTATCGGGAGGACTGTGTTGGTAGGCGAGGTGGGGGCTGTGCCGTTTATGTCAAAGACCCACTCATTGGACTAGCCCTCCCAGCCCCTGTCCTTGATTGCAAGGCTCAGGCTCTAACCCTAAAATTGTCTCCTGATCCTTCTAGGGGTCCCATCTATCTGACTACAGCTTACATACCTCTGAAAAATCAAGCACAGACACTAGGTCCACTAATTGATTATCTCTCCTCCCTACCCCACTCCTCCGACCAAATCCTGGTAGGGGATCTAAACATCAACTGGCTCAGCCCCTCATCCTCCACCGCCCGTGATACCTTTGCAGCTTTTGACCTTACTCAATTGGTTACCCAACCTACTAGAATGAATCCTAGAATGGGCACTAGCACACTCCTTGATGTGGTCCTCACAAACCGTCCTAACCGTATCCGCAATATCCAAATCCTTCCTGACGGCCTTAGTGACCACTCCCCTGTTCTTTTCTGCTGGTCAACCTCCTCGCCCAAATCCTCAGCACAATCTACCCTTCGGAGGCGGCTGAGACCAGGTGGGCTGAAAGGCCTTAAGCATCTCCTAGCCCATACTGACTGGTCTCCTATACAATACGCCCCTGATATGGACCCGGCCCTAACCTTTTTTACCCATACCTTTAACAATGCTTGTGACATTTTTGCACCACTAACTGCATGCATGCCCCCTGGATTATGCCCCCCTGCACCAACTTCTTAAGAATAGGGATAACTTATGGCACATTGCCAATGAAACTGGTCGCCCTGCTGACAGGCAGGCCTATGCAGCAGCCCGGAACAAATGTACTTGGGCCATCTGCAAGGTGAGGGCTGAACATTATCAAGCCTCACTCACTTCCTCATGGGGGAATGCCAGGACCTTCTGGGACAACATCAAACAGCTTAATGGGGGCACGCGTCCCCCTCCACCCTCAAATATCAACATTGATGGTTCCATCTCCACAGACCCAGTCCTCATTTCCAATCACCTCAACAAATCCTTCACTGACCTTAGCCCTGTGCTCCCAGACAACTTCTTCACCCCCCTCCCTCGGTCTGTCCCTACTCTCACTCGCCCTTGGTTCTACCTTCACCATGTCACTGCCCGGGAAGTCAGACCTTACCTACTCAAGGCCTTAAAGAGCAATACTATTGGTAGTGACTCCCTTGATCCCAGTCTCCTCCGTCAAGTTCTGGATCTGGTTATCTCACCAGTCACCAGCCTCTTTAACAAATCTTTCTGCCTAGGACAATTCCCCTCTGCCTGGAAAATTGCTACTGTCACTCCAATACACAAGGGTGGGGATAGGACTCTCCCTGGTAATTATCGGCCTATCTCAATCCTCTCTCCTCTCCTCTCTCCTCTCTCAAAGGCCTTAGAAAAAATTGTGTCCTCCCAAATCTCTGAATATCTAGACAAATAAAGCATCCTCTGCCCTGAACAACATGGGTTCAGAGCTGGCCACAGCACCAACACCGCCCTCCTTGAGTTCTCTAACTTTCTTCACTCCTCTCTGGATTCTGGCTCCATAGCGGGTGCAGTGTTCATAGACTTATCTAAAGCCTTCGATACTGTCTCCCACCTCCTCCTGCTGGATGCCCTCTGCCATTTAGGCTTTGTCGTTGGGCCCATTTCCTGGTACTCCAGTTACTTGTCTGCCCACTCACAATGTGTTAAAATTAATGGGACACTCTCCAGCGCCTGTCCCATCCACTCTGGAGTCCCGCAGGGCTCCATTTTTGGGCCTTTGCTCTTTTCTCTTTTTCTCAACTCCCTGCCAGGTGACTGTACTGGCAAAATCTTACTTTATGCAGACAATGCTGTACTCTTTGCCTCGGACCGTAACCACATCTCCCTTCAGAACTCTTTGCAAGCATCCTACAATGACTCTGAAGCCTGGTTCACTAAGCACCGACTCGTAATTAATCTTAAAAAAAACAAAACCATGCTCTTTGCCCACACCAAAATAAATCCAGAAATTATCCACTCCAAGTCCACTCCAGCTCAAAACTCCCAATTGAGCAAGTCCTCTCGTGTAAATACCTAGGGATAACTTTTGACCCTGCTCTCTCATTTCATGCCCTCATCTCTGCCCTTGCCTCAGCCGCTAACACTCGGCTGGGCATTCTTTACCTTCATAAAAACTGTCTCCTCTCTGACGCCCTCTAACTCACTGTCACGTCTTCTGTTCTATCCTTAGTAGACTATGGCCTATCTGTGTATGGGGCAGCTGACCAGACCGCCCTCCACAAGATCCACCTCACCTTAAACAAAGCATGTAGGCTGATAACTGGGGCACCTAGACTAACCCATACCTGCCAACTATACACCCTGGCTAATCTACTCAACCTAGACGAATGCCTCTATTACCAAACCTGCCTCCTCACTAAAAAGTCTCTCCTTGGGCTATCCCCACCTGGTCTGACTGCCTCTATCCTACCGAGCTAACCCTCTAGTGCACACCCGAAATCTCCTGCAAAACTGCACTGGTTGTATCGAGGCCAAGAACCTCGCAAGGGCAAAGGGCATATCCCTACAGAGCTCCTACTTGGTATAACACTCTCCTCTCCAGTATCACTGATGCCTCTACAATCTCTCACTTTAAAATACTCCTTAGAAAATACCTGCTCACTACTCGCAGTTGCGGCTGCTTCTAAGTCCTTTTCTTATTCTTGTCTAGACAAAGCTCACTGAGCAGCTCACAGACCTTCTGACTATCTCTACCTATATTTGCCTCTCCCCTCCCCACATGCCTCTACACTGATTTTCCTCCGCCTAGCTGCCTCTGTCAGCCTACTGCACTATTCGGCTTGTATCAACTATTTAATGTAATCCTGTACAATCCTGTAATCCTGTAACTCACCCAAATCAGGAACCAAAACAAAAAAAGCAAAAAGGAAATCCAAAAAACTTCTGATCATAGGAGACTCCATGATTCGGGGAGTTGATACCCATCTCCAGCCAGGGGTAATGGTCAGATGTCTCCCAGGTACATCAGCATGGAGAGACACTGACCGCATTGCTAAAATTGTTCACAAAGCAGGAGAAAACATTGATGTCCTAGTACACATAGGGACTAATGATCTCGCCAGCCGGTCAGTTGTGGAGACCAAGGAACACCTGACCAGGCTGGGTGACAAACTATCATCCATTTCATCCGGCATCTCCTTCTCTGAGATCCTGCCAGTCTGGGAGAGGGGGGCAGATGGACGGAAGGTCAGAGAAGGGGAGATAGGGGAGCTAAACACGTGGCTCAAGGGCTGGTGCCAGGAAAAAGGACACAGATTTGTAGGGAACTGGCAACAGTTCTGGGAGCGAAAGTTCTTTAAATTTGATGGACTGCATCTGACTAAGGAGGGAGTCAGTGCATTGAGGCAGAAGTTTGACATCTTTGCAGAATATTTAAACTAGCAAATGGGGAGAGGGGTGCAGCATCCCATACGTTGGATGGGAAGAACACCCCTCACCCCTCAGCTAGTGGTTAAACAGGGATTCAGCATGTTTGCAGTTCATTTGCATCACCAGGTAAGAAAAAAGGTTTGTCTCCCCATACAATGCACTGGGGTAATGACAAACCTCACCCAACAACTAACACACCGAAATCTGGCCAATGGAAAATCATGTACATAAATGCTCACAGCCTGGGAAATAAGATCCCAGACCTGCAGGCAATAATGTCAGAGGCTAAACTGGACATAGTAGCAATTAGTGAGACGTGGTTTACCAGTAACCACACTTGGGAGACTTCAGTACCTGGCTATGTATTGTTCAGAAGAGACCGAGGTGCAAAAAGGGGGGGAGGAGTGGCCCTGTATGTCAATGAAAATATCAAAGCTACAGAAATTTAGAATGCACATAAGGAGCCAGAAGAACTGTGGGTCACCCTGGAAACAGGAAATGGGACAGCCATAAGAACTGGGGTTGTCTACAGGCCCCCAGACCAGGGGGAGGACATAGACACATTACTGTTAGAAGATATACAAAACATGACAGCTAAAGGGGAGGTTCTGATAATGGGAGACTTCAACATGCTGGATACAGATTGGTCAATACCAGCAGGAACATCTGCCAGAACTAGAGACATAGTGGATTCCCTGCACAGGGAGGGCCTCAAACAACTGGTACAACAACCCACAAGAGACAGAGCTATCCTAGATCTAGTACTGACTAACAGGGAAGGGATCACAGATCTCCAGGTAGAAGGTCACCTGGGGGCCAGTGACCATCACATGGTATAGAAACATAGAAACATAGAATTTGACAGCAGATAAGGACCGCTTGGCCCACCCAGTCTGCCCATTTCCCTACCTGATGGATAAGTTGCAGATCCTAGTTAACCAGCAGCCTACTTCTTCCTACCCCCACCCCCTAGAATTGCCTTATGACTGTCCCATGCATGCTTGATTTCCACCACTGTTTTTGACTCCACAACCTCCTCTGGAAGGCCGTTCCATACATTCACAACCCTCTCTGTGAAAAAATACTTCCTTAAATTACCTCTGAGCTGCCCCTTCTATCTTCAAATTGTGCCCCCTTGTTCTTGCACACCTCTTTTTTTGAAAGATGCTACCCTCTTGGACTTTGTTGATTCCCTTGAGGTACTTGAAAGTTTCTATCATGTCCCCCCTCTCCCTCCTTTCCTCGAGACTATACATATTAAGCTCCTTAAGTCTCTTTCTCTTCATATGTCTTCCAGTGCAGACCCTGCACCATTTTAGTTGCCCTTCTCTGGACAGCTTCCATCCTGTCTATGTCTTTGTGGAGACTGGGTCTCCAGAACTGCACGCAGTACTCCAGATGTGGTCTCACCAGCTGTCTGTACAGAGGGATAATAACTTCTTGTTTTCTACTGGTGATGCCTCTCCCTATGAATCCCAGTATTCCCCCAGCCCTCCTTACTGCCCTCTCACATTGCTTGCCCACCTTTAGGTCATCTGATATGACTACCCCTGTCCCTTTCCATTTTTGTTGTTGTTAGTATCTCCTCCCCATTGTGTACTCTTCCCTGGGTTTTGTTTCCCAGGTGCATTATGCACTTCTTAGCATTGAATCTAAGCTGCCATACATTTGACCATTTCTCTAACCTTGCAAGTCCCTTCTCATCCTTTCCACCCACCTTGTGCATCAACTCTGTTGCAGATCTTTGTGTCATCTGCAAAGAGACATACTTTCCTTCCAGTCCCTCTGCAATGTAAGCTATAAAGACATTGAAGAGGACCGATCTAATACTGAACCCTGCGGTACCCCACTACTAACCCCCCTTTTTTCAGAGTGGACTCCATTTACTATTACTCTCTGTGTCCTATTCTCCAGCCAATTCTTTACCCAGGCTGTCATCTTGGGACCCACTCCCAGGCTGGCTAACTTGTATATTAATCTTTTGTGTGGGACTGTGTCAAATGCCTTGCTAAAGTCTAGGTAGGCCATGTCCACAGCCCCTCCCTGATCAACTACTTTGGTCACCCAGTCAAAGAAATCTATCAGATTTGTCTGGCATGACCTTCACTGTGAATCCATGCTGCCTTGGGTCCTGTGCCCCTCTGACCTCTAGATACTCAACAATTCTTTCCTTCAGAAGTGATTCCATCATTTTCCCTACCACTGAGGTTAAACTAAAAGGTCTGTAGTTTCCTGCTTCTGCCTTGCTCCCACTTTTGTGAAGGGGTATCACATCTGCCTTCCTCCAGTCCTCAGGTACCACCCCATCCTCCCATGATTTGTTAAAGAGGGTAGTCAGTGGTGTCACTAGTTCTACCCTTAGTTCTTTTAGAATTCTGGGATGAATCCCATCAGGCCTCATTGCTTTGTCCACCTTCAGTTTTAAGAGCTGTTTCAGAACCCTTTCTTCTGTAAATGGGCTGGTATCAACTTCTGTATCCAGAGTGTTTCTACTGTTTGTTTTAGGTACCTCCCCCTCTTCCTTTGTAAATACTCAGCAAAAATATTTGTTTAGTATCTCTGCCTTTTCACAGTCACCTCTGCCCACCCTCCCTCCCTTTATTAAGCCTCACTATCCCTCCTTGGTCTTCCTTTGCTCCTGATGTACCTATAAAAGGTTTTATCCCCTTCTTAACTGATTTGGCTATCTTTTCCTTGGTTTGGGCCTTTGCTGTTCTGACTGCCTTTCCAGCTTCCTTTTGCTTTAACTGATACAGTTCTCTGTCCTGTTCCTTCTGTGATTCCTTGTACTTCCTGAATGCTTTCTTTTCTCTTGAACCTTCACTGCCACTTCCTTTGAGAACCATAGTGGTTTCTTACCTAGTTTCATTTTGTTTATTTGCTTTACACAAAGGCTTGTTACCTCTGTGATGGCAGTTTTTATTATTCCCCATTGTTCTTCCACCCCTCCTTCCTGCCCATTTGCTAGTGCATTCCTTAGGCACTCACCCATTTTGGCAAAGTCAGCCCTCCTAAAATCCAGTACCTTTGTCTTTGTATGGCTTGACTCTATTGCTGTGTTTATTGTGAACCATAATGTTCGATGGTCGCTAGTTCCCAGATGGCTACCCATTTCTACATCTGTGATCCTCTCTTCATCTCCATTTGAGAGAACCAGATCTAAGATTGCTCCCTCTTGAGTGGACTCCAATACTAGTTGTCTAAGGCATGCCCCCTGTAGGGCATCTAGCATAACCCCACTCTTAGAAGTGGCTGCTGCAACTGCACTCCAGTTAACATCTGGCATATTCAGATCATCCATCAGCAATATCTTCCTTTTTCTGCCATTCTAAGTATACTTTCTATCATTTCCTTGTCCATTTCCTCCCCTGAGAGGGTCTGTATCTAACCTTGTGCGGATTGTGGTGCCATTGCTTGCCTCAAATTGACCCACAGTGCTTCTTCTCCTCCTCCCTGTTTACCCTTTTGTTCTGTTGCTTTGATTTCTTCTCTTATGTGAGAGCTACTCCTCCTCCCTTTTACCCTCCCTGTCCCTCCTATAGATAGTGTATCCTGGTATGTTTACGTCCCAGTCATGGTTCTGTGTGTACCATGTTTCTCTGATTGCCACGATATCCAGATCTTCCTCCTCCATCAAGGCCACTAATTCAGGAAGCTTGTTACCCAGACTACGGGCATTGGTACTCATTGCTCTCCATTTTTTGATGGCTTTACCTTCTGTAGCGGTATCCCCCACTGACCTTTCTACCTTGGTCTTTTTCTCATTTAGTACCCTGTTTTATAGGGGGAGGCTGGGATTTTCCTGTTGCTTATCAGTGCCTCCCCTTGACTAGTTTAAAGGCTTGCCAATGAAGCATTTAAACCGATACAGTTCAATTTGGCTACTACATCTAAATCATCCCATTCCAAGGCAAAAATATGGGACTTCAGAGGAGCTGACTTTGATAAGATGGCCAACATGAGTTAAGCTAGCCCTGGCAAAGAAACACAGGTAAGGGGTATGAGCCCAAAGTGGGCAAGCATTAAGGATGCAATACTTGAAGCAACATCCATTGTGTTAGACAGAAAAGGAAGTGCAAAGAAGAAGGAAACCACTTTGGTTCTCAAATACAGTAGCAGAAAGGTCTGAGCCAAAGGCTGGCCTTCAGGAAATATAAGGAACACAGCGGATGAAGATAGGAGGCATACCAAACTGCCCTAAGGGAAGCAGGGAAGGCAGTAAGGCAGGCAAAGTCCCAAACTAAGGAAAAACTAGCACAAACAGTAAAAGAAGGTGACAAGACTTTCTATAGATACATTAGTGAAAGGAGAAAGTCCAGAGGGGGTATTGCTAAGCTTAATGGAGAAAAGGGAACATGTGAGGAGGAGGACCATGTAAAAGCATCTATCCTAAATAGATACTTAACATAGAAACATAGAAACATAGACTTTGATGGCAGATAAGGACCGCTAGGCCCATCTAGTCTGCCCATTTCTGCTCAGTATTTACTGAAGAGAAGGTAGGGCAGGGCCCACAGCTCAGCACCATGGACACGGGGGGAGGGAGGTGAGCACTATCCCCTTCACAAAAGAAAGGGTCCTACAAGAGCTTGCTAAGCTCATGGTGGACAAAGCAATGGGACCTGATGGCATACATCCCAGGGTACTTAAGGAGCTAAAGGTGGAACTAGCAGAGCTATTAGCAAAACTGTTTAGTGAGTCTCTGAGCACAGGAGAGGTCCCAGAAGACTGGAGAAGGGTTCATGTGATCCCGCTCCACAAGAGTGGTAGCAGGGAGGAGGCAGAGAACTACAGACCAGTCAGTCTTACCTCAGTAGCGGGCAAGATTATGGAGGCACTCCTTAAGGAAAGGATAGTGCAACACCTGGAATCCATAGGGGCACAGGATCCAAGACAGCATGGGTTTACAAAAGGAAGGTCCTGTCAAACTAATCTCATAGATTTCTTTGACTGGATAACCAGAGTGGTGGACCAAGGGGGAGCAGTTGATGTTGCCTACCTTGACTTCAGCAAAGCTTTTGACACTGTTCCACATAGAAGATTGATAAATAAGCTGGGTAGACTTGGGGTGGGTCAGAAGTTGGTCAACTGGGTGGCAAACTGGTTGACGGGCAGAAAACAGAGAGTGGTGGTAAATGGTATATAGTCAGAAGAGATGCAAGTCACAAGTGGGTTACCTCAGGGATCAGTCCTGGGGCCAGTCCTCTTCAACATCTTCATTAGTGACCTTGCAGATGGACTAGAGGGTAAGGCTTGTCTGTTTGCAGATGACACCAAGATCTGCAACAGAGTAGATGATCCAGATGGGTGGGCAGAATGAGAAGAGATCTGGATAAACTAGCAAAATGGTCAGAAGAGTGGCAACTGGGATTTAATGCAAAAGTGCAAAATCATGCACATAGTGAAGAAAAACCCTGAAGCCACCTATAGGCTGGGAGGGGAGTTGCTAGCAGTCACAAAGGAAGAAAGAGACTTGGGCATCATCATCACTGATGACTGAAATCATCCAAGCAGACCTCTAAAGCAGTAGGTAAGGTTAGGGGGGTGTTAGGGTGTATTAGTAGTGGTATCACAAGTCGTAAGAGGAGGTAATAATCCCTCTTTACAAGACACTGTTAGCCCCCATCTGGAGTACTGGTGCAGTATTAGAGGCCACACCTTCACAAGGACATTAACCAAATTGAGGCAGTCCAGAGAAGGGCAACCAAAATGGTGCAGGGACTGCATCAGAAGACATATGAGGACAGATTAACAGAGCTCAATATGTATACCCTTGAGCAAGGAGGAGAGAGGTGATATGATTGAGGCATTCAAACACCTTAAGGGCATTAACAAGGTGAAAGAGTCTAACATGTTCAAATATAAGAAAAATAGCAGGACAAGAGGACACAGCATGAGATTAGAGGGGGGCCAATTAAGGGGGAATGTGAGGAAATTCTTTTTCACAGAAAGAGTGGTAGATGCATGGAATGGCCTACCTCAAGAAGTGGTGGCTGTGAATACAGTGCAGGGCTTCAAACAGGCATGGGATAGACATAAGGGAGCAATACAAATGAGTATGAATAGATAGGCCACTGACAGAGCAAAGGTCAATGGCACATTTATAAGGTAGAAAAAGAAATGGGCAGACTGGATGGGCCTTGCGGTCCTTATCTGCCATCAACTTCTATGTTTCTATGTTTCTATGTAATGCTCAACTGTAATGGTATGGAATTCCTTGGTCCGACTCATGCTTTTCCAACTCGCCTTGTCTCTTAACAGTACGCTGTTTTTCTTGTATGTATGTTGTTTGCACTGTTTTGTCCTCTCTGTGATGAGGTACCTTTGTAAATGAGCCTCTGGCTCAAAGGTTGTTAAACTGATGTTCCAATAAATAAATAAATAAAAAGGGCAAACTCCATTGAAATGACTGGACACTGACTCAAAAGAGCTGGATTTTGTAAATAAATCTTTATTTTAATAGTAGACAACAAAGATTTGGGCTAGAATTGTTTATAAAAGACATAATTTGATGTACTTTGCTCACAATTAATTATACTTTGTCTATGACTACATTTTCTCAGGGGCACTCAATCTAATCCATGACATTCCATCCTCTGCATGACAGCAGCTCCTTTTAATGCTTGCAATCTCTGTTCTGTCAAGCCAAGTTCTCTCATGACAAACATGTCTGATGTAAAAGAAATAGGGGTGCAGGAGCATCAGGAAGCCTACCCTTACCCACCTTGAGGGTGTGGAGCTACAAAATAGAAACCCACCTGCGGGACATCTAGTCCTCCATCTTGTCACAGGGAATGCCAGCTATGTAATCCATTCAGGATGACCTGGCCTACATTAAAACTATCTCACCTGACTCCATGGTGCATACCAGCCTACAAACATCATCCTTCTCAGCCTTGCCTCATGAAGACGATGTTGACTGGCTTGAGCAATTCCAAGCCAGGATTAATTTCAATGGTTGGACCGATCACCTGCATATTGCCAATGCCTTATGCTTGCTCTTGAGAGGGACTGCCATTTCCTGGTTTAACACACTTCCAGAACAAGTTAAAGAAAATACTGCCATCCTGTATGCAACTTTTAAAGATCACTTAATCCAATCACATCTGCCTTCGTTACTGGAACAACAGTTGTAGGAATGCACCATGCAGCCCTCTGAATCTCTAGAAGCCTTCACAGTGGACAATGAGTAATGATGCAAATGTCTGTAGAAAACAGAGAAGGATCAAGTCACAGCCTTCATCCAAAGACTTCTCCCAGATCTTCATCTTCATATGGTCCAACAGAAACCATAAACCTGGATGGTCACTATTCAAGCTGAATGACTTGCACAGGAATCCATATCAATGTTTCAAGTCACCAGGTTGCAATGACCTCAATACTCACAAATGGCTGCACTAACAACATGCATCCAGCAGCAAGAAACAATGACAGACAAACTTGTCATGTCCATCAAACATCTACAGATCAGCTCAACTTCTTCTTCTTCTTCTATCTCTGTCAAAGCTTTACAACTATTTCAGAACAACCACTAGTTCCACCACCTTCTCACAAGCCTGTTATCTGCCTTTGGTGTGGATTCAGATGACACACTGCTGGGGTTTGCAGAAAGCTAAAGTATTGCAATAGGAATAATGGGAACCAAGAATGTTCACCACAGCATTATCAGTAAGATGAATTAAGATGAATGCAAGTACTGACAGGATCAGGGAAACAAGTGCTGCCCAATAAACTAGCGGCTTTTATTGGGCAGGGGCACATCTCACTGATCATCCCTCTGACTCTCTTGAGTCACACAAGCAGCATCCTTCAACTCCAAGAAACAACTCTGGCACCATCTCACTGTCAGGAGAAGCTGTACCTGTCATCAGATCACCCCTTCTAGCAAACTATGTCTTGGTGACCATTGGAGATTGTTCCACGCATGCCGTGGTTGACACTGGAGCAGACATCTCAGTCATCTACATCAACATTCTGAATAACAGAGTGCTTTATCAGTCACCTCATGTCTGTCCAGCTGACTTAAAGAACATCATCACAGCAAGTGCCGCTATGGTACCTGTCGCAGGTGTCGTCCATCTCAAGTTACATTTTGACTCACAGCAAGCTACTGTTAAGTTCTACCTGATCTACAATCATCAGTAATTCTTGGCATAGACTTTCTTAAATATTACAAAGCCATCCTGGACTTTGCTTCAAACAAACTGTCAACTGCAGACTCAGTCATTGTGCCTCCTAAGACAGAGATGGGTTTGATTGTCAAGATTTGAGGTGAACTACTCCCCCAAGGTGTTGTTGTCATTGCCACAGGATCCCCTGCATTCTTCAGCTCTTCTCCTGGGAAACACCTTATCTGTTGTACACAATGGCATAGTATTCTAGAAATGTTGCAGTTTTATGGATGAGCCAATTGTCATCTCCAAGGGTGCCAATGTTGGAATGTTTGTCTGCCTGTATACTGGGAACCAGTTCCATCTCATGCAAGAACTTCAGCTTGGGTTTACAATTGCTACACCTGTTGGAATTACCATCACCACTCCAGCTTCACCAGTGTTATCTTTCAGTAAGCAACTATCCTCTTCCAAGCTTCCAGCACCTCCAACAGACAAACAACAGCTTTTGGATTTCCTGGAGGAGTACCCAGATGTCTTTGTTGATACAGACATCAAGCTTGGATGTTGTGTTATCCTACAACACACCATCAAGGTGCAGCCCAGTCAGAAATCCATCCATCAGTGAGCCTACCAAGTGGGACACAAATAGAAAAAAGTCATAGAGGACATGATCAAAGACATCCTAAACTAGACATCATTAAAGAATCTGCAAGTCCTTAGAGCGCACCATCTGTACTGATGATAAAAAAAATAAAGGGGTATTGCTTTATGGTAGACTACAGGAAGTTCAATTACTGCATGGTGCTGGAGTACCCACAACACAGGATGCCTTAGAGAGTCTTGACATGGCCAGCCCAGACAACTTCATCAATTTGGATCTTCAAAGTGGGTTCTACCGTCTCCATTGATCCAGTTTCTCATCCATGCACAGCTTGGCATGGTCACTAGGGACTTTTCCAGTTTAAATGACTGCCTATGGTACTCTAGAACAATTCACCAACATTCTAGCATGTTATGGAAGCTGTACTATATGGGTTGTCTTGGAAATTTTGCTTAGTCTACCTGGATGATGTTATTGCATTCAGTAGATCTTTTCTGGAACACCACCAACACCTCAAACAAGTGTCTGAATGCCTCCAATGCGCTAAGCTCAAATTTCACCCAGATAAGCGTTGCTTTCCACAGCATCACATTCTTTACCTGGGACATGTTGTTAGTTCTCAAGGCATCTATCGAGACCCAGACAAGCTCTCAGCAGTCACACACTATCCAGGACCTAACAACCTCAAAGACCTCAGAGCTTTCCTAGGCCTGTCTGAATATTACAGAAAGCTGATCAGTAACTATGCCAAAATTGCAACTCCACTGTACACCCTCATAAAAAACGGATGCGAATATGCATGGACTTCTGAGTGCAAAGAAGCCTTTGATATCTCAAAGGACAAACTGATCTCTGCACCTGTGTTGGCCTATTCAAGGTTTAACCTACCCTTCAGATGCTAGTTGTTTTGCAGGGGGGCACTGTGCTATGTTTCAAGGTGAAACAGAATGGGCTGTATCTAATGCCAGGTACTCACTTTCCTCTACTGCGCACAGCTGTGGTATCACAGAATAAGAATGTCTAGCCATGGTATTTGCTATAAAGAATTTTTGACTGCTATCTTTGCTACTCCTCCTTCACAGCTATTGTTGATCACTCTGCCCTCAGATGGTTATTTGAAATAAGGGAACCAGTGAGAAAATGTGCCTGATGCATTGCCATGCTCCAATTTTGCAACTTCAAATTCAATACAGACCTGGTCAAGTTCACTTTAATGTGGATGGTGTCAGCTGATAACAGTGTCTCTCTGCAATGCCCTGAAAAGATGAGGAATCCTGCTTAAAATCTCTTCCTTTCTGTGCCACAGACATGCTCCTTGTGGGCACTCCTACAGCACCCCAAATTGCTTTGCTGCTCCCAAAAGCTTCTGCAGAAAGCAGCACCAATCCTCAATAGCTGCAGTCTACCCAAGAACTTTTCACCTCCTCTGCACCTGCATTCTCCCTGGCAACTGTCAAAACTCAACAAAGAACAGATCCTCGGTGCTCAGATATAATCACTTAGAGTTTGAAAATCTTCTGCAACAGAAGCAGCATCACCAGGATGGTCTTTCCCTAATTTCACAATACTTCTTCAATGACGGTGTGCTTTTTCACATCTGGACCAAGGAAGGCAGGGGCTATCTTGTGGACAGAACTCATGTACAGTTAGTTGAGCCTGCCTCTCTAATCAGTGAAGTTCTTCTCTCCACTCATGACTCTCCACTTTTTGGAGGTCATATGGGAATCCATAGACCTCTTGAAAAGACAAGGTTCCACTTCATCTGGCCTCACATGAACAAGAACGTTGTCCAGTTTGTCATATCCTGCCAGCACACTGCTCATGATAAAAGCCTCCTGCCAGACTGACAAAGGCACACTTCATTCCAAAGCCTATAAACACAGAGGTACTTCAACAAGTCTACACAGATATTCTTGGAACTTTACTAACATGCTCTGACTCTGTCAATAAATACATTCTTGCTTCTGTGAGCTACCTTACCAAATACCTAGAGTTAATCCCATTAAGGGACATCAAAGCTTCTACTATAGCAAATGTCATCCTCAATGTAGTTATATTTGCAATCACAGTACCCCCTTGTGTGCCTGCTTTCAGAAAGAGGCTCTGACTACCTTTCTGCCATTCTTCAAAAAACTTGCAAACTCCTTGGCATAAAAGATTTACAATGAGCTGTCAACCAGAATGAAATGGACAAAGTGAAAGAATAATGTCTACCATTCTGAACACACTCTACAAGTACCTGGATGAAACTCACGACACTTGGGACTGCTTTGTTCCTTTTGTTCAGTTTGCTGACAACTCAAATCCTTGTGTTGACAATACAGAATACACTCCATTCTTCTGGGTTCATGGATGACATGCAAGAACTCCATTAGGCATGGATCTCTCACTGCTAGAGGTTCCACAATGAGCTTTCTCATACATTACCCCTGTACTGGCACAGCTTGAACTTGCCAGATGTTTTGCAATAATCACATTGGGACAGAGAAAATGTGCCATGCAGGAAATATCAGCAGCCAAGTCACATGAACCTTCATTTTCTGTGGGGAGACACTGTCTACTTGTATCAATCTTTCTTAGTTCCAGGTGCCACCTAGAAACTGTTCTGCCCTTGGGCTAGTCCTTTGTACATTGTGGATAAGCTTTCTTCAGTTCATGCCTGCCTGCACCACAAGCCAGATGGAAAGCTTGTACTTAACAAAATTTAAATTAGTCATTTGAAGCTAAGATACCTGAGCAACACCCTTCCAAATAATCCCAGCCCTCCCAGTAATGAAGTTGTACTTGAGCCTGCCATCCTTTCAGAATCAGAACTTCCTCCTGATAACTTGCAACTGGTTCCTTCAGATTCTCACACTCCTAACTCCATAGCTAGTTTCTGTTGCACCTGACCTTCATTCAGATGAACTTCCTGGCACATCTCAGCCTCCTCATCTCAGGACTCTTTTGCGCGCATGCCCCTGTGTACCAGATTGAAATAATTTTCAGCAAGACATTTTTGAAATGATCCTGGATTTACAGAGTCAAATGGCAGGGATTTTGACAGTTTGCAGAATTCTTGGGTTGCTTTTATGGACCTTACCCCATCCTCTCAAGAACTAGTTCAAGCAACTCATAATGCCATTCCAACTGGCCAGAAAAGTTAATGTAAGTCTTGAACTTTTGAACAACTGGACTCTGTGTTTCTCGGAACTAATTGTTCTGTTGCCTATGGTATTCCTCCCTTCTGTGATAAATTGTACTTCTGCAGTAAATGTCCTAATGTACCTTTTTTATGCATGCTTTTTTTTTCTAATGGTACCGAATGCTGCATAAACTGCCTTAAACCCTTTCTATTAAGGAATGTCTTCTTCAGAATAATAGTTTCAAGTTGTACTTTCATGTTCTGCAACAGTTTATGGAAAGTCTGCATATCTAGTTCTGGGTAATCGACAGCTTTTACCCCTTCCACCTCTCTTCCCTTCTTCCTTCCCTGCACCGTGGCTCTTTTTGCTCTGACCAAACTTCAAGTCACTATTTTATCCCCCTTCCCCTGGCACTACTCTGAGTGGTCACTATTGTTGCCCTGATCCTTTCCGCCTCCCGCCCTCCAGCAATGGAGTACTCTGATGATCAGTTTGTGTCATGCTTGCTAGGTCTCAACCCGTTTTAACTTTTATACTGTCGTATTATTCACTTTCATGACTACTGGGGGCGATGTGAAGTACACAGTTAAGCTTGAAGATTAATATTTAGCTGCCACCATGTTAATGACACTCAGAACATTCGTGTTGTTACATGCAAAAAATCCCAGCCAAACTGAACAACATAGACTGGTAAAGTTCATTCATGAGGTCAGGTACCTGAAAGTTTGGTAAATATTAAGAAGAACAAAATAGAAAGGTCTACCAATAATTAATACAGATGCTCCTAAAAAAGAGAAGAGTGCAACAGGAGCTGTCCCACTTCCTTGCACCTCTCGCCTCCTCTGGAGCTGCTCCACCACCATGCTGAACGAGCTGAACTAGTCCATGTGGAAAAAAGGAGAGAATATTGTTTCTCTTGGTTCAGGTTGGCTAGAGTTCTATGCTTTGAAAGGAGAGGTACTGATTGGGAATACAGGACGCTGTGATTGATACATAGATACTGTTGGCAGATAAGGGCCTATGACCCACCCAGTCTGCCCATTTGAGCTTGTAAGTTCACTTTATGTTTTCCTAGAAGTCTGTTGCCCCTTATCCCTGACCTCCAGAATTCCCTTATGTCTATCCCATGCATTCTTAAATCTCGTGATTGTTTCTGCCCCCACTGCTTCCTCTGGCAGGATGTTCCACTTGTCCACCACCCGTTCTGTGAAGAAATTCTTCCTCAAATTTCCTCTGAATCACCCTCCCTCCAACTTCATCCCATGCCCTCTAGTCCTGGAACATCTTTTTTGCTGGAAAATAGTGCATTCCTGCACCCTGTTCCTCCCTGTAGGGTGCTTGTATGTCTCTATCATATCCCTTCTCTCCCTCCTCTCCTCCAGGGAGTACATATTCAAGTCCTTCAACCTGTCCTCATAGGACTTGTGATGCAATCCCTGTACCACCTTTGTTGCCCTCCTCTGAACCTTCTCTACTCTGTCTATGTTCTTACGTAGGTAAGGTCTCCAGAACTGTACACTTTACTCCAGGTGGGGCCTCACTAATGTCTTGTATAGTGGAATTATGACCTCCCTTTTCCTGCTGGTGATGCCCCTGCCTTTGCATCCCAGCATCCTCTTTGCTTTACCTGCTGCCTTGTTGCACTATTTCTCTACCTTGAGGTCATTAGAGATGATAGCCCCAAGGTCCCTTTCCTGCTTGGTGCATGCTATATCCTCACCCCCCAATTATATGTTGTTCCAGGGTTTTTGTGCCCCATATGCATTATCTTGTACTTCTTTGCATTGAATTTCAACTGCCAGACCCCTGACCATTGTTCAAGCTTCTGCAGGTCCCTTCTCATTCTGTCTACACCCTCTGGCATGCCCACTCTGTTACAGAGCTTTATGTCATCAGCGAACTGGGAAATTCTGCCTTCTAGGTCCTGTGCAATGTCACTGATGAAGACATTGAATAGAACCAGTCCCAGCACTGATCCCTCTGGTACCCCACTGGTCACACTTCCCTCTGTGGAGTGACAACCATTTACCACCACCCTCTGTGTCCTGCCACCTAGCCAATTACCTACCCACTGCACTACAGGTTCTGCCCTCTCCCATATTCCTCAGTTTGTTTAGTAGCCTTCTATGTGGCACAGTGTCAAAGGCCTTGCTGAAATCCAGATAGGTCACTTCCACTGCCCTCCCCTGATCCACCTCCCTTGTCACCCAGTCGAAAAATTCAATGAGGTTGGTCTGATATGACCTCCCCCCTGGTGAACTCATGATGCCTTGGGTCCTGCAGTCCGTTGGCAACCAGATGTTCCACCAATCTCTCCTTCAGTACTGCTTCCATGATCTTACCCACTACCGAGGTCAGGCTGACTGGTCTGTAGTTCCCCACTTCCTCTTTGTTCCTGCTTTTGTATAAGGGGACTACATCTGCTGTCCTCCAGTCTTTGGGTACCTCCCCTGTTTCCAGTATTTGGCTAAACAGCATTGCCAGATGTTCAGCCACCACCTGTCTTGATTCTTTTAGGACCCTGGGGTACAGCCTATCTGGCCCCATTGCTTTATCAACTCTTAATTCCTTCAAGATCCTTTAGGACCCTTTCCTGTATAAAGGGACTTGTGTCCATTTCTGCGCCATTCCCTTCCCTTGTACTCCCTTCAGGCCAATTGACTTCCTCTTCCTTAGTAAAGACTGAGAAGAAATACCTGTTCAGTATGTCATCTTTACTGTTGTCATCCTCCACATGGCCCCCATCCTCCCCCTTCAGTCTCACTATCCCTCCCTTTGAGTTTCTTTTTTCACTTATGTACCTGTAAAAGGTTTTGTTCCCTCTACCCACTGATTTTGCAATGTGATCTTCTGTCTGAGCTTTGACTTCCCTTACTGACCTCCCTGCCTTCCTTTGTTTCTCCTGGTACTTCTCCCTATCCCATTCTGCCTGTGTCTTTTTGTATTTCCTGAATGCAATCTTTTTGGCTTTCACTTTCTCTGCTACCTCCTTGGAAAGCCATAATGGCCTCCTCTTCCTTTTCCCCTTGCTAACCTGCTTAATGGCTTAATGCATAATTCTGTTGCTCTTGTAATCCCCGTTTTAAATATTGTTCACTGAGCACTGCTTCAGAAGGAAATTTAAAAGAAATGCAGCCATCTATTAGCTGTACGTGTGCTTTGTGAACACTTAGAGTCTGTGGAGTGGAGGATATATTAGAAGGAGTGGGAAGGAAATCTAGAGCAAGGAGAATAATCATCATTCTATTCAGAATTCTCTTTCATTGTGAGCATTGTAGCGCATAGGAGAGTATGACCTAATTTATTACTCGTATAAAAATCAGGTAGCCTTATATTTTTGATGACAGACAAAAGATGACATTGCCAAAAGCTGTATGCTTGACATTTGAAGCAGTCACACTTCTTAGCTCTTTCTTGACCATGTTTATATTTCTAGGTTGAGCAGTAATAAACACTGGTTCATGCAGTCATGAGCAAGCTCATAAGTGCAACCACTTAAAACTGTGAGCACACAACTTTTGTTAAAGCTCTCAAAAATACAGTACAGTAAACAATTGTAACAGTCATCTGATGAATCTCCCACAGCTGCGGCCTGTCTCTGATGTCAGCTATAGGGATTCTGGGATAGCTGATTTGGAAAAATGGCAAAGCAAGAGTCGGCATGATCAGACAGATACAATCTATAATAATACACTGCAGAAGAAGAAGCAGAAGAAGAAGAATCCGCATTTTTGTAGCAGTTTTCTTACACATTGTATCCCAAAGTGCTTTACAAGCAATGAAAGACTGGTAGTGGAGTGAGTGAATGTGTAGTGACAACCATTTCACACATCAACACCCACACACAGCCTTGGACAGTTGCATGAACTGGTTTTATGGGTATGGGAATTTTTGGCCTGGTACTGGGAAAAATCCCCAACTCTTGCTGCAGGCAGCATTGCTGCTTTCTGCAGTGAGGATGGAGGAGTCTAGAGAGGAGGACGGAGGCATGGATGTTTGTGAGGGGGAGCCTGCTGCTCTCCCCTCTCAATGCAGCATAGAACCTGTTGAGGAAATGTTTTTGGAAGTAGAAACAGCAGCTGACTTGCAGACTGAGAGAATGTCTGTGGCTCCAGTGGCAGACCAGAGCAGAGGTGATTTTTCTGTGAGAGTACTGCAGTCTCACACTGAGCGAGACCCACAAGTTGAACATTGTCCTGGGGACAGCACTGAGCACAGTAATCAGCAAATGGAAGATACTGCCCAGAGCCCAGTGATGGATGAGAAACATATAGACTGCACAGACAAGGAGTGGTCTGACTGGCAACTTAGCCAAAAATAAGTAGCCCTTTTGAAACTCTTGGAGGAGGAACCGGAGTGGTGTTTAATTCAGAAAAAAATATTGCGGGAGAAAAATAAACCCTCTCATGCACAAACAAGTGCCTCTGTCTCAAAACAGTCTGTAACCCACTTATAGTACCAAGTGACAACAGTGTTACTGACTGAGATGTCGGTGGTGTAAGTCAGCAGTCTATGCAGCAAATGCAGAGCTCTTCCTCTACTGTGCAAGGAACCCCGGAAGGGATTTTGGCAGGGTTGTCTGGTCTGTCAGGAAAAATGACTAAAAACTGATACTGTCAGAGTCAAGCTGCAGCAGCTGCAAATGGCACAAACTCATCTTCAAGGACTGCAGCTAGTACCGTATCAGTTGCTGGTGAGCAAGATTCTATAGCCAGCGAAATTATATTACTGAGCTCACAGGAAAAATCAGTGCAGCACTCGCCTAAACATGTTGTGGAAGCATTACAAAATGTGGGTTGGATACCTACTGCTGACAGGACAGAGTGGATTTCTCCAAGCCCTGTAAGTGCTGTAGAGATTCAAGAGACCTGTAAGCAAAAGCAGGTGTACGGGGCACAGCAGGGGCTCAGTTAGGAGCAGACTAATACTGGGATGCATGCTAAAAAAAAGCCTAGCAGCACAGTGTATGATATTTCGCTTCCTTCTAGTTTTGAGCTTTCAAATGCAGCTGACCCTCAATTGTTTAAGCACCTACCTGCAGGCCAGTCAACTGTTTTAATGCCCCCCCCCCATGAGTATGTTGGGCACAGCCGTTCTATCCACAGAAACAAAGTATAAATTGCTACATGAGAATATACCTGTCATACAGGTAGAGCTGTCAACGGGAACCAAACCTGCTGCACATTTAGAGGTAATTTACCAACACAAGTCTCTAAATGTGTTTTGAGAGACTGCCTACAGTTGCTGATGTCCCAGCACCCCTGAAAAGAATGTGTGCGTTTCTTGGGAAAACTCAGGAGGCTCAATTGCCTGTAGCTCAGATGGCTGAGAGCAAGACATGCTATGCCAAGGTCCTAGGTTCGAATTCCAGTAAGAACACACTTTGCATTTCTACAATTGGATTTTCTAAATTACCTGGCTGTGACTAAACTTGCATGGAGTGTGAGTATGATGAATGTAAAATGGGGACTTCAGACAACCGAGATGCTAGAGACCCTGGCCTTCAGAGAGACAGGCAGTGAATACAGCTCACTGAGAGCTGGCAAGTCTCACAGGGAAGACTGCAACTGAAGGCAGAGAGAGAGACAAATGGGCTATTCAGAACCAGCGTAAGAAAACAGAGAGCAGCAACAAGAGGAGGGGGAGATGGGAGTAAAACAAGACTTTTCAGGGAAACAGAAAGAGCAGAATCAAGAAGGAAGGAAAAGATACTACGATTTTTTTAAAGGGACTGCGGAACTGGCTAAACGACATAATGTGGTTAGACTGAAATATAAGGAGGGACTGGAGGAATTCCCAGATAGACACGTAGCTCAGACTTTATTGAAAGACATCATGTGTTTTTTGCTACTGAATTGTATGCCATGATACACACACCAGGGGATACTGACTTTGATGTTAGTTTTAAAACAGTGGAGAACCTTGAGAGATTTTGGGCTAAGTATCAACAACTAAAAGACACCCCTCTGTGGGCACCCTTTTATGCAATACCCTTAACTAGCTATGAAATAAAAACTGTGACAGTTATTTAAAAATGAAGGAATCAGCATTATTGACATTTTGTACTGGATAACGCAAAGGCGTTCTGTGATAGGAACAGCTAACCCTGTCATGGATTCAGAAAATATCTTCACTGGGGGCTAGTGGATTCTCTACATTATGGTGCCACAGGGATTATGCACCTACTGAATAGTTTCTACTTAGGCCATGATAGAAGAGTGCTTTTTTATCTAGGCCAACTAAAGACATGCTACAGGTGTGGATTGAAATCTCACCTGAGTAGTGCATGTGATAAGGTAATGTGTGGATTATGTTCTGAAATGGGACACAACAGTAATGATTGTACTAACAAAGCAAAGCAGTTTGTGCAGTGAGGAGGGCTATTCCTTCCGTTCTTGCCTGTGGACATCCTGCAATCGGGGGGATGAGATGGACTGGGTGGAGCAGGTCTTTTATGTCAATACTGTGCAAAAATCCTCCTGGGAAAACTCATAGAAAAACCCTTGGTCCGGCCACTCCATGAATATGGGTGTGGGCAGGACAGTAGTGCAGTGGGTAGGTAACTGGCTGGGTGGCAGGACACAGAGGGTGGTGGTAAATGGCTGTCACTCCACAGAGGGAAGAGTGACCATTGGGGTACCACAGGGATCAGTGCTGGGACCGGTCCTATTCAACATCTTCATTAGTGACATTGCGCAGGACCTAGAAGGCAGAATTTCCCTGTTCGCTGATGACACAAAGCTCTGTAACAGATTACCCCTTTGGGGTAACCCTTGCCTCACTGTTTGCGCACAGAGGTTCTTTGTCTTTTAAATAGTTTTTTATTTTAATGGGTTCACCACAATATATCCAAGGCACACTTGCCTTAAGGGTAACTGGTCTATTCCACTGGGGTGTCAAACAGACGAGGCATACTGATGAGTCCTGGTAGGATGAAACACGTGTCTATGTCTTCTGTTGGCACCCTTTGCAAACTGTGTGAGAGGCCTTTTGGCACCATGCAATTCTGCTTAAAGTTGGACCAGTATAACATTCTGTGGTGATTTGCATATGCAGCCCATGATGCTTTGCATTGTGGGGGCATGTGTGATTTAGTATTTTCTTGAAACTTGGCTTCCCAGCCAAATGCCCTTTGGGGTAACCCTTGCCTCAGTGTTTGCGCACAGAGGTTCTTTGTCTCTGTAACAGAGTAGACACACCAGAGGGTGTAGACAGAATGAGAAGGGACCTGCAGAAACCTGAAGAATGGTCAGGGGTTTGGCAGTTGAAATACAATGCAAAGAAGTGCAAGATAATGCATATGGGGCACAAAAACCCTGGCACAGTATATCAGTTGGGGGGTGAGGATATAGCGTGCACCAAGCAGGAAAGGGATCTTGGGGTTATCATCTCTGATGATCTTAAGGTAGGGAAACAGTGTGACAAGGCAGCAGGTAAAGCAATACGATGCTGGGATGCATAGGCAGGGGCATCACCAGCAGGAAAAGGGAGGTCATAATTCCACTATACAAGACACTAGTGAGGCCCCACCTGGAGTACGGTGTACAGTTCTGGAGACCTTACTTACGTATGGACATAGACAGGGTAGAGAAGGTTCGGAGGAGGGCAACAGAGATGGTACATGGATTGCATCACAAGTCCTATGAGGACAGGTTGAAGGAATTGAATATGTACTCCCTGGAGGAGAGGAGGGAGAAAGGGGGGATATGATAGAGACATACAAGTATCTTACAGGGAGGAACAGGGTGCAAGAATACACTATTTTTCAGTGAAAAAGATGTTCCAGGACTAGAGGGCATGGGATAAAGTTGGAGGGAGGACAATTCAGAAGAAACGTGAAGAAGAATTTCTTCATAGAACGGGTGGTGGACAAGTGGAACACCCTGCCAGAGGAAGTGGTGGGGGTTGAAACAATCACGGGATTTAGGAATGCATGGAATAGACATAAAGGAATTCTGGAGGTCAGGGTTAAGGGGCAACAGACTTCTAGGAAAACATAAAGTAAACTTACAAGCTCAAATGGGCAGACTGGGTGGGCTGTAGGCCCTTATCTTCTGACACTGTCTATGTATCTATGTAAGTCCCTGGACCCCACACCTGAATAATTCCCCAGGTGTACATCTTGACTGGGGTCTCAGGTGAATCTCAGTCTCTCCCCTCAGGGGTATCACCACAGGGGGAAAGCTGTGGGCCTCCCAGTACAGGAAGCCAAGGGGGGAATGCTGGGTGCGAGGTCCAGGCACTGAAGAGGTGGTACATCCTCTGCTTGAAACCAGGAGAAAAAAAAGTTAAAAATGAAAAGAAAAAGCCTCAGCTAGATGCTCTACTATGAGGCCGGCAAGAAGATCTCCACCTTCACATCCAGACTTCACCCCTATAAGGCAAGAGGAAAATCTAACACCTTCATCAGAGGCCCCTGACATCCCACAGCAAAAGTGATCCACTCAGGAGGTTACAGAATGACATGGGCACCAGGACACGGAATCTAGGAAAGAAGAGGCTAGTACAGTGATTCCAGATACCCTGATGGAAGAAGCAGTCATACAAGAACAAGACAACATCTCTGTGAAGGCAGAAACTGCAGAAATGTATTGACTGGTAATATTCAGAAAGACCTTTGAGTCGAAGACTCATTTACAAAGGTTCCACGTCATACATTAAGGTACAGGGCAACATTTGTTTAACTGAGATGACAGTACAGTATGGTACATATTAAGATACAATACATTACATTACAGTACATGACAGCCAAGGATTGATCTGTAAGATACAATACATTACATTACAGTTCATGGCAGTCAAAGATAGATCTGTAGGAGACATAAGGAATTATAGTAATTGATACGTATTTTAGCACAGCTACGTAGTTTCAGGAGTACTGTAACAGGCTGATAGTCAAATAGTGTTAAAGGGTGGATTTTGAGCTGGGCTGTGAAACAGTTTATGAGGTGTAGTACAAAATGCTGCAGGTCAGTGTCAGGGGCAATCACATACGTTAGAGTCCTGGAGGTGCTCCCTTCATCTTGATTTAAAGGGACCTAGCCTTGTTTCATTGGCTATTTGGATGGGGAGAGAGAGTTACTTCAACGAGGGGCTTGGTAGCTGAAGGAGCTTTGAAATTGGGAGGTACGAGGGCGGGGTACCCATTGTAATGGCTTGTTCGAGTATCGTGTGGATCTGATTGGTGAGGCAAATAATAGTGGAGAGAGTGGGAGGGGTGAGACCTAAGAGTATCTTCTTTGTCATTAGGCTGCTGTCTAAGTTTAGCCAATTTGTGGAGTTGTAGAGTGAACAGGTGTGTATAAATCGGTCACATCCGAGGATGAGACGGCAGGCTTTGTTTAGCACAAGGCGGAGTCTGTTTAGTGCGGAGGGTGGTGCTGCACTGTATATGGTAATAACATAGTCAAGGAGGGAGAGGACAGAGGAATTGATGGTGAGCCGTAGTGCCTCGGGAGTGAGGCAATGTTTATACTGATAGAGTACTCCTAGTCTCGGGTTTAGGGCAGAGGCAAGGTGGAGAATGTGTTGTTTATAATTGAGGGCTGGGTCTAGAGTGATGCCTAGGTATTTAAAGTTGCTAACTTGTTCAAGAGGGGTGTAGCTGATAGTAAGAAGTGGGGGACAGAGGCTCTTGTGGGGGTCCTGTGGGTGTGAGAAGATCATGAGTTTTGTTTTCTTGTAGTTGATTATTAATGCCCCTGCCTTCAACACCAGATACTCGAGCTTTCAGCAGGGTTACCAGAAGGTTAGCCTTAACTAACCCAGAAATAAAGCTTCCACAACTGAACAGATAGTGCATGACAATCTTTTTGCGATTTTAAGTAAACAAGGTATGGGAGGGGGCACAGAAGACTCAGATGTGTCTTCAGTTCAATCATCTCAGCCAGACCCCTCATCTGAAGTGGAAGACATGAATATGGAACAGGGATTTATATCTTTTCCAAAAAACCAAACCCAAAATCAACATGTCAGATGGCAGGGAGGAAAGGGAGAGGGAAGAAATCTGAATCATGATGTTTGGGGTTACTGTCTTATGGCTTTTCTTCTGCCTTATGAGTCACTTACAAGAAACCACTTTTACTGTGGCCACCCTGAATACTAATATTATATTTGACAATAAGAAATAGCTGACCACATTGACTCTCCTGCATAACTTCCAATATGATATTATATTTCCTGCATGGGATCATTATGTTTTTTTTTTTAATCACATCCCTATTTAAGCACTCTTCTGTGTCGCCTACCGGCAGGGGCATCCAGCCACTGGCCCTGCTCATGGGGAGAGCAGCAGGCTCACTCGCATGATGGGGGTGTCTGGCATGGCTGGGACCGATCTGCTGGAGGGCTCCCCTGTCCCTTACCAGCTGGACTGGTGCCACACCCCCCAAGCATGATTCCACAACAGTCTTTGCCGCACTGCAGGGTGCGGCCATCAAGCTGCTTGGTCGCGCCCAGCCCTTTTCCACTTTTCTATCCAATGGGAGCACGGATGTGTAATGATGTCCATGCACAGCAGTGCAGATGTCAGCCTTGGTCCCTCCTCTTAGACACGCGTGCATCTTGCTGTGCCACCGGGCATCCCCAGGGACCACTAGAGAGCAACGTGAGTCCCACCCTATTCCCCTGGACTGGGAGAGCTGTCGTTGGATGCTCAATCCTAGTCCTCCCCTGCTGCCCTCGACAGCCAGGGCTCGTTACCAAACCTGGGTCGCTAGTGTAGAGCGAGGTGTGGCGTCCAGCACTTCAAACCTCAGCGCCACCGGGCCAGCTGGGATCATCATGTTGTGGCTGAAACTGCGCATACAACAATGCTGCACATAAAACAGCATATGGCAAAATAAGGTCGGGACACAACGCTGACCTCACCACCATAGTGCACACCATTGGCAGCAATGCCCAAATCTGTGTTTATGTGGTGGCTCTGCCCCCCCGATGTGGGGAGCTTCACCCCCCCACACCCCCCAACTAAATTAACCAACTCCAAGGGGGGTGTGGACCGAGAGACAAAAGGTAAATTCTGGAGTGGGGTGCTTAGTTTTTTTTTTAACCTAAAAAAAAAAGAACTATCGGGAAACCGGAAATCAAACCCCAGTCCCAAGGTCTCCACTACATCAGGTGTTTGTGCCTTAGTCACTCCACCAGAAGAACAGCTCAACCATGCACAGCACTTCTGGTGTATTTACTTCTTCCTCCAGTTCCTATTGTGCAACAGGAGTAGCGTCAGTTTCCTAACACTATTATACCCCTGTCGCTGTACTGCATTCTGTGTGGTTATTCATGTGCTATTTCAGTAGTGCTATATTCACCCGGTACCTATATTTCCTCCAAGACACTAGACCACATTCTTTGACTGACATAAATAGAATCAAAAAGGTATGGCAGCGGGACCCTCATTTTGATCCACAGGAGAAGATAAATGCTCTGGATTAAGTATACTCTTTTCTTCTTCTAATGTGAAGGTTACCAAATTAATAGATGCAGTCCGGGGAAAGGCTATAATTATGGATGTGGTATTTCATAATCTGGAACTAAGATTAATTAATGTATATGCTCCTCAAGTTGACTAGTAGGATTTAAATTTTTTAAATCACTCAGCCTTTTCTATATACTTCAAAAGGAGTAATTTTGGGTGGGGACTTTATTGTAAACCTGTTGGTGACTACGTGGCCTTTGTTACAGCAAAACAAATGTTTTATGATGCCTCTTTTGTGTCTCACATGGTCACCTCAGCATCACTAGTAGATGCTTCTAAAGCCAGTCATAATAATGAATAATGTACATTTTTTAAGGGAAACTTAGCAACATGGATTGATTTTTTGTTCATCTCACCTTGGCTACAAGCTAACTCTGCACTGGTGGTCCCAGTAGAAATCTCTGACCATGCTCTGGTGTGTTTAACTTTCAGGGCTGCATCGGTGCGAAGCTCTGAGCGAGGTGCATGGAGGTTTAATACCTCACTTCTAGATGATGCAGTGTTGAAAACCAAAATTCAGCAGTTTCTTTTAAACAAGGAGACTTTAATAGAGATGTACAATTCTTTGGTAGAATGGTGGGTAGATTTTAAGAAGGATCTTCAAGAGTTTTAGAAAAAAATGGGCAAAGAACCAACAAAATAAAACCTATTTTAAATATCTGGACTTACATTTTCAACTTTACAAATGTTTGAATTTGGCAGTAGAATCAGGGTTAGACTATTCTAGGCAAATTTCTTGTCTTAGCTGGCCCACTGATGTAGCAGTAGCACTACTGCTTACGTCGCCAGTGAGCCAAGGTCAGGAGTGACATTTGGAGTCAGAAAGTCAGCTGGAGTGGGGGGGCAGGAGGATCAAGCATCACAAGGACTGCTCTCCTCCTCCAGGAAGGGAAAGGATCAGAGGCTGGTGTTAGTCTGGCCCCTAGCGGTAGCTGTGGGTTGGCACAATGACACTGCACAATGGGGGGGGGGAGCGAGGTGGGGCAGACATCCAGTATGCTGTGCATGTGAGCGTGTGCCACACTGCCATTGGTGTCATTGCATGCCACTTTCTCCACACCGGGGAGAAAAAATGGAAACTGGCCAGTGGTGGGGCAGGATGACACCAACCCCTCACAGGCTCTGTACCCAGGCTACAGGGCCCTCTCATGGACACTAGGTCCTGACCATCAGCAGGTGGGAGCCACCGATCTCTGCCATGGGGGGCAAGTTGTGGGGGCAGACCAGGATGGAGGTAAGTCCCTGGAACACCAGGTGATGGAGCTGGGGTGGGGGTCAGTGGAAGGAGCAGCCCACCCTGGTAAGAGGGATACAAAAACATTTCTTGTCTTAAACAACAGATGGGAAAATTTCAATATCAACGTATGACAACTTTGATTGAAGAACAAATGTTTGTGACTCAAGGGAGGTCCAGAAGGGTCAACCCTTTTGAAAAATGCCAAGATAAGGTGCAACATAGAGTTATAACATCCTTGGTAGATGGGAAAGGTCAGATATGTAGCAGAAAGAGGAACTTTTACAGTGAAGCATGCCAGGATGAAGCACAGTCTCACAGGTTTACTGCATGACAAAAGGGATTAACTCCCACTGAAATTGCATTGTTTGCTGCAGTAACTCTACTGCAGAATTTTGCAGAGTTGGGCTTCATCCTGGTAGGCTTCACTGTACATATTGAAGGCGACTATATCAAGTGAAGATTTGGGAATACAGAAGTTTCTAGTACCCAGATTCCTTTTTTTTAAGTGCAGATTCCAGCCATCTCATAGGAGCTTCAGAGTAAATTGCAAAAGGACGTCACTAAAGATGAAGTGGTTGGAGCTATTAAATCTTTACAGAATGCAATAGCCCCTAGGGAGGATCGTGTGCCAGGAGACCTTTATAAATTGTACCAGAGGAATTTGGAGACATTTTAGTTCCAGCCTTCAGAGAATTATTTCAGGGTGTTGCTGGGGTCTTTGCCAGCTCACAGGACTTAATGTTCTTTATACATAAAAGTGGGGATAAACAAAACATAAATAATGGGGGATCACTTACACTTTTGAAAATGAACATTACAATTTTAACTAAGATTTTGAGTAAAAGACTGGGTTTATCAGCTACTACTATAATACTTCCTTTCCTAACATGTGCAGTACCAGGAAGAAAAATAAGTAATAATTTAACTGCTGAGAGGAGCTTTTGGAAGTGGTCAACAGGGAACAGCAGAATGCCTTCTCCTTTCACTGGATCAGGGGAAAGCTTTTGATAAAGTACAGCAAATGTTTCTTTTTCAAGTCCTTACTGAATATGGGATTCCTCAGAGGTTTTGGGACTTTGTTAAAGTTCTCTATACTAATGCAAGTGTAATCTCTTTAGTGAATGGGACTCCTGGGAGAACACATAGCTTGACTAGTGGAGTTAGGAAGGTTGTTCTTTAAGCCCCATTTTGTATGCAAGAAATAATACTCAACATGGTGGGTGGTATTTGGCAACACTGGGCAGCCCAGGGGGATAATTGTGCTGTTTGTTGGAGGGTCTTATAGCCCCTGGAAGGTCCAGTATTGCCCATATTGCCCACCCTGGAGGGTACTATTGCACTTAGACAATGGACTACATGTGTCATTTTTTTATAGGATTAAAAAAAACTTAAGTAATGCTGTAAAACATGACTACAATTGAATTTTTTGTCCTTTTTGGTAAAGTAGTCCATCTACTACTGGCAACAGTTCCTCTTCTAGTCATCAGTAGGTGGAGCTGTTAGGTATCATTACAATGCTGAATCACTGTCTACCCTGCATCATTTTTTTCTCCTCTTTTTTGTTTGTTTACACTTTCCCATTTCTTGCTGCCTGCCCTGAAGACCAGGACCGAGTCAGTGTGAAGAGTATTTCCTGTATACTGCTGCAGTGGGTGTAGCCCTGCAGCCGTTTTACTAAGAGTGTAGAGAAAAGGAGCTCTCTAGATACCCAACAGACTAGATAATATTGTGGGTTTTGTAGACTCACTGCGCTAATTGAATTGAGCTGAGCAGTCTTGAAAGCAGTATTTAGCTCATAAACATGTCGACTTAATCAGCCTTTCAACTGTAAATGAAATTGATATCTCCCTCTCTTTCTAATGTTTTCCTCTTGCCTGTGTTGTACTGAGATGCACAGAATAGGTGATTTCATAGGAGAGCTTCTAAAAAAGGTTTCATTCTATACATGATTGCCAAAGTTTCAGATTAATAATTAGCTGGAAGCACAGCACTAGAGATAAGATGTGGCAGCCTGAAGGTGAAAAGCCACAAAAGGAATGCTATGCAGATATACAAGACCATAAAGCATCCTAGTGTGGAAGTCTGTAAGACTAGAGAATCTGAAAGACATGCTTCAATTGCATTTTCAGTGTGCTGGCGCTGTGTACACGTTTCTGTCTGTAACTACTGTTATGTGTTCATTTGTCAGTATTATTTGTGAATATTCAAGTTTTCACTATTTAAACATGTTCTGTCTATAACTTTGTGTTGCACTGAAAACATAATATCTGATCTATATGGTTTTCTCTCTTCCATTAAAGAGCTAGTGTACTGCCTAAAACTATTAGAATTTAAAAGCAGCCAACCATTACCTTTTATATCTGAGGTACTTTTTCTTTTCCCTTTGTTTAATTAGAAGATTGTTTACCTGATGTTAGAAAATGGGCAAAAAAATCCTCAGACTCTGATTGGCTGATAGACTTGCCAAGGTGGGCATCTATCAGACAACAGAGCCCGGGTTTTAAAAGTACCGGTGGCAAGAACCGCACCACAAATATTAAAGTGCAATAGAATTTTCAAAAGTATCACACCACCATTTTGTTTTGTGTTAGGGTAACCAATATTTACACAGCAGTCCATATAGAAATCCCCCCCCACCGTACCAAAAATAATCTGGAATTAATAAAAGAAGAGTTGAACACAAAGTTACATGGCAAAAAGTGATAACATCCACAAAAACTCCTGATGTAGGCAGGTTGATCTCTCACTCAGTAAAGCCAGCCGCTAAAGTACACACCTCAAGCCATCAGCAGGCATCTATTAACAGGCAAGACAACCAGGCAGAGTCCTGTAGGTGCCGTACGGCTGGCAGTCATGTAACAACAACCCACACATGTGCAAATGAAGCGATCTTGACCATACGACAGCAGCAACAGATGAAAGTGTCAGTAAAAAGCATAAATGAATCTACTGTTTAAATAAAATGTTTGCTGGTGGTAGACATTACCACAATGGTTCTGTACCTCATGAGCAGCTCCACAGCTCGTCTGTCCTGCCTTCAGTACCACGTGTCTTCCTGCTGCTAACCACAATACCTGTGGCACAATCCCATCTACCTAAGCACATTTCTTAACTGTTGGCATATACAGGCATCATTTTTCTAGCATCACAAGTGTAAATAAAAAATTTAAACTGAAGAGACTATTTTCCAGCACTCACCAGTTATACTGCTCGCAGCCCCCACCAACCCTGCTAGCAAGAATGTAAACGTACCTTTTCTTGCTTTTTGTTTCCTTATTTCTCCTGCATTTGCTTAATCTGTCTTTTGATCTTTGATCTGTTGGGGAAACCTACATATTTCATATTAATGTTACAAACTACAGCTGCCCCCCTTTGCTAAAGCCATCACACTATGTGATCACAGTGATGGACCTCGCTCCCCCACCCGACAGAACCTTAGCTTCACAGCAGTCACTCTTACTTGTAAGCACATAAGTTTCATAAAATGAAAGAACAGTCACAAAAGCAGAGATACAGTGTGTACCTTTTTTTCAGTCACACTTTCCTTTTTTCCTCCCAGCTCGATCAAGTTCCTTGGTAACTCCATGGTGCTACTGCCGGCCCCTAACCTTTGCAACTCAAACCTGGAAGCTACAATATTACAGAGCAAATGTCTTGAATGAAGTAATAAATAAAAAAAAATGCGTTTTGGCAATTTTAAGTGCGTGTGTGTGTGTGTGTGTGTGTGTGTGTGGACACCATGGCAACCACCTCCAAAGTCAATAATTTTAATGCAGGCGGAAGAACAATTTTATTACAAAACTTACATTAAACTAATTTTTTATTAACATATTTTTATTAAACTTATTTTTTTTTTTACAGTACCCATTTTCTAAGTCTGGTATACAGTCTGCCCACTGAGTGGGCTAATTAGATAAGGCCACAAGCCCAAAGGGTGAGTGGCTTTCTTAGTTAATTAGTCCCCCAAGATGGGTATATATGGCCTCGTGTGCCACATATAGTTTTATGTAATAAATGTGTGTGTGTGTGTGTGTGCGTGTGTGTGTGTAACCATAGCAACCACCTCCCAAGAATGCAGCGGAGGAACTATTTTATTAAAAATCTTACTTTAAATACATTTTTCTTCAACATTTTTCGTATTAAACTTATTTTTTTGACTGCCCATTTTCTAAGCGCAATAATACCCTCCAGGGTAGGCGGTATTGTGCTATACCGGACCTTCAGGAGCTATAAGGCCCTCCGCCTGCAGCGTCAGGCCTCATTACGCCCCTGGGCGGTCCGGTATAGCACAATACCGCCCACCCTGTTGGGTATTATTGCTTACTTAGTAGGTGTGATGTGTGGAACAGCTCTTAGCCTGGCAGCTGCCATATCTTGATCTACTGCCCCACCCCACACTATAGTAGCAGCCACAGACACTGCCAGCTATTTCCTGAAATTTCTGTGATATTTCCAGAAATACCTCATGCTTTCTCCATTTCCACAGTAGGGGCAGCAGAGAGAAACTCTTTAGAGATTTTGCGAAATATCTGGAAATAGCTGGCAATGTCTGTGGCTACTGCTGTGCATCATCAGCACTGTGATCTCACTGGCTGTGACATCTCTACTACTTTGGAACAGCAAGTGAGTGACTACCAGGGCATTCACCTGTGATGTCACTGTCAGTGAGATCATGATGCTGATGATGTAGTGTGGGGCAGTACAGTTAGATATGTCAACTGCCAGGCTAAAAGCTGTTCCACACGTCTGGCACAATAATATTACATGGAAGAATTTCTGATGAAAAAAAGGAAAAAGAAAAAATACTTCAGAAATAAAAAGTTACAACTGACTACTACTTAAAATGTGTATTATTTCCCTGTCTGCCTGTTTTGGCTCCACTAGCTCTTTAATGCCATGTAACTGTAACTCTGCTATGTATTTCTTTCATATTACCATCAAGACACAGTCTACATAAAACTTATTTTATTATCATACTTGCACCGATCCTGCACTTCTTTGCATTGAATCCCAGCTGCCATTCTTCAGAACTTTCTCCAGTTTTTCAGGTTTACCCTCATTCTTTCAACCCCCCTGGCATGTCAACTTATGGCACACCTTTGTATCATCTGCAAAGAGGCATACCTTTCCTTCCAGTCCCTCTGCAATGTACCCAATAAAGTCCAGATAGGCCACATCCACTGCACCTCACTGGTCCTCTACCTTAGTTACCCAGTCATGCCACAGATTAGTACAATGAGTTAGTGCAAAACACAGTGTGTATCATAAATAATGTAAAAGTAAGGGTTAGATGTATCTTAACAATAACCCATGACAGAGTGTGGGGTTATAGGCATTTAATCCTCACCTCAGGTGCATTGTGAGGCATGAGACCGCAGGCTGAGTGTCCTCACAGTGCCTGAGGTGTGGATTATATCCCTATAACCCCATACCCTGAAGTGGTCATTGTGCTTATAACATGGGTTCTATGTAAAACACAGGAAAATGCACTGAAAGGGGGTGTTTCCCCCTCTTGAAATACTAAAAAAGGTACAGTATCCTGCAACCTTGAAAAATAGTCTAGAACAAAGGCTGTGTATCTTATTATTTTTATGCACATATAAATGTCACAGATACACTACAGAGAGTATTTGTGACATGCGTTGAGTGTAACATAGTGTGTGACACTTCACATGGCTACTACTGAACTGTGCCCCCCCACACACACAAAAGGAGTGTAATGACAACTGTGCAGGGCTTCACAATAGTGGCCAGCTATGACTCTGCAGCACATCTTGCTCCTTGCAGCCTGACACACAGTCTGTCCAATGTCACATGGATGCAGATCACCACTGAGAGTGGTGCTGCTGCTGTTTCACCCCCCCCACACACACACACAGAACTCAGCAACTGCTACAGTTCTCAGAGTGTGTGTGTGTGTGTGTGTGTGTGTGTGTGTCTCTCTCTCTCTCTCTGTCTGTCCCCTGCACTGTGAGTAGTGCATTTCCAAATTCACAGCCAGCAACACTGACAGAGACAGAGTGCCCCCATTACAAGGACATTGCAGCAGCACATAAGTGTGCTCGTTGGTGTCTCTATCACAACCAGACAGAGAGGAACTCTATACCAGGAACTCCACCACCTCCCTGTCTGTGTCTCTGAGCTGCGTGTTATGCTGCTTCCTCATCATTGCCACAACTGAGCACTCCCGATCTGTCACTCACTCTGTCACTGCTCAGTATTCTGGTTTCTCCCACTGTCTCTCTCTCTCGCTCTCTCTTGAACTGCACAATCTGTCTGTGTGCACAAGCTCTGTCTGTCTTACTGAACCATGCACTGTGCTCCTGTACTAACAGGACTGCTGAGAAACAGAGGGGAAAGAAACAGCTGCTTGTAATGAGAGCGGCAAGCAGCCACGGTTCTTCATTTATGTACAGAGCTGCTATTGGCATCTCCAAGGAGAATGGACAGCACACTGTGTATCGTGGGAGCAGGGGTTGGGGAGGAGGAGTTGGGTTCCGGACAGCTTGATGTAAGCTATGTCAGCTGTCTGTCACTTGCTTCCGGGTACACTGTCTTGTTGGGGGGCTGCGGGACTGTCACCGTGGAGCACAATGTACTCCATCTCTGCTGTACCTCCATGTGTATATTCCTCTCTCACCCCTGTCTCTCTCTCTCTGACATGAGAGCAGCTCTGAAGTGTATGGGTGGACTGGTCGGGACAGTTTAAACAGGATCACGCTCTAGCAGCTGCTGAACACTGCCTCCTGGTCACAGTCAAACCTGACCATACCACATATGTCTGAGCCCTGTCAAACTGCTGCATGTCACTCAAGCTACACACACTGACAGTCAGAGAGAGAGAGAGAGAGAGAGAGAGACAGCAATAGTATAGTTCAGCAATGCTGAATTAAATGTCAGGGTGTGACTTTGCAGTCAGTCTCTCTGTCTCTCACTGTCACCGGCTGCTTTTTGCCTTTCACTTCTGCAACATCTAATGAGTGCCGACTCTGCACAGGGATATGTCTTGGGGAGCTTCACAGCAACCGTGGATTAAATAGTGAATTTAATCCATGGTCAGGTGATGCTCTTTACTCAGTTAGGTTGCCTGCTTTTCTAAACTCATGTTCACTGACCTACGCAGCCAGTATAGTGTTATGCTTGTGCAACTGTGTTAGTTTGGTTTTGGTCATTCACACTCTCTATTCCAGAGGAATTACCACCCTGTTAGGGTACGAATGCAAGGAACCCTTGGAGAGGGTTCCACCCCTAGAGGTGCCACAGGATGGAAACATAGAAACATAGAATCTGACGGCAGATAAGGACCGCTTGGCCCACCCAGGATGATTCCCGTGGCTAAAGGTACCTTAGGAGCCCCCTTAAAGAGAGAGTGCTGCCACTGGAGGAGGAGGGGAGGATGGTGGGGCAAGGAAAGAATGCTTTACAATGTGGCTGAGAGGAACTGCTTATATAGCTCAGGAAGTAGGAATAGCTGGCTGCTTGGCCACTAAACTCCAGGCAAAGCCTTTCCAATTCACTGACCTATGCAGCCAGTATAGAGTTATGCTTGTGCAACTGTGTTAGTTTGGTTTTGGCTGTTCACACTCTCTATTACAGAGGACTTACTACCCTGTAGAGGTACAAAGACAAGGAACCCTCGAAAAGGGTTCCACCCCTACAGGTGCAAAGGGATGATTCTGATGGCTAAAGGTACCTTAGGAATCCCCAAAATAAATGTAGTATCATCCCCAAAAAGGAGGCAACACGAAGCATATGAGCAAGCAGTAACTGTAACGTAGGAGCAGTAACTGTAATGTAGTAGTGGAGAAGCATAGGCAGTTTGATAATGCAATGAGATGCTCAGTTGGATAATGTAATGAATACCCAGGCTTGCGTAGCATGATACTGATGGTTTGGGTTGAGATTAGGGGATCTCCTAAGGAGAGAGGGAACAGCAGGACATCCTCCACCTCCGTCCAACAGCAGAACCTACCTAAAGAAACTAGGAGAAACAACTATGCTGACTAAGAGTTATGACCTGAGGCAATGAAGGAGAGAAAAAAACCCTATGAGGAGGAACTCTCTGGGGATCCAAGACCTAGGTTGTCTTCCCTCCAGGCTTGTGATAGTTTAGTTAGTGATGGCTCTGCAGCTGCAATTTGGAAAACCCAATTAAGGGAAGGTGGAAAATATTCCAATTTGGAGGAAGGCTCTCACTCAAACCCTCTAGCGGGAACGCCGTGGAAGGTTACGAGAAAACTCTGCAACAATATGTGCATCCAAGGTGCAGGAGGAGAGCAACAACTGCTGAGGCATTCACCTGGCCTATCCACCCTAAATTAAACCAGGTGAACCAGAGGCAGTCGTAGGGAGAATGCGGTGAAGGTGCCTCACTAGGGAAACCACTAAAGTCAATGGAAAACCATTATAGCGGAACACTACAGCCAAAGGAGGTAACTTTTTCCACCCTTCACCGCTAGTCTTAAATTCTACACCAGAAGCTGCTGTCATGTAGCAGGCAGCTAAAGCCAAGCCTGGGGTGAGAACATTCCCAGCTATGGGCCAGGTGAGAAGGATCCCGCCCCATTCTGGACATGCTCGAGATGTGGACTAAATGCAGAGTGAGACCGTCGGCTGCAGGAACCCTGTGCCAGAATAGAATGGCTGGCATGCCCCAGAAATTGATTGAGAGCTGAAAAACTGGTGAGCTGAATGAGCACAGCATGCTGAGATCATAATGAGCATTGAGCGCTGAGATCTTGCAAGGTCGAATGCAGATTGCGTGCAGCAGAATCCCAGAGGCTGAAGCTGAGGGATGGCAGTAGGCATGAAGTAATGGTTTGCATAAGCAAGGAGCAATCGTTACGTAAACAAGTGTGGACCTGCACGTAGGTCAGTAAGCAGTAGTAGTGATAGGTGGACCTGCACGGAGGTCTGCATAATGTACTGTATAGCATTAACAGCACTAAATTGGGGGCAAACCAGTCAGACATGCAGAGCCAAATCAAGGTGACAAATACTCTGAGGATTTTTCGGCAGCAAGGTGATTTTTAATATCAAAGCTATATTAACAGCCTCAGCAGGAGCTTAGTTGGCTGACCTCAGAGATGTAACTGCAATAAAACAGGGAGACAATGCTTTGAAAGCAGGTGTAGCCAGGCAGTGCAATGAAGCTGCAAGTAGAATGAGAGCAGAAATGAGCAGCACAGCTAGGGTTAGAGTAAACTGTGTCAGGTGAAAATAATTGAGTACGCAACATAGAGCAGCTATGGCTGAACTGAAACACACAGATAATGACTGCAGTTGCATTGCAGTAGTTTGAGTGTGGTGAACACAGTATAAAAACCCAAGCACTGGGTACAATAGTAATTAAAGTAAACAGCAACAGTGGCTACAGTTGTAGGTAACTGAAAGCAGTAGCAGGAGCTCTGAGTAGCAGTATCCTAGAAGCTTAGAAACAAAGTCCCCCCCCCAAAAAAGGAAGGAAGTACACACAGCCAAAGGCAAAATACAAACCAGAAGCAGGAAAATAAACACAGAAGCCCAGCAGAGACAAGCAGGAGCAGCAAAGGGAGTAGGGGGGCAAGCCCCAGCCAGCCAGGGAGGCCGAAGCGGTTCAGAGGACAAACCAACAGAGCCTTTGGCTGCAAAGAAAAAATACTTCACAATGAGGCTGAGAGGAACTGCTTATATAGCTCAGGAAGTGGGAGTGGCTGTTGCTTGGCCACTGAACTCCAGGCAAAGCCTTACCAATTATAAAAATAAATAAATTCAATACAAAGCAGTGTGTGTGTGTGTGCATGTATGAATGCTTTGTGCATGCAGACAGTGCACTGCTATGCTATACTGGAATGTATACATATACAGTATGTGTATATGTATTAGTCTGTGTGTGTATCACAGCAATTAGAAAGTGCAGTTAGGTGGCTCAGTGGTAAGTACAAAAATTATTAATCTACATTCCTCCACTATCTAGATCAGTTTCAGCCTTATGCATGTCATTACTGATTTAAATGAGGTGTCTAGTGGCAACCCCACCACCCTCCGATGTCCATTGGAGCCTGAACAGAAGAAAAGGATCCCTCAATATATTTTTTTAATCTGTAAACATGTGTGTAGACAGTGCACTGCTGTGTTACAGTATACTGGAATATATATGCATATACGTGTATATGTAATAGTCAATGTGTGTATCACAACAATTAGAAAGTGCAGTTAGGTGGCTCAGTGGTTAGTGCAAAAATTGCTAGTCTACATCCCACCACTCTCTAGTTCAGTTTCAGCCTTATGCATGTCATTGCTGATTTAAATGAGGTGTCTAGTGGCAGCCCAACACCCTCTGATATCCCTCAGAGCCTGAAAAGAAGAAAATGGTCCCTTGATGTCTTTTTTTTAATCTGTAAAAATGTGTGTAGACAGTGCACTGCTATGTTACACTGGAATATATATATATATATATATATATATATATATATATATACACAGTATATGCATATATGTGTATATGTATTAGTCAGTGTGTTGTACCACAACAATAAGAAAGTGCAGTTAAGTGGCTCAGTGGGTAGTACAAAAATTGCTAGTTTACACATTTCTCACTCACCACAATACCATTATTTTGCAACTGTATTGGCTCTTGCTAGAATTTGTTTTTTCTGGTCCCTGCTACTAGCTTTGAGGTACAGAATTGTATGTGGTTTCCATGGAGAACTTCTGATCCCTGCTGCCTATCTTGGGGATTGGAAGCACCTGCTTTTTTTTTCAGTTTCCCAGTCATTGCTGTGTGGCCTGAGGACCAGGGCTGAGTCATTTCTGTTTTTTTTTGTTGTGGGTTCCTGGTAATTGCTGGCAGCTCTAGAGGACTGGGAGTGAGAAGAGGAGCATCGGGTGGAAGATCAAGTCATGCAGGTACAGAGCAGGAGGAGCCACAAAAGAGAACAGAACTGCCAATGGAGAATGTATAATACTGTGAACTGTCATGCATCAAACAGGTACTATTGCTTTTCCCCTCTGTAAGATGGTAAATAACCAAGTGGGCTATTGGGGAGCAGGGACACAGGCAGCAAACTACTGATCAGTTATATGGAAATTCTTAGTTGCTTTGAACCATTGCTGCTGGTCTGCTTTCTGCATGCCACTTCTATCTTGGTGTTTTTTCCCCCAATGGACTGAAATTCTTTTTAACAATTCAGGCTGGATTTTGGGGATGGGGCTGTGGAGTTGTGGGCAGAATTGTGCATGTGTGTCTGTGTGTGCATAGTCAGTCTTTCATCTTGCTTACCGATGGGAAAAAATGGCAGCTACTGAACTCTAAAATTTGAACTGGCACAGGGATACCAGTTTTTCAGTGAGGTATGGCAGGTTGGCACCTTTATTTCCTGGGCATCTATTGAAAGTTAATGTACCCTCCTGGCAGGGGTACCAGACAATCAGAGCCCAGGAAATAAAATTCCAATTTTCTAGATTTTTTGTATAGACCCAGTGTTAAGATACATAGAACAAGATTAAAAATTACACCAGTTTTGGTGGATACTTATGGTTAAAGAACCAGTGGATGGGAATAGGGCATTGCATCATGTTCAAGGGTACAGCAGGGTACCAGGAACAACACTGAATAAAACAAACAATTAAAGGGATCTGGATCAATAAGAATATTAACACCACTGTATCAGACATCAAGCGACTACAAAGAATTGAGGAAGCCATTCAAATTGTAGGTGTATGGTTTGGGGGTCCTGGGCTAGCTCTGTATAATTGGAGGAAAAAATTAGATATAGCAGAACCTAAAGTAACTAAGTGATGTGGGGGGATAATGTCAAAGAAGAAAAAAGTCTGTATGGTAAAAACTTTTCCAATTTCAGTTTTTCTGTATCTTAATTTTGAATAACCTCCACCGGTTTCAATGGAGACAAAGTTGTATATTGTATTTTTTCATTTATTATGGGGTAGCTGATTAGATCCAGTTAAAAGGGATTACTTAAAGGGATATGAAAGAAGGTGGACTTTCAGTGATTAACCTGATAGTATTCTTTTTGTGTGTTTTTTTTTTCCATTTTAATATTAGACCATCACTGCAAGGTACTAGGACTTGGGGTATGTCATTATTTCAGCACAATTGTGAGCCTTTACTTATGGATTGGTCGCCTGCTAAATTAAATAAAGTAACAGGTAAAAATAAATTGGAGATTGGTTATATTCAGGACAGTTTCAGAAAAATTAAACAATGGTGCCTTGGGAACGGTATTATGCTTACCAACTCAGGCAGACAGCATTATAAGAAGGCAATTACAGAATGCATTTGTTTGTCTCTAGTTTTTTACTTGTAATTGGAGAATATCAGAAAACAATCATAGGAGAACAATTGGTAGATGCATGACTTGTAAAGAAAATGTGGGATATTACATGGCTTAGTGCACATGGCAGACTCAATATTAAAGGGAATGCGAAGCATAAGCAGAGGGAAGAGAGATATTGCATCCGGCAGGATTGCATACTCAAGGAAGAGAGCATGGTACACCTGTTTTTTTCAGTGCAGCTATATCTTCACTTTCTGGAAAATATTAGCACCTCAATGGAAGATTCCAGAATTTGAAAAAATGTCTTACGAAGTGCTTATGTTAGGAGACAGAACAAGTCTGTGGTATTTTTTTCATAAACGTACTATGAGCCTTGTGTGTGCCTGTTTCAAATGGGGGATCTGGAAATCCACATGTTGGTATACATTTCAGAATGAAAGTATCATTTTGATTAATTTAATTGCCATGATAGAAACTGAGATTCAGGAGGTAAGAAAATATGAATCCAGAGTTTGGCTTGTTTTTCTTTTTACAGAATACTGGAAAAAGTTTCCATATTTATCAACATAAGTGGTACCATGTAGAGGTGGCATTACATATTTCCTTGTCTTTTAGCTATAGAAGAAGCTCACTGTTTTGGGGGGTGGAGGGATTCTTTTTTCACAAGGTCTGTTTTAGGGGAATTTTTATGATTTTACTAGTATCCTTATACCAAAGTTCTGATTTCCTGTATGTATTTTTGTTATGATGTACTATGTTGATATTTCTCTTAGTAAAAAATTCCCTTGCTCTTGCAAAAATTACCTGGGTTCTTTAAGTTTTACCTGGCACCCACCAGGACAGCACCAGACATAAATAGAAGGGAACCTCAGTTTAATTTCTTATCAGAAGGATGGCACACCTCAACAGTACAGCACTTCCCACTACTGCACTCAGGTGCTAGCAGTAATGGTATGAGCTCTATACCAGAGTGGAATGAGAACCCATGATGTTCTGGCCCAGAGGCAGATGTTCTGCCAACTAAACCATGCTGACAACTGAGAGTATATACAGTAGAAACATTTTTGCTCATAAGGTGCACATCAGGAACAACCTCAAGCTGGAAGTAGGACCATTAATGATGAATGTTCCCCTTTAAAAATGTAAAAGAAAAACATAATGTAAGTATTAACTGAAAGTCAAAGTTACATAGGACATGGCTAGGAATATAGTTAGATGGGTGGGAAACTGGTTGTGGGAGAGACAGCAGTGGGTGGGTGTAAACAGGGTCAAATTGGAAGAAAGGGAGGTGATGAGTGGGGTGCCACAGGGAGCTGCCGTGGGTCCTATCCTTTTCAATATGTTCATCAACAACGTTGGAGAGGGCATCAGGGACAAACAGTATCTCTTTGCAGCTGAAATGAAGGTCTGTGGTAGGGTAAATAGCAACAAAAGGGATCAGGGAGATGCTGTAGGATCTACAAAGGCTAGAGAGGTGGTCTAAGGATTGGCAGTTGAAATTCAACACCAAAAAGTAAAAAGTTATGCACTTAGGGAACAAACACCACAGAGTACTGGATTGGAGGGGTAAAACTGAGCACTACAGGAGAAGGAAGGGACCTAGAAGCTATCATTAATGACTTCCTCAAACAATCAAGCTAGTGTAACACAGCCTATAGTAAGGCTAATAGGATGCTGTAGTGTATTGGAAGTATTAACTGCATGAAAAAGTAAGTATTACAACTTCCATGTAGGTCACTGGTGAGGCTGAACCTGGAATTCTGTGCTTAGTTCTGGAGTCTTCACCTAAGGAAGGATAGGGACAGGCTGGAGTCAGTGCAACACGGGGTGACCAAGATGATTTAGGACCAACAGGGCAAATTTTATGAGGATTGTCTAAAGGCACTGAACATGTACTCTCTGGAGACCAGGTGAGAGAGGGGTATATGATAGAGACCTTCAAGTTCTTGAAGGGAATAGAGAAGGAGAACTGCTGGGAACTATTTAGCAGGAGCAAAGATTCAAAAACCTGAGGTCATGAGTGAAAACTAGCAAAGGAAAGTTTAAGAAGGATGTGAGGAAGTGTTTTTATGGAAAGGATGATGGAGTCATGGAGCAGTCTGCCAGTGGGTGTGGTGGGTGCCAAGACCATAAATGGTTTCAAGCATGGCTGGGACAGAGTGAAGAGTTGGTTACTCAGGTCAGTAACAGTAGGTAGGTAGGTAGGTAGGGGAGTTAGGCATGTGTGGTGGTGGACAGGGAGGGCTAGAACCCTATATGGACCATATATATATAACAGATCCCAGGGAAGGAACTAGGGGCATGGACCTTTGGTCTTTTTCTGCTGCCAATGTTTATGTTTTTATGAGAGTTTGGGGTCAGACTCACAGTTGTAAATTTATGGGGTGAACACTGGGTTGCTCAGAAGTGCCCCAGTACAACAAGCCATAAAACTGTTGTGCATAAAAGTGTTCTTTTGCATCAGGGGGAGGAGTTCTCTGGCACATAAGTTATAATGCAAATTAAGCATTCCAGATGTTACTGGGTGCAAACTGGGTTTGCACTTTGCACCCAGTAACATTGCAAATGAACTTGTGCAGTCAGTACCTGATGCACACACTGTCAGTGTCTGTGTCTTCTGTTCTCAGCCTTTGCAGATTGTGTGAGTGGCGTTTGGTACCATTCACTCCTGCTTAAGGCAGAACCTGTCTACATTTTCATGGTGATTTCCAAATGCATCCTATAATGATTTGCATCATTGGAGTATGTGTGACTTTGTATTGCTTTGAAACATGGCTTTGTTTCCAGTGCCCTTTTTGGGTAACTCTTGGCTTAGTACTTTTGTGCAGAGATTCTTTGTCATTTTAGCTTGCTTTTTTATTTTGGGCCCACCATGATCCAAACCCATAAGACCACATAAGGGATGGTTTGTTTACTTCTGGGCTGAGGTACAGAGGAGACATTCTGATGAGTCCTGAGGTGGATGAAACACATGTATGTGTTTTCTGTTCTCAGTCTTTGCAGATTGTGTGATTGACCATTTGACACTATGCACTCCTTTTTAAAGCAGAACCAGTCTACATTTTCAATCACTCAATCAATTAAAATCTTTGTTTATCCGGGCGGGCACCATTGAGCAAGGCTCATTTGCAAGGTGGACCTGGTCATGAATACATCAAAGTACAGTACAGAAGCAGGTATACAAAAATCAATAATATACAAGGAAGAAAAAGTGTATACAGTACAGTACAAGGTTGAAATAAATAAAAAAAAAAAACATTTTACAATTGAAGAAGTCAGCAGATGTACAATCAACCATAGGCATACAGGGGTTATAAGCAGAGATCTTTTGAGTGAGGCAGCTGACAACTACACATATAGGGGAAAGAGGCTGTGTATGGGGTGGCAGGTTAGAGAGGTAAAGAAGAGGAGGGGATATATTACCGATGACTGGGGGAAAAATTGAGCGAAAACCACAGAAAGTGACGATGGCTGTTGTGTACTTGTTTATTATGATAATGACGGAGCAGGGGTAGATAATTGGGACACTACTATGGATGGGGTGGGACTTTAGCCAGGCTGGAGTGGACAGAGAAGGGTGGGTGCAGTAGGAAGAGTTAACAGGTAAAGAGTGAGTGGTGATTTGCATATACATCCATTATGCTTTAGATTATTGGGGTATGTGTGGTCTTATATTTCACCCCAGAATACATACATTTCAATATTCAATGTACATCATAACTATATCTATATACATATACATATATATATATATCTATGTCTATATGTCTATGTCTATGTCTATGTCTATGTCTTTGTCTATGTCTATGTCTTTGTCTATGTCTATGTGATGTCTATGTCTATATCTGGATTGAGATACAGCCCTGTAAGATCCACTACCTCATATTTCTAAGTGTCACTTTTCAATTAAAACTGCATACCTGTGAAGGTATACAGCTTGTATGCTGTGGGGACCCCCCCAGAGAACTGGAGCACTACAGGGACCTATATCAAACTTTCTCCCCCCAAGAAAAAGTACAGAACTCATCCACCCCCCTAGACAACTGGAGCACTGCAGTAACACATACACCATTTCTGCAAAAAAACAAAAAAAGACAGTTGGAGAGATTACAGAAGAGACTTTTCACCTTATACTCATCAACAGCTATTGCCCTCAATGCTCTAGCTCTCTCTCCTCGAAGGCTATAACCCCTATTCTGCTGCTACATCTCTTCTCTTTTCTAGGCAGCAACAACTGCTGCACAAACAACAACATCCATAAATGGATAACGCTACATGCCACTTCCTACCACAGATCATGCTTCCAGTCACTCCATACTGCCACATACCACTGCAGCCACTACTTTACCAGTAAACTGAGGGACAACCAGATACAGAGACCCTTTCTGAAGGGGAACTCTACACTATGGAAGTAAAAGGGATAAAAGAGTGTCCATAACTTGAACACCACTACACTACCAAAACACAATAGACCAAAACAGTGATGATGATTACAATAATGGATCAGGCCACAGAACAGAAGTCGGTTGACAAAAGGTACTTAAACATAAGCCGTTCTAATGTATTATAAAAATAAATTACAGGAACATCTGGTATACTTGGAATTATAAAATGGGCTAGAGAAATCCTATCATCTGATTGGTCAGAAGTTGGCCAGAGCAGTGCAGTTAATGGCCATTAACTGCACTGCTCTGTTCAGCATCCTGAAAGTGCAGGCACTTGATTTCCAGTCAGACTCCAGTGCAGTAACATATCACTATGCTGATTTGGAGCCCTGAGGCATTGTGGAGTTTAAATCAGCAGTGCAAACAGTGTAACAGTTCAAAACAAATCCTACAATGAGTAACCTACCTGCCAGTCAGTTTGGCCTGTTAGATGGAGTACATCCACAAGACTGGTGTGAGTCTTGGTTAGAGATGTAGTGAAGTTTTAATCTGCGGGTGAATATGCGACAAAGTTACCAAATTTGCCCTGTTGAGCACTTCGTGTAGTATCTTCTAATTACCCAAAATTTGCCATTTGTGATTTTGCCTTGCTTTTGGGGTTTTTAAGTGCAAATTGCACTTAAAAAAACCAAAGTAAGTAGAGGTCACAATTGGTGAATCCACAACACCACTCAATCTATCCCTGGTGTCTAGTGGCCCCCGCTGATCGTTGGCCCCATTAAACATTTTTTCCCACATCCCTGGTGTCTTGTGGCCCCATCCCACCAATTGCCGACCCCAATAATGAAATATTTTTTCCTACATCCCTGGTGTCTAGTTGACCCCCCACCCTGCTGATCACTGGTCCGGCCCCCAATAATGAAAATATTTTTACCACCACATCCTTGGTGTCTAGTGGACCCTCCCACCTCCACCCTGTCTGGTAGTGCCCCACCACCATCACTCTACTCTTCTCCCTCAGTCACCCCAACCTGGTCCCTGAGCAGGCCACCAGCACAGCCCTCCACTCACCTCCACAGCCAGCAGCCTGACTGACATGCTCTGATTGAATGAACGTGTGATTGTACAAGCACATGCTCATTCATGCTTTCAGTCAGCCAGCTCATCAACTAAGGGGATGTTTTTCCTGGGGCTAGATAAGATGGGGGGAGGCTGCTCTGGCCTTTTGTGGGGGGGATGGGGAGAATGGTGTTGTGGACCCCTCAGGGTCCACAACACCATTCCCCCATTCCCACCATCCCACAGATGACCACAGCAGCTGGTGGGGTGATACCTGTTGGTGTGGGGGGGGGTTCACTAACCACCTGGGGGAATGTATTATGGCATAGTACATGGGGATTATGGATGAGGGTCTGCTAGACTACTGGTGTTGGATTAAGCAATAAGCCATGAGGGGGTGTGGGTTATCGGGGGATTTATCATGGCTGGAGTGGTTTGCCGCCGAAGCTGGCAGTGGGTAAATCACGCCAACCGTGTCTCTGATAACCAGATCCCGAGTGGCTTATTGATTATACCAAGTACTGTTTTTGTTTAATTATTTAAAAACAGTACTTGCTATAAAGCTTAAATAAGCGACTCAGTTGTAGAGCAGTCAGTGTTTTTGTTTACTTTCCCCTGATGTATGGAGCTGCTGTTTTACAGTCTCCACTCAGCAGGGAAACAACATGGCGGATGGAGTCCCGTGATTTTTGCCGTCAGATTGCTTTTTTTGGAACATGCAGCTGGCTGGCACCTTTTGTGGTGATTATCGGTAGATAATCAACGCAGGTAAGGTGCCAGCCTGCCTATATGCTTTACGTGGTATAATAGCTGGTATAGTACAGTGGCTCAATGATGGGGAGCTCTGTTGCACTACTTGCCATCTACACTGGCAGTCACCACAAGTGTGTAAGGGATCCACCTGGGACACAGGCAGACATCTGATTGGATGCCCACTTGGGTCCCGCTCCCTACCCCCATGCAGCCCCAATCCAGCTCTGTGTGACTGCATGCCGGGGGGGGGGCTGTGGACAGGTGGCAGGCATTTGTGAATACTGGCTGGTGCACACCCTTCCACAGATGTGGAGCTGTGCAGGCAAGATACATGCCTTTGACATGTACTTTATGTCCTTTTGTGAATAGGGCCCATATTTTTAAATACAGATGGATTTACATAGATACATAGATGTTGATGGCAGATAAGGGCCTTCGGCCCACCTAGTCTGCCCATTTACACACGTAACTGTGCTTCTTCAAGCTCCCCGGAACTAGGTTGTCCCCTTTCCCCCAACTACCAGGATCCCCTTATGCCTCTCTCATGCTTTCTTAAATTGTTATAAGAATAATATGTTTAAAATCAGGGACGTCATAATAAAACTGACTGCATAATATACCTTGTTTTCATACTTCGTTAAATTTGAATTTGAGGTACATTGCTGAGTATATCTATAAATAGGATGTGTATCCTTATGCTGCAAACTGCTGCAAACTGTAACTTGAGGCATATTATTGCTGGATATAACAGTAGTATAGTATGAAGGCATGATTTAAGATAATTTAAATATTGTTTAAATATTGATATGTATATTATTTATGTAGTAGTATTTGCCTGAGGAGGATATATTTTCTCAGAACATTGGCATTCTTTACATGCAGTTCTGGAATACAGTAAAGAGGCTGAATAAAATAATTTGAATAATTTAGTTTGTGAGGGAGTTGGATTTCCCAATAGGTACACTGCAGCATGTCAGGCTTTACAGGAACAAATTCCTCCCATGTTGTTTTTTTTTCATGGGAACAGAGGCAGTCACACTGATTTTTCTGCTTGGATTGCCATTCTGGGATGGCTGGTGCCTACTGTTATATTTGCTAATTTTAGATTCTAAGAAAAATAAATATTTATTTGCTGATATTTTTTGTGCAATAATTACATTACTTTTATAATCAGGATCTTCTTTTTAAGCAACTCTAATAATACTTGTGAAACATTTATACAACCCCCCTCACCGTTTCCGTGGCTGCTACTGTTAGTGTGCTGGGTGTCAGAGGGCATCCTTTGGTAAAGCCTGCTGGTGTGAGCCAAGGCATCAGAAATGTAGTGTTTAGAACTTTTTGCACCAGCATAAGCCCCATTGGAATGTTGCAAAATTAGCATTTTAAGAGGCTCTGCTGTGAGCTGGCAGGTCAGTTTGGACTGTGACAGCGATCTGATCAGAGTGCTGAGGGAAAAGGACAGCATCTCAGGTTAATCCTGAGAGAAGACCCACTCCAGACCCCCAGTGAAGTGCCAGAGGCCAAAGAACACCCCCCCCCCCGCTGGGGTACAGCAAGAACAACATCTGACACCTGGTCTGTGAGTAACTGGGATATTTGAACTATGAGAAAGTTTCAGAGCCTCTGCAGTGATGTTCATAGCAATGTCTCCTGAGAGACAGAAAGTAACTAAACAACATGGGCAGTGATTTAATGATATTCTGAACTGTGCTGTGAGGACTCAGATCCCTCAGAAATGTTGACTGCAGGTTCATGGGATGTGGAGGTAGTGCCCTAGTGGTAGCCAACCAGTGAAGAAGGAGTGAAGGAGAAATCCTTCAGCAGACCCTCGTGTTCCTCAGTGTGTTGAGCTTCACTGACAGTGCTATTTCTTTTGCCCCAGGAGGTCCAAGAAAGTTTTCCCTACTGCAAGCTGGGACTGAGGGTAGGGTACAAAGGACCCTGAATGGAGAACAATCCATATGTTTTCCCTGGTAACATCAAAAAGGATTTTGTGTGGCTGGGCTACTGAAATGCCAGTCACCTGACTTAAAGTGAAAGAGAAATGTTTTTTCTGGATTTTCTACCCGAGAAAGTGGCCTTCCCAATAGGAGAACCCCAAAAGAAAAATATTGCAGCCGGTAAGCTGTGACACAGAAGTCTGAGTATGGAAGACCCCAAGGGTTTTGTGTGGCTGCCTGAGTTCCCTGCAGGTGGATCTCCATTCCCTCCTGGCCAGAGGACCAATAAAGGAGTAGAAGTAGAGTTGTAAATATGTAAAAATGGGGTTAGGACAAGGGATAAGGACTTGCGTATGTTAGTACTGTAAATTGTATTTGATGCTGTGATAAAAGGAAGGTGTTTAAATAGAATTATGAGGAAGTAAGTGTAACTACTACTTGATGCTACATTTGGGATAGACATTCCAGTTTACTGGAGACTTTGTTAAAAGATGGCTTGCCAGAAAGAACTGGAAGGGGACAGGATCAGTTGTGTTCCAGGACAGTAGCTGCTGCTGTTGTTTTCACAGGGTTCTTGTGGATTTTACTTGGTAGGTTAGTCCTTTTCTTTCTTACTTCTAAGGGGCTAGCAGGGTATTGTTTTGGGTGCTGTTGGATGTTTGTAAACTGATTTGGTGGCTGTAAGTGGGGATCATTTTGTGGATGTTTCACTGTGTAACAGGCTGCGCTAGAGGCCTATTTCTTCTGATTTAAAACCTATTTGGTGGAATTTGCTTGAGCCTAGTTCTTTGGCTGCTGGGCTTGGAGGGAGACACAGGGCTGATACACTCTCTCTCGAGTCAGGTGTCTGCCCAATACCTCCCTCCCAGAAGTCTGCAAATTTATGGGGAACACCTGCCCTGCAATTGGAGGAAAAGGCTGCAGGTGCAGCTCATGTGAGTTCTAGCCACTGGGGTAGGATTTAAAGGCTGGGAGAGAGGAGCTTTGGGGAGTAGTTCATTTCCCTTATAAGTTTAATGTGTTGTACTGCACCTAGTAACAGGGTTACTGGTGTACAGTGGGACTATCTGTAAGATTAGTGGGTGACCTGATTAGGCAGTAGGGGTATCTTGGACTAGGGGGGAACCTGGTGGCTCACCCAAGGAAACCTATTTGGAAGGGGATGGAACCACACATCATTAGGGCCGGCATCTTTGGGAGGGTGGTGGGGTGCACAGGGTGTGGAGCAGCCATGATACTGGGCTGGGCTTGGAAGTTCGGTGGTTGCCCAGTGTGCTACCAGCTAGCACAGCTTAGGGAGGAGGTTGCGGGGATTAGGAGAAAGCTGGGGGAGGGGTGGTATGGTTGGGGAAGGGGGCTGGGAATCTCCCACAGGGTTGCACCAAGCACTGGGGGTGGGGGCATAGGGAAAGGAGTGCAGGAGAATACTCAGGGGTCACATAGGGAACCTGGCAGAGGGGGTCCAAAAGGACACTACCAAGGAAGCAGGCAGGTAACTGGGGACCCTCACAAAGGGGGGACGGAGGGACAACATTCTCAGGGAAGTAGGCAGATGGCCAGGGCTGGACAGAAGGAAGCAAGGCGGGGAAGTGAATCAGACCTTACACTCAGTAACCGCTTCAATTCTCTTCTTCTGCTCAAGGATGAGGGGGGTGATGTAGCCATGACAGGGGTAATTAGAGATGGAAAGAGAGTGGGAGGCAGGAGGCAGGGGCCAGATAGCAGGAAGAACAGGGGGGGACCTGTAATGCAGGAGAATGGGGGGAGCAGTGAATCAGAGCAGGAGGGGCAGGGGAAGGGGAGGAAAGCACAAGGAGAAGGACCAGTTGGGAGAAGGTAAGGAGAAGGACCAGAAGTACAAGGAGGTTCAGTAAAGGGAGCTGAGGGTTTAGGCCAGGGGAGCACGACTAGCAAGGAGGAACTAAATGGAGACAGGAAGGAAGGGAGGATGAGCCAGGCTAGTTTAGCAGATGGGTGAGAAGGACCAGTTGCAAGCAGTGAGGGGGGAATTAGCAAGGAACAGAAGGATACTCAGGAGGAGGAGAGGCATAGGATTGGAGAGGAGGGGGTGGCATGTGGCACCCAGAAAGGGGGAGGAACACAGAGCCAGCTGGGTGGAGAGGCCTGTAGAAAGGATGAGGGACATGGAAGGGGGAATGGAGGAAAGGAGTGGTCAGAGTGCTCCTGCTGAGGGATTCTATGATCAGGGGTATCAAATGGGATAGGGAGGAGAAGCCTGGCAGTTAGAACAAGATGCTTCCTGGACTAACGGTGCACAGGGCTAAGCACGGGGTATATCAGCTGGCAAAGATTGTGGGGTTCCCCAGACATACTGGTCCACCTGGGTACAAATGACATTGAGGGAAATAGCGAGCTAGAGATACAGGCAAGATTCAAGGAGCTCGCCAGGGTCTGTCATGACATAGGATGCACAGTTCCTTCAGAAATCCTGCCAGTGCCAAGGGCTAGTGGGGAACACAAAAGGAAAATTAGGAGATAAATCAGTGGCTCAGGGGTGGTGTGAGGCCAGAGGGTATGGGTTGATGGGGAATGGGGGAGACCTGGGAGGATAAGGAGCTGTATGCTAGAGATAGACTACATCTCAATTTGGAGGAGGGATCCTTGTTGAAAATAGGGGTTCATTGGTGAAAAGTGGGGTTTAAACTTGTGAAGGGGGTGGGATGGGAGAAAGGGGTGCCAATAAAGGAGGGACTCTGTCTCCACCACCCTGGGGACCAGGAGGATTGCAGGAAAAGGCCAACTGCAAAGTGCAGACCAGGAAAACAGAATCCCATGGGAATATGAGCAGGGAAATGGAACTATAGGAAAGGGTGGAAGGTAGTCTCAGCTAAATGCCAGGAGCTTGGGCAATAAAATGCCTGAGCTCCAGGCAATGCTAACTGAGGGAGCAGTGGATGTGGCAGTGGTCACTGAGACTTGGGCCACTGCAAGACATGACTGGGACCTGAACCTGGAGGGATACACTATGTTCAGGAAGGACAGGGGAGGGAAGGGAGGAGGGTAGCAATGATAGTCAAAAACTGCATTGGCATAGGGGAGCAGAGGAGGCGGAGGAACCGTGGGAGCGATTTGGGTCACCTTGATAACAAGGGGGGCAAGAGGTAAAAATAGGAGTGGTGTATAGACCCCTGCCTGGCGGAGGAGCTGGAGGACAGTCTGGTGGCAGATGTTAGGAGACACTGCAGACTGGGCAGAGGAGCAGTGGTGGTGTTGGGGACTTAAACATGCCAGGAACAGACTGGGACACTATGACATCCTCTGTGACCAGGGAACAGAGGTTGTTGGATGTCTTTCAAGGCGTTCCTAACTCAGCAGGTGAGGGAACCGACCAGGGAGGCACGGGTGCTGTATGTGGTCCTGGCAGACAGTGACCAGATTGGGGCCTGAGTAGGGACCCATTGGTGGGGAGTGACCATGCCACGGTCTGGTTCTGCCGGACCTAGGAGGGTAGAAGGCTGCACAAAGACGGAAGTAACCAACTTCAGGGGGCAGATTTAAGGAAATGGGAAGGATCCTTAAGGAGCATTTGGATGGGATTGGGTCAGACATGGACGCTGATAGTAGGTGGGAAATCATCAGGAAGGGGTGCAGGATGCTACCAGCACCTGTGCAGAGTAAAACGAAAATGCGGTGGGGGCCCAAAAACCCTGTTGGTGGACCAGGGGGTCCAGGAGGTGGTGGGGGAAAGAAAGCAGCCTATAAGCAATTCAAGTGCTCAAGGGTGAAAGGGATCGAGGGAGTACGAGCTGATGGCTAGAAGGGCCACTAGAGTGGTGAGGGCGGCTAAGGCAAGAAAGGAGCAGAACCTGGCCAGGGAAATTAGGAGAGGGAACAAGGGGTTCTTTAGATACATTGGGGAAAAACGAAGGGTGAAGGGGCAGATTAGCAGGATTAAATCAGGGAGGATGGGCACAAGACCCGGGGGAGCAGACTGAGGTACTAAATGAGTACTTCACCTCAGTTTTCACCCAGGAAAATGGGGGTGCTGCATCATACATGGGAGGAGACAGAGATACTGAGGAGGGGGGGACCCTTACCGATCGGCAGGTCTGGGGAGAGGGGGAGGCATCACTGGCAGGTGGGGAGGGCTAAGCAGGGAGAAGGGGTACCGGAAGTGGAAATCACAGCTGAGAGAGTGAGGGAAGCCCTCAGCTCCCTTAAGATGGAGAAAGCACCGGGGCCGGATAAATTACATCCCAGAGTGCTGAAGGAACTTGCAGATGTCCTGGCAAAACCCTGGCAGAGCTTTCACCATCTCTCTGAGGACAGGTGGGTGCCCCAAGACTGGAAGGTGGCTCATATAGTGCCTATCCACAGGGGGATCAGGGAGGTGGCAGGGAACTACAGGCCTGTCAGCCTGACCTCGGTGGGCAAGGTGATGGAGGGCATTGTCAAGGAGAGGCTAGGGGGACCTGGATAAGTCAGGTGCCTGGACGATGAGACAGCATGGATTCATCCAGGGAAATCGTGTCAGACAAACCTGGTGGAGTTCTATGACTGGGTGACAAGTGCCTTGGACCTGGGTAGACCAGTGGATGTCCTCTTTCTAGACTTCAGCAAGGCATTTGACTCTGTTCCTCACGTGGGCCTGTTGGATAAGCTGGGAGAAATGGGGGTGGGGAACCAGATGATCAGATGGATAGGCAATTGGCTCCAGGACCGGACCCAGAGGGTCGTAGTTGGTGGGATAGTCTCATCCCCAAGCAGGGTCATTAGTGGGGTCCCACAGGGATCAGTCCTTGGGCCCCTTCTGTTCAACGCCTACGTATCTGACATAAGGACAGGAATCAGGAGTGAGATGAGTCTCTTTGCAGATGACTCAAACTGGGGGCGGTGGTGGATGGGGAAGAGGGGAGGGTGGCCTACAGGGGGACCTGGAGGCTCTGGAAAGATGGTCTAGAAAGTGGAAGCTGAGGTTCAATGCAGGGAAATGCAAGGTACTCCACCTGGGGGCCAGAAACCCAGGCCAAGTGTACACCCTGGGGAATGCTACAAGTCTCGATGGCTGAGAGGGACCTGGGGTGGTGGTGGATGTCAAGATGAACAACTCTGAGACTTGTAGGAGGCAGCAGCCAAGGCCAACAGGATGCTGGGATGCATCGCTAGGGGATCACCTCCAGAAGGAGGGAAGTGATACTCCTTCTGTATAACTGCTTGGTGAGGCCGCACCTTGAGTACTGCGTGCAGTTTGGAGCCACACTTAAACGGACATTAACCTCCTGGAGAGGTCCAGAGGAGGGCAACCAAAATGATTTGGGGCTTGGGGACAGGACCTATGAGGAGAGGCACGAATAGCTAAATATGTACACATTGGAAGAGAGAGGGACCAGGGGACATGATAGAGGTCTTTAGGTACATGAAGAGGGTAAATAGGGAGGAACAGTTGGGGTGCTTCAAGGAAGGAGGAAGGGGCCACTAGAGGGCATGGCTGGAAGCTGGAGGGGAAGATTCAGGGAGAAAGGAGGAGGTGCTACTTCACTGAGAGGGTGGTGGAGCCATGGAATGCACTGCCTAGGGGCTGGTGGAGGCAGAGACAGTGGAGGGGTTCAAGAGGGGGTGGGACAGGTACAGGGGAAAGGTTCTGGAAGCAAAATCCAATGCAGCAAGAATATCCGGAACAGGGAAGGGAGAAGCCAGAGAAGGCGAGGGGGACAGCAAGGTCAGCACCCAGGTTGGGGACTGACCAAACGAGCAGACACGAAAGACCGTTAGACCTATTCTGCTGGCATTTTAGTATGTTAGTATGTTAGTAATTCCCAAGCTGTGGTCCCAAACCACAAAAGGGTCTCTCTGAAGCTTGGACCTGCCCCACCTCAAGGTGGAGGGCTTCCAAATTTGTCCTATCATTGGGGTTAGGCTGGCTACATTTAGATTACCCAAGATGCTACCATTAAAAGTACACAGTTTGCAACAAGTTAAAGTTGGAAGTGTCAGAAAAATATAGACTTTAACAGACATCATATCTGACATAGAACTCTATATCTGAAGATGATCAGAGTGTGCATATTTATATTTTATTTTCCCATGCGACTTTCATTTACATGTACTGTACTTGTGTTTTGACTGGCATTTTTATAAAACGGAGGCTCGCCACTGGACTAGAGGGGTTTTGGGAATTATAGGATTGGTGGACTAATCCTAGTCTTTACACTTTGGGGTTCTCGTTTGTCGTTAATATCCAATCCCAATTTCCTACCTTTTTGTTCTTTTTCCCTCAATGTGAGGAGTGGAGTCCTGGTTTTTCATGTCTGGATAGGGACGGGCGGTTCTCTGCAGCTGTGATTGTGTATTGTTTTTTTTTTTTTGTACATAGTTCGCCTACTCAGTTATAGGGGTGGGCACCCGGGTTTCCGGGTTGGTATGTATGTGTGTTTGTATGTTTATGCAAAATACAATAAAGATACTCTTAAAAAAAAGATATGTGAATAAAGTGTGTCAGTGAAAAAAACCAAAAAAACAAAAACCAAAAACGGAGGCTCGTTCACACTGCGCCTTGCTGCAGTGGCTCCTTTCTAATCGTTCAAAGAAATTTTAATGAAATGTTTGAGAGCCGCATTCACATGGCATCGGTATTTTCTGTGACCTTTTCCTTTCCAGTGATTTGCGTGTTGTTCCAGTCACTGTTGGGTTGGTGGGAAATTGTAGTGATGCAGGTGGTTTGACTGTTCAGATGGCACAGGAAACCACCTACAGCAGTCTGCAAACCCAGGGAAAGAGGGAGCATGGCGGCAACGCCATGCAATGGAAAAGTGCCAAAACAGCAAGGTTCACATGTGGGTAGGAGCACTGATCTGGCCGCTGTGAGCCACTGACAACAGCTCACAGTCCGTCATGTGAACAAGCCTAGAATCATGTTTAAAGTTGCTTTAGCTACAACTCACTTAAGCTCCCAGTGCTCCACTTCAGCTAGTTACAGAAACTGGTTGCATCTCAGCTGGGATATCCTGCACAAATACATTGTAGCAATGGGTAAACACAGGACCCCAATGAAAATGTAATATTGCATCTCGGAGTATTCTGGGTCAATTGTATTTATCATTTTTAATCAGGAAAGGCACACTAAGATATGACTGCTTGTTCCCAGGTGTGTTCTGGGGTGGGCTGCATGGAACTGCAAATACACTGTACAAATGGATAAAAAGCAGGATGTCACTGGAAATGAGATGGTGCAGCTCACAGAATAGGAGACAGTGTGCTTCATTGTTAGTGCAGTGCTGAAAATTGTGCAATTGCAGATTTAAACCCTGCTATAGCCACATACTCATTCTGTGATCCTGGGCTATTCATTTAACCTCCCAGGGCTCCAATCAGCCCATCCACCTATGGAAATGGGTAGAAGTAGGGCCCCACTGGAAATGAGATGCTGCATCTCAGCTGAGCTATACTAGGGAAATACATTGTAAGAAAACAAACATTGAAAAAAAAAAAAAAAACATTTTCAGCAATGGCTTGCCTTTCCTGCCCCCCCCCCCCATGGGTCTAATGGTTACAGCACTGGTAGACCTGGAAAATCACAGATGCAATCTCTGCTAGAGAGAAATAGTCACTGTGCAACCTTAAACAAATCTTTTAACCTCCCAGAGCTGTAGTCTACCCAACTGCAAAAACAGGTAAAAGCAGGAACCCACTGGAAATGTGATGTTGCAGGGCCACCATGTACATAAAATTCCACCCCCTCGACTAGTCTAAATATTCACCAATGTAGGACCTAAATCATTTACTGAGGACTGTGGTTCCCCTCCCAGATGGATGCAGGCCATCTCCCCCCTGCAAAGGCCCTTATCTCTCCAGGTGAGACCCCAGTCCCCAATGAAACTGAGCCCCTCCTCTCTGTACCACCCCTTCAACCATGAGTTGAAGTTCCAGGTGTGGAGTACCCTGACCTCCCCACTGTTGTAGACAGACAACAGTTCAAAGAAGGCCACTAAGCATATTACTTGTCTAAGACCCCTCCTCAACTCCCTGAACTCCTCCTGAACTATCCTAATCTCATCCCTAGGCAGATCATTAGTCCCTAGGTGGACAGTGACATACAGCTCTCCCTCCCTTCCTGTTGCCCTAGCGATACTCAGGATCCAATTCCCATCCCTCTGAGCCATGGCATCAAGTAGGCACCTAACCTCCCTCTCCACTTCCCTTCCTGTCCCCAAATCTACCCCCCCTCACAATGGAGTCACCAACCAGGAGTTGCTTCCTCCTCCTCTGGGGTCCTCTGCCCCCCTCCTTGGGGTCCCCACTACAAAGGGCCCCCACATCCTTCCTGGTCACTACTGTGGGTGACTCCATGGGATGATCCTGCCCTGCCACAGCAGTGTAAGAACTGTGTAGTGGTACCATCTGAGGGATGTGACTCTGACCCACCACCCTCACTCTTCCCAAGCCCACCGTAGTCCAACTGCCCTTCCTCCTTGGCAACCTCTGAGGCAGTGATAGCAGGCTTGGTGATCCCTGGTTGGGAGCAGAGGCCCCCTGAATCCTAGCCAACTCGGCCTAGAGATGAGTGAACTCCCCCCTCAGACCAGAGAGATGCATGCAGATGAAGCAGCACCACAATCTCCAGAAAGTCTCCCTGAAAACTGCCACCCCAGAGCCACTGCACTGCACTACTCCCAGCATATTTACTATTCTGTTTACCCTACTTCCTACTCTACAAGTACTTGGTACCTTTCCTCCTGCTAGAGTGTACCCAGCTAGTTAGTGTTCCTTCCTTTATTCCCTTCTATTTTACCTACTGTGTCACCTGCGCTTATACATCCCCTAGCCTAGTGCCCTGACCTGGAAAGGTTTCTAGCTAGCATCTCCCTTCATCCCATTCATTTTTTTTCTCCTTTCATTCAACAAAACCCCTTATGTACCCCTACCCTAAATGGATGTGTCACCCACTCCCACTTCTAGTCCTCCTCTTCCTTCCAACTCTTTAGTTGCTGAACCCCTTCTTCCCTATTGCTTCTCTGGCTGCCTGATAGCGCTGGACCCTCTTCCCCTGTTTTACTTATTGTTGCAGTTTGGTGCAGTGTCCTGCTGCCGGCTGCTCCATTGGGCTGACTTTGGTGGGTAGATTCCTCTGTGATATCTTTGTCTTGGGGTCCTTAGAGCATGGGGCTGCTTGGTAGCCTCTTCCTTTAACGGAACAGTAAGCAGACCAGTGAGCTGAGTGGGCTCTTTGATTGTTAGATTTGGCATCAGTGGGTGCTGCAAGCTTTTCAATTGGCTGCTGAATGATCCACTCCTGGAGCACCCAGCTCCACTGAAAATCACTGTTTTGGTGCAGGGGGGAGGGCTCAAGGGACCCTCACTGCCCTGAAGTTGTCTGTCCATCTCAAGGCTTTTTTTCTCCCCGCTATGCCTACCACAGGGTTTTAACTCCCCGGCAGCTGCTTCCTGCTTTAGAGCGGATTCCTTGATTGGTGGATTTGGAGGCAGGGGGAATCAGGATATAAATTAAATATAAATATCTGGACTATATAGGATATAAATGGAATGGAAGATCCCCTTCTATGCACTGCAGCAAAAAAGGGTAGACTGGATGGGCCATGAGGCCATTATCTGCCATCAGCGTCTATGTTTCTATGTTTACAGTGGTTGAAGTGCTGGACTCTGATGAAAATGACTTGCATGTGGATTCAATGCCAGGGAACATAGAAAAGGGTGACTTAAGCCTATTTATACAAGTTGCAGAGAGGACGGATATTGAGCAGTCATCATTTGCTGAGTTTAATGTAGAGGATGATGATGGGCAGAAAGAAATTTGGATGAAAATGACTATACTCAGCCATATACAATACTCCAGTACTCCACTCCTGTCCCCCCCCCCCCGCTCTTGTCATCCACCTGACTCAACCTCCTTATGCCCCAGCTAATTATGGCTACTTCATGTTCGCTTCTTAGTTTCTTAAATACCATATCCACCTTACGCTCCAAGTCTGCCTAATGTTTTGCTGAACCCTGTGTCTATCCTGTGTCCATCTCTTATATTTTCCTCCTGTTTTTGTTTTTAACATGTTAATTTTATTATGTTATTTTAAAAATGTTGTATAAAAATGCATCTATGTAATTTTGCCTACTGCTACCTAATTTATGAATTGTATACGTTTAGTTGACTTTCAGTTTATTTTCTAGATTTTTACTTTTTGTTATCCATTGTTAGTTTTGACTGTTATCTCCTCAGATATCTTTGTAACCTGCCTGCCTTGCTGAAATATTGCACCTGTCCTTTACCCAGGCTTATTGTAACTGGCCCGTGACACCACTGTTAACCTACCTGCTTCTCATTTATGTACGTATTGTTCTCCTCTAGCCCCTTCCCCTGGGTCACACTTGGAATCGAGCATTGGCTCAGTGTGCTTCTCCCTGTTACCAACTTAAACAAATAAATAAATAAAAAAAAAATACAGTACAATGAGAAGGGTAACTCCATTTAAGCCTGTGTCCAATTTTTGTTCTAGCGATGTGCAATTGACTATGTTGTGAGTGTTTCAATACATTGTAAATAGGAAAGTGAAAGAAGAACACCATTTTAAATTAAATGAAATCTGCTTTACTTTCATTGGTGCCTATGCATGAATGGACGGGAAATATATGCCAGAGGTGCGTACCCCACCCATGCGGCTGCACACCTGCTGACAGGTGTGCACAGGCTAGTATTCAAAATCAGCCACGACCTGTCTATGGCTCCACCCCCTGGCACACATAACTCTGCAGGGCGGCTGGGGGTGGGTTTGCAGACCCAGGCAGGCATCCAATGGGATGCCCATCCTTGGTACCTGAATGGATCATTTGCACATCGGGGCATGGGTCCGGGTGTGTGAATAGCACCAGTAAGCTCCCAGACTCATGTACCCATGCCCATTGGCCACAGTCCCCCAGTCCGAGCCCCACTGGCACTGTGGTTCCCAACACAGCCGAAATGCCACCCTTCACACTGCTGCCCAATCCGAATGACTGTAACTCCCCCTGCCCCAACACAGTGTAGCCCCATTCCCGTGTGTCAGGAAGCACCCCCCCAAACACATTGCAGCCCTAGCCCCACATTCCTGCCATCACCACCTGCCCCAGTGCAATGCAGCCCAGTACCAGCATCCCACAGGTCAGCCCTGCTGCACACAATATGGTGCCACAGGACACACAAACCTGACCCCCTAAACAGTGCTCCACCAGCAGCATTGGTGTACAGCTGACCCCCCCCATCCATGGCACTGACAACCCACCTCCCACCTCCATATCTGACAGTCAGTGCCAATGACAACCTCCCCCATAGCAGGAATGCTTGTTCCCTCATATACAGTGTTTCATTTGTGCCAGTGGGGCTCACCGTCAGTCACATACAGCTATTTTCCCACTACCTATCTCTTGTGCTCCTGCTCCTTGCCGCAGGTGACATCCACCCAAACCCCGGCCCCCAAACCACACACCCCCTCTTAATCGTTGCAAGCCCCCCCTCCTACATCGGACACTTCCTCACTGGAGACCCTCTCCCATGTGGCCTGCACCTCCTGCGCCTAAATATAAGAAGCCTAGTCCATAAACTTGACTCCCTCCAGGTACTTGCTTCCCACTATGCTCCAGATATCCTCACCTTGTCCAAAACCTGGCTCACAAAAAACATTAGCAACTCCCCTGTCACCTTCCCAGGCTATACTTTGGCCCACCAGGACAGAGCCACAAGAGGCGGCGGAGTTGCCATCTACGTCAACTCAGACTTGCACTATTCAGTTATCCTAGCCAAGTCTGAACCAAAATCTATGAATTAATTTTACTCCAGCTGACACTCCCCCCTTCTTGCTACCAATCTAAATTGCAGGAATATACTGCCGACCTGGCACACCATCCTCTGCTGTCACCAACCTCCTCAAGCAAATCTCCTGCCTAACCCCGACAGGGGAACTTTATATTATGGGCGATCTAAACCACAACTGACTAGCTCCTACCCTCAACAAAACCAGGGCTGAAATTGCTGCACTAAACCTCTCTCAAATCATTACTGAGCCCACCCGGCTTAACCTAAAATCTGGTAACCACTCACTCCTTGATTGGGCTCTTACCACACACCCCTCACTGGGTCATAAATGCCGGTATTCTTCCCGACTCCCTCAGTGACCACCATGTTACTTTCTTAGTGCGCAAAATCCACCACTCAAAATCCCCCCCTAAATGTCTAGTCCAACGCTCCTTCAAATCCCTCAATCTCGCCCCGGTGTTAGACGACCTTACATTAGCAAACTGGGCCCCCGCCCCTATTATGGACTCCATTGACAACGCCTTTCTCCACTTTAAAGACACTTTCCTCAACGTCTGGGACAAACATGCCCCGCTGCGACGTACAAAGGTACGAGGCAACCATCTGCCGTGGATCACCCAAGAACTGATTGCATGTCAAACCACCCGTGACAAAGCCTGGAAAATGCATAAATCCTCATGCCTCCCACAACATCTCTCCACATACTGCATGCTCCGAAACAAGTGTGCCAGAGCCACTCGCCTAGCTAAAGCAGAGTACTTCAGAAGCTCCCTACAGACCAACCTAAATAACCCCTCAAAATTCTGGAAGGTCATTCACTCTCCCTCTTCACCCCACCTGCTGCCAATCCCACTCCAATTCTAAATATTAACAACTGCATTCTCGCTGAGCCAACAGCAGTCACTACTGAGTTCAACATATATGTCTCCACTTGTGTTGCCACTCTTCTCTCTGCTCTGCCAAATCCTGCACCTATCGCACCCTCTACAGATGTAACGAACCTGACTAGGCCTCATTCCTTTTCCTTCAATGACATCTCTGCAGTGGATGCCCTAGATGCACTACTTTCTCTCACCTCTTCAAAAGGCAAATCCCCAGATGGCTTGGACCCTAAATTCCTCTACCTCTCCGCCACCGCCATAGCAACTCCACTTGTCAAACTCTTAAACCAATCCTTTGCTACTGCTGCCATTCCCCAAGCATGGAAGAAAGCCACTGTCATCCCCCTCCCAAAAGGAGGTACCCCCACCTCCCTTCCAACTACCGCCCTATTTCCCTCCTCCCAGTACCATCAAAACTACAAGAGCACCTTGTGCTCACCCAACTTCCTTCCTTCCACACTGACTCTAATTTCTTCACACCCTACCAGTCAGGTTTCAGAAAGGGACACTTCACTGCATCCTCCCTGATAAGGCTTACTGACTCCATCCTGACTGGTATGGACAGTGGGCTGATCACCTCAGTCGTCTTCGTTGACCTTGCGAAAGCCTTCAACACCGTCTCCCACCCCATATTGCTCTCTTGTCTCACTGAATCAGGCCTCTCTGTTGCTGCCACCAACTGGTTCAGATCTTACCTCTCTAGCAGAACCCAGTCCATTACAGTCGCAAATGCTATCTCCTCCCCCCTTCCCTTAACTACCGGTGTTCCCAGGGGTCAGTTCTGGGACCCATACTGTTCTCTATATTCCTAAACGACTTACCAATCATCTGCTCTACTACCTCAATCCACATGTATGCAGATGACACTGTACTCTTTCCTCAGGCTCTGACCCCGAAGTGGTACAAACTAACCTCCAAGCTGACTTCAACAAAGTACAGCAATGGTTCAGCTCTCACCAGTTCTCCCTAAATGTAAAAAAAAAACTGTCACGATGACTTTTGGCACACAACAACGCCTGTCCAGACTCCCATCCCTTCCCTATTTCCACACCCTGGATGGTCAAAAACTCGAAGATGTTTCCTCATTCCACTACTTGGGGGTATGGCTCAACTGCCATCTTTCCTTCTCAGACCACATTGATGCTATTTCAAAAAAACTATGCCCCATGCTCGGTGCACTTTATAGGAACTGCAGTAGCCTCCTTCCCCCCGTCCAACGTGAACTGGTCCAGAAGATGATACTGCCCTCCTTTGATTACTGTGTCATTGTTTACGGTACAATCTCTAAGTCCACCCTATCTAAGCTGGACACACTTTTTAATGCCTTCTGCCGCTTTGCTCTTGATGCCTCACCCCTTACCCACCACTGTGACCTTTACCATTCCCTGGCACTACTGTCCCTTGGAAACTGCCGCATTTCACACTGTGCTAAATATATATCTAATCTATGGCTTGGCACCATCCCTTCCTACCTCTCCTCCATGCGCTCAGCTGCCCCCTCCTCCACCCATTATCTTAGATCCTGAAACTACCGCCAACTATCAGTCCCTAGGTGGAAGACTACTGCCGGGCAAGCCACCTTCTCCCACCTCAAATTCAGCATTCCTCCTCTGCCCACTCTCTTTCTACCGCCCTAGCTAACTTCCTCACCACTAATTGCTCCTGTACCTGACTTGGCCATGCGGCAATTGTTCCCCTCCATACTGTCCGACCAGCGGCCTTAGCTTTGCTATAAATGCTGACATACAGCCCCAACCTATGCACTTTTGTCCTGTGCCTTTTTGTCCTGCACCATCATGTCCTCTATGTCTCCTGTTGCCTATACCTGCATATTACTGTGTGCTAAATTTTCCCTTGTATTGCTGCTATATGTCAAGTAATTGTTATATGCTCCATACAATATCCAATGTACTCCATGTCTTGTTGCTTGTCGTTTAATGCAATTATATCCATATGCTGCTACTTGCCTCTGTTATTTGCTCAGTTGATAACCTGTGGGTTATCCAACCACCTTGTACCCCCTCTCCCCAGGTCGCACTGGTAGACGAGCATCTTGTTGCTCAGTGTGCCTTTCCTGGTGAAACTATTTCAACAAATAAATAAATAAATAAAATTTGCCACCTTCTGTATATTGTATGTCATCGTTCTGTTCCCTTTCCCCTCCCTCTCCATCGCCATGTTCAGACACAGACCCTTACTGCTCCTGCACATGAGGACGACCCAGTAGTAAGACAACGGAAATGGTGCAACAAGTCAGGAAGTCCTAGGCTGGTAGTGCAGACCTACAGAGTGATGTATAAAGGGGTGCATATCAATTCATTGGATGTACCCCATTTACTGTATGGGGGGCCCCCAGTAGGGTGGGCATCCTTCTCGATGTCATAGGTGTTTGGGTACAACTGCCTCACATCACCCCCAGGTCACTGTAGATTGCTGTGGAGGCCCCTAGTTTATGTTCTCACACACCAGTGGAGGGGATATGTATCCCACAATAGATGGTTGCATGGTGGCTCCAGTCAGACATATTGTTAACTGGGTCCTGGGGCACCATTGCTTGTGGGGCAATGCCATAGTAGACACTGGGATGGGGCTTCCATGGTTGGGTTGAGGGGAGTGATTCTGGACAGTCGGGAATGGGGCTGCCATGGTTGGGGGGGTGATTCTGGACAGTCAGGGATGGGGCTGAACTGTGTTGGGGCAGGGTGCAGTTACAGATAGTCAGGAATGGGACAGCCATGTGTGTGTGGGGGCTGGATGCATACTGCAGTTATGACAGGGTCCCCTCTGGCATAACCGGTACCCTCCTATGCCCCCCAGTGCACAGCACTATGCGTCTTTGTGAATGGCGCATAATGCTGGCATGCCTCCCACCTGCCCCAGCACATTGATGTCTATGTGGTCAGTGGATCGGGTGTGTAACAGTCTTGCACCCCATTAGTGACTGCCATGTGAGGTCCTTGGGACCCCACTCAGTGGCATTCCCACTTATTGATGCCTTCACGTCCCCTTTCTGTGGCACGTAGGCATCATGCGTAGGACCCATTAATAGGAAAAAGAAACAAACAGCTTGTATTCAGCTTAACAGAAACATCTTGCAGTTCATTCTCTTGCTGTCTCCTCTTGCATCTCACTGAAACAGAAATCTTCTGCTTGTTCACCCTTCTGTCTTTGTTGGGCTCAGGTGTTGCTTGTTAACACTCCCCTTCCCCCTGAGAGTTAGCCAGCAGGTTGAACATCCAGTCCAGTGCAATGAGGCCTTAAAGGGTGAACTGTAAAACAAAAGGGGTTTGGTACAAATCCCACCAGTCAAGACCTGCATTGTTTGTGTTACAGGGTTGTGAAGTGGTTTATGGGTAAAAGAGCATGACAGACATATACCTGGAGGCCTGTGTTGTTGGGTGGGGGGCAAAGCTGTGAACCTGAAGAGACCTGGGAGGGATGGGGTCAGTAGAAGAGAAGAGAGCCAGATACCACCCAGTCTTCACTGCTGGATTTGCAATTGGTCAACTGTTATGCTGCTGCTCCTTCTAGCACCTACTCTGTTGTTTCCTACTAGTGCCACCTCACCTCCTGTCACCATCTGCCATGTATGGAATACTGATGAACTGGGGGGAGCGCTCGGTACTCTGTGCACTGAGGTGTGAGCAGGAGACTGGGTCTCATGATCTATGTGTGTGTGTGGGGTCCTGCTGTGTGTCCAGGCTTGTCTCACAATAGCCGTCTATAACACTGTGTCTGGCATTATGTAACATATTTGTTTTATGCCTTGTGTCACAATGGGGGAGCAGGAAAGCAGATGCAGTGGTCTCTGCCTGGACTGCAGCTGGGTTGGGGGAATGAGTGGTCTCCACCTAGGATACAGCAGCTGCTCTTTACACCATTTTTAAATTCCCTTTTTTTAGCACTAGAGTCTGGACATGATGCATTCCATGCCATATAATGTGTAAAGCTGCTGGTGACTGGAACTGGAGTCAGGGGGCCAGATGCCTGGGCCATGCATCTTACAATCACAGAATAGCAGAGGAGAGAAAGAGACAGAGGTGGGTGAGACAGGGGCAAACATCAAACTTTAATGAATGTTTATTGCCATCAAGTTGTCATGACATTTGAAATGATGATGCACCTGACAATAGTACCAGTGAATTGATTTTCTTAGTTGAACTTGTTTCCCCAATGCTAGCATACTACTATATCTATTTTTCCTATCGAGCATAGGTTTTATATCTGCTTGGTGATTTGTCACCTGATGGCCCCCCTTCCCTTGCCTGGCTGCTGCACCAGAGTATCTAGCCCAGGTTCATCACCCAATTATTTTCCCACTTCACTTAGTTATCTGCTCCAAGATCCAAATGCTGATTCTACCTTGACCAATGGTGGTAATTGGCAGGGGAGGGAGGGCCCTTCCACAAGATCCCCACATGATCCCACCCTAAAACACTCAGAAGTTGAGCAGGAGCAGAGAGCCTGTGCTGGTCTGGTGGATCATCCTGCCATCAGGATTGTTTTCTACCAGGTATTGTGTACCCCTCCTGTTTCTTTCTTTCCTTATTGGTAATACCCTGGGAGTGGGCTAAAATGGCCACCTTGGAATGGGTGGTGTCCAGTCTGTGGTGTAACTGCATTGGATGGCCTCGGGGTACTGTAGGCTGGACTGTTTTGTCCTCCAGACCATTATGCTTGTTTTTAATCTTTTAGCCAAATTGTGTTATTACTATCAGTTGCAATAGAACAGAAATGTGGATGTGTTGCAGACGTGTGCTGAACGGAGCCTGCATGCACTACCAATTGGTGTTGATGCTCTTTTACAGGAACTGTTCATCATATCAGTAAAAGAGAGTGACAGAGACAGCAGGAAGAGAGAGTCATTACACTTAAGCCAAAAAATTAAAGAAACTGTATCGCAAGGAGGAACTATAGGTCTAAACGGCTTGCAGAAGGCAGACAAACTGACTGAGCAGTATGTGCAAGTATAGCAGGAGCACTAACTTGTAATGTGAATTTTCTCACAATCAGTTCCTTAGCAGCATCAGCTCAGCAAGGCCAACAGCAGAATGGAGGAAGGAAGCAAGCATTAATGCACTCACCACCACAGGTCAGGAGGCCCAAGTCAGTAAAAAACAAACTGGTCAGAGCTGATATGGCTGTGGAGAGCTTTTGGGATACTTTTACCCATTATTTCTAATGGATTTGCACAATGCAGATCTGCAGAGGGGCAGTTTCAATGTGGTCTTCCTTATACACATTTTTACAATGTGTTTTCCTAGAATATGCTTGCTGATTGCTATATATTTAGTGTGGATAGTTCACAGAAGATATGGCGTTTTATTTTCAGTGGGGCTCTACATCTACACATATCATGCTGCACTGTATAAAATCAGAACACACTGAAAACAATATTTTACATCTGGACTAGGCTATCCTGAATAAATACATTATAAAAATGCTAAAATCATGACCCCACTGAAAACAAGATATTGCATCTAATCCAGGACATCCTGACTAAATACAGTGCAAAAATGTGTAAAATGAAGATACCTGTGACAATGAGATATAATATCTCCCCTGCGCTATCCAGGATACAAAATATAGGATAAGAAATATTTAAAGGAAATGTACCGTAAACTGAAATTCACTGTATTCACTGACATAAACAAACAGTTTCTTTATTGTTTTATAACATATTAGATTGCAGTATTTATTTTGAATGTTGTGGCCATTATGATGGGGTGTGTGTGTGTGTGTGTGTTTGCTGTAGCTCAATATATTTTTTTTTACCAAAAAGCATAGTAGAAAATGCCTGCTGATTGCTACATATTTTGCCTGGAGAGTTCACAGAAGATCTGGCAGTGCTTACCAGATAATTTCTTAAGAGGTTAAAAACAGTGTATATCTTTCATCGCCGGGAAAGGGTGACATTTATGAGGTGTGAATCTTTCTTGAAAGACAATATCTACCCAACTGAAGTTAGTAACAAGAAAATGTTTAAATGCTAAGGGTGGGATATTCAAAGGGGTTGCGCAATGTGCAACCCACTGATGCACCCTGGCGCAATATTCAAAAGGGGATGTTGCACCACACAGATCCCAAAGTGCCAGGATGCACCAGTAATGTATGCGGTGCCAGTGCTGGGGACGTGCCCATGCATATTCCACACATCCCAATATTCAGCCTAGGATGTGCGGTGCATATGTTGGTGCAACCCCCACTTGCGCTGCACACTGCTGCTCAAAGTTGAGCTTACAAGAAATAGGAGCAAGGGCTGGCCACCCACAGGTGAGCTGCCGTATTGCAGGGTGCAACACAGGCAGCCACCAGCTGTGGGTGGACACCCAAGCTCTGGAGCAAGGGTCTGTCGGCGTCACCCCCCCATGCCCGATCGCAGGCATTGTAATGGAATCGATATCCCTGGTGGTCCAGTGGACCACCTCCAGCCCAATCGTGGGCATAGGTATAAATGAATACACGTCCCATATCCCTGGTGGTCCAGTGGACCGCTTCCAGCCTGATTGTGGGCATAAGTATAAAAAACAACATGTCCCATATCCCTGGTGGTCCAGTGGACCGCATCCAGCCCGATCATGGGCATAAGTATAAATAAACATTTTCAAATATCCCTGGTGGTCCAGTGGTACCCCCTCCCCACCTGCCCACTGAGCCCCACCTCCTCACTCCCCCCAGTTAGTGGTGGGCAGCAGGTCCCCATCCGCAAGCCACCCAGCCACCCGCCGACTGACTGTGTACAATATGGCTGTATGCCCATTGGTCCACAGCGTAGGTCAATGGGCATGCCGACCATAACATACTAAGCAGTCCTGATATGTGAATGGATCCATTCACTTATCTGGACTGACTAATACGGTTCGGTCTACACGCCCATTGACCTGCACTGTGGACCAATGGGCGTACAGCTGTACTGTACGCAGTCAGTCGGCGGGCAGCTGGGCGGCTTACGGATGGGGAACTGCCGCCCGCCGCTGACTGGGGGGGCAGGGTGGTGGGGCTCAGTGGGCGGGTGCAGAGAGTGGGAACTGCTGGACCACCAGGGATATTTGAAAATGTTTATTTATACTTATGCCCGCGATCGGGCTAGAAGCAGTCCACTGTAACACCAGGGATATAGGACGGGTTTTTTTTTATACTTATGCCCGCGATCGGGCATTGGGGCACTTTGCTGCGCTGTGCAGGGGGTGTTGGTCCCTGACGGCTGCAGCCTGGCAGGGCGTCAGGCGCAAGTCACCAGGGATTGGCGCACCAGCATGCAAATGGGGCCATAATGACATGCTAATGGCCCCAGTAGTGTCTTGCATGCATTATGGCCCCATTTGCATATCCACCACTGAATATCATGGTTCCTGCACCTACCGCAACCCCACTTGCACTGGCGCATCCCCCTGCTCCTCCCTTGCCACTTGAACTGGTGCAGTGCCACTGTGCCATGTGCAATGCAGGAGGCCATGTTGCCATATTCAATGGTGCTGAGCCATGGCGCAGCACCATTGAATATCACCCAACACACTCCCTGATGCATCCCAGTTGTGCTGCACCCAGGCTTGCGCCCCTGCCCAGCGCACACTGAATATCCCACCCTAATTATTTAAATGTGCAAGTTGTTGCATTTTGAAGAGGGTAAACAAATCTCCAAATCTCCAGTTTAATTGGCAATCAGTATTTAACAAGCAGTTTCAGTTTCCTAATGGCCCTCTGATAAGCAGCTTGGAGTTCTGTCTCCATTATTCTAAACAGAAAGAAGGAAGTATTTTATTTCAAGTGACATAGTGATTTGTAGGTGTGGAAGGATACACTGAAAACTCCAAAAATGTGTTCTATGGTATTCCATTTTTCCAGCTACAGACAGCAAGATTGGCTGTAGGCTTTGCCCACAGCCATAATAAAAGACACTATCGATTGTTTTACATCTGTTCTTTATTTTTGCAATACATGAGGAACATTTTGACTTTTAAACTCAAATCATACATCTTGATGAAAATTATTTTTCTGAATGTTTAATAGCATATATTCTCAAAGGTTTTAAGACTGAGGAAGTAATTGGATTATTGTATGTACACAGTAGTACAACCTAATGTTTTCTTCCTCAGTTTTCCGATTGCCTGTGCCACCACAGTATTCCAGCATGGGACTTTGATTGGTAGTTTAGGTGGCAGGTGGTGTAGTTCTGTTCCCACCACTAGTGTAGGATTCAAAAAAAAATAATTTATCAGTTTGTGACAGATTGTGTACTGTGCACATCACGTATGACTTTAGCATCACTATTAGTCAACTCAGCAAGTACACAGTTTAAACTGTAATTAATTGTCAGCCAAGCAGGCCAGAGTGGGTCTGAGTGATGACTGTATGGATCTGATGTAAAACCAGTATTATTACTTCATGATTTCTATTTTCAATTGTAATACTTCAGCTTCTTCAGTAAAATACTAACTTGATTATGTGGTCCTACCATGTTGTTTATTGGTCTGATAGACCATAGTTTGTTTTTTACAGCATCTGTGTCAGTGTGCCCCGGTTGGTACGTCACTCTCCCCCACTGCTCCAGGGCCCAGGTACATGAAATTTCAAATGTGTTAAAGGAGGATTGCATCACACCTTGTTCAACTTGTACTGACGCGAATACACAGTTCTGCTATATGAGTATCAGTATCAAAGTTTATTGTTCAACTTTCTTGTTATTAGCAATCAAAGTTATTACAGTTAAAAACATCCACTTATTTCTGCAAAAATACAATATAACAAACAAAATAAATAAATAGTTTAAAAAACAGCACTATTACCAAATGAACTCCATTACAGTATATATCTAGGACAAAAACAGCCCTTCAAGAATATTACAAAACACCTTGCTACTAAGGACTAGAGATCACAACATGTTTTAGAACAATATCACAACTATCAACAATAAACAAAGTGCAATTAATAAAGTGCAGTTTATGAGGGTACATAAAAACAAGTTAAAGGTGAATCTAAGCTGTATTGTAGTTTAGTCCATAATATTTTTTCTTTATTTTGGTTACTGTGGAGAAGAAATTGGACATCAACAAGGCATCTTCTACACATCTTGGATGTAATAAAATAAATACCCAATCATAATTAGTGTTTGCATATAAGCTCAAAGAAATTAGAAGTAGATTATTTCTGGGCTTAGAATATAAAGGACATATATTAATTATGTGGAATAAAGATTTTCAATGATCAATAATACATCTACATTACACAATTGTTGTATGTAGATCCTTAATGGAATAAGTATGTCTGGAATTAATCAATTCAAACCGTGCCCATGTGATCAATTTTCTATTAGATGGTTGTATGGGAAGGTTTAAATAGTCTTCCAGACATTGCCCAGTTTTATTAATTCTAAACCATTCAGCACATTTCTGCTCTACTATGTTTACCATATCCAAGCTTCTCGTATGATCAAATAATCTTTTCTTAATCAAAGTTCTGAAGTGTACAGATATGTTTATGTTCTTATTATAATCACTCCATAGGTGAGGCATGTTTAATTTTGTTAAATTAATTCTAAAGCCTTTAACCAATTAGATTTATATCCTTCTTTGGACCATTTGATTTTTTTCTTTCAAACAATTCTGAGGTAGTGTATTATGTTTATTTATTAATCTCAGCCAATAAACCAATACTTTTAACTCAGCCAAAGCGCCCATCAAGATTTTTCATAATTCACATCTGACTTTTGCATTGGATGTAGAGCATGGTACTCCTAATAAAACCTTATAATAGTATGAAGATGCCTTATCAATGTCATTTGTTATATGGGAGTCACAGACTTCTGCACCATGTCTGACAATTGGGTTAATCTTTGCATCACCAGCAATGAGTGCTGGGAGTATGAAGTTACCCCCAAATTTCATGTTAAAGTTTAGGAATCCATTAGCTATGATTTTAGCTTTCAAATATTGATCTTTTTGATGAGGAGCCCAGTTAAATGTATTTACCAATTTGACCCTCAAATATTGATAGCTATTCACAGTTTCAATTTTCTTATCTTCCAATGTGAATTTAAATTGAAAAGAACTTTTGCCATGACTATTAAAAATCATTATTTTTGTTTTATTTAGGTTTATAGATAACTCTAATGTCTCACATTTGTTCTGAAAAGTATCTGTTTTTTTTGTAGTCCTTTTGTGGATAAGGCAAATAGCACCATATCGTCTGCATTGGCCAAAGCATGTAAGGGAGAGTTTTTTTATTTTAGATGAATCTAACTTTTCCTCATTACCAAAAAGAAGCAGTTCATTTACACAAATGTTAAATAACAGGAGGGCCAGTAGGCATCACTGTTTAACCCTGTTATGGGTCGCAAAATACTCAGTTAGATTGCCTTTATTACCATACCTGACAGAAGAAACAGTTCCACAGTGCAGGAGACAAATCATAATCAAAAGTGTATAGTCCATATTTAGGGAATGCTGGATTAACCACAGTTTATACCTGTTTATAGAATCCATGGCAGAGGACAAGTCAGCAAATATAGCATACAGTTTCGTTTTTCTCCATTTAATGTATTTCTCAATTAAATGTAAGAAAACATATATATTATCAATTGTGGAAAAACCTTTTCTAAATCCTGCCTGAGTGAGAGAAATAATTGAATTTGTTTTGACCCAGTCTGTTAGTCTGTCAGGTAATAGTCTGGTAAACATTTTTGGCACTATATTTAGGAGACTCATTGGGCGATAATTGTATTGGTCATACACTGAGCCTTTTTTATGAAGCAGTATGATAATAGTTTTAACTGAGGAGGAGGGAACATACTTAAATTCAGTACATAAATTAAAATAGTGAGCAAGTAAATGTATCCAAAAGGTCCTATATTCCTTAAATATTTTGGCTGGGACAGCATCCTCTCCAGCTGCCTTATTATTTTTAAGTTTTAAGATGGCCAATTCTATTTCTATTTCAGAAAAAATAAGTGCTTTATTAGAGTTTAAATATAACCTATTTACTAATTGACAATCCAAATTATCTAGTTCAATTCTGGTGACTATTTGCTTGAAATGTGATATCCAATTCTCCCTGGGAATGTAGGATGACAATACAGGTTTGTATTATTTTACACCATTTGCTACCAATTTCCAGAAGTAATGCATATCATTATTTGGTATTACCTTGTGCATTTCAGCCCATACTTTTTGCTGATATAGCAGTTTTTTTTTAACCATCTGTTATATTGTTTTCTGGCTCTATTTAGATTTTGAAAACTTAACTTTGTAGGTACTGATTTAGTCCACTTTATAAGTTTGTTTAATTTGGACTTTGCCTCTCTGCATTCACTATCAAACCGATTATAATTTGGTAGACTACTGCATGTAGTTCTAGAATATATGGCAGCGTTAATATCCTGATTTAATTGTTTCAACGCATTACCAATTTCTTCTGGAGATTCATAATTTAGGCCAAGTGGTTCATTATCATTTACAAAGGTTTGAATGACTTTGCATACTTGTTATTTTACCTCTCCTCAGAACTTTTTTCCAATACAGCTTAGTTCCACAAAAGGGCCTAAATCTGGCATATCAGAAGAACCTTCATTAAAATCAATCTTTAGGCAAACTGGGGCATGATAACTTTCTGGCCTTATTTGAATATCAATCCATGTTATTGATTTTACCAATTCTAAATTACATAGGACATAATCTATTGTGCTCTCACCACAAGAGAAGAAATAAGTGGTTCTACCTTCTAAATCACCACTTCTGCTGCCATTTAATAACAGAAGCTCATTATGTTCTAGAAATGTAATAATAATAATAAATAATAATAAAGTTAATAATATTTCCTTTTAAATCCTGACTTTTTCTAGGGGCTATTGTTTCAACAACAGTGATTTCAGAGAAAATATTGCTCTGATCATATAAAGCAACCATAGCATTAAAATCCCCTGTGACCAGAAAATGAATAGTCGGGAATTTGGCAGAAATCTCACCAATCACTGTCATTAATTGATCCCATAAATATACATTATTTTTTTGCAGTTCTGGGTGGGATGTATACATTAACTAAAGTAATAGGAACTGAATGCCAATCAATGTTTTGCATAATGTAATTCTGATCAATTTTTAAGGTATCTTTAATTACATCTTTTTTAATCTTAATATATATTGCCAATCCAGCCTTAAATCTGCCAAATTTTGTATTTCTGGTGGCAGGAAAATTTATAAGGTGAAATCCATTTAAGCTCACTTCCGAGCAAGCTGTTTCTTGGAAAAATATCACATCATTCTTTTTTATGAAGTCAACCCAATCTTGATCAGAGGATTTGCAAGCAATGTTCCAGGAAACAAAGTCTGTTTTCAGGTCCTGGATTTCTTTATTTTTATTAGATGTATTTTTATTTTCTGTTATTTCTTTTATCAGTCAGTCATTCTGTGGAGCTAGAACTTCAAATTTGTTTGTGATTGAAATGTTATAGCAGTTCTGTAAATTGTCTTTGACAGCGGAGGTGGTATGACTGATTGAAGAATCAATAATATTTTCAACTTCTTTTGTCTCAATTTGAGAGTCTTGTTTGACTATAAATAAACCTACAGTATCTAAAATACCTATGTTTCTACTGTTTTCTCATATAGACTATTATATTTAATTATTAGTTGTATTTGATTACAGTCAGGATAATTGCCTAATCAGGTAGCTTCAATTGCTTCTGGGGCTTCAACTGAAATATGTAAAAGCTGCTCTAATAAATTAAGTACAGTCTGTTTAGTTTTTGTAGGATTCTCATTTCTAGATCAATTGAGACCATAAAGGTTCAAAATCTTTCCAGTTTCTAAAACATCTACAGAGGAGACCTTTTCCGTGTTACACTTTACTGGGGTTTCAAGTGTTTTACTATCAATTATGTGGACTCCAACTGCATCCAGCAATGATGCTTTTCTTAAAATCTCATTTATAGTGGAATCTCCTTGCAGTGCCACATCAACCTGTCCTGATCTATTTCCGTATTTCCATCTACAAATGTTTTTTTATTTTAATGTCATCAGATGGGATCTTTAGGACATGGGTGCAATGATTAAGAAATGCACTACACAGTTTCCAGCTATTTTCATTGGAAATTGCACTTAGCCCAAATATATTAAGATATCTCTGCTGATCCTCCAATTTTAGATTAAGCTGCTTTCTGTTAATAAAATCATTACAGCAACCACTTATTTCAAGAAGCCTGTTGTTAAGCCAGATTTGATTTGCAATTCTAATGGCTGAACAGAAAAAAATGCATTCTATTCCTTTTTCATCTCTGTCCTTCCACAACTGGATAATATCAGTCTCCAGTAAATCAGCACCAGTAGTGACTCTTATAAAATGTGTATTTTTTCCTTATTCTTTCCTGGTTGTTCATAATTTAACCAATCAAAACCATATAAGGTTAGAAATGCACATTCTGAAATATCAACTAGAACATTATTTCCACAATCATTAAGAGATCCTTGAATTCCACAGTTCTTAATTTGTTGATTATTTTTTGCGTGATTTATGTCACAGTTATTACTTGTGATCCAATTTTGCCAATCAATCCTAAAGGCTTTCATCTCCTTCTCAAATTCAGTTATCTGAGAAGCAATTGATTGCAGACATTTTATAATTAGGGGCCATTATATTCTCATTTACAGCCTTGTTATTTACTACCAGGTCTTGATTGATCTTCCTATTTTCATCTTCTTTGTCTTCTATTGTTTCAGTTAAACTAGTGCAGGTGGAACACATTTCTACTGGGTTATTACAGACAATTTGGGCCTGTGGGTTTGCATTCTCAATGTATTTTCTAACTCATTTTTCCTTTTTTTATAACCTCTTCTTCTATGCTTCTTACTTTTTTCTATTTCTTTTTTTCTTAGGGTGAGAGGTATTCTTAATCAGAGTTTTGGGGATACATACAGAGGGAAAATCTGGTCTAATCTTAGAAAGCTCTTCCAGAACTATAGATGGAGATTTTATTTAGGGAATCAATTTATCAAGTTTAAATAATATATCATCTAGATGAAACCCATTCAAGGCAATATTCCTTTTTAGATTCTCAAATTTCATTGTGTATAGCAACCAATTAGTCTAGTGTTATTAAATGTGCAGCATTAGGGTCTTTCATAAAAATGTTTAGCTCTTCATCTAGACTAAAGGGATATGATAAAACAGGATCACTCAATGTCTCATTCCTTCTCAATTTCTCTTTTTTGTTAAGACTAGCTAGAGTATTGTGAAGTTCTGTCGTAATTGTTTTTAACTCCTGGACCAAATTTGTTTTTTGATTTAAATTAGTATCATATGGTTCAGGGGAGAAATCCAATATATCAGAGAATGACTCAGAATACGGGTCAATTGAAACTTCATTGCCATGATTACTGATTAAATTACTAACTGCATTATTTACATTGGATCTATTACTTTTAACTGTGACTATAGATGCATCAGAATGGCACAGATCATCATCTAAAAAGAAGGAATTATTATCTTTTGAAAAAATCTTGGTAGTGGAAGATAATCTAGAACAATCTTGCCGGGGACCAATTTCTAAAACAGGGTTATTCTCCCTTAATAGGTTTTAAGGTATCAATGTCACCCTATTTGTAGCCAATCCATCTTCTAAAAATTCTATAACATTTGTTTCTACAAAATTATCATTGATTTTGGAATGTTTAATTATTTTTTTATACTGTAATTTAACCTTGTGATCAGTTTTCTTCTTAGTCCTTTTTACTTGTGGTTTATTTTTCACTTTGGTTTTGTTTCAGGGAACTATTTTGTCCTGAAACACATTTTCTGATTGGTTGTATCAGGGGAGTAATCAGATAAAGTTTGGATTAGTTGTGGGGACACCAAAACAGAGTTAATTAGAATGGGAGGTTCCTCCATAATAGCTGAAGCTATGGCCTTACTTCTAGTATTAACCATTTTCTCAATGGCTGGCAATTCACCTATCAATGGAAAATTAAGCAATTTCCAGAAAAGTTTCTATTATAGTTCCAAAAGCATGCTTCAGAGATATGGTCTGCCAAACAAATACTATAACTGATTTCCAGAGAAAAATTATACTCAATTTTTAGGTAGGCGTCCTGCGAGACAGTTCAAACATATAAATTAGATGAATAAATCTGCAGATTAGTATACAATATACAGCCAAATGAGTAAAGTGTTAAATAAATATATGAGTAAAACCCAAATATCAAATTTGGCCTGTTAACAAGTTATCAAGTTAACAATGAATGTGATAAGTGTGATAAAATGTTCACTTATGTTCAATCAGTGGTACTCAAGTGGGACTCAAACAAAGCTCAAGCAAGAACCAAAAAGTCCTTTAAACTGAAACAGTCACAATTGGAATTTAACTCATAAAACCTCTGAGCCTTGTAAAGGCATCCCAGGTCATAATATCCAAAGTGTCCATCACCCTTTTTCCTTTCTCCTTTCTTTTTGTTTTCTTTCCTGTGATATAGAATCTTCCTTTATATGGAATCTTCCTTTGTGGGAGGGTGAAGGGATGAGGCAAAGGGAAAATTGTTTAAGAAGTGCCCATAGCCAGCATAGTGCACCTTGTCTTTCTGAAGTATGAGATTCTTTGCACAACAGTTTTTTTTTCTGAGTCCTGCGTGCTCCAAGTTCATCCAGAGGCTCCACTAGGAACAGAAAAAAAATGTTTTTAAGTATTGTGTGCAGAAGTATAAAAGATAGTCTGACTTAATCAAAATGCAATACTTAAAATTACTATAAGATACTGTTCATATAATATAATACACAATATTACGCAATACGCTATGCTGAATTGAAAAAACAAATCCAAAAACCAAAATGATACATTATTACAAAATGGAGTACTTCTAATAACTAAAAAACTGAGATTGAGTAGAGCAGAGTAGAGCAAAACCAAAAAAAATAAACAATCACAATGCTAAAAAGAGAAGCAAAGCATAATAAAATCCTGCTTCCTTACTACTTATGGGGAGTAGGCCTAAGTAGGCCTGAGGGCCACACTGTATCTTCTGGGTCTTCCACCTCCAAGTACCAAATCGGAGTTTCACAAAAGTGCGTACAACGGGCCGAAGAGATAAGTCGACCTAATATCGACCATGCAGACCAAAACCTAGTGGGTCAATTCACATAAATGGCCATTTTAACCAAGGCTTCCTGCTACAAAACTTATTGCCATAAGCCGTGTAACAAGAGTTTTAGAAGCTACAACAAGATCAAAAGCAAGATCGAAAGCTCATATAGAACTAAAATGACTTCTGCTCTTTTCTTCTTCTTCTCTTCCCTATGAATGAATAAAAATGCCTGAAAGTCTGCACAACGTGCTGATGTATATACCACGGAATCACATGTACTGATTTGCATAATATGCGAATATAAAAAATGCCTTAAAAAGATCAAAGTTTGAAAATGTTTAAAAAAGCATTTAATACTTAAAGGGTACCTAAACAAGCAGTTTTTTAAAACTTTAAATTCCAAAATCTGGGTTCATAGCCAGGTAAAGTAAAGGCTGCTGTTTACATTTATGCTAAAGCTGCATTTATGTAAATAACATAAACACAGTTTCATAGCTTTTGAAAAATGTATTTATTTATTTAGTTTTTGTTGACCGAGTAAGTGCACTAGACAAATCCTGCCTATTTTCAGGCATGACCCAGGGAAGGGGGATACAGATGAATTCCAACTGATCTTGAACCAGATTAAGCTGTTGGTGGTATTTTTAGTGAATGAGGGAAATTTGGCCAGGACACCGAGGAAATTCCCCTACTCTTTTTGAGAAGTGCCATGGGATCTTTAACATCCACCTGAACTACCACCAATCCAGGCAGATGGGACCTCGGTTTAACGTCTCATCCAAAAGATGGCACCTCAGAAGTGCAGCACCCCTCTCATGCTGCACTACAGTGTCAGTACTGGAATATTAACCCAAGTGCCAGATGTAGGAACTGAACCCACAGCCCTCTGATCTCCCGGCCTCAGAGGTGAGTGTGCTACCTACTGAGCCACTGACACTGCTAAACATCATGTCATCATGTAAACATCAGCCTTTCATTTTCAGAAAACAGCCTTGGTTTCTCCCTAAGATGTCTGCCAAATGTGGTATTTTGCCTGCAGCCTATTGTTCACCTTAATGTCATTACGTCATTATGTATCACTTTAACTTGTGGCACTTTCTGTCTTGTACTCGACCTGATTGTACCTGAAAATGTTTGGTTCTGCTTTAATTTCAATCTTTTTTCTGTACTGTCTGATGTCGTTATGTTACCACTGTACTTTGTGGCTCCTTTTGTCTTGTACTCTCCCGGGTCGTGCTTGAAAATAGGCAGGATTGTTGCCTAACGCACTTACCCGGTTACCAAAAGCAAATAAATAAATAAATAAATGAGTCATGGTGACATCATCGGAGCCAGAGACAGAGACCCACATATATTCATATAGTTCTATTGGGCAAACTAATTCTTCATTCCCTCTTTGTTTTGAATTGTTGTACCAGAATGATCACCACCATGTGTTAACTCATGGATTATTTTGATCAGTACACGTTAGGCTATGATTTTTTTTTCATTTTGTTTACTTTAACTTGCTGAAAATGTTTTGCAATCCAGTTGACTTTCTCTTTGGCAAATCGCAGTACAGTACAACACGTCAAATACCTGATGATCTGTGGTTATGTGATGCCCTGCATTTTGTTTTTTGTTAACCAGGAGAGACACACTAAGCTGAAAGCTTGTTTATAGGTGTGGCCTGGGAGCACAAGGAAGTTTAGTGGCTTGCTCAGGGTCACACAGCAAAGTACCTCTCAAGTTGGATTATCTTCCTCTTGTTCTTCCACCAATGCCTCCTTGCTGCATCCTGAGTCACCATGCCAGAGATTGTCACTTTTTCCAAAAATGGTATTTGGGTGAGTTCTTTAATGTCAAATCTAAAAAGTGGAAAAAGTTTCAGTTCTGTGTAAATGCTGTATACTGAAAGTGAAGTTTTTGTCAACATCCAAGAAGAGTATGTTGAACTTGAAAAACATATGGAATGCAGCCATCCAGAATCTTTAGAGAAGTTTAAACAGCTGTGCAGCAGTAGAAGTGATAGTCCATCAGCAGCCATTGCCAGCCCTGGTCAGAAAAGGATCCACAAAGAAGTGGAAGATGAATTCTGCAGCTCAGACAGCAGCAGTACTTCCTTGCCAATGGCATCCTTGTTGATCAACAAGATGAAGGAAAGTTTTCTTCAACAACAGTTATTTGATTCTACAAAGAGTTCACTTATCAGTCAGTCTCAGGTTGATAAGCTCATTATTCAGTTTGTAGCTGAAGATCTTCAACCATTCAGTGTTGTTGAACAGCCTTCATTTGTCAGATTAATTACTGGTCTACAACACAACAAAAAAATAATGACACAAAAAACATTGATGGATGACTAGATAAGATGCACAAAAACATTTTATTTATTAATTTTGTTACCGGGTAGACCCACTGAGACACAGCTGTCCTTTTTTCAAGGGCGGCCCAGAATTAGTTACTGTACATTTAACAAACAGGTAGAACAAAACATTGTCAAGATACATTTTGAGATCAAAGTCACACATGTTATTGTTAAAATACATGTTCAGTGAAGCAACACATTTGGCCAAAGAGTACCAATATGTGACATAGTATTAATAACAATCTTTGACTACACAGGGAAGAGAGAGACATAGGATAATAGGGGATCAATATGATTCATAGGGTCCTATGCACAGAGTGGGCAGGGGTACGTGGAAAAGTCATGTACCCCACCCATGACCCTGTACCCCGCAGACAGGTGTGCCCATACCAGCATTCACCAATACCGGCCACCTGTCCACAGCTTCCCCCCCAGTATGCAGGACTCTGCAGGGTGGCCAGGGGAGGAGTCATCATCCCAGGCGGGCATCCAATGGGATGCCCCCCTGGGACCCATAGTGGATCCCATGTGTAGGGTGGCACAGGTCCGGGGCCGTGCATGCCGATTGCAGGCAGCTGGACCCACACAGCACCATCCAGTCCCGGCACTGCCACTCCTGAAATTCCCAGGTGCTTTCCCATCCAGCTTCCCCTGCTGCCTCCTGCCTCCTGCTGCCCAGCAGTCAGGGGCAGCCCAGTGTGCTCTGTCCTGGTCCCCTGGCAACTGCAGGCCTTTGCCCAAGATGGCATGCAGTGGGTTACAGCAGAATCTCCCTGGCATACCCTGCACCCCCTCTGCACTCATGCAGCCAGCACTACGTGGGTTAGTGAATACTGCATAGTGCTAGCATGCCCCTGGAATGCCCCCAGCATGAAGCTGTCCACGGATGTGGGGGATTGGGTGCAGTGGGTCTGCGCCCCCTTGTGCATGCTGTGTGTGAGGGGTGCAGTGGGTGTGAGGTGGCTACGCATCCCAGATACACATGTGTAGCCACTCCACACCAATAGTGCATAGGGCCTCATAGTAGGAAAGCAATATCAATTATAACACAACAACTTGTCACTAATTACAGTCCCAGAGGCTGTGCTCCAGTAGTACAACTTTAAGCCCTTATTTAAATTTACCAAGAGTAGAGCAGTCTTGAAGTGCAGAAGGCAGAGTGTTCTACCTCCCCCGTCCTCCAATGCCCCAGCTTCCACCTACATAAAGTATCTTCCCAGGAAGCCAGACCACTCCTATTTAAAGCACTAAATAGCAATAGTCCCAGCAGTGACTCTCTGGACCCCAATATCCTCAGACTGGTGATGGATGAAGTCCTTGCCCCACTCACCAGCCTACTTAACTGATCCCTCTGTCTGGGGCAATTCTCCACTGCATGGAAAACAGCCATAGTCACACCCATTCATAAAGGGGGTGAAAGGTCCTCCACCGGGTACTACCGACCAATCTCCATCCTCACCTCTCCAAAGCCCAGAAAAAGTGATGGCCATACAAATCACTGAATATCTGACTAAGCATAACATCTTATGCCCAGAGCAGCACAGTTTCCGTGCAGGTCACAGTACCAGCACTGCACTAGTTGAGTTCTCCAATTTCCTTCACTCCTCCCTAGACAGCAGTGTTCATTGACCTCTCAAAGGCCTTCGACACTGTCTCCCACCCTCTTCTGCTGGATGCCCTCTGCCACACTGGTTTCTCTGCTGGCCCTCTTACCTGGTGCACTAGCTAGCTATCTATCCACTTACTCCCAATGTGTAAAAGTCAATGGGACACTCTCCAAAACTCATCCTATCTGCTCAGGGGTACCCCAGAACTCCATCCTGGGCCTCCTACTCTTCTCACTCTATCTAAACACCCTGCCCAGTGCATGCTCTGGAAACATTCTTATGTATGCAGACAATGCTGTCATCTTTGCCACCCACCGATTTCCCATCTCCCTCCAGGACACCCTGCAGCAATCCTACAATGATGCCGAAGCCTGGCTTAAAGAGCACAGATCCGTCATTAATCTCAAAAAAACAAAACAATGCTTTTTGCCCACCCTCAAAACAAAGCCTGCCACTTCCCACTCCATATCCTCCCTAGTACCAAACAACCGCTAGAACAAGTCTACTCCTACAGATACCTTGGGGGTTACTTTCGATTCAGCCCTCACCTACCACTCCCACATTGATGCCCTTGCATCTGCCACTAATACACGACTTGGCATCCTCTACCACTATACAAACTGCCTCCCCCCGATGCTCTTCGACTTGCGGTTACGCCTTCAGTACTATCCCTTGTCGACTATGGCCTGCCAGTCTATGGTGCTGCTGACACTACCGCCCCCAACAAAATTTGTCTCACCCTAAACAAGGCCTGCAGGCTGATTACGGGTGCCCCCAGGCTCACACATACTTGTCAACTCTATGATGAGGCAAAACTGCTTAACCTAGATGAATGGCTACGTTAGCAAGCCTGCCTCTTCACAAAAAAACTCTACTCAGGCTATCCCTTCCTGGGGTGACAGCCTCCATCCGACACGCCCAACCCACTATGGCAACCTGAACCTCCAACAAGACCACTCTACTGGTCCCCAGATCCAGGACCACCCATGGTCAGAGGTCTTTCTGCTACAGAGCTCCATCCTGGTTTAACTCTCTCCCTGCTCCCATCTCCAATACCTCCACAATCTCCAACTTCAAAACCGCCCTTTGGAGCCAACCATTTAACACTTGCAGCTGCTCCTGTCTCTAAATGGGGCCTCGATCTTCTCCACACTTGACAACACCCACTGGGTGGCACTCCATTTCACCCCCCCCGCTTTCTCCCCCATTGCTTATTGCCTCTGTTATTACCAGCGTGTGCTCAGCTGTGTTCATTGTAATTGCTACTAAATTGTATAAAGGTATTGAAACCATACTGTGTAACTTTAAGTCAGTAGGCTTTTATGCTGTAACCTGAATTCTGTTTTTGTCTGTCCTCAATGTGACGAGGTACCTTTGGAAACGAGCCACTGGCTCAAAGGTTGTAAACTGAAGTACAAATAAACAAATAAATAAATATATGGTGCTGATGTGGCAAAGGACCTCTTTCCCACACAGGACATATCTCTAAGTACATCCAATAGGGTATTATTGGAGGGATGCAGGACCATCCTTGAGGATTTAGGTTTTTGCATGTTGTGTAGGCTTGGGAGAGAGGAAGGACCCTTTACAAGCTTAAATACCAGGCAGAGGAGAATTTACTGTAGCTGGCCCTCCAATGAAGGCCAGTTCAATGAACATAGTACATTGAAATGGTGCTCCCTGAGTAAAGCTCTGGCAGCAAAACATCCAATTTTGTTGCAGAGTACATTGAGCTTACTGAGTTTGGAGCTCCTCAGGGACTGCGAGATGATGGTGCTGCATCACAGAAGGGGGAATAGAGTACTAGTAGCAATGATGAGCCATGAGTCCATATTCATAAAATTGCCAAGGTGGTACATTAAGCCTATTGTTTTGGTGAAGGGTTTCAGTGACATGGTCCATATGAGTTCTATAAGAAAGTTCCCAGTCCAAGTAGACCCCCAGGTGTCTGGTGGGCTCCACTTCTTCTATAGTTGCTCCAGAGGACATTGAGATGGAGACACATTTGATATCTGAATTCAGCAATTTCAGTCCTATCTGCACCACTGCAGACATTTAGACTCTGCATAACAGGAGTGACTTAGGTGTGACAGCTCACTGGACTGATCAGAAAACATTGACTAGAATGTCAGCAGCATTGGCATGCATGTGAGTAAAAGGAAGACAGACATACAATGCTGTTGAACTGAAACTTGAATAAGCTCACCTGAAATGTCACATCCAGAGCAAGGTTGTTAAAATTGTGACTGACAATAGGTCTAAGTTTATTAAAACATATAAAGAGTTTGGCAGAGATAAATCAGTTCCACAGACATAATTCTGGATGATGACAATGATTATGAGAGACCCAATCTCCGCAAAGACATAGACAGGATGGAAGCTGTCCAGAGGAGGGCAACTAAAATGGTGCAGGGTCTGCACCGGAGGACATATGAAGAGAGACTTAAGGAGCTTAATATGTATAGCCTCGAGGAAAGGAGGGAGAGGGGGGACATGATAGAAACTTTCAAGTACCTCAAGGGAATCAACAAAGTCCAAGAGGGTAGCATCTTTCAAAAAAGAGGTGTGCAAGAACAAGAGAGCACAATTTGAAGATAGAGGGGCGGCTCAGAGGTAATTTAAGGAAGTATTTTTCACAGAGGGTTGTGGATGCATGGAATGGCCTTCCGGAGGAAGGTTGTGGAGTCAAAATCAGTGGTGGAATTCAAGCATGCATGGGATAGTCATAAGGCAGTTCTGGGGGTGGGGTAGAAAGAAGTAGGCTGCTGGTTAACTAGGATCTGCAGCTTATCCAGTAGGTAGGGAAATGGGCAGACTGGGTGGGCCAAGCGGTCCTTATCTGCTGTCAAATTCTATGTTTCTATGTTTCTATGATGGTGATGATGATGATGATGATGATAACGATGACCATGACCAGTAGCAGGGGGCAAGAAGTAGCCATGCTGATGAAGATGATGATGACACAGTTAAATATGTAGTGACTTTCTTTGATGTATGCAGGATTCTGGATAATGGGGATGAAGGCATGGAAGGGACTTACAAGCTTCCTTTACATCAACAATGTTCAGCATATACCCGAGCTTAATAGTTGTGAAGAATATAGACTCTGCTACTTAAAATCTTTCATACAACAAGATGTGCCACTGCACAATGACAAAATGCTCAGCTCTTTAGAACAAAGTTCACAAGCAAGTGAAACTGTTTCAAACAAAATTGGTACCAAACTGATTATTTCCAGTGACACAAGCAGGGGTTAAACTGGGCAGGAGCCTGCAGGAACTCAGTTCCACCACCTTTTAAAAAGTTTTATAATAGTTCCACCACCTCTGTCATCTTTCTTCATTGACTACTATAGGACAGTTCCACCACCGACAGTTTAGTCAACCTAAAAAATTAGATATGAGCATTCCCCTACCTAAACACTTCAAATTTAACTGGACATGAGGTGGAATTCTGAAGATCCAGTGTAGAAAAAGCTAAAGATGATCTGGTTGCTGGTCTCTTCGTGGGTGCTTTCAGCATCATGCTATGACAGCAATGTTAAAGTCTACTGCTCCAGCTAATTAGGTTCACTGTTGCTGTGTCCCCTAAGCTATTTCTGCAGCTGCAGATCTGCAGTTGTGGATTTTCAGCATTTGCTCAATTTCCACAGCTGTGGAGATTTTCCGGAATTCTGCACCTGCTCAAAATATCTTTATGAATATCATGCACCTGCATTTCTGCAGTGCTGCAGGCCTTTTTCCTGCAGCTGTGGGATTTTTGGCTTTCTTTGTGAATCCTGCCCTTGGTTTGGTTCCGATTTTGAGTAGAAGGAGTTGATTCTGTCCAGCATTATGTTACCATACTTTCACATTCAGTGGATTGCCAATTAGGATAAAGCATGTGCAGCTAAAAACTTGCTTGAAAATGAATTGCTGCCATATCAGGAAGATATTGATCAAGGAAGTCCATCATCTGAAAACAGCCTTGAAGAGGAGGATGATGATTTCTTCAAATTCAAAGACAATCAGCAACTTAACCATGGTGGAGTTCATCATCAGCTTGAGCAGTATCTAAAAGATCCAAATAAAACAGTGGAAACTTTGCAACCATTCTTGACAACAAAGAAAATATTCCTGCATTACAATACTGCACTTTTATCAAGTGTACCAGTTGAAAGATAATTTAGCATTGATGGACAGGTCCTCCTTACTGCTAGACAAAATGACTAGGTGATGAAGACTTTGAAGTGCAGATACATTTACATTACAACAAAACATACTGGGAATAGTAGCATTATGCTGTGGATTGTGATAAGGCTAAAGTAGTGATATGCTGAGGGTGGTGTTGGCTTAGTAACTGTAACTTCTTCAAAGAGTTAAAATGTGCCATGCCAGTGCTTTATACATCCCCTATAACAATTGTAACTGTTAGTATTTTTGATGACAGTTAAAATGTTATGTTTACCAGTTAGTTAGTAAACCAAAATGTGCTTATCTCATCATCCGTTGCTATTTTTAATGGTAACTAAACAAAATGAATGCTATTTGTTATGCCTGCCAGTTTATTATCTCCTCGACGATGACTTGAGCTTAATGTTTGTCCTGCTGACAGGTATGCTATCTCATCTCAGTGTCTCCACCTGATCTATCACTGCCCCCTAGAAAATGAACTGATCTGGTGTTATATGGCATAACAGCCTGATGCTATAGTATATTATCCAGATCTCATAGCATGAACACTAAAACTGTTTCTTTACACAATTCTTTGTGATGTCAATACTTGTATCACTAAATCTTATTAATAAACATTAATATTAATCTTAACATTTATGGTGTCTAGAGTCTCTAACGAAGGTTAAGTAGTTTTTATTTACTGTATTTCATTGATTTGTAACCACGGCTTCAAATAGCATGTTTAGTTTTGACCTGCAGTCTTAATTTGAGGGCGGCAACAAGACAAGGGCAGCTTTAAATGCAATCAGCTGTTACTGGCATACAGCTGATTGCTAATCTGCCATCCCACTTTGCCATCCAGACACACTGCAGAACCACAGAATGCCTAAATGTAAATCCCATGACCTGGAGTTTAAGCTCCAGGTTGCCAAACAAGCAGAAATTGCGGGTAACCGACCAGTGACACTTGTTATGAGGATAGACAAAAAGCAAGTGTGAGAATGGTGCAAAAATATTGCCAAATTCAAGGAGAAGCTCTGGGAGAAGGGATGCAGTGGGAACAATAAAAAGCGCCGTCATCTAGATGGTGTCTCACTGAAGAAGCCAACCTTGCAACCTGGATAGCTTAACAGAGAGAGAAACACCTGCATGTTACAAGAAAAACAATATCAATAAAGGCTGCTTCTGTCATAACCAACCCAGGCTGCAAAGCAAGCCGTGGCTGTGTTGATCGATTTCTGTCCCACTGGGGTTTCACCATCCATTAAAAGACAACCGTTGGATGAAAGCTCCCCAAATACTATGCCACAAAAGTAACTGAGTTTATAGCCTTTTGCTCTAAACAAATTGAGAAATACAACTTACCCTCTTCAAGTATTGGGAACATGGATGAGACCTCCATATGGACAGATATGCCCCGGGAGAGAACAATAGAGCAAATCGGTGCTAAGTCGGTTCCCTTACTTACCTTGGGATATGAGAAACAAATGTTGACTGTTTGTTTAGTGGCTCTTGCCGACAACAGAATGCTGTCTCCTTTAATAGTCTTAAAGGGGAAGCACACTCCCAAGGATATATAGCAAATGTTACCGGCATTGTGGTTGCTATGTCCAGAAACGGATGGGTGAACAATGATATTACAAGTGTGTGGCTTCAAACAGTGTAGGGTGGGATTGCCTTTGGCAAGAGGATACTGGTGTGGGACACCTTCAGATGTCACATCTGCCCGAAGTAAAAAGCATTGCAAAAAAGAAAAATACAATAATGGCAGCAATTCCTGGTGGATGTATAAAACTGTTACAGCCATACAACGTGTCATGGAATGCCCCCTTTAAGCATAAGAAATTGACTAAACTGAAATCAACATGATTTTTATTCTTTTGTAGTTGCAGTGTTACCGAAATTGACTACCACTGAGTGAACTGAGTGATATGTGTTGTTATGGATGAATGAGTTACCAGTATTTTTTTATTGGCTTTGCTTCACTTGTTTATTATTATTATTATTTTACTGACAAAAAGTAAAAGTTAAGTTTTAACTTCAAAAAGACTAATTCTTCATGCTTCTTTGTTTTCTTTTGTGATTCTGCCGTGTGTGTGTGTGTGTGTGTGTGCGTGTGTGGGGGCATGTACCTAACCTTACATACCAACAGTTAAAAATTGCGGGCACAGACCAAGCTTATAAATGAGGGTGGGTTCAAATGCAAAAATAAAATTCAGCTGTGGTTATAAATTGGGGGAGGCTAATAAATGAGGGTGGTTACAAATTGATGAAATATGGTATTCTAAACTAGTTTTGATAGTGTGTGACTCCTACTCATCATGACAAGCTTGCAGTATACTTCTACTCAACAATGACAACTATTCAAGCAGCAGTATTTGTTAGTCAGCACTGCAGAAAATGTCAGAGGTCAGCATTATAAGTGGCCCAATACAAACACAGAAAAATAGACTTTAATAGCAGATAAGGACCGCTTGGCCCACCCAGTCTGCCTATTTTGCTACCTATTGGATAGGCTGCAAATCCTAGTTAACCAAGACCATACTTCCTACTACCCCCTCACAAGAATTACCTTATGTCTGTCCCATGTATTCTTAAATTCTCCCACTGTTTTGACCCCATGACCTCCCCAGAAAGGCCGTTCCATGCGTCCAACACCCTCTCCATGAAAAAATTCTTCCTCATATTGCCCCTGAGCCATCCCCCCCATATCTTCAAATCGTGTCCCCCTGTTCTTGCACATCTCTTTTTCGGAAAGATGCTACCCTATTGGACTTTGTTGATTCCCTTGAGGTACTTGAAAGTTTCTATCATGTCCCCCCTCTCCCTCCTTTCCTCTAGGGTATACATATTAAGGTCTTTTAGTCACTCTACATATGGCTTCTGGTGCAGACCCTACGCCATTTTAGTTGCTCTCCTCTGGACTGCCTCCATCCTGTCTATGTCCTTGCAGAGATGGTGTCTCCAGAACTGCATGCAGTACTCCAGATGGGGTCTCACCAACTGTCTGTACAGAGGGATAAGAGCTTCCTGTTTTCTACTGGGGATGCCTCTCCCTATGCCTCCCAGTATCCCCCAGCCCTCCTTACTGTCTTCTCACATTGTTTGCCTACCTTTAGGTCATCTGATATGACTACTCCCAGGTCCGTTTCCATTTTTGTTGTTGTTAATACTGCCTCCTCCATTGTGTACTCTTCCCCTGAGTTTTTGTTGCCCAGGTGCATTACTTTGAACTTCTTTGCAGTGAATCTAAGCTACCATACTTTTGACCATTCCTCCAACCTTGCCAAGTCCCTTCTCATCCTTTCTACCCCTTTGTCTATCAACCCTGTTGCAAATCTTTGTGTCAAAGAGGCATACTTTCCCTTTCAGTTCCTCTGCAATGTCACCTATAAAGACATTAAAGAGCACTGGTCCTAGTACTGAACACTGCAGTACCCCACTAGTAACCTCCTTTTCTTTGGAGTGGATCTGTTTACTATTACCCTTTGCATCCTGTTTTCCAGCCAAGTTTTGACCCAAGTTACCACCCTGGGACCCACTCCCAGGCTGGCTAACTTGTTTATTAATCTTTTGTGTGGGGTTGTGTCAAATGCCTTGTTAAAGTTTAGGTAGGCCATGTCCGCAGCCCCTCCCTGGTCTACTACTTTGGTCATCCAGTCAAAGAAATCTATTAGATTCATCTGACATGACCTTCCTGCTGTGATTCCATACTGTATTGGGTCCTGTGCCCTGCTGGCCTCTAGGTACTCAAAAATCCTTTCTTTCAGAAGTGATTCCATCATGCTCTCTACCAATGGCTCAATGCATCCATTTCACAAATCAAAATCATTCAATTATTCATATCATTATACAGAAAGTTGTGATATTCAAGATTTGCACATGCCATTTTTTTGAGTTACTGTGACTTCCACAGACAGGTTTGCAAAGTCTGTAATCAATTGGGCATAATGCAACATTATAAACACATGCTGTAAGCAACATATCACCAGGGGCACTGGAAAATTGCATCCTCAATTTGAGGAATCCACAATTTTCACCATTCTCCACAAAGATTGACATTCTGCAATTTCTTGCAGTTTTCAAGTTTTTACTTTGAACTATGTAACATGTATTAACATTTTCAATAAAAGACTCTCCAATATATTGACAGTTTTGCATGCAGACTTAAATTTGACTGAAACAGTACAGTGCAAGGTACGGAAGGGTTTTATATGACCCTGCTTTCTTTTGAATCCTTGTCTGGTTTGGTTTCAAAATCCACTGGCCAAGCATAAGTACTCTTGAACACTTAACATTTGATTTGTGTTGAAGCAGTCTATCAGAAAACTTTTTGTTGCCACAGAGACTGAAACAGGAGGTGGGAGAAAATGTGCAAATTATCCTATTCACCTAATGGGGTGCTAGCTACGAAGCATTTTTGTAAATGGTAGGGCAGGTTTTTCCTTCGAACATGCGATCATTCAGATTAGTTTTGATGTGGGATTTTGGATGGCCCTGCTGATTATAGACTTAAATAGGTTAGTTGGTAACAGTGATCTCACGCTTAGCAATCTACAACATAGATGCTCACATGCAAAGACTACAATAAAAACCTGACTAAAGTCTGAAAACAAGCTTATAAAACACATAAAATATATCTGAACATTTATCTTTAACTTAGAAAAATCATTGCCGCCAGAATAAAACAAAGGTAAATCATAGGGCACACTGACCATTGTATGCTGCAGTAAAATAAAAAATACATATATTTTTATTCTGTGGTAGTGATAAGGCCCACTAGGCACATGTACCTGTTTTTAGGGTCAATCCAGGTGCACTGGGGAGGTTAAGTGACTTACTCAGAGGAGGTTGTAGAAATCAAACCCAGGTCTGTTGGATGTACCCAACTCATTCACAGTTGGTTACTCTAACCTTTAGGCTATGCTGCCAGCCCTAATAACCTTCAGATTTAGTGTTTTAATATGTGATTTCAGAAATAGTGTACAGTACCTATAGTGCAAATTATGAACATTAAACACTTTAACATCATTTTACTAAAAGTCAATTATTCGCCACTCTATCTGCTTTATTTTTTCTTGCAGTAAAGTGAATGAATAGTTGACAGAGCACTGTAAATAGCTGTTGATTAGACATCATTATTCTACATCTAGAAACAGACAAAATTTGTTGCTTCTGGATTTATTTAATAGTGATTTGCTGTGGCTCACTAAATAGAATCTATTTAGAGCTGCATGAGGCAGATGTTTTTAAATTTTGGAAGATAGGAAACACATCTGTCAGTTTAGTATTCATTTTAGGAGCATGAACTTTTCTTCATGTTTAAAACATGATTCAAGTGGCAGAGTATAATGTAGCAGTTTATGCTAATACAGTATATGCTTCATAAAACAATAAAATATTTATTGTGAAGCACTCAGAGTGTATAGTAGGACTCCTGCAATCTCCCCTCAATTTTTGCAAAAAATCTCTGCAATTTTTGGTAACTTTTTCTACAATTTTCCAGCAGCCCTGCATATCACTGACCACATTTAGACTTGGTTTTGAGGGGATCTATTATGGTGGTCAATGTTCTGGACAAGGTTTTATTTTATGTCTCTGATGGCATATAACGTTGATTGTACCAAACAAAGATATTTAATTTATTTATAGGTGGCAGTTAGGCCACTAGAAAATGCCAAAATGGGTATACGTCTTGATGCTTTGCAGGGAACACTAACATTAGTTAGTGCTGGAAGCACCTGGTGACTACCAAAACTGGTACTTGAAGTAGGTTGAGTCAAGCACATTTCCCTCTTCATTGATGTCTGTGTAAGTACCATTGCTCCTCATGTGTGGGTGGTGGTGGACTGGTAAGTACACCATGCTTGATTAACCATGGCCTTCCTTGCTTGCACAAATACCCAGCCTCCCAATTTTAGATTTTCATGCACAGACACTCACTGTCTACAGCTGCTGACTTCCAGCTCACATGAGAAAAGGCAAACTGTTTGTTTACTGTATTGGCCATATGGATGACACTTAACTTTAGCCCAATCTGCCACCCAGAACCCAGTTGAACAACCCTAACACTTGTCATTGGCATAATAGCTATTATTTTCCAGTGAAATGCCACTGGTAATAACACTTTTCATCATCATCATCATCTTCATCATCATTAACACCATGAGCTAGTCATCAGACAGTCATAATGGTCACATTATCATTCATTATAATTATCCATAAAAATTATTATCACTATATGCAAGAAAAGGACTAGGAACAAAATAAATATGGGTGGAGCAGCAGGGCATTGTAACACAGTAACACTGCACACTGACTCTAGATGCTGGCATAGAATAACAATCAAACCAGTGCAAAAGCATTTCCTAAAATCCATGTCTCAGACTTCACGATATGCTCTGAGATGTAGAACTAGTCTGGGGGATAAAACCCTATCTGTTCTGGTACCTAGAACCTGGGATAGAATATCTAGACAGCTTAAGGTGTCTGCTTTGATGCCTTTAGAATGTTTCAGAGCATCTCTGGCCAATTTATATAACAAGCACTGTAATTGTTATGGATAATTTATTTCATTATATAGTGAAGCAGTGTTTTATAACTGATTGTAATGTTTTACATAGGACAATTTATTACATTTGTATTTGTATGTCTGTATTTTACTGTATTTATTACTGATGTCATGTTAATTGTTGGCTGCTATTGAAAAAGAGATATTTTATCTAACTTGTTATCCAATAAAGTTGAAAGTTGAAAGAGGTGAACTCAGTGACTTCACTCCACTCATGTAGCATGATGAAGTCACTGACTTCACAGCTTCTATGTTATAAATGGTGAGGTGATGATTTTATTGGGGGGGGGTGAAATTACTGTTAAAAAACAATAACTATGAGGTGGCTATGCCATCATCACTTCCTCATTTCATTCACAGTAAATTCCAGCAGTAACAGCAGAATGAGAATGGTTAGTGTGGGATCAGACAATCAGTTAACTATTAGCATGTCAGATTCATTCATACAGTGTGAATAACAAATAATAAGTGATGATGAGGCTGATCACCCCTGCAGAATGTGCAGGGTGTAACTTCACTTTGCCAGTGTTACCTTATGTAACCACCCAGTCCCTTGGGGTTATGAGAATCCCCTCAGTAATAGTGCTTGGCAGGGAAAGTCAGCTGGTGATTAACTAGTTAAATAGTTGTTCACCTGCTCACTCTTCTGTTTACTTGGTTTCAGCTAAGACTGAAGTGATGAGCTCATTTGGAACTCTCACAGCAGCATAACCCTTGTGCCAGCTGTTGAGGTGGGATATAGAAAGTTGAGAGGCAGTCAGTTGGAGTCAATGTTTAGAGTGAGAGTTGGAGTGTGGGAGTGAGATCTGCTCTGTCAGTGGGCTCTAAGTCTTGAGCCCTGGATTTCTCACCCTAGTTTTGGTAATTACCAGCTTGCCAAGTGAAGTGGTGGAGGCCTTTCTTTACCAGGATTTCCTGATTTTCATCCCGGGGGGGGGGGGTGAAAGGAACTGTAGTTCAGTGGATCCGAGGGAAAATCCCCTGTTTGTTCCAGGATGTTTTGAAGCTGCCTGAAATGTCTGACAGTGAGTGAAATTTGACTTTTTGCCAGAGGGAGCAAGTGTCTGTTCTGTTGTGTTCCATGCCTAAAGGGAAGGCACACATTTTTTTTCTACAAGTACAGATGTGCAGACTGTTGTTGAAGTAAAGTTGGCAGAGGTGTGTGATGTCCAGAGGTATGACTATATCACACTATTTGGGACTTTTACCTTTACACTACCAAGGTGGTGTTTTTTGAATGCTGAATGCCAAGTCTTCATTCAATAGCATTTCAAGAGGTGCTGTAAATGTTTTAAGGTGTAACTCTGAAGAATGGCTGAGTATTAATCTGGGAGCAAAGGGTGGGCAGAACCCCATCTGGAGTAACCAGTTCAGGACTAATAGGTTCAGTAAGGGTGCCTGGTTACTTTTGACAAATTGCCAAATGTCTGAAGAGGATTATACCCCCTTTAGTGGGCTTCAGTTTCTTCACTGTTATGGAAGAATTGTGCTAATGGTTAGCAAAGTGTGCTTTCAGTTGTGGCCAAGACGCCACTAAATGCAAGTGTTCTATGTCCTACTGTGGTGGGAATACAAAAGATGTTTGGAAGTTACAGTTGAGGTGTCCTACAGTATGTCCTACTGTGGTGGGAATACAAAGAGTTTCTGTAAGCTTCAGTTTGATTTTTGGTTCTGCAAGTTCAAGTGCTAAGCTATGTAAACCTTGGGGTCCACCTTTACTTTAAAGAACATCTTTTGAATAAAGTCACACTCTGGAAACCCATCTATGGTTTGGACAGTTACATTATTGCTTCCTGTGTGGATTTACTGGGTATCCCTTCTTAAGATAGGTCTAGCATATGCCTAGCAAAAAAATCTTTCCCCAGGACCTGGTTTGTAAATACCAAATGGTTGTTTTGTACACCCCTCCCCCGATCTCTAGAAAAACAAACCTGGTATACATTCCCAAAGCTAGGGGTGGTACCACTTTAAAATGTTGAGTGTGTGCCCAGTATGGTTGCCAGTGATTTAATAAGGGGTACTAACTGAATAAAGTGGTGGTGGGGGGGTTGCTACACTTACCTAACAACTAATGTGAAATGTTCCACTCCACTACAAATTTGTTTTTAACTTACAGCCAGTGCAATACAATTGTAAGTGTTGGCACCTTCCCTGAAGTAGTGTCTGACTCACTCGGTCATGAGCATCTGTAGACTCCACCTGATGAAAACTGTATGACCAGTGTAGCCACTTTGCAAGATTATTTTTTCATTTACCTAAAAAAACCTCTTATGATCATATGATATTCAATAACTGTGCATATAAACACATTATAAATCACGTTGAAGATTGTCATTAAAAAAAATTTAACTTGTGTTTAAAATCAGAATGTTTGTTGAGAATTATAGAAACCCCTGTGAATGGAAATGGACTATGCCAACATATCTCAGAACTTCAGAATTTTAAAACTATGTGCACAAGACACTCTCTTATGGTTATAAGAGTACTTGGAATGTTGAGGAATAAACAATGCCGATTGACTAAGAATGATGTGGTTTATTATTAGGAAATGATGAAACAAGCTGACAGACAAAAACTCATTCATTGTCTTTAGAATCTAATTTAGTTATTTTTTGTGCTTTTTGGAGTTTTCTGATCACATGCATATGTTCAGAGGGACACGGTCAGCTGTTTAACCAATTTTTAGTCCGGTTTTTACTTTTCAAACAACAATTTCTATATGAAATGGTCCTTGGTTTTAAAAATGACTTGTATTGCAAGAATCAGCAACATTTTTCAGTGAGCTGTTTAGTTCATATGCCTTTAAAATTGCTGAACTCATTCATGCACAAGTTCAGCATAATTCAGTGCCATACCAATGTTTGGGATGCACAGGAAAGAGCAGACCACAGCATTAAGGTTGGGATGACTAAACATCTTTTTTTGTAAAAAACAATGATTAAATATAGCACATATGCCTCTGACATGTAATCAGAGCACTTACTGGATAGAGCTGTGTTAACAGGCACAACTATTACAGGGGTGCTAAAAATTGGTTAAAAAGCTGACAGTGTCTCTTTAGTGAACAAATATAACCAAGTTATCAAGCATAATATAAAATAATATGAGTTACAGTTACTTGTTACTTTTTATGCAAAAGTAATAAATAACAATAACTGATTTTCCTTTTTGAGAATTAATTACATTTTAAAAGTCCTTACACAACACTGATTAGGGCTCACAGTTCTGGTCACTCTATGCAAGGTGACATCAATAAAATCAAAACAGTTCAGAGAAGGGCAACCAAAATGATAGATGGACTGAGTTGCCTGACATATGAGGAAAGAGTGAAGTCTCTTAATGTCATGTCACTCTACACCAAGAGAATTCAAGATGACATGCTCCTTCCATATTATACAATTAGTGACCCTAGCTTGATGGAAAAACTAAATTTAGAATTGAAACCTGAATGTGTGCAAACATGAGGACATTGCTTCCAGTTCAAAAGAAACATCTTTAAGACTGATAGATGCAATTTCGTTTTTACCCAAAAGATTATCAGAACAAACAATAAGTTACCTTTGGAAATAATTAACAGCAAAAACAAACTGGTGTTTTAAAAATATTGATATATATATTGCTAAAACTGGTAAATTGAACTATTACCATTAAAATAGTGGAAGAGCTGTTCATATTGGTGCCCCATGCTTTTTCAGTTCCCGCAAACCTTTGTATGATCCTTAGTATAGTTGTTTATTTATGGCAAAGAAATTCTACCTGAGGAAAAGCATATGCAGACTGCATTTTTTTATCTTTCTCTTGCAGGATCTGGTGATGTATCTTTGTTTTTGTCTTTATAAGCTTAGAGTTTGTAAATTATTAAATATGACGGGATATACTTATGCTTATTCTCTCATGTATGCTGTAACTGTTCTATGAAGACATAATTTACTTAATTAATGAATTTGGCAGTACTGAAACAGTCATTCAGTTGTGGTCTGCACAATCTGGAACAATGTTTCTCAAATGACGCGGCTACAACCTGTTCCGGGGAGACTCAGTTAAGCCTGAAAATTTTTGTATTTAAATTTTGAGTTTGGGATGTTTTGTGCGAAGAGATGAGGCAACCTAAAAGTGGATTCTGGTGAATGTATTTATTTTACTTATATACAAATTGTTTACCAGCAAAGGCATACTGAACAAGGTCTTATTTCCAGATACGTATTTATTGATGGGCAGTACAAATTAGTGATAAAAAAAAAAAATAACACTAAACCAAGGTTTGTTTCATGGTGTGACCCAGGAGAAAAGGTACATGGACTGAATTTATTTTTATTTATTCAATTCTAGGATTACAAAGACCTTTGAGCCAAGGCTCTTTTACAAAGGTTCCACATCGGCGGCAATACAAACAGACATGACACAAAATAAGAGAAAAATAGTCATTGCACAACAACATTTGGTAATTAGAGACAGGATCATATAACAATCTGGTAAGGAGCCAAGTAGGAAACATGTGGAAAGACAGTGGATCTAAGGTATAGAGTCAGCTGGTGCCAGAGAACAAGGGGGGGGGGACGAAGGGAGGGGACACAAAGATGCAGCCGGAGGCAGTTGTCAGACAATGGGGTGAGGGGTGCAAGCAACATGGGTGAAGGGAAAGAAGGGCGGGGGAACGATGGAGAGTGGGAAGGGTGGATAGGTGGGGTGGTAGATGGATAATAAGTGCAAGTGGGATAAGGAGCAGCAAGGGAGGGGGAAGAAGTGGTGGTATCAGTGGCAAGACATGACAGTTCAGGAATAAGTGTAGCAGTCACAGGAACTCGAGGCCATAAGATGAAGTTTTAGTCTAGTTTTGAAGGAACCTAGAGCTGGGGCTGAGGTGATGGCTGGGCTGAGGTTATTCAGCCAGAGAGGAGCAGTATAGGCAAAGGAACGTTGACCCTGAGCAGTGTGGCAGCGGGGGATTTGAAGGAATTGAGTTTTAGAACCCCTGGTGATCTGCTTGTTGTTTCTGCTGTTGTGGAGCAGGGCGGTGACCCACGGTGGGGCAAGTCCAAGGCTAATTTTCTTAGCCATTATGCAGGTAAGGAACTTTATACGATTTGAGAGTTGGAGCCAGCTGGTTTGTGCATATAGATCACAGGTATGTGTAAGTTGGTGTGCCCCAGTGATAAGCCGACGCGACTTGTTGAGGGCTGTTGAGATACACCTGAGGGTAGTCATAGTGGCAGAACCATAGATGAGGAGACCGTAGTCAATAATCAAGACCACGGGAACTCTGAATGGCAAGCTGCAGTGCTTGGGGTGTGAGATGTTGTCTGTGCCTGCAGAGGAGGCCAAGGCAGGTATTAGCAGCTTTAGCCATGCTTTTGATGTGTGCCTTGTAGGAGAGGTTGGTGTCTAGCAATATCCCAAGGTATTTGAAAACATGGACCTGTTCAAGGATATTCCGTTGCGATGTGAATACAACGCAGAGTGCACAACAGTGCAAACAGATAATAAGAACAATGGCCAAGTTACAAGAGGTACCAATTGACCAATTAGAGTTTTGGAAGAACAGAACAACATAAGGTCTAAGAAGAGAAGCATTAGGAGCAAGAGCAGGAAGAAACAATATGATCCCTGAGAAGTTGTTAAAGAGTGAGGGGAGGGAGGGAGCATAAGGATGTTCCAGATAAAGGGGGAATGGACTGAGAAAGTCTGTTACATGAAGGCATTGCAGTGAGGGTTAACAAGGGTATAAGTGTCAGAACAGAATAGTGAGTCAGCTAGCCCAGTGTGTGAGTGGCTACACAGGGGTGAACAATAAGTTGAATACAGAACTCAGTAGGGATGCACGGATAGTTAAATTGGTTTGGATATCAGATCCGGATATATTCTATGAAGTATTCGTCCAGTTTTGGATTTAATCCGGATCGGATATTACCAAACTAAAACAAAAAAAATAAACTAAAATATGAGCATACACAGTTTGCAGCAGTAAAAAAAGTTTAATCTGAATATAAATACTAAAATGCACAGTTAATGCACAGGACAACTACAGGACAACTAAAGAAAATGTTCACTTTGTGATAAGCTATGCTTTAAGAAAAGCAGCAAGTTAGCATTCTCTGGCGACAAGTGTGAGCATCTGTCCATGAGCAAATGTGAAAGTACGATTGTCAGTTTCTGATGCATAGACAGTAAGTGCCCTTCGCTGTTCAATTAATCATTCTAGCATATAATAAGAACTGTTCCATCTAGTGCTCACATCTTGTGTCAGTCAATGTACTGGGACTTGAAGGGTGTTTTGCAAGGCTACTAATTTCTCAGTTGCTGTGGACAAAAAGTTTGAAGTGGCCCGCAATTGAGCGACCTGTTGCTAATAGGTCTTCAATGGATTTTTGTTTCATAATAGCCTCATTGACTATCATTTGCAGGGTGTGAGCCAAACAACCCTCCTCTGGTATAGCACTTAACAATTGTTTTACATATATCAGCACCATTATGTTGGATAACTAGGTGATGCTGATTGCTTCTGATTTCCCAACTGTCCAGCACTGAAAGAAACTCCTTTGAAAGATTATCAACTGTGTGGTGATCTCTAAGATGTTCTAATTCAAGTAAAGTGCCTCTTCCCTTAAATTGATCATCCACCCAATGTGCTGTTATGACCAAATAAGAAAGGGTAGAATACACATTGGTCCAGGTGTCAGTCATAAAATTTAACGCACTAACTTCAGATAACCTTAGCTTTATTTTATCCCGTACTCTGGTATACATTTCAGGCAGAATTTGGTCTGAGAAGTAACACCATGATGGAATCACATAGCGAGGCTCTAAAACATTAATTAAGCATTTAAACCCGGGATTGTCCACTATGCTGTAAGGCTGCTCATCAACTGCCATCATTTCGGATATTGACTGAGTAATTAAGACTGCACAGGGTTTTCATTTATGAATGGGGCTGCCCTTGAAATACAGGCTTCAATAGTTTGGTTCTCTTTTTTTATCTTTTTCACTGGAGGCTCATAAGAAGCCTGTCTTGCAGTTTCTTGCTTTTCTTTTTCAGATTGCATTTCTAAAAATATTTCTCTATGCTTGTTTCGAATGTGATTAATCAAACTGGACATACCATATGATTTGACAGAAGAGTCCCGACTTATAAGGGTAGGCATCTGGCATAGTGAACATCTTGCCTTTAAGTCAGTTTCACTGGAGATCAAAAAATACTTCCATACAAGGCTTTTCTGTGTCATATCAGACTGTTGCTTACTGCTTGACGGTTGCTGGAGTCTTGTAGCTGTGTGTCTGAGAGTGCTGAGTTGAGCAGCGCGTTAAAGTGTGCATACCTGGTCCACACCTGCTTGAATAAACACCTAATACCGGCCCCATTTTGTAGGGCTGAGATCTGAACGGACCGGCTATTGCCAAAAATGGCAAAACCCGATTGGTTCAATAAATAAGATCTGATACCCGTGCATCCCTAGAACTCAGACAATGGGATTCCAAGATGGCCACCATCTAGAAAGCATGCAGTGTGGAGCTCCATGCCTGCAGATCAAACTTATCCTTCAAATACAGCTTTCAACAAGAGCAAACTGGCGAACAAGAAAGCAAGATCACCAAGTCAAAGAAGCAAAAAGTGACCACAGAAGATACTGCAACATTTAATGAAACTCTCAAGACTATGCCACCACAAAACTGGTTCAGTCAGGCTGAGAAGCAGGGGAGTGACTGTGCAGGCTGGCTGGCGGAGACCACAGCAGCTATCAGTAAATGGCACCCACAAGGAAAGAGCACTATATTAATGAAAATGAGACAAGGATTTGCTGGCCTGAATGATGGATTATGCTCTATGCGGGCAAATATCACATAGCTCACCACCAATATTATAGACCTAGATGGGCAACTTGTGAATGTAGAACAAAGAGTCATCATGAGTGAGGACAGCATAGCCCCAGGGGAAATGTTAGTTAGCAAAAAATCAGTCAGTTAAGAAAATCATAACAGAAGGGAGAATTAAAAGGTGGTGGGCTTACCTGAGGGCATGGAAGGAAATAATCCAGAAGAATTTTTAGCACCCTCTTTACTGAATTTCTGGCACCTGAGGGATATCAGGCACAAGTGGAGACTGAGTGAGCTCTCAGAGCATTGATCACTCAGCCGGCCCCAGGAGAAAAGCCATGATTTTTTATTATGAAGCTGCATTGTCACACAGACAAGGAGAGGATCATAAGAACATAATAACATAAGAATGGTGTCGGCAGATGGGGACCACTTGATCCATCTAGTCTGCCCAAGGTGGTTACCCCCCCTCCCCTTTAATTGTTTCTGTCAATCTGTAAACACTGTCTGTCCCATGCCAGCTTATATTCTCTTACTATAAAGGGTGAATTGTCACCCTCGGGTCCCTCACAGCGACAATCTCGAATCCTGTTAAGATTGTCACTGTGGGGGATTCTGTCATGTGGGTTTTGCCATAAGGTCGGCATACCCTACTACCCTCTCTGTGAATAAGTACTTCCTGTGATTGCTCTTGAACTTGCTTCCCACCAGATGCAGGTTGTTCCCCCTTGTCCAAGTTCCCTTGTATCCTTATAAGAGGTTCTCTGTTTTGTTTAATCCTTTGATGTATTCGAACAATTTTATCATGTCTCCTCTGTTTCTTCTCTGTTCTAGTGAGTACAACCTCAGTTCCTTGAGCCTGGTTTCATATGTCTCATGGTGCAGTCCTTGTACCATTTTAGTGGCCCTTATCTGCACTGTCTCTAATCTGTCTATGTTCTTTTTCGGGTACGGCCACCAAAACTGGACACAGTACTCCAGGTATGGCCTCACCAAGGATCTGTACAGTGGCATGATTACCTCTTGCTTTCTGCTTGTAATGTCCCTACCTATACATCCTAAAATGCCACTTGCTCTCTGTGATGCTTTTTCGCACTGTTTTGTAACTTTTAAGTCGTTGGTGATGAGTACACCCAGATCCCTTTCCATCTTTGTCTCTTCCAATTGGTGTCCATCCAGTGTGTACTTTACTTCTTACCCAGATGTATGACCTTGCATTTCTTGGCGTTAAACTTTAACTGCCATCATTTTGACCATTCCTCCAGTTTTCTAAGGTCAGCCATCATGCTTGCAGCCCCCTCCTGTGTGTCTACCCTATTGCAGAGCTTTGTATTGTCCATGAACAGGCACACTCTCCCCTCCAGTTCCTCAGTGATGTCACTGATGAATATGCTGAAGAGTACTGGACCCAGCACCAACCCCTGTGGCACTCCTCTGGTCACCTCTCCTTCTTGTGACATAACCCCATTGACCACGACTCTCACTTTCTATTCTGTAGCCAGTTCCTAACCCAATTAACTATCTTATGCCCTAACCCTGTGTGCTCTAGCTGATTTCGCAGCCTCCTGTGGGGGACAGTGTCAAAGGCATTGCTGAAGTCTAGGTACACTATGTCCACTGCACCACCCTGGTCCATTGTTTCGGTTACCCAGTTGAAGAAATGAATCATGTTTGTTTGACATGATCATTCTGCTGTGAAGCCATGTTGCTTAGGGTCAAGTTTCCTATTTTCCTTCAGGTATTCTACTACTCTTTCCTTTAGTAGGGCTTCCATAATTTGTCCTACTATCGAGGTCAGGCTGACTGGCTGATAGTTCCCTGTGTCCTCCTTGCTACCTCCTTTGTGCAAGGGCACCACTATTGCTGTTCTCCAGTCCTGAGGCACTGTACCACTCTCCAGTGACCTACTGAATAGCTCTGCGAGAGGTGCTGCAATTTCTTCCTTCAACTCCCTTAACACCCTTGGGTTAATCCCATTTGGCTCCATTGCTTTATCAACTCTAAGTTTGCTTAGCTCCACTAGGATCCTTTCCCTTGTGAAGGGGCTAGTGTCAGCCTCCTTGGTGTTGTGTTCTGTTTGCTTTAGTGCAGGACCTTTCCCACTGTCCTCTATTGTGAATACTGAGCAGAAAAACTTGTCTAACACCTCTGTTTTGTGATTGTCTTCCTCTGCAATCTGGCCATCCTGTGCTACTAGTTTGACTATTCTCCCCTTACTCTTCCTTTTTTCCCTCATATACCTATAGAAGGTTTTATCTCCCTTCGTGACTGTCTGTATTATTCTTTCCTCTGTTTGTGCTTTGGCCTTTTGAATGGCTCTTCCTGCCTCTCGGAGTTCATTTCTGTAGTTGCCCAAGTCGGCTTCCTTCTGTGACATCTTGAACAGCTTAAAGGCCCTTTTCTTATCCTTCATTTTTATTGCTAAGCCCCTGGTGAACCAAAGAGATGTCTTCATTCTTTTTGATTTACTGATTTGACATATACATTGTTCAGTAACTTTAGTTATGGCCTTCTTCTAGTGCTCCCAGTCATCCTCCACATCCCCTGAGCTACATTTGGTTAGTATTGATTTGATTCTTGATCTAATTTCTGCAAAGTAAGCCTTGCGGAAATGAAGGATCTTGATATTGGTGTGACATTTTTCTTCTGCCTTATTGATCATTAACCAAACTGACCTGTGGTCACTTGTTCACAGGTTGACACCCACCTGAACTTTTGAAGTCCTTGAGCTACTTGTGAGCACCAGATCTAGGGTTGCATTGTCCCTAGTGAGTGAGCTCACAAGTTGGTTGAGCCCTGCTCCTCTCAGAGTGAACAAGAACTTCCTACTCCTTTCAGAGGATGCTGCATATGAGGTCCAATTAAAATTGGGCAGGTTGAAGTCTCTGACTATTAGCAGCTCACCCTTGTCAGCCATCATTGAGATGGCTTCTAGGAGTTCTTTATTGACTTCTACTTCCTGGGATGGGGGTCTGTATATAACCCCCACCCTGATGGAGTCCTTTCCCCCAGCTCCCAGGGTAACCCACAGGGTCTCTGGCTTCTTGTGTTTTCCCCTGGATCTCTGTAGTGTTGATCCCATCCCTTATGTGCAGAGCCACCCCCCACCATTCCTTCCCTCGTGGTCCCTCCTGAAGAGTGTGTAATCCAGTATGTTTACATCCCACATGTGGTTCTTGGTGAACCACATTTCCGTGACTGCAACCCAGTCTAAATGTGTCTCTGCCAACATGGCTGTGAGCTCCTGTATTTTGTTTGGTAGGCTACGAGTATTAATGCACATTGCCTGCAATCCCTGGAAGTGCCTTTGTTGGGTGTGGTTATGCAGCCTTGATTTACTTTGTTTGTGTTTTATATTCCCGCTTTTCCTTGGTGGATCATTATTCCTAGTCTTATTCCGCTCTAAGGTTTTGCTTGTCTTATGGTACTGTGATGCTGTACTAGCTGAGAATGGGGGAAGGGAAGATGGCGCCTTCTCTGTTGCGATGTGCACCTTTGCTTCCTCCCCCATTGCTAATTTAAATGAGAGATGTGGACATTGAACTTCTGTCCAAGCACGAGTCCCCTGCCGCGTTAGGTGTAGGCCATTGAAGGTAAAAAACTCTCTCTCCCAGAAGGTATGCCAGTCTTCTATATAGTGATGTCCTTTTTCCTTACACCAGATTTTCAGTCAGTTGTTGATTTTGGTTATATCTTTCTCTCTGATCTTCTGCCTGCTGTCCCCCCTCTCCCAGACAGGCAGAATCTCTGAGAAAGATACACTGGATGAAAGGGGGGCCAGTTTGTTGCCCAGTATGATTAGGTTTTGTTTTGTTTCCTCCACTGATGTACCGGCTAGGTCATTTGTTCCTATGTGGAGGATGACATTAGTGTTGGGTTCCCTACTGTGCGCAATTTTTTCCATGCGGTCTGTGTCCCACCATGCTGAAGTCCCAGGGAGGCACCTGACCATGATCCTTTCCAGATCATAATGCAGGAGTTGAGACTCTATCTTTCTAATCATAGTCTCCAATTATGAGTACTGATTTTGCGATGTTTTGTTTTGTTTGTTCCTTGGTAGAGCGCATAGCCTTGTGATGCGTAGGTTTTCTGACCTGCTCCATGCACTTCTTGCTTTCCAATTTAACTGATGACAGTGGTGCATATTTATTTGATTTGTATGTAGGAGGTATTCCAATGTATGTTCCATGTTATGGTTTTATTCCGCTTTTCCAAATCCTTTGCCATCCCCCTGGTTTGCATGCCCTTTGTGGTAGGGGTGCCGGCATGAGGGGGTGGCTGGTTGCTGTTGCGGAGTTATTGTTCCCAGAGAACTAAACAAGCTTGTGCCGGAGGTTACGATCTCCAATCCCCTACCCAAATCCATGCTATCATTCCTTCCCCACCATTTGAAATATGGTCTCACTCTACCACTATTCCTCATGTGGCTTTGATAATGGTGTCCACTTTCACTGTGGTTCTCCACCTTCTTTTTCCTCACTCATCCACTCCCTTCTCCTCAAAACTCCCAACCTCCTTGTCAGCCCCTTCAAAATTCCCTAAGCTCCACTTTTTCATTCTCACCCTCCTTTTGCTCTCCACCAGGGATATCCATTCTAACTCAGGCCCTATTGCCCCTTGCTCCAATGGTGCTTCTTCCTTTACTACCCCCCCCTGCTCTCTTCTCTCAGCCCTCCCAAAGGGCTTAAAGATTCTACATCTAAACACTCGCAGCTTGTTGCAAAAAAATAGACCAGAATCAGACCATGGTGTGCACTCTAAAACCAGACATTCTAATCATCTCAGAAACTTGGCTAAAGAGTGCTATCCCTGACCACTTGGTCTCCATTTCTGGGTACTCACTGCTAAAGCAAGACCATGCTGGCAGGGGTGGTGGTGTGGCCATCTATGTCCTAGCCTCCATCCAATATTCCATCATCTACTCATCCTCCAATCCTGAGACCAATGATGCCCTAGCTATCCATGTGACCCTCCTCTTCACTCTCCCAATCTGCATAGCTGGCATATATTGCCACCCAAATGTTCATCCTTCGGTTGTGCTAGACCTCCTAACCTCATCACTTCCCTTGATCGCTCTGGGGAATTATTCATCCAAGGCGACTTCAATATAAATTGGTTGTCACCTAAAACTACCAAAAATGAAATTGGAGCCCTAAACCTCTCCCAACTGATCTCTGAACCCACCCACCCAAACCACAAGACACAACAATACTCCCTATTTGACTGAGCCCTTACCTCCCACCCCCACCACGTCATCACCTCTGGCATCCTCCCCAATGCTCTCAGTGACCATAACCCAATACTCATAGTTAGGAAAGTCCACAAAACTAAATCACCACACAAAACCATACAACTATGCTCTTTCAAGCCTCTTGACATTGAACTTCTCTTGAGTAACCTTGCCACTTCTGACTGGTCACCCCTAACATCCTTCCCCTCAGTTGATAAGGCCCTTGCCTACTTCAAAGAAGTATTTCTTGTAAACTGGAATGCCTTTGCCCCACTCAAACAAACCAGTCAGAGGTAACCACTTACCTTGGATAGCCCCTAAACTTCTGGCCTATCTTAGGGCTAGAGATCAAGCCTGGAAGTGTAATAAAGCTTCCCAGCATCCTAGTGACCTTGCAGACTACAGCATGCTCAGAAACGCTTGCACAAGGGCTTACATGGTTAGCCAAGTCCAAATATTTCAGATCTGCCTTCATCACCAATATTAATTCCCCTTCAAATTTCTGGAGGGTAGTCCACACCCTATTTTCCCCCTCATCCAACCCACCACCCACTGTACTTAAAGTAAATAGCTTACTAGTGTCCAACCCACCAGCTGTAGCTGTGGAATTTAACTGCTACTATACCTCCTGTGCCACTGAGCTTCTGAAATCCCTCTCCTCCTACCCTTCCCCCTCCCCACCCTCTACCAGTGTGACCCCTCCACCACCCTCCCATCTTCCCTTCTTCTCTTTCACTACTGTAACACCAAATGATTCCCTAAGTGCCATCCTCACTATCAACCTCTCTAAAGGTGCCTCCCCAATGGCCTTGACCCAAAACTCCTCTCCCTCTCTGCTTCAGCCATTGCCTACCCCCTCTCAGTAATCTTAAATCTCTTATTCTCTATTGCCTCGGTCCCCTTTTCATGGAAACATGCTGTGGTTCACCCTCTACCAAAAGGGGGTGACCCATCATCCCCTGACAACTATCGCCCCCTTTCTCTCCTCCCTACCCTTGCCAAGCTGCAAGAACACATTGTCCTCTCCCAACTCACCTTTTTTCTATCTGACACCTTCTTTTTCACCCCTTTCCAGTCTGGTTTCAGGAAAAAACACTCCACCACCACCTCTCTCTTACGACTCAGAGACTTCATCCTAACCGGGAGGGACAATGGCCAAATTGCCTCTGCCATTTTTGTTGACTTGGCCACGGCTTTTGACATCGTCTCTCACTCCCTTCTCCTCAACTCACTCATGGCAGCTGGCCTATCTTCCTCCACCACAAACTGGTTCAATGCCTACCTTATTAGCAGAACCCAATCAGTTAAGATCTTGGACGCCACTTCCCCCCTCCCCTCCCGCTTAGCACTGGAGTCCCCAATATCTCTGTATTAGGGCCCCTCCTATTCTCCATCTTCTTAAATTACCTTCCCTCTGTTTGCTCCCCATCCACCACTGTACACATGTATGCCAATGATACAGTCCTGTATGCATCTGGCTCCTGTCCTGATGAGGTTACAACCAGCTTACAGCAAGACTTCAACAAGGATCATCTCTGGTTTACTAACCATCAACTTTTCTTCAATGCCAAGAAGACTGTCTCCATTACCTTTGGCACAAGGCAGAGACTCTCTAAGCTTCCTTCCCTACCCACTTTCCACACCCTTGATGGGACCTGACTTGAGGACACATCCTCTTTCAGGTACTTAGGTGTTTGGTTGGACCAACACCTAAACTTCTCTGGACATATTGACACCATCCAGAAAAAACTACACCCTAAGCTTGGTGCCCTGTTCAGGAATCATAGTTGTATCCCTCATACAACTAGGCATGAACGTGTTCAGAAGATGATACTGCCTATTTTTGACTACTGTGCTGTAGTCTATGGTGCTGCCACTAAGTCCTCCCTGACCAGACTGGGCACCCTCTTCAATTCCTTCTGCTGATTTGCCATGGATGCCCTCCCTCGCACCCATCACTGCGATCTTTATTGTACCCAATCCTTCCTTTCTCTTACAAATAGGCAACTCTCCCACTGTGCTAAATTCACCTCCAAGCACTGGTTGGGTGAGTTCCCTACAATCTCACCTCCTCCTTTATAACACACTGCCACGCTCCCATTCCCTTATATCAACCGACTCCCGTACCCTGGTTGACCCCTGCAGATCCACCCAAATTGGCCAATCTGGTTACTCTCACTGCCTCCCAAAAATGTGAAATTCCCTTCCACCTCAAATTTGGCACTCATCCTCTGCCTACTCCATCAGCTCTGCCCTCAATAATTACCTTACATCTAGCTGCTCCTACCATGCCTCTCCCTAATTCCCTCCTCTGAGCTCTGGATGAACCCTACCTCTCTACGCTCATCTTCATTTTACCCTGTGCACACCTACCCCCCCAAATCTCTAGCCCTCCTTCCCCCAAATTGTTCCCCCTTACTGGCATCCCTTGATCTCTCACAGAATGTAAAAGACCCTGAATGCCCTCCATGGATCCCTCTCCTACGCCCCCCTAAGGAGCTTGTATCTCTGATCTACTCCCTTCCCTCACCATCCTAAAGGGGTCTCTCTCTGGGACACTGCTTTATCCCTTTCTCTCTGGTCCCACCAGTCCCCTTGCAGGGTTCCTTGCATCCTGAGGGGATCTCCAGGGACATGACTCTTCCCCCTCCCTCCATCTCACCACTCCCTCCCCTTTTCTTTTGCATAAGCACTTGTTTGCTTATTAACCCGCCACTTATTATTGTCCACTCTTTCTAAATGTTACACACAACACTGTTGTAACACTGTTTGTAACACCTGCTTTACAACTGTATGTTAATGCTGATCTTGTAACTTGAATGTTTAATGTCTCACTCCTGTTGTACCCCTTTCCCCCAGGTCACACTGGGAGATGAGTGACTTGTTGCTCAGTGTGCCCTCCTGGTTAAACATTTCAATAAATAAATAAATAAGGTGGTGTATCTCAGCCCAAGCTGCATTTAGCTGAGATGTTAGGTCCTTTATTGCAAAGCATGTAGGACAGTGCCCTACCCTGTGAATAAATGCTCTTGCAAAGAGTGTTCCAAAGCTGTTGCAGTTAATGATGTCCATTGTGGTACTATTCCAGATTTTATTTCTGGGAATTAATATCCACTCCCAGATGTTAGACGGAGAGTGGACAAAATCAGATTGGTTTCTTGTTGTCAGAAGAGTAGATGAAAAATAGTAAGTAGGCGTAAGTTTTATATATATATATATATATATATATATATATATATATATATATATATATTTGTTTTGTGTAACTGTGGTATGGTCACCTGTTCAGTCCTGTGAGGTGGGGTGATGTCACAGGCACCACCTATATTTGGAATCTGTAGCTAGGGGTGGGTGGGGTAGGGTAGGGGTGTGTGGGCCCTATCCACTGAAAAACAGAATCAGCTCACACAGCTGAGCTGTTGCCCCTGGTGTGCAGATTGTACTCTGTGAAATAGCCCTAAGGAAAGAAAAAATCAATGAAATTGCCCTGAGGAAACTAACAGTTAAAAACGTAAGGTCTCTTTCCGCCTAGTTTCCCCTTTACAATTTTGGGGCCATCAGTGACCTTTGTAGTGTTGCAGACCTTGTCAGCCATGGTCATGGATTGGATCATGGTGCTTCTGATAGCCGAGTCTTCCACACTCAGTAGCTCTGTTTCCCTAGTGGGCTGCTGCAAGTATCGCTTCTGGCAGATTACGGAGGGCTGCAGTTGAGTAGTTCTGGCACTCACCTTGCTATCCCTTGAATCTGCCAACACAAAGATCTAGCTATCCAAATTTATAGCCCGAACCCCCAGATTGGAAAGAAGGAGGCATTCCCTATAAAAAGTTAGAGCTACAAATCTTGCCCAACGTCAGTGAGGAGCTATTTTCATGCAGGTGGAAATTCACCAATGTCAAAGAGAAACTAAAGCAAAAAGGTGTACAGTTTGAGCTGCTGATGCCAGCAAATCTATGCACAAATAAGGATGGGAAGCTAATATTTTTCACAGACACCAGGAAAGCTAGGAACTCTGTAGAGTCACTGAAATGAAGTATTGCATTTTCAGTAGCTAAATCACAGACTTAATGTTGAAATCCAGAGCTATAGAGAGGTTGCTTTATCATCAAATGGGAATATGAACAATGTATAGACTGTGCTTAGAACCAACTATTTTGATGGTCCCTCAAGGGGGAATTTAGACTTTAATTTACAACTGCTTGAACAGTGTTATGCACTAAAACCACTGAATGTATGCTGCTAGACTAGAGAGTCAGATTGCCATTATGCAGCACACAATATGAGAAGCATACAGGCTTTTCCAGCCAGGAATTGCTCGTCGGGAGCGGAGACTACAAGCTGAACAGAATCAATGTGCAAGGTTTTAATTTACCACAAAAGCATGAACTGGGTTAACTCTGCTCTTTTCTGTAATCAATGGTCCTAATAGAAAATCTGCTATCATATTTGCTACATTTCATGGGGAAAAATAGATTAAAGTGCTGCAGAGAAATGCTCAGATTAAGGGAGAGGTGGGAGGGGCGACTCCCTGTTTTTTCTAAGCGACCCTGTATCTTCTCTTCCACATCTTTTAAAATTTCTGCGAGATTATTTAAAATTGGTAGGTTATAAGATAAATCTAACACATTTGGAGGCTATGATCCTAAGTGGGATGCCAACACACAAGTTTAAGGCTACCATTACTTTCTCCTGGGCCAAACACAACACCTTCCGATACTTGGGAATTCAGGTGTCAACAGACAATTCTTTATTATTTCAAAATAATCATGTCAAACTATTCCATACATTACAGGCAGATTTTGCCAAGTAGAAATTGTTGCTCCGACATTATACGGCAGGACACAAACTATTACAATGAATATCCTCCCTTGAGGACTATTTTTGTCCCAGAGCCTTCCCGTCCCTATTCCAGTGCAATACAGGGATGTACTTAATAAATACACTAGTACATTTATCTGGGCGGGAAACACCCCTGAATTGCAGAGAAGGTCCTACAGGCATCACCGGGTGGGGAGGTTGGGTCTCCTTGCCTCCACGGTTACTATCTGGCAGCTTAGGGAGCTTTCCTGTGCACCTGAGCCACACAACAGATGGTATCAGACTACTACCAGATTGAAGAAGACATGCATCCTCACAGGCAACTGTGGACCTTGCCAATGGCACTCGTACCACCTCAGTTATGGTTGCAAGTCCACAACCCATGGACCAGATGCACTTTATGTATTTTAATGAAATTAAAGAAACACACTAATAAATCTAACACAATTGGTCCCTTGACCCTTATCAGACATGAAGAGTCTTTCACCCATCACCAGCTGGATGGAGGGTATGCATATTGGGAAGGCAGAGGCCTCACCAGATTTGTACAGTGTGTGTTAGAGCTGGAGACTGCACAACATTTGTACAACTAACAGAAACCTATAACTTACACAGGGAGAATCACTGTCAGGTTTAACAAATTAGACATTTTATCCTATCTTCTAATGTACTTCTGCAATTGCAGAGAGAACAAACAAGCCTGGGATTGTTCTTCTATGGTGTGGTGGTCTTTAGTGTAAAACTCCAATATGTGGTGGACCTTCATAATATGTTATCCCTAAAGAATGACACCCCCCCCACCACACTTGAAAACAAACACCTGGGTTGTGAGTAGGAGGAAGGGGGTGCCTATAGCACTGAAGCAGTGAGAAAAAGTGACTACAACAAGGGTGGAAGGTTACTGCCTTTCCACTGTGACAATAGCACAATTGGAAAATTTTAGTTAGATTTTTTTAGGACTGCTGCAGTTATGAAACACTTTAATGCCAGTTATTTGGATAATTGTTGCCACCAGTGTGGAAGAGACAGGGGCACACACCAACACATTTTCTGGGCCTGTCCCGTGTTGACGCCATTTTGGATGGCTGTACATCAAGAGATAAAAATGATCACTGCTCATAATATCCCTATGTCTTTCACAGAACTACTGCTGGGATTTCATGCCTTTCTTTTTTTTTAACTTTGTCTTTATTATTTTTTTTTGTATAAGTATACAAACTAGTGCATTCCTCATACAGGATTACAGAAAGTACATCAGTATCGAGCATATTTACCCCTTTATGGAGAACATATACTATTATATCCTGTAGTCTGTTACAGCAGGAGTTGGGGGATACCATTAAAAGTTTTTCCAATCTATAACATTCACAAAAAATGCTAGCCTCTTCATTAGCAAGGGTATGTCCATTAGGGAGACTATCAAAGGAAGGATGAGATTTCCCTCCTTTCTAATGGGATGTAAACATAGCCAAAAACTGGGACAGATCCATAGAGTGGCAGCCTTAAAGGGAATGACCATAAACTGGCTATCCATGACCCCTTCTGACTGTGCAGCAGTGGAAGTTAAAAGTTAATGAAATAGAAATGATGGAAAGAATTATTAGCATGTTTCAGTTGGAAACTGAGAAATTCCTGGAGTTGTGGCATCCCTAGCACAGCTACAGTATAACTCACTAGGGAAGGGGGGCACAGGAGATTCAGGGATTGTGGGAGATGAGGGATAGTAACACTCACTCTTTGAATGCAGTTAGTACATAGGGATTTTGTTAGTTTTCTGAACTATAGCCATTGAGAACTGGAAGAGATGCACATGCCAGTTCTGTTTTCTTAAGACTGTTAGTTAATGTATAAATCTGTTGAGTGGAATTGATTAATGTAACTATGGAGCCAACTGTTTATCACACATAATTTCCGTAATTCAGCTAGAAGGTGGATTACTCAGAAATGTACTATGTATTGTCTATTTTAACACAATAATGATTTTATGAAGTTAAAAAATAGTACTGCATGGGGAGCTCACCATGTGATAGGGGAGCATAGTTAGGATTGAACTGACAAAAATTATCCTGGTGAAGGCTACCTCCCTCTCACCCATTCCCCCATGAAGGGATCAGCATATCAGCTTCATCATTTATTTAGTTTTTGTTGACCAGGAAGGAGGGCTATACAATTTTTTGCCTATTTTCCGCCTCGTCTGGGGGGGGGGGGTACAGATGGATGCCAACTTATATTGGACGAGATTTTAAGCTGTATGTTTAGTGAGAGTCATGCAGTATTAATTGTGAAACTGAAGAGTAAATACCTAGTGTGGGCTGGTAGACTCACAGTATGGTTTATGAATGGTATTTTCATTCCCCACATTTGGTGAACTGGCACCATTATGCATCACAGTGCCTTACCCTCCTAAGAGCCAAAACAACCATTGGTGGGGGTGGTCTGCAGGGAGTCTTCACTAGGGAAACTGGGTGGGGAGCCGCAACACCCCTGCCCCAGAAAACAAGTACAGTAAATGAAATGGCAGGAGGGGAAGAGATATCACAGTACATTTGTGTGGGCACTGCTAACTATACTTTTTTCTCTTTTTTTTGTAAAGTGGTGTTTCAAAAAGCTAAACAACCACACTCTTTACAGAGACAGTAAGTTAAGATGGCTCAACTGACTGAAAATGCAGTCATGACACAAAGCCACACTGCTCATCATTTGATACATTAGGTAGGCACAAGGAGTGTCATAACTGCCAGACTCTGATAGAGGTTATTTTTTCATTAAATGGATTGGGTTGCTGGGATTTACCTTACTAATTCTTCACAGAGCACTTGAAGTTACTGTTCGCTGTTGTTACAAGTATGATCCACAAGTTACAATGTTTTGGGAACTGGATAAAGTGTTTGAATAGGTTTGTACATGGTTAATTGTTGTTTTGAATCTTACACATTGCTTTATTTAGACTTGGACAGTGGTTCGGGAGGGGGGAGGGGCTACCAACCCAGAGCCAAGGCTTAGAATAAAGATAGTGTACTGTAAGTAGAGGACAATTGTAGTGTATACCAAGATGGGGTAATAAAGATGTTATTGTGGAACATTAAAGGCATGAACCACGCTATTAAATGCAAGAAAGGGCTATCATACCTTAAGAAACACCAGACTGACATAAAATTCCTCTAAGAGACCCACCTATCTGACTTGGAGCATGTAAAGTTGAGGAGGGATTGGGTGGGACAGGTGCACTTTGCTACTTTCAGATCACATGGCAGAAGGTGCTATTTTAATTCATAGAAAGATACCCCTGCAAGTACACAGTACCACAACAGATCCATGGGGAAATGGATTGTGGTGCAGGACGTGCTACATTACATGTCAATCCAATAGTCCTCCTCAATATCTATGCTCCAAACTATGATGATTGCAATTATTTTCAAGACTTAATTCTCAAACTGAGAAGAACAAGAAGGTACATTATTTGGTGGGGATATTTTAATTTAATATTGGATGAGGACATTGGTAGGTTCTCAAAGAGGTCATACTAAAAGCACAGCACAAATAGGAGACCTGGGGATGAATGATGTGTACAGACTGACTCACCCAACCATGTATTTATTTATTGATATTTATTTCAAAAGTTTTACCATGAACGACATACTGAGCTGAACTAGCAGCTAATTTCCAGATGCTTCCTTGGGGTATAGGACAAGGGAGAAATAAATTCAACACAAATACATATGTTGAACAGGTAACTGGCAAGAGGTAAACTTATACAGACTTAACAAGAAAGGTAAGCACTATATGCAAGCAGCAGAGCAATATGTACAACATTGACAAGAACATTATGAATAGTAAGTACATGTTGGAGATAGATGTTCATAAGGGAACAAATGTTATGGTAACAGTCTATAAAAGACTACTCCTTTGATTGAACAGTGCACCTGACCCACACCAGAGCAGACCTTTTTCTGGGCTTCTCATGGGTATTACGGAGGTGGTCAATGATGAGTATCTATCAGTCCTTATATTGGAGCATGCATCCTTTCAGGTGGAAGTAGGGCTACAACAGGCTGAAAAATCGTAAATAAGAGGGTGCAGAGGTTGGATCCTCTAGGTCTGCAGAGGCAAGACGTCATAGAACACTTAAGCAAAGAAATCAGGGAGTTCTGGGAGGAGAACAAATTCTTGGTGGCTCACCTAGGGGTAGCATGGGATTCTTTAAAAGCTTTTACATGAGGCAGAGCTATAGCCTATGCAAGCAAACTAAAAAAGGAAGTAAGGTGCAATTAGAGACCTTAGAAAATGAAATTAAAATGTTGGCTAAAATGTTCAGTCCTGCAGTATTGAGCCTGGTAGTGATGGAAGCATTCCACCTGTCTGGGATGTGTTTTGGCCAGTGGGGGTGGCTGAGGTCGTCAAGGCAATCTCAAAGCTGTGACCCACTTTTTGCGAACTGGACCCGGGTCCAAAGTGTCTCCTAGTGGGATGTGCAGAGTCTGTTGGTCCAGTATTTGCTGAGATTGCTCTTTGAGGGTCTTTTCCCCTGAAGCCTTGAAAGAGGCATTGGTGAGACCCCTGCTGAAGAAACCATAACTCAACCCTGATATTTTAGTGAATTACTGACCTGTCTCCAATCTTCCATTTTTGCTGAAGATAGTGGAGAAAGTGGTGGCTTTGCAGCTGGAGGTTCAACTGACAGCCTTTGACATCAACGAGCCACTCCAGTCTGGATTTAGAAGCATACTACTGAAATAGCATTGGTTAGGGTGCAAAATGATCTCCTCAGTGTGAGAGATAGAGGATAATGGTCAATTCTCATCCTCCTCAATCTCTCCTTAGCATTTGACACCATAGACCACATGGTGCTGCTTGATCACCTGAGAGAGCTCTGTGGACTCACTGGCAAGGTCATCATCTGGTTTGTTTCTTTTTTGACAGGCAGGAAGCAATGGGTAGTAATGGTGAATTTCTCCTGCCCAAAGCCCCTGATCTGTGGAGTGCCTCAGGGTTTGTTCTTGTCACCCATGTTGTTTGTGGTGTACTTGCTGCCCCTGGGAGACATCATTAGGTATTACTGTCTGGGTTTTCACTGTTATGCAGATGACACCCAGATGTATATGTTCTTTGCCCCAAGACATCAGACTCTGTGAAGGTGCTAAATAACTGTCTATCCAAGATCCAGAACTGGATGTCTTTTAACTGGTTGAGACTCAACCCAGATAAGATGGAGGTACTAATGATTGAGCCTGGTCATTGGCAGGAGGTGGCTGCCACAAGAGCAGGAATGGGGTTGCTCCTGGAGACCACCATACTGGTGGCAGCTACAATGGTGTGAAATCTGAGCATCATTCTTGATGACAGCTTGACACTTGAAGCTCAGGTGTGTGCCATCATCCAGAGTGGTTTCTACCACTTAAGGAATTTCATCCAGTTTAAACCCTTAATCCCAATGGGTGACTTGCCTTTACTGGTGCATGCTTTTGTTACAGCCAGGCTTGATTACTGTAATGCTCTGTACTTTGGGGTCAGTGGAGGTAATCTCCACTGGTTGCAGCTGGTGCAGAACACTGCAGCCAGGTTATTGACTGGCCTTCCAAGGTCCGCTCATATAACCCTGGTTTTGCATGAGCTGCACTGGCTGCTGGTCAGGTGGAGGATTGCTTTCAAGGTGGGCTTGCTCACCTATAAAGCTCTATATGACTTGGGTCCTGGCTATCTGTCTGACCTCCTGTCACCTGTCTGCCCGGTGCACTCACTCTGGTCCTCCATGGAGGACCTCTTTGTGGTCCCAAAGGTGTGGCTGAAGACTTCTGGGACTGCGCCTTTGAAGTTGTGGGGCCAGTGTTATAGAACTCTTTGCTGAGAGTTCTAAGGGAGGCTTTCTCCATGGACGTGTTCAAGTAGGGCCTTAAAGCTCATCTTTTTAATCTGGCATTCAATAGCCATTAGTTTTTAACTAAAGTAGAATGAGGTTTTAAGAATCTAAATGGTTTTAATTATTATATGCTTTATGATTGGCTGACCCTGATTTTACACCATTGAATTATGTATGTTTCTTGTTTCACCTCTATGTAAATTGCCCAGAACTTCTGGGAATGGGCGCTAAAGAAATAAAGTTTGACTTGACTTGACTTGATACCTACTGTAGGTGTTAACATTCAAAAAAACATAAATTAGATACGTGCTAAACTATCCACCAATCCTAGAGGTAGTTAAACAGTTGTGTAACAAATGGAGCACCCTTCCTTTATTCTTAAAGGGAAGATCAAATGTTTTAAACATGTCAATTCTGTATACATTTTTACACTCTTGTCAGGTATTTCTAATACATTTACACAGCAAATTCTTCAGGCAGCCTCATACCTGTGAAACCTCTTGGATATGGAATAAAAAAAGTGCCCAGAATAAAATATGACCAGCTAACCAAAACACCAAACAGTTGCGGTATAGGAACCTCAAATGTTCTACATTACTACTGAGCAGCACAGCTGGCAGGGTTGAAGAACTGGCACAGGCTGAGCTGTACACCTACAGGGGTGAAGATGAAACAGGACTGGACATCAATGTCTAGGTTGACTGACATAATTTATGGATCCACACTCAGCAGTGTAGACGGTGAAAAGAGTAATCCAATAATTAAGCACTTGCTGTGAATATGGTATGACACAAAGTGAAACAGGTAGAGGTGATTCTTATCACAATAACTCCACTGTGGGATAATTCCTGCTCTCTAGGTTCCTTAAAGACCCAGGGCATAAGCTTCAGGAGGAGAAAGGCATTAGCAGTATTGGGACTGTTATACAATGAGGGAACGCTAATTCCTTTTGTGAATCTAAAGCGATAGTATGATTTGCCACAAATACATTTGTTCAAGTATATCCAACTTTAAACACTACCATCAGGGTAGACTAGAGAGTAATTACACAAAACAAGAATTGAAGGGTATTATCTCAGGTTTGTGGGAATCTTTAACGGTATAGCAAAACCGATAGTAGACCTCACAAGAAATAAAATGCCTGAAAAATGTAGTGGAGAGAAAGTTGTGAGAAGGTATTCTAACAACTGAAAAGGCATTATGTAGGTCACCTGTGCTCACTAGCCCTGACTATTTGCTTAAGTTCCTTGTTCATGCTGATGCATCTAATCAAGGGTTAGGAGCTGTTATGAGCCAAGTTATGCCCACAGATGAAGGACACCCATTTGTCTATCTAACCTAGAAATTGCTACAGGAGGCCTTTGCCATAATTGAAAAGTTGTGTCTGGGACAGTGTGGGAACTTTAAAAACTGCAGCATTCTTTCTATGGCAGGGAGTTTACCCTGGTCACTGACCATAACCCCTAATATGGCTGCATTGAACAAGTGGGCAAAATGCAAAACTGCTACAATGGAATCTGGTGCTTCACATATATAGTATGTTGATCAAGCAGTGCAATGGCTTTCATCATGCAAATGCAGACAGATAGTCCAGGCAATAATTTAAACAAATGAAACAAAACAAAAAAAAAACTGAGAGTAAGCCCTTGAGGGCAGAGCAAGGTCACCCTCACATGACACATATTTCTTGGTGAAAACCAATGAAAATGCTGTTTCATTTCAGGGGAGTGTAACATCATGAAGTTGTTACAAGCTGTAAAAAGAAAATTACAATTTGTTTTTTGTATTTTTTTCTTGTTGGGACTGTGAGTAAATAAGAATGTCATTGAAGGTTACCTTGAGGCAAACAATAATTGTTCAGGGATTAATCACTCTAAATTATCAATTTTTTAATTGTGAATAGCGTGGCACCAAATTGACTACAACAAGCCAACACACAGTTGAGACCTCCTACTGTGTTTGCTCCGTCTTTTAATGGCTGGTAATTAAAGAAAATGAAAGGTTTGTCTACAGTGAATCTGTAAGTAGCCTGGAAACTGGCAACAAACTGTTTTGAACCAGTTGGGAGTCTTGTAAAGAAAGTGAAGAATGTTACAGCAAAGAAGTGGGCTGAATCCCGAGTGATCCAGGGCTCATGGGATGTGTTGAATGTGTGTGACCCTCACAAATGGGAACAACTGTAGGCCTGTAATAATTGCTATAGCCTCTCTATGGCTTTACTGGTTAATCCTGTTGGCTCTCCCCTATTCAGTTGTAAGCTAACATTTTATTTATTTATTTAAAATTTGTTAACTGGGAAAGGCACACTGAGCCTAGGCTTGTTTCCAGGTGCAACCCGGGGGCAAGAACACAGAAAGAAGGTACAAACAATGACATAATCAGTACAGTACAAACTAAAACAAGGTAAAGTACACTACAATGCAATGCACAAGTGTGTACAGTCTAGACGCTCTTGTGCATTGTATTGTAGTGTACATTTCCTTTTTTTTTAGTTTGTATTGTAATGATTATGCCAGTCACCTAGTATTTATTTTAATGAAACAAGCCTGTCACTAGCTATATCAACAGTCTTCGAGTGTTACATATGTGAAACAAGCCTTACCCTAGGCCTGCCACAAGTCTCTCAGTATTTATTTTTTTGCAATAAGCCTTCCACAAGGTGTGTTATCAGTCTCTGTGTATGACATTTGTGAAAACAAGCCTTATGCTAGGCCTGCCACAAGTCTCCAAGTATTTGTTCTAAAGGAGCCTGCCACTGGTTGTATCAACATAATTTGAGTGTTACATGTGTGAAAACAAGCCTTATTCTAGGACTGACACAAGCCTCTTAGTATTACTGCTCAATAAACAAGCCTGCCAGTAGGCGTGACACTAGTCACCAAGTCTTTTTTCTCCTCATACAAGCCTGTCATTAGGCATGTCAGGCAAGTAATGTAATTCACATACTTAGTGATGAGTTCAGTTCTGGTAATAATGTGAATGATGCACAGCATCTACAGGTCCAGATTGTGAATGAGGTTGTTCCTCAGTGATATAGCTCAGATGATCAGATGAAACACAGATGCTACAATGTTGCTTTACATTCAAATGATGAGACAACTTGATAGATGAGTGCTGATGATGCCCAGACCTCTTCAGATTCAAACGATAAGAAGACATTGTTTCAATTATGCTGCTGCTGATGACTATGTTTACCCTGTGAGTCAACAAATAACCACTGAAGTGATAAACAGTGAATGAGCATGATGCCAGGACCATATATGGATGACGATTCACTTCACATACTACACTGTGTCCTTTCAGCACAGGTAAATAGTCAAGAGGATTATTTTATTTGAGGGTGGGGGTTGGTAGAGGGGCTGCAGGTGGTAATGGTTTAACTGTGTGTATCTATCAGCTTCTTAACATGTATTGCTCTTGTCTCTTGCAGGTATTTCTCACACTGGTGATGGATCAATTTGTTGTGTAGTTCTGGCCTGGGTCAGGATTATGCATAATGTGTGATTCATTTAAAGGTATACTCAGGATTAATGGATTATGATATGATGAGGAATTGCTGTAAAGACTAACCAGTGACACAGAAAGCATTTTTTTTATATTGCCGAAACCACAACCAGATGAATTTAGAAATTGATATAAAAGACAACATAGGTAAGTTTTGGTGTAGGGCTTTTAGTTTATGTGGCGTGGAGGATGCAAGTTAAGAATCAATTGCCAGGTACTGTTGTATCCCTGAAAAGCTCATGAGCTGTATGTACAGTATGTAGGCAACTGTGTACTGTATGTTTCCTCTATGCCATTGCAGGACTCATAGAATATGGTTGATAGAAAGTATAATACTATTCCTTTATAGTTCTAGCCAAGATAAGCATGATAAAAGCAGATGATAACTGATGGCTATTAAAAAACGACTAGTAAATGGATTATGTTGTGAGGAATAAAATCAGAGTGGATAATCCCTACTGGGCAACTCCAGATCAGTTAACAAATGGAAATGAATCCAAAGACTGTTCAATATCCAATGTTTTTTTAGGTAGATTATGCCAGATGAACATCATAGACTTCTTTGACTGGGTCACAAAGGCAGTCACTAAAGGCTAAGCAGTAAGCATACTACATCTTGACATGGACCATTGACTCTGTGCTCATAGAAGAATTGTTAAAAAGCTGAGATATCTGGGGACGGGAGACAGATAAGGCTGATTAGTATCTGACTGGGGCAAAGAACTCTGAGGGTAGTTGTCAATGGAGAAAATGCAGGGGCTAGAGAGGTCACAATGCAGGTACCTAAGGGGTTGGTCCTTGGGCCTGTCTTTTTCAATATATGCATCTGCAGTATAGAGGAGGGAATGCAGGGTTTTAGTCTCTTTTCAAATTATACCAAAAGTGGAGGCGGGGTGGATATATGGGAAATGAAAACAGACCTGTACAGACTAGGAAAATGGTCCAAGATATGGCAAATCAAATTTAACACCAAAAAGCATAAGGCCATAAGGTCAGTGAGGGTGGAACAGATGTTTGAGGAAAAGGATATGGAGATTATAATTAGTGACAGTCTAAAGTCTCATGCTCAATGCCCAAAGGCTGCAGGGAAAGCAAATAGGATGCTGGGGTGCATATTGAGGGGCTTTGCTAACAAAAGTAAGGAAGTGATTCTGTGCAGATCCTTGGTGAGACCTCACATGAAATACTGTTAACTATTCTGGAGCCTACACGTTAAGAAGGCAGGGACCACTTGGAAGCTGCTCAGAGGAGGGCCGTGAAGATGACTCAGAGGCAGCAGGAGAAGCCATATAAGAAGAGGTTGGAGAGTCTCAATATGTACACACTACAGGCCAAGAGGAAGTGGGGACATGACCTAATGCATATTGAAGGATAACTGCTCTGAGCCTGAAAGTAATTTTTCCCTGTAAAGGCAGTTTTAAATAATGGCTCCTCTTTTATTATTGTTCTGTCTATCTGGGCCTATTAGTAACCTCAGTGGGTGTTTCATATTTACACTCTAGTGTTAAGTTCCATTTTTGAAATGTGTTATGCAGTTCATGTCCCTCTCAGATACAGAGCTTAATAATAGAACACGGTTGAATTTTACCAACAGTGGAAGAGCTGAGATAGGACATAAACTACAACATACAGTTATAAAATGGTACTTACTACTTGTGTGTAACTCTGAAAAAAAGAACTAGGATAACTTAAAAGCCTGAAGAGATGGAAGAGTAAAATAAACTGAACCTGTGTTTATGTCAGCTTCTGTCCTTTAACAAAGTGGACAGCAGTGCCCTATTCACAGGAAGCGAGGAAAAGGTAACAAAAGGCCAAGGATGGAAACTAGTAGGGAATGGCTTTTGAAGGGATGCAAGGAAGTTCTTCTTTACAGAAAGAGTTGTGGAGAAGTGGATTGCATTGTCAGAATAAGTGGTTGGTATGAAGCATGTTGCCAGTTTCTAACACAGGTTGGATATGCATAGGGGAATAGTCCAAAGCAGACGATAGAGGGTGAGCAGGCAGTCAAGGGAACAGGATCAGTGGGCTAGGGAGGGGTGTCAAAATGCAGATGGAGCCATTGATAGACTAGCTGCAGTCCAGCACTAGACTAGGTGCGGATGCAGGTAGGTAATGAGCAGAATTAATGGGCATGTGAGCCTTTTCTGCTGTCAACATGTATGTTTATGTTTGAGCTGAGACCAGCTATAGATAAGGAAGATATTGTCATAAGGGAGCCTCAGAGCTGATGCAACTTTGGCACAACAGCTTTTTTTTTTTTTCAATATTGCTTTGTTCAATCGGGTTGGCTCCAGCAGGCTATTCAGGCCTGTCACTGCCAATCCCCTAGGGCACCCACAGCCCCCAATCTACCCACCCTGAGAATTCCCCCAAGGATAGCCTCCACATGATGGTGTCAGGAAGGGGAGGGCCATTGTCTACCCCCCCAAAGACTCACATCCAAAATTAGGGGCTGTGGTCAGGTGGCGATGCATGAATGTGGCAGACAGGCAGGGCATCACAAAGCTGGTGCCTTCCCTTTTTCATATTTTCTCTCTTTACCTCTTGCTGTGGCAGCATGTAAGCATGTGCATGATGCTCAGACTCTGGTGCTGCCACCTGGCCTTCACCAGATGGCAGACAAGGAGCGAGATGGTGTCCCTCTCCATCCCTGGGAGAGGAGAGCAGTCCATCAGATGCTAAATCCTCTCCCCCCTGGTCAACCCCTAGTGCCCTGAGCTCATTCTGGACCTCAGATCACCAGCGCAGTGAGAAGTAAGGCACATAGTGCCTCAGCTCTTTGCGCCTGTGGGCCGGACTAGGTACAACAGCTTATTGGCTTCTTTTTTTCATTCTACCAAATTTGGGTGTGTATAGTGCATGAAACTGGCGATCAGTCAGGCCCTATCATTCCTTGATATCTGTGTTCTGCACGGAGGACTACTTCCTTTTTGATGTCATTAAGATGCTCTGTTGTGCCTAGAGTTTTTTAAGCTTTTCTACTCATATACTGTACAGTGCAAGCCCAGTAGGATGCACCATTTTGTGATACGAAGACACAACTTCCTGCATGACAAACTGCAGCAATTGCCTTTGGATTACATTGTATTTCTGCAGCATGCTGCAGTATTTAACTTGCTGAAACTGTGATGAGTGTTGCATTTTGATGGTCTGCTTTGTAGCACACTGGCAAACAAGAATGAATTTCAACATTATGTGAGACCATTTGAAACTGTACTATAAAATTCTCCTTCATTTCAGAAAGTTCCCTTTGAAGAAAAAGGATGAAGACTGAAGACTGACGGGCTCCATTTTAAGCCACACAGAGCTGGTGAGAAGGAAGGAAGAACTTGATATGGCACATTGACCTCATGTCTTCCCTGTAGTCCAATTTAAAAATACTAGGTGAGAGAAAGCTAAGATGGCTACCAACCTGCTGTCCTGAGCATACTCTTTTGCCCAGTTTTGCTACTGTGTGTTGTTAACATGTCAGATAAAGAACAACATGAAACGGAAATCTCCACATCTTTTGTGGGATTTGAATCACCATAATGGAGTCCAATTGATCACAATATTCATCCCATTCTGGTTGGCCAGAAAATTAGAGCAGAGGGTGCAGCAGCATCCTTTAATGCCACCAACATGGGTAGAGTTACAGTTACATAGAAACATAGAAACATAGAAGTTGACGGCAAATAAGGACCTCAAGGCCCATCCAGTCTGCCCATTTCTTTTTCTACCTTATAAATGTGCCATCGGCCTTTGCTCTGTCAGTGACCTATCTATTCATAGTCATTTGTATTGCTCCCTTATGCCTATCCCATGCCTGTTTGAAGCCCTGCACTGTATTCATAGCCACCACTTCTTGTGGTAAGCCATTCCATGCATCTACCACCCTTTCTGTGAAAAAGAATTTCCTCACATTCCCCCTTAATCGGCCCCCCTCTAATCTCATGCTGTGTCCTCTTGTCCTGCTATTTTTCTTATATTTAAACATGTTAGACTCTTTCACCTTGTTTATGCCCTTAAGGTGTTTAAATGTCTCGATCATATCACCTCTCTCCCTCCTTTGCTCAAGGGTATACATATTGAGCTCCGTTAATCTGTCCTCATATGATATCTTCTGATGCAGTCCTGCACCATTTTGGTTGCCCTTCTCTGGACTGCCTCAATTTGGTTAATGTCCTTGTGAAGGTGTGCCTCCAATACTGTACACAGTACTCCAGATGGGGCCTAACCAATGTCTTGTACAGAGGGATTATTACCTCCCTCTTACGACTTGTGATACCCCTACTAATACACCCTAACACCCCCTAGCCTTACCTACTGCTTTAGAGGTCTGCTTGGATGATTTTAGGTCATCAGTGATGATGATGCCCAAGTCTCTTTCTTCCTTTGTGACTGCTAGCAACTCCCCTCGGCCTATAAGTGGCTTCAGGGTTTCTCTTCCCTATGTGCATGATTTTGCACTTCTTTGCATTAAATCCCAGTTGCCACTCTTCTGACCATTCTGCTAGTTTATCCAGATCTCTTCTCATTCTGCCCATCCCATCTGGATCATCTACTCTGTTGCAGATCTTGGTGTCATCTGCAAAGAGACAAGCCTTACCCTCTAGTCCATCTGCGAGGTCACTAATGAAGATGTTGGATAGGACTGGCCCCAGGACTGATCCTAAGGTACCCACTTGTGACTTGCATCTCTTCTGACTGTATACCATTTACCACCACTCTCTGTTTTCTGCCAGTCAACCAGTTTGCCACCCAGCTGACCAACTTGACCCACCGAGCCTACCTAGCTTATTTATCAATCTTCTATGTGGAACAGTGTCAAAAGTTTCTATGAAGTCAAGGTAGGCGACATCAACTGCTCCCCTTGGTCCACTCACTCTGGTTACCCAGTCAAAGAAATCTATGAGATTAGTTTGACAGGACCTTCCTTTGTAAACCTGCTGTCTTGGATCATGGCCCCTATGGATTCCAGGTGTTGCACTATCCTTTCCTTAAGAGTGCCTCCATAATCTTGCCCACTACTGAGGTAAGACTGACTGGTCTGTAGTTCCCGCCTCCTCCCTGCTACCACTCTTGGGAGTGGGATCACATGAGCCCCTTCTCCAGTCTTCTGGGACCTCTCCTGTGCTCAGAGACTCACTAAACAATTCTGCTAATGGCTCTGCTAGTTCCTCCTTTAGCTCCTTAATTGCCCCTGGGATGTATGCCATCAGGTCCCATTGCCTTATCCACCCTGAGCTTAGCAAGCTCTTGTAGGACCCTTTCTTTTGTGAAGGGAGTAGTGCTCACCTCCCTCCCCTGTGTCCATGATGCTGAGCTGTGGGCCCTGCCCTACCTTCTCTTCAGTAAATACTGAGCAAAAGTATCTATTTAGGATAGATGCCTTTACAGGGTCCTCCTCCTCACATGCTCCCTTTTCTCCATTAAGCTTAGCAATACCCCTCTGGACTTTCTCCTTTCACTAATGTATCTATAGAAAGTCTTGTCACCTTCTTTACTGTTCGTAGTAGTGTTTCCTCAGTTTGGGACTTTGCCTGCCTTACTGCCTTACCTGCTTCCCTTAGGGCAGTTTGGTATGCCTCCCTATCTTCATCCCACTGTGTTCCCTTATATTTTCTGAAGGCCAGCCTTTTGGCTCTGACCTTTTCTGCTACTGTATTTGAGAACCAAAGTGGTTTCCTTCTTCTTTTGCACTTCCTCTTCTGTCTAACACAATGGGATGTTGCTTCAAGTATTGCATCCTTAATGCTTGCCCACTTTGCCTGTACCTCCTCACCTGTGTTTCTTTTTGCCAGGGCTAGCTTAACTCTGTTGGCCATCTTATCAAAGTCAGCTCCTCTGAAGTCCCATATTTTTGCCTTGGAATGGGATGATTTAGATGTAGTAGCCAAATTGAACCATACCATGTGATGGTCACTGGCCCCCAGGTGACCTTCTACCTGGAGATCTGTGATCCCTTCTTTGTTAGTCAGTACTAGATCTAGGATAGCCCTGTCTCTTGTGGGTTGCTGTACCAGTTGTTTGAGGCCCTCCCCCTGCAGGGAATCCACTATGAGTCTAGTTCTGGCAGATGTTCCTGCTGGTATTGACCAATCTGTATCTGGCATGTTGAAGTCTCCCATTATCAGAACCTCCCCTTTAGCTGTCATGTTTTGTATATCTTCTAACAGTAATGTGTCTATGTCCTCCCTCTGGTCTGGGGGCCTGTAGACAACCCCAGTTACTTTGATAGCTGTTAATGAGATTTCAAGAAGCCAAAATAATTGCAGAATAACCAGACCTAAAATTCAGCAATGTCTATACTGTGCAGCTTATGTAACACAACAAATTTTGCAAACTTCTACTGATACAATTTGGGAATACACAATAAACAATTTGGTACATTTGATGGACTAGATAATGATGTGGGCGGAATGTCTAGACTACAAATTCGATACTGTTTCTGCAAAGGCTGATTTTGTTTTTGTACGAAAGGAAAAAAAGAAAACTAACCAGGATTTACAGGTAACAAATGAAACCATATACATAATAACCCATACTTTTTTGAAACTTGATTCTCATATTTACATTACTGAGGCTGCTATCAAAGCAGATGTGAAGACAAACTATAATACACAGTGTAAAATTGAACAACTTGAGAATAATCTTCAATTTAATATTATTAGGGTCATTGGATTAGCTAAGCTTTCTGATTCTTTTTTTTCCCATTAGAGAATGTTATTTGTTTAAAAACATAGATATAAATAACAGCTTTAACATCGTGCAACTTACAGACATAGCTGATCATAAAAAGAATGTATAACAGTGTGAAGAATATAAATTAATACAAACAAAGCTTATGAGCCAGATATTCAAAACTTAGCACAACGCACTAACCAATAGCGCAGGAATAGTGCAGGACTAGCGCGGAGCTGCGATATTCGAAGGACCGGTTAGCGTGCGCTAACCACAATAGAGTGGGGCAAAATGATAATGTATGCAAGGGGCAAAGTGAGGGGGGTGGCATGCATACATGCACTAAAGGATATTCAAAGCCATAGCACTGTGCTAGGACACATAGCGTGACATGTAGCACGGCGCTAGCTACCGCCTATAAAAGGCTGGTCTTAACCCAGGACAAACCACTGAGGGGGAGTGACCACACCAGGAAGTGGAAATGGCTGCTGTGCCAATAGCAGTGATGCTGCCACTGATGGCAGCAGTAGTGGAGGAGGAGGAGGAGGAGAGGGAACAGGCCCAACATGGGCTGCAACGCAGGCCAAGGAGACGGTATGCTGCAAACAGGTGGTACCGGCCCAGGGTCCCCATCGAGACCCTGCCAGATAAGCACATCACTAGCTGGTACAGGATGAACAGGGGTATGTTGAGGCAGCTATGTGAACTCCTGCATGAGCAGCTGCACCCCAACACCAGACGCAGCCATGTCATGACAGTAGAGGAGAAGGTGACAGCAGCAATGTGCATCCTAGCCAGAGGGATGTTCCAATGATCGACGGGGGACACCATCAGGGTATCGCAGTCTGCCACCTCATGCCTCCTGACCCAGTTCCTTGAAGCTTTTCTGCCACACACTGGGGAGTTCATAGGATTCCCCAGCATGGCATCAGAGCAACCATGCAGCAATTCCATCGAGTTGTGCATCTACCAGTGGTACTTGGTGCCACTGACTGAACCCATGTCCCCATCCATGCACTACCTGGTGATGGCAGTGAGGTGTATGTCAACAGGAAGGGGTACCACTCCATCAATTGCCAGGTGGTGTGCAATGCGACTGGGTGCATCAGCAATGTCTATGTGCAGTACCCTGGCAGTGTCCGCGATGCCTTCATCTGGCACCAGTCCCGGCTGTGCCAGGCATTCGAGGAGGGCAGGATACCCAGTGGGCACCTAGTCGGTGAGTAGTAGCAAACAAGGCACACACACACCACAGCAGGGGTGGGGATAGGCATGGGAAGCCAAGGAAGGGGCGTGGAAGAGTAACACAAGTGGTGCCAAACAGCAATGGACAGACAGCAGAACATCACTAGCAGGTGCGCATCTCTCAACAGGGGACAGCGCCTATCCCCTGCGACCCTGGCTGATGACACCGGTACCCGGCTGGCCACAGTGGCTGAAGAGATGTACAATGAGGCACATGCCACCACCAGAAACATCATAAAGAGGGTGTTTGGCATACTGAAGATGCGCTTTCAAAGCCTAGACACATCAGGCGGCGCCCTACAGTATAGGCCTCAGAAGGTATGCCGTATCTATCTAACCTGTTGTATGCTACACAACATAGCAATGAACTGTGGGATACAGGCACCTGAACCTGAGGGACAGGCTGACAGTGACCCAGAGCCAGTGGTCAGGGGGATAGTGGAGCAACTTGAGAGGAGGAATCCTCGCATGGCCTGCAGGACCCTGGAGCACAGGGCCGCCATCATCAAGACACTGCCACAGGCCAGAGGGTTAGCACAGACAGCACAGCAACAAGACACAGTATAATGGTAAACAGTTGTACAGACAACCACAACAGTGCCGACAACAAACAAAGCAGGTGCACAACACAGTGGCACTGAATGCTCGCGTGAGGGCAGTGCGATGGGTGGGTTGTGCAGGACACACATGTGATGAGGACACACAGCCATGGTACAGTGATGTGAGCAATGCCTGATGTGTGGTGGCAGTGTGGGGAGGGACACCATGGCCGTGCATATGAGACTGTGCAAGTGATGGTGTGTGTGTGTGTGTGTGTGTGTGTGTGTGTGTGAGACAGAGTGAGTGGAAGTGTGAGCAGGTGTGTGGGAGTGTTAGTGTGCACATGTGAGTGTCAACTGTGCACATGTGCATGGTGGCTGTGCCTATCTCTGCCAACTACCACCATGCACATGGCGCATACCACGTGTGTGGGACACAGAGCCAGGGGTGCTCTAAGCAGAGGACACAGTAGGGGAGGACCATGGGTGAGGCTGGTAGAGCAGACCGCCTGTACCCCCGCTGACCAGCAGAGCCAGACAGGGTGGCTGGATGCCCATGGCGGCACTGGGAGCCTGGCGATGTGCATGATGCAGTGGTGCTCATGCCAGTGCCAGTCCTGTGGCCACAAGTGGCCTGCCTGTGGGTCCCTTTGCCACGGGCACACAGATCCCATTGCACAGCCTGCTGCCCACCATGCACCCCATGAAGCAGTGTGTTGAGGTTGACTACCACAGCCGTGAGCCCAGCAAGGCCACGGTCCAGTGAGGCAACCATGTGGCCCAACCTGTCCTCAGCCCGCTGTTCCGCCCATGCGAAGCCCAGAGACAACGACTCCCGCATCTGTGAGAGCTCATGCCTGAGCTCCCACCACAGGCCGTGCAGGTCCAAGCTGTGCCTCCTGCTGGGATGTGAGTGCAGCCTGGAACAGAGGGCAGGCCCCCGGGGCATGCTGCTCCAAGGCTGCGGCACCCTCAATGGCAGCTGGTGCTGGTGCCTGCAGCTCACCAGGGTGGGGACGCCGTCACACCAGTGGACTGTCCTGCTGCTGAAGGTCACTGGTGGTGAGCTATGACCCCTGCAGGACCTGCACTCCTACCCGTGGGGGGGCACTGCATGTCCAGCGGAGCACACCCATCCCCCACAAGGCCAACCACCGGCTGCACAGGTATACCCATGCTGGCATGGCAACCCACCCCCAGCACCTGTGTTGCAGACTGCACCCTGCCCCACCCCGTGCCCCCCTCCACAGGCCCTTCCAGGGGCAAGATGTAAGCCCCCCTCCTACACATCTGACTCCATATCGCTGGCTATTGTCAGCAGGATCACTTGCTCACCACTAATATCCTCCACCTGGGCATCCTCCAGGGCTGCACTGAGGGTTCAGGTCCCCACCACCACTGGACCACCCCGGCAGCTGTACCCCATGTCCAAGTGGGTGCCACACGTGGTGCGTGGCCAAGGGTCCATGACCGGCACCTAGCCCAGAGGTCAACAGCAGGTTCTCCTCCTCTGCTTCCAGTCCCATGGCAGCCATCCCAGCCTGGTCCTGGTGTGCTGCAGGCTCTGCACACACCACTGTGGAAGAAAACAGGACAGGGTCACTGACTGATATGTGCACAGTGTGCCCCACCACCACCAGTACATGCACACCCTAGGAAACATGCCACCAGCCACAGACATGTGCACCCCACACAGAAGCCCCACAGCCATAGACCGTGGCCACATGCGCATACCCACACCACAGTGCACATGCCCTGGCCTGTCAGCTGTGGTGGCAGCCATGCTGGGCACTGTTTGCATGCAAACCCACCCCAAGTGTACAGTGTGCACAGTAGAGCACCCCCACAGTGCACCCCAGGCACGATGCCAACACCAACACCCAGCACCTGTGCAGTTACACCATGCAGGGTGCATACACGTGGATACAGACCTGTCCTAGGTGGTGTGAGAGGTGTCTCACACCCACCACCTGGCGCACCAGCAATGGCCACTGGGCAAAGTGTGGATGCCATCATAGCCATAAGTGGGTCCTCCTGCCACTGCTGTGTGGATTGCGGGCCACCACCAGACTGAAGTCTATCATGGAGCCGCTGTGCCTCCTCCTCCTCCTTTGCCCGGTGCAGCAGGTCACTCCAGCGTTTGCGCACTGCATCCGTCATCCTGCCACTTTAGATGACAGCGTTCACCCCTGCCATCACCTCATCCCATGCCTGGTGCACCACCACGTCTTTCACCTTGTGCTGCCACAGCACCTGCTCCCTCTCCTTCACACCATGCACCATCGTCCCCAGCTCATCCTGTGAAAAGCGATGTGCCCGTATGCGTTCAGGTAATGCTGCACTACTTATGGGACAGATGTACAGGGATATGTGTCACCAGCTGTGGTGAACCTGTGGTGTGTGGCACACATGGAACAGTATGTGCATTCTACCCCTAATGGCAGCACTGCCCACCCGGTTATGGCATGGTGATGGCACTGGCCAGCATGTGCATGTACAGTGCACACAGCCACAGTGTACTGAGGCCACCCCTGTGTGCACCGTGCCACTGCATGGCTTTTGGTGTACAGACTGCATACACTGGACCCACATGGGCTCTGCCGACACCCATAACAGACATGTCTTCCCCGGGACGAGACCATCCCATCGCTCGCCACCTGGCATTGTACCATGCCCCCATCAGCCCCCTAGGGGACATGTGCACTGCACACAGGGTGTGGACACTGCCTAAGGTATGCATACAATAGCAGGCTACCAGGCACAGACCACATGGTGCTGTCGATGTCACATTGGGATCCACACAGTCATGACCCTGTGACCCCTGGGCTGTAGCTGTATACCACCATTGGAGTGTCTGTGACCCTGCACGTCCCACATCCAGGGTGACAACCGAGGGTCCATGGACCCCATGTCGGTGAGCCAGTGTTGGAGGCATACCTGCAGGCCGTGGTGGGGGCCTCCCATCCATGACTGGCACCCACAGTGTGCAGGCAGTGCCTGCACAGTACCGGCTGATGCAGGAGCATGGGCCTGGCATGCAGACCAGTCGGCTGGAGAGCCAGCCCAATGGTTTTGTGCACCATTACACAGCACCATGATATCCTGTGGGCCTGGAATCGGCAGCCCTGTCCCCGGCCTGTACAGCTGTGGACATCAGGTACGCAGTGAGTACACCCTGACCCTGTGTTGTACCAGTGCCCTCCACCAGGCCTCCAGCTGCTATATAGACCTGCCTCTCACTGCTCTGCCTCCTGTGACATGGCTCCTTCTGTTGTGCCTGTACATCTGCAGCTTCAGCTGTGTGCTGCAATCCCACAACACAACACAACACAACACCGGTGGAGCACTGCTTGCCCTTTTATAGCCCAGCTGGGCAATCCAGCCTGTTATGCATGCACATCATTGGATAATGATATGCTAATCACAGTGTTTGCACCATGCATGCACAAGTGTCCTCATTTGCATATGCCGGTTAAATATGGGCCTGAATATCGCCGGGCAAACCACTTAGCACCATGCAAACGTTAGCGCTGGGCTATGTGGTGTCCAGCTCCATGCTGTCCTGGTAGCGCAGCGTTATGTGGCATTGTGTGACATCCACGCATGCATGTGTGTCCCCTGTGCCATGCTAGCACCCTGGTTTAGCATGATGTAGCGCCACACTAGCCCACACAGCGCGGTGCTCCATGCATGTATGATGTTGTGGCTCCAGGGTCATGACGGGGTCACGTATGCGCAGTGTGGGTGCTTCCAGGTAGTACTGTGCTATGTCATGTGATAGCGCAGTGCTACAGCACTGAGTGCTGGAGGGAGCAGGGTGTGGTACAGGCTGTGCAGTTCAACAGGTGGCAGGGTACCAGCGGTGCTTGGCCAATGCCAGGGGGTAGGAGGCAATGTGCTGTGGTGCACAGAGACAGGCATTGGAGGAGGTAGAGACTGCCAACCTGGTGCTGCTAGTGCAGCAGAGGCACAGACAGCTCTTTGGGGAGGTCAGGGAGGGTGACCTCCCACACCAGCAGGTGTGGGCCTCCATTGCCCAGAAGCTGAGTGACCACATGGGCATTGCCCACAATGCTGAGAAGTGTCGGTATCACTACACGGACATGCGCTGTCAGCAGCGGCAGCAGCTGGAGTGCTTCAAGCGTATGGTGTGTGAGGGCACTGTGCCTGTGCCAGGCAGGTGGTGTTGCACGTTGTTAACCACTATCATGTGCCTCTTGGACTGCAAGTGTGTGTGTGTGCCTGTGTGTGTTTGTGTGTGTGTGCACAGGTGTGCTACTCTGCATGGTGTTTGGGCACATATGGCATGGGCAGGACCATACATGTTGGCCACCTAGGGGGGGCATTACGGCACAGAGTGTGTGGCAGCATGCATGGTGGGAGCGCAGTGCATGCTGTGTCCATGGGGGTGACACAGGTGTGGGTGGCAGATTGGGACATTGATGGTGACAGGTCCTGATACAGCACCGGCCTGTGGCCTACACCACCATGGTGCAGGGGTGCTGTCCCTGGGACACTGATGGCCTACACACCCAGGTGTGCGGCCAGTCACAGTGCACCTGCATCTGGCACTGTCGCACCACTGTGCTGCCATGCCTACTTGTCCTGTGTGCCTGGCACATGCTCCGTGGGACTTGCCACCCTCTGTGTGAGTGTATCCTGTGTTTAGCCACTATTCCTGGGCATCCCTGTGTGTGCAGTGTTGTGGGGGTTGCATGTGCATCTTGCTGTGCTGCTCGCGGTGCATGCTGTGTGTTGCACTAATGCTACTGTTTCCCCTGTCCACTGTAGAGTGGATCGAGCAACTCAGGACCACAGGAAAGGGCCGAGAGGTGTCCCAGGACAGGTGGAGGAGCAGCCCAAGGGTGCTGGCCATGCAGCAGTGGGCACAGGAGAGCAGCCCTGAGGACAGGAGCATGTTGCGTGAGTACATGTCTTGTTACTCTGTGGTATTTCTCTGTGATGTGTGGTTCATTCTGTGGTCTGCCATTGACTGTGCTGGTGGCATGGCTGCCAAGGGCATCGGGCTAGTGGTGTTGTGGCACTGTGCTAGGTTGCGCACCAGTGTTACACACTGCTGCTGGGATCTAGCTGTCAGGCCGCTGTGCCCTGTGGTGGGGGGGATGCTGTGGGCCAGTGTCAGCATGCATGGATGTGAGGGTGCCAGATGGTGGTGGGGGCTATGGCAGCAGAGGATCCATAGGGCACACACAGTTGCCATGCTCACCTCTGCGGTGCACTGTGCTCCGTCTCTCCCACTCCCCCGGAGTTCCTATGCCTGTGCATATTGGCATTGCCTTGCTATCTATGGGCTACACTGGACAGGGTCGGATGTTCACTGCCTGCGTGCTTGTTGTGACTGCAGGGCACCATGCAACATGCCTTCAGGGGGCCTTGGTTGGTGGCATGTGTCAGCCCACCCCTGCCACCATCTGCAGCCTGTGTGCCTGCATATACTGTGTGTCTGTTCAGCCCTGGCATGGGTCAGTCATTGGCTGACCACTGTGACTGTATTGCGCTGCTCTGGCGCACCTTTGGGATGATGTTGTTGTGCTCTGCATTCTGGTACATTGCCATCTGTCTTTGGGCAGCATGTCCCAATGTGTGGGTGCCCTTGTGCATGTTATGGCATGGCCCATGCACACAGCTATCTAGGGGACTGCCTGTGTGTCTGAACTGTCTCACTGTGTGCAGTGATGAGGTGGGTGGTGTCACCTGTGCCATGGTGCTGTCGGGCATGTCGTCACCTTGTCTATTGGGTATTGGGGTGGTGCCTGTGTCACCCAGGCCTGCTGTGTGGGCACCTTCCAGGTGGGTCTACCATTGCATCCCTCAGCTTCACTTGGGCATGGCTGTCTTGACATGCTGTCCATCCCTGTATGGCCACCTGTGGCTGCAGTATGCCCCCTGGCTGGTTTCCCATCCTCATGGTCTCCCCCTTCCTCTTGTAGGTCCACTTCATTCATCATTGTGGGCGACCAGACCAGAAGAGCCAGAGGGTATGGAGGACCTGCTGCGATGCATTGTCTGTCAGCAGAGAACGCTGATTGTTTTCATTGCATATGTTCCAGAGACAGGCTGTCTCACCTCTACACTATGTTCTATTGTGTGTTTGTACCATCTGCCTGGGTGCTATATTCAGTGCTGTCTTATTCCCAGGATGTATTTGCCCTGTACTCCTGGTCTTTGCTTGCTATATTCAGCTGGTTTTGCTCAGGGCTATTCCTTTTGAATATAGCTTGCGTTTTGCTCCAGGCTAAGTTTGCCTGCTGGGCAGTGCTACTTTAGCCACGGAGCACAGTTTTGAATATCTGGCCTCAAGTCTCTGTTTCATAATGAACTTATTATCATTACATAAAACCTACAGTGAAAATGTCCATCTGCAGAATAAAGGTCTCTGCATCTTGTTGGAAGTTAAGAAATGGAAGCCATATCCTATTAAAAAGTTTAACTTTGTCAGCTACAATGTGTTACATTCTTTAATTGTTTGCTTTCAGGCTCAAGTTATTGCACCATTCTGAATAAACGGGTAAATTAGAAGTTCTCCATCTGGTAAGAATTAACCTTTTGAATGCCAAGGAACAGCCAAAATCCAATGATTATGGTATTTTCTAAGGTGTTGGATTCTGAAAGAATGCCTAATACAAATAAAGTTTGAGAGAAGGGAATTCTATATTTAAGTTTTTTTCACAGGTTTTGTGAATTTATTGCCAGATATGTTGAATCCTTGCACAACTCTAGAACATATGCAACAAGATGGCCTGCAGTCCCCACATCTCAAGCATTTTCCTAAAGGTGGATAGTTCACATGTTCTGATTTATCAGAAGAGTAATAACAGTGATGTAGTATTTTAAACTGAATAATCATACCCTGGCCTTCCCTACAACTATAATATTCACCTGACCATACTTCTGAAAATTCAGTATCTGAGATGAAACTTTTGATTTTAATTACCTCTCTATCCAAGATATGGTTAAAGATGTAATTTGGAGTTTTGGTTTAACTGTGGATAATCTTTTTTTTTCTAGTAAGAACATTTCGGGTCTAGAAGAAAAATTGCAAAAGTAATAGTACTGAAAAACAAAGGTCAGTGAAGTCATCCATTCTTGTAACATTTGATTTTGAAAGCAGCCATGAGTTGAGAATAAAATTAGCACACTTTAGAGCTGTGATATTATTCAATTAAATAAGGTACTCTCTTTTTCTGGATTATTTATTCCAGACCCAGTAGTGAAGATGGATACTTTTAGCATACCAATAAAAAGGTGCTAGAAACTGATGTTCAGTTTCATTTATTAGGCCCAGAGAAAGTAAAGATCATAAAAAATGTTAACGTTTACATCTTCTTTGACACTGACCTGCTAGTGAATTTCATAAATTCATATTATGCTGATCTTTAAACTTCATCTGCCAAGAAGCTGAAAAATCCCTCGGTCTATCTATTGCATCAGTCCTAGACTTAGCAGACTTAGCTGAAACAGCTGAAGTAATGAATCTCTAATGCTCCAGATGCACTCAGTGAAATTCTCCTTTTTTTCTGAGATGTTGCATGATTTGACAGGTTTTGATGAATTTGAGAGTCATTCTTGCAGTCATCCAGGTAATACACTGCATGTGAAAATATTATATTGACAACAGGTGAATGACATACAGGATCTTGTTTTGACTAACAACTGAACTCTCCCTAATTATGGACTTGCCTACTTTTCATGTTGTATTAAATTTATATATATAATAAGTCACTTGGGAGGAGGTTTATTTTTCTGCTACAGTGCAAAAGGTTGTGTTTTAAGGCCCAACTCGATTAAATAAACATCGGTTTCTCAGAATCTGCAATGCTGATGATCCATAAGGCGGATCAGGGAGGCAGAGGCACCACTCTGGCCCATGGAAAACCTGTTCTTGGCCTTAGGTGGTGGAGACAGAGACAGTGGGAGTACTGTTTTCTCTCTACGTAAAATGAAACTATTAACATATACGTTTAATGGTACTTAGTTACTTTATTTTTTAACACTGTACATCATACTGTGGAGTGTGTATTTCATGTTTAAGGAATCATAATCAGCTGACTTATTATTTCCTTTACACATCCTTTAAATTATGGACATTATGAATTGTATATAACATGTAAAAATCCTATCAATAAAACGTTTAACAAAAATATGTTAAGACAACTGATTAGACAGAGTGCTGGTCTGATAGTAACAGTAATTGATGGCATACTTGTGGCAATGCATGCAGTGCAGTCCAGGTCCATGGTAGGTGGAGAATGACACATGTTGCTGTTGGGTTAGTGGCAGGCTCTGATGGGTCATACAAGGTACCATAATGTACACACTACACCAAATTCAAAAGAGGGTATTAGTATTGTTTAAAAATTCAGTTTATTGAAATTGTGTATAAAATTCAACAACATGTAACAAGACACAACATTATAACCATGTCACTACATTTTAACATTTCATTGCACTCTGAGATGTTGCTATAATTAACAGACCATGAATGAGTATCATCACCTTAGACAGCACATTAACACTGACACAAAAACATAACTCAGCACACGTTTCATTTGATTGTAAGTCCGACAATGGGTACATCAGTTTTCATTACATGTTACTATAAACCATGCAGTTTAAATAAGGCCTTTAGTGTTTAGTAGTTTATCCTCCAATCCTAATTATTGCCTGTTCTCCAGGAGACAATGATGAGGATATAAAAGGTCCCACTGGCGTTCAAATTTTTCTGACCATCCTTTCAGTGCATATGTCAGATATTCCAAAGGCAGCACTTTCATAAGTAATTCTTTCCACATTTGCTTGATTGGCTTAGCATATGAAAATCTAGATATCCTGAATACATTTTGGCAATTAATAACATAATTCAAATGACCCTTGAATAGAGGTCCCATTGCAGTGTCAGTGGCTCAGCTGGTAGCACACTCGCCTCTGAGGCCGGGAGATCAGGAGGCTGTGGGTTCTATTCCCACACCAGGCACTTGGGTTAATATCCCAATACTGACACTGTAGTGCAGCATGAGGGGGGTGCTGCACTCCTGAGGTGCCGTCTTTCGGATGAGACATTAAACCGAGGTCCCATCTGCCTGTTCTGGTGGTAGTTCAGGTGGATGTTAAAGATCCCATGGTGCTTATCGAAAAGAGCAGGGGAATTTCCCCGGTGCAATGGCCAAATTTCCTCCATTCACGAAAAATTTCACCAACAGCTTAATCTGGTTCAAGGTCAGTTGGCATTCATCTGTATCCCCTTCCCCTGGGTCGTGCCTGAAAATAGGCAGGATTTGTCTAGTGCACTTACCTGGTCAACAAAAAATAAATAAATAAATTCCTATTGATCCCTCACCTCTACCCTGAACAGGAGAGACCAGGGTTCATCTAGTATATGTAACTTAGAGAGTTGTGAGTTACATTGTGCTATTTCCAGCTAGAAGAAACACAGATCACCTCATGCCCTAATACAGTGCATATATGTACCCCGCTCTGTGTAGCATCTCCTGCATAATGGGGGCATACCTACATTAAATTTACTGACAGTATCTGGTGGCATGCAGAGCCTGTGCAGGAATTTATATTGCACTGCCTTATATTTACTTGAGACCAATAGGTTCATATGGGATTCACATAGCTCTCCACATGCTTTCTCAGGTATTTGTCATCCCAAATCCCTGTCCCACAGGGCTTTGACTTTTAGGGACAAATTTGTGATACTTTCTTTCAGACAATGGTGAACCTTTGCTAGTGCTTCTATAGGGCGAACTGTTGCCTGTAGGATACAAGTCTCCAAACCATACAGTGTGGACTTAAGTGGGTTCAACCCCCCCCCCGGCAAGTCCAGTTTCTGACCTGGAAACACCAGAGTCTGTGTGTCTGGGGCACCCCTAATTCCATTATGATTTGTTGAAAGGCCTAGAAACCTTGGACTCAATTTTCAAAAGCCAATTTAGATCGGTGCATAGTGAAGCAAACTGTCTTCTGTGGCAAACTGCAGTGGGATGGGGACCCTGCACCAGATTTTACAAGAACAGGAGTCCTGGTGCCAAAGTCCCAGAGTTTGCTGTAAGCTGACTCATACACCAACCAAATGGCACATGGAAGGGGACTGCTGCAAGCTGCAGCACAGGCTTGCAGCACAAGTGGCCAGTGATGGCTACCCACTGGCTGGTTGCCCTGGTGGCTGGTGGGTCATCCAGAGGCTGCCCTGGTTCAAGGAGGGGTGGGACGGGTCCAGCTGAGGGAGGGGTGGACAACTCCTGACAGGGGGAAGGAAGGGATAGTGCTGGCCCATGGTGGGGGGCTGATTCATCAGTGCCACCACAGGGGAAGGGGTTGTGGACTCTTACCAGTCATGGACTACTGGCCACTCCAGTGGTGCTCTGGCAGGTGTCGGGGCTGTCTGGGCAATTTTCTAAGGGGGGCACAGGGTCACCCCCCTACCCAGCAAGGGCTGCAGCAGTGCTGCATAGCAGCTTAGACCAGCTCTGGGCTGGTCTAACTGCAGGGTCTGTATGCCTCTTGGGGGGGTCTTGCAAAATCCCAATGTAGGGGATATTGCAGCTCTGCCCTGGCACAAGCCCCTTTCTGCAATGGGACACTGGTGCAGCCATTGCAAGGATGACGCAAGCCTGGTTGGCTCAGGCGATCCCCCAGTGGTGCACAGTCCCTTAAAAAATCAAGACTGGAACAAGATGTGGTGTAAGAAGCCCTTTGCACCATTTGTCCTTGATGCAAGCCCCTTGAGCCAGTCCCGATCTTTTGAAAATATGACCTCTATTAAAGAAGTTCCTCAGGGATTTTATTCTCCCCTCTTTCCATTGCTGGGACCCTTAATCTTCCAACTTCAGGAGAAACTTTGGGTTAGTGTGCACTGGGGCAAGCAGTGTGCCACTTCTGTGGTTCTCATATGCCAGTGCAGCATTCACTTACGCCTCCGGTAGCATCTTTACCAGTTCACTACCCATATCTCTTCATCTGCAAGCTCTTAGTCCCCCTGGGTTTTAAATGCACTGTTACCTGATGGTCCAATTGCATTCTATCCAGGGACACCCGATGTGCTCTTCCCTCCCCCTTCATCCATTCTGTCAGTAGCCTAGCTTGTGCTGCCAGGTAGAGGGAGAAATCCAGGTACCTTCATTCTCCCTTACCCACTGGAATTCTGAGTCTATTCAGGCTGATTCTAGGGCCTTTTTGACCTCCATGTGAAGCCTGAATAAGCCTTTTCAAGTGTTTGCAAAGGCTTTTTTTGAGCCCCATATGGAGCATTTGGACAGGGTAGAGCACTCTGGGCAGCACATTAATTTTGCTCAGATTTATTCTACCCATTCATGAGATGGGCAGCCCTTGCCAGGGCTGCAAGTCCCCTTCATATTCAGTATGGGTGCATAGTTAAGATTGTACACTGAGCCCACTGATCTCCCCACCCTGATACCTGGACACTTGATGTGTGTAGGAACCACATTCTACTTAACTTCACTTGTGTCAGCAAGTCAGATGTATTAATATTGTTAATCTACATTTTGCCCTATCTTTATTGATCGTCCTTTCCTGGTCAAATACTGAATGACTAGTACCTGAATTCTAGGGTCTCGAATATCAAATATGCAGCTGCATGCTTGGAAAAAGGTATTTGCACAGCCCTAGTGCTTACAATTTGAATTTAGAGCTCCACATAGGGGAGAGCATTCTAAAGAATCACCATTCTGGTCTCCATGCTTTAAGAGTGACTACAGTACAAGTCACATTAAACTGTTCCTCCAGCTCACTGGTTTAGCATTTTGCATTGAGTTGCTTAATGTGTGCAGTTTTCACTGAAATGAATTAATAAAAGTTTCCAAATGGTTTGCTTCTAGCTGATATTCAGTTTCAGCTTACTTATTAATGCAGTACAACTCATTAAGCAACCCATAAAAAAAACTGAACCACTGAGCTGGAACCCAGTTTCACTACTATAAGGTTCAGTACAACTTGAGTGACATGTCATTCTACCCAATCCCATGAATAAGCTCTCACCAAGTTTGAGCCAATAGCTAGCCTGCATTCAAATTGAAAACCCCACCCCTGTTGCCATCTTGTTTTCCCACTTCTGAGGACTCCATTCACTGCTGTTTTTTTTACATTCATTTTAGCATATTACATGTTATTTCTGCCCTTTTATTCATTTTTCCCCCAAAATGTCACTATTTCTGGCTCCACTGTTTGCAGTTGTTTATCTGCTCCGACATCACACTGTGCAAAAGCTGCCATTTGTGCAGCGCTATTGTGTAATACATGTCTATCGCGCAAATGCGCGATTAGCACTGTATTATAACAGCTGAAGAAAACTGCTGCCATTTGCTGTATTCAGGACAACAAGTAAAAAAATGAGGGAAAAAAACATACAAGGTACAAAATGGTATTGGAATTCATTAATTCCAATTTATACAATAGCAAGAAAGAATCCTGGCTTCTGATTGGTCAGTTGGCTGTCACAGCAGGGATGTTATCCTGGCATAACATCCCTGCTGATTGTTTATAGGATATGGAGCTTGCTGCTGAGCTATTTTTTTTCTGTTGAGAGGCAAAAATATTTTTATACACTAACAAAAACATTCTTTAAAATTATTTTTTTTAACTATAAAACAATAAGCCATTGCATAATAGGAATAATGCCCTCCAGGGTGGGTGTTATGCTGGGATAACATCCCTTTTCGGGTGTTGGATGCCCTCAGCCGGTGGACTCGGGCCCAACCACCTGAGGTGGGATGTTATCTCAGCATAACACCCACCCTGTCAGGCATTATTCCTTTAATAAAATGGCAAGCACTGTACTGTAGCCCAGCAGTGTGTAGTCTACTGCTGCACTGGGGGACTGTATAAGGGAGCTGAAAGTGCATTGCATGTGAGCTGCTTCTGAGCTGATGGATGGTTGAAACAGAGTTTATATTTTAAACATTTAGAGTTGCCACTGCATTGTAAGCATATAAAAACAGTGGAAGAGCAGTGAGTTGGAAGAACAGTTTAATGTGACTTGTACTGTACATCAAGTGTAATTTATATGCATAGCTACACTGTCCAGAATCAGATATTGATTATCAAATAAATAGTGAACCGCTTGACCATATTTTCTGCAATGCTGACAGACTCATGTTTTTATTAAAAGCCAGAGCAAGACGAAAAAGATGGAGTGGAGCCCCACATCCAGGGAGCAAAAGACAAAGGTACTGTAAATTGTGAACTTCTGAACCCTCGGAAGAATGACAGTTTAAAAGTGGGACTCATTGCAAGCATTTATGCCTCATAGTGCTCTAGGCCAGGTCCCACAAATCAATGGCTGTTACAACTAGGACAGGAATCTTGGCTGAACAATCCTCCCCATAGGAAATCCCCTGAGGATCCATTCATCTAGACTGAAATCAGTAACATTGCCTCATTTATGCAACAAAGAGATAAAAGCTGTTATGCAGTCTTTTGGCAGTTCATTGAGCAAAATGCAAAGGTTTAATATTTGGGAAGAGGGTTAGCAGCTATGTCAGCAGCAATTTTCCAAAAAGTGTGGTTCAAGGTCATCTGGGCCAAGGGACTTGCAGATCTTCGGAGATTTGGAAACAGTCAGTACTTATTTTTTTTTGTAAATAATTTGAAGTTGAAATGAGTAGGGTTTTCTGTTCTTTACCTTCATTCAGATTTGTTGCTTTGGGTTTCATGAACACTGCAGAATTATGCTAAGTTTATGAGAGTCCTTAAAAGCTGGGGTAGCCCGTGTGAAAAGTGTATTGATGGCATTGAAAATGCTGATTTTTTTTGTCAACATTTCATCATCCATTTTAATTGATGTAAGAAGGCAAATATTTGAAGACCGGGGGCCCCATACACAGTAAATGACTGGCATGAAGAGGCCAGACCACTTTGCCCTAGCTGTTTTTAACAAATTATGCTATGCGTGACATGGTCACAAGACAGTCCCTGCAGAGTTGCTATGTGCATAGTGAGCACAAAGGGAAAAGACTTAGGATTCACTATGTGAATATGGGTGCAGATGTGGCATTAAGCCGTTGAGCCAAGCTTATGACGCTGTATCCCCTGCAGCCCTGGTCACAAGCTACAGTGCCTCTGTCAATGCAGAACTACTAAAACAGTTCTACATGGAGGCTCAGGTTTGCAAAATGGAAATATAATGCCAGTGGCAGGAGGGATTAGGTGGCACACAGTGCTACCTATCACATAGAGCAGAAGAGACTGAGCTTGGGAAGAGGATTCCAGTGGACACCAGACAAAATAATGATTTTGGACTTGATTGAGGGCCACTGGACTACTATGGATAAATGCAGTCTTCATGTCTACTCATAGCTTCTGTAGTGCAGAAAAGGGCATAAGGTGATGGGTGAGGGATTGTATCACAGATTTGACTATGGCGGTAGTATCATTGACCTGGGACTTGTGGTCTGGTATAGAACCAGACAACTGGTGCTGTGTGCTCAGCCATGTCTGTATCTCTCTGTCTGTCACAAGTCAGCATGTTAGTAGACACAAACTGTCTGCACCTCCTAACATCTGGATTTGCCAATTTGCAATTACTGTAGGGTTGTGTGACATTGTTGTGTTGGAGGGTGAAATTCTGCTTGTGCTGTGCATGCAGGAGAGTGTGAGTCTACTATGGGGACATGCTTGTGTATTTTAATGTCACCACACTTTTTTAAACTGTATGTCATGGGGTGTTGCTGTTTAAGAAGATGCAAACCAGTTTTCTTTACTTCAAAACTCATGCTGTAATCCAATAAAGACAAGCATGACTTTTGAAATAAAGAAAGTAATTTTGGCACTTTATTATCTGTTCAGAATGAATTAATCTTCACCAGTGTTTGTGTGAGTCTTAGAGCATTTATGCTATTTGAGTCACCAGGAGAACATGCATTAGCTAAAGGGATAGAAAAAAGTAGGCAGCAATGAAATGGGCTGTATTAGAAGCAGTTCATAAATGAATTAAACTTGCTGGTAAACAAAAAAGCTTAGGAAACCAATTTGGCTGAACAAACAAATGAAATATGTAATTTGGGACAAAAGGTGAGCTTTTTGGATCTACTGGGGGAGCAACATGAGGCCAATAGAGGGGGTCATAAGGAAGCTGAAGGCAGACATGTTGGATATTGAAAGGGGTCAAGGAAAGTAAGTCCTTCTTTAGGTACATTTGGGAGAAAAGGCAAACAAAAGATAAGCTAAAAAGGATAAACAAAGGTGGAGGGCGAGAGTACAGTGAACATTTTCTGTTCTGTGTTTATGGTGGAAGCTACAGGGACACTGCCAAGGGCATGATAAAATTCAGGGATACAGCTAGTCACAAGATAGTGATGGGATATATGTCTAAAGAAATAGTACGAAACAGACTGTGGTACCTAAAGGTAAACAAGTCGCTGGAGCCGGATGAGATGCACCAAGGGTACTGATGTAGGCAAGGTAGCCGTGGCAACACCTTTAGCAGACCTATTTAATGAATAAGTAGGAAAGGGTGTGGTGCCAAGGGACTATAGGCAACCAATGTGGTCCCCCAGCACAAGAGTTAGGGAACAGAGAAAATCTGGGAAATTGCAGGCCAGTGAGCTTGATATCTATAGTTGCCAAGTTACTGCAGGCAATCATAAAGTAATGGATAGTTGTATTTCTGGAATTTAACTACTTTATGGATAGGAATTAACACGGATTCATGATGGGCAGGTTGCATCAACTGAACATAAATAATGTTTTCAATTCAGTGATGCAAGTGTTGGATAGGGGCCAGGTAGTCGGCATCCTGTACCTGGATTTTAGCAAAGTCTTCGATTCAGTGCAACAAAGAGGAGTAGTGCAGAAAATGAGGCACCTAGGTAAGGGTTTAATTAGAATGACTGGAAATTGGTTGATAGCTAGGACTGAGAAAGTGGTTCTGTTTTGAAAATTCTCTTATGTCAGGGAGGAAATTAATGGGGTGCCTCAGGGATCTGTACTGGGATCGCTACTCTTTAACATGTATATAAGCAATTTACAGGTGAGGTTGCAGGGGACGGTGAGTCTGTGGATGACACAAAACCTTGCAGGACAGTGGACAATGTGGACAGAATTAGTAGCATAAAGAGGTATGTAGAGAGGCTGGAGAAGTGGTCTAGTGCTTGGAAATTGAGATTCTTATCAAGAAATGTAAAGCAATGCACATTGGTAGCAAAAACATGCATATGGATTATTGAATTTATGGGGTATGAGTGGAGAACTCAAAGAAGGAGTGGTAATTAGCAATAGTCTAAAAATATCTTCTCAGTGCAATAAAGCATATGGGAAGGCAAACAGTATGTTAGGATGCATAAGAAGGGGTTTCATCCATCTTAGAAGGGACACAATGTTGCCAGTGTACTAGTCACTGGTCTGACCATAGGAACATAATGTAGAGCACTCATATTTCAAAAAGGTGTACAGACTAGTAAGGCATTATAATTACTGGTCATCAGTTTTTCTCTCTGGGCTAACCCAGTTGATATTTGCATTAATAACTGACTGGCTATTATGGCATTCATGCGTCATGCCACTCAAACCGTGTAGCTCCCTCATTGGCTTCCGTTCTGTGTATGGGTGGGCTGAAAACTCTTGCGAACATGGCAGCTCCATCTCTCGCTTACCGAGGAGACTCCACAATGACCTTTAACTATACTTATTTTTATTTGTTGTTTAACAGTATCTGGCTGATCCTGCCAGCTACATTTTAACAAATCACTGTCTGGTTGATCCTGCTCTTCCTCTGCTTTGGGAACGGGACCGTGGCTTCACTCACAGCACCAGCATGATTGGGACAAGTAACTGTCAATGGAAATGTAAGGTAAAAAAAAATGACTAAAAAAGCAACAAAGAACAAATGAGAGAGGGACAGGCAGACAGAGACCCTGTGTGTGTGTGTGTGTGTGTGTGTGTGTGTGTGTGTGTGTGTGTGTGTGTCTTTCTCCCTGTGTATCTGTGACACATGGTCACACAAATCAGGCTGGGGAAAATTGCTGACCAGCAATTATATAAAATAAAAGATGGGGAAGTGTGCATATGATAATTTAATGCACACCCTCCATGTGGGATGCTTTAATAAACCCCTTGGGCTTCATCTCGGGGTTTATATTCTTCAATTGTTTAACCAGGTGAGACACACTAAGCTGAAAGCTTTTTTACAGGTGCAACCTGGGAGCACAGGGAAGTTAAGTGACTTGCTCAGGGTCACACAGTATATGCAAGTGGGGGCTATGGGATTCAAACCCAGGTCTCCAGATTTGCAGCTCAGAGCCTTAAACTACTGCGCTATACTGCCATTATATAGCATCCCACACCTTGGGTGTGCATTAAATTCTCCTATCACACACTTCCCCATCTATTATTCTATATTTATGAGTAAAATTCTAACATACTAACATACCAAAATGCCAGCAGAATAGGCCTAACAGTCTTTCGTGTCTACTCGTTTGGTCAGCCCCAACCCTGGGAGCTGACCTTGCTGCCCCCCTCACCCTCTCTGGTTTCTCCCTTCCCAGTCCCAGATATTCTCACTGCACAGGAGTTTGCTTCCAGAATGCTTCCCCTGTACCTGTCCCACCCCCTCTTGAACCCCTTCACCGTCTCTGCCTCCACCAGCCCCCTGGGCAGTGCATTCCATGGCTCCACCACCCTCTCAGTGAAGTAACACCTCCTCCTATCTCCCCTGAATTCCCCCTCCAGCTTCCATACATGCCCTCTAGTTGCCCCCTTCCTCATTTCTCACAATTCTCACAGAAAAAAAAAACAGCATCACAGCAGACTACACTCCCAGAAAGCACATCCACAAAACACCCTGATGTTTTGTGGATGCACTTCCACTTTGACAAGGGATGAACTGGCTCAATCACACCTGGAGAACTGTGTACAATTCTGGATCCCACAGCTAAGGAAAGACAGAGATAAGCTGCAAACCATACAGAGAAGGACAATGAAAATGATCAAGGGGCAGCAGAGTTGGTGATATCAGGAAGGATTGGAGAGTCCCATTATGTACTCTCTGGATGGCAGAATGGAGTGGATGTTATGGTAGAAACATTCAAATAACTATAGGGTACAATAGGGTGAACTCCACAGAGTTGTTCATCTTAAGGAACAGTTCATCCACCAGGGAGCACAATGTGATGCTAGAAAGGGGACATTTAAAAAGAACATTAGGAAATATATTTTTCACAGAGCAGGTTGTGTGTAGGTGGAATAGTCTACCAAGCAATGTGGTCAATGCTGGGTCAATAGCTAGATTGAGAATACACTAGGACACCTTTAAAGGGCTTATTTAAGCAATACAGCATGACAGGGGGTGTGTTATGGTGGGATAATGGCTGGCATCAGGTGGGTTGAAGCACAAGGTAAAGCAGACTGCTTCCACCACCCAAGAAGGGCCATTATCACACCATAATGCAGCCCCTGGAGTGCCTTATTATGATTATGAAATGGGTCCCTTTTAGTAAATTGTGTGCATTTTTAAACATATTTTTGTTGAGCTACTTTAAATCGGGCTGTTGTGCTTGGATAATGGCCTGACTGAAAGGACCTCTCAGCCAATCAGGAGCCAGCATTTTTTTCTACCCATTTCATAATTGGAAGTAATCAATCCTAGAGCTACATGGCAGACTTGATGGACTTAAGATCTTCTCCTTTTTTGTGTTTCTATACAAACTTATGACACTTATTAAACTTGTCAGTATCTGGCTGTTGCTCAATAGCAGATGTTCTGGTATAGTGTTCTGATTCTGACAGAACATCTGAACTAGCAATCCACTGAGTTCTAGAATACTAAAACACCCTAGAAATAAAAATGTACCATTAATTTGCTAATAGCATTTGGATAATACAAGGTTTCATACAAGTGAAAGAAGTATTTAATTTTGTATATTTGTATTTATTTATAGGTGTCTGTACTAAGGGATTGTTAGTAACTTGAAAAGCATTAGTACAACCCTATCTGGGGTAATGCAGTGTACAGGTTTGTATGCAGGGTTTGTTGGGGAGTAACTCAGGAAGCAAAATACTATGTGAAGTACCTTAAGCATTACAAGAAAGCCTACAGTATCCATGTACGGCAGCCAGAGGCAGGAACCTAGGAAACAGGATCTAGTAAGCAACAGGACCTGCAGTCTCATGATCCTCCAGGGTACACAGAGGAGGTGTGAAGGCTGCCCAGAGCAGGTTGCAGTGAGGGCTGATGGAGCCTACTGTCATTCATCTTACGCAACAACCTCCAGGAGTTTGCAATGGGACTTGGAAGGTAGTGGACAAGAAGGTTGATCAGTTGATAGCAATAACTGGGGATGAAAGGGGTCCTGGAATTGCAACAAACAGCCATTTCACCCCTCTGAGTAAAGTGCATGCTACTCCCCTCCCAGGAGAGAACACCCTGTTGCAACCAAGGCATTATAATATTATAATAATAATAATAATGATAAATGACTTTTTTTTACTTTGCTGTTTATGCCACCTACCGACCTTGTCATTCCACTCATTCAGAGCCCCTACAAGCCTCGCCACCTCAGCTTCCCAACACAGAAGTCTGCCTCTAGAATGATCACCCCCTCAGTAGCCCTGAATACCCCTGGATAACCCCCCAGGTGAGTTGAGGAGAGTTCCCCCTTACCTTCTTCCCAGATAACAGTGGAACGGGTGATACACAGCGGAGTCTGCTCTCTCATTGTCAGTCGCTGACACGCTTGGCACTAGAGGGGTCGCCACCTAGGAGTGATAGACCATTTTTCCTTGTTCTGTTCCCCGCAGTCATCAGCACTCTAGGAGAGCCAATTGGGAGGTATACGTAATGACACAACTCCTCCCAGGTCTCCCAGCTAACGCTGTTCCTTTCCCTTGCATGACCCGACCTGCACTGCCAACCCTGGGTTCACCCGAGTGAGGGCAGTAGAGCAGCAGAACTGGCACAGCACCCCTCCCCAGAGAGGGAGAGCCACTGTTGAGCACTCCATCCCTCTCTCCCCTGCTGAGCTGACCCCCAACGGCCTGAGCTCGTCACCGAACCAGGGTCGCTGGCATGGAGTGAGGTGTGGTATTCAGCACCTCAACCCTCAGCGCCACTGGACTGGCACATGATAAATGACATTTTTAAAGCCTTTTAAAAAAAATTTCAAGGCACTGAACAAAATAAAAAAAAATTAGTATTAAAGGCTAGCTGATAAAGGTCAGTTTTCAGGTTGCTTCTGAATGTCACAAGATTGGTACAGGTTGAATGTCCAGTGGTAGTCGATTCCAAAGGTGTGAGCCACAGACTGAAAAGAGTCAGATGCCAAAACTGGCCAATCTAGTAGTTTGGACATTGTACAAATGTACTTTGGACGATCGAAGTCGATAAGTAGGGCAGTGGTAATAAAAAAGTGCAGATTAGTGGGAAGAAGCCTGTTTAATTTACCGTTTGAATATGAGCAACAATAGTTTGTAGTTATCTCTATTTTTGATTGGGAGCAAGGGGAGACTGGCCAACAGTGGAGAGAGATATTCTAATTTCCTAGAGCCAATAAGGACCTGGGCTGCATCATTCTGGACAAGCTGAATATGGTGCAGAGACTATACCTAAGTATACTGCCTTGCTGTAGTGGCAATCGTCCCCTTTGTTACTGTCCCTGGTTTTTCTAACTAAACCAACATACCTGCTCCATTCCTGCTTGAAGCTGCTGATTAATTTGGCCTGAACCACTACCTCTGGTAGCTTGTTCGACTTGTCCACCACCCTTTCCATGACAAAGTATGTATGGACATTCTTTTTAACTTTCCCTCTTTCCACCTATAGTGAATTCCCTCACAATCAATCAATCAAAATCTTTATTTATCCAGGCGATCATCATTGAGCAAGGCTCATTTACAAGATGGACCTGGTTGGTAAAGGTCAAATACAATGCAAAATACATATATATAACACTCATGATAAATAAATACAATTTGCAATATCAATAAAAATCATGATGAAAGGATACAATTTTCAAAATCAGGATATATAGTCATAACAAAGGTAAATATATAGCAGTAGTGACTATGTAGCAGTAAGGACAATTTATAATATGAGCCTGCTTGTAACACATAAAGATGCACCTCATGCGAATAAACCAGGGCAACAGGAAGGGAGAGGTGACAGGGGTTACCTATGGGTCATGGGGAGGTGATAGAGTGGGGGGTGAAGGGGAATTTAATGGAGCGAGGGGATGCAAGGGGTAATGGAACTGGACACCCATACAAAGTGAAAAAAAGAGAAGGGGGACCAACGGGAATGATGGGTACAGGTCTCTGAAGGATCACGGAAACTATGACTGACTAGGGACGAGGGAAGCAGTTGCACAGTTCCTTAATGTGGTGGGAATATATAGAGTCTTAAAGGAAGACAAGCTAACAGGGCAATTGAGTTGCAAGTTTTTTGTAGTTTATTCCAGAGTGAGGGCAATAGGCAGCTTATGGATGCTCTACCAAAGCATGATTTAACTTTGGGAATTTTCAAGGTAATAAAGGAGTAGCTTCTCAGAGCATAGTTACCTAAAGTGCTTAGAGGGAGACAGTCATTAACATATTGCAGGAGATTATTGGAAATAGCCCTGAAGGTCCATAGAGCAGCATTTCTGTCCCATCTGAATTGAAGAGAGATCCACCCCATGGCCTCATACAAGGAACAGTGGAGTGTGTTAAGGGGGAGACCTGTTATGAACCTCAAAGCTCTGTGGTAAAGCATATCTTGTTTTGCAAGTGAAGAAGCTGGGCCCTGATTATAAAGGAAGTCTGCATAGTCCAGCAGTGAAAGAAATGTTGATTGGACCAGCCGCTGTTTAGCATCAGTCATGAGGAAGTGCTTAATCCTAAAGAAAAGTCCTAACCTTTGCCTTACTTTTTTTACCAAGTCCTCATTATGCTCAAGGAAGGAGAGTCTATTGTTGAGCCAAACTCCCAGGTATTTAAATTTCATAACAAATTCTCATCCTTGTGTTTAATCTCAAGGAGAAAGGTTCCTTGGTGTCAACGTTATTTACACTGTGTGGGTTCTTGCATCTGTCATCAGTGCCAGGAAGGTGGTGTTTGCATGGTAAGGAATGCCAAATGAGCCCATGAATGACAACATACTATTTGCTAGCAAGAATGTTTATGACTTTGCTGCAAACTGGGGAGTCAAGCTGGTTACAAGTCTTACCAACCCTCGTCCAATGGCATGGCAAAGTGGGCTATTCAAACTGTGAAAAACTACTGCTTAAGGCAATTGACAGTGGGAAATTCCCACAGATAGCCTAGCTACAGTAACTGGACTACCATACTGCCCAATTCAACTTCTCACAGGACAAATTATTTGCCTTAAGCTGTCAATTGCCAAAACACTGCTAAAATCAGAGTTACCAATGTGAGTTAAAACACTGCTGTAAACCTTGCAGGATACACAGAAATACATTCATGACAGGAGAACAAGACCCCTGCCAGAGATAAGCAGTAGAGACTTGGAGCAAGTACAGATCCCCAGCAGATAGGAACCAGATGTTATTATGGTATACAGCATCCCGAACTTCAGTTGAATGACATTGTGACATCAGAAGGCAATCATTATTGCAGGAACAGAAGACTAGTAGCCAGTCTGCTGGTACAGTGGTAGTGCTACTGCTCACAACACTGATGACTTGGGTTCCGGAGTGAGCCTAGATTTAATTATTTATTTCAAAAGTTTCACCAGGAAATACATAGTGAGCTGCTAACAGCTCATTTTCAGATACATCCTGGGGATAGGGGATGTAGAAAATCATATACAGGAGATACAATATATCAAAGTGCATAATCTAACGACAAATCAATATAACAGACATGTGTAATATAAAATAAATAAGATAATAGAACTATTCTCACAAAGCAATGAACAGGTAATGAAGGAAGTAGATTGCCAGGGCAAAACTAGTAGGGGGAGAGGAAGAGAGGCATGGGCAGTTGTAGGAGAGTGAAGAATAGTCATGAAGTAGAGACTTTAAGGAGTAAGCAGAAGAGGAGAGGCAAAGTGAATAGACAATGGAAGGGAGGATCAGAGTTTAGGAAAGCGGTATGAGAAAGCAGACTGACCAACAGTAGATTTTCTAAGAGAAATAGTGAGGGAATGGGAAGTATTATTGCACAGAGTGTAGTGGGGAGAGGGAGAGGCTAAGATGATAAGAATGATGTAAGGTAGGAGGAAAGGGAATCAAACCAGAATTTAGATATAAAGGAGGCACAATGGGAAAGGCACCTGGCATCAAGAGAGGGACGTGAAAGGGCAGAGTAGAGTGAGCAATGGTGGGTGGGGGAGCAATCTAAAGCAAAATGATAAAAAGAGTGGAAGAAGGGGTCCAGTCTGGTAAGGGAGGATATTGGAGCTTCACTATAGACTATGTCACCATAATCAAAAATTGGGGGAATCATCTTTAAAACAGTCTCATGGTGGACAGGAAGTGGGTACTCACTTTGTTCCTGTACAATGTACCAAGCTTGGGTTGGAGTCTTTAGTGCATGGCATCAATATGAACCAAGAAATCAAGATGACGGTGAAGCCAGACCTCAAGGTACTTAAAAGTGGATATATCCTCAATAATAACGTCATCAAGGGTGTGAAATAAAGGGTGTCTGGAGAGCCTCTGATGGCACCAAAAATCATAGAGACTGTTTTTATTGGCATTGAAGGATAGTTGGTTAAAATGGAACCAGCACTGGATATTGTCAAAATCCAGGTGAAGCTGCGAGGTAAGATCATGGGAAAAGGAGCCAGATGTGTATCATCAACATACATACTGTATGAATAGATGCAGAGAAACAAACAGGGATGTCATTCAAAGGAAAAGAAAAAAGGACCCAGAACAGATCCTTGAGGGACACCTGAGCAGATAGTGAGTGGTGATGAAATGGAACTTCCTATTCAAACAGTTTGAGACATTCCCTCAAGGTAAGAATGAAACCAGCTGACTGCAGAGTCAGAATTCCCATTGCTTTAAGCTTGTCCAGAAGGAGGGGATATGCCACTGTGTCAAAAGCTTTAACAAGATCAACAAAAATGGCAGACGTGATTAGACCCTGATCCATACCTATAAGGATGGAGTTAGCAAGCCAAAGGAGGGAAGTGGAAGTGGAGTGGTATTTCCTAAAACCAGACTGAAAAAGAGTGAAAAAGGAGGAGGATCAAGGAAGGAAGAGAGTTGTGAGAGTACAAGGTGTTCCTGTAACTTAGCTAGGGTTGGAAGGAGAGCGATAGGATGGTAGTTACCAGAGGAAGAGGGATCACCACCTTTAGGGATAGGAATGACGACATGAATGAATCATCTTGGTACCAGACTGGGAGATGGTTTGAGCATCCCAAGGATGCTCTCCATCTTAAGGGAGGGTAGGGGTCCACTCTCCGCTGCAGTACTGCCACTTGGGTGACCACAGATGGTGGTGATGCAAGTAGGTGCTAAGGACTGAGAGGTGGAGGATTCTCAGCATGCACGTGTGTAGGAAAGATGTGGAAAAAAAACCTGATTGCAGCAAAAGGACATTCACCTCTCACCACAGGCCCCGCACCATATATTAATATGTCCCTCAGATCCACTTGTTGTGGGATGAGTGGTTTTACAAACGTTCTGCCCAAGAGAGAACAGTGAAGTGAAGTGAAGACAAGTGAAACCACTCTTATTCTGCATCGAGTGGCGATGAGGGACATAGTACTATATTATAGACTAAGCGTGGTCAATGTTATTTTTTTTTTAAACTGTCCCAGAATGTGCACATTTCTAGGGCATCTGCTCATGAGATGCTCTTCACAGAATAAGAGTGTTTTTTACGCAGTGGAAAGGAGTACTCCGATTGGTCGGGATTGCTCCCTCAATCTATAATGTCAACTGCATCTCTCTCTCTCTCTCTCTCTCTTTCTCTGAACCAGGCTGTAACTCCATCAGGGCATTGGGCCACCCCCAGTGGCCCTGCCCTGGGGCATCAGCCAGGGAGGAATGTGGGGAAAGGAAAGTACCACTGAAGGTGGGTGACAGGGCTGGGTGAATAAGCAGGATTGGTGGTAGGGCTGGTTGGGTCAGAGGGAGATAAAGTACAGTAACTAAAAAAAGGGACAAAAGACACCTAGTCAAGGTATTCATTCTCTCTCTCTCTCCCCCTCCCTCCCTCTCTCTCTCTCTCTCTGTCTTACAGTTGTGGACCAGGAAAGGCAATCTTTTTATTTATTGAAAATTTCAGAGAATACCTCTGAGCACAGATGTTCTTTTACAAAGGTTCCACATCAGTAACAGAGATTATAAAGCAAAATAACAAAGTCTATAGCTAAGTCTATAGCATAAGTAAAGGTAGAACAAAGCACAATAAACAAGTCCCATTAGAATGAAGTCAAACAAGTACAAATATGGTTGGACAAGTAGAAATAAATGGGTTGGATCAATTGCATACAATTTTACAATAAGGCAGGTATCCAGAATCAGTGTAGAACAAGCACAGTAATGGTACATGGCCTCAGAGCCAGACTCTGACACAGTTCAAAGACTATACTGGGATGGACTTTGGTTAGGATGATTGGCAGTTACAGTAACATTGAACTGCTAAGGTTGCCTGTAGTGCTCTCTTAAACTGGTCAAACTTAAGTAGATTGAGCAAGGTATTAGGCAGCTCAGCCAGTGACCCTAACTGTGAACGAATGCTTGCACAGTGAAGTAAGGTGAAAAGGCAGTTCAAGGGTATTCCAAGCTATGCTTCTGATGTTGTAGAGACTGGAGCAGAAGCAGTGAGTTATGGCCCGGGGGTGTGTGGTTAGGCCCAGTAGCACCTTCTTGGCTAGTAGACATGTCTAGAACTTAATTCTGCTAGGTAGGGGTAACCAATTTGTTTGGGTGTACAGCTATGGGTGCACTTGTCAGCCCCAAGCACAGAATGACAAGTCTTACTACAGATCAAATTTATTTTGCTGAGAATTGAGTCACAGGCAGTTGCATAGACAGGGAGACCATAGTCAACTAGTGACAGTACTGAGCTTGCCACTATGAGGCATCTAGCATAAGCAGTGAAACTGACCTGGTTACTGTACAAGGCTCCCAATCTTCAGTTTACCATGGACACTAGGTGGTCAGCATGGGGAGCAAAAAATAAGTTATTCTCCAGGATCACTATGAGGTATTTAAAGGTTTCTGCCTGTTCAAGTATATATCCCAGGTCATTGTGGATAACAAGTGTGGAGGGGGGGGTACCTTACACTAAGCTGTGACAGCTTGTTTCTGGTAGCCCATCAAGCTAGCGAGGGAAAAATGGCGAAGCAAAAATGGTGACAGAAAAACAACACAAGCACAACGGTGACCCAGAGTTGCCCCCCTCCCCGAGGTGCATCCCCCTGAGAGTTGGTTTATATAGTAAAGGGGTATGGGGGGTAAAGCTCCCCACAAAAAGAACACTCACCATATGTGCTCATGCTGTTCTATCTGTGCCATTTGTGGCAATCCCTGTTTACTCCTCACTATTGTGACATGGGTCCCTTGTTTCCAGGTAGGTCCTGAGGGGGTGGGTTGTATGGACTGTTTTATTGAAAGAGGAATGTTGGCCATGACAATGGGGAAATTCCCCTACCTCTTGGGAAGAGGGTGCTGTTGGTCCATTTCCAGGATGGCGGACCTGGAGGCTGCAGAACATGGTGTGCCGCAGCAGGCTGGGGAACAGTCCTCTGACCCAGCTGGCGAACTGAAGGAGGACAGTCCGAATCACAGTGTTAATGGGCTGGATTGCTCTATGTTTGAAACTGGGAACAAGCACTCAGGAAAGGACGAAGAACTAGAGTCAAAAACAATTGCTACATCGAAGCTGAGAGACATAGACAGGATGAGCTAAATTGGAGGAAGAACTTCAGGAAAAGAAATCTGTTTTATGAAAATGTTGGCAGAGGATGAAGAAACTTACAAACAACGTAAGGCTGAATTGCATAAAAAAAGAGCTACTGTGATGCTGGCAAACAGGAGACAATGAATGGAGACTGCTGCATCCAGTGGAGACTCGTCAGAAGAAAGTTTACCAAACTCAGCTGATTGTTAAGATCAAAAAAGCTAATGTCAGCATTCTCTGCTGTCCAAATGGCTTTTGAAGTTTCCAAGAGTAGAATGGAAAATCAGCCTTGGTCACTGGAGGCAGCTTTGAAAGGGGCTGGATGTATGCAAACTTTGGATGGAAAATGGGCTCCTGACCCCGATTGGGACTCACATTTCAGCTCGCAGGGACAACCAGTTACGGTGGCTCCGCCGTGTAAAGCGGCCCACCACATTCCTGAAAATCAGGTACGAAACACTGAAACCCATGCTGATGCTGCCGAAATGATTACTCCTACAGGTCAGTGCAATGGCTTTGGAAAAAGTCTGACAATTCATTTTAATTTGAGGAACAAGGGGGAGTAGTAAAGACTTATCCTAACAGAAAGTCAAGTACTATTAACCTCTGACCTACATTGTGTTACTGTGATGTTGTTGCAGATGACAACAAGGGTCCTGGACATTAAGAGGGTGTATATTAAAGAAATAGGTGACTGCCTCAGGAACTGCCTAAGAGGGGTGGAGATGTGCCGGGCAGGGGTGGAGGCACAGTAGGAAAGAATAAGAGAAGACATAACTAAAGCAACCAACCTATGTGTGAAGGAGGTAAGCAAAAGCAGAAAGAAAAAGCAGCTATTATAGTTCTCAAAAGAAGTGGCAAGGGAAGAGAAAGAAAAATGGTATAAGGCAATGCAGAGGGGCAGAGGGATGAGGACAAGAAGATATACCTAGCAAAGCAGAAGGAAGCAGTCAAGGTGGTGAGCTAAGCAAAGGTGCAGACAGAGGAAAGGATTGCCAAAAGGGTCGCTATGGAGGATAAGATGTCCTTCACGTACATACATGAGAAGAGAAAACAAGGGTAGGGAAAATAAGATTTATTTATTTGAAAGTGTTTCACCAGGAAAGACAACATGAGCTGTATCCCGCTCGTTTCCAGAAGCGTCCTGGGGGGAGGGGTTACAGAGGCGGAAGAGCAAAATAAACTCATAAAAGTACAAGTACAATTACATGAAGCTAGTACATACATTGGCGTACAAATGCAGCACAGTACATTCCAGAAGATCAGGTTGAGGTAATTATCATAAGTAGGTATCAATCATAATTGTAGCCAAGAAGCAGGCAGTCGGAGGTTAAGGCTGGAGATGGAGAAACCTTATAGTTGTTAGAAGCAACATGCTGAGTACTTGGTTAATTGCTAGGAGGGGACCTGCCCAAGTAGGAAGGAGGTTGAGACTGGGAATTGAGGATATCGGATAATGTGCAAAAATGGATGGAGTGGAGCCCTAGGGATAGGTAGATACCGTAAGTAGGGGTGAGGGGGGATGATACAGAGAGAGCGGGGACAGAAGGAGAGAATGGAAGAGTCAAGCTAGGAAGCTATACCCCCTCTGGATGCTGAGAACCTTGCAAGGAGAAGGGGAGAGGGAAAGAGTCACGCTGGGAAGCTATACCCCTTCAGGATGCTGAGAACCCTGCAAGGGGGACAGGACCCAGCAGAAATAGAGGTGAGAGGGAGGTGGGGATGAGGTAGGGGAGGAAGAAAGGGGGCAAGAACCAGTGGAAAAGGAGCTGGAGGGGGAGGGGAAACTGGAAGGAAGAAGAGCCATGGGAATAGGAATAGAGAATAATGTGCAAGCAGGGATTGAGGATAGAAGATAATGTGCAAGGATGGCGAGGAGGATGGGGGAGCTAAAAACAAGTGCAGTTAGGGGAAAAAAAGTTGTGTAAGGCTGTGGAGATAGAAGAAGAGGACAAGGAGAGTCTGATAGGTGGGGGAAGTGAATTCCAGAGCTTAGGGAAATGGTAGAAAAATGCATCCTGGCCTGAGGAGGCAGAGCGATGAGGAATAGCTAAAGTGCGTGAGTCACTGGATCTGAGTTGGTGGAAGGAGGGGGGAGGAACAGCCAAAGAAGAGGTAAGAGGGGAGAGTCCCAAACCAGAATTTAGAAGTGAGAGAGTCATCTGCACTACAGGAAGGGGAAGCTAAAGCGTGATACAAGGAGCAGTGATGTGTGCGGGAGGGGGGGTCAAGAGCAAAGTGACAGAAAGCATTGAAAAGAGGATCCAACCTGGTAAGGAAAGACTTGGGAGCAGCACTGTAGACTATGTCGCAATAGTCAAAAATAGTGAGCATCATTTTCTGAACAAGCTCATGCCTAGCTGGTAGCGGTAGGCAACCATGGTTCCTGAAGAGGGCACCAAGCTTGGAGTGCAGTTTTTTCAAGATGGCGTCAATATGTACAAAAAAGCTAAGGTGTTGGTCAAGCTAGACACCCAGATATTTAAAAGAGGTGGTGTCCTCTAGTGGTGTCCCATCTAGGGTGTGGAATGAGGGTAAGGAATGTAGCCTAGAGAGTCTCTGCATAGTGCCAAAGGTCATTGAGACTGTCTTCTTAGCACTGAGGAAGAGTTGATGTAAGTTGAGCCATCGTTGAGCATTACTGAAGTCATTCTGTAGTCTGGTTGTCACATCGGAGATAGTAGGGCCAGAGCTGAACAGTACCGTATCATCTGCATACATATGTATATAGGATGAGGAGCATACTAATGGTAGGTTATTTACAAAAATAGAGCATAGGAGTGGGCCAAGTACTGGGCCTTGAGGCACACCAGTGGAGATAAGTAGAGGTGGGGACGTAGAGTCAGCTATTTTAGCAGATTGAGTTCTACCTACCAGGTAGGCTCGAAATCAGTTACAGGCAGTCACAGACAGGCCAGCTGATGAAAGGGTTTCAATGAGAAGGGAGTGGGAGACAGTGTTGAAAGCCTTGGCAAGGTCAACAAAGATGGCAGAGGTGACATGATCTTTATCCATGAGAGTTTGGATATAGTCAGTGAGTCTGATGAGGAAGGTGGTAGTGGAATGGTTCTTCCTAAAGCAAGATTGGAAGGGAGTGAAGAAGGCAGAGTCATCTAGAAAGTGGGAGAGTTGAGAGAGAGCAATGTGTTCCTGAAGTTTAGCCAGGAACACATTGCTTTTAAACAGGTACTTCTGCTGTGTCATCACAGTTGATGGTGGAGGGGAGAGACCACCAGAGAGAAGCAGAGATAGTATTGGGAGTGGGTTGGATACAGTCCTATTTTCAGAGGAAAGAACGCTGAAAGGACATGCAGCCCTGAAGGTAGACAAGGCTATGTGACTGGATGGGAATCACCCCAGGGTACTAAAAGAGCTTAGAGAGGTTCTTGGTGCCTCACTGACAGATGTGCTCAGCAACTCATTAGAAACAAGAGTGGTTCCAGAGGACTGGAGAAGTGCTGATGTTGTCCTTCTATATAAGAGTGGCAGCAGAGTGCAGGCTAACAACTGTAGACCAGTCAGTCTCACTTCAGTGGTGGGGAAGTTGATAGAAACATTATTGAACTAAAGATTGATAGAATATCTTCAATCCAGTGGGCTGCAGACCCCAGACAACACACAGTCATCTTCAATATCTGCACAGGGATCTTGGGAAACTAGAGCAATGTTAAAAAAAGTGGCAATTGGGTTCAATACCAAAAAGCACAAAGTAATGCACCTGGGACATAGAAACCCTGACTCTGAGTATAGGATGTGGGGAAGGAGTACTAAAAGTCACTAGGCAGAAAAGGGACCTCGGGATTGTCATATCTGAGGACCTCAAGGTGGCAGGGCAGTGTGACAAGGCAGTGGGTAGGGCTAGTAGAATGCTGAGTTGTATATGGAGGGGTGCATCAGCAGGAGGAGGGAGGTGGTGTTGCTATTATATCACTTGCCGGTGCAGAGACAGCTAGAGTACTGTGCTCAGTTTTGGAGACTGTACTTTAGAAAGGACATAGACAGAGTAGAGACAACCAGAGGAAGGCAACTAAAATGGTGCATGGCTTGTACAAGAAGCCCTACGAAGAGACTATGATCTCAACATGTACTCTCTAGAAGAAAGGGGAGAAAGAGAGAGAGAGAGGACATGACAGAGACCTACAAGTACCTCAAAGGGGTGAAAAGGTTACAGGTGGGGAGTCTCTTTCAAATGAGAACAAGCACCAGGATGAGAGGGCATGTAATGAAGCTGGGGGAGGAGGGAATTCAAGTGATGTGAGGAAATATTTACTTGGAAACAGATTTTGTCAGCAGAAAAGGACCCTTAGGCCCATCCAGTTTGCCCCTTGTCCCTGCCTATTCCATCACCACTGATCCTAGTTGGTCACAGGTGTCACTCCCTCCTCCATTCCTCTGCCTACTATGTTCCTGTGCCTCTCTCATGCATGCTTGAAGCTCCCCACAGTCTTTGTCCCCACCACCTCCTCATCTGGCGGGCAGTTCCAGTCATCCACCACCCTTTTAGTGAAGAAGTATTTCTGCATATCTCTCTCAGTGTTTCCCCCCTTAGCTTCATTGCATGCCACACTGTTCTAGTGCCTTCCTTTCTCTGAACTAGACCCACCACTTGCACCTTGTTCACTCCTGTGAGGTACTTGTGTGTTTCAATCACATCCCTTCTCATTCTCCTGTCTTCCAGGGAGTACATGTTGAGTTTTTGCAGCCTTTCCTTGTATTACTTCTCGTGCAACCTCCTCACCATTTTGGTTGCAATTCTTTGTACCGCCTATACCCTTTCAATGCTCTTGTGGAGGTGTGGCCTCCAAAACTGGACACAATACTCCAGGTAGGGCCTCACCAGTGAACGATACAGCAGCAGCACCACCTGCCTCTTCCTGCTAGAAATCCCTCTCCAAATGCACTCCAGCATCCTACTAGCCTTTCCCACTACTTTGTCACAGCTATTTTGAGGTCATTAGATATAATGATCACTTAGTCTCTTACTTGCTTGGTGACTGCAAGCCCCAGTACCCCTATCCTATACACATACCTGGGTTCTATGGCCCTAAGAGCATAACCTTGCACCTTTTGGCATTGAAACCCAGCTGCCACCCTCTAGACAATTCCTCTAGTTTCTCACATGCCTATGCATTCTCTCACCTCTCTCCTGAGTATCAAACCTGTTGCATATTTTTGTATCATCCAAAAAGAGACACGCCTTCTCTGCAAGCTCCTTCCCAATGTTGTTTATGAAGACATTGAAGAGGACTGGTCCCAGCACAAAACACTGTGGCACCCCACTAGTCACTCTCCTATTGCCAGAGTGGATACCATTAACACCAACCTTTGTCTCCTATCCCTTAACCTCTTTGATACCCAGCTTGCCAGTTTCTCCCTCACCCCAAGGTGCTTAATTTCCTAACAAGCCTCCTGTGTGGCACAGTGTCTACAGCCTTACTGAGGTCCAGATAGGCCACATCCACTGCTCTCTCTTGATCCACCTCCTTGATAATCCAGTCCAAATAAATCCATGAGATTAGTTTGACATGACCTCCCATCTGCAAAACCATGCTGTTGGTCGTCCTGCAGTCCTTTTGCCTCCAGGTGCTCCATGAGCCTCTCCTTCAGTAGTGTCTCCATTAACTTCCTCACCACTGATTTGAGACTAACTGATCTGTAGTTACTAGCATCCTCCCTACTGCCATTTTTGTGCAGAGGGACCACATCGGCCCTCTTTCAGTCCTCTGGAACTATCCCCCATCTCCACTGAGGTGTTAAAAAGCACTGCCAGAGGGGTGGTCAGCACAATGCTCAGTTCCTTTAGGACCATTGGATGAACTCCATCTGTTCCCATTGCCTTATTCTACTTTAAAACTTCCAATAGTTCTCCCTATTTCTTCACTAAAAGGGTAGTGGATGCCTGAAATTATTATTATTATTATCTGAGTCTAGGATTACAAGTACCTTTGAACCAAGGCTCTTTTACAAAGATTCCACATCAGATGAGATACAATTCAAACAAGACATTGAATAACAGTATAACAGTGGATTGCAGGCAGTTACATACAGTTTTATACATTCAATACAGTGGCAAAAATGCCAGAAGGAGGTCTGATAACAGGGTTAACATGGTATGGAAGAGAGACACATTAGTGGGGTGCAGCCATAGGCACTTGTCAAATATCAATTAAAGTGCTACAAGGGGGTAGGAAAGGTGGGTGGAAGGAGGGGAGGATGAGTGGGTGTATGGGAGAGGGAGTTGAAGGGAAGAGGGTTAAGTGCTTGGTGGAAAGAGAAAAGAGGAGAGGGAAGAACAATTAGGAAGGACAGTCACAGGATCTAGATGCAGACAGAATGTGATGGACAGTAGAGTTGAATGGACCAAGCTTTGGCACTGAGGTGATGTCAATGTTGAGACCACTGAACCAGCTGGGAGCTCTGTGCACAAAGGATCTTTGCCATTGTGAGGTGCGGAAACGCGAGATATGCAGTAGCTGGGATTCAGAGCCCCTGGTGATTCGAGTAGTCTGCGCTGGGCAGAGGAGATCTTGGACACCTGGGGGAGCAAGGCCTAGCTTATTTTCTTTGCCATAAGGCAGGTTTGGTACTTGATCTGGTTTGAAAGTTGAAGCCTCCCTGTCTGTGTGTAGAGATCACACGTGTGGGTGAGGCAATGGGAGCCAGTTATGAGCCGGCAAACTCTGTTTAGTGCAATGGATATGCACCTGAGGGCAGTTGCAGAAGCGGAGTCGTAGATGATCAGGCCGTAGTCGAACATTGAGATTACCAAGCTCTGTACTGCAGTCCTTAAGGCATCTGAGGTAAGGCATTGCCTGTGCCTGAAGAGTAGGCCAATGTGAGTGTCAGCAGCCTTGGCAATGTTGGCAATGTGCGTAGCATATGATAGGTTACAATCGATGGTAACTCCTAGACATTTAAAGGATTGAACCTGTTCGAGGGTTGCACCAAGGCAGTTTTTGATCTTGATGGGATTGAGTTGTGTTTGTTGTGCGGGCTGCAGAAAAGCATGGACTTGTTTTTTTTATAGTTGAGAACCAATTTATGTGTACTAAACCAATTTTCAATCGAGGTGAAGGGAAGCTGTAGATTCTTTTGAAGGTGGCCCGGATCCTTGTGAGTGGAGAGAATGATGGCATCATCAGCATAAAGGAGGATTTGTGCTGGACACGATTGTGGAAGATCATTCAGAAAGAGGCTAAAAAGAAGTTGTCCAAGAATGGAGCCTTGAGGAACTCCTAAGTGAACAGGACGTGCATCTGAGAGAACATCAGCTATTTTCACTCTTTGTGAGCGGTTCTCCAAGTAGCTCTTGAACCAGGTAGTGGACTCAGGTGAGAGCCCCACAGAATGTAGCTGTGTGATTTACAGTTTATGATGTAGTGTCAAAAGCCTTGGTCAGATCTATGAAGACTGACCCGGTTAGGAGGCTGTTGTCCAACGAGCTGTGGATAGCACTGGTGAATTCAAGGAGGGCTGATGTAGTACTGTGACCTGTATGGAAACCATGTTGTTGGGGCAGAGGATGTTGTGTTTCTCCAGGTATTCCGTTAGCTGGTCAGATATCATACGTTCAATGGCCTTGGGATGGAGATATGCCGGTAGTTCACATGCAGATCCTTGTCCCCACTTTTGTGGGCCGGGGTTACTGTTGCTGATTTCCATCTGTTGGGGAACTGGCTGAGGGCGAGGGAGAGGTTGAAAATTTTTGTTAGTGGAAGTAGCACTTCATCAAGGGTGAGGGACACCAGCTTGAGGTCGAGTGAGTCCCCATTAGTTCTGGATTTGGCGACTGCATTAGAGACATATTTATGGACCTCATGCGCCCTGACTTCCTTAAAGTAGAACAGTGGGCGGTTGGAGAGACGGGGTTGTGGGCTTGGGTAGGAGAAGGAGGGTGGTCATTATTGAAGAAGTCCAAAGGGAGAACACTACTGAGGTCAGAGAATGCAGTATTGAAAGTATTTGCAATTTTAGTAGGGTTGAGAGTTATGCCACCATCAATGGCCAACATAGTAGGTGAGGTTTTTGGCTGCTTCCCAGTTACTTCTTTAAGATTGTCCCAGAAGGATTTCCCTTTTCCCCAGGTGTTCATGAGGGTATCTCTGCAGTATGCATTTTTCTTTTGGTCGATTGATTTAGTGCAGTCGTTTTGCGCCCATTTGTAGTTCTGAATATTGGCTTGATTGCCAGTGGCCCGTGCCCAAAGCCAGAGGAGGTCCCTTGCTTTCAGATCCATAAGTAGTTCAGTGGAGAGCCAAGGATTGCAAAGGCCTTTGATTTTACGCCTTTTGAAAGGGGCATAGGCATCACAGGCAGCATTGAAGGAACTGATGAAGAAATCCAAGGCTGAGTTGACATCAGAAGTGTTGAATATAGGAGACCAGTCGGAGGTGGGATTTGAGGTGTTTCAACTGACCATGTGGGAGGACTCTACTATTGATTAATTTGGGGGGGGAGCGTGCAGAATTTATTCAACCATTTGCAGATGACTGGGGAATGGTCACATAGTGTATCTGGAAGGACAGAAACATCCGAGATGCGGGAGGGATTACCAGTGGAAGTGGTGGAGGCTAGAACAATGGGGAGTGGGGTGCTTTAAGCATGCATCAAATAGACCTGGGGTATATTAGATGAGATGCAGGGAGGTGGGAGGGTCAAAAAATATGAGATAGGGTCTGCAGAGACAGAATAGGTATGGAATATCTGGTCCAATTAGTTGGGATAAGCAGTCCATCCCTGCCATCAAATTCTATGTTTCTATGATGCAGTAGCTTACCCAGTTTGAAGTTTCTATGTTATTGAATGAGTTTCATCTTCAAAGTGGGGATGTAATATATAGAAGTGTACTATTCTTGTTTGTCCTATGGAGGCTGCTGTAGTAAAGAGTCAGTCAGGAAGTGTGCAATTAGTTTCACGTGGTTGTTGAACAAAAATACTGTTGGAGTCAGCTGCATCTTTGTGTTGCTCATCTTTCAGCCTTAATAGCGAACTCAAGAAACACAGCAATAGTGGTTCCAGCAGACTGGAGAGTAGCTACTGTAATGTATTGCTGCTTCATGAGATCAGGGACGGGGATGATCCAGAAAATCACAGACCAGTAAATTTAAACTTGATTGTAGGCAAGATGCTGAAATGAATTCTTGTAATCAAATGGATTGCAGGAGAGGAAGCAGCATGGGGTTGTAGCAAGGAAATCTTACTAAACTAACCTGACTGACTTCTTTGATTGGATCACACAGGCAGAGGTATGGGGCAAAGCAGTGGACGTGTTGTACCTCAACTTGTGCAAGGCCTTCGATTTCAGTCCACACAAGAGGCTAATTTAAAAAGCTGAGTGACCTTGGGGTAGAGGGCAAACTTATCAGGTGAATAGGAAACTGACTGGGGGGCAGGGCACAGAAGTTAGTCATCAGTGGGTCACACTCAGAGTCTGTGGTAGTAATGAGCAAGGTACCACAGGAATCGGTTGTGGGACCACTGCTCTTTAATATCTTCATGTGTGATATTGGAGAGGGAGTCCACAGTAAGATGTGCCTCGTTGCTGATAACACTAAGATGTTCAAATGTTTCATTGGCAAGCATTTAAACTAGCCAAGGGGGGAGGCACTGGAAAGGAGCAGGGAAATCCTAGCCCCCCCCAAATCAGGGTAGTAAATGAGGTAAACACCAAGACAAAGATGTCGATAGGGAGAAGGGCAGGGGTAAATGGAGAAAGTGACAAAGGCAATAAGGACAGGGATGGGGCAAAAAGGAGTAAGGCCATCAGGAAATGGAGGGTAGTGAGTACCAATGCCTGTAGTCTGGGCAACAAGCTCCCTGAACTGGTGGCCTTGATGGAGGAGGGATGCCTGGATATCGAAGCAGTCACAGAAACATGGTGCACAAAGAACCATGACTGGCATATTAACATACCATGGTACATAACCTATAGGAGAGACAGGGAGGGGAGAAGAGGGGGGAGTAGCTCTCTATGTAAGAGAAGGGATAAAAGCAACTGAACAAAAGAGTAAACAGGGAGGAAAGGAGGCACTGTGGGTCACCTTAGAGACTGGAAATGGCACCACAATCCGCACAGGGGTCATATACAGACCCCCATGTCAGGGGGAGGGAATGGACAAGGATGACAGAAGGCATTCTTAGGATGGCAGAGAAAGGGGAGATACTGTTGATAGGAGACCTGAATATGCCAGATGTTAACTGGAGCATATTTGCTGCAGCCACATCCAAGAGCAAGGCCATTCTCAATGCCCTACAGGTGGCATGTCTCAGACAGCTAGTTTTGGATCCCACTCATGAGGGAGCAATCTTAGACCTTGTACTCTCAAATGGGGACAGTGAGAGGATCTCAGATCTAGAAGTGGGTAGCCATCTGGGAACAAGTGACCACCAAACTGTGGTTCACGATAAATTCAGCTACAAAGTCAAGCCATACAAAAGTGAGGGTACTGGACTTCAGGAGGGCTGACTTTGGCAAGATGGGAGAGTGCCTTAGAAAAGCACTAGCAAACAGGCTAGAAGGAGGGGTGGAACAACAATGGGGAAACATCAAAAACTGCCATCACAGAGGCAACAAGCCTTTGTGTGAAGCAAATAAACAAATCAAAACGAAAGAAAAAGCCACTATGGTTCTCAAAAGAGGTGGTGGGGAAGGTCAGGGAGAAAAAGATAGCATTCAGGAAGTATAAGGAAACACAGAAGGAGCAGGACAGAGAGCTGTACCAGTTAAGGCAGAAGGAAGCAGGAAGGGAAGGGAAGGGAAGTCAGAAGAGCAAAGGCCCTAACTGAGGAAAAGATAGCCAGCTCAGTTAAGAAGGGGGGATAAAACCTTTTATAGGTACATCAGGGAGCGTAGAAAGACAAAAGGAGGGGATAGTGAGTCTGAATAAAATGAACAGTGGGTGGGCAGAGAGGGACAGTGAAAAGCAGGGATACTGAATGAATATTTCTGCTCAGTATTCACAAAAGAGGAGGAGGGGGAAGTGCCTAATCCAATTAACAGAAGCACTCTGGATAGAGAGGTTGATACAAGTCCTTTCACAGAAGAAAGGGTTCTGAAAGAACTCCTAAAACTGAAGGTGGACAAAGCAATGGGGCCTGATGGAATTCACCCCAGAATTCTAAAAGAATTAAGGGGAGAACTAGTGAAACCACTGACTACCCTTTTTAACAAATCATGGGAGGATGGTATGGTACCTGAGGACTGGAGGAAGGCAGATGTGATTCCACTTCACAAAAGTGGGACCAAGACAGAGGCAGGAAACTACAGACCTGTCAGTTTGACCTCTGTGGTAGGGAAAGTGATGGAATCACTCTGAAGGAAAGAATTGTTGAGTACCTAGAGGCCAGTGGGGCACAGGACCCAAGGAAGCATGGGTTCACAGCGGGAAGCTCATGTCAGACGAATCTAATTGATTTATTTGACTGGGTGACCAAAGTAGTAGACCAGGGAGGACATGGCCTACCTAGACTTTAGCAAGGCTTTTGACACAGTCCCACACAAAAGATTAATAGTCAAATTAACCAGCCTGGGAGTGGGCCCCAGGGTGGTAGCCTGGGTAAAACATAGGCTGGACAACAGGACACAGAAGGTAATTGTAAATGGAGTCCACTCTGAAGAAAGAGGGGTTACTAGTGGGGTACCACAGGGTTCAGTACTGGGTCCAGTCCTTTTTAATGTCTTCATAAGTGACATTGCAGAGGGACTGGAAGGAAAAGTATGCCTCTTTGCAGATGACACAAAGATATGCAACAGGGTTGATACACAAGAAGGCATGGAAAGAATGAAAAGTGACTTGGCAAGGTTGGAGGAATGGTCAGAAGTATGGCAGCTTGGATTCAATGCAAAGAAGTGCAAATAATGCACCTGGGAAACAAGAACCCAGGGAAGAATACACAATGGGGGTGAGTAACAACAGCAAAATGGAAAGGGACCTAGGGCTAATCATATCAGATGACCTTAAGGTTGGCAAGCAATGTGAGAATGCAGTAGGGAGGGCTGGGGGGATACTGGGATGTATAGGGAGAGGCATCACCAGCAGAAAACAGGAAGTTGTTATTCCTCTGTACAGACAGCTGGTGAGACCCCATCTGAGTACTGCGTCCAGTTCTGGAGACCCCATCTCCGCAAGGACATAGACAGGATAGAGGCAGTCCAGAGGAGGACAACTAAAATGGTGTAGGGTCTGCAAGAGAAGCCATACAAGAAGAGACTAAAGGAGCTTGATATGTATACCCTTGAGGAAAGGAGGGAGAGGGGGGACATGATAGAAACTTTTAAGTACCTCGGTGGTATCAACAAAGTCCAAGAGGGTAGCATCTTTCAGAAAAAGAGATGTGCAAGAACAAGGGGACACAAGCTGAAGATGGGGGGGGCAGTTCAGGGGCAATGTGAGGAAGTATTTTTTCACAGAGAAGGTGGCGGATGCATGGAACAGCCTTCCTGAGGAGGTTGTGGGGTCTAAAACTGTGGGAGAATTCAAGAATGCTTGGGACAGACATAAGGCAATTTTTGTGGGGGTAGGAAGAAATAGGCTGTTGGTTAACTAGGATCTGCAGCTTATCCTGTAGGTAGGGCCAAGGGCCAAGCGGTCCTTATTGCCGTCAAAGTCTATGTTTCTGTGTTTCTATGTATGGCAAAGTGACACTGAGAAGGGAGTCAGAGAAATGAAGAGACATAAAAAAATTGTAAAAACTGTCTCAGATTATGGCACAGCAAAAAAGATCAAAGTGATGCATATCAGTAGAAAGAGCTCTAAAATGGGCAACTGGATGGGGGAGTAAGCTGGTAAAGACAACTGAGGAAATAGACCTGGGCGATCATCATTAGTGAGAGTTTCAAGTCCACTGAACACTGCAGCAAAGCATATGGAAGAGCAAACATGATGTTGGGATGTACTCGAAGAGAATTTGTTAGCAAGGGGAGGGGGTACTGCCTCTTTACAGGTCTCATGTAAGGCAACACCTGGAGTACTGCATTCAGTTTTGGAGTCCACACCTCAAGAAAGACAGGGAGGGACTGCATAGAGACTATACAAAGGATGGTCACAAAGATGTTCTAGGGGCAGTAGAGGAGGTTGTACTTTTTGAGGAAAGTCTGGCAGACCTTAACATGTACAGTATACACTGAAGGCCAGGAGGGAAAGAAATGATATGACTGAGATATACTGTACAGGTTCTTGCAAGAAATCACCAAGGTGGATTGTAAGAAATTGTTAATGAGGGATAAGGGCACAGTGACTAGAGGATATGTGTGGAGACTGGTGGGGGGAGATTTAATAAGGATGTGAGGAACTTCTTATTCACAGAGTGGGAGGTGGATGAATGGAATAGATTGCCCAGAGAAGTGGTTGGAACCAAGACTGTGATGGGGGTTTAAACTTGGGTGGGACAGATACAAGGGAACAATAAGACCCACAGGCAGAAGAGGGGAAGGGATACCTGAGGAAGGGGGTGACGATCAGCCACTAGGGCTATCAGATCTCCAAATCCAGCCTGACTTTAGCCAGAGTGTGAAACTATGTAGGCAAATGAGCAGACGGGATAGTTTCTGGGTCTTTTTCTGCTGACACAATCTGTTTCTTTGTTTCTATCAATATCAATAATTACAAAAGAGGTTCTCCATTATCTTGTAGACAGTTTTCATGCCCCACTTAGACTCTTTTTTTCTAGATTCTCTGGTTCAGTACACAATTAAGTATGGAGTAACTACTGCAGCTGATTGCGTAAACTGTCTTGGTGAATGGTTGTGTAACACCCAGTAGTCTAGTGCTTGTGCTGGATAAGGATGTTAGGTAGCTCGGTACTGTTAGTATGGAGTCTATGTGGCCTTTCATGCTCTCTATTCCAAGAGGAATTACTACCCCTTTTGGGATACCAGAGGCACAGGAACCCTCTTGATGAGGGCTCCATCCCCTGAGGTGCCACAGCATGGCATGCCTTGTGGCTGAAGGTACCTTAGAGAAGCAGTCCAGAATGAGAGAGGTATGCTGATGGTTAATGAGTGTAGAATGGTGGGAGCAAAGAAACAAGCATCTGAGTGGGTGCTTGAGCAAACATGCTTAAGAAGCACTCGGTGGGGGGCATGGTGAGTATCACCTGCTGCCCCACCAAATGCCAGTCATAGCCTTGTAATTCACTGGTTTAGCAGGGAACAAAGTATGGAGTAACCACTGCAGTTGATTGTGAAAGCCCCCCCAAATAGGGCTTACCTGAGGACTTCAGCCCAGATGCTCCCATACCAGCTGTCCCACAAGTGGTCCCTGGTGGGGCTAGAACCTGGTGCCCCACCATCTTTGCGGCTGCGGCAGACAACTTTCCTCAGCTCCTTGGCCCATGGTTAGATGGGGCTGAGGTCTGATTGAGGTTTCTGCACCTCCAGGCGAACTGGGGGGCAAGATTTGCTTCACGGAGCTGCAAAAAAAAAACAGACCACAAGTAAACAAGAAAGATGGTGGCCCGCACCCTATTGCGTATGCACAGCTGCCTAGCAGTAAAAATTAAAGAAGCCACGGCTCCATTCAAGTGTTTTCAGCTCCAGATGTAATTTAATAATATCCCCTGCTCCATGGCAGGCAACAGAGCCGGGGATCAGCAGAAGGAAGCCTCTGGGCTTAAGGAGGTATGTTTTCTGCCCTTGCAAGGAGATACATGATAAATATTAAGGGCAAGCATGTTTGGACTGCAATATAAATAAACACGGTGGCCCCCATAGGACTGAGTTACAAAGGGTGCTGCTGGGTAAAGGACAGAGGGCAGCCAAATTGCCTAGGAACAATGCAGCCAATCAGACCGAGAGCTGGCAGAAATTATAAAAGGGACTGTTTGCCTACCAGAAAGGGATTTCGGCAGAAGATCCAGAGACAGAGAGAGAGCAGTAGAGGCTGTGTGGGCTACCTAGCCCAAAAGGAATGTTCTGCAGCCTAACGGCCTTTCTGGCCTCAGTGTTGGAAGAAAGGCAGAGCGCCTTAGGAAAACAACCACAAGGTAAAAGCATTTGATTGTGAGATGTTCTACCATATAGGAACATAGGAATATAGGAATCGTGTTGTCAGATGGGGACCACATGATCCTTCTAGTCTGTCTTTCTGCCCCCCCCCATTTAGACTGCACCCTGATATGTCCACAATATCTGTCCCATGCGAGTTTGAACACGCGAACTGTCTTGGATTCCACCACCTCCTGAGGTAGGCTGTTCCATGGGTCTATGACCCTTTCTGTAAAGAAGTACTTCCTGAGGTTGCTTTTGAACCTGCCTTCCACCAGACTCAAGTTGTGCCCACTTGTGCGCGTATCCGTTTTGCTGGAAGAGGTTTCCTGCTTGTGTTGTGTTGATTCCCTTAAGTACTTAAAAGTTTCGATCATGTCCCATCTGTTTCTTCTCTTCTCAAGGGTGTACAGATTTAGTTCCCTGAGTCTTGCCTCGTAAGGCTCATGATGCAGTACATGCATCATTTTTGTAGCCCTTCTCTGTACTGTCTCCAGGTGGTCTATGTTTTTTTTGAGGTGGGGCCTCCAAAACTGACTGCAGTACTCTACATGTGGCCTCACCAAGGACCTGGAAAGAGGAATGATAACCTCACTCTTTCTACTTGTAATTCCCCTATCAATGCATACAAGGATGCCACTCACCTTCTGTGCTGCCTTTTCACACTGTTTTCCAACCGTTAAGTCATTCGCGATGACTACTCTGAGGTCTCTTTGTGTCTTTGTCTCCTCTAACTGATGCCCTGCCAGTGTATACTTTATTCCTGGGTTTCTTTTTCCTATATGCATAGTCTTGCACTTCTTGGCATTAAACTTCAACTGCCAATCCCTGGACCATTCCTCAAGTTTTTTCAGCAAGCAAGATTTGAACCAATGGCTGAGACTGCCTGAGAATTTGCAGCCTAAGGGGAGAGAGATTGCTGGCTGGAGCCAGAGACTGTAAACATCCAGCCTGTAAGCTGAGTGTTTTGCAGCAGAGAAAAGAGATTGAGTCAATGTGCCCCCATGATGGGGTACAGTGTGATGCTGCTGTGTTGCTGCAAGCCAGAAGTATCTGTGGGTGCTGGGCTAGAGACTGAGACAAAGCCCAACCCCAGTTTTGCTTCAGTAAGTGTAGCAAGCAGAAAAGCCTAGGGGACCAAGCCTGTCCTGTCCCCCAGACCACCAGTAAGATCGACAGAGAGGACAACCCCAAGGAGGATATGGTGAGAGGCCTGCCTGGTGAATATTGACTACAAAGGCCTCAGAGGTGAAGCTGGCAAGGCCAGGCAGGTGAAGACCAGCATTCTTCAACTTTTTTCAGTCAGCCCTGCTGCTGCTGTGGTGGACCTTCAAAGAGATACCTCCACAGGACCATGCCAATTCAGATCCAGACTGTGAAACCTCCTACAAACTGTAGGTACCCCTGGGATGTGGCTCAGGGGAGAACTTTATTAGCTAACTAGCTAATCAGGAAAAGGGAGTTAAGTCCTATGCAGGACTGCGCCAAATATAAAGCTGCACCTAGGCAGTAAAGTTAAACATTGCATCTGTTTAAAAGTTATTTGGGGCCCAACGAAAGATTCTCAGCATCCAAATCTGCACCATGGTGTGGTACCCACAAAAAGGGACAATAGACACTTATCAGCTGCAATGGGAAGCTGGGTGCACCCAGAGGTGGGAGGTGGGGGTACTGTTTCTGGTGACATTGTTTGAGCCAGTTATTGATGTTGTTCTGTTGTCCCCCCCCTTTTTCCCTCCCCTTAATAAATCTTGTTATTTGTTCATGTTATAGGTTGGTATTGCAATTGTTGCAAGGGGGGGAGGATTGTTATTGTGTGGGGAAGTGTTGTGGGGGCAGCTACTATATATTTCCTGGGACGGTGGTAACCTTCAATTCATTCACAGATATTCCCTGCCATTACCTCAGGTGGAGGCACTGTGCCATTTCTTCTCTTTATTACTGAGCCCAGACCGGCCTCCTCAGAGGTGTGTGCAGAGTGGACTCCGAGGGCCTCAGAACAGTCAAAGGGCTGTTACAATTACTTAAATGGTTTTGGTGAATGCTTGTGTAACACTCGGTAGCCTAGTACTTGTGCAACTGAATTGGATAAGGTTGCTGAGTACTGTAGGTAGCATGGCACTGTTAGTAAAGTGGCTAAATTTGAGGACTCTCTGTAGCCTTTTATACTTTCTGTTCCCAGAGGAACTACCATCCTTCTGGTGTAATGGTGGCACAGCAACCCTTTTGAGGAAGGTTCTATCCATAGAGATGCCACAGGATGACTTTTTGTGAATTAAGGTACCTTAGGAAAGAAGCCCAGGAAAATGAAGCTGAAGGCATAAATAGAATGGTCAAAACATCATCTTTCACTAATGAGAGTGCGAAGGCCATGACCCTGAATTATCAGTGAGGAAGGAATAACCACCATCCACCACCAACTACATGGGTGGAGGAGATTAAACAAACAAGTTTGCGTGTTTGACCTGTTTAGGTTGTAAATAAGGAACTTGAGCAAAAAGAAGTTGGTGAGTTTTCACAAATGACAAAATTAATTACTGCAAATGTGATAAAAGCTTTCTTTATGTTACCACAGTGTGCTAACATAAATCGTGTATATAAATTCTATAAATATTTTTATATATGTTTCTGAACTGCAGAACCACTTACCTTGATGAAGCTGACAGAGGTGGTCAGTGAAAATGTTTGGGCCAAACGTGTATGGTGGCCAAGCTTGAATTTCCAAGAAAATAAACTTGCTGATGAATTTATAATATTGTTTATATTCACTGCTTAATGGAGCACCTCACCTGTTCTAGATTTACCTGTCCATTTGGACTCAATCTTGTGGACCTGTCAGGAACAATTAGTGTGTGTGACCACCAATAGGCTCTCTCCCTATTTAGTTTGAGTTGAAAGTCAATGACAAAAAGTGCAAGGTGATGCACATAGGGGACAAGAACCCCAGGACAGAGTATGGATGGGGGGGGGGGGTGATGCACATAGAGAACAAGAACTCCAGGACAGAGTAAGGATGGGGGGTGATGCACATAGGGAACAAAACCCCAGGACAGAGTATGGATGGGGAGGTTACATCATATAGGGGACAAGAACTCCAGGACAGAGTATGGATGGGGGTGATGCACATAGGGGACAAGAACCCCAGGACAGAGTATGGATGAGGGAAGGGGAGGTGCACATAGGGGACAAGAACCCCAGGACAGAGTATGGATGGGGGGAGAGGAGGTGATGCACATAGGAGACAAGAACCCCAGACAGAGTATGGATGGGGGGGTGGAGGTGATGCACATAGGGAACAAGAACCCCAGGACAGAGTATGGATGGTGGGGGGGAGGTGATGCACATAGGGAACAAGAACCCCAGGACAGAGTATGGATGGTGGGGTGATACACATAGGGAACAAAATCCAGGACAGAGTATGGATGGGGGGAGGTGATGCACATAGGGAACAAGAACCCCAGGACAGAGTATGGATGGGGGGAGAGGTGATGCACATAGGGAACAAGAACCCCAGGACAGAGTATGGATGGGAGAGGTGATGCACATAGGGAACAAGAACCCCAGGACAGAGTATGGATGGTGGGGTGATGCACATAGGGAACAAGAACCCCAGGACAGAGTATGGATGGGGGGTGATGCACATAGGGAACAAGAACTCCAGGACGGAGTATGGATGGGGAGGTGATGCACATACGGAACAAGGACCCCAGGACAGAGTATGGATGGGGGAGGTGATGCACATAGGGAACAAGAACCCCAGGACAGAGTATGGATGGGAGGTGATGCACATAGGGAACAAGAACCCCAGGACAGAGTATGGATGGGGAGGTGATGCACATAGGGAACAAGAACCCCAGGACAGAGTATGGATGGGGGTGATGCACATAGGGAACAAGAACCCCAGGACAGAGTATGGATGGGGGGGTGATGCACATAGGGAACAAGGACCCCAGGACAGAGTATGGATGTGGAGGGTGATGCACATAGGGAACAAGGACCCCAGGACAGAGTATGGATGTGGAGGGTGATGCACATAGGGAACAAGAACTCCAGGACAGAGTATGGATGGGGGGGTGATGCACATAGGGAACAAGGACCCCAGGACAGAGAATGGATGTGGAGGGTGATGCACATAGGGAACAAGAACTCCAGGACAGAGTATGGATGGGGTGATGCACATAGGGAACAAGGACCCCAGGACAGAGTATGGATGGGGGAGGTGATGCACAAGGAACAAGAACCCCAGGACAGAGTATGGATGGGGGAGGTGATGCACATAGGAACAAGGACCCCAGGACAGAGTATGGATGTGGAGGTGATGCACATAGGAACAAGGACCCCAGGACAGAGTATGGATGTGGAGGGTGATGCACATAGAGACAAGAACTCAGGACAGAGTATGGATGGGGGGTGATGCACATAGGAACAAGAACCCCAGGACAGAGTATGGATGGGGGGGAGGTGATGCACATAGGGAACAAGAACCCCAGGACAGAGTATGGATGGGGGGGTGATGCACATAGGGAACAAGGACCCCAGGACAGAGTATGGATGGGGGGGGAGGTGATGCACATAGGGAACAAGGACCCCAGGACAGAGTATGGATGTGGAGGGTGATGCACATACGGAACAAGAACTCCAGGACAGAGTATGGATTGGGGGGGGAGGTGATGCACATACGGAACAAGAATCCCAGGACAGAGTATGGATGGAGGGGTGATGGTAGTGGTAAAGCTGGGCATGACCTCTGAGGAATGTGACCTAGAGGTTATCACCAGTGACTTCTTAAAACAATCAAACCAGTGTAACAAGGCCTATGGTAAGGCAAACAGGATGCTGGGGTGTATAGGAAGAGGTACTGACAGCAAAACAAAGGAAGTATTACTAGGTAACGTAAGGTAAGGTAACATTTATTTATAGAAGGTGCCCTTCTTGAGCTCAGGGCGCCTTTACAAAATTTCAACATAACAATATTAAAATCCATAATAATTAAAACACCTTTAAACATAGCAGACATTATATTTCCAGGAATGCTTGTTTGAATAAGAAAGTTTTCAAGCCTTTTTTAAACCCTTCTACAGTCAGGCTATCACGTATCTGACTAGGTAGAGAATTCCACAGGGTAGCTGCCATAAAGGCAAAAGTTCTTCCACCAGATGTTTTCAAGGTTACCATGGGAATCTCTAGCAATCCCTTGCCAGATGATCGGAGGGAGTGGGATGGACAGTAAGAAACCAGTAGTTCTTTCAGGAAGTGGGGTCCCAACCCGTGTAGGGCCTTATAGGTCAGCAATGCGACCTTGAAGGTGATCCACCACTGTACAGGCAGCCAGTTCAGTTAGCACAGCACAGGTGTTATATAACTAGATCTAGGGCTTCCAGTCAGCAACCTGGCCACTGCATTCTGCACCAGCTGCAAGCGGCAGATATCCACCCCTGGCAGCCCTAGATATAGGGCATTGCAGTAATCAAGACGACTGGCAACTAAGGTATGGACCAGGATAGGAAGATCTTCAAGTGGGACCAGGTGTTTCACCCATGCTATATTCCTTACATGTAAAAACAATGATTTGACTACAGCTGACACCTGTGCCCTCAAGGTCAGGCCCTCATCAAACATAACACCAAGGCTACGCACCTGGCCAGATGCCATAAGTGGGGTCCCCCAGAAATAAACCTGAGGGTTTCCCCGCCCATGAGCTTAACATCTTCACTCCTGGCTCCACCACCAATACCTCTGTTTTACCTGAGTTCAACCTAAGCCAGCTGGTACTCATCCAGTTCTGTATCTCCAACAGGCAGTTGTTAAACACTGTGATTGAATCGGACTCCTGCCCTGGCACAAAAGACATATAGAGCTGAGAGTCATCAGCATAGCAATGAAAACTCAACCCACACCATCTTATAATGTCCCCCAGTGGGAGCATATACACCGCAAATAACATGGGGGACAACACCGAACCCTGTGGCACCCCACAGGGCAGGCAGTGAGAGGCCAAGGAATAAATCCCCGACACAACTCTCTGAGTACTACCTCGCTATACAACATTGGTGAGGCCCCACCTGGAGTACTGTGTCTAGTTCTGGAGTCCTTCCCTAAGGAAAGATAAGGACAGTCTGGAGACATTGCAATTTAGGATGACCAAAATGATTCAGGGCCAACAGGGAAAAGCTTATGAGGATTGACTTAAGGTACAGAACATGTATTCATTGGAGGCAAGACAAGAGAAGAGAGATATGATAGAGACCTTCAAGTTCCTGAAAGAAATTTGCAAGGCAAACTGTGAGTAACTAGTTAGTATAAGTAGTGGATCAAGAACATGGTGCATGAGTAGAAATTGACAGGGGAGTTCAAGAAAAATGTGAGAAAGTTTTATTTTACAGAGATGGTGGTGGAGCCATGGAACTATCTGCCTGCTGATGGTATGGTTGCCAAAATTATCAATGGTTTCAAACATGGCTGGAACAGAATGAAGGGCTTAGTGGTTCCACAAGGTAGTAGCAGTAGGGCGAGGAGCATGGGGTAGATAGTGTGTGATCGAACCCTGTATGGACGACAGGTCCTGGATTTGTTAGGGTTTTATGGGCAGACTGGATGGACCAACAGTCTTTTTCTGCCATCATTGTCTATATTCTGTGTTTCATAAAGAGCCCTTGAGGGCCACTGATGGGGTATCTGCCCTAGTGAAGGAAAATTAAGGAGATGCTGGAGGGCTTGACACAATATGGCATTGGAGCATACTGGGCCCTTTGGGGTGGTTGGTGTACCAGAGTAAAGCACAGCCACAATCTGGCTAAGAAAGAACCATAAGTGGTGACTGCTGCCATAGTGCAAGAAAGAAAAAGCTGAGGGAACTGAAGCTGCAAACAATGAGAACTATTTAGCTAATCAGCTATGGGAGAGTAGTACGGAGGTTAAAGAGGTAAGGTTGCTTGTTTCAAAACTAAGGGTGTTAAGTAATAGTAGTCTAAAGAATGCTCAGCAGGTACAAATGTCCGTGTAGGTAGGATGGGCCCAGAGTACAGAGCAGAAAGAGGAACAGAAGCTAGCAGAATTCCCTCAGCATAGTGCAGCACACCAAATGTGTAGCATCTGAGTGATAGGGCAGTGGTTGCACAGACCAATGGAGCAGCTGTTTCTCTTGCTTTTCTTTTTACACTTTATTAATTTTTTTGCAGAGGGATACATAGTGCAACATATAGAAATAATCAATACATTGCAGAAACAGTACAGTCAATACATCAGTCAAGATTTGTGTGGAGAAAAGAATACAAAGAACCTTGAGTGGCTCTCGCTATACAGCTGTCTGTTCAGAGCCCCCGACATCTAGCACCCCCCCCCTTAGTTTGTAGAGTGAAGGCATAATGCAGAAATCATAGAGTACTTACTGTTTTTACTAACCCCTGTTGTACATTTTAGTTTCAGATAATAACCAGTTGCTGATATCAAGAGCGTCTTGTTAAAGCAACAAAGTCTGCACTCTTGCCAGTTATATGGAACAGTCAACTTGTTCATTTGTTCTGAAAGGGAGACATCTGATTTCTAAGACTGAAGGTTATTTTCTCCATCCTGTATATTGTGATCAATATTACTTCTCACTGTTCCACTGCTGGAACGTTGGTTTGTAACCAAAGCCTCATAATACACTTTTTAGCTACTAATAACATTAAAGCTATTAAATATCTTTGTGGTTCAGCAGTGATTTCTTTGGGGAAGGTACACAAAAAGGCTAACTGAGGTGTAATATGAGTCACTTCTGGAAATACTTTTTGGATTTCAGATTGGATGTGAAGCAATGATGATCTAACTGAGAGGCCTTCCCAAAATATACAAGTACTGTATGTGTTGCTATTGGACAGCCACACCCTCTCCAACATGCTGCTGATTTGGTGAATGCATATTTTGCAGTAATTACCGATGTTTATTAAAGATGTGTGCAGCAGTTTTTCATGCAAATTTATACCATAGGTGTGATGGTGTTATTTTGTGTTGTGTCAGAAGGGCAGACTCCCAGTCCTCCATTATAGATATCTGAAATTCCCCTTCCTGAAGTAATCTAGTTTTTTTTTAAATATACTGTACTTTAGTGTTGGAAGGAATTGGTCTATAGCATGATTAAATAAAATACCCTTGTGTTTGCCCTTGTTTTGCAGCCAATATTAAGTGTGTACAGGGGTGCAGAGTTGTACTGTCTTTTTTCAAGTCAATAGCTCTATGAAGGTAATGTCAGGTTTGGAGATACTTGTAGAAGTTAAGTGCCTCAAGTGGAAACTCTGTCTTCAATTGCTTAAAATATTTAAGCACACCTGTTTTGTAAAACTGGGAGACATATCTAAGCCCCGTGTGTCCCCACCTCTTGAACCTATCAGCCAAACTAGTTGAGTGAAAGTCCTAATTATTACGCAGAGTTCTTAAGTAAAGGTGATCCCCCCTAAGGAATCAGCTGCCCATTCACCTGCTCCCAAACCCTCAAGTATCCATGTTAAAATGGAACATCACAGATTGCATGTATTAAGGGTAAGAGAGTTGCAAACAGAGCCGAGGCCAGGTTGGGAAGAAACCCCCGCAGTTCGGTATCTTTCCAGTGACTCTATATAAAGGTTCTAGCCAGTTACACACATGTCTGAGTTGTGCTCCCAATGACATGATTGCAGGTAGAGGAGGACAAGTCCCCCCAACATTTGAAAGCTGTAAATTTGTATATCCCACTCAGGCTGCTTTCCCTCCCTGCAGAAATTAGGATATATGTTTATCCCACAATGAAAACTGTGAAGTTGTTGAAGTGACTGAGTATTTGGAAAAAGTACAACAGGTTCTAGAGGAAGTGCATGTGGATGGCCTCCACCTTGCTATAGTAATTAAACACAATGGTAAAATTTGCCATCTCTGCAGATCTGCTGCTAGAATGGTGGTTGGGGGAGGGGAGTAGTTCAACTCAGCAAACTGAGCTATATCCTGGGGATATTCACCCCTAAATATTTTATTGTTCTCTGGTCCCATTTGAAATGAAATGTAGTCAGCATTGACTGCAGTGGGATGTAGGTCACTTGTAGCACTGCTGTTTTGTCCTGATTAAGGTGACAGCCAGACAGTGTTTCGAATTTTCAAAAAGCAGACCACAACATCAGCAGGGAACTTTCTGGATCAGTTAGGTAAGCAAGTATATCATCTGCATAGTAAGTGGTCTTATGTTCTCTGACCCCTAGCTCCACTCCTTCCTCTCAGTAAATGTAAATTGTCAGAAGTAGAGCCATTAGCCTTAAGCACTGCCTTGTAGTGTAGAATATATACTCTGTATAACTGCATGAAACTGTGTGTGGTGGGGCGGGGACTGAAGGTTGACAGGGTGCAATGGAGGAATCTCCATGACACCCTGTCAGAAGCCTTCTCAGTATCGAGGCTCAAAACAAGGGTTGGGGTCCTAGACTGCAGCACAGAATGAAACATTGACAGAGTTCTTTTGGTGTTTGCTTGTGTGTATTGTTTAGGGACAAAGATCATCTGAACTGGGTCTATTGTATTGGGGAGCACCCCCTCCAACCTCCTGGCCAACACTGCCATGAATAGTTTGTTGTCTGTATTCAAGACTGAATTTGGTCAGAACAACTCACAGTTGGTGGCAGTTTTCCCAAGATTTAAAATTGCTGAAATAGTTGCGTACTGCCAGGAATCTGGAGGAGGGTTTTCTTGGTGTACTTCCTTAAATACATTCATCAGTGGGGTAAGAAGGAGTTCTTTAAAACTTATAAAATTTTCCACCATAGCCATTTCAGCCTGCGCTCTTACCTTTTTTCAAATTAACTAGGACTTGGAGTATTTCTTCACTGTGAATTGACTTACATAGAAGCTGACTCTGCTGTTCTCTTGGTTTAGGGAGTGGAAGACCCTGAAGGAAAGATTTGTATTCTTCAGGTGGGGGTTCTTTGGGGCTGGCCTACAGGGTGAAATCATTTTGTAAGACTCTCAAACTATGTTCTGTCTGATGGCACAGAGCCTGTTTCATAGGTGATCAAGCTTCAAGATAGCTGAGAGTTTATTCTGTAACCTTAAACAGGTATGCTAATACTTTGGAGCCCCCCCCCCCCGTAATAGTGTTGCTTTAAGTAACTGAAGGCTGTCTCTGTCTTATAGTTTAACAATTCCTGTATTTACTATTGAGTTTTTATTATTTGGGGCAGCAGTGTTGTATCTCCCTGTCTTTTTTTAATTTAGTATGCTTTATTGTTTTTTATCAGACACACATACAGTTGACATTACATTATACAGTACAACAGTGTGCAACAACCCTAGGAGACATACATAATATCACCAGACTGCATACGGGAAGGGAATTCATCTAAGCAGTATGTTTTAATACAGAGGTGAGCATACGACACACTACAATTATACCTTAAATTGATAGAGACATCAAGGAGAGAAGAATAAAAACCAAAGTATTTGCTCCCTTCACATCACAGTCACTTGATGTGCTGGAAGACTAATTTAGCTGGACAGCATCCTCCTGTTGGAGGGAGTATAGCACAAGCAGTTTTTCCAGCTTCTTTTCAAATGTTTTGTGTCTGTTATTCAGACTAGTCCCCATTTTCTCGGTCTCAAGGTTCAAAAGAAGATCTTGGTGCCATTCAGAATATGAACATATGAAGAAGCCAGCAGAAGAAGGCCATTTGGTCTATCAAGTCTGCCCATGTTGCAGGGTCCACAGCTTGAGCTAATGTCCCTTCCCCCTCTCCCCACTCCTCCCTACCCATGACCCTTACCCTCCCTCTATACCTGTCCCAACCTCTCTTAAAGCTGCCCACTGTCTTCAACGAGATTATCTATTCTGGCAGCACATTCCATGTGTCCAGCACCCTCTCTGTGAAGAAGTGCTTCCTGACCTCCCTCCTGAACCTCCCACCCTCCAGTTTAAGACTGTGCCCCCTCGTGTTATGGTTGTCACTCAGCTTAAAGAGACTCTCCTTATCAACCTTATTTATTCCTTTCAAGTACTTGAAGGTCCCAATCATGTCGCCTCTCTCTCTCTCTCTCTCTCTCTCTCTCTCTCTTTCTCTTGTCTTCCAGGGAGTACATGTTCAGTGCCCTCAACCTCTCTTTGTATGCCTTACCCTGCTGACCAGCTATCATCTTTGTAGTCCTTCTCTGGACCTTCTCCTGCAGGTTAATGTCCTTTTTGAGGAGTGGGCACCGGTACTGAACTCCATACTCTAGATGCGGCCTTACCAGTGACCTGTACAAGGGCAGTATAACCTCCTCTCTCCTACTACTGATCCCCCTAGATATGCATCCCAGCATCTTGTTTGCCTATGCTGTTGCTTTCCTGCACTGTGTGGAGTGCTTCAGGTCACTAGTGATCATCTCTTCCAGGTCCTTCTCCTCCTCTGATGCAGATACTTGGACTCCACCCAGGTAGTACTCTCTCCTAGGATTCTTGGCTCCAATATTTGAATCCCAGAGCCCCCACTTGCATACTGTATGACCCTGAGCAAGTCACTTAACTTCCTCGTGCTCCCAGGTTGCACCTGCAAACAAGCTTTCAGCTTAGTGTGTCTCACCTGGTAAAAAAAAAAAAAAAAATAAAAACAATAAGCATAACTTCACATTTCTTGGCATTGAAGCCAAGCTGCCATATCCTGGACCACCTCCCTAGCTTTTCCAGATCTTCTTGTAGGTCCCGTATCCCTTCAGCTGTATTCACTCTCCCACAGAGCTTGGTGTCATCCATGAATAGGCACATTTTGCCCTTAATGCCATCTTCAATGTCATTGATGAAGACATTGCACAACACCGGCTCCAGCACCGAGCTCTGCGGGACCCCACTGGTTACCTGTCTTGTGCCAGATAACTCTCCCCACAACCACCCTCTGGGTTCTGTCCTTCAGCCAGTTTTCCACCCATCTGGCCTATATCTTTTCCCCAACTTCGAGATCCACCAACTTCCTGATCAACCTTTTGTGGGGCACAGTCAAAGGCCTTACTGAAATCAAGATAGAAGATGTCTACCGCTTGGCCCCTGTCTACTGTCTTAGTGACACAGTCAAAGAAGTCAATCAGATTTGTTTGACATGATCTCCCCCCATGAACCTATGCTGCCTCGCATCCTGGAGACCATGCTCCTCTAGATATTCCACCAACCTTTCTTTTAGTTATGGTCTCCATGAGCTTGCCCACAATGGAGGTCAGACTGACTGGTCTGTAATTCCCTGGGTCATCCTTGGGACAGCTTTTGTGAAGCGGCACTACATATGCTGTTATCTAGTCCTGCAGTACTATGCCTATCTCTAGTGAACTATTAAATAGGTCTGCCAGTGGCCCTGCCAGCTCCTCAGCCAGTTCCTTTAGTATCCTTGGATGTACTCCGTCCAGGCCTGGTGATTTGTCCACCTTCAATGCCAGCAGCCCCTCCCTCACTCTATCCTCCTCTATCACTACATCTGTGTTCCCCTCCCCCTGTTCCTCTTTTCCCTCCTGAAGGCACTGATCCACCCTTCTCCCTGGTGAAGATGGAACAGAAGTATTTATTTAGTATCTCTGCTTTTCCCCATTATCCTCCACCCACTCCACCCCTTTCTTAAACCTAACAGTCCCTCCCTTCTTGTCCCTTTTCTCACTTATATAGCAAAAGAAAGCCTTCTACTCCTTCTAAATGCCTTCAGCTATCTGCAGCTCCTTCTGTGCCATTGCTTGCCTGAATTTCTTACTTGCCTCACTAGCCAATCTTAGGTAATTTTCCTTATCCACCTCTCTCTTGGTCTTCCTGAATTTTCTATAGACCAACCTCTTTTCCCTTACTGCCTAGGCCACCCCAGATCTGAACCAGCTGGGCGCTTTGGCCCTTGTGTTCTTACCCCTGAACCTAATGCCACTCATCTGTGGCAATCAGTGTTTCTTCCTTAATGATGGACCACCTTTGGTCCACCCCATATCTGCTCTGATGCCCACCAGATGGCTCCTTAGCACTTCGTCCATTTTCCTGAAGTCTGCCCTCCTGAAATCCAAGATTTTGGTCTTAGTAGGGATGCTTTCCCTGCCCAAATCCAACTGGAACCACACTGTGCAATGGTCACTTCCTCCCAGTGGCTCCCTGATCATTGTTTTATGTCTTAATAGCTTAAGTTGTCCTGGTCAAGCCAGTGACATGCAATATTTTTTTTGGCTGATGCTGACATTATTATTGTTATGTGATATCATCTTTCTTTTATAGGTGTCCTGCTGTAGTCACCTAATATGTAGATTTCAGGAGTGAAAAGCTCATCAAGACCAACCAAGGGGACCGCTCTGCCTGGATGTTTTGCCATAAGGACTTAATGAGTTCACACTCCCAGAAAATGTGTAGTAGAGTACCCTGCCCTTTCATACATCTAGGGCAGAGGTCCAACTGGGGTTTGCCAGTCTTACCTGAGGACTGGAGGAAGGAGGATATGATTCCCCTTCACAAAAGTGGGAGCAAGACAGTGGCAGGACACTACAGACCTGCCAGTTTGACCTCTGTGGTAGGGAAAGTGATGTAATCACTTCTGAAGGAAAGAATTGTTGAGTACCTAGAGGCCAGTGGGCAGAGGACCCAAGGCAACATGGGTTCACAGTGGGAAGGTCATGTCAGATGAATCTAATTGATTTCTTTGACTGGGTGACCAAAGTAGTAGACCAGGGAGTGGCTGTGGACATGGCCTACCTAGACTTTAGCAAGGCATTTGACACAGTCCCACACAAAAGATTAATAGTCAAATTAACCAGCCTGGGAGTGGATCCCAGGGTACTAGCCTGGGTAAAACATTGGGTGGACAACAGGACACAAAAGGTAATTGTAAATGGAGTCTACTCTGAAGAAAGAGGGGTTACTAATAGGGTACCACAGGGTTCAGTACTGGGTCCAGACATTTTTAATGTCTTTATAAGTGACATTGCAGAGGGACTGGAAGGAAAAGTATGCCTCTTTGCAAATGACACAAAGATCTGCAACAGGGTTGATACACAAGGAGGTGTGGAAAGGATGAGAAGGGACTTGGCAAGTTTGGAAGAATGGTCAGAAGTATGGCTACTTGGATTCAATGCAAAGAAGTGCAAAATAATGCACCTGGGAAACAAAAACCCAGGGAAAGATTACACAATGGGGGGAAGGTAGTAACAACAACAAAAATGGAAAGGGACCTGGGGGTAATCATATCAGATGACCTTAAGGTTAGCAAGCAATGTGAGAAGGCAGTAGGGAGGGCTGGGGGGATACTGGGATGTATAGGGAGAGGCATCACCAGCAGAAAACAGGAAGTTGTTATCCCTCTGTACAGACAGTTGGTGAGATCCCATCTGGAGTACTGCATCCAGTTCTGGAGACCGCATCTCCATAAGGACATAGACAGGATAGAGGCAGTCAGAGGAGGGCAACTAAAATGGTGCAGGGTCTGCAAGAGAAGCCATACGAGGGAGAGAATAAAGGAGCTTAATATGTATACCCTTGAGGAAAGGAGGAGAGGGGACATGATAGAAACTTTTAAGTACCTCGTGGAATCAACAAAGTCCAGGAAGGTAGCATCTTTCAGAAAAAGAGATGTGCAAGAAGGAGGGGACACAATTTGAAGATGGGGGGGGACGGCTCAGGGGCAATGTGAGGAAGTATTGTTTCACAGAGAGGGTGGTGGGCGCATGGAACAGCCTTCCTGAGGAGGTTATGGGGTCTAAATCTGTGGGAGAATTCAAGAATGCATGGGACAGAGATAAGGCAATTCTTTTAGGGGGTAGGAAGAAATAGACTGTTGGTTAACTAGAATCTGCAGCTTATCCTGTAGGTAGGGAAATGGGCAGACTAGGTGAGCCAAGCGGTCCTTATCTGCCGTCAGTCTATGCTTCTATGTTACACAGTTTGACTGACATAAAATAAATGTTATTTAAAAGCTTACACTGAGTGAACCTGTTCTTGTCATTTATGGTATATATGTATAAGTCATTTATTTCATTTCATTTTATTTTTTATACTTGTGAGCACAATGAGCATATCTGCCCATTTTCATATGCGATAAGTGTACAAAAAACACAAAACATTACAATAGACATTATACAGAATAAATATATCAAACATGGACATATTAAGGAAAATAAACAGCCATACAAAACTTATGATGTAAGACAAGTACATTCATTATAGACACAGCCATTTTTGGAAGTTTTGTTTTAAAAAAGTATACAGTTGAGCAATTCACAATATTAGAAGGGATTAGAAGGGAGTGCATTAAACAGAAGAGGAGCTTTATATAATAATGACCTCTGGCCTAGGGCTTTTTTAAATAGTGGGATGGTAAAAGTAAGTCTGCTCTGGGATCTGGTCCCACATCCATTTGAGGCCCTTGTAAACAGGGCATAAACAGATGTCAGTAACAGACCCAGAGTACCCTTAAAAAGAAAGAGCCCAGACTTAAAACATACTCAATTTTGAAATGATAAGCAGCCTGACAATTTCAAAAGTTCACACTGATAGGTACGATAGGCTGACCCTGACATAAATCTCAGAATTGAATTGTATGTGACATTAAGCTTATCCAAGATTTTGCCAGCAGTGGCAGTGTAAATGATTAAACCATAGTCTAATAGACTTAACAAAAACTATGTGTTAAGAGTGTATGTGACTTATTAGTCAGAAATGGTCTAACCCAAAATAGTAACCTAAGTCTTTGGTTAAAAGTTTTCTTGAGAGAAATGATGTGGGGCTCAAACGTTAAGTGAGGATCCAAAAGAATGCCCAAATATTTGAAAGTGTCAACTCATTCGATATCATCACCTTTGAGGTCAGCTATATGATTTAAAGAAACTGGTTTCCTCCTGGGCCCCGTGAAAAGCATCACTTTTGTCTTTTTTGAATCCAGCATCATACACCTAGAGATGAGCCAGTTTTGAAAGTGGCAGAAATCATCCTGCACACTCCTCATTGCAGAACAAGGATCATCAGCTAGGCTAGATAAAACTGCATCATCTGCATAGAGCATTATAGTTGTTTGAGTGCAGCTTTGAGGTGCTGAATTCATAAAGAGTGAAAAAGTCAAGGGGCTCAGGATGGATCCCTAAGGGACCCCACTGCAGATCTCTCGGGAAGCAGAAAAAATGCCTTCTATCATAGTTCTATGACATTTGTTATTTAAGTAGTTGGAAAACTATGTAATAACATCTTGAGAGAAATGTAATTCAGACAAGACTGCAGATAATAAAGAGCATTCAACCAAATCGAAGGCCTTGGTGAGGTCCACAAAAATGGCTGCAACAGAGTGCCCTTTATCAAGGGCACTCTGAATGCAGCCGGTGAACCCCACCAAGGCCGCCTCTGTATTGTGTTTTGGTTTAAAACCATGCTGAGATTCAGAAAGTAAACTGCATCTATCAAGAAATTCTGTGGTCTCATCTAAAATGATTTTTTCCAAAATCTTGGAAAGTGAAGCTAATGAAGATATTGGGCAGTAATTAGATGCAAGAGATGGAATTCCATTTTTTAATATAGGTTTCATGGTAGCCAATTTCCATTTGGTGGGAAAGACTCCGGAACGTAAAGAAAGATTGAATATTACTGATAGGGGAAAGAAGAAGAGTCAATCCCAAGTTTAATGAATCTATAATTGATATTATCATGAGCTATAGATGGCCTGGGATCCAGTTTTAATACATATTCTTTAACCTGATCAGGTGAGGTATCCTTAAAATAGAATTCAGGATGGGATTCTAAGTTTATGTCTTGTAAATTAGGTGAAGGAACCGGGGATGGTGATATCCTAAAATTATTCAGATTACCAAAAAATCATTAAAGGTCTGAGAGACTGTGCAGGTTTGCTTGTAAAAAGATCACCAACTTCGAGTGAAATGGCTGCATCCTTTTGTTCTCTCCCTAAGAGGCCAGTAAGAGCTTGCCAGGTTTGTTTAGGGTTTCAAGCAATTATTTTCTGCTGTGACAGGCAGAACTGCTTTTTAACTCCCCTGATTTCCATTTTACACTTATTTCTTAACATTTTATAATTTTGCAAAGAACTAGCATCCCTAATAATCTTATATTTTCTCCAAGCTTTATCCCTAGTTTTCATTAATTTTAGGAGCTCTTGATTAATCCATTTATTTTTATGTGTTCTAACCCTCATCTTTTTTTGCAGGGGGCACCCTATCAATAATTGAAAGATAGTGGTTACAAAAGGTCTCCAATAAAAGATCAATATCATTACTTGATTCAAACTGAGACCAGTCCACATTTTTACAAGCCTCATTAATGATTTTAGAATTAAATCAATTGATGTTCCTAAACTTAATAATCCTGAGGGGGCTTCCCATGGACCTAGAAGACCACTCACAATAAATCAGGCAGTGGTCGCTGATGGCGACCATATTTTCCCCCAGTCTAGATATTTGTCAAGGAATATTTCTTGCCAATAGTGGCACTGGCTATCTGATATATAAGGAGAGTTGTTGAAGATGGCTAGGTATAAGACAGAGACTCAGTGGGGAAGTTTTGCAGCATTAGTCATACTGTATTTCCCTGTTTATGTGCTTCTTGCAAAAATACCAAAGTGTAGGCGAGGGTGGCCCTTTTCACCTCCAATTTCTCTTTTTATTGGCACAGAAGGCTATAATCTCACCTCTGAGGACTGTTTTGTGAGTGTCCCAGGTGGCTGCCCTGGAAATTTCCAGGGCTGTAGTCTTTCACAGTACGACTGGGATTTTTTCTGCAAGGAATTTCTTGAAGGCTGGATCATTCAACTACCAGGATCAAACCTCCATTTTGGAGTGCTGAATCTGAGTATCCTCCAGAGTGAGAGTCAGTGTTATGGTAATGTGATATGATGGCATGACTGTGCCTATGCAGCTGTAATCTACTAAATTAAAGCAGCAGTGCATGATAGTGGTGAAAATTTTGACCTATGCTTATTTATTCTGTTTTAGATAGCCCCTTATTTCCTGACTTGTTTGATACGCTTCTTTCCCCATTGTGAGTCTACTACAACACTTTTTAATGGTTGAAATAATAAAAGGAGGGCTCCTTTTACTACTGTATGACAGTCATGAAAAACATTCACCTAGCATAGTGCGCTTAGGTAAATTGTTCCATGTGTACTGTACTCACATACAAAACGCAAAAGGCAGAAGGCTTGTTTTATCCATTTTCATGACTTTCTTTTCAATTTTTGGAAAACACACCAAAAACACAGTGCCAAACAGTACATACTACTTTGATGATTTTTTTCTGTTTTCTTTTCTTCTCTTACATAACTCTCCCCTGGCAACAACAGACAAATTCTTCATGGCTCATCTGCCTTCAATTAACATTTGTTTAATTACTTAAAAGTAGTTTCTGCAATGCCATCACTGTATCAGCCCAAATGTCATTTTTGGCATCTTCAGTTGTCATGGAACCAGGCTGCTGGCATTGAAGAGGGCGGCATGACCATGTGCATGCACGCATCCTGTAAGTGCTGACATTTTGGTGTCATGACATGACACCTTCCTTAGAGCTATGAGGAAGGCGCCATGTCACAATGCTGAAATATCAGCACCTACGTGACGTGTACACACGCATGGTCACAGCTCCCTCTTTGACGCCGGCAGCCTGGTTCCAGAAATGACTTAGAAGTAATTAAACTAATGTGAATTGTAGCCAATTGAGCCATGAAGAATTTGTATAATGTTGCCAGGAGAGTTTTTTTGTGAGAGAAAAAAAGACAACAGAAAAAACTTATCAAATAATTTTTTTTCTTGATATTTATACTCCCTGCTATGGAGCACCAATTTTTTCCTTGAGACCTAAATTGAGTCTGGCTGAGTGCTGGCACACACAGTATAGAGAAGCTGGAGTGTAAAGTATTCCTTTTAATATGACTCAGACCAGGTTTTCATCAGTATTCTCAGCTGTTCTTGTACACCTGTTGTCCCATAAGGTCAGGAAGCAGTGTCTGTTGCATGCTAGGTCATTATTGTCACGATAAAAATGATCTTAAACAATGAGTGTTCAAAAACAATAAAAAATACTAATGAAAACAGGTTTCATCTAATAATGGTGACTCAAAAAGGGCGCCGATCACAACTGCGACCACAATATTTCCGTAAGGAAAAAACGGCAATATCAATTACAGCTACTGCAGCATACAGCGACAGATGCTTATTCTATACTTGGGGGGAGGATATAGATAACATTTTTATGCGGGGGGCAATGCACCTCACTCCCCCCCTTTACACGGCCCCCCCCACACCCCCAAAACTAATTATAATCAACTCCGGGGGGGGGTGGATACAGGGGAAAGGGGAAAGCTCAGGAAGGGGACTACTCACTGGAGCAACCTGCGGGCAGGAGGGGACTGGGAAACGGGACTTAGAAAAAATATATATTTATTTTACTAGTAAAAAAATTAAGTCCTCACCCAGACCTGAATCTGGGTCCACTAGCTTCACAGGCCGTGACCAAACCCAATACACCAGACAGCTGACTGAGAACTGCCTGGCCAAATACAGCCCTATAATGCTATATAGCAAGTGTACCTCACTGAGACACTCACTATATATTACTCGCGCTATGTTTTCACAGTCACTACTATTGCAGGGGCTCAAACTGAGTCGCTTAAATTAAGTCACTCCTTTTGAGTCATCCACATTACATGATACCATGAAAACATGGTCTGAATCATATTAAAAGGAGTGTTCCTTTTATTACTTCAACTGTACAAAAAAGTGGTAAAGCAGACTAAAAATGGGGAAAATGGGGTATCATACAACTCAGGAGATAAGGTGTAATGTAAAATAGCATAAAAAAGTATAGGTCAAAACTTTCCCCACTATCATGCACTGCTGTTTTAAGAGGTTCAGCTTTCAGGAGGAAATAATCAGTCACTGAGTAACTGCCATGCAGGTTGGGGGAAAAAAAAGGAATAATTTTTTGTATGTGGGTGTAAGTGTCACCAGACATCGATCATTCCCATTTCTTGCAGCAGCCATTTACAGTGTCAGTGTGGTGACACCAATCTCTGTTGAGGCATCCATTAACATGTTTAGGTCTCCCCCAATAATTAAGACCCCCTTTTGCAGTTCTGGAATTTTACCTAATAATAATAACTGCCCAGCTGATGCATCCGTACCTGGTGACAGGCAAATGGAGACTAGAATAAGTGGATGGCTCTGTAGGGAACACAGCACCAATGCCAGTCTATCTTCCTTATCCACATAGGTGTTATCTACTTACAAGGGAGTGGTGTGAGAAATTAAAATTGTCACTGCATGGTGGCAGAGGGCTGCCACTGTATGTCATCCAAATTTAGTGAGTTTATTACATTTAGTACTAGCAGGTGGGTTTCCTCTGGCAAAAGTGCCGCTGGCTTCAATCTCTTTCTATGAGCTAGTATTTTTGATCTTAGAATTGCCCAGGTGATTGAAATTCTGTGACCAAATTGTATATTTATTTACAGAACCTATTATGCTTTCAGAAATTGGTTATATCACTTTTCCAGAATGTTCTCATCTGATGGACAACTGCCCTATCTCTATATTTCTAACGCTACATGCATCCTGTTGTCCCTCTGGGTAACAAAATAGAAAACAAATGCCTGAAACCTGGTGGTTAACTGGGCCCCAGATGGAGAAGTAACTTGAGAATGTATGAACTATGTGTAACCTTGAACCCAATAAAAAAATTAAACTGGGTGGACATCTCAGATGGAACCACTATCATCCTGGACCTAGCCAACTGATCTCTAAGGTAACCGATTAGGTATGGTGAATCCTTATGTTTTCTCATGGGGTGCCAGCTGTTGTGTCAGATCCCCTGGGAACGAAGTAAAGTTGTGTAGTAAATACCACATGGGCTTCCATGCAAGGATGGGTTGCCCATTCTCTATCTGGAGCATGATACTTGAACCCGACCAGTGCCAGGAGTAATGCAACGGGGACACACCAAACTAAAACAGTGTCTCTGCAACATGTCTCCTCATGTGTTGACAACGGCCATACTGTACATCATACTAACAAACAGTATTGTGGGGTTTCCACAAAACGTTAGTTATATCTTGGAGTAAAAACAATTAGTAACATCACTTGCTAAACAGCTATTAGAGATAGCCTTATTTTCTGACTGCAATTGCAGTGCAAGCCTAGCCCCTTTGCAGTCAGGCAGTGCTGAACAGTACCAGTCAATCTACGTGGTGGTAGTGTGGGTTAAAATACCAATTTAAGGCAATGTCTAAAGTTCTGAATAGTCTTGAAACCAGAAGTAAGTTCCCACTGTTAATTTGTGATTCGTCTTTTCAGGCAATACCAACACAGAATCTGCTTTTTGTTCCTGCGTCTGCTAGTGCCTTGACAGTGATCCTTTAAAGAGGCAAGCAGTGTCAGTTTTTTTGTGAGGGAGGAGGGAGCAGCAGGTTGTGCACACACACGTTCAGGATAGAGATTACTCCATGTGAGATGTGCATTCCTGTTTACATGTCACTATCATATTAGTAAGTGTGGGAGCTAAAAGAAGAGGAAGCCATGGTTACCAGTTAGAGGAAGACAGCCTCCCATCTGTGACCCCACTGCCAAGAGTATTTACAAGACTAAACTATCCCGGTTAATAGGACTAATCTATTGTACCACTTTGGCCTTGTTTGCTACCTGGGCAAGTGATTAGGTTTCTTTGCAGTTTGGGGGGGGGTGAACTCTTCCCCCTGCCAGTAACTCAGTGTGGCCATGTGCTTCAGGATGCCTGGGACTTCAGGGCATGACCCAAGGAAGGCTACCCCCCCACCCCAACTGTCCATGTGTGTACCTTCTGGCTAGTGCCACCTCCCCACTCAGCCAGTGATGTTCATGTCTCTACAGACTAGAGCTTAAAGCAGCAGTGCACTACAGAGGTGAACATTTTAACCTATACTTTTTTAGTTCTATTTTAGATTGCCCCTTATCTCTTGACTGGAATGATACACTTTTTTCCCCATTTTGCATCTACTTTAGTTTTTTTTTTCACACTTTGAATAATAAAAGAAGCACTCCTTTTAATATGGTTCACACTAGACTTTCATCAGTGCTACTTAGCTGCTTTTGAACTCCTATTGACCTGTAAGGTTAGGGGCACTGCCGGCTGCATGATAGTTCATCTTAGTCACAACAGAAGTGATTTTAAACTATTTTTGTACAAAAACAGTTGAGAATACTGATGAAAACTTGGTCTGAGCCATATTAAAAGGAGCTCTCCTTTTATTATTTCAAATCTGAAAAAAAGTACTAAAGAAGACGTAAATGGGGGAAAGAAGGGTATTGTACAAATCAGGAGATAAGAAGCTATCTAAATTAGAATAAAAACGTAGAAATCAAAATGTTTACTGCTATCATACACTGCTGCTTTAAGCCAGTCAGAGTGGTGTCTCAGTTTGAAATTTTAATTATGCTTATGTAAATCAACAGTCTGTAAGTGCTGCACATCTCTCACCATCCCTTTTACCCCTAATCTACATAGTACGTTTACACTGGAGCAGAGATAGAGGAGGTCAGTGGTGCTTTAGCTATTGACCTTTGGCTTTCTGCAGTCTGGTGCTGATTTCTGTGAGTGACCATTACTCATGTTGTTCTTTTATCTTGGGATTATAAGCCCTGTTTCATGCCTGAAAGCCCAATCTCTGCAGCAGTGGTCTTGAAACTGTTTTATTTGTGTTCTGTTCTGGATGAAGGCCCCTCTTCCAAAGATCACCTGCTGCTTCCATTGCAATGTTGTATACTCGGGTCCCCTCTGGATAGCTGAGCTGTAGTTTAGGTGGATAGGGGTTTTTAAATTTGAGTCTATTTGCATGCAAGATTTTAAGTAATGGTACATATGTTTTGCGGCATTCAATAATTGTTGAAGGGAAGTCTTTATCTATAGAGTCAGTGCCCTTCAAATTCCAAGGATTTTCTCCAGGCTTTTTGTAAGAGGTTCTACCTGACCATGTATCTGAGCATGCAAAACACTATATTGTAGATTGAGGGATGTGTTCAGCCTCGGGGGTTTTGGGCTGAATACTCTATATGCTTGCTGGCTGTCTATGCTGTATTCCAAGGGAAGATCAAGGAGAGACTCTAAGAAACTGCCCCAAAATGTGCTCATTTTGGGTCCCTCCCTTCCATCCAGAAGCCCATGAAATCATGGATTTCATCTCCTGCATCAGCTTTCTAAATTCTGCACTTTCACTTCACTTTTCTGTTGATGTTAGGAGTAGCTACAGAACCAGTACGTCAGTGCCATTCTGGCAGGTTGTCGACTTAGTGACTGCTGAATCTAACCTGTCCAGATGCTCCTTACATTTCTGAACCTTCCCCTGGAGTGCTTATATATCATTGTTCACGCTGCTGTTATGTGTGTTCATAGCTCAGTGCTAATGTAACATATTGTAGCTGCATGATGTAGATGGTTGTTGGATACAGAGGCCAGCAGGTAGAGGACAATGTTTACTAGGTACTAGTAGTATAGAATGATTTGTGCTTAGGTACTTTAGCATGAGCATGATAGAGTCAATGAATATAGTACATATGAATTGGATAGACTGAGCAATGTGCTTGGATGCTTGAATTGGGAGTCTTTATATTATTTGGTGGTTTTGGCTTTTCTCTGTATCCCACCTGTAGGGCGGAATCTTGTTTTAGTATTATGGGACCCCCCAAAAAGAATATAATATCAACTATTGTTCTATAACTGACTGATGAATGAGTCGAGCAGGAATACACCCTTAATAATGATATGAATAGATGATCACCTCCTCCAGCTCCAGAAAATATGACCAGTAGCATGCAGGAGAGGACAACCCCCCCTTGGGGGGAAACCTCTGAGGACCCATGACTACTGACCTGCCCGTCCTTCTGTGCATACTAAAGGAGAGAGAGATCCTAATTAACAAATTTAATTAATCAGATAATCTCAACTCCAAATTGTAGAACTTGATCCGGAGAAACGGAGTTTAAGAAAGTACTGAATTGTAACATGTCCAGTGAAGCAATCTTCTCTTAGTAAACTCTGAGTTCGAGAATCCATGTACAATTTGAATGATGGAGAGTGGATATATTGAAAAAGACCATCTTCCAGACTTCAGTTGATAGAAGGCATGAGAATCCAGGGAACTGTATGATGGTGGAGATGAAGTTAATGACTGACGAACTCAATACAGGTGACCAGATGAATTAGTTGTATCCAAGCTTTGACGCAAATGAGGCAGGATGAATAGAAGTAGTACGACTTCCAGGTTTCTACTAATAGAGGGCTTGTATAGCACGTGGAATGGGAGAAGGCTTGGAGCCAGGTTACCGATTGACGAAACCAGTACTGGTAAGTATGATAGGAGTAGTGTATAGTCTTAGGAATAGATATAAGGCAATGGCTGTAGAGTTGAGCTGGAATAATGGCAGGCTGTAGAGGATGAGTCGGAGGCACTGGTGCGAGGTTAGGAAGCATCCAAGTAGTAGAATATGGCGAGCCCAAAAAGTAATCAAGCAGGTGGACTATGAATCCGAAGAGAGAGGAGTAGGTAGCAAGGAATGCACCAACATAGGCAAGTGAGAAGAAATGGTACATGGCAACCAGCCCCTGGTGAGAGCGCAGCTTAACCGACAGCTGGTGAGGTAAGAGAGAGCGGCGGCTGATTCCAGGTATGGGAAGCACAGTCAGACCCATGGAAGACTGCTGGAGAAATAGAGCGTGGCAGGTAGTCCCTCAATGAGAAGCGCAGCAAATCCATCGGCCGATGAGGTAAATAGAGAGGCGACTAGCTTCAGGTAACAGGAAATGCAGTCAGACCTATGGAGGTCAGCCAGTAGGAATAAAGTGCCTTATATAGCCTCCAGGAGATGTAACTTGAGTCAGTTAAAGCAGAGCAATACTGCATTTGTAAGGCAGACTTAGAGAATGGAATGGTGCCGAGGACTGACGTATCCAGTAGATCAAGGATGGCAGGGATCACATTGAAGAGACCGTGGCAGAGATATGGCAACCTGGCAAGAGGAATAACATCCGAAACTGTAGGTATTCAATGTTTGAGGCAGCAATAACCTGACGAGACCCGAATAGTCGAGCATAAGAACCCAGATGGAGATAATTGAAGAGGCTGGAGTCAAATGGAGAGTGTCACAGGTCCAAGAAGCGGTAAAACACAATCAGGATAAGGAAGGTCCTCAGGAGAAGCTCAACAAAGTGTCCTGGAAAGGTAAAGCAGCAGTAATTCCATACGGTGGAGCGGCAGGGCACAGCATCCAAGCATAGATGAGGGACGAAGAGACGGCTAGATGCGAATCCATAGTAAGGAGCTTCCGGCTAGCTGACATGGCAGCATGTAGGCGTACAGAAGAATGTGAATCTCCAGGCCCCAATCTGGTGAGGCAGAAGTAGAGCAGAAATAGATAAACCTCCCAGCCCAATGGGCGAAGGCAGGTCATAGAAGCTGTGAATCTCTAGTGCCCAAGCTGAACAAGGCAGGCATAAAGTAGAAGTAGGTAAACCCCCCACCCAGCCCGAAGGGCGAAGGCAGGTCGTAGAAGCAGGCGAGTAGTAGGTAAACCTCCCAGCCCGATGGGCAAAGGCAGGTCATAGAAGCCGTGAATCTCCAGGCCCTGAGCTGAATGAGGCAGGCATAGAGTAGAAGTAGGTAAACCTCCCAGCCCGAAGGGCGAAGGCAGGTCATAGAAGCTGAAAATCTCCAGGCCCCAAGCTGGGCGAGGTGGCATAGAGGAGAAGTAGGTATGGAAATGGAGGCAGTATCCTGAGCCAGGTAAGTGCGAAATAGCATTGTAACTGTAAAGCAGATGTATGAAAGTAAAACGATGCTGTAGACCGATGTATCCTGTAGATCGAGGAGGGTAGGGATCACAGCAAATATCTTGGCAGAAGAGTAGGCAACCAGTCGAGGCATAGAACATCCTGAATCTGGAGTCTAGGAGTGAAGCAAAGGTGCGATAATGAACAGCATTGCAGGCAGGCATGGTTAAGGAGCCGAATGGAACATCCAGAAGCGCACTTAAGGAGAAGGCCTGAGGAACCATACAAGCCCTGCAGAAGTCCTATAGGGAAGAACCGATGGAGGCTAAGGCAGGAAGGAGCGGCGTAGGAGCTGAGGAGCCAAGGGCATTGAAATAGCCATGAAGGGAAGAATCACACCTCCTGATTCCCATCATTGAGCCAGAGCATAGCCTGCAAGTCATATGAATGGCCAGAAGGTGGAGCGAAGCCCGATGTGTAAACAGAACATATCCACGAAAGCGGGCCCCATATAGGTAGGGACAGGGAAGGGTCCATTAATGGAAACAATAGAAACAGTCCATATATCCATAAAAGTAGCATAATGAAGAACCAGGAAACGAGCAAGCGAAGGTAACAGAGAGCCAAATACAGAGCGCCAAGCACAGGGAGAACATGTGAGAGGCATGCATACCTCTCAACTGTCCCAGAATTTTAGGGACGGCTCTGACTGTGCCTCAGATTGTACCCTGTCCCTCCTAAATATTGTGAGTCCACAGCTGAAGCAGAGCAGCAGTCACTGAAACTGAGTCATGTTAGACCATAGGTGAAAAATACAGGGAACAGGTGGTGGAAACATCCTCATACCTCATGGAAGGTTTAAGAAGGTAACAGCAGGAAGGCATCTGTGGGCAAGCTGTACTACGCGGCTTGAAGCACTTAAATACAGAAAGATGTCACGGTAGCCTGGCCAGCTGTAAAGCAAATGAAGTTCTCCCAGAACATAGCGGAAACAATGCCAAAGTCGAACTCCCCACACAATTGCCAGAAATATGCAAGTGGGCTGAGGTACCTTGAGTCCATGTCAGGTTAGCAGCAGATGAGATCCAACAAACATGGAGGGGCAGCGCAGCAAAATGCAGAGGAATGAGCCAGTAGTGCAATCGCAATAGCAGACCACAAGCAGCAGGGCAGAGTACGAAAACCTAAAGGTACGCAATTTGGCGAGGCTGAAGCCCTAAAAAAAAAATAAAAGGTATGAACTGATAGCTGCTTCATGCAGAAGGATTGAATGTCCAAGGCTGTGCAGGCAATGTGGCAAATGCCAGTGCCATGAGGCTCTAGACCAGCTCCTAGGTAGCTCTATGTCGGGAAGCAGAAAGAAGTGGAGGCAACGTAGCTGCATGTCAAAGCAAGCAAGGAGGCTCAGGTGGGATAGCATAGCAGTCCATGTAGCGAGTGCTCTAGGATAGACAAACTTAGTGGCAGCATGGAAGTGGCTGCTTGGAGGAGACATAAAGCCACAACAAACAGGACAGCTGAGCAGAACACCGGCAAGGAGTAGAGTGACTGCGGCCGAAGAGTGGCCTCGGACAGAGCACCCCAAAGGAACAAGAAACAAACACCGGTAACAGGGAGAAGAAGTGGGGGAAAACACAAACGGATGAAGAAAACAAAGAGAGGAACGTGGGATGGGGGGATGAACAAGAAAACAAATACTGGTAACGGGGAGAAAAAGGGGGGCAACACAAAGGAACGAAGAAAACAAAGCGAGGAACACAGGAGGAATGCTGGAGGTGGGGGGACAAGCAAGCAGCCACAAACCAGCCACAGCACGCCAGTGAGTGCGACTCGCTCTAAGCAGATCGGAAGTCTGCTGCTTGAATTAAGTAGTATGTGGGGGAGGAGCTCTTCCCTCACATAACTGCGGGCTGTGCCCTTCAATTATATGGTTTCAACTCTTTCAGGATTTTATCTAGTTTTTTTGCAGTGTTTTCTCTGCAGTGTATGGCCCAGCCTTGTTAGCCTGCGCCGCTTAGGAGAGTGAGGCCTTGCTGTCTGAGGCCAATTCTCTACTTCCGTCTGCATCCATTGATTCTTCCATTTTAGCCAGCTTCTGGTGTTTCACTATTTCTTAACCGCCCCTCTGACATCTGCGTTTGTTAAATTATTTTGTTTCCAGCTATTTTGGAGGATTTTGCGGCTGTTGTTAGAGTGAGCTGTCAGATCAGGCTTTCATTTTTTTTAGTGATGTCACCAGAAGTCACTGTTTCTTTTCCATTGTCCCACTTAGTGCTACTTGATTTTGCTTCAAGTAAAGAAATGTGATGTTAGGGTAAAATCAACATCCCTGGACCCTGGTGAGTCTATGGTGTGGTGTTTTCCAGGATCTGAATGATAGTGGGATGCAGTGTTGGCATAGAAAAATACACACTACAGTGCTTGGAGAGAGGGTGCTGAAGATATGGAATGCCAACGCTGTGTCACACGACTGTTCAAATCCTGAGAAACACTTTGCTACACCTGTTGACTGCTTAGTTTTTCTCCATAATGAGGGCTTCAAGATTCCAAGGCTTCCAGATTCCAGCCCAAAGTCAGAATTATGGAGCTCTAACTTCTCAGCACTGCTAGAGGCAGTGGCAGGTATACTGATCTTATTTTGGAAAAACAAAATGGTCTGTTAAATATTCTTTGCTCATCATCAGAAAAAACACTGTACCAAATATTACCAAAAGTCCAGAGATTCTGGGCCACAGATCACACATTCAAAGGTTTCATGGAAATCTGTTCAGAAACGGTCGAGATATGAGTGGCTGAATATAAAGATTTAACATTTGTGCTAGGGCTGTGCAGAATGCAAAATTCTGCCATCGGAATTGCTGCAGAATGGCATTTCCACTTCTGAAGTATTTTGCAGAATTTCTTTTTAAATTCCATAGAATTTTGAAAAGCATTTCTGTGCAAACAGTGGAATACTTTTCTGTGGATCATGTAAACTGTGGAATAATTTTCCATGGATTATGTAAAAAGAATCTGCAGTATATGTGTTTATTCTACAAAAAACATTTCACCTGCAGAATGTTGAAATTCCACAAATGATGGAAATCAGCCGAATTTTCTAAAATTCAGCATAATTCTATTCCATCGGATATTCAACATTCTGCACAGACCTAATTAATGTCCCTACCCAATCCTAACTATAGGGCATGAATATGGATTCCAAAATCAGACTTTGGATATGTAACCCCCCCTCTCAGGGGTTTACCTTTTGCCCCTGTAGGCTGCCCATTCTCCAGTTTTTCCCCGCTTCTCCCCCGCTGTGGGCCCAAGCCCCCGTTAGCCTTCTGAAGCCTCTGTCTGGCCCCCCTCAGTATTTTTTAGCCCAGAATGGGGCTGGAGGAGGTGAAGTGCAGAGTTACCACTTGGTTCTGCACTGCGGTGCAGTTCTGATGGCCTGCGCATGCGCTGGAGTGCACTGTAGTTTGTGGCCTTTCCTGTGGCTGTTTGAGTTCCTCTGCAGTGGTTCTGGTCCCCCTGTTAAGCTAATCGGGGATAGAAGACTTGAAGAAAGTGATGGAGACGCTGCAAAAGTGTTTTGTACAGGAGCACCAATAGTGCTATCAAATTCAGAGGCCGTCTTATTAATATTCATGAGGTGGCATGCATACTAATAAGCGAGCCTGTCTAGTGCCTGGGGACTATGGAAAACGGCACTAGCAATAGGCTGCAGGAGAAATATTAATTTCAAATGCTGCAACAATTCTGTAGGGCAAGGGGACTGCTACCAGACCATGGGGCTATTATTAAATAAATGTGTTTATTATGGCTACAGTAGGGCTAAGAATATGGGGACAATGTGTGGATTGCAATGGGAATATGTATGGGCTGCCTAGGTTCAGTTAAAATGGCAGCCCTGACAGGTAGGGAGTGAAATAAAAATGTTAAAGAGGGGGATGGTTTGAAAGAGCAAAAGGGCTGCTACAAAACATGGGGCAATGGAATAGTGAAACTATGTAGTTTGGCAGCAGGGATATTTTGAACTGGGACATTGTGAGGACTTCCTTTGAACTGTTTATGCCAGCAGCCATGTTTGCAGCCAGGTGACCACAGTACAGCCAATCGGAGTTCCAGGATTTGTCAAAAGGACTCTGGGACTGTTTGCTGGACTTACTTGGAAAAAAGCTGTGTAAATACTTGGCGCCCTTTTACACAAGCAATCAGGCATCGAGGGAGCCTCATACATATTAATTTTTGAGAGGGACAGTCAATTCAGCCAATCAGAAGCTGCAGAGAGCTCCCAAAAAGAGAAGGATGTTTAGTTTTGGTGTTCATTTCAGTGGGAACCCCTCCAGAGGGAAGAGGGTTCCAGCCCCTATGCAGAAAATGGGTCTGCAAGGCTGGGAAAGGGCCTTTCTGGCGGTTGTCAGCTACCTGTCCCCCAGGGCCTGTGGGCTGACCTTTCCCCATATATGGCTAAGTGAGATCAAGGAGTATTGGTGTGCAGCTCAGCAGAGAGAACGAGAGAGCTGCAGAGTTCTACAAAAGGTTGCTGTGGGAAAGGAGCTAAACCATAGTGGAGAAGGTTTTGATCAAAGGTTCTGGAGAGAAAAAGTAGTCTATTTCTGCACCTAAACAGTGGGAAGCCAGGATGAAAAGAATAAGGATCAAGGTTCAAGTGAAGGAAAAGGTTCTGTCTGTATCCTGGGTGGACTCAACGTCACAAGGAAAAAGGAGAAGGACACTGGTCTAAGGTATGGAAATGTCTGGTTCTGGTTTTTGGAAAATGGATCTGGTTATGGTACACGTGGTATGGGATCTCCCCCCGACTCTTGGGGACTTGGCCAGTAAAACCATGTACACTTGGTATGGGAGTCTCCCTGCACATGGAGCCTTGTCCAGAAAAAACAAGTAGTCTGCTCTGGAGCAGAGAGAGCTTCTGGTTCGTGAGCACCTGTATGGTGAGAAAAAAGAAAAGAAATGGTTGAATTAAGGGACTGGTAGAGTGAATTAGTATTCGGTCAGTGCAAAAGTCTGGGTCTTCAGAGGAGTCCAAGGTGAATGAAACAAATTCTCACTGGGACCGTGTGCTCAGTGAGAGTCCAGGGACTGAGTTCTGATTGCAAAGGACCACGGCTGCCACATCGGTAGTGTGGCTGAAAGATGTTTGCTTAAACTTCTAACTAAAAATTGCCAACCTGAGCTGAGCTTAAGAGACTGAAAATTCTGCTCATTTGTCAATCTAAAGCCAGGTAGGGAACTTGCCAACCCCTATCAAGTGGGGCCGACTGGGCCACAGGGAGCCATGATCATGTGCCCGAGTGCTAGGGTACTCTAGAACCAGTGGGGAGCTGGACTGTGGGGTCACTTTTGGGTCTGGTTCCTTTGTGACCTAGAGAACCTTGCATCTGCGCTCTGCATCTAGCCTGGAAATAGGCTGAAGGGGACAAGCTGCAAGACCTTAGATAAAGTCTAAAGATCCAAGCTGCAGGGTGCCACACTCACATCTCAAGTCTCTCCAAATCCAAATGATTCTAAGGTTCTGCTGTTCCATCTTCCCCAGAGGAGCAGTCACCTTGCCACCAGAGAATGTCAGCAGAACCGTGAGTAAAGGCAGGAACTGCCCTGCATCTGGGGAATGTAAATATTTATGCTCAAGTTATGCTCTCTGGAGTAGAAAGTAATGTTAAAGAGATCACTGAGAAAAAGGAAAGATAAGTTTAATTTTACATCAAGCATGCCAACACCAGTCGACCAGCTGCACCGCAGGCCTGCAATGAGTAGTTGGGTACCCAGGGACAGATTTTGAGGCTGTATCTGAATCTGAATCTGGGGAACTGGTACCAGTTGGGGTTTGTGAGAAGGGTGACAACTGCAGCAGTTAGCTAGTTAGAGGGTTGGTGGCTGCAAGTATGGAAATCTGTTTTGAATTTAGAAGGGAATGATTGCTCTAAATGCTAATTACCAAATGCTAAGTGAAAAATGTGCTTAATGCTTAACCTGTACTCCATTTACCCAGTCCTAACCCTGCCCATGTAAATAAAGTGGTGTTTAATTGTTTTGGAAAAATCTGACTCTTGAGCATATTATTAGCTTAAGCCATTAAATGCAAAGAGTTGAATCTGGAGGTTTGCTTTTGGTAATCCATGCATTGGGGTGCTGTGTAGGGAGGTGGGTTGGTACAGCATCCTGGGGGTTGTACTGCTAATATCAGTCCCACTTAAAATGTGCTTTGGGTGGAGGCACCACACATTGACTGCCAGTACAGTGGCAGATTACCTTTAAAGTTGGTCTTCTGACTTATAAAGCCCTACATGGACAGAGCCCGGACTACCTGAAAGAGCTTCTGGTACCTTACCACCTTGGGCGATCTCTCCGTTCAGCTGATGAGGGGTTGCTAGAGATTCCAAGGGTGTGTTTAAAAATTTTCTGGGACCCGGGTATTTATCCACGTGGCCCCATCCCTTTGGAATTCTCTACCCCGCCAGTTACGTGAGTGCGTGACCATGGAGGGATTTAAACAAGCTTTGAAAACCCATCTCAGGCACCAAGCATTTGGTGACTGATTTGATTTATTAATTTTAATTTTTAGATGTTTTCTGTTTTACTTAATTAAGCTGCTGTGATATTTAATATGTTTTTAAATTTTGTGAGGCACCTTGGTTTTGAAAAGGTGCCATAAAAATAAAGTTTTATTATTTTTTTTATTATTACTGTGTGCTATCTTGGGAAAGAACCCCCAGTAACAGCTAAATGGGAACCCAGGTCCCTCAACCTTGATCAGGCCTACAAGGCAGGGTAGTAGCCCTCATGGGACATGGTGCCAGGGCTACAGATATAAGGTGCATTCATTGCAATGGCCTTGCACTGGGGCTTTTTAAAATGTAGCCTTCCAATGCTCCTGCAAAACAAAGTTGTCATTTTTTTTATTTTAATACAGATTTTTTATATACTCTTTGCAGTTCATCCTTGTGCTGCCCCACTCTGCTTGCCTACCCCCAGCCCCATTCTTACCTTCTGTGATGCTTACTCCCCTTTCTCCAAGGGGTCCACACAGCAGCTTCTGCAGCTGTGATTGATCGCTTTGAGGGTGGTGGCATGTCCTGTTTAGGTTCATCAAGTGTGGGATAGATGTTAAATTAAAATAGAAAGTGTGGGATAGAGGCTGGCCAGTGAATTTGGCAGTCCAAAGGACAACAGCATCATTCTGCTTCACTCTCAAGTTTTTCCTTAGAGTTAGTCACTACCCACAGGAAGCTGGCAGCAAGGACGCCATGTATGCATGCACATGCAGATATATGACTGTGTATGGTGCCAGCTGACATCCTCCTTACTGCATTCTTCTCTGACTACACCTCCATCCGTGATCACAGAGGTGGCAGTATTGCAGTGGAGCCTTCTGCTCTCCCTCGCTCCTCCTGGAAGAGGAAAGCATCCCTTGTGATGATAAATCCTCCTCCCCCCTGACCAGCCCCTCACATCCTGGGCTTGTTCCTAAACACAAGTCATTAGCATTGCAGGCTTTAATCTAGATTTGTATCCCCAGAGTCCTCTGTATAGGAATGACTCCCCTACTGGGTCATAATGTTGCATACTTAATAGCGTACAACATTATGGCTAAACTGCTACAGCATAGTCCGTAACCGCTACTGGTGCATTACCACATATACTGCTGTACGCGGCATTGCAGCAGTAGCAGTTTCCCAGGCAGAGGATAAGACCTCTGCTGGGAGTGGGTTCCGCCAAGCAGCTGCCATGGCTCCAGGACTGAGCCACAGCAGCAGGAACCCAGGCGCTGTGCCTGGTACCGGGTTTGATTCCTGGTCCCAGAATCTTTTATTTTTTCACACTTTTGTGCACTCCCTGAGTTGTACCCCTCCAGAATTAAGAATCTTTAGTGGGGGTCTGGGGTGCAGCACCCCCATAACAGTGGGTATGGGGGGTGCAGCCCCCCACAGAAAAAAAAGAGATATGCCTCATGGCAGCAATCGCGCTATATTGGCAGTGCGATTTTGCCATGAGACATAATGTCTTGCGACATTATGACCCTGTGCCAATGACTCCTAACCCCAACAATCACGCATAGTTCTTGTGGTGAGGGCTGAAGCGTACTGGCAGCCATCATGCTGATGTCCATGGTTGAAGATTTTGCCACATTTTTTTCCCTCTCACCCTCATGGTGCTCTGCAGCAATATCTGAACTCTGCAACTACCCTGTGGATGAAGTAGGAACTACTTTCCTAGTCCACTACAGGGGTCATTGTAGAGGCAGAATGTGAAATCTCACTCTCTGGCTGGGAAGCACTACTGCCAGCATCATCTCTGACACAGGGTCTGCATGATGATGACCTTGACACTGGGTCACTCAGATGGTACTGTAATTCGCTACTGCTGGGCCACTGAGTGACCCTTAAACACAGCTGGATTGATGCTTGCACCGGTGATGGGTAAAGGGGGGCTTGGGACTCCTACCCTGTTCCCCATGTAAGTGGGGTTAAATATTGCAAGTGTTGCCCTTGGCACTGTTGTTTAGTGTTTAGTATTTGTGCCCAAACCTTTGGGAGCAGAACATTTACACTAAATACAGTAGGCTATGGGTTGACTGTAACTCTTTTTTTTTTGGTTTCTTTCAGTTCATCAGTAAATACTTACTGTAACTCTTACAGCATACAGACTGTAAAACAATACATACTCCTTCAAATCAGGGTACTTCTATAATAAATAACTCCACTTACATCGTGGCCCCCTTAACAATATTGCACATTGTTAAGAAACAAACAAAAAAAAAAACAGGTAAAAAATTAAGTTTTTTGCAGCCTGAATGAAATGAAATATTGAATTTTGCAGCTCTAACAGACTGGGCTGTCATGCAGGCAAAACATTCTTCAAGCTGGTGCAGTATAAATTCACCCGGTGCAAACTCATATCAAGGGCAGTATAACGAGTTTAACTGATGTATATATTTTAATTTGGGGTACATTCCCCATGCTTTGTTACTATGAACAGTCCTGGCAGCAAGAAGCAAAAATCAAGTGGCCTAAATAGGTTGCAACCACCACCCCATAAATAACAGGGTTCTGCAACCTAAGTATGACACCTCAATGTTTTACAGCCCCTGTGAGTAAATGAATCCCTGCTTAGACACTATGATAAGGTTGCACCCCCTCCCAGTATCTAGTTTTAGCATACAAACTCTAGGTTTTTCTGAGTATATTGTGTGTTATGACTTCATTCCTTAACTACGAGGAATGAATCACTATGAGATTAATCACTATAAGTATTAGTTAATTATGCATAAATGTTGATTCAGACTTCGCTCATGATTAACTAATTGCTCACAAACCATTAGGTAATGCTTTATTAAAGAGACTGATTAATTTATTATGATTAGTTAGACTGGGTAACTGCTTCGGTATAGAAGCATAAAGGGTTTCAGCTGGGATTTAAAATCCTGCAGTGTTTTGGCTAAATGCCACGGCATCTCGTCAGCCAGTGGCAATACTGTAAGCCAAACCATAGAAGTCAAATAAATTGCCTGTCAAACTGCAACAGCTATTTGGCAGTTTGTGCTGATTTGTTGTAATATTTGCACTTGGAGAAAGAACGCGACTCTAGGAAGTTCAGGCTAGTCATTTGGCTTGATTGCTCAGTTGGTAGGGGCTATGACAATATTTCTAAATGGGTTAATTTGCAGTTACAGTGGTAGTCAGTGACATGATACAGACTATATAGATATATCACGATATGGCACCATTCATTTCAATTGAATTTCCTGTGATATGTTCCAGTATGTTCCGCTATATAGTGCACATAATCACTGGATACCGCTGTAGGTCACATTATTTCTTTCTCATTAGAAACCTACAGTAGAATCATAGAAACACTGAACGTGATGGCAAAAAAGTCTTGAAGTTCTTGCAGTCAGCACAATTTTTGTTCCAAATGCTTATCAGTGGCTGACACTGCACCAATAATTATTTTTATCTTAAAGACAGGAATACTAAGCAAGAAAACAATTTGGTGAGTGACATCTTAAATACTTGACTGCACATTTTCAAGGGGGCCCCATGGCAATGGGTCTTCTTACTTACATTTAACACTCTGCAGCAAAATACGTAAAGTAAAATATTCAGCACACCAAGCTTCAGCTACAGCATACAACAATTATATCTACTGCATTTGGGATAGTTAGACATTTTTGGCACATTTAAAAAAACAGGTTTAGGTAATATTGAAGTGTTCAAACAGTTACCTAGAATTGTTTATATGAAGAGTATAAGCATAGGCAATATTCTGGCTCAAAATAATTCCATATCTCCACCTAGGCCACCCCAACTGTGAATCAACTCTTTCTTCACTTTCACCCTAACTGGATATATTCGATGGGACTTGTGCAATGTTTGTACTGTACATATGATTCACAAGGTAAGCAGTATACAAGCCAATCAAGTTCCAGAACTTTAGAAATTCCTCAATGCATCAACTGCCATGCCCCATTTATTACACATGCCCCCAGGGGACTGTCCTGTTATCTATGTTGCAGGATATACACCTCCTGAAAACAAGGATTCAGGAGCATATCTGCTCAGTTATCAATAGAAGATGTGATACTCCTGTGGGGCAACACTTGGTAGCTAAACAACAAATAACACTTAAATCCTTAATTTCATGGGTTTACAGCAAATATCCATAAACAACAAAGACAGGGATAGAGTCAAGATCATCTTACAAGTGAAGGGTTGAACTTTATATGTTAGGTGCATTATCTCTGGGTGACTGAACGAAACCTGAAACTTGCAACCATATATATGATATTTATGATTAATCTTGATGAATATCAGCAGTATGTTATTTTGATTTATTTAAGATTTACATTAAATATTTTGACACAATTCCTTTTTGAGGTTTGTCATTTACAAAGGCTTTATTAATTTAATCAAACATTTTTTAGGACTGGTCTGCATAGGAGACCAGTTTATACTGTGATCAAAGTCAGGAAGTGTTTTGTACCTGCACCATTGAAATACACAGGGGGCTGGGACATACTTTTTGTACAGCTGTCAATGAGTAAGTGGTGTGCCTTATTATTGCTCCTTGCAGTTGTCTGCAATGCTCTGCTAACTTTTGATTGGCTGCAAGAAGAACAGTGCATTAGAGCATTATGAGCAAGTGGGAGCTGTCACATAGATGTGCAGCTGACCTAGACAATTCACTGAAGAAGTACTCATATTGTTTAAACTAGCTCCTCCCTCACTGTGATGACAAGCATGATAATGAATGAGCTCAGAGAGAAAGCCCTAGTAAATTCTCAGTCTGCACACCTTTGTGAATAGAAAACTTAATATTTTCTAAAAAATGAAATTGCCTACAATTACGGCCAAAGGCATGGACAGATATTTCCTAAAATTTCTGTGATATCTCCAGAGAAATTCCATTTCTGCCTACAGCACCATTGTGTGACAACAGAGAGAATTTCTTTAGATATATTGTAAAATATCTGAATGCATCTGTTGCTGCAACTGTATTTAAAACTAAGAGTTTTCATACCACTAAATTGTTGCAGTGCAAAAGGACAAAGAATAGCAAAGCACTGGCACAATTTGATGCTGGTAGAAGTATCTCTTGCAGCCTCTCAGCATTATAAAAAAAATCAGCTGAGTTTCCAGTCAGTCCAAATACCCTGGTCAGGGACTGAGAAAACAAAGTGGGGATCACTTGCTTGAGCAAGAGGGGGGCTGGGAGAGGTTATTTGCAAAACAAAACATTTTTAGTCTATTGCACTGAGCATCATGTCATTTGAGACGGAGGCAAAGCATGCAGGGCTCATTGGAACAAAAGATCAATGATATTGGTCAAGCAAGGCTGAGTTAATTTTTATGGCTGGTCATGAATCTGAGTGAGGTGGTTAGTTTGCTTATAAAGCTGGAACACAGGCTGTTCACAGCTCACTTCAAATAGATGGGAAACACCAATTTTAGGAGCAGTGTAGCAGTTTCTTAACCCTATACAGCATGACAACACACCTGTTTGTAAGACTGGAAATATTTTAAAATTATTTTTCAGGACCAAACATTTGGGGAATATGACCTTGACTCACATGCCCCAGTCCTATAGTGCCCCCCGACCGCCGATCTCACCCCTCAAAAAATGCAATAATAGCCCCTGGTGGTTTAGTGGACTCCCAGCTCTCCCCACCCAATCTGGCATTGCCCAACCACCCCACTCCCATCCCATCCCTGCCCCGATCATGTGACAGGCACAGACCTCTGCTCACCACCATTGCAGGCCACAGAATGTGCTATGAAGGAGCGTGTACTGTATACAGTACATGCTCCTTTGTAGCACATTCTGTGGCCAGCAGTGCCAGTCACAGGATTGGTGCAGGGATAGGGGAGTGGGGTGGCTGGGCAATGCTTGACAGGGTGGGGAGGGTGAGGGTCCACTAGATCACAGGAACTATTATTGCATTTTTTTTGGGGTGAGATCAGTGATCAGGGGACACTATAGGACCAGGGCATTTGTATCATTATACTCAGGGGAGATTAGAGATCAGTGGGGGGGTCCACTATACCACCAGGGAATAAATGTAAACTTTGCGATGGGGGCGCTAGACTACTGTACCCGGGAAGATATTACAGTACAGGCTTGTTTAAAAAAAATACTTTATTTCACCACACTGCAACGGCACCCTGCTGGGTGTCACATCACTGTGGCTGATGCCCAGCTGTGGCCTGACACCCCCACTGCCTTCTCCCATGCCCCTATACCCCAGGGTCCCTCCTGGCAATGTATTGCTTCACCCCCCCAACATTCTAGCTCATCTAGTGTTGCATCGGGTGGGGAGGGGGATGGATACCTGTGCCAGTTCCTGCAGATGCACCAAGTGTTTGGTGTACCTTAGGACCTGCGGCAAACCCAGGGAGTTATTTTGCCAGGAAGATCATACAGTCCACGAATTGGTCAGACTGAGCACTTTATGCATTCAGGCATTGTATGCATTTCAAAGCATTGCAGGCACTTGCAATCTAAATGAACTTTATTTAGAGACTACTATATAATTGGACTGTTTCAGAACTCTTAAAGCAATGCAATGACAAAGAGTTAATGTGGACTTTATAATGTAATGGAAACACACTGGGATTTAAGTGAACATGTTCTATGTGATTATTTATTTATATTGAAGCTTTGAAATATCTTTTTTGGCCTTATTATTTAATTCTTGGTCTATTTATTGATTTACTTATTTATGTGTTGATATTGCATAAGTTTATCATTGTGGTGATATTTAAATATTTTAGGCTGTAGATATATTTAGCAACAGTATATATAGTGATACAGAAAAGCTGTTAAAGACAACAGGGATATTAAATTTCATAACACTATTTCCCCATTAAGTTATTAACTGATTTGCAAGAGGATCTTTGCTAGATGTGCCTGCTACCAGGAGTAGTAAGCAAACAAAAGGATCAGTAAATAGGCAAGAGATTAAAGTCACAGGGGATGTGGGAATTTTTAATCCAAAAATTCCTATAGCAATTAGCCCTTGGGACATGAAATAAAATTCAAAATTTGCCAGATTTTAAAAAGAGAGGGAAGAAGAAAGCACAAAAAGGGAAAAATGTTCAATTTCAGCAAACTTCTACCCCAAATTGAGCAATAAATCTGATTAGAGCTACATCTGACAAATAAAGTTAATTGTGGGCAAAATTGAATATAAGCCATCAGATTGGGAAATAAATATTGAAAATACAGTACAGATAGAAAAATAACCACAGAATGAGGCAATAGATACAGGAATGGATGTTTGGAGGGGTTGGAGTGCAGGGCTCAGAGGACCCTGTGCTCCCACAGGAAACAAGGATAACAACATACCTCCGGATGGATGGGAGCACAGGTCCCTCTGAGGCCCTGTATTCCCACATACAAATAAGGATACAATTATGGAGGAACTAGAGCACAGGGCCCTCCATAAGAAATAAGGATACAATTATACTATCTCAAAAAGTAAGGAGATTAGTTGCAAAAATCTTCATTAATGCATCAGCTAGGTTTCCAGTGACAAAAGTTGGGAAATGTGGTGTTAGGGTTTCCAAATCTAACACCCCACCCCACCTTACATATAGAAACAGGCATGGGGGTGTGCCTTGGGGTTGTTAGCCCTAACACTCACCCTGTTCTCCTACACTTTACCCATCTCAACTTATTTACTCATGGAATGGGGTGAGTGTTAGCACTGACAACCCAGAGGCACACCCCACATGCCTGTTGCTGCATGCAGGGTGGGAGTGGGGTGTTAGGGTTAGAAACCCTAACACCACATTTCAGGAACCCTAACTGATGCATTAATAAACTTTTCTGCTGTATATACAGATACATATTTATATCTGCATATATATATATATATCTTTACAGGGCGCAGTTGCGCCTATAGTTAGGGTTGAAAGGTCACTTCAATGTTAAACTCAAATGTTGTACTTTAATAACTTCACAACTGTTCAATCAATTTGCATTAAATTTTGCATGCTCCATCTGGGACCAAAGATCTCTTGATATGGCAAATTTTGTTCCGGGTCGAATGTGTGGGTTGGAGATAAGGTGTGTAAGAAAATGTGAAATGTACCTTTTTTCCATTTCTTTGACATGCCACAATGCAAAATAGGTTTGGAATTTTGGTCTGAAGTCTTTAGAGTAGAATGGTCTTGCCTCTCAGGTGTGCTTCTTGAAGGTTTGGTGAAAAAATATTAATCCATTCCAAAGTTATTAAATTTTAAAGTTCCCATTATTTTCAATGGGAATTTCACTCTCCAGTTAGATGTCCCGCTTGAAAAAGGATAATTTTTAGCAAATAGCTAATACTTTTTCCCAAATGGGTCACCTTGTGTCTCAAATGGAAAATCTTTTTTCTTGCTGCTGCCATCTTGTTTTCAGTTAGTGAGGGAAATAAAATTGAATAATTTGAAAAAAATATGCATTTACTACACACCAATGCATGTATTCTGCTAATTGGGACTCATTTCAGCTGATTCTGGTGTCAGTTTTTTGAAAAATCACATGCAAATGTATTTTTTCAACACTTTGTAATCCTGTTTTGTGTCTTTTTTCATGCTCGGGAATCTGTTTTTTTCAAATTACAAAACAAGAGACTCATAAAAGGAGGAGCAATTTGTGATAAAAAGACTTCCTTTTCCAAATTGCAAACAAAGACATGAAAAAGGATCTCTGATGGCCATCCCCAATAATTTAATACACTTCCCTGGTGTTAAGTGGCATTCCCCACCCCCCAATCATCATCCCCATATTTATAAATTGTTCCCTGGTGTCCAGTGGCACCCCCACCCTCTAATTGTAGTCCCCATTTTGTTCCCCATTTCCCTGGTATCTAGTGGCACCTCCCATCCTCCCATTGCTGTTCTTGTTTTTTTCCTGTTTCCATGGTATCTAGTGGCACCTCCAACCCCCAATTAATGTCCCAACTTTGTTAACCTCTTTCCCTGGTATCTAGTGGCACCCCCACCTGCTGATCACTTCCCTGCCTGCAAAAAAGAAATCAGTCCTCAATGTTTTTTTCCTACAAAGAAGAAAACTGTCCCTCACTGATCTGACCCTCCCCACCCTCCCACCCCATGTCCCAGTCAGCATCCACCACCCCATACCACCCAGTACACCACACACACTCACCTGAACAGGTGACAGGGTGAAGATCCACTCTCCATTTGAAGACACATCTTGCTGCTGGAACTGCAATATGAGAAGCTAAGGTAAATGTGGTTCAATGAATTTCAATGGGGTTTTCAACTTTGATGCATAATTTGGCCATTTTTGCATATTTTGACACCAAATTTTCAACATAGCCTTTTGGGGACCCCACCTCATGGACAAAAGATGATTTCTTAGTTACTTGATCAAATTACCATTCAGGCATGATTTGAAAAATGTCACTGCCTTTGTTCATGAGGTGGGGTCATCAAAAGCTATGCTGAAAATTTGGGGTCAAACTATGTAACATGGCAAGGATTATCATGTTAAATTTAAACTATGCTTGCTCAGTAATTTCATAACTTTCAATATTTTCACCCCATATTTTCTGCATAGCCATTTTTTTACATCACCTCATGAATGTGATGACAGTCATTTTTCAGATGCTGTCCAAAATGTGTTTTCTCACCTGTAGTATGGAATGATGTTGCGGCAGTGTGAAATAATGTTTTGGTGGGGATTTGAAATTTCTCAGCACAGCATTCATGAGGTGGGAAAATAACAAGGCTATGTTGACAATTTGGTTGCTGTTTTGGCTGAAATGCTTCCATAGCAACTTACGTGTATGCATCTATGGAGGGATGGGAGCGCAGAGCCTTGTGCTCCCACAGGCAACTGATGATACGATTATACTATCTCAAAAAGTAAAGAAGTTCTTTGCAAAAAAAACTCTGTTAATGCACTAGTTAGGGTTGAAGTGACAAAATTGGGGAAATGAGGCATTAGGGTTTCCAGCACTAACACCCCACCCCCACCCTGCAGGCAGCAACAGGCATGGGGTGTGCCTTGGGTTGTCTACCCTAACGCTCACCCATTAGGGTTGACAACCCCAAGGCACATTCCATGCCTGTTGCTACCTGCAGGGTGGGGGTGAGGTGTTAGGGTTGGAAACCCTAATGCCACATTTCCCTACTTTTGTCACTTCAGCCTTAACTAGTGCATTAACAAAGTTTTTGCAAAGAATATTATAGTGGCACAGTAGTGCCACTATAGTTATGGTTGAGTAGGGTGTTCAATGTTAAACTCCTAACTTTTCACATTAATATCTTTAGCACTGTTCCATGAAATGAGCTTAAATTTTGAATATTTCATCTAAGAGGCAAGTTCTTGATCTGTGGAATTTTTTGAGATGACAACTTGTGTGGTTTCTGAGATCAGCATATGTCATGTTTCGCAAACAGCTAACTTTTTGCCTATACTTAACATTGTTTTTTTTTTTTGCTTTCACCTACAACCTACATGGAATGGAATTTTTCCCCCAGACTTACAGGGGACATGTGCCATGTCATAAGGTAGTGCATTTGATAGGTTTAGTGAAAAAATATTAATGGGCTACAGAGTTATAAGGCTATACAATTTAGTGTTTTCCAACCTGCAGATGCGTAGTAGGGTTTTTGAGACAACGTACTAGTGCGAAATGAAAAATGTGATGCCTTGAAATGAAAATTAGACATCCCAAAATGAAAAATTTGATGTAGCAAAATGAAACATTTGATGTCATGGCTGCCTGTCACGAAATGAAAAATTTGATGTCACGAAATAAAAAATTTGATATTGCTACATGAAAACTTTGATGTCATGGATGCCTTTTTGATTTCTCACCACTTCATTGGCATTTTGTGTGCCATGACAACCTAATCTTGTTCTTTCTCCTTTGGATTCCCTAAGTTCTGGTCTACTCTCCTCCTTTGCGATTCTGTTTTCCTCCTTAGGCCTCCTCTCTCAAAATCCTCCTCTGGGACTTCTCAGCTAATTCTTGCAATTGTCTCTGACCCCTCCTAACCCTACCCTTCTCTCAGTTGTCTACTGATATTATCCACTGCCCCCTTGTATCCCCCTTCCATAACTGTATCCCCCCCTACTTGTTATTGTAATTGGAGAGCTGCATTGGTATCACTTGATACTGTTCCTATCCCATGGCATAGTTATACAAATTATATAATTTTTGCAACTAGTTTTATTATTCTACTTCTGTATACTTCTATGCTTTTTTTATATATGTGAACTCTTATTAATGTATTGGTGTTTTGCATCGTTTATATTTTCTTGTTCTACCCATAATATAAAGGGATAGTACTCATCTTTGGATGTATGGGAGAGCACCTGTGCTCCCACAGGCAGATGAGGATTTGAATATACTATCTCAAAAAGTAAGGAACTTCATAGCAAAAAATGTCATTAATGCATCAGTTAGGGTTAAAGCCACAAAAGTAGGGAAATGTGGCATTAAGGTTTCCAACTCTAACACCCCATCCCCACCCTGCAGGCAGCAACAGGAAAAATCATTACACTTTTCCCTCTTCCTGCATCTTCACAAATCAGATGTGGGGTGTGCCTCAAGGTTGTCAGCCCTAATGCTCACCCCATTCTCATGTACTCCACAAATCTTAGCTTTTTTAATGATGGAATGAGGTGAATATTAGGCCTGACAACCTTGAGGTACACCCCACACCTGATTCATGAAGTTGCAGGACAGGGCAAGCTGTAATGATTTCTCCTGTTGCTGCCTATAGGGTGTGGATGGTGTGTTAGGGTTGGAAACCCTAATGCCACATTTCCCTAATTTTGTGACTGCAACCCTAACTGGTGCATTAACAAAGTTTTTTTGCGATGAAAATACACGCATATAGATCTATCAATCTATACACACACACACACACACACACATATATATATGATATGTCATGACTCCACTGGGAATATCAGTGATATGTTTCCTGAGTGCAGTTTGACCTTATGACATCATGAGTGGCGGAGCCATGAGTAATGCTAAAGGTCAAGCTGCACAAGGGGAGAATATCATTGATATTCCCCAGTAGGGCCATGATACATTTCATTTATTCAATGCTGTCTTTAAATTGTACTCCATTTTCTTTTTCATTAACATTAAAGCAGTTTTTAAAGTTTTTTTTGTTTTGTAGGACCAAGCAGAAATTGAGTGGTTGGTGCCATGCGCTGAAGTCCACAGACACCAATGAGATGTTAAGTATCAGTATGTAAATGTTCCAGTTAACAGGAGCAAGTGTGCAAGATGCAGGGAAATTCTACACAGCAGTGACTGGTGTGGCGCTAGCCAGAGAAGGCAGCATTATCATGATGTTGGGCAAAGGGTAGTCTGGCTGCAGGTAGGGACCTTGGAAGTCATGATTGTGGAGGAAGGGTGATATTTAAAAAGCATTAGGGGGAAATCTGTGCTACACTTATGTAGTGTCAAGGAGGATTTGCTCTGTGCTGGTTTTTAAAAGGTTTTTTAATCAGAAAGGAAAAATTATTTAGTGTTAGAGTGCCAGTTTCACATGAGGAGATTGGATTTTGAGGTGGCACATGAGGCAGCTGGAGGCTGAGAAAGTGAAAGTGGGCTGCTTGCACTGCTAGCTTCAAATCAATCAAAACCTATAGTGTTGATAAATACTGGCATGGGGGACATAGAGTGAGGATAAACATGATATTTTCATGCTAGGTCTGACCATCCTCTAAATATTGAAAATATTTGGCAGAATTTATTCTCACATGCAGTGCATAAATAAATATATATGTATGGTGAGGTCATGCCCCTATAGTTAGGGTTCAATGATCATGTCTATGTTAAACTCAAAATTTTGCACTTTAATAACTTTGCAGCCATTCAACTGATTCACATGATATTTTGCATTTGCCATCAGGGACAAAACATCTCTGAATGTGGCAAGCTTTGTTCTGGTCAGTTGCATAGGTACAGAGATATGTAGTGTCAAAAATATGAAAATTACCACTTTTTGTCAAATTCTGTCACCACATTTCTTAGAAATGGCTTGGACGTTTGGTCTGAAATATTTAGGGTATACAGCTCTTGGGTCACAGATGTGCCTTTTGAAGGTTTGATGAAAAAATACTAATTAGTTCAAAAGTTATAAAATTTCAAAGTTTTTCATTATTTCCTATGGAAAAATTTAGATATGATGCTCAAAACAGGATTCTTAATCGCGAAACAGGATTCTTGATTGCAATGTGCACTTTAATAACTTTGCAGTCATTCATGCAATGTGCATGAAATATGGCATGCTTCATCAGGGACCAATTATCTCCTAATGTGGCATGTTTTGTTCCTGTTGGGTGTGCAGGTATGGAGATAAGGAGTCTTAAAGATTTATAAATTGCCGTTTTTTTGTCAGTCTTTCTTCACTTCTATGTTAAACTGAAAAAGTTGCACTTTAATAACTTTGCAACTAATCAAACAATTTGCATGAAATATAGCATGCACCATCAGGGACCAAAGATCTCTTAGTGTGGCAGGTTTTATTCCAGTTGGATGTGTGGGTTTGGAGATATGTAGTCTCAAAAATGTGTAAATTACTGATTTTTGTCAAATTCTTTGTCACTGAATTGCACAAAAATGGTGTAGTTGATTTCCCATAATGGTTGATTTCCCCATAGGATAACATTGTACTGGGAGGTTTATGGAGCAGTTTCTGTGTCACGATGGTGTTAAGAAACAGTTTGCAATTTTGCTCTGAAATTTTCAGGGTAGAAGGGTTATGTGGTACCGATGTACCTTGCCATTGTCAGCCCTACACTCACCCCATGCTCATATACTGTACCCATCTCAGCTTACTTACTCATGGAATGGGCTGAGTGTTAGGACTGACAATGGCATGGCACACCCCATGCCTCCTTCTGCCTGCAGGGTAGGGGTGGGGTGTTAGGGTTGGAAACCCTAATGCCACATTTCCCTACTTTTTTCAACATGGCCTTTTGGAGACCTCACCTCATGATCAATATTTCAGTAAATGCCAGGTGCAAGGAGGGGAAACGGAGGGTGGGGGTGAACAGCACACAGAGGGAGAGAGCAGGAGGGTTTCAGTAATTGCTGGGTGCCGGGACCTACAATGGAGAGTGGGGGTGGACAGCACACAGAAGAAGGGAGCAGGAGGGTTCAGTTGAAAGCTGGGTGCTGGGACAGAGGAATGGAGATTGGGAGCAGACAGTACATAGAGGGAGGGAGCTGGAGGGTTTAATTGATGGCCAGGTGCCAGGACCACGAAAGGAGGGTGGGGAGCAGACAGCACACAGAGGGAGGGAGGGAGCAGGAGGGTTTCTTTTTTAACGTTATATTTTTTATTGATTTTTTTTTCAACAATAAATACAGTGCAACATTTAATTAGAATCAAACATATCGGTGCTCACATAAAACATACACATAATAACACTGTAGTATATATTATACACAGTTTGTAGGCACATAGAGGTTATCATCTTGGGGCAGACAGGCAAGCCTATGTAATCTATGATGCAACATTTTTTTTTTTAGTCGAAGAATTAATCTCAGACAGCTTACATCTAGTTCCTCTGTTTTGTTGGAAACTTCTCCTTGTAAAACCTCAAAAAAACAAAAATATTTTAAATATTGTGCCACTGAAAGTTGGAACAAATTGCCTGATGACTTAAGAAATGTTGAAAGGTTAAACTTTTTTAAAGTATCTTTCAAAAGATACTTGTATTCAGTGGTTGGTTGTAAGAGTACTTAAGGGTATATTTACAAGTACCGCACACACACACACACACACACACACACATATATATATATATACATACACAACATAATCTGTTTTAGGATTATAGCAAAGTAATGATATAGTGTGTACAGTATATTGTTTGGTGTTGTTTTTACTGTGCCTGTCTGTTTGTAATGTAATTTTGTTTGTGTATCTGGGTCAAGCCTGTAAAAGGGCCATGTGGCCCAGTGCTTTTTTACCTGGGTAACAACGTTTTAAATAAATAAATACACCATCAGAGGCTGCATGACATAGAAGACAGGTACTAGATGCAAAAAGGGTGCCAAAATAGCTACAGAAAACAAAGGGTTGGGTTATGACAGTTCGAACTGTCCTGGACCTTTATTGTTTGAAGTCTCTGCAGGTTGAACAGTAAAGTTCGACCTGTAAAGAACTTTGAACAGTTATTTTTCCATCGATTGAATCTAACTAAGTGAGTAAAGGGCAATATGATACTCACCCCCAAAACACATAGTTAACCTAAAAACTTTTAAATAATAATACAATAATGTTACTAAGCATGTGACTGAGACCTAAATACAGGTTTTGGTCATTCCTAACCAAGTAGGATTTCTTTAGAAATCCATTTTTAAAAGGAAAAAAAAAAAAAAGATGGTGAAAGCACAAATAATATTTCTCTGAGCACGAACAGGAAATCCTTAACAATTAACAGTTCAAATGGTTTTCATTTATCTGCTTCTCTGGCGGCTATCAAAAAAAATTATAATTCAAAAACGGTGAGATATCTTCTCAGCACACTCTCAAAAGGCACACCCTTGGCACAAATCTTGCAAACCTTAATGCTCATCCCATTTCAACAGTTAATAACCTGACATGGGTACAGAATAAAACAATGAGGTGAGCATTAGGGTTTGCAACCCCAAAGCAAACCCCTCAAACCTGTTCTTGCATGCAGGGTGGAGGTGGGCCTTAGGGTTGAAACTTGAGCATGAGAGAGGGTGCTTGGGTTGGAAGTCGAGGGTGGGGGCAGGGTCTTATGCTTGGGAATCCTAAGATCACATTTCCCTACTTTTTATGCTTCAACCCCAATGGTGCATTAAGGAAGTTTTTGCAATGAATATATACACACACACACACACACACACACACACACACACACACACACATATTTATTTTTATTACAGAGGCATGGAAATACTCCTATATTAGGGTTAAATCACTTCTATGTTAAACTGAAAATTTGGGATTTTAATAACTTCACAACCATTCAAGCGATTCACATGAAATGTTACAGGCCTCATCAGGGACCAAAGATCTCTTGATGTGGCAAGTTTTGTTCTGGTCAGATGTGTAGGTGTGGAGATTTGGAGTGTCACAAAACATGTAAACTTCCACTTTTTGTTAAATTCTTTGTCATGTAACTGCACAAAAATGGCTTGGAATTTTGGTCCGAAATATTTAGGGCATATGGGTCTTGGGTGCAGCTTTTTGAAGGTTTGGTGAAAAAATATTAATCCATTCCAAAGTTATTAAATTTCAAAGTTTCCCATGCCTTTCTATGGGAAAAGTTAGATGTTCACCTCAAAAAAGGATTCTTTACCGCAAATGCGGAATCCTTTTTTGTAAACGTGGGATCTTTTACTACGAATGCAAAATCTTTTTTAGTGCTGCTGCCATCTTATTTTCAGTTATCGGTGGCAATAACATTAAATTTCTAAAAAAATAGGGGGCTTTAGGAAACACCAACAGTTGTATTTACCTAATCGGGGCCTAAAGAATTGGATTCTGGGATTAGTTTTTTGATTAGGTAGTCAGACATGTGCTTTTTTAGCTGTGGAAATCCTTTTTCGCAAACCATAGCAAACTTCTGCTGCAAAACAGGATCTTTTTCCATAATTTGCGAGAAAGGATTTTCTTTTGCCACAAATTGCAAAAAAAGAATTGCAAAAAAGGTTTCTTTGTCACAGTTTGTGAAAAAATAATTTTCTTTTACCACAATTTATGAAAAAAGCAGCTGCAGAAAAGGATGTTTTAGACAGCTGGGGCTGGATTCACAAAAAAATGCAAAGTGCCACGCAAAAGTTTGTGCGGCACTTCGCAGTTGCACTGAAGGGCAATGGTACTATTCACAGTCAGATAGTGGCATGTGCTATCTGACTGTGAATAGGGGCTGGTGGGGCAGCAGTAACCCAGGAAAAGCAGTGTGATATCCAGTAGTGCTGCCTCACAGACAGCCAGGACAATGACCCCTCAGCCAATAGAGCGCAAGCACTAATCAATCAATCAATTCTTTTTTTATTTATCTTTTTTCCCCTGGCAGAGCGGCCCCCACAATCTCCGACCACTGGCCCCTGCACCCTCAGGCCTGGTCATGCGCACAGGCCACATGAACCTGTACCCCCAATGGGCCAGTCATTATCGCTCTCATGCCACATTGGGTATGCACCCCTCTCAGGTCACTTCTGGCTGTGCAATGATGTGACCATCAGCCTCGAAGATTTCCCTCTGTATTTTCCTCTTTTCTCCCTTATGGAGAGCCAGCAGTGCAATGGCATCTGAGCACATAGTGCTGATGCCTGCCAGGCTCTCTTCCCCTAATTTGCATGCTACTGTAGTGCGGCTGGCCTCCGCCAGTCACCACTACAAAGCCATGAAAGCCCGTTATCCACCCCAGAGAGAGGAGAGCAGTCACTGGACGCTCGATCCTCCCTCTCCCCTGCCAACCCCTGGTGGCCTGGATCCAGTCCTGAACCTGGGTCACCGGTGTGGCACGAGGTGTGGCGTCCAGCACCTCAACCTTCAGTGCCACCGGGCCGGCCCAATCAATTTTTATTTTACCAGGAATAACATCATTGAGCAGACTCATTTACAAGGTGGTCCTGAGGGGACATAACAGAGAAAAGGGCATTTCAACACATACAGTACATTCTCCAAGAATGCCCACTAAAAAAGCTTGCTGTGCAGCTGCACTTCTGTTGTTCCTACTGGGACATCATCCAAACAGTCCAAGTTGGTAGTACAAATGCTTTTTTTCATTTTCTCACCAAATATTTAAAACCATAAATACAAATACCATATCCACTTTGTGTAAATTACTTAGTTTTTATTCAGTATTTATATAGTTTGTACAGTCCTGTTTTTATTATCGAAATGACCCAGTCAGTTCTTTACTTTACCCAGTTTTTGGGACTCACAGGAGCCATTAATTGCCCCTCCATTTTCTTTTTCTTGGCTCAATTGCCTAATCCATAAATGCAGGTGTTGTTGCTTGAAAAAAGTAATCTTTGTACCCGTGGTTAAAAGCTACTCCACAGTCTGTGCCCGAAGCCATAAAAGAGCTTATTTACATTTTACGTTTTGTGTTTTGCAGTTTAATGCTACCACTCCAAAGTAAAACATAGCCGGGAATGGCTTTTAACTTTGCGGTTTTTGCATTCACTGCTTTCATTGCTCCTTGCTTCAGTGAGCATGGACCACTTCTATATATGCTGACATTTCAGAGCTATGACACTCCTTCCTCAGAGCTAATTGTTTATTGGGTTAGTGTCCTTATGTGTTCTATTGCAAGGCAACCATTAAAACTAATGTGAGCCTAAATTTTAGCATTTTCCTATCCTTTTTGCAATCAGTAATATTAGATATACATTCATCCTAAAGTGACAACACCATTCAATGTTTTGAGGGTCTAAATATTCAAAACTATTACATTTTTTCAATTTACATATTGTTATTTAATGACGCGATCCTATAATGCCAGTGTTACCATTTCAACATAGTTTTGCATTATTTCCTCTGTTTTCTTATAGTTAACCCATAATCTATGCAATATGTTCACCGTGTCTGCCCTGGTCAACTGTGTTAGCAATAATTTAAAATTCCTAACGAATCAAAATTTATAGTGTAAAATACCATCTTTTTAAACTATTTTTTTAAACTTATGTGACAAGTAGCCTATTTCTACTTTATATACTCCTACTATACCAAAACATGAAGTGCTTAAAGAGCTAAATATCAGATAAATATTGCTAAAAACATATATAAAGCATGATAAATTCTAAAAATAATGTGTTGTTACCCATCCAAACTTTTATATATTATTAAATAAATACATCTAAAACCATAATCCATTCTTATTCCACTATGGAGCTTGAAGTAAAAGTTCACAGATAGTTGCTATATCCTATTTCATTATTCAAGTTATAAATAACTGCTGTACCCTGTTTCTTAGTTCAGTCCTTTAGGGGTTAGAATCTGTATTTTGTCAATCCAATAGGCTTCCCTCTGTAACAGAATGTCTTTAAAATTGCTACTTCTTACTAGTGGTTGCACTTTTTCAATACCTATGTGTATCAATGAGGCTGCTGGCCCATGTTTAGCATCCACATAATGTTTGGCCATTGTGTATTTGGTGTTATTAACCCATATGGCAGTTTTATGTTCCCCTGTTCCTAGTTTTAATGCTCTTTTTGTTTGACCTATATAGTTCCACCTGCAAGGGGAGATAAGCATATATACAACACCCTCGCTGCAGCAGTTGATAAAGCTCTTTATTTTATACCTTTTCCCTGACCTAGGGTGATTAAAAGTCTTAGAATGTCTAGTGCTGCTGCACTGGGCACAATTGCCACACTTATAATTCCCTTCTGGGACATCTGGCATCCATTCCGGTTTTGTTTTTTCTTCTCTTCCATGAATAGGATTTTTTACTACAATATCTTTTAGATTGTAGTTTCTTTTATACGGAAGCACAGGGCCTTTTTTAACCACCTCCATCAGGCTTGGGTCTGTTCCCAGCACGTACCAGTGTTTTTTAACTATGTTTTTTATGTTTCCATGTGCCTCACTGAAATTGGTACAGAAATATACTCTGTCTTCTTCTGCTTTTCTTTCATTCACCTTTAGTAGTTTCTTTCTTTCTCTTTGGTTTACTTTTTTCAGTGCTCCTATCAAAACCCCTGGTTTGTAACCTCTATGTAATAGCCTTTCACACATTTCTGCAGATTCCTTTTGTCTTTCAGTTTCTTCACTACAACTACGTTTGATATGTAGTAACTGGCCATATGGGATATTATTTTTAGTATGCTTGGGATGCTGACTCTCATAATGCAAGATTGTGTTTCTGTCTGTTTCTTTCTTAAACAATTGTTTTTTCCAATTTTCCATTCTTTTTGTAGATTGTTAGATCCAGAAAATTTACTTATGTTTTGCTTTTGGTGGATATGAACTTCAAATTGTTATCTCTTGTACTGATATATGACAAAAATTATTCAACTCTTCTTCAGATCCATCCCAAATCATTCGTATATGAGCATTTCAATGCATACAATGTTTGAGTGCAATAACAAAAAACATTTCTAACAGAGAAGGTCTAGATTACACAACAAAAAGCAACCTTAAACTAAACTATATATAAGGAATGAATGTAAGACATAACTGTTTGGTGAAGGGGCAACAGAAGGAATAAACAGATACATAACACACTACAACAGAACTTGGTACAGGTCATCAAGTGCTATGTGGGTGATGCAACACAGAGCAGGCATCCTCCAGGGAGATTTGACTGCAGTTTATGCTAATGTGCTATTTACAAAAGAAGTAGCCATGCAAATGAGCCCATTGGGCATGCAAGGTGCTAGTGGCCATTAACATGCTCATTATGGGCTTATTTGCATGGTATTAGTGTAGCATTGCATGGCTTCCCCCACCAGCCCATGCCCCATGCAGTCTCAGTCCCCAAGTGTAGTGCCCCCTCCTCTGATCGCTGTACCCTTTGACAGTAATGAACCTCAGTAGTCCAAGGTCCTTCCCCCCACCTCGATCGCTGACCTCAAAATGGAAAAAACCCTTTCCATAAAGTAGTAGTCCTACCCCGCTCCCTGGTCTTCCCACCAGACAGTAAAAAAAATATTTTTCCATCGTGTAGCATCCCTCTCCCTCCCCAGTCCTGATCGCCCATCCAAAGTGTTCAAATACATTTTCCATAGTGTAGGGTCCCTCCTGAGTCCCTGATCTCCCACCCAATGATAAAAACCCTGTTCTCACATGCAGGGTCCCTCTCCAGTCCCTGCTCTCCACCTGATACTAAAATCCCCCATTTCCATAGTGTAGGGTCCTTCTCCAGTCCTTGATCTCCCACCTGATAATAAAATCCCCTGTTTCCATAGTGTAGGATCACTCTCAGTCCCTGATCTTCCACCCAATAATAGAAATGTTTCCATAGTGTAGGGTCCCTCCCCAGTCCTCAATATCCCACCTGAAGTGTTCACATACTTTTTCCATACTATAGTGGTCCCTCCCTGTCCCTGGTCACCGATCTCCATCCACAAATGAGCAACACCTATTGCCTGGTAGTCTAGGGTCCCTCCCCATCTCCCCATCCAGTATGATCCACCACCTAGCTGTTCTTGGAAAAGGCTAACTGTTTTGAGAAATGATTCTGTAATTTTGTATTAGAAAAGACACATAGGCTATATGTGAAGTCAGCAAAATGTATGATTCAGCCCAATACAAAAAGAAAGGTATAAAAGAGACTAGCTGAATAAGTAGTTTGTTACACAGTTGAAGCAATGGCTTGAACTCCAATCTGTGTAGTCCTGTTGTAAGTATAACTCTTTTGACCAGTCACAGTCAAGGAGCTGTGCTGTATTGTATACAGTACACACTCCAAGAGGGCTCAGTCATTGGCCAGTCACAGTGGTGAGAGGAGGGCTGTGCTGGTCACCAACCAAAGATTGGGATGGGGAGAGCAGGGTGTTGGGTCACACTGGATCAGGGGGTGGGTTGGGGAAGGGACCCTAGATTACCAGAGAATAGGTGTTGCTCATTTGGGGATGGGGACTGGAGACCGCAGAGTGGGAAGGGATCACTACACTACAGAAAAAGTATGTGAACACTTCAGGTGGGTGATCAGGGACTAAGGATGTACCCTACACTATAGAAACAGAGGTTTTTATTATCAGGTGGGAGATTGAGGGCTGGGGAGGGACCCAACACTATGGAAAAATTATTTGAACACTTTGAGTGGGCGACCGGGACCAGTGAGGGGGAGAGACACTACACTATGGAACAATGATATTTAACAGTTGGGTGGGAGATTGGGGAGAGGGAAGGGACACTACACTATAGAACAATGATATTTTACAGTTGGGTGTGAGATCAGGCACCGGGGGGGCTGCAGTACCTCCACCAACCACTAGGGTTGCGTGGCTCACCATCAGGTTTTTCTTGGTGATAGTTTGCTCCATGCAAGGACCTTCACAATGGCTCTTGCATGAAGCAAAATGTTAATGAATGGGATTGTGGAGATATGCATATCCTCTCCCCTTCATTTGTATTGTGGCCTCCCTCACTACTTTGTCTGGGCACAAACCCAGTTTGTGGGGGCAAACTGAGTTTGTACCCAGGCAAAGTTTTGTGAACCTGGACCCTGTTTCTTTGTCACTGCATATTTCCAAAGGGTTTGTTATTTTGGTCTCAAATTTTCAGGGTACAAAGAGCTTGCCCCAGAGATGTACCTTTTTCTGGTGTGGTGAAAATATATTACTTGGCTCTGGAGTTCTGTGGGGTTAAATTTTGCTTTGTTTCCCATAGGATAACATTGTAATGGGAGGTGTACCCAGTCATTTTTTTGTCACTCCGCTGTGAAGAAACGGTTGCAATTTTGTTCAGAAATTTTCAGGGTACAAAGGGGTTGTGTCCCACTGATGTGTCTTTTGCTGGTTTTGTGAAAATATATTAATTTGGTGTGGAGTTACACAGGTTTCAAATTTTCCTGTGTTTTGTATAGGATCACTTTGCAATGTCAGGCATTTCTGTGGGTATGCACATTATGGGAGGGACCACAAGCAAAGAAGGTTAGCACTACACTATCTCAAACATTATGCATGGATGGGAGTGCAGGGCCAAGGCGGCCCTGTGCTCCCACATGCAAATATGGACACCATTAAGGACTTACTCAGAGAAATAAGGATACAATTACAATATCTCAAAAATTATGGATGGATGTCACTGTGTGTTCCCACATGCAAATATAAATACCAAAGAAAAACAGAAAAGTTTGGGTGCCTGGATGATAGACAGCATGGATTCTTCCCAGAGAAATTGTGTCAGACAAACCTTGTGGAGTTCTATGACTGGGTGATGAGAGTCTTAGACCTGGTAGACTGGTGGATGTCCTCTATCTTGAATTTAGCAAGGTGTTTGACTCTGTTCCTCATGGGGGCCTGTTGAATAAGCTGAGAGAAATGGGAGTGGGGAACCAGATGATCAGATGGATAGGCAACCGACTCCAGGACTGGACCCAGAGGATCATGGTTGGTGGGATAGTCTCATCCCCAAGGAGGGTCATTAGTGGGTCCCTCAGGGATCAGTTCTTGGGCCCCTCCTGTTCAATGCCTATGTCTCTGACATAAGGAAGAGTATCAGGAGTGAGATGAGTCTCTTTGTGGATGACTCAAAACTGGAGGTGGTGCTGGATGGGGAGGAGGGGAGGGACCAGGAGGCTCTGAAAAGGTGGTCTAGAAAGTGGAAGCTGAGGTTTAATGCAGGGAAATGCAAGGTACTGCATCTGGGATCCAGAAACCCAGGCCAAGAGTACACCCTGGGGGATGCTACAAGTCTCAATGGCTTAGAGGGACCTGGGGGTGGTGGTGGATGTCAAGATGAACAACTCTGAGACTTGTAGGAGGGCAGCAGCCAAGGCCAACAGGATGCTGGGATGCATCGCTAGGGGGATCACCTCCAGAAGGAGGGAAGTGATACTCCCCCTGTATAACTGCTTGTTGAGACCACACCTCAAGTACTGCATGCAGTTTTGGAGGCCACACTTAAAGAGGGACACTGAACTCCTGGAGAGGGTCCAGAGGAGGACAACCAAAATGATCTGGGGCTTGGGGGACAGAACCTATGGTGAGAGGCTCGAAGAGCTAAATATGTACACATTGTAAGAGTGAAGGGACTGGAGAGACATGATAGAGGTCTTCAAGTACATGCAGGGGTTAAATAGAAAGGTGGGGCAACTAGAGGGCATGGGTGGAAGCTGGAGTGGGGAGATTCAGGAGAGAAAGGAGGAGGTGCTACTTTACTGAGAGGGTGATGGAGCCATGGAATGCGCTGCCCAGGGGGCTGGTGGAGGCAGAGATTGTGGAGGGGTTCAAGAGGTGGTGGGACAGGTACAGGGGAAGGGTTCTGGATGCAAAGTCCTGTGCAGTGGGAATATCCAGGACTGGGAAGGGAGAAGCCAGAGAGGATGAGGGGGGCAGCAAGATCAGCTCCCAGGGTGGGGGTTGACCAAATGAGCAGACACAAAAGACAGTTTGGCCTATTCTGCTGGCATTTTAGTATGTTAGTATTATGGAGTGATAGGAGTTCAGGCCTTATGTATACATGGTGGCACAGGGCCCAGAGGGCCCTGTGCTCCAACATGCAGATACGGAGAGAATTATAGAGTGATGGAAGCACAGGGCCCCCACAGGGAAATAAGGATACAATTAAAATCTCTGCAAAGTTATGGATGGTTGGAAGTGCAGGGGGCACTGCACTCCCACAACCAAATAAGCCTATGATTATACTTTCAGAAAAAGAAAGGAAATGCTCTGCAAAAAATGTTAATATACCATTAGAGTTAATGTGACGAAAGTAGGGAAATGTGGTCTTAGAGTTCCAAACCCTAAGACCCCATCCTCACCTTTGGTTTCCAAACATAACACCCCACCACCACCCTCATGCAGGAACAGGCATCGGGTGTGTGCCTTGGGGTTGTGAACGCTAATGCTCACCCCATTCTCCTATACCGTACTCATCTCAGCTTACTTACTCATGAAATGTGGTTAGCGTTAGGGTTCTGAAAATGTTATTAAAGGAAGTACTGGCACATGAGAGGTGATGAGGCAAGGTTTAAGAGATGATGGGTGAGCAGTAATCCAGGAGGGGTAGAAGTGTGCCCTGCCAGATAGCCAGATGCATGTCAGGGGTCATGGGGTGCCTAAGGTGGAAGCAGACACCCAGCTCTGGCTAGCACTTTTCACCGCTAGCCCAAAATGTTCTTTGAAAGTAAGTAAGGGGTCAAGGGTGATCCCCAGGTATTTGAAGGTGGTGAAATGTTCAAGGGGGGGCTCCATCCAGGGCTAGGATGCAGAGTGAGTTAGTTTGCCCAGCAGAGCAATTAGGGAGCCTAGGCTTAGACCCAAATAGCATGATCTTGTTTTTTTGCATTGATAAGTAGTCTGCTTGATGCGAACAAGTTATGAATGGATTCAAAATCCTTGGAAAGGGATACATTTGGTGGGCTTTTTTCACTCCTGAATATAATAAGGTTGTCCACATACATAATCTTAAAGCAGCCTGAGCTGTCTTCAAGTAGTTGGTTGACAAAAAGGAAGAAAAGGATAGATCCTAGTATGGACTCTTGTGGAACGGCACTATGCACCTCTAATGGGCTAGATATGCCCCTCCCCCCACTGCAGATGCTTTGGGATCTCTTAGCGAGGTAATTCCTAAACCATTCCACGGTACCCATTAAAAAGCCATATGAGTTGAGTTTGCTTAAGAGAAAGTCATGATCTACTAGGTCAAAAGCCTTAGAGAGACAAAGATTGCCCAGTGAACTAACTTTCATCTGCTTGCCTAAGTATGTGGTCTGTGAAGCAAGCCAGTGCAATGGTAGTGCTGAAGCCCTTGCAAAAATCATGCTGGTCAGAAGATAGAAGGCAGTATTTTGAGATCAGAAATTAGCAAAAAGACAAATTTTTAATGGATCTTGCTCAGTTGAGACAGAATGGATACTGGCCTATAGTTATCCATGAGTTTAGAGTCACCTGACTTAAGTAGGGTAACTGCTCGATCCTGTTTCCAAAGTAGGGGGATAGTGAGGTTGAAAGAGACAGGTTAAAAAAGATAGCATGGGATTTGGCAATAAGATCAGCAGACAAGCTGAGGAACTGAAGGCAGAGACTATCACTTCCAGCACTGCCAGAGTTGAGGAGAGCCCAGAGGAGACGTTGGACCTCCATGGAGGAAGTAGCTTTAAAGTGGAAGGGAAGACAGCCAATCACCCAAGATCCCTCACTCCCAACAATAAGGGTAGCAAGCCTGGGTGGAAATTTAGCAAGGTATGCTTCTAGATTAGAGAACTTGTGATTCAAGGCTTCAGCAACTTTTGATGGCTCAGTTAAGAGTCCTGCATCAGTGCACAGGTTAATGGTGATTTGCTTGTGGCCAGATTTAGTAAGGGAGTTAACTGAGGTACAGAACTTACAAGGGTCACCAGATTATGGTTTGCTGATTTTTAATTAGATTTTGAGGAGTTTCAACTCCTGCTTACACAGGTTCTGGAGTCTACAGTAATTATTCCAGTCGGCAGGGGATGGAGAGGATTTAAATGTTACCCATAAGGTATCCCACTGTTTCATTCTGGCCAGAAGCTCTTTGGTGAGAGTTCCCTCCACTGACTCAATGGGTAGTAACTGGAAAGTGCTTGTCTTGTGTGAAAGACAGGGTAGCAGTGAGAAATCCTATGGCTGAATCTACATCAGTTAGCAAGTGGAGAGTGGACCAGTTAGCCACCAAAATATCAGAATGAAGTTTGTCCACATTATATTTGTAGGGTCCCTAAAGGATATGAGTTTGGGTAGGGGATGAGAGCTATGACAAGACAACATACAGAAGGTGGGGGAGTGGTCACTGACAGAGTGGACAGCACCCCGACTGATAGGGCCATGTTCACCCAGTTTGTTAGGATCCAGTCAAGGAGAGAGTGATTGGGGGATTTAGGACTGAGCTGTGTGGGGGAGGAGATAATTTGTGAGAGGTTCAGTTGCTTAAGCAGCTCAGCATACTAAAGCTGCTGGTTGTTAAGTCAGTTGAGGTTGAAATCACCAACCATTATAATGCCCCTCAAAGGAGAAAGGTATTGCATATATATGTATACAATATATCTACAGGGACAATCCCATGAGGCAACTTCAGATATGTATGTTATTTGCTGTGAGATGTTGGTGTTACTGCACAGTGGCAATGACACCAACATTTCACATGAAATAACATACATATTTGAAGCTACCTCATGAGATATCTATTGTATACCCTTGGAATCCCCCTTTTTTGTGTGTCAATTACAGGTAAAAAATGTGCTGTATAGTGTGAAATAAAAACTGCCAGCATTGATAGGTTGTGATTATTATTTTAACTACCTTCTCTGTGATGGGTACTCAACATTGGTAATCCGCATTCTGGCTTAAAATATTTCTACAATTTTGTTTGTTTTCATTCACAATTTGCTTTTTAACTGAAAGTATAAAATATCATTGTAACCCTGGAGATTTTAGTTTTTCCATTGTTGTTAACAGCACCGCCGTCTGTATTTGGACCAGCATGCCACTCACCAGCCCATTGATTTGAAGTACTTATTACTCATTTGTTTCAGGATCACCCTCAACAGTTTCTGGAGTCAGTGTTACCCTTAAAGGTGATGCTGAACTGGGTTTCATGTCATAACAGTGATTGCAAAATAGTGATCACTGTTATGGCGAGTGTTTATCACTGAAAAGCAAATTGGTGATATATACATGCTGACTAAAAGATTTCTGTCAAGTAAACTGAGTGTTTATGTGGGAGGGGGCTGTTCCCCCCCTTGTGGTGGGTGAATTAAGGATTACCAACTCCAGGGGGTTACATGTCAGGGAGTGGCACAACACTCCAAAATTAATAAAAACAAACACTGCAGCAACAGCAAAATGTTCTCCTCCCAGTCCCGAACCCAGTACCTGCTGCACCACAGCTAGCCACCCTCACCACCACACCACAAGGCTAGCTCAGCTACAGCAAGGCACACTACCCCAGACAAACCCTCTTCTCTATCCCACCCCTTTCCCACCCTATCCTTCCCCTTCCAGTTGCCCTCATCTACAGTTGTGGTCACATAGGATCGCTACCCTTACAGGGTAGCCCAACAAGCTAGTGCTGTAAAAGAATCACTGTTTTGACAGTCACTCATTTACAGTCGCTATTATCTCTGGATACCGCTGAACTGTCAGTGAGATTTTCTGTGACGGTTTCAATATATGCAGATTTGCTAGTTTCACTCCTCAGAGCTGTGCTATCCTCCATTGCTACTGTAAAGCTGTATTTCAGTGCAATTAAGTAATAAGGCATGACCAAGGGTTAGATTAACAGTCTGTTAATCACCCCTTGGGGTGTAATGTGGCATGAGGTGCAGCTGAGTGTCATATTGTATTTATTTATTTTATTTAGTTTTTGTTGACCAGGTAAGTGCACTAGACAAATCCTGCATATTTTCAGGTATGACCTAGGGAAGGGGGATATAGATGAATGCCAACTGACCTTGAACCAGAGTAAGCTGTTGGTGGTATTTTTAGTGAATGAGGGAAATTTGGCCAGGACACCGGGGAAATTCCCCTACTCTGTCGGTAGGGGGAGATGCTGTCCTAGCCTGGATAGTCACTGTGTCCCTGATGTCGAGGAGAGAGGAGCTTTGTGAGATAGGGGAGCAGGTCTCCTCCCTGTCCTCGATTCTACCGGAGGCCCAAACTGAGGATGTGGATTTTTCACCGAAAATGTCTGATCCTATTGCTGCTATTGTTTTGCTGTCAGCTACTATGGCTGTGAAGGACGGTTCTTTGGTTGCTCCCTACACGGGAGCCTGTACTATGGATGGCACACAGGGTTTAAATTTGGGAGGAGACGTGGTGCTATTGGAAAATGGACTGTTTTAATGCACCTTCTGGTGTTACAGAGGGAGCGTGTGTTGGTGTCCCCAACGCGACTGAGGTGTTACCCGGATGTGTGGATCAGGAGGACGCTGGTGCCACGATGAAATCTCTTCATGTGGCGAGCAGTGAGGTCTCTCTACAGGATTCTTTGCTCTCCTGAGGAAGTTTGCCAGGTAAGACTTTGGGTCTCGCAAAACAGAAAATGTTTCCCTCGCATTCTTCTGTGCATGTATTAGAACAAGACCGACTGCCAGAACAGGCTTTACAGACCGCCGGCTGGGTATACACTCAGGTAGGCTGGTCTCCTGATCCTACAGATCATACAGTTGTTGAGCATTCAGCTATGTAGTTCTCTGGTTCCGGGGCATTGCTTTTGGAGACTGATACCCATCCTTTGGATGTTGTACAGAATGTTGGGCCTGCTTCCCCTGTGCTGAATTCCAATTTGTATTTACTGCCTACTTCTGCTGTGCCTTTGTTGCCTGATGCTGTTCGCTCTGATCTTGTTCTACCTGTTCTGATTCCTGGTACTGGGGCACAGGTAAGGGATGGCGCTGATACTGTTGGTTTTGCTCATGCCCTACATTTTCCTACCTCCTCACCTACTACGGATACTCTACCCGTAGGGTTTGGCCCTGCACTTTTACAGGATCCCAATAAACAGAAGTTGTTTAAGCCTATATTGCGGATGGCTGATCTGTTTACATCCTCCACTAAGGAGCCTGCCCCATGGAGGAATGCTATTAGACGTATGTATAAAAAGGGTCTAGCTGTTCCTCCAGACCATGTTTATGTTGGAAGGAAATTGCTGAAAGATTTGTTAAAGTTCTATGCTTCTGAGGTATTTGCTGTGATTCACACAGATGAGAGCAATTATGATATTAGTTTTAAGATGGTGGAAGCACTGGATAGATTCTGGATTAAGTATAATACTTTGAAGGATTCTCCTTTGTGGGCACCCTTTCTAGCAATTCCTATCACTAAACCTGCTGTTCGGACAATTACTGTTCTGTTTAAAAATGAAGGAGTGAACATCTCTGATATCCTATATTGGCTTAAGAAACATTGTGAGGTACTTGAACGTCCTGTGCCCATAATTGACTCTGAGCAATTTTGGACTGGGGTGAAAATAAAATGTAAATTGTTCACGACTAACAGTGGTATTGCCCAGCTTCCTGGTTGTTTCTTTTTGGGGGAAAGATAGGAGCTCGTTGTTCTACCCTGGGCAGCCGAAGTCTTGCCACAAGTGTGGCTCACGTCTTCACTTGAGTAATGCTTGCGATATCCCTAAATGTACTCATTGTTTGGAGATGGGTCATTTTTTGACTACCTGTAAGAACCTCTTTTGTTGTAATCTTTGTGAGGAAATAGGTCATTCTTATATTAAGTGTCCCTGGGCTTCTCATAATTCTGGGAATTGTCCATCCCAAGAAGCACTGATTACACAAGGCTCAGAAACAGGGTTGTGCTCAGGCTTCAGAGAAGCATATGCAGACCATTTTGCAGACACAGCTTACTGTTTCTCCTGACCCTACTCTCCTTGGCGAAGTGACATCTCCAGTTGAACTCTCTATTGTTGAGGACATTATGATATCTGATCCTCCTGTTGGTGATAATCAGCAGATATCTCTGGATAGTTCTGTTTTGTCCCCTTCAGAACCACAGGAACCTATGGTGCAGCCTATTTCTCCTGTGGACGTTCCAGGGGTTGAGGCACCCAATAATTCTTTGGATATGGAGGATGTGTCTTCTAAGATAGTACGGGACTCGAGTGGTGGTCAATCACTACTGGGGCCATCCTCTATGCCCCCCGATGCCACTGTCTGAGACTCCTTTTCAAGCTGTTGCTTATACGAAGAGATCCAGGGAGAAAATTGGACTCCCTCTAGAGCCTAAGGTCAAAGAGAAGAAAACCTCATCTAAATCAGGACTTATTTATGGTCTAATAAATATGCCCCTTTGCTACTTGATGCTGTGTCTTCTTTGTCTGGGATGAGGATTCAGGATCTGATACCTCCTTAGTTATGTCCTCCAGGGGCACTTCTTCAGATGTGGATGAGGGGTGTTCAAGGAGGAAACGATGAATGACTAGATCCCAACGTTGAGTCTGTCTCCACTAATTCTTGACTCATGGCTTCCTTCTGTGTTATTACACTGAATGTTAACAGCATTAAGTCTGAAATCCTGAGGGATGTGGTTTTTCATGACTTGCAATGTTTACACCATGATATTGTTTTTCTGCAGGATACCCGGATTAAAACCTTCTGGGAAATTGCTAACTGTACATGGTGTCAAGGGGTCTCCTTTTGGTCACAAGGCCCAGAAAAAGGTGATGGTTTGGGTATTTTGTTTTCAAATGTAGATTTGAAGGTTACTAGACTGATTGGTCTGGAAACTGGCAGGGCCCTTATATTAGATGTGTCATATAGGCGGCATAGGTTATGACTTATAAATATTTATGCACCTCAAGGGAAAGCTTTATGGGTTGCTCTTTTTCATAAAATTCTACCCTTTTTGTGTACTATTCGGATGATTATCTGGGGGGGGATTTCAATTGTAGTATACAGAGGGAAGACAGGGGTTTATGTACTGATAAAATGTTCTGTGATTCCAATGCATTGAAAGATGTTCTTGTTGCTGCCAAATTGAGGGATGCCTATCGTGCTTTTTATGGTTCAGGGGGTTTCACATTTTGTAAGGGTTCACAAAAAACAAGGATTGATTATTTTTGGGTTTCACAATTTGTGGAGCTTCTAGGATCAGCTGTTATAGATTTGGCCTGTTCTGACCATTCTTCTGTTTCTGCTGAATGTTGTTGGAATCCAGAACAGGTACATGATAAACCTGCTTGGAAGTTTAATGTTTCTTTATTAAATAATGCTGAGAAGGTGTCTGGTTTTAAGACTTTATGGATTGCACGATTGTCGGTTCAATGTCTGTATGATTCTTTACAAGAGTGGTGGTTAGACACCAAACAAGATGTAAAAACCTTTTTTCAATACTGGGCTGGGAAATGGAATAGGGATGCTTATTTTACTTACTTGCAATATCGAAAACAGTTGCATAGATTGCTTTCTTTGGCAGATATCTCTGGACAAGATTTTAGTTCACATATACACCATATTAAGCAAGCTATGTACAGTTTTCAGTATGATAGAGCCAAGTCTTTATGACAGGAATTACAGTTCGGCACTGCCATTAAAAAGCAGACTTTTGAGTCTTTAAATGATAGTCAAAACATGAATCATATGAAGCATATTTCGGAATTAAAAGATAAGCATGGAGTGCTGCATACTGCTAAAGATTCTCTGTTAGAGATTATACATCTATATCTTACAGAAACTTTTGGTACCACACCAGTTACCTGTCATACTGAACGCTTTGTCTCTTCTTTGGAGAAAAAATGTCTTTCTAAGCAGTTGGGTGATCAGTTGGTTGGTTTGATTACTGCAGATGAAGTTAGAACTGCCATTAAGACATCTAAGGCTAATGTTGCTCCAGGACTGGATGGTATTCCAGCAGAGTTTTAAAAGTTTTTTTATGATATTTTATGTACAAATTTAGCTGCCCTGTTTAATGAGTTATTGCATTCTGCAGATCTTTCTGTTGATTTTGTAGAAGCGGAGTTAGTTCTTTTATTTCAAAAGGGGATAGATCCCAATTGGTGAACTGGAGACCGATTTGTTTATTGAATTCGGATCTGAAATTGTTAAGTAAGATATTATCCACTCGTTTGGCCAAGTGTGCTAAATTTGTGATTAGTCCTGCTCAAGGTTGTGTGGGCCCAAAAGGGGGTATACAGGACAACTTGATTTTTTTGAGAGAATTGTTTAATAGGGATTCTGTACGGGAGGACCCTAGTTTTATTTTAAGCCTCGATCAAAAGAAAGCTTTTGATTCTATTTGCAGAATTATTTATTTTTGGTATTACAGCAGTATGGTATTTCTTCAGTGTATATTTCATGGATTCAGTCCTTGTATAGATCTGGTTCTATTATACCACGGGTGAATGGGCAGCGGGGTGCTAGGGTGTTGGTTCACCATGGGGTTAGACAGGGATGCCCAATGAGTCCACTGCTCTATGTTTTTGGTATTGATCCTTTGATACAAACTGTTAACAGGGATCCAAGTTTGATGGGCGTAAGTTTGTCAGCTTCATTACCTTTGCTTAAAATTCTGGCTTATGCAGATGATGTGGTGTTAATTGTTAATGCCAGAACTAATGAACATGTAGTACAGGATAGGATACAGGACTTTTCAGATGCCTCTGGATTTTGTATTAATGTTGATAAATGTATTGGGTATCAATTGGGGGGAGATCGTTTGCTCTATGGGCAGTTTGTGGGGATTAGTCTGTCTAGGGATTCCATTAGGATATTGGGTTTACAGTTTGGGGCTGAGGATGCTGCTTTTCTTAATTGGGATCTGAAATTATGGAAGGCAAAACAGGTTTTGGCTAGATGGGTTCATAATACCCTTTCAAAACACAAACTGAGTTTTTTGATCAAGTCCTTACTTGTTCTGATTTTGTTGTATGTTATTTATATTTATCCCCCTCCTAAAGCTCTTCACACTAGATTGTTTAGTTTATTTTTCAGGACATTGTGGGGGAGCAGATTGAATCCCATAACAAGGAATGTGACATATCAAAGCCTGAAGGAGGGTGGGGTAGGAATGGTTCCTTCAAACAAAAAACAGAATGGAGAAAAAAAATAAAACCAAACTCTTTTTTCATATGAAGGCATCTTTTTTACGGGAGTTATGTCATTCATACAAAAAAGATGCCTTCATGAGAAAAAGAATACGAAAATAAAACTAAATCCAAATTTTTTTTTTCATATGAACGACACAACCTTATGAAAAAGATCCTTTCATACGAAAAAATAATTTGAACTTAGTTTTTTTTTCACATTTCACCTTTAATGAGCCATAACTCCATCAATATATGCAGTTATGGGATGATATATCAAAAATAAAGGTCTTAATGAGTACTACAACACTAACACATAACACCCACCCCAATAAAAATGTAGGGGCCATATAAAAAAAAAAAACATAAAAATTACAATCCCATAGGATAACATTGCAACTTTGACAAGCTGTAACTCTGTCAATCATTGGAGTACACAGACAATGTATATATTAATAGAAAGGTCTTAATGACTAGTACGTTTTGCAGACAACTTTTTCCATGATGGTAGTGACTTGAAATTATTAGGGTAGCTAGCCTTACTGCCATGGATGTACTTTTCAGTTGTTAATAGGTGTGGAATTCTGCCAGTGTGACAAATGAAAATATGAAACTTTCACATTTTATATCTTGGAAACAGTATGGTATTTTACATTGAAGTTTGGAGCGTGTTGAGAGGATGTGCTGTCCATGTGAATTATGGTGTTTAGGTGTTGGAAAATTCATTTGCTGCATCCATATTGCGTGATGCACTTTATGTTTGCGTATAGCGTTTTGCATTGTGGTACTGGCTTAAAATTTATAGGATGCCTAGCATTACTGCCATGGAGGTAATTTGTAGTGGTTAGGTGTCTGACATGTAAACAGGTGTTGAATTATGCCACTCTGATGACTGATACTTTGCTTTCTTTTAAGGTGGTGGGCCCCACACTCTGACCCATATACACTGCCAGCAATACATATGATATTCAGTACTTGTACTCTTATCTTAGGCAGAAATCTGCAGGTTGGTGGAATCATGGGGCCCAAAGGGCCCACAATCCCACCAACTTCTGCAACTTTCTACTTTTCTATTGTTTCTCAAAAAGTAAGGAAATTCTATGCAAAAAAAAAACAACTTCATAAATGCATCATTTAGGGTTAAAACACAAAAAGTCAGGAAATGAGACCTTTAGGGTTGCCCCATCTCCCCTTCGTGGACCGGCCCATCATCCCAAAATTGACAGCTGATGGGGTGTGTCATTGGGGTTGTGAGGCCTAAATGTCTCCCCATTCTTCTTTACTGTGGCTTGTAAATATGTTTACAGATGGAATGGGGTGACATTTAGGCCTCACAACCCCAGTGACAGACCCTGTCAGCTGTCAATCTCAGGATGATGGGCGGGTCCACGAGGATGCAGGGGATGGGGCAACCCTAAAGGTCTCATTTTCTGACTTTTTGTGTTCTAACCCTAAATGATGCATTAACAAAGTTTTTCTGCATAGAATATATATATGTGTATATACACACACACACACATGCACACACACACACACACACACACACACACACACGCACACGTATATATAGTTTGTCGTTTTAGTAGTTTCAAAACTTTGAAAGCATTGGTCTTAGTAATGCATTTAGAAATACATTTTTTTAATTGTCTTTACAGTTTAACATGCAGTTCCATGTGAGGGCACTTTCTTGGGGGGGCTTCAAATTATTTTAATCATAGGCACAGTACTTGGTAAACAAAACCCTTTGATGATAAAGTGTATTTTTCCTTTTCAGTTTGAGAAGTATGTATTATATATAAGTGTAGCAGTGTTGTAAATGGGACTGGGGAATGAATAATAGTTAAGTGTCTAGAATTCTTTTCTAATATAATTGAGTTTATATGTGGCAAGTAGGTAGGGAATAGTGTTTTGAATGTGGCAGTAGGACAGATTTGTTAGGATAAATATATGCTGTCTTGCAAATAAGAAAAAAAATTGTAAGGGATACATTTTGCAAAACAGTGATATATGTGTGTGTGTATGTATATATATATATATATATATATATATATATATATATATATATATATATATATATCATAGGGGTTTCTTTCATGTTTTGTTGGAAGAAATAGCTATGGCTCAGTGTGTACTATCAGTAAAAGGAGAGAAGAAAACATTGAACAAGAAAACAATTGGTGATTTTAATAGCTATTCTGATCAGAGCTGACATTAAAAAAATCTCAATTGTATTTTTTATTTTATTTTATCAGGGACACTAGAAACAGGATGTTAACACATCAGTGAGCACTGATGCCATTTGTCTGTGTTAGGGAAGTTGTGGGTGGAGTTGCCTTGCACATGTTAAAATACACCAGCTGCAATTAACAACTACTTGTAGAAGCAAAGGGCTGGGTGTTTTTTTTTTCCTACTTTCTTTTCACGGATATTATAAACTGAGCCAGAAAAAAAGTAAGACTGAACAGATTAGAGCTGACATTAAAATATGTGATGTTCCTAAGGTCTGTTGCATGCACTATGCTTTCATTTTCATGGAAGGGGCATGAAGTGGATCTATCATGTTGGAACAACTGACTATCAAAGCTGCCTGGGCAAGTAATTAAGGACTGCCAGAAAATGACAGAAAATGCACCTAGGCATATCACCCCCCCAAACATGCACACACATAGACATCATGATTTTTTTTTAACTCTAAGCATGTCAATATTTGGCTCTTACAGTATGGACAAGTTGGGAATAAAAATAAAATAGAAAAAAAGGATCAAGCAGGTGCCTTTTCCTTTGTCAGATACATGCAAACAGAAGGTCACAAATCCTGTATGACAAGTTCATTATATGGATGTTTTCCATGTAAAACAGAAATTTTGTTAATGTCATGTCTGTAGCATCATTTGTAGTCAGTAAACTATTATTTACATAGGTACTGTAAATGGCAGGGTTTAATTCAGAAATCCAGTCTTGATAAATTTGTTTTTTACAGTTCTGTAAGATTTATGTCTTTCTGATGTAAGAGTGCATAGCATAGAAATGAAAGGGTTTCTGTAATTGATTGTTGTTTGCATGAGAAGTGGGTGTGACAGTGGCATGCAAGAGTGAAGTCTAAATTGTTTCTTGGCCTTTCTGGGATCTAAAGTTTAACACTATTGTGTGAAGAGAATAAAGTCTTGTGTTTTTTGCATTTGAATAGATTTAGTGCTTTGAAGTTAAAAGATATACATAGATATGCATAATAGTGTCATGGGCACCTGAAAAGGAAGAAAATACTACTAAAATAAATGCTATTCTGATATTTTATTTATTTATGTGTCAGATTTTAAGTGTAGTTTTGCCTAGGTTACAGACACATAAGCTATAAATAAGGATGGATGCACTAGTCAAAGCTTGTGGCAGCAAAATAAAGCAAGAACAATAATATATTGTGTTTTTTTTCTTTCAGTTTTTTAACCAGGAGTGGCACACTAAGCTGAAAGCTTGTTTACAGGAGCAACCTGGGAGCACATGGAGGTTAAATGACTTGCTCAGGGTCACCCAGTATGCAAGCGAGGGCTGTGCAATTCAAACCCAGATCTCCAGATTTGCAGTTAAGAGCCTTAAACCACTGTACTACACTTCCTCCCTAATTATGGCAGTCATCTGTTTTATGGTTCATATTGTTGGTGTAGTAAGCATACCAACATACTAACATACAAAAATGCCAGCAGAATAGGCCTAGTGGGCTTTCATGTCTGCTAATTTGGTCAGTCCCCACCCTGGGAGCTGACCTTGCTGCCCCCCCACCCTCTTGGGCTTCTCCCTTCCCAGTCCAGGGTATTCCCACTTCATTGGACTTTGCTTCCACAACCCTTCCCCTGTACCTGTCCCATCCCCTCTTGAACCCCTCCACAGTCTCTGCCTCCAGCAACCCCCCGGGCAGCACATTCCATGGTTCTACCACCCTCTCAGTGAAGTGGCACCTCCTCCTTTCTCCCCCTGAGTCTTCCCCCTCCAGCTTCCACCCATGCCCTCTAGTTGCCCCTCCTTCCTTCAGAGCACCATTACTGCACCTCCCCTATTTACCTGCTTCATGTACTTGAAGACCTCTATCATGTCCCTCCGTCTCTTCTCTCTTCCAGTGTGTACATATTTAGCTCTTCGAGCCTCTCCCCATAGGTCCTTTCCCCCAAGCCCCAGACCATTTTGGTTGCCTTCCTCTGGACTCTGTCCAGGAGTTCAATGTCCCTCTTTAAGTGTGGCCTCCAAAACTGCATGCAGTACTCGAGGTGTGCCCTCACCAAGCAGTGTTATACAGAGGCAGTATCACTTCCCTCCTTCAGGAGAGATCCCCCTAGCAATGCATCCCAGCATTGTGTTGGCCTTGGCCGCTGCCCTCCTACAAATCTCTGAGTTGTTCATCTTGACATCCACCACCACCCCCAGGTCCCTCTCAGCCATACAGCCATAGCAGCAGTACATTGCATAGCAGATATAAAATGTCAATAAGCAGGTCATGCAACAGATGTGCTGAGCAGTTACTGAAGCAAGAAATGTACAGCTGTCATTTTTTACATCCTGTTCAAAATGTGTTTTTGCACCTGTGGTGCCAAATAACACCGTCGCTGTGCAAAATCTCCTTTTGGCTAATGAACTGATAGTGTCACTGTTCATGCAGTGGGGTCACAAAAAGCCCATGCTGAAAACTTGGAGTGAAAATACCAAGAAACACCCAGGGCATTAGGGTTTCTGACCATAACACCCTGCACTGTAGGGACTAACAGGCATCAGGGGTGTGACTTGCGATTGTCAACAGTAATGCTCATACCATTCCACCCCATCCCCACCCTGCAGCCAGTGACAGATATCGAGGTGTGCCTTTGACTCTTCAGCCCCAAAGCTCACTCCATCCTCATATACGGTACCCATTTCAACGTATTTCCTTATGGAATGGGGTGAGTGTAAAGTTTGAAACCCCCCAAGGCACACATTGACTCTTGTCTGTGTCTACAGGGTAGAGTGAGGTGAAATGGTGTGAGCATTATGGGCAACGACCCAAAGGCACACCCCAATGCCTGTCCATGTCTGTGGGGTGGGGGTGGGGGTGGTGTCACTTCAGTACTTCACTGCCATTCCTATTCTGCCTGTCTGTCTGTGTTTCTCACTCTCTATCTATATATCTATGTAATTATCTATCTTTTTATTAATTGCATGTATCACTATTTTTACCTATTTCTAAAACAAACCTGCATATCACATTGCCTGCACTCTGAGCACATACTTATGAAACTGTGCAGATTTGTACTCCACTTCTGCGTAGACCACACACTTTCCTAATATTCCCATTATCACAAGCATAACTACCTTGCCCTTATCAAAAGCGACCCCCTCTGAAAGTTAATATCACATTTTCTCTAACAGTCCATCATCATTACACCTTTCCTGACATCAACACATTGCTTAAATATAACTTACATCACCTCATGGACAAAACCCTGTTCCTCTTAAAAAACAAACAAACAAAAAAAACAACTGTGTAAATAATCCCAAGGCTGAACATATGCCAGCCATTACGTTTTCATGTACTGCCACCTTCTGTACCATCATGGGGATTTGCAAATGTTTCCCTTGATGCTTTGCATTATTGGGATATGTGCAATTGTGTTTTCTTTAAAATTTGGCTGTCTGGCCAATATCATCCGGGATAACACTGATGTCAGTGGCATTTGCGCTGGGATTCTTTTGTAAGCTTCCTATTCCTTCCATTAAAATGTACACCTCCATATATTTTCCTAATAATGTGTATGCCTTCCTTAGAACAGAAACTAAAACAAATCTTACTACTTACAAATTATTGTGTTGTTTCTCCATACCTCCTTAACAATTCCATACAATTTCACTAACTTCATTATGCAGCCGTGGTGGATCTGACCAGAATTTGTTTATTACTGAGGTAATCTGCATGAAAACAAGTTATGTGCTCCCGAACAATTCATCTACTTCTAATGCTTTCTCTCTACCTGAGGTCATAATGCACTGCTTGTGACATCACAGTTTCTCTCATGGCAATGACTTGAAGTGGGGAGTAAGCTACAGAGGCAAATGAACTCTAAGGGATTCTACAGGCTAAAGATCATATATTCATGAACATTTAATCAGTAATTCATAATGGAAAGAGACATATATAGGCTATATATGGAATGCAAACTGAATTGTACCTAATTAATGTTTTTCTTTTTTTTAAACTCAGATTTATTCAGAATAAAATAAATAAACAGTTGTATACAATAATCGGCTGCAACATTTGGCCTATATACTGTGCTATGCATTCTTTATCATATTCCTATAAAACCTCCTTAAGCACATCTTGTCAGGTTAACATTGATTCAGTTTATATAATGATGTATGCAACCTTTTTGTCAATCTGTTAATTAACAACTCTATCAATCAGTATAATAAACTTATATTCCTTATTCATTTCATATCCAGATGTTTGATGATTGTTCTGGAACAAACTAACTAATAAACCAACTAACATTACTTTTTCTTTTGTGTGTCTTATTTGGCTAATCTTATAGCCATGGAACTCATCAATAATAAAATATTTGACTGCATCAAGTTTGTCTGTGTGTCTGCTTACCTTATGATTCATTGAAAAGTTGTCAAAAGGTAGAAAGGAAAAGGATAAAAAGGAAAGAGGTTACTTGGAGTGACAGGGCAACCTGAAAATGGAGAAAATACCATACCAGACCCATAAAGAGGTTATGTAGAAAGGCGGATGGTGGAGAGTCCTGGTCCTCACCTCCGGGTTTGCATGGCATCAGTAGAGGCAAGGAACCACTTCATTACCTGCTTTTCTGTTCCTATAAAACAAGAGGAGGAGGAGGAGGAGGAGGAGGAGGAGGAGGAGAGCAGTGAGCCATTGTCATATCTCATGCATCAGGGGCCTTCCCCCTGGGGATCTGCCTGAGCCTATAGGCCTGTCTGGGCATTATACAAGCTGCCCCAACCCCTCCACCATTCAATATACTTCTCTTGTTGAAGACATAACCTGGCTGCTATGTGTTCCGTGTCTTGTATTTTTGTAATTCGGGTCACCCATTCTGTTTGTGTGGGAATCTGAGTCATGAGCCAATGTGAGGTAATATATTTTAGCTCCATGGGTAAAAGCACCCCTGTTATTTCTTGTGTTTTCTGTTGGATCATAGTCCAGAATGGTATAGTCTTTGAGCATTGTCAGAAGATGTGGGAGTGTGTGCCCCAGGCACCACACTGTCTCCAGCATCTGTCTATGTTTGTGGGTAGGACATTTCTGGTGATGGAGGGTGTGATGAAGAAGTGGGTCATGACCTTCCAGTAAAATTCTCTCCACTGGGGGGAGTCTGTGACTTTCCAGTACTTCTTTAATCTTTGCTCCCACTCGGCCCAGTTATCTCTATCTCTGCTTCTCTCTCCCATGTTTCCTTTATTTTTAATAATAGTGTATTACAATATGCTTTTTGTAGTAATGTGTACAGGCCGTTGATATGTCTTTGTGGCCCTGCAGTCAGACCACCCAATATATGTACTCCTCCCAGTCAGTGAATGGCCTGGTGAGCTTCGTCAGGTTTCCTGGGGCACGATGAAGAGTCTTAATTGCATGTATCTTAGGAATTCTGAATTGTCCCATCCAAATTTCTCCTTCACTCTGGAATATGTAATACTTTGGTTATTTTCAATAAACTGTGTAAATCTAGTGATTTCTGCTCTCTACCATCTGACATATCTACTATCTAGTCTGGGTGGTATAAAGTCAGCCTCGTATCTAATAGGGGACCTAGGTCCCAGGTCCAGTGGGGTTTTTGTGATGCATCGGATCTTTTGGATCATCCTTCAGCTATGTAGGATCCATTTTTTTTATGGTGTTGGTTACCTCTGGGAGTGTGGTGGTAAGGGCCAGGGTAAAAAGAGGTTGCCCAGCCACTGCTGTGTCCTCTATATCATACCATCTAGAACTGGATCTCTGTCTTGCCAATGTGCAGACTGCCATCAATTGTGTGGCTAGATAGTATTTTTAAAGATCTGGGTAGGGCAGTCCCCCTTGCTTTCTTGGGAGTTGTAAGTGGTTCTAGGAGATTTGGGCACACTTCCCATTCCAGGTAAATTTCAGGAGCTGCTTGTTTATTTTATTCCAGTAGGTTTGGGGAATTATAATGGGCAGGGTTTGGAAGAGGAAAAGGAACCTAGGGAGGACATTCATTTTCACTATATTACTCCTACCTATTAAGGACAGTGGAAACAGTTTGTACCTCGCTAGGTCTGCGGTCACTGACTCGAAAAGCCTTTAATAGTTTAGCTGAAAAAGCTTAAGTAATTTAGTGGTATATGAATCCTCAGGTACTGAATTTCTCCCCTTGGGGCCCAAGTAAATGGGAAGTCATTTGAGAATCCCTTGGGTTTCATCCTAGATACCCCCATGGCTTCTGATTTAGTGTAATTTATTTTATAGCCTGAGATGTGCCCAAAGTGCTGTAGGTATTCCACTAGTTTGGGTACAGTCTGCTGTGGGTGACTAATAAAACAATATGGAATCATCTGCATATAGTGAAAACTTTTGCTCCACTCCCCTCACTGTGATCCCCCGCACCTTTTTATCTTGTCTGATTTTAACAGCTAATGGTTCTAGACAAATTACAAACAGTAGGGGTGACAGGGGGCAACCCTGTCTGGTTCCTCTAGATAAGTTAAAATATGGGGAGTTGATACCATTTACCCTGTTCAATGCTTGTGGGGTCTAGTACAGAGCTTTAATTATGTCTGTGAATTTGGAGCTGAATTGCAATTTTCCATTGTTTTGTACTTGAATTGCCAATTGACCCTGTCAAATGCCTTTTCCGTGTCCCTTGAGATAGCAGTCTGCAAGGGCTTAGCCAGCTTTGTGCTTTCTAGAATATTCAGAAACCTTTGTATATTGTTCTGACAGTATCTTCCAGATATGAACCCAGTCTGGTCTATATGAATAACTTTGTGGATGACAGTCTGTACCCTTTCAACTAGTTTCCCTGTGAACACCTTTAGGTCCACATTAAGGAGAGATATAGGCCTATATGAGCTGGGCTCCTCTGGATTCTTTCCTTGCTTTAGCAACACCAATATCTGTGCCAGTTTCCAAGATTCTGGTATCTTATCCCCTCTTTGAATGTCCCGCTACACCCAGAGAAGCACTGGTGCCAGCTGTTCTGTGAATGCCTTGTAAAATTCCGCAGGTACGCTGTCTAGCCCTGGGGATTTGCCTCCTTGAAGTTTTTGATTTTGGTAATACTTTTCTGCAGCCCTAGTTCCCTCTTCACCACTGTCGTCCCCTCCCGTCCTATACCTGGTCTCTCCAAGTTTTCAAAGAAGGTTTCTGCTCTTTGCTCAGAGGCCTGGACCCTCTCCTGAGAGTACAGGTTCTGATAAAAGTTCCCAATATATTGATAATTTCCCCTGGATTGCTAGTGGGGTGTCCCTGGTTTTGTGGGTTATTCAGGCATACTACTGCTCTGTTCCCTAGCTGTTGATTTAGTGTGTATGCCAAGGGATGCTTTGCTCTCTGGCCCTCTTTGTAATAATGTTGTTGGATATGTCAATAGCGTCCCTCTATTTTTGTCATCATTAGGGATAACAGTTCTTCCATTTTTTTCCTCAATTGCTCTTTAACTTCTGAATTGAGGGTTATTTTATGTTTAAATTGCAGGTCAGCCATAGAATTCTCCAACTGTTGCTGTTGTTTTTCCCTTTGCTTTTTCTGTTGTGAAGCATAGCTGATAATGACCTCTCTCAGAACTGCCTTTAGTGAATGCCATCTTATTGCATGTGACGTCCCCCCCTCTGGGTTTTCCTGGAGATAGTTCTTCATAGTGACCGTTATGAGGTTTTTAAAGTCTGGGACATTTAGTAAGCCCACATTCAACCTCCAATTGGAGTTGCAGGTGGAGGGTGTAATGGTGAGCCCCAGCAGTACAGGACAGTGGTCCGAGACTGAGCGTGGAAGAATAGTCTTCCACCACATGTATCCACTCCGTGGGTATAAAAAACATGTCTAGAGAGGTGTAACTATTGTGTCTGTTTGAATAATATGCATAATCTCTTGCCTTCCATTCAGATGCCTCCAAACCTCTGTGATGCTTAGTTCTGATGCTAGTCTCTTAAGCATTTTCCCCACCCTGTTGTCCCTTCTCACCACTCCCCCTCTGCTATCCTGGTTCTCCAAGATGATTGTGTTGAAATCCTCCCCCCCATAATGTATAAGGTGTTGGGGCCTGTGATCATGTCCAACAGCACCTTCTTCAAGAAAGACAAACATTCTCTTTATTTGTTAGAGGTATACATGCTCAGAAGCGTGCATTTAGTGTCCCTATAACTCTGTTGAAATCATACAAATCTGCCCACTGGGTCCGAATCCACATTCGTGACTTGTAGAGGGCAATCCCTTCTAACTAGAATTGCTGTGCCTCTTCTGTGTGGGTGTGTCATCCAGGACAATGCATATACCTCCGCAACCCATTTCCGTTTCAATTTTGCGTGCTTACTGGAGTTCAAATGTGTCTCCTGTAGCATCGCAATTGTAGTACCCAATTTGCCCAGCTCTTGTAATATTCTTGTTCTCTTAATTGGGCTACTAATGCCCTGAACATTACATGTGACTACTTTCAGGTCTGCCATTTAACCTTTTCTATAGGTGAGCTTTTGAAAGAAAATGTTCTGATGCACCCTCCTGTGCCTTCCTCCCCCAGCATGACACATATCTGCATATAAATGATCCTTAATTTGTGTAGAAGAGTCCCTCTAGTTCTAAGGTCATAAGTTAGTCTAAGCATTTCAAACAAAACTTCTAACCATAAACACTTTTCCCAACTGGGGAAAAACAGTTTAAATCCTGTCTTTGTGAGACTTCCATCTGTGGCACTTTGTCCTCCTTGCTACTGTAGATGTTCGGGACTGGTAACAGGTTTATAGAAAAATCAGTTATACTTCAGCACTGCTGGGGTTAAATCGTCACTGCCAGCAGTAGTTAGCGCTCATCCCTCTGGTTATGTAGTCTCTCTACTCTGAACCCTTCAAGAGTCTGATCAGTCTTTAGTTGAAATTTGTAGAACATGCTTTTAAGTTTCCCGTGCCTCCCCAGCCCCAATTATTTTGTTGATCATACAAACCTGTTAATACACATTTATTTCTGTTTAATTTTTGTAGCATTTCAACACTATATTTATTCCCCCCATTTTTCCCTGCTTTTTAAGACCCAAAGTGAGGAGAAAGGAGAAAAAAAGGGATTACAGTACTTTTGAACTGTCCCAGTAGCCATTAGACAACTGAAAAGGGCCTCTCCATCCCCCCTTCCCTTACTTAGAGGAGGGCCCCCATGTCAGCGGCTGCAAATCTCCAAACCCAGCTTCACTTTTCAGTCTCACAACAGCTAAGGAAAGGAACAAAAAAAAAAAAAAAGAAAATGCTTACTGTTGACAGTTTGTTTGTGAATCTTTTCATGGCGACTTCCCTGATTGTGCAGCCTCTTCATCCTCGGGCTGCAGACTCCGTGGGCTTTGTGCTCTTTGGGCTGGTTTCTGGAGAGCGAAGTGGGACATACCTGTTGCGATGTCTCCATGCCATCTGCTCCCAAGTGTTGTTCTCTGCCGGGTGGGGTGCATTCTTCCCAGGGCCTCTCGTCCACCATCTTTTCTTTAGTAACTCCTTAATTGGCAGGGTGTTGTCTAGGCTGGTCGGTGATACCCCCAGTGATTTGAGGTAGGGCTTGGCCTAGTACAAGTTTTCAAACAGTCTGGATCTTGTATCTGCTATGACATGGAGTTTAGCTGGGTACTCCGTTGGAACCTTTAGGCCTTTGATGCTCAATTCTTTCAGCACCAGCTAGAGTTGTTTACGCTGGCCCCTTAAAGTACAAATGCTTGTCCCCTAACATAATTTATCTCTTCTCTCATGCCTTTTTTAGGACCAGTTCTTTTATTATGTAGTCCAGAAAGGCCACAATGATGGATCGCGGTTGAGCCTGTGGATTGGGGGGGTTGGGGGTGCTGACAGGGCTCGATGAGCTTATATTATATTCAGCACGCAGTCCTGGCCCAGTTTCCATATTTCCCTTAGGAAGCTCTCCAAAAACTGCACCATGTTCCCAATTTCCATTTTCCTTGGAATTCCATGGATTCTGAGGTTTGTCCTCTGGTATCTGTTTTCCAAGATCTTCCCATTTTTGGTGGAGCAGCACCTCTCGATCATGGAGCTGCAGGATGGCCCCATTGTGCAGCTCTGTGGTGTCTGTCATGGTCATCTCGTGCATTTCTAGTTCTGCTATTTCTGATTCCTGTTGTTTGTTTGAACTTTTTTTGGTTCTCCTTTACATTACCTCCCCTAGGCATCTCAACTCTGAGAATAATCGCCAAGAGGTGATTGTGAACAGCTCCTCATCCCCTCCCTTGGACTCACTATCATCACGCCTGTCTGGAGATTCGGACCTACATGTGGAGGAGCAGCTCCTGCTCTGGCTCCGTGGTGACATGCCGGCTGCTTCACTTTTCTCTTTTTCCACCGCATATGCCTTCAACTTTTGTCAGGTAGCCATCATGACCTCCTCCAGTCTATTTGTGGTGAGTCCTTTCATCATGATTGGGGTGAAATTCGCTATTTGTATGATCGGGTCCTGGGATCTCTTTCACCACATGTCTGCACAACCTGGTGATGTCAACGGAAGCCATTATTATGTTTTTCAATGTTCTCCTTGAGGCATCAGTACTGTAGCTCTTTAATGTATGAATTCCATTTCTGGAGTTATAAAATAGCTTGCCTTACTTGTTTTTGTGTGGCTCTTTCCAGAAATTCATTATACATGTTGTTAAAAAAAATTTGAATAATGAACAATATTCTTCTTTGCTATAATGCTGTGCAATTAAGAATATTGCTCTCTATTTCTTAGAATAGTTTTTAAAGCATTTTTTTGCGCTAATACTTGCTCTAGCATCTGTTTTTTTTTTTTATAAAAGTACCACTTAATGGCATAGGACAATATTATTTAATATGCATAGTTACCATCTTGCACAGATACAGATTAATGAATATTGATGAAATATGGTAATGGTAATGTGTTGCTGATTTAAGACCAGCCATGGTCCTGGTAGTGCCACCTCCTGAGGAAGGCATGGAAGATGCTGATTGGGCACAAGGATGTTTGGCATCCATATTGAGTATTATTCCACACCAGCGGATGGATTGTCCTTTTTGCACTTTATAGTTACTAGTCAAAGATTGTTCTCTATGTGCTGATCAAGTTGATATTTGCATTAATAACCCATGGGTTATTACAGCATTCATGTGTACTGTCTTTCAAACAGCAGCGCTCCCTTACTGGTGCTCATTCTCCATGTGGGTGGGCTTTAGACTTCTGTAAACATGGCTGCTCCATCTCTCGCATACTGAGGAGCCATTGGCAGAGCCACCATCTGGTTGATCCTGCTGTTTGCCTGCATCAGAACATAATCACAGTACTAAGAGCTGCAGTGGGCCCATGACTGATTGGCTGTACAGGTAAGCGCGCGACCCCAACTTAAACTAAAAGTGAAAAATAAATAAACACATACAACAAAATGAAGAGAAAAAAGAAAATGCCAGTTTCTGCCAAGTGGGGGGGGGGAGCAGACAGACACAGTGTATGTGTCTGTGCATGTGTGTGATACATAGTCAAAGAACTCAGGCTGGAGAAAAATTGCTGACCAGCAATTATATAAAATATAAAAGACTGGAAAGTGTGTATTTGATAGTTTAATGCACACCCTCAGTGTGGGATGCTTTGATAAACCCCTCAAGCTTTATCCTCATGGTTTATGTAGCATCCCAAACCTTGGGTGTATATTAAATTATCATATCACACACTTCCCCATCATTTATTCTATATATATTCACATTGCAACTATGGTAATCCAATAACATTGTTTATTATTTATTTATTTATTTATTATGCTTTTTACCTGCTGAGGTCACTGGTAACTCTACCTTTGGTCACAGCCCCTCAATGCCCCCACCTCCGGCAATTTCCAGGCTTCTCCTCGGTCACCCCTGGCTTACCCCCGGAGGGCGGGATTGCGGAGCTGCTCCCCTACCAGCTCCACACTACTAGTATCTGTTCGGGAGAGCACTGGCACAGGAGGCTAATTGGGGCCAGAGGGAAGGGCACCATGGAGGTGACTCAGCAGCATTTCCCCACGTTAGCAGGGCAGGGACGTGCAATGATGACCAGCGTCCACCCCACCCTGAAGTCTTGTCAGCGTCAGCATGTTGCGGTGAACCCAGCCTCTGCTGGGTGCCGCTCATGTGCCGAGCACACAATTCCCCTGCCTTCCAGAGAAGGAGAGCAGTCCTGAGGATGCTCAATCCTTCTCCCCTCAGCCAGCCCTCTGATGACCTAAGTCCATTCCCAAACCGAGGTCGTCGGTGTCGCATGCGGAAATCCAACTGCTGGATAAAATCTTTTAAATGCACTCTATGTGCATGCTTTTCTTTGTTCTTCATTAAGCCCTGCACCTTTCTAGACAGGTTTTTTTTTTTTTTTTACCAAGTGAGACACACTAAGCTGAAAGCTTGTTTGCAGGTGCAACCTGGGAGCACGAGGAAGTTAAGTGACTTGCTCAGGGTCACACAGTATGCAAGTGGCGGCTGTGGGATTCAAACCCAGGTCTCCAGATTTGCAGCTCAGAGCCTTAAACCACTGCGCCATACTGCCTCCTAAATTTCACAGAGTCTCCTAAAGTTCACAGAGTCCCAGAGATCACTTACTAATCTCCCAGTTCAGGGGGACCTTGTTGCCACCAGGAGAAGGGGGTAGCTGACATTTACAATAAGACTAGTTGTGGCTGAGGAAGTCTGGAGTGTCACAGACTTGATCATATGTTTTTGGGGAGCATATTCTTACTGTTCTCTCCTGAGGTTTAACTTCAATTCACAGTTAGAAGCAGCTCTTATGTCCCCTCCTATGGGCTGGGCTTGTTCGATAGTACACAGTTAGTCACATGCCAATACCAACTTCCATAGGAAATGGTGCAGTGGGCAATCTCCTTCCCCCTCCCCGAGTCTAAATCTGCTTGCCTCTGCATCCCCCCCACCAGAGTCTCAATGTGTCTGCCTCTGCAGAATGTCAGAAACTCCAATGGCCAAGTGTGAGCTACTGGGTCACAACAAGAACATGGTTTCCCTGCATTGTAGCACAGCGAGCTACAGTACTGTCAGTACCACTGGGCTAAGTGCATTTTCTTACTTTTAAAAGCAACAAAGTACAATTAAAAGCAATAAACTGCATGCTTGCAGGCTGCACTCTGGACTGAAAACCCTGTGTTGGCATTTCCACTGGCTGCCAAACTGTCACAAACTACTGGATAACAGCCAAAGAACCGAGACCCTTTTATTATCCCGGGTCGTGCCTGAAAATAGTCACCTGTTGGCTAGTGCACCTACCCGGTTAACAAAAACTAAATAAATAAATTACAAGAACAACATGTGGAAGCAGAAGCACTAGTGCTGTGTGGAATTTTCAAATTCTGGCAGAATTAAATTTTCCAAATTCCACCAGAAATGGAATGGTGCAATTCTGTTTCAAAAAAATATATATTTTTTTTATTCTTTGGTAACGAGGTAAGTTGCAGAATGATTTACTGTGGAAAAAATGATGTTCTTCCACAGATCTCTACATTTTCTGCAGAAATTGTTGTGGAATAATTTTCTGTGAAATAAAATGCTGTTTCAAGGAATATTATTCCACAGATCACAGTAGGTGGAATTCCACAGAAGAACCAGTGAAATTTCAGCAGAAACTCTACTGGCAAAATAGTCATTCTGTGCAAATTCAGCCAGTGGAATTCCACATTCCGCACAGCAGTAGGAAGGACTCATACACACAAAGCACAGGAAAGGCAGATATACAGCAAAATCTTGAAATTTATTTCAGCATCACCCTCCACACAGTGAGTAAAAAGACTGTGGTTTAAAAATCACAATGCAAAGAGGGTCTCAGAGGAAAATCTAGCACCGACTCATAGGCTAGAGGAAAGCCTGTGGATCCCTTTGCACTGCTGATGGTATTGGATGAGGTAATCTTCTAACCATTTGCTGTATTGCAGATTGTATTGTGGGGTTTAAACCCCAATCTTTTCATTACTGTTTGGTTGGTGTTGCTGAAATAAATTTCAAGATTTTGCAGTATATTTTCCTATGTTTGTGGAAAGCACCAGTCACTGCACTGGTGCGCAGCTCACATTTTTAGTAAGACCTTTTCATTACAACTGCCAGTTGTTTTTCCATTGCACTTGACCAATTTCCCTAAGCCATTCTGTCTACTTTACTGCCACCTGTGAGACAACTGTCAAAGAAAGAGCAGAAAAAAGGGTGTGGATGGTAAAAGAGAAGCAGTAAATGGCTGGCAGTATAGCCTAGAGGTGAGAGTAATGAGTAACAAGCTGTGAATAAGCTTGGTACATCCAACAGGCCTAGGTTTGATTTCCACAACCTCTACTTGCATACTGTGTGACTCTAAGCAAGTCACTTAACCTCCCCAGTGCTCCCAGATTGCTCCTGGAAACACGCACTTGTTCCTAGTAGGCCTTACCCAGGTACCAAAAGAATAATACCAAAATAAAGTCCGCCTGAAAGGGTCACAAAACCATCAAGAGTGCCAGCCCTGGAATAAAACTACAGTAGGCCATGTCTATGCACAAACTATTGACACTTTAATAATATGCCCCTATTCCATACAATGTATGAGTTAAAATCAACATGCCTTGCTGGGTCAGGTATGTGGTAGTGTTATCTACAATTAAATGACTCTAATTTGTTCCCAACATGTACCAGAAGAGATCAGGGCACTTCTTTATACTCATGCATGTGTCACTCCTAGCATGATTCTCAAATTGTCTTCTCTGTTCTGCTAGTCCCCTTTCAACTAACACAGAGAGCCTAATTAACTTGATTTACATAAGTCATTAATAATGTATTTTTTCCATGCTTATTAATATTCACTTGAAGTTTCAAGGGTTTTAACTTATGTTTTTTTTTCTCCTTCGTTGAGTTATTGACTGCTATGCCTTGCTAATTCAGAGCATGATAATATGCAACGTAATTAAAGTGATCTGATTTGCATATGCATGACAGGATGCAGTATGTTGATTTGACTTCCCCTTTATGAGCCATTTAAATAGTTAGTACAGCCTCAAGAGCCAAAGACATACAATATTTAATTTTTACAAAATAGTCAATGTATTTTCCCACCCTCTCAATAAGGGGCTACTTTACTCCCTACTAGACCCCATAACTTCCAACACTAGTGACTTCACACTTCTCCCAGTCCCCAATGCTGGCAAATAGGATCAAGCTGTGAGATAGGAGAGTGGCCTGTGACTGGGGGCTCTTAGCACCACTGTGCATACAACTGATCTTGACCATACATCTGATTTGAGACTGGACACACTGCCCGCAGAAAGGGACTGCTTTATGTAAACTTATGTCATCTGGCAAACTGTGGACAGCAACTATTACTGGTCCTGGTGGAACAAAGAATAATATAAAAAACACAGATTCAGCCATGCAGGTTGACCCCTGACATCACAGACTTTGGGAAAATGGGGTCAAGAGGCAAGCAGTTGGGCATCGAGGACTCATGGACTGAGGGCAACTATGCCCAACATGGACTTCTAGGACAGAAAGGCACAGGACTACTTCATTTTGAGTCCTGGCAGCTAATCCATAGGTAAAAAAGCCACATAATCAGGAGATGGACTTTGCATACAACCAGCATGACATTTTGCTCAGGAATGGATGGCCAGTTAGCAGAGAGGACTGCCCAATCAGATACTGGGCTCGAGTACAAAAGGTGATACAGCAGCTGAGGTTTACAGTGGTTCTTCAGATTATTTGCCAGGTGATCTGCCTGGAGGCAGGTCTCTGTGAGAAGAAGCAGGAATACTACTGGAAACCTGTGAGGACTGGGTAAGACAGAGACATGATATTGTGTGTGTGTGTGTGTGTGTGTGTGTGTGTGTGTACGTGTGTGCACATACATCATGGAGAAGAGGATCAGCTTCAATCTGGGTCTGAGTGAAGAAAGACTAGAGGTGATTGTAGTTTATGTAGGTCTGCCCTAGAGAGACTGTACCCCACCTAGGTGTGTTTCCAACCTATTAAGACTGAAGTATTCTTGTCAATACTTAAGGAGAGTGTTTCTAATGAATCTGAAACCACAGCAGAAAAGAGGAAGCTGAATGTGAGAGTGACTGATTTCTGCAATCAGGTAATTTTGTTATCGCAGTCCCAAGTATGGTAGAAGAGAAGGAGAAACCCCTCGCCAAAGAGTGGAAATAAAGTTCTCTGGGGGGGTGAAAATCAGCAAGGCTGATGCACTGCCATCACAGCTAACTCCAGAAAAACCCTTGTCCTACAGTGACTGTTGTGCACCAGTGTCCTAAGCAACAGCAGTAGCAGCAGTGGCAGAGACACAACATTTGCATCGAGTGAGACCAGCCTCCACCAGCCAAGGCCTTTTGGGGCATGTGATGTCTACAAACTGTGAGTAAGTGAATGGGGCCTAGGTTCTGCAGCACATTTCAGTTAGCTACAGTAGGTAGCTAGGGCTGTTAGATCATTGGATCCCCAGTTTTGAACAGTGTGCAACTGTGCACTTGGGGAATACCTTGAGCAGAAGTCCAGAATTGGGCCATTGGGCCTCATATTGGGATTACAAATAGTGATCACTTAAATCATAGTCAGAGTCAGACACAGGTGAGGGTGATCAGTAAAATAGGTATAGGTGTTGGAGATAAGTACCAGGTTAGAGAAGGTAGTAGAGGACAAGGACAGGATCACGAGGTGAGGCAGGGGCCTCAACGAGTGATCATCCAAAACTGGTACCTACTACTGGCTGGGAAAGGGGAGGGTGACCACAGGGTGTTGATGAAGGCTATTGCTTGGGGACCTGAGCACAGGGGCTCCCACAGTACAGGCTGGTCCAGGAAGGGCATCAAGAAATGAGGTAGGGTACTCTGTAGTGAGGTATGTAAACAAGGTGTGGTGGGGGATGCTGAGACACTGGAGCCTCCCACCTGAAGGGCCTCCTTATGCTGCCTTAAAAATGCCTCCCATCTATTGAACCCCGAGAGAGACACTACTTAGCTCTGTTGGACACTATGGTAACAACCCTGCCCCCTACTGTAGGGTAGGGAGTTGTTATATGCAGGATATTAAGGGGAATCGTTAATCCTTTTCTCAGTACAAAGGGAACAAATATGAGTCAGGGATAAGGTGGGGCTGCTGATCATTGGTGGGAAGGAGCCACTGAGCTTGGCATGGTGTAGCAAAAGCACTGAATAACTGTTTTTGTCAGTATTTAGCCAGAAAGTCAGGGGTATGGCCAACTGGAAGGTGGAAGTAATGGGAGAGATGCAGACCAAACAGGAAGCAGTGCTGATCACATTATAATTAGTTGGTACAGCAGGTATCTGGAGTGTGTGAATTTGTGGAAAAATCCAAGGTTCAGACGGTATCCACTGAAAGGTAATAGCAAAGTGAAAAGAGATTCTGACTGGATCCCTTGCGCACATCTTTCAGAGCTCTGTACATTTAGGAATAGTTCCAGAGAAGTGGAGAACAGCCAGTGTCATCCCCCTATGCAAGAGGAGGGAAAAGGTCAGACCAATGTAGCTACAGATCTGTGAGCCTTACGTCAGTGCTTGGCAAAGACTTTGTGTTAATCACAAAAGGTGAGGTGGTTCAGCACATGGATGAATACAAACTTTTCTCTACCACACAGCATGGTTTCACAAAAGGTAGATTTGGCCAATTCAACCAGATTGCCTTCTTTAGGGAGGTAACTAGGGAAGTGGCAAGGGGCAGCATGGTGGATATAGTCTACATGGACTTCAGCAAAGCCTCTGACACAGAACCACATGGAAAAAATTGAGAAAATAGCACAATATTGAATCCACAAAGTGTACAAAAAGTGAATAGCCAATTGACTGACAGATAAGAAGCAGAGAGTGGTGAGGGATGGTCACATTCAAAGTGGGGGGATGTCACCTCAGGGGTAAGTGCTGGTTCTGTTGCTAATTAACACACTGGAGAAGGTCAGCAATGGTTGCTGAAGTTTTCTGATGACACTAAATTGGCAAGAAAAGTAGACACAGCAGCGGAAAAGAATGCACTACAGTGGGACCTGTACACACAAGAGGCATACACATGGAAATGAGGACTTAGATTTAATGTGGAGAAGTGTAAGGTACAACAACTAGGGTTGAGGAATCTGGATCATACATACACTCTGTGTGGTACAGCAATGGTCAGTAAAACCAAGGAAAAGGATCTAGGGATAATTTTGAGACTATAAGCTGAAGCCAGATAGGGTAACCCATGAACACAGCAACCGCAATTGAGCACCTACAAAAACGATGACTCAATTATGACACCTGTGTTCAGGGCTACCTGGCAGGTGGGGTAACTGGACACCGGGGTGAGAAAGGTAAGGCGATGGCAAGTATGCGCATATATTTGCATGTGCACACACGTGTGGAGGGAGAGGCAGGGGAGGGCAGGTATGTGGGAGGAGTGTGGCAGGCAGCTGCTGAGCTGTTCTGCTGTTCTGGTAGCATGGTGGGGAGGGTGATCGGTTGGGAGGTGTGGAGTGCAGTGCATTTTTTTTTTGCCGGCACTTGGCTTTTCATTTTCAAAGTATTTCACCCCCCCGGAGCTGAGAATCCTTTAGTAAGGGTGTGTGGGGGGAATAGCCCCCTGCATTAAATGAAATGCCCTGGATCTCAGGAACCCTCTTGCTCTTCACCATGAGTGTGCATCGCTGAAATCTATTTTCAGCGATGTACATTCGCCCAAATGGCGATTGCTATTCCACGATTGCCGTTATCACATAGAACCACCAGATAGGCAGTGTACAGCTGCAGGCAAGATGGGCAAATACAGTGCTGAGATGTATTGAGAGAGGATAAGGAGCAGAACAAGGGAAGTGATCCTCCCTCTTGGTTTGACCACATCTGGACAACTCTACCTAGTTTTTCTCATTGCAGTACAAAAAGGACATTGAAAAGATTAAGAGGGGTTCAGCACAATGGCCACAAAGCCGAGTAGTGTCTCAGGATGCAAGAGCTATGAGGAGAGATTGGACATATTCAAATTATTAAGCCTAGACATGAGAAGACTAACAGTGGACATGACCACAGTTTTTCCAATACTCGTATAGATGAGGTGGATTATACACAGATGTTTGAGCTGGTGATGGAGTCACACAGTAGGACGTTAGCATATGGAATAGAATACTCAGTGAGGTTGTGGAAACTAGCACTGTTCAGGCTTCAAAAACAGGACTATATAGTTTTCTGAGAGAAAATAGCATTAAGGGTTTCACATTATGACTAAGGTAGCATTCTGGCTGTTAAGCTTTGAGGTGTGCCCACACACAAATTGGGTATAGTCACTGCCGTGTAGCTGGAGGTGTGTGCTTAAGATGGACTTTGTCTTCTTTCAGTCATCATCACAATACTGCAGTATGTTACTATGCAAACACAAATACAGTACACATGCATCATCCTTGTCAACTTCAAGCACTGGGCCTGAATTGATTCTACAGCTGGGTACCCAGTAACTGGTTGAAGGGGCTCCCTAGGGAGACTTTGGAATATAAATACTTGTGCACCAGATAGCTTAACACTTTTTGGGACTGATGGTAGAAGAGGATGTATTGCAGGATTGTTGCAATAATTGTTTATTTGTCTTGCTTAACCCTTTATTTCCCTCCACAGTGCCTTGTTCCTGCTTTTACTAATAAATGTGTTCTGACTTTGTGTCCTACTTTTGTGTACTGCTGTTAATTGTATGTTTACTATGTTTATGTACTGTGGAGTGCGACTGTGTGAGATTGTTAAATATATTGTTTCCTGGGTAGAGAGTAACCCTGAGTGGCAACTGTCATGTGAAGACACTTTCCCAGATGGAGGCACTGTGTCCAGTCCACAAAAGCTGAATCCAGGCTCCTTTATTTATTTAAAAATTGATGACTGGGAAAGGCACACTGAGCCGAGGCTTATTTCCAGGTGCGACCTTGGGGTTAACACGCAAACACAAACATGGTCAAAATAAACACATTACTTGTACAATAAATTTAAAAAAATTAAAATACACTGGTAGGAACACATTGAGCCAGAGGGTTAGCGTGACAATAAAATACATACAGGAATATACAGCAGCAACCATGTTGAAGAGAGTGAAAAACAGTATATGCATGATATTTACATTTCGGTACAGTACAGTACAGAGAAAAAGCATTAACTAACTGACTTTACAGAAGCTATTTGAGAGATTGTACATATCAATAGTGGCGGGGGAGTTGGCACCTCTGGCGACTGCAGAGACTGAGGAGGCCCAGTTGTATTTAGCAGAGCAAGCAAAGGGGAGGGTGCCAGTCCACAGGAAAGGTGGCCCCAAAATGTAGGGTAGTGAACTGGTCATATGGGAGGTATGGGGGAAGGGTTGGGAGGGATGGATGGAGGGGCTGTAGGAGAGAAGGGACAAGTGCAAGGAGCAGAGGGAAGGATGCAAAGCAGGGATTTGAAGGTGGGGAAAGAGGGGGCATGGTGGGTGGCTCATGGGAGTTGATTCCAGAGGTGAGGTAGGTGGTAGGAGAAAGATGTTTGGTCTGAGCATGTGCAAGGGAGTGGAAGGGAGAATATAAGGGCATCCCAAGAAAGAAGGGAGTACTCAGAGGTGCTAAGAGGAGAAAGGCAAGAGTTGAGGTAGGAAGGGAGAGTCCTGGACCAGAATTTTCAGACAAAAGTGAGGCTATGCATCTGGTGCCATGTGGGAAGAGGCATAAGGGAAAGAGAGAGAGACATAGAGGGTACAATGGTGAGTGAGGGGGGAGAGGAGGTGGCAAAATGGCAAAAAGAATTTAGTAGGGTGTCCAGTCTGGCTAGTGATGTAGCAGGAGCTGAACAATAGACAATATCAGCGTAGTCTATAACAGGGAGAATGGTCTTTGTGACTTAGTCATGCTGGGTTGACATAGGGAGGCGGTCTTTGTGCCAATGGAGGGCACCGAGTTTGGGGTGAAGTTTCTGACATATGGAGCCTATGTGAGTAGAAAGGTCGAGACAGCTATCCAGTCAGACCTGTAGGTATTTGAATGAGTTGACTGACTGGAGTGGTGAGTCTTCGGAAGTGGTAAAGGTGGGGGTGCTGGGTTTGGAGGGATTTGGACCATTTTTGCCTTGAGCCAAAGAACATTGACACTGTATTTTTAGAGTTTACTTTTAGTTGGTTTTGATGGAACCAGGTCTGTACTTTGTTGAAGTCGCACTAAAGGGAGGCTGTGATATCAATGGCAGAGGGGCCAGAGTAGAATAACACGGTACTGTCAGCGTACATATGAATTTTGGAGGGGGAGCAGACAGAGGGGAGGTCATTAATGAAAACTGAGAAAAGAATGAGACCCAGTATGGACCCTTGGGGGATGCTGGCTAGAATAGGGAGGGGGAGAGAGGTTCCTACAAGAACAGATTACTACCTATGTTGGAGATATGATCTGAACCAGCTTGTTACAGCAGGAGTTAATCCAATGGAGTGTAGTTTCTGGACAAGAAGGGAATGGGAGACAGAGTCAAAGGCCTTAGCCAAGTCCACGAAGATGGCTGCAGTGACAAGGCCTTTGTCCATGGCTGACTGGTTTGCATCTGTTACGTGGAGCAGGGAGGAGACTATAAAGTGCTGTTTCCTAAACTTAGACTGGTAGGTAGAGAGAGAGAGAGTCTGTCACAGTTAGGTGTACCAGGAGCCTAGAGTAGATAAGGGACTTCTGGAGCTTTGCAAGAGCTGGAAGGTGAGATATGGGGCTATTGTTGCCAGGTGAGTTTGGTTTCCCACCTTTGTGCAGGGGGAGCACTTTGGTGAGCTTCCAGGACAAGGGACAAGAGGTGATAGAGAGGGAGAGGTTTAGGAGGTGGTCTGGGGGGCTACAATGGCAGGGGAGGAGATATGGAGAAACTTTGGGTGGAGGCCATCAGGGATGGATTTTGTGGGGTTGAGGGCCATTAGTGCCTTGTAGACTTCATGGGAGGAGATAGGGGAAAAGTGAAACCAGGCCCAGCAGTGGTAGGGTGGAAAACAGGGGTGGGGGAGGGGTGATCAGAGTGGGTATAGGTGGAAAAGAATTTATTGAAAGCCTCAGTGATAGTAACAGGATCAGAGACTGTTGTGCCCTCGATTTTCAGGATTTGTGGGGCCTGAACAGTGAGTCGGTCTGTAAGGTTGTGGAAGGGTTTGCCAGAAATTGGCTGTATAGCCTGATCTAGCCTGAATCTGAGACTTAAATTTACTAAATTCTGCTTTCCTGATGGCCTGGGTGCAGGCATTTTTTAGGAACTTATAGAGCTGGAAATCAGAGGGCTGGAGGGAGGCCTTGTATTTCACCCAGCTTTTGTCTCTAGATTTACAGAGAGAAAGGAGGTTCAGTATTATCCATGGAAGGTGATGACACTTTACCCTTACCTTTTTTAGGGGGGGCATGAGTGTCCCAGATTTGGGTTATGGTATCTGAGAACAGTTGTAGAGCTGTGCCTACATTTAGGGCTGAGTACATTGGCACCCAATCTGCCTGGAATAAATCCTGTAGGAGGGAATTAGAGTCCAGGTTGTGGATAGTGTGGAACCAAATGTATTTGGTGGCTGAGTTGGGGGTTGAAGTTTTTGTTATACAGAATGTAATGCAGTGGTCACTAAGGGCATCAGGGAGCACTCCAGCAGCAGAAGTGCAATGAGGATGGGAGGTGAGTACCCAGTTGAGGAGAGAGTGCTTGGACGACTTGGGGTTCAGATGGACAGGCTTGGAGATCATCTGGGAGAGGTTTAATGATTCAATTTTAAGGATAGAGGGTATGGTGGAGGGGGACAGCCAGTCCAGATTAAAGTCACCAAGCAAGATGAGTTCATCTTTTCTTGAGTGTGAGGAGATCATAGAAATGCACTCGACTATGGAGTTGTGCTGTGCTTTGGGAGGGCAGTATAGGGCTGCGGTATAGATTGGGAGGGTGGATGGAAGGAAGAGGATGGCAATTAGAAGCTGATGGGAGGAACGCTTTGCATCTCTGAGGGAGACAGAGCAGAAGAGTGAATTCCTTGTGTAGATAGCCACACACCCCACCTTGCTTACCGCAGTCATGGTGGAACAGGTTGTAGCCATGACTGAAGAGGCAGAGTCTGGGATCTTCACAGAGAGCCAAGACTCTGTAATGCAGAGTATATCGGAGAGTGTCGGGTGACCCAGACTTTTAGGCTGTCCATTTTGTGAAGGAAGCTCCTAGCATTTAGGTGAAAAATGCCTAAGCCTTTCAGCTGCGCAGAGGGAGTATGAGAAGGTGGTGAACTTGGATTAGTTTCAACATCCCCAGAGAGGAGTAAGAGGAGAGGGTAGAGGGAACATGGGGAGTATTTAAACCTTTTGGGGAAGTGTGGGGGGGGAGAGGCAGATACAGTGGAGAAGGGCCTTGAGATTTAGAGAAGGAGAAGGAAGCAAGCTAGAGAGGGAGATGAGGGAAGAGGAAAAAGGAGAGGAGCGGTCAGCTGGGAGGTACAGTGAGAGTGACGGGGACAGGGAGGTGGAGGTAAGATGTGGCAAGGCAGAGAGTAGAGTATAGGAATTGCTGGGTGAGGGGGGAGAAGTAAGAAGTTGGAGAAGGTGACATTAGTAAGGAAGGGGGTAGGTCCAGAGAGGAAGTCCGAATTGGGAATTGGAAAGGTGGGGGGAGGCAGAAGAGTGGACAAAGCAACAGAGAGAGAGAGAGAGAGAGAGACACGAGAGGAGAAAACAGAGAGTGAATAGGGAAAAAGTATGCATGATTGAGAGGGGGTGGAATGGTGTGACAGGCGAAAGTATGAAGGAGGCCTGATTTAGAGAGTACTGGTGGGAAAAGAGCCTTTGCTGTGACAAGAGTGGATCACAGCTAATGAAAATAAATCAAATTGCAGAGGGGCAAGCTGGAATCAGAACTAAAAGCAATGGAAGGTAAAATGCCTAAGGAGCTGGGTGAGCTATCCTGAATTTAGGCTGAGAGAGCTTAGAGGGAGAGGAGTTCCTAAAATTTAGGAGGAGATGGCCAGCGGTCACTAGTGACAGTGAGTGATAAAATGTAAATGAAAAAGTGGAACAGATTAAGGAAAAAAAACTGTTGTCATGTGACCATGATTATAGCCTATAAATTACAGGCCAGGCAAGGGTAGGGGGTGGACAGGGAGTTGCCCCACCAGCATTGATGGGAGACTCTGTGCTGCTGCATTGGGTCAGATGCTTTACCTGCTTGTGTTTCACTTCTCCAAAGGTGAAAAGGCCCAAACCTCATCCTAATCCTACTCGTTGGAAGAATCAAGTGTCTTATGGGACTAAAGGGGGAAAATGGCTCACTGCAATTATTACCAATTATTTAGGAAGGACGTTTTTCATGTGCCAGTTACTAGTTCTACAGCATTTTGCTGTTGGTCTGCCAATAGGGCCCTCACCTTCTCTTCAGGTCTGCCATGTCATTCTCTTGCTGTACCAGCAGACACTGTCTTGCTGGACCATGCAAGTAACATAGTTGGACCATAAAATAAAAACAGAAAACTGTCTTTATTGATCACAGGAGACTTCAGCACACCATGAGGCTATGCCTCAGACTGAGTGGTTCTCAGAGCCCCTGGAATAACATGGGACTGCCAGGCAGTGCAACAATTGTAACAAGAAGAAGTGTCCTAAATGTTCTTAAAGGGGCAGCAGCTAAACTTAAAGTTCCATGCTTAATTGTGTACTTCACTTCAGCCCCAGGGTCATGAAAGTGAGTACCACTCAAATAAGCAATAATTTAACAATATAAACATGGAATCAGTTGAGAAATATGAAGCATTACATACCACAACCTGACCAAACTGTAGAAGTACTCCACTGCTGGGGAGGGGGGAAGGATCTGGACTACAATGGTGACCAGTTAGAGTTGTACCAATGGAGGGGGAACACCATAGCAACCTGAAGCTTAGTCAGAGAAACACAGACAGGAAAAGGAGAAAGGAAGCGGTAGCAGCTGAAGATTACTCAGAACTACAATATGCAAACTTTCAATAAACTGTTGCAAACATATAAACAAAACATGGAACTATCATTTTGAAGAAGACATTCCTGCAGAGAAAAAGGCTATGGCACTTTATGCCTCATTCAATCCCCTTTAGCATGAAATATAGGTATAGAAACAGGTACATTAGGAAGTGTACTAAAAAAAAAGAAAAAGGAAATTAAGCACAGACAGTAAGGAACACCATGGGCAATAGAACAATTGATCCAAAGAAACACTAAGTCCCATTGCACAAAAGTTCAAGACTTGTGTAAACTTTTTCTGTCAGTTGGAATGGCATTATGAGTTGCTTGAACTAGTTCTGGACAGGATGGGGTAAGGTCCGCAAAAACAACTCAAGAATTCTGTGAGCTGTCAAAATCACACCGTTTGACTCTGTAAGTCCAGGATCCATTGACAAACCTCTTGCAAAGAATTTTCTCTATCTGGTACACGTGGGTAGGCAGAAGAGAGTCCTGAGAAGAAGTCTGAGAAGTCCCAGGAAGTCCATCTGAGTGAAAAGCAGGTGCAGCAGAATCCAGCTGAAGAGAGTCAGGAGAGTAAGGCTCTGAAGGTACTTATTGCAAGTTTCCAGGAGGAATTTCTGATTCTGAAAAGATGGCAGGCTCAAGTGTAGTTTCATTACTAGGAGGACTGGGATCATCTGAGAGGGTATTGCTCAGATATCCATGCTTCAGATGATTGTAGACTTGTAGAGCACAAGCTTGCCATCTGGCTTGCATCACAGGTGGACATGAACTGGAAAAAGCTTTTGCACAATGTAGAAAAGACCAGTCCAAAGGAAGAACAATTTCTTTGTGGTGCCCAGAACTAAGATAGATCAATATAAATAGACAGTGTCCCCCACAGAAAATGAAGTTTCATGTGACTTGACTGCTGACATTTTCTGCATGGCACATTTTCTTTATCCCAATGTGATTATTGCAACACATCTGGCAAGTTCAAGCTGTTCCAGTACAGGAATAATGTATGAAGAAGCTGATGTTGGAACCTTTAGCAGTGAGAGATTAATGTAGAGGGCATCCATTGACCAAGAAGAATGGAGTGTTCTCTGGACTGTCAACACAAGGGCTTGTGTTGTAGGCAAACTAAACAAAAGGAACAAAGCAGTCCCAAGTGTCATGAGTCTCATCCAGGTACTTGAAGAGTGTTTTTAGCATGGTAGACATCATTCTTTCACTTTGTCCATTGCACTTCAGGAGATAGCTCATTGTGTGAGTCTTATTTATTTCAAGAATTTTGCAAGTCTCTCAAACAATTGTAGAACAATAGCTAGTGTCTCTGTCTGAATACAGGTATGAGGGTATATTGTGACTACAAATAATTGTGTTGAGGAAGGCATTTGCTATGTTGCAGTGTTATTGTGCTTTGGTGGGATTAGCTCTAAGTATTTTGTAAGGTAGTTCACAAAACCAAGCATCTATTTTTTGCCAGTCAGTGCATGTTGGTTAAGTTCCAAGAATGTCTGTGCTGACTTGTTGAAATGGTTCTGTGACTACAGGCATTGGAATGATGTGTGCCTTTGTTGGCTTGGTGGTAGACTTTCTTTGAGCAGGGCTGGCAGGGTTTGACAAATTGGACAATGTCCTTGTTCGTGTGAGGCCAGAATAAGTAAGTGGAGCCTTGTCTTTTCAAGAGTTCTGGGAATTCCCGTATGACCTCCAGAAAGTAGAGAGGCGTGAGTGGAGAGAAGAACATTGTTGATTAGAGAGGCTGGCACAACTAACTGTACATGGACTCTGTCTATGTGATGACCCTTGCCTTTCTTATTCCAGATGTGGAAAGGCACACCTTCATTGAGGAAGTATTGTGAAGCTAGAAAAAGAACATCCTGGTGATGTTGCTTCTGTTTCACAATATTTCCAAACTCTAAGTAAGTGATTATGCTTGAGAACTGAGAGTCTGCTCTGTTGAATTTTGTCAGTTGTCACGGGGAGTGCAGATGCAGAGGAGGTGAGAAGCTCTTCCATGGATTGCAGTAATTGAGGATTGGTGCTGCTTTCTGAAGAAGTTTTTGGGAAAGCAAAGCAACTTCAGGTGCTGTAGGAGAGTCTACAAGAGGCATGTCTGTGGCAAAGAAAGGAAGAGATTCTAAGCAGGATTCCTTGTCTGTTGAGAGTGATGCAGAGAGATACTATTTTTGACTAATGCCTTCTGCATTGGAATGAACTTAACTTGGTCTGTACTGACTTTCAAATTTGTAGGATTAGAGCATGGTAATCCATCTGGCAAATGTTCCTATTGGTTCCTTTATTTCTAACAGCTATCTTAGGGTAGTGATAAACGATAGCTGTAGATGAGGAGCAATGAAGATAAGAGTCAAATTTCTTTACAACAAATACCATGGCTAAGCATTCTTTTTCTTTGATGCCATAGTGGTGCACAGCAGAGGAAAGAGAGTGTCATTCATAAGAAACAACCCATTTTGTTCCATCTTGTACTCGACATAGCACGCACAGTGTCTGTGTAGAGTTATAAGGGTTGGTCAAACCTTTGATAGGCCAATACAGGAGCAGACATCAGTTTGTCCTTTAAGGTATCAAAGGCATCTTTTCATTCAGAAGTCCATATATATTCACATCCATTTTTATGAGGGCATATAGTGGAGCTACAGTCTTGACATAGTTACTCATGAACTTTGTATTATATAGACAGAGGCCTTGGGATGCTCTGATGCCTTTGAAGATGTTAGGGTCTGGATAATAGTCTTTGACTGCTGAGAGCTTATCTGGGTCTGGAGAGATGCCTTAAGAATGAACAACATGTCTCAGGTAATGAATCTGATGCTGTGTGAAACAGTACTTCTCTGGGTGAAGCTTAAGATTGGCTTGTTGGAGGTGTTCAAACACTTGTTTGAGGGGGTGGTGGAGGTGTTCTTGAAAAGTTCTGTTGAAGGCAATAACATTGTCCAGGTACACCAGGCAAGATTTCCAAGACAACTCACATAGTATAGCTTCCATAGTGCACTGGAATGTTGCTGGGCTGTTCTAAAGTTCCATAGGCAGTCATTTGAATTGAAAAAGTGCCAATTTACAGTGCTATGCTGTGTATGGATGAGAAGCTGGATCAATGGAGACAAAATAGAACACACTTTGAAGGTCCAGACTGCTGAAGTAGGCTGGGATGGTCATGCCAAGACTCTCTAAGGCATCTTCTGTTATGGTAAAAGATGGGCATCAGGAACTGTACAGACAATGAGCTTCCTGTAGTCCACCACAAAGTGATACCCCTTGTCTAGCTTTACCACCAGTAGACATGGTGCACCCCAAGGGCTTGTAGATTCTTAATGATGACTTGTCCAACCATGTTTCTGGTCATGTCCCCTGGGACTTATTTCTGTTTGTGTCTTACTTTGTAGGCTGTCTGATGGATGGGTTTCTGACTGGGCTGCACCTCAGTGATGCATTGCAGGATATCACAACATCCAAGTTTGTTGTCTGTACCAACAAAGACATCTGGGCAGTCCTCCAGGAAATCCAAAAGTTGTTGTTTCTCTGTTAGAGGTGCTGAAAGCCTGGCAGAGGAAAATCACTTACTGGGGGAGCACACGGGCAAAGTCTGAGCAGTAATGGTAGCACTGCCAGGCATAGATATGGTGGAACCAGGCTGAGGTTCTTGCATAAGATGAAGCTGATCCCCAGTAGACAGGAAGACAAACTTTTTGGCATTTGCATCCTTGGAGATGACAATTTGTTCATCTTTAATGTTGTCTCATTTCTGGAATACTGTGCCACTGTGTACAGCAGACAAGATGTTTCCCAGGAGAAAATCTGAAGAATGCAGAGTGGAGAATTTCATGACAGTGCCAACAACACCTTGTGGGAGTGGTTCACCTCTAATCTTGGCAATCAAAACCATCTCTGTCTTAGGAGACACAGTGACTAAGTCCATAGCTACAAGTTGCCTTGGGGGTACAATGACAGTTTGTGGATGGCTTCATGGTATTTGAGAAAGTCCATGCCAAGAGCCACTGATGGTTGTAGATCAGGCACTAAGTAGAACATGACAATAGCTTGCTGTGAGCCAAAGTACTTTGTGGTGGACAACGCCTATGATAGGTGCCATAATGATGTTTGCTGTGATAGTGCACTTCAAGTCAACTGGTGAGGCATGAGGTGACTGACAAACAGCTCTGTTGTTCAGGCTGTTGGTGTTGATGACTGAGATGTCTGCTCCAGTGCCAATCAAGACATATCTGGATCACTCTTCAATGGTCACTGAGACATAGTTTACAAGAAGTGGTGACCTGATGACAGGTGCAGCTTCTCCTAGAAGCAAAGTGGTGTCAGAGCTGGTTCTTGGAATTGGAGGGTGCTGCTAGTGTGAGTTGAGAGTCTGAGGGGTGATCAGTTGAGATGTTCCCCTGCTCAACAAAAGCCCATAGTTTGTTTGGGCAGCACTTGTTTCCCTGATCCTGTGAATACTTGTGTTCATCTTGCTGATGTTGCTGCAGTGGATGTCCTTGGTTCCTGTTATTCCCAATGTCATACTTTAGCTTTCTGCAACCCATAGAAGTGTGTCCCTTATGTCAACACCACGAGTAGGTAACGCTCTCGAGAAGGTGGTGGTTGAGCAGGTGGCTGTCAATGTGATTGCATTGCTTTGACAGAGGTAGCAGAAGAAGCTGAGCTGAGCTGTAAATGACTGATGAATGTGCTGAGATTTTTACTCATTACTTTGCACACTGCTGGTCTGGAACATGAATATAAATGTCTATCATGCATCTTGTTTAGTGCCCATCCAGGTTGTGGGCTTCTGTTGGACCACACAAGGATGAATTTGTGGGAGCAGTCCTTGGACAAAGGCTGTGATTCGATCCTACTCTGGTTTCTACAGATGTTTGCAGCACAACTCAATGTCCACCATGAAGACTTCCAGAGATTCAGAAGGCTGAATGGTACACTCCCACAGCTGTTGTTCCAGTAACCATGGTGGATGTGCTTGGACAAAGTGATCCTTAAAAATTGCATACAGGGTGGCAGTATTTCCTTTAACTTGTTCTGGAAGTGTATAGAACCAGGAAATGGCAGTCCTTCTCACAATTAAGTGTATATGTGTTGGAGGTTTGCAGGGGATTGGGCTAACCACTGAAGGCAATCCAGGCTTGGAATTGTTCAAGCCAGTTGACAGCATCTTGAGAGGCAAAGCTGAGAAGGATGATGGTTGTAGGCTGGTATGCACCATGGAGTGTGGTTAGATAGTTTTAATGTAGGCAGGGTCATCCTGAATGGACTGCACAACTGACATTCTCTGTGATGAGATGGTGTCCTGCAGAAGGGTTTCTATTTTGTAGTTCCACACCTTTGAGGTGGATGAAGGTAGGCCTTCAGATACTCCTCTGCCTATATTTTCTTCTTCATCAGACAGGGTCATTTTGGGAGATCTTTGCTTGACAGAACAGTGGTTGTAATGATGAGAAGGAGCTGCCATCATGCAGAGGATGGGACATTGTGGATTAGATGGTGTGCTGCTGAGAAAATGTTGTCATAGACAAAGTATAATTATTTGTGCACAAAGTCCTTCGAGTGACATCTGAAATAAACAATTCAAACACCCAATCTCTGTTGTCTGGTACTTAAATAAACATTTATTTGTAAAATGATCTTTTTGTGTCAGTGTCCATTCATTTTAATAAGGTTTGCCCTTTGTGAAGATGTCTGCCATTAATTTCTAAGAGGTGAAGCCATTTTGAACAAGCTGGTACCCTTAAGAAAGATGGTCACTGGTACTTTAAGGTACAGCTGAGAACTTCTGTTACAGCGTCCTTTCCAAGATGGCCTCTGAAAGGGAGCTGAGGTTCACTTCCTTTTCTGTACAGTGTGTTCCCCAAACAAAGATGGCTGCTACTTGTCACAAGGTTGCTGTGGAGGTGCTGTCTATGTCAAAGATGGTGGATCCTGTCATGATCATCCTATACTCCAGATGCTGAGGGAAAATGGCTGTGTTGGCTCAGGTGAGGGGCACCTGTTTAGGGTATGTTATTCATTTGATGTGCCGATGTTCAGGCAGTCCCACAACTGTTTATTTTATTTGTAGTTCTTCTTCTTGTTTGTTGCTTTTGTACTTCCTGACTATTCCTCATTTATTTTATTTATGTTTCTATTTCTGCAGTGCCCTGCTTGTTCTGTCTGGGCTGGTGGCTTCCTCACTTTTATTCATTCTCATGTCCCTGGTGCATACTGTAGTGGGCAATTCATCTCTAGGGCTCCTGTGGCTACACTTTCTATTTATTTATTGTTTGTACAGCAGTCTGTAAGGTAGCCAAGTGGGAAGCCTGGTGGCTGAGAAGCCAAAATGTTGCAGAGGGCTGTGAGCTGAAGTAGTACAGAACATCTAGTACAGCAATTAGGGAGACAGGCAATGTCACACTGAGAGAGCTGGCAGTGTGGGCCACTATTGTGAGGAAGGAGGAGGAAGCAGGGATGTGAATGGAACAGAGGGCTTGGTGCTTCATGGAACTCTGGGCCACTCTGTTTGACTGCTTGGCTTTATTTTCTTTTACTTATTTTTTTTTCTTCCTGAGTAGCATGTTATGGAGTGGTGGGTGGGAAGGAATGGAGCAGGGCAGAGGCATGCAGTTGGGACACAGTGTGATGCATTTGTTGTTTATTTTCTTTTTATAGTTCTCTTTTCACTGCAGTCTGGAGTGCCCCCAAGTGTGGGAAGGGAGGAGAAGGTTCTAGATGACAGCTGCTCCATTGGGAGGCAGGACCAAGTGGTAGCATAGCCCAGGGAAAGTGTGGCCTAGAGCGGACCAGAGATGAGTTATAGCAGATATCCTAGTTATTTATTTTTTGCAATCCCAAACATGGAGAGACACCAGGCTGTGGCTGCAGATAAGAGGGACAGAGTAGTGCAGGACCCTAAAGTGGAGCTAAGCCCCAGAGCTGTAGGGGTAAATTGTAGGCCAGGACTTCCATGAGGTGATATCTGCAGCAGGGGGGGCGGATACAAATTTTTCTTGGGGCACCAGTGTATTAATTGCTGATAGTTAAGTTGTTCATTAGTAGGCTGAGCAATGTCCCACATTTTCACAGTTGAGGCTAAATATTGAAGAAAGCTGCTTCTAGTAAAAGTAGGGTACAGGCATGTTTCTGTAGCCAGAGATGTGTTGCAGGTGCCCACAGGTTCAAATTTTGTGGATGCTGGACAACAGAAGATAGATGGAGATCCATTGATGCACCTGGTGGTTGGGGCAGGTTTAGGCAGTCAAGATAGGGCCAGGGAAGGAGAACAGCTGCATTCTCCACCACTACTTTGATCTTGGCCTGTTACTAGGACCCTTATCTTCTCTGCAGGCCTGCCATTCCTTTTATCTTGCTGTTTTGTATGAATAAGCAAGGAATGTGTATAGAACAATGCCTTACCTGGAGACTGACAGATCTAGTGGTGTTCCCCTTCATACAGTACCTTATTAAAATGGACACTCTTTGATGGTGACTAACTGACTAATCAATAATTATGATTTTACAGCCCACAAGGTAACTGACTGTGCTTCCTCTGGCTCCCCTTCCATTAAGTTTTAATTTCAAAATGGCCTTTCTCATATTCTATGTGTCAAAATAGATTCTGAATCATCTGTATACTCTTTAAGACTGTTGTGTCACATGTTCTTCAGGTAAGACAATGGCAAGCTGAAGGTGAGCAATTCTGACACCCTAAGAAGATGAAGGAGAAGAATTAGCATTTATATAGCATTTTACATACACATTATATATCAAAGTGCTTATAAGCAATGAGAGACTGGTAGTGAAGTTAGTGAATGTGTAGTGGCAACCATTTCACACATCAACACCCACACGCAGCCTTGAACAATTGCATTAACTGATTTTATGGGAAGCGGGATATTGGCCAGGACACTGGGGAAATTTCCCTACTCTTGGAAGAGCATGTTGTTGGCCCTGTTCTAAGGTGGCAGATCAGGAGACTGCAGAGAAGGGTGAGCTGCAGCATGCTGTGGAGATGTCCTCCCTCCCAGCCAGTGTACGCCAGGAGGACAATGGTTTGAGGTATCAGACTCTGAAAGAAACTGCAGCAGAGTTAGAAAAAGTTTCAGCTGAGGCTGAAATGGTATCTGGAAGTGAAGATATCCCTGAAATGATTGGTGGTGATATAGCTGCTACAGAACCACAGCTAGAGAAGGAAATTTCTGAATGAAAGAACATGCTAGTGTCAATGCTAACAGAGGACGAAGAACAATATAGCAAATAAAAAGAAGCTTTAACAAAAGAATAGCATTTGAAGAACAAAAGAGCAAAGCGGCGTCTGAAATTAGAATGGAACTTTTCTCAGCATTGACAGAATGGGAGACTGTCAGAGATTCCAATGCTCAGCAGAGTGTTTCAGTGAGCCAGGCAATAACTGACAAACAGCTGACTCACAGAGGTCAAAGCACATCAACGTTAGCCAGAAGGAGGATTACAGCAGCGTTTCGTATTCAGAAGCTGCGTCTTACAGAGGGGCCCTGGTTATCAGTATGAGCCCTAAAAAAGCAGGCTGGGAGAAAACAGAAGAGGGTAAGTGGATCCCAGACCTGAATTGTGATATGGCATTTATTCTGCAATCCCAAAAAGGACAACAGCAGTGTATTTTCAAAACGACCCTTCCAGAAAAGAAACCAGGACCAAGTGCTGTGAATGGCAATCGTGCTATGCATACAGTGTCTGCTGTGTGTGCACTGGACCACCAGGTAATTTTAAATGATGAATATTTATAGACAGCAGAGGAAGAAGTGGTAGTGGGATACCTGGTGGGGACAGGGGGAACATTAAGGGTAGTGACACAGCTTATACACAAGACTCTGAAGTTAGACATGAAACAATTTCAGAAATCAACACACAGAAAAATGAAGAGAATACCTTAAAAAGTGAACACATGCTACTGTACTGCCTAAAACTAATATTAGATTTTAAACACAGCCAACCATTACCTTTCATATCTCAGGTATGTTTTTTTTTCCCTTTGTTTAATTAGAAGATTATTTACCTGATGTTAGTAGCTGTGATATGCGGAACAGCTCTTATCCTGGCAGGTGACATATATAGCTCTACTGTACCACACTACAGCATCAGTATTATGACCGCACTGACTGTCACATCACTGCTTCTTAGGAACAGCAAGTGAGTGACTGCCAGGTCATTCACCTGTGATGTCACTACCAGTGAGGTCACAATGCTGATAATTTAGTGTGGGAGAGCTAGATATGTCAGTTGCCAGGCTGAGAGCTTTTCAACACATTCAGCATAATATTATCATGAAAAAGACTTTCTGATGAGCAAAAGAAAAAGAAAAATACTACAGAAATGAAAAAGTTACAACTGACTACTTCTTAAAATTATTATTTTCTCGTTTGTCTTTTTGGCTCCACTAGCTCTTTAAGAAGTGGGCACATGCAAGTGATACAGGAAAATGTAGCAAACACACAGAAAAAAAATCTAAGAAAACTAAGCGTACTGAGTAATTTTCTGGGCAAAAAGATCAGCAGTAGGTTGAAACTCCTAGTAGTTCAAGGCAACAGTTAGAAGATGCTCAGTAAGATAATGTACAAGAAACTGTTACTCAAAATTGTCCACAGAAGAAGAGAGGGAGTTTTCAAAAGACTCCACTAACCCCCTACCAACGACAGGGCCCAACATTTGTGGATCTTTTTAAGAACGGGGCAGAACCTGCCCCAAGAAAAAATGCATTACGCATTACGTATAAAGGGGGTATAGATCCTAGTCCAGATCAGGTTTTTGTGGGAAGAAAATTGTTAAAAGAATCTATAAAATTGATGGCATCTGAGATCTAGTCATGTATCTGGTTAGGATAATTTTGATGTAAATTTCAAAACACCACAAGGCTTGGAACTTTTCTGGTTAAAATATAATCAGGAGAATTTTTTCCCCTTTGGGTGCCTTTTATTGTGATACCTCTTACCAAACCAACAGTAAAACAAATAACAGTTATGTTTAGAAATGAGGGGGCAAACTTTGGGAACATACATCATTGGTTACATAAAACATGTGAAGTTTCAGGCCTGCTAGAAGAAATCACTGACTCAGAGTTTTTTGGACTGGAGGTTGGCATTTTAGAGTCAAATTAAGACAAAATGAGACAGGCATCATGCATTTACCAAGTATTTTTTTTCTTGGAAGAGGCAGAGGATTCTGTTTTTATTCAGGACCACCAAAGGCTTGCTATAAATGCGGGGCAAGGATACACCTCTCCAGTGTTTGTGATAAACTTTGTTGCAGTCCTCGTGGAGAATTTGGTCATGTTAGTATAGTATACACTGCAGAAATTATTTCAAAATTAGGTTATGCAAGAGAAATGGACATGTTTTTCAAAATTGTACTGGGGCAGCACACAACAGATCTGATGGTATAGATGGTGTGGAGCTGGATAAGTTAATCAGAACTGCACAAAGAAAGGGCCCTGCAGGTAATATGGAAAGAATACCACAAGAAACTGCTAGCAAGTCACAAGATAGCCTGATACCACTTATACCAGAGAATAATAATGTGTCTCAAAACGTTAAAGGAGTTAAGAAACGAATGATAGCTATTTTCAACTGTTAAAAAATCATAAATAACAAGGAATGGCCTCAGTGTGTGTTTTAAATCATCGTTGATGTTTAAAAAGCATATTTACATGCTGGCCTCTTAATTTTGAAACCTGCATTGGTTTCACAGATTTTTTTTTTAAATTGGGAGTCAGCATGTGGCAGGCTATGAAATGTCTCATCACTGACTCCAATTTTAGACTTCTTGAACTGTTGGGGCTGGGCTATCAACTGTTTAAATCACAGCTTCATGAAATCACACTCCTGCTTGGCTAGGTAAATGACAAACTAAAATTAACTTTCAGTTTTTTGTCATCAAGTTCATTCTGTACACCCCTCCCCCCAAACCGGTCCCCTTACAAGTAAAAGAAAAGTCAGGGTATTATTAAATATTCTGTTTTTTTGGATGTCCTGTATTGAATGAACAAATAAATTACTGTCTTGCTGTACGGTAACTACAGTAACATCCCATGCCGTGGTTAGGAGCTCAGCTTACCCTCGTTTATGTACATCCCAGAAGTATCCTGTCTGCCTCTGCAAAAATCATTAATTTAGCGGCCTGCAACCGGCTCAGTCTTTGCTCCTCTGGCCCACTCTTGAATGCAACTGGGCTGGGGAACACTTAAAAATCATCAAAACATGTTGTACTCACATTCACACCTCCCTGCCTAGTGTGTGTGTGTGTGTGCGTCTGTGTGTCTGTGTGTTTGTGGGGGGTTCGCTGCTTGCAAATTCAGTCAGATGCAGTGTGCCAGAAGTGCTGGAGAATATTCCTGTCTGGCTGCTGGATTGACTCAGTGATGAGGGGAGGAAAGGGAGCATGAAAATGTGCAGCTTTTCCAGCACCAAGAAGAGTGGCATGATGTTGCATTTCCTGGCTGCAATTTAGAGAGTTCGGGGGGGGGGGTATGGTCTCCTTGAGCAGGTTGCCCATCGTACTTGAAATGGCCATGCTCACTCCAAAAGTCTGAAGTCTCCAATGACTTTTAAAGTGTCCCCCCAGCCCAGTTACCATTCAAGAGTGGGCCAGAGGAGGGAAGACAGAGTTGGTTGCCATCCACTAAATGGATGGTTTTTGTGGAGGCAGAAGGCATGCTTCTGGGACGTAAGCAAAGGAGAGTAAGCTGAGTCCTAACCAGGGCATGGGATGCTACTGTAGTTACCATACAGCAAGAGAGTAATTGATTTATTCATTCATTTACTACAGGACATCCAAAAAACAAGGTTTTAATAATACCCTGACTTTTCCTTTATTTGTAAGGTGGCCGGTTTGGGGGGGTGTACGGAATGAACCTGATGATAAAAAACTAAAAGTTGATTTTAGCTTGTCATTTACCTAGTCAAGGAGGAGTGTGATTTCATGAAGCTGTAGTTTAAACAGTTGATCGTCCAGCTCCAACAGGTCAAGCAGTCTAAAATTGGAGTCGGTGATGTGACATTTCACAGCTTGCCACACGCTGACTCCTGATTAAAAGAAAATCTGTCAAACTGATTCAGTTTCAAAATTAAGAAGTCAGCATGTAAATATGTTTTTTAAACATCAACGATGATTTAAAATACACACTGAGGCCATTCTTTATTATTTATGATTTTTTTTAACAGTTGAAAATAACTATAATTAATTTCCTATCTCCTTTAAAGCACCGGCACAACATGACAATATGAATAAGCCATCTCAGCCTGCCAGAAATACAGCAGAGGATGTTACTAAGCTTCAGTGTAACCCGGGCACCGTGTCCCAATGGGCTACTACCCCTGCCTTGCTGGCCAGACCAGGGTTGAGGGACATGGGTTCTTTTTTTCAGATTTAAAACTGGTTCTTTCCCAAAGATCACATTATTACACAATGCCTCCACCCAGATTATACTTTTAGTGGGCTAGATAAATTCTGGTATGACCCCCTGGGACGCTGTATCCACCTAAAATATCACATAGTCACCCCATACATGACCCAATAACCAAAACCCCACATTTTAGCATTTTAGAATTATGGGCTCACTTTAATAATATGCTCAGCACACGAGATTTATGAAAACAAGCAAACAACAATTTATTTACGTTGAGGGTTAGGAAGAGTGAATTGGAAACAGAGATTAAATATTTACATTGATTGGCATTGGTTTGGATGGGTATCAGAATAATCATTTGCATTTTAAATTTAGGAATTAAGCACAGTGGCCACTCACCAACCTTCAGATATATTTATGCAACTATCTATCTGGCTAACTGCATTAGATAAATTAAGTGACACATTGCCCACACTGGTACCGGTCTCAGACTATTACAGAACCCCACAATTCTGCACATTAACCTGGGTACCCAGTATTAAGTCTTTATGTGCAGGCCTGATGAAGTTGCAGCTGAGACGGCCGGCAATTGGGGCCCTTGAAAGAAAATCAAATTAGATTCTTTCTTTAGTTTACTTTTAATCATTCTAGCTGATCTTGCAAACAAACTTTAAACTTTAATACTCTGGCCTGGTGCTGTACATAAAAGATTTTGGGTTAACTACAGTAATGTACAGGATGGCAGAGGATGGCTCTGCCTACTCACAGTTTTGCAGTCATTGATGGTGTAGAGAAGCTTGCTGAGGTGCAGGCAGGAGCTTTGTCTGACCCCCTTTTTACCAGGCTCTTGCAGCTTACAGACCGGAACTCTCTCAGCTTTAGATGGTTGCCCCTTCTTTCTAGGCTTGTAATCACATTCAGTCATAGACCAGGCTGGAACTAGGGCTGGCATGCTTCAGACCCCCACATCTAGGCTATGCCCCTTAGGGGGAAGTGCATATGGCAGTGCATAGCTGGCACACTACCAGGCCAACTCCCAGGCCAATCTGGAAAACACAGTCTCTTGGTCACAATCAGCACAGTTTTACAGTTAGCACATTTTTGTTGCTTTAAGTAGTCTCATTCCCTTCAACCATGCACCAGGGTGGCAGGCATGGCCCTTTCATGAATCAGAATACAGTCTCACAACATGGGTGTATTCCCCCAAGGCTAGGGAGTACCCCAATCAAGCACAGTCCATGCAAAGACAAATTCTCTTTTCTTCTCAATTCACAGATGGATCTTAAGGCATGACTCCCAACCACTTTAGTACTTTACTTGAAAGCAGATCTTATACCATAGCTTCTCTCAAGCTCTTTCCTGGCTTCTCTCAAGTCAAATCACATTGGCAAAGTCCCTCTTGGCTATGCTGGCATTTGCAGCTCCAAATGGACATTTCCTTACAAAGACCTCTCAGGCAAATCCAGTTAAGACTCTGAGCTTAGGATACTTTCCCCTTCATTCCTTTAGGCACACTTATACAGTCACTAAGTCGTTCTCAACACTATACCCTTCTCTGGTCACTTGCATGATGTCCACCCATTCCTAGGTGCTGATCAAATGCAGGGTGCAGACAAAACTTGAGCACCTCTTGGCTCGCTGGGCTTCTCAGCCCCAAAATGATCTCCAACTAATTTGAACTTGTAAGCAGAAGTTTACTCACTCAGAACGATTCAGAAAGCTTTTCATTTTCTTTTTGTTTTATTTACATTTATACAGGCATTTTTCCCCCTTTTCACCTGTCCCTTCCTGCGCGTGTCCGGAGCACTGATGTATGCATGTGGAGGCATGTGCATGCCAGGCACTGCAGGGTGCCCCACAATACTAGCCACCCTCTTTGCCTGCGCCACCACTGGAACTCCACTTGGTGGTGATGAGACTACAAGTGGGACAGCATCCACCCCAGGAGAGGAGAGGAGAGCTGCCGTAGGTGGCTCAATCCTCCTGCTATCTTCCCCCCTGGCTGGCTTCTTGATGACCCAAAGTCATTCCCAAACCTGGGTTGCCAGTGTGATGTGAGGTAAGGCTAGATGTCTCAACCCTCTGCACCACTGAGCCAGATTAGCTTTTCATTTTCTGAAGTTGCAGCTTCATCAGCACACTCATTGCCTAGGCAGAATGGTTAGGCAGCTCTATCACAGCTGAAGGCAAATTCAAGCTTCTCCCACATTTTCCCTGAAGCATAGAAAGGTAAATGCTAGCCCTAGGGGACAGGAACTGGCAACCACCAGGCCAGTGACTCCATTTTCTTTTAGCCACTTTCTTTCAGGAGACAGAGTCCCCTTCCCCTATGAAGGGGCATGCACTGAACCTACTAGGCCCATTTTCTTTAGCAGAGGACCAGAGTTTGCCCTCCCTGTGGAGGGTCTCACATCGAACTAAACTCAGCCTGCAAAGTCTCTGGGTTTTGGGAGCTCTCTGAGGCTCCAGATTGGCTGAATTTACTTGTCAGTCTTAAAAATGAATATTCATTAGGCCCCCCCTCAATGCCAGATAAGCTCCCTGTTTAGGCACCTACATTAGGTCCCTGCTTTTCCCCACAAGTCCCTTGCAAAATCCCACAAGTCTCTGGCAAAGTCCCAAGAGTCCTGGCTGTAAATCCTGGCTTTCTGATTGGCTGACAGGCTGCAAATATGACTGCTAATAGCACAGTCCCCAAACAGTCCAACAATGACCCCAAATTCAAAGTACTGGTGCAGCCAGAGAACTAACTTTTTATTTACACCAACCCCACAGTGTTTCAGCCCCTTTAGTGCCCTTATAAGTGCTCTCATCAATAAACATGTATTTTCAATCTTACGCCTGTTGCTGCTGCTGAAATACAATCCCCCTAGCAGTGGACAGGCACCCTCAATAATATTCATGAGGCCTCATGCATATTTATGAGCCCCAAACCTGAGGCACAAAAACCCTGGCACAATATATCAGTTGGGGGGTGAGGATATAGCATGCACCAAGCAGGAAAGGGATCTTGGGGTTGTTATCTCTGATGACCTCAACGTAGGGAAACAGTGTGACAAGGCATCAGGTAAAGCAAATAGGATGCTGGGATGTATAGGCAGGGGCATCACCAGCAGGAAAAGGGAGGTCATAATTCCGCTATACAAGACACTAGTGAGGCCCCACCTGGAGTACAGTGTACAGTTCTGGAGACCATACCTACGTAAGGACATAGACAGGGTAGAGAAGGTTCAGAGGAGGGCAACAAAGATGGTGCATGGATTGCATCACAAGTCCTATGAAGACAGGTTGAAGGAACTGAACATGTACTCCCTGGAGGAGAGGAGGAGAGAGGGATATAATAGAGACATACAAGTATCTTACAGGGAGAAACAGAGTGCAGGAAAACACTATTTTAAGCGAAAAGATGTTCCAGGACTAGAGGGCATGGGATGAAGTTGGAGGGAGGACGATTCAGAGGAAACATGAAAAGAATTCCTTCACAGAACGGGTGGTGGACAAGTGGAACACCCTGCCAGAGAAAGTGGTGGGGGCTGAAACAATCACGGGATTTAAGAATGCATGAGATAGACATAAAGGAATTCTAGAGGTCATGGGTAAGGGGAAACAGACTTCTAGGAAAACAAACTGAACTTACAAGCTCAAATGGGCAGACTGGGTGGGCCATAGGCCCTTATCTGCCGACACTGTCTATGTATCTATGTAAACCTATAGTGTGAATAGTGCCCTTTATTTACAAAATTGGAAGCTTCTTCCTGGCCCTACTTCAGGTCACTGGCCCCTGATCTGTGCCAAATGGGAACTGGGAATGGCGGAAAGCCATCCATTTGACTGCAATCATGGTCAGAAAGACATTGGATGCTTCCAGCACATGCATGGCCGCTGTCTTCTCTGGAGAGCAGCCAGTGATGAGGCAAACTGGTCTGACTCCTTTAGTCCCTACTCAAGCCTGCAAATGTACAGGGGCTGGGGGACACTTAAAAGCATTACAGGGCTCTGGCCAGGGCAGTGCAATCACTGGGGAAGAACAGGGGACACTGGGGCATAACAGGAGGCCATCAGGAGGTTTGGGAGACATCAGGAGATACAAGGACAATTAAGGTAAGCCTCCACAGGGGGGTTACACTTTCCACTGCCTAAGAAAGCTTGGAATCCTCTCCAAGTCTGTGTCATTGTCTGGCACCAATTAAATCACCTTCAGCAATTTCCAACAACATTTAAATAGTCTAATCTAGACATATGGCTTCCTATCTAGAATTGGTTACTAAAATGTCCTAGTCTAGACAATTACACACCATCTAATCAATAATAAAACAGTCACAAAAATACCTCAAGGATATGTCCCTTTTTGTAGTGGACCAATCAAATGGTACTTAGGCTATCTAAACATAAATGCAGTCTCTTTCTCCATGAGAAGGGTATTGGCAGTGTCATTTTTAACCTTGGTGGTGGTGGACGATCACCAACTGTACTGTGTATTTTTTGCTCAATTCATAATGCACCTGGAGGCACACATGTTGCAGCAGTAAGCCAATGCTAGGATGGTATTACAGATGCTTATGCAGACACAAATGACAGTTGCAGTCTGTATAGTTCCTGAGTGCTTAGAGGTAACACAAAGCTGGTGCAATAATTTGTCGTTTTTAATTTATAACATGCCGTAAACAGGGGAACTGGTGACTTCAACACATTACTCAATCACTGATACCTCTAAAGGGGAAAGTACAAGCAGGCCAGCCACCTCCAAACACACACATACAAAGAGAAGAAAGCTATAGCGTAGACCAGTTGGCATTAGGGCAAAGACAGACCCAAACAGTATAAATAATTTACAGATAATAAAAGTTCTTTGCTACAGCATTTTTCTAAGTGTATGTGTGCAACTGGGGGGTTTGGAGTGGTTGGGGTACAATGTACCTGCTTGTAATTTCCACCCTGTGCTCCATCAGAGTGAGTGACTGATAAATCAATTGGTGGGAGGTCCCTACTAACTAGTACCAAGTGAGGAATTTGGACAAATTGGATTCAGACAAATTGTGAGCCATTTATCCTGCTCAAGCAATGCCACCAGATCGAGCCGTGCTCACAGTGTCAAGCTGGAGTGGCCAACAACTCATTTGCATAGGGAAAGCAATCCCCCCCAAAAAAGAAATATAAAAACCCAGGATACTATCACTAGCATTTGTGTGGGTAGATCGATGCTGGGAGTAACAGAACACACACCATACCTCGATTTTGCACAGTAAAATGACAGCAATGATGGGAACCAAACCGTAGCACTACATAGCAAAATATAATATTAACAGTCCATGTTGCTAAGTCTGCTCTCACTGCTGTACTGGAATGGATCAGGACTACTGCTGTGACTGCCTGAGCTACTGTCCACATCATTCTCACTGCTGTCATAGGGTCATCCACATGGGGATCTACTGTGCAGAGGCTGTCAAACTGTGGCACTATGTCAGTGTCCGAAAGATCACAGTTAGTGCAGGACAACATAATGCTTTCATCATCGGACCCTGAAAATGAACTGTTTGACATTGTCATTGTTATGCTGCAACCAAGAGATCTGTTACACAGAATTGCTGTGACCAAGAACTAATTTTAGTTGCAGAGCACAGATCTCCCTGTGGTGACATTGCAAAGGTAATGAGTGTCAAAGGTCACCAAATACAGGTTCCAATACACAAAATGACACTTCCTGGTTTGTGAGGGTGAAAACCTGATTTAATTTGCTAAAATAGGCTATGCATCTATCAAAATACATTGCAAATCAGTTCTATATGCAGTCACCTTGCAGTATATGTGTTCATATATCCAAACTTGGTAAATTGCTTTAATCCTCTTTGACACAGTACTTTCCCTTCAAGGATATTATTTTGTATTTATTCCACGTGATGTGATGGAATGCCCTGCCCACTGAGCCAAAGCTTATACCCCACTGAGTGAGCACAGGGAGGAATATGACAGATCACTGGCTTCTTGGGGGGAAGTCACACAGACGGTATGCAAGAAGTGGCACTGTTGACTGGCTGGCATATTTTTTTTCACACACACAGAATTTATTTCACATACCACCTAAGTTACAGGCTGATGCTGTAGGTGCTGCTGCTACCAACAGAGAATCAGGGACCCTGCCTGGCCTAATCCTCTCTGACCCAGTACTTTCCCTTCAAGGATTTTATTTAATTTTTTTCAATTCCACATGATGTGATGGAATACCCTGCCCACTGAGCCAAAGCTTATACTCCACTGAGTGAGCACAGGGAGGAAGATGACAGATCACTGGCTTCTTGGGGGTGGTGGTCACACAAACAGTATGAAAGAAAAGGCACTGGTGCACTGATGACTGGCTGGCAGATTTTATTTCACACACATAATTTATTTCACACACCACCTATGCCAATGGCAAAGCTGCAGGCAATGCTGCTAGTATATTCACAGAGATTCTGAGGGACCCTTCCTGGCCTAACCCTCTCTGATCAAGGAATTTTGTTATTAATTATTGCATGTGATGTGACAGAATGCCCTGCCCACTGAGCCAAAGCTTATTACCCACTGAGCAAACACAGGGAGGAAGATGACAGATAACTGACTTCTTGGGGGAGGAGGTCACACAGTATGCAACAAGTGGCACTGGTGCACTGATGACTATCTGGCAGATTTTATTTCACACACACACAGAATTATTTCACACACCACCTATGCTAAGGGCAATGCTGCAGGTGCTGCTGCTACCTGTACAGATTCAGGAACCCTGCCTGGCCTAACCCTCCCACAGTACTTTTTCCCTTCAAGGATTTTTTTTATTTATTCCATGTGATGTGATGGAATGCCTTGCTCACTGAGCCAAAGCTTGTACCCCATTGAGTGAGCACAGGGAAGATTATGACAGATGACTGACTTCTAGGGGGACACACAGCATGCAAGAGGTGGCACTAGTGCACTGACAACTGTTTGGCAGATTTTATTTCACACACAGACACACGCACGCATGTGTGCACACACATACACACACTTATTTCACACATTACCTACACTAAGGGTGATGCTGCAGGCACTGCTGCTACCCACACAGATTCAGGGACCCTGCTTTGCCTAACCCTCTCTGACATAGTATTTTTTCCCTTCAAGATTTTTTTTCATTTATTCTACATGTTGTGATGGAATGCCCTGCACACTAAGTCAAAGTTTATACCCTACTGAGTGAGCACAGGGAGGGAGATGATAGATAACTGACTTCTTTTGGGGGGGTCCACACAGTATGCAAGAAGTAGCACTAGTGCACTGATGACTGGCTAGCCTGGCACATTTTTTATTTCACATACAGTCACACACACACACACACACACACACACACACACACACTGTATTAAATAAAAAAATTATAGAAATCCCCACTAAAGTGACTGAGTGAGCACAGGCAGGAGAAATGAGAAAGCTGACTTGTTGTTGGGTGGCAATTGGGCAAACAGCAAGAAGGCTAACTTAGAGTGGTGTGGTACTGGGTGGCATACTGGCACAGTGCAACAGACTTCACCCCCTCTGCTAGACTGCTATCCCCCCAAAAGGGGCAGTCTGGTTCTGGCACTTAATGGTGAAGCCTCCCTTTAGTCTCTTGTTCTCTTCTTTCTTGTCTGCACTCAAGTCTGTTTTCAAGTTCTTTCTCACAACAAGTTGCACCCCGTCTCCTCCAAGTTCCTCCTCACCTCCCTGAGTCTCCTCAATAATATAACTACTCCCCACCCCAATCCCCAGCTTCCACACTCAGTCCTTGGCTCAGTCCCCTCCCGAATCCCTGACTCCCAGTCCCCTACTCCCCACCACCATCTTCCCCAGGTTTAATTCACTTGTTTCATTTTAGTACTTTTTATATATAAAAAATATTTTAAATTCTTTTTTCAGTTTTTCAGAGTCAACTTCATCTTCCTCTGTTGCCCAAGGGGGAAGAAAGTCTAAGAAGTAATTAAAATGCAAGTTGCACAAGCATACAGAATCTGCAGCATGGAGCAGCACACAGAAGCTGTTACCTCTTCTCCATCCTGATTCCTCTGCGTAGGTCTAAGGTGGACCACATGGGTTGCTAGAACAGCAACCCAATCAGTTGCCACCTTAGAGAGACGGACAGCTCAGCCATCCAATGAGGAACTAGAATTTTGTCTCTGGTCCCCCCTGTGGGATCCTCCTTCTCTTATGCTTCTCATACTCCATTTCCCATGACACAATGATTGTCTGAATTGATCTGAACAGCCAAAAGTGTTCAGAAGCAGTTTATGAACACTTCAGCATGTCTGGGTTGGTTCATATTTTGGCTGAATCAGTTTTCCCATCCATAATTTAGGCAACTAGCTCCAGAGCAGGCTGGGACCATGGCTGGGATACTTCAGATCCCCCACATCTAGGCTGTGCCCCTTAGGGGGAAGTGCATATGGCAGTGCATAGCTGGCACACTGCCAGGCTGACTCCCAGGCTGATCCGGAAAACAGTCTCTTGATCACATTCAGCTCATTATTACAGTTAGTGCATTTCTGTTGCTTTAAGTAGTCTCATTCCCTTCAACCATGCACCAGCACACCAAATCTAATTTTTACTATATCAAACAAGAATTAAATTCCTTTTTTGGATCTCATGATAAAAATATAAAACATCAAGTTGATCACTGATTTGTTTAGAAAGCTATAAGACAGAAATACCCTGCTTATGGATCAAAGTTACCACCTCAAATTGTTACAGAGCATACCCTGCAGTTACAATATAAGGTGCAAGGGGAAAACAATGTGATTGCTTTTAACCAGAAATTCCTTAAGAATGCAGAAAACTTGACTGACAGATTAAAATTTTTTTATTTGCCATCACTATTGGAAGAGACTGTAGAAAAGTTAGAAAAGTGATGGAAATGCCCTGTTAGAGCAAGAAAATATAGTTAATCCAAAAAAAAAAAAAATGAAATTGCTTTTAAAACCAAATATTCAGATCCATGTTGTGGTATTAAGAACATAACATTCAGACACTGTGATACATTGAAAGGTATTGAGCAAAGAAGGGCGTTTAGCAATAAACCTTGGGTGACAGCTAAAAAACAAGAAATTTAAGAAACAAACTAATGAAGGTGCAACAATGGGGGAATAAACAAGGTCTGATTACATGGTGAAATGTGAAACCAACTGGGATTTTCCAACATGGAAAGTGAGCACAGTGTTCCAACACTATGAAGCTAAAAGACTTTAATAACCTTTGTAACAGTGAAAAATTTCAGATAAAATAATTTTTAACTTGTGTAAGTGACTTAAGCTGACAACTGACCTCATTGACAAGCCACTTGCCACCTTATTTAATATGTCCTTTTTCTCCTCATCTATTCCTTCATTATGGAAACAGTGTCAGTGGCTCAGCAGATAGCACGCTCACCTCTGAGGCTGGGACATCAGAAGGCTGTGGGTTCTATCCCCACATCAGACACTTTGGTTACTGTCCCAATACAGACACTGCAGTGCAGCATAAGGAGGTTGCTGCACTCCTGAGGTGCTGCCTTTAAGATGAGGCATTAACTTGAGGTCCCATCTGCCTGTTCTGGTGGTAGTTTAGAAGGATGTCAAGGATTCCATGGCACTTCTTGAAAAGAGTAGGGGAATTTGTTTGTTTATTGATGAATCATGCAATCCAACAAAACAAATACATTCCTGACATAAGCAACTAAAAATTCCATACAAAAAAATACATCAAAATAAATTTACAGAAAACAATTAGGCTTTAGGATGTAAATTAAGTCAACTCAATATTCCATTTTTAACTGAAAATAAAATAAAATGATAAACATTTTATGTAATTGGGACATCGTTGTCTGTGACCCAAGGCACATTTTGTCATTTTTGAAGTAAATCTTTCTGTCTGTACTTTTCAGATTCAAAAAAATAAATATTTTTAAATTCTGTTGTAATTATTTGTAAAAGTTCTACATGTGATATCTGTTTTTTCTATAATGTGAAAAGACTTCTATTATTCCAAATGAACCATTTAAAAATTGAAAATAATACATGCAAAGTACTTTTATCCCAATGATTAGTGTATATACCATAAATAATATTATCATAAGTGACTTTGGAAAAATTTGGCTCCTTCCAGACCTGTGACACAAGAGTCTTAAAGGACTTTATATTGGAGCAAGAAAAAAAAATAAATGTCTCATAGTTTCTGGTTCTTGAATGCATCTTGGTCTAGAACAGATCCTCTCTCCCTCCTGTTTATGTTTCTGGTTGTCTTTTACATTTAATTTCTTATGGCATCAGAGCCAATGTATATCTTTTACTTTTGGAGTAATGCATGGTTCCTGTATTACATTTTGTACAGACAACAGATGAGCCTGAGGACATTTTGGGAAGGTAATGGATTCTGTAAAATGAGACTCTAATACCTTTGTATAAACCTGTTTTTTTTGTATTTGTCAGTACCGTATTACTGGAGACTCCTCATGATTTCAGTTTTACAAAAACATCTCTTAGGTATTATATAGTCTGGGGACTAGATTTTAAAATCTTTTTTGGCCCAGTTTCCCAGTTCTTAAACCACAATTGGTTATATTGTGAAGTTTAAATCTGCCAGTGAAGTTCCCACTAAGTCACCAAATTCGCCCCACAAAAACACTTCGCAAAAATTACCTCTCTGGTACTAAAACGTCGCCAGGAAACTTGGCCAGTTAACGTCAACTTTTTCAGTAACTTTGAATGTAATTGTCTCGAGCTGGTGCCAAAACTTCACCAGTTACCTTCGAAGGCAACTTTGACTTTGTAACCTCGAAGTTGATGAAAAACATGGTTTGTCACATGAATCACTTACTGCATGTTAAATGGGAGACTCCAGGCAGGCAGGAAGTGAATGTTTCACTTTCATTTTGGCTCGTAGCTGAATGAGAGTGGAGATGGAGAACAGTGATTTTTTTCCTAAATACAGGTGTGTATGCAGGGACACAAAAATCACTCGGGTTAAATCGCTGTCTGGAGAACAGTGATTTGTTTCCTAAATTCAGTTGTGTATGCAGGGGCACAACAGTCACTTGGGTTAAATCGCTGTTGGGAGAACAGTGATTTATTTTCCTAAATACAGGTGCACACAGTCACACAACAATCACTCGGGTTAAATTGCTGTATGGAGAAGTGATTTTTATTTTCTAAATACAGGTGTATACACAGGGACACAAAGATCACTTGGGTTAAATTGCTGTCTGGAGATGGAGAATAGTGATTTTTTTCCCTAAGTACAGGTGAGTATGCAGGGACACAAAAATCATTATTGTTAAATTGCTGTCTGGAGGACAGTGATTTTTTTGTCCTAAATACAGTTGTGTATGCTGTCACACAAAAATCACTCGGGTTAAATCACAGTTAGGAGGACAGTGATTTTTTTTCTTAAGAAATGACAGGGCACTTGCCACCTGATTTTGGTCAGAAGAAAACTGTGCCTTCTAAACTGCTTCTACCCTCTCCCGGCCCACACAAGCCACCAAACCACAACTTTTAACAGAAAACTAAATACTGCAAATAAACAATACAGGACAGAGAAAAGCAACACAAAAAATCACTGTGTGTACAAACATCACTCACAGTAACAGTTCTGAAGCAATTTGACAAACAAAATGCTCTTTTATATAATGTTTTTAGATCTGACTCTAAGCTGAAGCACAAACTCTGCTCTCTAAGTCTCTCTCAAACACACTACACTCACAGTTCAAGAAAACTAGCTTCTCATTGGCTGTTCAGCAACATGTGACCACATATCTCATGGTTCATTGCAAACTTTGACTATTATGCTGAACCTCGCCAGCGAAGTTCAAGCTTCGTGGATCTGGGACACCTGTACTCTTGACTGTAACAGAAATCAAAGTTTTTGACTTTTAAATTTTGTGAATCTACCCAAAATGCTTTGAAGTGGGACTTTGCAGGATGGAAAACTTCACAGAATACTCGGAATCCGTGAAGTTTTACGTGGTGTGAATTTTGACAACTTTGCACACCTCTAACCTCAATGCTACTGAAGAAAAAAATAAATCTGTCCAAATTCTCCCTATTTGTTTAAGTAGGGGCTGTAGGTTTGTAAAAAAATTGATGATGTAAAAATAGAACAGGGTTTATCATGTTCAGACCTCCTTGTTTTGTTGGCAGATATAAGGTGTTCCTTTTTGGTGGATTAAGTCTGCTACCCCAGACAGCTTGAAAAAATATGCTTAGTAAAGTTGTTTCTCGGGATTTTGGTGGGGGAAATATTTGACTTAAGAAAATAAAAATGGGCAATAAAAAAGTTTTCAACAAATGTACTGTTTTTGTTTTACTTAATGGCCAGCAGTTCCACAATCTCACTATTTATTTTCCTTATTTTAGTTTTTGGTCCCAGTTATATAAGTCCTTGCGAGACTGCTCTAAATTTTACCCCTAATATTTTTATAGAGTCAGTTGTTTTGGTGATGTCTGCTATATTATGTCTGATTGGAGTCTGTATCCCAGATTCACAACCTGTATACCTTTGTTTATTTAAAGAGGCCCCTGATATTTTACCAAACTCAAGGCACACATTAACTGCTGACTCCACTGTTTCTGCACATGGTGCCATAATACAGATGTCATCTACATATGCCATGGCAGAGAACGGAACTATTTCAGTTGCTGTAGTAATTTTTGGAAGTTTTGTAAAACTAAAACTTATGTCTCTAGAAACTTGACATGTGCATGGCGACATCCTGTTCCTACATGACTTTCTACAGGACCCAGCACATATGCGTGAACTTGGTATTGAGTTCACAAATGGTGTCATTGAGACCTGGGGACACCCATTACAAATCAAGGGCAAGCATTTTAGAACTAAGACCAGAAAATACTCATATACAGTTCGAGTTGTTAACCTTTGCAATGCCTTACCTGAATACATAATAGTGGTGCAAAGTAAAGAAGAATTTAAATCTAGACTTGACAAAAATATTCTTGGTGGTGCAACTCTGAGGTATTACTTATAAGGATGGAGCATATATGGACTTTAAGCCTTCTTGTTCCTATTTTCACCTTAGTATGAACCTTATTATAATTTCCTTAGTAGAGGGTCAATACTAAATATATACAACAAGAGACTAATAGGGCATCCTTGTCTAACTCCATTTTTGAGCAGTGCTAAAGGCCTGCATTGTCCATTGATATAAGGTGTCACTGTAGCATTTTTATAAAGATTTTGGAGCCATAAAATAAATACATCTGGGATCCGATATTTTTTTAAAGTAAGCCATAAGAACTCATGGTTGACAGAATCAAAGGCTTCTTGCTGATCTAGGGAAAGAATATAGCCAATGGTTCCTAATGTACATTTCCTTTCAAATAATTCTCTAAGGAGAATTAACTGATCTGCAATTGTCCTACCTGGTACCGCACAAGATTGTGCTGGAATGATGAGGTAGGAGCCATGGTTAGTAAACATTTATTTAGGAATTTTGTCAGTAATTTAAAATCAGTATTCAATAAACTTATCGGTCTCAAGTTTTTAAAAATCTGCTTGTCCCATTTTTTATGGAGAAAGACAAGAATGTCACCCACTAATTCTAATGGCATGTCTGAAACTGTTAATATAAAGTTATAAGCTGCAGCTAACTCTACCGTGATTTCTTTGCCTAGGAACTTATACAGTTCTGCAGTCAACCCATCTTTTCCAGGTGCCTTACCTGTTTCTAGTGAGGCTATGGTGTGTTCTATTTCTGTAGGATCTATTGGCTTAGTTAGCTCTTGTAGTACTGAAGAAGGAAGAAGGACAATTCAGGATTTCTAAGGAGTCCAAAAATGTGGAAATGGCATCTGTATCCACAGTTTCTTCCTTAAAAAGGTTCCTTACATACCTACTAGCTTCCAACATAATTTCACGAGGGTCAGTTTTTATAACTTCATCTACTACCTGTATGGCTTCCAAAGTCTTTTTATTTACCCTTTCTTTGCAACTCATGAAGGGACAGATATTAACTAACTTTCCCTGTGTACCAAATTCTTGTTGCATTTTTAGAGTTTGAGTTTGTTTATTGTAATAAAGTCTCATATTGTCCTTGACTGTTTTAATCTGATCTGTAAAGTTATGTTTTGAAGTTTTTGCTTGGGACATAAGGTACTGTAATTGCTTACGCAGTTTTAAATAGTGATAATAATCATTCATGACATCTTTACTAATGGGCTTTAGTAGCTTTGTAATATCAGTTTTTGTATCTGCCACCATAACATGAGGCCATCATACATCTGCTATACAAATTTCCTTGTAATAGTAAAATAATCTATATGTTGCCTTACTCCTTCTTGTAAAAGTAGAGAAGAATTCAGTTTCCATAGTCCTAGACCCTGTGGATGAGCAGGTTGGGATCCGATTACCAGGTGTAATTCACTGGTCAGAATATTCAACTGGTATTACCCAAGCATTTTGTAATGGTAAAGTTTTATTTGTGAAAAAAACAACCTATACGTGTAGCCAGAATTCCTTTATGGAATGTGGGTTGTGTTCTAGAGGTTACCTGATGGTATGCATCATTTAACCCAGCATGCTGAAGAATATTCTTTAAGCATGTCACGTTCCAATATATATTTTTTTGGTAGTTAAGCCACAACCTCTATCTTTTATAGTTACCCCATATTTGAAATCTCTACCCAAAATAATTTTGTGTGAAGTATGTAAGTATGGCTGAATGTGCTGAAATAGTTCAACCCTTTCAGACTTCTTCTGTGGACCATAAATTGATGAGAAAGAAATAGGTATCTTTATAAATTATATCTAAGATCAAAACCCATCCTGGGAATAAATCAATTAAGTTTAACATTTGCAGAGTAATATTGTTAAAAAGAATAGCCACCCCAGAGCAGGATTCCAGCCGTAGGGACCAGTAAGAAACCCCAGTATGCCACCACTTAGTTGAATTTGATAGTTCAGCTACAGCATGTAGCCTAGTGTCTTGCAAAAATATCACCTCTTTGTTAGTAGCTTGTAAGTGTGAATATACAGACATTTGCTTCTGTTTATTTTTAACACTATTCACATTAATTGAACAATATGTGATGTATTCAGTCATTCATGCTTCAATGGAAGATGTATTTATTTATTTATTATATTGGAATTGCAACCCTGTGAGTCAAAGACTCATTTACAAAAGCTCCTCATCATACAGAAATACAAGATGGGGCAGGTAATGCATACAGTGGGTGGAAAGACAGCAAACAGTGCATGAAACAAAACAGACATTTACATCATATACAGAAGGTGTAGGCAATAGTAGCGAGACAAAGGTAATTTTTTTCAGGAGACTGGCCTATACATGGTGGTAGCTAAGCAGGAAGGAGAAACCAGTGATACTTATATTATGTTATACACAGAAAAAAATGTAAACAATAGCAGTGAGAAGAAAAGCTCAATTAACAGGTACTGGCCTATATATGATTGTAGCTAAGCAAGAGGGAGAAGCCCATAGATACATATACAGTGAGATCGGTAGAGGTCACTTGGTTGGGGCAGGACCAGTAGGGGGCCTGTGTTATTTGCAATTGCAGCTATGGGAATTAAAAAGGTGGTTATGGAGGGCTGATTTAAATGGCCCGATTCTGTGTTCAGATGTAATACTAGAAGGGAGGGTGCTGAACCAAATGGGGGCTCTGCATCAGAAGGACCTCTGAGCAAGGGATGTCCTGACCCTAGGGACTAATAGTGTGGTTTTTGTAGCATTACAAGTGGAGACAGTAGCTGAAGAGGTGCTGACCAACTTAGACCAGAGGGGGTCATGCCAGAGCAGATTTTTTTGGACAGCAAACTGGTTTGGTAGAGTAGTCACTCATCAAAGGAAAGGAGGTTTGACAAGAAATAAAGGGTATGCATGTGGGTGAGCCTGTCAGCTCCTGTCAATAGCCAACAGGCCTTGTTGATTGAGAGCTTGATATTGCCCAGTGCAGTGTTGTCTGCTGCACGGTATATCAAAAGTCCATAGTCCACAAGGGATAGGACTGATGAGCCGATGGCAAGTCTTAGCACCTCATCATGCCTGTAGTAATCCTCTGCTCTCATTACCGCTCTACTGCACACATTTAATTTTCTACTGGGCTTAACAGTCATGGAAGGGGATAACTTCCTGGCTATGGTTGCCGGTGATGAGGGTGAACGCCCCACTGTGGTATTAGCTGCCAGCTTGTGCTGGGTCCATAGTGCCAAGTGCCTATTCTTAAGATGCATATGCTGTCCTCCTGTGCCCAGTTGGCTCCCCTTATTACCTTGACTCACACGCACATGGCAAACCTGGCAGATTGCAACTGACTCATCATTTGCATCTTGAACGAAAAAATCCCAAACAAGGGATTGTGATGCTTTGGTTTTAATACATCCATGATGTGGCTTATTTAAGTCAGTTATTTTAAGCACTGAAGTGGGGGGGCACATGATGTTTCAGGCACTGCACACCTGGACTGCCACTGACCACCATGACTACCTATCATATTGATTACTGGGTCATCATCAACTAAAACCGGTAGATCACAAGTTTTTATGGGAGGGGATTTCTGCAAGCAGACTCAGACACAGCCACTTTGAATTTCTTTTTCTCTGGTTCCCAACTGGGGTCAATTATATCATCATCATATTCATCAATGTCACACACATCCATATCTTCTGCTTGGATGATAACATGTGGTCTGCATGTTGCAATGACAGCAACATCATCATCATCATCATCATATTCATTATCAGCATCTACACCACCATCACCTGATAGTTTTTCATCACACTGTGAATCACTGCATGGAAAATGTGTGACGTTAAGTGCTATGGTGGATGGGATATCACATTATATGCTATCGTTGGCATGATTATCAGAATCCTCAGGTTCAGTTACTGGGATGTTACTGGGAAGTATGACATCATCAACACTGCCACTCACTTGCACTGCTTCACACTCAATATTTTTGGATATGGTACACTGGTTGGAATTAGAACTTGATGCAACAATACTAATATTACCTCCACCACCACTAACACCAGTAACACTAACACCACTGGCTGGGAAAACATCATCTCCTCTAACTATGAGTGAAGCTACTGATTGGGCTGTAAAAAAACATTGCAGGAGAAATACCTTTCCTCACATCAGCAGTGCACTTCTACAACTGCGTACTACTACCACGCCCACAGACCATCTTACTGCCAACATTGCCATGGCGAGAAACAGCTTTGCTTGCATGTCTCTTTGCAGGCATTTTTGGGGATCAACCACAATATTATAGCCAAATTCAGATTTTGATACATTCACTTTCTGATTGGAGGGATGCTGGATGTGAAGCCAAATAAACAACTGTGGCTTCAGCAACAGATAAGAGGCTACTCTGAGACTGTCATGGAATTAATACAACTTCAGTAACTAGTGGTGCTGATGAAGTCACAAAAACAATCCAATCTGGTAAAAAATACCTTTTGAACGTGGGGGTGGGTGGAAGCACTGAATGCAGACAGTGCAGATTTTTATGACACTAAAAGCAGCAAAACTAAGAACAGATACCACGATCGCAGTACAAAATCAGGCAGCTGCAGTGGATAGCAGGTTCACACTGCTGCATCTACAATTACACTAGTCTGTGGCACAATAAAAGGTGTATTATTTGATGCATGTGACACTGCACACACACTCACACACAGAACAGTTTGTATACAATGCTGAATGAGGAATGTGTAGCAAATGCTAAAGTTCAGTACTATGCCACGTTATGTATTGTAAATTTGTAATGTAAACAACCTGAACTAATGAACTGCTGCACCACATCCACACAACAAACAGCAAGAAAATTTCAACTATTACTGACAATATTACTGTGTGTACATTAACACAGTCAGTTATATAACAAAAATATAACCAAAAAAGAAATCACTATTTCTCCAACCTAAATCTACCTACACCACAGATACGCTCCTCCCTCAAAGCACACTTTCACTGTCTTTCACCACACACACTCAATGTTGTAAATTAACATTCAAAATCCACACAAAAACAAAAATGCTCGATGACATGAGCGCAGGAGGGTTTCCTACAATCAATGAACTAAAGCTGGACCCCCCAAAAAAATGCAAAAATGCTTTTTGAACAGCTTTTACAAGATTCCTATCACAGACAGCTATCAGAGCACAGTGCCTCCTACTCCTTCCTACTCATACTACCCTGAACCGAGGCTGTACAGATCAATATAGAACCCATGTGACCTGAAATCCCATGAATCATTGCAAAATTTACCTTCAGAGCTCAAAAACTAGGTGAAGTGAGGCAAAGTGCACTGCCTGCAATGTATTTCACCTTAAATTTGGCAGCGTAGTGGTCTGGGGAGGCAGAGTAACATGAAGTAATTGTTTCCAATGGACTTTGCGTTCCTCATTATAACACAAAGTACTCTGCTTCATGTTGTGGAGCACTCCGCAAATCCACCTTTGCTCCATGAAATGCTTCATGGAGCAGACTGAGCCCACTTCATCCACCACTAGGAAGAACTCAGCAGACAACAGGGATAATAGACACACAACAGACAGAGAGGATATAGAACACTCCTTCCCTCAACCTCCAGACCAAAACCCCAATCCTTATATTATGGAAGTGCAGATTAGAACACAGGGTCCATCCTCCAGTCTACATAACCAGATGCCCCATCCCCAACAGATGGGGAAGGTTTGCCATTAGTACAAAAAGGGCAAGATAGATCCTCACAAAAGAACCTCCCACAACAAAAGATGACATACCACTACAAAATAGTTATTCAGTTTTACAATGGGGAGACACAGAAATGGAGGATGAATTGGCATCTGCATCAATAACCTCTAGAACTTTATCTCAGATAGAAATGCTTTCTGAAGGACAAGATAATGCTATCCCAAAAACAGTGAAACAAAAGAATGTAAAGAAAAGATGGAGCACTAGAATTGGTTTAAAAAAAGTAACCTCACAGCACAGAAAATAACTTTTAAAAGGAACTTTATTATCCGACAGCTGCTTCTCTGAATACAAACAGTTCTAAGTCCGACATAAAGAGAGGTGGCATCTTTGCTTATTTCACACAACATTAATTTGATCTGGTACTTCTACAGGATACCAGACTTCACTCAGATAGTGTAATGCAACAAAAGAATGGTTTGGGGGAAAAAGTGTTTGGTCTATGGGGGAAGATAGTTGCTGCAGACTGGGGATTGATATTAATAATAAGCATATTATTGTACAAATTTAATGGACCTCCTCCCAGGTAGAGCTATGATACTTGATATCTCTTTTATGAATGAAGACTTCAGGATTATTAACATCTATGCTCCTCAAACAAAGCTTGACAGGGTAGAGCTACTTAAACTAATTCAACCTTATCTTTTTTATAGCTAAACAAAATATTTTGGCATGTGATTTGAATTGTAGAAGGTTCAGATCTGAATCTGGACATACAACCAATAAAATATTCTGTGATAATGTTTTTTGAAATAAACTGATATTACAGACAGACCTGGTTGATAGCTTTGCTAAATTACAAAGGTGTCCAGCCCATATGTATTATCAAGGATATTATCATCCAGGGTAGATTTTTTTTTCATATCCTCTTCTTCTTTACCTTTGATGTCTGTTCAGTCATGGCCTATGGCCAGGTCTGACCATGACCTCATAGGCATTTAAATAATCAACTTTGCAGAAACAGCCTTGGAAACAGGTTATTGGAGATTAAATAATAAACTACTCACAATACAAATAGTGTTGCAAGACTTACAAAATATCACTGAAGCTAGGAAATCTGTTTTCTTTATGCATGAATCACCCCCATCTTGGCGGCTAGATAATAAGAAAGATTTTTTCAGATTGTTTTAAACTAGCAGGACAAATTCAAGGGAAATGTAATAAATTACAGTATAATAGCTTAAGGGAAAAATTATACAAATTGATCACACTACAAAATACTACAGAAAATTATTACTCTATACACATTTCTGAAACCAAACAAAAAATGTCTGACTTTCAATGTAATAGAATGGTTTCATTAACACATAAACAAAGATTTGGCATGCAAGGAAAAGCAATGTCTATAAATCCATTTGAAAACTGTACCACTAGAAGAAAAGTCAGACAGATTAATTGTTTAGTATCAGAGCAAGGAATTTCCACAACCACTCAATCCAGTATCCTACCAACCACAGAAACCCATATAACACAAACACTAGGACACCTACCAACACCATGTACTGACATACAAACATTGTTACAACAGATTCAAATACCAAATATCCCTTCAGATATACAAAAAAACATTGATCCAACCAATATCAAGTATAGCGAATACAACCGCAATACAACAATTAAAAACAGGAACTGTACCTGGTAGGGATGGTTTAATGGCTGAATTTCATAGATATATTGTCACAGTACAAGCAAAACAATTGGCTATGGTATTTAACCACTTATTAGGTACAGGAAAAATCCCAGAGGAAATGCCAAATGGCCTCCTGATATTTCTTTAGAAAAAAAGGGGAAAGAGCTCAGTTGAGAAATTGGAGACTAACAACCTTACTAAATTGTGATTTCAAACGTTTTACCAAAATATTAAGTAATATATTATCTCTTGGGCTACCTTTTTTAATCCATCCTTCCCAAACATGCTCTGTACCAGGATGGAAGATATCAGACATCTTAGCCTTAATTAGGGAGATACTGACAAAAGGAAATGAAGAAGAACTTAAGGGGTATGTGTTAAGCTTAGATCAGAATAAAGCCTTCAATTCTGTCTCTCATAACTACCTTTTGGAAGTCATGACAGCTTATGAAATACCATTTGAATTCATTACTTGAGTACAGACATGTTATTACCATGCAACAGTGTCATCTTTTATAAATGAATGGCTAGGGAAGAAAAGATTCATAAGACAAGGGGTTGGACAAGGGTGTCCATTGAACCTACTACTATATAGGCTGTCACTAGATCAATTAATCAAACATATACACAATCAACAAGAACTTAATGGTTTATCAGTTTCTTGTTCTGATCCTGAAATCAAAACATTAGCATACGCTGATGATTTGATATTAATTTTAGCTGATAGATCCTCAGCTATATTAGCAAAAGAAATGATACAGAAATATGAGGCAATTTCTGGTTCATCCATTAATTATTCCAAAAGCATTGTAAAAACTATTGGGCCCAGATATCCAGATGATGAAGAATTAATTGGTATCCAGATCTCATTCAATCAGGTAACCATCCTGGGTGTGCTCTTTGGATCAGGAGATTTAGCCCTAATTAACTGGGAAATTATTTTAAAGACCATGTGCAATGTTTTTTTACATATTTTTAATAAAAGCTTAAAAAGTCGCAGTTCAAGTCCCTGTGTCATGATTCGTGTTTCCTAAAAATTTCATGCTGTTTGGTTTTGTGGTTTTCTTTAAATCAACATTTGTTAACTTGCTCTGTAGTGGCTGAAAACAGTGGAGTAATTTCTGTCCTCTCAGTCAAACTTAGAGTGCGATGACATCATTTTGGAATAGCTTGCTGTTTCAGATTCCCAATCAGAGCACCATTCTGTAGAATGTATGGTTTGCTGAGCTCTCCAGGTTTCTTACAAACCCAGTCTCTGGTTTGTGTTTAGATAGATCAGCTTAAAACATGTAATTCTCTTGCTTTAAAAAGCTGATTATTTTGGTTTCAATACTAAATTATAGTAGTGGAATTTTTTTTTCTGTGAGAAATCAGCTTGTCTGTATCACAGCTCTGTTCTTTCTAATCAAACCTCATTTTTTTTCTAACTATATAACACAGGGCTGTTTAATGAACATAAAAGAAATCTAAATGTTGTTCATTCACAGAAAGTTTGTTTCTGACATAGCCTTCATAAATATAATCATGTAAGAACATTTTTTTATGTCAGATTAACAAACAGGTGCTTGCCGCATTCTGCTACATTATTTCAAGCACGTGTACTGTCAGAACTCACAAATTTCAATTCTTTGGTGGTTTCTGTGTGAAAATGCATAATGTTTGTGTATAACTAAAAACACTATGTGGCATTCCGATGCACCATGTCTCTGCCCCACAGTTGAGGTAGCTGCAGTCTACTGTCACAGTCCCCTGCCCCACAAGCCCCTTGCCTTCTGCTCCACATTTGAGGCTGCTGCACCCTGCTGCCCACTGTCTTCTCCCACATAGTCAGGGATTATGCACCCTTCTGCCACCATCCTCTGCCTAAAGAATCAGGACTACTGCACCCTGCCACCCCCTGCCCAAACAATTGGGGTTGCTGCACCTTGCTGCCCTCTCTCCCCCACCATCACAGTTGGGGATGCTGCATCTAATGCCCCATTCCTGTCTCCACAGTCAGGGCTGCTGTGCTCTGCCAAATCCCAGACTGCCATATTCCCTGCTTCCACAGCTGGGGCTACTGCACCATGCTGCCCTAGTACCAGAGGTCGGGCTTTTGCTGCACCCTGCTACCCACTTCCATTGCCCCAAGTGGTCAGGGCTGCTGTGCCACATGTACCACATCTCACAGTCAAGGCTGCTGTACCCTGATGCTCCATGTGTCCTGCCCCACAGTTGAGGCTTCTGCACCATGCTGTCTTCTATCCCCTGTCACCACTGACAGGGCTACTGCACCCTGCTCCTTTCTACACAGTTAGGGTTGCTGTGGCCTGCTATGCCCTACAGCCCCATGCCTCTGCAGTTAGGGCTGCTGCTTCATGCTGCCACTTGCCACAAGATTCAGGGCATTTGCTGCACCCTGTTGCATGCCTCCACAGTTGAGTCAGTTGCACCCTGCTGTCTCCCTGCCACCAGAGTCAGATCCTTTGCTACACCCTGCTGAGACAGGAACAGGGCTCAACATGTGCAGTGTCCCTGATTGTGAGGGTAAGAGAGAGACAGAGTAGCAGGGTGCAACCCCAGCTCTTCAGGAAAGGTGCAGCACAAGAGTAAGGGCATTTGCTGCACCCTGTCCCCTGCCTGTGGAGGCAAGGGGCTCTGTGGTGCAGCAGGGCACAATGGTGGCAGGTGACAAAGGACAGCATGGTGCAGAAGCCCTGACTGTGGGGCAGGACACAGGTGGGCATCAGGATACAGCAGCCCTGACAATAGCACAGGGTACATATTGTACAGCAGCCCAGACCATTTGGGGCAATAGAATTATGTAGCAGGGTTCAGCAGCCCCAACTATGGATGCAGGCAGCATGAGACTCTAGGGTGTAACACAGCACAGCAGCCCTGATTGTGGAGATAGGAACAGTGGGCAACAGGGTGCCATGGCCTTGACAGTGGGTGTGGGGACAGAGGGCAGCAGGGTGCAGCAGTCCTGAATGTTCAGGCAGGAGATAGGGGTGGCAACAGGATACAGCAGCCCAAACTGTGGGACAGGGTGCAGCAGTCATGCCTGTTTGGGACAAGGGATGTGGGGAGCAGGGTGTAGCAAAAGATTTGACTCTGGTGTTGGGGGGACAGCAGGGCCCAACTGACTCAATTGTGGAGGCATGCAACAGGGTGCAGCAAATGCCCTGACTTTTTTGGAAAATGGCAGCATGGTGCAGCAGCCCTAACTGCAGAGGCATGGGGCTGTAGGACACAGCAGGCCACAGCCACCCCAACTGTGTGGAAAGAAGCAGGGTGCAGCAGCCCTGTCAGTGTTGACACTGGATAGAAGACAGCATGGTGCAGAAGCCTCAACTGTGGTGCAGAACACAGGGGGCATCAGGGTACAGCAGCCCTGACTGTGAGATGGGGTACACATGGTGCAGCAGCCCTGACCATTTGGGGCAATGGAAGTGAATAGCAGGGTGTAGCAAAAGCCCCACCTCTGGTGGCTAGGGCAGCATGGTACAGCAGCCCCAGCTGTGGAGGCAGGGAACTTTGCACTCTAGGGCTTAGCACAGCACAGCAGCCCTGACTGTGGAGACAAGAATAAGGGGCAACAGGTTTAGCTTCCCTAACTGTGAGGGTGGGGGAGAGAGAGCAGCAGGATGCAGCAACCCCAATTGTTTGGGTGGGGGAGGCAGGGTATAGCAGCCCTGATTCTTTAGGCAGGGGATGGAGGCAGCAGGGTGCACAATCCTTGACAGTGTGGGAGAAGATGGTGGAAAACAGGATGCAGCAGCCTCAAATGTGGAGCAGAAGGAAAGGTGATTGTGGGGCAGGGACAGGTTGCAGTAGGCTGCAGCTGCCTTAGTTGTGAGGAATGGTGCATCAGGATGTCACATAGTGTTTCTAGTTATACCTAACATAATGTATTTTCACACAGAAATTACCAAAGAACTGAAATTTGAGTTCTGACAGCTGCATATCACATTCTGCTACAGTATTTTAAGCACATGTACTGTTTGTCAATCTGACAAAAAAATGTTCTTACATGAAATCTATTTATGGAGGCTACATCAAAGACAAACTGTTTCTGTGAATGAACAACATTTAGATTTATTTTATACGCATTTAATAGCCCTGTGTTGTATAGTTAGAAAAACAATCTGAGTTTTGATTAGAAAGAACTGAGAGCTGTGATACAGACAAGCTAATTTCTCACAGAGAAAGATTCCCACTACTTCAATTCAGCATTGAAATTAAAATGATCAGCTTTTTATAAGAAGATAATGTTATATTTTAAGCTGATCTATCTAAACACAAGTCAGAGACTGTGTTTGTAAGAAACATGGAGAGCTCAGCAAACCATTAACTCTGCAAACTACTGCTCTAATTGGGAATCTGAAACAGCAAGCTACTCCAAAATGACGTCATTGCACTCTAAGTTTGACTGAGAGGACAGAAATAACTCCACTGTTTTCAGCCACTATAGAGCAAGTTAACAAATGCTGATTTAAAGAAATCCACAAAACCAAACAGCATGAAATTCTCAGGAAACACTAATCATGACATAGGGACTTGAATTTCAGCTTTTCACGCTTTTATAAAAAACATGTAAAAACTGTTGCACATGATCTTTAAATAAAGCTATTAATAGAGTAAAATTATGGAATCAATGGCTAGTGAGTAAAAAGAAGATAATTTATTTAATGAAAACATTCCTGATACCTATGTTTTTGCATATTAGTCACATATACCCCCACCATTAGAATTAGAAACAAAATTGAATGACTGTTTCTTCTCATGCATATGAGGTAGCAGGCTTAACCAGATACAATGCAATATTACATACCTGCCAATCTCAGAAGGAGGGATTAACATGCTTAACCTGGTAGTTTTTTCCATAATATTTTCATATATACTAATATAAAACCAGCAATATTGCATTTACCTGAGTGTTGGATACCCTGGATACATGACCACATTTTACCTATTATATTAGCATGGGAACATCAAACTAGTATACCAAAACAAAAATCTTTACAACACCTGCCACTCTATTTACAGTGTAGATTTAAGAAAATAAAACAACGACAAACATTAAAACAGGTTATCATTCAACATACTAGGAAATAATTTTACAATACTATACAACAGCAAAAATTCTATGTGAATCCCACAAGAACCAATCTGAAAATAAATTAATTAGCAAGATGCTATTAGAGCACAGAACCCTATAACAGATGTGGGGCGTCACATGGTTATGTGCTCACAAAAAACTGAATGTGAAAAATAACTTAAAACATAAGGAACAAAAATATAGATATAGCCCTAGAGACAGCTGTGACTCAATCCCAGAAACCATAGAACACTTATATTATGAATGTCCATACATCATTAAATTCTGACAGGTGGTTAAACATAATTGGAGTCTTTCTCTCTTTTATAACATCTCTCCAGATGTATTGTTTCTAGGAATTCTACCAAAAACATGGGTCACTTTTCATCCTAGCACAGTTAGATTAGTATTAACCTGTATGAAATACTGGATATGGAACACCCGATGAAGACTGACATTGCAACAGGTATAAATACCACAAGAACAACTGTATCATCAAATTAAAACTAACATTTAAGAAATCAAGAGAATTAAAGAAAAGCAATGCCCTGCAGAAAAAATATTAGAATGGCGGGGAACACTATCACAGTTTAGAAAATGGTCATCAAAAAACTCAGAAGCTGATTGGCTAATCCCCCTGCCAGCCGTGTTGTTATTTTTTAACAACGCCCGGCAAATAACAAGTCCCTTCTGGCAGCACCCATCACTACCTGGTATCCCTGTACCCACGCTCCAGTAAACGCTATTTTTTTTTTACTGCACGCTTAGTGAGAGCAAGCTATAGGCCCCCACACACAGACAATCCTCAAACCAGTCCATAGTAACAGAATACGGAGAATATGTAAAAGTAAAATCTTGTTTTGTTTTGGCCCCGCCACTCCTAACTCACATGCACTCATAGGTCCATAACCTGGGATCCTCGGCCACTTTACGCAACTGCAGCTACCCGGCACCGTGGCATCATCTCGCCAACGATTCACATGAAAGTCCCGCTCCTCCATTCACAACCTTCATGTTTGAAATGACTCACAGGAAATTCCCACTCCTCCATTCACAACCGTCATGTCTTTAAACGAAAAGTAAGTACCTCCTTTTTTTTTCTCTCCAGAGGTCATTGACCAACTTCCGTGCTCCACATAGCGTGCCACAGCACACCATGCCATTTCCACTTCACAGCTAAGCCTCTCTCTCTCTGCTCCCAGACTAGCAACCAAAACAATTTGTATCCACGTAGCGCGAACAGATGGGGGGGGGGGACAAAAAATTTAAAGTTACAATTCCCTGGATAGCACTATAAAAAACGTAACACTGCCAGGTAGTACCAAAAAAAAAAAGGATATCACAAACAGCAGCACCCTCTAGTAGCACTAAAGGGACTATTTTACAGAACCTGACAGTACATTTTTAATAACTTTTTACCCTTTTTAATGAAATTATTATTTGAATAAAAATAATGCAAGCCCATTTTCTAAGTGTAATAATACCCTCCAGGGTGGGCAATATGGGATATAACGGACCTTCCAGGGGCTATAAGGCCCTCCGCCTGCGGTGTTGGGCCTCATTACACCCCTGGGTGGTCCGTTATATCCCAATAATGCCCACCCTGTTGGGTATTATTACTTACTTAACTAAGTAAACCTAAACAACCTACTCTTGGAGGGAAGGAAAGGTGAATTGTTTCATTATATGGTTTAATTTATACAGATTAGATGTATGAATTAATACATATTTTGCTTCATTACAAAGGTTTTTCTGTTTTATGGCTTTTAGAAAAAAAAGTAATGTATCATGATTTATTAAAATTTGAAAAAGAAATATCCTACTCTTTGTGTGTGTGTGTGTGTGTGTGTGATATTGTTTAGTTTTTCTTTTCCATTTCTTTGGTTTGGAATATAATAAGAGAAGTTACTTCTAGGGGGTATGATTGACATACTTATCTGAGTTTTTTTTCTCTTGATTTGTATATCAATTTTGTGTGAATTAACACTGTTGCAAATATTTGATTTGAAGTTGTAATAAAAATGTCCCTACTCTTTTCGAGAAGTACTATGGGATCTTTAACATTCACCTGAACTACCACCACAACAGGCAGATGGGACCACAGTTTAGCATCTCATCTGAAAGACCAATGATCAATGATCAGTGCAGTTTGGCAGACATTAGCACAAGAGATAGACAATTAGCCAAAATAGACCACCAAAATCCTTTATCCTGGGTACATAGTGGATTACACGTGACAAACATTAATGAAATGGATTATGAATTATATACTGTGTTCATAGCATTTTGGTTGGAGGGATACTCATGACAATGATTTGGCTAATTTTCTGTCTCTTGTATTAATATCTGCCAAACCTCATTGATCATTGATCATTTAAGTATAGTGCCTGTTCAGGGTTACCTGGATATGTGTGCATGATAATCATTTTTAATTATTTTGGTATAATGGACTTTAGAATTATGTATCATTGAATATATGTTTAAGTAAACCATAGTGAACTGTTGCTATGGTGACCACACATTATATATTGTGTGGTAAAAGTTAGCACTAGAACTCTAATGAAGCTTGAGGGTGCCCGAGCAAAACAGGCTTGTACATCATTAGTCAGGGCCAGCATGGTGATTGCTATTCCTTCTGGCTATGTGGTGTTTATTTGTTGCTATATGGTGACTTGTTTCAATAAATGGTAAGAAAAGGTCTTTAACATTACTGTTTTTGCCTTCAGTCCTTCCTGTTTGGTGCTTTGTTAGTTTTTTACCTGACTGATTGTATTGTTATGAAACACTGTGGAGTATTTCTGGTGCTAGCCAGCTGCTTTTTGCTTTAAATGATATTGGTGTGTGAGACTGTCTCACACTGTGAACTCTAGTACTGAGTCAGACCATCCCCATATGCCACCAAGGCCCTTGTGTCAATCTGTCAGTAGGGATTATATAGCATGGAGTCCCTTTTCATAGGATACTACATGTTTCATTTACAGTTACACCATCTCCTACCTTTCTGCCTCTACCTCTGCTCCAGGGCTTCTCTCAGTGTCATTATATGCTGCATGCATGGCGCAAGCACCATACCAACCATGCCCTACACCATGTTCTCCCTCCATGGGTTCAGGGAAACTTTTGTCAGGTCAGTGGACCATTAGGGTGCTTTCATTTAGGGAAAACCCTTACAGTCTCCAAATTCTCCTTGTGGTCTCTTTACATTCTACACTATTTAAGACAATTTTTAATAAATTGTGTTACCATATCCAGACTTTCCAAGGATCTCCTGCTGTCAGGATGTATCTGGGAGTTCCCACTTTGAATCCAACAACTTAGATGGACTCAGACTGATTCCAAATGCCCAGAGATATCCAGTCTCATCTTATCTTCCAAGCTCCTCCCACACATGTACTCTTGGGATATTGGCACCAAGTTTGACAATCTTGGGATAGGTATGTTGAGGTGAACAACCCTTATCCCGTATTGGTGGGAGCAGGATTTGACTTAAGTGAAAGGAAAAATTGAAGTATTTTAGAAATAAACCAGCTGACTACTTTTGAAAATCAATAACTTTTTCTGTCTGCTGTTTTTGCCACCATTTACATTTTAATGTTTGATCTGGTTCAAAGCTGGGCAAATCAGTCAAAATAGGCCATGCTTCAAGCTTCATCTTTAATTAATTTTGATTAATATTCCAAAAAGGGCTCCACCGCAAAATAAAGCAGCTAACATTTAGGAAACAGAGCTTCCAATCCCATTCCTTGACTCCCTAATCCCTATACTATTAAAAAGGTTGGAGGGCCTCCTGACCCCTGAATCCAGCTGCCCACAGTCACTGCCTGATCTGATATGAGGATCCATGTAATGGTACAGTCCCTTACTTTCTTTCTGCTGCCTGCACTGGCAGAGATCACACATCTAAATTACAGACAATGATAAGGAGACTTCTGTTGGCCCTCTAGTGTTACCATAGCTTCCATCTGCAATGCCCTGACAGGCTGAGTCATGACAATGCCTTCACCCTCATTACAATTGCCCTCTTTTTCCTCTCCCCTTGCACTGACAGGGGTGGTGACAGAAAGGGTGGGGGCATCTACTGGCAGATAATATGTCCTTCAGGGTGCAACTGCCCTGGTGATTACTGCTCTATAGGGGTGGTTCAGTGATGTAAGATTGCCATTGGGACCGGTGTGTATAAGGACCTTTTTTTGCAACTGGATGCCCTTATGCAAGCCAGAATCTTTGTCCAAACCTGATTGAACATTACCACTCTTATTTCAGATGAACAGAGCCTAGTAGGGAAGCAGGCCATAAAGGACATGTTCACTGTATGCACCACCAGCTGGAGGCTTAGTTTATTTAACTATTGTTAACTGGGTAAGTAAACTGAGCACACTGCCTGTTTCCAAGGATAACCCGGGCTTAGTGTCTGTACAGAAATACTGCAAAAAGATGAAAGTACAAGTGAAAATATCTAGGTGCTATAATTGCAAATAATGAAGTTTTAAACACTGCACCAAAAATATTCACTTACTGATTTTTTCTTTACGTAATTCAATAGCTAGGGCCAAGATTTGAGTCATCATTTTTTGGCAGTATAAGATTAAGAGGGGCTGGGGGGGCACAAAGAGAAGAAGCAGATGGTGAGTATTACACTGGAAAAACTGCTGGTGCCTTGGTGGAGTGGGCTACTAAGTATCACTCAGCAAATTACCTGCTTCTGGAAGGACCCAGAAAATTGGGGACAAAACTCTGTGTGGTCCAGAAAAAATATAGAGGTGAGGGAGAAGGGAGCTGAATGGGAGGATTCATGGTGTTCATCTGGGCTAGGTCTTCCTGATCCATCGACCTCCCCCCTCCCCTTCCTTCTTAGTGACCTTTGTAACACTGACTCGACCCCATCTTCCATATCCACTAATACAGATAATGTGCTGTCCGATTTCCAAACATTGCAACACGACACAAGCATTCATTTTTGAGGAGATCTTGTGCCCATGGGGCCCATTGCCCCTGCATCTCTCCAGAGCTGACTTATTCAAAGCTCATGATTCTCATTGGTTTCTCCACAAGGCTTCATGCTCTCCCATGGACTTGCAAAGGTAAAATGGTTCTGAAATGTCAGCACTAAAGCCATCAGGGAGGCCAAAATCAAACAAGTTCTCCACTAACCTCCTGAACAGCCTTAACTGTCCCTATAATTCTGGAAGGCATTGTGTTCCCTTTTTGACTTTGCAGTCCAGTTAGCCACCCAGTTCTCAAGTTGGGAAGCTCTTCCATCTCTAACCTCCTAAAGGTAGCAGATGTTTATAATCACGTTCACCTTTCAACCCAATTCTCAAGTTGCAAAGCTCTCTCATATCTGATTCCCCAATAACAGGTGATATTTTTAATCACTTTTTACCTCCTGGCACTCCTTGTCTGCTTTGAGGTTATCTTCAAGATGACCTTGTTGGTGTTTGACTACATGGGCATGGTTTGCAGTGCAGCCTGATATTTACCCTGCCCAGACAAGATCCAATTTTCCATTCCTTTTGTTGTGTTACCCTAAATGCCTTACCTTTTTCCGATCACTTCACCCTATATCTTGACATCTCTCTCTCTCTCTCTCCCCCCATCCCCTAGCAGCTCAGTGTCTCTCCTATTGCTCATTTTGCCTGGCTAAAAACTGATTCACCACCATCCCCTCCTATCTCTCCTATTTTTCATGCATCCTTCTATCCTGTCATCATACACCCTTTGCTCATCTAATGCTCAGTCTTTGCATATCCCTTGCTGAAATACCTCTGCTGGTCCGTCCACTTTTTCTGTCCACTTTTCTACTACTACTTAAAATGATCTTCCTCTCCCTGTTCATCTCTCATCCTCACTTTCCTCTTTTAAGCCACTCTACAGTACCTGCTCATTTGTACCTACTCTACTCCTGCAGCTATCCACTAAAACAGGTTTTGACTGGCACATCATCTTCTTGTGACTACCGCTGCACTCCCACACTGTTCCAGCATGTTCGTGATTTATTACTATTCATACTGTAAACATTTGCAAATTTATACACTATTATAATGTGTCCACAACTTAAATGATTTAATTCATGGTCCAGTGGGCAACTACTGTATATAATGAGTAACTAGTGCAGTGACTGCATGGAGAGTTGTGCAGTACTTGCATAATGTAATGATTTCAAGCATGAACAGCTTGTGGTTTATGTGACTTTTCACACTCTCTGTTCACAGTCAGTTACCACTGGAGTGGCCAATTCCTAGGTGCCACAAGAAAAATTAATTGCATTATCAGACAGGCAAGAGACAGAACAGGAGAGGACAAAAAATAGACCATTGCTTTTACTTCTCTCTGTACAGCAAATTGGACAGGGTTTTATCCAATCCTGTCATGTGTAGTTTGGGAAAAATGGCACTATTTGCTGCAAGTGTACAGTTTTATGATGTCATATTTTAAAACAGGCTCAACTAAGAGAACATTTTGGTTTGCCCTGGATTTGCGGCTTGCTACCAGTTAGCTGAGAAAAACTGTCTTCTTAGAATGTTCTGTTTCAAATATGTCTGAATTGCTAATGAAGAGCCTGTTAGAAAATGCTTTGCAAAATGGAATGTACAATTCATTAGGAACTCGTTCAAAGCTGACAGCAGCGTCTGAGGTCAGAGCATTTGCAAGAGAACTCATAGCTCATTACCAGCCAAATGCAAAATTACTTAGATACAGTTTGCACTGTAAGTATAATTTAAGGTAGGCAGGGACCCTAGGTGCATCATGTTCAGCTCTGTCCCCCGCTTCATCAGCAGAGATGAAATAAGTATGCTGATCCCCTCTTTTATATGGAAACTTGTCTTCACCTTTGTCTTAATCCCTCCATTTCCAAAGTTTCTATTTCTGGAATCAAAATGTTTATGTCATAATATGCATATAACCTTGTGTCAGAAATACTCAAAGTTATTTTTTCCAGTGACTACAAAAAAGGAAAAAAATCACAACTTCTGGTGTGTTAGAATACATTAGCAATGCATTTCAATGGCTTCTATTTGCAGCTGCTTCTGCTGCTATCTATTTTAAAAATCGTGTTTTACTACAGATCCAAGTACACAGTTGCTTGTTATTTACAAACCATTAAATCATCACCAGCCTTTCACACATGGACACAGTTAACCACTCCATACCACTCAGATCGAGAAGAAATTCAATATTATGTCCAGTTCTGACAGTTTTTAACTGTATTAAATCATAACAGAATCTGCACTCAGTCGCTTCTTTCATGAACATTTACTGTGATTCTGAGCTCAAAATCAAAGTGAAATTTCATGAAGGAAGCTACTGAGTGCAGATGCTGTTATGATTTAATACAAATTAAAATGGTCAGACTCTAAAATCATATTACATTTTTATTTAGGTCTGAGTGGTAGTGAGTGGTGTGTGTATGCTGCATTTTTCAAGTTAGACAAGCTCTAAGACTGGTACTGCTTCACATGATATAAATACAGAGCAGTCTTCTCTCATAACACTGCATTGATGGTCAATACTGGGCCAGCTCTTCGCACCACTGCACAGAAGCAAATGCAAGGTAGAGAAGGCACCTCAGGGTTGTACATAGATAGCCTGGATCTTCTGTCTCACACCACTGTACAGAAGCCAGGTAGGGCAGGCCCCTCATTGTTCTACATAGGAATCTAGTACTTAGACAACTTCCTATACCATCATACATTGACCATTGCAATGTAGGACCAGCCTCCTCAGCTCTACACAGGAGGCCAGCACTGGACCATCACCTTAAATCACTGCACATAGGTCAATGCAAGATAGGGTTGTCACCTTGTAGTATTACAGAGGAGGCCAACCTGCACTGTATCCTCACACCACTGTACAGATGCCAGTGCTGTGCTGTCTCCTCAAGCCAAATACACAGATGTCAATGCAAGGTTGGGCAACCCCCTTATAGCACTACATAAGAGGTCAAACTGAGCTATTGCCTTAAATGACTGCACTGAGGCTAAAGAGGGTTACGGCTGCTCCTCTCATAGCACTACTCAGGAGGCCAATACTGGATTGTCTTCTCACACCTCTTCAAAAAGAGCAAAGCAAGAGCACTGCACAGGAGGCCAGTGCTGGGCTGTATTCTTACAGCACTGTACAGGAGGCCAATGCTGGGTTATATTCTTACACCACTGCACAGCAGACCAATGCTCGGCTATATTATTACACCACTGCACAGAAGCCAACCAATGCAAGGTATGGCTGATTACCCCCTCACAGTGCTACAACAGGTGACCAGCATCAGGCATCTTCTCACACTGCGTATGTGTGTGTAAATGAGGTGATGAGTGGTCAATGTCACCTCTCCCATCACAGTGCTGCACAGGGGACCAATATTAGACCATTCCCTCATAACTCTGTATTGGGGGGGGGTTGCAAGGGAGAACACCACCTGTCCACTCACTATAATAACACTGAGTCATCTTACCACAGCATTAAATAGATGAAACTAGTTTGTGCCCTTACACTGCTGTACAGAGGCCCATGCAGAGGAAACAGATACTGGGCCTTCTCCTCACAGCACTGAGCTTGGGATGGCAACACAGGGCCACCCCTCACACAAATGCACAGGTTGCCAAGAGACCCCTCCCATTTGTTCACAGGGACTCATCCTATTATAGCACTGTGCAATTTTGCTGGGCTGCTGTTGCAGTTGCAAAGTTTCCATCCACAAAATCTCTGGGCCTTTTTTAGTAACTGCTTTAATTTATGGTCTTTTTCATTCTTAGTGGTCTGTTTATCATCATCTGTATTGTTGTCATTTATTTATTTTGGTGTTGATTTTATTTATTGTGTTGCATCTGTTTTTACTTGTATGGTGCCCAGAGCCTCTGGGATTGGGCACCTAAAAAATGAACCTTGCTTTGTCTTGCCATTGGGGAGGAGAATGGCATATTCCAGAGAATGGGTTCATCCTCTGAAGAAGGATGGGTGTGTCGTCTTTCGCTCACTGTCATGTAAACAATCATATGTGGTGGTGTGGCTGGGAGTATAGGTGCAAAGTATAGGTGCTAGGTGCACTTAACTGGGAGCATGTGCACATGTTGGCACATCTGGATCTTTAGCATCTGAGGATGTCACAGCATGTTCTATTAGTGGCGGGTCTAAAAATGGGGCTGCTGAGTGGTAGGATGACAGCTGGTCCCCTTCCTGATCAATATAGGCCCAAGCCCCCTACTCCCAGAAATCTGTTGAACCCATCTGCCTAGCAGGCTTCTATTCAGATTTAGGAACCACATCTGCCATTGCACTGAAGTCAGGGCATTGCCCATGAGGCAATGTGGGAGAGCACAACAGCTGCATGTGTGTAAGTCCCAGGAAGATCAGTAATAGGGAGTAGGGTTCTGCTTTTAGGCAGGCTCATAACTGTGACAAAAGGAGGCACCATTATGACAGGTAACAAGCAAACAATGCCTTAACAAAAAGACTGGCTACCATTTATGGATCCTCTTTGTGATCTTCACAACAAATTAGAAGATGAGAACTCAGTCTTGCTAGATTTTCTGATTCTGCTGTATACCTTATAGAGTGCCCCTTCTAAAGATGTATTATTATAATAATTTTTTGATCTAGGAAACTTCTGCCAAATTTTCATTATAGTTTAGTGTATTCTATTATAACCATTCCAGCTTTATAAGGAGCTTGTTCCCTTATTACAATGAGATTTGTGGGCAAAACAGATGCATTTTATATTTTCATTCATTGCTTCCAAAGTCATTGAGCCAACATGGTAGAAAGGAAAGATGTACAAAATATTATTGCAGTGTTTGGTTTTTGTGTGTCTCCCCAAACTGCATGCATTGCATACACTCCTAAATTTCAAACTTAGAGCAATGCATCACGGGTATGCACATCTCTGTTTGGGGCAGGCTGAGAAAGCCGAACTAAAATAAATCATTACTGAATTGTTAAAACCTAATCAATCATTCCTTCCCAGTGGTAGTTAATTGATAAAAATGCTCAATACCTATGATGTAAGTTTCTGCTAATTGCACCAATTAGTCAGCCAGCAACATTCCCCAGATAAAGTGCAGTGAATCTTCTGTAAAGATGAATATTTGTTTCTTTGACAACAACCAGTTGAACATAAGTGAGGAGAAGGAACATTGAATTCTGTGTTTGAAAATAATGATGGATCTGTCCACCATCTTTCAAAACCCTTTGATTTGGGTAGCATCCCCCCCGCTTACCTGTGGTCTCTCCACAGCCCCCCAGCATGACCAGTAACCACATCCATCAACAGGAACCATACCTTTCCCCATACCAGGGTGTGCATATGAGGATGGGTTGGCAGAGTAGAGGAGGAGATTGTTTCTTCAGGGCAATCAGCATGACCATGGTTGTGACTGTGCACTAAGAAGCCATGATGGGCCTGTTTCTCACAAGGGACTGGAATTAAAAACACTGCACCCCAGGCACATTTTTTATGCAGTCACAGCTACTGGATATACTGGATTTGTGTGGGACAAAAGAAGGCCAGGGCCCATTGTGATTGTCCCCCGCAACAGCAGATCATTAGTTTTTATGTAAGTTTAGCCATATATCAAGTTTTGATTTAAACGTATCAAAGTTTGTTAAATTAATTAATTCCTGTGGTAGTGAATCCCATTGCTTGGATGCTCTTATACAGAAATACTTGTCTCTCTTATTGGTGTTAGCCCATTCAGCTGATAGCTGCTTATTATGAAGTCTGCCTACTGTACATTAATTGGATAACATTAATCCACACTGCTTTATTTGTGTAGTAGATTTTAGTATTTTAAACATAAGAAGAATATCCCCCAAAGTCTTCTTAAGTGAAGTGGATAAAGTCCTGTTTCTTTCAGACGAATATCATAGGGTTTATTTTTTAATCTTGGTATCATCTTGATCAGCCATCTCTGAGTTTGTTCCAGTTGGTTTATGTCTCCCCTAAGATATGGACTCCAAAATGGAGATCCATAATCCAAATATGGGCTAACGTATGCCCTGTATAGTGGAACTAAACACTGTTCCGGATTTGTTAATAAAAGTTGTGTTGATTTGTTTTAGGATAATATTAGTTGTTCTGGTCACCTTATTGCAGTGTGAGATGGATGATAATTTATTATTAACTAGAATGCCAAGGTTCCTTTCACAATTTGATTGTTTAAGGAGGACATTATTTAAGTAATAACTAGTTTGAGGATTCTTTGTTCCGAAATGGAGGACTAGCCATTTTTCAGTGTTAAAAGACATAAGGTTTGTTTTGGCTCATATGTCAATATTTTTAGGGTCCTGTTTTAATAGAGTGATAGTTGATATTGTATCAACTCTACCACCAAGTTTTGTGTTGTCGGCAAACTTTGAAATGTGATTAGTAGAGGGGGAGAATCAAGTCACTTATGAAAATGTTGAAAAGAGTGGGACACAGTACGAAGCCCTGAGGTATACCACTAGTAACCTCACCTAGGTCAGAGACTATCCCATTTATTCTTACCACTTGTGTTCTATTATATAGCCAGCATGATACCCAATTAATTAAATATTGAGAACAACCGAGCTTATGCATTTTCTTTATAAGTAGGGCATGAGACAGTTTGTCAAATGCCTTGCTGTAATCCAAAAAAATGACATCCGAAGGAATATGGCTATCCAAATATCTGCTAATGTTATTATGAAAGGAGACTAAGTTTGTTGTACACGAAAATCCAGGTTTAAAACCATGTTGTGTTATGTCCTGAAAACCTAACTGTTCAATTTCATTCTCAATTTGTGATTTGACTAGTCGCTCCATAACCTTCCCTATAATGGATGTCAAACTAATCGGTCTATAATTTTGGATATTAGATTTATTACCCTTTTTGTAAATTGGGATAACTATGGCCTTGCACCAGTCATCTGGTATGTTGTTTTCAGGAAGTGATTTGTTAAAAAGTAAAGTAAGAAGTAAAAACAGAGATTCAGATGTTTCTATTAGAAACCTCAATTGAATATTATCTGGTCCAGAACTAGTAGATTTTTTAAGAAATGATAAGGCCTTTCTAACCTCTGAACATTTAAATGTAGGTGATATAGGGCAATTTCTACAAACTGGGGGATTTGATCTAATTGTTAAAGACAGAGCAAAAAGATGTATTAAATAGGCTTGCTGATTTTTGATCATTTTTGATAATAGTCCTGTCCTCTACTAGAGGACCAATTATTCTAGTGTTACTCTTTTTGCTATTAATATATAAAAAAAGTGATTTATGATTTGATTTAGTATGAGCCAATTTATATTCTAATTTAAGTTTTGCTTGTTTGATTCATTTTTTTTAATAAAGAAGCTGCTGTTTTGTATTTATACATGATACATGTGCTTTGATTTTTTTAGCTTTTTAAATAAGCGTTACTTAATTCTAATTTGTTTATGAACTGACTTCATAAACCAAATGGGGATTTTACCTTTTTTGTTGTATTTAGTTTTAGTTGGCACATATTTATTTTCCAAGTCAAGAATAAATTGTTTTAATTTTTTCCATGCACAATCAATAGATTTGTCCTTAAATTTGTCTTCCCAATTAACTTTGATTAGTTTGAAGTTTATCAAATTAAAATTTGTTTTGTAATAGTCTTTGTGTTTAGTGCTTACAGTAAGTTTGGGAATTTTTGTAATCATACTAAACTGAATTGAGTTATGGCCGCAACTACCTATTGGGGAAATTATATTTATGTTGGAGAATTTATTTTCCACATTTGTGTTGATGAGATCAAGTACATTGGTTCCCCTAGTAGGTTGTCTCACTAACTGCTCAAGGCCAAAATCTTTGCATAATGAAGTTAGTAGTCTTTTCTGTTCAGTTTTAGCAGTAAATGAGTCCCATTTAATTCCTGGCATATTAAAATCTCCTAAGATAAGAGTATCTCCTTTATTGACCATGTCAGAAATAACATTGATTAGGTCAGATGTATAAAGAAAATCTGCAGAGGGTGGTCTATAACACACACCAATGGTAAGTTTAGGTTGACCTTTAAGTTGAATTGTGACGCAGAGAGATTCAGAATTTGTTAAGGTATTAACTTCATAAAACGGGATATCATTTTGTACAAATAAACACACACCCCTGCCTAGTCTATTCATTCTATCTTTGTAATTTAATTTGTAGTTTGGGATATCTCTGGACCACTTCAAGGAAGGGTCCCACCATGTCTCTGTAATAGCAATAATTCCCAAATCTAATACGCTACATTTAACTTGTAGTTCTGACATATTAAGATTATTCAATGATCTTGCATTAAAGGATAATATGTTACAGAGTCTACTAGGTTGTTATTCATTTCTTTTCATTAGAGAATTGGGACCCTGCCCATTCTTTCCCCTATGCACTAGTTTAAATGCTTATCAATAACAGAAGCCATGGTTTTTCCCAATAAGGCATTCCCTCTCCTGCTGAGGTGGAGACCATCCCAGCAGAAGAGTGAGGCCCTATCATAGAATCTTTCCCAGTGTGATATACAGAATATATCTTATTTTAGACACCACATCCTCAGCCAGTTGTTTATTTGTTTAATTTTATCAGAGATGGCTCTCGATACAGGAAGAATCTCTGAGATACATACAGTACAGCCTTTTTTCATGAGTAAGTTGTTTAGTGCAACACAGTCTTCCATCAGTTGCATGGTATCAGTACTGCTGATGTCATTAGTCCCAGCATGAATTATATAGAGGATTATGACTTGCATCAAAAAAAATATTATTTACCATTTTTGTTGTATCTGATACTTTGGCTCCCCTGAAGCTTGAGCATGTTCGATTTGCTTTATCAGGGTTACAAATTGCCCTGTCAAAATGTTTAATTATTGAGTCTCCTAATACATAAACTTGTCTGGTTGGTCCCATAGGAATATTAGTAGGGTCTAGCTTGTTTGGAGGGCAGGTTTTCATTTGTTTTACTAAGTGGTGTTTTTTTCCTTATGAAATTGAGCTTTTGTGATGTTTGAACAAGATGGCTGCTCAAGATCTATGAGTAGTGATGATGTTACGTCATTATTAACCTCATAAGTTGAGGGATGCTGCCTATTTTCCTCTGTAGTTTCTGCCCCTGGACTAGTGTTTATATCACACTCTATAGAAAGTGCTTGTAAGGAGTTGTATATGGGAATAAAGAACTGTTCTGCTTTCCAAACCTTTTTGGATGCACTTGAAGTAGGCATTTGGGCCCAGTCAGTATTTTGCTCTAATTCTTCAGAGCCATCCTCTCTACCCCTTTCCCTTAAGGGTGGTAAATCTATGTTTATGTCACTGTTAGTTGATATCACCATATCTGATGCTTGTTCAGATATAAGGGACTCCATTTGAGTAAAGATTTGACTGGTAGCAATATTAAGTATCCCATAATTACTTAGTTCATTATGATGTCTGAGCATGTCAGCATGACTATTTTCTAAATATAACAGTCTTTCCTCAAAAGTCGCTATTTCCTCTTTCATGTGTGCATTAGATATACACTTATCACAGATTAATATATATGAGAGGCTGGGAGGAACTAGCTCTACAGTAATTGGTACATATGGCAGTTTATACATTTATTGCCTATTTCACCATCTAGAGTCATGGTGGTAAGGGTATTGGCTTCACATGTATGTACACCACTTTCAGCAGTATTAGCTTGTTTAATATCCATGGTTCCTATAGTTGTAACAGCAATATTTTTAGGTAAAAATGTTAAAATATGCAAATCATATAATTCCAAATTCGACCCTCCCTTCCTACTTAATGGGTTTTGTGTTCTTACCTGGCAGTAAAATGAGGGCACAAGTAGGAATGGTTACCCAGGATGGCAAGCATGCTCGCCCTGATCTAGCTTGCCCTGCTCACCACAGGACTATGCTTAAATAGCTGACGATGACCTGGAAGGGCTATCTGAGGTCACGGGAGTGAATTCAAGTCCCAAACTGTATAAAATAGTTTAAAATTACACTGCTGTCACTAAGCACTGCTACAATCACCCATAGCTATTAGGCAATGAAGTCCCAAAAGATTTAATTATGCTGGTGCAGAGTTGTAGTTTCACAGGTAAGCCACCAAAACTACAGCTCCTCTTCCTGCTTCCTGGATGGTCGCAGGGCTCAGTGTCAGCTAGCGAGAAGTGCTAGCAAGGGCAATATAGTTATATTTGTATAATAAAAACAGCTCACAATAAAGCACGCTCCCATAGCAGCAAACACCACTGCTACAGAAAATATGCAGCTAATTCTGATTGCCACCTTAACATGCTGGACAGCAAAGAAATTGGATCAGGGGTCAGATTACTGTCAATGAGGGCTCAGGTGCCTAAGATGAGAGGGAAGTAAGGCCTGTAACAGCATTTTTAGTGTAAAGGCATGGGTTTGCCTAGAAACCTACAGCCAACCAGAGAAAAAGATTCACTGAACAGCCCACCCCATCAAATGTGCTGTCCAATACTGGTCAAAGACATTAGAGACTACTTAGCCTTCTGCAGGAGTGGCATTTTCCAGAACTGCAGAGATCTGCCCGAGATCTCATTGAGATCTGTAGAAAACTGCTGAAGCAGCCAGACACCAGTACAGGCTTCCCAGCAAGAAAACAAGACTGTGCATGCATTTACAGACTGTTAAGGAGAAACAGTTATCATCTGGAATTGAGAAAAACTGTTAAGGGGGGAGCAGTTATCCTCTGGAATTGAGAAAGAGAAAGGCCTGGGTGTTTGGAGCAGGGCATTTTCCCTAGAAACTTTTTCCATGCAGGGTGCATTTCCAAACAGCCAAATTCTGAATCTATCAGGCCTACACCTGCTGAGGGTATGTTCCACTCAAAGCCTATGCAAGAAAGAATGAGAGAGATATAGCCGAAACTGGAAAAACTGACTGCCTTCGTCACATAGCCATTCATTGTGGAAGTCCTTCTGTATGCCACCAAAAAGGCATAAGTGATGGCTGTACCATTTGCATCCAGCTCCAACATCTGAGTAGCAGCAGCTACATAGAGAAAAGAGGGCTGTTTGAAATGCTAAGGCCTTTCACAGCATGTGAGGTCTACAAGACTATAAATAACTGATCAGGGCCTTTGCTCTACAACTTTCATTTACTGTGGAGCTTACCAGGATACACCGTGTAAGCAATAAGGCATGATGGGGTGTGCATGGAACACATTTTACCGCATGGCCAGGGGAGTGATGAAGCATGAGGCTGAAGGCCAAGTGACTTTAGCCACTGGCAGTGCGGTGAAATGTTTTCCACTCACATCCTGGAATGCCTTATTGCGCTTATAAAAATGGGCCCCTTTTTTTTTTATAAACTTTTTACAGTTGGGGAAAAGCATGTTTATATGTAGAAACAATAGGTTTACTTGTGTGCATGTATGATAAAATAGTCCTTCTGCCCACTGCAAATTATGTCATTCATGATATCATTGCATTGCTGCCTACTTTCTTCTTCCTATTTTTTTTCTGTTTTTCTCCACATGCAAGATATGGAATGTTTACCATGGAATACATGGACTGAAAATTCTGCTCAGTTCCACTGGCAGAATGTTTCTTTCCTAACACACTGTACACACAGACAACAAAGGCCTTTGTTACAGCCAGAGACTCAGTTATTGCACTGTCAGGGCATGGAGAAGAGAGTTCCCTGATGAGCAGGTAAAGATAGAAGGAGGATGTTTCACTGTCAGCAAAGAAACAGTAGTAGTGAAAACTATAAACAATACTATTGTTTTTAATGTTTATGTAAGGAGAGTGTGATAATCAGGGAAACAACATTTAATTAATTTGTTTTATTTTTTATTTAAGGTAGTTTTATTTTTAGGGCCCAGTTGAAGTTTTTTTTAACAGTGTAAAGGTAGCAGCCATGTTTGTGGTGGAAGATCAGTTCTAGCTGTAGGGGGCTAACTGAAATGCCTGTGTTCCAAATGCCCATTGATCTGGGTTCCAGACTCTTCACTGCTGAGCAGTCCTGTTTTTTAACCATGTGTAAACCATATTTTACACATAAGTAAGAGACAATCAGATGACATGATTTTATCTTTCCATTTTATGAAGAATACTAATAAGCAAAAACAGGGCAGCTCCTTTTGGATACTTGTGGTGCAGACAAAACACAAGTATCCAACTAAAGCCAAAAATATCTGTCACCAAGAATCTCAAACTGCACAGATAAATGCAAAAAAAACCTTCATTAAATGTACATATTACAGCCCCAAGTTGCCTCAACAGTTCACCAACATTTTATGCCAGAACTTGACACTTTTTCAAGGTGTATTAGTCTAATTCAGTAGTTTTATAGACAGGATCCTTTAAAGTGACAGTGCTTTTGAGTGTGTTTTACTGCCTTTCAAATTACATACAGTATGTACTTTCAGCAAAAAGTGAATAAATAACATTAATGTTCGAAGCAGTTCATGTGTAAAAGTTTTCCATACATCAGTGCAAAGCTATACAATTAATAGACTGACTACCCAGACTGTACACACCTAGAATAAAAACAACACCCACACATTAAATATCTTGTGTACTCAAGTCCATTTTGCTTGTATTTACAGGCTCGACTTTTACTTAATTTCTTTGATACTCATGCTATGTTTTGCAATTGTAGAAGTAAAGCCTGTATTAAAAGGAACTGTAGATAATATCAGGGCCCCCAATATTTCTCTCTAAAGATATAAATGCTAAATACTGTATAGTTCAGCTGCTTTTTTGCAATGTTTTGGATCCTTTGGTAACTATTCTTATTGTGCTTATTCTAATTTTCTCTACATGGTGTAACATATTTAGGGAATATAATTCCTCATTCACCAATAAAACAGGGTGTTGACTGAAATAGCTACTCGGAGACTGAATCCCCTCCTCTTATTATCTAATAGCAGCCTTGGAGCTCAGACAGGATCATGGACTCAGGTGTTTGACACTAAAAAGGCCCCCTGATTTCACACCCTTAGTGGAGACAGGTACTTGGAAGGTAGTATGGCACAACCAGATACAGTTCTTCATGTAAATTGACAGAATATAAATGGTTTCTTTTCTGTTGTAAGGTTCTGTTGTATCTTATTATCATCTCGGGTGTAATACTGCATCTTACACTTTATTAGTTTATTGTTGCTAAAGGAACACAGTCTGGATTTATACACTTTATTGTCTTAATCTCTTTACAAATAGCACTCAGTTCTTTTTCAGATAGCTGTTTTGTTCTTTTTATCCTTCTGATACTGTGATTCATGCTGGTTCTACATATTATTAGTATAAGGCATGTTAATGGATTGTATTTGTTGCACTTATGTTCTTGGAAACCTCAACAAAAAGACTAACTACTAATTTTCTGTACATATTACATTTTGACAGGAAGATCAGAACAATTTCTCAAACATTGCAAAGAGACATACAGCTTTTTGGTCAGGTGCACTCTATAAGGACTTCAACACATCCAAACTGCCTGCCACCATAACCTTTGGGGTATGGGAGAGGTTGCCACTTCATTGGCAGGGTGGTAATGTCCCTATCTCTGTGCCAATTCAGCCACTATCAATGGAATAGGTGATAAAAGTAAAGACATAGTTAGCCAATAAAGATAAAGTACAGGACTCACTGCCTTTTCTGACCCCCACTGGAATGAAAGTGACCTCAGCAGAGTCTTTTCTGAATGGTGTTGACTTTCTGTAGGAGAAAGAAAACAAACTGCATGGGATGAATTCCTATCCCCAGATGTACAAAACGTATTTCATGTATTACTGCATTCTTTGGGATGGGCTTCTATGTCTTGAAAAGCTATGTATAAAGTGTTATAATTCAAGAAGTTCCATTAGCTGGCAGAGAGATGGCTGTGAACAAGTAGGTATCATCTCTTAATGACTGTGAAATTTTGTCACAATGCAATATCAATGAGAAGACCAAAGGGCATGGCAGCACAGAGGTATGAAGACAGATCAGAGTGAATAAGACAAGCCAAGGATGTGAGTAGCCAATGCCTAATAAAACACACATTTCATTGATTTTTTTAACTCAGCTTTATTTCATCAAACATTTTCACCACTATAAAGCACATTTTCCCAGCTTCCAATACAATACATTCAAGAAATCTTCTTCAACAAATGCTGGAATTATACACTTTTTGAGTGGTAAAAGCCACTTTTTTTACATATGCCATTTACTAGTTGTGAGCTACAGTTCTGTACATTGTTATTCAGTGCTTTCTTAAAATACAGAGGGCTAATCGAGTCCTGAGTTTCCAACCTAGAAAGAGAACAATTAAGGTTGCCAACTCAACCACTCAACTTCGGGCCTAATCAACATGGCCCCCATTGGATTGTGCACAAACCACCCCCCCCTTTTACCTTACTTAATTATCCTTGAAGTTCAGGATTATAGTCCACAACATCAGTTCTATCGTGACATCAGGTGAAGTATACCACCCCCCTTCCATTTTACGATCCATCTGTTTGCTCTCTCACCCCTTTGTTACCATTATTCCCCTTGCCCCTGTGACCAAACCTCCCAACCCCACTATCTTTCTTTATGCTTCTTGAAATTGAGTCATAATTTGGCTGTCACTGACTCCATTAGCACAACATCCTTGACCCTCCTAACCCTGTTGCCCTGAGTGGGTGTTTCATGTGACAATCATTTTCCAGTGATGCATTTCAATGCTATGACTATTAGGGTTAACAGAACCATTCTCATCTCCCCCTCTCTGATGTATTGCTGCAGGTATGCCCAAGGCCAAATCTTCAAAGGTTAGTGGAAGAGTCACTCCCATGATAGTTGATACTGCGGATTGGATGTCCTGCCAAAAATATACCGGCTCTGGGCATCCTCAGAACACATGCCAATGCTTGCCTTTTTGGCCACACATTCTCCAGCAGTTTGCCCCAGTGAGGGTACTATAATGTTGTGTCACCATAGGGGTGTGGAAGAACTGGATCAGCACCTTCCAGAAAAAATTCTCTCCAGATAGGTGCCGAGGTTGCCCTCCACCCCCATTTTAACCTATGTGTCCATTCTTCCTCAGTTATTATGATGCTAGCTTCCCCTTCCCAGGCCTTCCTATGTGCCCTCAGGGGGTCTTCTACCTGTTGAAGTAATAATTTATGTATGGCATAAATATATTTTCCTGGCTGTGCTATTGTTACTGCACCACATAGGAAGTCCTCCCAGCTTGTGTATGGATGTGTTAATCTAAAAATGTGGTCCTTGGAGTTAATAAAATGTCTCACCTGCATGTAGCATAGAAATTCTGTGTTTGTCCAGGGGAATTTTTCCTTTGCTCTCTGGAAAGTAATACATCTGCTTCCCTCCAGAAATTGTGTGAACCTAGTGATTCCCCACATGGCCCAGTTTACATACCCCGGGTCAAAGGTCAGAAAAAAAAAACTCTAACTCAAAGCAAATCAGGGAGAGGGGACCCAGCCCATTCGGAGTGCACAACAATTTCTGTATCTTCCCAAGCACATATAGCCCATGCCTAACCCATCTATTTTGTGTGTTCCATTTGTACTCCAAGGTAGTGTCCATTAGTGCCAAAGTAAATAAATGCTTGTCCCCCAGTTCAGCATCCTCCAGAATATACCACTGAGAGGAAGTTCTCTGTTTTGCACGTCATTAATCCCTCTTCCTGGGGTGCCAAGTAGTAGTGCAATACATTCGGTAGGGAGAGGCCTCCCTGCTCCTTTGGCAGTTGTAGTATGTGTCTAGCTACTCTAGGTTTTTTGTTGTTCCAGATGAACTGGGAGACATTCTTATTCATCTTATTCCAGAAGATGAATGGAATCTGGATAGGCAGGCATTGAAACAGGAACAACAGCTGGGCCAAGATATTCATCTTCACCTCATCTACTTGCCCCACTAAAGAGAGGGGGAGGATATGCCACCCAGCCATATCCTACTTCACTACCCTCCAGAGCTTCTCATAGTTCATAATAAAGAGCCTGGAGAGGTCTATTGTTATTTGTATCCCTAAATATCTGATTTAATTGTTCAGAGCCCATTTAAAAGGAAAAATTTCTCAGAAAGGTCTAGGGGCAAATCCACTTATTACCAGCACTTCTGATTAAAAAAAAATATATTTTGTAACCTGAAATATGGCCAAAAGATTGTAATAGTTTTAGAAGGGGAGGTAAAGAAGTTTCTGGGGTAAAGAGATAGAAAATAGAATCATCTTCACATAGCGATAATTTCTGTTCCAAATCCCCCACCACTATCCCTTTGACAGCTAAGGTCTGACGAAGCTTGGCTGCCAGTGGATCCAAGCTTAGCATAAAAAGGAGGGGGGGGATAGTGGGCATCCTTGTCGTGTTCCCCTTGAAACTATGAAGGGGCAGAACTAACACTATTAATCCTCACTATTGCCTCTGGATTTGCATACATTAGGTAATGACTTTTAGAAACTTGGGGCCTAATTACATTTTTTCCATGGACAGCTTTAGAAATTGCAAATTAACCCTATCAAATGTTGTTTCTGCATCCATGGAAATAGCTATTTGAAAGTTTTTCTGTGTTTTTTGAGAAGAGATTACTCTATATTCAGCAATTTCCTAATGTTGTCTGGGAGTTATCTCCCAGAAATGAACCCAATTTGGTCCTCATGGACCACCTGGGGGATCACCTTCTGGAGTCTCTTAGCCAACAGACTTGTAAAAATCTTCAGGTCAACTTTGAGCAAGGATATTGGCCTGTATGACCCGCACTCCAGGGGATCCTTCCCTGCCTTGTATAGGATTGATATCTGAACTGTCCGCCAGAACATTGGGGTCTCTTTACCATCCATGACCTCTCTGCAAGCCCCCAGCAGGAATGGGAGTAATAGCTCCCTGAATCCCTTATGAAACTCCATTGTAACTCCATCTAAGCCCAGAGATTTGTCATTCCTAAGAGCCACAACCTGCCCTTTTAGTTCCTCTAATGTTATATCCGCCTCCAGAAGTTCTACTGAGCTCTGAGGAAGGGATCTAAGTTCTATGTCCTGTAGAAAGTTTGTAGCTGCCTCCTCAAAATCTGTAACTTTTTCTTGTATGTATAGAGTTTTGTAGAATTGTGCAAAAATGTCTGTGATTTTCTCTGGGTGGCTAGTCTCTGTATCGTCCCCTGCTGGGTCTTTTATCTTGATTAATCTGCTTGTCTGCTGGGTATGCAGTGTGGCTGCCAATAACGTCTCTGCATGATTCCTCCTTCAAAATATTGTTGATGAATTCATCTGTAGGCCCTCTCTAATTGTACTGTCAATATCTTGTTTAACTTCTCTTTACTCCTTTCCAGCTTTCTTTTGGTCCCCTGATTTAAATAGATTTTATGCTGAAATTCTAGTTCTGCAATGTCTGCCTCTAATTCAGTTATCCTAGAGATCTTTTTTTTCCTTGACCGCAAAATTAATAATGGACCCCCTTAAAACTGCCTTAAGGGTGTCCCATCTAACTGAGTGTGCTACCACCACCTCTGGATTGATCTCTAAATATTCTCCAATTATATCATTAATATAAGGTTTGAACTCCGAGTTGTTTAAGAGACCAACATTAAAATGCCAATGTGAATTTCTGACTGTGGGTGCCAGTGTTAATATAAGGCTTACTGGAGCACGAGCTGAAATAGTGCATGGATGTATCTGGCATTGGGTTATAGCATGGGCCCATTCTTCTAACAAAAAATGTCTATTCTTGTGTAACAGACATGTCTGTCAGAATAATGTGAGTAATCTTTAATATGACCATTTTTCCACCTCCATGTATCCAGGAGCCCCCAGTTCTGAACTTATCTATTTAAAGTTGAGCCAGACGTCCCCAACCTAATCTTCTGGGCCCCATCTCATCTATCCAATGTAGTGGAGAGCACGGTATTGAAATCCCCTCCTCGGATGCAGAGGCAGCCATCAGCCTTTAACACATTCGTAATAGTCTTTCTAAAAAATTGTGCCATCTCCCCATCCTCATTCAGGGCATATATGTTTACAATCACACAAGGAGTATCCCTGTACATGGCTATTATTTTGATAAACCTCCCCTCTGGATCTGACTGGACATCCTGCACTTGGATAGGGCACATCTTCTGAATTAAAATAGCTGTTCCTCTCCTGTGTGGGTGCTCTAAGAAAGAGGAAGTGCAATCCGAACCCACCCATCTACAGCACAGTTTTCTGTGTTCCATATCTGTGAGATGCGTTTCCTGTAGGACTGCAATATGTGTATTCAGTTTCCTTAATTCCTGCAAGAGTCTTGTCTGTTTAACCGGGTGATTAATACCCCTGACATTATAAGATACAATATTTAAACTATCCATTTTGTGGATGTTCCAGTCTGTATATTCTGAGGATTTGGGTTGCCAACCAGGCATAATACTCAGACCCAGGGTGGGGAGGGGTATGTGCACACAATCCAAACAACAACCCAACCAACATATAAAAGAACATCATATATATAACTCAGTGTGTGTAACCACAATTTAAACTTATCCCAAATAGAGGATCTCAGCCTCTTCTCCCTCCAGTTACTGCCCTTCCAAGGTGCCACAGTGGGGCCACCATACTTACGTTTTCTCTTGGTGATGGGTGATGCTGAGATAAACCCAGCACATTGCTGCAGGATCCAGAATATCCTGAGTGCAAGCAGCAACAGTGATAACCACCTTCTCAACATAGCCTCATCCTTTCCTCCCTTCCCCCCGACAATCATCAGTATTTAAGGTTGGGGTTCTCTGCAGGTTTGACCGCCCCACCTAGGGTTGGCCACCTACATGCCCCCCCCACCCTCCTGGTATCATTTATCTTGATCCATTTTATATTTCATATTTCCTTCTTTTTTTTGTGCACCCAAATGGATTTACCCCTATTTTAACATCAAGCTTGTCTATGGAGAAACATTTTTTGGGATAGTTAACCAGAGACCCCTATTTCTAATATTCTCCATAGATGCTGCTAAGGTATAAAACAAAACAGACCATTGCTGCTGTCCCCCTTCTCCCCTGACCAAGTGGAGAGGGGATATATGGGGGCTTTTAAAACAATCCATTCTGCTCCATGTCAGCTAGCAGACACATGTTGTCCGAGTCAGTAACCATTAGCAGTAGGTCCAATGTCTCAATACAGGCCATAAAACTGCAAAGTTTCTCTGTATTGCAGGTGCTACCTCAGGTTGTTATTCGAGAATGGCTCCCCCACCCACAATATCCTTGCCATTTCTAATTCACCATCGACTATGCACTGGAACCCCAGTTCTAGCTTATGATCAAGGGACTATGTCCAAGGCTACCTCTCTGGTCCATTCCTGGTACTGGGGAGTTTTGGCCTGCTCTTGCATCTTGGACCATGGACTAAAATTCTCCAATCTTGAATAGAGGCTTGAACCTCTGTTTCTGTCCATCCTTCCTCCCACCATCTGCCATTGCCTTTTCTCAATTTCATTAAGTACTGCCGAATGTATCAGGTCATCCACTGGTATTTCCAGTGAGGATAGATATCTCTTGGCCTCTGCCACCGAATCAAATATTTTCATGCCTGTGTCAGAGGTGACATGCAGTCACACTGGAAAATCACACAGGGCCTTAATGACTGGGAATCAAAGCTTCTGATGCGCCATTGTTGTCAGGGAATAGTCAAGCTCACAAAGCAATTTAGTGTCCCCAAAGATAATCTCTTTCTTAGACCAAGCTTTCCTGACCACCATCTCTCTTGTTCTAAAGTCCAGGAATGCTACTATCATGGAGCAAGGTCTGGCTTTGGGATCATTCGGGGTGCCGCCAGTGCTCTGTGGGCTATGATTGTGTTTAATGGTAAGTCTTTGTCTATATCTAGCAATTCTTTCATTATTCCTTCAACATATTCTACAACATTACCTGATTCAGCATGTTCAGGCAGGTCATGGATATGTAGGTTTATACGGTGTGACCTATTTTCTAGGTCCTCCAACTTGCACATTAGGAGCTGCGAGCGATCGTGTAGTTGCAAAATGACTCTGTTTTGTAGGTCTACTGTCTCTGAACAAGATGTTAGATGCTCTTCCGTGCTTTGGAGCTACTTTCTCTGTTGGGTGATGTTAGATCTGTTCTCTTTAATATCTGGTTTGATAGAATCTAAAGTATTACTCAGATGCCTCAATTCTCTGCAGAGCTGGTGGGATGTGATTGTGAAATCTTCCTCTTCCTCCTAAGAGTCACTTTCCCATGTAGGATCTACTGCCTCAGCAGGCTTAGAAGCCTCACCGCTGTTCACTGGTGCTTTAGGGGCCAGGGTTAATTTTTGTTGTTTAAGTCCTCTTCCGGTCATTGCTTTTGGTCTGTTTCTGGTCACCATAACTTTTGATAGTTATTCTAGCCATTTGGATTGCAATTAATAATAGAGCTAGATAGAAAATACAGTTTTAGTGGAGAGGTTCAGCAGGAGCTAACACCCATGTGACTACATGAGTTGGTGACGTCACTGGAAGTCCCCCCCACACACTTCATTGTTTTGATTCATCTAAGGTCAAACAGTCTAAAGGTATATAACCTTCCAGAAGCTCCTACAGGGTGAGGCAGTTCTTTCTAGGGAGAGTCTGCTTCACTCTAGAGGAACTATGTGATCTCATATAACCTGACTTTGTCTTGGGATCCCCTACCATGAAATAATCACATGTCAAACTCAATTCAAATAGGTGCTCAGTTGGATATTTTTATGGTTCATCAATTTATTTACATTCCAACTTTGTATCATCATATGTTCATCACTTTATTGTCCAATTATTTATTCATATTCACCAACGTTACATCATATATTTATCATTTTATCTATTAATTTATTCATATTCACCAGACTTCATATCACTATGGCAACCCTATGTACATCCACTTCCCACTTTGCTATTATTCTCCATTGTAGTTGGATGCACACCCAATCTATATCCTGGCCCTCTGGGTGCAAACCTTGAGGTGTCCAAACATGCCTGGTTGACATCCAGTGTGTGTTTATTATTTTTTATCCCAGCCCAGTACCCCCTGTTCCCCATCTTTCTTTATTCTACTCACTTTTCTCCCCCCTTCCCCCAATTTTCTCCCTTTTCTCTACTAGTCCATCTCCAGCAATTGCAAAGGAAGATGGGGTCCCCCCACTCCCCGGGGGAACCTTTACCTCATTCTTTTACAGCCTCCACCATCACAAATGGAATGAATTTCAACTATGTCCATGAAGTGAACCCCATCTGACCCATCCAATCCTGGGCAATGTTATGCAGTCTCCTAGTACCTTGGCACCACCTAACTGCACCTGCTTTATGGCTCTCCCTTTTCCCTGTCACCTGTTCCACTCCCTGTCTATTGACCTCCTATCCCTGGTATCCTCCCCACCCTTTGCAGGCATATGCTGGACCACCCTATGGTGAACTCAGGCCCCTTTCTTTTAATTTTTCTCCAAATCCCCTTCACTTTCCCACATTATATTCACCAAGGGTCTACTCCCCAGGTCATTACCCCCCCCAAGCGCATCATTATAAAGTCCAGGTTTTGCAATTGCACATTTAGCTCTTCCAGAAACACTGTCAATTGACCCATCCCATGCCCCGTGATCCCTTTCCAGTGTGCTGTGGTATTTCTGGATGCACCTCAGTTGTCTCCCACCCAGGTCTCACTGCTATTCTCCATTCTTCCCCATAGATGACATGAATGCCTGGCCATTCAGATGTATCTCTGTTTTCCTGGCCTACTGGAAAACAAAATACTGTTAGAGTACAACATTTCTGATGCACTTCACCTAATTCCCTGGTACCCATCCTCACACCTGCCTCCCCTATGCCTCTTGATACATCTATCCAGTGGTGCAGCTTCCTGACTCCCATTGTTGCCTTTCCCACCTTTTACGGAAAGTCCTGTCCTGTGTTGCCACCCAGTCTGTGAATTTTAAGTGTCCCAGAAACTGTTACAGTGCCACCAATTGAAAACATCTCTCCCTTCATCCTTCTTAAATGCTCCTTGCTCTCTATAGATGCCCCTTTGGCATCCTGCCACTGCCCTATTCTGTGTCACTTTAACCTGAGAATTCTAAGCTGTGGCTTGGCCCTTCCATCTTCTCTGCTGCAGGTTAACTGTAAGTAAACAGAGCCTGCAGCTTTGCTTTGCAAAAACTACAATTTTATATTTTATTGTACAGTATTAAGCTTTGCTGTGTAGTTTGATTCAAAAGGTGTATTTTTTGTTTGTTTTTTTTTATATATGACCTCCTCCTATGTGCCTTAGCTGCCTTCCAGGTTATGCCACACCTGAAATCAAACTGGCCAGAGCTCCTAAATTTAATACAGCAACACATCTTTAGTGACTGTAGCCAAAAAGCAATGTAGTCTTGTATTCCATTGGTTAGCTGTGTTAGCCAAATTCAATGAGGTGGTAGCTATAAATCCAGCTAAACAAATAGTAGCCGTAAAGGATGTGCCAGCAAATTCCGAAGACCTTTGACTATAACATGTGCAAACATGGCAAGAAAACCTAAAACATTATTGGATTTATCAGTGCATCAGACTTGGTTCTTACCCATCCTACTGTCTGTTTCCACTCCCTTCATCCTCCTTTCTTAGCATCCTCTCGTGGTATTCAAACTGTGATCCAGCGCCCATTTGTGCAAGGCCAACCACTGCTCCACCACAGAACTCTACCTATTGCTTCCTCATTCTCTGCATATTTGTTCCTTGCTCCTTGTTTCCTTTTGTTTTAATCTGCCCCTGGGAGTGACCCCTGCCCTACCTTACCCCCCCAGGAGTCAGCTGCACCAAATCCACCAAAAGGCCATTATCAACCTTTAGCCCATAATGACAAACATCAGGAGCTCTTTCTGACCTAAACTGCAGGAAAGCCCTACTAAAGAGAAACCTATTGAACTTTCCAATTGCATTTTTAAAGGGTTGCTGAAATGGTAGGCTATGCTTAATGGTTACTGAAGCATGCTCCAGTATTTACATATTTGTTAAGAATGTTTGGACGTGGTAACTGCTCAGGCATACAAAATACTGATTCTGAGAGATATAACTAGCATCAATTGTTGGCTTTACTAGCAGCCTGGTGATAAGGTACAGAACTGCACTACTCAGAGAGGGTTATGTACTATTCTTTACATTGTCTGATCATTCTGTTCAGCCCTACAGCCACTCCCACATCCAATGCTTCTTAAATTCTTAATTCCCTTCTTTTCAAACTCCCTCCCCTGCTGCCTCTTACTGTCCACTCCCTTGTTGTCCCCTGAGGTCCTCCAATACTGCTGTATAACTTTTTTTTACCAGTATTCCAGTTTCTCCTCTTGGTTCTCATAAAATAATTTCTTCTATTCCCTTCAACTCTTTCAGAAACCAAACCTGCTAAGATTCCAAAACTCTTCTGTAGACTCCAACCGACAAATGTGCTAGTCAAAATTCTAGAAAACAGAAGGGGGATCCTCTTGGAGCATTCTCTTTTAAACTCTTCTCCCTTTGTTCACCCCCATCCAAACACCTGCCCTTTTCCCTTTAGCTCCTCCCCCTTCTGAGCTGACTCTCTCTCTTTTACCCAGCACCACTTGTCCTTGGCTCTCTCTCTCTTATCCCACTCCTCCTCCTTTTCCTTCTCCTTCTATCCCCCCCCCAACTGACCTAGCTTCTTTCAGTTCAGGTGACCTCTGACAACTGAGGCTGCCTATTAGGAGGTAACCCATTTTATGTGCAACGGGGGGGGGGGACAGAGAGATAGGATGGGCAAAACTGTGGAACTGTGGAAAGAGAGGCTTTCATCCAGTAGTGCACAGTTCCATGTTCATTAAAAATACCACGAACAACTGGTACCGCTCACGCCTATGTTTTTGTTCTCGCTTAGTCTAAGCAATTTACAAGAGTCCACCCTGGTGATGCCCCTCAGATATTTAATGGCATCTATCATGTCTCCACTTCCCCTATTGGTCTTTGGTGAGTACATATTCAGACTCTTCAAATGCTGCTTGAATGCATACCATTGTAGCCCCTGAATCATCTTTGTAACCCTACTCTGCACCACCTCCTGTTGGTTAATATCTTTCCTTAGGTAAGGACTCCAGTACTGAACACAATAGGGAATGTATTGTACTAGGGATCTGTATAGTGACAGTATAACCTCATTTCTCCTGCTGCAGCCCAGCATTCTGTTTGCCTTATTCACTGCCTTACAGCATTTTGCAGTGGGTTTAAATGAGAACTGTGCTGAGACTAAAAGTAATTTTCTCAAGAGAAGCTGCTGCTTTTTTAATACTGGCAATAATTCTATTATTGTTTCATCATTACTGGCCTGTTAGTAACATCAATGGGTGTGTCTGACTTACACTCTGTGTTAAGTACAATTTTAGAACTATGTGATGTAGTGTATGTGTCCTTCTTAACACAGAGTTCTATGGTACAACATGGATACATCGTGGCAACAATAGAAGAACTGAGCAAGGACATAAACTACATTATACAGTCCTGAAATTGTATTTACTACCTGTGTGTAAATCAGAACCTCCCTACTAGGATAACTTAAAAGCCTGTAGAAATGGATCATTTACTGATATGGAACCAGCATTTAAAAATCAGCTTTTATTGGGGAAAATAATTTTCAGGTTCAGTGCAGTTCTCCTGTAAGGTTGCTTGTAATCGCTACTCCTAGGGTCTTCTCTTTTTCTGATACTCTGACAACCATACCCACTAATTCTGTGTGATTACTGTTCTATCTTACAACAATGAGAATAGACTTTCCCAATTTATTGTGTAGTCCTGTTGTGAAATGCAACCTTTGTGTACAACATACTATTTTAAGGAAAGACCTGTGTGGGTAAAATCCTGATTCGTTCAGTTTAATATTTTTCTCCTAAACAAATAGCCAGACACTCTAGCAGGTTGAGCAATGCAGTCATACAATGCCAAAAATACAATTTACAAAAAGCAAAGTACAGCACAAATGTAGATATACTTTAGCAGGTGAGCTTTTTATTAAAGTGCAGTGTGTAAACATAAAGAGCTCTAGTGCTTCAGAGTGCCCTACCCTTTCCTCAGGGAGCGTCTCAAAAGTGCATCTTATACAGGTGCAATTAATAGTGTGGCAAAATCACATGCTTAAGACATAACAAAATACCATACTGCATTTGTCATCTTTAATGCCAGCATCTCTTGTTATTCAAAGAAATGTTTTTCAATTTTGAGTACAAATGGATCCATAATAAAAAGCATTCTAGTGGTTATGCAGTTCCCACTTGAGAAAAAATGTATTAAAAAGCATTCTAGTGGTTATGCAGTCCCCACTTGAGAAAAATTGATATGTACCACATAAATAAAATATCAGTGCTTATTATGATGGGTACAATCAGCCATGGTAGCGATACATAACCATGCTCAATGGGAAATATACATAAACATGTAGAAACTTATCAGACAGGATGTCAGGCATCCAGCATACCCCTCTATGCTGATGATGCTGTCATCTACAGTATTCCAAAAATGCTGAGCTTGACAGCCTCACTGCCACTCTCCAAAGTAACTTCAGTGCACTATAAAGCTGGTTCTCCAACAACAAACTGGTCCTGCCTAAGGCTAACAGGAATTGCAATGCTTAGTAACAGTACAGCAAACTTCCTCATAAGCTGTGTAATTAACAGCTACTGAATTAGGAACCAGGACGTTTGCTGTACTGTTACAAAGCATTGCAATTGCCATTAGCCTTAGGTAGGTGCCAGCCCACCAGTGAACTGTTTTCTCTTTTGACTGGGCACTGCCGACCCTGGTGCTGTCGCACCATTATGTGAACAATAAACTGGTCCTCAAAAACAACAACAACAAAAAAGAATAGGCTCTTCTCTAGCCTCCCACAAAAGAGGAATGTTCCACCCTTTGTCATCTGAAACAGCCAAGGTAGAGATCTTTAAATTCCTTGGAGTAACTCTGGATGACACCTTGTCTTTTGCCCCTTCCCCATGTCGACAATTTGGTGGCCATAGTTAACAGAAGACTGGATGCTCTGTACTATAACCAGAACAATCTCACTGGAGATGGTAGATGACTAATTGTGGCCAGCTCTGTACTGCCACTTATAGATTATGGCCTCCATATTGACACAGCTGCCTGTGACACAGTGCTAAACAGAGTGAAGCTGATCTGTAATAAGGTGTGCCACTTTGTACTTGGTGCAGATAACTGCACTCACACATGTACCCTTTATGCACTCCCTAACCAGCTACCATTATTCAGCAGAATAAAGCTCCAGACCTGTTTGCAAGCCAAATAGGTGCTTCTGGGCCTAACATCCCCTGCTTTAAAAAAATGCTTCCACACTGTCTCCAACCAATACAACACCAGAAACATGGCCAGGAACACTTGTAAGCCTCCTTTCCATCATACTCAATTGGGCATGTGGTCATTTGCTGTCAGGGCTGCTAACTGGTTAACTGGACTGCCTGACACACTGCTGAATCTACCCATGATTAGTTAGTTTAAGGTATCTTTGTGGTCAGCCCTTGTAGCCAATGCAATTGTAACTATTATACTATTTTATTTGATTTCTCTGTGTACATATCCTTTGACATTTTATACAATGATCTGCATATATTTTTTTCAAAACTGTATGCAATTGTTCTATCTTAAGTGTTATGACCCTGACCCACCTGTATTACTTCTGGAACTGATTATTGTACTTGTAATTTTTTTGTGACTATGCATTTGATGTGGAATCTTTGTGAATGAGAACTTGCTTAAAAGTAATCTCTGAGGTTTTCAATAAAATAGAGTAAAATAAGTTTGTAATATTTTCTTCTGTGTGTAATTATTTCATATGAAATCATTATTTCATCTGCCTGGTGTATTCTGTAGTTCCACATTTGTTTCTTGTATCTCTTGTACATTTTGTAAATATTTAATATTTTATATTTAATTCATGCACAAGTGTGCAAAGGTTTTAAAAGGTACAGGTAATACATTTTACTGGTATATCTGTGTTCTTCTCTGAGAGCATGTACCAAAGGAAACATAGAGGTTGATGACAGATAAGGACTGCAAGACCCATCCAGTCTGCTCATTTCTTTTTCTACCTTATAAATGTGCCATTGACCTTTGCTCTGTCATTGGCCTATCTATTCATACTCATCTGTATTGCTCCCTTATGCCTATCCCATGCCTGTTTGAAGCCCTGCACTGTATTTATAGCCACCACTTCCTGAGGTAGGCTGTTCCATGCACCCACCACTCTTTCTGTGAAAAAGAATTTCCTCACATTCCCCCTTAATCGGCCTCCCTCTAATCTCATGCTGTGTCCTCTTGTCCTGCTATTTTTCTTATATTTAAACATGTTAGACTCTTTCACCTTGTTAATGCCCTTAAGGTGTTTGAATGTTTTGATCATATCACCTCTCTCCCTCCTTTGCTCAAGGGTATACATATTGAGCTCCATTAATCTGTCCTCATATGTCTTCTGATGCAGTCGCTGCACCATTTTGGTTGCCCTTCTCTGGACTGCCTCAATTTGGTTAATGTCCTTGTGAAGGTGTGGCCTCCAGTACTGCATGCAGTACTCCAGATGGGGCCTAACCAGTGTCTTGTAAAGAGGATTACCTCCCTCTTATGACTTGTGATACCCCTACTAATACATCCTAACATCCCCTAGCCTTACCTACTGCTTGGATGATGTCAGGTCATCAGTGATGATGATACCCAAGTCTCTTTCTTCCTTTGTGACTGCCAGCAACTCCCCTCCCAGCCTATAGGTGGCTTCAGGGTTTCTCTTCCCTATGTGCATGATCTTGCACTTCTTTGCTTTAAATCCCAGTTGCCACTCTTCTGACCATTTTGCTAGTTTATCCAGATCTCTTCTCATTCTGCCCACCCCATCTGGATCATCTACTCTGTTGCAGATCTTGGTGTCATCTGCAAACAGACAAACCTTACCCTCTAGTCCATCTGCAATGTCACTAATGAAGATATTGAAGAGGACTGGCCTCAGGACTGATCCCTGAGGTACACCACTTGTGACTTGCATCTCTTCTGACTGTATACCATTTACCACCACTCTCTGTTTTCTGCCCGTCAACCAATTTGCCACCCAGTTGACCAACTTCTGACCCACCCCAAGCCTACCCAGCTTATTTATCAATCTTCTATGTGGAACAGTGTCGAGCTTTGCTGAAGGCAAGGTGGCGACATCAACTGCTCCCCCTTGGTCCACCACTCTGGTTACCCAGTCAAAGAAATCTATGAGATTAGTTTGACAGGACCTTCTTTTTGTAAACTCATGCTGTCTTGGATCCTGTGCCCCTATGGACTCCAGGTGTTGCACTATCCTTTGCTTAAGGAGTGCCTCCACAATCGTGCCCACTACTGAGGTAAGACTGACTGGTCTGTAGTTCTCTGCCTCCTCCCTGCTACCACTCTTGTGGAGCAGGATCACATGAGCCCTTCTCCAGTCTTCTGGGACCTCTTCTGTGCTCAGAGACTCACTAAACAGTTTTTCTAATGGCTCTGCTAGTTCCACCCTTAGCTCCTTAAGTACCCTGGGATGTATGCCATTAGATCTCATTGCCTTGTCCACCCTGAGCTTAGCGAGCTCTTGTAGGACCCTTTCTTTTGTGAAGGGAGTAGTCCTCACCTCCCTCCCCCCTGTGTCCATGGTGCTGAGCTGTGGGCCCTGCTCTACCTTCTCTTCAGTAAATACTGAGCAAAAGTATCTATTTAGGATAGATGCTTTTGCAGGGTCCTCCTCCTCACATGCCCCTTTTCTCCTTTGAGCTTATCAATACCCCCTCTGGACTTTCTCCTTTCACTAATGTATCTATAGAAAGTCTTGTCACCTTCTTTTACTGTTTGTGCTAGTGTTTCCTCAGTTTGGGACTTTGCCTACCTTACTGCCTTCCCTGCTTCCCTTAGGGCAGTTTGGTATGCCTCCCTATCTTCATCCCTCTGTGTTCCCTTATATTTCCTGAAGGCCAGCCTTTTGGCTCTGACCTTTTCTGCTACTGTATTTGAGAACCAAAGTGGTTTCCTTCTTCTTTTGCACTTCCTTTTCTAACACAATGGGATGTTGCTTCAATTATTGCATCCTTAATGCTTGCCCACTTTGCCTGTACCCCCTCACCTGTGTTTCTTTTTGCCAGGGCTAGCTTAACTCTGTTGCCCATCTTAGCAAAGTCGGCTCCTCTGAAGTCCCATATTTTTGCCTTGGAATGGGATGATTTAGATGTAGTGGCCAAATTGAACCATACCATGTGATGGTCACTGGCCCCCAGGTGACCTTCTACCTGGAGATCTGTGATCCCATTCCTGTTAGTCAGTACTAGATCTAGGATAGCCCTGTCTCTTGTGGGTTGTTGTACCAGTTGTTTGAGTCCCTCCCCCTGCAGGGAATCCACCATGTGTCTAGTTCTGGCAGATGTTCCTGCTGGTATTGACCAATCTGTATCCGGCATGTTGAAGTCTTCCATTATCAGAACCTCCCCTTTAGCTGTCATGTTTTGTATATCCTCTAACAGTAATGTGTCTATGTTCTTCCCCTGGTTTGGGGGCCTGTAGACAACCCCAGTTCTTATGGCTGTCCCATTTCCTGTTTCCAGGGTGACCCACAGTTCTTCTGGCTCCTTATGTGTATTCTGAATTTCTGTAGCTTTGATATTTTCATTGACATACAGAGCCACTCCACCCCCCCCCTTTTGCACCTTGGTCTCTTCTGAACAGTACATAGCCAGGTACTGAAGTCTCCCAAGTGTGGTTACTGGTAAACCACGTCTCACTAATTGCTACTATGTCCAGTTTAGCCTCTGACATTATTGCCTGCAGGTCTTGGATCTCATTTCCCAGGCTGTGAGCATTTGTGTACATGATTTTCCATTGGCCAGGAAAGTTACAGTGACTATGTGAAATGGTGAAGTCAAAACATTACCAACAAAGTTTGGCAAAAATGAGTGCTGTACATTTTTTCCTGTATAATGCACAAAAGAGCAGGTTTCATTGTTGCGTTATAACAGAGTGTAGCCCATGTGACCCTTGTTTTCTGTGCAGTCCTACTTAGATAGTGAAGGGAATGGGCTCTATCTTCTGAAGTGCTTTCTAAGTTCTTATTTTTCTAGTGTATTTTACTTATAAAAAAAAAAACCTTCTTACACAAAACAAATTTCCTGGGTGTTGTGCATTTCCTGACTACACCTGAATAATTTCTAAACTTTCTGTAAACCTGTTTTATTATTTTTCCTATAGAATATTGTGTGTCTTAGGTAGGGAGGGGCTCCACTTTGCACCATTTCTGAACTTCAAGATCAGTGTGTTGGAGCTCTGGTATGTTGGTGTTGTAGCACACTGTTAATTTCTACAAACTCTTTAACTTTGTAGTGTATTATTTTTACTAGTTTAATATGATATGTTATTTTCCAATTTTTGTGGTGATATTTTATTTTCCTGCTAATGTGGTACCATGCTTAGTGTGCCACTTGATGTAGACAGTATATATTGACCAGATTTATCATTATAAGTGGTCATGGGTCTTACACTTGTAAAGATAAGGTGAAGGGGGTAGGGCATGTTACAAAACATGGGACTACACTGAGGTTACAAGGGTAAAGCAGGGCCCAGCCACCGGGAAGCCCACAGTGCTGTTACTGGTTGTAGTAAGCTTACTATAGCTGCAGATCTGGCCATTGTGCTGCTGGAGGGAGACACTGGCATTGAGAGAAAAACAGAGATGGCATCAACCATACCAAAAATGACAGTGCTATTTAGAAAATCAGGTACTGCTGGTCAAGTTAAAAAAACACACAAAAAAGTTACCATATATACTACCTCCATTAACTAAGGAGCATGCTTGAAAGCAAAGAGTTAAGGAGGTAACAGAGCATCAGGAAAAAAGAGGGAGAGCTATAAGGGAAGTAAACAACAGAGAGAGAGAGAGAGAGAGAGAAGAGAAAGAGACAACCAGGATGTAGCTCACACTCTCACCCACAGCGGTACAGTGAAGTAGTCCTGTACAAAAGCAGGTGTTATGCTGCAAAATATATTTTATTAAATACACCAATACTTGTGCAGAATTACAGGGAACACTTGGGCCATAGCCAGACACCCCATGGAGTGTGGCCCAAGTGTTTCCTGTAATTTTGCAGTCTGCAGAGTTTGGTATTACTGCCATGCTGGACTATGCTATAGATTTGGCCTTTCAACCATTATTGAGTGGGGGAGGGGCATAAGCAGGAGCAATATCTGAAAGGACTCCTAGTAACCAAGTCTACAGAGTCCTGATGCTAACAAAGCAGAAAATGAGAATGCAATGTCCCCTGAGCAGAACTGATTGAGACAAACTAACACCATCAACCTCCATACAAACACACTATGGGCAGTGCTTTCACAAATTGGTGTTGCAGAGCATCAGAAGAAGGATGATGATGTGGGACTTGAGGCAGCAGAAAAAAAATCTTGCTTTCTACATGTCAGACCCTCAAGCACCTGAAGATTGACAAAGAACCTCTGCTTTACTGGAACACTAAAGTTACAGAGTAGTTTGCAGTGGCATGTCTTGCCATTAAATATTTAAGCTGTCCGGCACCAACTGGCAGCTCTGAACATGTCTTCAGTACAGCAGGGCAATTGTTAAAAACAGGCAGATCAACTCCCTCCCCAAATGTTGGTATGTTAGCCTTTCTAAAAATGAATAGCCACCATATTCTAGCAACTAGAAGTGCATCATCATTGAAGCACACAGCAGGTGAAGGGTCAGGGCCATCAAAACCAAGAGTCAGAGGAGGACATTATGGAAACAGCATTTCCATCCAGGAAAAGATTAAGATATTGAGGAAGGGAACATTCATTTTCTGTACTGAGCATATTTCTTTATCACTAATATTTGTTGTACCACAAGGAAACTTAAAATCATGTGCCTTAAGCCTCGCTGTTGTAGGAAGGATATTTTTTTATGTGTAAAATATTTTTTTTTCATCTTCTTACCCTCCAAGCTCCAAGCCCTCTCATAAAATCCCCTTCAGTGTATCATGATTAATGGCATGATAAGTCAAGTTATTTACTTTTTGGCTGGGAATTACTTTTCTAACAAGTGCTGTTTATCACTTGTCTTATTAAAGTAGACATTCAGAAAAGACCATCTTATTGAAGCAGATATTCACAACACACTGAGCTCACAATCAAAAGCATCAGTTTGAAACTGGGGATCGGCTTCTGGCTTAAGGACAACATGACCCAAAAAGTATGGCTGGCCATTGCTAAGGGGACATCACTCCCCCTCCTGGACTGCTTATTCCCATTTTATTCTCCTCCTCCTCCTCCTTTGACCCTTCGACCTCTCTAGACTAAACACAGCCTACAACAATATTTGTAGTTTTGCTGTGATGGGCCTTTATTCTACCCACCACTGCTCTATTTACCAGTACCTTGGCTAGTCCTCCCACAAAGTCACCAGGAATATCTGCCTGGCTGTCTGACAGATAAATCCCTTGAGGATATGGAGACTTTCCCATTGAATTATCTCCTGAACCAGCATGGATCAAAAGGCCTTCTCTATTGCTGCCTAATGCCACTGGAACAACCTGCCAATCTCACTCCACTCTCTAGGAACTGGCTGCCTATTCAAAACACACTATTAGGTAGCTGTCTTGTCTGGGTCAGCTTGTAAGTGCCCCACTGTGATGTTGCCAGATGCCTTCTGCAAGTTGATCAGTCCTCACATTCAATCTTTATTTATTCAAATTGTGCCTTGCAATGTTGTTACATAAATTCTACAGTTTTGTATATTGTGTGAATTGTTATGTTTACTGTGTTATTTCTTGAATTTCAGAGTTCTCATTTCTCATCACATGTGCATGCATTGCACCTTGTCCTCTTCCCTCTTTGACATATTACCTCCTCTTTGATTGTTTTGTATTTTCCATTTGCATCTTGTCCTGTATATGCTATTTGACTTGCCTGTATGTAGCCTTGCCAAACCCTGTTAGGTGCTACAGTATCTTGATGGCCCAGGTCATGCCTGAAAATGGTCCCTGGAATAAGTGCACCAACCAGGCTAACAATCAAATAAGTCAATAAATGTAATACATTCTCCAAGTTCCTGCCTAATGATATATTATCAGTTGTTAGCATTTCTCTTCCAAAAATGCAGTTGTTTTTCATTGTGCTAGATAGCTCCATCCTAACTGCAATCCAGACTGCTGATACTTGCTAAGTACTATATGGTGTTTGTCTTACTGCAATGAACATTCTCCATGTCCCACTATTGCTCCTCCTAATGATATTTATTTATTTGAAAAAGGTGATGGGGAAAGGCACTTAAGGCCAATGCTCATTTCCAGGTCCATCCCTTGGGAGGGGAAGACAAAAGGAGGTACGTAAATGAAACAAAACAGTGAATAGTACATAAAAACAAGTGGAAATACTGCTAAGTACTGTACATACATATCACAGGACTAATTACATGATATACAAATGGCAAGGCAAGACAATTCTATCTATAGAGCACCCTAGCCCAAAGGCACAGGGCACTTTACATACATACAATAGTAGCCACAGACATTGCCAGCTATTTCCAGATATTTTGTGAAATTTCTGAAGAGTTTCTCTCTGCTGCCCCTACTGTAGAAATGCAGAAAGGAGGAGATATTTCTGGAAATATCACAGAATTTTCAGGAAATAGCTGGCAGTGTCTGTGGCTGCTACTGTACATCAATAAGCAGATAAAATAATTTAAACAATAGCACTCAGTAAATAAATAGAGTCAGAGGTACACACAGAGTGAACTGATAATAAAATAAAGTACAATATATGCATAAGGTATGACCTGGGGAAAATTCCACCCTATAAGATGAGAGTTCTGAGTACTGATTTCTACAGAACAGGTATGATTACCCTGGTAACCAATGCAGAGCAGAAGCTAGAGGAAGGCACAGAGAGTGCTAAATAGGTTATTTGGGAGAGATTCCAGAGATCAGTACTGTAGGTAACAAAGAGAAGAATGTGTGCAAGAGGTTCCAGATGGCAGGAAGCTGGACATAGAAAACAATTTATTTCAGAAACTGTTCAGCAGGCAGGAATAGAAATGCTGCATGAGTCAGAGTAGCATAGGGAATAAGTGGAAGGTGGAAGAGTGGCTAGGAGGGGGTTAAGTTGGCAGAGTGTAGTAGAGGAGAGCACTGACTCAGCAACAGAGCAAACACCAAATTGCACTGTATTTGGGCTGGTAATATTTATTAACCCTTAGGCTGACAGAAGATTCAGAACATATAAGTTTTTAGGACATGTATACATGCTGGCGGCACAGCATGGGTTGAAAGAGTTTGAGGAATAACCTGTTGTTATTTTTTTTGGAGGCATAGGAAGTCAGAGATCTAGAGGCAGGATGAGATGGCAAAGGGACCAATTGGGAGGCTGAAGGAAGTGGTACTTGATAGTAAAAGGCAGTAACTCCAGTATGTCCCATCATGCTTGTGTCACAGTGGGTGAGTGGGACAGAGCAGGAGGGGATAATCTGTCTTAAAGCATCTGCATGCCTTTTGAAGATAGTCTACAGTCTGCAGGGGTCTTTTAAGGAAGACACCAGACTAGGGTAGGGGATAGCACATTATAGATTACTGTTGTACTGGGACAAACAGCTACAGGGGAGGTAGCTACAGGTTGTAGATTAAGCACAACTGGGTAAGAAGTAGTAGACACCCAGGATAAGGTACTGTAGGTACAGGTAGGAGAGCTGGAAAGGGTAAACAAGAGACACCCTGTCCAATGTATGGTAACAAATAAGTTGCAGGAAAGCAAAATGGAGTGGAGGGAGTACAATGGGAGTAGAAGGAAGACAGTAGCAGACTGTTTATTTATTTCAAAAGGTTTACCAGAAAAGTCATACTGAACTGGTATCAGCTCATTTCCGAAGCATCTTGAGGGGAGGTGAGAAAAGAACAGATCCAAGGTACAATGTAAAAAAATAATATGGCAGTATGGAAAATAAGTAAAATAATTTGCAAGATATACAAATTACAAATAAACACATCAGAATAAAATTACTATACAGAAAATTGCCATATAGTAATTTCCAAAACAGGCAAAAGAATTAGAGCTGTGTGGAATGGGAAAGTTCTGAATTTGAGGAATTTTGATGACATTTCACAAAATTCCATGAAATTTCACTGAAATTTGTCAGAATTTTGCAGCATTTTTAAAATTTAGTCATTTGGTTATAGCTCAAGCCAGAGATGAACCCAAGAAAGCTACACAACTTGGGCCATCTGCTCTAAGGAAAAAAAAATGTTAAGCTTTAAACCTTTAAATCTTTTGCGCCATCTTAGGAACCCCCATAGAAGTAGGGGTTATGTATGCAGTAGCTGAGTATCACCAGCATAAAAATGATAAGAAAGAGTAAACTGAGAGATAAGTGATAGATGTCACAAACATGTTCTGGCCTGAGCCAATACAGCTGCAAAATTAAAAATATGTTGCTGATGATGGATCTACTGTAGTACACAGTACAAGTCCATTTTTGCTTGACAGAGGCATGTATTGCCAGCATTTTTATGTCGTTCTTTACCTAATATTTATGTGTTTATTTCAGCACATATTATATGCCAGTCCAACCTTTACTGTAGATTTGTTTCCACCCCATTTCAGCACATGCCCCCATTTCAAGCAAGTCCATCAGATTTCTCCCCCTAGCACCCCCATTTTAACACATAATATACCCCAGTGCAGACCTTAGACAGTAGATTCCTCCCCAATTCAGAACATAGCCTTGTTTCAACATATATACCCCAGTCCAGCAAATGTACAGAAGATCCCCCACCACTGTTTCAGCCTCTACCCCACAACACAACACCCCAATCCAGCAGATTCCTCCCTCACCCCATTCAGTAACATATACCCCCATCCCATTTCAGCAGCACATACACACTACCAATCCTGCAAAGTTACAATCCATAACGTACAGTAGTTCTGCCCCCCCAAAGCACAATCCACTAAGAATGCAGCTGGGCTTTCAGCATATGGTCCTAGGAGTCCTTATAGAGGGAAATGGAAATGGGGATATAAAGTACCTTTTCTACATTATTATAGGAGCTGCTGGCAAGATACTTACCCACAGATAGTGGTCAAACACATGCCCCCACACAAGAAAATTGGGGGCTTGAATCTTGAAGGGGGCAGCATGGCTATTTTATATTTGATCTTGTATATTTGTCTGTGGTACTTTCTGTACAGGCCTAGGCTGGGCATCAGCATTTAGGGGTGAAGCCTTCACCCACTCCTCCTCCTCCTCCTGCATGCTATGCTCTGCTACCATGGCGATGTGTTGTGCTGTTTTCTGTCAGTGAAGATGATGGCTAGCTGTCTTAGACCACCTTTCTGTGGCTTAATGAATGCATCCACCTCACACTTAGCCTATCCACACCTGTTTCTTGATTTAATGTTTTTTTTGCAGTTAGAACACAGTTATCTTGGTGAATATGGGAAACACTTGTTTTAGAAGCAGTTTGCTTCTTTTTGAATGCAGTATAACCACTTTGGATGTAACTTTTGCTTATGTCCACTTTTTTTAAATGTGCCTTGAAACAGAAGGCAGATGTGGAAAAACAACTTTTTGACTACATATAAACTGAAAAAAACTCACTGTCTTACCCTTCAGAGACAAATACTTTATTATTCAATCTGGAATCCTTTGCAAACTGCTATTAAACTGCACATGGTGGCGTTCGATTGGAGGGAGGGTTGGTACAGGTTTAGGCCTGGACAGTAATGGGGTAGAGTAATGCAGCCCCTAGGATGGCTAGGAGGCAACAACTGCTCTGTATTCATTTGGAACATGTAACTATAAGGAGGAGAGGAGGGAGAGAAGGGGTATGATAGAGACATACAAGTATCTCACAGGGAGGAACAGGGTGCAGGAATACACTATTTTTAAGCGAAAAAGATGTTCCAGGACTAGAGGGCATGGGATGAAGTTGGAGGGAGGACGATTCAGAGGAAACATGAGGAAGAATTTCTTCACAGAACGGGTGGTGGACAAGTGGAACACCCTGCCAGAGGAAGTGGTGGGGGCTGAAACAATCACGGGATTTACGAATGCATGGGATATAAATAAAGGAATTCTGGAGGTCAGGGGTAAGGGGGCAACAGACTTCTAGGAAAACATAAACTGAACTTACAAGCTCAAATGGGCAGACTGGGTGGGCCATAGGCCCTTATCTGCCGACATTGTCTATGTATCTATGTATCTATGTACTTGGAAAGTTTCAACAAGTGCACCTTTTGTATCCAATTATTTTTTTTAACTGTGTACCACCTAGACACTTTGATTATGCAAAGGGGCATTATTTTAAATAAAAAATTGAAACAAAAAAATGAGAATAGTGTGGCCAACTGTTTAAAATGCAGCACACTGTACTGATATAAGTTATAATAACAAGAGTGAAAAAATCCATTATCAGGGGAGAGAAGTGTGTAATTCACTTGCTGAAGAAGGGACATCTTACAATTGACAGGTTAAAATGCAGATTTAAATGGGTTGAGTATAATGAGATAAGGTGGGAAGTAAGAAGGTCAAAAGTTACTTTGTAAGAATCTTATACAGGCATGGTAGGTTAGAAATGGACTATAGCTCATTAATGCATTAGTATCTAGTGCCTATTTTTCATGATAGCACAGATATAATGAGCAATAGTGAGCAGATAAATAGAAATAAAATGGATGAAATGGGATCATGAAAGGGTATTGTCGTTCTCAGAGATGGAATAATTTCACCAGAACTAAATGGGGGCATAATGTAAGGAGCAGTTAGAGGAGGTGGAGAAGAAAGGGAGAAGTGTTTCTTATAGCTGGAGATTCAATGGGAGCAGAAGATATAGGTTCATAAATGCACTTAATTTTGGTGGTGAAGAAGATGTCAAATTCATCACATTTTTCAGATGAGAAAGAAATGGAATTAGTTTTTAGCATGAGGAAGGGAATCTAAATAGCCAAATATGATGTAAGGGACACTGGTTTCTCTGGCAATGAGAACAGCACAGAAGTTTGACTTAACTTTATGGAGGGCATTTCTATATTCAGTAAGATGAGTTTTTCATACCTCTTGATGAGCAAAGAAAGGAGTTTTCTCCATCATCTGTCAATGCATTGAACAAGACAGTTAAGCTTACTAACATAATTAGTGAACCAAGGTGGTCTAGAGGAGTGCATGCATGATTTAATTTCAAGTGGTGCAAGATAAACTAGAGCAAGGGGAATTATATTACTGTATTATTGATTTCCACTAAAAGAGAAGTTGGAGGATGACAGAAGAAAGGGTGGAAAACAAAAATTATGTTTTAAAGTTTAGCAGAATCAAGGCACTGGAGAGGGCAATGCATTACAGCTTAAATCTGTAATAAAGGCATGGGGGTTGGGGGATAAGAAAATAAAATGTAATAAGATGGTGATCCTTGAGAGGGCAGTCAAGAATGGATTAGTAAAGATGTGAATAAATGTTACTAATGACCAGATCCAGGGTATGTCTGCTGTCATGTGTAGAAGAGTGAATCAATTGATATAGACCAAGTGCTTAAAGAATGTACTGTATATAAAGTTGAGGGGGAAGCTAAGATGGCCACAGTCTTGTTCCTGAAGCTATGCATTGGCCTGGGGAGTTAACATTTATATAGTGCTATTTCACAGCACCTGTTCAGAAGCGTTAGATTAACAGCTTTAACTTCTGAGTCTTTGCTTATCAAAACTATTTACGCAAATGAGCAAAACTACTCAAATGGCAGACAAATATCTCACTAAGGTTGGCACCACTGTCACATCAGATACACCTGGCTAGCCCAAGCCCAGAGAATAGAGAAAGGGGAGCTTCCAGTGTGCCTTCCACCCTGTTGGCTACCACTACCATGATTTCTCACTTAGTGGCAATACCCAAACAATCCTCCTCCTCCTCTATGCTGCAATGATCTCAGGGTGAAAATGTAGAACCATACTAACCACAATGTGTCTTCCTCTTTGTTTGGCAAACATTATACTTTGAATTTACTGGGGAGAGCTATTGACAGACTTATTTTATTGACCGAAAAAATGTGACTGCAGATTTGATGCACTGAATGGGAAAACAAACTTTATTCAAACCAAGATGCGTCAGCTAAATGCTAAGGGGTGTTCAGAGGAGAAAAAAAATTCACTGAGAATGTGGCTGAATGTGAGAAGACTGAAACCAAAGTTCAGGCTCTGGAGACTACACTACAGGGGGTCATAGCAGAGAACCATAATAAGTCTTGTAAGCTGGAAGCAAATGAAAATCTGCTGCAATATCGCACTGTCAGATTAATTTGGATTCCTGATGTTCTGTATACTGGTTTTCCTAACATTCGTGACTTGGTGAAAGAAATATTAATCACTACATTTGAATTCCCATCCAGTAATCCCTCCATTGCTGGCTCATGCTTTCAGAGTGCCAAAAAACCCAGGAAAGCAATATTACAACCAAAACAACTATCATGGCAACCTTAGCATTTGATTTGGATAGAAACTATGCCTTTAAGTTAGCAGAACTTTGTGGAATACTGCACTATAAAAGTAACAGATACTACATCTTTCCTGACATTTGCTTTAAGACTCAACAAAGACATTGGAAGTTTCTAGCTTGCTAACATGAGGTGTTGTATATAGGAGCACAATTCTCCCTGTTGCCCTCCTCTAAAATTAAAATTGTTGAAGATGGAAAAACACTATTTTTTAAGGTTAACGAGTTGATGAAATTTTTCCAGTCTCACTGTTTTCAACAAGGAATATCAGGCTCACATGTGGGATCTGATTTGTATATGATCAACAATATGTAGAAGATGGACCCATGGTTGGTGATCAGTAATATTCTGTATATTTTCACTGAATAACTCTTTATATTACTTGTTCACAAATTTGGAGCAGAATGGCTTTTCTTTTAGAATGAGATAACTTAATAATTTGGTTTAATAACTGCAGAAAGGTGGGAAATACAATATCATAGAACCTAGAAAGGTTTGAAATATGAAATTTGCAGCTGCTAGAGTGTGACGATATAGCACGTCTTTTAGTTAAATAATTTTATCACTCCCTTGCATAGATATGGGCTTGCTAATTATCCATAGGCTGGATATTCAGACTGCACCAGGCAAGGGTGCAAGCCTGGGCACAGCACAACTGGGATGTGCCAGGGCATGGACTGGGCGATATTCAATGGTGCTGTGCCATGGCTCTGCACCGTTGAATATGGCACCGTGGCTGCCCACATTGCACATGATGCAGTGGCACTGTGCCAGTGCAAGTGCCAAGAGAGGAGCAGGGGGATGCACCAACACAAGTGCAGTTGTGCTAGGTGCAGGAACTGTGATATTCAGCAGTGGGTATGCAAATGGAGCCATTATGCATGCAAGGCACAGCTGGGGCCATTTGCATGTCATTATGGACCCATTTGCATGCAGGTGTGCTGATCCCCAGTGACTTGTGCCTGGCGCCCTGCCAGGCTGCAGCTGTCGGGGACTGATGCCCCCTGCCCCTCAACAGCAACGTGCCCCAATGCCCGATTGTGGGCTTTGCAAAAATATATTTATCCATAGTGGTCCAGTGGTCCTGCCCCCCAGCCTGATCGAGGGCTTTGTAAAAATATATTTATCACTGGTGGTCCAGTGGACCTGCTCCCCAGCCTGATTGCGGGCTTTGTAAAAATATATTTATCCCTGGTGGTCTAGTGGACCTGCTCCCCAGTCCGATCGCAGGCTTTGTAAAAATATATTTATCCCTGGTGGTCCAGTGGGCCTGCTCCCCAGCCTGATCACGGTCTCTGTATTAATACTTTTATCCCTGGTGGTCCAATGGAACCTCTCCCAAGCCCGATCATGAGCTTTGTAGATTTAAAAATCCCTGGTGGTCCAGCGGTATGCCCCTCCCCACCCGCTCACTCAGTTCCACCACCCCACTCCCCCCGGTCAGTGGTGGGCGGCAGCTCCCCACCTGCAAGCCACTTGGCCACCCGCTGACTGACAGCGTACATTACAGCTGTATGCCCATTGGTCCACAGCATGGGCCAATGGGTGTGCAGACCGTGCTGTACTACACAGTCGATATGTGAATGGAAGTCGTTCACACATTGGGACTCCGTGTACAGTATGGTCTCATGTACCTATTGCGCTGTGACCAATGAATTACAGCCATACTATGCTGTCGGTTGGCGGTGGTCCGGTAACGTAGATGAGGCTGTCTGCCACTGACGGGAGGAGGTAGTAGGACTGGTGGGCGGAGGAGAGAGCGCTGACACTGGACCACCAGGCCCAAATCTACAAAGCCTGTGATCGAGCTTGGGAGGTGATCCACTGGACCACCAGGAAAAAGTATAATAAAGCCCCAATCAGGCTGGGGTGCAGGTCCACTGGACCACCAGGGATAACATTATTATTACAAACCCCTGTGATCAGGCTGGGGTGCAGATCCACTGGACCACCAGGGATAACATTATTATTACAAAGCCCGCGATTGGGCTGGGGGCAGGTGCACTGGACCACCAGGGATGGATTTATTATTACAAAGCCCATGATCAGGCTAGGGAGCAGGTCCACTGGACCACCAGGGAGTTTCTTCTTACTGGAGCCCGTGAACGGGGGTGACGATGACAGACCGTGGCTCTGGAGGTTGGGTGGCCACCCACAGCTGATGGCTGCCGTGTTGCACCCTGCAATATGGCAGCTCATCTGTGGGTGGCCAGGCCTTGCTTCTTTTTTTTCAGCAGATCTTTGTGCCCCCCCCCGTGCAGTGCAAGGCAGATGTGTGCATGCATATGAGCCGCACATCCCGGGCTGAATGTCGAGATGTGCCGAATATGCATGGGCACGCCCCCTGCACTTGCGCCGCATACATTACTGGTGCACCCTGGTGCATCAGGATTTGTGCAGTGCAACATCCCCTTTTGAATATCATGCTGGGGTGCATCAGTGGGTTGTGCATGGCGCAACACTGTTGCGCCATGCACAACCCCTTTGAATATCCCGGCCTATATGCTTAATTTCTTTCTTATATATTAGACCCCACTTGTAAAACTGGATTGACTCTTAAATTTATTGCAATTAAAGTGGGTTTTAGTTTGAAAGTATCTGTTGAATATGGAATATGTACTCTATTCTGTCAACATAATATAAAATCCTTAAAAAAATGTATAAAATAGAATGTATATAAAGTTAGTAGCCAAACCATTAACAGGCTCACCAACATTCATGTTGAAGATATGCATGAATATGGAGGTGGAAGTGGAAATACAGTGATAAGAAAGGTGATCAGGGAACAGTGAGATTAAAGAGCTAGTGTACTGCCTGGATTTAATTGTAACTTTCAGATGTAATCAGCTATCACTTCTTATATCTGAAACATTTCTTCTTTTCTGTTTACTAATTGAAAATTTCCACCTAGCAGTACTAGGATGATGTGTGGAGCAGCACTCAGTCTGGAGGCTAAAAAAGTCAGTTCTGTTCCTCCCGCTACATCAACACTGAGATCACACTGACTGTGACATCACTAGTAACCAGGGAGAACCATTTCTCACTGCCAGATTATTCTCTTTCACATGAACCAGCAGGGACTGGTTCTTGGGTATTAGTGATGCCACAATTTCCTGCATTTTGATTGGTAATGTGTGAAAGTCACTGCTCAGACTGCAAGGATTGTGGTGCCTCAATGTGTTTGGTCACATTTCTGATGATGTAGTGGGAGGGTTAGGGTTAGGGTTAGGGTTAGTCCTCAGTGGATGGTTTAAATGTTACTTCAATGAACATTTAAATAAGCCAAGGGGGTGGCAGAAGGAATCGGGGAGTCAGAGACTGTCCCCTCACAGGTTGAATTAGAGAGTAAGGAGAACCCAAGGAGAGAGGAATCCCCCAGGGTACAAATTAATAAAGGAAGCAGGCTGGTAGCGATAAAGGGGAAAGGAATGGAAACATTAAAAAGAGAGGTGGGAAGGAGGGCGGGAGGTAAAAAGGAAAAAAGGAGTGGGGGGGACAAACCGAGTGGAAGCAAAATCTGGAAGGCCCTGTGTGCGAATGCTAGAAGTCTTAAAAATAAGATTCTGGACCTAGAGACCACAAAGACAGAGGCTGACCTGGATATTGTGCCCCTTACCGAGTCATGGTGCACTGAAAACCATGACTGGGACATAGCCATACCAGGCTATACTCGGTTCAGGAAATAATGGGTGGGAAGGAAAGGAGGGGGTGTGGTGCTTTATGTGAGGGAAAGCATAAAAGTGACAGAGATACAGGGAATACGGTGGTGGGGACAGAGGTCCTGTGGGCCACCCTCTAGATGGAGAATGGAGCCACTATTTGCACTCCTGAAAACAACGTTTCCCTTGCAGTAGCAACTTGTGCTTTCAGAGGTATATAGAGAACACTTGGGGAACATGAATCCGAAATTGCATGTGAAAATAAGCAGAGAAGCGAAAGTTATGATCTTTTAGGTGTGATGGCTGTAGTTGTAGTCTATCTATGGGACCTGAGAAATCACCCTTCATTTTGGCAACCGTCACATAAAATCACCCCCAAAAGAACCCTTTTCCCTTGTACTACTAACTTATGTTTCAAAGGGATCATGAACAGACGTATTAAGGAACTTGAATCTGAAATTTCATGTGAAAAAAAGTAGATATGTCAAAGTTAGGAGACATTTTGTGTAATGGCTGCAATGGCATTCAGTCTATAAGACCTGAGTGCTTTTTGGCAGCCATCGCATAAAATCAGCCTCTCCCCACACACACAAAAAAACTTTCTCCTTGGAGTACCAGTGTGTGTTTCCAGGGTTATCTTGGGGAAACTATAGGGAACAAGAATCTAAACTTTCATGTGAAAGTAAGAAGAAATGGTACAGTAATGAGCCAGTTTGTGTGACTGCTGCAATTACATTTTGTCTACGGGACCTGAGTGCTTTTTGGCAGCAATCGCATACAAACCCCCCAAAACCCACTTTTCCCTTGGAGTACTGATTTGTGCTTTCAGGAGTAATGAATGAAACTAATACTGCCCCCTTGGAGAAGCTACTTGTCCTTTCACGGGTATTTAGGGGACACCTTAGGGAACAGGAATCTCAAATTTGTTCTGTACTCCCATCAGGTACCACTGTCTTCAGCTACAGGGAAGAAAGTATAGGACAAATACCATGGGATCCTATTTCACACAGAGAGTGGTGAGGCAGTGGAATGAACAGCCAAATGAAAGTGCTATAGCAAAGGAAATAATTGTTTAAAAACCCTGTTAGATAACTATTTTTTTTTATAATTTAAATGTTATTGAATATTCATTGATACATACAAATAAATATGCATCCATCAGAAGATAGAAACACTAGCAGTATACAGTAACTATAGTCATGCAATTATCAGTACTACCACTACATACTAATTAAAACAGTTAACATATGCTATGGATGTATCAAGAGAAAACAAATTATGCATTGATTATAACATCAAGAAAGTACTGTGTAGCAGGAAATATTAGCATTCAGTTTATTTTCAATATATTAGCTAAATTGCCCAAAGCACTAAAATAAGCTGATCGCTAATATTACTGGGAGCAAAATGAAAGAATACGGACTGCACGGCAGTTACTGAGCCAATCGTCTTTATTAAGCTTTCGACAAAAAAGAATACAGTAATGTGGTGGTTTAAAAAAGAAGGCAAAAATGTGCAGTGCAGAACTTTCCCCCATAAGGATTGCAGCCTGTTTCTTTCACATCGGTTACCTGTAAGAAAAAGAAAAATGTACAGTGCCTTTTCCTTCTAGGATAGGGTATGTACATACACTCACACCTATGTACTGAAGGACTGAAGAATTCATTCTCAAATGAGTATTCTCTTTTTATCTGTTTGTTTGATATCCAACGCAGAATACAGATTTCATTGTACTGCTGTAGCTTTTTTTTTTTAATTGTTTAACCAGGAGTGGCACACTAAACTGAAAGCTTGTTTACACGTGTGACTTGGGAGTGGAGGGAAGTTAAGTGATTTGCTCAGGGTCACACAGTATGCAAGTGGGGGCTGTGGGATTCAAACCCAGGTCTCCAGATTTGCAGCTCAGAACCTTAAACCACTGCGCTTTACTGCCTCCCATTTTTGTTTTGGTTCGGCAGTTACAAGCAACCAGTGACCTTTATACTGTATGTGTTAATGGATTTAATGGATTTAAAGGTCAGTGTTGATTGCCTTAAGTACCTGCCTCTGCCAGTATGTGATTTAAAGACAGCAATTAGCAGCTGATTACTGACAGCTTAGTGCCTAGTGCTGTAATAGTACATGTAGCTGACACGTGAATTCAAGCAGAAGCTAAATAGTGCTGTACCCCTCACTGCACTAAATAAAGAGGGCATGGAAATAAGTTGCTGTACAGTAGTTATTGCTGCATTAAATAAGTAAACCATAAACTTTATTCTCAATCAAGCTTCAGAATAGTTTAGATTTAATAAAAGGGTCCCAGATGTTATGAAATCAATCAATCAATCAAACTTTATATAACCAGGCGTAGGCACCATTGATCAAGCTCATTTTCAGGGTGGTCCTGAACATAAATACAGATCAAGGCAAAAAATAGGGAAGGCAAGGATGAAACATAGTACATTTGGAGGATTGTTCAGGCCAATACATACATAGCTACATAGAAAACATAGTTGTGAGGTCATAACTAGTAGGCCAATGCATACATAGCTAACATGGGTAATAAGGTCATAATTAATAAACTCAAGAGTTAAAAATGTAATACTTAGACAGTAGTATAACTCAGCTATGATGTTAAGAAGAAGAATATGTAGGGGGAGAAGGGGATGTAAAGAAGAGGGGGAGAGAGGGACAGGGGAAGAGAGAGAGACTAATAAGTGCTTGGTGCCCCTAGCAGGAGATGACATTGAGTGGGTTACAGTGATGTCAGATTGAAGACGATACTTGATAAAAAGATGAGAATGTATATAAAGTGGGGGGTAGGGAGGGGACAGGGGGAAGGGAGAGACTAATAAGTGCTAGGTTCCCCCAAGCATGGAGATGAATTAGTGTGGTTACAGTGATATCAGATACGGAAGCGATACTAGGGGCTACAGGTACAAGGTCAGTTAAAACAGCTACAGGTTTCCTTAAGGTATTTAACTATTAGAGCTTTGAAAGTGAACAGACTGGGAAGGGATGAGAGTTTAAATGTGCTTTGCATGGTATTCCATAATGACGGGAGGGAAAAGTTGAATGCAGCCACACCATGCATAGTTTTTACGCTGGGTATCTGGTAGCAGAGTAAGGTGAAGTGTCTTAACCCATAAGATCCCTTGGCATGTTCAAAGAAGTTTGAAATGTAAGCAGGGGATTTGTCAGACAAGGCTCTGGAAAACCAAAGAAGAGCATCCCTTTTCCTCCTTGTTGAGAGGGAGGACCATCCCATCTCTTGGTACAGTTTGCAATGGTGGGTGCGAGAGGGAAGGTTTAGGGATAAACCTTATGGTCCGGTGGTAGAGCGTGTCAAGTTTGCTGAACACAGTAGAAGGGCAATGGTTGTAGAGAAAGTTGACATAGTCCAATAAGGGTGGGAATGTGGATTGCACTAATCTCTTTCTAGCTTCTTTGGTAAGTAGGTGCTTAATGTGATATAACACGCCTAGCTGCTGCCTAAATTTTTTTGAGACCTCATTTAGGTGGCACAGAAAGTTGAGCTTGTTATACAGCCAGAACCCTAGGTATTTGAAGGTATCTACTATTTCAAGGGGTTCACCCAATATCATTAGAATCATGTGCTTGTGTTTTGGTCCTGGTGCTTCCTTAGGTAAGAGGATCATGGCTTTTTATTTTTTTGCATTGATGGGAGCTTATATTTGATAAGGTTATGTTGGAGAGAGATGAAATCTTGCTGTAGGTCCTCGAAGGCTGAATCCAAGGATGAGTTTGAAGTGTAGAGGACAGTATCATCTGCAAATAGGTGCATATTAGCTGTATACAGTTGTGCATCAAGGTTGTTGATATAAATTGCAGATAAGCTTGGACCCAGGATGGATCCTTGGTGGACACCTTGTGGAAGTGTTTTTAATTGGGATAAATCACCTGAAGGTTTAACTTATTATAACCTGTTGGTAAGGTACCTGGTGAACCATTTAATGGCAGTCTTATCGAGGCTGAAATTGCACAGTGCGGTAAGCATAATATCATGGTCCACAGTATTGAATGCCTTACTAAGGTCAAGGAAGAGGGCAAACACATACTTCTTAGAGTCTAGGGCAATTTGCCAGTCAGTGATTACTTTTGCAAGGGCAGATACTGTGCTGTGTTTGGCTCTAAAGCTGGACTATGCAGGATTTAGTTGTTTCTGTGACTCCATGTACTCTTTAATTTGGGTGTTGATGATTTTTTCCAATAGTTTTGATAGGGTAGATAATATGGATATAGGTCTGTAATTGTTCAGGTCACTTTGACCCCCAAATTTAAACAAAGGTATGATGTGTGCAGTTTTCCAGAGAACAGGTAGCTCGCCCTGCTTCAGGGAGATGTTGAATAAGTAGGTGATGGGGGCCGTTGAGTAGCAATGGCCCAGTTTTAGGAAGTAAGGTTCAATATTGTTGGCCCCAGCATTCTTTTTTGTATCCAATGACAGTAAGAGGTCTTCTACTTGTTTAAACATGACTGTATCGAAGCTGAAAGAGGAGGGATGAGATTGGCTGTGGTTGAGGTTAGCATTAGAGAAAACAATTTTATCTAGTCTGTTCCTATTGTATATCTAGGGTGCTTACTTGGTTAACAAAAGCTAAATAAATACATAAATATTGACATAAGAAACTCTTTCATAGGTAGCTCTGATGGTCTGTTAGATAATTATATGAAAAGGGGATCAAATCAGTCCACTAAGTAGTGGGGAATAGGCATGAAGGACCATATTAGGTCTATTTCTATTCCTGACTAACCTTAGTAATCTTAATAAATATTGTCTAAAAGGCTGCTCTCAGGGTCCATTATGCTTTCCATTATTGTCAGTCTGAAAGATACAAGGAAAGATGTGTTTTTATTGCTGGGAATAGACAATGCCTTTTCATTGTACACATAATGAATTACTGTTGTAGGCACTAACTTGGTACCCCACAGTATACCACTCCCTGTTGTATGGGTCAGGTCAACATAGTGGGTGTGCCATCCACCGCTGACTACCCTTCCTCCTCTTGGCACCTCCTTCAGGATCACAGCCATCCCTTAAGCATCCTGTAATGTTACAATATTGAATGTGGCTGTTTTAGCCTGTACATTCAGTGCATATACAGTAGAATACATGTTGCATGTACAGCATTAACAGTTAGAAATATTTATTATTAAAATGTTGATGCACTGTACTCACTCTTGTTGCCTTCATTATCCACTCATATTGAGTGGGTGCAAGGAATACTCATCCCGGGGGACCCAGAAACCCAACCAAAAAGTTGCTTAGTGATACGAAATTTGCCAGCAGATAAAGGCCTAGAGGTCTATCAAGTCTGCTCGAATGTGCCGGTCTTGCTTCAGTCACATTAGAAAGGCCTCTTCTATGTAATGTGCTTTATACTTTTCTTTTCTGGAATTTACCACTCCTAGAGGAGGGATCAGAGGGTGTTCTTTGCAGTGATGTTCACATTATTAACCCAATTCTTCAGTTTTTGCCAATCTTTTGCATTGGACTAAGTGCATGAAATTATTTGTTCAGTATCATATTCATATCACTTTTGTTAATAGGCTTGTAAGAGTACAGTTACATTATTCCATCTAGTAATAACTAGACTCCTCTTACAAAGTGACCTGTTATGTGCAGTTTGTGTAATTATTTTCATTTCCGAGATTTAACTTTCTTAGGGGGGATCACAGCATGTTCATTACTGTCATTTTATATTAATAAGTTACATTTTAACTCTTCACCCTGTTTTGGTTTATGGATAATGGGTGCTATGCACTAAAGGGGGGAATTACGTGCTGGAGGTGTGTATTCCACCCACGGAGGTCTGCACCTGTGGAAAGGTGCACACATGCCGGTATGCACAACTGGTTGCCATCTGTCTGTGGCTCCACTGCCCTAGCATGTAGTATTCCGCAGGGTGGCAGGGGGCAGAGTCACAGTCCCAGGTGGGCATCCAATGGGATGTCCATCCCGAGACCCAGAGTGGATCCAATGCACAGCAAGGCCTACTACAAGCACCCGGACATACGCAGCATGGTCCCCTCATCACATGAGCTCACCCAGCCCAGCCTGTAGGACAAGGCACCCTTCCAGTGCAAACAAGGACCCTGGCAGTTGGAACCCCCCCAGTTGTGCCCTGACCCCACACTTGCAGTCCCACACAGACCACCGTGTGGCCTGTCCCCAATTGTGTAACTCCCTCCATGAGCCCAGATATGACAGCCCAGCCACAACCCCTTATGGTACATCCCCCAACCCTGTTCTGGCACCCCTGCTGTCCAATGCATGTCAGTGTCCCCCCACAACTGATGCACTACACCGGAATGTCCACAACCTTGCCCTGGGTCCCCCACACCCACATTGGAGGTCAGTGTACCCCCCACCTACCGTGGCACTGACAACCCCTTCCCCCGCCATGTACCTGTCCTTTGGTGCCACAGCCAGGAACAGCCAGTGGCACAGACCCTTTTCACACCTCCTCAGCTGCTGGCCATCAAAGGGATGCTGAAAGTGCATCCCTATATACAGGCAGCTCACTCCCAGCATCCCCTGGACAGTCAGTGGCTGAGGTGGTGTGAGGAGAGCTGTGCCACTGGCCGTTCCTGGCTATGGCACCAAAGAATAGGTACAGAGCAGGTGGAAGGGGTTGTTGGTGCTGTGGTGGGTGAGGGGGGTACACTGCCCACCAATGGTTTTGCTGGGGGGGCCTGGATTAGGACTGAGTTGTATGGTTCACCTGCACGGCTTGGCAATGGTTGGGGGGGCCATGGGACATATCGGATCTTGGTAAGCATGTGTGGGTTGGGGGCCATTTGTTACCAGCAGGGGCTATGCCACACAACACAGGTTGGGGGTTCAGATCCATACACCCCAGGGCACCTGCACATCCGGGCACACAATCAGCCAGCCTGCCTAGTGGGCTGGGTCAGCATGGCTGGGAAGTCCCAAGTGTGACCGCAAATGGGCAGCTGTGGTCCATTGGGGCATGCAACATATTAAGGTAGGGTATCCCCGGCATAACCTGTGCCCTCCTCCACACCCCCCACAGGCAGCACTACATGCCACAGTTCATGGTGCGTAGTGCCATTCCACCCATTCCCACCCCCTATGCATTACTCTCCATGCAGCTGGGGGATCAGGCATGTAGGTGCTGTGAGCCCCCCTTGGTGTATCCAGCGTGGGGGGGTGCAATGGATATACAGTGGTTACGTGCCACAGCTGGGCAGTGCTTAGCCACTCTGCCCATTAGTGCATAGGGCCCAATGTTTGCATGAAATTGTTTATTCACTCATATTTATACACTTTTGTGAATAGGTGTATAAGGGTACATATACACTAATTTTTCTACTCATAACTTTATCTCCCCCCCCCACCATGCCATTGACATTCCAGTCTGTGCTGTGATGTATTTTGGGTCTGACATCATATTTTCATAAAAGGGATTTTGTCGTGAAAAAACTATTACAGTATGTTCCCAAACAGTTCTTCTCTTTGAGCCTGCTCAAATCTGACTTGTAACTTGTCCTAAAGCCTCTAAGCATGTCCTGCCTGTATGGTCCCTTCCCCCATTTTCACAGTTCATAGGTCTGCGGGCCAGTTGTTAACATTTAAACAAGGTAACAACTGCTTTGTTCCAAACTGTGATGTTGTCATAGTGAGCAGATGAATATCTGTGTATTAGAGGTTGCAAAGTGTAAATTGTCCTACTGCAATGTTACCAAACAGGGATGTAACTTCCTGGTAAGAGTTCCTTTTATAACGTGTAACACTTGACTTTACTGTATCTTATAAAAATGCTGGTCTTTTATGTCATGTACAGTAGTGTGGTGCTTATGCTAACATGCACAGTGCATGTCTTGTGCATGGAGATGAATACAGTATGTGAAAAATTTCACTTTTTTATGTACACTGCAGCACTTACATTAGGGCCTTATAAAGGTGCTGCTCATTTTTGCCAGACAGTATAATTTCACAACATCCAGACTCTCAGGAGGGGAGGAAATGCCAGTGGCAGAAATCTATGGGAATCCATGGCCTTAGATATATTCTCCTTCCTCATGGGAGCACTTAATGAAATGTGGCATTGATACTGTGTTTTATACACATTACTGTTTACTGTGTGTTTCATAGGGGGCTTCTTTTATTGAAATATTTCATAATGTAATATGTTTCACATGTACTCTGTATAGTGCAATACAGTGCCCATTCTATTTTAACATTGTAACATTTCAATATGGCAGGAAGCACCATAAGCATAATTACACAGTATAATACAAAACAATTTTTCAAAGGAAAACATAATTCAAACAACAAATATAGTACTGTACAGAATGTTTTTTACATTCCTGTTGTGCAGTCTAGCTTGGCAGCCATGACTGGCAGTACTTTCTGCTAGTCTGCAATGTATTGTCTACAGTGTTTTCTTTTTAATGTCTTCCAAAATAGCTTGATGGTATCAACAAGTTCTTGCTTTGCCTGTGGTTTTCTCTTTCTCCTGGTTAATGTTTTCATGGCATGCCACACCATCTCAATTGGATTCATATCTGGAGACCTGGTGTGACAAATATAAAATCCTTACTCTACATACTACAGTACCTGATGTACACTGTTTTTTTTTTACTCTGTCTGCTGTTCAGTACAGTTGTTACTCTGGTGGCATCCTGACCCAATTAATTCCAGCAGCTACAATAGCCTTCTGTTTATGTAGTGTGTTTAGGGCCATCATCTTGAAACAATTAAGATCCATCCAGATATTTCTTCCTAATGAATTTTTTTTCATATGCAATTTTTTCTCTTACTGCTTCTGACTGCTTCCATCTGACTGACCCCCCAGCTCCATCACCCCAGAATCACCGGGTCTTACCTTCGGCCTAGTCCAGGTGCAGGGCCTGTGGAGGGGGTCAGGCATAATCCTGCAGTTGAGGTTTTTCCCTCCATTTTCTCCCGTGCTCTACTGGGGTGCATACAGCCAGACGTGCATGCATGGAGGTGCATGCATGCCAACTGAAGTCCCCAGCACCTCCCTTCCTCTGTCACCCACTGTCCCATACTACCCACAGGCCTCCACTTGGGGGCAGTCATTCTGTGGGAGAGGCAGTCTTCCTTCCCTGGGAGAGGAGAGCAGTCCTCCAGATACTCAATCCTCTCCTTCCCCAGCCAACCTCTGATGGCCTGCTTGCACTGTGAACATGGGTCATTGGCACGGCAGGAGATAACGCAAGGATGCCTCAGCCTTCCACACCACTGGGATGGCTTCCTTATGAATTTCTTTACTGCTTTCACAATGACATGTTCCCTGAAGAATTCTCCTGTGGGCATAAATCAAGTGGCACTTTTAACAATATGGGACATTTTCATGGTTTCTCTAACTACAACTTAGCATCACTAACCCTCAAAAATGCACAATGAGCCATGCCCATGGTTATATGCTATATGTAGCCCCAAGCATGAAGCTTTTGTGTGTGCTTTGGCTTCATGGAGTTCCTGCCTTCTTACAAAATGCCATGGAAATAAACTGTTCCAAAGATGCTGTTGTCTCTTCAGAAAATATGACATCATGAAATATCTCATTATTCTGCTCAAATCTCTTTTGTTTGTTAACATCTCTTCTCATGAAGCAGAACCTTTATTAAAAAATATCTCCAATGAGATGAAACTTGCAGTGATAACACAGTATAAGATACAATGTTATCATGAAAATGTCCAGTTTTATGTTGGCCTTATCATGCATGTCCATGTGTCCACCCCATCTGGTGGTGTGTTCACTTGACAGAGTAGACAGATGTCACTACCCCATGTTCAGCAGTCAGTCATTCAACAGTTTCCTTCTCAGTGGTCTTATTATCCTCAGTTAGCATACTGTCCACAAGTATCATAGTTTTCCTGTGTGTGCAGAAAGACAAAATTCAAATACAGGCAGCAGGTTGGCATTTAACCACAATTACAAGGATTACTGTAGGTAAATTTACAGTACTACAGTACAGTAAATGGGATACTGTCTAAAGAAATCATTAACAGTGCTATACAGGTGAGCACATCATGCAGTTGGTAGGCTGCAGCGCATATGGACCTGGAGTGGGGCATTTCTGTGTGCCTTCAGCTCACTATCTATGATGGAGATCCCAGTGCTCTTCAGAAAAACAGAATTTTCCAGATGTTTTCACCTTCATCCTTCATCATCTTCACTGCTATGCTGATCTCTACTGGTATCTTCTTCACCTTTGTGAAAGGCAGATGGGATAACAGTTTAGGAGTTGCCTGCTGTGGAAGCAGATCACTTGTTTGCTAACATCAAGGAGTACTACATCATCTTACCTGTTGTCCAATGTGATACAGTACTATGCCTATGATATGTTTATGCCATTGCCTGCATCATCAGATGCCATCTCTGCTCTGCCTACATAAGACACAAAAAGGTTTCATAATGCCAGCTGTACTGTACAATCTCTGAAGAATTGTCAGAGCTGCATCATCCATCTGCTGCACCATGGACAAGACAGTTTATTATGTGAGAATATTGCATGAGGTGGTGTCTTGGCCACTAAGAAGAAGTATCAGCCTGGCAAATAATGTGTAATCCCTGGTTAGATATGTGTAAAATGTATTTGTAATGTAAGTTATTGTGTTTTTGTAGATGTGTAATTTTTTGTATTTTGAATTGAGTAAGTTATGTATGTGTATTGTGTTGTATGTTTTGCACTGGGTCACCATTTTAAATGAGTACTGTTCTCAATGGTTAAACCTTGAAATAAAATAAAATGAAATGAATGAAATAAGACACCACCTGACATTGCTTTCTGCTGACGCAGGAACAGAGAACATTCAGAGACTGAATAACTGCAAATGGCGGAAATCCATGGCTAAGAAGACCCCAAAGTGGCCAAGGACAAATGTACCAAAGGTAAAGTACAACACAGTTCATTACTTTTGTTGTTGCAGTAAGTAACATTACATTCTGCAACTTGGTCTTGTTTTAACAAACAGTATGGCAAGTGTTTTATTTTCTTTTAATTGTAATAGTGTAAGTTTGTTGATCAAATGGATTTCAGGGCACAAAATGACCTCCTCAGGGTGAGATATAGAGGAGATCAGTCAATTCACATTCCCCTGGATCTCTCCTCAGCATTCAACACTGTGCACAGCACTGTGCTTTTGGATCACCTTAGCGAGTATTGTGGACTTACTGGTACTATCATCAACTCGTTTGAGTCCTATCTCAAGGGCAGGATGCAACGAGTAGTGTTGGGCAATTTCTTCTCCTGTCTGAAGCTCCTGCCATGTGAAGTTCCTCAAGGTTTGATCTTGTCATCAATGTTTGCAGTGTTCATGCTGCCCCTGGGTGAGCTCATTAGACACTACAGTCTGGATTTTCACTGTTATGCAGATGATACCCAGCTGTACAAGTCTTTTGCCTCTGGGACAAATAACACCATGGAAGTGCTAAACAACTGTCTGACCAAGATCCAAGACTGGATGACCTCTAACTGGCTATGACTGAACCCTAACAAGATGGAGGTACTTGTGATCAAACCTTGTTGCAGGTGTGATATGGATGCCACCGGGATAGTAACAAAGTTGTTACTTGGGCCAACTCCATTGATGGCATCTACTAGGGTGAGAAATCTGGGTGTCATCCTTGATGACAGTCTGATGCTTAATTCTTAGGTGTCATCCATTGTCCAAAGTGGTTTTTACCACTTAAGGAATGTCACCCAGATTAAACCCCTAATTCCACCTACTGCCCTGCCCATGCTGGTACATGCCTTTATCACATCAAGGCTGGACTACTGTAAAGCTCTATGCTTTGGGGTCAGTGGAGGGAACCTCTGTCAACTGCAGCTGGTGCAGAATACAGTGGCCAGGTTGCTGATGGGCCTGGCCAGGTCATGTCATGTGACCCTGGTTCTGTGAGATCTGCATTGGCTACCTGTCAGATGGAGGATCATCTTCAAGGTGGGCTTGCTCACCTATAAGGCCCTTTACAGCTTGGGCCCTTGCAACATGAGTGACCTTCTGACTCCTGCCCTTCCAGTGCACTCCCTTTGCTCCTCCATTGAGGGCCTCCTAGCGGTTCTGAGGGCCAGACTAAAAATTGCAGGAGACCGTGCATTCAAGGCAGCTGACCTGGTCCTCTGGAACTTGCTCCCCAGATCTCTGAGGGAGACCCCATCGATGGAGGCTTTTAAGAGCAGTCTGAAAGCCCATCTCTTCAAAGAAGCTTTTCCTGACTAATTGCAGCTGATTTTAGCATTATTTATGTACTGTTTTTATTTATTAGGGATTTTAATTATTTGTTGTTTATGACCCTGTTTAATAACCCTGCTATGTCTTGCACCTCCTGTAAGGCACCCAGAGCCTCCAGAATTGGGTGCCATATAAATAAAGTCTTGCTTACTTGCCATGGAACATCAAACTGCAGTGAAAAAAATAGTATAAAAAGTGAAGAAAATAGCACTCATGAGGCATCAAACCATGATGAACAGGCAGAGGTTGAAAGAAAATGGAGACACAATCAGAAGCAAACCCTGAAATATCACAGGCAATAGAGGAGGATGAAGAGGAGATTCACAGAGAACTTAAGCTAGAAATCAATAAGGATCAGCCAGATGTTAACAGGATGATGGATCTGGATCAAGCAGGAACAGCCAGAGGTTAATAATAAGATGGAGCATGGATTCAATGAGGAACAGACATATTTTAACGGGGAGATACAGCATGAAATTGAAGAAGAAAAATCAGAGGAGCAAGGGGACATTCCAGGTATGCCTGAGCAAGAACCAGACAAGCATATGCCTGTGTTTAGAACTGAACTGCATAACATAACAGAAGGGTAACGGACACAGCAGATTGGACAAATTAGGCCCACTCACCACATTTATAAGGGTCTTACAGATTATTGTATCACACTTATACAACCAGATATGCTAGTAATCCAGTAGCCACATAGAACCAATGTTACAAGGCATATCAGAAAAGGCCCCTTCATCAGGGTATTCTGAGTCATATTTGTGCTGTACAAAATCATGTAGTATCCCTTTAAGACAGTACATCAAATACTCTGTGTTTTCTATTGATTGCATTTTCATCATTGTTTCTTTTTTCAAATTCTCATAATTCATGCTGTGCAGCCACTAAGTTTCAGTTCTGCAGTGTGGCCCTCTGTTATCTCTATTTGTATGAAAGGGTAATGGGCATTGAGAAAAGATGGACCTCTTGTTCTGGCTGCTACAGATGAACAGTGGCACATGCAGTTCAGTGTTGTCACATCTGTGTGAGTTATTCCCTTTGTTATTCATCCAGCTTCTTGAATCTGATGTTCAGATTCCAAACTTTGGGAGCACTGATGGCACTATAGTAATCAGCTCAGACAATTACCCACATTCGCCTTTTATATATAAAGCTTTAGCAAGTGAGTTGGCTTTGGCTTCATGGAGTCCCGAACCTTCTTACTAAATGCCATGGCAACAAACTGCTCCAATGGTACTGTTTTCTCATCAGAAAATATGATGTCTTGAAATTTCTTATAGAAACATAGATTTTGATGGTAGATAAGGACTGCCTGGCCCACCTAGTCAGCCCATTTCCCTACCTACTTAACTTCTGATCCTAAATGATTAGCAACTTACCCTCTTTCCTAGCACTAGGGTTGCCTTCTGTCTATCTTATTATTTTGATCCATGTCCTGGCTTGTTCAAGTCTGTTTCTTTGTTAACATCCTTTATCGTGGAGCAAAACCTTTATTTAAAAAAAAGATGTCTTATGAGATGAAACTTTTATTTATTTATGTTTTATTTTATTACAGTCTCGGATAACAACCTTTGAGCTACAAGTTCATTTACAAAGGCTCCATGTCATTGAAAATGGAAAGCAGGAGGGCACAAGAATACAGAGAATGTTCCAATAACATATGGGAAATTATGTAGGAGAATAAGAAACAGAGCAAGTTCAAATAGCAGTAATACACAATACATGACAGTCTAGTACAAATGGCAAAAAAAAAAACTATTTACAAGAGAGTAATGTACAAGAGGAAGGGGAGAGGGCAGTAGGAAATGGAGTGGGTAAGGGGGGACATGAGCCACCAGAATGTGGCTTTGTTAGAAGAGCTGGTAAGGGAGTAGAGATAAGTGCAGGGGGGAGGGAGGATGGAAGTGGGGAGGGACTGGGTACCACAAAGGATAGGCTTTGTAGAAGGGATTTAACGGTGGGCAGGGAGATGTATGAAGGGGTTTTCCTTTGAAAATCTAGCACTGATATTATTACCCCTTTGCTAACTTACATATATAATTTGTTCCTTACCACTCAGCTCTTCCTTTCTGCTTGGAAGCAGTCTGTCGTTGTCCCTCTATATAAGGGCAGGAACAAATCTTTGGCCGATAATTATTGCCCTATTTCGTTATTACCAATACTATCAACATTTCTTAAAAAAAATAGTCCATCAGCAAATTTCTCAATATCTACTTACCACGTGCTTTAGCCTACTCATTCTGGCTTCTGATCTCATCATTCCACTCAAACAGCTTTAATTGATTTTCACAATTCTATCTCAAAAGCTTTGGACAGGGGTCAATATGTTGGGACAGTTTTCATAGACCTGTCCAAGGCTTTCGATATAATAAATCATCATTTGCTTCTAAAATGACTACTTTCTCATAGTTTTTCTAAAAATTTTGTATCATGGTTTTCATTTTACTTATATGGAAGGAGCTAGGCTGTTTCTTGGAATGGGTGTCTATCCTTTTCTCTTTCCACAAACACAAGGGTCCTTTATCTTTAATACTTAAGAATTGCACTATTAGACTTTATGCTGATGATACCACTCTTTTCTTTGCTCATAAAGATTTAAAGTTCCTAACTTCCACTCTTCAAACTGATTTTGAGTAAGTTGCTGATTGGTTTTCATCTAATTTGCTACTCTTACATGGTAAAGACAAATGCTATTTGGGTCAAAATCCCTTATCAATAATGCCCATTATTTATTTACCATTAAGCTTTATAATGTCCCCTTGCAGCTTTTTCATGAATTTAAATACATGGGCCTGATGTCCGATTCCAGTATTTCTTTTAAATCTCCTATTTAAAATACTACAGTAAAAACTCATCAATGCTTAGGTTGATTGAGAAGGGCCAGACACTGTCTGTCACTACAAGACTGGAAAACCATTGTGGCCCAATCAATACTTCTAATCTTCGACTATGGTGATTCTATTTATTGTAATTCCAACATCACAGATCTCTCTTTAGTGGTTCTGTGTGATAATGTCAAAAGCCTAAAGGCAATCACTGTTATCGCACAATCAGAGTGCTGAAAACATTTTTGACACTCTGACACCCTGGTGCACAGGACAACGGTGCTGGGGACATACATTTCAATGTTTTCTGTGGGGGTGCTGTGTCCCCCCACACCCCACGTGGGGGGGCTTCACCCCGCACCCCCCTACTAAAGGATTCTCAACTCCAGGGAGGTGCATGTCGGGGTGTGTGAAAACATGTAAAATTAAAAGTTCAGGCCAGGTGCAATAAAATCGCACCAGTGCCTGGACCCAAACCCGGGTACCTCACTCACCCCAACCACAGGCCAACTCCCAATGCCACAATACAGCTTGGCAACCCACTGCAATGCCACCCCCTACAGCTTCTCCACCTCCTCCCAGCCCATGCTCACCATGCTCATCCCCCCCATGCGTGTACATATACCGACATCCTGTCATCCATTTTGCCCACCCCCCCTATCTGGTCACCCTACCCTTCCATCACCGTGAGGGATTCAGCAGGAAACGAATCACCATTACGGATGGTTCCCTTTCCCATGCTCCCTCTTCATGAGATACCCTCTTTATTTGACACAGTATATTTTCAGTCACTGCAGTTTATTTTAAGTAGTAAAAAAAATGAACATCATTGTACTCTGTTAACTCAACTAAATTAGTTGTCCCCCCCTCATCAAGACATTTATATCACTGGCTTACTCTGATTTGTAAAACAGTAAACCATTTAACCCCTGTTTATTTCTAGAACAGACTACTGGCTTCTACTCATAGTCACAGTTTAAGAGAAGTTTCCAACTGGGGTCTACCTTTACCTAGATATCAGTTTCAATATGGAAGAAATTGTTTTTCTTTTGATGCCCCTCTTTGTTGGAACAAACTCTCACCTGGGTTATGAAATTCCTGGACATTATACATTTTAAACGCAACCTCAAGAAAAAGCTTTTACATGAACAATCCATTTGTATCTGTTTTTCATGAGCAATACATTTCTATGTTACTTCTTGTGTTATTCACCAGATAGTATTTAAGTGTTTATGTGTTACTATGTATGCTTATTTACTTTGTCTTATTTGTTATCTTATTGACTTGGGCCATTTTGTAAATGAGACTTGTTTTTGTGGAACTTATACTGTAAACTTATAACTTTTAAATAAAAAAGAAATAAATGTGGGGAAGATGAAGGGGAAACATGGTAGACGGAAGGGGAGGGGAGGAGATGAGGAAAATATAATAAGTGCTTGAGTTGATCAGAGGGCTGGCTGGACAAAGGGAGAGGGTAGTGGAGGGAAGTAAAGGGGGAGAGAGACAAAGATTAGCAGTGGGAACAGTGCAGGAGTATAGTGAGAGGGGCAGGAAGTGGAGAATGAATGGGGTAAGGGAGGACGGTGTGAGGAAAATAGGGAGGAAACCAGGGTGGTGGGAATTAATCATAGCAGTCGCAGCTCCCTTGGGCATAAAGATGCCATCTGAGTTCTCTTTTGAACTGTCCATTTTAGGAGTTATTTATGATGCTAGCCAGGAGCTCATTGAGCCAGAGAGGAGCCCTGTAGGAGAAAGTTCTTTGGGCAAGTGCAGTGCAGCTAAATGGGAAGTGCAAGGGATTCTTTGCCTTGCCTGTGGTCAGATGGGAATTTTGTGCCTGTTTGAGTATCCTTTGAACTGATTTCAGGGTAAGACCTAGTAGGGCTTTTTTACCGAGGAGGCAGACTTGGTACTGGATTCTCCCTTGCAGGTTGAGCCACTTAATTTGTGAGTAGAGATCACAGGTATGCAAGAGGGCATCACTTACAGTGATAGCACAGTATAAGATACAATTTTATCATGAAAATGTCCAGTTTTATGTTGACTTCACGATGCACGCCCATATGTCCACCCTATCTGGTGGTGCATTCACTTGACAGAGTAGACACATGCCACTACCCCACATTCAGTGGTCAGGCATTCAACAATTTCCCACTCAGTGATCTTAGCATCCTTGGTTAGCATACTGTCTATAAGCATCATGATTTCCCTATATACAGATATTTAAAAAAAATCAAATAAGTGCAGCAGGTGGTCACTTAACCACAACAATGCAGATTAATATACAGTAGGTAAATTTATAATACTACACTTCAGTAAACTGGATAATGTCTAAACAGTGCTATACAAGTGAGCACCTCATGCAGATGGTAGACCAAGGTATACACAGAGCTGGGACAGGGCATTTCCAGTGTGCCCTCAGCCCACTATCTGTGATGGAGATCCAGGAGCTCTTCAGAACCACCTGAATTTTGTAGATGCTTTCATCTTCAGTCTTCATCCTCCTCACTATAGCACTGATCTCCCCTGGTCTCTTCTACACCTTTGTGAATGGCAGATGCAATAAAAGTTTAAGGAGTTGCAAGCTTTGAAAGCACATAATTGATTTGGTAATATCAAAGGGTACTGCGTCACCTTGCCTGTTGTCCAATGTGATGCAGTAATGTGCCTATGATGTGTTCAAACTGCGAACTGTGTCACAAGATGCCATCTGTGCTCATCCTACATAAGGCACAGAAAGGTTCAATATTGCCAACTGTACTGTACATTTTCTGAAGAGTTGCAAGAGCTGTATCATCTGTCTGCTGCACCATGGACAAGACAGTTTTCTGTGGTAGAATATTGTATGAGGTGGCATCTCAGTCACTAAGAAGAAGTCCTGGCATGGCAAAAAAGATCACCTGTGACCAGGCTGTCTCCTGCTGCAGGAACAGAGAGCACACAGAGACTGAATAAATGCAAATGTAGGAAATCCACAGATAAGAACACCCCAGTGAGGCCAAGGATAAAGGTACCAAAGATAAAGTACAACACAGTTAATTTATTTTCTTTTTGTAAAAAGTAACAGTAAATTTTGCAACTCGGTCTTGTTTTAACAAACAACATGGTGAGTGTTTTATTTTATTTTATTCTGACAGTGTAAGCTTGTTGATAAAAATGGATGACTATTGAACACAAAGCAGTAGTGAAGAAAATAGTATACAAGGTGAAGAAAATAGGCACTCATGAGGTACCAAACAATGATAAACAGGCAGAGGTTGAAAGAGAAATGGAGACACAACAGAGGTGAACCCTGAAATGCCACTGGCAATACAGGAGGATCAAGAGGAGGTTTACAGAAGAGCTGGAAACTGAGAGCAACCGCCAGATGTTAACAGTAAGATGGACCATGAAATTAAGGAGGAGCAGATAAATTTTAACTAGGAGATGGAGCATGAGATTGAAGAGGCAAAACAGAGGAACAAGAGAGTACTCCAGGTGTGTCTGAACAAAAACTTGAAGAGCATATGCCTGTGCTCAGAACTGAACTGTGTAACGTGGCTGAAAGGGTAATGGACACAACAGACTGGACAAATTAGGACCATTCATCATGATTTATAAGGGTTTCACAATTTATTGTATCACACATATACAACCAGATATGTTAGTAAGCCAGTACTAATATAAAACCAGTGTTTTGGGGCATGTCCAAAATATCCCTTCATCAGGGTTTTCATTGTCATATTTGCACTGTACAACGCATGTAGTATCACTCTAAGACAGTATATGAAATACTCTATCTGCTTTTCTATTTATAGCATTGTATGCAGTCCATAAACACAAAGCCAGAGTTTTATCAATATTTCTTTTTTCAAATTCTCATAATTTAAGCTCCAGTCCTGCAGCATGCCCCCCCCTGTCCATGTATATGAAAGGATAATGAGCACTGAGAAAAAAAGGACTTCTTGCTACAGCTGCTACAGATAAACAATGGCATGTGAAGTCCAATGCTGTCACATTTGTGTGAGTCATCACCTGTGTCATTCATCCAACTTCTTGAATCTGATGTGTATATTCAGAGCTGTGGGAAGAATGATGACATTGCAGAAATAAGCTCAGAAAACCCCCACACATGTGCCTATTATGCCTGCTATTGAGTACAATAACATTATATCCTCCCCACCTGAAAATCAGTTTATTTTGATGAGTAGGTACATCAGGGAGCAAAGGAAGACCAAGGGAGGGATAGTGAGGCTTAATAAAGGGGAGGGAGGATGGGCAGAGGGAGACTGTGAAAAGGCAGAGATACTAAACAAATATTTTTGCTCAGTATTTACAAATGAAGAGGGGAGGTACCTAAAACAAGCAGTAGAAACACTCTGGATACAGAAGTTGAAACCAGCCCATTTACAGAAGAAAGGGTTCTGAAAGAACTCTTAAAACTGAAGGTGGACAAAGCAATGGGGCCTGATGGGATTCATCCCAGAATTCTAAAAGAACTAAGGGTAGAACTAGTGACACCACTGACTACCCTCTTTAACAAATCATGGGAGGATGGGGTGGTACCTGAGGACTAGAAGAGGGCAGATGTTAATCCCCTTCACTAAAGTGGAAGCAAGGCAGAAGCAGGAAACTACAGATCTGTTAGTTTAACCTCAGTGATAGGGAAAATGATGGAATCACTTCTGAAGGAAAGAATTGTCAAGTATCTAGAGGTCAGAGGGGCACAGGACCCAAGGCAGCATGGATTCACAGCGGGAAGGTCATGCCAGATGAATCTAATAGATTTATTTGACTGGGTGACCAAAGTAGTAGATCAAGAAGGGGCTGTGGACATGGCCTACCTAGACTTTAGCAAGGCATTTGACACAGTCCCACACAAAAGATTAATATACAAGTTAGCCAGCCTGGGAGTGGGTCCCAAGATGACATCCTGGGTAAAGAATTGGCTGGAGAATAGGACACAGAGAGTAATAGTAAATTGAGTCCACTCTGAAGAAGGGGGGTTACTAGTGGGGTACTGTAGGGTTCAGTATTAGGACCGGTCCTCTTCAATGTCTTTATAAGTGACATTGCACAGGGACTGGAAGGAAAAGTATGTCTCTTTGCAGATGACACAAAGATCTGCAACAGAGTTGATGCACAAGGTGGGGTGGAAAGGATGAGAAGGGAATTGGCAAGGTTAGAGTAATGGTCAAATGTATGGCAGCTTAGATTCAATGCTAAGAAGTGCAAGGTAATGCACCTGGGAAACAAAAACCCAGGGGAAGAGTACACAATGGGGGGTGAGATACTAACAACAACAAAAATGGAAAGGGACCTGAGGGTAGTCATATCAGATGACCTAAATGTGGGCAAGAAATGTGAGAGGGCAGCAAGGAGGGCTGGGGGATACTGGGATGCATAGGGAGAGGCATCACCAGTAGAAAACAGGAAGTAATTATCCTCTGTACAGACAGCTGGTGAGACCCCATCTGGTACTGCATGCAGTTCTGGAAACCCAATCTCCAGCAAAGACATAGACAGGATGGAAGCTGTCCAGAGGAGGGCAACTAAAATGGTGCAGGGTCTGCCCCGGAAGACATATGAAGAGAGACTAAAGGAGCTTAATATGTATAGCCTTGAGAAAAGGAGGAGAGGGGACATAGAAACTTTCAAGTACCCTCAAGGAATCAACAAAGTCCAAGAGGGTAGCATCTTTCAAAAAAGAGGTGTGCAAGAACAAGCAAGCACAATTTGAAGATGGGGGTGGCTCAGAGGTAATTTAAGGAAGTATTTTTTCACAGAGAGGTTGTGGTTGCATGGAACAGCCTTCCGGAGGAGGTTGTGGATTCAAAAACAGTGGTGGAATTCAAGCATGCATGGGACAGTCATAAGGCCATTCTAGGGGTTGGGGGTAGGAAGAAGTAGGCTGCTGGTTAACTAGGATCTGCAGCTTATCCAGTAGGTAGGGAAATGAGCAGACTGGGTGGGTCAAGCGGTCCTTATCTGCTGTCAAATTCTATGTTTCTATGTGAGGCAAGAGAACTTGAACTAGTGACAATGTCAAATGGCTGGCCTGAGCATCTGGTGACTCTGTTATTTAGGACACTAGTGCCTGAAACGCAATATCTGTGCTGGGGGAAAATGTAAATAGGGATGGGAGCAGGTGGAAGAGGCCAATACCAAGTGCAATATGCCATAAGGTTTTAAGGATCATCAGGAGTTAGTTTCTTTCTTTCTTTCTTTCTTTCTTTCTTTCTTTCTTTCTTTCTTTCTTTCTTTCTTTCTTTCTTTCCTTCTTCCTTCCTTTCTTCCTTCCCTCCATCTTTCTTTTTTTCTTAACTGAATGGGTGAACTGATACCAGGTACAATTTTCATGCACAATCCAGGCCATAAAGATGGCACAAACGAGGTAAAAGGAAAAACGTACAAAAGATACAGGGAACAGCAAGTAGATACAATACTTAAGTGAAACAGGTTTCCCTTGTACAAAGTCTATCAATCATATGGGAGCGGGGCATTGAGAGGTGATGGTTGCAGTGAAGGAAGCCTTGTGGTGGGATTTAAATAGGGGGTGTGAGGCCAGGGGCTGTAGAGGAGCACATAGGCTGTTCCAAAGATTTGGAACAGCTGAAGATAAGCATTTCTGGCCTATTCATGTGGTTACTTATGGACATTCTAATATTAGACTGAAGGAAGTCTGGATGGCAGGGCTTTAGCCTGAGTATGGGGAGAGGGGGGGAACCTCTTTTTCTCAGATGGGTTTGTCAACTAAGCAGTCTGGGAGGTAGTCCCAGTGGGCCTGAAGGGGGAGCCATTCCAGGGCTTGGTAAAGGGAGAAGTGATGCATGGAGTAAAGTGCTATCAAAGTAAACCTACACATGTCTTTGCATGTTGTGTTTAGTCTGGATAGGCTGGAGGATGAGTTCAACATGTAGCTGGGAGAGCAGTAGTCCAGCAAGTAGATTAAGGTACCCTGCCACGGCAAGTCAGACATTTGGCATCATAAAATCCTTGATCCTGGATCTGACGCCTAGTCTCTGCTTCACACACAGTATGATGAATCTGATGTGATCAGAGAAAGTGAGGTTGGCATAAGCTACATGAAATTAATAAGGAACAGAATAAATTAATAGTTAAGGAACCCATGAAAGATAGGAAATCTGACAAATAGGTATGCACAGTACAGTATACGGTTAGGTATGGCTTTGTGTAAAGTTAATTTTTATTATTTGAATTAAAATGTTAATCTTTTTTTCAATGTGTTTGTTTCTAGAGTTACTGTAATTGCAGTGTTATAATATATTATAGCACCTTGCCATATTATATTGTACCGCTTTTTTTATTTATATTTATTTATTTATTTATTGTGATCTTGGATTAACACCTTTGAGCAGAAAGCTCGTTCATAGGATCCACATCAAGTATGACACAAACAAGAATACAGATATGTTTCACAAATACAGATACGGCAAGAAACAATTGAAAACTGTCTCCATGCATAAATTCTAACAATAGTTATACAATCTAAGCACGTACAGAGTGCAGAGTCAAAACAAAGGCTAATGTTTCACTAGGTAACGATAACATAACATAACATGAGGACACTTGTTTAAAAAGGAGAATTGTACAACTAACAACATAGGCAGGTAATTGGATTGTGCTTGAGTCAAAGAAAGAAGGAAGATCTCATACCAGTAGAGAGGGACAGGGGAGGGAGGAGGAAAGTGCGGGGAGGGAGTAGGCAAGCAGAGGTGGGTGATAGGATGGGGATAGATAGGAGGGAAAGGGAAGAATAGCTATGTAGTCAAAGTGGAATAAAGGTGGAGGAGGGTGGAGGAAGGAGGGGTGGAGGAGAGTAGGGAGGATGAGGTGGTGTAGGTAGTGGGGTGATGATGAAAATATATTAAGGTGGTAGGGAGGAAAGAGGTATGGAATGATGGAGGGGCAAAAAAGGGAAGAGGAGGCGGAGGTAGGTAGGAGGGAAAATAATTTAGGCAGGGGTAGAAAGCCCATGAAGGTGTTAACTTCACCGGGGGACCAAGAAATTAACATGAAGTGTAATATTTTACTAATCAATAGAGATTACAGAGATTGCAAATGGTAAGAGCACGGTAAAGGCAAATTAACAGTAACAGTCACAGTTTTCCAGTGAGATTAGATGCTGCTAGATGATTTCTTAAAGGAGCCCAGCAAAATAGCACTGGTTATGCCAGGAGGAAGGGAGTTGTACTACTACGAAGCTCTGTATGCCAATGCACATTGTCCAAAGGCAGTGTGGCACCATGGGATTCTGAAAGCCTGTTTGCCAGAGCTTCTGGTACTGCATGGATTATGTGCAGGGGGAAAGAAGGGCCATAATGCCAGGGGGTAGCAGTCCCAAGGTGACTTTTTTTTGCAAGCAGGCATGATTTGTATTTGAGCCTGCTGTCAAATTGTAACCAGCTAACCTGGGTATAAAGATCACAGGTGTGTGTCAAGTGTGCAGCAAAAGTAAGAAGGTGGCATGCTTTATTTAAGGCCATTTTGATATGTTGGAATGCAGTGTCTGTAGCCGCACTGTAAATGACAATTTCACAGTCCGCAAGAGAGACCACAGAACTGCGGATGGCCATGTTCGGTGCTTCAGGAATGAGATTATATTTGTTCCTGTATAGAACTCCTAAACACTGGTTAATGGCTTTGGCTGTTCAGTCAGTGTGCTGGGTGAAAGACAGGGTAGAGTCAATAGTTATACCCAGGTACTTGAAATGGTGAATCAGTTCAAGAGGGAAGCCAATGTCATTAATGATGGTAAGTGGGAAGGTTTTGTCTCTGCTTTGGGAGGTCAAAAACAACATTGTCTTAGTCTTGTTATAATTAAGGATGAGCTTATTATCCCCAAACCACTTCACTGCAGATGTAAAGGTTTGCTGAAGTTGGGCCTGGAGAAGGTGAGGGACCATGTTGCTGGTAAAAAGTACAGCGCCATCAGCATATAGGAGTATGTGGTTTCAGCAAGCTCCTGGTAGTGAATTGAGGAAGATGCTAAAAAGCAATGGACCCAAGATAGGTCCCTGTGGGATTCCAGAGTGCACAGGCCTACTATCAGAAAGTGCGTTACCAGTTTTTACCTGCTGCGTTTGGCTGCTTAAGTAGCTGGAAAACCAGCTTGTGGTGTCAGAGGAAAGACCAACGGAGGAGAGTTGTCTGATCAGGAGATTGTGGTTGACAGTGTTAAAGGCTTTGGTAAGGTCTATGAAAGGTGCCCCTACCAAGAGCCCTCATTCCAGAGAGTTATTGATAAAGCCCATAAACTCCAGGACCACAGTGATGGTACTATGCCCACGCCTGAACCCATGCTGTTGGGGACATTGGAGTTGGTAGTTATCCAGATACTCTATGAGTTGGTCAGCCACAATGTGCCCCAGGGCCTTAGAGATCAGGGGAAGAATAGAGATTGGGCGGTAATTTCCCAGCAGTGCTTGATCACCACTCTTGTGCACCAGGGTGACCACTACTGATTTCCAAAGATATGGAAATTGTGACTGAGATAGTGACAGGTTGATTATTTTGGTAAGAGGTTTGAGGATTTCCTCGAGGGTAAGGGCAACAAACTGTAAGTCCAAGGAGTTCCCACTGAATCTAACTTTCTCAAGTACCTTCTTAAGATAACATCTGGCTTCATTTATAGACACCGTTTTGAAGTAAAATGGTGGGTGGTCTCGGGGTGGGTTCTGGACTGCAGAGTTCATACTTGAGGGGCTAACCATGAAGTAGTCAAGGGGAAGAACATTGCTAAGTTCTGTAAATGCTTTGTTGAAAGTGTTCATGACAGCTTTTGGGTCCACGGTAGGGGTGCCATCGATATTCAGCATGTTTGGGGTAGTTTTGGGGTCTTTACCAGTGATGTCTGGGATTGTCTTCCAGAACATCCTGCTATCATTCCAGGAGGTGGAAAGGGCTTCTTTGCCTGGCAAGCATCCAGAGGTGTAATTTCAGTTTGGATAATCCTGATGGTGGGGGACATGGTGTAAATGCCCATGCTTCTTGTGGTCGATAGTGAACACCTTCAGTAGCAATAACCACAAGTGACTGTTAATACATTACAGTTTAAACACTTCATGAGTGCTGTCACTCTGAGTATGCAGTTTAAAAAAGCTCTATACAGATACAATACAGTACAATACTGTATATCACTCAAAACCAAATTTAAGCTTATTGTATGAATCCCTGCTTCTGTTAGTCGTTAGGGGTCCATTTTGTTAAGCAGCATCCTGAAAGCCTTTAAGTATACCCCAAAATAACACATTCACTGTATTGGCTCTATTACTGTATATGATGGGTAGTATACAGGACAGAGTGAAGTGTGCATTTCCCATTTAAATTTTGGACAGCACAGTTCTCCTTTGAATTTTGGACAGTGCAGACCCTGCATCTCTACGTAATAGAGCACCCAAAGTCTTCCCATATAAACCGAATCCCTGTTGTGCAATAACAATGGGCAAGACAAGAAGCATACAGTAGCCTCACCTTTGCTATGTGGCCCTGTGCTGACATGGGAGGCTCCCTTCCTCCTTGTGCCATGACCAACCGGAACCTCCAGTTCTGAGTATGGAACATTGAGCTTCCCACACTGGTAAGTAAAGACCACTTAAAATAATTACATTTTTAGCATTTAATGTTTAGAAGTGCACGCTTACTCGAAGTGTGTAAAAAGTATTTCATGTACTATAGGCCTTGATGCTGCCTGTATTGCACAGTACTGTGTAACTTTGGTACTGTATTTTTAATTTGTGCTTTTTGTTTTTTTCTTTGGTAAAGATATTTAATTAGAAAGGAGACCATCATGTTTTATGTTTACTGTATCAGGTAACCCATGAGGTGGGCACATGAGGAAGGGCACCATCCGTTACGATGACTCCTTCCCAGCACAATCCCTCATGGTGATGAGGAGGGTAGGGCAACTGGTTGAGGCTGTGGGTAAATTGGGTGACAGGATGTCACTATGCGTGCGTGTGTGGGGGTGGGAGTGAGCATGGTGAGCATGGGTTGGGAGGGTGGAGAGGCTGTAGGGGTGGCACTGCGGTGGCTGGTCAAGCTGCGTCATGGTGTTGGGTGATTACGAGTGGATGTGATTGGAGAGGTACGGGTTCTGGTCGAGGCGCTGGTACAATTTATTGCACCCGCCTGAACCTTTTTCTCCTTGCTTTCACCCCCCCAACATGCACCCCGCTGGAGTTGAGAATCCTTACGGGGTGCGGGGTAGTTCTGCAAAGTGGGGCCCCCACGAAAGCAGTAAAATAGTATCTTGGTGCTGTTGTCCTGAGGTGCTGGGGTTGTCAGAGTGCCGAAAATGTTTTCAGCACTCTGACTGAGTGATAATGGTAATCGCCTTTAGGCTACTGTATCATAAGATATGTATGCACAGTAGTGCAATAAGGTGCCGTTATGTATGCGCAGGTAATGACACAGGTTTTAAAGTCAATGTTAAAGTGATTTTTGATGGGTGCATCTTTATGGTGTACAGTTTATGTACAGCAGTGTTGTAGTATTTGGTGTGTAACAGTGCATGGTTCCTCAAACAGTGAGAAGCATGGTTCCTCAAACAGTAAGAAAACTATTATGTTCTACACTGTAGGCCTGATGCTGCATCTATTGTGCAGTTCTCATACTTTATAACTTTTTGATTTTTAATCTGTACTTTTCATTTTTATTCAAGTAAACATCAAATATTCAATTTAAACAGATAGCATAATTGTATATCTACTGAATCTCAAGAGATAAAGGCACAGTACAGAACAGTAATAAGGCACAGTTATGTATGTGCAGGTAATGACACAGGTTTAAAACAAATGTTACAGTGTTTTTGATGAGTGGATTTTATGATGTACAATTTATGTGCAACACTGTTGCAGTACTTGATGTTAAACAGGGCATCGTTCTTCCAACAGTGAGAAATAAATATGTCCTGCACTGTAGGCTTTGATGCTGTATGTATTGCACAGTTTTAAACTTTCTAACTCTGTGATTTCTAATTTGTACTTGTTTTTTCTTTTGGGTAAAAATACAATATTTGATTTGAAAGGTATGTTTACTGTATCTCATAAGGTATATACACAGTATAGTTAGGCGCCATTAATATGCAACTAATATGTATAGGTTGTGTAGGTCTGTATACAGTAGTGTAGTTTTATATTTTTCAACTGCAATACATTGTATAAAGCAATGTAAATGTTTGATTGCAGGGCAACAAGAATGTGAGGAGTATTTACATAAAGCAGCAGGATGCCCTTGTGCTGCCACATGGCTTCCAGTCACATGGTTGGGGTTGCACTTGTCCCTGCCACCCTGAATAAAGTTGGCACAGACCTTTATGAGGATGGTGGGTCAGGGGTCCTGTGAAGGGCAACACACCTTGATGGGGTAAGAACTGCAAACTCACATTACAAATATGTACTGTAGTTATAGTACTGTATAATGTAAAATTGTTTAACACCACTTTATTTTCAGGTCATTGGAAAAATGGGTCCATGACATGCTTTAATTTGTTTTAATTTCTATGCAGAAGGAGGTTCCTGTCTTGTGCATGTAGTTGACAAGTGCAAGTGAGTGTGGCCCTGGAGGGGAACCTGACTGGGATGAAGACAGAGGTGGACAACCTGAGTGATGATGGTGACCAGTGTAGCCCAGGCTCTGCAACTGGAAGTGGAGGAACAGCTTGTGTTGTAGGATTGCGCATTGGCACTGAAATGAAAACACATTAACTGAAATCTATGAGTACTCAATGCAATGAAGATGAAGACCCTGGCAGCCATCACATAATATCACCCCAAAACTCGCTTTACCCTTGAAGTACCAATGTGTACTTTCAGAGGTATTTGGGGACACCTCGGGGATAATGACTCTGACATTTCATGTGAAAGCATGCAGAAATGTCAAAGTTATGAGTCAGTTTGTGTGATGGCTGCAATTACATTCTATGGGACCTAAGTGCTTTCTGGCAACTGTCAGTTAAAATCACCCCCTCCTAAAACAACTTTTCTCTTGGAGTAGCAACTTGTGCTTCCATGGGTACTTATGGGACTTATTTGGTAACATGAATCTGAAATTTCATATGAAAGTAAGCTGAAACACCAAAGTTATGAGACATTTTGTGTGATGACTGCAACTGAATTCTTTCTATGGGACCCAAATGCTGTATATCAGCCATCACATAAAATTGCTCACAAAAAGCCACTTTTCCCTTAGAGTAGCAACTTGGCCTTCCAGGGTCTTTGAGGTATGCCCTGGGGAACATGAACCTGAAATTTCATGTGAAAGAAAGCAAAACTGCCAAAGCATGAGCCATTTTGTGTGATGGCTGTAATTGCATTCTGTACTGTATATGGGACCCGAGAAATTGCCCTGCTTTTTGGTAGCCACTACAAAAAAAATCACCTTCGAAATTCATTTCCAGTGGTTTCAGGGAACATTCTGGGGAACATAAGTCTAAAAATTCATGTGAAAGTAAACAGACACACCAATATTATGAACCATTTTGTGTGATTGCTGCAACTGAATTTTGTCTGTTGAACCTAAGTGTTTTTTTGGCAGTCATCACATAAAACTACCCCCTGAAAACCATATTTCCTTTACAGGAGCAACATTTGTTTCCAGGGGTGCTTAGGGGGCATCTTGGGGAACAGCAGTCAGAAATTGCATGTGAAAGTAAGCTGAACTGCAAAGGTTATGAGCCAGTTTATGTAATGGCTGAAACTGCATTTTGTCTATGGGATCCAAGTGCTTTTTCACATAAAATTATGCCCTATGAACCATTTTTCCTTTGAAGAAGTAACCTGAACTTCCAGGAGACTTTAGGGAACACCTTGAGAGAAATGAATCTGAAACTGCATGTGACTGTAAGCTAAAAAGCCAAAAATATGAGCCATTTTGTGTGATGGTTGCAGTTGTATTCTACCTATAAGACCTGAGAAATTGTTGTTTTTTGGGTAGCCATCACATAAAATCAACCCCTGAAATACAATTTTCTCTTGGAGTAGGAATTTGTGCTTCCAGGGGGTATTATGAGGACACCTTGAGGGACAAGAATCTGAAATTTCCCATGAAAGTAAGCAGATATGCCAAACGAGATTAGACATTTTGTGTGATTGCTGCAATTGCACTCTATCTATGGGACCTCAGTGCCTTTTGGCAATCATCACATAAAATCCCCCCTGTGAAACATACTTTTCCTTTGGAGTACCAGTGTTTGCTGTCAGGGTATTTAGGGGACAGATTGAGGACCATGAATCTGAAATCTCATGTGAAAGTAAGTAGAAATGTCAAAGTTATGAGCCAGTTTGTGTGATTGCTGCAGCTGCATTTTGTCTATGGGACCCAAGTGCTTTTTGGCAGTTATCACATAAAATTGACCCCTGAAAGCCACTTTTACCTCAGAATAACAACTTGCACTTCCAAGAGTATGTGATATGAGCCATGCTGTGTGATCGCTGCAGTTATATCCTATGGGACCTAAGTACTTTTTGTCAGCCATCACATAAAATCTCCTCATGAAACCCAATTTTCCTTTGGTGTACCAGTATGTGCATTAAGAGGTATTCAGGGAACAAGAATATGAAATGTCAGGTGAAAGTAAACAGAAATGCCAATGTTATGAAGCATTTTGTGTGATGGCTGCAATTGTATATGGCACGTGGGAAATTGCATTACTTTTTGACAGACTTCATATAAAATCAAATTGTGCTTCCAGGGATATTTAGGGGACCCTTGATAAAGTGCCATAAGGGCACGAAACACCACTGGGGTACCTGTAGCATGTTGTGTGTCTGCACCTTTTGGTTATATGCCCAGCACCTTCACATCTGTCTTTTATGTGCGAGTATAATACAATGTTTTACTGACCATTTTAGTTGTGTGTTTTATCTTTTTACAATGGCAGTGTGAGTGTAAGGTTTCTTAGTTTGCTTTGGTTTGATTTTTACCTTATGTATCACACATCTGTGGGTGACCCCACACCTGTTGCTGTATTTAGGGTACACCTTGGGGAACCCAGACCTGAAATTACCTGAAATTACATGTGATCATTTTGCAACGGCACTGTGAGTGTGAAGTTTCTTGGTTTGCCTTAGTTTGATTTTTACCTTGTGCACTATATATCTGTGGGCAACCCACACCTGTTCCAGTATTTAGAGGAAACCTTGGGAAATACAGCCCCAAAATTACATATGAAAGTAAGCAGATATGCCAACGTTATGACTGAGCCATTTTCTGTGATGCCTGCAACTGAATTCTACTAGAATCACTATGCTTTTTGGCAGCCATCACATAAAATCACCCCTTGAAAGCCACTTTCAGCTTGGAGTAACAATGTGGCCTTCCAGGGATATTTAAGAAATACCCTGAGGAATATGAATCTGCAATTTCATGTGAAAGCAAGCACAAATGTCAAAGTACAGTAGGAGCTAATTTGTGTGATGGCTGCACTTGCATTCTGTCTAAGGGACCCAAGAAATCACTCTGTTTTATAGCAGTCATTGCATAAAATCTTCCCCCAAACCCCTTTTACCTTGCAGTAGCAACCTGTGCTTCCAGGAATTTTGGGGGGACATTTTGCAGAACACAAATCTAAAATTCCATGTGAAAGTAAGTAGAAATGCCCAAGTTATGAGCCATTTTGTGTGATGAGTGCAATAGCATTCTATCTATTGAACTGGAGAGTTTTTGGCAACCATCACATAAAACCAACCCCCCTGAGAACCACTTTTTCCTTGGCATAGCAACTTGAGCTTTCATGTGTGTTTTAGGGGACTCCTTGGTGAACATGACTTTGAAATTTAATACAAAAGTAACAGAAATGCCAAAGTTATGAGCCATTTTTATGTTGGCTCGCGCATGTGCAGCCAACATATTACAGTAGTAGCATATTTGGAGGCGCGTTCACTGTTGGATGAATGCAGGGCATGCATCAGTAGGTGCGTCCCTCATTCCCCAACAAGCCTGCATGCTGGCAACATACCATGCATACATAATGTGGCGAGCACATCTAAGGAAAGGTCCACTGCAAAGTGAGCAAAGCTCATCATATGCAGCAGACCTCCTGATGTGCTTTCCCTGGTGAGAAAACTAAAGTAACATGGCTGCACACTGCCTGCCATAATGCAGACTTCAGGGGTGCCCAATCTCCCTGTTGGCATGCTCTGCCCCAATGTATGTGCCAATGGGGGAGCCGACTTCCCATCGGCATAATGCACCCCCCCATTTGTTATGTGCCCAGGGGGATGCCCAATCCCCCTCAGCTCTTCCCCCCGCTTTCATTGTGTGCCTACAGGGGTGCAGATCCCCCGTTGGCTACAGCATCCCCCCCAAAACACTTAGGTGGCATGCTGGGAGCCCAGCCCTAGCATGCCAAATCCCCATAAAAATAAAAACTGTCCAGTGATTTTTTTTTGCTAACCTGTAAAAAAAGAGAACAGTCCCCCGCAGTCTTCCTGCCCCCTCCCACAGCCTGCACCCACCCTCTGCACACCCTGCCTCCCCATACACCCTCACCTCATACTTATCTCCAGAGTCCAGTGCGATGATCTTCGGTGGATCCGGAACACATCTGCACTCTTCAAAGCCGACCGCATACTGAAGAAATGCCGGTAAGCTGTATAATGGCATAAATAGGGTTTTTCAACTTTGGTGCATATCTTGGGCATTTTTTGGAATTTTTGCACCAAATATTCAACATGCGGTTATTGGGACCCCTCCTCATGAAGTCAGTCACTGTTATGGTGTTATTTGGTCCCGAAAGGTGATTTCACGATCACTGCACAGAATCACCTTTCGAGACCGAGTAACAAAACAACAGTGCCACTGTTCATGAGGGGGCTCTTAAAAAGCCTATGTTGCAAATTTGGTGAAAAACATCCCCAAAATGTCTGTTTTATGAGCGTACATTGCAATGTTTCCATGCACACTCGTAACTTCATGAATTTGTAATATTTTCACTCCAGATTTTCACAGTTGGCATTTTTCCACACTTCCTGATTAACAGTACAGCTGTCATTTTACATATCCTGGCCAAAATGTGTTTTCGCATGTCAAGCGCAGAATAGCACAGTCGCTGTGTGAAATCAGTTTTTGGGACAGTTTTCGGAAATGACGGTGACACTGTTCATGAGCAGAGGTCCTAAAATGCCTATGTTGAAAATTTGGTGCTGTAAATCCATAAAATGAATGTGTTTTTTTTTTTATTTCAGTTTTTGTTGACCGGGTAAGTGCACTAGACAAATCCTGCCTATTTTCAGGCACGACCCAGGGAAGGGGGATACAGATGAATGCAAACTGCCCTTGAACCAGATTAAGCTGTTGGTGGTATTTTTAGTGAATGAGGGAAATTTGGCCAGGACACCGGGGCAATTCCCCAACTCTTTTCAATAAGTGCCATGGGATCTTTAACATCCACCTGAACTACCACCAATCCAGGCAGATGGGACCTTGGTTTAATGTCTCAGGTGAAAGACGGTGTTACAGGTGTGCATTGTGCAGTTTCCATGCACCCTTGTAACTTTGCAAACTTGCAATATTTCCATGCCACATTTTCAACACTGGCATTTTTTCACATCTCCTTATGAACAGTACAGTTGCCATATTTCACATCCTGCCCAAAATGTGTTTCCGCACCTGTGGTGCACAATGGAGTGGTCTCTGTAAGAAATCAACTTTTGGGACAGATTTTCAAAATCACAGTGCCACTATTCATGAAGGGAGGTCCCAAAATGCCTATGTTAAAAATGTGGCTAACAAACTCCCAAAAATAATTGGGTTATGGATGTGTGTTGTGTAGTTTCTATGCATGCTCATGACTTCACTCATTTTTCATATTTTCCCTCTAGATTTTCAACATTGCCATTTTTCATGAACAATACAGTTGTCATTTTCCACATCCTGCCCAAAATGTGTTTTTGTCCCTGTGTTGCCAAATGGCATAGCTGCTGTGCAAAACCACCTTTCAGCTAACAAACTGCTTGTGCTGCTTTTCATGAGGTGGGCTCACAAAAAGCCCATGTTGAAAATTTGGAGTGAAAATACCAACACACACCTACAGTGTTAGGGTTTCCAACTGTAGGTACCGCACCCTGTAGAGACTGACAGACATCAGAGTTGTGGCATGGGATCATCGGCTGTAATGCTCATGCTATCCAACCCCCGCCCTGCAACCAATGACAGGCATCGTGGTGTGCCTGGCACTGTTCGGCCACAAAGTTCACCCAATTCTCCTATACTGCACCCACCTCAGCATATTTCCTTATGGAATGGGGTAAGTATAACACCCAAAGACCCCAAAGCACATCACGGCACTTGTCAGTGTCTACAGGGTAGGGTGAGGTACAATGGCATGAGCGTTACAGCTGACGACCCAAAGGCACACCCCAATGCCTGTCGGTCTCTACAGGGTGGGGGTGGGGTTGGCATCACTTCAATACTTCACTGCCATTCCTATTATGTGTCTCTAACTCTGGCACTACCAATGCCAATGCCAGCGAGACAACATTCGGCATTGACAAAATCCTTGTTAATGGCTGCAATTCCATTCTGTCTAGTGCATGTTAGTGCTTTTTGGCAGTCATCCCATACAATCACCCTTGAAAATGACTTTTCCCTTGGACTAGCAACTTGTGCTTCCAGTGATATTTAGGGGGTGCCTTGAGGAACATGAATCTGAAATGGCATATGAAAGTAAGCAGAAATGCTGAAATATGAGCTATTTTGTGTGATGGCTGTAACTGCATTCTGTCTATAGGACTGTAATATTTTTTTGGCAGTCATCATGTAAAATCAGCCGCCCCCAATCATAAACCACTTCTGCCCTGGAATAGCAACTTGTGCTTCCAGGGTAGAGTAGGAGAGTAAATATTCAGACACGAGTGGCAAATGTCAATGTGTTTTACTTTTTTTAACAGTTTGCTGTGTACTTTACAGTCACTGTGTATGAACTGTATTTTCTTAAGTATTTTACTATATTTTCTTTGATTTACAGTAAATGTTGTCTAAGAGATTACTCTTAGAGTCCATGCTTTCTTTTCATTATTGTCAGTTTGAAAGATACAAACTAAAGGTATGTTTATTTTACTGGGAATAGACAATACCATTTCATCATACGCATAATGTATTACTATTGTAGGTACTCACTTGGTACCCACAGCATGTTGTATGGGTCAATATCATGGTCCCCTTTGAGGGACAGTGCTACTGGCAATAGTGTGCTGTCTAGACTACCAGTAGCTGCCCTCCCTCCCCTCAGCATCTCCTTTAGGACCACAGTCATCCCTTGTGCATCCTGTAATGATACATTTAACGTGGCTGTTTTAGTCTGTACATTCACTGCATAATGCAGGTGCATGTATGTTGCATGGGCAGCATTGAAAATTTAGAAATATTTAATTTTTTAAATATGTATGTACTATACTTACTTTTGTTGTACTCATCACCAACTCGCACTGAGTTGGTGTGGTGAACATCCATCCTGTGGCCCCAGAAACCCCACCATAAAGTGACTTAGTGATGTTGCCAGTCTTGCTTCAGCCATGTTAGAAAGGCCTGTTCTATACAGTATGCTTTATGGTTTTCTTTTCTGGGATTTAACTTTCCTAGAGGGTGGATCAGAGGGTATTCATTTTCATATTAATAGGTTCAGTTTTCACTCATTGTCCTTTTTTGGTTTATGTATAAAATGATTTATTCATTTACATTCACTTCACTTTTGTGAATAGGCGTATAAGGGTACATGTACACTGTTTCATCTAGTTATACCTTTATCCCCCCAGCGCCACTGACATTCCAATTTGCGCTGTGATGTACTCTGGGTCTGACATCATATTTTCATGAAAGATATTTATTACAATATGTATCAAAACCCTTTTTTATCTCTGACCCTGCTCATATCTGACCTGTAACTTGCCCTTAAGCCTCTAACCATGCCATGCCTGTGTGGTCCCCTCCCCCTTTTTCATAGTCCATACATTTGTGGGTCAGTTAACACCTGACTAAGGTGACAAGTACCTTGCTTTGAATTGCAATGCTGTCATCGGTAAGGGTCATCGGCCATTGCTAAGGGTTGTGGATGCATGGAACAGCCTCCTGGAGGAGATTGTGGGGGCAAAAACGGTTGCCAAATTCAAGAATGCATGGGACAGGCAGAAGGCAAAACTAGGGGTAGAGAGGAGGAGGTAGGCTGCAGATCAAATAGGATTTGGAGTTTTTACTTATGGCAGGGAAATGTGCAGACTAGGTGGGCCAGGTGGTCCTCATCTACCGTCAAATTCTAAGTTTCTATGTCATGGTGACTAGGTGAAACTCTGTGTGTTGGAGGTTGTAATGTGCAAATCATCCTACTGCAATAGTACATAACAGGGATGAAATGTCCTGGTCAGAGTTCCTTTTATAAAGTGCAATGCTTTAATTTACTGTATCTTATAACAGTGCTGCTCTTCTGTGTCATGTACTATAATTTGGTGCTTATGCTTACTTGCCCAGTGCATGACTTGTGTGTGGAAGTGTGCATAGTATGTAAAAATAGTGTTTTTGTAATACACTGCTGTAATGGCAGTAGGGCCTTGTAAAGGTGCTGCTCATTCTTGCCAGACAGTGTCATTTCACAATATCCAGACTATCAGGAGAAGAACAAATGCCACAGGTGGAAATCTCTGGGAAACCATGGCCTTGGATTTGCCCCCTTCTTCCCAGAAACACTTAATGAAATGTGCCCACGACACAATTTTAACATCTGTTTAGCATATAGGTGACAATATGTGTCATGTACTGTAGTTTGATGTTTATGTTTGAACAATGTATGACTTGTACATGCAGATGTGCATTGTATGTGAAAACTGTGTTTTTTTTTATAAAGTGAATCACTTGCATTAGGGTCTTATAAAGGTGCTGCTCATGTCTGCCAGACAGTATAATTTCATAACATCCAGATTCTTAGCAGATACAAAGCCAATGATGGAAATCTCTAGTAAACCATGGCTTTCGCTATATCCCTTTTCCTTGCAGGGGCACTTAATGAAATGTGACATTGCTGCTGTATTTTATTCACATTACTGCTTATTGAGTGTTATCATGTGGGGGGGCTTTTATTGAAATATTTCACAATGTAATTCATTTCACAGATACACTATGCAATGCAGTGTCCTCTATACTTTAACACTGTAATGTTTCAAAATGTCAGATAACAGCATAAGCATAATTACTCAGTATAGCACAAAACAATTTCTCACATGAAACTGAATTCAAATAACAAATATAGTACTGTACAGTGTATTATTTACATTCCTGTTGCACAGTCTAGCTTGGCAAGCATGACTAGCCACACGTTCTTCAAGTCTGTGATGTATTGTCTGCAGTATTTTCTTTTTAATGTCTTCCAGAATAGTTTGATGGCAGCAATAAGTTCTTGTTTTGACAATGATTTTCTCTTTCTCCTGACAAATGTTTTCATTGCATGCCGCACCCTCTCAATTGGATTCATTTCTGGAAACCTAGTGTGACAAATATAAAAACCTCACTGTACATACTAAAGTACCTGATGCACACTTTTTGTTTTACTCTGGCTGCTGTCAGAACCGTACTTACTCTGGTGACATCATGACTCAGTTAATTCCAGCAGCTACAATAGCTGCTGATGATACAGTGTGCCTAGGGTCATTATCTAGGAAAAAAAAATCAATGCCCACCCAAATATTTCTTCCTTACTTATTTCTTTACTGATCCCACAATAATATGTTCCCTGAAGAAGTTGTCATACATGGTTTCCATTGGCATAATTCAAGTGGCACTGTTAAGAATGTGGGCTATTTTAATGGTTTATCAAGCTACAATTTAGCTTCACTAACCCTCAAAATGCACACTGGGCCACACCCATGTTAGATATGTAGCTCCAAACATGAAGCTTTAGAGAGAACTTTGTCTTCAGTTTCATGGAGTCCCTGCAGTTCTTACAAAATGCCATGGAAGCAAAGTGCTCTAAAGATGTCATCTCATCAGAAAATGTGACATCTTGAAATGTTTCATTATCCTTGATTGAGGTCTTGGACTGCTCACGTCTTTTCTTTGCTAACATCCCTTATCATGGAGCAAAACTTTTATTAAAACAAAGATGTCTTATGAGATAGAAATTACTGTGATAATACGGTATAAGATCAATTTTGTCATGATAATGTCCAGTTTTATGTTGGCCTTACCGTGCATGCCCATATGACCACCGCATCTGTTGGCGCATTCATGTGACAGAGTAGACAAATGCCACTACCCAATGTTCAGTGGACAGATGTTCAACAATTTCCCTTGTGGTGGTTCCATCATCCTTGATTAGCATACTCTCCACAAGTAGCATGGTTTTAACTGTGTGCAGAAAGAAAACAAATCAAATGAGGACGTCAGGTGGGCATTTAACCACAATTATGTAGCTTACTATACATAGATTTATAGTACTACACTACAGTAAACTGGATTGTGTCTAATGAGGTCATTAAATATGCTATACACAGGAACACCTCATGCAGATGGTAGTCCACAGTGCACACAAAGCTGGGACAGGGCATCTCCCACTATATGTGATAGAGATCCCAGTGCTCTTCAGAAGGACTTGCATTTTCCAGATGCTTTCACCTTCATCACTCATCCTCCTCACTGCTGCACTGATTTGCACTGGTATCTTCTTCACCTTTGTGAATAAAAGATGTGATAACAGTTAAGAAGTTGCCATTTGTGGAAGTACATTATTTATTTGATAACATCAGAGGGTACTGCACCTCCTTACCTGTAGTCCAATGTGATGCAGTAATGCACCTATGATGTGTTCTTACTATGGCCTGCAAAGTGAAGAAAATAGTACACATGGTGAAGAAAATAGCACTCATTAGAGTACTAAACAATGATGAACAGGCAGAGGTTGAATGAGAAATGGAGACACAACCAGAGGTGAACCATGAAATATTGCAGGCAATAGAGGAGCTATACAGAAAACTTGAGCTGGAAATGGAGGAGGAATACCCAGATGTTAACAGGAAGATGGAGCCAGATCGAGGTGGAACAGCCAGATGTTAACAGTGAGATGGAGCATGAAATCCAGGAGGAATAGCTGGATCTTAACAAGTAGATGGAGTATGAAATTGAAGATGAAAAACCAGAGGAACAAGAAGATATTCCTGCTGTGCCTAAGCAAGAACAGGAAGAGCAAATGCTAGTGCTCAAAACTGAATTGCATAATTTGGCAGTAAGGGTAATGGACACAACAGATTGGACACATTAGGCCCACTCAACACAATTTGTAAGGGTTTCACTATTTATTGTATGCACCAATACAACCAGATATGTTAGTAAGCCAGTACCAACATAAAACCTATGTTTTCCATACAACCTAATGCCAGCAGTGCATGATAGAGTGCAATTGTTAGTGGTAATAGGGCAGACTAGGTGGACCGAAGGCCCTTATCTGAGGACAATTTCTATGTTTCTATGTATTGGAGTATGTCAAAAAGACCCCTTCATTAGGGTATTCTGGACCATGTTTCTGCTGTACAAAAGTTTATAGTATCCCTTTAAGACAATACTGTACATCAAATATCCTGTTTACTTTCCTGTTTATAGAATTGTATGCAGTTCATAAACATAAAGCAAGTTTTATCATTATGTTTTTCTTCAGTTTCTCATGATTCATATTGTGCAGCCAGTAAGCTCATGTTCTGCATCATGGCCCCTTGCTCTCTCTCTATGTGTATGAAAGGGTAATGATATCAAGAAAAAGATGGATCTCTTACTCTGCTTGTTACAGGGAAACAGTGCCATGATATCAAGAAAAAGATGGATCTCTTGCTCTGCTTGTTACATGGAAACAGTGCCATGCACCGTACAGTACTGTCACATCTGTGTGAATCATCCCTTGTGTCATTTATCCAGCTTCTTTAGTCTGATGTGCAGATTCTAGTTTGTAGGATCCTCGAATACACTGCAGTAATAAACTTAGACAACTCCCCACATGTCTTTTATGCCTCCTGTTGAGTACAATAACATTACATCCTCCACATATGAAATTCATTTTTTTCTGCTGAGTGAAGCAAGAGCTCTCTAACTAGTGATAATGTCCAATGGCAAGCCTGAGCATCTGATGGCTCTGGTTATTAGGACACTAGTGCCTCAAATGCAATATCTATCCTGGGTGGGGAACATGAATTGGGTCGAGAGTAGGGGGAAGAGGCCAATAGCAAGTGCAATACGTCATGAAGTTTTAAGGATTGTCAAGAGGCACTTGGGGATTGGCAGCAGCCACATGAAATTTATAAGAGGCAGAATAAATGAACAGTTAAGGAATCCCAGAATGAAAGGAAATCTTGATAATACATAAGCACCGTACATTATGAGGTTAGTTATGGTTTTGTGTAATGTCAATTGTTTTTTTATTTGAATTGAAATTTGAACCTAAAGTTTTATTTTTTAGGGCATTTGTTTTAGAGATACTGCAATTGTGGTGTCATATTATATTATTGCACCTTGCCATATTTTTTTTTTTTTAGTTGTTTAACCAGGAGTATTATCCATATTATAATGGAACATTTTGTCTGGCAAACATCCAGAGATGTGATTTCAATATGGCTAATTCTGAGGGTGGGAAACACCTGTGCTTCTCATCATCATTGGTGGGCACTTTGTGTAACAATAATCACAAGAGACTGTTAATACATCACCGTGTGCATACTTTATGATTGCTGTCACTGTGAGATTTCTGTATGCAGTTTTAAAGGATGCTGTATACTGTAGGTACAGTACAGTATATCACTCAAAACCACATTTAACCTTATTGTATGAATCCCCTGCTTCTTGTGGTCATTAAGAGGTCCATTTTGTTAAGCAGTATCCCAAAAGGCTTTTAGTATAACCCAAAATAACACATTTACTGTATGGATACTGTTACTGTATATGATGAGTAACAAACAGGACACAGTGAAATGGGCATTTCCCAGTAAAATTTTGGACAGCACAGTTCCCCTTTGAATTTTGGACAGCTTGGACTCTCTGTCTCTGCATAATGGGGTACCCAAAGTCTTCCCATATTAACTGAATCCTTGTTATGAATCAGCAATGGGCAAGACAAAATGCATGCAGTCACCTCAGCCTCGGTATGTGGCCCTGTGCTGACATGTGTGGCTCCATTCCTCCTTGCACAGGGATGGGAGGACCTGCTGGCACACCCAGTTCTGAATTTGGGACATTGAGCTACCCACATCAGCAAGAAAAGACCACTTAAAATAATTACATTTTCAAACTTTAATGTTTAAAAGTGTATGCTTAGTCAAAGGGTGTAAAAAAAGTATTTCATGTGCTATATGCCTTGATGCTCATGTATTGCTCAGTACTGTATAACTTTGGTACAGTATTTTTAATTAGTATTATTTTTTGGTAAAGAATTTTGATTTAATTAGAAAAGAGAGCATAATGTTATGTTTACTGCATCTTAAGAGATGCATGCACAGCAGTGTAATAAGGTGCCGATAGGTATGTGCAGATAATAATGCAGGTTTTAAAATAAATGTTAAGTGATTTGTGATGGGTGTATCTTTATTGTGCACAGTTTATATACAGAAGTGTTTTAGTATTTGGTGTTTAACAGCACATGGTTCCTTGAACAGTGAGAAAAGAACACTATATTCTGCACTGTAGGTCTTGATGTTACATGTATTGTGCAGTTCTTGAACTTTCTAACTTTTTTATTTTTAGTCTGTACTTATCAATTTTTTAGTAAACATAAAAGATGCAACTTGAACATATAGCATAATTGTATGTTTACTGTAGCTCATTAGATGCATGCACAGTAGAGTAATGAGGTGTTGTTATGTATGTGCAGGCAATGACACAGGTTTTAAAACAAATGGTAAAGAGTTTTTGATGAGTGCTTCTTTATGGTGTACAGTTTATGGGATCTATGTGATAATGGCGATGGCACATTGCCGAAAAAGTATTTCAGTGAAGTACTCCCCGGCGCACAGCAAAACGGTACCAGGGACTTTGGTTTTTATGTTTTATGTGGGGGGCTATGCCCCATGCACCCCACTGTGTGGGGCTTTGCCCCCCACACTGCCCAGTAAAGGATTCTCAACTCCAGGGGGGTGCATGTTGGAGGGGTGAAAATGCAGAACTAAATAAAAATTCAGGCCAGGCTCAACAAAAAGTAACTGCACCCAGACCCAAACCCAACACCATTCCCACTGCAACCCTGAACCCTCCCAACACACCATGGAAACAGCTCGGCAGCTTGCCACGGCACCACCCCCTACAACTCCTCCGTCCCCTCTCACCCCATGCTTGGTGTGCTCACTCCCCCTGTGTACGTATGCATGTAGTGACAGGATGTTGCTATTTTGCACCCCCATCTGGTCACCTTCCTTCCCCAGTCACCCCAATGACAGGCACTACAACTGAGTAGCCCTTTTGATAGGTGCCCAATCACGGTCGCCAAAGTCACGAGATACCCAGTTTATGTGCAGTAGTCTGGCAGCCTTTTATGTTAAATGGTGCATGGGTCCTTGAACAGTGAGAAAAAAAACTATACGTCCAACACTGTAGGCCTTGACGCTGCACGTATTGCACAGTTCTTGAGCTTTCTAATTTTGTGGTTTCTAATTTATACTTTTCATTTTTGGGGGGAGTAAACATACAAGATTTAATTTGAAAAGTATGCTTAGTGTAGGACTGTGCAGAATATTGAATTTTATACAGACTGGAATTCCATGGAATTTTAGACAATTCCACTGCTTTCCATCATTTGCAGAATTTTGACATTCCGCAGGTGAAATGTTTTTTGCAGACTAATAATCCACAGTACACATAAGATGCAAATTGTTTCTCCACAATCTGCTGAAAATTATTCTGCTATTTACATGATGCACAGAAAAGTATTCTGCAGTTTGTTCGGAAATGCTTTACTGAAATTCTATTCAATTTAAAAACAACTTCCGCAAAGCATTTCAGAAGTGGAACTGTCATTCTGCAACAATTCAGATGGCAGAATTCTGCATTCCATGCAGTCCTAGCTTACTGTATCTCATGAGATGCATGAGCAGTACAGTTAGGTGCTATTACTATGTAATTAATATGTGTACGTTATGTGAGTCTGCATACAGTAGTGTAGTTTTGTGTTTTTCAACTGCAATACATTGTATAAAACAAAGAGTAAATGTTTTGCTGCTAGGCAATAAGAATGTGAGGAGCATTCACATGAGGCAGTAATCACAACTGGGTTGGTGCAACCAGAACTGCTTCGCATAGACCACAAAACTGAACCCAACTCTGTCCACACCAACCAAATTGTGAGCTCTGCTGCATTTGCAGTTTGATTTTGAAATGTTGCTCAATAAATAGATTGCTACTTTGAGCTGACATGGGTTCATTATTACTTAATAGCTTATGGTTTCCTGACTGCCATGAGTTTCTGGTCTGGGTGTATGCATGGTTAGGCAACACCCTCTGAATACCAGCCTTGCACTGTGGATCACGGTCTCACAACCCAGAACTGCAATGTGAGGCAGCAGGATGCTCTTGTGCTGCTGCATGGCTTCCAGTTATCTTGGGTGGGGGGGGGCACTTGTTCCTGCCACCCTGAAAAAAGAGTCAGCCCAGATCCCTATGGGGATGCAGGGTTAAGGGTCCTGTGGAGGGCAACACAACCCAAAGTGGTAAGAATTTCAAAATCAAGTTTCAAATATACAGTATACTGTAGCTATGATACTCTATAATGTGACATTGTTTAACATCACTTTATTTTCAGGTAGTCAGAAAAAACTTGGTACAGTACACACTTTATGTTGTTTTAATTTCTATGCAGGAGGAGGTTTGTGTCTTGTGGCTGCAGTGGGTGAGTTCGAGGAAATGTGGCCCTGGAGGGTAGCTGGCTGGCATCTTTTATTTATTTGTTTTAAATTGTGTAACCAGAAAAGGCACACTGAGCCAATGCTCATTTCCAGGTGTGGCCTGGAGGAGGGGAAGGTGGAGAAAGCAGCAGGCAATGTACAGTGTCAAAAATTGAATAGACAACCAAACAATGTGATACAGTAACAGAATAAAATATTAACAACAATTGCTTGTAGTGGTAATAAAGTGCAGGGAACCATAGCAGTGTATAGAAGTGGTAACAAAAATACAATCCAAACAATAACACTGATGGACTAAGGTTCAGCATTCAAGGGTATCAGGAGGAAAGGTAACAGGACCAAGTGTGGAGGGGGGTTGAAGTTTCAGTTGGCACTTGAAGCAGCCAGGGGATTGTGAGTAACAGAGGGAAGGAGGGAGGAGGGGAGTCTATTCCAGAGTGAGGGAAGTGTATAGGAGAAGGCAGACTGCCCAGCAGAGAAGTGGGTCTGATGAATGGCAAAAGTGCAATGGTCCCTGGAGTGGAGGGAGCAGAAAGCAGGGGGCAGTTGGGATAGGAGCAAGAAGACATAGAAAGGAAGGTTGTTGAACCAGTATTTGGAGATGAAGGTGGCACAGTGAGCCTGATGGTGAGAGGGCAGTAGGAAGATGGATAAGGAAGAATATTTTGAGCAATTGTGCATGTGTGGTGGGGAGTTTGATGCAAAATGGCAGGAGTTTAGTAGAGTATCCAGTCTGGTGAGGGAAGTGGAAGCAGCAGAACCATGGCCCACATCCACATAATCAAAGACATGGAGCACACTTTGGTAACAAGCTCACTGTGGGACATGTGGTTATAAACAGTCTTTGCTACAGTAGAGGGCACAAAGCTGGGAAAGAAGCTTGGCAGGGATGGCATCAGTGTGGGCTGAGACATCAAGCTTACTGTCTAGCCACACCCCCAGGTACTTAAAAGACTGAACTGCTTTGAATGGGGTGTCATCCAAGGTGGTGAAGATGGGTGCAGTGAGTCTGGTCAGTTTCTGACTGGCACCAAAGATAAGGGAGCCTGTCTTTTTAGCGTTAACTCTAAATTGGCTAGATTGGTATCAGAATAGGACATTGCTGAAATCCCACTGGATCAAGTCTTTCACAGCTGTAGTGGAAGCACCAGAGGTGAAGATGACTGTGTCATCTGCATACATGTAGATATGTGAGTTGACACAGGCAATGGGGAGATCACTGAGTAAGATGGAGAAAAGGATGGGACCTAGGATGGAGCCCTGTGGAACCCCTGCCTGGGCAAGAAGAGGAGATGACAGTAAACCATTGACCTGAACTGATTGCTGTTGGACGCTCCGGTAGGAATGGAGTCAAGCAACTGCAGAGGCAGAGAGGCCAGCAGATCTCAGCTCATCCAGGAGGAGTGGGTTGGATACTGAGTCAAAGACTTTGGCCAGATTGATGAAAATAGCTGCCAGAATGAGCCCCTCTTCCATCCTGGAGAAGGCAGTGTCAGTGATACACAACAGGGAGGAGATGATGGAATGCTGCTTCCAGAAGCCAGACTGGAAAAGAGAGAGGAAGTTGGTGAATGAGAGGAAATTGAGGATTCTTGAGTGGACCAGTTCCTTTTGCAGTTTAGAGAGGGAGTGGAGGAGGGAGATGGGATAGAAGTTGCCAGGAGAGGAGGGTCACCCCTTTTTTGAAGAAGAATAATTTTGATCAACTTTCAGGACTGAGTAACAGTGCTGAGGATGAATGAAAGGTTATGTAGGTGAGTAGGGGAACTGCAATGACAGGAGCAGAGAGACGGAGGAACTTGGGGTTGAGACCATCAGGACTGGACTTAGATGGGTTGATGGAGGAAAGGACAAGAATGGTTTCTGGATGGTGACTGGGGGAAGTGTTAAACTGTTGAGATATGGGGGAGGGGAGAAGCACAGGGAGGCATAAACAAAGATGCTGTGGCCACAGGAGTGATGGTGACCAAGGCAGCTGAGGTTCTGGAGCTGGAAGTGTGGAGGAACAGCTTATGTTGGATGATTGTGTACCAACATTGAAATAAAAACAGATTAATTACAGTCACCAGTTAAGAATACAGTTGAGGTGGTATTATAAACTGCCAAGGATCTAAAGGAGAATGAGGTAGCGTAAGAAATTGTGGAAGATGGAGAGATACAAGAGGATCCAATTAACCAAGACTGTTCCATAGAGAAAGAAAAGGAATAAGAAGATGGTACCTTTAAAGAATTGGGTTAGAAAGGGACATTAATTAAGATATTTATCAGCTCAGTTTCAGTATTGTATATATACTGTATGGATTTATAGGATGGAAATATGGGGGAGGGAGCTCTACTTTACTGCACTGAAATAACGGGGCCTATTCTTGTTTAGCAAGATATAGAAGGGGTATTGAGGAGCATTACTATTCTGTATTGCTCTTTCAATGGATCATTCAATATTGAATGAGGGGGATAGCTTTATTAGTGAGACTATTTTGCTAATTGTAATGTATTGGGGGGGGGGAGGGGGTACTGACCAGTTGTTTAGAAATGTAAATGCAAAATGTATTATTCAATCTGTACATTATAATTGTAAAATAAAAGGCTGACAACAGGATAGGTCTGGTCTATCACATAAATTAGACACTTCTTTATGAAGTGAAATATACCACAATCAGATTACAAGTAATAAAATGTCTAAAGGAATGGTGGACCAAGTAAAGGTTATGTCCTGGAACATTAATGGTTTTAGAAACCAGACAAAAAGGAAAAAGATATTCAATTATATAAAAAAGAACACTGTTGATGTTGTGTGTCTCCAGGAGACACACTTAATGGAGAAAGAGGTGATTAAAGTAAACTTGATATGAGGAGGCCAGTCTGCACATTCTATATTTACAGCAAAGTCAAGAGGGACTTCCATCCTGTTTAGGAAGGGATTAAATTTAAAAATATAGAGAGTCAGACTGTTGATGAATAATAATAATAATAATAATAATAAAATGTATTTATATGGCACCTTATCTATAACCAAGGTGCCTCACATTTGAAAACAACAATAACAATACAAAATATAACAAACATCAATGAATTTAACATAAAAATATCAATACACTAAAACAGGAGACTCAGTTGTTAAAAGCTTGATGCCATAAATATGTTTTTAATGATTGCTTAAATCCCTCCACAGTTGTGCACTTCCATAGCTGACAGGGTACAGAATTCCAAAAGGTAGGGTCTGCAAACTCAAAGGCCGTCACCCCCAAAGATTTTAAACATACCCTTGGAATCTCTAGCAACCCCTCATCAGCTGAGCAGAGTGATCGTCTAGGGCAGTGGGGAACCAGGAGCTTTTTCAGGTAATTGGGACCCAGTGAATGTAGGGCTTTAAAAGTCATCAAACCAACTTTAAAGGTGATCCATGACTGTACTGGCAGCCAGTGCAGTTCATGCAGCACCAGCGAGATATGACAAGATTGTGGTGATCCCACCAAAAGTAGGGCCACTGCATTCTACACCATCTGCAAGCAGCAGATTTCTACCCCAGGAAGCCCTAGGTAGAAGGTAGATTTGTAATAGTTAAAACAAAAATTAAAGATAACTATTTAACATTAGCATCATTATATTTACCTAACAATAAAGTTAGGGACACCCTAGGAGACTTTTTTCTAAAACTCACAGAATACCCTCAATCATATTTAATTGGAGGTGACTTTAATTTGATTCTTAGTCAGCAATTGGATACTACAGCCAGAAAAAGAGAATATAAGAGTAGTGATATTAAAATTCTGCAGGACAAGATGGAGCACCTATGCTTGACTGAGTTATGGAGAAGCTTATAGCCCAATAATAAAACATTTTTACATCTCTCCTGAAGGTTTATGACCTATTCTCAAATTGATATGTTTTTAGGATCACAACAACTGCTTAGGGATATTACAGATGTAGAGTATAGACCAATACATATTCCAGATCATGCACCAATTTGTGTTGGGCTAGTGTCCAGGGACACCACCACTATAAAACATTGGAGAATGGATCCAATATTACTAAAATATGTGTCTTTTATAAATAAAATAAAAGAAGAGACTCAGAATTATTATATTAACAATGACATTCAAAGGTCTGTAGTGAAATAACATGTGATGCATACAAAGCCTTTTTAAGGGCGGTCGCATCTGAAAACGAGCGCTCCCCACTCAGTATGCTTATCTGGTAGATCTCTTAAATAAATAAATAAATAAATGTATTTCTTATGCAGTTAAAAGGAAAAAAAACAGCAAAAATTAAGATTGGAACAATTGGAAAAAAAATTATTGGAAACTAATAAATTACATACACAAACACATTTTAATATAAACTTGAAAATATTGGAGAAACCTAAAGTAGAATTTAACCAAATTTATAATGAAAAAATGAAAAGATTAATGTTATTCTCTAGGGCTAAAAATTATGCGAATATAGATAGAGGGGGAAAATTATTGGCATATATGATACAGAAGGAAAACATTGAGAGAAACATTTTAGAAATAAGAGCTAACAATCAAATAGTGAATACAGAACAGGATATAAATACAGAATTTGTACAGTACTATATGAACCTATACAATTCACAAGGGAAAGGTGACAAGGTTTACAATTTCCTTGATATGCCAAATATTAAACTGGAACAGCAAACATGGCTTGATCAGGATATAACCATACAGGAAGTTGAAAAAGCAATTAGAGAATTAAAAGCTGGGAAAATGCCAGGTTTAGACGGTATAGGGGTCGATTTTTACAAGGCGTTTGTTAAAGATATCAGTCCTAGATTAACACAATTATATAACGGTTTTCAGGATAACCCCCCATTTAACGAAGCCTTAATTATAGTTATTCCTAAAAAAGGTAAAGAAAGAACATTATGTAACTCTTATCACCCAATCTCACTTTTGAATGCAGACTACAAGATCTATGCAAAAATTTTAGCTGCAAGGCTTGAGACAATATTACCAGAACTGATCAAAACTGATCAGACAGTCTTCATCAAAGGGAGAAGGGGTCATAATAATAAAAGAAATGCATTAAATGTTATCTATAATTCTAAGGAACCCAATGCAGTGGTGGTATCCCTTGGTGCAGAAAAAACCTTGGATAAGGCTGAGTGGTCTTATCTCTTTGAAGTTCTCAATCAGGTTAGAATAGACCTTAAATATGTTAGATGGATCAAAGCTATGTATACATCACCTAGAGTGAAAGTAATGACTAACGGAGTGGTTTCCTCTGCATTTCCTCTATTCAGAGGTACAAGGCAGGGGTGTCCATTGTCCCCACTTTTGTTTACTTTGGTAACTGAACCATTGGCTAATGCTATTAGAGCACAAGAGGGTATAGAAGGATTTCAATTTTGCAGATGACATTTTACTTTATTTTAAAAACCCAGAACAGGTATTAAATGGTGAAAGACAACTTATAGATCAATATGGTAAACAATCCGGGTATTCCGTTAACTGGGATAAGTCAAAAGCATTATTTGTTCATCCAGAAAAGAGAAATATTGATTTTTCAAGGTTTCCTATGGCAATTAAGAAGGAAAGTTTAACATATTTGGGAATACAGACTACAAATAGATGGAATAAATTGATTGACGCTAATCTATGACCACTACTGGAGGAAATGCAGAGGGACCTACAAAAATGGGAAAGTCTTTCATTATTATTATTAGGATGAGTACAATTGGTAAAACTGAATGTACGACCATGTTTGTTGTATGTATTTCAGGCAGATACAATTTTATACACTACATAGGATATATTATTCACCTTATTTGTTGAATAAATTTTATACTACAATTTCACCATTTTGTATTAAAGGGTGTGGAGAAATTGCCTGTGCAGCACATGTGTTGGCTGTATGCCCTTTTATAAAAAAAATTTGGAATGATATTATTAAAATTATGAATAGAGTATTGGGTATAAATTTGAAGTTTAAGCCAGAAATATTCTTATTGAACATTACAGCATTTCAACAGATACCAGAAAATAGAAGAACTCTTGAGAACACAGCATTTATGACAGCTAAGAGATGTATAACTAGAATGTGGAAAGATTTAGAGATTCCAATGATTCAATTATGGAGAAACTTGAGACAAAAAGCCAGATATTCAAAACTTTGCCCTGGGGCAAAATTAGCCCTGCCCAGCGGGCAAACATAGCACAGACACAAAAGCCTGCTATATTCAAAAGGAATAGCCTTGGGCAAACAGCTTCTGAATATAGCATGCAAATGAAGCAGGGCCAACTGGGCTGGAAGTGCATGGAAAACTTAGCCCTGGAATAAGATGGCTCTGAATATTGTAACCAGGAAGTGCAAACCACAACAGCAACACAGTGCACAGCAACGTGAAGATAGGTAGTGGTGAATTATGTGGCCAATGTGTGTGCCAGCAAATGCAGGGACCCAGTACAGCTGCAGGCAGCAGCAGTGCATGTGAAAGTACAGTGTGCAAAACTGTATAATATTTCCTGAACTGTTTGCGCCATGCTAACGCATTCATGTGGGTTTAGTGTGGAGCTAAGCTGTTTGCCTGGGGCTAAACTTTACCATATTCAAAACTGACATGTAAATTAACCTACTTAGGTAGTATGTGGGCAAACATCCAGATCAGCATCTCATTATGCCCTGATTTGCATGCAGTTTGCCCAACATTACTGTGGGGTCCCACAGCTCTACCTGTAGGTCAGTCTGGAAGTACAGGGGCTGGCCTGGTCTGCTCACAGCTCCACCTGTACGTCAGTCTGGCAGTGCATGATGGTAGCTGCAGGCTACATGTATACAATAAAGCAAAACATATTGTGCCCCAGGGGACAACACGGCACAGGCACAGGTCGTGGTGGTACTGCATGCAACTGTCACACTGTAGGTCATGCCATTCATTCATTCAAATCAATTTCTGAGCACATCTTTTCTGTACGTGCTCCCACTGGACTCAGTCAGTGGCTGGCCGTGGAGGTGAGAGGTGGGCTGTGTCAGTTGCCAGCTGGGGACAGGTGGGGGGGTGCTGGGAGAGCTGGCATGGCTGAGTGGGGTCCAATAGGCTACCAGGGCAGGTTAATTGCTGTATTTGTGCTGGGTGACTCAGGGTTGGGGCATGGGTGGGGGTTGATTGCACCCTGCGGGCTTCTTGGAATGATGGAGTCAAGGGACAGGGTGTGGGCAGCCCAGCATGGCACTATTTGGACACTTCAAGGACCTGGGGTGTAGGTAGCTCTGTGGGGCTCCTATTTGGACACTTCAGAGGACAGGGTCTAGGATTTCAGGCATCAATTGTGGCTTGGTGGGCAGGGGGACGTACATGCACCCTTCATTTTGCAGCTTGCAACATGCAGCCAGGTGCACCTGCAGTTCAGTGTACCTGGCCGCATGTCACATGTTGCAGGACTTAGCTGTGGAGACCCTGTCCCTTCTATAATAGGGCACGGAGTCAATGTCGCAGTTGCAGGGGGCTCAAGTTGCGTTTAGCGGTGACTTGCACCACCTTTCTAGAATCGGACCCTTAGTACCAAACAATGTCAGAATGAACAATACAGAAACACTTGAAAATCCTGCTGTGTACACAACAGAGATAACATGGGACAAATGGTTTGGTGGACAACAGGGGGTAATGTTTCTCTAGATGGTAGTAAAGTACAGGACTACAGACAAGTACAGTTGTCATTTGCATAATCTCAGATCAGCAAACATGGCCTGTGAATGAAAAGAACAGATAGACACAGATGGTGGATGAAGAAGATAAAGCATGATGGGTGTGATAATCTGGCACTGTACTCCACCTATAGTGCCACAGCCAAATGGTGCCAGACTAGTACTACATTGTCTCATCTTCTTCATCTTCTCCTCCAGTGTCTGAAGCCCCAGCCCCCCCTGCACTATTTATGGAAGAAGTGTCAAAGGTCACATCCAGCAGACAGGGAGAACATAGCCCAAAGTCTTTATTCATCTTAGGGTATATGAGCATCTCCACATTCCCAGTGCTCAGTCTTGTAAAAATGTCACTCACAATGGTTCCAGCAGCACTGAAAACATACTCTGAATACACACTGGAGCATGGTTATGATAGAAAATACACAGCCAGAAAAAACACCCCAGGCCACACACACACACACATCGTGGAACTTCAGAAATTTAGTGGATCTGAAACATAAGAGAAACTTAAGCTGTTCCTGATGTACTTCTCAATGTCTACAGAATTCTTGAAGCTCACCTGTGATTTCTTTGCGGTCTTCACCAATAAATTTAGAACAGCCATACATTCCAGTAGCAAAGCTCGTTGTGCAGAGTATAATTTTTCTTCACTATCTGACACCATTCCTTCTGTGCATCCATGATGTTCCTCACCTTCAGGGTCTTCAGCTGGTCCAGACTCAGCAATTTTGTCCAAATTGTGATACAGAATATCTCACCAATGTTCCATGTCATTATCAGGAAGCAAGATATTAATGAGTTTATCCTTAAAATGTGGATCCAACATTGTAGAAAGCACATACTGCTTTTCTTCAGATGTACTGCACTCTTCTGTTACTGTAAAGGGAAGCCAACTGGAAGTCAACAATTGTCTTTGTATCTAGCATTCTCCTATAGACTCCCTTCCCTCTGGAATAACCTCTCCCCTCAAACCAACCTCACCTCCTTCTTTCCTGCACTTAAAAGCCTCCTCAGGCCATCCCCTGTTACATCTTGTAGCTGTCCGCTGCCCTAATCTACTACCATACTACTGTCTTCCTCCCTCTCTTCCATTTCCTGTATTAATTAATGGTCACGTTTTTGTTGCATTTTGCTCTATTTGTCTCACCCTGCTTATCAAATCTCCTGTGAAATACTCTTTAATGTAATCCTATAATGAAAATTTCTCTGCTCATTGTATTATACTATAATGAAGAATTTATTCTGTATTATACTACATATTTTATGCTTACTCTGTATTATACTGTATCCGAATTTTGTTATCCCTTTGTTACGTTTGTACCCCCTGTCCCCATACCACATCTGGAAATGAGCTTCTGCTCAGTGTGCCTTTCCCGGTCAGCAAATTTTAAATAAATAAATAAATGTGCTTCTGCATCTCATCCATATTGTGCACTTTCTGTTCTAAGGATACGTGCAGAAATCTGAACTGTGGCAGAATCATACTCATTCATGATGAGGTGAAACTGACTTCCCTTGTAATAGCATTCAATGGTTCCAAGGACTTTACTTGATGTTTTCACTGTATCCCAGCCACTTGAAGACATCATGACATCTGCTCTACAAATCTTATTATGGAGCAGAAAATTGTGGATTGCCAGCTTCTGCCCTTGGAACCATTTCAACACATGATATGTTGATTTCCTTCTCATCATACAGTCCTGTATTAGAGGATATTATAGCAGGTTTTTTCATGGTGAAGTACACACAGTTCCTTCCTGGCCTTCATGATGTGGGAAAATGGGTGAAGATTTTTTTTTACTGTATGCACCATGTCCTCAACATTATGGGTCATACTCAAGAGGTTATTACAAAGTGTAGGCAGTGGGTGAGACATGGGATTCACCCATGCTGGTAGGACAACCAAGTTGCCGGTGTAATTTATGTCACTAGCACTTGGTCTACACCCAGTAGAGTGCTCTGACAATCTGCCATCTGGCAGTTGGAGTGCCAGCTATTCCAGGGGGCAATGCCCCCTGCACTCCCCCATATATTTATATAATGAACTCCAGGTCACACCCTGATGGTAAGAAGGGTGACCTGGAGATCGGCAACAGGTCCAGATGGCAAGAAACCCAAGTCACACAAGATGCACTTGACATTATTGCATCGACAATATTCCAGTGGCAATATTCTGGCAGCACTGATGTACCACCATCATCTACAGCTTTCAAAATGTTGACAGTATTACTGGTGCCAACAACCCCAGTTTTCAGTCTATTAGTTGTCAATGACCTCCTCCAGCTTGATTAGCAAGTTTTATGAGGCATGAACGTTGTCGTACGCAACTACACAAAGAGCTGCATGTTGTCTTGGTGCAGCAGACTTTGTGCCACTACAGCCAACACCTTCTGTCCATTTCCCCTCTGTGGGTGAAGGCACACCCAATGTGCTGTCACTACCATAAAGTTCATGACCTGACCACTCATCCACATGTCAGTGGTGAGATGGCCCTGTGGGATGGTAGATTGCTGCAGGATATGACAGACCTTAGCACATACACTTTTCTAACATTCAAGCAAGGTAACACAATGCCTTGATGGCACACAGTGCTGAGACTCCACCATATGCATCAATATGTGGAACTCCAAACTGAAAGCAAAGGAAAAGGGCAGCAGATTGTTGACCAACAGCTCAACCATTGTCCTATTGATCTGCTTTGCCTTAGAGTACCCCAGTGCAATTGTATCTGTGCAGTCCACTCATTGCTGCAAGGCCAACTGCAGCACTGCAGGGTAGGGAATATAAATAGCTTATGGAGTGCTTAGTTTCTCTGACTGACAGGATGACCTCTTCTGACCAACTGGTGTCTTGCTCTGGACAGGCAGGAAATGCTGACCAATCCTGCCCTGCTGGCATAGGAAAACTTCACCCTATGCCGACTCACTGGTGCAGTGGTAGCACTACCACTTAAGATGCCAATGACCCAGGTTCAGCATTATTCAGGGTTTGCCAGGGGGTAGGAGGACTGAGCATTGCTGAGGATGCTTTCCTGCTAGGGCTGCACAGAATGCAAAATTCCACCACTGGAATTGCTACAGAATGGCAATTCTGCTTCTGAAATGCTTTGAGGAATTTCTTTTTAAATTCTGCAGAATTTCAAAAAGCATTTCTGTGCAAGCTGTGAAACAATTTTCCATGGATCATGTAAACTGCAGATTGATTGCAGAACAAGTATCCACAGTTTATGTGAAATGTGGATTATTATTCTGTGAAAAAGATTTCTCATGTGGAATGTCAGAATTCCACAAATGATGGAAATCAGTGGAATTTTCTAAAATTCCATTGAATTATGTTCCATCAGAAATTCAACATTCTGCAGAGCCCTATCTCCTGCTGCAGGGGGGGGGAGGGCAAGTATGCGCTGCCATGCTGCCATCATCTGGGTGACCACAGGTGGTGATGAAGGCTAGAGCAATTCAAGAAGAGAGATGATCACTGATTGCATGCAGCCACCACTGCATGGAGTGTCTAAGGAAACAGGTAGAAAAGAGGGTAACAACCCTCCTCCATGCAGGATGAAGCTGATGGCCCTTAACATATTCCACACTGCCTACTCAGCACAGGCCTGACCTCAATGAGCATGACATCTGGAGGGGGCTTGGGGAACCCCTATAGCAACTTCCAAAGGTAGGGACCGTGAACCCCCAGTGCAGGGCTGGTGCAGGGAAAGGGGTAGCTAGCCCAGATAAAGCAATTCCAAAAGAAACCAGCACTAATGAGTCTCAAAATTAACACACTTCACAACATGGTCATTCAAAGTGCTTTAATGCTGATTTAATGCCCTTAGGCAGTTAGTGATGTGAGGTATGTCTTTGTGCACACTTCATGGAAAGCAGCATTGAAGCACTTTGAACAACTACATTGTGAAGTGTGCTCATTTTGAGACTCATGAGTGCAGGTTTCTTGTGGATTTGGAACCCTCAAGTGCCCTGCCATATGGGGCAAGCTGTAGTGGAACAAGATAAGCCAATCTAAGACCCACAGATGCTAGGTGATTTTGTTAGGGGTGCTGCCTACAGAAAGGGGCACAAACTATAGGAAGTTAAAATAAAAGAGAAACTTTACTCTGCATCTAAAAAGCTGGTGTTGGGCTCCCTATTTTCATGTGGCACTAATACATTGCTCATTGTGAATAAATCTACTCTTGGTTTGATCCTGGGGAGACAACTGAGGCATAGGTATATACTGAGCAAAGCACCATTCTCTTCATATCAATTAGAATGCATAATATGTTAACTAACACACCAACACTTAGTGACTCACAGAAGGTTGTTAAGGAAGAAGCTTGATGATATGAGTGCAACAAAGGACATGGTTGGTTGGTGGGAAATTGGTTGGAAGGGAGACCACATAGAAATGATAGAAATCATCCTTAGAATGGCAGAAAAAGGGGAGATATTGTTGATGGGGGACCTGAATATGCCAGATGTTAACTGTAGCACCTTTGTTGCAGCCACATCCAAGAGCAGGGTCATTCTTGATGCCCTACAGGGGGTATGCCTCAGACAGCTAGTGTTGAAACCCACTCGGGAGGGAGCAGTCTTAGACCTGCTGCTGTCAATCGGGGATGGAGAAAGGATCTCAGATCTAGAAGTGGGTAGCCATCTGGGAACAAGTGACCACCAAACAGTGTGGTTCATGATAAACACAGCCACAAAGTCAAGCCTACAAAAGTGAGGGTACTGGACTTTAGGAGGGATGACTTTGTCAAATTGGGAGAGTGTCTCAGAAAAGCACTAGCAAACAGGCAAGAAGGAGGGGTGGAGGAACAATGGGAAAAAATCTAAACTGCCATCACAGCGGCAACAAGCATTTGATCGAAGCAAATAGATCAAAACAAAAGAAAAAAACACTATGGTTCTCAAAAGGGGTGGTGGGGAAGGTTAGGGAGAAAAAGATAGCATTCAGGAAGTATAAAGAAGCACAGAAGGAGAAGGACAGAGATCTGTACCAGTTAAAGCAGAAGGAAGCAGGGAAGGCAGTCAGAGTAGCAAAGGCCCAAACCAAGGAAAAGATATCCAAATCTGTTAAGAAGGAGGATAAAACCTTTTATAGGTACATTAGGGAGCAAAGAAAGACCAAGGGAGGGATACTGAGGCTTAATAAAGGGAAGGGAGGGTGGGTGAGCAGAGAGGGACAGTGCAAAAGCAGGGATATTAAATGAATACTTCTGCTCAGTATTCACAAAAGAAGAGTAGGGGGAGGTACCTAATCCAATCAATAGAAGCACTCTGTATAGGGGGGTCGATACCAGTCCATTCACAGAAGAAAGGGTTCTGAAAAAACTCCAAAAACTGAAGGTGAACAAAGCAATGGATTCTGATGGGATTCACCTCAGAATTCTAAAAGAACTAAGGGGAGAACTAGTGACACCACTGACTACCTTTTTTAACAAATCATGGGAGGATGGTGTGGCACCTAAGGACTGGAGGAGGGTGAATGTGATTCCCCTTAACAAAAGTGGGAGCAAAGCAGAGGTAGGAAACTACAGACCTGTTAGCTTGTCCTCAGGTGGTAGGGAAAATGATGGAATCACTTCTGAAGGAAAGAATTGTTGAGTACCTAGAGGCCAGTGGGGCACAGGACCCAAGGCAGCATAGATTCACACTGGGAAGGTCATGTCACACAAATCTAATAGATTTCTTTGACTGGGTGGCCAAAGTAGTAGACCAGGGAGGGGCTGTGGACATGACCTACCTAGACTTTAACAAGGCATTTGACACAGATCCACACAAAAGATTAATAAACAAATTAACCAGCCTGGGAGTGGGTCCCAGGGTTGAAGCCCGGTTAAAAAACTGGCTGGACAACAGGACACAGAGTGTAATAGTAAATGGAGTCCACTTTGAAGAAAGTGGAGTTACTAGTGGGGTACCTCAGGGTTCAGTACTGGGTCCGGTCATTTTTAATATCTTTATAAGTGACATTGCAGAGGAACTAGCAGCAAAAGTATGCCTCTTTGCAGATGACACAAAGATCTGCAACAGGGTTAATACATAAGGGGAGGGCATGGAAAGGATGAGAAGGGACTTGGCAAGGTTGGAGGAATGGTCAAAAGTATGGCAGCTTAGATTCAATGCAAAAAAAGTGCAAAGTAATGCACTTGGGAAATAAAAACCCAATGAAAGAGTACACAATGAGGGTTGGGAGAGGTATTAACAACAACAAAGATGGAAAGAGACCTGTGTATAGTTATCAGATGACTTAAAGGTAAGCAAGCAATGTGAGAAGGCAGTAAGGATAGCTGAGGGATACTGGGATGTATAGGGAGAGGCATCACCAGTAGAAAACAAAAAGTTGTTATCCCTCTGTACAGACTGTTGGTGAGACCCCATCTGGAGTACTGCATGCAGTTCTGGAGATCCCATTTCTGCCAGGACATAGACAGGATGGAAGCAGTCCAGAGCTGGGCAACTAGAATGGTGCAGGATCTGCAACAGAAGCCATACGAAGAGAGACTAAAGGAGCTAAATATGTATACCCTTGAGGAAAGGAGGGAGAGAGGGGACATGATAGAAACTTTCAAGTACCTCAAGGGAATCTACAAAGTCCAAGAGGGTAGCATCTTTTAGAAAAAGAGATGTGCAAGAACAAGGGGACACAATTTGAAGATAGAGGGGGGGGGACAGCTCAGGGGCAATGTGAGGAAGTATTGTTTCAAAAAAAGGGTGGTGGATGCATGGAATGACCTTCCTGAGGAGGTTGTGGGTTCAAAAACAGTGGGGGAATTCAAGAAAGCATGGGATAGACATAAGGCAATTCTGGTGGGGGGTAGGAAGAAGTAGCTGTTGGTTAACTAGGATCTGCAGATAATCCAATAGGCAGGGAAATGGGCAGACTAGGTGGGCCAAGCGGTCCTTATTGTCACAGTGTGTGGGGGAATAAACTTCAGATGAGGCAAATTTACAGGTTTAAAACACACTGTGGTGTAATATTTATTTTTCAAAAGTTAGAAAAATAATAAATGAATACAAAAAAATTGCAAAGAAAATCACTACTTAACATCAGTAATTTCTCCCATAATACAGTCCTGGATATTAGAGCTCCTAAGACCCTTCTTATATGCATTCAATGGTTTGTCTGCCTCTCTTCTCTCTCAGGGCTGAGCCCCACTGGACTGCACTGAAGTGAACTCAGTGAAGAAGTTTGAATATCTTTTGGTGGGGTCATCTGACTGAGCCCTTTTCTATTCACAAGTCTGGACATGCTTTTTCATGTCTGAACATGTTGTTTCAAAACCAAGGTGGGGGGTGGGTTGTTTCAGGGGAATTCCTGGTTCAGTTAAAGGTACAGTGTATATCTCCACAAATATTGACTCTATATCTTTGATCCACAGTGACTAAGCACTTTTATGAAGTATATCACATTCTCATACATAGAACCTTGTATACAGTAACAGGTTTATAGTGTGAATTTATGAAAATACCTTAAGGATTTCTTATAACTGTACTAATCATGACATTATTATTGTTTTATATGGCTTCTAATCATTTTTCTTCAAAAAGGCTTTATTAACTGTATTTATTCCTGCTATCTAAATTAGCCTTTATGCTTTTTGTACACAAAATGCACTTATGCACGTTACGCATCTCTCTGGATGTTTGGCACCATTCCAGGGACTGAATAGATAGAAATGGAAAAAGAATGAAAAGAAAGAACTATTAGGAAGTTTAGCAGGGACAGTAAAGAGCTACACTAGGTGGCCAACCTAGGGTGGGGAAGGGGGAAGAAGAAAAGCAAAGAGAAAAGTGTTAACTGTTGCTAGGAAATAAGGAGATAGGAAAGTGGTCCATCAGTCACAGGCAAGGGTGTAGCCTAACTGTGCCACACTTATTTGCCATCAAAGTCTATGTTTATATAGAGTTGTGGTAAACAGACTCAAATCTGAGGAGAAGAAGGTCACCAGTGGGGTACCACAAGGATCAATGCCGGGTCCAGTTCTTTTCAATATGTAAGTTAGTGACATAGAAGGAATTCAGAGCAAACTGTCTCTTCACAGATGGCACAAAGCTCTGTGGCAGAGTAGACAATGAGGAGGGGATTAGGGAGATGCAGAGAGATTTACAAAAGCTGTAGATGTGGTACAAACTTTGGCAATTGAAATTCAATGCCAAAAATTATAAAGGGGTGCACATAGGGAATAAGATCCCCAGGACAAAGTACTGGATAAGAGGGGTTTAGCTGTCCACTACTTCTGAGGAAAGACACCAAGAGGTCATTATTAGTGACTACCTAAATCAAGCTAGCCAGTGTAACAAAGATTGCAGTATGGCAAAAAGGATGCTGAGAAGTATAGGAAGGGGTAGTGACAGTAGGAGAAAAGAGGTATTACTACCTCTCTATAGATCACTGGTGTGCCCAGTTCTGGTGTCCTGACTTGTGTAAAGATAAGGGGCTAGATTTTCAGAATGTCGGGAATGCCACAAGCCCATGGTGCGCAGATCATTTGGTGCATGGGGCTTGTGGCACTCCCCAGAGAATGATCTGGACTTTCCATTCCATGCACCAGGCACCAGTCCTTAGACCACATATCTGTGGTCTAGCATGCACAACTCCCAAGGGGTGAAGTTATGGAGCTTGCACCAGATGTTTGGTGCAAGCTGCTGTAAAACAGAAAAACTGTCACAATTATGCCCGGGATTGGGAAATCAGGTGTAGTTGCGGTACAGGGGTTTGGCGCACTGGCAAATCCAAAGTCCCATGGTGCAGGGCTTGATGCAAGCCCTGCACCACCATTTGAAAATCCATCCCAAGGAGATGCTAGAGATGGTGCAATATAGGGTAACCAAAATGTTTCAGGGCCAGCGGGGCAGATCTTCTGAGGCTGTACTCACTGGAGGACAGATGGGAAAGGGGAGATATGATAAAGATCTTCAAATTCATAAAGGGGATGAACAAGGCTAACTGCAAGGAACTAGTCTGCAGGAATAATGGTTCCAGTACAAAGGAGCATGAGTGGAATCAGGTGGTGTGAGGGAGGATTCACAAGGGATGTGAGAAAGTTGTATTTTGCAAAAAGAGTGGTTGAGCAATGGAACAGTCTGCTTGCTGATGTGGTGGCACCAAAACCATTATTGGTTTCAAGGGTGGCTGTGACAGATTATACAATGGAAAGAAAGAATCCTGGTCTCTGATTGGTCAGGCTGGGTCCCAGCACAACATCATGGGTCTAGTCTTAGCACTGTGAACCAATGTAGAGGACCATGATGACCATTAGTTACTCTTTTTTTTTGCATCTTCTCTTAAGAAACAGAAATATTCTTCCACACTAACAAAAACACTCTTTAAAATTATTTTTTTTATTCTGTATTACAACAAGCCATTGTATAATAGCAATAATGCCCTCCAGGGTGTGTGTTGTGCTGGGATAACATCACACCTCTCAGGTATTGGATACACTCGGCCTGCTGCCTCGTGCCCAACCACCTGAGGTGTGACATTATCCCAGCACAACACACACTCTGTCAGGCATTATTGCTTAAATGAAGAACTCAGTAGTTACTCAGGGCAGTAGCAGAAAAACAGGGGGCAAGAGGGTGGACAGTGTGGCCCAAAACCCTGCATAGACAAATGATTTCAAGGTTTGATGGGACATTATGGGCAGATTAGATGGACCAACAGTCTTTTTCTGCCACCCTCGTTCTATGTTTCTAATGTTTTTAACACCTAATAAAAAAACTAGTTCATCACTTGATAAATTATGTTTAAGAATCTGTAATGAGATTCTCATTTTTGTTAGGAAATAACACAAAAAAATCTCAATTTACAACTGTTTTTATGTTGCTTGCACACATGTGCAAGAAACATAGTGCCATCATCCAAGTTTTCGGAGGTGTGGAACCCGTCTTCCAATTCAGTCAGTGTATTTGCAGGCACGGCCCCAGTTCCCCAATCACTGCTGCAGCTGTCTATGACAGCAGTTGAAAATGCAGCGGTCATACAGTTGAAAGGGAGAGTTCTGCTTCAGTGAGCAGAGCTCCTCCCCTCCACACACACACATGCGTGCATGCATATTGCATGCTCATGCACCTTCCCCCTCCCTCCAACACACACACTGTATGGCCGATGGGGGTGCCCAATCCCTGTTGGCTCCACGCCAAGCTTAAACAGCTATGCTGGGAGCTCACCTTGGCATGGCAAAATGTTATGACCAATGGGGTGCCCAATCCCCATCAGCCTCCAGCCCCCACCAAACAGCTCTTCCGCTGCTATGCTGGGAGCCCACCCAGCGTGGCAAACGTCCCTCATCGCCTTATTAAAAAGTAAAACCTGTAAATACAAAACTGTCCCCGGCATGTCACCCTGCCCCTCCCACAACCCGCACCCACCCACTGCACTCCCTGCCTCCCCACACCCCTCACCCTATTCTACTCTCCGACCGACGCAACGATCTTTGGTAGACCGAACACTTTGCACTCTTCAAAGCTGACCACTTAACTGAGGAAATGCCGTAAGCTGTATAATGGGATAGATAGGATTTTTCAACTTTGTTGCATATCTCAGGTATTTTTTTGTTTTGCATTATTCAACATTGGTTTGGGACCTTCTCATGAATTCTGTCACTGTCATGGCATTAATCAGGCCCAAAGAGTGATTTCGTGGTCACTGTGCGAAATCACCTTTTGGGACTGATTAACAAAACAACAGTGCCAGTGTTCATAAGGAGGGCTCTCAAAAAGCCTATGTTGCAACTTTGGTGAAAAAATTCCTAAAAATGACTGTTTTATGAGTGTGCATTACGCAGTTCCTACGCACGCTTGTAAGTTCGCAAATTTTTAATATTTGCACTCCAGATTTTCAACATTGCCATTTTACCACACCTCCTTATGAGCAGTACAGCTGTCATTTTCACATCTTGCCCAAAATATGTTTCCAAGATGTAGTACACAATGGCGCAGTCGGGTAAAAGTAATCAAAGTTTGGGACAGATTAAGAAAATCACAGTGACACTGTTCATGAGCAGAGGTCTTAAAATGGCTATATTGAAAATTTGGTGAAAAAATTCCCAAAAATGACTGTTTTAGGAGTGCACGTTTTGCAGTTCCTACACACACTCGCAAGTTTGTGAATTTTCAATATTTTCACTCCAGATTTTCAACATTGACATTTTACAACACCTCCTTATGAGCAGTATGGTTGTCATTTTTCACATCTTGCCCAAAACATGTTTCTGCCCATGTAATGCACCATGGCGCAGTCGGTGTGTGAAATCAATGTATGGGACACATTAAGAAAATCACAGTGACAATATTCATGAGCAGAGGTCTTAAAATGGCTATGTTGAAAATTTGGTGAACAAATTCCCTTCAGACGTTCTGCAATGTTACTAATGAAGACTTTGAACAGGACTGGCTCCAGGACCAATCCCTGCAGCACCCCACTGATCACCCCCTCTCCCTAGACTGTACACCATTTACCACCACTCTCTGCCTCCTGTCTGGTAGCCAGTTTCAAACCCAGCTTACCACCCTTTCCCCCATGCCCAGCCTACCCAGCTAATTTATCAGCCTCCTATATGAGATGGTGTCAAAGGCTTTGCTGAAATCAAAGTAAACGTCCACTGTCCCACCCTGATTCACTTCCTTTGTCACCCAGTCAAAGAAATCAACCAGATTTGTCTGACATGATGTCCCCACTGTGAATCCATGTTGTCTATGGTCCTGGGCTCTGATGGATTCTAGATGCCCCACTATCCTTTCTTTAAGCAATGTCTCTATGATCTTCCCCACTACTGAGGTGAGGCTGAATGGCCTATTGTTCCCTGCCTCCTCCTTGCTGCCAGACTTGTGTAGAGGGGCCACATGTGCCCTCCTCCAATTCACTAGTGTTGAATGACTCAGTGAACATGGCTGCCAGAGGTACTGCTATCTCCCTTCGCAGTTCTCTTAATATCCTTGGGCGTATGCCATCTGATTCCATCATTTTTTCCACCTTCAATTTAGTGAGCTCTTGCAGGACTCTTTTGCTTTTGAATGGACTATTATCCACCTCTTCATCCCCTTGGCAACTGCTGTACTGCTGTGGCCCTTGCCCTTCCCACTCTTCTCTGAATACTGAATGGAAAGACACAGTGGATGTCGTGGGCGGAAGGCATGGAACTATCACTTCCAAATACCTAAACAGCACATACAAGCAAGCAATATTTGGCATTGACAAATGCTTGTTGTATAATGCCAATCTGCCTCAAGCAAGTACCACCATCCTTTTTTAATGTTTGGCAAAATAAGGATGTTTTTCAGTTAAAAGAGTTTTATGCCAGCTATGGTCTCACAAACTTTGATTCACGTAGAACATTATTTAATATTCTAAAGGGGCTCGTCACAGTTTTTTTCTGGGTCAGGTGTGATATTAGGAGAAATTTGGATGATGCCAACTCTGTATAACTCTCACCTCTGGAAGCTGTTATGACAGACTCTATAACTGAGGATATGCTAATAAGCAAAACACATAGGCTTATAAGAGACAGTGATCAACCTGTACTACCCAAATTGAAAGAGTCCTGGCAAATGGACTTCGGCATTCACCTGGAGGAATCTCAATGGTCAGACTTATTAGCATCAGTACACAAAGTTTCAAACAATATGACAGTCAAATACAGTTTAATATTTTATGCAGACCCTATCTTATTTCAGTCATATTTCAGCTAAACTGAAAAAGTTTAATGGCACCATATCAGATTGATGCTTCAGATGTCTCACTCTGAAAGGCTCTCTATGACATATGCTTGTCACATAACCTATGTTGAAAGCTTACTGTGAAAAATTAATACCCGTGGATTTACATTTTGATCCAGACATTACTCTTCTTAGCCCTAAATTTCCAAATAGATTACAACTTAATGCACAAACTAAATGTTTGATAAGTATCACTATGGTAAATGCCTGTAAGATAATTCATCTCCAAAGGAAGGGCCTTCCCCCTATATATTCAATGGCTCAACCTTACAGTAAACTGCTTTAAGTTAGAGACAGCATACTAATCAATGGCAGATGAAGCTCTACAGGTCTGATCAGATATGGCAACCTTGTCAGATTTTTGTGTAATTATCTGGGGAATTCCTGACCATATACATATTCTTTTGCCCAGTCCTTAGCCTCTTGCAAATACCCCTTGAGTGACCCCTTTTTAGGGCTGCAGTGTGTGGAGCTGCAGTCCTTTTATGATCACTGAGTAAAAGGACTCCACATTCCTTCTGAATGAACAACATGTTGTATTGCATCACAGTCACCACCACATCTGTGAAGCAGCCTGCCCATGTTGTCCCTACCAACCACAGCACTGCACTATTTCACAGCGGTCAAGGTGGAACGTGGCACACTCTGTCATGTCCAAGATGGCCACTGAACTGTACAACACATGTGCTAGCAGTCCTGTATGTGCAGTAGCATGCAGGGGCCATCTTGGTCACAGCAGAGTGGGCCGTGTTCCTCCATGACTGCTGGCACTTATTTATATATGTATTTTTTTGTTATATTATAGAAATTCCCCCACTACCCTCCCTCTCAGCACCCACCACCCCACCCCCAGAAATACAGAAATGACACTAGGGCTGCCCATTCCCCACTGTTGTGATCGGTCACCAGAATTTACCACCCCACCCCAGAAACATAGAAATGACACTGTGGGTGCCCAATCCCCCAGTGTCATGATTGGGGTTCATCATTTTTTTTTACATTTTTTGATTGTTTGTTTTTTTCACCTGTAAACAAAACAGCTCATCGATATCTTCTCCAACATAACTGTGACACTGGGGGTGGCCAATCCCCCAGTGTCAGGATCGAGGATCGTCAGTGTTTTTTTTTCACCTGTAAAAAAAACAGTTTGTCAATATCTTCCCCAACATAACTATGACACTGGGGGTACCCTGTCCCCCATTGTCACGATTGGAGATCATCAACCTTTTTTTTCCACTTGTAAAAAGAAAATGGTCCATCAATGTCTTCTGCAGCCACTCCTTACCTCCACCCGATCCTCCCACTGAGCATCCACCACCATGCACCCCCCCAAGCCCTTACTTACTCATCGGGGTCCAACACTGTAATCCTCTGTGAATTGCAGACATGTTGTTACTATTCAAAGCCAGACCATGAACTGAAGACACAGGTATGCAGTTCAATAATATCCTGATTTCTTCCATGCAAACTTCTAGCAATGCCTGGATGGCAAAATACATAGATGGTTGCAAAATTGGATGCATTGTGAATAATATTCAAGCAGCAACAGATTTTCAGGGGAATCTAAACAGGTTAGAAGTCTGGACTGATAACATTAAAATGAACTTAAATGCAACCAAATGCAAGGTCCTGCATCTTGGTCATAATAACCTTAGAAGTTCCTACACACTTGATAATGTTGTGTTACAGGAGACTGTTTGTGAGAAAGATCTGGGAATAACAGTCACTAATAAGTTTACTTTTGACACCCATACCAAGATTATGGTTAAGAAGTGCCAATGCATTATTGGAAGCATTCTTAAAAATATAAATAGTCAGGAGCCTAAAGTAATAGCCCCCCTATACTCAAGCTTAGTCAGACCCCATCTTGACTACTGTTCCCCCTTCTGTGCACCTACATAAATAGGTGAAAAAAATTGGTTGAAGGAGTACAAAGAAGAATTACCAAATGAGTGAGGAATATGCAGAATCTGGACTATGGACAAAGGTTGGAACAACTTGGTTTATACTTAATGGAGTACAGACAATTAAGAGGTGACCTATGGCTCACATGTAATGCTTTGCAGAATGCCTCATTAATGGAGACAATAGGGTTGGTTAGGCAAGATGTTATTACAAACACCAGAACCCATAACCAAAAACTAAAGGATAAAGTCAACAGAACCAAAAAAAGAAATGACTGGTACACCCAAATAATTATATCACTTTGGAACACTCTACCAAAAAAAGTAGTCGATAGTGAAAATATGGTAATGTTTAAAAATAGGCTTGATTAATATATGAGAAATAGAAAACTACAATTCCATAGTTAGATCTGAATAAACCCACCAAAGATTTAAGGTGGCGAGTTCCAAAAGGCCAATGGCCTCATAACTTGTAATGACCTATGAACCTATGAATGTATTTCAATGGGGATTTGAACTTAGTGCCATAACTTGGGCATGTTTACATATTTGTGGCCCAAATTTCCAACATGTCTTCTTTGGGATCCCACCTTTTGTACAATGTCATTATCATTAAGTAGATCTATCCTGAAAGGTGATTTTTGTGGTCTCTGAGTGAAATCACCTTTTGGGCAGGAGTTGAAAACTTTCTCTGCCCTTGTTCATGAGGTGGGGTCATAAGAAGGATATGTTGAAAAGTTGGTGTAAAAATATTGAAAAACAACAATGTTCTGAGCATACATTGAATTTTGCAAATACAGGCTCATAACTTTGGTACTTTTCAATATTTTTACTCCAAATTTACAACATAGTCATATCTTTACAGCACCTCATGACTGTGATAGCTGTTATTTTTCAAATCCTGTCCAAAATGTTTTTTTAACATCCTGAAGGGTGATTTTGTGGTCCCTACATGAAATCACCTTTTGGCCAGGAGTTGAAAGTTTTCTCTGCCCTTGTTAATGAGGTGGAGTCATAAGAAGACTATACTAGAAATTTGGTGTTAAAACATTACAAAACAAAAATGTTATGAGCCTACATTGATTTCTGAAATGCAGGCTCATAAGTTCGGTGATATTCAATATTTTTACCCCAAATTTTCCACAAAGCAATTTCTTTACAGCACCTCATGAATGTGACAGATGTCATTTTTCAGCTGCTGCCCAGAATGTATTTTTTGCATCCCGAAAATTGATTTCACACAAAAACACCTTTAAGCCAGGAGTTAAATATTTGTCTGCCCATCTTCATGAGGCAGGGTCATAACAAGGCTATGTTGAAAATTTGGTGTAAAAATATTACAAACCAAACACATTTATGAGCCTATGTTACATTTTGCAAATACACACTTGTAACTTTGATAATTTACAATATTTTTACCCCAAATTCCTCAGCTGCAGCCCTATCGGCTCTGGCCAGAACTTGTCCAAGTATAGATTGACTGATTGTGTGTGAACTTGAAGAACAACCAGAACTGAATACTGATGGGTTAAATCTTTTTATGATTAAGGGTCTGACTCTCAAGCTGTAGAATATGATTTTTTTCAAACTCATTTGGTGTGCCCTAGTAATAATAGCTGAACATTTCTGAACCTTATGTGATAATTACTATCGTACTATCTTGATACTGCTTATCATTTTTCAGCTATCACGATTTGATAGGAATACATTTTTTTTTACATTTTCAGTCCTGCTTTTCAAGGTTTGCAACATATCTTGTTACCAGTTCCAAAAAAGACTGTATAAAAGCATTTGACTGTCACCAGCTGACCTCGTAGCTCCTTTGTTTATGTCATCGTAGTCCTTACCGAGACAACAAACTGTGATGTACCAAACATAGCAATCATGAGGTTAGTAGGAGACAGACAGCTACATTTTGAAAGATACAGTGAAATAAGTTTCTCTTCTGGAAAATTAGTCTTCTCTGGACCAGCCTTCATCCAACCCCTTGCTCCTCCTCCTTTACTTGAAAGACACTGATCTGTGGATTCACAACTTACACTTTTTCATGTACAGTATGCTTGAATTATTATGCAACAAGATGGCACTGCAAATGGAATAACTTCCCAGTGATCATAATTCTTTATAAATATTTTGATAAACTAAATGAAACCTGCTCCCGACCATAATCCTCTCTTTACTGAACATCCCATTTTCTTGCTGTTTTCCTCCCTGTGTATGATGCTTTCTCTCCCAGGTCAGGCATTACTATGTTTGATGTTTTGGTTACTGTTAATAGTATTCCTACTGTTTTTGTATTATTTAATGTAATACTGTTAACCTCCAATACCCCTTGCCAATAGGATGCAAGACATGACAATTAGCTACATCACCTCAGTATGCTCTTCCTGGAGAAAAATTTCAAATAAACAAATACAATTTCCTGGACCAATATCAAGAGAAAATAAAGAAAAACTAGAAAACACTGAAGTTAAACATAATTATTATGAATATAATTGTGTTAAGAATGTTATTTTGGCAGCCACATGCTCTTTATACAGAGAATCAAACAACTTAACCTTGGTCTTAGTATTCAGTTCCCATTTGTTTTCAGAGAAATACTGTAATTGCAAATTCAATTAGACCAGGTTATAAACCTTCCTAGGCAACCCTGGCAAAAACACACACCGAGCCATCTGTAGTTTTCCTTACACAACCTTAATTGGAACATTGGATAGTTGATTAATAAATATTGATAAGGGCATAGTACCCAAGACAGATCCCTGTGGGAACCTAAGAGGAACTGGCTTTGGGGCAGAGTGAATGTTATTCTGACTATGAAACTAAAGTCTGTCCAGCAAGTATGCATTAAAACTGGCTCCTGCCTATGAGCTGAGGCTTATTTCTAGCAGTTTGATACATGCATAATACTTTAAGGACACAATCTTTAATAATTACAAGTGCTCTTGCTTTTCAAAATGCTGTACCATTAACCTCAGCCCTGATCTTCATTGTATGCTGTATAGTGTTGTACTGTATTATGATAGATTGTTTTGCAATGTACTATACTTGGAATTCAGCACTTTGATATGTAATTCTGTGATCAGTAATACTGTGTGGAACCTGTATTCTGTGTCATAAGATGTATCTTCATGTATCACTCTCGTAAAAGGAATCTTGTTCCAGTGAACTTATCAGGTCACCAGATAATAACTAAATTAATTAATTAATAAATCAATAAATAACATGTTATGATCCCCTAAATCAAAGGCATTTGGCAAAGCTAAAATGTAGCCCTTAAATATTCTACCTTCTACAATGCCATGGTTAAAAAATTATTAAATTCATGCAGTGCTGTTTTAGAAGTGAAGCCAGACGTAAATCCTGTCTGGAATTGAGACAGCTTGTTATACTTGTTCTGACAGGAGATCAGCTGATTATGCACAGTTTTTCAAAGACCTTAGGAGTAATTAGCAAAGGAGAAATTGGTGGTAGTTGCCTACTTCTAAAGAATCTCTCTTCTTTGAGAAAGAGGTAATAAATATAATAGCCTCCTTCCAAGCCTGAGGAAAGTTGCCAGTAGTTAGTGAAAGATTAAAAAAATCAGTAATTGGTTGTGCTACAATGTCTCCAACAAGTCTTTGTAAACCTGTGTTTCTGCCATCGAGACCACAGGCTTTAGATATGCTCAATATTTTAATGCCTGCATCATCTCCTTTAACTTAAAACCATAAAGTAGAAAATGAGTGGTTCAGTCCCTTTTCTTTCCCTGGAGTATATCATACTGTATATGAGACATGTCAGCCCCTTATTCTAAAGAACTGACTGTTTTCCCCAAAGACTTGTTACAAATAGCAAAACTATCTAGTGGGTTAGTAATCAAATGGCAGTTCATATTTAATTGTAAATCATGAAAGTATTCTAAGCCAATCAGGGGCCAGATTCACAAAAAAATTGCAAAGTGCAGTGCAAAGGTTTGCGCTGCACCTTGCGATTGTGCAGGTTCCAAAAGTTGCTCATCACACTCGGATAGCGTACTGCATTATTTGACTGTGAATAGGGCCAAGACAGGGCAGCGCTAACCCAGGAAAGCCACTGCTAACCCCACTAGTGCTCCCCTGACATCCAGCCAGGAGAATGGCCCTTCAAGGAGTAGTACAGGTGCTCTATTTCCGATTCATGAAAGCAGCTATGTAAATGAGCCCATCAGGCATGCAAGGCACTATGCAGCTATTTGCATGCCATTTATGGGCCCATTTACATAGCATGTGGGTGGCTGGTGGTCTTTGGTGTTCCAGTGCTCCCTCCCCCCACTGATTGCTGCCCAATAACATTACCCTAAGATATCTCTGGTGGTCCATTGGTCCCACCCTGACCTGAAGCCCTGCCCAAAATATTGATAGTATCCCCTGGTTGCTAGTGGTCCTTCCCCCCACCTGGTCACCCACCCACTACATTAATACTGTCTCTTGGTGTCTAGTGTACCCCTACCATCCAGATTCCATACATAGGACATTGAAACAATTCCCTGCTTGTCTAGCACAGCCCCCTCCCTATCCTCTGTCTTGTGACATGAACCCTTACCCTGGTGGTCTAGTGGACCCCCCATGCCCCACCCTTGCAGGTAGTGACCCACCACCCCTCTCCTCCATCTCGAAACCAAGCCAGCGACCAGCACAGTCCTCTTCTCACTACCATGGCTGGCTGTTCACTGAGCCCTCAATGAGCATGTCCTGTGTACTGTGACTGAGAACACTCTCTCCACTGTGATTGAAAACACTCCTGCCACTGTAACCAAGACCATTCCTGCCACTGTAACCCAGACTACTTCTGCCACTGTGACAGAGACATCTCCTACCAGTGTGGCCCAAACCATTTCCTGCCAAGTGACTGAGACCACTCCTGCTACTGTGACTGAAACCACACCTGCCAGTGTAACCATGGCAGTCACCAGTACTGCTATGGGAACACTGTCCGGTCCTACAACTGAGGCCCTAGCAAGTTACACAACTATTTGCACTGCTCATGTATGTGACAGGTAAGATCTTCAAGTCTTTCAGAAAGCTGGGGCACTTGCTCTTTCCGATGACTATCATGCACTTTTTCTTCATGCCAGACTGATTAGTGCAACAAAGGATATCATTCTATAATTTGCCTTTTTTACAAGGGTCAGTTCTTGGTCTCTTGGGACATGCTCAAGATCTGGATAGCCCCTATAGAACAAAACCATCTCATCAGTATTGAATATGTCTTCTGGACAATAGCTGGCAATTAATGAGGGCAGCACATCTTGAACCAGGACTCTGTGACTGCAGAGTTGGCATTCTAGTTTACTCAGTGCTCCCTCTTAAACATTATCTGGTGGTGAGACTTCCATTGAGACAATAACCCATCAGTGAGCTCAAAGGTGACATGTCTGAGTTAAGTTTCAAGCTCCTAGGTTTTTTGTTTCAGCATCAGCCCTGATATCCTGTCCCCCTTAGAAAGTGCTTGCTGGGCATATCTGGGATCCCTTTCACACTTTAATTACTGTTGGTTTGAACAAGAACATTGTAGACAATTGTATGTCTCAGACCAACCATAGCACATGTAATAAAACCTAGACTTAATTGTACTTCAGGTTGCTGCTGTAAGGCGGTGGGGCGTGGGAGGAGGTAGTAGATACTGTATAGGTTTCCTTTGTTGTGAAATTTTTTCATGTCTACCTCCTGTATTGTGGAAAAGCTGTTAATAAAGTTTGAATGAAAAAAAAAGAAAGTGCTTGCTGAAACCAAATCATTAAAGTGTCCTTCACCTCATTATCCTTACCCTCATGCTTGCATATTCTTTGAAGGCTGTCATTTTCTCTCCAATCACAATCTGTTCACAATTCTGACTGATCCTGCCACCTTATCTTTTGGATATGCTGAACTGGGTAGCAACAATGGACAAGGAGGCTTTTGTTTGAAGACCCTCAATAAGTTTTATGTGGCTGGTGAGGGACAGCTCATTTTGTCTGGATGCCATGCTGAGAGATAGAGCTACAGGGAGGTGCTTTTAAATGCTCTGGAATAGTCTACAGCTGTTACTTTTCAGATCCTGTGACTTCTGCAGTGAACGATAAGTGGGTGCTAATGAGAGTAATTGTCAATCAAGGTCAGTCAGTGTGAAGGTGATCAGCGAGAATCATCCTGGCTATACAGAGTTCTATGAATTCAGCATCCCTACTAAACAACAAGAAGGCTCATAGGAAATAATTTCCACTGTATCTGTTCCCTGGCATTCATCTCATTAATTCAAATTAGTGTTGCTCGGCTAGTATCATAGCAATTAGGATACCGCCAAATACCTGACGTTTGGCAGGATGGTGGATCCGGTCAGATAGCAGCATTATCCAACCGTGGCTCTGACCCCCCCCCGATCCAGGTCAGATCCCATGTTATTCAACATCAGATCCCTGGATCCAGCATCAGATAATGCAGGATCCTGGACCTGGGATCCGATCTCTGAATTTTGTCGGATCCCACTCAGATAGTGCCGCTACTTGACGGATTACAGCCGAATCCATGGAGGCACTATCTGAGCAACACTAATTCAAATGTCCCGCCTAACCGTATCTCAATGCAGTGGACTGTACTGTACTTTGTCCACCCTGACTATGACACCTCTTGCTTCTTGGCCTATCTCCAGTACTGTAGAACTTGACAGTGCAGATAAGGAAGAGGATCATTCATCCAGGTCTGAGTACTTTTCACCAGGAGATGAATTGATCACTGATATACAGTCTGAGGAGGCTAACCGAAGCAGTTTTGATGATGAGGCAGAGTATGAGTAGTACCTTAGAGCTATAATATAAAACAAGAAAGTCAGGTGTCAAAAACACCTCAACCTCTCAAAGTCACACTGACAACTGAAAGAAGAATATGACTCCTTCCTCCCCTAAATAAACTTGGCAAGCTACTCATCATAAGATCATACTCTTCAGATCTTTGTCCAGCAGGCTCCATCACAGCCTGAACAGCCAAAAAGAGCAGGTGTAGGGGCACCAATGGTGCCAGGGGAAAACCTGCAGACACAGGTCAAAACAGGAAAGGCTAGTGGGGCCCAAAAGAGTGCTGGTGGTACTGGTGACACTAACTGAATGAATGGTGCCAGGAGCAGTAAGAACATGCTATGGCTGCATTTCACATTACTAAAAGAAGATAACAGAAAGGCAGTATGCACATTGTGCAGTACAACTATCAGCAGACAGAATCTCTGGCAAATTTAACAACCACCTCCTTAATGAACCAGCTAACAGTAAAGCTTCCCCAGGTTTTTAAAGCATAATAGTCTGTGCCTGTGGTTCCATCAAGCCATCACGTGGTGATGATGCAGGCACTGGTGCTGGTGGCAATGTCACAGACTGTTCTTCCTCTGAGAAAAAATGCATTGCTACCACTCCTTCCTCCTCAACACCAAAGAGTCTACACACCCCTAGTACTCCCACCAGGCACCAGTTCCCTTCTTTTTCTGCACCATCTGGCAAGTGTGAAACATCCCCCTATCAACGATCAGTGCCAATAGTGGATGCATTCCAGGCCAGAACCAAGTACCATTCACCCCATCTAACAGCTCAGCATATCACACAGCTCATAGGTGAAATAATGGCATTGGATCTGCTACCCTTTTCACTTGTGAAAGACACTGGCTTTTGGAGACTTGTGCAGCACTTGCAGCCATGGTACAAGATCCTATCATAGTCCACATTTTCACAGATTGTAGTGCCTAAGATACATGATGGTATGAAAATGGCAATTCCCACACTACTCTCAGAGATTGTGGGGGGAGTTTTCCACTGCACATCATACATCTGGTCAAATCTGGACAAAAGCAAATTTACAGTCACAGTCTTTGACTGTACCTCAAAGGCTAAGGAATTTGAATGCCTGGCTCTAAAATTATCACTTTCCATCGAGAAATCACTCCTTATGGCAGCATGCTACCAACCGCCGTCTGGTGGCTGGGCACTTCTGCCACACCTTCAAAACCTTCTTGACTCTGCTAATACTGAGTGTATTCTAATGGGGATTTCAATCTAAATTGGAATGATGACAGCTCTAAGAAATTGAAGGATCTATGTGATGCTAATAGTCTGTTACAAATAGCGACTGCTATAACCAGACCTAACAGAAAAAACCCTGAGTGCAGCACCCTCCTGGACCTTATGCTAGTAAACAAACCTCACACTATCTCGCATGCTGGAGTATGCTTTAATGACATAAGTGACCATTGCGCTACTGCCTGCATCAGACATCCTTCCCAAATAAAATCGGCCTCCAAATTCAAACTGAAAAGATGCCTGAAAAAGTTCTGTCAGTACACTTTCCTGAAAGATCTAAGCAACATTCGTTGGCAGGATTTCTATCTAGCTCCCACCTTTAATGAGACATTTAGCATCTTTCACAGCCTCTTACTGGGGCTAATAGACAAATGCGCCCCACTAAGACTGATCAAATAAAAAAATAAAACTCCTGGCTGGTTCTCTTCCATCCTGAAGAAAGCACTTAGGGATAGGGACTACTGGTGGAAAAAAGCAAGGAAATCTCACCTGGAGGCTGATTGGTTAGCATTCCATACCACTAGGAATGCTTGTACCAAGCTAATTAGGTCAGAAAAGGCTAGGTACTTCCAAAAAGAACTTGAAGACAATAAAAACAACTCTGCCAAATTTTGGAACATCCTCAAAGAAGTCGAAGGTCAGTCCACTGCAAAACCCCTTCCAAACAAAATTGTGTCTGATGGTACCACCTATACGGACAAAGCTGATATACTAGAGAAGTTTAATGATCACTTTGCCACTGCAGGGCTTGCCTTTGACACCTCACCTATCAACAAACTTAGCCCGGCAAGAGACTACACTGTTGACTTCACTGATAACCACAACCATAACCAACCACATCCCACCCCCTTCAGCTTCCTCACAATTACGTTCAAGCAAGTGGAGGACCTCCTCCTTTCTCTGGATACAAAAAAGAGTGTGGGTGCAGATAATATTGAACCTTACTTCCTAAAACTTGGCCATACTTATCTGACCGCCCCCATTACACACTTATTCAACACCTCTCTGATTCAAGGTGAGCTACCTGTCTCATGGAAAATTGCCCACATCCTACCATTATTCAAGACTGGGGATCCAAGTGATCTGAACAATTACTGGCCTATTTCTATACTATCTGTCCTCTCTAAATTACTTGAAAGAATTGTCAACATCCAACTTAGAGAACATTTGGATTCACAAAAGTTGCTAAACCCGGCTCAGTCCGGCTTCAGAGCCAAACACAGTACGGTATCGGCTCTTGCCAAAGTAACTACAGACTGGCAAATGGCCTTGGACTCTAAGAAACATGTATTTGCCCTGTTCCTTGATCTAAGTAAGGCCTTCAATACTGTGGATCATACCATCATGCTTACTGCACTGAGTAACATTGGACTTGATAGTTCTGCCATTAAATGGTTCACCAGCTACCTAACCAATAGGTTACAACAAGTCAAAGCCATAGGGGATCTGTCCCCACAAAAATCCTTGTTACGAGGAGTCCCACAAGGCTCCATCCTGGGCCATATCCTTTTTGCAATATAGATCAATAATCTGGACTTGCAGCTGGGCACAGCCAATGTGCACTTATTCACAGATGATACTGTGTACTATACCACAAAAATATCCTTGGATTTGGCGCATGAGTACTTACAGAAAGACTCTGTCACCCTCCAATGTAACCTTATCACTTATAAGCTCCTCCTTAATGCCAAAAAGACTAAAGCAATGATTCTCTCACCAAAGTCTACTTCTGTATGTCCACATATCACACAGATCCAAACACTCTTAGATGAACCCCTTGAAGTAGTTGATACCTTTAAATACCTAGGGTTCTGGATGGATAACAACCTCAACTTTCTGTGCCACTTAAATGAAACCTCCAAGAAACTAAGACAGCGATTAGGTTTATTCTATTGCATTAAACACTTACTTACATTAGAAGCCAGAATGAGACTAGTACAAACTACATTCCTACCTATACTGGACTACGCTGACTTTCTTTACAGTCATTGCCCATGAATGATGCTAAACAAACTGGACACCCTTTACCACCGGGCTTTAAGATTTATCTTAAATCTACCCCGTGGTACACATCACTGTTATCTATTCCAGGTTTTGGGATGGACCTCACTCTCAACTAGGAGAAAAAGGAATGCTCTCCTCTGGTTCTTTAGAGCATTATCTGATAACCTCCCTACATACATCTCGAACCTCTTCAAATGGGCTAAAGGTTCCTATGGACTGAGAAATTTCTCCATAATTTACTTTCAGATTCCTAGCGTGAAAACAACCATTGGCTCAGCAGCAATCAACTTCTCACTTCTATCACTTTGGAACACTATGCAAGACTCATTAAAATTATCCTCACTTCCAAGCATTTTCACATTCAAAGCTCTATTAATGGATTATCTGAAGGAATCATGCAACTGTTTCAGATGCCTATGACCCCTAAGCCCCAGGTTCCACTCTTAAAGCCAACGCCTAAGTATCTCATCCTCCCCACATTCCTAACAACAGAAACCTAGGACCTACAAGCCTAGTTCCTTTAATCCGAGATAGCCCTGCCTATTCTCTACCTTTTACCTATTCTGGCCTCCCTCTTAGCTGCCTACTCTTTCACCCCAATTTCTACCCTATTCCTTAATATCTCCTTATTTTTTTATCATTTAGGTATGAGCTCTTACTTAGCGGAGACTATATGGGATTGTTGTCTCTTCTCATTCCAGTAAAGTTTATCATTATATATCTTTGCATGTTAATTATGTATGTATAGGTCCATATTGACTGGCACCTTCACAATGTTTTTTTTTTCTGCACCGCTGTCCACCATAATTGTAATCTTATGAAGTGTACTGTATTGTATTAATGCTCAGGAACACCTTCAAAATGAGCTTGCTCAATGATGTTTATGCCTGGTTAAATAAAGTGATTGATTGATTGATCTGGAGCAGTACAAACTTCATGCATGCATGTCTCTCTTTGACTGAATATTGGTGTGTGCAAAAGCCTGTCTTCTGTTGCTGATTTCACCTTCTCTCCCTGTACCATTGGCTCTCCCTTCATATCTCCACAATCTGGAAGTTACACCATGTCCGCTTTTCTAAAATAAGGGCTAATAAGAAAGATGACGTGTTGCTGAGCATCCTGGCATTAATTCAGGACATGCTGCAGCCAGGGACAGTTGGCACAAATCTACATGTTTTGTTTTTTTCATCACAGATAAATGAGCACATTCGGTGAAAGCAGTCAGTGAAGGGAATTTTATCAGTATTTGTTGCTTTGCCTACACCTTGAATCTAGTGGTCACATGTGCACTACATCACAGTTCTGAGGCCAGTAAGACTGTCTGCACAGCACGCTCCATCTGTGCTCATTTTCATCACTCCGTAAAGGCAACTAACTAACTAAGAAAAGTGCAACAGCACCTTGTTCTGTCTCAACATTGTTTGATACAGGATGTGAGTACCAGCTGGAATTCCTCACACCTGATGCTGTCTAGACTGCTACAACAGAAGCACACACTTCATGACATGTCAATAGTGTGTGACATTGTGGAAGTCCTGGTCACCATGAGTGGTCACTGACTGATGCCATGGTGAGAGTACTTGGGCCATTTGAGAGGATCACCTGTGATCTAAATGTGTCCACTGCCACTGAGTCAGGTGATCCCAGCAGTTCTTATCCTAAAGACATCAATGGAAAGAATTGTAGAGGAACACAGGAAAGTGCTAGACAGACAAAACTTTATTTTTATACAGGAAACGTAATTAGGATTTTACAACCCTGTTCACAAGACAGGCCTGTGGGAATCTTCTATATGGGGCAGCTGTGCTCATTGAGCACATGCAAGTTAAACTGGATGCAAGGTTTGTGAAACTGCTTTACAGTTGCAGCCACATTTTTGCAACCATGCTGGGTCCCCAGTTCAAATGTGAGATCCTTCATGTTGCTATGGATAGCCACAGAATGACTCAATTTTGCCAAGAGCTGTGTAATGAATGAGCAGACTGGCTGCATGCAGGAACTGGTGCAGAAACCAGCTGGTGAAAAAGGTCATGATAAAAAAGGAATGCCGTCTGGCAGGTCTGATTCCACTGGTGTAACTGGAAAGAAATACCTGGTAGTGACAGCAGCACTGATGGGAATGAATGGACACTGCTCAGCATATCTGTACCTAAAGAACAATAGAAGAGGACACAGTCACAGATTTGTTTTGCAGAAATATCTGGAAAGGCTATTTTGCAGAGTCTCTTGAGCCATTTCAGGTTGCTCCATTAGGCTACCAGGCACAGAAGATGTATTCATCCCCTCACTTGGCACAACTGGTTTGAGATACATCAGTTGCCCCCCAATGAGTGTGTCATCTGAGGAAATGTTTAGCACGACTAATGATGTCGAGCCTGATCATTCATTGCTAGACCTTGCGTGCATTCAACAGCTTGCTTTCATCAAGCTTAACTTGCTATTACCTGGATACAAATATGAGTTACCCCATGAAATAGAAATAGTCTGCTTTTGCTGTTTTCCTCCATAACGTTAAGATGCACCTTCATTATACTGTACTATAAATACATTCACTTTTTTGAACCAGATATAACTTCTCTTCTTCTTGTTTTACTACATTTCATTATCATGTATATTAGAAACAGCAAGGATGCTCAACAAAAACACAGCTATAATACCCCCGAGGTAAAGTTAAAATCCAGTGGGTGCTTGCTTCATGGTTATTACTTCTGAATGATGAGGTTGTGAAACTGGGTGAACTGCACAGTGCACTCACTACTCCTCTTTTGTATAATGCCTTCAAAAACAACATTCCCCAAATCTTCTTATTTTATTTAAAGATCCTCATAGTTCCAACATTTTGCCAAAAGCGTTTATTTAGGAGACTGTTTTTTTATTTTGTTTTCATCATTTTGCTATCCCTTTCTTACTTGTAATTACTTATCTCACAAATAAAAAAAAATGTGGCTGCTTTTATTGCTCTTTTTAAAATCTTTCATTTCATTTTCTTTTTTCACTTTGCTGCCACCCAGCTTACGCTGTGTGCCATGGCAGTCCCATGAATGGATGACCTACTGTATATGTACATTGCTGCACACCACTGATTCTCTTCATTGAACAGTGTATGTTTTGCTGTTCTGTTGGTCTGATGACCACAAAGCTGGGTTTACAGATTACTGTGACAGTCACTGTATGTATTCCCATTTCATTTCTTTAATGTCCATTCCCCCCCACACCACCACCACCACAAATACATCATCATCATCATCCTTGCAAAGTGTTGCCAGATACGTGTAATCAGAAAGTAATATGTGGTAAAATTCCAGCTCTTGTGTAGCCACCCCATGCTGGCTATACAACATCTGCAGCTGAAGTAAAAAGAGGCTGTAGTCTGCTGTGTTGTCATTCACTGTAAATAAACTTTGTGGTCATGATCCGAATGTTTTGCACTATGGTATGACTTACTGTGATCTGTTGTTGTTGTTGTCATGGACCTTATTTTTGGGATTGCATCCAAATACATCATCAGCTGTTACTTGTTGTATGTTGTATTGCTGGAAACATTCATATACGTGGAGTGTACATTAGGGCCTTGATATTAAAAAATGTTCCTGGAAATGGTGCATGTCTGTGCTCATCCAAGTGAGTGCAGCTCAAGCAACACAGGGACATATTGTGACTACATGTGCTATACCACGTCTCTTACAAATATATCAAGTAATGCATGTTGCTGTAATACAGTGTGCCTTCTAAATACACAGAGAGGTATGGATATCAGGAATTTGAAATGCACCATTGCATCACCGATCTGCTGTGCACAAATTCCTATTATTCATGCATCAGTATGCATGATGATGATGATGATGACCATGATGATGATTGTGAAGCAAAGGCAGGGATGGCACACAGCATGGGGAAAGGCAGTGGGGGTGTCTGGATGGAACGAAGAGGGCTGCTCGGGAAGGGTGGGCGTTTGGGGATGGTAAAAGGCACAGAAATCATTGTGACACTCTGTGAATGTTGTAGGAGGAGGAGGAGGTGGAGGATGATGATGATGATGATGTTGATGGTGGAGCGGTGGAGCTGAGTCAGGTACGGATAGTAAGAGTGAAGTGGGCAATAGGCAGTCATTGAACACGGGGAACAGGAAGGGTGAAGAGGAGTAGGGTGGAGAAGAAAACGGAGGAGCAGGTTTTCAAGGCAGAGGCGGTAGGTACAGGTAAGTGGGACAAGACAGCCCAGAAGGTGCAGGACATAAATGTGATGAAACTAAGCATGAAACATTGTAGGCAAATGGATACAGCGGATGGATTACTCAGGAGTTGGGATACAGATGCAGAGAACAATACTGGTGTGTGTAGGATGAAGAGTGACAGGACACAAGAACAGGGGTGACCATGTACAGTCAGAGAATGTGATACCTTTCACACCCAGATTGTGGTAGGTGTGAGGAGCCTGTTGGGGGGGGTGCCAGAGAATGGGATGAGGAGGGGCATGTACAGAGGGTAAACATGAGGGATGAACAGGGCAGGAAAGGTGGAGGGTAGAGTACTGGTAGTTTGCTACTCTATGAATACAGGTATCTAGTTGCAGGGTCAGGGGGAGTGTAAGATTGTCCTGATCAGAACAAAATGACACCGAGGACTGAGGTTGCACAAAGCAAAACATGACTTCTAGTTGCTTGCAAGGGAATGTGTTGCCACCATGGACATATCATTCCAGATCTGGACAACTGACAGAAATGGAGCTAGTGAACTAAAAATTCATGCAATGCTCCTCGACTTGGCCAGGGTCGTTATGTACATAGGCCATAAACTGTCCTGTTTTGAAATCCTTCCAGTGGCAATGGTTAGCCTGGAAAACAGTAAGATGATTAGGTAGATAAATCAGTGGCTTATGGAGTGGTTTTGTGAAATGTGGTATGGCCTGTTGGTGGACTTGGAGTACACTTTGGAGGCTAAGGGGCTGTACACTAGGGACATGTTCCAACTAAATTTGGGTGGGAAGGAAATTTCAAAGCTCAAACTAGGTGGTTTTCATTACTGACAGGTATAACATTGTTAAGGTGGGTGATCAAAAAAGGGTCAGTGCCACCAGATAGGATGAAACAGCGAGAGGGTGTCCACTCCTTATGGGGATAGGGAGATATGTAAGTAGCTCAATAGGCAGGGTAAATGAGGTGCTAAGCAGAGGGGATGGTTGTGTACAGGACTGTGTCATCTGCAAATAATATCTCAACCTTTCCAGGTACCAGGCCATAGTACTAGCAGTTGATGTAAAGGGAGAAGAGGATAGGTCCCAAAATGTAGCTTCAGGAACGCCTATAGGCAGTACTTGTAGTGGGGAGAATTCCCCTTGAACCTTAATTTGCTGCTTACGATTTGTCAGGTAGCAGCGGACCATCTTCACAGCAGCACAGAAAAGAACAGTGACAGTACGTGAATCAAGGAGTATGGAATGTGGAGTGCAACACTATGCTCAGAAAACACATGTGAGTGAGGGTTGTTGGTTTATCACTGTAATTCAGAAATGGCATCAGTATTGAAGTGGTACAGGAGGTTATGGGGAATGTGGAGGATTTTTTAGTAACCATGCAGATGAATGTGGTGTGAGAGAGTAAAGTTTGTAGTGGTTCACAAACTACCAGCACTGTTGAATGGTCCTGGGGAGATTGTGTCAGATGAACATTGTGGAGCAGTATGACTGGGTGTCGAGGGTCCTGGACTGAGGTAGGCCGCTGGACGTACTTCTTCTGTACTTCAGCAAGGTGTTTTATTCTGTAGTCAACAATGGCCTGCTTTATAATGTGAAGTAAATGGCTGTAGGGAGAAAGTTGTTTAGTTGGTTGGAAAATGGGCTCTCTGACTATATGCAGAAGGTGGTGGTTTGGGGCATAGCCTCATCCACAAGGTTCTTTACTAGTATGGTGACAAAGGGTCAGTGCTGGTGCCAATTGGGTTCACCACCTACATGTCAGACATAAGGAAGGGGATTAGTAATGATATGAATGTCTTTCAAGAGTATTCAAAGCTTGGTTTAGCACTGGTTGAGGAGCAGGGCAGGGTGGGTGTTCTTACAGGATGATCTGGAGGCTTGGTAAAGTTTGTCATGCAAATGGCAAGTAACATTCACTGTGGGGAACTGCAAGGTTGTGCACCTGGGAATCATACATGTCAGCTGGGGTTATACACAGAGCGTAGACAACATACAATTTATGTAGGGTGACAGGGCTCTCTGTGTACTGGTATATGTAGAAATGAACAACTCAGAGACCTGTCAGAGGTTAGCAGAATGAGCAAACAGGATGATTGGATGCATCACCAGGGTTATTACCTACAGAAAAGTACAACTGCTTGGTTATGCAACACCTGTATTACTGTGTTCAGTTTTGCAGACAACATTTAAAGAGGGACTTTACACTCATAGACAGGGTCAAAAGGAGAGCTACACAAAATGATCCTGCATCTGGAGAAAGGACCTATGAGGAGAGTTAGAGGGACATCGACATGTGCACCCTACAGGACAGGATGGACATGGTTTGCATGACAGAGGTGTGTATCTGCATAAAAAGGGATTAATTAGGGGGTCCTAGTTGGGGTGCTCCAAATGAAGGAGGAGGTGGCAATGACACAGAAAGAGTGTAAGCTGTAAGGGTGCAGGCTCAGACAGGAGATGAGGACATCTTATTGCACTGAAATGGAGATGGATCCCTGGAATGCGCTGCCCATGGATGTGGTAGAGGCGCAGACTGTGGACGGGTTTCTGAGCTGATGTGACAGGTGCAAGGGTTACGGTAACTATGATCCGGTCTAATGCAGAACCCAAGGTGGATGGGAGAAGAGCAAAATTTGGCCTCAGTGCGGGTGCTGAAAAGTGAGCTGATTCAAAAGACCATTTGGCCTGTTTTGCTGCCATGTTAATATGTTACTAAATTTGTCATTAATGCATGTGTTTGTCAGTACGGATGCATTTTCATGCATTGTGCCTGACATGGCATCAAAATGCAACTGTCACCCTGCAAATCATGCGTTCCCACTACCAGGTGCTGCACTACTGCACCCTCCACATCCTTCCAAGCGATAGCTGAAATCCTTAGTGGTGCTGTACTTCATCTGTCCACTGACATGACTCACATAGCTGTATGAAACAAATATTTTCCCTTGTGGTGTATTAGTCCCACCCTTCACTCTCGTACCTCACTGCCATATGCAAAGACTATTATTTTCCCTGGTATTGTAGTGTTATCACCCTCCACCCCCGTACCCACCAATTGGCATTGGGCAATACTTTAAAAACTGACTGGTACTGTCCCCCCACACCATGCACACAACCCCAAACACCATAAATAAAGATCTTGATGCCGTGGTGTTCCAGCAGTACCACCACCAACAGAGGACAAGCAGCCAACAGAGTACCACCAGCCTACCAACAACAGTTTTACGGCATGCAGCAAACAAAGTTGTGACTGACTATTGCAGTACAGACTGTTAGACAACGTTCTTGCTGATGATATGGTCAACTGTCATTCTGCATTATGATGCAGAGGTATGCGGCTATGTTTGCTTCAACCCACTGATGATGTTGTGGTGCCTCTTTGGCTCATCGTACTGTGTGGCTGTTGGCACCACTGGGTACCAGCTCATCAAGATCTTTGTTGTAACTGGCTGGTGGATATGGGAATGGAGAGGGTGGTTGCTACTACACTACCATGTCACTTTAAAATATTCAGTACAGCAGCAGGGATAACAATATTATGTTCATACTGCACTGTGACATACATTGGGGGTACAGTACAGTACCACTGCTGATTATTTCTTTGAAATTGTCAATTGGGGGAATGGCACGGGGAGGGGGCAACCAGTGTACTTCAAGTGTTTTTGATGCTTTTATTCACATAGTTCCTTCAACTTCATGAAAATTCATATGTGACGATCGTTGCTTCTTCACGTTGCTAAGTATGTCATGTCAATATTATTCAACCTATATTACAGCACTTTGTATTCCCTTTATCACACTCTTACCTAATCATTAATTGTACTGTTATTTCTTACAGATAGATGTGACATCGCCAGTGTCTCTTCATATATGTGCTGTGCTGCTACAGTACTCATTAGATTCAACAGTGCAGTACAATGGCAAGTGCTGCACCAACTGATGTTCAACAACCCCGTCTGAGTCATCAAGTGACGAGTGTGACAGTGATACTGACAGTGACAGTTGCACCATGGAGGTCCTGAGGGATATCATTACCCTGACTGTTGCTAACGGAATACAGCCATACCAGTTTGAGCCACGGAGACCATCAAATTCCTCACATCCAGAAGTATCCAATGATGATGCATCCACTTCTGAAAATGATGACAGAATCATCTACTTATTGATCATTTAAATGATGGCAGCTGGTGTACCTGGACAGTGTACACTGATGCTTACTGCACGAGAATCGTGTGCTGCAAAGAGGTGCAACATGATCTAGGAGATAAGCTTGACGTGTCTAAACTGCATATCGGAGCACCCCCAGTTTTTGATTGGTTGCCTAGATCCTTTCGTGGTACGTCTAGCGCTGACAACCATCTGTGCCTGCTACAGGCATCCTCACCCACCTGATCCAGCACCCAAAAGGTAAATATAACCATTACGTAAATTACATGCTGCCATTCTGACCATGTTTTATTTTACTTTTTTTTTAACTTATTATTTTTGCTCACTATGCCCTGCCATCCCAGACTCATCTTCAGTGCCTACTACTTACCCCTTTCTCACTCATCCTACCTGGTCCTAAGCTGGTTACCACATGGAGCCATGTCTGTCCCTGAACCTACTTATTCATACAACCCACTTGGATTGCCTTTTGTCTTTGCCATGCATCCATCAATTCCCCTGCTGTTGTTGACGTCACGACCTCCTCTGGAAGGCCTTTGCATGCGTCCACCAACCTCTGTGTGACTACATATTTCATGATATTGGCCCTGAGGTCACCCCCATGTTCATATTGTGTCCCCTAGTTGTTCACCATATTTTTTTTTAAATATGCTACCCTGTTGTACTTTGTTGACTCACATGACAACCGGAATCATATGTTCTTACACTGCTCTGTCCGTACCATCTGTTTCATAAGAATGTAAACCATAATTTTGTAGATGTTGCCTGCATTTGTGGTGGATTTGTATTTTGAAAAGCTTATGTGGTGGATGTTCACAGCACACAGCAAGCATTCATCAATTCCGAATGTTTGCTTGCTGTCATCAGCAGCTGAAGTGCAGGAGGTACACAGATACAGTATAGGAATGGCAGTGATGTACCCAGCTGACTCCAACCCCCCCACCCTGCAGGGATGGACAGGCATTGTGGTGTGCGTTTTGGTCGTCAACCATAACGGTCACAACATTTCACCTCATACTACCCTGCACACACTGACAAGTGTACAGCTGTACCCTTGGGGTGTTTGGGCTTTACACTCCCGTCATTCCATACTGAAATACACTCAAATGGGTGCAGTGTACCACAATAGTGTTAATTCTGTACAAAAACAGTCCAAGGTGCACGTTGATGCCTGTCAGAGGCTGCTTGCTTGCTGGGTGTCTGGGTGTAGTGGCGTGAGCATTACTGTCGAGAAGCCCAAGTCACACCTCTGACACCTGGGGTACGCAGAGGGTGGGAGTGGGTTGACGCAGAGGGTCAAGAGTCAATGAGGGACAGTTTTTATTTTGTTACACATCTTTATTTCTGAAACACGATGGACTTTTGTTACAGTGGGGTGGGCTCCCATCGTGGTGCCTTTAAGTTTTTTTGGGTGTTGACACTTTAGCCGATGGGGATTGGATACCACTGTTGGACATACAGTGTTCTGGGGGGATGGTGCATAAGCAGAGGGTGATTGGGCAACCCCACGCCACAAAATACATGGTGGTTTGTCACGTGTAACCACCGATACAGTCAACGGTGGTGACGTGTAGTCAGTTTGCATACTGGTGATGACACAGCAGTATGCACATTGCCTACACGTTATCAACTCTGATTGTAGCTCTTGTTGGTTTTGAACTGTACACCACTGCATCTGAACTGTTGTCATAGGCAGCTGGGACCAAGCATGGGTTGTGAGAAGTATGAAAACTGGCATGGTGTCACTATGTTTCTGGCACATGCATGCAAGCAAACATAACAATGCGTGGTCAAAAAATAAGGTTAGGTCTAGCAGCACTAGGTGCATCATCACAACAGCATAAACATGCCAAAAAAGAAAAAAGTAGACCACACTAAGAAGATTGTTTGCCAAACTTCATCATAACTTTCATGTGCAAATGAAGACCGTTTACACACTATACTTTACAGCAACACAAACTGTTAAGGGTTCCGCGTTGACAAGAAGAGGACAATTGCATTGCACATTAAAGTCATTACAAAGTTTTGCAAGAAATCTCCCATGTGCGCTTTACTTTTTTGTCTTTCAAGTAGAGGACAATGTTGTGCAGAAAAGGACTTGCTGCCTCAGGGAACTTTAAAACATCACAGTGGCATTGTCACTTTACAGCTGAACAACACCATGTGCAGTAACTCGCCAGCAACCTTTGTTTGGGTATGCAGTCATGTAGGCAGTACTCAGCAGGTGAGTGACAGGATGAAGCATGTGGAGGACTGCTATCCTCTCATTGGGAGGGATCCAGGGGTTCATCGTTGTCCTATGATTGCGTGGCAGTTGCCAGGAAACTGACATGTCTGAGGCTTGGAGGTAGACCTTGGTGCAATGGTGGATGCCCCAGCGAGTTCATTGTGAGACACTGAAAGTATTGTAATACTGCAAAAGAAGTGTGATTCGTATTTCTAAATGATTTCTATTGTCATGTTTACCGTAGGTCCATGCGCTTGTCATTCTATATTCAGTATATGCACTGGGTGCATAATATTCTTGGATGGAAGAATTGTTGCGTTATACCAGCTTGTGTCATTACGTCCATCTGTGTGCAGTGGCCTGAAGCAAGTAGAGAATACAGAGGTTTCCATGACGTAGATGAGGATGATGAAAGTTGGGTGGTCACAGTCATTCCTGAACCAGTTCTAGCATTATACAATTGGTGTTTTACTGACCCATGACTGTTTCCATTGTTACTGTCACAATTGATTTTTTTGCTAAGGTTTACATTTCATTACATGTATGAACTGTTATTGTCACTGACATTATGGAATATCTTTGTTCTACAGGAATCGGTTGGTGTTTCTCAGTAAACTTATGCCATCATGTAATTTGGGTTTGTGAGCAATAGAAAGGTAATGGGATGTTTCAGGTAACACAAAATCAGCTAACTTCACTGTTCTTTATCTTGTCCATGTCAACCACGCATGTGTTGTGTGCGTGTTTTTGAAATGCTCATCAAAATGTCATTATCCACAACCATCCAATCGCCGCCGCTCATGTACTGTCCCCAGTCTACACTGGGTGCCGATGATGAGGGAGCAAATCCCCAAACCCACACCCAGGATAGAACAGCTGTACTTAAGACGCTCAATCCTACCCTCCCCCTGTTCACTCCCTGGTCACCAGCCTTGTTTTAGGTAAGGCATCACTGACTTAGCCATATGCGCCACTGATCAAACCATGTGGGTAAGCCTTTTAAAGGACAGCTGTCTTGATCATGCCCTCCAGCACCAGCCAAGCTTACCCTCCAGTCATGGTCTTCATGCATGTTGCTCTGTTTTTCTCATGATGCACCAAACATTAACGCAGTGTAAGCAACAAGTAGAATGGTAGCCCCCTGCATAATGTTGACATCTGACTAAAAAGTTAACGATGCATCTTGATTCAGTAATTATTTGCTTGTTCAGCACCAACTGGTGTCTGTGGAAATATTTGTGCTGTTGCAGAAGATCAAGAACTGTTGCTGTATGGCAACTTAACACGTTTTATATGTCATGATAATAGCTTTTGTCCGCTTGTCCCCAAATGTGGCCCATGTTACACCTGCAATAACCCACTCCAGGGTGTGTGTTTATTGAGGAGTAATCAACAACCTGTGCGCTGTGAGGACATTCAGCCTGTGTGCTTCTGCATGAGTATGCACCCAAAGTGTTCATTAATCCCCAAGTGATGCACACCCTGTAGTGGGTTACTGATTGCTAGGCCATGTGGTGAAGCATTACTGAAAAGTCACATAATAGTATGGTAATAAAACATATGACATGAACATACATACATGGCTTTTCTTTTAACCATAGGATGAGAATGTAGCGCTTGTAGCAAAACATTGTACTGTCACTGTAAGTGCAGATATATGCCACAGTCAGAGTGAAAAAACATTGTACAAGTACTGAGATCTGTCTCTGAAGCAGCTCACATTTTAATGGGTAGAAAACATTGTAATTGTTCATACGGTAATGCACAGTTTCTATCATTTTGAACAGAATAATAATACATTTTCAACAACTTGTTATGCATAATGTCATGGATCACTCTGTCAAACAAATGTGACAGAAACATTTCAAAGCACATTAAACAACTGTGAAATAACAATTGTTAACAATCACTGACTCTGCTTTTTTATTTACTGTTGAACCAGTGGTTGGGTAAAGGTGCACATCTTTTCTTACATTACTTGTTCAGTGTCACCGGGTGACTCTGTGTATATTGCTTTAGTACTGTAACACTGTCAATGTTAACATCTACAAACTATGGTGCTTCAGGATGAGGGGCGGACTGAAAAGGGTGAGAAGCAGGCAGAATCACTGAATGAATAGTTTTGGTCATTGCTGAGAGAAGAAAAGGGTGTACCGCTACCACCATGGGCTGGGATGGTGGGGACAGGGGGAGAGGAGGCAAAAGATGGAAGAATGTAGGTAAGTGCAGTACTAGAGGGAATGAGGGCAGTGAAGGAAACAAAGCACAAGGGATGGATGGCATCCACTACATGTTGCTCAGGGACATGGTGGAGGTGTTGGCGTAGCGACTGGCAGATCTGTATGCACCTTGTTGGACTCGGGTGTGTGACACTAGACTGAAGGATGGCACATGCACTACCATTACACAAGAGCGGACCAAGGGATGAACATGGTAATTATCATTCAGTAAGTCTCACCTCCATAGTGTGCAAACTCAGGGACACAATACTAAAGGAAAGACTGGTGTCATGCCTGGAGGATAAAGGGCTACAGGATGTGAGGCAGGATGGGTTTGTTTGAGGGAAGTCTTGTGAAACCAACCTGAAACACTCGTATGACTGGGTGACAGGTGAGCTGGATAAGGGTCATGCTGTGGATGTTCTTTACTTGCACTTCTGCAAGGCCTTTGATTCTGTGCCTCATGGATGGCTTAGGGGTGAAGCAAAGTGCTGTAGGGCTACGGGCAAAAATTATTAATTGGATTACAAGTGTGGTCAGTGGAAGGCTGCAACTGGTGGTGGTGAGAGGAGAGCTGTCAACACCAAGGCCAGTGACTAGTGTGGTGCCACAGGGATCTGTGTTGGGACCAGCATTGCTTTTGCTTTTCATATCACCCCATTTCACATGTGGTGGTGATTAATGTAAGTCTTTTTGCTGAGGACAGCAAAATTGCATCAGTGGTGAATGGAGAGGAGGGACGGAAGCAATTGCAGGGTGTTCTAAGCAACCCAGTGCAGTGGTCAGAGAGGTGGCAGCTGTGGTTGATTAAAAAGAATTGTGAGGTAATGCACTCTGCAGTGAAGAACCAAAGGAGAGAATACTGGCTTAGAAGGGGTTAAGGTTGGGATCACTGAGGAAGAGAAGGACATAGGGGTACTGATAACAGGAACCATGGACAACAATGCACAATGCAGGACAACGGCTGCAAAAGGAAATGAAATACTGTGGTTTAGAGTGAGGGGGGTTTCAGCCAGATGAAGATAGGTGATCTTGCACCACTACAGGTAGCTGGTAAGGCCGCACTTAAAGTATTGTCCCCGTCAACAAAAAGTAAATAAATAAATAAACTGTGTTCAGTTTTGGAGGGCATACCTAATAAGTATCATCAGCAAACTGGAGGGGGTGCCGAAGATGGCCACAAACATGATATATCTCATGGAAGGGGCAGAGTCTGACAGCAGGCCGAGACAACGGAATATGTACACCCTGAAGAATGGAAGGGATAGGGGTGACATGACAGAGACAGTCAAGTATGTGAGGGTAATCAATAAGAATGGGCCAGATGAGGTCTTTAAGTTAAGTAAAGGGCAGGTCACCAGGAGCCATGTGACTAAGGTGATACAACCTGTCCGATCCAGTCACAGGGTTATGTGACTTGTGCTTGTAAGCCATGTCTGCACCAAAGGAATGGCATAAGGCAGCCGTGAGGACACCATGATATCTGCGGGGGCCTGCAGATGTCAAAATAGTGGAGCGCCACATTGCTGACGCATTGACAGCATGCATTGCCACACAAGTCTTGTGTGAGCATGAACAGTGATTCAGTATGAGTCACTCTGTGGCTTACTTACAAGTATGCGCCAACTTTGGCATGACACGTACTGGGAACAGGTTGTTGGTGGACAGCAGTATTACTACCATCCTCATTTCACTGTGTTTCAATCACAGATCTGCAAAGTGGTGTTGCTTTTTGGGTATACCAGGATAACTTCAAGGCCACCATTTGGTGAGCAGCTGTTCTGCTGATCATTGCTACTTTAGGATACAATGTGATCAAAGCAATATCATGTAGCTCTGCAACACTTATCTCGACAGATGTAGGTTGCACAGTTGCGCAATGCTGTATTTTTGGTACCGTGTAAGTATGTATACTTCTTTACCCAACTGTCTACAGTTCTTCTCACAATTACCATCTGATCGACACCAGCATCACACATAGTGACATGCCATGGTACTACAGAACAGCAAACAGTTGATCAGATATGTGTTTCCATGAGTTTTCATTGCTTTCACCATCAAAACATCACAAGCCACAACAGTCCTTTGTCAGAATTGTATGTGACTGAAGACAGAGTCAGGATACCTAGCAAGATTGACGTTCACCAAACTGATAATGAAATGTAACATTTTGTGCAATAGAATGAACATACACGTATGTACAATATTAATTGGCATATATTTGAATTTGAGATTTTCATGCCACACACACACACTTCAGTACATCAATGTGTATTATTGCTGGTTTGAAAAACAGGAATAATGACACTGAAGCAATTCTTCCTTCTGCAGACATGGCACTGGAGCAATGTTCTTTGGTAGTTCTGGTTTCTCTGCAATGGGCAAGTCATGTAGTTCTCCAATCTTTAATCTGATGACATCATTCAGCATGGTGTCCAGAAAGTCATACTTTTTGCACTCACACAGGACAGGTAATCCATTGCTTCGTAACCTTAGAAAACACAACTTCATGCCTCTCACTTCCTTTATTCGGACCGACAGAGCATTTTGTCACTGCTCTGTTACAATTTGCTGTGTAGTCTAGCATGGCAAGTTGAGTTCTGGCCAGCATGCCATCATATGAGAAGTGCTGCTGCTTTGAACAGTACTTGTTTAACAGGGAGTGAAATACTTCCAGCTGCCCAGTATGGCAGAACTCGGTGACCTTCCCAATAACCTTCAGCAAATGGGTATCCATCACGATACCTTTAAGTGCTTCATATGCAGGGGTTCCCTTCTGCAGCCAGCATGTTTCCTTTTCAGTTTCCTCATCTAGGGTTCCATGCTCGCAAGCCTGAAACACCAATCTGACCACCCAAGTATGTGTTTTTGTGGTGTGCTGTAGGACGGACACCCATTTTTCGTGCAATACTGCTGCATTACCTTTGCAAGTCGAACACCACCAAACGTGGTTTACTATTGACCTTGTCCATGATAGCAGATCCTGGCAGTGATGCTATTTATCCTTTGCCAATTTCTTAATAATCAACTTGGCAACATGCCAGACATCGTATTGATGTGATATGCCAGGAAAAACAACACCTTTTGACGTCAACGCAGCAATTTGTGCATGTCTGTCTGTCGCAATTGTGTCAATTTTAACACCGGCATCAGTGATCTTCATGACTGCTCTTTCAAACCTCTCCTTTTCCATACAATTTGAATTTGGCCCCTCAGTTACCTCGATCAACTCAGACTGAAGAATGTGGTTATTGGACATATTCATCACAGTGTACGTACAGTACTTGGCGTTGTGACCTGGGGAGTCACAATGACCATCACCAATGACTGTCAAGGCACGCCCACTGACCAGTGCTATGTTTCTTGCTCTCTGTGTAAACCATGAGAAATGTATTATGGGGAACAGGGACCAACGTTGTATGTGGTGGTATTGAGACTCTGACATGAATGGCACGTGCATGCACTAGAAGAACTCTGCTATATGAGTAAAAGTGTTTCCTGTGAACAAAACAGCATAACTAAATAGCAGATTTCCCGTACTCATTTTGTCAATGAGTGGGTGGGATCTCCAGGTGAATGAGTGTAACTTACCACACGTAAACTCTGCAACAAACATTGTGCCTCTGATGTACGATTTAGTAATCATCAGTGGCATTCTACAAATGTGGCACACTATCATTTCAAACAGCAGAAACAATTGTGTCTTGAACACTAATAACTTTTGCTGTGTTGCGAGACTGCTGTCAGATGTGTGTTCGTGATGACAGTCTTCATCTTCCGAAGTCATAGTTGTGTTGATGTCACTGTCTGGCAAGAAAAGGGAGACAACATAATCAGTTGTAATGGTGATGTCAGATGTCAGTATGGACATGTCTGTGGTCTCATCAGTTTCAGTAATACTGGTTTTCTTCACAGGTGTTGATGTTGACATAGGTGGCTTGGAAAATGTTGGCTCAATGACAGTGGAACATGAGTACCTATGATCTTTAAATACACTTTTAGAAGATTCAGGCCACTGGCAGGCAAAGTCACATGTTGTAGGCTGACATTGAATTCCCACAGTTGATGTTTCACAGCTGCGATTTATGGTGGTGCTGTATTGCAGTGATGTGTACTGACACAGTTCCGTAATGGCAGCATTTGATTCTTGAACTGTGTACATCTCAATACTTGTAGTGGTTCCCACATGAACAGGTGTTACTGAGTTATCCATGTCAGTATTGTCATGGGTTGTTGAATCTGTACATCTAACCTGTTGAAGTAATACACGTGTGTTCATTATGGAATGTTACAATGTGTTTCGTACATCATTGCAAATGGAACACAGAACATGTACTTTTCTTACCCTGAAGCATTTCATACTGGTGTGGCCACAACTCATGGTTGCTTGTCGGTTGAACACAGATGGTATTGCCTCTGGTTTCAGTTTTTATTTATTTATGACTTTCTTGACTGGGTATCTTCACTGATCATGGTGACCTTTTTCAAGCACGAACAATACACATAAGGCAGCATGGAGTACAAACATCAAAATCAGTAACATAAAAGCAGGTCATACATACTGAGCAGTCACAGTTGTTACATTTGGCAAAACATTGTGGCAGTACTTGAGGCACAAAAAATAACTAACGAAACTAAGGGTCATGGTAGCACAGTTTCAGTATGTAACAGCAACAGGAGCAACAGTGGATTAATGTCAAATATCTATGTGAGAATCAATGAAACTACAGTACACGGTCAAAGCAGGGTTGCACTGTGAAGTACCTATGTGTATTTTACAGTGCACAGTGCTGCGTGGAGAAAGGCGACGGCAGGAAGAAGTGGCAGTCACTGTTGTATGGTACTAATACATTTGTCATGCTGAATAAGGAGTTACAGGAGTACATGGGACCACAGTACTCCAGCATTGCTAGCAGGTTTCCCTGGATGATGGCATGGCGAGTCTCAGGAGTGAGGTATTGCTGGTTTGTGTAGGCAGCACCTATTTTGTGGTGAAATGTAAGAACCAGGGAGTTTATGTGCTCTGTAAAGGAAAGAGAGGGGTGAAACACAACTCCAACATATTTCAAGCGTGTCCCATACTGTAGGCCATGGCCACCAGAGGACGTGATGATTAGGGGTTGGTTACATTTGCATTTCATAAGGAATGGCTTTTGCAAGTACCTTGCTTAGGAGATGGAGGATACAGATAGGGTGATAGTTGTCTGCAGATTGTGGGTCTCCGGCTTAATGAATCGGAATAGGAATAACCATCGCTCTACAGCTGTAATAGTGGGAGCCAATGGGGCATGATGGAGTAGGGGAGGGAGGGAGGAGATTGAGGTCATGTATAGGATTCTGGGGGGGGTGGGCGATTTGTCAGCTGAAGCAGCAGCCTGGGAGGCAGAGGCTCTGTATGGGACATACCTGATGCTTGTTTCCAGGGGTATGGTGGCAGCAGGCTCATAGGCACTGAGAGGCGCAGAGTGATTTACAGGCATGCGGGACGCAAAACGCGGATGGCGGGAGGTAGACCAGTGGCATACACAGATGCCTGATGCTTGTTTACAGGAGGCTGGTAGCAGCCTGCAATTTGGCTCTTGCCTGAATCCCACATAGTGGTGTTAGTGGCCACAGTGGGTAGTATTGCATGGTGGCACAGAATCTACTGTGTCATTCTGTTTGTGGGTCATACTGGCTGGTGGTACTTGCTACCATGGCTTACAATGCCTGGTGGAATACTATCCCCTGAGTCAGATTGGCAGCATGAACTTGATCCCCAGGATCAGAGTGAACCCCGGTAGTGGCTAGCATGCTGCTTTTGAGTGCTTTTGGCTAGGACTGCCTTATGGTACATGATACCTTGGCTCACAATGCCTGCTGCAAGTGTACCCGGGTCACATTGACAATGTCAAGTTGCTAGCCAGGGTCAGAGTGACACCCAAGAGAGTCTTCCCTGTGTCACACATAGTGGTGTTAGTGGCCACAGTGGGTAGTAGTGCATGGTGGCACAGAATCTACTGTGTCATTCTGCTTGTGGGTCATACTGGCTGGTGGTACTTGCTACCATGGTTCACAATGCCTGCTGGAATACTGTACCCTGAGTCAGATTGGCAGCATGAACTTGTTCCCCAGGGTACATAGTCCTGTGGCTCACAGTGCCTGCTGCAAGTGTACCCGGGTCACATTGACAGTGTCAAGTTGCTAGCCAGGGTCAGAGTGACACCCACGAGAGTCTTCCCTGTGTCACACATAGTGGTGTTAGTGGCCACAGTGGGTAGTAATGCATGGTGGCATAGAATCTACTGTGTCATTCTGCTTGTGGGTCATACTGGCTGGTGATACTTGCTACCATGGCTTAAAATGCCTGCTGGAATACTGTACCCTGAGTCAGATTGGCAGCATGAACTTGTTCCCAGGGGTACATGATCCCATCGCTCACAGTGCCTGCTGCAAGTGTACCTGGGTCACATTGACAGTGTCAAGTTGCTAGCCAGGGTCAGAGTGACACCCACGACAGTCTTCCCTGTGTCACACATAGTGGTGTTAGTGGCCAGGGTCAGAGTGACACCGACTGCCACCTGTTACTGGCTAGCATTTATCATGGCGTCTGCAGTTATTGGGTGAACTGGGAGATGATGCCCACCAATACAGCATCCACTACGTGACATTGCGTACTGCTACTTGGTACCCTGAGTCAGACTTTGTTGTGTCACTTGACACACAGGTTCATACTTTAAGCCCATAATTGATAACCTCTGTCCCTATGCATGAGGGATCACACTTAACTGTGTCACAGTTACAGCATGAAGTGACTCCCCATGGTCATATGAACTGTTTGCCATTGTGTCTGCACAAAGATGTTTTTCAAGACATTGTATGTGCGGACAGTGGGAACATAGAAGCAAAATAGTACTGCTACTGAATGACAGCAAAAAACGACACCATTAAAAGGAGTGACATGACAGTACAAGGGTAACATCACATTGCAGACAATTTGTACGTTTTCACAGCACACGTCCACTATTATAGGCTGCGGGGGGGGGAGTGGAAAATCGTGTGTGTGGATAAAATTACATGAATAAGTGGTCAACTGACATAGTGTGCACTACTACTGCCTAGCATAAATAGTGTCACAGGGCACTCCGTTACTGAACAGATACGATGATACAATGCCACTGTACAATGGGAATCATAACAGCCTCTGTGTATAGAAATTCATTGTAAGTACTCAGGTTCTCATTAGGGACAGATCGGCAACAAAAGGGGAGGGCGACTTCAAAGCAACACTAGCAATCTATATGAAAATCAGTGTAAAGGAAAATTCACAGAAATGAATGTAACATTCATTACTGAGCAGTCATAACTTCAATATATATACCTGTATTGAAGAAATCTGCTGCTGTAAAATGGTCTCAGCACACCACATTGTGCTCCTTTGGCTTGAAGGTGTCAGCAGTAATATCAGGACGATTCAGTGCAATGATCTACTGAGTTCTGAAGGGATCAATGCTGGGGAAATGATGGTAGCTGACTTTATGCAGTAATTTTGCTTTCCCTGAAGTATATGAACAGCCATTTGCCATACGGGTAGGCATGCTTACTATTGGGTCAAAAACAGAATAAGTTCAATTATTACCAGTACTTGTGATCGCTACCCAGGGATTTAAAAAATAAAACCAGGGAAGACAAAAGATATTCAGTGAAGCACTTATTAAGTACAAGTACTGTGGTCAGTAATAAATCAACAGGCAAGTGACTGGAAATGCGGGACTGTATGAGCGGGAGATACAAAGGCGTGACAGGAGCGTCATGTAAGCGTGCACCTCAGTGCGCAAATTGGGTGCACGCTCATTACACAGGAGTGAGCAAAACTGTGTCTTTTGGTGCGGCTGAGGGTGGAAAATGGCAAAGAAACATCGCAACAGCACTTCGGGGCATATTGAACATTTCACTAAAAAAGCAGGAAAAGGTCAGTACAATTTCAAATTCGACTTAGCGACTATGCAGAACAATGCAAACTGCATTAAACAGCACATTGACTGCATTTTTGGACAGCCTTCCTTTAAGCCAAGCCACTATTTATTACTAGAAGTGAAGTAAAAATGATTCAGGTACAAACATTAAAATGCTGAATAAACTTTTTGAAAGCTTAGTTACTGTCATAATGTATTTTTTTAAACACTGGAAATGTTTTACTTTGCTGACTGTCTAAGCTTCTCCTCTGAAAACTTCCACACTACCCATCACAAGTGTCATTTTGCTGCCTCCAGTGATTCAAACATTAGAGAACCATTAGAACAATTCTCAGTTCAGCTAAACACAATACATTAAGTGATATTTTAAATTATTCTGTTGTAGCTTGGTCTTCAGCCTGTTATATTCCTTCCTTTTTTGCTTGAGCACCATAGTAATATCAGAATATTTTTGGGGAAGTACCTGGGAGAATAAGGCCCTTTATGCATTGAATAGGTTGTACCACAGTAAAGAGGGCACTATGGTACTGAAAACCAGATTTGAGAAATACATAGGTGAAGAACTTAATTTAAACTGATGGAGGCAGTAGGGGTCACAGCACCCTTAGTCATCTAGTCATCTGGTGGAGGAGGTCAAATTGCCTCCCCTCAATCCAGGAAGAAGGATGGGAGTTTAGATGAAAAATGGAGGGTTGAGGTTAGGCGGGTGGGATTGGGAGCATGAGGGCCAAACAGATCATGGGGAGGGGACTTGAGTCATGGTGGAAGGTAGTGTCTCTGAATGCAAGGAGCCTAGGGAACAAATGGCTGAGTTGCAATCACTGACATCTGCGGTAGAGGTGGACATGGCAGCCGTCACAGAGAAATAGGGCCACACCCATTAACTGTAAGCTGTTTAAGAGGGATGGGGTGGAAGAGGAGTGGTGGTGTCACACTATGTGAGGAAAGGAATAGCATATACTAAGAAGGAGGAGGTGAATGCAAGGACAGAGGTGTTGTGGTTACAGGTACAATCCACAAAAGCTAGAAAACTTAGAATAGGAGTGGTGTACAGGCCACCAAACCAGGAAGATGAATTAGACAAGGAACTGGGGTCCAAATTTGTGGAGATGATCAGTGGGGAGAGGTAGTGATTATGGGGGACTTCATTCTGCCTGGGGCAGATTGGAAGATCCCAGCTACCACTTGTACCAGGACTCAGGTGCTACTGGAGGCATTACAGAGTGGGTTCCTGACACAATATGTCCAGAAGCCCACCAGAGAGACAGCCATACTGGACCTGATCCTGTCTAATGGTGCACATGTCTAAGAAATAAATGTGGAGGAACTGCTTGCAGGAAGTTACCACCACACTGTGTGGTTCAACCTAGACATGGGCAGGGAGAGAAATAAGACAGAAATAAGGGTTCTTGACTCCGGTAGGGCAAGCCATAGTAGGATGGCAGACATTCTGGGAGGGCACTTTGCTGTTATCTGGAAGGGGATAAATGTGGACAAGAAATGGGCCATAATCAAGAAGGGAATGCTGGCAGCCACTAACGTGTGCAAACTCAAGAGCTAAAAATCCAAAGCCACAAAACCCAGCTGATATGATAGGGAAGTAGACCATGTGGTAAAGGACAAAAGGTCAGCCTTCAGGATGTAAAAGCACACCCAGAAGCAGGGGGTCAGAGAGGAGTACTGTACCAAGGCAAGGGAGGTGGGCAGAGCAGTCCAGTTGGCCAAGGCCAAGAGACAGCTGCAACTGGTAAAGGGGGTGAAAACAGAGGAGAAGGTTTTCTTCCAGTATAACAGGGAGAAGAGGGATTGGAAGGATGAAGAAGTCAGTTTGATTGGCGAAGGTGGCTGATGGAACAAAGTGAGGAGAAAGCAGAAGTACCTAACAAGTACTTGTACTTCGGTTCAGTCTTTCTTTACTAAGGAGAAAGATGGGCCAGTACCTCAAGGGAGGAAGGGGTGAGGGGCTGAGTGGTGAAACAGATGAGGAAATTAAGGCTGACAGAGTGAGTAAGGGCTTGAAGGCTCTGAAGGTAGATAAATACCTGGACTGGATGGCATACATCTGAAGATGGTGAAGGAGATGGTGGATGTGCTGGCAGGTCTTCTGATGGACTTGTTTAATATCTCACTTGGGTCGGGGAAAGAACCCCTGGAGTGGGGGACAGCACATGCATTATTACTCCACAAAAGCAAACTGAGGGACAATCCTGCTAACTACAGACTGTTCAGTCAGACATTGATAGTGGGGAAACTCCATGGAAACCATACTAAAAGACAGACTGGTAAGCTGTCTGGAAGAAATGGGCTCCTGGACAAGAGGGAGAGTGGGTTTATGTCAGGGAGGTCCTGCCAGACTAACCTGATTGATTGAATTGATTGGGTAACAATGACAGTGAACAAGGGCTAAGCAGTGACTGTCCTTATATCTGGATTTCAGTAAGGCCTTTGATTCTGTTCTCCACAAGAAATCAATTTGGAATCTGGAGGACCTGGGGGTAGGGGGAAACTATTTATGTGTGTTAACAACTGGCTGCTGGACAGAAGTCAAATGAAGGAAGTCAGGGGGGAGTTCTAGGAGTCTAGGCCAGTCTATAGTGGGGTCCCACAGGGCTCGGTGCTCCATCTGGTGTTGTTTACCATCTTCAACAGTGATATTGCAGGTGACAGAAAGGGTAAAATATGCCTGTCTGTGAACAACACAAAGCTATTTTATGTGGGAGAATAGACACACAAGAGGGGATACAGGACCTCAGGGATGACCAGGCTAAGCTTGAGAAATGGTCAGGTAGTTGGCAACTGGGATTCATTGCCAAAAAGTATACAGTAATGCACTTGTGGGTGAATAACTTGGAGAACAAACATTAGCTGGGCAGTGTGCAAGTTGCCAGGTCAGAGGAAGAAAAGGAATTGGGAGTGATCATCACAAGTAACCTAAAGCACTCAGCACACTGCAAGATAGCAGCAGCCAAAGTGAATCAAATGCTGTGTTGCTTAGCAAGGGGTAAAACCAGCAGGAAAGCAGCAGTCATTCAGCCACTGCACAGATCCCTAGAATGGCCACACCTAGAGTACAGTGTGCAGTATTTGTGCCCTTTCCTAAAGGACATTAACCTACTGGAAATGGTCTGCAGCAGGGCAAGCAAGATGATCCAGGGACAGGAAGGCAGAACATAGTAGGAAAGACTCAGAGATCTCAACATGTACTCCCTTAAGGATAGAAGGAAGAGGGGGTGGCATGACTGAAATCTTGAACTACCTTAAGGGTTTCAACAGGGTGAGCTCTGAGGATCTTTTCAACCTTAGTGGGAACAGGACCACTTGGACACTGCCTCAGTCTGGTGGTGGGAAATTCAAGAGAAAAATGAGGTACCACTTTTTTTAGCTAACTGGAATGATTTGCCAGAAGAAATAGTCTCCCTGAAGACAGTGGACAGCTTCAAGAGAGGCTGGGATAGAGAAAAGAGAAATGTTGCATGTAGGGGAGAGGGAGTTGAAGGGAGGGAGAGAGGATGGGGAGGGAGGAGTAGATAATGGGGAGGGGGACAGATCCCTCGGTAGACACTGAGGGGTCTGCAAGCTCGAATGGACTTGATAGACCACAATGTTTTTTTCTGCTGGATCTATCATATTTTCATATGTTCATAATAAAGACAAACAAAAAAATAACTGCTAATGAAACTATAAGGCAAGGTAAGGCAATTTTATTTTTAAGTGCCCTATTCCAAGGGCTCTGGGTGCTATACACAATAAACACAGAATAAACCAGGAAAATATTATAACATAATAAATAGTAATGAATTAAATAAATAAGAAATAAATGAATACTGGAGAGAAAGATAGATAGATAGATAGATAGATAGATAGATAGATAGATAGATAGACAGACAGACAGATAGATAGAAAGATAGACAGACAGACAGACAGAAAGAACAGATAGATAGATAGATAGATAGATAGATAGATTCATTAAACAGTGACAAAAGCCAAAAATGTTATCCCCTTCTTAAAAGGCTTGACTGAGAGGGAATTCTAAGATGCAGAAAATGTGATATTCTGGCTAAGGCTGCCACCAAGAAAGTTCTATACCCTGACTGCTTTAACTGGGATCTTATGGTGGCCAACAGAAACTCCTCAATGGAGCAGAGCAAGTAACCAGGAGCATACCTTTCCAAAAAACTTTAAAATAGCTGTGATCCAAACATGCAGGGATTTGTGCATTAACAATGAGATATTGAAGGTTATGCACCACCCGATCATCAGTCAGTGCAAATATTGGAGCATAGGGGTGATGTGTTCTGAAAAGGATGACTCAAGTATCAGCCTGGCCACAGATGTTTGCACTAGCTATAGGTGATGCTACACCCCTCCAGATAGCTCTAGGTAAAAAGTGTTGCAATGGTTGAGTCTAGAGGTCACAAATGCATGTACCAGAATTGCCAGGTCCTCTTGTGCCAGATAGGGTTTAATCTGGGAGAGATTTCAAAGATGGTAAAATCTGTTGTAGACAATGAATGACACATGATGTTCAAACATCAGATGACAGCCCACAATGTCTCTCATATTTTTCACCCCATGCACAGCAGACAGTGCTTTGCTATTTAAGGAAGGGAACCCTATGATGAAGTTCTGGTTTGCTAAACAAGGAGAACCTGATTCTATCAGTAACAACTCCATTTTGGCAGGACTGAAACACAGAGAGCTGGAGGCCATCCAGGCAACAATTTCTTTAAGGGATTGCTCCAGCACAAAGACTGCACCTTGCCTGTCAGATGTTAAGGATAGGTGCAGCCGAATACCATCTGCACTGCAGTGAAAACTCATGCTGTATCTTTAATTTGACCCTGTCCAGAGGCAAAAACTATACAGTGAAAAGCAGGGGGACAGAACTGACCCCCTGAGGAACTCCACAGCTAGCCCCAGCAGATTGCAACTTCAAAGTTCATCCATATCCCACTGCATTCTGTTGGACAGGTATGAGTTAAAGTTTTGCAAGGCTGTTCTGGTAAGCCCCTCATATTTCTCAAGGTGCTTCACCAAAACTCCATGATCCACAGTGTCAAATGTTGGTGAGAGATCATGAAGAATGACAGTATAGCACTTCCCTCCCCTATCTCTCCAAAGGTGAAGGTCACTGAGCACAGTCTCTGTCCTGTGGCAAGGCCTGAAACCAAACTGAAATGGCGCATAGATGCTAATCATTTTGAGATAGGCTTCAAGTTGTAACACCACTGCCTTCTTGAGAACTTTGCCCCAAAAAGGGCATATTCAGGTGAAGCATATACTTGGCCAGAACATATGAATCTGAAGATGACTTTTTGAGTAGAGGCTTCACCACAGCTTTTTTAAGGGCTGCAGGAAGAAACCACTCCTCAAGAAAACACAAGACAATCCTGGCAGTTACCATACCCAGAGTCTCAGGACAGCCAACCAATAGCATTGTGGATCTTGGGTCAGATTCACAGCAGGCGGGGCACAGCCCAGAAACCACCTTAAGCCCTCTTCCTGAGAAACATGTGACTTGTGTCCCCAGATATTTATATAGTGCAAGCTGTTGCAAAAACCAGCAACAGGGGTTGACAAATCTTAAAATTAAGTACTTGTCCATGGACAAGAGGCTGTACTAAAACTAGTAGCTCCACTGTTCAAGTTAGTAGAAAGGAACTATTTCTGTAATTTTGTGTTCCAGGAGTTCAGAAATGAGCCTGATGTAATGGAGGAGAACCTGGCAAAAAAGTAGAACCAGAAATCATCAGGACACAGGACTCAGGGTAGCAGCATCAGTCAGAATAGTGAGGAGAAGCAGCAGCAGCAGCAGCAAATGCATTAGTGACACTGATGGCAGGTACATTATCATCATCACCATGAACACTGAGTATGAGTGGTAGCAGCAGTAACATGACCCTGAACATGGCATGTATCAGGACCAGATGGGAGCTAGTGATTAATAGCTGTATCAGGACCCAAACTGACTTATGCAGGACCTCCAACGGCTATGTGTAGAAGTGAATGGAGAGTATTGTCAGCCATTCTTGCTCTTACTTGGGTTTTAATGACATTTTGAATAGAAAATATTTTCAAATATTTCAGTAGATGCACTCCTAGCTAGTAGTATATCAATGAGGTCAAGGTTGTGAACGAGCTGGGCTGGTCTCTCTCTCTCAATGATCTAGATAAAGACTTGCTGATATGGCTTATCAATTGCAGATTTTAGTATTCTTTTAACTCAGCATACTCCATGTTTATACTGTCCTGCTGCTCTTCACTGAAAAAGTCATGAAAGTATTATAACACATTAGTCAATTCGCTGGAACCAAGTCTTGCAAGTTTTTTCTGAGCAGTTCAAATTGCTTGAAAGCTAGACAATGAGAAATCTTGAATTCTGTGGTCTACATTGTATACAGTATGTAATTGCTGAATCTACCAAACTCTGCAGTTAAGCGTGAGTTGTAGAATGTAATTCTGCACAATTGCCTTTGAAGGTGAGAGGAATGATATTGACCTCATTGCCTCACTTTGAAATTATATAGTCCATACATTTCTCTTCATGTTTGTATTGATTTAGAAAGGCTGTCATGAATTTTCTCGGCTTTGCTTTCAGATTCATTAAGTAGATAAGGCAGGTGTTGATGAGTTGGGGGACTTCCAATATTAGTAAGTTATCCTTTTGAAATTCAAGTGAGATATTTTTCAGTATCAGCAAGAAATCTTGGAGTTTAAAGACAGACTGTACAAGCTGTATATTATGGACATCTCTTAACAGTGCCTTTGCTTTGGCACCATTAACATCAGCAATGTTAGAATGCTAAAAACACGTTCCAAATGCGTAGCTACTGTGGGCCAGTTGACTTGGACACCATTACTTATTTATTCAAATTTTGGAGAATACCTTTGAACACAAGTGCTCTTTTACAAAAGTTCTACATCAATGAAAGAGATTACAAAGTAACATAACAAATACAATAAGTGAGATCCACTGGAATGAAGTCAAACAAGTACACATATAGTCAAACAAGTGCAAGAAAAAATACTGCAATCAGTTGCATGCAATTTTACAATACAACAGGTACACAGAATCAGTGTAGAACAAGCATAGTAATGGTACATGACCTTTAGAGCCAGACTCTGACAAAGTTCAGAGAGTATACTGGGAGGGACTTTAGTTAGGATGATTAACAGTTACTGTTGCATGGAACTGTTAGGGTTGCTCCTAGCACTCTCTTAAACTGGTCATTGTCCAGGACTACAACAAGGTATTTAAAGGTTTCTATAAACTGATCATGTTTTACTTGAAAGACATCAAACTCACTTGATTACATTAAAATATGCCTGATCTGTGTCAATGACATGTGATATTTCTTGAAATTCTTTCAGTTTCTTGTGACTGTAATAGTAACATTTAAAGATACATTTAAGAGTGATTTCTACTTTACAAAAAAAGGATTTTTCCATGACATCAAAACTGCCAACTCTAGTTTATGGGCTACACAGTAAATAGCTATTACACATAACACATGCTCTCCTACTTTTGCTATACTTCCACCTCCATGACCCATCATAACAATGGCACCATCAAAGTTTGTTGAAATGAGACCTTGCTCACAGTTGGTCACATCCTTAAGGTCAGAGAGAGAGAGAGAGAGAGAGAGACAGATCAGTAGATTCCAATGCAGTGCCTATTGCATTAAACATACCTTCTGCATGAGAATCTTCTAGAAGTACATATTTAATCAAAATTGTTCTAATATTATTTTTTTTTGTATGTACCTTCCTCAAAATGGGGAAAACAATCTTCCATTCAATTACACACTCATCAGTACTGTCATCTACAAGAACAGTAAAATATTTTTTTAACTGTATGAATTGGGATTTCAGTCATAACAGCTGACATTGCACTGTGGAAGTCTCTCACTCTCTTGTCATTTGTATAATTGCTACCATGTTTAATTGCATTTGTTTCCTTCAATTCAAAAAGCTACTCCATATCAGATAAAGGACACATAATTTTTTTTGCGATGGAATATGCATTCTTAAATGTTGTCTCATTTTGTTTTTTTGTGGATTGCTCCATTTGAGAAAAAACGTTATATAATGCTGTTTTACTAATGTAAAAGTTAACTGCATGTCTGCCACTGTCATGGCTATTCTGGGTGTCTCACACTGGATTTCTCATGGGCATGAACTGACTCAATTATGAAATTATTTGAACCTGAGGTAAAGACACTTGCTTTTAAGAATAAGCAGGTATTGTAGGACTAGGATATTTTTCACATAATGTGCAAGCATTTTTTATCATCTCTTAACCAGGTGAACTGTGTTAACCAGTGTGGATGAAAAATTCTGGCAGTTTTCACTTGATGATATTTCTTGTCTTTGCTTTATTGTCATTTGTCAATGTGGTCTCCTCTAAAACTTGTTACCTATTAAATAGCTGTGATGATTATGACGCTGCTCAACACTGCTGTTTCTGATAGCTAGTGGTCTGTCATTCTCAATTGTTTTAAAAATTGCTCCGGCCTCTTCACAGGATTCATCTGCTGTTGTGTCTACTATTACAGATTCAGAACCAGTATTTTAAATCTTTTCTTGATGGTTGGGCTTTGAAAAGATGCTTTGGGCCAGATATTCAAAAGTTTTGCACTGGAACTAATGGGGTTTGCACCAGCACTATCTGGGCTTGCAGCCTATTTTTTTTTGGGGGGGGGTATATGCAGAGACCCCTGTAGCATGCGCTAAACCCGTTAGTGTCCAGGCACTAATATAATGTTGTGCCCATAGAAATGGGGGTCATCTCCTGCATGAGGGTGCAGTGGCATGCTCAAAGGTTTGCAATGGTGGTAAACAGCACCCAAAGTGGTGCTATTTACTGCTATCAAAACCCATGACTTAACTGGGTGCTAAGCTTGTGCCTCTACCCCACCGATGGTGGGAAGGCTGTACTGTAGCCACCCACACCTGATTGCCCATCACAGCAAGGTTGCAAGCCCAGGCAGCCTGGGGCAACCCTGCACCCAAACACCTGTCCTATGTGAGTGGACCCTGTCTCTGGTGTCTTGCGGCACCCCCTGTCACAAATGTACTCTGCAGGTCAGGCCCTCTGCTCCAACAGTGCCAAACCTTGAAGTGCAATATGTGAACAGGAGACAAACAGGGTAACACTTCTGTCTGTTTTGGGTCCAAAACATCTACTAGCCTCAAGTCTTGAGGTAAAATATGAACCCTTTTAGCTAGTACACCCAGTTAACAGGATCAAATATGACACCCTCTTTGGGGAAATGCAATGCGATACTTAATCCAGTGGCACCCAGCCTGATTCACAATTTCCCCCTTTTTGAACTCAGTTGAGACCCAGGTATATTCTTACCTTTTGTGCAAAATGGTAACACTTTAAGCCCTTAACAGTTTTGTCAGAATTATCAAATACTGTCCCAGCATTCACATGGAAAACAATGAGAAAATACTCAAGCAGGATTAAGGAAACCAAAATGTTCACTGAAATTAAAAAATAGTAAATACATACAAAACACTGAACCTATATACATTAATACTTACAGTCAAAAGAAAAGGGAAATTATCAAATGCATGTAACTGAATTTCTAACTACCCTAGATTTCAAGTAATAAATAGGTGGCTGATTTTATCTAAAGTGTTGTGAGAGTGTCTTGTCAGGAGTCCCACTTCAAAACCAAAAGCAAAATGCCAAATGCCCAGTTTTCTTCCAGCTGGCTGATAATATGTTGTTACAGACTCCTCCTCCCTGATGACACCTCTCACAGATGCTGGATGTGAGGTCACTCAAACCTGGGTACTGCATTAATTTATCCATCACGTGCCTTAGCCCACTGCTCAAATGTTCAAATTAAAAAAACATATATATATGTAATAGATATACCACTCTGAGGTGTGCGGTCACGCTCTGATATACGCACGAGGTCGCAAGGCTGAGTGCGCTAATCGCCTACATGTGTGTATATCAGAGCACGACCGCACACCCTCAGAGTGGTTTATCTATCTTATAAAATGTCAAAATTGTTTTGGGGGTAAAAGTGCAGGTGTGCGGTCGCGCTCTGATATACGCACGGTCATGTGATGGTGTTTGTCCAGTGCGGTTGCTGTTGCTGACCATGATTGTCTCAAACATTTTATAAATATACAGTATATATCTTCTTCTTAGTTAGTGAGGCCTTATGCCAGGGCAGAATTACCCCTTTGATGTCTTCAGAAACTTCCTGAGAAACTGTGTTCACCTAGTTGTGAAATCTAACAGGTATCAGTTAAAAAGCTGCCTCTTCCTCAGAGGTCATAGAATGCATACTTTGTCCTGGATTTCAAAGTAAATGAATGGCTTACAATGTGTAATAACCTGACCTTTGAAGGAAGTTCTTAATTAAAGTTTCCACGGAGTCATTTTTACTATAGCCAGCTGTTTCAACAAGCCAGGGCATTTGGGGTCAAAAGGTCAAGGCCCCTTTAAAAGCTAGTCTTTCCCATGGGCCTGCTGTCATACTTCCCCCAGCAGACATTCACAGAACATACATTTATATCGCAAATATGATACAATATAATAACAAGCAGATGCCATCTGTCACACCCCTCCCTCCTATACTGAATTTGGGGGGATCTATTCCTAGGCATGGGATGAGGTCCCCAAATTTATTTCACTGCTCAAACAGACAAGATAGCACATCTGCATTTTCATTTGCTGCCCCAGCCCTGTGTGAGACAATCATGTTGTACCCCTGCAAGGCAAGGCTTCATCTTAAAAGCCTATCATTTGTTTTACCCATCTGTGCCGGCTAACTCAGAGGGTTGTGATCTGTTTGTCCCCTGAAGTGCCACCTGTATTGGTATGGCTCTGACTTTTTTAGTACCCACACCATTGCAAGGCATTCATTCTCCACCGTAGAATAAGCCTGCTCCCTGGGAAGTAACTTCTTACTGAGGTACACTATTGGGTGATTTTTCCCTTGGTTAGACATTTGACTAAGCACTGCCCGAATACCCACATCTGAGGCATCAGTCTGGACTACAAAGGGTTTACTATAGTGTGGACTGGCTAATACAGGAGCACTGCACAGCATCTCCTTTAGGAGTGTAAAGGCTTGCTCACAAGCTGGTTCCCAGATAATCCTTTTAGGCATCCTTTTCTTTAACAGGCCAGATAGGGGAGTGGCCAGGGTACTGTAGTTTGGTACACATTTCTTATGGCACCCTGTGGTCCCTAGAAAACTCTGAACCTGCTTCTGGGTTTCAGATCTGGGCCATGTCTTGATTGCCTCAATTTTTGCTTGATTAGGACGGAGCTGTCCCTGGCCAACTACATGCCCGAGATATGTCACCTCAGCCATGGCCACCTGGCACTTTTCAGATTTTACAGTGAGCCTGGCCCTCTGTATCCTGCCCAGCACTTTTCTAAGATGGGCCAGGTGTTCCTCCCAGCTGGTAGTGAAGATGGCAATGTCATCCAGGTACACCACGGTGTACTCTTCAGCACCGTTTAATACCTGGTTCACCAACATTTGGAAGGTGGCAGGGGCATTCTTCATTCCAAAAGGCATTACATTAAACTCAAATAATCCTATCGGAGTGATGAAGGCCGACCTCTCCCTAGCTCTGGCAGTTAACTCTACCTGCCAATATTCTTTCATCAGGTCAATAGTGGTAAGATATGTCGCCCCTCCCAACTTATCCAGTAGTTCATCCATCTGTGGCATTGGGTGGCTGTCTGACTTTGTGACTGCACTGAGTCCATGATAGTCCACACAAAAATAAGTAGAGTCATCTGGCTTGGGAACAAGAACTACGGGTGAGGCCCATGGGCTGTGGGATTTCTGGCTTACCCCTAAATCCAGCATTTCCTCCACCTCCCTTCTAATGTCCTTTTGGATGGCCTCTGACACTCAATATGCTGTTCGCCATCTGGGCACTTGCATCCCCTTCTCCATATCATGCATGGCTAAGGGGGTTAGTCCAGGCTTGGCATTAAACAATGGGACAAAGTCTGCTAAAACCTCCCTTACTTCCTGGATCTGGTTCAGAGACAACTGGGGTGACATTTTACTTGCCTCCACAGAGGACTCCTGCTTGCTTTCTTCCAGCAAGTCCAGAAGGAGTCTCCTTCATCTGCCCCCTCCCCAGGACTACACACTGCAAAGACCATGTCAGCCCTATTTGCATATGGCTTCATCATGTTGACACGGTACATTCTTTGGGTATGTCTCCTCTCAGGCAATTCTATAATGTAATTTACTCTGATTACTTTGTACGGTCCTGCTCACTCGGCCTGCAGCTTATCTTTCCAGACCAGGATTAGGACCATGACCTCCTGACCCACAGTGTATGAGCGAGCAGTGGCTCTGCGATCATACCATACCTTTTGTTTTTTCTGAGCAGCTGCCAGGTTGCTCTGGGCTGTTTCCATAAGCCCCTTCAGCTTGTCCCTAAACTTAAGGACATAATCCACTATGGGAGTTCCCTGGGTGGTGTGCTTGCTTTCCCTGCCCTCCTTGATCAAGTCTAGGGGCCCACATATCCTGCGTCCATATAAGATCTTGAAGGAGGAAAACCTTGTTGACTCTTGGGGCACCTTCCTGTATGCAAACAACAGGTGGGGAAGGTATTTCTGTCAGTCCCTCCCATGCTGTTCAGCAAATGCTTGGCACATCATTTTAAGGGTACCATTGAATCTTTCCACAAGCCCATTGGCTTGTGAGTGATAAGGTGTCGTGCATCTCTCCACCACCCCACACTTCTCCCACAAACATTTCATCAGGTCCGACATGAAGGAACCCCCTTGATTGGTGATAACCTCCTGCGGGAACCCAACATGGGAGAAAAACTCTAGCAAGGCATCTGCCACTTTGTCTGTCCTCAGTGAGGATAGGGTGACTACCTATGGGTACTGGGTGGCATAATCCACCATTGTTAGGATAAACCTCTTCCCAGAGGAGCTGGGGATATTCAAAGGCCCTACAATATCCATTCCTACCCTCTGAAATGGCTCCTCCACTATGGGCAAGGGTATTAGGGTGGCTTGGGTTTTCCTACCCACCTTCCCTATTTCTTGGCACTGGTGACAAGATCTGCAATACTCCTTCACCTGCTGGGTGAAGTTGGGCCAATAGAAATTCTGGACCAATCACTGCATGGTGCGTGCGATTTCCAGCTGGCCAGACATGGGAATATCATGAGTGATTTTAAGCAACTGCTCACGGCACCCCTGGGGAATGACAAGCAACCTGCCCATCACCCCTCCCTCTGTCTTTATATCCTGTGTATATGGCACTCCATTGTCCCAATAAACTATGTTTCCCATCACCTCCCAGTGCTCCATCAGAGTCTGCCCAAGCCCTCAGCTTCTCTAAACTAGGGTCATTTTTCTGAGCAGCTGCAAAATCTTTACACATTCCCAAGGCATCAGACAGGTCCCCTCAAGTTTCTAAACTAGGGTCCCTAGCTCTAGCATCAGAGCATTAGGGATCACTGCCATCCCTAACCCTCTTACTATTGGCTACCCCTCTTTCCTCAGAGTAACCCTCTGTAGCTGTTCTGTAAACTGCTACCTGGGGAATTTCTACCCCCTTTAATTGTTCTCCATATCAGGAGACACAGGCTGGGGAACCAGCCTTCCAGTGTTTTCCACAGGGGCTTCTATGGGGTGCAGGGAACTACAATTTACCTTTGCTGCTTGTCTGTGGGTAACTGCACACACCATCCCCTTTTTGAGATTGTTCCTGATAATCACATCCAGGTCAAGGTTTTCTGCCATGGCAACATTTTGCACAGTCTCTCCTGCCTCACTCCAGTCCAGGAGAACACTAGCAAGTGGCAGCGTTTTCTCCTCCCCAGTGAATCCCTGTACAGTAGTGAACTGTTTGGGTACAAGCTGTTCAGACTCAACCAAATCCCCTTTTACCATAGTCAGGTATGACCCTGTGTCCCTTAACCCATGGGTATATACCCCATTCACAGTAACCGGGTGTATGTGCTCCCTCATGTTTACTGGCATGCTTTCAGGGATACACAGAAAAACACTTCTTTCCCAGCACCACTTTGTGTGCCCTGTGCTTTTTTAACACACTGTCTTGCAAGATGTCCAGATTGCTTGCAAACCCAACATTAATTTCTTTTATCAGGCAAATCTTTCCTTTGTAACCTGGTGCTGCCTGGTTTCAGTGGATGCAGGGAGGGTTTTAGCTGCCTTGAGGGCATGCTTTTCCCTTTGTGTGCTGCCCTGCCTGCCCCACTCCCTCTCAGAGCAGGCCTGCTCCTGGCATAGCAGTCCGAGAGCTCAGCAGCCTCCTGCACTGTTTTTGGATCTCAGTCCTCTAGCCAGGTTTTCAGCTCTGCTGGGCAAGCCCACAAAAACTGCTCTAAAAGTACAACACTCTCAATTTTCTCCACAGAGTTTGCTTGTATCCCTTCATACCAATGTTTTAAAAACTGACGTTGTTTAGTGGCTAGATCCTTGTAGCTCATGTCAGGGCTTCTCCTGCACTTACAGAATTTAACTCTGTATGCCTGTGCTGTTAAATCATATTTCTTTAACAAAACAGCTTTAAGTTTGCCATAATCATTACTGTCCTGATTTTCCATTTGACCCAATGTGTCATGAGCTTTTCCGGCAAGCAGCGGGGATAGCTGGAAGCTCCAGGACTCTCTGAGAACTTTTGCCTGAATACATACTTTTTCAAATGAATTTAAAAATGCATCCATATCTTCCCCCTCTTTAAATTCAGCTATCAATTTAGAATTGAATTTGTAACCCAGTCCTGGAATTCCTGGTTCACCCATGCCACTTATCTTCTCTTGCGCTGGTCTTTGGAGTTGTAGCTTCTCCTGTTCAAATTTCCTCTGGTGCTCTCACTCCTCTCACTCAGCCTCTCTCTGATGCTGTTGATATTTTTCCTTGGTCACATGCTGCTCTTGCTTCTCCTCTCTCTCTCTCTCTCCATCTCATTCTTTCTCTGTTCAAGCTCCCTTCGCTGCTGGGCTTTGAACCTTTTCTATTCAAACTCCAGCTCCATTCTCTGCAACTCCATCTGTAGCCTGATCCCTTCGGGCTCCAGCATGGTGGCGACCTTCCCCTGCTGCAGTGGCTCTCGACTTACACTGGTCCTGCTGTCTTCCTCCCTGGGTCTGGACACTGTATTGGACCCTGGCCCTCCATGCTCAAGATTTGGTCCTTTCCAGTCACCGACTGTGACTTGAGGTCTTGGGCATCGGCTGCCACAAGATCCTCCATGGGGTGCTTTTTGGCTCACCCCTCATGCGGGACTCCTCTCTCTCTTGGCACAACTGCCTCAGGTAGTCTGCAGTGTACTTGCTGTAGTTCAAAGCCATCTTCTTCCTTAAACTATGGCTACACTAGCTTACACCCAAACAAAAATAAAACAGGTAGGGAACTTAGACTGTAAGCAGAATGATATATTTCTTTACTTTTTAAATTACTGCCATATTTTGTGTGTTAGCTTTTGCAGTTATCAGCCTGGCACACTGGACTGTTAATGCTCATGTTACGAAGTACTTTCAAATCTCACCACTGACAACCAGATCTATCACAAATGCACTCTGCAGGCCAGGCCCTCTTCTCCTACAGTGCCAAACCTTGAGGTGCAATATATGAATAAGAGACAAACAGGGTAAAATATAAACCTTTTTTGCTAGCACGCCCAGTTAACAGGATCAAATATCACACCCTCTTTGGGGAAATGCACTGCAATACTTAATCCAGTGGCACCCACCCTGATTTATGATTTCCACCTTTTTGGACTCATTTGAAACCCAGGTATGTGTCTTATCTTTTGTGAAAAATGGTAACACTTTAAGCCCTTAACAGTTTTGTCAGAATTATCAAATACTGTCCCAGCATTCACATGCAAAAAAAAAAAAAAATGAGAAAAGACTCAAGCAGGATTAAGGAAACCAAAAAGTTTACTGATATTAAAAATAGTAAATACATACAAAACACTGAACCTATATACATTAATACTTACAGTCAAAAGAAAAGGGAAATTATCAAATACCTGTAACTGAATTTCTAACTACCCTAAGTTTCAAGTAATAAATAGGAGGCTGAATTTACCTAAAGTGCTATGAGAGTGTCTTGTCAGGAGTCCCACTTCAAAACCAAAGGCAAAATGCCAAATGCCCAGTTTTCTTCCAGCTGGCTGATAATATGTTGTTACAGACTCCTCCTCCCTGATGACACATCTCACAGATGCTGGCTGTGAGGTCACTCAAACCTATGTACTGCATTAATTTATCCATCACATGGCTCAGTCCACTACTCAAACATTCCAATAATAAAAAAAAAATATATATATATATATATATAAATAATTTTCTTAATTAGTGAGGCGAGGCCTTATGCCAGGGTAGAATTACTCCATTGATGTTTTCAGAAACTTCCTGAGAAACTGTGTTCACCTAGCTGTGAAATCTAACAGGTATCAGTTAAAAAGCTGCCTCTTCTTCAGAGGTTATAAAATGCATACCTTGTCCCTGGATTTCAAAGTAAATGAATGGTTTACAATGTGTGATAACCTGGCCTTTGAAGGAAGTTCTTAATTACAGTTTCCACTGGGTCATTTTTACTATAGCCAGCTGTTTCAGTAAACCAGGGCCTTTGGGGTCAAATGGGCCTGCTGCCATACTTTCCCCAGCAGACAGTCACAGAACGTGCATTTATATCACAAATATGATAAAATATAGTAACAAGCAGATGCTATCTGTCACACACCCCAACCCCCTAAACACCTGTCCCCTGTAATGGAAATATCCCTGGTGTCAAGTGGCACCCCTCAAATGCCCATTCCATAATATGAGAAGTGGTCCAAAAGAGTTTGCACTCTAAGCCAATAGCAAAGAACCAAAGCTGATGCAAGAATTTCAAAAGTAAAATACTTTTAATGGTTCACAGCACTGAGCTGGTGCCTAGCCCCAGTGCTTCTGCCAATAGCCTTCATCAGGGGGTTGCATAATATGAGAAGGTATCCCTGGTGGCCAATGGCACCCCCACCCTAAACACCCTTCCCCTGTAATGGAAATATCCCTGGTGTCAAGTGGCACCCCCCCAAACACCCATACCATATTCAGTAACTTTCGCTGGTGCCTAGCAGCAGCCTACCACCACCAGATCACTGCTCCTATGATAATGCAGCTCTCCCTGGTATCTAGTGACACCGTCTCCCACCTGGTCACCCAGCCCATGTTCTGTATACTATGAATGGTGTCTGATAGCACCCCCATCCCAACCCCCCAACTTCTCATAAACAGACTGGGAAACATTGATGGTCCAGCGGCTCTCCTCCCACCCTGCCCATTCCTAATATGCCACCCATCCACTCCCCCTTATCAGGGTCTCTGGGGATGTTCATGGAATCCCAATATGATGACCAGCACAGCTCTTCTTTCACCTCCTTGGCTGACTGCCATATGCGCTGACAGTGAGTGCATGTACAGTATACCACAGATAGTTGCTGTATATGGGATGGGTGTTCAGGAGATGGGAGGTTCCACTAGACACCAGGGATGATGTGTTAGGTGCCCGGAGGATTGGTACTAAAGGACCACTGCTCAGCATGCAAATTAGCCCATAATGGGCTTGAAAATGGCCCCTTAGTGCCTTGCATGTCAAATAGACTCATTTGCATGGTGTGGCTGGAAATAACCAACATGGCTCCAGCCACTATTTGGTACCAGGGTGCTATTCCCTCTGGTCTGGACACAGCCCAGGTCCATGTCTGGGCAGTACCATTGACATGGGCTGATATTTAGTTGGATAGTGCCAGTCTGCTATTTGACTGAATATGGCATCCTTTAAGGTCGAGCACAGGCACAAGCATGGTGCAAACCTTTGCACCATGCTTGCACTTGTTTTTGAATATTTGGCCCCTTATGTTTTATTCCAGATGAAGAAAAGAAGGGGAAGGCCAAAGGGAAAAAAGAGTAGTGTGCTTATTTGTCTTCATATTGTCTTTGTTAAATTGTACAGTATGTCACGTGAAAAAGTAATATTTTGAGAAGCAATAGAGACAGTGTATACAGATACTCTGCTCTACCAGATGAAATGTAGTTTAATTTTCTTCTACTTGTACAAATAAAGTAAAGTCTATTTTTAATCTGACTGTAGTGTTTTGTTGTCTTGATGAGAATTTTTTATAATTACTGGTGACCCCCTTATCACACTATTCTCAAAACTTTCTTTCATTAGCAGTGTCACTCATTTGTACCATGCCATGTGATTGCCTCTCTTGCTGTGTGTGGATGGGCCGAACACTTGAAAAACATGGCGGCTCTATTTCTGAGGACCCATGCTAATCACCCAGACTTAGAGTTTCCCTCTAACCCTCCTCACATGTAAGCTATTATTTGTTTTACTATTTATTTGGTTGATTCTGCCTTTAAAACAAAACAATCTATCTGATTAATCCTGCTGTTGTTATGCTTCAGTCGTGGCTACAGGAGACTGCAAGCTTGATTAGGAAAGGATCACAGTGAGTAATTTCCCTCACTGTGGTTCCTGTGGTGCTTCCACAGTGCAACTAAAAAAAAATAATGTCTGAAATGGAGAGTGAGACAGAGAAACAGCTGGTGTGTGTGTGTGTGTGTGTGTGTGTGTGTGTGTGTGTGCACACGTGCCTGTGTGTGTGTCTCTCTCTCTCACTGACAGAACTACTTTTTGAGAGGAACTGCTTACTCAGTTGAATGCTTATGCTTTCTGACAAAAAAAATCCCTGTACCAGCAATTATAAAAAATAATGTCTATGCAACTTTGATATTAAGGATATTTTTTGCACACTCTTGGTGTGTAATGACCTCATAAATCTCTTGAGCTTTGCTCTTGAGGTTTATAGGTCATCACACACCTTGGGTGTATAAAACAAATCCATAACACACAGTTACAAAGCCATTATTCTCTATATAACACCACACAGCTACTACACACAAATACATTAACAACCAGCTGGTAGTGTGACAGTGACTGTGTGCTGTGGCTAATAAAAGTTGACTTGATCATGTCAGGTTGTCTGGAGAATAGGATATTTTTTTCAAAATTTCATGTACTGACACGTGGAATAGATTGCCACAGGAGGCAGTGGGGGGAAGCACAATGGAGGTTTTAAACATGCATGGGACAGGCATAAGGGGTCTTAGAGGTGGGAAGGTAGGGTGAAAGTAGTGTAGGGCTTTTGGGCAGACTGGATGGGCCTGGTGGTCCTTATCTGGTGACACTATTTGTGTTTCTGTGTAACTTAGTACTACAACTAGGACTAGTTAAGGTACTGCTGATGTTCTGAACAATACTTTATTACTTAATACCACAGTAGACTTGACAGCAACAGATCCAGTCCAATTCAGCTTATTTTTATTTTAAATAGTGGCACTGTTCTTAGCCTGTGTAATTCAATAAATGAAAGAGGGGAAAGTTTAATGTCTTGTTTCTTTCACAATATTCGAGCCAGCTATGTCAGACAGTACAGCCCATTAGTATAGAAAGTGCAGAGCTGTGAACTTGTAAAATTTATTTGTGTAGGGTGTGACTTTGCTCACTCAGTGTTGCACTTTATTATCCTTTGTAGAGGAGAGCTGCAGCAACTTTAACAGAATCACAGGTCAACATGACCAGCCCCTCCCATTTCTCTAACACTTAAAACTGAGTCCCTTATTTATCTCAGCAACAGTTGCCACTGCAAATTGCTATAGTTTATTACTTCTCTTGTGCTGCTTGACTCCTTTAATTGTTAAAACTACAAGCCTATGATTAGTGAGAAATTTATTTTCCAGCCACCCAACGCAATCAATCAGTCAATCAAACATTATTTAACCAGGTGTAAACACCGTTGAGCAAGCTCATTTTCAAGGTGGCCCTGGACATTAATACAGAAAACATACAAAGGAAGGGTTGACAAGCCAGGGGCAAATTACATGTGCAGGATTGTACAGGTCTATACATAGGTACATATATACACTAACATAGGTAACATAATTGCAGAGTCATAACTAGTAGTCCTAAACATACATGGGTGATACAGTTACAGTGTCATAACTAGGAGGCTTGAGAGTTAAAATTAGAACTTAATTATACATCAATGTAAGGCAGCTATTATCATATAAGAAGGAAGGAAGAAGAAAGAGGGGAATGTATAAGAATCAGGGGGGTGGGAGAAGGGGACAGGGGGAAGAGGTGAGAAACTAGTAAGTGCTAGTGGCCCACTACTGAGTCTGTCTGTTCTCCTACATCTCCTTGATGAGAAACAGCTCTGTCTGACTATTTGTAGCACACATAAAAATATTTAATTAGTTTGCTTTCTCTGGCTTTTGCCTGAGCTGCCACTCTGTTAGCTTATCAATGGCTGTCCCACCCTTGTCTAAGTCTGGGCAAAATAATTGCTCACAGGCGTGACTGTACTCTTTCAGGTGTGTGCTTTCCTTTGGTTATTATTACTACTGTTATGAATCTGGGCAATTAATTGCCACCAAGTGCTATATAGATTTCAGTGCTGCACTTCAAGCTCAGCTGTGAGCCTGTGTATGACTTTGTGCTGACACTTAACTGCCACATTCATTACTCATGCTCCATATTTTCTCCCTACATTTTTTAAAAACCTTTTTTTATAATCATTTTATTTCTTCAATGGTGGCACTGGCTAGATACTGGGTATTTAATATAACTAGAGTGATACTAGCAAGACAAGCACACTATTTAACAGGTTGGTCCCTACCCTGATGACCCACTTTAGTTCCCCATCTTACTCAGAAGAAGGTCATAATGTCGCAGACAAAACCGCACAAACTCACAATGGTGCAGGCATAACAGCGTGCACTCTAACAGTGTCGGGACAAAATCCTGACCAAAACAACAAGAGTGAATGCTGGTGTTACAATGTGAAAAGATCACACTTTAGGTTCTTTGCATGGTATGCTGAACAAAGAAAGTAACAACAAGTAGAAGTAATAAAAAAGGGGTTATTGCAATACTCACACCATAACAAGTGAAGCAAAACAATCACAAGGGAGCCAATTTCCCACAATTCCTTGAGTATGGTGTCTTTCTCTCTGAGGAGCTGGTGTGCATACAATTATATATGACTGAGAACAGTACAGTTACAAATATGATAAACATACAGCATTGGATAAGGCATGTAAATAAGATGGCTCTCTTGGGCAATTACATAGGAAATAAGGAAGAATCTCTGAACAAAGGAAACTCATATTCAGCAAAAATAGGTGTTATCTGTTCTTATTTTCAGACAGTCTGACAATGTTTGCAACGTAATCATAAAAGCACACAATGCATCACAATAGTGGAAAACTACAGAATATGAGTGATTATGAGTATAGCAGAATATACACAGAAACTAGAAACAGTATATGTGGGTAAATGCATTACAGACAAATATGAGCATAGCAAATATAATAAAGAACACTAATATAAGTAATAAAACAAGATAAAACATTGTAAGACTGTGGTAAGGCACTAATACATGTAAGCGTATAAGGTTATGATTACATGTGGGCCAGTTGTGGGCATATAACCCAGGCATAACACTCCCCTCCTTGTTGCCATGCTCAAAGGGCAACACAACAAAAAGAAGATGGTTAGGTGTAAAAATGGTACATCTAAATGTGTCAACAAGCCTGAGGTGCAAGCTCTGTAAAAGAACCACAGCCATGTTAGATGCTGGATAAAAGTACACCTTAGGCAGCAAAGGGTTAGTAGTGGATGAGTTAAAACAAGATATAAATTACTATCAAGCTGTAAAAAATTGATTGCAACATCTGCACATAAAAACTCATAACGTAAATTAATTACATTTCTATAGCATACAGACAGGGAAACTGTGAAAGTAGACCTATACAGGAAGTGACACGGGGCAATCACAGATGGTCAGATCATAAAATACAAATCAAGTGACTACCAAACAGTGTGGTTCATTATAAACTCAACTACAGAGTCAAGCCATACAAAAGTGAGGGTACTGGACTTCAGGAGGGCTAACTTTGGCAAGATAGGAGAGTGCCTTAGAAAAGCACTAGCAAATAGGCTAGAAGGAGGGGTGGAGCAACAATCGGGAAACATCAAAACTGTCATCACAGAGGCAACAAGCCTTTGTGTGAAGCAAATAAACAAATCAAAATGCAGGAAAAAAACACTATGGTTCTCAAAAGAGGTGGCGGGGAAGGTCAGGGAGAAAAAGATAACATTCAGGAAGTACAAGGAAACACAGAAGGAGGAGGACAGACAGCTGTACCAGTTAAGGCAGAAGGAAGCAGGGAGGGAAGTCAGAATAGCAAAGGCCCAAACTGAGGAAAAGATAGCCAACTCGGTTAAGAAGGGGGATAAAATCTTTTGTAGGTACATCAGGGAGCATAGAAAGACAAAGTGAGGGATAGTGAGGCTGAATAGAATGGATGGTGGGTAGGCAGAGAGGGACAGTGAAAAAGCAGGGATACTGAATGAATATTTCTGCTCAGTATTCACAAAAGAGGAGGAGGGGAGGTGCCTAATCTAATTAACAGAAGCACTCTGGATAGGGGGTTTGATCCCAGTCCTTTCACAGAAGAAAGGGTTCTGAAAGAACTCCTAAAACTGAAGGTGGACAAAGCAATGGGGCCTGATAGAATTCACCCCAGAATTCTAAAAGAATTAAGGGAAGAACTAGTGAAACCACTGACTACCCTTTTTAACAAATCATGGGAGGATAGTGTGGTGCCTGAGGACTGGAGGAAGGTAGATGTGATTCCCCTTCACAAAAGTGGGACCAAGACAGAGGCAGAAAACTACAGACCTGTCAGTTTGACCTCTGTGGTAGGGAAAGTGATGGAATCACTTCTGAAGGAAAGACCTGTTGAGTACCTAGAGGCCAGTGGGGCACAGGACCCAAGGCAGCATGGGTTCACAGTGGGAAGGTCCTGTCAGACAAATCTGATTGATTTCTTTGACTGGGTGACAAAAGTTGTAGACCAGGGAGGGGCTGTGGACATGGCCTACCTAGACTTTAGCAAGGGATTTGACATGGTAACCCATGAAGTGGGTGCATGAGGAAGGGTGCAGTCCATTACCGCAACACCTTCCTTGCACAATCCACTCACGGAGACCGACGGGCAGGGCGACAGGATGAGGGCATGGGCGAACTAGGCAACAGAATGCCACTATACATATGCATGTGGGGGTGGGAGGCGAGCACATGGTGTGGGCTAGGAGGGGTGGAGGGGCTGTAGGGGTGGTGCTGCGGTTGTCGGTCAAGCTGTGGCGTGGCATCGTAGGGGGTGGCTGAGGTACTGGGTTCGGTTGCTGGTGCGATTTTTATTGCGCCCGGCCTGAATCTTTTTATTTTTACATCAGGGACCCTGGCCGCATGTTTTCTGAAGATTTCAGACTGGTCGCGCAAACCATGCAACCTGTAGAGACGAGCAAAGAATTCCAAAAAAGCGTAAACGCACGCAGATCATGCTTAATAACTCCACAGCCATATATCTGAACAGTATGAAAGTTGGCAGATCCCAAGATGTGGGGTTTTTGATCATGTATTCCAAATTTCAGGCAAATCTGTTGAATGGTTGCAAAGTTATTAAGGTGCAAAATTGTAGGTTTAACATGTAAATGGCTCCTCAACCCTAACTATGGTAGCACCTACCGTGCTACCATAATATATATATATAGATATATATATACACACATATATATACACACACACACACACACACACACACACACACACAGCTGACACTGTACCTAGACAATTATTTATTAAACAAACAGGTATGCAATGTTGTGTTGGTAAACTATGTCATTAACTGTCCCAACAATTATTTGCCCCTTACAGGCACACCAGTTGTTAAAACAGGTGTTAATGTAAGTGATCAGTTACTGGGGGTGGGCATATATACAGTTCATGCCCTCTCCCCCCAGAGCTCCTTCTTCTGCGAAAGAGGCAGCATGGAGATAAGAAGATACTATAGAACCAATGCTGGAGCAGATGCCTGATCATACAGCAGTAAATACTATCAAATTGACTAGTAACAGGTGTTTGCATAAACGTTAGAGAACACTTTATTCCCAACAGAGGTGTGGCTATGTATCCACAAATACATTGGCAAACTTTCTTTGCCAAACAGTTATCACCTAAAAGGATATATGCTGAATAAATACAGATGGGGTTGACCCAACTTGTGAAAAAAATAACAAGGGCAATACAGTATCCTACTATGATCTATACTATAATAACATTATAATTAACTTGGGCCACTGGTTAAGATACATGTATACATTACCAGTGGTTATTCATGAAGGCTAGTCTTATCCCTGTAAGAGAGAAAAAATAAAACACAAGCCACAAAAGGGAACATCTCATTTACTTAGAGCGTTCTCTTCATGGAAGGTTAGCATTGGTTCTCAAAATGCTGATACTGATATTAACATTATAAAGACATATGCATTCAACCACCCTTGGGAGTAGGATCTTTTTATTGTAGCTACTAGTACACTCTGATGAATTCCTGAAAATAAAATAAATTATTAATGTCAGAGTATTAGGCATCCCTAATTCTCTGAATTTGACATTAGAACTGTGTCATTAACACACATAATTCTGATAAATAACACAAGTTATAATGCTGGTATTTTGTGCATACAAAATTGTTAAAAGGGTGTTAAATTGGGCCTGTAACATAAATGGTAATATCTCCCAAAACAGACATAATACTTATCGTGGCAGTGTACACTGTGTAGCTATTCTGTTAAAGATAAAGTAAATAGCTTATTAGACATGCTGGGGGTGAACATCCCCCCCAATCACTGTGCAATGCATGGGGATAAGTGATATAGGACAAGGACAAAGAAGCAATGAGATCTTCTGTAAAGGAAGGCATATGCAGGAATGGGTGGGTTTTTAGATAGCAAGCAGCTTCATGGCTGCAAGCCCAGAGGAAATAAAAATGTCAGACCTAATGTCACAGACAGATGAAGAGGACTGGGAAAAAACTTTTAACAAAAGTACTCTTGATGTACACACCCCATTAAAGTTATATTTGGAGGAGAAATACTGATTTAATTAGGGAGGTACATCAATTGTGAGCTGTAGAAACAGGTACAGCTAAAAAACACAAGGGGGTTAATTGACTCGCCAAAGGTCACATACTGTGCAAACGATGTTTCCTGGGGCCAAACCCAGATGTAGCTGCAGTGGCCTTGGACACCACACTGAATGAGAGGTCTGACAAATAGAAGAACACTGTCTAGCCATCGGCTGAGGCATCAAAAACAAAATTCATGGATCATCACAATGTCTATGATGGCAGATGGAGAGGCCATATTGGAAAAAAAAAAAGAAAACCTTTGCAAGCATTAGTGTCAAGTTTTATTTTCTTGTTTTTTTTATTGCAACAAACCATGATTATCTTAAATCAAGACTAAGGACACCAGTCTACTACACTTTAACATTAAACCAACCACTTATCTGAAAGATAGAAAGTCACCAGACAATGTGCCATGCTGCAAACCGGAACATGTCATTGGCACTGGCAACAAGTCAAAGGTGTCGGCCATTTTATAAGCAGATTTTCCTCATTGCAAATGACATAAAAAAACTAGTGTAGTGTCAGAAAACACAATTAAAGGCTCTGATAACTGGTAACAGTGACAGACAGATATAGCAGATGCTGAATTTGGGAAGTGTTTCCCAAATACAAAATTCCCACACATCAAAATCCAGGATGGCACATTCAAAAACATATTCTGCAACACTACACCACTGACAAAGGTTAATCTGGAATGAGGAAACCAAGATTCTTTCAACTCAAAAAAAAAAATAGTGAACTCAAGTGAACAAAGCCAAGTGATGTAATCAGAGTAAAAGACTTAACTCCTGCATCTCAGCCAACACTAATTACTGATTTCCAAAACAGCTAAAAATCAAACACATCACCACTAGCAGGAGGGCAGGGACATTAGCTCAAGCTGTGGACCTTGCAATATGAGCAGACTTGATATACCAAATGGCCTTCTTCTGCTGGCTTCCTTGTACATTCCTATATATGTTCATATTACAGTTAATAAAGCTGATACCATTAAACCTTAACATTCATTACCAAATACAGTAATGTTTCTGCTGTTTTTTTCAAACATTCTCCAAGTAGTCATTATCAGAACTGCAGGGAACAATGTGACCTTGAGTATGCTGTCTGCAAATTAACAGAGTAAACTAAGCATTCAGGGAAGACATAACAAAATATGGTGTACTACTATTAAATGTAGTGCTCCTCCTAAAGTGAGTAGCAAGGAACAGCTGTATAGACAAATGTGTTTACACTTAGATTTGTTATAGAATGCAATGAAAGGAGGATCAACCAACACATATAATTAAAGTGTACTCACCACAAACTTGAAACACAGGGACAGTGACAACATCCTTCTGAAACATACTTTTCATTGAAAACAAACAAAAAATACCTCCAGGGTCAGAACAGACAAATGTTTGGTCTGTGAATCACATTAATGAGGAGGATTCCTCATGGAAGTCTATAAAAAAATTATCAGAAGGTTCAGCCACCGATTGATCAGTAGCCATTAACCCTATTAGGCTTGAAAGCCTCCGAAGCAGCCCTCTATCAGATTGCATCATAGTTGACTGTCTCAGTTCAATATAATGCACACAGACCAATGTAACTGGATCCAAAACATCTATAGTTAACTATTTTTTACTGAAGCACGTCCCACACACCTTGTGCGGTGAGATAAGCCAAGATGTTGTCTCTCAACCCTGTGCACATTTTAGACATGTCAATAAGCAGGGAAACTATCTGGGAACTAGTGACCATCGAACAGTATGGTTCACAATAAACACAGCAATAGAGTCAAGCCATACAAAGACAAAAGTACTGGACTTTAGAAGGGCTGACTTTGCCAAAATGGGTGAATGCCTAAGGAATGCACTAGCAAATGGGCAGGAAGGAGGGGTGGAAGAACAATGGGGAATAATAAAAACTGCCATCACAGAGGTAATGAGCCTTTGTGTGAAGCAAATAAACAAAACAAGACGATGTAAGAAACCACTATGGTTCTCAAAGGAAGTGGCAGGAAGGTTCAAGAGAAAAAGAAAGCATTCAGGAAGTACAAGGAATCGCAGAAGGAGCAGGACAGAGAACTGTATCAGTTAAAAGCAAAAGGAGGCTGGGAAGGCAGTCAGAACAGCAAAGGCCCAAACCGAGGAAAAGATAGCCAACACAGTTAAGAAGGGGATAAAACCTTTTATAGGCACATCAGGGAGCAAAGGAAGACCAAGGGAGGGGTAGTGAGGCTTAATAAAGGGGATGGAGGAGGGCAGAGGGAGACTGTGAAAAGGCAGAGATACTAAACAAATATTTTTTCTCAGTATTTACAAATGAAGAGGGGGAGGTACATAAAACAAACAGTAGTAACACTCTGGATACAGAAGTTGATACCAGCCCATTTACAGAAGAAAAGGTTCTGAAAGAACTCTTAAAGCTGAAGGTGGACGAAGCAATGGGGCCTGATGGGATTCATCCCAGAATTCTAAAAGAGCTAATGGTAGAACTAGTGACACCACTGACTACCCTTTTTAACAAATCATGGGATGATGGGGTGGTACCCGAGGACTGGAGGAGGGCAGATGTGATTCCTTCACAAAAGTGGGAGCAAGGCAGAAGCAGGAATCTACAGACCTGTTAGTTTAACCTCAGTGATAGGGAAAATGATGGAATCCACTCTGAAGGAAAGAATTGTCAAGTATCTAGAGGCCAGAGGGCAACGGACCCCAGGCAGCATGGATTCACAGTGGGAAGGTCTGCCAGACAAATCTGATAGATTTCTTTGACTGGGTGACCAAAGTAGTAGATCAGGAGGGCTGTGGACATGGCTACCTAGACTTTAGCAAGGCATTTGACACAGTCCCACACAAAAGATTAATATACAAGTTAGCCAGCCTGGAGTGGGTCCCAAGATGACAGCCTGGGTAAAGAATTGGCTGGAGAATAGGACACAGAGGTAATAGTAAATGGAGTCCACTCCAGAAGAAAGGAGGGTTACTAGTGGGGCACACAGGGGTTCAGTATTAGGTTCAGTCCTCTTCAATGTCTTTATAAGCGACATTCATGGAAGGACTGGAAGGAAAAGTATGTCTCTTTGCAGATGACACTAAGATCTGCAACAGAGTTGATGCACAGGGTGGGATGGAAAGGATGAGAAGGACTTGCAAGGTTAGAGGAATGGTCAAATGTATGGCAGCTTAGAGTCAATGCTAAGAAGTGCAGGTAATGCACCTGGGAAACAAAACCCAGGGGAAGAGTACACAATGGGGGGTGAGATACTAACAACAACAAAATGGAAAGGGACCTGGGGTAGTCATATCAGATGACCTAAAGGTGGGAAGCAATGTGAGAGGGCAGCAAGGAGGGCTGGGGGTTACTGGGATGCATAGGGAGAGGCATCACCAGTAGAAAACAGGAAGTTATTATCCTCTGTACAGACAGCTGGTGAGACCCCATCTGAGTACTGTGCAGTTCTGGAGACCTAATCTCCACAAAGACATAGACAGGATGGAAGCTGTCCAGAGGAGGGCAACTAAAATGGTGCAGGGTCTGCACCCGAGAAGACATATGAAGAGAGACTTAAGAAGCTTAACATGTATAGCCTCGAGGAAAGGAGGGAGAAGGGACATGATAGAAACCTCTGGCACCTCAAGAGAATCAACAAAGTCCAAGAGGGTAGCATCTTTCAAAAAAAGAGGTGTGCAAGAACAAGAGGGCACAATTTGAAGATGGGGGCAGCTCAGAGGTAATTTAAGAGTATTTTTCACAGAGAGGGTTGTGGATGCATGGAGGCCTTCCGGAGGAGGTTGTGGAGTCAAAATCAGTGGTGGAATTCAAGCATGCATGAGACAGTCATAAGGCAATTCTGGGGGGGTGGGGGTAAGAAGAAGTAGGCTGCTGGTTAACTAGGATCTGCAGCTTATCCAGTAGGTAGGGAAATGGGCAGACTGGGTGGGCCAAGCGGTCCTTATCTGCCATCAAATTCTATGTTTCTATGTTTCTATGTAAATCTTTAAACCATTCTGTGGGTTAACTGCCGTGCTTGCAATCACAACAACCAAACACACACAGACCGATGGCATCTATGAACTCCCATGAAGGAAGAATTCACAAAACAATAAGTAGCAGTCCGCACGCGTCCCTAAGCTGCCAAACTCATTGCTACTTGCTTCTGAGAAAAGTCACATCCCAGACCTTAAATCACAAAGTAAAATGAGCGTTATTCTTTGCCAGACAAAGCCATGACAGGCTGGCTCCCCATTGCTACAATGTGAAAAGGTCACACCTTAGGTTCTTTGCATGGTATGCTGAACAAAGAAAGTAACAAGTAGAAGTACTAAAAAAGGGTTTATTATGATACTCATGCCGTAACAAGTGAAGCAAAGCAATCACAAGGGAACCAATTTCCCATCATTCTGCGAGTATGGTCTCTTTCACTCTGAGGAGCTGGTGTGCATACAATTATATATGACTGAGAAGAGTACAGTTACAGATATGATAAACATACAGCATTGGATAAGGCATGTAAATAAGGTGACTCACTTGGGCAATTACATAGGCAAGAAGGAAGAATCTCTGAACAAAAGAAACTCATATTCAGCAAGACTAAGTGTTATCTGTTCTTACTGCCAGACAGTTAGTCTAGTAATGTTTGCAACGTAATCATAAAAGCACACAACATGTCACAATAGTGGAAAACTACAGAATATGAGTGATTATGAGTATAGCAGAATATACGTGGAAGCTAGAAACAGTACATATGGGTAATGCATTTACAGACAAATATGAGCATAGCAAATATAATAAAGAACACTATTATAAGTAATAAAACAAGATAAAACATTGTAAGACTATGGTAAGGCACTAATACTTGTAAGTGTAAAAGGTTATGATTACATGTGGGCCAGCTGGTGATATAAAACCCAGGCATAACACTGTTAAAAAACAGCAACTGTCTTTCTTTTTGCAGAAGGCTTCACCCCACGCACCCCTGACATGGGGGGCTATGCCCCCACATCCATCATACTTATAATCATCAACTCTGGGGGGTCATGGACTTTGGGGAAAGAGGAAAACTTGCAAGGAAAATTTTTTTGGTTGGGGAGCAACGCATTACTGTGGAACCTGTGGAGAACTGAACCACAGTCCCAGGTCCCTGACACCACCAGAGGCAGGTGCTCTTGCCAATCCAACATGGGAGCAGCTTGACCAGGCAGCATCCTTGATGTTCATCAGTGGCAGCATACAGTGACTGGGGTAGTGGTTCTTACCGCATGCTGAAACAACCCCTCTAGCCATAGAGTAATTCACACTTCCTACAGCACACTATTCCACATGCAGTTTTGTCAGTGCTATATTGATCCAGTGCCTCCTCAGACCTTCATGTCTCACCCCTTGTTTCTGTTTTTTCTACTTTTCTTATTATAATATATATTTTATATCTGTTGTGCTTAATACTTGAAGAATGGAACCATATTTTAGACTTCTTCCTTGTTGAGAGACATAGAGCCAAATGGTATGTAAAAACTCTGATCTGTGTGAATGAGGCATTGAGGCAGTATTTTTTCAACCTTTAAATATTTCTCACTGATCTTTTTTTTTTTGTCATGATTTGCAGTGCAGTTATTTGGGACAGTATACTAATGTTTTCTTAAACTGCATCCTGCTGCAGATCCATAAAAACCCTGAAATTATTACAAATAAATCATTTCTTTTCATGTTATTAAAAAAATATTGCTCCTGTCTTTCAAAGAAGTCATTGAGTGGAAGTTATATTTGGATTCAGTATAAACTTCACTTAGTCCCAGGGTAAATTTTTTTACTTTGCTTCCTTTGGTATGACGCTGGTGGGCAGCTGTTCCAACTAAGTCAACTTGGGTGAAGCAGACTCCCATTGCTTAATTTCTTATTTTAACTTCCCTTCAGAAACCAAATATCAAAAACTCCTTTCTTTTTTTCTGCTTGGCCAAACCAAATCTGTATGCATGTGCTGTACTTTTTTCCTTGTGTAGAACAGAGCTTTGCTGACATAGTGAGTTGCTCAAGGGAAACGCTGGGTACAAGGTCTTTTCCTGCAAACTGCTCCTCTGAACTTGACCAAATAGTCACTGGAAACATTATCCAGCAGGGCAACAGAGCATGTTAAACCAACAACCCCTGCTGTCTCTTTGCTTGCCTTGGATTCTGAAATCAGCATGATGGAATGTGTGATGGGCGTTTGTGAAGAAAAATGCTGTAAGTTCCTTTAAATCCTACAGTAACTAGAAGTGGTTGCTCAAATATTTAGATGGAAGTATAAATTATACTGTAAATTAACTTTTCTTTGGGCTGACTTGGTTATAGTATGAGCAAAAAAAAAGTATGTAATTATATATTTCCTCATTTTTACAGCTGCACAGCAAGAGCTATGCTAATGTATTACTAAAAGTGAGCTCTGGGGGCATGGCCATGGCCGGATACCGAACACACCACAGCTGTCTCCTTACACCAAGTGGAGTTGGAGCACATCTTTCTGCAACCTCTCCATTCACCACAGTGCTCTTCCTTCCTCCCCCTCCCCTGCCACACCATTTTCTTGCTCCCTTGCTAAGCAGCAATAAAAGGTCCCTTTCCCTGGATGGTTCTAAATTAAAAGTGCCTCTCAACTGTCCCAAATTCTACTTGATCCTGATGGATGGCATTTGCATGTATGCACAATAGTCTACACTGTGGCCATGTTCTCCCGGCCCCTAAAGAAATCCTCTGCAAATTCCATCACACTATTTTCCTTTTAATTTTCGGTTATCAACACACAAACAAAACACACAATTCCACTGTGAACAACTGGCAACAACCTTCATATCTCAATGTGTGAGGATGCATGGAGTAGTACAATGGCACTGATCCAACCAGTGGCCATCGGCAGATGACAGCCAAGCAAACTGCTGACCTCAGACAGAGCCTCGAGTCCCTGCTAAGCTGTGGTACAGCATAAGGAGCCTCGGATGTGGTAGCACCAGATCAGGTGGGCATACATAGCCACTGCTGCCCTGGCACCTCACTCGCTAGGGTTGCATCTCTGTCTGAGGTCTGGAGGCCTCCCTCTCCCTCAAAATGACAGCTACTCCTTGTCCCAACCCCAGCTGTTCTAAACTACAGGAGCCAGCCTGAACCCAGAAGCCTCCCTACTCCTGCTAGCCCATCCCATCCAACAACCTGTAAACTAAGTGTGTGACCGTGCTATAGCAGAGAGAGGGTGAACAATGCAAAGAAAGGGAGTAGGAGGCAGCAGCAGCAACTAGCATAGAGCAAAGCAACCACACACACACACACACACACACACACGCACACACACCCTCTTGGACATTGTTTAGTGAGCCTCCCTCCCTCTCCCAGCAAACAGTAGCAGCAAATCCCCACTCAAAGCTCACTTCTGACCTGCTAGTCATCATGAAAACAAATCACACCAACAAAGGTGGCCATTCCTGAGTGGCTACCATCCCATCTGCTGCAATCCCAGGCTACAACCTGACTTGCAATAGGCAACAACAAAACATACAAGCAACCCCCTATCCTGGGATTCTGCTTTCACATTATCTTGTGCAGATGCTACCCTGTAGCTCTCAGCAAAGTAAACTCACCTTGGGACCAAAACACAGAAAGTCCCTCACCAGGTAACTTTTATTTCCTTTTTCTCTGTACAACAATCTAGCCTCATCATGAGTAGTTTCACGGAGTGAGAGGCATCACATGACCAGTCGTGCTGCCCGTTATTAGCATCCATTTTCCCAGTGACATGATCCTTCATTCGTGCTACTCCTTCTTGTTGTTGCTGCCATGGCAGTGAGGGGAATTTGCACTTCACTCTGTTATTGTACTGCAGCACGTGCTGCCACTGCTTCTCTGTTACTCGAAGATGGAATGCCTACTCTTTCAATCACTACATTATTGACATTTGTGAATGATGTCATTCCTGTCCTCATTTACAAGCATATTGTAAAGTGTACTCAAGTATACTCCATGTAATCCTAGCGCGACTGAACCAAATGTTTGTGTAATTGTGGTTGTGAATCACAATGGCATTGCACTTTTCTTGCTTTGTTCCCTCCTTCCTTCTTTGCTCTCCCAGCAGTCACTGTTCTTCATGCCATCCTGCCATTCCCCAAACACCAGGAAGAATTAAAAAAAAAAACTTTAATTTTCTATGTCTTTATCTGCCTAATGCATTAGCTGCTGTTTTGGCTTTGACCATAACTTGTTTTGCAACTTATTCTGCAATGTTACTGCTTGATCTTGCTTGGCGGCTTGCTCCCAATGCTCCAACTCCAAAGTTGCTCTCCTCTGCTCACGTGACACTTCAGCTCTTTTGCTCATGTGATGTATCACCCTAATGCCAACCCAGAAAAAGGCAGTTTAAGAAAAAATTGCATTTTTCCACTTTTTAGCCTGTTATCAATGAGAAAACTGGCTGCATGACAGATGCTTGTCGCTGCCTGTAAACTGATAGCATGGGGTATCAAGCTATGGGTTTCCTCATCCCCTACACAGCAATAAATCCTTCTGGCCCTTTGAAAATAAGGTGAAGAAATGTGGCCACATCTGGGAGGAAGTAGGCTGAATGTAAAATTGGGAGTTGACCTTGTGTCATAGCCTGTGAAAACCCTGCTGCTGTATTTACAAATTTGGTGTCATTGTCCAATTGACAATATAATTTTTTTTTAACTCATATTTGTTTTTTGTTTATTAAGTATATCTTTTTTATTATGTATATCTTGGTAAAACAATAAACTAAATTGGATGGGCGGTATGTAATTTGCCCTCACCGCTCCAACATTGTGGAACCAGCTCCCTCCTGTGGTACAGGAAGCCCCCACTATCAAAAACTTCCACACTAGGCTCAAGGCCCACTCAGCAGAGGCCGGGTCATGCGGTTGTACCAGCCCCTGACAGGAACAGAGGGCCAAATTACTAATCAGGTCCTAGTCTCTGCCACTGATTACACTCCATGTCACACTGCTAACATCCGCACAATGTTGTCACTGGCAACCAACCTATTCACTTCGTTGTGCACAGTCACGTACTGGCTTTGCCATATTAACTGTGTTGCTGTGATGCCTGTAACTCACTGTTGATCAACCTATTCTATACCTTGTGTACTGTTATGATCTGCTTTGCCATCTTAACTGTGCTGCTGTAACTCAAACAAATGTTGTATTTATCTCTTGTGTTATGTAACACCCTGTCATCCCTGAAAAAGGGACTTATGGGGCTCAGTGGGTTTACCTGGTAACCAAAATTTTATAAATAAATAAATAAGTATCTTCTGATGCTTTCACAGCAGGAAAAATTGGTAATGCTGGGGGGAGAATGAAATGTTAGCAATGCAATTTAAGGTATAATATGTATGTTATGAGTGTTATAGTTCTATAGATATCAATTAAATTATGGGGAATAATACCAAAATTCAAATCCATCATGGTATTGTCCTTGTTGTTACTAAAAAAAGTATATTGATATAATTTAGTACTATGAAACATATTGCTAACATTTAGTTTACAAAAAAAAAACACTCCAGTCATGATGTAAATATATATTGACATAGCTAGAGAAACTGCCTGTTTCTACATCAATAACAAAATTGCTACTATTACATAATAATGCTATAATACTGATACCATTTCTTAATGGCTGGGCTCCAAGCTTTCATAAATCGAAAAGGAAAAAAAACATAAGTTTCTACCCTCAACAGTTCCGGTGTTAGACCTTTAAAAAGATATTTTCTTTGAAATGTAATAGTTTTGAAACTGTTAGTGCTAGAGACTTAATTTTTTTAAATGAAAGCTTGGAGTCAGCTAATTAGATATTTCATTCATATGTCACTACTGTGACCATATATCGATACAAAAAAACCCAACTCAGAGTGTTTTATATCAATATAAAAACACATAACATGGTTCACTGCATTTTTAAAGTCCTGTCATTTTTAACATATTATGATACTGGTGCGGTTACTCATAGTTTGTGAATGCTCTACTATAGCAATTATATATCTAAATATTTTATATGTTAATCTTCTTCCTAAATCATTCTGATGAATTGTATAATTCTTCTAGAACAGTGACCTGTGTTTCCTTGTTAAATCTGTAACCTTGTGACTGTACTACATGTACAGTATTACTATTATGTATAGTTCTACATTATTTACTGTAACTACTAATATTGTTGTTGGCGTTATGCTGCCTTGCCCAGGACCTCCTCAAAAATGAGGTTACTCAATGCATCCTTCTCTTGGTAAAACAATAAACTAAATTAAACTAAACTATAGTTAGGGTTGTATGGGCACTTCAGTGTTAAAACCCCCAAATTTTCACTTTAATAACTTTGCAACTGTTCAAATGATTTGCATGAAATTTTGTATGTGTAGTCTTGTGGGGCAGCTCTCCTGATGTTCTACATTTTGTTTTGGTCAGATGTACAGATTCTGAGATACAGACAGTGCAAAAAGTGAATTTTTCTTGATTTTGTCCTATTGGTTTGAATGGGTTTCCTGTCAACTTGGCTAGCACCAAGAAAGTTGGGAATTTTGGTCTGAAATTTTTCTGGGTAGAAAGGGGCTGGCTAACAGATCTGCCTTTTGCTCATTTGGTGAAAAAATAATCTGTTCCAAAGTTATTTCATTTTCAAATTGTGAATACTTGGGTCTGAGCTTTCTCAGTAAGCACCAACAAATAGCTGTATGAAATGAAAAATGAATTCTTTTTTTGTATTGACATCATCATTTTTCATGAGGGAAAAATCCTCCTTTGTTTTGCTGCCATCTTGTTTTCCATTTTACCCCTCAAAATTCAAATTTGTAAAATCTCAAAGTGACATTCTGGAGGGGATCAACACATGCGGCTTGCTTATCCTGACCACCTTAACTACATTCTGCACTTAACTGTTGGAGAACTGCCTTTGGAATGTTTTTTTTTTTAGTATTAGAAATCTTTTTTCCTGACTTGTGTTATGAAAAAAGATCTTTTTTTGTATCATGAAATGTGAAAAAGATCATTCTCCATGAGAGGAGAATCATTGTTTTGTTTGCCACTCTGGTTTCTCTAGCGTCTAGTGATGCCCCCAGCCTCCAATTGCTCTCTCTTTCATGCCTGTTCTTACCTTGGTGTCTGGTGGCACCCCCATCCTACAATCACTGTCCCCCTGAATAGTATTACTTCCCTAGTATCTAGTGGCACTCCCACCCTCCATTTGCTGTCCCCATAGTTATGTTTTTCCCCTGTGGTCTAGTGGCACCCCATTCTCTCATCATCATCCCCCTAACATACTAAAATGCCAGAAGAATAGGCCTAATGGTCTCTCGAGTCTGCTCGATTGGTCAGCCCCCACCCTGGGTGCTGACCTTGCTGCCCCCCTCGCCTTCTCTGGCTTCTCCCTTCCCAGTTCTGGATATTCTTGCTGCATTGTATTTTGCTTCCAGAACCCTTCCCCTGCACTTGTCCCAACCCCTCTTGAACCCCTCCACCATCTCTGCCTCCACCAGCCCCCTAGGCAGTGCATCCCATGGCTCCACCACCCTCTCAGTGAAGTAGCACCTCCTCCTTTCTCCCCTGAATCTTCCCCCTCCAGCTTCCACCCATGCCCTCTGAGTGGCCCCCCTCCTCCTTCCTTCGAAGCACCCCTGACTGTTCCTCCCTATTTACCCTCTTCATGTGCTTGAAGACCTCTATCATGTCCCCCAGGTCCCTTCTCTCTTCAATGTGTACATATTTAGCTCTTGAGCCTCTGCTCATAGGTCCTGTCCCCAAGCCCCAAATCATTTTGGTTGCCTCCTCTGGACCCTCTCCAGGAGTTTAATGTCCCTCTTTAAGTGTGGCCTCCAAAACTGCATGCAGTACTCAAGGTGTGGCCTCACCAAGCAGTTATACAGAGGGAGCATCACTTCCCTCCTTCTGGAGGTGATCCCCCTAGTGATGCATCCCAGCATCCTGTTGGCCTTGGCTGCTGCCCTCCTACAAGTCTCTGAGTTGTTCATTTTGACATCCACCACCACCCCCAGGTCCCTCTCAGCCATCGAGACTTGTAGCATTCCCCCCCCAGGGTGTAGACTTGGCCCGGGTTTCTGGCCCCCAGGTGGAGTACCTTGCATTTCCCTGCATTGGACCTCAGCTTCCACTTTCTAGACCATCTTTCCTGAGCCTCCAGGTCCCCCTGTAGGGCTACCCTCCCCTCCTCCCCATCCACCACCACCCCCAGTTTTGAGTCATCCACAAAGAGACTCATCTCACTCCTGATTCCTGTCCTTATGTCAGAGACGTAGGCATTGAACAGGAGGGGCCCAAGGACTGATCCCTGTGGGACCCCACTAATGACCCTCTTTGGGGATGAGGACTATCCCGCCAACCTCGACCCTCTGGGTCTGGTCCTGGAGCCAATTGCCTATCCATCTGATCATCTGGTTCCCCACCCCATTTCTCCATCTTATCCAACAGGCCCATGTGAGAACACAGTCAAATGCCTTGCTGAAGTCTAGAAGAGGGCGTCCACTAGTCTACCAAGGTCCAGGCACTCATCACCCAGTCATAGAACTCCACAAGGTTTGTCTGACACGATTTCCCAGAGATGAATCCATGCTGTCTATCATCCAGGCACCTGACTTTTCAGGTCCCCAGCCTCTCCTTGACAATGCCCTCCATCACCTTGCCCACCACCGATGTCAGGCTGACAGGTCTGTAGTTCTCTGCCACCTCCCTTGATCCCCCTTTGTGGATAGGCACTATATGCGCCACCTTCCAGTCCTAGGGCACCCACTCTGTCCTCAGAGAGATGGTGAAAAGCTCCGCCAGGGGTTTCGCCAGGATATCCGCAAGTTCCTTCAGCACTCTGGGATGTAATTTATCTGGCCCCGGTGCTTTCTCTGTCTTAAGGGAGCTGAGGGCTTCCCTCACTCTCTCAGCTGTGATTTCCACTTCCAGTACCTCTTCTCCCTGCTTAGCCCTTCCCCCTCCTGCCAGTGATGCCTCCCCCCCTTTCCCCAGACCCGCCGATTGGTAAGGGTCCCCCCCTCCTCAGTATCTCTGTCTCCTCCCATGTATGATGCAGCACACCCATTTTCCTTGGTGAAAACTGCGGTGAAGTACTAATTTAGTACCTTAGCCTGCTCCCCCAGGTCTTGTGCCCATCTCTCCCCTGATTTAATCCTGCTAATCTTCCCCTTCACCTTTCATTTTTCCCCAATGTATCTAAAGAACCCCTTGTTCCCTCTCCTGATTTCCCTGGCCAGGTTCTGCTCCTTCCTTGCCTTAGCCGCCCTCACCACCCTAGTGGCCCTTCTAGCCATCAGCTCATACTCCCCTCGATCCCTTTCACTCCTTGAGCACTTGAATTGCCTATAGGCTGCCTTCTTTTCCTGCACCACCTCCTGGACCTCTCTGGTCCACTAGCAGGGTTTTCAGGCCCTACCGCATTTTCGTCTTACTCTTGCACAGGTGCTGGTAGCATCTTGCACCCCTCTCCTGATGATTTCCACCTACTATCAGCGTCCATGTCTGACTCAATCCCATCCAAATGCTCATAAGGATCCTTCCCATTTCCTTAAAATCCGTTCCCCTGAAGTCAGTTACCTCCGTCTTTGTGCAGCTTTCTAGCCCTCCTAGGTCCAGGCAGAACCAGACCATGCTGCGGTCACTCCCCGTAATGGGTCCCTTACTGAGCCCCTAATCTGGTCACTGCGCGAGGACCATCCAGTACCCGTGCCTCCCTGGTCGGTTCCCCCACCTGCTGAGTTAGGAACGCATCTTGAAAGACATCCAACAACCTCTGTTCCCTGGTCACAGAAGATGTCCTAGTCTCCCAGTCTGTTCCTGGCATGTTTAAGTCTCCCAATACCACCACCGTTCCTCTTCCCAGTCTGCAGTGTCTCCTAACATCTGGCACCAGACTCTCCTCCAGCTCCTCCACTCTAGTTCTGTTATATTGCTCTGATGTCTAGCGGTACCCCCCCACCCACTGATCGCTGTCCCCACAGTTGTTTTTAATTTCCCTGGTATCTAGTGGCACCACCCACCCTCCGATCATCATCTCCTATTTGTTTTTATTGCCCTGGTGTCTAGTGGCACCACCCCACCCTCTGATCACTGTCCCCATGAGTTATTTCCTTTTCACTGGTATCTAGTGGCACCCCACCCTCCAATCACCATTGGAACTTGAAGTGAAGAAAATAGTACCTCAATTATTTTTTTACCTGTAAAAAAGAAAATGATCCTTTGTCAATCTGACCCCACCCCACCTCCACTCAGCACCCACCCCCACACTCCCCCCACCCTCACTCACCTGAACAGGTGCCAGGCTAAAGATCCACTTTCTAGTCTAAAACACGTCTTGCTGCTGGAACTGCCGACTGCAATATGAGAAAGCAAGGTAAGTGTAATTTCAATGTATTTCAATGGGGTTTTCAACTTTGATGCATAACATGGCCATTTTTCATAATTTAAACCCCAAATTTTTAACATGGTCTTTTTGGGACCCCACCACATGAACAATGTCAGTGACAGTATGCAAATCTATAGTAGCAAACAGTGTAGTCTCACACAACCCTTTAATAAATAGTGTGCAGGCCAAAGTAGTTAAATAGTTTATAGTTTAATTCTCTTTCAGACTGCAGCACAAAATATAGAATTTCTCCTTGTTTTATAATTCCATTCTTTTCATGCTCAAAATATTTCTTTTTTTAAATATTTATTTTTCAGTTTTCTTGAATAATTGTATACATACATTCAAGACACACTACATAATCAATACATGTCAAAAGGCATATTTCTTACATGTCTATAATTTGTTACCATTGACTGGTTTTTATTTTCTCCTTTACTATTCTTTCTATCCCTTTCCCCCTTCCCTTCCCCCTTTCCCTCTCTCCCTTCCCTTTTCCAGTTATGGACAGAAGTCTGGATCGACCCCCATCAAATAGACTATCCATCTCTGCCATTTTGTTCTAAATACCTGTTCTCTGTCTGCTATCTTGGCAGATAAAGCTTCCATCTAGTATATATGTTTCATTATTGCCTGCCATTTCTGTAATGTTGGTACTTTAGTTGACATCCATCTTCTTGTTAAAGTTTTCTTTGCCACTAATAAATAAATTGGCAGCAAAGTTCTGGTCCAAGAGGGACAGCGGTCTGGATATATGTCCATTAGAGACATTTCCTCTGTTGTTTCCACTGTCTCTCCCATACTGTTGGAGATTGCTATTTGTAATGAGACCGAAAGTGGCATTAACAGCTAGCATTTTCACATGATATGTGCCAAATCTGCTAGCCTGCATCTGCACTCTCGCCAGCATTTTCCATATTTTTTCTGGAAGATACTTGGTAAGTATAGCTGGGGAGCAAAAGTATTGATAATGACACTTCCAGGAGAACCCTCTCCATATGTTCGAGGAAGTGATTTTTACTGCAACTAAAGCTGCCTCGGACCACTGGTCATATTGGATTTCTCTAATTAAATCATTATTCCAACTTTTAAGGATAGAGTTGGTAATTTCTGGGGTTAAAGCTCGTAATATTTTATATAGTATCCCTATAGGGTGACTCCAATGTTTACCTTGTATGTGATCCAAATATAATTTGAGAAGAGGAGGCATTGGATGTGGTATTTTAGCTGATGTTATTCTGTTCCTTAATATATAATCTCAAATCTGGAAGTATCTGAATCAGTCGGTATGTGGCAATTTATATTTAAGGACTAATTCTTCAAAAGGGAGAACTCCTACCAGACCCAGAAATTGAAATATCTGTCCCAGTCTTATTTTGTCTCCAGTGAGCAAAGGTTAAATTTGAGTGTGCTGGTAAAAAGAGGTCTTCCTCTGTAACCAATTTGCAATATTCGTATATTGGTCGTAAAGGACTTTTCTTCCTGGCCCTATACCATATTTTTAGTACTTGTGATGTTATGTTTAAAAAATCTTTTAAAGGAGCAGTCCTGTTGGGAGAAAAGAACAGAATTTTTGGAATATCATGGCAATCATTTATGTGAAACTCCAGGGTCTTCCATGGAGCATGATAGTTTTTAAATAACCACAACAGATAGATACACGAGAATGCTGTTTCAGCATACAGCTTTAAGTCTGGGAGATTAACCCCTCCCTGGGTCAGTGCTAATTTAAAAATTTTTAATCTGATCCTAGGGCGATTACCACCCCAGACCAATCTAGATATCAGATTGTCCCATGATCTAAAATAATATTTATATGGAAAAAATGGAACATTCTGAAACAAATAAATGAATCTGGGAAGGATGTTCATTCTAATTGTTTCCATTCTTTGAAAGAATGTCAGTGGAAGCTTTCCCCTTCTATCCAGATCCCCTTAAATAGTATTAGAGAGAGGTTCATAGTTAACCAGTTCCATTACCTCTAAATTTAAGGGGATAAAAATCCCTAAATATTTCAGCTTAGTTGATCTCCATTTAAGAAGATAGATCTGTTTAATGGTAGGAGGAGTGGTATAATTAAACAAAGGAACCTTTGTCTTTGTTTTATTTAGTTTAAATCCCTCCAACTTTTCAAACTTCCTTAAAATACTCCAAGTCTCTGGAATAGATTGTGTTGGGTCTAACAGGGTCAGGAGAAGGTCATCCACAAAAAGACTAGTTCTGTATTCTGTCTGGTGGAGTGGGATTCCCTCAATTGTATTAGTTTCTCTTAAAACCATTGCTAATGGCTCTATATATAGTGCAAAGAGGAGAGGAGACAAGGGACATCCCTGCCTAGTTCCTCAGTTCGGTGTAAAGGGTGATGATAGTGATGACTTGGACTGGCAGTATAGCCTAGAGATTAGAGGAACGAGGTGTGATTGAATTTGATACATCCAGCAGACCAGACCTGAGTTTACGAACATACGAACATATGAAATTTGCCAGCCGATAAAGGCCTAGAGGTCTATCAAGTCTGCTTTCCGGATATTGCAGCTAGCTGCTATTCTCAGCTGCCTCCTCCCCTTGTCCTGTCCATCCTTTTGAAGCAGTCCACTGTTCTACTGGATACCACTTCTGCAAGTAACGCATTCCACCCAGCCACCACCACTCTCTGTAAAAGTGTCTCCTCATCTCCCTCCTGAACCTTCCTCCCTCCAGTCTCATATCAGGGCCCCTGGTATCCCTCCCCTCCCTTACTTTGAACAGCCCCTCTGTACCTATCTTGTTTATTCCTTTTATATACTTAAAGGTTTCAATCATGTCTCCCCATCCCTCCTCTCCTCCAGTGAGTACATGTTCAACTCCCTCAGCCTCCTCTCGTATGATAAGTCCCCCTGCTCCTTGATCATCTTTGTTGCCCTGTACTGCACCCCTTCCAGTAACTTAATGTCCCTCTTCAGATATGGGTGCCAGTACTGCATGCAGTACTCCAGGTACGATCTAACTAATGACCTATACAGTGGCAGAATCACCTCTTCCCTTCTCGAGGATATACCCCTTGCAATACAACGCAGCATTTTGTTGACCTTGCAGCTGCCTTTCTACCATTGTGCTGCGAGTTGTTCATTAACCTTCTTAATAAGTACCCCAGATCCTTCTCCTCCTCTGTCTGGGCTAGCTGCACTCCCCCAGCTGGTTACTCCTCCTTGGTTCTTCATCCCAAAATGCAGCACCTTGCACTGTTTGGCATTAAACCCCAGTTGCCAGGTGTCTGACCAGATTTCAAGCTTTGCCAGATCATCCTGCAACCCCTGCCATCCCCCTAGGTCATCCACCACTGCTCCTACCTTGGTATCATCAGCAAACAGACTGATCTTGCTCTTGCTGTCCAATGAGATGTCTGCAGTGAATATCCCAAACAACACTTTTCCCAACACTGAGCCCTGTGGAACACCACTCGTCACTACCCTTGGGTGTGAGAGCTCCCCACCCACCACCACCCTCTTTTGCCTTCCCTAAGCCAGTTCCCTACCCATCTCGCCAGCTTTGCACCTGCTCCTGTGCCTACTAACTTACTTCCCAGTCTTCCATGTGGCACCGAGTTGAATGCCTTACTGAAGTCCAGATACAGGACATCCACTGCATGGCCCCTGTCCAGTTACCTAGTTACCCAGTCATAGAACTCCACGAGGTTGGTTTGGCAGGATCTGCCCCATATGAAGCCATGCTGTGTGCTGTCCTCTAGTCCTTTGGCCTCTAGGAGGGCCACCAGCCTCTCCTTCAAGATAGTCTCCATTAGCTTACCCACGATGAATGTGAGGCTCACTGGTCTGTAGTTTCCCAGTTCATCCTTGGGGCCACTCTTGTGGAGGGGCACCACATGAACCAACCTTCAGTCCTGAGGTACACAATCCGAATGTAGTGAGGCATTAAATAGATCTGCCAAAGGTCCTGCAAGGACCTCTGCCAGCTCCTTCAGTACCCTGGGGTGGATGCCATTTGGCCCTGGTGCCTTATCCACCTTCAGTGCCTTCAAACCCTCCTGAACTCTGCCCTCCATGATTTCCCCATCTGTCACCCTTCCCCCCCATTTCTGCCATTTCTCCCCCCTTGGGTGTCACCCTCCTCTTCTCTTTAGTAAATACTGAGCAGAAGTACTCATTTGGTGCTTCTGCCTTATACCTCCTAGCTTCCACCAAACCCCTCCTTCTAATCCTTACTATATGGTCCTTACAGCTCCTTTTCTCCTGATGTACCTAAAAGTCCTTCTCCCACTTCTTAATACCTTGTGCCAGCTGGAGTTCGTGGATGCCTTGGCTCCTTACTGCCCTTGTCCCACCTCCTTCGATTCCGTCAAGTACTCCTCCCTGTCCTCCCCCTCCCTGTTTTCTTGTACTTCCTAAAGGCAGCTCTTTTCCTCCTTACCTTTTCCATGACCTAATTGCTCAACCAGTTCGGTTTCTTAGCCCTAATCTTCTTGCTCTGGGCCTTGCAGCAGGTTTTGGTTGCCTCCACTTTCCCCAGCTTTATGAGCTCCCACCTCTGGTTAGTGTCCATACTAGATTGAATTCTGGCCAGGTACCCTTTTACCACTTCCCCCATCCTCCCAAAGTTGGCCCTCCTGAATTCCAGCACTCTTGTGCCAGATTCCACTCCTGCCTTGCCCATATCCAATGTGAGCCATACTGAGTGGTGGTCACTCCCTGACAGTGGTTCCTCCACTGTAAGTTCTCTCACAAAGTCCCCATTTGCCAGCATAAGGTCAAGGGTATTCCCTAACCTGGTTGGTTCACTGACCATTTGCAGCAGGAAGCTGTCCTGGATGGCATCCAGCAGTACCTGCTCCCTTTTGTTCCTGGTTGTTGGGGTACTCCAGTCCACTTCTGGCATGTTGAGTTCCCCCACAATCACCACACTACCTATCCTGCAGGTCCTCCTGATTCTGTCCTGCTAGTTCCCTGTCTAACTCCTCCGTCTGAGATGGTGGCCTGTACACCACTCCCATTCTAAGAATCTTATTCTTGGAATCCTGGATTTGCATCCAAAGTGACTCCATACTACCCTCCTACCCTTCCTCCCTTACACACTTCAGTCCTTCCTTCACATATAGTGCCACACCCCCTCCTTTTCCAATCACCCTGTCCCTACGAAATAACCTCTACCCTGGTACAGACAGGTCCCAGTCATTGTATTGGATGGACCATGTTTCTGTGATGGCTGCAATGTCCACCTTTCCCTCTGCTGTGAGCACCTGTAACTCTGCAGTTTTCCTCTCAAGGCTCCTAGCATTACGGGTAACCACCTTCCACCCTCCCCCCCATCCTGTCCTCCTTTACTAGCATCACCAATAGTACTTGCCATTTGTCCTTTGTCACTGTTATGGGGGGTAAACTCATATGGTTTCCCAGCCTGTGGTGTTGCATGTCTCTTGCCCAATTGCCACCCCCCACTCCTAGTTTAAATTCCCTACTTCCTCTATGTACTCGTCCATCCTCTGTTTTAACACTTTCTTTCCCTCCTCACTCAAGTGTAGTCTGTCCTTGGCATACAGACTACTGTCCTCCCAGGTCCCTCCCAATGCAGGATACCAGACACTCCCCCAAGTCTCCCCTCTCCCCCTCTATCAGTGCAAAACATTCTTTTCTTAATTTCCCTTACCCCCTTTGTTGTACACGTTTAGATAGATTGAGCAACCGCTTTTTATATTCCTAACCTTCCTAACAACACTCAAAAAGAGACTTTAAGTAGCTATTGCACAACCTTCTTCAAACTCCTACTCCTCCTTTCCACAATGCAATAGCAATGCAAAGAAGTAACAATGAAAGCTCCTAGATTTGCATTTACTTCCCTTCCACTGAGATAGCAGTCACCTCTTCACTTGCTGCTGTTCCTTTCCCGGATGTCTGCTTCTGCTATGACAGGTGCTTGTCCTCTGCCCTTTTGGGGGAAGTGATGTCAGAACCCCTGGTATAAAGGAAATCATGGACCAGGAGCAGCTGGGGTGAGGGGTTGGGGGGACCAACCCAAGTCTTCCAGAAACAATCAGGTAGCTGAGGCCCCTGGTCAGACCATTAGCACCCTTCCCCCACTATGCAGTAACCTTTGTAGCTAGTGAAACCAGCAAAAATGAATCACAAATCTACTCAAAGCCCCCAAAATAGGTTTGCTACCAAAAGAAACAGGTCTCCAATTCAAACAGCTTCACCAGCAACACATCAAAATAGGCTTGAAATTAGAAGATATAGGTCTCTGATTCAAAGTAACAGCCCCAGTTAAATCACACCAAATAGGTTTTAAATCAGAAAAAATAGGCCTCTACAAATGCAGCCTGCTACACAGTGAAACATGAAACAAATAGGCCCACTTATAGCCACCAAAACAGTTTTCAAAATTCCAACAGCCCCAAAACAATACCCTGCTAACCCCTTAGAAGTAGTAGGAAAGAAAAGAAATAACCCTCTACCAAGTAAAATCCACAAGAAACAATGTAAAAACAACAAGAAGCTACTGTACTGTAACCGATCTGATCCTTTCCCTTCTAGTTCCTTCTGAGAAGCCAAAGCAACTGATTCTCACAACCTCCACTTGCATACTGTGTGACTCTGAGCAAGTCACTTAACTGCCCTGTGCTCCCAGGTTGTCCCTGAAAACAAGCACTTGTGTCTAGTGGGCCTTACCCGGTTACCAAAGACTAAAATAAAATAAATAAATACATAGTCCACTGTTAATTCGGACATAGGCTTTTGGGGATGTATACAGATGTTTAAGCCATGTTAACATAGAATTTGGAAAATGATAGGCTGATAGGGTATCCCAAAGAGAGGACCATGACACCCTATCAAATGTCTTTTCGGCATCTACACTGAGAACAGCAGCTGGGATTTTCCTATTCTGGATATATTCTATTAGCAATAACATTTTTCTAATGTTATCTGTTGTGTTTTGTTGTTTTATAAATCTGGCCTGATCTGGGTGAATTACATGTAGAATGATTATCTCTAGTGTAGTGGCCCATATAGAAGTATACATTTTGTAGTCTGTATTTAGTAGGGACATAGGTCGATAGGAGGATGGGTCGAGTTTATTTTTTTCAGGTTTGGGTATGGCTGATGTAATAGCATAGTTCCATGATGAAGGTAAAGGGGAACCTTCCAATATTTCCTTGAATAAGGAGTGCATCCAGTTTGTTAGTTCTGTCTGAAGAAGTCTGTACCAGTTATTGGTGAATCGATCTGGGCCCGAGCAACGTTTTTTTGCCTGGTTCTTTACTGCCAAGGTGATCTCTTCTACTGTTATAGGGGCCTCTAATCTTTTAATTTGGAATGGGTTAGTTTGGAAAGGGGTAACTGTTATAAAAATTCTTGTCTCTGCTCCTGTGTAAGTCTTTCCTCTAATTTATAGAGCTGTTGGTATTAGCTTGAGAATATATATCATATATCTTCTTCTCTGTGCATAATCTGTCTAGTTAGAGGATTTCTCATTAGGCTCAAAATATTTCTGTATGCTCCATTTTGAATATTTAAAATATGTGACATTTCAGAACATATCTAGAATATATACTATAGTATATACTGATTTCTGATTTCATTTCACAGACCTGTCGATCATGGTTTGAGTCCCACCACAAGCCTTCACTTAATAGCTTGGAATCAGCCACTGGCCTTATACCTAGTCCTTCATGATTATTCATACTTTTATCCATGCCTATACACTCCCATTTTGTTATCCCTTCCTTTCTCTTTCCTCCTTGCTTAATGCTTCATAAATCCTCCCCTTTCTCTGCATTTACCAATCTGCTTTACTCCTCCTCCTTCCTACTGTAGATTTGTCTCTCTTATTGTTATTTCTTATTTTATAAGGCTTTGTTGCTTTGTGGTACTACTAATATCTACCACATATTTTTCTAGTATAATACATAATACAATACATATGTACATAAGGATAACAAGACTATTTACAATTGCATTTAATATTAATTTTATTAACTGCATATAACATAATATTACAAGAATCTGTCATGGAGGATCTAACATAACTCTTGATTTGTTGGGATCTAATTTTAAAAAAGCACTTTGTAATAAAATAATTTTGTAAAACGCTAAAATTAATTAGAAGAGGGGGGACTCACTAGTTGCCTTTATGCACCAGAGAGTTTCTATTTTGACCGGACCGCTCAGGTGACATCAAGAATGATGTCAGCATGCCCACCTGGCATGCAGCCAAGCAGACCGGACCTTCTTCTTCACCTTGCAAGGTGCTAGAATAGTGTTCAGAGCAGTGAGGAGGGTTAATGGCGATGGGTGTACCAGCATTTCTCACCCTGTAGAAATTTAATTTTGCACAGAGCGAGTTGCAAGGACCTCTATACTGAGCTAAGGGAAACACTTTTTAATCAAAACCTGAAGCACAAAGAATTCATAGAATTATGAAGGTTGCAGAACATACTAAATAGAAGGTTCTGTGTTTCCCTTTTAGAATAAGTACAGAAGTACTGGATTGGGGAAAAGGACCACAACTTGAAATAATAAACTAAATTATTGCATGATCATAGTAAAAGTGAAAGAAATATGTAACTGTTTGAATGAACCTCTCTAAGGTTTGAAAAAACTGCCACAAAGCTTCTGAAGAAGGACCTGGTTGGTTTGAAAGCTAAAGCACTTTGTTCTTTTCTGTAACATCCATGTTGGTCCAATAAAAGGCATCAAATCATTTGTTTCTGGATCTGTTCTCAAAAGGACCAATATGGCACCTACAATATTTTTTTTCCTCTCTAAGGTTGTAAGGATAGTAATATTTATACAAATCCCCTTTTTGTGTTTAGCTGTGATGCTCCTTAGATGAGCTATTGGGTAGAAGACTGAAACTAATGACTCCCCAACGCCTGAACCCACTGTGACTTCTGTAAATATTTGTTATATAGCAAGTGATATCACAGGTCAGTTCCACTTGTCTATTATTGTTTTCAAACTAATTTTGATTTTATTTGATTCAATTCTGAAGAAAAAACAATTATGAAAAATTAGAATAACACAAATATTTCTCCATTTATATTTTTTTCACTTATATTTAGATGCATCTATAGCTCCAGTCTGAAGAAGGAACTTAGATATGTTCTGAAACATCATGTATTTTAAATATTCAATATGGAGCATGCAGAAATATTTTAAGCATGAAAAGAATGGAATTATAAAACAAGGAGAAATTCTATATTTTATGCTGCAGTCTGAAAGAGAATTAAATTATAAATTATTTAACTACTTTGGCCTGCACACTATTTAATAAAGGGTTGAGTAAGACTACACTGTTTGCTACTACTGAATCAATCCGCTCAGTCTCATTCCTCTGGACCAAGTCAATTATTAAACGAATAAGGAATGAAAAGGAACCTTGGAAGACTTTGTGTGGATTTGAGTATGCAAGTCTGGCCAGAAAGGTGATTTCACAGTCACTTGGTGAAAGCACCTTTTTGGTGGGATTAAAAAGTTTTACTGACCTTGTCCATGAAGTGGCATCATAAGAAGGGTATGTTCAAAATTTGGGGTGAAAATATGTAAAAATGCTGAAGATATGAACATTCATTGAAATATTTCTATACTCACTCGTAACTCTGGTAATTTTAAATATTTTGACCCAAAATTTTCAGTGTAGCTATATTTTTACACCACCTCATGAACATCACAATTGTCAGTTTTCAAATCCTGGCTGAACTTTGTTTTCACACCTGCGGTGTGGAATAACATTGTGGTTGGGCGGAATCATGCTTTGGCAGGGATTTGGCAATTTTCAGTACTAGGCTCATGAGGAGGGGTAATAAGAAGGTTACAGTGACAGTTTGCGGTTTTCCTAAAAGTGTAAGCAACATACTGTACATTCACAGCAACATACATACACACCTCTATGGAGGGATGGAAGTGCAGCACCCAGAGGGCCCTGTGCTCACACAGATAAATAAGGATATGGTTACACTATCTGAAAAAGTATGAACACATGGCAGCACAGGGCTCGCTCCCACATAAAATAATAATACAATTGTATTATGTCAAAAAGCAAGGAAATTCATTAAAAAAAACTTACTTAATGCACTAGTTAGGGTTGAAGTGACAAAAGCAGGGAAATATGGCATTAGGTTTTCCAACCCTAGCACCCCCACCCTGCATGCAGCAACAGGCATGGGGTGTGCCTAGGAGTTGTCAACCTGATGCTCACCCCATTTTCATATATTGCACCCATTTCAGCTTATTTACTCATGGAATGGGATGAACATTAGGATTGACAACCCCAAGACACACCCCATGCCTGTTGCTGCCTGCAGGGTGGGGGTCGGGGGTTAGGGTTGGAAACCCTAATGCCACATTTCCCTACTTTTGTCACTTCAACCCTAACTGGTGAAGTAACAAAAGTTTTTTTTGCAAAGAATATCAATATGTATATTCAGCAACACAGGAGAACTGTATTAACTGTTCAAATGTTACAGATTTCAAAATGTAGCTTCAAGCATTATAAAAATGTATAAGATTATTTTTGGAAATGGTCAGAAGATACTAGTGGTTGTTCTGTCTAAGAACAAACATATGCTTTTTCTTCTTTATTCATTGGATTTGGTAACTGGGTAGGCTCACTGAGACAAGTTGTCCCTTTTTCAGGAGCGACCCCGAATGAATGACGTGAAATACATAGGCAGTTTGTATATAGATACTCATTACATACAGTGCATAAGTAAGTTACAATATGTAAATAAAATGGATTTACATTGCAAAAGCATATGCAACAGGTCCAGTCATTTGATACAGACAAATACATGTAAGCACTTTGTACTATCAGAACTTGGACATGGTACAGAGACAAATTCAGTGTGACAGATTAACAAATTAGCCAGCTGAACCAGGCACAGGGTCTGCTTTCAAATACAATAGATTCTCATTCATGACGGATTCAATTGATACAAGGGTCTGGCATTCCAAGACCTTGAGAGGGAGGAGATTTTTTCATAGCATATGTGCAGTAGCCACAAAATATCACTGACCAGCAGCAGAGAATGTCCATGGCATGGTTATTAGTTTCTGTCCAGCAGATTGAAGAGTCCTTTTTAATGGTTTGAAGTTCATGATGTCAACCACATTTTGCAGGGGGGCGTAGAGGAATTCGTATACCATGGACAGCACAGGGAAAGGAAGTCTTCCCTCCAGAGGTGGCCAATTTAGTGTGGAGAGAGAGAGAGAGAGAGCCCTACGGTGATGTTCCATGTTGGAGACACTAGCCGCAAAATGCATATGCAATCGTAGGTGATCTTTAGTTTGGAAGGTTCAGACTCCTTGAGAAATGACAGAAGCAGTGCTCCATAGGTGTTAGCACATAAAAGGATGCTATTGGTGATTGACAGCCCGGCCTCCTTAGTAAAGTATGAGTACAAACTATACAGCAGGTCCTGTTTCTGGTTTAGGGTTTTGACCACTATTTTGACATGAGGCCTGAGGGAAATCTCTTGATCCAGCTGGATTCTCAAATACTTTACAGTAGCCACCATATCAATATGTGCCCTTGATAGAGTACACATCCTGAGTAGATTTTGTCTATCATGACCCAGCATATGAGTCCCAAATAGAATGGCCTTCATTCTTATGGCATTCAATATTACTAAATTTGACTGAAACTAGGACTCAAGCATCCAGAAGTCCACCTGGAGGCTAGACTGAATCATTATCAGGTTGGTGTGAGATCTGTACAAAACTGCATCATCGACATATAGCAGTATTTTTGTATCACCAAAGTTACTAGGCAAATCATTCATGAACAGTGAAAATGAAATGGAACCCAGGATAGAGCTCTGGGGAGCACCAACAGTGGTTACCCACAAGGGGATCAGCTACCCTCATTTAACAAATTGCATTCACCCCATTAGGTAATTGCAGAACCACATACATGACAAGTGATCAAAACCCAGACTCCTTAACTAGCTCACTAGAAGATCATGATTAACAAGGTAAAATGCCTTGGTTAGGTCCACAAGGACAGCTTCCATTGCCAGTTTAGCCTCCATGACATTGAACAGCCTCCATGGCTTTGAACAGGTCAGACATGAGACGTTCAAGGGCATGTCAGTACAATGCCATTGTCTGAAACTGTGCTGTACTTCTGTTAAAACTGTGTGCATCTCAAGATGTTTCTGTATTGGATTATAGATCAGTCTAGCCTGTATCTTGGCAAAGGTGCACCACGATGATATAGGCTGATAGTGTTCAGTCAGTCAGTTCATTGGCTTCCATTCTGTCCACCACAACAACATGTGCAGTTTTACAAATGCTGGGTACAGTATGCCACCCTGAAGGAGGGTCATATTGTAGAGAGCTGAAATAGATCCAGCAATGACTGGGGCACTATGTCTGAGGAGTCTGGGCTCAAGATTATCATGTCCAGCTGAACTATTATCTTTTATACCTAATAAAATATCCAGGACTTCCTTCTTTGTGACCTAATTGAAATGGAACTCTTGGTGGCTAAGCAGGGGGGCCAAAGAGCCAGAGTGGGTGGAGCTCTGGGAGAGGCTACACAGGATAGACTTGAAGTTATCTAAGTCTGTTAAGAACTTGTTGAAAGCTTTAGGATCAGTGTGCGGTCACCTACAGTTTGCCAGCAGCAATGATATCACCTGAGGGGGTACTAATTCTACCTCTAAGAAGACAGTTAATGTGAGACCAGTTCCTCTTGGATTCTTGTAGTTTGTTTGACTGCCATATATTTAACATGTTTCACCTCTGCACTTCTGAGTCTTCCTTTACTTTTACAGGTGTTTCTCACTGTGCTATACTGTTTCTAGTCTTGTGTATCAGACCAGTGACTCTATACTTATGCCATGCTAGGTCCCACTGTTTCATAAGCTGACATAGGGCAGGGATCAGCCACTTTGATCAGAGTCCCTTAAAATGCTTCTGGACCAAGGGTGCATGACTGTTCATCATAATGAGGAAGTTATTCACAAGAAATTCTAATGCCACATTTACATTACCAGACCTACTTAGGTCACCCCACTGCAAGGAGGACAGGTCTTTAAGGAAGGCATCGCAATTAAGTCGGGAATAATCTCTTACCAAAATGCGAGAACCCAGTGCACCAAGATAGTGTGTGTGTGTGTGTGTGGGGGGGGGGAGTCTCACAAAACAGTTGCTTCAAATACAGTAATTGGGTGAGTGGCCACTAAGAGCATCAGCCAGATTACCAGTTCCCTTGACCCCTAACCCTCCTGCTGAATAATATCCAGTTCAGCAAAGAGTGATTACCCGACTTCACATTAACATGAGTAGGCTCAGAAATAATCTGACTAAGCTGAGCCTTCATAGTGGCAGATTTGAGTCTACCTGTGTTATCATCTAACCAATTTAGATTGAAATCCCCTATAGTACAATCACCTCCCTTTTCAATCTGAGCAAACCATTCAAAAAATTCTTCAAAAACTAGCCATGCCACAGAAGGTGGGTTGTAGACACAATCAATTATAAGACGTCTGATATCAACTAGAAGCAGCTTTGTGAATATGTTCTCACAAGAGGAATGGTTTTGGGAGGACACTAGGATTTCACTTACACTGAGTGAGGCCCTTGCATATACAAGAACCTCCCTTTCTTTTTATGCAGTCCTTTCTGAGTATAGTGTACCCAGGGATGGCCACTTCATAATTAAGGACCTGCCATTTCAGCCTAGTTTCTGTGACTGCTATATCATCTGGTCTATAAAGTGTATACCATGTTTCAAGGGTGTTCATGTGAGCAATCTTTATTCTACTGGAAATAGTTCACATTGGTTCAGAGTGGGCGAGTGGGGGGGGGGGTGGCCTGAGTTATTTTTGACATCTCCTGCCACTAGAAGTACAGATACAAATAGAATTCTGGATAATCAACAGCTAACTAGGGAATGTATACTCCCAAGAGGCTGTAGGAAGTGGTACAAGACTATGTAGAAGCAATCTCTGTGAAATAGGCCACATAGGGCTGGCAGGCGTGGAGACAGGAGATAGGGGACCTAATATAATTTCTAGGTTGAAACAGGGTATACTGCTGCCATGTGGAGAGGTAGTGCACAGTGGCTAATAAGGAGTCTACCCAAGACAATAGGCATGGGAACAGTAGTGCCCCAATAATTCCTTTAGACCCCATCCTACTAACCTGATTGAGTCGGTGCTAGTAATCACTAGGTGGTACAAAACTAGTTGAGTGGACCTGAGACTGGGAAAACCAAGACACATGATCTAACAATGGGGCAGGGTTAACCAGACATAGAATCATATTAGTTGATGGCAGATAAGGACCTCAAGGCCCATCCAGTCTGCCCATTTTTGTTTTCTGCTTTATGAATGTGCCATTGCCCTTTGCTCTGTTAATGGCCTATCTATTCATACTCATCTGTATTGCACCCTTATGCCTATCCCATGCCTGTTTGAAGCCCTGCACTGTATTCATATCCACCACTTCCTGAGGTAGGCTGTTCCATGCATCCACCACCCTTTCTGTGAAAAAGAACTTCCTCACATTACCCCTTAATAGGCCTCCCTCTAATCTCATGCTGTGTCCTCTTGTCCTGCTATTTTTCTTATATTTAAACATGTTAGATTCTTTCACCTTGTTAATGCCCTTATGGTGTTTGAATATTTCGATCATATCACCTCTCTCCCTTCTTTGCTCTAGGGTATACATATTGAGCTCATTTAATATGTCCTCATATGTTTTCTGATGCAGTCCCTGCACCATTTTGGTTGCCCATCTCTGGACTGCCTCAAATTGGTTAATGTCCTTGTGAAGGTGTGGCCTCCAGTACTGCACGCAGTACTCCAGATGGGGCCTAACCAGTGTCTTGTAAAGAGGGATTATTACCTCCCTCTTATGACTTGTGATACCCCTACTAATATACCCTAACATCCCCCCTAGCCTTACCTACTGCTTTAGTGGTCTGCTTGGATGATTTCAGGTCATTGGTGATGATGACGCCCAAGTCTCTTTCTTCTCTTGTGACTCCCAGCAACTCCCCTCCCAGCCTATAGATGGCTTCAGGGTTTCTCTTCCCTATGTGAATGATCTTGCACGTCTTTGCATTAAACCCCAGTTGCCACTCTTCTGACCATTTTGCTAGTTTATCTCTTCTCATTCTGCCCACTCCATCTGGATCATCTACTCTGTTGCAGATCTTGGTGTCATCTGCAAACAGAGAAACCTTACCCTCCAGTCCATCTGCAATGTTACTGATGAAGATATTGAAGAGGACTGGCCCCAGGACTGATCCTTGAGGTACCCCACTTGTGACTTGCATCTCTTCTGACTGTATACCGTTTACCACCACTCTTTGTTTTCTGCCTGTCAACCAGTTTGTCACCCAGTTGACCAACATCTGACCCACCCCAAGCCTACCCAGATTATTAATCAATCTTCTATGTGGAACAGTATCAAAAGCTTTACTGAAGTCAAGGTAGGCAAAATCAACTGCTCCCCCTTGGTCCACCACTCTAGTAACCCAGTCACAGAAATATATGAGATTAGCTTGACAGGACCTTCCTTTTGTAAACCCATGCTGTCTTGGATCCTGTGCTCCTATGCAGGGCCAAAGCAATGGGGGAAAAGTGGGGAAGTTGTCCGGGGCCCCTAGCTAAGGAGGGGCCCACCTGAGGAGCTGGCATTATTCCTGGCATTAGCTGGTTTTGGAAACAGGGGCCCATTTCAAGTGACTTTCCTGGGGCCCCAAATTTCATAGCTGCAGCCCTGCTCTTATGGATTACTGGTGTTGAACTATCCTTTCCTTAAGGAGTGTCTTCATAATCTTGCCCACTACTGTGGTAAGACTGACTGGTCTGCAGTTCCCTGCCTCCTCCCTGCTACCACTCCTGTGGAGCAGGATCACATGAGCCCTTCTTCAGTCTTCTGGGACCTCTCCTGTGCTCAGAGACTCACTAAACAGTTCTGATAATGGATCTGCTAGTTCCACTCTTAGCTTCTTTAGTACCCTGGGATGTGTGTCATCAGGTCACATTGCCTTGTCCACCCTGAGCTTATTGAGCCTGTATAGGACCCTTTTATTTGTGAAGGGACTAGTGCACACCTCCCTCTCCCCTGTGTCCATGATGCTGAGCTGTGAGCCCTGCCCTACCTTCTCTTCAGTAAATACTGAGCAGAGGTATCTATTTAGGATAAATGCTTTTACATGGTCCTCCTCCTCACATGCCCCCTTATCCCCTTTGATCTTAGCAATACCCCTGGACTTTCTCCTTTCACTAATGTATCTATAGAAAGTCTTGTCACCTTATTTTACTGTATGTGCTAGTGTTTTCTTGGTTTAGGCCTTTGCCTGCCTTACTACTTTCCATGCTTCCCTTAGGGAAGTTTGGTATGCCTCCATATCTTCATCCTGCTGTGTTCACTCATATTTCCTGAAGGCCAGCCTTTTGGTTCTGACCTTTTATGCTACTGTGTTTGAGAACCAAAGTGGTTTCCTTCTTCTTTTGTGCTTCCTTTTCTCACTAACACAATGGGATGTTGCTTCAAGTATTGCATCTTTAATGCTTGCCCACTTTGCCTGTACTCCCTCACCTGTGTTTACTTTTGCCAGGGCTAGCTTAACTCTGTTGGCCAGCTTATCAATGTCAGCTCCTCTGAAGTCCCATATTTCCATCTTGGAATGGGATGATTTTGTTCTAATGGCAAAAGTGAACCATACCATGTGATGGTCACTGGTACCCAGGTGACTTTCTACCTGGAGATCGGTGATCCTTTCCCTGTTAGTCAGTACTAAATCTAGGATAGCCCTGTCTCTTGTGGGTTGTTGTACCAGTTGATTGAGCCCCCCCCCCTTGCAGCAAATCCACCATGTGTCTAGTTCTGGCAGATGTCCCTGCTGGTATTGACCAATCTGTATCTGGCATGTTGAAGTCTCCCATTATCAGAACCTCCACTTTAGCTGTCATGTTTTGTATATCTTCTAACAGTAATGTGTCTATGTCCTCTCCCTGGTCTGGAGGCCTGTACACAACCCCAGTTTGTATGGCTGTCCCATTTTCTGTTTCCAGGGTGACTCACAGTTCTTCTGGCTCCTGATGTGTATTCTGAATTTCTGCAGCTTTGATACAATGAGTATGTAGAATTTACAGTGCACCCAGAGAAGGTGTATCTTCAAAATGCGAGAACCCAGTGCACCAAGATAGGATGCATCTTCAAAATATTAAAACAGATTTGAAGGAGTAGATAAACAGAAACATTTCTTAATGCAAATGGTATAGCAATGGGACAATTAAAGAAATAATGTACAGTTTAACTTCAGACAGAGAAACACTCAACACTACTATCCCAGCAGAAAGGTAAATACTGGAAAGCTCACACTAAAGTTAACTAAACAAGATAAATTAAGCAACTAAACTAACAGTAAGTTTACTCATAGCTGGGGTCTCAAGCAACCATACACTTGCAGTTCATTTTTTTTTGTTTTGTTTTTGTTGTTATAATTGTCTTTTTATTAAAATAATTTGTTTGTTTTTAAGTAAAAGGCAAGGAATCATCAGTAGATACAATTCAAATTAAAAGCAGTTGAAAATCTACATCACATAATCCAGAAGCAATAGTGGCACAGGAACCATTCCAAATACATGTCCCAGTTACAGCAATCCCCACATAAAATACTAAAATAAAAATCTATGCAAAACAGTACTGAACTGCCCTTACTTCCACAGTGTGAATGACCCAGACAAGTATATCATCAGTTTATTGTCATCATGTTTTGTTAGATCTTTGGTATCACATCAGACCTGTGTGTCATTATCCATACGATTCAACTATTCCATTGATTCATAAATGTAGTTAAGTCAAATGGTGTGTTCCTAAGGCCAACAGTAAGTTTTTTCCATGTGATTTATTGACAGGACCACATCTTCCCATTCTTAAAGCTCAGGTCTGCGTTTAGTAAGCTAGTTTCTGGTTAATAATTTTTTGACTGCTGTGAGCCAAATACTTAACTGTTTTTGTTTGTGCTGTACATTAATATGCAGGAGATACAGTAGGAACAAAGTTGCCTATAAATGAAACATTCTGTATTCTGGGATAAGGTCATTCAGTACTTTTTCTATCTCCTCCCAATAGAGTCTAATATTAAGGCATGTCTAAAATATATGTGTACGCATGGCTGGAGCCATACCACAGCCTTGCCAGCAAATATCATGAGAGAGAGGGTCATACTGAGCTGTAATATGCATTGTATGGAAGAAATGGAAGATGCTTTTCCATCTGAATTGTTTCTATTGGTGGCTTGATATACTTTTATGCTGTCTAATACATGTTAATTGCCAGCCTCCTTCTAAGATCTGAAGGCCAGTTCCCCTTCCCATTTCAGTTGTATCTTATCTGTAATATGTCACATACTAGATTGAATGACTTTATATGCTTTAGAAAGGAAATTAGTAGGGCTACTTGTCTCCAGAATCTGAATTATAAAATCTATTACAGAGGAAGTTGCCTCCTTATCCCAAACTAGTCCTAGTCTGTTGCCCAAATAATGGCATACCTTCAAGTATCTATAATGATCAGTTCTAGGGAGAAAACATTCTTATTGGAGTTGGTTGAAACTTTTTAAAAATCCCTGGCTGTAATATTGATAATTGCATCTACACCTTTGTCTTCTCCAGGTGCAAAAGCAATGATCTAAGATGTTCAGAGGGAATTGAGAGTCATGCATTAGCCACTCCAAATATCTGGCATCCTTAATTTTCTAACTGGAGTGAAGTAAACTTTGCCACATCTGAATTAATGGTTGTATAAAGGGGTGATCTGATGTAGTAGACATATTACTATGCAAGGGGGTGAAAAAACAGGTTTCCAATATGGTTTCATTTCTAATTCTTTCCAATGAGGGGATTGGCTAGCATCAAGCCAGCCCAAGATATACTGTAACTGCTCCACTCTGCAATAATCTTGAAGATTTGGTAGAGCCAGACCCCTTTTCATTTTTACCAGTTGAAGGATTGCAAAAGCAATCCAAGGTTTTTTTCCTGTGCCAAAGATAACAGGAGAAAGGTCCTATTTAATAGTGTTATATAACCTATCATAATTCACTGCATATAGCAGCTGAAGGTCCCGGGGAAGATATACTCCCAAGTATTTAATAACTGGGAGGTCCCAGTGAAAGAGATATGTTCTCTGCAGCAAGGGTGATGGATAAAAATAGAAATGCAAGGCTTCTATTTTAGCTGTTTTTATCTTGTACCCATAACCCTCTCCATTTCTTGTAGTAGACTAAACAATGCTGGCAGGGACGGTTCTAGTTGTGGCAGATAGACTAACAAGTCATCCACATATAAAGCGATACAATGTTCCATACTGGCTGCCGATATACCCACGAGTTGTGTAGAATCTCACAGCACACGTGACAAGGGCTCCACATAAATTGCAAAAAGGAAGGGTGAAAGTGGGAAGCCTTGGTGTGTGACCCTCATCCACGTACATCTAGTAGACTATGTGCCACTGTTATTTATAACCACCTGGGGGTGATTATATAAGTTTTGAAAAACCTCCAGAAAAGTGTTGGGGAAATTAAAAGTTTTTAGGGTATAAAACGGGAACCTTCATGACATGCAATCAAACACCTTGTGAGCATCTTGGCTCAAAATTACAGATGGTGTCTCATTTCTATGTATATGATGAATCAAATTTAGGATGCATTTAATGTTATCTGTGGTTCTCCAGTTCTTTATAAAACCCAATTGATCTTTATGTATAATTGCAGGGAGAAGTGGTTCTATTCTGGCCACAAGTATCCCAGCAAACTGTTTATAATCTATGTTAAGTATTGAAAATGGTCTGTAGGAAGTTGGATTCTTTTCTGGTTTAAGTATAGTGGATATATTTTTCACATCTCCAACTATCGGGGGATTGTGTGCTCTCCTGTACTTCCCAGAAAGTTTCTGTTAGATAAGGTAATACAATTTGCTTCTGATGTTTATAAAATTCTGACATGTAGCCATCTGGTCTCAGTTGCTGAGCCCCTGATAAGTGCAGAAGTTTCAGTCTCTGAAAGAATTTATTATATTCAGCCTGTGGAGGTTCGGGGGGGGGGGCTGCACATAAAGATTTGAATCATAGTCCTTAAGCAATGTAAAAATAGTGGCCATTGTGTGATGATGATGTCTACCAGTTTTCTAATCTATTAACTTAGTGATAATATTAACTTAGTATGCCAATATTCGAGAAGCTTGCACCCCTCCTTCACAGTATTTCCAGTGGACATATAGTTAGGTTTGTTCTGTTTTCTGTCCAAGATTTACTGTATCTCTATTTGTGTGTGTGTAACTTGTGGGAGCAATAAGGCATTTCCCTGCTTGTGCACCATCTGCAGGAATTGCAGGATACCCTGGAGTTTTTTTAATCACTGTCCCTGTAACTGCTTTTTCCTGGCTGCATATTTGATGATCTCACCTCTGAGGACAACTTTGATAGTGTCCCATAGATAGAGATGTTGTGAAGTTTAAATTTGCCGGTGAAGTTCTGGCAAAGTTGGCAAATTGACCTCCATGGAGCAATCCACAAATTTTTGCTAATATGCTCAAAATTCCTCTATGTGACTGTTCTCCCCTTTTTTGAGGAATTTCACTGTGAAGTAAATAATTTTGCCTGTGACTGGGGGAATTTTGCCCAAGAATGGCAAAATTCCACCATTTGCGGGTGAAATTCCACACTTTGCAGGTGAAATTTCACACTTTGTGGGTGGAAATTTGCACTTTGCATCTGTGAATGAATCCATGAATTGTGTTAAATTTGGGGATTAATTCACGATGTGAAGTTTCCCAGCTTTGCCTATCTCTACCAATAGAGTCCCTGTGTATACCTGGTGACTGATTATCCTGCTTGATTTGGGTTATTTTATCTTTAGGTAATTCAAGAACTCTGGGTCTTTTAAAAGGGCATTACTAAAGTGCCATTGATGAATTTGTAGGGAGTGATGTAGGGTAAGAGCTATCCAAATCAGAGCATGCTACGATAACATGCTAGGATCTATGTGAAATTTGTGAACCCAGACTATGTGGTCCCAAGTAATCAAGTAATAACCTATGCATGAATATATTGATTGGGGGTGGGAATAGATGGTATAATTTCAATCTATGGGGTGCAGGTGCATCCACACATTGAAAAAGCCTAGTTCTCAAAGTAGTTTTTAACCATGTCTCTGTCCCGATGTGACATGTGTCAGACATGGGCTAGTAGTATCCTTGGCTGGGTCTAACATGAGATTAAAATCTCCACCTAAGAGAATTGCCCCATGTGGAAATGTAAAAATCTTATCAAAGAGCTGTTGGGTGACTGAGACATCAATCCCTGGGGATAAATAGACACTGCCTATCATTAGTGGTTTACCCTGCAAAGTACCCCTCACCAGGAATAACCAGCCATCTTTATCACTGTAAGTACTGTCTATCTGAAAAATAGACCAGTGGGTTTGAAGGATCACTACACATCTATGACACCCATTCTTATAAGAGTAACGAACTGTACAACTTGTTTAAACCCTTAGCTCAGCTACTTTTGATGCTTAGTATCTGAAAGATGGGTTTCCTGAAGTAGGATAATATCAGTTTGCAATTTTTGCAATGCTGTTATTGCCTTAGAACATCTGACAGGATTGCCCAGGCCATTCACATCTGGGGAAACTATTTTAAACTGTGCCATGACAGAAGGACATGCAGGGAAACTTCATTTCCATTACAATTAATTGTGCTAACCATATAACTTGTCTGTTGTGTTCTGAGGTCATGTTCAAGTACCTACACCAATTATGTCTAACCAATAACTTATAGACCACTTGCCATTACATGCCTCTATAAACATAGTGGGCAACTGGTCCAAACTGAACATTAGAGGCTTCGGGGTAAATAGGGGAGAAAATATGGGTGAACAACGGCTTGTCAACTGGACACTGCAATACCAATTGCTCACTGTGAGACTATTGATATGTCATATCTCTAAGGATGTTCAAGGGGCTAACTTTCAAAGGAGGGGCTGAGTATAAAACCCTCCCTGTTAGTCCCAGGGTAGCATATCATATCCAGCACTTAACCCTAGGACAAGAGCTAAAGCCATGGGGTTTAGCTCCCTGGGCCTCCCAGGAGTAAACCTTACTCCTGATCTACAAAATTCCATTAACGAAAATCAAGAAAAGAAATACAACTGTCTGCACCACATTGCTATGGTGTTAGCAGCCCCCAGGTCACCCTGGTGAATCATATAAAGTAGCTCAGTGAATGTAAACACTGTGGTCATGGTGTAGCCAAAACTTATAAAATCAAATGACAGCATAGGTACAGAACAGGTGTATTGTGTAATAAAACAACCACAGAAACCTTGGAGTGCAACTGAGAAATAAATCAAGCTGCCCACTTTGTAGCAGTATATATAAAATGTCTCTAAACTCCAGTGACCCTGGAATGAAAACTATAATAGTCTCTGCCAGCTATCATCCTTATCCCATTTCTGAAACAGCTCTGCACTCTGTAATATGGTAACTTAAGATTTTTTGTTTAGGTTCAGTAAAGTAGATGTGAAACTGTGAATATAGCCCATAGAAAACAGACTCTACTTACTTAAAAGAAAAAGGGCTACATTTCTAAATAAGGGGATATCTGTAAAAGCATATAAATCCATTCAAAAGCTGCAATAATAACTGTCCCTATTCAAACTAACATAGTGATAGCACAGAAACAGCAATTCTTCTTCAAATATGCCAGAGAAGGAGTTCTGATTTTAAATTGCTTTACTAACAGATGTGAAAAAATAGGAATATATTCGTGCCTCTGTTTTTGTGCAGTTGGTGTGTAATCATTGTCCAGGAATATGTGGTGTGTGCCACAGAAACATTTTTTCCTCTGCCATGCTTTTTGCAGAAGTTCGTCCTTCATTGCATAATTGAGGAAGCAGATAATAACGGACTTCGGCCAAGCTATTGGGGATGTTGGCTTCAGACCCAGTGCCTATGTGAGCACACAATTTCAGTTGGATAGGTATCATTGATGTCCAGGGCTGTGCACAGAAAACTGTCTAAAAAATCTGGAAAGTTTGTCCCTTCAGAGTTTTCTAAGATGCCATAAACATGGATATTTTTCCTCCTTGTGTGATTTTCAGTATCTTCTTGCCTCCTAATTATGCTGAGCTGGGTCTCTACAAGTGTGTGCATCATGTTGTCCTGCTGGTCAAGATGGGTGTTTGTAGCCAGTAGTTGCTGATCTGCAGCATCTAGTCTCCTTCCCAGGGTACAGAGATCATCTTTTATATCTTTCAATACCTGCTTGATCTCTGCCCTAAAATCTTGCAGCTCAGTAAAAACTGTGTCCAATTTGATCTTCTTAGGTGGTGTCTTTTTCCATTTGTGGCCTGAGTCTTCAAAGGCCTTAGCCATCCCTGAGGCCTGTGAGAGTTCCACATAGGATGCCTCAATCCCTGATCTGCCACCATCCTCCATTTTTAATAGAAATTTAGATTAGGCCATATCCTCTGGTGTCTCTGTTATGCCATTCAGGAGTGGTATTACTGAAAACAGATCTTAATAAAGAGGATTTTTTAATTTAGCAGGGGAGAGCATGAGTTTCAAGCTGCCGTATTAGAGGTGACATCACCAAAAGTTCTCACCTGTAGTTTCTGACCATGCCAGGGAGCATATCTAGCACAATGGCTAGCTACAGACTACCTCTCTTGCCTGACTTCCTGGATGTTATTTGTGCTGTGGTTCTTAGTGCTATGGACCACAGCACTCCACACCACTTGTTAGCTCAGAATTAGAAGCAAGTAAAGGCCTGACCCCTGAGCAACCTGACTGGTTATAGGGACAGGTCAGGATGGGCAGAATCCTCTGTCATCCTCAGGGATAACATGCAAGGTGGTTAGGAGGAAGGTGATCACAGGCTTCTCTCAACTTGTTGACCCCTAGGTGCTGCTGTGATGTTCAGGTCAGTGGTTTTGGAAGTGCTGATTGCACTCCTTTGTGCAGGCTGAAGATGGGCTAGGGATGTTAAAGATAGAGCCATTACCTGTGGATGTCCCCCCAAAAAACAGCTTGGTTGCTGAGGTAGGTCATAGTAGACAGAGTCCTCTGCCTCCCTTGGTGATTGCATGCAAGGTGGTCGTGGAGGTGTGGGTGATCACAAGCTTCTCTCAGCCTCTCATCCCCAGAGGCAGCTGCAGCATTCTGGTTTCTGAGACACACTGTGGATTTTAAAGATGGTGCCAGAACCAGAGGATGGCCCTTCAGCAACTTGATTGGTTGCAGGGGACAGGTCGGCACAAGCAGAGTCCTCCATCAGCCTTGGGGATATCATGTGAGGCAGTCATAGGGAAGGGTGATCACAGGCTTCTCTCAACCTCTTGACCCCCAGGTGCTGCTGCAGCATTCCAGTCACTGATTTCAAAGTGCTGACTATGCTCCATTGCACAGGGCTGCAGATGGGCTGTGGATTTTAAAGACGGTGCTGGTACCTGAGAATGGCCCCAGAGCAACCCGTTTGTTTTCCAGGGCAGGTCAGAGTAGAAAGAGTCCTCCATCAGCCTTGGGAATAGTGTGCAAGTTGGTCCTGGGGAGAGGGCGGTCACAGGCTTCTTTTAGTCTCTTGATCCCCAGGTGCTGCTGCAACATTCTAGTAAGCAGTTTCTTTGCACTGATTGCTCTCCATTGTGCAGTGTTGGGGATTTTAAAGATGGCACCAGTATATGTGGATAGCTCCCAAGCAACCTGATTGTTTGCGTGGCTGGTCAGGGCATGGAGAGTCCTCCGTCAGCCTTGGGGATAATGTGTGAAGTGGTTGTGGGGTGGGGAGGGTGATCACAGGCTTCTCTCAACCTCCTGACTCACAGCTGGTGATGGAGTATTTTATTCAGAGGTTTCTGTTTAATACAGCTTAAGCAAATCAAGCTATTAGTTCCAGAAACATACAGAAGGAAATACAAAAAATAAATAAAGCAGATCCTAGTTGTTATAGTCCCCATCTGGGAGTCTCAAACAGAGAAGAAAAAAAAATCAATAAAGAGATACACTTTGCAGCTGCCAGTTTGTATCTGGTAGTATTAATGTTACTGCAAAACAGCAGGAAGTTAATCAGTAAACGAATTACAGACATTTAATCAACTGCAGTGCATAACTGTTCAGTTCCCTGTATAGAAACATAACTGTTCAAGCAACTCCCATAAAATACTGCACAGTAATATTTTCCAGGTACTTCAACTTTTGTAATAACTTCATGTATTATTACATTCTGATTCATGTACTGTCCATTTATGTACTGACAAAATAAGCTAAAAAAAGTTGTTAAAAATAAATAGACCAAATGTTTAAAGCAATAGACCATAGCCAGAGTAAACCAAGATTAATATTATTCCCAATGGTCTTCCCCTATTGTGACCCATAAACACATCACAAAAGAATAGGAGGAGAGATTAACTTGACATTTAGATAAAGGTTCAATCAGGTAACCATTAAAGATTAAAGTATCTGTATACTCATTCAACAAATTGTATTTATATCTTGGGAAGTCATACATGGGAGGTTATCCTAACAAGAAATTAATACACACTTGAAAGCACTAGGAATATTTATTTATTTGAAAAGTTCTACCAAGAAAGACAACATTATCCACAAAGAGCTCATTTCTAGAAGCATCCTGGAGGTAAGGTGAGAATGGGATACACTAAACATAGCAGAGTATAGAATACCATGAATAGAAAAATGTAACAGAATCATATAAAATAAAGTTGAGCATGAAGGGTATAACAATACAAAAAAAAAAAAAAAAAAATAGTGCACAAACTAGAATGAACCCAGACACATTTATGCCTACAAATAATCATGTACATATATATATAAATGTATAGTACATATAGAGACACAAATTTAATATAGAAAACATACACCTACATAAAAAAGTACAGCCACATAAGACAGTACAGAGGGGAGCAGAGGGTAAGGAGAATGAAAATTAGGGAGGGAGGCTAGGGTAGGTAAGAGAATCAGGACAGATAGTAAGAGAAAGGGATAATGTAGTGAAGGAAGTAGGGGTCAGCAGCAGTCCCAGGATGGGGAAATATATTTCCAGAGAAGACAAGACAATGAACTAGTATAGAATATTCAAAATCATATTACCAAAATCAAAATTTACAATTAAAAAGCATTTTTCAAGACACTGTCCCAAACACAGACCAAGTTTGAAGTTATTTAGTAGCTATACTTTTCATGATAGCTATAACTGAGCCAGTAAATCTGTTTCACAATTTGAGAGAAAATGAGTACTTGAACACTGTTCTGCATGCAAAACCTATATGATTTAACTCGTTGGTCTGGATCAAAGTTAGTCTGGTTGGTGCCATGATAAGAGATTTTAACTATAAAAGAGAACTGCAGTGAAAAAGTGGCACCCAGTGGTACACCCGCCTTTTTCATATTTGGTAAGCCTTTACAGAGCTATTGGGTAAGAAAAGCAAAATACAGAAACATCAAACATTTAAAGCCTTGAAATGAGAGGGTTTTTGAGATGTGGGCTAAGTTGAAAATGAGATCCCTATCAGTCTCAAAAGCAAACTGCAGAGTAATGTTTTGGATCTGAAGGGATCATTTTCTTTATAGATACCCAATACACTTTTTTAATGATCCAAAGGTGGTCTTCAGGAAAGATTATGTGTATCTTACAATATATTTGAACAAATCTGTCATACAGGGTTAGTCAGAATCCATTCACTGGCTACAGCCTAAGATTGTGGTAGTGGTGCAGATTTTTTTTGTGCTGGATCCCTGGTGGCTCAGCCCCCAGTCCCCCCACTCATCATACCAGGATTTACCTCGGGTGATGATCCTCCCAGGCTTGCCCCCCCAGGTGGGGCTGCTGAGTAGGCATGCTTCTGACAGAGTCTAAATGGGGAAAATGAACAATACAGAGCAGTTCAGGAAGGCAGTGGCAAAGGCCAACAGGATGCTGGGATGTATTGCAAGAGGAGTATCCTCCAGAAGTAGGGAGGTGATCATGCCTCTGTACAGGTCACTGGTCAGGCCACACCTGGAGTACTGCATGCAGTACTGGCACCCATATCTGAAGAAAGATGTAAGATTACTGGAAGGGGTACAACACAGAGCGAGGAAGATGATCTGGGGATTGGAGGACAATCCATACGAGGAGAAGCTGAGTGAGTTGAATATGTACTCCCTGGAGGAGAGAAGAGATCGGGGGGATATGATTGAGATCTTTAAGTGCTTAAAAGGGATAAACAAGACATGTACTGAAGAGATATTTAGTTAATGAGGGGGAGGGACATGAGGGGCATGGCCTTAGATTGGAGGGGGGGAAGATATAGGAGGGAAATGAGGAGACATTTTTCACAGAGAGGGTTGTGGCAGAATGAAACACTCTGCTGGAGGAGTTGGTATCCTGTAAGAGAGTGGGTAGTTTCAAAAGGAGGATGGGACAGGGTGAGAGTGGGGATAATTGCTAAGGGGGGGTTGGGGCAGCTGCAAGGTAAGGGTGCTAGTTGCACACCTGAGCTGACTTGACAGACCATGTGGCCCATTTCTGCTAGCAAATTTGTATCTTTGTATGTTTGTATGTAATTCAGTTCCAGTAGACCCCCTACTACTGGTGTTCCTCCCTGGCTTGCTCCCTAGGGTGGAGCTGCAGGGTTAGGCCAATCCTGATGGAACTACAAACTCGGTCACCAGCTGAGTGCTGTGGGCAGGTGTAGTGGGACTGGTGATGTGGGGTGTCATTCATCGGGCTGGCATATTTTGCTGCTTTTCCCCATGGGAGGCGTGGCATGCAATGACATGGGATGCCGAAGCACCAACATCTGGCACACCTCTCCACAGCACAGGCTCCAGCAGCTGCTACCTCTGGCCTCCATCAGAGGTCAATCCCACACCGGATGCTCACCCAGTCCCCCTTGGAGGAGAGCAGTCCATGAGATACTTAAGCCTCCTCACCCAGCTGTCCCTCCAACTCCTCAGGTCCATTCCTGAACCTGGGGTATCGGCATCACAAGCAAAAGCCCTACCACTGCGCTGGCAGGCCATCCCAGTGGTGTAGATTTTTGAGAACTTCCAATGTATGGTTGACAGTTACTTGGTCTAATATCACTGCAGAAGTGTAGGTCTCTAATGTCGCAGTTTTGATCTAGAAAGTTTCAAGATTTGTTTTTTATTTATCATCATGAATTTCATCCTTAAAACAGTTTTTTTCACCATGTGTTGAATTAAGGTTGCTCTAGCTCACAGCTGTTCATGTTTATTGTCCATTGTAGCCAGTCAGGAGTCAAGTTTTGCTATCCATGACCACACATTTTTAAATGTTGGAACTATTTGATTCTTACAGGCATTCCCGCTCACACCTGGGTTAATCCCAGAAATTGGAAACATAGTGGGAGGTTGTTCAGAGGGAGCGTAGTACAAAAACTGATGTGGTTCTGTAGCTGAAAAACTAACACATCTCCAGGTTTAAATGCAACTATTCTGATGTTTGTAATGAGGCAAGATCCACCTGGTGTGGTGGATCTGCATGTTCTGACACTGCCATGGGGGAGAGGTTGGCACAGGCCTAGCTGCAGCTCCAGCCAATGATTCCTGTCATCACAGACAAGGTGTACAGCTTTAAAAAAACTATATTGTATTTGAGAGCATGATTCTTAAAGGAATTCAATGAATTTCTAGGCTTGTTTTACCATTGTAATGACATCAAACTGCTGTTGTACCATCCTGAGTGTGTCCCTATGATGGTACAATAGCATAGAATGCCCTTGCGCTCTGTAACCCTGACAACTGCACCGATATCTTTTTTCCACCATTGTCAGTTTCTTTACAGTGATATCCACTGCCACTTCAACAGTCTGAATGCATTCACTGTTTTTTTAATAATATTTCATTCCTCAGTGTTTTTTCATGCTTGTTTTACTTGAATTATTAAAAAAAAATTAGTTTTCACAAATGGAACTCGATTGAATGAAATGGTAAACAAAAAAGAATGACTGAATCAGTGTTTATTTCTTACAATCTGCTGTTTACTGTAATGGTTTCAAACTTTCAAACATGGCCAAATAATCAGTCATCTAAGAAAACGAAAACATAACATTTCATTTAAAAAAGTCCATAACTAGAAAGGATATTGCTACTCGATATATTCTTCTGTCAGTCCGATACAGCTCACATCTGCTCAAGTTCACAGAGAGAGAGAGAGAGAGACAGGTAGAAAGCGGCTTTTAGTTGAAATATACTGTACCGGTCTCACTGCTGCCATGCTGCTACTGCAACCTCCTTCCCTCTCTTTCACAACTCAGAACTGATCATAACTGTTGCAGAGACTATGTCATGTACAAATGATTGCTGGTACTCAGCAAGAAATGCTGTTTTCATCAGATTATTCAAGAAGAGCTTGGTTGTTGTTGCACTATTGCCTGTACACTAGAAAAAACAATGGATGGGCAACAGTGAACAACAATGCTGTGTTCACTTCTTGAGATTGTCATGATGTCTGTAGACTTCTCAAGCTTCGCTCTAGAGGTCTACTTGGTTGTCATGTCAACCTCTCGAAGTGAACACAGCGTTGTTGTTCACTGTTGCCCATCCAGTATCCTCTATGTTCAGCAGACTAGAATAGACAAAAGAGATGTCCCTAGAAGATGAGGAACTGGGATGAGGAACCTATTTCTTCATGTTTCCTATGCTTTTCCACTGAAACTGATAGTCAACGTTTTCCAGAAAGGATACTGCTTTTGTTATTTATTTATTAATTGATTTAGCTTTTGGTGACCAGGAAAGTACACTAGATATTTAAAAACCTATTTTATGGTACCTTCCAGGAGGGTCAAGTGTCTGATGTCAGGTGACCTGCTTAGCTGAGGAAATTTTGAATATCTCTCATGTGACCGTATCTCTCATATAACCATTTTAAAACTGTTTTTTTGTAAACATTTACTAATTAATTGATAGTGTACGTAGCTCTCTGGCTATTTGGCGGGCTACTAGAATATCACTCTAGTGAGTAAAGAGTGCCAGAGAACAAAAGGTTAAGTGTTAGTACTCTTATCATGTGTAGTTTGCAAGTATAGGAAATGGGGAGGAGACTTGAGAAGGTTTAAGGTTAAGTTAGTTCTAGGAAAGCAGAAGGCTCTCTTCCTTCAAACTGGGTGGCAACAGACCTCTAAATTGTTGGGACTGAGGTAAGCTTGCCAGGCCTGGATGCATTGGCAGGACTCCAGTTCTAGGACTGGCACAGGTGAGCCTGTGGTTCCTGGTCTACAAAGGTACTCCTTCCAACTGCAGAGAAGCCTGCCAGTGTGTACTAAGCAGAGCAGTATCCAGAGTGATTGAGAAAGCCTGTCAACTAACATAGAAACAGAAAAGTTGTCACCATAAAAAGACTTGTAGTCTATCTTGCCTGTCCAGTTTCCAACCAAGACTGTAACAACCTATCTATAGTTATGCCTGGGCTGAATGCTAGTTGGTGGTTTATCCCCTCACCTCTCCACCTCTTTGCAGTCTTAATTTTTACCAACCCATTATTACTATATCATACTCTCTTGAATCTTATCACCATCTTGTCCTTAACTGCCTTCCTAGTCAAATTGTTCTATCCACCACCCTTTCTGTGAAGAGACACTTTCTTATGTCCTTCCTGAATCTACTCCCCACACGTTTTCACTAGTGAACCCTATTTGCTGATCCCATTCAGTGCTTTAACAGCTCTCAACACACTAACCTATTTATCCCAGTCAGATAGTTAAAGGTTTCTATCATGCCCCCCCAGTTCTGACCTCCAGTGAGTACATGTTCAGGCTGGCTTAATGCTCCTTCTATGATGTTCCTTGCATAGCCTATGAAATCTTTGTAGCATTCCCTTGGACAGATTCTATGTGATCTTTAGCCTTTATCCACATGTGGGTTTCCAAACTCAACACAATACTCTAGATGTGGCATCACCTGTGATCTATAGAAGGGCAAGAGTACCTCTTTTCTCCTCTCCCTAATCTTGTTTACCTTCCAGAGTGCTCTGGTTCACTGGCTCATTTACATAAGGCTATCACTAAACCCTTTCCTCAGTGGTCAGACTAATTTTTTTTAACCCATGGTGAATAACCTGTCTTTGTGTTACTCTTGCCTACATGCATAGCTCTGTACTCCTTCACATTAAACTTTAGTTACCATAACCTGGACCACCCTCTAACATTTATTGGTTCATTGTGTGGCTGTCAGTTGTGTAAGTGCTTGTGCAGCATTACACTAATGAGCAAAACAAAATGGTTATATTAAATGCATGCTGAAAATAGAAAATAGAGTTAAAAATCTACGTTTCGACCTTAGGTCTTCTTCAGGAAATTTCTAAAGGAGAAAAAACACAAGTTAAGTGTAGAGGAGAGGTAAAATGAGAGAGATATATATGTGGAGAAAGAAGAAAGGGGAGGCTCAGGGAGAAGAAGTGATAAATGGTAAGATTAAGAGAGAATCTGTGAAACAAAAAGGTGATGATGGGAAAGATAAAACATAATGGGAGGAAAAGAGCTGAGGAAGTTCCCAGATGGAGACTAATTAACAGAGGCCTAGTAAGAAGGCTGAAAAAGTGACAAATGTGTGGGAAGGAGACATAAATGGAGACATATGGTGAAAATGAAAATAAATTAAATGAGTACAAAAACAAATAGACTTTAGGGAAAAAGGATGGCTGAAAGATGTTAGTGGAAAATAAGTCTATCATTTAAACCAGAGGGCTGCTGGGAGCCAATGCGGATGATCAGCTTGGCTTCCATGTTTTTTCTATGGTCAGGATCCCAGAAGCCCTGCTGAAGGACACAAACAGAAAGGTCATTGACATTGTGGTCCCTGGAGATAAAGTGGGATACAATGGGTTTAGCAGTTTCACCATTCCTGACTGATCTGTAATGTTCCCTGAAACGGTCAGCAAGATGCCTAGCAGTTTCTCTGATGTAAATAGCTGTACACTTCCTGCAAAGAATACAATACACCACATTAGTGGAGGTGCATGAGAACTCCTTGGTGATGTGAACACCTGTAGGCCCCGAATCTCAGTCACACTGGAAATAAATTTGCAGGTGTAGCAGCAAGTCCTGTTGCAAGGTTTGGTACCTGGGAGGGAGGAACTGTTAGGAGTAGGTAGCTGCTTTTAACCAGGAGATTCTGCAGGTTAGGTGGCCGGCAGAAGGAGCAATAGGTAGTTCTGTAAAGGAAGCACCAATGTTAGGGTCAGTTTGCAAAATGGGAAAGTTACTAGTGATGATCCTGTGAAGAGAAGGTGGGCTCTGATGGAAAGGAAGAACTAGTGGAATTCGCCGTTGTTCTTGTGTGATAGTATCCCACCTGTGGGGGTCAAGGTTACGGTGCATGTTACTGACCTGGGAGAGTGCTCTGTCCACTGTGCTTTTAGGGTATCCCCTGTTGATAAAAATACTATGCATTATTTGGGTCTGCTCAGCAAAATCATCCTCTTCACTGCATAACCTGCGAAGTCCAAGAAACTGTGAATAATGGGGGCCATTCTTGACATGTTTAGGATGGAAGGAGCTGCGGAGGAGGAAACTGTAAGAGTCAGTGTGTTTGTAATAGACTGATGTCTTCAGACCAGTGTTCTGGACTGACAGCTGGATATCCAGAAAAGGCAGTGTAGAGGAGGATACTTCAACAGTGTACTGAAGGGAAGGATGGGCCGTGGTAAACTTGTCAAGGAAGACTTGGAGGGTCTCCCTGGAGCAGGAGGTAGCCCCCACACAGTCATCAATGTAGCGTTTGTAGAGTTCAGGCACAGCCCCTGTGAATGAGAGAAAAAAACATTCCTTCACACAACACACAAACAGATTAGCAAAGCTGGGACCCATCTTGGTACCTGTGACAACTCCACTGACCTGCTGAAAAAAAAACTATTAAAAGAAAAAGCACTGAGTGTAAGAACCAGTTCTGCCAGATGAGTTAGTGTGTGTGTGGGTGGCTGCTGGACTTCTCGCTTATTCAAGAAATCCTGCAAAGCTGTCAGACCATCATCATGGGGGTTCACTGTGTAAAGAGATTTGATGTCCACGGTGAAGATGAGCCGATGAGAGTCACTGAATCTGAACCTGTCAAATAACTGAAGAGCATGGTTAGTGTCTTTAACATAGGAGGGCAGGGACTCAACAAGGGGTCTCATGAGGCCATCCAAATATGCAGAGATGTGGGATGTGGGGCAGGAGCAGGCAGACACTATGGGATGACCTGGGTTACCTGTTTTGTGGATTTTGGGAAGGAGATAAAACCTGGATGTCTGGGGATGCTGAACTATGAGTCTCTTAGCAGAAGCAGGGAGCTCATCATTTCCAATAGCAGAGGTGATGGTGGTGGTGATCTCAGTCTGATAGTCAGCAATGGGGTCCTGTGAAGAGAAGAATAAAACCTGGTGTCAGAGAGTTGCTGTGTGGCTTCAGTGATGTATAGCTCCTTTTGCCAGACCACAACAGCACCTCCCTTATCAGCTGGTTTAATAACATTCCTACATTGTAGAGATCTGAGGGCTGCAAGCTCACCAGGTGTCAGGTTGGAATGGTTGTGCCTGCAATGAAGATTAAAGTTAATGGTGTTTTCCATGCATTGTTAACAAAATAATCAACAGCAGCAAAACGTCCTGTAGGGGGTGTCCATGCACTTCGCTGGGGATTGATATCATTGATTGTTCTGGTGATACTGTCATCATCTGTGGGAAGAGGAGTCATATTAGAAAAATGAGCTGCAAGGCGTACTCTACGATAGAAGCACTGCAGATCAACTTGGACCTGGGGTGCATCAAGATATCTGGGTGTGGGCACAAAAGAGAGACCTTTGCTAAGGAGTGATTGCTCATCTTGTGTCAGGGGAAGGTCTGGAGGAATACAAAATACCAAATTGTTAGGTTGTGTCTAACTCGAGGGCTCATGTTGGTTGTTGATCTGCTGGGTGAGAGATTGGAGTTTTGCAGATTTGGTGTCCTTGAGAAACTGAAAGAGAGTGGAGTTAAGGTTTTGGATGCAGTGCTTAATAAAAGGAAGGTTATGTGGAGCCGTTTGCTGCAGGAAATCCTTTTGCCTTTGAATGGTTTTGTCCACAGATATCAGCATCACAGTTACTTTGGCTGGACTCTTTCCTTTGGATTTCCACTGTCTGTTGAAGTGCTAGGAGAAGTTTCACAAGGCTAAAGAAAATTGGTAGCTAAAAGAACCACACCAGAGGCAGAATACCATAGAAGATGGAGGGGCTTTAGGTGGTCATGAAAAATACCAGGGGAGATGTGTGAGTGTGTGTTTTTTTGTAGGGCAAGGGGTAGAGTCTGGCAACCCCTGTCAAACCATGGGTGAAACCTTTCAATTCAATGTGTTGCTACCAGTTGTGTAAATCATTGTACAGCCTTACTTTGATGAGTTACTTTGGCTTGACTCTTTCCTCTGGATTTACACCCTTGGCAGAGCTGCCAGGAAAAGTTTTTTTTTTTTTTATTCTTTATTTTTTGGTGGGTCCCTACTGTCGGCCCTCAGCCCTGGTAACAGCCCCTGGGACTTCCACCACCATCTATAGCCATCCTCTCCCAGTTACCCCCCTGCTTACCCCCCAGAGGTGGGGCCACAGCATCTGACCCCCGTATCTGAGCTGAGAAATTAGTGACTGGTCAGGGGAGTGATGGTGATGGTGGCTAATCGAAGCCCCAGGAAGGGCTTCACCTAGACAGTGGACCCACCCACCACCCCTTTTCCAGTTGTCTGTTTCAGAGGCAGGGACGTGGCAATGATGCCAGTGTCTGCCCCTCACCTCCTTCATGCCTAGCTACCGGTAGCATGAGCACTTCCGGCCTCCGGCAGGTCCTCCTGCACTGACACTACCCTGCCCTCCCCCCAGAAAAGGAGAGTCATCCATGGGATGCACCATCCTTCTCCCCTGGCTGGCCCTCTGGCAATCCAGGTCTGTTCCTGAACCCGGGTCACCAGCTTCGCAAGCAGAAATCCAACCACTGCGCTGGCGGGCTGGTCTCAGGAGAAGTTTCTTGAGGCTCAAGTAAGTTGGTAGCTAGAACAGCCATCAGACCAGAGTGTGATGTAACTAAATCTGCCTCCTCCAACTAATGGAATAGACCCACTAACATGGAGAAGAAGAAAAAAAAAACCTGGTGGGGAGAACCTCAAGGAAACCAAGGTCGCTGGATTGGCCCTTCTTCCAGGCTTCTAAAAATTCTGAGGCTAGCTGTTGATAAGCTTGATGGAGTTCAGAATTTGAATCTTTTAAGTTTCAAGGCAGGATGAAGTAAATGACCCATGGTCTTGATGATGTGCACCAGTATGGTCTTTCTGGAAGCTGAGATGGCTGCTCTACTGCTGAATGAAGAGCTATTAAAAGTTGAGGAATCAAGACCCATACTGTATGAGACAACAACACTCTGATGTAAAGGGTGAACCAAGAGTAGTCATGATTTAATAGTTTCAGTACACAGAAAAGTTTATTTATTTATTTAAAAGTTGATAACCGGGAAAGACACAATGAGCCAAGGCTCGTTTCCAGGTGTGACCTGGGGCAAGGGGTAAAGGTACACTTATAACGTATACATTTATATAAAAATACAAAAGAGAAGTTACAGCTTGTAAATGTAATTGGGCCTAAGATAAACCTAACAGTGGACAATTAAAATACAAACAAATGACAACACAGCAGCAAACAAGCAAGGCTAGTTGCTTTGGTACAGATGAGGGTACACAAATATTGTGTGGTCAGAGATTATAAACACTGAGATTATAAGGGAAACCCAGTAGCTAGTAAGAGATAACAGAGAACAACGATAAGAGCTGGTGTAGGTGAGATGACAGAAGAGTAAGGGCAGAGTAGCAAGAGTTACCTGGCAGCTATGGAGGATAGAAACATTGGCAAGGAGAGGGAAGGAGGCACTTGAAGTACTTGTTGATGGATAGCATGGTAGGCAAGCTATGTACAAAGAGGGGTAACGAATTCTAGAGGGCAGGGAGCTGATGGGCAAAGGCTAGTTTCCCGGTGAGTGAGCGAGATATTGCCAAGGCGAAGGAGCAGTGGTCATGTGAGTGCAGGGAGTAGCCTGTACAAGAGGAAGGGTCTAATAATGAGGAGAGGTACGATGGAAGGGAGTTGAACCACAATTTAGCAATAAAGGTAGCGCTATGAGCTAGATGGTGGTTAGTGAGTGAGGGCAGAGAGACAGAGTGGAAAAGGAGGCAGTGATGAGTGTGGTATGGAGACCAGAGGCAAATCGGCAAAAGGCATGAAACAGGGGGGTCCAACATGGCAAGGGAGGATTTTGGTGCAGAACTATAGACCACATCAGCATAATCAAATGAAGGAAGGATGAGCTTAGAAATTATTTCCCTCATGATGTGGGGGGAAAGACTTTTCTTTTGTCTATAAATCATTCTCAGTTTTGGATGCAATTTATTGTGGACAGTGTCCAGGTATAGGGAGGAATCCAATTTTGGGCCAAGCCAAACCTCCAGATATTTGTATGACTCAACTGCCATGATTTTGGAGCCATCGAGGGCGTAAAGGGTAGGGGAGATGTTAGTTTGGATAGTTTCTGTGCTATGCCAAAAGCCATGGCAACCTTTTTCTTGGTGTTTATTTAAGTGATTAGTCTTTGAGCCACTTTAGGGTGTTCTTGAAATCAGTTTGGAGGATGGCTTCAACCTGGGCTGGGGAGGGACTGGACATGAAGATTATGATATTGTTGGCATACATTTGAACATGGGCAACTGAGCAGGCAGAGGGGAGGTTGTTTACAAATATGGAGAATACAGTAGGTCCAAGGATTGACCCCTGTTGTATGCCAGCAAGAATGGGAAGGCGAGAAGATTGGGTATCCCTTAGCTGGACGAATTGAAACCTACCAGTTAGATAAGCCTTGAACTATTCAGTGGAGGATGGGGAAAGTCCTATAGCCAAGAGATCTAGGAGTAGTTTGTGAGCAACAGAAGCAAAGGCCTTAGCTAGATCTATAAATATAGCAAGAGTCAGATAACCCTTATCCATGGCCAAGTGGATGTGGTTGGTGAGATGGAGAAGGGAGGTAAAAATGGAGTGGAGATGACGGAAACCACATTGGAGAGGAGTCAGGATGTCCTTTGAGGCCAAGAATGAGCTTAGTCTTTTAGAGATGAGAGATTCCAGAATTTTGGAGAGGGAGGGGAAAGAGAGAGATAGGCCTGTGGTTGCCAGGGATGGTTGGATCACCCCCTTAGAATCAGAATGTCTGTCCATAGCTTGCAGTTGATTGAGGACTTGAATAGGACACCAAGATGAGTTTGTTGTGAAATAGGATATGCGGACCCCTGTATTACTTTTGTCTTATTACTTTCTGCTTTCATATAATAAGTGGATGTCTACCTGAGGTTGGCAGACATCCAATGATTGCTTTTTGCTGATGAGCAGTGTCATTAAAGGCTCAAATTGCACCCTGCCCACTGAACTTTTTTCTGTCCTTCTCAGCTCCATTTGACCAGTTTGTCCCCTAACCCTTCCAACAACTGCAGCCACTGGGTCGCTAGGGTTCCATAGCCTTTCCCCACCTCAGACCACACACAATTAGGACCCAAAAGTACTGCACTGAATTATTGAGCTCAGCTCAGCCCTCTGGTGTCTGGCACCATTTTCAAATGACTGTGTACTGCCTGATTCCACTGATAGGAAAGCATGCATGCTAATGATACCTGCAGTTTCTTTTATTCACATTAAATTCAGTCTTGATGCTTCCACCATTGTGGATCCACTGTTTTTTTTATATACTTTAAAGTATTTTCTGTATTTTTAACTGGGAAGCATTGCGACCTACCTGAGGTCGGCAGACATCCATTGATTGTTTTTTTCTGCTGAGCAGTGTCACTAAAGGCTCATATTCCACCCTGCCCACTGACCTTTTTTTCTATCCTTCTTGGCTTCATTTGACCAATTTGTCCCCTGACCCTTCTAATAACTGCAGCCACTTTGTCGCGAGGACTCCATTGCCTTCTCCTGCCATGGACCACATAATTAGGAGCCAAAGGTGCTGCACTGAATGACTAAGCTCAGCTCAACCCTCTGGTGTCTTTTTTTTTTTTTTATTTAGTTGTGTTTAACCAGGATTAGCACACTAAGCTGAAAGCTTTTTTACAGGCGCGACCTGGGAGCACAGGGAAGTTAAGTGACTTGCTCAGGGTCACACAGTATGTAAGTGGAAGCTGTGGGATTCAAACCCAGGTCTGGTCTGCTGAATGTCACCAGATTTGCAGCTCAGAGCCTTAAACCACTGTGCTATAGTGCCTCCCTGTCTGGCGGATGGCGTCAAACACTAGCCCACCCCATCCCCTCCCACCTGCTCAAGTCCTGTAACTATACTTATTCCCTTTTCCTTAATTGAGCTGCAATTCACAAAGGGACTACACCTATCCTATATTTGCTCAGGAACCCTCTTACTCACAATTCAGGACAGACTCTAACCCCAACTTAACCATGGCTCAGCTTTGCCTGACAATCACTCTTTTCACTGCCCTGACTGCAACACTAATTATCACAGACACATTTTTCCATTGATCTGAGCAATGCTGACATGCTACCTCACCTCACAGACTTCTCCCTATCCAATACCCTTGTTGCCTCCCCCAACATCCCTTACAACCCACAACCTTTAATCCAAAAGCAATGGCATTCAATTACCAACTATGTGAGCAAATGTTGCAAATGTTGCTTCTATGCAAGGAGTTGCCCTATATTGGTTGCCTTCATCCTTCTTGCCCTTTCTCACTTACTGGTAGGTGGGGACATTGAGTCAAACCCAATGTCCTACTCTCCCTTTAATTAATTTTCCCTCCTTTCATGACAAGGGGTTAAATGTCTAATAATCATGCATTCTAATGTCAGAAGTCTTCTTAAAAATAAAGATGAGTGCACTGTTTGGGTAGCTCACTACCAACTTGACATTCTCTGTGTCCCAAAATATGGCTAAATGCTAACATATCTGACAATCTATGTGACATTCCTGGCTACAGGTTCCTAAGATGCAACAGAGCTCCCCCAAGAGAGGGGGGGGGAGGACCATGATCTACAGTACTTCAAGGATCATCTCAATGTGTCTGCCCCTAGCTCCCCCCCCACACTGGCCCGTGCTATGAATTGTGTCACGCTATCCTCACCTTTGGTACCACTAAAACATTGCACATTTTCTGTACCTATCTACCACCATCCATGAGCTGTCAAGAACTCCCAGCCCTCTTAGAAGCCATAGATCCACTAGTTCATAGTAACAAATTCCTAATACAGTACTTGTGGATTTTAATGTTGACTGGTTAAAGCACAACACTCACCCTGTCTCACAGTCTTTTAATAAAATTCTCTTATCCCAGATCATTACTCAACCTACTGGATGCTCAAAAAATGGGCAATGCGCCATACCGATTGACTGGATATTGGTTCTCTACACAAACAGAATACTCTGCTCAGGTGTTCTAGCAGACTTTATAAGTGACCACTCTCCAGTATACTGTTGCTGGAGAGCAAACCTCGCCTACTCCACTACCGTGATTGCTCCCACCTAAATCCCCCTCCAATTTAAATCTGACATTGCCCTTGCTGACTGGTCCTTCCTCTGATCAACAGAGGATGTTAAACAGACTGTCTCTTACTTCAATACCACATTCAATCTTATCCAGGACAAGCATGCCCCTATTACCACCAGAAGAGTCCATGGTGCATTTAACAAATGGGTGAACCGACTGCTACTGGCACTCCTAAAGGAATGAGATGAAAGTAGGGCTTCCTTTAAGGCTACCAACTCCCAAGTTGACTGGACAACTTATAGTATAGGAACCTCAGAAATATATGCAAAAAGCCCATTTGAAAGAAAAAGAGTCAGTTCTACAATCCATAGTTTTACTCCTGTTGCAGTGACCCTCAACATTTCTGGAACACTATGAAAAAATCCATGGGAATGAATGTAGCCTCCACTCTTACTGACATTGAGGTTGATGGTGTAAACTACAACAACCCCTCTACCATATCCAAAGTGTTCAATGCATTCTTCACTGACCTCTCAGCATACTCCTTGGTCCCCCCCCCCGTGCCTAATCAGCCCTATTCCCTCGATGCAGACTCCAAACAACATCCCCCTTTCTACTTCAAATGTGTAAAAGCCCCAGAGATTTTTAAACTCCTGAGAAACATCCCTGAGTCCAAATCTGCAGGCTCTGATGGCATAGAGCCTGGGTTCTTAAAATTAGCTGCCAAGGAGCTGTCTACATCAATTGGCAGGATCATGTACCTATTCCTCACCATAAACACAATACCTACCATCTGGAAAATGTCAACTATTGTTCCAGTACCCAAGAAAGGCAACAGCAAAATCATAAATAACTTCAGACCCATAGCTATTCTACCTGCCCTTAACATGATCCTTGAATACATTGTGTCAACGCAACTCACCAGCTACCTCACAACCTACAACCTCCTTTCCCCAGTCCAGCACAGTTTTCATAAACAAAAAAGCAGTAGACAGTATAGTGTAGTGGGTTAAGGTTCTGAGCTGCAGACCTAGAGACCTGGGTTTGAATCCCACAGCCACCTAGGTGCATCCTGTGTGATCCTGAGCACGTCACTTAACTTCCTTGTGCTCCCGGGTCACATCTGGAAATAAGCTTCAGCTTAGTGTGCTAGTCCTGGTTAAACAATGTTCCCTTTCCCAAAGCACCACCAAAGCCTTACTCTCCTTAACCAACAGTATTGCTAACTCCCTTGATAAAGGAGGACTCACTGTTGCCATTTTCATTGACCTAATGAAACCCTTTGATACAGTAGACCACTCCCTTCTCTGTAATAAACCCAGAGATTTAGGAATCTCTGATACCACCTTCCCCTGGTTCAAAACTACCTGTCTAATAGACAACAGTGCATACGCTTTGGCCCATCCTTGTCTGACCCTCCCTCTGTCAATGTTGGTGTCCCTCAGGGCTCCATACTAGGACCTATATTCTTATCCCTGCTGTCAACATGGTTCATCACTGCCTTAACAACTCTACAGCACTCATGTATGGAGATGATCTTGTCTTTTATATGAGTGGCAATAACACTATTGCCATTAAAAGAAAACTAACTGTGGACCTAGAGAGTGTCCAGTCCTGGCTCCAGTTGAAGAAACTACTAATTAACACAGTCACATCACAGGTGATGCTGTATAGCACCCCTTCTCATCTAAAGAACATCCCAGTACCACTGCAGGTAAATAGGAATGATGGTACCACCCTAGACACTATCCTCTCATTTAAATACTTGGGTACCACTTTAGACCCTTCTCTTGACTTCTCCCTCCACCTGACCAATACGTGTAAGGAAGTTAATGTCAGGTTAGGATTAGCATACTGAACTAGTTGGAACCTCACCTCCTCTGACCATATGTAAATGGCCAGGAGTATTCTACTTCCTAAACTATCCTACTACCTTCCTGTCTTCTCAAATACCTCCAACCTCAACCTTCACAAATGGGGCGTGGCTCATAATACCATCTGTCATTCTGCGCAAGCTAGCAATTGACTTGTCCACCACTGTATCTTATACTCGAAGCTAGGATGGCTGCCCCCCAACTGATCAGCATGACTTCTTCCTCAGAAATGTCATTTACAGTGTTCTGAACAACCACACCTCCTTATCTCTTTCCTCTCACCTGGTGCATTATAGAACTGCCTACCCTCTCAGGTCTACAGACCTAGACCTGTTCTCCACCCCTAGGGTTAAAACCAAATCTGAAACAACAGGCTTTGCAATATCCACTCTGAAACTGTGGAACAAGGTTCCCCCTCACATCAGGCAATGCATTACTGCTGGAACATTTCAGAAACAGCTCCGAACCTTCCTCCTACAATTATATGCTTGTTCCTGTACCTAGCCTTGGAAATTCATTTTGCACTATTTCACAGTGCTGACCTCACTTGTTTGAAGTTTACTGTACTAGAATCAGTAGGCCCTCTAAAAAGAGGCAGTGATAGAGTCAACAAACTGCCACAAAAAGAAACTAGATGAATAGTTTTGTTGGGGACAGTGCACTCTCTAGGTCTTAATGAGGATGATTTCTCTCCCTATATCAAAGCAGATTAACTTTACAAACTACTTAAAGATTGAGGGCAGGTAATTTTATTAATGCCTAAACCTAAAAACAAAGCCTCCAGCCATCTTTACAGATTGGGCACACATATTTAATTCTCAATGACTTGTCACCTGTGTTGTTATTCCTACTTGTGAGTTTATCACTGTTATGTACCGCAATTTATCTTCCTCTGTGTTTTGATGTGCTCTTTCTCCTACAGGTATCAGCATTCCATGTTCCAAGGCCTCAGTATGATTCCCATTAACCTTACTAAGGAGAGTGAGGGACACTTTTACAGTGTATTCATTTTAGGCTGACCTAGGAGTATACTACGAATGAATAGATCTCCTCATGGAAAATACTTGGCCATTAAGTGGATTGACACTGTGGAATCTGTTTGTTTAACTTGCCCACTTTGCCCACCTAGGAGATTTAGGAATAAAATACAAAAAATTTTTCCTAACTCATCTCACCACTACCTCTTCCCAATTACTCTCTCACCACCCACTCCTCCACCCCCTTATTTCCCTCTCCACCCAATCACTCCCTTCCCAACCCCCAACCCCTCCCTCCTTACCTCTAGAAATTACTTTTGTAAATAACTGTGTAGCAATATGCTGGGCACTCTATATAATTATCTTTTGTATTGTAAACAAATGTATAAAGATTCTTTTTTATGTAATTTCTTAATAGTGGTGTGCACCTTTAATTTTTCCATTGAAATGTGAGGTGGTGAGCACCTTAGACCCCCCCCAATGAAGGCCCTATTGTGGGGCCAAAGCACTGGGATTGCTCTTCTTGATGACCGTTTGAGCTGAGCTCTCATCAATTGTTGGAATAAATTACCTTTTGCATGTACAATCTGGTGTGTGAGTTTTTCTGTACTACTGGAGTGCCGCACTTCTTGCCTACCTTCCAATCCCTCCACAATGTCGCCAATAAAGACATTGAAGAGGACTGGGCCTAGTACTAACCCTTGTGGCACCCCACTGATCACTTTGCCTTCCCCAGAGTAGCCACCATTAACTACCACCCTCTGACTGCTATTCTCTAGCCAGCTGTCAATCCATCTTATTACTTTAGGACCCCATCCATTGCTACTCGGCTTGCTCACCAACCTCCTGTGTGTAATGGTGTAGAAGGTCTTACTGAAATCCAGGTAGGCCACGTCAACCGCTCCTCCCTGATCAACTACCTTGAAAACTCAATCAAATAACTTAATCAGGTTTGTGTGGCAGGACATTCCCCCTGTGAAACCATGTTGCCTCAGATCCTGTAGCTCACTGGTCACAAGGTATTCCACAGTTCTTTCCTTCAGTAGTGTCCATAACTTTGCCAACTACTGAGGTCAAGATGACTGGTCTGTAATTACCTGCCTCCTCTCTGCTTCACTTCTGTGGAGTGGGGCTACATCAGCCCTCCTCTAGTCTCCTGGTATCACCTGGGTGTCAGCGTGGCTCAGTTTGTAGCACATCCGCCTCTGGACCAGAAGGTCATGGGTTCTCGTCCCACACCGGGATTGGACTTGCACCTAATATGCTGGCATCCAAGTGCAGTATTAGGGGGGTGCTGTACTGCTGGGGTGTGCCATCCTTTGGATGAGATGTTAAACCGAGGTCCCTTCTACTCATCCTGGTGTTGTCCAGGTGGAAGTAAAAGAACCCAGAGCACTCTTCACATAAGAGTAGGGGACATTCCCAGTGTCCTGGCCAACATTTACCTTCCCATAAACCGGTTCATGCAATTGTCCAGGCTGTGTGTGGGTGCTGATGTGTGAGATGGTGATATGTGTGATATGGCACTTACAGCCTTAGTGATGGCATCCAGACCTTGTTGATCTCTGATCTCTTCTACTGCCATCAGCCGACCAGCTTCTTGTGCTCCACATAGGCCTGGGCTAGGGCCAGTACCTCATTATTTGAAAATATTTATTTTTTCCATTACCAGGATTCATCCATTTTGCATCCTCTTTGAAATAGGTAAGACAGACAGCACTTAGCATTGTATACACAGCTGAATGCAGATCAAAGGTGCAGTGGCAGGCAGGAACTGGAGTCCCAGGGCCAAGACCCATATGTGTTCTTGCATATTCGGGTCCAACATACATCTAGTTGCTTGCCTATCACTGTACTTGGCCATGCACAGATACAGTAATAGTCTAGTGCTGGTACAGCATAAACACAATGCTACAGTTGTGCACAGTGGTATGTTCTTTATTGCTGCTTGATGATGCAACTGTGCATCAATTCAGTGCCATGTTCCTGCAGGGTTTATGTGCATCACCTCTGTGGCACCTTCCACATTTATTTCTGTGCCAGTATATTTAGGTGTATTTCCTGATCACTACCATGGTGTGTCATTTTCAACTGTCACATATGTATGTGCACATGCTCTGGCTCTGCTGTGATCCACAAGCTTTCCCCTGAATTACTTTGTAATAATAATTTAAATATACTGTACTTTGCTGTATTATTAAAGAGCAGGTCTGGACTATAAATATTTCACCCCCCTCCAACATATACTATAACTTACCCTCTGGTTTAGACATTCTACCAAGAAGTTCCATTTGTTGCACACTATATTTTAAGAAAAAACACTCATAAAACAGCTCCATGGAGCTGGTATCTAAAACTGCAACATTCCCCGACCTGAAGCCATGCCCCCAAGCTTTCACGTTTTGTGATGTCAGTAAAAGAATGCCGTGGGGACATGCTCCATAGACTACAATGGGGCTGATTTTTATAACTTGTTTTTATACTTTTAAGTGCCGATTTTGAGAAAGGAAGGCCACTGCTCAACTAACAAAGTTCCCCACCCCAGTAGATAGTGCCTCCCTCATCCCTAGGCAGATGTGGGGACTGGCATAGCCCTCCTCACACCTCTGCAGCCAGTCACCGACTGAACTGTCAATGAATGCACACTGTAATGTGTATGCACTCATTGATAATCAATGAGGTGCGTATACTGTACAGTCCACTGCTTACTGACAGTTCAGTCAGGGACCGGCCGTGGAGGTGTGAGGAGGGCTATGCCAGTCCCCAGCTCTGCCTAGGAATGAGGGGGCACTACCTACTGGGGTGGGGTGCATTGGACCACCAATGTGAGGGGCTCCTTTATTTGCTATACTGATGGGGACATTGGGGATATAGGGGGTTCTTCTATACAAAATATACATGTGCAGCACAGTGGGGATATGGGCAGGGGATCTTCTATACAAATGATATATGTGTGGTACAGTGGGAATATGGGCAGGGGTCTTCTATGCAAATTATAAACGTGTGGCACAGCGTGGATCTGCACAGGGGAATCTGATATTTTTTAACATTGTGGGGCACAGGAGGGATCTTGGGCAGGGGGATTCTTATATGGATATGATTGTGGAGCACATCGGGGATGGGGGGATTATTATATGTTTTTACTTGTAGGGCACACTGGGGATTGGGGAGTGAGGTCCCACGGCACTATTGCGACCAGCAGCTCTCCCAGGGGAGATCTTTCTAAGTCCTTGGCTGGTCTAAGGGAACTTAGAATTTCTCCCTCTGGGAGATTTCTATGAATCGCAAGTATGGGGCTGTGACAGCTTGCATCTGCTGCATGGCCTCTAGTGCCTTGTTGCAGCCCATTTCTGGGTGCAGGGATGGCGCAAACCCTGTATGGGGCAGGCAGCCTGCAATTGATGCAGGCTGCCTCTGAGAATCACTCCTGGTGTATCTTAACATAGAAACATAGACTTTGATGGCAGATAAGGACCGCTTGGCCCACCTAGTCTGCCCATTTCCCTACCTACAGGATAGGCCACAGATCCTAGTTAACCAACAGCCTATTTCTTCCTACCCCCCACAAGAATTGCCTTATGTCTGTCCCATGCATTCTTGAATTCTCCCACAGTTTTAGACCCCACAACCTCCTCAGGAAGGCTGTTCCATGCATCCACTACCCTCTCTGTGAAAAAATACTTTCTCACATTGCCCCTGAACCGCCACACCCCCATCTTTAAATTGTGTCCCCTTGTTCTTGCACGTCTCTTTTTCTGAAAGATGCTACCCACTTAGACTTTGTTGATTCCGCTGAGGTATGTAAAAGTTTCTATCATGTCCCCTCTCTCTCCCTTCTTTCCTCAAGGGTATACATATTAAGCTCCTTTAGTCTCTCCTCATAAGGCTTCTCTTGCAGACCCTGCACCATTTTAGTTGCCCTCCTCTGGACTTCCTCAATCCTGTCTATGTTCTTGTGGAGATGGGGTCTCCAGAACTGGATGCAGTACTCCAGATGGGGTCTCACCAACTATCTGTCTTTCAGGGCAAGGGACACCTTATGCCATTCTTTTTGGTGCAAGCTCCTTGTGCCATGCCGGAGAATCGAACCTATAGTGGTTGGGCCACCAGAACCCGGACCAGACCCTGATGTTTGGAAGTGTTGCACAATGGGTGTAGTGTGTATGGTGTGATCCATTTATCCTGGTGGTGTGGCAGTCTGTTGTGTACTTGCCTACCATTCTGAAAGTATATGAGGCTGTGAGTCCAACAAATATCTTCAAAAAAAACTTGATGTTACTCAGAAAGCAAGTCTCAATGCTGAAAAGGAACGCAGACCCAGTCAGCGGCCCTCTTGTACCCACGTGCAAAGGCTCCACCTGTGCATGACACTGATGTTACGCCCTAACCTCATTGGCAATCAGCACCTAATAAGAACATTTTATGAAACAATGGGCTCAATTCAGAAAGCTCACCTGAATGTCACAAGGGGCTTGCACCACAAAGAATGGCTCAAGATGCGGCTTGTGCCAAAAGATGTATTGGGAGCCATTCACAAAAGCAGCCTGCACCAAACATAAGCTGCATGCACCAAAGGCAGCTTGCTTCAGCCTTGTGACACAAAATTGGCTTTGGCATGGTGCTAGGGGGCTTGTAGCAGATGCAGGCTGCCATATCCCCTAAGACGGGAATCACAAAACCCTCCCAAAGGGCAAATTTCTACAGTAGCAACCACAGACACTGCCAGCTATATCCAGATATTTCGCAAAATTTCTAAAGAGTTTCTCTCTGCTGCCCCTGCTGTAGTAATGCAGAAAGCAGGAGATTTCTCCAGAAATATCACAGAAATTTCAGGAAATAGCTGGCAATGTCTGTGGCTACTACTGTAAGTACCATTAGACCAGCCAGAGCTGGCCTAAGGGTACTTAGAAGTGTAGCCAATGGGATGGTTAGACAGCTGTGCCAATGTGCTGCAGTCCTGTGTATAACAATAATCACATCCCTGGTGGCTAGCGGTCCCATCCCAAGCACCTATCTACCCATAGAAAAGATATATGACCCTGGTGGTCTAGTGGAGCCCCCCCTCCCAATCCCAATCTGCCCATAGAATAAAATATATTTCCCTGGTGGTCTAGTGACCCCTCAGCACCGATTCCCATTTAGTAAACAAAAACAACATCACTGGTGGTCTAGAGGATCCCTCAGACCCAATCCCTATTTAGTAAAACACAATGCCCCTGATGGTCTAGCAGACTCCCTCTAAGCCCTTATCCCCTTTTAGTAGAAAAAAAAGTTCCTGGTGGTCTAGTGGACCTCACCCTGGAAGGCAGTGCTCCCACCCTACTCTCTCCATCCCATCCCTGAGCTAGTGACCAGCACAATTCTCTGCTCAGCACCACAGCTGGTCACTGACTGAGATTTCAGTGAGTGTGTACTGTATACAGTACACGTTCTTTGAATGCTCAGTCGGTGGCCAGCCGTGGTGGTAAGAAGAGGGCTATGCTGGTCACTGGCTTGGGGGTGGGATGGGGAGCAAGTTGGTGGAGGAATGCCTGCCGGGGTGGGGGTCCACTAGATGACCAGGGAAATATATGTTTTTCTATGGGCAGATCAGGGATGGGGGGCTGCTAGACCACCAGGGATGTTGTTTTTGTTTACTAAACAGGGATCAAGGCTTGTGAGCCTACTAGATCACCAGGGACACGTGTCATTATAATAATGAGGGGATTGGGGCAAGAGGGTCCACTAGGCCACCAGGGATGTTGATTTTGTTTACTAAATGGGGATCGAGGCTGGGGGGGGCTTGTAGACCATCAGGGACATTGTTTCTGTTTACTAAATGGGGATCAGGGCTGGAGAGTCTGCTAGACCACCAAGGACATTGTTATTGTTTACTAAACAGGGACCAGGGTGGGGTGGATCTGCTAGACCACCAGGGATGTGTATTATTATAATAATGAAGAGATCAGGAAGGGGGGTTAATAGCCATCAGGGTCATGTATCAGTTTATTTACAAGGAGATCAGGGCTTGGGGGGCCACTGAAAACTAGGGATTTTCATTACTTTATTTACATGGAGATTGGGGCTGGGGGAACCACTAGCCACCAGGAACTTGAATTATTTACACAGAGATCGGGGCTTGGGGGGGCTGCTAGCCATCTGAAACTTGCATTACTTTATTTACATGGAGTTCAGTGTGGGAAGGACCACTAGCCACTACGGACTGACATTAATTTATTTAAATGGAGATTGTGGCTGAGAGGGCCGCTAGCCACTAGTTGCTGTCCAAGGGCACAGCTGCTGCCCAACCACCTCTCAGCTTGCAGCATACCTAGAAGATGCACATTCTATTTGGCACACTGCCACTGTTGCTGCAAGCTGTGGGACTTAGGCACTGGGATCCCGCCTAACAGTGAATCAGGAGCAGTGTCCCTGACACACTGACAATCAGTGTAAGCCACTATTGGTACAGCTTATGCCGAGTCTTGTGAATGGAGTACTATTATTAAGTACAAGCATTTCCAAGGTTGTGTTTAACGTTATAAAATGCTGATAACAAGTTTTTATGCTAAAAAAGATGTAAATTAATGGAGAGTTACATGTTTTCTATGATATTTGTTTCAGAAAAAGTATACATAAAGCCCACTTGAAAAAGCTTGAAAAATACAGGCAAAATGTGGGGTTGTCGTTAAGACATGAATCTGAAGCATTAATCCGGCATTGAGACTTACTTTCTAAGTGACATCAGTTTTTCTAAAGATATTTGTTTGACTCATGGCCTCATATATTTTCAGACTGTCTACTTACCTACACAGTGAGCCAACTAGAATTAAACCATTTCCCACTGACACAATTTTTGATTTACTCATTTACCATGCCAGGTATGTGTTATTTGCATGCTTGCTTCTCTGGACTATAGGGCAATGCCACAATACACATATACCAAAAGTTCATAAAATAAAGTGGCAAGAGTCCAGATAGTGAATGCAAATCCAATTTGTTGTGAGGAAAATAACAAAATCAAAAGCAAGTGAGACAAAGCCTGAAAAAGTCACACTCTCTTTCCTGGTGCTTCAAGTAACAAGACCCTTCCTCAGGAAGCGTGGCAAGTTTTCTCACATCATCACGTTTTATATTAGCCCCTCATGAATATTGAAATTTCAAGATAAACATCGTTAACTGGAAATTTCTATTAAAGGGATTGTCAATACAAAAAACATGCTGATTAAACACAATGATATGCAATGATTCCTATTCCTATCCTATCCTTTTTGAAATACATTATCAAAGGCTGCCACTAATTGCAAAGCAACTAAAAAATAATCCACATGTTGATACATATTTTGTTTTTTGTTTTTTTTTTTAATCGGAAAAATGTTGTCATGTACACAAACTTTATGAATGGAGCAATGAATCAGACTCAACTAGTTAATTTTCTATAAGTACACATTATAGATAGTGCAGCAGCAAAGCAGCAATGTTAACAGGGAACAATAAGAAGGAGGTAGACTTTATGTGCTAATGGTCAACTGCATTTGAAGATGTAATCATGATGCTAAACAGATTAAAGCTGAACCATTGCATGAAAAAATGACAAAAAAGAAGGAACAATTACATGAAAATAACAAAAAAGAAGAAATAAAGCTCCGTTATGAGCAAGAGGGTTACCATCCATTCAGTGCTTCCTGGTTGTTGTTAAAGCTTCCTCACAAGACAACTGAAGAGCTAACAGAAATAAGACACAAGACATTACTTACAATGTACACAATAAAAATGATTTAACCAGCCATTTATGTTAAATATAATTCCAAAAGAAAAATGCTCAAACCTATGTAAAAAGAATAGGGGAGGGTGTGAATGGGGGGGGGGGGCAGATTGAATGTTAAATCAGTAACATGTTTTTTAGAACATCATAAAAAAGTTTTAAAATCCCAATAACCATGGAAGCCTTCCGGTTTAACCATTCTAAGGGTGAAAATCCAGTAGCTGTCCCTCTGGAGTAATAAGTTCTTTCTATAGCCCCCCCGCTTTTTGTACTGGGATGTGATCCAATCTGATAAAGTGCATTCCCTGGGTCTGAACCATGTTGCTCAGAAAAATGTGTTCCTACAAGAGAGTCATATCTATCATTCACTATAACGCTGACATGCTCCTGTATGTGTTGTTTAAGGGTCTTACAGTACACCCCACATTCACTAGTCCACAACTGCACCATAGTGCATACACGCAAAAAGACATGCCACAAGTGATATGTTCCCTCACTTCCACATTTACATTTTTAACCTTAGGATGCTCAAATCTTTTACTCAATGTCTCATACTTGCAGATATTACATCTAGCACACCTGAGAAACCCTTTTGCCTTATAGGGGAACCATCCCATCTCTTTATTAAGTTTCTCTTTTAATCTACTGTGTACAATGTCATCACAGAGGTCCTTAGCCCTCTGAAAAGTTATCCTTCACTCTCCCCAATAGCCATACCAACACTACCCTCAGCATGCAAAATAGGCCAGTTTTTATAGACAATGTTACCAGTTTGACCTGCAATAGTACTGAACTCTGTAGCATATGTAACCTTCCAATCTTTAGACCTTTCTGGTTCCAACGTGCTTCTTTGAAAATCAGATTCTTTTATAATGTTCTGTTGAACCCTGTTCTTGGCTTCATCCAAGAGATCGTCAGTGTAACCTTGTTCTAAAAATCTCATTTTAAATTCTTTTGCTTGATTTTCAAAGTCTGTAGAGTTACTACAGTTCTAGTATATAACATCAGATTTTTTCAGGGTTTAAGGATGTGCAGTATCACTCCTTAACAATGAGTTAGTGGCTGTGTTTTTTTACAGTGACTTTTTCTTTGAACCACTTGTTCAGATGTAGCATAGAATGTAAGATTTAAGAAATTAACACCATCCCTACTTACAAAACATGTAAAGGATAAATTCAAATTATTTTTGTGTAGCCAATCAAGAAATTCCATCATTTCAAAATTCTCTCCCTCCCACACACATGTGATGCCATCCACAATGTGATACCACATTTTTATCCGTCTAAAAAAATGGATTGCTTTCCTGATTAAGCATGTATATAGATTTCCAAAATCCAAGAAATAAGTTGTCATAGCTGGGTGCCATGCTTGCACCCATAGCTGTGCCACTTATTTGGAGGTAATATTCAGCATCAAATTCAAAAAAATTATGCGTGAGAATAAATTCTAGACATTCAAGAATGAAATCAGTGGGAAACTCTGAACTGCTTTCATGATTTTCTAGGAAATATGTTCAAGCCTGGATTCCTTTGTCATGTTTTATTGAGATATATAATGAGTTTACATCAAATGTTAACCATTGATAACCTTCTTTCCAGATAAACCCATCACATTTTTCAAAACATCTATGGTATCTTTCAAGTAGGGTTCCAAGGTGGGAACATATTTCTGCAGAAATAAATACACAAACTGCCCAAAGTTTTCAGTTAATAAATCAATGCCAGAAACAATAGGTCTCCCTGGTGGATTCAATACATCTTTGTGCACATTGGGCAATATGTAGAACCCTGCTATTTGGGGGTTTTCATTCCATATGTACTCGTATTCTTTCTCAGAAATCATACCATGCTGCAAGCCTTTCTGTAAAGTTTGATGAAATTCCTTTTTATATAAAAATTATTTGCAAAAAAAAAAAAAGGTGTTATGCAACATTTAGGGTTGAGGCTAAACTGACAAAAGCAGGGAAATGTGAATTTAGGGTTCCCAACCCTAAAACCCCAATGCCACCCCTATAGCAAATCAGGGTGGAGTCTTCCAAGGAGTTGAGAAGCCTAAAGCTCACCCCATTAGGTGTGTATGTTTTTGGAGTGTACAGAATGGGATGAGCTTTAGGGCTGACAACCCCTCAGAATACTCCACCTCAATTTTCTTTAGAGGTGGTGTTGGGGTTTTAGGTTCGGGGAACCCAAAAGTCACATTTCCCTACTTTTTTTCGGTTTAGCATCAACCCTAAATGCTGCATTAATGCAGCTTGTTTTGTGAAAGAATTTCCTTAATTTCTGAGATAGTATCATGGTGTCCTTAGTTTCCTGTTGGAGTGCAGGGCTCTCCATGACCTGCGCTACCATGCATCCATAGATTTTAAGATATGTAATTGTATCCTTATTTGTGTGATGGAACGCATGGCCCATCCCTCCATAGATATGTATATGTATGTTTATGGGGAAGCACAGGGTCCTCCAGGCCCCATGCCTCCATTTGTAGGACATCAACCAAATTATCAGCATAGCCTTTCTATTACCCCACCTCATCAACCCAATAGTAAAAATTGTTAAATCCACACCAGAATGTTATTCTGAGTCACCACAGCATAATTCCGTGTCACCGGCATGAAAAGACATTTTGCACAAGATCTGAGAAATGACAGATGCCACATTCATGAGATGGTGTAAAGAAATGGCTATGTTGATAAATTGTGGTTAAAATATTGTAAATTAACAGTTACGAGTAAGTATAGCATAATGTCAACAGATGCGCACAACTTGGCCATTTTGGCATATTTTGACCCCAAATTTTAAACTTGCCCTTCCTATGAAATCACCTCATGAACAAGTATGGAGAAAATGTTGAAATCCTTCCCAAAAGGTGATTTTTCCCAGCTGACCATGAAATTGCCTTATGGGCAGGATTTGCAAAATAACACAGCTATTGTTTATGAGGAGGGGTCTCAAAAAGGGTATGTTGAAAATGTGGTGTCAAAATAAGCAAAAATGTCAAAGTTATGTAGCAAAGTTGAAAATCCCATGGAAATACATTGATTTCCCATATGAAAAAAAATATTTTTTGGGGAGTCGTGATACGAAACAAGATCTTTTTTTGTATGACCACAACTTGGCCATTTTAGCATATTTTGACCCCAAATTTTCAACATACCCTTCTTATAACCTCACCTCATGAACAAGTGTGGTAAAAATTTTGAAATCCTGCCTGAAAGGTGATTTCGCCTACTGACTGCAAAATCACCTTATGAGCAGGATTTGTGAAATTACACCCCCATTGTTTATTAGGAGGGGTCTCAAAAAGGTTATGTTGAAATTTTGGTGTCACAATATACAAAAATGGCAAAGTTATACACCAAAGTTGAAAATCCTTTTGAAGTACATTGATTTCCCATATGAAGAAAGAACTTTTTTTTGTGGGTTGTGATATGAAACAAGATCTTTTTTCATATGACACAATACAAAAAATAATTTCAGTGTTAAAAAAAACACATTTTAAGGGCATTCTTCGAGCAATATTGTGCAGAATGCAGCTACAGGGTCCCAATAAGTAAGCTACATGTTTTGGTTCCTCCCCAGAATCTCATTTTTGGGGTTTCCAAATTTGAATTTCTCAGGCAATACTGAAAACAAGATGGTGGCATATGAAAAATACTTCTTTTTTCATATCAAACGGCTATCTTGAGATGCTTACTGAGCATGCTCAGAACCATTTTATGAAAATGGTAAAATTAAAAACTTTGGAAAGGATTAATATTTTTTGTGGATCAGCACCTTTCTACCCTGAAAATTTCAGACCAAAATTCCAAACTGTTTCGGCTATAGCCAAATGCAAAGTAAATCACATTCATACCAATGGGGGAAAAGCTATGATAGACCACTTTTTTCCACTATCCAGATCTCATAAACCACACATCTGACCGGAACAAAACGTGGCACATGCAGAGATCTACAAATAAAACCACACATGCAAAGTGTCATGCAAATATGTTGAACAGTTGTGAAGATATTAAAGTGCACAATTTCAAGTTGAACATAGACACCCCAGTTCAACCTTAAATATAGTGGCACATCTGCACCACTATAATAAGGGATTACTAGGTAATTTCAGGTAACTGTCTCTGTCTACTATTAGGGACATGACAATGTGCTTATATAATGTCCCAAATGTATTAGGACAATGTTACCCCATTTTGCTTGCTTTATTACAATTTGATTTAATTTTTTTAATTCGTTCAGGGCTTGATTCTCCTCTTTTGACAAATTGAACAATTTGGGACTGCTTACTTTATTTAACAAATTCCCAACCTGATTTAGAACAACCCTCTCATATGTTGACATAGCTGTATTAAATGTAGATGGACATAAGGTAGATTTACCTCTAAACAGCATTTGCCTCAATTTTTTTGATAGACTCAGATGCTTGCACTGATCTGGGAAAGAAATATTGCCTGTTGCAAGCTCTGATGCAGTGTCAAAATCAGCACAGATGTCAATATTCTGTAATAGTGTCCCTAGCATGCCTTGTTGCATCATTTTATCCACTTTAAATCCACAGTTTTGTCCTACAGTAATTGAAGTTGATTATCATCATCCTGTTACAATAATGAGTCAAGGGCTTCCGAACCTCTTTCTCCTGTTTCACTGATAGCTTTCAGGTGTTGCTCCCCATCATAAGTAACAGTCTCATGTATTAGTCTTTTATTATTGTCAATTAATGAAATTAGGATATCCAAGTCCTCTGATTCTGAGGGCAAGTACTCATCAAATACACCCATCGCTGATTCTTGTCGGTAAATGGAAGTAGTGTTTTTATTTAATTTTTGGAAAAAAAAAATATGAAGATCTCTATATATTGAAAATGTATTTATTTTACTTGTAGGTATGAAGGAAATACATTTGTAAGCACTTTTAATTAATTATCTGTGAGTGTATGGCTGGAGAAGTTTACGACCTGTAATTCAGCAGTTTCATGGTTGTTTCTCAAAATTCTGTTTGTGTTTGAACCTTCTCCCTCATCAACAACCTCTCCTCATCCTCCTCTTTCTCCAACATTTCTTTTTCTAAAAAAGGGTCTCCCGTTTCAGTTTGTTGTGGTGTTTTTTTCTTTTTCTTTGTTCGACTGCTTGCTTTTTAATCTGTTTCTATTTTTATTTTCTTGAAATCAAACCTGAGATCTTCCTCTGTTTCATGACCTTAAATGCTTAGGTTTTGACCATATTAGAGTATCATTTTTTTTAGGTTTTGACCATATTAGAGTATTGTTTTTCTGATTAAGTTCTAATTGAAATATGTATCAACATAGAAATTATTTTTTAGGTGCCTTGGAATTAGTTGCAGTCTTTCAATCAATCTATCAATCAATTCTTTATTTAGCCAGGTGAGACACCATTGAGCAAAAGCTCATTTACAAGATGGACCTAGACATAAACAGTATAATCAAAGGGTAGAACAAAAAACAAGTGAATACATTCAAAAAAATAATCAGGGCACAGTTTACAGAATCAATACAGTATTAACTTTTTTTGTTTTATCCATGACACAATGGGTATTCAGATACACCGGCCTAATCAAGGGAGAAGTCTAAACTCAGTAGTATGAAGCTGGGCAAGGTCAAAAACTATGCCATACTGTGACTATACTATAATAGATAAACAGTAATATGAATTAAGTATAAGTACTAAGACTATGTATATCATGGAGTAACAGTGGAAGGAGACAGAGGGCTACGGTACTCAATCAGGGTGCTGAAGCATGAGCAGCCTTGATAGACCAATAGGCCTACTCTGCTGGCGTCTAGTAGTCTTTGATAATGTATTTCAAATAGGAATTGCTGCATATAATTGTTTATAAGCAACACCTTTTTTATATTAACAATCCCTTTAATAGAATATTTCAATTAATGGAGTTTGTCTTGAGATTTCAATATTCATGAGGGGCTGATATAAAGTGTGATGATGTGATCAAACTTGTCGCGCTCCCTGAGGAAGGGTTTTGTGACCTGAAATGCCAGGGAAGAGAGTGTGACTTCTTCTTCTATGTTTCAGGCTTTTTCTCACTTCCTTTTCATTTTGTCATTCTCTCACAATAAGTTGGATTTGCATTCACAACCTGGACTCTTGCAACTTTATTTTACAAACTTTTGGTATATGTGTATTGTGGCATTGCCCTATAGTCCAGAGAAGCAAACATACAGTGGCCATTTGGGAGAATTTTGGAGTTCTATCTCAATTAGTGGGGTGACCGCCCTTGTCTGCTCACCCATCTGCTCGTATTCACAATACTACACTGTGGGAAGTTGTCAGGTATGTGTTATTTCCTGTGTTATCACTGGTTATGGGGTGTGTGTGGTGTGTACAGCACTGGGGGTTTAGGGTCACTGCACTGCATGGGTGGCATGGGTGGCAAGAGACAGTTTACTAGGCATGCATGTTGCAATGGGGAGAACACAGATATACATATTAATCCACAATATTGCCCTCTTCTCTTCTCTTCTCTTCTCTTCTCTTCTCTTCTCTTCTCTTCTCTTCTCTTCTCTCATCAACCCAGTCCATTGTGGTGGACTCAGTGACAGAGGACAGCATGTACTCATCTTGTTGTCTGCTGCTCTTGAGAGCCACTCATGATTGGACAGGGAGAGAGCAGGACAGTGAGGAGAAGTAAGATGAGGACAAACACAACACATATGTTGAGGAGTGGAGGACAGAGGGTCCAGCTTACACCAGGTGGGGTTGCCTTCTCCTCCCAACCCTCCAACAAATAGGGCCCAGCCCACCTTCTCTGGCATAGTTATTGTGGTGCCACCCCAGGCCAGTGGCTTTGGCACAGCCACAGTTGTGCAACTACAGGACCCTACACATGGCACAACCCACACCCTGCATCCCCCGGCCCCACCACAGGCATGGCCAATGTCCTGCCTCCCCAAGTCCATGCCACCAGCCCAGTCACATCCCTTCCCCCAGGCCAGTCTGAATGGTCAGCCATGTCTGTGCCACCCTAGCCTCCAGACCAGTGCACAGCACTGGCCATACCAACCACCCAGACAACACAACAGTCCAGGGTGCAGCCTGAACCTTTACCCCAGGACACACCACATAGATAGCAGGAGGGGGCCCACAGGCAGCTGCTGCAGTCAGCTATAGGGGCACAGGAGGGCATGCAGGCTGAATTGGCCTGGCTATGATGCAAGCTGCAGTTCAATGAGCAGCATCCAAAGGTTTGCCATAAGGAGCAATTGGAAGCCTTTGATGAAATGAAGCAGTCTGTGGCTGCCAGCTTCAGGGCACTGGGCCAATGTTTTGCAGATGGCATGGGTGAGCTGTCTGCCACTGTGCTGGAGGCCACAGCCATTGTCACTGCCACCAAGGGCATTGGCCACAGCTCTAGCCATTCCAGTGGGGTCAATGTCACCCCACGACAGATGCCTCAGAGTACCACTACACCCCACAGTGCAGGCATCAGGATGCCAAAGATGCCCAGGATGCCATGCACCCTTGACCATAATTTGCTGTTTGGTGGGATTAGTACCCCTGAGGCCATGGCCTTGTATGGATCACGCCATCCCAAAGCTCATCCCCGATTGCACGGATGATGCCCCAGCTGGTCTCCCAGGTACAGTATTCCCACAATATCTGTATTCATGGAGGTAGTATGGGATGCACCTACTGTGAACACTGGACCACCAGACCTATACACCATTACACACCTCATGCCCTCACCTCACAACACCCATTCACCCTTGCTGCGTTGGCATGATTGATGGCACGTGTTGTGTTTTCCCCTTTAACACCCCCCGCTGGGATGGCATGATTTATTTTCTCCACCTTTAACCCCCATCCCACCACCAGGGTGGCAAGTGTTGTCTTCTCCCCCTTTAAAGCCTCCCTCGGCCAGGATGGTATGTGCTGATTTCTCCCATTTTGACCTCCCTTGAGGTGGCATGGCTTATTTTCTCCCCTTTAACCCTCCCTTGTCAAGACAGCATCATTCATTTTCTCCCCCTTTAACCTCCCTTACTGAGAAGGCATGTGTTGGTTTCTACCCCTTACCTCCCCCCCCCCACTAGGATTGGGCATGATTTATTTTCTCCACTTTTAACCCACCCATTGGGATGGCATGATTTATTTTCTCTCCTTTAACCCCGCTTCCAGGATGGCATGTTTTCTTTTTTCCCCTTTACCCTCCCTGCCTGGATGGCTTTTTAGTTTTCTTTTTCTTGGCCATTATTGTTATGCAATAACTGGTGACCCACTATAATGACTGGATAGCCAGCCTTGATAAAATGCCATAATAACAGACTAAATTCCATAATAACTTGATAGCAGGTTATTACAGTGTTTTCCTCCTTGTGCTCTCACTTCATTGAAGCATGAAAGGGAGCACACTGTATTTTGCCAGTATGGTAGCTGCTTAGGGACACACTTGCACAAATACAGTTTTTTCTGTTGAACTCTTGCACTAATTATTTTAAAAAATAATGCCTGTGCAAAGTTTGTTTTATGCAGATTTTTCAACTACCTTCAGTGTGTGATAATCTCATAAACCCCTTGAGCTTTGCTCTTAGGGTTTTTGGATTATCACATACCTCGAGTGTGCGAAAAACCTCATAACACACACCTGCACAGGCATTATTCTTTCTTATTCAATTAATACAGTTATTGACATCATTATAGTCATCCTGGGTGGTCTGTACTCATCATCTGAGTCTGAAGAGGTCTGTGAGGAGTCAGGCTCTATCCTTCCATGACCTCCTGGCCATCATGTTGTCACACCTCTCGAGCTGCTCCTGCATCCCTTGGTCCTCTGGCTCAGCAGTCACTGCAGAGTGTTCCTCTGGGACAGGCAGGCATATCCCATGGTGAGTGCCATGTTATGTAGTATGCAACTGACAAGGAATAAGGTGTATGATTCATGAGCGGTGTAGTGTAGGGCACCACCAAAAAAGTGAACGCACCTGAACCACATCTTCAGCATGCCAAAGGCACACTTGAGGATGTTGTGTGTAGCAATATGTGCCTTGTTGTACCTGTCCTGTACAAATGGATGCAGGTTGTAGGACCTGTGTAAGGAGCCAGGGATGCCGGGGATATGCATTGACTCCTGTGTAGGTAAAAGGAATGGGTTAGTGACATCATCTGCAACATGGAGGGGGAGGCTTTTGGGGTATACTCACCAAAGAGGTGCTGACTAGGTATGTCCCAACCTTTAAACCTCTCTCGCAGGATTGAGTTATGCAAGATGAAGGCATTGTTGGCACAGCTGTGGAACTGTGCCAGGATATTGATTATGCACCCTGTTGTATTGCACTTCATCTACCAGTTGAGGGAATGGTATCCCTGCTATTCACATAGGCCTCCACTCCATTATGGATGGGTACCTGGATGGCAACCTGGGTATAGTCAATGGTACCAAGTATGGCTTGTAGGTGCATAACTCAGTAGAATTGCTGCATGGCTGCTGTTCGCCCTGCTGGTGTGGTGTGGAATATGATGAACTCCCTATCATAGGCCTGCAGAACATCCCATAACTAGTCCAACAGGTTCAATGTGTCAGATGGTGAGATACTGGTGAAGTCCCCCAAGGTTTCAGTGGCCAGAAAGCACAGTGCTGCTGTCACCTTGAGCTCTACTGACATGGCATGGCTGCACTTGGTGTCTTTCTGGAGCTAGTCATGCAGTAGCTCACACGGCTGCATGATCATGGGTCTGTGTGGCCTGTACCACTCCAGAATTTTTTCATAACTGAGGACTTTGAATGTGACTCATGGATGGTACTATTTGCAACATAGGGACACATCTTAAAAATTTGTAATACTCACTCTGAAAGCTATTAGGAATAAGGGAATTAGTGTAAGAAGCATTTTCTGATGAATAACTAGTCTGTAACTTTAATGTTTAACATTATTTTATGCTTGCAACCCCCACTATTCAGTCACAAAAACAGAAATTTTACGAGGGACAGAGGAAAATTTTGAGGCAAAATCAGGGACGTCCCTGAAATTCAGGAACAGTTGAGAGGTATAGTGCCTCCAGGGCCTGTGCTAGGATCCAGGGGACATTAGCCCTCTCCTCATCCTGCATGACTAGCTGCATTGCATCAGGTGCACAATGTGAGTCATTTTGTTTTCATCTGTCTGTGTGTATGTGTGTGTGTGTGTGTGTGTGTGTGTGTGTTTAGTTTTGGTTTAGAATTTCATGTTTTTAGTTTTAGTTTTACAGGATCTCCCTCTACCAATTCACCAGAAGAGAGCTGTATGTCACCCTTTAACTTCCAAACTGACAGCTGCCAACATTAAATTCAGCCTCTTGTATCCAGCCAAGTTGCAGGTCTTTCAGACTGGAGAGTGCAAGACCTTCTCCACTCCTGAACAAGCAGAAAATGGAGTACCAGATTTATTTAAAAAGTCCTAATTTCTATCCTTCTTTTGATCACCGAAGACACACTGTTTCTTTTTCTTCCCAGGGCATTCTGAACTCTGTCTCTGGCTAAACCCTACTTCCTAAAAGCGGTGACCCCTCTGCTCCTGGGAATTACTGCCCGATTTCCCTTCTACCTATCCTGGCCAAAATCCAGGAACACCTAGTCCACTCACAACTCTCCTCCTATCTTGATTCCTCTTCTTTTTTCACACCTTACCAGTCTGGCTTTAAGAAGTCCCACTCCACCACCACCTCTCTCTTAAGACTCTTTGATTCCATCCTCACTGGTATGGGTAGAGGCCATATTACCTTCTTCTATCCAAGCTCTCTCTCTTGCAGGGTTCTCAAGCCGTCTTGTCTCAGAACTGGACAATCAGGAGCTTGAAAGGCACAGTAACAGTAGGTAAGTAGACAGAGAAGGAAGGAAAAAACAAAATAAACAAAAAAACAGAGGAAAGAGTAGGAATTCCAAACAATAGTGAAGGGGCCAGAAATAAGACATGATGGGAGTGGTGCAGTGCAGTGGCTGTGGAACAGCAGTCTTCCAGGAGACATTCTGGAGGATGCAGTGTTGTCCCATCTGCAGGCACCTCTCTGGGCTGAGAGAGGAGGTTGCTCATCTCCAGGCTGATTTGGCTAGGATTTGTGGGATCTCCTCTTCCAACCAGGACCACCAGGGACACTGCCTCAGAGGTTGCCAAGAAAGAGGAGCAGTTGGATCACAGTGGGCTCAGAGAGGGTGAGGGTGGTAGAACAGAGGTACATCCCTTCAGTTGTACCTCTCCACAATTCCTATGCCATTCTGGCAAAGTGTGGTTCCTCTATGGAGGCACCCACAGTGGAGACCAAGGAGGATGCTGGGAATCTCCACAAAGGAGACCAACAAGAAGGTGTCATGGGACCCCACAGGGGAAGGAAACAACTCTTGGTGGGGGACTCCATTGTTAGGAAGGTAGAACTGGGGGAGGAAGGGGAGAGGGAGGTAAGGTGCCTGCCTGGTGCCATGGCTTGGAGGGACAGGGAGTGAATCCTCAGGATTACCAGAGCAGCTGCATAGGAGACAAATGACCTGGCTAGGAAAGGGATCAGAGCTGTACAGAAAGAGTTTGTGGAATTGGGGAGGGGCCTTAGACAAGTAGCATGCATGGTAACCTTCTTGGAGGTGCTGCCTGTCTATGGTGTAGGAGAGGCTAGGGTGCTCCACACCATGGGATTCAATCAGTGGTTGAAAAACTGGTGCAGAGCTCAGGGGGTTTGGCTTCATTGGGGACTGGAGGTCCACCTGGAGTGATGCAAGCCTATATTGGCATGATGGGCTGCATCTGTCCAGAAAGGGAACCAGGATCCTAGGTGATAGGTTTAAATGCTTCATTGGCAAGCATTTAAACTAGCCAAGGAGAGAAGCACTGGAAAGGAGCAGGGAAATCCTAGCCCCCAAAAAAAGTCATGGTAGTAAGTGCGGTAAACTCCAACATAGAAATGTTGATAGGGAGAAGAGAAGGGAAGGGGTAAATGGAGAAAGTAACAGAGGCAAGAAGGACAGCGATGGGGCAAAAATGAGTAAAGCCATCAGTAAATGGAAGGTAATGAGTACCAATGTTCATAGTCTGGACAACAAGCTCCCTGAACTGGTGGCCTTGATGGAAGAGGGATGCCTGGATATCGTAGCAGTTACAGAAACATAGTACACAGAGAACCATGACTGGGATGGTAACATACCAGGGTACATAACCTATGGGAGAGACAGGGAGGGGAGAAGAGGGGGAGGAGTAGCTCTCTATGTAAAGGAAGGGATAAAAGCAACTGAACAAAAGAGTAAACAGGGAGGGGAGGAGAGGAGGCAGTGTAGGTCACCTTGGAGACTGGAAATAGCACCACAATCTGCACAGGGGTTGTGTACAGACCCCCATGTCAGCGGGAGGGAATGGACAAGGATATGATAGAAGGCATTCTTAGGATGGCAGAGAAAGGGGAGATACTGTTGATGGGAAACCTGAATATGCCAGATGTTAACTGGAGCACATTTACTGCAGCCACATCGAAGAGCAGGGCCATTCTCAATGCCCTACAAGTTGCATGCCTCAGACAGCTAGTTTCGGAACCCACTCATGAGGGAGCAATCTTAGACCTTGTACTCTCAAATGGGGACAGTGAGAGGATCTCAGATCTAGAAGTTGGTTGCCATCTGGGAACAAGTGACCATCAAACAGTGTGGTTCATGTTAAACTCAGCTACAGAGTCAAGCCATAAAGAAGTGAGGGTACTGGACTTCAGGAGGGCTGATTTTGGCAAGATGGGAGAGTGCCTCAGAAAAGCACTAGCAAACCAGCTAGAAGGAGGGGTGGAGCAACAATGGGAATCATCAAAACTGCCATCACAGAGGCAAAAAGCCTTTGCGTGAAGCAAATAAACAAATTAAAACAAAAGAAAAAGCCACTGTGGTTCTCAAAAGAAGGTGCAGGGAAAGTCAGGTAGAAAAAAATAGCATTCAGGAAGTATAAGGAAACAGAAGGAGCAGGACAGAGAGCTGTACCAGTTAAGGCAGAAGGAAGCAGGGAGGGAAGTCAGAATAGCAAAGGCCCAAACTGAGGAAAAGATAGCCAACTTGGTTAAGAAGGGGATAAAACCTTTTATAGGTACATCAGGGAGTATAGAAAGACAAAGGGAGGGATAGTGAGGCTGAATAGAATGAACGGTAGGTGGGCAGAGGGGGACAGTGAAAATGCAGGGATACTGAATGAATATTTCTGCTCAGTATTCACAAAAGAGGAGGGGGAGGTGCCAAATCCAATTAACAGAAGCACTCTTGATAGGGGGTCGATCCTAGTCCTTTCACAGAAGAAAGGATTCTGAAAGAACTCCTAAAACTGAAAGTGGACAAAGCAATGGGGCCTGATGGAATTCACCCAGAATTCTAAAAGAATTAAGGGGAGAACTAGTGAAACCACTGACTACCCTTTTTAACAAATAATGGGAGGATGGTGTGGTGCCCGAGGACTGGAGGAAGGTGAATGTGATTCCCCTTCACACAAGTGGAACCAAGACAGAGGCAGAAAACTACAGACCTGTCAGTTTGACCTCTGTGGTAGGGAAGATGATGGAATCACTTCTGAAGGAAAGAATTGTTGAGTACCTAGAGGCCAGTGGGGCAGAGGACCCAAGGCAGCATGGATTCACAGCAGGAAGGTCATGTCAGATGAATCTAATTGATTTCTTTGACTGGGTGACCAAAGTAGTAGACCAGGGAGGGGCTGTGGACATGGCCTACCTAGACTTTAGCAAGGCATTAGACACAGTCCCACACAAAAGATTAATAGTCAAATTAACCAGCCTGGGAGTGGGTCCCAGGGTTGTAGCCTGGGCAAAACATTGGCTGGACAACAGGACACAGAAGGTAATTGTAAATGGAGTCCACTCTGAAGAAAGAGGGGTTACTAGTGGGGTACTACAGGGTTCAGTACTGGGTCCAGTCCTTTTTAATGTCTTTATAAGTGACATTGCAGAGGGACTGGAAGGAAAAGTATGCCTCTTTGCAGATGACACAAAGATCTGCAACAGGGTTGATACACAAGGAGGCGTGGAAAGGCTGAGAAGGGACTTGACAAGGTTGGAGGAATGGTCAGATGTATGGCAGCTAGGATTCAGTTCAAAGAAGTGCAACATAATGCACCTGGGAAACAGAAACCCAGGGGAAGGTTACACAATGGGGGGAGGTAGTAACAACAACAAAAAAGGAAAGGGACCTGAGGGTAATCATATCAGATGACTTTAAGGTTAACAAGCAATGTGAGAAGGCAGTAGGGAGGGCTGGGGGTATACTGGGATGCATAGTGAGAGGCATCACCAGCAGAAAACAGGAAGTTGTTATCCCTCTATACAGACAGTTGGTGAGACCCCATCTGTAATACTGTGTCCAGTTCTGGAGACCCCATCTCTGCAAGGACATAGACAGGACAGAGGCAGTCCAGAGGAGGGCAACTAAAATGGTGCAGGGTCTGCAGGAGAAGCCATACGAGGAGAGACTAAAGGAGCTTAATATGTATACCCTTGAGGAAAGGAGGGAGCATACATGTGATATCTCCCTCTTTACGCAGGAGACTCCTGTTTTTTTTGACTGAACTCCCTCCCTCCCTCCTCAGAAACAAAATCTCCTGCTTAAATAAAATTCTGTCCAAAATATCCATGTTTTTTGGGCAGATAAAGACACATAAAAATTAAATCAGTGATGAACAATGTATCTGATAACTTTATACAGCTAGTTTATTCTTTTTAGTGCTTATTCTTGACAAAATGAAATACATTACATTTTTGTAATGACTTTTTTTTTTATTTTTTTGATGCCATTTAAGGACAAACTCATGATGTTACAGCTTCTCCTTACTAACAGGCCAACCTCCCTCCTAATTTGACCCTATCTCCCTCTTAAGCAAGTTGGCAGGCCAATCTCCCTCCTAATTTGACCCTATCTCCCTCTTAAGCAAGTTGGCAGGCCAATCTCCCTCCTAATTTGACCCAAATCTCACTCTTAAGCCAGTTGGACATATCACATGTATGAGGGAGAGGGGGGACTTGATAGAAACTTTTAAGTACCTTAGTGGAATCAATAAAGTCCAAGAGGGTAGCATCTTTCAGAAAAAGAGACGTGCATGAACAAGGGGACACAATTTAAAAATAGAGGGGGGGGCGCGGTTCAGGGGCAATGTGAGGAAGTATTTTTTCACAGAGAGGGTAGTGGATGCATGGAACAGCCTTCCAGAGGAGGTTGTGGGGTCTAACACTGTGGGAGAATTCAAGAATGCATGGGACAGACATAAGGCAATTCTTGTGGGGGGGTAGGAAGAAATAGGCTGTTGGTTAACTAGGATCTGCGGCTTATGTTGTAGGTAGGGAAATGGGCAGACTAGGTTGGCCAAGCAGTCCTTATCTGCCATCAAAGTCTAAGTTTCTATGTAAGCGTGGTTTCATTCCTACCTGATAGGCAGATTCCAGTCCATCAGAATTGACAACACCACCTCTGCTAACCTCCCTATTACCTCTGGTGTACCACAAGGCTCAGTTCTTGGCCTGCTTCTGTTCTCCATCTTCCTCAACAACCTGCCCTCTGTCTGTCCTCACACATCCATTCACATGTATGCGGATGATATGGTACTGTACACATCCGGCTCCTCGACCTCCGATGTAGTGACTAGACTCCAGCAGGACTTTAATGCAGTTCAGTGCTGGTTTCACACAAATCAGCTTTTTCTAAATGCCAAGAAAACTCTCTATGACCTTTGGCATAAGGCAGAGACTTTCAAGGTTGTCCTCCACCCCTTCCTCTCACACCCTGGATAGGACTACTCTTAGACTTGCAGCTCCAGCAGATATCTTGGGGTCTGGCTTGACCAGCACCTAGGCTTCTCTGCACATATTGATGTTGTCTGCAAAAAGCTCCACCCCAGGCTGGGCGCGTTGTACCGTAATCATGGATGCATTCCACTGCCGGCTCGCCGTGCAATCATGCAGAAGATAATTCTCCCAATTTTTGACTACAGGGATCTAGTCTACAGTGTTGCTCCTAAGTCCACTCTGCCCAGACTGGACCCCTTCTTCCACTCCTTCTGTCACTTTGCCCTTGACTGTCCTCCACACACTCACCCCTGTGTCCTATTCAGTAACCTTGACCTCCCCTCATTGCAGAACCAGCATCAATCTCACAGCAGCAGGATCATGGCCAAATATTGGACACAGTCCCTCCCTCCCTCCCTCCTATCGCCTCCATCCTCTCAGCTCCTTCTTGCAGGGCTACGCACTGAGAAATAATGACTTGTGTCAACAGTCCATTGCACTCATGTCTACCTCATCAGGCCAGTCAGCATTCACTTATTGCATGCCTAAACTTTGGAACTCGCTCCCCTTGGACATCCGTCATGCCTCCCCCCCCTCAGCACCTTAACCCTTTCCTCAAAAAACACTTCTACTCCATCTGCACATGCACCCATGTGAGCTCCTGACTTGGTAACAAGACCTATGTTCCCCCTAAAGTGTGCGCACGTGCGCCCGCACAGCAGTCAGAAATAACCCACACACGGCTTCAGCAGTAGCGCAAAAAGCAGCTGACAGGGATCCTCATGTTCATGAAGTAGTGACTACAGTCATCACTCATATTTAAGACTCAGACAGCAGGACATGAAAGTGAATGGGAAAGAAACATTGCATTCCCACCCCTGAGGCTACAACCCATTAACTTTAACAAGCTGGCAGTTAACAAGCCAGACATCTCGCTCTTGCTCCACTTATTGAACAATGGAACCAATCGGCAAAATTCCAACCAATCAGCTTTGCAGTTAGAGCAATGTTTTCGGCTTGACACCTCTTTTCAGTAAGACAGTTCTTGATAATGAACAGTATTCCCCTGCTGTTCACAGAAATGGCATGTTTTATTTGTTTGGTAGATTCCCCCCAACAAAGCAATGCGAGAGATTCTCTGACATAGGGTGCATATTACATTATTTCAGTCTTAAAGTTGCACAACTTCAGTGTAATCTGCCTCCTCCCCAAGCAGCGTCTCACATACAAAAATTGTTTATAATGGATTTAAAGCCTCACCGTTGAAAGCTTGTTCATTTTTTTTTCAGTACAACAAAATGGGGAAACTATAGTTTTTGTTTACAATAAAAGCATCAAAGCAACCTACTGTCTGTGTCATTTTTTTACGTATTTGTTGGGGGCCGGGATGGGTATAACCTTCTCAATTAGCAGACTGAGACACAGACTGTACATATATCTAGAGAGATGAGATTGCACTTCTCTTTAAAACAGGGTCTCACATTATACACACATTTGAGATTCAATGAATCAGTGCTTGTAAAAGGTTGCCCATGTTGGCTACATGGGGATAGTAATTCTAAAATGGACAACAAGAAATAGCAGTGCAAAAAATATCCTTTTCATTTAATTTCATAAATTCAGACTGAGCTTAGTATGGATCCAGAATGGAAGAGAAATACAGTCTCCTAAATGCATCTCCTCTCTCATATCACACTGACTCACTCACTACATTGCAAAAATACATTTTAAAACCCTCACTGAGCTTGACAATACCCAGCATAGTTATTGTAAACCATACCTAGGGTAAATGACATCACATACAATTATGCATGGATCCATCAAAGATTCCATTGCTAAGTACTGCTTTAAGAAGCTGTCCAACCCTGAATACCACATTGCCATAACAGTATTAAATGATGCACTTTTGGGTTGGCAGAGTTGTCTAAGATGTTTCAGAAGAGTGGTCTAACAACAGTTGAAGCTGTACAGATTGCTAGGGCAAAATAAAAAGATCAGAAGCCAGTATCTGGGTGAAACTGTCTACTGGAGCCCACCAGTAAAACTGCTTTAATTACACAACTGAAGTAAGCACAACAGCAATTTTGCAATTCATTGGCCTGTTATGTGACCATCTGGACAGCTGATTTCCTGCAGGTGAACTTTCTGACTGATCTGTCTTTGATTTTGCAGCAGTGCCACATTGCAGCTTTGAGTTTGGCTTATCAAATACTGAGAGACTGTACAGCAAATATCAGGACTATTTATTTTCATCAGTGGACCAGGCAGAAATTGTTAGCCAGTACAGTGACTTCAGATTTATAGCTGCTGAAAAAATAAAGGGAGGATCATTAAAATCCTTTACGGACATGATCCACTTTGCTTTGACTAATGTGCAGTACAGCATGGTGGCTAAACTTATTGATGTATGTGCTACATTCCAAGCTAAACATGAAGCTATCATGTATAGAGGTTCCTACACAGTCTTATCCTTCCCTAGTAGAGATTCTCCATAGGGAGGTGCAGAGTGAGAAGGCTACGATAGCACAGAGAAAAATCTTGGGAGTGATGGAAGATCACGTACTGAATCAAAGAGAAGTATGGCCAAGTAGGACCATAACTATCTTTGGGTGGAAGGTTTCATTCAAGGATTCTCATAGGAAAGTTAGGGAAGATTTGTTGCTGCTCTTGGAAAGAGCATTAGGATTTTATATCTCCAGAAACATGGTGGAGTCCACAAAGTTATATGGAGATCCTGAGCCCACAACACAGATTGATATTACATTTAAAAATCCTCATACAGCTAGCAGCTTGCTTTTTCTGGCCAGCAAGCTGGATTGTTTGGGAATACATTTAGTTAACATGTTAGACTTGCGAGAAGTCTTTTCATGGTTTAAACAGACTAAGGATAGTCCAGAATCAATCTTAGAGGCAGATAACCACCTGATTGACTTTGGAAACCTAATTGACCCTAATACCTACTTGCCACTGACAGTAATTGATTAAGCCTGACAAATGCAGCCTGTAGATAATATCAAACAAATTAACTCTGAATGCCAGCTGGATTTGGATAAGGGCGCTTGGGATCGAGATGTGGATGCCCTTTCTATACTTTCATGGAATATTGAGGGCATCCATCTTAAAATAATTGACCATTAAGTACTGAGATTTCTGGATAATTTTGATATTATTGGACTGCAAGAAACATGGTGTACAGAAAATGTAACTCCCAAATTGGCTGGATAGTCTGTCTTTACTCTGCCAGCAACTGAAGATAAAAAGTTTGGATGGTTTAAAGGGGGTATTTCCTTTTTTATCAAAACTTTGCTAAATTTTCAGATCACTAACATTTCTACTAAGTCAGAGGATATTTTGGCTCTAATGATTAGCGAGGGACAAGAGAAGATCATTCTCTGCAATATATACTTGCCCCCTCGCAATAGAGCTACTGATCCTGCTGACCTTTTCATATAGGATCTGCAAATGGCACTTGATGAATTGTCAGATAAGAGTATATCTTGTCCTATAATTATTTTGGGAGACTTTAATGCCAGAATTCCTTCTCATTTCTTGGAGGATGTATATTCAGATATGATCCATACAATATATATATAATTAATCCAAATATCTCATGTACTAGGACTGCTCAGGATCTAAAATCTAACCTCAAAGGTAGGGAATTGCTAGCGGGCTTGGCCAGTAGAAATTTATGTATTTTAAATGGTAGAACTCAGGTTGATCTAGTCGGATCCTTAACGTGTAGAGGGCCTACTGGCTCTTCAACCCCGATCAGGTTTGGACCAATTTGGAAGCAGTAAAGCTGATCCAAAAGCTAGAGGTCATGGGTAGATTGGAATCAGCACACTGTGCTATTGTAATTAACATCAAATGCCCTTTTGGAACTTTAGGGAGTGAGGCACAACAGGAAGAGAGTCTGGAAGTCATAAACAAGAGAAGGATTGGATGGGAGCCAATTCATCAAGCTAGTTTCAAAGAAATTATTAGCACAGGAGTCTTAGGTGATATTCACTAGTTGGTCCTGGACAAAAGCAAGGCCTTTAATATTTTGGAGAATTGGGAAACTATTCATTCTTTACTTGGACTTAGATGTAAAACAATATACCATCCTAGGTCCCTTTATAAAAAGTCTTAATTTAATTTGGTATGCCTACAGGCAAAGAAAGAGTTTGGAGGAAAACTAAAACAGCATAAGATAAAAGAAATAAGTCTGCAGCAGATTTTAAATTGCTAAAGACTGAAAGAGAAAAATATAGGAAAATTCTCAAACAGGAGAGACATAAACATACTCAGGGACTTTGGGAAAAACTGAGGCAGGCTGTAGGATAGATAGGGATGGAAGGCGATTTTGGAATATTGTTGCCCAGGGATATAATAGATATGCCAATAGGATTGAAGCCTATATTACACCTGAAGTTTGGGCATCTCATTTCTCAAAGCTCTATTATTCTCATGAAGAGCAGGAGACACATGATGCTTTCAAAATACAGGAGGATGACATTTTTCCAAGACCTATCTTGATCACAGAGGATGAAATCCGAATGGCAATGATTGGCCTTAAGGCAAATAAAGCACCAGGGCTGGATGGGGTACTAAGTGATCTCTATAAGGTTTTTACCAACTGATGGATTCCTTTTCTTCTTTTGCTGTTTAATTGCCTGGGTCAGGGGTACTCTTACCCTACCAGATTTTCTCTAGGATAATTTTGGGCAGATTGCTGTCATAGGTCAAGGAGAACTCAGTATTGAATGAGGCCCAGAACTGTTTCCGGAAGGACAGTTCTACAGTACTACACTATTATGTGCTTCAGCACCTGATCTGGAAGTACACTAAAGTGAGAAAAAACAGATTATATTGCTGTTTTGTGGACTTCTCCTCGGCCTTCGACAACATTAGTAGAAAAATTCTTTGGGCTACATTAAGGGATCTGAAGTTGGAGGCCTTACTTCTTGATGTTATTAATAGACTCTATGAAAAATATGTGGGCAAGGGTCCAGTATAATTAATATGGTCATCTGACTGATAGATTTGAGACAAATGTGGGGGGCAGACAGGGGTGTATTTTGGCCCCCACTCTATTTAACATCTACATTAAAACAGTCTTGGATCAGCTAGGTAACCTAGATTTTCATACTCCAAAAATTAATGATCAAAGGATTGAATGTTTAGCATATGCAGACAATTTAGTCTTGCTCTCTAACTCAGTCCTAGGTCTTAAAAGAAAATTGGCTCACTTTGAATCTCTCTGTTCTCAAAGTAAACTAAAAGTTAATCTTGACAAGACCAACATTGTAGTTTTTGGCTCTCAAACCAAGAATACGGTAGGCTTTAGGTTAAACGGTAACCATATAGACACTGTTAGGTGTTATGACTATTTAGGTGCCTGTTTTGCCTATAGCCTATCTTGGACCAAACATTTGGAGGTTATTTAATTTAAAATGGGATCTTCTGTAAATGCCCTAAAAATATTTAACAGCAAGATGGGGAAGTCATCGGTGAGCAGGGTATTAAGAGTTGTTAATGCCAAAATAAGAACGAGCATGTTATATGCCTCTGAAATATGGCATTATACTAAGGTTAGAGTATTAGAAATAATTCTGAATAAACTCTTTAGATACATCTTAATATTTTTAAATGGAACCCCAAGCTGTATTCTTGCCTTGGAGGTAGGACAACGTTCCTTGACTTCTCTCATCTGTGAATGACAGATTCTCTTTCTGTTGAAACTTTATCTTTTGCCCCAAAAAAGATATCCCAGAATGTGTGTAGTGGAAGCCATCAAATTGGCAAGCATGGGATATGTACATCCCTTTATTCAACCTATTAAGGAAACAATAATGCTGGCCAGATTGGGCCATCTCTTACATACAATTTACATGGGACCATTTGAGAAGATTAGGCAGGATGTCAAATTGAGGCTTATTGACTTAAGACAAATTCTTTCTATGTTCAACTCTCCAAGCTTAAACTATATGGATTTTATAAAAAAGTAAAGATTTCATGGGGATATGAGCCATATCTCTCTTTTTAAACCTGTCCTAAACAAAGAAGAATCAATACAAGATTCAGAACTGAAAACTATAATGCTCAATGCATTCATTTCAGACAAAAGAGAGGGGGTATTTTTTCCATATTGTAAATGTGGAGTGGGGACTATAGATGATCTCAAACATGTGGTACTCTTGTGTCCTAGGTACGAATCAACTAGGAAAAAACTGCTGGGGGGATCTCAGCATCCCCTGGAGGATCTTTTGGAATATTTGTTTACTATGAAAGAGAAGAACATGGAAAAGATCTTTGCAAGATTTTTAATCTCAACTCGTTTGTAAAGTTTATTAGGAGGACTTGAAGTCCTGTGGAGGTTTTTTATGTGAAAAGGTACTCTGTTAAATTGAATTGCACTGTAAAGATATTTAAGTTCCTTGTTGATTTATTTATTGTCTATTTATATTTACTATGTATTTTGTCCTGATTTTAGTATATTGCAACTGCTTTATGCTGAACAATAAATTGTACTACTACTACTACATTCCAAGCTTCTAGTGCTGACTGTGAAAGAGGCTTCAGCCTCATGAACTGCATTAAGAGCAAACAAAGAAACCACTTGGAAGAAAGCCATTTAGATATGCTGATGTGAACAAAATTGTTTTTAACATCTGGTGGAAAAAAGGATCTTAACAAAATATAAGTCCACTGGAAGAATGGGAAAGACAGGAGAGAAAAACAGTAAATGTTGATTTCTTAGCAATGCATCATCAGCAGCACCCTTTTAGATGCATGCAAGACTCTTTAAAATATACATAGTTTACACATGTTTCCAGTTCCTACTGTTATGGTGCACAATGCATATCCAAGCTTCTGACTGTGTCAGAATGTATATTTATACTTTGCATTGAGTATGAATGTTTGGTTATATTTTCTACTGCTTACTGGCAATAAAATATATCACTTGTTTGTGCCACCCAATTTGCGCACGTGAATCAATTTTTTTGCACAAAGTGCCGCACACACATATCAGTCACCCACCCACAGAGATTAAAAATTAGAGGGAACACTGAACAAGACCACATGAAATTTGGACAGAATCCATTCTATGTACCATTCCCTTATTTTTGGATGACTGCCTGTTGACCTGCACTCTACCCTGTATGAATATCTTGCAATGTGTCTTTATCTTATGTTATTTTGCAATGTTCCTTATATTTTTGTCCTATGCCTTGTCACTGTAATTCAACCTGTTACTATATTGTATTTTTTTTATTTTTATTTTATTGAAATCTAGGATTACAAATACCTTTGAGTAGGAACTTTTCATTTACAAAGGTTCCACGTCGAAGGAATGGGGGGTATACATACATACAAAGGTCGATATAATAATACATAGTTACACAATAAGAAGCAAGAGACTCAGGCTTAGGAAATTCCAGAAATTCAAAATGTGCCAAATGTTAAGTAGCATGACATACCAGCCAAGGGCAATCTTAGAAATGAGTGCTACAGGTGAGGGGGTGTATGCAGGCAGGAAGGCCGTTGTCAGAGGGTAGAGGGCGAGGGATAAGAGCTCTAAAAGGGAGGGAGAGGAGGGCTAAAAGTCAGGAAATGCTGGGGGAGAGGAAAGGGAGAAGGGGCAAGGGGTGGGCAGGTGAGGCAGGTAGAAGGGGGGCAAGGTGGGGAGAGGCAGCTGTCAAAACTGAAGTGGAGGGCAGTGAGCGGTGGGTCCCTGATTAGGCGAGGCAGTCATAATGAACTAGTTGAAATGAGATGAAGTTGGAGTTGTCTCTTAAAAGGGCCAAGAGCAGCAGCAGTAAGAGTTTCTTTGTTGAGAGTATTGTACCACTGTGGTGCTCTGTGGGCAAAGGCCCTCTGGCCCATGGTAGTCTGGCATCTGAGGAGAAAGGAAGGTTAGTTGTTGTGAACTTCTAGTTCGCTGGGTGCTGTGGTGGTCAATGAGGAGCTTTTCAATGCCTGGTGGCATGACCCCAAGGAGGACTTTTTTGGCTAAGAGGCAGGTTTGATACTGTATCCAGCTGATGAGAGGATGCCATCCTGCCCAAGTGCACAGGTCACAAGTGTGTGTAAGTCAGCCAGCCCCAGTTAGCAGCCTGCATGCTTTGTTGAGTGCAACTGTAATTCTTAGTAGGGCAGAGGTGGAGGCAGAGCCATAGATTGCTAGCCCGTAATCAATGATGGAGGTGACAGAGCTGTTAATAGCCAACCAAAAGTGTCAGGAGTTATGCAGTGTTTGTACCTGTAGAACAGGCCTATAAGGATGCTGGTGGTTTGGGTGACAGAATCTATGTGCCGATGGTAGGAGAGTGAGTTGTCCAATGTGACACATAGGTATTTAAAATCAGGAACGTGTTCAAGTAAGGTCCCTGTTTGGTTTGGGATGGTGAGGTCATGGGATTTGTTCTTACTCCTGACATTGTAAAAGGTCATAACCTTTGTTTTGCTGTAGTTCATGACCAGTTTGTGTGACTTGAACCATTCTTTGATGCGCATGAATTCATGATGCTATTGTTTCTCGAGGAGCTCTGCATTTTGGTGGTTGGTCAATATGACTGTGTCATCTGCGTAGAGCAGTAATTTCTGGTGGCAGACACTGGGAAGGTCATTGAGGAAGAGTAGTGGCCCCAGGATGGACTCCTTTGGGAACCCTGAAAGGGCTGGCTTTTCTTCCGAGGTGACACCAGCAAGCCTAACCTGCTGGACCCTCTCTGTAATGTAGCTTGAAAACCAGAGCAGTGCTTCATTGGAGAGCCCAATGTTTGATAATAGCTTGAGTAGGAGTGGGCGGTTCACAGTATCAAAGGCTTTCGTAAGGTCAATGAATACTGCCCCTACACAGTTTCCTTGATCAAGCGTGGTATAGATGAAGCCCATGAATTCTAATAGTGCAGTGGTTTTACTGTGCCCTTTTCAGAACCCATGTTGCTCAGGACACTGGATGTCGAATTTTTCCAGGTAATCGACTAATTGGTCTGAGGCAATGCACTCCAGGGCCTTAGACAATGGAGGGAGGATGGAGATAGGTCTGTAGTTGGAGTGCAGTGATTTGTCTCCACTTTTGTGTACCGGTGTGATGGTCACCTGCTTCCAGCGAGATGGGAACTGGGACATCCTTAATGATAGGTTGAGGATCTTTGTCAGGGGTTCAAGGACTTCTTCAAGGACAAACGCTAACAACTTCAGGTCGAGGGAGTCACCGCTCTAGCCTGCGTTGCGAATGGCCTTCCGAATATAGGTTCTGGCTTCATGCACTGGGATCTCCTTGAAGTAGAATTGTAGGGCAGGGTGTAGGAGAGGAGCAGTGGCAGGAGGGTTACTACCAGAGGGGGCATTGAAGAAATTAGAAGGGAGGACACTATCCAAATTGGAGAATGCATTGTTAAAGGTGTTGGTGATTGTGTACAGGTCAGACGTTGGTGTTCCATTTATGTTGAGCATGGTGGGTGGTGACTTAGGGTCCTTGCCTGTAAGGCCTTTCAAATTACTCCAAATTTTTTTTCAATCACCCCAAGAGTTGGAGACAGCTTCCTTGAAATATTTGCTTTTGGCGCTCCTAACTGCCTGTGTGCACTCATTTCTGGCAGCTTTGTATTTATGAATATGCCCAGGTTTGGATGTTGCACGGGCACAGTGCCAGAGATGGTCCCTATGTTTGAGTAAAGTGATTAGATCGGGGATTTTCCAAGGGTTAGCTCTGCCCCTGACCTTCAGCTTTTTGAGAGGTGCAAAGATATTGCAGGCCGCAGTGAAGTGGCTGATGAAAAGGTTTAAGGCTTGGTTTACGTCAGTGGTGGAGTTGATTGGTGTCCAGTCCAGGCAGCTTAGGTGTGTCTTTAGTAGCTCAAGGTACCCCTGCTTTATCGCTCTGGTGTGGATTATTTTAGGGGGGGTCTTAATGAATTTGTTTGTCCAGGTAAGTGGTCACTGATCCCATCAGGGAGCACTGAGACTTTTGAGATTCATTCAGGGTGATTAGTAAGGATTCAGTCCAGAAATGTGTGTGACCCTGTCCTATAGTTGCATCTGGTGGGGGTGATAACAAGCTGGGTGATGTTCTGTGCCATGACAGCATCCTTGCAGTTTCTAGCCTCCAGCGATAGCCACTTTATGTTGAAGTCGCCTAGTACTATGAGTTCAGAGTTATGGTGTAATCCCTGTAGGCTTTCCAATATGCTCATAAATCCTTTGGTCTGATCTTTAGGGGGTGGGCACATGGAGGCAGTGGTGAGCTCCTTGTTGTGCTCCCCAAGTAGAACATTAATAGCGAGAACCTGAGAGGGTGGTTTAAGGTTTGAGAAAGGGAAGACTTGACCCAGATAGGAATTCCTCAGGTAGATGGCACAGCCCCCACCTCATTTGGAAACCCTGTCCTGCCTGAATATACAGTATCCAGGGATGGTGACTGCAGCGTCTGGTATCTTGGGGTTAAGCCATGTTTCGACAACAGAGAGTACATCAGGGCTATGTTGCTGTACCCGGGTTTGCAAGATGTCAAGTTTGTTAAGGAGGCTGCAGACATTGATTGAATTGATTGAGGCTAATGTGAGGGACCCCTCTCACCTTTTTGTCTCATGGGGAACTAGGCCGGTTGGCCCCGGGTTAGGATGAACATTTCCAGATATCAGAAGTAGCATAAGTGGTATCCTGAGAAGGTACGCTTTCATCATTTTGCAGACTAGTTTTGTTGTAGGGCATCTAGTCCTCTTGGCCTTGCTGGTCTGTGTTTGCCCCATGATATTGCAGAGCACAATATATAATGCCATGTTCTCAGAGGTGCCACGTGATTCATGAAAAGTAATCAAATCCACAGGAAATGGTGAACTACTGGGGACCAGAAAACTGTTGTTACTGTAGATCAAAGACCCAGAATGTGTTAAATTCCTGAAGGTGATGAACATTGGCCTGGGGTATATGCAGGATGTAAAAATCCTTTGTTAGTATCTTCCCTTTGTTCTCCAAAATGGTTGTGAATAGATCTCAAAGACAAGTACACATCCTTTAGGAACAAGTCAGATGGAAATGTGAATTCAGTGCAGCACTCCACAACTCGGAGCTTGTATAACAGATTTACTGACCTTACTTTTGCTTTTGATGGCTTCCAAAAAAGTTGATTTATGATGAGAATGCCAATACCTAGTGGTGATGTTTTGTAGTTTCTTAGTCCAGGAAATATTCATAGATGTTAAGTCCAAGAATGGTCCAGTTCCTTCAAGCAGAAACACATGAAAATCCACAAAAACTAAACTACTGACAGAGATAAACACAAACAGCCAACCACACAGGTTATCACAGGAGAATGGATATCTTACTGTCATATGAGTTGTACAACTGCCTGCAGTACTGCACTTTCCTTGTATTGCTGGTATTGTTTGTATGTTTATTTTGGAATGCGAACATTTATAATTCTGTCTGTACTCATTTATAATTCTGTCTGTACTCCCTCTCACTCTACCCCCAGGGTGCATCTGAAATTGAGCAGTAGTCCGTTCCGTATGCCTTCCTGGTTAAACCTTTAAATAAATAAATAAATAAATAAGGAACATTAACAGGGGTAGTTTTTAACTTCTCTCTTGATTGGGACACATATTACTTTCTTTTACTTTTTCTCTCCTTTCGAAGCTGACTCCCCCTTTATTGGTTCATCGGCATTACTTAGCTCATCAAAAATGCCTGATTTGGTTCTTTACATACCACGGAGGTTCTGGTGATTAAAATACATTTAGTCTTTTGGGGTGAATACTTTTATTATTTTGTTACTGGCTATTCTATTCAAGTTCCAATAACATGGATTCTCCCCTGAACTTTTGCTTGATAGTTTTTTTCACCATGATATACAGTGTGCATAGTGGGCTTTGTTTCTCTGTTGCATTCTTCTGATGCCATATCCTGTAGCTGTTGTTTATTACTAGAGGAGTGCTGATACTCATTGTTGTCAGGGCAGTTCAGGGCCCTGTTCCCAGATGGAGTCATGGTGAGCATCAATCATGAACCTATAGGGCAAATTTGGACTGATGGTCTTAGGAACTATGGTTTTTATAATGTAGGGAGGGTTTGTTCATGCTCTTTATTATTTTTCTTTCATTCTGTTATGCATTTATATCAGTGGTATTATAGGATTATGCACGGGGAAGGGAAGGGAAGGAGAGGAGTACTGCTCATTTTCTGTATGATGGTTTTGATGCAATCTGCCTTTTTTTGCTCTTATTGTTACTTCAGTTTCCTTATAGGCACAACAAAGCTTGGCTTCCTGTTCTCCACATCACTAGTCCACACGTTACCAACTTGTGTAGAAAAGATATCTTTATTCAGGTAAAACACACATAGTAACAGCCACAAGTAGTTAATCCAAGAGCCCCTCCATCAATGACCAAACATTTTTGCTCCAACTTAAGCGCTTTCTCAAGACCTGTAAGCACTTTTCTTGCTTTGGCTCAGGTCCAGGTCTGCTTTGTAAGCCACATTTTCTGACAGTACTTCAGTGTCCTTATTTTCTATAAATAAGAAGTTATTTTAATGTTTCAACATAGAATGTAGACACTTAGGACATTAAAAAACGTTATGCCATTCTCAAATATCTGAAGTGGATTGGCACAAACATTGCCTTTATACAGGAATCGCATTTAAAAAGGTATCAGATCACCTATTTGAGAAGAACATGGGTGGGCTAGGTCTATGGAGTGGGGGATAGTACCCCAAAAAAGGGAACATAGATCTTAATTGCCAGAATTCCTTTTCAGTTCATTTCTGAGCTATGGGATGCTGAAGGGTGCTACATTTTTCTTCATGGGAGACTAAGCCTTCATGAAGTGCTGGCTTGCTTCCAAAAAAGCCAGGAAATGCCAGTATTGTACTAAAGATTTACTATCATAAATCTGTTCAATGGAAGCATCCCTCTTTCCATCTGCCCAGGACGAAACATGGTTCGGTCTTAACTCCCTTTGCTCCCAATACCTCACCCAATTGAATGGATGAGCCAAACTAGCTATTTTGTGGACAACGGTGAGATATTTGGAGCAGGGTGAGAAGGCAGGGAAATTATTAGCTTTACAGTTGCAGCAGTAGGAATCTGTTTGGTAGTCTGACTTCTCCGATTGGATAACTCATCGGACTTATTTACTAAACCTCAGGAAACTGTAGAGGTTTTTAGAACATACTATGAGTGTTTGTATTCCACTGCTCCATCAGATCTCACCTTCAAACTGTTATATAAGCAATAAGCCATAATAAGGTGTGCGTTAGATGGCTATAACACATGGCTAGGGGGTGTAGTGAGGCAGGAGGATGCAGGCTGAGTTCATCCAGCCCCCTAGTGATGCGTTAGAACTAACGCACACCCTGGAGTGGCTTATTTATGCAATAAAGCACTCCAGGGGGTGTGTTGTGGTTTGATAGTGGCCCACCTCAGGTGGGTTCAAGCACAAGGCATAGCTGAGTGCTTCCACCACCTGAGAATGGCCATTGGCCCACCATAACACACTCCTGGAGTGCTTTATTGCAATTATGAAATGGGTCACTCTTAGTAAATTTTATGCCTTTTTTAAACATTTTACTTTTAGCTGAGCCATTGTTCTGGGATAACGGCCCAGCTGAAGGTTGCTCTTGGCCATTCAGGAGCCAGCATTCTTTCTACCCATTTCATAATGTGCTGATAAAATGGGTCATCATATTATATATATGAAAAAAAATGTAAATGAATATATTAAAATAACAAAAAAAACCTTTGCCTATATTTTACATAAAATGGTTCCTCCACCTGCATGAGTTTGAGGCATTTTGTTTTGAGTGTAAGTATTTTGTTATTTTTAGGCTGCCATAGTTGTAGTTTTTGAGCCATCCAAGGTACACACATACACTCCTTATAGTCATTGTTTGTTTTTAATTATTTTATTGCAAAGCTTGACTGGCACCGGAGAGAAACTGGAAGTAGGAACGGAGCAGCGGAACTGATGAGATTGGTTGGGTTGGAGGCTGGACAGGCTGAGCAACATTGGCAAAAGACTGACTTTTATTAATTTACTTCGTCATTTACATGTGAGTGCTATGTTAATTTTTTTTTTTATTAATATGAAACTCACACTCTGCATGGCACATCTAAAGAGAGTGGTGGATGGGGGACCACAGCCACAGTTGGTATTGGCTGACACTGCTGTATGTTTTAGAAGTGAAGTAAGGGAGCCGGACTGGCAGTCAAGGAGCTTTGTGTGTTTCTATTCAAAGACAGTTAACTTAAATTATGTGTTTTTTTACATTTGTGATGTGGGATTTCACAGACAGGGTAACAGGGGTTTGTTGTAGATAAACTGAATAGCCATCTCACTGACAGGAAAAAAAATGGCAGCTGTTACTTTTCAAATTGTAAGATGGCTCAGGGATAGCTTTGATTTTCTGCATCCAGGTATTGAGGCCCAGTTTTAGTCATGCGTTAGACACCCCAATTAACCCAATATTAGTAGATGTTTTCAATTTTATACATTTGCAGGTCTTACTGATTTTTCCCTTACACAAGCCCATGTAACTCTTCTTCTCAAATCCTGGAAAGATGAATTCCTTCTATCTAGCTACTGTCCCATTTCCCATTATGAATACTGATTTTAAAATACTCTCAAAAATTCTGGCCCATAGATTAGAAAGAGTCTGGTTCAAATTAATTGGCCCAGAGCAAGTTGGTTTTATTTATTTATTGAGAGCTAGGATAACAATAACCTTTGAACCAATGGTTCTTTTACAAAGGTTCTATGATAAACAAGGAATGGTACAACAAATAAGGGAACAGAACAGTTGGATTGCATTACAGAATTATAAAGTTACAAGGAGTAGACAAATTGCATGTACAATAAGCAGTCAGGAATATGACCTGGTTGAAAAAAAGTGCAGGGAGTGAGGCTGTAAGTGCAACCCTGCTTGGTGCAGTACAGCAAATAATGGAAGAGAACAGGTGGCTGCAGTTGCAAAGTCACAAAGTTTCTAAGGACTAGACACATTGTCTGCACAATAAGCAGTCATAGATTCAAGCTAGACAAGAAAGTGCAAGAAGCTGGAATGTAAGTGCAGGATGAGGGGGTAAGAAGGTGGGGGAGGGAGAAAGGGGAGGAAGCAATGAAAGAGAGGTTGTGTGTTTTATGAAGAGGTGAGTGCCAAGTGATCATACTCATAAACTCATTCATTTAATCTTAGCCTCAAGGGAGACCAGTATTCCTACAGCCCTGGTTTTCCTGGGGTATCCCGTTGCTAGGACACCATGATTGGGGTTCCGTAATGTGGGTGCCGCAACAAGGACATGAGTGATAGGGTCGATCTGGACTTTACATCATCCCACACTCACACCCTCTTGAGCTTCTTGAGCTTCCCACAACTTTGTGCCCCTTTCATAGCATGCTCAGCATCCCTGGAGATTGTTATATTTATTTAAGGGGTGCAGGGGGCAATGCCTCCTGTAAAAACTAACTTTTCTCAGGATGGTCTTGTGGCACTACAGTTTAGGGTGCTGGAATGCTGCCCACGATAATTCCGGGGGACATAATTCCAGTGCCCTAAACAACTTTGCCCACATTGCCTGCGCACAGTTGTGGGTGAACTTTTCCCTGGACGCTAAGAAAGCTTTGGACTGGGTGTCATGGCCCTTCTTATTTGAAATCCTAGGGGCACATAATATTCTTTCTGAATTTATTTAATGGGTCCTACTCCTCGATACCCAACCATCAACTACGTTATTATGTAATGGTGTTCTGTTTGAACATTTTTCAGCTACTTTGGGCATCAGACAAGGTTGCCGTATATCTCTGTTACTTTTCAACCTATACTTAGGGCCTTTACTTTTGAGACTAAAAAGAAATCTGGAGGTTTAGGGTATTCAAATTAAACAATTGGTATACAAACTCTCTGCCTACGGTATGTAGATGACATTTTGTTACATGCATCTCACCCTGACACTTCTATTCATGCTGTCCTAGCTGAAATCACTATGTTTGGGTACATTTCAGCCTATAAACTGAACACTGAAAAAAATTCTATTTTACTGCTAAACTCATATGTTTCTAAACAATACATTACTTGTTAGCGACTCTAATGGGAATCAAAGGCACTTAAACATCTTGATTTATATATTTCCAAGCACCTTTCTGATGTAAAACAACTACATTTAAGTCCCCTTTTAAGTTCTATTAAATCAGTCCTACGTTGATGGATGGCCCTTCCTTTATCATTATGGGGATGCATCAAAGTGATTCAAATGAATATTTTACCATGTATTCTGTACCCCTTGGGGATGTTGAATATTATGTTATCACAAGATTGGTTTTGACAACTTCAGTCACATATTAATTCATTTTTGTGGTGGGGTGAATTAATCTGAAGAACTTACATAAAACTAACCTTCCCCACAAAATTTGGGGGCCTTTGTCTCCCAAGCGTTGATTTTTGTTATTTAGCCTCCCATGGTTGTAAATATTTTAAATGGGACCCAACCACCTCAGATGTACAGAATGATCCTTACAAACCACAGTGGTTAAGTCTTAAAAGAGTTTTATGTAAGGCACACAAAGTTCAGTTCCCTGCTTTGTTATTTGTCTCTCCTTTGCTCTCCCTATTACTCTGAAATGGATCCCTATATATTGGTCCTTATGAGCTCATGCTCAATTTACCAAATATTTCCAGTTTTCGGTCACCCATTGCCATATGCAACCCAGTTTTCCATTTTTTTTAAATTAAATAAACTTTATTCTTTTACCATCAAGTACAACCCTTTGACATAAATCGTACATCTTTACATACATACAGTACATATATTGGTACAATGGCATGAGAACCCGAAAATACAGGTGCCATACAGTTATGACTCTATAACTTGCTTATTGTACATAAAGCACAAAAAACAAAGAGAGAATCTCTACATGCCCTCCAGTCAAATAGTATGCATTTCCTCTCCTACCTTCCCCACCCCCTGCCTCCCCCCATCCCCCAGAGCCACAAATACATTCACCGATGGTGCCCTCTCCCAATCATGTGTGAGACCCTAAGTGTTTCATCTTTGAATTTTTGCAGGGCAGTCTACCAGGACCTTATCCTTCCTATGCTACTACACTATTCCCAACTCAATTCATTAGGAGGAGAAGGAGAGAGACCAAAGCATGAAAAATTGTCCCATCTAGACTTATACAGGGGAAGCTTACCCCGTAAGCTAGCAATTGCATTTTCAATTCTTAAGTTACATAATAACTCCTTAATCCATTCAAGATAAGAAATCGCATGTTGGTCCTTCCAATATCGGAGAATAAGCCATTTTACTGTCAGGGAAATAATGGCCATAAAGTATCTTTTCACTTTGAAAGGAACGGTAGAATAATCCCCCAGAATACAAACCTGTGGTGGAAAATGGTCTTGCAGCCCTAACAGTGGGTCTGCTCTATCTCTGATAGTACTCCAAAGGAATGCTACTTTGGGGCAATCCCATAGTATATGAAGTAGTGTTCCGGGGGCATCCTCACACCTAAAACACATTTTACTCTGCATCTTACCCATCCCATGCAGCTTAGCCGGAGTGTAGTAAATATTATGCAGAATGTAAAACTACATTAGCCTTAAGTGGTCGTTGCTAATATACTGATGAACTCTCTCCCAGATTTTCTCCTAGCAAAAGTTCTCTTGTGGGAACTGCCGTATCCAATAACTAGACTGGTCTGACACTTCTGGGTTTAATACCTTATATATCCGTGACACCAACTGAGATATGGCATGTGGTTCGTTAACACAGTCAAGAAACTGCTGAAGGGGAAAAGGTTGCTGTGTGTTCCATATTTTTAAACCACTTTATTAACACCTGCCTAAGCTGGAGGCCAAAGAAGGAGTATTTATTGGGAAGCTGTAAAGAGATAAAAATTTCCGGTGACTCTTTCAGTTTACCATCTAGCAGTAGGTCCCAAACTTTAACTTGGGGGTCTGAACATTCCTTGGGGGCACTTATAATTCTATCCCTAATTTTAAAATTAGGATTATTGAACACCGGCTGTGACAGATCCATTTGGTTATTGTATTTCATGGCCCTACAAAGTTGTGAGTGCACCTTTAGGGAGGTGTATAAAACTGTACCTTTTAAGTCACTGGATATCTTACCCAGACCAACAAATGAGAGACTCTCTGGGGAGAATTTAGTTAGTAAATCTCACTCCAACTGCAACCAAATGGGGAGATTGGGAGCACAATCTATATCCTTTGGGTTAATCCCCCAACGCATATACTTACTGTAGCCATGTGACTGGGTAGGTAATAATGGAAAAAATTAGGGAGTTTTAGGCCCCTTCCCCCCACTGCTTAGGGGCACTAAGCTGATTATATGCTCTACGTGGGGTCTTACACCTCCAAATAAATAGTGAGATAACATTATGAAGCCTACGGAACCAACTCAAAGGAAGATAACGATTTAACATATTGAGTGGATACTGTAAAATACCCTCGGCAAAACATTCATCTTGATAACACTAATCCTCACTTGAAGGAATAATTGCAAAGAACTCCACCTATTCAAATCTAGTCAGACTTCTTTAACTAGATTGTCTAGGTTCAGCTTTTTCATCTGGGACACAGATGTAGAGAGTATTACACCTAAATACTTGAGTTGGGTCAACCCAGTTTTCTTAACCCCTATTTAAAATTGCTCATCAACCTATTCCTGGTAATTAAACTACATCAGTGGCTATAATTTTATCCCCCAGACATACTATGTGACTTTCCCTCCATACAAACCAGATATAATTTATCTCACACACACCTATTTAAGTACTGTACAATGTCAATTATCCAAATGCTCTGGGAGACATCTGATTTGTTCTGATAATCGAGAGTTTGGATAATTGAGGGTCCACAATATTAGGCAAACCAGAGTTGGGGGACAATATCAGAGTTCAGATAATTGGGAGATCTGGATAATCCGGGTTTGGATAATTGAGGTTGTACTGTACCTCCAGATTTCTCAGGTGGTCTAGGTTCCCCTCCATGGCCAACTCAGGATCCCATATCTTTGAGAAACTGATCCAGGCTGCAGATTCCTACATGCCATTTCCTAACTTTATGTCATCTTTCAAACTAATGTCATATTGACCGTATTGGGAATTTGTTATTACTGGCAAAATACTCTTCATCTTGATTGCTTCCCCCCCCTCCGGAAATGGCACACCGTTTGGACTGATCTTTACAAATATATAAAACAGGACCGTTCTAGACTACTGCAATATAACATATTACATAAACTTTATTTTACTCCACAGAAACTACATAAATCAGGCAAGCTGGTCCAGTCCCTCTGCTTCAGATGTAAACAGACAGAAGGCACACTACTTCGTATGGACCTGCAAGAAGGTTACACCCTTCTGGACAACTATTAATCTTTGGCTGGATTCATCCTTTGACTTGGGTGAAACTTTTACTCCAGAAGTTTGCTTAATAGGGTACTACAAAGGTATAACCCCAGAATATCAAAAGGGCTATTTGGCCCTGATTTCTGCAGCAGCCAAGATGGTTCTTCTCTGCCATTGGTTAGATGACAAACCTGTAACTTGATCAGAATGGCATGCAGAGATCCTTAGCGCCTTGAAAACAGAATTATGTATTGCCAATGTTAGTCACAAATCTCAATCTAATCTGGAGAAGTGCAGATTATTGTATGCTTGGTTAACAACATTGTAATGTTTGTTTAAATTGCATATTTTTTTTTATTTTGGCCCCTATTTCTCTTTCCTTTATTGTTAATGTAGCCTTATTTCTCTGACTGTTATGTATTGCGTCCTTGTGTTTTCTATGGGTTTATGATTCTAGAGAACAGTGCCCTGGGCTTAGGGGTAACATTATTAGGGGGTTTGTTGTTTTATTTGTTGGTTTATGGCTGTCTTGTTAGATCATTTTAAGTTGTATCTTTTTATGTTTTTTGTACACTGTCTTTTTCATCTTTGAAAACCAATAAAGCATATTAAATTAAAAAATAAAAATGTAGAAGCCTTAAGGGAACATTCAAATGCCAATTCATTTAAAATACTTAAAAATGAATGGCTGGACTTTTCACTTTTGTTATATTTAAACAGCAGCCAAACAGGTAAAACAGTGCAATAAAACAATTCTTTTATTAAAACCATGGGGAAAATCCCTAATTGTCCATATAAGGAGTGTCCTTTTCTCCTCCCCACTTATCCTCACCTCCTCTTAACTATCTGTACCTTAACATCCTAATTCCATAGATTTTCACCTAGGTTTGGTTTTCACCTCTCCCCTTCCCACCCTTCCTTTTACAGCCCCTACCTCTGTATTGCAAACTCTCTCAGTTGGTATACCTTATTAGATGCAGCCTGGGGCCCAGTCTCCTAGCCTTCCCCCTTCATGGGCATTCTGTCCACCCAGACCACCCTCTCTGTTACATGACAATTCCTCCATCTGTCCACCCAGACCACCCTCTCTCATACATGACAATTCCTCCACACAGCTGCTACCAGTAACACCTTACACTCGGAATCCCTGTCAGCCTAACCGTATGATATGAAATCTGCAATATTAAGGAACACATTAAGACTGTTGTTTTAATTTCCTTTTCTCAATATTATGCACCGGTGAAATGTAACTGCATGTTTCTCTTGTTGTATGTCTGTATTGTGTTTTAAGATGTGGAACCTTTGTAAACAAGCTTTTGCTCAAAGATTTTCTGAATAAATAAACTAAACTAAATACCATGCCCCATAGGACAAATCCTTGCCCACAGGTAAAGTACTATAGCAGCAGTTCTTTCAATCCAAAAGGGGCACATAGTCTTATTACTGTATTATATAATAGCAACAACAACAACAAAAAGAAACATCTCACCCATTCTGATGAACAGGAGCAGAATCTGTTGACAACACTCTAGATGACCTTTAGATCTCCCACTGTTCTCTTCCATCCAGAAGGCTAGCTGTTAGGACCCCATGATCTTTCTTGGGAGGTCCATTGTTGGTAGCAAAACAGGTCCACAGTATTGGATAGCAGAGGTCCTTTAAGGCAACTCCCCAATGAGGGACAACCATTTTGGTCTTTCATACTTCTAATAGTAACACTTAGGGTCTGGATTTGTGCATTAGTTCCCATAGAAGTTTTTGCCTTCAACAAAATACTCAGATTTTCTATCTATGTAAATGTGATATACATAATTTTCCATGATAGTGAACCCCTCTTACATGTCAGGGATCATTAGGAAGGCTTGATTTCCAGCTCTTTCAGTGTGGAAAGGATCTGTGATTTAGTCCATTCTAATGCTTAAAATAGATGCTTTGTATAGCAGCTTTGTTTAACTAATTGTCCTGTGGGACTCTGCCTCATCCCAGAACCACTCTGGCAAGTAAGAATGGGAATACTGGGGGCAATCCTTATGTATGCTTCACCTGATCATTCTTTCTGCTTGGGACCAAGAAAGTCATCTCCTTGACAGGGTCCCTGTAAGAGACCTGACCTAGCAGTAACCAACTGGCTGTTTGGTACTCATACAACTGGGCTGTCCTTTTCTTTTTAGAGTAAGCTTTTCATTTAAGTTCTTGTCCCCTTCCTTAACCCCTTGCTGACTTGATAGAGGTAGTTACTGAGGCAGCAGGCAGCTTGGGTGAACTTTTCAGCATTACAGGAGTGGGCAGTATTAATTGCATATGATTTGACCACTTCTTAATCTTAAGCATCAGCTCTGAGTGGAAGGCACACCTTTCAGAGGCCTGGTCCTCCCCCAGTCATGGCTGCATAGGGACCACGGCAAGAGGTGATACCCATCTTGCAGTCTTCTCAGCCCTGGTGATTGCTGGCATTGACTATGGGAGAACTACTGGACTTGTCTCCACCCCTTGAGGTGATTTCTGTTGAAGAACTTTGGGCATGATCATACCTCTCAACCATTTGTCACTGAAATGAGGGATGTGGACACTCAAAATGAGGGACACTGACTTTTATAATGAGGGAAACATCCTCAAACATCGAGATACAAGCTCATAACACTGTAGAAACTATTACCTTTACTTATACAATGTTTATTTTTGATTTAGCATCTTAGAATAATTTTCATTTTTGCTTTGAAGTCTGAATTTATAGCACGTTCTCCATGTGTGCAGCACCTTTTCCATGAGGGATGGATGAGGGATAGGGCAATTTTGAGAGGTAAAATAAGGGATGTCCCTCATAATGAGGGATACTTGAGAGGTATGGACATGACTTCCCTGACTCGTAGAAAGGAACTCCACATAGCAAAAGTCAGATGGAATCAGCTGTGGTTTCTTCAGCTCTTGCTGTCTAGGTATAGGTGATACAGGTTGACAGGGGGCTCTGTTTTCTTTCCCAAGAGCACTCCTTAAGTTTGGCCTCTGTTTTCCACTCCAGCCTGAGGGTAGGCAAAGTGCCTGATAAAGTAACAGGCATTAGACAGGCAGACTCTCTCTTCCCTGGGATATAAGGTTTTAACCTCTTCAATTTCCTTAGCAGAAGACATGGTGCATACCCGAAAGTCAGCAGAAATCCTATAGGGCGTAATAGACAGATGGGGAGGATGAAGACATAGAGTTCACAGACTCCAGGAGCCATTCTGATAGGTCCTCAAACCTGGATCTCAGTGATTCAGGGATAGTTAGTCCTGTCCAAGTTGGTTGTGTGGTTCAAAGAAAAGGAGCACTTTCTTCCTTGCAACACCCTTCGTAAATTAAGAAGGCCAAAACATCTTCCTGTTTTCTGAAAAATAACAACAAGGTGTACACAAGTCAGTTTAGGTATTATACATTTTAGCCTCCAGAGACAATTTCAATGGTGCCATTCTAGCAGTCCTCTCCTCCTTTAGTACAATCTATGTTGCAAGCTACCTGTGCAGCGGCTGTTTCTTATCACAACCATCATTTCCACTGCCATTTGTTCTTCACTTTTGGTAGTGTCTGTACTTAGGGATCTCTCTGCAAGAGATCTTACTCTCTTTCAGTGGGGAATAGGTTGTTTACATGCAGGGAATTACCAGAGGTACCACCCAGGCAACCACATGATGGGCAGCACCAGGGGGATGCAAAATTAGCTAGTATGAAAAGATTGTATTTATTTAAAGCAACACTGAGTAAAGGCACTGAAACTTCTTTTAGTTCTCTCCTCTGCAATCACACCCAAAATTGCCATTGGCCCGTACAAGGCAGCCAGGCAGAGCTCCTAGCCACATCCCCCTTTTAGAACACAATCCAATCCAAGCAAGCTCATGGTGGGTTGGGAGGCATACAAATCTGCATATTCATCAAAGATGCATATTTCCCAGTTTAGGCAGATGAGAGCAGCAAATCACTAACTGTCATTATTGACAATATTACGGCTGAAAAATAGCTTATTCAAACTGTGCCCTATGATGATGAGAACAAAGTTCATGGTGCAGTAAAACAAGGAAAAACTGTGTAAAAAGAAACAACAGGCACCATTTAAAAAAAAAGCTACACACACAGTTTAAAATCACTTCTTTTTTTTCTTTTTTCACCCTGATGATCACAATATGACCTGACTCCTTGAGGCATCTCAAATCATGGACAAGCCCCCCATGTGTAAGCCCACTCTCCAGTCTAAGTTTCTAAATGGCATCAGTTCATTTTCAGGGAGAGGAACTCATACCACACCATTTACAAAACCTCCCAAGACTGTAGTGGCCTTCTAGGAGAGCGGATGCTCATCAGGGTAGTACAAAACCGCCAAACAGAAGGACAAGCAAACAACATTTTTACACAAATAATTTATTGTCCAGACAATGACCGAAGTCTAACAATAGCAATTTACTGACCTTGAGCTCATGAGCATATTATTAATGCACCGGTGTAATATATGATACCAGGGATTTTTAGATATTTAAGTCCCAAGCCACTTCAAGAGCACTTCCTTGAGTGGGGAAAGTCCAGATTTAATGCAGGGAATTTTGTCCTAACAGGTTCAAAGTGCTGACTTGGGTTGTAACTGCAGGCAACCCAGGAGTAAGGAAACATTTCATTTGCAATTAAGTTTAGGCTTTAAATCAAATTGAGGGCTCTCTCACTGCCCTAACAGGGATCTCTCATAACATAAGGCTCTAACAGCACATACTTAGGGTGACCTAGCTACACAGTGGCATTACTGTTTTTTTTTTTTCCCAAATCTTCTTCCATCCAGTCATGGTCTTTGGGGCCTCTCTCAGGCAACCTGCCTGCTCCTGCCCTGCCTGAAGTTCTCCTACCTATACCTCCTCTGTCCTCCTTCCTCTATCCACAATATGCATCCCCAGCTTAACCCCTCCGGGGTGGGGCTGCCACTCCTCTTTGGGCGCTCTCTACAGACAGACTCTGATGTGGTAGAGGACCAGGGCAGAGGAACCTGGAAGGCCAGGCAGGATGGGCCTGGTTATGAGCATGGGGGCAGGTGCCATCCCCTACCCTGCAGATTGGGGTTTTTCCTTATTCTGGTGAGTGCTTCTCCCCGCGTCCCACATGTGTGCATGTCCCGGTGCATGGCACACAGCAACCCCTGCCTGCATCAGGTTACACCACCTACGTGGTGCTCAGTGAACTACAGCACTCCTGGGCTCCACCAGGAGCCACTGATGTGCCGAGCAATCCCCATCCTCTCCCACCCCTGCTGTCCTCCAGCACCCTGAGCTTGCTCCCAAACTCGGGTCACCGGCGTGGCGCAAAGTGTGGCGTCCAGTGCCTCAACCCTTAGCACCACCAGGCCAGCCTGCATTACTCTTTTTAACAGTCACCAAGTCTTACACTCCACAGGAATAGGGGTTGGGGACCAGATGATTGGGGGCCTTGGAACCTTGTCTTATTGTTTATGTTTGCCCAGACAACTCCAACTCTTTTCCCCAGATAGTATACCTACAGAGACCCATGTATCTATGCTAATCCCAGTGTGACCCAACCTCACTTTTCCTCCTTAGAGGTACAGGCACTTAATATTTGCAAACTGAAATGGGTCTCAGAGGAACAAACACCTACCGGGGTTCAGGGCATTAAAGGTCTTGCCATATTCGACCCTCAACCATGTCAGACTCACATGACAGCCAAGTCCCTGTATACCTTAGACTATATATATATATATATATATATATATATATTATTTTTTTATTTTATTTTAGTCTTTGGTAACTGGCTAAGGCCCACTAGGCACAAATGCCTGTTTTCAGGGGTGACCTGGGAGCACTGGGCAGTTAAGTGACTTGCTCAGAGTCACACAGTATGCAAGTGGAGGTTGTGAGAATCAAACTCAGGTCTGGTCTGCTGGATGTATCAAGCTTGTTCACACCTCATTCCTCTAACCTCTAGGCTATACTGCCAGCCATATTTCTATCAGTTTCAGTCTCCCAGCAAGGAGGAAGGGCTAAATAGAGCAATTCTCAACCATAAACCATTACATTTCACATCAAATGTTTCCAGAGTCTCTAGTCTCCTTTTTTGTTTTCTCCACAAAAATCGGGTACCTCAGGAATCTTCTTCATTTTGGTGATTTATCCCTCAGGATGCTGGTGCAAGCAGCCTGCATCACAGTTCCTGAGGATTTTTCTTGGATGTTGTAGGAGTTACCTTGGCAGGAACCTTCAGTTCACACAAGGCGATACTGTAGCTTCTCTTTCCCTCCTCCAACTCACACTCAACTGCTCGAGCTTGTTAGACCCAGGTGGCTGGCTCCCCCAACAGAACTCTTAGTCAGTGGCTGACTGACACAGAGCACTTAGTGGACACACTAAAGTAATATTACCAGGCCTAGTAGACCTATGGAAAGCAGGAATTACCTGGAGGCTACACAAAGAAAAACATCTAATGATGTGGTCTACTCCTGACCCTCTGACCCCTCTTTCAACACCCCACACCCCCCAAACTCTCACTTGCCTAACTAGAGTCCCACAAAGTAATCATGCCTATGACTGGGGAAGCTGGTCTCCCGACAGCAAACTGATAGAAAACAAGGTATGTCCAGTTATCATAGATAAAAAAGTTTCCAGCACACTAAAAACCTATAAGTGGAACACCAAAAATCAATTTCTGTGACTCACGAACATTTTCCAATTCATTTTATTCACTTCATAATAGTTTTCAATTCCCAAAACTGAGTCTTTGATAAAGTATCTTGGATCCGAAACATGTCAGACATTTTTTGGGAATTGGAAACTATTATGAAGTTAATAAAACGAACTGGAAAATGTTCGTGTCACAGAAATTGATTTTTGGTGTTCCACTTATAGGTTTTTGTGTGCTGGAAACTTTTTTTATCTATGAGCTCTGAGTAAGTTTCTGCAGCACCTTTGGCCCAGTGTGCACCCAACTTGGATAGACATATGTCCAGTTAATAGCTTTTCAATGCATTTTGAACTTTAACTCATAACATTGTCGCTTTTTATCATTTTTGCCCCTTCATCCCCCCACCCCACCCAATCCCCCTCTCAACACCCTCAACCTGTACCCCTTACCTCCTTCACTTAACTTTCACGTCCACCAGCAAACGTCCTGCTGCTACCAACACTGACCATGAACTGACTAAAACAATGTACTGTATGTCCTGTTAATGGTTTTTTAATGGGCTTTGAACTATTGCTCATAACTTTGACATTTTTATAAAAAGTTTGCCCCAAATTTTCAACACATTTTTTTTAACACACCTGATGAACAAGACAGGAGTATTTTTTTTTTCAAATCCCCTCAGAAGTATGTTTTCGCAATTGCTCTGTAAAATCACCTTTTGGATGGGAATTAAAACTTTTACATCTAACTCGATCATATGGATGGGATAATAAAAATACTGTTGACAATTTGGGGTCAAAATCTCAAGAAGCAACAAAGTTATGAAGGCATCTTGTAATCTTTTAATGTTTACTCATAACTTTGCTAATGTTTGAGATGTTGACTCCAAATTTTAAACATACTGCAGTCATTTTTTACCCCAGCGTATGAAAAATGGCAGGCTCACTCAAAACATGTGTTCACAGTCATTCTGCAAAATGAAATTTTTTGCAGGATTTCATAAATGACACGTCATGTTCATCAGGTGGGGTAATATAATGCTTATGTGAAAATCTGGAGTCAGAATCTTGGAAAACAACGCTAGGAATAAATTACAGTTTTCAATGTTTACTCAGAACATTTAAATTCTTTTTTTGTTTACGTTTTTAAACTCACATTTTCAACATAACCTTTTTACTTCAACTACTGAACATGTCAGGCATCAACAACTTGTTTTTGTGGTCATTCTGCAAAATCACATTTTTGGTGAGAGTCAATAAATGACACATGTTCGTATCCTGGAATAGTAAAAGTACTGTCTCGAAAATCTGATGACAGACTCTAAGAAAATAATACCATTACATGTGAAATTCTTTATTTCACAATCATGACAATTTCACTATTAAAATTTGTGTTATTCATTGGTTAATTGTAATATGCTGTGTTAGCTATGCCAAACAAATAGTAAATATAAACAAGCAAACATGATTGGTATTGTCCAATGCTTGTTCTTTTCTCTGTGAAAAGTTATTTATAGGTAACTGTGTGGAAGAACATTTGTTTTCTTTTACAAAGACCCTCAGCATAAAAGCATGGAGACAAGGGTTGCCTGGGAAGACTACTGATAATAAAGTAGGCTTCAACAAGGAAACATTAGCATGAACGGTAAAAGAAGGTGACAAGACTTTCTATAGATACATTAGTGAAAGGAGAAAGTCCAGAGGGGGTATTGCTAAGTTCAAAGAAGAAAAGGGAGCATGTGAGGAGGAGGACCCTGTAAAAGCATCTATCCTAAATAGTTACTTTTGTTCAGTATTTACTGAAGAGAAGGTAGGGCAGGGCCCACAGCTCAGCACCATGGACACAGGGGGGAGGGAGGTGAGCACTACTCCCTTCACAAAAGAAAGGGTCCTACAAGAGCTCACTAAGCTCAGGGTGGACAAGGCAATGGGACCTAATGGCATACATCCCAGGGTACTTAAGGAGCTACGGGTCGAACTAGCAGAGCCATTAGCAGAACTGTTTAGTGAGTCTCTGAGCACAGGAGAGGTCCCAGAAGACTGGATAAAGGCTCATGTGATCCCTCTCTACAAGAGTGGTACCAGGGAGGAGGCAGGGAAGTATAGACCAGTCAGTCTTACCTCAGTAGTGGGCAAGATTATGGAGGCACTCCTTAAGGAAAGGATAGTGCAACACCTGGAATCCATAGGGGCACAGGATCTAAGACAGCATGCATTTACAAAAGGAAGGTCCTGTCAAACTAATCTCATAGATTTCTTTGACAGGGTAACCAGAGTGGTAGACCAAGGGGGAGTAATTGATGTCACCTACCTTGACTTCAGCAAAGCTTTTGACACTGTTCCACATAGAAGATTGATAAATAAGCTGGGTCGGCTTGGGGTGGGTCAGAAGTTGGTCAACTGGGTGGCAAACTGGTTGACGGGCAGAAAACAGAGAGTGGTGGCAAATGGTATACAGTCAGAAGAGATGTAAGTCACAAGTGGGATACCTCAGGATCAGTCCTGGGGCAATTCCTCTTCAATATCTCCATTGCAGATGGACTAGAGGGTAAGGCTTGTCTGTTTGCAGATGACACCAAGATCTGCAACAGAGTAGATGATCCAGATGGGGTGGGCAGAATGAGAAGAGATCTGGATAAACTAGCAAAATGGTCAGAAGAGTGGCAACTGGGATTTAATGCAAAGAAGTGCAATATCATGCACATAGGGAAGAGAAACCCTGAAGCCACCTATAGGCTGGGAGGGGAGTTGCTGGCAGTCACAAAGGAAGAAAGAGACTTGGGCATCATCATCACTGATGACCTGAAATCATCCAAGCAGACCTCTAAAGCAGTAGGTAAGGTTAGGGGGATGTTAGGGTGTATTAGTAGGGGTATCACAAGTCGTAAGAGGGAGGTAATAATCCCTCTTTACAAGACACTGGTTAGGCCCCATCTGGAGTACTGCATGCAGTACTGAAGGCCACACCTTCACAAGGACATTAACCAAACTTGAGGCAGTCCAGAGAAGGGCAACCAAAATGGGGCAGGGACTGCATCAGAAGACATATGAGGACAGATTAAAGTAGCTCAATATGTATACCCTTGAGCAAAGGAAGGAGAGAGGTGATATGATCAAAACATTCAAACACCTTAAGGGTATTAACAAGGTGAAAGAGTCTAACATGTTTAACTATAAGAAAAATAGCAGGACAAGAGGACACAGCATGAGATTAGAGGGAGGCTGATTAAGGGGGAATGTAAGGAAATTATTTTTCACAGAAAGAGTGGTGGATGCATGGAATGGCCTACCTCAGGAAGTGGTGGCTATGAATACAGTGCAGAGCTTCAAACAGGCATGGGATAGGCATAAGGGAGCAATACAGATGAGTATGAATAGATAGGCCACTGACAGAGCAAAGCCCTATGGCACATTTATAAGGTAGAAAAGGAAATGAGCAGAATGGATAGGCCTTGCAGTCCTTATCTGCCATCAACCTCTATGTTTCTATGTTTAAAATCACATACACCGTAATATTGCAAAGCACTATGGGAAGTAGTATACATGCAAATCACCATGAGAGAATTTAGACTGGTTCTGCTTTCAGCAAGGATGTATAATGCCAAATGACCTTTTATACAGTTTTCCAAGGCCTAAAACAGAAGAAACAAACACATGTTTCATACTTCTTAAGACTCATCAGTGTGCTTCACCTGTCTCTCAGGCCAGGGAGAAGAGGAACCAGCCATATAATGGTCTTATGGTTTTGCACCATAGTGAACCCAAAATTGGAAAGCAATCCAGAAGACAAAGAACCTCAGCATAAAAGCACTGAGGCAAGAGCAACCCAGGAAGGGGACTGACACTCAAGCCAGGTTTCAAAGAAATACAAAATCACATGTACTCCAATAATACAAAGCCTCATAGAAAGTCTGTGGAAATCATCATGTAAACATTTAAGACTGGTTCTGTTTAAGTAGGAATGCATGGTGCCAAATGGCATCTCACAATCTGCAAAGACTGTTGCACGCATCCTACTTTTACTCTTGAAAAGTGCCTGTCTTTCAACTTAAACTGTATGTTTTGCAAACTACCCACTGCTTACTCTGAAAAGTTTTGTCATGTTTAAATGTATGTGTCACAGCTCCATCAACAAGTCTATACTAGGACTTGTGGACCAACCCTTTGACTTTGAAGGACCGATCTACAAGTCCTGTATCAGTACTTCATGTCTGTATATCAGTACTACTGGACTTATGGAGTAGATGGTGGCCAGCTGCAGAGGTGAATGCAGGGTTGCCAGCTGCCTTTCCAGGGTATGTGGGTGTGGGTGGGGGTACTTGAGGGTTCCATTGTGCAGTAGGAAAATGACATGTAGTTGTGGCACTAGGATAAGGTAAGAAAGGAGTGCCACCAGACTACCATGAAAATAATATCATTTGCACTGGGATTGGTTGGGAGGGGAGACCACTAGACTATCAAGAAAATTAGCTACAAATTATACTGGCAGCACTAAAATCTAGCAGGAGGTGGGGACCACTAGACAAAACTGGAAAAATGATTTAGCACTTGGGTGGGAGGAAAGGCTGCATTAAGTCTATTTTTGTGTGTCTATAGAGTCACAAAAATAGATAATGAGTAAAAGAAATGGTCAATTCTATTTTTTGCGAAAGAAAAAATTCACCTTATGAAAAATGCATGAAAAACTAAATTTTGCATGCACAAACATGTGTTATTTTGCTAATAATTCAAATTCTGCACATTTCTAATCAAGCTAAATGACAAAGGAACACTCTTGGCCCTAAATCTAACATAGAAAAATTGAAACACAGTCAGCTGAAAAAGAACATTAGTCCATCCAGTATACAAGTTTTACCATACCTTACCCCATGACCTATTGCCTAAATGGGTTTTCACACACACCTCCCTCATGATGCTGTGCCTTACTGCTACCCCCATAAGTAACTATTAGCCCATTACTCTGTCCTATCCATGTTTAAACCCATACATTGTTTTTGTGCCCAGCATCGGTAGAGTGATTCATGGCTCAATCCCTCTGTAAAGTTAAACTTTTTCTCTGCCCTTATGAATCCCCCCCTCACTGCCAATTCCCACTCATGCTCCCTTGCTTTTGAACCATTAATCCTGCTGAATATTTCCTTCACAGTTTATCTTATTTATTCCTTCTAAGAATTTGAAGGGTTCTATCACATTGCCTTTTCCTTTCTGGCCTCAAGTGCACACATGTTCAGTACCCTAAGCTGATCCTCATAGGGTATGTTCTGCTGCCCATGAATCATTTTGGATATTCTGCACTAAACCATCTCTGTTCTGTCTTTCCTTAGGTGGGGACTCTAGAACTCTGCATAATATTCCAAATAGGGTCCTCTTGCTATCCAGCCCCTTCCATTTCACCCCAACATTTTGGTTGCCTTGCTGTAGTCCTTGTTACACTGGTTAGTTTGTTTTAAGAAGTCACTTGTGATGTCTTGCAAGCCCTTTCCCCTAAAGTAGCACACCGCTTGACTCTTCCATAAAGTATTCTGTCCTGGGCACTTTGCAGTTTTTGGTATTGAATTTCAGCTGCAAATCTTGAAAGTAGCAAGTTTCAACTTTGAGATATTTTTTAGCTTCAGTACTCTATCTGTAGCCAGAAAAGGTCTTAAACCCCATTTACTCATGTTTTCAATCCTCTTGAACATTTTTATAGTTAATCTTTTTATTAAACAGTTATATACACAGAGCATACATGTTGCAATTCAAATATGTCATGTTTACTAAGAAGAGCATACAGTGAGAATGAATATTGCAAAATCTTACGACTGTTTTGTATGATATATAGTGTTAGTTGAAATGAAACAAAAGGAAAGGATATAAAAAGGGGAATAACTAAAGATAGAGGGGTGACAACAAAAGGGAGACGAGAGAAGAGAGAAACATGGATCTTATCACTCTGTTATAAACTTTTATCTCATAACAGAACTGTGCTACCAGAAGTATAGTTTGAAGAACAAATACAGTAGATCTCAAACCAAGAGTGAACATACAAGTCAAAGAAGTCAAGCCTGTGAACCATGGGAGAATATCAACTCTGATATGGAAATAAAAATCTTATGTGAAAGGGGCTGGTTACTGTATGATCCTCTGCATGGGCAGTTACATGGAAAAAAAGGATGAGAAGAAAGCCACTCACATTCTCACTATGTCAAGGTATGGGGCACTCAGGGCAAAAAGACTTGCTGTTTGGCTTGATATGTATTATGGCTATTCATGACACAAAGGAAATGTATTTGTGTTTGGCTATGGTCCCTAGCACCTACACCCACTGTCGGAGAGTGGGAGGTTGTTGAGAGCACCACTGGCATGTGTTAAGTCATTTGGCTTTAACACAGGTGGTAAGAAACCAGGAGGGAAATATGGCTGGGATGTGTGAGATGTGTGAGGCACTGCCCAGTATGAAAAGCAAGCAGTCTTTTAGAAGGCTTGCTTCTAGGATATTTTCACATACACAGTGAATGCTGGATCCAAATGCTCTTATCTGTGGACATCTCCAAAGAATATGGAGCAATACACTGTCAGAGTGTCCACACATTCAGCAGTTATCATTAGCTGTGATACCCAAACAATGCAGGACCTGTGGTGTCTGGTACCAATTGTGTAGTATTTTGTTCTGAATGAGTCTGGACCTGAGAACTTGCAGGCCATACACACTCTTTTCTAGCAGATTGACCAGTCATCATCCTTGAGAGCACAGCCCATGTCTGCCTCCAATTTCCACTGGGCAGGGAGAACTAGCCACATAGAAGGAATGGCATTCCTGATCTCTCTATACATAGCCCAACTCACCCTTTTTGCAAGGCAGACCAGTGCTTAAATACTAGAGCATCTATAAGGGGTATGGGTCTAGTAGCTATGGCAATATAAGGTTCTAACATAGAGGGTATTTGGGGGAATCTCCAATAGCCAAATCTCGGCAGCACAAATTTGTTTTGCAGTGCTTGAAAAGAATTAAGCGTTATAAGTTGTCTGTAACAAGAACCCCCACCCAGAGAATGCCTTTGGCCCACTAATAAGACCACTGAATGTTGGTCTTCCCTATCTTAAACTTAAGATTTTCCCAAAGTGGGACCAAGTAAGAGGGGTGAGAGCTCAGTGATATAGAGTCAAACATCTTCCAACCCTGTACTGCTGCTGTTGTTTCCCGTTAATACTGATAGACTGGAAGAGAAGAGATAGTAGGGGTAGACACAGAAACATAGAAACATAGAATCTGTTGGCAGATAAGAACCATACAGCCCACCTATTCTGCCTATTTCCCTACTCACTGCTGCAGCCCCAGATCCTATTTGATCTGCTGCTGTCCTGCTCTGCACAGCTCCAGGGTGCCCTTATGTCTATCCCATACACTCTTAAAACCCTGTATTGTTTTTGCCCCCACCACTTCTGCTGGAAGGCTGTTCCATGGCTGCACATCCTTTCAGTGAAAATGATTCCTAATGTTACCCCTGAGCCTTCCACCCTTCAGCCTCATATCATGCCCCCTTGTTCTTGTGCAGAGATTTCTCTGAAATATGCTTTCCATCTGTACCCTGTTTATTCCCCTATGCTACTTGAAAGTCTCTGTCATAGCTCCCCTCTCCCGTCTTTCCTCCAGTGAATAAATATTAAGGTCCATAAGTCTTTCCTCGTAGGGCTTCTGGTGCAGTCCATGTATATCTTCGTTGCCCTTCTCTGGACTGCCTCTATTTTGTCAATGTCCTTCTGGAGATGTGGTCTCTAGAACTGGACACAGTACTCCAGCTGAGGCCTCACCAGTGATCTGCACAGTGGCATCACCACCTCCTCTTTCCTCCTGCTTGTTATGCCCCTCCCTATGCACCCCAACGTTCTGTTTGCTCTTCCCATCACCTTTATTTATTTATTTTTATTTAGTTTTTGTTAACCAGGTGCACTAGCCATAAAATGACTATTTTCAGGCACGACCTGGGAGAGTACAACAAAAAGAGAACAGTGGAACAACAGCAACATGGGTACAGTAATACAAATAGAGGAACAGTACAGCAGTGCTACAAAAATACAATGAGCAGAAATAAATAATAATGGCAAGCATTATGCAAATAATGGCAGTAAGATATATAATAAATGCAGAAACCACAGACCTGACATAGTGGAGTGAAAGGGTTAATAAGAGGGTAAGGTGATATAGAGAGAAAAGTGAGGAATGTTCAAACATAACAAGAAAGATTGACAGAAGGAAGGCCAGGGGTAGCATTTGGCAAAACAACAGTGGGTAGTCAGCAACAAAGTTCGAGAAGGAAGAGAGCTAGTAGTCAAGAAGTTATTTACAAAGAGAAGTAAAAATAAGGGAAGGGGAAGAGGAGCCAGTCTTGGAGCTGGATTAGAGCTGGGGTGACATTATTGGTAAGTCTCAGAAGCTTCAGGTTGGGTCAAAGCATGTACAAGCATCAGCTAAGGATAGATAACGATGATATTCACTTTTAAATATAAAGTGAGACTGTGACAGCTGTAGGTTGAGTGGAAGAGCATTCCATAGCCTGCAAGCAGAGTATTGGACGGCCTCTGTTTCTTTAGTTGTCTGACTTCTCAGAACATAGAGCAAGGACTTGTCAACTGATCGCAGGCCATGGGAGGATGGTTGAGGGACCAGCAATGCCACCAGCTGGAATTTTTTTTTCCCCAGATGATTGAGTCCATTACTGATCCAAGGTAGTATTGTCTACTGGCAGAGGGCGAGAGCTAATTCAGATCCTTATAAAGAAGGCAGTGATGTTTGAGTCGAGGCGACGAAGAGGCAAATCAGCATATATTGTTATAAGTTACATCCCATTTTAGTAGGGAGGTTTTATGGGCAGAGGTAAGAATAGAGGCACCATAAGTAAGGGTTGGGAGCAGAATACCTTGAGCAATTACTAATTTCACCCAGGGTGTAAGCATGTAACTCATTTTGTAAGCTACTCCCAGTTTTGAGTTTACAGTTTTGCATGAGGACTGAATGTGAAGATTAAAATCTAGGGACTGGTCCAGCAGGATCCCAAGGTACTTGAAGGAAGTAACATTTTCAAGTGGAATTCCTCCTGGGTGAAGAACGCCCAGAAAACTAGAACTGGTCTTAATCGCTTATGGTCTAGTAGTCAGTCTAAGACCTTATTGAAGTCTGAGGTAAGTGATGTGTTTATGCAGGCAATACTAGCAGAACTAGTATAGATGATCAGGTCATCAGTGTAGAGACTAGCCGAGCAGGATTCCAGGACCTCAGCTGTATTGTTGATAAAAAATTGAGAACAGAAGTGGCCCAAGGATAGAGCCCTGGGGGACCCCAAGGTTGATAGTAGACGTGTTGGACAGGGAGGAGTTAAATTTGACAGCTTGCGACTTATTTGACAGATAGCTACAGAACCAGTCCACAACAGGGGTAGAGAAATGGAATTTATGGAGAGTGGAGAGAAGCAGGGGATGGTCTACAAGGTCAAAAGCCTTAGTGAGGTGAATGAAGATGGCACCTGTGAGTTTTCCAGAATCCATGTTGGACAGAATATCAGTAGGTAGTTGAAGAAGAGCCGTGATGGTGCAAAGTCCTTTTCTGAAACCATGCTGGGTGTCCAAGAGGAGATTGTAGCGTGTAAGGTAGTCAATGGTCTGTGATACAACTATTTTCTCTAGGATCTTGGTAAGGACAGAGAGAATTGCTGTAGGTCTGTAATTGGCCATGTCCTTTGGGTCACCTTTTTTAAAGACAGACATTACTCTTGCAGATTTCCATAGGTCTGGCACGGTACTATGGATAAGGGATAAAGTGTAGATTCTGGCAATCGGAGAGGCAATGAGTGGAGCAGCCAGCTTAAGGAGACGAGGTTCCAATGAGTCAGAACCAGAGCTGGTATTGGCAGATATGGATCTCAGTAATTTCAGAACTTCCGCTCTTGATATAGCCTTGACATAGAATGGTGGAGTTGGAAGAGCATCATGTGATAAGGCAGTATGATTGTCTGAAAGTAGCGTGGTAGGTAGATTGGAGTGCAATCCACTAGGTTGTAAAGACAAGGTATAGTGTGACAGATCAGAGAAAAGATTGTTAAAACTGTTTGAGATGGTCCTAGGGTCATCACAATTTGTCCCATTTATGATCAATTCATCAGGAGTAACCGACTGCGAGGTGCCCAGAAATGTTTTGACATGGGCCCAGAATTTCCTCGGGTTGCAGGCTGAGCTTTGTAGAAGGTCCTTGCAGTATTTGCTTTTAGCAGCTCTAACTTGTCTCTTACATCTGTTCCTTAGTTCACAATAGACAGTGAGTTCTGACTATAGGCCAGCTTGTTTGTAGCGAATCCAGAGTTTGTCCCTCCGGTGCAGATTAGCAAGGAGGTCTTTATGTAGCCATCTTGTCTGTTTTCCTCTGACCCTCCTAGTAATCTTGGGGTCTTGTTTACATTGAATGGCAAGAAATTCGTTTATGAATATCTGTACAGCAACCTCTGCATTCTTTGCTTGATAGATACCTGTCCAGTCGATATTGGAGAAATCATACAGAAGTGCATCCTGGTCAATATGAGTTAGATTTGTAAACGTGATTAGTCTTGATGGAGTAGATGGAGGCGTAGCCATAGATAGGATACCAAAAGTGGGTGAGTGGTCTGTTAGTGCATCCACAAGGATTCCTGCTTTTGACACATGTTCCATACAGTTAACCATCACCCAGTCTAGGAGTGTACCCATTTGATGGGATGATGTGGCTCTAGTTGCTTCAGAGATCAACTGGTAAAAATTATAACTAAGTGTGAGTGATTGTAAGGAGATTTGAGCTGACCCTAACCAACTCAGGTTAAGATCACCTAGGATGACAGCCTCAATATGATTTATAGTCTGGGAGGTGATGTCAAGGAGTTCTTGAAGACCTATTATGCCCCCAGCAGGGGGATTATAGGCACAGATAATATGAAGCTTATTTTCCCCTCAATACAATAATTGCCTGGATGAATTTGCACACTGCAGGAGAGGCAGAAGCTGAGGCAATAGAGATGTTGAGGTGGTTTTTGAAGAACAGGGCAACTCTACCTCCATGCTTGGATGAGGATCCATCCCACCAGAATAGGGAATAGTTAGGCAAGGAGCATACGTCATCAGGTATACCGGGTTTTAGCTAAGTTTCAGTGAAGCAGAGTACATCTGGATTGTAGAGTTTCACCTAGGCATCGAGTTCCGTATGGTGACAGGTAAGACTTCTGATATTGATACGGGCAATTATTAACCCTTTCTTGGACATGCCAGATAACTCAGTTGGGGAAAAGAAACAGGTAGGTGGACCTGGATTTAGTTTGACGTCCCCAGACAGCAGAACAGTGATCATGGCTAGGAATCTGAGCCTTGCACAGTGGTAGGTTAGTGTGAAAGCACATCTCCGTGTCAGCTTCCTCCTGGCATATTTATTTATTTTATTTATTGAGAAAAATCAGAATTACAATCCTTTGAGTCATAGACTCCTTTGCAAAGGCTCCATGTCAGTACAGGAAGACACAAGCACTACATATAATAACAGTTATACATTGTTCACAAGGCACAGACTTTTTACAATACAAATTTTCCACCACCTTAGGGCCTGTGTAGACTCTGTGTTATAGTTGCTAGACATGACTGGATACAGAGTCGGAGGGTCTTTAGTGGGGCCCTGAGTCAGAGTTTATTTACAGCAGGGTTGGGAACCTTTATTTTAACTACACCTTCATTTGAGTTATGGGCAAGGGAGAGGAGTGTTGGCTACAGCCACAATCACCAGTGTCAAGGAGCAGATTCATGATATCAGTTTTGAATAGTTCCAGACTAGGGGCCAGGGAGATGGAAGGTGGTAGGTTGTTGAGCCAGAGTGGGGCATGATAATGGAAGGACCTTTGTCCAAGTGAGGTCCTACAGTGGGGAACAAGGAGGGAGGTGCTAGCAGTGCATCTAGGGGCCCTCCTGTGTGGGACTGGCTGGATGAGGGGGTGTAGACCTCTGGGTGCTAAGATCAGTAGTATTATTTTGGCTTGGAGGCAAGTGTAATATTTGAGCCTCCCTTCAAAGGTCAGCCAGTCTGCCAGCTCATGGAGCTCACATGTGTGAGTTAATCTGTCACAGCCTGTGGCCAGACAGCATGCCCATTTTAGGGCTAAGGTGATGGAGTGAATGGAGGTTTGGTCTGCCGTGCCATAAATTACAATCCCGTGGTCCACCAATAAGAGGACTGAGTAGGACACAGTGAGTCGTAGGGCCTGAGGGGGTAGGCAATGCTTATGTCTATATAGAATGCCCAGCCTGGTGTTTACAGCAGAGGTGAGGTGTTTAATATGTGTGTGTGGGAGGTGAGGGACATGTCAAGTGTGATACCCAGATATTTGAAGTTAGATACCTGTTCGATAAGGAGGCCACGTGAGTTGTAGATGTTTAGGGGGGCAGTACTGAGGGAGCTTTGACGATGGGAGAAGATCATGGATTTTGTTTTGTTGTAGTTAAGTACTAAGCGGTGCTCAGTGAACCAGGATTCAATTTCTTTAAAAAAATCTTGCAGGGCAATTTGGAGGGAGTGAGGTTGAGGGTGTTTCAAGAAAATTACTGCATCATCCACATAGAGTAAGAGCTTCCCACTGAAGGATTGAGGGAGGGAGTTCAGGAAAAGAGCAAAAAGTAGCAGCCCTAGAATGGACCCTTGTGGGACATCCGTTAGGACTGGTTTATTGGTGGAGAGGGTGGTGTTGATTTTGACCTGTTGGGTCCGGCTGGTGAGATAGTCATTGAACCAGGATATGGCCTCAGGGGAGAAGCAGTAGGAGGGAAGAGAGTGGAGAAGAAGGGCGTGATTGACAGTGTTGAACGCTTGTCAAGTCGACATAGATAGCACCTGCGACTGACCCTTGTTCCAGTGCCTCATGTATGTAAGATGTAAATTCTAGGAGGGCAGTAGTAGGGCTATAACCCTTCCTGAAACTGCGTTGTTCTTGGCAGAGCAGATTATGTTTGGCTAGGTAGTCTGCAAGTTGGTCCGACACAATTTTTTTGAGATCCTTAGAGAGGGGTGGTAGGATCATGATGGGTCAGTAATTACTAGGGGAGGTAGGGTCACCATTCTTCAGGATTGGTGTTATAATTCCTTTTTTCCATAACATTGGAAATTGGCTAAGGCACAGTGACCAGTTAAGTATTTTGGTAAGATGTGGCAAGGTGACGTCCAGCGTTAGTCGGAGAATTTTGAGGTCGAGGGTGTCACTGCTGTAGCGAGAGTTTGCCAAGGCTTTGGAGAGGTAGCACATAGCCTCCCTGCAGGAGATAATTCGCAGCCAGAAGGGGGGAGCTGAGGTGTCTGAGGAGCTCGAGGGGCAGCTGGGGGCAGGGTCAAAGTAGTTTTTCAGGAGTATGTGACGGAGGTCAGAGAAGATATTGTTTAGAGAATTGGAGATGGTAGAGAGGTCCTGTGTTAGGGCACCCTCTACTTGGAGCTGCGCTGGGGCAGGGGAGACAGTTTTCCCGCAAAAGTTCCCTAATATTGTTCCAGAAGTTTCTCCCTGAGCCCCATGTGGAGGTGAAGGATTGTTTGTAGTAGTTTGCCTTTGCTTGCCAGATAGCCTAGGTGCATTTGTTTCTTGCTGCTCTGTATAGCTGTCTGTCCTGGGGTGATTGGGAGCTTAGGGCCCTATGCCAGAGGTCATCTCTATGGTGCATCTGGTCAAGCAGGGATTGTGATATCCATAGAGTATCCCTGTTTTATATGATCTGCTTCGTGAAAGGGGCAAAGATGTCGCAGGCTACATTAAAGGTGGTAATAAAGGCATTGAGGTCGGTGTCTACCGATTGAGCAGTGTGGATGGGAGACCAGTCACATGAGTTGAGGTATGTTTTGAGACATGGGAGGGCACCTTTTTGGAGACACCTTTGGACTGTGATTTTAGGGATGCTGGGTGGGAGTTTGTTAGACCACCAGCAGGTGACTGGGGAGTGGTCACTTATTGCATCAGGAAGTACTTTAATCTTGGAGAAGTTGGTGGTGTGGTTGGTCAGGATGAGGTTGATAAGTGTGGAGGACCCTGTTCTGGGATCTAGTCTGGTGGGGGATTGGGCAATCTGGGTGAGGTCATAGGCAAGGATGGCGTTTTTGTAGGACATAGATGTGGGGGATAGCCAATTCACGTTGAAATCACCCATTATAATTATTTCACTCCTTGGAGGGAGATGGGTGATGCTTGTAAGTATAGAATCAAAGACTGGTTTTTGGTTTGCAGGGGGGGAGGTAAACTGACATAATGTATAGTGTTTTACCAGGACTGCCTTGGGTGACCTTAACGGTAATGGCTTGGGCGCCATTGGTTGGGGTGGAAGTGGGACTGATAGGGCTTGCAGATGTGTTTTAACATAGATGGCACAACCTCCTCCCCGCTTGCCTAGCCTGTCTGTTCAGAAGAATGAGTAGCCATTGAGGGTGATGGAGGCATCAGGGATATTTTTTGAGAGCCATGTCTCTGATAAGGCAAGGATGTCTGGGTCGTGTTGTGCAATCCACCCCTGGAGAGGAGTGAATTTCCTGAGTAGGCTACAGATATTAAGGGAGACTAGCAGTAGACTGCCATGTCTAACCTCCCTAGAGGCTCCTGCTGCAGCGGGCCCTGGATTGGGGTGTATATTGCCTGAAAGTAGTAGGGGGAGGAGAGTATGCTAAAGAAGCATTTTGGGTGAGGGGTGATGGAAGCTAGGAGCAGTGTGTTTTTTGTTGGGCCAGACCGGTATTGGGAGGGTACTGACAAGTTTGAGTGTGAGAGCTGGAGCCAGAACAGGATGTGGTCCACTTAGGGTGGAGACTGGTAGCATGAGAGAGTGGAGTTTCAAAGTGGTCCTAATGATAGTGCATCTAATGTGGTGGGCATAGTTGTTGCTAACTTGGTCTGAGAGAATAGGAGATATAGTGTACACTGTGGTGGGTACTGCATGGTGGCCATTTGATGTCCAGTAAAATGTGTCCCATAATGGTGGGTCTTTCATTGCAGGAGTGGGAAGGAGGAGAGAAGAAAGTGGGAGTAATGAGGTGCTTAGGATAATCACTGATATGTAGGTTTCCATGATTTTACTGACTGAAATTATTTAAAGGCACTTGGATGGTATGGCGACCTCTAGAGGTGAGCGAGTATAAGTTTCTGATGGCAAAGTGGGCTGATAGGATCACATGATCATTGAGAACCTATATATATATATATATATATATATATGTATATATATATATATATATATATATATATATATATATATACACACACACACACAAAGTGTTGCGCAAGGGTGGTGGTGGGGCAGCTGGCGCGTAAACCCGGTAGGGCAAACAGTAGAGCACCAGAGAGAGCTTCCTGGCAGCGCAAGCAGCGTTATTCAGTCTGGCTCCTTAGGGCTTTGTTTTTCAGAAATCCGTACCTGCTTGCTTTTGGCTTGGGAGAGGCCAGGTTTGACTCCCTCACGACCTCTCTGCAACTGTGGGCCAGCTGTGGACAAAGGACAGGTAGAGAGGGACAGGGTTATGTGGGGTTGGAGACTGGGGGAGGGCTAATAGAAACAGGGCAGCTTCAGGAATGCACCGATTGCTGCGGAAGCGCCAGAAATGAAACCGGAGCACAGCTATGGGATTACTGAAACTGCGCTGACTGAAGACTCCCAACTAAGAAGTTGCACACTCTAATACTCAGCACTTGAATGTAATAATCCTAGCTCAGATAACAAAGTACATTTTCACTCGATTTACAAAGCAGGTAGAACTGGCAGCCCGAGTGAAAATAGTAGCGCTATGCTAGATTTAAGATTAGGCTTCTGTTTCTGGCGGACTGGCTTTACATTTAAATTAAAAGCAGGTATTACTGAGGGATTGCAAAGTCCGTTGGGCAGGTTTTTCAATAGGCAGAATTTAAACAGTGTAATTTGGTGCCAAAAGCAAATGATCTAATATGCAGTTACAGGTTACTAAGCTAAGCAGAGTTTTTGGCAAAAGGAAATAAATTAAACTATCTCCACATGTATGGGGACAAAAAGAGATCCCCTTAATTTTTTTTTTTTTTTTTTTTTTAAGTCCAAACAAGTCCAACAATTAAACAGTAGAGCACAAGAGAGAGCTTCCTGGCAGCATGCGAGTGGTTACTGAGTCTGGCTCCTCAGGACTTTGTTTTTTGGAAAACTGTACCTGCTCGCTTTTGGCTTGGGGGAGGGAAGGTTTGACTCCCTCATGACCTCGCTGCAACTGTAGTCCAGCTGATCGTTTTTGGCTTGGGGGAGGGCAGGTTCGACTCCCTCACGACCTTGCTGCAACTGTGGTCCAGCTGCTCGCTTTCGGCTTGGGGAGGGCAGGTTCGACTCCCTGATGACTTCGCTGCAACTGTGGTCCAGCTGCTCACTTTTGGCTTGGGGGATGGCAGGTTCGACTCCCTCATGACCTCGCTGCAACTGTGGTCCAGCTGCCTGCTTTTGGCTTGGGGGAGGGCAGGTTTGACTCCCTCACGACCTTGCTGCAGCTGTGGAGGGTAATAGATGGTGCCTCTAACAAGGAGAATAGGGTTAGGTTTCACACTGTTTGGTCACCTTCAGGTCGTCAGATATGATAACCCCCAGGTCTCTCTCCAGCTTGTGGTGGCCAGAATTTCCCCACCATCCTGTACTCCTTCCTTGGATTCCTGTGACCCAGGTGCATGATCTTGCACTGTTTAGCCTTGAAACTCAACAACTAGACACCCGATCACTCTTCTAATAGGCTTAGGTCCTTTCTCATTTTTTCCACCCCCTCCGGTGTGTCCCCTCTGTTGCAGATCTTGGTGTTATCTGCAAAGAGGTACATCTTTCCCTCCAGATGCTCTGCAATGTCACTAATGAAGATATTGAATAGGACTGGCTCCAGCACTGACCCCTGTGGCACCCCGCTGGTCACCTCCCTCACCTCAGATTTCATGCCATTTACCACCACCCTCTGAGTCCTGTCCCTTACCAGTTCCTAATCCACTTTACCACCATAGGATTCAGTCCCAGGCTCCTCAATTTTTATATATTTAGTTTTTGTTGACCGGGTAAATGCACTAGACAAATCCTGCCTATTTTCAGGCATGACCCGGGGGAGGGGGATACAGATGAATGCCAACTGACCATGAACCAGATTAAGCTGTTGGTGGTATTTTTAGTGAATGAGGGAAATTTGGCTAGGACACTAGGGAAATTCCCTTACTCTTTTCGATAAGCGCCATAGGATCTCTAACATCCACCTGAACTACCACCAATCCAAGCAGATGGGACCTCGGTTTAATGTCTCATCCGAAAGATGGTACCTCAGAAGTGCAGCACCCCTCTCATGATGCACTACAGTGTCAGTACTGGGATATTAACCCAAGTGCCAGATGTGGGATCTGAACCCACAGACCTCTGATCTCCTGGCCTCAGAGGTGAGTGTGCTACCTACTGAGCCAGTGACACTGACAATTTATTTAGCAATTTCCTGTGCAGGATGGTGTTGAAGGCCTTGCTGAAATCTGGGTACGCCACATCCACCACCCCTCCCTGATCTACCACCCTGTTTATACAGTCAAAGAAATCTATAAGATTTGTCTTTGACTCTGTGCCCCTCAAAAGGTTGATCAGGAAGTTGGTGGATCTTGGGGTTGGGGAAAAGGTGGCCAGATGGGTGGAAAACTGGCTGAAGGACAGAACCCAGAGGGTGGTTGTGGGGGAGAGTTATCTGGCATCAGACAGATAACCAGTGGGATCCCGCAGGGCTCAGGGCTTGGGCCGATGTTGTTCAATGTTTTCATCAGTGACATTGGAGATGGCATTTACCTCAAAATGTGCCTATTTGCAGATGACACTAAACTCTGTGGGAGAGTGGACACAGCTGAAGGGATACAGGACCTACAGGAAGACCTGGAAAAGCTAGGGAGGTGGTCCAGGATATGGCAGCTTGTCTTCACTGCCAAGAAATGCAAAGTTATGCATATTGGAGCCAAGAATCCTAGGATGGAGTAATACCTGGATGGAGTCTGAGTATTTGCATCAGAGGAGGAGAAGGACCTGGGAGTGATGATCACTAGTGACCTGAAGCACTCCATGCAGTGCAAGAAAGCAGCCTCAAAGGCAAACAAGATGCTGGGATGCATATCTAGGGGGATCAGCAGTAGGAGACATGAGGTAATACTGCCCTTGTACAGGTCACTGGTAAGGCCACATCTGGAGTATGGAGTTCAGTACTGGTGCCCACACCTCAGAAAGGACATTAACCTGCTGGAGAAGGTCCAGAGGATGGCTACAAAGATGACAGCCAGTCAGCAGGGTAAGGCACATGAGAAGAGGTTGAGGGCACTGAACATGTACTTCTTGGAAGACAGCAGAGAGAGAGAGAAAGAGAGAGAGAGGACATGATTGGGACCTTTGAGTACTTGAAAAGGATAAATAAGGTTGATAAGGAGAGTCTCTTTAAGCTGAGTGGCAACCATAACATGAGGGGGCACAGTCTTAAGCTGGAGGGTGGGAGGTTTAGGATGGAGGTCAGAAAGCACTTCTTCACAGAGAGGGTGGTGGACACTTGGAATGCACTGCCAGAAGAGGCAATTTGTTGAAGACAGTGGGCAGCTTCAAGAGAGGCTGGGACAGGCATAGGGGAGGGTAAGGGTCATGTGTAGGGAGGATGGGAGGAGTGGGGAGGGAGGGCAGGGACATTAGCACAAGCTATGGACCCTGCAATACGAGCAGACTTGATGGACTAAATGGCCTTCTTTTGCTGGCTTCTTCATATGTCCATATGTTCATATGTCTGACAGGAACTTCCTGCTGAGAACCCATGCTGCCTTGGATCCTGTGCCCTGCTATCCTCCAGAAACTTCACAATCCTCTCCTTAAGTAAGGACTCTATTAGTTTCCCCACTACTGAGGTCAGGCTTACAGGCCTGTAATTGCCTGCCTCCTCTCTGTTTCCACTCTTGTGGAGAGGGACCACATCTGCCCATCTCCAGTCATCAGGTACCTCCCCTGTCTCTAGTGATGCATGGAAAAGGAGAGCCAGTGGTTCCGCCAGCACTTCCCTGAGTTCCTTTAGTCCTCGGCAGTGGATCCCATCTGGCCCCTTTGCCTCATCTGCTTTCATTTTCCTGAGTTCTTCTAGGACTCTTTCCACCATGAATTGGGCTGGTGTCTACCTCCCTCCCCTGAATACCCCTCTTAATGAGCCTCAGTCCCTCACCCTCCCTTCCCCTTCCCTGGTGAATACTAAGCAAAATTTCTTGTTTAGTATCTCAGCCTTTTCTAGGTCATCATCCACCTTTTTCCTCTTTCCTTCTTCAGCCTAAGGATCCCATTTCTGTTCTTTTTCCTCTCGCTAATGTATCTGAAGAAGGTCTTGTCACCTTTCTTAATAGCCTGGGCTATACCTTTCTCTGTCTGTGCTTTAGCTCTTCTAATTATTTTCCCAGATTCATCTGCTTCTACAGATATTATTCTCTGTCCTCATCCTTTTGTGTTTCCTTGTAGACTCTGGCTTCCTGTTGCCCAACAGTGCGTGTTCTATGTTTAGCCATAAGGGAGAGTGGGGACTGCTGGCAAGGAGCCAGGAGACAGTTTGAGATCCTAGGAAGGCTAGATAGCATACTTTGAACCATGGTGGTTTCCAGCTTCACTAGCTCCAGTGTGAGCTGAGCTTGGAGGAGTAGGTGTAATGGAAAGTGGCTGAGATAGTATAGGAGTTTAGGGGCAGCAATCATTTTTAGGGCCTTAATTTTTCCTGCTAATGGAAACATAAGTGTTTTGACCTGTTGAAGTCTACATGAGTTCTACAAGTAAAGGGGCACGGTTAAGGTCCCACAGTGTGCAGATATCCCAGACAAACTTAATTCCAAGATATGTAATGCCCCAAGATGCCCCACCTGATTTTTTAGGTAGTAAAAGCCAAGGGGGAGCAAGCCAGCTTAAGAGCTAGTGACTCAGTTTTGTCCCAATTGACATTAAGGCCTAAAATTTCTGCAAACAGGGTAAGAGATTGTACTAGTATGGGAACACTGGATGGGGTGTTGATCACCAGCACCTGGAGGTTATCTGTGTAGAGAAACATGCAGTATTCAAAGTCCATCTGGCAAATGCCAGAAATATCTTGGTGTTATTGTAGGTGTATAACCAAGTGTCACACCTCTAGAAGAGGCAAACTTGGACCCCTCAAATTGGCCCTGTGTGCCCACAACTGGTCCCTTATAAGCAAGGCACCTACACTGGACCAAGCCCTTAGCTTTCTCACTAAGGGTTTCAGTTCCATCTGTGATATCTATGCACCACGCACAAAACAGAAAATTCAGGGGGAGGTCAATGGCTGGATTGATGGCAAGCTCCTCTCCCTCCTAAAGGAGAGGGACTGCCTCTGGGAAAAAGTCTTAAACTCAGGTACCAAGCATGACCGACAGTGCTACAAAACTGCCAGAAATCGCTGCACCAAACTCATCAGGCTCGCAAAGGCTAACTTCCATAAGACCCAGCTTAACAACGCATGGGGTGATGGAAAGCGGTTTTGGGACAACATTAAGTACATCCCTGGTAAACACCAGAAGCAACACCCCAAGATGCTCAATATAAATAACTCACCCTCCTCAGATCCGCTAGCCATAGCTGATGCCTTTAACCAAGCCTTTACAGACCTGTCCCCAGTGCTGCCGCCAGACTACCTTCTGCCTGTGGATGACCTAGGCAGCAATAGCCTGCCCACAACTAACCACCTAGCCTTCTACTTTAAGAAGGTGATGGCTCAGGAGGTCCTAACAGTGGTCAGGGGAGTCCTAGGCAAAACCAGACTGGGGAGTGACAGACTAGACATGAAGATACTATCCCTCACACTTGACGTTATGATCATGCCCATAACAATGCTATTTAATAAATCCCTAGCTCTAGCTCAATTTCTTGAGGTATGGAAGCAAGCCCTGGTGACGTCAGTGCATCAGAATAGTGATGAGGCAATTGTGGCTAACTACAGGCCTATATCTATCCTCTCCCCTCTATCCAAAGCATTGGAAAAAATCATGGCATGTCAACTCACAGAATACCTGAACAAGTACAATCTGCTCTGCCCAAACCAACATGGTTTCAGGCAAAAACACAGCACCACTACAGCACTGTTGGAATACTCTGACTTTGCACACAAGGCGCTGGATGAAGGAAAATTGGTGGGGTCCATCTTCATTGACCTCACCAAAGCTTTCAACACTGTAAACCACCCACTACTACTACTCCAGCTCCAAATATTGGGTGTAGCACCAAATGCCTTGAATTGGTTCAATGACTACCTAACGCACAGGAGCCAGTGAGTCAAAATCGGGAAGACATTATCCAGCTCCAAAGATGTACTCCTAGGAGTCCCTCAAGGATCAATTCTAGGGCCCCTACTTTTCAGCCTATTTGTAAATGAACTACCCACGGCCTGCAACACTAAACTTATCTTCTATGCAGACGATGCCGTGCTGCTAAGCAGCAGCACTTCCCAGGCAGCCATACAAACAGAACGAATGAACTCCTTCAATAAACTCGAGGACTGGTTCAGTAGGCAAAAGCTGCTACTAAATTACAAGAAAACCAAGGACATGCTTCTATCTAGCCCTCACCATAAACGGAGGCTCACTTCCCTCGAAATCACAAATAAGGCTGATGAGCAGATTGAGCAGATACACTTGTTCAGGTACCTTGGGGTCATCATTGATGACTCACTCACTTACACACACCACATATACTCCCTTGTAAGAGCAATAAACACAAAGATCGGGGTCTTCTATAGACATAAAAAACCCTTCACCCCAGAAGCACTCCAAACCTCTGTCCCCAGTTCCATACTCTCCATGATTGACTACGGACTGGTGATTTATGGTGCTGCCTCTGACACAGTACTCAAAAGGGTCCAAATTGCACTCAATAAGGCATGCCACCTCACCCGGTGCGCGGATCAATACACTCATACTTGTACCCTGTATAACCGTACAAACTAGCTTAACCTAAAAGACAGGATCAAATACCAAACTTGCCTCCTGGCAAAGAAGGCACTCCTCAGAAAAAACCCACCCTGTGTAGGTAACCTACTTGAGGTTTCTCCCACACCTCACATCACCAGAGGGAAGAAGAATGGAGCATTGTCTATCCCATTCCACCGAACCTCACTAGGGCAGCGCACTTTCACTTACCAGGCCCCCTTCTGGATAAATGAACTCCCTAAGAAACTACAAACAAACAGCATATGTCGATTCAAAGCAGGCCTCAAACAGCATCTCATGTCATGCGCAAAGTGTACCTGCTGCTCAGGCACTACTTGAAAGTTTTAGACTTTCAACCTAGGTACCACCCAAGTGGGGCTACCGAGAGAACCCTGCCTCCTTTTCCAGCCCAGCCTAGAGCGTAAGTAAGCTATTTGATTGGCTCTAAACCACATATAGATAATGCCTCTTCTTTCCCCTACCACCCCCTACTCTAAAGGCCCTATTGGAGCTGCTCCCCCCCAGCGCCTGACCCACCATCCCTCAACTCTACCCCTCTGCGAGTAAGTTCAAACCCTGCCCTCTTGTTTTACTGACACCCAGCCCACTGCCATCTGAGTAAGCTCTTAACCCCTGTGCAGTCATTTCAACATTAGTCTAACAATGGATTTCGGAGGTCGCCAGGGAGGGAGCTAACTGGTGCAAACAATCATTTTCTGAAATAGCTTCTACTCTGTTATAATTACTCTGTTTTTTCTCCAATTTGTTTAACTCTCATGTAATTGCTTTTGAATGCCAATGAGCACGCATCTGTAACCACTGTATATGTGTATTGTCCTATTTTGTCCACCTTGACGTGGAACCTTTGTAAAAGAGCTAATGCTCAAAGGTCTCTCCGAAATATTAAATAAATAAACAGAAGAAAATGGAAGGGTGAAATGTGGCATTCTTGCCTAGTTCCTTTCTCCAGGGGAAAGAGCTGTGAAAGATGAGAGTTGGCATGGATCTTAACTGTGGGGTGCTCTTTTGAACCTTTAAATTGCTGAATCATTACCAAAATTTCAAGATGCAGAGAGCCTGAGCCCAAGAATGTTCAGGTTATTCTACCCCATTATGGCCAAGTTATTAATATGCAAAAATGGGGTTTAGGCACTGTCTGAACCCTATAATTAGTGATGCTTCCACACCACTATAATTTATATCTTGAAAGTGCTAAAGTTAGAGGGTGTGTTCACATTTGGCTCTGCTGTTCCATCATAGGCATGATTTCCCACTGTTCAAGGCACAGCATTTCTTTTTTCTGCAGCCTTCCTGTCTGCTATTCTCTTTGGTAATTGGCTTCAGTTTGAGAGTAAAGTTCTGCATCCAGGTAAGATGATGATAACCCTCCATTACTGCATCGACACATAGTCCAAGAGGTCAAAACAAATGGAGGCATACATTCTATACTAGCCAATTCATCTCTGTTTTTCAGCTCAACATTTTTTAATACTTCTATAATTTCTGTTGCAGACAATAAATCCATTTTGCCCTTATGGAACTACAGTACATTGATTTTAATCCCTTCACTGGTGCTACCTTTACTAGGATACCATTCTTCATATATTGTATATTTAATACCTCAGCCAACTGTGGTCTTCCATATATATATATATATATATATATATATATATATGTTGCAAAAAACTTATTAATGCTCCAGTTAGAGTCCTTGCAACAAAGGTTGGGAAATGAGGCATTAGGTTTTCCCTAACACCCCATCCTCCCAAACCAGGCAGGAGAGCAGGTGTGGGGGTGTGCCTTGGGCTTCCCAAGCCTAACACTCACCCCAGTCTATCTGTAAATAAGGTCAGATGTGTAGACTCTATGATAATGGGGTAAGCATTAGGCTTGAGGAGCCCAAGGCACAACCCACACCTGCTCTCCTGCCTGGTTTTGGAGGTGGGCTTTTAGGGAAACCCTAATGCCTCATTTCCCAGCTTTTGTCACTTTGACCCTAACTGGAGCATTAACAAAGGTTTTTGCAACTTAGTTCCTTACTTTTTGAGATAGTATAATAGTATTCTAATTTTACTGTGGGAGCGCATCCCTCTGTAGATGCATATATGTATGTATGTAGCTGTGGAAGCACAGGGTCCTCTGGGCCCTGCACTTCCATTTATAGGACAACAGTGACCAAATTGTCAGCATAGCCATCCTATTACCCCACCTTATGAACCCAATACATAACATTTTCGAATCCCTGCCAAAACGTAATTCTGCACATCTGCAATGCCATTCCATGCCACAGGTGTGAAAACACATTTTTGCCAGAATTAGAAAAATGACAGCTGTGACATACATGAGGCAGGGTAATAAGAAGGCTATGTTGAAAATCTGGAGTCAAAATATTTAACATTGCTGAAGTTATGAGCTGGTGTAGTGAAATCACAATGAATGGTCATAACTTTGGCGTTTTTTCATATTTTAACCCCACATTTTCAACATACTGTTCTTATGACCCCACCTCATAAACCCTGTAGGTGAAAATGTTCAAATCCATGCCAAAACTCCATTCCATGCTAGGGGTGCAAAAACACATTTTGGACAGGATGTGAAAAATTACAGCTGTACTGTTCATGAGGTGGTGTGAAAAAATGGCTATGTTGAAAATTTGGACTCAGAATATTGAAAATTACCAAAGTTATGCACGTGTATAAAAAAAATTCAATGAACACTCATAAATCAGCCATTTTTAGGAATTGTTTCACCAAATTGTCAATATGACCTTTTTGGGATACCACCTCATGAACACTGGTGGTGAAATTTCATTATTCTGTCCCAAAAGATGATTTCGCATGACCACTGTAAAATCACCTTCTGTGCCCAGTTAACAAAATGACAGTGCCAGTGTTCATGAGGTGGGGTCCCAAAAAGGCCTTGTTGAAAATTTGTTGAAACTGTTCCTAAAAATCGCAAAGGTATGAACATAAGTTCAAAACACAATTGAAATACATTATACAGCACTTACCTTGATTCCTCAGTTCACAGTTCGACTTTGAAGATTGCAGACATGTCTCACTTCACAGAAGATGAGAGCCTAAGACCTCTGGTGGTAAGCATAGGATGGGTGTGTGTGTGTGTGTGTGTGGAGTAGTGGGTGCTTAGTAGGAGTGTCGGGAAGGAGGAGAGGGACAGCGCGGATAACAAGTGACCATTTTCTTTTTTTCAGGTTAAAAAATGAAAAGACATCAGGGGACTGTTTTCTTTTTACAGGATTAAAGTAATGAAATATTTCAGGACACAGGGGATGGGCTCCCCAGTGTCCCACACTGTTGAGGGGGGCTCCAAATGCTGACACAGGGATTCGGCCCCCCCGATGTCGGCTAATGAATAAAATAACAGGCTGTGGGGGGGGGGCATCTGACACTGGGGTGGACATCCCATTGTCAGATTATATAAATAAATAAACAAGGGGCTAAAGGACAGTGATTGGAGGGTGATGGGTGCCACTAGACACCAGGGAAAATGGGGACACAACTCACACTGTAGCTGGCAGCAGGAGTTCAGCTGTGGCTGCAGAACTAAATAAAATCCATTGTTCTCATACAAAGAATGCGTCGGAAGGCTCCTCTCACTAAGCCTGGCACCAGGGATTTTGGGTGCCCAGAAAAAGTATTTCTGGCCCTAATTGTGAAAAACAAACACCAGAATCTAGCTAAATGGGGCCTGTTTAGCTAGGTTCTGGTGTCTGATTTGTAAAATGACAACATTTTTATGTATTTTCCATGCTTTTTAGTTTGTGGGAAAAAAACAAGGTGGCGGCTGGGGAAAAAGGATTCTTCTCTCATGAAAAAGTATTTTATTCTCATGAAAAAGGAATGGGTCTCATAAGAAAGAATCCTTTTTTGTGAGATCAGTCCGTTGTCGAACTTTCTCCTTCTATTCTGGAAAGTGATCTTCCCTTTGAAAATAATGGGAACTTTAAAATTGAGGAACTTTGCAACAGTTTAATATTTGTTACCCAAGCTGTATCTACCATAAAAAAAATCACACCAAAATTCCACACCATCTGGACACAAGGTGATGAGGAAAAAACTGCACAAAATAATGGTGACTTTTAACTCATTGCCTCCTAGAAGACGCCTGTAGGCTGCAGTAAATGTACTGCAGTGTGTCCCAGAATGACTACAGAAGCTGCCTACAGACATTCTGTGTGTCCTAGTAATGTCTGGAGATGTCACACACCTGTTTTAACATTACCTACCAGCCAAAAATGATTAGAATTGACTGAATAGCACCATTAGAAAGGTAAATGTTGTGTTGAACAACTTTGCCTCTGGCACTTTGTGTGTATCATGTTCACTTTAGGAGTTATTCACATTTGTTTATGACATGGTGTATATGGCAGGCATTTAGTCCTTCAAGCACCACCTAAGCCCTTTGAAGAAAACACACATTCTGGGTAGCTCAGCCAGTATAAAACAAAAACCGAATTGAGCATAATTGATTGCATAGTACCATTGGAAAGGCAATTTTGTGTGGAAAAACTTTGCCACTGATATGTTGTGTGTATCATGTATATTTTAGGAGTTATATGCATTTGTTTATGGTATGGTGTTTATGGTTTAGATTCGTCTCTCAAACCTCACCAACACACCTTGACTAAAATGGGGAAAAATTATGTTTAATACTACAGAAATATATATTTTTTCTTTTTACAAACAATTATTAAAACGATATCTAATATCTGGATGCTTAATTTGGTTTTGCTATGTTACATATTTCCAAACAAAAAAAGGCTTATGGTGCATTTTTTAGTGGAACATTTTTTTTTGCTGTTTCGACCAGCATAGAAACAAAACTAAATTACCTATTATAACTTGCATACTACTGTTGGAAAGGTAATCTTATGCTGAACAAGTTTGCCACTCATACTTTGTGTCTAGTGCTTATGGTTTTTGTGCTATTTGCATTTGTTTGCGGCATGCTGATTATGGCTTGATTTTGTTTAAAAGGGCCCAGGATTCACTGTTAACAGTATATAGGAGACAAATGCTGCAACTTCAGAGAGTTCCTGTGGAGGCAATGAGTTAAGGTTTTTGCACTATCAGAATCTCAGAATCCATACATTCAACCAAAGCAAAACTTGCCACGCCAAGAGAGCTACCCCATGGGATAGGGCATACCAAATTCTGTGCAAATCCATTAATTGGTTGCAAAGTTATTAAAGTGCAAAACTTGAGGTTTAACATTAAACATGCTACTCAGCCCTAACTATAGGGGCACTACCATGCCCCTATAATATATACCCTGGTCACGGATACACCCTTTTCAAGCTTCAGTCCTCATTTAGATGGCAGCTTATTTTTTTATCCATTTTCTCTGCCTTCCACCACCCCATGATGTAGGTCAGTCTAGTATCGGCCTCTGTCAATACAGTGAGCTCTGGGAGTGGGCACCTTCCCTTCTATGGGATAAGGTTCCCTGGCCCAATTCAAGTGGCCACTGAGTCACCTGGCACCCTCCATCTCTCAGCCCGGGCTGGTTTGTGCTGCTGTCAGCAGAACTTTCCAGCCCTGTCCACCATGATTCCAGCTCCCCAAGTCCATGCCTTGAACCCAGGTCACCAGCACAGAAGCATGTTGCACTTCCACTTGGCAGTTAAGCAGTCTGCTAGGATGCCATTCTGTCTATGAGGTATTTTCTGGTATGGAGACTCTTCATGACTTACATTTTCTGCCCCCCCCCCACTAATTACTTTGTTTGCAAATCAACATCATAACAAGTAGGAATGTTTCTCCCTCCTTGCAGATATTTTAAAGTGTAGCATTTCTCTGGGAGTTTGGATAGAGGAGGTACAGCTGGAAAGGTGAGAAACACTGTATTCCTCACCTCCATGGTGTAATTTACTTTCATTCTTGATCCCCTTATTATGACCCCTCCATAGGATGACCTTTGGATACAGTCCTACTATGGGCTCTGGGAAGGTGCACCACAGGCCTCATGGGTAAACCCTGTGCCTCTATCCACTTTACATCAGGCAAGATCAGCTAGCAATGGGCAGAGCTACATTGAGGCTGATCTCACCATCCCCTCTGTTTATTTATTTATGAAAAAGTTTCACCAGGCAAGACATACTGAGCTAAAAGCTCATTTCCAGATGTGTCCTGGGGGAAAGGCAAGGTGGATGGAACAAAACAAGAAATTACAATATATATACACAACAGAATGAGCAGTACAATTTCAGGAAGTTACAATATCAGGAAGTTACAGAACAGTTCAATTTCAAGAAGTTGCAGGCAAGTGCAGCGATACATAAAATGATTGCATTGTAGGAATTTTGTAAGCAATTACAACCAGAAATACATTTTGGAATTACACTGAAGAGTTCTGAGCTTGGGCGAGGTCAATGCATGTAGGAGTCAAGAGCATAGTAGACTGATATGCACATGGGAGTTTGTGAAGCAGTATGGGGAGGGGCTGAAGGTAGGAAGGAGGATACAGTATGGAGGGTGGAAGATATTTGAGAACAGTTACTGGAGCATATTACATCCAAAATACATTTGGGTTTACATGGTACAGTTCAGAGCTTATGTGGGGTGAATGCATGGAGGAGTTCAGTGTGTAATGTACTGATAGGCTCATGAGAGTTTGTGAAGAAAAAAGGGAGGGATGGTGGTAGGAGGGAGAATAGACTGTAGGAGGGGTTGGAAGATAATTAGGAACAGTTACTGGAGGAGTGGTTGAGATAAGAGAGAACTGGTGCTGGTGGGGCATATCGGATAGAGTGAGGGAGGGAGTTCCAGAGCCTAGAGAAATGATGGCTGAAGGCAGCTTGGCCGATAGTTGTGGACACGGGGGGAGACCCTCCAAGGAGTGAGTGTTTGAGCTCCTAAGAGAGTGTGAGGAAGGCGGTGGCAGGTAGAGTAACGTGGAGAGGTAGGAGGGGAGGGAACTGAACCAGAATTTGCTGACAGTATTAATACAATGGACGTGGTGCCTGTCCTCATGTGATGAAAAGGAGAGGGCTTAATACGGGGAATAGTAGTGAGTGCGGGGGGGGAGACTCTAGCGAGTCTTTGCCTCATGCCAAAGGACATAGAGACAGTCTTTATGGCATTTAAAAAGAGCTGGTTTGAACATAGCCAGAACTGGACTTGGTTGAAGTTGAGCTGGAGGCTATGCACCACTTCAGAAATGTAATGGCTGGAGGTATACAGAACCATGTCATCTGCAGACATGTGAATGGAAGCTGATGAGCACGCTGCTGGGAGGTCATTTAGAAAAAATGGAGAATAACAGTGGTCCAAGAACAGACCTTGCGGAACACCTGTGGTAATGGGTAGTGGTATCGAAAGGGAGTCACCAATTTTGACTAATTGGGTCCTGCCCTCTAGGTAGGAGCTAAAGCAGCTGACGGCTGCTGCTGTAAGGCCAGCAGATGAGAGTTTTGAGAGAAAGAGAGGGTGGGAGACAATGCCTAACACCTTAACTAGGTCAACAAAGATCGCAGAAGTGATGTGGCCCTGGTCCATACCTGAGTAGATGGCATCAGTGAGCCTAAGGTGGGGGGTGGTTGTGGAGTGGGTTTTCCTTAATACAGACTGGTAAGGAGTGAAAAAAGGAGGAAGAGTCCAGGAAAGTGGAGAACTGAGATAGAACTTTGTGTCCCTGAAGTTTGGAGAGGATGGGGAGGAGAGAGATGGGATGGTAGTTTCCTGTATCAGAGGGGTCACCGCCTTTGGGGAGTGGAATAACAGGAATGTTTTTCCAAGCAGATGGAATGGAAACACTGAAAAAGGATAAGTTTAGGGGTAAGACATAACCTGACCATTCTCTTTGCGGAGCAGGACAGAACCCTTATTATGAAATGGGTAGAAAAAAATCTAGTTACCTGATTGGCTGAGGACTTCAGAATCCTGTGACGCTATTATGGCACAATAGAATGGGAAGAGGGTCCGGTCACCTATCCAGCCCTCCTTACCAATAAAATCACTACAGTGGCACAAATGCCCACCCTAGACATGCCTGCCCTGGCATCATTTCTTTCCATGACAAGTTTGTTTAAAACATTCTCCCTCCCAAACAGCACATAAAACAGTTTCTTACTCACAGACTTGCACCACGGCTCTTAATCACACCCCACGCTGATAACGGTAGCCCGTGATAAAGGCATGGGAAAGGACACCTATAATAACTGCAACCCCTTCCCCAGCACATTGCAGGGACATCTACGGGGAATAAGACGGCTGGATAGGGGTGGGAAAATTTAGCAACTTCCTGTCACTATATATACATGTGCGGGGGGGGAGCAATTGCGCACAGGAGGGGACATGAGGGGTTGTGCTGACGGTGGTTGCGAGCCAACCCTGTGGTGAGGTGGGGGTTGCCGCGCTGGGGTGGTAGGTGCGGGGTTCTGGTCTGGGTGCTGGTGCATTTATTGTGCCCGCCTGAATGTTTTATTTTTTAATGTTTCACCCCCAACATGCACCTCCCTGAGTTGAGAATCCTTTAGTAGGGGGTGTGGGTATGTGTGGGGAGTACAGCCCCCCCCACTGAAAACATTAAAAAACTGAGTCCCCGGTGCCCTTTTGCTGTGTGCTGGGGTGTCAGAGTGCCAAAATTGTTTTTTGGCACTTTGACTTAGCGATAATGGTGATTGCCTTTAGGCTTTCGCCGTTATCACATAGATTCCTGACAACAACTCATCTAGTCTCCATAACAGCAGAGTGTAGCTTCACCCACCTGTGCAGTCTCCACTCCCAATGCCATTGACTATGGCTTTCACATTCTTAAAGAGAGCTCTTGTGTCTTGTTGTTCACTCTCATTGGGTGCTGCCACACTCACAGGACTCGGAAAAAGATATAGCTTCCATTTCTGTGGCCACACTGCTGCCAATTGCAGCTTTTATATGAGACTCATCACTGCAGCTCTCTCACAGTCTTCTTCATCCCTCTGCTCACTGCAGCTTTCTCTTTGCAGCACTCAGGCTTGTACATAAGCCAACGCTAACTGCCAAATTTGTTTTCAACCAGCAAATGTCATTCAATATTAAAAAAAGAAACATCAACCTAGAAATGGATGGCAAGAAGGGGAGATTAAAATTTCACGGTCCCCTCAAATCCACAGATCACAGCATTACAGTGCTGCTACCTATATTAGTTTCTCCCACATTTCAATATGTGTATGCAACTTAGTGATAACTATATGCTTGTGTAACTTCATTGATAGACTGATCGTATTTCAATGCTTATGTTGCTGACTGTGGTAAATAGATACTTTGTCCATTCGCATTCTCTGTCCCACGGTGAACTGCCACCGTGAAGGTAAGGGAACCCTCTTGAGGAGGGTTCTATTCCTAGAGGTGCTGTGAGAAGATAATTCCTTTAAGCTGAAAGTACCTCAAGAAGCAGCACCAAAAAAACTTGAGCAGAAGTGGTGAATGCAGAAACTTGATGAGCATGGATTAACAGAGTAGTGATACCATGTAACAGACATACTGTAGGAGGATTGTGCAATGACTGATGATTTTGGTATTGATAGCAAAAGGGGAATGACTTCCATAAGGAGAGAGGGAATGGCAAAGTAGAAATAAGGCCACCATCCAACCCCAACTCAACAGCAGAAACCTACCTGGGTCAAAATGTACTACTGTAGATATACTACTTAATGGATTACCTAATCTTTATGACCTTTGGCATGGAGGAGAGGAAAACCCCACTATGAGTGGGAACCTCTGGGGATCCAAAGCCTTGGTCACCTTCCCTCCATGATGGCTCACTACTGCAATAAAAAAAACCCAATTCAGGAGAGATTTTTAGAGGAAGGGCTCTCACTCTATCCTTCCAACAGGAAAGCCATGGGGTTGCTGTGAGTAGAGACCTGTACAGCTAAAGGGGAACCCTGTTGGGACCTGTAGTGCTAGAGAGTTTTTGACTGCTCCCTAGCTTGACTTTCTTGGTCACCTCCATGTCCAGGGGATGACCTTTTGGCCTCTACCTGACCGGCGGGAGGTGACATACCATCTATCAGTGCAGATAGGCTGGGATACGGTCTAGCAGGGGTACTAATTTGTATGGCTGAGAGCTCGATTGGGTTATTGTGATCCTATAACCAGCCTATCTCAATTATGTCCTGATCTATTTAGCTGATTAAAATTACCTTATCCCTGTGAACAAATATATCATATGCATTATAACTTTATAAGTAAAAGTGTTAAATCAAGAAGTAATACCAGGAGATGTTATACTGGTTTGATAATACTTTTACTTATATTTTTATGCTACAGTAGGTTAACAATATTCTGATCAGCAGTGCAAGCAAACCACATATAATTTTCAATGGGGGAGCAGGTCCCCTACAACAGCTGTAGTAATTACAAATAAAAGACCAGGCCAAGCAGTATCCTAACTCTACTACTAATGTTTAGAGAGTAACGGGCAATTGCTTACTACACCGTTGTCTTTGCCTGTTGCTCACAGTGAGATCCTTAAAGAAAGGGGGTCCTTGCTCTGGTGTCCCTGTTTCTTCTTATCTTAGCTTGGAAGTGTGCTGGTGAAAATAGTGGAGATTATTGGATCATCAACGGACCTACACTATTAGCGTGGGATCAAGTTACGCTACTATCTTAAATCAGTCGGGTTATTTTTAGTAGTTTATTTGAGTTGGTTGGCTTCACCCCCAACACCCCCCCATAAAAATACTAAACAAAACAAAGGAGGTGTGGGGACGAAGCCCCCAACTCAAACAAACTGACACAACAAACATCAACAGTAAGCGCAAGCACGCGCTGCATTCACAAAAAGTTTTATGCTACTAGCATAGCGCTGGTCCGATAAACTTCACCATCGCCGTGCTGGTCTGAGTAATAAATTTTATGACAGTGGTCAAGCGTCTATGTCTGAACTTGTCCAGCATAAGTTGTCTTTTACCATTAAAAGTACCTTTAAGTGTTTGAACATGTCAGACAGATGTCTGTACCTGTTAGTTGGGAGTTGTTTTTTAAACTAAAAAATACCCTTAGAGAGGAAATTACCTTTAGATGTGGTGTGATATTTTGAAGTTACTAATTTACATATTGCCTTCATTTGCATAGCACTAGGCAGCACTAGGCCATTTTAGCAAGAAGCAGTTGCTAGGATGTGGTTTTGTAGTTAAGCTCTTGTTGTTAGGGGATTTCAGAACACTACTTGACCATTGCAGTAAAAAGAGACAAAAAATGCAAGAAATGTTTTAAATCTTTAAAGCATAAACTGTTTAAGTCATGGAACCTAATTATTATTGCTTAGGGCCCGTACATGTTTAATTGAAAATGATTTCTGCATAAGCCATAACTGTAATAATATTTTAAAGCAAGAGATGTTAAAATCTAAATTGCAACTGTTAATGTTTAAAACAGTTAATAGCTGTCTTACTGTATTCTTTATTATTTTGAGCTGACCTAAGATCCTATGTAATGTAAGGTAAATAAGAAAGAAAGAGAGACATTTTATTTATTTTAATTTTTTTATTTATTTCTTATTCGGAAAGTGCCTTTGAGTCAAAGACTCATTTACAAAGGCTCCACGTCACATTTAGTTGGACAATACAACAGTATAACATAATTCAGACAGACTTGTTACAGCGAGTAATGTAACTGGCTAATAGTCATACCCTGAGGAGAAATAGTAAGACTAGATTAAGTCAGTTTAGAATGAAAGGCTCAGAGACAGCTGGGTAGGTGGAGTCAAGAGAGTGGGAGAAGAAGGAGGAGTGCTGGCCAGGGCCGTTGTCAGGGAAGGGGCATAGAGGTTAGTGACAGATGCACAGGGTGGAGGCCTGGAGATGGTCTCTGAGTAAGGTTTTGAAGGGGCCAATTCTGGTTACGTTGGCAAGTGTACTGGGAAGGCAGTTCAGCAAGGAAGAGGCACTGTGGCTGAAAGATCTTTGGAGTTGGGAGGTTTGACACCTGGGGCCCGAGAAAAGAAGTTTGCCCGAGCTACGGGTGGTTCTATGAGCAAGGGCTGGCTGGATAATAGGGGAGAGGCCAGCGGAAGCGTGACCCTGGGTGATCTTTTTGGCCATAAGACATGTGTGGAACTCTATTCTACTATTAAGGTTCAGCCAGTGGGTGTTGGTGTATAGAAAGCAAGTGTGTGTGAGGCAATTACAGCTGAGGACAAGATGGCAGGCTCTGTTCAGGGAGAGCCGGAGTCTCTATAGGGCCAGTGTGTTGGCAGATCCATAAATAAGTATGCCATAGTCAAGGAGGGACAGCACAGAGGAGGAGACAGTGAGCCAAAGAGCTTCCTGGGTAAGACAGTGTTTGAGGCAATAGAGGATTCCTAGGCGGACATTGAGGGTGGTGGACAGGAGATGGATGTGCTGGTGGAAGTTTAGGGCAGGGTCAAGAGTTATGCCCAGGTATTTGAAGGTTTCCACTTCCCTAGGGGGGTGCCTTTGGAGGTAAGGATTTGAGGGCGGAGCGCCTTCCGGGAGTTCAGCTGATGAGAGAAGTACATGACTTTAGTCTTCTTGTAATTTAGTGTAAGATGCTGTGTTGAGAACCATACTTCGGTGTCAGAGAAGGAAGACTGAAGCAAATTGTGTAGTAGGGTGGGGACTGGATTGGAGGAAAAGGACGCCATCATCCGCATGCAATAGTAGACTGCCAGAGCAGGATGAGGGGAGAGAGTTAAGGAAGAAACTGAAGAGTAGAGGACCGAGGATGGACCTCTGGGGGACACCAAAATGGACTGGTAGTCTGCTAGAGAGGGCGGTGCCAATTTTGACCTGTTGGTAGCAATCCAACAGGTAGTCCGTAATCCAGCCGAGAGCCGTCCTGGGAGAAATCGATGTTGGAGAGTGTGTTAAATAAGAGGGAGTGGTTGACAGTGTCAAATGCCTTAGAGAGGTCAACAAAGATTGCACCTGTGATGTGCCCCTAAGTCGGAGGGTACGTGTGTGGTAAATTCCAGGAGGGCTGTTGTAGTACTATGCTCTTTGCGAAAGCCATATTGCTGTTTACAGAGCAGGTCATGTTTGTTAAGGTGTTCGGTGAGTTGGTCAGAGACAATACGTTCAAGAGCTTTTGATAAGGGGGGAGGATGGAGATGGGGCGATAGTTGTTTGTGGCAGTACAGTCACCGCTTTTAAATATGGGAGTGATGGAGGCAGATTTCCACCAGGAGGGGAACTTCCCTTGGCATATTGAGCGGTTGAGAATGTGGGTGACGGGGTGGAGTACCTCATCAAGAGTGAGCCGGAGGAGTCTAGGGTCCAGAGAGTCACTACTGTAGTAGGAGTTGCTTAGGGCTTTTACTAGATACGGCTTGGCTGCTGCGGGGGTGACGCAACAAAGGTGGAAGGAAGGGGCTGCTGAGGGGATCGCAGGGGAGTGGGTGGGGGCGTTGAGGAAGTTTAGAGGGAGGATCTGGCTGAGATTAGAGAAGGCTTAATTAAAGGCTGAAGCAATATGGGTGGGGTCCATGGTCAGACATCCATCGACCTCTATCAGACTTGGGGGGAGGGTTATGGTTCTTGCCAAGGATGTTTTTAATATTATTCCAGAACTTGTGCCCTGGGCCCCAGGTTGAGGTTAGGGTGGATTTGTAATATTCAGCTTTTGCTTGGTGAAGTGCCTATGTACATTTGTTTCTGGCCTCTCTGTACCTTTGCCGGTCAGATGGCTGGCAGGTCTCTTTGGAGAGGTGCCATAGAGAGTCTCAGGTTCACATCAGGGCCTGTAGGCAGGTATTGAGCCAAGGTGCAGTGTTGCCTTTGACCACCCTTTTAGTAGGTGGGGCAAAGGAGTCACAGATTGCATTGAAGGTATGAACAAAAAGGTCGAGTCCTCTGTCGGGATCGAGGGTATTCATTAGGAGGGACCAGTCCCAATAACGGAGGTGTGATTTTAGGAGGACAAGTTTACCAGGTCCAAGTTTATGTTGTACTATTTTGGGGGGGTTTAGGGGCTTTGCCAGACCAGGAGCAGAGGACAGGGGAGTGGTCACTAAGTGCGTTAGGGAGTACGGTGGTGCTAGTGATTTTAAACATGTAAAAGCAGAATAATTTAATTCTTCATTATATAGTTTAGACAAGATGCTTAGCAAAAAGTCCAGGTTCAGTGGTTGGTCTGTCTGTGTATCTGGAGCAGGCCACTCTGCCATTATTTGTTCAAATTCCTGATAAAGCTCTTCATTGGTTATCTGATCGGTTAGTCCTATTTGGGATGAGGATGATTTGCAAGCTCTGCAGACACCCCTCTCTGGCTGAGGAGGAGAACAACGGTGGCTGAAAGGCACTCACCTGGCCTCCAAGTGAAGTCTAGGGGGAGGAGCCAAACACAGGAGGTGTAAGGTCAAGCCCAGGAGGGGGTGAGAATAGGAAGATTAAACAGTCTGCACCCTTGAGGGGCAGAAAGGACAACGGCGGGTACAGAATGGAGACCAGGTGAACTGCAGGCAGCTGTAGGGAGAGCAGCTTTTGAAGGTGCTGCCAACGCTGTCAGCAGCTGAAGGAGCCCCCTGAGACTTGGTGGCCCCACCCTCCGGCAGCTGAAGTTTTAAATGTTACATCAAGAGATGCCACTAATGCTGTCTGCTTGGCCAAACACTTCTCCCAGAGTGGAGGACCTTCTCACCTTAATGGTAGAAGAGAAGGACCCCATCCCTGGCAAGGGACCCACCCTCAAGATAAGAACGTAAAGGGGGCACAGCCATGCTAGGTAGAGAGAGGTAGGGTTGCAACTGAAGGTGCAGGATTGGTAGTGCAACTGGCAGAACTGAGAACAGCAATAGACAGCATGAGAGGGCGTGGTACTGTCAGCACTGAGTACATGAGACTGCATGAAGTGAAGTGCATATGTTAGCACTGAGGACAGTGAGACAGCATTTTTTTATTTATTTTAAAAGTTTCACCAGGAGAGACATACTGAGCTGTAAACAACTTATTTCCAGATGTGTCCTGGGGGAGAGGGAAGAAGGGAGTATATACATATGCATGTAGAGAATACATATTTAGAGTATAAAATATTTACAGAGCATACAATATTTACAGTATATAAAAGCATAACCACATATATTATAACATAAACACTGAAAATAAACATTTAATGGCACAGAGCATTTACAGAAGATTATTTACAGGAATGGAGCATCAGCAGCAAATACGGTAGCCTTCAGGCACGGGGGAGAGTGGAACCAAGGGAGGACATAGTAGCCAAGGGGCATCCATTAAGAGGAAGAAGAGTTAAAGAGGAGGGGAAAGGAGGAGGTAGGGCAGGCAGAGTGAAGAAGGAGGCCAGTAGGCATGGGTAAAGGTAAGGGAAATGGAGGTTGAAGAGGCAGAGGGATGGTGGGGGAGGTAAGGAGGTAAGTAGGGGGAAGGGGGGAGAAGGAGAGCTGTAATTGAGAAACAGGAGGGAGAGGAGAGGATAGAGAGGTAGAGCAGAGGAAAGAGGGAGAGTGCACAGGGGCAGTTACATGAAAGCGCGGATACATTGAAACAGCACGAGGTGGAGTGCAACTGCAATTGGTAGCACTGAGTATGGCAATGAGGCATGCTCATTGCCTGAGGGCTGGCAGTATAGCCTAGAGGTTAGAATAATGAGCTGTGAATGAGTTCGGTACATCCAGCAGACCTGGGTTTGATTCCCATAACCTCCCTTGCATACTGTGTGACTCTGAGCAAGTCATTTAATCTCCCCAGTGCTCCCAGGTTGTTCCTGAAAACAGGCACTTGTGCCTAGTGGGCCTCAATCAATCAATCAATTAATCAATCAATCTTTAACCAGGGTAAAGCACCTTTGAGCATGCTCATTTACAAGGTGGCCCTGGGGGAACACAAATGGGTAAGGTAGAACATACATCGTATACAACAGTGCATAAATCACAAAGACAAGGAATTTCAGTTTATAGGTATAAGGAGACAATAGGACAGTACACAAAGAAATCGCAGCATGTCACCAAGGCAAACAGCAGGTACATAGGTCATGGCAAAAAGGAAATGTAGCTTACTGGGTTGATGGCATTAGGAGAAGAGGACACAGGTGAAGAGAGAGGAGGAAAAAGAGGTCAACATAAGGATCCAGTGTAGGACAAGACATAGTTAGAATAGGAGAAGTACTGGTATGGAGATAAGTTAGAGCTCCGGTTAAGTAGGGGGCCCATGTAAGGAAGACCCTGTGATTAATTATAGCAGCTGCAAGACTCCTGAAGGGCCTAACTGAGGTGACTCTTGAAGGAGTATAAGCTGGAGAGATAGGAGAGCTTTAAGGTTTTTTGGGTAGCATTCCAGAGGGCAGGGAGATAATGGCTGATGGAGGATGTGCCAAAACAGGTTCTGACTGTAGGGATATCGAGTTGGATGACTGTGTATTTTCTAAGGGAATAGACCACCTTGGTGATAGAAAAAAGATCAGAGATGTATTTTGATAACCTGTTCGTCAGGGCTCTGAATGTCCAGAGTACCGCGTTTTTTGCTCTCCTAGCTTTTAGGGACTGCCAAACAATTTGCAAGTATAGAGCACAATTGTGTGTATTATAAGGTGTGCAAGTAATAAATCTGATAGCCCTGTGGTACAACGTGTCTAGCTTAGAGGGAGGCTAGGGGGCAATGGTTGTAGATAAAGTTTGCATAGTCTAGCAGGGGAAGGAAAGTGGCTTGCACCAGTCTTAATTTGGCTTCTAATGTGATCAGGTGCTTGATGTGATAGAAAAGTCCTAACCTTTGCTTCAACTTTTTGGTCAGTTCATTTAAGTGCGCAGCAAAGGAGAGCTTGTTGTCTAACCAGAATCCCAGGTACATGAACATCTCTACCACTTCTAGAGATTCCACTAACAAGGTCAGAATCTGAGGTTTATAGGCTGTGGGAGGGAAGGCAACCAGTGTGGCAAGGGGGGAGATGAGCATTGTTTTAATTTTTTTTGCATTTAGTAATAATTTCAGATGCAGGAGGTTGCACTGAAGGATGTCAAAGTCCTGTTGCAATGCAGTACAAGCGAGCTCCAGTGAGGGTCTAGCAATGTACAGCACAGTGTTATCTGCAAAGAGATGGACACTTGCAGTGCTGATGTTGGCATTTATATTATTAACATAAATGGCAAACAGTAGAAGCCCAAGGATGGATCCTTGAGGAACACCTCTTTGTAAAGTTTTTTGGGGGAAGAATCACCCTGAGCTTTCACTAGCTGTTTCCTGCCTACCAGGTAACTGACAAACCATTTTTGGGCAGAGTCATGAAGTCCAATGCTGGATAACATGGTTAAGAACAGGTCATGGTCTACAGTATCGAATGCCTTGCTGAAATCCAGGAATAGTGCAGTGATGTGATTTTTGGTGTCCAGCATGATTTGCCAGTCATTAGTAACCTTGGCCAATGCAGACACAGTACTATGTTTGGGCCTAAAGCCCGATTGAAGATGGTTAAGCAGATTGTTGTGTTCTAGGTAGTCTGTCAGTTGGGAGTTAATTTCTCAAGGAGTTTGGAAAGTGTGGGCAGTAGTGAGATGGGGTGATAGTTGTTGAGGTCGGTAGGGTTGCCAGACTTGAATAGAGGGATGACATGGGCTACTTTCCGTTGGCAGGGTAGGAGTCCTTGGATTAGGGATAGGTTAAACAGGTAGGTGATGGGTGCTACCAGATAGTGGTAACCGAGTTTTAAAAAGAAGGGTTCTAGGAGATTGGCTCCTGTGCTTTTTGGGGGGTCCAGAGCCAGAAGGAGGTCTTCGGCCTGTTTGTATGTTATAGTGCTAAAAGAAAAGGTTGAAGCAGGGCTAGCCCAGCAGGGAGGCAGAGGGGTGAGGGTTTGGCCGATTACCTGATTATGCATACTGTTTGTGGGAGAAGCATCGAAAGCTAAGCCAGCTGTTATGAAGTGATTGTTTAGTTGGTTTAAAATTTCCTGTTTGTAAAGGTGTTATTGCCATTGATAATCTTTGCAGGGAAAGAGGAGATCTGGCTACACTCCTCAATGGCTTTCAGGGTTTGCCAGAATTTGGGTGCATTGTGTTTAGTGGAAGCCAGTGCATTTTGGAAGTACTTAGCCTTTGTGGCCCTAATGAGCTTTGTGCAGTGGTTCCTAGCTGTTCTAAAAGAAACCCAGTTGGCAGGCAATTTGGTCTTGCATGCCTTCTTCCATAAAGCATTTCTTCTACATAACTCAGACTTGAGTAGGGGGGGGTTAACCAGGGGCAGGGGCGCTTTCTAGCTCTATGCTTTATGAGGGGAGCATGCTTATTGATGACCTCCATGACCAGATCCAACAACAGATTGTAGGCCTCAGTGATGGAAGGGTCTAGGTAAAAGCCTTGCCACCTGATCGATGCTAGGTCAGTCAGGTATGCTGAGGGATTAGCTTACATACAGTAGGTTTTGTTTGAGTCAGAAAGAGGAAGGGGTGGGGGGCTTAATAGTAGTCCTCACACAGGCAATGGCCTTGTGGTCGCTCAAGTCATTGTGGAAGACTCCAGTAAATGTGAATTTGTGTGACTGGCTAACTAATATGAAGTCCAGGAGGGAACTGTTCTCAGTTTTTTATTTTGATTAGGACAGGTGGCTTCCTGGATAAGCTGCGAGAGGCCATGGGAATCACATAGACCTTTGAGTGGCTTGGAACAAGGGGAATACCAGTCCAGGTTTAGGTCACCCAGAATAATTGCTTCAGAGCTAGAAGCTTACAGCTACCTCCTTAGGTGAGAGAGCAACTCAAGGCCACCTGGGTGGGGTCTGTAGCAGCCAGTAATTTGGATAGATTCTTCAGAAGACAACGTGAGCTTTAACGTCAGGCTTTCAAACTCTTTGGGTATGGCAGTAGAGCCGAGGATAGCAATCATATATTTGTTCAAAACAAAGATAGCAACTCCCCCTCCTCTAGTTAGCCTGTCCATTATGTATACGTTGTAAGAGGGAATGATGATGGAATGATCAGGTATGGTCCCTTTTAGCCATGATTCGGAGATTACTAAAATGTCAGGCTTAGTGTGACTGGCCCAAGCCTGGATGTAGTTGTATTTTTTTGGCAAACTGAATGCATTAATATGCAGGAAGCTTAGCCCCTTTAGATTTGATAGGTCTGATGAGATATCGATCAGAGTGGGGGGACCAGGGTTAAGTTCTACATTCCCTGAACAGAAGAGTAGTATTAAGATTAGCTTTTTAAGATCACTAATTAAGACTCTTATTGAGAGGTGCTGCCCTCTTTTGTCAGAGTGGGTCGTCGAAGGTGGAGGGCAAGGGTTGAGAAGCCAGTGGGCAACGGCAGCATAATAGGCCACCCGGCAGGGATGCTAAGGGAGGGGAGGGGAGGGGAGGGATTGAGGTTTTGGTAGTGATTTTTAGTGTGCATAACAAGGGTAAGAGTGGTGGTGCCTGTGGTATAGTGTGAGGGAAAAGGAAGAGGTGCACACGGCTGGGGAGTGGTGTTGTCACTGCTTGCTATAGGATACTCAGGAGGAATGAAAGCAAGGGCCAAGAACACCAATACTAGGATGGTGCAGTTAGAGAAGGTTGCAGTATGCATTTTTGAGTGTTGGGGCAGTAACAAACAATAGAACTAGAGGAATATGGCACTCACGTCACCACTACAACATATATTGGAAATAAGAATGGAGACAGGGCTTTCTTTAAGCTTGCTAGGGGGGCAACACCCAATCAGCAATGGTGGGTGGGTATTGGGAGGAGTTACTGAGTATTTAATAATGCTAGGGGGTGGGGGTAGGGGGCAGGCATGAAGTTTCCCTGAGAGCAGCAGCTGTGCTGACTGGTCTCAAGGCTGCAGGGCACAGTGCACAGAGAAGTGGCTCTTGCCTGTAATTGAAGGCTCCCCTCTGCTTTCTGATGTAGTTGATGCAGATGCAGAAGCACCAATTAAAAAAAAAAAATAATAGGAAGGCAAGCCCAGTCTGAAATCGTACCTTGCTTGTCTCTGGGGAAGGCGGCAGCAAAGCCTTCTAGAAGGAGGTGAAGAGCTGTGCCCAGAGGCAATGCAGACCCCTTGCTTGCCTCCGGGGAAGGCGGGTGGCAAAGCCTTCTAGAAGGAGGTGAGGAGCTGTGCCCGGAGGCAATGCGGACCTGATTACAATAGAGTAAAATAAATAACAATAAAATGCTGGAGGAATGGAAAATAATTTGTAATGGTAGGAAATGCAGTAGCATAGGGAATCAAACTAGGAAGGAGTGTACTGCTGGAGTAAGTAACGAAACCACTGAACCCAAAGAGAGTAGTTGCTAGGCTACAAGCCAAGTGTAAGCAATTAAGGAGTTGAGATAAACAGGAGACTACAAATGATACAAACAACAGTGTAGGTAAGCAGGGAGACTGCATTTGGTATAAAAAAGACAACAAACACAAGAGCTTGGAGGAGCACAATGTAAGTTAAATGAGCAAAGGCAAGGTGCTAGGAAGACTAGAAGCGTCCAAAAGAAACAGAGCACAGAAAAAGAACACTGAACCTGAAAACAGAAAGGCAGCACATAACAGCAGACAGAGAAGTACAAACTGCAGCCAGGAGGCAGGAGTAAAATACTGACCTAGGAAGGAGGAGGCACAAAGCTAGCAGAAATTCCCAAAGCACAAAGCAAAGCAGGAATCAACAGCGTGGTGGGGGGGCACAGAGCACCAGCAGAGCCTCTAGCCACAGCAAAGAAAGAATGCATCTGAATGAGACTGCAGGAGGCTTACTTAAATAGCTCAGGCAGGGGGGGGTGGCTAGTTGCCCCCACCCTTTGAACTGCAGTCATAGCCTTTGATAAAGAGTGATGGTGACACCTACTGCATTACAAGCAGAAACATGACTTTTTACCTTGCCAGTTTTGTACCCTTTTTTCTTTTTTAACAGATATACATAAAATCATTAAAAATCATATTTTGTTTCCTTTCCTCAATGGACCCATTTCACAATTACAATAAGGCACACCAGGGTGTGCGTTGCACTGGAATGAAGGCACTTCTAGGGCGGTGGAAGCACCTGGCTTAATTTTGTGCTTCAACCCACTCAAGGTGTGCCATTATCCCAGCACAACACACACCCCATCGTGCATTATTGCTTAAATAACAAGCCATACCCCCCAGCTAAGAATAATAAATATCTGAACAGTCTAACCATTTTGTGAATTCAAATAGCACACTACAGTTAATCAGCATGCTGGCAGAAATACAAATGAATGTTGAACCCAAAGAAGGGAATCCTTATAGTGCTTTCAGGATACTTTTGACAACCTGGCTTGTGTGCTACCAGCTGGTCAGCAAGGAGTTAAGTGATGAGGCAGTTGGCTGAAAGCCATGATTTACTGGTGAAGACAGGATGGCAGCCCCTGATTTATTAAAGTGTTTTTCAATGTGAAATATATATAGTGCTGAATCAACAGTCAGTGCAGCCGTGTTTCAGAGCTGAGGGATTGGCACTCCCTCCCCCAACCAGGCTGCCTTGCAAATGAGAGTGAGAAAGAGAGACAATAGGGCGAATACAGAACAGTCTGATAAAGATGAGAGCTTGAAGAGGGACAATGGATATCATTGGCTTGGAAGATTAAATGCAAAAAGCACTGCACTAATGAGGAGACAAAGCTGATGAGAACACCTGAACTGACTTTGAACTGCTGGGGCCTGGAGTTCAGATTCTGGGTCACCACACATCCCTAGTGAAGTAAGACTCCTGTTCTAATCTCAGCCCAGCTTGACCAACTGTAAAGTGGTTTTGCTCACTTTTTCCATGTTGTGCCTTAAAGTGGTCCTGGAGTGAAAGAGTACAGAACCTGCAGTGCCCTCCCTTCATACAAAATATGTTTGAAGTACAGTATGTGAGTGAAGCAGCACAAGCTTGCAGATAAATAGAGGACTTTAGTCTCCAGTGTTGTCAGTCTTTCACTTTGCACTAGGGCTCCATTCATTACAGTGTAGGGAAGCCTGAACTGTACCCACCCAAACTGTACCTGACTTGTAGATAAACAGAGGGCTTCAGTCTCCTGAGCTGTCAGTCCCTCATCTTTTATCATCACTAAATACATCACATTGAAGGGAAATCTGTACAGTAAATTTCCACAATGTATCAAGTCCTGCTGATCAGCAGAAGGCTTCAGTCTCCTGTGCTGTCAGTCACTCACCTTTCACCAGCACTAAACACATCACAGTGTGGGAAAGCCACACTGTATTGTGCCTGCCCCACATTGTCCCTTACCCCATAGGTGCACAGAGGGCTGCAGTCTCTGGTGCTGTTAGTCCTCTTTTGGCTATCACTAAATACACCAACACAGACAATAGCCTGCACTATACCTGCAACACATTGTACCTACCTGGTGTGGCTATACAGAGGGTTTCACGCACTAGTTCTGTCAGTCCCTCATCATTCACCAGCACTAAATACATCAAAGTAGGGAGACCTCTACTGTACATTTTCACATTGTATCTGGTTCTGTGGTTAAACAGAGGGATTCAGACTCCAGTGCTGACTGCTCCTTACCTTTCGGTAGCACAAAATACATCACAGTGTGGGGAATGTACACTGTGGCCCAGATATTCAAAAGGGTTGCGCCCCGGCGTGATATTCAAATGGGGATTGTGCCTGGCATAAATCCCGATACGCCGGAGCGCATCTGTAATGTATGCGACGCAGGTGGGGGGGCATGCCCACGCATACTCTGCACATCCTGATATTCAGCTTGGGATGTGCTGAGTCCATGCATGCACAACCCCTACTTGCACTGCACACAGGTGAGCCAAAAAAAAAAAAGGAACAATGGCTGGCCACCCACAGGTGAGCTGCCGTATTGCAGGGCGCAACATGAGAGCTGCCACCTGAGGGTGGCCACCCGAGCTCCAGCTGCACCTGGCGGCGCCCCCCCATGCCCGATCACGGGCATATGTAGAAAAGTGATCCTCCAAAATCCCTGGTGGTCCAGTGGTCCACTTGCAGCCTAATCGCGGGCTTCAGTTACAATAAAAGAGGTCCTATATCCCTGGTGGTCCAGTGGACCGCTGTCAGCCCAATCACTGGCATTTGTAAAATAAAATAAAGTCAGATATCCCTGGTGGTCCAGTGGACTGCTGTCAGCCTGATCGCGGGCTTAAGTATAAAGAAAACAAATTCCTATATCCTGGTGGTCCAGTGGACCGCTCACAGCCCGATTGCGGGCATTTTTATTAAAAACAAATGACATCCATGGTCCAGCGGTACCCCCTCACCGCCACTGGGCCCCACGCCCCAGATCCATTCACATATCTGGAATGTGTAAGTACGATACGGGCTGCCGCCCATTGGCTCACGCGGACCAGTGGGCGATCACCTACCCATGGTGTCAGTCGGCGGGGCGGCAGGTGGGTTGGTGCTGCCGCCCACCACTGACTTGGGGAGCAGGCGGTGGGGCTCAGTGGGTGGGTGGGGGTACCGCTGGACCACCAGGGATATTGGACGTCATTTGTTTGTAATACAAATGCCCGTGATCGGACTGCGAGAGGTCCACTGGACCACCAGGGATATAGGACTTTATTTTCTTTATACTTAAGCCCGCGATCAGGCTGACAGCAGTCCACTGGACCACCAGGGATATTTGAACTTAATTTCTTTATACTTAAGCCCGCGATCGGGCTGCGAGCGGTCCACTGGACCACCAGGGATATTTGAACTTAATTTCTTTATACTTAAGCCCAAGATTGGGCTGACAGCGGTCCACTGGACCACCAGGGATATTGGACGCAATTTATAGTTACTGAAGCCCGCGATTGGGCTGTGGGACACATTGCTGCTCTGTGCAGGGGGCGTTGGTCCCCGATGGCTGCTGCCTGGCAGGGCGCCAGGTGCCAGTTGCCAGGGATCGGCGCACCTGCATGCAAATAGGGCCATAATGACATGCAAATGGCCCCATTTGCACCTTGCATACATTATGGCCCCATTTGCATGTGCACTTTTTAATATCACGGTTGCTGCGCATAGCGCAACGGAACTTGCACTAGTGCATCCCTCTGCTCCACTCTGGCCACTTGCGCTGGAGCAGTGCCACTGCACCATGCACACTGTAGGTGGCCAGGGTGCGATATTCAACAATGCTGTGTCATGGCGCAGCTCCGTTGAATATCGCCCAGTCAACGCCCCTGCGCAGCCAAGTTGCACTGCGCCCAGGCTTACACCACAGCCTGGTGCAGTTTGAATAGCTGGGCCCATGCCTATCCACACTGTGCCTGAGGTGGGGCTAAACAGTGGGCTTAGGTCTCCAGTGCTACCATTCTCTCACCTTTCACCAGTACTAAATTCATCACATTTTGGGGAAGCCTTATTAATTAATTACTTATTTGAACAGGCTTACAGCCTTATATAATTCTATATGTTATTGTTAAGAACAGGATTACTAATGTTATTGCTGGATTGTGGGGTGGGGTTGGTAATGCTCTGAAAAAATGTGTTTGTGGAATTATTTTATGAAGTTTTATGTATGTATGTAATATATTTTATTGTTTCTGTAAAGCGTTCCGAGCCCCAGGGAAGGGGTGCTATATAAATAAACTTTGATTGATTAATTCATTTATTTTTCTTCTTGACCAGAATAAGAGGGCTAGACAATACTATTTTCAGCCTTGTCTGGGTGGGGAGAAGGAAATCAACCAACTGAAACTGAATTGAATGAAGCTGTTAGTGGTATTTTAGTGAATGGGAGACATTTGGCTATGACACCGGAGAACTTCTCTTACTCTCTGTAGGTGGTGGTGCCTCTGACCATCAGCAGGAGGGTGGATCTAGGCTGGAGGTGCAGAGGATTGAGTGGTGACGGAAGGAGAGCTAACTTCCTTCCCTCCCTGCTGCTAAAAGTTAAAAGGTCACAATCTTTACAAATGCTGAGTCTGATATGAAAACAACTGAGAATAAAATAATGGATCCTGAAGAGGGCCTAGCTGCAGAGATGTCCAGGATTTTGGATACAGACATGGAAGCAGAAGAACAATGTTTAAAAGAGACAATGACAGATCAAGTGATGCCTTCTGCCTGAGAGGATGCACGATAACCCAGCTCCCACTCCAGTCTACAAAAAGGGCTTCTAAAACAGCAGCATTTCAACAGAAAAATCTCCAAAAAGTTACTGCTATCATCATTCTTGGATCGGAGAACCTAGCAATCATCCATTGAGGGGAATAATCACATTTTTAACCACCAAAATGGAAGTCGACATGTGCCAAGCCCTCCCGGCCTGCATGCTGCCTCAGGCACCAGAACAGTCTACTAAACATCCCAAATCACAATCTGCGGCTGCAAGCAAGAGTTCCACTGCAATTAGTAACATAATTCCTCTGTCAGAAGACAGATTTCTTTCTGAAATACTGTAGCTCCAATTAAGGCAGCTTTTCTGGAGCTTGCATCTGACTTAAAAACCATTCAAGCAGACCTCAAGGAAAGTAATAAAACATTTTTTGATGCGTCAGCGCTTACATCATCGTTAGAAAGCTGTCAGAGCTGACTGGATTCTGAGATAGTAGCGCTGAGACATAAACTGAATAAAATGGAGCTCAAACTAGAAGATCTTGATCAGAGGAACAGAAGAAATAATTTAATAATCTTCGGCCTACCTGAAGAAGCTGAGGGATCCTCCCCTGCATGGTTTACCCAAAAGCTTTTGGCAAAAATCGCAGGCCTGCCTCTGCATTCCACCATTTACCATGTGGAAAGGGCCCACCGATCATTACAGCCTCGGCCCCCTCCTAATGCCAAACCCAAGCCACTCATCATCTGCCTCTTCATTTACATCGATAGGCAGCATATCCTGGCAAGAACCAAGGAGCTGCAGGAAATCAAGTGGGATGATGCTCATCTTTGGATTACGCAAGACTTGCCTGTGGCCTCTCATCAGAAGAGGGCTGAATACCACGCTTCGGTGACTAAGCTAATCACTACCGGAATTAGGTTCCAAATGATCTACCCAACGAAGTTATCAGTACTGTACTAGGGTGAGTGGAAGTCATTTGAGAATGCGGAACAAGAGGCGGGAGAGCTCTCCACTATGTTCCCTGATTTGTTTGCTCATCACTGAATCTGCAAGTCACACATCTGTACAGCAGTGTTCAGTAAATCTAGGATCATGCTAATAAACTCTAATGGTACTTAAAGTGCCCAGCTGATACTTGTCTGACCCCCTAATGTGCAGCTAAGTTACTTCTTTCTTCCCTCGGCATCTCTCTGTACCACCATCCTCCTGGTGAATTCAGTCTGCCGGATTCCTGTATCCTGAGAGAATCAGCGTTGCACAATCCATAAGTACCCTTAAGCTGTTTTACCTGCTTTGTGAATCTACACTTTCAGATCTTCACTATCCCCAAAACCTGTTTCTCCTCCTGTTACTCATGGTGGTAGGCCTGCCTTTGAAAGTCCGTCCGATCTCACTTCTTCTCAATTATGCGAACTGTTCTGCAGCTCGAATGTGCACATGACTGCAAGCCTTCAGCATGAATATGCCATCCTGATATCCAGCACTAGTCATCCGAGTGGAGCAAGACCGAGACAAACATTGCTTTCCTCAGGTGGATCAATCAATGAAGCTCCAATCCTATGATCATTGACTGGCAGACTGCCTTCTAATCCCTGGCTTCTCCTATGTTTTTCTCCTTTTTTTTTTTATTTTTTAAGATTTTTGCTCACTATTATTATACCATAGTGTAAATTGGGCACGCAAGGGCTTGATACATGCCCACATTTAAATGTCCAAATTTCTGCTAGCCCACTAATAACCAATTTTGCATACAGTATGGTATGGCTTTGCCTACTAACCAACAGGGGCACTGCATCATCACCCTCCCCCTTTTCTTTTTTTTTTTTTTTTTGTTGCGGCAACTTGCACTCCAGGTTAATAGGGGGTCGACAACTGTTAAATGTTCGCAAAATTTAATGTCCTTATATCACAGATTGTTATTTCTGCTGTTAAGCAGATCCACCTGCTATTTTTCAGGGCAGCTTTAGTTGATAGTTATTAATGCTGTTCTAATGTCATGTTAAATTTACAATTGTTCATGCCCTTTGGCAACGTTTATGATTCTGGTTGGGATTTAATCCCTGCTTAAGAAAATGTTTATTACATAGCTAATGATCCATGCTTCTCGACTGGGGTGGGGGGTTGAGGGGTTGGGTTGTGTTACCATTGGAGAAGCAGTCACGTCTTTGTTAAGGTGTTTAGAACCCTTATCACTGTTTGCCTTTCACAGGGCATATCTTAATAAGTTTGTCATTGTAACTCTGGGGGGTTCGAGAATAGGTTACTTTTTTTTTTTTTTGAATTGTTGATTCTCGGGGCAGAGGGGAGCAGAAATCAAGGTTTTTTGGGTGGGAGGGTCCTGCCACAGATAAAGGGGTTACTATTTCAGTACTTCATCTGGGTTTGATTACCTTCTTAAGCACTAGACTATTATCATCACCTACAAAGTTTAAATGACTGGCTACAACTTTTGCACATGGAGCATTAAAGGGGCACAAACTCCTGCTAAAATGATGAAAGCTCTGCTACATCTATGCAGCCTCCAAGCAGATATAGTCTTCCTCCAAGAGATGCACCTATTTCCCACCCAAGTTCACTACTTTCATAGAGCTTGGGTGGGACAAGTGTTTGGATCAGGGTTTGATTCTCACAAAAGGGGCATAGCCATCCTAATTGCACGCTGAATACCATTTTGTCTGATTCAAGAAATTTCAGACTCAGAGGGCCACTATGTAATATTAAGGGCTATCTTAGGACAATCTGAGGTTATTCTTGGCTCCATTTATGGACCCTATTCAGATGATCCAGTATCTTTCACTAGCTTAATGACTACATTAGCCACTTGGACCACTATCCCAATAATTCTTGGGGGGGGGACTGGAACTAAGTCCTTTCCAACCAGCTTGACAGATCGGGCCCACCCAAATTATCCCTATCACCGGGACAAAAAGCTTTGCATGAACTAATGCACTCATTAGGTTTTGTAGATTCCTGGAGAACAGCATATCCTGACAGAAAAGAATATTCATTTCACTCCATTCCTCAATCTTTTTCATGCATAGACTTTTCTCATAAGTGTGGACCACCTCCCTGGGGTCACATTAGTCTCCTATTCTTCTAAAGTGTACTCCGATCACCACATTGCCCATTTTAGATCTCTTGCCTAATGTGCAAAGGGACAGAATTTGGAAACTCAATAACCAAATCCTAAAATCAGAAGATCATTTACAACACCTGCATTTATTTATCTCTAACTTTATGGAAGAAAATTATCCCTCTATGCCCAAAACTGATATATTATGGAGCTCACTGAAATGTGCAGTAAGAGGCGAATTAATCTGCTTAGCTTCTAAATGAAAAAAGCAGAGAAGTCAAGCCCTCTCCTCTCTTTTTGACCAAATCACCAAAGTTGAGGCAGGCCTGTTAGTGTCTTCTCCTGCAGAGGATTGGGAAACTGCCAAAGCTCTTCGAGCCTAATATAATCAGCTACTGGCAGAACAGGCCATATTTCTCATGCTCCGATCCAAAATATCCTATTTTGATCTGGGTGAAAGAGCTAGAAAGCTCTTAGCCCTTCGACTTCAGACCCAAACCTCTGATAGGATTGTCATCTCAATACACTCTTCATCTGGTAACCTCCTCACTTCCCCCAGGGATATCTGTGAGGCCTTTAAAGAATATTATGGCCGCTTATATTCCCTGTTTTCTTCTCCATTCTCTCCGCAAATGTTGGACTCCTTTACTAGGGACATCAACCTCCCAGTACTATCTGGCCCTTATATCACCACTTTAAAAGCCCCTATCGGCATTAAGAAAGTGCTTGAAGCCATTGACTCACTTCCTTTGGATAAAGTACCTGGCCCAGATGGCTTTTCATCTAACTTTTATAAATTTCTTAAGGACACGTTAGCTCTCATTCTCCTACATGCATTCCAATGCCTCTTTGAAAATAGTATCTCAGATTTCTCCTTAACACAGGCCACTATCATGGTTCTTCCTAAGCCCGGCAAGGACCCTTTGTTCACTCCCGACTATAGGTCCATCTCCCTAATCAATGTGGATTTAAAAATCTTAGCCAAGATCCTGGCTACAAGATTAAGTCCAGTCTGGGACTCATTAATTAGTGCAGAACAAGTAGGACTTGTCAAGGGACATCTCTCATCCGATTATCTTAGAAAAATAGCCTCTCTCTTTTCTGTGTCCAAAGACTCCCACTCTTCTGCCGCTCTGGTTTCCTTGGATGCAGAAAAGGCATTCAATAGAGTTTCTCGGGACTACCACTTCTCTCTACTCCCCAAATATCATATTCCCCAAGACTTTGTCAAATGGGTCAAAATACTTTACTCCTCCCCCACAGCGTGGGTACAATGTAATGGTGTGCTATCTACACCCTTCACATTACATCAAGGGACACATCAGGGATGTCCTATCTTTTCCTACTTACTTTACCTCTTCTTAGAACCTCTTATCAGAAGGTTAAATTCATCTCCGCTTATTACTGGTGTTGCAATAGGGAAAGTGGAGTATAAACTCTCTATGTATGCGGATGATATATTATTACATATTACATCTCCTTCTCAATCTCTCCCATCTGTATTCCAGATCATCTCTCAGTTTGGTACCATCTCTAATTATAAGCTAAATCTTGACAAAACAGAAATCTTTCCTCTCAATAAGTATACACAGAGGGCAGAAATAGAAAACCTGGGACTTCAGTGGCATATGGATAAATTTAAATATTTAGGCAATAATCTCCACTCCTCCCCCACAGTCATGAAAAAACTTAATCTTGACACCATTATAAACACCCTAAAAAAGGACACAAAGCACTGCTTCCAGTTACCCCTATCTCTGTGGGGTCGTATGGGTATTGTGAAAATGAATATTCTGCCTCGCATTTTATACCCCCTGCAAATGTATAATTGGACCCTACCACTCTCATGGTTCTTCCAAATTCACAAAATCATCAGCTCCTTTTTGTGGGCCGGAAAAAGTCAAGACGAAGTTATATAAAACGTACCCATCACAAAATAGATGGTGGCCTACAGGCTCCCAACCTTTACTTATATTACCTAGCAATACACTTAACCAAGATTCAATTTTGGTTATTCCCCTCAAGCAACTCCCCTGTTCCTCCCTACAGTCCCCTCTGGTTAGAAATTGAACAATCCGTATGTCTGGCTCAGGATATAAATCCAAACTCCCTTCCTTTTATACTTAAAAAACACCTTCTTAATAAACTGAAAGATTCCCCATTAGGTTCCATTCTTCAAACACAACATCAGCTTAATACCCTCCTCAAGATTGATGGCTATAGAGATGTAACACAACCTCTCTTCAACAATTCCAACTTGTTAATCTCTGGGAAACCCCTTAAATCCAATCTTTTTTGGCCCAACATGGGAGTTGATAAGGTCAAAGACCTGGTTAACAACCATAAATCGATGCCATTCCAGGTAGTCTGTGCCCTTTATAAATGGCCCTCCACTCAAGTCTTCAAATATCTGCAGATATCCCATATGTTATTGAAGCATTTTGGTACCGGACAGTGGTCCAAGACACTGTCATCTACTCTCACCCCATACGTCAATTCTCTCCCACCATCCCATCTCATAACGTATACATATACATTCCTACAGACTACAGTTTCTGGGCTAGAGGGTCAAAGATGCTATTGGTGGGATCAGTCTTTACCACCTCCCATCTCTCCTAGACCCTGGCCAAGGATTTGGAAGCATTTATATAGATACATTAAATGGGATAGATATAGGTATATGCAATTCCAGATTAATCACAACCTACTGTATACTATACCCCGACTAAACTACACCATATGGGATCCCGGGCTTCTAATCTCTGTACCAAATGCTTGAAAGACCCAGGGGATTTACTGTATATGTTATGGCCCTGTGAAAAAATTTCTCCATTCTGAAATTGTATTAAGTCCTGTCTGGACCCATTATTATCTTTGTCAGATAAGATTACTCCAGAGATTTGTATTTTAGGGGATTATACAAATCTCCAGGGCTGCACCCAAAGAGCACACATGGCATTCATTTCAGCATGTGCCAAAAAGGTTATACTAAGACACTCGGTGGATACAATCATGCCTTGTCAAACGGAATGTTACAGGGAGATTATGTTTGCTATACAGGCCGAACGTGTCATAGTTGGTGTGTCCAACAGGCTGGAAAAATATAAATGGGTTTGGGATCCACTCTTTAGCCTATTATTGATCCAGCTTAATCATAACACTCCCAGAGTTAGTGTCCCTTCTTAGATTGGCTTTCACTAAGAGTCTTAAATAACCTACACCCAGCAATATCTTGATAGTCCAACCTAGTGGCAGTGGGATTGGGGTTGTGAGGCTGGGGGGGGTACAGACATCTGCCTACCTCTTACTTTATATTCTCAGTAATTGTTTCCTTTGACAATTCAGTGCTTCTATTATGAATGTTTTATAGTGATGATGCATGGCTATAATAATTGTATGATGTCTGTACATAAAAATTTGAACACTTTAATAAAGCATATTCAATTAAAAAAAGACAATGGCTAAAAGTCTTGCCTTCTGGACAGCAGCAAACTGCATGCTGCATGTCTTCAAAGAAACCACCCAGCATCAGCTGACCAGCTGTTAGCTCCAAGAAGGACAATGATAGTGAACCAGATGAAAGGTGGTGGCATTCAGATATCAGCTGCAAGCAAAAGATTAGGGCTCAGAAAAGGCTGAGGTAATCTGGATTCAGCCTCTTTGTTATAAGTTACTGAGAATGATGAAGAAAATTAATTGCTACCAAAAGCTCTGCTGGCAGCTAGTTGTATGTAGTCCTGGGATGGCAAATCATGGCTGCTGGGAGAGAAAAGCATACCTGTAACTATAATTATATGGCAATGGACACTGTCTGGCCCCAATCAGTAAGGAGAACAGCTGTACCTCTTATTCTGTATACAGCCATCTCTTTGAGTTGTGCGTCACAGAGAATCTGACATAGGTGCAACCACTGTAGCACAGCAGGGTGACAGTGGGTGAGCATAAAAAACACATTATACAAATATAAAGAAAGTACAGGTTTGATAAACAGATAATCATAGCAATGATGATTAATTGCCATATGAGTATAATAAGTGGTGTTTCATACTGCTTCACAAGTGCCTCTTGCACTGGTTGGGTAGACAGTACAGCTTAGCATTGTTTCATGGTCCTCTTCCCCAATCAGCATGAGATAACACGTCTTGCTCCAATGTTTCAAATTTAATTTCAGACCAACCTCAGGCAGTAGTAGAAAGTAACAAAGATTTGGGGAATTTTAACCGAGACCAAACGAGTTGCAGCTGCTGTAAGCAAATAGACTTACCAGAGCTAGGAGGGGAAATTGCTGCTGATACCGCAGCACAGGAACAAGTGATAGACTGAGTCAGTAAGCTTGGTAATTTCTGAATTAAATGAGCTACAGCCAAACTGTTTGGGCACTGTAGTTCCTTCTTGTAACTGACTGGACTCTGACTCCCACTGCAAACTGCCCGCTCAAGACAATGAACTACAGAAAAGCATGCTCCTTGTCTCCCAACATTAATTCATAGCAGCAAACAGAACACAGAAACTATTTCAGCGACTATGTTAGAAAGCCAGTCAGCTGATCCCTCATGGATGAACAATACAGGGACTACTAGACACAGTAATAGGCCTTGAACAAGGTCTACTCCAGTTTCTAAAAAGAGGCGGATCTAGGGGACACAAAAATAGTTACTGATTAGGCCACAGAGGGTCAAGTTTTTCCAATTTTGAATTTATTTGTAGCTTTTCAGATGTTGCATTTATTTGTAGCTTGGGATGAACCAACCTACAGATGTAATGGTGTATGTCTTGTATAGGATACAAGTGAGGACTGTAGTTACTGCATTTTTATATGGGTTTATATCACCATTATATTATTAAAACAAGCATTAGCTAATCCCAATTATGTTTGCTTGCATATATTTGCTGTGAAGATGCTGGGCCCTACAGTAGCTAGCATAGCACTTAAAATTTAAAAACGAGTTTTTACAGTGAGTGTCATGATTTGGAAATAAAGTTGTTATGACCTTTTTAGGCAAGATGGGGTAAGTGGAGAGGTGTGGTTCTTTTATACATTAAAAATAAAATGGGACCCTATGAAGTTGTTTTTCAAGGAGCATTGAAGGGGATATAATATCTTTGTGTAGCATCAAAACAATTAAAACTCCTTATTGGTATAGTCTATTCTTCCCCCAGCATAAATGGTAACAAGTTTGAAGTGTTGGCATCAAAAATAACATCTTTGACAGTGGGTGAGGACATCATTTTTATTGGTGATTTCAATGCTGCTTGGGGTAAACCCAGGGGCATGAAATTATAAAAATGTTTCGTGATTTTAAATGTTAATCAGATAGTAAAGCAGATTACAAGGAAAAGTTGGGTAAATAGCCAGGGTAGTATTTTAGATTTAATGTTTTTATCAAAGGGATTCCATATTAAAAGTATCAGGTTCTGCCCCCCCAATTTGGGTGATTATAACCCTGCATGTTGTGTATTAACAGATAACTATACATGTAGAGAAGAAGGAAAGATCATGATAAAGGGAGATTTCACAAACTACCATCATGAACATTTTTTCAAGATTTAAAATGTGAAAAATGTGATAGATTGAAATTAATCCCAGATGTAAATTTTGGGGTAAAATAATTTACAAGGACCTTTTTGAGGGTCTGTAATAGGCATGCACTTTAAAAAACAAATAAAATAAGGAAAAGACATCTACCCTGGGTAAGTGAATTCTTAAAGAAAAATATATGTATTAAAGTTAGAACTTGGAAAAAAGCCCGCAAAACAAGAAATGGGGTTGATTGGGACAATTATAAAATGAGATGGAATAAATGTCAAAGATTAATGAAGTAAGCTAAGAAAAGATTCTATAATAATAAAACTGGAAAAATCCCAGACCCAAAGCATTATTGGGATATAATAAAAGATCTGGATAACCCCCTTAGAGTTAAACATAAAATAAAAATGACTAATGACAGGGGAGAACCTTTTGATTTAAAAGCAACAGCCCAGATGTTAAATCAATATTTTCTAACGCTACGAAATATAGACATTCCAGTCAGTAAACCAATACAAACAGATACCCATAAAAAAATGAGTGACATGGAAAATTCTCTCTATTTTTATTTTAGGAAAATAAAAATAAAAGAAGTTAGGGATGAGATCAAGAAATTAAATATCAAAAAATCATATGGTTTGGATAAAACTGAATCAAAATTCATTAAAGATGCAGTAGAACTATTGTCACCAATATTGACAGACTTATTTAATCAAAGTTTAATGGAGAATACCTTTCCATATAAATGGAGGGTTGCAAAAATTGTTCCCATATTCAAACGAGGTAACATAAATGATCCCTCTAATTATTGGCCGATTGCAGTCCTCTCCATCCTCTTCAAGTTAGTGGAGCGGATGGTATATAACCAACAGTATAATTTCTTAGAAAAATATTCTAAACTAACAACATTTCATCATGGTTTTAGGACAGGGTATTCAATGGGCACTACACTTGTTGACTTTGTGGATAAGGTGGCAGCTGCCATGGATGTGGGGGAGTCCACGGGTGTGGTGTTCATCGACTTGTCCAAAGTCTTTGATTTAGTGGACCACCATATACTGTATGAGAGGATGGAGAGGACCGGGATTGCACCTAGGGCCATGCAGTGGTTTAAATCTTATTCGGGGGAGAGGAAACGATGAGTAGAACTTGGTAGTCAATTATCTGATATAGGTAACTTGTCAAGAGGTGTGCCCCAGGAATCAATCCTGGAGCTACTATTGTTTTTGATTTACGTAAATGAATTACCTGCAGAAATAAATAACGCACATATAAGGCTCTATGCAGATGATACCATACTACTAGCAATAGCAAAAACACATGAAATGATGGAAAAGTTACAATTAGATTTTGATATCCTTCAAGATTGGTTTTTCAGTTCAAAACTTGTGTTAAGTGAAAAGAAAATGCAGGTTATGTATTTTGATAAAAAATCAAATTAGGTTACAAAAAAACACTAATTGATGAGGGAATATTAATGAGAGGGGGTACAAAATTAATAACCACAAAACAATATAAATATTTAGGAATTATTATAGATAGCCGCTTAATATTTTCTGATCATATTAATAATATTACAAAGAAAGTCAGCAATAGAATTGGGGCATTGTGAAGGTCCTCCGAAATATTAAGATATTAGACATGGAAAACAATTGTGATGCAGTTAATATTGCCTGTGCTGGAATATGGTAATGTAGTGTATAATTTCGCAGGGCAAAAATATTTGGATAAACTTGTCAAAACACACAATCGACTGGCAAGGTTTGCCCTGACATGTGACTTTAAAACCCATCATTGCACCATGTATAATGAATAAAAATGGGATAGTTTACTGGTACGGTATAAAAAATAATATTCAGTATTCATTTACAAGATAAACAAAGGGTTGATAAAAGGAAACATGGATATTAAATTTGGTTGTGAGACTCATCATCATGCCCTAAGGGAGGTAAATTATAGGGGTTGACATTTTCCAAAGTCAATACAAAATATGGGAGCATGACATTACAGGCTCAGGCAGCAAAAATCTGGAATGAAATTCCTCCCCAAGTGAGAAATCTGACTAGATTATCACAATTCAAATCTGGATTAGATGAAAGATTTTACACAGAGTGTACCTGTTTGTAGTGATTTCCCTTTGTAAGGGGTGGTATGATGCAAATTATTAATTTTTGAAATTTTACTCATATTAGGTAAGATTAATGACATATTTTGTAGATTTTACTGTAGGTGTTGGGATGTGAAGGACTATTGTAATCTATGAATGTATGATATCTGTTATCACTTTGTAACCTGAATGTTTGTATGTACAGGACAACTTTGAAAATAGGTCTTAGGACCTAAAGTTATGTATATCCTGTCTAAAAATAAACATTTTTACTACTACTACTACTACTACAACAACACCTAATGGTCTGGCAGTATAGCCTAGAGGTTAGAGGAATGAGGTGTGAATGAGCTTGATACAGCCAGCAGACCAGACCTGAGTTTGATCCTCACAACCTCCACTTGCATACTGTGTGACTCTAAGCAATTCACTTAACCATCCAGTGCTCCCGGGTCACCCCTGAAAACAGGCACTTGTGTCTAGTGGGCCTTACCTGGTTACCAAAGACTAAAATAAATAAATAAATAATGGACTCCATATTCAAATGGTTAGTGTGGCACTAACCATGTTAGTGCTGCACTTACTGTGAACAGCACTGGCAGATGAAGCAGAGGCCGTATTCCATGGTTGTCAGTAGACCACACTGTCTCGACAGAGCTACCACACAGTATATACTGCTGCGCACATGCAAAATAGGCATTCCCCATGCATACTGGGTACAGTGGTATACTCAACATGTTCAGCAGTGCCAAACAGCCTCCGTGGCAGCATTGTGTAATGTTGTTGAAACCCTGTCCATATCCCCACACACTGCCCCACCACCACCCATCTGGTAGATGCGTAGAATAGTCATAGTGCTATAGTGGTCCCCCCACCAATTGCCTGACAAATAGCTGTGAGGAAAGATAGAGAGGTATGTTCTGCTCTCAGGAAAAAAACTACATTGTGCTCCTCACATTTGCCTTGTGTAAAATCTACAGAAATAAAATAAAATAAAATGTCTAAATGTGAAAAAGAAAGAGTAGTCCTGGTGGTCTGGTGAACCTCCACCACCCCAGAAAATTTCAACTGATCCCTTCACAACTTGCCCACTCAGCCACCCTTCTCCCGGCACCCTTTTGCTCTGGCCACCAATGCTAAACTATGGCAGTAGTGACAGTGATCAGCACAGTCCTCTGCTCACCATACCATCAAGCTATCATCTGACTGTCAACGAGCGATCCTGAGTACTTCAGAAACAACTGTTTCTACAGTGCTTGCAATTGCTTGTTGACAATCAGATGGTGGCCAGATGAGGAGGTAAGCAGAGGGCTGTGCTGATCACTGTCACTACTGCCATAGTTCAGCTTAGGTGACCAGGGTGAGGGTGTGTGTGTGTGTTGGAACAAGGGTCCTGAGCAGTCCAGTTGGGAGGGGGACAGATGTCCTTTTGGGTGGGTGCATTAGACTACTGGGACTATTCTTTGCTTCATATTTACACATTTTATTTTCATTTTCTTTCTGTGGACTTTACACAAGGCAAATGAGAGGAACATATTGTAATTTATTTATATTTCTTGAGAGAGGAACATACCACTCATCCTTCCTCACATCTAGCAGATGGTTGATCTGGGGGTAACTTCTCTAGCACAACTGTGTGGGAACATGACAGATCAGGTGTTCAGGGGTGGTGGCATCCAGTGCATATATGCTAATGAGTTCATAATGGGCATGCAAATGGTCCAAAGTGCCTTGCATGCCCAATGGGCTCATTAACATGTTAGGACTGAATATGGCCCACAGGAGCCCTGGTGCTCTCCCATTTAGGATGCACTATCTCCATTGTGCTCCTGTGTGCCATATTCTGTCTGGGTCTGTGTCAGGACAGTGCATGGTCACCAAGTACTGCACTGACAGAGCTCCAAACTCAGACAGTTAGCAGTTCTGGTTGGAGCGCACAAATTATCTAAATATATCCTCATAGCTGTGCACTAATTGCGATTAATCATTTGTCAGGAGAGCGGACACAGCTGACTGTGAATATGGGGGCCAAGACTGTTGATTTCTTGGATTGTTAACCTGAATTGTCAAGATAGTATTTTTATTCCTCAGCATATGAATATGACAGGTGTCATTTATCAAATCTCACCTGAAATGTGATTTTTTTCCAGAACAAGTGCAAACACAAAGCTGGGAGGGGGATTTGAAAAATGACACCTGCTATGTTCGTGAGACGGGGTGAAAAAGACTATGCTGAAAATATAGGCTCAAAATGTAAAAAAGAGCCTATAATAATTATGAGCAGATGTTCAAATCTGTTGCTGCTTCTTCAAAAGATTGTTGTTTTATGAGATGTTTACCTGAAAATTTCAGCATAGTCTTTTTTTACCCCATGTTATGAGCATGATGTGTGTCATTTATGAAATCTGGCCCCAGAACATAATTTTGCAGCACAACTGTGAAAACATATTTTGGGTGAGATTTGTAAAATAGCACCTGTCATGTTCATGAGGTGGGTTAAAAAAAGGAGGGCTGTGTGGAATATTGAATTTCCGATGAAAGGGAATTCCATAGAATTTTAGAAAATTCTGCTAATTTCTATCATTCGTCGAATTTTGACATGCCGTATGCAAAATGTTTTTTGCAGAATGATAATCAGCAGTTCACATAAACTGTGGATTCTTTTCCTACACTCCATGGAAAATTATTACACAGTTTACATGACCCACAGAAAACTATTCCAGTTTACACAGAAATGCTTTTCAAACTTTTGTGGAATTAAAAAATAAATTTCACAAAGCATTTCAGAAATGGAATTGCCATTCTGTAGCAGTTCTGATGGCGGAATTTCACATTCTGTACAGCCCTAAAAAAGGCTATATTGCAAATTTGGGGTCAAGATGTCAAAAAATATTAAAGTTATCAGTAAACATTAAAAAAATGTTAATATTTCTCTCATAACTTTGTTGCTTTAGAGATTTTGACCCCAAATTTTCAATATAGTGTTTTTACCACCCCATCATATGATCAAGACAGGTGTATTATTTTTAATCCTGTACAAAAGGTGATTTAATGGAAAGAATATGAGAACGTGTTTCAGAGAGGATTTGAAAAATTACACCTGTCTTGTTCATGAAGTGGAGTTAAAAGGCAGTGTTGGAAAATTTGGGGCCAAACTGTTGCAAAACGATGAAGTTATGAGTAAAATTCAAGACTCATTAAAAAATCTTTTATCAGACTTACCTTGTTTTTAGTCAGTTCAAGGCTGGGCCTGGTAGTAGAAGTATTATTAGTGTTTCAGAGAGGATCCTTGTTGGACCCTAGTATGGCAAGTGAGGGGTAGTGGGAGTAGAATGGTGAGTGCTCAGAGGCGGGATTGGGTTGGGGAGTGTTGTTCAAGGGGGCTAGAAAACATTGTTAGATGGTTTTCTTGTTTTCTGGTTAAAAAAAGGTAAACAGTGTCAGGGACATGACACTGGGGATGGGACACCCCAGTATCAGTTTGTTCTTTGCCGGCACTGGGGGATGAGCACCCCAGTGTTGCAGAGTGTGGTGGTATTGTTTTTTGGCAGCGGAGGTTGGGCATCCCAGTGTTGCAAAGTTTGGTGGGGGGGCAGGGGTATGTTGTTTGATAGCACTGGGAGGTGGGCACCCTGTGTAACAAAGTGTGGCAGGGGTGTGTTGTTTGGCAGCAGTAGGAGGTGGGCATCCTTGACTGTGGCAGGGGCAGGTTTAGTGACAGCAGCGGTTGGGCACCCTGGTTCTTGACTGTGGTGTAGGCAGCAGAGGCCTCTTGTTGGTGGGGAGAAGGCAGTAGGTAGTAGGGAGTTGAGAGAAGACAGAAAGTGCTGCTAATGGGCTGCACGAGACAGTTGTGCAGTACCAAAAACACAACAAAAATGGAACACAGGTGATGGAGCTGGTGGGTTGTGATTTTAGTTGTTTTTATTATTTTTCTTTACAAATGTGCCTGTTCTTTGTTGGATAGAATTTCTTTTTTCTTTATAGTTGTAATGTGATTGGTATCTAGTGAGGACAGCGACTGAATATGAGCGACTGTCAAAACGGCGACTGACATGCAGCGCTATCCACATAGGCTACCCTGCAAGGGTAGCAACCCTATGTGAAGGTGACCATAGGGGAGGGTGACCAAAAGGGAGAAATAGCGAAGGGAAGGGGAGGGATAGGGAAGAGGGTTTGTAAGGGGGTACTGTGCCTGCTGCAGCTGAGCCAGCCATGTGGTGTGGTGGGGAGGGTGGCTAGGTCTGGCACAGCAGGTACTGGGTTAGGGGCTGGGGACCGGGGTAAAACCTTTGAGGCTGGCTGACGCTGCATTTTTTGGGGGCGGAATCAACAGTGTCACTCCCTCCCCAACATACACCCCCTGGAGTTAGTAATCTTTAAGTAGGTGGTGCGGGGGGCACATCCCCCCTCATAAACACTTGGAGTGGTTGCCAGATGTCTGTTCACTGGCATGTGTATATCGTCAATTAGCTTTTTGGCAATATACACTCGCCATAATAGTGATTGCTGTTTTGCAATCACTATTATGACATGCAACCAATGTGATTATTGGGAACTGTTCTTTTTAAATAAAAATGTCCCTACTTTTTTCAAGGAGTGTAATGAGATCTTTATTTAGTTGTTTAACCAGGTATAGCACACTAAGCTGAAAGCTTTTTTACAGGAGCGACCTGGGAGCACAAGGAGGTTAAGTGACTTGCTCAGGGTCACACAGTCTGCAAGTAGAAGCTGTGGGATTCAAACCCAGGTCTGGTCTGCTGGATATCACCAAATTTGCAACTCTGAACCTTAGACCACTGCGCTATACTGCCTCCTTATCATCTTATCATCCACATGAACAACCATCAGAACAGGCAGGCAGGATCTCAACTGAACATCTTATCTGAAGGACAGCACACCCCAACAGTATAGTGCATCCCCCCATTAGTGGGATCAGGTGCAAGTATTCATGGTATGAACCAGCTCCCATCATGACCTTCTGGTATAGAGGAGGATGTGCTACCAATTGAGCCATACTGGCAAGCCTACACTGTTTTTGCCCTACACTATACCAGGCCCTGTATATAAACAGAGGGCTTCAGGCCATAGTGCTGTTAGTCCCTCACTTTTCTCCAGTGCTACATTCATCACATGTGTGTAAATACTTATGTAACCTATTCCCATGAAGGTTAGCTAAGCACTGGCACAAGAGCATAACAAATCAGTCTATAGAATCTGTTCTTTGTGCAGGTTGTCCAGGACTCGATGATAAAGTTCAGTATTCAATAGCGAGGTGCCTCCACCCGAGGCGATTCTTTTCTAGGGTGAGTGTAAAGGTGCTATCACTCAGGAAATAACGACATGGCATAGTGGCACTTGGCTTTGATTTTCTTCTGGGAGTGGAGGGCATCCGTTACCTGGGTTAAGGCAACAACTTGCATGGTGACTGGGCACTTCGCTTACCTATAACAACTTGGTCAAAATGTCAGTACACAACAATTTCCTTATTATCTTTTCTTTTTTTATATTGTTTTCCTCCATCACTAATGCTGCCCTCCTCCGCCAGCTGGCCTCCCAGCCCCATATTTTACTGTTCTCTGTCAGTTATCTGGTCCCACCAGGGTGTCTATGGTGGGTAGTTCCTCAACATTTCCTTCATGTTGGCTTCCTCTGGGAGTGTCTTTAGTCATGACCTCTATCTGGCCTGCCTTATATGTGGGGTCCAGCATGGTCTTGGGACCTGTGGTTCTTAAAAATGCAGTAATCATGCTGCCACATATTAGGGTTTATTTAATTTTCTGTTTTGCCCCAGCCCGGGGGATGCAGCCCACCAAGGGTCCATGGCACATATGCTCGTGCAAGTGCATGGCCATGCACAACAGCCAGGCTGTGTCAGTCCCTTCCACTTCACTTTCCAGCTGCACTGTCATCTAGTCTTTGCAGGGTTATAACAGAGTAGACTATTCAGAAGGTTTCCAAGTGAGTAAGAATGCGACTACAAAGGAGCAAGAAGGTGAAAAGGTGGTCAGATATGTGGCAACTGAAATTATATGCCAAGAAGTCAAGTTGGGGAGGGGGAAATCTGAGGATGGGATATTGAATGTGGGGAGACAACTGGAGCAGATCAGGGGTTTTAATTAGTGACAGTCTCATACCCAAACCCAGCGTAACAAAGCATACAGGAAAGCTAGCAGGATGCCTAGGTGCATAATTAGGGCTTTCTCAAACAAATGAAAGGTGGTTATCCTGCCCCTATATGAGTCCTTAGTGAAGCCACACCTGGAGTATTGTGCACATTTCTGGAACACTCACTAATCGTTACTGACCACCTGGAGTCGATCCCAGGAGAACAATTAAAATGATTCATGGCAGCAGGGGACAACTGATGAGGAAAATAAATGTTAACCTCAATATGTATTCACTGGAGGCCAGGAAAGGTTAAGGAGACATAACTGAAACATTCATGAAGCTGAAGAGTATAAACAGAGTGGGCAGCCAGCAACTTGGCAGTAGAACAGTATTGCCATTGATCTTTAAGTGTCGTGCTAAGCAACAGAAACAGGCAGTGCTGGTGTTTCAGGGGGTTAGCTAGTGGAGTCTCTGTCACTGTTTGTTTTGAGGCAGATGGTGAGCAGTTGATTTTAAAAGTAGTTATAAGGAGAATGGAAGTGGACAGGTAGAGGGTGAACAGCTGAGCCAGCTTGGCAGGGGGTGATCTCTGCTTACTGGTCAAGGCTATGAGCAGCTCGCTCTGTTTAAGATCATAAAATTCCCACCCAACGAGCAGAAAACACAGCCGCAATCAGCATGGCTGAATATTGGTCTGGCCCTGCCATGCCCACAGTAGCTTGAGCTGCATTGGACCCAAGAGTGACACGCCTCTGAAACCCTGTTATTGTTACAAGATGTTTGCTTCTTATTGCATGTGCAACCAAACATAAAAAGGAATAGAAAGACAGCATGATCGCAGCATCTTATTTTAAGTTCCATTGCAGGTTTACTCACATCCTAGTACTATTCTGTTTGTTAATGAAATTGTCTGTTTTTATATCTGGCCTTCCTTTTTGATTAGGAGGCATGATAACAGGCACAGATGCAGACGGTTTGTCAGACATTAAGGTAAACACCATTTTACAAGTGCTGCACTCAGTTTAAGATAGCTCACGTGCTAAGATCAAATTCATACAATATTTGAATGCAAAAAGGTCAGAGCAAATAAGCAGTATACAAGCACAGGAAGCATGAATGAAAGGTGAACTGTAGCCCGTTATGCTGACAATAGACCAGATACAAGTATAAGAGAGCAACTAGATCTCCTGATCATCGGTACAAGCGCTGATAAATAAGCAGAAATGAAAAAGTTAATGCAGTGCTTGGACACCTGAATACTTTAATGCCTGACAAGCTGTCTGGATCTATGCCCATTATCATGCCCCCTACTCAAACGGAAGGCCAGATATAAAAGCAGGCAGTTCCTTTAGCAAAAGGAATTATGCAAGAGTGTGAGCAAAGTTGCAATGGAAATAAAAATAAGATGCTGCACTCACACAAATGTGATAGTCCTTTTGCTTTTGTAGTGTTCCCAGAAAAATATTGCTTCAAAAATGAGAGCTTGATTGTAGGCAGATTGGGCAGAGGAGGTAAATGGAGAGATCTGCTAGGCAAGGAAAGAGGTACAAGTGATAGAAAAAAGGGAAGGGAACAGAACATGGTTGGGGGGTGAAATGAAACATAAAATGAACAATGGTTAGAGAACAGTAATGCATAGGAGAAAACATTGGGGGGTTGTAAGTATGGGAACAATAGCTGGATAAAAGCATAAAAGATAAAAGAGAGAGAGCGAGAAAGAGAGAGAACAGACTCAAAACATAAGCATCGAAATGCACTAAGCAGTGCTCAGTCTAAGTTAATGGAAAGAGGGGAATGAATAAATGGAAGAAAAACAGGAAAATAAGCGATAGGCAGAGCAAAAGATATCGAAGCACCCAACTGGTGGGGAGCATTTCTGGACAGGGAGAGGCTCCTTTTTGCCAAAATCTTATCCAAGGATGCAGGTAAACCAGACTTCCATTGTTTCCTGTGCTTTCCTCGTACCAAGGGATACCTCAAGGAGTGAGGAACAGAGGGTGGGCCAAAATCTCAGTGCCAGAGGAAAAAAGGGACAAAACAACAACACAAGCAAAGCATCTTACTTTTAGTTCCATTGCAATTTTACTCACATCATAGGTATAGGGAGAATGGAAATAGAGAAGCAGAGGGAGAAAAGCTGAGCCAGCTTGATGGAGGTGGGGGCTGGGGAGGTGTTCTCTGCTTGCTGGACAAGGATAGGAGTGGCTGCTATTTTGAGCTACACAAAGTTTCTGCCCAGCAAGCAGAAAACACAGTCATGATCAGCTTGGCTAATTATTGGTTTGTAACTGCCACATCCACTGTAGCTTGCACTGCATTGGACCCTACAGTAACACGGTTCTTAAACCATGTTATTCTAATAAGATTTTCGCTTCATGCTGCATGTGCAAGCAAACATAAAAAGGGGGGCTGTCTACAAACTCTGAACTCTCTTTTTAAGAAGGCACAGATTGGCTAAAAAACTGAGAGCGAGAAGAAATAACCTAGTCAAACAAGTTTATTTATTTATTTATTTATTGAATTTTGATGACCGGGTAGGCCCGCTGGGCCCCGGAGGTCCCTTTTTCAGGGGCGACCCGGGTGAAACAACAACTTACAGGTAACAGATCAGTACAGTCAGGTGATTGTAAAGTTTTTAACAGTAAGATTACATAGGTTTACGGGCGGCAGGTAGTGGAAGACATGCAGGCTGTAAGGACATAGGAGTTACACATAATGAGACCATTATACATCACAAGTTAGTGATTATATTAAAAGTGCTCTGGTAAGCGAGCAGTAGCTAAAGACCTAGGGTTAGCTTTTGTGGGCAAATTGTAAGGGGGATAAGTTGGGACATAAGTGCACCCCATCTTTAGGGGGAGGTCCGTTATGCTGCCAGGATGGTGAAGTGTGGCAGGGTCTATTGCGCTACCAGGGTGGCTGTACGTGGTCAGGTCCTGTGGCAAAGACATGTGCTCCTGTTGAGCAGGTGTCCCTTAAGCTTTGTCCGGAAGCTGGTGATGGACTCGGCCTCCCGTACCTCCAAGGGGAGGTTGTTCCAGATGGAAGGGGCGACGAAAGGACCTGGACCCGGCTTTAGTCCTAGTCTTGGGAACCACGAGGAGAGTTTGGCCTGATGAGCGCAGGCACCGTGGGTTGGGTTTCACCCTGACGAGACCATTCAGGCTGGGGGGAGGTGTGGGACCCAGTAGCTTGAATGTAAGGCAGAGGGTTGGGTAGGAGAGGCGAGCTTCCAGAGACGGCCACCTGAGCCTAGATTAGGCCTCGCAGTGGTGAGTCCTCGGGTGTGACATGGTGGCAAAGTGGACTATCTTGTTGTACAAGGTCTGCAGCCTTCCTAACTCCGTCACGGCCACGCCCTGGAGAATCGGGGCCGCGAAGGTGAGCTTTGGGAGGAGTACGCTTAGTGGCAATGGCTACCCTAGCTTCCGGGATAATCTGGTCCTTTAGTCTATAGAGGATTCCAAGTTTCCCATGGATGGCTTTGGTGATTTGGTCTACGTGATTTTTTAGTGTGAAGCCTTGGTCCAGGGTAAGGCCAAGGTATTTGGTGGAGGTGACCACCTCAAGTTTTACACCCTTCCCCCCGGACTGGAGTTGTAGGAGATGTGACCTCTCAGTTCCCAGGGATCTAGGGCCAAAGAGCATTACCTTCATTTTGTTGGTGTTTAAAACCATTTTGTTCAGAGTGAGCCAGTCCTACATCTGATGGATGTCTTCTTGGAGGGCTGTCTCCAACTCTGGTAAATTAGGGGAAGCTCTGTAAATGACCGCATCATCCGTGTTCTGGATAGCGCTGCTATTCCCGCAGTGTTTATGCAGATCATTTATGAACAGTGTAAAGAGAAGGGGGCCGAGGATTGACCCTTGAGGTACCCCTTCTTTGAGTGGAGCTAGCTTGGAGACTTTATCCTCCCACTTGACCCTCTGGGTGCGTCCAGAGAGATAACTCTTGAACCATCCCAGTGAGTGGGTGTCAAGGCCAAGTGAGCGAATTTTTTGTAGTAGGAGGTTGTGGTTTACCAAGTCGAATGCTTTAGATAGGTCAATGAAGACTGCCCCTGTGCTGACCCCTCCGTCATTATTGCTCAGTACTTCTGCTGAGAATTTAGTTAGCGCAGTGTCCATCCCATGCTTGGCCCTGAAGCCGTGCTGTGATGGTGAGATTGCCCGGTGGATTTCTAGGTAATCTCGGAGTTGGGAGTAGACTAGCTTCTCCTGTACTTTTGCTATGACACACAGCAAAGAGATAGGCCTGTAGTTCTCAATGGGCTCTGTTGACCCTCCCTTGTGTATGGGAATCACTAGAGCCTGTTTCCAAATCTTGGGTACAGACCCCTCCATAATGGACCGGTTGATCAGCCAGGTTAGGGGCTTAGCTAAAGCTGGAGCTCCCTCCTTGAGGATTCTGGTTTGGATCACTGAGCCCCCAGATCCTCTCAGTGTAGGGATTTCATAGTGATCAAAACCTCCTTTTCCCTGACCAACCTCAGGTGAAACAAAGGGCGGTCAAGGTCCAGGGGCTGTTGTGCATTCGGCTCACTGTCCTGTCAGGGGTCCCTGCTTGTATGCATCCAGGTTCGTGAAGTAACTGTTATGGGTCTCAGCAAATGAGAGATCCTCATTGATTAGTTGCCCATTAGCCAAGATTGGGCTGGGTGTAGTTTTTTCCCCTTGAGGAGTTCATTAATGTGCGACCAGAAGAGCCTAGGATTGCCTAGGTTAGTTTTTTGAAGGTTGGTGATATAGACTTTTTTAGCTAGCTTTATGGCCTTTTTACATTGGTTTCTAAGGGCCCTGTAGCCGGCTAAGTCCCCCGGTAGCTTTGATTTCCTGTACTTTTTCCAGGCCTTGTTACGGGTGGACATCAGGGCTTTTAGAGGAGGCAAGATCCACTTGTAGCAGCTACCCTTTACTCTGTGGGTTTTCATAGGAGCTAAGAGGTCCGTAATTCTGGTGAGGGATGTCTGGAAAAATTTAACGGCATCCTCCAGGTTAGGAAGGTGTCTTATATTGCTCCAGTTGATGCCATTTAAGTACCCAATGAATTGGTCAGGGAGGAAGTTAGAATAGTCCCTGGTGGTAATAATCCTGGGCGGGACTTTGTTCGCACGGTTCTTCCAGATGGCAAATACTGACGAGTGGTCGCTCAAGGCATCGGCCAAGGTACCTGCCATTTTTACATTGCTGGGGGTAGAAGCCAGGACCCAGTCGATTATGGTATGCCTTCCTGTTGCATGGTTCATTCTGGTCAGTAGGGAGATGACTTGGGTGAGGTGGGAGTCATTTAATATACCATTGATGGCAGACTTCCCCTCAAGGGCCCAGTTTAGGTTGAAGTCACCCAGTAAGATAACCTCAGAAGCAGATTCTACTGCTGGGTTCTTCAGGAGCACATCCAGAGAACCGAGCGCATTGGTGGGGGGGCTATAAGCGCAGCCTATTGTGAGGTGCTTAGCCCCACCTAGAGTGAGCCATATGAGGATTGCTTCTATGTCCGGGGTCAAGCCTTGTGGCATGCTAACGAGGGAGGATGTAATTTTTACCTTAAAAAAGTTTTAAAAGTTAACCTGAAGCAGCAGTGCATTACTTTCTACTGCTTAGAAAGGGAGTCTACAATTTTGATACAAGCAAGAACTATTAAAACAGATATGGAGCCCCATATTCAAAGCCGGCTGGATGTGTGCGCAAAATGATGCACCGCACAACAAAAAATGGGCCAGCTGGCTCAGGCGCCATATTCAAACAGAATGGGCAATCCGAACAGACCACGTCATCTGTTTGAATATCGGACCCTGGATGCGTGGCACACAGCAAATGGCCACCATGTAGGGTGCGACACATTCAGTGTGTGGAGCTAAAGACCATCCATAGGGAAATGCATGCAACATACCTGTATGCACCACAGCTCCCATGGGCGATATTCAGCCCACATATGCAGATGAACCCATTGGGCATGCACGGCACAATGGGGACATTTGCATGCCTATTATGGGCTCATCTGCATGGCTGCACTGCTCTGTTGTGCACCGTGCCAACCCTCCCCATCCCCAATCACTGTTATAATCACACTAATTACAGTTTAATTCTAACAGTGACCAGGGCTGGGGAGGGGGGACACTACACTATGGAAAAGGGGGATCAGGGTGTCAGTTTAATTCGAACAGTGATCGGGGCTAGGAAGGGGGGACACTACAGTATGGAAAAGAGGGATTGGGGTATCAGTTTAATTCTAACAGTAATCAGGGCTGGGGGACACTACATGGTATCCAGTTAATACAGTGCTGTTGGAATAGCACAGTGAAAAAGAGCAAGGTCAAAACAGCGAAAATGACAACAGCTACAGGGTTAAGGTAGTGCATGTAAGTTTCCACTAACCCTGTAGCTGTCATCACATCTGAGGAAAGGAGAAAGGAGTAAAGTGGGTTGTGTCTCACCAAGCTGCTCCTGTAGTGTAGGGGGCAAAGAGCAGGAGTAACTATGGCAGTGGAGCATTTCGGAGGCCAGGGTTCTGTTCCTGGTCTCCCAACAGTAGTGTATTTTTCTGTTCACCCCCCCCACCTCGGTTGTTTATATTTTTTTGTTGTTGTTTTACCCCCAACTTGTTCCATTTTCCTGAGTTTCACCACCTGCAGTGTTGGTTGTATTTAAGCCTACAGAACTGCACTCCACTACTCCTCTTAGTGCTGTCCACCTGCACTACCCTTTCAATGCAGTTTGCTTCTTTTTTGTCCTTTTTAGCAAAACATCACTCATTGGGTGTTAATTAATAGTTTTATTTTCATTAGCATGTGCTTAAAACTAACATGTGTTTTTTAAAAAAACTCCTTTTGTTTGAGCGTTAAGTGTCCAAAGATACTTATATTAGCAGAGCCATTAGCAGAATTGTTTAGTGAGTCTCTGAGCACAGGAGAGGTCCCAGAAGACTGGAGAAGGGCTCATGTGATCCCACTCCACAAGAGTGGTAGCAGGGAGGAGGCGGGGAACTACAGACCGGTCAGTCTTACCTCAGTAGTGGGCAAGATTATGGAAGCACTCCTTAAGGAAAGGATAGTGCAACACCTGGAATCCATAGGGGCACAGGATCCAAGACAGCATGGGTTTACAAAGGAAGGTCCTGTCAAACTAATCTCATAGATTTCTTTGACTGGGTAACCAGAGTGGTGGACCAAGGGGAGCAGTTGATGTCGCCTACCTTGACTTCAGCAAAGCTTTTGACACTGTTCCACATAGAAGATTGATAAATAAGCTAGGTAGGCTCGGGTGGGTCAGAGTTGGTCAACTGGGTGGCAAACTGGTTGACTGGCAGAAAACAGAGAGTGGTGGTAAATGGTATACAGTCAGAAGAGATGCAAGTCACAAGTGGGTACCTCAGGGATCAGTCCTGGGGCCAGTCCTATTCAACATCTTCATTAGTGACCCCGAGATGGACTAGAGGGTAAGGCTTGTCTGTTTGCAGATGACACCAAGATCTGCAACAGAGTAGATGATCCAGATGGGGTGGGCAGAATGAGAAGAGATCTGGATAAACTAGAAGAATGGTCAGAAGAGTGGCAACTGGGATTTAATGCAAAGAAGTGCAAAATCATGCACATAGGGAAGAGAAACCCTGAAGCCACTTATAGGCTGGGGGAGTTACTACAGTCACAAAGGAAGAAAGAGACTTGGGCATCATCATCACTGATGACCTGAAATCATCCAAGCAGACCTCTAAAGCAGTAGGTAAGGCTAGGGGGTGTTAGGGTGTATTAGTAGGGTATCACAAGTCGTAAGAAGAGGTAATAATCCCTCTGTACAAGACATTGGTTAGGCCCATCTGAGTACTCATGCAAGCAGTATTGGAGGCCACACCTTCACAAGGACATTAACCAAATTGAGGCAGTCCAGAGAAGGGCAACCAAAATGGTGCAGGGACTGCATCAGAAGACATAATGAGGACAGATTAACGGAGCTCAATATGTATACCCTTGAGCAAGGAGGGAGAGAGGTGATATGATCGAGACATTTAAACACCTTAAGGGCATAAACAAGGTGAAAGAGTCTAACATGTTTAAATATAAGAAAATAGCAGGACAAGAGGACACAGCATGAGATTAGAGGGAGGCCGATTAAGGGGGAATGTGAGGAAATTCTTTTTCACAGAAAGGGTGGTATATGCATGGAATGGCTTACCACAAGAAGTAGTGGCTATGAATACAGTGCAGGGCTTCAAACAGGCATGGGATAGGCATAAGGGAGCAATACAAATGACTATGAATAGATAGGTCACTGACATAGCAAAGGCCGTTGGCACATTTATAAGGTAGAAAAAGAAATGGGCAGACTGGATGGGCCTTGCGGTCCTTATCTGCCGTCAACTTCTATGTTTCTATGTTTCTATTACAGTCATTACTGAAAACAATTTGTGTTTATATATCACTTCATATCATTTCATTTGTACTTGATTGCAAAGTGTTTTTAACACATGTACTTTACCATACTTCATTTATGGCAAGCTGTTTCCTCTTCATGGCTCTATTGCCTATTCCAGACTCTCTCCATACTCATTTTTGTTTCTTTTATTTCTTTGTGATTGCACTTCTCATTTGTATCCATTGCCCGAAATTTAGAGAGCCTACTGTTGTCCACAAATGCTTGACATTCTGCTTATTTGTTTTGTTTAGCTTCCTGTGCCATTACTCCTTCTTTCTGCTTTGGACCAACCAGCCTCCTCGGTGCTTCCTCAATCAGGTGATAGCAATCACATTCTAATGTGCTGATATTTTGGAGAGTAAATCTCCATCATCAGTGCAATGTTGGTAATGTTGGTAAAGGTATACTGCCTTTTTATACCAAGTCTTTGTGCTGCAACCAGTCAATCATATATTTTTTTTATAAAAAAAGAGAAAAAGAAGGTGCATATACTAATCTTGCCATTTTTAAACAACCTTTGTCACCAAACCTATAGCTTCTTTTGAAAAGTGCTTTTCTTCTGATAGCGCTCTTTTATTACAGAAGGTCAGTTCAAGTTGTTAAAGGTCAACCAGCAATTTTTACTATTCCAGTTTGTACATGTTTTTTCCTTTTTTAATATTCTCTCATACATAGAATCTTCCTACCGGCTTTTCTGTAAAGTGCTTTTCTTCTGATGGCACTCTTTTATTACAGGAGGTCAGTTCAAGTTGCTAAAGGTCAACCTCCAATTTTTATTATTCTATCTTGTACATGTTTTTCCTTTTTTAGTATTCTTCTCATACAAGGAATCTTTCCATCGGTTTTTCTATAGATCATATTCATTTTACTAGTTCATACTTTAGCACATTTCATTTTGAACTTATTTCACTTTCCTCTAATTACTCTATTTCTATATATTTTCTTTTGTTCCACCCACATTCTTGAACATCAGATGCATTTTTTTGCCCTCTAGCAATTTGTTCTATGCTTATCTTGTCCTTCTAATTCTGCATTTGATTTATACTTCAAAAAATCAGCCACATACTGACTCATCCATCTAATTTCTTACTGAATACCATCTATTTTTTGTTTGTATGCTTTAGTTATTCTCTCTACTTCACTTCTGTACCCTTACAGTTACTTTTTTACATACATTTGAAAGTTGTTCAATATATCCAATAGGGAGGCCAAATCAGCTTGCTAAAAGTCAACCATCTTAGAATCATATTTACATACATTTGACCATTCGCAATACCTCACTATTTACATACTTGCAGTTAACTTTTTTGCACCCATTAGAGGTTGTTCCATTTCTCCCCTAAGGAGGTCACATCAGCTTTACTAAAGGTCAACACCCATAGGGTTTTTTTTTTACCTTCATCTGTATGTTATGCAATTTATCTACTATGGAGGTCCACTCTGGGTGCCAAAGGTCAATCCTCAAATAACTTTATTAAATGGAAAACTTCTCATACATACTTCAATGCGCCATTTTTTACCTTCATCTGTATGTTATACAATTTATCTACTAAGGAGGTCAAACCTACGTTCAAATGGTCAATCCTCAAATAATGTTATTAAATAGAAGACTTCTCATACATACTTAAAAGCACCTATCAACCTCAGTAAATCAATCCTACAAATTAGATTTTTACTTTCATCATTAGGTTGTTGCTTCGATCTGCTATGGAGGTCAGATCCAAGTGCTAAAGGTCAAGCATCAGAGCAACCTTTCTATCACCTTATTTTTATTTTCTACACATACCATTCTCCCTAATCAATCTCTACATCTTACATTTTTATGTCATCTATAGATTATCTCCTCTTTGCCATTGGGGGGGTCAAATCAGGATGCTCAAGGTCAAGCAGAAGAAAAAACACTTTTTATATGACTTATTCATAGTTATTTACTTACATTACCATCTTCTCAATTCCTCTCTACCAATTACATTATTATACATTTATAATCTATCTGCCATCCAGCTATTACGGAGGTCAAATACAAATGCCAAAGGTCAATCTTCCATAGTTTTGTCCACAACAAAATACTACTATGAGAATATTTCGATTATCCTCATTTTTTACAGGTAGCTACTGTATCCTGCATCATCGTTCAATCCATTCGGTATAAGGGTTTACATTTCATGAATCCAAGATGCTTCTCTTTTAAGCAAAATGTCTTTCAAACTTCCTCCTCTATTTGATAGTTCCACTTTTTCTAGACCTATATGGGTCAATGATGCCACTGAGCCATGCCCATGCCCTGCTTCCATGTAGTGTTTTGCCATTGCATATTTTGTATTTTTACTTCTAATGGCTGTCTTATGCTCCCCAATCCTTATCATGAGTGCTCTTTTTGTTTGGCCTATATAGGCTTCTCCACATGGGCATTTTAACACATATATTATGCCTTCTGATGAACAGTTTATAAAACCTTTTATTTTATATTTTTTCCCATTCTTGGATGATTGAATTCCTTTGTGTTTTTTGTTCCATTATAGTGTGGACAATTTCCACACCTATAGTCCCCTTCTGGGAATGTAGGCATCCAATCTGGTCTTTTTGATGGTCTCTCTTCTGTGTACATTGTATGTACCAGCATATCTTTCAGGTTTTTATTTCTCTTATAACTAAACAAGGTCCCTTTTTCCACAATATTTGTTAAACTGTCATCCACTTTTAATATTGGCCAGTGTTTGTTTATAATATGCTTTATTTCTCCATAAAGCTCATTATATTCTGTAGTAAAGCAAATTTGTAATAGAGCAACACTAGCATGGGAGTGTGGTTTTGGAATTTGGTTATATTTAAGTCAGGAGGTGCGGGGGCATAGGCCCCTGCTATCATACATTTGATCCTGTTTGTGGTTTTCTGCAAAGTAGCACTTGTTGTAATTTCTGAGCTCTAGCCTTGCTTTAGTTCTTTTGTCGTGTGCAGTTTTGGACCACACTATGTTTGTTTAGCTGTTTTGACCAGGAACCCACAACATTATGGAAAAGGGGGCTTGGGGTGTCATTTTACTTTTAACTGTAATTGGAGCTGGGGAGGGGGAACTGTGTACCCAGCCCTAGACTATGCATGGGGCACCAACCTACCCCACGCATAGTTAAAGTAGGTTTTCAAAAGCATAACTACTGCAGCTGGCCATAATTATGCTTGGGGGGGTTCAATATTGTGATGTGCTGCATATGCATGAGGGACCTCTCATTTGCATAGGCACATCACAATATTGTTCATGGTGGCACAGTCAGGGGTGCATGACCTATCAGTGGTCTTTGAATATGGTCACGCCCCTGATGGCCCACACAAGTCGGGAGATGTGCGCTGTGCATTTCGTTGGAATATGTGAGCCCTGAAGTTTAAAAGACTTTGCTGAACTTTTTGTTTATTGGTGTTGTAAAGCAGCTGCCAAATCAGTTTTCCAAACCTGTTAACCATTTTAAAGCCATCTGACATAATACAGATTTTTTTTGTTGCTGTGTTTTGAATAAAAAATGCTATTTGTGCCTTGAACCTTTTTACATGGTCTGTCCACTTCCTGACTGACTCCCCTACCACAGGTGACATACATCAAACCCTTTCTGGGAATTAAACCAGGATCCCTGTATCCAGAAGGTATCAGTTCTAACCATTCAACTAAAAGGCAATTCCCAGTAGATAGGAGGTTTGAGAGCTCCTTGACTTCCATAGTTGCTGTCTCATGGATCACGACAACAAGTCTCTGTTTACTGGTACAGTTACTTAGCATTCCTTTTGACTGTTACAGTAGTTATAACTTTCACTTCTAGATAGCACTGCTTTGCACATATTGCCTTTTTACATATACAGCAGTGGCATGACGATCTATATGGGGCAAGAGATGCATGCTTTTGGGAAAAAGTATGTGGGTATGTTTGGAAGGGTGGAGGAGGGTTCCTAAGTACGTCTTTTAAAACAAGCAAAGTTCAAACTGTTTCAGAGCTACAGATAGTACTGTAAATAGGAATGCCAGCATGCAGGGCAAAATCTGAAAAGATAGACTACTTGAGAAAGTATGCATTTCATCAGTGGTGGATCCAGGATTTTCCAATGGGGGTGCTGAGGTGGTGTGCATACTTGTTATGCAATTTTGTAATCCTTTACATTGTCTTCTATTATGTTTTTCATTACCTTTTTGACAGAAAATACAAATGTAATCTATAGTTTTGAATGTATGTTTTCTTGCAATCAATAAACCAGACTTCTTCAACAAAGTGAAATGCAGCAGCACCAGGCAAGCAAGTTACAATGGGGAGGTGCAGCTGCCTCTCCGCTCCCCCTAAATCTGGTACTGCATTTCATCAAAATGATGCGGTGCTTTGTGGAATTTGCTTCTTTCATGTTTTTGTCATGGTCATGTAGTGTTTGTTAAACCCATTAAAGATAATGGAAAACTGCAGATGGCCGTGTATTTCTGTTGGAAAGAGGTGCTGACTATATATCCAATACCTGCAAGCACTCAGCCAGTTCTGTGAAGTGGTAAGCCATACCTTTCAGATGTCCCAAAAGACAGAGATACCCCCCCCCCCAAAATGTGCTTTCTCAGTGGCAAGGTTGGTGTTTTTCAGCTTATTGTGAGGCGAGCACAGGAGTATAACCAGGCATTTCATTCCTATCCACACTACAGTTCCCCCACAACAGTTATGTGCAATGTCATGCAGTCTTGTATCACATTGAACTGTTTAAACTGTAGGATTTGAGCCTCAGATTTACAAAATCCATTTGTTTCAGGAAGATTATATTTACATTTTATAAATGAGACTGCAACATGTCAGAACAATGTTGAATCTAATCTTGAAAGAGGTTACAGAGGTTGGTCCTTGTTCTAGGTTAGAAACCCTCCATTGAGCAGGACACATTTCAGATGCTATAGACAGGGCTGCCTCTTAGATAGGATGTTAACCTCTAAAGCATACTGTGCCACCTTGGTGGTGTAGTGGAAAAGTATCCAGACTATTAACAAGAGACTGTGAGTTTGAATCAAGAGAAACTCCTTAATTTTCTTTTTCAAAATTTCACTAGAATGGTGATCCATGGCAACATGGAGTTAGAATACCTTCCAGCATCTGTGTGTCAGCCTGTCAACAACAATCTGTCTCTTGCTGCCTACTGATTGCCATGGCTACAGACTGTGGGGCTCTTCCCCGAGAGACTGTTATGCTTTCCTGAATCCCTAATTCCAGCAGTCGATACCTGGTCTCTGCATTTGTTTTGTTCATAGGTCCCGGTAAGCTGGGGGGCGCTACCAGCATCAAAGAGGGACAGTGACATCTTGGGAGCAGGATGGGGCATTTCAAAAGTGCAGCCACTCACAGAGGTAAACCACAGCAATACCTTCCAGCTTCTGTGTGTATTGTGTGTTGGCCCAACAAGAACAATCTGTGTTCTGCTGCCTGCTGATTACCATGGCTACAGACTGTGGGATTCTGTCCTGAGAGGCTCCTGTACTGTCCCAAATCACCAGTTCCAGCAATCGATGCCTGGTCCCTATATTTGTTTTGTCCCTCAGTCCCGGTAAGCTGGGGGGAGCTACCAACATCGAACAGGGCCAGTGACATCATTGGGGTGGGACAGGGCACTTCAAAAGTACAGCTGTTCACAGAGTGAAACCACAGCAATACCTTCCAGCATCTGTGTGTCCTTTGTGTCAGCCCGATAACAACAATCTGTTTCCCGCTGCCTGCTGATTGCCATGACTACAGATTGTGGGGCTCTCTCCTGAGAGACTTTTGTGCTGTACCAAATCCTCAGTTCCAGCAACTGACACCTGGTCCCCTGCATTTGTTTTGTCCATTGATCCCGGTAAGCTGGGGGGGGCTACTGGGGTCAAGCAGGGCCAGTGACATCATTGGGGTGTGAACACTCAAGCTGCTGCCTGCTGAGTGGCTGAACTCATGAATGGCTCATGCAGGAGTGGTATGAGTCACTCGGTGTGAGTCCACCAGGGGGAGGCCATGGAGAGGCCTTTTAAAATTTTTGTTTTTGTTTTATTTGTTTCATTCTGTGCTTGCCTAATGAAATAAAGTTTGTTGTAAGAGTGAGGTATTTTAGAGTAGTATAAATAGTTTTAAGGGTATTTGTTTAACTAAAGGATTATAGTGTAGCATCTATTCCAATGCTAATTGGAGGACAAAATGGTTATGCAGATATACAAGTTAAAATGTATACTTCCACTCATGGGAGCAGGCATGGTTATGTCATACTATTGTACTTTCTTATATAACTCAGTGTACACTTGTACTCGGGTCGCACCTGGAAGTGTGCCTCTCCCAGAAACCACATTTTAAAATAAAAATTAAATAAAATTAATTTATGCATACAACAATTTACAATGATGAGTCATGAGAATGGAAGGATGTTAGATTTGGGTTACCTGGGGTTAAATGTAGCTATAATTTATTTATTTAATCTCAATTCCTACCACTCACTATGGGTAGAGATTTGTTTTAACTGGTGGTTTATCAACATTCTCAGTCTGGGTCCCCATTGGTGAGGCCAATTTTGAACAGTAATTTAGGGAACACCATTTTAAAGTTGTGACAAAAACTGGCCTTGACCACAAGTTGTAATGCTAAATTAATTATTATTCTGTTTCTCCAACTTTGTGGGGACATACACCCGAATCCCAGACCAACTAAAATGGAAGTGGAACCTTTAACTATGGAAATATTAAAGGTAAAATAATTCACAATTATGCATTTTAATGTTACAAGTTTAGTAAATAAGATGGATATTTAAGGGAATGGGTGACTGAATATAAACCAGATATTTTAATACTTACAGAAACTTGGTTACAAGTTACTGAGACACTGATTGGTATTATTGGGTATCAGATGTGGAGGAAGGACAGGAATAAAAAAAGAGGGGGTTTACTTATTTAAGGGAGGCAACAACTAGAAGCTGACAAGACTGAATTGAATTTAGGTACAGAGACAATTGAAATGTTGTCACTCAAGCTAAAGTTTCCATATGCTCAGCCAGTGTTGTTGCTGGAAATAGATAGTCCTACCAAAAACAAGACTGACTGTTTTGATACTGTATGTTACAAGATTTATTGATAAAATAGAGAAGGACTCACAAACTGTTGGTAGGAGATTTTAATGTTAATTGGAGGAAAATTGATATTACGCACAAATTGTATGAAATGAGTACCAATCTGGGTTTGACCCAATAAATCAATTATTAAACCTGGATAAATCGAAGAGATCCATCAGCCTCTACAGTTCTGGATCTAATCTTCACATTCAAATGCGAAAACTACAAATTTGTTGGTGTTCCAGTAGATAGTTTTAATGACCACCAAGGTATTGCATGCATGAGAAGTAAAGTGAAAAGACTAGGGGCTGGGAGGGTAGACTATAGGAGGTTATTTAAAAATGTTGATTATTTATCTTTTATGCAGGAAATTGAAGCAGTTGATTGGGAAAGACTTTACCTTATTCCCACTATAAATGATACAGTGAATTATTTTAAAGGGACACTGTCAATCATGTAATTTCTAGGTAAACCCCCACATTTTATGATTGCTTATGTTCTTTAAAATTCATTGATATTGCTGGTTGTTAAATCTGCTTCCTCTCTTAGTAGAATTTGAAATGCATGGTAATGGTGTATTTATACCCAACCTTGTTTTGTTTCAAATCCTAATCTACTGTTATTGTATATTCTTGAACATTGGTAAACCCTCCGCACAGTGCAGTCACTCCTGATTCAATAGGCTCCTATCCTCCACTGCATCATGAGTGGCTAGACTGTGTTGTGGGTGTTGCAAGTCCAGGAAAGTTGCAGTGGGGCTTGATCAAGAGAATGTAAATAAACATGTTTTTGTGTGGTAACACCAGTATGGTGGCAGTCTGTTTTTTCACTTTCTAAAAGAAAAAAAGGAATCAGAATCAAACTATCAGCTTCACATCAACAATTTCTACAGAATATGACCAATCATAAAATGCTTTTTTTAAACGTGGGACATTTTGAAGTCTAAGGGGGTTGACAGTGTTCCTTTAAATCAGAATTTTTAAAGAGTGTGATATTCATGCTCCATTGAGGAAACATATGAAAAAAATAATAATGCTCAATGGTACAAGGGTAGGTTCCGTAAACTTAAATTACAGAGGAATAAGTTATGGAAAAGGACAAAAAAGTCTAATATGCAGGGGAACTGGAATATTTACAGGGAGATTGGGAATAAATATTTGAAAGAAGTTAGGCAAAATCAGATTTTTATAAAAAAGCAATTGATAGCAAAAATGATTTGAATCCCAAGGATTTTTTGGAAACTAATGTGTACATTACAGAAACCTGACTGATTCCTTCTTTTAATTGTATCAGCTGTTTTATATTTTAAGATGTTGGAATGTCTGATATGTTATTTTATATTTTGTTTGGCACTTTGGTTTTTGAAAGGTGCCATAGAAATAAAGAATATTACTATTGTTATTATATTATAGTGGATTTCCAAGTGTGTTTTTGAAATAAATGTGGAGAATTGGTTAACTGGTACTGAACTGACAAATAGCTTTAATGATTTTTTTTGTTAACATGGGTACAGCAGAATGTAAGACAAATCACTTGGGGTAGGGGGACAGGCTTGTACTGTATTTCCAAATGTAACATAATTATATTTAGTGAAATCATTCAAATACCATAACTTAGAAGAGGGTGAAGTGGTGTCTGAACTATTAAAAAAAGATGTGATTAAATCAACAGGTTTAGATAACATACCAAGCACGCTTCTGAAATATGCCACACCTATTATTGCAGTCCCTAACGTGGCTTTCTTTAATACAGTATGTCTTTAAATACTGGCGTGTATCCTGATGCTTAGACAGAGGCAAAAGTAATTCCTGTATTTAAGTCAGGATCTAACAATGAAATAGCTAATCATATTCATAGGCCTATTTCATTGATTCTGATAATTTCAAAAATACTTGAAAAACTAGTGGCAAAACAGCTTAAATCTTTTCTGAATGAGAATAAATTAATTCTAACCAATCTGGTTTTAGAGGAAAACATAGTACCCAAATAGCCCTGTTGAAGGTAGTTGGGGATGTCCAACAGGCTTTGGAGGACAGACTAATGGTGGCGATTGAGTATATATATATATAAATATATATATATATATATATATATATATATATATATATATATTATCAAAAGCATTTGACAAGTTAGACCATTACATTTTACTTAATAAGCAACCCACCGTGGATCTGTCACCTGAAATTACAGAGTGATTTCAGCATTACCCAGTGGGGCATAAGCAAAGGGTGTTTTGGGGACAGTGTTATGCAAAATCAAAAGGAACCAAATCAGTAGTACCACAGTGATCAATACTGGGACCACCGCTGTTTAATATTTATATGAATTGTCTTTCATTTACAGACTCACAAATAAGGTTTCATTTATATGTAGATGATGCAGTTACTTATACTAAGGGGAAATGTGTAAAACAAATTCAAACTATACTATAAGTGCATTTGACACATTGCAGCTTTTTTCACAAAAAATAAACAGGTTTTAAATACAAATATATTTAAAGTAATGTTGTTTAAACAAATAAATTAGGAATCAAAAGATGGGGATATGTTGAGTATAGTTATGGGAATAGAGATTAACTTGCAAAACGTTGAGTCATATACTATAAGTATGTAGGAATCTGAGCAGATAATCGGTGTAAATGAAACATACTGTACATATTAACAGTCTGATCAAGATCTTGATACAAGAACTAGATGCCCTATATTAAATAATGGATGAATTACATTGCAACCTTGATTTAAAGTGGTTAACTAAATGATTGTTCCTATGTTTGATTATGGAGATGTTTTATATGGTGGGGCCATGGGTTTGGATCTTGTCAAAGTTGAAGTATTATACAACTGCTTTGCTAGGTTCATCCTTGATGCCCTGTGGTATACACATCATTGTATTATTGTATGTATAAATAACTGAACTGGCTAAACTTGGGACTGAGAAGACAGTCATAGCAAGACTAATATTTACATATTATAAGAGGTTGGCTCCTGATTATATGTGTGATAATCTGTCTTTAAAAATTCCCAAGGTTAGGCTAAGAGCATCTGATTATATTTAATTTGATGTCCCATTTAAATGAATCCAGAAGCAAATGATTTGATACCTTTTAATGGACCAACATAGATGTAACAACAAGAACAAAGTGCTCTAGCTTTCGGACCAACCAGTCCTTCTTCAGAAGCTCATGGCAATTGCCATGAGCTTCTGAAAGAACTGAGTGATCAATAAACTGCACTGTTGTTACATCTATTTGATCCCATTAAAATATCAAATCATTAATCTGGATCTAGTCTTGCAAGGACCAATACGGCAACTACTAAATCTAGATTTCACCATTTAAATGAATGAATTTAGGGAGCTCCTGTTTGTATTACTTGGGTCCCCAAGTTTGGAATAGTATTCCAATGTCTAAAATATACATATATGTATATATATATATATTGTATATATATATATATATATATTTATATATATACACACACATATATATATATATATATATGTTGCAGGTGATACCTTTTATTGGACTAACAAAATTATTTCTAAGACTAACTTTCGAGAGATAAAACCCTCTTCCTCAGGTCAAAGTGGAAACAACTGAACAGTATGACAGATATAAAGGTTGGATGTGGATTCAAAATATAGACTAGCAGTTTACAGATCAAAGCATTGCAGTCAATTTGCACCTCTTACAAACAGGAAGACTCATTTTCACTGCAGTGTGTCTGTTGGAGAGATCAACTTGTAAGATCAAAGGGCTGTTTAATTTTACTCTGACTCTGGACCATCAATTAACATTTCTAAAAAGTCAAGACAGAAAAAGAATACATACCATTGTCTTAAGGAGAAGGACATTTGAGGTTGCAAGATAATCCACTGTCATGGAAGAACATTAAAGATTGATTTGTCCTGCAAGCTTCCCCACCACAAACATGCTGTCCCAGTACTGGACTTGGTTAACCTGTAATTCTTTGATGCATACCTGAATTGCCTGTTTTATATGACAAAGCAGTATTTCATTTTTTATGTATACAGTATATATGATGTTTCTTTACATGATTACTTTTAAGCTTGATAACTTATTTATTACAGTGTTAGTTCCTATGAATTTCATAGTGCCTTTTTCCCTTTGTAACCAGGTTTATGACAAAGGGTAACCCTTGTAAATGAGTGTTATCCCAATGGGAATTGTCTTATTCATGTTATCAATTAACATTTGCTACTACTCTTACTACTAAAATAGTAAATATATAGGAAAAAGGGATTTACTTGTGAGAAAAAAATAAGTACAAAAGTGAAGTACTGTCTTGGAGGCAACTTTCATTTCAAATATGTGTCTTGTGCCTCACTTGACTAATACAGTCACTCATTTGCAGCTACTTGCCTCTAAAGCTTAGATATATTGTTCCCTCTACTGTAATTCAAAATTAGAACAGTCTGGGTTACAACCCTTACCAAATGCATCATAATGGCAACACAGCTGCACTACAACAGCAACACAGTGGTGGGCTGCAAAATGTGCTGTACAGTGGTACTCTTGTACGATGGCAGTTCACACAGCAATCCTTCTTGGTGCAGTGATAAGACAGAGGTACAATGCTATCATAATAAAACTGGAACAAATCCACCATTATAGCATAGAAACCCTACTGCTAGTATGGTGGTAATAACAGTGGTATTGCAATGGCAAACCAATGGCATTACAATGGTATTTGAAGAAATTATTGTAAGGGAAGAGGCACGTGGCTTGCGGCAGCTATCTAGAAAGACTAACGACACAATATTATGAGAGTATATGTGGTACATGGATGTGTATACCTTGCAGGAGATTCAAATATTGCAGGTGCCTCCCACAGAGTTGCATTCTAGATTAAGCTGAAATTGCAAAAAAAATTTGGTAGATGTTATGATACCCCTTTGTGGAGTAATCCCAAAAGGTACAGCAGCTAAACAATCTGACTACTTATTTAATAGTTGTTTGTTAGTTCTCCTGCCTGTTTTGAGAGGCTGGGACTTGAGAAGCTATGTATGCCCCACAGTCAGTGCTCCTACACCGTTGTCAACAGAGACCCCTGCTGCAAGGCTGTGACTGCAGTAGTTATGTCATGTGCTCCCCTATAATCAGTTTTCCTGTGTCATTGCTTACAGTGATTCCTACTGGGAGAAGCTGAGACAGCAGAATTAGTGAGCACCCTACAATCACTGGCCCTACACCATTGCCTACAGTGTCTCCTACCAGGAGAGACTGGGTCAGAAATAGCTCCTACAACATTGGTCAGACTGACTCTAGCTTGGAGAGGTTGGGAATGAATTAGATGTCAGTTACTCCAAAGTCTATACTCATGCACCATTGCATACAGTACCTCCAGCAAGTAGAAGCTATGACTGGAGTAAGTGTTAGTTTTTCCACTGTCAGTGAGCCTACAACATTGCCTGCAGTGTCTCCTACTGTGAAATTCTGACACTGGAATAGCTTTGAGCTCCTTAACAGGCTGTGCTCATGCACCATTGCCTGCATTTACTCCTGGTAAGCAATGGTAGGACTTTGAAAGCTGTGAGCTCCACCTCAGCCAGCACTCTTATACCATTCTCTACAGTGCCTCAGCTGGGAAAGGTAGGTGGTGGAGTACTGTAGCTGTGAGCTACAGTCATTGCTCATACTACATCATTGCCTATAGGTACTTCTCCTGGGAGGGTGTGAGACTAAATTAGCTGTGAGCTTCCCCACAGTCAGAGCTCCTACACCATTCTCCACAGTGACTCCTGTAGGAAGAGGCAGGGATTGCAGTAGTTGTGAGGTCTCCAGCAGACAGGGCTCCTTTACCATTACCTACAATGTCTCCTGCTGGAAGAGGCTTGGATTGGAGTAATATAGTGCCCCACAATTGGTGGTCCTACAGAAATAAAGTTAGGGACCTCAGGGGCATTATGGGAGATCACAGTTGATGATCAGGGACCCTTTAAGGACCACAGATTATGTAAAGTGAGTAATTTGTTTATTTTAGGAACCCAGGGAACAATCTTTGGAAGGAACAGATTGCAGGGACAAGTTGAATTTGAATCTTGTTTTATTGCAATTACAACTGGTCAAAAGGTCAGTTGAAGTACATTACAATATACCAAAATTCATATTCGAAGTACATACTTTCAAATCATACAAAAGAAACATTAATTACAAAATCTAGCTTTACAGTTACATTAATATACAAGCACAAATAAGTTACACCAAGAAATGATCACGTAGCCTCTTAAATATAAAAACATAATAACAAAAAACATACTTCATTCAATATTTTATTAGAAGGCAAATTGAGAGTCATATCCTTTTTTACAATTGCATCCAAGGATAAATACAAAGACATAAAAGCATAATAACAAAAAAATATAAAACACATTTATGACATAACATGCACCATTTATATAAAATATATTGCAGTAATGAAATAACTAATTGAATAAATTTCACCTATTATATTCATACAGTCTAAACATGCTTATATTTCATTCATCTCTCTCTCTCTCTCTCTCTCTCTCTCTCTATATATATATATATATACATATATATACACACACACACACACACACACACATATATATATATATATATATATATATATATATATATAGCTTCATTTTCTTACAAGCAAACAAGCAATGGTGGGAGGGGCCCCTAGGAGGGGGGAACTTGCTACATCATATTACTTTAAGGTATTTTCTACACCTAATGTTTAAGGTCTGATCTATACCTCATGTTTGATACTTAACCAACAAGGAATTACCATAAGTGATTGTTCTTGTATATGGCTTTTGCCAAGGGCCACTATTACATAGGTCATAAAAAATATATTTTTTCTGTCAACAAACTATTAAGGGGACATACATTTGTTTATTTAGAACATGGTGCCTAGTAAACCCCATGAATAACCATGCAGATACCCACCAGTTTCCAAAGGATGACCCACGAGTAAAACCCTGCAGCCAGTAGTCCTCCTGCAGTGCAGTATTCCCTACTTGTTGACAGTAAATTACCCTTCAGCCAAACCAGGACAGCCAGTTCCATGCAAAGCCAAAGCCAGAGCATGATTTTATAAACATTGTTTTCCTCACTGCCTGGGTTCACTCAGAAAGCCCCTTTTCCCCATGAAGACAGTGTGAATGAGGAGTGAGCTAGGTGCTGGGGCTTCTGTTCTCAAACCCAGTGTGTGTACTTTTCCAAACTTTACAGAACTGCTGGAGCTTACACAACAGAACCCGCAAGAGAGCCCAAAGACCCCAAGGGGCTACCATGTGGCAGTCAGTGCTGGAGCTGGTGTTCCAGGTGAAGTGATCAGGAATGGTTCTTGAACACCCATGAATTAATTATTCATGAACAGTTCAAGAACTGAGTCCAAAAAAGCCTATCAAAGTTCAGGAGTTTTATTCATGAATGTTCATGAACTGTGCAAGAACATAAATGGGCAACCTGTTTATGAACACTCCTGAAAATAACAGTTTATTAAGGTCCATGAAAGTTCAAGAAATTCCTCTGCTGAACTTTTATGAACCCAATATATATATATATATTCATTTCAAAACACTTTGTTAATGCATCAGTTAGGGTTGATGTCACAGAGACAAAAGTTTGGAAATTCAATGTTACGGTTATCCCCCTGCCACCCCACCCCAACCCCCCATCCTACACACACCAACAGACAGACATTTGGGGTGTGGTATGAAACCATCAGGCCAACTCTCACCCCATTCCATGTGTAAACAAGTTGACATGCTACAGTATAGGAGAATGGGGTGAGAGTTGGACTGATGACCCCATGGCACACGTGATGTCTGTGCCATGTGTGGGATGTGGGGGTGGGGTGAGTGTGACAATGCTACAATTTCCAAAACTTTGTCACTGTGTCATCAACCCTAAATGATGCATTAACAACATTTTTTTGCAATGAAATTTTGAAAAAGTGTAATGTAACTAGTAAATGGTATGTGTTGGCACTGCGGGCACCTCAATATTATCCTATGGGAAATTTCTCAAATTTCTCAACTTTGGAACACTGTAACTATGGGCCTATTGAATGTTTTGGGACCAAACCACCAAAAGGCACATCTGTAGGACCAGGGCTTGCCACCCTACAAATTTCAGCCTAGAAGCACAATCCACCTTGCCACAATGAAGTGACAAAGAAAAGAACACATGGGAAAATGTGTTCACGCAGTGTTTTCACGATAACTTTAATGTGTTCGCGATACTCCTATCTCTATAATAGGAATGTTGTCGTGCACAGAAAAATGTTACCGAGGTTCCTTTTTTTAATTGCAATCATTGCTGCGACAACAAAAAATTTTGTTGCAACAATAAAATGGCAGAATGGTGGTAAAACTTTGAAAAACATAGTTCCAGATCACCTGCTGAAAAACTAATGCCAGGGTCATGTTCCTAGGGGCCCAATTAGGTAAACACAACTGTTGGTGTTTACCAAAGGGCATGATTTATTAATTTTTTTTAATCCTCTCCTAACCTGCCCTCCTTTGGGCCGCTCATACCACTTATGCCCCAGATGCAGAGTCTGCCCCTAGAGTGTCCTGGCAACTCCTACCTTCCTCCACCTCAACGGAGCACCTGCACAGCTGGGTCTGTTCATGGATCTATGGCTGGATGGCTTGGAGTGGTCATCATCTAGGACTGCTGAGGGTTGTTTTCTGTTTTTCTTGTGGTCCCCTTCCATCCCCCTGAGGATGCTGGCTCGGGCAGGTTACGTACTTTCAAATTACACCTGCCAAGTGCCTAACAGTGTCCCCCCTCCCCGACTCCAGCACCCTAGGAGCCGCCAATGCCCAAAAAGTCGGTGCTCCCAATGACCCTCAAGGACATTGGGTGCTTGAAGCACCCCTGGTAACCCACCCTGAAGGAGGAGAGCTTCTGTTGGGTTACTCAATCCTCCTTTCCCAGCCAACCCCCAGCGACCCGAGTCCATGCCCGAACCCGGGTTGTCAGCGTGGTGCGAGGTGTGACGTTCAGCGTCTCAACCCTCAGTGCCACCGGGCCGGCAAGGGCATTATTTTTTGAGTTACAATGTTTTTTGTCTCTCGCTAACTGAAAACAAGATGGTGGCAGCACAAATACAAATTCAGGGAGCACAACAACAAAATTGTGATTGCGAAAGTTTGCACATTGCACATATAAATTTTCCTATAGGTTACAACCGGACATGAAAAACTTGCATAACTTTTGAACGGGTTAATATTTTTTCACCAAATCTTCAAAAGGCACCAGCTTATCCCAGGCCACATATAGACAGGCACATTTGAATCCACTCAGATGCATTCTTCAGTCCATTATGCCCAACTGAAAAAAAGCGCAAAAGTTGGTAAGCTTCACTTTTTGGATGCTCTATGGTTCTGCAACTGTACATCCAACCAGAATGCAATTTTCCAGATCCAGAGATCTATGGTCAGAGGCCGCACTTGCAAAAGTTCAGGCAAATCAGACAAATGGTTGCAAAGTTATTAAAGTGCAAACTTTGGGGTTTAACATGGAAGTGGTCATGCAACCATAACTATACTGGCCCCACTGGGCCAGTAATATATGTGTGTGTTTTTATCCTCATGGATGTCTGGGGTGGCTGCTCAGTCCTGTCCTGCCTCCACCCTCTTGCACCTGTCTCTCCCGGGACTTACCTCAATTCTGATCACTCTCAGATCCCCCCCCCATGGTGGGGTCAGGGAGGGGAGGGCCATCCCACCCAAGGTACATATCCAGATGGACTGGGGCAGCACAAAGCTGAGTGGGCATGGCTTCATGAAGTCCCAGCTCCATTTTCACACTTTTTTCTCCCACATTCCCCTGTGGCTGATGTGATGCCTCCATATGGAGGCACACACACTTCACCAGACCACAGTCCTTCCTTCTATGCTGCTATAGCCTGCATTACCATCAGCCATCCAGCTGATGGCAGTCTTAGGCCAGGCAAGTAAGTCCTCCCCCTAGGAGAGAAGAGCAGTCCTCCAGCACTCGATCCTTTCCCCCACTGTCCAACCCCCAGCAACCCAAGTCCATTTCCAAACCAAGACCACCAGCATGGAGTGAGGTGTGATGTCCAGTGCCTCAACCTTCAGCACCAATGGGCCGGCCTGCCCATCAATATTTTTGGTGACCAGAAGCACCCTGCTTTTATAATATTGGCTAATTCATTTGGCAACTATTTAAGCCCTGTTCTGAAAAGATTCTTTTGCCCTCTGTACAAACCAGAGGCAGACCCATTCAACCCTTAGTTAACTGTGGCTCAGAGCTCAGTGCTTATGTTACATACTGTAGCTGGATGATGTAGGCTGTGCTTGGATACAGAGGCCAGACCAGGAAGTAGGACAATGCTTGCAAGGTACTAGTAGTATGAAATGATTTGTGCTTAGGTACTTTAGCATAGACATGAACAAGTCAGTGATGATAGTACATATGAACTGGATAGTACATGCAAGGTACTTAGATGCTTGAACTGATGTGTTACTTGTTATAATTTGGTAGTTGTTTGGCCTTTCTCTGTATCCCACCATAGGAAAGATGCTTAGTCCAGTATTATGAGATCCCCAAAAAATAATGATATCATACTATTGTTCTGTATCTGACTGTTAGAAGGAGTCGAGTAGGATGACACCCCCAAGAGAAATGAGTAGCAGTATGATCACCTCCTCCAACTTAGAGAGTGTGAGCAGTAGCATGCAGGATAGAAAAAAAACCCTTGGGGAGGAACCTCTGAGGATCCATGGCTACTGACCTGCCCGTCCTTCTGGGCATACTAAAGGAGAGTAATCCTAATTAACAATTTTTATTTAATCGGCTAATCCAAAATCCAAAGTTGTAGATTCTGATCCAGAGAAGCAAAAGCTGAAGAAGTACAGAATATTCCAGTTGGTGAACGTAGCAGCATCCTTCTAGCAAATCCTAATCCAAGAATCCATGTCCAGAGCAGAATGGTGGGAGGCTGGAATCCATGGTCGATAATGATGATTCGAAGCATTGACGTTACATTGGTTAAATGTTCCAGTGGTGAGGATGGCTACTGCAAGGAGAACCAGTAACCAAAAGGCTAACTGTCCATGTCCATAGTAAGAGGAAGGTAATTTGTATTCCTCTTGGCAAGCTTTGGAAACTAAGGCCTTGGTAATGAAGCAGGAGAACTGGGCACATGCTGCGTGATCTGGAGAGGGCAGAGCAGTAGGAATCTCTGATCTGGAGTGGAGGCAAGTAAGTGAATTAGGTATAGATCTTATAGCAAATGGTAGACATAAGTTAAATGTGCCTCCAGATCCCAATGGGCAAAGTAGGTTGTAGAATAAGGGAATCGGTCTTGATGAAACTCTAGGCCCTGTAAGGGCGTAGCAGGTGATATGAGCAATAGTGTATGTAAGTGGACCTGTACATAGGTCAGCATAGTAGTAAGTAAAGCTGCATGCTGCAGACTTAGTAGCAGAGTAGTATTGCATAGGTTATGTACGGTATACAGCGAGGTGTAGGAAGGAATGGTAATAGCACAGGAATCGAAGAGCTTAATCTGGTGATCCACTAGTTGCATAGTGATGAAGATAGCCACGGTCCAAAGGCCAGAATGGTAAGAAACTAGCATTAACTTATGAAAATAGTCTTACAAGTCTTGAATAGTCGAGCTTATTAGTCATAAATGATGATAACTGGAGGGTCCAAGTCGAATGAAGTAGTGTTGTCACAGGGTCCAAGAAACCTTAGAGTATGAACCATGAGATTGAAAGTCTTCTGGATAAGCTCAACTACATGTCCCGGTAGGAGTGTATTGGAAGTAATCAAATGATTGAAGCAGCAAGGCAGAAGCATTCAAAGAACAGTTGACATACGGCTAAATAATTCCTGGACGTGAGTCCATAGTAGAAAGGAGCTCCTAAGGCTGGCAGACATGGTGGCATACAAATGTACAGTAATATAAGTGAACTTCCAGGCCCCAAAGTTTGGGCAAGGCAGGTGTAGAGTAGAAGTAGATGAACCTCCAGGCCCGATGGTCGAAGCAGGCTATAGAAGCAGGCGAGTATAGTGTGGTAATATAAGATCAAGGGACCTCCAGGCCCATAGGGGCGCAGGTCTTCGAAGTGATGCAGAGAACCTCCAGCCCCCTCGGCGCCAGGCAGGTCATACAGCAGTGGTAGATAAGTAATAGTAATGTCGAACTGCATGCAGTGCGGAAATAGCATTGAAATAGTAAGGAATAAATGTAAATGGTATTATAATGGTAGCATATCCTGAGTCAGTTTGGTGCAGAGTAGAACTGTAGTTTAAGGCAGACTTATGAGAGCAGTGAAAGGTGCTGTAGACTGTCATATCCTGAAGATCGAGGATGGTAAGATTGTAGTGTAGAGACCTGGCAGATGAGTTGGCAACTCGAAGAGAGGTAATAAGCATCCTGAAACTGTGGTAGATTGATGTCTTAGGCATCAGTCAAACTAAGGAAGACAGTATGGAATAAAGGTCAACAGGGAGTTCTGACGGAGACAGTAGTAGTAACTCGGGGAAGGGAGTTGAAGTAGCATAGCGAGGAGCATCCAAGAGAATTGAGGAGTATATCTTGATGTACTCCAGAAATAATCCAATGGAAGGCGGAAGCATGATTTGGAGATAGGTTCGACTGAATAAAGCAGCTCTGTAGGAAGCATCCATGGGAATGAAAGGGAGCTAAGCCCGAGAAAAGGAAGTGCTGCTAGACCACGTGTAGGTCAGCCGATGGACCATAGTAGGTACATTGACTGCTTATGTCAGCCTGTTAGTAAATAAATATAGTAGCTAAGCACAAGAAGGCTAGCATGTAGCTGGACCATGTGAGGTCATCTGGTAAGGTAAGTAAAGAGTGGCAGCCAGCTCCACGTAAGCAAGCATGCACAGCTGGACCACACATAGGTCAGCTGGTGAGGTAAGTAAAGAGATGTAATGAAGCCCCATAAAGGCAAGCCAGTATGGCTGGACCACACGTAGGTCAGCCGGAAAGTGAGGAAGGAGCAAATGAAGTGAAGTAGCAAGGCAAGCATCCAGGTATAGTGATGTAAATCCAAAAACATAATCCGACAGGAAATCCATAATTGAGCACAGATGATCCTGGACAGATGCAAAAGTGTGAACAGGCAAGTTGAGCTACAGCGTTCTGAGCTCGAGCAGCAGGAATGAAGACAAGACATCATGGAGTGTGTCCAAACTCGATAGAGAAACTCAGATGATGATCCACGAGATGAGTCGGAGCAGGCTCTGTGAGCAATGATGGGGTACATGGCTTAAGTGCATAGCCGGAAACCAGATGCAGAAACCAAGGAAGCAGGAAGGCTCGAATGCTGGTAGGATGAGTGGCTGAACCCCATATAGGTCAGCTGAAGGAAGGGGTAGACAGCGACTGCTAGGCCCCACGAAGACTAGCATAACCGCAGACCCACAAGCAGGGTAACATTAGAGAATGAACATTTGCCAGGCAGTAGTAAACTGCTAGGAGACCCAGGAAAGGCATAGCTGGCCAGAAGGTGGCAGTATAGATACTGAAGAGGGAAGGGAGCCAACACTGTAGAAATGTCGAGGAATCCAGGAACGTCCTGTAGGAAGCAGAATAGCCTGAGAAAGCTGAAGATGTGTCATAGGAGTAACAAAGTCCAGGTTAACAGTTGACCATAAAAGCCGTCTAGTCTGCCAACTCAAAGTTTCTACAGTTGAGGGAATAGTACTGATGCAATAGAGGTCTAGGGAAGCTACAGTGCACCCTAAAGCATGGCAAATAAGTGATATGAAAGGAGTAAGCAAGTCAAACAGCAATGCATCCCAGTCAATAAGGCTCAGCCCTTGCAAAAGTCAGCAGTCAATAATAAATGCCCCAGCATAATAGCAAAATAGGCATACAGCTATGGAGCTGCATGAGGATCACTGGGACCTCCCCTCTCCCCAAGTGCTCAAGCAATTCTTAAGCCATAGTTGGGAAATGGCAGTCCTACAGCAGAATGAGGACCCATAAGAAAGGTAAAGGGCCCCTGCAGCATTGAGTGCCGGCCAGTACTCTGAATATATTCCAATTAGTGCTGGAGGAGGTATTCGAACCAGGGGCCGTGAGCTAGTTAAATTGCCCGAGTAGCAAAGGCACATACCAGATAATCGGAGTGGTCATTGAAAGTGTAGCCAAAGCAGCAGAAAAGGTCATGGTGGCTGGTCTGTCCATTGAGGTAGTACGAACCAGCGGTATCGATAGTGGCAGGAACCCCAATGAGAATGCACAAAGCGGTAATTGGCATTTGGAGATTCAACAGCATCAGGTAAAGGAGCAGCAGTTGGAGGAAACCAGCTCACCGGTGGAAAAGGCTCTGGATAGACGTTGGTCAGGCAGGCTGAAGACGCACAAACTACTGTGGGCATGGAGTGGCGGCTGCTCAAGAAAAGAAAAGTAGGAAGAGAAAACAAATGAGCAAGCAATATGGCAAGAGCCTAGCAGAGACCACTGAACATGGTCCGGAGAGGGAAGAGGGAAGGAGGGAATCCCCCCCAAAGCAAAGTAAGACAAACAAATGAGGAGGGTTGTGCAGGGGCGGCAGAAAACAACAAGCAACAAACGAGTGGGAAACGGGGGGGGGGGCACAGGCAGACAGAATAAGGGAAGAGCAGCCGAGCACCAGCATAACCACACAGTGAGTGCGACTAGCTCTAAGCAGGGCGGTGGTCAGCCTGCTGGCTGAAATAGGATACGGGGAGGAGCTCTTCCCACACTTAAAACAAATGAAGGGCGCATGCCCGTGGTTATCAAACAATTTAAGCAATTTACCATAACAATTGATTTTTGCTTTAACAAACTCAACATCTTGTAATGAAAAACTTTTCTTATAATGCATTTTCAAATGGGTCACTTACACTTGCTTTTCTCTCATGTTCTTCAATCAAATGGAATAACTGCTCAGTTTCCTTTTATAGATAGAAAGGCCCAGTTGTATTTATATTAGCAGAATCTGCAAACCCTTAAAATTAGGTGAGTTACAATTTCAGTCCTTTCTGGTGTTCAGATAGTTAATTGCTTTGCATAACATATACTTTTTTCACTCCTGTTCTGAAAAAATTATGATCTTGTGATGCTTTGTAAATTTTACAGTATGGAACTGTACATTATGATATGCAAAATTAGTTATGCAAATTGATTCTTGACTCTGTTCATCATGGTCCGTTAAAGGTTTAGCAGCTTCATGAACTTACTGTTGATGAACAGTTCTTGAACTTAGTTCATGAACAGAGTTAAAGAATGATTGGGGAACTCTGATGGATGTTCTCGAGTCATTCATGAATGTTCATCAAAGTTCAAAAGTTAACTTCATTCACCTACAGAGAGTGAATATTGCACAGAGAGACAGGGGAATGGTTTACCTGGTAGCAGTTAAAGACATCTGTCAGCTTTGTTGGTGTGCTTTCCCCTGGTCTAGCAAAGGTCAATAATCTCTTGTGTTGGCTCCCTCCTGGAAGCAAGCAATTCTGGTAATTCTCTCACTAGTTTCAGCCCCAGTATTTATGTGGCCAAACTCCTTAATTTTGTCCGCACTACAGCAGATTCCCAGTTCTTCCATGGCAACAGCAAAATAACCAAGGGAATGGTGTCTTCCAGCTGGGTCCTGTTACTTAAAACTAGTTTCACCAGCAGAAGAGGGGTAATGACACCATCCCAGCCCCCAGATATAGCAGATTTGGATCCTTGCAGTGAGTGAGGCAGTGGTTTATTTATACACTCCTGACTGTCCATTTCTTAGAAAGGAAAGTTTATTTTTTCCTTTTCTTATAGTAAATAACTAACAGTGTTGGTTGGTGCAAATGAGCAGCTGAAGCACATGGGAGGGTGGGAAGCTCCTGGTACCAGAGGGTGGCCTATAGGGCAGGAACAAGACTACTCTTTAAGTGGGTGATCAAGGAGTTAGATCAGGGTGGAGCAGTGGATGTGGCCTACCAATGATTTTATTAAGGCTTTAAACACCATTCCACTTAGGAGACTAGAAAGCAAGCTGTGTAGCTTCAGAGTGGCTCCAAAGGTGGTAAACTGGGTAATGAGTTGATTATGGGATCAGTAACAGAGGGTGGTGGCAAATGAATTTCACTCCAAGGAAGGGAGGGTGACATGCGGGGTGCCTCAGGGATCAGTGCTGGGACCGGTCCTCTTTAATGTCTTTATAAGTGACATTGCAGAGTAGCTGGAAGGGACAGTCTTCCTCTTTGTGGATGGCACCAAAATCTGCAATAGAGTGGAGATTCCAGGGGGCTGGAAAGGATAAGCAGCGATCTGAGAAAACTTGAGGAGTGGTCAAAGGTATGGCAGCTGGGTTTCAACACAAAAGTGCAAAGTAATGCACTTACAAAATGGAAGGAGTGGTACAAACGACCACCAAGCAGGAAAGAGACCTGGGGCCCAGGGGTAATCATATCAGATGACCTAAAAGTGACCAGACAGTGCCACAAAACAGTTGGGAGGGCTAGTGGGATAGTGGGGTGCATAAGGAGGGGTATCACCAGCAGAAAGAGGGAGGTAGTATTGCCTCTGTATGGCTTGCTAGTAAGATCCCACCTAGAGTACCATGTCCAGTTCTGCAGACCACATCTCCAGAAGGACATAAACAGTGTGGAGGCGATCCAGAGGAGGCAGCTAAGATGGCGCAGGGTCTGCATCAGAAGCCCTATGAGGAAAGACTTAAGGACCTATATATGCACACCCTGGAAGAGAGGAGGGAGAGAGAGGATATATGATAGAGACCTTTAAATACATCATGAGGCTAAATAAGGTACAAGAGGGAAGTATTTTTCAGATAAAAAAAAGTGCTCAAGGACAAGGGGGCATGATAAGAAGCTGGAGGAGGTAGACGAAGGAGAGAAGTGAGGATGTACTTCTTCACAGAAAGTGGTGGATACCTGGAACAGTCTTCCAGCAAAGCTGGGTGGGGGCAAAACAGTGTTTAAGAATGCATGGGATAGGCATAAAGGAATTTTAGGGCAAGGGAAGGTGGGTGGGCAGAGGGGCTAGAGATCAGGTAGGATCTGTGGTGATACTATAGGCAGGGAAAAATGGGCAGACAAGGTGGGCCAAGGGCCTACGGGGTCCCTTTATCACTCTCTCTACATCGTACAACAAGACCACACAACAGGAACAGCACGGTAGGGAAGAGCGAGAGGGTGCAAAACCATGAAAGGATGTATGCGTGGCAGTGCACCCTCTCACTCTTCCCAGTACAGGATAAGAATCCTGTTGGGACGTGGGTCCACCGAGCAACTGCCGTGGCTCGATGGCATGAGTCACTGGCAGCAAGGGAGGAAGGCAGTGCGTATGGGACCGGTTTTGATTCCTGGTCCCATATGCATGGGATTTTTTTTTATTTTTCGCACTTTGTGAGATTTAACTGTGAACCCCCTGGGTTAGTTATTTTAGTAGGGAGGGTTGGGAAGTGCAGCCCCAGAAAAAAAGGATTATGCCACTGGCAATATATTGCGCTGTATTAGCAGCACGGTAATTGCTGTGGCATAATGTCTTGCGACATTATGACCCCGTGCGGGCCAAGGGGTAATTATCTGCTAGGCAAATTCTATGTTTCTATGAGAAGTTCCATTGGAGCATTGAGGGTCCCCCATAGAAAGGACCGCCTGTAGGAGAGATTAGTTAAGGCTCCACTAGGGAGTAGGCTTTTGGGGGGTAGGTTACACCATGGCCCCAGGACTATCCTTAAGGTAGAATTAAAGAAAGCTCCATAGGAGCTTGGATACAGTGGGTCAGGGCAATGAGAGCTCCAAAGGAGCTGATACAGGGTGAAAGTTTATACAACTCACCTGCTGAGTATTTATGAGCCTGCCTGTTTGAAGTGCATTTAAAGGGACAGTGCATTTGTGTTATCAGACTGCCTATCTTAACTACCTTTAAAGTGACAGTGCACCTGTTTGATGAGACTGCCTGTTGGGAACTATGAAAAGCCTGCTTAACATTTTGATGCCCTCTGACTGAGCTTGTGTGATGCCCCCAAAGAGATTGCTTATTCATGTGGTACCCCCAAAGACACTGACCAATGTTTTGGTGTCCCTCAAATCATATTGCCCACCTAAGTGGTGCCCCTGCTCAAACTGCCTGCTAACTGTGTGTATCTTGTAGACTGCTTCTTGTTTTGGTGTTCCTTTATGACTACATACCTGAGAGATAGACTGTGTGTTTGGGCTGTACTGCATTTGAATGGTCTTTTTTCCTTTTCTGCCATCATTGAGACTGCCTAACTACACAATTGCTATACACTCACATTTCTACTATTAATTTGTCTGGTGCTTCATTACAATTACACTAAGTCTGCCTCATCAGAAACTGCCTATCCTGTACTGCCCTTAAGAATTGCCAGTGTGCTAAACCTTATTCAGATTGTCTCTTCATCAAACCAAGCTAGAACTAGGGTATGAGACAGGTTAAGCCCCAAATCTTAATTTCAACTCTGACTGGAAATTAGGAAGTGTAAGAGCCACCCCAGCTCATCAGAGTACATTGGAGTGGGGAGTTTATTTTAAAGGACCACCATCCTAGGACCACTTCTTTAGGAGCTCTGTTTTAGGACCTGCTCTTGCAGACCAGCATTTCAGGACCAGTTCTTCAGGACAACTATTCCAGGACCAGTTTTTCCAGGGCCAGCTCTTCAAAACCAGTTTTCTCAGACCAGCTCTTTAGGACCAGCTCATCCATCAGTCTTACAACAAAGTATATTCTCTGTCCCAGTGACCTGTTTGAGTCTCACAGCCAAAGATTCTGCTAATGTTGCAATAAAATGCCTTCTATGTCATGGTGACCTATGGAGGCCCATAGCTGAAGATTCTGTTAGTGTTGCAACAAAATGCATTCTCTCTCCTGGTGGCCTGTTTGAGGCCTAGAGCCGAAGAATCAGTCCCCGCTGCAACCAGAGTTTATCTGCCCTGATGGCCTATTTGAGCCCTTAGCTGAAGAATGAATCCCCATCACAACCAGTGTTTATTAGTCCCAACAGAAAAGATGAAGCCAGCATTTCCAGGAGGTTAGGTAGTGTAACAAGGAGGTGGATTGCCCCAAGTGCTCACAATGGAGCCTATACTTAAATGGTTGTATTAGTGCGCACCACTGTGAATCATATACGTAGAGCAGCCCTAGTCAGAATGCTGCACAGCGGTGTCCTGTGGACCCCCAGTGGTGTTCATGGAAGGGTTGCACACCCCTTGTGCTCATGATCCCCCAGCTGATCATGCAATGACACACCCTGGGTGGTCCAGGGGTGTGTCTGTGGGTGTGCCTGTGCTTCACCCCATTCACAATGGTGAGGAGTGCTAGGGGGTGCAAAATATGGTAGTAGGGACCCTGCTGTATATTTTGTGTGCCCCCCCAGGTTACAGGATGGTGAAGCCCCAGCCTGTCATGCTACCCCAGCCCTCTTGACTGACAGCTGGGCACTTGCCCATAAACATTAATTTCTTTTATCCCACACCTTCCCAGAATCCCCTGATCACACAGAGCAGGGGATCCAGTATGGGATCCAACTAATACACAAAGGCAGTGTGGCCCACTCAGCACCTGCAATAAAAAATAACACTAACTGGGGGAAGGGGGATCAGTCTGCAAACAACCTCAGGCAAAATCAGTACAGGAATGGAAATGAATGACCAGCTCACTGGTATATAATTTTATAGATTTTATTCTCAAAACATACAGTATGTGAAATGTTGAGTATAAAATCTCTAAAACTTTATACCAGTGAGTGGATCCACTATGGGACCCAGGAAGGGCATCTGACTGGATGTCCACCTGCCTGAGTCTTTCGTTCACCCCCCTCCATGATCACGTGCATTGGGGAAGGGGCCACGGACAGGCGGTCTATGGGTGCATGCACTTGTGCATACAGCGCCTGTCTATGGGTGCATAGCTACGTGGGCCAGATACACATGATAAGCCCCGGCAGGAACAAAATCTGCACTCTGGAGTCCAATAATACATGAATGCTACTGAATTACTACATGTTTACCTGAGGACTTATCTAGCCCAGTGCATCGACCACTGCTGGTCTTTGTCAGGGTGTTGACTCTTTGAGGCACCTTTGTGCTATAGAATCAGTTTTTCTCTGTTGCAACAAGTGTCCAGTTCTGTCCTGGTGAACTGTTCAGGTTTCATCCCACCAACAAATCCACTAAGGGCTCTGACTTTTACTCTAAAGTGGATTGGAGTAACTTTCGTGAAGTGCTGTGTATAAAGTAATAATTACTTACATGTTTACAGTTCAAGTTACAACTAGTTGACCAACTGGCAACATTACCATCCAGTGGTAAGAGACGCAGCTGGTTAAGGTCATTAGGCACATTGTAGTGATAAGTAAACTGCTATTTTATTTATTCATTCATTCATCTGGTTATTTATTGTTGTGTTTAAATCATACTGACTCCTGCTTCTGTGACTATTGCCCATCTAGTTAATACGTTATTGCCATTTTAATGCTGAGTACAACTCTTGCCTCTCATTGTAAAGCAATAAAATAAGCCCCTCTCTTGGAACCTTACATACACCTTGTCATAAAACTTGCTTGAGGGGTTATGGGTGTGTCATGGTGACAGCACAGGACCTGGCAGCAACAGAATTTAGCAAGTGGGTGCTGGCGCACTAGGGAGTTTGTGATCCATCAGCAATGACACAATACTTAATCAATGCCAACAGTCAGTGCTCCTACACCACTGCCTACAGGTTTTACAGCTGGGAAAGATTGAGACTGGAATAGCTGTGAGCCCCCCCTCAGCCAGTGCTTTTACACCATTGCCTAGTGACAGGCTTGGAGTAGAGCAGCAGTGAGCTCTGTCACAGCTAGAGCTCCTAAACCATTACCCATAGTGATTCCTGGTAGCAGAGGCTAGGACTGGAGTAGCTATGAGCCAGAATAAGTGATCACACATCATAGTCTATAGTTGGTTCTACTGGGATGGCATGGCACTAAATTAGCTCTGAGCTTCCCCACAACCAGTGCTGCTACACTGTTTTCTTCAGTGATTCTTGCTGGGAGGGGCTGGGATTGAGTTAGATGTGAGCTCCCCCAAAGCCAATACTCATACACTATTGCATACAGTGATTCCTACTGCTAGAAGCTGAGACTGGAGTAGCTGCGAGTTTTCCCAATCAGTGATACTATGCAGTTGTCTACAGTGTCTCCTACTGGGACAGTTTGGGACGGGATTAGTTCTGAGCTCCCCAACAGGCTTTGCTCTTTCACCATTAACAGCAGTTACTCCTGGTAGGGGAAGGTGGGACTCTAGTAGCTGTAAGCTCCCCCTTAGTTAGCACCATTCCATTGTCTACATTAACTCTGCCTGGGGAAGTTGGTAGAGGAGTAACTGTGAGCTGCAATCCTGTAGTTGTGAGGTCCACCACAGACAACACCCCCTCACCATTACCTGTAATGTCCTGCTGGGAGAGGCTGGCACAAGAATAGCTGCGTACTTCCTTACACACAGAGCTCCTAAGCCATTGCCTACTGTGTCTCCTGCTGGGAAAGGCTGAGACTAGAGGAGCTGCGATCTCCCCCACAGCCAGTGCTGTTATACTGTTGCATAGGGAGAAGCTGGGACTGGAGTAGCAATGAGCTTCCTCTTAGGCAGTGCTTTTTCATAATTTTACACAGTGGTTCCTGGTAAGAGAGACTGGGACTGGAGTACTGTAGCTGTGAGCTACCTGCCAGTCAGTGCTCCTAGACAATGCACATAGTGCCTCCTGCTGGGAAATTCTGGAACTGGGGTAGCTATGAACTACCCCACAGCAATTGTAATTGCATTTAATACCCTTCCTTCCCTCCCAATCCCAGACCATTTTAAATGCGATTTCTGGGCAGAGAAAAGCTCTAGTTGTTTGAACCTATGACGAGACTGAGGCATGAGGGGAAATGGTTTTTACATCTGTCAAGGATGTTACTCTATTTTGAAGTGGCACAGAAGAGTGATTTGATTAGTTCCTGGTGTCTGGCTTTATGGAGAGATTTACTGTGGAGAGCAGCTTCTGCTGGAAATTGATTGTAGAGGGAATGTCTGATTTCTGTGTAAGGAAGTGAAGTTGGGTAATAAATCAGGAGGATAAGAAATGGAGATCGGGGTTGAACACAGGCTATTAACTCTGTGGAGTCCTTTGATAACCTGTTTTAAATCCCCCTGAGAACCTGAATCTCATCTCAAACACTGGCAGCCCTGACTCTTCATTTCAGATTTTAAAGCAGTACAGCTTGTATTAGTGCTTCATTTTTAAACAGCCGTCATTGCTTAGTGACATGCTGGTGGCTCAGTGTGCACTTGTCTGCACAGCACACTCTGATCAGCACAGCAGATTCCAGCCAGCAGAGCACTTTCTGGCAAGCACAACATGATCTGGTCAGCACAGCACAGGTCAGCACAGCATTACCTGCTCATCACACAATTCTCCGGTCAGCGTAACACACTTCAGTCAGCAGAGTAGTCCCTACTTTATTAAATGTAACCTGACAGTTTCATTATAGAAACACTAACAGTCTGTAGTTTTACCACGTTGGAGCCTTAACCCGTCAGATCTTAGACAGTAAACAAGGTCAGGCCCAGTCTATTGTCAGATGAGAGATTTCCAACAAACACCAGGTATTGCTCTGCAGGGGGCATGTCCACCTGGTTATAAACAACCATACCAATGCTGCTCTGCAGGGGGCATGCCCACCTGGTTATAAACAACCATACCGATGCCCCATCATGATATTAGGGGGAAACAGCTGTTGTGAGATGCCATCTTTTGGACAAAATGTTTAACCGTGACCCTGTCTTCCTGTAATGGTGGCTGTTCAGGTGGATGCTTGGAGGTAGTTACCCTTTGTTATAAAATTTAAAATGTTTAATAAACATCTTGATGGAAAAAAATATCCCATGACACCACTCAAAATGAGTTGAAGAATTTTCCTTGGTATCCTTGGAAAATGTTCCCCATTCACACAAACCTCCAACAGATTAACCTGATTGAGTATCAATCAATACTTTTTGTAACCCAACCCATCCATTCTTATCAATCTCTCAGCATTAAAATGCAGCGCACTGGCTGTCAAAATGTAGAACAAATATCCAGAATGTGTAGCAATTTCTTATTTTAAAGAAAAATAAGTTTAAGTATAGTAGACCTAATATGTTTAGTTTTAAGGAATGTTTCTATCAAATTTATGTGACCCCGGGTCACTGTGTCTGGGTCCACAACCCTGCCTGGTGACTGTACAGGGAAACCTGATTTAGGGTGTTGGGTTGATTCTTTCTCCTATGATGCAATGGTTCATCTCAGAACAAATAGAAAATAGCATGGTGCCTCCACCCAATAAGTGGGACAGATGTTGTGTGCAGTACCACAACCTGAGATCCAGTACCTACCCACCTCCATGCACTGGACTGGGCCAGACCCTGGGGATCAATAGGACAGTTGTTACCTTCACTTATAAACACTTCAATCAGGTTATACACACTGGGCACACACACAGAAGTAAATTCAACAAATTTACAGTGCTTTTTTTAAGAACACAGGCCTGGAAGCTGGAGAGAAAGAGGAGGCTGTTCGATTGCAAGTCACCTTGCACACTCGTACCCTGTAGCAATGCTTCTAGGTGCCACTGTACTGTGGGTCACTATAGCATCTCGGATCCTACACAGGCTATGAAGTACCCACCCAATCAAGGTGCACAAAATGATGAATTATGCTATATAGGGTGCAATAAACTCTTCAGCTGGTACCAGTAATGACACTATAATTCCAAGTATGACACAGAAACCAATTACTCTGGGTACCTAGTAATTACATTAAAGTCCTGGTGCATGCCTAGTAACAATGTTGTCAGGGTTCTTTCAGTGATGCACTTGATGACAATTTATCAAGCTTATAATTTAAGACCCCTAACGGCCATAGCACTTGAACTCCAAACAGAAAATGTTTGAAAACAAACTTGTAATCCAAATAAGGTAATTGTATTCCAAATTGGAAAACTACAAAAGACCCCAGCCAGCAATGCCAGCACTCACGTGACCCAAGGATACAGCAGCTCAGTCAAGGTGGGGAACAGCACACAGCAGCAGGTCAGGCAGCAGTCAGGAACAGGCCCCAGTGGCCTGGGGATGAAGCACTTTAGATTTCCTCAGATGTTTTGCAGCAGCACAGCCCTTCTGGCTTGCATCTCTCATGACACAGCCCTTCTGACTCAGCTGTTAGTCACTGGAGCACTACATATCAGCTTACCAGTTCCCAAGGAGCCCAGACCCCTAACAGCAATCCCTGTGGTGCAACTCCTCTCCGGATTGAGAGTAGGCACATACTCAGGGCATGCACCCCATGGCTCCCTGTTTCCCAATCCACCCCACTAACTAAGGGCTAGCAGGCCCCTTACCTGGCTCCAAAGTATCCTGGATAGGGTGCAGGTCTCTGTCTCTGCTTTATACAGCTCAGAAGCTTCAGTCTGCAGCAATGCCTCTTAGCACAGGCTCTCAGTGGGTCCTTTCAACAGGTGCCTGCATTGTACAGTTTCACAGCTTACACTATACAGGTGCTTTTCTCTGGCACAGTCTCCAAACAGTGTAAACCCAGGATAAGGCTGGCAATGAGACTGCAGGATGAACTCTGGTGAGAGCTTGTAAGATTATTGGCCTGGCTAGGCCTCTCACTTAGTCTCACCAGCAGCAGGTCTAAGCACCTCAGTGTCTTTCTCAGACTGCCCCGAGCTCCTCATGAGCCCAGAAACTTCTTTCCATCAATTCAGTCTGTAACTGGCTGAACGGGGCTGTCACTCTTTCCCTCTTCTCTGCTCAGCTTCCTGACTGGCCCTTTTAGCCCAACAGTACTGTGGGGAGGGTCTGATTGTATCATTCCCCTGCAACCCTCATCTCCTGTTGCTAGGCCTTTCTAGCCCTCTGATTTGTCAGTTGACTGGGTTAGAGTGCAGCAAGATGGTTGCACCATTGTGCTGATGGAGCCTGGTGTTCCATATATATTTATTTTTTATTTATTCTGTTGCCCCTTTTGTATGCTGCCCCCCCCCCCTTGTCTGTTGAAGACCCTCTGGGCTGTTATCTGGTCCATCCTGTGCAGTTATTCAGTGGTGGGTCTTCAAATCGTGACCAGGGTCGGTGAGCAGGGAGTACTTGGGAGTAGCCCCTTATCTCCACATGCTTCTGCTCCATCAGTGGCAGTCAAAGTGTGATGCATGGTGCACTGAGTCCTCAAAATAGAGGAGAGAATTCAGTGTCTCTCACAGTCCCTATTGCCAGTATCAGGGGACTGGCATTAAAGAAATGTGGTCACTAAGAAGAAGGGCACATGAGGTGCCAACAACATCCATGCTACTGCGCTCTTTCTCCCACCATTGCATATGTGGTTGAATGAGAGGGAGCTGGCAGCATGAATTGTAGAGCTCCAGGGACCTTGGGAGGGTGGTGGCAGCTGTCAGATAAGCCCCCTTCCGAGGAGGGGGTTACATTAGTTTAATGTTTTTAATATTTTGTGAGTCCATGATAGCTTCAACATTATGAGGGACATCAATAAATCTTTGCAGAGCAAAGGTAAATTTTAGTGTTAAATATATAGCACAATGTAAAATGCATAGCAGTTGAGAGGTATGTCCCTTCTCCATCCCCACCCTGAATAAGGGTGAAAACAAGAACATATTTCCAAGCCCTCCTTTCCAGGTTAACAAAAACAACAAAAAGTACTGTAAAGGGACTTTTTTTGAGAATCAGCTAGATTATGGTCAAGCTCTATATAGTAAGACTGAAGAAGGGGGAAGGGAGGGTGAAGGAAGATAAAAGTAAAGCAGAAATACTGAATAGATGTTTACTCACCTGGTAAAGCTGATTATAGGAGCACCTTTTACAGCAGTCTGAAGTCTTCATTAGTAGGTTATAGAGGCACTCTCTGGTAGGCTGATGCACTAACTGAAACTCTGAATCCGATCCTGACTCCACCCCTTCCTGTTGGATCTTCCTCAGAATGTAACTTCCCAAGCTGCTGTTCCTGAAAAAATCTTTTTAATCAACTTGCAAGAGAGAAATAAAGGAATCAAAACATGGATAATTCAATAATAGTAACGGAGACAAGGTAACCTCAGAGTCAATGGGCTTTATTAGAAAACTCAGGCTTAACTTCTTGTGCCCAATACTGTAAATAACTCTATTAATAATAAGAACAAAATCCAGAGCTACAAGAACCTAGCTAATCAACTACTGTATTGGCAGAATGGCAAGCACAGGGGGAGTAGTGATTATGGGGGATTTTAATATGCTTTAGGTAGATTGGAGCATTCTAACTGAAGTAACAACTAGGAGCAGGGCCATCCTAGACCACCTAAAAGGGACATTTCTTAGGTAGCTGGTTACAGATCTCACTAGAGATGGGGCAGTGCTGGCTCTAGTACTTACAAACAGGGACAGCATTGCAGACATCACAGGGGTAGCCCCCTGGGTACATGCGATCATCATACAGTGTGGTAGTGATGTGTGTAGTTGGGAAACTTCGCTCCATGAAATAATTTATGAATTTGCCTCATTTCATGAAGTTATCCACTGTGCGAAGTCCAAATTCATGGAAAACTCATAACTCTGTGAACTGCGAAGTTGGCAACTTCACCTGCGGAGTTTGGCACAGAGGCGAAGTTTACAATGTCATTTCCTGGTGTCTAGGAGCCCTACCCCCCCAACCGATTGTCGGTGTCTCGCATAAAATAAACTTTCCCTGATGTTTAGTTGCCCCCCCACCAATTGCCAGCCCATTGTATACAATAATTTCCATGGTGTCTAGTGCCTCATCCCCCTGCCGATGGCTGACCTGTTGCATAAAATAAACTTTCCCTGGTGTCTAGTGGTTTCCCTCCTCATCAATTGCCAGCCCATTGAACACAATAAAGTTTTCCTGGTGCTTATTGGTCCCCCCACTGATCACTGGGCTGTTATATAAAAGAAACTTTCTCTGGTGTCTAGTAGTCCCCCCCCAGCCGCTCGCCTGCTCATTGTGTACAATAAACATTCGCTGGTGTCTAGTGATCCCTTCCCCCTGACAATCACTGACCCATTGTATAAAATAAGCTTTCTCTGGTGTTTAGTGGTCCCCACTTCACTGATCATAGCCAGTTGTACAAAATATACTTTTCCTGGTGTCTAGTGGTTTCCCACTCCACTGATCACTACCCTGTTGTGAAACGTACACTTTCCCTGGTGCTAGTGGCCCCTTCCCCCACCCGCATCCATGTCTGATGTTCCAATAATATTCCCTGGTGTCCAGTGGTCCCCCATCCCAATCCCTTGTAAAATACAGTTACACCATTCCCTGGTGTCTATCGGACCTCTTTCCTCCCACCCCGGCAGGTAGTGCCCCACCACCCTGCTCCCCCCACCCTGACCCCCAGCAGGTGACCTTCACAGCCCTCCTCTCTCCACTGTGGCCGACCACCTACTAAGCTGTCAATGAATGAATGCAAACTTGTACAAGCATGTACTCATTCATTACCAGCTCACACCTTTATTCAGCTAAGATCCCTGTCAGTGGCACAGACAAGTGCGGGATCCACCATGCCATTCACCCTCATCCTGACCCCCTGCTGGAAACCAGAACAACCATCTGCTCTTGTCTAAGCCACCGACAGAGCTGCCTGTCACTGAATGAGCATGAGCTGGCCTGTCAATGAATGAGCACATGCTTGTGCAAGTACACGCTAATTCATTGACAGCTCAGTAGGCAGCTAACCACAATGGAGAGAAAAGGGCTGTGCTGGTCACCCACTTGGGGTTGGGGTTGGGGAAGCAGAGTGATGGGCCACTACCTGCTGGGGTGGGTGGTCAACTAGACACCAGGGAATGGGGGCTACCTTTTTTTTATTACTGAGGATCAGAGATAGGGAGGGGGGGTCCACTAAACACCAAGGAGTTATAAACAAATTTATTTCACATTGGGTCAGCAGTTGGCAGAGGGGGCCACTAGACACCAGGAAATTTTATTTTACTTCAGGATCATGATTGGCAGGGGGGTGGCATTAGACACCAGGGAATTTTATTCTATAGCAGGAAGGCTATCGTGGGGGAGACCACTAGACACCAGGGAATTGTATTTTACATTGTGCAGCAATTGATGTGATGGACCACTAGACACCAGGGAATTATATTCTACAGCAGGCCTGTGATCAGTGATGGGGGGGGCTGTATTGTGAAATAATACCATATATCTTCAATTAGTAGTTGCCCTTGAATAGAAGCCACAGGCAAAAAAACAACTTTGTAATAGAAGCCACCCTTGAATAGAGTCTGTGGCTACTATACGAGGGCATCTACTTTGAACATTCAACTGGTATTGTTATTTTAGACAGCCTCGGGGCAGTTTGATCTCTGATATAAAATTTCACCCACCATTCACTTCCTACTACTCACACTGCTAGCCAGTACTTGCCTTAGTCCAGAGAATTTTGGTTGATTGTTATTTTAGACACCCTTGGGGCAGTTTGATCACTGATATAAAATTGCACCCACCATTCACTTCCTACTACTCATACTACAAACCAATGAAAACAAGTGAAAACAAAATCAAAACCAGTGCCAGTACTGATACAAGCTAAAATAAAAAGATGCCGACTGACTCCAGCAGACACAAGCACAGCATCTACATCATGCAGAGGACATGTCCAGTGCACTCACTCAGTCTCTGCTTTGCTTTTGCTTTCACAGGAGCCATCATTGAAGCTGTCTGGTGGTTTGTCAGGTACTGATAGCTGAGAAAGCTGGGAAGTAAGATAGTCAACTTGTTTTAATCTCACCTCCAGCTCACTGTACATCTCATATGCCACCCCATCAGGCAATCCAGACTGGTGGCCAGATCAGCAGCAATTAATAAAGGCCACCCTAATTTAGTAGCCACCCTTGAATAGAAGCCGCGACTAAAATTACAAATTTGAAATAAAAGTCGTGGCTTCTATTTGGAGATATACTGTACATTAAACTGCAGAAATAAAATTCCTCAAAACTGTCATTCCACAGTTTATGTGTGTTATTCTGCAGTTTAGCCCAAACATTCTGTGGAACAGGATGAAAATCCACCAAATACATTTGGAAGATTCCAATCTCGCCAGTGGCGGAAGTTCAGAAAATTTTGTGAAATTTCCAAAATGTCATGAAAGCTGAACTCGCAACTTGTGCTGAGCTCAAATATCTTGGTGTCTTTGGTGGACCGTACTACGAGGTGAGCACTATGCACCAGCTCCTGTAGTGCACTTGTTTGTATGCACTTTATAGCACTTTAATTTATGCACTGTCACTTTAAGCTTGGTGTTTTTAACTGACATGCTTACCAGTAGACCATCGCTTTGAGGAAGATGTCACTTCTGATGTTGAAACATCAGTCATGTGTGGTGATGGGTTCCAGGAAGTACGATGACTGGTGCTTTGGTAATAAGCTTATACTTTAAAAAAATGCAAATATCTGACTGTGCTAGCAAACATTAATGTAGAAGTATATGTTTGGACCTCAGTGGCCCTAATTGAAGAAGTGCTGACCTGTCCACAATGATGGTATTTCTTGTGGACTACAATAATTTTAAAGCCTTAGTATGTGCGCTCTCTGCCTGTTGTTATAAAAGACCTACCGCTGATGTGACATTTTTTGAGAAACCCACAAGTTTCACTGCAGCATTGAGAACATGCTGTGATTTGTCAGGTTTTCAGTTTTGAAGACCAGATAGCAAAGCATAACAATAAGCAATTCGAGAGATTACAAATGTACTTACCAGCGTTTTCCAGTGCAAATTATTTACATTGTAGTGGGTGCGGTAGCATCGTCATAGTTAAGAGTTGAGTAGGCTATTTAATGTAAAACCTCAGTTTTGCACCTTAACAACTTTGGTGTTGTTTGAGGAAGTAGCTCAAAATTTGGTATGCACAGTCAGGCTGTCAGAATCCCAAGATGTGAAAAGTTTTGTGATGGCATGTTGTTGGTTTTTGAGATACGGCGCACCAGAGAATGGAACAAAAACATGTTTGGTTTTACTATACTTAATATTGTGCATTTTGTGCTCTCTCTTACAGCCTAGATGGCATGGAATATTTTCATGACATTTTCAGGGTTGAAGGGGCGCATGCTAAGGGTGTGTGTTTGAATGATTCCATGAAAAAATATTACATGGTTCCAGAGTTATAATAATTTTAGAGTTAACGTTCTGATGTGAACAGTAAAAAAAAAAGATCACAATTGTTTATTTTCATGATTTACTTGTCATGCGGGGGAAAAAACTGTCATGTTGGCTGCCATTTTCTTTTCTCATTTTAAACTCAACAGACATTAATAATGCATAAAAATGATCTTTTTATAAAGAAAAAAACAAAAAACACTGGAAAAAAACACCTGAACCTACCTAAACAGGACCTGTTTAGCTAGATTCTGCTGTTAAAAAAAAAAAAAAACTTGCTAAAATTGCCTTTCTAGGCAATCCAGAATCCAGGGTGCCCAGCTTAGCAAGAGGAGCCATTCATCCATGTTCACTGTATGAGAACAGTGAGACTTTCTTGAGTTCTGCAGCTGAAGCTGGAAGTCATGTTGCAGGATGCAGTGAGCTGCCAATCCCCTTTTCTGTCCATCTCTATCTATCTATCTATCTATCTATCTATCTATCTATCTATCTGCAGTTAAAAGGGGATCTGGGAGTGTGGCAGGGTACCGAATGCATCACAAATGCTTTATGCTCTGCCCAGCAAGTGGAGTTATAGCACATACATGATATGGGCTGGGGGTACCACTAGACTACCAGGGAATGAGTTCAAGTACTTAAATGGTGATGGGGTAATGGGAGGGAGGGGGGTACCACTAGACTACCAGGTATATGTGGGTGCTTGTGGACGGTGTTCTGGGTGGGAAGGTGGCCACCAACGGCTGGCGGCTGCTGTGTTGCACCCTGCAATACAGCAGTCTGCCTGTGGGTGGCCAGGAGTTGTTCATTGTGGGATTGGGCACCGTGGTAATGGTCACCCGGTTCCTGAGGTGTGGACTGGTGGTACCGGTCTCATACTGCATATAAGCCGCACATCCCGGGCTGAATATTGGGATTTGTCGCATATGCATGGGCTTTCCCCCTGCATCTGCGCTGCATACACTTACATTGTGCCCTGGCACATCGGGATTTGCACTGTACCAGGCAGCCTTTTCAGTATTCCACCAGGGTGCAATGCAGGGTTGCGCCAGCGCAACTCTGTTGTGCCATGCATAACCCCTTTGAATATCCGGGCCTATGTTTATTGTTTTCACAGAAATATACAGTTAGTTTCCTAACGATCAATCCAACAATCAGATCAATAAGCTTGAGGGCACCACCCCTCTTAATACACTCAGTGTGAACATTGAAAGTTACCAGATACATCAGTGAGGGGTAATTCTGAAAATGAGATAAAACAAACTGTATCAAAAAGGCTGTTAATAAAGCCCATGAGCAACATGGTGATACTTTAGAACAATGTTCTTCAGAAAGTCTCCAGTTCCTAACCGTACCAGAGGGTATACTTATTTATATTCGCCATACATTCCCGAAGGCCCCGTCCACACTACACCACTCAGACCCCGTAATGGACAGAAACCGTTACAGCCGGGGAGCGGTACAGTGTGTCCACACTGCAGCAGTGACCGGTATGAGACCGGTACCACCAGTCCACACCTCAGGAACCGGGTGACCGTAACCACGGTGCCCAATCCCACAATGCAGCTCACACTGCTCTACGGGCCCTGCAGGGGACCATTACTGCCCATCCACACTACCACCGGTAATGTTACCGAGGGGGGACCGGTTTCATAACCATAATCATAACCTGCGCTGTCTTTTATACCTTCAGGGATGTGGTGACAACTGTGTCTATCTGGGTCTCCACAGCTGTGACCCGATGAGTTAGTGCATCAAACTTGTGTGAGAGACCATTTACAGATTCAATTAAGGCATTTAATTTGGCCCCCAACATTTGCAGAGTCTCTGGCGAAGTTTCCTCTGGGTGCTCATGGTCTCAGACCTGCGCTGCCCTCATGGTGGAAGCTCCCATGGCATTTTTAGAGCCTGCTGCATCCCGTTGTCCTTTCTCTCTCTGAGGGTGCAGCATTTTAACAAATCAAAACTCTGTTACAGTAGTCGAACGTTCAAACCCGAATTTCACCGAAACCTATGGTCAGAAAACACTATTTTTAAGAGCTGGATTACAGAGCTCTAAAGACCTGTGGCCATATTGCTTGGGCTCCACAGTGCCCCCCCAATCCTGTTTTCTGTATTTGTTTCTGATATGGCAGAAAGAGTTACTAGTTTTACAATCAAATTTTCAGATGACACATAAAATTGCAGTAGAAGTAAACTCTGACCTGGGGGTAGAATCATTAAAAAAGACCTTGCCAGTCTCGAGGAATAGGCAAGGATAAATGGAATGTCATTCAACACTGACAAATGTGTTGTTATGCATCTAGGGGAGTCCAACAGTTGCAATAAATACTCACTGATTGGGAAGTCATTGAAATCAGTGTACAGTGAAAAAGACTTAGGGATAATTATTACCAAAGATTTCAAATTCAGTAACCAGTGCAATGAGGTCATCAAAAATTCCAATATGATTATTGGTTGCATAAATAGGTAAATTTCATCCAGAAATAGGGTATGTATCCTTCCACTGTATAGGGCATATGTGAGACCCCACTTGGACTGTTGCTCGCCACTATGGAATCCATACCTACGAAGGGATGTCAAAAGAGTGGAGGGTGTCCAGAGGAGAGTAACTAGACTGGTGAATGGACTGCACAATATGAACTATGAACAAAGGCTTACTGAACTAATTCTATACACGCTGGAACTCGGGTGAACCAGAGGGATTTTTTGCAGATGTACGACATATCTTGGGACAAACAACTACTTTTAGGATTTAGGACTGACAAAAAAACAAAGGGAATTCTCCCTTGGAAGCCATAGTCATCAGTTAATTATTATGTCTTCAAAAAATGATTTTAGTACTATCCAGATTGTCTAAGCTGCCTGGCAGACATCAGATCAGTTCGAATAATTGGGTTCCATTGTTTCACACACTGCTGATAATATAGTATCGAAGCGGCAACAACCAAAGAATGGCAACCGATAATATGGAAAAAATACAGTATTGAGTACCCTCCATGGCAGCGTGGTTAATGGTTAACTCACAGCACCCTTGATCACTCAGTATAGTGCAGTTCAATGTTACTTTTTACTCACTCATGGAGCCGCTTTACTAACGGTTTTGGGGCTAAGTGGATGGGGCTGCCTTCTTCATTCACTCACTGTTTGTTTTAAAACTATTGCAGACTCAATGTGACACTGTTTAATGTTGCTTTTTACTCATGGATCAGCTTCACTCACAGTTTCATAACTAAGTGGACAGGGCTACCAGCTGCCTTCTTCATTCACTCATTGCTTTTTTTTAAACTACCACAGACTCAGTATGGCATGAGGTAGAAGAACTGAGAGGAGTTCTGGAAACACTTACAAGGATCGAGCTCCATTCCCTTTAAAGCAGTAGCTGAAGATATAAAAGCAGGACTGCAAGAGAGATAAGGCAGTGAACGCATGTAGTCAAGGCAGCTGACAGCCCCGTCCATGTCGACTACGTGGTTCAAGCAGTTTTTAAAACTCTGCAAAAAACAAAACAAAAAAAAAATGGAGATGTAACCAGGGGAGGGTTATGGCAGGACCCCTTCAGCACATTTCCTTCTGATCACATGGTACTCTCCCCTGGATGTCTTCTGCTGTAGGACTTGAGTGGCCCCTTGTGGCAAAAATTAATTCAACAGCAGCAGCAGCAGCAAAAGATCAGAACAATACTGATTATCCTACCAATTATCCTATCCCTACCTAGCACTTGGGATACAAGGGTTCCATCCATTAGATAGGGAGTTCCAGATAATCAGGGTTTGGATAATCGGGATTGTACTGCAATTAAATCTTGCATCATGATTGTAGTTGTTGAAATCCTTGATTTGTATGTAAATTTGTTTTGTATGGTTCTGCAATATTTATTGCTATATGATGTTACTGTTCTAGTGCTAATGTTCATTGTAACTGATTAAGTAACTCTGCAGGACAACCTTATAAATAGGGCCCTCAGGTCCTAAGCATTTTAGCCTATGCATTGTGTAGATAAAGGGCATTGGTTAGTGATATCATGGGGAGGAGAGGCCTCTGAGTTATACTCATGATGAGACACCCACTAGGAATATCCCCACCTTCTAACCTCTGGCACAGAATGGAGCTGTGCCAGGTGGAGGCGTCATGGACACTGCTGGGGTACCATGTCAGGACACTGATGATGCATCTTGTTGCATTGCACACCACCTGGCAGTTTATAGAATGGAAGCCTATCCTGTTCACATAGGCCTTGGCTCTATCACTAGTGGGTTACCAGGTGGCATCATGGGTGCAGTCAGTGGAATCAAGCATGGCTGGTCGTTGCACAACTCGATAGAATTGATGTTTGCTCTGCTGGTGTGCTGGGGAATATGATGAACTCCCCAGCATGGACCAGCAGGGCATCTGGAACTGGCTCAACAGGCACAAGGTGGCACACTGTTGGTGTCCCCCACCAGTGTCTGGAAGGTTCTGGTGGATAGGAAGCACAATGTTGCTGTCACCTTGAGCTCTACGAACATTGCATGACTGCACTGGGTGTCTGTCTGGAGCTTGTCATGCAGCAGCTCACATGGCTACATGATCATGGGCCTGGTGAGCCTATGCTGACCCTTGATTTGTCATTTAATTATTTATTTGAAAATTTGATTACCAGGAAAAGCACACTGAGCCAAGGCTTGCTTCCAGGAGTGACCCAGGAAGGGGGGAAGAGAGTTGGCACACAGGCAGTTACATTCATCAGAAGTGTGATAATGGCAAATACAAATGCAAAAACTCAATTGGTGATGATATAGGACAGCAGATATACAATGGTTGCAAATGAAGTAAGAAGCTTACACTACAGTATATATGGGTAGGCAGTAAAAAATCAAGTAGATGAGTTTTGCCTTCCAGAGACTGCAGACTGAGAGTCAGCAGTTCAAGGAATGCCAGGAAATAGGAGCCTTTGACTAGACTGGAGTGTGGAAGCAGTGGTAAGAAAGGGAACAGAGGAATCGGGAAGGGGTGACAGGTACATGGAGGGGGAAGAGAGAGCCTTTGTAGGCATTTTATTGTTTGAAGGGAGGGGCATTGACCAAAGGGAGAGGGGAGCAGGTTTCAAAGGGAGAGGAGCTGGAAGAAGAAAGCAGCTTGACCAGTACATGAGCGAGGCTGAGAAATAAAGTGCAGGTGTCCCATGAGTGTAGAGAGTAAGGGGGGGGAAGAGAAGACAGGTAGGAGGCAAGAAAGCCAAACCAGTATTTGCCAATGAAGGTGAAGCAGTGGGACTGGTGACATAAGGGTAGAGGGGCCATGGAAAGGAAAGAATAGAGGGAGCAATGGGGGTGCGGAGAGGAGAGTTGGAGGAAAAGTGACAGAAAGCTTTGCAGAGGATATCCAGTCTGACAAGAGAAGAGGGAGGGCAGAGCTATAGACCATATCTGCATAGTCAAAAATAAAGAGGATAATTTTAGTTATCAGCTTTAGGTGAACTTGGGTGGGAAATGATGGCACTGCTATGGTATAGGATACCAAGCTTGTGGTGAAGTTTGGAGTACATGGCATCAATGTGGACTTGGAAATCTAATTTACTATCTAACCACACACCAAGGTATTTGAAGGTAGGAGTGACCTCCAGTTGGGTGCCGTCCAGGGCGGAGAAGACTGGGGAAGGTGACAGCCTTTTTAGTTTCTGGCTGGTGCCAGAGGTCATGGACACAGACTTTTTAGTGTTAACCTTGAGCTGCTTGAGACTTCCCGGTGATGTCTTTGACATGGTATTAGGCTCGTTCAACTAGCTCTGCAGTCAGCCTCTCAAATTCCTTGAAATCTCCTGTTAAACCAATCTTTTAATGCTCTTCTAGATACTGGCAGAAATCTTAAATGGCAAGTAAGACACATATGCCAAAATTGGGGAAAAACTTGGCACAAACGTCCAAATTGAAACAGCTATCTATCAGACATAGAAGGATTTGTGCCCTCCGCCTCGGGTGGCTGCTCCCCATCAGAAAATTCAATCAAACCCAATATGGAGGAAGAGCCTTAGCCCTCTAGATCTAAATCTTGAAGACAGTGAATAAAATCAAATCATATATAACAGACTTATGGATGGACCTTTGAAGCATTGATAAAAAAGTAGTCGCCAATGAACAAAAAGTCACCCAGGTCACAGAGGCTCAAGAATCTACAGATTGTATTCTTCTGTATCTGCTTAAATGGGACAGAAAGGTTCATGCCAGGCTTGAAAATGCTCAGAACCACTCCTGCCATAACAACTTTATGATACACGATGTGAGAAAAGGAGTCGAAGATGGCTTTGCAATGGTATCACGTTGCAACAGCGACAGGATTACAGTGAAGACCATCACAGCACCATTTCCAGCAGTTCACGGTTATGGTCTGCTGAGTTCCCGACACTGTTGCCTCCGGGGTGTTCACCCCTCCCTGAACCAACTCTGACTCAGAGTTGGTTATTTCATGTCCCGGGGTTTTTCTGCGCTTCTTAACCCTATTGGACAGGGCTTTGAAGTGAGGCTTGCTGCTGTGACCCTCCCCTTTCTTTTTCTTTTCACTTTGATGTGCCTAGGTTTCAGCATTGGGAACTCCTCTTTTCATATTCATGACCGGTTTTAGAGGGGTGACTTAAGATTGTGGGTGTGTGGTGAGCTCCTGCAATGGAGCCATTCCTTGACTGTTTGTGTCCTTCAGCAGGTCTTCTGGGATTCTGACCATAGAAAAAACATGGTAACCAAGTTGATCATCTGCCTTGGCTCCCAGCAGCCCTCCTGTTTAAATGATAGACTTATTTTCTGCTAGTATCTTTCAGCCACCCCTTGTTTTCCCTAAAGTCTGTCCACATCTATTTTCATTTTCACCAGATGTCTCCATCTCTGTCTCCTTCCCCCACATTTGTCACCTTTCAGCCTTCCTACTAGACCCTGTTAATTAGTCCCCACCTTGGAACTTCTCTAGCTCATTCACTGCTATTTTGCCTTGTCATTCCCATCATCACCTTTTTGCTTTCCAGATTCTCTATTTATCATGCTATTTATCACTTCTTCTCCCAGAGTTTCCCTTTTTTCTTTCCACACATATATATCCCTTTTTTTACCTCCCCTCTACTCTAACTTTGCCTTTTTCTCATTTAGATATTTCCTGAAGAAGACCTAAGGTTGAAACGTTGATTTTTAACTCTATTTTCTATTTTCAGCGTGCATTTAACATTACCATTTTGTTTTGCTTTCAGACCACATGCATTGCTGATTCAGCACCTTGTTTTTGCTCCTTGACCTGACACATAACCCTTTGCCCTCCAGTAGTTGATGTTTGCATAATTGCTTTTGGAAGGGGTTTTCCTCCCTCTTTTATTTTCTTCCAAGGGCTGTGGGCTCTCTCTTCTACAGAGTGTTGCCTGGGGGTGGCTTTTCTCACCACTCTCTCTTCGACTGCCTAATGAATGGAGGAAATGTTTTTCTGTTGGACTGGTACCTGGGTCTATACTGTGGAGGTAGTTTCTCTCTCATGTTTATTATGATGTGGAGGGAAGCTGCTTGATTACTGCATTACCTAATACCATGGCCCAGTAGATTATCTCCAAATGCAGTGCACCAAAACAGTTGCTGGAAGATAGCCAAAGTGGAATTTTCCTTCCCCTTCCCCAGATCCTTCTTCCCAGTTTTTACTTTCTGAGTCTGAACTGTGGGAATTTACATACTGTAATTTGTTCAGGCTTTACATTCTCCCACAATAGCTCTTGCACCCATAACTGTTATGTAATTTTCTGGTGCTTGCTTCTCCTATAGGAAGAGGAAGAGTTTCTAGCTCTTGGCTAGTGATCAGGTGGAGTTCACATCCATGGTGGACATTTTTTAGTGTCCGTTCAATTGTCATCTAATTCTGGCTTATTGCCATAATTATCTAGGAAGTCTTTTCTCATTAAGATAGTTTTAGACAGCCAGGTTAGTTTTTGTGACTGGGCACTAATATTGTGAAGTTTTGGCATTCTGTTATTGATGTTTATATGTTCACTTTATATATATAGTTTCAGAGTCCAGTGTCTTTGTGTCGAGGGATCAGCAGGGGAGAACTTGCCTGAGTTCAAACGATGAAATGTTGGGGAAAAAAATCTTCATTACTTCATTGGAAATCATGGCTGCTTTACATGTCATCTCATACAATGTAAAGGAGATAAATTCTCCTGTAAAGCATACCATAATTCTTACTGAGTTAAAAAGACTGAAGTGTGATATAGCATATACGGTGGCTTCCCCCAAAATGAAACCCACTTTTAAAGCACTCTGAAGTGTGCTGCAGCAGACCTACTGAATAAAGCAATGTAAGTTCAATGGCAATTAGTCCCTTTTGTCATGCAGGAAACTGGCATTCATTTTATCTTGGAAGTGTCATATTTTCCTGAATGACAAAAGGGACTAATTGCCATTGAAATTACATTGCTTTATTCAATAGGAATGCTGCAGCATTCTGCAGAGTGCTGCAAAATGCTGCAGAATTGGGTGTCATCCGGGGTGGGGGTGCCACTGTATACAGGAAACCCACTTAAAGAGCACATTTCCTAGTCCTTTTGACTTTCATGCATAAATTACCCAGTCTTGCATTTATTCTGGAATTGTATTTCATTACTGTCCTCTGCAGTTAGTTTTTTGCATTCTGAACTGCTAAAAACTGCAGGGTGTACCAGAGCTTCTATAGCAAGCCTGGTGTTACAGTGGACCCAGGGCTGTACTGCTGACATCACTATAGGGCAGAAGAGTGACTCACACTGTGTGGTGCAGTATAGTACAATCACAGCAGTTTTGCAAGGGAAAACTACCAGTATTCAATGTTTTATTTTTTTTTATTTATTTAGTTTTTGTTGACCGGGTAAGTGCACCAGACAAATTCTGCCTATTTTCAGGCATGACCCAGGGAAGGGGATACAGATGAATGCCAACTGACCTTGAACCAGATTAAGCTGTACATACTGAGTTTTTCCCATTCCTCAAGACACCCTGTTAGCAATGCATTATGCCAAAATCCAAATGCCTTGTCAATATGTTTTTTGTAAAATTAACTAGTGTGTGAATCACTCCTCTGCCATTAAGTAATGTGAGCAGTACAGCCCTGGGTCCACAGAAACACCAGGCTTGCTACAGAAGCTCTGGTACACCCGGCAGTTTTTAGCAGCTCAAAATGCAAAAATTAATTGCAGAGGACAGTAATGAAATGCAATTCCAGAATCAATGCAAAACGGGGTAATTTATGCATGAAAGTCTAAAGGATTGGGAAAGGTGTTCTTTAAATCTCAATCTCTATCTCTCAACAAAATATTGCTCTCTTTTATAAGATGTATTTTCCTAGCAGTTGAAACTCTGCCTCCTTTTCTTGTAGGTTTCATGTCTGGTCTTTCACAAAATGGGGTAAATTATGCATGAAAGTCAAAAGGACTGAGAAAGGTGCTGACAGTAACTCTGTCTTCTCTCAATCCCCATGCTTTGCTAGAGAGGTAGAAGTAAGTCAATTTTACAAAACAAAAATACTGACAAGGCATTTGGATTTTGGCATAATGCATTGCTAACAGGGTGTCTTGAGGAAGGGGGAACACAGTATGTACATTAAGTGCTGGTAGTTTTCCCTTGCAAAATTGCTGTGACTGCACTGTACTGCACAATGTGAGTCACTCCTCTGTCCTATAGTCATGTCATCAGGAGCCAGTAGCCCAACAGTTGAACAACAAAGGCAAGTGCAGCAGGGCTCAAAATCAAATCCAAATTATGGAAGGTAGAGTAAACCTTGGCCAAAAATAACAAATGCACACACCCTGTAAGGTCTAGCACAACATATAATGACTACAAGCTGTAACTTTTTGGACCATCATGAAAGGTGCTCTTTAAATATGGTTGAACATCTTAAACTTAGGCAGGCATGGGTGGTTCAGGTGGTGGCTGTCTCTCACCCTGAAGGAAAAAAAAGCAGGTGTAGCTCTTTTAGTTAAAAGAGGGTGTCTTTTGTGATGGTTTCTTCATAGACTGGGTTGATGGGTAAATTTGTCAGGGTTTCCTGCTCACTGCATGGAATGGTAATCCATTTTGTGAATATTTATGCACCCAACGTGGGAGCCTCTGGGTTCTTCAGAGAAGTGTTTGGTAAAGTGGTTATGTTATCTAAGGACAAAGTTATTGTGTTTTTTTCCCCACAGGAAGATATATCTTCAGGACACATGGGCACCAACCAACATGCCACTAAGACACTTAAGGCTCTAACAGAGGAGCTGGGTTTTATTGATATTTGACAGACTCAGCACCTAGGTGAAATACATTATACTTTCTTTTCACATGTACAAAATTCTTACTTGTGTATCCACCTCTATTACTCAGAAAGTTTTCCTGCATACCATCAAGTACTCTACTATCCATAACACATCTCATTTAGACCATACTCCTATATCAATAAATTTTAATTCAATCCAATCACAAAGAAAATCCTTATGGCACCTTAATGTTTCCTTACTAAATGATAAGCATTTCACTTCTAAAATTACACAAAGTATTAAAGACGTCTACGCAGAAAATTTATCCCCAGACTGTTCAGTCACATTGATCTGGGATGTGGTTAAAATGATAGTGTGAGATGAAATTATTGGTTATGGTTCAGGGAAAAAGATGCTTAACCAGTTAACCCAAGAAAAATTGCTAGCTGCACTACAGGAAAGAGAGAGAGAGAGAGAGAGAGGAGGAGGGAGAGAGCGAGAGAGAGAGAGAGAGAAGAGAAAAAGAGAGAGAATAAAAAAGTATGGGCAATCTTAAGGTACTCAAAGAACTTACAAAGGTCAGGCAAGAATTATATGATTTGGAGAATAAGAGGGCATAAGAATGCCTACACATCACTAACAATACAGATCATGAGGCTGGAGGCAGGGCAGCCCATCTCTTGGCTTTTCGGCCAAGAAAAGCAATGGTGGATAGAATTGTGTTCCAAATCTGGGATAAGCAAGACCCTACGAAGGTATAGACTGCTTCTAATCAGATAGCCCAATATTTTGAAAGTTATTACCAAGATCTTTATAAAGAACCAAAGAACTAGGGTATGGTCAAAACTCAGAACAAAGAATTCTTAACGAGTTTGACTCTTCCCAAGTTGCCTCAAGAAGTAAGCGAAAGGTTAGATGCCCCATAACAATAATAGAACTACTGCCTCGGGACTGGATTAACCATCAACTGGTTCCCAATCAGGGACCTCCAGCTTCATGAAAGGGAAGCATACCAGAGCATTCGCATTGCAGGTTAGTTCAATTTAACTCCCAAAACGTTTTTTAAAACTGTGTTTAGGCCTAGGTCTTATCAGGGTTTAAACACGGTTTTAAAAAATGGATTAGCAAGCATGTGTAGTGTGAACGCAAACTGTGCTAGGGCTCTTTAAAATGGTATAAGCTCCTTAAACCATTTTAAATACCATAGTGTGAACAAGGCCTAATAGAATAGGTATCAGCTATATTAGAATCTAAAAATGGGAAAACTCCAGGGCCAGACAGCTATAGTGATGAATTTTACAAAGCACTTAAAGATACATTAGTTCCCATTCCCACTAAAGTTTTTAATGCCTGTCTAGCAGATAGAAAAATACCGAGCTCTTGGCAGGAGGCAGTAATTTCAGTGATAACAAAACCCAGAAAATAAAGATGCATGTTTTGCATATGGACCAATCTCTTTACTTAATCAGGATATGAAAAGTCTCATTAAGATTCTTTCTAAAAGACTACAACAGTGCATAGAACTTCTTATTCATCCTGACCAAATGGGGTTTATCCCACATAGTCATCTGTCGGATAATATTTGTAGACTTTTAAATAATTTAACTCATAAATATTCCAATCCAGTACCCCAGATGGCAATTTTTCTTAATGCTAAAAAGGCATTTGATTGCCTTAACTGGCGGTATCTTAAAATGGTTATGGGCCATATGGGTATAGGTCTGCGTTTCCTGGCTTGAATAAATATGCTCTATACCCATCTGAAAGCAAAAGTCAGGGTTAATGGTACCCTATCAGAGTTTTTCTCGATAGAAAGGGGGAGCTGGCAGGGTTACCCTTTGTCCCCCCCCATTTGCTAGCAGCATGGAACCTGTGGCAGAGGTGATAAGACAGGAGGAAATAAGGGGAATCTCAGTCCAGGGTAGTACCAACAAAATTTTGCTCTATGCAGATAACGCATAAATTTACCTTAATGATCCTAAAAACTCCCTCCACTCTATTAAATTTGTTAAAAACCTTTGGGTACATCTCTGGTTTGAAAGTCAATACTGATAAAACAGAGGTACAGTATTACACATTATTTGGACAATTAGTACACACATATACCAACCCTGATGCCATAAATGGGTTAAAGATAAGGTACACTATCTTGGCATTCAAATTCCAGAAAATGTATCTAAATTGTATTCACATAACAATGATGCTCTGAAACAACAAGTATATGCTGACCTTAACCGGTGGCAATTCCTTCCACTAACTTTTTGTAATAGAATAAAATCAATAAAAATGAATGTTCTGCTATGCTACTTATTCCTATATTCCACTTTGCTGCTTCTAGCTCCATCTAAAGACTGGAAAGCTTTGAAATAGAAACTGTCAAATTTTATCTGAGCCAGGAAAAAAGCAAGAATTAGATGTCTCTTATTAACAGAGGTGAAAGACAAAGGCAGTTGAGGATTCCTGAATCTCCAGGGTATACAGTACCTTGATATGAGCTACTCAATATGGATGACTCATTATGAGTCGCCCATATTGAGTGATTTGAAAAATGGAGACATGTAGAAAAGGCTAATGGTGAAATATCTCAGTGGAAACATAAGCGTACGGCAAATGGGTGAGTGGTAATAATGGCAAATGATAATTATGATGACTACACATGATAGGGACTAACACAAACAGCGACTTACCAGAATGAGTGACAGCAGAGGGGGTGTGCATGCATTCCAATAAACAATGCTACCAACAGAGTATGAGGAGACATGCAGGGTTACCACATTCAGCAGCTGTGTACTGGGGGGGCGTGAACAGAAATGCCGTGCACCGTGTACTTGGTGGAGCATCCTGGTGTAGCAGCCTTGTACCAGGGTGCAGCTGACAGTGGAGAAAGGGTGCATGGAGATGTGCTGCTGCTGCAGCAATGCCATGGCATAGAGCATTAGTTAGTGTTCTAGGCAGGTAGACAGACAGGTAGTGTGCCGTGTTGGTCAACCGGGTACGCATCGAATCCGACTGTGGATGCCTCGAATCTGACCACTGGAATGGTGCCCCTGGAAACATCAGTGCTCTGAACTGCACAACGTGAGAACCTCATGATGATAACTTCTCATTCACAGGAACTGGTGAGGTAAAAGGGTCTGCTTACCTTTTGGGGGGAGGGCCGAGGGATGTAAGTCCAAGCTAGCATAGGATACTAGGAGGCAGATGAGTGTAGTACAAACAGTGGTGTTTTAAATCCTGAGACGTCCAGACATCTGGGCACCATACAAAAATATTTATTACAAGATACAGCAGCACTACCAATCAAAGGTAAGTTAGTACAGTATTTAAGTATAGTAGAGGCCTATGCTACTATCAGTAGATAAAAGATTTGGTCTCTGTAGTATATGGGTTGTACCATTAATGGTCTGGGGGAGGTTGTTAGTAGGAAGAGTATTCCTCAAGCCATGGCTGTTCATGGTACACGTTTGTTTCTTTCTTTTGAGCTCTCAGCAATCTGGACTAGCTCGGCTATTAGCCCCCAAAGTCAGGGGGACTACACGCACATCACCCCTCATCTGAAGTCTGGAAGGTGGAGAGCAGGTACCCGTACTTCAGAGAGATCCAGGGAATTTCAGGGTATCAACTGGTTTTAGTCTGTGGATCTCAATGAATTAATGCACAGGCAATCCATCTCTGTTCACAGGTGTTCACAGGGAAGCAGCTCCACACCAACTGTGGTACTCCTCTGTGTGTAAACCAGCAGCTGCAGTGCAATGCAACCCTGTCCTGCTCCCACCACATTCTTCATGCTGTGTAGGGTCTTGAACATGCTATCATTTACAGCCTTAAGGATAGATGAATACTGGAGCTGGTTTGCACCTAACTGACACAGAGCAGCACCTGCCAGGTGCGACTTGTTTGCTGCTGCTGTCATGCATTGGTGGGGGTGGGGTATAAGGGGTGTGGATATAGCTATTCTGTGGTTACAGCAGTGCTGTGGTGTTGTGTTGCTGGAGGACAATGATGTCAGTGGAGTTTCTGAAGTGCCCCTGCTGCTGTATGTGGGCTATCTCTACCACCAGGATAAGCAGGTCAGACAGAAGGTCTATTGGCAGTGCATAGAATACCACAAATACTGGTGCCTAGAAAGGGCTCACACAGTTGCCAACCATGTTGTTTGCTGCCTCAAGACTCACAGCCATGTGCCTGATACTGGTACCATTGCTGCATACTCTGTCTTGTGTGAGGTCTGGGAAAGAGCCCTCCAAAGTGTGGAGAGCACATCAGCGGTTATAGCAGAATGTACATCCTTGTGCCTGATGCTATGGCTGGGTGGCTACTGGACATGCAAATAATTAAACAGACAGAGATGTGGGTCAGACAGGTCAAGAGGGATTGTCCTGTTGCACCCTGCACCATGCAGGACGTCATCATTCTGGATCAGTATACAGTGACAGTGGCAGGAGACAGTTTTCTGCTCTTTGATAGTGGGCCTAAGGGGGATTGGGCACTGCTGCTTGCCACAGAGCAGAACATACATTGCCTGATGGAGGCAAAAGGCTGGTTCCTGGACAGTACCTTTCACTGTGCCCTGCCATTGTTCTCGCAGCTCTATACAATGCATGGGCTGTGGGGTGGGCTGGTACTCCCTACAGTGTACATGCTCATTGGCTCCCAGAAAACACAGACATATGTTTGGGCCTTCAATGCACTGAAGGAGGCATGCCCTGGGATGTGTCCACAGACTGCCCTGATGGATTACGAGCAGTTGGCATGGAAAGGCCTGCAGACTGTCTTTCTCTGCGTGCAGGTTAGGGGGTGCTTTTTTTATTTCACCCAGGCCACCTGGAGGAAGATCCAGGTGTGCCCTGCCCTTTTGGAGCATTATGGGAACAATGAGGAATTTACCCTCCATGTCTGCCTGCTGTTGGCACTTGCATTTGTTCTGGTGGTGGATGTGCTGGTGGTGTATGAGAAGCTTTGGGAGTGGACATTCTTTGTGGAGAATGAAGAGTTGTTACAGCCCCTAATGGACTACTATGAGGACACCTGGTTTGGGTGTCTGTAGGGCTGCTCTGGCCATCGAAGACTGGTGTTCCCCTTGACATTCTGGAACTGCCATGATGCCACTGCCCAGGGTATGGCATTTACCAACAACATCATGGAGGGATGGCATCAGGGCTTCAACACCAGAGTTGGTGCATCACACCCCACAATCTGGCATTTCCTTGACTGTCTGCTGCAGGAGCAGAGCTTCACGGACATTCACATGGAGCAGCAGGTGTTCAGTGCTGCTACCCCCATGGGGAAGTGGAAGTACAAGGACCTCAACTGGTGGCTGGTAGCGATGGTGGTGAAGTATCCCACTCTGTTCGATTATGATTACCTCTGTGGGATAATGTACAATTTGCATCTGCAGCTGAGTACCTGTGTATCATGTCTGGGGTTTGTGTGGTCTCACAGCCCTGCAGGGTCACTGCTGGTAGTGGGCCATGTGTCCTGTGATTTCCCAATGGTGGGGTTCTTTTGTGGGGCAGGGTACCATGTTCCTGTCCTCCCATGTTTCCTGTACACTGCTGTCTTGATAGTGGGTTGTCTGCCCTGATCCGTATTGCTGCAGGGGTGTTTTTTTTTTTTTTGTGGGCCATCCATATGTCAGTCCTCTGTTCAGTTCCTGGTCCCACAGTTCTGTTGATAGACTGTATGCCCTGTATGCCTTTTTGCATTAGTGGGACTTTGTATTACCAGGTGGAGTCACCATCTGTACATCCTTGATTTTTCAGTGCCTTGCTGATCTGCCTGAAGGCTGTGTGCCCTGTCCTGGGGTGTTTTTTTTAAGGGGTGAAGTCACTGTTTTAATGCCCCCATGTTAGCTGTGGTGCCATCAGGTTCAGGTGAGGGAGCTGAGTGCCTTGTCCTGTGTTTCTGGTGGTGTTTTTTATTTTATGGGGCAAAGTTGCTGTTTTGATACCCCATGTTTGCTGCGGTGCCCTCAAGATCAGGCGATGGGCTGTGTGCCCTCTGTGTATTCTGCTATTGATGCTGTTTCTCCTCAGTGTGCTGGGTCACCCTCTTGCTGTTTGCTGTTGTTGGTGTGGGCCATTTCTGTCTGTGTTGTTCATCCTTGGCTGTTATGTACTGCACGGATTTGCTTTAGCTGTTATTACATGGAACCAACTTCCAGAAGTATTACGAAGCAGCTGTTAATTCCCATGTTAAAAATGCTGGCACTAGAACTCTAAGGGGGGCTGGCTGGAGATGGAAGCTGATGCCCATGTTCACATTCTATTAAATATTCTCCACTCAACTGCAAGAGCAGAGAAGCCAGCTAAGGATAGCTTGTTCTGGGGGGGGGGGGATGCTGAGTGAAATGCCTTTGCAAGATTAATGAATATTGCTGTGGTGATGTATCCCTGATCCACTCCAGCAAGGATGGAGACAGTTACATGCAGCATGGAAGGGATGGTGGAGTGGTTCCTTCTAAAACCGGATTGTAAAGAAGAGAGGAGAGATGAGGAGTCTAGAAAGTCAGAAAGTCTGGAATACACTAGGGACTGTTGAAATTTGGCAATGGAGGGAAGATGTGAGATTGGCCTGTAGTTTCCTGGTGAGGAGGGATCACCCCCTCAATGAATATGTACTACTTGGGCAACTTTCTAGGCATGAGGGGCAGCAGAGAGGGAGAAGGATAGGTTCAGAAAGTGAATGAGTGGATGGATGATAGCAGGAGCAGATATATAAAGAAGTTTAGTGTCCAAGTCATCAATGGAAGGGTTAAGAGACATGAGGGCAAGGAAAACTTCCTGGGGGGAGAAAGAAGGGAAACTAAAGCCTTCAGACAAGATGGATGAAGAAGAGACAGAGAACAATCAGGTGTGATCCAGGGGTAGTGGGAACACTTCACTCTGGTCTTTCGAAGGGGGGGCATATTTGTTCCAGGTGCTGGTTAAGATGGCAGTAAAAAGTAAAAGGGCAGTGTCAATGTCTTGGGCAGAGTATTAAGGCTTGTCAGATTGTTTCACCCGGGATCCAAACCCCCGGATTGAACCCGTAATCCATGGACCCAGATAAATGTGGACTTTGCTGCAGAAGTTTGGTTCTGGGTCCCTGGAGTGCCATTTAGGGTACTGTTGTCATGGGGATGCCATTGGCATGCTGGCCCCATGTAAAGGTGACCAGTGGCATCCAATCAGGAAACAGATCAGGAGAGTCAGTCATATGATGCGCTCATGGTATATAACCATGGTGAGTGTGCAATGCTGGCCCAGAGTGGGTTGGAGGATGGTCAGAGGAGCCTGTGCTGCTGCAGAGCAGAGCCATCAGAAGTTCTGCATCACAGAGAGAGACAGAAAAGAAAGAAACTAAATACAATATAAAATACAAAAAAATATTTATTTTTGAAGTGGAGCTGGAGGGGAGGAATGAAAGACAGGAAAGAGAAAGGAGACTTACTGGGGTGAGGGAGAGAGAAAGTTATCATTGGGGGAGGACTGCAGAGGAATCTAAGGAGGGACTGGGAGAGAGGAGAGATATTGGTGGGTGGCTGCTGGAGGGGGGAGGCAAGCAAGGCAAATAAAAAAGGCAGTGTGGCAGTGTACTACAGGGCAAGGGCAGGATGGCAAAATAAATCTTTGACTTGTGCCATCCAGAAATTGAATCCAGAAGATCCTTCAGACAAGAGAGAGAGAGAGAGAGAGAGAGAGAGAGAGGGAGACTACCGTGGGCCATTGAGAAATTTTACAGTTACAGAAAATCCCAAATAAAAGTTGTTTTCTTTTCTTGGCCTCAGACAGTGCGGCTGTGTGTACATAAGCAAGGGCAGGCTGGCAAAATCATTGACTTGTGCTATTCCAGATCCAGAGGAGAGAGGGAGAGACTACTGAGGCCAAAGAGAAATTTTACAGTGCCAGAAATCCATAAAAGTTTTTTTTTCCTTTCTTGGCCTTAATGCGGCTGTGTAGTACAGGACAGGGCAAGGGCAGGCTGGCAAAATAAATCTTTGACTTGTGCCATCCAGATCCGGGGGGGGGGAGAGATTGAGACAGAGAGAGAGACTATGGGGGGGATGAGAAATTTAACAGTCTCAGAAATCCCCCCAAAAGTTTCTTTTTTTCCTGGCTTCAGTTTGTCTGAGTGTACAGGGCACGGGCAGGCTAGCAAATGAAATCTTTGACTTGTGCCATCCAGAGGGGAGAAATAGAGGAAGACTATGGGTGAGGGGGCATAAGAAATGTAACAGTCCCAATAATCCCAAATAAATGTTTCTTTTTTTTCCTGGCTTCAGTGTGGCTGTGTGTACAGGGCAAGGGCTGGCTGGCAAAATAAATCTTTGACTTGTGCTATCCAGAGAAGAGAGAGAGACTGCTGTGGGGGAATGAGAATATTAACAGTTCCAGAAATCTCAAATAAAAGTTTCTTTTTTTCCTGGCTTCAGTTTAGCTACCCTTACAGAAATATATGTGTGCTGTGTACATGCAGAATGCATGCCACATGCTTAATTGTGCAATGTTTGCATGCAGTTCACATACACAAAGTGAACCTAAGCAAACGGTCTAAAAATCAAATCAGGTTCACATGCTGCAAGCTTGATGTGTATGCAGCAGGTAAGCTGGTGTGAACACCTTTTAAAAAATCACATCAGGTTCACATGTTGCATGCTTGACGTGAGTGCGGCAATTAAACTGGTGTGAACATCATTTAAAATAATCACATCAGGTTCATATGTTGCACACTTACCATGTGTGCAGCAACTAAGCTGGTGTAAATCTCATCTAAAAAATCACATCAGTTTCTATTTCTCATACTACTGCTAGCAATTAGAGCCATTAAAATAATGTTTTTCATTGATTTCCCATTAAAAGTAGGTAAACTCATTAATTCTGATCCTTTTGCAAGTTGTTTAGTGGCTTTTGATTTTTGTCATTAAATTGTCATTAATTTGTAAAGTATTGTTTGCTTACTGCATTAAATGTCTAGGATATAGTCAGCCAACATCCCCCATTCCAGATGTGTGAAGAGGGGCCTCTGTGTTGTGAAGCCTGACCTTTTTGTTTTGGGCCATGCAAATTCCCTTATGCATATTTAGTGTCATGAATGTCCTTCTCCGTGACTGTTTCAGCTCACTTACTTTCCCTTTGTCATTTTGTATGGAGCATATACACTATGGCCATGCTCAGCACTCTTTGTGCTGAGTAGGGTCTTGGAAGCATGCACCATACCTCATATTTTGTCACTAAAATGAGGGACATGGACACTCAAAATGAGGGACAATGAGGGACACTGACCCTCATAATGATCAGGACTCATCCTGAAACATGGAGATACAGTACCTCAGAACACAGTGGAAACCATTGTATTTACTTGTACTGATATTAGCACCTGAGAATGAATTTCTACCATAAAGCAGGGGTACCATTTAGGTAGGGTGCCTAGGTTGTTCTTATGGTGTGGCAATAACATAATTAAATTAGGATTTAATCTTTTGCACAATAAGTGCCCCTAGCCTGTGTGCACTCATGCTGCAGGTGCACTTCTGACTAGACTGTGTCTGTATTGTGTTGTCCACTCTTTTCACTTATTAGCGGTGGCACCATCACATGTGACATGAAGGAGGTCCAGCCAAGCAATAGTACATGAGTCACGTGAGTGTAACACTGTCTTTCTGGCCACAGAGTAGACAGGCTGCACACTGCAACTTGGAGGAGTTGATAAGCACTGAACTCCCAATAGCAGTGTTGTGGAAGCATATTTTTGTTGGTCTACTCTTAGTGAGTCTTCATCTCCCCTGGTTGCTGAAGGGGCAGAGGGTGAGCTAGACGCTAACTCAAGACTAGGCTACCTACTTACTCTACTAAGCTTGCCTCACAAAAAAAAAAACAGCACATGCAGCCTGTGGCAGCAAGCTAGGTCTAACAGCAGCAGTGACAGTGGTGTGGGTGGCATTCATAGTCCTTGATCAGTGCAGTGCAGCAGCAGCCATGGCAGCAGCCAAGCAAGAAGCAAGCAACACAGCTTGAGTGGAGTCAGTTGGTGAGGTGACTTGGTCGTGGACCACATTGAGGACCTGGGATGGCCAGTTCTAGCATCCAGCTTCTGGCAGAAGGATAGAAGAGGAATGGACTGAAAACTGGGCTGGTGGCACACATGGCCAGGCCGCAGGTTCTGGCCAGATGACCGACTAAGTAAAAGTACAGTAAATAATTTTTTTTCACAGAGGGAGGAGAAAGGACTGAAATATTAATGTGTTTTTCATGTTTCTGTGCCTTTGGGCAGCTTCATGACCCATATGAGATGGGTATTGAATGGAATATAGTCAGAAAGAGAAATCTGGGCAAATTTTTTTGGGGGGAGGATCAGAACTTCAGCCAGGAAAAAAATTGATTAGTAACTGGGTAGGTTTAAGACCAAATCTGATACACTGCTCCAGGGTATAGACAGATGAATCTTATACATTTGAATTTTTCCTGATTTACATATCACTTTTCAGTAACAACAAATAAGTTTTAACTTTTAGAGACATTCCAGACATTCTAGAGCTTGCCACCTAGGGGCTAACTAGCATCTGGCCTCCATTGATTGTTGGCTTTCTCATGCTGAAATCTGAAATGGCGCCCCTGCCATAAAGTCTAAATTTACAGGACATCCTCTGTGTGAGCAGAATGTTTTCCATAAGGGGTGGATGAGAAGCAGAGCAGTTTTCAGGAGTAAAATGAGGGCTGTCCCTTGCATTCAGGGACAGTTGAGTGGTATGGTATGAACAGACTATTGGAGCCCCACTATAGTCAGACTTATGCCCCCCCGTGTGATGCTGACCTCTACATCCCCACACTCAGGCGTATTATGACATAGGGCAAGGGAGACTGCTGAGGCATGCATCATTGAAATGAATGGGGTATTTTTTATTACTATTTTATACATTATTGATGGAGAGCTGGAGATTAATGAAGGCCACCACTCGACTAACAAGGGCCTTGTTAGTAGGACAGTGGCATCCATTATTCTCCAACTCACCATCATAATGTATAAAATAGTATTAAAAAATAACTCCATTAATTTCAAAGGGTAAGATCCATCACTCTGACCCATGGACATCATCTCTAAAAGACTACTGCCTCTGGCTCCCTAGTACTCAGGTAAGAGACTCTCAACTTATATCTATACTTGGTGGGTTGTCTATAGCAGCATGTTCTGACTCTCTACAGTGAATGCACACGGGGGGGGGACTAGCCATGTGGGTGGGTGTCGAGTTATTGCTGCTTTTGTGTTTGACCCTTAAAGGCTGTTTGGTGGAAGCATTCAAAACTATGGAGAGAAAGTAGTAGGAGTACAGGCCAGACAGAAGTAATTAAGTAGTTTTGTGGGTAAGTGTGTGTATTGTAGTGGGAAGAACCACATGTGTTTCCATTGGTATGTGTTCTACAGTTCAGCTGTGCAGCTGAGATGAGGGGGGACAAGAAAACTAAAAAGTATAACATTGGCTATAAGCATGCCCCATGTGTGCAAATGTATGCAGATTTGTATTGATGTACAAGCAAGCCATACGTGTGCAGGTAATATAGCTTAGTGTTTAAAGGCACTGAACTGCAAACCAAGAGACTTGGAGACCTGAAGACCTGGGTTTGAATCTCATCAAACCCCACTTGTATATGGTGTGATCCTGAGCAATTCACTTAACTTTTATGTGTGCAGTTATCAGTGACCACTTGCTTTTTACACGAAGGCCACATGCATGCAGTCTGTTTCAATTTAACATAAAAAGCATGCTTTTCACTCTTGCTTGCTGCACGTATGCCACATGTATGCAATCATTTCCAGTTTAACATTTAAATCATGTTTGCTGCATGCATATCACATGGGTAGTTTTATGTGTGCAGTATGCATATCACATGGGTAGTTTTATGTGTGCAGCATGAACACCTTTCATATAATTATTTCTGTAAGGGTGTGTGTGTACAGAGCAAGGGCAGGGTGGCAAAATAAATCTTTGACTTGTGCTGTCCAGAAGGGAGAGAGAGAGAGAGAGAGAGAGAGAAATTGCGGTGGCGGGGGGTGTGAGATATTTAACAGTCCCAGAAATCCCAAATAAAAGTTTCTTTGTTTTCCTGGCTTCAGTGTGGCTGTGTGTACAGGGCAAGGGCAGGCTGGCAAAATAAATCTTTGACTTGTGCCACCCAATCATGACCACATATTAAAGTTCATTCATGATTTCATGTGTTAAAAAAATACTGTTTGGACAAACAACATATGAGTTGATGTGCTTGTGCTGCTGGCTGTGGATGGCCCAGAGGATAATCTGACTTTGTGACTTGTAGCAGTCTGTTTACACTACAACAGAAGTAAAGCACACACAAGTGTCATCCTGATCATCACCACTCATTCCCCATTATTCTTCTGTATAATTCTTTTTATAGTATACCATATAACATTATGTATTCCAGCCCCAGTGTGGACTCTGCTGCATGTGGCTATGCACCAGATGTGTCTACATCGCTAATTCAAATTCTGAGGCACACTCAACAGTTGCTGCATTTGGTCACTGAACATTAACTTTAGAAGTCAGCCAGGCAATCTTGGAAAGAAAAGAAGTGGTGGTGGACTGCTGTGCTGTAAGTGTGCTGTGTACAGGCATGAGTCACAACAGTAAATTTGTCTCTGGCCTGTGGGTATGGGTGTGAGTCATCAGAAGGACATCACATTAGTTAGAGGGATCTTTTTTATAGGTTAGAATACTAAGACAAAATGGATCAAAGTGTTCATGAGGCACAGTCTATTTCTCAGGTGGGCAGTGGCACCGCAAAAGACAGCAATGAGCCTGAAAAGGGAAAACAAAGTCAAACCCTAAAAAGTGATTTTTTCATGTCTAAGGTTTCCTCTTCCAAGTGAATGCTGGAATCCAAAAAAGGTGAATGTCTTGAATCATCATCATCAGTCCCAAGTAAAAAAAAATTATGTAGTTAAAAAAAACAAAGGCTTGGTGGGTACCACCAACAGAGTGACCCAAAGGTATGGAAAAATTGCATGCTATGCTACTGCCAGTCCCTCATCTGATTCTTTTGAGGTTGAACCAGGTGAAGGTAGTAATAAAGGGGACAAGAATGATTAGGCAGCACAAGGTTTACTGGAGGGGATGGAAATTGTAGATGAGGAAGAAACAGACAGAAATGTTTTGGTTGAGGAGGGAGGTAGTGGGAATAAACCACAAGAGGAACAGGCCCAAGAAAAATCTGGGAGGGGAAAACCCTGAAAAAGTGACAGAGGTGCTGTGCCTTCCTGGGGAAAAAAGTAACAAAATATCATATTTTGTTTGGTCATACTTCTCCATTAGTGCTTCCAATGAGTTGGTGGCAACATGTGCTATTTGTAAACAGTCAAGCAGGGGTAAAGAGAAAGGAGCACTGGGAAGTTCATCATTGAAAAGGCACCTAGACAGATGTCATAACAGTACTAAGAACTCCAGTTGTGAGTCTTGAAGAGAAAGTCACATTGATAGCTCATTACACTCAGGGGTATCTCCCATAGATGAAAGCAGTGCAGCCCGTGCAGCACTACTGAAACACCTTCACCACCATTTCCCCCCCATTTGATGGATGACTCCTACTGTAACTGAAAGTGACCATGTGTTCAAAAACCCTCCTCCTTCAAGGAGAAAGCTTACCATCTTGGAAACATGAGTATAAAGCCAAATATGCCTCAGCTTACCCTGTTGCTGTTACAATAACCCAACATTTTTTTTAAATGATAACTGTTGATTTGCTACCATATAACGTGGTTGAACATATAAGATTCAGGTGGCTGCCTGAGTACCTCGAACATCGATATAGTATACCATCACGGCAATACTTCTCCACAACAGGGATTCCAGATCTTTACGATGTCGTATGTAAAAAATTAAGTCATGTCTTATGCAATGCTGTTGGGAGGGTGGTGCATTTCACAACAGATATCTGGACAAGCTGTCAGCCTGAACCCTTCATGTCTGTCACAGAACATTGAGCATGTTTCAATAATTCACGTGGAACTGAGGACAGTGAAGCATCGCAGTTTGCTGTTCTTAGAATGTTTTATTTTCCATCTGAACATACCTCATACAACACCAATGAAGAGTTCCAAAAACCAATACAGCAATGGCTCACTTCACAGGGACTGTCAGTTGGCTTTATAGTTGCAGATAATGGGTCCACCATAAGGAACGCCGTGGAGGAGGGGGGTTTTGTTCACATCCGCTGCTTTGCACATTGCTTAAATTTAATATTTCACAGTTTTCTAGATGCCAACAGGTAGACTAAGGCTCTCATTAGCACTGCAAAAATAATATGCACTCATTTCAGTCACTCAAGCAAAGTCTGTCACTTGTTTAAAAAAATACAGCAGGGGCACAGTTTACCTTTGCACAGACTGAGCCAAGACATTTCTACTCAACGAAATTTGACCTTTTATATGTTCCAAAGGCTGCTGGAACAAAAGAAAGCTGTCAGGCAATACACCTTCGAAAATAAAATTGCTGATGCAGTCGTCTACATTACTCCATCGCAGTGGGCCATGCTGGAGTTTCTCATTTTACTGCTCCAGCCATTTGAGGAAATCACCAGGGAGGTTAGTGCAAACACAACAACTCTCAGCCAGGTGATATCCCTAACAAAAATTTTTAAATTCAGATTGAATCTGATTAAGGAAGAGTTAGAGAAGCAAGGCAGTTCCATAATCACACAGGCTGCCAATAGTGCTGCTGACCTATGCAGGTTGCCACCAAGAATACAACAAGATCTAACAAGATGCATGATCAAAAAAGTTGAAGAAGATGGCAAACTATGTAAAAAGCTTCATTCTACGTGCTACATTAAAGCAACAATCTTGGACCTACGATACAAATCGAAGCAACTATTGAGTGATAATGATGACACTTGTTTAGAAATAAACAAGAAAGAATTGACGAGGTGCATGTTGTCATAGAACAGAGTAGGCCAAAGCAGTGAAGAACTAGGCAGCTCAGGATGTATGAAAAAGCTGGAGCCACACTGTGAAAAGCAGTAGCAGCAGACAAACAATACCAACAGCTGGCTCAGAAATGGCCAAAAAAGAAGAACAGTCCACACGTTAGGATACAATAAAAAACTGATTTTTAATAAAAAGCAGTATATAAAGGCAAATGCCCCGAGTACAAATAAGTGGCTGCACACCCCTCCAGTACGCCAATGTTTCACGTCTATTCCTAATGCTTTTTTAAGACTTGGACTGCTCTTCTTTTTATGCCGTTTCTGAGCCTGCTGTTAGTATTGTTTCTATGGAATAGAGTACAGCAGTAGCACCACATTCTGAATCTTCTTCATTACACAGCACAGCATCAGGTGGCCCATCCTGTAGTGTTGCGGCATTTTCTCCCTCTTCCTCTTCAGTGACTGTAGCAGAATCTTCTTCTTCACCCCCAGCCAAATATAACACTGTCCCAGTCACTAAATTCAGCTTCATGTCTCTGGAGTCACTTACAAGATGTAACTGTAACATCTTCTTCATCTGCCTCTTGTAATACAGCCCCAGCACAGACTATTGTTGAAATGTACCTGGTAGAGGCCAGTATCAGCTGGAATGCTGATCTTTTGAAATACTGGAAATCCAAACAAAATATGTGGCCTGCTTTAGTAAACATTGCAATGAAGTACATGAATTGTCCTCTGACTAGTGTCTGTTCAGAACAATTGTTTAGTTCAGCTAGTAACATCATTACTGATGCACGATCCTGTTTGACACCAGAAAATGCTGAGTGTCTGACATTTTCAAAAGTCAGCATTCCTCACTTTAATTTCAAATGTGATACCTGAATAAAATGTACACTGACTGCTCTGAGCAGGCCCTATCCACAAAACACTTTCAAGAATTCATGCCTGTGGTGAAAACCTTTTGGGAATAGGGTCTACTACATGAGGTAGCAATTAATTGCAACAAGTCAGGTCAGGATCGACTAGGCCAGGCCACTGTTACTTGAAGGATCACATAAGCAGGACAGAATAGAAAAAAAAATAATAACATCACTGAGTTCAGAGTCCAAATACAGAAAGCAACTGCATTTCATGTCACAAACTTACTTGGTGGTACCAGGTATCACTATCTGATCTGGAAGGATAATTTTCCGACAGTGCATGACTTAGCAGATGCCTGAAACACAGAAACTGAATACTCTTTATATAATATGGGCCCAATTCTAAAAGAGTTACGCCTGGCGTAACAGCACTTGCGCCAAAAAGAATGGTGCAAGTAGCAAGTTACACCAGCAGTTGCGATGTGTGGGATTCTACAGTGTGGCCTGTGACATGTCGCAGTCCACTTGCACCAAAGAGCAGTTATGCCAGCAGTTGTGCCATAAACCCCCTGTGACATGGCGCTAGGATTTTTTTGGCAGCAGTTGCACCCTATTCTAGTAGGGTAGCAACAAAGTCCCCAATGTTGGGAGTCTACATTCATTTCTGAGCATGTCTATACAGTAAGCACTAAGGTGGAGCTCAGTCGGTGGCTGGCCGTGGAGCTGAGAGGTGGGCTGTGCCAGTCACCAACTGGGGATGGGTGGAGGGAGACTGGGAGAGCAGGGTGGGGTGGGTGGGGGCCACTGGACTATCAGGGATCTTGGGGGTTTAATAGTTCAACATTTGCAGCACAAAACTGAGTCAAGGACTGGATGGGGGGGACACAGTTTCCCTGTGGGGCTTTGGGGGCACTTACGCTTGTTGGGGGGGCTGCGACTTGTGATATGCCCCTCGGATACACCCTTGGGTTGGCGTACTTGTCCACATGTCACAAGTCTTGGGACTTAGCCACGGAGACCCTGACCCTTCTAGAATAGGTTGCAGGGTCCATGTCGCAATGGCATTTGGTGCAAGTCACCTTTGGTGGCGACTTGCACCAAGCTTCTAGAATCAGGCCCTATATTTCTAACATCCCCCATATTGGGCTGCAATTACATTACAGAAAAAAATGCCACTAAAGTCATATCATTTCCTTATTTTTATTTATTTATTTATTTGATGATTCGGAATATGACCTTTGAGTCAAGGACTCATTTGCAAAGGCTCCACGTCAAGACAAATTGGACACGATTTACAACAACATACATGGAAGGTAAGGTAATACATAGAACCATAGAATTTGATGGCACAAAAGCACTGCTTGGCCTACCTAGTCTGCCCATTTCCCTACCTAATGGATAAGCTGCAGATCCTAGTTAACCAACAGCCTACTTCCTCTTACCCCCCACTAGAATTGCCTTATGTCTGTTCCATGCATTCTTGAATTCCCCCACTGTTTTTGACTCTACAATCTCCTCTGGAAGGCCATTCCATGCATCTACAACCCTCTCTGTGAAGAAATACTTCCTCACATTACCTCCAAGCCATCCCCCTCTATCTTCAAATTGTGCCCCTTTGTTCTTACACATCTCTTTTTCTGAAAGATGTTACCCTTTTGGACTTTGTTGATTCCCTTGAGGTATTTGAAAGTTTCTATCATGTCCCCCCTCACCTTCCTTTCCTTGAGGTTATACATCTTAAGCTCCTTTAGTCTTTCTTGATATGTCTTCTGGTGCAGACCCTGTACCATTTTGGTTGCCCTCCTTTGGACAGCCTCCACCCTGTCTATGTCTTTGTGGAGATGGGGTCTCCAGAACTGTACACAGTACTCCAGATGTGGTCTTACCAACTGTCTGTACAGAGGGCCAACAACCTCCTGTTTTTTACTGGTGATGCCTCTCCCTATGCATCCCAGTATCCCCCCAACCCTCTTTACTGGCTTCTCACATTGCTGGTCCACCTTTAGGTTGTGTGATATGACTACCCCCAGGTCCTTTTCCATTTTTGTGGTTGTCAGTATCTCACTCCCCCATTGTGTACTCTTCCCTTGGGTTTTTGTTTCCCAGGTGCATTACTTTGCACTTCCTTGCATTGAATCTAAGCTGCCATACATTTGACCATTCCTCCAACCTTGCCAAGCCCCTTTTATCCTTTCCACCCCACCTTACGTATCAACCCTGTTGCAGATTTTTGTGTCATCTGCAAAGAGACATACTTTCCCTTCCAGTCCCTCTGCAATGTCACTTATAAAGACATAAAAAAGGACCAGCCCAAGTACTGAACCCTGCGGTACCTCACTAGTAACCCCCCTTTCTTCACTGTGGACTCCATTTACTTTTACCCACTGTGTCCTGTTATCCAACTAGTGTTTTACCCAGGCTACCACCCTGGGACCCATTCCCAGGCTGGCTAATTTGTTTATTAATCTTTTGTGCAGGACTGTGTCAAATGCCTTGCTAAAGTCTAGGTAGGCCATGTTCACAGCCCCTCCCTGGTCTACTACTTTGGTCACCCCATCAAAGAAATCAATTAGATTTGTCTGACATGACCTTCTTGCTGTGAATCCATGCTGCCTTGGGTCCTGTGCCCCACTGGCCTCTAGGTACTCAACAATTCTTTCTTCAGAGGTGATTCCATCATTTTCCCTACCATTGAGGTCAAACTGACAGGTCTATAGTTTCCTGCCTCTGTCTTGCTCCCACTTTTGTGAAGGGGAATCACATCTGCCCTCCTCCAGTCCTCAGGTACCACACCATCCTCCTATGATTTATTAAAAAGGGTAGTCAGTGGTGCTACTAGTTCTTCCCTTAGTTCTTTTAGAATTCTGGGGTGAATCATCGGGCCTCGTTACGCCCCTGGGCGGTCCGGTATTGCCCAATACCACCTACCGTGTTGGGTATTATTGCTTGCATATTCCAACAGGGATAGTGAGGCCATAGCACAGTGGTTTAAGGCTCTGAGCTGCAAATCTGGAGACCTGGGTTTGAATCCCACAGCCCCCACTTGCATACTGTGTGACCCTGAGCAAGTCACTTAACCTCCCTGTGCACCTGTAAACAAGCTTTCAGCTTAGTGTGTCTCTCCTGGTTAAACAATTTGAAAAAAAAAAAAAACAGTGTACAGTATCATCCTTATTTATATTCCAGAATTGCCAGTCCCCACTAAATTCTTCAATCTGTGTCCCTGTCACATTCTGAGATTGAGTGTCCCACCACAGTGCAAGGTGGCACATCCCTGACACAAGCTGAGATTGCATGTCCCCACCCAACATTCTAAAATTATGCACAACTTTGACAGTCTATACCTTTGTTCAGTGCTGCATTCCAAAACCACCTCCGTATGGTTGTCATTAGACATACAGACACCCCTCAGTGGCTAACCCAGATCCACAAGTCATCCTTCCTTCCCTCCTGTTCATGCAGTCCTCCCCATAGGAATGCCATATATCCCCCTCCCACACCTAATCCTTCCACTTCTGGTGTCTCATCAATCATCTGTCTCAGGTCCCAGCCCTGAGCCTGGAGTTATCTGGCCTGTAGTTCCCATCTCAATTCACAAATGTCCTTCCAGCGTTACCTATTACACTTAAACTGCTTAGTTTTTTCTGGACTCACTAGAATTGTTAGTAGCTAGGTACCCTGTTAGCTGTTGCCCAGGCATTGTAGACACTTGCTCTGGTTTATTTAATCCCATTTGTTCTGCACTGTAAATCAACAGTATTGTATTGTGTCTCAATTGCTGTCTTGTCATCTCCCCCTTCCCCCAGGATGCATCTGGAATTGAGTGGTACTCCGCTCAGTATGCCTTCCTGGTGAAACTCTTAAATAAATAAATAACTAAATCCCATCAGGCCCTATTGCTTTATCCACCTTCAGTTTTAAGAGTTCTTTCAGAACCCTTTCTTCTGTGAAAGAACTAATATCACCCCCCCCATCCAGAGTGCTTTTATTGACTGGATTAGGTATCTTCCCCTGCTTTTCCATTGTGATTACTGAGTAGAAGTATTTGTTCAGTATCCCTGCTTTTTCACTCTCACTCTCTGCCCAACCACCAACCTCTTTATTCAGCCTCAGTATCCCTGCCTTAGTCTTTCTTTGCTCCCTAATGCACCTATAAAAGGTTTTATTCCCCTTATTAACTCAGTTGGCTATCTTTTCCTCAGTTTGGGCCTTTGTTATTCTGACTGCCTTCCCCACTTCCTTCTGCTTTAACTGGTACAGCTCTCTGTCCTGCTCCTTCTGTGTTTCCTTATACTTCCTGAATGCTATCTTTTTCTTCCTTACCTTCCCCGCCACTTCTTTTGAGAACCATACTTTTTTTTTCTTTTGTTTTGATTTGTTTATTTGCTTCACACAAAGGCTTGTTGCCTCTGTGATGGCGGTTTTGATGTTTCCCCATTGTTGCTTCACCCCACCTTCTTGCCTGTTTGCTAGTGCTTTTCTGAGACACTCTCCCATTTTGACAAAATCAGCCCTCCTGAAGTACAGTACCTTCACTTTTGTATGGCTTGACTCTACAGCTAAATTTATCATGAGTCACACTGTTTGGTTGGCACTTATTCCCAGATGGCTACCCACTTCAAGATTGGAGATCCTCTCTCCATCCCCATTTGAGAGTACCAGGTCTAAGATTGCTCTCTCCTGAGTGGGTTCCAAAACTAGCTGTCTGAGGCATGCCCCCTGTAGGGCATCAAGAATGGCCCTGCTCTTGAATGTGGTTGCAGCAAAGGTGCTCCAGTTAACATCTGGCATATCCAGGTCCCCCACCAGCAATATCTCCCCTTTCTCTGCTATCCCAAGGATGCCTTCTATCATTTCTTTGTCATTTCCTCCCCCTGAGATGGGGGTCTGTATACAACCCCTCTGCAGATTGTGGTGCCATTTCCAGTCTCCAGGTTGACCCACAGTGCCTCCTCTCCTCCCTGTTTACCCTTTAGTTCTGTTGCTTTGATTCCTTCCCTTCCATAGAGAGCTACTCCTCCTCCTCTTCTTCTTCCCTCCCTGTCCCTCCTGTAGATTGTGTACCCTGATATGTTGACATCCCAGTCATGGTTCTCTGTGTACCATATTTCTGTGACTGCCAAGATATCCAGGCATCCCTGTTCCATCAAGGCCACCATTTTGGGAAGCTTTTTACCTAGACTGTGGGCATTGGTACTCATTACCCTCCATTTTGTTATGGCATTATTTCTTTTTGCCCCATCCCTATCCTTACTGTCTTTGTCTTGTTCTCCATTTACCCCTGCCCTTCTCCCTATCTACTGCTGTAACTTGGTGTTTAACTCACTAACTACCCTGATTTTTGGGGAACCTTAGATTTCCCTTTTCCTTTTCAGGGCCTCCCCCCTTGGGTACTTTAAATGCTTGCCAATGAAGCATTTAAACCTATCACCTAGGATCCTGGTTCCCCTCCTGGATAGATGCAGACCATTATGCCTGTATAGGCCTGCATCTCTCCAGGTGGAGCCCTAGTCCCCAGTGAAGCCAAATCCCTGAGCTCTGCACCAGTTTTTTCAACCAATCATTGAATCCCATGGTGCAGAGTACCCTAGCCTCATCCATGCCATAGACAGGTAGCACTTCTGAGAAAGTTACCATGTGTGCTACTTGTCTAAAGCCCCTCCCCAACTGCACAAACTCCTGTTGCACTGCTCTGATCCCATTCTCAGTCAGGTCATTTGTTTCTAGGTGGATAATTACATCCAGCTCACTCCCCCTTGCAGCTGCTCCCATGATCCTGAGAATTTGTTTCCTATCCCTCCAAGCCATGGTGCCGGGCAGGCACCTTACCTCCCTTTCCCTTCCTTCCCCCAGTTCTATCCCCCAACAATTGAATCCCTCACCAGGAGTTGTTTCCTTACCCTGTTTGGTCCTGTGCCACCCTCCTGTGGGTCTCCATTGTGGAGGTTCCCAGCATCCTCCTTGGTCTCCACTGTGGGTGCCTCCATAGAGGAACCATGCTCCACCAGAGTGGTGAATGAATTGTGGAGAGGCATAACTGGAGGGATGCAACTCTGTTCCACCACCTTCACCCTCTCTGAGCCCAATGTGGTGCAACCACTCCTCTTTCTTGTCAACCTCTGAGGTAGAGGTGGTGGCCTGGGTAGTCCCTGGGTGGGGGAGTAGGTTTTCTGAATCCTTGCCAGGTCAGCATGGAGACGAACAACCTCTTACCTCAGATCAGAGAGGTGCCTGCAAATAGGGCAACAATGCAGTCTCCAGAATGTCTCCCAGAAGACTGCTGCTGCTCCACAGCCAATGCATTGCACCACTCCCCACATGTCTGAGTCCCTTACTATTACAGATGCTTTTTTTTTCTTGTTTTAGTGTGTGCAAGCTCGTGAGTGTCTCTATCCTCTATTCAGTGTGCTGTGCCTTTAAGGACATGAAGAGGTGTATGTTGTTAGCAGTTTGGGGAAGGGATGTCTTGGGGGGTGGGTGAGGGGCTGGGTGGTGGGAGTAAACCTATGCCTCCAGAAACAATCAACTACAACTCTGACCCTCCACCCCGGGGACTGCCTTCCTTCCTTTCAGAAACCTATTTCACAGAGGTTAAGTAACAGGTCTAGTCACAAATGACTGCAAAATATCTCCCAGCTACAGTTCCTCCCTGGCAAATTAAAGTTAAACTAAGAAAAGTCAACCCCAAAACAGAATCAATACTAGTTACTTACACAGGTCCAAAAAGTAATAATTCAATTCAATATAGTCTAGAAAATAACCTCCTTGATTTAAGGAAGCTTTGGCTGCCTTCTCTCTTGCTCTGTGTAAGTAGACAATACAATATGTATGAGGAAATTCGACATATAATACAATAGTAAAACATGACATGTTACAGCAAGCCGCAGCGGGCCATTGTTAAACAGTTACAATTGATTGTACAGGAATTATGCAATCAGTGGTACACTAATTAGAGGGTGATACAGCAGCGTTGTGGTTTTTGATACAACAGGCCAGGGGCCCTAGTCATACAGGAGATACACACAGGGCTAAATCCAGGGTTTAAAGGAGAACCTTGGTCATAACCGGAGGAGGTAACAACTGTGACTAGGTAGGATGAAATACTTAATCGGAGGGAATAACACATTATTGTTTGTGTGTGTGTGATATGCTAGCCTGGTTACATCCCACTTACAGTAACTGGGATGAGATTATTACTATATTTAATTTTTGATACTTAAATTACTTGGCAGTGGCTGGCAGCAATTGTGGAACTAGAAAGGATGTACTTGTGTTGTGTGTCATCGGGTCTTCAGGTGGCAGTGGCAAACTTTTTTTATGACTGCACTGCACTTGACTGATGTGATGTGTGGCTGGCTGCCTGCCTGGGTGGTGATCACTATGTCTTTCATTTTTCTTCTTTCAGGATTTGGTGTGCTGATCAGATTCAGTAGGAGTGGTTGTAGTACTAGAAAACATTACCACATCTTGGACCAGGTAGTGTCCCATATACCACAGTACACCAGGACATATGAAGGAGTTGCATCATTCACATGCATAGGGTGGGTGGGCTCTCTTAGTGCTGCTCATTTGATCATACATATCCATTTATTTGGCCTGTTCAGCTCTGACTGGAACATCCATCAAAATAATACCCACACAGCACCATTAACAAAAAAAAGAATCTTAGCTGCCTGGCAGTGCCTGAAGTGCTTGGTGGTGCTATGATATAGGTATTTGCATCTGTCTGTCTGTCTGTCTCTCTCTCTCTCTCTTGCTCTCTCTCTCTCTCTTTCTCTCTGTCTCTTCCTGCCTCTCTCAGCACACTCATGTCATGGACCAGAGCAGGATATAATACCATTACAAGCCAGCCATGAAGGGACTAGTAGTGAGTGATTGCTTTTTTATTATCAGTTTTACATGAATTTTTATACAAATAATTCATTAAATTATTTCCTTTGGGCCTCTGTGTCAAATATGACTGACTTTGACCACTTTTGTGCATTTTTTGAAATATCTGTCAATAAATCAGAACTAATAAGAACAAATCAGAACGTAACATGTTCCGGTTCTTATTTAATACGGGTCAGAACTTCACCGAGTTCTCCCAGTCCTACAGAGTATACAGGAGACCAATCTGAAGAGGCAAAGTCATTTAAGAGTGCATGAGTCTCAAGTGACTTAGGAAACCTGTGCCAGATGTAATTGGGGGTAGATTGATGGGGATGCACTTTCCTAATATAGTAGGTTAAGCAGTGGTGGCTGAAAGCATCAGAAAGAATGCTTGCATACAGGATGCAATGGGGGTGGGATGAGCGCACCTAGCCCAGGATGGAGTGGTTGGAGGAGTGAGGGTTGAGTCTGGTGGATTCAATGATTAACTGTGTGAGATTCAGGGACTTGACAGTGCGGATGATGAGTTTAGAGGTGGAGGAACATCATTTGACTTTGATGTCTCTGAGGAAGATGAGCTCACTGGAGATGGAAAGGGAGACAAAAGAGGTGAGGGAGTTGAGGAGAGAGGAGTGAGAGATCTTAGGTGAGGCATAGAGGACACTGACAAAGACAGAAAGGATGGAAGGGAGTGAAAGTTTTACTAGCTGGAGCTCATAAGAGGAGAGGGGGGACCTCCTTGAAAGAGATGGAGCTGGGGAGGGTTTGACGGATGTGTAAGGAAACTCCTCAACCACGCTTGCCTCTGGCCTGATGAAAGAGGTGAGTGTCTGGGAGGGCTAGATGTGAGTTTAGAACGCTAGAGGAAAGCCGGGTTTTGTTCTTCACTGAGGACTTCAAATGTGACTCATTGATGGTACTGTCTGTTTGCAGCATAGTGCCTCTGTGCCTGCATTGGGGCCCAGGGAGGGCACTGTTACATTAGGTACATGATGTGTGCCATTTTGTTTTCAGCAGTGTGTGTGCATTCATATGTGTATGTGTGTGTGTGTGTGTGTGTGTGTGTGTGTGTGTGTGTGTGCGTGTGTTCTGCAGTGCCTCTCCCCACCTCTGTGGTTTGCCCCACATTTAGACTTGCTTTTTAATGTCATTATTAGCACTGTGTTATGCTGCTGTGCTTTTCCATTACTCCAGCACAAAAGCTTTGAATATAGTGCTGCTTCTGATATGCACATCACCAAAGCCATGTTTGGGTGCTGCATAAATTAATTGTGCACTAGACCGCTAGTGCTAATGAGAAGTGCAACACTATTGGCTGAATATGGGAACCAGGTGCTAAATTAGCCCAGTGCTAATGCTAATAGTTAGCTCACAGCATAAATGTTTTGAATATTGGGATCTATGTCTTTATTCTGAGTAAATCTTACAACATACAGTACTTACAGGTAATGTTCCATCTGTAGGTTTTATTCTACAGTTTTTTGTCATTTTGTTTTCTATGGATCAATGTTATAATCACAGTAATGCACTCCAGGGCATGTGCTGTTGTGGGATTCACCCATTTTTCTTGTGGTCTATAGCACTGAACTGTGCCTTGTGTCACAGTACACAAGATATGGGTATATTCCACAATAACACATAGTCTGTCATGCATTCTTGCTTAAGTATAGCATGTTAACATCAAGGGTCAGAAACACAGTACAAAAACTAATCATGGCTAAGCACACATAAGTTATAACATGCTATTATTAAAGGTCAGAAACAGGGTATGAACATAACGATCATATAGTAAAGAAACAACAGATGGCAACAGATTACAAAATCATTGGTCACCCACCACCCTATGTAAGTGGCTTGTAAGATCTCTATAGTGCTGCCATGCAAATGGCTGGAGTGGTCATGTAATGATCCCTCTAGTCTTTAACTAAAATGACCTCTGTGGGCATAAAACCGAGTATAACATGTTATCACCAAGTGTCAGAAACATAGTGGAAGGGAGGGGGCAGCTGCAGAATAAGGGGTGCTAGCTGCATAGTCGAGCAGACTTGATAGACCTCTAGGCCTTTATCTGCTGGTAAATTTCATATGTTTGTATGTTCATAATGTAAGACCTGATCATGGTGAAACACACATGAATTATCAGTATTGGGCCAGATATTTGAAGAGCATCACACCAATAGGTTGAACATCATGCTTACTGGTCTTTGCACACTGGCCAGACAGGTAGCTCACCAAGTGCCATATTCAAAGGCACAGTGAGCAGGGCACTGAACTCTTAGTGCATGAACACTAATGACTGCCAGGCACACACTCAAATCAGAGGTGCCTGCAAGCACACAGTGCGCACTGGTATATTTAGATTATTTTGGAAGTGTTTTCAAGCTAGTTTCCCCCCATGTCCCCAAACCCACCTGGCCTAGTCCTGGTAATGGAAACTGGCACATATCCAGCACTCTTCTCTGTGGCTGGCTGTCATGTGCTGCTTACCTGCACTTATATTGCTATACAACTCTGTAGCGTGATACAGTACTTGTGGAATATCGATTGGAAATCAACTAATGCACCACTAATATGTACAGAGTTGTATAATGACAGAAGTACAGTACTTGGGAGTGGCAGACAGTGGACAGCCATGGAGGTAACTCGTAGGTACGAGCTGGTTGCCAGGACTGGGCCTGGTAGCACAATCGGGGCTGTCACCAGACACTAGATTTATAACTTTTAAGATGGGGGACACTGCATACTAGGGGCTGGAAGGGGGTCCATTAAACTAGAATGTGAAATACAAGCATAGAAATGGGCTATGGCTAAATTATATAGTGCACACTGTAGCACCATGACCATGAGTTAGAAACTTTGTATAAAAAAAGAGTTCCAAAGTTATGGCCAATACTGATGGAAAAACATTTCCAAAACATCAGTGTACATCTATTTTGACATTTGTCTAGTTTATTGTATGCTTCAAATACCCCACTAGCAATAATGTGATCATTTTTGCACACACACACACACACACACACACACACACACACACACACACACACACACACACACACACACACACACACACACACACACACACACACACACACACTGCAGTTATTAAAACATCAGGTTCAATGAACAATGAGTAAATGTTCTGCATGAAATCAAAGGCAATCAGCCCCAGCCTTGTGTAAATTTTAATTAAGTGATTTTTAAATACCCAATCTACCTCAGCAGTCAACACATTAAATTGTAAATGGGATGGATGGTAAAAGACAAGACTCCAAGACTGATGTCAGTGAAAATGTTCTAATTTACAGGTTTAGCTTTTCAGTCCATTTTTCACCTAATTCATTTAGTGAGCTTTTTTATAAACTGTAAAAGTCAGAACTCTATTTATATTATCAAGGTTCACATTTTCTAGTTTAATGTGATTAAAAGAATTTGAATTAAGCATTATATTACGGTCTTTAATCATTCAAATCCTTCCATGGAAAGGCAGAATGGTTTGATGGCTAAAGCACTGAATTGTGAAAATGGCAGATCTCAAGTTCAAGTTTCACTGTAGCCTTACTGTGTGATGTTGAGTAAGTCACTTGACCAACCTTCTATTTCAGTCCCTATCAGCTGCATAAGTTGGGTTAGGGGCACAGGCATCCTACTGAGAACAAGATGTTGTGTCTTAGTAGGGGGTCTCCTGAGTAAATGATTTGCAGAATTTTACAACAATGCCATTTGAGGTCATGGGCAAAGAGAAAATAATCATTGATGTAAAATTTTGCAGAAACCAACTACAAAATCAAGGATGAGTTCTATTTGTTTATTCACTGAGACTGTTTAGGCTGCTACAGGAGTAGTAAGTTCTGGTTCATGCCACTAATTCTACAGCTTCCTGTTTGTATCCAAGACTATACTGCAGCACCAATGTGGCTCCTGCCTTTTAACGACAGAACTGAAACAAGAGCTTGATTCCAGATCTAACCATTTGCCAGCCTGTCCTTGTCCAACATGGCCCTATCTCCCTTATTTCTGAAGATAGTGGAGTCATTTGTTGCCCATTTGGACATTTTGCCTGATGCTTGAGCTGCAGGAATGGTGTAATCAGGGACCTGTCATAAAAGGGTCAGAAAGAGGCCCCTCCCAAATAATTGTTATATCCCAGTTGCTGACCCAGTTATATCTGTGTGTGATATAGTACTGGAGGTGTGCAGGCCCCGCAGACATCTGGGAGTTCTCTGTCACAATTGGCGGCAGCAAAAATTAAGCGTGCTAATAGGATCCCTCATTGTGTGTCCTCAAAAACTGCTATATACAGAGGGCTGATTTTGTCCCTTGGTGGAGAAGTCTCTCCAGTGAGTAAGTCACAGTGCATATCACTTCACTGGAAGCTAGTGGGTTTTGCAACAACTAACGTGCTAGCTTGGGAAAACCATTGAGTTCTGCCCATGGCATAGCACCAGTTGCATGGCACTATGTCAGGGGTAGAACTTGTGGTAAACAATGCTACTTCCCTAGTGTTCCCCTAACTCATCCAAACCTTACTGTATCTTTAGGCCTGCTTCGGGTAATTTTGACTTTTATTTGTGTTGACTCAGGGCATCCTTCCCTGGTGGCCCAGTGGCCCCTCACTTGCTACCGGGCTTTAAAATCATCTGTCAAATCCAGCGACCCCCCCCAGCCCTATTCCTCAACAGAATGCTTTCCCTCTTTGTCCCACATTGATCCCTATCAATTGTTGACTCTTACTAACACTGTTGCAGTGTTGTGACACCCCTTACTGCCTTCCACAAATAACTCTAATGCACAGAGCTCTTGCAAAACTCTTTGATGGTGTTACTGACGGTCTTGCCATGCTTTAGGTATGGCCCAGTGGGCCATTTGCATTGTTACCCCAGCAGTTTACCCACACAGTTACAATGTCATTAAAGAGCGTGCAGAGCAGGGCTTGCAAGTTAAAGGTTGCTCATGAGGGACTGGCGTAAAGGGTTTGTTGGGAACATTTAGCATCAGTGCTATGTGCTTGTGTATAAAGCACTGAGTTTCTTCTATGAAGAACCACCCACCCACTAGTGTCCTGACATCATCTACTGGTAGGTTGGAAGGAACAGGCCCATAAGTCCCAAAGATTTTTTGTGTTTTCCTGCTGGTGTCCGTCATCCACTTGCAGGTAGAAAGGTGGAGGTACAGGGCCTTGGCCCCTAAGGGAAAAAGCACCAGCTTTCCAAGCATCATCACTGTGCCCCAAGGGCCATGTATGGCATGGCTTGAAAAACTGTGGGTCAGTGTAAATTTGTGCTCCTTTTTCAGTACGTCTTTGTGTCTGTATGTACAGTATGTGCATCTGTATTTAATTGTGTTGATGAATTTGTCTGTCTGTGTTTGTTTTTTTGAGTGTGTTTATGTTTGTGTTGATATATCTGGCAGTGTTTGTGCAGAGGAGTGCGTCTGTATGGGTCTGTGTGCAAGTGCATGTGTGTATTTTTATCTGTTTGCTTTGATTGATGATGCATGCATGCATCTGTTTGTGCTGAAGTGTGCGTTTGTATGCATACAGTATCTGTATCAGTGTTAATGTACATGCATCTGGTGCTGATTGACTGGTACAACTACTGCTTGAGTGCCGATGTCCAGGTTTTGGAAGCAAGTTTGAGGTGCTAGAGGGCTAGTTGTGGGAAGGAGGAGCAGGAAGAGCTTAAGCATTTGCTGGACTGCTATCCTCCTCCAAGAAGAGAGGGTCTGGCAGCTAGACAATAGACCAACACATAGCGGTGGCTAGGAATAGGTGCACCAGTGACCCAATGCTGCTGCATGGATAGGTGGTGTGGGGGATGTTTGCAGCTGGGCATGGGAGCATGTGTAGCATGCATTGATGGTATGGCTTGTCCACATTGTTTAGGGAAACTATCAAGAAAAATCCCCCATGTCTGTGCACCATGAAGCCAAGGATCTCACTACTGCACCAGCTCAAATGGTGAACAGACCACCGGCCAGGGACCAACAGGTAAATGTGCCTCTCCTTTGTCCCCTGAAGTGATCCCCACTGTGTGGGACAAGCCATGGGCCTACCCATGTGGGCAGAAGGGAGGGGTATGCAGGGTGGGAGCTGAAGGAGGTCCAGTGAGGGCTGATAATGGGGCATATTACTGCTGAGACAAAGGGAGCATTAACAGAACTTACAAAAAATGTGCATGTACAGTATTTGTCTGCATGTCTGTATTTGTGTTTGTATTGATATGTGTTGGGCACCGAGCATTTTCCATAGCTGCTCTAAGAATCTGGAGTACTGTCCCAAAATCCATCTGTTCTGTCTTTTCAGTGGAGAGTATCAAATCACAGCTAAAGACCTGACTATTTAGTCAGGCCTTTTCAGGAGACTGATAGCTCTGAAAAATGTGTGGCAATATGCTTGAGTTTGATTTATATTCCTGTATTTGGATATATGGCCTGGGTATAACTATTTATAATTCATATTTGTACTGTATAGTGTTTTGAGTTCTGGAAAGATGCTATATGAATAAAGATCCTATCCTATCCTATACAGGTGTCTCCATGAATGTGTCTATGTTTATGTTGTGTATGTCTGTGTTAGTGTTTGTGCTGATGTGTATCTGTGCTTGTGATGATGTGTGTGAGTTTGTATCTGTGTGTGACTCTGCTGATGTGTGTATGTACGTGTCTGTGTGTCTGTATATGTGTCTGTGCTGATGTGTGCGTATCTGTGTTTTTGGTTGACTGTTTCTGCATGAATCATATGTGTGCATGTGTGTGTTTGTATCTGTGTTTGTGCTGATGCTCATGTGGCTCTGAGTATGTGGGTATGTCTCAGCTGATGCGTGCATTTGTATATATGCTTTTAGTTTCCTTTTTTGCATGTGCATTGTAAATTATGTTTATTGACTTTCTAAGCAGTACTTGTAAATTGGTATACACAGCTCACAAAAAATGGATTGTAGAGACATAAACATCAATGCAGTAGTATACACATTCAATTAGTCCAGGTTAATACCCCACAGGGAGAGCTCCAACTACATAAACAGCTGAATTGCATCTTAATGCAAGACAGTAAAATCATTATGCCAACACTTTTCCACCATAGGAAAGGTTCTTTCACCTCACGAGCATGCATCATATTATCATACGCTTTATATACAGCCATATAGTCAAGTACCTGTATGAAAGGCAATTTTTTTTTCAATAAGTGTAAAATGCTCAAATATGCTCTGTTAATAATAACCAATTAATAGAAAATGCAGTTCATAAGCATTCTACCTGAGGATCGATACCTGCACAGGCTCTTCATCGAATCTGGTTGTAAACTGGATTAGTTAAGCTGCTACTGCTTGGAATAAGCATGCAACACTATTGATATGGACTCAGAATTAGACAAACCATCTTTATACAACATGAAAAAATACACTGACTTTAATATCTTTCGAACATTTAGTATGCCTTGGATAGCATAGCCTGAGATCAGGCAGTCTACTTGGATTAATTAATCAAATTATTACAAGCCTGGAAAGAAAACATGGCATTGAAAACAACACAGAGAAAATTTCAACTCAGGTAAACAAACAAAGATACTGGGGTCAGGGGTGGGAGCAGGATTCTCCACATGGTCAGCACCATATTGCTACCACCGTAATGCACATCATGACAGAATGATGCTGTACAAAATAAAGCTTTTCATTATACAGTTAAATGTGGGGCGATATACTCTCCTGTCGCAGAGCATATAGTCCTATTACACAGATAAACATAGGGATATATACTCTCCTGTTGCACAGCATATAGCCCTCTTCAATGACACTGCCATCCCTTGTTCTGCTCTTCCCTGATCCATGTCTCTTTTTCACAGTTTATAGTCTAAATCCAACAAATATTAAGGATCAGTAATCTTATACTTCCCTGTCTGCCTCCTGTGTGCAAAAGCCCCCTTTTATTTTAAGTAGCAACTTTCCTGTCTCCTGGGGGTCCCCGAAGATGTATTGCTTATCTGAGCAAATGATTCTCAGGCCAGCTGGAAACTGCATTGTACTGGTGACCCCCAAGGAGTGCAGTTCAGTCAAGACTGAGTCAAAAGACCTCCGACAGTCCTGGGTGATATTACTTGGATAGAAACATAGAAACATAGAATTTGACGGCAGATAAGGACCGCTTGGCCCACCCAGTCAGCCCATTTCCCTACCTACTGGATAAGCTGCAGATCCTAGTTAACCAGCAGCCTACTTCTTCCTACCCCCACCCCCTAGAATTGCCTTATGACTGTCCCATGCATGCTTGAATTCCACCACTGATTTTGACTCCACAACCTCCTCCGGAAGGCTGTTCCATGCATCCACAACCCTCTCTGTGAAAAAATACTTCCTTAAATTACCTCTGAGCCGCCCCCATCTTCAAATTGTGCCCTCTTGTTCTTGCACACCTCTTTTTTTGAAAGATGCTACCCTCTTGGACTTTGTTGATTCCCTTGAGGTACTTGAACGTTTCTATCATGCCCCCCCCCTCAGGGTAGATGGATAGTTTTCCTTATCAGCAGTCTCTAATGGCCCAACCACTTGAGACTCCTCCAAGATCTGGTTCTATTCATGCATGCTGCCTAGGACCACCAAGAGTGTATGTGGTGTATTCCCAGAGTCCAGTTTCTTACACAGGGACATTCAATATGCCCACAAATGCACAGGCTACGGATCCAGTTTGAGACTGTGAGCCAGCCATTGCAGCAAAAAATCTTGGAGGGGTCTTTGTTTATTTATTTATTTTATTTATTGAAAAGTTTCACCAGGAAAATTACACTGAGCAATAAAATGCTCATCTCACGGTATGTCCTGGGGGAAAGGAAGTGAGAGTACCTAACATAATACAAGCAGTATTCATAGAATCAGGTAACAGTTAAATGTACATAAAACAGACAGTACAAGATTACAACAACCATGAGTATTAACATTTCCAGATTGAATACATAGAGGGAGTTTGGCAGAAAGGGCAGGATTAGAGCCTAAAGGAAGGGGGATGGTAGAGGAGAAGTGCAGAGAAGTGCTTGGTTGCAGGAGGGGTTAGGATAGGGGAGAATTATTAGGCCCAGCTGGAGGAAGGGGGAGATATAGACCAGCAGCTGAGACTGGAACCCATTGAGACTTAGGTGCAGTTGCAGTTTGTCACTAGGTAGTTTATTAGGGATGTAGAGAGAGAACTGACTGAGCAGGAGTGGTGGATTTGGGTAGGTGGTTGGTTCCATAGTTTAGGCAGGTGGTGAGAGAAGGCCATTTGGCCTTACATAGTGCTTCTTGTAATGTATAGTCAGAGACTGTGAGTCACCAGATCTGAGGGAGTGTTTGGAGGGGTGAGGGGCAGATAGGGAAGTGGAGAAGTAAGAAGGGAGGAAACCTAGCCAGAATTTTGAGGTAAATTTGGCAGCGTGCAGGGTTCTCCTGTTGGCAAGGGCAGGAAAATTTAGAGAGCGGTAGAGTGTGCAGTGGTGGGTCTGAGCAGGGGCATCTAAGGCAAACCAGCAGAAGGAGTTAAAGAGAGGATCCAGCCTTGATAAGGAGGATTGCGGGGCAGCACCGTATACTATGTCACAGTAGTTGAAGATTGGCAATATTATTTTTTGTGCCAACTTACGCCTAGCCAGAACTGGGATACATCTACTGTTGCGGTAAAAGGCCCCTAGTTTAGGCCAGAGTTTTTTCTGAATGGCGTCGATGTGGACTGAGAAATTTAGGTGCCTGTCTAGTCAAACTCCGAGGTAGCAGAAGGAGGAGGTGTCATCTAATACAGTCCCATCAATGGTGTGAAAGTGGGCAGGGAGGAGAGCCTTACCAACCTCTGCCTAGTACCTAAAGTCATAGAGACTGTTTGTTGTGAGTTTAGGAAGAGGTGGTGATTTCTAAGCCAGAGTTGGACATTGTTGAAGTCCAGCTGGAGCCTGGAGGTGACATCAGAGACTGATTTGCCTGTTGTGTACAGTACGGTGTCGTCAGCATACATGCGTATGTTAGTCGAGGTACAAATCAGAGGGAAATCGTCGAGGAAGATTGAAAAAAGGAGTGGCCAAAGTACAGATCCCTGAGGGACTCACGTGGTAATGGGGAGGGATGGGGAGATGGCATCAGTCATACGGACAGATTGTGATCTGCCTGATAGATAAGACTTGAACCAATCAATGGCATTAAGGGAGAGACCAGCTGACATGAGGCAGGCAGGAGATGAGGGCGAGAGACTGTATCGAAGGCCTTGGCCAGATCAATAAATATTGCAGAGGTTATGAGGCCATTGTCCATACCCCTAGAGACAGAATCAGTCAGCCATAGCAGGGATGTGGGGGTGGAGTGGTGTTTTCTAAAGCCAGATTGGAATGGAGTGAGAAAGGAGGATTCAGTAAGATAGGAGGAGAGTTGGTCAAGGACTATATATTCCTGGAGCCTAGCTAGTGTTGGAAGGAGAGAGATAGGGTGGTAGTTGCTAGGGGAGGAGGTGTCACTGCCTTTGGGAAGAGGTAGAACAGTAGCATGTTTTCATGCTGTAGGGACAGTGGAAGAGACAAAGGAGAGGTTTAGCAAGAGGGAGATAGGACAGGCGATAGCAGGAGCAGACAGAGAGAGGAGCTTAGAGTCCAGACCATCAGAAGAGAAGTCTTTGGCAGGGTTAATGGACAAAAGGGCTTGAAAGGCAGCAGCAGAGGAGATGTAGGAGAAGAAAAAGTGGGTAGAGGAAGAGTGAGCTGAGGAGGTGGAGGATGAGGAAGCAGAGAAGAGGGTTGTGGGTGACGGAGCAAAGAGAGTTAGAGAAGAGGGGCAGGTAGCTGTTAGGGTAGTAGAAGGATGGGGTAGAATTCAGGGATGGTGAGAGGAGGGTGGGGGTCAAAGGAGAGGGCTAGGTGATAAGGGTGAGGCTGCAAGGAGAGTAGGGGAGGGAGCAGGAGGGCAGGTATCCACCAAGGAGGGGGGGCATCCGGAAAGCTGAATGGGCATCTGGGGAGCCACTTGGAACACTGAGGCACAAGACATGAAATGGGAATTAAAACATTCTGCAACAGCCATAGGTTCAGAGAGGACTGAGAGATTTTGCCTAAGGGTAGGAGTGGGGGGCTTGGTGGAAGGGAAAAAGAAGGACTGAACAACTTTCCAAAATTTTGAAGGTTTATTTGTGTTAGCTTGGAAGGTAGCCTGGTAGTGTTCTGCTTTGGCCAGACGAATAGCTTTGGTACACTTGTTTCATAGCTCTCTGTATCATTGGAGATCCCTAGGGCAGTTGGTTTCCTTGTGTTTATGCCAAGCGGTGTCCCGGGCTGTTTGACAGGGCAGAAGCTCTGGGGTTACCCAGGGTAGGTGGTTTCTGCGGACTCTGGTTTTACGCAAGGGGGCATGTTGATTCCAAACGTGAAGGAACTTACCACTGAACAACTTAGAAGCAGCGTCAATTGAAGAGCAAGTGACAAGTGGGGTCCAGTCAATGTTGTCAAGATCTCGATGAAGTGGTCACCTATCAAGAGAGGAGTAGGAACGGGTTAGAAGGATTTTGTGTGGTATTTTGTGCCTGTGTATTTTGTGCACCATGTACACAGGATGGTGGTCGCTTAAGGCATCAGAGAGAAGGCCAGCGGCCTTAACCCTGTGGGGATGAGACATGAGGACTAGGTCCAGAAGGGAATGGTTTTTAGTTTTGTTGTTCAGGCGAGTAGGTTCCTGGATTAGCTGTGTCAAATTTAGTGACTCAATGTAGGAGCGAGTTTTGGTCAGTGTATTAGAGAGTCAGTTGACGTTTGGGTTGCCCAGTATGTACAGCTCTCCTGAGTGAGCAAGGTCCATCAGTTTCTTGATCAGTTCAGTGTCTTGGGAGGGGGGTTGGCCAAGATGACATTAAACTCCTGTAACAAATAGTGGGGAGGAGTAAGGTAGTGTCAGGTTGAGCAGGATAGCCTCATGAGAGGAAGGAGAAGTGACTTTCAACACAATTGTGTGCTGAAGCAAGGTAGAGACATAGATCACCACTCTGCCTCCTCATCTGAGTCTGTCCATCCGAGTTATAGTGAACCCAGGAATTGAAACTTCTTGGTCCATGATGTGTTCTGAGAGCCAAGTTTCTGAGATGACAATAATGTCAGGTTTATATTCAAGGACCATAATCTGCAGCATAGGTAGTTTACTGGTAAGGCTGTGGGCATTTAGGTGGATAATTTTTAGGCTGCTTGGGAGGGCAAGGGGAGTAGAGGGGGTGAGCTGGGGGGGGTAGGGGAGTTCGTGGAGGGAGGTCCAGGGTTAGGGTGGACATCACCAGCAAGCAGTAGGAGGAGCAGGAAAGCAAGAAATTTAGCTTTATGGTGTTTTGGGGTTATTGAGTAGCACAGAGTACTGCATCCAGGTAATTGTACACAATAGGGAGCAGTTGAGGTGATCTTGAGCAAAGTGATTACTAAGTCAGGCAGGTCATTAAGTGAGGCACAAGGTTGTGATGGGTAATGTGGATGGATAGAGTTAAGAAGGATCAGGGTGTGAGGCAGCGTTCCAGCATAGTTTATGGTGGAGGCATCAGGTTGAGTAAAGAGATTTTTAGCTGGGGATGCAGATGGAACTGATGGACCAAGAAAGGTGCTAAAAAATATAGCCAAGACTAGATGATGTGGGTACTGCAAGTGCATTTTAGAGGGCAGCATTGTGGCAAGAGATAGGGTTTGGTAACAGAGCTAGTAATGCAGAGGTAGCCTTCTGGAGTCATAAAATCCTAATGCAATTGGCATGGGTGTTGTTCTGTAATGCCCTGCCAGCATAACACAGCTCAGTTTTCCTGTACGAGCCCAGCAGTCATCATTGTATCTAACAGGGCTGCACAAGCCACTTGTTTAGCCTCTGCTTCTGCCATGGAGTATTTTACTTCACATAGCTGCAGTCATCCTTTTTGAATCAGTCAGTTTTTCAACCAGTGCAATGACTGTCATGTCTAGGGCCTTCACAGCCTACATCACATCATCATTGGTAGTGCCTGTGCTGTTCTGGTCCCCTGACCTGATGTCCCTTTCTTTTCTCCACCTTCAGCTGTTTTCTTTTTTTAACAAAGGGTTTTATCCTCCTCTAGTGAGACCTGGGACAGCTAATCAGCCATGGCCCCATATTCGGTGACTGTCTCTGCCTCCCTCCAATACAGGAGCACAGTTTTCCCATGGACTGCCCCCCCCCACACAGGGGCCAGGGGAGGGAGGGCCATCCCCCCCCTCGAGAACCCACATCCAGATTCACCCCAGGATCAGATCAGCTGAGTGGGTCATGAAAACATGGGCAAGGCTTCACAGATCCCCACTCGCTAGTTTTTTCCACTTTTCTTGTCCCTTTCCACTGCTTCAGCAGCAGGACAGATATATTGGGGCCTCCATCTGACGGCATTTATGGGTTGAGACATCTTGTCCTCCCCCCCCAGGAGAGGAGAGGAGAGTGGTCTCTGGGATGCTCACATCTCTCCCATGCCACCGATCCCCCATGCTTATTCCCAAACATGACTCACCGGCATGGCAGGAGGTAAGGCGTTCAATTCCTTAGCCCTCTACACAACCAGGTCAACTTCAGTTGTAGTTTTCTGAGGGTTCCCCATGGTGTAGTGCTCCCACTACTCAGTAAATCACAGTCAGGAAGGTGCTGCATAAATCCATGTGCCACAATTCCGAGCTTAATAACTAAAAGTAACTTTAAAACATAAAACTTGATGGTTTCAATAGAGAGCAAATAAAAGCACATCTACTCCCATTGGCAGTTGGTGCTGCCTCCCTACATGTGTGTGTCTCTATGTGGGTGTTTGTATATATGTATGTGCATGTCTGTATCTACTATATGTTTCTGTGTCAGCTCTGTACGAATGCTGGCATTAGCCACGTCTTGTTGCTCCTGCAGCTGACAGTTCCCTCCACTTCCTAAAAATTGTCCAAAAACTGTGAAAACAAAGCAAGAAGCTGGTCTCTGCTCAACTCTGTTGGCATAAAAAGTTCAGTCACTGCACTGTACTGCACCCCACCCAAAGGGCTGGATGGTAACAAATATCTCTCTTTATGTCCTGTATCAGGTATTTCTTTGGAAAAAAAGGGATAATTTTGACATGTGCATTATTATTTTATCTGAAAGTTTATTTTCTGAAGTTTCGTCTGTGTATAGTTTATAGGTTTTTATAAGCATGGTCTGAAAACCCTATCGCGGGTAATTCCTTCTTATGGCAGAAACACAAATTATGGTGTGAATGTGGAGTAGATATAGGGCTTAAGTTAAAAAGGGAAAACCCCCTTAACCTTTTTTTTGTGTACCTGTGTAGTTTGTAGTAGGGTTGCTCAGACATCACAAAATATGATCCAACATAGGATAGTTGGATAGTAGGATAATTCATATCCAAATCTGACATCCGATTTCATCGTTCAGTGCCATCAGATTTGGATATTTAAGTATCCAAGTATCCTAATATCTTATACCAACATAGTGAAATACTAAATGCATTCAGTTATAGCCTAAATAGTAAGCTCAAATAGCAAACATTTAAAAAGATGTTACTTATCAATCATAATGTAACACCATCACCTACCTTAAGCAAATTCTCTCCATTGCCAGCATCTTTAGTTTCTACCTGAATGGAATTGTTTTTGTGGTGGAAAAATATTGCTGCAATCAGGGGTCATCTTTCTTACAACATACACATACTACAAATGTCACATCTATAAAAATGGTTGCTGTGCAGAAGCCATGCACACTCCTTGCTCTATGTTTTTTTTTTTGCCAAATTTTAATAATAGTGAAGAAAGGAAGTTCACAGAAACAGCAAAAGTTTAAAAAGAAAAAGACTAAAAGAAAAGCGCAAACCTCTTCATTCTCGTCTGAGATAAAGGTTCTATGTCTTAATGCGATCACCGTTTGGGCGAATGTACATTGTCGAAAATGAATTACTGCATGTACACTCACATCAACTAGAAAACTGGTGACTGGTTTTCTATGCACCCCTTCCCCATGAGAGCTTTGCCCCCTGTACTCCCCTACTTAAGGATTCTCAAGTCCAGGAGGGTGCATGTCGGGGGGAGGTGAATTTCTTTAAAAAATACCAAGCCACCTGCCAGCGCAAAAAAAGCCATGATGCTCCGGATCTGAACCCTGCACCCTGCACATCCCAACCAACCGCTTTCCCCAATATGCTAGCCAACCAGCTCGGCAGCTGCCCGCTACACTCTCTCTCCCACATACCTCCCTTCCCCTTCTTCTCCCCTTCATGTGTGCGCGCACACATATACATGCATACACTTCCTGTCACCCAACCTCTCACACCCAGGTATCTGGTTGCTACCCTGCCAGGTAGCCCTGTACACAGGCGCCATGACTGAGTCACCCCCTTTTTGAAAGCGCCCAATCACGGTCGCCTTGTACATGGTATACTGAGATAAACACTCTTAAGGAGAAATGAGGACTGCTTGACAAATTTTTGTTTACTGCTCATACAGGCCTGGGAATTACCAAACAAGCCAGGAGCTCTGACTTGGTGAGCAGCTCAAAGGTACAGTCCATCAACATGGGCATACCTGTAGCAGCTGACCTGATGGCCAAAGCTCTCCCTATATTTGGACCCAAACGACTGCCGGTGGGTGAAACTCTGGACTAACATGATAATGAAACCACTGAAGCAAACTCAGTTTTTACATTCTGTGAAGCTACAGGAGGATGCTTCTCAGGAAGAAACAAAATCTCTGCCCTACAAACTGCTGTATTTAAAAAATGGCAATACATGTACTTCATATACTGATTTACCACCAGAGCCTATAGATGCAATGACAGATTCACCCTCAGAAAACCCCACTTAAACAAAGCAAGAAAACAGTTTTAACACAGATCCTCTATATTAAGCACAGACCACCACTCTGATCACAGCTACTTCAAGCCATAAATGTAAAACTAACTTAAAGAATTTTAAGGAGCTACATGATGGTATGGGTGGACTTTTCAAAATGTTTTCAAGATTTGAAAGCAAAATGGATGCTTTTATTCAAAGAGCAGATCTGTTAGAGCAAGAAATGAAAAGGGCAGCAAAAGAATATTACAACAAACTGGTTACACTAAATGAGCAACAGATGTCCACACAAAAACAAGCAGATGAGTTAGTTCAACGATCACTAAATGTTAAAGCTCTAACTCAAATAAACACTTGGGCAGCTACAGTGTTTAGCAGACTAATTGAGATGCTTGAAAATATATCTCACTTTAAAAACTTGAGACTAGTGGGCCTTCGCTTGAAAATAGATAAACTTTTTCAAAACCTTTGAGAAATAACAGCCACAGTTTTGAAAGAGATGTTGATGCTCCATGAGGAGCATTTCCCCTTGATTTCAAGGGCTTATCGATTGTCTGCTGGAAAACCACAAACAACACTGATGGGAGATGCTCAAACACAATTGAATGCAGCAAATTAAGTGAAAACCACTTCTGAGTTAGATGAAATTAAAACCACCGTTATGCTCACATTTTCCTGTGAAACAGACCATGACATGATAATTCATGTTGCAAGATGCAAAGAGTCTCTAATGTTTAAATATTGCAGAGGCTCTCTCTTCCCAGATATATCTCCTATAACTCAAGAAAGGAGGAAAAATTGCACTTTATAGGGATGAATTAATAGAACTAGGAGCTGCATGTATTTTTCCCTGTCCGGCAAAATGTTCTGTTACTTATCAAGGCCCAGATACTTGTTTTTTGAATCTGAACAGATTGCAAGTTTTAATAAAAATCATCAAAAAAAGAAAAAACAATCACATGAAGATGCAACACATACTGTATAATAAAGATTTTTCCTCAGATTCTAAAGAAATAACACCAGAAGAAATGGAAATTGTGACAAATAAGTAACTGACTTCTATAAATATAAAAAGGATCTGCTCTTAATCAGTATACTTTAAAATCAGCAGAAAATGATCAGTAGGCCCATCTAGTCTGCTCTATTTTCCCTCCCTAACACTTCCACTGCACCCTGAACTCTACTTGGTCACAGGTGTCCCTGACTCCTCCCTTACTTCTGTTTATGATACCCATATTCCTATCTCACATATTTGAAGCTCCCCACTGTCTTCACCTCTACCACCTGTTCCCGGAAGTCTGTTTGAAACATCCACGACTCTTTATATGAAGAAGTATTTCCTCAAATCCCTCTTAAACTTACCCGTTTCAAACTTCATAGCATGTTTCCATGTTCTGATGCTCTTCCTCAAGTGAAAAAGAATTCCTCCTATACCTTGTTCACCCCTTGAGGTACAGTACAATCTCAATTATCCAGACTGCTTGGGATAAATGAAATTAGTTCAGATAACAGGGAGTGCATGAAACTAGGATTAAAACATTCAGAGTGTATTCACTTGGGAGATATGCTATCAGTCCATTAGATAGGGATGTCCATATAATGGGGGTTCATTAGATCAAGATTGCACTGTACTTATAGGTATCAGTCAAGGCACCTCTTGCTCTCCTGTCCTCCAGGCAGTCCATGTTAAGTTCCTGCAGCCTCTCCTTGTATGGTTTCTTGTGCAACCCTGCAAAAAACTAGATGAAGGTTTACCTTTGCTATTAGTTTTGATGTGATGTACTAGTTAAATGCAATGACTTATAAGCTATGAATGAGTACAATTACTAAATATATATATACAAAATATATATATATACATATATATACACATTATTTTATATTTATGTTTCAGTGTTATAAATATAACACTATAAGATAAAAAGTAAGGAAATTATACTAACTAAAATTTAAGAGTTCCCCCTCTGATGATGGTAAGCAAGCCCAAAAATTGAAAAATATGCTGTAAAAGGAATTTCTATGCTTGTGGTGCTACACAACAGTTAAGTGTTGAATGTATTAATCTATGATTTGTTTTAATTATCTATAAAATCTATTGGACCTCCACTACAATTTTAGGACATGCCTATACCTTAGAAATTGAATTGTTTTCTTCTTTTTAGTATTTAAAGTTACATTTTTTTCTTACATCAGTAGTTACAAAACTGTTATGAAAATTATTTTACTATAAAACCAAACTATAAACAAACTATAGACTGTGAAAAACAAGCACTTAATGAATTGTAAAATGAAAGAAAACTCAATAAAGATAAATTATATTAAAAAAGTACACATACTACAGATGCACATTGTACAGGAGTAGGTCCTGACAACAGCCAGAGGCACATCCAGTACATATAATTCTGAACTCGAAACTTCCTCTTGTTGTCTTGCTTGACATTTTAGTTTGCTGGTTTTGCACTAAAGACAGTCAATGCAGTTTATTCCTAGATATTCATCTGCTGGCTGTGATATCCCATGTGATAAAGGCAGGCTTTGTGCATGCATCTGGCTGTTGCTGTTGTTGTCTTAGACTCTGTCAGACTAGCTGGCTTCAGTCATTCTGGACTCTGGTTCTCAGCCATCATATCTATGAAGATGACACCTGTAGTAAGAGGGAGATAAAAGGGAACAAAAAAAGATGTTTTAGTTCTTTGAATTCAAGAGGGGAGTAAATGCCACTGTGGCCCCGTGTGAGGAATGAGCAGGTTAATACTACAGCAAGTGACATATGTGGGGGGGGGGAGAGAGAGAGAGGTGACTAACACTTACCATCACAACAGACAAAGACAAGCCTTTGCAGGAGGAGACTTTTCTGGTGCTGGCTGGAGTGCTAGATTCATCTATATTCTAATTTTCAATGTAACTATGTGGGGGTCATTTGGTGCAGAAAGTTCAGTAGGGTTTATGTGTTTAAACAGAATTTACACTTGCTTGAGGTTTACATTTGGTAAGTTTGCTATTGCTATATATGTTGGGAACAGTTTGTGAGAAGGAGAACTTTACTTCATCTTTGACTGGTATACCACTGGTTCTCAGGAATACAAATGCTAAAGGTGTTTGGTATTGCAGTCTCTTAATAGGATTACTTAGTAATTGTTTGCTGTGATCAGGAAGGGGAGGGTTGAAAGAACTCAACTATGCTGAGGAGGGTGCAATTATATTTTTACTGGTCTGATTAGAAACCATGGACTACAATCATCTGTAAAATAGGGGCCCTACTCCAATATGGGGAGGTGGAGTTGTCCTTACCTAAATTATGAGAATGCTTCCCAGACAGGCACTCCGGGCTTGCAGGGATACACACCATACCACTGATGTCACATGTACACTTAATTGGATGATTCATAGTTCAAGACTGGTTGTTGCTATTCATTGTATACTATGCCACCACCATAGGCTTTACCACAAAGGGAAAGTGTATCTTGATAATTATGAAACCATCTTTGCCTAAATATTATCATTTCTACTGGGAGGAAAGTCTACTGAGAAACCATCTTTAGTGTACCCAAAGGTTGATTGCCTTATGGATTTATACCTTACTAAAATCCTGGTAAAACCTATATATCAAGGACAGCCTATCGAATATTTATCGTTGGATCCAGATAATTGCTATTATAGTCCCTTGCCCTGTGTCAGTTACCTGGAGCACGTGCTACTGGCATTAGGCGAAGGAACAAGTAAAAAGTACAATAAGCTTAATAGAAGTCAAATACTTCAATTAGGAAACAGAAACTTGACAGAAACAATTGAAGTTACTGATGGGAGAATTGGGGTTAAATGTAACACTTGCAATATGTATGCCTTAATATCAGATTATTCACCTGAAAATCTGTTTAAGTGTCAGAAATGTACTGATAATACAGATATGGCTAACTTAGTTTGTTTAATTAATGCTTACAGAATTGGAGCAGAGTCAAAACGACATGGCAAGCAGACTACAGGTGAGACTGCAAGTAAATGCAGTGGAAAGTGACACATCTGCTCCAGGTTCACAGAATCATGTTATAAATAAAGACCCCCCACATATCACTGTGGTCAAACAAAAGTAACAACCCAGGATACTAGCTATAGTTTACAAAATCCCATTAACAGGAAAAGAGACAGAGAGGACAAGTTACCAAATGAATCTGAGGAAACATGATATCAGATGCAGAGTTCCAAGGTACCAAAAAAGGGAAGGAAGGCTAATCAATTTACAGTATCTGTCCACAACTTCTTTGACCCACTAGTTTCTGAAACAGATACAAATGAATATGTATCCAAAAACCCTAAGGGTCTTCCGGTTATATTAGACACTGAGGCAAGAACATGAGCAATAGTTGCACAGATACCAGGCCTAATGATGTAGAGGGAAATGTTTCTGAACCTAGCGTCTTACAAGAACAACTGATAATGTTAGAGCCTGCACCTAGCCAAACAACACATATGGTTATTGATATATTGCAGAACCCTATAAATGGGCAGATAAACACTGATAATAATATGGGGATGGAAGTGAATTTGCATAATACTAAATGGATTTATGTCTTAGGAGATTCTATGGTTAAGCAATTAGACATGGCTATCTGTGACCAGGACAAAGAAAACCAGACCATGCCATGTTTCAGAGGTGCAAGAATATCTGACATCATAAAGATGTCCAAAGCAATACTTAGAAACAGGGATGACAAACCCCTTTTGATCATACATGCTGGTGCCAATAATGTACTATACCAGCATGAACAACAAATTAAACAGGAATTTGTGATCTGACTAACAGACTAGCACAATTAGGGTGTGATTTTGCCTTTTTGGAAATATTACCAATTCCAAAGGCTACTAATCAGCAGGCAAGTAAAATCAAACACATCAATAACTGGCTGAGAAATTGGTGCCTGAAGTAGGAGATTGGCTGTGTTACTCATTGGGAAGAATTTGAGACCAACAAACATTTCTTCTGCTGGGATGGATTATATTTAAACAAACAAGGATGTATTCTCTTAGGATAACATATAAACTCCTGTATTGTTAAGCATTTAAACTAGGTCAGGGGGAGGGATGTATGTTATCGTATCATTATCTGATTACAGATTCACAAATACAAACCCACGACATATTAGTTAAAAATAAAAATGAAATAAATAAACAAAAACAGAGTAGGAGAAAATACCCTGTTGAGGTAAGACTGACCATAAGGTCTAAAAATCAGAACAACACTAATGAACTAAGAATATTATTGATAAACGCAAGAAGTCTTACAAATAAAATGAATAAGCTAAAATACACATTAGCATCTAACAATATTAATATATGCGGCGTCACTGAAACGTGGTTCTCAGATAATGACTGGTGTACAGATATACCATGATACATAAAGACCTCTAAACATAGGAAAGATAAAAAAGGTGGATGCATTGCTCTGCATACTACAGAAAAGTATAAATATTATCAGACAGGACAACAGGATACAAACACTGAAATTATATTGACAAAAATACATGTTGACAAAAAAATATTAGCAATAGGCTTAGGATATCACTCTCCAAATTTAGGAGCAGAAGAAAACAGAATCTTTGTTGATGAAACAGAAAAATATGGAAGTGAATGAAGATCACATTCTGATGGGTGATTTTAATTTACCAAATATTAAATGGTCAACACTAGAGATTAAAGGTCATCTGGAGAAAAGATTCTTGGAAGTCACTTTCCAACATAATTTGGAACAATTTGTGACAGAACCCACTAGAAATAGTATTATACTTGACCTTACTTACAAACATCGAGGATGTAGAATCATTACCATTAATATTACCACCACTCAGTGATAGTGACCACAATATGGTCCAGCATAATTTAAAAAGATTCACTAACATCAACAGAGGAATCAGCAAAATAAGAGATTACCGTAAAGCAAATGATTCCGGTATAAAAATCTTATTTGGCAACATGGAACTGGAGTGAAGAACTCAAAAACCTTGAACTCAAACAAATCTGGGAAAAGATAAATAATAAAACTGAACACTGTATAACAAAATGGGTTCCAGAACTTGTTTAATACAACAATAATAAACAAAGAATCCCATTGTGGTGGAACAATGAAATAAAACAAAATATTAACAAAAAACATAGAGCCTATTGTAAATTTGAAAAACATCGGACAGTACCACACTGGAATAGACTTAAGTCATTGACTAACAAAACAAAAAAACTTATACATTCTGCTAAACAGAAACTGAAACTACAATTAGCAGAAAACTCTAAAGACAATAAAAAGGATTTTACAATTACATAGGATCATTAAAAGGAAACCCAACTGGTGAAGGACCCCTGAAATTGGACAACACAGTCGTAAGTGATGAGATCGAGATGGCTAAAGAATTAAACTCTTATTTTATGCATGTCTTTAAGCCAAAAGAGACTATCGATATAAAGAAATCTACCAGATAGTGACACTATAGCTCCTTTCTCTGAGCAAAATATTGCAACAGCAATTGGTCAAATCAAGGCAAATTCATCGCCAGGTCCTGATGGGATCATGCCAACATTTTTAAAAGAACTAAATAAATATCTGACCCATTGACTATTCTGTTTAATGCATCTCTAAAAGAGGGGAAAACTTTAAATTCATGGAAGTTAGTGAATATTACACCAATACACAAAGGTGGAAGTAGACAATCGGTAAGTAATTACAGGCCTATTAGCCTGACATCAACAATTTGCAAACTTATGGAAAGGCTTCTACAACACAATATTACTGTTCACATCAATAAGATAGGCTATATAGATATATCCCAGCATGGTTTCTCTCTGGGAAGGTTATGTCCGACCAGTCTTATAAATTTTTTCGAACCAATTAGTGAGGCGTTGGATAATGGAATGCCTGTGGATGTTATTTTTTAGACTATGCAAAGGGGTTTGACACAGTACCCCATAGAGTCCTAATTGATCAACTTATTAAAATAAACCTGCACCCTAACATCATAAGATGGATAGTGTCTTGGCTTCATGATAGACAGCAGAGGGTAGTCATTAGAAGACATGAGTCTACGTGAGGAAGCGTCACAAGTGGAGTCCCTTAAGGCTCTGTATTGGGATGACTGTTATGTAATATTCTGTTTTCTAGTATGCAAACTACTAAAAGTGTCTGGATAAATAAGTACACAGACAACTGTAAAATAGGGCGCATAGTTAATGATGCACAATCAGCAGCTCATCTACAAGCAAACCTGAACATACTATTTCACTGGGCAGTAGAAAACAAAATGATCTTCAATGAGTCAAAGTGCAAAGTAATGCACCTCAAAAATAATAACACCAGGGTAAGTTATAAACTGAATAACGTACAACTAGAGGTAACATCCGAGGAAAAAGATCTTGGTGTTATAATCTCAGATTACCTACAATTTGATATGCACACAAAGAAGACTATCAAGAAATGCTATGGAATCGTAGGTTGCATCCATAAGCATATCAAAAGTAGGAAGTCTGAGGTTATTCTTTCACTCTACTCAAGTCTTGTGAGACCCCACCTAGAATGCTATGCCCCTTTCTGTACCCCCACCTCTATTGGAGGTAAAGTAATGGTTGAAAAGGTCCAGCGTAAAGTCACTAGGAGAATCAAATACAAGACTAATATAAATTATGAAGAAAGACTTAAAACCCTTTGTTTATACACCATGGAATACAGAGCCTTACAAGGTGATTTGATTTATATCTTCAAAGCTTTCCAAAAAGATTCTACATTAAATACAATTTGTCTAGAAAAGCAGCTAGCAAACAATTTTACAAGGTTGCATAAACTTAAATTAAAAAGCTCAGTATGTAAAATAACAAGGCGGTGTAATTTCTTTACACAGAGAATTTCCACTATTTGGAATTCTTTACCAAGCGATATTGTTATGAGTGAAAATGTGGAACAATTTAAAAGAAAACGTGACCAATACATGGGAGGAAAAAATACTCTTTCCACCATTAGAGATTAATGGTGGCAAGTTCATTATGGGCTCCAGCCTCTAGAACTTGTATTATTAATCTATGAAACTATGAAGACAGTGTCCAGTAATGCCAGTGGGCAGCACAACCCAATTAAAAAGAAAAAAATCATGACAAGGGTTAGGAAAGAGAGGGTGGATATCTTTGCTTTGCAGGAGATGCACTTAGATAAAACAATGAGTTTGGATATACAGTAGCTCAGTTTGTAACTCAGCTCATAGTTCTGGCAAAAGAAAAGGTGTGGCAGTTTTGATACCACTGTTTTAAGGAAGCAGAAATAATATCTGATGAGGAGGGGGGATTTGCATTAGTTAATGATCACCTACAATACCCCCTATTTATATTAGTTACTAGTCACCTACAATACTGCCCTTGCGTTGCATCCCAGAGTGCAATAACACAATATTCACTATTCATAAGCCCAGTATCATGTCATTGTCAGAAATGTGACTTACTGTAACTCCAGAATCCCAAATTTACACATTCATATACAATGTTACTCACTGTGAATACAAACATGATAAACGCAAGTATGGAGGTGGTGTTGCTCTTTAAATCATGGACAATCTTATAGTATCTGAGGCACAGGTGACAAGCCTGATAGTATGGAGGCCCTTTGTAAGAAAGTACATGTTAACACCATTAGGGCTATACTTGTGGGCAGTATTTATAGACCACCAAAAGGATCTTAAGACATTGCCTGCCCCACACTGTACCTAGCCTGTGAATAAACACAGAGCTTCAGTCTAAAGTTCTGACTGTTTCTTTCCTTGTAACCACACCTAATACAATACAGTAAGGGGGAAGAATGCCCTCTTCCTGACCACAATGTATCAAGCCCTGTGGATAAACAGAATATATTAGCTGGCAGTGTGACCAGAAGGGAAATAGCTAACAGCTTGTTACAAGGATTTGTATATACGTATGGGTATGGGACTGTCTGTGTGTGCGTGTGACAAAATGTGGAAAAAATCAGGGATACTGGTCCTCACTGTAAGCCCCCATCCACATTGTCTAGGGTTATGCCAGATGTTACATAAAGGGGAGGGTGGTCCACAGCAGCAGAAACACATATTAAGTCATTTTAGATTGTTCTTAGTGGGACTAGTTGCATTGAATGAGTCCATTGCTGTCAGGAGTGCATCTTTCATGCTGGGCTGCAATAAATCTTACTGAAGAATGCAATAACAGAAGATCCAACACAACGGTAACTTCAAAACAGGGGATCCAATTTTTAATAATAAGGTAACTCCAAAGTGCCATGTACAGTCTTTCATTCCAGATCAAGGGGGTCCAAACAAGGTAACCATGGTTACATGTGGCCAAGCTTGCCCCATCTCATATCGTGATCATCTATCTGCTAGGCCAAGATGGTTGCTAAAGGTTCTGGACAGCATTCAGGTCAGGCTGAGTGACCAGCAATAGAGGCAGCAGCTGAAACTTCTCATGGCTCTCTTCATTGGCTCTACATGTTCTCACAGTTCAAGGCGGCTTGAAGGAAAATAGCCATCACAAATCAGGACTACCTCTCTCCACCCCTCCTTTAATGGCTTATCAAACAGAATTTAGGCAGGTGACCATCCCCTTTCAAACACAGGGCAGGCATCCCCACCATGTGACCACAACCAGGTTGGACCTTCTTGATCTGAAGGCTCTCTCTCTCTCTCTACAGCCTACAGTGGAAATATATATTGCATGAACTGCTGTGGCCAAGTAAGCTTTGGAAAAAATTATATAGTGAAACCTAGTGCTGCCAGACTGACTGGAAAGGCATCAAGCATGTTTAGTCTTTTAATGAAGCACACAGGATTAAGCAGCAGATGTAAACATAATCAGTGACAAGCACATAGAGGAGATGTTGAGGGTTCCCTACAGTTTTTATAAATGCAGTATAAACAAGGGACTCTGATGGATCTCACCTAACTAGCAGAAGTCAAAAAGGCACTTGATCAGTCCTTGATTCAAATGGAATATGCACTTCACTACTTACATCACAAATACTATCAAGCTGGTTGACGTGCTGCAAGACTTTTAGCCTATAGACTCTGAATTTATAGGAAATGTGTTACTTTTAGCCCATAGACTCTGAATTTATAGGAATGTGCTACCATTATGTCTCTTGAAGACCTGAGAACAAGATGGCTTCTCATGGATATAGATGCTATCTCTAGTGCCTTCTGAAACTACTATGCAGACCATTGTGAATAAAGGTCAGCTACTATATATAGAATAATATATGGGTGGGTGTGTGTAACCAGAATTTTACACACACTCGAGGTGTGGGATGCAACATAAACTCCAAGAGCGAAGCTTTAGGTGTTTCTACAAGCATCCCACACTGAAGGTGTGTGTAGAATTCTGGTCCTACACACACCCACTCTTTTTGTGTTTTTTATAATTACTGGAGATCATTTTTAATCAGTGTGGGTTTGCATGTTTGAGAAAGTGAAAGCGGCAGTTGTTTTGCTAGTACTCTCGTCTATGTGAGAGTGACTGACAGCTGATGATAACAGCTGCCTGGTTGTCATACAAAATAACAACTGGGCAGCTGTAACATGATTTTAAGATCTGGTTATCCAGATATTAAAAATGATCACCAGTAATTATATATAAAATAATGAATCAGTGGTGTGTATAACAAACATTTTACACACCCAAGGTGCTGGATGCTACATAAATCACAAGACTGATGCTTGAGGGGTTTATACAAGCATCTAAAAGACAGGGTATATGTGTAAAATTCGAGTTTTACATGCCACTCCATTTATTGTTTAATATAATTGCGAGGATCATGTTTTTTAACCTCAGAAATCATATAAATAGCAGCCTGTGATACACTCTGTTTAAGAGAAATTGAAGTGTCTCTAGATAGAGCGTGGAGGTGAGAATGGGCAGGTGTTTTGACAGTGGTGCTACAGCAGAAAGCAGCGTAGCATGAGCCACAATCTGGCTCACAGCTTTCCCATAGAAAGACTGGCGCATGTTCACCATTATAACCAGCTGGTTATAATGGCACATTACAGCCACTTTTTTCTATGGGAAAAATGTAAGCCAGTTATTATAGTGATCTTTATTTACCTTCCATGGAGGAGCTAGAAGGTTTTTCTACTACACTTAAAAGAATATCACAGTCAGAATTTGCAAAAACATATGTTGTTGTGCAGAGTGTTTTAATTTGTATGTGTAGTTCTAGTGTATACTTCCCTCTGCCTACTAGTTTTTTCTGAATTAGCCTGCTAGTTTTATGATAGTTTCAATCCCGGTAGGGATCTCCATCACTGCAAGATTTATAGCTTTTCTTGTTCGTACAATGCTTCCTGTCCCATGTGACAGTGATGTATCTGGGACCATGGATTCAGCAAACAATAATTTAGAGTCACTTTATGGCAGCAGAACTGTGATATTAAGTAACTTTCCTTATCCAGTGAGCACTACTTGCTACATTAACAGGTTAGCAAATGCTTGAGGGAAAATTGAGTGGGTTGTTCTGTAAGAAAACAGCTGAAGTCTTTATTAATGTTAGCACTGATGCTCTGGGGTGATTTGTGTGCTTTTTATGGCTGTGTGTAATTTGATCAAATGAAAAATTTAAAAGCAAAAACATTTACTCCTGCTGACTAGACTTGACACACACATGGAAAGCAAAGATACTGAATTTGAACTATTCACTGGAGGCAAGAATATTAGACTCCTGTCTCTAGTACAGTACTTGCTGAATTAGTGGTCGAGGATGCATCACTGTCTCATGGGACAGGATGCATTGTAGGCAACCAGGTTGAAACCTTTAAGTACCTGGGTGTCTTAGTAGTTAGTCTGTCTACATAGCTCTTAATGTCATGGCATTATAATCAAGATGTTGGTTGTTATATTATAACATCTTATTAAAGCTTTTAATTTAAAAAAAAAAGTATCTTGGTGTCACCTTGGATGATACTCTTTCATATACAGTACATGTGGACAACATTGCAAGTCTGGCTAACAGAAAACTAGGAGCACTCTTCAGGCAATAATTAAACCCTACTGCTGAGGCTGGATGCCTGGCTGTCTCCAGTACTGCCCTCCCCATTCATTGACTATGACCACGCGATTTATGGTGCTGCATGTGAATCTGTCCTAGGCAGGGTTAGAATGGTCCTTAGCAAAGCCTGTCATTTTGCAAGTGGGGCTGATAGACTCACTCTCACTTGCTTCCTGGATTCACATACCAACTGGCTTCCACTTCATTGGTAAAATATAAGTCTTGCCTGGTGGTTAAAATTTCCTTTTGTCCTCACCCCTGCTGCAATTAGTGACCTCTTCTGCCCAGTCAACGACAACTACTTCAACTAGGAGCATGACCTGACAAGCCCTTGAAATCCCCTTTTGTAAAACAAGTCAGGGTTGACATTCACTTGCTATCCAAGCTGCCTGCTGGCTGAATGAATTCCCTGAATATCTAGTGGGACTCCCCAAAATTACACTTTTTAACAATTCCCTAAAAAAAGAACTCACTATGAAATCTGTCTGTTGTTGCTTTAAATGACTAATTACCTTTTTTTTTGAAATAGTAATTTTTATTGTTTTTCCAGATGCAAATGAACTTACACATTCAATCATCACAAGCTGAAGACCTAAGGATAAGAAACAAGCAAACCCGACATCATACAATCAGGAGATTAAAAGAGAGAGAAAAAAAAAAATCTAACATGCTAGAGGAATATACCTCCTTCTTGAAGTTACCTTAGGTCTAATACATACTGCATCTTAACTTTACTAATCTAAACCTGAGGGATAGGGAAGGGAAGAGGGAGAGGGTGGACACCGGGAAGAAAAAAAAAAAAGGGGGAACACCACGAACATTATTTTAGCAATCTATCGCCCTAAAATTATTAAGCAATTTACCTTTTTGTATTATGCCTGTCTTTTCTGTTGCAGCACCTTTGTTTGTAAACCTAATGTCTGTACTGGACCAGGCTCCATATGAACTGATGAGTGTATGATGTGTATACTTTTTCATTGTTCTGTACTGATGTGGAACCTTTGGAAAAGAGCACTTGTTCTCAAAGGTGTTATCCAAATTTCAAATAAATAACTAAAATAAAAAAAAGGGCAATAAACCTTGCTAAGATGGAGATCCTCAGGTGCCATAAAACTACCATATAACTAGCAGACTAAGTCAGAAAAAACTCTTATTAGCAAACAAAGGGAAGGACTCACCAGGACAATCAAAACACTCTGAACAACATGTTTTTGTAAATTTTTACTGTACTACTCCTTTAACCTACCTAAATTAACAGCTAGGGATGCTCAGACTCTTCTGGTCCCTATCATGGATAGGGAACATCAACTAGCCATTTCTAAACTGAAACTGAGCGAGTGCCCTGGCCCAGATGGCTACTCTGCTGAGTTTAGAATGGTGTTAAAAGAAAAAAACTCTCCAAGTTTTCTTTAGTGTCTGCAATGAGGTGTTGAATGAGCAACCCCCTCCTGCATGGAGGTATATACTTTTCTCAGTCATCACCAGACCTAGCAAGGATCCCTTGAAATGCCCCTTCTATCATCCCATATCTGTTTTAAACAAAGATTATAAACTTTTTGCTGCTTCTACAATGACCCTCTTCTCCTGGCCCTGATATACCTGGATCAGTTGAGTTTTGTTAGAAACCACCAGACTCTATATGGCATCCAGTGTATATTACTGTACATCTCATATACAAAGAAGAACAAACAGCAATTCCACTGTTAGTGGTCCGCCTTGATGAGGAGAAGGCCTGCAACAGGGTGTTGTGGTGCTTTCTCTGAGTTACTCTCTTCCACATGGATTTCACTCAAGGGTTCATGAACCTTATTGCCCAGCTGTATCAGAAACCTTTGGCACTAGTCTGAGAAGATGATCACCTGTCTCACAGCTTTGAACTACAAAGGGGGCTACAAAGGGGGATCCATCAAGGCTGACCACTCTCTCTCCTCCTATTCACTATTTACTTAGAGCATCTCACCTAAAGTATGATATGAATGACATTCCAGACATCCACGTTGATGGGCAGAAACATCATATTTCACTGTACCCAAACAACATGCTGCTGCACCTCTGCAATCTTAGTCATATCTGAAGGTATTGGAAAAACTAAAGTACTTTGGGAATCTGTCTGGGTATATGGTAATTTAAACAAGGAAAGCAGTGTTAACTTTTAACTGGCATCCCACTGATGACTTGCACTCCCAATCCCCCATAAACTGGTTCTGGACAGAACTTAAATATTTGTGAATCAAGTTATCTTCCAGAATGGCCTCTCTGAGTGCCTTAAGTTTTGACCCCAACCACGCAACTGGATATAGATTTGGAAAGATGGCGGCATCTTCCACATTCCCTGGATCAGTGAATTGAAGCTATTTGCATGCTGGTCCTCCTTAAATGTCTCTTCCTATTTCAGCTCTATTCAGTTAGAAAAGGCAGACTGGTCCTGATGGGATACCTCCCAGAATTAAGTATGACATCCTTCAACTACCTAAAAGCAAAGAGAGATTTGACCTCCTACACTTGGAGAGCTACTACAATGCTACACACCTCCATTTGATAGCATACTAGATGAGGAAACTTCCTATCCAGAGCTGGGCAGAATTCAGTCTGGCACATCTTGCAGATTTCCCTATTTATAAATGGCTTCTCCTCCCAGAGTTGTGGACTAAGTTCTATGTGATGGGAAACTCTGTTGTGGCTACTACTTGAAAGAGATATGGTGAAGGTGGAGGTTGGTGTGAATCCTAAACCTCAAGACAGACCTTCTTGTCCTTCTCCCTCTGTACGTGCACTCTGCCTTTCTCCCCTTCCAGCTAAGTGCAGCGTTTAAAAATTGGGCCAGACAGGGATTATTCTATTCTTTCCAGTTTTACTCAACTGCAGGTATCTTTACCTTTCCTGAACTTATTGAATGATTCTTATTCCCCAAAGAAATATGTACAGATAGTCAGTGTGTACCTTCTACATATGCAGATATCCATGTTCCCTCATAAGAGCATGCATCTGTTATGATGGTATCTTTTGGAAGCTGCACTGGGAGGGATGTCTAGCACCTTTGGATTTTTATTTGGTACACAGCATTCAGAGAATAAAAAGGGTGACTTGCATACAATAGTGTATCATTGGTGCTATATATAAAGTAATTCTATGCTCCCTGTTGCTAACTGAGAATATTTTATGTTTTTAATTGCATTTCATAAGATCTCTATGGCTATATCAACATTTAGTAGAGAGTGGGATCTTTCTTGTTAAGGGCCCCTGTGTAATAGTGTGGCAAAGGAAAAAGAGTTAGAAATCTTGATTTTTTTTGTATTTTGAGAAAGGTTTTTCATATCTAGCACCCCCAGATGTACAGTGGTCAAAGGCTAAATGCAAGCATATCTACACACTGTTTAGAAAGCAAAGTCATGTGTTACTGTATGTTTTATAATAGCAAATTGTAAACACTTTTACCAGCAAATGTTCTATTTTAAAAACATACAGACAACTATCCATGTGTACATACTGAATGCAGAATCCATTTTTTTCGTCTGTGACAACTACTCAAGCTATATGATTGTGAAAACAGATTTGTAACCAGAGAACAAAAGATTTGGCATAACAGGCTTGTGTCCAAGAGAGAAAGGGAGAGAGATGGGGTCAGTCTGTTGACCTACATGCTGACTTTGTGAGAGTGTGGTCAGTCTATTGTTGTGCAGGCTGACCATGCATGAGACAGAAGAGGAGAACAATGGCATGATCAAGAACTCTGTAAGTCAGAGGATATATTTAGTAATGTCCTGAAAGGTATCATTTGTTATTTTGTTCACCTTAGACAGTACCTAACATGAAGAAAGCTAAGGTTTGTGTTTCTGTATAATCATCTTTGTCTTTTGCATGTTTCATCCTGCAATCCATTTTTTAACTCTTGCCAGTACAAAAATATTGTGTAAATAAAATAGGCAGGGAATATGGGCAACTAGGTGGGCCTAGTGGTCCTTATTTGCCATCAGCTACTATGTTACTATGTTACCATGACTTTATTCATCGTCAGAAGCTAGTTGTACATTTTGAAGATGATATTGTTGTGAATCTCTGAGGTAGCCATCATTCTGAAGAGGCACACTATCCTACTTCAAGTAATTGGAGAAACAGAATGCTTTGTGACACAGAAAGTGATTTGGGTAAAAGTGTGACGAGACAAAGCCACACTTCACCTGAGGTTCCACCAGTATAGCTTGGTTTGATACAGGGGGACTGGTGGCTGGACTCAAAGGGTTCAGGTGTCCAGTGTTTTCCACCATTACAGAGGGCTGAGCTTGGATACAGGACACTGTATGGGTTGAACCAGTGGTAAGGTCTGCAGCAGCCTGGAGTAAAAGGGGTACTAGCTGGGATACAGGCATGGGATTTTCACATCTCGTGACAGTATATGGAATCTGTGTGAAGCATGCTAGTATAATCCAGCAGTTGGTGGTTACTTCTAAGGTGCTTGTGCAGCATACAAAGACACAGGGAGAAAAATCCTCAGAGATAGCACAAAATACATAACTATTCCTAAAACATGCAAAATGCGCTGGAGAAACATTTTCTTTTGTTGCATTTCACTTTTATTTTTGGATACAGTAAGTGGTCAGGATGATGGAGACAAATGTACCAGTTGATGATAATAAAATCACAGCTGTGAGATTTATGCAGAAAAACAAATATTATCCATGAGTTGCTAAGATGCAGCTCATAAAAGCTCTGGTTAAAGACAGGAGGAAGAACAGGAAGTCACTAGGCCAAAAGCCATGGTTGGAGGAGCTTCTTCCCAACCAGCACTTGATGCCCATGAAGAGCGTAGCTGAACTAGGGCAAGGAGTCTAGGCAACAGTCGAGGCCAGCACAGCAGCACAAGTCAACAAAGCAACCACCACAGTAACAAACTGGCTAAGTGCAGCTATTGTACATCAAGTCGAGCAGCACATCTGGAGTTGGAAAAGGTAAGGATGCAGTCTGAGCTTTACAAGACAGAAAAAGAGGGAACAATTCAGCTGTAAAAAAATGTGGCCGGAGAAAGCTGAAAAAGAGGCAGAGCTGAGAGAGAGAGGCTGAAGCCCAGGGCAGACATGAACTGAACTTCTGATGAAATGATTATGTCTGCAGCCATCCAGAGTGGTAAGTGGCCTTGAGAATGCCCTCAACCAAATTCTAAAATGTTTCCTTAATTTAAAGAGGGAAATGGCTTACATTTCTTCCTTTGAATATCTGAAAACATTTGCACACAGACCAAGTTAGGCAAGTGAAAGTGGGCCCAGTTCAATCTCATTATTTTGAAAGGCTCTTGATGCAGTCTTCAAAATGAATGCACAGGACAGTTTGGACTATGATAAAGTAATAGATGTTGTGAAACATTATGAACTGACTGCTGATGCATATAGATCAATATTTTGCAGATTTAAGAAAAGCAATGAAGAAATGTTTCTAGAAATGGGGTGCAGCTTTCCAATTTGCTCAGGAGGTGGTTGGAGAGGCATAAGCATCCACTGCTGAGCTAATTATGGTGGTTGTGTTACTGGAGCAATTTCTCAGTGCTGTGCAGAAGATCTAAGGGTGTGGTTGGCAGACCAAGCCCCAGGTTCCACCAGATAGGCAGCCAAAACAGGTGACAGATGCATAGTAAACAGGCCTTTCGCCAACTGTAAGAATGTCGCAGAAGGGGGATTCAGCTGGGTTTTAAGGGACAGACAAACCAGCAGAGCAGCCTGAAGTTTTTTTAACCAGTAAGCACTTTTGTTTTAATTCTTACATATTGTTGATCAATTTTGATAAAGGTATTGTTGTGAACTTTTTTTTTATATACATTTTTTTTCTTTTTGGTTTTTTTACTCTCTTCCCCCCGGGGCCACGGTATACACATGCATGTATGCGTGTGAAGGTGCACACACATGCCAGGATCCAGTGGACCCTTCTACCACTCCCCTGATGTCTGTCGCTACCCATGCTGCCTACAGGCACACCAGACCTCCACCCCATGAGAGCGGGACTACGGATGAGTGGGCATCCGTCCCTTGGAGGGGAGAGCCATGGCTCAGTCCCGCTCCAGCCCTCCCCCCCAAGCTAGCACCCCAGCGACCCAAGGTCATTCACGAACCTGGGTCACCAGCGTAGCATGAGGTAAGGTGCCAGCACCTCAACCCTCTATTGCTGTGAACTTCTAAGGTAGCTGTCATTCTGCATAGATGTGCTTTTCAATTTTGAGCAACTGGAAAAACAGAATCCTTCCTGATACTAGAAGTGAATTCGGTTAATATGTGATAAGGTAAACCCACACTCCACCTGGGGTTTGAGCAGTTTGCCTTGGCTTGATTCAGGTGGACTGGTTACTGGGATCCACGGGTCCAGAAGTCCAGGTTATGCCACTTTTAGGCAGAGCTGAGCCTTGGTGCAGGGCACTGTACTGTATGAACCAAAGTGGAGGTCTGCAACAGCCAGCAGTGCTGTCTGTGGAACACACAGGAGCTTTGTCACAAATGGTATCTTGCAAACTACATTATTGTTAGCATGAATTTGTACATTTATGGAGGAATATAGAAGTTCAATCCATGCTTTGAACATGGGACCAAAACATATTTCCTTTAAAATATTTTTGTACTTTATACAGTCCCGTTCAGCCTTGCTGAAAGCTTTTTTTGATGTTGAGGGACAAACTGAGGGCATTCAAAGTTTTTCCAGATTCAATCAAAAGTTAATTGGTCTGCATTTATTGATGCTTTCTTGTTTCTCTTTAACAAAATCCATTTGGCTATCAGAAATTGAATTGCGCCACACATTTTCAAGGCATGAAAGTAGAATATTTTTTTAAAACTTTTTGAGTCTGAACAATGACATGGGACGGCAAGAGGAACAGCTGAGGGCCCTTATTTGTTTTCAGAGAGAGAGAGAGAGAGAGAGAGAGAGGGAGCTATATAGGGATTGTGAAATGATTGTCAAGATTCCTACATTGAGGAGTTGGTTGGGATGCAGAAGTTTGCTACAGATTTTATAGAGCTCTATCAGCATATTGTTGGAGCCAGGAGCATTCCCCATCAGAATATTAGGCTAGCATGTGGGGGGATACTCTAAAAATGATAGTTTCACATTAAACAATTTGTATGGCAAAGAGTTAATCATAAGGACTCAACGTTTTTTCTTAGCTTTCTAGATACTAAAGCAGCTTTTGACTGTCTTGCACAAAACTGTGGCGAATATTATCTCTCTCTTCTGCTTTACACAAGTGATCTAGCAATGTTTGCTTTATCTTCCAGTGGCATACAGCATCAATTGAATACATCAGATAATATGGTAAAAGAACTCAAACTTACAATTAATGTAGAAAAAAGTAAAGTTGCAATAATGAGAATTTCAAGAAAAGCAGAAAAAAATCCTAGTTCTTACCAACAAAGAAGATCAACATTAAGGAATATACCTACCTTGAACTAGTTTCAGCTATAATAGAACGTATAGAGATATTTTAAATATTTCTAATTAAATTTTTCCAAAACCTTATACGGCCTCCAAATATGCAGTAGTTTATATGGTGGAAACAAAATTCTGACCCCATATTAAATCTTGTTACAGTAAATGAAACACACAGGCTTTGGGTACTTCTGAGGTCTGGGACTTCTCAAATCTAAAACAGCTAGAAATAATAGTAACAGGGTTTTATAAACATATCCTAGGTTTACCAGGGAGTATACATTACCTACCTGTAACTGTTTGATAAGGGCAGAAATTAAACAACTAAGTATTGAGAGGATTGCTGCCACTAGAGTAATGGATTAAAGTTACAAACATGAATCTGCAAAGACTTCCCAATGATTGTTTGCCTGAAAAAAATATACAGAATTGCATGACAGGTGTTGTAAAACTCAGTGACTTACATTTCTTAAAGACCTAAGGGGTCTGAGTTCTTTGTTGTCTTGCTTACAGATGTCTAATATGCAACCCTGAGACATATATGCTAAATTTATAAGCAATTTCTGAATAGATTTGTTACATCATAATTTTGTTTATGTGTAACATTATCTGTAAACACAGAAATACGCAGTGCCATCCTTTGTCTCTGAACTGGATGTGACGTTGAGAGGGGAAGCCTGGAGAAAATGGGCCCATCAAAGAATACTCAACGGATTGCTGTCAGTGCCAGTTCTGACAGGATTTATTGCATTTGCTAGTATGTTTTAACACGTCTATTTTTTTAATAAAGGTGACTCTAAAGATTACACTGACATATCCAATAGCTTACTAACATATTATCTTTCAGTGCAGCATTAGCAACTCTCTTATCTTTTCACTTATCTCCCAATTACTGCCATGTTTTTTTTGTTGTTGTTGTTTTTTTTTAGTTATGAGTTTTCTCTCCCCACCGCTGGCTATCTCAGGAGGGCATCCCCAGCTCCATCCCCCGGCGTCCACTAGCTGACGCTGACCTGACCCCAGGGCTTGCCCCCCCAGCAGGGTCAGTGGGGGGTCCCCAACTCCCCCACCAAAGTCCGGATATAGTTGGCCAGCGCTGTGGCTAGCCGGGGGTGGAGCCTGCGAGGCACCCTCCGCCATCCTGCACGGCAGTCTATTTCCTCCAGTTTTTCTCCCTAGGAGTCAGGACTGTGCAATGTCGCCAGTGGAGGGGGGTGCGCACACTTCCGCACGTGCTTCCTCCAGGCGCCTGGCCTGACTTTTCCCAGCTTGTGGTATGGCGCCCTGTCCTCCAGCCTCCACTGGGGGGAGCAAGCGCCGACCATCAGGAACCCCCTTCCCAGGAGAAGGAGAGCATTCCATCGGATACTCAATCCTTGTCCTTCCCTGCCAACCCCCAACGGACCGTGCTCATTCCTGAACACGGGTTGCTGGCATAGCACGAGGTAAGGCGCCAGTGTCTCAGCTCTCAGCGCCACCGGGCCAGCCTATTACTGCCATGTCTCTCGGGTTAACAGTAAATTCATCATTTACCATCAATGCAACATTACAATTTATAAAAAAAGTGAAAAGCACGGATAATTCTGCTCAACAATGTGTGAGCTGACAGAAAAACTAATTGGAAAAGGCACAAACCTGGGCTTATACCACTTCCACCACTGAAAATATAACCTGAAAAACACCTGTTCATGCATGAAAGTGTTTGGCTTTCACTTGACTGCTAAAGTACCTCCGTTTGCCTGCTTGCATTGTTGTAATTAAAAGTTTTTTTAAAAACTTAAGCAAGCTATTTTCAGGCTATTTTCTCAGTGGTGGGAGTGGTAGATAACATTACGATATGGTAGATTGAAAATAGCGATCTTCTCACAGTCTACAAATCAAGAGAGACAGAGGCAGAGGAGAAAGTCTGCCATTTTAAAATGAAAGAGACTCGTCTCTCATAGCCCTGTTACTCCCCTCCCTGAACCCACCTCTGTTCTAGCCTCACTAACCGTGGTTAAAATAAATGTTGCTTAAAAAGTTTAACACGATCATGAGATGTTTGTCTTCCTTCCTTACACCTATTTCTCCCGTCATCCCTATTAGCAAATCTGGGCATACTGTAAACAGAAAATAAATCCTTAGTACAATGTGACCAGTCAGCTCCACTAGCAGTAGCAGATTTGTTTAAAGCTGGTGTCTTTGGAACCAGTTGTAAACAGAAAAAGTCTATTCATCAGCAGATGTCAAGGGAATTCCTACCGTTACTGAAAGCACCTGCTCTTTGTTGCTTCCATTTCTAAAATAAAAAGATAAATATTTTGGGCCTGATTTTCAAAGGGCCACTAGATCAATGCACATTGCGCTGATCCATGGCTGCAGCAAACTCTGGGTCCTGCACCCTGTTCAAGTACAAAGGGGTTCCTGTACTAAAGTCTCTAGAGCTACAGCAGTCGCAGTGTTGTGGCAAGCCTTTGGTGCACCAGAGTGTTTGATGGAGAGTCCAGTCAAGCTTCTCCTGCCAGGAGCAACCCCCAGTCCAGCTGCAAAATTGGAGGAGGGAGAAGGAAGCCTGCAAGGACATGGAAGAGAGCAGAGGGACCTGTGGGGGTGCCATATTGGGGGCATGTTGGTTGTGGCAGGGTATGGGGTGGCACTGGTCAGATGTGCCCTGGCCAGTAGGACAGAGCTGCTGGTACTGGGTACCCCCTGGAAGGCATGCACAGACCCAGGCCCAGACCCCCAGTTGCCATCAGCCCTGGTACCTGTTCTGGAGCTTACACAGTCTCTGACATGTGGTGGCTGGCATTGACAGCAGGGTACAAGGTGCAGTTGTTGGACAGGGATGTCCCCCAGGCACTGTGACATTCCCCTGCTGAACAGCCTATAACATGGAGCCATGCTGATATCAGACTACACTGTCGAGGACTGTGTAAGTTCTGTGACAGGTGCCTAGGCAGCTGGCACCTAGGGGTCTGGGACAGAGTCTGTGCATGCCACCCAGGAAGTACCCAGTCTTAGTGGTTTTGTTTCACTGGCCAGGACACATCTGCCCATTGCCACCCCTGTACCCTGCCACAGTCACCGTGCACCTCCACCCACTATGGCACCCCCACAGGTCCCTCTGCCCTGTTCCACTTCCTTGCAGGCTCCTGTCCTACTCACCTCCCTCCAGACCTCTGGTGCAGGGCTGGTAGACCAGCACATGATTGGTCTAATTTCAGCCTCATCTTGCGGCCAAGGCAGAGCTTCCAAAATCACAAATAAGGGGATGCTGCAGCCCCACCATGGCATATTCCCCCTTATGTCCTGGTGCACCACCTCTTCTGGTGCAAGGTTGGTGCAGGGAAGGTTTGACACACGACATCCAGACTTTGATGCAGCCTGCCTTCAAAAATTGGGATTGCCACAATATTTGGCACATGGCGCCACTTGCATCAAATCCTTTTGGTGCAGGCATCTTGCAATAAATTTCGCCATTTGAAAACTGAGTCCTTTTTCTTTCACTCATCTTTTTTCTCAGTAGCATTCTCCAGTGGCTCGCTTGGCTGACACACCCTTAGCTACTCAAGCTCATGCACCAGCCCAGCTTGCTGAGTCTCACTTTTTGGCAACAAAAGACATTTTATTTGATAACAAGAGAGAGAGAGAGAGCATTTTACAAGGGCAAAACTGCAGAAATGCAGAAACAAGGATAGCCAAAAAGCCAGTTGTTTAAATGCTGCCAGTTTTACTGGTCTCTTGTAGGTTAAACAACTGACTGTCAGGTATCTGTCGGCTTTTAAAATGCAAGTGCAGTTAGCCAATATCTTTGTTTTTAACAACAACATTTACACAAAAGAACCTACTGTTCTTGATTATGTTTCATCCTGTTTCTGTACTTTTCAAACCTTAATGGCTGCGATTAGTAATGCAAATCTTTCCTTGCTTGCTTTTGCCACAGAAAAGATTACAGTCTTTAATCTATTAGGTTGCATAAAACATTTCTAAAATTATACATCTGACGAAAAACAAGGACATATAAAAATATTTTTTAATAATCATATATTTAAAATAAAAAGAAAAGTACAGTGATGTATCCGCCACTCACTGTAGTGTTAAGATGGAGCTGCAAAACAGTTTATGCTCTATGACGGCCATTCTTAATGACCTTGCTTTCCTCTTAAAATGTCATTTCTGGTCAGAGGTCCACTCACAGAAGAATTTTACAGCCACTGAAGCTAAAGTCGGGTTTACAACATTGACAAGCAACATTTAATTGTAAAAAGATAAGTAGAATTTAACAATCGAACATCTGACGGTCATGCCCCCGTTACACAGACAGTTAAATCTTCTCAATCCACAAGCTGTTTAAGAAAACCTTGACAGAAATGCATTGCATATTTTATGGGGTCTATCAACTAACAAAGTGACAGTCTCTACTTCATATTAGATACAGTTAAAGCAGAGATAGCTGATATTTTAATTCTAAAAGATATTGCTGTACTGAGAACAAGTTGATGTAGCATGTGATTGCCTTAGCTGTAGAATTGTCATTCTTAAGAACCATACCTTGAAATCTTGCAGAACAGTCACTAAAGTAAAGTTTTCACATCAGTTCATGTGAATCAGTTCAAATGTAAAGTCCTAGAAGCTAGAAATGAGAAGCTGGATGGGTCAAGCGGTCCTTATCTGCCATCAAAGTCTATGTTTCTATGTAAAAGATCGAACTATACTTTATCCTTGCAATACAGGTTCTCATTTAAGCAATAAGGCATGACAAGGTGTGTGTTATCATGTAATAACGTCACTCCTGGGGTGGGTTGAAGCACGAGGTGAAGCTGAGTGCTTCCACCACCCCAGGAGTGACGTTATTACATAATAACACACACACCTTGCAGTGCCTTATTACAATTATACAATGGCTCGATGTTATACAAAATAAAAATATTTTAAAAAAGTTTTATTAAATTTTGTGTAGCAATATACCTCTGTTTCTTAAAAGTAGCTCCAAACAATCTTCCAAAAAATCAACATAGTGATGTTATTGTGTAATAACATCACTGTCTTAGGCACACACTGACCAATCAGAGCCCTGGAAATGTTCTTGCCATTGTGTAATAGAACTTAAAGCACAGCCAGCCTATTCGTTTGTTCATGATACAGCAAATTAAGATATACATGACTGGGAAAGCATACATCTGTATTACATAAACCATTGGACAACATTATGATTGTATTACTCTCCTCTTCAAATCAACACAATGTTATAGTGAAATGTTTAGTGGCTGTTAAAGACAAATACAGGATAATGATGAACATTTCAATAAAACACTGGAGATATGCCGTGGCACATATTAACTGCGTATGTCTAGAAATAAAATGTTATACTCATTGTTTAAACAGTTTAGTGAGCTCAACTGTCATTGAAAGTTAAACTGACAAATTAATGTAACACATTTTATTAGGAAAATGACTTAAGTATGCTTATATGTGCTTTTATCTGTGATGTGTTAATGACATTTTGCATATAGTATTAAAGATCATGTGCAAAACTTGACCATTTCTTTGAAGCCAAATAACTTTTTTTTACAACTTACAGTGCTTTTCAGCCATTCCACGATATGTGTTCCAATGTAAGATGCATTAACTTAATAAAACAATGCTTTTAAATGACAGCAATGTTCAGCTTACCCAGACTGGTCCATGTTTACCTTCAAGCAGTGAGTCACCAACATCAAACGTGATGATGTCTTTGAGGGGGCAACTCTAACATGCACCACATTGACTAGGGACAGCACTCGTCATGATTTTTTCAGAGGAAAACTGTGAACTTACAGCACTGTCCTGTGTCTCTGGGTGATCAGGCATGCAAGTAGTACCATATAGTTTTGAGTCCTTGGTCAAGGCTCATCATGATGACTCCAACAGTAAGAGTTCCAGTGACAACAATGGCGGAAGTAGTGATGCCGACAGTAGCATGAAGCTGTCAGACTGGGAGTGATTTTCTTTTTTGTCACTGTAATGTATTTCATGTCTATCTAATTGTAAATAAAATCACCTCACTATGTGCCATTAACTTTTTTATTATGTGTTGTCAGCACCCCATACTCACCCACCAAAAACATCCAGTGCATGAATGTAACAATTGTCAGCTGTTGTGAATATCTTTTGTTGTTCTGTACTGCTGTTGTGGCTAATGTGTCATGTAATAGACTGCTGATTATGTTTTGTGTGGTGGTTCTCATGTTACATACTGGTGTCTATGGGTGGGGTGTGCATGTCCCATGTGGCTTGCGGTGTTGTGCTGTTTTCATGTCTCACACTGCTTGTGTGAGGTGTGTGTAGTTTGGGATGTAGTGGTGCTCATACTGTTTTGTGTGTGTGTGTGTGTGTGTGTTTGTTTTTGGTGTAGTTGTGTATTAGGCAAAGTTCTATGTGATAATGGCGATAGCTGAATGGTGATCGCCATTAGGACGAGTGTACATCACTGAAAATTAAAACGGCAATATACACTCACAGTAAAAACAACCTGGCAACAGGATCTCTTTAACTGTGCGGGGAGCTGTTCCCCTGTACCCTCCCTGTGGGGACTTTGCTCTGCACCACCCTAACTAAGATTCTCAACTCCAGGGGGTGCATGTTGGGAGGAGGGTGAAACTTGTAAAAAAAATAAACAAAAAGGCTCAATCACAAAACATTGTTGCACCATCCCAGACCTGAACCTTACACCCTCCCCACCACAGCCGGCCACCCGCACCACTGCGCCACATGGCCAGCTTGGCAGTCTTCTGCTGCACTGTCTCCCACATACCTTCCCTTCCCTTCCATCCTCCGCTGTGTGGTTCAGGTCATCTTCCTTCTCACCCATTGCTACCCTGTCAGGGTATCCCACAACACAAGCGCTGAGATTGAGTCGCGGTTGTTGCAGTGACTCAATCTCAGTCACCCTGTTCACTGGATACCATTAGGCAAGTACCATTCTGCTGTGTGTGATTACCATATCCCAGACTGCTTTGGTGGAGTAGTTTTACAGGTATGATGTACTGTGGGATTGTCCAGGCTACTGTGTTCTTAAGTGTGTGGTGTGAGGTTTTGAGGGTAGTCATGTCTCATAGTGTTGTTTGTTTTCTGTTGTTTTTTTTGTTTATCTCACACTGCTTGATGGGAGGCATGTCACGCAATGCTTGAGTGTTGTCCTGTTACATGTCACATAGTGATGCGGTGCTTTTGCTTGTAATAGATATCACATTCTGGTATTTGTGTTTGTTTCATGGAGTGAGGATATCCCTGTCAGGTGCTACATTGCTGTGATTTGTCAGAATGCTGGGTGTGGAGTGTTAGTTCACAGAGAGAACTGCATATGTGTTGTGTGGGTATCAGGTCACATACTGCTGTGTGGGGATGGTGGTGTCAGATCACATACTGCTGATATTGTGGTGTGCTTGGCATGTAACATAATGGAGTAGTGTTCCACGTCACCAGCAGCTGCAGCAATGTGTGTTGTGGTGGTGGTGGGGGGGCGGGTGCCCAGACGAGTATGTTTGTAAGTGTGTGGCATGAGGGTGTGGATGGAAGTCATGCCTCATGGTTTTTTTTTGTGTGTGTGTCTCACACTGCTATAATGTGGATGATGGCTGTTCCCATACTACAGGAATGCTAGAGTTCTGCGATCATGTCTATTGTATAATGAGTTGGGGCGAGCACCCAAGCTACTGTGTTTGTAAGTGTGTTCTGTGAGGTTTGGGGGGTGAGAGGTCATGTACCATACTGCAGTCTGTTTTTGGGTCACACCCTTCTTTAATTGGGGTAATGTGGCAGATTCCATACTGATGGTATTTTCAGGTCACATATCACTGTTCGTTGTTCATGTTGTCAGGTCTCATACCGCTAATAGCATGGTGTAGTTGGCATCTCCCAGACTGAAGAGCTGTACCATGTCACAAACAGTTATGGTGGCATGTGTATGGTAGTCTGGTGTGGCCCAGACTACTGTGTTCTTCAGTGTGTGTAGTGAAGGTGGGAGCAGAAATCATGTTGCATGGTGTTTTTTTGGTGTCTCACACTGCTGTAATGGGGGTTGGAGCAATTACCATACTCCTGCTAGACTGGAGTCAAAGCTGCATTATACTTGATACATCCAGAGAGAAAAACAAGGCATTATCTTCATTTACAGTTCTTTTTCCATTGTGCAAACAGTGCAGATGTATGGTGTCAAACAATAGCTGTTTCCATTTCTAAAAACACATGGCAGCAAGGCAAAATAGACCAAACCTTGGAACATAAGGATTCCCCCACCACTTGTGGATGACAACCATCCTCCACTTCACTCTGGATGTAGCAAGTATAAAATGGCTTTGCCTCCATTCTAGCAGGTGCTTGACATACCTTCAAATCCTGTATGTATTTCCTGTTATATGGCTCTGCACTCCCTCGGTGCAGCTCTAACAAACTTTTTTAATTGCTGCAGTTACCATATTGCATGAATGCTGGAGTGCTGTGATGATGTGTGTTGTGTGTGCAGGACTGGGGGTGGTGGAGCACCCAGTTTACTGTGCTTATAATTGTGATGCATGAGGTCGGGAGGTGAAGTGATGACTCATAGTGTTGTTTTGGTTTTTTGGGTGGTCTCACACTGCTTGATGGGTGGCATGTCCCACAGTGTTTGAGTGGTGTCCTGGTACAGGTCACACACTGAGGCAGTGTTTGCATTGGTGGAGGGATGTCTTATACTACGTGTTTGTGTGTGTGTAAGGGGTTAGGGTGTAGATGTCAGGTGCTATATTGCTGTAATTGTCATTTCACAGAATACTGTCTGAGGTGTGTTAGTTCAGAGATGGAACTGTGTATCTGTTGCATGGGCATCAGGTCACATACTGCTTTGTGGTGATGCTGGTGTCAGGTCACATACAGCTGATATTGTGGTGTGTTTGACACATCCCATAATGGAGTAGTGATTCATATCACTGGCTGTTGCGATTGTGTGTGTTTGTTGTGGTGGTGGTGGGGTGCACAGACTAGTGTGCTCTTCAGTTTGTGGCATGACGGTATGGGTGGAAATCATGTCCCATAGTGTTTTTCTTTTTTTTTTTTTTCATCTCATGCTGCTATAATGTGGGTTATGGCAGTTCCCATACTGCCTGAGTGCTGGAGTGCTGTGATGATGTTTGTGTGTGGTGGTGATGGTTTCCATGTTACTGTGTTCATAAGTGTTTTGCATGAGGTTAGTGGGGGGGGAGTGGAGAGTCATGTCCCATACTGCTGTTTTTTTGTGTATGTCATACACTTCTTTAATTGGGGTGATGGGGAAGGTCCCGTACCATTAGTATTATCAGGTCATGTCTCTGTTGAATTCTAAGCTATCTGATCCCCTCCTGGCTCTGAGCCATGTGCCCATGCCCCTGCCTCACTTAATCCTTCTTTTGTTTAAACTCCCCCCCTCAGTTTGATTAATCCTGTTGTTGTTTCTTGCTTTTTAACCACTGCCCTCCCTTCCCTCCCACAGGTAGCCCTCTGCGGGCTTAGCTCCAGCTCCTTCATGAGCCCCGATCACCCAGAATCTCTGCTGCTCGGCTATCATCTCCTAACACCCAGATAGAAACATAGACTTTGACGGCAGATAAGGACCACTTGGCCAACCTAGTCTGCCCATTTCTCTACCTAGAAAATAAGCTGCAGATCCTATTTAACCAACAGCCTATTTCTTCCTACCCTCCACAAAAATAGAAACATAGACTTTGATGGCAGATAAGGACCGCTTGACCTACCTAGTAAAGGTGAGATTGAAATTCGGACTGGGCACCACTCCATGTGCTGATAGGTGCACCCCGGTTCTCTGCGGCCTTGTATTGGGTGCTGCTCGCTCCCCCTGTCTTCTCATTGGCTCCAACACTTCCAGGAGAACAGATGCTCTTTCTACAATAAGCAAGCTCCGGGAGTGCTCTGCTAATCCAGTATTTTGGCCTCCCACCCATCCCTCCCCTGCCCTGCCACTCTTTAAATACACTTTTCCCTGCCCCAAACCCCAGCCCACCTGCCTATTGGCTACCTACTTGCCCTCCTCTATTGGGCACTGAAAACCACTGATAACTTACCTAATTACTGATTGTCTATCCTCTCAGCCCTGATCACTTCCCCATAGGGCCACCAGAGCGGCTGGTGTTACCACACTTAGAGGATCCGGAGCCATGGTTCTACTATCACAATATCTGCTTCCACTAACTACCTTACTCCTATGCCTCCCACCACTCCTCTCCAATATGCCTCCCACCACCTCCTCCATACTCCCACCTCCTATCCTACCTGACCTGGAAAGATCACCCAACCCCCTTAACTCAGCCACCATTTCCTCATACTACTAAAGCTGGGCCCACTCCCGCTCATGCCTCTGCCCTTTCCTTTTAAACTCCTCACACTCCTGGATACTCTTACAACTAATTACCTTCTGATCAGCCACCCACAATTGCTCTCGGCTATCGATTAGGTGGTGTTCACCTGCACCATGGTGCCTACAACAGTTAGCACATTGCCTATCAATTGTCCTCCTGCTCCTTGCAGCTGGGGATATGCACCCAAACCCTGGCCCCCTATCTATCTCCACCCTTCCCACCTCTGCAGGTCCTTCCTCTAGTATGCCCACCACCACTGCTACCCCTGGAGGCCCACTTTCCTGCGGTCTCTGCCTCCTACACCTCAACATAAGAAGTCAGACACTCAAAGTTGACCCACTGCAAATACTTGCAGCCCAACATACCCCTGATGTCATCACCCTCTCTGAGACATGGCTGAATAAAAATATTAGTGATCCCTCGGTCTCTCTTCCGGGCTATGTTTTGGCACATCAGGATAGGGCCGCCAGAGGTGGTGTCATGGCTACCTATATTAACTCAGACCTGCAATTCTCAGTAGTCCTAGCCAAATCAGAACCTAAAGCCTATGAACTACTACTGGTCCAACTAACTCTGCCCTTCTCAGTCCCAATCTACATTGCTGGAATTTACCGTCAGCCTGGCACACCAACTACAACTATTACTGACCTCCTCATGCTTATCTCTTCCCTATCCCCAAAAGGAGAACTTTGCATTATGGGTGATTTCAACCTCAAATGGCTAGCTCAATCCCTCAGAAAAACCCGGGGCCAAGAGTACACCCTGGGGAGGAATGCTACAAGTCTCAATGGCTGAGAGGGACCTGGAGGTGGTGGTGGATGTCAAGATGAACAACTCTGAGACTTGTAGGAAGGCAGTGACCAAGGCCAACAGGATGCTGGGATGCATCACTAGGGGGATCACCTCCAGAAGGAGGTAAGTGATACTCCCCCTGTATAACTGCTTGGTGAGACTGCACCACATGTACTGCATGCAGTTTTGGAGGCCACACTTAAAGAGGGACATTGAACTCCTGGAGAGGGTCCAGAGGAGGGCAACCAAAATGATTTGGGGCTTGGGGGGCAGGACCTATGGAGAGAGGCTCAAAGAGCTAAATATGTACACATTGGAAGAGAGAAGGGACGGGGGTACATGATAGAGGTCTTCAGGTACATGAAGGGGTTAAATAGGGGAGAAGCAGTCAAGGTTCTCAGAAGGAAGGAGGGGGGCAACTAGAGGACAGGTGTGGGAGCTGGAGGGGAGAGATTCAGGAGAGAAAAGAGGAGGTGCTACTTCACTGAGAGGGTGGTGGAGCCATGGAATGCACTGCACAGGGGGCTGGTGGAGGCAGAGATGGTGGAGGGGTTCAAGAGGGGGTGGGACAGGTACAGGGGAAAGGTCCTGGATACAAAGTCATGTGCAGTGGGAATATCTGGGACTGGGAAGGGAGAAGCCAGAGAGGATGAGGGGAGCAGCAAGGTCAGCTCCCAGGGTGGGGCTGACCAAATGAGCAGACAAGAAAGACCGTTAGACCTATTCTGGTGCCATTTTAGTATGTTAGTATGTCTGCACTAAACTTATTGCAAACAATCACTGAACTTACTCGCCTCAACCTCAGATCTAACAACCACTCGCTATTAGACTGGGCCCTCACCACCCATCCCCACTGAGTCATCATCACAGGTCTACTCCCTGACTCAATAAGTGACCACCATATCATATACCTAGTCCGGAAAATCCACCGGCCCAAAGGCCCCGCTAAACTCCTAATCCAGCGTTGTTATAAATCCCTTAATCTTGCCACGGTCCTAGAAGATTTGACCCAGGTGAACTTGTCCCCCCCATCACAGCCTGCTCCATAGATGAAGCACTCTTACATTTCCAAAGCACATTCCTCAGGATCTGGGATACAAATGCCCCACTGTGTCGCACATGGGTCCATGGCAACCACCTGCCATGGATCACACAAGAACTTATCGCTTGTCAAAATGCCCATGACAAAGCCTGGTGAACCCACAAATCCTCATGCCTCCAACAAGATTTCTCTACATACCATATGCTTCGCAACAAATGTACCAAAGCAACGTGCTTAGCAAAAGCAGAATACTTCAGCTCCTCCCTCCAGGCTAACCTAAGCAGCCCATCAAAATTCTGGAAGGTCATTCACTCCCTTTTCTCTCCACCAACTCCAAATCCCACCCCACTACTAATTGTAAACAACCTCCCTCTCTCAGACCCATGCACAGGTGCCTCAGTGTTCAACACATACTTCTCCTCATGTGCCTCCACTCTCCTCTCCTCCCTCCCCTTCCCTGCTCCAGCAGTATCTTCCTTAGGGAAAAACAAAGTACCCAGGGGGGCACTTTCACCTTCCAAGACATCTCCCCAACTGAGGCCCTAGAAGCCCTATTGTCTCTTAACCCATCGAAAGGTAAATCACCGGACGGTCTGGACACTAAACTCCTATCCCTCTCTGCTTCTGCCATAGCAACACCACTAGCCAACCTTCTAAACCTCTCTTTTGCCATTGCAGTGGTCCCTCAGTCTTGGAAGCACACTGTCATCATTCCCCTCCCCAAAGGAGGTGCCCCTACCTCCACCTCAAATTACCACCCTATCTCTGTCCTCCCAGCACTGGCTAAACTACAAGAACACCTAGTGCTCATCCAACTTACCTCCTTTCTCTCCGACTCCAGTTTCTTCACACCCTTCCAATCTGGTTTCAGGAAGAGACACTCCACTGCTTCCTCCCTGGTGAGACTATCTGATTCTATCCTCTTTCAAGTGGATAGGGGGCAAATCACTTCAGCAATTTTTGTCAATCTTGCTAAAGCTTTTGACACTGTATCCCATCCCCTACTGTTGTCCTACCTCTTGGACTCAGGTCTTTCTGACTCTACCACCAACTGGTTCAATGCCTACTTTACAGGTAGAACTCAGTCAGTATGTATTGCAGATGCTATATCCTCCCCTCCAGATGTCAACCGGTGTCCCCAAGGTTCGGTACTTGGCCCTATTCTGTTCTCTATCTTTCTCAATGACCTGCCACTACTCTGCTCAACCACATCTATCCATATGTATGCCGATGATACCATCTTATTCTCATCCAGCTCTTCCATGGAGGAAGTAGCTACTAACCTACAGGCTGATTTTAACAAAGTTCAGCACTGATTTTGCTCCCACCAACTCTCCCTCAACGTGAAAAAAAAAAAACATCACCATGATCTTCAGCACAAGGCAATGCCTGGCCAGGCTCCTCCCCTCCTTCCACATCCTTGATGGAACTACACTGGAGGATGTCACTACCTTCCAGTACCTAGGGGTGTGACTCAATTGCCATATTTTCTTTGCTGACCACATTGACGCTATATCAAAAATACTGTGCCCAAAGCTCAGTGCCCTCTATCAGAACTGCAACAGCCTCCCCCTCCCTGTAAGGAGAGAGCTAATCAATCAATCAATCAATCAAATTTTTTATTTATCCAGGCGAACACCATTGAGCAAGCTTATTTACAAGGTTGACCTGCATTACACAAGTCAAGTAACAATGCATTTATATACAGACAAATAGACAGTAGATGCAAGAGTACAACAGTACAGGTAGACCTGCAATAGACAGGATAAGTAAAAATATATTTGGGTTCAGGTAAAAGACAGTCAGCAAGGGTATACATAACAATAGGGTAGCAAGTCAGTAAAAATGTATACCAGATACAACAACATACATGGTTTAGTATTCCTGTAAGATAAAGGCATTATAATCCAGTGAAGAGATTAATTCAAGTGGATGCTACAAGTGAAGAGACATACATAGTCAGTTTAAAAAGACCCAGGCATATCAAAGGGGAGACATGTGTCAGGAGAAGTGAGCAGCCAGTGGGGGGGGGGGTCTGGAACTGGGATAATACTAGGAGCGAAGGAATGAGATGCTGTGAGTATACAAGGAATAGGTGGGTGAGGGAGGGTGAGATTTAGGGTGGTAGATAAGTAGGTGGCTCAGGGACAAGTTATGCACTGATACAAGAAGGAAGGAGGATGGTAAAAGCAGGGAGGATGTGGAAGGGGGGGGAATAAGTAAGCTAGGATCATTGGAAGCAGTTGCAGGCTTCTGTAATGTATTTTGAGTATAATATTTTGAGTAGCTAATGCAGAAGATAATCCTACCCTCATTTGATTACTGTGATATAGTCTACAGCGCTGCTTCCAAGTCTGCATGAGCCAAACTGGACCCCCTTTTCAATGCTTTCTATTGATTTGCTCTTGATGCCCCCACCCGTACCAACCACTGTGATCTCTACCGTACCCTGGCATTCCCATCTCTCTCGAAAATCATCGCCTTCTGCACGGCACCAAATTCATCTCAAAATTTTGTCTTTCACCCTCTCATCCTACCTCTCCTTCATGCTACTGCCAATCCCCACCCTCACCCATGCCCTGAGATCCCATGATTCCTGCAAATTACTAATCCCTAGGTGCAAGACCAAGGTTGGCCATGCTGCCTTCTCACACTGCCTCCCTAATCTCTGGAATAAGCCCCCCCCCCCCAAATTTGGCACTCCACCTACTTCCTATCTACCTCCCTGGCAAATTACCTCATGGTAAATTGCTCCTGCACTTGATATCCACCAGTGCCGGCTCATATCCCTCCTCTGATGCCTGACCAGTGGCACCTAGCTTACTCTATGGAAGCTGGCTTATATTCACCCAATGCCTGCACTTTACCATCCTCGTACTCTCCCATTCTCTCCTATTGGGCACTTATTTTACCTGTCTTAATCTGTTTAAGTAACCTTGCTTCTAATGTCTAAATACCTCACTGTTCTGTCTGCTGTTGTGCAAATTGTCCCAAGTGCTGCAGTTCATATTGTAACCAATGTTCATGTTCTGCAAGCTGTACATAATATAACCTGTGCAATTGTTCCAAGAGTTATTGTCCCCACTGTAACCATGTGCTCATATTCTGTATCTGGAACATAATGTGCCTCTTGCTACTGTTAATCTGTACAAATATGTACCACATGTATCTGTATACTTGTTAAATGTACATTATTGATAACCTGCGTGTTATCCTCCCACTGTCCCTCTCCCACCAGGTTGCACCGGGAGATGAGCAAATGTTCGCTCAGTGTGCCTTTCCTGGTGAAACAATTTCAATAAATAAATACATATCACTAGTGTTCATTGTGCATGTTGTCAGGTCATGTACTGTTTATAGCATTGTGCAATGGTTGGTTCATGCCCCATACTGATAATATGTGGTTTACATGTCCCACACCTCAAGGCTGTACCATATGACTGTTGTAGATAACATAATGTTGCTGTGTGTGGTGTTTTTTGTGGTTTGTGTGGTGGTGGTGCCAGAATGCTGTGTGTGAGTTGCATGTGGTGTGAGGTTTTGGTGCATTCAGTTACCATTCTTCTGTCATTATGATTGGTTTGTTGCATACAGACTACTGGAATCTGTTATCAGTTTTGTTGTGTTAGGTACAAGAGTTTTGTTATTGACATTTCACATATTACTATAGACGGTGTGGACTCTCATGTCCCATAGTAAAACTGGAATATTTGTTTAGCTCCTTTCATATTTATGCATATTGAACTCATATTTTTTCTGTAATTTACAGCTATAGCTGTGACAATTTAGAAATGATGGCATCTGCAATAGAGAATAGGTTCTGCTGGTACGGTTGTGCCACAACTGAAAAACTGTGAACTGTGTGTGGGCGTGAAGTGCATCACTAATGTATAGTACATGGCTTCACTAGCTGCTGTCTAGAGGAGGATGTGGTACAATCATGTTTAAGTGATAGATCAGTCGGTGACAGTGAGACAACCAATGAGTCCATTCTATACATGCATTAATGTTTCCTATTAACTTATGTGATTTTAAAATATATAGGTGTGTGTCTATATATATATATATATATATATATATATATCTCATGGCAAAAATCCATTTAATGCATCAGTTAGGGTTGTTCCACAGTGACAAGAGCAAGGAAATTCGGTGTTAGGTTTGCCACCCCTTGCACCCCATGCTCACCCTGTCTCCACCAATAGGCATTGGGGTGTGCGTTGGGGTTTTCGGCCCTAACTCTCACCCCATTCCATGTGTAAATAAGCTGAGGCAGTGCAGTGTAGGAGAATGGGGTGAGAGTTAGGACTGATGACCCCAACGTACACCCCGATGCCTGTTGTTGAGGATGGGGTGGGTGTGGGGTGCAAGGGGTGGCAGCCCTAACACCAAATTTCCTCACTTTTGCCACTGTGGAACAACCCTAACTGATGCATTAAGCAGAGTTTTGGCCATGAGTTTCCCTTCTTTTTGAGAATGTGCACTATAAATAGTGAATGGAATGTGGTGGTTGGAGTGCGGGGCCCTTCCCACCATGTGATTTTTTGTCACTTCACTGAGCAAAAACTGTATGACAGACTGAAATGAAAATTGGTATATGAAGACATGTACCATGGCACACCGTGTGTCCAGAATTGTGTGTACATCCATTCAGTGGTCTCACAGCACCACGAGCAAACAACATAACATGCACAGTTCAGCAACTATAAATGCCAGCAACCCGACAATTGGCACAGTGAAAGATGAATTGAAAATCTTTGTATATTCCCAATGCCAGGCAAATCAGACACACGGTTCAGAAGTTATTGAAGCATTATGAACCACATTTTCATTCATTGGAGTAGCATAATTCCACACCTGTTAATGTTTTACACACAAAACCACTGCAAGGCACCTGTGGGCCACAAGGGCTACCAACGATATAAATTTAAAGGCAGCAGCAGAATGCAGAATCCTATGTGCAAAATGTTAACTGTTTCATGCAGTATCTCCACAGCAAATTATTTTTCAAACATGTAAACAGCAATATTCACATCTTCAGGACAACCACTCAACACCCTCCAAATTTCATGTGAAAAGACCAAACCATTTCAGAGATATTCAATTTTTATGTTTCTGTACGTTTAAGAAGTCTTCCACACAAAATGACGGAAATCGTGGCCGAAAATGTACTAAAATGTCTGGCCTGATGGCTGAAAAATCAGTAACTGTGAAGTGGGCCAACTTCAAATGGCCATAACTCTGGAACGGAACAACATTTGTTCACCAAACAAAAACCGGCATGTTTCTTGAACAAAGGTCTTTCTACCTGCCCAGTTTCAGACCAATCAATCATACACTGGCTGTGCTATGCATCGTAGAAGACAGTGCAGAAAACTAGCAAAAACAATGTTTTGCACAGCACTACACAAACGCAAAAACACAAATGGTAATGTTAACGCAAATGGTGAAGTAAACAGCGAGGTAAAATAAAATAGTAATGCTAACGGTAACGCAAATGCAAGCTCAAACAGTAACGCACATGGTGACACAAACATAAACGATAACTCAAATGGTAAGAGAAATGCAAACATTAATGAAAACAGAAATGATAAGGCAAACGGTAATGCAAATGCTAATGGTAACAGAAACACAAACATTAACGAAAACAGTAACACAAACGCTAACGCCAACAGAAATGCAAATGCAAACGGTAACGAAAATGAAAACAACAACACAAATGCAAACAGAAATGCAAACAGTAATGGCAATGGTGACAAAGAAGGAAACAGTAACGCAATCAACAAAAGAAATGCTACTGAAAATGCAAATGCTAAGCCCAATAGAAACGTAAATGCAAACGGTGATGAACATGCAAACAGTTATGGTAATGCAATTGGAAACGCAAACGGTTATGGTAACATCAACGATGACACCAAAGGGAACAGTAACACAAATGGAAACACAAATGCAAGCATGTATGCAAACGCAAATGGCAACACGCATGGTCACGGTAATGCAATTGGAAACGCAAACACTTACGGTAACACCAACGATGACACCAAAGGAAACACAAACGCAAATGGAAACACAAAAGGAAGTGCATACGCAAAAGCGAATGGTAATGCACATGGTGATGCAAAAGAAAATGCAGACAAAAACAGTAATGGAAATGCAAATGGTAACAGTAATGTAGATGCAAATGCAAAGGGTAACGCACACGGTGACGTAAACGTAAATGCTAATGCAAACGCAAATGGTTACGGAAATGCAAGTGAAAATGCTAACTGTAACAGTAACGCAAACGCACACACTTTTTTACCCAAAAAGGTGCATTCAGAAGCACAGTGAATGCAAAGAATGTATGTATAATAATGGCCCTCGGAGCAGAAAATGAACACTTGGGCCCAGATATTCAAACTGCGCCCAAAAAGTGCGCAATAGCAGGAGCAAGCGCAAGTCCACTGCACCCATGCACAAGAGGCACGATATTCAAAAAGTGAGCCAGCCAAACTGCGCCTATAGCCAATGACTGAATATCGCACCACCTGTGCCATAGCGCAACTAGGGAGGGGAAACTGAGCAGATCTAATGTGCCATAGCACAACAAGGGATGTGCAGCTGAGCAGTCCAGAGGCACCATAGTGCAACCAGGCACACCCCCCAACAACAGAGCAATGCAACTGCACAACCAGGGAGGGAGGTAGGGGCCCACCACCCATGCCACAGATGGGCACAGGAGCACACAGCAGAACAGACATCGTCCCCCCACACCCCATGCACTGCACAACTGGGGGGGAGGGCTGGAATAACCACTGGCCCATGGAGACAAGCAAACAACCCACAGCTGGGCCATGGTGCCCCATCACACCCCCCGGCAAGCTGTGACAGGCACTCAAGGAGGGCTGACCACCCCATGCCACTCCATCCCCCCAATGCAGAGCACACACTGCACCGTGACCCCTAGACACCCTGCCCAGGAGCAGCGACCACCACTGCAGGAAACCCCATGCATGCCACCACCCCCACTGTGACACTGCAACCCTGTGCACCACAGAACCATGCAAGGCAGCCCCACCACGAGCACCCATCAGTGGGTGGCAGCACACAGCGATGCAACAACGGCATACACAGTGCCACCACACACAGTCCTCCCGAGGTACTGCTGAGAGACCAACCATGCGTCGGCACATGAGGTACCCACACGGGACAGGGCTTGCCCCGGACACCACCACTAGTGGAACAGCACCCTGCACAGTATCCCAATGACACACCCCGACCCAGCACTGGCCGCAACAGCCAGCACAGACACCCACAGTGGTGTGTGTGGAAGCATGCACCACACCGGATGCCACACAGTGCATGGACAGACACCCACCCATACCCAAGGGCACAACAACACAGGGACACAGTGGCGGGGCAACCAAGCCCCCAGCGTGGGCCCATGTAAACTGTGTACACACAACCCGCAGTTCTCCATGGCACTGGAGTGCCAGCCACCCTGCGCAGGCACTGTGGACCTGTACACCACCAGCATTTTCCCAGAGCACAAGTCACAGACAGTGGTGCACATCCCCTGCAACACACACAAGGCACAGCATGGAGGTGGAACAACAACTGTGGAGGCCACAGTGTCACCCGAGGCAGACATGCACCACACCAGTGACAGGAGGCAACCCAGCAGTGTGACGGGTACAGTGGCTGCCCTGCATGGACTGCCACCACTGACATGCCAACGGACCATGCAGGTCACAGACATGCATGTGTGTTTCAGCTGCACAGGCCATGGATGGGCTGATAGGGGCACCATGGACACAGAGCATGCACCATGGACCACTGCACACAGTCATCCAGTGCACAGGGCACAACACACACACCACAGACACTGACTAATAGCTACCCCCCACCATAGTCACCTCCACATGGACACACACTCATACCATAACCACAACACCCCTGACGCCATGCACACCACTGCAGCTGAGTACCTATAGCCCGCTGCAAATCAGAGACCACCACAGTATTCATATCAAAATAACTGTATTAAAACAACATATACAAGTTAACTATTTACAAAATATACATAAAGTGGGGAGGGCCACAAACAAGGTGGGGGTGGGTAAGGGCAGGGTAGGCAAATGGGAGAGGAAAGGAGGGGTGTGAGGGTGGGTCCAGGGGGTAGGTGATATCAGGGCAGAGGGATCTCTAGCAGGAGCGCGCCCCCACTCTGGTCTCGCCGCTGTCTGTGCCTCGAGGACCCTCAGTCTCATTGATCCTGTGGAGGATGTCAAGTGACGCCTCACCACCTGCAGAATCTCCAAGTGCCTCCCTTTATCTCCCTCAGAGCTGGCGCAGCACCCAGGACAAGGGAGAGCACAGTCAATAGGTGAATGCACAGCCCCACACAGTCCACCCACTGTGCATGGTATAAGGCCATGGACATACCTCTGTGATGGTGTGACCACCCACAGTGATCACATCCACATGACCTGCCCACCCAGGTGCATACAGCCATGTGGAATGTTGCACACCCACCGCCAAGTCACGCACAGCACCACCGTGGCCGTTTAGTGACATGGTTATGTGGTGCAAAGGCAGTGGCACAGCCATATACCCAGTGCACGCATGGACCACCATCAACGCACTCCCAGACATGCATTGCCCCAGGACAGTGTTGACTGTAACAAGTTGCGTGCATGGCAATGGTGTCGATGGATGGTGGCCATGCCCCACTGCCCACCCTGTTACACAGCATGCAATAGTAATCATGGAGGTATGGCACTCACCATCATCGGGCCTGTCCCTTGGGCGCTGTGGACCCTCGCCCCGCCTGGCTTCCCTCTCTTCTTCATTTCGCCGCAGCTCATGGGCCAGGCACCATTCCTCCGGGCCTGTGGTGCAAACATGGAGGGAGGAACATCAGCACAATCCCATAGCAAAGCCGCCCTGCCCCCAGGTGTGTGCCCTCCCATCCAGCCAGACCCACCCACCCCACACCCTGATAATACCACCAGAACCAACCCCGGACTGTCCCTCCTTCATGTGCTGTACACATACAACTGTGATACCCATATGGAAGATAAAAGTGTGTTGACATAACACCTACCTGGCCATGGCACCGTGCCCCTCCTGGCATGTGCCTGCAGGTGGGCTAGCAGCTCCGGCTCCCTCCGCCGCAGGTCCCTATACCTGTGGCAGCACTGCTCTGTGCTTCTCCCCTGTCCAGTGGCCTCCTTGAGTGCAGTGGCCACCTCCTCCCACATCTGGCTCCTGGACCTGTCCAGGGGTGCCTCCCCGAACAGTGGCCCACGGTGTGGCTCCACTATGGCCACTAGGTTGGCCAGCTCTATCTGAGACCACTGAACAGCCCTCCTGCGCACCATGCTCTCTGCTCGATCTGCAAATATGGTGCTCTGCAGCACAGCTCCTCACATGCAGATGCTGCACGGTACAGAGCTACCATTCCCTATCGCGCTGTCACCGAACAGTGCGATAGTGGTGCACCCATGCCTGATGAATGGCACCTAGAGGTCAAAGGTCGGGCACAGGGTCAAGGGTCTTTAGTGCACGGACACGCACAGTGCCATTGGAACCCAATGCGTGTAGCTCGATTGTCTGCCTGTGTGCTACCGCCAGTAGCGTCCTACCGCACAGTTGCCCTAGTGTGCCTATGATGGCCCAGTGCCACAGCGTCATGTAGGTGACCATCGCTATACTGCCACTAGCACAATGGTGGCCATGCCCTGCATTGCTTCCCGTGCACAGCACGTCAGCAGCGCGGGCATGCGCAGTGAGGTGTGTACTACGACAACACAGAACCGCGCCATTGGCTCAGCATCGCTCAACACAATTGTGCCAGCACAAAAGCGCGATATTCATCCATCACATGAAAATCATCTAATCAGCCATTCAATGGTGCAGCACTGCAATTTGCATCCACTTAAAGTTGCGCCTCACCTCATTTGCATGGGTTGCGTTATAAAAGTGCGACATTGGGCTGCACTGACCATAGTCAGATACTGCAATCTATTGGTGAGTTGCATGTTCTTTGGGAGTGTGGACTGTGGATTTAGGGACATGCATGGGACTGCACAGTCACAGGTAACAACTGCCATTCTTACAGGCTAAATAATGACCGAGCAAGTTGTGGGAGAGGAGGAACACAGTGGTGGGAGGAGGAGGAGGCCTAATTTTACCAAAGCCGAGACTGAAGCCCTGTTTGATGCCTACCTGGATCAGGAGCCGCTTCCCAGTGGATGGCAGGGAACACCTCAAGCCCATGCTGCTGCATGGGAGGAGGTGGCACGTGCTGTGAACCTGCATGGCAGCCACCAGTGCTCCGTGCAGGAGTGCAAGAAAAAGATGGGCACGGACAGGAGGAGGATAAAGGAGATGGTGGCTGCCATCAGGGCAGCACAAGCTGCAACAGGTGGGGAACAGCCAGAGGTGGTACACCTGACCCACAGGAGGAGAGGATTGTTGGAAGTGCCATTGAGGGTGTTCCGGGTGGTGGCTTTCAGATGGGTGGTGGCCCATCACTGCATGGTAAGTTATGGTCTGTCTATGGGGGGGCAGGGTAGGTCACATGCAGTAAAGCAACTTTGCTTTCCCTTACATATCCTGAGCATCTGCATGGGTCAGCGGTGGTGGGCATGTCCACTGAGGACAGTCAGCTGGAGATGGAGGAAGGCCCATCCACCTCCACAGGTATATGTGGCTCAGTGCGACAGTGGGGCTGTCCACACTGATGTTGTTGTAACAGGTGTGGAGGAAGCCCTGCCTGTGTCCCAGCGTTCCAGCATCCATGGATGCCAGCATGCTATGACTGGGGCCGGTGCCAAGTCCATCACTGATGATGATGTCACTAACGGCATGGGCAGTGACACATGTGTGCCACGGGATGGCCACACAGAAGGACACATCATGGCCATGGCTGTGGGTGGTGCTGCCGTGGAGGCCTGCTTGTCAGCACAGTCCCAGCCTGTGCCTGTCAGCACCAGTGGGGCAGCACTGGTGTTTGTTCAGGACAGTGGGACTGTTGCCGCCACTGCAGTGTCACCACTGAGTCCTGGGGAGCAGCAGCCGGAGGGGCAGAATCAGCAGCCAGCCAATAGGCTTGGGGGTACAGGGTCCGGCAGCGGCATCTGTACACCACCTGTGCACTGCCTGTGGACATGCCCAGACCTGGTCCTGGTGCGCAGCGCCCACCCTCAAGGGGTGCTGAGCATCAGGGCCATGCACACCCTGAGGAACAGGATGCCGAGGAGGCAGATGACCTCTTGGACGAGCACACCCGCCTACTGCAAGCATCAGTCCAGCAGCAGATGCGGCTTGCGATGTCAGTGGATGCACTGCGTGCAGCTCTCTGGAGCAGGCACAGGAGTGTCGCAGCAGGGACACCGCTCTGATCCTGGCAGGGATGGACCTGTTGCGGGAGGATGTGACCGCTGTCATTGGCAGGCATGCACAGGCATTCACTGTTGTCATGGCTGCAATGGGCACACAGTCATGTGCCCATGCGTCGCAGACACCATGCAGTGCACTGTCCACCCCCCATTCCCAGCATCGTGCGACACCCTCCCTGTCAACACCAGGTTCAGCTGGGGGCATCCCAAGCACGCCTGGCACAGGCATGTTTGGTGTGCTGCAGACCCCTGTGTGAGCACGGTCGTGTTCACGCAGTGGAACCCTTGGGGGACCATCGGTGCCACCCCAGGAGGCCAGTGGTCAGCCTGTCAGTGCTGGCGGGTCTCGGCAGGGCTACCCATGCATCCGTGGCAGCCGGGGCACTGTGTTGTGTGACTGACCTGTCTCCCAATGTGGCTACTGTATGGTGCTGCCCTGTGTGCATTGTGTCTTTCAGTGGGCAGTGCATGGGTGGGTACCAGGCCCTGCACGCTGACACACAGTCCATCTGCACACCCTTCTGGCTGCTGTCCACAGTTGTGTGTGCATGATGATGCCTGCATTGCGCTGTACACCAATGCGCAATGGTGCTCAGCATCTGACACACGCACATGGACAGGCAGTGGGCGTGGTGGTCTGTGGACATGTGTGTGGCTAGGGGTGGTGTTCTGGGTCAGTGTGCCTCCTGCTCTTTGTGCAATTTTGGTGCACTGTGTGTGTGTGTGTGTGTCCGTCTGCATGGCATGTTAGTCCTCACCCATCCCTGGTTGTGTGTGTGGTTCCATGTCCTGCCACTTCCCTTGATGGCATGCACCCCTGGTGTGCGTCCATGCGTGTTTGTGGGTTGTGCCTTAGCCACTGTTGGCTGCACATGGCCCCATGACTTACCTGGGTTAACTGAAGTGCTCCTCCATGATGGTGTCCCGGTGCAGCTGTGCCAGCCAGAGCAGCCGGGGGTCCCATCGGTCAAGGGAGGCTGCCCATCACCATCGTCACTGGTGTCCTCATCGTTCCCATCGCTGTCCCCCTCTTCGACCTGTACAGCTATCCCACATTCATTGGCCATGCTGTGCAGGATGCAACAGGCCATGAATAGCCCGCAGGCCTTTGAGGGGCTGCATTGTAGGGCACCGCCGGAGGTGTCCAGGCAACGGAAACATGCCTTCAGCATCCCGAACACCCACTCGATGACATTACATGTGGTGGTGTGTGCCTCATTCTAGCATTGCTGCGATGGGGTCACAGGCCGCCGGTAGGGTGTGAGCAGCCAGGGATGGAGTGGGTATCCACTGTCACCTGTGTGTAGAGGGTGGAGGTTAGTTTGGTGATCAGCATCACCCTGCCCCGGGTCATGTAGGCCACTACCCATGTAACCTCTGGACATGCCCCCCCAGGCCCTATAATTGTCCATGTGGTTTGCATACTCACCCACTAGGTGTCCAGTGGGGATCTCCCCACTCTCAAATCTGTGGCACAGTGCTGACTGGTACCAGATGAAGGCATCATGTGCTCCCCCAGGGTGTGTGGCACAGACATTGATTATGCACCCACTGGCATCGCACATCACCTGGCAGTTGATGCTGGCATAGCCCTTGCGATTGATGTATGCGGTCCCCCCGGGGCCAGGTGGTGTGCAGATGGCCACATAGGTGCAGTCTATTGCCCCTAGCATGCCAGGCATACATGCTACCCTGTGGAACTCCTGTATGTTTGCTGTGCACTCCGCCGGTGTGCTGGGGAAATGGATGTACTCCACAGCATGTGGCAGCAGTGCACTGAGGAATTGGGTGGGGTGGCGTGACGTGGCTGACTGGGTTATGCTTGTGGTGTCCCCAGCTGGTCTCTGGAAGGTACCCGTGGTGAGCAAGCACATGCAAGCTGTCACTTTTGTCTCCACTGACAGGGCATGGCTCCGTCGTGTGGGTGCCTGAATCACATCACTGCACAGCTCACAGAGCCACCTCAGAATTGCCTGATTCAGGTGGTACCAGCCCACAATCTCGGTATCACTGTACAGCTCGAAGCTGGTGTGGGCTTGGTACTGCCTGTTGGGGGCATACCACCGATGTGCCCTTCCACGGCCATGCCCCCCTGCTGCCCACCTTCTCACTCCCCTCATAACGGCCTCCTTCTGGAAGGTGGCACTGGCCATGTCCCTGGCTTGTGTTCACCCCCCCCACAGCTGTTACTGTATTCCCCCCGCTGTCCTCACTGCTACTTCCCCTGCACCGGGAACACCTGCCTGTGGTGGCCTCTGTGCTATGTGGCACTTCCCCCTTCTGCACTGGCTGTGGCTTCCCACACCTTCCCTGTGCCTCTGTGTTCAGGGTGTCCTTTCCCTGGCCTGCCCTGTGTGTCCCTCCTGCCCTGTCTGTGTGGCTAGAGTTCAGCCTCATGTACCGTCCCTGTAGCGTTCTTGTGCCTCTCCCTTTTTCCTTTTTATTTTGGCTCATTTCCGCTATGGTTCAACTTCTGCTTGCTCCCCTATTGTGCATGGCGCAAGTTGTTGAATATCGCACTGCGCCATTTATGCATGGTTCCTCCCCCTTCAGTTGCGCATGCCTTCATTATCATTGCACTGTTGCTCAGCGTGATTTATGGGGCGCCACTGCTTCCTGCTGAATATCGCAGAATGGCGCAATTTCGGATTTGCGCAGGCACAACCCTATTGCGCATGGCTCAACTCTTTTGAATATCTGGGCCTTGGAATGCTAAATTGCTTATATCTCAGGAGCCATACAACATAGAAAAAAAGATAAAATCTCATATTATTTATGAGTTTCGTGTCAGTTTTCTTAGCCTAGTTTTGGAGGCTAAGAATTCTTCCGACAAAAGTCTGTATTCTAAGCGTTTTCGAGATACAGGCCCCGAAAGGCGCGGTGGACACCGTAATGTTAGCCTATGGGAAAAATCATCAACTTCGGAGTGCCGTAACTTTGCAGCCCTCTAATGTTTTGTCACCAAACCACCAAAAGGCATATCTGTGGGACCTTGGCTTTCTTCCCTCCAAATTTCAGCCCCAAAGACCAAACTATTCTTTTGCAGCTGGATGGCAAAGATTTCCTACTATTTGGGGCATAGTGTCTCAAAGTAGTGCAAAACACAACACTTTCACAAATAAAATCAGGAAAGTGTTGAATGTGCGACACTACTTTGTGACACTACTTTTTACAAAAATTTAAAAAACATATTTCTGGGGTGTTTAACCCCCCAAAAAAGACATGGCTAGCATCCTCAGGACTCGACTAGTTGAACACTGCAAGAATTGTGTCGCTAGAAGGTCTCAAATTTAAAAGCCAAGCTTTTCTGTGACCACCATCTGAAAACAAGATGGTGGATTTGTGACACTACAAGGGTCATTTGCGACACTAAAAACTGCATTTGTGACACTTTCGCATATTTTAACTTTTTTCCATTGACTAAAATGGGAAACTTGTTTTTTGAATAACTTTTGAACCGTTTAATATTTTTTCATGAAATCTTTGAAATGCACATCGGGAACCCTGGCTGCATGTTCCCTGAAGGTTTCGGAGTGGTCACGCAGACCGTGCAACCTCAAGGCGTGAGCAAAGAATGCGCAAAAATGCATAATTTGGCATTATTCAGTGCTCTGTAGCTCAGCAACCGTATATCCAACTGTAACAAAACTTGGCAGATCTAGCGATCTATGGTACCAGACTGTGCATATGAAATTGCAGGCAAATCTGACATATGGTGGCAAAGTTATTAAGCTGCCAAATTTCAGATTTAACCTTAAATGGGGTACTCGACCCTAACTATAGTGGCACTACCATGCCACTATAATATATATATATATATATATATATATTGCAAAAAAAATCATTAATGCACTAATTAGGGTTAAAGTGACAAATGTAGGGGAAATGTGGCATTAGGGTTTCCAGCCCTAACAGCCCAACTCCACCATGCAGGCAGCAACAGGAAAAACCATTACGATTTCACCTCTCTTGCCTCTGCACAAATCAGGTGCGGGGTGTGCCTTGGGGTTGTCAGCCCTAACGCTCACCCCATTCCATCACTAAATAAGCTGAGATGGGTATAGTATATGAGACTGGGGTGAGCATCAGGACTGACAACCCCAAGGCACACCCCATGCCTGATTTGCAAAGAGGCAAGACAGGCAAAACTGTACTGTTTTTTCCTGTTGCTGCCTGCAGGGTGGGGGTGGGATGTTGGGTTGGAAATCCTAATGCCACATTTTCCTACTTTTGTCACTTTAACCCTAACTAGTGCATTAATAAAGTTTTTTTGTAATGAATTTCCTTCCTTTTTGAGATACTATAATTGCATCCTTATTTGCAGTGTAATGGTATATGTATAAGTGTATATGTATGTTGCTGTGGAACTTCCATTTGTAGCACAACAGCAACCAATATTTTCAGCATAGCCTTCTTACTAACCCACCTCTTTAACCCGATACTGTAACTTTTCAAATCCCTGTCAAAACACCATTGCCCACTACCGCAACTTCAATCTGCATCAGAGGTGTGAAAACACATTATGTTGAACATTTGAAAAGACAGCTCTCATGTTCAGGAGCTGCTGTAAATAAATTGCTATGTTGACAATTTGGGGTGCAAATATTAAAAATTACGAAAATTATGCATGAGCATAGCTTAATTTCAGCTAATGCACATAACTTCACCATTTTAAGATATTTTGAGCCCAAATTTTGTACATACTCTTGTTATGACCCTACCTCATGAACAATGTGGTAAAAATGCTCAAATCCTGCCCAAAAGGTGGTTTTGCCAAGTGACCATGAAATCACCTTTTGGGTTGGATTTGCATAATTCCACCGTCATTGTTCATGAGATGGGGTCTCAAAAAGGCCATGTTGAAAATGTGGTCTTAACATATGCAAAAATGGTGAAGTTATACACCAAAGTTGAAAACCCCATTGAAAAACATTGAACCGCACTTATTTAGTTCTCATATAGCAGTTGCCGGTTCTGACGGATGTGTGTGTGTGTGGGGGGGGATTTTTATTTTATTTTTATTTTATTTAAACAGCAGTTTGGAAAACCTTTGAGCCATAGGCTCATTTACAAAGGTACCTTGTCACAGTAAGACAAACCAAAAATACACAGTATAGCAGTACAACACATAAGTATAACAGTAAAATTAAGACATAGATACAAACAAGCTGGTACAGGTAGGATGGATGCAAACAATACCAGGGTTATGTCGTCTTAGCAGCTTAGTAATAAGCTTTGTCAAGTATTGAGTACGGCTTTGACTAGTGGCAGTTACAGCATCGGGTGTTAATAAGGTGGTTACGAAGGAAGTTTTGAAGCATGATATAGTTGGAGCTTCGAGATGGAGGGGGCAGTGTGTTGAACCAGGAGGGGCCCCTAAAGCTGAAGGCTCTTTGGCCATGAGAGGTCCTAGCTCTAGGGATAACAAGAGAGGTTTTCCCAGAGGTCCGAGTATGAACTAGTGGGACAGAGCGGAGATGGTGGGGTCAATCCTGGTGGGAAAGCCCAAGGAGGGTCTTTTTGTAAGGGTACAGTAAGATATTTGAGGCACTCATCGAGATCAAGTACCAGCGCTTTAGCATACAGTAGACAGGTGTGTGTCATCCTAGGTGCTCCAATAATTAACCTGCAGGCCTTATTCAGAGTAGTGCGAATTTTATGGAGTGCGGTCTGATCAGCAGCACCATACACCGGCAGTCCATAGTCCACTAGGGACAGGATAGAGGAGGTGACTGCGAGTTGAAGAGCCTCTGGGGGGAGGCAGTGTTTATACCGATGTAAGATGCCCAATCGGAGATTAGTGGCAGTGGCTAGGGCAGCGATGTGTCCATGGAAGGAGAGGGAGGGGTCAAAATGGATCCCTAGGTATTTATAGGAGCAAACTTGTTCAAGTGGGAATGAGGACCCAGAGTGAATGAGGAGTTTGAAGTTGCAGGACTTGTTTTGGGGATGAGTGAAGAACATGGTTTTTGTTTTTTTAAGATTTATCACCAATCTATGTTCCTTGAACCAGCCCTCCGCTTCAGTGAAGGACTTCTGCAGCGAGTCCTGGAAGGCAGTAGGGTTACGACTTGAGGCAAAGATGACTGCATCATCAGTGTACAATAGAATGTTCCCCGAGCAAGAGCGTGGAAGGGTGTTAAGGTAAAGGGAGAATAGTAAGGGGCCCAGAATGGAGCCCTGGGGAACCCCAGAAAAGATGTTACATATGTCTGAGTAGGTCCCATTAATTTTTACACGCTATGAGCGTTCAGACAGATAACTGGTGCACCAGGAGATAGGCCCAGCAGCAAAACCAGAGAGACTAAGGGCATCAAGGAAGGAGGGGTGGGAGACAGTGTCGAAAGCTTTCAAGAGGTCAATGAAGACAGCACCAGCCAGAGAACCAGTGTCTAAGGAGGAGTGGAGAAAGTTGGAGAACTCTAGGAGGGCTGTGTTGGTACTGTGGCCCGCTCGGAAGCCATACTGCTCAGGACAAAGGACATTGTAGGTGGAGAGGTAGTCAGAGATTTGAGAGGCCACCACTTTTTCCAAGGCCTTGGAGAGAGGAGAGAGAATGGAGATTGGCCGATAGTTTCCAGCTACAGTCCTATCACCACCTTTAAAGATAGGGGTGACAGTGGTGACTTTCCAGGCAGTTGGAACTTTCCCAGGCAAAAGAGAGTGGTTGATGAGGCATGTGATCGGGTAAGGACTGTGTCTAAGACCAGCCGAGGATACACGGATTCAGGTGTCACTGCCTGTACTATTACTTTTGAGGGCAGTGACAAGGTGCGGCCTAAGTTCTTGGGCAGAAACATCGGCGGAGGAGAAAATAAGGGCAAGAAAGATTTACGGCAGGTGCTGGGGAGAGGGTCAAAAAAATTTGTAGGGAGGATAGGGCTAAGGTCAGTGAATGAGGTGTTGAAGTGGTTGGCTGTGAGGCTGGGTCTGAGGAGACCACACCATTAATGTTGATCTGGGTGGGTGGGGGAGTGTGCAATTCATTTAACTGTTTAATGTTATCCCAGAAGGTTCTGGGATTCCCCATGAGGCAGTGAGTGAGGACTGATAGTGCTCAGACTTGGTCTTCTGATGGCCCGAGTGCACTTGTTTCGGTGGCAGCATATAACCGCCTGTCATTGGGCTGGCCAGTCTCAATGGCACGGTGCCATAGGTTGTCCCTATGTTTGAGCTGGTGGATCAAAGCTGGGGTAACCTAGGGGGCATTCTTCCTTTTAGAATGGTGGGTCAACACTGGGGCAAAGATATCACAGGCATTATTAAAAGTTTGGGTAAAGAAGGAGAGAGCTGTGTCAATGTCAGGAGTTGCCTGTATAGGAGACCAGTCAATTTGGGACATTTTAACATGGTGGAAAAGAATTGTTTCAAATTGCACATCACTGGGTAAGTCAACCCAGTTTCCTTATTTAGTTCATACTGCTTGAGACTTTTCTACTAACTTCTAATAGGTTAACATATGATTTCAATGACCATTAGCTGTTTAGGTTAAACGTTAAACTCAATCTCCATGGTAAAAAGGATGAAACTAAGGGGAAACTATTTTAAGGATAACACTATTCTGAGAGTTCCAATTCATTCTAAACAGCTCCCATATATTCTGGTTGACATCTATAGGGTGGATAAATGGGGAAGGGGGTAAAACTAAAACAATAACTAATGTTTTCCTTCTCTATTTTTATATAGTCTATCCTCCGTACAGGGCTAGCATTAACCATTCTTGGGCCCCGTATGAAACCCCTCTCTGGGGTCCCCTCCATTCCATATAACTTCTGATTCTATGTGCCTGTACTTCTACTGCAGTTTTGCACCATGTCAAGTTAACAGACATCATAAACTGGGATGAACAAGCCTGACAGAGGCGTAAATCACCCCCATAAACACACACTTGCTGCACTGATCCCATTGTGTGAAGGAATATTTTGAAAAAAATCATTGGGAAATTTGAGTTCCAGTGGCAGCATGTAAACAGTCAGGACAGTAAAAAAAAGTAACACTGTAAAACAAGACATTTCTGTCACCCAGCCATATCATATGACCACCCACCTCAATGACATTTTACGTTACCACACACAGACTAGAATATGATTGTACTGTATGTAACCCCTAGGTGGCGCTATCCCAAGGGCTACTGCCCCTGCCTGTATGGCTAGTGACAGGTTAAGGGGCCTAGGTCCAGTGACATGTGCCTCCACCCAGAGGTCAGGGTTGGTAGTGGCTAAACTAGCTTGGGCATAGCCCTCTGGGACACTGTGACCCCCCTTTGATCCCCCTAGTGGCCCACACAGTACACGGGAGTTACCTTCCCAGTACCCCACATATGCACACTTCTTACACATGCAGTATCCACTTACCCTTGAGGCTGATTCTGCAGCATGTCTCTGAGGCCCCCCTGTAAAACAAGGTTAGGTAATGCACACAACCACAATGCAATGCTGGTTCTATATGTATTGACACCACAGACAGATTATAATTCAACAACAACAAATCTGATTTATTCAGGGGCAGTAACAAGGAAGGGGGCAAATCAGCTTGATTGGCAGTAGACACACAAATCACAGTACTGTGCATGCAATTTAGGGTCCAAATGTCACACCCTCTGGGTACCCAGGATGGGGGGGGGGCTAGCCAGGTCAGTTACCCGGGTTTGGCCGGCTAGTGCAGATGGATGGAGCCCTGCAAGGAGAAAGTACATGCACAACACACAATTGTAATCCAGAGCCGGATGGCTCAGTTCATGGAAAGAAAACACAAAGCAATCAGTTGACACACTTTATTTAAATGAAAGGTGCAGGGAGCTACCCTGATTTGTAATCATGATACCCAGAGCTGAGAACAGGATGGAGAATGTTTGTGCTGGATTGCCAGAAAAGCAGGGTATGGAGACAAGGCCCTCATGACAGGGCCCAACTGCATCTGATAACAGGCGGATTCAGTCCAAATCAAGCTGGGTTCTGCTTCCAGCTTCAGCACACAATTCACAGTAAAGGGGAAATAAAATTGTGATTCCCCACAAGCACCAAGCATATTCATATGTAAAGGAAATTACTGTACCAGGCTGGCTGCTCCTCGATCCCAATTGCAAAACACTGCAAAAACCCGGGAGCACTCACAGCAGCTTCAGTCCCTGACAGGCCGATTGCACTTCAGCAAAATCTTCGGTCTTCTACAGGTTAAACCTGGTTCCCACACTTCTGCTTCTTCTTCCTTCTCCAAAAGCTTGGATTCAGCCTGACTTACATTCACTAACGGCTGCAGACCGACTTCAGGGCCTCCCACGCACTTCCTGCATGAACTACATGCCACAACAGAACAGAGCTCCTTCTCCTCTTACAGCCACTTTGAATCTGGCTTGCCAGCAGCAGTTCAGGGCACTTCCTTCAGACCCACACAAGTTTGGTTGGTTGGTTCAGCTGTCAATCACAGCAGGACTCCCTCTGTTGGTGCAGAAAGGTGCCAGGGTCCAAACTACAATTCCCAGAGGTACCTGCCTTACAGCCCCTTTATAGCAGGCTCCAGATGAGAGTCCAAGTTCTGGTTGGCCCAAGCAGTCTCCATTTTAGGGCTCCTCTGACCCAATTGGTCTAGCTTAGCAGTTCAGAACCAAAATGGAGGGGCTTCACAGAAACAGTTTGCGCTGCAAAAGAAGCAGGTTAGACAAACTACATTTTCACTAATACTCTAAATGATTTCTGGCAGTTACATCATTGGAAAGTGCTCACTCTGCCCACTTAGCGATGGCAGAAACGAAGCGATCTGACAGCAGCTCGAGTGGGACTCGAGCAGGGAAACACACAGTCCTCCCATACAAACTAATTAAGCCTGCGCGCAGGCAGCTCTTAAAGAGACAGTACGTGGAGGCTCGAAAGCACTCTCTGCACCCACACTTAAATGGCATTTCACCGAACGCCACCCAGACTTGGAGCACTAAGGCAAGCTCCTAGAAGACTTTTGGGAATCCCCACTTGTGGAGGGATTACACGTATATGTATTATATATAATTAAAATAAGCTGCACTTTGTGTGTGTTTGGGGGGGAGGTGCAGAGGGTCTCCACTATCCAGGCTCCAAACACAGCAGGCTGACGTTGGACAGTCAACTGGACAACACTAACAGCACTAGTTAATAAGTCATAGTCATTGTTTAGTTTAATAAAACCAGTGATTCGTGGCACAAGGAAGCATTGGAGCAGCCTGCAAATGTAAGTTCAGGTCTCAGACAAAAGCATTTTAGCAAAGCTTGGTGACTCTTGTCACTTCTTGTTTTATTTATGTGTTCGGCACACAAGTGGTGTTTTATTTTTCAAAATGGCCATTTAAATGGGTCTTCACGTTGAAATTTAACACATAACAGCAGAGCAATAGGAAATGTATGTCATATTGTATAACATTAGGTTCAACATACATCATGTGAGCACAAAGCTCACATGTAAAGAATGTTGAGAATGATCACGTTTTCATAATGCTTTACAGTGTATTTTAAGCCATAAAAACATTCCTGCTGAAATGCCTTGAGATTTTGGCTATAACTGTATAAGCTTTACAATCTTTGATTTTGCAGACATGGTCCAACAAACTAGATAAAGTTTGCAGAAGTCAGTTAGCATCAAACTAGTTTGCAAGGTTTCACTGTAGAAAACCATTATTTTGGCTTTAAGATGTACTGGAAGAGTGTGTCATTTCTACCAGGTCACACCAACTAAATAAAATGGCAGATTGGTGCAGCTGCCCATAGTAAAGGCTACTAGTTCGATATATGATGTCCATTCATCACTGACAAACCTGGCTTGTACGACAGTATGACAAAATATTAAAACACATACTGTAGTAGCCATAAAACTGTGCTCCATAAATTTATTTATGAAGTGTAGGTAGCCCAAACAGCCAAAATAACTGAGGGTGGCAGTGGTGTTGCAGATCATAGTATGTAAAGGTTACTGGTTTCAAACATTATGTTGTCAGACTCTGCCAGACCTGGACATGACTTCAAGGTCTGTTAGGGGCAAGTGCTGGGCAATGAGTACTTGGCCAACTCTGATAAAAAAAATTATATGATTCTATAAGGCTTTGTAGGCTAGAAAACTGAAGACAGTGGTAAAATGACCCACAGTGAAGGCTACTGGTTCCAAATATATCTGTGAATTGCTGACAAACCTGAACAGGGCTTCAAGTTATGTAAGGGTAAGTGTTGGACACAAACAGTATTTGGATAACTGTGCAAACATATTAAATAGAATTATTGGTAAGGCTGACATGCCACAGCCAACAAAAATTCTCCGAAAAGGTTTCCAAAGTACCAAAGTACAAACCTGGAAACAACCACCCAACATGGGTTGGTCCCTCCAGTTGAAAATGATGGTTCCACACTCCAAGAGATAGATGATACTGAGATCGTGGGCCGGTACCGCCTGAATCGGGCAATTCTGAGGCGGCTCTGTGAGTTGTGCAGTGATGTGATGCAGGCACCCACATGATGGAGCCATGCTCTGTCAGTGGAGACTAAAGTGACTGCTTGCATGTGCTTGCTCACCACAGGTACCTTCCAGAGATCAACAGGGGACACCACAGGCATAACCCAGTCAGCCGCGTCATGCCACCTCACCCAATTCCTCAGTACACTGCTGCCACATGCGGCAGAGTACATCCATTTCCCCAGCACACTGGCGGAGCGCACAGCAAAAATACAGGAGTTCCACAGGGTAGCACGTATGCCTGGCATGCTAGGGGCAATAGACTGCACCCATGTGGCCATCCGCACACCACCTGGCCCTGAGGGGGCCGCATATATCAATTGGAAGGGCTATGCTAGCATCAACTGCCAGGTGGTGTGCGATGCAAGGGGGTGCATACTCAATGTCTGTGCCATGCACCCTGGGGAGCACACGATGCCTTCATCTGGCACCAGTCGGCACTGTGCCACAGATTTGAGAGTGGGGACATCCCCACTGGCCACTTAGTGGGTGAGTATGCAAACCACATGGACAAACTTAAGGCTTCGGAGGGGCATGGTCAGAGGTGACATGGGTAGTGGCCTACATGGCCCAGGACAGGGCTATGCTGATCACCAAACTAACCTCCACCATCTACACACAGGTGACAGTGGATACCCACTCCGTCCCTGGCTGCTCACACCATACTGGTGGCCTGCGACCCCATCGCAGCAATGCTACAATGAGGCACATGCCACCACATGTAATGTCATTGAGCCGGTGTTTGGTATGCTGAAGGCATGTTTCCGTTGCCTGGACACCTCTGGCGGTGCCCTACAGTACAGCCCCTCAAAGGCCTGCAGGCTATTCCTGGCCTGTTGCATCCTGCACAACATGGCCAATGAATGTGGGATAGCCGTACAGGTCAAAGAGGGGGACAGCAATGGGGACGATGAGGACTCTGGTGACAATGGTGATGGGCAGCCTCCCCCGTTGGGCGATGGGATCCCAGACTGCTCCGACTGGCACAGCTGCACCGGGAAACCATCACAGAGGAGCACTTCAGCCAACCCAGGTAAGTCATGGGGCCATGTGCAACCACCAGTGGCAAAGGCACAACCCACAAACATGCATGGACACACAACAGGGGTGCATGATGTCAAGGGAAGTGGCAGGGCATGGAACCACACACACCGCCAGGGATGGGCGAGGTCTAACATGGCATGTGGTCACACACACATACACGCACACACACACACACAAAACTCACCAGACATGCACAAAGGGTAGGAGGCACGCTGACCCAGAACGCCATCCCTAGCCACACAGATGTCCACAGACCACCACGCCCACTGCCTGTCATTGTGCACGTGTCAGATGCTGTGCACCATTGCACAGTGGCATACGGCGCAATGCAGGCATCATCATGCACATGCAACTGCGGACATCAGCCAGGAGGGTGTGCAGATGGACTGTGTGTGTGCGTGCAGGGCCAGGTACCCACCCGTGCATTGCCCGCTGAATGACACAATGCACACAGGGCAGCATCAGACAGTAGCCGCGCTGGGAGACAGGTCAGTCATGCGCCACAGTGTCACGGCTGCCACGGATGCATGGGCAGCCCTGCTGAGACCCGCCAGCAGTGACAGGCTGACCACTGGCCTTATGGGATGGCACCGACGGTCCCCAAGGGGTTCCACTGCATGAACATAACCGTGCTCGCGCAGGGGTCTGCAGCACACCGAACATGCCTGCACCAGGCGTGCTCGGGATGCTCACAGCTGAACCCGGTGTTGACAAGGATGGTGTCGCACAATGCCGGGAATGGGGGTGGACAGTGCACTGCATAGTGTCTGCAATGCATGGGCACATAACTGTGTGCCCAATGTGGCCATGACAGCAGTGAATGCCTGTGTCTGCCTATCAATGACAGCGGTCGCATCCACCCACAACTGGTCCATCCCTGCCAGGAGCAGAGCGGTGTCTCTGCTGCGACACTTCTCTGTCTGGTGCAGGGCCGCACTCAATGCATCCACCGCCGTCACAAGCCGCATCTGCTGTTTGACTGATGCTTGCAGTATGCGGGTGTGCTCATCCAAGAGGTCATCTGCCTGATCGGCATGCTGTCCCTCAGGGTGTTCGCGGCCCTGATGCTCATCACCCCTTGAGGGTGGGCGCTGCACACCAGGGCCAGGCCTGGGCATGTCCACAGGTGGTGCACTGATGCTGCACCCTGACACTGTACCCCCATGCCCATTGGCTGACTGCTGATGCTGCCCCTCCGGCTGCCGCTCCCCAGGGCTCAATGTGCCACCGCAGTGGCCTCAACAGTCCCACTGTCCTGTACACACACCATTGCTGCCCCACCAGTGCTGACAGGCACAGACTGGGACCGTGATGACATGCAGGCCTCCATGGCGGCACCACCCACAACCATGGCCGCGATGTAACCTGCTGTGTGGCCATCCTGTGGCACACACGTGTCACTGCCCATGACGTTAGCGACATCATCGTCGGTGACAGATCTGGCACCAGCCCGAGTCTCAGCATGCTGGCATCCATGGCCGCTGGCATGCTGGGACACGGTTAGGACCTCCTCTGCACCTGCTCCACCAACATCAGTCTGAACGTCTAGGCGGGCCCACTGTCACCCTGAGCCACGTATTCCTGTGGAGGTGGATGGGCCCTCCTCCATCTCCACATGACCGGCCTCAGTGGAAAAGCCCACCACCACTGACCCATGCAGATGCTCAGGAGCTGTAAGGGAAAATAAAGTCGCGTTATTGCATGTGACCTACCCTGTCCCCCCCCAATAGACAGACCATGACCTACCATGCAGTGACAGGCTACCACCCATCTGAAATCCACAACCCAGAACACCCTCAATCACACAGCGCTGCATGCTGCCAGCAACCTGCTCCTCCTGTGGGGACAGGCGTAGCACCTCCGGCTGTCCCCCACCTGTCGCAGACCATGCTGCCCTGATGGCAGCCACCTTCTCCTTAATCCTCCACCGGTCTGTGCCCATCTTCTTCTTGCACTCCTACACGGAGTGCTGGTGGCTGCCATGCAGGTTTACAGCATGCACCACCTCCTCCCATGCAGCAGCATGGGCCTGTGGTGTTCCCTGGCATCCGCTGAGAAGCGGCTCCTGGTCTAGGTAGGCCTCGAACAGGGCATCCGTCTCGGCCTTAGTGAAATTCGGCGTCCTCTTCCTCCCATGACTCTGTTCCTCTTCCTGCACAACACGATCAGTCATGATTCAGCCTGTGAGAATGACAGGTGTTACCTGTGACTGTGCAGTCCCATGCATGTCCCCAAATCCACAGTCCACACTCCCAAACAGCATTCAACTCACCGCAATAGACTGCAGTAACCGACTATGGCCAGTGCAGCCCAATGTCACACTTCTATAGCGCAACCCATGCAAATGAGGTGAGGCGCATCTTTAAGTGGATGCAAATGCAGTGACTGTGCCATTGAATGGCTGATTAGCTGATTTGCATATGCCTGCTGAATATCGCGCTGTTGCGCTTTGCTCAATTGTGTTGAACATGCTGAGCCAAGGGCACAGTTCTGTGACATGCGCAGTACACACCTAACTGCGTGTGCCCGGGTTGATGACACAGGTGCCTGCCATGCTGCTGATGTGCTGTGCGTGGGAGCCAATGCAGGGCATGGCCATCATTGTGCCAGTGGCGCTACAGCGCTGTTCACCTATATGGCGCTGTGGCACTGGGGCAACAGCACGGTAGACTGCTACAGGAGGTGGCACACAGGCACCCAATCATGCTACATGCATTGGGTTCCAATTGCACTGTGGCTGTCCGTGCGCCAGAGACCCTTGACCCTGTGCCCGACCTTTGCTCCCTAGGCGCCATGCGTCAGGCATGGGTGCACCACTATCATGCTGTTCGGTGACAGCGCAATAGGGAATGGCAGCGCTGTACCACGCAGCATCTGCACATGGCAGGACTGTGCTGCAGAGCACCATTTTGACTGAACTGAGCAGCAGAGATGGCGTTGAGGCGTGCTGTGCAGTGCAGCCAGGTGGAGCTGGCAAACCTTGTTGCCATTGTGGAGCCACATGTTGGGCCTTTATTTGGGGAGGCACCCCTGGACAGGGCCAGGAGTCAGGTGTGGCAGAAGGTGGCCGATGCCCTGGAGGAGGCCACTGGTATGGGGCGGATGGCAGAGCAGTGCCTCCACCGATATGGGGACCTGAGGTGGAGGGATCCGGACCTGCTTGCCCGCCTGCGGGCATGTGCCAGGAGGGGCATGGTGCCACGGCCAGGTAGGTGCAACATCCATACACTTTTATCGTCCACACAGGTATCACGGTTGCATGTGTCCAGCACATGGGGGGGGCGTCCGGTGTTGGCCGTGGTGGTGTTATCGGGGTGGGGTGGTGGGTCTGGCTGTGTGGATTGCACACACATGGGGGCAGGGGGAAATTGCTACAGGATTGTACTGATGTTCCTGTCTCCATGCTTTGCACCTTAGGGCCCGCAGATCGCCAGCAGGCCATAGACTGGAGGCACTGCCTGGAGGAGCAGCAAGCTAGGAGGGGTGATGGTGGTAAGTGGTGCATGGACCACCCTGATGACGGTGAGTGCCTTACATCCATGATTACTATTGCATGCTGTATAATTGGGCAGGCAGCGGGGCATGGCCACCATCCATTGACACCACTGCCATGCACACAACTTGTTACAGTCAGCACTGTCCAGTGGCACGGCATGTCTGGGAGTGCATCAACGGTGGTCCATGTGTGCACCGGGCACGTGGATGTGCCACTGCCTTCACACTGCATAACCAAGTCACTGTATGGCCACGGTGGTGCTGTGCAGGACATGGGCGGTGTGTGTGCAGTGGTCTACGTGGCTGTGGCTGCCTGGGTAGGCAGGTCTTGTGGACACGGTCACTGTGGGTGGTCGCACACCATCACAGGGGCGTGGCACATGGCTGTATGCCATGCACGATGGGTGGGCTGCAGGGGGCTGGACAGTCACACTTATTGACTCTGCTCCCTCATCCTAGGTGGACGGTGACTCCAGGCGCTGGAGCGAGGACTGCAGGAGCTGCTCCAGGTGGCGAGGGTGACCCTGGAGCTCCTGCAAAGAATGGACCGCCACGGTGTGAGGAGGAGGAGACGACATCAGAGCCACGTGCAGGAGGACCAGGGCAGATGATGATCACTCCATGCCCCTAATTACACCTTCCCCCCCTGGACCCATCCTCACACCCCTTCTTCCCTCTCCCATATGTCACCCCTGCCCCTTACCCGCCCCACCTGGTATTTGGTCCTTCCCCCCCATTGTATATAGTTGTATATAGTTTTTGTATTTCAGGTTTTAAATACATTTGTTTTGTTATGACAACTGTGGTGGTCTCTGATTTGCAGCGGGCTACAGGTGCTCAGCTGCAGTGGTGTGTATAGCGTCAGGGGTGGTGCACTCATGGGCGTGTGTGTTTGTGCAGAGGTGAACCGCCTATGATGTGGGCAGGGGGATCAGTCACTGTCTGTGGTTTGTGTGTTGTACTCTGTGCACTGGATGCCTGTGTGCAGTGGTACATGGGGCCTGCACTGTGTGCATGGCACCCTTGTCAGACCATCCATGGCCTGTGCAGCTGACACCCTTGCATGTCTGTGATATGCACAGTCTGCTGGCGTGTCAGTGGTGGCTGTTGTGGCCAGTGCTGGGATGGATGTGTCCTTGGGAGCATGTGCAGGGTGCTGTACCGCTGGAGGTGGGGTCTGGGGTGTGCCCTGTCGCATGTGGGGTACCTCGTGAGCTGACGCATGGTCGGTCTCTTAGCTGTACCTTGGAGGGGACATGCAGGGTGGCACAGTGTATGCATCTGTTGCATCACTGTCTGCTGCCGCCTGCTGCAGGGTGTCCATGGTGGGGCTGCCTTGCATGGCTCCATGTTGCACAGGGTTGCATTGTCACAGTGGGGGCGGTAGCATGAATGGGGTGTCCTGCACTGTTGGGTGCTACTCCTGGGCAGGGTGTATGGGGATCATGGTGCAGGGTGTGCTCTGCATTTGTGGGATGGTGTGGTATGGGGTGGTCTACCATCCTTGTGTGCCAGTCACAGCTTGCCAGGGGGTGTGATGGAGCACCTTGGCCCGGCTGTGGGTTAGTTGCTGGTCTCCATGGGCCAGTGGTTATTCCAGCCCTCCCCCAGTTGTGCAGTGCATGGGGTGTGGGGACGATGTCTGTTCTGCTGTGTGTTCCTCTGCCCATCTGTGGCATGGATGGTGGGCCCGCATCCCTGGTTGTGCTGTTGCATTGCTGCCCTGCTGCTGGGGGGGGGGCGCATCCCTGGTTGCACTATGGCGCATCTGGACTGCTCAGCTGAACATCCCTTGTTGCACTATGGCGCATCAGATATGCTCAGCTTCACCTCCCTAGTTGCGCTATGGCGCAGATGGTGCGATATCCAGTCGTTGGCCGTAGGCGCATCTTGGCCTGCGCAGTTTTTGAATATCACACTTCTTGCGCATGGGTGCAGTGGAGTTGCACTTGCTCCTGCTGTTGCGCACTTTTTGGGTGCAGTTTGAATATCTGGGCCACTCTCTTTTTGCTGAGTATACTGCCTATATCAATGAACTTTGCCTTTGAATATATGCTTTCATATGGACAAGTAAGATACTTAAAGGCCACCTCAGTCAAAGAGAGCCTATGCAATAGAGGCCCATCTCTGTCTGCCAGTGGCACATTTTCATCCAGCTACTGCTGCACTGTTTTGTTTACTAGCATCTCTGGCACCATTGTGGAAGACCCTGACTTGTTGGTCTTGTTAATCAAGCCATAATCAGAAAGCTGTTCACGTGGTGGTGTATCATCAGCTGAGATTCAGGCTTTTTTTGCTTTTTTTTGAGTTAGCAGCTGCAGCAGCAGTAGTTCTGGATTGGCTCAAGAACAAGTATGAATGCGACATCTCACTTTCATCATCAGCACCAACACCCTTTGGTCTGTGGTCTCCCTTTCTCCTACTGGCCTGTCACTGGATATGCAAGTGACAACTTCCTCTTCTGCTGTGCTTATATGTGCAGTTTTTTTTTTGGGAGGGGGCAAAATGTTCAGAGGCCTGATTGATAATTCCATCTTGGCATCTTTATAGGATTGCTCATCCCTTCGCCTTCTTCCACGTCAATAAATACCCCATCTCTATTCTTACAGTGGGGATCTAATTGAGTAGATATGATGTAGTGGTTCACGGTATGCATTTCAAAATATGTTTGCCACACAAGACACATGTTCTTAGTCTTTCTACCACACTAACAGAAGTGGTATCCTCCGCCTCATATTGAGAGTTCATATGAACAAGTCACAGGTTAATCTGGATGATGAAGGGCAATGCCTGGCATACACCAGCAACATCAGCATGTTTTACCTGTGTAGCTGTCTCAAAGGGCTACAGTACATAGCAGAGGGTTTCCAACAGTTAATACTGATTAGGGTAAAATGTTCACCTTTGCCTTACAGTTGTACTCACCTGCATAATGATGGCCAGTCTTCTAATGCTCTAGGAAACTGCTACGTTATGTAATAGGTGGAATTCCACCTTATTAGCACAATTTGTTTAAGGTGGTGGTGGAGGAGGGGATCACTGCATTATTGAGCCTTGCATAACAGCTTCTGTGCCTTAACAAAATGGCTAATAAGACCTCAGACTTCTTGTCCACCCCTGTACAGATCTGCACACCTTGCCTTCATTGTCATGAAATCCATGAATTATCAGGTTTATGCAGATGCAGAAGCAAACTGTTTGATGCCTTTTATTGGACCAACATTGATGTCACAAAAAGAAAACAATGTTTAAGCTTTCTGACCAACCAAGTCCTTCCTCGGAGACTTCTAGGAAGGAATTGGTTGGTCAGAAAGCTTAGACATTGTTTTCTTTTTGTGACATCTACAGTATGTTGGTCCAATAAAAGGTATCAAACCATTTGCTTCTGGATCTGTTCTTACAAGGACCAATACAGCAACTAATCTATTTCTGTATGTCAGGTTTATGCAGTGAAGTATACAAGGAATTTGTAAAGTTATATATCCTGACTGCCTTTAGAATATTATTTTTACTATCTGTTACTGTGAGACCTGCTGTTAGCAAGTTTGGTGTCAGCCACTTCACAGACATCTGCTTAAGGCACTCTACAATAGAAGATTATTTTGCATGATGGTCACACATAATCCTTATACACATACAGCTGCCTGCCTGCTTGTGAAGTTTAGAGGGCCCTTGTGATTTGCTGCTACAGTCTCATTCAATATCCATATTTTATACTAGATATCATCTTTATGATAATGATACTCAGATTTACATTTCCTCTGATACTTTTTCTAATCCATCTTTGCCCTCTTTTTCTGTCTCTCTCTTTCTCTCTTTTCTCCCCTTGATCTTATTACTGTAACTCTTAGATGCCATCTAACCTTATTCAGTTTAATGTCTCCAAAACTGAAATTCTTCTCATACATAAACCTGATACCCGCAATCATATCTCTACTACCTCCCTCTCCTTACTTACAATAGTTCAGATTTTATTTTCTTCTACAGTTAGCAAATTTGTGCTATTATTGATCTGGAGTTCACTTTTGATACTCTGTCCCCCTTCTCTATAAGGTGAATAAAACTCTGGCACACACCTACTAAGTACCAGTGGAGCAGCGGTTCACTATGCCGAGAGTAGTGACTACAAAAAAACTGCTCTGACCACTCTAATAAAGAAAGGCTCCCAGAAGTGATGTAAAGTGCTGATACAAAGTTTATTGGGTGGACTAGCTGAACACATGGCATAAACATGTGTCAGTGTGGTTCTCTTAGTAGTCACACACACCCCTTCTCTGTAAAACAGCTTGCTTTCTCCTCTGTATCATTTGCCGACAGTGATATGTTTGGTGTTTCCAGTGCTAGTGTACAGTTTGATCCAGAGTCCATTCCCTCTCTTAGTTTATTTGAAATATTGGCTCGAACTCTTGGTGCCAATTATCTGAAATTGCAGCCAGGCTATACCTCTGGTCAGTTTAAGTTATGGCAGTGGCTAGTACTACTACTACTACTACAGCCTCCACACTGTTGATGCTGACAACTCTGGCTGAGTTTACCTATCTGTATAGGCACTGTCTCTTTAACTGGTGTTTCCTATGCTGGAATCAAGTGTCTTCAATGGTCGGTGCCCTGCTCTGAGTATTGTAAATAAAAACTATATTATCAGTATATTGGTAAAGGTAACTCAAGTTTTGACTTATGCTGCACCATGCCACACCTATACCACTGAATAAAATACACATGCAATGAATGAAAATAAATTTTTTTAAATTGCATAATGTTTCTAACTTTTAAAAAAAGTTGCCACTTACCGTGAAATCTTGAGCTGAAGTGAAATCCTGAGCTGAAGAAACAGATTCCTTTTGGACAGGGTGTCTTTACCTCATTCTTGGCAGTCAGTCCTGTCATTACAGTAACAGACTGGGTTGAATGGAAAAGTAATGCCACAGGATTGCAATGCAAGCAGCTTGTAAAAGTGCACTCCCTTCCAGCATCACTACACCAAGTGCTTGGCTTACAAAACAAACATAAAATGGGTTGGGTGTTACTGCTACACTTGATGTAAGAATGACATGCCTGCTGCCCATATCCTTAATTATATTTGGGTTCATTTTCAGTAGGGTACCAAAAACAAACCTGAATATAATAAATGGCAATGGGAAGAGCGAGAATGTCATTCTTACATCGAGCCTAGCAGTGAACACCTGACCCATTTTCTGTTTGTTATTTTAACCCCCAGGCCCCCATGTGCCCCTGACCTACAGACCCACACAGCTTTTTTGTTAAAAGTACAATAGAGAAAGGACAGAAGGGCAGGTGAGTGTAATGCAGATTGTGATACCCTATCAATGATCCAAAAACATGAGTTTTCTCTTGTTACTTACAGTATTACACAGATCATCATATCTCACCTCCTGGCCATTACAGCATAGTCAGGCAAGCCTTTTGCCATGTCCGATGACTCTGACAGACCTCAGTGGCCTGAAAGGAATCAATGGACAATGGGAAATAATATTGTAAAAAAAAAAATGACTGACTGAGATGAGACAAAATCCACAGGGAAGGTGCTGAGATTCATTCTTCTAAGCTGCCCAGATAGTGAAAGGGGGCACACACTTCAGAAGAAACTAGTATTGATGAGGTGATAAGGACAACAGAAGCACAGGGCAGTGGATGGAAGCTTCCCATGATATCAAAAATAAAAAAATGCAGATTTCTTCCACCCAGAAACTACCAATAAATTAGATGGGTTTAACAGTGTTTTAAAATGGCCATTGCCTTATACAGTGCTTCATAATTTCCAGTTCTTCATTCCATACACCCCACATGTTACACCCCTCCTCTCATTCCACTGCTCTCACCCACCCACTCTAGCTTGCTGCCATCCTTCTCTCTAAATCTTGAGGCCCTCCTCTGCTGTACCTGTCTCTTCTCTCCCCCTCTTCCCATGGCTCCCCAGAAGGTCTAAATACCCCCCCAAGTTTTCCCTCTACCTTCTCCTCTTGCTCCTCTGTGGGAATGTTGAAATTGACCCAGGCCCTCCACCTACATAGACGCCATCTGCTCAGCCGAAGGGCTTACACCTTTTTCACCTTAACGCTTAAGTCTCCTTCCTAAAATGGACAACCTAAAAGCCTGAGTTATCCAACGCTCCCCCGATGTACTGTGCATTACAGAGACTTGGCTCTTTGCTAGGATCCTGGACTCCTCCTTCTCCATTCATGACTACAGCCTATTCTGCAGGACCACAGTAAGTGAGGTGGCAGAGTGGCTATCTACGCTAGGAGTAGCCTCTTGTGCTCTATCTCCCTCAGTGACACTAAGCCCTCCTTGCACAAACTTCTTACTGTCCTCTATGCCCTTCCCTCCACCCTCCTATTCTACATAGTAGTACTTTACTGCCCTCCCAAAGCACCCAACAACTCTGTGGTCAAGTGCATCTCCACTATCTCCTCTCACTCAAGCAACGGTGAATTCATTCTGCTTGGTGACTTTAATCAGGACTGGCTCTCCCTCTCTACCAAACCCTCCATCCTTAAAACTGAAGCACTAAACATCACCCAAATGATCTCTGAGCCCACTCATTTAAATCCTCTACTCGCTTCCTATTGACTGGGTGCTCACCTGACATCCTCACCAGATCTCCACCACTGGCGTTCTTTCCAGTGCCCTTAGTGAGCACTGTATCACTTTCTGTATCTGTAAAACTACTATCCCAAAATTGGCAACCAATACATCTGGTATTGCACTTTCCACCACCTGGACTCTAACTCCCTACTACAGGACTTATTTAACACAGATTGGTCCCCTATGTACTTAACACTGAATGTAGACACTGCTCTCCAACTGTTCTCTGACACCTTCACCTCTGTCTGGAACATTCATGCCCCCCCCCCTCCAAAAAGGGCAAGAGTAAAGCATTGCCACCTTCAGTGGGGCACAGTGGGGCACAGGATCCAAGGCAGCATGGGTTCACAGTGGGAAGGTCATGTCAGACCAATCTTAATTGATTTCTTTGACTGGATGACCAAAGTAGTAGACCAGGGAGGGGCTGTGGACATGGCCTACCTAGACTTTAGCAAGGCATTTGACACAGTCCAACACAAAAGATTAATAGTCAAATTAACCAGGCTGGGAGTGGGTCCCAGGGTGGTAGCCTGGGTAAAACATTGGCTGCACAACAGGACACAGAAGGTAATTGTAAATGGAGTCCACTCTGAAGAAAGAGGGGTTACTAGTGGGGTACCGCAGGGTTCAGTATTGGGTCCAGTCCTTTTTAATGTCTTCATCAGTGACATTGCAGAGGGACTGGAAGGAAAAGTATGTCTTTTTGCAGATGACACAAAGATCTGCAACAGGTTTGATACACAAGGAGCCATGGAAAGGATGAGAAGGGACTTGGCAAGGTTGGAGGAATGGTCAGAAGTATGGCAGCTAGGATTCAATGCAAAGAAGTGCAAAATAATGCACCTGGGAAATAAGAACCCAGGGGAAGAATACACAATGGGGGGGAGGTAGTAACAACAACAAAAAAGGAAAGGGACCTGGGGATAATCATATCAGATGACCTTAAGGTTAGCAAGCAATGTGAGAAGGCAGTAGGGAGGGCTGGGGTATACTGGGATGCATAGGGAGAGGCATCAGCAGCAGAAAACAGGAAGTTGTTATCCCTCTGTACAGATAGTTGGTGAGACCCCATCTGGAGTACTGTGTCCAGTTCTGGAGACCCCATCTCTGCAAGGACATAGACAGGATAGAGGCAGTCCAGAGGAGGGCAACTAAAATGGTGCAGGGTCTGCAAGAGAAGCTGTATGAGGAGTGACTAAAGGAGCTTAATATGTATACCCTTGAGGAAAGAATTGAGAGGGGGGACATGATAGAAACTTTTAAGTACCTCAGTGGAATCAACAAAGTCCAAGAGGGTAGCATCTTTCAGAAAAAGAGACATGCAAGAACAAGGGGACACAATTTAAAGATAGAAGAGGGGCGGTTCAGGGGCAATGTGAGGAAGTATTATTTCACAGAGAGGGTAGTAGATGCATGGAACAGCCTTCCTGAGGAGATTGTGGGGTCTAAAACTGTGGGAGAATTCAAGAATGCATGGGACAGACATAAGGCAATTCTTGTGGGGGGTAGGAAGAAATAGGCTGTTGGTTAACTAGGATCTACGGCCTATCCTGTAGGTAGGGAAATGGGCAGACTAGATGGGCCAAGTGGTCCTTATCTGCTGTCAAAGTCTATGTTTCTATGTTTCTATGTTTCCTTGGATTATGCTGGACCTCCTTTCCCTCTGTAAATCCCAAGACAAAAGCTGGGCAAAATTCAAAGCCTCCCTCCAACGTTCGGATTTCCAGCTCCATAGGTCCCTCAGAAATGCCTGCACACAGGCCATTAGAAAGGCTAAATCTAGTTACTTTAATTCTCAGCTTCAAGCTAGATCTGGCTCACCAGCAAACATCTAGCAAGTCCTCCATAATCTTATTGACCCCTCGACCACCCAACCCCCTCAAATCATAAAAAATTGGGGGTATGTCAGTCTCTGACCCAGTTACAATTGCTGAGGCCTTCAACAGATTCTTTACCACCTGTACCCTCCCTGACAATCCTCCCCCCATCCCGACCTCTCCCCTACCCTCACTGGTATCTAGTGATATGGGCGAGTCATATTGAGTGACTCAATATGAGCGTCTCAATATGATCACCTGTCTGATGAGCAAGTCTAGAATAATAGTGAGGTGCAATGTCAGCTACCATGCGAGGAAGTATATGGCAAATGGTTAAGACAATGACTGATAGGGGGAGCAATACAGGAAATGGATATGGAATGTCATTCGGCCAAGAACCACTGAGCTGGCTGCCTGGTGCTGTAGGTTGGGACGCTGCCTTCAGTGCACAAGGTATAGGGTTCAGATCTCTCTAGGTCTGTGTGCATTTTTTGCATGTAAGTGTTCCTGAACTTAGAATTTTTTGTTTCCTCACTGTCCTGTCCCCCCTCGAAGTTGATTATAATAGAAAAGGGGATGCAGGGGGCAGAGCCCCCTGCATAAAATAATAACACACGTTTGCTCCGTTACATGTTGTGCTCACTGATATTGTGGTTGGTGTTGTGTATGGAGGCCATTCCTGTGTTCAGCATTGTGTCTTTTCTGATGTGTTGGGCACTGTTAAGTCCTTGCTCTTATGATGTGGAACCCCACCACTGGACCAGGTTTCACTTTTCTCCCTATCTCCCCCAAGAAATCTACAAGGCACTATTGTCCCTAAACCCCACAAAATCCAGCCCTGATGGTCTCCACACAAAGCTCCTCCATATTCAGCTCCTGCTATCGCTGCCCCCCTCACTTATCTCCTTAACCTCTGCCTCTCTACTAGCTCTGTCCCCTTGACTTGGAAACTCACCAAAGTGCTCTCCCTTCACAAAGGTGAGTACCCAACCTCACCAGATAACTACAGTCCTATGTCCCTCCTATTGGCTCTAGCAAAGCTCCAGGAGTTCCTTTTACACTTCAGGCTCCTGGAACACCTGACAACCACAGACAGTCTCTTACCCTATCAATCTGAGTTTAGGAAACAGCATTCCACAGTTTTCTTCCTGCTCCGAGTAATGGACACAATCCAGACTGCCATGAACAAAAGCCTTGTCACGGCTACCATTTTTTTAACTTGGCTAAGGCCTTTAACTCTGTCTCCCATACCCTTCTTGTCCAGAAACTTTTTTCCACTGGGCTAGCCCCTGCTGCAACTAACTGATTCCACTCATATCTTCAACGCAGACAACAATCTGTTATTGTAGGAACTTTCCTCCCCCCCATATTAGCTGGTGTCACTCAAGGGTCCATACTGGGCCCCATTCTTTCTTATTATTCATTAATGAACCCCCCGTCTGCTCCCCCTCCAAAATATACATGTATGCAGACGACACCATGCTATTCTTTTCTGGTCTGTCTGTTGCAGATGTCACAGCCCCTCTCCAGTGTGACTTCAACAAAATGCAAACCTGGTTTCTTCAAAACCAACTAAAACTAAACTCTAACAAGGCAGTTTCCATGCTCTTTGACTTGAGGCATAAACTACCCAAGTCTCCAATCCCCCCCCACCTATACCACCCTCAATGGCTCACCCATCCAGTCAGTCAGATTATTCAAATATCTTGGGGTCTGGCTGGACTGAAGCCTTGACTTCTCTACTCACATTGACTCCATTTGTTCCAAGCTATGTCCCGAACTTGGTGCCCTCTATTGGCACAGAGACTGCCTCCCAATGTCCACTCGGTGTGACTTAGTTACTAAAACCATTCTCCCAGTTATAGACTATGCAGATGTTGTCTACTGCTTTGTTCCTGCCATTTCACTAGCCAGACTGGACACCCTACTGAATTCTTTCTGCTGTTTCACTACCTCCACCCCCCTCTCATTCACCACTCTACCCTCTACTCCTGTCTCTCCCTTACGTCCCCTCCCTACTAGGCACCAGATGCACTGCCTTTCCTTGGTCGGCAAATTCTGGCTTGGGACTCTCCCTTCCTACCTCAACTCCTGTCTTTCTCCAGTAAGCTCCTCTGAGTATTCCCTTTAATCTAAGGAAGCTTGAACATTCTCCATCCCACTCCCATGCACCTGCTCAGGCCAAGTGGCTTTCTCTTTCTGTATCCCTCACCTCTGGAATCAACTCCCATGGGCTACCCAACGTACCCCCACCTTCATTGCCTTCAAATCCCTGCTTTGCACCAACCCCACTGCTCCTTGCACTTGCCCTTCCCCACCCTCTGCCCTCCACCCATCACCCCAACCTCTCCCCTACAACAACCAGTGGTTCAGCATCCTTAGCTATATAAAGGTCCAGCTAACCCCAGAGGCCTAGTATTTCTTCTCTTGCTTGTTTGCTATCTTTCTTCAGTGCCCCCTCTATTTCTGATGGTGAAGAGTCACGTATTACAATTGATTTTGCTCCTAGTATTGCTATTCAATCAATTACAATTATTTTCTGCTCGGTCTCATGTAAATTATGTAAATTACATTTTCTGCTTGGTTTCACACAAATTATGTTCTTCTCTGTACTGTATTGTACAATGCCACGTATATTTTATGTTTGTACGGATCTGTTGCTGCTATATATTTGTGATATTTCTCTTTGTTTCAGTCTATTGCTTTTTCCCTGGAAAAAATTGTGCTTTAACAGTGTGCCTTCATTGATATGTACCCTTCAGTATACTCCCTACCATTGTTGTATCAACTTTTAAATAAATAAATGTTCGATCTCTCATGGCTCATGTGAATGGGGGGGAGTGAAGCTAAAACCAATTCTTATGTCTTCATTTTCTATTATTACACTCTATCCCCAGTAGAGGAAACTTCCCCATGGCATTGAGGGCTGTATAATACAGTTTTTGTTCAACACCTGAACTCCCAATGAATTTGAAGATTTAGACAGATTAAGAATTATACAGTGCCTATGGAGAGTAGCTTTGTATAGGCACTGTATAATTCTTGATCTGTCTAAATCTTCAGATTCATGGGTTTTCACATGCTGAGAGAAAACTGTATTATATAGCCCTCGATACCATAGGGAAGTTTCCCGTATGGGGGATAGAGTGAACAGATGTGATTTTTGCTGGTTTGATGGAAATATATTAATCTGTTCCAAAGTGGAAAAGAGGGACATTCAGTTCATGATGTCTGGCACATGTACGCAATGTGAGTGTCAAACACCCACATTGAAGAGTGATATTGCTTTTGAGAAAGGGTCTTGCAAGACCTGAAACATGTCAAGGGTTACTGTCTTGTAGTGTCGGTTTTAAGTAATAAAATGTAAATTTACCTACTATTATTGCTGGTGGAGTTACACTTCAAAAGGCTGGTGTTTGCCTGAATCAGAATTTTATGTGGACTGAATATTTTCGTAGAGCATCAGCATCTTTGTGTGCAATCTGGTGAGCAGCTTGAGCAATGTTTGATAGCATATTTGTAACCACCCAGTCCACTGGGGTTACTAGAATTCCATCAGTTCAGCCATAGAAAGGTACTGGGCAGCTGGTAAAGGTGCTTATTAGGAGCCCTTTATAGATGACATCATTGTTTACTCAGTTAGGCTGAGCAGAGAATGGATTATGTCATTTAGAATTCTCACAGCAGCATAAGCCACTTTTGAATCAGCTGCTCTGGGGAGGCTTATAATGTTGAGATGGGAGTCAGCAGTTTGTAGTCAGCAGTAGTGTGAAGTGGAGCTCTGAGCCAGCAGCAATGCTCAGAGTGTGGGGGTGCCTGCTAGTCTCCTGTGAGATTGGGTGAAGGACCCTTGGCAGTTTCACGCCCTAGTGTGCGAGACCCAGCAGAACCAGAAGAAGTGGTGGAGACCGTTTATCTGCAGGACCCCAGTGGGTAATTTTCCACAGAACATGTGGTTTGGACTGTGTTTCAGTGGGTCTGAGGGGTAATCCCCTGAAGATCCTGAAGAGTGTCAGCTGCCCAGAGAGAAAGTGTGTGCAGTTGAAGCTGTGACAAGCTACCTGTGAATGGAAGAGGATGTTTTCCTTCATGTTTCCATTTCTGTATCAAAGGGACAAACAAAGTTGTGAGTACAGATTCATGGGACTGTTCTCGGGGGTTGGTCTGAGGTGTATGTGCCCAGAGATAAGGCTAGAGTGCACCTGTCAGGGCTCCTGTTTCACCACAAAAATGTGCTGAATGTTTCAAGTTTAAAGTGTGAGATTCCTTTGCAAGCCACGTGTATTGGAGGATCCATGTTGGTGTAACTCAGAAGGAATGGCAGAGACTGGGCATGGGGTAAGGTTACGCATAACCCTAGTTCGATTTTTCAGTCAGGGCTAACTGGTTCACGTATGGGCACCATGTATGGGTACCAGGTTTAACTGGGCATGTTAATGGATTTCATCACTCCAGGGGAAATGTGTTTAAGTGTGTGGTAACTACCACAGTATACACTTATTCTGGAAAAAGTAAAGTCCAGAGATTCCTACTATGGGGGGGTTGAACAGCTCAAAATGTGTGTGTGTGTGTGTGTGTGTGTGTGTGTGTGTGTGTGTGTGTGAAAAGTTTGTTCTAAAGTGCCCAAACAGTTGTTGTTCTGGAAAGAAAAGCCTTGCTGCTGTGTAGTCAGTACATTACCTCGGGGACCACCCTGTTCTGCATTTGTTACCAACCTGTGTGAATAAAGCCATACTGTACAATCCCAATTTTCAATAGTGGACATTGTGCTGGCCCATCGGCACAGCGGTGGGATTTCCGCTTGCGACGCCGGCGACCCGGGTTCAGGAACGGACTTGGATCATCGGAGGGCTGGCCGGGGGGAGTAGGATCGATGTCCGATGGAGAGCTCTTCTACTCCGGGGGAGGGTGCGGGTAGCACTTGGAGCGCTGAGGACTCCTGGCGGAGGCCAGGAGATCTAGCGCTGCTGACGCTTGACGTGGGGAGTTGGGGAGGCGGGGCAGACGCTGGCGTCATTGCACGTCCCCGCCTCCTTGAGGAGGAAAAATTGGAAAAATGGCGGGCGGGACCACCATAGGATGAAGCCTTCTCCGGAGAGCCTTGCCTCACCACTGCCACTGCGGGACCCCAACCAGTCACAGTTTGAGTCACGAAGGTGGCCTGGCAGCCCACCCTCCGGTGGCGAGGTGACGGGGTCCTCAGCAGCTATAGGTGGTGGTGGTGGAGGTCTCCGGGGGCCATGACCAGGGCGGAGGGCAGACGGCGGTACCCCAAGGAAAAAAAAAAATTGTGGACATTGCATCTGTGCTTTCAGTATGAATTGTTATGGGGCCCCCACAGAAGTTAGACCTAGCATAGCCCTGGCATCTCTCTCTGAGAACCTGGAGTAAATATAAATGTTATGTTGTACCGTAAACCCCCTCAAGCATGATCAATAATCAATTAATACCTTTATGGCTGTAAGAGTTACTCACATACATTCTTATGGTATCAGAACCGCTCATCTTTGGTTCGCATTTCTGATATCTTAAGAATGCACGTGACAGCAGTCTTACACTAGTAAGTGCTGTGTGTGTGATGATATTAACATACACAGGTGAGATAAATTGTGTATGTTTACCACTGTGTATTTGATTTATACAATATAAGTTACACAGCTATAACCTTTCTCATCCCCTTTTTTTCTGTGGTGAAGCAGCATGACATGGCAGTGACCAGGGAGAACAAAATTCTTGGGTATCATTGGGTGTGTTATCACACGCAGAAGTAAATGTAGTGTTACCAGTGTGTCATTCATTTGTGCCACAAAACTTGGAGTACTGTGTCCATTACTGGAGACCACGTCTCAGGAATGACATAGACAGGTTAGAGGGGTTCCAGATGTACAGTAGTCAACTAAAATGGTGACGGGCCTGCATCATAAGACCTATGTGCCAAGAATAAGTTGTCTTAGTATGCGTATCATGCAGAAGAAGAGGCAGAAGGGGGGGCATGATATAGATACATAAGTTGCTGGGGGGGTGTACAAGGCACAGTGTGTCTTTATTTTTCTAAATAGAAGGAGCAAGGTGGCAATCGGGCATGCACTGAATCTGAAAGGTGTGAAATGTTGGAGGGATCTGAATAAGTACTGATTCACTTAAAGTGTGGTGGACGACTGTAACAGTCTTGCAGTGTGCTAAAAAACATTGCGGTTTTCATGCATACAAAAGATAGGTACAAATGAATGTTGTTATGAAAGGACAGGTGGGGGGAAGTGCCCAGACATAGGGCAGATTCTGTGGTGACAGTATGTGAAGTTGAAAAATAGACAGAATGTTTTTCTCAATCGGTCCTCATCATATGGCAAATTATATCTTTCTATGTTTCTATGTTAGCTACATGTAAACGGCCGTGATTTACAATAGCAGAATTTGACGTTGGGTCTGTTATGATGTTATGTACTCCTACCTTGAAATTTATCTAAACTGCTTCAATTGTTGTGCACTGCTAATGACGGCTACATTTATGCAAAATATATTTGTTGGAATATCAGCAGAAACTCTAACATTATCTCTTTTTGATAGATTATTTCAATTTATAACCTGTCAATGCTTTGTGTATTCGGTGTGGCAGAAGCTGGGTACAGGGAAATGATTTGCCATAATGCGTGGTCTGGCATGAAGGGTCAAGTTTCCATCTATAAATGTTTTAAAGGTAGTCATCTGTAAATATTTACTAATGTCTGTAGTGTACTTGCATATTTATGGAGTCCACATTATAAATTATGACGTCATTATTACCCAGTCATGACTGTTAACTCCTAAAAGTTCAAGATACTGTTAGAACCATAAGAGGATGTCTTGGGGCTGGCTCGCTGGCACAGCAGTAGCGCTACTGCTTGCAACACCAATGACCCATGTTCGGAAGTGAGCCTGAGGAATTAGAGGCCCATCCAGGGGCAGGAGGATCGAGCATCCACTGGACTGCTATCCTCTTCTAGGGGAGAGGGTGGGGAAGTGCCTGGTGCTTGACTGTCTGATGGTGGAAGTTGGGGAGAGGCAGCCCAAACTTGCAAAGTTGGGGACACATGGCAGACATCGGTGCACATGCTATAATGTCATTGCATGTCATGTCTCCCACAGGGGACAACCAAGAAAAAAACCTTGGACATGCAAGATGACTGCCGGCCTCTGCAGGCCCTGCACCCAGTAACTCAGACTCCTCCCGTAAAGCTGGATCTAGTTCTGGCAGGTTGGAGGACTTCCTACCATCCTGCCACAGGGGGCAAGCTGGGGGAAACCATGGGAAAGGTAAGCCTTGGGGAATCTGGGGTAATGGGGCTGGGAGGACTGGCAGGAAGGAGGGTTGACTAGGATGGAGAGCAAAAAAATACAAAAAAGAGGATATCTCATGATAATAGTTTTAAAACTATAAACCTCTAAGTTCAGTTTGCATAGTTCCTTTCACTCACAAAGATTTCTGTAATTATCTTCTGTGTTAAAATGTAACCACCCAGTCTCTGGGGTTACTAAACTCATATCAGTATTATTGTTAGGAAGGCAGCAGGCAGCTGGTAGGGAGTTCATTAGGTGCTCCTTACATAATGACATCATTGTTTACCCATTTAGCCTGAGGGAGGAATGATTAGATCATTTAGAACTCTTGCAGCAGCATAAGCCACACTGTGTGGATAGCTGCTTTGGGGAGCTTAGAATGCTCAGTTTGTGTGTATGAGCTTGAGTGAGGAGGTGAGAAGTGGCAGAAGGACTGCCAGTGTGCTCTGAGAGAGGGCCCAGGATTTCTCACCCTAGTCGTGTGTCATTTACAGCTTCCAATTGAAGTGGTAGAGACAAAACTACAGCAGGATTTTTGGATTTCTACTCCCTGTGAAGTGGAAGGATCTGCTTGTTCTCTGTGGACTCAAGAGGCAATCCCTTGAATGTTCTGTGGTGTTTTTAGTTGCCTTGGAGAGGACCTGAAATAGACTGTTTGGACTGGATACCCTGAAGAGTGCCTTTCCTGTTTTTCCTTTGGTTGTTCCATGCCCTGTGGATGGAACAAGTTTTCTGCGAGTACTGTTAAGGAGACTAGATCTCTAAATGTTCTTATGGGACTGGATAGTCTGGGGTGCATGTGCCCATAGATAAGGCTGGATCACACCCATCAGTGTCCCTAGTCTCACCAGTTTGAGTGAAGAAAGTTAAACTGTGGACCCCAGTGAGTGCAGTTTATTTTCTCTATGTCACCCCAGTATTGTGACACATAAAGTATGGGATCTCTAGCATTTCAGTGGAAAATGGGGGTTTCAATAGTGTAACTCTGAAGAATGGCAGAGACTGTCAGTTGGGGCCAAGGGTGGGAGGAACGCCATCTAAATGCTTACAAGGCAGGGTTTCCTGGTTCATAAAGGGCACCAGTTTTTTTACCTGAGCAAGTGGCCAAGCTGCAGGTTAAGGTGTGTGGATGAGTTTCACATATTGCACCTATGACCGAAAAGAATTCTGAGTGTGTGGTTTAGATTCATTAAATAAATTCACTAAATAACACTCATGGGAAGAAAGATGTGTATTTTGGGTATTTTGGGAATTTGGAAAGAACATGTTTCTGTTGTCATTCATGAACTGTACTGCATACAAGTAGAGTTCTTGAATTTGTACCTGTCAAGCCTAGACCAACCCTTGGGGATCCACTTCAGCTTTTACTTGCCATCTGCTGAATAAAGCCATACTGCACAATCCCAGTCACAGTTATGGACATTCCGTTTATTGCTTCTGGTTCTATGGATTTACTGAGGCCCCCTCAGCAGGTTAGATCAAGCATGTGCCTAGCAACCTCCACCCAGGACCTGGGTTGTGTTATTTACACAGGATTCAAGTTGTTTGTTTCTGTACCCCCACCCCTGTTTTCCTCTAGAAAACAAGCCAGGTATACATCCTAATGCCAAGGGTGGTACCTACTTTTTAGCAAAGTAAATTGGTATGCCAGTATATGGGCACCAGTGTCTCAAGATATTTAGCTTAAGTGAGCATTACAAATAATGTGGTGTGTGCACACTAGTTAAGGAAGTGGCCTGGGGGTCACAAACACTATTGCTTTTCATTTGAAGTTCCATTGTTTGAAAAATGCCAACATGATTTATACTATGTGTATATCTACAGTTCCTTGGTCTATTAAGGTTATTTGATTTTTTTTCTCAAGTCATTTATGTGGGACAGATACTCAGCATTGCTTTCAGTTCTGATAATGAACAGAACTTCATAATGCACTCTTATAACTACAAGAGACACAGTGTGATGGATATTCAAAAGTTAGCACCCATGCCAACATGGTTAGCACATCCATTAACCTGGGTTTGTGTGAGTGTTCCTGGCAAAGCAACATTCAGAGGCCCCAGGAGTGCCCCCTAAACCTGGCAGTGTCAAAGTGCTAAAATATCACTGAACCTATGCAAATGAGGGGGTCCCTCATTCATACTGGTACAGCAGTATATTCAAAAGTTTATTGCTGCGGTAAACAGCCCATCAAGTGGTGCAATTTGGCACTAAGATGGCACTGTCACCCCAACCCCCCCCGATGTCAGGTGAGCAGTACTGCAGTCTCCTGCTCTTGTTATCCCATTTAATCCATGTAAAAAAAATTTTGGTGGTCCAGTGTCCCCTCTTCAAGTTCCCATTCAATCTGTGGAACATATTCTTTGGTGTTCCAGTGTGTCCACCCACCTCTTGATCCCCCATTCAATCCTTTCAACATATTCCCTAGTGGTCTAGTACCCCCCCAAGCCCCGATCTCCTGTTCAATCCATGTACCTGTAAAATATTCCCTGTTGTTCCAATGTGCACCTCAATCCCCCACTCCCCCCAGTATATATTGATATTGCACTTCCTAGTGATCGAAGTGGCCCAACCCCAATGGCCCCCCACTTGACTCACTGGCTCTCGTCTCACTTCCCAGCACTCCCATCCCCAGTTCCCGGTGCTTCTACGAGCCACGTATGGTGACCAACACAACCCTGCTTTCACCTTGGCAGTCAGCCACTGTGTGAGCTGTCCATGAATGCACCTACTGTACAAAAAACTGTTGACACATGCTCAGAAAGCTTATACCGCAGACATCCACAGAGGTGAGAGGAGGGCTGTGCTGGTCACAATATACTGCTGATAAGTGCACCGGAAACCAGGGTAAGGGGGAAGTGGGATATCAATGGGTGGGTTGATTTGGGGTATTTGGGGGGCACTGTACCACCAGGAAGTGCTATATTATTGTACACTCAGGAGTGGGACACACTAGAGTACCAGGGAATCTGTTATATGGATTTAATGGAAGACTGCATGCACCTGCAGTATTGGATGGGTGGAGTTAAGCTGGTCACTTTGACAGATGAGAGGAATCTGACAACCTGCATTACTGACTCACTCAAGTAAACTAGTCAGTGCAATAAGGACTATGGCAAGGCGTCTAGGATGCTGAGGTGCACAGGGAAGGGATTTGAAAGTAGGAGGTGGGAGGTGATACTGCCCTTATACAAATTGTTGGTGAGGCCTTACCTGGAGTACTGTTCCCAGTTATGAAGTCCTCACCTGAGAAAGTACATTGATAGGCTGCAGTCAGCACAGCAATGGGTCACACAAATGATTCGGGGTTAGCAGGTCAAATCTTACAAAAAATGTCTGAAGCACCCTGCACATGGATTCACTGAAGGCTAGACAGGAGAGGGTGGACATGATAGAAGCTTAAAAGTTCCTAAGAGGTATAAATAGGGTAAACTGAAAGGACCTGTTTGTTAGAAATAAGATGAAGTCACAAGGGGGCACGATTCAAGAATAGCCAGTTGTAAATTCAAGAAGGATGTTAGGAAGTTTTTCTCCATGGAAAAGGTGGAGAAGCATTAGAACAGATTACTGGCAGAGGCTGTGGTGGCAAGGACCATTGATGGGTCCTGACATGGGTGGGACAAGGCCAGATGGCTCATAATCCCAATTGTGGAGCTAAGAAGAGGGAGGAAGGGGAAAGGAATAGGAGTGAAACACCCTCCATAGCACTAAGCTGGCAGGGTATGGCAGTAACTGTATACATCCCCAACGTCGACATGTTGACAGTGTAGTCCCCTACAGTGACAACAGCACCATGTCACTGTAGGGATCCCACTGGCACCCAGCACTGTCTGTAGGGGTCCTGCAACCCCCTGACTCAGAGAATCCTAAGTGTGGGATACGGGGGGGGGGCACAGCCCCCACGTGAGGGTTCTGGGCAAAGCCCCCAAAGAAAACACTTGTTGCTTCTGCAAACCAGCAGCCGACTGCAAAATACAGTCAACCTGTTGGTTTTGCTGTTGGGTCATTTGACAAATATTTTGTCAACAACCTGTCGTGGATCCAGTAGTAACCACTATGGGCAGACATGTTGGGCATTCAGATTCCTTCTGCCATTAGATTCCATGTTTCTATATTCTCATATGCTAATGCTGCTCTCAGGGACAATGATATTTCAGCAACCAGAAAATGGAACCTGCCAGGATAATTAGAAGGGACTAGTATCAACAGTGAAACTAAACTAAAACAAACACACATTGTAAAACTAAAATAAACACACTTATCTCAACAACTACAGGAAAGAGGTGACTGTAGACCAGGAAACAAATTAAATTTACAAGTTATGAGAGTGTTGTACTCCTTTAACAGCATTAACTAGTTATTTATTTAGTTGTTTTTGGTTACCAAGTAACTATTTATTTATTTAATTTCTGGTAACTGGGTAGGCCCACTGGAACCTTGCAGTCCCTTTTTCAGACGTGACCCGGGTTTAGTTACATGTACCTAGAGGGAGGGAAAAATCAATGCTTTTGATATGTACAGTGCAGCAAGGCTTACATTGAGTGAGTGAACAAACATTACCGTACAGAAACTGATGCAACCAAAACTCCAGACTTTTGTTAGGTACAGACCATTGACAGTTATAAACCTGTATAAGTGTGAGGAACAGTTCTACCACCAGACTATCAGATCCTTCCGTCCAAATCCCTGCGTTCTTTAGCAGAGATAACACCCTGCATTTGGTCCCTTGGGGGGACCCTAAGTGGGGCAGCAGCACCACTGAGGCCCCTTCCCAAGGTGTACTTTTAGCCCCTTCTTGAAACCCTAAGTAGTGGGGCTGTCTTGTATCTCTCTCAGAAGCTCATTCCAGAGTTTGGGAAGGGCGACCCTGAACGACCATTGACCTAGGGATGATCTAGCCCTAGGGATTTCTGGTAGTGTCCGAATGGTGGATCTGAGCTCTCGTCTCATCATCTTGGGGATGAGCAGGTCCTGCAGCCCAGGAGGAGCCCAGGGTTGCTGTAGCTTAAAAGCCATGCACAGGGAGGGATATGCTAATCATGCCTCCAGGGATGGCCATTCTAAGACCTGGAGCACCTTGCAGTGGTGTCCATCCTATCTGCCCTGGTGGTGAAATGGCCGACCCTGTGGTAGAATGTGCTCAGTCACTGTCTTTCCGTAGCCCTCGGCGACTGGAGCAAGGTTGTTCCATAGAAAAGGGTGGGGAGAACTGTCCTGTCACCTACCGCCATCCTAGTTCCCTTGGTTAGAAAGGGGTTAAGTCTATAGAGGAGGACCAGTTTTTGGTTTACTACCTTTGTGCGGTGGTCCATTTGCTTCTTGAATGAGACCTCTTGGTCAATGTACATTCCCAGGTATTTTATACTGTCCACTACTTCTATCCCTACTCCATCCCTGGTGGAGAGTGATAGGTGGTTGGATCTCTTTTGATCTCTTTTGACCCAGTCTTTTTGGGTCAAAGAGCATAGCTTTCATCTTTTTGCTATTCAAGATCAACCTGTTAATCTGACACCAGGTTTTGAGGGCTGCAAAGTCCTGATTCAACTCCTGATTTAAGGACCCCGTGTCCTTTCCTGTCCTATACAGCACTGTGTCATCAGCACAGAGCGTGACTTTCACCCCTCCGCAGTGCTGGTGGAGGTTGTTTGTGAACAGGGAAAATAGCAGGGGCCCTAAGATTGACCCCTGTGGGATACCTGCGGGTGCTGGGTGCTCATCTGATGTTGCTCCTTTCCACTGGACCATTTGTGTCCTGCCACTGGGGTAGTCTGTGAACCATTGCAGGGCTGTTATATCCAGTCCCAACCCCCTTAGCTGTTCCAGAAGTAGCTGGTGGTCGACCAGATCAAATGCCTTGGTGAGATCAATAAAGACTGCCCCTAGCATTTTGTTCTTGTCTAAGGCTTCATACACATCAGTGGTGAAGCTTATTAGGGCTGTTTTGGTCCTGTGTTTTTTTCTAAAGCCATGCTGCTGATCAGCCTGCAGGTTGTGCAGTTCCAGGTAATGGTTTACCTGTTGGTAGATCACCTTCTCCAGCAGCTTGCTTAGGGTACTTAGAATGGAGATAGGCCTAAAATCTTCCATGTCTCTATGCGTCCCACCTTTCGGGACTGGGGTCACTAGTCCAACCTTCCACAGAGCAGGTTTTCCCTTCTGTCAGGGACTTGTTAAAGAGCTGGGCTATAGGTCCTGCAATAGCAGGGGCTCCAATTTCAGCAGCTTGGGTTCCAGGTTGTTGTGCCCTACTGTGCAATCTGGTTTTAGGCCTCAAAGCAATTTCAGGACTTCCCCTGCCTATACCAGCGTAAAGTAGAATTTGGGGCCCTGATGCTGGGCCTCCGGGTTTGCCTGGCTGCTCTGGGAAGGGTTTCCTGGGTGTGCTTGGCTACTTGGGTCTTTGCTGGGATTGCCAGTTCTGAACCTATGTAGGTCCAGAAAGAAATTGTTAAAGGCATTGGCCATGCCTTTAGAGGTGGAGAGTTGTGTCGCATTTGCTTTTATTAGCCCGGTCACCTTATTCTTGCTCCCCTTGAGCAGAGTGTTTATGTGCCCCCAGAACTTCTTTGGGTCTGCCAGGTTCTTGGATTGCAGCACATGCAGGCAACTCTTTTTTGCATTTTTGAGTTCCCTTTTGCAGCTATTTCTGGCTTCACAATATCAGACCCAGTCCTGTTGCAGGTTTGAGTGCTTGTATTTCCCCCATAGTTTATCTCTGTCCTTCAACCTTCTCTTGAGATCAAGGTTGAGCCACCTAGCATCCTGACCTTTGACCCTGGTCTTCTTTCTGGGTGTGTGCTTGTTGGCTGCTGACATAAAGTGTCTGGTGAAGCCTTCAAGGGCTTCATCTATTAAGGTGGTATCAAGGGCCTGGGTCCAGTCTACTTCAGACAGGGCTTGAAGGAAGGAGCCTTCGTTTAGTGCTGAGTAATTTCTGGTCCAGAAGGCTCTTGGGTGTTGTTGGGGAAATTTTTCCTCCACACCAGGAAGGTAGGTGTGTGGTCACTGAGTGAGTCTACGCACATTCCTACCATTTTGGCCCTTTCTGGATTAGACACTAGTATCCAGTCTAGTGTAGAATGGTTCCCAGTCTTATGGTTGATGCGTGTGGGATCATGCATCAGCAGTGTGAGATTTGCTCCCAGGATGCTGTTTTTGACTGCCCCGGCTAGCTTATCCCCCCAGTTTAGGTTGAAATCTCCAAATATTATCTTTTTACAGCACCCTACTAGGAGTGGCTTGTAGTCCCCGATAAGAATTTTGAACAAATAGTACTTCACACCCTTCTCCTTTGAGATCTGCAGTAGAGACCATGGTTGCATTAATTTGAGACCTAACATATATCAGGACTCCCCCACACTTTTTCCCCTTCCTAAATGTTTTAAGGCCTTGCAGTTCAATCTCACGAGGTAGGACATTCGGCTTTAGCAAGGTTTCAGATATGTCGGGGGAGTAAAGGTTGGTCCAGGTCTCCAGTTCATGCATCTTGGGTCTCAGGCTGTTAATATTCATATGGGCCACCCTCAGCCCCCTAGCTTTGGCCCATTCCAGTGTGCTAGGTGCTAGGTGTTAGGTGGGGGATGCTAGTCTCTGGGGGGCCAGGGTTTGGCTCTATGTCACCCCACATTAGAAGCAGGAGGCCCAGGAGGATTGTCTTAACACTGGCTTGCATAGAGGTGGGGTGTTTTTTACTCTTGTGGGCTCTTATATACATTACTGCATCCATGAAAAAAAAACCTTTTCCAGTATGTATATAGTCATCATATTGGTCCTGAAACATGGGTGGTAACATCTTGGGGGTAAAGTGACCCCATCTGGACCAACTCCACTGGTGTGATGTCCACCCTGACCTATAGCGATGTGATCAGTTACAGCAATTGTCAGTACATATAGGGTTCCCAGAAAAATCCCGGCTCCCCCCCTTTTGATGTCCCATCATTATCCACCACCACATTTGTTGAAAGCCAGCTGTAACCTTACTCGGGGATTCCCTGTGAGCCTTCCCAGAGGTGCCTTGATCATATAGGCAACCCCCGTAGATCACGAGGCCATGTAGGGTAATCTAGGACTAGTAGACACCCTGTTCTGGAGGCTGTATAGGCTGTGCCTTGGGCTAATCTAAGGCAGAGGTAGACAAGATAATTTGGCAGTCAAGGTAGGTCAAAAGACAGTTCTGGAGACTGCATAGTCTAGGCTAATATGTACAAAAAGACAGGGAGCACTGGCAATATGGTAACAACACAGTACAATGATGTAATCACTAGTACGCTCTTTTCAAAACAAATAAATAACATAAAGACAGATTCTGGGGACTGTGTAGGCTAGGCTAAAAACAGAAATAGACTGGGTGAACTGGAAGTCGAGATGAATCAAATACAGTAAAAACACAGCACTGCGACATTATAGCTAGCACGTTCTTTTTCCCTGCCTTAAGAATGACTCAAGTAAAGACAGATTCTGGAGACTGTATAGGCTAAGCTAAAAACAGGAATAGACTGGGTGAACTGGCAGTCAAGATGGATCAAATACAGTAAGAACACAGCACTGCGACATTATAGCTAGCACGCTCTTTTCCCTGACTTAAAAATAACTCAGATAAAGACAGATTCTGGGGACTGTATAGGCTAGGCTAAGACAGTGGTGGACGGGATATCAGCACACTCTTTTCCCAGTCTTAAACATAAATCAGGTACGGTAAGTGACAGCAGCACTATGATATAATGGCTGGCGCATCTCTTTTCTAGCCTTAGAATGCGGCGGCGGGCTAATCCTGTGTTCTATGCACACTAATAACTTAGGAGTTGAGCAATAGTGGTCTGTACCCCTTTAAGCCACTCCAGACATTGGGCAACTGTTGCAGTTTTGGATGGGCTGGGCTGTCTCTGAAGCCTATTTAAGTAAAGGTGGTGGGGGGGGCGATTCTGTTCTCCTGCTCCCTCTACCTCCAATGGCGATCACACACTGAGGACTCTGGAGTTGCTGTCAGCCCTTCTTGTAGGGGCCAGCACTCCCACAGTTCAAATTCCTTGGCGTCCCCCTTTTTTTTTTCTCCTTTGTGTAATGGGGGAGGGGGGAAGGCGCACAGATTGCCGTGTGCACTAGCCCCGGCCAGCCCGAGAAAGACCCTCCGAGTCTCTGGTGCAGTGGGGAAGTGTGTAGCACCCCCGATGATTTCAGGTCCTGAGTCGGCCAAAAAATGAAAAGAACAGTTTCTCCATCACAGGGGGAGGGAGCTCGGTCTCCGTCTGCTGCTCCCTCTATTCCTGATGGTGGTAAACAAGTACCCACATATGTAAAAAACATACAAATGTATTTCTCAAGTAACTGCACTAGACAAGCAAGTATCTTTTCAGGCATGATCTGGAAGACTTACAAAGCAAGTACTCAAGAGAATACAGGATGAATAACAATATTATATGCAGTTGCCAAATGATATGCTACAAGCATGTCAATACTAAATAGGGCAGATCACACATAACAATGGTTGGTATTACAAGTTAAGGACCTGCAAGATAGCACAAATAAGAAAAAGCAGTTCATACAGGGTACAAAGCGCAGAGCACCAGCTCCAAATCAAGTAGTGCATATAACTAAGGCACCAATAGCACTGTAGACAAAATGCATTATTTGGTTAAATGGGTATATAGTATTATAGTATCGCAAGGAGCACCAGTTATGTGCAGGAGCAGGAATTTGACAGAAGCAGTAAAGCCTTTAATGACTTGTAAAAATGTGAATGACTGGTAGTGTTCCACAGAGAAGGGGGCAGGGAGTTCCAGGTTTTTAGAGTATAGTGGACAAAGACAGGTTGACAAAGGTTCATTGCACATCTACATTCTAAGAGGGCAGGGTATCCCGTAGATCATCAGCAGTAAGATGTACATCCAAATATATAAATACAAGTACCTATATATGTAAAAATTATACAAATATATTTCCCAAGTAATGTAATCTATCTCCAGTAATGCTATCATCATTTTTAACAATACACAATGATTTGTAATAAATAAATATATAGATAATAAAAATAGCATCGGGTAAGGAGAAAGGGAGGGAGTAGGGAAAAGAGAGGTGAATCGGAGAAAAAAGGGTAAAAGAATACAAATGAATGGAATTTAGTAAAATCAAAGGGGCAAACTCTGATATGTACAGTGGATCACCTCTGTATGTACATCTAAAAGGTAGAGTCCATAAAAGGAATTATAGAAAGCACACAAAATATTATCTCAGAAAATGGTCAATATCTAAAATTGTAAACTGTCTGGGGACAGGGGTTCAAGATGGTGTAGCACCTATGATTCTTTTTTCAGGAGATCAGGGAGACTATCATCTGCTTGTTGCTTCTGATGTACAAATTGCAGTGCAGTAACAAGGAAACTTTCTGGATTTTGATTATGTACTGCCAGAAAATAAGCGCTGAGGGCATTGTTAATTTGTTTATTTCTAATGGCCCTGAGATGCTCTTTGATCTGAATTCTCAGCTGCTGTGTGGTTCTGCCCACATCTATCTTAAGGCAGGAACACCAAACAGTATACTGTATATTACAAAATTGGAAAAACAACTAACAAATTGACGAGTCTCAAATCTTTTGGCAACTTCTAGCATCTCATGCAGCTGATGACCACATTTACATATCAAATACTTTTTACAGAGAAAGAGAAAACCTTTAGATCAAGTCAGCCACCATTGCTTGGGTGATTGGTAGGTAAAGTGACTTTGTGTTACTATATCACTGATGTTGGGGGCCTTTAAAAAGAAAAACTTTTGTCTCTCACCTAATCATTTGTTGAGGGCTGCACTGTTAAAAAGACCATACCAATGTTAGTTGAGATGTTTCTTACAGAGAAAGACATAGTGCTTGATTCTCAAAGGACCTTAGATTGACACAAGCTGTGGCAAAAGGCAGCTTGCGTGAAAACCCAGTGCACCTGGGACCCTGCACCCGATTCTCTATGGGGCAGGGTCCCAGCAACAATGCAGCAACTCTGGCACAATATGTGCATTATGTAGAATATAATTAGGGGCATATCGGGGTGGGGGGAGGGACGGATAGACCACCAGGGAATTACTACATGCACACTTTTATTTACGGGCATATCAGGGCATGGTGGTTAGACTGCGGCATATTGCCACACATCACTAAACTTTCCAGAGGGCATATTTCTAAGTACCCGTCTAACAGTACTTAGAATTTTGTCCTCTGGGAGAGTTCTGTGAATCCCAAAATCGGGAATGTGGCAGCTTGCATCTGCTGCGTGCTCTGTAGTATCATGCCGCAGCCCATATTATGGTGCATAGGAATTGCAAGCCCCGTTGGTGCATGCAGCCTGTGGTTGGCACAGGCTGCCTTTGTGAATTGGTCCCAGTCCATCATTCAAGGGACACTGTGTGCCATTCTTTGCTTTGCAAACCCCTTGCACCATGCCTGGGGCTTAGAGATTCAAGCTCATAGTATTAAACTGTGTCACAAAGCGTTAAAGATGTCTCCTGTGAATTATTTCTTTCCTTAGGTTTAAGAAAAGACTCCCTGTTTGAAATGTTTTTTAAATGCATTCTTGATTATTTTATTAGACTGTCCTCTTAGCAAAAACTTTAATTTAATCTCCTCTGATTGAATTACATATTCATCAGGATTAGAGCAGTTGCACTGGTTGTAAACAAAGAAATTGCTCAAATGGGATACTATAAACTAGACTAGATAGATGTGAGCTTTCTGCCCTTAATAGCATGCTACCTGAAGTTGGCTTTCTGAAACTGTTGGTTTGATCTTTGTTCTGATCATCCAGATAAAAATGTAAATCTGGAAAGTCAATCAATTGTGGACTAGTTGCTAATGTGAAAGATAACTTTAGGTCATTGTTATTCACCAAGGAAATAAAATCTGAACTACTTCCCATTCAACCATCAGATACAGAAGACATCATCTACAGTATAAAGTGGAGTCATTTGAAAACTCCTTCAGGAATGGATTCAAAGAATTACACACAAATTGTGCTCTCCACCAGCTCAGGATGAGATTGGCACAAGAAGGGGCAACAGTGGCCACCAAAGCCATTCCCCTGAGCCAGAGGGAATGGTCATTGCCAAACATAAAATAATTATTTCTGGGAATGAAATCCATAGCTTGGAACAGAAAGTCAGATGACACTGACAATTCTTTTTGTGGAGAAAATGTCTTCCTTCTTAAAGACCTAAATCATTTGTAATGCTAATATAAAGGAATTATACATCTATTATGAACATATGAACATATGAAGAAGCCAGTAGAAAAAGGTCTTGCAGTTTATTAAGCATGCCCATTGTGTCTCAGAGACAGGCTGATGTCTAAATAATCATCTGATGAAGAAATTTACATATTTCCATATGTTTTCAGATGCAACATATATACCCAGGACAATCAGATGAACTGGGGGGAGGTCTACCAAGGATTTATGACTTTTTGGTAGAAAGCAAAATGTTAGGTATATAGGGTATTTATTTCCAATGAAATTAGCTTCCTGAAAGGTCAGATGACTGGGACATAATGCCTTATTTACATAAAAATGCATTTATAGCAACCCTAATCACTAAAATCCTTAAGGGCCTCCCTTTTGTACTGATCAGCTGGAATTATCACAACATTCCTTATCTGCCCTCTTGATAACATACTGTAGTTGTAGTTTCAATTTCTTTTTAGTGCTTCATGTTCCAGGGTGGAAATGATGTGTTAAGCCCCCCGAAAAGTCCCATATTTCAAACAATATATCCACATCTTCATATACCAATTTTTGAACACCTGAGTATGTAGGTCTGTGGCGGGACAGGGATTAAGTATAGACAGGTTTAAAATTAGTATGTCTAAAGATAATTTCCTTTATCCCATCTGTACTAATAAAGCCACGCATTTCATCTTGGTTTATCTCTAAGATGTTACATTCTTCATTACGTAATGTTAGCAGAAAATTTATATTGGAGTCCAGGAGCAAGAATCACAAAAAATTGCAAAGACAATGCAAACTTTTGCATTGTGTTTTACAATTGCCCAGGTGTGAAAAAATGCTATTCATAGACGGATAATGTACCACACTACCTGACTGTGAATAGAGCTAGGTACAGTCAGCAGTAACCCCATTACCACTACCTCTAACCCCACTAGTGCCACCCGGCCTGTATCTGGGAGAATAGCCCTGCAATAAATATATTATTTATTTATTTCAATCTAGGATTACAATACCTTTGAGCTGAGGCTCTTTTACAAAGGTTCCATGTCAGCATGTGCAACAGTCATCATTTTCAATTACAAACATATAGTCATTGACTTACAGACATGTAATAACCAGTACAAAGACTTGAGCTATGAGCAAGACAAGGGAAGGAGGGTGGGGTGGGAAGTGAGAGCAGAAGATCAAGGGGAAGGAGGTGCAGGGGTAAGGGGGAGTATGGGAGGTGGTTGGGGTGGGGCAGGAGTGGAGATACGGGGGGGGAGATGGATGAGGGTGGGAGACAGTGCAGCCAGGAGGCCTTGTCAAGGGAATATGACAGGTAAGGTGCTAGGGGTGCAAAGACTGATTGCTGGGTGCTGGGGCAGGTGCAGCTGGAACAGTAGAAATGTTAAGATGGGCAATCACAGGATACAAGCAGTGAGAGGCGCAGCTTTGGCTTGAAGAGGCTGAGTGTTGGAGCGGTCGCTATGTCACTGCCAAGAGAGTTGAGCCAGTTGGATGCCCGATAGGCAAATGATCTTTGTCCTTGGGTCATGCAACATTGTGGGATATGTAGTAGATGGGAATTGGATCTCCTTGTAGTGACATTCCTACGTCTAGACTTAAGGAGGCCACAGACATCAGGTGGGGCAAGCCCCATTATAATTTTCTTGGCCGTGATGCAGGTTTGGTATTTTATGCATTTGTCCAGGTGAAGCCATCCAGATTGGGAATAAAGGTCACATGTGTGGGTATGGCGATGTGAGTCAGTGATGAGATGACAGGCCTTATTCAGGGAGTTCATGATACATTTGAGAACAGTGGTAGTTGCAGACTCATATATGATAAGACCATAGTCTATGATGCTGACGATGGAGCTTTGGATGGCCACTGACAGTGCTTCTGGGGTTAGGTGTTTCCTGTGCCAGAATAATATGCCTAACCTCGCATTAGCAGACTTTGCAACATTGTTGATATGGACAGCATATGAGAGGTGGGGATCAAGGGTGATGCCGAGGTACCTGAACGATTGTATTTTCTCTAGGATGGCTCCTTGTTTGGTTGCAATGGAGAAGCGGAGTTGTTTGTGTTTGTTGTGGGGGCTGCAGAAGACCATAGACTTGTTTTTTTTTCTGACTGAGAAGCAGTTTATGATTTAGGAACCAGGATTCAATGGAGAAGAAGGCTCACTGACATTTATTTTGTAATTGGATTGGATCAGGGTCCGAGGTGAAGATCACAGCATTGTCGGCGTAGAGAATTATTTGTTCTGGGCAGCTGTCCAGTAGTGAGTTTAAGAATAGGCTGAAGAGGAGGGGTCCCAGAATGGAGCCCTGGAGAACTCCCAGGCGGACCAGTCTAGGGTCTGAGATTGTATCAGTGATTCTTACTGTTTGGGACCGTTCTTCAAGGTAGCTCTTAAACTAGCCAATGGAGTCAGTTGACAGCCCAGTGTTCTGAAGCTGAACAAGCAGGAGGTGGTGATTGATGGTGTCAAAGGTTTTAGTTAAGTCAATGTAGATTGAGCCTAGTAGTTCACTGGAGTCAAGTGCGTTGTGGATTGTGCCGGTGAATTCAAGTAGGGCTGTGGAGGTGCTGTGACCTTTGCAGAACCCGTGTTGTTGCTTGCACAGGATGTTGTACGTATCCAGGTATTCTGTGAGCTGGTCCAAGATGATGCGTTCTAGTGCCTTGGAGAGTGGGGGTAGTTGGGAGATAGGTCTGTAGTTATTGTGGGAAGTTTTGTCACCTTTTTTATGAATTGGGGTACAGTGGCAGATTTCCACCTGTCCGGAAACTGGCTAAGGCTAAGGGAGAGGTTGAAAATTCTGGTCAGAGGAATAAGCACTTCATCAAGTGTGAGAGACAGGATTTTGAGATCAAGGGAGTCATTACTGAATCTTGATTTACCAAGGGCTTTGGTAATATATTTGCATACTTGGTGAGCCTTGACTGCTTTGAAGTAGAAGCGGGGGGAGCTGGTGGGAGTAGTGTTCATTGTGGACAGAGGGGCTTCACCATCTTTGTAGTAGTCCTGGGGTAGGACAGCGCTGAGGTCAGTAAAGGCTTTGTTAAAGGTATCCGCAATGGTTTTTGGGTTGAGGGTTGTGGTTCTGTTAATGTTGAGTATTGATGGGGGGGGGTTTGGGTGGATTCCCAGTGAGTTCCTTTATGTTCTTCCAGAATTCCCGACCATTGTCCCAGGTATTTGTGAGGGCATGCTTATAGTAGGCGGACTTCATTTGGGAAAGGGAAGGACCACTAAACCACCAAGGGGATGCTGTTTTATTTTTCAGTTTCATTTCATTTTCATTGTTTATTCAGAAAATACCTTTGAGTCAAGGACTCCTTTTCAAAGGTTCCACATCAGAACAGATACAACATGGAGATCCGTACAGAGTTGTACAGCAAGAGGACACAAGCAACAATGATGGTACAAGAAATACAGTAAAAGGCTAACATTTGGATACTAATAGATTCAACGTATTAGTTTCAAGAACCATTACACAAACCGTTACACATATAGGCCCAGATATTCAAAAGAGCTGAGCCATGCGCAATAGGGTTGCACTCGTGCAAGTCCGAAATTGCGCCCTTCTGAGATATTCAGCAGGAGGCAGTTGCGCCACAGAAAACATGCTGAGCAACAGCACAATGATAATGAAGGCATGCACAACCGAAGGGGGAGGAGTCATGCATAAAGGGCGCAGTGTGATGTTCAGCCGGGCCTTGCAGAGTTGTGCAGGTGCAACCCCCTACCTGCGCCTGCACAACTTTAAGCCAAAAAAAAAAGGATCAAGTCGATGGCCACCCTCAGGTGAGCTGCTGCATTGCAGGGAGCAACACAGCAGCTGCCACCTGTGGGTGGCCCTCCACTTGTTCCGTGCCCCTGCAGCCCGATTGGGGCATAATAGTACTCCCGTAGCTCCGATCGGGGCATAACATATGAAACCCCCGACTCAGCCCGACCAGGGCAAAACGTAATACAAACTCCCTTCGACTAGCCCAATCGCTGGCATAACATATGAAAACCCTTCCCACTAGGCCTGATCGCTGGCATAATGGCAACCCCCAACGATGAATATCCATGGTGATCCAGTGGACAGCGAGCCCGATCGTGGGCATAAGTTCAAACCCACCCCCAAGTCCAATATCCTGGTGATCTAGTGAACCCACCCCACCACCCACGGCGCCCACCACCCCACTCCCCGCCAGCTGCCGAGCGGCAGGCACCCCACCCACCTGCTGCCCACTGACTGACAGCTCAGTGGGCTGCATGCCCATTGGTTCAGAGCATGAGCCAATGGGCATGCAGCCCATACCGTACACGGCAGTCCAGATATGTGAATGAATGAATTCACATTCATCCACATATCTGGACTGCCTTGTACAGTATGGCTGCACGTCCATTGGCTCATGCTCTGAACCAATGGGCGTGCAGCCCTACCGAGCTGTCAGTTGGCAGACAGCAGGGTGGCAGGCGGGTGGTGCTGCCGCCCTCTGGCTGCCCGGGGAGCGGGGTGGTGGGGCTCCATGGGTGGGTGGGTGGGGCCACTAGATCACCAGTGATATTGGACTTGGGGGTGGGTTTGAACTTATGCCCACAAACGGGCTTCTCGGTCCACTGGACCACCAGGGATATTGGTCTTTGGGGGTTGCCATTATGCCCGTGATCAGGCTAGTGGGGTGTCTTATATTATGCCCGTGATCGGGCCTAGTGAGGGGTTCGACATTGCGCCCGCGATCGGGCTAGTGGGGGGCGGGTTTATATGTTATGTGCCCGCGATGGGGCTAGTCAGGAGGGGGTTTAGGATACATTTGCCCACGATCGGGCTAGTTGGGGGTTGAATTACTGTATGCCCGCGATCGGGCTGCGGGGGGGGTTGACTCACTTTATGCCCACGATCGGGCTGCAGGGAGGGGTTGAATAACTGTATGCCTACGATCGGGCTGCAGGGGGCGTCAGTCCCCGACGACTGCTGCCTGGCAGGATGCCAGGCGCAAGTCATCGGGGATCGGCGCACCTGCATGCTAGTGGCATGCAAATGGGGCGGTAATTAGATGCAAATGGCCCCCCTGCACCTTGCATAAATTATGGCCCCATTTGCATGTCACCTTTTGAATATCACAGATTTGCACATGGCGCAATGGAACTTGTCCCACCGCATCTGAATGCTCCACTCTGACCACTTGCGGTGGCACAAGTTCCACTGCGCCATGCACTGTGGCTGTGGCCAGGGGGCGATATTCAAAGGAGTTGCTTAATAGCGCAACTCCATTGAATATTGCCCTGGCCACACCCTTGCACAACTTTTTTGAGCAGCGCAAGGGCTTGCGCCACAGAATGGTGCAGTTTGAATATTTGGCCCATAGTCTCCACTAAGTAGCTTATTCAAGGAGTTTAGGAGGAGGTTATCTTGGATCTTTCTCCTACTCCCCTTCTAATTCTCTTCATCCTCCTTCTGTTGTTGCAGTTTCCACTGTTGTGTTCTGAATTCAGTTCTGAAAAAACAGTTGTCCTTCCTGCACCTGTATTACCAGGGGAGACAGAATCATCTGAAACATTATTTATCATGGGGTCAGCAATTGGTGATGAGGGGACCACTAGCCACCATGGAGTGTTTATTTCTCAGGAAGGTGATTGGTGGTTGGGGGGGGAGGTGCCACAGTACCTCTGCCGGCCACTAGGGTTGCATGGGAAACTGCCAGGTCTCAGTCAGTGGTAGTTGTTCAGTGCAAGAGAACCACTCAAGAGGCCCTTGTGTGGAGCAAATGCTTTGTGAATCATGCAAGTTCAATATTCACATCCCTTCCCCCTCACTTGTATTGTGGCCCCCTTCACACTTTGCCTCAGCACAAACACAGTTTGTGGGCACAAACCAGGCTTTTGTGAATTCCAACTCTGTGAAGAACCTGGTATGCACCAAGAAAAGGTTTTGAGAAACTGGCCCCTTATCTCCAACATAATTACAACACATTCCTGTATCAGAGTTAATACTATTTACAGTGTTATCAATATCAGAACTGTTTTACATCATATTCTTCTACTATTGATGTGTCCTCTATAATTTGACCAGTAAATCATACAGCAAGTTGCACTGCATTAAAATGCATGCACAAATTCACCATCCTATAAAACCTGTATAGCTCTATTAAACATTACATTTATCTGTGGAGTGTGTTGGCATTAGTACCTGTCTCTGAATGTCTGTTAACTCCCCTTGTGAAGGATTCATAATTTGGTTTTCTTTGAGATGATTCTCTAACTCTCGTTGCTCCATTTCTGTCAGTGAGTTCTTGGATGTTTCTCCTCCTCCTCTCCTAATTCTCCTCATCCTCCTTTTGTTGAAGCAATTTCCACTGTTGTCCTCTGAATTCAGTTCTGAAAAAGCAATTGTTCTTCCTGCACCTTTATTACCAGGGGAGACAGAATCATCTGAAACATTATTAACCTGATTACGCCCTTTATTCCTGGTTTGAGTTCTCCTGTAGCCTTTTGATGGAGACATGGAGTGACCAACACAATCTGATCTCTCCCACTTACAAATGTTCCGAAGCTTGTAACTTTTTAGATCTCACTGAAGTTTAGAGTGTTTTCTTTCAATAATCTCTTCTTCAAATTTAGCCACATATATCTTTAATTTGTTGCCCTGTTCATCAAAATATGACGTAAATCTAAACTAATGTGCAGCTGCTTGTAATGCAATGCTCCCATTTTCATTGATTATATTTACACCCCCAGATGATCCATATTTAACAGGACCTAAATAAAAGTTAAAACAGTATACTGTGTTTTGTATTGTTTTCTTTTTAGGGACAACATTGTGCACAGCTCCTTTCATGGAACCAGGAATTGGAGGTTTTGACTAGGCCACTCCCCACCCACATTCAACAACTTTGTAACACTTCACATTTCATAGATAATATGTGGTTGTGTTAAAAAAAGGTTCATTGCTTAATCTCCCTCTTGCTGTTAGTGCATCCTTTAAATATATCATGTTAGTAAACTATATACCAATTTAACTTAAACATGTGGACAAGATCTAGCAAGCAAGCAAACTTTTATTTATATAGCACCCCATCTAAGGGGGCTCAGAGCGCTGTACAAAACAGTACTAACTTCATACACAATACACTATTCACAAATCATTATCAAACATATTTTCAGAGCTTATCTCCAACCCCCACCACCCCAACAAAACATCAGTTAAAATTCAATAATCATGCTATTAACAGCAAATATTAGCCCTACCATATAAAATTATACAAGGCTATATGGCTGTTCAAATCGGAGTGTCTTGAGTCCCCCTCTTAAAGGTTTCTACCAAGGGGCCTCTCTAAGATGGAGCAGTAATGAATTTCACAGGACAGGTGCAATAACCAAAAAGCCCAGTCGCCTGACAACCGCAGCCTTTTCCTGGGAACTGTCAGGAGGCCACCCTTGGAGGAATGAAGGGTATGAGATGGACAGTGAGGAACCAGGACATCTTACAGTTAGCCAGGTCTCCAACTGTGTAGAGCTTTATACTTCAGCAAACTGACCTTGAAGGCACCTATTCACACTAAAAACTTTCGCATGACCTATTTTCCTGTGTAAACACATAACCCATTGTTTACTTGTTTCTAAATTTCTAGTATCATCCAACTTTAAAGTGCAGTATAATTTATAGGGTGTGCATTAACAGTATGAAGGATTATTTAAATATTTCAGAGTGCAGATATTAAAATATGAAATATTATTTTTTTCAGAGTGCATATATTAAAATACCAGCATATAACTCTGGGTTAAATTGCAAATTATAATGCTACACATTATATAGCTTGCTAGTGAAATATGAAAAGAAATGTGTTGTAAATGCTAGAAGCTAAATAGAATAGTGTTAGCTTGATTTGTATATTGCTAAAAGGCAGGCACTGGCCAGCATTATGTATTTGCAGTTGATTTTATAAAAGAAAGGTAAAAAGTGGCTATAACATGTTTAAAAACTAAAACTGACATGATAGGGATTTCGCTGCTGCATGAAGACTGTGTGATGGTAACACAATGGAGGGAGCTTGATTTGAGGTTAAGGTAGTTTTTTTTTGTTCTTAAGCATGGGATTATTAGTTAAATTATGTATATGTTATGTATATGTTTTTTGCTACTACAACATAATGGTGTGAGCCCCAGCCTTTTTTTTTGTTTCACAGTTAGGAGATTGTTGGCAGGTGTAACCCTGAGACACAGTTTGAGGACTTCTTAAAAAAGGAAGACAGCATCCAGGATTCATAGAATCATAGAACTTGACAACAGAAAAAGACCCCATGGTCCATCCAGTATGCTGTTACCCCCCCACACTACCTCCTCCATCCCTGTGAACTCACCCCTCTCCTCATAGCCCTTTATGCCTGTCCTAAGCCCTCCTGAATCCCAGCACTATCTCTACCCCCACAATCTCCCCAGAAGCCTGTTCCAGTTATCCACCACCCTCTCCATAAAGAATCTGTCCCTCACGTTCCCCCTGTAGTGTCCCCTTTGTAGTCTCAGTCTATTCCCTCTAGTAGCAGTGTCCATCTTCATTGTGAATAAGCTCCCTGCGCCCCCTTTGTTTAACTCCTTGACATATTTGAAGGTCTCTATCATGTCCCCCTCTCTCCCTTCTGGTCTCCAGGGTGTATAGCCCCAGCTCACAGCATCTCTGCTCATATGACTTGCCCTTCATCTCTAGCACCATCTTGGTCGCTCTTTGCTGAACCCTTACAATCAGGTCTATGTCCTTTCGCAAATGAAGCCTCCAGTACTGGACTCCATACTCCAGGTATGGTCTCACCATAGCCTGGTACAGGGGCACTAGAACTTCTCTTCTCCAGCTGGTGATTCCTCTGCCAATACTAGCCAGCATCCTACAGGCCTTCCCTACCACCTTAGTACACTGTTTCCCCACCTTAAGGTTGCTAGAGACTACTCTACCCAGATTCTTCTCCTGCTCTGTTGCCCTGATTCCCTCCTCTTTCATTTTGTGCTCTGTCCTTGGATTTCCATGTCCCAGGTACATAGCTGCACACTTCCTGATGTTAAATTTTAGTTGCCAGGTCTCTGAAGTTACATTTTTGGACATTCAGAGTAGTTCTCAACTCTCAATTGATACTTGATTTTGTGCAAAAGAATGAATTGCAGAAGGTCACAGAGGTAAGTGATTGGGGCAGAGGGATGCAGGGCAGGGGTCCTCAGCAGGTGGGTGGTGGGTGGTGGTGAATGGTCTGAGGGTGCGGGGACCACTACATCATCAGGGATTCCTCTATAATAATAGGATGGGTGTTTGCTGGGGGTGTGGGCATGACAATATCACCAGGGATTCATTTATTACAGTTGGATGAGCATCAGGGTGGGGGAACCACTATACCACCAGGGATACATTGATTACAATACGATGGGTCATCAGGGGGAATGAGAGGACACTAGACCACCAGGGACTCCTCTATAATGACAGGATGGTTGTTCAAGGGTTGGGAAGACCACTACACCACCAGGGTTATGCATCTGAGAATTTGGTAATAAGGTGATGGGGGAATAGCTTTGCACAGGGGTGGGCAGCTGCAGTATAGCAGCCTTGCTTTCCAGGGTTTGGGGCATGGGCATAGTGCCCATCTAAGATGTGGTTTTTGGAAGCAGTAAACAGTGGTGCCCAGGGGTCTATTTACTGCTGCAACAAACCTTTGAATATGCAGCTGCTCCGTTATGCATGACAGACCCCTCATTTGCATTGATGCAGCCATATAGGTAGCAACTTTGTGCTACTGGGTTTGAGCAGTACTCTGGGGGCCTCTGAATATGGTTTCTCCTGAAGCACCAACACAAACCCAGATTAGCATCAGTACTAACCTTATTTACACTGACAATAACCTTTGAATTGGGTGTGGGGGGGGCAAGATGACATAATGTAAAATAGCAGAGGTGAAATATACCACAAAATGTTACTTCTCAAATTTTTTATAACCTTATGTCATGAGTTCTCTTAATCTTCTATCACATGTTAAACATTCTCAGAAACATCAATACAAAACATTTTTTCCACTTTCATACCATGTATGTGACCACTTAGTGGTTCACACAGATTACTGGTTTTCACAATTGAGGAAAATTAATGGATAAATCCTTTGTACTCACTGTAATCACTTTTGGACATGTCATAAGTAACCAATAACTCATGGCAGGGTTTGCATTGGAAACACAGTAAACAAATCATAGAGCAGCTTAAACAATGCCTGATAATGACATCACACTGGCTAGTGCTGCACTGAAAATACAGCAGTGTCAATTAAGAATAGTTAAAATAATTAAGTATATCTGAACTTAGCAGTTTAAATTGCCTTCCACATCACACATATCTTTTGTAAGGTCAGGAATCACACAGTCATTTAATTACACTTCATTCTAACCTTATATTGAAAGGAGGTTGGAGGAAGAGGGGCAAGTTGGCAGCATTGCTGAGTTGTTGTCTGCAAGAGCTCTAAACAGAGCTGAAATCCTCCATCCTCTACTTTTTACCTATTTTTTTGTATCGCAGGAGAGTTTTAATTTGGTAGTGTTTGACTCACATGGCTTTTTTGCCAGTGTCCAAAAATTTAAGTTTTTGTTAGCATTTTAGCTCATTAGCGAGTTAGGGATTTTTATTTATAGTAAGGGCAGGGCAAGTGAGTTATTTTATGAGCCAGTTGTTTTGTTTTCTAGTCAGGTCTGAGTGCTAACAAACTCTGTGTGAAGTGAGAAACTCCTGGGAGAGGAAGAAATTAGGAGAAGCATAGCAGGAACCACCAGTGTGCAGACGACGGCTTTTGCAGGGACTACCGTGCTGTAGGACTGTGGAACTGTTTTGAACTTGCCGGTTGAGCTTTGTCTTCCTTTGCCGTAGTGGTAGAGATTTACTGAGATCGTTTTTGCCTGGGGTGCTGGATGGTCTTCAGCTTTTGATCTACTGGCATTTCTAGAACTTGTTTTGGGGACTGCTGTATAGAGGGAGCCTGTGGTGTGGCAAAGCGGGCCCCATCTTATAAAACCCAGATGCCGGTTTGGTTTTGACTCTAACCCCTGTGGACTTTTATCAATGAGTGAAGCTCGCTGTCCAAAGATCTGTCCAGACTGCCCTCTGTGCTGGTGAGACTAGTGCAGAGGGGTGAAGTTGGAAGAAGAAGCCAGTGAGTTTGTTCCATTATTATTGCTCTGACTTTATTACCCCAGCAGAAGTGAGAGTTTTGTTAGGGTTGGCTTGTATCATGTTAATCCTGTCCCTCCTGAGAGACAATTTTCTCTTTTAAAACTTTTTCTCAGTATATATATGTTCCCTAAAATTTCTGGGACTGTCAAACATCTTGGTGAGAGCAAGCTGTTTTGGAAACTGAAAAAGACCTGAGGCCAGATTTTCAAAGGTCAGAGAATGACGCAGGGTGCTTGGTCAAAAACAACTGATGCAAGGAGCAGGATATGTCAAACCTTGCACCAGTTCTGATTTTCAAATGGTACTTGCATCAAAAAAAGGTCTACATGTGCCAGAGTGGCTTGCACCATGCTTGCACCAAAAAAATGTCTGCGCCATGTTGGAGGGGATGTCTGCATAACGAAGATGAAGCACCATCCCCTTATTTGGAATTTTCAAGGAATGCGAGTCCTGTCCTTGTGTCTAAGATGCATGTCACAGTTAGACCAGCCAGAGCTGGTCTAAGGGACACTAGAGCATATAAAGAGGCCCACAGCAGGTGGCCAGACCTGACTATGCTACTTTTAAGAGCCGGTATTCTCCTGCAGTACTAGTTTAGAACATTTTTGGGGCTTAGTTTTGGCCATTTCATCTGCCGTATTTTTTGACTTAGCTTGCGTCATTCTCATCCTTTGCGTCATTTTTTACTCAACTGGCACCATTTTTGGTAGCCTGTGATGGCAGCGACCACGATTGAGCCCTTTCAAAAAGGGCAACTCAATAATGGAGCCTGTGCACAGGGCTGCTGGGCAGGGAGGGTGACCGTATAGGGGGTTCAGCGAATATAGTGACAGGATGTTGCGATGTATACACACGCGTGCAGGGGGGTGAGGGACTATGCCGTGCGATGGGTGGAAGAGGAGGGAGGGTTTGTGGGGTGTAGTCCAATGGTAGGTTGCTGAGCAGGCCATGTGGTGTGGTGGGTTGGTGGCAGGCTAGGGTTGGGAGGGTGCTGGGTTTGGTTCTGGGCACGCTCTTTCTTTATGACAGTCAAGGATTTTTTTTTCTTTTGCACCTCCCCAACATACACCCCCCCCCCGGAGTTGAGAATTCTTTAGTTGGGGGGGGCCTCAGCCCTCCACATAAAATAAAACATTTAAGTCTCCAGTGCCCTTTTGCTGTATGCCGCCAGTGTACATCGCCGAAATTGATTTTCGGCGATGTACACTCGCCCAAATGGTGATTGCCTTTCCGTGATCACCGTTATCACATGGACTCACATTTTTTTGACTTAGCTTGCACCATTTTTTTGCTCGGTTTGCATCATTTTCATTCCTTGAGTCATTTTTTTTACTCCGCTTACACCATTTTTGACTGAACGTGCATTATTTATTTTGGTGCAGCTTGCATCATTCTCATCCCTGGCATCATTTTGTTGACAAAGTGGATCTCTTGTGCCAGTTTGGGGGACTTTGTCACAGGGAATGCTTTTCTTGCAAAATATGGCACACAGTATTTGATGCACCTAGATCTGACACAAGCTGGTTGTTTGACACAGCTTGCGAGACTCTAAGGGCCCTTTGAAAATCTGGCCCCTGGTTTCTTAGGAAGCCTTTATTTCCACTGAAGTTTCATTTTTTCTTGGTGCTGTTGACATTTTTGGACTTCCCCTTGGAAAGGGTATTATATCTTTAGTTAACACTCATTTCCTGTCCTGGACTGCAATAATTGCTGGTATCTTTTAGGTGTGGGGTTTGTGGGGGACAATTTTGGGTTAGATAGTGTGTGACTGATGAGTATTTGTGTAGGGAAGTTATTGTATTTATTGAATGATTGATGTGTGAGTGAATAGTTAGGATTGCAATTTGTCATAATTTTGTTTTGTTTTGTTAAATTGTCATTAGTTGGTTTTGTTATCAGGGATTTCATTTTAATTTTAGATAGTAAGTTAGTTAGGGATTTGTGTTTGGTTGTCTTGCACTTAAAATCTAGGCTAAATAGGGTTTTCCCTGCTGATCTAGACTCACCAGGTTGAGATGTGTTGGAGCAACAGCACAGCTCGGATTACCTATGCTGCCACTCAGCTTCCTGATTTAAGCCCTTTCACCAACCTCCCTAGCTCTGCCACCGCAGCTAGGCACTGCAAGGAGGTTGGGATTACACGGAAGTGAGTGGCTTGCCAATGGCTGAAGGCAGCTGGGGAGGGGGTAGTGGGCAGCACTGAGGTTGTCCAGTGCAGGAAACACCTTGGGTTTAAATGAAGCCTAGGGAGATGCCAGACATGTTTGGTCTCCTTACCCAGGGTTCCCACTGGTCTAGGTGGGCAGGTAGCTAGAGGACTAGCTGCATCCTCTAATCCTCTTTGGGCAGTGCTATGCCATGCCAGGTTAATTAGGAAGAAGACCACTATTTTTGTGGGCTTGATTTCCTCTGTTGACCTGGCTTGCATTACAGAGGCCAGGTTGGGTGATGATGAGGGCCTAGTTTTAGAGACCGTCATCCCCACCGGGTACACCATTGTGAACTACCCGAGGAAGGATCACAGGGGTGGGGGAGTGGCCATTGTATTTTGATCCAGCCTGGGCTTCACGGTGCACCCAGCTGACAATACCCGTTCTTTTGAGTGTGTCGCTGTGCATAGGGGTGCAGGTGTAGGTTGCAGGATTCTCCTCATTTATCACCCTCCTGGAGTGGGGGGGGAGAATTTCTGCAGAAGGTAGCAGACTTCATCATCGACCAGGTATTGGAGTCCCCCAGGTGTTTAATCTTGGGGAATTCCAACACATGGATCAACGACAAATCCTTGAGTTTCGGTTATGATCTCCTCCAGTTGATGTCATCACTGGGCCTGTTACAGGCTGTTGCCTCTGCTGCCCACCAGCATGGCCACATTCTAGATCTGGTGTTCCAGCTGGGTCTTGAGATTGACAACCTCAAGATTGATCAAGTCTCCTGGTCTGATCATTGTACAGTGGAGTTCACGTTTGGGACCCCCCTGAAAGTCCCTCCCTTGTGGAGGTGGTCAGCTACTGCCCCTTAAGGGACTTGCACCCAGAGGGACTGTTGGTATTGGCTGACCTATCTAGGGTTGACGCAGCATGTGCGATTCACGCTGGAGAGGCAGTGGTCACCTATAACAGGGTGGTCTCTGAAGCTTCGGATGCCTTTGCACCAGTTCATATATGACACAGATCCTGTCACTTGAGAGCCTCCTGATTTGATGGGGATCTCAAGGTGATGAAGATCAGGGGTTGGAGATTGGAGCATTGCTGGTGGAAGACCCAGCTGGAGGCTGACAGACTGGCCCTGCATGCTCACTGGGTTGAGTACGAGGGGGCAATTTCCTGTAAGAAGGCAAAATACCTGTCCAGGAAAGTTGCTGTGGGGAAAAACAGACCATCTCAGCTTTTTCAGACTGTGGACAGACTTCTTCATCCTGTCTGTCTACAGCCAAAGAAAGCCTTTTCATCCACTTTATGTGAAGAGTTTGCTCTGTGTTTCTCCGACAGGGTGTCAGCTAGCTGGTCGAGGATTCCGCCAGTGAGGCAATTGCCTCTCAGCGGCCGGACTGAGAGGTTTAGAGGCACTCCATCTGTCTGGGATGAGTTTAGGCCAGTGGGGCTGGCAGAAGTGACTAAGGTGATCTTAGAGTTGAAGCATACATCCTGTGAACTAGACCCAGTCCCAATGTATTTCTTAGTGGGATGTGTCGAGGCTGTAGGCCCGGTGTTCACTGGGATTGCCAGGTGCTCGATGGTGGAGGGTGTTTTCCTGGTGGCTCTGAAAGAAGTGCTGGTGAGGTCCCACCTCAAAAATCTTCCCTCAACCCTGACGTCCTGGTGATTTACTGTCCTATCTTCAACCTACCTTTTTTGAGCAAGGTTGTAGAGAAATTAGTAGCACAGCAGCCCGAGTATCGCCTGGTGTCCTCTGACATCTATGAGCCATTTCAGTCGGGTTTTCGGGCCGGACATAGCACAGAAACAGCTCTAGTGAGGGTGCATAATGATCTGCTTAGGGCTAGAGATAGAGGAGACAGGTCAGTTCTTGTGCTCCTCGATCTCTCTTCAGCTTTTAACACTGTGGACCACATTGTGCTTCTTGATCAGCTCTGTGAGTTTTGTGGACTCGCCAGTATTGTCATCAAGTGGTTTGAGTCCTATCTCTCAGACAGGGTGAAGCAGGTGGTGATGTGGAATTTGTCCTCCTCCCCAATGCCTCACAGGGCCCTATCTTGTCTCTGATGCTGTTTGCAGTGTATTTGCTGCCCTTGGGTGAGATCATTAGACAATACAATGTGGAGTTTCACTGCTATGCAGATGATACCCAGCTGTATTTGTCTTTTGCCCCTGGAACATCCGGAGCTGTCGACCTGCTTAACAACTGTTTGGCTAAAATCAATGACTGGATGGCTTCCAGCTTGCTGAAACTAAACCTGGCCAAGATGGAGGTACTGTTGATTGAGCCTGGTCGCGGATATGATGGATTGCCACCAGGAGCGGACACAGGTCTTGTCCTGGGGTTTGCTCTGTTGGTGGTGTCCTCGAGGGTGCAAAATCTTGGTGTGACCTTTGAAGATCAGGTGTCATCTGTGGTCAAAAGAGTTTTGTACCACTTATGGAACATTGCCAGGATTAAGCCACTCATTCTGCCAGAGGATCTGCCGACACTAGTGCATGCCTTTGTTACCTCTAGGCTCAACTACTGCCACTCTCTGTACTTCAGGGTCACAAGAGGGACCCTTCACAGACTGAAGCTGGTGCAGAACCCAATGGTCAGGTTGTTGACAGGCCTTCTGAGGTCCTGTCATGTAACTCTGGTCCTGCGTGCCCAGCACTGGCTGCCGGTCAGGTTAAGGGTCCTTTTCAAGGTGGGTCTCCTCACCTTTAAGGCCCTATACAGACTGGGTCCAGGTTACCTGTTAGAGCTCCTGTCACTGGGGACCTCTGCTCACTCCCTCTGCTCCTCTTCGAAGTGCCTCTTAGAAGTTCCTAGGGTTTGGCTCAAGGCCTTGGGAGATCATGCTTTTAGTGTCTCTGGGCTGACCCTGTGGAATTTGCTTCCACCGTTGCTCCTTCGATTAAGGTGTTCAAGTGGATGCTGAAGACCTACCTTTTCAGTCTGGTCTTTGTAGACTGCTGAATTCTATTAATCTTGTCCAGTCTGTTTATTGGCAAACTGAAGTTTTTAAAGTTGTTAAGTTATTATTATATTGTTTACTTATGGGAATTTCTACTGTATTTTAATGTGTTTTTCTTTTGTATTGAATATTATTAAGGTGCTCAGAGCCTAATGGAATGAGCGCCCTACAAATAAAATTGCCTTGCTATGCCTTATTACACATTACACATTTAACAACCAAAGGTTCAGTGTTTCACTTACAGTATCAACAACTATACAAATACAATATACATGTTCACATGCAGTACTAGGTGACATTCAACCACTAAAGTACTGCATTACCTACAGAATACAAGATCTAGCCAGAGCCAACATGACTGTGGCGAGCTTGCAGAGCTCCAAAGAGTGCCGCTGAATGGAACGGCAATGCAACTATGCATGCGTGGCATTCATGCATGTGTAGTTGCAGTGAATGGAATTCTGCCATTCACAAGATGGTGGTGCCAGTGGAACTGCGCATGTGTACAAGATGCGCATGTGCGGTTCTTGCCTCGTAATGCGGAAGTAACAACCAGACTATTGTGGCTGTTATTCTGTAGTGGTGATCATGGCAGAGTGTTACAAGCTCCATTGGACTTTTGGTAGGATACTTCCAAAAGTCCAATGGAAGGTGCCACGATTGGCCGTTTTAAGGCAACAGATCACAAAACGGCTGTAGGCTCCACCCACAGACGTAAAAAGCAATCAAGTTACTCAAGCCACGGTTGAATGGCCAGAGGCAGTAGAAACCCATGTCAAAAAATTGGGTGAATGCAATAGCTTGCTCCCAACATTTAGAATAAAATGTTACACTGCATGAGCAAGCCGCTGCATATGAAACAGTAACTGCACCAATATCACCGGCATGGCTTTATTTTATAATATGCAATTGCACAGCAAATGAGAAAAAGGTGCAGTGAGTAACAAGGCCCAAAGCAATACAATGATACCACAATGGTGGTAGAAAAGATCTCTACAACATGAGTACAGTTACTGTCAGTGTAAAACATAACCCAGTAACACTAAGGTAGGGCAAGACCAGGAAGAGACAGTCCTACAATTTACATTTTGGGCTTAATAAAGGGCAGCTATGTGCCAATACTAGATAAGTATAGGAGAGTAAAAGAAAATTCCCTTCTATTTCTCACGTATTATTTTTTTTTCCCAAGTATTCAGCCAAAGTTTGCAGCATTAAAAAACCTGGATGCAAAATATGGATACGTAGCTTCTTGGTGTAGGTATATCAGTAAATTATACAGTAAAGTACTGTATAACATGAAATAATGAAACATCAATCCCTGCAGAAAAGGATGATGAACTGGGGTATAATTACTAGAGATCCCATTTATTGTCTGTACTGACACCACTTTCTGATGCCGTAATAACTGGGTTCCATGCCATAATAACTGTCCAGTTATTTTTGCGTTGGTGTCAGCCAGTGAATAGCACAAAGTGAAACTATAGTAATTATAGAGATTTATGTTACAATCACTAAGCATTCTATTGGTTGCTAGCATCTGTATTAATAAAGCTTTTTAAAACTGGCAATGACAAGCTGAGAAGCATGTTTAAATCCATTTTTTGTGAAACATTTTTTTATCTGTTTCCCAATACAGTTGTGGAACCTACGCATCATCCCTGAATCTGTTAACCAAGAAGCCCCCCCCTTTACCTTATACTCAGACTTACACACAGATGCATGCAAAATTGAAAAAGGCATATCCAAAATTGAATATAAAGAGTGTGGAACAATACTGTAGTCAAAAAAACATTCAGCACTGCAAGTCTGAGTGAAACTGAAATCTGCTGCTGTCTCATCTCAACCACTCCCCCACCACTCATTTTTTTAAAAAGTATTATTATTATTATGTTGCCCTGTCCTCATTGGCCCTCGTTCTTGCCATTCCTTCCAGCCCTGTCACCCCAGCTCCTCCAGGGGTCCTTGCCCCATCTTCCAGCATGGCTTGTCCTCCATGACAGGGTAGCAGGGTGTCCCCTTGACCAGCCGGGACTGGATCCAGATTCCAGAAGGCACCTGGCAATTGGGTGCAGAGCCTACAGAGACCAGCAGTCATCCAGTGTAACTGTGATACTTTTCTCATTTTCTCCTCTTGGCAGAATGTGGCATGAACTGACGTCAAGGCATGAGTGCCAATATCTACCACGATTCCCCCCACCTCTTAAAGTTTGGGCTGCCTCTCCCTTTACTTCCAACAAGGATCAGTCATGAACTGAGCTATTCCCATCCTCCTCCGTGGAGGAGGAGAACAGTTCATGGGCTGCTTGAGCCTCCTCCCCCCAGCTGACCCTCTGACTCCCGAGGTTGCTCCCAACCTTAGGTCATCAACACCGCAATCAGTAGTGCTACTGCTGTGCCGGTGGGTCAGCCATCACTCATTAAATACTGACCAAATATTCCTTTAAGCAGTTCTAATATGTGAAATAACCTACATTAAATTGTTTCTTTGAAAAGAGAGTACTTTAACAAAACTGGTCTAATCAAAGTACTTGAAGCAGGCTGATGGCAACCAGACATGGTAAGTGAAAGCCGCAACTCCACTCTCACTGAAATGAAATCCCTTTACAAATTTATTGAGTCACAATAGGAATACAAAAACAGTCTCTGTTTCTATCTGTAAAAATGACATTTTGTTATGATAGTTGCACCTAGTAAAGTAAATATATCTGCACAATATTTTGTACCTGGTAAAACAAATTCCTTTATCCCTCACATCTTTTTACAGCACTCTGAGTAGTGCTGTGCAGAATTTTAAAATTCCGGTGGAACGAAATTCTGCAGAATTTTCAAAATTCAAATGAAATTCCACCAAATTTTGTCACAAAGAGAATGGTGCAATTACACAGTAGAAAATAGTTGTGGAATGTTTTTCTACTGAAGAAAATGCTGTTCGGCAGAATATTATTCCATAGATTTCAATATTTTCAGCAGAAATTGTTGTGGAAATATTTTCCATGGAAAAAATTGCCTTTCTGAGGAATATCATTCCGCAGATCACAGTAGGTGGAATTCCGCTGAAGAACCAGTGAAACTCCAGCAGAAATTCCACAGGTGGAATAACCATAATGCGCTTATTCCATCAATGGAATTCTACATTCCGCACAGCACTAACTCTGAGCCATCACAACTGGGTCTTAGTGGTGTCCTCTCATATGCTGAAGCACAAATTCAAACTTGGAATCTGATTCAAATCTGCCCCTTCCTGCTGGATCATTTCTCATTTTGTGCAACACTGCAGGCTAGTCACATCTACTCTGGCTCTGTGACAACTTTCTAGCTTTAGTGGTAAGAATAAATCTCATTGTTCAGATATGGCATGTCTTTACTATTATTAATTTACTATTTTATTTATCAGTTTGAATGCTGCAGTTTGTCTTCTTTAACTGCCATCTGTATAATTTTAACATTTTCCAGCATTGGAGAGTCTGCTTCCAACCCTGAATCTCTTCTTTCCTCAATCCTTCCCAACCCAGTTTGACCTCTGTTGCTGTTTTTTGTGTTGTTAAATATTCATTTTTAGTTCAGCCTGTGCTTTGTTTTTCCATTTACTGGAATTTTTTTCTCTGCTCCCAGGACTCATCAGAGCGAATCCATGGTGCAGCCAGTGATCATGTGTTATTGTTTTCTGGCTTATTGCTTATTCAGATCTACTATAGTGCGCTCATTGTCTAGCTTTGTTTGCCTGTGTTTTGTTTTTTCACTTGCTTGACTTTTTCTTGTTACCAGGATCTGGCAAGACATGTCTGTGGTTCAGATGGAGGGTGGGTGAGTTGGCCACCTCTGATCCTGACTCCTCAACCTGTGACTACAGTCATCATCATCAGCACCTAGTGCAAGTTACTCTGTTCTCCCCCCAGCTTACTTTGTTCAGTCAGGTGGTTGAATGTCACCCGAGGTCCCTTCTTTTCTGTACTGAGTGTGCCCCTTCAGCTGCAGAAAAAGGACAGAGGAGGTGAAGAAAGTTGCAGCTAGTTTTGTTTTGTTCCTGGTACTAAGGTTTCTCAAGGAGAAGGCAGCCACATGCAAAGTGTGCTTAGGGGTCTCACCATGTTCCATCCATGATCACGGTCAAACAGAATGGAGACCATTATGAATCAGAATACAATTTGCTGTGTTAGGTTGTTATCTTGTGTTAGCTGTGCAGTGCATAGTTTGGTCATGGATTCCTGGCTGTTCTGGTTATATTTAAGCAGGGTGACATGTTCATAGTTCTTTTTTGCCTATTCAGCCTGTTCAGATCCCCCCACCCCCAAAGATGGCACTGAAAACCTCAAGACACCCTGTCAGGATCTCACATGATCAAGAGATCTTGGCAGTTGCTCTGTTATGCTGGCACTGTAATTTTTCTTTTGATCACCCGTGTTATGGCTTTCATTTTCAAAATGCTCTGTTAGGTGTTCCAGTGCTGGGTGACAATTATCTAGCAAAAGTTGCATAATCAGTGGGCCAGATTGCTGTTGCTTAGCTGGGGAGGACTCCCAAGTATTATATCCATTTCCTTTGGTTTTCATATGATTCTCAGGGTGTTATATGTAGACTGCTGTTACCACCCACTGTAAGATTTCCCATCTGCCCCATCAAGCTGGGGGCTCCTTCTTCGAAGCCTGCACTAGTAGCATTCCCACATGTTCTCATCTGTTCTTGTCCATCCTCACCCTGTTGCTTGTGGTCCCATGCCTCTCCCCAAAACTCACTTGTTTTTTCTCTTTCAACTGTTCCCCTTTGTCTTCAGGTATATATCCCCTCAAGATGGGCAAGACTAAAGGAGTGTGCTGCAAGTGGCCCAACTTCCTCCTCTTGAAATCCTTAGGAGACTTCTGCTCACTGTGCCTCATTGACATAGTCTCCCAAATGGATGACTTGGCCTCAGGATCCTCTGCTGAGAACACTACAGAAGATAACACCTCCACAGTGTCACAAGGGGTTATGGTGGATATGCTCCCAAAATTGCTAGAAAGTACTGAGATGTTGTCAGACACCAAGTGCCCATGAGACCCAGACAGGGTCACCCCAAAGCCCAAGAATCAAAGAAAAGTTGATACACAGGATCCCAAGGATTCAGATTAGAACATTCCTCTGAGGAGGACTATTCACATGAGGAGAATGAGGAACTGAGGGAGGATCTAGTTGCTCAACTATGTCTATTTGACTTCATTTAAAAGAGTGTTAAGGTGGTCTGTGAAACCCTGAAGTTTGAGGAACTGGCTCTGCAGAAGGATCCAAGACTGGACCCTCTGGTCAGAGAAAGGAAAAAGTCCAGCAACTTCTTTCCTGTGTGCAAGGTGCTAGAGGACATCCTAATAAAGGAATGGAATGCCACAGACCCACCAAGAATGAGAAAAAAAAAACTCCTTTGATAAGAGACACCCCATACCAAAGGACAAACAGGAAGCCCAGTCTGATCCACCCAAAGACAACTCACAAATGGCTTCCCTTAGCCACAAGACTGTCTTGTCATTGGAAGAGTCATTTGCACTTAAGGGTCCCACAGATAAAAAGATAAAGAACACAATCAAAAAGGCCCATGAAATCTTGATGAGGTCCATGAAGACCTCCACAGCATTCATTTACACCCCCAGGGCCAAACTCAGGTGGTTAGGGTTCATACAGCATGATTTTCCAAAAGCCAGTTCCCACAGGGCCACCATGGACTATGCAGTGTGATAAAATATTTAGCAGATTCCTCCACTGGCACCTTCAAAATGTCCTCCCAAGCCACAGTTACTATCTACAGAGCCAGAAGTCATCTATGGTTCAAGCTATGGCAGGCAGACCATGAGTCAATGAATATGTTAACTAAGCTGCAGTTCAAGAGGATCATGTTTTTTGCACCAAGGTTAGAGAAGTTCTTGAAGCCTAAGGGAGATAACAAAGACCAGCCTGGGAGATAGGAGACTCTTCCATCCTTTTGAAACAATGTACTTTTGAAGCTTCTCCAAGAAGAGCCGCTGATTACAGTCCTTTCAAGGGAACCAATCTTGCAGCTTTGGCTTCAAGCAGAATTTCTTTAACTGCAGGGGAAACTATCGGAACAACAGAGGATAAAATGGCTGATCCAGAGCCAGAGGAGGTTTTAGAACCAATGTCAGACACAGAAACTACCAGACATTAGGGGATGCAGTCCCAGAACTCAGGCCTGACTGTGGGAGGGAGATGCCAAAAATTTTACAATACCTTGGCCAAAGCTGTGATGGACAATTTGGTCCTGAAGGTAATCACCAAGGGGTATGCATAAAAGATCAACGCGATCCTGGGAAAATCAGCTTCAAATAACTCATTCAATGTACTTACAGTACCTAATTCCCTTTTGTACTGTGAACTCTGTAGCTTGTACTTGAAAATATGTTATATCTCCTTTTTACTGCCTCTCTGTCCTATATGAACCTAGACCCTTTGAAAATAGGCTCAGCCTTAAAGGTCTTGTGTGTAACAAATAAATACATAATTCCAGGTTCCTACAATCTCATATATCAACAAACAAAACCCCAATCCACAAAGACAGAGCACTTCTAAATCAACTGTTACAGGAGGGTGCCATAGTCCCAGTACCATCAGGTAAGAAAAAATCAGGAATCTATTCTATCTTCTTTTTAGTCCCCCCAAAAAACAGGAGATCACCAACCCATCCTAGTGCTCAAGTTTATAAACCAGTATGGGAGATTCAAGATGGAACTCTACCAACAACCATAGCAGTGATCCAGAGGGGTGAACTGTTCACATAAATAGACTCAAGGACACATATTTCCACATACCCACTCGACCATCCCACCATAGATTCCTGATGTTCTGTATTCTAGACCACTATTTTCAATATAAGTGTCTCTCATTCACCTTATCATTGGCATCCAGAATCTTCACCAAAATCATGGTGACTCTGGCAGCAAAGTTGAGGAAAGAAGGAATCCATGTAGTCCCCTACTTAGATGACTGGCTAATCCTGGGCAAGACCAAGAAAGCATCAGAATGCACAAAAATAGCACAAGGCATGCTGATCCAGCATGGGTGGATCATCAACAGAACCAAGAGCCATCTCTCCCTGTTGACAATCTTGGAACAACTGGTGGCAGTGTTTAACACCACAGGTGTGTCATTCTGACCCTCAGATGCATGCATCAACATTCTGAGAGCTCACTGCAATTGGATACAATCTTGCAACTGCCCATAATTTGAGATTATTGCAACTCCTGGGACTGATGGCAACATGCATAGACTTCTACAACTGGGCAAGACTTTATATGAGACCTCTGCTGAGGTTCCTCCTGGACAATGGCAATCACAGTAAACAGAACTACTAAAAGAGACTCTTGATTATATCAGTGATAAAGACATCCATACAGTGGTGGACACAAATAGACAACCTGATTGAGGGAGCCACCACTGACAAAGACATCACCAGAACCCTAGACACAGATGCAAATAATCAGGGTGGGGTGCAGTCCTGGGACCCAGAACAGTCAAGGAAAATGGTCTCCAGAAAAATCCCCCTTTTCCATCAATATCTTGGTGACCAGAACAATTCACGTGGCCCTTAAACACTTCAAGATCTTGGTGCAGAACCATCATGTCAGGGTGCAGACAGATGACAGGGTTGTCATGGCCTACATAAAAAAAAAAAAACAAGGGTAAAAAACAAACAAGGTAATGGCCAAGGGAGTGTCCATCCTTCTGGTATGTACGGAGAAGCACCTCCATAGCCTCTCAGCTGTACACCTAGTGGGAGATCTGAATACACAGGCAGACTGGCTCAGTCAGCAGACTTTACAGCTGGGGAATGGCAACCAAACTCATTGGTTTTTCAGATGATTCACAGATGACAGGGAACCTTTCAGATAGATCTAATGGCATCGGCCCAGAACAAACAACTGGAGACATTCTTCTCCAGGTACAAGGAGATCAGGACAGCAGGAGTAGATGCTCTATTGACACCACGGCAGTTCAGAGAGATCAACACTATGTGTTCCTATCAATCTCCATAATAGGGAGGGTTGTGTAAAACATACAAGACAGAGACACCACAGTGGTTCTGATAGCACCAAACAGACCAAGCCAGACATGGTACACATCTGTCATGCAAATGATCATAGACCAGTCACTGATTCTACCCCACCAACTAGCCTTACTACTACAGGGCCCCACTCTTCACCAGGACCTTCATTCCCTCCAGCTGATGCAATGGATACCCAGAGGGCTAGACTGCTAAGTTTGGGGGTGTCTCACAAGGTGGCAGACACCAAGAAACTGACTTGCAGAACTTCCACCAACCACACCTATGATAGACACTGGTTCATCTTCTCTAGATGGTGCAGTTTGAAAGATACCAATCCCAATGTCTGTCCTGTCACCCAGTTCATGGAGTTTTTATGGGAAGGTTTTGGTAAAGGTTTTTCCACCACCTCACTGCAGATCCAGGTGGCCATAAGAAAGGAGATAAATGGTTACCCACCTGGGGCCCACACACTCAAACAGACATCCCTTAAAGCTATTATGAACATTAAATGCAAAACTAGATCCACTTTTACCCCCCTGGCACCTGAACTTGGTGATGGAGACACTGACCAGATCTCCCTTTGAATCTTGAACTCTGTGTCTTTGCATTTTTTAACTATAAAGATAGTGTTTCTAGTGGCCATCTGTTCAACCCACAGAACTAGTGAATTGCAAGCCTTGACTTGTGTAGAGTCATTCTTCTCCTTTCAGACAGACAGAGTGATACTCAGGATGTTTCCCTCTTTTTTCTCAAAGGTGGCATTAGCCTTCCACCTCGCTTGGTAAATTTCCTGACCCACTTGCGAACCAGACAAGAATGATCCCCAAAGGGAGACTCTTCTTATCCTTGATCTTCTGACCAACTTGCTTAAGAGCTATTTGGTCAGAACAGCCTCATTCAGAATGTCTGAGAGGATGTTTATACTTAGCCTTGGACCCAAACAAGATCTAGCCACCTTCAGATCTACCATAGCTTGATGGCTGAACACCACCAATTTCAAAGGCATACCGGGCTTCAGCTCTCCCATGTCCAACTCACTTAAAGAGCAGCTCACACTTTCATGACAACTTTAATAAAACATACAGTAACATTTAGTCACAGTTCAGCTTGTATGGCACATTGGTTCTATATTCCTCTTCCACATTATTTACTTCTGAGGTAATTTGCATTAAAACAAAATCTTTGTTCCTGAAGAGTTCAGCTATTCCTGTTGCTCTGTCCTTACCTGAGGTCATAATGCTCTGCTTGTGACATCACAGTTACTTTCATGTTAACACTGTGATGTCACAGCAGAGGATTATGACTAGAAATAGGGAGTAAGCTATAGCGGCAGATGAACTGTAAGGGAACTCAGAAGGATAAAGATACTGTATTCATGCAAATTATCTCAGTAATAAATAATGGGGAAGAGAAAGATAGAGAATATATATGGAATACCAGCTGAATTATATATAATTACTATGTTTTTTTAAAGTTTTCTTTGAGGCATCAGTAGCTCTTTAAAAGTCCACTCAACCATGCTCCAGTAAATTGGTAGCCGGCACAGCCCTACTTGACTGGTTGCCATCTGACAGTCACAGAGCTTGATCATGTAATTGCACTCCCTTATTATCAGGCAGTGGCCAGCCAAGAAGGTGAAAGGAGAGTTCTGCCTGGCCTGCCGCTTATTTACTGGAGCACGGTGATTGGGGTGAGGAGGTGCAGGCAGTGGTCCTCAGCAGGTGGGTGGGGGGTTGGTGAATGGTTGGGGAAGGGGGGATGACTACACCAATGTCACCAGCATGGCTTTATTTTATGACATGCATAGCAAATGAGAAAAAGGTGCAGTGAACAACAAAGCCCAGCATCATGCTAAATATGGATACCTACCTTCTAGGTGTAGGTAGATCGATAAATCACACAGTAAAGTATTATATAACATAAAATTACAAAAACATTTACCCCTACAGCAAAGAATGATGAACTGACATACAATATAATTACTGGTGAACCAATTTATTGCCTGTTCTGACACCACTTTCTAATGCTGTAATAACTGGGTTCCATTCCGTAGTAATCACTTGGTTATTTTGGCGTGGGTGTCATACACTAGTTAATCACACAAAGTGAAACTATAGTAATTATAGAGATTTAAGTAACAGTCACTAATCCTTCTATCGATTGCTAGCATATGTATTAACAAAGCTTTTAAAACCCAGAGATCACAGGCTGAGAACCATGTTTAAATCCATTTTTTTGTGAAACTTTTTTTACTTGTTTCCTGATGCAGTTGTGGAACTTACACGTCATCCCTGTGTCTGTTAACCAAGGAGCACCCCCACCCTGTACACAGACTTGCACACAGATGCAAGCAAAATTAATAAAAAAAACATAGCCAAAATGGATGTAAACAGTGTGGAGCAGAACTGTAGTTAAAATACATTTAGCACTGCAAAGTCTGAATGAAACAGAAATCCTCTGCTACCTTACTTCAGCCCCCCCACCACCAACCACTCATTAAATACTGACCACATATTTCTTTAAGCATTTCAACTATGTGAAGCAGGCCACACTAAATTGCTTCTTTGAAAATAGAATACTTTAACAAAACAGGCCCTATCAAAGTACTGAAGCAGGCCAATGGCAACCAAGCATGATTAAGTGAAGGCCGTCAACTCCCCTAACGTTGAAATTAATCCCCTTACAAATCTTTGATTCAGAATAAAAATACAAAAACAGTCTCTTCTTTCTGTCTGTGTGAAAACAGCATTTTATTATGATATTTGCAGATAGTAAGGTGAATATATCTGCGCAGTATTTTGTACCTGGTAAAACAAATTGCATTTCTCCATGTGCATTTTCAGATCTGTACTCCCACGCTCCACAGTCTTCCCTCTCTTAATGGCATTTTTCTCTTCACACACAGCAGTAAACCAGGGTTCACAGAATGTATTTAGATAACTGTAGTCCTAACTTTCAATTGAAAACTGAAAAGTTTAAAGTAGTAGTCCCTGTTGAGTGCCACAATTACTCATCTTGCTATTTCCAATTCTAAGAGCTGAGGTGGAAAAATAAAATGTAGTTTAATTTTCAATGCATCAGTGATGATGCCAGGCTACAGTTTGTCAGGGATCAACAGAACAGAAATACTGCTATTAAAATGGCAAGTGACCTTAACTTGTTAAACTAATACCTAGCAGAAATGAATGAAAATCATGACATAACTGACATCCCAGTGAAGAACCTGACAGAGTATTTGCAATTGTTTCATTTGTATTAAACAAATTATGGCAATGAATATGAACATGGCACTGTACAAGGAATCATATTCACTATTAACAGGCACCTTATAAGTAAAAATAACCTTCATACTATTTTTAATGCATATTCCTCAAACTTTATTGATGCAAAAACACCCTTTCTGACAAACAAAATCATTTTAAAAAATTTAAGCAAAGGGAACCATCCATTAAAAGCACAGCCGCTCACTGAAGAAGGCACCGAAAAATTGTAGATATCTGAATTATTATCATCACAAAAAGCCACCTGGGTTGTTCAACTTTCTTTTCTTCCACATTGGTCTTCAATTTATGTTGAGGGCCAAAGAGCAATATGATCTGATGTAGTCGATATAACAAAAGGTCATGACAGTGAGGGAAACAGATATCTGGAGTACAATGATTACCAGGCAAAAATGTTCCCAGGAGAAAATCCAAGAGACATACATCCAGTGAAACCAAGAATGAGACCAGAACAAACTGTCAAAGAAATCCACTGACTGCATATGACATCTACAAAATGAATAGGCCACACACCGTGTTGTCCAAAGACTTGCCTTTCTATATTGCCCTGAATATGACCTACAAGCCGGGTGACTTTTTGTGGTTCAAAAATGTAAATGTTGGACTAAATAAACTCTGTTCAATGATGGTTCAGATGAAACTGAATACAGGACTGCCAGATCCAAAACAGGCAGTATAGCACAGTGGGTTAAGGCTCTGAGCTGCAGATCTGGAGACTGGCTGTGGGATTCAAACCCAGGTACACACAGAACACACAATACCATGACTGGGATGTAAACATACCAGGATACACTATCTACAGGAGGGACGGGGGGTAAAAGAGGAGGAGAAGTAGATCTCTACATAAGGGAAGGAATCAAAGCAACAGAAAGGGTAAACAGGGAGGGGAGGAAGCACTGTGGGTCAATTTGGAGACAGGCAATGACACCACAATCTGTACAGGGGATGTATACAGACCCCCCTCCCAGGTGGAGGAAATGGACAAGGAAATTATAGAAAGTATACTTAGAATGGCAGAAAAAGGAGAGATATTGCTGATGGGGGATCTGAATATGCCAGATGTTAACTGGAGTGCAGTTGCAGCAGCTATTTCTAAGAGTGGGGTTATTTTAGATGCATTAGAGGGGGCATGCCTTAGACAACTAGTATTAGAACCCACTCGAGAGGGAGCAATCTTAGACCTGGTACTCTCAAATGGAGATGGAGAGAGGATCCCAGATGTAGAAGTAGGTAGGTAGGTAAAATTTATTTTTATACAGGTAATACATGTCATTTGGACATAATCCAGTTTACAAGACAGACCTGTGTAAATTCCTAACTAGTTACATACAAATAAGTTCCATGTTTAATACATATACATACAAACACAACAATATACAAACAGTACAGTATACCTAAAAGACTTACAATAGCTAGATTATAAAACCTCAAAATCCCAAGGAACCTTAGAGAAAAAAAAAAATTAACACCCACAAATGTGAGCATATAGCTCCTTTATAGTATGAGTAAACAATGAATAATTGGGAATTTCTCTAACCTCATCAGGAAGAGAATTCCAAATACTAGCAGCCTGATATAGCAAAGGCCTATCCCAACATTTATTATAATGTTTACCTACAACTGTCTTATTTAAGTGAACTGGTCTTGTCAATATCCGTTTTTGATAGTTATTCACTGTAAATAATATTAAAGAAATTGGATGATTTACAGATGGATATTTCATTTTATATATTAAAGATGACCAATGACACGTATGATTTATGTCTAAAGGTGACCAGTTCACTTTCTTCAACAATAAACAATGATGAATCCGATAGTTTCCTTGTAATACATATCTTGCTACGTGATAATAAGTTCTATCTAATCTAGACAATAGAGTTTTATTTGCATTTCTATATATTAATTCTCCATATCTTAGCACTGGAATAATTAACTGATCTGCCAGTTTTTTTCGTCTAAAAAAGATAAACAATCAGTACTTCTTCTTAACCCCCTACCCTTCTATTTACTTTTTTAATCAGTGCAATAATATGATTTGAAAAGGACAGATATTCATCAAATATAATCCCTAAATAACTATATTCTTTAACTTGTTCTAGTTTAGTTTGATTTCCTGTATAAATGGATAAATCATAAACAAGTTCACAACTTTTTTCAATGGGAAATTCATACACTTTGTTTTTTTTGTGTTCATTATCAGCTCTGACCTGGTGAACCACCAGTGGGTAGCCATCTGGGAACTAGCAACCATCAAACAGTATGGTTCACGATAAACACAGCAGTAGAGTCAAGCCATATAAAGGCAAAAGTACTGGACTTTAGGAGGTTGACTTTGCCAAAATGGGTGAGTGCCTAAGGAATGCACTAGCAAATGGGCAGGAAGGAGGGGTGGAAGAACAATGGGGAACAATCAAGATTGTGATTGCAGAGGCAACAAGCCTTTGTGTGAAGCAAATAAACAAAATAAAACAATATAAGAAACCACTATGGTTCTCAAAGGAGGTGGCAGGGAAGGTTTAAGAGAAAAAGAAAGCATTCAGGAAGTACAAGGAATCATAGAAGGAGCAGGACAGAGAATTGTATCAGTTAAAGCAAAAGGAAGCTGGAACAGCAGTCAGAACAGCAAAGGCCCAGACTGAGGAAAAGATAGCCAACTCAGTTAAGAAGGGGGATAAAACATTTTATAGGTACATCAGGGAGCAAAGGAAGACCGAGGGAGGGATAGTGAGGCTTAATAAAGGGGAGGGGGGTGGGCAGAGGGTGACTGTGAAAAGGCAGAGATATTAAACAAATATTTTTGCTCAGTATTCACAAATGAAGAGGGGGAGGTACCTAAACCAAACAATAGAAACACTCTGGATGCAGGAGTTGATACCAGCCCATTTACGGAAGAAAGGATTCTGAAAGAACTCTTAACACTGAAGGTGGACAAAGCAATGGGGCCTGATGGGATTCGTCCCAGAATTCTAAAAGAACTAAGGGTAGAACTAGTGACACCATTAACTACTCTCTTCAACAAATCGTGGGAGGATGGGGTGGTACCTGAGGACTGGAGGAGGGTAGATGTGATTCCACTTCACGAAAGTGGGAGCAGGGCAGAAGCAGGAAACTGCAGACCTGTTAGTTTAACCTCAGTGATAAATGATGAAATCACTTCTGAAGCAAAGAATTGTCAATTACTTAGAGGCCAGAGGGGCACAGGACCCAAGGCAGCATGGATTCACAGCGGGAAGGTCATGTCAGATGAATCTAATAGATTTCTTTGAGTGGGTGACCAAAGTAGTAGATCAGGGAGGGGTTGTGGACATGGCCTACCTAGACTTTAGCAAGGCATTTGACACAGTCCCACACAAAAGACTAATATACAAGTTAACCAATCTGGGAGTAGGTCCCAAGATGGTAGCCTGGGTAAAGAATTGGTTAGAGAACAGGACACAGAGGGTAATAGTAAACAGAGTCCATTCTGAAGAAAGGGGGGTTACTAGTGGGGTACCACAGGGTTCAGTACTAGGACCGGTCCTCTTCAATGTCATTATAAGTGACATTGCAGAGGGACTGGAAAGAAATGTATTTCTCTTTGAAGATGACACAAAGATCTGCAACAGAGTTGATACACGAGGTGGGGTGGAAAGGATGAGAAGGAACTTGTCAAGGTTGGAGCAATGGTCAAATGTATGGCAGCTTAGATTCAGTGCTAAGAAATGCAAAGTAATGCACCTGGGAGACAAAAACCCAGGGGAAGAGTACACAATGGGGGTGAGATACTAACAACAACATTGGAAAGGGACCTGGGGTGGTCATATCAGATGACCTAAAGGTGGGCAAGCAATGTAAGAGGGCAGTAAGAAGGGCTGGGGGGATACTGGGATGCATAGGGAGAGGCATCACCAGTAGAAAACAAGAAGTTGTTATCCCTCTGTACAGACAACTGGTGAAACCCCATCTGGAGTACTGCGTGCAGTTCTGGAGACCCAATCTCTGCAAAGACATAAACAAGATGGAGGCAGTCCAGAGGAGGGCAACTACAATGGTGCAGGGTCTGCACCGGAAGGCATATGGACAGAGACTTATGGAGCTTAATAAGTATAGCCTCAAGGAAAGGAGGGAGAGGGGGGACATGATACAAACTTTCAAGTACCTCAAGGGAATCAACAAAGACCAAGAGGGTACCATATTTCAGAAAAAGAGATGTGCAAGAACAAGGGGGCACAATTTGAAGATTGGGGTGGTGGCTCAGAGGTAATGTAAGGAAGTATTTTTTTCACATAGAGGGTTGTGGATGCATGGAACGGCCTTCCGGAGGAAGTTGTGGAGTCAAAAACAGTGGTGGAATTCAAGAATGCGTGGGACAGTCATAAGGCAATTCTAGGGGTTGGGGGTAGGAAGAAGTAGGCTGTTGGTTAACTAGGATCTGCAGCTTATCCATTAGGTAGGGAAATGGGCAGACTGGGTGGGCCAAGCGGTCCTTATCTGCCAGCAAATTCTATGTTTCTATATTAGATGCATGCTGTGTTATCCTGAGCAAGTCACTTAACTTCCTTGTGCTCCCAGGTTGCATCTGGAAACAAGCTACGGCTTAGTGTGCTACTCCTGGTTAAACAATGTCCCCTTCCCCCACCATATCACAGATCAAAGCACTAGAAAAACATAAATCCAGTGTCTTATAGATCGCAGTGTTCTTGTGACTGATGTACAACAGATCTCTGGTCATCACAACATCAGGAGTGACAATAATTATTCAGTTCTATCAGAAAAAAAATAGCAAGATATATCCCATCTGCCTAGCCAAGCTCAACCTAAAGAAACTGCTTTGACTCATCTGCAACAGTTTCTGCAGTATCATCACCAGCACCTGTACCAGTTCAACCAACATCATCACCAGCAAAAGTGAATCTGTCTGACCCTAATAACCAATCAGTTGAAAACCCTATTTGGGCCTAGATGTGTGTTCAACCAGGGTATGACAGCTAACATCCATAACCACCATTATGAGTAAGTGGGCAAAACATCAAGACTGTGGGTCATCTATGACTCAGACAAGGAATAAAAGTAAGTACAAAATGGTACCCATCACCGTATTTATAAGAATATACAAAGTCTCAATTTTAATAAAGTCATTTTCCCCCAATCAGCCTCCAGAAGCAGTCAAATTTGTACAAAATATTTTTTTCCCAAACAGCCTCCAGAAGCAGTCAACACTGTACATTGGAAGACTGCAAGACTTTTTTTTAACCCCTCTCCAAAACTTCTGCAACAGTTTCATGAGTTGCATTTAATTACTGCAATATAAACATAACAGAGATAGAGCTTTGCAACAGTTTAGTTCAAATACTTTATCTGTGTCAATGTTAGCATAAGCTGGACTTTTCTAATGGTTTCATAAGCTGTATTATAATGCATAGTTGAATATTTGAGCATGACTTTACAATTTGTGTGAATAAAACCTAATCCATGTTCAAATTTTTGTTATTGTTTATTACAGATTCACTGTTTAATACTTTTACACCAGCAATTCTACAATAGATTCAGTATCGAGGAAAGAACAGTTACACAAGAACTTACCGTAACAGTAGCTTTTCAACAGAATCTCTGTCATCAGGTCACACCCATGGAACTAAGCCATCAGGCACCAGGATCACATGGAAGATTTTGTGCAGAAGTCTATTAGGGATTGCCCATGCTGATGTCAGGCTCCGGCGTCACATGCCCTATATAAATGTTGGCTGCCCTACTCCCTCCTTAGCGCTTTCCCTAGCCAGAGGCTATGGGAGAGACAAGACCTACCAGGGCACCAAGGAGAAAGAGAGAGAAAGTGCCCAGGTAGCAGAAAGGCTGGAGTAACAAAACAGCTGAGCTGTAGAAAGAAAGAGAAAAGGGGGGATGAAAGGAGGGATGACATGACCTGATGACAGAGACCCCCTCGAAGATCTACTGTTACAGTAAGTTCTTATGTAACTGTTCTATCTTCTTTGGGGATCTCTCTGTCATCAGGTTACACTTATGGAAAGAGTCCCAAGCAATGCTAAGCGCAAGACACTCTTGGTGGCAGGAGGCCATAAAGAAGACCCTGAAACACAGCTAGGCCATATCTGATGGTGATGCTCGGGGTGTTTCTTGCCAAGTCATGGTTCACCCAACTTAATGCTTGATTTCTGGGTTTCTGTGGAAGAAGGGTGCAGCTCACTGAGTTTATTTTAAGCTTAACAATGCCCAAGGAGAGAGGTGGTCTGAGGCTCCCCAATTTCATTTTATATTATTGCACTTTGCCCTGCAGTACGTTCTCTCTTTGGGGTCACTGTTTGATCACCCTACCTAGCCTGGCTTTCTGTCCTGTTTGACTTTCCCTAGAGACCCAGCTGTGTAAACAATACGGTCTTCACCTCAGCAATCTCCTTTACTTGAAGCCCACCCTTCTACCACCCCAGCTCCGTGTGACACCTTTGTTGTGATCACTCAAAGCTCTCAGACAGCATTGTATTTGTATGGGGTATGACAGCAGCAAGGACCTGTCCCAGCCCATCCTTGGTAACCTGAATATTCAAATAGCCAATCACCAGATCCCATTTCAGTTTTGTCTGTCACTTAGCCCTACTAACATTGGTCGATGAGGGCAAATTTGTTCTGCCGATTTATTACAGGAGAGCTTTTCCATTCCCCAGTACCACCATTTTAAAACTTTCCAAATCTGTTGCCTCCTTTTTGGGTCCCAGATCCTGGCTGTCCCAGACCAATCCTGAGCTCCGAGATCTATTGTCACTTGCCGGGCAGTCGCATCCTGTTTCAAAATGTTATAGTTACCTCCAGGAGAGGGACCCGGGTAGCATGGTGGGAATATGCTTTTACTGGCAGCAGGTGTTGGATCTTCACATCGATGTAAAGGACTGGCAATGTAATTTGGAAGAGCCTTTATAGATATGTGAAGCAGGATCATTATTGTAGCAGGGTGAAATCCTCCTACTGCATTTTTGATTAATGAGAATAGAGAATCAGTCCTTAAGGGCACAATAAGTCTGATTTAAGGTGTGAAATAAAAATGAGAGCCTGCTGAGACCTGAAATATTCAGTGCAGGAATAGTCTTACAGCATGTCAAAATAAATGTTTCTTTCCTATCCTATTGGTTGCAGCCTTTCTTCTATGCTGCTATTCTATCTTGTCTTTGCTGGATTGATCACCCAGCACTGAAACTTCAATACTCTTTCTTCTTTTCTTTCTGACCCCCCCCCACACACACACGTATATAGATACACAGCTAGCATTAAGTATACAAGAGCTGTCCTAGCACAGTTAGGGTGAAAGAAATGTTATGTACTTTGGTGCTGTATTCCCCTGTTAAATTTCCATGTGCAAAATAGTGAATCTTGGGGAAGAAAGTACATAAAAAACATGTGTTTTTGGCCCTATAAAATATAAAGTACGGAAGAACTACAATTAACAACCTTTAGTTTTGTAAGAAAGGTATCAGGAATCCCAAAGTTCTTAATGTTTGAAAGGTACCAAACACGTGTTTTACAAACTGCTACCAAACAATGCATTAGCAATGTCTTTTGCTTTATATTGGTTTAATTTGTATTTTCCTGAAATGTTTCTTTAAGCCAAAACTGTACACATTGCTATAGGTTGAGGAAACTTTACCTGTTTGGAAAATGTCTGACTCCATGTGCTTTAGTTTGCTGCCATCCGTTTTGTAGATTACTATGGGCACAGACTAGCTGAACTCTGTGGGCTTTATAGAGCTCTAGCATGATGGAGTCTAGGAACAAGAAAGGTGAGATTTCCTGCCAGGAAGTTCCTTTCTTTATTTTCCTATTGCTTTATTTTTTGATTGTTTAAAAGCTGATATGTGTAAAAACATTGTTTTTTATTTTTGCTTACTCTTCTGTATGAAACAGTCATATCCAAAATTGTTGCAAACATTTAAGATTTAAAGCTATGATTGACAGGTCACATGATCTTCAGCCCTGTAAAAGGAGCTGGCTGACCACAGTCTGGCAGAAGATCTGAACTGTGGAGGGAGCAGTCCTCTGTAGGAGTGAAACTGGCTGATGCAAGAGGGGAGTAGTTGGTGCTGGAAGCAGTCTCAGAAATTCTGACCAGTGGTGGTGCTAGTCAAGGCTGGGATGTTTTGAACTGGAGCTGAGTTGAGCAGCTCGAGGGGTGATTGGTCTTCTTAAAGTATTGGCTGCAAAACTGCAGGTACAAGTAGGACCACCCTCAGGCACTGGATTTGTCCCTGTGAGCCTACTGGCTCAGTGGGAACCGACAGCACTATAATCCAAGTTTTATTACAATTGCTGAAGATCATCCTGACTAGTCAATCAGTATGAGTAACACAGACATTCCAATCTGCATTGTTGAACTGTTTATGGTGTTGCCAAGTGTGTGAAGTCCTTCTGTAATAAAGGATGCTGCCCTATGGGACATTTTAAAAACCTGTCTCGCCTTCTGTGTCTTCATCCAACCCGCCCTCCCACAATTATCATCTGCTACAATTCTGTATTCTACATAATTTGTACTACATTCCCCTCAGGTTGTTTAAGATAGGTAGGAATGATTCAGCAACCTCCTCCCACTGTGGATTCATGGAGGGTTATCTCAAACACATCTTCTGTGATTGTGTGAAGGTAAAACCCTTCTGGCACTCCATTTGAGACTCTCTAGATTCCTTTTTGGGATTCGATTCCTATATTACACTGCTGATATGTTTGGTTGGGTATCATCTGGAGGAGCTGTTTGGTCCTCACAGGGCCTATATATCATTGATTTCTGTTACAGCCAAGATCATAATCTGTTGACATTGGTTAGATGAGACCATCCCATCTTATCGAGAATGGCACCAAGAAATACTGCAGGTCCTGGGGACAGAAAAACAAATAGCTCTTAATCAGGATAGATACGCTGGGTTCCAGTCCCGCTAGGACCCACTGTATACATTGCTTTCAGTTTCAAGGAGTCCATAGGCTGGGATTGGTTGGTCTGAGCTTAATCTCTGTCCAACACTGGGATTGGCATTAGTTGTTTCTTTAGATTCTTGATTGTGTAATGCTTTGAGTCAATAATCTGTGTGCTTTGGGTGGGCAGGAGGGTTAGTGTGGACCATTGGGGAGGGGGTCTAGCCTTTTGAGGGGTTGTTTTTTTGTTTATATATCTTTGTCAATACTGCCTTGATCTTGATAGAAGGTGTTGAATATGTTAGTTATTGTTTTGTTTTGTTGCTTTTCTTGCAAAATTTATTAAAGTTTATTAAACTGAAAAAAAAAGCGCAGCTAGACCAAAGCCTGCCCTTCTTCTGAAAGCAATGTCCAGACTGTAGTGCCTGCTGAAAGTGTGGACAGTACTCCAAGTTACAGCAGCACAAATCTCTGCTGCTGACACACCCCTGAAATAAGCAACTGAAGTGGCCATACGCCTGGTGGAATGGCCCTTAATAACCCCAGGAAGTTCCTTGCCAGACGTCCTGTAACAAAAAACAATACAGTTGGCTAACCATTTTTTTTTTGTTTGTTTATTCAAGTTGAAACCAAATGGTACAGGGGAATTATTAACAGGTATACACTGCGCAGCGAAATACAGTAAAGAAAATCAGACAGGGGCAACAAATCAGGCAGGGGCAACAAAAAGAGGAAAGCAAGGACACTGTGAGTCACATTGTGTCCATGTCACGCTGAGCCCTTTAGCCTTTGTTGTTGTTTGCTGTGGGGCACTAATGCCACCAGCCAAATACACAAACAAGAACAACTTATCAGACAGGCAGAAAAACAAAGGAAGGAGGATCACAGGAAGAAACTGATTACTTGAACTCAGAGATGGCAAACGGGGGGGCAATAGTGTGGCGTGGCAATGCATATTTTGGTTTATGTTTACATAATGGGGGGGGCAACAGGGCATCAGTTTTGAGTACAAGTTTAAAATTCCTGGCCACACCCCTGATTGAGTATATAACTAATTTACAACGGTGATCTTACATAAATACATACATAACAGAATAAATACATCATTTTTAAAAAAACACAATCGAACATGATTTGCTCAGTTACTAAAAACAGGTACAAAACTTTTGAGAAGAGTATAAATATTTTCTCAGTTTAGAAATGGAAGGGGGCCTACTTGTCTGTTTTCAAAATTCTAAAGGCAGATTATTCCAACAATGTGGTACATAGAAACTAAAAAGGAATTGGGAGCGCCTGTTTTTTAGTAAAGGGACTGCCATTTCTTTAATCCCTGATTTTCTCAAAGAAGGTTCTAGGTTTATGAAAGATATTAGTTTCCCTAAATATGTTGGAATCAGTTCCAAGCCACATTTATATGCAAATAATTGCTTGTGGATGTCTCTTCTATTATGGAGAGACTGCCACCCTAACTGCTTGTACGTGTCACAATGGTGCGTAAGTTTGGAACATTTTAGAACTAATCTAGCTAACCTATTATAAAGAGTGTCAAGTCTGGACAACCATTCACATGTTGCACCATCATTTAAAATACCTCCATAATCTATTAAAGGCAAAATCTGGACCTTAATAATAAGGTCCAAGGTGTCAGGTGCAAAATAATTCTTGTTTCTATATAGAAAGCCTACCTGCTTACTAACCTGTAAAATTAAATTATCCACATGTGTATTCCCAGAACCTAATCTATCCAACCAAAAACCTAGATATTTATAATATTCAACGAACGCCAAACTCATACCCTGACGGTCCAAAATTACTAAATCTGGTGCCCCTTTTAATTTATAGGCTGACCCAAACAACATTTATTTTATTTTATTTAGACAGCAGTTTGGAAAACCTTTGAGCCATAGGCTCATTTACAAAGGTACCTTGTCACAGTAAGACAAACCAAAATACACAGTATAGCAGTACAACACATAAGTATAACAGTAAATTAAGACATAGATACAAACAAGCTGGTACAGGTAGGATGGATGTAAACAATACCAGAGTTATGTTGTCCTTAGCAGCTTAGTAATAAGCTTTGTCATAAGTATTGAGTACGGCTTTGACTAGTGGCAGTTACAGCATCGGGTGTTAATAAGGTGGTTACGTAAGGATGTCTTGAAGCACAATATAGTTGGAGCTTTGGAGATGGAGGGGGGCAGTGTGTTGAACCAGGAGGGGGCCCTAAACATACACTTGGTTTTGGAGGAGTTTAACTTCAGTTTAGACCCAACAAAAAATAACTGGAGAAGGTCAAAATTGGCCTGGAGCTTATCTTGAACTTCTATGACTGTTGAACCAGACTGGTATAAAATAGTGTCATCAGCATAAAGATGGTAATGAGAGGTCCCTACATGTTTTCCAAGATCTTTTAAATAGACCACGAACAATAAAGGGTGTGAAACAGAACCCTGAGGTGCTCCTCTCAAAACCAAGAGTGAGTCAGATTCGATGCCATTTACTTCTGTTACCTGACGCCTGTTAGTGAAGTAGGAAAGGAACCACCTTAAAGGCATATGGCTCATTCCCACCTCACACAGTCTTTGCAGTAGCATTTGGTGATCCACCATGTTGAAGGCCTTGGTGAGATTGACCAGGCTGCAATAGTGTAACACTGGGCATCACTAGCTGTCCCGATCTCATCCAAGACCTCCAACACAGCCATCACAGTCCCATGCTGCTTCTGGAAACCGGATTGATTCTGGTCCAGCAACTTGTTCCCTTCCAAGTGTTCCATTAGTTGTCTTACCAAAAGTTTTTCAAAAACTTTGCTCACTATGGGCAAAAGGGAGATGGCCTGTAGTTTGATAGGTGGCCAGGATCACCCGCCCCTTAAACATGGGGACCACCCTGGCCGACTTCCAACCCCCAAGCAAATAACCCATCTCAATAGATAAATTAAACAAGTAAGCTAACGGCCGGGCTATATGGGTTGCTGCAAAGTTTAGCATGGTAGCTGACAGACCATCTGGTCTACAACTACCTTTATTTTTTAATTGTAGAAGGATTTCCTGAACTTCATGATAGCCTATTGTTTTAAATGCAAATGGAGGCATCCCAGTACAAGTGGAGACTTGAGGAATATGCAAAGATGTAGAGGGGGTATCAAAAAAGTTTCCCGAATCCACAAAATATTTATTAAATCTATTGGGGAGAGCTAATTCTTGTATAAACATCTCCTCCTCAGATAAATGAATTTGGGTTTTAGATTTAGCTTGGCCATTTAAATCATTAATTAGCCCCCGACATATTGTTGGATTCCCTACAGATTCTAAGGTCTTGATTTTAAAAGATTTATTTTTGGTTTCCCTTACATTAAACACATATACGTTTTTTTAATTTCCTATAATTTTGCCAATCACCCTCTTTACCTGATTTGTGTGCCTTTTCCCAGGCTTTATTTTTATCATGTTTCATTTTTGTTAGTTTTGATGTATACCAAGGAGCCGAATTTAATTTGATTTTTCTAGATTTGACTGGCATGTGATTATTACAGACCGAGAGAAACTTGACTAAAAAATAACCCCACGCCAGATCAAGATCAAGGATGAGATCAAGTCGGTCCCAATTAATGTTGTCTAATTCAGCTAAAACTCCAAAATAATCAACTCGTTTAAATGACCTAAACCTCAATAATCTGGGTGGGCCCTTTACCTGCCCCCTTAAACAAAAAACAATATTATGGTCACTAAAAGTATCAGCAGCATCCCCAGAGGAGATATAATTATGTGGACAATTTGTTAAAATTAAATCAATCAAGGATGAATCATTCAGCCTATGTACATTAATGCGGGTTGGTTCAGTTATCAGTTGCATCAATCCTAGGATTAGAGCTGTTGCTTTAAGTATTTGTGATTTGGTAGGATGCAGCCAATCCGCATTAAAATCACCAAGTATCAAAAACTCATGAGAGAAAGTGAAGGGAACTAAAGTGTCATGGATAGTATCTAAAACCTCCATGGAAGAGTTGGGGTCTGTATCCTCCAAATATAAGGAGTGGTTTTCCCATTCCAAGTTTAAATTCCAATACCAAACGTTCACATTTTATAGAATCAATTTTAAAGGTTAAGCGAGTGGGCAAATATTTCTCAGAGTAGTAAATCATTATACCACCTCCCCGCTTATTCCTATCCTATCAGCCCTTATAAAATTATACCCCAGAATTTTTAAAAGACTGTCTTCATGCCTTCTTCCTAGCCAGGTTTCAGAAAAAAACATTTCAGGCTCCTGGTCAATTGTGAGCTGTCTTACTAAATCCAGTTTGGGGATTATACTCCTAACATTAGAATGGATAATTAAAAGGCCATTTTGATTCTTTAAGTTAGCAGTTAGGGGACCTAAATTTATTGCAATGTCCCCACTTTGAAGAAGTAATAGGAAAATGCATATCCTCGTTATAGTAGACCTCATTAGGATTTCTGTTTTTATGGGAATCCAGACCTTCTTAAATTCTTGGCCAACTCACGTTCCCAACCCCGCCCTTAAGCAGTGCTTCCCCATCATAGCCTGGATGTGATTTAAAAACACACTCAGGCTATTGTTTGACCATTTGGCATATGGCTGATATCTTGGTCTGTTTATTTCAAAACAAATCTGAGTCTCAGGGCGGGGCATTAATACGTGGCCATTTAAATAAATTTCCCACACCGAGCGATACCCTTCCACTTCCCATTGTTAAAACCAAGTTAAGACAAAAATAAAAACTAAATACACAACTAATCCCATATCACAAACTTACTCTTGTAAAGCCTAAGCTAATACTCACAAACCTGTTCCCAAATATTTCTTCTACTGAGTGGCTCTTGTGCCACTCATGCTCATGCCACCACACGTGCACTCTTGGGCAGCATGGGCTTTTAAACAAAAGTGCCCGGCCCCCAGCAGACTGCTCAGATGTCACTGGCTCACCACTGAGCCCCCTTCCAAACCGAGCAAAGTTAAAGTGCAAGCAACAGTTTAAAAAGATAAAGATGTGCTGCGGGAAATAGTTTACAGTCTCTGGATCCCCTCGGTTCTTTTGCTTGCAGCCATCTGAGCAAAAGCTAAAGTGCAAATAACAGTTTAAAAAGACAAGCACTATTTCAAAACTGGAGTGCCCTCACTGCCAGGGGCAAAAGAAACAAACAACTGAGAAGATTTTCCAGTCCTTAGAATGGTGTGTGTGGTACCTGAGAATTCTATGCACATCCAAAGTATGGACCATTGCTTCCCCTGGATTGGCATGCTCTGAAAAATAAGCAAGCGGGTAGATGGATTGATTTAACATAAACTCAGACACCACCTTAGAAAGAAACATAGGGCTGGTACACAAAGAGATCCTGTCTCTGTGGAAAATCAAATAAGGCTGCTCACACTTGAGAGCCTGTAGCTCTGAAATTCTTCAAGCAGAAGTAATGGCAACTAAAAATAATGCTTTCCATAACAGAAAGCATAGCTCGCAAGATGTGGGTGGCTCAAAAGGAGACAGGGTCAGCTTCTTGAGCATTAAATTGAGGTCCCAAGCCAGATCATGGATGGGAGGCTTCAAGTAGTGAATGGCTCTAAGAAAAGTCTGGGCCACATCCAATTGTGCCATCAAAGAGCTATCAATAGGCATGTGAAAGGCTGAAATAGCCAACAGATGCACCTTGATGGAGGAATATTTGAGTCCTCTGTCCAATAAAGACAGGAGATATTCTAGAACTTGGTTGACCAGGCAAGTAAAAGGGTCTAGGTGATGGGAAGCACCCTATATGGAAAATCTCTTCCACTTCATCGAGTAAGTGGCCATGGTGAAAGGTTTCCTTGCAGCCATCAGGACATCAGCCACCATCTGAGACACCCCAAAATGAGCAATGTTTGTCCTCAAGAGCCATACATGCAGATGGAGGGACTTGAGGCCTGGAAGAACCAGAGTCCCCTGAGCTTGTGTCAACAGCTTCCAGCAAAGGGACAGGGGAACTGGAATTTCCACAGTCAATTGTAGTAATGGAAAAAATATCTGATGAGGCCAAAATGGAGCCAGCAGAATTAGGGTGTCACCCTCCATCTGTAGCTTGAGGAGCACCCTCTGAATAGTGAAAGGGAAGAAAGGCATAAAGAAACCTGCCTTTCCAGGAGAGGGACAATGCATCTCACCAGAAAACTCCAGGCCCTGGATCTAGTGAGCAGAAACATGGCAGTTTTGCATTGAGTGAGGCCACAAAAAGGTCCAACTCTGGATGACCCCACCTGTCAAACAGGTCTTCTACAACCTAGGTCAGCAATTCTCACTCATGCATTTTGGACTGTGACCAGCTGAGGCTGTCCGCCAAGGTGTTTTGGGCACCTGGCACATGGACAGCTGACAGTTCTAGACTGTGATCTAGAGCTCAGCACCAGACCTCATCGCTTCCCAGTACAGGGGGTAGGAATGAGTCCCCCCTTGTTTGTTGATGTAACAGACCACACTGAGATTGTTTGACTACACCAGCAGAGGGCTTGGGGAGAGATAGTTCTGGAAGGTCTGCAAGGCATACAGAACTGCCCTCATTTCTAAGACTTTTATGTGGAGGTGAGTCTCCCACTGGGACCATAGGCCCTGAGTCTGATAAAGATCTAAGTGGGCTTTCCAACCCAGACCTGAAGCATCGGTGGTGAGGATTTGCTGAAAAGTGGGGATAAGGAAGGGGACTCCTTTTAAGAGACTGGTTGGGTCCATCCACCAGTGAAGCACTCTGCAGACTGGGGTGGATACAAGGACCGGCTGATCTAGATCATCTGAGTGCTGATCACACTGAACCCTGAGGGTTCACTGTGGGACCCTCATGTGTAGTCTAGCCAAAGGGACCAAAACAATGGATGTGGCCATTAGACCGAGCAGCCTCAAAAATATCCTGGCTGGGACATACTGCCTCTGAGCCACCTCCTGAGCCTGGGCAATGAGACAGCCTGCCCTGTCTTGGGGAAGGAAGACCTTGCCCTGATTAGAGTCCAGAACCACTTCTTTTGAGAACCAAGAAGAATATGGAGTAGAACTCCTTGTTCCTTTGCTGCCTGTGCACTGATTCTATGACTCTTTTGTGCAGCAAGGTGAGTACCTCCTTCCTGATCACCTGTGTGTGGTCTGGAGGGTAAGAGGTGGGGACTGGGGGACTATGTGAAATCTGTTCTAGAAGTTCTAGAGCATGGCCCTTCTCAATTATCTGCAGGATCCAAACATCTGTGGTAATGGTTCTCCACTGGGACAGGTGAAGGGAGAACTGACCTCCGACCACCACCTCCAGGCTTGGAGCAAAAGGAAGGGGGATCCATCAAGGAGTCAGGCTGAAGCTGAACCAGTGGCTGAGGATGCAACTCCTCCTCTGGAGTGTTTAGCAGAGAAACCAGAGGGAGAGGGAAGGGCAGGCAAGGCAAAGCTAGCCCTGTGGTTACCCTGGAGCTTGGTTCTGGAACCAGACTTGTGAGAGACTTTACAAAAGGAAGGTCTCAGTCTACTCCTGGGCATGGTATGGTAATGGGAGAGGACAGACTGAATAGCTCGGTCTGAGACCTGCAGGTCATTGACAATATCCTGCACATCAAGACCAAAGAGTTTGTAACCCACAAAAGGGGCATTCAACACCTTTTGCTGGACGTCCGCTGCAAAGCCCAAGACTCGAAGCCAGGAGCGCCTTTGAAGTCAAATGCCAGAGGCAACTGCCCTGTCTGTAGTATCAGCAGTATCATAGGTGGCTCTGAGGTGATGCTTACTAATATCTTCTGAGGCCTGGAGAACTTTGAGAAGCTCTTGTCCCTGGGAACCCTCAGGTAGGGCATGAGCAGCAACTTTATCCTTCCTCCAGAGGGTATTCTGGTACTTAATCAAATGAAACAAGTAACTGGCAATTCGAATACCTAAAGTGGCAGAGGCAAAATCCCTCTTGCCCTAGAGTTCTAGCCTCCTAGATTTCTGGTCAGGAGGCAGGGAACTAAGGTGCTTAGGTGTCTTAGTCATGTCATGAGCGGCCTTAATTACCACTGAGTCAGTTTCCAGCTGGGCTTCATAAAAGGGCACCCCCTGAGGTGCTCTGTAAAGCTTATCAGCCTTTCTGGGCATGGCTGGTACCAGGTTGGGCCTGTGCCATGCAGCAGTGGCAGCATCATTCAGTGCTAGCAGCAGAGGAGGAATAGCTTTGAGTGGAGATTCTGGGATCACCAAGAAATCCATCAGATTCCTCCTTGTGACATCCTCTTCCTCAGTGTGGAACACCATTGTGGAGGAGAACTGCTTCATGATGTTGAAGAAAGAGGGGTCCTCGGGGGGGGGACCTGGGGATGTGTTTGACTGAGTCATTACTCCTAGAGGAAACAGTAGACCTATCAGAGGAGACCACTTCAATGTCTTTCTCCTGATCCTCTTCCTCAGGGAGGATGAGGACAGGGTGGTATTTCTCTTTGACATCAGTCTATTCTAAAGCAGGGACTGACAGTTGGAGTACCGATGGCTGTCTAGAAGGCATGAGTCAGATGGATCGAACTGGAGTCAATGTCAAGGCAACACTCAATGGAGCAGGTGATGACTGCCCAGGCTGTGGAACAGACTGTTATATGAGAAATGTGGTAATGGAGGAAAGAATAGTATTGAGGTCAATGATGGGAAAAGAAAGCATTGTCAATACAGGCATCGATGGAGGGGGCGCAGAGCCCAGCTCAGATGAACTGCCAATAACCATGGTAGAAGCAGTGAGGCCCAGTGCCTGAGGACCTTGAGATTTGAGAGGTCTTGATGGTGGACTGGGGCTGATGACCCAGAGGATGATAGTCCCTCCATAGCCCTGTGATGTCTAGGAGGACTCTCCTTCATGGGGGGCCTGATAGGAGCAGAGGCCTGCATGGAGTGAGGTGCCGATGCTAAGGTGTTTGATGGAGCAATCCCAGGAGAAGAGGAGGAAGGATCCAATGGGGATCAGGATCACCACTGGGGGAAATGGTCCTTAGGCTGGTCCTTATCCTGATGACAGTGTTTCCCCTAGGACTTGTCCTGGGATGTAGTGATCTGAGAGCCTGAAGAAGACACTGGTGATTGGGAGGGGGGCTCCTAGCAGACCCCTGCTCTCCTCTGGCTACCTGTTGCTCCATGAGTAACTTCTGCTGGGCTTTCTTGTGTTTGCACCATGTGGTGAGGTTGAACTTTAGGCAGAACTCGCAGGCAAGAATGTTGTGGCCAGGCCCAAGACGGCAGCCACACAGTCTGTGGTCATTGGTTGAAGAAATTTTCTTTCCATAGTGGCAGCAATGGAAGAGAGCTGATGAAGGATTTGTTCTCAATATACAAAGACAAAGGAACCACTTTAAAATAAAGTGATTCAAAGCAAATACCAAAGAAACAGATGAGTCATTTTGGCTGTCGAGCTGAGCGATGAAGCTTCCGAGAAGTCTGTGCATGAATGGTAGATGGTGGGAAGAAACTAAGGGGGGAGCAGGGCTGCCTGCACTTATATAGGGCATGTGACATTGGAGCCTGATGTCAGCGTGGGTGGCCCCTAATAAATTGATGCAGAAAAAGTTTCCATGTGATCCTAACACCTGACAGCTAGGTTCCATAGGTGTGACCTGATAACAGAGATATCCCCGAAGATCTACTGATATACAGTATCTGCATTTTGCAACAAAGCAGAAATAAAATACTTCAGAATAACAGAATATGAATGGAAAAACTGAATTCCAAACAAGCAGGATCATAACCTAGAATGAACAAGTTGAAGGCTACAAGCATGGGTACATGCTCGATAGAGGAGGCCGTCATTCCTAGCAATGTTCTAGCAGAACTATTTCAGTTCAGGTATTGGCTTGCAGCAGCACATGCCTTGATGATGAAGTATACATACTCTCCCAACAAGTCAGTAGCAAGACAGCAGGAGTAAGTCTTTTTCACTAACAGCTGAAATGTAATTATTTTATTTATCATTGATGCATAGCACTTTGAACAACTATATACAAGAAGCTTGTGGGTGCACTTCTTCTGCACCATTGCCAGCTTGCTTATCACCTAGAGTGGAAGCAGATGATGAGGGGCCTGATCCTCCCTCTTTCTGGGATTCAGTAGCAGCCGCAGACACTGAAAAAGAGCACATTTAGGTAACAATAACAGTTTTGGAATGATTAGTTCTTAATACTGCAACAGCTATGTAAACAGAAAAATAACTGTATACACAAATCAATATTTTGTTCAGCTATCTGGCTGGCAAGGGAAAGACAAATGGTGTTTGACTTCCTCGATGACACATAGCAAGTTTACAGTGCAGGTCGGATTGGTACCACTTCACACAAGCAAACATAGTACAGAGGGTGAGTTGGTGGCAAAGGAACAGAAGGTGTGGAAAACGTTGTCCAGTCTTGCTAGGGTGGATATTTGGGGCAGTGCAGTACAACACATCAGTGAAGTCAAATACCAGCAAAATCATTTTGAGAATGAGCTCACAGTAGACTTGGAGTGGGATACAAGATTCGTTGAAGTATAGGTAATGAATTTAGGGCAGAACTTTTTTTTATAGATTACATCAATGTGGCTGGTGAAATTCCAGGTTACTCTTCAACAAGACACCTAGCAGTGAAATGTTGATATGAGTAAGCCAGCAATACACACACCATTATTTTTCATGTAGGACTAGTGTACCAACTTTCCAAGTGGGACCCCTGCACCCAGATAACCCTGGCACATAGCGGACAATAAAAAATAGCCAACCATTACCATATCCCTCTTCATGGCTTACTTTTTATGAACAAAATAAATTAGTTCTACTTTAGCAATCTGTAATACTCACCATCGAAACTACAATGGCATTTCTTTCCCTCCTAGTGCAACTGTGATCACCCCTTCCCCAAGGTCGCTGTTCTAGGTGTTCTCACCTGTTCCTGTTGTCCCTTCAATGGTCAAGCTGTTTGTGATTCCAAGCTGTTCTCTCTCTCTTCCAGGTATCAGTCTCACTGAAATATCACTCCAGATTCTCTCTCTCTATTTCAAATTATCCAATTTTCTTTTTGCCATATAGCTTTACTCCATGCTTCATCACCGGCTTTATGAGGGTACCTCTCTTTGGGGGAAAAAATGGGATGTGAAGGTCCAACAGCAACTTATGGGGTGTGTGCTGGGTTTCACTTCCCTTACCTTTCCTTTTCTGTGAAATGATTCTACAAGATATTCTTCCAACACTATGAAAAGTAGCCAGTCAAAAAATATGTTTTTTTTTACAGCAAGCTGCACCAAAGTGTGGACTCTCCCTCTCTCTAGCAACACAGTGACATGTACACTCTGTGAATCTGTGGATTTACACCCTGATGATAAACTTCTGTTCTGCTGAATGCATAGACCCCGATTGATTATCTGCGAGATGTTATTCCGCTGTTTTATGTAAATGTCATTACAATGCTCAGGTGGATTATAAAGTCATGGATCATGTCATGACAGAACACAATCTGTGGATGACCAAAATAAAATGTAACATTTGCATTTTTTAAGCAAAACTTGACATTCTGTCAGGATTCTTACCACTTTCTGAATCATTCCCAAAGATTATAACTGGTCTTACCACTGTTTATGCATTCTCATCAATAAGTTGCATGCTGTCCATCAGAACTGAAAAGAGTGTCCCCTCCTCAGAAATGCAGAAAGTTCCTCATTTGGCTCAATTAGCTAACAAAAGCCAGCAGTCAGGATGAGAAAAGTGGTCCACACAGACAACTTTGATTCAACTTTGACTTAGGACCAAAACATTTGGTTCAGCTTTCAGAATTTGGATAAATCAACTTTGGTTCATAGTGCAGTAATTGTTATTGGTAAGGACTTGCAAAATCAGTGCTAGCAGACATTGGTTCTTGTCTTTTTCATTTTACTGATAGAGCAGTGCAGTGGATGCCCACAAACAGCTTTGCAACATACTCACACACCAGTCTTAAGGCAATGGCAAAGCAGCACAAAGGAGAAAGACTGACATCCATAAATAGCTTTGCAGCATACCCATACGCCAGTCCTAAGGCATAGGCAGAGCAGTACAATGGAACAACGACTGACATATACAAACAGCGTAATAAGGCTGCTCTAAGAACACACACACACACACACACACACACACACACACACACACACACACACACACCCACCCTGAATAATACAGTAATAGTCTCATTTACAATTGTGTCCTGGGGTTGTGGGTGGGAGGGAGAAGATACAGTATGTAGACGATAACACAATAGCAATGAACAGCAGTAAAATAATTAGCCATCTATACAGTAAATTACTCATTTTAAAGACATCATCATCACATGAGCAGAACATTTAGAGCAGCTGGCAAAATATTTATTTTAATTTGTCATGAAACATAGATTAAAGACAGAGGAGGGACAGGCAGACACACCAAACACAAATAGCTTTATAAGGCTGTTAAAACACACATACACAGACACACACACACATATATTGGTCCTATGATACATAGCACCTGAAAATATGATTGTGAATGAATGAACCTGAGCACATGCGCCTGGATTTTCAAATGCCCCTGAATGCTGAAAGCCCCAGCTATGCCGAATATATGCCACATGGGGCTTTTGTCATTCTCCAGGCTGGCGATCGGGATTTTGTATTCTGTGCACTAATTGCCACAAGTTAGACCAACTTTTCCTGGTCTAGCTTGCAGCAGTACCAGGTACCTTTTTTATGGGGTTTGTGCCAAATATTTGGTGCAAGCTGCCATAAATCGGGCAAGTGTTGCAACTGTGCCAGACCTACTAAAATCAGGCACAGTTGTGGCAAATCTGTTTGGTGCAGCTGTGCCAAAAAAAGAGTTTGCTGCAGGGCTTAATGCAAGCCCTGCATTGCCCTTTGAAAATCAGGCCCATGATGTCATGAATACATTGAAGATAATAATGAATTGTACTATGATAATACTGATCTAACAATCTCTTATTTATTATTTCTTATTTGCATGAAAAAAAGGTAATTTAAGTGCCATGACTGCCCTGGACTCATGCATCACTGAAGTGCCATGGCAGGACCATTACGTAGGTGCAAATGAATATGTTATCAAGGGAGACCACCATTAAATTAGTACACTTTCCCAGCTCAACCAGTTGTACAAGTATGAATGAATTTGTGATGGTTGGGCACAATGTAACTGAGGGTGCCCTACTGCCCTGCCAGCAGAGTAACTACATAATTCACTTTTACTAATGTTTAGACAAAAAACACATATTTCTGTTTGCTGTGTTTTGTCTCTGTGTAACCTGCTCAATTCGGCACTGCACCACAATTATGTATGTATGCATGTATGTGGATCCACCATGCCGCAGCGACAACATAGTTGTCGACATCGGGCACAGTGACAGGCACAGTGCTGACATTTGTCATTGTGCCATCAGGATTGAAATGTTTTTTTTTTGCAGGGGACTTCGCCCTCCCTTCTTTAAATAGCAAACTCCGAGTTGGAGTTGTTTCAGGGTGGGGGTGAAACACTGGGAGAAACAGTGTCCAGTGTACAGTGGGACCATTACAGTGATCTGGTGATATTTGCCACTGTAATGGTCTTCGCTGTGATCATTTTATTGTGCTGACAGTATATGGTATGTATGTATTTATTGAATTTTGGTAACAGGACGGACCCACTCAGAACAAGGGTCCCTTTTTCAGTGGTTACCCGGAATTAGTTACAGATACAGAAGGCATAGTACATGATCAAATGCAGTATGAAGAAGAAAAGCAAGTTACATATAAAAGCAGTTTAGACAGACCTAAGTGATACAAAATAAATAGACAAGTAACAGTTTCAGACAGCATACAAGTAGCAGTTGGGACTGTACATGATGACTAGGTATTAGTTACATACACTGTGCATGTTTGCATTTATCTAAATAACATACTGTAAAAAGTGCAATGTACATCTAAAAAGGAGTTCCAATAAGCACCATGCTGTCACATCAGCAGTAGTGCACCACGATTAGGTAAAAACAGGCACAAAGGCACTTTGCCAAACAGAGTCTGATAATAAGGGTCAACAGGTACACTTGTTATTGGAAGGGGAGGAGTGCTTTTAGTGAATGTTTAAACATGAGAAGTGAGGGACCAACTAGTCATATCCTATAGTAACTGGTTGAATGATCTCTCAGCATGCTTTAGAACTGAACGCCTAATTGCCAGCTCCTGTAATAGACTCAACCTTTTTGATAAAAAGTAGGGCATGTTGTATGCCTTATCTCTACATTAATGTCTTATGGGCTTGCTAACTCCCCATACACATACTCTTCAAAACTAAGGACGTAGCTTTCATACTTCCTTAGGGGCACACTCCAGGGGTGAGATGGTGGGGTGGGGGGAGGATGGAGGAGTGGGGTGAGTAAGTAAAGTTTTCTGAAGTTGATGCCTCAATATTATACCATGGTCTGTATTTGTTTTATGAAACCAATAAAGATTCTGAATTTCAAAAACCCCCAAAAAACATGAGAAGTGAGGGGCAACTTTGCAAGGCAGAAGGGAGCTTGTTCAAGAGCTGCGTAGGTCTATATATGAATGACCTCTGACTAGCAGCTGTGAGCACTTTGGGTGTTTCCAGAGGGGGATATGAGGAAGAGCAGAGGGTTCTTCCATGTTGTCTACATACCACTATGTTCAGTATAAACATATTTTTTCAAATAAAACTTTCAGAAACCTACTTGACACTGCATATCTGCTCAACTCACTGACCTGGCCTAAAACTCTAGAATGCAAAAGAAGGAGGAAATGATATGCAAAATTCAGTCCTCCTTTCAAACCCCCAGGTTGATTTTTTGTGAAACTAAGCTACTACTGTAGATGTTATTGGAAACTACACAGCAGGGCTCCATTCCTGCCAGAGCATATGCTATACCTGTGTCCACTATACTAAAACTTTAAGCTGATATCTTTGATTAAATAACAAAAATAGAGCATCTAAAAACAAATTCAAATTGTTCTGGCACTTGAACTACAAGAATGTGGTACACATATGCAGGAATGAGTTGGTTGTTGTCAAGATTTGCATTAAAGATGTGCAAAGTTGTGAATCTTCACTTTGTGAAACCTTTTTGCAAAGTTGCTTGACTTCACAAAAGCCATTGCAAAGTTTTCTGACTTTGCAAAGTGCCACTTTGTGTAGTTCTTTGCATAGTGAAGTGCTTGCTTTGCTCAGTGAAGACTATGCGCAGTGGCGCCTGGTCTAAATGGCTGATTCAAGGTGGTTCTTTTTTTTCTAAAGTCTATTTTAAAATTGACACACAACAAGATGATATCATACCTTTGTTGGAAGTTCTTGCCACCCAGGAAAATATTGTGGAAGGAGTCTGCTGAAATTAATTAAAATGACTAGTATGAGTATACAAAATTGTCCTCCAAGATAGGTATGATTTGTTATTAGTACATTAAAACATGCTCTATTATGCATTGTAATAGTGTGGATGTGGTCCTTTAAGATGGGTTTAATTGCTATGAATTGGATAGTGGCAAATGAAATGTAAATTATTTGTTTGCCCATACTAACTCTGCCTTCTTACCTCTTACAATTAGAAAATGAAGATAATACAAGGAGAAATAGCATCTACCTTCTATGCACCAAGATCAGTCTTATTTTGGATTCCCCTAAATGACATTGAGCAAATAATTCACAAAAGTACGGTAAGAATACAGGCAATATGTGTTTGGACTGCTTATGAAGCTGCAAACATCTAGATTTGAATAAGTGGAACATATGGACAATAATCTGGAGATCAACTAATACTCACAATAAGTTATGGACATTAATCGCTAAATCCAAACGAACATATGAACATACAAATGTGCCAGCTGAAACAGACCACCAGGTCTATCTAAGTCTGCTCGACTGTGCAGCCAACACCCCTAGTCTGCAGCTGCCCCAACCCCCCTCCCTTTTGTCATCTCACTGCCACCCCTACCCTCACCCTCCCTTGTTCCCTGTCCATTGCCCTTTTGAAGCTGTTCACAGATTTACATGATACCACCCATTCTAGTAGGGTGTTCCATTTTGCTACCACCCTCTCTGTGAAATAGTGCCTCCTCATTTCCTTTCTAAATCTTCCACCCTCCATTCTTAGCCCGAGCCCCCTGGTGACCCTCCCCCTCCTTAATTTAAAGACCGCATCTACCCCATCCTTGTTGATTCCCCTCAGATACTTGAATGTCTCCATCATGTCTCCCCTGTCCCTTCTATCCTCCAGGGTGTACAAATTCAGGTCTCCCAGCCTGCTGTCATACTCTCTCCCCTCCATTCCACATATCATCTTTGTTGCCCTCCTCTGCACCCCCTCCAGCAGCCTGATATCACGCTTTAGGTATGGCCTCCAAAACTGCACACAATACTCTAAGTGCGGCCTTACCAGTGACTTGTAGAGGGGCAAGATCACCTCACTTCACCTGGAGGAAAAAACCCTTGCTATGCACCCCAGCATTTTGTTCACTTTTGCAGCCACTCTCCTGCACTGGGCAGTGTTGTTCATGGTCCCTGTTATCATTACTCCAAGGTCCTTCTACTCCTCCTCAGTGATCCCCAGCTTAACCCCCCCAGCCAGTATTCTCTCCTTGGGTACTTCACCCCAAAGTGCATAACCTTACACTTCTTTGCATTGAACCCCAGCTGCCACCACTCTGACCACTCCTTTAGCATGCGTAGGTCCCCCGCCGCTGCTTCCACCCCTCTTCTCCATCCACCACTGCTCCGATTTTGGTGTCGCCAGCGCAACAGACTTACCTTGCTCACCACCCATGTCCAATGTCTGGTATGAAGAGCCCAAACAATACTGGCCCCAACACAGAGCCCTGTGGCACCCCACTCATCACTGGCCTTGGAGTTGAGAGCTCCCCTCTCACCACCACCCATTGCAGCCTCCCACTCAGCTAGCTTATAATCCAGTTCATCATTTTGGCCCCTACTCCTGCACCAGTTAGCTTCCCCACAAAGCTGCCCATGAGGCACTGAATCGAAGGCCTTGCTGACGTCCAGGTAAAGAACATCCACCGCATGACCCATATCCAGTTCACCTGTCACCCAGTCATAATATTGTATCAGGTTGGTTTGACAAGACTTCCCTGAAGCAAACCCATGCTGTCTCACATCATGGAAGCCATTGTCCTCCAGGTACGACACCAGTCTTTCCTTTAGTATCATTTCCATGAGTTTGCACACTATGGAGGTGAGACTTACTGGATGATAATTACCTGGTTCATCCTTTGGCCCGCTTTTGTGTAATGGCACATGTGCCATCCTCCAGTCCAGTGGCACACATCCCGACTCCAGTGAGGTGCTGTACAGATCTGCCAGTGGCTCCACCAACACCTCCGCCATCTCTCTCAGCACCCTGGGGTGGATACCATCCGGCCCTGGTGCCTTATCTACCTTCAGTGCCCTCAGTCCCTCTAGGACTCTACTTGCCTCAGTTCTTCCATCTGTCGCCTCCTCTCCTCCTGTCCCCACCCTCCCAGCCCATGCTGGTAGTGGTCCCCACTTTTCTTCCATGAACACGGAACAAAAGTACTCATTCAGTGCTTCTGCCTATTTCTCCCCCTTTTCCATCCACTCCCCACCCCTTTTTATCCTCACTATTGTCTTCTTGCACTTTCTTTTCTCCCTGATGTATCTGAAGAAGTCTTTCTCCCCCCATTAATTCCCTGTGCTATCTCAGCTCCCTCTGGGCTTTGACTTTTCTCACTTTTCTGGTCACCTCCCTGGGCCATCTTGCATATTCCTCCCTGTCCACTTCCTTCCCTGTCCTTCTAAACCTCTGGTGAGCCACTCATTTTACCCTCACCACCTCCACAACCTCGCTATTCAACCAGCATGGTTTTCTTGCTCTTCTCTCTTACTCTGTGCCTTGGTGCAGGATTCTGTTGCCTCTGTAACCGCCTGTTTAATAATATCCCATTTCAGCTCTACATCCATCTAACGCTTTATGCCCTTCAGTTTCCCCTTCAGTACTTCCTGCATCCTCCCAAAGTCCACCCCCCTGAAGTTTATCACTGGAGTAACTGATTTCTCTGGCTCCCCACACATCATGATATTAAACCACACTGTTTGGTGATCGCTGTTGGATAGTGGGTCCTCTACCTTTATTTCCCTCACTGCCTCCTCATTCGATAATACCAGATCTAAAGTGTTCTTATAGTAACCAACTGTGTCAGGAGACCCACCTGGATTGCATCCAGGAGCACTTGTTCCCTAACACTGGAGGTGACCGGCATGCTCCAGTCAACCCCCAGAAAGTTAAAATCCCCCACGATGACCACCTTCCCTTTCCCACATACCTTTTTGATTTGTCCTGCTAGCTCCCAGCCAAGCTCTTCAGACTTGGATGGTGGCCTGTATACCACCCCAAACCTCAGTTTCCTACCCCTTGTGTCAAGGAGCTGCAGCCAGATTGCCTCTGGTGGGATACTGGGATGCATAGGGAGAGGCATCACCAGTAGAAAATAGGAAGTTGTTATCCCTCTTTACAGACAGCTGGTGAGACCCCATCTGGAGTACTGTGTGCAGTTCTGGAGACCCAATCTCCACAAGGACATAGACAAGATGGAAGCTGTCCAGAGGAGGGCAACTAAAATGGTGCAGGGTCTGCACCAGAAGACATATGAAGAGAGACTAAAGGAGCTTAATATGTATAGCCTCAAGGAAAGGAGGAGAGGGGGGACATGATAGAAACTTTCAAGTACCTCAAGGAATCACAAAGTCAGAGGGTAGCATCTTTCAAAAAAGAGGTGTGCAAGAACAAGGGGGCACAATTTGAAGATGGGGCGGCCCAGAGGCATGGGGAAGCATTTTTCACAGAGAGGGTTATGGATGCAGGAACGCCTTCCGGAGGAGGTTGTGGAGTCAAAAACAGTGGTTGAATTCAAGCATGCATGGGACAGTCATAAGGCAATTCTAGGGGGTAGGGGTAGAAAGAAGTAGGCTGCTGGTTAACTAGGATCTGCAGCTTATCCATTAGGTAGGGAAATGGGCAGACTGGGTGGGCCAAGCGGTCCTTATCTGCCCTCAAATTCTATGTTTCTCTGTTTCTCTGTTCTCCTTTCTTGTCCCTTGTCCCTTGTGTATTTGATCCCGTCCCTCACATAGACTGCCACCCCACCCCACCCCTTACGGTTCTTCCTGTATAATTTGTATCATGGGATTGCCAGATCCCTGTCCTGGTGCTCAGTTGCCCACGTTTCAGTGACAGCTCCAATATCCACCCTCCACACCGCTAAGAGTGCCTGTAGCTCAGGGGAATTTATTTCCTAGGCTTCTTGCATTCAATGAGACCACCCTCCATAATGCCCCCTTCCCTTCACTAGTCTCCATTTTGGCCCTGCTACTCCCTCCTTTTTTGGCCTCCCCGAGTCCTTCCCTGCTATCCCGGGGGATAGGCTGTGGCTCCACTCTGTTGGACCCCTACCTTCCATGTGGAGATTAATTAAGGCTAGCATGGCTTAATTGGGATACTAGATATATTGGGCTAAATTCTCCAAGGGTTTAGACTGCCGTAAGCCCTGGGTGTGCCGAACACATGGTGCATGGGGCTTGTGGCAGTCCATGGCCAGCAATCAGGATTCTCAATCCTGGAGTCCCCTGAGTGCTGCATGCCGTGAGTTAGATCAGCTTTTGCTGATCTAACTTTGTAGACCTTTTTATGGTGTTTGTGCCAAATATTTGTCGCAAGCCGCCATAAAAAAGGTAAAGTATCGCAGATGCATGTGACCTTTAAGAACTGGGTGCAAGGTGCGCTAACGCGGTTGTCTAACTGCTGGGTTTGATGCAGGACTTGTGCAAGCCCTGCAGCAACCTTTGAGAATTGATCATATTATGTTCTGAAAATCCTGATTGTGTTGAGAGAATCCAAATGCTCTCTTTGCACAGTTTCTTTTTAAATATTAGTATTTTATGTATGTATTAGTGTTAGGTATTTCTCTATAGGTACCTTTTATATATCTTTATTATCTACTATTGCACACATTTTTTTATGTCACCAACATTTAGATTAGCTGCAGGTGTCTCAGCTAAGGTGATGTCATAGCTGATGCGTTATTTAAGTGCCAGTTTTGAAAATGTTAATCACCCTTGACAAACCTCAGTTTCAGGAGGTAAATGCCATTGGGTGTCAGCTTCAATCTGTGGGGGTAGCACCTTTTTCCAGCACTTTAGCAATATTTGCACTGTGCGTAAGTATGAGAATTCAATAAATTTGTCTCATCCTATATACTTTCTGTGCCTCTGTGTTCACACTTGTTCAGAGCCATAGCATATAGGTTTGTGAGGCTTTTTTGGTTGATGGTGAAGTGCTACTACACAATTTTCATTGCGCAAAGTAGCACTTTGCTTGAGAAAAACTAAGTAAAGTGGCACTGCCTTACAAAACAAAAGACTGTGCTTAAACAGTTCCACAGCCCCACCCACTGTGCCATATCTTAAACAGAGAGGCAGTGAAATAAAATTTTGCTGGCAAAATTGTGGCAAAATCTGCAATTCTGCCATGTAAAATGTTTCACGAAATTGAGGTGAAATTTCACAATTTCACCCGCCACCAACAACCAACACAAATGGCTGTAAGCACCCCCCCCACACACACACTCAAATCAACCCCCATTCCCTGGTGTCTAGCGGTCCCCCTACCAATCACCAGCTATAATTTACTTAGATAGGCACCCCCCAAGTTACCTTGGCCCCCGGCCATTTGTTTTATTTAAATAAATAAATAAATAAATTCAACCCCAACTCCCAGGCATCTAGTGGTTCCCCCCAGGCTGATCACCAGCCATAATTTAATTAGATAGCCATCCCCCCAAGTTTTCTTGGCTCCTGGCCATTTGTTTTATTAAAAAAAAGTTTAACTCAACTCCTGGTGTCTAGCAGACCTCTCACCCATCATTACCTAGCAGTTCCCACCAGCTTCCTCCCTTCGAGTGTCATTAGACAGCCCTCCACTCACATCCATGGCTGGCAGCCCAACTGTGCATCACTGAGCACTTGAATGAATGAGAGGTGCTCATTCATTTGAGCACTCAGTCACGCTCAGTCAGGCTGCCGGCTGTGGAGGTGAGTGGAGGGCTGTGCTGATGACCCAATCGGGGTACTGGGGAGGAGCTGGGTGGGAGCTGCTAGGTAATGATGGGGGGGTGTGGGGGTCTTCTAGACACCAGGGAGTTGGGGTTGAATTTTTTTTTAAATAAAACAAATGGCTGGGGGCCAAGGTAACTTGGGGATGGGTACCTATCTAATTAAATTATGGCCAGTGATTGACTGGGGGCCACTGGACACTAGGGAAAAACAGTTTGGCCCAGTGAGTGGCCAGGGGGTGAGGAAACCACTAGACACCATGGAGAACTTTGGGAAGTGGCCATTGGCCACTAAATTTGATGAAATTACACCCGCAGGATGCATAATTTTGCCACGGGTGTCAAAATTTCACCCACGGGTGATGCAATTTCACCCCTGAGCAAAATTCCACTAGCTTGGGGGCAAAATTTCACTGTCAACAGAAGGTGAAATTTTGCTTTTCACCCAGCAAAATATTTAGCAAAATGCGCAAATTTTGCAAAATATTTCGCTGGATGAAATTTTTAAAATTCACACATCTCTAATCTTAAAGAGCAGCTGACGCCTCAAAAAAAGTTCAGAAAACATAATATTAGGTACAATTTGGCTTGTATTCCATATATTTCTCCTTCCTGTTAGTTATTACTGAGGACATTTGCATGAATACATCATCTTTATCTCTTAAGGTTTTTTTTTTTAATTGTTTAACCAGGAGTAGCACATTAAGCCAAAAGCTTTTTTACAGGAGTGACCTGGGAGCATAGGAAAGTTAAGTGCCTTGCTCAAGGTTACACAGTATGCAAGTAGAAGCTGTGGGATTTAAACCCAGGTCTGGTTTGCTGGATGTTGCCAGATTTGCAGCTCAAAGCCTTAAACCACTACACTGTACTGCCTCCCTTCTTCTGCTTCTATAGCTTACTCCCTACTTCAAGTCATAATCCTCTGTTGTGACATCACAATCTATTTCCATGGGTATAACTGTGAAGTAACAAGCAGTGCACTATGACCTCAGGTAGGGAGAAAGTAATGGGAAAAGATGAACTCTTCAGGAGCAAAGATCCTGTTTTCATGAAAATTATCTCAGTAATAAATAGTGAAGAGGAGAAATATAGAACTAATGTAAAATACAAATTGAACTGTGTCTAAATATTATGTTTTGTAAAAGTTCTTCTGAAGGCATCAGCTGCTCTTTAAGACCCCTCTCCATCACATACAGTGGTTGTTACAGAAAAGTTTAATGGTACCGTGGTAATTCTCACTACTGTGGTAACATTTACTGCGGATTTGCTTCGATACCACAGTAAAACCCCCAACTACTGCGGTACTGTTAAACTTTTCTGTAACAACCACTTAGATCTTTTAATGAAAGCTACCTCCACCCTGCTACCCAGCTGCATTGAATCCCCCCTCCTCTCTACTCCTGGTAAAGTTTGTACTATAATGCAATTCCCTTCCCCCACAAAAAAAACACTCCCCACCCCAAAAATCATTCCTATTGAATTTTGCCAGTGGAATTCTGCATTCCACACCACACTACATCCTAGCAAATAATGGCTTCATTTTGGGTTTTCTCTGAAGTATGGGTAATTTTATTAAGGAATATATCTAAGTCCTGTTTCCTTCCAGCGACAGTGAAATCTGTAGTTGTCAGACAAAGGTGTTTTGGCTGATCTAAAGTATTTGTCAACACATATCGTATGTTAGGGCCTGATAATGACGTCATTTTCAATAAAAAAAAAACAGCAGATCTACTGCACCATTTACTTATAACACCAATATATCGCAAAATTGCCAACTGAAAAAGAACTCATTTAATTGCCTACAGCAATGCCAATGTTAAAAGACATAATCCTGAAAACAGCATCAGCTATACCAACGCCAGTGCACGAAAAGGCTGAAGTCCCAAAATCATTAAAAAAAGAGCACCTTCACTCAACATTTCCAAAAGTGCTGCCATTTTAAATCTCAAGACAACCAGCTAACACAAGCAGCAGACACAGACTGATTTTAAACATTTTAGTGTATAACTGCATAGGTTTTTTTTTACATGTTGGCATTGTATTACACAGTATTATACAGCACACATACCAGATACACAGTACACAGGCACACAGTAGAGCACACAGATGCACTTACACATACTGAAAGATTATAATTTACACCAATGCACTTAGACATAGCCAGATTCACAATACACATGTGCAATACTCACATCAACCAGTTATCCTCCTCTGAGGGTCACTCAGGCAGCTCAGAGTTAGAAGACATTTCTTCACTTTTGTATTTGCACTTTAAAGCAGCAGTGCAATGAAATTGGGCAAACAATTTGACCCTACCTTTTTTTTTCACTATAAAAGATCCCAGGCATCTTCCAATTTTATTTGGTGGTTTAATTTTCTAATTCAACCAACATTTGAGCATTTTATAAATGCTTTAATTACATTTTTTCTCAAGAAAAAAAGGTGGCCACCACATTTTCATAGAAATAGCACTGTAGACCTGGAAAGGGTTAGGTTTGAAAAAATAAAAAAGACTCTTGCTGTGCAGCAGAGAAGGCAATGAGACAAGTACATTTGACAGGTATGCTAATATTTTTCTTAATCATAGCTGAAACTAGATTTTTTTGAAAAAGCATTTTTCATTGCACTGCTGCTTTAAATAAGAGTTTCAGAATGGTTTATCAGGCGCTTATGTGCCCTGCTTTTCTCTCTGCTCCCCTAGAAGGTACGTTATGGGTTCCCAGATATAAAGAAATAAAAAGAATGACCATTTGAAGATGGAGCATATGTTCATCATAAGGATCAGAATGTTCTGATCCAGGGTCTCAATACAATAAGCTACACTGGATAGGATGTCTGCTTGAATGGTATCTGGAATTTTTTAAGATGTAGCCCTTAACTGAAATCAAACAAAAAATGGACAGAATTTACTTCATTATGATGCACAGCACTCAGTTACACACTTAACATATATATTTGAGTGATTTCCAATGGTAAGCAACAGTTTTATGATTAAGGACATACTAACACTTCACAGAGCTATATCTACACATTGTTTCATTGTATCTGACATTCTGATCTGCATAGCTATGCCTGCAATAAGGCCCTGGATAGCCAGCCATAAAGTATTGTGTTGGTCTGTAATAATTAAGTTTGACAGTAAAGTGTTCTGCAGCTTCCTAATTTCTTCCTTCAGCTCTTGATCTGCCTCCATGGATTTGTTTGGGAGTCTCTAGACCATGTCAGTCCTCAGGCACTCACCCTTTCTGTCTGACACCTATAGCCATTAGGACGCTACCACACCTTTAACCTTTATGGTCCTGTCCTCGTTACTCTGGTAGAACCTCTGGCATTTGCTGCTACCACTCCTGCTCCTAGATTCTCCTTGCTTCGTGTGCATAGGGACAGGTATTACCAGGGACAGTAATGTGCCAACTATCATTCTGCATTGTCCATGTCTTTGTAAAAGGCATAATATCCAGCTCATCTGCTACTATTTTTGTCAGTAGATCCTCCGTCCTATTCTGTAAGACATTAAAACATTAAACAATGAAAAACGATTCATTTATAATACAGTGATACAAAGGTTATGAGGATGTGTCTGTTGGAGTGGGGGAATATTTTTGGAAGTTATGTACCCTGGAGTGTGGTTGGAGTGGGGGAGTATTTTAGGGAGTTATGTATCCTGGAGTGTAGTCAATACCTGGCTCACTACATCTTGTTCCTACTATTTATAGGGAACAATGGGTCAAGAGAGAAGAGTAGTTTAAAGAGGGCTTTGCTATCATTGTGAATATACAGTATTTGAAATAACAAACAGTACATCAATTAGATGGGAATAATATGCACATCAATCAGTTGACTGTCACTTTTTAATGGCATGAATGTCTAGTCAGAAGAGAGTTCCAGTGCCTTGGAGCATGGCAACAAAACACCATGGACTTGATTCTCAAAAGATTTAGAATGCCACAAGCCCTGGGTGTGTCGAACACACAGTGCATGGGGCTTGTGGCATTCCCTGGCCTGCAATTGGGATTCTCGATCCCGTGCACCATTTGCCCAAGTTAGACCACCTTTTTCTGGTGTAACTTTGCTGACCTTTTTACGGGGTTTGCATCAAATATTTGGCACAAGCTGTCATAAAAAGGGTAAATTGCCACAAATGTGTGTATCATTTAGTATCAGGCACAAGGTGTGCCAATATTTGCAGTGCAGCGCAAGGTTTGATACAGGGCTTGTGCAAGCCCTGTGTCAACCTTTGTAAATTGAGCCCCATGTCTATCAATTGAAAACTTATGTGGTTCCTTACCAAAGTGGGTTGTAGCATTAGTGTCTCCTCATCTTCACATTTAAGGAGGGTTACAATTTTGAGCAACAACAAGGAAAGGAGAATTTCAGAAAAGTGCAGATGGGCATACAGTAGGTATCACATTTCATACAGATTGCTTCCACCGGGAGTGCAGGTCAGTTGCCAAGAAGGCTGAAAGAATGCTGGGGTGCATTGACAGTGTTGTGGGTAGGAGACCACTGGAAGTAATCCTACCACTTTACAGGCCCTATTTAGCCCACACCTGGAGTAGTGTGTGCAGATTTGGGCTCCCCAGTACAAAATGGACATTGAGCCAGTACAGAAGGTGCAACACAGGACCCTCAAAATGATTGGGGGTATGGAAGATAAAACCTATGATGGTAGAAAGGAGGATCCTAACATGTTTACCTTGAAGAAAAGGAGGCTAAGAGAGGACATGATCTACATCTTCTGCATACTGAAGTGTAACCTCCTCTTTAGGAGAGGCTTACCTGGACTGCTGCTGTTGCCCTCCCTAGATCCTTGGAACTACTGCTTTTCTTGCTGCTGGCTCTCTCCTGTTTAACAGTGTGTGTTGCAGTGAGAGAGAGAGAGAGACAGAGCACAGCAGCACAGATGTCCTCAGTGCCTTTTGTCACCATTGCTTCAGGGAGGCAGTATAGCGCAGTGGTTTAAGGATCTGAGCTGCAAATCCAGTGACATCCAGCAGACCAGACCTGGGTCTGAATCCCACAGATTCCACTTGCATACTTTGTGACCATGAGCAAGTCACTTAACTTCCTTGTGCTCCCAGGTTGTACCTGTAAAAAAGCTTTCAGCTTAGTGCGTCTCACCTGGTTAAACAACTAAATAAAATAAAAATTAAAAATTGTGGTCACGATCTTCTGCCCTGGGCCCTAATCCTGCCAGAGGGACTGGAAATCACTAACACACCAAATCTTTGGTGCCTCAGCACCACAAGGAAAATACAGCCACCGTATCTCAACCAGGAACACATCTGCCATGAGCTCCTCCCCAGTGCTTCTACTCTACCTACCCTGCCAGCATGCCAACCACAAACCTGTCACACCCACAGCCATCATGAATTGACCAGGCACTAGCCCAGGAGGGCTCTTGCAACTCACTGAGGCCAGCACACTTGGGGGGGCAGGAAAATAAATAGAAATTAAGAATTTTTGGAGCACAAGACTCCTTCAGCACATGTCCATGACCATATCGGCAACCCTTAACACCCCTTGTGAATCAATCAATGGGCTAGAAAGCCCACGCAGCAGCAGCAAAGAATTCTGGTGGCCAGTGATATCAGAGGTCCTCTCTAGAGAACTGGAGGGCTCAGGGAGCAATCAAAAGGTACAGGGTCTAGCAGACAGCCTACTTGTATAATGGAACACTGAATCTGGGGATAAGAAGATGTGGGGCTCTTAAGGAGCTCAGGAAAATCTAAGAGAGAGACACTGAGGTGTTCAGACCTGCTGCAGGTGAGATCAAACCAGAGGTCTAGCCAGGCCAATAATCCTATGAGTCCTCGCATGGGTTTAGCCTGGGGAACTGATGTGAGTCTTATCCTGGGCTTATACTCTTCAAAGACTGTGCCACAAAAGGCACCTGTTTAGGGAAACTATGAAACAGTGCCAGACAGGCATCTGTGAAAATAATCCTCTTAGAATCTTTACCTGGGGGGCATTGCTGCAGATCGAAGGTGCTGAGCTGTACAAAGCAGAAATAGAGACCTGCATCCTACCCAGGTTATGTTAGTGGGGTGGATTGGGGAACAGGGAGTCACAGGATGCATGCCATCAGTGTGTGGGTACTCTCAATCCAGAGGGGAGTTAGAACATTGGTGTCACTTTTGGGGTCTGGGCTCCTTCGGAACTTGTAAGCCACTGTGTAGTGCTCCAGTGACAGCTGAGTCAGAAGGGCTGTGTCCAAGCCACTGTGGCCTGTTCCTGACTGTTGTCCTACCAACTGCTGTGTCCTGTTCTCTGCCTTGACTGAGCTGCTGCATCCATGGGGTCATGTGAGTGCTGGCATCTTTTTCTCTTTTTTAATATGGAGTACAATTATGTCATTTTGGAGTACAAGTTAGTTTTCATGCATTTTCAATTTGGATTTCAAGTTTAAATTGTGCTAGCACACTATGGTCTGTTGGTGGTGGTGGTGGTGGTGGTGGGGAATTGCAAGTGTGATAAATTTCATGAATTGCACCAGCAAAAGAACCCAGACAAAGTAGCTATCAGGCATGCACTGAGACTTTAGTATAATTACCGGGTAACCAGAGTTGTTGGTTCTTATGTCATACTTGGAATTATAGTTTTAGTACTGGTGCCAGCAGAAGAGTTTACTACACCCTGTATAGTGTAATTCATCTTCTTGAGTCCCTTGAGTGGGTAGTTGCTTCACAGACTATGTGGGACCTGAGAGGATGGTAGTGACCCACAGTACAGTGGCTCCCAGGTAGCACTGCTACAAAGTGGGAGCGCTAAAAGTGACTTGCAACTGTGTAACCCCCCCCTTCTCCTGCAGCTTCTGGCCCTGTGCTGTTAAATAAAATCACCATTACTTTATTAAATTTCACTTTTATGTGTGCACCCAGTTTGTATAACCTGACTGAAGTGTATATTGGTGAAGGTAACAACTGTCTTATTGGTCCACAGGGGGTTATCCAGTCCAGTGTAGGGAGGTGGGTAGGCACTGTCTCCCAGGGTTCAGTACTGCACTCAGAATCTGTCCCACTCATTCTGTCTGGGTGGATGCACCACACTATTTCTTATTTGTTCTAGTATAAACCCCATACTGCAGGAGAAAGAACAAAAATAACCTACTCAACCATGTGGGCCCTCTACAGTCATCAGGCTGGGTGAGAACCTAGGCGAGGTGACCCGGGGGGCCACAGATGGGTATTGACAAGGTTGAACAGATGGAATCATTTGCTGTAGTGCTCTCCTGCAGGATATGGGGCATACCCTGAAGCTCAAAGGTTGTAAATTCATGAATAATGTTAAGAAGGCACTTCTTGCTGGCCCACTGGTGCAGCAGTTGGATTTCCATCTGTGACGCCAGTGACCTGGGTTCGGGAGTGAGCCCAGGCCACTGGAGGGCTGGCCAGGGGGAGAAAGCTAGAGTGTCCCATGACTGCTTGCCTTCTCTGGGGGAGGGAGGGGACCAAGGTCCGCACCCTGCCTGATCCCAGGCGGAGGCTCAGGGTACAGCAAGCCCAGCACTTGCAGGAGGGACTGGTCGAGATGTGTGGTGGACATCGGTGCATTGTGCCTTGATGTCAGGGTGCACACCACATGGGGAGGAAAAACAGGAAAAAGCCTTCCATCACCGGGAAGATGGAGCACCAGAGCATGGCCTCAATGTGCTGTCACCTGCCTGACCACCTTGGCATGATGAGACCTGAAGTGTCGGGGTATTTAGGGCTCTACCTTGTCCCCACCTGGGGGGTAATCTGAGGCTCCATGGGAGATCAAGGTTAGATCAGGTAGGGTGCTCGGCAGAGGGATGACTCCTAGGTGCTCCTGAAGGGTCGGTGCTGGAGGGATGAAGGAGGGGGAAAACAGAAAGTAAAAAAAGGCACTTCTTTTCCAAGAGGCTGGTTACCTCACTGTACAGAACAGTCTAACAGTGGAGACAGTGGACATGAAGACAGTACATGCCTTCAAGGTAAGCCTGGAGAATTTCCTACTTACCAAGGGAATCACAATGTACCCTGTGTTGTAGTTTGGGTGCAAAATTGGGTAGTAGGGTGAAATCCTTCCACGGTTTTCTTTTTCCTTAAAATAGAAACAAGCTCCTATTGTAGCAGGATAAAACATCATGTAGCCACAACACAGCTGCCCTATGGTATCAGATTAAATGTAAGCTTACTGTAGCCTAAAACCTTTAGAGAAGGAGCAGGCATACAGTATACTGGATAATCTCTAACTTTTCTTTCCTATTCTTTTGGCTGAAGTCTTTCTTGTATGCCAATCTTTCTAATATTGTATCTTTTCTTCTCTGACCTGATCACCCTTGGTAGAAATGTTCTTCTGATTCCTCTCTTCTTTCTGATGCTACACACACACATACAGTATACAGAGCTAAACATTAGGTTGCAAAGGCTGCTCTAACATACTGTAGTTAGGATGAAAGAGATGTCTGTGGGCTTAAATGCTGTATTATCTTCTATTAAGCATGACCATTTGCAAAATACAGTATCTATGGAAAACAAACTCTGGCTAGAGCTGATATGGCTGCAGCTAAGGTATTTGGGGTTAAAATATTGAAAATGACCAAAGTTATTATCCTGCATTTGCAAAATGTAACATAGGTGCATACATTTGTTGTTTTGTAATATTTGTACACCAAATTGTCACAATAGCCTTGTTATGACTGTGCCTCATGAAGAAGGGCAGAGAAAATGTTCAACTCCTGGTCTAAAGGTAATTTTGTGCAGGGACCGTAAAATCAACTTTCAGGACTCAAAAACACATTTTGAGCAGGAGTTGAAAAATGACAGCAAATTATTCATGCGGTGCTGTAAAGAAATGGCTATGTTTTAAATTTGGGGTAAAAACATTGAATGTTACCAAACTTACAAGCCTGTGTTTGCAAAATTCAACATACCCCCATAACATTTAAAAAAAATATATTATGCCAAATTTAGAACATAGTCTTCTTATGGCCCTGCCTCATGAACAATGGAAGAGAAAATTCTCAACTCCTGCCCAAAAGGTGATTTCATGCAGGGACTGTGAATTCACCTTTTGAGATGTGAAAAAAAAACACACATTTTGGCCAGGAATTGAAAAATGACATCTGTCACATTCATGAGGTGCTATAAAGATATGGTTATGTTGTAAATTTGGGGTACAAATATTGCAAATTACCAAAGTTATGAGCCTGCATTCACAAAATTCAAATGTAGGCTCATAACTAGGTTTTTTGTTTAATAATTTTACACCAGATTTTCAACATAGCCTTCTCAAGACCACACATCATGAACAAGGGCAGAGAAAATTTTCTACTCCTGTCTGAAAGGTGATTTCGTGCAGGGACTACAATATCACCTTTCGAAATGTGAAAAAAACATTTTGGCCAGGATTTGAAAAATGACAGTTGTCACATTCATGAGGTGCTGTAAAGATATGGGTATGTAGCAAATTTAGGATATAAATATTGAAAATTACCAATGTTACAAGCCTACATTCGCAAAATTCAACATAGGCTCATAACTTTATTGTTAATATTTTTACACCAAATTTGTAACATAGCCGTCTTATGACCCCACCTCATGAACAAGGGCAGAGAAAATGTTCAGCTCCTGCCTGAAAGGGGATTTTGCACAGGGACCGCAAAATCACCTTTCAGCACAGATTTGCCTAATGTCAGTGGAATTGTTCATGAGGCAGGGTCCCAAAAAAGGCATGTTAAAAATTTTGGCTAAAAATTTGAGTTTCAAACAGAAAGAAAAAATGCCACAAAAGTAGGGAAATGTGGTGTTAAGGCTTTCAACTAACTCCCTTCCCTCACCCCCAAGCAGCAAAAGGAAAATAAAATGTGGGTTTTATGTCCGAGGAGTCTTGGTGAATCAGTGGTGGAGTCTTCCTTAGGCTTGTCAGCCCTAATGCTCACCCTTCCCCCTAACCTGTAGCTTTCTGTCCCAACCACACAGTACAGCTCAAAACTAATGTCTCTTACTGATACACACTTCAAAGGTAAGTAAGTAAAACATTTTAATGTTGACAAGAAGTATTGTCTTTACGAAAATATACATTAAAAATGTAAGCATCATACACACATATAAAATTCATGATTAAAAAATAAACTTTTCGGTAACTTTGTTAGACACAATCTGAGTAATCTAAAATCTTTGCACAGCATGGTTTGTAAGCCATCTACAGAACTTTTTTATACACTTTTTTCCAACAGGTACCTTCTCCTTGTATCAGCATTATTTCTTTATGTTCAACATTACTTCTGTAAATGTAGCTTTTTCTGCTCAATATATCTACAAAATCCTGATATCCTTTCTAGATGGAGATTATTTGATGTCTTAAGTAAGTAATTATATTGGTAGGTTAATTCCATGTCGATATTCATGAGAATATCTCCTAGATACATAATTATTTGCTTTTTATACCAGGGACACAGGAGTAGTATATGTTTTGGGGAGTCTTTATCTAAACTACAACCACACAGATTGTTTTCTGCCATGCCAAATTTTTGTTTCAAAGTGTTACTATCCACATAACCAAATCTAAATCTTGTAAAGGCCTTTCTGTTATTTGCATTACTGATTATTCTTAGGTAGTTATGAAACACAAATTGTCTCCTACTATTTAATGCAAGCCATGAGCTGAATTAACTGTTTTTAGCCAGTTCCATTTCTTTTTGTATATGGACATCTTTATTTCTGGTCTTTACAATTTTATTGACCTCTTCAATCAAGGTTCTTGAGCTTTCAGTTAGCAGTGACAGTAACCCGTAGAGCCACATTAACTTTTCCAATATTTGTGTGCTTGGGTAGACAAATCCTTCCCTTCTTTGTCCTAGCATTTCTTCTATACACATTCTTGGCAATCTGTACTCCTGCATGTTATATGCTTTGATCCAATATATTACCTGTCTTTGTTCTATATTACAATTCACTGAGAAGTGTCCCAGCTCCAATCTAGTCAGGCAAGAAAATGCCCCATTAGGAAGGCCTAATATGCTTCTGTAAAACTTATTCATTATGGATTCTAATCTTTCTGAATTCCCTGTTCCCCAAATCTCAGCTCCATAAAGACACTGTGAGACCATTTTTGCATTTAAAACCTTTAGGGGTCCTAGTACTGACCTCCTCCCATATTTGTAATTGAGTCTTTGTAATGCTGGTAATACTCCCATTACATTTTGTGTCATTTCAGTTATATGTTCCTTCCATTTAAGGTTATATGAGAATATGATACCTAGATAGCAGAAGTTTTTTACTTATTCTATCTTCTGATCATTGCAGATCAACAAGCACAACTTGCCAGCTTTCACTAGACTCTTATTAAATATCACGTATTTAGTTTTACTGAAATTTATCTCTAATGAGAGTTTTTTACATTCATGATGGAATTTATGCAGAATTCTCTTTATCCCTAAGTATCTTGTTGAGATCAAAACAGCATCTTCTGCATAGGCTAGGCAGGGGCACCCCCTAGAACTCAGTCTTGGCATGTGCAGCTCTGGGTCCCCCATTCCCTCCAATGCCTTGTTAAAAAAGATGTTAAACAGAATTGGGGAAAGTTAAAAGGTAAAGAAGTATGTCTCACCACATGTTGCCAACACAATCTTTTGTAGCTGTCTTCATGTGGGCAGTGCGTGAAGGAGATCACATCTGATGTTTGCTCAGGGAACAGAGTGGCTATTTGGTCTGTAACCCCAGGGAAGACCACATCACTGATTCATCAAGACTCTGGAGACCTGAAACCCTAATGTCTTGTCCTTTCACTGCCTGAGGGGTTAGGGCGGGGAGTTAAGGTTGAAAACTCTGACACTGCATTTCCCTACTTTTGTGGCATTTTCTTTCTTTTTGAGATAGTGGAATCATATCCTCATTCATGCAGCTCTGTTTGGGATTTTTGTGAACAGACACAGATGTGCAGGATCTATTGACTCCTGTGCCAAGGGAGGACTCCGTCCACCTACAGAAGTGCAGCGATGGATACTAAGAATTCATGGGGCTGTCTGGTGGACTGCAGAAGCACAGGGTCCTCTGGTCTGCACTTCTACAGTATGTGGTCACAGATACAGATGCACAGGGAAAAGAGTCCATTTGTCAGCCAATACACAGGGCCCTCTGCCACCCATGGGTGCAAAGGTGCTGGGCATCATGCTAAGAGGACAGTTGTTTTCACTGTATAGTATCCAGGCACGTGCAAACAACCCTGCAGCTTTTCTACCCTGGCTGGGGGTGTAACATAATAGCTCCAACCCCCACCCTCACCCCATCTTGCTGGGCAGCTGATCTCACCCCTGAACTCTTCTCACCAGCATGGGATCACAAAGTATACCCACGTGTGTCAAGACTGGCACTACACACGCTTTCTTAACAATTATACATTATTTTTAACTTTGACCCCAGATTTTCAAGATAGTAATTTTATGACTCACCTAATAAACATGACATGTAGCATTTATAGTATAATGGCTGGAATGTCATTTTGCACCACAAGTGCAAAACATGCCTCATCCAGAATCTGAAAAATGACACATATCGTGTTTATTAGGTGGTGTTGAAGAATGGCTGTATTGGAAGTTTGGAGTCAAAATATTAAAAATTAACAAAATTATGGGTCAGTGTTGAAATATTGCAATGTTCACTCATAACCTGGACATGTTACCATATTTGTACACCAAGGGTGGGATATTCAGAAGGGTTGTGCATGGCGCAACACAGTTGTGCCATCGCAGCCCACTGATGCACCAGTGCGATATTCAAAGGGGAAGCGCATGGAACAAATCCCGATGCGCTGGAATTGTATCAATAATGTATGCGGTGCAGAGTGAAGGCGTGCCCATGCTACTCCGCATCCCGATATTCAGCCCGGGATGTGCAGAGCCCATGCAGGCACAACCCCTACATGTGCTGCATACAGTTGTTCCAAAAAATAAAGGAGCAACAGCCTGCCACCCACAGGTGAGCTGCCGTATTGCAGGGTGCAACATGGCAGCTCCCAGCTGTGGGTGGCCACCTGAGCTCCGGTGGCACCTCCGTCAGGTAGCATCCCCCATGCCTGATCGTGGGCAGAAGTATACAGAAAATAACCTCCTATATCCCTTCTGATCCAGTGGACTGCTCGCAGCCCAATCGTGGGCATAAGTCTAAAGAAAATAACCTCCTATATCCCGGGTGGTCCAGTGGACCGCTCACAGCCTGATCGAGGGCAGAAGTCTAAGAAAGATTAGAACCCATACCTGGTGGTCCAACGGTACCCCCCTTCCCACCCTCCCACTGAGCTCCCACCCTGCCCCTCTCCAGTAGCAGGCGGCAGCTCCCCACCCACAGCCGCTCGCCCGCCTGGCCCGCTGGCCGACTGATCTGTGTACAGTATAGTTGTATGCCTATTAGTCCACAGCATGGGCCATCGGGCATGCAGACTGTATTGTACATACAGTCCAGATATGTGAATGATTCTATTCATATATCTGGACTGTGTAGCACGTTGTATTAAGTTGCAGATGCCCATTGGCCCACTAGGACCAATGGGGTACAGCTGTACTGTACACACCGCTGGTGGGTGGCCAGGTGGCTGGTGGTGGGGAGCTGCCACCCACCGCTGACCGGGGGAGCGGTGTGGCGGGGCTCAGTGGAAGGGTGGGGAGAGGGGGTACCGCTGGACCACCAGGGATGGGTTCTAATCTTTCTTTAGACTTCTACCCACGATTGGGCTGTGAGAGGTCCACTGGACCACCAGGGATATGTGAGGATATTATCTTTATACTTCTGCCCGTGATCGGGCTGCGAGCAGTCCACTGGACCACCAGGGATATAGGAGGTTATCATTTGTATACTTATGCCCATGATCGGGCAGTGGGGCACTTTGTCACTTGTGCAGGGGGCATTGGTCTCCAATGGCTGCAGCCTGGCAGTGTGTTAGGTGCAAGTCACCGGGGATGGGTGCACCTGCATGCAAATGGGGCCATAATGACATGCAAATGGCCCCATTTGTGCCTTGCATGCATTATGGCCCCATTTGCATGTGCACCTTTGAATATCGTGGTTGATGCACCTAGCGCAATGGCACTTGCACTAGTGCATCCCCCTGCTCCTCTCTGGCCACTTGCGCTGGTGCAGTGCCACTGCGCCATGCACAATGCAGGTGGCCACAGAGCAATATTCAACGCTGCTGAGCCATGGCGCAACACCGTTGAATATCACCCTGTCAGCGCTCTGGCACATCCCAGTTGCACTGCATCCAGGCTTGCACCACAGCCTGGTGCAGTCTGAATATCCCACCCCAAATGTTCAGCATAGCTTTCTTGCTACCCCATCTCATGAACCTGGTAGGTGAACCTTTTCAAATCCTGGCCAAAACATCATTCTGTGCCATAGGTGTGAAAACACATTTTGGCCAGCATTTGACAAATGACCAATGTCATATTCATGAGGTGGTATGAAAACAAAAATGGGTGTTCTGAAAATTTGGGGTCAACATATTTAAAATTACCAAAGTTATGAGCAAGCATAGACATTTTCACATTAGCTCATAACTTTGTCATTTTTGAATATTTTGACCTCAAATTTTCAACATAGTCTTCTTGTGACCCCACCTCATAAACAAGAGTGGGACAAACTTTCAGCTCCTGCCCAAAAGATAATTTTGCAAACTGACCTTGAAATCTCCTTTTCAGCCAGATTTCCATAATTCCATTGCCACTGGTCATGAGGTGCTGGTCCCAAAAAGGTCATACTGAAAATCTGGAGTTAAAATATGTAAAAATGATAAAGTTATGAGCCAAAGTTAAAAAAAAATACTGAAATACATTAAACTGCACTTACCTGATTTTCTCATATCGCAGTCACCAGTTCCAGCAGTAAGATATATCTTCGATTGGAGAGTTAATCTATGCCATGGAACATGTTTAGGTACGTGATTGTGCATGGGGGTTTGGGGTGGTGGGTGTTCAGTGGGAGGTCAGGGTAGGGTGGGTGGGGGAATGATCGGCAAGGGACCATTTTCTTTTTTACAGGTTTAAAAAAACTTCAAGGGATGGTTTTCTTTATTTCACGGGATGTTCCTTTCCAACTCTGGGGATTGGGCACCCCTGTATTGGTCTGCTGTTCAGCAGCACCTGTGGTGAGCACCCTAGTGCTGCCACATGCATAATGGGAATGGAGCCAGGTGAACTGCAGGGGATGGGGGATCAATAGAAGTGGTACTGGAGGTGGTCATCCCAGTGCACTTATATAATATATTTTAAAGCTTAAATATAAGAGAAGGGAGAGAATGAAGCTGTACTGGCAGGGAAACCTGGGTCTGCTGAAGAAATAATGAGACAGATAGACAGACAGACAAACAGATAGACAGACATACAGACAGAAAAAAAGAGAGCGGCAGAGACAAAGAGAAAGACAAACAGAATAAGGGATCACCAGCTCACTGCTTGAACTGAATCCAGGAGCACAACTTCAGCTATGGCTTCAGCATTCAAGAAAGTCACTCTGTTCTCATACAGAGAACACAGATGAATGACTCTTCTCACTAAGCTGGGCACCCTGGATTTTGGGGTGACCAGAAAAGGCATGTCTGGCATTTTTTTTAAACAAGCAGCAGAATCTAGATAAATGGGCACTGTTTAGTTAGGTTCAGGTTTTTATTTTTTAAAATCGCATCATTTTATGTATTTTCAATGTTCATGAGAAAAAAGTGGCAGCCGTCACAATTGGTATTTTTTTTTCACACAAAAAGTAAATCATGAATATAAGCATTCACAACAGTTTTTTTACCCTTTGCATTTCTTGGTTATTCAAAAAACAAATCCTTATAACTTTGGAATAGTGTAATATTTTTTTGTGAAACCGTCAAAAGGCACACCCTTTGCATGCACCCTTCAATCCTGAAAATTACATGAATAAATTCCACACCATCAAGGCTGTAGGTGAGAGCAAATAATACCCAGTGTTAAGTACTACATAGGGAAACCAAATGTGTTTTTTTTTCTGTTTTGGGCACTCCATATCTCAAAACCGAACAAGACGCCATCACAAAACTTTTCACATCTTGAGACCCTAACAGCTGACCATGCATACCAAATTTTGGGCTAGTTCATCAAACAATGCCAAAGTTATTAGGGTGCAACAACTGGGGTTTAACATTAAATAGCCTACTCAGCCATAACTATAGGGGCGCTACTGCACCCCTATACTATTCTTTTTTTCCCCTAACTAACCTCATTCTTATCAAAACTGTCAGGGTCACAGCTGCAAGTGTCTTCATTGTTGAATGGTCTGGTACATTTCACAAACTAAAATGTCAGGCCTTATTCAGCAATTAAATAGTAGTTAATTTAAGAAGTGAAGGACATACAGATGTTCACATATCTCAGTATCATTCTAACTTTCTCAGACTCAAACTCTAATTAAATTCACTTCATTCAGGAAAGAGACTGTCTCACTCACTATGATTCTGAAGGCTATTGATTTAGGTTTGTTACATCATTCTACTTGGAAATTTCCTTCATGCAAGGACTATACCAGTTTCGGTCATAAACAATAAATTTCCACCATATAGAGATCATATTATTGTTAGAATACACTTGTTTCAAAGTGCTATCTATCTATCTATCTATCTATCTATCTATCTATCTATCTATCTATCTATCTATCCATCCACACACACGGACACATGCACACATATATATACACACACACACACACACACACACATATTTACATATATACAAGAAGACGCACAATATGCCAGGCATGATATCAATTTTCATAGCAGGAAGGCTCAATATGACATAATTACAGTCTCCACCTTGAATGACTGAAAGTTTGTAACTTTCAGGGCTTCACCAGGTCAAAAATACAGTGGAACATTCTGTGTAATGAGGATGGATGAAGTGGGTGAGGTGCCAAAAGGTCAGTCCACATACAAGAAAGTTCAGTGCTTGTGTGGCCAAGGGCAGTATGATAGGCAGCAGGCTCTGTTTATGCTGAGGCACTCTTAGCAAGTGTTCAGCACTGTGACATCAACATGGCATTTTCAACATGTTTTGGCTTCACCATCCCTATTCAGAGGGTCCAGTGCCTATAAGCCCCAATCTCCAAAGAGGGATACACTTCCTATGGCTCTGGAAAGCTGCCCACAACACCAGTATTACACTGACCCCTGATTCTGCTTGGCTGGAGACAATCTAGCACACCTGTGCCCCACAAAACACCCAAACCTCATAAGATGGGTGGCTCTTCAGTGCCCCCAAATTATTCTAGACACACTCTTTTGCCAACAGGTTTATATTATTGAAATTCAGTCCCCTATGAAAATATAATGGATGTTGTACTGTAGTTCACATGCACAAATGATATCTCCAACCTTCTCTGATCTGCTGACCTCGGGCAGATGGGGCATTTGGGCAGGAGCAGTAGAAGGGTTTGAAGTGGGGTGAACTCTGGGATTAGTATCTGCCAACACCAATCTGGGGGCCCCTGAAAAGGTCACATTACATCTCCCCCCATTTCATGACACATCAGACTGGTGTGGATTAAAAAGATGTTGCCTAATTTCTTGGTGTGCTCCAATGTGGTGCAATTAATCTAGTGCCCAGTCTTTATGTGGATTGTGAATTTCTAATATTGTCTGTACTAAGGGCAGATTGCAAGTTTTGGTATGAGTTCCTAATGGCATTCCTGAAGTTGTTCAGAGAGTCAGGACATGCCAGAATAAACTGGTCAGTATTAAAAATGCCATGGTTCACTTGTAGCACTGGCTCTATGGGGGTGCCCTAGAACATATACCTCTACAGTATGCCAAAAGCTATACATATTTTTCAGGCTTATGACTGAGCATAAACCAACAGTATTGAAGAATGAGCATAGCTGGTGTGACTAATGAAAACTAGGATACTGAAAAGCAAAAATGCTCTGGGAGTAGGTATAGAGGAGATTATGAATGTCTCCCATTGTAGAGTGCATTAAAGAACTCCTAGTTTGATCTTGGGTTTCCCCTCGGTTTGATCTGGGGTCTCTAGTCAGGTGGGGTATTTAGAGTTACCTACCATGTGTTTGTACAGCTTCACAGGATCTATCTCTACTTTAACAAGTGCCACCAGTGTTTGCTCCTCACTATAATACATGGGATAGGGTAACTGGGCATAGACCACCACCTTCCCATTGGGCCATGGTACATTATATGGGGGATTAGAAACAGTGAGGCATTTCACCACCAGGAACTTATCAATATTTTGGCTAATATTGGTTGTATTACAAGAATAATGGGGGCCGTTGTCATCATGGGCAATATTATTTGTACTACCCAAAAATGTGGTATCCCATTTTCAATATGAGTACAGTAGAAGTGATTTAATCAGGAGGTGGTTAATGAGGACATTGGCTTTATTGGGACATCCTCCCAGGAACCCATTACATGGCTATGGATTCTAATGTAGGCTGTTGTTGCTTAATAGGATTAGGAATGGCAGCTAACTGGGACAATTCAGTCCCATACTCATGCACTGCAGTTGATGTCAATAAGTGTGAATGGTACCGAGTAGGTGATAATGAGTGTCCCATACTCATACACTGTAGCTGCTGTCAATAGGTATGAATGGTCCCTAGTAGGTGTCCTGACCCGGTGATAATGAGCCTAAAGTGAATGAATGCCAGAATACAGCAGAAGCTCACCTGCCAATCCAGCGTTAAAGCCACCGGCATTTCAGCCCATGCCCAAATCCAGCATTCATCAAGAACCAGCTTTGCAGCTGCTCCCTGATCAAACAGTCCAGCTGGTCACCCTGAATAAACTGGAAATGCCATCAGTTGTGCAGTACTGTACAGCAGAAGCCCCCCTGAGCAATCCTCTGGCATTTCAGCCCGTTCCCCCAATCTATCATCTCAGCTCAATCTATCTTGCTAGTTCAGGGCTTTTTACATAAATTTGCCCCATCCTCCATGTCCAGACTTGAACACCACTGAATACTACTGCACATTGTATCTCTGACAGTGTACCGTGGCTCACCTTATCTCTGGATTAATGTCTGAATACTGCTGCAGAACAAATCAGGTACATACCGAATATAAGCAGTTACTCAAAAATTTAATTTAAAAGGCTGGCCTTAGGCATATAGAGTTGCTAAATCTGCACTACTGGTAATTTGGACAGCTGCTTAATTGGGATGAAAAGTCCACCAACAGTGTCTCCTGATTAAACGGCTTCTTTTGTATAAACAGATGTTCAGTACACAGGTTACAACAGCCACTTCCCATAGTACAACTGCAAACAGAAAGAGATACAAAATTGTCTTCATCTTGTCCAAAGCAAAGCAAACAGAAGAAAAGAAGATTTCAGTCCTTTAGAGTACTTTATATTGAAATTCCTCATTTTCAGTTAGCTGTCTCTGGAGTAAGTAAATATATGGTGCAATGTGCACTGTTTCAACCAGTCCACATGAAAATGTGGATAGTCGCTACAAATTCCAACTATGTTCACTGATTACTTGTCAGCGGGTTTCCTTCTTTCAAGACCTTAGAAAAGAGGAGAGATTCTTACAGAAAACACATGCATTACTTCAAGCTGTAATCACAGGTTTCCTTTAAATGGTTTTGTCCGGTTGATGTGCACCCACTTTTTACTGGCCTCTTCTTATCTGTGATTCTGAGCTTTATCATGGCAGAGGACAATTTATCCATTACTGTGAATGCCCCCCCCCAGAGTTTTTGTAAGGTATCTTCAGAGGTCTGATAATCCAGAATCATGACCCTGTCTTCCAGCTGGTACTCCAAGGGAGTGACTTTGGTGTTAAAATGCAGATTTTGTACCTTTTGGGCTCTACCCAAGTTGGAGGATACACATTTATTGATGGTTTGCAGATTGTATTTCAGGATAGTTATATATTTGTCTAACTCCAGCCAATCACAGGTAGCTGTTCCAGCCCATCGTACCAAAGATCAGAGGGTGTCCTCATTTACCTTCCTGTTATCATCTCAAACAGGGTGAGCCCCGCTGAGATTTCTGGTGTTACCCATATTGTCATTAGTACCAGGGGTAACTTGAGATCCCAATCCCTTCCACTGATTACCACATACTTTCTTAACATTGTTTTTATGGTTCTGTTCGCTCTGTCCACCTGACCTGATGACTGAGGGTGGCATGGGATATGCTATTTCAGCTTGACCTCCAAAAGAGCTAGACAATTTCTCATAACTTGTCCTGTGAAGGGGTTCCCTTGGTCTAACTCACAAGTACCTGGGAGCCCCCAGACACAGAACAACTTCTCCACCAGTTGCTTTGCAGTGGATGAAATCATTTTGGTTTTGGTAGGGATGGCTTCGATTCGACCAGTTTTTGTGTACTTATCTGTAACGGTTAGGATATATTTATTTCCCTTGGCCGTGGATGGTAATGGCCCTATAAAATCAATTTTTAGATTGCACCATGGTCTATGGCTGATCTGCGGCCTCAGTAAAGCTTTTTGTGTATGCTAAGCAGGATTGGATTGCACACATACAATACAACTTTGGCAATAATTCTGCACATCCTGTAACATTGTTGGCCACCATGCCAGTTGTTTTACTAGCTGCAGGAATTTTGTAACCCTTTATTACCTCTTTGGTTGTGGCATAACTTTAGTGATTCATGTCTTATATACCCCAGAGCCACAAATATAATGACACCCACCTTCAGGGATCTATGCATCAAATCCCTGAGGCTTTGTTCACATACATGCTTAAGGTGTCCTGCTCATTATTCCCAACCTGTCTCCTGAATTGCTTCAATTGAAGGTCCCTATCATGCATCTGTTTTAGATTCAGGATTTCAAAATCCTGGTCATTCATGTTCAACATGGTGGCCACATTAGGAAACAGCAGTTCCCAGAGCCCCCCCCCTTTGGGCACCCTGTTGAGCAAGGGAATCTGCTTTGGCATTGTCCTTGATGAATGGGGCACTCTTAGCAGGTGGCTTTACTGTGAGGTCCCCCTGAGGGGGCAATGTACTGACAAAGAACCAGTGGAATAAATATTTAACAGGCTTGGGGTCAGAAGACTGGAAGCTGTTCTGTTGCCAGATAGGTAGAAATTCTGTCAAAGCAAGGCAGAGCCAAGAGGAATCAGAACAAAGAAAAATGGAAGACAGGAGGGAGAGGGTGGGGAGTAACTGCAGGGCATAACATATTGCTGTTAATTCTGCCACCTGTACAGAATGTGGGGTGCAATGCCTCATGATAGGTAGGTTGAGGGTTGGGATATACTGTACATGCCAAAACCAATAAATGTTGTACCATCCACATAAAAAGAGGAGCCACTGGTGAAAATACAAGAGGCAGTTTTGGCAAAATCCAAAGAAGGGCATTCCTTAAAATTGGGGGATATCAGCTGGGTGAGTATGGACAGGGAAGGGGAGACCAGAGAGTCATGTGGTGTCCCGGTAGCCAGTGACAATGGTGACTCATGATTGAGCACTTTCAAAAAGGGCAATTCAATTGCAGTGCCTGTCCACAGGGCTACTGGGCAGGGAGTGCTACCGGACAGGGGGGTCCGTGATTATAGCGGCAGGATGTAACTATATGTACACGCATACAGGGAGAGGGGGACTGAGCATGCAGAGTGACAGGTGGAAGGGAAGGGAGGATTTATGAGGTGTAGTGCAGTGGTGGGCTGCAGAGGTGGCCCCCTGGCATGGAGGTTGGGTGGCAGGCTAGGGTTGCGAGGGTGCATGTTTCGATTCCAGGCGTGCGTTCATTTTGTTGCGCTTGGCTGTGGAATTTTTTTTTATCTGATCTTGCACCCCAACCCACATGCATCCCCCTGGAGTTGAGAATCCTTTAGTAGGGGGTTGTGGGGGTGCAGCCCCCTGCATAAACAAACACAAAATAGGTCCCCGGCACTCTTTTGCTGTGCACCAGAAGTGTACATCACTGAAATTGATATTTGGCTATGTACACTCGCCCTAACGGCGATTGCCTTTCTGTGATCACTGTTATCACATGAAACCTGTGTCCCTGAAAGTAAAAGACCAGTAACATTCAGGGCTACCACATCTGAGGTCTCAGTGTCTCAGTTCTGCAATAGCAGAGCCCACTGAGTAAATCTTGAGTTGGAAACATTGCCCTCTTTCATCCGAGGGGAAAGAAGAAACAAAGTAGACCAATGTGGAGAGTGTAACACTATGTTAATAAAGCCCATAATATATGTAAAATACCTGACAGCCCAAAATCTTCCTAGGAGGTACCTCTCACAGGGAGCGTACTTTTGTTCTACTGGGGTGAGGAGCCAGGAGGTGTAAGCCACTGGATGGAGTTGAGAATGAACTGGTTGGGATAGGACCACCATCAACGCCATGAGGTATGCTGCCACTTGCAAGTGAAGCAGTTTGGAAGGGTCCAGATTAGCCAGGCAAAGCATTGTAGCCAGAGCCTATTTGAGGCCTCCACTGCCTCTGTACGTATGTATGTGTGTGTGTGTAGCGGTACACATACAAGGTACACATACAAAGACAGGGCTCTCACCTCCCACCCACACAGGGTTTTATGTGCAGGCCTGCTCCCTGACTCCTTAAGTGATCACCACATGATTTTCCTGATCAGGAAGGTGCACAGGCCCACTGCCCCCCAAGACGCTGCGCACTAGGTCATATAACTCCCTGGACCTAGCATCGCTCCTGTCAGACCTAGGACTTATAAACTGGTCCTTTATCTCTGTGGCTTCTTCCATTGATGCCACGCTCGATGTGTTCAAGACCAGATTTCTTAAAGTCTGGGACAAACATGCCCCCCTGCACACAAAAAGAGTCAGAGGGGCCCACCTTCCTTGGATCACAGCTGATATAATCAGAAAATGTCACTCCAGGGACCATGCCTGGAAAGCCCACAAGAATCTGGGCACCCAGGCTTCCCTCCTTACCTACAGAGCCCTTCGCAACTCATGCACAAACATCATCCACCAGGCAAAAAAGAATTATTTTCTATCAGCTTTTAGAGCAAACATTAACCACCCAACAGACTTCTGGAAATCGCTCAAATCCCTGCTCCCCCCCCACTATCAGTTCAGGGCACCCTCATCACTGATCCCTGCAGGGTAGCCGAGGCCTTCAATACCCATTTCTCCAGCTGTGCCGACACACTCCTATCATCCCTCCTGTGCCCACCCCCCACGGTCCCCCCAAACAAACCAGTGCACTCCCACCAGTCCAACAGTTCTCCTTCCGCCCTGTATCCCAAGCCAAAGTCTTCAGATCCCTATGTGCCCTGAACCCCCACAAAGGCAAATGCCCTCCATCCCTGTATGCTAAGATGCTATTCTTGTCCACCCCAGCCATTACCGCCCCTCTTGCCACACTTTTCAACCTCTCCTTCACTCTGGGCAAGTTACCCACAGATTGGAAAAAGGCCACCGTCATGCCCCTACCTAAAGGGGGTGACCCCCTCCTCCCCAGGCAACTATCACCCCATCTCCCTACTCCCGATTCTGGCTAAATTACAGGAATGTCTTGTCCTCACCCAACTCACACCCCATCTGGATGCCTCCTCATTCATCACTCCTTTCCAATCAGGCTTTCACAAATCTCACTTTACCATCACCTCCCTTCTAAGAGTCACTGGCGACATACTCACCGGTATGGACAACGGACATATCACCTCTGCCAACTTTATTGACCTAGCCAAGGCTTTCGATACTGTCTCCCACTCCCTGCTCCTCTCCAAATTCACTGAAGCTGGGCTCTCCAAACCAGCCACTGCATGGTTCCATGACTACCTAGTGGTTAGACACCAATCAGTTAAAGTCGCATCGCACACCTCAAACCCCCTGCCCATTACCGCCGGCATCCCCCAAGGTTCAGTCCTGGGCCCACTGCTTTTCTCCATATTTCTAAATGACCTCCCATCAGCATGTCACCACTCCTCCATCCAGATATATGCGGATGACACAGTCCTGTATGCCTCTGGCCCTACAACGAGCAGTGTGGCAACTCTCCCACAGGAGGATTTCAATGCCATTCAGGAATGGTTCCGGTCAAACCAGTTATTTCTAAACCCTATAAAAACAATGTCACTAACTTTCAGCTCCCAACAAAGACTCTCCCGCCAGGCCCCCTGCCCCCCCTTTCAAAACCATGGATGGGACACTTCTGGAGCAATGCACCAGCTTCAGATACCTAGGTGTCTGGCTCAACCAGCACCTTGATTTTGCCACTCATATTGACTCCTTACATAAGAGGCTGCTCCCCAAACTTGGCGCACTATACAGAAACAAAAGCTGCCTCCCCTCACCCACGAGGCATGCTATTGTCCAAAAGATGATACTACCTGTACTCAGTTATGGTGACATAGTATACACTATCGCTCCCTCATCCACCTTGGCCAGTCTCGACACCCTGTTCCACTCATTCTGTCACTTCATCCTTGATTGCCCACAATCCACCCACCACTGCACCTTATATAGCTCCCTAGCCCTGCCGTCCCTCCATGATCATAGACTAATCCATTATGCTAGGTTCGCAGCCAAATTTTGGTCCCTCTCCCTACCCCCTTACCTGGCCTCTACCCTCTCCCAACAACCTCCACCTGCTTACTCCCTCAGACGCACTGATCCCAGGCTACTCCACGTCCCCTTTATGCACACAACCAAAGGTCAGGCCACTTTTAACTACCAAATCCCACAGATTTGGAATTCCCTGCCAGCTACCATAAGACATGCACTGAATCCCAGCCATCGCAACCAACTACTCAGCACACATTTCTCCTCCAGCTGCTCCTGTTTTAACTAACAATGTACTACTGTGTTCCTGAAGCTTAGTTATCATGTATTCAAACATTCCACTGTATGTATCTATCTGCCTGTCTGTAGCTATCTGCCGATTGTCTGCAAGGCAGTTAGCCATTTCATTTCACTGTTGAATGTCTCTGTTTCAAATACTGTGTTCTGTATTGGGTCTTGGCCCCCAGGTCACATCTGGAATCGAGCATCACTGCTCACTATGCCTTCCTGGTAAAACTTGTAAATAAATAAATAAATAAATGTTCCCTTTAGGAGTTCATACAGTAGCCTTAGCAGTGAAATCAGGGAAAAGGTACACATGCCCATAAAAGAGGGAAAAGAATGTAAATCACTGGGAAGGGCATGTTCAGAATTATCTGCACCTTCTTTATATCTGGACTCTTTCATTGAGGAGGGACAGCATGTCCCAAAAATGTAACCTCTTGGACAGAAAATCATGCCCAAATTGTGCCTTTTTTGAGTTAAGCTTGAGTCCTGATGAGGCTAAAAAAGACTAAAGTTCCCTCAAGAGCTGCAAGTGGGTACCTTATTACTTGGTACTGAGGAGTATATTATCCATGTACTGTAGAAGACAGTTGGGACAAGAGAATCTTTTCAAAATAGTTGCTAGGGCATTGTGGAATAATGTGGGAAAATTGTCGTAGCCTTGTGTGAGTACCATCCAGGTGTAATGACTGTGAAGGCAACTTTATACTGGCACTGTGGTATTAAAAGAACTGACCAAGATCCATTAGAATTATCAATAGTGGGAAACCACTGAGAATGTGATGGCATATGCGATAGGAGGTCCACCAGTGAAGCTACTGTAGGAGCCTTGGAATGGGTGATGGCATTGAGACGACGGTAGTTGACCATTAAGTGTCAAGAGCCGTTGGGTTTCTGAACTGATCAGACAGAAGAGCTATTTGTGGATGGATAACTTTCTCAGACCAAAACTCTAATGAAATACAATTTATTCAGGAAGGAGACTGTCTCACTATCTATGGTTCTGAAAACTATAGATTTAGGTTCATTGCAGGACATCAATCTACTTTTAAATTTTCTTCATGAAAAGTTTATATCAATCGTGGTCACATACAGTGAATTTCCATCCTGCAGAGATCACGTTATTTTCAGAATATACTTGGCCATAATCTTCATCCTTTTAGCAGCATTCAAAGATAGATAGATAGATAGATAGATAGATAGATAGATAGATAGATAGATAGATAGATAGACAGACAGATAGACATTCTTACATATATACATGCAGGCACACAATATGCCAGACACAATATTAATTTTCTTTACAGTTTACAAGTAGGCACAATATATCATTACACACTGCACCATTTTAGTTGCCCTCCTCAAGACTGCCTGTACCCTTTGTCCTTTCTGAGGTGCAGCCCTTCAGAACTGAACACAATATTCCAGGTGGGGTATCACAAGTGAGCTTTCTAGCTGAAAGTACTATCAAGTGCCTGCAGCATGGGGATCTGTATCTGCTTAAAAGATGCTTTTCTGGGATGCTATGCACTAAGCAGGTAGGGGTACGTGGAAAGGTCAAGTACCCCACCTACAACCCTGCACCCCATGGACAGATGTGCCCATACCAGCATTCACCAATGCCAGCCACCTATCTGCAGCTCCTCCCTCCTGGTGTACAGTACTCCACATGGTGGCTGGGGGGAAGAGTCATTGTCCTGGTGGGCATCCAATGGGATGCCCCTATTGGACCCTTAGTGGATCCAACACATAGGGAGGAATGGGTTTGGGGCTGTGCATGCTGATTGCAGGCACCCAGACCTATGCAGCACCATCTCACCCTGGTGTCATTGCTCCCAAAATTACCGGGTGCTTGCCCTTCCAGCTGTCCCTGCTACCCCCTGCTGCCCAGCAGTCAGGGGCAGGATGGTGTGCCCTGTCCAGTGACTGATGGCCTGTGTCTGTAGGGGCACACAATGGTTTATGGCAGGGTCTACCCAGGCATACACTGCACCACCCTCCTCACTCATGCGGCCAGCACTATGCAGGTTTGTAAATACCACATAGTGCTGGCATGCCCCTGGCATGCCCTCAGCACACAGCTGTCCATGGACATGGGGGATCAAATGTGGTGGGTCTGCACACCCCCCTTTGTGCATGCCATGCAGGGGTGCAGTGGGTGTGGAGTGGCTACGAGCCCCAGATATGTGTGCGTAGCCACTCTGCACCAATAGTGCATAGGGCCCTTTGTGAGTAAAACATAAAAAAAAAACTAACCTGCATTTGAGGTTAGATTTCTAACAGGGTAGGAAGCATCATGACCAGGTCAGGAATCAGGTCAAGAAAAGGCGGGACCAGTAGGACCAGAAACAAATCAGGAGACAGGAGCTGAGTGTTTAAAAAGAGACTGCAGTCAGAATTTCAGCACACTTTTTTTCTGGAAGTACTATCAAGTGTCTGCAGCAGCAGGATCTTTTTCTGCTTAAAAGCTGCTTTTTTATGAGTAAAACATAAAAAACTAACCTACATTTGATTTCTAGCAGGGCAAGAAGTAACAAGACCTGGTCTATGGGTAGGATTGAATAAAGATGGGGTCAGTTAGACCAGGAACCAATCTGAAGCTACAGTGGCATCCCCCAGGATGAAACGCACATATAACACACTTTGCAGTATGCTGCAGCAGACCTACTGAATAAAGCAATGTAATTGTAATGGCCATTAGTCCCCTTTGTCATGCAGAAAACTGTGGCATTCACTTCATCCTGGCAGTGTCGCATTTTCTTGAATGACAAAGGGGACCAATTACCATTGGAATTACATTGCTTTATTCAGTAGGTCTTCTGCACCATTCTGCAGAGTGCTGCAAAATGCTGCAGAATTGTGTTTCATCCTGGGGGACACCACTGTATCAGGAAGCCCAAACTCCTGTGTAAATTCAGCCACTCCAGCATGTCCTATCATATTCATGTACCAGCACATGAGTGGAACATTGCAAGAGTGGAACAGGTGAAGCGATTGGAATCTTAGGCATTGGCAGGTGTCCAGAGGTGACATCAGGCATGCAGAGGACCATGACAGGGGCATGTCCATACCAAGTTATATTAAGTTCAGAAAGGAGAGGCTGGGGAGGTAGAGAAGAGTGGTGGTACTGTATGTAAAGGAGCATAACAAAGGTATAGAAATCCAAGGGAGCTAGGGAAGAGGAGGAGGGGTTGGAAGTAATGTGGGTCACCCTGGAGACAGAAGCTTGAGCAATGATTCATTTTGGTATGATCTACTGACCTCTGACGGGAGAGAGGGGGAGGAACTGGATAAGGAACTTGAGGAAGCCATCTGCTCAATCGTGGAAAAAGGGGAAGTGCTGCTGGTGGGGGAACTTCAATCTGTCAGATGTAGATTGATGCCTTCCAGCTATGGGGTCAGCTAGAAACAGGGATATCCTAGACTCCCTGCAGGGGGAGTTACTCAGGCAACTGGCAAGGGGACACCACTGGCAATGTGGCAATATCGGACCTGGTGCTCAAAAACAGGGACAGTGTTTTAGACATCAAGGTGGAAGGCCACCTAGGGACTAGTGACTCTCATATAGTGTGGTTATGCACAAGTACAGCTGCAGAGGCAAACCACACAAGGCCATGGGTCCTGGACTTCAGCAGGGCAGATTTAAAAAATGTCTGAATGCCTTAGAGATGACCTAGTAGGGGGTTGGCCTAGATGACAACCAATGAGCTTGTGCTTTGTACAGTACAATATCACGACTGATCAGTCAGTAGCTGGCCATGGCAGGGTGCTGAGGGCTGTGCAAGTCACCAGTACAGGTTGGGTTGGGGGGTTGTAGAGAGGGGTTCATGCCTGCCAGGGTGGGGGGGCCACTACACTATGGAAAAGGTATGGGGAATATAATTATATTTCTAATGGGGTTCAGAATAGGAAGGGGGTCCCTACACTATGGAAATGGGTTGGGATTTGATGTTGAATGTGACTGGGTGGAGGGCAGATCGCCCAGTGCATTCTGCCATGTGCCACATGCAAATGCAACCATAATGAGCATGCAAATGGCCCATTTGTGCCTTGCATGCCTAATGGTCACATTTGCATATTCTGGCAGAATATCAGGAATTTGGGACCTGTGCATCTGGGGATGCACCATGCATCCCCATTCCTGGTATTCAGGCCATCCCCTGGGATGTGCTGGTGCATTGTCAGCTGCCCCACTTGTGCCACCTGCTAGGATTGCTATATTCAGATGAGATGCGCTATCCATTGGGATTGCACATCTTGTTTGAATATTGCATTTTTTTGCACCTGCCCATTTTTTGGGGTGTTGTAGCTAGATGCACTGTGCATCCCCCAGGGTTTGAAAATAGAGACCCATGATCATTGTATACTAATTTCAATAGTAAGAAATGATACCCAGTAATATTATTATGTTACAAATATGTACTGTTAACATTACTACAATGGGATCGCTATTGCATGTAAATGAGCAGAACTTTTTCTATTTGCATGAAATCATGATAGCATGATAGTCTGCATGCTTCAGACTGTGAGAAAAGGATAATACTGTAGTGAGAAACAACAATTCTTGTCATGCTTGTATTGAGATAAAATGTCATGGTAACATAGATTTTGTTTTTTAATTTTTTAAGACATTCTATTTTTGCAGCCTGAAATGGGTGTGTATGTGCTGACATGTGCATGTGTATCCATGACTACTGAAATGCTGGGCCATGATAATGAATGTCTGTTGTGTCATCTGCCCAGGGTTGTATGTTGTTTGTCTTACCTGATGAAGGCTATTTGTGGTTGCTTGTGTTGTCTCATCTCTGTGGCTGCTTGGTGGTGCAGGTGGGAATGGGAAGTTAGGGTTGGAAGCCCTAATGCCATACTTCCCTACTTCTTTTTTTAAATGTATATTTTAATGAAGTTTTTACATTTTACATCAGGAAAAAAAGCAACATAAAACACCAACAACATTTCTCTAAATGCATAGTTGTCATTCTGCCTCGATGTTGGTGTGTCTAGTCCAAAACATATTGGGGTGAGTAGTGAATCAAACAAATTATTTGCAACAGTACAAAAGCTGCAATTATTTAATTATTCAGGCATATAGCTAATTACTAACATTATTTAATGCTACAGCACTTCCCATTATTGTAAATAATTCCAAACATCATAAAAATAATATTTATAATGCTTTCCTTCCCTACTGACCCCAGCCTTTACATAATAAAGCCTATTTAATACCTACAACTTCCAATAAAAAAAGCACACAAATTTATCATCTTCTCTTCAGAAAGTGTAGGGGATTTTGTTTCATTGTTTTGATTATACTGACTACGAATAAATGAGGAAAGTTGATCTATTTCAAAAAACAGGTACTGCACTCCTTTATGTCTGATTCTGACTTTTGCTGGAGCCAGTAATTGAAATTCAGCACGCATTTCAACGATTTCCTGATGATAACTCAAAAAACCATCATCTCTTCTGTTGAGTAGAATATGCATAGTCAGGAAAAATAATAAACTTAAAAGATCTGTAAAGTAATGGTGCTTTAATCCGGGAGAGTCCCATTATTAAATCTCTATCAGAGTCAAATGCAAAAGAAACAAAAATAGTTGAATTCTTGTATGAAGTAACTCCGGGTTTCTGTTGGGAGTTTGGATTATTATCTCGTGTTTTTGGTATAATATGGTATGCTTTTGTGAAAAATGTAAGATTGTCCTCTGGCGACTCAAATAAAGAAATAAAGATATCTTTCAGCATGTCCAGGACAGATTCAAATGGTTCATCAACTGTGTGAGGCAACCCCACTATTCTAAGATTCCTATTCCTCTGTTGGTTCTCAAGAACTTCAATCTTCCTTGCCACAGAGTAATTGTCTCTAATCAGATTTGCCATTGTTGCTTCTAATCCTGTAATTTTGTTTGTATTTTTGTTAATTTCCCCTTTATTTGATTCCACATTTTTCGTCACTACTTCTATCTTCTCCTTGTTCTGCTTAGCACCTGCTTGTAGAAAGTCTACTTTATCAGAGAGAGCTTGTAATTGTCCATCAAAAGGCTGTGACCACTTAAACAGCTTATCCAGAGGATCCGTAATAGAATCAATCATGTGTCTGGAGGAAATCCCACCAGAAGCGGCCATCATTGCGTCTTTCCCTGATAGGTCGGTGGGGACTGATGAAACAGTTACCAGCTGTACTCTTTGATCCTAATTCTCTCGTCCAGTGTTAAAATCCACAGTCATCATTTCCAAAGCCTCAAGATCATAGTCCACTGGAAAGTTATAGGTATCAGTAGGTGATTTAAACAACTTTTGTTCTATGTCTGGAGCTGGGGGAAGGAACTACACTCTCTGGTGGAATCAAACTGATTTTTTTCAAACCCCTGTCTTACGAGTCTGTACTGGTTCACAGCCGGCATCTCCTCGATGTAAGAGATTCCTCCTGACCTACTGACGCTCTTGCTGGTATGTTGCTCAAGCCAAAAATATTTTTTTAAGTGGCTTGATATGCGGCAAAGAGTATTCTTCAGAAGAGGAAAATGTTATTACTTTTCATTTATCTGCCATTTAATAACTTTTTTGGTTATATGCTTGAACGAGGTCTGAACACAAGCAGCTGCCTGCCGCCATGTTGGAACTGCCCCCATACATCCCTACTTCTGTTGCTTTAGGTTGAACCCTAAATAGTGCATTAACAGAGGTGTTTTTCTTCAAAAAACTACTTTTCTTTTTGAGATGCTACATAAAATTCATACATTGCAGTCTGTTGGTTTTTCCACCACACTATTAATAGATGCCTTCAATAATGTTCACATGATTACTTGCTTGGCTGTTCACATACCATCCATCTTCATATTCACCAACAAGTGTAGTAATGTCTGAGGTTATTTTACATTCACAAAATGCAATAACTGCTTTAACCTGATAAGTGCTCTTTTTTTAAAACAAATCCTAAAATATGATGCTTATATACCAAATATCATTTATCACTCATCATATTTGTTCACTGTTTGCAATTCAAGTAATAAGCACATACTTATAATTTATAAAGAAATAGACATAACACAGTAGAGAAATTTCCAAAAATGTATTAGACGAAAAATGCCAGTTGAGTGCCAAATTCTTGCTGTGTTTCTGGAAAGGGTGAAAAATCAAGTATTAAAAAAGTATGAAACAGTAATTGTAATCAGAACAGTAAGTCATCCAACACATGTAAAGCATGACTATTTATTAAATATGTAATAGAAAAACTCATAACTATTTACAAGCATTTAGAAGTGTGTATTTGGAAAATTCCTCACTTGACCCCTTGATAAAGGCAATCTTCTGAAAGAGCAGAAACACTGCATAACCAGCATACTAGGTGAACCATTTAAATGTTTATTTAAGTCTCTGGTAACATGGTAAGTGCACTGATTCAGGGGACCATTTTAGGCACAACCCGGGCCATACAGGTTGCAGTTACAGAGGAAGTGACAAGTAATACAATGAGTACAAGCCATGTGAATAGACAGACATCATTGGTGAACAAAGTGGAAATACAGACATCATTAGTGAACAAAGAAAGTAACATAGGAAAGAAAATTATAGGAGAGCCTGAAAAAAATGAAACAATCAGTACATCATGATAAGCAACAATTATTATACAATTATTTACAAAGGATAAGTGCAAATTAATGCATGATGTAAAAAAGAAAAAAAATAAGACAATACCCAAGTGGGAGAGCCTGAGAAGCAGGTAGTGAGGGATATAAGAAAGGAGTCCAAAGAAATGAGAGAGGATAGGGAAGGGAAAAGTCAGAAAGGTAGGTGGGGGGTGGGTATCCAAGCTAGGATTGGCATGTGGCCTCATCAAGCAGCCATGATTTGAGATGTGTCTTGAAAGTGGCATGAGAGTCCAGAGAGTGGATGGGCATGGGGATTCTGTTCCACAGAGTGGGAGCAGCTACAGATAATGCTGTGCTATCCATAGCTGAGGAGACTTTGGGGATATCTGGGAGGGGGGCTAAGGATGCGCACAGACACCTCGAGGGAGTTCTGGTCTTGAGGAGAGATATATAAAGGGAGGCTTCACCATGCCTGATGGTGCTGTCCAGGAAGCATCCAAGCCAGTAGTCAAAGCTGCAGTGTAGTGGGAGCCAACCAAGAGTCTGGTAGAGGTGGCAGTGGTGAGTGGAATATGGTGCCAGGAGAGTGAAATGACATATGTTGTTAATCCAGTTTTCCATTGTAACATGTTACTTTGAAACCTGTAATATTTTTGATGAACAAATCAATTGCAATTAAATGTACAGTGTTCAAGTACTGACATGTTTTATGATTTCAGTATATACCAGTATGTCCGAGAATCAAAGAACAACTACTGTACATACAGCCATGCACAGATATAGAAGCTGCATTACATTTCATGCTATGTACTTTCACATAAAGCAATGCAACATATTTACATAGTAACAGGTGTTTAGCATTAATTACTTATTTAAATCTGAGTCATACTTCTTTTTTTTTTATTGTTTGACCAGGAGTGGCACACTAAGCTGAAAGCTTTTTTACAGGTGTGATCTGGGAGCACAGGGAAGTTAAGTGACTTGCTCAGGGTCACACAGTATGCAAGTGGGGGCTGTGGGATTCAAACCCAGGTCTCCAGGTTTGCAGCTCAGAGTCTTAAAACACTGCACTATACTGCCTCCCTTTGAAAGGACAATGCAAGTCATGCATATATGGTACAGTTTAAACAGTGTCTTGTGTTGCACTGTTTTACATAACAATATTATATAAAATTGTGTATGAAGTCTTGTGTATGTTTTAGGGAGGGGAAGCAAACATCTACATGTGACAGGATCTATTACAATAAATGATTATGTAGCCAGTTTGGCACCATTGTAAGATCCCACTTGAACTGAAACTAAGTCAGTATCATCATTACAACTATCCAGTCATTACATGTAGAAACACATTTCTACAGTTCAGTGTGTCTATGCAACCAGAGTAGTGTTATGCTTATGCAGCCATAATAACTGTTTGGCTGCTCGTACTCTCTATTCCATGGGGAATTATCACCCTGTAGGGGTATCGAAGGCAAGAAACCCTTGAAGAAGGTTTCACCCCTAGAGGTGCCATGGGAAAGATTCCCTTGGCTAAAGATACCCTAGGAAGGAGCCCTCCAAGGAGAGAGGTGTGCCACTGGAGGAGGAGGAGGGGAGGATGGAGGGGCAAAGAAAAATCCTCTCTTTAAAGGTACATACAGCATCATTACACTCTATACACCTACCACTGCATCTATACCAAGTTACATAATGACCAGAATACATAGAAGCGCCATAGTGGAAAATTATTGCATGAATGTCAACATGTGTACATCCAGACATGACTACCTGTGATAAAGTTAATTATTGATGTCACAAGTTTGACTACTTGTGTGTCAAACTGTTGTAGTATAAGCATGAGGTAGTTTGCACAGAGCAGCTCACTCTGAGTGATCAAGTACTGTTCCTGCCACACTCCCAGCCAAATGTAATCTTTTTCCATACCTCTTTGAATTTTGACAGAGGATTCCTGTGGTATATATAGAGAAATCCACAGCACATCATCAGTGACGTCTCTGCCAACACTTTCACAGGACAGGTACACATACTTGCACACATATTTGACTGTAAAGTACTGCCTTACTGGAATGTCTTCATCCTGTAAAGAGCTGATGATCACTATCATTAACTCTGTTACATCTTGCTGAACATCATCAAATGTCCTATGCTGCTCATAAGTTGCCAAAGCTTGACATAGGGGTGTCAATGACTGTAAAGTATTACTTTGCTGTTGACTGACACTTCCAACTTGTTTCAGTGAATCAGACAAAACATTTTACTGAGAAGCACTTGTTACGGTCAACAAATTCTGGCATATGCAGGGACACTTGCATCACAGAATTAGCATAGCAATTAGCTCCAGTACTGTTGTCAAATACCACTGTTGCAGAGAGACCAAGTGATTTCTTTGCTGGAGGTTATCTTATATGATCAGAGGTAGTTGATTAGGTATCACCTCTTAAAGTGGAAGACTCATGTACCATTGATTTCTATCTCTTCAATGTCTGTGACATCTTGAAAGACATATCAATTCACACATCACTATGTCACTTTGCAGTTGAATCAAAGACAGGTTGGGTTGATACAGAGTGCGCATCAGATTGTACTCTGTGATACACTTTTTTCAGCACAAAATTTACTATGTGCAGCATGGACGATGTACAATTCTGCCAGAGTTCTGATGCATGACAAAGCAAAACAACTCATACCATCTTTGGATATACCGTTTCCTATGTTGATCATCACAGCATCTAAATACAGACCTTGTGACTTGTGAATCAATATTGCATACACAACACACAGTGGAAACTTTTTTCTTTCACAAGCTGGAATTTTACTGAACATCTGTTGATGTTTTGTGGGTAAGCAATCAATATTGTTAAATTTTATCACAACCATTTCAACAAATGTTCTCTGAGCATTATATTGAAAGTCAGCTATGTGCCCCATTGCACCACTGACCAGTCACCATTCCACATCAAGGTTACAATGTAGCATCATGCATACATTTTTCCAGACTGTCAGAACTACCTCTAGACCAGCCATTCTTGACATGTCTACACTCAATTCCTTTAGACAGTCAGTCATCGTCAAGATCATTTTGGGGCTTAGACAAATCATTGACTGCATCAAGCAATGACAGTGTGACAATCATTTGCTGCTGTCTCACCAGTATCATCTGACTGAATTCTGCACACTGTTTAATCCTCAGCATCAAACACACACACTCTGTGTTCCATCACAGTACAGTTCTGAAAACACATCACATGCATCAGACATGGATGTCTCACCTTTCCCCATGACGTGTGCTCATTAGAGAGGCATTAGAAGCCAACAAGTTTCCAATCTGAGCCTTATCAATTAGAGCATTGTACTGTATGTTCTACGTAGGTGAATAACTCCAACAGGTTTATTCCATCAATGTACTCAATAGTCATTCTAGCTTCCACAACAGTAAGTCTAGCAAAGATATGTTTCCCACTCATGGGTGACAGTTGATGTAGGCCACCAAATACAACAATATTTTTTGCCTCCAATCAACTTCATCATCTGTGCCAACAATCTCCTAGAGACGTAGGTGAATGAAGGCAAAGATAACTTGCGGTACTCACCACTTTTACCATTTTCAACAGGCAGCATAAAAATATGGTGTAGAGTGACTCCACCTATGATATATGCTGCAAGTCTAGTTGGAGCTGTGACAACAGTAGACACTGTCAGTCCAGTATGTTTCCTTATGTGTGCTCTAATTGATTCAAGAAGGAAACTCTTATCTATCCCTGATGATTCACTCACAAACATACAGTGTTTTGTGTTTCCCACAAGTGCATTCTGTTACTATACCAAATACTAAGGTTAATGGCATATGTCACAGCAGTATATACAACTTTCTCCTGCTGAGTTATCTGCTGGTCTAGGACATAGATATCAACATCGGTATGGCATGCCTGCCTCATGGCAGTTTCAGCCTCTAACATGAGTGCTGTAGGATCATTCATATGAAGAGGTGCTCCCAGTGCAATTTCTCCCTCTGGGTTACAGTTCTCCTGAGAATTAAATGGACTGTCTTCTTCCAGTTGTTCTCTAGCATTTTGTAGCTGTTCCTTCTCTAATTCTAATCATTTTATGTACGCAACAGAATTCACAGATTTGAATATCTAAAAGTTCAAATTGAATTGCTCCTCATATGTGTCAGATTCACCTTTCAATAGGCTTTCATGCCTCCATGGCTTGAACAAGAAAATCAGAGCAAAAAAGTAGTGTTCTCTTTTCTCAGTTGATTTTAAGAGTCAGTTTTCAATGATCAATCAACCAAGGCTTATGTGTTTTGACCAGACTTCCTTGCAAGCTTGTAACTTGGAAAATATATTTTGCTGGATTAGACTCAGCTCCATACCATTAGGTGACTTTGAAGAGACACATGTTCTTCATGGCATTGTATCACTGAGGGTAGTATGTGTCAGGCAAAATGTTTTTCAAAATATTTGTTGAAGATGGCTTATTTGCTGCAAGACCTGTAATCTGATCATGAGACTTTAAGACACACTGTCTGTTTTCTTTGTGGTTGACATTCAAGTACCATATTGCATTGAATTTACTTTACAGACATGTTCCAATCAGTCACTTGCTTCATTGGCTGTGTATTTGAGGTGTGATACAGTTTTAAACCCTATAGACCACAACTGTAATATGGTAGATCTGCTGCTACTGGAACGATCCTCCCAGATCTCCTGAAAGCATGTTTGCTCATTTTTGATAATATATGATGCCACATACCATACCAGGGCCATGGAATTATCAACAACAAACTGAACATCAGTGTTTGCCTTCCTCATCAACAACAGAACCAGATTGTAGTAATTTATGAATGACTAATTTTCTTTTCTAGGCAATTCATACACTCTCCTTGTAGATTTTCCTTTTAGATGATGTCACATGGCAGAGAACAACTCATTCATACAGCCATGTTCACAAACACATCTTGGAAATTCAAAACCACACCTTGTGTATCAATTGCCACAGTTTTCACCTTTTGACAACAATACTTACAACAGATTTGTTGCTGAAACATTTCAACCAGTTCCATAAGGTTGGACTGTTGTACTTGTCAGGAAGCTGACAAGTAATGTACTGCATGATAAACTTCATGATTTTAGAGTCCTGACTGTCACCAATGTGGGATGCATCTTTTACCCACTGTAGCATGTGGATATGAAGAGCACCACATACTTGGTATTCCACTCTCCAGAACTAATGTTTCACAATACCAAGAGGTAGATTGCTCTTTGACAGAATAAACCTCAGCAGTGCATAAAATATGTGAATTAAGTGGCATGACAGCGACACTGGGTCTAGAGAGTCATAAATGATATGCCATCAACATCTGCATTAGCCCACGTTATTATTTCTGCCACTTCCCCGAGTTGTATTCAGCACAGCTTAGGGAAATGAACCAAATGGCTGCACTGTACTCTTGTGGCATACACATTACTTCTGAATGTCTTTGGTACCAGTATTCTTTGATTCTTCACACACCTGAAACGATGGTGTTCAGATTTACTTCCAGTGTCTCGTCCTTGTCTTTTAACTTTTACAACAATTGTATTGCTCTGAGACCATGCAATGGTGAGATCAGCTACAGAGTATCTGCAATAGACACAGACATTCTGCTTAACTCACTCTCCCATAAGAGGTGAAATAAATACTGAATATTGTGTCTGAACCTCCCATCAGAATGCAGCATTCTAGATGCTCAGTAATTAGTTCCAGGAACATATACCTCATGCTAGACCAAATGACAGGCAGTACCAAGTGGCAAACAGTCAGGAAAGCAACATGCTTACAACATACTCTCCCAGATACTGACAGGACTGCCTTCAACCTGTTTCATCTGATACAAGTCAGTGTTGTCACTGACTGGATCCTTTCCATGGAGAGTATGAGTTGTGTACTGTTCATACACATTTTGCTTTGTACTTATGGAGACATTCTCAATCATTGCTTTCTTGATGTCTAGTATTCCAAACTGAGTGTCAGTATCACTAAGATGGTCCACATTAAAATCCACACAGAATAGATTTTGAGCATTTAGGTAATGTAGAACCTTTTAACTGTCTCTGCATTCATTACATGCTGTCAAATGTGTTTTTGAGTTTTCAGGAACACCAGTCACCAAAAGCACAATGCTGTTGTCCCGAGTTATAGCCTCAACATTTCCCAGATTGGGAGTGGCAGATATATGATGAGTCCCTTCAGTGACTTTATGAGCTGTTTCTGTGCCATGTTTTTTTTTAGCTTTGTGTTAAATCTTAGAATTGTTTGGAATGGCTTCACCGTTTGGACTAGAATCTGCTCAAGCAAGCTCAGGCAACCAATCTCTATTAGTGTAACATCTGCCTCTATATATTTTTTAAAAGATTTAGGAGACAGGGCATCTGCTTTTATCATTCTGAAGCAGTACAAACACATGTGGACTGTTTCATCTAATGCGAACTCACTCTTAATTAACAAATATGCAATCAAATCTCCCCCACATCTCAATCCACCTTGGAACATTGGACAGATCTACTTTATCAGTTTGAGAACTATAAAACAGGCAGATGCATAAGACACATGACAATTCAGTTCTTTGTCTCTTTGCAGCTCAATGTTGCTGTCTCCAAAATTTATCAATTAAGTATGTTTCTGTTAATGTAACACAGCCAGGCATTTCCTTTGCTTCCTGCCTTGCAAAATAATTCAAAGGTACTTTGTTCTTTTGAAGCTGAATTTAGTGACAGTTCTCCTGACCCAGTACATTTTAAAGAGAACTTTGTGCATTCCTGTATTATGCACAGCAACCATGTGCATGTGGTGGAATATGCTGTCACAAGTCTCCAGCGTGCAAACATGCCAGGGAATGACCCATCAGGCCACTGTGAGTTCTAATTTGGCATTTACTGTATCTAGGTTTTCTTTAAGTTTTTATTTTTTGTTAGTCTTTGTAATGATAAAAAGATTGAAAAAGTCCTTTATCTCATCAAAAGACCTTTGTCTAATGTTACATGTCTCATTTCAAGTCCATGTGAGAAACTGTGCCCTGTTTTGCTCTGTGGAAGAATCATTGTCTTCCTCTATCTCATGCAAATCAGCTTGTTCAAACAATGGCAAAACATGTTTTCCCAGACTCATTAACCCAGAGAGGTATTTGCTTATTGTGTAAGGTCTGTTTCCTCCCAAATATACACCTCTCTGTGCTTGCTGTGTAGCCAGCACCCATCAAAATGGAAGCATAAGTTCTCTGTTCAGATTTGGGAATCCCTGCAACTTCATTTTATTCTTCACAATTTGTTTCTTTAAGTCATTTATTTGAGCTGTCATCTGTGACCACAAACATCACTGCAAGTTTACAGTCATATGCACAAATTGTTTTACTCTAAGGCATAATTTCATTTGCTCTTGATTTTCTTAGCCTTATATCTCATTATTGCAGATATGATGTGCTCAATTTTTGCCTTTGCAGACAACATCTTAAAATATGTTGCTATAGTATGATGGATGCTGGCTAAACAGACATTTAGAGATTTTTTTTCTTTTCAATTTCTGTGTGTGACTAACCATTTTTTGCCTCTGTTTTACTGTATGCATTCTCCTATGACAGTATGAGCTACATGCACATATATGCCATGTTTGTGGCTTATCTTTCCTTGTGGTAAATCAGAGACATCAGTTGTTGCCTCTGCTGCACTAAATAATACTGTACCATCAGCCTTACGAAGCAAGCCATGTCTAGTAAAGTACCTCTGATGTCTTTTTAAACTGTCAGCACATTGCATTGTATACATTTTTCTTGTAAGAAAAAGTGCTTCAACACAATTCTAACACAGTTCAGTATCTGTGAACAGAAAGAAAAAATAAAAATCAGCACAGTGTTTTCACATTTTTTACATAAAAAATAAACTGTATAAGTCTACTTTAATGAAACAGATGCATTCAACTATGTTAAAAACAATAATATACATAATAAAATGTTTTGGCATCATATGCATTATAGTAATATGAATGGAATGCTTGTCTTCACTGTTTCCAAAGCAGTTTGCTTAATTTCTATATGTAAACGGAGTTCTTGTTTCGTGAGCCAATTTCTTGTTTCATGAGTCAAACATTCTTGTTTCATGAGATACTCACGAAACAAGAATCTCGAGTCACAAAACAAGATTTGAACAAAAACAGGAAATGGCATCTGTGGATCAATAGGAATGTAGTTCTGAGGTCAACACAACACAGGAAGTCATCAGCCTTGCTTTTAAACTGCAGGGCAGACAACAAGCTAATGTAAGTACTGATTATCACTTTTAAATTTTTATACTGTTTAAAATTAGATGTCTTCGAAAATTAAAGGTGATCCTAGTGCATGATGTACTATGTATCATAAGTGTAGATTATGTATTTTGCTGGCTGTTTATTTTATAATGGATGAGATACATGTATTTTTTGTATTCTGCAGTTTTATTTTGTGATTGCAAATAAACAAATCACAAAACAAGAACAGTTCACGAAACAAGAATGTTGAGTCATGAAGCAAATTTTTTAAAACACTCTAGGACACTTCAGAATAGCCATCTTGCTTACAAAATACACACAAACTAGTTGTCTGCATGGCAGAATCAACAGGAATGTATACAAGTATCAGAATAACTTATTATTAACTTGAAACACAGTACGCTAAATACACACCACATCGTTTTTTTTTACAACACTCTCTTTACTGTTAATTAGTATTTAGGCAAGATAAAATTATGTCATCAATATTAAATATTTGTAGACAATATTAATTGGTGACATGAAGTAGCACAGTAAAAAGTTTCAGTTTACATCACAGTCTTACCATCTAGGATGCCAAGCAAAAAAGGAGGGGGTTAAACTGATTGTCACTATACACAGAGGTACTGTGGCCAATCAGGCAGCATAACAACATTACAAATTAAATATTAAACAATCATTTATTAATAGTTTCCCTCAAATAAATCGGTGTTTTCTGCCATTTAACCAATCACACATAACCACAGGTAAAATATACAAATCATCAACAAATGAGGACACTACATAACTCTCACAGTAAAACCTTTTACCTGACTAGTAAACAATTAGGAATGGGTTCCAATGAAATGGCAAGAAAGGCAAAACATTTTTTTCCGTACTCTGCTTGACAACCCAGAACTGTTAAACTGAAATGGAAACTGTCAGTTGGCATGGACTGCTGTGAGAGACACACACTTTTAGGATTGCTGTTACTTGCTGTGTCTTTAAAGAGATTCAGCACGGCAGAAAGTTCCACTGCAACCGTTTGGATTGTGAGCAGTTCACTTGTGCAAAGGGGTGCACAGTTTGCCAGAACATCATTTGGGGATGATTTGAAACAGGAAAATTGTGATATTCATTGGTTTGGTGAGGGTGGTAGGAGATGGGAGCAACTCATGCCCATCATAAGTAGGCTTTTGACTAGTTACACTGAGCCAGACAAATTGCTCATTCATGTTGGAGGTAATAATTTGAGTTACAAAAGGATATAGACTTAATACAGTAGACTCAGCTAAATCTGATTTGTCTGAGCTATGTGGAATGTTGCCTAACTGTAAGAGCCTCTATTAAGATTATTACAGGAAGCATGATCTGGAGAGGTCAGTGTGACACTTGGAGAGCTGGTTCTGATTAACCTACGCTTTTTGTAATATAAAAAATGTGTTATTGAATGCCTCTCATGAGAGATGCAGACAGTCTGTGGAATGACAACCCCCCCAGGTAGTAGCTAATAGGTGTTACCTGGAAGGCCAAGAGATAATTACAGGCTAGAAGAGACTTAAAATTTAGGATCTCATTTTTATGTGACTAATTGTAGTTTGCCAACTGCCAAGATAGATCATAAACTTTTATAACATTCAGAGGAAACACGGTAAAATTCATATGGTGATACAAAGCATGTTGCACCCATGTGAGATCTGGCTGAGAGACATAACAAGTCCTTTGATGTCCTGGAATGGGGACGCTGATCAAAAGATCAAAGAAAGTCATATGAGAAAATGAGTAGTGCTGAAATCACAGAAATTTTAATTTACTTTTGATAAGACATCCTGTTTTGCATAGATATATTTTTTTATATTCTGACAGGGAGGAGTTAGGTGACCTCACGCAAAGAGGTTGGCAAAGCCTGTTTTTAAACAGTGTTCTGTTTTCCATTTACACACAAATGTTTGGACTCTGAAAAAGCAACATCAGGCACTGTTAGGAGATAAGTATACTGTGGTAGGAGATTTAGTCTGCACTTTTAAACCTGTTTTGTTTAAGTGATTTGTATGTTTTGTGATATATGGTTCTGTATTTACATTTTAAATTTTTTTTATCTATTTTGAGACTGCGTGGTGTGCCTTTGAATTTATTTTTCTTGACAAGGGAAGCATGCATGGTTAAAGCTGACACCGCACAAAGCTTACTGGTTTTACCAAACTGTGAAAAGGTAAGAATTTATTCTGAGGTCTTTAATAGAGTTTTAAGGGTTCATTTTGGATGCCTGGTTAGGTGCCCATAGGAAAAAGATATCTGGCCCCCCCAAAGAGCAGAATTATCTGAGCCTGTACATTGGGTACACTAACAAGGGGTTCACAGTTTGAATCCCTCCAAGACTTGAGACCAAAGGTTGATTCGGACCCACAAAACAGATAGGAGGGTTACCCTGTTTCTGTTAACTGTTCACAAGACTGCGCTCGGAGGTTGGCACTTTGGGAGTAAAGGGCTGACCTGCTGAGTGGGTTTGTGACAGTCAGTACTATGCACCTGGAAATGAAAGATCACACAGAAAGGTGAACATTCAAGTTCAAGTTCACATTTTTATTTAAAATAGGATAAGATGACACTAAGCAATGCTCATTTCCAATGGCCTCCTGATTACAGTGGTTAAAAAAGTTAGGCAAATACTCAAATACCTGGTTTTTTGAGTGAACTGAGTATGCACACCATTACTAACCCCCAAATTAAATGTTGTAATGATTCACTTTTTCTAAAACATGATGCATTTCTCAGGCACTAGAAATGTTATTTTCCATGGAGACCTCCAACATGGGATCCAAAGTGTGTTGTGATGTGTGGTCACAACACGTACAATCACATGAGCAGTACCCTGATGCTGCTCCACAACAGTTCTTTTCAGTGCCACATCCACCTTAGTCAAAATAGATGAATACAAAATGAAAGCAACACAAACATCAGCTAGCCATATAATGTTTTGTGAACAAAATGGGCAGTAGCACAAAACACAGTACACATGCTACACTTTGTATGCACACCATGGATCTGCAATGTGGGTACATGTGAAATCTGTAATCTTGTAATAGGTGTAGTGGGTACATATGAATCCTATTATGGAAACCCTGCATATGGTCATTACTATTATACCATTACAGTGACTGCTGTTCATTTTTACATAACTCAGCAGTAGTTCTATACTGTACCTGTGCCTTTATGAACATTCAGTACTCAGTGTGATTACATATGTACTGCTACGACACTTGTGCACAGTTTCTTGCCATTTCAGAATCACAAGTACTTAAAAAGCACCATGAACAAAGGTCACGAATGTAAAGGTTTTATGTTATCTCATCTTTGCAGATTACAGTAAGTACTAGGCAGGCCTCAGGTACCCCCTCCCTCTGTCCCTTTTCATGACTTGCCTCAGCAATCAGTCTGCCTCATGGTACTTCGGCACTCGCCACCCCCTCCCTCCTCCAACTCACAGTCCTGTGAGTTTCCCTAATAGTCACTACTAATGCAGGCTGCCTGACCATGCCCCTTCACACCCTACCATTTACTTTAGCATGTCTTCTCTACTCAGCCTCCCCTTGCCCCACAATTTATCCCTATACCTTATCGCCCTTCTTCCCCACCCTTCACCTCCACTGCATTACATACCTCTCTCTCATACCCCCTTTCTTCACCCCACTGCCAGCTATCCCCATCCCTCTTAACTACTGACAAGGCACTCTGTGGCTGCTTATCCCCCCACCCTCATAAAGTGTTTTTCTTATTTTAACTTGTACCTATGTTTTGAGTTATTCTGTAAGTTCTAAATCCAAGTTGTATCGTTCAAAATAATGTACCTTTGCTGTCTCCTATTTTTCTTTGTTTTGCAATCTATGACGTGGAACCTTTGTAAAAGAGCTTGTGCTCAAAGGTCTTTTCTGAATCACTAAATAAATAAAAACTTCTATTTTTTCTTTTCAACAGCAAAATGCCAAAACCTGGTAAAATGAGAAGGTGCTCAACCTCGTGAAAGGCATCAAAAAACATGGTAAGACTGCCATAGTGATGAAAGAGACACATTTACTCCTCAAGAAGATGTGAGACAAAGTGACTGGCTACCTGCTGAGGAAGGGGCATGCAAAAGACCCAGACTCCTGCTCTCACAAATGGAAGATGCTACTACAAAAGTGCTATTGTATTAAGAAAGCTGGCAATGTCCAGGCTATGGAGAAGGACTGGTTCCAGTGTGCATAAACAATGTTGGAGGAGGTAGGGAAGCCAGAGTTCAGTGACAGACACCATGGTAGTAAGTACCATTTCAAAATACAGGCATTGCAGAAAAAGATTTCTCATATGACTATAGAGATGGGCAAAGTTGGCAAACTCCATTCTGTGAAATATTTTGCAAATTCTGTGCATTTCACAAAATATTTTGTGGATATAAAGTGCAAAATTCTGTCTATGAAATGTGTAATTTTGCCTGTGAAGTGTGGAATTTCACCTGCAAATGGTAGAATTTTGCCTGCAAACAGCAGAATTTCACCACTCGCGGGTGAAATTCCACCATTTGCGGGAGAAATTCTGCCATTCGTGGGCAAAATTCCACACTTCGCAGGTAAAATTCTGCATTTCAGAGGCAGAATTTAGCAAATTTGCACCCACAAAATATTTCATGGAACGCTCGAAATTCACAAAATATATCACATAGCAAAATTGCTGACTTCATCAGAACTTCACCAGTGAAATTATTTATTTATTTATTTATTTTAAATAAAAATAAAAATTAAACTTTGGCACATATCTATATGACTGACACTTGCTGTTCTGTCAACTCAGAATCTGAATGCTGTAAAATACTTGTTCTATGAATACTACAAAACTATGTGTGCTGAGACAAGGAACCCAAACCTTCATAACAGACACCATGAAAGTAAGTGTCATTACAAAATACAGTCACAGTTTTTGAAAATTAGGATTAAGAGACATTCATTTATGGTACTCAAGCACTATTTGGATTGGGGGGGTCCTAATATTGGATCGCATGTGGGTGAATCCACAGGAAGATATCTCATGTCTTCAGAACCTATGCACAAATATGTGGAGTGCCTATGCATCACGTATCCACAGCACGTAGCCACTTCGCACCCATTGAGCCCCCTACATGGGATGCAAGAAATAGGGTGCATAGCCCCTATGCACCCAATTCCTCAGCTGCATGGACAGCAACACACTGGGGAGCGGGTGGAGACTTGCCAGCACTACATGCCATGCACAAAGGTGCATAGTGCTGTACACAGGGCAGCACATACCAGAGTAGGTTATGGCAGCTGAAACCCTGCCATAACTTACCCCTAAGGACATGGCCCACTGGTTGTGGTGAAACAAGGAATCTGACCCCTGTGATGCCCCAGCTCACTAGGCTGCTGGTGAGGGCTGGGGTTGCTGAAGGGGCAACTGCCCAGACACTGTAGAGCCTAGTCCTGTATCAGCAGTGCCACTCTATGACCACCCCCTCATAATGGGTCAGCCTGACCCTGTAGTGCCAGGCATATCCCTTCACACACATGTATTCCCAGATGCCATTGCAAAATGCATGTCCACCCCACCTGCATACCCAGTGGTGCCTGGAATGGCCACGCAACCCCAACCCTGGTATTAACTTTGGTTTACAGTGCCCACCTCCACCCCCTTCAGCACTGACAACACCCACCCTTATGGTCCCAGTACCTTCCTGACAGTGCCGCAGCTCAGGACAGCCAGTAGCACAGCTTTTCACACACCTCCTTGGCTGCTGGCAGTCTGAGTGATGCTGGGAGCATGCCCCTATGTATAGGTATTGCAGTCCCAGCATCACTTGGATGGCCGGTGGCTGTGGAGGTTTGTGGAGGGCTGTGCCACTGGCTGCCCTGAGCCACAGCACTGATGGGACAGTATGGGGCCTGGGAGTGCTGCTGTCATTGCTATGGACATGGGGAAGTGGGTTCACTGGCCACCAATTGGGGTGGGTGCTCCATCATCGGGGGTCAAGGGGGATTGGGAAGTGCAGTATCAGGCTGGGCATGCATGATGGGGTTCTTTAGGGGATGGGGAAGATTGCTTCAAGTTGGGACACCATTTTGTATGTGTGTGTGTGTGGTTGCCCTGCATCTGGAAGGGGCTCAGTTGTGTGTGTGGGGTACAGCCACAATGGGGATGGAGCACAACTGTGTTGGGGTACTGCTATGATGGGGATGGGGCATCACTGGGGGAAGTTGACATGTGCACCACTGTTCAGGGAGGGGCTGCCATGGGTGGGCTGGAGGCATGCCTCTTTGCAATGTGGCATGGGCACTGCCAGTAGGGGGTGGCTGCTCTGGCACTGAGGGGATGGGGTGGATATTTGATAGGTGCAATGCTTGCATGGTGCTGGGGCTGCCCTGTGTTGGGGTGTGATTTGGTGTTGCAGCTGGTTGCTGTTGTGCACCAGGAGCTCAGCTACAGGGTCCTTTGCCTTGCGAGGCATGGCTGCATGGTTCTGGGTGTCTGCAGGTGCTATTCACACACCCAGACACATGCCTCACTGTGCAAGTGATCCACTTCTGGCCCGGGATGGGCATCCAATCGGATGCCCACATGGGATCACAGTTCTGCATCTGGCAACTCTGTGGAGTCCTGCACACTAGGGGGGAGAGGGCAGAGCTGTGGACAGGTGGCTGCCAGTTGTGAATACCAGCCTGTGCACACCTGTCTGTGGGTGCAGAGTTATGCAGGAGGGGTATGAGCCTCCGGCATGTATTTCCTGCCCATTCAAGCATAGGCCCACTTGTGAGTAACAGACAGTTTTTTCCCTTGTAGTGAAGTACAGTGTGCAATGTTGCAGGGGAGGAGGGATAATGTAACATCCCACTTGGGGACTGTTCTGGTGGCAATGTATCAAATACTGTATGACTAAGACTTAGTACTCAGTCAACTCACAAATACAAATTTGTAAAGTAATGATATATAGGAGTTTTCATGGAAAATCTTAAATATTGATAGCACGAACAAGGAACACCTATGCGAAGTATATCTCATACAGCAGTAGCCACCATACCTCTCAACCTCTCAGCATTACAAATAATAGCACTAGCCTTCAAAAATCATAGCAAAGGGACAGAATGTGTAGCACTTTCTTATTTTAAACAATATTATGTCTACAGATAGTGAGCCCCATATAGTTAGTGATAAGGAATGTTTCTATCAACTTAACTCAATGATTTAATAATTTGTGTGTCCAGAAATACTTCTAACATTATGAGGAACATCGGTAAACTTGTGACGAGCAAGGGTAAATATGAGTGTGAAAATCATAGTGTTATGCAGAATTCATAGCAGTTGAGAGGTATGGTAGCCGCAGACATGGTCAGATATTTCCAGATATCTCACAAAATTTCAAAAGAGTTTCTCTCTGCTGCTCCTACTGTTGAAATGCACAAAGCAGGAGATTTCTCTAGAAATATCACAGAAATTTTGGGAAATATCTGACCATGTCTTTGACTGTGACTATACTAGTAATATATGTTACTACAATGGTAAAGAAATACATTACTTTGAAGTACAAGACATTACTATGAAGTACAATGTTAAATTTCATCAGTTAACAAAAAACAAGAAGATGCAGTTGTGTCTGTATTGATCTGCATCATTAATATTAAATTGCGAAGATCCATCCATAAGCATCTCTATATAATATATGTGTTTTTAGTAGCATAGTGGCTTGCTAATGCCATGCTGTCTGCTGCCAATACAAGATACTTGACTACACAGTATTATATGACACTTGCCTTATCACATCTCATTGATGCTTTCTTTCTCACTGCAGTTCATCTGGACTTCCCTGCCACTCCCAAGGGAAGAGCACAGCTGGAGCCAGTCCTGGAGGAACTGGTGGAGGAGGATCTGCGTGTCCCTGACAATGATCTCATCATCACTGAGGAAGATGGTATGTAACAATTATATAATTGCACCTCATACCATTACTTGCACGTGTGATATCATTATATGTACAGTACAGTGGCAATGTCTGTTACACTTATGAGACTGCATGGCAGAGTTTTAAATATAACATAACATTAACATGAAGGGAAGCAGTACTACAACACAAATTACTTCATTAGAAGCCCTTATAGCCATAGGAAATACAGTAAGTACACATACAGTATTCATACAGACAATACATCAGAATAATGGTTCTTCTTTTAGGAAAATGGACTTTGAAGTGTATATTTCATGTATTTTTTTTTGTAAAAGTAATAATAATAATAATTTTAATAATAATTTTATTTTTAAAGTGCCTTTCAAATTTTCAAAGCGCTGTACAAAACATATAGTAAAAAGAAAACCAAACATTATAATACAATATAAAACATTCATAAAACCACAGTTTCATCAACAATTCATACAAAATACTATAAAAAGGAAATTTGGTACAAATGAGTTTTTAAACCACTCTTAAATTCCCCCATGGAGGTGCACTGCCATAACCGATGGGGTAGAGAATTCCAGAGAGTGGGAGCGGCATAGGAAAAAGCTCTACAGCCAGATGAATTTAGACTCACTCTCAGAATCTCTAGCAACCCCTCATCGGCCGAGCGGAGTGATCGGCCAGGGCGGTAAGACACTAGAAGATATTTCAGATAAGCTGGACCCTGGTCATCTAGGGCTTTAAAAGTCAGTAAACAGACTTTAAAGGTGATCCGCCACTGAACAGGGAGCCAGTGGAGTTCGCACAGCACCGGGGTAATATGACAGGACCTACTGGTCCCCATCAAAACCCAGCCACTGTGTTCTGCACTAGCTGAAGGTGACGGATTTCAACCCCAGAAAGCCCAAATACAGGAGTTGCAGTAGTCAGCAGGCGAGGAGGACGGCAGTGGACCAACATAGGTAGCATGTCACAGAACAAGGTGTTTCACTCTAGCGATATTCCTGAGGTGGTAAAAGGAAGTCTTGATGACTGCTGACACCTGCGAATGCAGTGTCAGCCTGTCATCCAAGATAACCCCTAGGTTATGCACCTGTTCAGAGGTCAGAAGGGACACACCCCCAAGAAAGGGGTACATCATGTGACTGGGCAATGCACTATGATATCTGAATCTGGAACGTATTATTGTGACAACTACGCTTCTGAGACACCCTGTTATATTAAAAACAGTACCTACAATTCTAGAAGTCTGCAAATGTCAGTGGGTAACAATGATGTCCAAATGTATCATACTATAGAATCTGTTTTGTAACTGTACAAGAATACATAAGTAAATGATGTAGATAATAGTATTGCAGTACTGTGGGGAACAATATGGTGCACTATGTAATATAATAGAACCGTAACTTGAATGTGAACAATATAAAAAGTACATGTTATCATGTTATTAAAGTCTGTCTTTATGTATTCACGTATGACAGATGATGATGCAGATAGTGAAGGCAACAGTGGTGGCACACAGCAGCCACAGAGGGAGGTCAAATACCATCAACTGCTCCCTCCGTTAGTCAGGACACAGCACCACTGGGTGCTGGTGGCTCCTCCAAGCCTCAAGAAGAAGATGAGCCCAGACTGGTCCATCCAGTAAAGCTGGCATTGCTGCAAGATGTTTGTCTCACACATGTAATTGTAGGTTCAGCATAATTTAATCACAGCTTCATATGTACTCCTTGTTTTTCTTGCAATTTTTGTTTGTTTCTTGCTTTTTTCTTATTTTACTTGTGGTTGGGAGCAATCAATATCAGCTATCCATCCAGAGAAGATGGTGTATAATGACACACAGTATATTTCACATAAATTGTATATTACCATGCATATTTTCAAAGTTGTTTTTCACTGTAGTACTGATTTAGTTGCCTCAAAACAACTGTTTGTAATTGTGGTAGTGTGAGACCACAATAACAAACTTCAAAGTACCATATAAAAATAATGAAAGTACACTGCTGATAGGCAATGTGTGTATATGTGTGTGTGTGGGGGGGTGCCTTGTTGTATATCATTAACTGCACATTATTTTATATTCCTTGAAAAAACTTTGTTAATGCACTAGTTAGGGCTGAAGTGACAAAAGTAGGAAAATGTGGTGTTAGGGTTTTCAACCCTAACACTCCACCTCACCCTGCAGGTGGCAACAGGCATGGGGTGTGCCTTGGGGTTGTCAACTCTAATGCTCACTCCAGTCTCACATACTGCAACCATCTCAGTGTACTTATGCCAACCCAGCCCAAGGGGGGCAAGCCCTGGGGAAAGACAATCAGCAAGACCCAGTAGATGTTGGGAGGGGACAGGACTGTGGCACCCTCCAGAACGTGGGCCATCAGAGAGGGAGAAAACAGAATAGAAAAAAATAAGTGGAGAAAGGATTATTATTTTTTCACCAAACCAGCAAAAGGCACATATGATCAACCACCCTCCTCTGATGTTCTTTGACAATGCCGTGAGCTTCTCTAGTCTCTTTTTCGGCTGCCACCCCTCTATCCTCTCACCCTTCCTCCCTGATTTCTTCTAGGTTTCTGAAATGATTCCTTGTATGTGTTATTCATGTATCCTATTTACTGTGATGCTGTACCTGAACTGATGGATATGGTTGCATGCTCTCTTTAATGTTGTATGCCCTTGTTTAACATGTATGTACTCTCCTGACGTGGAACTTTTGTAAAAGAGCCTTGGCTCAAAGGTAATTGTAATCCTAGATCTAAATAAACAATTAAAAAAAAATCCCATTCTTGGTTCAGTTGCTCTGCTGTGTGATCCAAATTAAATTAGCATACTTTTAGAACTTAAAAGGTACAACTTTGAGCACTGTTGCTTACTAATCATGGGCGAGTGCCATGAATGAAGGAAATAAAAATATGACATTTCAACTATGCAGAACTCTTTCTAACGCACACAGAAGTACTTTTACATCTGCAAAAGACAAGGTTTAGAATGCACACGACGATGATGTAGATCAGCCTGCTTTTTATATAGACCAAAGTGCTAACTTGCCATATTAAATGTGATTATACAATAATGTATCACATGGACATATTTCCTAAATGTTTCTAATTTCATATTTTTTCTTTCCACAGATCCACACGTTTGCTGCTAAAGAATGGTTGCTGTTAAGCAAGGTAAATTATACTTTCATTGAATTGTGGTTGTACTGCTTTCTATTGTTAAGTAGTTGTAAATGTGTACCCTAGATTATTGGTACACAGGTGTCAACAATAAACAAAATGGTTTGAAGAACCCTTCAGACTTTTACAGCTTTTTTCTTTTGTAGTCTAAGTAACCTAATGTAGTTTTTATGTTTGCTTATGTGCATGCGCAAGAAACATTATGCGGCAGCTTAGGAGAGAAGTGGGTTGTGGAGGTGCAGCACTGTGGCAGCCAACGGTGGCACTGCATTTGGGGGATTAGCACTGGTGGACCAATTCAGGCACACTGTGCTGATGACATTGGTTTCTGAAAGTGCCACCAAGCTGAAATGATTTCACCGCTGCAGTGAGGGGCACCTCATCATTGCAGCGTCAGCCATTCTGATGCAATGAGGGAGCAATCCGTCATTGCAGGGCGGTACCTTGCCTAGTGTAACATTTTTTATAAACATGGCACTGGCTTGCTGCTGCCTCACAGCCCCAGCGAAAGCTGATGGCGGTGGCCATGTGTCGAATTTGTTAATTTGCCAATGGGGAGCCACTCACCATCAGCATAATGTAACCCTCCCCCATTTGTTAAAAGTGCCGAGGGGTGCCCAATCCCCTTTTGACATCATGCCCCCCAAACAGTCATTCTTTGCTGAAGGAGGGCCCAATCCCCATCAGCGTAAGTCCCCCACCCCAAAAAAGGCAGGTGGCACACTGGGAGCCCACCCAAGTGTGCAGAAAGCAAGCCTGAAAAAAAAAAACCTTCCAGCGACATCTTTTTGTTTTTTTTTTCTCCCTGAAAGAAAGGAAATGGTCCCATGCTGGTCGTCATCCCCTCCACAACCCACACCCACCCACTGCACACCTACCTCCCCCACACACCCCTCACCCCATACTTACCTCCAGAGCCTGGGGCGATGATCTTCGTTGGACCGGAACACTTCTGCACTCTTCAAAACCGACCGTGAACTGAAGAAATGCCAGTAAGTTGTATAATGGCATAAATAGTTTTTTTTTCCAACTTTGGTGGATATCTCAGGCATTTTTGAGAATTGTGGCACTGAATTTTAAACATGGGGTTATTGGGACCCTTCCTCATAAACTCAGCCACTGTCATGGCATTATTCAGTCCCAAAAGGTGATTTCACGGTGACTGCGTGGAATCACCTTTCGGGACTGATTAATGAAATGACAGTACCAGTGTTCATGAGCTGGGCTCTCAAAAAGCCTATGTTGCAAATTTGGTGAAAAAAATCCAAACAAGTACTGTTTGATGAGTGTGCGTTGCTCAGTTTCCACACACGCTCATAACTTCACGAATTTGTAATATTTTCACTCCAGATTTTCAACACTGCCATTTTTCCACACCTCCTTATGAACAGTATAGCTGCTATTTTTACATCCTGGCTGAAATGTGTTTTCATGCTTCTGGTGCAGAATAGCGTGGTTGCTGCGGGAAGTCAGTGTTTGGGACAGAGTAAAAAAAAATCACAGTGACACTGTTCATGAGCAGAGGTGCTAAAATGCCTGTGTTGAAATTTTAGTGACAGAAGTCCATGAAATGACTGTGTTATGAACGTACGTTGTGCAGTTTTCACGCACCCTCGTAATTTCACGCATTTGTAATATTTTCACTCCAGATTTTCAACACTGGCATTTTCTCACACCTCCTTATGAACAGTACAGCTGTCATTTTTCATATCCTACCCAAAATATGCATTTACACATCTGGCGCAGATTAGTGTGGTCGTCCTGTGTGAAATCAATGTTTGGGACAGATTAGGAAAATCATAGTGACACTGTTCATGAGCAGAGGTCACAAAATGTCTATGTTAAAAATTTGGTGAAAAAATTCCACTAAATGACTGTGTTACACACGTGTGTTTTGCAGTTTCCATGTAAGCCCTGAAGTTTGAGTATTTTTAATATTTTCACTACAGATTTTCATCATTGCAATCTCTTCACACCTCCCTTTGAATGGTACAGCTGTCATTCTTCACATCCTGCCTGATCTGTGTTTTCATACATCTGGCACAGAATGGCATGGTCGATGTGGGACCTCAAAGTTTGGAACACATTAACAAAATCACAGTGCCACTGTTCATGAGAAGAGGTCCCAAATGCTTCCATGAGGTGGAGGTCACAAAAAGGCCATGCTGAAAATTTCTAGTGCAAATACAGTACCAACAAACACCCGGGCGTTAGGGTTTCTAACTATAATGTCCTACCCTGTACAGACTGACAGGCATCAGGGGGTGTGCCTTTGGATTGTTGACTCTAATGTTCATGCCATTCCACCCCCACCCCACCACCCTGCAGCCAGTGACAGGCATCGAGGTGTGCCTTGGACTCTTTGGCCCCAGAGTTCACTCCATTCTCCTGTATTGCACCCATTTCAACGTATGTCCTTATGGAATGGGGTGACTGTGAAATTGAACACCCCAAGGCACACCTCAACATGTGTTGGTGTTTGCAAGATAGGGTGAAGTGAAATGGCATGAATGTTGTGGGCGACGACTCAAACGCGCGTACCCCAATGCCTGTCTGTCTCTGCAGGGTGGAAGTGGGGTTGGAATAGAGTTCAATATTTCACTGCCATTCCTATTCTGCATCTCTCTAACTCCTGCACTTACAATGCTAATACCAGCAAGCAAACATTCAACATTGACAAATGCTTGTTTAGCTTCACAATTGTTGAATGCAACAGCGCAGCCAATCACTTCTTATGTGTAACTGGTTACTAATGTTAATGTTCAGATGTCTCATACCACATGCTATTTGAAATATATAAGGACTGTCGACACAGTACATGCTACAGTAAATGTTGCATGTTGTCTATGTACAAGTTTACAGATGTAACAATGAGGCAATTCTGATACAGCACTGAGAAGCACAACTGCTCAGCACCTAACAACCCCACCTTACCAAAAGAAATTGGACACTATCAAGTCACAGTATTTTACACAGTTCGTTGTGTCTCGTGTGCAGACTTACATATTACATTAATTTTTTTGTTGCTGTTTTTATGTTACTGTTTCATATGGTAAATATGTGTTCCAGGGCAAAAAACAAGATTCTTTGGATGTTGATGTTTGGTACAAGGAAACTGTATTTATCTGCTTGTGTATGTCACAGCACGTGACAGCAGCAACAGTGCTTATGGTATACCATGGTCGATTGGATTCTGTACCCTCACCCAACCCACCTTGCATCCTCACTTTTATAGCATTAAAGATTCTATAGTGATTCTAGCCATTCACACTAATAAGTATTGAATCTCTCTATTATTGTGTATCTGCCTGTTCCTATGGTAGACCAGTGCTTGTTGCTTTTAGTGTGTCGAACTGTATTACTTGCATAACATGAAACAGCACTGGTGATGGTATCCTCCACTTAAGGAAACAATGTTTACACACTGCATCCTTTGTAAATGGCACCATTCAGTAATTATTCTGTTTTGCAGCACGTGCTCTAATACATAAGCAATCTATATGTTCTTCCCATAACTGGCTATAGCTGCATTTAAAATATGCCTAATGGTTGTAACTATATAAAATAGCACATGCCTTTAATAATACTGCTTCTATTCACAACTCAATGCATATATCCACAGGAAGTAATGGCAGTTACAACAAAAGAACAACAGTGTATTTGTTGTACTTATTTCCTTCCTTTTCTTCTCTGCTTTAGAACATTAAACAGCAACCACCTTCTGCAGCGAGCAGGAAATTCACAAAATGATGCAGGAAGTGCAATCATTTGATAAGTTCCTCATGGCAGTCCATGGCACACAAAATGAAATACTCAGCAGTGTGCACTGCTACGAGGGACTCAGGTGCCAAACAAATAAGGGGGGGAGAGGGGAAACAGACTGGAGAGGAGGTTTCAGGAGGAGCAGAGGGAGGATGGAAGTATAAGGAACCTGGGTGGGGTTCGACAAAGGGGATCAGGTATAAGGGGTGGGGGTGGTGTTAGTAAATGCCAGGAGCTTGGGAAACAAGTTGCCAGAGTTCCAGGCCATGCTGTTCGAGGAGGGGTGGATGTGGTGGCAGTCATGGAAACGTAGCAACAAAAACCATGACTGGGACCTAAACGTGTGGGGGTACACTATGCTTAGGAAGGATAGAAAGGATGGCAGAGGGGGTGGAGTGGCTATGTTCATTAGAGATGACATAGAAATTGCTAGGCTAGAAGAGGCAGAGGGGAACATGGAAGCCTTATGGGTCACCTTATGAACCCCGGCAGGAGGTAAGGTCAAGCTGGGTGTAGTATATAGGCCCCCCGGGATGGGTGATGTTCTGGAGAATGGTTTGCTGGACAACATCATTGCCCAGTGTGGACCAAATAGGGAAGGTAGTAGTGGTGATGGGGGACCTTAATATGCCAGGTACAAACTGGGGAACCATGTCCTCTAAGGTGGCCTAGGAGCAGAGGCTGCTGGATGACTTCCAGGATGTGTTCTTAATACAGCATGTGATGGAGCCCACATGGGAGGGGCATGTCCTGGATGTGGTTCTGGCAGATGGGGATCTGGTAAGGGACCTGGTTGCAGAGGATCCTGACTGGGAGCGACCACAACACTGTCTGGTTTCAAATAAGCATGGGGGAAGAGGGGAGAGATCTAGGACACTGGAAGTGGACTTAAGGGGGGCAGACTTTGTGGGCATGGGAAATATTCTCAGGGATCACTTGATGGGGATTACATCAATGACAAATGTGGAAAAGAGATGGGAGGTCATAAAACAGGAACTTCATGAAGCAGTCAGGACCTGTGCTAAGGTGAAACATAAGGGAGCAAGGTCACATAAACCATGCTGGTGGTCCAGTGATGTTCAGGTAGTGGTCAGAGAAAAGAAGGCTGCCTATAAAAAATATAAAACAACAAGAGGGGATAGGGGAAAGGAAATGTACCATCTTGCCTCTAGAAAAGTCACCTGGATGTTGCGGGGGGGGCAAAGTCCAGTAAAGAGCAGCAGCTGGCACAAGGGATATGGGGAGGGGAAAAGGTGTTCTTCTGGTACATTGGGGAGTAGAGAAAAATTAAGGGCCATCTTGGCAGATTGAGATCAGAAGGAGGGTGGGTGGAAGAGACGAGGGACCAGGCAGAGGTATTAAACAAGTACTTCACCTCTGTGTTTACTAGGAAGGGGGATGGGATATCTACAAAGCAAGGCATGATGGGGACAGAAGCGGTAGTGAATGGGATCAGGGGAGTAACAGAAATGGAGCAAGAGGGAGGAACAGGTACCCCAGGGGTGTCACATCAGGATAAGGCTAAAAAGGCCAGTAAGGTGGAGGGGACAGATGATGCTATCTCTACCAAAAGGGTGTGGTTAGCCCTTAAGGCCCTAAAGAAAGATAAATCTCCTGGGCTGGATGGCATTCATCTGAGAGTACTATGGAAATTGGCGGACATACTGACTGCACCCCTGGTGAAGCTCTTCAACAGGTCGCTTGAGACAGGGAGGGTACCTAGGGATTGGTGAGAGGCACATGTGGTGCCAATCCATAAAGGGGGGTCGAGGGAAGTACCAGGTAACTATAGACCCATCAGTTTGACCTCAATGGTGGGAAAATTAATGGAGAGTATACTAAAGGAATGATTAGGGGTGTACTTGGAGGAGGTGGGAGGTCTGGATAGTCGGGAACATGGGTTTGTGCCAGGTAGATCATGTCAAACCAATCTTGTGGGGTTCTATGAATGGGTAACATCAGAACTGGGTAGGGGAAAGCCTATGGATATATTATTCTTGGACTTCAGCAAGGTGTGTGACTCTGTCCCCCACAATGGTCTGGTGGAGAAACTGACAGGGTTGGGAGTAGGCCCTTTGATGGTCAGATGGATTGAAAACTGGCTAGCTGGACTCACTCAGAGAGTAGTGGTCGGTGGGGAGCTCTTGAACCCTAGAGAGGTTGGTAGTGGGGTACCGCAGGCCTTGGTCCTGGGTCTGATCCTGTTTAATGCATATACTCAGACATTAGGGAGGGTATAGGGTGTGAAATGAGTCTCTTAGCTGAGGACTCCAAGATGGGAGCAGTAGTTGAGGGGGAAGAGGGGAGGTTGGCCCTGCAAGGGGACCTGGACACCCTGGAAAGCTGGGCTCACACATGTAAATTAAATTTCAATATCATCAAGTGCAAGGTGTTGCATCTTGGATGGGGAAACCCTAAACACAGGTACACTCTGGGAGGGGAGGCGCTGGAGGCCTCAACAGGGAAAAAAGACCTAGGGATCATGGTGGATGCATGTATGAATAACTCTGAGCAGTGCAGGAGAGTGGCTAGCAAGGCAAACAGGATGTTGGGATGCATCGTAAGGGGGATCACCTCTAGGAGCAAGGAAGTGATTCTGCCGCTGTACAATGGACTGGTTAGACCACACCTTGAGTACTGTGTACAGTACTGGAGACCACACTTGAAGAGGGACATACAGCTCCTGGAGAGGGTACAGAGGAGGGCAACTAAGATGATCACGAGGACTAGGGATTTGACGTGATGAGGACAAACTTGAGGAGCTCTGCCTGTTTTCATTGGAGAGAGAGGAGACGGGGACATGATTCAGGTCTTCAAGTACCTCAAGGGAATAAATAGGGTAAACATGGAGGATCTTTAGACTAAAGCAGGGAGGTATCACCAGAGGCATGGTTTGAAGTTGGAAGGTGAGACGGGTGAGGGGAAAGAGGAGGAGGTTTTTCACTGAGAGGGTGGTGGATCCTTGGAATGCACTGCCTGGTGAGCTGGTTCAAGAGATCCATAATGGAGGCTTCCAAGACGGGGACAGACACAGAAAGCAGATGTATCAGATGATGGTCTGACTCAGGGGGGTGGGGATAGATGATAGGGGTTTCTGGAACACAAGGGGGGAGGCCTTGGTACCCAACTAGGGATCTGAGATTTGAGCAGACTCAGTAGACTGTAAGGCCTAATCTGCTGGCAATTAGTATATGAAGCTCTGTGTGCTCTCAACAGCAGCAACATGGTCCTTAATTGCAACATTGCTGAGTTAAAACAAAGTTTTGATGACCACGTTGCTGTTGCTGAGAACATACAGGGCCTGCTGCATCAGGTGGTGAAGGAACTGTGGACAGACCATCTACTGCAGCAGTGGAAAGTCAAGTCCTTTAATGTTTGTGTCAACATTCATCATCCGCAACACTCTATAATTTTGCAGAACCCCCTCCACAGTTCAAAGAAGAAGAGGAGTGGGTCTGAAACATCAGTTCCTCCTATCCCTTCTGGACAATGCTTCGCAACAGCTTCCATATGCGATGACCCACTAGGAAGCCAGTCACCCCCCATCACTATGGCACAGAGAGGGTGCCTCATCATCATCAGAAAGCACAGCCAGTAACAGCTGCTTGTTATTTTTTTATTTGGTTTACATTTATTTATTTAAAAGTTGGTGACCGGGAGGGGCACACTGAGCCGAGGCTCATTTCTAGGTGCAACCCAGGGGAGAAGGGATATGAGGAGTGGACATTAGAACATCAATAAAACAAAAAATATTTTTTTTATTTGTACCTTTAACAGAATTTTTTGGGGGGGGTTACAGACAAGAAAGAAATTATTTTTATTGATGTGCCGTATTGTATGATTTATTTAAAATAAATTATATGAAAGATTTTTTTGTATTCAACTTTACTGTTTTGTGTCTTTATTTGTAGTGAAGATTACATGGTAAGTGAGGATTCCATCTGTCTGTAGAAGCACAAGCTCCTCCAGGCACTGTGCATAACCCATAAGATTGATGTGGTTGTGTGACTTCACATGAAGATGCATATCAGCATGTACAGAAATGTAAAGTGACTGTGTCACCACACACATATCAGTGGGTTCATGTAGCTCTACATGTACAAGAACATCCCTGTTATGCGGGTGACACATGGACTGTCGAGGTTGGAAGTGTGTAGTTCTGTGCAAGTACACATTCAGATGTGCATGTATCTCTGTGTCACAGTTCCATTTGCATGTGACAGCACAGGGCAATCTTTCCCGTGTGGTACTATGCACATACAAATCATGTAGTTAAGTCCTAACTTTGATGTGTATCATCATTTATAACTGAAAATGTCAATGGACCAAGAAGGTGTACTTATTTTTTTTTTTTACCACTCTTGGTTTGTGAATAGGCATGCTGTTTTGTCACTCTTGAGACAAATCAGTAGTCAATATGGCTGCTCACAAAATAAAATTGTAACAAAGCCCACTTAGTCTGTTATCTTGTTTCATGAGCAGACCTTCTTGTTTCACAAGAGTTGTATGAGCTCACAACACAAGATGACTGCTCATGAAAAAAAAAAGTGTGAAAAGGGTTAAGTCCAACATCTTGTTTCATGATCAGACTTTTTTGTTTCATGATAGTTTTGTGAGCTCATGAAACAAGATGCCTGGTTATGAAACAAGATTCTGGGAAAAAATAAGTCCAACATCTTGTTTTTTTAGGCAACCTTCTTGTTTCACAAGAATTTTGTGAGCTCATGAAACAAGATGCCTGCTCACGAAACAAGATTGTGAAAAAAAAATAAGTACAACATCTTGTTTCATGAGCCAACCTTCTTGTTTTGTGAGAGTTTCATGAGCTCACAAAACAAGATGTCTGCTCATGAAACAAGGTTAGAGAAAAAATAAGTCCTACATCTTGTTTTGTGAGCCAAAATTCTTGTTTCATATGGCCCTGCTCCTCTTTTGTGAGCCTCACAAAACAAAAAAATCTGCACACGAAACAAGCCTCCCTTAAGATTTTAGGGATGTTCCAAAAACATATTTCTGGATCATGTTTCAACAAACTAAGTCCAGAATCAAGCCAAACAACTCCCATTTAGCTAGATTCATGTATATGTGTCTCTCCAGGGCCATCATTTTTATGAGTTTTCAATAACAATGTTTTGAGGAAAAATGGAAATAAGATGACTGCCATATGAAACAAGAACTTTTTCTCACAAAACAGGAATTCTACCTCATGAAACACAAATGTTCCTTCTCAAGCAGGAATTCTTGTTTCATATCTAACATCTATCGAAAGACCCTACTGAGCATGCTCAGAACAGAAATTTAAAATCCTCATAACTCGAAAATGGATTAATATTTTTTCATCAAACCAATGAAAGGCACCACTCTAAGGCAATTCTCTTCTACCCTGAACATTCCAGAAGAAAATGCCACACTGTCTGGGCTGCAGGTGAGAGCAAAAAACAACAACATACAGTATAACAGTTAAGCTCCAAACCACTAAAGGGTACCTAAACAAGCAGTTTTTTTTAAATTGCATACTCCAAAATCTGGCTTCATAGCAAGGTAAAGTAAAGGCTGCTGTTTACAATTATGCTAAAACTGCATTTATATAAATAACATAAATGCAGTTTCATAGCTTTTGAAAAATGTAAACATCAGCCTTTCACTTTCAAAAAACAGCCTTGTTTTCTCCCCAAGATGTCTGCCAAGTGTATTAAGTGATGAGTCATGATGACATAATCAGAGCCAGAGAAAGAGATCCACATATATTTCTATAGTGCTAACTAGTTCTTCTTTCTCTCTTTATTTTGAATTGTTGTACCAGAATGATCAACACCATATATTACCTCATGGATTATTTTGATCAGTACACATGTTAGGCTATGATTTTGTTCATTTTGTTTACTTTAACTTGCTGAAAATGTTTTGCAGTCCAGCTGACTTTTTCTTTTGGCAAACTGCATTACAGTACAACATTTCAAATACCTGATGATCTAGTGGTTATATGACGCACTGAATTTTGTTTTTTGTTAACCAGGAGAGAGACACTAAGCTGAAAGCTTGTTTACAGGTGTGACCTGGGAGCACAAGGAAGTTTAGTGACTAGTTTAGGGTCACACAGCAAAGTACTGGTCTTGTTCAGTTCCAAAGCTCATGGTCTCTTGTTAATCCACAAATAAGGCTTTCTTTTTCTATGTGAACACCCTGCACCTAGCCTGCCTTCTGTTGAACACCCCACCATCCATACCCTGTCCTTAGTACTGCCTGGGGCCACATATGAGCTTGCGGTCTCATGAAGAGAATTATCACACCTCAGATTGTAATTTTGTAACTCAGAGAGTTGTGCACACATATACTGATATGCATCATCGGCTAGCACTGTTAAAAAATGCCTCCCAAATCACTCTCCAGTTCACATTCTCAATGTTTGACTTTTGCTCCCACAGTAAACATTGAGTGGATCATCCCCCTTCTGCACAGTGAAGGTAGTATGTACAGTTCCCTGTTGTGTTTTTTTCCCACCTCATTAACCAACAACTAGGTCTTCCTGGAGGGCCAAGCAATAAGCATCATGACCCACCAGAAAAACTGCTGTTCATGCCCTCATAAGGGCTGCACTTACAATGGATAACAATATTATTAGCAGGAGAGGCATATCAATACCTTGAGAGAATCCACCTGACTTCCAGTGTCAGTCTACTCCTTTACCTGTGCTCTGCAGAACCCCTTAGGACAGTTCCCAGCAATTCTTCTCCAGTACTTTTCTGTGCTCTACTCCACAATGTGAGTTGGCTGGCTACCACCCTTCCAAATCTTGAATGAGCTATACACAACTCCCTCAATACTGTCCTAACAAACGTCAACATCCCCCCCACTCAAGGGTAATCTTCCAACACTGAAATCAAGTAACAGATTCAGTGCAGTCCTGCCACTCTGAGTATTTGTCATCACTGGCTACTCTCATCCACAGTCAGGTAGTGATCACGATGCTGGCAGCCCCACATTTCAGATCTAACAGTGATCTGCTCAGCATAGTCCTTCATGTCTTCAACTAACCTGAATATAGCTGTACCCTGCTGGAATGGCCTCTTCAGTCTGTCTCTGGAATTCATTCTTCTCACCTGCTCCCCACACCAAAAACTGGTGAGTTCGCTACCCTTCCATACCATGAATGTGGTTAGTGCAGTCTCCCATGTTATATTTACGTATTAATAATAAACATGATCTTCTAGTAAGTCAGGCTGATAGCATGGCACAAGTGGAAAAATAGGCTTTCCTACCCATATAAGATCTAAGCCACCTATGATCAAGCACTATTAAATGACGTGCATAATGATGTGCACACCCATCATTTAATAGTGCCTAATCAAAGGTAGCCTAGATCTTTTAAGGATTGGAAAGACCATCATTCCCCTTGTTCTCTGCTGGTATGAACCTGACTTACTGGAAAGATATGTTTATATTTGATATGTCAAAATAAAACGGAGATTGTACTACTTGCATTCATGATGCAGAATGGTGATGAGCTCACTAGCTTTCCGTGTGAGGAGGAGTAGTGAAGAATGAATACCAGAGGGGGACTGAGAAGGCCACTCATGCAAGGTACTGCTATATTCAGGGAAGGGGAAGACAGAAGGAGAGAAATATGAGCAGATTACTGTGAGAAACAAGATGTGGGGCTGCCAGCACCTTGATCACTACCTGACCCCGTTGTCCTGGCCAACATTCCCCTTCCCATACCCTCCGGGTCGCCCCTGAAAAAGGGATCTCTGGTCTCAGTGGGTTTACCTGGTTACCAAAATCTAAATAAATAAATAAAAGTAATTCATGCAATTGTTCAAGGCTGGACTGGATATTAATGTATGAAATGGCTGCCACTACATGTTTAGTCTCTTCTTTACCAGTCTAGTATTGCTTGTAAAGCACTTTGGAATACAATGTTTATGAAAGCCACTATATAAATGCTGACTCTTATTATTATTATTTCCCATGGAAAAAGAAGACAAGACAAGCATATATTTGAGTTTTGAGAAATTATGAACTCTAACATTGGATTGCACAAAAACTTTGCTACAAAATAGTGGTGGCTCTAGAGGGTGGTGAAGGGTGTGGCTGCAACCCTCCCCCCACACAGTAACGTACGTGATTGCTGCTGCTGCATTTCACCTTGTTGAAGAAGTCTGATTTCTTGATTGTATAAATGTTTACATTCAAACTATGGATTATGTTTGTGGGTTCTGTTAAAAACATACTAGAAAAAAATAGCAGAAAATATAAAGGTTCAATAAAAATGTTAAAAAGTGCATATTAAGCATGCACACCACCCCAGCACCCCCACTGTAGCATACTGGATCCACCATAACCACTAGACCACCAGGTTATTCAAGATTTGTACTGTACTGTGATTTGCCACAGAGAAAGTCGATTGGATTAAAACACATTTTCAGCATGTTAAAGTAAACAAAATGAACAGAACCATAGCCTAACATGTGCATTATACAAAATAATGCACATGGTTTTGACTATTTGTGTGAAACAATTCTATAAAAAGGGAAAAAAGTACTAGTTAGCACTACAGAGAGCCATATATCTCTCTGGCTTTGTCTCCAATTATGTCATCACATAACACATTTGGTGGCCATTTTAGGAAGCAGGTAAGACAATTTGTTTTTTTAAATTGGAAGGCTGATTTTCCAATTTTCAAATGCTCTGGAACCTCATTTAGGTCAATTATGTAAATGTAGTTTTAACATTAATAAATACAGCAGCCTTTCCTTCAGTCACCTACGGAGTCAGATTTTTGAATAGTTTGTTGTCAAAATGTTGTTTAGGTATCCTTTAAGTAATGCTACACCAAAGTTCATTTAATAAATATTATTCATATAAAGACAAACATTAAGTAAAAAAATATTTATATTCAAAGGTATAAATATCTGTATAAGGACAATATACTAAGTTAAATTAACACTCAAGGTCAAAATATTAGTAAATGGACAGAAGATTTTTATTCACAAGAATGAATCTATCCACATTTCCAAAATAGATGTATGTGCAAAATGCTGTGAACAAATCATTCACCATAATATTAATAATATAATATACCCAGTATTAAATACATGCAAATGAAAAGGTACCAACTGCCTGCTAGTTCTAACTAATGATAATAAATGCATGTGCCAGTATCAATTTATATTATTGGGTGAATGGCTATAATGCAATAAGAAGAAAAAGAACATTACACAAAACAGAATAGTCAAAAACAACATTATTGACAGACAGGATTATTGTTGCCAGGCTCAAAGGATGAACCAACATCCAGCATTATGTCAAAAATAGTTTAAGGTTAATTATTTCATTCAGTCCAAGAGGGACTAGACAGTCCATATTATAAATTCAATGAGATTCCAGTTTAAAAGTAGGTTTTTAGTAGGCATGGTTCTCCCTGGTTCCACCATGCTGCAGTGACATGGAACTTGCCGACCATCAGCACAGCGATGGCACAACACCGCCAATTGGTGTTGTGCCGTCATTGGGGGAACTGGTATTTTCTGTAGGGGGCTTTGCTCCCCACATCACCTATGTGGTGTCTGCCCCGCACCGTACATAAATTAATCAAATCCGAGTCGGAGTTGGTTCGGGAAGGGGGCAGACCCCCCGGAGGCAACAGTGTTGGGAACCCAGCAGACCATCACAGTGTACTGCTAAAAATGTTGCTGTGATGGTCTTCACTGTATTCCCATTGCTGTTGTGATGTGATACCATTCTCCCCCCTCCAACATATATGGCAGCTTACCTGACGGTTAAGCGATCCATCTGTGATGCTCTTGTTTTGGTAGGCTGTATTTTTATTAATTTAACTCATAAAAATGCTCAATGGCCATGGAATTAAAAACACTCCCAGTTCTGGATTTAGAGCAGCAGCCCCACGCATGCACGTTTTGTGATGTCAGGGCCAGAATGGCAAGGGGGCGTGCTCCATAGACTACTTTGGGAGCAATTTTCAGAAGCTTTTTTCAATACTTTTAAGTGCCAATTTTTAGAAAGGAATGCCACCACTCAACTAACAGACTTTGCTAGCTGAACGGTGGCATTCCTTTCTAAAAATTGGTACTTAAAAGTATTGAAAAAAGCTTCAGAAAATCTCTCCCATTGTAGTCTACAGAGCATGCCCCTGCGCTGTTCTGGTCCTGACATCACAAAACGTGCATGTGTGGGGGCACAGCTCCAAATATGGAATTGTGAGCATTTTTATTCCCAGGGCCAGAGAGCATTTTTGTGAGTTAAATTAATAAAAATACCGCCTACTAAAACAAGAACTTTACAGACGGATAGCTTAACCAGCAGGTAAGCTGCGTATATGTTTGGGGGGGGAGAGAACCATGCCTACTAAAAACCTGCTCGTTAAACAATTTATTACTGTGATCCACACCTCTTTTATGAGGGGGCACATAGTCCATTCCCATAAAATGAAGGTGTTGAGGGTCTGAATTATGAAACTTTTTAAAATGTTGTCCAACAGTCTTATCCTTATCCTTATGCCGATGTATTACTGACTATACATGTTCTTGTAATCTCTGTTTTATACTTGTATTTTATTAGTTTGCTCAAATAAAAGACAAGCATGTACATCCAGAATTTTGTACATAGAAAGAACATAAGCATAATGCAATGATAGGAGTTGATAAAATCCTAGATATTGTTACAGCATACGAGGGGTAGCACCATTTTATAGAACTAATAGAAATGCTATCAAAATGAGCTGGCACTGCCAAGAACGTGGAAGTTCCATAATTAGAGAACTACACAAAGTATTGTATCATTCAACACCTGACTGAATATCCTCTACTAATTACAGTAGGAGAAGAGACATATACAGCATGGCCCAGATATTCAAAGGGTTAGCGTAGGCAGCAGGTGCGCCATCGCCAGCCCACTGTCGCCCTGGGTGATATTCAAAGGGAAAAGTTCACGCCACAAATTCTGATGCGCTGGAGCACATCAGTAATGTATGCAGGCACAGGTGGAGGGTGTGCACATGCATACCTGCACAGCCGATATTCAGCCGGGATGTGCAGAGTCATGCATGCACAACCCTACCTGTGCCAGCACAAAGTTACGCCAAAAAAAAAAAGGAACAACTGATGGCCACCCACAGGTGAGCTGCTGCATTGCAGGGCGCAACACAGCAACTGCCACCTGTGGGTGGCCACCCAAGTTCCAGCTGCACCTGGTGGTACCCCCCCATGCCCCATCGTGGGCATCTGTATACAAAAAAAACATCGTCCAATATCCCTGGTGGTCCAGCAGACCGCTTTCTGCCCAATCACGGGCATTTGTAATGTAAAATAGACTTCCAATGTCCCTGGTGGTCCAGTGGACTGCTTTCTGCCCGATCATGGGCATTTGTGAAGGAAAAATAATCCCAATGTCCCTGGTGGTCTAGTGGTACCCCCCCACCAACCCACTGAGCCCCACAACCCTGCTCCCCCCTTGTCAGCCGGTGGACGGTAGCACCCCACCCGCCTGCCACACCACCGCCTGCCGACTGACACCTCGGTAGGGCTGTACACCCATTGGTTCACAGCATGAGCCAATGGGTGTGCAGCCCATATTGTACTACACATTCCAGATATGTGAATGATTAATTCAAATATCTGGAATGTGGAGTACGGTATGGGCTGCACGCCCATTGGCTCACACTGTGAAATTGAGGGAGTGGGTCAAAATAATAGATATTATAATGGGTATGGAAAAAAATCACCTTTTTTCTCAAGCAGCTGAATCAGGTATGCCAGAATAGATGGACAAGATGGTTTTTATATGAGGGAAAAGAAGAGTGGCAGACCTAGTGGAGATAAGAGACTGGAGACTATAAGACCAAAAAGAGAGGAAGAGTTTATTGGAACTAGCCCAGTGGGAGCGAAGGGATAACAGCAGATGGGGTAAAGGGAAAGTCTGATCTTGCTTAGGTGGGGTTTCTCATGATAAATCTGACTGATATATAAGACTGATAGGATGAATCTAAGTTATGTTAGTAATAACCTGGTAATTGTTATTATCTATGGTTGTTATAAAAAAGATGGGGGATTTTAAATCATTCAGTATCTTAATACTTATAGAGATATGAAGGGCTATTATTTTTTACTAACTGTTTGTCATTAATCTTATCTAAAAATGTGACAACTATGTAAAAGATAGTTGATTTTGGATGTATACAGAAAGATTGATATATCTCTACATCAGATCACTAATAAAGCGAGTATAAAAAAGAAAAAAGCTCCTAACCCAGACCAGATAAAAAGTAACAACAATAAACCCCATGTTGTAATTAAACAGCTTACACAGCCCTAATAGCAAAATATGCTAAAAACAGAGCAATACAGATTAGGAAATTGGAAATTAGCCAATTCTACTAGCAACACAATTGTAACACATGGTAGAAAAGAGTAACTTCAAACATAGTCCAAATATGCAACAAAAGGGCCAAACATAATCCTTGCTGTTCAGAATAATGTAACACTAAAGGTGGAGAAACCAAAATAATGTGCCGGAGTGGAAGTCAGCATCTCGGGAGCAGTGGTGGGAAGGCACCATTTTAAGTAGAAAAAGTGATACAGGCTGAGATACAAAACTGTCCCAGGCTTAGAAAACAGTTAACTTCATGGATAATAAATAAACATTGAAAGGACAGTAAAGCTCAGCAGTAATAATTAAGATGATAAATCAAAATAAATTCAGCTGGCCCTTCCCAAATCAAATCCTACTCCCAATCTCTCACCAGCCATAGTAGAAAACTGCAAGCATACCTCCTCAGGAATTCTGCTCAGAATTGGAATCAGTTCCTCATGCAGCAACTTCCTGGGGAATGCAGGCAACAGTTTTGCCTGCATCCTTTGGATCAGTATAGATACAGATTCTGCCTCCATATAGAATTTTTAGTCTGGCGGGTAGCATCAGAACATATTGGACTCCTAATGCTCTACACTGTTACCGAACACCATCAAATACCTTCCATCAGGACTGGATGGAGAAGCTGAGGTCCAGGAAAAAATGAATGGCTTTATCATGCCACTCCTTGACTTCGGCATGTCTGGCAGCATGTAACATCATATCCCATTTGACTTCATCAGCCAGAATGATCATCACAGTCCGAGGAGGGGGATAATCACCCAGGGCCCAATGGGGAGTAATTTGATAAGGTGCTTTAATGGTAAAGTCCCAGAAATGTAGATGGTCGATAAGCCATTGAGTAATGAGAGCTTTGAAATCCTCTTCTCTGGCATTCCCGGCATGCAAATATGAGTAGTGGAAGCCTGATTTTCTAAATGCTTGAGGTGCAGTCTGAGCACCGAATTTTCTTTAACCAGGCCTGCTGTTGTGGTAAGAGCTTTAGCTGCAGAGTTGGAAGAAGTCTTAACCTCAGCTTGGACCCCAATCACTGTAGTATCCAAGGTAGTAACTTTGCAGACCAGGGATTCTTGTAATCTCTTTTTTTCATCTTCAAATCATCCTTCCTACATAAAGAAATGGACAAGTACACCACCATATGTATATGACATACTGTATTTCATAGGACAATTAATAAAGTTCTTCATATTTTATTTCTTGGTTTCATCCTTTGAACTCACAACGCTTTTAACTGAGCGAGCATATTTACACATGATGCATCATTTGCAGTCATAAAAGCCACTTAGCAATCTTTTAAACCACTCTGGAAATTCAGGTCTTGGTCTCACATAGTGGCTATGTGTAATAATATCACCTTGATTTTTACTTGTACTACATGAAATTCTAGGCCTGTTGCCCACTGTGTTATCAAAAATACTGTCACCTTTGGCAATATTCCAGTGCTTTTTTTTTGAGGTTAATACTTTTTATTGGTAGTTTATCAGTAAGATACATTACAGTTATGCTTCATAGCCATGATCTTATTTGAACAAACTTGCAAAAAAGATTAAAATTGGCAGGACTATATTTGAGAGGAAGCATATAATAAAGTGTCTTTACGTGAGAGTGGCACATATGAGGCATTGTAACTCTGCATCATTATGTTGTGTACAATTATCAGTAGTTAAGACTGCACACAATTAACTGCCACAGGGTAACTCAAATAGGTATGCCTCAGCAATCACATTCTTTAACTTATATATTCTAGTGTCTGAGAATATGAAAGGTATATCAGTCTCTATTCAGAGACACTGAGCCATTTCTCATGAGGAGATAACTTGTTCTAACATTATATTGAACAGTATAATTCAAATCTTTCACAGGTGTCATGTATATTAGCCAATGACAAATACTTGCAGGCAAATCCAATATTACATTTTTAAACCTGAAGAATCTAAGGTCTTCCAGTTGCATCCCTTCATTACCAGATTATAACCAAAAGGGGGTTATCACTGGAAGTCAGCCTACCCCAGCACGGGGGGAGAGAAAAGCCATATAAAGGCTACAGCAAAGATGATTTTGGGACAGGTTATTAACAGCTATGTGGGATAAGAGGTCCAGCTGGGCAATTTGGGCCATGGAATTATGTAGCTCAGATAGAGATAGAATCTCTGTAGTTCGCCAGCAGCTTAATATGAGCCGTTTAGCCTGCAAGCTAAAAATTGATAACCAACGGACCTGCATCCTGGAGAGTTTCAGATTCGAAGGTGGAAGACCCAGGATCCAGACCATGGGGGGGGGGTCACACCAATTGTAGCCCCCAGTATCTGTCCAGCAAGGCCTGATACTGCAAGCCAGAAAGATGTCAGTTTTGGACATTGCCACAGTATATGGGCCAAGTCTCCCACCTGGGTGTCACACCTCCAGCATCGGTCATTGCCAGCAAAGTGCATGTGATAAAGCATACTGGGGGTGTGGTACCAATGAGAGAAAATTTTGTGCTGTATTAGCTGACTACGAGCATCCAGAAGACTTTTATGAGCTTCCCTCCAGCATGCCAGCTATTGTTCCTCTGAGATAGGCTGATTAAGGGCCTTTTCCCACTTAATCTTAGCTGTATTGGAACCAGAGGGGAGCTGAGACCTAAGGGCTGAGTATATGTAGCTAACCACTCCTTTCTTCACAGATAGCCAGCTAGGGAGGGGTGTTGGGTTACTCTGTCATGCCCCATGGTGATGCTTGATATACGCCTGTACTACACTACATAATTGCAAGTATTGCCAAAAGATCTTTTTCCCCAAATGGTATTCAGCATCTAGTTCCCTAAAGGATTTCAAGTTTAGTTCCCCATTTTCCAATATTTGAGCTAATTTAAATATCCCCTAATCTGCCCAGTCTATCCAAAATAGCATTTTCCCCTCAATAGTAAGGGCATTGTTGTACCAAATTGGCATTTCAGCCAGCAGATATGGATTGGCCTTTAGCTTCTTATGAACTGAGTGCCACGACAGGGCTGAGGCCGAAATGGTGGGATTCTCCCTTAGGGTTTTGGGTAAGGGGGAGTACAGCAAGGTCAATAGACTCTGTAGTCCGGCCCTTTCTGACTCTATCTCAGCCCACCGTGGAGTATTGTCTCCAGGTGGTAGGAATCATACCATGGTCTGCGCTGTAAGATAGGCTAGTTTGTATCCTTCTATCCAAGAGAGATTCCATCCCCCTTGATTCCAATGTGCACATAATTTGTTCCTGCAGCAGCTAGGCCAAGCCTTTTCCCACAGAAATCTGGAGAACATCCTATTTATGGTTGTAACCCACATTGCCAGGACAGCCAGAGGGATATGTGGCAAAATATATAAAAGTTTAGGGGCAATGACCATTTTTATGGTCGATATTTTCCCAGCCAAGGTAAGATGAAGTTTATGCCACTGGTCCAATTCTATCCTAAGTTTATCTCCCAGATTTTAGCTAAATCCACGTGAAGCCTAATACCCAAGTACACTATCAAATGAGCTGCCCACTGCAGCCCATACTGATCAACTGAGGACTTGAGACATCAGGAGTTTAGTGATAATACCTCCTTTTTGGAATGATTGAGCTTCAGACCAGAAAGTGTGGCAAATTCCACCAGCAGCTTGAGTAGGGGAGGGATGGAGGCTGGGGTATTGGCTAGTGGCACTAGCAGATCATCTGCATATAAAAAAGTAGTGTAGGCATTTTCACCAATTTGTATACCCCCAATATTAAGAGAGGATCTAATGGCTATTGCAAAGGGCTTCAGTGCTAGTATAAAAAGTAGGGGAGATATTGGGCACCCCTGCCTAGTACCCCACCCAAGAAGGAAGGGATCAGACAGTGTGGCATTCATGAGGACCCATGCCATGGGCTGATTATACAAAACAGTGACCCATGTCCAAAAGTAGGGTCCAAATCCCATGACTTCTAGCACCTGCAGCAAGAAATCCCATTTAAGGGAGTCAAAGTCCTTCTTGAAGTCTATCGCCACTGCTGCAGCAGGGGTTGTACCAGTTTGAGCAATAACCATAATGTTAATCATAGAATGAATATGATCCCCACTGAATCTCCCCGGGACAAAACCCACCTGAGAGGGATGGACCAGGGAAGTAAGTAGGGGGCTTAGATGAGTTGCCATAATTTTTGCAAATATTTTGCTGTCAGAATTTATTAGGGAGATAGGACGATAATTAGAAGGTTTTGTTGGGTCCTTTCCTGTCTTAGGAAAAACTGTAATAATTGCTTCTCGAAGCATACTGGGATAGGAGTCAGTGATTTTTGCTGAATTAAAGAGGGTCGCCAATAATGGGGCTATTTGTGGGGCTACAATACTCCAAAGTTCAGGGGGGAACCCATCTCCTCCTGGTGCTTTGCCTGTGTTTAAGGCCTTTAAGGCTGCTGTTACCTTCAATGATGTGATGGGGGCTTCCAGAGCCATAGCCTGCTGTGGGGACAGCTGGGGAAAAGAGAGTGAGCCAAGAAATTGGCTTACTATCATGGGGTCAATAGTTCTTGAAGATGTGTATAATTCCCTGTAAAAGTTCACCATAATGGAGTTTATATGCTCCTGAGTCACCTGTATAATTCTGCCTGGGTCTCTAAGGCCAGAGATGTAGCTCTCCGCTCTCTGTTTCCGTGGTCTATATGCTAAAACTTTCCCCCCTTTTTCATCTCTCTTCCAAAACTTATGCTTTAAGTGAAGGACAGCCAACTCTGACTTTCTAGCAAGAAGGCCGTTACTGTCTGAGCGAAGGTGTATCATTTCAAGATAGCAGGGAGAAGGTCTAGAGTTGTATGGGGCGGTGATGTTTACAAGTGGCTTCTAATACTGCCAAGCGTTGTTCCAGCATTCTAAGGTGCCACTCCCTCTGCCACCTATGGGCAGCAGCATAGGCCATTATAGCACTCCTAATTGTGACTTTCATAGCTTCCCACAAGCATGCCGAATCTGTTAGGTTAAGGGGGTTGTCCTGCAAGAAAAGTTTAACTTGGGTAGCCAATCAACCAGAGGATTCTGGATCCCACAGTAGGAGAGGATCTAGTTTCCAGGTACAGGATAGTCTAACCTCTGGGCCCCACGTTAAGGGCAGTCAGACAGAAGCATGATCCGATATCACTATCAGAAATATCTGAGTGTCAAATACTGTACTCATCTGAAATGGAGAGACCAACCAATAGTCCAAATGAGAATAAGTTTTGTGAACTGGGGAGAAATACGTATACTCTCTTTCTTTTGGATGAAGAACTCTCCAAGCATCTTGTAGTCCCATATCAGACATAAGCTGCTGCAATGCCCTTCAGGCCTTTTGGTGCTTATCTGGAGTGTTTGTGTTCCTATCAGCACTCAGATCTAAGGGGACATTAAGATCACCCCCCAGGACCACTGGTATGTTTTCTCCTGCTATGGAGGAGAGAGACTGCGCCAGAGCATGGAAACAATCCAGTAGGTCCTCCTTAGGGCCATATATATATATATATATACTAACAACCACTAGGGGGCCCTGCTGTGTATTGAAGAGAGCTGTTACCCATTGGCCAGGCTTCTCCGGTTTGGACTTAACCAGTGACCAGTGGAGAATCTTGTGCACAAGGATGGTAACTCCTTTGTTGTGCGTAGAGGCAGGGGATGATACAACTTGATCCACCCATACCTGTTTAAGGCTATCGTTATCTGCTTGCCTGAGTTTAGTCTCCTGGAGTAAAGTGACATCCATTCTCAATCTTTTGAGCTGTCCCAAGACCTGCAAATGCTTCACCAAGGTATTAAGACCCCTTACGTTCCAGGTAATTAAATTTATATCAACCATTATCCAAGATTCTTGCAAAATCAGATCTAATGTTCCAAATGTAACTTAGACAAAATGCTGAGAGGAGGGAGAGTCCCTTCCAAGATGCTATAGAGTAACTGACTATCATAGATTCTGTCCCTGCATTATAATCTTGTAATCTGACAATTTGCAAAGGATGTCATAATAAACAAACAATCAAGAAGCAAACATAAGAACCATAACTATATACATCCAGCCTATATATGGCCAGGGAAGACCCCATGAAACAAGGCCAACATATGCTACAAGGCCTCAATGCGCATCCCAGGGGGGTATGGAGAGGGCAATGCCTTACCCTGCAGTGTATAGGAGAGGTCGATGTCTCTCAGCTATAAAGGGGAGTAAGTTAGGATTGTGGGGTCCATTTAAGAGGACCGCATGTTGTGTGCCTTACTAGGCCACCATCAGGGATGTCTTGAGAGAGCATGGAGTGGGTGTCAGGACAAAAGTTAATTAGAGGGAGCTGTGGGGGAAGGGAATGGGAAAAGAAGAGAAAAAGGAAATATAAATAATAAATCTTGGGGAGGTAAACTATTTCTTCAGCTCAATTACCCCAGTTTCGATAATAGAGAGAGAACCATCACTTATCTAACAGTTCTTCATGTAACATTGTCAGGATAAGTCCTTGATCAAGCTTCTTCAGTTACAGAGATCGGCCATTCACACCATCTGCTGAGGGTGAAGTGGAGCTCGTTCGTGGGCCTGAAGAAGATGCCAAGATGTCTGCCCATGATTTGCTCTGTCCTGTATTGGTGGTCTTTCTGTTTTCTGACCACGATGCTGCATCCCCGTTGATTTCTCTTTGCAAATCTGGACTGTCCGTTTGTAGCGGTGTGTATGGATTTGGCATAAAATATGCCCGCAGGTCCGAGCCCGGGTGGGTTCCATGCCGATGTTCAGGTCGGGGACTTGTTGAAGCAGCCTGTATTCTATGATGTTGACATTTGGGGTGACGGGTCGTAGGATGTCTCTTACTCTATCTGGGAGGTAGAACAGCCACAACATTTCTGATCTGCAGAGCAGCAGGTGCATCCATCGCAGCCTGTGAAATTTCTTCCATCTCTGGTGGTTCTGCCACTGTCTGGGTTGCCGTATAAGCCTCTTGTTCTTGAAAGTCCACTGGATGCTGGGCTCTAAGAAAGTCCATCAAGTTTTCAGGAGATGCAAACATTAGCGGCACTCCATTGTGTATTACCCTCATGGTGGCTAGATAGCATAGGGAGAAGGAGTAGCTATGCGCATGAAGGATCTTCCTTGCTGGGCCATGCTCTTTCCAGCAGTCCGATAGTTCCCTTGAATAATCCTGGAAAATGTGTATTCTGTGTCCCTGCCATGTTAGGTTGCTGATTTCTCGGGCCACTCTCGTAATAATCTCTTTTTGTCTAAAGTCCAAAAATTTAGCCAGCAGTGGCCTGAGCCTTTCACCCCGTTTGGGAGGTGGGGCTAAGGAACAATGAGCCCACTCTACCTGGGGCCTAAAATCATCTGGAATGCCTAATAAAGCAGGAATGGTTTGTTGTAAGAAGGAGAGTGCGTTAGCTTGTTCTGCTCCTTCTGGGAATCATATCAATTTGAGATTATTTAGTCGGCTCTGATTTTCAAGGTCATCGACCTTTTCCTGAAGGACATGAATTAGTTTTGCTTGCTCCTGCATGTTTGCCAATATATCTTGAATAGCTGCATCTTGTGATCCCAGTCTCCACTGAGTGTGAAATAGATGGACTAAGATTCCTTTCAACATTTGATAGTCACATTAGCAGCGGTTGTAAGTTGTTCCATTTGTGTTAAGATTTGTGTGAACATCTGTTCCATGCAGGAGCTCTCCCCAGACATAGTGGCATTGCAGGCCATGCTGAGAGTTCAGGCCCAGTGCTAGATTAAAAGCACTAATGTTAATGTGCTAGTATGAGCAATTTGCAGTGAGTTCAGCAGTTCTCTCGCACAAATAGAGTAGCCAGACATATTCACCCAGCTTAGCGCTAATAATCAAGTCAAGCAAAGATCCCCAATACCAGATTTAGTTGGAGTTTGTCCCCTTAGCTGTAGAGTGAAGCAATTAGGCAGCCATCACTGTCCGTAGTTGGCCACGCCCCCCCATTCCAGTGCTTTTCCAGCACATTACCTATTTTGTTGGCTACCATGTTGTACTGAGTTATAAATGTGATTAGTTCTTCACTAACACTTAATTAAGATTTTGCTTTGGTGTTAACAAAGTATTTCTATTAAGATTAAGTGCCTTAGTTATTGCTATATTCAGGTTATGCTCATTGTATCCCTGGCACAATAATCTATTTTTAAGTTCCTCAATTTGCAGAAGATAATCTTCCTCTTTTGAATAATTGCATCAACATTGAATGAACTGACCAAAAAGTATTGACGCTATAAGACTAGGATGATGGCTACAGGTTGCAGATAAAATAGAATTTGCTGCAGTTAAAGCAGCAGTGCAACAAAACTGGGCAAAAAAATGGCCCTACCTTTTTTAAACTATAAAAGATTCCAGGCACCTCAGTTTTATTTGGTGGTAAATGTTTCTAGTTCTGCCAAAATTAATGTGGTTTATAAATGTTCAAATTTAATTTTTTTCTCAAGAAAAAAAGATGGCCACCACATTCAGCTTTAAAAAATTATTGTAAATCTGGTAAGGGTTAGAACTGAGAAAATAAAAAAATAAACTTATGATGTGAAGCATTGGAGGTACCTAAAGAATTAGACTTGATAGATATGCTAATATTTTTATTAGTTGTAGCTGAAACCAGCTTTTTTGAAAACAACTTTTTTAGTTGCACTGCTGCTTTAAGTTATTATATCATTTGGTAATAACATTTTTACCCTGTTTTCCTGTAAGACACAAATCCAAAAAAAATAACAGCCTCCTTATCACAGGTAATAGTAAACTTGAGATTAAAGTCATCAATGTTAATGTAAAGTCCATTAATTCACTTCACTACACACACACACACCATCATCATCATCATCATCATCATCATCATCATCATCATCATCAATACGCCTATGTGTGTGGGGGGTGTGAACACTGGGGTCCTAGATATGATTTTCCTCAAAGTAGACCATAAGCAAATTTGCATAGCTAGGACCTATACTTGTCCTCATAGCCATAAATCTTGTTTGAATATAAAACTCATTATTGAAAATTTTATAGTTAAAATAATATGTGCCCTAATGATGCCATAACGAAATTACTTGGCATCACATGTTGGCACCCTCTAAAAAATGAGCCACAGTACTCATACCATCCCTATGCCTGATTGATATGTAAAGATGTTTTACATTCATTACCATCTAGGTGCACTGTTCACACTACACAAGATTTTCAGGTTTCCCCAGGATGTCCTTAGTATCACATGTATATATGCTGAAGTGGTGATCATTGTCTTTGCAAAAAATAATCAATGAACTTTACCAATTTTTCACTTCATGATCACACTTTCAATACTATGGGATGTCCTGGGGTGTTTCCAAATTTTTATGCAGCTTACTAAGTACATATATTTTTGGTTTAATAGGGTTTGGTACTTTCAAGTAATCATACTCTTGTTCAATGATTTCCCTTTTATTAAGAGTAGTTTCCAATAATTCTATGTATTCAGTCTAGAATCTAAAAGTCAGATCCATGCTCAGCTTTGTAGAACTGTTAACATTCTTCACCAATTTCATGACCATATTTTCATAAAAATATTTGGTCACACCACAGCATTTCCCCCTTTATCTGCTTTTTATGTAAATATTTTTGCTGTTTTTAACTGATAAAGTTTGATTTTCTAAGAATGAAATGTTGTGGAGAGAATGTGTCTTCTTTGGTAACAATTTTGCTCACTTCTTTTGCAATCAGAGCTCTAAAGATTAAAGTCAAGGAGCTGCCTGCCTGAGAAGTTAAATAAGCAATGACTGAAATGTTTCTGTTCAGGAATTATTGAGTTACTAAAAGCTGATGCAGTCTCACTTCTGAGATCATGCTGAGCAGCTGAGGGCCACCACAGCCTCACCCCAACACCAATACATTTTGATGATGTGAAGTAAGGAATGGGACTGCACTGCATACAATTGCAGATAAGTGTGATTGCGGGCGGTGCTGGCTTTTACAGTGCTATAATTAATGGGTCTCCCCTTTTGCCACTGAGAGACCATGGCGTAATTTGCCATTATAAAGGAGCATTTATAATGGCAAACAAGTGCATGGTTCTCCTACCTCTGCGCATGTGTCTACACCAGCGTCTCCCTTCCTGGCTCACACTTCCTTCCTACAACGGAGCTGCCAAAGAAACACAGCGGTGAGTAAATTAAAAAAAAAATCAAAATGAGCACTAGTTTTACAGATGGGGGACTTTGAACATCAAAAAAAAAATAATAATTGAAGCCGCCAAAAATGAAAATCCAGCCAGACGTAAAATAAAGTGGTGCATATTCGCAGCCACACCGAAACTGCTGATTTTATTTTACATAATTGCTGTGGACAAAAAGGGGAGACCCAGCAATTATATAAAATAAAATATGGGGTAGTGTGTTTAAACTCAAGGTTTATACACACCCTTGGGGTTAGATGCTTTGCACAAACTTATGAAGCATCTAACCCCTTTGGTGTGTGTAAACTCTCGTTAAACACACCACCCCGTACTTTATTCTATATGTAATTAACTTTGCAGGCCATTGTACATGTTAAGAGGCTATATACATGTAATACTGTACAATCCCCTGTGTTACAAACAAAGTTATTGATAGTACTGTTACATCCAGCACTACTCCAGATTGTGCTTGCACTCAGTATTATTCAACGCAGCCCTGTTCCTTATTTGACTTCATCAAAATGCAACTTTTGGGGGTGATGCTGTAGCAGTTCTTGGCTGCCTGTCACAATGTCAGAAGTGAGATCATAGCAGCATTTAAGTAAACAATGTAATAAAGCCTAGACAGAAAAATGTTGATTATGGCTTATTTAACTCCTTGGGCAGACAAATTGTCTGTCTCAAGGGTGATAGCTGCTCTTTAAAAGGTCTCAAGAAAGAAACAAAGTGAAAAAGATTTACAAGAAAAAAAGTCCTGCAACTGTGTTTGGGGTCCCAGGTCTGCTGCACTGGTCTTGAATCATCCAGCCCTTAGTGAAGAAAACTCTTTATAGACCATGGGAGAATTAATTTCATCAGTGCTGCCAGATATTAGTTGCAGTGTAATGGGAATGATATTTACAGGAGGAATCATGAAGGAGAAAATTGGATGTAATTAATACACTGCCAGCACCTTCACCCAGAAAATTAGGATTTTTATTTTTTACAAATTCTCCAGAGGAGGGAAACGAGAGCCTTCCAGCTATACACCTTAGATTATTAGCACACACTTATGCAGTTGCAGAGTTCCCTAGCTGTTTGATTTGACAGTACCAGAGGCTTAAGCCTTTTGCCAATCCATAGGACAGGATAAGAATGATGGGTGCAGTTCAGGACACCCCACACTACCATGAATTTAGTGCTGATGAAAGGTGAGAGACCTATAGAACTGAATCTCAAAGCCTTCTGTTAGTAAAGTGGCTACTCTGTAATGAATGCAGAGCTGTGCATTGACAGGAGAGTGACTAACAGCACTGGAGATGGAAGCTCTTTGTTTATCCACAGGCCAAGTGCAGTGTGAATGTGTACATGAAGGATCCCCCTGACTGTGATAACTTCAGGTGAAAAGTGAAGGACTGAAAGCACTGTAGACTGAAGCTACAGTGTCTGATTGTACATAACAGAAGTGCAGTGTGAATGAACACAGTGCAAGCACAAGAGAAATGTGCAGCTGCAACCAACATCACCTGGGAGCAGGCCTGCTTCCTAGGCAGGACTTTACTGATACAGTTATTCTTTCTCATGATGAAGTCTCTCTTCCTACATATTTTGCACTTTTGTCAGGTTGCACTATTTTTATTTGCACCCAATTTGTGTAGTATGGATCACTTCAACGGTTTTTGCTTGATTGTATCCTCACTCTTTCCTCTGGGTCATGCCTGGAAACAAGACTTGGCTCAGTGTTCCTTTCCTGGTTACTAATTTTTAAAATAAATAACAAATAAAATAGTTACTATTCTAAATCCACAATGTTATAAATCACCACTGAACTTAAATTCCAGCTGAAAGAAAATATATGTCCAGTTTTAAGTCCCTTTTAGAATTTCAACTCGATCTCACTAAAAAATTGTTTTCTGGCTGGATTCAGCCCAGTAGTCCCTAGATTAGCAGCCTGTTGACATTTTCTCTACTCTACAAAGCTGGCACAGCAGTGAAGTGTAGCCCTGTAATTCAGTGGTTAATTCACATTGGTGCGGTGCTAGAATAAGTGAAGTGAAGTGCTGCGTCCAAGGCAGGGCTTCCTCAAAAACAACATTGGTTGCACAAACCAGGATAGGAGTACAAAAGACTAACAGGGGAGAGTCACAAAAGTAGACAGACTTGCACAGACTGGATGGGCTGCCAGGCCTTTGTCTTCTGTCATCTTCCATGTTTTAATGTTTCTAACATTTCTGTATCAAAGCAGGCTTCCACATACTGTTAAAGCTGTAGTACAGGTGAAAGGTGAGGGACTGATATTTTGATGGAAACCATTTATTTATCCACAGGATAGGTGCAAGGTGGGTGGATGCAGTGCAGGAAATTTTGTGGAAGTGAAAGGCGAATGTAGGAATTTATTTTTCTGTGTAGATGTTTGTGCACCTGGGCTAGATGTCCCCAATCAGGGCATCCCCTCCAAGCCCTGCCAGCAGGACTCACTGTCCTCCATAGACTTGAGAATCTGTCGGGGGTGTGGTGACCGAGAGTACTGGTGCCTACGTACTGGCATCTGGCACTTTTCCTCAGGCATTGTGTTCCCTTCAACCCCAATCCCTCCTACGCTGTAGCTCCCCACTGATGCCATACTGTACAACTTCTGATGGCCTCACTCCTACACAACATGACCTTGTGGTAAAGCAAGCTCTCTGGCCCACTACGGTTGTTGTTTCAGTGGCAGACACTCAAACACAATGACTACAGATGTTATGAATTAAAACTTCACAGCAAAGTTGAAGCAAAGTCAAGAATTTCATGCTACTCTTAGCATAACAAAGTTCCTGACTTTGTCCCCAACTGTGTTTGGTAAAATAAAAAAAACACTTTTTTTTTTTTGAAATTTAAATTTATTGAATTTTAGAATAAAAAGAAAAAAACACTACATAAGGGGGTACACCTTAAGGGATTAACAAGGAAAGGGAAAGGAATACATGCAACCAGGTTAATAGACACCGAAAAAATAAGTACAATCACCGTAATATAAATGGACAATACAAAGAGAAGAAAAACATAAGAAAAATACCCCGCCTCTCTCAACTCCCTAACCCCTCCCCATTGCCCGGAGAGTTGCACAAGTAGAAGGGAGGCCAGTCTGGTAAAGGGGACAACTGTAATATGGGAGCTAATAGCACTGGGTGATCTAAAGTGGCAAACAAAACTAGGGATAAGAAAAGCCAGAAACATGCCTACCCTAAATAAAGTGTGCCTAACTTGCCCCATTTCCGATCGAAAGACACTGGGCTATGCCTGAAACTCGCAATAAGTTTTTCAGTATTGAGACTGAGAGACATCTCCCTAAGCCACTCTTGATAGGTAATAATATCTTGGTCTAACCAATGCCTGAGGACCAATTTTTTAACTGCCATTGAGATAAATGCCATGTGATATCTAGTCCTTCACCGAGATGCGGAGTAGTCACCCAAAATACAAATACCCAGATTAAATAACTCTTTCAGACCTAACAGTGGGTCAAGACTGTTTCTGAGCGTCCCATAATGGCACCACATTAGCACAATCCCAGAAAATATGCAATAAGGTTCCTTCGGCGGCACCACATCTCAAACAGAGACTAGACTCCAGTTTACCAAACTTGGCCAACTTAGCTGGAGTATAGTAGAGATTGTTTAAGATATAGTATTGGGTCAGCCTGTGATTATCTTGGGATAAGTAATGATACACATCCTTCCAAATTGAGTCCCAAGTGGGGGGAGGGAGCGAGTCAGAGAGTGATCAGATTTTGGAGCCCTCTAAGGGAGCGGGGAAAAGGTCGGCCAACAGTTGGCTATAAATGATAGAAATACTTCTGCACGAGCCAGCTGCCTCATGTATCTTCTCAAGAAAAGGCCTTAATTTGGAGGGGGAGCAGGTCGGCCCCAAGGTTTGGAGGATCAGATGTCTCATTTGAAAAACTTTAAAAATACATCTCTGAGGAATGTGAAGGGACTTTAAAATTCTATCCGAATTGAGGAGAGTACCTTGCTCATACAAAGACTCCACAGACAAATCTTGTAACTGCGGAAGCCAGTCAGTGACTAACCAGCTACCTCCAATTTTGAGGTTAGGATTTAAAACCAGGGGTTGGGCTGCATCTTTGGATGGGAGGAAATTAGAGAAGCTCCAGCACTGGGAAATAACTCTAATGGACAGGCCTATAGGGGATTCATGGATGGCAGGGAGGAGCGAGGAGAATGGGTACCAGAAAATGAGAGCAGGGTTCAGATTGGCTTGTGCTAATAAATTTAACTCAAGCTGTTGCCATATGGGTGGAAATGTGGAAGGCAGAGTGTTGGACAACTTCCCTAAACTAGCCAAGTGACTAGCCCAATAATAAAGCAAGAGATTGGGTGGTGAAGGCCCCTTATCCTCATGTGCTAAGCTTGAGAAAGGCTCTACGGGGTTGTTTCCCCTTCCAAACAAAGTTCGATAGTGTCGAATTAACCTGAGTAAAGAACTGCCTGGGTAACCAAATGTTGAGATGAGTCAGGGGGTATAATAGCCAGGGCAGAATATTCATTTTAATGATATTAATTTGCCCCCAAGTGGAGAGAGGCAACTGTTGCCAACGATCGAGGTCACACCGAATTCTCCTGATGGCATCGTCCAAATTGAGTTCCTTGGCCAAGCCTTCTCCCCTGGTTACATGAACACCTAGGTATTTAAAGGAAACCGGAGACCATTTCATACCGAACTGCTCAAAATCCAATTTAAAGGTGAGAGAGTTAACCGGGAATATGACCGATTTGGAAACATTCAACCTGTAGTTGGATACCTGACCAAAACGGTCAATGATTTGGAGGACATGAGTTAAAGTTGTTCAGGGTTGGTAAGGTATAGCAGTATGTCATCAGCAAAGACCGATAAGGTTAGGGGAAGTTGCGCCAGGGTACAACCCCTGATTTGTGAAGAACCTTTATACTCACCAGCAATGGTTCCAAGTACAGGTTGAATAGGTAGGGGATAGGGGGCAGCTTTGCGGTGCCAGCATAAGAGAGGAAACTGGAGGAAAAGACCCTCACATAATAAACTTTAATGTAGGGGATTTGTAAATTGCCATAATCATTTGGATAAAGGAGTCAGGAAAGCCCATTCTCCTCAGAGTAGCCCATAGAAAGTCCCAGTTCACTCAGTCGAAAGCTTTTTCAGCGTCAAGAGCAACTAGGACCATAGGATCTGGCAAGGTATGGGTTACCTGAAGGACATGGGCAAGGGTTCTCAGATGGTCTGCAGACGATCACCCCTGAATGAAGCCAACCTGTTCCGGGCTCAGCAAATGCTGCCAGACCCTTTTGATTCTGGATGATAGAATTTGAGATAGAATTTTGATATCATAATTTAAGAGCGATATTGGGCGATAGCTGGCAGGCTCGGTTAGGGGCTATCGGGTTTAGGGATTAGGATTATTATTGCTTCTAAAAGCGAGGGATCGGTCACCACCGCAGAAAACAAGTATTCAGATAGCTTAAGCAACAGAGGGACAACTCTTTGCAGAAAACCTTGTAAAGGTTGAGGGTAGCCATCCGGCCAGGGGCTTTCCCTAAAGGTAGGTCTTCGATTGCCTCTTCAACCTCACCCAGAGTGATAGGGGCAGACAGCAAATCACAGTGATGAGGCTGGAGGGACGGGAGCTTAATATTGTCCAAGAAACCCTCAACCAATTGGACATGTGACAGTGTGGAGCTGGAACTGTAAATACCTTTATAAAAGACTTCAAAAATGTGGGCAATCTCCCTAGGTAGCGACTTAGAGGTTCCATCCTGGGCTTTGAGAGCCGGAATTAAATGGGAGCTCTCTAATTCCTTCAATCTCATCGCTAACATCCAGCCCAATTTTTCTCCTCGATCAATATACCTAGTCCTGGACTTAAAAAAAGCATATTCAGCTTTGTCGCGGGTTAAGTCGTTATATTCATTCCTAAGTTTGATGAGGGCCAATAAATTAGATGGGGAATTGGAGGAGAGAAGTTTATCTTCGGCCAGTCTCAACCTGCTAGACAGTGACCTAATTTTAGACTCCCTAACCCTTTTCCTAGTAGCTGCGATCTTAATAAGCTCCCCTCTGAGAAAGCATTTAAAGGAGCACCACAGTAAATCTTCGCAGCTCACAGAACCTTGGTTCAGGTCAAAATACATAAGGATCATGTCCCTGATTTGGGAGACAGAATGTTCTTCCTTCAGAATTTGCGTATTGAGTTTCCATAACGTGTCTTGTTGACCCTGGAAACCCGGGGAAATCTTGATCCAAACCAGGGAGTGATCTGAGATAACTATCGGCTCGATACCCACTTGGGAAGTACAATTCATTAATGAGGAACTAACTAGGATGTAATTGATTCTCGACCAAGTTTGGTGAACCTGGGAATAGAAGGAGTAGAGCCGATTATCGGGGTTAAGAAGACGCCAAGGGTCACATAGACCCAACAGGCTAATAAAGTCAGAAAGGGCATGTTGTGCAGGGGACGCTGGTTTAATTGGTCTATAGGTTTTGTCGAGCTCGCTGGACGGGGCTACATTCCAATCGCCCCCTAAGATGAAAAGGGAAGGTAGAAATCTGCTCAGGATATCTGCCAGGGACATAAGGAAGGACGGGTCACCACCCACCGGAGCATAAATCGCCCCTAAAACCACATTACTATTATCGAGCTGACCCTTGACCAAAATGTATCTGCCCTCCCGATCAATAACACAATCCTCAGCAACGAATCTAATGTGACGTTTAATTAGGATTGCAACCCCCCTACTAGCTTGCGAGCCAGGGGCAGTGAAAACCTGAGTAAACCCCAGCCTACGCAATTGCTTTTCCTCAGAGGCAGCCAAATGGGTTTCCTGTATGAAAACTATATCTACACTAAGTAGGGAGCAATTTAGAAAGACCTGGCGTCTCTTAAGAGGATCGTTGATGCCTCTAACATTCCAACTTGCAATTTTAGCAAAACACGAGGCCATGATATCCTACCAAGTAGTAGGCCAAGCACAGGAGATTCACCCACATTACAGAAAAAAGCCATGAAATTACAGCAGGGCAGGCCCAGCAAAAGTAATAAATCCCACAGATGGTGAAACTCTCCGAGGCACCCTCCGCCCCATAACCATTGGAAAGACACTCCACAATGTATATCTTAGTCACCAAAACACATATATAATTCAGAACATTGGGATCACCGATACCAGGGAAACAAAGCCCAGGACACGCTGATCTGGAAGAGGTAACCAGACCCCCCCACCCCAAATGAAACGCCCAACAACTACCACCACAATACCCCAAAAACTATATACAATCCGTCCCCTCTGTACCAAAGAGGCAAGTACACCACAAAAGAATGTCCTATGAAGGGATTGGTCCCTGGGACTGGCAGACCAACGGCTAGCTGCAATAAAACCCTGAGTGGTGACCCCATTAACAAACAGCAACGTGGCACACAGTAGCAGGGCAAAGCCAGGTACCACAGCCCCCCCGAACTTGGTAGTGAGACTGCATCTCAAAGCACACCCTCCCCACCGCCCTCCCCCCAAGCCAGAAATGATGTAGGGAAGGGAAAAAGCATAATAGTAACAACTGCCCCAACAAAACACACCCCCAACCCCCAAAATGGAGCTTGAATAGGAGCCAAGGCACATAGCAACAATACTTAAATCGGAGCCGGCATAACTTGATGGGGAAGGGAAAAAACTCACCACTTGAGAAGGACAACCCAGCAAACGCTAGTCCCTTCGCTCCGTTACAGGTGAAGAGGTAATGGAGCGAATAAGGAAACGGGGGACTTGGGATCTAGGACAACAATTCCGCCTCCGCAATACCCGGATAGGGGGAGGGGGAGGGAAAAACAGGTTGGACCCAACCGGTGCAATGGTAAAATGGCCTGTGTGGAACCGCGAACTAAACCGAGGTTCCCACTCCCCCACGTGCTCCACCAGGCGGAGGCCCCAGCCAAGGAAGGCCCAAGCCACCATCTGGACCAGAGACCGTCCCAGTCCACGCAAAAGGCTGACCAGTCCCCCCCCAGGAGACAGCCGAAGCTGGCACACCAACCAAACAAGGCCAAACAGCCAAGGTAGGCACCAGATAAACTTAACACAGCAATTCAGCATAACAGTCAGCCTGATTTGAAGAGGTCAGGCAGCCTCTTGGTAAGTTCGCTTTTGGCAAGTTCAGGAGACTCAAAGGAAATCCAGGCATTGTCGAGGTAGACTTGGAGCCTTGCCGGATAGTTCATATGAAATTTGAGGCCTGCTGTGATCAATTTTGTCACCAACGGGTGAAATTCTCTTCTTCTCAGTCGGGTTTCAAGGGGTAAATCCTGGGTTATTCTCAGTGTGCGATTTTCCCACAAAACTGCTTGCAGACTCTTGACTTTCTACAGGATGTGCTGCCTTTCCAGGTAACTGAGCAGCTTAATCAAAATGGGCCTAGGAGGGGAGCCTGGTGGAGGTTTAGGCTTTAGGGATCTGTGGGCACGCTCAATGTGGTAGGAGGAGTATATGGGAGAGGGGTCCACAATCTTAGTTAAGAGTTTCTGCACAAAAGACAGGACGTCTGGCCCCTCCTCGCCCTCCTCACCCTCCGGTAACCCCAACACCAAAATGTTATTCCTCCTGCTGCGACCTTCAAGGTCTTCAGTTTTCAGCTTCGCCTTCACGATTTGTTGTTTAAGTAGGATAATATCAGGTTCACATTTAGCCTTCCAGGCTTCCAAGGAGCTGGTCCGAGCCTCCGAGTCACCCACCCGAGTCGTGAGGGAGGCGAGATCGCTTCGCATTGATTTGAGCTCTGCTGAGATCTCCTGCAGAGTTTCGCGAAAAGGAATCCGCTCCTGTAAGAATCGATCTTCGGTGAGCGGGCAGGGGGATCCGGATTTAGCGCCTGACCCAACAGATTGGGTTCTCGACTTCTTAGCCGCTTTCTCGGGGGTATTCGGTGGTGTGTTTTTGGCCCCCGCGCTTTTCATTTCGGCTTCCATCGTCGCACCGCACCTTGGCAGAAAACTCGTTAAAACGAAGGTCAAACGGCAAAATAAAGTGACGGTGGGTTATGTGGGGTTAGGGCAGCAGATAGCTCACCTGGAATAGTTAGCAGGAATCCAGAAATAGCGAGGTCCACTGGCTGAGAGGGGAGAGCTAAGGAACTAGGCTGCCATTAAGAGCACCGCCCCACGTGACCTCAAAAAATAAACACTTTTTATAAATGTTAAACCCATCAAACCCCACTGTACAGATAACACCCACCCCAGCCCACCTCCTATATAATTTTAACACATCTCCCCCCACCCAACCCTATCCTAGTTCCCACCTCCCCCCCAGTCCTGGCAAAGTTCCATTAAGATAATAAAAACAAACCTAACTTTAAAAAAAATCCTTCCCCCTTACCTACTCAAAAGAAGTAACCACTCTCTTTCCATAACTCATTGAGTCTCTTTTACCCCATAATTTATGAGAACACCCCAGCCATACCCCACTCTAGCACCTACCTCCCTCTTCCCTCCCAGGTCAGCAAAACATCAAAGGATACATTGGGCTATTAGAAATGTTTGGAAATGTGCTTCATAGTGTGTGTGTGTGTGTGTGTGTGTGTGTGTGTGTGTGTGTGTGTGTAAGGGGGGTCAGTACATCTAGTCTCTAGTCAATGCTGGATGAATGATTGATGATGTCCCCTTGAGTAGCTACACCTGACTGGCTGAAATTCAGAGGCTTGCTTCTGTTACTTTAATGGAACTTTGTTGGGACTGCTGTGAGAGGGAAGAGGGAGGTAGATGTTAGCAGAGTGCTGGGTGGGGGTAGTTGTGTTAAATTTATCTGAAAAGTGGGCAAGGGGGTGGGTGATGTTTATCCAGTGGGTTGGGGGAAGGAGCGAGTTTGGTATTTAAAAAAAAAGTTATTTTTGTGTTTAAATACACATGTTGCATAGGTCTCTGCCAGTGAAAACTGTGTGTAGTGGCACTTTGCCAGCACTTGCACTTGCTAATTTGTTGAGTGATGTAGGCACTTTACCAGGCAAAGAACTATGCACAGTGGCACTCTGCAGTACATACTGTAAGTTGGGAAATGTCTCAAAAAGTTTGTAAAGTGAAACTTCCCAACTTCACATAGCACTGCTCCTGACTAGGGCTTGCTTCTGAACCCAAGTCACCTGCATCATACAGTGACATGCAGCCACTTGATCATCAGGTGGCACCATCATGGAATTTTTGAATTTACATCACCCTCAGTTGGTGGTGATAGTGGTGGGAGTTTGATAGGTTTGACCTCCCGATTCACAGTACTTCTAATGGCATGGAGTGCTTTGTGAAAGGGAGCTTGTATCAGACCACTTGTAGGCTGTGTGATTTTTTTTTCCACTTCCCCACCAAATACAGATTACTTCTTTTATGTTCAGAAATACTGAGGCCTGCAAAGATCCTGAGTCAATCCCTACCAGAGGCCAAGCAGAACATGGCAACAGCTGCCTGCTTGAAAGGCTGAGAAGTTCTTCATCTAAATTTTTGGGTCACTTTTGCAGAGTTTCCACTGCATACTGGCCAGGCACAATGAGAGGTGAAGGACTGAGGCTAATAGTAGGGAAGGGAGAATCGCAGAAGGTTCTAAGGTTGGAATGGTTCTTATTGTATTAGCCATAAAATGTTTTGATAGTTATCTGAACTGTATCAGAGCTTCTAGAACCAATTACCTTTTGTAACATACAAAAACTGAAAAAAATCTTTCATTTCACTCATAAACTATTGTTAGTGATGGGAAATTATGGCAAAAACAGCTTGGAGTTGCAATAAATTTTATATCAGAAATCTAATTTGTACCCCTTGGTGACACCACTGTGAACATGATCAAACTGGTTTGCTGGCTCCTTTAATCCCCCCTTTTAACACAGTCTTCTTTATGGATAAAGGCTCAATAGGGAGTATATTAAGCTACAAAACCAATGTTTTAACAATTTTCGAAAGCCTTACTCAAATGAATGTTCTTTTACAGAAAATTGTAAATACGGTGCTGCAATTTATAACATTTCATACTGCTGGGCACTAGTGCATACTACAGTCAAATAGCAGCAGCTCACACAGCCCCCAGTCCAGAAATTAATACACTTATTGAGCTTTTGATTATAGGAGGCATCCCTCCTGTGGTGAGCATGCAATTGAATGTAAGTGAGATAGTTTAGTATCACATTTCATATTGTTTATGGGAAGGATTGTCAAGAGCTGTGCACCTGTGACAGTAATATGCTCAAATGTCACTGAAGATATTGAAAAGTAATAACAGAAGGGGGAAAACAGAACAATGCCATCTTAGTTTCTGTGTCTATGAAATGCTACAGCTGAAGAGCTTACTGTACATGCCATTTACACTTCATCAGGTGGAGGGTTATTAAACATAAGTCGGGGGATCTCCCTCAACAGTGTTGTTAAGCCATTATGTTTGGGGAGGGGTGCGCTCCAGAATAAAATATAATTACATAGTGTTAAAATCCTACCCTTCCAGGTATTTTTACAGGCAGTATCCCATTATAATTAAGGCCCATATGGATAGTCCTCAAGAGTAGAGATGAAAGGATACACCATTATATTTCTGGACACCACCCACATTTCCCAGTTTGGGGCCACAGTAGTTAATACAGCTATTGTGGACTCTGCTGTAGTGTAACTTGAATGTTTATTTCTATAGCAGAGCAATATGGTATACAGAGTAGCTGGGTTCAGGGTTACATTACAACCAAAACATTTAAAACAAAACTCTCTCTCTCTCTCTCTCTCTCTCCCTAAGTAGCCAGGGTTAATCATGAGGTCACCACAAAACCTTAGTTATTTTGTGCCCTTTACCACCCTCCCCATTCACCCTGAGTCTTGTAATTAAAAAAGATAACTGCGTCATCTCCTTGAACTGTTCCAGGAGTCAACAGCATCTTAATAATCAATCCTTCATCCCTAGCCCAACCGTGAAATGCCCCAATATAATTTTCTTCAATAGTTGGCTGTATCTTCTTAGCCCAGCCCATGATTTTGGAAAGCAAATGAAGTGTTGTATGAAGTGTAACTCATGGCATGCGGACTTCTCAAAAATGAGGGAGAAACTTAAAAGCAGAATTGCAAGGGATTGAGGAGGTGGGGGTATGTGTGTGTAAAAAAAGGGGCCATCATCAGAAGCAGCCTGCAGGATGTCACCACTTCCTGCCTATAACAGGTAAGGAAGTGAAGAAAGCATAGGAAACTGATATGGATCACGGCAAAGGTGAATGGGGCAGTGAAGGGGGAAAGGGAGGCATTTGGGAAATTCAAGAGGGACCAAAATGAGGGGAACAGGGAGCCTACCTACGTAAACTGAAGTAGGCCAGCAGAGTGGGGAGAAGGGAAAAAGCAGGCACTTAGTTAAGGATTGCTGAAAGAGTTCAGGAAGATAACAAGTCCTTCTTTTGATATATCAGGGAGAAGAGGTACATGAAGGAAGGAATTATCAAGCTGAAGCATGTTGAGGGAAAAGTGGAGGATAGCAAGGGTAAAGCAGAACTGCCAAATGAATACTGCTGTTCAGTATTTACAAAGGAAGATGAGGGGCATCTACCACAGGAGATGGTTGGCATGAGTGTGTGTATGTGTGTGTGTGTGTACATGGGGGGGACACATACTGTGAGCAGAACCCACAACCACAAAAAGAGTACTCAACGGACTCTTATCCTTGAAAGTAAAAAAATAAACCTCCAGGGGTGGAAGGGCTGCATGCTAGGATGTTGAGGGAAATGTTGCAGGTAAAGGCTGAACACCTTGCGGACCTATTCAACTACACCCAGGAGTCTGGAGTAATGCCTATGGGTAGAAGAACAGCAGAAGTGTACTTGGTACCCCTGGACAAGAGTGGGGTCAGAGATGAGAAAAGGAACATCAGGCCAATCAGTTTGGCATCAATCATTGGCAAATAGATGGAAACCATACTAAAAAAAAGACTGACAGAGTTTCTGGCAGCAAATGGGCTGCAAGATGAAAGGCAGATTTGTAGCAGGTAGGCCATATCAAACACAACTGATCAAGTTTTAGACTGGAAATGAGGGCCATGGCAACAGCTAGGCAGTAGACATCCTGTATGTTAGAGAAAGGGAAAGGAGAAATTGTTTAACCAGGAAAGGTACACTAAGCCAGAGCTTGCTTCCAGGTGTGACCTAGGAGCACAAGGAAGTTAAGTGACTTGTAATAGGGGCCTTCCACTATGCAAGTGAGGGCTGATGGAATTCAAACCCAGCTCTCCAGGTTTGCAGATCAGTGTCCTTAATTACTACACTATACTGCTTCCAAGGAAAAGGGAAAGGGAAGAGAAAGAGGGAGGGAAAGTGGAAACCATACTAAATGTGAACAAAGTCTTTAACTGTGTTCCCCAAAAGAGTTTAATCAAGAACTGGGGGACCTAGGTGTGGGGGACAAACTAAGGGGTTGGGAAATTGGCTAGGAGGAAGAACACAGAGTATAGTAATTTATGGAGAATGCTCGGTCATCAGAGAGATAACTAGTGGGGTCTCACAGGGATCAATGCTTGGTCTAATGCTTTGAAACATCTTTATCAGTGATACTGTATAAGGAGAAAATATCTGCCTATTTACAGATGATACTAAACGTATTGTGTGGAAGGGTTGACAGTGTGGAAGAGATCTGAAACATGAGAGAAGACCTGGAGAGGCTTAAGAGGTGATCTAGGATCTGGCAGTTGGGTCTTCAATGACAAAAAGTGCAAGGTCATGCATGTAGGTAGCTAAAACCCAATGGTTGAGTAGAGGTTGGGATTGTAGCAGTCATGGTAATAGAGAAGGAAAGGGATCTGGAAGTAGAGATTTCAAGCAAACTGAAACATCTGCACAATAGAGGAAAACTGTGGGTAAGGCAATCAGAATACTGGGATGATAGCAGGTGATTCAGCAGTAGGAAAGCAGTCATCTTGTTCTAGCACAGAACCCTGTTGAAGTCTCTCCTGGGATACTATGTGCAATTTTGGGAATCCTGATTTAAAGAAGGATTTCAACAGGCTGGAACTCGTGCACAGGAAGTCAAGCAAGCTGATACAGGGCCAACAGGGGAAGATGTACAAACAAAAACTGGAGGGCCCCAACATGTGCTCACTGGAGACCAAGAAGGAGAGAGGAATCATAATTGAAACATTCAGATACATAAGGGGCACAAATCAGGTGACTGAGTGAACTGTTTGGGATCAGTGGTACTAGGACCACTAGGAATAACAGCAGCAAATTGATGGTGGCAGATAAAGGAGGGATGTAAGGAGGTACAATTTTACAGAACATTTGGGGACAGGGTAAAATAAACCTCCAGAGTCACAGGTCAACACATAAAATGTGGAGGGCTTTATGAAACGGTGGATAAGCATAGGGGGCTGGTGAGGGTGCAATGGGGGTGGATGGACATGAACTTCTACAGGACATGTACATATGTACTGGGCAAACTCAACAGACCACAAGGCCTTCTTCTGTGGCATGTTTCTATGTTTCTCATAGTGGTCCAAATCCAGGCAAACTCAGTCACTCACTTTCACAGAGTGCTATTTAATTACTGTTGCAGTCAATCATGTGACTGTATAAGTCCATGAAGTGCATGATTGGGAGGGAGGGGGGCAGAGGTCAGCATTATTGATAATACAGGCAGACTGTGACAAATCACTCTGCCAAGTATCACCAATAATACTGACTGCTTTACCCCTCCTTCCCTGCATCATGCACTAATACAGTCACGTGATTGGTTGACTGTATTTGTAATGGCATGGCGTAGTGCAAGTGGGAAGGAGTAAGGAAACCTGGATCTGGACCCTTATTTGCCCTCTCCAAATTGCAGATTGGGGTCATCTACTGAAGAAAGCTATTCTGGGCCTTTGGGTTTGGGCTAAGGTGGGGGATCAATATAAAGATGGTATCAGCTCTTAATGTAGTGCCAATTACAATAATTTGTTTTTTACTTACAAGTCTTTGGTAGGCAGAGGGAGGGGATGGAAGGTGGAAATAACCAGGATGGGTGAGTCCAGCCAGACCCCAGGTTATCTGGAAACCAGGATAATTAATTTAGGATAGGCCCAAAATGATTCTGAAAATTCTCTCTGAAGGGGATCTACCATAAATAAGGTTAAGCATAGAGTAGCTGAGCTATCTAGTGGAAAAAGCCACAAGCAGCATGGTCAATGCAATATCCAAGACATTCTTCTCCATACTAACCTATCATAGGACTTTCTTCTTGCTGACTGAAAATTGCCAAGAATCATGATTTGTGGGTGAAGCTGGAACCCTGCAGGGCCTTCTGTGACTGAAAAGCAAAATGTGTATCCCAGAATGCATTACCTAGCTCTTGCATAGTACACATGGCATGGACCCCTAATCATTGAGGGATATTGTTGATTGGGGGGGTGGTCCTGGGTCTTGGGAAGGGGATTTCTGAAAACTGGAAGGGAGACATTTACAAATTAAAAATTATTCATGGGGGATTGGATAGGTCAGTGGATTGCTCTTTTGGTTAAGGAGTGTTTCACCTTTAAGTATCTGGCTAGAATTAGGCCCACAGTAAATTGTTAGTGACAAAAAGTCATATGGTAACTGTTTGGTGGCTTATGTGTAATAAGTTGGGATGGTCTCAGTTCCGCTCCTAGTGGGCAGGTGTCTACATCACAAACCCAATAATAGAACTGGCACTAACTGGCACCTGCAGTTCCAGTTTTGCATGAGAGGTCAAGAACTAAAAGGGCATGGAGTCTGAATTGTACTCTTACCTACATGGTGGTTTCTGTATAACATGGTTGAGGCACACTGGTGAGGTAAGGTAATGTAGGGAAGTATGCACTGATATCATTAATGTTGTACCTTTCATGTGGGTAAACAGAGCAGAGGACTTCAGTCTTCAGTGCTGCAAGCCCAGTACTTTTCACTAGCACTAAAATGCTCTGCAAATATTACAAAAACAATCTTAAACAGAGAGGGTCTCACCTTGGCCAGAGAGACCAGACTGCTTATCCATACCAGTTTTAACAAGATCTGGCAGAACCACTATGACTGTGAATGCATTAACTAGATAAGGGTGTTTCATGGGCTTAAACAGAAACATCTATTTACTTAAAAAATATCAGATTTACAAACCTTTTAGTCAAAGACTCCTTTACAAAGGCACCTCATTGAAACTAATACAAAGACAGCACAGTTAACAAGTCCAAAAACAATGGCTCGGAGAGCAGACAGTTATAACAATCATTCACTGGAGATACATGGGTAACAGTAGATAAACATATTACATAGTTTAGGCACACAGGCACCACATCAAGAAGACCAAAGCAGTTCAGACAATATACAATAGCTAAAGCAAATAGACATCAGGAGTCAAAGAGAAGCCCAGAGTGTTCACATGAAGGCTGTTGCATGCACTAACTGAATCAAAGTATAGTACATTGAGAAAGGGCATATTTGAGCAGTAAGGCATGACAGGGTGTGTGTTAGCATGTAATAACATCACTTCTGGGGTGGGTTGAAGCACAAGGTGAAACCAAGTATTTATTTATTTGCACGTATTTATTTGATCCACTGGATCAGTAATATTTGCACAAGCTTTGCCCAGTGCAGATTTTACAGCACTGGTCCTGGTCTGGTGATCTGGGTTTTACCCATACCACACTGCATATGGCTTAGTGATATACTGTACAAATGGCTGCAGAGTCTAACCCATTGAAGGCTGAAGTTTCAGAAAACCATTATGCTACAAATATCAAGACTTGCTCCCTTCCTCACCCCCCAGTCACAATTAATCCTCTACCAAAGTCATGCTTAAATACTGGTGCCTCTACATCCACACCACTAAGCTTTTAATGCCAACATGCTTCTTCTGCTGCTGTGAATTAAACTCTTTATTTAAAAACATTTTGTTGAGAAATTTTTGTTTTAGTATATCCATGGTCAGGAAAAATTAATTTGTAAAAGAAACCAAAATCCCCATTTATCAGTTCATTGAATCATGATACAGCATGTTATGAAGTTTTCAGATTCTATGTGTAACCTACATTAAGTCAAACAGAAATTAGACACAAATGCCTACCTATTTGCAAGTGAAGCAACTGTGGTTATTATCATTCAGTTGTAAACACCTATAGTCACAGCCAGGATTCACATTGCTAGACTCTGGGTAAGTATGACACGTTTCCTAAATATTGGTACCTTAACCAGCTGTGTTCTGCTTGGTGTGTGTGTGCTGCTCTTAGGATAGATGTGTCAAATGCTGTGAGGTGCCATGGGGAACTTGTTATGCAGAAAGTTCCAGGAAGTGTTTCACCCATTCTACTTCTAATAGCTTTCTATGATGTCTGTACTATCCATTATAGCATTGATGATCTGGGCAGTTTCTGTGCTTTTATGCTTGTGTATAGTGTGATAAAATTAAAAGTTTTAAAATTGAAACACTCCTGCTAGCTAGACCTGACACACACAGAGAAATAAAATAGTGAATTAGAGCTATTTAGTAGCTGTTGCCTTACAGAAACCCCAGTTAGCTAGCTCTCCCCTGGACTAGGAAGGGAGAAGCCTGAGAGGGTGGGGGCAGCAAGGTCAGCTCCCAGGGTGGGGACTGACCAAAGAAGAAGACACGAAAGCCAACTAGTCCTGTTCTGCTGGCATTTTTGTATGTTAGTATGCCTACTACACCAACACCATGAGCCAGAAAACAGATGACTGCCATAACTAGGTGGGCAGTATAGCACAGTGGTGTAAGGCTCTTCTCTGAAAATCTGGAGATCTTGGTTTGAATCCCACTGCCCCCACATAAATGTGGAGTATCTTTTTAAGACAGTATAAAATATTGTGAAATGATTTAAAAGCAGTGCATATGCTAAATCCTACTGCCACATTCAAAACATCACACCCTACCTACTTCCAACATATAAACTCAACTATATTAAAAAAGTAATTCTAGGCACTTTTTTTTACTAGGAGAGACACACTAAGCTGAAAGCTTATTTACAGGTGTGACCTGGGAGCACGAGGAAGTTAAGTGATTTGTGCAGGGTCACACAGTATGCAAGTGGGGGTTGTGGGAGTCAAACCCAGGTCTCCAGGTTTGTAGCTCAGAGCCTTAAACCACTGCCTACTTAACCATTTACAACACGGTTACACTTATATATAATCCATACTTCTCTAACTTGAAAGAAAAAATACACTTTATCATCAAAGTATGTATTTACCAAGTACTGTGCCCATGTTTAAAATAATTTGAACCCCCAATAAATGTGCCCTGGCATGAAACTGCGTGTTTAACTGTAAAGACAATAAAAAATTGTATTTCTAAATGCATTACTAACACCAATGCTTCATGATTAAAACAATTTCAACCCCTTCCCCATGACATATTGCATTCTGGGAAGACTGCCTTGGCAAGATGTTATAAAAAACCTGAAAAACAAGTTTAATGGAGTGAATGCTGACATTCTATTTCTAGTGTCCATGTGAAAAGAAAAAAAATGTTACAATTTTTTTTATGTCAGCTCGGATCAGAATAGCTTTTAAAATCACCAATTGTTTTCTTGTTCAATGTTTTCTAATACATCTCAAACTTAAAAGAAAAAACACACTTTATCATCAAAGTCTGTTTTTAGCTTCCTACCATGCACTTCATTTGTAAAAAAAAATGATCTTGTTACAGACCACAATCAGCACTAACTACTAACAGAATGCTGATATCTACAGTTACAATTTAGCAAATACTTGAAATCAAAGATTCTATGTGTAACCTACAGTAAGTCAAACAGAAATTAGACACAAATGCCTACCTATTTGCAAGTGAAGCAAATGTGGTTATTATCATTCAGTTGTAAACACCTATAGTCACAGCCAGGATTCACATTGCTAGATTATGGGTAAGTATGACAAGTTTTCTAAATACTGGTACCTTATCCAGCTGTGTTCTGTTTGGTGTGTGTGGTGTGTGTGTGTGTGTGTGTGTCAATGCTTTCAAAGTTTTGAAACTACTAAAGACAAATTATATGTAAACTATACATATATAATTACATTATATATATATCTTTCGGATGAGATGTTAAACTGAGGTCCCATCTGCCTGGATTGGTGGTAGTTCAGGTGGATGTTAAAGATCCCATGGCACTTATCGAAAAGAGTAGGGGAATTTCCCCGGTGTCCTGGCCAAATTTCCCTCATTCACTAAAAATACCACCAACAGCTTAGTCTGGTTCAAGATCAGTTGGCATTCGTCTGTATCCCCTTTCCCCAGGTCGTGCCTGAAAATAGGCAGGATTTGTCTAGTGCACTTACCCGGTCAACAAAAACTAAATAAAATAAATAAATATATATCATGTTTAAGAAAAACATGTGGCTCTTACTATAAATTAGAATGTGTGTCTAGGTCTCCTTCTGAGGTCCTAGGTGACTCTGATAATCATTTGTTCCAAAGGATTTTTAAGTCAATTTGAAGGCATTAGTGTTCTGTTCTCCACTGCACAGGCATGTCTGTGTCCCAAACTAGTGTATCTTGTTACATCATGCTAGAGCTATCTCATGCCCCTCCCACATGAGTCAGAAAAAAGTTTGGGGTGGAGGCGGAGGTGGATCTTACTCAAAAAAAAAAACTAATGCTGCCTCCCACTACTCAGGTTCCAGTTCTTGTACCACCCATTTAAGAAAGAAAATAGTACCCTGCAACCATTGACTAATATGAAGCGTATTTATTTGATGGCGGAAAACATTGCTTGGAAGAGGGTACAGTGGAGGAGACTATTTACACCTTCAGTCAGTTCCACGGACAGAAAACATGACATCACTCCTTTTGTACATGCAATACTCCTGTAGGCTTCGCCCACAGTCATAAGAACCATGCCATTTGCATTAAACTTTCTCACCAGCTAGTTGCTTTAGCAGTTTTCAGTGATTTGCATACTTTTTGGCAGATCTAGCATAAAGCCTTGCAAAAGTTGTTACTAAGAGTTGCAGCTCAGTTTTACATTACATTATAACAACACCAGATACATTCCAGATGAGTTGCAAAAACATTTGATACAGGCAATGCAAAAAGCGGCTCAAAGCAACAAGAACAGAGCCAAATAAATACATGTACTCACAGTAGCAGATGGCAAGATCGGCTATACCATCACTGTCCTAGGAATAATTCAAAGCACAATGCAGCAGGATATAATAAAGCTGATTTACTACGGTATCAATATCCAGATATAGATGCCCCTCTGCACAAAAAGCCCAGGTGCCCCTCCCAATGACAGGCCTGTATCTGGATGTTGGTACCATAATAAATCTGCATTATTTTATCCTGCTGCATTGTGCTTTGAATTATTCTTAGGACAGTGACAGTGTAGCTAGTCTTGCCATCTGCTATTGTAAAAACATTTGATGAAAGTTACTTCTTGAGCTAATTAAGAGGTGAAAAACAACACAATGGGACCTAGCCACAAAAGTTAAGGTTGCCTATATGCTGCGTATATGAGGTGCAAAGGCAACCTTAAATTGGAATGCTGCACAGTGGGGGTCCAGCAGATCCCCAGCATCATTCACAGCTTGTGCATCAGTCCAGTGCACAGTCAATTCCTCCAGCCAAATGCACAGCTACCCATGGTCTAGGTGCATGCCCAAACTCTACACCATTCACCAAGGTGAGGAGTTGGTGCAGAGTGCTGGGTGGGGGGGTGAAGGTCATGAGAAGGTAGACCCTGCAGTAAGTGCTGCGCACCCTCCCAATGGAAACCCACCAGCTGCAGTGGACTGGGAGCATACTCTAAACCACGTGTCACTGAAATGTTGGACATGGGCATTCAGAAGGAGGAACAGTGATGGACACTGACCCACATAATAAGGGACACACTCGTAGACATGGAGATACATGCTCAGAACACTGCGGAATCCAGATCCTGTATCATTTACAATCCCAGGCTGGTATCAATTTCTGCTGTACTACCTGACTCTAGGGTACTATATCTGTGTGGGGAGTACTCTTTCACTGTGGGACAGGCAAGGGACAAACAATTATGAGGTGCTGGCCCAGTGGTGCAGTGGGCTGAGGCACTATGCACCTTACATCTCACCAAGCCAGTGACCTGAGTTCCAGAATGAGCTTGGGGTGCAGGGGGTTGGCTGAGGGGAGAGGATGACTGAGCATCCAATGGACTGATTTCCTCTACCAGGGGTGGGGAGGAATTCCATCTTACTCCTTGGCTGCCATCTGGTGGAGGATAGGTGGCAGCACCAGAGTCTGAGAACCATGCATGGAAGGGGCCACAGTTCTGTAGCGTGTGCATACCTACATGCGCACATGCTTATGTGCTGCCATGGCAAGATGTAAAGGGAGAAAATAGAAAAGAGAAGACTCTGACTTTGTGAAGCCCTGACTAGCTGCATGCCTGGTTCCCACATTGCCACACAACCACTGCCCCAATTCTAGATGAGAGTCTTGGGGTGGCAACCCTCCCCTTCCCAGCCCCATCACAGGGTGCAATCAGTGGGGGAATTCTTGGGGTGGGTAGGTCAGGGGTGTGGGTGCCAGATAGGAGTGGCAGAAACAGTGCTGAATAGGCCACCTCAGCTGACCCAATGCAAAAAAGCAATATATATACTGTATACATACATATATAAATATATATATATGAAACAATTATGAGGAGTACAATGAGGGATGTCTTTCATACTGGGGGACAGTTGAGAGTTATGACTGGAAGCCCCCTCCATAGTGCTGCCCCAGCCCACTGGGCTGATAGAGAGGGCTGGGGGCAGTCAGTCAGGCACACTTCTGTGGTGCTGGAGATTTTACGTCCAGCACTTTCTCAGAGTCCCTTGCATGTGCATAGCGAGGGTTCCACTGCAGGACCTAGGAGAGGCATCCCATTGTATGTCTACTTTTGCCCTGCAATGCACTCTTTGCAGCTGCCATCCACTCCCATGCAGATGCACATCAGAGGGGCAGGGTCACAGACAGGTGCACTGCAGGTGCTTGTAGTTGTGACTACCACAAACCCTATGCCTGTCCAGGGCTGCCTAGCTAAGTGGGCTGGGTTTGTGTGTATCACACGATCCCTACACCCCTCAGTGTATAGGGCCTAAGGAGAGTTGCCAATTCATTCCAACTTAAAAAAAAAGCATAGAAAATGCAACTCATGGCCTGACAGTTTAATGCAAACTGGACTGTATCTGTGTCCCTTCCCTTAATCCTAGTATTGCAGTACAACTCTGATCATGAAAAAGTGTAACCTAATATATTCAATGTTATGCAGTCTAGAGCAGCTACAGCTGTTCCTAAATACAAATGGAGTATGTAAAAAAAATACGTTTCCCTTTTGTAGCTTGCATGCTGTATCTGTATCAGTTTAATAGACTTGTTTTTGTTTCAATTATTTCAGGAAACCTTATACTGAAAAGTGAATTAACTCCTAAGCACTGTGTTGTTTTATCATTATAAGCTGGAAGGCATGCTGTTAGGAAGCAAAAAATACTCCAATTATCTCCCTATGTAAAATGTAAATCAGGAATATCCACCATAGATTTCCGAAGGAGTCAAGCAAAGGACATGAACAGAATCCCTGAGCCAAAGCATGAGATAATCCATGGTAGCTATAGACCATCCCCTGTGGCACCACTGATGTCCTTCAGGAGCTAGACAAACAAGTGTGGAAGACAATCAAGTGTGTAAGGAGTAGATAAATATTTACTAGGTGACCTCAGGAACAACATGTCTTGCTAGAGCAGGGGATGGGTGACATGGGCACTTGCCTTCTGTTCATCCCAAAATCCAAGTATAGATCCAAGTATAGAGTCACAGGCATTGCTGCTACTTTGACAACCTCTTGTTTTAACTTCACCTCCTCAAACAATAGCCCATAGCCAATGAGTTAAACCCAGTAAGAAACCATCACCAACTCTCCTTCCCTCCTTCCCTGTTCTTTGTCACAGACCTCGATCTCAGAGCATCTCTTCTGCTTCATAATTCTTTTGTCTAGTCAGTCAGACTGGTGAACCCGCCAAGAGCCCTTACTGAGAACTGAAACTTGGAACCTGAGTTCCAAAAGCAGCAGCTTTCACCACCCAGTTAAATGGGAATTCCTGTTTGCTAGGAGTCTAGAAAGTGGTTTTAATCTTCCCATCACTTCAACCTCCCATAAGTTCCCAACATTATAGGGCTCAGTTATCTAGATGGCACTGTTCATAGATTGTTTTTCACATGTGTAGCAATTACATAAGTAGTACCTGCAACCAGCAACTTCTATGTAATTCCAGCTCAGAACTTAAACTTGATTTACCTCTCATCTTGTAGTCAAGCACCAACACTTGTTTCCTTGCTGAACAAAGTAATGCAATAGAAGCTTGGCAGTCTGAGACCACCCAGTTCTTTGGGGCTGGACAGTTTAGAATATGCCCTTCTGACTCCCTTCCTCTAACAAAGAAGTTTTTGTGACAGTAGTGTGTAACTGATTAAACCAAGTAAGAGGGCAAGTGATATTGAGCATCTCCGGGGGGGGTTACAAAAGTCTTGGAAGAACATTGATTTTTATTATATTTATTCTCCCCCATAGTTTAAGAGGTTGGGAAGACAACCTTTGCAAGTCCTGTGAAATGACTCTCAAGAGGGGATCCAAGTTCAGTGCTTTCATGTCGGACAGAACCCTAGGTATTTTGATACCTAAGTAAGCAAAGCTATTGGGCTCCCACTGCAGACCCATGTATAGAATGTCTTGCTTACTGACCTGCTGACTAATGTGAAAAACACTGCTATCAAAAGTATGAGCCTCGATAAAGCCCTTTTTTTCAGAGGGGTTCTCATAACTTTTATAAACACTTCAGTGAGGAGTTAGCCCCATACCAGCCAAAGCATACAATTTCATGTTTGATGGGGGCCAAGGCCCTCAAAGCCCTCTCATATAATGATAGCAACATGTTTGCTCCTGCTGTTTTTTTTTTGCTGATGAACATTTGAGACTGATTCTGGAACATATTTGTATTAAAAATGTCTCAAATATAATAATCACCATACATATTCTATGCATTATAAAGCGTACACAAGGTAAGTATGCACTAGGATGGACCCATAAGTTGCAAATCATGGAAATATATAACTCTTAGGTACAGTACTACCAAGTAATTCTCTGTATCATTTAAGAACAGCTAGTTGGAGCTAGACTATTTAAAACAGGTCCAAAATTTGATTTATTGATTATATTGAGGCAGTGTGTCAAGAACCAATAGTTTATGTTTCCTTGGCTGTCAGTCTTCCCATATATGAAATCCATTCATTGAAATTAGGGACCACAATGGTGCCCCATTTAGACAATAGTAGTCTTTTAAGTCCCAATGCTGCTGCAAGAATCCAAAACCATGGGATTTAGAAAAATAGAGTAACTCTGAACAGTCCCCCGGGGGAAAAGCTGTTGAGAAACACGGAGTTTTGCTCCAATTATTTTAGTATATAACTTTATCACTGGTTTCCATATGGATTCTATATGTGTACATTTCCAAATGATGTGAAATAAGTAGGCACCATGTTCTCCACAACTCCAGTATGCATGACTTGAATACACATCTATTTTATTCATAACGTAACAATGTAACAAGTGTAATGAATTTACTGAAATTGTATAATCCTTCCATGAATTTCCTTGCTGCTTAAGCAAGCATTTTTTCCTGAAAGTTTGCCAAATGTCTGATAGAATTTGGTTCTCAGTTCATTTTCCCCAACTAGTTCTTGAGGGCTCAGTTAGACTCTTGTTGGGGCTTCTTAGCATATAACAGATTTTTTTTGTTTTTCTGCCCCCCCACACCGTATTTGTCAATTTACAGTATATAACTCAGACCATTGTGACATGAGATCACTAGACAAATCGAAACCATGGAGGGTATTTACGGCTTGTCTGAGCTGCAGATAATGACAGAAACTGAATCTCTTTAACTCATATTTAAGGTGAAATTCATGAAAGGATAATATATTTCCATTAGGGTTATTAAATACATCTTCTGATTTATTTATACCAAGCTTATCTCATCCATTACCGATTAAGCATTTTCTTTCATATTTTAGAATAGGATTTTTCCACAGCAGGATTCAATCAGGAAACGTCCCCCATTTGAGTCACTTTTTAATATTATTACATGTCTGAACTGCATAATTTATCATAGGATGTGAAACCAGTTTTTAGTCAATTTAATGCAGAGGAAATCAGTAAATGAGTTTGGGTATAGTAAAGATTTTCATATTCCACCCAAACAGGGTTATTCAGCCCATTTACCCTTCCAGTTATGAAGCTGGTATGTTTTGTTTCGTTAAATACGCCCAATGGTATTTGAGAAAGTCTGGCAGAACAATTCTTTCAGCTTCTTTTTGAGAAACATTTTGGACAAACTTATTCATGGCCTGTTATTGTTTCATAGAAAACTACACATTAGAAAGTTCATTTTTTAACCAAACAGAAAAGATCTTGATTGGTAAGGAGTTTAGTATATAGAATATCTTGGAGGCTGCTGTTAGCTTAATGACGCTTACTTTACCCCAGAGAGAAAGATTACATTTTTTCTAGTTGTCTAAATCAATTTTGATTTCCTCAATAATGGGAGAGAGATTCTTTTTAACCAGGTGAGAAATGTCGGAGGGAATATGTATGCCAAGATATTTAATACTTCTTGATTTAAGACTTACTGGGATAGTCAACGAGACAGGATTTGACACTGAGCCACCAATGTTCCATGGCAAGTATTCAGACTTTCCCCAATTCATGCCAAGTCCAGACAGTTTCTTAAAGGTGTCTAGAATGGGAATGACATGGGGAATAGAAGAGCTGGGAATCTATAATGTGAGAAGAAGGTCATCAGCAAAAGCCAAGATTTTACAACTATTCTGTTAGAAGGGAATACCTTCCGTGGTTGAATTACCTCTAAGGTAGCAGATTAGGGGCTTGATGGCCAATAAGAAAAGGGAAGGGGGGGGCAACCTTGCTTGGTTCCACATGCAAGAGAAAAGGAAACTGGTTTCATACTATTAGTTAATACACATGCCGTGACATCCCCTGTGTATAAAGGTTTGACCCACTTTGTGAAGGCATCTCCAAAATTAATAATATTTATGTTAAATATTTCTGTTATAAGTAGCCAAAAGCTTTTTCTGTATCAAGTGATACTAGAGCAAGGGGTTTGGATTTAAGTTGTGCCTTACAAATAACTGAAATAAATTTCCTGATGTTATCTGCACTTTGCCTAGAAGATAGGAAACCAGCCTGCTCCTCACCTACCAGTTCTTGTAACAGATGTTTAATATGGCAATTTAGGATTCTAACTAGTATTTTGTTATCTGTGTTCATGTGGGATATTGGGCAATAGTTTGAGCACTCTGTATGATCTTTATCTTTTTTTTTTTAAGAAAAACAATTAGTGCTTCCTGTAACGAAGGAGAAAGATGTCCAGGCCCACACAATTCTTCAAAAGTGTCTCTGAGATGGACTTAAAATGATGGTGCAAACCTTTTATAGAACTACCCTGGAATTCCATCACAACCAGGTGTTTTCCTCCAAGCCACCATGCCACAATTTAGTTTATTTCATCTAAAGAAATTGTTTTTTTGAGACTAAGGGCCAGAAATTCAAAACTTTGCCCCGGGGATAAATTAGCACTGCCCAGTGAGCAAACTTAGCCTGGAGCACAAAGCAAGCTATATTGAAAAGGAAATCACCTGGTGCAAAACCAGCTGAATATAGCAAGCAAAGGAAGCTGAGCAAACAGGGCCAGGAGTGCAGGGAAGAAATTGCCAGGGAATAAGACAGCACTGAATATAGCAACAGGGAAGTGCACACTGCTACTGCAGCTCATTGGACCCTGGTGAAAGTCAGTGTTGTAGGTGGAGAACATCATGAGTGATTGCAAAGAGATGTCTGACATCTACTGCAAACAACAATGTAAGCCACACACTGAAAAACTGTGCTATGTTGAAGTAAGGTTTGCCCTAGGCTAACCTGATTGCACAGTGCTAACACATTAGCCCAGTGCAAACTGGTTAGCCTGGGGCAAATGAGAGCTATATTCAAAGCTCCCATGCCAATGAGCCTACTTAGGTAATCCGCAGGCAAACAGGTATATTTGCATCTCATTAGGTGCTACTTAGCATACATTACCAATCAGTTTGCCCGGTGCTACTGCATGGAGCACAAAGCTTCATCTTTTGGTTGGAATGGAAGTACAGGCTGGATGCTGCAGGCCAAGGCATGCCCATAGCATCCCCTGTTTGTCAGAATAGAAGCACAGCTCGGAAGCAGCAGGAACTGCCAGGCACAGTCGGTGTTCTGTCACATAAACACATGTTACATGAGGGACAGAGGAACATGTGGAAACTAAATCAGGGACCTCCCTGAAAAGCAGTGACAGTCAGGAGGTATGGGTGCATACAACGCACCCATGCATATGTGTGCCTGATACACACAAGTGACCCTGGTAGTCTAGTGGTCCCCCCAACCCCCCCAGCATGAATCCTGACCCCCCATACAAAATATATGAAGTAGCATTTCCCTGGTAATCCAGTGGTCCCCCCACCCACAGCACAAATCCCAATCCCCATTCAAAATAAATGAAAGTATTGTCCCTGGTAGTCTGGCGGTCCCCCCCAGCATGTATCCTGATCCTCATTTCAAATAAACATAAACTCTTTTCTCTGGTAGCCTAGTGGTCCCCCCTACCCCCCAGCACGTATCCTGACCCCCATTTCAAATAGAAGTAAACTCTTTTCCCTGGTAGTCTAGTGGTTCCCCCCACCCCTAGCATGTATCCCAACCCTGTTTCAAATAAAATAAACTCTTTTCCTGGTAGTCTAGTGGTTCCCCACCCCCAGCACATATCCTGACCTCATTCCCATAGAAATAGATAATTTCCTGGTAGTCTAGTGGTTCCCCCACACCCCAGCATGTATTCTGACCCCATTTTAAATAGAAGTAAACCTTTTCCTGGTAGTCTAGTGGTTCCCCACCCCAGCATGTATCCTGACCCCTGTTTCAAATAAAAGTAAACTCTTTTCCTGGTAGTCTAGTGGTTCCCCCACCCCCCAGCATGTATTCTGACCCCCATTTTAAATAGAAGTAAACCCTTTTCCCTAGTAGTCTAGTGGTTCCCCCACCCCCAGCATGTATCCTGACCCCTGTTTCAAATAAAAGTAAACTCTTTTCCCTGGTAGGCTAGTGGTTCCTTCCACCCCCCCAAGCACATATCCCAACCCCCATTTCAAATAAAAATTAAACCTTTTCCCTGGTAGTCTAGTGGTACCCTCCACCTGGTAGCACCGTCCCTGCTCAGCCCACCCATCTGCCACAAAGCAAATCGGCAGCCAGTTCAGTCCTCCTCACACCACCACAGCCGACTGCTGACTGAGGAATGAATGAGCTGTATTGTAGCAGTGCAACTCACTCATTCCTCAGTCGGTGTCCAGCCATGGTGGTGTGAGGAGGGCTGAGCCGGTCGCCGGCTCACTTCATGGCAGATGGGTGGGCTGAGCAGGGGCAGTGCTACCGGGTGGGAGGGAACCACTAGACTATCAGGGAAAAGGGTATATTTTTATTTGAAATGGGGGTTGGGATATGTGCTGGGGGTTGGGGGAAACACTAGGCTACCAGGGAAATTATCTATTTCTATGGGGAACGGGGTCAGGATACATTTTTATTTATTTATTTAGTTTTTGTTGACCGGGTAAGTGCACTAGACAAATCCTGCCTATTTTCAGGCACGACCTGGGGAGAGGGGCATACAGATGAATGCCAACTAACCTTGAACCAGATTAAGCTGTTCATGGTATTTTTAGTGAATGAGGGAAATTTGGCCAGGACACCGGGGAGATTCCCCTACTCTTTTCAAGAAGTGCCATGGGATCTTTAACATCCACCTGAACTACCACCAATCCAGGCAGATGGGACCTCAGTTTAACATCTCATCCAAAAGACGGCACCTCAGAAGTGCAGCACCCCTCTCATGCTGCACTACAGTGTCAGTACTGGAATATTAACCCAAGTGCCAGATGTGGGAACTGAACCCACAGCCCTCTGATCTCCCGGCTTCAGAGGTGAGTGTGCTACCTACTGAGCCACTGACACTGTTTTTGTTTACATGCTGGGGGGGACCACTAGACTACCAGGGAAATTATCTATTTCTACGGGGAACAAGGGTTGAGATACATGCTGGGGGTTGGGGGGAACATCTAGACTACCAGGGGATTTATTTATTTCTACAGGGAATGGGGATCAGGATACATGCTGCAGGGGACCACTAGACTACCAGGGTGATTCTTGCTATACCACAGCTACGGGGGTCCACAATGGGGGGGCACCACTGCATTACCACCAGCTTTTTTCTGGCAGTATCTAGTGCTGCACTACAGGTTGTGCTAATGCCTGTAGTGCAGTGCCATACCTTTGAATATGCCACGCTGCTGGCATTCATATGGGCGCTCCCCTGTCCACGCCCCTGCATGCCATTATCTATTAGTGCCAGCGCTAACACACAGTGCCGGCGCTAATAGGGCTTTTCAATATTGCAGCCTTGCACAAATCCAGTGCTATTTCAGTGCTACGGATTTGCGCTAGGTGCAAAGATTTGAATATCTGGCCCTTAGCCTTTTGTGTTCTTCCAGCTAGGGAAGTTTAGTCTTGTCTATGAGTTCCCTTGTTTTTGGGGTGTCTTGATGCGCCTCAGAAGTGTAAGGCTTTCATAATGATTTTTAAAACAAGAATTTATGTTTTTTAAAGACAAGACCACCTCACCTTCATTATTTTTGTAGCACATAATTGTATAATTTGATTGCCAGTTCTTGAGCCTATGAACCAATAGATTTGAAGGTCGCTCGTAGCCTCACAATATTTTTAAGTTTAAACAATGCAAATTCCACCCATACATTTTGGGCCAAATTAGTGTCATACTTTAGTTATTTTGAATAAAAATTTATTGTTTGACATCCTACAAGACTAGCAGAAACAAAATTATCCCTCTAATAGAGCACTTATATGTAAGGTCCCAACTTTTCTGTGGCACTTTGGGACCAAGTTCTGTGGCAGGATTACCATTTGCTGCAGAACTTCTGCAGTGCTAATTTATTATTTCTGCAGATGTTCTGTGGCACAAATGAACTCCCATGTCACAGTGTTAGCTTGTCATCCTGACCACACATCCATGGCAATGGCTATGACAAATGGAATAGGGGAACACACAGTACCACTAGTTCAAAAATAACCCACAGACTTTTAGAAATAATAATTAAAAGCTTTATAAAAAGTCTATCACTTAAGGTGTAATCTGAGTACATAAATGAACTACACAAAAGGGACTTTGTGTGATAAATGATTTATCTATGCTCATGCTGTTTATGCCACTCGTGAGGTCCCAACTCCATATCACTTATATATTTATATGCAATTTGTAAGGCAGTTTTAAAAAAATAAATTTCCCTTTTTGTGATTGTAAACTTGTACCCTCATTCGTACAGGTCCCTTTAGAAGTGGAATGAACAAAATAGTGGAGATACTTCAAGACTCATTTTTCTTGACAACCTACTTCTCTGGATGAACTACATCACCTCATCATTCCATGACATACGCATGAACCCCTTGTGAGGGAAGGCTCCTGGACCATCACAAGGTGTTACTTTTATGACAGAACACTACACCATACTTTTACTTTTCCAGACTTGGAGAAGTGGTGTGTGACAGCACTGGCCACCCCATCCTCATTGCTGTCCAGTCAGCTCCCCAAGCTTGTCCTCGAACTTGAGTCATCAGCAAATGAACAAAACATGCTATCCACTGGCCCAATGGCTGGCCCTGCACATGTTTCTTCATAACTTTTAGGTAATTCTATCAACCCATAATAACATGAAATCAACAACCACGGCAAATGTCTACAGCACAATTATTAATTTAATAGGTCTGTTCTTTCAACAGGTCTACACATTATTATATTCCACCTTTCTGGGCATAATTGTTTTATTTTCTTTTTAAGACATTCATTTTACCAGTTATTCATTTCAGAGAGCTTCCCTATACCTAAGGCACAAATAAATCTGTACAAAGTAAAGTGTTCAGTTAACACGTCTATGCTATTGTCAAGTAATTGTTTAAGTCAGCCCTGGAGTAATAACTTAAGACTGAACATTTTATCAGGTTGTGTACAGGTTGAGCAGATATTACAGTACCTGATGTGCTGTGCCACTTCCTCAGGGTGTGGAAGCAGTGGTAGATAAATGACTATTCTTTTCTGTGGCAGAATGCAGCCCTGTCATTAGCTAATGTATGATGTGATGTCATTAATAACATCACATGCTGAGTATAGAGGAGTTCTGGAAATAAAAGGAGGAGAAGGGAACCAAGTGCTATGTAAAAACTGTAAATATTAATAATGAAATACCAATAATAGTGAATTCTGCTGCACTGCAGATATTCTGCAGTAGGTTGCAACTTCTTCACAACATTCTTTGGCCACAGAATTCTAGGAGCCTTGTTTATAAGTTTCCCACAAGGTCCTGTTGAACACATCCTCGGTATTGTTTATCATAAGAAAGGTTTTGGTCTCTTCATTGATCCACTCACAGAACTTTTTGTCATTCAGTAAGGATGTTTTAAAATGCCACCTGGGGGGACCTACTGTTTTGTCATGTAACTGGATATTAACAGCTGCAATATTGTGGTCAGAGATGGTATTGTCAATTATTGTGGCCTCAGTGATAGAGTGGTATGATGATCTAGATGTGAATATATTGTCAATACGGGTGTAGATGTCATGAACCAGGGAATAATATAAAGGATAACACATGGTCCATCATCGGTAACAAATGTGCATTGCCATTGAGAGGTTACCATGATGACTGTTTAAACCTCAAGAGCAAAGCTTGACAGGTTTCAGTCATCATGGTAACCTTGAGATGGCAACACATGTTTTGTTGCTGATCATGGACTATACACTATATGTCATAGTGTATGGTCCCCATAAAAAGTAAGAAAAAAAATGTATTTTTTTTCAGTCACTGCTACTCTGCTCTGATTCAGCTCTCACCACTGCAGCCGGTTCTGGAAGAACGGCGGTTCTGGTAACCTGCAAGCACAGAGCGAACACTGTTATTATACAATTGATGTGATGTACCATCAATGGGTTAACAATATCATGACGTCACACCGATGGTATAACAAACCCATAAAATGTTAGATTTTGGCTGATAATGTTTGACCATATATTATAAGAGTAGTCTTTATCTGCTAAATGAACCAGCCTCCGGGTACTGCAAAGGCCATATTCCTGTAACAACTTCTTAAGAGCACTTCTGGTGTTGTTTTTATGAGATGGGTTCCTATATTTACTTCTGTCAAGTAAGGGATCCTTCATTACATTGAAGTCCCCTTCCAGAGTAAGTTCAGTATCCCTCAGAGCCCCAACTTCTAAAGCTACCAAGTTAAAGAAGCTAGGACATTTTTCCATAGACACATATACATTTCCCAAAGCTAAAGATTTTCTATTTCAACTTTCCTAGTAAAAGCTGCCGCCTGCCATCATTGCCAGATATGCTTTTTGAGATTTTAAAATTAAGATATTTTTTTCTAAGGAGGATAGCCACTCCCCACTTTTACATGACAAACTTTTCGAAAACTTTAACATCCCAGGACCTTTCTAGCTTTTTGGCTTCCTCAAACGTGAGCTGTGTTTCCTGGAGCATAACAATATCTGGATGATTGTCATTCAGAGATTTAAGAACCCTTTTCCTTTTTGTTGGCAAACCTATGCCCTTAAGGTTCCAACTTATTGAGAGTCCCCATTTTTGTTTGTCAGAGACTGATCAGCTATTAATTCTATACCATTTTCTTTACCTATCAAATACCCTGAATAAGAAATTATACAGCATCAAACCCTTCTGACTAAAGAACTATATGAACTAACATTGTACATTACTAGTGAAACACTTAAATATATTTTTATTAAATTAACCAGAGTTAACTGACTACAGTAAACATTTCCTAACATGAATACCATTACTACTAGAAAGCTAATGTGTAGGATACTTTTTGCCATGTGCATCAGTGAGCAGAAGTGTGTATACAATTGCAGCATAGGGATGCAAGCAATAATACACCCACTCTGGATTCCTTGCTTAGACAATTGGCTTCCTATCGGGTTAGACCACAAGAATTATATACTTTTCACTCCTGATTTAAATGCCCAATTGCACAAGGCAGAAATAAGCCTTTAGAAATGTAGCACAATAGCATACAGGTCTGTAAGACAACAAGAAAGGGTTATTTTACTAGAATAATGTACTACACAAAAGGATAATGATTACTGTGCAAAATGTCCAAAAAATAATGATTTAGAAATGAACAAAATATTATCTCAAAACCAATAAGAGTACCATTTGTGTGGGGGAAGTGTAAAGAGAAAATCAGGAGGGAGGGTAGGTTAAAAATTGGTTTGGGTATAGCTGACACCAAGTTTAAATAACTGCAGTGTTAGTATGCAATAGTTCTTGATCATCAAATATCCAAAAGTATGTAGATGGGAGTCAATTGTGTCTAGTCACTTATCCCTGTACACTCAGGGGTGTCAGCAGGCATATGCACTGTACCCAGCAGAGTACAGTAAAAAAAAAAAATCATGCAGGGGCAACCAATCAGGCAGGGTCAACAAAAAGAGGAAAGCAAGGACATTGTGAGTCACATTGTGCCTGTGTCGTGCTGAGCCCTTTTGCCTTTGTTGTTCACTATGGGGCAGTGATGCCACCAGCCAAATACACAACAAGAACAACTTACCAGGCAGGCAGAAAAACAAAGGGAGGAGGATTACAGGATGAAACTGATTACTTGAGCTCAGACATGTCAAACGGGGGGGAGGGGCATCTTATTTTTTTAGTGATGTGGCAGTGCATATTTTGGTTTATGTAATGGGGAACAACAGTGCATCAGTTTTGAGTACAAATTTAAAATTCCTGACTACACTCCTGTGTGCACTGACCAAGTTAAAAGAGCACAGGCCAGTTAGAGGGGTAATTAAGGTGATGTGTGTAACCACCCAGTCCCCTGGGGTTACTAGAATCCCATAGTGTCACTGCTGGTAAATACCTAGTTAAAGGTTTTTTTCACCTGCTCACTCTCTGTTTACTTAGTCTCAGCTGAGAGGAGAGACAGATGATATCATTTAGAACTCTTGCAGCAGCATAAGCCATGGCGGCTGGCTGTGAGTGGGGAGTTTTAGAATCTTGAGTTAATTCTGTGTTCAACCAGTCTGTAGTGAGCTGTTGGAGGAGTGACAGCTGCAGTGTGGGCTCTGTGAGAAGAGCCTATTTTCTCACCCCTGTGCTGAGAAACATCTGCCTGCCAAGAGAAGTGGTGGAAACCGTTGTCTAGAGCAGGAGTTCTGAATTTTTATCCCTAGAGAGATGGAAAGAACTGCCAGGAGAGATCTGAGGGGCAATCTCCTATTTGATCTAGGATTTTGAAGCTGGCGGTTTTTGTTTTCCAACCGTGAGTAATCTGACTTTGTGCTTCCCAGAGGACAGTACCTGTTTTGGGTGTTCTCTCTGATAAAGGGAAATATACATTAGTTCTGTTCTAAATTGAAACTGTTCTCATGTTTTAAAGTTGGCTGACAATTGTGGGGTCTCCAGAGAAACTTATGCGCATAGTTCAAGACTTTAGTTCTACACTCAGAAGTAGTGTTGTCATATAGTGAATGTGAAAGTCCTTCCAAGATGCATGTTCTGAAGTGTTTTTACCAGAAGTTTTGAGGTGTAACTCTGAAAGAATGGCTGGCTACGGATGTGGAGGCAAAAGGTGGGCAGCCTCCCATCTGGAGTGACCAGTTCAGCACTACAGATTCCATAAGGGCACCTGGTTATTCAGGTCATGGTAACCAATACCTGAAGAGAAAGTGTACCCCCTAGTGTGGGTTGTGCTATTTATGAGCCCCAGTGTGCTCCATTGTGGCCAGTTGCTACTTCCCAAAATGTTAAGTCCTATGCCATATGGGAATGTGTGCTTAACTGTGGCCAGTGCCACTAGAAGAAATGTGTGTTCAGCTGAAGCCATTGATTCTGAAGAGAATTCAAGGTCATGTGACATACAGTATGAGATATGTAGATTTTCTGTCCGATACAGACTTTTTTTTTTTTAGTTGATTTATTTACTTTCCTCAACTGGGGAGAGGTTGTGCCTTTGGTTCCTCCCCCCCCATCCAGCCAACCAGCCTGGCTGCTGCCCTGGTTGAGGAAAGAGCTCTGACCTCCCTGTCACTACCCTCCCTGGTCACATCACAGCAGATACTCACCCCACCACCACCATGGAGACCAGGAGGGAGCTGACTTGCATGCAGCTGTGGTGGTGCCAGGGAGCAGCCTTCATGCTGCAGAGAATTTTTTCTGTAGTGATTCCCCCTGCAGGAAGGGGCATGCATTGATGCCAATGGAAGGAGCGCACATGCTTCTGCACATGCTCTTCTGGGTGTCTGCCCTCTCCCACCCCCATTTCTTGAGAATTGGTGGTGCGGCCCCTCAGTCTTCACCAGGGGCCAGCCCTGCATTGACTGCTGATGTTTCCCCTCCCCGGAGAAGGAGAGAAATCCTCTGGACACTCGATCCTTCTCCAACTCTGCCAACCTCCAGTGGCCCTTGCTCATTCCCAAACACGGGTCACCAGCGTAGCGTGAGGTAAGGCATCCAGCACCTCAGCACCACCAGGCTGGCTCCAATACAGATTTCACTTGTTCTGCCATTGCCTTATGCCACGATGTGTAAACCTTGGGGGTCGACCTTTGCTTTAGTGTACCATCTTTTGGAATAAAGTCACACTCTAGAACCCCAACCTGGTTTGGACATTCATGTTACTGCTTCCTGTGTGGAATTACTGGGTACCCCTCCAGAAGTATAGATCACTAGCATAGCCTTACAAAACGTTCTTTCCTCAGGACCTGGGTTTGATTTGGCCATTTTTAGTTTTGCTTTTGTACACCCCCACCCCTTTATGACTGCTAGAAATAATGAGCCTGGTATACATTCCCAAAGCTAGGGATGGTACTGATTGTCTAAAGTAGTTTGGGTGCCCAGTCAAGGGTGCCAAGTGGTAGCTTACTGTGCAAAGTAGCTCGGAGGGTGGGGTTACACGTGTATCCATTTCCTCTGGATGTATGAGATGATTTGTGGAAATTCGGGGGGGGGGGCAGAAGGGTGGATTCCACACATATGACCAGAGAATGAGAGTGCATTACATGATCATTGTATTGGCAGACATAAGACCTGCAGAGAGAATTGGAAATGGCATCTATTACTTCACACTGGAGCAACTCTAGCACTAAGTGTAGATATGCCTTCCGTATAAATGCTGCACCGGACCATGGCTTCAACAGGATGTTACGCAAGTTTAACCCCGGAGAAGGCACCTGGGATTATTAGAATTAATATGTGTGCTACAGATTATTTAATCCTTTTAGAGTATTAATGCACATGGTCTGACGTAGATCTAGTGCCACTCTTGGCAATTTCCTAAAAGAGCAAGAAAATAGTAATACTGTATCAGTGGTCACAATAAGCTGTCCAGGACAGCATAAGAATTATGCAATTTAAAACTTCATGGCAAGACAGACATTAGAGTAAACATTCCTGAGTGTGCTCATTTCTAGCCTTCCACACCCCCAGAGGAGCTAATCACCAGCAAACAGTGTAACTTGTTTTTTAAATGCATTTGTATAAAATACCATTTCTCCAGTGCATGTGCAGACTTTGTCCCCTCCCCCCACACCCAGTCTGCCAGAAATAAGAACAAGTTTGCCCCCATCTCATGAGATAGAAGTAAAGATGTCACAGACAGAAGTTTGAAGATCCATGGGCATTCAGATAAATTACAGCCACTTCCTTTGTTTACAGTTCATTGAATACTAGGCTCAACTTGTGCTTGGCACTGCTGACTTCATCTCTACCATAGTCACTAGAATAGCTGCTTCCTCAACTACCACTCTCCTCCTCTCCTAACTCCTAGGGCTCCTATCTGTTGCTTTGTAAGGAGATGCTTTCTCATTATTCTTGGACCACCCTCTTTGATGTAAGCTGCCTTTCCTGACCAATTTGAACTCTTCTGGAGATAAAGTGTTGCCTCTTTGTAAACCAGTTTGGTAGTCCATTTTTACTTTTCCTCCTTGGTGTAGCCTGCATGACTAATTATTACTTGTTTGACCCCACTGCCTTTGCTCTGCTTCAGTGGATATCTGGGAGACAGCAGAGCCATGGTTTCTAGTGGCTGGAGAGTGAAACCAATATTTCTTAATGAAGACTTCAGCCTGGTTAGGATGAGTATAGGGATATTTCATCTGGTATCTGATTCCTAAAGCTTGTAAGTCATGTTTTACTTGATTAAATTACTTAAGTTTTGCAACCAGTTCATTTGAAGAGTGCTGAAATATATATATATTTTTGTGCCCGGCCATAGCAGGTTTCCTTTTTCTCAGGCTAGTTTTAGAAGCAATTCTTTTTATGAGAAGGGTAAGAAATGAAAAAGAATAACCCTTGGTCTCTCATTCTGTTTTGGGGGGTGGGGGGTGATTAAGACTCTATGGGCTCTTTCAATTTCTAGAGATTTGTTAGGTTTAAACTGCAGAAATTCAGGTATAAGGAATTGTGGAAAAGAATAAATATGACATCACTCTGCCCCCTCAGGCACTCCTACAATCCTTAGATTGTTTCTGTGAGCCTTGTTTCCCTAGGCTGTTCACTTTGATGAGGAGGTAACTAATTTGTTTATCTTGGATAGACACTTTTTCTTCTAATTTAAAAACAGTAGCCTCTGACCGGATACTCTAGACTCTACAATCTCCACACGATCACATAAACCTCTTTAACATTAACAGCCAAATCAGAGAAAGCACTTTTTAGGTCAGTAGGTCACCTTTAATCAGGTTAAATATCTGCAGAAAATATATTTTCTGCTTCCTTGAGCTGCTGCTACTCATGATCGGAATGTTCACAATATCCATTTGTTTTATAAAACATGACTAGATTCTAAACTCTAAATAAGGGCAGTACTTGCCTTAAAAACAAAAAATAGTGCTGTAGTTTAGTAGCTGGAGGTGTTACCGTTCTTCTGGTACCAAGATTGTTATAAACAATTGACCGATGGCCACAGATGATAACAGATTTGGTCTGCCACAATGGAGATCAGCACAGGGCTTCCATCTTCAATTCCCATGCGTGGAACCATGTTCACCACAGTCTGAAAGAGTTGAACACCTGAGGTTTGATGTGTCTGATTCTTTCATAGTACCAAATTTGCAGGCCTAATCTGAAAGATTCTTTTGTAGTACCAAACTTGCAGTCCTAATCTGAAAGAATGTGGACAAATGCTGTTGAGACATCCTACTTCCAAACCTTTGTGTACTAATGACCCTGTCCCTCTTTAAAGAAGCCATTACAACGAAAGTCCACACCACTTAAGAAATCTCACTGGACTGCTGAGAATCTCTCAGATTAGCCAGTTTTGTCACATTTGATCACTGATCCTGCCCCCACATTACTGCTGCAGAAGGTTCCAGCATTTGATAAAAATATTTCAGACTACCAGCAGAAGGTGTCTGGTCATCACAATCTCAGTTTTAACATCTCCCTCCAATTTGAATTACACCCATTTTTTGCTGACCTTCTGCCCTCTGCAGGTCAACCAGTTTGTAATCCACTGAAAAATGTTGTGCTCCAATCCCGTATTTCCTAATTTATTGATCAATTTCTTGTCCAAGACTGTCAGAATGTGTCAGATGCTTTGCTGACATCTAAGCAGATAACACTGGTTGCTCTGCTCTTGTGCAATTCTTGACTGACTGCTTTGAAAGAGCATAAGAGGCCACCCAGTAACACGGATGTGGGCACAGACATGGGGAGCTAGGGTTGGTGTGGTCAGGGCTGGAGGAGTGCTACCAAGTGCAGTGTCAGTCAGACCAGTGAGGGAGATGGCTCATTTGTAAAGCACCAGCAGCCCCTTGTAGTAAGCTATGGAGTGTGCTACTTTGCAAGGGTAGTGCATGTCCAGAGCATGCTGCCATGCCCAAGGCCACCAGGAGGTTGTGCTCGATATCAGGGGTGGTGGGAGGGAATACCGAGGGAAAGGAGAAAAACCTTCCAAAACAACCAGTATGTGCTCTGAGCCATCTAAATGGTGGTTTGCAGCACCCTCGACCCCTGCTCGATGTGGATCCCCACTGGCTTCGATAGTAGAGAAGAGGCTGATATGGCTTGGGGCGACTGGCAGGAAACCAAAAACAAAGCACATAGTAGGTGGCAGGTTGGATGGCAAAACAGCTAAATTAAAAAAAAAAGAACCAAAAAAAACACAAGAAATTTGTTATGCATGACCTACCCCTATCAGAAATATGCCGGATTTCCCCTACAAGGTTGTTATCTTCCCTATACTTTTCTAATGCATCTCTTAGGACTTCCTCCAGGACCTTTCAAATTACTGGTATCAGACTCACTGATCTATCATTTTCCATATCCGCCCTGTTCCATTTTTATAAATCTGAGTTATTATAGTATCTTTCCAGTAATCCAGCAGTATACCTTCTTGTAATATAGAACTACATATGGCTGTGCCATTTCTTTTGCAAATCCCCTCAGTAATCTTGGGTGTAACTCCTTCAGCCCAGCTGCCTTTGAGATGACCAGATTACTTATATTCTCTATCTTGTCAGACTCAATTTCTCCCGCCTCTGTTCCTCCTTCTGGTTTAACGGCTGTTACCTCATCCATAATGCTATCATGTTTACTTTTTCTAATGACCGAACAAGAATGCTCATTTAATATCTGTATAATTCCTACATATTTGTTACCATTTTTCTACTCTTTTGTCAATGAGCCAACTATCTTGTCTTTTTTTTTATTTATATTTAGTTTTTGTTGTTTGGGAAAGGAGGGCTAGACAAAACAGCCTGTTGTGAGCCTTGATGGAAGAATATAGATGCAAACCAACAGAAACTGAACCAGATTAAGCTGCTGATGGTATTTTAAGATGGACGATATCAAAAGATGGCATACGCTGGGAGTTGGAAGTACTGTAGCATGCACGCTGCCCCACTTGCAAGGAAAGCTCACCCTTTTGCAGTTATGAACAGCTATAAGGATTTAAATTTCCAGGAAATGGTAATGTATTGAAGCTGCCCACATTGATTGACTTGGAGGGTTTAAAAGAGCTGTACTGACTTTCCTTAAAGATTTTTTATCTCCACATGCTAATGCACATAGCTGATGTTCATGATTTGGGACTGAATTTAAAAGCAGCCTGCTGCTGAAAACCTTTTATAATGGCTGCTGAGATGCTGGCTTTATTTTTAACTTTTTGTTTAATGACTTTTATGAAAATCAGTTTAATAAATCTCTTGTGTAGATTATACACTACAGTGAAACACTCGGGGCCCAGTATTCAGAAAAGTGCAACAGCACTATAATAACTGACTAATTGTTTTTTCCCTTAGGGAAACAACAGTGTAATTTGCCGTTATAAAGGAGTGTTTATAATGGCAAACATATGCCAGGTTTCCCTTGCCCTGTGCATGTGCCAGTGGCCATATTTCCAGTCCTCACTGCTGGATGCCACACTTGCGGCCGCAGCTTATAGGGCCTCACAAAATCAGCAGTAAGTCAATCTAAAATCAATCAAGAGTGTGCAAAGTTAATGTCCTATGTCCGGACTTTGCACTGGGCCTCCTCCACCCTAGTTTGATTCTTTCCTGCCTACCTATAAGTTTTTATTGAGTTGCCACCTGACATGGTGGTCCCTGCCTATTCCTGTAGACTACTCTAATGTTATCTTACCTGCTGCCTGCATTGTTTAAAATCCTGCTGTCTTCTTCTACTGACTTTTTTGTTTGATGCACTTTAAATGTAACCTTATGTGTTTTGCCTGTTCATGAATGTACCATTGTAATCTCCCTGGTCATACCTGAAAATAGGCACTTGGTTGTCTAGTGTGCTCACCCGGTTAACAAAAGCAAATAAATACAAATGAAAAAAAAAAACCACAAACGCTGCCAAACACTTGAAGCACTTGGGGGGGGGGGGGAATAAAAATGGCGTCTTCAATAGCCACGTCCAACCATATGGAACCACTGAAACCCAGTCAGACCATGGTGTTGCTGCACGTAGATGTCTTATTTTATATAACTGCTGTGGTAGAAAACAATACCCAGCAATTATATAAAATGAAATATGGGGTGGTGAGTTAAAACTTGAAGTTTACACACATCCTCAGTGTTGGATGCTTGCACAAACCCCCTCAAGCTTTGCTCTCAGGGTTTGTGTAGAATCTAACACCTCAGGTCTGTGTAAACTTCTCATTACACACACCACCACATACTTTATTCTATATGTATTTGTACTGTGCCTGCACTAGTGCTGGTCCCTTATCCTGATATATTCAAAGGCATTGCACCAGTGCGCTAACCTATGAATATAGGATAGACTGCATGCCACGCAAATGACATGCACTGGAGCAGCACAATGTATTTGGGCAGCTCTGAATATCACACTGAGGACAGCACTGAACACAGGGGGAAATAAATTTGTGCAGCTCTTAATATAGCACTGAGTATAACATTGAACATTGGAGGTGGCTGTGCCTATGAAAGGAGGGCACCAATGAAAGACAGAGCACACCAACATAGGTATCAAAACAAAAGTTTACTATTTGCAGTGGCCAATGGCACATGAACAAAACAAAACAAAATACACATGCAAAACAAGAGCAACTGCCCACAAGAAAATGGTGGGGGGGGGGGAGATAAGGGCACCCACCCCAAATAAGAAAAGAGGGGTAACATAATAACAACAATAAACAAAACAACGTCACCTGCCTGTATAAAAAAAAAAGTCAAGGGCACCCACTTGGTATATAAAAACACATCAAGGGCACTAGCCCATTAGGCAATCCAGCATTAGGTCCATGGCCCATCAAGGTGCTGCAGATGGTGGTGGTGGTGGAAGCTGCTGCCATAGCTCATGACCAGTGGTTGCTGGAAGGCTCTGTATTGCACAGATTCATTCCTCTACCTGTTGAGCAGTAGCTGCAGCAGACAGACCTGTCACCTAGGTAAGTCGTTCCTTCTCTCCTGCATTAACAGATTCCAGCATCACCTCCCAGTCCCTGCATCACTCTGGGCACCTGCACTGAAATCAGCTAGCAGTGCATGCATGATGAGGTACATAGGAGTGCCATAATGTGTATAACAGATGTACAACCGGATGACACATGGACCACCATGCCACACATAGGTGGAGGGATTCAAACAAATGCAGTGGAATGTGTGTGGCATACCAGAGATAGATTGTAGACCCAAACAGTAGAGGACTGCACATGCAATGAGTGTGCTGTACTGCAACACAGCAGGACAGAACTGTGCATGGGACAAATAAGACATGCCAGATGTGGAACTGCAGCACAAGCAAAAGCAGTAGCAAGACAGGGTGCAATAGACTGTATAGTGACTTTAAGTACTTGGAACCACACACACACTGCACCTTGCACACCAGCCATGCAGCACACAGGCCAGCACAGGTGTGCAGGACAACATTCAGCTATGAGCCCCCCCATCAGCTGCAGGGTCATGGCCAAGCATACACACGTTACTCACAGCACAACTGTATATGGATGGCACCATTGTGCAGCGCTGTGTGAAGCAGCCAGGGTAACATGCAGGTGCAGTGGTGTTGTATGCAGGGGGGCACCATATGCATGCAACCTTGCCAGCACAACACTTGAGAGGGATGCAGACCTACCTGGAAACACCTTCCCCACCCAGAAGATGTCATCCCCACCCTAGGTAGAGGGTTGCCACTTATACAGATACAGTGCAGGACATTGGCCCTGCAATGACCCAGTTGTGTCTAAATGTTTACATGATCCTATTCATGTACAGTGGAATAATCATACCCTGGTCATCACTGTGTTAGTTAGATACTACAAACTGTGCAGCACAGTGTCAATCACATATGGTAAAGTACATACAACACCCACCAATACCCTCCCTTTCACTGACCCCATGCCACATAAGTCCAGCTATGTTGAGATGCAATGACATGACACACAGTGCATATGGTACAGGAGATGGCACTGTTTCAGGTGGACTACCAAGGTTGGTGTATGATGCACATGGCATGACACAGTGGTATGCTGGTACTACACTGGACCATGGGGAGGAAGTCAAATACTTCCATGGATTGAAATTTGGAAGTCATTTCAGTTTTACTGAAGTCAAAATACTCCAGCTTTCAATTATTTGGAAGTCAAAATAATTTCAGTTGACAAATTTTGGCAGTCAAAATTCTCCAAGCCCTGTAGTTTTTTTTTTTTTGTGTGTAATCTTTTTTCTCCTCCATCGCGCACTGGGACCTGATCCATTCACATATCTGGATGTGTAGTACGGTATGGGCTGCACGCCCATTGGCTCATGCTGTGGACCAATGGGTGTACAGCCCTACCAATGGTGTCAGTTGGCAGGTGGCGGGGCAGCAGGCGGTGGGGTGCTGCCACCCTCTGCTGACTGGGGGAGCGGGTGGGGGATCAGTGGGTGGTGGGGAGGGGTCCACTGGACCACCAGGGATATAAGTGTAATATTCTGTCACACTTAAGCCCGCGATCGGGCAGACTTCAGTCCACTGGACCACCAAGGATTCAGAATGTATCTATTTTTTACACTTAAGCCCGCGATCGGGCAGACTTCAGTCCACTGGACCACCAGGGATTTAGAAGTTATCTTTTCAACACACTTACACCCACAATCGGGCACGCAGTGGTCTACTGGACCACCAGGGATGTTGGATAAACTATTTCTTTACTGAAGCCCGCGATTAGGCTGGCAGCAGTCCACTGGACCACCAGGGTTATAGGATAAGCTATTTATTTACTGAAGCCCGTGATCAGATGGGCAGCAGTCCATTGGACCACCAGGGATTTGGGGAGGTTTCTTTATTTTACTAATGCCCGTGATTGGGCATGGGGGGGGCACCACCAGGAGGTGCAGCCAGAGCTCGTGTGGCCTCCCACAGGTGGCAGCTGCCATGTTGCACCCTGCAATGTGGCAGTTCACCTGTGGGTGGCCATCCGTTGTTCCTTTTTTTTGGATCAACTTTGTGCTGGCACAGGTAGGGGTTGCACATGCATGGCTCCACACATCCTGGGCTGAATATCGGGCTGTGCAGAGTATGCATGGGCACACCCCCCCCCCACACCTGCACCTGCATACATTACTGATGTGTTCCGGTGCATCAGAATTTGTGCAGTGCACTTTCCCCTTTTGAATATCATGCCGGGGCGCATCAGTGGGTTGTGCATGGTGCAACACTGTTGTGCCATGTGCAACCCTTTTGAGTATCTGGGCCAATATATACATTTTTCCCTTTTTGAAATTATGTCACAAATAAGAAATTGCGACATGGTCGTAATGTCATACTGATGTTACTGCTAATGCTAGAGTGTACTAGTGAGTTACTATGTGTCACCACCTTGCCACATTCCTTGTAAGGCTCTTTCTGCTAATTCAGTGTGAAAAGCTTTTGACCAGTGTCATGCTGTGTGAGTCTGTCACACTAGCACAGTTGTTGTGTAATATACAACATACACAAATTCTGGGCTCCCAGAATTTTTCTCAACCACCAGAATAAATACTTCAGGTTGCTGGATGCTGCTACAAGGTGCTGAACCATGTCTCAGTCCCCATGCCACAGTTCTTGTAAGACACTTTAAGGGGAAATAGTGAAAAAAGCAAAACATGCATGACTTTTGTGCTCCCCTAATTTTTCTCAACTACCAGAATAAAATACTTCAGGCTGCTGGATGCTACTACAAGGTGCAGTGCTGTGCCTCAGTCCCAAGCCAAAGATCTTGTAATATACTTTATGGCAAATTGTGAGAAAAGCACAACATACATGAATTCTGTGCTCCCCGAATATTTCTCAGCACCAGAATAAATACTGTAAGATGCTGGATGCTGCTATGAGGTGCTGTGCTGTGTCTAAGTCCCAAGCCAAAGTTCTTGTAAAATACTTCATGGGAAATTGTGAATAAGCACAACATACATGAATTATGTGCTCCCATAATTTTTCTCAACTGTCAGTGAGTTATTTTGCATGAAATGATAATTTCATGGCACTGACCTAGTTGATGATCTTCCAATATCCCTTTGTGCCACACCAGCAGAGGTAGGTACTTATTTGAAATTATTTACCTTTCAGCCTGGTTGAGGGTGGGTTGGGAGGGAAGTGTCTTTCTAAAAGTCTTTTGTTCCTGTTTCTCTCTTTTCAGGTATTTATCACTAGGGTGATGAAATCCTGCCCAGATCTGGTTATTTAGTTTAACATTGTTTCCTACCTGGAAGTTAAATATTCTTTCTTTGATTTTTTTTGATAATTCTGAAAGTTTTTTCTGATCATGTCAGACTGCAACTGTTTTGCTCCTATTTATCTTTTCTTCAGGTAATTTTCAGTTTTATGACAAAGAATCAGGCAGCTTCATCAGGTGGATGACTGTTATTCATGCTGGATACTGAGGACATTTTTTTTTTTAATATGACCATATGCAGTAGTGGAGAAACTGGATAACGATGAAGAGAACATCAGAGACTGAGTCTGCAATGTTGATAAGAAATTCTGTGATCCCAGTTTTTTTCTATAGTACCAGAATAAATACATCAGGCTTTTGCAAACTGCTACATGGTGCTTCTCTGCTGTGTCAGGCCCCAAGACATAGTTCTTGTAATGAACTTCGGTGGGCATGGTACAAAAAGCTAAATAGATATAAAATTGGAGCTCCTTAATTTTTTTGAGGTCCTTGAAAAAATATATAAGGCTGCTGTATGCTGCTACATGGTGTCACACTGTGTGTTAGTCCCCATGACACAGTTGTTGCACTGCACTTCAGGGGTCATGGTGAGAAATGTGAAATAAATATGAGATTGGAGCGCCTGAATTTTTCTGAAATGTTGGTGTCAACCACATGCCTTAGTGAGATGGCATCTCCCGCATGCCACAGTGATGCATGATTCGAAAAAAAAAAAACATGATTAATGTTATTGAGGATGGAGGGAGGAGGAGGACATTCTGTAACCTCAATTTTGATTTAATAGATGGGCCGGTTGTCAAAGCAGTCAACTTGCATGGGTTGCATTTGAATGGAATTAATTATTTATATATGTTTATTTCTTTAAATGATGAATAAAGATGACATTTATTTTACCATGATTGATGCAGATGGAGGGTGGAGCTAGAGACTCTGTCACCTCATTTTGGATGAGGTGGATGGGTTATTTTTTGAAGCAGAAACAAATCATTGTATTAAAACTATTATTACTTATAAGTGTTTTTTTTTAAATGATGGATGAAGATGAAATTTATTTAACAACGATTAAGGAAGATGAAAGGTGGAGCAAAAGACTCTGTCACCTCATTTTGGATGAGGTGAGTGGGTCATTTTTGGAAGCAGGATCACATCTTTTTTAACTAAATTATTATTAGGTATCATTTATAAATGTGTATTTTTTTAAATGATGAATAAAGATGTAATTTATTTTATTGTGATTGAGGAAGACAGAGGGCAGAGCTACAGACTCTGTCACCTTATTTTGAATGAGGTGGATGTGTTATTTTCAGAACCAGGACCAAATATTTTTAATTAGATTATTATTAATTATTATTTATAAATGTTTATTTCTTTAAATGATGCATGAAGATTACAATTATTTTAACATGATTAAGGAAGCTGGGGGGTGGAGCCAGAGAGTTTAGCATCTCATTTTGGATGAGGTGGATTGGATATTGTAGGAAGCAGAGGCAAATAATTTTAATGAAATTATTAATTATTAGTTACAGATGTGTTTTCTTTAAATGATGAATGAAGATGAAATTACCTGAATCAGGTTATTCAATGTAACAGTGTTTTCTACCAGGGAAGGTAAGCATTTTTGTTCTGATTTTTTTTATTCTGAAAAGTTACTCAGAAGTCAGACGCTTAACTGTTTTCTGCTCCTGTTTGTCTCATTTCAAGTACAGTAGTTTCCAACTATATGACTAAGAATCAGGTAGCCTTATCAGGCAGATGACTGTTATTCATGCTGGCTACAGAGCACATGTTTACTTTAATAAGATCATACACGGGAGTGAAGGAACTGGATGAGGAGGAGGAGCCTATGACAGCCAGGAAGTCTCATGTTTAGTTTTCCAACAAACTGAAAAAAACAAATAGAAGAAGCTGGAAGTCACTGAACACAAGATCTTTTATCTCACTTCAGGAAACTAATAAATTAACAAAATCTTAAACTGCAAAAACAGGTAGGAAACAGACCAGTTACAGGTATTCATAGAGTTGTTATCTAGGAATGAGTGAGTCACTTTCTTTGAGCAGTTTAAGTCAGGGTTAGGAAACCCAGTCAGTAACAAGTGCATAAATCTTAACCATGGAAGAACTGTATCATTATGAACAAGGCCACTGATTTACGGTGAGTAAAACAATTAAATTCCGTTTTCAAGACTTAAGATTCCGGAATTTCACCGGTGATTGTTACTCTAATTTCTGGATTTTGCCGGGATTCTGTTATCATTCTTTTAGTATGTGCATAAATAATCAGAATTAGAGATGGCTTAATATACAGAGCATTAAATAATGCAAACTGAAAATAGTACAGGAAGGAATTAAAAGAAAAACAGACTTTTTTATAGATTTACTGATCTGATAGAAAATGCCAGATTCCATGAAATCTTCATTTTTACCGGTTTTCAGGCAGCCCTAATTCCGGAATTTTACCCGATTTTCCGGTAAAAACCGAAAAACAGTGGCCTTGATTATGAAACATTGCTTTGAAGTTATTCTGTAAAATAGTTTACAACCATGATGTATTTATTTCATGCTGTGCAGTCCCTCACCTTGCTAGTTCTTAATTAATTTTGTACTTCTACCAAACTCTGTTTTCCAAGGGCAGTTAACACCTTGAACAATTCCTCACTGGATTCAATGGTACATTACAAACAGTGATAGTCTCTTTCTGAAAACCAGTTTATATCTCTATCTCTGTGTTTATCTCTGTTTTCTGGCCAGGAGGTCTGCCTTTCTGTTTGCTTGGGTGCTGCCTCTCGTCTGTCTCCAGGCAAACAATCCATTGGCTCCATTGTGTTGAAACTATGACAAGATATTTTTTTCAGTGGTTAGTACTGTTAACACTACAGTATTGAGTGACTATGCCAGTGTATCACTGCCAGTAACTCAATATCATTTAGTGGCTACGGTCCACAAGCCCTCAAGGAGGTGCCATTCTGAGTACGCTACTATTTACGGTTACACTTTATTTTAAGTGTCGTTAACTACACTGAAACTTTTGTATAACTACAATGTAACTACTATGTAACTTCTGTGTAGTTACATGTAACTACAATGTAGTAGTTAACTAGTTTCACATTTGGGGTTTAGCGTAGTTACAAAGTTTGCATGAACTGGTAGTTATCACAATTACTGTTGCAACAGCTGTTACGTGTAGTTACACTTCCAGCATAAATTAATTTTTCTTTTCCACTTTTCAACAGCTGTTGGACGTGTAGCTATAATTCCAGCATAAATCAATTTGTGCCAAAAGAGAGGCAGTTGCGGTTGCATATGTAACTACCACATCATGCAATTTGTATAACTACACACCAGGAAGAGTCTCTACCTGTATATGCTTCGCCACCCACCACCACTCCACACAGCAGATCTGTGGTAAAGCACATGGTATGTAGCCATGCCCCACTCCCAGCCAACCACCTGGGCCATAGCAGGCTGGGGGTGTAGGTACAGAAGAGGTGTGGGCCAATGCCACAGAAGCAGCACATTTCTTAGTAACTACAGCATTGTTACAAGTCAATCAGTAATTATGTAAATTATTTTTTTGTATAAGTAACCAATGTAGTTGTGCATCAATTAAGAATATCAGATTGCATGTTTATTAAGCAGTAAGTGCATGAGGGACTGATTTCTGAAAGAAAGCATACATCAGAACTACAGCATTGACATTCAGTGTAAGTGTATAGTAGTTACACCCTTCTTCGTATGCTTTCTTTTAAGTGTCAGTTTCTGCATACTTACTTTGCAAATACATGTTAGTTATTAACTGAGGAAACAATGCCACAGAAGCAGCACATTTCTTAGTAACAACAGCACTGTCACACCCATTTTCTTACACTTTATTTTAAGTGTCTGTTTCTGTGTACTTACTTTGTAAGTACATGTTAGTTAGTCATTAACTGTGGAAACAATGCCACTGAAGCAGCACATTCCATGGTAATATAGTACAACACTGTTACACCCTTCTTCTTACGCTTTATTTTAAGTGTCTGTTTCTGCGTACTTACTTTGTAAGTATGTTACTTAGGCATTAGCTGTGGAAAAAATGCCACAGAAGCAGCATGTTCCTTAGTAACTACAGCATTGTTGCACCCTTCTTCTTACACTTTATTTTAAGTGTCTGTTTCTGCGTACTTACTTTGTAAGTACATGTTAGTTAGGCATTAACTGTGGAAACGATGCCAGAGAAGCAGCACATTTCTTAGCAACTACAGCACAGTTAAAAGTCAATAAGTAATTATGTAAATTAATGATTTTTTATTGTATAGCAATTTACAATGTTAGATTGCATGATTATTTTTAGTTCTTTTTTTTTTTGCCACACAGTATACAAGTGGTGGCTCTGGGATTCAAACCCAGTTCTCCAGGTTTGAGAGCAGTGTTTTTAACCATTACGCTATACTGCAGTAGCTTCACGAGGGAGTGATTTCTGAAGAGTAATTTAAGTGTCACTAACTACACAGTAGCTATTGTATAACTACACTGTAACTACTCTATGTGGTTGTTAACTAGTTTCACAATGCATATTGTACACTTGCATGACTTTAAATGTGCTGTTTCTGTAAGATTGACCCACACCTCTACTGCACCCTCACCCCTGTCCTGCTACTTCCCAGGTGGGTGGCTGGGGTGGGCATGGGCTACTCTTCGATGACAGTCCTAATTCTTTTGTACCAAAGACTAAACTGTTCCATTGTACAATGCTGATCAGTCATAAATCTGATTGTACATCATGTATATTGCACCCACACCTTAGTTGCTACTCTATTCTGATTCAACTGAATTCTTGCACTTAATTGTACCTATACGTATTCAATATAGTCAATGTATTATATTTCCTGTACCTTTCTCTGTTAATGTAAGTGTATTGTCTGTATTACCTATGTACCATCTTTATGGCCTGGGTCATGCCTGAAAATGGTCCACTGAATCAGTGCACCTACCTTGTAAACAAACAAAAAGACAAAAAACAAACAATAAATAAACATCACCAATCTGCTGTGTGGAGTTATGGGGGTGATGTCAGATACACATGCCAGGATGCCTCCTTAGTCATTATATGCCCTTCCCACTAGCTGAATGAGGTGGCAGCCATGGCACTATCATTCAAACCAAGCTACCACAGCCCGTGACTCTACCATGAGGGTTGGGGCATGGTGGTGAAGACATGCATGTAATGACTAAGGAAGAGTCCCTGAATGTGTATCTGGTACCACCCATCATTACTTCACACTGCAGATATTTGTTTACCAGGGAGGCTGTAAGGGAGGTGGGGGTAGTGGACCCACTGGCAAGGAGTGACCACCAATCTGTGTGGTTCACACTCAACATGAGCAGGGAGGCAGTTGGTAGAGGGACAAGGGTGGTTGACTTCAGAAAGGCTGACTTCAGTAGGATGGGTGAAATCTTAGGAGAGTACCTGGCAGGAATTCAATCTCACTGGGATGCAAACCAGAAATGGGAAAAAACAACTACACTGTGGCTTGTGGAGGCTGTTGGGACCTGTACCAAACTGCAGAGCAAGAAGGGAAGATCTGTGAAGTCAAGCTGGATGAGTAGGGAAGTTTTAAATAAGGTGAGGGCAAAAAAAAGCAGCATTCCATACATGCAAGAATTCCAGGAGGGGGGAAGATAGAGATGAGCATCTGAGGAAGTCTAGTGAAGTTACCAAGGGTGTTAGAGCAGTCAAGACCTCTGAGGCTAGCTCAGGGAAACAAAGACAGGCATAAGGACTTCTTCTGACACATTAGAGAAAGCAGGAGCTGCAAGATCAGCTAATTTAGATCAAGAAGGAGGGGTGGGCAGAGAAATGAGCAGAACAGGCAGAATCACTAAATGAGTACTTCTGTTCCATATTCATGAGGGAGAAGGGCAGGTAGTTTCTGCAGAGGGTGGGTAGGATGGGAGGGCAGGGGAAGGGGGTGACAGATGAGGTAATCACTGAGAAAAGGTATTAGTGGGTCTGAGGGCTCTGAGGGTGGATAAGGCACCAGAAACAGACAGCATACATCCCAGGGTGCTGAGGAAACTGGTGGAGGTACTGGCAGGGCCACTGGTGGACCTATCCAATACCTCCTTGGACACAAGGTGCATGCCACAGGACTGAAGAATGGCCAATGTGGTGCCCCTCCATAAAAGTGGTCCTAAGGATGAACCAGGCAATTACAGACCTGTAAGCCTGACATCCATTGTGGGGAAGCCAATGGAGACAATCCTGAAGGAGAGGCTCATAAAATTTCTGGAGAATAATGGACTCCAGGACAGTCATCAGCATGGGTTTGTCTCAGGAAAGTCCTGTCAGACCAACCTAGTTGAGTACTATGACTGAGTACTGAGGGAACTGGACAAAGGTCATGTGGTGAATGTCATATTTTTGGACTTCAGCAAGGCCTTTGATTCAGTGCCGCATGGGAAGTTGGGGGGAAATTGAGGTATGTAGGGGTTGGGACTAAGATGGCTAACTGGATTGAAAATTGGCTTCAGAGAAGACAGCAGAGAGTAGTGGTTGAGGGGAGCTCTTGTCTGCAAGGGCAATTACAAGCAGGGTGCCACAGGATCGGTACTGGGGCTGGTATTGTTTGGGATATTCATAGCAGACATCTCGCATGGCATCAGGAATAAGATCAGCCTCTTTGCTGATGATACCAAGTTGGGGGCACTGGAGAGTGACATAGAGGGATGGCAGGAACTTCAGAATGACCTGATTAAACTGGAGGAGTGGTGAGAAGAATGGCAGCTGGTGTTCAATGCTAAAAAGTGCAAGGTGATGTACTTTGGAGTGAAGAACCAGGGAGGAGCTATCAACTGGGTTGAGTACAGCTAGGTACCACCGAGGAGGAACAGGATCTAGGGGTGGTTGTAAATGGGAAAATGAACATCTCATGGCAGTGCAGGAATACAGTGGCAGAGGCCAGCAGGATGCTGGGGAGTATTGGGAGAAGAATCTCCTCCAGGAACAGGGAGGTGATCCTGCCTCTCTATAGGTCACTGGTGAGACCACACCTGGCGTACTGCATGCAGTACTGGTGCCCATATCTAAAGAAGGATATCAGACTACTGGAAGAGGTACAGCACAGAGCAACTAAGATGATACAGGGATTGGGGAAAGGCCATATGAGGAGAGGCTGTGTGACTTGAATATGTACTCCCTGTAGGAGAGAAGAGATTGGCGGGATATGACTGAGACCTTCAAGTACTTAAAGGGGATTAAAAAGACAGGAACAGAAGATATATTTAAGTAAAGCTGGGGGAGGAACACAAGAGGTCATGGTCTTAGATTGGAGGGGGTAGATATAGGAGGGAAATGAGGAGACACTTTTTTCATGGAGAGGGTTGTGGTGAAATGGAACTCTCTGCCAGAGGAGCTGGTATCCTCAAAACAGTGGGGGGTTCAAACGGGGATGGGACAGGGTGAGATGGGAAGTTATTGTGAAAGGGGAGGGGAGGAGCATCTGCTAGGTAGGTGTGCTAGCTGCACATTCAAGCAGACATGATGGACCATGTGGCTTGTTTCTGCTGGAAAATTTCCAATGTTCGTATGTTCCTAGGTGCACTGATCCAATGGACTGTTTTCAGGCACGACCTGGACCATAAAGATGGCACATAGGTAATATAGACAATACACTTACAATAACAAAGAAAGGTACAGGAAATAGAATACGCTGAATATATTGAGTACAGCTAGGTACAACTAAGTGCAAGAATACAATTGAAATACAATAGAGTAGCAGCTAAAGTGCAGGTGCAATAGACATGATGTACAATCAATCAGGCTTATTACTGTTCAGCATTGTACAACAGGACAGTTTACTCATAGGTAAAGAAGAGCCCCTCTGGTTACTGTTGTCCTGAGAGGGCGATCCCACAGGTTTCCAGAGGCAATCCTGTCCAGGACAAGTCCTAACCCCCAAAACAAAGTGGGGGGAAGGAGGAAAAATTATATAAGGAGGGAGAAAGAGCACCCCTGTGGTCTCTCTCCTCTCTACTACACCTAGGGGAGATCCCCCACCACTGGACTAGACCACATCCAGGAGGAATCCCCTGGCTGGAAGGAAGACTCACAGGAGCCCTCTAAGGTGAGGGCAAGAAGCCCTACTTGCCTTCCACTCCAAAGTGGGCCCTAGGAAGGTAACAGGAGGACCTGAGGTAGCAGTAGATCCATCCCACCATTGGCCTCAAGAAGGGGGAGGGCAAGCAGGAAGGGGGCATCACCCAGGGACTGAGGCCCAGAAGGGAAGATGCCAGTGATGAATGGTGAAGATATACAAGAAGATCAAGAATTACGATAGGTACACAATTTTCATATCTTCCGTGTCAATCTTCACCATTCATCACTGTCTGGGTGAGTATTGAGCCCCCCAAAGGGGGCCCAGCACTTCTCTGAAGGAAGTGAGTCTCTCAGTCTCTTTTGGAGGAGGACCACAAAAGGAAGAGACCCATTACAGGCCAGTTAGACCTGCGACTGGTCAGGGTGAGGTGGGGTCTCCTGTTTCCTGGGAGATGGAAGTCACCCCTGTAGTTCCCACCTTGCCATGTGGGGAAAAAAGGTGGGTCCCCTGGAGAGCAAAGGCAGCACCCTACACCATGCCAAGGGTGACAACCTTGATTGACGAAGCCACACTGTCCACCTAATGCAGATTGCTGCCATCACTAACCTTAAAGCTACCTCATTGTCATCATAAGACACCCTTGACTGGTGCCTTGTGAGCTCCAGACCCTGCACAGACAGGGCAATGGCCTGTCTGATTGCCTTTGTATCAGGCATCAATGTCAGCACCTGACCTAGCATTGACCACAGATTCCTGTTGTAGGCAGCGTGGTGTGCCTGATGAGTGGTAAAGCTGAGCATGATATGAGCCGAAGAGAACACTATCTGTCTCCAGAAGTCAAACTCCACAAAGTCCACATCCAAGGGCCAGTTACACACCAGGTGTCTATGCCCAGAAGGGGTATCCAGTACCCTCACTTCTGAAGTGGGATGAGGCAAGGTCCCTGGAGACCCCTGGTATGTGCAATACCTGTGTTGGCAGTCCATAGGTGCTGGAGTTGGAACAGATGGGCACTGCCAGGTGCAGGACAATGCTTCCTGGAATGGAATCAGCAAGGAAAGAACAACCAGGTGGTCCGCACTAAGTTCGCCAAGGAAGACAAACATCATCCATTCAATATTGCATCTTGCGATGTGGGGTAGGGGCAGATCACTGACCAGCCTCAATAGGAAGCACTGATACTCTATCTGATCAGTGTCTGATGACAGATAAACAGAGGTATCCTATTCCTTGGAGGAGAAAGATAAGGAGGCTGATGAATCTGAAGAGTCCAGGTCCAGATGCTGTGGGGAGACAGGTAAAAGACCTGCTCATCCATATCCCTGACAGACTAGTGGAAGACTAGGTTTGCTGGCTAAGGCACCTAACTTCACCTGAGATCTTTTCTTCTAGGTTGCTTGAAAGGACAGAGCAAATAACCTTACCAGAGCAAGGAAAAGGATTAAGGGTTCTTTTGGCTAGGCAGATTTATTGTGTATTAGTTTTATTTTGTACTCACAGGGATTGTTACTGTTTGTTGCTAACATTTTATTGCTTTATTTTTCTCTGATTCAAATTGTTGTTGCTGGGTATACCTTCTGCTGCATTATTACAGGGGATGACTACAGGTGTGAGCATACAGATTACTGATGTAATCTGATTCAAATTGTCTTTTGCAAGGTATATATTCTGTTACTGCTTTATTTTTCTCTGTAGCAAAGTATTTCTTATGGGGTGTATCTTCTGTGAAATTATTACAGGTGGTGCTTTACAGGGTTTATAGTTTTATCTATCATTAGGATAAGCTTTCAGGGCTGCTGCATTTGTTGCTGGCTGATTGTTTATGCTCTTACCTCCTTGTTTCTTTTGTCCGTGGTTCTTTTTCAGCAGGGGAAGGGCCCAACCACCCCCACACTACACTCCTTTTATAGGGTAGCACAGTGATGACGTTTCCTGTAGCAAAGTAGGAAGGGGTGGATCAGAGGGGTATGCACACAGTGACCTCATTTACAAGGGCACTAGTAATTTAACTTGTTATAACAAGTTATACAAAAACAAACAAACTAAACACAAAATCAAACTTTTGCTTTCATTTTCTTCATTCTAATTATTCTGACCAGGTTATAAACCCAGCAACTTATCAGGAATGGATATCATTAACTGCAGGTACTGTGGAACACTTTTCAGAAGGCAGTTTTACAGAATTTAGGACATTGTCCTACATGCTGGGCCATAGGATATCTAAGGGATCAACTACAGGCAGCATAGGCAGAGATTGCACACCTCAAATTGCATATTCAAGAGGAAATATATTATATGAACCACCTGTCATTTCCCCAACATCCAACAGAAGCACATCAACCACAGTGGGTAGTTGGTCCGGGAGGTTGGCAGGTAGTTAGGAGGGGCAAATCGGGTTCCCCATCACTTGGTACTCTCCAACATATCACCTCCACAAACCATGTAAAAACTACAAACAGGTATCTGCCTCTATCACCGAAATCAAACAAAGGGGCAGAGGACACTGCACAGCAGGACACTGCAGCACAGGAGCTAGCACAACAAAACTCACCCAAAACAGGAACCAAAACAAAAAAAGCAAAAGGAAATCCAAAAAACTTATGATCATAGGAGACTTCATGATTTGGAGAGTTGATACATATCTCCAGCCAGGTGTAATAGTCAGATGTCTCCCAGGTACATCAGCATGGAGAGACACTGACCACATTGCCAAAATTGTTCAGGAAGCAGGAGAAAACATTGATATCCTGGTACACATAGGGACTAATGATCTTGCCAGCCTGTCAGTTGTGGAGACTAAGGAACACCTGACCAGGCTGGGTGACAAACTATCATCCATTTCATCCGGCATCTCCTTCTCTGAGATCCTGCCAGTCTTGGGGGGGGCAGATGGACGGAAGGCCAGAGAAGAGGAGATAGGGGAACTAAATATGTGGCTCAAGGGCTGGTGCCAGGAAAAAGGACACACATTTTTATGGAACTGGTAACAGTTTTGGGAGTGAAAGTTCTTTAAATTTGATGGACTGCATCTGATTAAGGAGGGAGTCAGTGCATTGGGGCAGTTTGATATCTTTGCAGAATATTTAAACTAGCAAATGAGGAGAGGGGTGAAGCACCCTATATGTCGAATGGGAAGAACACCCCTACCCCCTCAGCTAGTGGTCAAACATGAGTTCAGCATGTTTGTAGTTCATTTGCATCACCAGGTAAGGAAAAAGGTCCGGCTCGTCATACGATACACAAGGGACACGCCAGACCTCGCCCAACAACTAACACACTGAACTTTTGCCAATGGAAAATCATGTACACAAATGCTCGCAGTCTGGGAAACAAGATCCCAGATCTGCAGGCAATAATGACAGAGGCTAAACTGGACATAGTAGCCATTAACAAGACATGGTTTACCAGTAACCACACTTGGGAGACTTCAGTAACTGGCTATGTACTGTTCAGAAGAGACTGAGGTGCAAGAAGGGGGGGTGGAGTGGCCCTTTATGTCAATGAAAATATCAAAGCTACAGCAATTCAGAATACACATAAGGAGCCACAGGAACTATGGGTCACCCTGGAAACTGGAAATGTGACAGCTATACAAACTGGGGTTGTGTACAGGCCTCCAGACCAGGGGGAGGACATAGACATGTTACTGTTAGAAGATATACAACTCATGACAGTTAAAAGGGAGGTTCTGATAATGGGAGATTTCAACATGCCAGATAGAGACTGGTCAATACCAGCAAGAACATCTGCCAGAACTAGATATATAGTGGATTTCTTGCAGGGGGGGACTCAAATAACTGGTACAACAACCCACAAGAGACAGGGCTATCATAGATCTAGTACTGACTAACAGGGAAAGGATCACAGATCTCCAGGTAAGTCACCTGGGGGCCAGTGACTATCACATGATATGGTTCAATTTGACCACTAGAACTAAATCATCCTATTCCAAGGCAAAAATATAGGACTTCAGAGGAGCTGATTTTGATAAGATGGTCAACAAAGTTAAGCTAGCCCTGGCAAAAAGGTGAGGGGTACAGGCAAAGTGGGCCAGCATTAAAGATGCAATACTTGAAGAAACATCCCATTGTGTTCGAGAGAAAAGGAAGTGCAAAAGAAGAAGGAAACCACTTTGGTTCTCAAAAACAGTAGCAGAAAAGGTTAGAGTCAAAGGGCTGGCCTTCAGGAAATATAAGGGAATTCAGTAGGATGATGATAGGGAGGCCATACCAAACTTCCCAAAGGGAAGCAGTGAAGGCAGTAAGGCAAGCAAAGGCCCAAACCGAGGAAACACTAGCACAAACAGTAAAAGAAGGTGACAAGACTTTCTATAGATACATTAGTGACAGGAGAAAGTCCAGAAGGAGTATTGCTAAGATCAAAGGGGATAATGGGGCATGTGAGGAGGAGGAGGAGGAGGACCAGATAAAAGCATCTATCCTAAATAGATACTTCTGCTCAGTATTTACTGAAGAGAAGGCAGGGCAGTGCCTACAGCTCAGCACCATGCACATGGTGGGGATGGAGGTGTGCACTAGTCCCACCACAAAAGAAAGGGTTCTACAAGAGCTTGATAAGCTCAGGGTGGACATGGCAATGGGACCTGAGGGCATACATCCCAGGGTACTAAAGGAGCTAAGGGTGAAACTAGCAGAGCCATTATCAGAGCCTTTTAGTGAGTGTCCGAGCACAGGAGAGGTCCCAGAAGACTGGAGAAGGGCTCATGTTATCCCGCTCCACAACAGTGGTAGAAGGGAGGAGGCAGGAATCTACAGACCAGTCGGTCTTACCTCAGTAGTGGGCAAGAGTATGGAGGCACTTCTTAAGGAAAGGATAGTGCAACACTTGGAATCCATAGGAGCACAGGATCCAAGACAGCATGGGTTTACAAAAGGAAGGTCCTGTCAAACTAATCTCATAGATTTCTTTAACTGGGTAATCAGATTGGTGGACCAAGGGGGAGCAGTTATTGTTGCCTACCTTGACTTCAGCAAAGCTTTCGATACTGTTCCACATAGAAGATTGATTAATAAACTGGGTAGGCTCAGAGTGGGTCAGAAGTTGGTCAACTGGGTGGAAAACTGGTCGATGGGCAGAAAACAGAGAGTGGTGGTAAATAGTATACAGTGAGAAGAGATGCAAGTCGCAAGTGGGGGTACCTCAGGGATCAGTCCTGGGGCCAGTCCTCTTCAATATCTTCATCAGTGACATTGCAGATAGACTATAGGGTAAGATTTGTCTGTTTGCAGATGACACCAAGATCTGCAGCAGAGTAGGTGATCCAGATGGGGTGGGCAGAATGAGAAGAGATCTGGATAAACTAGCAAAATAGTCAGAAGAGTGGCAACTGGAGTTTAATGCAAAGAAGTGCAAGATCATGCACATAGGGAAGAGAAACCCAGATGCCACCTATAGGCTGGGAGGGGAGTTGCTGGCAGTCACAAGGGAAGAAAGAGACTTGTGTGTCATCATCACCGATGACCTGAAATCATCCAAGCAAACCACGAAAGCAGTAGGTAAGGCTAGAGGGATGTTGGGGTGTATTAGTAGGGGTATCACAAGTCAGAAGAGGGAGATAATAATCCCTCTTTACAAGACACTGGTTAGGCCCCATCTGGAATACTGCATGCAGTACTGGAGGCCACACCTTCACAAGGACATTAACCAAATTGAGGCAGTCCAGAGAAGGGTAACCAAAATGGTGCAGGGACTGCATCAGAAAACATATGAGGACAGATTAATGGAGCTCAATATGTATACCCTAGAGCAAAGGAGGGAGAGAGGTGATATTATTGAAACATTCAAACACTTTAGGGGCATTAACAAGGTGAAAGAGTCTAACATGTTTCAATATAAGATGAATAGCAGGACAAGAGGACACAGCATGAGATTAGAGGGAAGCCAATTAAGGGGTAATGTGAGGAAGATCTTTTTCACAGAATGGGTGGTGGATGCAGGGAACAGCCTACTTCAGAAAGTGGTGGATCTGAATACAGTGCAGGGCATCAAACAGGTATGGGATAGGCATAAGGGAGCAATACAGATGAGTATAAATAGATAGGCCATTGACAGAGCAAAGGCCGATGGCACATTCACAAGGCAGAAAAAGAAATGGGCAGACTGGATGGGCCTTGCGGTCCTTATCTGCTGTCAACTTCTATGTTTCTATGTTTCTGTGTTACCTGAGGAAAGCAGCAGCAGTGGCTTTTTTTTTGTAATCCATAATTTTATTGAGTTTCACTTTTTAACATTACAAAACTATGCATGAAATCATACAGCCAAATATGAATAAAAAATACTTGTCAAAACATATTATTAACTTACAGTATAATTGATTGTTATGAGGAACATTGATACAATAGCATGACCAGGCTAATTAAGGAATAAAAGTAAAAAACGAAAAGGGGACAAGGAGGAAAGAAAATAGGACAACAACAGCTAAAGGATAAACTAGGAGAAAGTACATCTTAAAAACTTGGATTACTTAAAAAAGGTTCCCATATAGATAGAAATGTGTCTAAACAATTCATGTTGATATATGCTACTCTTTCATAACTGGCTCTGCTGTAAAGATCTTGGAGCCATTCCTTCACTATCAGTGTCTCTGTACTCTTCCAGTGCCTCAAAATAATGTTTTTTGCCGTGATGAATGCTGCACGTAGCCATAATTTTGGAGAAAGTGAGTGTTGTGATAACTCTGAGCAGATCGCTAAGATTGCAAATTTAGCTGAATATACAATCTTGCAGTTTGTTACCATACCACATATTACAAGTACTTCTTTCCAAAAAGGGGATAGTGCTGGACATGACCAGAGAATGTGAGATAGCATGCCTTTATCCATAAGGCACCTCCAGCACGTCTCCTCTGTTGACATGCCTAATTTAACCATCTTGTATGGAGTGTAATACCACCTATGTATTATCTTGCACTGAATCAACCTCCCCTTAGCTTCCCTGCATGCCCTTAGCGACATGTTCCAGATTTCTTCCCATTCCTGTACAGATATATGAGTTTGCAGTTCTTGTTGCCATATATGGTGCAATGTTGCAATAGGGTCTGGAGTAGAATCTAAAATTATTTTATATATTTTTTTGTGTCCATTATTTGTATTGCATATTTTATCTAAAATATGGTCTGGAGGAAATGTGACCTCATTGTTGTTTTGGGCTCTAAGGGCATCACGAACTGTAGAAAGTTATGAAATTCAGTTCTTGGTAAATTATATTTTGCAGAGAACTGAGATAAGGACATTAGGGTGGCTGTGGTTGGGTCTATGATATCTTCAAGGAAAACAATGCCCTTTGATTCCCAAAGTGGCCAGTTCAAACATTTGTTATGTATCTTTAAGATGTGATTGCCCCAAAGTGGACAATGAGGGAAGGACTTAGGATCCCATTCTAATGCTGTGGCCACAGTTTTCCAGGATTTGTTTGTCTGATTTAGTATAGGGTTTGAGTTAAATGGCCTAATTGAGTCAGAAAATAAGGCAATTCTGGGATGACTTCCCTTTAGTAAAGCTTTTTCAACCTGAACCCATCCCGGAGTATCCTGGTCTTTGTTTAACCATAGTGATTTGACACACCGTGCTGTAATCAATGCATCATGTCTGAGTTTAAAACTGGGTAGACCAAACCCACCTTTCTGTCTTGTCTGCTGTAATTTGGCCAGGGAAATTATTGATGGTTTACCATCCCATAAGAATTTCTTGTATAGACTATAAATCTTGTCAAAGAAGTATGCTGGGATGTGAATGGGTAGATGTTGCAGCAAAGAGTATATTCATGGTGCAATCATCATGTTGATTTCATGAGTTTTCCCCAAAAAAGACAATAGCATTTGTTCCATCTTGTAAAATCTGCATCTGTCTTTTCTAATAGTGTGGTAACGTTACTAGATATAATTTGTGAAATATTCGAGTTTATTACAATACCTAGGAACTTAATACCCTGAGTAGCTATTTTAATGTTGTTTTTGAGAAAGACTGACTTATCTACCCCATCGTTTAAAAGAAGAGCTTCTGATTTATCCAGGTTAACTTTGAACCCTGAGATTTGTGAGAAATGTTGAATTTCCATTAAGATATTTGGGACCGATACTTGAGGGTTCATTATGGATAGAACTATGTCATCTGCGTAGGCTGATATTTTTTATTCCTTCCCTATTTTAATCCCAGTTATCCTTGTGGAGGCCCTCAAGCTTATAAGGAGAGGTTCCAAGGCCAGCAAGAATAGGAGGGGAGATAAGGGTCAACCTTGCCTGGTGCCCCTATATATTGGGAACTTATCTGAGGAAAGCCCATTAATTTTCACTTTTGCATATACTTCAGTGTATGAGATTTGTACCCAATTGCAAAAGTAAATCCCTAAATTATATTTGTCCAGGATTTTAATCAGGTAGTCCCACTCTGTCCTGTCAACTGCTTTATTGGCATCTGAGGATAATAAGGTAGGTTGTATAGCATTAGTTTTAGCTGTACGAATAACATGGATAACTTTATGTAGTAAGTCTGAACTATGATGCCCCATCACAAAACCTACTTGAACAGGGTGTCTAAGTTTCTGAATAACAGTATTTAGCCTATTGGCCATGGTTTTAGCTAGTATTTTACAATCTACATTAATTCAATAAATTGGTCTGTAGTTCTCACACAGCAATGGATCTTTATATTTCTTTGGCAAAACAATTATTGTAGCATGCATCTCGCATGGTTGGGGGTAGAGACCCAATAATGGCTGCATTACTAAAAACCTTGAAAAGGATAGGGGCAAGCTGCTGGTTAGTGGCTTTGTAGAATTCCTCTGAAAGACCATCCTGCCCAGGTGCTTTAGCTGTTGGAAGAGAATTAATGGTCTTCAGTATTTCTCCTTGAGACATAGGTCTGTTTAGTATTTCCTTCTCCTGTGTAGATATAGAGGGAATACTGAGGTCTTGCAGAAACCAATCTAGGTCATCCTGGCTTACCCGGCCTTCTGATTTATATAATGAAGAATAAAAGTCTCTGAACTCATTTATGATTTGTTTATTAGTGAAGACCTGTCTATTCTGTTTGTCCTTTGCAGATGCAATCTTGGTGGCCTCCACCAATTTTTTAAGTTTATTTGCCAAAAGTTTTCCCTGTGCCTCCCCTGCCTCCCAATATGCTTGTTTTAGATGAAATAGAGCAAATTCTGCTTTTTGATTAAGATTAGTGTTGGTTTCATATTTAAGGTTAACAATATCTCTGTACAAGTTAGAGTTCTTTGCCCCTGTAGATTTTAACTGTTCCTTTTTTGTTTTCAGGTCCTTTCCAGTTTTTTTTAATTCAGCCTCCTTAAGTTTCTTTTTATGGGAAGAGCATGAAATTATGCGACCCCTAACATAAGCTTTAAATGCATCCCACAGGATTGGTATTGTAACTTCTTTGTTGTCATTCCAATCAAAGAAATTTTTAATTTCTTCTGGTTAGCCAGCCCGGGAAATCATTGTATTTTAGTAAGCTGCTGTTAAATTTCCAGTGTCTTTCTGAGGGTGAGGGTGAGGTTTGACTTAGTGTGATTCCCATGGAGACTGGAGCATGATCTGCTATAACTATGCTGTTTATCTGGCTGGAAGTCAAACCTGGTAGAAGTGATTTAGCTAGAACTACATAATCCAACCTACTGTAAGAGCCATGTCTGTTTGAGTGAAAAGTGTAGTCCCTGGCTTTTGGGTGCATGATTCTCCATGCACCAATATGACCAAATTCTTTACAAAATGTGCCAAAATTCTTAGAAGAACCTGAGTGGTCTACTGGATTATCTTAAGTGCTATCCATAAATATGTCAGCAACTGTGTTCATGTCTCCTGCTAGAATGAACTCACCATGAACACTATTACTAATTATATCTGTCATAGAAGTGAAATATTCAGAGTGAGTTTTATTTGGCGCATAAATGTTGACCAGAGCAAAATTTTTATCTTCGAATCTGATGTTGACTATAATAAATCTACCAGCTGTGTCAGTAATGCTCGAGTCTACCACAACATTAATTTTTTATGGAATAAGATACATACCCTGCTGCTCTTTGAGTTAAATGTGCTACCATGTACTAACCCCACCCATGATTTTTGCAGCTTTGCTGTTTCTTCACTGATTAGGTGGGTTTCCTGAAGAAAGGCTATAGCTGACTATATAGACTTGAGGTATGCCAGGACTTTTGTTCTTTTCACTGGGTTACTACACCCTTGAATATTCCATGGAACTACATTACAGTAGTAGCCACAGACATTGCCAGCTATTCCCAGATATTTTGCTAAATTTCTAGAGTTCTCTCTACTGCTCCTACTGTGGAAATGCAGAAAGCAGGAGATTTCTCTAGAAATATCACAGACATTTTGGGAAATAGCTGGCAATGTCTGTGTCTACTACTGTAATAGTCTGGTTATTTGAGGACATACTCGACAATGAAGGAAATAGCTAGTAACAATGTAACAAAATACAAAATGAATCTCTTATACTAGGAACTCCTTAAACACTTGATATCCTTAATACACTACTAATATGACAATCATAAAAGAGTAATACTGCATACTACAGCTTTTATCTATAACCACAAAACCCTATTTTAAATACTTTATATTATAACTATGTTTAAACAGTTAACTGTACTTTGTGTAGGAATAGTTGTTCAGTAAAATGAGATTAACTAGTTCACTAACTTCTAGAGCTTAAACACGACTGGCTACATGTTACATAGAAAAACAACCCTCTACTGCACCTATAAATAAAATAAGTCAGCAATGTACCTCATAAATAGAAGCCTTGTTAAATCAAAAAGCCAACATAAAAAGAGGTGAGATATGGCACTGTGAGAACACCAGACTATTACTTATAAAAGAGTAGTTAATATTTTATAATGGCTAACTACAGACACATGGTGCACTAAATGTTTCAATGGGACAGTCAAGTGACAGTGTATTACTACACTTGGACAACCAATACCACAAAATAGATAAGCAGGTCAGAGTACCAAAGCATAAAGGAGAGTATGGAAACTATAATTTAATATTGCCCCAAACTTTATATGTTATGGCAACATGCCCCGTAAGGCCACACATTGTACAAGTGATGTTATATACTATGTGGACTCTTGCTAGTGAGTCTAGATGCAGAGATGGAATTAGAAATAATGTTTCTGTTGTAGAACTACTAGAGCCCTGACAACAGCCATCCAACATGTGGAGAACCAATTAAAAAGCCATATACATGAGCAAGGCATTTTGATCAGCTATGGGAACATAGCCAACATTAGTGACCCTAGTGAATACCTGCTATATGGCCTCTATATAAATTTCTGACTCTGCTACATACTCAACCTTTATTTCATAATGCAAATATTAGTAGCTTGAATGCGTTAAAAAAAATATGTGATATTGTCCATAAAACTGAGTCCTGCAGCAAGAGCAAGCACTCCACTACTCACTTATGGACCAACAAGTTGACACATTTATGACCCATGTACAGGTTAGTCAGCACATATAGCGATAAAGATTTTATTTATCTAGTTTTACCATTATCTCTAAAGTGATCTAAAGCTGCAAAGATATGTCAACCTTGTCTATAATATGCCTGTTTACCATTACCAACCTTTGTATGTATGTTTCCCCATTCCTTTGACGTGGAACCTTTGTAAATGAGCAGCTCCTGCTCAAAGGTACTTGTAATCTGAGAGTTTAATAAAATAAAAAAAAATAAAAAATAGTTATTGTAGTAACAAAATAAACCTGGTGTCCACACACTGCACACCTCTCCCAATCAAGCATGCCTAAACAGCACGTAACTTAAGACAAATATCAAAATATTTAGAAGAAAAATAAAAAAACTTGTTAATTCTTACTAAAGAGGCTCTAAGCAGTAAGCATATGCATCTTGATACAGTGCCTAGGATTTGGGACTGAGAGAGAAGACCGCCATTTATGTTAACAAATAATTGCAGCATCCCATAGAGCAACTTACTTTCTTTAACAAGCCTCCAATGTAAGCACTGTACCTTATGTGGATATTGTTGATGCACCTAAACAATGATTGTAAATTTTAACTCTTTTAACATAGCATTTTAGAGCAAAATGAATGCATTTAAAGTGATTGGCATTGAGTGATATGCGCTCCCTGTTGTCGCAGTAAACTGACGCATGGACTGAGCAAGAAGTGAATCTGCTTGGACGATAGCTCCCTGGGAAATGTAATAGTTATTCAGTGGCACTCATCTTGATCGATTGGGCTGTATTAGGAGTGTCCTCTACTACCACATCAGAAGCTGGACCACTATGACATCTTTGCCTAAGATAGGGTGAGATGTTATTAAAATCCAGCTGATCCTTCAGTTGGTAGTGGTAGTTTCTCTTTGCTGTTGTGACCAAAAAGTAGCTCTGACTGTAAGTGTGAAAGGATTTGTTCAGCTGTTTGCACTTTCTAGACAAGCTGGTGAGAACTGCAGACGTTGAGGTGTGTTTGTTGTTTTTTACCACTGCAGTATATAGCAGGGGAGTGCAAACCTTAACAATAGTATCTTTAGTGGGCTTGTTGTAATTCTACATGAATTGTTGTCTAGTTCATGGTGGAGAGAGCATGGTGAGCTCAGATGGGTGGGCGCTGAAAGCTCGAGGCTCCTGAGTGTGAGCTAGAGAGTTTGAATTTATGCTGGCAGTTTGTTTAGAAGGCGTTGTGGAGGCACCATTAATTTAATCCCACACTTGTTCTGGTGAATCACATAACTTGGCATTGTTACCAGGGACATACCCCATTAAACCAGCTGGGTATTTAAAATAGTAAAGCCACCTGAGTTTCTGTAGTTGTTTCTTGGCTTCAAATAAGGATTTTCATTTCTCTACAATTACAGAGGAGAAATCCTGAAACAGAAATATTTGTTCTCCATGCCAATTTAAATACTTGTGTTCTCTAGCCACCCTAAGCACCTCCTCCTTTATAGAGTACTTCAAAAAGTAAGTTATTATAGATCTAGGTCTTTCACTGGATTGATTTTTATTTGCAAATGTTCTGTGGGCTCTTTTGATTTCAAGTGGCCAGGGCCACTTATAATTCAACATTTCAGGCAACATTTTTTGGAGGAATGATATAATTGACTCACCCTCTGAGCCCTCTGGCACCCACACTATATGAATGTTGTTTCATCTTTCCCAGTTCTCTAAATCATCCACTTTGTTTAATAAATACTGCATTTATTCTGACTGTCTCTCCAGTTTGTCTTCCAGAAAAGCCACAGTGTCATGTAAAATGTCTATTCTGTTCCCCACTCCAGTGATATTGCTAGCATTTTTTGTTGTATCCTTATTTAGAGTGCCCATACTTTGTTTCACTTCTGCAATATCTAAACTGATGTTTGTAAACAAATCTGTTACCGTGTCCATGTCCGATTTGCCACCTGGCTCAGTGTGGTTTGAAGAATTTAACATCATTGCTAATTGGGACTCCATGGCTGTCAAACTCTCTCTCACGGCAGTGGACTTCAAAGCACAAAGTGACAGGAATTAATTTGCAAGGGTGCAAAAACAATGAGTAAAGCTATAAAACTGACTGAAATTTCACATACTATTAAAGTATACCTTCTGTCGATGAATTAGCTTGAAAAAAAAATGGCCTGAGATACTTTAGCATGACAAATTTAAATTAAAGCCAGTAGGTGAGCAGGAGCTACTAAATCAAGCAGCCACCTCTATCTGCCACAGCAGTGGCTTTGAACTGTTTCCAGGTCAAGGGCCCTGAAGGACCCATGTGTCCTTGGAAATGGGGGGGGCTGCAGAGGCAATAGGGAGACACACTTCACCTTATCTGAGCAATCTCTGCCAGGGCTAGAGAACCTTGATGGTGATCTTGGACCTCCTGGGGATCCGCTGGTGTGTGCAGTTACTGGCTGCTCAACCAGCTCAAAACAGTCACGACTGAGTCCTGAATGGGAAACTCCCCTGTGAGAAGACCAGGGCTGAATAAAACCAGAAGGGTGGACCCAAACCCCACCAAATAAGGCCTCCCTTGGAGAGGATGAGGAAGAGAACAATGGCTCAGCATTATGACACATCCCTGAACCCCCCAGGTAAGGTCACTGCCCCATGTCTTGCCCCTCAACTTTGTTGATTCCATGGTCAACTTCTTCCTCACTCCCAAAGCTAGGGGCTGCTCCAATCCTGCAGACCTCCTGAGGGAGGCTGCAGAAAAGTGAGTCCCTGTTCTGGCCTGGGGGGACAGCATCAGGACTGAAAGCTCTCTAGGCCACTGAGACCCAAACCACCATCCTGTCAGATGGAGGGTCATTATTGGCAGGCATGCTCCTGACATCACCACTGGTGTGGGAGCCAGCACCAATCATAATCACCGGTGCCAAGGGAAGGGATGCCTGGAAGGGCACAGAGTTACTGGGCACCAGAGAGCCCTCTGACTCTGAGAAGTTGGGTAGCCAGTCCAGATCAGTCTCCCAAGTGTCTGGCTCTGGAGAGAAGGGGATCCAGAAGACCTCCAGATCAGCAGCCCCAGAGGTTTTCCCACCCACGGTGCCACTTGTGATACAGCAGGAGGGCCCAGTATCACTCACAGTGCCGATCACCAGAGCCGCAAATGGCCCAAGGATACAGAACAGCATCAATGGGTGGTGCTGAGGAGCCACCTATGCCGGGTCCAGCACGCATGGGCCGTGCCACTGGGGGAGCCTGCACCTCTGAAGAGTTGAATGCCTGTGCGTTGCTCCCAGCCTGGCCCTGCAGAAGAAGAAGAAGCACTGCAGAAGAGACCTCCTACCTGGCAAGGCTAGAAGAAGAGGAGGTCCCCTCCTCACAGGTCTGTATATAATCAGGAGGGGATCTGAAGGAAGAGTGGAGAGACCTGTGCTTGGAGTCCCTCATACAACACTGTCCTCTGAAAGTCAGTGGATCATGGCTGATTTTCCGTGTGCAATGCTCCAGTGCTCCACGGTCTATGGAGAAGCAAGTGTCACAACTATCGATATCATGAGATGGACCCAGGCAGGTGAGGTATTGGTCATGCTGGTCTATGATGGATATCTGTCAGTGCAGGGACACTGGTGCATAGGAGGTCAGCCTGCTTTGGAAGACCAGTTTTTGTCTTTGGATGAATCCAACATGACTCATGGTAACTAAAAAAATAGTAAGAAACAGACTCAGTGCTGCTTCAAGAAAGGAAAAAGGAAAGGTCTTACTAGATTCCTGCATAAAAAAGCGCCAAGTTGCTAGTGAATGGTGGAACTGAAATGAAGCAAAAAATGGTCTCAAAAACAACATCAAAACAATTAACTAGGCCGCATTGTTGCAGATGAAATTTCTTCAGCAGGTGAGAGTTGCTGCACTCTCAATGGCAGGAAAAGCAGAACTGGGGCAGAGGAGGAGTTGGCCACCATTTCCGGCCGACCCATGAGTGCCACATAATGCATCAGCTTCTAAGGCGGCACCTCCTCCTGCGCTGGCCCCTTCCCCTACAAAAAAAAATCTCACACTGGGTGCTGTGCCTCTGGCTGTCACCCAGACAGTGATGAATGGTGAAGACTGACACAGGGAAGATCTGTAGTACTGTGTTGTAGTTACACAATTTGCATGAAGTGGTAGTTGTTGCAATTTCTGTTGCCTCCCTTCTGCCTCAAATTTAAATTTTTCTGGCAAATGTAACTACAGTATGTACAGTATGTGGCACTTTGCAACATATGTTACATGTGTAGTTACACATCCAGCATAAATCCATTTTTCTGCTGCACTTTGCAACAGTTGTTACATTGTGTAGTTACACTTCCAGCATACATCAGTTTGTACCAAAAGAGAAACGGTTGTGGTTGCACATGTAACTACCACGTCATGCAAATTGTATAACTACACACTAGTCAAATGTGAGAGTAATTAACAACTACATAGTATTTACAGTGCAATAACCATGTAGTTTCTTCATAGAAATGTGTGTCTAACTACATAATATGCAAACGTGAAACTAATTACCAACTACATTGTAGTTACATGTAACTACACAGTACTGACATAGCAGTTACATTGTAGGTATACAGTAATTACAGTGTAGCTAAGGACACTTAACATAAAGTGTTACCTTTACTGCTGCTTACTTAAACTGTATGAGGAAATAGCCTGCCACCTCAACTGTGAAGTGCCACAATGAACTGTCCGAGAACACATTTGAGAATTTGCTTTTGTAACTGCTCTTTTGAACTAAACTGTTGTTGATGATACTGTTGATAATACAGGCCCCCCTCAGCTCACAAACAGATCCTAAAAATAAAGGGATCAATTTTCAAAGCCCCTCCCATACCACAAGTTGGGGAGGTCACAGTAACAGAACCTGGGGGGAATAGTGACTATCAGATTCTATGGGTCTACATTAGGCAGAGAAGGACAATACAAGGATGATGGTGTTGAATTTCAGAGGTGCGTACTTCCAGGCCATGAAGGAGTTGCTCAAGAATGAGCTGGGAGGGGAGGGGCTAAAGGGAGCATGTGAAACAGAAATGGGGCATAATTAAGGAAGGATTACTGTGGGCATCTAGTCTGTGAACCAGGGATATTTGCAGGAGTAAACAGAGAAAAAAGTCTCTATGGTTTTAAAGGGATGTGAGGATTTCTGTGAGGAGAAAAGATGGTGGCCATCAAATAATATAAAGCAAGTCAGAGGGATGATGACCAGAAGGTTAACCTGCCGAAATGAAGAAGACAGACAAGGTGATGAGGAGAACAAAAGCACAGAGTAAAGAATTGCAGAGGGGATGAGGGAAGGGGACAAGGAATTCTTTATGTATGTCAGAGAAAAAAACTGAAAGACAATGAGGGGGCAGTCAGCCTAAGAAGTGGGTCAGAATAGGAGGAGGGAGACAAAGCAGAGGCAGGAATACTAAACAAATATGTTTGCTCGGTATTCACAGCAGAAAGAGGGAAACATTGCGAGAGGGAGCATGCGTGGGTAAGGGAAAGGCTGTTAGGGAGATAAACACTACACTATTTTTTGAAGAGAAGGTTTTGAAAGAGTTCAGAGGGCTAAGGGTTGACAAGACAATGGACACTAATGGATTGCTTCCAAGGCTGATAAGAGAGCTATGAGAGGTCCTGGCAGCCCCACTGACAGACTTCTTCAACAGCTCTCTAGAATCAGGCATAGTTACAGAGGACTGGAGCAGGGCAGAGGTCCCCCAACAGAAAAAAAGCTGCAGAGAAAGCCAGGGAATTACAGGAAAGTGAGCCTAACTTCTGTGGTGGGGAAACTGATGGAGACCCTGTTTAAAGAAATATTTATATAATTCCAGGAATATAAAGGCTTACAAGTCAGTAAGCAACATAGGTTCACCAGGGAGTAGTTGTACCAGATGAATCTAATAAAATGTTTTGACTGGGTAACAAGGAAGGAGGACAGGGGTTGAGCTGTCAGTGTTGCCTATTTGAACGTCAGTAAGACCTTTGACACAGTGCTGCATGGGCAGTTACTATAGAAGTCAAGAGACCTAGGGATGGAGACAAAATAAGCTGGTGAGTAGGAAAAGGGATTTATCAGGGGAGATGGAGGTCATGAGTGGAGTACATCAGGGTCAGTACTGTGCCCTGTACTCTTCAATATATTCTCGTGTGGGGGGGCTAGAAGGAAACGTCTGTTTATTTGCTGATGACAAGATCTGCAATACAGTGGACACAGTAGAGGGAGTGGAGGCCACATGGAAGGATCTGGAAAGACTAGAAGAATTTCCAGAATTTGTCAACTATAATTCAACAAAAGCAGCTATACTGCTACATGGCTATACAGGGGTGCAGTAAGCAAAAAAAGACAGTGTAGGGAAAAAAGAGCTTGAGCACTTACCCTCCATAGCTGACTGAATAAATGCAACAGGACTGATGCCCGTTGATGCAGCAAAATATTTTATTCTATCTAAAGATCCATGGTCAAAATGCAGTAAAAAATGTGCAAAGGTACGAGTGGTGCTAGTCTATCCCCAAAGTTTTGCACCTGTGCTTGGTGGTTTTTCAAGATGGATACTGGAATTCAGTGCCATAAAAATGCAAAGTCATGCACATTAGACACATAAGCCCCAGAGCTGATTACAGGATTGGAGCAGAGGTCATGGCATGTACCTCAAAGGAAAGCAACCTCGGAGTTATCATTACAAATGGCATGAATGTAGCAGCCCAGCATTCAACAGAAGTGGTGGAGAGCAAACAAGATGATGGGCTCAATAGGGAGGGTAATAGCAAGCAGAAGGAGAGAGGTTACTGTCCTCTGCACAAGTTTTTGTTTGGTCTCCACCTTGAGTAGTGTGAGCAGTTTTGGAGCACTCACAATGGAAAGGACATTGGCAGGATGGAGGTTACGTAGAGGAGGCAACCAAGATTGTACAATGGCAGCAGGGGAAGTAATAACATCAGTAAATTTGGTAACTGCTGTTTAAAACCAACTCTGCCTTCTGTCTTGAAATATTTAATCCATCTATTTGAGTTTTCCAAAATAAGGTCAAACTGCAGGTAGAGAAGTTGTACAAAGGACACAACAGTATGATATTCCGCAATCTCCAGTCCTTGAAACAACAGGCACATGAAGAGATGAATATAAACAAGGACATTGTGATTAATCCTATGGACAAGGGTGGGAACATGGCTGTCATGTTAATTAAATCATACATTGATATGGTAATGCATCTATTAAGTGATAACTCAAATTATAGAGTTCTCCCTCAGGATCCTAGTCAGATAATTAAGAAGAAACTAAACCCATTAAAGAGCAGAACACAAGCATTAATCTAAGAGTCAGAGTATACATTCTTCAAGCAGACAGCCCTGTAATACTAGTGCTATACTGTCTCCCAAAATTCCATAAAAGTATGGTCCATCTGCTAGGATGACCTACTGTTTCTGAGGTGGGTTCCATGTTCGAGAAACGGGTTAGGTTTATCAACTTCTGCTTACAATGTAGTATTGGTACCTTACCCTCCTATTAAAGGGACACTATAGATGTACTTGAAAAATCTAATAACTTTAAGTGGAGGAAGAATACCATCAGCTTAGGATCGATGTTGAATCCTTGTATATTTGTGTGATGACCAAACTGCTTTTTTACTGGATAGTCTGAATAACTTTTGTTAACTGCTACAGTAGTTTACTCTTTGTGTAAGTGTTGGGGTTGGAATGCATTACTAAACTGCAACAAGAAACTGGCCTATTTCTGGAAATTTTAGCAGCCCAGCAGAGTCTCCACAAGTGCTGAAACCTTCAATAAGATGGGCCTCCTGAAGCCAGATAGGGCCATTAATGATGAATGAATCAGAGACATTCTGTTTAGTCTAGCTAAGTCAGTCTTTTTGTATGGTAAACAATCTTTAGGAAGAGGTTGCTTCCTGACATCCAGGGTAACAGATAATAGCACAAGGCAGGTGTCACCCAAATTCCACATCTCACTCAGCTTCAGCAAATTGGATGAATTTGGGTACAAGGAAGGGATGTTACAGCCTTGTTCAGCCAATGCACTGGGGGGGGGGCATAAATCTGCAGCACACTCTTCTTTGTCTCTTTTAGCTGGGAATTCTGTGTGAGCCTGTCCAAAGAAGTAACCAGACTGTGTGTCTGCAGGGAGAGACTCAAGGTAACAAACAGTGTGGATAGTGAGGTAAGAAGACTCTGTAACTTGTAGGAAAGACAGAAACATTTACCCGCACAAGAGTGCAAGCTTTCATTTGTCATTTTGTATGTATACTGTTGTTTGACTTTGTGTTAATAGTTTACATACTGTACCTGAATATTACAGCTGAATTTGGAAAATTAATATTTAGTAATAAATAGAATATTTTCTAAAGACTGAAGTAACTAGTTGTTTGTTACTGTATCTGTGGGCAAAAGGTGCCTAGATAAAGGGGTGCATAGTAAAAGGTCTGAGAGAGAGTAGAGAGTGTCCTACACAAAGTAGAGACCCTCATTACAGAGAGCCTAAAGTGTAGAAGGTGGTGGAAAGGGTTAAGAAAGCACTGGTGTGTGCACTCTTGCTGAAGAGGAGACCTTGGCTGTGGTGACATTGGTACAGGTGTTCTCAGTGGCAAGGACCAGAGAGAGAGAGAGAGAGAGAGAGAGAGAGAGATAGAAAGGCCCACTGGGGACTATGGGGTGCTTTGACTATCCCAACTTTTATCTGGCTTGAAGAACAAGATCAATCAGTGTAGTGAAAGTGACAAAACATCAATTCCCATTATTACAGTTGGATTGGAGTGTATTTTGAATTATACAATGGCAACAAAAAATCCTGGAACCTGATTGGCTGTCTTCCCTTAGCAACAGTGAGGTTATCTGAGCACAACCTCACCGTATTGATTTGTCATTACATTGTTCTCATCTTTTCTTAAGAAACAAACATGTATTGCCACACAAATCTACTAAATCATTTTTTTATTTTTTTTTTATTTTGTATAACCATTCTATAATTGCAATAATGCACTCCAGGTTGTGGGTCATGCTGGGATAACCTCACTTCTGGGACATTGGATGCACTAGGCCTCCCAGGTGTGAGGTTATCCCAGCATGACCCACACCCTGTCATGCATTATTGCTAAAGCATAACATTTTTACATTCGATGAATAGTTTTACTTGCAGCTTTATGCTACAGCAATTGGGCAGGCATGATTCCATTTTTGCTAACATTTTTTGGAGGGATTTGGGAAGAGAAGATGATTTTCTCTCACATCAATAGCTTTCAGGATAAAATTATAAAATTATATTGTTTTATAGATGACATTGTTGCATTTGGGAGGGTACTCGTGAAAGCTGAAGAGTTTGTGGACTGACTTAATGACAATCAGCTGAACCTCAGATTTTCCCATGCTCTTGATAAGCAAAACTTGATCTTTCTGGATGTTACCAGTACATGTTTAATGAAGTCTACAGGGATGTACAAATCAAAGGGTTCAGAAAACAGACTGCCACTAACTCACCCCTTAGGGCAGAGTGTTCCTTCTAGTCATCCTTATCAATTCTATACCATATGGCCAGTTTCTCAAGGTCAAGAGGATTGTTCCATCATAGATTTTTTGAAAAGCAAATGTAGGAACTCAAACAGCATTTTATTGCAAGTGGATATGACAAAGACAAGCTAGAAACAAAGCTACAAAGTTTACTAGATAGCTTAAGCTACAAAGGTGCAAGAGACACAGACATAGATGCACTCTTGAAGCCAATAGATAAGAATAAAGAAAATGTTAATGTCTCCTTTAGGACTGAATTTAACACACAAGAAGGTGGTATAGGCAATACTATAAGAAGTAATGGCTGATCTTATTAACTGACTCAGTGTTGCGAAAGCTATTGGAACAGTTCCTAGCATCAGCCTTAGTAGGAGCACCAATCAGAGGGATAAACAAGTCCCTAGCAATTCTTCACAGCAAGCACAGAGACCCCTGAATTGACTCCCATGTCCTCAAGGAGCTTCCATAATAGGCCATAATAGGGAATACACTGAGACATACCTCAGTGTACAAAGGTGGTTGAAATCTGTGAGGTTACTACAGTGAAGTCTGCCAGGATACAGTGCAGAGTCACAGATTCCTGCATGACACAAGTGATTAACTGCCACTGAAATTGTCATATTTCCTGCAGCAACTCTGCTGTAGAATTCTGCAGTACTGTGTTGCTTCCTAAAGGGCTCCACTGTACCTGTGTTTCTGATTTTGTGGTGTATGCACTATAATGCTCCTGCAATAAATGATACATTTGCTGGACAGTTAGACCACTTAAGGTCAGAATACATGAGCATCTTATAGACATTGCAAGTGATAAAGATACTCCTCTTGGTAAACACTTTGCCACATACTGTATGGGGAAGACCAAGGACTTTACATTTTTATGGCTGCAGTAGGCAGAGCCTGCAGATGTTTTGCATATACAAAAGGAGTGATGTCATGTTTTCTGTCCGTGGAACTGACCGAAGGTGTAAATAGTCTCCTCCACCTTACCCTCCTCCAAGAAATGTTTTCCGCCCTCAAATAAATACGCTTTCATGTTAGTCTATACTTGCAGGGTACTATTTTGTTTCTTAAATGGGTGGTACAAGAACTGGAACCTGAGTAGTGGGAGGCAGCATTAGTTTTTTGGGGGGAGTAAGGCCCACCCCCACCTCCACCTGAGAAGCTCCTGAAGATCCACTCCCACCTTTTTTTGATTCACGTGGAAGGGTCATGAGGTGGATCTATCATGTTGGAACAATTGACTATCAGAGCTGCCTGGTGAAGTAATTAAGGAGTGCCTGAAACTGCATCTAGGCATATCCCCCCCACACACACACACACACACACACATACACAAGCTCCTAAAGTTCCACCCCCACCTTTTTTAGATTCATGTGGGAGGGTCATGAGGTGGATCTATCATGTTGGAACAAGACACACTAGTTTGGGACCTGGACTAAGCAACAGAACAAGTCTGTGGAGTGATCAAGTTGTGGAGCCCCTGCATTTTATTAAGGACTAGGAGAACAGAAGTTACTTAATGCCTTCAAATTGAGTTAAAAACCCTTGGAACAAATAATTATCAGAGCCACCTGGAGTCTCAGAAGGTAAGAGTAATTAAGGGGTGCCTGAAACTACAGCTCCCAAGGAAAACAATAGACACAGCGTTCTGATTCAAGTTGAAAAAGCCACAGTTTTTTTATTAAACATTTATGTACTAAAACATAAAGTTCAGCTTTTGGGATTAATAATATTTGTTTACCATATTCATTATATATATATATATATATATATATATATATATATATATATATATATATATATGTGTGTGTGTATATATATATATATATATATGTGTGTGTGTATATATATATATATACACACACACACACATATATAGTTTGTCTTTTTAGTAGTTTTAAAATGTTGAAAGCATTGGTGTTAGTAATGCATTTAGAAATACAATTTTAATTGTCTTTACAGTTAAACATGCAGTTTCATTTGAGGGCACATTTTTGGGGGGAGGGGTTCAAATTATTTTAATCATGGGCATAGTACTTGGTAAAACAGACTTTGATGATAAAGTGTATTTTTTCTTTTAAGTTTCAGAAGTATGTATTATATATGTGTGGCAGTGTTGTAAATCGGACCTGGGGAATGAATAATGGTTAAGTGCCTAGAATTGTTTTTTTAATATAATTGAGTTTATATGTGGCAAGTAGTAGGGGATAGTGTTTTAAAGGTGGCAGTAGGACTAATTTGTTAGGATAAATATATGCTGTCTTGCAAATAAGAAAAAATTGTAAGGGATCCATTTTGCAAAACAGTGATATATATCATAGGGTTTTCTTTCCTGTATTGTTGGAAGAAATAGCTATGGCTCATTTTGTACTATCAGTAAAAGGAGAGAAGAACACATTGAACAAGAAAACAATTGTTGATTTTAAAAGCTATTCTGATCAGAGCGGATATTAAAAAAAAAATCCCAACTGTATGTTTTATTTTATTTTATCAGGAACACTAGAAACAGGATGTTAACACATCAGTGAGCACTGATGCCATCTGTCTGTGTTTGGGAAGTTGTGGGAGGAGTTGCCTTGCACATGTTAAAATAAACAAGCTGCAATTAACAACTATTTGTAGAAGCAAAAGGCTGAGTGTTTTGTTTTTCTACTTTCTTTTCACTGATATTGTAAACTGAGCCAGGAAAAAAGTAAGACTCAACAGATCAGAGCTGATATTAAAATATGTGATGTTCCTAAGGTCTGTTGCACGCACTATGCTTTCATTTTTATGAGAGGGGCATGAGGTGGATCTATCATGTTGGGACAACTGACTAACAGAGCTGCCATCCCTCTGGACATGCCATTTATCACTCATTTAAAATAACACAAATGTAGTCTCACATTTTTACTATGAGGAAAGCAAGAAGATGAACCAGCATGGTTAGCAAATACATTGATTGACACCTGTGAATGAGGGAAGGGGGAATTTTCTAACATTCCTGGTGGTTTTATACTTCCTGGAACCTGCTATTCAGGTATTTTTTATTGCATCTTGCCCCAGGAAATCTTCCCAGAGTGCAGTTTTCTCTATTGTTTAATAGCTCCAGGTGGAGGCCAGTGTCTTGTTACATTGTATTTTGTTTCAAATTAACCACAGACATCATGGCAGCCAAAGGAGACACACTTTGAGTCTTAGGGTATGTACAGCATAATTAATAAGTTTTCATATGCATAATCTTTCCATTCATGTTATTACTAGACATACTGTAGCTAGCTTGGCTTGAGGAAGGGTTAAAATGGTTAGGAACCCTTAGCAATTGAGATGCATATGCAGCAAACAAGTCCAGATGCGCTAACTTACCCTACAACTGTTAAGTGTCGCAGTTTGCATTTTCTTATTGAAATGGTTACTTTTGCATTTATGTTTATTTTATAATATTTAATATTCTGACCATGTGGTTATGTCATGGATCATAACTGATCTACGATCACTAAAGCTGAGGTTTAAACTTGCAAAAAAAAAGGCAGAACTGGGGACAGCTCAGTTAAAGGAAAACTACATGATAAGCATGTGTGTGTGTGTGTTGATTTAATTGCTTGTGCCTTGAATTTCAACATTTTAGTGGAAACTTTGCACTCTGATTTTCTTATTCTGATTTGTTTGCACTATGTTGTCTGAATTTATAGTAATTCTGTTGGCATTCCTGGCTAAACAATGTACCAAAGCTGAGAGAAGAGCCAGTGGAATGCTGTGGTGCATAGGGAGAGGTATTACAATGCAACCAGAACATATCTTGGCTAGCATGATGAATGCACCTACACAAGCTGCTTCTCAGTCTACAGCACTGTCTTTTTAAAATGTTAACTTCTTGTTGAAAATAAGGCATAATTTTTCCATCCATGTTATTGCTAGACATACTGTAGCTAGCTTGGCTTGAGGAAGGGTGAACGTGGTCAGGACCCCTTAGCAATTAAGATGCATATGCAGCAAATAAGTCCAGATGTGCTAACTTACCTTGTAACTGTTAAGTGTCACAGCTTGCATTTTCTTCTTGAAATGGTTACTTTTGCATTTATGTTTATTTTAAATTATTTAATATTCCGATCATATGGTTATGTCATGGACCATAACTAATCTCTAGCCTTAACTTCCCCCCCGTGCTCCAACTTGCATAGAAGATAGTGCTTGTAGACAAATCTAATAATTTTGCTGCTGTGTTCTGTTCTGATGTGTGTGTGTGTGTGTTTGTGTGTGCTTTTGATTCAATTGTTTGTGTCTTGCATGGAAAACAGTGCTTGTAGACAATCTAATCATTTCACAGCTGTGTTCTGCTGTGTGTGTGTGTGTGTGTGTGTGTGTGTGTGTGTGTGTTCCTCTGAGGCTGTTCTTGCAACCTAGGAAAGATACTTCCCCAGAAATAGCAGCAGTACATTGCATAGCAGACATAAAATGTCAATAAGCAGGTCATGCAACAGATGTGCTGAGCAGTTACTGAAGCAAGAAATGTACAGCTGTCATTTTTTACATCCTGTTCAAAATGTGTTTTTGCACCTGTGGTGCCAAATGGCACAGCTGCTGTGCAAAATCTCCTTTCAGCTAATGAACTGGCAGTGTCACTGTTCATGCGGTGGGGTCACAAAAAGCCCATGCTGCAAACCTGGAGTGAAAATACCAAGAAACGCCCAGGGTATTAGGGTTTCTGACCATAACACCCTGCACTGTAGGGACTGACAGGCATCAGGGGTGTGACTTGGGATTGTCGACAATAATGCTCAAGCCATTCCACCCCCATCCCCACCCTGCAGCCAGTGACAGGTATTGAGGTGTGCCTTTGACTCTTCAGCCCCAAAGTTCACTCCATTCTCTTATACTGTACCCATTTCAGCATATTTCCTTATGGAATGGGGTGAGTGTAAAGTCTGAAAACCCCAAGGCACACCTCGACTCTTGTCTGTGTCTGCAGGGTAGGGTGAGGTGAAATGGCATGAGCGTTATGGGCAATGACCCAAAGGCACACCCCAATGCCTGTCCATGTCTGCAGGGTGGAGTTGGGGTTGGCATCACTTCAACACTTCACTGCCATTCCTATTCTGCCTGTCTGTCTGTGTTCCCTCTATCTGTATATCTATGTAATTATCTGTCTTTCTATTAATTGCATGCATCGCTATTTTTACCTATTTCTAAAACAAACCTGCATATCATATTTGCCTGCACTCTGAGCAGTTACTTATGAAATTGTATATATTTGTACTCCACTTCTGCATAGACCTCATACTTTCCTAATATTTCTATTATCACAAACATAACTACCTTGCCCTTATCAAAAGTGACCCCCTCTGAAAGTTAATATCACATTTTCTCTAACAGTCTGTCATCATTACACCTTACTTCCTGACATCAACACATTGCTTAAATATAGCTTACATCGCCTCATGGACAAAAACCCTTTTTCTCTTAAAAAAAATAATAAAAAAAAAAACTGTAAATAATCCCAAGGCTGAGCATATGCCTGCCATTACTTTTTCATGTACTGCCACCTTTTGTACCATCATGGGGATTTGCATATATTTCCCTTGATGATTTGCATTATTGGGATATGTGCAATTGTGTTTTCTTTAAAATTTGGCTGTCTTGCCAATATCATCTGGGATAACACATACATCAGTGGCATTTGCTCTGGGATTCTTTTGTAAGCTTACTATTCTTTCCATTAAAATGTACACCTCCATATATTTTCCTAATAATGTGTATGTCTTCCTTAGAGCAGAGACTAAAATAAAATCTTACTACTTACAAATCATTGTGTTGTTTCTCCATGCCTCCTTAACAATTCCACACAACTTCATTAACTTCATTATGCAGCCGTGGTGGATCTGAACAGACTTTGTTTGACCTGGATTCTGGATCAATCTGCTGAAGAGAGGGTGAGACAGAGCAAACAAACTACTTCAACAAGAAGCAAAGTGGCTTTTCACACTCAACACTTCAAAACCACATGGTCACAGAGGAGTATGGACCTCCAACCTTTTCTGTGACAATTGATATCTACTGTATAAATGTTCATGTGACATTGGAACCTTAACTAACTACATGTTTTGGTTATAATTAGGGGTTTTGAGCTAGAATTATATAATGTTTATAATTAAGAACTTACCTTTTATGTGTGCAAACGTACAGTGGCACCAGCCAGGATGCAACACAGTACCTTGCAGTATTACTGCAAAATACTGCAGTATGCAGCAGGGAACCCTGTAATTCAGTGGCAGATAAGCCCCTTTGTCATGCATTGCTTTGTGTCATTTACTTCAGGTTATTGCATTGTATCCTGGCTGAGTCCTCCGTGTCATCATTTGATATTGGTTTTGATGCAGACTTTATATTATTATTTCCTTACTTAAAGGGTTATAAGAGAAGAAAACAACTGTTTGATGCAGATACATCCATGGCTCAGTTTTTGCTTGGAAGACACAGAGTGGCACTCTTCTAAAATGTGATACTCAGACATTTAATAGGGGTGGACCTGCGCAGGTGTAATTTTATTTTTAACCTTTCATTATATTGCTGCACTCATAGGAACATGGGAAAACACAGATGGAAACTGGTCATGGATGATCCAACTAGTCCATCCATCCCAATCAGTGGTTATAACCTTTAATTTCCCTTTCTCTAGGATTTTAGTCCAGACCCTTTTTGAAGGAGGTCACTGTTGAAGTGTTGACTACTTGATGTGGCAGACGATTGCAAAGTGACACCACCCTTTGTGTTAAAAACATTTTGCTTTAAGTTTGTCTTTGCAGTTTCTCCCTTTAATTGGAGGATACTACTCTTAATGCTTCTTACTCCCTCTATATTTATACATTTACACCACTCATTCGTAACATGTTTAATTTATCCCTTTTACAGTAGCAGCCACAGACACTACCAGCTATTTCCTGAAATTTCTGTGATATTTCCAGAAATATCTCCTGCTTTCTGCATTTCCACAGTAGGGGCAGCAGAGAGAAACTCTTCAGAAATTTCATGAACTATCTGGAAATAGCTGTCAATGTCTGTGGCTACTACTGTAATACCAATTTATCTGTCCTGGACAATGGTCCTCTCCCCCTCTCTCTTTTCCTGCCCCATAATACCCCTCCCCCACCCCTACACCCTACCTATCCTTCCCCACCCCAACCCTTCAAACTCTGTTTTGCTTTTGATAACTTTACTGTTTAATTATTGCCATTTGTTAGTTTGTTTCTACCTTGGGGCAATGTAAACAGTTTGCATCCACTGCCATACTTTTGATATTGCTCATTGTTCTATCTGGTAACCATAAGTCTGCATGTTACCTTTATAGTACAATTTCCAATAATTCATCTTGTGAGATCTATGTACTTGAGCCCTGCCTTGTTTGCTAGTATGCCTGATCATTAGGAGGAGTTTTGCAATCAATGTTAAAAGCTGGTTGGCCAGCTTTATCAAGTGCTCAACCCTTATAAAACTCCAGTGCAAGGAGTGAAATGCCATTGGGCTGCTTTTTCAGGGAGGCTGGCACTTGTTTTATTATATTTTGATATCAGTGTGGGTGTATCTTTTTAAGCTATAATAAATTAAGCTTTTTTTCCACACTGTTTGGTCTGGAACTGATTTTAAATCCACACTCAGGAGGGTTGCAAGGCTTTTTTTGTTACAGTATCCACATTTTACACACACTCACAGTAGGTTATACATATTTCAGACACCCACAAAATGCAGTGTAGAGCCGTGGTAAACTTGTATGGCAAACTTGTTCATAAATTAGTTTTACATTTTCCAAATGTAGTCAGCTAAATCTACCTTCTAAAAGTATCTTCTATTCTGAGTTTTTGTATCTAACTTAGAATAAAAAAAGCATTGTAACAGGATAAAATATGGCTTTGAAAAATAAAGCCATGACACTGGACTTGTGCATTAACGCTGGCTCTAATGCACATGCACAGAGTCACAGCTTCACTTTTCAAAGCTGGATTTCACCTTATTAGACTGCTTGTTTTTGACTCAGACTCGTTAAAAAAACTCTGTGTAGAAAACAGTTTTACAAAACTCCTTGTGGTATAATAGTAATAACATTCAGTTTTTTGGAGTATATTCACAATAACCAGCTTCTGTGGGTGATTGAATGCCTTGGCCTGCAGCCTCGGCATTTAATCACCCACAGAAGACGGTTATTGCTTCGTATGCTCCAAAAACTGAATGTTATCTTGTAAGTTATACAAGGGGAGTAAATTACATGGTCCTGGGAAGCAGAGGAACAGATACATTATACAGTAGTTAGCCCAACATAAAGTCAGAATATAGTTTATAACAGACATGGCTAGGATATCAGAACCAATAACCCCCAACCAACAGAGATGGTGTTGAAGTAGACCTGGACAAAGTGTAATATATAAGAGACCTGGGCATCACTAACTGGGTAGAGCTGTATACCACAACACCAAACTTGGTGGACCTGTTAGTATACTGAATGGAATCAACACCATATAGAAAAACTTGGATAGCATAAGCATATGGGCAGAGACATGAGGCATGAGATTTAACAACAAGAAGTGCAAAGTTATGCACCTTGGCCCTAAGAATGAAAGAGCAAACTACCATTTAAACAGGAAATGCCTTAAGTCCAAAAATGAGGAGACGGAATTAGGGGTAACAAGGCCAAGTAATATTTAGAACATATGGGGAAAATTAAAAGAGGGATATTGAGGGTGACAGAGCTATGCATTAGGGCAGTAAGCAAGAAAAAGAGGGGAAGAAAACTGCTCTGGTTCACACCAGAAGTGAGGAATGCAGTTAGAGAGAAGAGGAGGGCATTCAGGAAATATAAGGCATCACAGAGGGAGGCAGACAAGGAGATGTATATGGAAACACTGAAGCAGCAGGGAAGGTGATCTGGCGGGTGAAGGCTGAGACAGAGGAGCGTATAGCAAGGTAGGTGAAAAGGGGTGATAAAAGGTTTTACAGATACATGAGTGACATAAAGAAAGGGAAGAGCAGGATTATGAGGCTCAAGGGGGAAGGGGGGCACTGGTAGAGGATGACATAGGAAAAGCCGACGTCCTAAATTGATACTTCGCATCAGTCTTCACGGTGGAGGAGGGGGATGGGCCAAAATTGGATAAAAGGGGGAGGAGGACTAGGGAGATGGACTCAGGTCCCTTCATGGAGGCAAGAGTACTAGAAGAATTGGGAAAGCTATGGACAGATAAGGCAATGGGGCCAGATGGAATCCACCCGAGGGTACTCAAGGAATTAAAGCAGGAACTGGCAGCATCACTCATGAGGCTATTTAACCATTTACTGCACAAGGGAAGGGTTCCTGGGGACTGGAAGAAGGCTGAGGTAGTACCACTACATAAAGGGGGTGAGGGAGGATTTTGGAAATTACTGCTCTGTTAGCCTTACCTCCGTGGTCGGTAAGCTAATGGAGGCACTGGTTAAGGAAAGGCTAATTAAATGTCTGGAGGGGGAAGGTCTCCTAAACAACAATCAACATGGATTCACAGGTAGTAGGTCTTGTCAGACCAACCTGATTGAATTCTTTGACAGAGTGACAGAAATATGAGACTGGAGCGGGGTGGTGGAAGTGGCCTACCTGGACTTTAGGAAGGCATTTGACACAGTCCCCCACAGGTGGACAGCTTGGGTGTGAGGAGCAAGCTTATGAACTGGATAGGACATTGGTTGAATGGGAGGACACAGAGGCTTGTTGTGAATGTACATTTTGGTCACCTCCTAGCTTGGAGCTGTGAGGCTTCAATCCCTGTAATTGGACTGGCTCCTGGGGATTGTGGCTGCTTCCCGATTGGATGCTGCAGATCCCCATTGAGAAAGAAAGCATACAAGGCACCTTTTTCAAAACACAGCTTGGCCACTGTCTTGCTGTACTGCTCTCTGGACAATTTATTTTTGCCCATCCCCTCCCCCTCCTCCCTCCTTTATTAAGTACACTTCCCCAGTGATCCCCGCTCCCTGAGGCCTCACACTAGTCAATTACAGCAACTCCTTAAAGGGGCTGTCCTTTCTGTAACTTCTTAAAGTGGTGATTCTCTCTCGTGCTCAAATAACATCGTCCTCAATGCATCTGGGATCAAGCGCATTGGCACTGACTATGGTCCTCCTCCTACTTCCTACACCAGCTCCACCTTATTTAGGACCATCACCCTCAACAGATAGTACCCCCTTCTTATCTGCAACACCTCTACCAGACCCCCCAGATGCTTGATCGCCTCTCCCCCTTGGTACCCCCCCACACTTCCACCCCTGCTACCTCTTACTTGACACTCATACCTTGGTCTCTTCTCCTCAATGCCTTTCCCACCCTTTGCACTCTACCCACCCCTTGCACCCCAGCACCCGGCCCCATGTCCAGTCACAAGGGGAGATGCCACAATCACTACCATGCTTTGGTGCGCCTAAACACCCTCCTGTTGCTTTTATCAGTTAACATTCATCCAAACCCTGGCCACATGCCCAACCTTATGAACAAGCCTGCCCAGGCTCAAGGACTCCACATAGCTTCTATGAATATTTGCCGCCTCCTTAAAAAGGCTTCTGCATTCCAATGCTGAGTTACTCAGCACCAACTGGACATTGTTGCACTTGTCAAAACCTGGTTATCCAAATCCACCCCTTACTCCTTTGTCTCCCTCCCTGGTTACACCCTTTTCAGAGAAGATCAGGTGAGTAAGTGTGGAGGTGGTTGTGCTGTCTATATGCATGACTCCCTCCTTGGACATGCACTTCCATCACCCAAGCTTGATAACGGGGCGCAGGCCCTCACACTAAAAATCTCCCCCAACCCTGGTAAGGGCCCACTCTTTCTCACCATTGCCTATATTCCCCCCAGAAAGCAAGACCTCACCATTCAGGCACTTGCTGACTACCTCTCTGGCCTACCACCCAAAATGGACCAGATAATTGCTGGTGACCTGAATATCAACTGGCTCTCTGCCATGGCCTCCCAAACCAGAGATATCTTTGCCACTCTTGACATGTCCCAGCTTGTCATCACCCCAACTAGATTCAACCCCTCTACTGGCTCCAGCACCCTTCTGGATATCACCATTATCAACCACCCCCAGAGGGTGCTCGATATCAGTGTACTTCCCAACTCACTTAGTGACCACTCCCCGGTCATATTCTCTTGGTCCGCTGCCAACAGCAAACCTGCACCACAAACCACCTAGCAACGTTGCCTACTCCCAGGCAGCCTGCATTGCCTTAAACTGTACCTCTCACAACTGGATTGGTCCCCAATCAGGCTTTCACCATCCATAGATGAGGCATTGGATTTTTTCGCTTGCATTTTTAACACTGCCTGTGACCTCTATGCCCCGTTTGTTAGAAATCGCACCAAAAAGCAAAACATGCCCTGGGTTATCCTCTTCCTACTTCACAAACTTAAAATGAGAGACAACCCATGGCACACTGCCATGAAATCTGGCAAGCCAGCTGATAGGCAAGCATACAGCACTGAGCACAATAAGTATACTTGGGTCATTCGATAGCCCAGTACTATCAATCCACTCTTGTCTCCTCCTGGGGGTCAGCTAGAAACTTTTTTGTGATAATGTAAAGGAGCTGAATGGAAAATCCTGCTCCCCACCCCCTCGCAACTCTCCTTTAATGTAACTGTCTGCTCTGACCCCCTTGGCATTGCAGACTGACTAAACCACACTTTCTCAGATTTGAGTTCAGTCCTGCCCAGTAACTTCTTTGACCCCATCCCAGTAGCACCGCTGCCCATTTTCCAGAGACCTCCTTTCTACCTACATACCATCTCCCTGTTGGAGGCTAGATCCCTTCTGCAAAAAGCCGTTAGCAGTAACAACCCCAGCACTGACCCACTGACACTAGGCTACTTCATCTGACATTGGATGCTATCCTGGTCCCACTTACTGAGCTGCTCAACTGCTCTCTGTGCCTGGGGTAGTTGCACAGCACATGGAAAACTGCCATCATCACATCCATCCTAAAGAGCGGCGATCGAGCGACCCCGGGTAACTATCGACCTATCTCCATCCTCCCCCCACTCACTAAGGCCCTTGAAAAAGTAGTTGCCAACCAGCTTGTTGAATACCTGGCCATGCACAATATCCTGTGCCCTGAACAGCATGGCTTTTGTGCAGGTCACAGCACCACAACTGCGCTACTTGAATTCTCCAACTTTCTGCACTCTGCTCTTCATGCTGGAAGTCCTGCCAGTGCCGTGTTCATTGACCTCTCCAAGCCCTTTGACATGGTTTACCATCCTCTCCTGCTTGACTCCCTCAGATGCCTTGGTTTCTCCCCCACTCCCCCTTGCATGGTTCACCAGCTACCTCTCTGCCAGAACTCAGTGTGTAAAAATCAATAGCACCCTGTCTGACACATGATCTTTCTGCTCTGGGGTTCCCCCTGGGCTCCATTTTAGGCCCTCTCCTCTTCAGTCTCTACCTCAACTCCCTCTCCTTGGCCTGCCCAAGTAAGATCCTCCTCTATGCGGATGACACTGTGCTCTTCGTCGCTGACCCCAACCCCAACACACTCCAGGCCACCCTCCAACAAGCTTTTGATAGAGCTGAGCATTGGTTCACATCACGAAGGCTAGTCCTGAACCTAAAAAAGACCAAAGCTATGCTCTTCTTGCATCACCAAAGCAAAGCCAGTGGTGCCCCTCTTGTGATACTGCCTAGCACACTAAACCCCATCGAGCAGTTTTCCTCCTACAAGTACCTGGGCATTGCCTTTGATTAGGCACTCTCCTTCCATTCCCATATCAATGTCCTTTCTGCTGCCACTAATGTCAGGATTGGACTGTTATACCACCATAGGGACTGTCTACCACAAGAGGCCCTTAGATTGGCAATCACCTCCTCTGTCCTATCGCTAATTGACTATGGGCTGCCCATCTATGCTGCAGCCGACAACACTGCACTTGTAAGAATCCAGCTCTCTATAAACAAGGCCTGTAGGCTAATGCTGGGAGCCCCTAGGAGCACCCATACATGCCTGCTGTACTCCACCACCAACTTTCTCAACCTTGAAGAAATACTCCACTTCCAAACCTGCCTTCTTGTAAAAAATACCCAGCTAGATCTCTCCCCCTGAGGTCACCACCTCCCTGCAGTGTGCCTCCCCCTCAGTCTCCACCCACAGCACTGTCCAAACCTCCCTTATTGTCCCCAGGGTAAGGACCTCTATGGACAGAGATCCTTCTGCTGTCGGGCGTCCTTCTGGTTCAATTCCCCTCCCAGCCAATATAGCTGATTCCACTAAGCTTGGTCCTTTCAAGCTCTCCCTCAGAAGCCATCTGACAAGCACTCACTGCTGCAACTGCACATAATCCTCCACCTTCCCCTTACCTTCACCCCTAATCTGGGTCTGCCCTGTCTACTTTTTCTGTATATTCCTAGGGTATCATGCAACATCTGCTGACTAATGTAATAAAATATCTCTGGTTGTTACCTGACGTGGTACTCGTGTACCTATATTATGACTACTGTGATCTACCTTTTACCACCATTGAATGCCTGTAACACTGGTTGCTTTTTTAATCTAAGTGTTACGTACTGTACTGTTTGTTTGCTGTGATGTATTGCTCTCTTGATGAGGTGCCTTTGTAAATGAGTCTATGACTCAAAGGTCTGTAAACCAATGATCTAATAAATAAAATAAAATAAAATAAATAAAATAAAGAATGGGGTGCACTCAAAGGCAGAAAAGGTAATGAGTGGAGTTCCAAAGGGATCTTTGTTAGACCCATACTTTTCAACATATACATTGGGGACATCACAGAGGGTCTATGGGGGAAGGTGTGTCTGTTTCCTGACAACATGAAGATATGTAGTAACAGGGTGGAAAAGGTGGAAGGGGGGTAAAGGATATGAGAGAAGATTTGGCCAGGCTGGAGGAGAGGTCAGAAAGGTGGCAGCTAAGGTTCAACACAAAAAAGTACAGAATTATGCATACAGGGTGCAATAATCTGAAAGCAAAATGTTGGCTTGGGAGGGAAGAGTAGAAGAAGACAGAACAGGAAAGGGATCTGGGGATAATCATTTCTGAAAATCTGAATGTCCGGAGTCAATGGGATAGAGCAGCAGGAAAGGCACTTAGAATGCTGGCAAGCATAGGGAGGGGTTTCACAAGCAGAAGGAGGGGGTGATCTTGCTGCTCTACAAAACCATGGTAAACCCCTACATGGAATATGGGGTCCAACTCTGGAGGCCTTACCTACAGGGAGACAAGGACAGACTGGAAAGGGTCCAGAGAAAAGCATCCAAAATGGTGTAGGACCTGCAGGGGAGGTCATATGAGAGAGATGCTGGGAGAACTGGGCCTGTACACACTGGAGGAAAGGAGGGAGAGGGGTATATGGTTGAGACATTCAAATACTTGAAGGCCATAAATAAGGTGAAGGTTGACAGCATCTTCAAGATGAGCAAGAACAATTCCACCAGGGGCATACCTACAAACTGGAGGGGGGATTCGGGGGGGACATCAGGGGGAAGTTTTTTTGCTGAGAAGGTGGTACAGTCATGGAACAGGCTGCTAGAATGGGTGGTGGGGTGGATACAGTAGAAAACTTTAAAAGATCCTGGGACACGCATATGGGCCTAGCAGGCAGAGGGCAGGCTGATGGGAAGGGAGGGGGTCTTCCTAGAGAGGGGGTCTACGGGCAGACTGGATGGGCCATGGGGGTCCTAATCTGCTTGCAGATTTCTATGATTCTATGATCTAAGCAATGTGACTAGGTGTTTAGAAATGCTGGTAAGGTATTAGACTGTACACACAACAAATTTTAATAGTCATTACCCCAAGGTATTCGGAGCAATATAAGATATGTGAGGCCACAGTTTGACTTTGGCTCACTGTTTTGGGCACCATACTACAGAAAGGATTTCAACAAAGTGGATCATATTCAAAGTAAGACTACTAAGTTTATCAGGGGTTTAAAAGATGTATCTTACCCATGTCATCTGGAACCCTTGGAATTATTCAGTTGGAAAGAAGAATGCTATGGGCAATGTCCTTCTCCTTTATGACATACTGGATGATATCTCTTTAATGTCCCAACTGAATATTAAATAGTTTCAAGTTCAAGTTTCAGGTTTTATTTATTTTACAAATGTATAAAATCACACAAAATGTATAACATTTCATATATCAAATAAACATACATTATATATGGCACAACCCTCTAATTCATAAATTACACCATTATGAGTCATATATACACATGAAGAATAAATAACTAGTTCTGGATGGCTTTCGAAATGTTGCTGTTTCATATATTATTATTTGATCTAACAGATATGTATACACACACACACACACGCACACGCATGCACACACACACACATATATTTATACAATAGGGGTGAATGATAAATGAGTGACATAAAACAGTGTATCATTCACTGCACTGTGATATTTTTACCCTCTGCTCTACTGTGATGATATCAGCCATTTACACACACAGGTCACACAAAGGTCACTGATATCGTCACTCTAGGCAGCTTTCCCCTCAGCATGCAAGAAACACCTGTGCTGTTACCATAGACACAAATGCAGAACTACATCAGAGATTTCACTGCTGCCTGCAGCTAACTCAATTAGCATTACAAAACACTCATACCTATTCCCCACTCTAACTTCCAGCTCATTACTGTGATACTCTCAGCTTGACTGCAGACAGAATTCTAAAGAGCACAGCTTCACAGAACAGTCTGTTCCTCACTAACACCTACAGCTAACTCAATTACCACTGAAAACACTCTCACTTGTTCCTCAAACTCTGTCTCTCAGGCCATTACAATTACTGTGATACTCTCAGCTTGACTGCAGCCAGAATTCTAAAGAGCACAGCTACACAGAACACTATGTTCCTCACTGCTACCTGCAGCTAACTCAATTACCACTAAAAAGTCTCAGCTGTTCCTGACACTCTCTCAGCCCATTACCATTACTGTGATACTCTCAGCTTGACTGCAGCCAGACTTCTAAATACTACAGATTCACAAAATAGTCAGTTTCTCATCCTACCTAAATCTAACTCATTTAGCATTGCAAAACACACTCATCTGTTTCCCAGCATTTATAAAACTGCCAGCCCATTCAGAAAAACACCCACACAGAATGAGCAAACACATAAACAGGAACAGAACACATGACAACAAAATAATACCTCTGAAACTCCTAACCCCATTGTATAAATTGATTACGTGATGTGCAGATCATGTGCTATGGCAAATATTATCACTCCTGCAGTGTGCTGCAGGAGTGACAATATTTGCCATATCAAACTCATGCCCATCATGTATCCCCTATATACACACACACACACACACACACACACACACATATCATTCTCCAAATCCAAACTTCTGATTATATAAAGCACATCACATGACCATGCATATATCAGAGCACAACCACACACCTCCACTTTTAACCCCCTGCAAAAAATGTTGACATTTTATAAGATAGATAAACCACTCTGAGGTGTGTGGTTCTAATATATGCACACCTTGGGTGGTTGAGGCACTTGACATGCGGCCTCACACATAGCAATGCACACCAAGGTGTACGTATATCAGAGCGTGACCACATACCTCAGAGTGGTTTATCTATTACATATATATATATACTGCATATATATATATATATATATATATATATATATATATATGATACATGATGGGCAGGAGTGTGATATTGAAAATATTTTCATTCCTGCAGAGTGAGCTCTGGATACTCACAAGTGCTGAAGGCCGAGTGAGAGTATCCAGAGGTCACCATGCAGGAGTGAAAATATTTTCCACAGCACGCAACTGCACATCATGTGTCCAATTTATACAATAGGGGTTTCTCGAACTTTTTTTTTTTTGTTCACTTTATCTTGTGGAATAAACAAAGAAGACACTGGGCAAAAAAAGAAACTTCTACTAAAACAAGCTGAAACACTAATTTTCCATTTGGGATGAAGCAGGCTGTATTTATTGGTAGTTGAAGTATTCATGGACGTGAAAGGCTTTGCTCTTTTTTGGCTTCTTGTCAGTATGAAACTGGCTGCTGTTAGCTTGCTTTGGTTCTCTGCAGGAATACAATGTGCTTTTCTAGGGCTAGCAGGTGAGTTGCAGGTGGAACTGATATACTGATTAGTCTCCTAGGTTACTGAGGGTTTGGTGGAGTTCCTTCTTGATTGCTGTGTTAGGGAAACCTGCCTAGAGTGATGATATCTACTTCAGCAGAGTCCAGCTGAGTTTTCTGATTGGTCAGGATGTAATTAAGAAATCAGGATAGTGATTGTTTTAGGCAGGGTTTCAGCCTGACATTTAGGACAGTGATAATATCAACCTGTGAGGTAAGCACAGTATATTTAAATGTAAGATATTATCACACTGATATTTCTGGTAAACAATCACAGTGTGATTTTCTACCAGCATTTACATCACTGTGTGTAAGATACATGGATTCATCCACTACTCATCTGTCTCACACCTATTGTGTGTGTGTGTGTGTGTGTGTATATATATATATATATATATATATATATATATATATATATATACATATATATGTCTTGATATCCATTTTCATGTTTTCATAGTTCTTTGGAATGGTACAATCCACCTTTTTTCTCCTCTACCCATGGTTCACACTCCAGTATAGCATGAAGCATGCCCAGAACATTTACACTGTTACAGTTACATTTACAGTTATTGCTGAATATTGAATGTAAAAAAGAGTTTTCAACACACATGAGGCAATAGTAAACAATTACAAAGGAAAAATGTTAAATGGAAACACAGAGAATTCTTTTATACACAAATGATAAGGTGCTCTTGAAGTTTGGAAAGTTCAGGTGTTTGGGAGAGATGAATCAGTAGTTACTTAGGACAGATGGTCACCACCTTGGTAAAGGGGATAAGTGTTTCCCTCTTTCAAACACCAGGAGCTATACTAGTGAGGGAGGAAAGGTTAGGAGATTAGTGGGGGAGGGGTTGTCTTCAGCAAGGAAGAGATGTAGTGGAATTTAGAATCAAATCCACTGGGATTGTTGCATTTTGAGTGAATGAAAGCTAAATGTGCAGCGAGAAAGTAGCAGCAGACAAAGTAAGGAAAAGGAAAAGGAGGGGGAAAGGATGAAGAGATGAAGAGGAAGTAAAAAAGTAGTGAAAAACCCCATATGGAGAAGACAGGATTAAAGAACAATCTAAAAGACAAAGAACTTCAGCTTGCCTGTCCTCTATGGAACTAATACAGGCTTTGGCATGGCTTACTCTTGTGGTGAACAGCTCCATGGCAGATTTAGAAGCATGAAAGTCACCAGCTAGGTCCAGTAGAGCCACTTTCAAGGAGACAAGCTCTGAAAAAAAATGATCCAGGTTGTCCCCCATGTCCTTTTTAGAGATGTTGTGAAATTAGATTTCACCAGTGAAATTGCTATGAAATCAGCAATTTCACCATGCAAAACATTTCACAAAATTCTGCCATTCAGCAAAATATTTTGCCGGATGTGAAACTGTGAAAATTTCACCCGTGAAACGTGAAATTTCACCTTGAAATGCGCAATTTTGTCTAATTTTGCCAAATTTAGCCATTTTGTGGGTGCAATTTTGCATTTCACTGGTGAGAGTTTGCATTTCACAGGTGAAATGTCACATTTTGCCTGTGGAATTTCACATTTCGCATCCGCTAAATATTTTGTGAAATGCACAAATTTCGCGAAATGTTTCGTGGAGCAAAATTTTCTAATTTCACTTGTTCCACCACTTCAGGTGAAGTCTGGAGCAGGGTTCCCTGTTTTAAGCACTTGCATGCTGGTGCTCTAGGTGGGCTTGAACTCCTTCTTAGATAGTGTGTTGCCAGTTCTCCATCCTTTCAGTTACCTGTAGTGTGTTTTTGAGAGAAAATGGAATAGAGTACTAGCAACATTATGTACTGGTTTATAATAACTGGCAAGTAATTTTTTCAACATGCTCAGCCAGTTGATATTCACCATAATAACCCATGGGTTATTACGGTGAACACGTGCTCTGTCACTCTAAATAGAGCTCTCCACCATTGGATCTGCTCCTGTGTGTGGGCGGGCTGAATGCTTTCTAAATCATGGCAGCTCCATATCTCTGCTAATGAGGGAGCTGCCACACCATCCCAGAACAGTACAAATATCTATCTGGTCAATCCTGCCTTTACATTTTTTTAAAAATAAACACAAAAAAGCTTTATCTGGTTGATCCTTCTGGTCATCACTGTGAGCAGGAATGGCTCCATCTGGCAGCTCAGCTGACCTAGCACAATCACAATCCCAAATACTAGGAGACAGACAGGAAGAAAAAAAATCCTCATCCTGAGGAAAAATAGAGACAAGATGTTGTGTGTGTGTGTGTGTGTGTCTGGCACATTGAAAAAAATGTTCACCAGTATATTATATAAAATAAAAGATGTGGAAATGTGCATATGAGAGTTTAATGCACATCTTCGGTATGGGATGCTTTGATAAACCCCTTGGGCTTTGCACTTGGGGTTTATGTGGCATCCCACACCTTAGGTGTGCATTAAATTCTCACATGACACACTTCCCCATCCTTTATTCTATATGTAGTTTTCCACAATCAATGCTCAGACCAGGTTTTATCAGTGTTTCTGTGAGCACACATTTTTTTGTTTACATAACTTTGCTTATGACTAAAATGAACTAGTAAAGCAGTAGACAGTGCTCCCTAAAGTTATGGGATAATAGGTGTGTACAGAACCGGTGCAGACTATCTATTAAAACCCTGGTCTGAGCCATATGAAAAGCACAGTCTTTTGTAGTATTTCAGGTGCAAAATGAAAGAGTTAAAGCAGACTCAGAATGGGGAAACAAGAACATTGTAAAAGACCAGAGGTAAAGTGGAAGCGAATAAATTATGTCACATTTTTACCACAACATGCACTGCTACTTTAATTGCCTCAATAAACTTTATTCCACATAACGTAACAGTAAAATAGCGAACATTAGTAAGACTTTATTAACAAAAAACACCATCATCCACCACCATCAGCCTTTTAGCAGGCTCATTCCATGGTGGTCAATCAAACTACCACCGTGCACTTCTTACACTTTATTATATGGTCATATTTATTATTAGAACAAACAAAAAAAACACATTGTACTAGTCCCTCTAAACCGTACATCACAGCTAAGTTCTAGTGTCAACTTATAGACCATATTACCAGCAGACAACCCCAAACTTAAGCAATTTTAAATTTAGTCAGTCACCAGCAGTAGTGTATACCCATTACCCACCAGGAGACAGAGTTAACTTAGAATTTAGTTAGAATTCAAGAAACAATAACTAGGAGTCTACGAATCCAAATTTAGAACATCCATCCAAACAAACTTACCTGCTTAAGAAGCACTCAGTTAACACACACAAGACTCAAAAGGGACAGAGGGGGCAGGAGGACATCAGGAAAAGACTGGATTTTCCTAGCTAAGCTAAGGGGTACAAAAACAGCAAGCTGAAGCAGGTTTAAGCAGCAGGGAGCAGGCACTAGTTGGTCTGATCCAGCAGCAGGCAGCAGGAGTTCATTGTTGATCCAAGAAGCTTTCTCTAGAAGTGATCACAGAGGAGGAGGCTGCAAATTGCAAGACCTTTTATCAGGCCCAGGTACTATTTGAGAAAGCCTCTGGCTCCAAAAATTTAATTTAAAAGGGCCAATCAGCATTTGCGCCCTGAAGTAAGAACACTAGCTACTCCCCCGATGCCATTAATGGTTGGAATCCAACAAACTAATGCCATCTGCACATGACCCCAAAGTACTGTTTGCACCCTGGCCCAAAATTCAAGTGCATAATTACCCAGTTTCCCCATTAGTAGCCTCCCTTCCATGATGTATCTGTGTACTGTATCTCTCACTAATCTCTGACTGTGATCCCCTACCTTAGCACTGCAGGTGATCGTGTTTTACAATGCAAGTGCTGCTGACTGCTGACTCCATGGAAATCAGAGTTCCTCCTGATCCACTAACACCCTTCCCCCCCTTGCTTGCTGGTTGCTAGATTGAGCACAGGCTTGCAGACACAAAAACAGTTTATTGCACTTTGCCTTAAGGTTTTAGGACAATAGCCAGCCACTTACTGCACTGTGTTAGCCAAAGCATATCTCACACCCTCCCTCTCCCTACCTAGCGAGCACTAACAAAAATATGTTCAGTTCTCTCACTCCATTGTACATAATCACAATCAGCTGTTAGTGTATGTGTGAAGTGAAATTTGCAAGAAATGCCATCAGTGGCAGGAACTGCTTGCTTACTTGACTGAATCTACTTGGGGACTTGAATTCTTTTGCAGGCTTTGCCAGGCAAGAAATTTCTAGGCAGAATGTTGGGAGAACAAAATTAATTCACGGAGGCAAGGCTGAACTATCGAGGGGGACATGTACCCCAAATTGCCCCCTATAATTATGCCCATGGTACCCTAGCTACCTAACACTGTTCTCACTCACTCTACCAGACTGCATAGGTTGTGGTGCTTTCCTCTTTAGTCATCACTGCATGCTGATTATAATCAGGAACCATGAACCGCAAACCGGACACACAGAAATACTCAACGTGCTCAACACACATGTCACCAAAGTTGAGAAAAATTAACTGATTTTGGTTTTCAGTTGTAAGCCCTCTCACCCAAATGCACCCTATGAGCAGTGCAGAGAGTTTTAAGGTACAATCACTGGAGTGAAAAGTGGAACCAGCTGTTACCCCACGAGCCATGAAAAACCACCCACTCACTTCAAAAACCTATACAGCAAGAGGAGGATACAGTACCCAATCTATGCTACACTGCTCGCTCACCTTGCAAATCAGCAGGACTGTATAATACTTCACAGTAAGTGGCAATCGGAGGACAAGAGTCTGAAACAGTGGCAGTCTGCTGACATCTGTGAATTAATATGCATGTCCACCATACTGAATACAGAGGCAAGCAGGCATTAATGGTGAACAGACTGCTTTTTGAGTTTTGCCTGAATAGCATCAAACTTCTACCATCTCAAGTGCTGCACAAACAACAAATGGAAAAAATGCAGAGTGGAGCCACTATTCTCTAGGCTCAGCAACAGCATCACTGCTGGCACTCAAGCCATCAGCATGACTCCAGCGGTGGCTGCACAACTCAAGAAGGTCCTGCCATTCTTATGCATGAAATGTGGGTGAATGGCTCCTCTCACTAAGCTGGGCACCCTGGATTTTGGGGTGCCCAGAAAAAGTATGTTTGGATATTTTTGTAAAAAACAAACACTAGAATCTAGCTAAATGGGTCCCATTTACCAAGGCTCAGGATCATCATTTTTAGGTATTTTGCATGTTTTTCAGTAAAAAAAAAAAATAAGTTGGCTGACGTCACGTCAAGAACAAAAAAAAGTTTGCTTTGTGAGGACCATTTTAGGCTTGTAACACCTAAGTGATGTGAACCAAAAATGCTCTCATGAAGTGAAATTATTTGCTTTGTATCAGAAAGTTATCTAAACAGCCTACTGAGTATGCTCAGAAAAACTCAGAAAAAACTTAAATTTATAACTCTGGAAGCATTTAATATTGTTTCACAAAACCTTTGAAAGGCACTACCTCAGCACATGCTGCTTCTACACTGAAAGTGTCATGAAAACATTCTGTACCATCTAGGTTGTGCATGAGAGCAAAAAAAAGTGTTAAGTAGAGGAAAAAAGCACTTTTCCAACAATTGACATTCCATATCTCGGAAACCACACAAGATGCTGCCATGAAACATTTCAAGTCTTAAGACTGTGCCAGCCAAACCAGACATGCCACATTTTGGCCCATTTCTGTTGAATGTGGCCAAAGTTATTAAGGTGCAAAAATTGGGTTTCAAACTGAGCACTCCACTCAACCCTAACTATAATGGTGCTACCATGACAGCATAATGTATATAGATAGATAGGAAAACAAATAGACAGACAGGCGGGCAGGCAGACAGACAGACAGACAGACAGACAGACAGACAGATAGATAGATAGATAGATAGATAGATAGATAGATAGATAGATAGATGTGATTGATATATGATATAATATGATATGGTATGATATGATATGATATGATATGATATGATATGATATGATATGATATGATATGGGGACCAGTGTGATACCTTATTTATCTTCACTTAAGCAGTTTGACCTCTGGCAACAACCCGCATGGCATTAGCCACAAGTGAGATGCCCGAGGTCAACCTGCTCAAGTAAAGATTAATAAGGTATTACACTGGTCCCCAGTGCATATTTTATTTATGCAATAGGGAATATTATGTTAGTGGATTTAATTTAAAATGTGTATTTTTTTAAATAGAAATTGTGTGGACTTTTTGGATATGTGTCATGTATTCTTCCTTCCATAGTGGGTAAACTTATGGAGGAGACCCTGAAGGAGAGATTGGTGACATTTCTTGAGGTTAATGGCCTCCAAGATCAGCAGCAGCATGGGGTTGTCTCATGGAAATCTTGCCAGACTAACCTAATAGAGTACTATGACTGGGTAACAAGAGAGCTGGATAAGGGCCATGCAGTGGGCATCCTGTACTTGGACTTCAGTAAGGCCTTTGATTCAGTGCCTCACAGGCAGCTGGGGGGGGACTGCGGTCCATTGAGGTGGGGGGTAAAGTTGTCTAACTGAATTTATAACTGGCTGAAGGGGAGGCAGCAATGGGTGGTGGTGGTGGTGGTGGTGGGAGGACTCTCAACCCCTACGTCTGTAACAAGTGGAGTGCTGCAGGGCTCTGTTCTGGGTCCAGTATTGTTTGGGCTGTTCATATCGGATATCTCATAAGGATTAGGATCAGTCTATTTGCAGATGACACCAAGATAGGAGTGGTAGTGGATGATGTAGATGGGTGGACTGTGCTACAGGGGGGCCTAATCAAACTGGAGGAGTGGCCAGTGAAGTAACAACTGGGCTCCAATCTGAAAAAGTGTAAAGTTATGCACTTCGGCGTGAAGAATCTGAGGAGGGAGTACTGATTGGGGGAGTGAGACTCGGGGTCACCGAGGAAGAGAAGGACCTGAGAATGATGATAACAGAGAGCATGAGCAACTCTTCCCAGTGCAGGAAGGTTGCAGCCAAGGCTAACAAGATGCTGGGGCATATTGCAAGAGGATTCACATCCAGACATAAGAATGTGATCCTGCCCCTGTACAGATCCTTAGTCAGGTTACACTTGGAGTACTGTGTGCAGTTCTGGCAGTTGTGTCTGTAGAAGGATATCAAGCTGCTAGAGGGGGTACAGCATAGGGTGAAAAAAATGATACAGGGAATGTAAGATAAACCCTATGAGGACAGACTGAGTTTGTACGCCCTGGAGGAGAGGCGGGATTGGGGGAATATGATTGAAATGTACAAGTATCTGAAGGAGTTCAACAAAACTAGCACAGATGTGTTATTTAGGCTGAGGAAAGGAAGGGATACAAGAGGACATGGACTAAGACTGGAGAGGGCAGATTTAGAAGAGAAATGAGGAGGCATTATTTCGTGGAAAGGGTGGTGTAGAAATGGAATACTCTACTGGATGAGATGGTATCATGTGGGACAGTGGGTACTTTCAAAAGGGCATGGGACAGGGCACGGGGGTGTCTCGGTAAATAGTTATGAGAAATGGCCAAAGGGGAGAAAGGGGAGGGGGCAGCTGCAACCTAGTGGCACTAGCTGCGCACTCGAGCAGATTTGATAGACCATAAGGCCTGTTTCTGCTGGCAGATATGTATGTATGTATTATTGCACCTGTTGTAGTGATTACGAGGATTTGGTAGGGACACATAGTATATGCCTGACATCATGACATATGGATATCTTGTTTCATTGGCCGAGCATGAGTGAGCTTAAACATCTGTGCTCAAGAAGCTTGCTGTTCTTAGTGAGAGAAAATAAGCACAGGAGTCCCGGTGTCAGCTTTGTTTGAACTGTATCTGGAGTTTGGGATTTGAGGGAGCATTGTTTTAAAGGGGGAAAAAAGAGAATAATTGCCTGAGAGGGTCAGAATTCATCAGGGTGTGCAAAGGTAGGCAGCTGGGCAGGAATAGAAAGCTGTTTTAAAAAGCAAACATTTTATTTTTGTTTAATGTGTGGTTGGAAGAGGAACTGGTGTTTGCTAAGTGATGCCTTCAGAAAATGAGGTGGAGGAGAGGACAGAACCATAATTTGGGGTCTGGATTTGAGCTGGGTGTGTGACTGCTGAAAGTGAATGTGCTAGTAAATATAAAAAGTGCCAGCTAGCTGGGGGGGGGGGTGCTGCAACTTGGTGGTAACAATGCAGTGCCTGACTTAGACATCCCACGTCTCAGTGGTGACTGTTGGTGCCCACACTGCTCTCATGGACCCCTTACGGAAGATATGCACTCAATCAGTGCTTCAAAATTCTTGTTTGTTTTAATATTTGTGTTTACATTGGATAGGAATTGGTGAAAGATCAGACAAGGGACATCAATTGAATGAGTAGGATCATCTAGCTATGCATCATCAATGGTTCAATCAACTATCAGTGGTTTCAAACGTGGCTGGGACACAGTGAAGGGCTTAGTAGTTGATCAGGGTGGTGGCGGTTGGGTGAGTAGCATGAAGATGGATATAGGCAGACTGGATGGATCAATTGTATTTTTCAGCTGTCATTATCTATGTTTCAATTATAATCCCATAAGAATACTTGTTACAGTACACTCTATGATCCACACTGACTAACCATGATAGGGAACCTAGTAACAATCAATTTGATTTTGGACTAATAGACACAATGGTTGATCACTTTCTGGCATTGCATGGTTATTAGGGATGGGGTTGGGTTGGGTAGGGAAGGTGAGTTGAACACGACACCTGGGCATTGTAATGTATGAGATGGGGGATGGTGCAGTATGGGGTTGGTGGGTCAACGGGTTACCAGAGTACTTGCTCACTATTTAACAGCTCATAAGCCAAGCCATTAAATATGGTGTAATGCAATCTTTCCATTCCTTTGAAGCTGCAGACTGGAGTTACCAGTTCGATACTCATATCAGAGATCAAAATTGCCATTGAATGTAATGGCTAGTGTATAATAAAGAAAGTGATAGTGTCGTTGAGGCACAGGTCAGGAAGCATATAAAAACCAGGAGCAGTTTCAAAATTCGCAAATAATGTTTTATTTTTCTCAATAACAGCAAAATAAAAAATGATTCAGTATAACTATACACAAAGGCAGTACAAACAGAGAAAACTAAGTCCTTCTTCTGAGGGTATCTCTTAATTCCAAGTTTCGGTCTCTCATTCTCCTTGTTTCTCTGGCAAAAGCATTGCTGCTCTTTTTATAAGTCTTTGTCTGGGAACTCATTAAGACAGCCTGCTTCTCACAGAATATTCTTGTAAGTTTCATTCCTTGCAGGTGCAACAAAAAGAACATACTGACCCAGAACTGACCTCTTTACAGTTCTGCAAAAGGCTTAAAAAATGCATATCAGGTTAACCTCTTGAGTTCCAAATAGCTTTGCAATCATTTCAGCAGCATAACTATATACAGTTTTAGCTTTGCAATCATTTCAACAGTATAACTATATACAGTTTTAAACAAAGGAATCCCAGTATCAGTGATATTTCCACATAAAGATTCACACATATTTTTATACCAGCAGATATGCAAGGGGGAAGAAAAGACAGAAATAGCAAGTGAAGGCAGAGAGATAGCAAGAGGAGCAGAATTGCGAAACCGTCTGAGTGATCAGTTTCTAGGTCACACAAGAAAATTTGGTTGTGCAACCAGACAGACAAGAGACAGAAAAGAAGAGGATAGAACAGATCCTTGCATTTAAACTCTTTCTGCATAACAGCTGGGACAGGGCCTTATTCAGCCCTGTTACACATCCATCTCTTTAAGAGGGAACCAGTTTTAAAAAAAAAAACAGGTTTCCAAAACTTTCTTTTATTTCTTTTCTAACATTAGCTTATAACATAGGGTTCAGTTTTGGGGCCCCCCCAAATAGACCTACCCCTGTGGAGATGGTCCGGTACCACCCTTTAAGGGGAATTACCCCAGATAGTCTGTCGGCGGTGCTTGACCTATCGGGATTGCTGAGTGAAAGCACAAGTTCGGGGGATATAGTACTAGCCTATAATAAGGCAGTGGGAGATGCTTTGGACTTGATTGCTCCTGTTTGGGTTTGACCACTTACTCTTCACCCAAGAAACTCCTGGTATGATGGGGTTTTGAAGGAGTTGAGGTGAGTTGGTCGAAGGCTGGAGAGAGCATGGCGGAAATCCAGCCTTGATGCTGACAGGCTTAGATTGATGGAACATTATAAGGGCTATCAATCAGAAATCTCCAGTAAGAAGCAATGTTCCTGTCCAGGGAGATTTCTACTGTGCAAAATCGACCAGCTCAACTTTTTTGAACCATCGGCAGATTGTGCAATCCAATCTGTCTTCAGTCCGGAAGAGCATTTTCACAAAATAAGTGTGACGAGCTAGCTCAATTTTTCACCAATAAGGTTGCCAGTATCAGGGCCAGAATTGGCCTGGCTACCTCCATGAGGGGTTGCGAAGGTTGATGGGAGGTGGTGAGCACCCGATCTGTCTGGACCGACTTCAGCTTACTGGAATTCATGGATATTGTGAAGCTCATCCAGACTTTGTGCCCAACCTGCTGTAGTTTGGATCCAGGCCCCACTCACCTATTAGTGGGTTGTGTAGATGCTATCTGCCAGATCCTAGCTGAAATTGTATGGAAATCCTTGGAGAGGGGAGTCTTTCTGGACCCCCTAATGGAGGCGGTCATTAGACCACTCCTTAAAAAACCCTCCCTGGATCCCAACAATCCAGCTAACAACTGACCTGTCTCTAACCTTCCTTTTGTGGGGAAGGTTATTGAGAAGGTGGTTGCACTGCAGCTGGACGATCACCTTGTTACTCACAATGTCTATGAAGTTCTCCAGTCTGGTTTCAGGAAGAGGCATAGCACTGAGACAGCCCTTGTTTGGGTACTTAATGATCTCCTTATGGTGAGAGATCCAAAGGCTTCTACCATCTTGGTCCTTCTCGATCTCTCAGCAGCCTTTGACACTGTGGACCATGGGGTGCTTCTGGAGACCCTGCAGCTCCTTTGTGGACTGTCGGGTACAGTCCTCAAATGGTTTTGATCTTTCCTCATAGGTAGGTCTCAGAGGGTTGTACTGGAATTTATTCCTCTGATGCCCTCCTCTATCCTGTGGGGTGCTGTAGGGCTCCATATTGGTGCCCATGTTGTTCGCAGTGTATATGCTGCCATTGGGAGATATCATAGACGATACGGCTTGAGTTTTCACTGCTATGCAGATGATACTCAACTGTATATGTCTTTTGAACCCGGACAGATTGATGCTGTCTCCATGCTAAATAGTTGCCTCTCTGAGATCAAAGACTGGATGAATTCGAGTTGGCTGAGATTGAATCTGGATAAGACTGAGGTGTTGGTTGTGGACCCGGGTCACCTGGGGGTGGGTTCTGGAGCTGGGCACATGTCGGACCTATGGCTTGATGGTGTCCAACTCACTACCTCAGACCGGGTGCGTAATCTGGGCATTATTTTTGACGATGGTTTGACTCTGAAATTTCAGGTGTCAGCTGTGGTTAAATCCTCATTCTTCATCTGAGGAATATCATCCAGGTGAAACATCTGGTTCCTCCGGGTGACCTTCCAACACTGGTTCATGCCTTCATCACTACCCATCTTGACTATTGCAATGCCCTCTACCTAGGACTACCTGGGGTTGATATCTGCCACTTGCAGCTAGTGCAGAACGCTGTGGCCAGGTTGTTGCCTGGCACTTCTAAGGCCAGTCATATTACACCTGTGCTGCACAAACTGCACTGGCTGCTGGTTCAATGGTGAGTCACCTATAAGGTAGGCTTGCTTACCTTTAAAGCCCTACATGAACAGGGACCTGACTACCTGAAAGATCTCCTGGTTCCCTACTCCCTGGGTCATCCACTCCGATCCTCCAATGAGGGATTGCTAGAGGTTCCCAGGGTTAATTTAAAAACTTCTGTGGCTTGTGCTTTTTCATTTGCAGCATCGACCCTGTGGAATTCTCTACCTCATCGGTTAAAAGAATGCCTGACCGTCAACAGTTTTAAAACTATGCTAAAAACCTATCTGTTTTCTAAGGCTTATCCAGACTGATTTTATATATTTATATTATTGATGTTTTTATGATTGTGCAATGCCAAGATTTTGAAAGGCACTAGATTAATAAAATATTGATTGTTAATTGATTGATTGATTGAGTTACAGTTCAGTGCATATGCAGTATAGCAAACAGTGAAAGTTAAACTCACATTTTTTTTTTCAACCTTCAGAATTCTCAATTCCTGATCCATATCTTGACAGAAAATCAGCATTGACATTCTCTTTCCCAGATTTGTGCATCACTTTAAATTTAAATGACTGTAGTGCCAGGTACCATCGTGTGATTCTAAAATTGTTATCCCTCATTTGGTTAAGTCAACAGAGAGGATTGTGATCTGTTACAAGTACAAAGTCAGCTCCTAGTAAGTAAAACTTAAGGGACTCCATGACCCACTTTACTGCAAGGCATTCCTTTTCAATGGTGGAGTACCTTTTCTCTCTGTCGTGCAATTTCCTACTTATGTATAGAATAGGATGTTCTTTCCCATCTATATGCTGAGTCAAGAATGCTTCTAGGCCTACCTCAGATGCATCTGTCTGTAACAAAAATGGTTTCTCAAAGTCTGGGCTTCTTAAAACAGGGGCTGAACATAATGCAGCCTTAATGGCCCAAAATGCCTCGTCACACTCTTGGGTCCATTTCACATTATTCAGGAACCATTTATTTGTGAGTTCGGTGAGGGGAATAGCTAACTAGGCAAAGCTAGATACAAATCTCCGATATTAACCAGCCAGCCCTAAAAATAATGTGACATGTTTTCTGGTTTGGGGGACAGGGTTGTTAGCTACAGTTTCTATCTTGGAAACCTCTGGCTTGACTTCCCCATTTCCCAAAACATATTCCAAATATTTGGTTTCCTGCATGTCCAATGCACACTTGGTAGGAATTATTGTCAGACCTGCATTTTTGATCAATTAGATAACTGCTCATAGGTGTTCCAGGTGGCTTTTCCAGTCTGGACTGTACACCACAACATCACCCAGGTACGCAGCACAATAACCAGTGTGAGGGGATAAAATTACATCCATATACTGCTGAAATGTAGCAGGTGCGCCATGCAAACCAAACGGCATGGTGGTGGACTGATAGAATCCTAAAGGAGTGGCAAATGCAGTTTTGTCTCTGGATTCTTTAGCTAGGGGGATTTGCCAGTAACCCTGGGTGAAATCGAAGGTACTGATATACTTGGAACTCCCCAGTCTGTCCACCAAATCATCTTTTCTGGGCATAGGATAACTGTCAAATTCTGACACTTGATTATGTTTCCTAAAATCAAGGCAGATTCCTACACCCCTTTCTTTTTTGTTTATGATCACCATTGGTGATGACCAAGCACTTCTCAACTATTCTATGATATCCAGTTCTTTCATTTTTTTGTAGTTCCTTAACCACGTCTGCTCTTAACCACTCTGGTAATCTGTATGTCTTTTGTCTAATAGGGCAAGCATTTTGTATGGTGAAAAACCTATTGATGCCTGTGGCACTTCTCTGTAAGCAAAAAGCAGGCAAGGTAAGTACTGGTCCCAATCTTCCCCTTCCCCTTTTACAAACCTTTTTAACATAAGTTTTAGGGTTTGATTAAAATGCTTAACAACTCTGTCTGTCTGAGGGTGATATGGGAAGGTTCTTATGGCAGTGATACCTAGTAGTCGGTACATCTCCTTCAGTAATGTAGCAGTAAAATTACTACCCTCAATCTTTTTAGGTATGCCCACCCTGCTGAAAGTTTTGGCAAGCTCTGCTGCCACTTTTGGTGCTATGACAGTACACATTGGAACTGCCTCTGGGTATCGAGACGCATAGTCACATACTACCAAAATGAATCAATTACCCATTTTACTTTTGTCTAAGGGGCCAACAAGCTCTATTGCAATTCTCTCAAAAGGCACATCTATCAAGGGTAGGGGCACCAGGGGTAGCTTGTCTTTTTTAGTCACTGGGGCTACTTTCTGACTCTCAGCAGAACTGCAATAGGTAGCAACATCTTCATGAATTCCAGGCCAATAGAATCTGTACAGCAATCTGGCAAGGGTGCAATCCCTCCCCAAGTGACCAGCCATAGGACTATTATGTGCTATCTGTAAAAACTCAGATCTATACTTTTGTGGTATAACCAATTGTTCTATCTGGTTCTGTGTTTGAGGTTTAACCTAAACTCTGTACAGTAGCCCATTACATTTTTTTAAACATAGGTTCACCCAGTTTTGATTTCACCCCCAGCTGCTTAAAATAACCCTGGAGAGAAACATCGTTAGCTTGTTCTGAAAGAAAATCACAATCAGTGATCAGTTTAACTTCAGCATTTTCATTTGTTAGCCCCTTATGTCCATTAGTCTTTTGTTGCCACTGTTTCTTTGGGTGTCGTCTTTCTTTCCTAGGCTTAAGGATCTTGGGGCTGTGCTCAAACAAGTCCAAATCAAAATCAGGGAAAGGAAAAGAGACCCCACCATCTGAGTTTTTCTTTGCCTGAGTGCTTGTCACCACAGCTGCTGAAACATTTACTCTCTGTATGATTAACTCAGTCAATCCTGGAAAGTCATTTCCAATAATCACAGGTACGGGTAACTTAGGTACTACTGTACCTCTAATTTCATTTAGTGCGGCACACCCTTAATAGTCAGTCACTTGGCTGGTGAGATAGTATCGAGTGTCCCCGTGAATGTGGATGACACCAATATCTGGTCCTCTTGGACATTGTTTTCCCAGCACCTCAATATGCACCAGGGTGTGTCTGCTTCCCAAATCTATAAGTCCCTTCACAGTCTTATCTCTCACCTTCACATCTGTTAAGTACTTGTCCAGATTTGCTAAGGACAAATCTGCTCCAGTGTTACTCTTCTTACTAAGGCAATTTCTTGCAATATGACCTGGCTTATTACAGTTATATAAAATAAAGTCTTTGGGTGCAGATTTGTTACCCCCACCATAGTTCTTATCAGACTTGGAGTTTAAATGGGAAAAAGAGTGTCTTGCCAGTGATTGGCTGTTACCTCACTGCTGTAGTATCTGTCTGGCCATTTGATAGTCTTCAGCCAAAGAAACAGCCTTTTCCCCACTTTCTGGTCGGTGTTCTTTTACTCAAAGCTGTACGTCTGTGAGTAAGATGTTGATGAACTGCTCCATTACAAATGTTTTGATGATCTGTGGGAGTGTTTTGTCCTCTGGTTGGAGCCATTTCATAAGGAGTTCTCTGAGTTGGGTAAAGGCTTCTCAAGGATTTTTGACTGAGTTGTACTGTACTTCAGAGACAGAAATCTTTGCCTGTATGTCTCTCTTGAGGTGACACACCTTTTCAGGATTTCACTTTTCAACAGGTCATAGTTTTCTGACTGTGAAGTGTCCATATTTCTGTAAGCAAGTTGGGCTTTACCTGTCAGGTAAGGTACCAGTCTGATTTCCCATTGCTGCTTTGGCCACTGGCAGGTTGTGGCAACCCTTTCAAAAGTTGTCAAGTACAGTATGCTGTGATATCATCCAAGGGACACAACTTTATAAGTTTAATGTATTTTAAGTAGTTTGTGTCTTGTTGCTGTGCTGGACCAGTGCCAGATCCTACAGCTTTGATAATTTGCACGGCATCCATCCTTCGCTACATCTCTTCTTTTCTTTGCTGCTCCTTTTGCTGCATTTCTTCTTTTCTCTGTGCCTCTAAACTTTGAATCTCTTTTTCTCTGTGCTGCATCTCCTCTTTTCTCTGTTCCTCTGTCTCTGTCTCTGTTTGTTGTATAGCCCACCATTTGAAAAAAGGCAGTCAGGCTTTCAGGTTCTGTCACTGCCTGTTCTTTTTTTTCCATCACTGGTGCTGGCTGTACAGTCTCAGCTTGGACTTCTGTCTCTGCTAGTTTGGTGTCCATTCTTCTAGTAATCATTCCTGGACTTGCTGCTGCAGAATTCATACCTTACTTCTATGCCTCCCTGGTACCAGGTCTAGTATCCATGCACAAAACTCCAGGCTTAGAGTATGCATGGCTTAAATCCTACTTAGGCTGACACCATCTGTCATTGAGACACAGGTCAGGAAGTATGGGAAAACCAGGGGGAGCAGTTTAAAAATTCACAAATAGCATTTTAATTTTCTCAAAAACAGCAAATAAAAAAAAATATTTGGTATAACTATTTACAAAGACTGTACAAACAGAGAACACTAAGTCCTTCTTCTGAGAGTATCTCTTATCTCCAAGTTTCAGTCTCTCATTATCCTTGTCTCTCTGGCAAAAATAGTGCTGCTTTTTTCATAAGTCTTTGTCTGAAAACTCATTAAAAGAGCCTGCTTCTCACAGAAAGTTCTTGTAAGTTTACAGAATGTTCTTGTAAGTTTCATTCCTTGCAGGTGCAACAAAAAGAACATAGTGACCCAGAACTAACCTCTTGTTAACAGTTCTGCAAAAGGCTTAAAAACTGCATCGCAGGTTAATCTCTTGCATTCCCAATTAACATTGCAATCATTTCAACAGTATAACTATATACAGTTTTAGCTTTGCAATCATTACAACAATATAACTATATGCAGTACAGTTTTAAACAAAGGAATCACAGTATCAGTGGCACTTCTACACAAAGATTCACATATATTTTTATACCTGCAGACATGCAAGGGGGAAGAAAAGACAGAACTAGAAAGTGAAGGCAGAGAGATAGTGAGAGGAGGAGAATTGCGAAATCACTGGAGTGATCAGTTCCTAGGTCTCACAAGAAAATTTGGCTGTACAACCAGACAGACAAGAGACAGAAAAGGAGAGGCTAGAGCAGATCCTTGCATTTTACACTTTTTCTGCATAACAGCTGGGACAGGGCCTTGTTCAGCCCTAGCACAGGTAGTAGCAGTGCAAATCCTATTTAAAACAAAGGATATACAATAATCCATATACCATATCTGTTTATTTAGTTTTTGTTGACCGGGAAAGGAGGACTAGGCAACTCTGCTTATTTTCAGCCTCATCCTGAGGAAGGGGGGGGATACAGATAGAAGACAAGTTACATTGATCCAGATTAAGCTGTTAATGGAAAGTTCAGTGAATGGAGGAAATTTGACCAGGATACTAGGGAAATTTCCCTACTCTTGTCAGTAGGGGGAACTCTTGGCCATCTGGCAAAGATGGTCGATCCTGTATCTGAGAAAGGGACATTGGAGCTGGAGGGACCAGGAAGGCCTCCTCCCCTGCTCCTGGATTACAAGAGGCTACCTTGACTTCTGTGTTTTCTTCCAATATCAAGATGGTATTTGTGGCTGATCGAGCTTAATCAGCTGTTCTTCCGTTAGCTCCTATGATGGCCATGGTGGAGCTGGAGCAGTCCATTTTGGATGATGATGAGATTTGTTTAACACATGCTTTATCCCTGCAAAAATTAAAAATTGCAGCTCCTTCACTTGCTGGAGAAGTTATATAGATGATGTCAACAATAGAATTGTAATTGACCCTGGTCTGCACCGGGAACTGCTATTACTCCTTTACCCACTTCGAGTCTTTCTGATGGGCTAGTCTGGCTCAATTTGACAAGTGCCTGTGACACAGCAACATCACAGGATGCCGCCGCTACTGCATTCCCAATTGCTGATGCACCTGCACCACAGACTATCAGAAATACTTCTGAGTTACTTCATTCTAGTAAGCAGCCTTTACCTTGTGTTCTTCCCATTGACGTGACTGGCAAACCTGATAATGTGCTTTCTATTAACATTCCTGCTACCACATATTCTTCTGACTGTTTAGATGCTCCAAGAGCCCACAGTGCTGATACTCAGGTGTTCAGTGATAATTCTGAGGTTCTGATTCCCTTGGAGACCTCCGCTGGGCAATTTCCTAATATTGTGATTGAATATACCGATGTGATTAACTTAGGGCATTTTGCTCTACCCCCAGGCCTCCTAACTCCCCACTGCTTATTACTTCAACACCCTCTACTGCTGCTGTTATGGCACCTACTTTGCCACCATTACCACCTGTTAATATGGGGGCTAGTATTTCAGGGTTGGCGTCTTCAAGCCAGAGACTGGGTTTGCAACATGGACCTACTGCTGCCAAGAAAGCTTTGGAAAAATGGTCTGCCGAAGCCTCCTGTTGGCTGCAGGCTGGAGAAAGCTGCCAACAGGAGTTCCTGGGTGCTCACTGAGAATCCCTGCTGCAATTCCTCTCAGCTCTCGCAACAGTCTTTACCTTCAGTTTCTGTAGAACACTCATTCCAATTGCTAACACAGCCTCTCCTACCATCGCTGACTCTTCTAGGGTGCAGCTTCCATCTGACCCCCGCCTCAGGCTTTGGCACAGGACCTGCTTTCTGACTCTGAAGATGACCCAGCAGGGCATGCCACATAAACTATTCAAAATCCAACAGCAGGCTCACATTTTAGAGCCTTTCAGATGTTGGACCTTTTCTTTGCTTCAGGGGAACCAGCCCCCATGTGGAATGTGGTCTGCCTGAAGTACTCAGGAGGACTTGCAGAGACACCAGACACAGTATTTGTCATTAGAAAACTTTTGAAAGACTCCATTTTTTGCCTCTGATTTGTATGCAGTATTACATGTCTCAGAGGATACCATTTTTGATGTTAGTTTCCATTCTCTTAAGGCTTTAGACAGGTTTTGGAACAAATTTGATCAGCTTAAAAATATTGCTTTATGGTCACCTTTCCGGGTTATCCCACTTTCTAAACCCACTCTGAAGACCATCACTATCATGTTTTGAAATGAGGGGGTCCATGTCTTCGACATATGTTATTGGTTAAAGCAGAGGTGTGAGGTTATGGACAAGCCAATTCCTATTATTGACTGTGAGCAGGTATGGACAAGGGGATGGCAATTTCAAGTGAAGCTGCATCAAAATAACACAGGCATCTGCCACCTACCCAGTAGCTTCTTTTTAGGCAGGGACAGGGGTGTTGGCTTTTACCTGGGCCAACCCAAATCCTGTCATAAATGTGACTCTAAATCTCATTCTAGCTCTGCTTGTGACACTGAGAGGTGTAATAATTGCTTGGAATATGGTCATCTAAGCTATACCTGCCTCAACCCTTTCCAGTGTAACCTTTGTGATGAGCAAGGCCATTATTTCAGATGATGCCCAGGTGCCATCCACTTCAAAGGGGGTGTTTGGAATCAGGATGACAAGATTGCTAGGGGACAGGCTCTGGGGGTAGCATCTGCCAGAGCTAGAAAATTCACAGCTTCTCCTTCAGAGCTTGTTGCTGAGACAAGTGAGGTCCCCCCCCGACATTTGCCATTTCTGATGGTTCCCAGTCTCAGACCCCTACTCCTGCTTCCACTCTTTTTACAGTAACTGTGCAGACCCCCACCAAACCCTGATGAACAGCTACCTCCTCAACAAAGTGGATCCTCTATATCTGAGATTCTGAGTCCTGCTATCCGGCCTCCACCTATGGAGTCTGATACCTCCATGATGACTCCCCTCGCGCAGGAAGTTTCCATGACATTCGTTAAAACTCATAAGAGGAGATATCCTGAACCTACGAAGAGCACATCCACCCCTCTGGAATTATTGGTCACTGATAATAGATTTTCTGCATTAACTACTGCTTCTCAATGGGGAGATACTGATGAGGACCCTGAGGTGTCTTCCATAATCTCCTCCACCAGAAAGAAAGTGTTCAGACCAGAGGATACTTCTACAGAAGCTGTTACTAAATGCTGTAGGACCAGATCAAAAGTGAAGAAATTGTTAGACCCCCCCCAGACATCATAACGTGTCAAGATCCTAATATTTCTTGTGTGTCTTTAAATGTAAACAGCATAAAAAACTATAAGAAAAGGATGACAACGCTTTTAGTTTTGTCTACTCTTCCTGGAAACATTGTCTTCTTACAGGACACTAGATTAAAAACTCCACATGACTTGGCAGCCACAAAGAAACTGTGGCCATTTGGACCCTCTTTTTGGTCACAAGAACCTGACAGATGTGATGGTGTGGGTATCTTATTTTCTTCCTTTCACTTTCCAGGTAAAACATTTACTGGAAATTATTCCAGGGAGGGCTTTGTTGCTAGATGTTTTAATTACTCAGTATTACTCAGTAGGTAAGACAGAAGGAGGCGCTAGGCCCATCTGGACTCTCTTCCACTCCTAGTGGGCATATTATTCCCTTATGGTTCTTTGCATTGCTGACATCCCAGTGCATTCTAATCCAGTTAAAATACTAGGTATTTGGTTCTCACTTGCAGATTCTGTACACATCAATTAGAGCTCTTGTATACAAAAGGTAGAACAACTATTGGCTCTTTGAAGGAACTATTCCCTTTCAAAGAAGTAGAAGAAGAGGGTTTATATTGGCTTGCCCATCGGCACAGTGGTAGGATTTCCGCTTGCGACGCCAGTGACCCAGGTTCGGGAATGGACCCTGAACACTAGAGGGGTGGCTGGGGGGAAAAGGATGGAACATCCCAAGGACTGCTCTCCTCTCTGGGAGGAGGGTGGAGAGTGTGACCAGTGTTCAATGGACCCCTAGCGGAGGCAAGCAACCAGTGCCAAGAACATCCAGGAGGTAGTGCAGATGCAGGACATCACTGCATGTGCCCACCCTCCAAGAAAACCAGGAAAAAGAGCAGCTGCTGGCCACCCTAGATGAAGCCCACCATGGCTTCAATTTGCCTCTAGGCAGGCCCTCCAACCTATCCCATTGTCTGTGGCACAGGGGGAGTCTAGTGCAGCAACCCAGCCCTTGAAGGTAAGCCAGGAGGTATCAGAGGGTCATGGCCATTGTGGAGGTGGAATTCATGGTCCATGACTGGGCTGAGCTACCGGGTGGCTGGCAGCAGGGGAGGGAAAAAAAAAAAGAAGAGGGTTTATTTGATTAAAACCTTGATTTTGCTCTGTTTTCTTTTCCTTAGTTATATTCCCCTTGGTTCACTTTGAGATGAAGCTCTACAATGTATTCTTTCAAGGTCTATGGGGGTTGAGGTTAAACCTTATTAAATGGAAGGTCACCTATAATGTTTTTGATATGGGGGCATGTACATGGTAAATCCACTCATCTTCCTCTATAGTGTATTCCTTAGTTGGAACTTTGGACAGGTTTTGGGAAAGTCATCAGTGGTTTGGGCTTCAGTCATTGAGGACTGATTACTCATGGGAACAAAATGTCTATCCAGGTGCTAGGAAGGACTTTGTGCATGTTATTCTACCATATATTTCTTTAGCTGTTCAGAAATTTCAGAAATGGAGACTAACACCATTTGATCTCCAGTCTAGGCGTAGAGGTAATTTGTATATTATTTCCTCTAATTACTGTCTCCCAATTGATTTGAAATAATGTCCCTCAATTAAATTCACTGAGGCATTCAGTCAATTAATCAACCCACAGCTACCAGCCTCCATGGGGGATCTGACTTGACTAGGAGTACATGATCGCATTCCAGTTAAGGGTTCTCAGAACTATAAGGGTTTGGAAGAACGATTATGCCCAAGAGATTCCTGTCCAGGAGTGCTAGAAACCCAGTTTCTCTTCCTCCTAAAATGCCCTCATAGTCAACAATTTTGGCACTCCTTGAGTGTTACTTGGCATGACTCCTTGTTCTCACATACGACATACCATGTACTCATGCTGGGCATTTACAAATATGGATGGACCGAGTTCCATAAAGAAATGCTACAGGTGTGTTATGCAATCTGTAGATATTACCCTTGGCAGGTGAGATGTGCCTTCAAAATCCAGCAACAACTAATACCTCCGAATGAAATTGTATGTATGGTAACACAGTGTGAATATCGTTTTTCAGAATGATGTAAAAACACAAATGGAATCAACTGTTACTAACTACTAAAGAATATATCAGGGATTTCATTTGTCTCAATAGTGTGTCTTATTGATTTCTGTTATTCAATAATTTCCAGGTAAATCCTACCTGGTGAGCCACTGTAATGCCTAAGTTTACTTTAGTCATTTTTATTATTTTTTCCTTTCACTCTATGGTACCACCTGGAGACTATTGTTTTTGGCTACGTCCACTTCTTTACATTTTCCCTGCTATCTCATTCTAATGCTACAAACATTGCTCTCAAGAAATGGGACACAACATACAATAATATCTGTTGTTCTGCCTCATCGTCCCCATGCCTAAAGCATCACTGCCAGCTTTACTACTATCTTGACTGGCTTTCCCCTTCAGCTCACCATCTCCTCACCCTAGGGTCTTTGACAGATAATATAATCAGATCAAACATTCCTGTCAAGCTCGCCTATATGCTGCTCCCTCAAACATCTTCCTATGGGCCGCGGTCCACTGGAAGATTCATGCTACAAGTGCCATGAGCTAAAACAACAGAGGGCTTTAGTGCTTTCTGCAATATGGCTCCGAACAACTGGAACTCTCTGCTGATGGATGTCCGTAATGTACCTAGTCATACACTTTCAAAAAGTGGCATTGGTCCTTTCTTATGAATTGTGCTCCCTGTACCTGTTTCAAACCCCCCTAAACCACTTGCCTATGCCACTTTTATCCCCTGATCCTAAGTCTACCCTACCTGTGTTCACTGTGGCTATTGTCTCTCATACCTCTCCCTATCATGCTAGTCACCCCCCCATCTTGCCTACTTGCTCTGCCTTTTCTAGTCCTCTGACTAGATTTAATCTAAAGAAAAGGACTATATAACTGTATTTTGTGAATCATTCTGTTTCTCAGCCATGTTATGCACTAATTGACTTTGCACTTAGCTTGATTTATCAGGTATTTTTGTCTTTGTTTGTTAGCATACCTTGACTGTTGCTCCTGCATATTTTGTAAACATGTTATCCACTGTAATTGCTGTAACCTTGTTTTCTGTGCTGTATCATAGCTGTTATTCATTGTTATGTGTTTCTTAACTACCTGCCATTTATTTTGTAACCTCCTGGATCGGGCTTGAAAATAGTCACACTTGTGTCTAGTGCCCCGACCTGGTTCCTAAATAAATAAATAATCTATGGTATGTGTTCTCTTGCATTAATAATTCCTGTTTTGCTTTACATTATTAATAGTATGCTGGCTGGGAGTTTGGACTGTATGAAATATGAGTATGTCCTTCCTTGTCTATGTACTGTATATGATTTTTATTGTTCATTTTTCATGTTGTCTTGCGCACGTGCAAGCAACATATTGGGGTAGGTTCGAATAGCAGGTTTTGGAGGAGCAATCGTGTTGTGACCAGTGGCGTCACTGCTTTTTCAGGCTGAGCTCTGTGGCATGAATTAGATTGCACGCTGTCTATGACAGCAGTGCAAAAGCATGACACCAACTTGAAATGATTTAGCCTCTGCAATGAGGGAGCGACCCCTCATTGCAGGGCATGCCATCCCTGGTGTAACATTTCAATAAAAGATGGCAGTGGCTGTCACCATCCACCTCTCGCATCCCCCAACAAGCCAACATCGGGGGTGCCCAATCCCCCTATCAGCATGCCCCCTCGACAGTTAAATTTGCCGATGGGGGAGCCCAATCCCCATTGGCATAATGGCCCCCTATTAACATAATTTGTATGCTGACGGGGTGCCCAATCCCCCTTGGCATCATGCCCTCCAAAAAAACAGAACCACGGTTCTCTGTGCCGATGGGGCCCCTAATCCCATCGGCTTCAGTCCCTCCTGTAATGCAGGGCACACTGGGAGTCTACCCAGTGTGTCAAACACACCTACAAACAAAGAAAAGAGACCCACATTGTCTTTATGTATTTTCTCCTGAAAAATTAGAAAGCAGTCCCTCAATGTGTCCGGTGTCCCTCCCTCAACCCAAACCCACCCTCTCTGCACCCCACCTCCTCACACCCCCCTCACCCCATACTTACCTCTGGAGCCTGGTGTGACGATCTTAGGTGGACCTGGAACATGTCTGCACTCTTCAAAGCTGACTGTAAACTGAAGAAATGCCGGTAAGCTGTATAATGGCATAAATGTTTTTTTTCAACTTAGGTGGATATCTCGGCCATTGTTACAACTTTTGGCACCAAATTTTCAATATGAGGTTCTTGGGACCCCACCTCATGAGTTCAGTCACTGTCATCTTGTTATTCGGTCCCAAAAAGGGGACTTCGCAGTCACTGCATGGCATCACCTTTTGGGACTGATTAACAAAGTGACGGTGTCACTGTTCATGAGGCGGGCTCCCAAAAAGCCTATGTTGCATATCTGGTGAAAAAATTCCAAAAAATGACTGTGTTACAAGCGTGCATTGCGCAGTTTGTACGCACGCTCATAACTTTGAGAATTTTTAAATATTTTTACTCCATATTTTCAACATTGCCATTTTTTCATGCCTCCTTATGAACAGTGCAGCTGTCATTTTCCACATCTTGCTCAAAATGTGTTTTCGCACATCCGGCGCACAATGGCGCAGTCATTGTAGGAAAACAATGTTTGGGACAGATTAAGAAAACAACAGTGACACTGTTCATGAGCAGAGGTCCCAAAATGCCTACGTTGAAAATTTGGTGACAAAATTCCACAAAATGACTATATTACGAGTGTGCATTGTACAGTGCCCACGCACAGACGTAACTTCGAGATTTTTTAATATTTTCACTCCAGATTTTCAACATTTCCATTTTTGCACACCTCCTTATGATCAGTACAGCTGTCATTTTTCATATCCTGCCCAAAACGTGGTTTCACACGTCTGGCGCACAATGGCATGGTTGCTGTGGGAAATCAATGTTCGGGACAGAGTAAGAATATCATAGTGCCACTGTTCATGAGCAGAGGTCCAAAAAAGCCTTTGTTAAAAAATTGGTGAAAGAATTCCAAAAAATGACTGTTATGAGTGTGCATTGCACAGTTTTCATGCACGCTCGTAGCTTCTAGACTTTTTAATATTTTCACTCCAGATTTTCAACATTGCCATCTCTTCACACCTCCTTATGAATGGTGCAGCTGTCATTTTTCACATCCTGCTTGAACTGTGTTTTTACACATGTGGTGCAGAATGGCATGGTCACTGTGGGAAATCAACATTCGGGACAGATTAACAAAATCACAGCACCACTGTTCATGAGCAGAGTTCCCAAATGCTTTCATGAGGTGGGGTCACAAAAAGGTCATGTTGAAAATTTGGAGTGCAAATACCAACAAATGCCTGGGGCGTTAGGGTTTCTAACCATAACGTCCCACCTTGTGCAGACTTACCAGTGTCAGAGGTGTGCATTTGGATTGTCAGCTGTAATGATCAAGCCATTCAACCCCAACCCTCACCCTGCAGCCACTGACAGGCATCAAGGTGTGCCTTGGACTCTTTGGCCCCAAAGTTCACCCCATTCTCCTCTACTGCAACCATCTCAATGTATTTCCTTATGGAATGGGGTGAGCGTAAGGCCAGATGACCCCAAGGCACAATGCACTACTTGTCAGAGTCTGCAGGGTAGGGTGAGGTGAAATGGCATGAGTGTTATGGCCGATGACCCAAAGGTACACCTCAATGTCTGTCAGTCTCTGCAGGGTGGGCTGGAGCTGGCTTCAGTTCCATATTTCACTGCTATTCCTATTATGCATCTCTATAACTCCTGCACTACCAATGCTGGAGCATTCGACATTGACAAATCCTTGTTTTTAATTGTTGTACTCCATTTTTTTTGTTTCTTATGGCCTGTATCTTATCCGTATGTTTGATTTTTTCCCTCAATACAAATTCCCCATCTCTGTTCTGTTTTGATTTATGTTAATAAAAAATACTCCTACTCTTTTCAAGAAGTGCCATGGGAGGATCTTTAACATCCTCCTGCACAGGCAGATGGGTCCTGAGTTTAATGTCTCATTCAAAAGATGGCTCCTCAGGAGTGCAGCACTGCCCTCATGCTGCACTACACTGTCAGTATTGGAATTCAACCTAAGTTCCTGGTGTGGTGATGGAACCCACAGCCTTTCCATTTTCTAGCCTCAGAGGTAAGTGAACAACCTGCTGAGCCACTGACACTGGTGTTTGCTGGAGGAACAAAATCATAACCTAACCAATAATACTGCCTCTGTTGCTTAACCTCTTCAATTGAATCAGTGCATATCCATACATGGATGTGGTGGGATTCAAACCATGGTATTTTAATTCACTATTTTGACAGTTTGTCACTAGATTAATGAAGGTTACTCTCACTATGTGTGTAATGCATAGCTAGATAGATATATAGATAGATAAATAGATAGATAAATAGATAGATAGATAGATAAGATACCCTAGCGCATATTACTTGTAGTATTTACAGCATGCAAGAATTCACCCCTTTCTGCTGTTAGACAATAAACAGTAGCATCATGCAATGTACAAATTAGTTATAGATGTTGTAAGACACATTATTTACCATCTTAGCATTTAATTTTGGATATCTGTGCAGTGTAAAAAATGATTGGTGTCATGAAATACATCAAAAACACTGTGTTGAAATTAATCAAGTTACTACATGCATATCATAAAATGAAATGGCTGCAGTTTTATTTGGCAGGCTCCCCATGCACCATATCACACCTGTAATGGACATTTACAAGGAACACAAATGTCTATTTCTTACAAAAAAAATGAAATGAGTACAGTATTATGTTTCTTTTCTCATGATTAGTTGGTGGAGATAATTTATTGTGCTGAGTTGGCACTATTGAGATGATACATTTGGCAGCATAATGATAGCACTGACAGTTGACAAATAAGATTTTGAATGCTGCTTCACTTCGAGAGTCCCCAACTCAAAAAATGCTGAACAATACCATCTTGAAGCACAAGCCTACATAAATAAACATTTCACTGATGTATTATTTACACTCCTTCAAGCTTCAATCCAAATATATTTTGAGAAATCATAATATGTCAGGTTGTAAACTACTGGTACCACCTCATACTTTCATATGATAAATCAGGCTAATGTTCAATAAAATAAAAAATGTCTGCTCTTATGAGTGCTGCTTCTGTATAACAAGTAAATATTGCAAATTAATTATATAGACACTTAGACACAACATGCAAAGAAAGAAACTTAGTCGCATACCAATACACATCTGACATTGTGTGTGTGTTGTACAATAATCACAGTCTAGTCAGGTATTAGCCAATACGCATAAGAAGCATACTGCTGACTTTATGAAAATACATAAAGACACTCCTCTTTCACGTCAGAAATGGGTTGGAGAAAATCTGTTCTCTGACTGGCTGAGAGCACCTTCTATTCTGGCAGGTGTCAGGAAACAGAGATCAGTAAAAAATTAGTCCCTATGCCTGCCTGCCTTTTAACCAAAATAAGTGCCCACTAAGAATTTTTGGACAAATTTGCCTCCATGTTTCTGTTCCCGCTAATGAGTGAGCATAACTGCCCATTCCCTTCCCATCCAAAATATCAGGTTGAACTACCAATACATTTCCCAAATAAACTATTTATTGTATTGAAAGTAAATGTTTTTGAGCTACTGCAGAGCATTCTAAACCCCGAAAGCTACTTGTATGCCCCTCTCCAGAAGCCCGCCTGATGTATTCAGTGGCGCAAGCCAGTAGTGTGTCTCAACCTGCAGGGGACAAGCTCAAGAAACTACCACTGGTCTCATAGCAGTTCATTCATTGCTACACTCACGCGATATTAATTGCTCAGCACACAGCTCTTTTCTGCACTCAGAAACCACTTGCTTTCCTCACTTCCTTTTCTTGACTGCAATAAACTATTATATCAAATTACCTTTAAAAAAGTAACATAGCATTACAACTTCAGTTCCACTTCTCTGTTTCTTCCATGTCTGGTGCCGTAGTCACTCTGTAAAAATGCACACCAGGTACCCATCCCATGTTCAGACCATGGTTACAAATATAATTAAAATGGAGTGCTACTTGAGGAGGGAGGACAGGCAACAAAAACAGAAATCTCCACAAAACCTCAGTAGGTGTGTTGGGGGCAGGCAGCACTTTCACCACAGTAGCCAGAAAGAAAACAAAATCTGGCAGAGCCACTACGACTGTGAATGCATTAACTAGATAAGGGTCTTTCATGGGCTGAAACATAAACATTTTTTTTTCAAATATCAGATTTACAAACCTTTGAGTCAGAGACTCATTTACAAAGGCACCTCATCAAAACTAATACAAAGACAGCACAGTTAACAAGTCAAAAAACAATGGATCGGAGAGCAGACAGTTATAACAGTCATCCACTGGAGATACATGGGTAGCAGTAGATAAACAGATTACTTAATTTAGGCACACAGGCACCACATCAAGAAGACCAAAGCAGTTCAAACAATATACAATAGCTAAAGCAAATAGACATCAGGAGTCAAAGAGAAGCCCAGAGTGTTCACATAAAGGCTGTTGCATATACACTAACTGAATCAAAGTACAGTACATTGAGAAAGGGCATATTTAAGCAATAAGGCATGACAGGGTGTGTATTATCATGTAATAATGTCACTCCTGTGGTGGGTTGAAGCATGAGGTGAAGCCGAGTGTTTTCACCTCCCCAGGAGTGATGTTATTACAAGATAACACATGCCCTGTAGTGCCTTATTGTAATTATACAATGGCTTGTTGTTATATACAGAATAAAAAATACATTTTAAAGGATGTTTTTGTTAGTGTGGAAAAATATTTCTTAAGAGAAAATGCAAGGAATGATCCAAATCCAAAACTACGGTGATGTTATTTGTGTAATAACATCACTGTTTCAATGGATCAGCAGCCAATCAGCATCTTACATTTTTCCTTTCCATTGTATAATTAAAAATAATGCCACCATCTGTATTACAGTTACTTATATGTTTTGCATTTTATTCTATGCACTGTTATAGCAATCAACTCAACAGAACCAGGCCATCATATACATGAAGGTACTGTACCCTAACTGAAAACACTGCTGAGACAACTGTATGGTGTGACAAGGTGGAAGATAAACACAGTGATGAGACAAGTTTTTGAAGACATTTGATGTGTTTAATTGTTTTTTTTAGAGACTGATATACAGTTCACACACAAAATTCATATAATATAAAAGTACATATACCCAAATGCCAATGTAAATTCGACACATTTCATTACAAGCTGTTCTCTTGAAGGAAGATATTACTATATAAGGCCTAAAAATGGGCATCAGGTAAATGTAAACTGGGGAAGGTGTGTTATTGAGGGTACTGCATAGTTTATCTTTTATTGCTGCTCCACCGGATCAGCAATATTTGCTCAAGCTGTGCCCAGTCCAGATTTTACAGCTCTGGCCTGGGTCTGGTGTTATGGGTTTTACCCATACCCCCACTGCATGTGGCTTAGTGATATACTGTACAGATTGCTACAAAGTCTAAACCATTGAAGGGTGAAGCTTCAGAAAACCATTATGCTAAAAATATCAAGACTCGCTCTTTCCCTCCCTCACCCCCCCAGTCACAATTAATCCTCTACCAAAGTCATGCTTAAATACTGGTGCCTCTACATCCACACCACTAAGCTTTTAATGCCAACATGCTTCTTTTTTCTGCTGCTGTGAGTTCCCCTATCTGTGAAGCCCATTCTGCTTGTGGCAGCCCCCCCAACCCAGATAATTTATTTAAAAAAAATTTGTTGAGAATTTTTTGTTTTAGTATATCCATGGTCAGGGAAAATGAATTTGTAAAAGAAACCAAAATCCCCATTTATCAGTTCATCGAATCACAATACAGCATGTTATGAATTTTTCAGATTCTATGTGTAACCTACAGTAAGTCAAATAGTAATTCCACACACAAATGTCTGCCTATTTGCAAGTGAAGCAAATGTGGTTATTATCATTCAGTTATAAACACCTATAGTCACAAACTGCGAGTTAAGTCTCTTGCTATGCAATGTCCTGCAAAGAAAATGGTGTCAAATGGCTTAATGAGGTGCTGTGAGGTGCCTAAGGGAACCTGTTATGCAGAAAGTTCCAGGAACACAGTGGTAAAAACTGGAATAACGGGTTCCAAGGAGTAATTAACTCACCAGGAATGTTCTTGCTTCCCTCATGGTAAAAATGTGAAACTACATCATGTGTTATTTTAAATGAAAAATGAGTGATAAACAGCTTGTCCAGTTGGATGGCAGCTGTAATAGTTGTTCCAGTCTTTCTTTTCACTGATATAAACTGAGCCAGGAAAAAAAAGTAAATAGGAAAAAAAATAGCATTTTGTTTCTACAAGTAGTTGCTAATTGCAGCTGGTATTTTTAACATGTGCAAGTCAACTCCAATTCTCAAACTTAAAAAGAAAAATACACTTCATAACAGACTGTGTTTACCAATTACTGTGCCCTTTTTAGTAGATAAATGTTTAAGAAATACCTGAAAGCTGTCTACTATCCTTGGAAGCTGAATCCTTAAGCTTCTCCTAGTCCTTAACAAAATGCAGGGACTCCAAAGATGTGTTCTGTTCCTAGGTCCAGATCAAACTACTGAGTCTTCTTTCAACATAATACATCCACCTCATGCCCCTCCCACATGAATAAATAAAAAAAAGGTGGGCTGGGTTTTTAGGAGCTTTTTGGGTGGAGGTGGGTTGGATCTTACTTCCCCCCAAAAAACAATGCTGCCTCCCACTACTCAGGTTCCAGTTCTTGTACCACTCATTTAAGAAAGAAAATAGTACCTTGCAACCATTGACTAATATGAAAGCATATTTATTTCAGGGTGGAAAACATTTCTTGGAGGAGGGTAAGGTGGAGGAGACTATTTACACCTTCAGACAGTTCCACGGACAGAAAACATGACATCACTCCTTTTGTACATGCAATACTCCTGTAGGTTCTGCCCACAGTCATAAAAACTATGAAACACAATAGTGCCCTCTACTGCCAATGGTAGCAGTAGTTGGACTACTTTAAACTTTTTTTATTGATTTTTATTAACTTTTCACAATGATTTTCAATTTTTTTCATAAACAGTTAATGTAAATTCTGCAAAACTAATTGTCTACGCACAATTATACGCTCCGGAGTGGGTGGTAAGGTCTATACCAGACCTTTCAGGGGATATAAGACCCTCTGCCTGCAGCATCAGGCCTCATTACACTCCTGGGTGGTTCAGTATAGCCCAGTACCACCCACCCACCCTGTTGGGTACTATTGCTTGCTTATTTGCCCCTTGGTGAAATTCATTTACAACAGCACTAAGTAATCTCAGACTGTGAAATTGCTGACATAGCACATAAGAACAGGAACGGATAAATATGGACAAATATTAAAACAAGCATTTGTCAATGCCGAATGTTTGCTTGCTGGCATTGACATTGGTAGTGTAGGAGTTGCAGAGCTGCATAATAGGAATGGCAGTGAAGTATTGAACTGAAGCCAACCCCACCACCACCCTGCAGATACTGACAGGCATTGGGGTGTGCCTTTGGGTCCTCAAGCATAACGGCCATGCCATTTCACAGCACCCTACCCTGCAGACACCAACAAGTATCACGGTGTACCTTGGGGTCTTTGGCCCTTATGTTCACCCCATTCCATCAGAAAATACAGTGAGATGGGTGCTGTATAGGAGAATGGGGTGAACTTTGGGGCCGAAGAGTCCAAGGCACACCTCGATGCCTCTCACTGTCTGAAGGGTGTAGGTGGGGGTGGAATGGTATGAGCATTACAGGCAACAATCCCAAGTCACACCCCTGATGCCTGTCAGTCTCTACATGGTGGGGCATTATGGTCAGAAATCCTAATGCCTCAGGCGTTCACTGGTATTTTCACTCCAAATTTTCAACATGGTTTTTTGTGACCCCCATCTCATGAACAGTGGCAATATCAGTTCATTAGTCAAAAGATGATTTTGCACAGTGACTACACCATTTGGCACCACATTTTGAACAGGATGTGAAAAATGACAGCTTTACTGTTCATGGGGAGGTGTAAAAAATGGCAATGTTGAAAATCTGCAGTGAAAATATTAAAAAAACTGGTGAAGTCACGAGCGTTCGTTGAAACTGTGCAACATACACCTGTAATGTAATTAGTTTGGGGATTTTTTACAGCAAATTGTCAACAGAGGCATTTTAGGACCTCCGCTCATGAACAGTGTCACTGTGATTTTCTGAATCTGTCCTGAACAGTGATTTCCCACAGCGACCACGCATTTCTGTGCTGGAAATGTGAAAACACATTTCGGCCATGGTGTGAAAAATAACAGCTATACTGTTCATAAGGAAGTGTGGAAAAATGCCAGTGGTGAAAATCTGGACTGAAAATATTACACTGTGATTTTCTTAATCTGTCCCAAACATTGATTTCGCACACTGACTGCGCCATTGTGTGCTACATGCTCGGAAACACATTTTGGGCAAGATGTGAAAAATGACAGCTGTACTGCTCATAAGGAGGTGTGGTAAAATGGCAATGTTGAGAATCTGGAATGAAAATATTAAAAATTTGTGAACTTACGAGCGTGTGTAGGAACTGTGCAATGCATGCTCGTAAATTAGTCATTTTTGGAAATTGTTTCACTAATGCCAACATAGGGTTTTGGGGGTCTGCCTCATGAACTGTAACACTGTCATTTTGTAAATCAGTCCCAAAAGGTGGTTCCATGCAGTGATCGCAAAATCACCTTTTGGGGAAGATTAACACCATGACAGTGCCAGAATCCATGAGGAGGGGTCCCAAAAACCCCATGTTGAAAATTTGGTGCCAAAATCTAAAAAAATGCCTGAGATATGCTTCAAAGTTGAAAAACCCCTATTTATTTCATTATACAGCTTAGCGGCGTGTCCTCCATTCACAGTCGGCTTTGAAGAGTGCAGACGTGTTCCCGGTATACTGAAGATCATCACGCCAGACTCCAGAGGTAAGTATGGGGTGAGGTGGGAAGTGTGGGGAGACAGGTGCACAGAGGGTGGGTGCGGAGTAGGGAGGGGCAATACAAGCAACGAGGACCGTTTTTGTTTTAGGTCTTTTTTCTTTTAGGAAGATGATGCAGGACTTTTGCCACGCTGGTGGGTTCCCAGTGTGGCAGCTGGAACTTTTGTTTTTTGGGGGGGCAGTGGAGTCGATGGGGGATTGGGCACCCTGATGGCCACACAGAGGTTTGCCATGCTGGGGTGGGCTCCCAGCATGGCACCTGGAAGTGTTTTTGGGGGGCCAGCAGACAGACACTTGCCATGCTGGGGTGGTCTCCCAGTGTGGCACCTGGAAGTGTGTTGCGGGGGCACTGAGCTGACGGTAGATTCAGCACCCTCGTCGGCTGTAGTTCACTTCAAACTGAATTTATGTTCCAGGAAGAGAAAGCAGAGACGTATACAAGCAGGATTGCTAGCAATATGCTAATCAACACTATCTTATCGCTGCTCACTGAAGCGGTCTCTACCTTTCAACTGTACACCACCACATTTTCAACTGCTGTCATAGACAGCTGCAACATTTATTGGTGAACTGTGGCCATGCCTGCAAACACACTGACTGAACTGGAAGACAGGGTGCCACACCTACAAAAACTTGGGTGATGGCACTATGTTTCTTGCACATGCGAGCAAACAAACATAAAAGGAGACAGAAACAGCACAGTTCACTCACAAAACTGAGCCATGTGTTAAACTTCCTTTTGAGTGGATTAGAAACATAAACTAGATACCTTCATTTTATTTTTGATGCTGACTCTGTCTTGACACAGTGCAACTGTTGATGGCTGATGGTGCAAAAACTAAGAGAATGTAATCCAAGCATGAGGCAGCTGAGCACTGCCTGCTTGCGCTACTGAAGCCATGAATGACTTACACTGCAGCTGAAACAGTAGTGTAATGGACAAAACTAGGCACAATGCTGAAAATAAAGAAATCATGACAGGGCACAGTATAGTGTTCCTGCAATAGAGTTAATTATGCAGAAATTATACACTGTGGATAAAGGTTGATATGAATGTAGATACACAGTATAGTATTTTTTTTTAAAGAGCTACTGACGCCTCAAAGAAAACTTTAAAAAGCACAATAATTAGGGACAATTCTGTCAGTATTCCATTTATATTTTATATATTTCTCCTCCGTATTATTTATTACTAAGAAATTTTGCATGAATATAATCTTTTTCCCTTAGAATTTCTTTAGAGTCCATCTGCCTCTATAGCTTACTGCCTACTTAATAATCCACTTTAGTGACATCACATTCTGTTGCCATGGGAATAAGTGTGATATCACAAGCAGTGCTCTGTGACTTCAGGTAGGGAGAAGTCAGCAGGAATAGATAAACTCTTCAGGAGCAAAGATCCTGTTTTCATACAGATGATCTCAGTAATAAATAATGGGGAGGAGAAATACAGTACTAATGGGAAATACAAGCTGACTGTCTAAATATTAGGTTTTGTTAAAGTTGTCCTGAACATGTCACCAGCTCTTTCAAATACAGGCATTTGTTATTGATAATATTCCAGGAAAAGAAATGCACAGAAAAGGTGGTGCTTAGCCAAAATGCATCCCAAGAATTCAATGAATAGGTAGCATTCATCAGACCCAACTCCGTACAATATGTACTTGAACAAAATTGCAGTCAGCCTCCAACCTGCTTTTATTGTGGTGCAAAAATCACTTGATAAATTAAAAAGCAGGTGGTTCCTACTAAAATCACACATGCAAACTTATGAGAAGGGAAACCCCAGTGGGATGGCATAAAACAGTCACCAAACCCACACCTAACATTTCGCTCCTCTCACCAGAACTTCGTCAGAGGTGTCAGAGGGGTTTTAAATTGTCTTTGCCTGCTTTTTAATTTATCAAGTGATTTTTGCACCACAATAAAAGAAGTTGGAGGCTGACTGCGACTGTTAGTACATTTTGTTCAAGTACATATTATATAGATTTGCCATTAATAGTTACCAAAGGAGCTGTCTGATTCAAGTAATTGTAAAGTAATTGGGGTCCCCCTAACTTCTTCTGCAACCACAGCACCATGTCCTTTATTATCTCTGACCACCTGTATTTTTTTCTAATGAAAAATTTATTAAAGGTTTTCACAGGCAATACTACAATACAGACAAGAAGAACAAAACTCAATCATGTATCAAGCTTGGCCTAATTTACACTCAGAAAATTATATAAGCTATTAAGTATTAATTCATCAACTAGCCAAAAAACAAACCTCATATCGTTGCACAGATGACATATTGAAATTTCTTCCACAGGGTAAAATGATACATGATACATGTATCAGTTGTGTGATCTCATACAATGGGTGAGAGTATGGCAGTACCACACCACAGGACCAACAATGTTTTTTATTTACAGTAGGAGGTGATTACCCCAAAAAAGTTGTATTACTTTACTTAATAAATAACAATGTTGTTCCACCTGGTCTTGAATTGTATCCCCCCACCCCCAGTTTCATGGATTTATGTAAAACATATGTATTTCTTTGCTGCATCGTATTGCTGTGATCTAGGAAGGTGGGGATATTTATCCTGCATGCAGTATTATTCCCATTTATCCCATTTCATCCATGAGTTAAGGTTTTCTTCACCATACTTGAGATTTAATTTGATATACATCTCTTCCATTATATGTATTTCTTTCACCAACTCTTTCCAGTCACTGATCAAGGGGACAGCTGATGATAACCAACATTTAGTTCTGTCTTTCAAAGCCACCACCACAAAAATCTGAAATAAGTATCTGTGCTGGGGTGACCTTGTTCCCTAGGGAAGGATGACCAAGAACAGGTTTTTAAAGGTTCATAGGATTTCAGTTGCTGAAATCCCATTTAGGGTGCAGGCGATATCCTTCCAGAAGGTCTGCAATCTGGGGCAAGACCAAAATATGTGAATATGGTCTCCCTTGCTTCCACATTTCCTTCAGCACTCCTCAGAATGCCCACTATGTAATGTTTTGCTTCTAGTTTTCTGGGGCTGCAATTCTGCATAGCAGGTTGGGGCTACCTGGCAACAGGGAGCACAACTAAATTAAAATTGTGCCTGTTAAGCTGCAGCTTTCAAATTGGCCAACCTGCTTTTCCCATATCCACTGCCTTTGCTTGGATTGGGGGCCATGTCTGACACATACTAGGGATGTGTAGGTCTCTGATTTCTTTATAAAAAAAAAAGTGCCACAAGTAATTACCTGTTTTTTTCTTTGGGGATTTAGTCTAGGGCACTTCTGTGGGCTCCCTTCCATCTCTAGGCATCAGTCCCCCACAGTTTTTAGGGTGTCTCTTAGTTGTGTTTCCCTGTCATGTGTTTTTTGCTGCTCTTTGAAGGGACCGTTCCCCTTTTAATTTAGCACTTTCCCTTACAGGAATATTTAACCTTTAAGTTTTCTTTAGTAAAAAAAATACAGGTTTCTGAAGTGAGAGCCTTTTGGCTCTGGGCACTCTTTAGGTGGTTTGAATTTTTTCTTGGCTCCATTGAGCCACGCAGCTTCCTACTGTTTTTCTACTGTTCTCTGACCATTGGACATGTGCACCTTCTCCAAGAGGCATCACTAGTCCCATCACACCATTCACGTGCCTGTGTTGTGCATGTGCCCTCCTCTGGCATTCCAACATCATGCATTGCACATTTTCAGAGAACACCTGTGTGTCTGTACATCAGCAATGCTAGATAAGGCAGCTGTTTTTGTACATCCCTTTCCTGGCAGTGAGCAGTAGGGGCCGAGAGGCATACATTTTAAGGTTTCTCTCCTTTTACCCAGAATTGGAGGTGGGGATCATGGCAGTAGTACACTATATTTCATTTTGGGGAAATTACTTTGGGTTTCTAACCTTGGACACCTGCAGGACAACTTTACTTGGCACCTTACATTTTTAAAGGATGTAAAACCTGCAAAAGGGTAATGTGACCCTCTCCTCTGGGTTCCTTTCACCCATTGTGTTACTCAAGCTAATAAGTATCTTATGACTTCCCCAAGTTGGCTCTCTGAGCTGGGGGGGTGCACTTGGTAAACTAGCTGGCAGTGGCAAAGCAGAATTGCGTAAATTTTTCGTGTTGCTCTCAGGAGAGCTTTTGGGCACTGATGTTCTGCAGGACATCCCATCAGACACACCTGAGCCCAATCAGGCCCCTCAGGTTGGGAGGGCCCACACAGGTACATCCAGTTGCACCACAGCTGGTCATCACTGCTAATATGGATATGCAGGCAGACCACAATCCTGACCATACAGAGGGTAAGGATGAGGATATAAGGGATCTTGGGGAAAATCCTGACCCTAGGAAGCTACTTGATGATGATAAGGATGAACCTTCTGAGGAGGAAGAGGAGGAGGAAGGTGAGTGGACAGAGCCAAAGAGGAAGATTCCTATCCCTTTTCTGTTTGATTCCAAAGGTTTGATTTTACAATGATATGCAGTAGTGCAGTGGACATACAGCAGGGTGTGTGACGCAAGTTTCAATTTACATCACACCTTGGGGCAAGCGCAATTTTCAATAAGAGTGCTGCAAATGTCTACCGCAAGTCCAGAACCTGGGATGCAAGTAGTTAGGCCATCATATCCCTGGTCTAATCTTGCATCTGGGATCACAGCACTTGCACCAACGCTTTGGCACAAGTAGCTATAAAGTGGGGAAATTGTCACAAATGCACCACCCCTTTGAAAATCAGACAGCTCTGTATCCAAGGAGCTTTGGTGCATCTGTGACTCGTTTTGCAAAGTACACAGGGCTAGATGCAAGTCCTACATCCACTTTGGAAAAATTGAGCCCCAAGTCTTTGTCATATTTGATAACTGAGTGTGTAGGACATTACAGCTCTAGGAGGTGCAATCCATAGAGACATTGGATGTAATTCTTCTGTGCACTAAAGTGTTTTCCAAACTTTTTTCACTGTTACCAAATTGTTGAACAGGAATGGGCAGTGCAGACCAAATAAAATATCTGCCAAAATGTAAGGTAATGTTTAATGTCTTCATAAGTGACATTGCAGAGGGAGTGGAAGGAAAAGTATGCCTCTTTGCAGATGACACAAAGATTTGCAACAGGGTTGATACACCAGGAGGCATGAAAAGGATGAGAAGGGACTTGGCAAGGTTGGAGGAATGGTCAAAAGTATGGCAGCTAGGATTCAATGCAAAGACGTGCAAAATAATGCACCTGGGAAACAAGAACCCAGGGGAAGAATACACAATGGGGAGGGGAGGTAGTAACAACAACAAAAAAGGAAAGGGACCTGGGGATAATCATATCAGATGACCTTAAGGTTAACAAGCAATGTGAGAAGGCAGTAGGGAGGGCTGGGGGTATACTGGGATGCACAGGGAGAGGCATCAGCAGCAGAAAACAGGAAGTTGTTATCCCTCTGTACAGACAGTTGGTGGGACCCCATCTGGAGTACTGCATCCAGTTCTGGAGACCCCATCTCCGCAAGGACATAGACAAGATAGAGGCAGCCCAGAGGAGGGCAACCAAAATGGTGCAGGGTCTGCAAGAGAAGCTGTATGAGGAGAGACTATAGGAGCTTAATATGTATACCCTTGAGGAAAGAAGGTAGAGGGGGACATGATAGAAACATTTAAGTACTTCAGTGGAATCAACAAAGTCCAAGAGGGCAGCATCTTTCAGAAAAAGAGACTTGCAAGAACAAGGGGACACAATTTAAAGATGGGGGGCAGTTCAGGGGCAATGTGAGGAAGTATTATTTCACAGAGATGGTAGTGGATGCATGGAACAGCCTTCCTGAGGAGGTTGTGGGGTCTAAAACTGTGGGAGAATTCAAGAATGCATGGGACAGACATAATTCTTGTTGGGGGGTAGGAAGAACTAGGCTGTTGGTTAACTAGGATCTGTGGCATATCCTGTAGGTAGGGAAATGGGCAGACTAGATGGGCCAAGCGGTCCTTATCCACTATCAAAGTCTATGTTTCTATGTTTCTATGTATGGTGTTTCCCCTTTTTTGGAAGAAAACACTTGCAAGTGGGAAAATTCTCCTCTGGTAGATAAGGAGGTTCATAACTCCATCAGACACACCACTATTCCAATTGAAGGGTCCTTGGCCTTAACAGATTCTCATGACAAGAGATTAATTGCTTCATGCTACAGAGCTTTTGTCTCAAACAGCACAACCCTCCATACCTCCTATGCATCCCTTATTGTTGCCAGAGCTTTAAACTTGTTGGTTGCAACCCTGGGCTGCTGTGTTCCCCTGGATTCGGAGGGGGCAAGCATTTTGCAGTTGGTATCCATTGCCTCTTTCTTGTTAGTGGATGCCTTGGTAGAGAATTTGCACATGTCAGCTCACTCCGCTTACCATATTGTACTTGCTATGTGAAGAGAGTAGCTCTGACATAAGGTCACTGATCAGGCTTTGAAGACCAAGCTGCTTAACTTAGCCTTCAAGGGAGGCTCATTGTTTGGTTCTGCCCTGGATGATATTTAAAAGATATTCAGGATAAAAACTGCCACCTTCCAGTGTCAAAGCAACAGCAAAAGGCTGGTTCAACTCCAAAAGGTCAAGGAGGCAGCTGACAGAATCAGTATCGAGGGGGTTTTCATCCCTTTCAGAACTTCAGGAACCAGAGGAGCAAAGCAGCCTATTCTGGTTTCAAGAGCAATGGTAGCAGAGGAGTCCTTGCTTGAAGTCACAACATAGGCACAGGGCAAAAAGCAGTCACTTCACAATGAGGTACCTGGCCAATCTCTGCCTCCTCTCCTTTGGAGGAAGACAGCATAATGTTTACACAGGATGGGCCCAGATTACATCAGATGCTTGGGTTTTGGAATTTCTGGCTTTGGGTTATGCAACAGAATTTTCAACAGTTCCCTTAAAGGGGCATTTTCTGCCATCCCTATTTCCAAAGGACTGCATGAAGAGGCAAGCGGTGTCATAGACCCTGGCCCACCTCACTCAAATTGGGGCAATTGTTCCAGTGCCTCCCAGCAAGCAAGGCCAGGGATTCTTCTTGATCTATTTCATCATTCCCAAGAAGCCAGGAGTTTTCAGACCTATTCTGGATCTGAAACACCTGAGCAAGTTTGTTCATGACTTGACCTTCAAGATGTCCCTGTGTTCAATCATCTCAGCTATCCAGCACAGGGATTATCTAGCTACCATAGATCTGAGGGATGCGTATCTCCACATTTCCATCTGGCAGTCTCATCAGAGGTTCCTCAGGTTCATGGTCCTGAGATGGCACTTCCAGTACAGGGCACTCCTGTCTGGGCTGGCAACAGCCCCCAGAGTTTTCTCAAAGGTGCTCATAGTCCTGGTGGCACTACTCTGACAGGAGGGACATCATTTCTATCCCCACCTAGATGATCTCATTCAAGCACTGTCTGTACCATTGGTGAGAAAGTCAGTGACCAGTAGTGATGCTCAGATAATGCCTTTGTGGATGCGATTGTGATCCATTGGATAGCGGCAGTATCTGACCCGGGATCCGACCTAAGTCAGAGGTTGGATACCAGGTCAGATCCACATTATCTAAGGTCAGATCCATGGATCCGAGGTCAGAACCAAGAATCTGATTTTGGATCTGGGGGTCCCAACCTGGATTCAGGATGGTTGGATCTACAGTTGGATAGTGCTACTATCCAGCCTTATCCACTATCTGGCCAAATGTCAGGTATCTGGTGGTATCCTAATTCATAGGATACTATCTGAGCAACACTAGTGACCAGGCCTCTGGAGGTGTTGGAATCCCATGGCTGGATGGTGAACTGGGAGAAGAACTCTTTCAAGCCATTAAAGAACTTGGAGCACCTAGGAGTGGTGTTCCAAATAGAAAAAGGAAGGTCTTCCTCTCACCAGCCAGGAAGGAGACCCTATTGAGAGATATACAGTGGCTGAGGAGCCAGTCATCAGCTTCAGCTCATCACCTTTTGTGAATTCTGGGCCTCATAATGTCGGCAATAGAACTAGTTCCATGGGCTTGCCTTCACATGCAGCTCCAGCAGATCAAGTCTTGTCAGCCCAGGATATGGCCTCAGAGGATTATCAGGCCAGGATCCCCATTACACAATGACTGCAGCAGTCTCTGAGTCAGTGGATTAGTCTGAAGAAATTGAGCAAAGGGACTCCTTCGGAAGTCCCCCCTAAAGTTGATTCTGACATCCGATGCCAGTCTGTTGAGTTGGGGGAAAATCCTGGACCACATTCCCATTCAGGGAACTTGGTTAACATCGGAACAGCGCCTACACATAAATATTCTGGTGATGAGGGCTGTGTGCCTTGCTGTCCTTCATTTTCAACATCAGGTGCAGTTAGAAGCTATGAAAATAAGGTCAGACAATGCTGGCACAGTGGTGTACATAAACAATCAAGGGGCCACAAAAAGCAGGGAGATGCTGAAAGAAGACAATGATTTCCTCCTGTGGGCAGAGAAGAATCTTCTCTCTCTATCAGCAGTTCACCTGGTGGGGGAGTTGAACATTTTAAGTCAACTGACTAAGCCGCGAAAGTGTTTTTTGCCTCCAGCCAGAATGCTCATGTTCATCAGTTCTTCATCCGCTTCCAGTGTCCACAGGCGGTGGCAGTGGACGCCCTGTCACAAGTGTGGAATTTCAGCAGTACTTATGCCTTCCCTCTTCTGCTGCTCCTCTCCAAGGTCATATGCAGAATAAGGCACTCAAGAGTAAACTTTCTTCTAATAGCTCCGGAGTGCTCAGAAGACCGTGGTTGTCAGACTTAATGAACTTAGCTCAACGCGCACTGTTTTACCTTCCAGTGCTTGGGGACCTTGTCTCACAGGGCCCCATTCTGCATCCAGATCTGGAAGTGATTCAGCTCACAGCCTGGCTCCTGAAGAAGACTCCTGAAACAGGGTTTCTCTAAGAAGGTGGTGGACACCCTGATGGGTGCCAGGAAGATTTCCATGTTGGCAGCTTGTGCTCATGTGTGGACCACTTTTTTGTCTTGTGCCAAGGAAAAAAATTCCAGACTTTTAAACTGACGGTTCTACAGATTTTGGATTTCCTGCAGGAAGGGGTGGAAAAAGGTTTGGCCTTAAGCTTCCTGAGAGGTCAGGTGTTAGCCCTTGAAGCTTCCTTGGGTTTGTCCCTAGGGACTAATCGGGGTTGTTAATTTTCTGTGGGGTGTCAAAAGGATTCAAGCTCTGTTCCCCCATGGGACCTGAATCTGGTTCTGAATGCTCTTTGTAAGGAGCCTTTTGAACTGCTTTCATTGGTACTATTGGACATGCTGCTTTGCAAGATGTATTTCTTAGTTGTTATGTGCTCAGCCAGGAGGATTGGTGAGCTCCATGCTTTGTCCCACAAAGACCCAAACCTTGACATGCATAAGGACAATATGGTGCTCAGAACATACCATCTTTTATACTGAAGGTTCCTACAGCCTTCCATATTAACCAGGAAATCTTTCTCCCATCCTTCTGCCTGTGACCTACTTACTGAAAGGAGAAGGAGTTGCATAAGTTAGATTTCCAACGGGCCATTAGGACATACCTTAGATGGACTGCTGAGTTCTGGAAATTGGATAGGTTGTTCATCCTTTTTGGAGCAGCCAAGCAGGGACAGAATAGCCTCCAAGGCCTCCCTAGCTAGGTGGGTAAGGGTCTACATTGCCAAGGCTTATGTCACAGAAAAGAAGAGGCCCCTGACTTTCATAAAGGCTCACTCCATGAGGGTTCTGGTCTCCTCTAGGGTGGAGAGAGAGGTGAGGCATTTGTTTTTAAGTTATGCAATGCAGCTACATGGTTCTCCATCCATACATTCACCAAGCATTACAGACTGGATATTCAAAGCTCTGCTGCTGCATCCTTGGTTGCAGTGTTTTGCAGGTGGCAGTTAGCAGGTAAATTCCTTTCCTGTATGAGGTTGTTGTATGGGACAATATTCTCCCTCACCTGGTTTCTTGTCTGGGTACTGCTTCTTAGAACCCAGTTGTAATGACTACCCATTGACTACGTGGAGTACTACAGAAAAGAAGAAACTTCTTCATACTTACCATAATTTCCTTTTCTGTCAGCTTCTGCATTGTCAGTGGGGCCCGCTCTGGAGCCTCGCTCCTGTGGGAGAATAGTGTCCTGTTAGCCAGCAAGCGGATGTTCAATGTTCTGTTATAAACTCTGATTGTAAGCCTGTCTGGACATCCCTCTATAGTTTATCTGCTGCATTTGTGTTTGTATAGATCTGCAAAAAAAAAAAAGACCAGTTCCACATTAGCACACAGATTTAACAGGTTTGAATTTGAGGTTAATCAATGGTGTCTCCTTTGTTGTAGGGGAGTGCTTACATTGCATGCAGTCTTTTTCTATTTAATGTCTGTTTTAGTTGATACAGTTCTGCAGGACCTTCCAAGATGTAAATATTTGAAGGACAAGCCTTGATCACTCATTTTTATTATCATCTGATGAGGTAGGCCACTGTTTATTGTATTTTATTCTGGCTAAAGTCCTATCTGTGTAGACAGCTGATTTGTGTGATTTTTCATGTCAAGTTTACTGGTATATTTATTTCCATATTTGGAGACACTGCATGGACAATAGTGGCTGTAGAGTTGCTGTTGTCTGGAATCCTCATGTACCCAATATTCTATTCTGTTAACATCCTTGGGCTGCGCCATTTCCCCTAGTAGGGGTGCACAGTATCCAGTTGTAATGACTGCCCATTGACAATGTAGGAGTTAAGAGAAAAGGAAATTAGGGTAAGTATGAAGAAATTTCTTCTGTCTGTCCCCTTATCTCTTGAATCTGGCTAAAGAGGTCTGGCCCACAATCCAATTTATTTTTTCTTTCCAGCTCCACCAATTTGCTCTCTAGCTTGATTTTTTTTTCTTTTTTTTTCTTTCTTGGTGTGTTAGATATGCAAAGATTTTTCCTTCGGAGCACTGGATTCATAGCATTCCATAAAGTTGTGAGGATAACTGAGTCATCAGTATTCATGTGGAAATACTACTGTAAAGATTATTTGATTATATTCCAGAAAGGCTCACTTGCTTGGACCCCCCCATTAAGGTGCCATGACCCTCTTCTCGGTCGAGTTCCCAATTCTAACTCCGGGGTCACTGGTACATGGTCTGAGAGACCAATAATGCAAATCTTGGTTTCTGCAACTCAGCATAGATGTGGCATTGGGTGAGGCCATCTATCTATATCACTGTAAGTTTTATGCGAGTTGGAACAGATGGTGTAATCTCACTCAGTGGGATATTGCCATCTCCGCACATCTTGCATGCCGGCTTCTGCTACCAAGGCTCCCAGTGCTCTGGCTACTCATGTTTTCCATGGAGGACCTACTTGAGCTCTGGAGGAGTCGACCCCTAGGCCTAATATGTAACTAAAGTCCTCTCCTAGTATGCAAAGCTCTTGCGCTTTTTTTGCTATGGTCTGAAAGACTTTCTGGACAAATGCATGTGAGGACAAGTTGGGGGCATGTACATTTAGTAGAGACACCTGTGTGCCTTGGTATGACCCATTCACTAGGACCCACCACCCTGTGAATTTCCACGGTGCCACTCTGGGACAAACAATGAGTTTCTCTTGACTAAAATGGCTACTCCATTGATTTTACCCCTGAAGTGCAATAAAGTGTGACTTCCCTTATCCATTGCCAGTGGAGTTTGTTGTGCTCCTCCCATGACAGGTGGGGCTCTTGAACTAATGTAATTTCCATATCCACTCTTTTTTAGTGAGAGAGGACCCGAGTTTTCTTGATAGGCCTGTGTAGGCCCTTCACATTGAAATTAATAAGTTTCACTGCCATTATAAGGCCTTTGTGGGATCAGATTTTCTACTATGGAGGTTTTGTTATATAAACATACAAATTTGCCAGCAGATAAAGGCCTTATGGTCTATCAAATCTGCTCGAGTGTGCAGCTACCAACCCTTATACTACAGCTGCCCCTCCCTCCCTCTTACCCTATCCCATCCCCTTTTGAAGCAATCCAGTCTGTTCTACAGAATACCACTTCCACAGGCAACACGTTCCACCTAGACACCAGTCTCTGTAAAAATATGTCTTCCCATTTCCCTCCTGAACCTTCCCCTATCTATCTAAGATTGTGACCTTAAGTGTCCCTACCCCCTTTAACTTGAATAGTCCCTCTGTGCCTGTCTTGTTTATTCCCTTCATGTACTTGAAGATTTCAATCATATCCCGTCTGTCTCTCCTCTCCTCCAGTGAGTATAAGTTCAGCTCCCTCAGCCTGCTCATGTACGGTATGTCCCCTAGTCTCGGGATCATCTTTCTTGCCCTGCGCTGCACCACCTCCAGTAACTTAATGTCCCTTTTCAGGCATGGGCACCAGTACTGCATGCAGTACTCAAGGTGTGGCCTAACCAGTGACCTATACAATGGTAGGATCACCTTCCCTCTCCTTGAAGATATACTCCTGGCAATACAACCCAACATTTTGTTGGCCTTTGCAGCTGCCTTCCTGCATTGTGCTGAGTTGTTCATTGAGCCCATTATAATCACCCCCAGATCCTTCATCTCCTCTGTCATGGCTAGCTGAAACCCCATGCCTTAGCTGGTAGCTCCTTCTTGGTTTTCTTTTTGCCCCAAAATGTAGCACCTTGCACTTTTTGGCATTGAGCCTCAACTGCCAGGTGTCCAACCAGGTATCCAATTTTGACAGATCATCCTGCAATCCATGCCACCCTCCTAGGCTATTCACTACTGCTCCCATCTTGGTGTCATCTGCAAACAAACTGATCTTGCTCTTGATGCCCATTGAGATGTCTGATATGAACCACCCAAACAACACTGGTCCCAGCACCAAGCCCTGCAGTACTCCATTTGTCACTGCCCTCAGAGATGAGAGCCCTCTTCCCACCATCACCCTCTGCTGCCTCCCTTGTAACCAGTCTACTACCCATCCCACCATTTTTGCCCTTGCACCTGTACCTGTCAGCTTACTATCCAGCCTCCCATTCAATGCTGAGTAGAATGCCATACTGAAGTCCAGAAACAGGATATCCACTACATGACCCTTGTCCAACTGTCTAGTTACCTATTCATAGTAATCCACCAGGTTGGTCTGACAGGATTTGCCTGTGACAGACCCTTGCTGCCTAACGTCCTGCAGCCTATTGGTCTCCAGAAGAGACACCAGCCTCTCCTTCAGGATTGTCTCCATCAGTTTTCCCATGATGGATGTGAGGCTTACTGGCCTGTAGTTTCCCTGTTTATCTTTAGGACCACTCTTATGGAAGGGTACCGCGTGAGCCATCCTCCAGTACTGAGGTACCCTTCCTGAGACCAGGGAGGTATTGAACAGGTCTGCCAAGGGCCCCGCCAGGATTTCTGCCAGCTCTCTCAGTACCCTGGGGTGAATGCCATCCAGCCCTGGTGCCTTGTCCACCCTCAGTGCCCTCAGGCCCTCCAGTACCCTGCTCTCTGTGACTCACCCATCTGTCACCTTCTCCCTCCGAGCCTGACCTCCCACACCCACTTAGTAGTGTCCCTCCTTTCTCCTTAGTAAACACCAAGCAGAGGTATTCATTAAGTACTTCTGCCTGCTCTGTCCCTGTTTCCACCCACCCCAACCCTCTTAATTCTTACTATTTTGTGCTTACAACTCCTTTGCTCCCTGATGTACCTGAAAAATTCCTTCTCCCCCTTCTTGATGCCTTATGCCAGCCTGAGCTCCTTAGACACCTTGGCTGCCCTTACTGCCTTTGTCACCTCCTTTGATTCCTTCAGGTAATCCTCTCTGTCCTCCCCTCTCCCTGTTTTTTTGAACCTCCTAAAGGCGGCTCTTTTATTTCTTGCTTTCTCTATGCCCCCCCGCTCAACCAGCTGGGTTACTTGGCCCTACCTCTGTTAGTCTGGACCCTGTTGCAGGTTTGGTTGCCTCCTCAATCCCCAGTTTTATGACCTCCCATCTCTGTTTAGTGTCCATATTAGTTTGGATTCTGGCTAGATACCCTTTAACTACCTCCCCATCCTCCCGAAGTTGGCCTTCCTGAAGTCCAACACTCTTGTACCTGTTTCTACTCCCTCCTTACCCATTTTCAATGTGAACCACACTGAGTGGTGTTCACTCCCTGCCAATGGTTCTTCCACCCCCAGCTCCCTCACAAACTCCCCATTTGCCAGCATGAGGTCTAGGGTGTTCCCTAACCTGGTTGGTTTGCTGATCATTTGCATTAGGAAGCTATCCTGAAATGCATCCAGAAGTATCTGCTCCCTTCTATTCGTGGTGGCTGGGGTACTCCAATCCACTCCCGGCTGGTTGAAGTCCCCAACAGTGACCGTGCTACCCTTTCTGCAGGCCCTTCTGATCTGTCCTGCTATTTCTCTGTCTAACTCCTCTGTCTGAGATGGTGGCCTGTACACCACTCCCATCCTGAGAGTCCTATTCTTGGAAATCTGGATTTGCATCCATAATGACTCTGTACTACCCTCCTCCCTTCTCTTCTAGGAGGGAGTGGCAGTACCCCATCCTCTCTGTGGGTTACTTTTTTGACCTGTGGCTTGGTTGTCTTTAACCTCAATGTGCCTAAATCCTGTAGTAATGTTAATGGCAAGCACCTCCGTCTGGTACCATCTTAGGCCTTGTGGATATGTGGAGTACAATCCCAATAGTAAATACAATATAATATCATACCTGTGCAGTGAGACAGAAACCATATGGAGTCCCAGGATGCATCCGTCCTATCTCCCCCTGTGTATCACCCTTCTAGCCTGCTCAGGACCATGAGAATGCAAGACTTTTGTACCTATGGGATCACAATAGTAAAGCATAACAATACGAACAATCAGAACTATGGCAACTGCCCAGCAAACATACAAAACACTAATACAATAAACAAAAAGTAAACAATCAACTTCCAAGCAGTACTGCAAAAAGAACAAGTGCTTTGGGGCCCAAGGAGGTGTCTGAAGGTGAAGGGCACTCCATCCAGGGGGGGGGGCATATTCTCACAGAGATATGTCCCTAGATGCATATGGCATCTGTGTCCTAGTGATATCTGCTTGGTCTGTGAATGGGGTTGCATAGAGAGTGCATGCTCTCTAGGGGGCAGATAGTACACCCCGTTCCAATCTACATGCACTGGATATATTGAAACAGAATAGTTAGGAAGTCCACCCATCTAGTGTAAAATCTGTCTCAATTGCATGAGAGAGGATCTCAGCCTATCATAGCAATTCACTATGGGGCCTATGCATGACCCAGATGCAGGTACATGCAAAAGGTGTGTACCTGATCCATGCAGCCCCATACCCAAGAGCAGGTCTGTGCTGGCCGGCATGCATCTTCACTGGCTGTCTGTCTGCTGCCTCATCTCCAAGGTGCACAGAAGCATGGATGAGGAACATGGCTGCACAGGTGGATATCCAGTCAGATGCTCATCCAGGATCCATCCCCTGCTACGCTCATGCAGGCAATTCCTGGGATGACGCATAGCCCTATTAGGTATAAACACCAGGCATTAGCCTGAAAGTACACCCCCAGACTTCTGGTGAACACAGTGGCCGAGTACCGAGGTGCACAGGGGATCCTGTTGCCACCATGCTCTGCTGTTCACCTGTGGGAGAGTGCATAATGACTTATGGCAGGGTTCCCTTTGTACAGCTGTACCCATGCTGGCACAACATGCAAGTGCAGTAGTGCATACGTGTGGCTCAGGCACCCCTCTGGCATGCACTGTCCCACCCTAGATGTGGTGCTGCATGACCAGCTGGGAGAGCCTGTGCACAACAAGCTAGTGTGCTTGTGATGAATGCTGCAAAGTGGTATGCAGATCACTGCTCTTCAGCATTTGAGATTATGTGCTGCCCGTACGTGGTGCATAGGCATTCGTGCATAGGGCCCTATGTGAGTACTCCCATAGCTGGCTTTGTACAAATGTAAGAGCATGAAATTACTAAGAAGCTATACTTCTGAGTCTGCCTATTGGCACTGCAAGGGTGGGGGATAAGTGGGGGGAGTGACTGCCCAGACACCTGGAAACCAAAGGCGACTGGGAGGGTTGCTGGTGCTTTAGCCCCAGGGTCAGATATTTCAATCCTCTGTGAACAATATCTCCCTTCCTGCATTCCCCCCACCTAAGTCAACCTTTATGCTGAGTATCGTCCAAGTACAGTCCACCATTTGCAATGCTGTCAGTCCCTCTGGCCAAACACTAAGCAAACAAAAATAGTCTCTTCCAGTCTTTGTGGGTGCAGCCAACAGGACAGTCTCTTCACTGAAAAAGTCTTTTGTCCAAGAAAACTAAAATGTTGCTGAAGTCCAGATGGGAGGGCACATACTCTGGCATCATTATTAGTCACCAGTCCCTCACAACCAGATTTTATGCCACCCTCAACATAGCATTAATTAATGACAGAGTTGAAACAGTGATTAGGTGACTGGGGCAGCAAGAGTGCTTCTTGCCTGGGGAGCCACTGCTGAATTCCTCCTGCCAGTCATGTGGGGGTAGGGGATATCATGGGGGCAGGACACACTGCACTCTCACATTATAATTTGTCTGATGCTACCAGATCTTCAGGTTCTCAGTTATACTTAGCATAGTTTCCCCACCCCCTAGATGTCAGCACATCCCTCCCCTTTAGCCTCCCCCTTTGGTTCCACCACCCCCTCAATTAGGCAAAAAAGAGACTGCTAGCCTTACTGCCCCTCCACCAGATACTTTTTAGGTAGTCACTGAACTTGGACATAAGTCTTAACTCATTGCCTCCTAGAAATGCCTGTAAGAGTCAGCAAATCTACTGCAGTGTGTCCCAGAACGCCTACAGAAGTCACCTACAGACTTCCTGTGTGCCCTAGAAACATCTGGAGAAGTCACTCACATGTTTAATATTACTTGCCAGCCAGAATTGATTAGAATTGACTGCATAGTACCATTAGAAAGGTAATATTGTGCTGAACAACTTTGCCACTGACACTTTGTGTGTATCATGTTCACATCAGGAGTTATTCACATTTGTTTATGACATTTTGTCAATCTAGAACCACCTAACCACTTTGAAGAGAACGTACATTCTGGGTATCTCAGCCAGTATAAAACAAAAACCGAATTGAGTACAGTTGATTGCATAGCACTGTTAGAAAGACAATTTTGTGTGGAACAACTTTGCCACTGATATGTTGTGTATAATCATGTATACTTCAGGAGTTATATGCATTTTCTTATGGTATGGTGTGTATGGTTCAGATTTGTCCCTCAGACCTCACCAACACACTTTGGCTCAAATGGGGAAAAATTATGTTTAATACTACAGAAATAGATGTTTTTTTTTTTTACAAATTATTAAAAGTACATCTAATGTTTGGATGCTTAATTTGGTGTTGATATGTTACATATTTACCAACAAGAAAAGGTTTATGGTGCATTTTTTAGTGGAAATATTTTGTTTTGCTGTTTCAACCAGCACATAACTAAAACCAAATTACCCATTATTCCTTGCATACCACCATTGGAACTGTAATTTTATGCTAAACAATTTTGTCAGTCATACTTTGTGTCTAGCACTTACGTCTTCTGTGTTATTAGCATTTGTTTGCGACATGCCAATTATGGCTTGATTTTGCTTAGAAAGGCCCAGGATTCACTGTTAACGGTATACAGGAACCAAGTGCTGCAACTTCAGAGAGCTCCTGTGGAGACAATAAGTTAAAAGAAAGATACATGCCACAATAGTTCAGAAGCTTTCCTCATGTCTGAAAGACTGGAGGAGGGCATTTATTTCTGCAAGTGTCTGGTTGCTTTCATGTTTCTTTGCTGCTGCTGAACTGTTGTTGGTTCAGGCACCCATTTGCATGGTCCACTTCTCTCGGGGCTCTTGCTGCGTCTGAAGGCCTTAAGGGACTTCAATCTTCTTTGTGCAGAGTTCTTGAACTACTGCCTCTGGAGTTTCAAAAGTCAAGAGCAGTCCAAGAAGGAGATCTGTAACCTTGCTGGATATGGATTGGAGAACTTTAATTTCTGCACCTTTAGAATTCTTAGGATGTTACGATAGGCTTTTTGATTGGCTAAAACAGTCAGGGAGTAGTCATTATCAAAGAAAAGCCTCTGCCCTTTACACTTAATCTCCCCTTTCTTCCATGCTTGAATCAACACTTCCTGCTTCACTGCATAATTCAAAAATCTGAGAATGATAGAGATCAGGGTCTCACTTCTGGCCCTGATGGTTTGGGAGCCAGCGCATAATGAGCTTGCTCAATATTCAAATGGCACAAGTCCTTAATGTCCAAGATGGATGGTAAGAAACCATTCAGGAACATGGTCATGTCTTTCCTTCCTTCCTCCCTAGCACACTGTAGATCCATATTTTATTCACCTTAAGCTGTTCTCTAGATCTTCACATTTCTTTGTGAGGTGTTGCTGGGCTTGCATGACTTGGAAGAGAACACACTTGAGACAGTCTACTTCTGGGTCTACTGCAGAGGTATACTGTTCAAGATCATTAACTTTAACCTCCACAGCTGCCACATTTTCTTTCAGTTCGGACTGTAGGGACCAGATCTCAGGTCAAAAGCCTCTAAGTTCCTTCAGAATGGAAGCATTAGTTGGCTGCCCTGCAGCAGCCTCTCCTTCAGTTATAGTGGCTGCCTTTTTGCCTAGCTTGGATGTAGCTTGTTGTAATTCAGTGAGATCCAACTGTTGCTCTTGATTATTGGGATTTCTGCCACCGCCCATTGAAGCTGTAAACTTCTGCTGCTAATTTCAGTGGCACGGGTCATATTGCCATAAACAAAAATGGCAGAGCAATAAATGCTGCCAAGCAAAATGCTGTCCTCCTAAATAAGATCAGGTAAAACACTGACCGTAAGAAAAAAGCGCATACCATAGGGAACAATGGGAGTTTTTGTATTTTGCAGTGGGCTTTGCCCCCGGCATCTCCAGATGTGGGGGGCTTCACCCCCACACACCTCTGGACATAAAATAATCAACTCTGAGGGGATGTAGACTTTGGGGATGGGAAGAAACTTGGGAGGGGGGAAATTATTTTTTTAACCAAAAAAAAAGTTGCAACACCAGGAAACCTGTGGGGAACCAAACCATTGTCCCAGGTCTCCAACATGCCATGTGCTGATTCCTTAGACACTCCACCATGGGATCAACTCAACCAGGCACCACACAAACAGCAACTTGATCCCTTCATAGCTTCATCACACAGCGACAGGAGTAGCGGTAATTCACTACCACTATTATACCCCTGCCACTCTAAATGCTTTTGCTCTTTACACAGCACAGTTCTTGTTGCACTGTTTTTGATGTGGCATATTGACTTGGTACCAATTTTGGCCAAGTCTGGTAAGTTAAAACAGATAGATTGTGAAGCTTTATCTCTACCAGGGATAGAGCTGTAGTTCTACTCCTCCATTAAAGGTGGTGATGTCACTGGAAGTCCTCTGACCACCTTTATATCCTCAAATGCAAGATGCCATGCTATCAGGATCCCCATACTATATCGCTTACCTCTCTTATAGGCAGCCTTATAGGCAGAAGAGAACACAGAGTTGTTTCCAAATTTGCCTAACTTGACATGTCCTGCCTGAGAAAAATGACTCTCTTGCATACAAACAAAGCCTGCTTTCTACCATTTTATTGTAGAAAAAACTGTCGATATCGGAGGCGTGGCTTGGACGCCAAGGAAGATGCTGCTTGAGCTCTCAGCTCGATTCCCAGCCAAGCAAATTGGAGCAAGAACAAGCACATCCAGGGATAATCCTTCCTAATAACACCCCCACAATGTCCCCGTAGCCACCCCCAATTTGACTGGTGAGGAAATCTTTGCAATATGGTCGAATTCAATCGTCTGGCAGTGCCGGTGCCTTACGCAACTGAACTAGGATATGAATAGGCTGGCAATCCCCCAGCCTAACCAGATAATCGAGGGAGCTAGGTAGGGTGCCAGGAAGCATTCAAACTCCGGGACCTGTACAACTCATGCTCTACATGATGCCATTCTACCTTGGGTCACATCGAACGAATAAGCCCCAACTGGATCCCACCTCCCTATGGCCTCCACCACACAGCTACCAGGAGGCCCAATTGCTATGGCCTTAGGGCCCTCCACTCATCCGTCTGAGGTCAGCAGCTCACTCATCCACATAACTACCCTGCTTGAAACACTGTTATCCAGGGTTGATGCTATATCATCAACATTAACAGGTACTGTTGCGGAGGTACATGTACTAAATGACAAAATTAATATTGTTGAGCAGAAAACTGAGGACTTAGAAGGAAACCAGGCCAAAAGTATGCAACAGCTCCAGGAACATGAAAACAGACTAGCCACTCTCTGGTGCAGGGCCGAGGATCAAGAAAACTGCGGCAGGCTCAACAATGTAAGAATTCTTGGCATACCCGAAGGGCTAGAAGGTTCCAACACTGAGTGATTCCTAAATGAGGAAATCCCTAAAATGCTGGGGGAAAGATGGCATGGCCCGATTGATGTTGAAAGAGTGCATCGGATCTCTGTAGGCCCAAGGCCTGTGAATTCATCACTACAACTGATAATTGCTTACCTCCTCAAATACTCTACCAAGGAGAGAGTGTTAAGAGCAGCCAGAGACCTGGGAGAAATAACCTGGCATGGAGTAAAGGTCTCATTTTTCAGAGACTTTTCAGCTGAGGTGACAGCCCGGAGGAAGGCCTTTATCCCAATCAAAAAACGTCTGACACAACATAACTTCAAATATGGCTTTCACCAATTAGCCTACCTGTTTGTCTCCAAAGAAGGGAAATATATAGTGGCTGAGTCCCCTCAGAAAGTAGAGATATGGATTTCTAAGTACTGGCCATGTTTGCCCCTGAAAACTAAATCTCCCAGAAAGCTTTGGCACCCAGGGAAAAGGGAATTAGGTAGAGGGAACCAATTTCATGGCAACAACTTCCAGAGGGACCAAAATAAGAGTCAGACTGTCCCTCAATTAAGTGGATCCCCCAGGCTACCTGGCCCCCACAAGCTATGGCATCATGCAAGGATGACTCTGAAGTATACCATAGGGAAATCCATGTCTTCCCCCCCAAGACCACAATGGGCAATCCACACTACTAGGACAAGGCATCAATCTCACAGTGATTCGGATTCTGTTATTCGTGGACCTGACGCAGCACCCCTGGCTAAACAAACCAAGGACGAGACTCCTCCTGCTCTGTTAGACTTAGTGGACAGTCCTGACAAGGCATTAATGGTAGTTGCATTTCTGGACTCTTGGGATGATTCCTTATCAGAAGTAGACAAGCACCTCACTTCCACTGCATTCCAAGTTAAACCGGGACTAATGACCTTTGCAGAAGCATTATTAAAGGATTTGCATGGTGTAGCCTCCGACTACACATTGAATAATGATGCTACTCCTCCAGACTGATTACCCTAAGTGTTATCCTCTGTCATTTATTTATTTCTCTTGGGGACCACTGCCCCCCCCATACGAAGCATCATCTAGGTGCATTTTCTGTACCTGTGGAGGCATGGGCTGGTAAGGGAGGGCCGTGAACCACTTCTCCTCCCAGTCCTTGATTTTTAGTAACTAATAAGTGCTAGTATTAAGGGGGGCTACCCAAATGGGCACATCTATGACTCCTGAAGAGATGGCTTCTATGCCTATAATTTCCTTTTACATCCTCACAGAAGGCTTTCCTCAGGGAAGGGAGGGCACTTCCCCATTTCAGAGGCTTCCCCTCCTGCATAGGACATCACCCACTGGGGCCATACCCCCCTCCTGTCAGCTGAGATACCAAAAGGAGATGCCCATACTGACTCAATTGCTCCCCATATAATTTCTGAGCTGAAACCAGATTCCTAGTCACCCTGCGACATCCAGACTTTCGCCCCCCCTCCCCCTTGCTTAAACTGGATGCCCCACCTCATTGCTACTCTTTAGAGGTGATGTAAATAGCATATGATTGCCCTTGCGAGGCTGAGGAGAGAGTCCAAAGATGTCATTTGGCTTAACTCCTCCTCCCTTGCTTGGGTATTTGGCTAGCATGGCAAAGTGCTTCTCCTTGTCCTTGGCAAAGGACTAGCACCATTGAGCATATCCCAAATCTCGCCAGCTTATTGCTTGCACTATTTTACAGGGCTCCTGTTAATTGTGGCAGTCAATGAGTTAATAATCATTTTGTTCTACCCACATTTAAGTGGGTTTATTTGTTAACTGTATAAGTTTTGATTGTTCTGAATTTACTATAGTTACCTGTATTTGTGTTCTTCTCTTTTCTCACCAATAGGTCAATCTCACTGTGTTACTCTCTAGCATACTCACATTGTCTCCTTTTGCTGACCAAACCTACTTCAGGTATCCTACTTACTTATATCACCCTGTCTCTCCTGTTTCTTGAGGGTGAGTACCTATCCTTTTAAATCTCATGTACAGCAGAGCCGTATCTCAGTATGAGGATTAAACTTATATCTTGGAATGTGAAAGGACTGAATCACCCCACCATAAGGGCAGTGGTTTTCAAGCACTTATACTCCTTGCAAGTGGACATAGCACTCCTTCAGGAGAAGCACCTTACTGCAAGAACTGTAATATGGCTCAAAGATCATGGGTAGGGGTAGTAATTGCAAGTTCTGCAGTGAACAAAACCAAGGAGGTCACCATCCTAGTTGGGAAAACTTGCCCCTGGATGGTGGACAAGCCTGTCACTGACACCCAAGGCCACTGGATAGTGGCCAGGTTCTCTTATCCAGAGGTCATATAATCCTGGCCAATGTATACGGCCCCAGTACGCACTCACTTGGGCTATTCCTGGATCTGAACCATGTCCTAGAATCTCTTGTTGTTGGCCATCACAACATCCCCATTATGATAGGGAAGACTTTAATTTAACCCCTGATATATTCTTGAACAAGTTCAAACCTACCCCGCAAACACACCCCAAGGCAGTGGGCATACTGCAGGAAATCATGAAGGAATGGGGAATGGTTGATATCTGGTGGAGGGACCACCCCAGAGAGAGGTATTGCTCCTTTTTTTCATCAGTACATACAACCTACAGTCGCATAGACCTCTGGCTCGCTAATGTGGCCGCAGCTTAGGACAGAGTGTCATCTAAAATAAATAATATTCTAATCTTGGACCATGCCTCAGTATCGTGCACATACACACCCGCTGGACAAGAAGGCATGGGCACCAGGTGCCGATGCAACCCCTTACTGATTAAGAATCCCTCTTTTCAAACCATGGTCAAGGACGTGTCTCAGGATTAATTTACTAACAATAAGCCTGGAGACACCTCTGCAGCCATGGTTTGGGATGCCTTCAAAGCAGTCATCAGAGGGTGCATTATATCATTCATGGCTCAAAGGAATAGGGTGGCATTTGCCAGGCTTCAAGCTGAATTGTCAGCCCTGGAGGCCAGCTTCAAGGTGTCAACAGCTAGGTGTCCAGATTGGGAGAAGCTTTGTGAGATAGTCAGTTTGAAATACCACATTAACACAATGCTTCACCAGCAGGTGGAGTGGCTTATAGAGAGGGTCAAGCACGCTTACTGGGAGGGTGGTGACAAGGGCGGGAAGCTGCTGGCATATCAGTTAAAGAAACAACAAGCCACCTCATACATCCATGCCCTTAGGAATGCCAAGGCGGAGGTGGTCACTGATCCCATACAAATAAATGAATGCATGAGGGAGTTCTAGCAGCAGCTGTATCAGTCGCATATGTCCCAGGAGCAGAGTCAAATAGGATGTCCCTTAAGGGATTGCTGTTCTGCGGCACATATCCCCCAACTCTCAGAAGTAATGAGAGACACATTGGACAGGCCCTTCACCGAGCCTGAACTTAACTTAGCACTCTCCCAACTAGCCAAGAGCAAGTCCCCAGGGCCCGATGGCATGATCACCAAACTTCATCAGTTAATCAGCCCAGAAGTTAGTGCCCCACTGCTCCACACTTTGCAGGAGGCACCCACAACTGGCACTCTCCCACCAACCATGCAAGAGGCTCTAATCACCCTTATCCCTAAGAAATCAGATGACCAGATGAATTGTGCAACTTTCACCCTATATCATTAATTTCAGTGGATACCAAGATCATGGCCAAAATCCCTGCCAACCGAATGTTATATGTTATACCTTCTCTAGTTCATCCATCTTAGGCTGGGTTTACCAAGGGCAGGGCGGTAGTGGACAACATCCGTCTAGTACTGAACTTTAAATGGATAGCCATTCACTCTCCCAAACCCATGGCGGCAATAGCAGTAGATTTTGAGAAAGCCTTTGAGTCAGTCGAATGGCTATATTTGCATGAAGTCCTCAAACTTTATGGTTTTGGTCCATACTTTCAACAGTGGATTCACGTCCTGTACAATAAACCCATGGCCAAAATACTCACTAATAAAGACATTTCCCCATCATTTTCTCTGCAGCGAGGCACTTGACAAGGGTGCCCACTGTCACCATTACTATTCTTAATGACATTGGACCCCCTCACTCAGGTACTTCATGCCAACAAGGCGATTGAAGGCATCCAGGTAGGGGACTGCTCATACCTAATGTGTTCATACACAGATGATTTACTCCTTACACTCACCCATCCACGTGAATCCCTCCACCCAGTTTTAGATACTCTACAAACCTTTGCCCATATATCTGGCCTACAAGTGAACCAGAGGAAAGCCAGTGTCACCCCACCGAATGCAACCTGTTCCAAAGACTGCATGCAGGGACTGGGACTATCCTGGGCTCCTAGCAATCTATCATACTTGGGTATTTATATACCATTTCACTGGGGGCAGATTGAGTCTAGGAACTTCACACCCCTGCTAAATCAGCTGATGATTGAAACAGCTCACTGAAAATGACTCAATCTCTCCCTTCCAGGAAAAGTTGCTGCACTTCAAATGCTACTACTGCCTAGGGTATCATATTTACTGAATAACATGCTGATAGCCCTATCTGAAAAGTCTTTCACCCATTAGACAAGTTAATTTCATCTTTTCTGTGGGAAGGGAAAAAAACAAGGTGTGGTACTCTTTAGCTACGGGCCTATTGGTCTCGAGGGGGTTTGGACCTTCCTTGGCTACAAGGCTACCATTGGTCCTTTATAGCAGCTCAAGCTATCAAATGGTTCGTACCTACTGCCTCTTCCCCCATACCTTGGGTACAGCTTGAAGGGCAAATTCTGCGACATACCCCTCTCAGCCTGCTCTTAACCAATGCTACTATTCCTTCATTCAAGCTCTCACCAGTTGTGGCTGAGACCAGGAAAGCTTGGTTCCACATCATGAAGGTTACCAAGACTAAGAACCAGAGTGCTTTTCTCCCTTTTAGATACCTTGAATTATGGCACAACCAGCTTCTAAGGGTGGACAATAAACCTTTCCATTGGACCTCGTGGGAGAAGAAAGGGATATACTATGTCCAAGACCTCTATCTACCAAATACCACCACACTCATGTCTTTTGAGCAACTTAGAGCCCACTACTTATTGCAGTCCCAAGACTTCTGTAAATTCCTGCCACTTCACAATGTGTTGCAGTCCTTAGGCTGGACTGACATGATGGAGTCCAGGTGGTACTAGCTGTCCTCATTACACCTTAAACTCTCATCCTGGGGCCTGGCCGTCAGATTCTACACAACCATGCGTGAGGCTTAACCTGATCACATGGCTGCCTGCAGAGAGACATGGAGTAGGGATCTGGGGCTTTCCATCACACCGGATACTTGGTCCCGCTGTTTGCACTTAGCACACTCCATGTACAAAGACTCTAGGAGTCAACTGATTCAACTAAATATCCTTCTCTGTTGGTACCATACTCTGGCTATTCTCCATAAATGGGGGATTCTTTCTCATGCACAATGCTGGAGGTGCAGGCACAGTCTGGCCAACACTCTTCATCTCCTGTGGCAATGCCCTATTTTAGTTCTGTTTTGGTCCCCTATAGCAATGGACTGCTCTGGAGTGCTGGGACAGCCTCTAGACCTCTCTCACCCCATGCTGTTATTGGGAGATTGGGTGCCTCTGGCACATCTCAAATTACAGCATCAAACCTGGGTACTGGTGGTCCTGCTGGAGGCCAAACGGCTCCTCTTGATGCACAGGAGACAGCCTTTGCCACCATCTATCTCCCTCTGGCACTTGGCAATAGCCAGGCTAGCTACTTTCGAGAGACTCACTTATGCTAACAGAGGATGGCTCCCCTCTTATTTCAGCAAATGGGAGGCTTATCTTTATTCAGCATTGTGCCGATTTTTACTCCCATGACCTAGGAAGCCCCCCCACCTAGACTGTAACCTAAAGGACACTCTTTACATGTCTATTCTAAATGACTGATTACAGGTTTAGCCCATTATACACCTATCTCAGCTTCTCTGGCTAAGGATTAACTTCACTCTCCCCCTTTTCTCCCTGTCACTTTATGCTCTAGAGGTATGTCTTTGCCCCTTTGTGGTAGGCAGAAGAAAGGTTAATAGCATTTGTGGTCTATGGATATGCCACACTAGGAAATGGTGAATTACTGACCTGAATGGCTCATACTAGTTGTACAACTGGATAGAAGAACACTGTTTAGATAATGTTGATACCTCTTAGTATTGAGAGTAGGTAGCTTTATTACTGCTGTGCACATCTATGGCTGTACAAATTGTTAATGTGCTGTGAGGCATTTTTGACTAAATGTGTTTTTGAAGTTTCTGTAATATGTCTTTAAAGTATGGAAGAATGGAAAGATGGAAAAATGGAAAATAATAAAAAGTATTCAATGATAAAAAAAAGAAAACAACTGTTGATATCTTAATGGGATTATTTATCCTACTTATATTGATAGACTAGATTGTCAAGCAAGAGGGGCTAATATTATACAATGGAGTCTGAGAACTTGGTATTGCAATTGGCTGACTGGCACTTTTAAGTATGGGTAAATCCTATGACAACCCATGCAAAAAGTGTCAGAGGGTTGGGGTAGCAGCAACAGAGCAAATTGAATCAATACACCCACTCAACAAAAAAGTCAAATGAAATCTGCTGTCATTTTTTCCCTACTAAAACTGACTGAAAGAAACTAAACCACGTATACTAGCTGTAGCAACCACGCATAAAAGCAGCAAAATGTACATTTTTATTCTAATGAACATGATCACAGTCAAGCACTTTCAACTAACATTTTGCAATTTCAATTAAAAGCACCCAAACTCTGACCCCGCTTTCTCTGCTCGCTTCTGCCTGTGTAGGAATCCACACTCGCATTATACATATAAAACTTGCAGTGCTGATCCCACCATACTTTGTCAGTGTTTTAAAACATCATACCTCATATTTCTGACCCTTGATTTGATCCATAAATCTGTTTCTTTAAACTGCTTGTCCTCACTCCTTCTGCCCAATTCCACCTTCTCATGCACAAGCACATTTTCTGTGCATACATTATAACCCCCAAGAATTCTACCCCTCATTTTTCTCCCTTTTGTTTGCCTGTTTATTTTGTTGCCTGGTGAGCTACAGCAACTGGAACAGAGTCCCTTTTTATGTAGTGACCCAGGAGGTGAGGTAACAATGTTAAGAAAAATAGAATGAAAATCAACATACAGTACAGGGCAGATTAGGAATGCAGAGTATCAGAGACATTTACAGGTAGTGTTCACACAGCAATATTCTTTAGGTCTTGATTTAAAGGTATCTGTAACATAGGATTCTGTAGTCTCAGTGGGGGCTAGGCACAAATGGGAGGGAACTACGTGCCAAAGGTGTGTGTTCTACCCACACAGCTCTGCACCAGCAGGAGATCTGCGTGGGGGCCATATTCACCAACACCAGCCACCATGCAGTTCCCTTCCATGGCCCCACCCCCCTGGCATGTAGGATTCCTGGGGGCAGGCAGGTGCAGATCAGTGAACATAGGCAGGCAGCCAATCAGCCACCTGACCAGGGCCTCGATGGTGGATTACTTGCACCTGCAGGTCACCATTTTTGCAGCTGACATGCAGTGCACTGACTGCAAAGGGGGGGCTGTGCCTGGTTGACTGCTCCAGCCCTGCATGTGTGCCCCTAAGACTGGGACATCCACTCTGGGGTGGGGTTCTATGGATCCCCACCATTGCCGCCACTGCTAGTGGCTGCAACCCATGGGGCACATAACCATGGTATGGCATCTCTACAATCGCATAGTTGGCAGACCCCTTTGCACAGCACCCTGCACTTTAGAGACTGTTGTGCAGCACTTGCACCCCCCCACACCACCCCCCAGCCCGGCCCCCTGCTGAGCTCTGTGGCCTGACTGGGGATCGGGTGCATAGGGGCCACATAACCATTTAGTAACTGTTATGCATGGGGCACAGTGGGCATGGGGTGGTGATGCACTGCATTAATGTGGTATGTAGCCATTCAGCACCTTTGTGTATAGGGCCTAATGCGAGGTGATAAGGAGATGCAATTTTTTGTGGCCCTGAAACCAAATGCATTTTTGCCCTATGGTTTAAGCAGATTAGTATCCACTGAATGAAGAGTTTGGGTTCTAGCAGGGGGTGTCAACTGAGAGGCTAGGTGGACTGGGTACCCATATGACTTTGCCTTGTGAGCAAGAAAGCAGAAGGTGAGAGAGTTTATTGTCCAGTGACAGCTAGTTGAGTCTGTTATGACAAACTAGGTCTCTGCAAAGTTTAAACTTCCTTGGCACAGTTATTGCCAAGGGGCCTGCTTCTCACAGTATTTATGAAATGGCCAATTCACAATCTGCCACAATTCACAAAGTTAACTTTGGGAATTCACCACTTCCTGCTAAAAATATAGTAAGTAAATAAGATAGGTTTTATTTCTTAAGCACCCTTTCCCTGGAACTCAGGGTGCCGTACAGAATACAGACAAATAAAATAGAATTATAATTGAATTAAAAACATTAAAAACGCCATCATTAAATATAACAAACAGATAAAATGGAAGATCACAGAATCCCAAAAGCTTCTCTAAAATGGTGAGCCTTCAGACCCCATTTGAAAAATTCCGCTGAGGGGACCTCCCTCAAGGACCTTGGAAGTGAGTTCCACAAGACCACTGCCACCACCTCAAAGGCATGATCAACCCGATATTTTGAGCCAGGCCATGGGAATTGCTAGGAGGCCTTCCTTGGCAGAGTGGAGTGAGCATGAGGAGCAGGCAGGAGTAAGGAGATTCCGCAGATAGCCAGGACCCGCACTGTATAGAGCCTTATGTTTATTTATTTCAAATGTTTCACTGGGAAAGACATACTGAGCTGAGTATCAGTTCCTTTCCAGATACATTCTGGGGTGAAAGGGAGGAGGTACTAAGAAATAGTAAAAGTACAATAACAATAGGTAAGAACAGATAACAGATTCAGGCCACAAACAATCACAGTTGAACACAAAGTTACCATATGTTAGGAGCTATTCATGGAGAACAATGGAGTACAAAAACATTATAAAGAAAAGTGCATAGGATTAAATTGGAAGGGGGGAGAGGGAGATTGACCATAGTGAGTTTATGAGGGAGGAAGGTGAGGAAGATGAAGATGGGGATTGGAAGAGACATGGCAGAGCGGCAGCCCATATACATACAATATATGAGGGAGTAGCACAGTACGGTGAGTATAGGTGAGTTAACCCAGTTTGAAGGAGATCCTCCACCTCACCGGCAGCCAGTGGAGGCCGTGCAGAATGAGGGTCACTTGACAGGACCTCGGGAGGTCCATCAGCAGCCTGGCTGCCTCATTCTGCACCAGCTGCAGACAGCCCAGGACCCCTTGACTGGCCCTGAAATATAGAGTGTTGCAGTAGTCAAGTCTGGACTTCATGAAAGCATGCACTAGTGATGCCAGGTCATCTGGGGGGATTAAGGCTTTAATCCGGAGGATGTTCCTAAAATGGTAAAAACCAGTCTGGATGACATATGACACCTGAGCTTCAAGTGGTAATCCACTGTCTAGGATCATGCCCAGATGTTTCACCTAGATGGATGCCAAAAGAGGGAGCTTACCATGCATCAAGCCTATTACAGCCCTCATAGCATCCACCTCCCTCTGGTGACCAGGCTCATTCACCAGCACCTTTTTCCTCACCTGGGTTGAGCCTCAACCAGTTGGAGGATGTTCAATCCTGAACCTCAACCAGACATTTATTTAGTACCACCACTGCATCATGTGTCCCAGGAGCAAAAGACATATACAGTTGGGTATCACCTGCATAACAGTGAAACTCCACACTGTGTCAGCTAATGATCTCACACGGGGCAGCTTGTACACTGTGAACAACATGCGTGAGAGAACCAGCCCTTGGGGGAACTCCACCAAGCAGTGGCTTCAGGTGAGAGGAAAACTTCCCATCACCACCCACTGCATCTTGCCTGTGAGAAAGGACTCAAATCAGCTGATGACAGTGCAGATGAGTCCACAGAGCCCCTCAGGCAATCCAACAACACTACATGGTCCACAGTGTCAAATGCTGATGATAGATCAAGGAGGACAGATATTGACTATTCGCCTCTATCTTTAGCCCTGAGGAGATCATTTTGCACCTTGACCATACAGGTTTGGTACTGTGTCCAGACCTAAATCCTGGCTGGAGGGACTCATAGATGTCAAAGATCATGAGTTGCACCTCGAGCTGCAAAGCCACAATTTTCTCAATAACCTTACCCAAGTAGGGAAGGTTAGAAACTGGTCTATAATTTGCCAAGATGTCAGGGTAGAGAAATGTTTTTTTCTTTTCAAAAGGGGCTTTACCAGCCCCTCTTTCATGGCATTTGGAAATAGCCCCTTCAAAAGTGAGCACTGGACTTTCTCAGCAAATACTGGGCCAACAGACTCAACGCATCCCACTAGAAGCAGGTTGGGCCTGGGTCCAGTTCACAATATGTCGGCCACAGCTTTGAAATCACCACACAGACTTTCTCACTCCACCAGTCTGAACTCACTGCAGGCAAGGGGAGTGCTCTCAGAGACATCTGATGCACCACCGCCAGGTTGAAGTAGCCCAGATGGGGAAATCACGGCCCTTATGGAGGACACTCTGTTAGAGAAGAACAGAGTGAACTCCTTGCACTTAGCTGTCGAATCTTCTCTGACTGGTTGTAGGCAGGCCAGATAAAGTAGCCTGTCTACAGTCCAGAACAGCTGAGCTGGTCTGTTCTTCTCTGCAGCAATCTTCTTGGATAGATAAGTTGCCTTGTTGTGTGAGACTGCCATCTGATACTCACCATAGTGGGTTTTCAAAACTAGCCTGTCCGCCGCTAAACACGATTTATGCCAACAATGTTCCAGTCTCTGACCTCTGGTCTTCATCTTCTTGAGATGTCCGTCAAACGAGGGGGATCTCAAGTGAGAGGACCTAGGCCATAGATGGACCAGCATGACAGAATTGAGTGCTGAGGCAACAGCCCTATTCTCGGCCTCCACCACCTCACTTGACCTGACCATGCAAGCAGCAATCACTACCACAAGGTACATTACCACCATTAGGCCCTCCAGGGACAATCCCCTTAAAGGGCAGTTGTGGATCAACTTCACAGGGGAAGGGCTCATGGAGGGGGACCACAAATGAGAACCACAATGTGCCGTGATCCAACCATGCAACCAGTTCAGCTATCGCAAGACCTAGCAAGACTACTAGGTCCAATGTGTGACTGTGGCTATGGGTCAAAAAAGCAACTGCTCATGCAGCTGCAAAGTAGCAAATTACCACACTTTGTGTAATTTTTTTATGTAAAGCATATTGTGATGTGAATTTCGGTGCATGGTGGTGAAACTGACAAAGTGCAGTTTTTTCACTTTGTATGGACCTATGACAAACATGCTTAAAGAGCTGCTGATGCCTTTAGGAAAACTTTAGGAAAAACATGATTTTCAGACAGAGTTCAGCTGTTATTTCATATATCTTCTACATAGTTCTAGAGATTTATCCTCTTCATTATTTATTAATGAAGAAATTCCAACAAAAGCAAGATTTGTATCCCAGACAGCTCATCTGCCTTCATAACTTATTCCCTACTTGAAATTATAATGCTATGCTGTGACTTCACAGTCTGTTGCCATGGAAATAACTGTACTGTCTCAAGCAAAGTATTATGACATCAGGCTGGGAAGAAGCAATAGGAGCTGATGAACCCTGAAGGGACAGCAGTCCTGTTTTCATGCATATGACCTCAGTTATATATAATGGGGATAAGAAATACAAAGTTAATGAGAAATTTAAAGCTGATGTAAGTCCAAATATTGTGTTTTTCAAAGTTCTCCTTGAGGCCTCAGTGGTTCTTTAAGCTTCAAATGCTATCAAAATAGAGGAAATGGCAAGAGGTCAGCAATGAAAAAAGACAGAAACCATGTGGTGATAAGTAAAGAATTTACTGCTGGGTCTGATGTCTTTTAGCTGTCAGATGGAGGGTTGTAAAGAATGAGCAGAAAACATTTCAGACCAATAAAAATGCATGGGAGAGATTTCTCTGAATGGTAATCCTGATAACACATTATTAGCACCTCAAAATATAAGGCTGCTGTCACCATGGATTCAGGTACCTGTTTATAATCACAGTCAACAATGAAAGAGGAAAGCTCAAGACCAGAAATTAGAGCCAAAAGTGGTCAAATGGTTAGAGTTAGAGTTAATGTCGATAAAATAATTTGTTATATGCAGTGTTGTTAAATGAGTTAAACACCAAACACCATGGGAAAAAGTTAATTCTATGTATGTGCTGTCTTCTCTAAAGTAAGATTACACAACAGTTATTTTTTTATTAACAAGTGCGATATAGTTATACTGACAAATCAATAAAAAATGGCAGGAATGCTGGCCTAGTGGTGTGGATGGCTGGGGCACTGGATACTGTAACTACTGCCATGATAGAAACTCTGGTTCGGGTTTGGACCCAGGTTGCTAGGGATTGGCCATAATTCATAAGACCCTGTCCCATTTATTCCCTTGCTTCTCTGTGGTTAAAAAATAAGCAGATCTGTATGAGAAATTGAGATCTTTTGATCTGCAAATGTATATAATTATATTGTTGAAATATTAGACAGAGCTATGTGGGTTTATCTGGAACATAGGGGTGCAGAGGGCTGGGGCACTGGATGCCGTAACTACTGCCATGACAGAAACTCTGGTTTGGGTTTGGACCCAGGTTGCTGGGGATTGGCCATAATTCATAAGACCCTGTCCCATTTGTTATGCAGAGAGTTAAAAGCACAGATCTATTCTGTCTTCTCCTATTCTGCTACTTGTTTATCTATTGTCTGTCTGATTGAGCAATCAAATATTCCTGTATGTGAAATTGAGATCTTTTGATCTACAAATGTATATAATTATATTGTTAAAATATTAGAGAGAGCTATGCAGGTTTATCTGGAACACAGGGGGTGCAGAGGACTGGGGCACTGGATGCTGTAACTACTGCCATGATAGAAACTCTGGTTCGGGTTTGGACCCAGGTTGCTGGGGATTGGCCATAATTCATAAGACCCTGTCCCATTTGTTATGCAGAGCGAGTTAAAAGCATGGATCTATTCTGTCTTCTCTTATTCTGCCACTTTTCTATCTCTTGCCTGTCTGATTGAGCAATCAAATATTCCTGGTGGCATCTAGAAATTGGCCACTCTGACATTCCCACAATTTCTTTCTTTCTTTCTTTCTTTCTTTCTTTCTTTCTTTCTTTCTTTCTTTCTTTCTTTCTTTCTTTCTTCTTCCCTTGCTTCGCTGTGGTTAAAAAATATGCAGATCTGTATGTGAAATTGAGATCTTTTGATCTGCAAATATATATAATTATATTGTTGAAATATTAGAGAGCTTTGTGGGTTTATCTGGAACACAGGGGGTTAACCCTGAGCTGTATTTTGACCTCCACAAGCTTGTTTTCAGATCAGCCCTGGGATAGCATGTCTTAATTGGTTGCACCTGTTAAGAAAACTATTGTACTGTTCAGGCTAGTAACAGGAAAGAAATCAACAAAGTCTTAATACATTTTGTGGAATACCGGTGGTGTAATTTACAAGAATAGGATGCAGAATTTAATTGCCATTGAGAAAACATCTTATAAAAAGAGATCAATGTTTTGTTTAGAGATAATGAGATCTGGAGATTCTGAAGAGACCCTCAGATGAAAGACTTCTATTTGTATGAACTGCCTGTATCACTAGCTATTCTGCACAATTTTATTTTTTATTTTATTTTTATTGATAATACTAAAACACAACATGCAAATTTTACAGTTTCTTCTGTTTTGCCTATGCTTCCTGGCCTATGAATCTATAACAAGAATGGGAGAGAATCGAGCATCTGAGGGTCTGCTCTCCTCTACCAAGGAAGGGGGGTTTCTTGCCCAGCCTCTGACTGCCACCAGGTGGACTTCTGATGGTAGTGCAGGCACAGGTGGCATGTAGGGAGGGCAGGCCCACAGTTTTGTGAGATATTCATGCCTCCATATGTATGCATTCAGGTCCAGCCATGGCTGTGAGGGAGAAAATGGAAAAATTGGGCTGGGACTTAATGAAGTCATTTACATCCAGCCCCAGACATGTGCTGCCACCTGGGACCTCTTGGTCCACAGTGGATTTCATCTTTGGTGATGGCCCTCTTTCTTCCAGCCCCACCATGGGGGGGAATCCATGGGGGTGCCACAGCCCTAATAGGTCCCCTGGGGAGGTTAGAGCTGGTTATGAGAAATGGAGACCAGGGCTGATAAGTTGCCCCAGCTGCCCAAAAGGCTGAAAAACCAGTATGAAAAACAATTTTCATGAAGGAGGAGGAACTGGATGGCTTTGAGGATTGGTCATGGGCTTAAGGAGTCTTTAAGTCAGGGGTTTGAATCCATCACAGGTTTGTACTGGTCAAAAGTCACATTATTCAATTGCTGATTTTTGGCCAATGTGAAATGAGTTCTGCTGATTCTCAGTTCTGTTCTCAGTGCAGAGGTGCCCACATCATAGATCTATCTACACAGCACTAATTGGCAACCTTTCTGGTGGTCTCACATGACAGGTCAAGAACTGAAAGGGATACAAGCTCAACTTTGGTTCAGCATGTCAACAAATGGGCTTAAACACTGGGCTGAATGTGACCTTACTGAGTAATGATGTCAGCTACATAAGCAGGCCTCTGAAAAATGCAACCCTCATCTCTGCAACATCCTGGACAACCACTGCCTGAATGAACAGATCAAGCCATTAAGAAACTGGGAGACTACATAAGCAACCTGAAGTACATGAGTATCCCTAGGAGCAGACTGGGTGAGTACCTGTTTTATAAGCACACCTAGGGGAGCAGTTAAAATCCACCCTGAGGATTCAACCTCCTCCATCAGGGACTTCATCTGCAAAAATTCCAAATGCTGTTCTTTTATTCTTATTGATGAAATGAAATACCAGGGTTTCTGGATCTATCTGATGCCATCTCTGTGAGATCATGTGCCATCTTTAAGTAAAAGCCCCTTATTAAAAAAAATGAAATATGCTACTGGATACCTTTTGCTCAGTTAGGCATGATGTCAGCTAGTGAAGTAATGCATGGCAAGGAACATGCACAAGCAGATAATTAAGATGACTTCTTTGAACTTGCCTGTGTTAAATCATCACACAACACTATTTTGAGCTGGACATTGCAAGACTGAATGGGTAGCTCATGAATTTTATATGCAGTAGGTGTCATCAAGATAAAAAAACAATATTAAAATCTCAAAGGCAAAGCCACTGCCTGGTAGTGTTGTTTAAGCATGTCTTTCACTGCACTGCCTGCAGCATTTTTGATGCCATTTAAATAAGTATCCATAGCATGAATGAAGGAGAGGGGACAAGTGATGATACCAATAAAAGATCAGCAGACTTGGCAAATTTATAAATGTGTTTCTAATTTGTTATGGTCTTGCCTTTTACAGTATGCCAGTGTGCAGTGATGTCAACCACCACTGATTGATGAGGTCTGAGCAGTGGACACACCTTATAAATGTCTTAGAAATTGTACAAGATGCCAGTCAGGAAAAAAAGATTCTGCATGTATGATTAGATTCTGTTAATTGCTTACCTCATAAAGAATTCTAGTAAGGTGATTTTCCACTGCCTTGGCTCTGAATGCTGATGCATGCCTGTTTCTTCAGCATTAGGCTTATGTTTTCATTAATTTTACTCTGATAGAATTTCAATAAGATTGTAGGAGACTGTTTCCATTAAATTACAAATAGGTTTAAAGGTAGTTACCAGATTTATCACAAAGGAAAGTAGGACATATTTGGATAGTGCATGGGTGGAGGCTAAACCTCTTACAGTGGACAATTCTCTTACAGAAATATTGGTGTGCTGTGTACATACAAAATGCATGCCACATGCTAGATTGTGCAGTGTTTGCATGCGGTTCACGTACACAAAGTGAACCTATGTGAACCAGGTCTAAAAAGCAAATCAGGTTTGCATGCTGCAAGCTTGGCATGTGCACAGCAGGTAAGCTGGTGTGAACATCTTCTAAAAATTACATCAGGTTCACATGTTACATGCTTGACATGAGTGCAGCAGTTAAGCTGGTGTGAATATCAGTTAAACATTACAACAGGTTCACATGCTGCATGCTTGCTATGTGTGCAGCAGCTAAGCTGGTGCAAATCTCATCTAAAAAAACACATCAGTTTCTATTTATTACACTACGGCTAGCAATTAGTCATTAAAATACATTTTTATTTGAATTCCCATAAAAATTAGGTAAACTCATTAATTCTGATCCCTTTGCACGTTGTTTAATGGCTTTTCATTTTTGTCATTAAATCTCCATTAATTTGTAAAATATTGTTTGCTTACTGCATTAAATGCCTAGGATATAGCCAGTCAACATCCCCCATTCCAGATGTATGAAATGGGGCCTCTGTGTTGTGAAGCCTATCCTTTTTGTTTTGGACCATGCAAATCCCTTATGCATATTTATTGCTAGAAATGAGTTTCTCAATGACTGTTTTATCTCACTTAGTTTCCCTTTGTCATTCTGTATTGAGCATATACACTATGGCCATGCTCAGTACTCTTTGTGCTGAGTAGGGTCTTGGAAGCATGCACCATACCTCACATTTTGTCACTGAAATGAGGGATATAGACACTTGTAACCCCTCACCCCTGCCTTTTTTGCAAAACGACAGGTGGCATGCTGTTGAAGCTGACAGCAGTACCTGGTGGGGACCTGGGTTCGGGGAGGATGAGGTTACTCGGCACAGGGGACCTAGGTTTGGCTATACCTGGACAGGGGCACCCAAGCAAATCTGAACACAGGAAGCAACAACTGTAATGTCCAGAACCAGGAATGGGATTCTTCAGTGTGGCTTTTATTCACATACTAGCTGAACAAAACAAAGCATAGACGGACCCCATGGGGCTACATTTCCTGGTAATGCAGATTAGAGACTACAAAACGGTCCACTTGAGGAATGAACCAATTATACTGTTTTCAGGCTCTGGACCCACCAGGCACACAGCCCAGACTTGCATGCAGCTTTAGGTACACAGCCCAACTGGCCTGGCTCCCCGGCCGGCCACTTGATTCACAGTCCATTGGAAGAATGAACTAATTATCCTGTCGTGGCTCCCCACACCACTTAGAGTCTGTGACTCCTAGAGAGATTTCTTCCTTACTTGTTATGACTCCCCATCTCACAAAGAGAATTTTTCTTTACACTTGTTGTGGCTCCGCACACCACTTAGAGTCTGTGACTCCTAGAGAGATTTTCCCTTATGCAACCCCACGTCTGGGTACTTCCCCCATCACTGGCCAAGTGCATGAGGCAAAGTAGAAACCACAGCAGAAATCCATAGAGGTGGACCTAGTTACTAAAGATGGGGGGTTCACCCAACTCCAGCTCCCACAGCCCATACCTGACCATTTCCCTGGGAAAACTGAACCATTCCTTTGCTGAACTTCTAAATGTAGATTAAAGGGTAGATGATCTGGTGCATCTCCTCTACATGTTACTTGAATCACACAACACTCTAGCATTTGACACTACCTTACTTGTTTGGCCTAGTCCTATAGGCTTCCCAAATTGTAGCTCAATCCCTAGATTTCCACACATGTCCCAGGGTGAAGAAAACATTTTGCCCTCTCATGTTAGAGCAGACACTCACCCTTTAGTTGCAGGTGCCCCACAGGCGAATCACAAATCTTCCAACTTTCAAACAAAGGCTGAACTGAACAGGCAGCTTTTCTTCCTCTTGGCAGAATTAAGGGGATTGCCCCAGGAATCTGCATGGGGATCTTTACATCCCCCCCCGGAGGAAGGGGGCAGTGAGACCCGAACAGCGGTCTCCACCACTTGAGCACACCTTCACTTACTGAAAACAAACTGGACACTGACTACTACCCTTTGAAAACTCCCAACGTTCTATCCAACTCCCTCTGCTGCAGATTCCAATGTGCCTTATGCAGCTGCTAAAGTTCTATTGGTGATGTCATCCCTCAGTCTCAGCTGAGACTGAGAACAGAGTGAGACAGTGTGAAACCCATTTAACTGGAGTTTCACAAGCTGCCTTCCCTGCCTACCACTAGGTCTTACTGGGATTCTAGTAACCCTGGGTAACAAGGGGGTTACACACTCAATATGAGGGACAATGAGGAACACTAACCCACATGATAATCAGGACATATCATGAAACATGGAGATACTGTACCTCAGAACACAGTGGAAACAATTGCATTAACACCTGAGAATGAATTTCTTCCATTAAGCAGGGGTGCCATTTAGGTATGGCAGAGGGGGGCAGTTATCCCCCCATTTGTGCCTAGATTGTTCTTATGGTGTGGCAATAATGGCTTTAAATTTGGATTTAATCTTTTGCACAATAAATGCCCACCTGGTCTGTGTGTGCTCATGCTGCAGGTACTCTCCAGACTCGACTGCATCCGTATTGTGTTGTCCACTATCTTCACCTATTAGCAGTGCCACAATCACATATGATGTGGATGAGCTCCAGCCAAGAAAGAGCACATGAGCCTTGCAAGTGTGACACTGTCTTTCCTGACACAGAGTAGACAGACTGCACACTACAGCTTGAAGGAGTCAGTGAGCACTAAACTGTCAATAGTATTGTTGTGGCAGCATATTTTTGTTGTTCTACTTTTAGCAAGTCTCCATCTCCCCAGATGGCTGAAGGGGCAGAGGGTGAGCTAGAAGCTAACTCAAGACTGGGCTGCCTACTTACTCTACTAGGCTTGCCCTGCAAAAAAACCCAGTACAGACACCCACAGCAGCAAGCTAGGCTTAGCAGCAGTAGTGACAACGGTGTGGGTGGCCTTCATAGGCATTGATAAGTGCAGTGTGGGAGCAGCCACAGCAGCAACCAAGCAAGAAGCAAGTAACCCAGGTTGGGTGGGTACGGATGATGAGATGACTTAGTCATGGATCACTTTGGGGACCTGTGATGGTCAGTTCTAGCATCCAGCTTTTGGCAAAGGAGAGAGAGGGAGCGGACTAAAAACTGGGCTGGTGGCACACTATGTCAGGATGCAGGTTCTGGCCATATGGCCAGGTAAGTAAAAGTGAATAGTTTTTTATAGGGGGATTGAGGAAGGACTGAAATATTGAGATGTTTTTCACATTTCTTCAACTTTGGGTAGCTTCATGATCCATAGGGATAGGTATTGAATGGAATGGAGTCAGGGAGAAAAATCAGGACAAAGTAATTTTTTTTTTAGGGGGGGGGCATAACTTCAGCCAGGAAAAAACTGATTAGTAACTGGATGAGTTTAAGCCCAAATCTGATGCACTGCTCCGGAGTTTATACATATGAATCTTATGCATTTGAATTTTTCCTGATTTGCATATTACATTTCAGTCAAACCAAATAAGTTGTACCTTTTAGAGATGCTACAGACATTCTAGAGCTGTCCCTTGCACTTATGGACAGTTAAGCGGTATGGTATGCACAGACTATTGGAACCCCATTATAGTCAGGCTTATGCCCCACAGTGAAGCTGATCTCCACATCCCCACGCTCAGGCAAATTATGACAAAGGGCAAAGGAGACTGCAAGGGTGTGCACCATTGAAATGAATGGGGGTATTTTTTAATTACTGTTTTATACATTATTGATAGAGAGCTGGAGATTAATGAAGCCCACCGCTCGACTAACGAGGGCCTTGTTAGTAGAACAGTGACCTTTATTATTTTCCAACTCACCATTGTAACATATAAAATAGTATTAGAAAATAACTCCATTCATTTCAAGGGGGTACTCCCCAGCACTCTGACCCATGGACATCATCTCTTAAAGACTCCTGTCTCTGGCTCCCTAGTACTCAAGTAAGAGACTTTTTACTTACATCTATACTTGGTGGGTTGTCTGTAACAGCATGGCCGTACCCGCTACAGTGTGTGTGCATGCAGGGAACTGGCCATGTGGGTGGGTGGATGGGTGTGTGTGTGTGTATGTGTGTCTCGATATTGCTACTTTTGTGTTTGCACCTTAAAGTCTGTTTGCGTGGAAGCATTCAAAACTATGGAGAGAAAATAGAAGGAGTACAGGCCAGACAGATGTAATTAAATGGTTTTGTGGGTAAGTTTGTGTATTGGAGGTGGGAAAAAACATGTGTTTCCATTGGTATGTGTGCTACTGTTCAACTGTGAAACTTAGATGAGGGAGAGAAGAAAACTGAAAAGAATAACAATGTCTACAAGTGTGCCTTATGCATGCAGATATGTTCAGATACAGTATATATTGAAGTACAAGTGAGCCACATGTGTGCAGACAGTATGGCTTAGTGGTAAAAGGCACTGAGCTGCAAGCCAGGAGACTTAGTGGCATGAAGACCTCGGTTTGAATCTCATCAACTCCCCTTGTGTATGGTGTGATCCTGAGCAAGTCACTTAACTTTTATGTGTGCAGTTATCAGTGACCACTTCTTTTTTTGCATGCATGCCACATGCATGCAGTCTTTCCCAATTTAACATAAAAATCATGGTTTCCACACTTGCTTGCTGCATGCATGCCATATGCATGCAGTCAGTTCCAAATGAACATTTAAATCATACTTGCAGCACACATATCACTTGGGTAGCGTTATGTGTGCAGCATGACAATATTTCATATAATTATTTCTGTAAGGGTTGCATGGGCTACTCACGAACATGCAAATATATGAATTTGCCAGCAGAATTAAGCCTTCTGGTCTATAAAGTCTTTTCATTGTGCGAGTATTTCAGCTTTCTTCAGGCTGATGTCCCTGTTCCCCCATCCCCGACTATTTCATCGCTGTCCTCTTCCTCTCCCCCTATATCTATCCCAGTCCACCATCTTCATTGAGATCCCCTCTTCTGGGAGTGAGTTCCACTAAGTCACCACCCTTTATGTGAAGAAGTATCTCCTAAACTCCCTCCTAAAACACCTCCCCCAGCTTAAGGCTGCACTCTTTCATAGTTTTGAAGTAACTTTCCCTAAATAGACCTTCCTTGCTGACCTTATTGAACCCTTTCATGTACTTGAATGTCTCTAGCACGTCTCCCTTCTCCCCTCTATCCTCCAGGGAGTACATGTCCAGGGCCCCCAGTCTCTCTTTGTACACTGTACCCTGCTTCCCTGCAATCATCTTTGTAGCCCTCCTCTGCATCGTCTCCACTAGGCAGATATCATTTTTAAGGTGAGGGCTCCAGAACTGCACTGCATACTCCAGTTGCAGCTTCACCAATGACCTATACAAGGGCAGGACCACCTCCTGTCTCTAAGTACTGATCCCCCTAGCTATGCAGCCCAACATCCTGTTTGCTCTTACCACTGTCTTCTTGCACTGCACAGATTGTTTCAAGTCACTAGATATCATCACTCCCAGATCTTTCTCTTCCACTATGGGAGTTACCCAGACCCCTCTGAAGTAATAGCCTGTCCTGTTTTTTTTTATTCCCACACACATGACCTTGTACTTCTTCGCGTTGAAGCCCAGTTGTCAGATCCCAGACCACCTCTCAAGTTTTCTTAAGTCTACCTTAAGGTTCTGTATCCCCCCTTTTGAGGCAACCCTCCCACAGAGCAAGATGTCATCTGTGAACAGATACATTTTGCCATGGATGCCATCCTCAATATCATTAATGAAAATGTTGAACAGCTTTGACACTAGCGCTGAACCCTGTAGGATGCCACTTGTGATCTCCTTGATACTACACAGCTCTCCTCCAATGATCTCCTTTTGGGATCTGTTCCCTAGCCAGTTTTTTATCCATTTAATCAACCTCTGCCCTACTCTGAGGTCAGCCAATTTCCTGATCAGCCTTTTGTGTGGTACAGAGTCAAAGGCCTTGCTGAAATCCAGGTATAGGATGTCCACTGCTTGGCCTCTGTCCACCATTTTGGTTACCAAGTCAAATAAGTCAATCAGGTTCATTTGATAAGACCTCCTTCCCATAAAACCATGCTGCCCCTCATCTTGGAGGCCATATTCCTGTAGAATCAAGATGCTCTACCAATCTTTCTCTTAGAATGGTTTTCATAAGCTTGCTTACTGTCAAAGTGAGACTGACCGATCTGCAGTTCCACGGCTCGTCCCTGGGACTGCTGTTGTGAACGGGCACCACATGTGCCATTCTCCAGTCCTACAGTACCACACCCAACTCCAATGAACAACTGAACCAGTCTACCAGTGGCTCGGCTCCTCTACCAGTTTCTTTAGCACCCCTGGGGTGTACTCCATCCAGGACCAGTAATCTGTCTGTCTTCAAAGCTAACAGTCTTTTTTTCATTGTTTTCTTTTCTATTGTTCCATCTGTTCCCATACCCCCTTCTGGTACCCTTCTCCCCCCTATTGGCACCAGTTACTAACATAGTAACATACTAAAATGACAGCAGAATAGGCCTAATGGTCTTTCATGTCTGCTCGTTTGGTTAGCCCCCACCCTGGGAGCTGACCTTGCTGCCCCCTCACCCTCTCGGGCTTCTCCCTTCCCAGTCCCAGATATTCTTGCTGCACTGGATTTTGCTTCCAGAACCCTTCCCCTGTACCTGTCCCACCCCCTCAGGAACCCCTCCACCATCTCTGCCTCCACCAGCCCCCGGGCAGTGAATTCCTTGGCTCCACCACCCTCTCAGTGAAGTAGCACCTCCTCCTTTCTCCCCTGAATCTCCCCCTCCCAGCTTCCACCAATGCCATCTAGTTGCCACCCTCCTTCCTTTGGAGCACCCTGACTGCTCCTACCCTATTTACCCCTTCCTGTACCTGAAGACCTCTATCATGTACCCCCGGTCCCTTCTCTCTTCCATTGTGTACATACTTAGCTCTTTGAGCCTCTCCCCATAGGTCCTGTCCCCAAGCCCCAAATCATTTTAGTTGCCCTCCTCTAGACCCTCTCCAAGAGTTCAATGTCCCTGTTTAAGTGTGACCTCCAAAACTGCATGCAGTACTCTAGGTGCAGCCCCACCAAGCAGTTATACAGAGGGAGCATCACTTCCCTCCTTCTGAGGGTGATCTCCCTAGTGATGTATCCCAGCAATCCTGTTGGCCTTGGCTGCTGCCCTCCTACAAGTCTCTGAGTTGTTCATCTTGACATCCACCACCCCCATGTCCCTCTCAGCCATTGAGACTAGTAGCATTTCCCCCCCAGGGTGTACACTTGGCCTGGGTTTCTGGCTCCCAGGTGCAGTACCTTGCATTTCCCTGTGTTGAACCTCAGCTTCCACTTTCTAGACCACCTTTCCAGAGCCTCCAGGTCCCCCTGTAGGGCCACCCTCCCCATCCACCACCACCACCACCCCCAGTTTTGAGTCATCCGCAAAGAGACTCATCTCACTCCTGATACCCTTCCTTACATAAGAAACATAGGTGTTTAACAGGAGGTGCACAAGAACTGATCCCTGAGGGACACCACTAATGACCCTCCTTGGGGATGAGACTACCCCACCAACCACGATCCTCTGGGTCCAGTCCTGGAGCCAATTGCCTATCCATCTGATCATCTAGTTTCCCACCCCCATTTCTCCCAGCTTATCTAATAAGCCCCTATAAGGAACAGAGTCAAATGCCTTGCTGAAGCCAAGAAAGAGGATGTCCACCGGTCCACCCAGGTCCAAGGCACTTGTCACCCAGTCATAGAACTCCACAAGGTTTGTCTAACATGATTTCCCTGGGGCGAATCCATGCTGTCTATCGTCCAGGCACCCTGACTTTTCCAGGTCCCCCAGCCTCTCCCTGACAATGCCCCCATCACCTTGCCCACCACCGATGTTTGTCTGATGGATCTGTAGTTCCCTGCCACCTCCCTTGATCCCCCCTTGTGGATAGGCACTATATGTGCCACCTTCTGGTCCTAAGGCACCCACCCTGTCCTCAGAGAGATGCTGAAAAGCTCCACCAGGGGTTTTGCCAGGACATCCACCAGTTCCTTCAGCACTCTGGGGTGTAATTTATCCAGCACTGGTGCTTTCTCCATCTTAAGGGATCTGAGTGCTTCCCTCACGCTCTCTGCCATGATTTCCACCACTGCTACCTCATTCCCCTGCTTTCCCCTCCCCCTTCTGCTAGTGATGCCCCAACTCTCCCCAGACCCACTGGTTGGTGAGGGTCCCCCCATCCTCAGTTTCACTGTCTCCTTCCATGTATGATGCAGCCCCCCCGATTTTCCTTGGTGAAAACTGAGGCAAAGTACTCATTTAGTACCTCAGCCTGCTCCCCCGGGTCTTGTGCCCATCCTTCCCCTGTTTTAATCCTGCTAATCTGCCCCTTCCCCCTTCATTTTTCCCCAGTGTATCTAAAGAACCCCTTGTTCCCTCTCCTAATTTCCCTGGCCAGGTTCTGCTTCTTCCTTGCCTTAGCCACCCTCACCACCCTAGTGGCCCTTCTGGCCATCAGCTCATACTCCTCTCGATACCTTTCACTCCTTAAGTACTTGAATTGCCTAAAGGCTGCCTTCTTTCCCCTCACCACCTCTTGAACCTCCCTGGTCCACCAGCAGGGTTTTAGGGCCCTATCACATTTTTATCTTACTCTTGCACAGGTGCTGGAAGCATCCTGCAGCCCCCTCCTGATGATTTCCCACCTTCTGTCAGCATCCATGTCTGGCCCAATCCCATCCAAATGCTCCTTAAGGATCCTTCCAATTTCCTTGAAATACACCCCCCTGAAGTCAGTTACCTGTGTCTTTGTGTAGCCTTCTACCCCTCCTAGGTCCAGGCAGAACCAGACCATGGCAAGGTCGCTCATTTCCAATGGGTCCCTTACCTCTAGGCCCCCAATCTGGTCACTGTCTGCCAGGACCACATCCAGTATCCGCTCCTACCTGGTCAGTTCCCCTACCTGCTGTGTTAGGAAAGCATCCTGAAAGACATCCAACAACCTCTGTTCCCTGGCCACCGAGGATGTCAAAGTCCCCGAGTCTGTTCCTGGCATGTTTAAGTCCCCCAACACAATCACCCTTCCCCTGCCCAATCTGCAGTGTCTCCCAACATCTGCCACCAGATTCTCCTCCAGCCCCCCTGTTATCAAGGTGACTCAAATCACCTCCGCAGTTCCCTCCACCTCCTCCACTCCTCCACCTATGCCAATGCAGTTTTTGACTATTAATGCTACCCTCCTCCCCTTCCCTCCCCCTGTCCTTCCTGAACATGGTGTAACCCTCCAGGTTTAGGTCCCAGTCATGCCCTGTGGTGGCCCAGGTCTCAGTGACCACCACATCCACCTCTCCCTCAGTTAGCATTGTCTGGAGCTAAGGCATTTTAATGCTGAAGCTCCTGGCATTTAGCAGGACTATCTTCCACCTTTTCCCTATACTTCCATTTCCCCAGCGCACATTCCCATGGGGATTCCATCTTCCCCAGGTCTGAACCTTACCAGTTGGCCTTTTCCTGAATTCCTCCAGCTCCCCAGGGGGGTGGAGACAGAGTCCCTCTATTATTGTACCCCCTTGACAGCCTTTTCTCCCATCCCTCCCCCTTCACAAGTTTAAACCCCACCATTCACCAATGAAACCCTCTATTTTCAACTTAAGGATTTCCCTTCCCTCTAAATTGAGAAGGAGCCTGTCTCTAGCATACAGCCACATATCCTCCCAGGTCTCCCCCCAATCCCCCATCAACCCATACTCTCTGGCCCCACACCACTCCATGATCCACTGGTTTATCTCCCTAATCTTTCTTTTGTGTTCCCCACTAGCCCTTAGTAACAACAGGATTTCTGAGAAGAAATTGTGCATCCTATGTCATGACAGTCCCTGGCAAGCTCCCTGAACCTTGCCTGTATCTCTAGCTCGATATTCCCCTCAATGTCATTGGTACTCAGGTGGACCAGTATGTCCGGGGAACCTCCACAATCCTTTGCCAGCTGATATACCTCATGCTTGGCCCTGTGCACCATTAGTCCAGGGAAGCATTTTGTTCTAACCAGGCTGGCTTCCCCATCCCTATCTCATTTGATACCCCTGATCATGGAGTCACCCAACAGGAGCACTCTGACCACTCCTTTTCCTCCATTTCCCCCCCTTCCATGTCCCTCATCCTTTCTACCGGCCTGTTCCTCCCGCTGGCTCCTTGCTCCTCCCCCTATCTGGGTGCCACCTGCCACCCCCTCTTTATTTACCATGACCACCTCCTCCCCTCCAGTCCTGTGCCTGCTCATGACTGGTTCTTCCCCCATCTGCTAGACTAGCCTGGCTCATCCTTCCTTCCTTCCCGTCTCCGTTTAGCCCCTCCTTGCCTGTTGTGCTCCCCTGGCCTAAACCCTCAGCTCCCTTTACTGTATCCTCCTTGGACTTCTGGTCCTTCTCCTTGCCCTTTCCTCCCAAATGGTCCTTTTCTTTGCACTTTTCTCCCTCTACCCCCTCCTCCTCCTGCTCTGATTCCCTGCTCCCCCATTTTCCCACATTCCAAGTTCCCCCGTTCTTCCTACTATCTGGCCCCTACATCCTGCCCCCACTCCCTTTCCAGCTCTAACCACCCCTGTCATGGCTACATCACCCCCCCATCCTCAAGCAGAAGAAGAGAATTGAAGCGGTTACTGAGCTTAAGGTCTGATCCACCTCCCCACCTTGCTTCCTTCTGTCCAGCCCCAGCCATCTCCCTGCTTCCCTGAGAAGGTTCTCCCTTTGGCCCCACCTCTGTGAGGGTCCTCAGATACCTGCCTGCTTCCTTGGTAGTGTCCTCCTTTCGGGCCCCCTCTGTCTGGATCCCTTTGTGACCCCAGAGTAATCTCCTGCACTCCCTTCAATATGCCCTGCCCCTAGTGCTTGGTGCAACCCCATGGGAGAGCCCCTGCCCTATTCCCCAACCATACCTTCCCTTCCCCCCAGCTGTCTCCTAATCCCTTTATCCTCCTCCCTAAGCTGTGCCAGCTGGTAGCATCTTCTCCTTCATGAAAACAGAGCAGAAATAATTGTTTATTAATTCTGCTTTATCCCTGTTCTCCTCCACCCACCCATCCACTTGTCTTAGTCTGACTATCCCCTTTTTCTTGTCTCTTTTCTCACTTATGTAGTGGAAAAAAGACCTCTCCCCCCTCTTAATACTTTCTGCTAATTACCACTCCTTCTGAGCCTTTGTATGTTGTCCCTTTTCAAAATATGTTCCAGTTCTTCCTTCTTTCTTACTAAACTCCTGGCATTTAAAAGCAAAAACTTCCATCTGTCTGTTGTAGATTTTATAGCCGATGTTATAGTACTGATATCCTTTTGAGTCACTGGGTCTTTGGGCTCCTATGAAGGTATGGTTAGGACTGAGTAGTGTGTGATGGCTTGTGCAACTATTGTATTTGACTTACAGTCTCTATTTGTCCCTGCTACAGGGCCTACCACCCTCTCAGGGTGGCAAAAATTTTATTTATTTGCACACTGCACCAAAGTCCCTTTTTCAGGTGCAGTCAGGAGATGACAAACATGGCTGTTTGAAGATGACAAACATGGTACAATGCCACAATAAAAGTTTACAACATACAATATGCAGGGATAAAAGAACAATTTAATAAAACAAATACATATTACAATGCATAAAAGCATTGTCTTACATGAAAGACACAAATTAGCAACCAACACAGGAAACATTGGGAACCCCTCCCCACTGTGTCACATGGATGAGGTCTCCAAGACCAAAGGCACCTTTGGGAAAAGGTCCCAAAGCAGCAATGGCAACAGATGAAGGCATTCTTCCAAACAACAGGAGAGATACAGCCAAAGTGAGATAGACTGATGAAAATAAAAAGAAAAAACACCTTCTAGCTCTAGCTGTTAGTGGGAAGCTAAACTATTATGACCTCTAGCAGGGAGGAGAGGAATCCATCCTTGTGGAGAAAACCTTTGGGGAAACCAGGCCTAGATCACCATCATTAAAGTCTAGGGGTGGTACTAGTGACAGGTCATCTGCTGCAATTTAGACACCCAAGTCCAAAGAAAACCTTAGAGGAAGGGTTCTCATTCCATCTCTCTAATGGGATAACACTGCAGGTGCTACTCAGCATTTGTACAAGGCTAAGGGGCCCGTTCCCCTCTCAAAGAGGAAGCTCTACCCCCAAGTGTGATACAAGAAAAGTAGCATTTGCTTATCAGAGGTCAACTGGCCTGAACACTGCATGAGCCTATGCTTGAATGAAAGCTAAGAGGAAGAAGAACAAAAAAAGTGTTGGTGACTTGTATGGAAATACAATGAAGATTGGTTCATGAGGCGTTGCAGAGTCAGCCTGTATGAATGAAGAAACCCCAAGAAGAGCATCTCACCATCTGGAAGCAGAAGCCAAATAAGCAACTCCTGAAGGAGCCGCAGAGTCAGTTTGCATGGCTAAAGGAGCCCCCATGGTGATAAACATACCAACTTGCTGGGTGGGGGGAGGACACCAAGAGGTGTTTGCCAAGTTGATCTGCATAGCTAAAAGGATCCCCACTCAGTGAGGGCTACACCCTCCATGAGGAGGCCTCAGTAGCAGTAGGAGCATGTCAGGCCTACTGATCTGGGGACCAGGAGGACCCAGGCAAATTGAAGCATGGGTAGACAGGCAGTATTCATCGGACACCTGACAGTTGACTTGCCATATGGCAAGAGACCCATGCCCAACATCTACTTGCTGGACAACTAGCCAAAGGTGCTGTGACTGGAAGCCAAATAGGTTTAAGTAACAGGAGCCAGGCAGGCAGATATAGTGTACTATATGGAAATGAAACAACAATGATTGTAATAATAGATCTGTAGTCAGAAGCAGTACATCAAGCCAGTTACATAGTCATAGACTGGATCAGGATATTGTAGGATATGTGCTGGTCACAACAGCAGCAGTAATGCTAGAACTTAGGGCATGCTGTACGAGATGAACTGCACCCCATATGCCAACAGCAGTAGTACTACAGGAGCAGATTTTCTATCACTGTGGTACTGCCCTTTGGTACTTTATATCCATTTGTCAGATATCCAGAAAAATGTTTGCTGGAAGTGACTGCACCCTTCACTTAAAGGCTCTCTTGTAAGGTTATCCCAGCAGTGCATGACAAGGTCTTCCCCTTTGGAAATGACCATGAGGTGGGATTGCACAGCCCTCACTGGCATCTATTTAGAAGTACTCTCTCTCTCCATTGGAGGGCCCCTTTTTATGTCATAGTCCAAAGTAGGTCCATTTGATTGGAAATCCAAATTCTGCCAGTACCAATTACAATGGCATGGGATGCCTACTTGAATTTATACTGGCTCCTACAGCCATCCATAAAATGTACCTCCTTCTGTATTTTTAAGTGGTGGGCCTTCCTGAGGTGTGCATTGGCAATGATCATAAAATGTCAAATAATGGAGAGTGTACACCAGTTGCTTCACAACAGATGATACGATAAAACAAAGGGGAGTACACATTGATTGCTTCACAACAGATGATCCAACTGAATAATGGCGAGCACACATAAAATGCTTCACAACAAATGATGAAAGGGAATAAAGGAGAGTGCACACCAGTTGCTTCACAACAAATGATGAAAGGGAATAAAGGAGAGTGCACACCAGTTGCTTCACAACAAATGATATGAAGTAATAAAGGAAAGCACACATAAATTGCTTTATAATAGATAATATAACAGAATAAAGAAGAGTTAACATTAATTGCTTCCCAACAGACGATATGACAAAATAAAGGAGAATGCATATGACAGAATGAAGGAGAGTATTGCACAGCAACTTTCTACAAAAAAGTTCAGCTAAATCAAACTTTTGCTATATCATGTGAAACATGAATTCTTGTTTGCCTAAACAATAAAGTCTTAAAACAGTTGGTCTAAATAATTATATCAGTCTTAAAATAGTCCTTTTAAAGAAATTGTTTAGTTGCCATATTGGTCCTTGTAAGAACAGATCCATAAGCAAATGGTTTGATACCTTTTATTGGAATGTTAAAACCCTGCAGATGTGGCTTTAAATTCCCTGAGGTTGCTCTTCAACCCACTAAATCAAAATAAACATGTTTAGTGCAATACAAACCATATCCAGTAAACATACTTTTGAAAATCAACCTGTCCAAACATAGCTAGTAAATGTTAAGGTGAGGAAACACTTAACTAGAGGCTCCCGTAAGATGGATGCCACACACAAACCCCTAGATAGTCAGGTGTGGCATCTGAGTCCAGTAAAATGTCCAAAAATCACTCTCCCACACACCTTGTGCTGCACATATAACTGCAAAAAGACAACATGCATCAGTTGTGCAAGAGCTGCAGGAAAGAAGTCACAGAAATTGCGCTACATACCTAAGTGTAGAAGTGTAGATGCTCACAGCCTGTTCCCATCATAACACTGGGGCAAATTGTTCTGAATTTAACAACAGCAGTAGAAGGTGGACATGGTGATGAATCCTCTCTCTGGTAGCACTGGCAAACATAGCATCTTCAATACCCTACCTGGACTTGTACACTCTTGAAAGCTCCAGGAATCCTGATGCTTATTTAATTTCCTGTTGGCGGAGCCTGGCAGTTTTGAATGAACATCCAGGAATATGGATATGAGTTGGGGGGGGGGGGCAGAGAAAATAAAGAGTTTAAGCTCCTACAGGAAGTGACTTTACAAAATATTACTTTGATTGTATGCCACAATGGCAGATGCATAGCAAGAAGGTACAGTGCATTTTTGCTAAATATACTATAAAGATGAAATTAAATGCCCAAGTCTGAGTGTAACAGCAGAGAATACCAGCTGTTACATTCAGAACCATAATTTCAAGTTTGCCCACAAACAGAAGTGCAAGAAAAACCTTGAAAAAAAAAACACTAAAATAAACACACAACACCCAAGCCTTAATTATTAAACTTTGTTAAAAGACTATGCTACAAAACTTACTTCTTTAAAGCACCCTTACTCAATGTGTCTTTCCATGTCACAGTTTGACTGGGCAAAACTTGTCCACCTAAGGGGTTGGACAAATAAAAAGCAAAAGTTGCCTGTGGTCGAAGACTGCAGTCTTATTATATGTATTTGTGCATATATGAAAAAACACCATTTTTAAAATCCAGGGTTACCTTTTTATCTACAGTTTGATGCATTACATTAGCAAGCCATTAGTACACTGTTTTCATGAACACACACCATACAGAAATAAACATTTTACTTGAGACCCCTTCTCCAATGTCACTGATAAACAAATTGAAGAGTACTGGATACATGAGCAACCCCTGTGGCACCTCACTGGTCACCCTCTTGATCTAGCATGACTCTTTGGGTTCTACTACCATACCAATTCCCTACCTACCTTGTTAATTTTAAATGTATTTGTACAATGACCAATGTTGGTTTGAGTTTCTGCAGTCCATACATGGCACAATAATCTACAAGTTTCAGTATAACTGCAGCAGTGCAGTCCTGTCATCTTAGTAGTGATCATCATTCAATACTGCAGTTACTTTCTGCTTATACACATGTCAGTCCTGCAAGACCTGGACAAAACAGTCATGTCCCCTCTATTTCTTCTCTGCTCAGGAGAGTATAGGTTCAGCTCCCTGACTCTTGCTTCATGTGACCTGTGATGCAATCCATGCATCATCTTAGTAACCCTTCTCTGCACTGTTTCCAAATGGTCAATGTCCTTCTTGAGATGAGGCCTCCAGAACTGAATACAGTACTCCAAGTTTGGCCTCACCAAGGACCTGTAGAGGGGCATGATAAACTCCCTCTTTCTACTAGAAATACCTCTACTTATACATCCGAGGATACCACCCGCTTTCTGTGCTGCTTTCTCACATTGTTTTCCTACCTTTAATTTGTCAGCGATGATTATGCCAAGATCTCACTCTGTTTGTGTCACCTCAAGTTGATGTCCTCCCAGTGTACACTTTTTTTCCAGGGTTCCTCTTTCCCAAGTGTATTACCTTCCACTTTTTGGTGTTAAATTGTAACTGCCTGTACCTGGACCAGTCCTCTAGCCTTCTATGGTCAGCTTCCATGTTGTCTGCTCCTTCTCTTGTGTCCATTCTGTTGCAGAGTTTTGTATCATCTGCGAACAAGCAAACCTTCCCTCTTAGTCCATTCACTATGTCTGCCATAAATATGTTAAATAAGATCAATCCCAGTACAGACCCCCTGTGGGATGCCACTGGTCACACTACCCTCCCTTGACAATGATCCATTGACTAGCACTCGTGCACTAGCACTGGGTCCTGTCATTCAGCCAGTTACTGATCCAGCTAACCATCTTCTGACCAACTCCCATATGTTCTAGCTTGTTGGTTAGCCTTCTGTGAGGGACGGTGTCAAAGGTCTTGCTAAAATGTAGGTATACGACATCCACCACCCCTCCCTGATCCAATGTTCTGGTGACCCAGTTGAAGAAGTCGATCAAGTTGGTTTAATAAGAGTATCCTGCTGTGAAGCCATTTTGCTTTGGGTCCATTTTTCCAGTATCTGTTAGGTACGCCACTATCCTCTCTTTTAATGGTGACTCCATCATTTTCCCCACAACTGAGGTCAAACTATCTGTTGTTACCCTTACCCCAAAGCCTACGATAAGGAATTACTTGGGCTAGGTTTGGAATTTTGACATCTAAGTATATTTACTTTAATCAGGGTAAAAACAATGAACTAAACACAGAACAATTCTGCAGATGCAATAAGGGTTTCCATGAAACATTGGGGCACATAATAATACAATGCCCTTTGTACTATCATCTAAAAGACTCCGATTTTAAACAGTTTCTGACAAAATACATGAATTTATATTATGATCTGGTCTTTATTCTGTTGCACCCTATGACCCTAGAGGATGCCATAATGATTGCTAAATTTATTGCATCTGTTAATCATCTAAAAAAAAAAGAATCATAAGGAAATTATCAGCCCATAATATTTTATTTTATTTTATTTATCAAGTCTAGGATTACAAATACCTTTGAGCCTTGGCTCTTTTACAAAGGTTCCACGTCAGAGAATACAAATTATGGGGAACATCAAGACAGTCATTACAACAATGTGGACATTGCAAACAGATTACAGATTAATACAATTCAAGGGTAGTATTTTTAATAATGCAGCCAGCGGCATTTGTCAGAGAAAATAGACAACAGATAAGAAGTGCCAGAGTCATAGGGAGAGGGAAGAGGGGGGGAGAAGGAATGTAGGAAGGGTGGGGAGAGGGTGAAAAGTGCAGCATTGGGTATACCAAGATGTGAGGGTAGAATCCAGTGAGGAGGAGAGGGGGGGACAACTACAGCCGAAAGGGAAGTGGAGAAACAAGGTTAAGTTGGGCAGTCACAGGAGCTGTTGGTAGTGAGATAGTCCCGGAGCCTAGTTTTAAACATACCAATAGTTGGGGCAGAGGAGATGGCTAGGCTGAGACCATTGAACCAGAGTGGCGCTCGATAAGCAAAAGAGCATTGTCCCTGTGAAGTGTGACAGTGCGGGACTTTCAGTAGCTGTAGCATGGATCTCCTAAGGCACCATTTGCTAATTTGGTGTTGTAACAGAGTTGAGACCCCAGAAGGTGCAAGGCCAAGGTAGATTTTTTTCACCATGGAGCAGGTGAGAAACTTTATGCACTTTGATAGTTGGAGTCAGCCGGTCTGAGTGTACAGGTCTCATGTGTGGGTGAGACGGTGAGCACCAGTGATGAGCCGACATGCTTTATTTAAGGCAGTTGAGAGGCGTCTAAGGGTTGTGGTTGTGGCCGAGCCATAAATGATGAGACCATAGTCTATTACAGAGATCACAGAGCTCAGAACTTCAACCTTCAAAGCTTCTGGCATGAGGTGTGGTCTGTGTTTGTAGAGGAGACCAAGCCATGTATTAGCAGCTCTAGCTACATTATCTACAAGAAGTCCATAGGAGAGATTAGGGTCAAGCTGTATCCCTAAGTATTTGAAGGACCCCACCTGATCTAGAGTGTTCCCCTGGGTGGTGGAGATAGCCAAGTGGTGTAGCTTGTGGGGTTATGAGAGCTGCAGAAGAGCATAGATTTGGTTTTCTTGTCATTGAGGACCAGTTTATGATTAAGAAACCATGTCTCTACAGAACTGAAACCAAGTTGAAGGTTGTGTTGAAGAGTTGCAGGATCTTTGTGAGTGGAGAATACAACAGCATCATCAGCATAAAGTATGATCTGATCAGAGCAGTGGTAAGGGAGGGAGTTTAAGAAAAGGCTAAAAAGGAGGGGGCCCAGTATGGATTCCTTTGGGACACCCGAGCGAACAGGCAGGGTGTTAGAAAGAGCGTCCGCAATTTTTACTCTCTATGACCAGTTTTCTAAGTAGCTTTTAAACCAGAGAGAAGAGTCAGGTGATAGCCCGGCATTCAGTAGTTGGTGTATTAGTAGTCCATGGTGTACTGTATCGAAGGCCTTGGAGAGGTCGACAAAAACGGCCCCTGTGAGAAGGCCGTTGTCAAGGGATTTGTGCAAAACTCCAGTGAACTCAAGAAGGGCTGTGGTGGTGCTGTGACCTTTCTGGAAGCCATGTTGTTGTGGACAAGGTATATTGTATTTATCCAAGTGGTTGGTAAGTTGATCAGCCACGATGCACTCGAGTGCCTTAGAGAGTGGGGGCAGTATGGAGATAGGGCGATAATTTGAGTGATTCGTCTTGTCCCCCACTTTAACAGACGGGTGTCACGGTGGCTGTTTTCCATAGGTCCAGGAATTTTCCACAGCTGAAAGAGAGGTTTAGGATTTTTGTTAATGGATGAATTACCTCATCGAGGGTGAGCAACAGAAGCTTAAGGTCTAGGGTGTCGCTACTAGATCTAGATTTAGAGATAGCTGCAGTAATATAGTGGCGAGCTTCATTCAGCCTTACCTCCCTGAAGTAGAAGAGGGGATGGTTAGACTGAGGGGCTGAGGTATTTGGGGAGTAGGCCCTGTTTTTGAAAAAGTCATGGGGTAGAACAGCACTAAGGTCTGAAAAAGCCGTGTTAAAGATGTTTGCGATCACCTTGGGGTCGAGGGTTGAGGATCCATCAACCATTAACATGGCCAGAGAGGTTTTTTGCTGCTTCCCTGTGACATCCTTGATATTGTCCCAGAAAGCACAACCATTTCCCCATGTATTGGTGAGAGCGTCTTTGTAATAGGTGGATTTCATTAGCTGTAGGGCTTTTGTGCAGGCATTTCATGTTTGTTTGTAATTTTGGATGTCCAGTTGTTTGCCAGTGGCCCTGGCAACTGCCCAGAGGTGATCCCTTAGTTTCAGCTGTGAGAGAAGAGCCGCGGTGACCCATGGGTTAGAGAGATATTTTGTTTTGTTCCTTTTAGCAGGGGCAAAGAGGTCACAGGCTTTGTTGAAAATTGAGATGAAGTGATCAAAAGCCAAGTTAACATCTGTTGCTTCATAGATGGATAGCCAGTCTTGTAGAAGCAGGTGTTGTTTGAGATGTGGAAGTTTTCCATGAGGAAGGACTCTGCTAGTGATAATTTTGGGAGGGGGCTTAAGGAATTTGTTAGACCATGCACACATGACTGGGGAATGGTCACTGAGAGAGTCTGGGAGAATGGTCGTATGAGAAATCCTTGTGGGGTGAGTGGTGAGGACCCAATCCAAGACGATACTGGTGCCAGTCTTGTAGTTAATCCTAGTGGGGGAGTTTACCATTTGCGTGAGGTTAGCAGCTGAGATGGAGTCTTTATAGGCACTGGCGCTCGATGCTAACCAGTTTATGTTGAAATCCCCTAGTAGAATAAGTTCAGCTTTGGGAGGATGAGAGTTGATAAAGTTTAGGACATCGTTGAATCCATGTTTAGGTCCCTGGGTGGGATGTATAATGGAGACAATAGTCAGGCTTTATAGTGGTTGGGACCTAGGCGGTTTTTATTGGCAGAATCTGGGCTGAGGCAGAAAGTGATAGAGTTGCTACAGGGTGCCAAGACAGGGAGTCTTTGATATAGATTGCACAACCACCGCCTTTTTTGGATATTCGGTCCAGCCTGTGGACATTGTAGCCCTGTATTGTTACTGCTGAGTCAGGAACTTTAGGTGTCAGCCAAGTTTCCACCACTGCAAGGATGTCAGGGTTGGGTTGGCATATGAAGGCTTGGAGTGCATCCAGCTTTGGTAGTAGGCTGAAGATATTAATGGTAGCAAGGATAAGGGCACCTGGAGTTTGTGTGTGGCCTGAGCTTCTAGGGCCATGATTGGGACAGTTATTGCACAACTATATTACACTGGTGAAACTCTGAGTTGCTTATATTTATTCTTTTATCATTTTTGTATCTGCTGTTTTTAACTGTTGTACTTATTTTAACTTTGTAATGTCCAAACTGTTATGTAATGGATGAACAAATAAATGATGATGATAACAGGGCAGTCATTTCCTGCCTCTTCCTTGTTTCTGCTCTTGTATAAGGGCACAATGGTTGCCTGTTTCCAGTCCTGAGGTATTTCCCCACTGTCTAGTGACTTGTTGAAGAGCTCAGCCAGCAGTGCGGCCAGTTCCTCTTGGAGGTCCTTCAATATCCTAGGGTGTATGCTGTATGGTCCCATGGCTTTTTCCACTTTCAGTTTATTAAGCTCTTTTTTTTTTTCCTTTTAGGACCCTCTCACTTGTGAAGGAGTTAGTATCTGCTCCCTGTGTATCTTCATTTGTCCTGCTCAGTTTAGGACTTTTGCCACTGTCTTCTATGGTGAAGACAGAGCAAAATAACTTGTTTAACACTTCTGCCTTGTCCTCATCACTCTCTGCCATCTTACCTTCCTTGGTTGCTAGTCAGATTATTCCTCCTTTAGTTTTTCTTTTTTCTCTTATGTATCTATAGAAGGTTTTATTTTTCCTTTTATGACTATCTCTCTTGTGAAGGGGTTAGTATCTGCTCCCTGTGTATCTTCCATTGTCCTGCTCAGTTTAGGACCTTTGCCACTGTCTTCTATGGTGAAGACAGAGCAAAATAACTTGTTTAACACTTCTGCCTTGTCCTCATCACTCTCTGCCATCTTACCTTCCTTGGTTGCTAGTCAGATTATTCCTCCTTTAGTTTTTCTTCTTTCTCTTATGTAACTATAGGTTTTGTCTCCCTCCTTAACACCCTGTGCTATTTTCTCTTCCATCTGTGCTTTTGCCCTTTCTAACAGCCTTCTCCACCTCCTTTAACTTGTTCTTGTATTCTTCCATGTCTGCTTCATGTTTTGTTTGCTTGAATTGTGTAAAAGCCTTTTTTTCTCTTTGATTTTGAATGCTACTTCATGAAAGAACCAGAGAGGTCTTTTCCTTCTTTCAGACTTGCTGATCTGCTTAGTGCATACAGTTGTTACTATGCAGAGCAGCCTTCAGAGTATTCCAGCAGTCCTCTACATCTCCTGTGATTTCTCCTTCTGGCATGGATGCGATCATAGTTCTCATTTTGGGGAAGTTGGCTTTTCTGAAATCTAGTACCTTGATTTTGGTGTGACGACTTTCCTCCATATTGTTCACAGTAAACCAGATTGAACTGTGATCACTGGTCTCTAGACTGGCTCTCACCTCTGCTTCTGGGATCCTTGTGCTGTTTGTCAGCACTAGATCCAATATATTTTGTCTCTGGTGGATGAGTTCACCAGTTGATGCAAACCTGCTCCCCTTAGTGCTAAAAGGATCTCTTTGCTCTGGTCTGAGGATGCAGTGTATGAGGACCAATCTACATCTAATAGATAGAAATCCCCCCACAAGCAACAACTCACCCCTGTCCGCCATCATCGAGATGGTTTCCAAGAGCTCCTTGTCTATGTCAGCCTCCTGGGATGGGGGTCTGTATATGACTCCTACCTGGATAGGGGCTTTGTCCCTGGCTCCTAGTGTAACCCAAAGAGCCTCTGCTTTACTGTATTTTCCCTGGATTTCTGTTGAGCATATGTCATCTCTGACATACATAGCTACCCCTCCTCCTTTCTTGCCCTTGTGATCTTTCTGGAATAATGTATACCCTGGGATGGTGGCAACCCAGGAGTGGTTCCTAGTGAACCATGTTTCCATAACAGTGATGCAGTCTAATTGTGCATCTGCCATTACAGCTGTGAGATCAGGGATTTTGTTTGGCAGACTATGAGCACTGACGCACATTGCCTTCCATCCTCATCTGTTTTGGCCATTTGCATTTTTAATATGTTTTGATTGTGTAATTTTGTTGAAATGCTTGGTCTGAGTATGTTTGGTGTGATGTTTGTTCAGAGTATGATTGGCACATCCTTGTGCTGAACTAGTTGGTGATGGAGGAGTGGCATCTGGCAACCCTTTTTGTGCTAGGAGTGCCTGTGCCACCCCCATCCACTAGTTTAACTGACTGACGTGAACATTTAATTTTTTGCCCTAGCGCTTGGGTCCCCTCTTTGAGAGGTATGGCTATCAAATTTAAAGAACTCCTGTTCCCAGAAGTCCTGCCATTTTCTGAAAAAAGTGGTGACCTTTTTTCTGTACATAAACAGCTTAGTCTACAAAACTGGCTCTTGGCAGAAAGGCAAAAAAGGAATATTATTTAGTATAACTACATCTGTGTTGCCCCACCACTGCTATTAAAAATTGGTGGGTATCAGTTCATTGAGGTTATCTATATGTCTGTTAAAGTCTGTAACACTGATTTTCCTTTTCTCATATTGCCTTGTGTCCTATTCCAGTTTGTATCTTGTTGCACTGTTTCACCTCTCCCCATCTTTTTTTGCTTCATGGTGTGCTAAACCATCTTGGGCAGATTCAGGCTGGGTGATCTGTCTAGTACAGGACAGTTAAGACCCAGATCTCTTTTACACTTTTATCTGCCAGAGAACAGAGTAAAAATGTGCAATGCATTTTATCAGTACACAAAATTTCTGTTCTAATAAGTAGAGATCTGTGCTGGTTGGCCTAGACCCTTCCCCCCCGGCACAGATCAAAACAAACAAAAAAATCCATCCATGGTTTGCACACAGTAACAGAGCACAATACTATGGGTGCAATCACCTTACGCCCGGAGTAAAGCTTTGAGTATCTGGACCCTGCTGTTTAACATCATTGTTCTTATGATGCATGGTGAGATAGCATAAAACAGATATAGCTCCCTTACCTTATGGGAAAATGATTGTTCACAAACAGATGAAACTATAGATGAAAACCTTAACTATTTAAAATTTTAAAAAAGTGCTAAAGAACATTTTAAATGGGGGGAAAAGAAAATGGGCAATGTAAACAAGAATAAAAAGGTAGACAGTTGAGCTACACCAGGATGCAATACAGATTACAACAACATTCTGCACAGTTACTGCAGGAATCAAGACAGTAGTAATGACAGTTAATCCTCTTTGGTCATGCTGTAATCTATGACACTGCCTTGCAATCTGGAAGGCTCCACTGCAGGTAAAATTTTCACCATAACATGAATTGCTACTTAAGTTATTTCAATTGTTCTCCAGCTTGCAATTTTGAGAAACACCTTCCATAAGGAGAGAGGCTGTTAACACATTAATAGATTGAAGTTTTTGCTTTAAATCAGCATTTGTGTACATGACTGCTTAAAACGACTTTTCAACAACATCTCTTTGATGTTCAATTAAATTACAGTGGACCTCAATTGTAACAAACCTGGCCTCATGTTTGGCCTCAAACTTGGCAATAACTCTCATCAAAGCCTAATAAGAGTTGATAACATGTTTAAAGGATTGAATTTTTGGTAACATCATTGTTTACTCCTTGGGTTCCAAAAAGCATGTGATATGCCGCAGCAGACTCCACACCTTCAGTATTGTCCAATTGGATAACAATCAAGAATCATTCCAACAATCCAGTACTTTCTTACTTGTCTGGGCTCTGTATTGGAAGATGAAAGAGTAAGATCTTTCCTTTTCTTTTCCTTTTCTGTTTTAGGTTTATGTTCCTTTTTGCTCATTTCAATCTAGTAATAGTTTTATAGTAGGGTCTGTCTTAAACAGGAGAAAGATATATGCAAAAACTGTTACTTTAGTAAGAAATCCTTTGATTCATAAGGAGCACTCAGCAAATACTGTGTCTAACTGGCAGCCATATTGTGAAAGTCTGTATCTAGCTGGCAGCCATATTAGAAAACCCCAATATCAACATTTTCATTTATCATGATCACCTAAGTGATACAATGTTGAAAGGTGGAAATGACAGAGATGGGAGCAAAAAACAGTCAGAGGCTAGTGGATGCACACTCAACTCTTTATCACCATTAGTGTGCCCATCCTCATAAGTAAAATGAATACCCTTGAATACGTACATTTGCCAATAGGACATAACTTTATAATCAAGGATCATCAACATTCAGATTGTTTTGAACATTATAATGTATTGCTCTGTCTTAAAGATCAAATGCCAGTGTCTTTCAGAGTTACAATAAACACAGGAATTCAAGTCCCAGTGTCATGATTAATGTTTCCTGAAAAGATCATGCTGTTTGGTTTTGTGGTTTATTTAAATCAGTGTCTGTTAATGTGTTTATTGTAAATCTGTAAGACACTGGCATTTGATCTTTAACAATCAGCTCCTCTTCACATCCACATTTTGTTTTAAGGGCTGTTGTTCATCACCAAATTACTGTATAATATTACAAGACATCATCCATCAAGCAGATCCTGGCTGAAACTTTGCAGGATCCATCAACCAGGTGATAAACAGCTGCAATAACTGAGACATGAGGGAAAATAATTAAAGGCTGTTGGGCACACAGTTAAACCTTTTCCACCTGTAGCATCCCCTCCAATACATAATAAAAAACATTGAATACTTATCTTTGCCAGTAGGACCAGTGTGTTATTCAGATATTGTCATCATCTGGATTTGGTTAGTGCATCGTAATTCATTGCTTTGTTTTAAACAGCAGTTTCTCATCATATCAACCTTATGTCTCAAGAACCATCCCTCATTATGAAATCATAACATTACAAGACATCATCCATCAAACAGATCTGATTTGGAACTCTGCAGCACCTGGATTAATCACACAGGAGATCAATACCTGAAATAACAGAGACTGGAGCAGCAAATGGTTAGAACATGGCAGACACAAAATCAAATGGCAGATACACAATCAAACATTTCCCACCTGTAGGGTCCTGTCTCTTCTTTCAAATTAAGAAATTCCCCTTGAATACTTTTCTTTCTTAGTATGACACAGCATGTTACTCAAAGATTGTCTTCATCCATATCTGGTCTGGGTCTGGCCAGGGTATACAGAAGACAGCAGGAGCACTCTCTGTGTGTGACATAAATGGTTGCTGGACCCACAAGGTAAATGTAGTCATACCATCCTCTTCATCATCATCATCATCATCATCATATGAGCAATGTCTTGTTATCTGATTCAGAAACAATATATATTTAATAGTGTAAGGACAACCATACACAACAAGCTGAGTTCTGTGAGTGGTTGAGTCAATGTCATAGGGACCTTGAAAGAAAAACTTGAGATGTCCTAGTGCATTATCTCACACCCTGAGATGGAAATATAAGCCTTGGTGTGTATGGTTGCCATAGACTATTTTTTATAGTATATATTGTTTTTTTTTTTTTTATTAAAAAATGTTTTCTTTGAGCTGAGTACTACAAGAGACAGCATAAGTGAACAGCTGGCACAAACCGTGAACCTGAGTTTAGCAATGGTGAGATGGAAATATGTCTTAAATAGAAAGTAAAGACAACAGGGAGGAAGAACAGCATAGCATAGAAGTAGGGAGGGAAAACTCGATGTACATCAAAGATGGAGGAGTGACAGCAGAGTACGAAATAGCCACAGAGCTGACAAGTGACAGGGTAGAGTTGGGTGCACAGCAACAGCCACTGATAAACATGGACAACAGAGGACAATTTGAATAGGTGACATCATGGTCTGAGCAACAGAAGTAATTACATTTGAGAAGCAAGGATGAGGAGAACACAGTAGGCACAAGCTTCAAAGGTGAAACATTGTAGTATCATGAAATCAGAATTATACTACTACAACTTTTCATGACCTCTGAGCTGCCCTACAACAAGAAAATGCTTTGCATGTAAAATCCATACACAGTAAGGAGCAATCATGTACTATGGGAGCATCTGCATCTCCTCTTATATTTTGATTGCATCATGTAGAGAAGCCTCATTCACCATTCAGTACTGTTACTGGAGAGGGTTATGCATTTATTTGCAAATCTACTAGAATTGAATTCATTACAATTTGGAGTACTTGTCTGGCATATATAGTAGCAGGCCTCTTTCAGGACAAAGTACAATCAGAAACTGGTGACACATTATTTGAACATTGCCTTCTTTCACAACAATGCACAATTGGAGACAGTTGACACATTATCCGGACTATGGCTTCTGTGGTAAAGTCAACTGCTTCTGGTAGGGGAATGTATCATCTGAGAAACAAACACTTGTATGTTGTTTAAAGCAAGGTTTCTGGTATGAGAATGCTTATTTCAGATCTTTTTATTTGTGGCTTGATGATGGCTATGACATACTGTAGAACACATAACAAAATCTACTTATAAAAAATTAATTAAATTATGAATGAATTCCAGATGCATATGTTTCAGCTATTAAAAGAGGAGTCATCAGTCATGATAAAAAAATAGAATGAAGTTAACTGATGTGAGTTATGATGTATACACTCATGCAGTGCAGGTAATGCAGCAGTAGCAATTACAGGAGAATATTCACAGATACGCTATTAAATGAATTAAGAAAAGCCAGCACAGGATGTGCTTACCATAAGCTGTACAGTTTCCCCTCATTGTACTGAATGCCTTTGGTTTCATCCATTTTGTGCACTATAATTAAGGTTGGTTATAGTGCAGAAAATCACTTTCAGTAGGAGCAAGAGGCTGAGCAGTGACAAATCTCTTACTTTAGTCCCCCACCTCCATATGCCACAGCAGTATATGAATGGCAATGACAAAGCTATGTATAAATAAAATCAATCAATCAGGGTTATATGAAGACTATCCCAGCTGTGGAGTACAGTGCTGTACAGTGATGTGAATGAGTATTATTGCGCGGCTCAATTTGAGTGACTCAATAATATCACCTGTAGGAAGAGTGAGTGGTGAATAGAGATGGGCAAAGTCCACAACATTCGCTCTGTCAAAAATTTCAAAAAATAGCGCTCGATTTGCAGAGCACAATTCATGAAATCTGGCAATTCATGGAGCAGGGGGTTGTCCCTGAAGTGTGGAATTTCCATGCAAAACAACTAAAATTGATATCCCTAGTATCAAGAGGTAGTGCCCCCCTGTCATCTCCCTGGCACACTGCCCTGGTGTCTAGTGGTTCCCCTACCACAGCCAATTGCTGTCAGGAAGGACCATTACAGTATATGACATCTAGATTTAGTATTTTCTGTATTGGTCCTTGTATACAAGATCCAGAAGCAAATGATTTGATACCTTTTAATGGACCAACATAGATGTAACAACAAGAACAAAGTGCTCTAGCTTTCGGACCAACCAGTCCTTCTTCAGAAGCGTAATGACAGTTATTTAGAAAAAACAATACTTTTAACAACTAGATCATGCAGAAAAACCAGAATAAAATCACCATTGGTTTAAAATACTCATTTAATAAAAACAGAAGATGATGTCAGAGAAGTTTAACAGCACCATGTTACATTAAGCTGGGAGGGTCCCAGGATCAAAGGTGCTTGGTGCAAAACACATACAAAGAATTCTACTGCATATAAATTTAATTGACATAGGATAACACTACTCAAGCAGATGGCTCTTAAATCAAGCTGTGAGTGTCACAATGTGTATAAGAATGCAATTACAGAAAAACAACCTCCACCCAGATTAAAGACATACTAAGATTGTTTAAGAACTCCAAGAAGTTTCAATGTATGTATTACAGACAAGAAATTACCAGTAAAGCTGTCTTAAAAACATCAGTGTACACTGTATGATATGTAAAACTTAGCTGGACCCATTACCCAGCTATACTCTCCAGCTAGATATCATGCCCCATAAACTTCAAAAATCTCTAGTGTAGTGACAGGACTTTATAAATGATAATATAACTATAAATTGACAGTATTAGTGTCAAACAACAAACTCTTGTCAAGCACCACCAATGAATAAGACCATGCAGCCTGATATGTATGGATGTCAATACGTTCTCAGTGTACAACAACTTGATGTACTGAAAGTGTCTAAGGAATCTGAATAAGAGATACAAATGTAATTTTTCTCCTCCTCTTCACACACATAATACACCCTACCCACCCCCGCCCCATAATGTTGGTGGGATAACTAGTTTTAAGGAGATACACACACACACACACACACACACACACACACACACACACTCCTAATGCACCTTCATTCACATCAATCACTGCAATTGTTCCTCAAAGGAATTCAACTGTCATGAAATCCCAAGTAAAAGGGATCATGTATCCTAATACTTACAGAGCAAAAATGTGACACTATTTAACCTTACTCCTATCTGTGTAGTAACATATCCAAGGATTCTGGATAGAACCACAATGAAATAAAACTGCCACCCTCCCCAGGGTAAGGTAACTAGAAGTAAATATAAAGTATATGTGTAAGACAAGAGGTCTAACATACCTATATTTCCACAAATGTAAAAAGATCTGTCCAGGACCCCCATACAAATGAGATCTTGCACCCCAATATGTTCAGAGCTAAAAAAAAAGTGACAGTCTATGATAACACTACTGTATGTATAGTAACAGGCTAGGTAATCTGAATATGGTGCAATGGAATCAACTTCCCTGATGAAGGTAAAAAGCAAGGAGGAATTACTATTCATTATGTGTGTGAAGTAAGAGTAGTAACACACTGTAACTCCATGTATCTAAATAGAAGCCTACCTCAATGTGACAGCAAGACCCACACCTGCTATAGTCACATACCTCACAACACATACACACACACATACACCCATACATACACACATGCACCCCACACGTGCTGAAGTCCTATAATATGCCAGTCTGAAGAAGAAGAGGTCTGTGGATGCTAATTTCTGTAATGTTCCATGAAACCCAGATCTATGTTCATCCCATCTGCTACCATATTGAGATGTAAAATAAGTTTAGTCTCAAAAGCTCGTCTCTGTTGTGTGTTTTTGAGATTTCCTTTTAAGACCATTACTGACATATCCGAAACTGAATGGTCAGGCAGGGAAAAGTAGTGCCCCACTGGTTTTTCAGTCTTCTTTGTTTTAATAGTATGTCTGCACGAGTTCATCCTAGTGCGGAGCTGTTGGCTTGTCTCTACAACATAACCTGTTTGTGACATCTCTTGCACTGAATGAAATAAGCAACATGTTGTGATGTACATGTATAACTCCCATGTACCTTGAATTGTCTGTTTTGTGATGTAACCACACAGTCTGAGGTGGAAATGAGCTCACAAGTCTTACAGGTGTGTTGATTGCAGGATCATGTGCCATTCTGTGTCATGGTATTCTGTTCTGGAGAAAGCTTGCTCCTAATAATCAGGCTGGCTAAATTTGGTGGTTGTTTAAAAGATAGTAGTGGTAGTTCCTTAAAAATACAATTAAGGGTCTCATCCTCACTGAATATTGGGTGGAGATCTTTAATAATCTTACACAGAAGTTCAAGGTCTGGATGATATGTGACTACTAAGGGTATTCTGTCTATAGTTGTCTTTTCTTTATATTGAAGTAGTTGTTGTCTTGGTACTTGCATTGCACATTCTGTTATCCTGTCAATTTCTCTGGAAAAGTGTCCCTGCTAAATAAAGGTGTTTTCAACATAGCCAAATGTGTATCTCTGTCATCCTTATTTGAACAAATACAGTGACATCAGAGTGCTTGACTGTACATGACAGATTTTTTTGTGTGGTTAGGGTGATTACTTTTCTTGTGTAGGTATCTCTGTTTGTCTGTCTGTTGGTGTCCTGTAAATAAATGTATGTAAGGTTCCATCCTTAATGGTGACTGTGGTGTCCAGAAAATTAACATTGGTGATAAACTACTCCAGGGTAAGCTTTATGGTAGGGTGAAGGTTATTAAGTTCTTGATGAAAATTTTTAAGTGCATCTGTGGTCTCTGTCCAAATAATAAATCATTACTGTAATGGAAATAAGCTAGTGGCTTGTGGGGACAGTGCCTTTAAAACTCCTCCTCCAAGTCTGCCATAAAGAGGTCAGCATACCGTGGAGCCATCTTGGTGCCCATTGCTGTCCCCATAGTTTGAACATAATGTTTACCACTGAAGTTGAAGTTATGTGTCAAAATGGATTCCATAAGTTCCCCCATCACTTCAGGATTGATGTTTTGTTTCTGTCCTTTCTCCTGTATGTATTTAAGGCATGCTGTAATGCCATCCGTGTGTGGAATATTAGTGTAGAGGGATGTTACATCCATCATCACTAAAATGGTATCAGGTGGTAAGTCCTTATAACCAGAAAGTACACACAAAAAGTGTGAAGTATGCTAGATATTACTGTCTCTTTCCATAACTAGTGGTTTCAAAATGGTTTCTACAAACTCTGAGATCCACTCAGTCAAGGTACCATTACCAGAGACTGTGGGTCTTCCTGGATTGCCAGGTTTATGTATTTTAGGCAGCATGTAGAATGTCCCTGGCCTGGGTTTAGCAAGGATGAGGTCAGTTTTTTTTTTTACATGGTCTGGAAAAGTTCCAATTAAGTCATGTAGTTCTTTTTTATATCTTGTAGTGGAGTCACTCTCCAGTTTTCTGTAGTAGGTAAGATCAGTTAGCTGTCTGTTAGCTTCATTAATATAATCCTCTCTGTTTAAAATCACCACTGTAGAGCCCTTATCAGCTTTTTTGATGACAATGTTGTGGTTTGATTCCAGCATCCATATAGTTCTCTGTTCCAGTGGAGAAAGGCTATAATGGGCCTGTTTTTGCCTAGTAAGGATCTGACCACTGACTTGTTGGTGGAAACAATGAATGTAATTGCCTAGTTTTTAGTTACGCCCACTTGAGGGGATAAATTCAGATTTATTTTTCTTATCCATTAAATTATTACTGATTGCGATGTCTTCACTACCAGTGATTTCTTCCTTGCCATGAAAGAATTATTTAAGTCTCAATCTGTGGAAGCATTCCTCCAGTTCACCACAAAACTGTATTTTGTCCAGTGGTTTTGTTGGGCAGAAAGTGAGGCCCTTTGAAAGTACACTTCGTTCTTCAGTAGTCAGTGTGTGGTTGGAATTTTTTTTTTTACATTAAAAGTCCCTTCCCTGGTGTCAGTGCCCTCCTCACCACCAATCACCAGCCACAATAAATCCACCCCCAGTTGCTGGCAGCCTGCCTGGTGTCTAGTGGTTCCCCCCACTCCAACTGATTGCCACTTAGCCAGCACCCACATCCACAATACTGTCTTAATTAAAAATTTAAAAAAGTTTCATTTCATCCCTGGTGTCTAGTGGACCCCCACCCTGTCAGGTAGTGCCCCTACCCTACTCCCCCCAACCCCAACCCTTAGCAGGCCACCAACACAGCCCTTCATTCACTTCCACAGCCAGCAGCCTGACTGAGCTCAACAAATGAGTGCATGCTTGTGCAAGCACATGCTCATTCATTGACAGCTTGTGGCCATTTTCTCCAGTTTTCAGGGTTATAGAGAAGGGAAGGGGGCTCATCTGGTCACTGGTGGGGGTGGTGGGATGGGAGAATGGTGTTGTGGACCCCTCTGGATCCCCCAACATTGTTCCCCCTCATCCTCCCCCCCTCATGGGCCACCAGAGCAGCCTCCTCGCCTTCTCTACTCCCTGAAAACTGATGAAAATGTCCATGAGCTGCCAATGAATGACAGCATGCTTGTACAAGCATGGACTCATTCATTGAGCTCAGTCAGGTTGCTGGCTGTGGAGATGAGTGAAGGGCTGTGCCAGTGGCCCACTCAGGGTAGGGGTTGAGCAGAAGCGGGGAGAGGGCACTACCTGACATGGTGGGAGGGTCCAATAGATACCAGGGATTAATTGATGCTTTTTTTTTAATTAAGACAGTATTGTGGATGTGAGTGCTGGTTGGGCAGCAGTCAGTGGGGGTGGGGGGACCACAAGACACCAGGGCAGGGTGCCAGCAACCAGGAGGGTGGATTGAATGTGGCTGGTGATTGGTGGTGGGGGGGACACTGACACCAGGGAAGGGATTTAATGAAAAAAACATTTTTTTTATATTGTGGTGAGATCAGCAATGGTAGGGCCCACTGGACACCAATAAGGGAAGTCAGACTGCCGGTTATGGGGTGGATATGACTTCTCCTTGCTTTGGGTTTTTTAAGTGCAATTTGCATTTAAAACCACAAAAAGCAAGGTGAAGTCACAAATGGTGAATTCCAGGTAATATCGGCAAATTATGTGACATGCTCATGGATTCGAATTTGGTGACTTCACCACAAATTCGCCCATGGAGAAAAATGTTCGCTGTATCTCTAGTGGTGAACAATGTCGAGGAGTAGGTTGCAGCGAGTGTAGCAGTGAGTTGCACTTGCTAGAAGGGGATATGAGGAATAGTTTGGCCAAGCTAAGCCAAGCTGGCCATTTGGCGTAATGGCTAGAGCCACTTCCGAAGAAGTAGAAGGATTCAGGTTCGGGTCCTGGTGTGGAATAGAATTGTTGTCATCCTGGGGTGTCTCTTTTTTCTATGTCTGCACCCCTGGAGTTGGTAATCTTTAAGTTGGGGGCTAAGGGGGGTGCAGCCCCACGCAGAAAAAGTTTTGTTTTTGGTCCATTTGTTTAAAGTTATCAACCGTTGCTGTTTGCGGCAGTCAATCTAATGCTGCTCACTCTAGTGACTTGGAGCAGTTTTTTAGTCACTCATTTTGGTCAGTGACTTAAAAAACTCACCCTTGTCACTTAAAACTGAGTACAGCATCTGGAAAAATATTCACCTAGGCCCAACAGGTCAAAATGCACATCTGTTCACTCTGGAAATTTTGTAAGACTTAACAATGTTTTTTGTAAACATATTTTTTCTAAACAAATTTAACACCACAATGCATTGCATGCAAATTGATCATTATCACCACCACTGAATACATCTTAAAATAAATGTAAGAAAATAAAAAATGCAGAAGCCGATAACTAAAAAGTAAACATTGTTTTTAAACCACCATGCCACTTGACAATATGGTGGTTCCACTATGGAGTAAATTTTAGTAAGGCCAACACACCAAAAACACAAATCTGTTTATTCAGGAAACTTTGAGAGACTTAACACTGTTTCTAAACTGACATGTCACTGAGCAACAAGGCACTACTATATGGGGAAAGCATTTAATAAGGCCCAATGGGTTAAAATGCACATCTGTGGACTTAGGAAATGTTGTGAGACAACACTTTTTTAATGACCATGTCACTGGGCAATATGAAGGCACCACTATGGGGAAAAACATACAAAAGACCCAATGAGTCAAAATGTATCTGTTCATGCATGAAATTGTTTAAGACTTAATACTGGTTTTAAACTGTCATTTCACTGGATATATTTTGGTATCATTATGGGGAAAAATATTTAGTAAGGCCCAATGGGTTAAACATACAATATACCTGTTCACTTCAGAAATTTTAAGATACAGTGGCATCCCCCAGGGATGAAACCCCCTTTTAAAGCACTCGGCAGTATGCTGCAGCAGACCTACTGAATAAAGCAATTTAATTTCAATGGAAATTAGTCCCTTTTGTCATGTAAAGAACTGTGACATTCACTTCATCCTGGCAGTGTCACATTTTCCTGAATGACCGAAGGGACTAATAGCCATTGAAATTACATTGCTTTATTCACTAGATCTGCTGCAGCATTCTGCAGAGTGTTGCAAAATACTGCGTAATTGGTTTTCATCCTGGGGGACACCACTGTACTTAACACTGATTTTTAAACCACACTTCCACAGCCCAATACAGTGGTGCCAGCTTTAGGAAAAATATTCAGTAAGGTCCAATGGTCCTAAACACACATCTGTTCACTCAGAAAATTGTGTCTTGTTTCTATATAACATTTTTTCAGATCCAGAGGCCAGGTTCAGCAGTATACAGGCAACACAGGGAGGGTAGAACAGGGCACTAAATGACTGAAAGAAAGAAAAGCTAGTTTAACCATTTAAGCAGTTTCATTGAGGTAGTCACATTGATAGTAGTCACATTGAGGTAGTCACATTGAGTCACATTGATTGAGTCACCTCTGCCATCACAGAGGTAACAAGCCTTTGTGTGAAGCAAATTAACAAAATGAAATGATGTAAGAAACCACTATGGTTCTCAAAGGAAGTGGCAGTGAAGGTTCAAGAGAAAAAGAAAGCATTCAGGAAGTACAAGGAATCACAGAAGGAGCAGGACAGGGAACTGTATCAGTTAAATCAAAAGGAAGCTGGGAAGGCAGTCAGAACAGCAAAGGCCCAAACCGAGGAAAAGATAGCCAATTCAGTTAAGAAGGGGGATAAAACCTTTTATAGATACATCAGGGAGCGAATGAAGTCCAAGGCAGGGATAGTGAGGCTTAATAAAGAGGAGGGAGGGTGGGCAGAGGGTGACTGTGAAAAGGCAGAGATACTAAACAAATATTTTTGCTCAGTATTTACAAAGGAAGTGGGGGAGGTACTTAAAACAAACAGTAGAAACAATCTGGATACAGAAGTTAATACCAGCCCATTTACAGAAGAAAGGGTTCTGAAAGAACTCTTAAAACTGAAGGTGGACAAAGCAATGGGCCTGATGGGATTCATCCCAGAATTCTAAAAGAACTAAGGGTAGAACTAGTGACACCACTGACTACCCTCTTTAACAAATCATGGGAGGATGGGGTGGTACCCGAGGACTGGAGAAGGGCAGATGTGATTCCCTTCACAAAAGTGGGAGCAAGGCAGAAGCAGAAAACTACAGACCTGTTAGTTTAACCTCCAGTGGTAGGAAAATGATAGAATCACTTCTGAAGGAAAGAATTGTTGAGTATCTAGAGGCCAGAGGGGCTCAGGACCCAAGGCAGCATGGATTCACAGCGGGAAGGTCAGGCCAGACAAATCTAATAGATTTCTTTGACTGGGTGACCAAAGTAGTAGATCAGGGAGGGGCTGTGGACATGGCCTACCTAGACTTTAGCAAGGCATTTGACACAGTCCCACACAAAAGATTAATATACAAGTCAGCCAGCCTGGGAGTGGGTCCCAAGATGACAGCCTGGGTAAAGAATTGGCTGGAGAATAGGACACAGAAAAATAATAAATGGAGCCCACCTGAAGAAGGGGTTACTAGTGGGGTACATGAGGTTCAGTATAGGACCAGTCCTCTTCAATGTCTTTATAAGCGACATTGCAGAGGGACTGGAAGGAAAAGTATGTCTCTTTGCAGATGACACAAAGATCTGCAATACAGTTGATGCACAAGGTGGGGTGGAAAGGATGAGAAGGGACTTGGCAAGGTTAGAGGAATGGTCAAATGTATGGCAGCTTAGATTCAATGCTAAGAAGTGCAAGGTAATGCACCTGGGAAACAAAAACCCAGGGGAAGAGTACACAATGGGGGTGAGATACTAACAACAACAAAAATGGAAAGGGACGGGGGTGGTCATATCAGATGACCTAAAGGTGGACAAGCAATGTGAGAGGGCAGCAAGGAGGGCTGGGGGGATACTGGGATGCATAGGGAGAGGCATCACCAGTAGAAAACAGGAAGTTATTATCCCTCTGTACAGACAGTTGGTGAGACCCCATCTGGAGTACTGCGTGCAGTTCTGGTTACCCAATCTCTGCAAGGACATAGACAGGATAGAGGCTGTCCAGAGGAGGGCAACTAAAATGGTGCAGGGTCTGCACTGGAAGACATATGAAGAGAGACTTAAGGAGCTGAATATGCATAGCCTCGAGGAAAGGAGGGAGAGGGGGGACATGATAGAAACCTTCAAGTATCTCAAGGGAATCAACAAAGTCCAAGAGGGTAGCATCTTTCAAAAAGAGGTGTGAAGAACAAGGGGCACAATTTGAAATAGAAGGGGGCGGCTCAGAGGTAATTTAAGGAAGTATTTTTTCACAGAGAGGGTTGTGGATGCATGGAATGGCCTTCCAGAGGAGGTTGTGGAGTCAAAAACAGTTGTGGAATTCAAGCATGCATGGGACCGTCATAAGGCAATTCTAGGGGGTGGGGGTAGGAAGAAGTAGGCTGCTGGTTAACTAGAATCTGCAGCTTATCCAATAGGTAGGGAAATGGGCAGACTGGGTGGGCCAAGCGGTCCTTATCTGCTGTAAAAATCTATGATACCATAGGGTGGGTACATTAAGTTTTATAAAATCAAGCTATTGGGCATGGTTTGAGTCCAGTCCTGAGCTGTAAGGATCCAACATGTCCCCAGCTCTGGAGAACATCCTTTTAGAGGACATGATGGTAAGGAATCACATGTGGTTTTCCTTTGCCAGCTGTTTTAACTGTGGGGATGATGTCAGCCTCTTGCTTCAGTATTCATACAGAGATAACCTCAGGAACTCCATAAAACTGCAGCTGAGGAAATTCTCTGCTGACAGAGGCTGCAACTCCATCTTCTTCTTCTGCTGTTTCTGTACAGAGGAGCTTAGGTCTGCTCATGAACTTTCCTCCTGGGTGGTAACTAGAGTATTGCAGAATTCAGAATTCAAGTGGAGAAATACTGTTGGTAATTCAAAAGTTCCAAAAGCATTCCATGTTTTTTTTGTTGAAACCGCAGATTGCAATTCTGCAATTTCTTCATGATTTCTCAGTTGTGCAATTTTAAACTATCAGAAAGTCATTCCATGTTTCAAATGCTGCTGTGTTTTCATATTCAAACTGTGAAATGGTATTCCTTGTGTACTTTTCAGTTACGCCAATTTCTAGCTTACTAAAGTCTGCCTTGCACATCGGAGATGTCCTTTGGAAACTCGCATGGAAAACTAAATTACCATCGGACTGGACTGCATTCAGGACAGCAAGAAACAACTGTACTAAATTGGACCCAACAGAAAAGGCAAAATATTTTCAAGCTGCACTTAACTCTTCAAAAAACAATGCAACTAAGTTCTGGAAAGTTCTTAAAGAAGTTGAAGGACAATGCCCTCCATCTGCCCTTCCATCCAAAATCTGTAAAGATGGAGTTACCTCCTCAGACAGAATCTCTATCCTTGCCCTACTAAACAACCATTTTTCCACCACAGGAATGGCCTTTAACATGTCTCTTGCTAGTAAAATTAGACCTCTACATGACCTGGCCCATCACCCACCTGACTCACATCCCGTAACTATCTTCAACTTTAGTATTATTACCCTAAAACAAGTGGAAGACCTCCTTCTTTCCCTTGATCCTAACAAAAGCGTAGGTGCTGACTGTCTTGATCCTTTTTTTCTGATACTTGGCTATTACTTCCTCTCTTCTCCTGTCACTCACCTCTTTAATCTATCTCTTCTGCAAAGGTGTACTTCCTTCTGCTTGGAAAGTCGCTCATGTAACCCCTCTCTTTAAATCTGGAGATCCCTCTGATTTAAACAATTATTAGCACTCTCTGTTGCCTACTTTATCCAAACTCCTGGAAAAAATAGTTAATGCCCAGTTCAGAGAGTACCTAGATAATGCTAATCTCCTTAACCCTCTTCAATCAGGTTTTTGCCCCAAGCACATCACATTTACTGCACTAGCCAAGGTCACAAATGACTGGCAGACTGCTTTAGATGCCAAAAATTCTGTCTGTGCAGTTTTCCTTGAGCTAAGCAAAGCATTTGACACTGTCAACCACAACCTACTCCTGTTCTTGCTGAATAACCTTGGAATTGACTCCATGGTCCATAACTGGTTCTCCTGCTACCTTACTGGAAGGCAGCAGCAATTATCAGCGCAAGGTGACCTGTCTCCACTTAAAACCCTCCTAAGAGGTGTCCCTCAAGGATCAATTCTTGGGCCTTTCCTCTTTGCTGTAAAGATTAACATTATTGACCAACAGATTACCAATGCAAGTATTCATTTATTTGAAGACGACACAGTTATCTATTTTGCTAAACCCTCCATAAAAGATGCATGCCTCATACTTCAGAAAGAATTTACATTGTTACAATATAACCTACTACACTTAACATTATTACTCAATGATATAAAGACTTAACTTATGCTATTCTTACCCTAGGACAATTTGAGTGATCTAAACTCCCACCCTTCTAAACTTTTGATAACGATCATCTTGGGTGAACCTATCAGGGCAATCAAGAAATTCAAATATCTTGGTTTCTGGCTGGATCATAGACTTTCTTTTTCCACTCATATTGAGGAACTCACTAAAAAAAATTAAGCAAAGACTTGGACTCTTTTTCAGGATCCGGCGTCTGCTAACTTTTGAAGCTAAACTATGTCTTGTCATGTCAAATTTTTTGCCCCTCCTTGATTACGCGGACATCCTATACTGCCATGGTCCAATCATCGTATGCTCTATGCACAGCTAGGCTGGCTGCTTTATCTGCATGAAGATACTGTAATGCTTCCCTATGGGCCTATAGAGCTCTCTCCTTGGAACTCCCTGCTTATATTCAAGACCTTTTTAGTACTACCTCGTGTTCATATTCTCTTAGGCTTTATGACTCTGTTCGATTGGATACCCCCAGAATTAGGTCTTGCTTTGGCCTTGCATCTCTTGATTACTCAATCCCTTCCCTGTGGAATTCTATCCAAGATACCTTAAAACTAACACAGCTGACTGGTCTAAACTCCTTTAAAGCAATGCTAAAATCTGTATGGGTAAATAATTGTCAATGCTACAGTTAGGCCCTGATTAGGCTGTTGTGCCCTACTTGCACCAGCTATAGCACTTATAGATGCAACCTCTGTCTTATATGGTTTCCTTTACCCACCCCTTATCTTTCCTTCACTGTAGTTCTTCGTGTCTCTTTTCTCCTAGCCCATGCCTTCTATGTAGCTCCACATCCTTGCTTTCTACTACTCTCTCCCATCCCACTTTCTCTCTTGCTTAGTCATCCTTCTACATTATCCCCTAGCCTCACCAGTGTATGTATTAGCAGATTACGCCTTGATCCTATGTCTCAGGTCGCTCCTGATGTGTAAACCCTTGACTGTTACTCAGTTTCAGTGCTACTATTATCCCTATGTATTGGACACTGCATATTGCACTTTTTATGACTTATTATTTTCCTTGAATTTTTGTACTATGTACTATTGAAATGTTTGCCTGTCCCCCAGGACCACTTTGTAAATGACTTTTTCTCAACGGTACATCTCCCGGTAAAATAAATTGAATTGAATTGAATAACTCTGAAAAAAAAAGGGTAGCCTATGCAAACCATGGAAAACAAATTAATTAGTGTGTTCAGGTTCCATGGTTTCAACACATGGGCTTGCATTATAGTTACGTTTTTGTGAGTGTGAGATTTGGACAGAGGAAAAAAAAGAGTATGAGAGAGGTGACATATCTACTTAAATTTTAAAAGTTAAAATCAATCTTTTGAAGATGGTTGCTTCCAGTGCTTCAGAGGGAAGTGCAAGGAAGGGTCTGTTTGCACCATTCTCACTGGAGGAGACCAGCATCCTCATGAATGAGGTAACAAAGAAAGCAGAGCAGCTGTGTAGTGAGAAACGTCATTCATATTTAGGAAGGCATCCACAGTGTGGTTAGTGGAGAAGACAGGCAGGCCAAGAGTATGAAGCAATTTAAGCACTATTCTGATGACATCCAATGAAGGGAGACCCATATGCCAGAGACACTAGGTGGTGTGGTCAGGGTTTTTTATTTTATTTATTTGAAAGTTTGTGACCAGGAGAGGCACATTAAGCCATGGTTCATTTCCAGGTGTGACCTGGGGGCAAGGGAAAGGGAATATATGCCCAAATGTAAACTGATTTACAGAACCAGATTAAGCTGTCAGTGGTATTTTAGAGAATGATGGGGAATTTGGCTAGGACACTGGAGAAATGCCCCTACTCTTTGTAGGGGTCGCTGTTGCTTTAATAGAAACATAGAAACATAGAATGTGATGGCAGATAAGGACCGCTTGGCTCACCTAGTCTGCCGATTTTCCTACCTACCAGATAAGCTGGAGATCCTAGTTAACCAACAGCTTACTTCCTCCTACCCACCCCCCACCACTGGGACTGCCTTATGTCTGTCCCATGCATTCTTGAATTACCCCACTGTTCTTGACTCCACAACCTCCTCAGGGAGGCTGTTCCATGCATCCACAACTCTCTTCATGAAAAAATACTTCCTCACATTACCTCTGAGCCGTCCTCCCTCTATCTTCAAATTGTGCCCCCTTGTTCTTGCACATCTCTTTTTCTGAAAGGTACTACCCTTTTGGACTTAGTTGATTCCCTTGAGGTACTTGAAAGTTTCTATTGTGTCCCTTCTCTCCCTTCTTTCCTCAAGGATATACATATTAAGCTCCTTTAGTCTTTCTTCATATGTCTTCTGGTGCAGACTCTGCACCATTTTGGTTGCCCTCCTCCTTCCTGACCAAGATGGCTGATTCTCATTCAGCAATGGAGGAGGAGGAGGAGATGGAAGAGATGTTCCATCAAGCTGGTGAAGATTTTCTGGATATTCCTATGGAGACAGAAGTTGTGCTAAACCCAGTTTCAGAGGAGCAGAGAGACATGCAGGATTTGGAGCTGACAGAACACTCACAGGATATGATGAGACAGAGTGGTTTTGTTCAGGTTATACTGCTGAGACTCTCTGAGGATGAAATTCATGGGTATGTTGCAGTGGGAGCTGCTGCGTGTAGAGATTTCAAAACTACAGTTTGTAGTCTGGACAGTTCGGCAGCACAGGGTGCTTTGCATGTTTTTGCTTCTTCACAGAAGCGGGATGTTCCTACCATTTTGCGTGATGGCTCACATACATGGAGTGAGCAGGCGGGAGTTTCTAGTATGCTAGACAATGCTGGTAGCACTTCTCAGCTGCCCCACATAGTCTCAGTTTCTGAGAAAGTAGAACTTGACAAGCCACTAGGCTTTGCTTTCTGGTCACCTGAGAGGGCCCTGGAGGGCACTGGTTGGAAACAAACAGCTTCTGGTTGATGACTGCCAAACTCCCAGTGGGAGCTTTTTTCACAGGCAGAAGACAGAACAGTGGATGTGACAGTACAGCCTGGTGGTTCGGTTCCCTGTACACAGGTAGACCAGCTGTTATCTTCCCAGATGGGGACCAGCTCTAATACAGGCCTGTCTCAGATTGCCCCAGTGAGTGCTGTCATGCACACTCAGGACGGGGACATAATTACATCTGACCCTCAGATATCTGACATTGAAGAGTTACAGGCTGATGCTCCAATTGCAGAGGCAACAGTGGCTCAACCTGCTGAGGACTCTCCTTCCCCCCCCAAACCCCTGCCATGGAGGCAGAACAGATTGATGATGGATGTCCATGGAGGGTGCTGGCAGGAACCCCCCCAGCCACACCACAAGTCCAATGATGATTCTCTTCCTTCTCATCCTTCCTTGGATCAAGATAGGCCTGGAAGATAAGGACGGACTTTCTTGGAGCTTTTTCGTAATAAACTCATGCAAACCCCTCTGAAAAATGCAGTACGACTGAGGTATTGTGGGGGTTTACAGGAACATCCTGACCTGGTTTATGTTGCCTGGAGATTATTGAAGGACTCAATGTTATTCCACCCATCTGAAATTTATGCCCTCATTCATATCTCAGGAAGGATACTTTTGATGTTAGTTTTCAGCAGCATTGCTGACCTTGATAGATTTTGGATGAAATATAACATGCTAAGGTCAACACCTTTCTGGGTTAATTTTATGGCAATCACTTTGACTAAGCCCCTTTTGAAAATGATTACCATTATGTTTCGGAATGAGGGAGTCAATATTAATGATATTTTGTTTTGGCTGCAGAAACGATGTACTGTATTGGGACAACCTGATCCCATCATAGGTACTGAAGGCCTTTGGATGGGGGGTGGTGATTCTGAATTAAACTGTTTCAAACTGATTCTACTGTGCAGCATGTACTGAGCAGTTTGTTTCTGGGATGTGTCGGGGGGGGGGTGTGTTTTTATGCTGGTCAGCCGAAGTCATGCTATAAATATGGGTCTCACACACATTTGAGTAGCACTTGCGATAGGTTGCAGTGTGCACTGTGTGGAGATTTCAGCCATGTTATCATGGCTTATACTAACATATAGAAGTGTAACCTATGTAACAAGACTGGCCATGCACACCATCAGTGCCCCTGGGTGGGCCAGAATAGGTCTGATGGCTTTAATCAGGAACATTTGGTTACTTCTGCGCAGGACAATTCAGGAACACCTGACCTCTCTGGGGGTGATTCTGCCCCTGATATGCACGGGGCTGCCAACCAGCCTCCCCCTCAACCCAGGGCCACACTGTACCTCCTCCTAAGGACCCAGGGGAGGAGACCTGTTAGGGAGTTCCAGTAGTTTCTTCTATGGTAATTCCTGTCCATGAACCAGATATTCCCAGCCTGAACACTGTCACTCAAGTAGTGATAGGAGAAGAGATAGGAGTAGTGACCTTTTCAACTCTAGCCCCCCTCCCTCTGTGGACTTCCAAGTGCCTAAACTAGGAGGGTGACTAGGTCTTCCACTAAACTGTCTTCTAACACTGTTCAGCTTCCATTGTGGAATGCTTTTCAGGCCTTACAATCTAAGGATGGGTAGTCAGACCTAGAGTCTGAGGTTTCTTCGTGGTCAGGTTTAGTTTCAGATATGGAGGAAGATGTAGTTCCTTTACCTTCACAGACCAAGAAAGGGAAAGGGAAAAAACGGAAAGTGCCAGATGAAGGGAAAACACCTGATAGAGGGACAGCATTAGATAAAGGGAAATAACTGGGTTTCACTCATTTTTTCATACTGCTTAAAGTAATATGTCCATCCTATGGATCGCTTCCCTAGATGTTTCCAGTATCAAAAACTACAAAAAGAGGATTACAGCCATATCTTTTTTTCATAACACAGTGTATGATATTATTCTTTTACAAGAAACCAGGTTAAACACACTTTTTCACTGTGCACAGGCTAGAAGGGGATGGATGTGGGGCCCTTCATGTTCGACTTTCAGGACTGATACAGTGGATGGGCTGGGTATTTTGTTTCGGGGCACCGATTTTTCTTTACAAAGATTAGTAGATATTTCCCTGGGCAGGGCTTTGCTTTAGATTGTACTTGTCATCATTTTTCCCTTAGAATAATCAATACTGTCTGGAGGTATAAACCTCACTTTCAGGTTCTTGGCAGTATCGGGAATGCAAGTAATCACAGACATGTTTCATTGGAGTAATAAACTTGTTTATTACTACCAAAAAGGATAAAATCACAGTAGCCCTAAGCAGTTCTTACCAATACGAACCGGGAGCCAGTGCTAAGCATTCTCTATACCTCGAGGTTTCTTTGTGTCTCTTGGGATCTCCGAGGTACAAGTCTAGTGTATCACATTATATACCTATGATAATTACTATGGTTACTGTAAGATAAAAACATTTCTAGTTACAGAGATGAGCCCTATTGGCTAAATTAGAGGTGGCTCCATGGTCCAAGATAACATTATACAATTTTGTAGTAGTCATCAGTTTGTGAACAAAAGAGTTCTTATACAGAGCTTACAAAACTCAATGCAGTGGTACAAATCACCAAAAGGTGGCAATGCCGACTTACATATCATAATTATTCCAAGGGTACAGGTGCCTTGGCATCTTACAAGTAAGAAATACACAGAAAATACATAGTAGAATATATGTATTAGCAAGCAAAGTGTATTACAACACTATGTGTACATATCCTGTCATCTACTCTTGTACAGTATATGCCCTTAGCACTATATGTTAGTATAACATATGCCTAAGCACTAGCTGTCTATGGTGTACCTCTGAGGGTACCAATTAGGGTGCAGGGACCTCGTGTAACAATACCTATGCACTGCAAACCAAATCTGCAAGGATTGAACTTTTCAAGGCAATCAGACCATATTTATACACAGCTAGACACATTCTTTGGGGAAGGGGATATGAACTGTAGTTTAGATATTAAGGTACGCAATAACATACAACAAAAGGTGTATTGTGATGCACATGCCTTAAAACAGATAATTACTATGGCTAATTTAACTGATACTTACAGGAAGTTACATAAAGATGCAGACCACACTTATTTTCATAACAGATTCGCTACACAGATAGATAATTTATTTTGCTCATGTTTATTGTTTCCCCACTTTTTTAGTACAGTACCCTGTGACTTCTCAGATCATATGATTCTTGTTTGTACAATAAGTTTGGCAAATATTCCCCCACATCTTTTTATTACCCTCCAGAGATGGAGGATGAATACCTCATTATTAGGACAGGATCATATAGTAGTGGAGCTACACTATCTTTTTCATCTTAGGAGTACAGTGGTTGAACTGTATGACAGTTACTGGCAGTGGTGGTCAGACACAAAACAGGATATTAGGTATTTATTCATACATTTGGGAAGGGTAAACTCTAATACTGACTATATGCATTATTTGGAGTGTAGGAATAGGCTCTTTCACTACATTTCCTTTGCCCAGGATGACAGAATGCGAGTACTTGCACAGATCAAGGAGCTAAAAAGTCATATGTTTCAGTACCAATATGATAGGCCAGCGTCATTTGAGGCAGAGATGCAGTATGGTACTACTAGTCAGCCTAGCTCAAATCCCTTTGCAGCCTGTAAGCAGAGATTGGATGCAACACTGATGACTGGCCTACAAGATGATGCTATATGATTACATACTAGGGATTTAGACATCTTAAGTGTGGTACAACAACATGTTTAGTTATATTTTGGCTCTGCATATCATGTTGAGTTTCAGCCCATTGGATTGGCACAGGTCCCTCTGCCACAGTTAGATAAAGGGCAATTGGCAGCTCTTAATGCTAATATTACAGTCCAGAAAGTAGAATGGGTGATTACCACTTAAAAAGAGGGCTCATAGCCTGGCCCAGATGGACTCTCTAGAGCCTTTTTCAAGACATTTTCTGCTTCTATGGTTGAAAGTTTGTGTCAGGTATACAATGAAATGTTGACAGGGTTGCCTGAAGATGCATATTTTGGGGATGCCATAATGATCTTTATTTTTAAAAAAGGGACCAGACAATTTCTGGAAAATCAGAGGCTGATTAGCCTTTTGAATTCCGATTATAAAATTATTTCCAAAATGCTGTGTTCTTGGCTAAAGTCAGTTAGTATGAAGTTAATATATACAGCTCAAACTTGTTCCATTCCAGAACATAATATTACAGAAAATCTTACCTTCTTGAGGGATGTCTTTGAATATGGCAGACAGAATAAGGTGAATGGGTTTCTTTTAGCGCTTGACCAGACAAAGGCGTTTGATAGGGTGTCACATGATTATTTGTTTAAAGTACTGAGGCACTATGGTATTGGAGGTAATGTGTTTAATTGGTTACAAAATGTGTATAGTGGAGCAAGATTGCTGCATTTTGTTAATGATCTGATGGGTGAACCCGTAGATATGAACATTGGGGTCCAGCAGGGGTGTCCAGTAAGTTCCCTTCTAAATACGTATGCATTGGATCCGCTTATTAGATGAATTTTGGCTAATGCTAATATTAGGGGTCTTTCGCCTGGATACGGCTTAGCTGAGCAAAATGTAGCAGCTTATGCTGATGATCTTTGTTTTTTTGCAAACACTGGCAGAAGGGGAGGAGGTTTTTCACATTTTGGAGTGGTACTCTTATTGGTCAGGGGCTCAGGTCAATAAAGAGAAAAGTAGGGTTCTCCTGATAGGATCACTGGTTGAGAGAGGACAAACTGTGGATTTTTTAGGGATTTCTATTGCTTCCACTACTGTTCCAATATTGGGATTGCATTTTGGGAATGGTAATTTACAGGTACTGAGCTGGGAAAAGAAAATACAGTTCTGGGAAACCAAAGTCCAGATTTCGAAGAACTGGAAATTTTTGAAACAGAAAAGAGTATTGTTTATTAAAAGGTTTTTACTCCCTATATTTACTTTTTTGAGTTTGTATACCCTCCACCAATTTGTTTTGATACTAGACTAATGACTTGCTTTTTTTAAATGTTGTGGGGCAGCCGGCTCAATCCTGTGAAGCGTGATTTCACATATTTGCCCTTGAAAGCAAGTGGATTGGGCATGGTCAATCCTCTAGTTTTCTTTCATTCTTTTTCTTTGGAGTTCCACTATTAAAATAGTCTGGGGAGGGGGACTGACTCCATGGCAGGAATGGACTAGATCACTCCTACAGGCATATTGTGCATCATGGGAAGGACTGGCTCCTAAAATGTTGTCCACATTTCAGATACCACAGTTTGCTGAAGCTTCCTTAAGAAAATTGAGGCAGTGGAAATTGAGCAAACTTTCTGTGTAGTCTTGTAACAAAAAGCAATTGTATTTTCAAGTCATGATAGCACAATTTGCCCATAAAGTAGAATTTCCTGATTGCTTTCCTTCCAAATACTCAAAAGTTATTTTTTTTTAACTGATAAAAGGATTCCAGTTGAAACTTGGGACGTTTTGTGGTTAAGCTGCCATGGCAGACTGGGAGTTTGGGGCAATTTAAAACACAAATCCCTGGATGAGAGATATTGTCCTAAAGAAGGTTGTTTTCAGGTTGAAGAGACTCAATTGCATTTCTTTGTTCCTTGCCCTGATACACAGGATTTGTTACAGGGTTTAGCCACAAGATGACAGTGGCCTGTTCTTCATCACATTACGTATGAAACCCTTATGTTTGGGGATTATACTGGAGTTTTGAAATTGCATCATCCTAGTACTTTACATGTGATTTTTGCCACTATTACATTTTTTTATGGCAGGTAAGGTGTCAGTTTTTCATGCAGCAGCTTACTACTGCTTTACATTCCTTTGCTGGAATGGTTGAATCTGTCTTAAGCTATGTAAATCCTCAGAATACAGGAAGGAGGTTACCCAAGGCAAGGGCAGATGTCCTCTGGCGGAGGATTGCATGGTTACAGTGATTAAGTATTTATTTGCCGGACAGAGATTTCACAGGTACTAGATTAGAGTGAGGGTCTCTCATAATGTTTGGGTATGTTATCTAGATTGGAGGAGAGATGTTTCAGACTATTATTTTTGATTCTCTGCATTTCCGAAGGGGAACCCTGAAGGTTTTTTTACACCCACGGTTCCCTAAATTTTCTTTTCTTTTTTTTTTCTTTCTTCCTTTTGTGATGTGCAAACAGTTTTTGTGTTTTGATTTTTTTTTCCAGTTACCTGCATTTTTGTTTCTCAGACATTTTACTTATGTTTGCTCTCTTTTGGTTACCAGACTGTGCATTTTCAGGGGGTTTTACTGCCTGTAATAATGAATGTTTTGCTTGTATCTTTTTTCTCTTTTTCCCTTTGATAGTTTTACAGCGTGTTCTTTGCCTGATAATACTAATTGTTTTCCTTTTTACTGTTTCTCTATGATATGTATTGCAAGTTTTCCCTTTTACCTTCTGTATATTCTGTTTTTTTTTGTGATTGTTATGATTTTCTTTCAATAAAATTAACCTACTCTTATTGAGAAGTACCATGGGATCTTTAACATCCACTTGAGCAACCATAATAACAGGCAGACAGGACCTCGGTTTAACATCTCACCGGAAAGACAGTACCTCAGTAGTTCAGCACCCACCTCATGATTCTCTACAGTGTCAGTATTGGGATTTATTCCATGTTCCTGGCGTGGAGCTAGAACCTACCAACTTCTGATCTTCCAGCCACAGAGGCGAGTGTGCTACCTGCTGAGTCACTGACACTCTACAATAGGAACAAGGAAATGTTGTTGTCATGCTGTTGGTAAATGTGTTACCAAACTTTATCCATCAGAGTATAAACACCAGACCCTGTAATATTTTAGTAAATTTGCAAATCTGTTTATAGCAGTTTGCAAAAAAAGAATAATTATAAAAAAAAATATGAAAATTGTCTAACTAAGCAGTGAAGTGAGTTACTAATAATTGTAAGGTATTGGGGAAAGGTGGTGCTGGTGTATTGGCAATCTGTGGTATAGCTGGTGGAAGGTGAATGACAATTTCTTGCAGTTACCATTCCATTTTTTTTAGTCCTTGAGATTTGTTTTGGGTCATGTCATTCCATTTGTCTCAGTTGGCACAGTCCAGTTAAATACGAACTTGTGTGCCATTTTTTTACAGTCTGGCTTTTAGTTTGCAACTTAGAATACACCCCATCAACATGCCAGACTCTCTTATCCGTGGATGCTCCTCCAGCCCCATCCACTACTAACAGCACCTATATCTGTGCAGTCCATACACTTATGGTCTACAGTACTGTTTCAATGCAATCAAGGAAAATGAAGCCAATACTTGCCAAAAATAACAGTCAGTGGGTTCAAATACTAGCAAAGAGTGTTTGTAGAAACCTTTATAGGCCATACGCATAAGAATGAAAAAGGCATCGACCAGCTTTGATAAGGTACAAACAGCGATGCTCCACTTTATTTAAAAGTGCAAACAGTGCATGGCAGTCAGTAAACAATGTAGTTCCTTGTTTAAAATGCCCCCCCACATGTAAATGAAAAGTGCTTACTAATGTGTTTCACACCCCCAGTGCTTTCTTAAGGAAAGGAATAAGATGACGGGAGCCCTGTGAAAATTATTCTCAAACTTCAGGCACTGGTATGAGATGTATGTACAGCAGAGGCAGCTAGGATGCAATGCAATAACTTGCAGTAATTGACTTGTCACAAAATACTGCATGACAAAAGAGCTTGATTGCCACTGATTTTCACTGCTCCCTGTAGCGTATTGCAGTATTTTGTAGCAATACTGAAAGATATTGTGATTGATTTTCTAACGATGGCACAGTGTGAGGTGCACCACCACCTGCAGCAAAGTTGGGTGCAGCAGGGACACTGCATCATATTTTAAAAGAGCAGGGGATCTCAGTGTCAAAGTCCCCAAGTTTGCCACAAACTGACCCATGCACTGACCAAATGGCCATGGAAGGAGACTGCCTGAAACTGTGGCACAGGCTTGTGGCATCTGTGGCCAGTGATGATGACCCACTGACCAGTTGATCTGGTGGTTTGTGGGTCATCTTGCAGATGCCCTGGCTCATGGGGGCATGGGACAGTCCAGTCTGGGGAAGGGGGGTTGACAACTGCTCCCAATGAGGAGATGGGAGCGCAATCGCAGATCTGGTGTGTGTGTGTGTGGGGGGGGGGTGGAACCACCACTGCCACCACAAGGAGGTTGCAATCTCACACCTGCCAGAGACCAATGGCCACTCCAATGGTGGTCTGACAGGTTTTGGGGCTGTCTGGACAACTTCACCAGGGTGGCACAGGGTCACCCCCCCAGCCAGTGAGGGCTGCAGCAGTGGTGCACCGTAGCTAAAACCAGCTTGGTGCTGGTCTAACTGCTGGGTCCATGCACCTCTGGGAGGCTTGCAAACTCCCAGTGTAGAGGATATTGCAGCCCTCCCTCTGTGAAAGCCCCCTTGTGCCATGGCACAATAGTGTGGCCATTACAAGGATGGTGCAAGCCTGGTTGGCGCAAGCAGTCCTCCCAGTGGTACACGATCCCTTAGAAAATCGGGACTGGTGCAAGGTGCAGTGCAAGAGCTCCTTGCACCATTTCTCCTTACTGTAAGCCCCCTTGTGCCAGTCGTGACCTTTGAAAATCAAGCCCACTATGTAGTATCCTGGCTGGCACCACTGTAATACTCCAATTGTAATTTAATTTTGAGCTATGAACAAATTTTTGTCCATCCTGTCAGGATGCACCACACTTTATAATCATAGATGAAATATGTGCATCATGCAAAAATGTTCTCCATTATTTTGTCCTTTATAATTGCACTGAGATCAGAAACGTTCCCAGTGATGTTAGGCTGGCTATTCTATATTTGTAAGCTGTACCACCAGTTGTTCATTTTTGTACATCCACAATGATGTTGTTTTGTGTGTGTATTCTACAGTAGAAGGGGGAGGCAGAGAAAGACCATTTGTCCATTACGTCTGCCAAAGATCTTTATTGAAATTTACTACGCATGGTGTAGGTAATGGCTTAGGCCTGGTGCCCTGTGATGAAGCCTCAGTGAAGGCAAAGCATTGGGGCATTGGGTAGTAATGTGACTGTCTGCAATCTCTGTTACTGATTTTTCATGTTTTCCTAATGGCTGCTTTTTACATTATATGTAAACAAAGTAAATCAGCATGCCAGATGTAATGCATTCCTCCATGTGTCGCAAATCTGTTTTCTTTATGTCAGTCCTTCCCTTTCAGACTGGCTACATTCTTTGTTGCCCAGCACATTCCATACTAGGTGTTTTAAACTAAAGCCAGGTGCTCTATTGGTGACTTTGCCTCCTGCATACTCTGCCTTTCTCCACCACCACTGCTGCTGTCTACAAACTCCCCACCAACATCTTAAATCTGTCCACCCCTTAGAAACATAGAAACATAGGCTTTGATGGTAGATAAGGACTGCTTGGCCCACCTAGTCTGCCCATTTCCCTACCTACAGGATAGGCCACAGATCCTAGTTAACCAACAGTATATTTCTTCCTACCCCCCACAAGAACTGCCTTATGTCTGTCCCATGCATTCTTGAATCTCCCACAGTTTTAGACCCCACAACCTCCTCAGGAAGGCTGTTCCATGCAGCCACTACCTTCTCTGTGAAAAAATACTTCCTCACATTGCCCCAGAACTGCACCCTCTCTATCTTTAAATTGTGTCCCCTTGTTCTTGCACATCTCTTTATCTGAAAGATGCTACCCTCTTGGACTTTGTTGATTCCACTGAAGTACTTAAAAGTTTCTATCATGTCCCCCCTCTCCCTTCTTTCCTCAAGGGTATACATATTAAGCTCCTTTAGTCTCTCCTCATATGGCTTCTTTTGCAGACCCTGCACCATTTTAGTTGCCCTCCTCTGGACTGCCTCTATCCTGTCTATGTCCTTGCAGAGATGGGGTCTCCAGAACTGGATGCAGTACTCCAGATGGGGTCTCACCAACTGTCTGTACAGAGGGATAACAACTTCCTGTTTTCTGCTGGTGATGCCTCTCCCTCTGCATCCCAGTATACCCCCAGCCTTCCCTACTGCCTTCTCACATTGCTTGCTAACCTTAAGGTCATCTGATATGATTACCTCCGGGTCCCTTTCCTTTTTTGTTGTTGTTACTACCTCCCCCATTGTGTAATCTTCCCCTTCTTGAATCTAATCACTGACCCCACATTCAACAACTCATTGGGAAAAAGTATCACTTGTCCACCACCCTCCCAGTAAAGGTGGACTTTGTTACATCCCTCTTGAAAGCCTTCCCTGCTAGCTTAAAACTGTGCCTTCTAATTGAGTTCTAACACAACTTTTTTTCATCAGCATTCTTTATGAACCACTGTGTGGTGGGCATGGTACCTTGCCCCCCTTTGAACCCTGGTATGTGGACCTTTCAGTGCTCCTCCAACCCAGCGTATGCCTCGGCTGCGAGACAGGGAGAACCATGACTAACCCCCACAGAGAGGTTCCCCTCAGAGGGGAATGAGGGAGGAGACCAAGATCACCCTTTAGCCCCCGCCCTGGCTTAGATGGGCTTTGTTCAGGCTGGGGAGCATGGGAGTTCATTGGGGGCATCCTCATTGCTTGCACAAAGTGTTTTTCCTACTTTAAAGCCACAGAGGTCCAATCTCACAGTGCGAGATTGGAACACTCCCGCCAGCAGGACATCCACCCATTCCAAGATGTCCCCCGGCTGCAGCATCCCCAGTCTCCACTGGAAATTGCTTGTTGTTGGGGATCCACATCCTACCCCTCCCTAGGAGAGGAGAGGAGAGCAGAGCAGTCCTCCAGACACTTAATCCTCCCATCCCCTCCTCCGCTGAACCCCAATGACATGAGCTGGCTCCCAAACCTTGGTTATCGGTGTGGTGCAAGGTAAGGTGGACAGCGCCTCAGCCCTCAGTGCCACCAGGCCAGCTGAGTCTAATATAACTTGAGCAGTTTCTGACAGTCCACCCTGTTGATCTGCATAGTAGCAACAGTGTTTCTATCATATTCCCTGTTACCATCCAGTGTTCTGGGGAGTGCATAATCAGCCTCCTCAGGCTTTCATGATATGTTTTCCACTGATGTCCCTGTAGCATTTTAGTTTCCTACCTCAGTACTTTCCCCAGATAATTATCTTTTTAGACAAGGGCATCAGAACTGGGTGCAGTACTCCAGGTGTGACCTCACCAGGGACCTATATCACATGCTGCCTCCTGCTGGTAATTTCACTGTCTGTGCACTCCAGCATCCTGCTTGCTTTTCCATATATATTTATACAGTGAGCTGGAGAAGACATCAGGTTATCAACACTTATGATAACCACTTAGATCTCTTTCTTTTTTTTTTTTTTGTTAGGTTCAGACCTATGAAGCATTTCTACCATATGGATTAAGACACAAGAATTGTCTTGATCCTTAGCATACCAAATATGTTTATATAATCAAATTCAATTTTAGTTCAAATTACTTTATTTGTTTGAGTCTTGATGAGTCGTTACAGCATGAACAGACACAACCATTTCATCAAATGCACTACACATATCTCATAGCTAATGTTAAAATATACAAATATATAACTACATTTTCACATAAAAAGTGAGATTGTGCTCCAATCTGTGGCATGAATTATACAAAGTATACAAGGCTTTTGCTGTCAATAAATGCACATACTCAAATTATCAGTTCAATAATACATTAAGATTACAAGCAAGAATTAAATATCTTTTCTAGGGGACACCAAGTTAAAATAGAGTTTTTGTAAATACCTGGTACAACAGATGTTTATTGATCCATTTCAGTAAGTTTATATGTTTCATTGGTTAAGGCTTCAGAAGATGCTGTGCCCTAATTTAGGATAATATAGCGTGCAAATAAAATGGTTTTTCTACCTGGGAATAGTTTAGGGCCCAGATATTCAGACATGCACCAAAGGTGAGCGCAAGTCTGGTGCAACACAAGTCAGATGCGCCATGGGGTAAAGGGAGCCATATTCAGAAGATGCCCCCCCTGAAATGATCCAGCGCAACTAGGCTGAATATGGCAAAGATACTCTGCTGCCCAACCAGAGATGTGCCGGCGCAACCAGGAATGCGCAGGAGCATGCCAGAGCACAAAAGCCAGTGAGCTGAGCAAAAGCAACAGGCAGCAGGGATGCACAGGCAAGGAAGCACAGGGGCAGGGGGCATAGGACATCACCAGCATGACATACCTGGGTACACATATGCATCATCCCAGAGGCAACACAGGGACTAGGGATGGTGCACAAAGAACCCCGGGCCACCCACTGTGAAACAAGTACCAGACCAACACACTGACACCACCACCATGCTAATGGCACAGCCATGCAATAGATACCCACCAGGCATGTCCACAGGGCACTGTGGCCAAGGTGCCAGGAGAACAAGCAATCACAGAGACCCATTGCCCAGGAGCGAGGGAGGCACTGGCCACCCATGGCTACCCAGTCCATCACCCAGAGTGGGGAAGGGCACCATACCACTGCCTACGGTGGTGATTTGCAGCATGACAGGTGAAAGGAAGGGCAGGCAGACAAGTACACAAGATACAGGGCTGGCAACAGGCCACCGTGGGACAGCTGACAGAGGGCCATGCACAGGACAGGATAAGGGGCACATGCCCAGTTCACACAAGAGCAGTGGCACAAAGGGACAGTGGAGGGACACCAGAGACATGGCAGTGCACAGCGGAACTGACACCTGCAGCATGGCTCCACATGCCAGCTGCAAAGAAAACACAGACACAGTGATGTCACAAAATAAATGCTTTACTCAAAAGACAAACAGAACTACATACAAGAGGTTGGAGAGGAACAGGGGAGGGTAACAGGAGGATGAGAACAGGATCCAAGGGCTATACAATGGGAAGGGGGAGTTGGGCAGGGCAACAGGGTAAGTCCAGGGTAAAGAGGGGCTACTTACAAGGCCAAAGGGCTAACGAAGGCCATAGAACTGCACCACCATCTGCTGCAGAACCCTTCTGACCACCACCATCTCTCAGATCAGCCCCCACAACAAGTGTATCACATACTCTTGATGCACAACCTGGCTTCTCATGGCTCCCAGCAACCTGCCTGAACTGCTCTGGGCTGCCATCCTGGGAACAACTAGCAGAAGGGACAGGACAGGTACTGAGTGATATGCTCCAATGAACTCCAGCCCACCCTCAGTGTGCATTAGACAGTGGGGGCACACAGCACCAGATGGACCAAAAGGGCCCGGCACATGGAGGGTCACACCAGCCATTCACACAGCACATCACAGTGGTGCAGACAAGCTAACAGTGCCAAGCAGTGGGCACATGTGTGCACAGGCATGAACATATGGTGCAGAGTGCAGGCACCCTTTGCCACAGACATGGTGGAGGTTGTGGGCATCCCGAGGGTGGCACACAGCCAGCACAGGCCATGGAACACTGGCACACCCAATAGACTGTGTGCCCACCATGCATGTGCAAGCACATGGCTTGGGCGACCTTGTCCAGACCCTCTGCCCACTCGTAACCCACAATGACATGGTAAAGAAATGTGATGAAACCTACCTGGCCGGTGCAGTCCTGCCAGTTGTGCCACTGCACCCCATGCTGGCCCTGCCACTGCACCCCTAGCCAGTCCCTGCATCATGCCCATGGCCACCATGGCCCTCCAGTGGTCCTCTAGCACTGTGGAAGGAAACAAGAGAGATGGACATGGGTACACATGCATGCACAGACAGCCCCACCACCACCAAACAGTCCGCATGGTGCAGGGCGTGACCCAGGCTGCCCAGTGGCCCTGTCACCTGCATGACTGCAACACATGCAGCAGCCATGCAGGATGTCCAGTGGTCAACAGGACAATGACAACCCCAGGTGGTAGCATACGCTGTGCATCCATACACCGACCATAGCATTGCCCTGTACAGGCATGACACATGCACATACTCACCTGGCTGTGACACTGCCCCACACTGCACACATGCCTGTATGCATTTGAACTGGTCCAGGTCCCTGCGATGCAGGTCCCCATAGCAGTGCCTGCACTGCTGCACTCTCTGTGCTACTCCAATGTGGTGCTGCAAGGTCATGGCCGCCTGCTGCCACACATCCCCACATACCTGCTGCAGTGGTACCTAGCCATAAAGCTGGCCCTCAAAAGGCTGGACCAAGGCCACCAGGTTGACAATTTCCACTTTGGTCCAGTTAACCGCCCTCCTGGTACCCGCATTGCATGCCATGTCACCCAGTGTGCAATCGACTGTAGGCGTAATGGTCGACACAGCAGGCACATGAAGCAGCACATGGATGATGCACAATAGGGAACAGTGTTATGCAACCATGCAGCACATGGATGCTCAGTTGCCGTGCACTGTGTAGGAGTATGGCGCAGCAATGCGCATGTGCACTGCACCATGGCCTAGCAAGTAAAAGGGGTTATGTACATGATCCCGAGGGCAGAGGGCTTGACCCTGCACAGCATTGTACATGACCCAGGCATGAATGTCATGCAGCATCGCACAAGTTGCGCAGCTGCACAATAGCCAGCTGCACTATGTTGCGTGCACATGTGCGATGGGTAAGCAGTAGCGCATGCGCAATGCCCCACTAAGTGCAAGTAGGATGATCATGCAATAGGATCCTGCTACAGTGTGTGCACATGTGCCCTGCAGCCACACGCTCCATACTTGTGCAACAAGGATGCTCCGGCACAAGTTGATTGCGCACGGTGCAAAATTGTGATATTCAGCCGCAGTATGCAAATCACATCATCAGCCTATGTGAGGCACATTAGGGTGCATTAGCATTTCATAACCATTGTGCTCAAGCTTATTTGCATGCAATGTGCCTTATAAGCACCACTAAACAGCACAGGGCACAGACTGGTATTGCAGCCATTTAGGTATGTTGATGCTAGCTGGGATTGTGAGGCCTTCACCAGCACTGCTAGGGTGCATCACCCTGGCCCATGCTGACACTGACCCCATGTGATGTCACTTTCCACAGGTAGCAGAATGTCCAAGAGTGAGGGAGAGGAGGAACATGGGCCTGCCTGCAAGTGCAGACCCAACTTTACTAAGGAGGAAAAGCAGGCCCTGTTCAAGGTCAACCTGGATAGGGAGTCCCTGCTAAGTGGTGTCATGGGTACCTCCCAGGAAAGGTCGGCAGGGTGGGATGCAGTGGCGTCATATGTCAATGCCCAAGTCAGGCAGCAGCACACTGCACAGGAGTGCAAGAAAAAGGTTGGGACTGACAAGAGTAGGATCAAGGAGATGGTGGCATCCATCTGGGAATCCTGTAACAGGACTGGTAGGGGCCCATCCATGGCACTCACCCTGTCGGCCACCAAGAAGCTGGTGGCATCCACCATGAGCCACGTAGCAGTTGAGGGTGTGCCCTGTGCTGGGTTTGAGAAAGGTGACAGTCCCTTGCAGCATGGTGAGTATGCACACTACCTGCATGTCTGGCATGTGTGGGATACCATATGCAGGTGTGCCGGCTGCTGTGCAGCATGCCATGTGCATGGGTTGCATGCCACCATGCATGGTGCACTGTCAGACTGTGGCAATGGCACATTGCACACCTGAGGGGGCATGTGCATGGAGCCTACAGCAACAGTAACACTAGGTTCCTTTCCTGCAGCACCATCACATCTCCATGGAGAGGCCCAGGTGGAGGCAGTCACAGCCACAGTCCTGGAGGAGGAACCATCCATATCCATGGGCATCCATGGCAGGGACCGGCCACAGCACAGCAGTGTAGGGATGGAGGACATTCTTGGACTGGGATCAGATGACACGCTTGCAGAGCTTCTGCTTTATGCTGATCTGCCAGTGCTCTGTGCTGGCACCCACTTGGGGCCGTGTCCAACTCTGATGATGACTTCACACTGATCCTGGACAGCGCTGGGTGTGTGGTGCCTGAGACACTCCAGGCACTGGCATTTGCAACATCAGTGTCCAGCGCTGCACCTGCGGCTGTGTGCTGCCACCCATCCCCGCTCGCACAGTGGCATGTGGCACCACTGCTGTGCCTAGCAAGGGTGGTGGTGCTGTGGCAGACGCAGCAGCACTGGGCGATGCCAAGTGGATGATCAGGCAATGGCAGCAGGATACAGATAACACAGGGCAGTGCACCATGGGGTTCACCACCGGTGCACCTGCTGGAACAGTACCCCCTGTATGGTCCCCTGTGCAGTGTCCACCAGAGCGGGGCACTGGATAGCATGGTGTGTCACCCTCAGCTGGCTAGCATCCTGCCCTGGAGGTGCAGAATGTCATTTGGCTGGCAGAGCACACCCAGTTGCTGTGGGCATCCATGGATAACCAGGCACTGCTTGACATGGAGGTGCAAGCACTGCAGGCAGAGGTGCCTCAGCTGGTCAAGCAGCAGAACAGGGGTCTTGCACAGCATATTGATGGGCTCCACCAGCTGTGGGAGGCCACGACCACGTCACTGGTCCACATGACCAGTACCATTGTGGCCGGATTTGCATTGCTGACTGCCTCTGGGCTTGGCCGTGCACCGAGGACACTCCGAAGTGCTCTGTCAACTCCACAGCTCTGGCATCTGGTGACCCCTGCACAGCAGACACCAAGCTCTGATGCTGGCATCCCTGGCACCCCTGGTGTGAGCCTGTTTTGCCACCTGTACACCCCAGTGAGAACACAGTCGTATTCTTGGTCATCCACCCCTGCAAGTGTGTTGGACACATCCCTGTTGCCTGATGCACAGCCTGCGACTGATGACCGGCCTAGGCATGGCTGCCCATGTGACCATGGCGGCCGAGGGAATGCACAGTTGCCCTGTTGTGTGAGCTATCCTTACCTGCTGTCCGCTGCTGCTGCCTGGTGCACACTTGGGGGGTGGGGTGCAGCATGCATATGGTGTCATGCATGTGTGTTGTGGCGCATGCCCCCTGTGTGTGCTGGCCAGGCTGTTGGGCCTTGTGATATGGGTGTGATGATAACAGCTCCACGCTGGTTGTGCCTGTGCCCCAGTGTCATGCATCTGATCCATGCCATGTTCCTCATCCCGTATGTGTGTCCATGCCTGTGCTGCGTGTGTGTTTGTCTGTGTGTCACTGACTCCACTTTGCCTGCTGTGCATCCCATTCCCTGTATGCATCCCGCTGTGCATGGCCAAATCTGTGTGTGTTGTTGTGGTCTTTGTGATACATGCATGCGTGTCGGTGCACATACCTGCATTCTCCGAAATGCTAATGTGTTATTGTGGTCTGGTGCTTCCTGAACTCTACTGCCAGCCTGGGATCCCACCTCCCTGGGGTAACTGCCCACTGACCTTCTGCCCATTGTCACCATCATCCCTACTGCTGTTGCCCTTATCCACCTGGACAGCTATCCCAAGATCATTGGCCATGTTGTGCAGTATGCAGCAGGCCAGGAATAGGCCACAGACTTTCAATGTGCTGTATTGTAGGGCACCACCTGACCTGTCCTTGCTACAGAAATGCATCTTTGGCATGCCAAAGACATGCTCGATGATATTGCATGTGGAGATGTGTGCCTCATTGTATCTCTCTTCCATGGGGGATGATGGTAGCCAGTAGGGGGTGAGCAGCTAAGGCCTGAGTGGGTATGCACTGTCACCTGTGTGGGAAAGGGCATAGTTAGCACTGCACTGTGTTGTTGTCACCCCTTGCCCATGCTTCCCAGTGCCCCCTGTGCCCTGCTCACCCTGTTGTCCATCCTTCCTCCAACTTTTGTGCTACACCCATGCCCTGCCCTGTGACCTACTCACCCAACAGGTGCCCCATGGGGATGTCCCCACATTCAAATCTCTGGCACAGTATGGAGCTGTGCCAGATGAATGCATCGTGTGCACTCCCGGGGTGTGCGGTGCAGACATTGATTATTCACCCTGTGACATTGCACACCACCTGGCAGTTGATCGAGGAGTAGCCCTTGCAGTTCATAAATGCAGCTCCCTCAGGGTGAGATGAGGGTGCAGTCTATGGCCCCGATCATGCCTGTCATGTGTGCCACCCTGTGGAAGTCCTGCATGTTTGCTGTACACTCAGTCTGTGTGCTTGGGAATCGTATGTACTCTGAAGCATGTGGCAGCAGACAGTTGAGGAACTGTGTGAGGAGGTGGGACATGGCCAATTGGGTGATGCCCATGGTATCGCCCGTTGGTCTCTGGAAGGTGCCCATGGTGAGCAGGCACATCCCTCCTGTCACTTTTGTCTCCACTGACATGGCATGGTTCTGTTGGGTGGGTACCTGCATCTCCTCACTGCACAGCTCACAGAGCTGCCTCAGAATGGCCCTGTTCAGGTGGTACCAGCCCATGATCTTCACATCACTATAATCCTTAAATGGAAGTCGGGCATGGTACCACCTGTGTTGGGCATACCACCGACTGGCCCTTCCTCTGAAACATTGTTGTTCCTCCCACCTCCTCACACCCCTCATTACCGCATCCATCATGAATGGTGCACCATCCATCTTTCTCCTATTGCTAGGGTTGAGCATCTGCTGTATCTGTATTTGAGCCTGTTTTTATAGGCTCAAGTCTGCATGGCACAACTTCTGTTTTGCTCCTGATTTGTGCCATGGTTTATGGTTGAATATGCCATTGTGCCACATAATCATGGGAAAGCCCCCTTCACTTGTGCTGCATACATTGCATTACATTTGTGCCATGGCACAATGGGACTTGCACTGTGCAGCCGCACTGGTTGAATATTGCTCTGCAGCGCAAGTCTGTAGTTGTGCCGTTGCAACTCAGTTGTGCCATGTGCAACTGCTCTGAATATCTAGGCCTAGGCATATTGTAGCTGGTACTCTCCAAAAATACCCAATGATGTTGGATATCTAAAGGGGTTTCTCAATTAATAGAAACCATAAAAAGCTACTACTCCAATGGAAAATATTAAACCAAGTTCTGTTCATGCATGCTTTGTAAGTGAAACTGCTGGTTGTCATGCAACATTACTGAATAAATCCATTTTCAGAATCTTAACATGCCTTTTGTAACAGAGTCCAAAGGTGGATTCATAAGGATCCTAAGGGTCTCTCCCTTTATGAATACATTTTACAAAAAATAGTGGCCAGTGCATGCATTTCATACATATCTGTATCTTCGAGGATGAGGAATAATATAAGTAAGGGTCTCCAAATCAACTAGACCACAGTCACATTATAGGTCTCATATAGCAGGTCTATTTTTAGAAAAATGTACCAAATGCATTTGGATGGATATAATTCAAGACAACACTTTACAAATACAGCTCTGTCCTTTTTGTCAGGAAGGAAAAGTAAATATGGCTCAATAATTAGATTTATTTTGTTTGGTCCATACCATCCATGTAGTTTCAATGTCCTAATTTTCTGCATATCAGTATTAAAAGAGACTTGTTTAAGTTTATTTTTGATTAACCCATCAGAATCATGGATATGGCTCTCAATTTAAGAGAATCAGCCCATAAATGTCCAAGTTTCAAAAATGTTAATATATCTAATACATCTTTCAGTCAGGGTGAAGAAGGACTTTTAGGTTCTAGCTATCCAAGATGCTGTTTCTTCCATAAATGTTTTGGTTAGCCTATTTGAATCCAAGCTTGTACGTTTGATCCAACAAGTTATTTCAGCTGAAAGAGCTAGATATTTCATTTTTACCCAAACTAACTCTACCCTGGCTATTTCTGAGGCTGTTGATCTGGGAATTTGTAATATTGATCTATTTAATTGGGTAAAAGGATTTTCTAGTTGTTCAATATTTTAATCTTTTTTTTTATTTAAAGTTTATTGAAAGTTTCACAATATACAATGGACAGGATCAAAACATCCATAGCATTAAGCATATGACAAAACAAGTTGTCTGACCCCATCCCCTCCCCCCGGCATCCCCACCCCAGAACTCCCACCCACACAGTCCCAAAGGCATGACAGTCCATGACATCTGGTAGTTTAAAACTGAGTATTAAAAATTTAATGGTATATAACATATGAAGTGAGGCCCAGATCCGTTGGTATTTGGGCTTATTGTTATTAATACTTGAAATAGTCTTCTCCACTCGAAGATTAAATAATAGCTCATTTAGCCATTCAGAATAAGAGATGAGCTCAGAACTCCTCCAATACTTGAGTACCAGTTGTTTAACATACATAGAAATCAAAGCAATATGAAACGTACTCTTATTAACAGAAATATGTGCATAATTCCCGAAAATACAAACCTCTGGGATGAACAAGTCCCTCAGCCCAAGGAGTGGGTCAACCTTGTCCCTTATAGCCCCCCAAAGGGGTGATATCTTAGGACATTCCCAGAAAATGTGGAGTAGGGAACCTTCTGCTTGAGCACACCTAGTACATACATTAGAGGAAGTTATTCCCCATTTAGCCAGTTTCTGAGGATAGTAATAGAGATTATGGAGAATGCGAAACTGCATTAACTGTAACCTATCTTGTGTTACAAAACAATGGCAGTTATTCCATATAGTCGACCAGTCCCTATCCCAGTGTGTGAAGAGGGTAGACCAAAACTCTGTAGGGCCAAACAGCACAGGGAAATGCCAATCATACAAAATATTGTACAATTTGGAGATACTCCAGGGGGAGTTACCTAATGGGACCAGTTCAGAGAGGAAGGTGAATTTATAAAATAAAGGTGTAACCTCCCAGAACTTTTAAATGAGGAGGTGTCTAAGCTGACGTACCTTGAAATAGTCACTTTCCTTAAGCCTGAATTTCACCACAATATCTTCAGCTGATAACCAGGTACCATCTTCCTTAAGAAATGAGTAAACCCTACCATCACCTAAACTAGGTAACCATCTAGGGGATAACACTTTCTTATCTATTTTAAAGGCAGGAGAGTTCCAAATTGACTGCTCCACATCTAACCGATTTTCATATTTTAGGAATCTGCACAACTGTGAGTGAATCCTCATAGAGATTCCAATTGTTGTGCCTTTTAACTCCTTAGGTTTAGAGGCGACATTGAGGAATAATAATGCGGAAGGGGCTATATTAACTGAATGGATCATTTCCCTCTCTATTTTGGTTCATGCAGGCAAATAAACTGAGGGATTAGGAACCATCCACCTTAGGTATTTGGCCACACTACAGGCTCAATAATACATACACATGTATGGAAGCCGTAAACCACCCTTAGACTTGGGCGCCACAAGCTTGTAAAAAAGCTAGTCTAGGCTTCTTTTTAGACCAGATGAAATCACCAATCAAACTTGGGGCCTTTTTAAGCCAGACACTTTGCAAACAAATATCGAGTAGCTGGAGGGGGTATAAGAGACGCGAGAGAACATTTATCTTAACCAGGCTGACTCTTCCCCAAAAAGAGATCAGTAAAGCTGACCATCTAGTCAAATCTAGAGCCACTGTGGACAGTAGAGCCTTCAGATTGTATTTAAAGGTACTCTGCAGATCCCTAGTTAACACAATGCCCAAATACTGCAATGAGTCTTTAGACCAGGCTAGACCCAGGGCAGTAATATCATTCTTAAAAACTTTATGATTTAGGGGGAAAAACAATCGACTTCCCTACATTTAATTTGTAATTGGATAGTTTACTAAATTGCTCTATTATATCCAACATGGTGGGAATAGATGTCTCTGGATGAGAAAGGTGCAAAAGCAGGTCATCCGCATATGCAGCAACTTTAAGCTCAGAACCGAGAATGGTAATCCCCTGGACCTTCGAACATGAAATTAGTTTACGGATTAACGGCTCCAGGTAGAGATTGAAAAGTAGAGGAGAAAGGGAACAACCCTGCCTGGTTCCGGAATACAAGGTGAAGGTCCTGGAGAACACCCCATTCCCAGAGATCTTAGCAGTCGGTTTCTGGTATAAGACCTTTATCCAAGATTGAAATTGTTGAGGAAATCCAAAGGAATTTAGTGTTTGAAGTAAAAAACTCCAATTGACTCAATTGAAGGCCTTCTCGGCGTCCAGAGAAACCAGTGCCACTGGAAAGGAGGCATCCCTGGACACCGAGAAGACATGCTAGAGGGTGCAGAGATGGTCTACGGAAAATCTGCCTTTCATAAAACCCACTTGATGTGAACCAGTTAAATCGGGGAGAACCAAACTGAGTCTATCTGCCAAAATTTTTGTTAGAATTTTTATATCTTGGTTCAACAAAGATATGGGTCTGTAACTCTCAACACATTCTAGATCTTTACCTGGTTTTGGGAGGAGCACAATGAGGGCCTCAAATAGAGAGGAATCAATTTGTACACCTGATAATATATGGTGAAAGAGAGAAAGAAGATGGGGGTAATTTTCTCCTTAAAACACTTACAGAAATTTGCTGAAAAAACATCTAATTCAGGTGATTTGTCTAAGGATAAGCCCTTTATCGTCTCCAGGATTTCCGACTCTGTAATGGGAGCTACTGACATCCTACCCTGGGAATCTGAGAGACAAGGTAAATGGGTTCAATATTTTAATCTTACCATATCTCAACTGCATACAGGGCTATGGGTTCATCTTCATTTCTGGTGCACTCAAAATGGGAATTACTGAATATCCCCGTACCTGGCCATAAACCGCAATAAAGCATTCTTTTTCTGAGCCAATTTGTTTAAAGCACTGTATATGTAGTATGTTTGGTTGTCTTACAATAATTGGAAAAATAAAGGCCCAAATAATGATAACTAGAATCCACCTCCAAGGAAATGTTATTAAGTACCATGCAGATTCTGAAGTATGTTTTCCTGTTGTTAAAACTTGTATCTTTTTAGTATTAATAGTCAATTTGTTTTGAACAAAATATTGTTGAAGTAATATAAGTTGTCATTTTAATCCCAATGGGAAGACTAAAATTAATACTAGGTCATCAGTAAACACAAGTGCCAGTACTTGAGTTCCCATAACAGAGGGAAAATGATACGTTTCTATTAAAAATGGAAGTCAGAAGATCATTAACAAACAAATTAAAAAGTAAGGGAGCCAAAATACAGCCTTGTTTCACGCTTTGATTTGTATCAGATGGGTGTGATACACTCCCCGGCAAATTATATCTCAAGAATAAAGACCGTTAATTATTCATAACATTCATTATTCATTTTCAGATTATATAGTTTTTCCCAAAGGAGTCCCCCATTGATTCCATCAAATGCAACTTTAAAGTCTACAAATGGTAAGTAAATAGGTATGCATTTTTTTATATAATAATTAGTAACCCTGGTCAGCGTGCCTTCCTGGTGAAACTTTTAAACAAATAAATGAATGTATAAATAAATAAGAAAAATGTATATTGCTGTTCCATGCATGAGGTATATAATTTTCTTCTATAACTTTATCAACCAATATGACCAAGAGATTACTCCAGCTTTCTAAATGTGTTTTGTACAGAAACGAGAGATCCTATCAGGTCCAGGGGCTTTATTTGATTTCGTTTGTTTGAAAGCCTCTGATATTTCATATGGTACGATATTCAAGGGTTGAAAAGCATTAGACAATTTCTAAGGAACACCATTTTGAGAACCAACAACTGAGTTATCAACATTTGTTTTATAATAAGTGACCCAAGTCATTAATGATATATGGTAAGACATTTGAAACATAATTACCTGTTTCCTTTGCCACACAGCCAGAATTTCTTTGAATCACCTGATTGTATAGCTTCTAGCATATGGAATCATTGTTTGACTTGGAATAAGTAGCATTGGGAAAGCAAACATTTCTTATATTCCGACCTGGATTTATTGAGGAATGCATAATTTTCTTTAAATGGGTTTAGTTTTACAAATTTTATAAGTCGAGGCATAAACCTTTTGAATTTTTTACAGTCCTTGTTAAACCAAGTATCAAGTACCCTTGTTTTCGCTGGAAAATATAAAAGTGGCAGAGTTGGAGAGGCATGTGATGCTAAGCCAATGGTAAGCAGCAATTCATGGAGCCATCACAATCCAGCTTTAAACAATTTATTTTCCTATTTCTGTGCCTGCTTTGAAGATTTTACAAGTCCATGCTACTACTTTGTTGGTGTGTTCCACATGGAAGAGGAACTCATGGATTTAGATAATGCTGGAGACTTTAATCATCAAGAAGCCTCAGAGGGGAACAGGAGCAAGTAGAAACACTGGAGGCCAAGTGACCACACCGCAGTAATTCCTCTCCTACGCCTCCTACAGAGCAGTCAACATCGGTCACCACAAAGCAGTTATAAGAGGAACAACAGACCATTAAATCAGCATTATTTTCCCTTAGAGAAGAATTTAAGTAGTGGAAGCCGGCATTAAAAGATATTGCTATTCAGGTCTCTGATGCGGAAACTAGAATTTCCTTGGTCGAGGATAAGATTGTGAAAATGGAGCTGGAGGTCCTTTCTCTTAAAGAGGCAAGTTAAAAAACTTGAAGACAAGATAGAAGACCTAGAGGGCCATTCCAGAAGGAATAATCTGGTCCTGCTAGGTCTCCCTGAAGGTGAGGAAGGGCCATCTCCTGTGGAATCTATTCGCTACTTTTGTAATAAGGTTGTGGGCCCCTCATCCAACAGTCCACTGTATATAGTGGCTTGAGCCCACAGATTGGTGAGGCTGAAGCCAGCACCCAGAGAACCTCCACATCCTCTCATATTTATAGTATTAAATTATTTGGACCAGGACCATCTTTTGAGAACTGTTCAGAAGCTTGAGCGCTTGGAATGGGATGGTAAAAGGTATGTTTGGTGCCTGATTTAACTTTTAAGATATGCCAGGACCAGGCTGCTTATCACCAAATACAATACAAATTGACCCCAGGTATGCTCCTCCAGTGCTTGGGGAACAGATTCAAGGGAGGAGGCTGCCTGAGCAGGTGGCAGGTAGACAAAACCAATGAACAGAGGTTTAGTATCACCTAGGAGCAATTTTACAAATAATATCTCATTCACTGAGTCGCTCAGGGGCATAAGGTCTATCTGCGTAGCATTTAGACTGGTGCTTGTATAGATCTATCTATACACCTTAGGAATCCAAAGAAATTCTTGGACCAAATCAACCTACTTCTGAAAGGTGCCACTTGTACCCAGGATGGAACTCTTCTGGTTGGGGATAACCTTGCCAATGACCCCTCTATGGTAGCTGGGGCCTTTAATGCCTTCTTTTCAAACCCCAGTGCTACTAAACCTCCTTGCCTCCCAGGTGCTCCCCACAGTAATGGAACTGGATGGGAACACCCTAGGCCTCAATTTCATCTGAAACTGGTCATGGCATCTGAGGTGCTGCCCCTTCTGAATTGGATTAACCCAGACTCCTCCCCAGGACATGACCCACTCGATCCCAGGTTGCTGTGGGCCACTGCCCCAGCTATCACCCTTCATGCCTCCATGCTCATTAACAGATCTCTACTTGAAGGAAAAGTCCCCAGCAAATGGAAAGTCATGACCATTGTACCAGTACACAAAACGGGGCCTTGGGTAAATGTGGGAAACTACAGGCCCAGTTCCATTCTCTGCCCTCTAGCAAAGGTGCAGGACAGAGTGATGCTTGACCAGTTGTAGGACTACCTTAAGCTGCACCTACTCCTAGCCGATAATCAACACGGTTTCAGGAAAGGCCATGGAACTGACACTGCCCTAATCCGACTTATGTCTGACATCCACAATTCCATGGACAGAGGCTCCCCAACTGGAGCATTATTTATCGATCTGTCCAAGGTATTCGATCTGGTTAGTCATGAATTGCTTCTCTCCAAACTCCAACTGCTGGGACTGGATGGCCTCTCGGTGACATGGTTTGAGAGGTACTTGCTTGACAGGTCCCAGAAAGTTCAATGGAGAGGAGTTCAATCGGACGACAGGCCTGTGTCCTCTAGAGTACCCCAGGGCTTGATACTGGGTCCTCTACTATTTACCCTCTTTGTCAATGACATTGAATGGGAATGTGGTCTGGACAACCTAATCCTGTATGCCGACAATACACTGGCATACGGCAGTGATTCACAACTTGGCGCTATATCTGCTAAACTTCAGGCCTGTCTTGTAGCACTTGAGGCCTGGTTCACTGCTAACTCGCTTGTACTGAATGAGGAGAAAATGGAGAAAATGAAGGTTGTCCTATTTGGGACCAGACATCTGGGAGCAGACAGGCGCAACCTGCTCCAGCTCCACACAGCCCAAGGGAATCTAGTTGAAGTCATTAACAAGGTCAAATACCTAGGAATCATCCTTGACCAGGATATGTCCTACAAGCTGCACATTGACTTCTTAGACATGACCACTCATCAGAAGACTGGCCTACTGTACAGGCTGGGAAACTCTGTCTTGGATGAGGCAAGATGAGCAAGGCCACTGTTTTTCGGTTTTTACCGGAAAATCCGGTAAAATTCCGGAATTAGGGCTGCCTGAAAACCGGTAAAAATGAAGATTTCATGGAATCTAACATTTTCTATCAGATCAGTAAATCTATAAAACAGAGTGTTTTTCTTTTAATTCCTTTCTGTACTATTTTCAGTTTGCTTTATTTAATGCTCTGTATATTAAGCCTTCTTTAATTCTGATTATTTATGCACATACTAAAAGAATGATAACAGAATCCCAGTAAAATCCGGAAATTAGAGTAACAATCACCGGTGAAATTCCGGAATCTTAAGTCTTGAAAATGGAATTTAATTGTTTTAATCACCGTAAATCAGTGGCCTTGAAGATGAGCTATAGCAACATCACCATGCTTCCTACCCTCCTCTATGGTGCTGTCCTTCTACAGTTTCTCAGGAAGAGTGAACTAAGAAAGCTCTGTATACTTTACAATAGGGTTGCACACTTCACTACCCACCCCCCGGAGGCATCACTCTGAGGTCCTTGCAGACCTCAACTGGCCCTCCATTGGGCACAAGCTGGCCTATCCTTTACTATGTCTGATATACAATTTCACTGCTGATGGCCCTCCACCCAATCTGCGTGGCTTGCTTAACCCCAAGATCACATGCCACGACCTGCGGTCATTGACTGGCCACCCCCTGGATACCCCCCTGAGTACAGACCAACTTGGGCAAAAGATCTTTTAGGTACTGTATGCTGCTCCTAGCCAGTGGAACTCTCTCCCAGAGAATCTGACGGGTTGTCCCACTCTCCATGACTTCAAGTCCCTCTGAAAGGTGTACCTGATGGGGCTGAGTCTGTGGCTGTTACCGTTAGTCCCTGTCCACTGGGCCTTCAATCCCCCCCACCTTTTGTAGTACACAAAGAACTCATGGGCTCCTGGTCTACTCTACCTCTCAGCGACCTCCCCCTACCTGCCTCTGTCATCCCTGACTGGGGGAAATCCTAACAAAGAAGAGCTCCGGGACCTGTATATTTCTCTATGTAAGATTTCCCAGTCAACTTATGTCACATCAGTTGCAACAGACATTGAGTACCATTAGTTAATATACTGTCTATTTACCACCTATTCTCAATGTGTATTGTGTAGTGTATAATAAACAATCCTCTTGTATGTAATCTGCTTTACCGCTGTATGTACTTAAATGTCTGTACCCTGTTTTTATGAATCCATGTAATTAACTCTGGGTTGCCCCTGAAAAAGGGACCTCTGGTCTCAGTGGGCCTACCTGGTTACCAAAATGAAATAAATAAATACAAATTTTTAAGTTTAAAAGGCAGGCAATAAAAGTCCTTCAAAGTTGTGTAACCTTTTTACTTTAGGTAGAACTTCTGTAGAGGTTTCACCCTTCAGGTAGCAGACTGTAAAAAATACAGCAAACTGGATCCACATAATTAGACTGTTCATAAGTTGTTTTTTCTGATGAAATGTACTTGTAAAATCAGAAGTCCATTTCTGGTTGGTCCTTCCATTGATCCCATATGCGTCTGCTGACAATGTTTGGTACTAAAGGTTGCACAAACTGGAAAACATAAAAACACACATAAAGACTAAAACACTATCCCACATGCAACCCCCAGTCCACTAGATCAAAACACTATATAAATAAGAATGGGGGGGGGGGGCAATAACTTGCTCTGCTGTTCAATTAGGGAAACATTTATGCACAATAAGCTAAAAGATATACTACTAATATTAAAGTAGCTAATGCAATAACATTTCCAAATGCAGTCCTTTAATGAAAACGGTTTTATCTGAGAGCAAGAAAAATTTTGAAAGGTGACTTACTTGGTATCAAGCCATTTCAGATTAAATCATTTTTTTTATCTCCCATGATTTTATAAGGAAGAAAGCTGCTCTGGCAAATTTTGGTTTTGTGTCAATACTTTTCGAGAGAGTGAGCTAGTGAGGTTTTTAAACGCTACAAATACAAGCAGTGTTTTCATGGCGTTAAACTCCAAAGTAGACTAGAGGCTTTGGTGTGTAAATCAGATCTCCAGGTTTTTAAAGGTACTCTACAAGAGCCTTGCTAGAATGCAGTGATTGAATGCATGCATGCATGCAAAAAATAAAAGCATGAAAATGTGAATTAACTAACAGGTGTGACCAGTGTAACCAATTAATAAATTAGTAAATTAACCAAACCGATTAAGCCCATGAAATCCCACATAGTGAAGGGAACTATCAAACACAATCTAATTTCTATTTTAATTTAAATGAATTGCAGGATAAACTTTCTTTTAATATATAAATATTCAGTATCCATGCCAAATCATACCAAGTCAGTTATATCACTGTTTGTCTATTTGACTCCTAAGTGGGCTATCACCCTTCGGGATGGCTTCAGATTAGAATAAAGCCAATGTTTTTTTTTTAAATGAAGAATAAAATGTCAAAAGAAAAACCGACTAAGTCTGCAGGTTGTCCATGGTCCTTTCTAGACAAGAAAGCACTTTTGCAGTCCCAGTAGCAGCAGTCACTTTGGTAACCTGACTTCTCCCAGTTCTCTATGAATCCTCCCCTTCGCCCTCCTCAGCCAGCTGGCGGGTCTCTCTGTAAACAGGAGGGGGAAAGCAATAGAGAGAAAACTCTCTGGGATTAACACCTTGAGGTGTCAAATAATTTCAGTAGGTACATTTAAAATGCTGAGCTGAAGGTGGCATACCTGTTGTAAACGTATAAAATACACAAGATTCTTGGAGCTAAACTCCAAGTCCCAGAACCACCAGCAGCAACTCTCTCCTACAGTCCACCTCCAACCATTCACCTCAGCAGCACCTACTCCCAGTTCATCACAGTGGCCATCACAAGGATGGTGCAAGCTTGTGGCCCACTCAGTTAGAAAATCAGGAGTGGTACAAGGTGCAGCACCAGGAGCCTGTTGCACAATTTTCCTGGCTGCAAGCCCCCTTGTGCCAGTCCCGACCTTTGAAAATCGAGCCCACTGTGTAGTATCCTGGCTGGCACCACTGTAATACTACAATGGTAATTACATTTTTCTTGTCTATCCTGTCATGGTATACCACACTTTATAATCATGAATGAAATATGTGCATTGTGCAAAAAGGTTCTCCATTATTTTGTCCTTTAGAACAGCCTTAAGACCAAAAACTTTCCTAGCGATATTAGGCTGGCTGGTCTATATTTGTACGGTGTACCCATTTTTGTAGATCCACAATGATGTTGTTTTGTGTGTGTATCCTATAGTAGAAGGGAACAGGCAGAAAAATAACAATGATCCATTAGGTCTGTCAAAGATCCTTACTGAAATTTGGTGAAGGTATTGGCTTAGGCCTGGTGCCCTGTGACGAAGTCTCAGTGAAGGCAAAGCATTGGGGCATCAGGTACTAATGTGACTGTCTGCAGTCTCTGTTACTGATTTTTTTTGTGTGTGTGTGTATATCTATTTATCCTTCTGGGTCACCTCTCTGCCCCCAGTACTCCTCGCATCCCATCCGGGATCCGGCTGCCGTCCGTCTTGACTGGGACCACTGGCACCCTGATACCCCTGTGGCTTGCCCCCTGTAGTGGGGCATCAGGGAGCCACCCCTAACTCCCCACCCTCATGGATCCAGTTCATGTGCCAGCTCCTGATGAACACTCTCGGACAGCCATCAAGCCGCGTGAGAGGTGCCACCTTTTTTCTTTTGTTCGCTCCTCCCCTCCCATTGCTGGAGCCATGGGCATTCAATGACACCAGCAGGGGCAGAAGTGCATGTGTCCACATGCCTCTCCCCCAGGCATCTGCCCAGACACCTCCTGATGCTGTCACCCCATGCTCTGACCCCCAGCCTCCGCCAGGGGACAATCAGGCATCAGGAAGTGAAATACCCCCTCCCCGGAGAAGGAGAGCAGTCCAACGGACATTCTATCCTTCTCCTTCCCACCAACCCCGGGTGACCCATGCTCATTCCTGAACACAGGTCACTGGCGCAGTGCAAGGTAAGGTGTTCAGCACCTCAGCCCTCAGTGCCACTAGGCCGGCAATCTCTGTTACTGATTTGTCATGTTATCCTCATGGCTATTTTTAAAAATTATATATAAACAAAGTTAAGCAGCATAGCAGATGTAATGCATTCCTCCATGTGTTGCAAATCTGTTTTCTTTATCTTAGACCTTCCCTTTCAGGTTCGATGCATTCTTTGTTGCCCAGTACATTACACACTAGGGCCAGGATTCATTAAAGAATGCAAAGTGCTGTGCAAAGGTTTGCACGACACCTCATGGTTGCGCTGAACAGCAATCATACTATTCATATTCAGATAGCACCCTGCGCTATCTGACTGTGAATAGCAGCCAGTGGGGACAGCGCTGACTCAGGAAAAGCGATGAGAAACCCAGTAGCACTGCCCCCACAGCAAGCCGGGAAAATGGCCTCACAGCCAATAGTGCTTATGTGCTAAAATGTTATTCACAAAAGTAGCCATGCAAATGAGCCCATGGGGCATGCAAGGTGCTAGTTGCCATTAGCATGCCCATTATGGGCTCATTTGCAAGCATTGGTGTGGCATTGCACACACCCCCAGCAGTCCAAGCCCCATGCAGCTGCATCCCCTAGTGGTCTAGTGGTCTCCCACCCCCCTCTCCATTCCCAGCCACTGAACCAGTGACTGAAAACCCTTTTTCTGTAGTGCAGTGTCCCACCCCCACCCTGAACCATGATCATGGAGCTACAATTAAACCCTCTTTTCTGTAGTGTAGTGTCCCACACCCTGCCCTGATCCCCAATTATCACACAATGATTAAACCCTCTTTTCCATAGTGTAGTGTCCCACCCTCTGCCCCAAACCCCAATCACTGAGTTATAACAAAATCCCCTTTTCTGTAGTGCAGTGTCCCAGCCCCGCGGCCCCGAACTCTGATCGCTGGTCCCGTTAATGACAATGTTAATCCTGGTGGTCCAGTGGTCCTTCCACCCTCCCTGGTCCCCGATTTCTGACACTGTAAATTAGGGTGTTCATAATTTGCATAGTATAGTGGCCCTCCCAATTCTCCAATCACCAGCCCCGTAAAAAGTGACCATAATGCTGGTGGTCCAGTGGTCCCTCCCGCCGCCCTGTACCCCGATCCCCAACTCCATGAAGCAGTGAAATTCTCTGGCAGTCTAGTGGACCCCTCACCCAGCACTGGATAGTTCCACCACCCAGCTCCCTCCCAGCCCAACCTACAGCCCATGACCAGCACAGCCCACTGCTCTCCACCACAGCTGGCCAATGACTGAGCTCTCAAGGACAGCGTACTGCATTCAGCATGGCCCATTGACAGTAATTGACAGTCTCTAGTATCGGTTCCAAACCAGAGCAATAAAAAGCTCTGGGGCTATACATATACTCTATAGACATTCCTGCAGTTGCTCCCCACATGATACATCATTCTTGACACAGCTGCAAAAGATTGTGATGTGCAGCTAGGGCTTTTGGTTTTAAAATGCTGGCTGGGAGGGATGCAGAATCAACCAAATAAATTCTATAAAAAACAAAGCACTGTAAGTTAAAAAATACAACTTTTTATGAAAATACTGTTTGGGCCCTGCCTCACACTGAGGTGGGGCCCATTTGTAGGTGGGCATATCCCTTTAATTGTAGTTTCAGGCAGGCGGGCTAGTGAAATCATGCTGCAGAACAGAGGAGAGAGTGCACACTGTGAGTCTGCACTAGCAGCTGTGGGTCCCTAAACAGGAGCAAGACAAATTGACTCTAACAGACTGGGAAAGGTACAGGTGCATTTTTGAATCATTTATTTGAGAGATGAGATTTTTTGTTGAGTGCAGGTGGTACAGAGGGTGCAGAAGTTCATATTTATCATTAATTTCTTCCCCCTGTAGCAGGAGCAGGGCTGATTAAATTTACCAGACTGGGAAAGGTGTAAGGGGATTTTGAAGGATTTTTTTGACAAATACTTTTTTTGCTGACTGCTAGTGATGCAGCAAGGCACAGAATGTTTTATTTTTTTCTTTTGTGTGTAAGACTGCCACTCTTCAAGTAAGTGAAAAAATAAAATGAATTTCAGTGTCAAACACGTGGGGCTTGATTTTCAATGCCCCGAATATGATGCACGATGCTTGCATCAAACATTAGAAAAACAATGGGTACTGTGCATTATAACTTGAGCCTTTGATCATTTTCATATGCAAGCTGTGGCAAAACTGGAACCCTGTGCACAAGACATGCCCTACATCAAACACAGGGGTGCACCATGGTGGAAGGGGGTTTGTGGTAGAACCCAGCTGCAGCATCCCATATGAAGTTTTTTTCCAGAGAATATATAGATATATTCATGGCAAAAAAAACTCCATTAATGCATCAGTTAGGGTTTATAGCACAGTGACAAAAGCTTGGAAATGTGGTGTTAGGGTTACCACACCTACCACACTGCCACCACCCCCCCACCCTCCACACACCAACAGGCATCGGGGTATGTGTTGGGGTCATCATGCTTAACTGTCACCCCATTCTCCTATACTGCACCACCTCAGCTTGTTTAGACATGGAATGGGGTGAGAGTTAGGCCAACGATCCCAATGCACACCCCGATGCCTGTCGGTGTGTGGAGGGTGGGGGTGGGGCTGGGGTGGTAGGGGTGGTAACCCTAACACCACATTTCCATGCTTTTGTCACTGTGCTAGAAAGCCTAACCGATGCATTAAAGGAATTTGCTTGCCATGAATTTCCCTTCTTTTTGAGAAAGCATAATGTAACTGGTAAATGGTACGTGTTAGTACCCTGTGCTCCCTTTACATTGCCCATTTTTTTGCATAATGGTATGCATATGTGGGAGTGTGGGCCCTGCACTCCCACTCACATGTATGCATGGAGCCATACAGCATCCCTATAGGGCAAGGAACCCTTGTAACAGTAATGTGCCAATGTCTCAGCAACTGTAGCAGCTACAAAAAAAATTCGAGTGTCACTGTCATCATGGCAGCGAGTACTCCATGCAACATGAATTGACGGAATCTGTATCTTAACATTGTTCATGAGATAGAGGTACTGAAACACAGTGAAAAGGCACCCTTGGAACATGTTTCTGCCAATGCCTCCATAACCATAGCAAGTAGGGAAAAAATTTCCACTGCTGGTGTAATTGAAGGGCCATTTGTGAAAGTAAAATTGCATTTGTGAAACTTTCGTGAGACACACATATTTTCCCCATTGACTAGTTTTTTGAATAACTTTTGAATGGTTTAATATTTTTACACCAGATCTTTGAAAGGCACATTGATGACCCAGACTGCATCTTCCCTGAACATTTTGGACTGAACAGACAAATCATGTGGGCTGTGGGCATGAGCAAAGAAACACACAAAAGGTCAGTTTTTTTTTTGTGTTCTTTGGCGTTCTGCAGCTCTGCAACTGTACATCCAGCTGTAACACAACTTGCCAGATCCAGAGATCTATGATATTAAATCATGCATGCAAAATTTCAGGCAAACCCGTCATACGGCAGCAAAGTTATTAAGGTGCAAAATTTGAGGTTTAATATTAAAGTGCTTACTCAACTCTAACTATACTGGAGCTACCACATCAGTATAATATCTATATATATATATATATATATATATGGAGAGAGAGACAGAGAGAGAGAGACAGAGAGAGAGAAATACATTATAGCAGTGCATTTGCACCCCTATAGTTAGGGTTCAGCAGTCAGTTCTATGTTAAACTCAACATTTGGTACTTTAATAACTTTGCAACTATTCAACCGATTCACATGAAAATTTGTATGCGCTATCATATAACAAAGATCTTTTGATGTAGTAAGTTTTGCTCTGGTCAAATGTGTGGGTACAGAGATATGGAGTGTCAAAAAATGTAAAAATCACCATGTTTTGTCAAATTCTTTGTCACGTGACTGCACAGAAACTGTGTGGAACTGTGGTCTGTAATGTTCAAGGTAAACAGGCTTTGGGTAACAGATGGTCCTTTTGAAGATTTGGTGAAAAATATTAATCCATTCAAATGTTATTACATTTTAAAGATTCCCATTACTTTTAATGGGACCAGTTAGATGTTCTGTGCAAAAAGGATCCATTATCACAAATTGGTAACCCTTTGCTGCAAATGGGTAATCCTTTATCACAAATGGGTAATCCTTTATCACAAATAGGAAATCCTTTTTTGTGCGGCCACCATTTTCTCTTACAGTTAGCAAGGGAAAGTAAATGTAATTACTTCAAAAAATGATATCTTAATTTGAGACTGAGACACGTAGCAGTGGCAAGGGCAAACAGAATGCTGGAGTGCATTTCTAGCAGGATCATTTCAAGGAGGGAGGAGGTTATTTTGCCACTGTACAAATCGTTGGTGAGACTGCACTTAGAGTACTGTGTGCCCATACTTAAAGAGGGATGTCAGACTCCTGGAGGGAGTCCAGAGGAGGGCGTCCAAGATGATCCAGGGAGTGGGGGAGAAACCCTATGAGGCAAGACTAAGCTCAACATGTACTCCCTGGAAGATGGAAGGGACAGAGGAGATATGATCGAGTCCTTTAAGTACTTGAAAGACATAAACAAAGCTAGTACTGAGGGTATGTTTAGAATGAAAGGGAAAGGAACCATGAAGGGATATAGCCTGAAACTGGTGGTGGGGGGGAGGTTCAGGAGGGAGCTGAGGAAACATTACTTCATGGAAAGGGTGGTGGCAACTTGGCATGTTCTGCCTGAGGAGGAGATCTTGCTGGATTCTGTGGGGAGTTTTAAAAAGGAATGGGCTAGGTTCATGGGCATGGTACAAGTAGAGAGAGAACTGACCAGGATGGTGAACTCAGGGATGGAAAATTTGGCAGGAGGGATGGAAAGGGAAGGGAGCAGCAGCAGTTGTCTGAACTGTCAGCTGTGTTTTTGAGCAGACGCGATAGACTATGTGGCCTAAATCTGCTGGCATTGTCATATGTTAGCATGTGGCTTACTTATCGGGCCACTCAGTTGGATTCTGCAGTTAACTTGAGACAAATGGCTTTCAATTATTTTTTTTTCACATAATGAATCTTTTTTCGTGACTTGTAATACAAACATTTATTTTCATACCACGAGTCATTAAAAAGGATCCTTTTTCGTGAACGTTAAATCCTTTCCTTGGTGTCTTGTGGCATCCCCACCCTCCGATCACCAACACATTTGTTCCTTGTCCCCCCTTTAGTTTTCTTTTCTCCCTGTTGTCTAGTGGCACTCCCTGCCCTCTGATTTGTGCCCCATCATTACTTTTCTGTTTTTCCTTGGTGTCTAGTTGCACCCACCACCCTCTGATGTATGCCCCCCCTTTAGTTTTATTTGTTCCCTGGTGACTAGTGGTACCCCAATCCCCAATTTATGCTCCCCTCTTTAATTTTCTTTTTCCTTGGTGTCAAGTGACACTTCCCCACCAATTGCTTTCCTTGCCTGTAAGAAAGAAAATGGTCCTCAATGTTTTTTTCCTACAATAAGAAAATGGTCCCTTGTGGATCAGGCACCCTCCACCCCCACCTCCCACTCAGCACCCCCAACCCACACCCTCAGTACACCCCCACATACCCTCACTCACCTGAACTGGTCCCAGGTTCGAGATCCACTCTTCTGATCAAAGACATATCTTGCTGCTGGTACCAGTGAATGTAATATAAGAAACTAAGGTAAATGCAGTTCAATGTATTTCAGTGGGGGGTTTCAACTTTAATGCATAACTCAGCCGTTTTTTCAAATTTTGACACCAGATTTTCAACATGGGCTTTTGGGGACACCACCATATGAACAATATGACTGTCATTATGCAACTCTTGCCTGAAAGGTGATTCTGTGGTCACTAGGTGAAATCACCATTTTGGCAGGATTTGACAGGGTTCCTGACCTTGTTCATGAGGTGGGGTCATAAGAAGGCCATGTTGAAAATTTGGGATTTAAAATGATTAAAAATTGCAAAGTTATGCCCATTTGTTGCAATTTTGCTATGCATGCCTGTAACATTGGAAATGTTAAATATTTTGACCCCAAATTTTCAGCATAGCCTTCTTATTACCCCCCATGTTTGTCACAACTGTCATTTTTCAAATCCTCGCCAAAATGTGTTTTCACACCTGTGGCGTGACATGGCATTGCAGTTGTGTGGAATTACATTTTAGCAGGGATTCAAATATTTTCTGAACTGGGCACATGAGGTGGGGTAATAAGATGGCTATGTTGACAATATGGTGACTATTGTCCTATTAGTGGAAGCACATGGCCCTTCCCCAGCTTCGTAAATATACACATCTATGGAGGGATGGCAGCCCCTGAGCTATCACAAGCACATAAAGCAACAATTGCACTGTCTCAAAAAGTAAGGACATTCTAGGCAAAAATCTGCATTAATATGTCAGTTAAGGTTCTAGTGACAAAAGTTTGGAAATGTGCTGTTAGGTTTTTCAACCCTAACATCCCGCCCCCACTGTGTAGGCAGCAACACACATGGGGGTGTGCCTTGGGTTTGTCATCCTTAATGCTCACCCCATTCTCCTATTCTGTAACCATTTCAGCTTACTTACACATGGAATGGGGTGAGCGTTAGGGCAGACAACCCCAAGGCACCCCCACGCCTGTTGCTGCCTGTACAGCGGGGTGGGGTGTTAGCTGAAACCCTAACACTACATTCAAACTTTTGTCACTGGTAATTCTACTTGATGCATTAACAACATGTGTTTTACTATAGAGATATATATATATATATACACACATATATATATATATATATATATATATATATATAGTATATATATATATATACACAAAACATTTTTGCCAAAAAAGTGCATTAATGCACCACTTAGGTTTCACGTTAATGCCCCAAACTATGGATATGTAGTGTTAAGGTTTCCAACCCTAACTCCCACCCCTACCCCCAAAGCATTGGGTCTCCAGAGTCTTGGTGAAGCAGTAGTGGGGTCTTCCGTGGGGCTGTCAACCCTAATGCTCACCCCTCCCCCAGCCTATAGCCTCCAGTCTGAAGCACAGGATACAGCTCCAAGCCAGTGCCTCACAGTGATGCACTCTTCAAAGGTAGAAAATGTTGTCACATCATATGTTGCCAACACAATTTGTTGTAGCTTTCTTCACACAGGGCCTGAAGAAAGGAGGCCATATGTGATGTTGTTTGCTCAGGAAACGGGGTAGCATTATGGTTCAGAACCCCAAGGAATACCCCACCACTGATTCAACAAGATTCCAGAGACCCAAAATTCTAATGTTTTTTTTCCTTTTGCTTGTTGTGGGGTGGAGGAGCGGAGTTAGTATTGGAAACTGTAATGCCACACTTTCCTACTTTTGTGACCATAACATGAACAATAACTGGTTCATTAACAGTTTTTTGTAAAGAATTTCCTTTCTTTTTGAGATACTGTAGTATAATAGTATCCTCATTCATGCCGGTCCCTTCAGGATCTGCATCAACAGATGTAGATGCATAGGGCCCTTTGGTCCCTGCACCATGGGAAGACTCCATCCACCTACAGAAATGCAGGGCCTGGCACATTCCTGCCTACAACAAGGGAATGCAACCTGCAGGGTTATCCACCCGGGGCTGGGTACCATATAGTGAAGACAACTGTCCTCATTGACTCTTTATGCATTCCGACTTTATACATTCAGTCTTTAAAGATTCACACTTTACACATTCACTCTTCATACATTTACTCACTGTTCTTTCAGATCTAAATAGGCAAAGAGATCTGAAAAAACAGAGTAAATGTGTCAAGAATGAATGTGTAAAAAGTGAATTTGTAAAAAGTGAACAAAGACAGTTGTTTTCACTATATGGTACCTGGTCCCGTGCAAATGATCCTGCAGCTTGCATTCCCTAGCTTGGGGGGGTGCATAAAAGTGGCATCCACTCACCCTCACCCCCATCCATCTGAGTCACTGAGCGCGCCCCTGAACTCAGCTCACCAGCATGAGATCACAAAGCATACCTGCTGGGGTCAAAACTGGCACTACACACAAAGTTTCTTAATGATCTCTCTCTCTCTCTCTCTATATATATATATATATACTGTATAGCAGATAATATTTGCGTCCTGAATATTTTCGCTATATTAGCGCTCAGAGTTTTATAGCGAAAATATTCTGAACGCTAATGTTATCTGATATCTAGAGATCATGGCACCAAACTTTTATTACCACAAACAATCGGCAAAAACAACTGCACATTGATAAGGAAGTGCTTTAATAAATTTCAGCAAGCAATCAAGCAAACAAAAAAAAGAATAATATTAGGAAAAGAAAGGCTATGTCTTCGATTCTTCATTCGGTGCTTCATTCATTCATTCTGAACTGCCTGCTAGGAAAGGGAATTTGTCTACAATTTGAATATTGTGCATTACCTTTTTTCACTGTGTTATTAAACTGAAAGCTTACCTCCAGAAGGCAGTTTGCATGTGTTTCCTGAATCCTGGACTGCCTAAAGCCACAGATGATGTCCTCTTGTCTGGCAGACAGTTGATCATAGCTTTACTGCAGCCAGTGAGCGTGGTGGTCTTTCAGGTTTTGGAGCCCTAGGTCTGCTGCCGTAACATCGCCTCCACCAGCCACTAGACACTCTGACACTATCCCCGCATACCAGCTGGTAAATTGCTTTTTTAGGTAGTCCTTCAGGATCTTGTTTATGGAGATGTCTAATGGCTGGAGTGCATCGGTGTAAGATGCTGGAACATAAACTGGTATGATGCTATTTTTCTCTAATGACTTCAACACTGCATCTGTAGTATGGGCTCTGTATAGGTCGAGGATCAGTAGCGCCTTTTGTTCTTCGGGCAAGGACAGCTTTTGTTTTTGTTTGTTTACATGTGGCACCAGTATGTGATCTATAAACTGTAATGAGGTGTTAACATTCGACCAATGGTTTTCGCTATGGGTAACTTGCCACTCACTGGGGAATGGGTGTCGAGGGTGACATGCTGTACTGCGACCTTTGTAAATTAGCTGGGGTGGCAGCATTTCACCAGCTAGGTTGCAAGCAAGTACTAGTATTATCTGCCTCTTGTCCCCAAGACCTGTGACTGGGACTTGCTTCACACCTGAAACCTCCATGGTCCACTCAGATATTGGGATCATAGACCCCAGTCTCATCCTCGTTCATAACTAGTTGAAAATGGATCAACTCCTGTGCACAGGCAGTTGAAATTCGATTTAAAAATGCTGCCTTCAAGTTATCAAAGTCAGTCGGCATTTTCCTTCCTGCCTTAGTCCCTTTGCGCCTGGTAAAGCCAATCCAGTGCAGATACCCCCAAGCCCACTTGCTGGAAAGATCAAGGTGCCCCCCATTCTCTGACAACAACTGTGGTGAGTTAGACTTTACAATGCCAACTGCAATTGCTTGTATGATGCCCACATTTACTATTGCCCCCTCAGCATGGAGGGATTTAATGATTTTTTTGAGCTGCTTCTCCAGATGCTCCTCCAGGTGGGTGGATCACCCCGTAGTTTACGAGGGAGGAGAGAAGACATAGCTGTGGGGTCTGGGGTCTTCTTTAGCTCTGCCATGTACTGATATTTAAAACTGTGGACCATACTCTCATTAATCTTGTTACCAGTGCTATGCATGTAGTGGTGAACTGCAGACATCACCCCCTGCTCTGCCACATACTTCCCAATAAAAAAGCGAGTGTCCGGGGTATAGTTCATATAAGAAGAGGGTCTGCTACACTTTGATGGAGATGGGGAAGCAGCTGTGAGCTCTTTGGCTACTGATGTAGCAACAACCTGTTCAACCCCAGAGCTCTCAGCGAGATCAGCTCCACACACAGTGCTTGAATCAATCGGATATTTGCGCTTTGCAGTCTGCGGTGAGTTGATCCATTTAAGGAGTGACATGATGAGACTCATGTGGAGAACTATGAGGTGTTTCTGTGCTTTTTTAACTTTGCTGAGAGGACTGTTATCAATTAGTAATTAAGGAGAACCGGAGCAAGAGCACCTGCTTGATTACCCACTCTATACAGGCACTTGAAACTCGCTTTTGCATTCTGAACAGTAATTTCCAGTAACTGCAGCATGAATACTATCGGGCGTGAATAAGTGCGGTACTGGAGAATCCACAAAATATATTGGGCATGAAATCAAACTGCTATACAGTATTTTTTTATTTTGATCCCAAATTTTCAAGACAGTCTTTTTATGACTGTCCTTATAAACATGACATGTAGCATTTATAATTCACTGGCTGAAATGCCATTTTAGACCAGAAGTGCAAAATTACATCTCTTACAGAATTAAAAAAATGACACCTGTCATGCTTATGAGGTAGTGTGGAAAAATGTCTATGTTGAAAGTTTGGAGTCATAGTATTGAAAATTAACAAAGTTATGCATGAAGGTTGAAATATGGCAACATTCACTCATAACCTTGGTATGTAACTGTATTTGTACACCAAGCTATCAACATAACCTTCTAATTACCCCACCTCATGAGCCCAGTACTGTAGGTAAACATTTTTAAATCCCTACTGAAACATCATTTGGCACCACCTAAATGTCATTTCACATCACAGGTGTGAAAACACATTTTGGTCAGGATTTGAAAAATGACAGCTATCACATTCATGAGGTGGTGTAAAAAAATAGCTATGCTGAAAATTTGGGGCAAAAATATTTAAAATTACCAAAGTTATGAGCGAGCATAGAAAAATTTCAACATACGCTCACAACTGTGTCATTTTCACAGATTATGACCCCAAATTTTCAACATAGTATTCTTATGACCTCACCTCATGAACACAGATAGTGACATTTTTTCAAATCTTACCAAAAGGTAATTTTTCAACGTGACCACAAAATCCTATTTTGGGCCAGATTTGCATAATTCTGCCATCATTGGTCATGAGGTGAGGTCCTGAAAAGGCCATGTTGAAAACTGGGGGTGAAAATATGCAAAAATGTCAAAGTTATGCATCACAGTTCAAAACCCCATTCACATACATTAAATTGCCCTTACCTTAGTTTTGCATATCACAGTTGCTTGTACCAGCAGCAAGACATGTCTTCTGTTAAAGAGTGGATCTTCACAATGGGACATGTTCAAGTGAGTGAGGGTGTGTGAGCAGTGTGGGGTGTTGGGTGTTGAGTGAGAGGTCGGGGTGGGGGGGTCAGATTGTGCGGGACCATTTTCTTTTTTGTGGGTAACAAAACAATCAACAGGGGATGGTGGTTTTCATCTTTTCTTATTTTTAGCTTATGTTATTTATGTTTTGGTTATGAGAGAGCCTTGCTTTGTTTCAGAAAGTAGAGATAAATTAAAAAAAAATAATTGCCAAGCAGCTTTGTATGACTGATGATTATCACACTTTATTTAAAACACGGCTGCAAGATTCTTAATTTCATATAGCTCAGTATACTGCATGCTGACTCTGCTGCCAAGCAACACTGTTTGCTTTCTTTCTATTTTTTGCCACATATAAGGGATCAATACAGACCACAATGTTTGTAAGACATATTCAAATATGATAGTATGTTGGTAAAACCAAATCTGAATGCCTTGCTATTTGTCTGAGCAAGCAAAGCAGAATATACTGATCAGTTGAGTGAGAACCATGCAGCTCTACTGTTTGAGTAACTGGATGGAAATTGAAATGCTAAGCAGCCAGGCTGTCAACATGGGATGGTACTATAGTGCTACTAGAATGCCCTAGGTGATAACCATCGAGACCCTTAACTTTTTCAAATCTCACTGCTGAATCTGATAGCTAGCTACAGTGTTACTTTTGATTTACAAAAAAGCAAAAATTAGCAGTGTTAAAAAAAAAATGAACCCCACAGCAGTCATCGGTCATACAAAGTTGCTCAGTAATACATTTTTTCTTATTTCATTTTATTTTCCAAAAGAAAGCAATGGTCTCTCACAAATATGAATTCCATGAGCTGAAAATAAGAAAATTTTGCTGGGAAAACTAGGGAGGAGTTTCAAGAAATACTCTGCTATCAGCTACACTGACTCTACACACAGCTGTCATTGATGCCACTCCTTGAATGATATCAATGGTAGCTGGCTCCAAAATGAGCCTGAAAAAATGGAGTGGCTCTTTGGTTCAGCCTCAGTAAAGTAAACATGCCAGAGTGTGTTATAAGGATAATAAAGAACCCAGACACACAAGAAAACAAGCACATCAAAGAAAATGCCACCTATAAAGGTTTATAAAAAAAACACTCGACCAACAGATTGCTCTAACTCTTAACAACATTTCACAACTCTAACTTGGCAATGATAGTGAATTAATGACACTGCTGACAGCTAAGAGCATTGTATTACATTCCTGACTGCATCGGATCATGAAGGAAAAAGTATGCCTGCAAGAAAAACAAATGTCCCTCTATAGTATCCTCTCTCAAAGATGTCTAATACAATAAATGTGAATCTAATGCACTGTTGCTGAGTTTGGCAACTGAATACGGCATAGCAGCAACATGACAGGTTACATCTGTCAAACCTCATGACACATAGTTAAACTGAGTGGAGTTGTAACACTACAGCATGAACCAGGGCTGTGACATTATCACATGATCAACTGAAATAGGGCTGCACTTCTCACTGCTTCACTGGCTCCCGATCAACCACTGAAGTAACTAAGAGAAAAATTCAAATAGAAAGACATGCACAACAAGTAGATAGATATATAGATAAATAGCTAGAGAGACTGAGAGAGAGAGAGAGAGAGAGACAGAGAGAGACAGAGACAGAGACAGACAGAGAGAGCAGGAGATTGTCAGCTCACTGCTTCAGCTGCAGTCAGTAGCACAACTTCCAGCTGTGGCATCAGCATTCAAGAATGTCCTGCTGTCTTCATACTGAGAATGTGGGTGAACGGCTCCTCTTCTAAGTGCTGGGCACCCTGGATTTTGGGGTGCCCAGAAAGGTATTTCTAGCCATTTTTCTTGTTTTCTAAACAGACTCTATCGAAACATGTTCCAGTAAGCTAGGTTCTGGTATTTGTTTTTTTTTAATAACAGCATTTTTTATGTATTTTCGATGTGTTTTAGTTCAAGGGCAAAAAAGCAAGATGGCAGCTCTCACAGCACCAAGAACATTTTTGACTCTGTGAGACAGAAGTGGTGAGAAACCGGGGAGATCACATGATGCAGAGCACTAGGTAGCTGCCTTTCCCTAGAGCTCTGACCGCCCGACCTTCTTGTAACATTTTAAAAGTGTTTTTTCAATTCTTTGTATAGCTCCACTACTTAGTCGGACTTCAGAGAGAAGAGATACTGTACGCTGGTTTGCCATGTCTGATGGAAGTTGAAATGAAGAAGGCTTTATCCAAGCACACCCCACCTGCTTCCCCAGAGAAGGCCTCAAAAAATTCCAAGGCCTCGGCTGTTCAACAGGCCCAGTCCTTGACTGCAGGTGCTGCCGACACGGAGCCGCTCACCTTAGCCAGATTCCTGGAGGAATTTCAACCTTTTAAGGTTGAAATGAAAGAATTAGCAGGGGAAATCAAAAGCCTAACGCATGCCCTGGAAGATATATCGCAATGAACGTCTGACAATGAGACCCGTATTCGGTCTCTGGAAGGAACGAAAGGTTGGAACCAGATTTAGTAGCCATGAGGCAACGAATTGCCAAACTCGGAGTTAAGATTGAAGACTTAGAGGGTCATAGCTGCCACAATAATGCGGTTATTATTGGCCTGCCAGAGAAAGAGAAAGGGGGCGACCCCATTAAGTTCGCACAGAAGTTTGTAGAAAAGATAGCGGGCCCCTCACCATTTGGGCATGTTTACACAATAGAGAGAGCCCACCAGGCCTTGAGAGCCTTAACCCCTCAGGGAGCCCCCCCCCCGGGTACCTTCATTCTCTGTTTCTTAAATTACTAGGAGCACCAGTATTTCCTCCTGAAAGTTAAGGACATTAAGGAGTTGCAGTGGGAAGGGGCAAAATTGTGAGTTGTTCAAAATCTGCCACTATCGGTACGGCAAAAAAGAATATCTTACCACCCGATTGTCAAGAAGTTAATTGCTGCGGGTATCAAGTTTAAAATGGGTTACCCTGCTAGATTTCAAGTGTTGGTGGCAGGATCCTGGTGTGGCTATGAGAACTCCGAAGCAGCGTTGGATGCTCTCAAAGTGGCACTCCAGGACCTATTTAAAAATCCCTGAAGCTGTTAAACAGGCGACTTTTAATGTGTGTCAGTGCGGTTAAATTAAGCCTGTTTCAGCGTGGGGTTTAAATGCGCTTTTTAAAAAGGGGTTTTGTGAAGAGACTAGCATTTTACAGAAAATAGATGGGATGCTCAGACGTTTTTATTTTCTGCCTACTTTTCGGGCCCCTTCTTTGTTATGGTCACTGCTCTCCGATTGCTACCTGTCATCTAGGTGATGGACGCAAAGGGGTCTTGTATAAGTCTGTTCCTGCTTCTCAAACTTGAAGCTGTGCTGGCTCTAGGAATTTTTAGAAGTCTGGCTGTGGATCCTGGATAAAACGGTCCCTGAGTTTTAAGATTCCTGTTTGCTGCTGTTGGTAGCTATCGCGTTATACTACCACTAGAGGGAGCCAGAGACTGTTCATTACTGGTTTATGAACGCTTCAGCATAATCTCAGCCAGCTCAGTGATGTTAGTGACTGAGTAGGCAGTACGAGGAAAATTTTCAGGCCATATTTCTATTCACTAAGTGGGGTGACTCAGAATTCTTACTAAGGAGTGTTGCATAATTTCTGATGCCTGTTTTGGGGGGATTGGTTTACTCTGAAGTATTTAAAGGAATTGGTTATGTACTGCTAATGTTGGGTTTAAAATTTCAGATAAGTTGACGATGGGGTAAAGTACAAATATTAGTCTTGGTAAGCCTGTGGAAGAGGGCTTAAATAGTGGCCTTGTAATGACTACTTCTTTGTTGCTTTTATTAATCCTTTACATTGTTCACAATTCCTAGCTAGTTGTTATTTCATGTAGAATACCTTTTCTCTTTTAGATGGTTCAAGAATAACAAAGTCTATTATTCTGTATGATACATTACACTATATATATGGTTTGCGGAGGTTGGGCAGAAGGGGAGGAGGTGGTAATATCGGGTGGACTGCAGTCATGGTCATTGGTAGATCGGGAAGGATATGGGTGGAAGGGAGAAAGGGTTTTGGGGTATTTCATTGTTTTGGTATGGGGAGGTTTGGGTTTAAGGATTACTGGAATAAGAAGGGGGTGGATGGGAGTGTGGGATGTGCAGCACACATAAGGCTCGGGAAAAGAAAGGTGGGTCTGGTTACAAGGATGTAAGTTATTTTAGAGGTAAGAGACGGTTAAATAATGGCTAGGGATATTAAATTTGTTAGCTGGAATGTTAAAGGAACTCATCATAAGTCGAAGCAATACAAGATTCTAAAGCATTTAGACTATGTGAAAGCGGATATAATGTTTATTCAAGAGACACATTTACTTAATAATGAGATTAATCACTTGAGGAGGTTACAGGTTGGTCAGGTGTTTGCCTCAGAAGGCAACACTCAGAGCAGAGGAGTGCTGGTGATGATTCGTAGGTCAGTTCCATTCAAACCAGTTCAAATACTCCAAGATACTTTAAGGAGATACATTTTTATAAAGGGGCAACGTGCACACTCTGGAGATTGTGTTGGGGTTGATTTATGGCCCTAATGTTGACACCCCAGGATTTTTTGTGCAGATTATGGAAGTACTCACACCATTTCTCAATTTGCCCATCATTATAGGAGGGGATTTAAATTTGGTACTGGATCCGTCTGCAGATAGGTCTGGGTCTACTAGGAAGGGACTATCTCCTGCCCAAAGAGCAGTGAGAGAATTGTTGGATCAAATAGGCCTTTGTGATGTGTGGAGCATCCTCCACCCGAATGGCCGGGAATTCACTTTCACCTCTCAGGTGCATGGTACCAGGTCCAGGATCGATTATGTCTTGCTTTCGAACACTCTCATATCAGGTGTACTGGATGCGAGTATAGTTCCTGGGTCACCTTCTGATCATTCTTTAGTTACATGTTTGATTTCCTTTCCTTCTCTTCCTAAATTAGGGGGCAGATGGAAAATTAATAATCAGTTGTTAAAAGATCCGAAGGTGGTTGAGTTTATTTCTTCCCAGATAATGGAATTTATCTCCCTCAATCATAACTCCACCAGCCAACCTGATATGGAGTGGGGTGCACTCAAGGCTTATTTACGAGGCACCCTTATAGGGCTGGCCTCCCGGAGAAAGCAAGAGAGACAGAAATGGATTGCCAAATTACTTGCTCAGATTCGAGAGAAGGAGATTGGGCTCTCTTCTTCCTCATCAGAGGAGTATAGGCAGGAGTTAACTCAGTTGCGGGAATCATACCTTAATATGTTAGGCGAACAGGCTGAGTGGGCAATCATTAAAACAGGGGCTGTGTATTCCGATCAAGGGGAGAAAGCTGGCTGCATGTTGGTTAAGCATGTAAAGCAACTGAATATCACCAGACTAGTGGTGGCTATCCGCTCATTGGAGGATGGATCCATTAAAACATCTCCTAAGGATATTGTGGGGGAATTTAGAAATTATTTTGAAGAGCTATATGGAGCCATGAGTGATCCACCATCAGAGGAGAAGATGCGGTGCTATTTAGGAGCATTGAATTTGCCTTTCCTGATGGTGTTTCACCAGACTAGGCTGATTGTGCCAATTACAGAGGGTGAAATACACCAGGTGATTAAGTTCCTCCCTTCCGATAAAACACCAGGCCCAGATGGATTCTCTGCTAATTTTTACAAAGTTTTTTCTAAAGAGCTAGTCCCTTCATTGTTGAGATTGTTTCAATGTACTTTAAGTAGGTCTGCTACAGATGTCTCATTGTTTGAGGACCTAATTGTACTCTTGCCCAAACCAGATAAACCCCTTGACTCTGTGTCTAGTTATAGACCCATTTCGCTTCTCAATCATGATATTAAAATTCTTACGAAATTATTGGCAGATCGGGTCAGTGAAGTTCTTCCCGAATTAATTGGGGTTGAACAGGTGGGATTTATGAGGGGGAAGTCTTCAGTGGACCATTTGCGGACTCTGGGGGCACATGTCTTCTCAGCCTCCAGGGAGGCTGATCATACTATGGCATTGGTCTCACTGGACGCCGAGAAGGCCTTTGATAGGGTTCACTGGAAATATCTTTTTATGGTGATGGAATCATTTGGTTTCCTCCAGGAATTCCACTCTTGGGTTGGTTCTATTTATAAGTTTCCCTCTGCAAGAATTGCCTGCAACGGTATAATCTCAGATCCCTTTAAATTGTTTGTGGGCACCAGACAAGGTTGTCCACTGTCCCTGCTCCTTTTTAATTTATATCTAGAACCCCTTATCAGGTGGATTATGCAAGCACATGAGGTTCAGGGTATTCAGGTGTGGAGGCATACCACTAAATTACTAGCGTATGCTGCTGACTTACTGCTTCAGATTTCCTATCCGTTCTCCTCTATTTCTGCCCTATTAGATATTATCCAGGGATTCAGTGATGTCACCAATTATAAGCTCAATATTGGGAAAACTGTGGTATTTACCTTGAATCACAAAACTTTTAAACATGAGATCACCCTTCGGGTTAGCTTGGAGTGCAGATGCAATAAAATATTTAGGCTCACTCTAACGAGATCCCCTGTTCGTATGTTTCAGATAAACCTAGATTCCTTATTGCATGGGATTGAGGCTGATCTCAAAGATGGGCCTTGCTTCCATTATCAATGTGGGGAAAAGTCAATTTAGTTAAAATGAACATATTTCCCCGCTTGTTCTACCCTATAGGTATGTTAAATGCTTGGCTTCCTTTAAAATGGCTTAGGAAAGTCCATGGTATAATTGCTGGATTCATTTGGAATTATAAGAAACCCAGACTGGCTTACCATAAATTAGTTGCTCCCAAACTGATTGGGGGCCTGAGACTCCCTCATATAGGGCTGTATTACTGGGCCAGTCATGCCAACAAATATCTTAGGTGGTTAACACCGATTGATTCCCAGGAACATAGTAATTATGTCCCTTTGGTTAAAGGTAGAGATATCTTGTGTACTAGAGCTAGGATTAGCACCTAGGCCCTGATGTATTGTACTCCAAACTCTCTGCCCATGTCTCTTCAGAATTCCCCATTGAGATATCCATCTGAGCTCATTCGCAGCTATGCACCTTTTAAAATACAGTCATAATAAGGATCCATCACAGCCATTAAAAGGTAATCTCAACTTTCAATTGGATGGTAGACCCATTTGGGGTAGTTGGCTTCCACAGTTAGGGAGGGCCTGGTTAGGGATTTAATATCGCAGAAGGGGCGATGGTTAACATCAGCTGATATTTTGAATAAATTTCAAATTCCACATGCTGATGTATTTAAAGTGTTTCAACTTCGGCATTTGTTGGTTAAAAAATGGGCACAATTTCTCTTATTGCTTCTGTTCCAGATTTTTGTTGTGAGATAGGGCCATTAGCAGGAAAGGCTCATGCTGTTTCCGTATATATAGGGCCTTTAGCTGGGTACATTCCTAAATCTTGCACTGGTGAATTACTGGTCTTCATATTTTCTGGATTATGAACTGGACTGGGCATGTATCTGGAGTACATGCCATAAATTCCTGTCGCAAGACAGGCTTAGATTAATGCAATTCAAATTATTGCACAATATCTACTACTCCCCCTTAAAGCTGGCTAAGTTAGGTATGGTGTCCTCCTCTATTTGCTACAGATGCCAGCAGGGTAGTGGGGACCTGCTCCACATTTTTTGGAATTGTCCCAAAGTGGCTCCACTCTGGTCCAGGATTAGGCAAAACTTGGATCCTCTGTTGGGGCTGGAGGATCTGTTTACAGCAGAGATATGTGTGTTAGGGGATGTCTCTATTATTTTGGCACGAAATAGGAAATACCATATTTGCCTGATATCCACCTCTGTTAAAAAAGTGATATTAAGGCACTGGAAAGATACTTCAGAAATTACTTATGGCGAGTGGTTACAAGAGTTACTTGCTAATCTTAGAACCAAAAGGGTTATTGCTAGTCTTCAGAATAAGTTACCTAGGTTTAACCGGATCTGGGGTCCTTTATATACGCTGTATTCGTTACCAGTTAAGGAGTGAATATCTCAAGTGTTATTTTATAGGACGAGAATATGCGTGCTGTGTGGGATTTTTGGGGGGAAGAGGGTGGGGGGGCGAGGGGGGACTTGGGGGGATGAATACATCCGGAGTTATGTCATCTTTAAGTTCTGATGTAGCTTTTGCTTTGTATCTTACTTGATGGATGTATTCTTATTGTTTAAAACTTTAATAAAATTTGAATGGAAAAAAAAAGAAGTGGTGAGAAACCAAAAATGCTCTTGCAACACAGAATGTTTGGTGTCCTATCAGAAAGTTATCCCCAAAACCTTACTGGGTATGCTCAGAACAGGAAAAACACTTTAAACCCTTATAACTCTGGAATTGTTTAATGTTTTTTCAAGAAGCCTTCCAAATGCACTACCTTGGCACAGCATGCTTCTACCTTGAAAGTTTTGGGGAAAAAATCAGTTCCATGTAGGCTGTTCATGAGATCAAACCCAAAACCCATGTTAAGTACAGCAAAAAAAAAAAAAGATGTCTACAGGAAAATTACATATGCGGATCTCAGAAACCACCCAAGTTGCCATCACGAAACCTTTCAGATATTTAGACCATACCTGGTAGATAACACATGCAAAATTTCAGCTAATTTCATTAAATGCTGCCAATGGTGCTAAGATGCAAATATAGGAGTTTAACATTGAACACCCTATGCAACCTTAACCGTAGGGGCACTATTGCATCCCTATAATATACTGTGTGAATATTAACAATATACATTTTTATAGTATAAAATCAGCATCTGTTAAAAATAATAGCATAGTAGATGTACTTACTCAGTTTTATATGTATTCCTTGGTGAATTCAGTCAGCATCTTGGGGAAAAGGTTCAACAATAATGTAACAGTTCAAAAAGCATACAAACTAAAAGCTGCAACACAATAGAACAGGCAGCAACAGGAATAAACTTTGTACAAACGAGTCTCATCAGTTTCTAATCAGATGACGAATCAGAGTCCTTGATTACCAGTGATTGCTTTTTGAAATGGAGAGACTTAATAGTGACACTATGCTTGTGCTGTCAGTTGCTGTTGTACCATCGATCTGACATCACATCGATGGTACGATAACTACATGACATCAGAACAATGGTACAACAAGTTTTCGACTGTTGCTGAATTACATTAACAAAAGATGCTGATCATATACTACAAAGTCACACAATATTAATGAATCAGAGGCAGGCAGACAAAACATAAATAAAAAAAATGAAAGGAAGTATGTCCAGCACAGGACAAAGTCTCTAATTTGTTCCACAGGTAAGCTCCCTTTGATTTGATCATTGAGACACTTATGTTTGCATGCAGATGTCCCTTTGAAATGACGAGTTAGATTAAAGGTTGTACAAGTATCGCTTTTTCTGATCTTCCATGATCCAGTGGCCCAGACATTCAAACTGTGCCCAAAAAGTGCGCAATAGCAGGAGCAAGTGCAAGTCCATTGCGCCCATGTGCAAGAGGCATGATATTCAAAAAGTGAGCCGGCCAAACTGCGCCTACAGCCAACGACTGAATATCACACCACCTGTGCCATAGCGCAACTAGGGAGGGGAAGCTGAGTAGATCTGATGCGCCATAGCGCAACAAGTGATGTGCAGCTGAGCAGTCCAGAGGCACCATAGCACAACCGGGGATGCCACCCAGCAGCAGGGCAATGCAACTGCATGACCAGGGAGGTAGGGGCCCACCACCCATGCCACAGATGGGCACAGGAACACACAGCAGAACAGACATCGTCCCCCCACACCCCATGCACTGCACAACTGGAGGATGGCTGGAATAACCACCGGCCCATGGAGACAAGCAAACAACCCACAGCTGGGCCATGGTGCCCCATCACACCCCCAGCAAGCTGTGACTGGCACACAAGGAGGGCTGACCACCCCATGCCACACCATCCCCCCAATGCAGAGCACACCCTGCACCATGACCCCTAGACACCCTGCCCAGGAGCGGCAACCACCACTGCAGGAAACCCCATGCATGCCACCACCCCCACTGTGACACTGCAACCCTGTGCACCACAGAACCATGCAAGGCAGCCCCACCACGAGCACACAACAGTGGGTGGCAGCACACAGTGATGCAACAACAGCATACACAGTGCCACCATGCACAGTCCCCCCGAGGTACTGCTGAGAGACCAACCATGCATCGGCACATGAGGTACCCCACGTGGGACAGGGCTTGCCCTGGACACCACCACCAGTGGTACAGCACCCTGCACAGTATCCCAATGACACAGCCTGACCCAGCACTGGCCACAACAGCCAGCACAGACACCCATAGGGGTGTGTGGAAGCTTGCACCACACCGGATGCCACACAGTGCATGGACAGACACCCACCCATACCCAAGTGTACAACAACACAGGGACGCAGTGGTGGGGCAACAAAGCCCCCGGCGTGGGCCCATGTAAACTGTGTACACACAACCTGCAGTCCTCCATGGCACTGGAGTGCCAGCCACCTTGCGCAAGCACTGTGGACCTGTACGCCACCGGCATTTTCCCGGAGCACAAGTCACAGACAGTGGTGCACATCCCCTGCAACACACACAAGGCACAGCATGGAGGTGGGACAACAACTGTGGAGGCCACAGTGTCACCCAAGGCAGACATGCACCACATCAGTGACAGGAGGCAACCCAGCAGTGTGACAGGTACAGTGGCTGCCCTGCATGGACTGCCACCACTGACATGCCAGCGGACCATGCAGGTCACACACATGTATGGGTGTCAGCTGCATAGGCCATGGACGGACAGATAGGGGCACCATGGACACAGAGCATGTACCATGGACCACTGCACACAGTCATCCAGTGCACAGGGCACAACACACACACCACAGACACTGACTGATAGCTACCCCCACACCATAGTCACCTCCACATGGACACACACACATAACCATGACTGAACCACCCCTGACACCATGCATACCACTGCAGCTGAGCACCTTATAGCCCGCTGCAAATCAGAGACCACCACAGTATTCATATCAAAATAACTGTATTGAAACAACATATAAAAATTAACTATTTACAAAATATATACAAGGTGGGGGGGAGGGCCACAAACAAGGTGGGGGTGGGTAAGAGGTAGGGGTGGACAAATGGGACAGGAAAGGAGGGGTGTGAGGGTGGGTCCAGTGGGGTAGGGGATATCAGGGGCAGAGGGACTTCTATCGGGAGCGCCACTCCCTGCTCTGGCTCCGCCGCTGTCTGTGCCTCTGCAGGACCCCGGTCTCATCGATCCTGTGGAGGATGTCAAGTGACGCCCTTGCCACCTGCAGGATCTCCCGAAGTGCCTCCCTTAATGTCTCAGAACTGGCGTGTACCTAGGACAAGGGAGCACAGTCAATAGGTGTGAATGCACAGCTCCATAAAGCCCGCCCACTGTGCATGGCATATGGCCATGGGACATACCTCTGTGATGGTGTGTGACCACCCACAGTGATCACATCCTCATGCCCTGCCCACCCAGGTGCATACAGTCATGCGGAACACTGCACACACCCACTGGCCATGTCATGCACAGCACCACCATGGCTGTTTAGTGACATGGCTATGTGTGCAAAGGCAGTGGCACAGCCATGTACCCAGTGCACGATGGACCACCAGCGACGCACTCCCCAGACATGCATTGCCACTGGACAGTGTTGACTGTAACAAGTTGCGCCGCATGGTGGTGTCGATGGATGGTGGCCATGCCCTGATGCCCACCCTGTTACACAGCATGCAATAGTAATCATGGAGGTATGGCACTCACCATCATCGGGCCGGTCCCTTGGATGCTGTGGACCCTCACCCCACCTGGCTTCCCTCTCTTCTTCATTTTGCCGCAGCTAATGGGCCAGGTGCCATTCCTCCAGGCCTGTGGTGCAAACATGGAGAAAGGAACATCAGTACAATCCCGTAGCAAAGCCCCCTGCCACCAGGTATGTGCCTGCCTACCCAGCCAGACCTATCCACCCACACCTGATAACACCACCACAGCCAACCCCGGATGGTCTCTCCCCATATGCTGGACACATACAACTGTGATACCCATATGCAAGATAAAAGTGTGTTGACGTAACACCTACCTGGCCGTGGCACTGTGCCCCTCCTGGCATGTGCCCGCAGGTGGGCTAGCAGCTCCAGCTCCCTCTGCCGCAGGTCCCCATACCTGGTGGCACTGCTCTGTGCTTCTCCCCATCCAGTGGCCTCCTAGTGAGTGGCCACCTCCTCCCACACCTGGCTCCTGGACCTGTCCAGGGGTGCCTCCCCAAACAGGGGCCCATGGTGTGGCTCCACTATGGCCACTAGGTTGGCCAGCTCTATCTGAGACCACTGAGCAGCCCTCCTGCGTGCCATGCTCTCTGCTCGATCTGCAAATATGGCACTCTGCAGCTCGGTTCCCCACGTGCAGATGCTGCACGGTACAGCGCTGCCATTCCCTATCACACTGTCACCGAAGAGCACGATAGTGGTGCACCCATGCCTGATGCATGGCACCTAGGGGGCAAAGGTTGGGCACAGGGTCAAGGATCTCTGGCGCACGGACACACACAGCGCCATTGGAACTCAATGTGTGTAGTGCGATTGGCTGCCTGTGTGCTACCGCCAGTAGCGGCCTACTGCGCTGTTGCCCCAGTGCGCCTATGATGGCCCAGTGCCACAGCACCATGTAGGTGACCATCGCTATAGCGCCACTGGCACAATGGTGGCTGTACCCTGCATTGCTTCCCGCACACAGCACATCAGTAGCACAGCAGACGCCTGCGTCAGCAACCCGGGCATGCGCAGTGAGGTGTGTACTACGCATGTCACAGAACTGCGCCATTGGCTCAGCACGTTCAACACAATTGCACAAAGTGCAACAGTACGATATCCAGCCATCATATGCAAATCATCTAATCAGCCATTCAATGGCACAGCACTGCAATTTACATCCACTTAAAGTTGCGCCTCGCCTCATTTGCATGGGTTGTGCTATAAAAGTGCGACATTGGGTTGCACTGGTCATAGTCAGTTACTGCAGTCTATTGGTGAGTTGCATGCTGTTTGGGAGTGTGAACTGTGGATTTAGGGACATGCTTGGGACTGCACAGTCACAGGTAACAACTGCTATTCTTACTGGCTAAACAATGACCGAGCAAGTTGGAGAGGAGGAACACAGTGGTGGAAGGAGGAGGGCCTAATTTTACCAAGGCCAAGACCAAAGCCCTGTTTAACGCCTACCTGGATCAGGAGCCGCTTCTCAGCGGACAGCAGGGAACATTTCAAGCCTGTGCTGCTGCATGGGAGGAGGTGGCACATGCTGTGAACCTGCATGGCAGCCACCAGCGCTCCATGCAGGAGTGCAAGAAAAAGATGGGCACGGACAGGAGGAGGATAAAGGAGAAGGTGGCTGCCATCAGGGCAGCATGAGCTGCAACAGGTGGGGGACAGCCGGAGGTGGTACACCTGACCCCACAGAAGGAGAGGATTGCTGGAAGCATGCAGCATAGTGCCATTGAGGGTGTTCTGGGTGGTGGCTTCCAGACGGGTGGTGGCCCATCACTGCATGGTAAGTCATGGTCTGTCTATGGGGGGCAGGGTAGGTCACATGCTGTAATGCGACTTTGCTTTCCCTTACAGATCCTGAGCATCTGCATGGGTCAGCGGTGGTGGGCATGTCCACTGAGGACAGTCAGCTGGAGGTGGAGGAGGGACCATCCACCTAAACAGGTATACGTGGCTCAGTGTGACAGTGGGGCCGCCTGGCTGTCCACACTGATGTTGTTGTAACAGGTGCAGAGGAAGCCCTGCTTGTGTCCCAGCATGCCTGCATCCACAGATGCCAGCATGCTGTGACTGGGGCCGGTGCCGAGTCCGTCACCGATGATGATGTCGCTAACGGCATGGGCAGTGACACATGTGTGCCATGGAATGGCCACACAGCAGGACACATTGCGGCCATGGCTGTGGGTGGTGCTGCCATGGTGGCCTGCGTGTCAGCACAGTCCCAGCCTGTGCCTGTCAGCACCAGTGGGCAGCACTGGTGTTTGTTCAGGACAGTGGGACTGTTCCGGCCACTGCAGCGGCACCACTGAGCCCTGGTGAGTGGCAGCCAGAGGGGCAGCATCAGCAGTCGGACAATGGGCTTGAGGGTGCAGGATCCAGCGGCAGCGTCTGTGCACCACCTGTGGACATGCCCAGACCTGGTCCTGGTGCGCAGCGCTCACTCTCAAGGGGTGCTGAGCATCAGGGCCGCACACACCCTGAGGGACAGGATGCCGAGGAGGCAGATGACCTCTTGGAGGAGCACATCTGCCTACTGCAAGCATCAGTCCAGCAGCAGATGTGGCTTGCGACATCGGTGGATGCACTCGCGTCGGCTCTGGGAGCCGGCAGATGGCGTCGGCAGCAGGGACACCGCTCTGATCCTGGCAGGGATGGACCGGTTCGCGGAGGATGTGACCGCTGCCATTGACAGGCATGCACAGGCATTCACTGCTGTCGCTAGCCACAATGGGCACACAGTCATGTGCCCATGCATCCTGAGCACCACGCAGTACACTGTCCACCCCCATTCCCAGCATCGGTGCGACACCTTCCCTGTCGACACGGGTTCAGACTGTGATGCAGGCATGCCTGGCGCAGGCATGTTCAGTGTGCTGCAGACCCCTGTGTGAGCACGGTCATGTTCACGCAGTGGAACCCCTGGGAGACCATCGGTGCCACCCCATGAGGCCAGTGGTCAGCCTGTCAGTGCTGGCAGGTCTTGGCAGGGCCGCCCATGCATCCGTGGTGGCCAGGGCACTGTGTTGCGTGACTGACCTGTCTCCCAATGTGGCTACTGTCTGGTGCTGTCCTGTGTGCATTGTGTCTTTCAGTGGGAAGTGCACGGGTGGGTACCCGGCCCTGCACGCGGACACACAGTCCATCTGCACACTCTCCCGGCTGCTGTCCGCAGTTACGTGTGCATGATGATACCTGCATTGTGCTGTACACCAATGTGCAATGGTGCTCAACATCTGACACACGCACATGGACAGGCAGTGGACTGTGGTCTGTGGACATGTGTGTGGCTGGGGTGGTGTTCTGGGTCGGTGTGCCTCCTGCCCTTTGTGCAAGTTTGGTGCATTGTGTGTGTGTGCACGTGTGTATGTCCATCTGCGTGGCATGTTTGTCCTCACCCATCCCTGGTTGTGTGTGTGGTTCCATGCCCTGCCACTTCCCTTGATGGCATACACCCCTGGTGTGTGTCCATGCATGTCTGTGGGTTGTGCCTTAGCCACTGTTGGCTGCACATGGCCTCATGACTTACCTGGGTTGGCTGAAGTGCTCCTCTGTGATGGTGTCCCGGTGCAGCTGTGCCAGCCAGAGCAGTCAGGGGTCCCGTCAGCCAAGGGGGGGCTGCCCATCACCATCATCACCAGCGTTCTCATCGTCCCCATTGCTGTCCCCCTCTTCAACCGGTATGGCTATCCCACATTCGTTGGCCATGTTGTGCAGGATACAACAGGCCAGGAATAGCCCACAGGCCTTTGAGGGGCTGTACTATAGGGCACCGCCGGAGGTGTCCAGGCAACGGAAACATGCCTTCAGCATCCTGAAACCCACTCGATGACATCACATGTGGTGGCGTATGCCTCATTGTATCATTGCTGCAATGGGGTCATGGGCTGCCGGTAGGGTGTGAGCAGCCAGGGATGGAGTGGGTATCCACTGTCACCTGTGTGTAGAGGGTGGAGGTTAGTTTGGTGATCAGCATCGCCCTGCCCCGGGCCATGTAGGCCACTACCCATGTCACCTCTGACCATGCCCCCCCAGGCCCTATGATCGTCCATGTGGTTTGCATACTCACCCACTAGGTGTCCAGTGGGGATCTCCCCACTCTCAAATCTGTGGCACAGTGCCAACTGGTGCCAGATGAAGGCATTGTGTGTTCCCCCAGGGTGCATGGCACAGACATTGATTATGCACCCCCTGGCATCACATACCACCTGGCAGTTGATGCTGGCATAGCCCTTGCGATTGATGTATGTGGCCCCTCGGGGCCAGGTGGTGTGCGGTATGGCCACATGGGTGCAGTCTATTGCCCCTAGCATGCCAGGCATATGTGCTACCCTGTGGAACTCCTGTATGTTTGCTGTGCACTCCGCTGGTGTGCTGGGGAAATGGATGTACTCCGCAGCATGTGGCAGCAGTGCGCTCAGGAATTGGGTGATGTGGCATGACGTGGCCGACTGGGTTATGCCTGTGGTGTCCCCAGTTGGTCTCTGGAAGGTACCCGTGGTGAGTAAGCACATGCAAGCTGTCAATTTTGTCTCCACTGACAGGGCATGGCTCCATCATGTGGGTGCCTGCATCACATCACTGCACAGCTCACAGAGCCGCCTCAGAATTGCCCGATTCAGGAGGTACCGGCCCACAATCTGGGTATCACTGTACAGCTCAAAGCTGGTGCAGGCTCAGTACTGCCTGTTGGGGGCATACCGCTGATGGGCCGCTCCATGGCCACGCCCCCCTGCTGCCCACCTTCTCACCCCCCTCATAACGGCCTCTATCTGGAAGGTGACGCTGGCCATGTACCTGGCTTGTGTTCACCCCCCTGGCAGCTGTTACTGTATTCCCCCCGCTGCCCTCACTGCTACTTCCCCTGCACCAGGAACACCTGCCTGTGGTGGCCTCTGTGCTGTGTGGCACATCCCCCTTCTGCACTGGCTGTGGCTCCCCACACCTTCCCTGTACCTCTGTGTTCAGGGTGCCCTTTCCCTGGCCTGCCCTGTGTGTCCCTCCTGCCCTGCCTGTGCGGCTAGAGTTTAGCATCATGTGCCTTCCCTGTAGCGTTCTTGTGCCTCTCCTTGTTCCTTTTTATTTTGGCTCATTTCTGCTATGGTGCAACTTCCGCTGTTTCTATTATGCATAGCTTGTGTTGTTGAATATCGACCGTTTACTTATGCATGGTTCCTCCCTTCAGTTGTGCATGTCTTCATTATCATTGCGCTGTTGCTCAGCATGATTTAGGGGGCACAACTGCCTCTTGCTGAATATCGTAGAATGGCTCAATTTCGGATTTGCGCAGGTGCAACCCTATTGCACATGGCTCAACTCTTTTGAATATCTGGGCCAGTCTGTTTAACTGCATAATTAGTTCTGATTGTGCACTATCCAACAGTTCATCAGAAACTGTATTGATAGTATGTGCACAACCCTAATTAGAAGTTGATTAATTAGTGTTACCAGGTGCATTATGTTTGAATTGAGCTGTGATCTACAGTACTATATAGTTTACATAAAGATTGCTGTGAAAACAGCAAACTTATTGTTCTCTTGAAAACTGTAAATACAGTCTCGGTAACATGTTCAATGCAATGCATAGCTGATATTGATTCTGCAATATTGCATAACTCAAAAAAACTGTAACCTTTAGCTGCCATTCTATGTCTATATGTATTAAGTGTTTGTATTTGTATTTTTCTGATGCAGAGCCTTTGTAAATGAGTCCCTGACTCAAAGGTTGTAACCCTAAAGTCTGTTAACACATCCACCTCCCTATCTGTCGCTTTAACCATCCTGTGCTTGCCAAAGTTATTTAACCCTCCACCACCACATGCCCTGATCTTCATTGAGAAGGAAAACTACTCTACAGTGTACCTTAGCTACCTTAACCTGAGGCTTACTCTAGTATTGCAGCTTGCAGTCTGCCAGGGTCCAGAGAACTCAAGGCTTCAAGGGGACCCCCCCACTTGGGTGCTCCATACCCCTGGGCCCAAAAAGAACTCGAGTGTACTTGGCGGATATATCGGTTCTATTATTACACATTGCTGATACATATAGTGTTTAAAATACTTATCTCTGTTGTTTGCAGCTTACTGTTCTTGAGGGGAATGGTACCCGGAAGTTACAGTGTTATGTATTTAATCACAATTGGATTCCTTTGACCTAATGTTTTCACTTGGAGTGGTGACACTCTAATGCTATCAAGTCTCCATCTCAAGTACCCCACTCATCAGGTAACAGGGGACGGATTACTCAGACAGCCAACCAAGCTACTGGTCCACTTTGTGGAAACCTTTCTCGAACTGGGTCAAAGGGAACACTCTCCTATTTCCTTTTTAGCATTGTACTAGAGGAGCCTGTACACGAGACATGAGCACCCATAATCACCTCATTACATATGCAGGGTGTTCACCTGGTATGCACCTCAATACCCTCAGCCTGGGGAAAAATGTATTATCTAACCCCTTTCTGAGAATCCACACAAGGATAAAACCTACTAAAGTCTTATTCTACCACCCCCCCTAACATGTACAGTCACACCATACTCCTTATTGGTGCATTACTTGATAGACCTACTCTCTTTCGGCACTTCAACTAACTCATCAAACATTGAAATGGATTTCATGGATCATAAGGGGGATCCAAACTCAGGTAAAGGGGAGAAAAATACTGGATCATCTTCAGAGGGAGGGGACATGGATTGCTTTTCTCCAGGAAACCCATCTCCTGGAGCCAAGCTGCCAAGATAAAATGGGCTGGGTCTCACAGGTACAGTATTTAGCACCAGTACAACTCCAAAAGCAGAGGAGTGGCTATTCTTATTTATAAAAGTGTAGCATTCAAGCTGGTACCATCACCCCAGATCCAGAAGACAGATACCTCATTGTTCAAGAGTCTTAGAGAATTGAGAAATAACACTTTGCAATGTATCGCCCCAAATTCAGGGAGAAGCTTCCTTTTTTCAGGATCTCAAGCCCTTCTTTCCTGAAAAATCTAAGATCCACTGATTATTGGGGGGATATGAACTCGGTTCTTAATTATTTCATGGACAGTAGGCCTGGGGGGGCCACAGGACCCCCCTCCTTATTGGCCCTCAAAGGCCTAATTCAGTAACTCAGACTTGCTGACATCTGCAGGTTGGTGCACCCGATGGGGAGGGATTGTTCTTTCTTTTCCTACCCACATCAATCCACCTCCTGCATAGATATGTGGCTAGTGCCCACTACCTGGGCCCTAATTTCTCCAAAGCTTCAATTAGCACAGTGATTATTTCTGACCATGCCCCTGTGCAGTTTACCTGGCTCCCCTCAGAGCTTTACTGGGCCCCATGGCTACATGGAGCTTTAATGTTTCCACACTTTGAGATGCTCGCTGTTGTACCAGCCTCCATGAAGACATTAAAATCTTCCTAGATGCTAACAAACCAGATGACGTAGCTGAAGCTACTCATTGGGATGCCTTTAAAGTATTCATCAGGAGGAGATGCTTTAGTTATACCTCACACAAAAAAAGGTCATGGGCCCAGGAGTTGGAAATTCACCTAACAAAGTTTAAAGATTTGGAAAACCAGTTTAGGGAGAACCTATCAGCTTCTAATGCCCGACTTGCAGAGATCATTGGTTTGCAGTATGCGGTGAACAAACACCTCCGCCAAAAGACGGAATATGCTGTATTCCACCTACATTTAAACTTCTGGGAATCAGGTAAGAAACTTGATTGTCTTCTGGCCTATATACAACATATGAATTTGCCAGCAGAAATAGGCCACATGGTCTATCAATATGCTCAAGTGTGCTGCTAGCACCCTCACCTTGCAGCTGCCCTGCCTCCTCCCTCCCAATTACCCCCATCTCACCTTGTCCCATCCCTTTGAAGCTACCTACTGTCTTACAGGCTACCACCTCCTCTGGTAGAGCATTCCATTTTTCCCCGACCCTCTCCTCATTTCCGTCCTAAATCTTCTCCCCTCCAATCTAAGGCTGTGCCCTCTCATGTCCCTCCCCCTCCTCAGCCTGAGCATCCCTTCAATGTCTGCTTTGTTTATCTCCTTTACGTACTTAAAGGTCTTAATCATATCTCCCAGACCCTTCTCTCCTCCAAAGTGTACATGTTCAGCTCTCTCAGCCTCTCCTCATATGGTCTGTCCTCCAATCCCTGGATCATCCTTGTTGCCCTGCGTTGTACACCTTCCAGTAATTTCACATTCTTCTTCAGATATGGGCACCATAATTGCTTACAGTACTCCAGGTGCAGCCTGACCAGTTCCCTGTAGAGAGGCAGGATCACCTCTCTGCTCCTGGAGGAGATCCCTCTCATGATACAACCCAGCATCCTGTTGGCTTTTGCTGCTTCCCTCCTACATTGCTCTGTATGGTTCATCTTCCCCATTACAACCACTCCTAGATCCTTCTCTTCCTCCTCCTCGGTGGAACTAAGCTGCACCTCTCCCAGCTGGTAACAGCTCCCTGGGTTCTTTGCTCTAAAGTGCAGGACTTTGCACTTTTTCACATTGAACTCCAACTGCCACACTTCCGACCACTCCACCCATTTGGTCAGGTTGTCCTGCAGCCCCTGCCAACCTGCTATATCGTCCACCACCACCCCCAATTTGGTATAGTCAGTGAATAGATTGTTCTTATTCCTGCGCTGTATGAGATGTCCACTGTGAATATTCCAAACAGCACTGGCCCCAGTACTTATCCCTGTGGCACCCCGCTCATCACAGTCCTTGAAGATGAGAGTCCCCTCCCACCACTACCCTCTGCTGTCTCCCCTGTAGCCAGTTCTCAGTCCATTTAACCATCTTAGTTCCCACCCCCACGTATCTCAACCTCCCTTCCAACTTCCCATGAGGCAGCAAATGGAACGCCTTACTGAAATCCAAGTACAGCATATGACATCCACCACATGACCCTTGTCCAATTCCCTCATGACCCAATTGTAATACTCAACTAGGTTCGTCTGGCAGGATTTTCAGAGACAAACCCATGTTGGTGACTGTCCCAGAGCCCATTGTCTTCCATAAAGGTCACCAGCCTTTCCTTAAGTATTGTCTCCATCAGCTTCCTCACGACAGAAGTTAAGCTTACCAGCCTGTAATTACCTGACTCATTCTTTGTTCCACATTTATGGATGGGTACCATGTGGGCCATCCTCCAGTTATGTGGTATGCACCCTGTGTCCAGGGAGGTATTGAATAGTTCCACCAGCAGTCCAGCAGGGATCCCGTCCATTTCCTTCAACACCCTGGGGTGTATGCTATCCAGTTCTGGGGCCTTATCCACCCTCAGAGCCCTTAACCCCTCAAGTACCCTGCCCTCAGTGCTCACCCTGTCCATTATCCCCTCTCCCCCTGCCCACCCTGCTCACCAGCTGCATTAACTGCCCTCCTTTCCCCCTTGTGAATACAAAAGTACTCATTCAGTGCTTCTGCCTGATCCACCCCTTTCTCTGCCCACCCTCTTCCTTCCTGAGCCTCACTATCTGGTCCTTGCAGCTCTTTCTGTTCCGTATGCATCTGAAGAATTCTTTTCCCCATCCCTGATGTCCAGCATCAGCTCAATTCCTGGAGGACTAATCTGCTCTGAATCCCTGGTAACTTCCTTGGACCTCTTCACATACTCCTCCCATCCTTCCCCTTCCCAGATTTCTTATATTTTTGAACGCTGCTTTTTAGCCCTCACCATTTCTAAGACCCCTCTACTTAACCAGCTCAGTTTTTTAGCCTTCCTTTTGCTCTGCAGTCTGGTACATGTCTCAGTAGCCTCTGATATCCCCAATTTGATTTTTTCCTATTTCTGATTCACATCCCAGTGTGGCTATATTTCTTCCAGATGCCCCTTAAGAGTTCATCCATCCTACCAAAGTCAGCCTGTTTGAAGTCCACCACCTGGTCCCTGTACCCACTGCTTCTGCTCATATTAAGTGTACCACACCAGTGGTGGCTACTCCCAGCCAGTGGATTCTCCACCCCAACCTCCCTTACAGCCTTCCCATAAGCCAGAACTAGATCCAGCATATTCACCAACCTAGTCAGCTCAGTGGGCAATACACTGGATCTATATGCTCAAAAAGAGGCAGAAGAGATCAAGAATCACTGTCATCAGGACAGACCGGGGAGACAAAACCTGCAAGAATGCCCAAATAAATGATGCCTTTGAGAAATTTTACATTCCTCTTTATAAAATGAGCAAAATGTTTTCTGAACTGTGATTGGCTGACAGCCTCCTTCAGCCGTGTCCTTATCAGGACATATCTTTACAACCGGCACTACTTGCGGTAACCAAAACAATGCAGACAATAAAATCAATGTGTGCCCGCTTTCTGCTGCCACTCCTCACCTAGCAGCATCCCACAGAGCTACAACAGCTGCAGTGGGAGAGTGGTGGCAGTGATACAGCAGTCAGAGACTGGTGGTACCGATACAGATAGCAGAGCAATCCTGTATGAACACTAAAGTGTTCAACGTTTAGAATACTTTCATTTACTCACTGCCAGTGTTCATAGCAGCTCAAGCTGTCTGTCCCGCTTCTAAAAAGCCTGCCGAGTAGAACCGAAGTTCTCTGCCATCTCCGGATCCGATTCTCCCCCACTCCATCCTTTTCTTCAAATGGGAGCCACAACAACCCATAAATTTCTCTGTAACACTGCACCCCATTACTGTCACCAGAAACCTAAAAACAAGCTGCGTTTTCTTCAGCGACAGTTATGTTTTGAAAAGCGCAAACCGGAAACCACAGTCCATGGCAGCTGCTGAGGGACTTGCTTACTCCCACTCAAGCCAGCTGTGCAGTGTAAAAACAACAACAAACAAACCAAGTTCAATAAAGAGAGAAAGGGAAAAAAGACATAAACCAAAAAGGAGACAAAAAATGCTTGTTAAATGTGTGTGGGGGGGGGGGAGTGGACAAGAAATATCACAGTAAATTAATCACAGAGACCCGATATAAAAACATGGTTGCTCCCACTGACTCTGAAACTGGGTGGGCAAAGTAAGAAATATTTACCAAAAAAAGTGATTCTGACTGTTTCTATGTATGGCTGGGAGGGTGGGAGTGAAGACTCAGACAGACAACAACACCCTGTAGAGACTTTTAATTCAAAATCACCATTCCAAGACAATGACAAGGACTACTTTTTCTTTTTTCTACTAATAGGGTTTTTTTTTTTAGTCTTCTAATCTACAACATATATGTGCATTTTTAATTAACTTTTTTACTGGGGGGCCCATTTTATAAGTGCAATAAGACACTCCGAGATGTGGAAGTTGCTTGCGATAAGAACACTTCCAGGTGCTACAGGCTTATAACGCACCTGGGGCATGCTCTTATCAGGCTATAACCCACACCTCATTGTGTCTTATTGCTTGCATATTCCACACAAATAACCCCAAATGCAAACAAACAGTTGGCTTCAGAGTCCCTTACACCTACCCTCACTAGACCACAACAACCAGACCACAATGGACTGTCCTGTGAAGAGGGAAGAGGTCCTAAATGCATGAAGGAGTATACCTGCAGGAAGGCACCTGAAGGAGACAGACTTTCAGCAGATTTCCTAAAAGCCTTTATAGGCATGCTACAGTGTCCACTCCAGGGGCATAGCTACAATGGTGCAGGGGGTGCAGTGGCACCCGGACCCATGAGGTTTGAGGGACCCAAAACATAATTTTGATGTTTATTCAAAACTGGGGTGGAGCCCTGTAACATCACCTTGCACCCAGGCCCTCTGGGAATTTGCTACGCTACTGGTCCACTCTTAGCTGCTTTTTCTGAGGCCTGTGATACTGGGATACTGCCTCAATCCATGCGCATTGTTTGTATCTCTCTGCTTCCCAAACCAGGTAAGGATCCCTCCCTTTGAGGTAGTTAAAGACCCATCTCCTTGATCACAGCAGACTGTAAGGTCTTTGCCAAGGTGTTGGCGACCAGACTGCAGGCGGTTATCCTGGATCTGATTCATAAGGATCAGGTGGACTTTGTTCCCAATCACAAAGGCGCAGACAACACTAGATGCCTGCTGAACTTGATAGGACTCAGAAAGCCCCCTCACCCTCCCACCATCCTGCTCTTTCTGGATGCCAGAAAGGCACTGGACAGGGTGGAGTGGGACTACCTCTTCCAGTCCATGGAAAAATTCAACATAGGCCCCAATTTCAGGTGATGGATCTCTGTCCTTTACAAGGAATCTGCAGTGCAGGTAGTTACTAACAGCTCCATGTCACCACCCTTTCATTTGAGGAGAGGAACCAGGCAAAGATGCCTCTGTCTCCATTGCTCTTTATTTTAGCTCTGGAACCTCTCCTATAAACCTCTAGGCAAGCTAAAGACATTAAAGGGGTACAGTGTGGAGGAGAGCATAAGCTACTGGCTCACGAGATAATATTCTTCTGACCCTCACTGAGCATACTGCTCAGTACCTGAGCTGCTGGATCTAATCTCCCAGTACAGTCAGCTATCTGGATATAAGCTGAACATAGCCAAATCTCAATGTATCGCATGTTCCCAGCTAATCTCTCAATATCCAAAGTATCCATTGGGACTTAGGCATGACACAGCTTGGGTGGAACATCTAGGGACAAAGTTTCACTGGAATATTAACCAGCTAGGTAAAATAAATATCTCCCCCCTGCTGGTGGACTGCTGGTGGACTCAGACACCGAACTCAGTAGATGGGCCACTTCATCTGTCGCATTGGGGAGGGCCCAGACCTTCAAGATGTTGGCTGCAATGAAGATTCAGTATCTGCTGGATAACCTTCCCATGAAATTGGACCCCCAAATCCTAAAATGGATTCAGACTAAAGTGCTGATCTTCTTCTGGGGTTCAGATTCACACCATATGAATTGGTCCAATCTTTGAATAGATTACAGGCAGACAGTTTTTAAACTCCTGGACTTCCAGCTCAGAATCTTAGCCCTCATCCTTAATCAGATTGCTCAAACCACTCGGTGGATCCCAGAAAGCAGAAGGCCCAGATGGGTAGATTGTGAAGCTGAAGCAGCTGGCGGACCCCTGGCTCATGTCCTACTATTTAGTAAACTTCCAAAGCTGACCTGCTTTCACCTGACTCTTGAGCACTCCAGTGTTGCTTGGTTGAAGTACTGTAAGACAAGCAACTGGAAGCCCTTATGGTCTAGATTCTTTCTCTTTGGGCCAACCAGGCCCTACTAATAGGGAACATCCAGTGAGGTTTAGGATTAGGAGGAAGCCAGGATTCTGGCCCTAGAATATATAATTTAATGCCACCCTATATATCTTCATGACCTTTCGCAAAATCAGGCAAAATATATTATCTCAGAGCAAAACCACTGGCGTTACCTCCAGTTGAGGCATGTTCTGGGGCGATTCTAGGCACAGAACTGGCTATGCCCAGTTATAATCTCATTGAAAAACTCTTGAGGCCTGGGCCAGGGAAAGCAGCTCATAGTAGAGACATATACCAACACCTCCTAGCTCTGCAGCCTGACCCCTCCATTAAAACCAAACTTCACTCGTCATAAGAGCTGGGGCAGGAGCTCAACACAGAAACAAGGGAGAAGTGCTGGCCTGAAGCCCATAAAGCCTCTAAAGACATAAAACACAGATTCACACAGCTGAAAATATTACAAAGATGGCATTGAATCCCTCAAAAACTGCATGAGTGTAGCCTACTCCCCAATGGGAATTGCTGGAGGTGTAACAACCCAGCTGCCTCCATCACCCACATCATTTGAGACTGCCAAACTTTGAAGCGATATTGCCAAAATGTACTGAAGGCCAGCAGCAATATTATCCCACAGGACATTGCCTTTACCGGGCCACTTGTGATGCTTGGGCTCCACAATGCCCCAAGCACAAGCCTCCCTGTTGACTAAAACAGACAGGCGGGGCTGCAAGGAGCCTTAATTGATGCCAAGAGAGTTCTCCTGAGGCAATGGAAGAAACCCAGCCCCCCTGTGCAAGAATGGTTAACTGAGCTAGGCAAGGCAGCCAGCTATAAATGGGTCCTTTATATTAATCAGGGTAAATTGAGTGTCTTCAAAGACATCTGGGGGCCCGTTTTGCAGTCAAAACATTGTAAAAGTCCCCCAGAACAGTTTCTGTTGGCTAGGCCCCTAACCCAGGCAATCCAGACAGAACCCATTCCTAACTGGACAACTTCCACTGGAGCCCCAGCACAGGAAGTAAATGCTCAGAAGTTTACACACCACCCCATTCTATCTGGAATCTAGTAGTCCGATGATTTAAGTTTTCCATTTCTCCAGTCAACGGTCAACTCTTGTTTGTGCATCAGTTTAGAAGTTGCTTCTCCAGCTGTAAATGGTTCATACTGGTCTCATGCTCCTAGTTAGTGGTTGGTGTGTAATCAAATTGTTTGTTTTCATGTTTCTCTACTATAGCCTGTAATTCATGGGTAATTCCATCCAGGTAGCATTGCTATGTTATGTGGTAGTTTGTACATTACCCTGTTCATTCACCTCTGTAAAGAGTCTAATGGTTTCAACTTTAATAAACTTATAATTCAAACAACCATTTCTCCCCATTAGAGTCTGAGTGATCATGGGGAGAAGCCTTTGACAAGTCACCGTGCCACTTCTATACTCCTCACACACGCCACTGTTCTGGTGGGGCCATCTGCCTGCTCTGCTGCTACACCAAGTCTTCTCTTCTGCCGAGATAGAGAGAGAGCTTTAAATTATTTGCCCCAAATACTGGTAGCTCCATTGAAGCCAAAACGTGGGTCAGGAGCAAGAAAATATTGCAGTGTGGGAGAGGGAGAAGAATGAAACACATTTTGGTGAATAGGGAGGACACGGACAGATTTGCAGTAAGTTATGCTTCAACTTCACTCTGCTGTAACAACACAGCTGTGTTGCATTAGGAATGCTGGTCAGACCCCTTCTTCTGACAGCAATACGTCAGCATAGCTCTGACGCAATGCAGCCATAAAAATGGCTTAGAGATGAACTGTGAAAAAGTACAAGTTTTGTTGATCTCATGTGGGAATATGTCATTTTGGGGTTTTGTTAAAAATATTATTTTAAGTTACTTATGATTAATTGGTCACATGCGCATTTAAAATAATAGAGACATGGATAGGCAGTGTGGTTATGAATATTTTTCACACCCAAGGTGTGTGATGACCCATATACCTCGAGAGCGAAGCTCGAGAGGTTTATGTGGGCATCACGCACCGAGGGTGTGAAAAAAATATTCATAGGCACACACTTGCCTATCTGTTATTTTTTATAATTACTGGGGCATGGACTTCCTACCTAAAACAACTTGGGTGAGAGAGAGAGCCTGGGCAATCGGTGTTCGTTTCAGTAAATTATATGCCCCAAAATACACACACAGAGAAGTGCCTTGTATTAAAAAAATTGTCACCTGTCGGTGCTGCGCTAATTTTTTATTAGTTTTGAAATACAGAACTGCCAAGTGTAGACTGATGAGAGCGAGTGACTGGGCGGCTTCAGAAGGCGAGATTCAAGCGGGAATGAGTGTTGCTATAGTAACACTCATTCACGCTTCAATCTTGCCTTCTGAAGCCGCCGAATCACTCGCTTTCATCAGTCTACACTCGGCGGCTTCTGTATTTCAGAACTAATAAAAAATTAGCGCAGCACCGACGGGTGACAATTTTTTTATACAAAGCACTTCTGTGTGTGTGTATTTTGGGGCATATGATTTACTGAAAGGGACACCACTCGGCCATGCTACCAGGTCAGAACGATACACTTTACAGGCAGGAATGATGATGCTCTGAATCTAGCGACTGTAAGTTTAACTGATTCGCGGTTTAAATTTATTGCTTCACCACTCAGAATGTCTCGAGCTCAGACACGCCGAGAACTGTGACTGAATAGTGTTTGAAAATGCCGTAATAACTCGATTCGAAGTTATTACGGCATTTCAGCAGAGTCTGAAAACAGGGTATTAAAGGGGTCACCAGTAATTATAAAGTATTACCAAGACAAACAGCTAAAAGTACACGCACTTTCCTCCCTTTCCATCCTCCCTCTCTCCTCACATTGCCAACTCCACTGTGCCTCATTCATATCTAAAATCTGGTTTGGTCCTCCCTCCTATCTCTCTTCACTGCCTCTTCCATCCCATCCTCCTTCCATGCTCTCACTTTAGGGATCTACATACCTTCTCCATCCCTCGACTCACACTCCTCTGGGCAAGCTAACTTTTCCTACCACTTCCCTTCCTCTAGAACCTGCTCCCTCTTCCATTCATATTTTCTCCTTTGTCTTGGCCCATAGATACCACCTAAGGCACCTTTCAGGTCCCACCTGTCACTATCAAACTCCTGTTGATTTTTCCTTCCTCCTCCAATCCACCCCTAGCAACCTCCTCTCTTATACTTGGCTGCACAGAGGCATGCTTCTATCAGGTTACCACACTACAACCGCCTTCTCTAGCACTAAGAATTTTACTCCATATCTGTACTATTATATGGTACTTACCATGCTCTTATCGTATTGTCTGATAATTGTTGCCAGTTTCACTTCCTCCAGTTGTTGTTTCCTGTTAGTGTGTCCTGTAATCTAAGCTGTCGAATACTGTTCATTGATGGGACTAATATATTGTTTGCTTGTACTCTCCCTCCCTGGGTCACATCTGGAAATAAATCTTGGCTCATTTTGCCTTTCCCAGTTCCCAGTTTTCAATAAATAAATAAATAAATGTTAAAGTCCTACACAAACAATACTTTAAACTAATATAACTTTTTTTAAACTTTAAAGTAGAGAGTAAGAGTTAAGTATTTGTGAGGGGGGTATTATGTGGTACACAACGTGCTTTGTTATTTAAATAAACTAACTAGTAATTAATTATAATTGATTTAAAATGAAAACGTTCACAAAATAATACTTCAAAAATTTGCTTTTTTTTTTAAATGTACCCAAAATATGAATATTTTTGTACTCAAAATAGAGAAGTTGGCAGATCATTTCTCCTGGTTAGAGAGCTGATTGTGCTGTTGTGATGAGCTTTGGTGTCCAGCAGTAATACTCATAATTATAAGCAATTTTTTTTTATATTTCATATTTCTACTCCCGCAGTTTGGTCTGCCTTACCTCCAGTCGCCTTTCTCTTTCCAGTCCACCCGCAGGCTCATTCACATCCGGCTGTCATGCTACGTGCCCATGGAGGGGTCCTCACTCCCACTCGCTGGGCCAGGATCCACTTCCAGAATGCAGTTCCATGACAGGCTTCCTGGATGTAGAGGCACAGCCATCAAGCTGCTCAGCCGACTGCTATTTTTCTTCGGTTTGTATGCCCCTTGAAGTGTGGACGTGCAGTGATGTCCAGGCACAGTGTGCCGACATCCGCTGCACCTCACCCCAATTGCACAGCTCCTGCAGTGCCCCAATTTCCATCTGGGGCCACCGCAGAGCGATGGAATCCCAGAACCCTCCCCAGGGAAAGGAGAGCAATCTATCGGATGCTCAATCCTTTCCCTCCCCTGCCAACCCCCAATAGCCCAGGCGTGTTCCTGAACCTGGTCCATCAGCATGGCACGAGGTGAGGTGTCCAGTGCCTCAACCCTCAGCACCACCGGGCCTGCATATAAGCATTTTTTAAATTTGAAGTGGTAAGCCATCTTTGTCAATCTTGAAGAATGCACTGAGTTATTTATTTATTTTCATGACCATGAACGCTACCTTCCTTGAACTGGAGGCCTCCTTTTGTGTATTTTACAGAGTCTTCATTGGAAATGGAGCATCTGGCTAAGGCTGAAAGTGCTATCGGAGGAAAAAACTGGGAGAGCAGGCTTGAGAGAATTGGGAAAGCAAGAGAGGAGGTAGCTAAGAGAGAGTCAAGTGGGATGACACACTGATTGCAGAACTTGAAGTGGAACAACCTGAAGCAATTCACAGAAGTTAAAGGCAATGGGAACATGGGACTAACAGTGAAAAATCTTTTTAACATATTTTAACATTACATTTAAACACAGCAAAACAAAAATGTAACACTTTAAACTCTGAACTAGTTGTTAAAATTGGAAGTCATTTGGGGAATGGGGATATACCCCAAATTTAGTTTAGTAAAAACAAGTTTTATTCCTTTTTATGTTTGCTTGCACGCATGTGCAAGAAACATAGTGCCACCATATGAGTTTTCATAGGTGTTACACCCCCGCTTCCAATGCCCTGATAGTTTTTGAAGGTGCAGCAGTAGGGCACCAATGAATGTCTGAGTTGTCTATGACAGCAGTTCAGATGCAGTGGCATACAGTCAAAAGAGAAAGACCGCTACAATCAGTGGTGGAAGCTGTAGGCAACTTATGTGCATTGCCGTGCTATCAGCAATATGCAAATTGCCTACATATCACCACCTTAGCAGTTATTCTCTTTCAGCTGTATGCCACTGCATCTCCTGGCATGATGTGCCCCCCCATTATTTGTGTGCTGAGGGGGTGCCCCATCCCCCTTGGCACATGCACACCCCCCCAAGCACACTGTATGTCCGACGGGATGCCCAATCCCCGTTGGCTTCAGTGTGCCCCCCCAAAAAGCAAGCTTCAAGTGCCACACCAGGAGCCCATCCCAGCCGGGCAAAGTCCTGCATCGCATGTGCTCCCCACACACTGTATGGCCAACGGGGTGCCCAATCCTTGTTGGCTCCATTGCCCCCAAACAAACTTCCAGGTGCCATGCTGAAACCCACTCCAGAGTGGCAAAAGTCCTGCATCGTCTTTTGTTAAAAAAACCCTGTAACAAAAGAAAACTGTCCTCGTTGACTCTCTTACCCTCAACCTGCACCCACCCTCTACGTACCCACCTCCACACACACCTCACCCCATACTTACCTCCGGAGCACCTCAGCAATGATCTTCGATGGGCCAGGAACACGCCTGCACTCTTTAAAGTCGACTGCAAACTGAAGAAATGCCGTAAGCTGTACAATGGCATAAATAGGTTTTTCAACTTTGGTTCATATCTTGGTCATTTTTTGAATTTTTGCACATATTTTAACATGGGGTTCTTGGGACCCCATCTCATGAATTCAGTTACTGACATCTGTTTATTCAGTCCTGAAAAGTGATTTCAAGGTCACTGTGTGGAACCACCTTTTGGGACCGATTAATGAAAAGACAGTGTCACAGTTCATGAGGTAGTTCCCCAAAAACCCTATGTTGAAAATTTGGTGAAAGGATTCCCAAAAATGACTGTTTTATGAACATGCGTTGTGCAGTTCCTACGCACGCCCGTAACTTCGATAATTTTTTTATATTTTCACTCCAGATTTTCAACATTGCCATTTTACCACACCTCCTTATGAACAGTACAGCTGTCATTGTTCACATCTCACCCAAAATGTGTTTTCATACATGTAGTGCACAATGACATGGTCAGTGTGTGAAATCAATGTTCGGGACAGATTAAGAAAATCATAGTGACACTGTTCATGAGCAGAGGTCTTAAATGGCTATGTTGAAAATCTGGTGACAAAAGTCCATAAAATAACTGTGTTATGAGCGGCATTGTGCAGTTTCCATGCACCCTCATAAGTTCACAATTTGTAATATTTTCAGTTCAGATTTTCAACATTGCCATTTTTTATACCTTCTCATGAACAGTACAGCTGTCATTTTTCACATCCTGCCCGAAATGTGTTTTCACACCTGTGGCACCAAATGGTGCAGTCGCTGTGCAAAATCACCTTTCAGCTAACAAACTGATAGTGTCACTGTTCATGTGGTGGGGTCACAAAAAGCCCATGTTGAAAACTTGGACTAAAAATACCAAGAAATGTCCAGCGCATTAGTGTTTTTGACCATAACGCCTTACCCTGTAGGGACTGACAGGCGTCAGGGGTGTGACTTGGGATTGTCGACACTAATGCTCATGCCATTCTACCCCTACCCAGACCCTGCAGCCAGTGACAAGCATCGAGGTGCACCTTGGACCCTTTGACCCCAGAGTTCACCCCATTCTTCTATTCTGCACCCATTTTAGCATGTTTCCTTATGGAATGAGGTGAATGTAAAGCCCAAACACCCCTAAGGCACACCTCAACACTTGTCAGTGTCTGCAGGGTAGGGTGAGGTGAAATGTCATGACCATCATGGGCAACAACCCAAAGCTACACCCCAATGCCTGTCCATCTCTGCAGGGTGGGGGTGGAGTTGGTGTCAGTTCAGTACTTCACTGTCATTCCTATACTGTATCTGTCTAACTCCTGCACTTCCAGCAAGCAAACATTTGGCATTGACAAATGCTTGTTTAAATTAAGTAGTATGAGTAGGAATTATTTTATTATTCAAGCTTTATAGCTAACCCCCTTGCTCATGTTTTAAAAATTGATTACTGAACTTGAACCTGACACCTACTGTATGCAATTCAGAAAGGGAGTTTAGGTGGTGGAAATGTATATTTGCATTTTAAGCAATTAGGCTATTATAGTTTTGTTTAAATTTTAAAAGTTTTACAACTTTCCTGGGCTTAGCCATGTGTAGGGGGTCATATGGTGTCAGTCACCCTATAAGTACAGGCACAACTTGTCATTCCCCTATAGCTAAGGAAAACAGTCTGGGGCTGAAACAAAGCTGAGCCAGCTTGCTTGTAACTGCAGAACAAATTCTAAAAATTATGATTGAAAGGCAGTGTTTCTGCTATTTACTTTAAAAATTGAAGAGTGCCAGTTTTGCATACCATTTGCATTGATAATGACCTGCTTCCTGCTGGCATCAACTTTGAAACCTGAAATTACTGTACACTCTCAGTAAATCTAAGATTACAAGATGCCACAGTGACATGTCATCTGTGATTATTCAGCTAAACCACTTTTTAAAGGCTAGACCACAGTTTTCTTTTATAATGCCTATGTAAGTACATACGTAAATATAAGCTATAACAAGAATATTGTATAAACTGTACGGCACAGATTTTCAGAAGTGTGCACAACCACAGTGTTAGTGCTTTGCATGCACCAATGCTTTCACTGGTCCCTTAGCGTGCCATATTCAAAGACATTGTGCTGGCATTAAACACTATGAATACAGGGTGGATTGCGTGCTGTGCAAATGACAGGCGATTGCTCGCTGCGCAAATGACATGTGAGTGGGCAGCAGAATGCATCAGAACAGCTCTGAATATAGCACTGAGGATAGTGCTCACTACAAGGGGAAAAGCAGTGGTGCAGTCATGAACAGAGCATGAGGTACAGAGCTGCACACTGAGGGTGGCCATGGGTGGAAGTGGAAGCCACCAATGACAGACACATGATACAGCAGCATACGTATCAGAAATTAACTTTAATATAACAAACAGGCAATAGGCTGCAGTAAACCAAAACTAGAACAGCAACATTGTAAACAATAAAGGGTCGGAAAACAAAACTGGGGCAACCACCAATAAAGGAGGAAAGAAAACCATGGGGTCACCTGTTCCTCGCAGATGCATAACTCATGTCACTGGTCCTCTGTTGCTGCTGGTGGTGTTGTGGTGGTGGTGCTGGCTGATGGTGCTGCCAGAGAGCTGTGGCCATATCCTGATGGCCTGGGTGCTGTCTTCACCCTCCAGATCAGTAGCCACTGCAGGTAGATCAGCCCGTGAGCAGGTAATCCCTTCCTCATTATTCTCTAGTCATCCCCGAAGACTGGCAGTCCTCCAGGCACCTATGGACAGAAAGACAATAAACTCAACCAGCTGTGCACACAAGACAAGAAATGCAGATATGGTGTAACGTAGCAACCAAGGTACAACCAGCCAACACCTAAGCCACCATGTCACACGTGGATGACAGGAGTCAAACAGCCACAATGGACTGGTCATGAGACACCAGAGACAGCATCATGGACCCATACAGTGGAGGAACTGCACATGCAGTGTCTGTGCCATGCTGCAACAGAGCATACTCGAGCCATGGAATGGACACACACCATCAGCAGGCATGCCAGAGGTATGAACACAGCACATGCAATAGCTGCATCAAGCCAGAGTCTGATAGGCAGTTACATGTCCATAATGGCAAGAAGTCAGACCCACACAACCTGCAGCAACTGACCAAACATCCCGCACAGAGGGCAATACTGACATGCAGTACAGAAATCCAGGATCCTCCCCAGGTGGCAGCAAGGGGGGAGCCCAGGCATACACATGCACACAACATAGCTGTGCATGGCTGGGACCATCATGCAACACTGTGTGCAGCAGGCATGGTAACATGTGAGTGCAGTGATGGTGTACATGGGTGGGCACCTGACACACTGTACCCCAGTCACCACAACACTGGTGTACACTGCAGTTTGCCTGGAGGCACCTGCTGTACCAGCAGTCACTGGTGCCACCCTAAGTAGATTGTGTCCCCTAATGTAGAGCCATCGCCAGTCATTGGCCCTGCACTGCCTTTTGTGTCTGACTGTGTAGATGGCACTGCCTGTGTCCAGTGCAGTAATCATACCCTAGTCATCACTGTGTTAGTTAGTCACTACCACAGTTGCTTAACAAGACCAATCGCATACGATATCCTACGTGCACCACCAATGTTGGCCACCATGATCTGCCAGCCCTAAGCCACACATACGGGGCTCCATTGAGCCACAAAGGCATGACACACTGTGCATATGGCACTGGTGCAGGTGGACTGCCACTGTGGCTGTATGATGCACACAGCTAGACATGGTGGTGTACCACTACCACAGTGGCCAATGCCAAGCATTTGCTGACTGCCATGTATACACATTCCCAGCGATATGGCAGTCCAGACCTGACCAGTGCTGATGGGGTCATAACCAGGGCTGTGAGCACTACTTCCAATCCCCTGTGGCACCTGTTTGGCAGTGCAGGGGACTCGCCACCACCACATGGTGGAGGGCATACCTCGGCATGGCAGACAGACACAGGGGACTGTGCCAACAGCACATAGGTGAACAGCAGTAGACTGTGCAGACAATGGCACACCACTGGCACTGTTGAGACAATGCCCTATGTGCAGGGTGCATGTCCCCCACTACAACCCATGAGATGATTCCCCCATAGGCACATGTCCTGCATGGGGAGGTCACACAGAAACATGCAGCCTAGTGTAGGCATGGGAGGTGCAAAGTCTAAACAGTAGCAGAGCCACAGCTATAAAGAGTGAATACTCCCCTCCTTGCATGGTTCACCAACACCCATATTGCTGCCTCAAGCAGGTGTAGAATATGGGTATGTCCACCCCTCTCCCCACTGACAGACAATGTCACCCTGTGCCAGGCTTGTCATTTACATTGGTAATGTCTGTCCCCTGTTCCTTAACCCAACAGGCTACACTGACCCCTGCCCACCCCCATCTACAAAACCAAGGTCTTCACTGTCCCCATTTCCACTGACACCCTACATGCCACACAATGGTGCTGTGTAAGTATTATTATGAATAGCAGACGCTGCAGTGTAAAGGCATTCTCTATCAGTGCCATATATAGCCATGATTGTGACAATGGATAGAGCCAGGCCCTAACATCTATGACGGTGGTAGGGACATGGTCACAGTGGCATCACCTGTTTTGGCACCTATGCAAGTACTGATGCAATCTTGGGTGTGACACATAACACAGGTTACTTACATGGCTGCCCCTCCCTTGAGTCACTGCTTTGGGCCCCGTCATGGCCCGGTGACCTGATCCATTCCTACCTGCAGCGTGTCTGGTCCCGATGTGCTGCACCCCTGTCTGGAGCCAGCTGTAGACTGAGGTCTGTAGAGGAGGAAAAGGGAGGTGTGATCCGTATCCTTCAGTGGAATACAGTGCACCATTCAGTACCGACTGCTACATATGCATGATGCAGATAGACAGGCCGAGCAGGTCTGCAACGTACTCATAAGACCACCTGTGGCACCACACATGTGAGTGCCATGGCCCAGTTACAGAAGGTAGGTAGGGCCTTGCACTCTGTACTGTCCATGTAGTGCCTGCATCCTACCAGTGCCCCAGCCCCTGTATAACAGCAAAATACATGTAGGAACCCAGACCCTTTCTGGACATAGCATACATGGGTACACATGATGCAGTACAGATGACAAGGGAAGGCAAGACATACTGGCACAAGGGCTGGGTTACCAGGATACAGGAGTTGTGGGTCCACATAGTGGCCAGTATGTGTCTGGAACCCCCTGTGCAGTAACGCAGTACCCCGTGCTTAATCTGGTAGATGCATACCAGGTGGCATGTGGTGTAGTACAGACAGTGCACATGACACAGACAATGGCTGTATCCACATCCTAATGAAAATGCTTAGCAGCTCAGCTACATGTAGAACACATATGACTCCCTCTCGGGTCATACACAGCAATGCGCAGTGACATGTCCAGGTCAGCATACCCAGTAAACAGTCCCTGCATAACATGTCATGACACTATACATGGGCCTGTCATGCGCCTTGACACTGCTGACATGTCACAGTGGTGGTCCACAATCATACAGCCCAGGCAGGTGTACACCGCAGGCAACCGGGGAGGGGTTCTGTAATGTACAGGGTACAAGGACATCCTTTGGGGAGAGAGACCCAGACATCTGAATACATCCCAGCAGGGAATGCAGTGGGCATATCACATAACACACAGGGGAACAACAGTGGCACACAGGGTGATGTGCACAGTACCTCTGGGGCACTAGTCCCATTGCAGGCTACCATGACACAGGTCTGCACTCAGGCCAGTACACATACAATACATAGAATCCTCTGTACTCACCTGGTCAGGGCAGTGCTACCATCCACCATTACCTGCAATTCCTGCAGTCAGAATGCCTCTTTCATCTGGAGGTCATTGTACCTATGTCTGCATTGGTCCCAAGTGCAGGTGACCTATGTGTTTCTCATGAGGCACCCCCATCAGATACTCAGACATCATTGCAGGGCCTGTCTGCCCCTACCACCTCCCCCATCAGCTGGTCCTCTCTGGCCACCACCAGGTTGTCCAGATTGGCTAATTAATTCGTCGACCACCTCTGGTCACATTGCTGAATGGCCCTGCATTGTCTATCTGCCTTGCTCTTCCCAGTACTAGGCTAATCTCTAGAACCGTGTTGCTTCTTGGTTCTAGCCTGTCTGGGTCTTGCATAACATGTATGTTAGCGCCATGCTACTTCACAATGCACTGCATAACATGCACGTCTGGGTTAGTGGCTGAATTGAATTGAATTTTATTTATTTAATTGTTCGGTCACAGACCATTACAAACATTTATAGATAAAAATACAAAATGTACAACATTCTTTTCATTCTTTAGTGGCTGGCCCAGAGTATATGGCCAGAATGGGTGGCATGTGCGGGACATGCAAGCGCACGCTGCAAAGGCAGTACACTGCACTTGTGCACTGATTTGCTGTGCACAGCTGAACAGATTGATGATGTCATTGGTGGAATCTGACATCATGCCTGTGTCACAAGCTTATGACATGCAAACTTAGGTACGTGCAATGCAGGTGTGTTAGCACAAATGGGGTTTGTGGAGGGCAAATCTGCAATATACAGCCAGGTTATGCAAATAAAGTAATGTTGCAGTCCTTGGGCAAACAACCACAGTTGCATGTCATTACCAGAAGGTATGCCTACATTAGTGTGCCTGATTGCATCTGGAGTATATAAAGTAGCACAGTGCATCACCTAGCTTCCACAGCTGAACTGCAGGTGAATGGAGGTAGGTGTCCTGTGGAATGGCCTAGAAAAGGATTGGAGAAGCACTGGACTATGTATATGCAGTTGTTACAGAATGGCTGGCTCCCAAAGTCATGTGGCATGTTCAATGTGAATCCAGTGTGGATTAATCAGTGTTCCGGTGCCTTTCATTATGTAATATGAAGGACAATATTAGATGGGGGACCCATCACATTCAGATTTTTAGGTGGTAGATGTTTCATTAGTAGGTGGTGGTAGCTGACTATAGTACTCAGCAGGGCATGATGATTGTAGTGGTGGGCCTCTCATACATGTGTCCGGGAGGTGCTTGAACAGTGCTCTTGTGACTCACACCCAGTGTAATCCTTGTGTGTATGCTGTGTGCACTGGTACCCTGGACATCTAGCAGTGGTGGCCAATGTTGTCCACATCTAGTGGTAGTGGTAGTGGTGCTGCCATGTATGGGTGGAAGCACCGCCTCTGTATCCATGATGCACACTGTCAGTGGAGTCACCCCTCACATACATGCATCCATGGAGGTGGCCTTGGGTCCTCAGGGCCCCTACCATGTCCACCCCTGCCTTCCTGTCTTAGACCATCCCAATGGCTGTGGTTCTGCATGGGCAACCCAATGTCAGGTGGCCAAGGGCTGGGGTAAGACAGGCATTGCTGGCACACCCATGTGGTTGGGATAGGGGGCTACTCTACAGTCCCTGTCTCAGCTGTGTACTGCAGTGTGTAGTCCCTTGTTACCTGTCTACACTCCCTTGTCTAGTGGGTACCATGGATGACACCAACCAAATTTGGCCAACTGCTTTACTGGGAAGGAGTTACAAGTAATGGCACAGGCATACAAGGCAAGGGAGGAGATCTTGTCCTAGAGAAAGATCCCTAATGCCCTGGTATAGTGGGACTAGGAGGAGATAACCAATGAGGTCAGTGCCATCGGGGCTGCAACAGGCCTATGGAATCAGTAAGAAAGTGCTTCAAGGACGTGGGGAGATAGACAAAGTAGGTAATGGAAACACAGCTGGGATCCTGCAGAGGAGGCCATAGCATCCACCCTACAGCCAGTGCAGGTGATGGGAGTGCTGGTGGTGGCTATCAAAGCCAAGTTTGACTTGCCCAGCCATGTGAGTACCAGTGAAATGTCCCATCAGTCATGTGTGTATACGTGCATGTATATAGGTATGGGTGCAGTGCTGGGTGACACATTGGGTGTAGGCCACAATATTCTTTCCTTGTCACCCACTGTGCAGCCATCTGTGTGCAGATAAATGACTGTGCCCCAAATGGTGTTGTTTGTGTGCTCACCAGTTCTGGGATGTGTGCTTCCTGGGGATGGGGTCTGTGTTCACTGCTGCTGGGGAGTGTGTCCACTGGTACTGGGTGAGTGTGCACTGGTGGTAATGTGTGTACTCCTTGGTGCTGGCTGTATTTACATGGTTGTGGAGGTGTGTGCTGGAATGTGTGCACACTAGTACTGGGTTGTGCCCCCCTGGTGCCAGAGTGTGTGCTCACTGGTGTTGAGTTGAGTAGGTACCTGGGGGTATAGGGGTGCACACACACACAGCTTGAGTGAAGTGTCACTATGCACCGGCATGCATGCTGCCTTGGCCTCCATCACTCTTGTATGTTACAGTGCTATATATCTCCCTCTCTCTCCCAACAGTTCATGGATATGGTGGAGAATGCCCCGGGAACATCATAGTGGCAGCTGCCCATTCTTCCCACTCATCTGTGCCAGCTGATGGACAGCAGCGAAGAAGACATGGAAGAAGATGATGACAAAACCTACATTGGGAGCTGAGAACAGGTGGGTCCCACCCAGACTAGGAGAGATTTTCCCCACTATCATCCTCCATACCAATGGGGACCAGATGCTGTTCCCACATGGGTCAGCAGTCATAGGGGTGCAGCCCACCACAGCCCCTTGCACAGCCATCGCTGTGCCACCCCAGAACCCCAGCCTCAGCATGTCCATTATCCTACCACCCCCAGCCGATACTGTAGGGCTGGTCACCACTCCACCTCCCCATGATGTATCCTTTGGCATGGCTATAGCCCTGCTGTCCCAGGCCCATTCCACCAGGTCTGCCATAGCCAGTGCTCAGTGCCCACAATGGACCCCAGCACCTTCTTCGGTGAAGCCCCAGCCCCAGCAATGGCCAAGGGTGCAGCTTGACCCTGTCCCAATGAACAGTCCCCAGAGACAGCGGGATGCAGCTAACAACTGGCAGCTTCTGCAGTCTGCCTTGGTGGTATAGGGTGTCATGCAGCAGGAACTTACATGCCACTGCTACATGCTCCATGAGGACATGCAGCATGCCAAGGAGAGGATGGAGGCATGCCATGCGAAACTCATGGTGACCCTATGTGACCTCCATTAGGATCTGGCCACTGGCATGACACTTGCATGGATCACCTGAGTGCCACTGTGGCTGGAGGCTGCAGCCATAGTAGAAGGCACAGTGAGGGCCAGCCATAGCCTCAGCCTATCCAGTGGGGGTAGTGCCACACCACAACAGACACCATGGCATATACCCACACCACACAATGCTGCAACGAGAATGCCCAGATCACCTGGGACTCCCAGGTCACCAAGGACACCATGCACACAGTTCACAACCTGTTCTTCCCTGGGGGCAGTACCTCACAAGGCCATGGTCAGGGGGAAACACTTTCCCAATGCTTATTCCCCCATACCATGAATGAGACCCCCCCACCATACTGGGTACACCACAGACATACTGTCTGTACCCAGGGAGGTCGTAGGGACACATGTATGTTGCACATGGCTCTCCTTTCCAACATGTTCCCCCTTTCTCCCCTAAAGCATCCTATGACACTGCCTTCTGCCCCCATGACCTAGCCTGGGCACTCCTAACCTAGGCATGGATGGCCTGTACTAGAGCCCCACACTGGCTGGTAATTATGTGTGCAGCCCTGTGGCCACCTACATGGCCTGTCTTCATGTGTACCCCATCTGCTACCCCCCATACCTGGTGGGACTGTAATTCCATGCACCCCTCCCTTGTACTCTAAACACCTGGATGGCATGTGTCTCTGTTGACACCTCTTTTGGACCCCCCCCCGCTAAAATGGGCTTATTTGTGTGTGCACCCTATTTGCTACACCCTCCCACCTAGTTCCAATGCCTTTCTGTATTCCCTGTTTTGTGTCCCCTTTTCCTAGCATCGTGTTCTGTATGTACTGTTCTTGTTGTTTGATAATACATTGATTAAACATAGTACAGTCTTGTGTGCTCTCTTTACTCAGTTGTCATATTTGAAGATGTCTCTTAGGAGTTGGCTCTGTACTCCTCAACCATTCTGGCCATTCTGGGATCATGCCAATTGAGCTGTTCCAGTATCCCCATACCCTATGGCTCCAAATCCACTGCAGGTTGTTCCTCTGGGTCTGGATCCCAAGGTTGAGTGCCATATTGTGTAGTATACAAAGGTAAGACATATGGCACAGGCCTTCTGAGGGGTGTGCTATAGGACACCACTTGAACAATCAAGGTACCAGATCTGAATCTTGAGCATTCCAAACACACATTGGATGATGTTGTGCATGGCAGTGTGTTCCACATTGTACCTGCCCTCCACAATGGATGAGGATGTAGGGCAAGTTTGAGGAGCCAGGGGTCCAGGGATAGGCACTGTCTCCTATGTAGGTAAGTGGCACAGTTTAGTGTTATCATGTACAATAATGGGTCGGAGGAGGGGCCTGTGGGATATACTCTCTCCCCAGGAGTAATTATACAAAGGAGAGTCATCCTACAAGTGGTAAAGGCTTTAAAGGAAAAGAGAATTAGGATGGCCTGGTGGTGCGGAGGGAAGAGGCACCCATGCCTCACCTGTCGCCATGCCAGAAACATGGGTTTAGTGATGGATTTTGTTCACCAGGGGCTGGCTGGGGAGAGGAGGATTGAGTGTCTAGAGGATGGCTTTCCTCCTCTAGGAGGGAGTGTTGTGGGCCCTGACACTTGTCTGGCCTGTAACTGAGGCTCGTGGACATGACAGTCATTGCAGAAACATTGGGTCTGGAAGGGACGGTGGTCATCGACATCCCAAGCATGATAGCATGCATGGCACATCTGGACAGCATTGCACATCTGTCCCCTCAAAACTAGAAAAAGGAAAATGGGTGGGACACCAACCCCTTGCAGGCTCCTCACCGGGCTGTAGGGCCCTCTCCCACACTGGACCGGTCTCCATGGAGGTATGGTGCCTGCTGTCGAATCCTGCCATGGGGGGTAAACTGTGGTGAAGCATCAGGATAAGTCCCAAGGACACCCGAGTGATGGGGCTGGGGGTGGAGGGCTAGGCTCCCTAGTGCAGTGGAGACACAGATTAACAAAAAAAAAGGAAAAGGTAATTAAAGCCCTGCTCATTGCTCCTGCACAATTGAAAATCTACTCAGCAGGTGAGATCAAGTTCTTGCTCACCTGGTGGAAGCAAAGTAATTTCTACTGCAACGAGGCAGTCCCATGCTGCAAGAGCAAGATGGCCCAGAGTGAACAGAACAAGAACTTCAGAATCAAGTCTGGACCCAGAGTTCACCAAGATCTAGGGCACACAATCTCCTAATTCAGACTGCCACTGAGACCAGATCTAGAATCACAGACAAAGAGTGCTGTCTGGAAGCAAAGCAGGGCTGTCTGCTGATTTTCCTGAGGCAGAGTCTGAAAAAGTTTGCTGTGCAGATACCATGATATGAACTTGGAGATGGTCTGATTAGAGACTTGGGGCCCAATTCTCAAAACATGGTGCAAGCAACTCAAAGGTGGCTTGCTCTGATTGCTAGTGCACGGGGACCCTGTGCCCAATTCTCTATTGGAAGGGTCCTGGCAGCAAAGTCCTGCAGGTTGTGGCAACTTTTGGCTGGGCGCCAAACAGATGGTGCATATGGATGGTGTGCTGCAAAGCTGTGGGCCAGCTGTGCTGCTCTAGGACATCCCTGGTAGCTAGCAGTCCCCCCAGCCCCAATCCCCTTTGTATAATAAATCACATCCTTGGTGGTCTAGGGCCCCCCGCCAGCCCCACTCACCTTTCAGTAAAATTAAGTGCATCCCTTGTGGTCTAGGCACTCCCACCCCATCTGCCCAAATATTATAATATTCATTCTGTGGTGGTCTAACACCCACCCTTCCCAAGCTGTACAAATATTATAATATTCATTCCCTGACAGTGTAGTCGACTTCCACCCTGAGCTGTCAGAATATTATAATATTCTTTCTCTAGTGATGTAGCGGACCACCCACCCTGATTGGCCCAAATATTTTAGTATTTATTCCTGGTGGTCTAGCTGACCCCCCCCAGCCTTGAGCTGCTTGTATTAATATAATAATCCCTTTCTCTTGTGATCTAGTGGACCCCCCACCCCATCACCCTGGCAGGAAGTGTCCCACAACCCCACTCCCCCATCCCATCCCCAAGCCGGTGACCAGCACAGCCCTCTGCTCCCCACCACAGCTGGCTGCTGACTGAGCTATTACTGAGTGCGAACCTTTTGTGGAGACTTTTTTTACTTTGTTTATCTTCACTTGCCTGGAGAACTCCTTCTGACATCCTCGGAGCTCCCAGCCTCTACGCTCCCCTCGTGACTGCTACTCCCCTCCTTATGTGCCCCTAGCACCACCACCGGGTCTGAACCCTCTGGAAGTAGGGTCACCCTATCCACCCAGGGCACTCTATCTGAGGGCAAAGTGCCAGGCACATGAGGAGCCCCTGGTTGAGAGAAGGCAGTCCGGGTTAGCGTATGGGCTTAGGAGGCAAGGTGCCTTCATCTATCTCCCGGAGTGGGTTTTTTCCTTCATGTGTGTGAGAGTTTCTTTTCCCCTCAGAGTGCGGCTGACATGGCAATGCTTTGTCACAATTCCTCCTTCGCATCCGCTGCGCTGCCAAGCTGGGCACCTCCGATCACCACCAGAGGCCACTCCAGGAGTGATCGCTTCCCCACACCCTCCCAGGGAAGAGAGAGCAGTCCTATGGATGCTCGATCTCCTCCCCCCCCCACTGACCCCCAGCAGCCTGGGCTCGTTCCCAAACCTGGGTCGCTGGTGTGGTGTGGTGTGGTGTCCAGTGCCTCAAACCTCAGTGCCACTGGGCCAGCCTCTTGTGGAGACTTAATGGCTCATTAATGAAGGACCCCACATTTATGACAGTAGTTCAGTTCTAAATCAAGGAATATGTGGCACTAAGCAAGGAAGGAGGTACTACACCAGAGGTGAAATGGGATGGCATCTTAACTGTGCTCACAGGTACAATTACTCAGTTTGCATCAAACAAAAAATGGAGGCAGCTAAGAAGCTGGATCTTGAAAGACAAATCTTTGACCTTGAAGCTCATCATAAAATAACACTTGATAAGACCCTTAAAAACAAAGCTTAGGCCAAACTAGTGGTGCTAACTAAAATACTAGAAAATCATGTTAAAGGGAGCCTCAGATGTGCCAGACAACAGTTCTATGAAAATGGTAATAGAGCAGAGAGGATTCTGCTCCTGGTAAATTGAACAGTAGACTGCAAGCAGGGCAGTGCTCAAAGTAAAAGAACCAGCTGGCTTCAGGGACAGTCTGTGCTAAACCACAGAACAATACCAAAGCATTTGCCAGATATTATAAAAACCTTTATATGGCAGAACATACAGAACATCATATGGATAAAATAAATAAATATCTAGGCAGCCTGCATATTCCACAGCTGTTACCCAAAGATAGGGAGCAAGTGGATGCCCCAGTAGGAACTGGAGAAATTCAGGACATGATTAGTAAATTCAAAAAAATGGGAAGGCACCGGGAGAAGATGGGCTTCCCAGAGTTCTGTAAAGCCCTTAGAGAAGAACTGACCCATTCCTGCAGGGCACTTTCAAGGAAGCTCTTGGTGGGGGGGCACCCCAATCCTGGAACCAGGCCCAGATAACATCCATTCCAAAACCAGGGAAAGACCCAGGGGACTATGGCACACACTGCCCCTTTTCTGTGGTCCGGTTGGACCTGAAGATCTTTACCTCTATTCTGGAAAAGAGACTGCAGCTATTTGTTGGAAACCTGATTCATCTGGCTCAGCCAGGAATCATAGGTGGTAGATATCTACAAAATAACATCAGAAGAGTGTTGAATGTTTTCTCCTCCCAGAGGACCTCAAAAGACTTAAAACTGGCCATCTCCATGGATGCTGAAAAAGCATTTGACCGGTTGGGCTGAACCTTCTTCACATAGCCGCTGAGGACAATGGGGTTTGAGGAGGGATTCAGGAACACTGTAACCTCCTATAAATATCTCCACAGCTGATTGTTAACATTAATGGGTTAACTCAACAGGTTTGACCTAGGCAAAGGGACATGGCAGGATTGCTCCTCTCCCTCTCATTTTTCCTCTCTATCACACCACTGGCAATAGCTGTGAGGTCTGAGAAACACATTAAAGGTGTAACAATGAGATATTTAGAGCAAAAAGTCTCACTATATGCAGTCAGTTTCCTCTTTTTTATCAGTAGTCCCAATACATCCATCTCAGCTCTACTGACCCTGCTACAAAAGTATGGTAAAATAGTAGGGTACCACACTAACTAACAAAAATAGGAGGCAATCCATATTTCAGATACCTGTTCTAGTGAATTTAAAGACTCCTTCCAATTTCAGTGTGCCTCCCACAACTGTTTTTAATATTTGAGAGTTAGACTACCCCCAAAACTTCCAAATCTTTTAAACTGAATTATGGGAGATTATTTGCAGAACTGCAGAACGATGTGGCAACCTGGCAGTTGCCCCCTCACAAATCTAGGAAGTAGACTAGAAATACTTACAAAGAATGTTGCCCTCAGAATTCTATTTTTTTAAAACCCTTCCTATCCCTTTCCCCTCCAACTACTGGAAATAAACCACAGCATCTTACATCTAAATATATTTGGGCTGGCAAAAGAGTCCACACCAAGCACAGTCCACCCACTGATATTACTACAGGCAAGGCGTAGACTGGTGCTCCCAGATTTTAAATCCTAATACTTGGCAGCCCAAGTCTCTCATATCTTCACTTGGATGAGGTAGGACCTGCAGTCATGATGGTATGCCTTAAAGAACAGAATTTCACTCCTGGCATCACTGTTTGCCCTACCATTTATTCATATCTTCCTTGCCTTGAAAGGGCTAATTGATAAACCAAGGACAGAATACACCCTAGGGATCCTGGAACAATTATACACTAGAACAGACACCCTAATTGCATTGGCTTATTAACCAGTATTATAGTGGATCCAGACTTCCCTACTGGCACTAAGGATCCAGGATTCTGAATCTGAACAACCTAAGGCTAACCAGATATAGTCAGTTATTTAGTAAGTAAAGTAAGTAAGTAAACCTTTATTTACAGAGCTCATTCCTGGAGGATCAGGGCACTGTACAAAATAGATTTTACCTAGCCAACAATCCCAATTAAAATAGCATTTAAAATGAAATAAATAATAATAAATAATGGTATAATTCCTGATAGACAGTCGAGTCAGGGTCATTACTTATAATCAAAAGTCCCTTGAAAAGGTATGATTTCAAACCCCTCTTAAGGGTCTCAATGAGAGGGCTGCCTCTAAGGGTTTTGGAAGTGAGTTCCACATGGCTGGACCAGTGCAACCCCGTGCTATAATGTTTGAGGATGTCACCCAGAGGCAGCATGTATACTGCAAACAGCATGGGTGAGAGAATCAAGCCCTGAAGAACTCCACATGACAGGGGGCTTTGGGTGAGAGGAATAATTCCCCATAACCACTCTCTGCATGCTATCTGTGAGAAAGGACTCAAACCAGTTGATAACAGTGCTGGCAAGTCCACAGAGCTCCCTAAGGCTATCCAACAACACACTATGGTCCAAAGTGTCAAATGTTGGGGAGACACTGAATAGAATGAGAATTGACCATTCACCTCTATCTCTTGCCCTGAGATCATTTTGTACCCTGATTAATCTGGTCTCTGTACTGTGACCAGACCCGAATCCCAACTGGAGGGGCTTATAGCTGTCAAAGGCAGAGAGCTGTGCCTCAAGATGCAGAGCCAGTATTTTTTCAATAACCTTTCGCAAAAAAGGGAGGATTAGAAACTGGTCTATAGTTTGCTAAGCAGTCTGAGGTCCAAAGAAGGTTTCTTCGATAGGGGCTTCAACAGTGCCTCTTTCAAGGTACTAGGGAACAACCCCTCCATGAGTTAGCACCGGACAATCTCAGTAAACACTGGACCTATGGACAGCACACAGCCCACTAAGAGATGTGTCAAGCCCATGTCCAGTTCACAACACATGGGCCACAGCTTCAAAATCACCTCACTGACTTCTTCCACCTCCACTGACCAAAACTCGCTCCAGACAGGATGATTGCTCCTATTGATGACCATCTCTCCACTGCGAGGCAGCAACAGCCCCCTTTGGATGATCCCTGAACTGATAGAGGACACCCTGACAGAGAAGAACAGGTACAGGTACAGTAGCAGATCGGTCTCCAATCTTTCTCTGACACAGCACTTAAAAGTTCTGAAACAGCTCCAGCTGTTCACTGGTGTATTCAATCATTTGAGTGGTTGAGACCCTCTGACAATAACAGGGAAGGGTCTTGCTGGCTGCTCTTGATGGCTGAGTGGTCACTTTACTCCTAGATGAACTAATGAAGTTATCTTGTAGCCCAAAAGTTCTCTAATCCTTGGCAGGCTTTGCAGCCTGATTGGTTATGCTGCTACCCTTTGACCCTGTTACCATGTCTTCTGGGTGTTAGATACTCAGCATGTTGGCCGCTCAGCACAAATCATTTATTTTGACCAGCTAGTGCCCTTAAACATTTTATCTGTACCACTCTACTGTGTGCATGTGTTCTGCTAGTGATCCAATCAATTTGGGACATGTATGGGGGGATTTCCTGGGAGCCCTAAACATATTGTGCTCCACTGGCAGCTAGCAAAGGGCTTGGTAATGCAGTGCAGGTTGTGAAAATGAATAGTTTGGTCTGCATTCTACAAGGCGGATGCCAGTCCCAGAGACCAGAGGAACAAGAAGTTGTTGGGTTCCAAACAGCACATGTAAGCCTCATATACTGGGGAGAAATTACAGTATGTTGAGTTTCTAGTACTTTAACACAAAATTTCATTCTGTGAAGGAGACATTTCAATAAGGTTCAGTTTTTTAAGAATGTAAAACAAAATACATAGGATGCTAAAGTGGTATGGCCAAACTAAAACATTCGAGGCCAGCTCATTTGTATTGCACAGATTCATGGCATGTTAACAACAGTGGTAATGAATTGTAGTGCTATCGCATTAAAATAGTTTTTAAAAGGGAATATCGATACAGCAACCCCACACATAATGTATGGGTCTATCCTGGATTTGCATGATAAAGAAACACTGTCATTTATTTTGCATTATATTATTTCTACCCATGTTTTATGATTTTTACTTTCTCTAAAAAAACTGTAAAATTCATTGATGTTGCTGATTGTTTTAACTGTTTCCTACCTTAGTAAAACTAAATGCATGCAAATGGTGTAGTTATAATCATCCTTGTTTTGTTTCAAATCCTTGATCTACTCTTATTGCACACTTCCTGATCATTAGGAACACCCACAAACAGTGCAGCCACTTATGATGTAGTAGGCTGCTCTCATCCACTGCATCATGAGTGGCTTGATTGTGTTGTGGTGTTCCCAACTTTGTCCAGGAAAGATGCCATGAGAGTTGATCAAGGACTGTAAACACATATGTTTTGAGAGGTACACCAGTTTGGTGGGCTATCTGTTTTTCACTTTTGAAAAGAAGAAGAAAAGGATCAAAATCAAACTGCCCAGCTACATGTGAAGATTCTACAAAAGGTGAGCAATCATACAAAGTATTTTTTAAACTAGAGACAAATTGAAGCCTAAGGTAGTTGACAGTGTCCTGTTAAAGGAGAACTGTGCAGAACATGTAGGTTGTTTTTCATGTAAAAGCTGTTTTTAAAATGCCGGTACTAATTCCACTTCTGTTATTGTTCCATCTTTACTGGCCTTTTAGTAAACACAATAGTTGTTTCTGATTTGCACACAGCTAGTATAAATCATTTTAGAACTGGGGGCCAAATTCACAAAAAAAAGCAAAGGGCAATGCAAAATTTTGCTCTGCAATTTGTAAATGCCCAGTTTATAAAATTTGCTATTCACTGTCAGAATAGGGCTAGGTAACATTGACCGTAACCTCTGTACCACCAGAGGTACTCAACTAGACCCTACTTGACCTGCAGCCAAGTGACTAGCCCCACAATGATAGTGTCGTGTGCTATTTCCAATTAATGAGCACACCTATGTAATTGAGCCCATTGGGCATGCAAGGTGCTAGGTGGCCATTTGCATGCCAGTTATGGACCTATTTAAACAGGCTGCATGGAGCTTAGCATGGCCCCCAAGCCCCTGCCCAACATGCAGCTGCAGTCCATAGTGACTAGTGGTCCCCACGCCATGCCCCCCCCACACCGTTCGCTGATTGCCAGCCCGGGTAGTGGTCCCTCACTCCACCATTCGCCAGCCCAAATATAGAAAAAAAGATGTATCCCTGGTGGCTAGCGGTCACCTCCCCCTGCCGATTTGCAGCCTGAGAAAGAAATGAATATTCCTAGTGCCAGTGGTCCCCCCAGTGATCCCCAGCCCAATTATAAAAAAAAGACAGATTTATCCCAGGTGGCTAGTGGTCCCCCTCATGATTGCCAACCACCCTTCTGAGAAAAGAATAGACCCTGATAGCTAGTGGTCCCTCCCCCTACCCAATCCCTCGCCCGAATTATAAAAATGTGTTCCCTGGTGACTAGTGGTCCTTCCCTCCACCTGATCCCTCACTCGACCTATAAAAATGTGTGCCCTGGTGGCTAGTGGTCCCTCCCCCACCAATCACTGATCTGAATATAGAAAAAAAATGTATCTGTGGTGGCTAGTGGTCCCTCCCAACACTTATTGTCAGCCTGAGAAAAAGAACTGAATATTCCTAGGTGCCAATCGTCCCCTCCACCTCATGATCACTGATCGCCATCCAGGTTATAAAAAAAACAGAGTATCCCTGGTGGCTAGTGGTCTCTCCCCCTACCCAATCCCTCACCCAAAATATAAAAATGTGTTCCCTGGTCGCTAGTGGTCCTTTCCCCCCAACTGATAAAAATGTGTGCCCTGGTGGCTAGTGGTCTCTCCCCCTACCTGATCCCTTGCCCAAAATATAAAAATGTGTTCTCTGGTGGCTAGTGGTCCTTCCCCACCTGATCCTCCTCACCCAACATATACAAATGTGGAACCATGGTGGCTAGTGGTCCCTGCCCCTACCCGATCCCTCACCTGATGTATAAAAATATGTTTCCCCGATGGCTAGTGGTCCCTTCTCCCACCTGATTCCTCACCCAATATATAAAAAATATGTTTCCCAGGTGGCTAGCAGTCCCTCCCCCACCCGATCCCTCAACTGACATATAAAAATATGTTCCCTGGTAGCCAGCATCCCCCCTCCACCTGGAGCCCTCACCCAATATTTTAAAAACTGTCTCTGTGTCCATTGTAACCCCATCCCAATCCTCTGTACAGTCAAGTGGAACATTTCCTTGGTGGTCTAGTGGACCCTCCTCTCTATCCTTGATCCCCTGTATAGTTAATGTAACCATTTCACTGGTAATATAGTGGACCTCCCCACTCCTCCACCCTGGCAGGTAGTGACCCACCATCATGATCCCACCATCTTGACCCCCAGCCAGAGACCGGCACAACCTTCTTCTCTTCACCATGGCTGGCCACCAACTGAGCTGTCACTGAATGCCTACTGTATACAGTCCTCCCCCCACCTGATCCTTCAACGAGCTGTCACTCAATGAGTTCATACAGTATGCAATTGGTGACAGCTCACTCAGCAGCCGGCCGTGGTGGACAGAGGAGGGCTGTGTCAGTTACTGGCTGGGGATCAGGAAAGTCACTATCTGCCGGGGGAGGGTGGAAATCCACTAGACCACCAGGGAAAGGGTTACATTAGTTATACAGGGGACTGGGGATAGGGAAGGGGGTCCACTAGACCACCAGGGAAATGTTTCATTTGACTCTACAGGGAATCGGGATGGGGGGGTTTACAATGGACACCAAAGAACACATTTTTATATGTCGAGCAAGGGATCAGGTGAGGGGAGGGACCACTAGCCACCAGGGTCTATTCTTTTTTTCTCGGACCAGTGATCAGCAATCATGGTGGGGGGCACTACCAACCAACTATATATCATTTTTTATATATTTGGGCAGGCGATCAGCGGAGGGGAGTGGTGCCAGAGCACCTCCGCCAACCATTAGGCATGCTGGGGTTACAGCAAAATTTCAGTCTACGGTATTTGCCCATGCAAACGGGCCCCACAAGAGAGGTCCTTGCCCAAAGCAATTGCTTTGTTACTTGGACAGTGCTGATATCCATGTCCCTCCCTTCATTTGCATTGTGGTCCCCTGTTACTTTTGCCCCAGCACAAACCAGGTTTGAGCTGGTGATTAGAATATATAGTAATGCATAGTCAATACAAATATATCAGTTCCATTACTCATGTAGAACTGCAGTTTAAGTAGGTGAAAGTTAAAAGCTACAAGCACAGAATAAAAATACATATAAATATATGTATAGCAGTATAAATAAGTCCCTTCAAGTTGGTGAGCTGATTCATCCTCCACTACCCCAAATTACAAAAAGTAAAAACAGCCAAAATCAGGAACATTCATTTTAGAAACCGTTTTAACTCAAAATCCATACTCAAACCAAGGGCTTTATCAGCCTGTAAAGTAATGATCCAAAAGCCCTCCCTCGTCAACATAAAATCATTGAAATCGCCTCTTCTAGGCTTAGGGCAAACATTGTTGATGGCCATGAAAGTAAAGCCATGTTCTAATTTATTTGCAGCTTCTTTAAAGTGGGCTACTGGGATAAGTAATGTCCTCTTATTCTATGGCCTGACAGTGTTCCCCAACACGAGTTTTGAAACTTCTTCTTGTTTTTCCAATGTGGAATGCCCCACAATTACATTCTGCCAGATATATAACACCTGCTGTATCACATGTAATAAGCTGTTTTATTTCAAAGTCTCTGCCATTGTAGGGACTTTTGAAAGAATTGCCGTTTTATATAGCTGTACCTAGAATACATACAACGTTTGCAGGGATAACGTCCCTTATAATTTCGTCCAAATCATGTCACAGTGCTAGATCTCTCCTGGTAATGACTGTGAACCAGGGCATCCTTACAGTTGGAACCTTTGATATGCCATCCTGGGGATTTGTAAATTTTTCTAAACCCACATTGCTACTTAGAATATAGAAAAATAGAAACATAGAGGTTGATGGCAGATAAGGACTGCAAGGCCCATCCAGTCTGCCCATTTCTTTTTACCTTAACAATGTGCCATAGGCCTTTACTCTGTCGATGGTCTATCTATCCATACTCATCTGTATTGCTCCCTTATGCCTAAGCCTATGTGACACTTTTTTCATAATGCTTTCATATTGACAGTTATGGACTGGAAATGTAGTAACAAAATTAAATCTGCCTGCCTGTGTACCATTATCAGTTATTGTATTCTGAATTAACAGCTCCCTTTATTGCCCATCTGCAAAAATCACCTGCCTGGCATATTGTTTTGCAGCTGTATCCTCTTTCTTGAAATACAGTTGGGAAACTGTATACCAGTCATGTAATTTTGTAGACTGGCAAGAAAAGGGAGCCATTGATTTAGAATACAGCACACTATCTGATAATGGTACGCAGGCAGTTAGATTTAATTTTGTTATAACATTTTCAGCCCATGCCTGTCAATTTGAAAGAAGTATAAAAAATACCTGGCATATTTTAAGTAGTGATGTGGATTTCAGAGAAATTTACAGATGTCCCCCAGGGTGGCATACCAAAGGGCTCCAATAATAAAGGATGCCCTTGTTCATAACCATTACCTGGAGAGATCTGGCACTGTGACATTGTTTGGATGAAATTGTAAGGGTTGTTTTTCCTGCTCATGCTGTATGCCTTGTAGGTATATAAAACAGGGCAATTCCTTCTCTAAAGTCCCCATAATGGCAGAGACTGAAATAAAGCAGTTTATTATATGACAAGCAGATGTTATATACCTGGCAGAATGCAACTCTGGGGCATTCTACACTAGAAAAAATGACAAGAAGTTGCAAACCTGTGTTGGGGGAAAACATTGTTGGGCCATAGAATGAGAATACATTGTTTATGCCATGGCAGCTGACATTAAAGAAGCTGCAAATAAATTAGAACATGCTTTTTACTTTCTGTGGCTATCACAAAATTTGTCCCACAAGGGGGGGGGGGGTTAATAATTTCATGTTGATGTGGGAGGGTTTTTGCATCATTACTTTACAGGCTGATAAAGCCCCTGGTCTGAATATGGGTTTTGATTTAAAACCATTTTTAAAATGAATGTTCTTGATTTTGATTGTTTTTCATTTTGTTATTTTAGATAGTAGAAAACGAATCAGCTTGCCAAATTAAAGGGACTTATTTATACTGATATACATACAGTTATTTTTATTCAGTGTTTGTAGTTTTTAACTTTCACCCTCTTAAGCTGTATTTTTGAATGAATGGTGGAACCTACTGTATATATTTGCGTTGACTATACGTTATTATGAATTCTAATCACCAGCTGTATAATCTAGCATCATTGTTGAACTGAGATTTCACTATTAATTATGAAGAAGCGGACTGGTTATATTTTAAATTGGTTGTAATTAGTTTGCTTATGAGTTTTTGTTCTTTTCCACATGAATGACTGGTGTGTGTGAATTTGGTGGTGGTGACATTATGATGATGCCATATTTTTGTGACCTATGAAAGTGTTGGGAATTGTGTGTTTATTCATCTTCGAGAAAAGGATTATTCAAATCTGAAATGCATCAGGCAAGAGTGGGCGTCTGTGTACCTTTTCACCTTAGTAAAAATATGGCACCTTAAATATTAATATGGATATAGACTGTGTCATTTTTTCATATTGTGGTGAGTGCCCAGTTTTATACTTTGTAAGAAAATAACTACATGTTCAACACAGTTCCCTGTAAGGGTAAAATAACATTATTTATTCACTCTTTGTTTTGAAAAACTTAGTACTCCTGCCCCCATTCCCCAACATAGAAACATAGAATTTGATGGCAGTTGAGGACCTCTTGACCCACCCAGATCTGCCCATTTCCTACCTACTGGATAAGGTGCAGATCCCACTTTAACCAGCAGCCTACTTCTTCCTACCCCCAGAATTGCTTTATGACTTTCCCATGCATGCTTGAATTCCACCACTGTTTTTGACTCCACAACCTCCTCCAGAAGGTCGCTCCATGCATCCACAACCTCTGTGAAAAAAATACTTAAATTACCTCTGAGTCGCCCCACTCTATCTACAAATTGTGCCCTTGTTCTTGCACACCTCTTTTTTTGAAAGATGCTACCCTCTTGGACTTTGTTGATTCCCTTGAGGTACTTGAAAGTTTCTATCATGTCCCCCCTCTCCCTCCTTTCCTCGAGGCTATATATATTAAGCTCCTTAAGTCTCTCTTCATATGTCTTCTGGTGCAGACCCTGCACCATTTTAGTTGCCCTCCTCTGGACAGCTTCCATCCTGTCTATGTCTTTGCAGAGATTGGGTCTCCAGAACTGCACGCAGTACTCCAGATGGGGTCTCACCAGCTGACTGTACAGAGGGATAATAACTTCCTGTTTTCTACTGGTGATGCCTCTCCCTATGCATCCCAGCATGCCCCCAGCCCTCCTTGCTGCCCTCTCACATTGCTTGCCCACCTTTAGGTCATCTGATATGACTACCCCCAGGTCTCTTTTCATTTTTGTTGTTGTTAGTATCTCACCCCCCATTGTGTACTCTTCCCCTGGGTTTTTTTCCCAGGTGCATTACCTTGCACTTCTTAACATTGAGTCTAAGCTGCCATACATTTGACCATTCCTCTAACCTTGCCAAGTCCCTTCTCATCCTTTCCACCCCACTTTGTGCATCAACTCTGTTGCAGATCTTCGTGTCATCTGCAAAGAGACATACTTTTCCTTCCAGTCCCTCTGCAATGTCGCTTATAAAGACATTGAAGAGGACTGAACCTAATACTGAACCCTGCGGTACCCCACTAGTAACCCCCCTTTCTTCAGAGTGGACTCCATTTACTATTACTCTCTGTGTCCTATTCTCCAGCCAATTCTTTACCCAGGCTGTCATCTTGGGACTCACTCCCAGGCTGGCTAACTTGTATATTAATCTTTGTGGGACTGTGTCAAATGCCTTGCTAAAGTCTAGGTAGGCCATGTCCACAGCCCCTCCCTGATCTACTACTTTGGTCACCCAGTCAAAGAAATCTATCAGATTCATCTGGCTTGACCTTCCACTGTGAATCCATGCTGCCTCGGGTCCTGTGCCCCTCTGGCCTCTAGATACTTGACAATTGTTTCCTTCAGAAGTGATTCCATCATCTTCCCTATCACTGAGGTTAAACTAACAGGTCTGTAGTTTCCTGCTTCTGCCTTGCTTCCACGTTTGTGAAGGGGAATCACATCTGCCCTCCTCCAGTCCTCGGGCACCACCCCATCCTCCCGTGATTTATTAAACAGGGTAGTCAGTGGTGTCACTAGTTCTACCCTTAGTTCTTTTAGAATTCTGGGATGAATCCCATCAGGCCCCATTGCTTTGTCCACCTTCAGTTTTAAGAGTTCTTTCATAACCCTTTCTTCTGTAAATGGGCTGGTATCAACTTCTGTATCCACAGTGTTTCTACTGTTTGTTTTAGGTACCTCCTCTTCATTTGTTCACAGTCACCCTCCGCCCACCCTCCCTCCCTTTTATTAAGCCTCCTACTATCCTCCCTTGGTCTTCCTTCACTCCTGATATACCTTTAAAAGATTTTATCCCCCTTCTTAACTGAGTTGGCTATCTTTTCCTCGGTTTGGGCCTTTTGCTGTTCTTGACTGCCTTCCCAGCTTCTCTTTGCTTTAACTGATACAGTTCTCTGCCCTGCTCCTTCTGTGATTCCTTGTACTTCCTAATGCTTTATTTTTCTCTTAAACCTTTACTGCCACTTCCTTTGAGAACCATAGCAGTTTCTTACATTGTTTTGTTTTGTTTATTTGCTTCACACAAAGGCTTGTTACCTCTGTGATAGCAGTTTTTATTCCCCATTGTTCTTTGACCCCTGCTTCCTGCCCATTTGCTAGTGCATTCCTTAGGCACTCACCCATTTTGGCAAAGTCAGCCCTCCTAAAGTCCAGTACTTTTGCCTTTGTATGGCTTGACTCTATTGCTGTGTTTATTGTGAACCATACTGTTCGATGCTCGCTAGTTCCCAGATGGCTACCCACTTCTACATCTGTGATCCTCTCTCCATCTCCATTTGAGAGAACCAGGTCTAAGATTGCTCCCTCTTGAGTGGGCTCCAATACTAGTTGTCTAAGGCATGCCCCCTGTAGGGCATCTAGAATAACCTCACTCTTCAAAGTGGCTGCTGCAACTGCACTCCACTTAACATCTAGCATATTCAGATCACCCATCAGCAATATCTCCCCTTATTCTGCCATTCTAAGTATACTTTCTATCATTTCCTTGTCCATTTCCTCCCCCTGAGAAGGGGGTCTATATACAATCCCTGTGCGAACTGTGTGCCATTGCCTGTTCTCAAATTTACCCACAGTGCTTCTCCTCCTCCCTGTTTACCCTTTTGTTCTGTTGCTTTGATTCCTTCCCTTATGTAAAGAGCTACTCCTCCTCCTACTCTTTTACCCTCCCTGTCCCTCCTGTAGATAGCGTATCCTGTTATGTTTATGTCCCAGTTATGGTTTTGTGTGTACCATGTTTCTGTGACTGCCACAATATCCAGATGTTTCTCCTCCATCAAGGCCACTAATTCAGGAAGCTTGTTACCCAGACTATGTTAACAAAACCACTTGGCGTTATGTAACAATCCCCTGCAGCTGACATCATGGATGGGGAGCACCTGCAGGTGATTCAATGGGCAATTATTAAGCACTGATGTTTCAAAAGCTCTGATTTGCTGTTTACTTGTCTCACTGTACTCCAAAATGTACTGTATGTACAGGTGAGTGACAGCAGGACACCATCAGCCCCCACATTAGTTTAAAAGGGTCACAGTCAGTCTGTGCAGTATGCAACATCCATGTAATTGTGACTTATCACACAGAAATAAGCCAATCTGGAGAGGTAAATAAAACATTGGAATCAGCTAGTAGAGCATGTGTAGGGGCTGAGACATCTCAACTGGAACTTGTATTTCCATTTTATATTTTGCAGTGCATACAGTGCCCCACACCAACATAGGCCAAACCTCTCATTTCTCTCTGGTGGCCATTTAGCAGCATCCTTGGACTTGGCACTACAGCCATTGCATCAGGGCATGGAGGAATAGAAAGGTCTTCTCTTCTCACTCCAGGTGGCATATGATCATGCCAGAAACTTCTTGGAGTACTGCCATGAGTTACAGAAGGAGCATTATTCCAAGCAGTTTCTTTGAATGAAGTGAATGATTTCAGTGGAGATACAGCTGATCCTCCACATTGATATGACTTCAGACTCTGTAAGTAGCTTTTGGTCCATTTATATGCAGACCCTTACAACATCATTCAGAAATGATCTGATGTAAATCATAGGCTCAAATAATAATACAAATAGTCTCACATGCAACCTGTGTACTGCCATAGTGAAGACTGGAGGCAATACATAGACAGCTTTTGTATCTCAACAGGAAACTACATCACTGCCCATTGTATCTTAGTTACCCTTACCAAAAAAAGACAAGAACTTAAGAATTTTGACTGGTACCACATGCGAGGATATACAGTAAGTTGGCATATGCGAGGCACATGCAAGTTTTTCTGTAAGAATTATATGCAGAGACCATATAAGGATGCTGACACTTTCCTTGAGTGAAACATTTATGCAAGAAAAGCTGCTTGCCAATAACATAAGAAAAATTGTGTATATGTGTGTGTGTGTGTGTGTGTGTGTGTGAGTGTGTGGTGCACTACAGCTAATAATGTGTGAAGTTACTGAAAATTGCTTCACAAAGTTATTCATGAAGTCCTGCAAAGTTCATAAAGTGCAAACTTACAGTATGTAGTTGTCACTTTGTGAAGTTCCATTTTTTAAACTTCTTTATTGATGTTTCCTATTCATAACAACAATAATTAAATGCGTTCCATCTCCATCTTGCTACATCACTTAACAACTTGTTCATCTTATCTACTTCTATTTCATTACTTTTCTCTGGCATATTATATCATTTTCATTGAGTCGAAGTCATCAGACCATTAGATCAAGATGAAAAGGGCATCAAAATAAAAATTCAAATAAAAATCCTCAATTTGGATTAGTAGCCCAAATGACAAAATGATGCAAGATAAAGAAGACAAACATTTAAGAAAAATACATTCAATTGGTTAACTGATGGCAATTAAAAGAGAGAAAGACTCACTATCCTGATCATGGTTGTTTACATTTGACCCAGTGAGACAGACTCTGAGTGGGAGGCTTGTATTCTATTAGTTACACCTGAGGAATCATGGAACTTTCTAATCGACCTTGGCCTGTTGGGTTAGAAATTGAGGTTCCTCCAATTCTCAACTAATTCCATAAAGGGTAACGAAGTGCCCTTGAATGTTTCTGATTGTAATTTAAGGTCAGCTGTTATCTTTTCTGTATGGAATATTTGTTTAACTAATCCAATCCAATCAGTTAGTGTTGGTGGTTCTGTTTGGAGCCACTTTTTTGGTGATGGTTTTTCCGGCAGTTGCCAGTAAAATACCCATGAATGATTTTTCCATGTTCTTGCTTTTCCTTTTGAGTGAGACAATTAAGACTAGATGAGGGAAGTTGAGATCCTCTCCCATTCAAGCTAGTTGTTTAAATCATTGGCCCAGTTCCATCCAATAAGGCTGAAGAGGGGGCAATCACAAAATATGTGATATAGGTTACCCTCCCCTTCACATCCCCACCAGCATCTATCTGACTTTTGTAGCATGTAGTGTTTTGTGCAGGTGACAGTAATAAAGTAGCATGAGACCACCTCCCAATGGTGTTCTTTCCAATTATTCAAGGCAGATGTATGGAAGAGACCCATACCAGATGGAGTTCTATCCTTAGGTGAGAGAAAGCCCTGATTCTCTTTCCCATGCTGACTGGTATTCTTGGGGATTGGTTTTGTATGTTTGTGTGTAAATTTGAGTAAGTTTGGAGATAAATATATTTGTAATCGGGCCTTGTGCTGCCTGGTAGATCATGCAGACCAGGGTGTGTGGTTCTTGTTGTACCTCTTCTTGATGGGATCCCTGTCACAAAAATGAAGTAACTTGAATATAGTGGGAAAAGTCTGTCTGACCCAAGTTAAACTCGGATGTCAAGTCAGCAAAGGATTTGAGGACCCTTTGATGGATAAACTGGGATGGGTATTTCAGACCCTGCGATCTCACTCTAAGGAAACCAAAATCTAGTTTGGGTGGTATAAATGAGGTGCAGTGCACTATTTGTGTGTAGGTAGATATAGTGCCCCTTATTTTCAAATTCCTTTTGACCTGTTTCCAAACGTTGTACAATTGCTTGGTCCATGGGTCTGATATATGTAGGTTAGTAAGATCTGTTATGGCTGTTTCAAAGCCTTCCTTTGGGTGTGGACACACACCACCTTTCAGTTTCTGTGTCACCTAACTATTCTCTGGGTCCTGTTTGAGTAATAGGATCCATGGTGTAATTTGGGCCATTTGGTAATATAATTTCAGGTTTGGTAGACCCAGCCCTCTCCCTATTTTTGGTCTTTTCAGATCTGAACATCTAATTCTTGCTTGTCTGCCCACACATAAAAACCCACGCTGGGCCTTATTTAACTGTAACCAATCTGATCTGTCACTTTAAGGGGAAGTAGTTGAAATAGGAACAAGAAATGGGGGAGTATGTTCATTCGTATGGTATCTATTCTTCCCATCATGGATAGGGGCAACATCTCCCATCTCTTGAGATCTGTGAGTACATTTTTCAACAGGGTTCCATGGTTTAATTAGTACATCTTGCCTAACTGAATAGGAATGGATATCCCTAAGTAGCAGATAGATGTTGTGGCCCATTTGAATTAAAACATTCCAGGCAATTTCTGTGTCTTGGTGCCACTGATCAACACTACCACCGTCTTCTCCTTGTTTATTTTAAAGCCAGAAACCCTACCATAGTGTGTTAAAATTTGGTAGGGACATGGAAAGGTGTTCTGTGGGTCTGTCATGTATACCATTGTGTAATCCACATATAATGAAATGGAATTTTCCTCTCCCCCCATACTGATCCCTTCCAATCCTGGATGTGATCTAATATATGCTGCTAAGGGCTCAATGCATAAGGCAAACAGAGTGGAGGATAGGGAGCAGCCTTACCTAGTGCCTTGGTGAATCATTAGGGGTGCTGAAGCTGTTCCATTTACCTTGACTCTGGACATTGGTGTCGCATACAGAAACTGTAGCCAAGTGAGAAACTGGTCCCCAAACCTGTATTTTCGTAGGGTCATAAATAAAACCTCCCATCCCAACCAGTTAAAAGCCTTCTTGGCATCGATAATTTTAGCTATCTGGGTGTCTTTTGATGGTGAGCCATAGTGAACTATATTGAGGTGGCGTCTAATGTTGTCTCCTATCTGGTGAGTTGGCATGAAGCCCGTTTGGTCTGGGTTTACTAAATTCATTACGAATGTGTTGATTCTGTTAGCCAGAATTTTTGTCAGTGTGTTGGAGTCTACATTTAATAATGAAATGGGGTGGTAAGACCTGTAGTTATCTGGTGGTTTATCTGGTTTCGGGATCACAGTTATAAATGCTGTCTGCCAGGAGTTTGGGAAGTCACCCTCCTTCCTACAAGAGTTAAAAACCTGAGTCATTAGAGGGGCAAGCTGGTCTCTGAATGTTTGGTAGAATTCAGCATTGAAACTGCCAGGTCCTGGGGATTTACCTGTTGCCAAGTCCTGTATAGTCTGAGACACCTCGAGAGGTGTTATGGTTGCTTCCCAACATGAGCCTCTGTATGTCTGTAAGCCAGGGTAATGTCACTCCCTCTAAAAAAGCAGCTAGTTCATCTGTGTTGGTTGTTTCAGTTCTGGGTGTGTTGTATAGAGAGCTATAATACGTACTGGGTCATAATGTCATACGCTTAATAGTGTATGACATTATAGCTAACCCAAAACAGCGCTGTCCATGACAGCGTATGGTGCAATACCGTGTATAATGTTGTACGCGGTATTGCACCATTCACAAAATCCCAGGCAGAGGATAAGACCTCTGCTGGGAGTGGGTTCCACCAAGCAGCTGCCGTGGCTCACTGGACTGAGCCACAGCAGCAAGAACTCAGGTGCTGCATCTGAGACTGGGTTTGATTCCCAGTCCCAGACATTTTATTTCTTTCACACATTATACACTACCCAAGGCAATCCCCCTCCGCCAGAGTTGAGAATCCTTAGTGGGGGTGTGTGAGTGGCAGAGCCCCCACAGAAAAAAGACTTATGATCAATGGCAGAAATTGCGCTGTATTGGCAGTGCGATTTTGCCATGTGGCATAATGTCTTACGACATTATGACCCTGTGCTGCTATAATACTTGCTGAAGGCCTCTGCAATTTCTGGTGGCGAACATATATTTTTTTTGCTTTCCCCCTTCTGTTAGTGTGGGACAGCAAACAGATCGCTCCGCTTGTTGTTTCCAAAATCTGAGTGCTAACAAATAACCTACCCTTTTGCCTGACTCTTAGTATTTTTGGTTGATGTGTCAGAGTTGGCCTTATCTTACTGTGTCCCATAAACTCTGCAGCTTATTGGTGGACCCTTGTACATTCCACAGATTAGCCTGATCCCTGTCTGTCTTGTGTAATTGTTCTAAATCTGCTAGTTCTCGTTCCAACCTCCTCTGTTGCTCCATCTTTTGTTTTTTAAGATGGGAGGAGTGGGTGATGATTATGCCCCTCAAATTCACCTTTAGGGCATCCCATACCCATTTAATTTTAATGCCTTTATTCATATTATGCCTTAGGAATTCAAAAATTTTCTCCTTGATATTCTGGCAAAAGTCCTCCCCATTTAATAGGCAGGTGTTCATCCTCCAGAATGTTGTGCTAGGCCAGAATCCCAATGCAATCCAGACTAACTGCTGAGTGGTCAGACATACATTTTGGGTGGATTATATAGTTTTTAAATGTGAGTAGGTTATTACTACTACTTAAGAAGTAGTCAATTCTTGTGTAAGATTTGTGGAGGTTGGAGTAGAAGGTGTAGTCTAAGATTCCCTTATGTAATTTTTGCCATACATCCACCACTGCCACTTTCTTCATCTCTGTTTGAACCATTCTTCCCATCTGTTTGATTGTAGTGAAAGACTGGGATGATCTATCTCTAGTGGGATAAATCACACAGTTAAAGTCCCCCCCCAACAGAAAGTATCCCCTCCCCCAAATCTGCTACCTTTAAAAATACTCAATGAAAAAATGAGGATGTATCCTGATTGGGGGTGTAGATATTGTTAAAGTGTACTTTCTGTGCATATAGTACCCCAGATATGATCACTAGCCTACCCTGTTCCAAGCCTTTGGTTGATATGACTTGTAGGGGTACATTTTTGCATATAAGGATCGCTACTCCTGCTTTTTTGTCAGATGGGTGCGATGCTGATAGTACTTTCCCAACCCATGCCTTTTGGAGTTTTGAGTGTTCCAAATCTGATAATCTGGTTTCCTGTATAAATCCCACATCTACTTGTAATTTATTGAGGTATGCCAGAATTCCTGTTCTTTGATGGGTGAATTAATACCTGAACATTCAGGATGCCAATTTTAAGGACTCCATGGTGATTTCCAGTTTACATCGCCTCTCTATTTTTTTCCCATGACCTTAATTTAATCCAGCCCCCTGAGGTCACAACATTCACCAAATCCCACACAGAAAGAGCTGTCTCCCCTTCAACCTTGCCATATTTAACTGTTTAGTAATGTTAAAATCTATACTATGCACAACAGGTGCAGCTATATGCAAAAATGTTGTTCTATTAAGTTTTGAGGTCTCAGGTATATACACCATTGGTGCAATCCCACGTTCTTTAGAGAAACCAGTGAAAAACCTTTTCAACATTGTACTTCCATGGTGCTACTATAATTGGAATCCACTGGGTTTCCAGTGGGAGTAGCTAGCTCACTTAGCTCACTATGATGTGAACCTGACCAGTCTAATGACTAGGTCAGTTAAAGTCACCAGGTCCATTGGAGCTGTAATGGTCTACGAGTGCCTCCACTACCTAAATAGACAGTTGTGGTTAAATTCAGAGGCACCAGTTAGCACTCTGGAACCTGGGTCAGGCCTTCTTTAGTATCTTATAACTATTTTGGACCCCATTGATCTAAATGCTCCCTTCTCTCCATATACAAACGAGCTACATGGAGGCCCATGGGGTGGAAAGCTTTTTCTAATTAACAGTCCCTACTCACAAATAAGTTGTTTGCTTTCTTAATTCTCCTCATCCCATGGTGGCCAGACAGAGTTACCATCCAGATCCCCTACTCCCCCACTCCCCAATGTTCAAACAGTTCAGTACAATCCACAATACCCCCCCAACTAAGGGTGACTCGATCAGGCCTGTTAGTCACCCCAGAGGGAGAAGAGTGGAGAGAGGGAGGGAAACTAAAAAAGACATATTGACCCAAACCTCTTTTCTCATTTCTAGTGTTCATTATCTTATTATCATCTAGAATATATGTTCCAGTATTCATATAGTTCCATATTCAGTTCCTTCCAAGTCTCCTTTCAACAATCCCTTCCATTTGTTAAGGGAGTTTAAATCTGTAAGTCCCACTGCACATTGGGCACCTCATTTTAAGCGTTGGCTGTAGGAAAAGTTTTATTTGCTCCATTATACTTTTGGGGCTGTCGATTACATGTTAACTCCATTTTGGGTGACACGCTCCACAAGGCCCTCCCAGTCGGTAGAGGTGTATAGGGTTTCAATAGTTCAAACAAGTTTGAAACTTTGCTGCACTCAGGGTTTCAATATGCAAAGAAACAGTACCTTTAAATAAAAGTCCTCATGGTGGGTTCCCTGCAGCCATAACCTCCTCATGGGTTACTGATTTGTTAGATCCCTTAGTTCCTATTCCAGCAACCTCTTCAGATCATCCCCAAGATGTGCAGGCCATGTTTCCAAAGTGAAGTTTTCTCAGCATGCTATCCAGCTCTACGCCATGCCGCAAGGCTTAGGTGTGTTCTAATGCTTCCATGCTGAGCTCAGGACATGATAGGCCCATCTTGCAAAGGGTTGGGGCTGCCTCCCACAGGGAATGAAAAACCTGCCAGTTAGTGTCCACTCGGATTTGCAGTTTTGCTGGGTAAAACTTTTGTATTTGGATGTTTTTTAGCTTGGCTTCTTCGATAATGTCCCTCACCTTGCGGCATTTTTCATTTAAGATGTCTGAAAAGTCATGATCAAGAAGATCCTTTGACCATCAATGTTGAGATCTTTTAGTTACCATGCTGTTTAATGTATTAGCTGTCACTTGGCGTATTCCAACATGTGGACAATGATTGACCTTGGGCAGGCTTTTTGGTGTTACGGTTTCTGTACCGGAGAATGGTGAGCTCTTTCCATAGATAAGTTCATTGATGTTGGTATTTTTATTATGTCCCTGAGGATGTAGGTGATAAAATCTTCCACAGAATTATGCAATTTTTCAATGTCTTCAGGTACCCCATGGATGCGGAAATTTTTCCTGCAGGCTCTATTTTCCTGATCTTGCAATTTACTTTGGATCTCCCGCTCCTGGGCAAGGAGGTACAACAGTGCGCAGATATAACGGGCCACTGAATCTGTGATGTCTCCAATTGCTTGCTCAGCTAAAGTGGTTCGCTATTCTATTTTCTTTAGGTCAGTTCTTAAATCCACTACAGAGGATTCATGAAGGGGCCTACATTCAACCATGAAGTGCCCACTTTGTGGAAATTATGGCCAGATTATGGTCAAACTTTATGAGTTTTGTCAAAGTTGAAGTTGCTGAGGCCAATGGAAATCTTGCAAAGCTCTATGAGGGTGAATTTGGTGCAAAATGAGGCAGCAAGGCTGGTATCTGGTACCTCTAGAACCAGTCACATTACGCCTGTGCTCAGCAGACTGCACTGACTGCCAGTTCAATGGTGAATCACGTTCAAGGTCAGCTTGCTGACCTATAAAGTCCTACATGAACAGGGACCCTGCTACCTGCAAGATCTCCTTTGTCCCTACTGCCTCCCCTGCCCACTCCACTCCACTGAAGAGGGATTGCTAGAGATTCCTAGGGAGCTACTGAAGACATCTAGAGCCCGATCTTTTGCATTCACGGCTCCTACCCTGTGGAATTCTCTACCTCATCCGGTGAGAGAGTGCCTGACCGTCTAGAGTTTTAAATCCACCCTTAAAGCTTATTTATTTAGCCTAGCATTCCCTGATGATTTTAGCCATCTGTGACATAATTCTGTATGTTGAGTAAATGGGATTTACTAATGTATTCTTCTGTAAATTTTAATTTATTGTTTGATAAGTTTGTATTTTAAAATATTTTATATGTTATGTCTGATTGTGCAAGTACTTTGATCACTGGAAAAGCACTTTTTATTAATATAAATGATTTGATTTGAATTACAGTCACTTTGGCACATCTTTGCCAGTGAAATTAAATGCGATGCATCTCTAACTACTGTGTCTGTTTTACATGTTCCTCTTGTGGGGCTAGAAGCTACAACCTTCTGACCCCAGAGGGAGGTGTGCAACCTACTGAGCCACTGAGACCATGTTGTTCTAGTGTCTTGTAAAAAGTACATAAATAGACGCACACAAAATTATTTTGTTCATTTTGTATATATTCTTTATACTTTCAAAAGGAAATGTCTTCATTCTGCACCCAATACATTTGACATGAATGCACAGGACCACTCTTACAACTCTTAGAATGGTCTCCACAGCAGTATAAATATACACATGAAGTTATAATACTGTGCCTGTAGCATCACAGTCATTAACATGGCTAATTGTGATGTAGCTGTACTGGCAGTGATATGAATTTAAGTTGAGAATGGGAAACAAGAGCAGAAAAACTGTAAGGGATTAAGTTTTCACACAAATTTCCTCAGTAATGACACGAAGGAGAACTCTAAGGAAGATATATGTAATGCAAGCTGAATTTTACCAAAATAGTCATTTTTAAAAGTTTTTATTGAGGTGCCTACCGTTTTCCACAGCTCAGACTGTAGCCAAAGACTTGCACCAGCACCATGAAAACATGCATTTTCTTACAGGTCGATATCCTGTGTAGAGCAATCTTTCTTGCAAAATTGATACAAAGTGTCATTATGTACCATGATCCTTAAACACTACATTTTGTACATAAATGTTTCTTGACTAGTTCAAGTACATGACTTTCCTCTTGCACTACGCTTACAAACATGTAATATATCACTATTTTGCACCATCATCCATGCACACTATATTTTAAACATGCTGATTTCTTGACTAGCAAAAGAACCGCCATCCAGTGACAGAGTAGTAGGTTGCTGGAGAAGAATTGGGCAAGTTGTTTAGGTAGATGCTGAATAATAGAGGGCCGAGGATGGAGCCCTGAGAACCCCAGAGTAGACTGGCAGGGTGGTTGAGAGGGTGTTGTTTATTTTGACACATTGTGATCTAGCTGTGAGGTAACTGGTAAACCAGGAGACGGGAGCTTGGGACAGACCTATGTGGCAGATTGTGCTTAAGAGTAAGGAGTGCAAGACTGTATCAAAGGCCTTTGACAGGTCGATGAAGACAGCTCCAGCTAGGTGTTTTCTATCCATGGCAGAGTGAATAAAATTAAAGAACTCAGTGAGAGCCATAGTTGTACTGTGCCCCGATCTGAAGCCATGCTGCTCCCTGCAAAGTAGGTTATGAGCAAGTAGGTACTCAGTGAGTTGAATGGTTATAATTTTTTCAGAGCTTTTGAGAGTGGTGGGAGAATGGATATGGGACGGTAGTTATTGGGAGGTGTTGTCACCACTCTTCAGTATTGGTGACTGTGAGCCTTCTCCAGGCTGCTGGGAACTGCCCAGACTTAGGGAGTGGTTAATGATGTCAGTCAGTGGGAGAGGACTGTATCTAGTACTAGATGTAGGATTCTCATATCAAAAGAATCTTTAATAGCAAGAGCCACTAAGTGCTTTCATGAGAAAAGGCCTTGCTTTATTCATAGAGATTGCCCTGAGATGGAAGGGGTGATGCTGGATGTTTGAGGACGGGGTTGCAGGAGTGGGGTCGAAGAAGTTATTTGGGAGTACTGCACTAAGGTCAGAGAATGATGAGTTGAGGCAGTTGGCGATGGCCAGGGGGTCGGTGGTAGGGACAATATTGACAGTTAGTGGGGGGGAGCCGGGATTTGCCATTGAGTTCCTTGATATTGTCCCAGAACAACCGAGCATTCCCTCAGGAGGAGGCAAGGGTCATTTTGTAGTAGCCTGATTTGGCCTGTTTAATGGCCCAAGTGCATCTGTTATGAGCTGCTTTATAGGCTTGCCTGTCCGCCTGCATGCCGGATGAGACTGCTTTGTGCCAGAGATCATCTCTGTGCTTTAGCTGTTGGAACAGTACAGGCATGACCCAGGGGGCATTATGTTTCTTGGATTGCACTTTTGCTAGTGGGTCATAGATGTCACATGCTTTATTAAAAGAACAGGTGAAATAATCAAAGGCTTCATCTATAGTAGGGGCCCTCAAGATGGGGGACCAGTCCCATTGAGTTAAGTATTTTCTTAGTTTTGTGAGGCCTCCAGGTCAGAGATGATGCCAGGCAATATAGTTTGGTTTGGGTTTCTGCTGAAGACACAACCAGGAAAAGAGGATGGGTGAGTGACCACTTAGGGAGTCTGGAAGGACCACCAGGTCAGAGATTCTGTGGGGACGGTTGGTGAGGAGAAGGTCAATCAGGGTGCTACAGCCATTAGTGGGATTTACCCTGGTAGGTTGGCTGATCAGCTGGGTCAGGTCCAGTGCAGTGAAGGTGTCCTTGGAGTGGGAAGACGAACTGGCAAGCCAGTTCACATTAAAGTCTCCAACTATGATGTGTTCTGTTTTGGGGGGAAGCCGGAGATGTAGTTAGCAAGGGATTGTATAGCATGAGCTTGGTTTCTTGGGGGGACGTATGCGACAGTAAGAATTACAGGGGCTCTGGAGGGATCTGGAGTAAGTTTTAATGATAAGGCTTGGGCATCATGGTCTAATGGAGGTATTGGAAGGGCTTGGCATATCATGGAGTCACGGATGTACACAGCACACCACCTATCACGTTTGCCCATTCTGTCAGCTCTGTGATGGGTGAAGCCAGGGAGGGCAACCAAAGAGTCAGGTGTTTTTTTGGAGAGCCAGGTTTCTGTCAGTGCTAGCACATCTGGCTGATGTTGCAGTATCCAGCAATGGAGACCTGCTGTCTTTTTGGTTAAGCTGCAAATGTTTATTGCAGCTATTCTAAGCCCGTGGTGCGATAAACTAGGGCTGGATGAGATGGGGCCTGGATTAGGATGAACATTTCCTGAAATTAGTAGGAGTATGGCAAAGAATCTGAGGAGAGCAAACGATCATTGCCTTATTGTCAAGGATAGCTGCTGCCTAGTTATAGTGCGTGTAGTACAAGGGATGGCCAGGGTGATAAGTATTGGAAAAGATAGGAATGTGATCCGGCATGGAGGTTGATGGTGGCACATGACTGCAGGGAGATATGTGGGGGGGGATAGGGGATGCAAGAGAGGTAGTGGCAGTGTGGGTGGCAGTCGATGGTGTTTCGTAGGAGTGGGAGGTGTGAAAAGAAGACCCTTGAGGGGAGGGCTTAGGAGTCCAAGAAGTAGGATAGTAAGATTGATCAGTAGGAGCCTGGGTGGTCAGCGTGACAGTGGGTGCCCAAGTGGCGATAAGGGGGAAGTGGCCCAGTGTCGGTATAAGGGGGGCACTCCGATACCCATAATTGTGGTGGTCTCTATGGCACAGCAATAGGGTGACTGACTATGGTTTGTTAGGGTGTAGTAATTTGCATTAGGGAAGAAGGACCCAGGACAAGAAGTGCTTAGGGGAAGAGGAATGCAACCTCCAAGAGTTGTTGCCCTATAGTGGCTTTGCAGTATAATTTGCAAATGGAAAAGTAGACAAAAAGCAGTTGTTGTATTAAAAAAGAGACAGCTCAGGGGTTCCTGCCTTCAGGTTTACAGAGGCAGCAAATATTGTGGTACAGTATACAATGAAGTGTTGTGCATGGATTTCCAAGTGCTCAGAATCCTTGTTGTGCATGGGTAAGTGCTGTTGTGCAAAATTCAAAGGTCATATTAATTTGTTGTGCAAAATTCAAAGGTCACATAAAGTTTTTGTGAACGATTATCTCCTGCTGACCCCCCCTTGATATAATATTTTATCTTTAATATATTTATTTATTATGATAGATGAAAGGTATGTCAGAGGAGAGAGGCTATGCTCTTCTTAATAATGTATATAAACGGAAATGTTCACTTTTGACATACAGTAAAACATACAGACATAGCCAGTTAGGACAGAAAAAGACCAATGGTCCATCCAGGCCACTCGAGTTCCCTATTCAGCCCTGGGACTTACTGTCCCTCCATGGTCTTAGCCCTCCCCATATTCCACCCATTCCTGTCCCAGCTTCTGCCTAGAGCTGAGCTAAAGTTGTGATTTCCGCTTTAGTGGAAGTTCAGCAAAATTTTCAACTTTCGCAGACATTTCTGAACTTCCACACATGGTGGATTGGAAATCTTCCAAAAGGGTTGGCCAAATGTTCACCCTGTTCAGCTTGATACAAGTAGAAAAAAAGCAACAAACAAACTTTATCTGGTGTCCAGTGCCCCCACCTCACCTGAAGCCCTGTCCAAAATAGGAATAAAATTCCCTGGTAGCTAGTGGTCCCTCCTCCCACCCGACCACCCACCCCATATATAAAATAATTCCCTGTGGCTAGCAGTCCCTCCCCACACCTGATCACTCGTCATCATGCCCTGGTGTCCAATGTAACCCCCCCATCCCGATCTCCCATAGAGACAAAATAAATATTTCCCTGGTGGTCTAGTAAACCCCACCTCCTTATTCTTGATCCCCCGTAGGTGAATTCACAGATATTCCCTGGTGGTGTGAGCACCCCCTGTCCCCCAACACTGGCAGGTAGTGTCCCACCACTCCTCTCCCCTTCCCAAACCTGAGTGGGTGACCAGCACAGCCCTCGGCTCTCCACCACAGCTGGCCGCCCACTGAGCTGTCAGTGAATGAGTGCATATTTGTACAAGCATGTGCTCATTCATTGCCAGTTTGCACTCATTCAGTGACAGCTCAGTGGGCGGCAGGCCGTGGTAGAAAACAGAAGACTGTGCCAGTCGCCCACTCAAGTTCTGGGGATCGAGGATATGGGGACGTTCACTAGACCACCAGGAAAATATTTATATTGACTATATGGGTGATCAGGATGGGTGGTACACTGGACACCAGGTCATGATGTCCACGTTGGATGGGTGATCAGGTGGGGGGAGGGACCGCTAGCCACCAGAGAATTATTCATTATATATGGGGCAGGTAATCAGGTAGGGGGAGGGACCTCTGGCCACCAGGAAATTAATTTTTATATAAGTGGTGAGTGATCGGGTGGGGGAGGGGCCACTATCCTCCAGGGAATTTTATTTCAGGCAGGGCTTCAGGTGAGGGTGGGCACTGGACACCAGGGAAATCTTATATGTTGGAAACTGAGTGGTGATCAGCGACCAGAAAGGGGGAAGGAGTGCCACTAGACACCAGGGAAATATTAAATGGTACTGGTAGGGTGCCAGCAAAAAGTCAGATTTGCTGTGAAAGTCGCTAATTTGATTTTTGAACTTTCACAGAAACAAAAGTCTGACTTTTATGGAAATTTCACCAGTGGAAGGTTTTTTCGTACAGCTCTACTTCTGCCACCCAGAGCAACCACTATACAATTCATTCTATTCCAACCGTGCTTGAACCCTTCAACCAGTTTTAGCACTCAGCACTTCAGCAAGCAGACTGTTTCACAGCTCTGTCACCCTTTCTGTAAAATATTACTTTCTCATATCCTTTCTGAGCTTCCCTCTGTCAGTTTCCACTCAAGTGCAAGTGCCCATGAACTAATATACAAGATAAATATTTCCCAACAGTTCACCTTATTAATTCCTTTTAGGAACTTAAAGGTCTCCGTCATATCTCTCCTCTCCCTTCTGGTCTCCAGTTAGTACATGTTCCATGCTGAATCATTTTTGTTACCCTGAGCTGCACTGTCTCCAGTCTATCTCTATACTTCCTGAGGTGAGAACTCCAGAACTGGGTGCACTACTCCAGGAATGGCCTCACTAAGGATCTATATAGTGGAAATATTACCTCTTCTCTTCTGCTGTCAATACCCCTCCCAATACACCCCAGCATACTACTTGCTTTGCTACAGGCCTTGTTGCACTGACTCGATTATTTGCAGGAGCCACTAATCATGACTCCAAGGTCCTGTTCCTGAGCCATGGTGCTAAGTCACATCACATCCAGTACTGTGTCCTGGGGTTCTTGTTCCTTAGGTGTATTACCTTGCACTTTTTGCATTGAATTTCAACTGCCAAACCTTAGACTACTGTTCTAGCTTTTGTAAATCACTCTGCATTTCCTTGATTCCCTAGTCACTATCCACATTCCAACATAAGTCAGTGTCATCTGCAAAGAGACACAGCCTGTCCCAGATACCATCTCCAATGTCGGTAATGAACATATTGAAGAGTGATCCCATTAACTACAACCCTCTGCTGCCTCCCTTTTAACCAGTTACCTACCCAGTTTACTATGACCTTAGCCGCACCTAGATCCTCCATCTTCTTCAGCAAGAATCTGTGAAGCACCGAGTCGAAAACCTTGCTGAAGTCAAAGTAGAGAAAATTCTCTGTGTGGCCCCTATCCAATTCCCTCATTACCCTATCAAAGAAAACAATCAGGTTGGTTCCCTGCAATAGAGGTAAGATTGACACATGTGAGGTTCCCCACGTGTTCCTTGTCCCCCACCTTAAGGAGTGGAACTACATCCACCACCCTCCAATCCTTTGGAACTACCCAGTTCTTAGAGAACAGTTGAATAAACCTACCAGGGGTTCAGCGAGTTCTGCTGCCAGCTCCCTGAGTAACCTTGGATGCAATACATCTGGTCCCAGAGCCTTATCTACATGTATTTTTGTCAGCTCTCAGTGGGGGTTTTCCAGACCCAACTGCAAGTTCAAACCAAATGGAATTATGGTTACTGTTCCCCAGCGGCTCCCTATTCCCATGGTTCTAACCACCTCTGAGTTGGTGAGCACCACAACAAGAACTGCAGTCTGCCTTTTGTTTTGGGTTCCTTAACTAGCTGTACCAGCAGACAGTCCTGGAAGGCATCCAGCAAGGCCAGACTTCTGGTGTTCCTGGCTACTGGAATATCCCTATCAATGTCTGGTGGGTTCAAATCACCCACCACCACTACTACTTCCCCCTTTGCCACTCTTCTTTCAAGTTCTTCCCTGAGCTCTCAGTCTCTCTCTCTCTCTCTCTTCCCCTTGCCACAGAGGTCTTTAGATCACACCCAAGTGCAGTTTCTTGCCTGAGGCTGCCATGAGTTGCACCCACAGTGACTCAGTCTCTCCATTACTACCCCTGATGCACCCATCTTTTGCCACCTCAAAGCTCTCCTTGACAAAAAGGGCTACTTCTTCTCTATGTGTTCCACTATCCATCCTAAACAATGAGTGCCCAGGGACTATCAGGTCCCAGTCATTATTTTCCAAAGCCCACATTTCTGTAATAGCCACTAGGTCCACCTCAGTGTCTACCATCAGTGCCTGGAACTTGACAATTTTGTTAACCAGGTTCCTGGCTTTAAGGCATACCCCCTTCGAGCTGACTCCTGATCCTAAATTTCTACTACCCTTGTGCTTTCCTTGTCCTCTCATCCTTTTGCCTTTTTTTTGGTGTTTGCATTACCCCTCTCTAATGTCTCCTTTTCTAGCCCAGTTGGAACTGCAACCCACTTGGCCTCTGCTTTATTGCTAAAAGCCCCCAAATGTGTGGGAGTACTAATTAGGATCCCCTTCCTCTCACCTGCCACCATAGTTCCCATATTTCCAGTCTCCTCCACAGTCGGTTTAAATGTCTGATATAGACATCAAACTTCTGCCCCAACATGCAGGCCTCCTGTCTTGTCATGTGAAGTCTGTCACCTTTGAAAAGTCTTCTATCCCAGAAGTTCCCCCAATCCTCCACAAATTGGTACCCCTTTTTCTGACACCATCCCTTAAGCCATCCATTAAATTCATTAGTTACAGCACTCCTTATACTATCCTGCTTCCTCTTCCTGCCCCACTCAGAGAGGACTTCAGAAAAGGCCAGGGAGGTTGAGTGTGCCACTATGTCTCCCAGTCTATGGAAGTTCTGCTTCACCATCTCACTCAACTGGTTCACCAGATCACTGGTACCCAGCTGTAGAAGCCATGCATTAAACCCAGAAAACCACATGCTATGAAAAATAAAACATGGGTAATTATGCCCAACTTGGCTCATGTTTCAATCTCAGGGATGAAATGACACTGTGGACCTCTTAAACTTCACTTTCAGGATCCATGTGGTGTCACCTCAGTCCCTGGATGGAAACCCAGCTTTGTTGTGTATGGTTACCCATGAATTATTCTCTATGTGTGGCAGTATAGGATAAGCCTGTATTACTGCAGTAGCCCTCAGGCATAATTCCTTGTTTTGATAACCATTATAATACCCCAGAAACTTGTTGGTGATGAGTGGGAGGAGATAGAAAAGGGGGTAGTCTGCAGCCCACCACAACAAAAATAGTAGATGGACAATGAACTATGGGAAGAAATGAGAACACTCTCATTCCCCCTCCACGTCTTCTCCACCCTGATGGTTCTACCCTAGAAGTTGTCTCTGCATACAAATACCTTGGTGTATTACTGGACAACAAACTAGATTACTCAGTCCATATTGACACCTTGCACTATAAGCTCCGCCCAAAACTAGGTATAATGGGTTTATGTTATAATGGTGAAAGCCTAAAGGTGATCGCCGTTGTTGCAAAGTCAGAGTGCCGAAAATTTATTTCAGCACTCTAACACTCCGGCACACAGCAAAATGGTGCTGGGGACTTAGTTTTTTAATGTTTTATGCGGGGTGGCTGTGCCCCCACACCTCCCTACTTAAGGATTCTCAACTCCAGGGAGGTGTATGCCGGGGGGGGGGTGAAAAAATTAAAAAAAAAGGTTTGGGTCAGGCACAACAAAAATGCACCAGTGCCTGGACCCAAACCCAGTACCCTGCTGACCAACGCCGCCTACCCACCCTCCACACCACAAGGTCGGCTCAGCAATCCATCGTGGCACCACCCCTCACATTCCCTCCCGCCCCTCACTGTGTGTGCTTGCTCCTCCCCCCATGCACATATGTATAGCGACATCCCGTCGCTATATTCGCCAACCCCCCCTGATCTGGACACCCTACTCTATGGTAGCCCTGGAGACGTGCCAGGGATTGGGTCACCATTATTGTAGGTTCCCAACCCCTAGCGCTTATATCTTGTGCTACCGGTGTAATGTACTACAACAAGGAATGCCTTTCCCCTTCTGTGCATCATGAGCTGATCACAAAACCCATCTTCCCCATACTTGATTATGTGGACATCGTTTACTGCACTGCATCCTCCTCTTCCCTCACCAGGCTTGACACACTCCTAAATGCCTTTTGCCATTTTGCCTCCACTTTCTGCACTCACCACTGCTCCCTCTACATGTCACTTGCAATCCCTCCCCTCTCCCACAGCCTCCGGGTGCACTCCTTAGTTTTTATTGCCAAATACTGGTTTGGACTTCTTCCCTCCTATCTTTCCTCCCTCTTATCTCCAGTCAGTCCATCCCCCTACCCACTCCAATCCAGGGCATCCCAATCTTTCTCCCTTCCCCTCACTCTATTGAAGGACAATCATCTTTCTCCTTCTGTCTACCCCACATCTGGAACAAACTTTAATCTACATTCCAGCAAGCCACCTTACTCCCAGTATTCAAGCACCTGCTCCAGTGTGTTCCAACTGCCCCATTTCTCTGCCCCAACCTCTCCCCATATTAGCTCTGACTATTTCTGTGTTCCATTTCTCATTTCTCTTTTTTATGCTTATGTAAATTTTTATTACTCAATCGTATTTATATAAATGCACTTTTGAGCTATGTATCTGGCTGTATTACATGTGTTTATGTGCTGTATATGTCATTTTCCTTCTTTTTGTATGTGTGTTCGTATTATACCCTGTTCCCCAGGTCGCAGCTGATGCAGTGAGAAAATGCAGTCATGTTCCCTTTCTAAACATCTTTCTGTGCTTCACCTACAACACTGAACATCCCTCTCCATTGGCATGTTTCTTGACAAACTTCCCTTACTTAAAATTGACACACTGTAGGAAGGTCATCTGGAAGCTTCATTCATGGTACAGGAATTGGAAAAACACTTACAAAAATCAGTTGTTACAAAGCCTCAAGAGGGGATGGGATTGCAGTTGACCTATACGAGCACCTACTGTATCTCAGTCAATATTCCTTTTCCTGAATAAAGTCTCTCATCTAAATCTTTGTCTTTTGCTATCCATGTGTGAGGCTGTCATTACAGTATTGACTAAGAAAGGAATGGACTCTTCATGATTAGCACATTATCACATACTTTATAAATGCTGATGTGGATGCTGGACCATCAGCACAGTGGTAGTACTACCTCTTATGATGTCAGCAACCTTGGATCATAAGTGATCTTGGATCATCAGGGGCCAGCTAGGGGAGAAGGATCGAATATCCCAGAGGACCATCTCCTCAGGGGAGGTAGAGTAGTCTCTTCTACAACAATGCTGCCAGCTGGGTAACCACAAGTGGAAGTGCAGCTGAAGGACCAGACTGGAAAGAGATGGAAGCAGACATTTGCATGTTGACACCCTCAGTGTGTGCACTTGATAACGTCAATCAATGCACTGTCTTGGGACCTGGGGGGGCAAGGAAAGAAATGGGCCCTGACTTCAGAGACTAGCAATGCCGGTACATCCAGACCCCAACCTTGATCCAGTTGTTTCATGAGGAACACAAGCACATAAATCCTGTCAAGGGGTGCCCCTACCCTTGACACCACCTGTGGGTGGGAAAGAATCAAAGTAAGTGACAGCATGAGGGCCAAGGTGCCAGTGATGGAAGAAGGCATACACAGAAAAGAGAGAAATAAAGGAAGGAAGGGAGGAAGAGGGGGACAGAGAGAGAGAGAGAGAGAGAGAGAGAGAGAGCCAAGCAAGCAATGCTGATGTGAAAATCCTAGCAAAAGCACAAGCCAACAGGCTGGAATCACACCTCTCACATCATTTTTTCCATTACAAGTGGGCTTTGTTAAAGAGCAGCTGACTCCTTCCTGAGAACTTTAACAAAACATAATATTTAGACACAGTCTAGTTTGTATTTCACATTAGTTGGGTATTTCTCCTCCCTATTCTTTATTTCTAAGGTCATTTGCATGAAAACAGGATATTTGCTTCAGAAAAATTCATCTTTCCTGTTGCTTTCTCCTCACCTGAGGTCATAATGCACTGCTTGTAACATCACTGTTACTTCCATGGCAACAGATTGTGATGCTACAGCAGAGGATTATGACTTGAAGTAAGAAGTAAGGTATAGAGGCAGATGAACACTAAGGGATAAAAATCATGTATTTATGCAAATTTCCTCAGTAATAAACAATGAGGATGAGACATCTATAGAATATGCATGGAATGCAAGTTGAATTGTACCTAAATGTTATGTTTATCAAAGATTTCTTTGAGGCGTCAGCAGCTCTTTAAGGGCCACCTTGATTCAGACCACCTTCACTCCTTTGCCAACATATGCCATGCTGTTGCCATACATTTGAAAAAAGCATTTGATGCACTGGAGTGGGACTACCTCATTGTGGTGTCACAAAGACTGGGCTTTGGCTCAGCATTCGTGGCTTGGGTCCTGATTCACTATACTTCCCCAAAATAAAAAGTGCTTAGCAGCAACACTATGTCAAGCCCATTTTCATGGCAAAAAAGTATGAGGAAAGACTATCCTCTATTTCCTGTTCTTTTTATCCTGCTATTGAGCCTCTTGTTCTGGCCATCAGGGACTCAACTGCCCCCAGGGGCATCATAGTAGGTGATCATGAATACCATTCCTTGCTGTCTGCAGATTATCTACTAGTGCTTCTATTGCAAACAGCTTCTGTGCTGACCCTGTTCTGCCCTTCTTAAAGGATTTTTTCTCAGATCAGGACTTAAAGTTAACCAACATGAAACCAAGGTCCTACCTCTCAGTTCTCTCTGCTGTAGTCACCCTTTGCTTCAAAGAGACCTACACTGGGGTACGAAAATATTCACATGCTTAGAGATCGAAATAGCTGCAGATGTCTTCAGCTGGGCCTTGCTAAACTTAGACCTCCTGGTCACTGCTTTAAAAATGGGGTTTGATAGATGGAAGAAACTCGGAGTATCCCTGGCTGACACAGTATAGGCCATTAAAATGGTCACAACCTCCAAATTCCTACACTGTATATCCCATCTTCCATTCCTAATACTAAAGAAATTGTTTGTGTAAACAGATTTTTTGGTAGCCAATTTTCTGTGTCAAGGAAAATGCCTAAGATACAGTAGGACAAAACTGAGGCTACACTGATGAAGAGGTGGTAGTGAGCTTCCCTGATTTTATGAATACCATCTGGCTGATGTAGGGACTCAAACTCTCTGGAGGTTTCCCAGACCTGAGCTTAGCTAACTACAGTGGTGATTGTATAAAAGTTTATAAGTGCTGAGGTGTACCTCGAGGTACCTCTGTGGCACTCACGTTCACGTGGTGATTGTATAAAAGTTTGGCAGTTCTGAGGTATACCTCAAGGTACCAAGCACCTCCTCAACACTGCCAAACTTTTATATGATCACCACGTGAACTTGAGTGCCTCAGTGGTACCTCGAGGTATACCTCAGCACTGTACATTGGGCATGTATGGAGCTAGTCGCCTATAATATATCTTTATAACAAGGTTCCCCACTCCCTGCATTCTCACTTGACTATCCAAGAATCAGTTCTGGCCTGTGTAAAACTGAGCAAGCTGATAAGAACATTTCTAATTCCTTTAAGAATGTCTCTTCTGGGGGACAACCATCTGTTTCCAATAGGTAATCAAACTGTGAGATGGCACACGAGGAATGATGCAGATTATCTGGCTTTTACAGTTTCTGTATCACAGCTTTGTAGCTATTAGATACTCCATCTTCCAAAACATTCAAAACACCAATTGATACTCTTTTATGACTTTCTCTTTATTTTCTCATGTTTAAAATTCATGCTTTGGTTGGCAAATGCAGGTAATAATGAAAAGGTGCTGATTCACTATTACACATTTACCAAGATATAATGCAAAACATTTATTTGTGCAAAAATAGAAGTAGCTAAGATTTTCTCACACATAAAACAGTTGTTGTTCAATGCCCCAGCACTTCACTCAAGGGACCTTGTCATGGGACATGGACCATGGAACCAGGGCATCATGCTCTGATTATAAGTCTCAAGGAAACTAGATAAACCAAGTCTCAATTAGTATACTGCAAATAACTCTTGCTATTTTATCATGATCTACTTCTGATGGGCAAGTGTTTCAAACAAAGTTTCCCTTCACAGTCAGACATGTAATTCAAGCATGTTTACAAGGAATGGATTGTATGGAAGCCACACTATTCAGGTTTGTCAGCAATTCACACCTCTCCCAGAGAGATTTAATTCTCTCCAATTTTAAGTTCTTGTATGCACCTCCTATTACATCAAAGTCTATAGCAGGAATTTCTCTTCAAACCAGACAAACAACTGAGGCATCACTGCCATTTCTTCTGTTGCTGTTTTCTGTTCAGGGTATTAAAAATAGATATTACCCACAATGTCCAGTACACATACATCTCAAATGATGTTATTACAGGAATAATTTTAAATCCATACGTCATTCTAACCATTCAGTTTTGAACATCCTAATCTGTAGATCCACTGGAAGTCTTTGCTTAAAAGGGTTCACAGCCTGTCCCCATCTCTCTGTGGATGCAGGACATACTCCAGGCCCAAAAACCTCACTCCATTTGTATCACAGTTATGCAGCTGCTTAAAATGGTCACTGACTGGGGTTTCCATTTTTTTCCTGGATGATACTTCTATCATGTTCTTGGGTCCTTTGTTTCAAAGGATGAATTGTCCCGCGCATACATGGAGACAGGATGCAATGAATCACAAGCTGCATAGTGTAATTTCTGAATTACTTCACTTCATACTCACATTTGTCTGATGGATTTAATAGGGACTTCTCCTCCATCCCAAACTTACAAACTTTACAATAGGGGCATGTAAAAAAATCCATTTGGTGGTGGGGGTAGCCAGTTTCTTGCATTCCTGTCTTCCCATTCTTCAAACCTACTTTGTACTAGTTTGCCTCAGATGTTGGGGGCCTCCTAAATGTAATTCTTGGTTTATCTACCACACATTCAGCCAGTCTCTCATTATTTAATAGGACTAGCCAGTTTTTATGAATTACTGTGACATTCTTTCCTGTAATACCACTGAATTCAGTTGAAAGGGTCACATAAATAAGTGTATGGGTCTTTTCTTATTCATACTTTCATTTGCTGACTCCTGCATAGGCTTATCATTTTCTATTTTACTTCCCATGATGCATTGCATTATTTGGGTATGTGTAATTTTACACCACGTTCCATTTTTAGGAGATTTTTCAAATATCCCTTTATCAGACCCGTTGATTCAAGTTCCTCTGCTTGTTTGTTAAACACTTCATCATCACTACACATCCTGCATATTCACAGGAACTGACCAAATAGTATAAATTGTTTGAGGTTATAGAGTTATGCACTCTTGACTCCCACAGAGAATTAAATGTTGTTTCCTTTCAAAACCCTTTAGTCTCTACTTTCCTTCTGAAGTGTCACTTAGAGTTTAATCAAAACAGTCTATTGTCTTTCCTGCCAATTTTTACCAGTAAACCTCAAATTAAGTGTGTCAGTCCAGAAATTCTGTTTAGGCCTCCCTGTCCATATGCAGATGCCATCAACAATATACCTGTATCAAGTGATGATGTCATCTGTTTATGGGCACCCCTCCAAGAAGAGTGCTTCCTGTTAAAATAATCCAAAGAATAAGTTGACATACAGGAGTACCACCCTTGTCCATATTGCTATCCTAGAGACTGGATAATAAAAGTCAATACTGAAATCAAAAATGTGCTGCAGTATGAATTCATATGCCTGCAGCAGAAAGTTAGTTGTAAATTCTGGTCTCTTTTCTAGATAGTACCTGTATGCTGAAATCCCATCTCTTTGTGCTATACTAGTGTACAGAGCGTCAACATCAATCAACATCTATAGGAAATGATTTTTCCAGGAAAAGTCCATAAATTTATCCAAGACATCACCTGTGTCTCTGAGGTGAGATCTCAGTTCACACGTCTTCTTAAAAAAGGAAAAAAAGACCACAGATGTGGGCATTTTTATCAAAGGGAGAGCTCACAACAGAGACAGTGAGTCTACTTGGTGGTTGCCCTTGGTTTTTATGGACTCTTGGAAGGGCATATACAGTCAAACCTGGTTAAACCGTGACTCATTAGTAGTTTTACTCATAATCCGATCTATTCTACACAGTGACTGAAAAAAAGTGTTGTTAATTACTTCATTAAACCGAATATCTTGATATCCGTAATCCATAATGGGCTACAGCAGTCAAGCGTCTATATGTGCTTAGCAATCACGTCTTGTTAGTCCATTAGTCTGTTTTGCTTACAGGTGTTAATGCTGAGCAGAGAGAGGTGAGCGGTGTGATAATGCATGCTGATTAAATGTAAGCGATGACATTCTCACGCTCCATTCATATCAAATAGGCACAATTATCACTTTCAGTTAAGCTGTTATACTGATAATCCCCTCTCCCCTTTGCTGTCATTCAAGCAGCATTCACTACACAGTGGCGACCAAAGAGAAGAGGGGAAGAAGTGAGATAACAATCTCACAGAAAAGAGATCTCTGCCTTTGAAAACAGGGAAATCCAGCAGCCATGAACAGAGATATGGTTGAATATGCAGCACAGGCTTACAGTCTAAGAATTGGAGCTAGCACTTGCAGTGACATCTGGCGAGCAAAGGAAAAGTGGCTTTCTGCCTCAAATGATTCAAAGTCATTGACCCATGTAAGACTGGGACAGCACCAAAATGTAGAAACAGCACTTAGCCTTTGGGTCAGTGAGATGAACAGCCGAGGTGCTGCAGTGTCTGACAACATGGTGGTTGAGAAAGCAAGGTTTTTTGGTCAGCAGATGGAAGTTTTGGAGTTTTCTTATTCACGTTGGTGGATCCATGGATTAAAAAAAGGCATGGTTTAAGCAGTAAGGTTTGCCACTGGGAGTTGGCCAGTGTTGACCAGACTGCTGTCATATCTGGCAGAATACAACTGAGAGATGTCCTAGCTGGGTTTTCACTTCATGACATTTATAATCTCGATGAGACCAGACTTTTCTATTGTTTGGGTCCCACTGCTACGTTATCTTCAGCCTCAGTGTCTGGTACTAAACAACGTAAAGACAGACTGACTGTTGCCCTCTGTTGTAATGCTGACGGAAGCCATAAATTGAAACCTTTTGTTATAGGCAAAGCAAAAAAGCCAAGATGTTTTGCTGGTGATTTTGATCCAGAAATGTATGCCGGGTACTGTGCTAACTCTAAGGCATGGATGACCAGAGCAAAGTTCAAAGAATGAATAATTGATTTTAACCGTGCTATGAGGCTTAAGTACTGCCGGAAGATTAATCACGCTGACATAGTTTCAGTTTTGCCCATTGTATTGTCCTCCCTCCCTCCATGAAGGCTGCTTCAAAATGCAAAGTGCTGCTTCAGTACTGAAGGGGTGATTATTCAGCAGAGAATGTGAAATGATGTTAAGTGAGGCTAGCACACCATACCCGAAGCAACCTTGCAATTTTGAGGCGTAATAAGACACAAAATAAATTGACTTGCTTTAAAATTGCTTATAATGTCGAATGAAATTATCTAATATGTATGCAATAAAAATGTGTGTAATAAAATTAGTAAATGCAGAATGGTGCCGTCACATTATTTACAGTATCGTACCAGAATAACGCTGTGACTTATTTGTCCATTGTTGTCTAATCCGGCCAGCATTTTAGCAATACAAACATGAACGGATTAACCAGGTCTGACTGTACTATATTGCAAGGGTAATCAGAAAGGGTGTCCACATATACTTAAAGTCTGTTTATGAAATTTCTCCCACTTCTCTAGCTTCCTCCAATAGTTCAGGTATTTCATGTGTATATGTATGTGTGGGGTTATCTTGCAATTGCTTATACATAGTTTTATCATCTATTAGGTTATGTTACATTTTGATATACATATTTCTTGCCCATAACGATGATGTTCCCATGCTTATCTGCTGGATTTATAATCAAGTCCTTCATGTCTTGTAACTCCCTTATTGCCTTTATTCTATTTCTTGTTAAATAAGCACAGTTGATGCTTATATCATGTGCCTGATTTTTTTTTCACTTCCCTGGTGACTATTCTTTCAAACTCCTGGATGCTGGAATTTAAGGATAAAACAGTAGAATGGGATCTAAATCTCTTATTTTTCTCAGTTTGCCAGACATGATTCCCAGTGTTCATACATTTCCTGTTGTATACCAAAATAAGTAATTTTCTCATTAAATAACTCCTCCATTACCTTCACATTTTGCAGGTCTTGTGTGTTCCATATTCCATTCTCTTACTCTTCATGGTATCATTACAGGATCCCGACACTCACTAGCCCAACACCCAGTAGCCCAACACTAAAATTCCGACTGTGGAAATCCTGACAGTGGGAGTTTCCCAATGTCAGAGTTTGTAATCATTTGTAATGGGTGTGTGTGGGGGCAAAGTCCCCCAAAACATGTAGAAAAATACACCACAGGCAAAATCCCATTGTGAGGATTTCTGTGCTCAGGATTTCAGTGTTGGGCTACTGGGTGTTGGGCTTGTTTCTGTTTCAGTCACATCATTAATTTCCAAGCTGTTGTGTTTAATCTGGGAAGGACACTTCACTCACTTCAGTGTCTTCTTCCTGTTAATGTTCAGTTCTCTCTGAGATCCTGTTCCTCAATTTACTGAACTAATATTTTCGCAGAATTTTGTAAAAAAAGTGAACTGGTCAACATTTACTTTAAAGTCATTAATTAAAGGGGTGCGTACAAAGGAAAGGCCTTTACTTATTACAGCCATTTAAAAATTTGATATTTCTACTGATAGTATGTAAATCATTTGGTTTTTTGTGTCTCCCCAGATCTGATTGCTAAAGAACCTCCTGACTCCAGGTTCAGCTCACAAAGTCTTTTGAAAACTTGAATGACAGATATTCCCTAAATGCCTTGGATTGTTAAAAATGTTTGCAACTAAGAAGCTCAGTACACTCATACATGTACCCATGGTGGGGTTGTCTTAGTAATAATAGCCCTTACCCCTGCTACACTCATGGCTAAAACTATGGAAGAAAAGGTGGGAATAATTTACACTGCTGTCAATGATGCTTTCCTGGGCTAATTCCAAGCCAAACAAAGGTAAGAACAATCACAAGGTGCACCCTGAAAGAGAAACAGCAGGGTCAGAGAGGGCTGAACTTACATCTGAAATGGTTGGACACAGAGGGTATCTAATTGTAAATAAAATCCTTCATCACTGGTACTGGACCCCAGTGGTGCTCCACTCCCTGTGATACATACAGTTCCAAATGACAACTGCTATGCTGTAGCTTTGTAGGGGCTGAGCTAGCTGATGTCCCGTGCAACTGCCCCTCACTGTCCTGCTTCTGGAGGGAGGACACAAAGGCCTGCACAAAAGCGACCAAAGATTCCTACCATCCTTAAAGAGCTACTGACGCTTCAAAGAAAACTTTAAAAAACATAATAATTAGGTACAATTCAGCTTGCATTCCATTTATATGTTATACAGTCTCCTCCCATAATTTATTACTAAGGAAATGTGTATGAATATATGATCGTTGTCTTTTAGAGTTTATTTTGAGTTCATTTGCCTCTATAGCTTACTCACTACTCCAAGTCATAATCATCTGTTGTGACATCACAGTCTATTGCCATGGGGGCAACTGTGCGGTCACAAGCAGTGCTCTATGGCTTCAGGTAGGGAGAAGACAGCAGGAATAGAGGAACTCTTCAGGAGCAGAAATCCTGTTTTTATACAAATGACCTAAGTAATAAATAATGGGGAGGAGAAATACAGAACTATCGGGAAATGCAAGCTGGACAGTGCCTAAATATTATGCTTTGTTAAAGTTCACTTGAACGTGTCAACAGCTCTTTAATCCATAAGTAAGTCTCCTTCGAATTCCAAAGCATCTTCCTCTGTCAATCTCCCCAGAAGGCTACTGGTCACCCTGGTGGAGGCTGAGCACCTGTGTCTCAGACATTTGAGAACCATAGCCATATTAGCCTGTTATTGCATCTCTTGTATCATGCCTGCTTGGTTATGCACCTTTGTATTGCTCTACTGCTCTCTCATGTTATGCCTGTACTGACGTGGAACCTTTGGAAAAGAGTCTTTGACTCAAAGGTATTTTCTGAATCATCAATAGGTAAATAAACAAAAACAATATCAACACTAACAGAGCGGCAGAGTGCTGTACGGAAACTTGCCACATATGAAAGGCTATAACACTTGTCCCACCAGATGCTGAACAAATACAGCAACATTTGCATCTCATCCCTATGCAACTACTCAAAGGTAGTAGCCCCCCCCAAGAATCCAACCCTCCCCATTCTGGAAGCACTGTTCCCTTCCTAATATCATTACACCATGGGTTGCTGTGATAAGTGTTCTACAGGGATCAAATACTTGGCTTCTTAGGACCTCACCGTGGAGTTATGGATGTGCCACATCTTCCCCCTTTTAAATGGCCAAGGCTCTCTGAAACAACCCCCCATCCACCATTGAGGTGGTGTACTGGAAGAAGGACATGGATGTAGGGAACTAGATGCCACCAATTTCCCCTATTCAGTAACATTAAGGGGGAGTAGTGACTGTGAATACATCTTATATGGAGCCACTCAAACCTGGCATTAGTAATCTTATGGATAAACTGTAATGTGTATCGTAGTGCCCGCACACTGAATGAATGAGATATGCTGTAAGCTAGTAGCTATCCAATTGTAATGTTTTGGAGGAGACTGTACAAGATGATGTCTAGTTTATTTTTTAAAGCATTGTATTCACTACATTTAAGGCAGGCTTTGTATTCATCATGCATCTGATGTATGATGTTTATTTTTTTTGTTATGTTTGGACATTATGTTAAAACTTCTGCAGTACACTGCAGATGGGTAATATTATGTTTTTAACTTTTATACATGTCGCTGTTAAGATCCAAATATGTTCTTCCTCTCAATATGCAAGCACACTATATTGCTGTATAATGCATAGCTGCAATGTTTTTTCTTACGTTTTACAATTTGTTTGCACCTTTCCCTCCTTTCATTTATGATGCAGTTACTCTACTGATATAGACATGCATTTTATCCCTTAAAAATACATAAAAAGGAAACTAAGAACCCTTAAGTCTCATGCAAGATACAATTATTTTGAAACTAGATTTCATCTAGTTGTTCCCAATCAGTGCATGACAAATGCAAATGTAATACTTTCTTTTGGAGCATGCATGTGTATTCTTCCAGAGCACTGAGATTTCCATCAACTCAGAATGGATACTTACCCTCACATACTCTTATTTGAAATGGAAACTTCTTTTGCTATAGGGCAAGAGAAGTAAACCACAAAATGAGAAGACAAGTATTGGAGATTCTACACTGTTACGTTATTTATATCTCTGCTATCTTTATAAAGCATCATCTTTATCTTCCTGATACATTATGCTAGCAATCCTTCTCGTGTTTCTGCCAGGCTCCTGATGTGTCATTCCACAGCTTTATGTTTGCCCTTAATGGCTCTAGCCATGTTTGCATTTATGCTGTGATGGGTGTTTCCTTCTTTTGTTTATGAAATTTTTCATTACCTGCTTATTTAACCACTGTTTTTTCCAATAAACTCTTATATTGTGTACCAAAATGGATGAGAATCGAACTGTATGTATTGTCAACTAATAAACAAACAAACAAAAACAAAAAACACTGAACATTAAATAATAAACTGTTAGTGGTGTGAGTGAAACCTTGTGTGGTGCCTATCTTTCATTTTTCCATTTACCTATCCCTTCTTTGCCTGTCTTATTGATAAGAAGCAAGGATTATTAGAGGACAGCTAACTGGTCTAAAACCATAGTCCCTTCCCTCTTCTCCCTGTATTTGAAAATGTGTAGCCATCTGGTCATAAACTTTTCCAGTTGTAATCTTAGATGGACCATAAAGTTCCATCTGAAAAACTTGTTTGCAGTTTGTTAGTCAAAAGTCTATAGTTGAGAAGATGTTTTACCAGGAGAAGCTCCACTGAGCAAAGTTCATTTGTCTGTAAGCCACCTTTGAATTATGCTCTTCCTGGCTGATACTGTATGTTGTATAAGTCTGGTCATTTTTCTTTATTTCCCTGTGATATTTAACCAGCAACCAACGAGAGCATGCTATCTCTGATGTATAGACATCACTTTAGACGTTTATTGTTTATATTCATTCCTGAAGGGTGACACTTGTGGGCAGGCCCATATAATGTGCCCCCCTCTGATTATACCCACTCTAGCACCTGTCTGTGTTGGAGGTACCCAAATGTTTCATGATGTGGGGTGTAACTACAATAGTTAGCAATCATTTTCTATCTGTGCTGCTCCCACTCCATAGAAGCTGTGATGTGAAAAGATACTACCCACAGTTATCTATGTTCTAGATTCTCTCCCATAATCACTTTCCATTTAATATGTGTACCCTCTGAAGCTACTGGATGGCTTTTGAGCAGTTGCTTACAATGCTCAGATATAAACCCCCCCCCCACTCTTCTGCTGCTACTTGGTTACTTGGTTAAAAGGACAAAAGAAGGCCATAGCCTATCGAGATTGTCCTCCACATGTGTGGATCATTATTATGATACTATTTTATTAACCATTTGTTGAGTTTGTTTTTGAAAGTCATAACAGTAGGTGAATCAACAATATCTTGAAGTAGAGTATTCCATAACCTAGGAGTTCTTATAGAAAAGAAGTTTCGTCTTTTGTTTGTTTTACATTTTTTAATATCCAATTGTTTGGTATGTAACCTGGCTACAATTTTTCTGGAGGATAATGTTATACCACATTGCTCCATCAGAGCGGGTGATTTAATAATCTTGAATAGTTGTAAAAGGTCACCTCTTACTCTTCTCTGTTTAAGTGAATATAAGCCTGTCTTCTGTAATCTAGAATCATAATCTAAGTGAGCAAGGTATGGAATAATTTTTGTAGCCCTATATTGAATTTGTTCAATTCTGTTTATATCCGAGACTAGATAAGGACTCCAAAAAGGGGAGCCATAGTCCAAGTAGGGTCTGACATGAGATCTATAAAGGGTCATAATGCACTGTTCAGACTTAGAGACAAATGTACTAATTATCCTGGGCAGAAAAGCATTAGTTTGATTGGTGATTTTATTACAATGGGAATATGGGGAAAGTTTATTATTTACTAGAATCCCCAGATCTTTTTTTACACAAGAAACCCTAATAATTGTATTGTTCAACGTGTGTACCTGTTTAGGGTTATTTTTACCCATATGTAAAACTGCACATTTTGTTACATTAAAGTACATTTTGTTTATAAGAGCCCAGTGTTCGATTGATTCAAGGTCAGTTAATAATGTTTTTTTGTTAGCTGCGTTATTCACTGCACCCCCTAGTTTAGTATCATCAGCAAACTTCATAAGGATGTTAGAAGAACAAATTTTCATATCACTGATGAAAATATTAAATAGGGTGGGTCCCAAGACGGAGCTCTGAGGAACACCACTCGTCACCCTACCCAAGTCTGACAAGGTGCCATTAACCCGAACCCTCTGAATGCGATTACTCAGCCAATTTTTTATCCATGAGACTAATGTTGATGAGAATCCTAAATGAATGAGTTTATAAATCAAAATGGCATGTGACACTTTATCAAACGCTTTACTATAATCCAGTAAGATGACATCAGTTGGAATATTTAAGTCGAGATTCATGCTAATATAATTGTAAAATGATAGCAAGTTTGTAGTACAAGACAGACCTGTTCTAAATCCATGTTGAGTTACATCAATTATGTTTAGGGATTCCATTTCCTTTTCAAGAAAAGTTTTGATTATTTTTTCCAATAATTTACAAGAAATTGAGGTTAGACTAATTGGGCGATAGTTTTAAACTTTTGAGTGGGAACCCTGTTTGAAAATGGGGGTTACTATTGCAGTTAACCAATCAGGGGGAACCCTTGCTTCATGAAGAGATTTGTTAAAAATAATAGTGAGCGGTAAGGCAATGGTGTCTTTAACTCCCAAAAGAAATTTGGGACAAATATCATCTGGGCCAGGACTTGCTGATTTCTTTAATGTTATTAGTAATTTGTGGATATCATTCTGTAAAACCTCATATTCTGTGTTACCTAATGAAGGTCTATCAGAGAGGATTTGAGATGGATCATGGACAAAAACTGATGAAAAATAATTATTTAATGCAGAGGCAGTTACTAAATCGGAGGTTATTATTGTATTATTTATATTTAGTGGACCAATAGTTCTACTGTTACCCTTTTTGCTGTTTAAGTAAGCATACAATGCTTTATGTGAATCATTAGTATGTGCAATACGAAATTCTAAGTTACTTTTGGCTTGCAAAATTAGTTTTTTTAATATTTTAACTGATACCCTATATTTAATTAGTATTTCTTTGTTTTGATTAGTGGGACATTTTTTTAATAATGAAAATAACTTTTGTTTACGTGAAATTTGTTTTTTTATAGATCTATTGAACCATGGTGGAATTTTACCTTTGTTATTGTACTTATGTATTTCCGGGACATACTGTTGTTCAAGTACTTGAATTTGTGTTTTTAAGAAATCCCATGCTTCATCAGTATTAAGTAAAGAAAAAATATTGTTCCAATCAAATGCTCCTAGGTAATCATTTATTTTTTGAAAATCTGCTCGATCGTATTGCTTAATTTTTTGCTTCTTTATTACAGGGCGTTGGAATAGTGAGATAGTAAGACATATGGACATGTGGTCACTATTACCAAGAGGTTCAGATATTAATAGGTCACTTACAGGGATATCTATGTTAGTTATGACAAGGTCCAAGATGTTACTACCCCGGGTAGGTTCCTTAACCAATTGGTAGAGCCCCAAATCGATAATGGTTGTAAGAAATTTGTGGTCATAATGGTTTGAGCCCATTAAAGTTTCCCAGTTTATAGTTGGTAAATTGAAGTTGCCCAAGATTAGGACTGAGCCATTATTAGCTAACTGGGAAATTTCATTAATTAACTGTGAGCTTTGGCTAAAATCTGACGAAGGTGGACGATAACAAGTCCCAACCAAAATTTGGGAAAAACCCTTAGGTTGAATATACACCCATACACTTTCAGACTGAACACTCACTGAGGATTTATAAGAAATGATGTTATCTCTGATGTAAAGACTGACCCCACCACCTATCTTGTTATCAGGTCTATTTTTGAAGTAATGTTTATATCCCGGAATTTCAGCAGTCCAAATTCTGCCGGCATTGCCCCATGTTTCTGTTATGGCTCGTAAGGATAGATCAAGAAATTGAGCCTTAAGTTCCAGCTCAGCAATTTTTGCACTATTTAAAGATCGAGCATTAAGAGATAAAATGTTTAGGTGATTTTGGCTTGAAAAATTGGTCCCAGTGTTAAGAGTATTGATAGTTAGCTCAAACTCCCCCTTTACCATCAGTTTAAATGGGAATGAATGAAGGTAGCAATTTTACATCCCAGTAATGTGCTTCCCCATTACTGGGATGTAAAATTGCTACCTTCATTCATTCATTGCTGCATTACCTTTTGCTTACATGTATGATTGCTATTAGTCAGGATGGACATGTAATGGTGCACTTGTAAGTATTTGTGGAAGTCATTTCAGGGAAGGTGTTACTCATTTTTTATTTCAACCCAGGATTTCATATTTCTTTGGTCCCAAAATTAGCCCAAGTATACAGAATTCTGTCATTCCCATCTCTGAATTGCTGGATTCATTTTGGCCACTGGAAGATTTTGTATGTTGCAAAAGGGTGTGTGTGGAGAAATATTATTAGCCAACTATAAGTTCTTTGTAGTTTCCAGCCAGACCCTTTGTCCAAGGATTATTAATACTGTTCATCCATTGTCTAGTGACTGGTACAGGTATGCAAGGAAGGACCTTCAGTTCCTCTGTGGATGGATATGCCAGTTCCATCTCTTGCAGTGAAGCGTCTTCTTCCCCCATTACAGCAGTCAAAATGACTAATTTTGTTTGGGGGGGCATGGCTTGGCTCCTACTGTAATGGCAGCCTGAATCCACTGCTTCATCAACCCCAGGGACATTATCTTGAAAACCCCCTGATTTAAGCAGAAACGTACAGTATTGTAAGCCATGATCAGTTTATTAACATAAGGGCTATAGATATACTTACTTTTGTGAAGCCAAGCAGAATTTGAATAGGGTGTTCCAATGTGTGAAGAAAAAACCTGCATGTTGCACAGCATGACTGTGGCTGCGAACTCAGCCATGAACATGCAACAAATCTATGAGATGTTCTGCGCCTTACTTCAGCAGATGTCTGAAGTCATTATGGCCTCAAATAATATGACCCTTACAATCCACCAGCTAGATACCAGAATTTGCCAAATGGAGAGATGGGTTGAAACAAACACCATCGCCATCGAAGAGCTGAAATCCACACTCTGGGACCAGTCCCAAACTATACAGCTGCTTCAAGGAAAGCTTGACGATCTGGAGAATAGGAGCTGCCAAAACAATCTGTGGCTCCTGGGTTCCCGGAGGGGGTGGAAAAAGGGAATTCAGTGGATTTTTTATATTTGGAGGTCCCTCACATTCTCCAACATGAACTGCCACCAGAGATGGCAATAGAACAGGAACGCAGGACACTTAACTCTGCACCCAAACCCAGCGAGAGGCCAAGGCCCATTATGGCCCACATCCTAACTATGCAGATAAAGACTGGGTACTCTCATGAGCCCATGAACTAGGATCGCTTGTCTGGCATGGTCATTGCATTCTAATTTTCCAGGACTATTCCCGTGAGTTATCTAACCGTCAGAAGGAATATACAGAGGCCTGCTGATTACTACACTCCCTGGGCATCCAGCTTTCATTGTGCCACCCTGTAACCATACAGCTAGTAGCAAATGGAGCACCCATGCTCTTCACAACTCTGGAGGCCCTGCTCAACTACATCCACTGGACTTGGCCTAAGAAAACCAGGGGCACAGAATCTGATCAAAGGCAACAATCAGAGCCCTGGGAAGGCAGGGAGTCTAAGGAAAGGAACACTGGACAGCAGCAGAAGTTTAGAGGAAGGTATTCTCCCCATGACCAGTCCTCTGGAGCCTGGGACCTCCTGACTAGATCTTGGAATTGACATCAATCGGACCAGCATGCCAAACAAGACCACCCACAGGAGAGAACACACGAGAGGAGCTGCAGTGGAAAAGGATCGCCAGCAGGAGAAAATGACATACTGAGCCCATATTTCTCTAATAATAAATATGCTTCCCTTTCATACACAGAGATAACAGATACAGATCCTTCCCTAGGATACCCAGAAGAAGCCATGGTCACTGGGACCATTGAAACCGAATCTGCAGATGAGGCTTGGGCTGAGAAGGGGACTCTTGATGTAGCTCTGGACCAGAACTCGGACACTTCACCCTCCTTGGATGCTAGCCTTCTGAAGCAGGCACCACAGGACAAGACAGCAACCGATGTGTCCAATACTGTTGGATTGGACTAAATATGTCAGATCCCCTTCCTTCATGCAACATGGTCAGCCTATATCTGATCCCATCAGCACTGCTGATACCCTAAACAAATATTTCACATCTTGTGCAGTGCCCCATGGCCTCCCACCACAATCTGCTGTCTCCCCTCTACCTCCCTGTCAGAACAACTTCAAATTCTCACCTGTCTCAGAACACGAAGTGCCCTCTGTACACTAAATATCACCAAATCCAGCCCTGATGGGATCCACTCCAAACTTCTGCAAATCTCTGCACCTGCAAATACAAAGCCTCTCACCCATCTACTAAACCTCTCCTTCTCCTTGGGCTCAGTCTCTCAGGCCTGGAAATCTGTCTCAGTTATTCCCCTCCATAAAGGCGGGGACCCCTCTAAGTCTGGTAATTATAGGCTGCTCTCCCTCCTCCCTACTCTTGCAAAGCTACAGGAATCCCTGGCTCACTCCAGACTGGCAGAATATCTCTCTACAAACAACCTCCTATCTCCCCACCAGTCAGGTTTCAGGAAACAGCATTCCACAATCTCCTCTCTCCTGCATGTCACAAACCACATCCACACTGCCTCTGACCAGGGCCTCCTTGCTGCTGCAGTTTTCGTGGACCTGGCCAAGGCTTTTGATTTCATATCCCACCCCCTCCTTCTATCAAAACTGGAAGCAATAGGCCTTGCTCCTATCACCATACAGTTGTTCAATTCCTACCTCTCCAACAGGTCACAGTCTGTCAGAATCACTGATGTCTCATCCCCCCCCTTCATACTAGCAGGCATTCTGCAAGGATCTGTCTTTGGTCCCATCCTCTTCTCCCTTTTCATAAATGATCTCCCCTCCTACTGCACTAAATCCAGCATACACATGTATGCAGATGACACTATCATTTTTACCTCTGGCCCATCTGTGCGAGAAGTTCAAGCTACCCTCCAATGTGACTTTGACAATATTCAACATTGGCTCAAACTACACCAATTAAAACTAAACACTTCCAAAACTGTATCCATGTTATTTGGCACAACACAGAACTTAGCAGATCCTTCCCTTCCCCCATCACTTCCCTGGATGGTACCCCTCTTGACCAGGTCAGTAAATACAAGTACCTGGGTGTTTGGCTAGATCCCACTTATCTTTCTCGTCTCACATAGATGCAACCATCTCTAAATTATGCCCCAAACTGGGTATGCTATACCGGAACAAAGACTTCTTCCCACTTCCTGTCAGACGTCAAATCTTAACTAAAATGATCCTTCCCATTTTTGATTATGTGGGTGTGGTCTTCAGCCCTGCCCCAGAAACCACCCTATCCAAGCTAGACACCCTCATAAACTCTTTTTGCTGCTTCCCTACCAACTCATCCCTTAGAATTCATCACTGCAACCTCTATTCCCTCCAAGGACTAACCCTGCTGTCCCACATATGCCATATTCATTCTCTACCTTATATCTAAATACTGGTTTGACATGTTACCCTCCTACCTGTTGGATAGTCTCTCCCTGGCCTCAGATACTCCTTATCTACTGAGACATAGAAATGAAAGCTCTTTTCATATACCTCACCCAGTCTTGTAATCTGGCAAAGCTACTTTCTCCTATCAGCTCCCCAGTTTGTGGAACAAACTTGCCCCCTCCATTAGAAGCTCCTCCTCTTACCTTGCTTGCAAGGCACAACTACGCCTCCTACCATCTCTCCCCTGCCACTGTCCCAGGTGATCTAGTTCCACTCCACAGCACTTACAAGACCTAGTCCCCACTGCGTGCACTTACTTTTGTGAATCTTGTCTTCTCAGTTGACTTACGTCTGGGAATGTTTTTTCAGGTTTGCTATTTCTGATAATATTGAATTATTGCTGTAACTGTTGTCTGTTTGTCGCAAAGACCCAATATGATTTTCAAACTCTGCTGGATCTGTTTGTTTTGAACTACTGCTGTAACTGATGTATTTTTGTGATAATTTGTATGTACTCCTATTCCCCTTCCCCTGGGTCGCACCTGGAAACGAGCCTCAGCTCAGTGTGCCTTTCCTGGTCAACAAATGTTTAAATAAAATAAAAAATCAATAAATAAGTGTCTCTAATGTTATTTTTCCTCAGGGAGGCGGCAGAGGCATGAGGAGGGCTCAGGGGGGTGGTGATCAAGGTGGCTGTCCCTTTTGGAACCGAGATGGGTTTGCCAGGACGGGGCCAAGACAGGGGCAGCTAACCTCCCAACCACCCCCAGCACTAAAATCCTGAGAATACACTCATCCACTTCATGCCTCAATGCTCTGGGGACAAAGACAATTGAACACTATAAACCTAGCCCTCGTTTTTTCAGTCGGCCACAATCATATCTGGCAACTAACAGGTGTCTCAGCCCTACGGGGGTTAGAACCAGCTGGCAAAGCTTGTAAATATACATAAAAACACTAGTCTGCTACAAGCAGCAGGGCCAGCTGGCAGGCCCTGAGGTGGAAATACCAGATGATTAAGCATGGATTACTGGGCCCCCAATGTATAAATGTCTGGTCAATGCATTTTGTATTAGACACACAATTACATTCTTGGACCAAAGTGCAAACAGAATTAACAGAATCTAAGGTGCCAGGAATTCATATTATGACAAATATGTGCAAGGGTTGCTCCTGACCATTTCAGCAGAATGATCCCATTATTTAACTCTAGGAACAACCATAGGGACAGGCCCAGGTCCCTAAGGCATGCCTGGTAAAACCATCCTGGCCAAGACACGCAAGCATGCTCTTAAAGTTAAGTGTACCTAATAGCTCCATATGAAGTCCAAACCATCCATTGATTCTCCTGATATAAAATGGCCACCCAGGGTAGACTGAGTTATTAACACAAACTTAATGAGCTAGGGAATAATGCAGGGCTATATAAGTACTAGGGATGTACAGTACCTGTTACCTGCAGCAGAGCTCGTAGCTTACTTAACCTCGTGTTTAGCCAAAGGGATGCACCCCCCCCCACACCAACAGCCTGCACAGTACAAATGTGTCCACCCAGTCAGTTCAATAGTAGCTGGACAAATGGTATGCCACATTCTGCCACCCATATACCCCCATAGTCCTAGACAGACTAGGGGTTTATCTTCTGAAAGGGAGGGGTCTACCCCACTTTAATCTGAACCACCCATAAGCTAAATGGTATCGTGACACAAATGGCACTTGCAGGGCTTGGCCCCCGGTGCCAGGGCTGTAAAAAAGGCTGATTGTGTACTAACAGGTGGAATAAACATAGTAAAAATTAATTTTTCCCTGGGAGACGAGGGTCAAGGACAGACCTGCCCTTACACCCTCCCCAAATCAAACCAGCCAGAAAATGCCAGGTGTAGGAGCCCTATCCAAGATGAGTGGTATCCTGACAGCCATCCCCCCATCAGAAGGACTGGATAGGCCTCAGGAGGCCCATTGCCTCTGAACAATTGCCCCAGTTCATTCTCGAGCACTGCATTGTGCTGTTGATGTAAATAAGTTAATGTATTGCATTGTGTTATTATACGCTACAATTGATTCTTGTGTCTGCCGAGATGTCAAACTAAGTATGGTTTATTATGCATTTTATGGCCTCTTAAGGTTCCCTGCCCACCTCACACCAATGTGCCCAGTCAGACAAGTTTATCCAGCACTGCTGCATAACCCAGTCCATGAGAATTCACTCTCCTCAGGTGGATACACTATAAAACAGTACATTAGCAATAATATAATAGACTATGGATGAAATCTCATGTATCACCTGGAATGTGAGGGGGCTTAACACTCCTATTAAAATGCTGTCCCACCTGAAGAGAGTGAAGACTCATGTAGCATTTTTACAGGAAACAAAACTTACCAAGGATGACCGCTCCTACCTGATACAGGACTGGGTAGGGAAAAAATACACTCATGCGCCCTATCCAGAAAAAGAGGGGTAATCATCCTAATACACAAATCCCTTCCATGGTCCCTAACAACTAGCCACTCTGACCCACAGGGAAGGTGGACTCTAGCACTAATGAATACCCCAAATGGCCCTTTGCTACTGGCCAATGTATATGCCCCAAACAAGGACAGTCCTTCCTTTTTTCATGACCTGTTCAATAAGATAGGGACTATAGTAGACAAAGACACTCCCATCTTAGCAGGAGGGGACTAACCCTTGTACCATTGTTAGACAGGCGCGACAAGGGGAAGGAAACACATCTTAAGGAGGTACAGGCCACACATCAGCTGATGCAGGAGTTTAGTTTGGTGGACACCTGGCGACTGCTACATCCAAAAGAGAGGGACTATAAATTCCATTCTGGGGTGCAAGGAATATATAGCCAGCTAGACTTCTGACTCACCTCCCACAAAATCACACAATCCACACTGGACTCTAACATCCTCCCTATAGTAATTTCAGACAATGCTCTAGTACAGTTGTTGATGTCCTGGGGCCCCACACCCCCAATCTCACCCACTTGGAGGCTTGACCCACTGCTGCTAGGAGACCTGGACTTTATACCGTATGTGTCAAGTGAAACAAAAGCCTTTTTCCAAGAAAACCCTATATTGGACACCACAGCAGGAAATACGTGGGAAGCATATAAGGCCGCTATTAGGAGTAAATTTATAGGGTATGCAGCATACTGGAGGAAAAAGAAAGAGCAATAACTTAAGAATTTAGAAGGGAAATTGGCCTTAGCTGAAACCCAATACAATGCCAGGCTCCACCCATCTCCCCAGTCATATAAGGTTGCAAAGCTGCACATGGAGGTCAATGAACTCCTATCACTCTGTACTTCGAGGTGAGTGGAGGTAACCTCCACCAACTGCAACTAGTGCAGAACACTGCAGCCAGGTTGTTGACAGGCCTTTCAAGGACTGCTAATATAACCCAGCCCAGTTTTGCATTAACTGCACTAGTTGCCAGTCAGGTGGAGGATTGCCTTCAAGGTGGGCTTGCTCACCTATAAGGCCCTATATGGCTCTGGTCCTGGCTACCTGTCTGACTTCCTGACACCTGTCTACCTAGTGTGCTCACTCTGGTCTTCTGCAGAGGGCCTCCTTGTGGTCCCAAGGGTGCGGTTGAACACCTCGGGAACTGCACCTTTGAAGTGGCGGGACAAGTGCTATGGAACTCTTTACCAAGAGTTCTAAGGGAGGCTTCTTCCATAGAAGTGTTTAAGTGGGGCCTGAAAGCTCATCTTTTTAATCTGGCTTTTAACATCCACTAGTTTTAATTAATGTTAATTGAGGTTTTTAAGAACTAATATGGAATGTTTTAAACGGTTTATTTATTTTGATTGATCGACCCTGATTTAATCTGACTAATTGTAAATGATTCCTGTGTTTTCACCTCTATGTGAAGTGCTCAGAGCCCCTGGGATTGGGCACTCAACAAATAAAGTTTGACTTGACTTGACTATCAAGAAAGACAGAACTAGCCATGCTACGTCTCAATCAATCCTACTGGGGGGGGGGGGATAAAAGTGGGAAAGTGTTGGCATATCAGATACAGAAACAACAAATCAACAGATTTATTGCAGGCCTAACTGACCCACACACAAAAAAGATAGATATGCGCTCCAAAGAGGTAAAAAAAACGGTGTACCGACGGAAGGGTGAAACCCCATTGGCAAATTCCCCCACAGCGACATTTTCAACAAGTTTTGAAAATGTCGCTGTGGGGGAACTGCCAATGAAATTTTGCCCTTTCGCTGAGTTTCACCCCCCCCTCGAGTTAACCCTGACTTGAAGTTAACAATCTATAGAATGGGAAGGGGGTGTGGGGGGCACAGTCCCCCGATAGAAACACAGACCGATGTCTGACAGGTGAAATTTCACCTGTCGACATTGGAGATGTCACTATGCCGAACTTTGACAACATTGTTGTCATGTTGGCATAGGTAAACCCAAAAAAATTATGGAAGATTTCTATGCCTAGCGATACACAACCCCCCAACCAGACTCTCCCGGGGACACTCAGTTATTTCTTGGCAACCTATCCCTGCCCCTGTTGCAGGGGGAAGATGGGGACAAAGAAACATTGGAGATGATACATAAAATGACAGGCAAGGGTGAGGCAATTATAGCTGGGGACTTTAACTTACCAGACATTAACTGTGGTTCTTAGACAGCATCAACAACAAGAAGCAGTGAATTTGTAATGGCCTTACAGGGGGCAGGGCTGAAGCAACTTGTTGATTCACCAACCAGAGGTGGAGCTGTCTTGGACTTGGTTCTGACCAACAGTGACAGGGTAGAAAGGGTCAAGGTAGAGTGCCATCTTGGCAACAGCAACTGTTGTATGATTGGTTTCCAAATCAACACAACTAAGGATACCAGCCATTCCAAGATCAGAGTTTTGGGCTTCAGAAAGGCAAACTTTTCCAAAACAAGAACCAGCCTAGCAGAAAAACTCAGGCATGGGAGGGAGGTTTGGAGGAAATGTGGGAGAATCTCAAGGGAGCTATTTAGTAGGTAACTGAACAGTGTGCTAGGAGGATCAGCAAGACAAATAACAGAAGGAAACCTCTCTGATTCTCCAAGGAGATGGCTACTATAGTAAGAGAAAAAAGAAAGGCCTACAAGGCATATAAGGCAACAAATAAGGATGATGACAGGGAAACTTACATAGCTGCACAGAGAGAAGTGGGAATGGTAATAAGAAAAGCTAAAGCTCACACTGAGCTAAGGATAGCACATGGTATTAGAGGGGTAGAAAAACCATATTTTAGGTACATAAGAGAAAGGAGAAAGACTAATGGAGGAATAGTAAGGCTAGCAGTTTTGGGAGGGGGACTAGTAGAGATGGACAATGAGAAGGCAGAGGTCCTCAATAAATATTTCTGTTCCATGTTCACAAAGGAGAACGCAGGGGATGACCCAAACCTGCAAAGCAGTTTCACCCAGGGACCAGGGTAGACATGATCCCTTTCGCGGAGGGACAAGTCTTGGAAGCCCTAAATACATTAAAGGTAGACAAGGCCACGGGGCCAAAAGAGATTCATCCAAGAGTTCTCAAGGAACTGGGGAGTGTGATAGCAGTGCCCCTGGAAGAGCTGTTCATCAAATCACTGGAAAGCGGGACAGTGCCTGAAGACTGGAAGAGGGTGACAGTGGTCCCACTTCACAAATAAGGGAGCAGGGAGGAGGCTGGAAATTACCGTCCAGTGAGCCTCACATCAGTGGTAGGAAAACTGATGAAGACACTGCTCAGGCAAAGAATAGTAGCACATCTGGAATCCAGAGGGCAACAGAATGCAAAACTGCATAGTTTCATGGATGGAAGGTCATGCCAGATGAACCTGGTCATTTTTTTTGACTGGGTAACGAAGGCAGTTGACCAGGGGGAGAGGTGGATGTGGTCTATCTGGACTTTAGTAAGGCCTTTGACTTGGTTTCACACAGAAGGCTGGTAAAGAAGCAGAACCACAGCGGCGTAGGTAAGGATGTAGTGGGTTGGGTGAGCAACTGGCTGAAGGGAAGAACACAACGGGTACAGGTAAATGGAGTGGTATCGACGGAGATTGAAGTGACTAGTGGAGTGCCTCAGGGGTCGGTGCTGGGGCCCCTACTCTTCAATGAGTTTATTGCCAACATCGATAATGGATTGGAAGGGCAGGTGTGTCTGTTTGTAGATAACACCAAGATCTGAAACATAGTAGACACCCCAGAAGGAGTCAAGAGCATGGAATTAGATCTGAGGAAACTCGAGGAGTGGTCAGATGTCTGGCAGTTGAAGTTCAACACCAAAAAGTGTAAGATCATGCACTTAGGCAAGGGAAACCCCATGGTGGGATATTACCTGGGAGGGGAGCAGCTGGCATGCACCAACCAGGAGCAAGACCTAGCAGTCATGATATCAGATGACTTAAAGGTGGAGAAGCAGTGCGAAAAGGTAGATCTAAAGGCCAGTGGTATGCTGGGCTGCAAAGGGAGGGGAATCACGAGTCGCCGAAGGAAGGTGGTGCTGCCACTTTACAGGGTGCTAATGCGTCCCCACCTGGAGTACTGTGTACAGTTCTGGAAGCCACACCTGAGAAAGGATATCGATAGGATTGAGATGGTGCAGAGGACAGCCACAAAAATGATTTATGGTCTGCATCAAATTGCATATAGGGATAGGATGAGGGAGCTCAACATGTACTTCCTGGAGCAGAAGAGGGAGAAGGGGGACATGGTTGAGACATTCAAGTATATCAAGGGTATAAATAAGGTAGGGGTGCAGGATTGCCTTCAAGAGAAGAAAAGCATCAAAACTAGAGGACATGATATGAGGTTCAAGGGTGGGCAATTCAGGAGCAATGTTAGGAAGTTCTTCTTCACTGAGAGGGTAGTCGACCCATGGAATTGCCTGCCCCGGGAAGTGGTGGAGGCCAAAACAGTAAACAGGTTCAAAAAGGCCTAGGACAGGCACAAAAGTATCATTTCACAGAAAAGATAAAGGGGGGGCAGATACCCAAATTGGGCAGACTAGATAGATCTTGTGATCCCCTTCTGCCATCAATTTCTATGTTTCTATGTTTCTGCCTAAGATCCCCCTACAACAAAGAGAGCAGCTAGAGGCCCCTCTTACTATGGAAGAAGTGAGCAAAGCCCTAATGTCATTAAAAAAAGGTAAGGCCCTGTGTGGGGATGGATTCTCGGTGGACTATTTACAGGCCATTGCCCCTCTAGTGCCCCCGATTCTATGCCAGATGTACGCCAAAGCTGAGACAAGGGGCATACTCCCACCCACACTAAGGGAGGCAGTCATAACAGTACTGCCCAAAAAAGGGAAAGAACCTACCGCAGCAGCTAGCTATAGGCCCATTGCCCTTATTAGCGCAGATAGTAAGATATACACTAAGGCCATAGCTAATAGACTAAACCCAGTCCTGCCCACTCTGATACACCCTTCCCAAGTCAGTTTCATGCAAGGCAGGTACAGTGTGGATCATATCTGCTCCTTGCTAAACCTAATCCACACCACTAGGATCATTACCACTCTGGCAAGATCCCTGACTGTTGACTTTGAGAAGGCATTTGATTTGGTGGAGTGGGACTACCTTCACATAGTACTGCAACACCTTGGATTTAGCCCCAGATTTTTATCATGTATTAGATCGATTTACACTGCAGCCCAAGCCCGGGTACTTACAAACTCCTTACTGCCTGACCCCTTGGTACTAGAAAGGAGTACCAGGCAAGGATGTCCCCTGTCACCCTTACTTTTCATTATGGCAGTAGAGCCCCAAATAGTGGCTATCCGCAATCACAAAGACATCTGTGGCCTGCAAACAGAGAAAAAACAATACTCCACTCTAATGTATGCGGACAACCTGTTAATTCCCCTAGCAAACACTCAATGTTCACTTGAGCCACTGATGACTATCCTAAATAATTTCACCCGATATTCTGGTCTCAGAGTAAATCAATCTAAAACTGAAATCCTTCCTCTCAATCATCTGTCAGCCGAAGAACTTGCCCATCCAGGACCTAAACTGGTCTCAGGACGCACTCATATATCTAGATATCAGAACTGGAACCAAGATGGAATCCATGTGGGAGAGAAATCTGGGCCCCCTAATGACAGAATGCAAGGGAGGACTGGATCGATAGTCATGTCTCCATCTAACTATGTCAGGGAAAATTGCTGCCATTAAAGTGACTATGGCACCAAAAATGTTCTATCTCCTATCACGTATTCCACTATTCCTGCCAACCACTTGGTACCAGAAGATAACCAAACTGGTAGGGACCTTTTTATGGGGCACCCACAAACCACGTTACAGTTGTACTAAATTAAGAGCACGCTGGAAGGTGGGTAGGTGGTGTCTCCCCTGGATGAGATGACACAAACTGGCCTTCCAAAACTCTCAAACACTGTGCTTGTTTCAACCAGGTTCTGACACATCCCCATATGGAACAAGAACAGGATGAGACTCCCCCCCTTGCCTCCCTATTGGAGTGGACTCTTCCCACAGATACAACATGCACCCTACCATTGGCCCCATAGTCAAATACTGGTAGCAGTTACCGAAGAAATTTGAAACACGCCGACTCCCCCCTCACATACACTCCTGTGGCGCAACTCTAAACTGACGATAGACAGACAACCAATATACTGGTCCCACTGGATCACCAGGGGAATTTATTATCTTAAAGATATCACCATACTCACAACCGGAGGTGCCAACACATTTCAAAATATTCAAACAAAGTGGGGGAATACCCTCCCAAGATTATTGGAGATACCTCCAGCTTAGAGACACAGTGAAACTCTTCCTTTCCCCAGCCAAAAAACAGTACTCATCCTCCTCACCACTCATAAAATGGCTTGCCCTCCCTAGAGGTGCCACAGGAGTCATATACTCTCTGGTCAGGGATACATTACCCAGTCAAACATCAGACTCAAAACACAAGTGGGAAAAATCCTTGAACATATCCATTTCAGACCCCCAGTGGGAGCAATGCTGGACAGTGGGCACAAATTGCACAGAGATGCCCGAAGCAGACTTATACACAATGATATTACATTCCTGGTACAGGACCCCAGCCACACTACACATGGCCAAACTCTTGGGTCATGATAACTGCTGGGGCTGTCACCAGCCGGGAGGGGGATTTACACCACATACTCTGGGCCTGTCCCAAAGTAACCCCCTCTGGAGGCAGATCACCCAAGAAGGCAGTAAGATACTTTGCAAAACAGTACCAATATCAGCCCCACTTTTACTACTAGGCCTGAGCTCAGAAGCAATGCACCTAACCATCCCCGAGCTCAAATGGGTGATGCTGCTTAGCATGCAAGTCAAAAGCCTTCTTCTCAGCAAATGGTGAAGTACCAATATTCCTGCCTTGGGTGACATTATCACATCATTTTCAACTACATACGAACTAGACAGATGCTGTCATATAGTCCAACATCAAAGGGGATGCTTTCAGAAGTGCTGGGCACCATACCAGGCATACCTCGCACCCAGAGCAGGTATAGGTTAAAAGGGAGATGTCTCCCTTACTTAGGGACTAACTAAGGGCATGAACTGACATCCCCCATGAACCATGACAATCTGGCTTCCTCCATTCTCTGCAGGTAACTGAACAAATCAGGTATATGTAGTTAATCTTCATATGTACAGTATGTATGTGTGTATGTATGTGTTAAGTTCTTTGTTCCTTTGTTGATACATTCTCTCCGTTACAGACTGTAGTCATGCTACTGCACCACAGGCAGGTATGACAGCCTGATCGTATAACAGCCTTGGCACTCGATCCAAACTCGTTACCTTCTTCATGGTACTGGCCTATTCTCCACAGGGCAGGTTTGTACATACTGATTGCTGATACCTACTGTATATACTGTAGATCCTGGTCTTAATTTACTGAAGTTATATGATAACTGTTGTATTAAGGTGCAGAGAATACTATGCTTGTAACTTACTGTTAACACTGTATGTTTTGAAAATCTGAATAAAACATGTAACTCAATAAAAAGAAGCTTTAAAAAGTTACTAATTTGTGCTGCTGCAAATACTGTCAGACTCGGACTCTACCCCCACACACACACTCATGCTGTGACTTCCTCGCAACTTCAGCGGTCATTTGCCACTTCACATAAATTCAGTAAAGATGCCTCAAAGTTCTACCCAAGTTTTCCAAGGAATCAATAGTGGAAGGACACTAAATAAGAAGCATAATTTTGGAAGAACATTCATTCAGAGCATCTCAATCTTGCCAAGTAGTGAAATTGGGAGTTGTCGAGTTCATTTTCTCATATATGCTTTAACCTTTTTTATTAACTTAGTGTAACTATAATGAAAACGTTCCTCCAGTTTGAGTGCTATATGGACCCCTAAGTAGTGAATGTTTAGGGGGGGACTCATATGTACAGAATCACAAGACCTGAGGTTTTTTTTTAGCTCAACATTAGGACTTCTGCCTTAGTTGCATTGATTTTAAAACTGGACAACTCTCTTTATTTCTGGAGTAATATGTTCAGATGTGCGAATGTGTGGGTTGGATCTTTATATAGAGCGCATTAGTGTGTTATTCACTTACAGTACATTATGAATGAATTCTAGTCCCACTGCTCCAGCTCCCTTAATTTGATTTGTTTCTAACTGCTTGCTCCAGAGGTTTGACGCTTAATGCAGATCATAGCAAGGATAACCCACACCCCTGTTTCATTCCCCTAGTGATTAAAAACCTTTCAAAAATGGTGCCATTGACTTTAACACTAGCTGAGGGGTCAGTGTGGAGTGCATTAACCCACATGCTGAGTGAGCACTTGTTCCAAATTTAAAATGTCCAGAGTTTTCCACAGAAAGGGCTGGCTGAGTCAGTTTAATGTCATCTATAGCAATTTCCATTTGTTGGGATCTTATTTTTGCTGGCAAACTACAGTATCTGCACATTATCTCTAAGGTGCCTACCCAGAATGAAGTTTCTTTGGTATGGGTATATTTATTTATCTGTCACTTTCTTTAGGCATTTTGTTAGTATTTTATGTAATAGTTTAGCATCTAAATTCAGTAGCAAAATGGGTCAGTAATTCCCTTATTCTACTGGATTCTTTCCCTATTCATGCTTCTTTCCACATGGGTGGCACATCCTGTTGATCATGTGACTGTGTTAAGTTTTTAAAGTGATAGTCACTAAGTGCTCACAGAATGATTTAAAATATTCTACAGTGAATTTGTCGGACCCTGGCACCTACCATCCATTGTTGACTTCACGGTTCCCCTATTTCTCTTAACAAAGTTAGTCTGCGTAGTTATTTTCTGTCCTCCTGGGTCAATTTTGGTAGGTGAAGACCTTCGAGTAAAGCATATATTTACTATGACCATCCCATTTAGGCATACTCAGTGTACTATATAATGTAAGGTAACATTTTGTAAATGCCTCTGTGATTTGTCCCATTTGACCACCATTTGTCTATCCCTTTGCATTACCTTAATAGTCCTGTCTGCTGATTGTGTATGCAGCCTAAAGGCCAAAAGTCTGCACACTCTGTTCCCTAGTATAGCTACACTATAATTGGACATTTTTAATAACAGATCAACTTACTAATTTACATATTGAAAAGGACAGGTCCCAAGATCAATCTCTGCTGCACCCTTCTCATGAACCCCTGTTCCAAGATTTGACCCCATCTACTACTGCCCTCTACTGCCTCCCTTCCAGCCTGTTCCCCATTAATCTGGCTTTCTCATTCTCTGCTTACAAGTCCTCTAAAATTTGAGCAGTCTTCCATGTGGCACTGAATTGAAGGTTGTCCTGAAACTGAAGTCAAGCAAATCTACAGCCTGTCCTCAGTCCACTGCTTCCAGTGAACTAGCCAAAAAACACTATCAGGTTGGTGTAACATGACCTCCTGGCCACAAACCTGTTCTTCTAGCTATCCTGCAGTCAGTTTTTCTCGAGATAGATCACCAGGATTTCCTTCACTAGGGTCTCCCTCAGTTTATCAGCAGTGGAGGTAAGACTAACTTGCCTGTAGCTATCTGGTTTCTACTTGCCCCCCCCCCCCACTTGTGGTGCAGGACCACATCAGCAGTTCTCCACTTAATTGGCACATCACCAGACTGTAGTGAGTAATTTAATAGCTTAGCAAAGGGCTCAGCCAGCACTGAAGTCAATTACCTGAGCACCATCAAGTGCAGGCCATCAGGGTCTGGCCCCTTATCTGCCTTTGGGGCATCAAACCCTTTTTTTACCGCATCTCAGTGATCCCCATTTCCTGCACCCCCCCCCGTGACTGCCTTGATACCACTTTCTGCCAGATGCCCATCATCTTCTATTGTGAATACCATGCAGTGGAAATAATGTGAAACATTTGCCTTCTGTTCATCATCTTACACTACCTTCCCCTCACCTCTGCTGGTCCAACAATTCCCCTCAGCCATCCTTTTATCTAGAATGTATTGAAAGAATTATTTTGCCCTCTCCTGACATCCTCAGCAATCCATAGCTCTGTTTCTGATTTTGATTTCCTGATTACTTTGTTTAGTTGATCTGATATACCTTCCATTCCCCTTCTCCTTTGGTCTTTTGAAGGGTCTTTTTCACCCCAAATGCTAATGCCTACTTTACCACTTTTGAGAACTTGATTGTTCTTTTCCTTTTTGGTGACCTTCCTTATACAAAAGCTGGTCACCTACAGAATGGTCCCATTAATTATTTAGCACTTTTCCTCTACCCCTTGAGCAGATCTACACCCGCCAGTCTTTCCCTGACCCTTTAATGCATCTGGTCATAATTTGGCTCTCTGAGGTGCAGAACCACAACCCTCAAAGAGGATCTGATATTCTCCTTGGCCAGTACAAACCCAATGGTATAGCGGTTACTGGACCCTGGTCATTCCCTGAATGCCATCCCATCATCTCAGAGTTGGGAAGTACCTAGTCGAGAATGGTATCCTGCTACATATGTTCCATGATGAGCTGCACAAATAAGCAGTCCTGAAATGCATCTAGCAATGCCTGATTTCTGGCACTTTTAGTTGCTGGGGTATCCCAGTCTATGCCTGGCAGGTTCAGATCTCCCTGATCACTAGATCTCTTTTTGCTATCCCTCTCCTAATTTCCTGACCTAATTCCTCCTCATGCTGATCTTCTTTCTACCCCTGAGGCCTTTAGGCCACCCCTGTTTTAATCCTTTTTTTTTTGCATCTTTAGCCAGCTACACTAAGATCAACTCTACCACCCCCCAATGGTTGCATCCTCCTTTGCTTCTACATAATCTTTAATATAGGTGGCTGCTCTTCCCACTTTGATCATGCCCCTTTCCCTCATACTGTATATAAGGTATACCCTGGAGCTACTGCCACTATACCTGGTAGTTTACTAGTTTTGTTACCCAGGCTCCTGGCATTTAGACAGATAGCCTTCCAGTCTCCCTTCCTATTCCCTCTTTTCTTACCTGTGCCCCAGTTATTGTACACACAACCCTTCCTTCCCTCCTACTGTTCCTCTTTGTTGTTGGTTTATCATGACCCCACCTTCCGCTCCTCTCAAATCTATTCTCTGTCCAAGCCATCTCTAGTACCTCCTCATCCTCTTGTCATTTTTGGGGGAGTCCCAACTAGGTTCACCTTTAGTGGTGGTCGAAGTGGCCAAAATTCGCTCCGTGAAGTGATTCGTGGAGTGACATGGAATCCGCGAAGTATTCCACAACGCGAAGCGGAGTGTTTCGCGTTATAATGGGGAATATGAAGTCCATTGAGAACAATGACTTTGCGTTATTCCACCTTCCCAAACCACTTCTCCACCAATTTTAAGATGAAGTACATTGAAATCAATGTACGTCGCCTTGTTTTTGAGCTCCAAAGGAGAATTTTGCAGTGCTTGATGGGATTGCAGGTCACATGGGCTCTAGCTTGTTCTGCACAGCCTCAGTTCTGTGTAGTGTGTGTGTGTAGTGGAAGATGGGACAGTTTCCTTTCAGAGCTATGTGATTCAAATCCTCTAAAAGCTGTTAAAAAAGCCTTTTTGAACTATTTTATTTGCTCACAATTTAGTTCATAGATTGTAGGAAATCCTCCTGTGCTCATATCAAGTGTTTATTGTTTGTGTGTGGATTTTGAATGTTAATTTAGAACAGTCAGTCTGTGTACTGTGAAGTGTGCTTTGGGGGTGGGGCGTATTTGTGATGTAGTAGATTAACAGGGAGAAAAAGGCAGTCTTTCTGTTTTGGTTATATTTTTCTTGTGTAACTATGTTAATGTACACATAGTGATATTTTCAGTAGTTCTTGACATTTTTTTGCTGATTGTTGTGGTGCAGCAGTGTATAATTTCAGTTTGTTTAAAACATTTGGTTATATTACTAAAGGTTTTCAATTTGCTACACAGTACTTGTAGTGTGTGTGTGAGTGTGTGTGCGATGCGTGCAATTAAATCAGACACCTTTTATTGTGCCACAGAATAATTGCAGCAGTGTAAACCTGCTATCCACTACATCTGTATGACATTTTTATACTGCTTTGTGGTATCTTTACTGGTAGTGGACTGTTATTGCCATGCACTTCCCCCGCCAACTGGCAAAAGGTATTCTTTTCCAGATTTGGATTTGTGACTTGTGAGCAATGGTTAGGTGTTGTTGTGCCTTTGTGTCTGCATCTCTTGAGTGCACAGTGCAGTCTTAATCTGTCTGTGCATTTGCAGTACACCATTAATTCTGGGAGACTTTGCATTTTTTGTTACCCTCTTTCACTTTGTCAGCACTGGGAAATTTTCTGGGCACAAGACAGTAGCATTTTGGGGATGCAAATTAATTCTGGTGACTGTGTGTGACCGCTACACACATGAATGAGTGCGCCATTAATTCTGGGAGACTTTGCATTTCTTGTTACACTCTCATTTCACTTTGTCAGCACTGGGGAGTTTTCTTTACACAAGACTGTAGCAATTTTGGGATGCAAATTAATTCTGGTGACTGTGTGTGACCACTGTGCACATGACTGAGTGCGCCATTAATTCTGGAAGGCTTTGCATTTCTTGTTATGCTCTTATTTCACTTCATCAGCACTGGAGAGTTTTCTGGATGCAAGACAGTAGCATTTTGGGGATGCACATTAATTCCGGTGACTGTGTGTGACCACTGCGCACATGACTGAGTGACCCATTAATTCTGGGAGACTTTGCATTTTTTGTTACCCTCTCATTTTACTTTGTCAGCACTGCGGAATTTTCTGGACACAAGACAGTAGCATTTTGGGGATGCAAATTAATTCTGGTGACTGTGTGTGACTACTGCATGCATGACGTCTGAGTGCGCCATTAATTCTGGGAGACTTTGCATTTCTTGTGCTCTCATTTCAGCTCATCACCATCAGCACCGGGGAGTTTTCTGGACACAAGACATGAGCATTTTGGGGATGCACATTAATTCTGGTGACTGTGTGTGTGAAGGGCTCCCAATATTATTGTCACTTCACCTTACTGCTGAAAGTGGAATGACAATGCGAAGTAATAATTACAAGGCGAAGTGAGCCTTTTGCATTGTCCACCCCGTGTAGTGGAGTGACACTGCGAAATGCCCACTTCACGGGCACTTTGCTGGTAAAATTTAAATTCACTGCATCTCTATTCACCTTGTCCTCCCCCCTCAATGAATTTTATAGCATCTGTTCTGTAATCAGTTTAAATGCCTGTCCAGATAGACTTCCAGACTGTGCCCTAGCACACTCATTCTCTCCCTTGTAGATGAAGGCTATTTCCTTTAAAAACCTTGTATTCCAGATGTTCCCCAAGTTTCCCACAAGTATGTATCCATCATCTTGACACCACCCCTTCAACTGTATGTTGAACACCTCAGTTTTCTACTGCCCGTCACTTCCCCCTGCTCCACAGTGATAGGATTGCTGAAAAGGCTAGTAAGGCTACCTTCACCCTCAACCCATTCCCCCAACTTCTGGAGGTTTGATTTAACTTCTTTCAGACAGATTTTCCAGGTCACTGGTACCTATGTGCACCATGACATGTGGAACTGCCCCGTCCTATCAATCAGTCTCCCTATCCTGTCCTGAACCCCGATGGCTATGCTCATGGAAGGCATCTGACCACCCCCTCCTCTTCTTAACACAGCATCCTCTCCATACCTTTTAAAATAGAGTCCCTGACTATCAGTACTCTACTGCCTACCATATTCTGCCTGACCTTCCTGTAAGTTGTCTCATTCCTTGCCTGCTCCTTCTTTATGATAGTCTCTGGTAAAGCGAGGTACTTGAGCCTCTTCCAGGGTATGCAAAATGGTTTGCAGTCAATAGTAAAGGACTCTGTACCACACCTAAAATTGGTTTCTTGTTACCCTTCTCCTTTCCCACCACCACCCTCTAACCTCTCAGCCAGTGTGTCACTGGAGAAGGTGGTATGTGGAATGAGTCCATATTCCAACACATCTGTCTATTCAGGCTCAGACTGCAAAATTAAAGCATGAGAGAAACAACATCTGTCTTTGCAGCAGGAATATTTCATCCCATGCTGCCAGTAGCTGTGCATTGAGCTCCTCATACTTCATGCATATGTAACAGTTACCCACTCTCCAGAGGTTAGTCCTGGGGGGTGGTTTCCCCACATTAACCCCCTCACAGTGACATTTCACCAACAAGGTCCCCCACAGCGACTACAGTGCCTAGCCACATTGGGGGACCCACTGGAACCCAGCGCTGCCTGTCAGGGGTCCTGCATCTCACCCAATCAGCTCTGACTGGAGTTGAGAATCTTTAAGTGGGGGTGCAGGGGGCACAACCCCCCACATGAGGGGTTCAGGGGGCAAAGCCCTCCTGAAGAAAACAAAGTAATCAATAGCAAACCGGCAGCCTACTGTAGAATGCGGTCGACCTGCAAGTGTCGCTGACAGGGCGTTCAATAGAATTTCTGTTGGATTCCTGTCATGCATCCATTTCCCCACTGTATCTGTTGCTGGCTATGCCCCTATCATATCTACCATCCATTTTTTTTAATAGTCTGAGATAAGTTTTATTAATCTATATAGTACTTATTCTGATAGGTTCTCATGGTTTCTTCTGCACACTACACAACATACACTTTCCCTACTTGCCCAGCCCCAACATGAGATGTCTTTGTGGTGGTATCCTTAACAGTATTTGTGTAGGCTCCCTTCATTTTGGCTATCTTCTAACTATTTTTGAATACCATTAACTAGTACTACCTCTGAAAGTCAGGCACAATTGTAACTACTACAGTGTGGCTGCCCCTTCATCCATTAGTGTAATCCTGTCCTCTCCATCTTATGACCCTTTACAGTTAAGCACAGCCAATAAATAACACTGTACATTTTCAAAAGTGTCACTTAACTCATTGCCTCCACAGGCTCATTCTGAGATTACACCACTTGCCTCCTGAATCTCCTGTATACTTTTAACAGTGAATCCTGGGCCTTTCTAAGCAAAATCAACCCATAGTCAGCATGTCGCAAACAAATGCTAATAGCTCAATAACTGTACTTGCTAGACACAAAGTATGAGTAGCAGAGTTATTCAGCGCAAAATTGCCTTTCCAATGGTGGCATGCATGTAATAATAAGTAATTTTGTCTTTTTCTATGCTGGTCGAAAGAGCAAACTAAATATTTTTTTCACTAAAAAAGGGCAACACAAGCCATTTTTTGTTGGAAAACATGTAAAATATCAACACCAAATTAAGCATACAGACATTAGATGGTGTTTTAATATTATGTTTGTTAAAAAAAATATCTTTTTACTATAAAATGTAATTTTTCCACATTTTAGTCAAGGTGCTTTGATGAGATTTGAGGGCTAAATCTCAACCACACACACACCATATCATAAACAAATGCGTATAACTCCAAAAGTATACATGATACACACAAAATATCAGAATGAAAGTTGATGAGCACAAAAATGCCTTTCCAGTGGTGCTATGCAACCAGTTGTAATCAATACAGTTTTTATTTTATACCTGCTGAAGTGCCAAAAAAGTGAATTTTATTCAAGCTGCTTAGGTGAATCTTGATGGAAAACATGTCAGCCATACACACCATACCATAAACAAATGCAAATAACTCCTAAAGTATACATGATATACACAAAATATCAGTGACAAAGTTGTTCAGCATAAAATTATCTTTCCAACGGTGCTATGTAGTCAAATATATATTATATTCTGTTACACTATATATTAAAATATATAAGTGACTTCTCCAGACATTGCAAGGGCACACTGGGAGTCAGTAGCCGACTTCTGCAGACATCCTCAGGACACACCAGTGTTTTTTTACTGACGGCTACAGGCGTCTGCTAGGAGACAATGAGTTAATTGCACTTTACATAACTTTCAAATTTTCCATTAGTTACATTTATAAAACAAGTATCACAGAATGTATTCTATGAACATATGAACATACGAAAGTTGCCAGCAGCAAAAGGCCATCCTGATCTATCTAGGCTGCTCGAGATTGCAACTAGCTCCCTATTCAGCAGCTGCTTCCCCCCTCTCTTTCCCATCCTTTTACCTTCCCCTTTGCCCTGTCTCATCCCTTCTTGAAGCTATGTGGGATTGGGGTTGGGGGGCAATTTTATTCCATATGGTGTCCCTAAAAATCATCTGTTTTAAAAAAAAAACTGGTCCATAAGTTTTTCCATAATGACCCTGCCAGTGAAAGGCTTAGTCCATTTAAGGATATTAATTTCTTCTATGTCAAGTGTGTTCAAGTTCTACAGTAACAACTCTTGGTACTCATAGTAGCTAGCATTAATATTTTCTGGGATGGTTCAGCTAATTTTAATGCTTAGAAATCATTGTACAATAAAATCTGGGGCTGAAAAAAAAATAGATTGTTCAGTTGCCTTTATTATTTCTTGATGAGTAAATCTCCACCATGGAAGCAATATAAGGCTTCCCCATAGGGTATATAATACAGAACCTTTCTTATTATTGCTTCTATTCCAGCATAAATCATGGATTTGCTTTCCTTTTAATATAATCTGGGTATAGTAAGCACTACTTGAAATATTATACTGCATAGTTTTGTTTATAACAAAAGTGTACAATATGTTAGCTTTGAGCCAAATTTCATTCCAGTTGGCATCTGATAATTTAGTTTGCCATTTCTGCTTAATCATCCTTTATTTATAAATTCTACAACATGTAGGTAGCACAAACTAATTAATTTTTGCATGCACTGTTTTTATGTTTGAGATGTACACTGCACTACTTTAATTAGTGTACTACTTTATGCAACTACCACATACAGTATTACTCAAATAGTAAAAAAACTGATTGTAGTTTATGGAACTACGGTAAGAAGTATTGCATGACTAAACTATATTATTTAATTGCAAAAAAATTTCCTGGACTCTGATTGATCAGTGTGTTTCTTGCAGTGAGATTATCTGAGCATAGCCTCAAGTCCAAACATACAAATGACTGCATAACAGTCTGAATAACCAGCCACAACTTCTTTTATAAAGAAATTGTGATGTTTTACAATTAAAGTACAGAAGCACAAGCTTAGTTTAATATAAAAACACTTATTTACTTTTATTGTGGGGGAAAATTGTCATGGCTAAAACATTTCATAGTTAGGCAGAGAACAAGTGTCAGAACATCTCTTTTATAGTATCAGTTTTACAATTTAATTTTTTGTTAGGAACACATCACATATGAATGCACTGCATCATGGGTATGCAAATATTTACTTGCCTGGTATTGCATAACACACTACAGTGATACCAGACAATTAATTGTTTGCATACCTATGATGTAGTGCTTTCACATGGGGAGTGTTTCCACAAAAAAAAATTAAATTAAAAAAAACGAAAACTGATGCTATAAAATAGATGCCCCTACACATAAAATGGATATTCCAACACTTGTTCTCTGCCTAATAGCCATCTACATGTGGTCATTTTTGTCCCCACAATATTAATATATAAGAGCCATTGTATAATAGCAATAATGCACTCCAGCACATGTGTGGTTCTGGGATAACTGCACTTCTGGGGTCAGGGTCTTGTGACTGCCCAAATCTGGGTGTGAGGTTATCCCAGTACAATCTCCACCCCCATTGTGCATTATTGCTTAATGTTACAGTTCTTGCATGAATAGAAATCACTGGTACCAGCAGATTGAGACATCAGACTTGCCCTGTGAATATATATATATATATATATATATATATATATAGTCTGTGCCCTCCATCTGGAGGACAGGGGCACCTGGTAGTAATGGGCCACACATCATGGAGGCAGGGATTATACAGACTGACTTGAGTATTCTGCAATGAGCAAATCTTCCTACAATCCATGAACCAAGTTTTCCCACAATCCATGCAGTCTGAATGTACTTACTTTACTGTACAGTGTGTTTCTGCAATTCTTTGCACATTTGCTAGTGAGTCATTGGCACACACACCTGCAGATCATCTCATCTTCTGCAAAACCCATCTTGATACTGGTGATCATCATAAGAAGATGGAAGTAGGTGGGCAACTTAGTGCAATCAACCATAATTGGGGGGTTGGGGGTTGGGTGAAATGCCTGAATTCTTTCCAAAGTACAGTAAGTCATAGCATGTGACTAGCTGAGCATGTGCATTTCCTGGCATATGGTATTAGGTATTGGCCACTTTCCCCAGCTTCCATTTCAGTTAACATGTTTACTGCAAGACAAATACTACAGTCACATGTACTGCTAGACAGTCAGGCCTGCCATTAACCATGGGGACCAATTGGAAGGAGCGAGCCTCACTGATGGGCACAAAGTCAAAAATCTGGAACAACATATAAGCGGTGGCAGTCATTTGGTGCTCTTGTTGGTGCAGCACCCCATTTATAGGTTCATCTGAATCTCATGCACCATTTTCACAACAACTTGTTACACATGGAGAACGGTTTCAGTTCCAGTCACTGAATACTCTTGAGACTATTGCAACTGTACTTCCACTGCTCATAAAAGGCTCATCAGAATCCAGGAGCTGTGTGAATGGGATAGGTAAGGAGTCCTGCAGATAGCATTGCACAGCACTGCATGTGTCATTCTGTCTCTGCAGCAGTTGTAGTGCAAGCTCTAGCTCTAACTGTATTTGACAATGCTCCATGACGTGCACACTCTCAGCTATGATGCACAGTTAATTGCGGATGCTATTCTGTTTCCTTGCAGGCACCTGCTCTGCTGTATCTTGCTTCCCATTTATTTCTGCTACGTGGTGTGGGTGGTCCTTCAGTGATGGTGGTTGATAATGCTGGTCATTGATGTCTGCATTGCTGTTAACTACATAATCACTAGCAGGATCACTATCACTGTCTGTTCTGTAATTGTCCATTCATTCCACTGGCCTGCACTGTAAAATACACAGAAAATAGCATCAGCCATAAGCTACAGTAACAAGCACACAGTAAACAATGGTGCATTTCATTACAGTAAAATTTTGAAGCAGCATGTACACTTCAAATAGAATAAATTAGGGGGAGCTGTACCAATAGTAACTCAAAAGAAAACCCCCTTTAAATGGGTGAAAGATAAAACCAGATATTTGGGAATACAAATTCCAATCAAAGTCTCCAAGATATACCAATTTAATTATGAACTACTCCAAAAGAAGGTTTTTGAAGACATTAATAGATGGCAAACACTCCTCCTGACATTTACAAATAGGATAGATGCAATTAAAGTAAATGTGCTTCCTAGATATTTATTCCTTTTCACAAACTTGCCCATTCCTTTTCCATACAAAGCATGGAAGGAGCTTAAACATAAGATATCAAGATTTATTTGGGCTGGCAGAAAGCCAAGGAAAAGATGGGAACTACTCACAGTAGATAAGGGTAAAGGAGGGAGGGGGATACCCAATTTTTATAATTACTATAGAGCAGCCCAAATTCTCCCAATCTTAAAGACACTAAGCACTGAAGAAAGTGGAGATTGGTACTCAATGGAAAAAGAGGCACACCCCACGGTACCCCTGAAAATATTACCATGGGTAGCTAAGCAGATGGATGTTAAGCTAATTAAAAATAGATGGACCAAACAAACGATAAAACTTTGGATAGACACAAGACAATGGTGGGAAATTCCTACACCAGTATGGGAATATATCCCACTTAATCATTCACCGAAATTTCCCACCAACCAAGGGGATAGTTGCTTCCATAGATGGAAAGGAAAAGGGTTTAATAATCTCACACAGTTTATTAAGGGCGAAGGAGTAAAATCCTTTATTGAAATGCAGAGGGAATTTAATTTGCATAAAACAGATTTTTTTAAATATCTGCAGTGCAGACATTATATTACCACCAGGGTAGGGGAAGAAGCCTTAAGGGCTCGGCCTGTACCCCCGATAGTAGCCACATACCAAAAAAGCCATATGGGAGATCTAAAAAGGTACATATCACTCATATATAAGGCATTGCAGGAAGAAGTAGGGAGAATACATGTTCTAAAGATAGAGACAGACTGGCAAGCTGAGCTGAATACAACACTATCAGATATGGATTGGTGCAGAATCTGAGATGGAATCTCCAAGACAACGAACTCTCCAGGGTGGAGAGAATTTAGGTGGAAGGTAACATCCAGATATTTCATTACCCCTGTAATTTCAGCTCATTACACTAAGCCCCCCTACAGACAAATGTTGGAGAGGCTGCGGAAATAGAGGTACATACGTTCTTATCTTTTGGGACTGTCCACAAGTAGGGGATTTCTGGCAGGAAGTTAAGCAAGCTCTGCAAGATATTTTCCAACTGCAAGAAAACCTCACAGTAGTGAATGTATTATTAGCACTAACTCCTAAAGAAATTAGAACAAAACAAACAATCAAAAGTACCTATTCTACATACTGATAATAGCAGCTCTTAAAGTAATTACCCAACATTGGCTGCAACGAAATTTATTGACTAAAGATATGTGGAGAAGTAATATAGACACTATTAAAACCATGGAAGCTATCGCTGCCCGATTAAATTTAAAAGTGAAGCAATATAATACTAAGTGGCTTCCATATTATGATTACATTGAGGACACTGAAGGAATTCCAGTGTTGGATCAATTCTTACAGAGCTGAAAGGGTTAAGCTGAGAGATGGGTCACATATTAAAAGTAAAGAGTCAGGGATGAGGAAACAGAATAAATACGAGAACCAAGTAAGGAAATTAGGATCTGAAATAAAACCTAATCACTTATAAAATAAACTTAGAAAAATGGAATCCACATCGAATAGAACATTATTCAGTTATTGTGGTTTATAATAGATAGTAAGAGGAGTTGATTATCCTCTAACATGACATTATAATAACATTATAGTTTTATGTATTGGAATAAGAGATATTTCTTGAAGGCAGCTTACTGAAATGTTCTTTAGGGTAAGGGAAAGGATTATTGTAAAAATGAACATGATGTTTAACTGCTATAACATGCATTTATACTAGTCTTGTAAAACTGCCTAAAACATAATGGAATGAGAAACTATAAATAAAAAATCATTTAAGTTAAAAAAAAACCCAAATAGAATAAAGTATGGGATGGTGTGTGTAACATATACAATAATGCATGGGGAGGAGTGTATAATGAGAATTTTATGCACACATGAGGTGTGGGATGCTACATAAACCCCAAGAGTGAAGCCCGAAGGGATTTATTAAAGCATCCCACACCAAGGGTGTGCATAAAAATCGAGTTTACATTCCTCCCCATGTATTGTTTTATGTAATTGTTGGGAAGTGTTTTCTAGCCTGCATAATTTTGTGAGGTAAGTAACAGTTTGGCCACAGATGGAGTTTCCTGTGTAAAAGAGTAAACTAATTTGCTCAACCCCCTTTAATTTCTACTCAGTGAATTTTCTTACTTAGTTCCCCAGTACTAGGAAAAAAATAGAAGCTTGCAGATTGAGATTAACCCCAAACTGATACCTGAAGATGAGCTGAAGCCTGACAGACTGAGGCAGCATTTCTGGAATCGCCGCTCACTCAGTATGAGGAAGTCTGGTAGGTGGTGTGACTGAGGCACCTAAAGTGGTGCAGTAAATGTGGGGTTAAAAATGGAAACTTAAAAAAAATTAACCATGTTGTTTTTTAGTGTAATACACAGTGGTGAGAGGCAGTGTGACATGGCAGTTCGAAGAACAGTTACTAAGGGAAGCAGGGTGTACCTGTGCACAGCACGACAAACCCAGTGTGTGTTCGCGGTTATAACTCGGGGGTTATAAAGGTTAATTATAACTTTGTTTGTCAATGGGAGAAAACACTCGCCAGTTATTACAAGAATTTTTTACACACCCAAGGTGCTGGATGACACAAAAACCCTGAGAGCGAAGCTTGAGGGGATATCTAGGCATCCAACACCGCGGGTGTGTGTAAAATTCGAGTTTTTACACCACCCCATATTTTATTTTATAAAATTGCTGGATTTCATTTTTTTGCCACAGCAAATATATAAAATAAAGAGAAGACATCTCCCAGCAGCCGTGGTCTGACTGTGTTTCAGTAGCGTCATCAGTCGGATGTGGCTGTTTAAAGAAAGGCTTTTTTTTTTTTTTTTTTGTTTTTTTTTTTTAAGGAGGCAACTGTATTTTTTTAATTGTACTTACCACCGAGTCAGAGTGGCAGTCTGGTCTCTAGGTGTTAAGTTTGCTTGTGGTGCTGCAGAAGAGCGGTGGCTGGCACTGGTGCATGTGCAGCAGAAGGGAAACCAATCAAGCGTTTGCCATAATAAACACTCCATTATTATGGCAAATTACAACACAGGTTTCCATATGGGAAAAAATTAAAGCCATTAATTATAGTACAGTACTGTATGTATGAGTTATGATACTGTCATACCCCCACAAAATTCACAGAGAGCAGAACTGTATAGTATTGTACATTAGGGTATTGTTTTTGAATTGATTACCTTGGTTTTTGTCTCCTTGACTTTTCTTGGGAGCTTTGGGAGCTTCTCCTTGGCTGGCAGTTGCCTCCTTTTTGGCCAGTTACTCTATTTTCCTTCCCTGTAGCCACCAAATGCCTTGTCACTTGCGGGGTGGTGGTGCTTCTCACCAGCTGACACTTCTCAGTGGTCTAGCTGCAGCAAAAGGTCTTCTTTCTTAAAAAAGACTTTTGTTCTTGATGACAATAACCAAATGCTTCAGATGTATATATAGTACAGTGCTGTACTCATCTGTCTCCTGTATTGGTGAAGTGCTGTGGTAAATGGTGACAGTGTGCATGTCATGGGCATGTCACAGGCAGTGGGTGGCATCACATTGATTGGCAGCAGCAGTGATGCGATACTCCTTGAAGTTTCTTAATAAACGATGAGCAGTTATCACACCTCTGAACCTTCATGACCTACAGTACCTACTATACAGAGTCATACAGTTGAAGGGCCAGGAAAATGAGGAAGATCACTGCACAGATCAGCAAAGCCTTAAAGAGCACCTTTCTTGGTGCACTGAGGAACAAACAGGAGTCTTACTTACCTTAATTGGAGTTCTTCGATTGCAGTTTTTAAATTTTATATTTAGCCCCCTAAGGAAGGGAAGGGCTCATGATTTGCCCCTGAGGGGATAGTTGAATGATCCCCTCCATTTCCTGATCTTCGACTCTGACTACGCCCCCATGCTAAGTGTAGGGAGAGTTCGGGGCATGCTCCATGCAAGTCTATGGAACATCCTTTTAAAGGCGAATTTCCTGATTTTAATCCAACTTCTGGTACAAATCAAAGCAAGGATTCAACTAACAAGAATCTTGTTAATTGAATCCTGGCTTTGAACCCCAACCTGGTTAGGTTAAGTGAAAGTGAACTTTAAAATGACACCCATAGACTTGCATGGAAGACATGCCAGCTCTTCCTATACTTACATCGCATAAGGTTGGAGTGCAGGGGTGGAGTCGGAGATCAGGAAGGGATTGTAAGGCTAGCTCCTCCAGGACAAAATACAATCCCTTTCTGTGCTCAGGTGGCTGAATATAAAATTTAAAAACTGCAAAAGAGGAACTCCCATTCAGTTAAGGGAGCCTCCTGTTTCTTCAGTTTGCTCACTGCAAATGGTGAGAAAGGTGTTCTGTAAAGAGGATGCAGGCTGAAGGAGCAAATGTGAAGAATATGCAGATGTTTCTTATGAGCACCGGCATCACTGTTAGAGATAGTGGGTTGAGGGCACATTTGAAATGCCTTGCCACCATGCCTCCATGTCCCACTGTCTGTACACAGTAATGTAACATTGCTCATCACAGTGTGTTGCTGCATAACCTCTCGTTACCCCATATTCTGGGTCTTGAATTGTGACAAGAATGTGCTTTATGTTCCATTCTTTTCCTTCATTTTGCACACAGTGACACAATTCTCCTTGTTTATTGCATATGCAGCGAGGGTGATGAGAGCAGTGTGAGGGACCATCAGAACACTTTAGCACAGAATGTGGGCTGTCTGCCTTGGTTACCTTGGTCAAGAGCATGTGCCATGTAATGAGCTGGAGTCATATGTGTGTGTGTGCACAGTAATACCAAATATAGCATGCCTGTTGAATAATTACCAGTTAATCACTATATGCATCACTGCTGCTGTACTTCTAACAATAATTGTTTTTCCACTTTTTCTCCCCATGATCAGGGATGTCAAAAAGCTTAAATTACTTGAGCTGGCCAGACTTGCATACAGAACAACTAAATGTTCTATTACATCATTCTCATGAACAAAATTAGTTATTTGGAGTAGTTTGCCACAATGGCATGTTGCATGAAGGTGTGGGACTCCGTGGAACCCATGCCATTACATCCACTGACATCCACTGAAGATCCATGTCTGGAATAATACATCCACATGGGATCACAGACCATAACGTCTTTTTGAGGGTGGGAACTTGGCACTTCCAATGTGCTGTTCAGTTCTTTAAGTAAATAGTATCCAAACCACAAACATCTCACTGGATTATGCCTGTCAATTTAAACCCACAAGAACCCTGAAAGTGTACTTCTCCGAAGACCTCATCATTATACAGTGGATGACATTGAAGGATACATACAGTTGAAGCCATCAAATTTCAAAAGAGATTATCTTTGGTGGCCTTAAAGTAGTACTGCATGCAATTAAGAATCTATTTAGGGATATCTCAGAAATTCCAGAAAACAATTCCCAGATGTGCACTGCTTCTTTCAGGACAATGACCAACAGCATCAGCAGTGTGCATTGCTGCCATGGATATTAACTGGGTCAGAACCTGAATAGGGACTCCATTTAATTGCTACTCCAAAATCATGTATCTTACAGTATACAGTACTTTAGGTAAAATACTCTGGTTCTGAGCACTGATGCTTTGCATACCTTCTACATTTTTCATCCCAGGTCACCTGACATGAATCCTATAGAGATGGTGTGGCATGCCAAGAAAATTCAAATCAGAAAGACAACACCAGGGACAAAGCAGGTGCTGGTTGATGACAAAAAAGAGTTTCGAAGAATACCTGAAACATCATCAATGCAGAAGACACATTAGACACTTGCAAACAGTGCTGCCAATTGCTGTTGTCAAGGGTGGCCATGCAACAGGCATGTGAGTGACAGCTATGATGTCTGTTAGGCTGGAATGCACTACTAGAGGGGGTAATAAATCACAGTTCAGTTGCTGAATTAAAAAAAAGGTGGGATAGATTCAAGCGGAAAGTTAGATTGAAAGGGGAGAGGGTGATGCAATCTGTACCACATGAGTATGAGCTCCACATTGAGAACACCCTCTAGACCATCAGACCTTCTTCTCTGGACATTTGTATGTTATGCTTATTGTTTCTCTGCTGCACATAAACTAGTGCTTTCCTTTCATTTGTTAGTGTTTTACATTACAAATTTAAAAGCAATTGTGCCATAAAATTGTAATGTCAAAGTATGTAAAAATGTATTTTGCAAGTTTTTTTTAATAAAGGTAACCCCCATGTGCCCCATTTCCATGTACACATGTACAGTAGTACAGGACAATAGTGAGGAAAAGCAGTACATTCACGCAGAACACTTCTTTATATGGTAAAGGGTGTGACCGTATCATTAACAGTATCCCAGAAGGAATGGAGCCAAAGCCCAGGCCTTGGATTTCCAGAGATGTTTTAAAAATGGGAACATAAGTCTATCTATGGCTGCCCACCATACAATTACAGAGTAACACTTCCCCCAGATGATAGTCAACAACTTGACAATGACATGTATGAGAATTCTCAGACCTGACTCATCCACCACCAAAAGAAATTCACATCTATTGTTCTATAGCTGTGCCATCTTGCCAGCATACTTACATGGCCAGTTCAAGTAATTGTTAACCAATACTTCTGTGGTTGACCCACAGAAATCTGGGAATGGGGGATGGGTGACACAGTGCAAAGTTTCTAGAAGGCCAGATTTACTTTCTAAACTCAGCTTCAAGGAAAGAGGACACTTACTGTTTCATTTCAAACAGATGCAGAGGATATAATTCTGTACATGTGCGAAATACTAGAGTCATGCTCTCCATCCACTTGTAACAGTGGAACAGTACCCATTTGGTGCTTCCACTGCCACTGTATGGTCAGGTACAGGGTGTGTGTATTAAAATTCAGTACCGAACATTGAAGAGATGATGCACATATGGACTAAAGTATAGTTCATTGAATTGTACATGACTGTCTCTATACAGAAGCAATGCAGAAGAATAAGAAACCAGCACTTAGTGAATTTTCCAACAGAAAAGTACGGAACAACTATTGATGCCAAAATCATACAGAGCAATAACTTACCTAGATTATCAAACACCACAACCGCTGTTCTGTATATCATTTTATCATTGTACTGTAACTGTTATGCAACATGGCAGAATCAGCATTAGTGGCTCCACAAAGACATTTCATAGTGGCATTCCTCGGCCTGCAAGGATGGGTGTCCCACACACAGGGTGAGTGTTCCTCATACCCACCCAGTGGTTACTGGCATATGTCATAATGAGTAAAAGTAAAGCTACAGTACTAGAATGTAATTTGCAATAATACCATGAATTTGTACACTTAAAATATGTGTGCTAACATGTAATGAACTGTTTAAAACAGCAATCTCTGATCTTACTGTACGTCATTACAAGATGATGAAGGGATGGCAATAACATTCTCTGACGTCCTGCTGAGGAGACCAGAGTTGGGCAGAGGGCCACAAGGGTCCAACCTTTGTGATGGCACACCCTTGTCTCCTGCCTTGGCCTGGTAAGAGGACCACTGCCTGGTTCCCTTGGCAAAGTGAAAAAAAATCACAATTATATTCTGCCATTGAATTGTGGAAATGCACTTTGCAACATGCTTTGTGAAATCCACAGTTTGTGGAATCATAAATCACAAAGCTCACACTTTGTGTAGTGGAAACCTACAGTATGTGAATGGAATTAATTTTCTGCTTTATTGCTGTTTTTTTCATGTGGCAAATTCCTTCGTGAGTTGAGTTGCAGGGCGTAGTTGCCAACTGATGGGCACTATGTAATGCACATCATGGGCCATGCCAAGCTAACTTCACTGGTGAACTTTTAAATTCACACAGGCCTAGTGGTGGCAGGGCACCAAGTGTGTAACTGCAGCACAAGTTCATCATTAGCATTACAGAACAGTAAAACCTGAGAATGTTGTTGTAGTTTTACATACTAAAACAAGCCTTTTGAAGTTGTGTTTTTTAGATTGACAATAATAAAATGAAAATATGGCCTCTGTCAAATGGAGCAAATAAAATGCAGCAGTTCACATTTCTCATGTGTATTGTAAATGTCATTTTACCTCTTATACTTCATTGATAGTTCTCCAGAAAAAAAAAATTCCACGAACTCCCTTCTAATGATGACCACATGCCCACGTTTATATACTGTGCCACAAGGAAATTTGTTTTGGAGGGGTCCAAAATCTCTGCTGTTTGGAAGGCTGAAGTACACCATGAGTAATATTAGCAAACTGTGAACACAGTGTTCCAAACAGCAGTTATGAAAAGTACCCACAAGTTGTTCCTTTTTTATATATTTTCCCCCAAATTCCAGGTAAGGGGTACCAGAAAGGTCTGCTGATGACCACTGCATACCAACATTTAAAAAGAAAGGAGAGATTTGTTTTAGTGTTCAACATCACTGCTGTCTGCCAACCTAAAGAATGCCATTTGTCTGAAACAAGGAACTCAGTGTGATAAACTGCAGCCACTAAAGTGCACAAACCTCATCCATTATTGTTTTTAAAGGTCCAAGGTCACTGCTTTCTGTCAAGCTGCAGGACAACATTTTCTTCAAAACAAGGAGTATAGCGTGATTAACAGCAGTCACTAAATTGCACATAACTATCAATTTTTAATATATTTTCCACACATTACAGGTACAAGATCCCAAAAGGTCCTCTGATGACCACTATGTGTCCATATTTAAAAACCATGGAGAAAGTTGTATTTGAGGGGTCCAAAGTCACTGCTGTTTGGTGTCTTAACAGTTACTAACTGTGTCATTCCTGTATACAGCATTTTTTAATCCAGACTCAGGGTACATGATATCAGAGACACCTCGGATGATCAGTACATGCCCAGATTTAAATGCCATGGGGCAACCTGTTTTCAAGGGGTTGAAAGACAATGCACCAGAGTAGAAATGAGCATGTGCACCCTGTGCTGTAGATGTGCATCACAGCGAGAACAGTATGTGCACTACCACTGAAAATGTTCAATGAACAGTGAGAAATACCAACATGTAAGGGCTGTGACATCAATGCTGTGTCACCAAAAGCATTGCAGAAGTCAGCAGCTATATAACAGGCTACTGCAATACTCAGGAATCTGACATGCCACAATATAACATTCCCCTGACCTTGTCTGTATGATGGCAACTGAACTACTATCACCGTGGCATACCTGGGAGAGCAGGAGTGGGTGTTTACTGCACCCACCCAGTTCCAGTGGAGAACATTATATAGAGGGGTAAGTAGTCTGTACCGTGCCTTTCACTAAGACAGCATCATGCAATAAAAGGACTTTTACTGTGTGCTGTAGCCCACCCCCCCTCAAAAAAAACTCACACCTCTCATACTGTATCATTACAGGACACCAGCGGAGCAATGGTCACCCTGACTGAAGTGCAGGGGGGGGGACAGCAATGGATGCAGGAGGCCAAAGGACTCAAAGTGATGGGACCCTATTGCAGCCAGCTTGCAGTCAGAGGGGCCAGGTTTATGTCATCTCCTATGACTGAAAATGGGTGGTCATGTGGTACCAGGTGAGTACAATGTCAAAGTGTGTCATGACAAGTATTATTCTACAGTTCTAAATGGCATATTGTACAATATATTCTAGACTTATAACAATGGAACAGCAGTGATCACCTTGTTCCACTAGATGCCACTTGCACCATGAGGCACTATCTTAACCCTCATCCAACTAATCCTGTGCATAAGAAGATTAATAAAGATTTGTTATACTTTTTCAACATAGATGCAGTATCTTACAGTTACTAAGTTTCCGCTCCTGTGCAATACCCACTATGCAAAAATGAAATATGTTGGTGCGGTACTATGCTGTTTACCATCTGAAACATGGCACCATCAGAGTATAAATCTAGTATACACATTCAAAACATAACTTCTCCAAAATAGATTTTTTAAATTACGAGAGGTGGCCATCTTTTAATATCTTGAGTCATTAATTACAAAACTGGTTATAAAACCCGTTGTTAAAACATCTTATTGAATTAAAAATGCACTGATGGTGAATCTAAGTATGTCCAAAATACCTTTTTGCTAAAATAATCTGCTTTATACAATGACATTTTTACTAACAAATACTGTTGCTTTAGAAAAGGATTTGTTGCCAATAGACTGTATCTGTTCCAATGGCTTATATTATCCATGAAGTAATATTCTTCCACTAGTGACATTGCAAATAGAATAATAGATAGGTTACTATATATTACAAGCCAGTAATTCCATTAAGAGGTTCTGGGGACATAGGGAACCTCGAGAGTGAAGCTCAAGAGGTTCCCATGTCACCAGAACCTCGGGATGGATTTACTGGCTTTCAATATACAGTAACCTATTTATTTTTTTAATATATGGATCCAAGGTTTTTTTTTTTCACATTTTGTTACGGGTGGCCAGCCACTTCAATGAAGAACTGCCTCAGTCCTGGCCAACTGCCACACTGTCTCGGACCTGAACAATAGTATTATCACTAAACCTAAATGGCACAACTGCAAGTCTGCCAGCCAATGTCTTTGAAAGCGTGCCTATTGATTGGTCACTTTTCTTTAGTGAACATGCTGAATGAAACATAAAATACGGGGGCCATCTCTCACTTAGCGAGAGTGAACCGGGTCCTTGGAATTTCCTGGTTTCTTAATTTTTTTTTATCTGAAGTCTGCCCAAAATGGCATCATCTAGTTGATCCTGCATTCCTGTTCCCCAAAAGAATAGGTAGGACTGCCTACCAATTTTACTATGCCGTGCTTACGGAAGTAGATGAACGGATGGGCCGGTGGGGAGCAAGCAAAGGAGACAGCGTGAGACAGTGTGGCAGTTGGCCAGGACTGAGACAGTTCTTCATAGCCAGGGGTTATGCTAAAAAAATGGTTTAATAATATTTAACAAACAAAGCAAAGACCAGCGCACACCCTCCCCCACATAGCATAACATTTAAACTTTCAAATGCCAAAAATGGCTATATTTACTTTCAAACTCCATGTGAGGAGAGGGTCCTCTTAGTTTCAGACTGGAATTCCAATTTGAGTGAGCTAAATCACCAACATCAAGGTGGGGCCCTTCGATTTAGCCCCTAACCTTCCAATGCCTCAATGGCTACTAGCTAATTGCTTTTATACTGTGCTCCCAGCAGGGATTTTGCACAGGTGATTTAACTTCTCATTTTATACTGTGCTCCCAGAAGGGATATAACACAAACATTTTAAAGGGAGCATGCTATAGAGGAGCACCATAAACTCTCAAAATTCAAGTAAAACCATGTGAGGAGAGGCCATTTTTGGCATTTGAAAGTTTAAATGTTATGCTATGGGGAGGTGTGCACCAGTCTTTTGTTTTGCTTCTTATGGTTTTACTTGAATTTGGGAGTTTATGCCCTCTATAGCTCCCCACCTGTCCAGCACTGTCACCACCATCCCCACCCATTCTGGCCCCTCTAGTGTTGTGCTGGGTGGGGGGGATGTATCCCTGCAACAGTTCCTGCAGGTGCACCGTTTGTCAAAGCTGCTGACTTGCAGAAAACTCAAGGAGTTTGGTGCTGGGACCCTGAGTTTTGTAAAATTGGGTACAGGGTCCTTGGTGCACCCAGAGTTTACTGCAGCCCTGAAGTGACGCAACTTGCATCACTCTAAAGTTTCTTTGAAAATCGAGCCCTACTATTTAACTTTTAGGAATACATTTTCAGTTTTCTTTCTAATTGCTGTTTTTACTTCAGCCTATTGCATGAGGATTTTAGGCAATTTTTAACCTTCTATACCATGTACTGTGCAGGTGGGTTTAATGGGGTCTGGGACAAAATCTGCTAAAAATGGTCATTTTGTAACATTTCAATGAAAAACCCCTTTACTGAAAATGAAGTGTGGGTTACCACTGAAATGAAAAGCCTCAGCACACATTACAAAATAGAGGTGATGATCAGTAGTGACCTGAAGCACTCTTCACACAGCAGAAAAGCAGTAGTAAAAGCCAACAGAATGTTGGGCTGCATTGTCAGGGGGATCAGAAGCAAGCAGGATGAAATTATATTGCCATTATACAGATTGCTACTGAGGTCACACCTGCAGTATAGTGTGCAGTGCTGGCATTCCTAGGATATTAACCTGCTGGAGGTGGTCTGGGGAGGGTGGCTAAGAATGTTTAAGGTCAGCAGGGTAGGACACATGAGAAGAGTTTGGAAGACCTGAACATGTACTTTGCTGAGGTGCGGGGGGAGCGAGAGAGACAGAAGGGGGACAAGATTTAGACCTTTTAGTCCTTGAAGGGCATTAACAAGGTGAGCAAGGAGAGCCTTTTCAGTCTCAATGGCAATAAAACTATGAGGGATTTTGCCTTAAGCTGTAGCAAGAAAGGTTCAGGAGGGAGTCCAGAAGGCATTTCTTCATGGAGAGGGTGGTTGTAAAGTGGAATGAACTCCCTAAGGAGGTGGTCCCACTGGAGACAGTAAAGGGCTTCAAAACAGGGTGGGACAAATTAAAGGGTGAAGTCTAGGTCGAAAGGGGGAGTGGGCAGAAAGGGAGGTAGCAGTTGAGAAAGGGTACAGAGTCCTTAGTTGTGGCTTGGGGCTCCACAACACAAGCAGACTTGATAAACTGTTAGGCCTTTTTCTGCTGGTACTTTTCATGTGTCCATATGTAATTTTTTTTTTTTATAAATAATAGTTTTATTTGGGTATATCCTTTTTTTCAATACATAGTCATACAGTGAAAAAAGGGGGGTCACATAAATACAGCTTATTACACTTTTAAATAGGTTCTTACAAAGAGGTAGTTAGGTAAGTACCGTATACACAGGAGAGAAAGTGCAACACATATCTGCACTACATTGTTATAAAGTGCATAATTTGATAACAGAGCTAACTTTATTCACAACTTCAAATCTTGTGGCGGCCAGTCTTCAATTTCTTTATTAAATAATTTCCACACTGGCTGAAAATTTCCAAAATAACCAATGTTATAAAGAGCTGTCAAAAAGAGCTGTTTCTACTTCTATTTAGGGAAGGGAAGATTACAATCAGCGCTTTTCCAATATTTGAATAACAATCTCTTGGTTGCCATAATACTTGCTTGGAGGAAATTCCTCTCTATCTCCCTAAGCCCTTTGTTATTGTACATTTCTAAAATCACAAATTGAGGATAATTCCAATGTGGAAATTTGGACCCTATTTGATCTAATATTTCAAAAGTATTATGCCACCTCACCTAAGTTTACAATTCCAGAACACGTGTAGAACATCAGTATTGCTGTCATTGGAATGCCAACAGAAATTATTACCCAACAGTTTCATCTTATATAGTCTATGTGGTGTATAGTATGCTCTGTTTAAAATTTTGTACTGAATAATATGATCCCTGGCTGGCCTGTAGTGCATTGCTGCTCCAGACGTAAAACCCCATTGGGTCACAGTACAATCATATTGCAAATCTACTTCCCACTTGTGAAAGGTGAATTTATAAACTAGGCTGTATGGTTTCTGTAGATTGTTTCCCAGGCAGGAAAATAATTTAATACTCTTATTGCCTAATATTTTTGATAAGCTTGAATCCCTTTCCCTATTATTTGGTGCACTTTCCCATCTTGTGTAATCTTTTCTATAAACACTGATAAGTTGATTGAAGAACATACACTGATTGAATCCTAACTGATATTTTACTCTAATATGTTCCCAACATAAATTTTGCCCTTTTTGAAAAAGATTCTTCCATTTGTTTATTCATTTCTCCTCCCATAACTTATTATGAATGTTTTTCACCTTGAATTTATAATTGGAGTTGTTCCATATATTATTTTCGGGGAACAAGTGACTTGCCCATTTAGTTTTGTTGTATATTTAAGCACACATTCTGCTAAGTGTCTTATTATACCACTTTTAGATTTTTTCAGGTTCCTAGCAGTATAGACAATTTGGGTGATATCCATTTACTCTGAATAGGAGCTATATTGTTCACCAATGATAATAATGTTTTGTTCATGTCCTTTTCATAAGCCCAAAGCAAAACCATCTTAAACATGTATGCCAAGTGACATTTTCCCACATCCGGGCAGGCCTGACCCCACTGATCTGTAGGTAAGCAAAGCTTATCCCAAGAAATTCTTGGCTGTTTCTTATTCCAGATAAAACTCTTCATTACTTTGTTAATTTATTTAAACCAGGTTTCTGGAATTGGTATTACTAAGGCTTGTAAACTATAAGATAAATACGGTATTACCATCATTTTTAATGTTTGGATTTTCCCCCAAAGGGACATAGGTATTTTTTCCCAATGTTGTAATCTGTTTTTCAAAGAAACTAAAAGCTCTTAAAAATTCAGTTTGTATAATGAATTGTTTTTGTTATGAATATAAATGTCCAAGTATTTCATACTCAGTTCTTTTACTACTGCATTTATATACTATTGTATTTGTCCTGGATTTTGTAAGTGAAAAGTGATCATCTCTGTTTTTGCCTCATTGATTTTATAACCTGCTACCCTGGAAAATCTTTTAATACCCACACTCAGTTCTTGAGTGCTGTTTACAGGGTCTTGTAGTAGTAGCAAAACATCATCTGCAAAGGTGTTAAATTTTATCTCTTCTGCTCCTACCCTAATACCTTTAATCACTTTATTTGATCTAATCTCACTTAATAGAGGTTCTAATCCCAGAACAAAAAGGGTGGGGGATAAGGGGCATCCTTGGTGGACACCCCTATGAAGTTCTAAGGCTTCTGACAAGTTTCCATTTATTTTAATTTGAGCTAGAGGTTTAAAATACAATGTCTGAATAATGGCAACAAAACTCGGGGGAAACCCAAAAGCCTTAGGTGTATTAAAGAGGTAGGGCCACTCCAACATATCAAAAGGCCTTGGTTGCATCAAGAGCCATAAAAATTTTAGGCATATCTGAGTTTTCTAAGTAGCCTTAAGAAACTGTATTTTAAGCAGTCCTGATTATGTTGTCCTAGTGGGAATAAAACCTGTCTGGTTAATGTTGATCAAGTTACCCAATAAAAGGTAGTACTCTGTTACTTACTATCTTTGCAGGTATCTTATACTCTACATTCAGTATTGATATAGGTCTATCATTTTCTGTTTTATTACTTGGTTTCCATTGTTTTAATAATAGTGCCATGTAAGCTTGTGAAAAGGGCGAAAGGGTCTTTTTTTGGTTATTATTTGATTGAATAACATTTGAGGTAGGGTATACCATTATATCTTCAGCTGCAATAAAAAATTCTAAAGAAAGTCATCAATGGAAAAACTATGAAATGTACCAGATTCAATCAAATTATTATCTGAAAATATGCACAAAATTGACAGCAAGCTGGAACAAAATATTAATTGTTTATCAGATTTGGAAAAAAGACACTCTGAACTAAAAGATACTGGACAGGATTCACAAAACTCAGAGAAATACCCACAGCTGCAGGTAAACCACTGCACAACTCGGGTGAGACTTGTGGATCCGCAGGTTACCCGCAGCAGCAGGTATTCACAAAGGTGGAGCCGGATTATGGCTGCCTGCGGGTGGTGTTGTCAGGGTGATGGCCGTAGCTGTGGGAATGGGCTACAACCACTGGAAGCAGCCGTAACTCCCTCCACAACTGCTGCGGCTGTGAATCGGAACTGCCGCAGCTGTGGGACATTCAAGTCCACAGCAGCAGTTGCGGAGGAAAACTTTGAAATAAAACGTTTATGAATCCTGCCCACTGTGTCTCCCTTATGTGTCCATATGTAAGTGATCAAACAGACAGTCTTTCTCTAATCACGCTTGAAACTGTCTCAGTCCCATTCATGTTCTAGTCACTCATCCTTTGATAACTGCTTACAATAATTATAACACGTCCTTGCTGTTAATTACTTGCATTTTGCCTTATGCAATATTATTTGGTATATTTTGTTACTTAATCTGTTTTTTAAAGATCCTATTTATCTGAATACCAGTGTCAGTGGATCAGTAGGTAGCACATACACTTCTGGAGCCAGAAGATCAGAAGGCTGTGGGGTCTTGCCCAACACAAGGTACTGGGGGTTATACCCAAACTGACACTGTAGTGCAGTACGGGGATGCAAAACTGTTGAATTGCAATACTTTGAATGAGAGGATAAACCGAGGCATTTTTACCCATCTCTGGTCACTGTCCAAATGGAATTTAATTATTCCATGGCACTTATCAAATAAGAGTAGAGGAGTTTCACCATTATCATGGACAATATCCTCCCTGTCAGTGAAACAGTTACATGTACCCCCTCCCCTGGATATATTTGGAAGCAAGCTATCATAACTTAGCGTGCCTTTATGGTCAAAAATTACAAATAAGTTACAAATAAAATGCATCTGACTCCACTGACCTTGTTCAGAGATAGTAGAAGGTGTCCAAGTTGGGAAACCCCCTGGCAAACAGCGACCACAACTCCATTTGGTTTTTGTTGTCAGGAGGGGATATATAATCTCAGTCTAGGGCAGAGGTCTTTAGCTTCAAGGGAGCCAGCTTCAAAAAATGAAACTGCCAATCAAAGAGAATCTGACTGGGGTTCATGAAAAACTAGAGGTTGAAGACATTTGAGGGCTAGTCAAGTATACCACACTAGAAGCCACCAAACTTTGTGTGAGAACAGTGTCCAAGAGAAAAAAGCACAAAAAACCCATATGGTTCACTAAACAGGTCAAGGCATCAATTAGAGACAAAAGAAAGGCGTACCCCAAATATAAAAGGAACCAGGATGACAATGAGTGAGGCATCTAAAATCAGAAATGTAAGGAGGCCAAGAAGGCTGTAAGGCTGGCTAAGGGATCATCCAAACTCCAGATTGCTTCAGATATTAAAGCAGGCAACAAACAATTCTTCTGATACTTCTTGGAGAAAAGAAAGAAATGGGGCAGGATAGTTAAACTCACTGAGGGGAACAAAATCACAGAGGATGACAAGCAAAAGGTCACTGTCCTGAATAATTACTTCTGCTCAGTGTTCACCAAGGAACATGATGGACCACTGCCTGAAACTGGTATTACAGCATCTGATAGAGGGATCACACAGATGGAGTCTCCAAAAATCACCACAGACAGGGTTAAAAAGTCATTAATGCACTTAAAGACTGACAAAACACCAGGGCCTGATGAACTGCACCCAAGATGCTAAAATAACTGGCTGTGGAACTAGCAGATCCATGAATTCATGTGTTTAACAGCTCACTGTTGACAGGAGTGATACCAGAAGACTGGAGAAAAGTAGAGGTAGTACCTCTCCAAAAGGGTGGAAGCAGGGAAGAGGCTGTCAACTACATGCTGGTTAGTCTTATATCCATTGTGGGGAAATTAATGAAAACAATAGTGAAACAGGATATAGTGGAATATCTGGAGACGAACAATATCCAGGGTAACAGACAACATGGTTTTGTGGTGGGCAGGTCATACCAGACAAACCTTATTACTTTTTTTGACTGGGTAACTCGGGAAGTGGATACTGGCACCCAGTGGACCTCCTCTACTTTGATTTCAGCAAGGCCTTTGATTTAGTACTGCACAAACACCTGCTGAAAAAGTTAGAGGATCTAAGCATTGCTAAAAATTTCGGTGGGTGGCTAACTGGCATAAGGACAGAAACCAAAGGGTACTTGTAAATGAAGTAAGGTCAAATGAAGGTAGGGTCACCAGGGGAGTGCAACTTAGATCAATCCTAGGACCAGTCTTGTTCAACATCTTTATCTGCAACATAGGAGTAGACATTCAGGGCAAGCTTATGCTCTTCAGAGATTATACTAAACTGAGTTGTAAAATTGACAGCATGAAGGTGATTAGGGAACTTCAGAAAGACTTGCAAAGGCTTGAAAGATGGTCTAACATATGTCAGCTGAAGTTCAATATGAAAAAGTGCAAAGTGCTACAACTGGGTAAGGGTAATCCAAGGATGGATTTCTGGCTCAACATTGTCAAACTCAGCACCTCTCAGGAAGAAAGGGATCTAGGGTCATCATATGTGATACCCTCAAACAAACGAGCCAATGCAACAAAGCATATGGCAATGCAAACAAAATACTGTAGTGCATCAGGAGAGGTTTTGACAACTGAAGCAGGGAGGTGATCCTCCCACTCTACAGATTCCTGGTAAGACCCCCTTGGAGTACTGCATCCAATTTTGGAGTCCACATCTTTAAAAGGGCAGGGCTAGACTGGAGACTGTGTAGAGAAGAGCGACCAAGATGATACAGGCCCTCCATGGTCTCTTGTACAAGGAATGCCTGAGGGTGCTTAACTTGTTCTTGCTGGAGACAGAGCAGAAGAGAGGGTATTGTCATGATCCCCAGGCCCACAAACCTCAAGCAGCCAGGTAGGCCCTCCTGTTTCCAGAGAGGATCCCCTTTTTTCAAGAACTCATGAGCAGGTGTAAGGCTTCAAGAAGAATCACCTACCTTCCTTTTCCCAGTGGGAGGGTGGAAACTGTAGTTTCGAGTTCCCCTGGCTCTGCACTATGTTCAGTGTTTGAAACCCATCACGGCCACTGGCTACTTCTTGCCTAAGTAGTTTGGTACAATAGCTGAGCAGTACTATCTTTCAAGGCACACAGTCTTTTCAAAACCCTTCTGTTAAAATGTTAGATCACATAATCAGACCCCAGGCAGAGTTGATAAGTAAATCATAAAGGTTTACTTAAAATAAAAAAATACTGAAAATTCTACAGTTTGGAAGAACTTTGAAATGCAGACAATACCAAAAGTAAAACTGGATGGTTTACAGAAAACACTAGATACTGTTATTCTAAACTATACCTTGGTTTGATGTTAAAAATCCAGACAAGATTTTAAATGTCCTTGTAGAGGTGAGTCCTTAAGCAACAGTTTGTAGCAAGTTTGTATTCCAAGTCAGTTCTCTGAAGGTTCTTTTAAAAAGTCTACAGGTGCTTCCTTGGTGGAAAGTCTTGGTTTTCAAAATTCTGACTTTAAAATCAGAATGTTCTGTTCGGTTCGTGAACAGTCAAATTTCCACACACTCAGGTCTGGTTTTAGAGATTTTTCCAGGCCTATACATATACTTCTGGTTTCCAAGTATATACCAGCTGGTCAGGCTATCTGATCCCCAGCTAAACCATTTAACAACTGCTCTGAATTCAAAATGTGTATCTTATAATATACATGATGGTCATTTTTGGGACATACCCACCTTTTTTCCCTCTGGGGTGGGGTTAATGGTTCCAAGACAATACAGATATTAGAGTGCAACAGTTTTCCTTTTCCTGCAGGTGTCACTGTGGTTCCATGTCAGGTTTCATGTCAACCCCAGTAACATCTGGGCCATTCATTTGACTTAACCCCTGACCCCCTATATCATCCCATGACCTCTTACTGTCATTGAAAGCTACAGTAGGATATTTTATGCCTTCCTGGGCTATATGCCTGTCTCCCTTATCAGGAAACATAACAGATCCACACTAGCCTTTATAGAGATGCTGGCTATTTTGCAATTACTACTAAGGAGCCCTGTTAAAGGGAGAGAGTGTCTTAATCCTAAAGTCCATTACAGCATATAAAATATGATCCTCCATAAATGGATCTAGGCCTATTATGTGACAGGGATATAACTGAGACCTACAAATTCTTTAGAGGCATTAACAAGTGCCATGCATAGAACTCTTCCAAAGGGTCCCAAGCTCAACCATCAGTGGGCACGGATGGAAGCTATGGGGTGGGAACTTCAGAAGCGATATAAGAAAGCATTTTTTCACAGAGAGAGAGTGATGGAGCCCTGGAATTGGTTACTGGTGGAAGTGGTAAGTGCTAGCACCATATCAGCTTTCAAAAAGGGGTGGAATAGGGCAAGGGCTCAAGGGGGGAGCTAAGGGGATAGGTAAGAAGCAGAAGGCAGGCTAGATCCCATGACACACATCAGATCTTGGGAACCCTAAGACAGACTCCATGGACCTGTGGTCTCCTTTTGCCATCACTTTTCTATGTTTTGATGTTTCATTGGCATGCTTTGTGGCCTCTTTCCAGTCAGTGATCAAATGATGACTATTTTAAAATGTTGATAATTCACCATGCCTGACTGTAGGGGATTTCGCAACAGTCATGACTCCCCAATTAGAATACAATGCTAGCTGTGGTGGCTTACTGTAGCTCAATACAGACTCTCCAGTTATAGAATATAGAGCAAACTGCAGTAGATGACTGCAACAGAGCCCTGACTCCTGAATTAGAATATAACACAAGCTGGTGGTCAGAAATGGGTATGGGAAAGCGAAATGGGAATTCCAAAAACAACAATAACTCTGTATATGTATATTATTATGTGAGCTGTAGCATATTGTCATGTCAGCCTGCAAAAAAAATATATTTTTCGAGCAAAAAAATTAACCTTCCACAGAAGGGCCAACATATAGTGTGAATCTTACAAATAACTGGTTCTCTAGACAGACAGTATAGAATGGTGTGTAGTGGTCTTAGAGAAACCAATTAGCAAACTGGGTAGCACATGAGGTGGGTGCCTGAATTAAGGCGCCGTCTGAAATGGCAACGCAATGTGGGCAAAAGCCCAAATGGTGAGGGGGGAGGGAGGGTGACCGGATGTGGTGTGGTGGGTGACCGAAGTGACAGGATGTTGCTATATGTACATGCGCTTGAGGGGGAGTGAGCACAGCAAGTGTAGCCTGGGAAGGGGCATAGTGGATGTAGGGTGTGGCACTGCGGTCAGCTGCCAAGCTTCGCCATGGCGTCGGGGGTTGGCCTCCGCTTGCAGTGCTGGGGTTTCAAGTTTGGGTCTGAGTCCAGGCGCTACTGTTGTTTTGTTGCACCCACAAAACGCACATTTTTTTTTTTTGCTTCCTCCTGATATGCACCCCTGGAGCTGAGAGCCCTAAGTAGGGGGGGTGTGGGGGAGGCATGGCTCCACTTCAGAAAGCAAATGCATTAAGTTTCCTGTGCCATTCTTCCATGAGCCAAGGATGTCAGGGTGGCGAAATTGTTTTCACCGCCCTGACATCACGATAATGCGGGTCACCATTTGGCACTCACCATTATCACATAGAACCACAAACTGCAGTAGAGATATTGATCTTACAGAGAGTAAAATTTAAGAAAGGTTATATCTGAATATTTTCATAATCCAGACCTGCAGATTAAAAGGGTTACATAGTGGACTGATACAATACGTTACTCTGTCTCCCTCCCCTTCCCTTTTATTGGTCTGCAAGGACAGAACTGCACCCCATACTATGGTTCTTGTTAAAGTATGCAGTCATCATACAAAAGGCATAAGACAGCAGCTCAGTGAATGAAAATGATATGAATACTATATCTTAAAAAATGAAATTATGACATTACACATGGAGTTATTGTCATAACTGCCATTCTGAGAATAGCCTACTACTGAAACAAAGATACACTCCTAACTTTAAAAATCAAACTCTGGCCAGAGCAAATAGGGCTGCAGTTGAGGAATTTGGGGTAAAAGTATTGAAAATTACCAAAGTTACGAGCTTGCATTTGCAAAATGTAATGTAGGCTCATAAATTTATTTTGTAATACTTTTACACCAAATTTTCAACATAGCCTTGTGGGGCTGCTGGCAGCGGAGGTGAGTGGAGGGCTGTGTTGGTGGCCCACTGGGGTCCTAGATGGGGTGCGGAGTGGGGTGGGATTACTACCGGACAGGGTGGAGAGTGGGGAGTCCACTAGACACCAGTGAAAGGTTTTTTTTATTACATGATGAAGAATAAGATGAGATGACTGATGTTGGCACTGGTGTTGGGCTTGGCAGTGGCACTTAAGGACAATGGGTGATGGGTGTGAGTCTTGGGGGGTCATTAATCTTCATTTGGCTGGCATTGGCCAGGAGGGTGGGGCCACTAGACACCATGACTTTTTTTTTGGCTCCTCCAGCTCTGGGCCAGCCTAATCTTTTGGGCCTACCTATGCCCTTCACTGCCACACTGCCCCACCACAGCCCCCCATCACCCCACGTTGCAGCCTCCCCAGAGTAATCCAGCATAACTCTTCACTGGATGGGTCCCTCTCCTCCAAAGGGGAAGCCACTGGTGGGGCTGGCCAATGCACTCATTCTTGGCCCAGATGCTGCTGAGACAGTCTATGGGCTGCTCAGGGTCTTGTGGCAGTGGGAGCTGGTGACTGTCATCCAGTCAACCGTGGACCTCATTTTCCATTTGCCCCCCAGGGGCATGGCATGCCACTAATGTCAAGGGATATGCCGACATTCACCACACCCTATTAGTCAGTGGGACCCAGTGCGTTGCCATGCTCCCAGCCTCTGCCAGGAGTCAGCAAGCACCAGGTTGCCTCCCTGTCCTCCCACCAAGGGAAGGCAAGCAGTCATCCAACACTTGAGCCCTCTCTCACTGGCAGACCCTCCAGCATCCCGAGTCCATTCCTGGACCCAAGTCACTGGCGTCACAAGTGGAAATCCAACCACTGTGCCAACAGGTCATGGAAATTTATTTGTATTTAAAATTCTGGGTGGGAGACGAGGCTGAATATCAGAGAGGGGGCAATTCTTCATATTGGGCTGGCAATCAGTCAGCCAAGGGGGTGGGACCACTAGACACCAGGGATGACAGTGGGGATAAAGATTTTAATGTTTGCCTGGATGGGAGGGGGAAAACACTTAAACATTTTTTATTTATTTTTTAGCTGTGTACTCTGTCCAAATTCTGTATTTCGACCCAGCAAAATTCCAGTGAAATGCACAAATTTCATGAAAATGAATTTTGCTGGCAAAAATAAATTTCACTGCATATCTATTGACAGTTCAACTAGGATGGCAAACACTGTAAATAGAGTTTAATTAACAACAGATATGACCTAATGTTAATAGGCTAGCTTATTTAATTAGATATTATAGATACAATTTTTTCAGAAATAGTAATATGAAAGCAATTACCAAAAATACAGTACTTCATGAACTGCTCCTGGCATCACCCTACACCAGCTGCACAAACCTTAGCATCACTGAGGATTCCTAATCACATCTGATGCTCTCAAGCATACTTTAGAACATCAAAGATCAGCAAATCAGCTACAGACCAGAACACAACAAAAACAGGTAAATAAGTAATACAAGGGACACAGAAATGTAGAAAATATTGTTGTTATTGCTATCAGCTCATTATTATACTAAATGCATTAGCTGAATAGATTTCATGCCCCCTTTAATTTGTCATAGATTATCATAATTTATTGTTGCCCTTAAATTATTGTAAATTATTGTAATATGTTGTTGTTCTTAAATTATTATAAATTATTGTAATATAATTTCTTGGGAGCATTTTTTCCCATTGGAAACCCAGGTTATAATTCACCGTTATAACCCTCAGGTTATAACGGCAAACACGCACCAGGTTTCCAATGCTCCATGCATGCCCCTGCCTCCGCTCGTGCCACTAACCATGGCACTGGACAGTCATGGACAATTCAACACTCAACTGTACACCCAGGACTGTACACCACCAGTATGACTCGGTGGTAAGTAAATTTGAAAAAAAAACAAATAACTTTCCTCCTGTGCTAAACCTTAAAAAAAAAAAAAGTTTCAGGAGCTGCTTGAGCACTGACTGCACTTCCTCCACACCAGACTGGCTTCCTCCACACCGACTAGGGCAGTTTTATTTTTTTCATAATTGCTGTGGTGAGAAAACACTCCCCAGCAATTATATAAAATAAAACACAGGTTTGTGTGTTTAACTTGAGTTTTTACACACACTCTTTGGTGTTGGATGCTTAAATAAACCCCTTGAGCTTTGCTCTTGGGGTTTATGTAGCATCCAACACCTCACAGTGTGTGTAAAAACTCATTAAACACACAACCCCGTGCATTATTGATTTATAGTCTATAAATGCCACATGTTAAGTTTATAAGTGTAGTTATAAAATGAAAATTGGGGGTCAAAATAAAAAAAGCATAATTAAGAAACTTTATGTGTAGGTACCAGTCTTCATGCCAGTGGGAATGCTTTGTGATCCCGTTGTGGTGAGCTGAGTTTGGAGGGAAGCTCATTGATCCAGCTACATGAGGTGAGGGTACTGGGATGGCACTGTTATGCGATGCCCCCTCCCAGACTGGGAATGAAAGCTGCAGGGTTGCCTGCACAGGCATGAGTACCATATACTGAAGACAGTTCTTCTCTTGGCATAGAGCTATTCACCTCTGCACACCAATAGGTGACAGAGGGTCTGTGCAATAGCTGACAGATGGACTGTTTGCCCTGTGCATCTGTATCTCCAGCCACATGCAAGCGCAGGGACCAGAGAGCCCTATGCTTCTGCAGCCCACCAGACAGCTCCATGAATTCCTCACATTTGTTGCTGCATGAAAGTGCAGGGCCTGCAATGACCCTGCACATCCATTGTAAGATGGAGTCTTCCCTTGGCACAGGGCTCAAAGGGCCCTGCATGTCTGCATCTATTCACACAGGTCCTAAGGGGACCTGCACAAATGAGGATACAATTCCACTATCTCAAAAAGGAAGCATTAACTTGCACTCTAACTGGTGCATTAATGTAGTTTTTTTTGCAAAGAATACATTTGACATTCCCAGAATACATTCCAGTAGTTCATTCTGGATTGTCATTATTTCTTACCTTGTGATACTTTTCATGCACAATTAGAGTGGTTTGGGACAAGGTATGGAGCCACACCACAGTTTGGGCAGAATACACAGCTTTTAGGGAGAAAGAAAATGACGTCTCTCACATATGGCTCAGCATTCAAGCCTTCATTTGAATGAAATCAAGTATCAGAGGCCTTGCTCATTCTAAGTTCTCAGTTTTAGGGTACAAAGGTTGCATCTTTTGACATCATGTGCAGCACCTGTTTTGTCCACCTTGATGTAAACTGCTCATTTCTATTGTTTAGTGAGAAAGTGACCCTCCCCATTTTATAAATCTGTGTAATTATTTCCTTCTATGGCTCTAGTGTTTGCAGCTGTTGTTCCAGTCATTGCCTAGCAATGCACGTGTCCCCACTGCTATCATTATTACAAGCATATACTTTGTGTTTCCCGACATCCTCATGGATACTGCAACAACAACAAAAAAAAACCTGGGTGAACTTTAGGGGCTGTTGTATGACCTGCTGTATCATGGTAAAGTTCACTCAAGAATGGCTGGAGATTGGGGCATTCCCATATAAAGAGTGTATATCTGTTTTCTCTTCCCCACATCATATCCAGCAATGTGTTATGTATTCTGAGTTATAATGTGCTGTGATTTGGGAAGTTGTAGAAATATCTTAGTAAATGTTTCCATATGTGCACCCTGTAGATATGTGAACTGGTGACTTTATGGGTCCCTCTGCAGCTAATAATTCAGTCCTCCCACCTGACTTCCATCTGCAGTACCTTCCACCATCTTGCTAGTATTAGGGGAGTTTCCATTTTGTATTCCTTCTGCATGACTTGGTATAAAGTAGAAACTAGGTGTAGAGTATTCCCCTACTTATTGAAATTCATGAAGGCTATTATCAATGATGGTAAGTTGTTTATGTCCTCATTTGCTCTCGGCAATGTGTTTGCATACTGCCTACTCTGCAGAAATCTGTAAAAGCCAGTGGTCATGTGAGCACCGACCTAAGCTGGGCACTTAAAACACTTAAACCTTTAGTTCTTGGCCACCCACAGGACTCCACTTCCATTCGTAGATTAGTCAGTTGCAAAACATCTCTTGCAATACAGAGCTCAATAAAGGAAGACTATGTGGAGTGACCAGCCTGATTTTGAGCAACCTTCCACCCCTTAGAAGAGGAAAAAAAGCATACTGATTTCTCCCCGGCTTGGCATGTCCCAGCCACCAAGATGGTGACCTAAAACCTGCAGAGCACAGCTACCACACCTGAAGCCAAGGCTGCTCTCCTCAAGTGGATTGCAGTGTCTATGGAAACCATCATAATGACAGTTATCAAAACCCAGACCAGCATCAATGCCTTAATTAGTAGGGTGACAGTCATGGAAACGCAGCTCAACTTATTCCATGATGTTGCCACAGCACAAGATTAGACTGGCAGCAGCTAAACAACAGATTGAATGGCGCTCCGACAAACTTCAGGACCTGGAGGGATGGGGGAGGCACACAAACCTGCACATACTGGATCTCTAAGATGGGCTTAAAGGTAAAGACACTGTACAGTTCCTCTGTGTTAACCTTCCGATATGGCTATGCCTAAACCTCTCTGACTATAACTTCAAACTGGAAAGGGCACATAGGATCAAGAGAGTGAGAGGGGCTACTAACAACACTAGACCTAGATCCCTAATATTTAAACTCCTGCATTTCCTTGACAAAAAAGAATTATTCTGAAAGCAGCCAGGGACCCAAAAAACATTGAAGCAGTGGGGCAAAAGTTGTAATTTTACCTGGACTAGCCCTACTCCATTCTGGAGAAAAGGCAGGCCTTTGATAAAGTTAAGCAGGGACTGTACAACTGAGGCATACACTACTCTCTGCTTTATCTCACTGTGCTTACTGCTATATTTTAGGGTAAGACATTTCCAGAGCCCTAGCAAGTCAGATAGATTTTTCAGGAGCACAAGGGGCCTGCGGCCTCACCTTCCCACTCTCCCTGACCTTCCTCTTTGCCAGCAGTAGAAGATATGCAAACAGATTCTGAGGAACACTAGATGGTGAGACTGTGACTGCATAATTGTTTATAGGGTAGACTGGGGGCTTGGAGAGCTTTTGGAAGAAATAAAAGGGAGGTAGTGAGACTTGGAAAATTTTTCTGGAACCATTTAAAACTTTCTAAAACTATTTTATTTTGTTGCTAGCTGCTAACATGAGGCTCACAATGGCAGGAGAGGGGATCTGGACACCTCATGGAATAAGACAAATGCAGACACATTTTGGCATACTCTCCTTCTGCCTATGAATTGCTGTCTTTGTAAAGGATTATACAAGTGATCAGCAACATGCACAAATGCTCAGCATTATCCATGGCACTCTGCCTTCCTCTCAGGAATGCCTGTGTGTTGACTGCTCCCATCACTGCTCAGTGCATCCAGTCCCATATCTAGCCTCGAGACACCAGCTATCAATGGACACAGAAGCAGAGGTCCCAGAATGATATTCTTGACCCCCAGGCTGAGAGAAGTGAGATGGGCTTGGACTTATGTGCCCCTGAGTTTGTTGTCCAGTAGTATCCTTGAATGTTTCTAATTAATAGTTTGTTGTTATACATTAAATGTTTTGGCTTCCCTATTTTTCTAAGACCTGGATTTTGATTTTTCAGTTTCAAGTGCAAGTGATGTATTACTGCTTTAAACTTGAGATCAAGGCTTACCCATAAGCTGGGTAAGCCTGGGTAAGGAGCGGGTGAACCACCAATTCAGATGCACAATAATTTTCTCCATGGCCATGTGGAGTGGTGCATCATATGAAGTGGTGTTTGTGGGTGATCTGCCCTCCATCCCATACTTAGCTCTCCTGCCCCCCTTGCTTTACTGATTATATGCTATGTATTTTAATCCCTTTATGCCTGATCCCCATCCTGAGGCCTTATCTCCCCCTCCCGGAGGCACTGCTACACCAAATAACCTGGTCAGGCTGTTCAGCCACATTGTGAGCTCCACATGATGCCCACAGTGGACAACTGTTTGTTTATTTATTTATTGATTAATTTCAAAACTTTTACCGGGAAAGTCATACTGAGCTGGTGTCAGCTCTTTTCCAGCTGTGTCTTGGAGGAAGAGACTGGAACAGTACAAATACAAAGTACAATGTATAAAAATGATAGAATATGGAAATATGTATAACAAAATATGCAATTATAAGAAAATGTATTAATAAAATTCCATACAGTACATATACAGTAAACTGTGGGATTGGCAAAAGAACAAATAAACAGGGAACAAAAAACAAAAATGAGGAGCATGGAGTAGTAACTGATGAACTGGGGAAGAACAGCAGTACTAGAGACAGTGTGTAGTGGAAAGCATGTAGAGTCCATCCCGATATCAGAAGAAACTACAGGAGTGAATAGAGAAATCACAGAGGAGAGACTTAAAAAGGGGAAAGAAAGGATCAGACCGAATGGAAGGTGGGAGAGTGCCCCAAAGTTTAGGGTAGTAGAATGAAAAGGCAGCATGACCAGCAGTAGATTTCATTGAAGGGAGAGCAAGAGGGCAAAAGCAAGCATTGTGAAGGGAGTAAGAGGTAAAAGGGGGAAGAACAAGAGGGAAGCAAGATATGAGGGGAGGGAGCCAAACCAAAGTTTTGAGATAAAGGAGGCACAGTGGGTAAGGCGCCTGGCAAAAAGAGAAGAAAGGGAGAGGAAGGTATTCAGGAAACAGTAGTGAGAATGCAGTTTGTCAGAGGCAAATTGACAGAAGGAGTGAAAGATGGGGTCCAGTCTAGTTAAAGTGGACCTAGGAGCAGCACTGTAAACATGTCTCCATAGTCAAAAATTGGGATTTCTCTGCATGCAGGAAGTGGGATGCTTCTCTTATTTCTGCAAAGTGCCCCAAGTTTGTGGTGGAGCTTCTTGTGGATAGCATCCACATGAACAGAAAAGTCAAGGTGATGATTGAACCAGACCCTGAGGTACTTTAAGGAGGCAACATCTTCAATAGCTGTACCATCAAGGATAAGAAAGGAAGGAAGGGGGAAACTCTAGCAAGCCTCTGACTGATGCCAAAAGTCATAGAGATCATTTTCTTAGTATTGAGGGATAACTGATTTTCTTGAAACCAGAACTTAATGTTGCTAAAGTCCAGTTGGTGCTGGTTCATGAGGTATGGGGCAGAGGAGCCTGAAGTAAATAGTACCATATAATCTGCATACACGTGAATGGACAGAGAGGAACAGGCAGGGGGAGGTCATTTAGAAAAATGGAAGAAAGAACTGGGCTCAGGACAGATCCTTGGGAAACACCAGAGATGATTGGGAATGGGGGGGGGGGAGTCTTCAATATGGACAGCTTGCAATCTGCCCTCAAGGTAGGAGTGGGACCACTCAACAGAGGAGGCATAGAGTCCAGCTGTCTTTAGCTTGTCCAGGAAAATGGGGTTGGCAGCAGTGTCAAAAGTTTGGCTATGTCAAGAAAAATGGCGGAGGTGTTATGGCTGTGTTCCATGTCAGACAGAACAGAATCTGTGTGCTGGAGGAGAGAGGATGTGGTGGAGTGTGGCTTTCTAAAGCCATACTGGAAAGGAGTGAAAAAAGAGGTTGAATCAAAAAAAAGGGAGAGTTAAAAAAGAATAAGGTGTTTCTGGAGTTAGTCAGTGTGAGAAGGAGCGAGATATGATGAAAGTTACTAGGGGAAGAGTGGTCACCTCTTTTATGAAGAGGAATGACAGCAGTCAACTTCCAAGAGTTAGGGACACAGGATAAAGAGGAAGGGAGACTGAGGCAGTAGTTAGTAAGAAGAGCAAGGGCATGAGAAGAGGTACAGGAGTCTGGGGTCAAGACCAGCAGGGCTGCCACCCTTGTGAGGATTTAGAGCCAAGAGGGCCTTAAGAGTGTCAACAGGGGAAATGGGAGAGACAGGAAAAGGGGAGATGGGGCAGAAGGATGAGTAGAGGAGGAGTAAGAGAGGGTAGAGAAGAAGAGGAGTAGGTTTTGGTGAAGGAGAAAGAGAGAAGGGAACTGGAACATCAGGTGAAAAAAGAATTTAAAGATGAGTTTGTTGCGTTTTCCACAAGGGAAGGGAGACCTAGACCGAATGGCAACCAACTCTGCTGGTCTCTGGTCCTAGGTTCTGTGTGAGTGATGGCTTTGTAGCCCTCCTAGCCATTTACTAGAAGTGACTACTAGCTTTCCTCAGCTAGTGGGAATCCCTCTTTCCTGATAGTTTGCTTTATTTTCTTACTGGATCTGTTTCTTTTCCCATGACACACTGATTCCATGGGCCCACCTTTGGCTGTACCAGGAAATTGTTCTTGCTGCATTTTGCTATATCAGTGGGACTGGAATGTTCATATATGTATTTATCACAGTTCATATGGTTACTGGTTTTTTCTGGTTGGGGTGTTTATGTGTGAGTGGTAGTGAGGGTTTATTTCAACAGCTGGTCTTGGTTGTGTTATATTACCATTTTATTAACATAGCTTCCTTTGATAGCCTTAACATAATTACGTGGAACATAAAGGAGCTCACCTACTCTAAAAAGCAAAGACAACTGCTTATTAAGTTAAAACACTTGCAATGTCATATGGCCTTTCTCCAGGAGACACACCTCTCTGAGATAGAAACCTCCTTGAAACTGAAGTGTAGCTGTGTAGGCATAGCATATCATAATGCATACTCTTCCAGACAGAGGAGTGGTGGCTATACTCTGTTATAAGGGGCTGCAATTTGAAGTATGTAAGAAAACTAGGAATAGTGAGGGCAGGGTATTCCTCCAGTAGGGCACCTACCAAGGAGAGACACTAGTTCTGGGAAGTGTGTGTGCACCAAATGTTCCAGAATCAGCATTTTTTTGATAGTATGATAAGGGAACTTCCAGGGATCCCAGCATGTATGATTATTGGGGGGTCTAAACCTGGCACTGAACCACGCCCCAGATTGTACTGGCCTGGGGAATAAAACTAAAGCTATGGTAGCCCAACATATTGGCCAGTCCTTTTACAGAGTGGACCTATGGGACATTTGATGCACTTTACCCCCCAAAAGACTGATTTTACATTCTACTCCCACATTCATGTCACATACAGCTGTCTGGATGTCCTTTTTTGTTGTTGAAGATCTTGTGTCAAGAACTGGGAAGTTTCCCATGGTAATATCCTGATATCAGACCATGCACCTGTCAGTCTCTCTCTAGCATGGGGCAGAGTATCAGTTACCAGAAACAAATGGAGGATGAATACCTCCTTGCTGCAGCAAGATAAATTCATGACCTGCCTGGTCACAAGCTTCATCAATATTTCCAGCTGAATGATGCAACAGACACCTCGGCAGCCACACAATGGGATGTCATGAAAGTGGTCATATAAAGTGCCCTTACTGCACACACATCAAAGCTTAGAAAGGGTAGGGAACCAAACCACTAGGCAGTGGGAGAGGCAACTGAAATGGTTCCAGCACCAAATGCGGGGACACCCACAGCTGATCAGCACATTTAGGCCCAAAATCTCACAGGCCAGACAGGCCCTTGAAGAAACCCTTCTGCACAGAACAGAATATGCACTCTTCAGGCTGAATCAGTCATACTGGAGGCTGGGGAACAGCCTAGCAGACTCCTTTCATACAGACTGAGAGACACAGAAATGGAAAGGTATATTACTTTAATTGGCACAGCCCAGGGCCACATAGTCAACTCCCCACACTTAATCTTGAATTCCAAAATTTCTATAAGCATCTTTATGCTTCGGCGATCCCCCCTCAGCAGCTCAGCTGAATTCCTTTTACACTGATTTGTAGCTGCTGCAGGTTCCGCACTTAACTGTACCAACTTACTTAACCTATTGCAAATCAGGAAATTGAAGACATCGTGGCCTCCATGTCTAAGGGGAAGTCACCGGGGCTCAACAACCTTCCTAGTGACTTTATGTTGCATTCCCACATACTCTGGGCCCTTGCTTGGCCTGAGTCCTTAATGAGGCCTGGCAAACAAGATCTCTTCCACAGTCCTTCCACCAAGTGCTGATCACCCTTCTTCCCAAGAGAGGCTGTGACAGTGTCTTATGCTCCCAGTACTTATAAATGTTAATGTGAAAGTCTTCATGAAGATCATAGCCCACTGGCTGGAACCCATCATGGGAACTCTTATACACTCAACCAATCTGGCTTTGTCCCTGGGAGACTGGGGTCAGACAATACTTGTAGAACTCTGGACCTCTCTGGGAAACAGGGAACCAGCCTCTCCCCTTTGCCATCTGTCACTGAATTCAGAGAAGGCCTTTGACAGAGTGAAGTGGCCTTATCTTTTTGATGCGATGAGATGCTTTGGATTCGCCCTTTAATTTATTTCTTTTGTACAATTACTATACCGGGTGCCCATTGCTTCTGTCTTTACTAATTCTGTGATATCGCTAGCCTTTCCTCTGAAGAAGGGAATTTGCCTGTCCCAATTTCTTTTCTTGCTGACTGCTGACCCTCTAGCTATGAAAATACTTGCAGCACCAAACTTTCTAGCATAGAGGGTAACAGGGTCTGTCCTAAGCAGGTTTTTCAAAATCAAGATCAGTTTTTATATATATTGATAAATATACATTGTAACAACAGGATACTGTATATCAGTATACTGTTACAATATACTGTATCCAACTGCAAGCTTTCATTTAAGCAAATATGTTTCTAGCCTTATCAGTTTTAAAGACAGCCCTTTTTAAGTAAATTATCTTTTTAAAGTGCTAACTTTTTAATTGTTAGGTTTTAGAACCTTATTTTTTTGAATGTAATCTTAAGATTGGTTTGATGTGAAATAGATTATATGGATACAGTTTGCATGTGTTGAGACATGTGGATATCATACAGATGTGGCAGTACCTGTATATTGTAAAAGTCTCTATTCTTAAGATTTTTTTTTTGCTCTTCAGTATAAAGATTTGAAACCTGAAACTTTCAGGTTTGATAGAGTTTGGCCCAAGGTACATGCTTTTGTGCTTTTTTACCTCTCACAGTTCAGTAGTTTTTAAATTATTTAAGAATAAAGTTCCATTTGTGATCATGCACAGTTCAAAAAATCAGCGTTCTATGGATAGCTGATTTTTTGTGACAACAGAATAGCCGGTTTCACTATAAGGCACAGCTGCTTATCACTAACAAATGACAGCTGTGTTGTATAGTGGATCCATGACACCACAGTGGTAACTTCTTCCCAACACGATACTACAGCAATGGATTTATGTGAACCACAAGTTGCAGTCGTCATAAATCCCTCAGGAAACTATCTATTTTTTGGGGGGACCTTTTCCCCTGAACCCCCCATACAGGGGTCTCTACACCCGCACCCCCCATAACTTAGGATTGTCAACTTTGAGTTGGAGTTGATTCAGGGAGGGGGCAAAACCCAGAGAAAGCAGTGCCAGGATCCTGTGGGTACATTACAGTGGCAACACAGACTTGCCGCTGTAATCTACTTTGGTATCGAAATGTCACTGAGGCATTGGCATACTGCTGTGTCATGACTCATATGTCAGGGACAGGCTACTGTTATTATAACTCCACTATCCTGACTGTTCTGTGCCTTAAACTATAATAGGCATTACGTTCCTCCCTTCAAGATGAAAAGACTTTGCAGAAGATATCTCTGTAGATGGAAAAGGCAGTGACAAACTTGAGAAGCAGTAACGTCTTTAGTAGTCTAGAATCCTTATCTATAAGAACAATGGATATATTGCTGCAGGAAATCACATGATTTTCAATAGTTTCATGGGAAGACACTAATAACATGATGAGATTCATCTCCTCTCTTGAAATATCTTTCCATAGATATGGACAAAAGGAATCTGAGCACTCACCAATTCAGAAATAAATCCAGTTCATGAGAGATATTCATAAGCATTCTTTATTGTTAGCAAACTAAACTCTAGTTAGAATGCTGCCACAAGCACCAATGGGACAAACCAAGTCAATGTTTCACCCCTCTCTGGGGCTTTATTAAATATTCTTGACAAAGCACAAGAGAAGGGCAAAACATTGAGTTGGCTTGTCCCACTGGCACATGTGGCAATTCCTATGTTGGGAGTTTGCTTTGCACAGCGACAAAGAACACTTGTGAATATCTCTCAGGAACTTGCTTTATTTCTGAATAAGTAAGTGCCCAGATTTTTCTTGTCCATACTCTCATTACTTTTCTGCCTGGTGGTACCAAGTTAAGTGGTGTAGCTTTGGATTGCTCTACAATGTCTTTTCATAGAGGGTGAGACACTAAATGAGTGAGGCAGGCAGATGGTATTAAAGGCATTGGATTATTACCAGTAATGAAAGAAGAGACCAAAGGGGTTGAATGCACAGGGAAAGGCATGCTACTGATAGAAAATCCTAGCTGTGCTTGTGGAATGGTCAAGTCAGATTGTAAGGTTGATATCTGTGGTGAAGGGATCAGAACAAAGGGAAGACTAAGAGCAGGCTTAGTTGCTGAAAGTCTGTTTTCTAGGGAGGAAGCTTTGAACTCCAATTGGAAAAGGTTATAAGTGACTTGAGTTATGAGATCACACAGTTTGTCTACAGGATTTGTGATTGGCACAGGTTTGCTTGGATTGGCTTGAAAAGCAGCTGAATAAAGCTAAAACAGAATCTTATTAGCTGAGGCAGAGGCAGAGGCTGGAATGGGCAGGTCCTTCAAAGTTGCAATAAGCTTGACAATTATCCGGTCTTTTTATCGTAGTTCACATTTTGAGAAGGCTTTTCTTGGAGAATGCTGACTGAACTAATTCTTGTTTGTCCTAGTTGAATTACTGGAAAAAGAACAAGATGTTGCAAGGAGTGAAAAGGTGACAATGTTGAGCAGCTAATCCTAGTAGCTCAATGCAAGTGCGGAACCATGGTATCCAGGGAACAGAGGACCAACTGGACTGTTATTGGCAGGGCTGAAAAAACAGATGCCAGGAATGTGTACAAGATGTTTTCACAGCCTCCAAGGTGCCCACTAGGGGCAAATAACCTTCAGCAAGCCTGTACAGAGCTGAGCAGTAACAAGATGTGGGGGAGCAAAACAGATGGAGTATAAATTCTGGGAGCAGTACTGGGTGGAAGAACCATGGCCAGAGATCAGGATGGGTTGACTGCAATGGGTGGAAGGGCTATAGCCGAAGTCAGGAGAAGAAGTTCATGGAGGTTATTAGCTGCTATCAATGAGATGGTAAAAATAAGCCAGGTAATATAAGGCATGAGTTTCTGACATGGAGTCTTAGTGTGGGTTTTCTAGTGGTCAGGTTGGGCAGAAAGAAATAGGAAGCAGCTGACAGGAAGGAAAGCAAGGTCCTGATAGAAGCAGTGTCACTGAGGCAGGAGAGGATACTGGAACTGGGTAGGTGTTAAATTGCAGCTGTATGGGAGCTGTATGGCACAATTACAGACCGAACACCGATAGGAACTGCAGAGCTGCTGCGAACTGCAGCAGATGGGAGATGGACTTTGGTGAGTCAAGAGGGGATGTACTGGAAGCCAGAAGAAACTATGCTTCCTGGAGCTGTGCTAAACAGAAGGTGGAGGGGAGAGTATGATCCCCTAGAGCTAAAAGTGTTAAAAATGCTATCATTATCAAAAAATGACAGCAAGGGGTCTCACCTGAAAGACAAGGAGGGCTAGCTGGAGGCAGAGTTGAACTGCTGAACCACCAAAGCACTGATATAAACAGTGTACCAGACAGCAAGGAAGAATACCCACAAGCCTAGGACAGACAGGGGTCAGCAGCACCAGATGGAGGCAGCAAAAGCAGCAGGAGCTGGCAGAGATCACAGCAGTGAGGAGCAGAGGACAGGAGGCTACTGCAGGTAGGGCTGAGAGCCCAACAACAAGAACCAAAAAACAAACTGAATGAGCATGAGCTCAGCCACAGCCACAGAAAGTAGTCTAGAGCCTTGTGGGATGGCTACGGGATTGGCCGATTGGCTGACCACTGAAATCCACAAGTTTGTAAATAAGGTTGAGACATACAAGTTCTTATGTTGAATCCACAGAATGAACTGTAAGGACTTCTTCATGATGAATAAAGCTACAGTGATTAGAGGATATGGGTAGAAATATGTGTGTAGGAAGGATTCAGGAAGAACATGAGAAAATTCTTCTCCGTGGAATGAGTTGTGGATGAATAGAAAATACTTACCAAAGAGCTGTTGAAGCCAGGATGGCAATGGGATTTAAACATAGGTGGGACACATGTAAGGGTCTAGTGAGACCCAGGGCAGAAGAGAGAAAGTGATACCTAGGGAAGGGGGATGATCAGTCACCAGGGCTATCGGTTCCTCTAATTCTGCCCAGCATTAGGCCAAGAATGGAGTCAGGCAGGGAAACTGGCAGACTGGGACTCTGGGTCTTGTTTCTGCTGTCACAATCTATATTCATATGTTTCTATGTGTTTAATGAGAACTCTATGACTGGAGATATTGTAATTGATCCGATTTACGGTGTTAATATGTGTTTGTTCATTAGTCCATGTGTCTGAACCTAACTAAAAAAACACATCATTACACTGCGGCAGCTGGTGTTTCCAGCAAAAGTATTCTGTTGAGATATGCTTGCAAGTAAAGGAAGCAAAACAGGACCAGACCACATGAGAGAGACATGGTCTGAAAACTAAAGCAGAGTCTATACCAAAGAATGGTAGAGAGATTGCGGCTAGCAAGAGACAATTTTATAAAGCAAATATTGAAAGACAGTGAAAGGCAGTGATCATAAATGTGGCAGCATTTCAATTATGGCCCATGAGCAATTTAATTTAAAAAAAGCCAGAAGACTGGAATAAATGTATTCAAGGATTTCAGTGGGACAGAAACGCATGAGGTTTAGCTGAAAAGATGATGAAATACAGATTTCACCATTGATATACAGTATACTATGGGAAAGAAGATGCTCGCTGCTCTATTAAGCTGACAGAGGATGAACGAGAGAGAGAGAGAGAGAGAGAGATAGAGGAGGGACTATAAAACAGCCAGGAACAGATTTGAGAGGCCTTTCATGATGTACAGGAAAATAATTTTGAAAGAGCAGACCGGAGAAAGCAATATGGGGAGGGGTCAGTACTAGACAGTTTTATCAGTATACAGTGTTGTAGACAGTTTAACCACAGCCATGTAGTGCTTAGCCAAGCACAGAGAATATTGCTCCAGTATGGTATATAACACTGTGTGATATACTTCCCATCCAGGCTTTAAAACAAGTGTCTATAATGTTCCAGTCAGCTGCATGTATTTCCTTGCTGTCTCACTCTTTTATACAGGATAGCAATTTTGAGTTCCAGCTGTATGAGTCGTTGATGATGTTTTGTATTTCTATTAACTTTTTGATTCATATTTTGTACTTTTGTTACATGTATGGTATAGCTTGACTTTAGTAATGAATATATACGAATAAGCCACTGTAAATGATTTATGGTCCAATGGCTGCTTCCTAATAAAAAAACATTTTACAAGCCAGCCAAGTCAGGCAGAGGACTTAGGTGTCAAGTGCCTAATCTGACACTATGCCAGTTACTCAAGTTTGGAAATGGACTTAGGTTTCTGGGGTCAGTCAGGGACTGGAGAGCATTGAGTGCCTGATGGACTGCTCTCCTCTCCTAGAGTGAGGCTTGTTAGCCCAGCCGTTGACTGTCACCTGGTGGAGGCATGGTGGTACTACAAGCTGGGGTGACACAGATGGGAGGGGTTGCTAGTTTGGTGCAGTACATGTGTGCCATCACATGGCACATGATACTGCCTGTCTGTGGCACGGGATGGGAGGGACAGAAAAGAGGACAATATGCGCATGCTTTGTGAAGCCCTGACCACTTGTCTCTCACCCGCACCACCACCTGGGAACATCCAGGACCATCTCTGGACATGTGTTTGGGGTGGAGGCCTCCCTCTCCTTGCCCCACAATGGAGGGCAATCTGTGGGGGAACTTGGATCCAGTAAGTACTGGGGGAGGTGGCTGCTGGTTGGAGAGAGTGGGGACAGGGTTGATAATCTGCTTGCACATTGCCTGACCGAAAAGCTTTCTGAAAAAAAAAAACTGCAGGTGTTTTAGTACTACAACGACTGCATGATGACATGATTATTGATCTGCATAATAAAAGTCTGCCAGAAAGGGTTCAACAAGACCCAGGCTTTATGCTTGAGAACTAATAATCCAGGTGCAATAGAGCAAAGCTGTTGAAAAGCAAAAGGCAAAGGACAGAAAAATAAAAAAAAAGATACAAAAGGAAATTTAGATTATTCAAAGGCCTGAAGGAAACTTCAGGAGGCTCCAAAAGCATCCCCAGTCAAAGTACTAAAAAAAAAAAAAAATTACAGGTTGAAAGAGAAGTCCATGGAGCAAAAATCTTTGACATGTGGAACTCTCCACCACTACACCCCATTGATGATTGCTAGAGCTGCAAAGTGTCACGTATGTCAGGCTCTGTGTTTTAAAAAAAGAATGATTTCAGTGCTATTGAAGAGGGTAAACAAGATTATACATTCCTGGGATAAATAAAACAAAATGATATGAGCTCATGGTTACTGGAGTTGATTTTCAGTAATATCCTAGTTATTTTGAAAACTGACACAGGGACAGATGTGGTAGCCATTTTGGAATCCCGCAATCAACAAAGTTACCAAGTATATATAGTATACTACAGATACCCTCACTACAGAAATCAACCTAAATCTTTTATTGACCAGGACGTAATTCCCAGGATGTACAGTAGAGTATATGGCAAATCTTTGCTATTACCTTTTCCATAATATTCAGCTAAATATTCATTATTCAGAACTGAAATATGTAGTCTTCATTATTCATTATAAAAGGGGCACAAAAAATCCTAAATCCTGATCGGCTGAAACATGTTTTCAGCTGTGTCCTTATCAGGACATATTCTTACAATGGGCACCTGAGCCCCATAGCAGAAAGATATCAGTGTGGAACCTTAGCCAGCCATCGGAAATGTACCACACTGACCACTGTCACTCTACAGAGATGACCATACAGGTTTTGAAGGCTGTGTCTGATGTGAAAACATGCCCCTCCCCCCTTACACACACAGTTACAGACAAACTCTCTCTAGGAAGCACACAGCCTCATTTCACAATCCAATAAAACATTTTAAAATAAAACGGTGAGACCTGTGTGCTGCAGTCAAAAACTAAGCTGTAATGAACAGAATGCCGCCACTACTGCTTCACCGGAAAATGCAACTCTGATAATTGGCTCTTAACCGGTGCCATGATGAAATGTTTAAAGGCAAAGTACCTCTCCTTCCCTATTCAAAACATTAGCTAAACAGAGTGCTGCTCCACCATTATCATCTTTTTTTTTTAACGGCCATTAACCAAAAAATGCGAGCCACACACTATGGTGGCTCCTGAGGGACATTCTCACTCCTGAAGAAGTCGACGCCAAGCAAACAATAATGTAAGACACAGTCGCTGCTAGTTAAATCGACATCAATTAAAAAGAAAAAAAAAAGAAAAACAAATGAATTCTACAAAGTATAGCCTGTCTCTGTCTTGGTGCTGGGACGACACAGGATGGGAACGGGGAATTAAACACCTATGAAACGAGGAGCGTACTTTGAATAGGGGCCAAGCCGACAATCATGTATGAGGCTGCCAATGTTTGTTAAAGCACAAAATACAATATAAATTATAAAAAAGAGCTAATAGCACATACAATTCCTTGTTGGTGGTGATGGGGGAGAGGTCTAAAACACTCATGAAAACAAGGAAATGATGTTATAGGAGGACTATTTTTTTCTCCATTTCAGTTATTAAAAGCTTTTTGTTTGTTAGTTAGTTTTGAAATGTTTTTCTTTCTTATTTTTTTTTTTTGACTTGGGGGCCCATTTTATAGGAGCAATAAGACACTCTGAGGTGTGGGTTATGGCCTGTTAAGAGCACTTCCCAGGTGCTAAAGACACTCCGCGCAAGTGCCTCATGCTTCATAACACACCTGGGGCATGCTCTTATCAGGTCATAACCCACACCTCGTCATGTCTTATTGCTGGCAAATTTGACTGTAAAAAGCATTGAATCAAAACCCCTCTCCCCAGAAGGCCAGGGCTGCTCTCCTGGCCCCGCTTTCTCTCAATATTCAGACTATCCCTCTAACCTCTCCTTTATCCCATGCCCAGATACCTAAAAATGTTATATTTTTCAATTGTCAGTTCCTAGCATATTGTCAGGAGCCAAAGCCATCTTTGAAAAGCTCCACACGCCCAAGTCTGACTCCTCACATGGCTAGAAAAACAGAAATGCACATTCTGAACCCCTGCCCTGATCCGTGTTCTGGGATAGGAGATGGTAAGACTGAAATCCAACTATCCCTAGTCAGTCCCCAGTGTGACAGACAGCAGCAATTTGAAAATATACAATTTTGTGGTATCTGTAACATGGGATATGGGATAGCTGGGTGGGAGTTATCAGAATAATGCAAGGGTGGAGGAAGGGAAGCCAGGAGGCTAGTCCTCTCCTCCTGGGGAGGGGAGAAAAGGTTTTTATTTTGTAGTTTATTCTCCAAATATGAACACCTCACTAATACTGGACAATTCAGGATGCATTCCTAAATATTTGGAAAGTCCACTATTCATGGTATTTGCACAGCCTCAGTATATATCACAGGACAGCTGTCAAAAGAAGAGAACTATGGCAGAACAAGAAATCTATGTTTTATAAAATCTCCAGCATGCACTCAGGTTTGTTTCTGATTTTGATTTTGCAAGGTTTATAGTTTGCACACTTAAGGTATGTGCACACTGTCAGGAATGTGGGAGCTCAGCTGGCTAAATACAATTGATGCAGCTCAGCCATCTTCCAGAGGGTTCTACGGGAGATGGGGATTCCTTGTTTGAACTGCAGTAGGGATTGCGGGAGAGGAGGTACAGAAGACACCTGGGCAGTTCCAGAGGGGTGTTGACCCAGAACTGATTTGCTGCACTAACAGGAATATTTTCAGGATGTCTCTCCTGAAATGGATGTAGCTGTCATTACCCAGGAAGGGACGGCTTCGACCAACAAGGATGCACTATGGGAGGATTGATTAGACAGACACATAAGTGAGAGATAGTAAGTCGTAGTAATTGGGTACTTCATCATTTGAGGGAAGGGGAGACTGGTGTGTTGCTCTCGTCAGGAGGAAGGTTCCATGCCATGTCTGCCAGGAGTGGCTACAGACAGAATAATCCTTCGGTAAGAGAATGAACAGTGCTTAGGAGTGCAAGTTGGTGGTAGTACACATAGGTACAAATGTACAGATGACCTGTCCTCTTGCATTGTGCAATAGGTAAAGGAAAGATTCAGGGCACAGGATAGTTAGTTGAAGGTAGTTGCAGAAGCAGTACCACTTTCAGAAGTGCTACTGGTGAAAAGAGGTACAGGCCGGTTAAAATAAATGAATTAGAGCGTGATGTTAAAGAGGAAGCAGGGCAAGGAAGGATTTGATTAGTCTAGTGAATTGGACACCTTCTGCTGCAATCATATCCTGTTTTCAAAAAACAAACAAGGTTTATCTCAGTACAGGAGGAAAAAGCACACCGGAACAGAAGCTAGACATGGTGATTAGCATGCGTCTAAGCTACTGTAGGTCTGGGGACGGAAGAAGTGACAGTACAATAAGACACAAAGAGAGCCAATGTAACTCTCCTACAGTTTTTGCAGGATTGGGAATTGGGGGCTATGGCAGAGGCAAAAATAGGATGGGAGGGAAGGAGGGAGCGAACTGGTAAAAAAAAGTGAGGATTCCTGGTGGGGCTTGGAAGGATGATTCCAAACCTAGGGGATTTGGAGGGAAAAAATGAGAAGTGGAAGGTTTTATGTATGAACACAAATTTAAACAACCTCCTTAATTATCCAACCTAATTGTCAGGAGCAAAATTACACCTGACCAGAACAGCAGAACACTAGATGGCGCGAAACCCTACATTATTCCTATATGCAATATATGTGAGCATATTTCCATTGCAGATTTTATCAATACCCCCCAAAAATAAGAATTCAAGATGCTGGGGAGCTATACTGTACATGTGGATCCCAGAATATTATCTATTACAGCCGGTGCAAGAAGTGCATACATACATACAGGCTATGTAGGGGAACCCGGTAACCCCTTTTAACCTGAATGAACTCACAAAGACATACTATAAAAAAAGGAGTAAATGACCGAGACACCAGTGGAACAGCATTCCTCTTAATCTGATCCCTCTATCTCTGGCATCTCTGCCATTGTTCTCAGAGGACACTTCAAAAATACTCTAGAAAGGTGAGTGTTTGAGCTGAAACTTACTTATCTTCTGGATACTTAAATAATGGACGTGGACTTAATATAGACCTTGTTTCATGACCTATAGCAAAGATTAAATAACAACTAATTTTCTAAGCCACAAGAGGGTATGTATTAAAGGATTTTAATGCATGCCACAGGGGTGTAGTAAGGCACAAGACTGTAGGCCGAGTGCTCTTACACCCCTGGGAAGTGCACTAAAATCCTTTAATGTACACCATGGAGTGATGTACTACTCTTACAAAATGCCTTGTTGCCAATTTTAGTTAATAAAAAAAGAAAAATGTAGTTAGAATTAAATAAAATGGTTTAAATATATTTTAAATGGAAAATATTTCATATTTTAATACAGAAGCCCCTATTTTGTGTTTCAGCTCAAGCCACCAGGTGGCACGGAACAGCAGTTTTTCCCCTGTCCTATTTTTTATCCCTCTTTTTTCTTCCAAGTATCTGTTTCTTTACTGTTTAGCATACCCTCTTCCAAGAGCTCTCTAAACACTATGTTACACTAGTAAAAATCTGGAGACCTGTAACTTCTCCCACTTCTTTTTACAAAGGGGCTAGTTTTGAACAAAACAGGGAGAATAAGTAAAGAAGGACAAGCTCTGGACAGGTGTGGCTGCCTTCCCCCTCACTGGAATCTGTGCAGCACTGCTCTTCCCACCCACTCCATCCATTCCATCTGTTGTGAGTAACTGATGGTGACTCACTTTGAAGAGACCCTGCTCCGCCCATTTGTAGCTCACATGGTAGCTCAGAAACTTTGTTTCCCTTCCTGCTCCATTGCTCCATTTGTTGTCAGGTAAGGCACCCAAAATATGAAAAGAAGGTAACATGCTGCCTAGTCAGTTGAATGACAGTTTAATTTAAAATTATTTCTGGGAGAAAGTCAGAAGGATTCCTTGCGGTTCTGGAGAGCTCCGTTAGTGGGGAACGTAATGAAAACAATGTTAGTTTACGCAGAGGCAACAAAGTTTACTTTGAGTTGTAGAAACTGCCATATGTTATGTAAGTGGTGGGGAAATCCTTAGGAATTTGTTGTAATTGTGGCATTGTAGTTTGTTTACATACATTCTGTGAACAGTTTATAAAAACGAGTTTGAAATATGGTGGTAGTAATGCAAAGATATTGAAGATGGTGGACACTTGCTTTTTAGAGGTGTAGTAATATGGGTTACTTAGTAGGTTTTTTAAAAGATAAAAATGAGATTCAGCACCAGACCATGCATTTACATAGATTTAATGCATAATCAAGTGAGGTGTCTCAGCCAATAGAACATCTAGATTTTTCCTTGCCATTTTATAAATTTATCTATCTATCTATCTATCTATCTATCTATCTATCTATCTATCTATCTATCTACCCATGTGTGTGCTTATTTGCAAAAAACTGCATTAATACACCTGTTATGGTTCAACTTAACACCACAAAAAGTAAGGAAATGTGCTGTTTCCAACCCTAACTCCTACACCCCTAAAGCAACACAAGGAAACATTAGGGTTTTGGGTCTCTGGAGTCTTGATGAATCAATGGTGAGGTCTTCCTTGGACTTGTCAGTCCTATTGCTCAACTCTCCAGCAGCCCATAGCCTCCCATCTGAATCACAAGGTACAGCTCCAGGGCAATGACACATAGTGATACCATTTTAAGTGGTAGAGAAATATGTCTCGCCACATGTTTTTGTCAATCTTGCAAAAGCCTTCGTCACTGTCTCCCACCCCATATTGCTCTCGAGTCTCACTGAATCAGGCCTCTCTGTCGCAGCCACAAACTGATTCAGATCATACCTCTCTGATAGAACTCAGTCCGTTAGAGTCTCATATGCGATCTCCACCCACCTTCCCTTAACTACCGGTGTCCCACAGGGTTAGGTTCTTGGTCCCATTCTGTTCTCTATATTCCTAAATGACCTGCCACTCATCTGCTCTACTTCTTCAATCCACATGTATGCAGATAATACTGTACTTTACTACTCGGGCTCCACCACTGATGTGGTACAATCAAACCTCCAAGCTGACTTCAACAAGGTACAGCAATGGTTTAGCTCGCACCAGCTCTCCCTAAATGCAAAAAAACCTGTCACTATGACTTTCGGCACACGACAATGCCTGGCCAGACTCCTGTCCCTTCCCTACTTCGCTACCCAGGATGGCCAAAAACTTGAAGATGTCTCCTGGTTCGATTACTTGGGGGTCTGGCTCGACAGCCATCTCTCCTTCTCTGACCACATCGATGCTATCTCAAAAAACTATGCCCCATGCTCAGTGCACTATATAGGAACCGCAGCAGCCTCCCTCCCCGAGTCCAACATGAACTGTTCCTGAAGATGATACTGCCCTCCATCAACTACTGCAACATTGTATACAGTGCAGCCCCTAAGTCCACCCTATCTAAACTGGACACACTTTATAATGCCTTCTGCCTCTTTGCTCTCGATGCCTCTCCCCTCACCCACCACTGTGACCTCCACCAAGCCTTGGCACTACCGTCCCTCAAAAACCACTGCATCTCTCACTGTGCTAAATTCATTTCCAATCTATGGCTCAGGTCTATCTCCTCCTACCTTGACACCATGCTCACAGATGCCCCACCCCCCTCCCATCATCTTAGATCCAGTGACTCCCGCCAACTTTCAATCCCTAGGCGAAAGACCTCTGCCGGTCAAGCTGCCTTCTCACATCGGCTACCCAAGCTCGAAAACTCCCTCCCACCACAAATTTGGCACTCCTCCTCTTCCTACTCTCTGTCTACCACCCTAGCAAACTTCCTTACTACAAATTACTCCTGTCCCTAAACCTGCCATGCCCCACTATCCCCTCCCCAATGCCTGACCAGCGGCCTTAGCCTTGCTACAGAAGCTGGCATATAACCCCAACCTTGCACTTATGTCCTGGGCCTGTTTTGCCCTATGTACTGTGTATAACTGTGATATATGTCTTCTGTTGTTTACAGCTGTTACTACGGTGCTAATTTACCTTGTCTGATGCTTCTTGACACAAAAATTGTTATTTGATACTATAATATCCTAAGCATTCAATGTGCGCTGCTTGTATTATTCATGCCATCATGTATCCTTATGCTGCTTTTTATTTGCTTCTGTTAACCGTTCACTTGATAACCTGTGTGTTATCATATCCATGTGTACCCCCCCCCCCAGGTCGCACCAGGAGACAAGCATCTTGTTGCTCAGTGTGCCTTTCCTGGTGAAACAATTGCAATAAATAAATAAATAAATGTTGCCAAAACAGTCTGTTGTATCTTTCTTTATGCAGGGTACTGCAGGCCCTGCATGAAGAAAAGAGATCACATCTGACATTGTTTGCTCAGATAACGGGCCGGGCATTAGCGCTGAAAACTCCAAGGAAGACCCCACACTAATTTGCCAAGACTCCTGGGGCCCAAAACCCTAATATTTTTCCCTTTTGCTGCTTGGGTTGTGGGGTTGGGGAGTTAGGGATGGAAACCTTAATGTCACATTTCCTTACTTCTGTGGTGTTAAGTTGAACCCTAATTGGTGCACTAATGCTGTTTTTTGCAAAGAATTTCCTTTCTTTTTAAGACAGTGGAATCATATCCTCATTCATGCAGGTCCCTTTGGGACCTGTGTAAACAGAGGTGGATGCACCGGGCCCAAGAGAAATAAGATAAGACTCCATCCATCTATGGAAGTGTAGGGCCCTTGCATGCCCTGCACTTCCATGCAGTCATAGATGCCAAGAAATCATGGGGCTGTCTGGTGGACTGTGGAAGTGCAGGGCCCTCTGTTACCTGCAGTTCCATGAGGGCCAGATACAGACACACAGGCAAAGAGTCCATCTGTCATCCAATGCACAGGGCATTCTTCCCACACAGGTACAGACATGCAGGGCCCTATGCCAAGAGAAGAGTGTTTTCACTATATGGTACCTGGGCCCATGTGGGCATCCCTGCATCTTTCATTCTTTGGTTGGGGGGTGCATAACTCACTAACCCCCCACCCTCACCCCATCAAACTGTGTCAGTGAGCTCACTCCCAAACGCGGGTAACTGGAACAGGATACCAGAGCATACCCACTGGGTTTCAGACTGGCACTACTGTACATACAAAGTTCCTTAATAATGACATTATTTTTAGATTTTGACCCCACATTTTCAAGATAGTTGTTTTATGACTCCCCTTATAAACATGACATTTGGCATGTATAGTATATTGGCCTAAATGTCATTTCACATCAGAAGTGTGAAAACACATCTCATCCAGGATTTGAAAAGTGACACCTGTCGTGTTTATGAGGTGATGTGAAAAAATGGCTATGTTGAAAGTTTGGAGTCAAAATATTGAACATTAAAGAAGTTATGAGTGAACATTGAAATACTGCAGCGTTCACTCATAATTTGGTCATTTAACCATATTTGTACTTCGCATTTTCAGCATAGCCTTCTTATTACCACTTCTCATGAACCCGGTAGGTGAAAATGTTCAAATCCCCACTGAAGCATCATTAGTCACAGGTTTGAAATAACATTTTGGTCAGGATTTAAAAAATGACAGCTCTTAGTTTCATGAGGTGGTATGAAAAAAATGGCTATGTTGAAAACTGAACGAAGATATGAGCGAGTATAGAACAATTTCAATGTACACTCATAACTTTGCCATATTTACATCTTTTGACCACAAATTTTCAACATAGCATTCTTATGATCCCACCTCATGAACAAGGGTAGATACATTTTTCAAATCCTGCCCAAAAAGTGATTTTGCAAAGTGACCACAAAAAATGCCTATCAGGACAGATTTGCATGAGGGTAAATGCTGGAAGAGCAATAAGCCTCACACTGATCTCTTACACATGTTGAGGAGCTGTCCTCAGGTGTATCAGCTTTGGGAACAAATTCGTAAGATCTGTAAGATAGTTACGGGGTCTGTTGTCTCCTCTGACTTTTGTACTGGGACTTTCCTCACAACTAGTTCCACTTTGGAAAAAACAGATTCATTGGATTCTGTCAGCAACCTTGGCCAATAAGAGGCTTTTACTTTCTAGGTGGAAAGAACAGGCTGTATCCTCTCTGTCTGAAAGGTATAATGATTGTCAATTCTAGCACAAAATGAGAGAATATGTCACCTGCTGCTCAATCAGTGATCTGAGTTTCTAAATACATGAGCCCCATTTTTAGAACTGGTAGTGTGACAAACCTGTGTGTTTCTCTCTCATCTGCTTTGTAAGGTTGTGTGTTTTAGGCCAGCCCGATGGTGCCTAGGGTTGAGGCGCTGGACGCCACACCTGGCACTATGCTGACGACCCGAGTTCGGGAGTGAGCTCGGGTGCCAGGGGTCAGCAGGGGATGGAGAGGATTGAGCATCCAATGGACTGATCTCCTTTCTCAGGGGGAGGGTTACAGGGTTGTCCTGCATCCCAGCGCCCCCCAGTGGAGATCGGTGGTGCTGCAGGAAGCGGACAAAAAGACGTGGGGTAGCATGGCAGATGCCGGCAGGGTTGCCATGCGCCATGGCGTCATTGCATGCCATGCTTGGGAGGGGGAGGAGTGCAACAGAACAAGTAAATAACCAGCTCTGCGGGGTAGGCAATGGCACCTGTCCCCCATGCCCACCACCGGATCTCACCCAACTGGCCTTCCAGTTCCTCCACCTAGGCCCTCCCCTGCAACTAGGCCAGTCTATAAAAGAGCACCCAAAGAGGAGGGGTGGCCCCACCCGGAGGGGTCAAGCTGGGGGTACTGGCTGCAAGAGATGGGGGGGAGAGAGGAGGCTCGGGATGGGGAGACCTCAGGCAGGCAGGATCAGGCCAGGATGCCAGAGAGAGGCCCTGCAGGCTGTGACCGGAGGGAAAAAGACGTTAAGAAAAAAAAGGTTGTATGTTTTCATTTTACTGCATGCTATGGCTTTGTCACTTGATCTCAGTCCTTAAATTGCCATCTCATTAGTCTGATTGAGTAAGTTATGGTTTATGTAACCTTCTGGTAACCTATTAATATTTCTTTGCTTTTCTTGATGACTTTGTATACAATAATCTAATGATCATTGTACTGTATTTTTGTGGATTGAAACTAATAAAATATTAATACAAAAAAAGGACATATTTGCATAATTCCATGACCACTTGTCATGAGGTGTGTTACCCAAAAGGTCATGTTGAAAATTTGAGATCAAAGCATTTAAAAATGGCAAACTTATGAATCAAAGTTCAAACCTCATTGAAATACATTAACCCGAACTTACTTGATTTCCTCATATTGCAGTCACCAGTTCCAGCAGCAAGACAAGTCTTCAATTGCAATGGAAGCATATTCCTGTCTACAGGATTACAGGATATACAGTATCGTTAAATATGTGCAGAACTAGGAGCTTTTTAAATCCCATTTCCCTCCTTTAGTCACGCTGTCCAAACCACAGCTCAATCTCAAACTTCTTCTCAGTCTCTTCTCTTTCCAATAAGGACTAAATTTCATTCTTCCACAAATTTCCCCTTTAACTTTTTAGCTGCTGTCCAAAGGATTTCAGTTCATTATACACCAGCTCTGGTTTGCTGGACAGCAGTCTGTGTAGTCGTTGTAACTACTTAGGAAAAAACATGGTCAAACATAACTTTTTTCCAGTAAAAGTTAAATTTCCACAAATAGAAGCCTTCTCTCTCTTCTCCTCGAATCCTAGTCACTCGTATCCTTATCTCAAGCAGCCTCTGAGGTCGGGGGCAGATAAAATTAATTAGTTTTTGCCCGACTGCGACTTGGGTCTCCTCCATCTCGACCATGCTCCACAGTGCGGTCTCCTCCATCTCGACCATGCTCCATAGCGTTTCCTCTCTGACTCTTTGGGGTGGGCTACCCCTCCTTCGGTACTCTGGCCCTGCAGGGGAGAAAGAAAGGTGACAGTAGAGGGGACACAAGAATTTAGCCGCACAAGTTGGCCCGGTAAGTGCTGCACAAATTGAACAGGTATGAAACAAACAAACAGTGGCATACCTTTTCTTAAAAAAAAAAAAAAAAAAGTTTTGTGCAGCTCCTGCTCAACCAGCTCCTCCACAGCTAGTCAGTGTGCAGTGGCTCCCCCATCCTTGAACCTATATCTGGTACAGTACAATAAGTACAATACCCAAATAAAACAAAAGCAAACACACCCTGCCAGGTGCCATAGCACTCCCATTAATGCCCAGCTGTCTCCCCAACTCTCCCATGCAACCTCCCATACCCCTGCAACCCCTGGCAGACCATTGTTTGACCCTGTTCCATTGGCACAAGCCACTTACACCACCTCCTTGCTGGTCTACGTGGCTACCCCTTGCTGTGTCCATGGCAGGGCTTGCAAAATAAAAAAAAGTACAGTGATGTTGCAGCCCTGCTGTGGTGCAGGCCCTCTTGTGATCTGGCACACAGGGTTGTTTGAGGAACCTTGGCACAAGGGGGCTTTGCTGCAGCTGCATTAGGATTTGACACAGGCTGCATTAGAGAATTATGATTGATGCAAGTTGTAATGCAAGTCACCCCTTGCATCAAAATCTTCTGATGCAAGTCCCTTGCAGTCTTCTAGCCATTTTGAAAATCAGATCCATAGTTGTAAGATATCTTGATAGTAAAAACTGAATAGCAATAAGCAGGTGATAAGAGTATTTTTGGTATTCTGACAGGGTAGTGAACAGTGCAGCTTGTAGAATAACACAAAGAGAACACTCCAGACAGCAGTTTAAATTAAAGCGACAGTGTAATGAAAAATATTTTTCCAGAAAGATAGTTTCACTTAAAATTAATAAACATATTAGTATACCTGGAAAATCTACTTTTGTAGGTATCTCCTATGCTGGGCACCATGGATTTTATTTTTTCTCTCTATCCTAACCTTCACTAGGTTTACAATGCATCTTCATAAGGATATAGACATGGTGCAGGCAGTTCAGAGAAGGACGATTAAGATCACACAGGGCTTGCACCAGAAGACATATGAGGAGAGATTAAAAGTCCTCAATATGTATACACCAGAAGTGAGGAGGGTGGGGGGGCATGATGGAAATCTTCAAGTATCTTAGAGGCATTAACAAGGTGCAAGTGAGTGACATCTTTCACTATAGGAGAGATGCAAGAATAAGGGGCACAATATGAGACCAGAGGGGGGCAGGACAAGGGGAAATGTGAGGAAGTGTTTTTTCATGGAAAGGGTAGTGGATGCATTGAATGGCCTGCCACAGGAGGTGGTGGGCGCGAGCACAGTGGGGGGATTTAAACATGCATGGGACAGGTATAAGGGAATCCTAGATGTCGGAAGGAGAGGCTAAAGTCAATGACCAGATAGGGTAGGCAGCGTATATAAAGGTAGGGTAAAATGACAGACTGGATGGGCCTAGCAGTCCTTATCTGCCATCAGTTTCTATGTTTCTAAGCCAAATGTGATGTTTTTGTGAGAAAAAACTAAATTACACCATTTACAAAATACTCACATTTTGGTAGAACAAGAAAATGTTACCACCAAATAAAAACAGAAGATGCCTGGAATCTTTTATAGTAAAGAAAATATAGAGTCAAATTTTTTCCCCAGTTTCATTGCACTGCAGGTTTAAATGAAAACTGCTTTACATTCAGCAACAAAGAACGCAAAGACCATACATTCAATATCACAAAAGGGTTCTGCAATTCAGCTTTGCCACAAGAAGCAAACCTACCTTCCTCTGTCTCTTCCCTCTTTGTTAGGTCCTAATATTGCTTGTTATTGCTCCTCCTTCTCCTCCTCCTCCTACTCCTACTGAGGGATAGCCAACATATGGAGCTTACAGTGTAGTGAGATCTTAAAGCACCAACATTAAAGCAAGAGGCTTTGATGCTAATCCCCTTTCAACCCCCATGAAAACCTGTGTTGCAGGGTTGTGATAGAGTTTACAGGTGAAAAGAGCATAATGGACATACATGCCATCAAAGGTATATATTGATAAAAACATATATTGATGTTTGAGACAATATAAATATGATATGTAGAAATGATGTAAGATTGTAGCTGTATAGTATACCATTTGTGAGGGGAAAAGACTATAGATTGATATTAGTGGAAGACACTAGTCATTTCATTGAACAAATACGCTCTTTTTTTGTTAGATAGTAACCCACCCCTTTGGGTAAGTTGGGTTAATGTTTTCTTGAGCCAAGCTCTTCTCAATATACAACATATATATATATATATATATATATATATATATATATATATATATATATGATGAATACAAGATACATGGAAGAGATAGAATAGGTATGGGATGAAGGGGATAGGGATAAGGCAAATATAAGTGATGCGCGAAACTGACATATTTTGCCCCGTGAAAAATTTTGTGAAATTCGTGCATTTCATGAAATGTTTCACCGGGCATGTCAGTTTCATCTATGGGCCTTTCACACCAGTTGGAACACTTAAATATATCTCTTTCCCTTTTCCCCGGTGGTCTAGTGAACCCTCCCCATTCCTATCACTGATCGATCCCTTATTCTCAAGGTCTTTAACCTCTCCCTCAGCCACAGCCAGTTCCCCGACATTTGGAATCTGCCGCGGTAACCCCAATCCATAAAAGTGGTGACAAAACAGCTGCTGAGAATTACCAACCTATTTCCATCCTGTCTCCACTCTCCAAAGCCCTAGAACGGATTGTGTCTGACCAACTCACTGACTTCCTAGACAAACACAACATACTGTGCATGGTGCAGCATGGATTTAGAAAGGGCCATAGCACCACTACAGCACTACTTGAATTCACTGGTGCAATCCATCACTCACTTGATAATAGCCATCTCATTGGAGCCACCTTCATTGACTTAACCAAAGCCTTTGATACCATCAACCATCATCTTCTACTTTCTCAGCTTTGACATGCAAGGCTCTCACCTAACTCTGTTAACTGGTTTAAAAGCTACCTAGAAAACTACTCCCAAAGAGTGAAAATCGATGGCATGCTTTCGGATTCAAGACCAGTCAGGTCCGGTGACCCGCAGGGCTCAATCCTAGGTCCCCTCCTATTCAGTCTTTTCTTGAACACACTGCTGGAATCCTGCCCTGCACAGATCCTTCTATATGCTGACAATGCAGTCGTCCTAGCCTCACACCCTGATCCAGTGCATCTACAAAGCAAACTCCAGGAGGCCTTCTCCATGGTTGAAACCTGATTCGAAAAACAAAGACTTATCCTTAACCAGAAAAAAACAAAGACCCTACTCTTCTGTAGCTCCCACAGCAAATTCAAACACCATCAGCTCCTTATAAGAACAAAGCTAGGTTTAACCCTCGAATAAGTAGATACTTTCAAGTACCTTGGCCTCACCCTTGACAGTAATCTCTCCTGTGTCCCACACATCAACAATGTGGCGAAAGTGGCCAATTCCAGGATGGGCCTCCTCTTCTGGCATAGGAAACACCTAACCCCTGAAGTGCTGTCCATCACTGTACAGAGCTCCTTTATCAGTATCATTGACTACAGTTTCATCATCTATGGATCTGCCGCAACCTCCTCCCTCAGGCAGGTATCGACCTCCCTCAACCAAGCCGGCAGACTGGTCACTGGCTTACACCACCTCACCCACACCTGTGACCTCTACTCCAAATCAGGGTGGCTGCAACTGAACAACCATATCAAATACCAAACTTGCATAACAGCCAAGAAAATCATGATGGGAAAATCCCCGCCAGGAGTCAGCGCCCTCCTAAATCTCAAAATCAATAACCACATCACCAGGAGTTCTAAGCCCCTTATCCTCCAAATCCCACACTGCTGCATGTCCCAAGGGCAATGGTCTTTTGCTTCTAGGGCCCCAAGCTGGCTGAATGAACTTCCAAGTGACATATCCTCCACTGAATCTCTAGGGACCTTCAAAACAAATCTCCACCTCTCCCTAACCAGCAAAAACACTTGTGTTTGCAACACTTAAGCATCTCTGCCCCTAATCAGTTTCTGACCCCACAGGTGTCTGGCTGTCTCTCCCCAACTCTTCTAGCACTTACTTCTCCATTGCAACCACTCAAGCACCTGTGCTGTGTCTGTCCTGACAAGGCCTCTTGGCTGCACCACACTGCCTCTCCGCTACCATCCCCACCCCCAGGTCCCAGTCCTTATTTCCCTGCTTGCCACTTCTCTCCTAATGTTCCCTGGGCATCACATCTCTCTTGTAAGAGTTTGTCACTATACTTCTAAATTGTCAATTAAATGTTATTGTCTTTTACCATGTAGTGTGTTAACATCAATATGTTCCTGACCTGTCACACTGTAACCTGCCTATTGATGACTGCCTGTACTGTCAACGTGGAACCTTTGTAAAAGAACCTTGGCTCAAAGGTACTTGTAATCCTAGATTCAAATAAATAAATAAAATAAAAATAAATATTCAGTCCCCAGACCCACCCAGTAGGTTTTTAATTTATTTATTTATTTATTTATTTTTATCATATAAGATTTTATTGAATTTTCATTTACAAAAGCCATGAAAATGGCATCCATCCACCAGGCATCCATCTATTCCACTGCACATATATAGCGTTGGTAAGCAATACATATGAAACACAGAGTAAGATAACACAACAGGTGTTAAGGAGAAATAACAGTACTATAGTTAATATTCTCCACAGTCTGGGAGGACTAATTCCATATAGGATCAAACATAAATCATTCTTGATATGGCATGAGCATTACAGTTAATCCCTAATGAACAGCTTGTAACATCATCATTCACTATCTATCTATGGACCGTACAATTAGTTACAATCAGATCCCAAATATTTTGGTTTATAACACAGCCCAGAATGGGCTTCTGCCAAGGAGAAGAGAGAGAAAAGAAGGGAGGGTAGACAGCAAAGGGAGACCGTATAGAGAAATATAGAACAGACAGCATGTGAGGACAGTGCTGATTAAACAATTAAGGCATTCATATTTCCCATCAAAGGGCAAGGCTAAGATAGGTAGGGGGGAGGGGGGAATGCCTCCTATTCATGACAGTGGAGGGTTTTGCTGTGGTGGGGGTGAGACCGTACAAATATGGAAATGCAAGTATGCATCCCATTTCTTATGAAATCTGGGGAGGTGGCCTTTCCCTGCCACTGTAAGCCTCTTGAAAATGGCTAACCAAGCCATGGCTGCTCACCACTGTGAGACCATGGGGTGGAGGGTTGTCTCCACTTCATTAGGATGGCCCTTTTGGCCTCCATTACAGCCACCAGAATCCATGCCTTGAGGGGAACATTCAGGGGGTCCAATATAGAAGCATCTCTGAGCAATAGGGAATACTGACAGTGTGACAGTGGTTTGGTTACAATCTTTGAGCAATCATCCAGCACCTGTGTCCATAACCCCTAAAGAACTGGGCATGTCAACATAATATGGAGCAAGTGGGCCGGTGAGGATTGACACCACCAACATTTATCATGTTTCAATATCTTGAGCTTGTGTAGTGCTGCCAGGGTCTTGTACCATCTGAGAAGGATTTTTAATTGGATCAGCTGACTCTTGGAGTCTTCATAAGCTATTTGTGCAGCCTTGAGGCAGTCTGACCACTGTTGCGGGGACAGGGGACGATTGAGTTCCACTTCCCAGGCTGTATGACACACAGTGGTGGTATCTGGCTGTGAATCTCTGTGTATTTTATAGAAAGTGCCTACCAGGCCTTGCCATTTCTTGGGCTGATGAAGAGTATTCAAGCAGCTCCAAGTATCATTAGCAGTGTGGGCAGTTAAAAGAGGGGCTAGTGCACTCTGTATCTGGAGATATCTCCAGAAATCTGGTACCTTCAACCCATAGGTGTCCTGAAGTTGCTCAAAGAACATCAATAGTTTGCTATTTGGGAGAAGAAGGTCTCTCCCCATGTGAATGCCTTTGGATGCCCAATAGGTCCAGTTCAGGGGTCTATGATCTACCATAATGATTTTGTTATTCCATAGGGGGCGTAGGAGGGGGGGAGATAGCCTGTGTCTGGAACCCCAGTAAGTGCCATTGCCCGGCGCCAAGACCTGCATGTTTCCATCATGATGGGGGTAAGCTGATTCCCAGAAGGTTTTTTATTAGACAATAGAGAGAAGAGTGAATTGTCTGGTATAAGGGCCACTTCAAGGAGTGGCCATTGGGGGGGTGGAGTAGGGGATGGACCAGGCTGTGGCTTGCACCATTCGAAAGGCTAAATGGTAGCCTGTGAACCAGGGGAGCACCAGTCCATCTTTGGTCCAGTGGGCCCGCAGTTTTGTGCGTCCCCATCTAGCAGCTTTACCTTCCCATGAAAATGATGAGACAAGCCTGTCTAAGGCATTGAACGGCTTCTGGGATTTATTTATTTTTTAAATAATTTTCCCTGGTGGTCTAATGAACTCCCTCTCTCCATTATACTATACCTGAACTGATTGATCCCCAACCCCAGTATGTTATTTTAACATATTACCTGATGGTCTAGTCACCCCAACCCCCCACCCCTGCAGCTATCCCACCCCACTCCCTCCCCAATCCTGAGACAGAGCGGGCTGGAGGCACAGCTCTCAACTCTCCTCCATGGCTGGCAGCCCACTGAGATGTGAATGAAAGAGCATGCATTTGCATGCTCATTCATTCATTCACATCTCAGTGGGTTGCTGGCCATGGAGGAGAGCAGAATGCTGTGCTGCCAGCCAACTCTGTTTTCGGATGGGTAGGGCATGGGGTGGGACAGCTGCTGGAGTGGGGGGGCCACTAGACCACCAGGGAATATGTTAAAAAAACATACTGGGCTGGGGAATAAATTGGTTCAGGGATAGTGGGGGGATCACTAGACCACCAGCAAAAATTATTTAAAAAAAATATAAAAAACATACTGGGTGGGTCTATGGATTGGGAAGGGATCAATTGGGGATAGGGAGGAAGGGAGAGGTGTTCACTAGACCACCAGGGAAAATTATTTAAAAAAATTAAAACATATACTGGCTGGGTCTGGGGATTGGGAAGGGTATTGATCGGGAGGCTAGAGAGAGGGGGATTCACTAGACTATCAGAGAAATTTATTAAAACAAAATTAAAAACATTCTGGGTGGGTTGTGGTTTGGGAAGGGGATTGATCGGGGAGCCAGGTGGTGGGGGTGTATGCCACTTGCCAGGGCAAAGACGTAATTCCACCATTTGTGGGTGAAATTCCTCCATTCTGGGTGGAATATCGTATTTCACTGGCGAAAGTCTCAAAATGTCACACCCACGAACATTTTTGCATAATGCTCTGATTCCGCAAAATATTTTGAACTGGGAAATTGCCAATTTAATGGCAATTTCACCCCCAAAATAAAACTTTGGCACATCTCTAAATATAATGAGCTAAACCTTTTGCTTTGTATTTATAAAAGAAGAGGATGGCCCACAGCCAGACAGTACGATTAGCATGAAAGGAAATAGCAGAGGAGGCTACAATAACATTACTATAACTGAGAAAAGGGTGCTAGAAGGGCTAAAAGCACTAAAGGTAGATAAATTTATGGGACCTCATGGAATTCACCCATGAGTACTGAAGGAGATGTTACAGGTGCTTGCAGTACACCTAACAGATATCTTCAAGAGCTCTCTGAAAAATGGTGCCCTGGGACTGGAAATCAGTTGATGTGGTTCCTGTGTCCAAAGGTAGAGATAATCCAGAAACTCTAGACCAGTCAGCCTGACATCTATAGTGCAAAATTTGCTTGAAGGTATCCTTAAGGAAATAATAGTAATTTTCCTAAACTCAAACAATCTCCAAAACATCAGGCAACATGGGTTTATGAAAGGTAGGTCATGTCTGACAAACCTGGTTCAATTTTGTGACTGGGTTACAAGAGCAGCTGACAGAGAGCAGGCAATTGATACTACTTTATCAAGACCTTTGACTCAGTCCCTAACAGGAAGCTAGTCAAGAAACTAAGATATCTTGGGGTGAAAGAAAGAGTAACTGCATGGGTAGAAAGCTGGGTGGTGAGACACACTTAGTGTTTATAAATGTACTATAGAGTTCTTGGAAGTTATGGAAGTAACTGTTGGGGTGACACAGGGTTCAGTTCTGGGTCCTGCCCTCTTAAACACTTACATTGGTGACATAGAGGTAGGAATTAAAGGAAAGATCTGCCTATATGAAGATGGCACTTATATCTGTGGAAGAATGGACAAGGAGTCAGACCATTAAGGGAGGACTTAGAGAGACTAGAAACATGATGTAGGATATGGCAGTTGAAATTCAAAACCAAAAATGCGAAGTAATGTATATTGAGAGAAACAATCTGATAAGTCCATACCATAAAGGTGGTATAGTACCAGAGAAAACAGCTGTAGAAGGGGATCAGGGTGTCCTTGATTTGAAAGGTTTAAATCATCTGAGCAAAGTAAGAGCAGTGGGTAAAACAAACATGATGCTAGGCTGCATAGGAAGTAGAATCAACAGCAAAAGAAAGGGGTAATCATTCCCTTTATAATAGTAATAATCTTTATTTAGTTACGCGCCTTTCAAGACATCAAGGCACTGTACATAAATGCATGGGCCACAGAAGATTTTAAGGACACCCTCAGAATCTCCAGCAACCCCATGTCAGCTGCATGAAGCTGTCACTTTGTCACTTGGGGCAGTAAGGTACAAGAAGCTCTTTCAAATAGCCAGGGCCAAGTCCGTGTAGGGCTTTGTAAGTCATAATACGACTTTAAAGGTGATCCACCACTGAATCGACAGCCAAAGCAGATCATGCAGCACAGGGGTAATATGAGAAGATCAAGGAGTCCCCATCAACAATCGCGCTGCAACATTCTGCACCAGCTGCAGGCAACGGATATCAACCCCAGGTAGCCCTAAGTACAGGGAATTGCAGTAATCAAGGCATGAGGTCACAAAGGTGTGGACCAATGTAGGCAGGTCACTGAATGAAACAAGGTGCTTGATCCTGGTGATGTTCCTAAGATGGTAAAAGGAAGACTTGATGACTGCCAACACCTGAAATTGTAGTGTCAGCCCATCATCAAGCACCACCCTCAAGTTTCGCACCCATTCAGAGGCAAGGATCTGGGAGCCCCCTGGACAAAGTCCAGATGGCAGACCAGCCCTCATCCCCTCTATCCGGTGACCTGGGTCCACAACCATCACCTTGGTCATTCCCTCGTTCAACTTTAGCCAGCTGGAATTCATCCAATCCTGGATTTCTGCAAGGCAGTTATTAAATATCGAGACAGCACTATCCTGGTCAGGTGCAAAAGACAAGTAGAGCTGGGTATCATCAGCATAGCAGTGAAACCTCAGCCCATACCATCTTTCAATGTCTCTGAGGGGCAGCATATACACTGCAAACAACATAGGAGACAGCACTGAGCCCTGAGGGACCCCACATGACAGAGGGAGTGGGTCAGAGGAATGAATCCACTCTCTAAGTTCTGCCAGTGAGGTAAGATGTAAACCACCTGAGGACTGTACTAGTCAGGCCACAGATGGACCTCAAGTGCCCAAGCAGCACCCCGTGGTACACAGTGTCAAAGGCTGAAGACAGAGATCAAGGATCACCAGGATGGAGCGGCTTCTCCGATCTCTCGCCATCAGGAGATCATTGAGCACCTGAACCAGTGCAGTCTCGGTACTGTGCCTCTTTCAAAAACTGGACTGGAGAGGCTTGTAGATGTTATGGATGGTCAAATGGTTCTCCAACTGTACTGCCACTACTTTCTCAATAACCTTCCCTATAAAGGGGAGGTTTGAGATTGGTCCGTAGTTGGCCAGAGGTTCTGGGTCCAAAGAAGCCTTCTTCATGAGGGGTGGCACCTCTGGGTCATCTACACCTGGAGTAGTGTGCAAGATTGAACCAGAAAAACTGGAAGATACTGGGTCCTTTTTATACCCACAAAAGGTACTCCTAAAGTTGGTGTTATGCAACTACTTACATGACTAGGCTGCTGGAGCGATGATAAATGCAGGGCCTTGGGCTGAAGTGTGCCCTGGATCATGTGAAAACCCGAAAAGGTCTGTAGCATCTCAAAGTCTCCAATTCAGAGAGGGAGTTGCTGACTAATATTTCAAGTGACTAGGCAGAAACTCTTCTTGTGTTTCAGACTTATGTCCCACTGTAGACTCCTGACAAGTACCCCTATGCTGTATCATGTAGACCAAAGGGTGTGGTGATTCCCATCTCCCTGAACTAGACCAATTATACTAGACTTGATGTAATAACCAGTGAGCATGCTCTTTTATGGAGATGTGAGTACTCTTTACCATGTCAACTGTATTCCATCATAATGTGTGATTGTATTAAAGGAAGGACTATGCACAAAACTGTAAATTAATGTGTTCCTGTTTTATTGCAAACATATAGTACAGTGACACATTTATGTGTATCAACTCAACTTATTTCTATATAACATCTGAAATAACTCTGGTGCTGTAATGTCCACCAAGTCCTATTTGAAAATATGTGCTGCACCTAATTGAGGCAATCCTCTGTGCAAAATTCTAAATATTTCCTGTTTGTATCTGCCTAATGCAATACACAGAAATGCTGACTACTGAAAAACACATTAAGGATCAAAGGCAAACTGAAGAACTCTTGTTTAATGTTGTTTTGAGTCACTCGCTATAGGCATATGATGTGCCCACTGTGTATGCTATGAGCTGTCAGTGCAGAGGTTACCAAGGCCCCCAAAGTGAAAGTGAATGGCACGTGTCACTGGGCCATACTGTACATTTCCAGAGGAATATAACCTTAAGGCCAGACCAACAAATAAGTTAGTTTGGGTGTAAGCACCTCACCATTAGAATAACAAGTTTACAAAACCAAGCCCATGGCCATCTGTCAGAAAGATGGACCCTCTAAGTAACCCTATTATGAATTTTGTTCCAGAGCTTAGTTGAACCTCATGGGTAGTGGTTACAAAATCTTCAGTTAGTCAGGGAGGGTGGTTCCTGATTATTATAGCATTGAGCAGCTAGGAAGGTTAGCATCTGATTATTACATCATTTGTAACTCGGGGCGGTTGGCACCAGATTATTACACCATCAGTCAGTCTTGGAGGGTGGCACTTGATTTTTACATTAGTGGTCAGTCATGGAGGGTGGTTCCTGATTATTACATTAGCAGTCAGTTAAGGAGGGTGCTCCATATTATTATACCATTGGGTAGTCTGGGAGGCAGCTCCTGATTTTTGCATCATTGATCTGATCAGCCCATTATGAAGGGGTGCCTGATTGTAAAATCATAAGCTAATAATGAAAAATGTCACCTAATGATTAACAGGTCAGTAAGGTATGGAGTCTGACACCAAATTACTTCATCATCAGTCCTGGTATGCCATTTGGGGGGGGGGGGCAGTTGCAGGCCATTGTTTTTTTTTTTTTAAATGACATTCACAGTCCCAGTTTTAGAGCGTCCAGTTATGTGATCACTGCAAAAGTCCCGGTTTCTCAGTAGAAAAGTTATTGTTTCATGTAATTTTGAGTAAACAATGACTTTTCTACTGAATTTCTCCTTTTGCTATGGCAATTCATGGACAAAATGTAGCTGGTGTGGTCCTAAAACACTGACAGTCACTCAGACAACATTGTATTTTGTCTCTTGGCAACGGGAATGGATGGGGCTACCCTGACACTCCAATTATCATTCCTCTGACCAGTTGTTGTCCTCCCCTGTTGAAACCTGAAATGGCACCCCTGCATCAGCCAGGCAGGAGGCTGCTGATTATTGCATCATTGGGTAGTCAGGGATGCCTGTAACCTCTGAGATTCCCAGCAGTGTCTAGATGAAGTCCCTGTACTCTACTAGAAATTATCTGAGACTTTCAGTGGCAGTCATGCCCCAGAGGTAGTGATTGACAGGTGTAAGGAGTTAAAAGTTGAAATGCATCTAGACATGGAAAGAGGAGGAGGAGAGAAACATAAAAACAAAGAAACAGAATTTTGGCAGAAAAGGACCAGCAGGCCCATCTACTCTGCCCCACTTTCCCTGCCTGCTTCTGCACCCAGGACTCTATTTAGCACAGGTGCCCCTCCCTCCTCCCATTCCACTGCCTATTATGCCCATGTGCCTATCCCATGCATGTTTGAAGATCCCCACTATCTTTGCCCTCACCACCTCTTCTGGCAGGCTGTTTCAAGTGTCCAACACCCTTTCTGCAAAGAAGTATTTCCTCACATCCCCTCTTAAAATAGGTCAGATCCAGGAAAGATAACTAAATGTACTTACTGTTTTTGTTTTTCTCTGATTGACATCTGTTTATTGATACTACATTGTTTGTATTTTCACTTGCAGAATTGTCTATATGTATCACTACTGTTACTGTAAACTCATGTACTATGTGCCATCTATATGGCCTGGGTCATGCCTGAAAATGATCCCTGCAATCTGTGAACTTACCTGGTTATCAAATAACAGGTTTAAACCCCACTAGGGTGAAATACTCATGGTGTAATCTCGGGAAAAGTGACTTAACATCTCTATGCTCCAATTCACCCAGCTGTGGAAATGGGCAGAAGCAGGACCCTACTGGAAATTACATGTTACATCTCAGCTGGGTTATCCTGGGTAAATAAATTGTAACAGCAACAACAAAAAAAAAACAGAGAGAGAAGTACCACTGCAAGCAGCAATTGCCTGTGATGCTGTCCAAGGAAAACACTGGTAGATGTTACTCCAATCATGATTAGTATCAACAGTTAAAAAATAAATATTATTGATCGTGGGTGTGTTATGTGATGCCCCATCCAATTATGGCTCTTCTTTAAGTTGCGAGTGAGATACTGTTATTTCCATAAGTGCATATCACCCACTGTGCCGAACTAATGGGCTACTCATAGCGCCGCTCGCACCACACAGTAAGGGACTGTTGTACAGCAAAAGGTAAATTAAAACAAAATTAGCACAGGATCTATAAGTTTATAGGGATGCTAGTAGGACCTCTTGTGGATGTGGGTGTTACCTCTTGTGTCCTTGGGGCACCAGAACTGCTTATCTTCAGTTTGTGGTTCTCTTGCCCTAGGAACACATGAGGAGACACACTTTTGTCTATGGGAGGCCCTCCTAGAGTCCCCGTAAAGTTATAGTATAAGCTTTCCTATGACCCAGTGGCAGCAGGTTGCACTGTCATGCAGGTGACCTACCATAGGCTTGGGAGCAAACTGTAGTTGCCATGTTGGGAGCCAGGCCAGACTACACTAACTGCCACATTGGGAGGTAGGCCAGACTGCAGCAGCTGCCACTCAGCAATGCACCATGGTAGGGAGGGAAAGTAATTGGCATCTGGTGCCACAGTACCTCTTATGGTGGGCCAGAGAGCTTAACTCCTCCCTTCACAGACATTGCTGCAGGACAGGAGGAAGAGCTTGATGTCGTTGTCCACTTGGAGATTAATTACCTGGTTAGGGATAGGGCTTGGGTAGTGCAGGGGAAATTTCAGGTGCTGGGAAGGGGTCTTAAACAGGTAGTGCACTCAGTGGCTGTCACTGAGGTGCTGCCTGTCTATAACAGGGAGAAGGAGAGGGAGAGGGATCTCTGCACCAAGATCTTCAACTCATGGTTGAAATAATGGTGCAGAGAAGAGGGGTTTGACTACATTGGGGACTGGGCATCCACCTGGAGAGAGATAAAGGCCTTTACAGGAATGATGGCCTGCATCCATCTTAGAGGGGAACCACAGTCCTCAGTGGACAGTTTAGATATTATTTTGATGAACATTTAAAGTAACTAAGGGGAGTGGTGAAGGAAATTGGGGAGGCAATAGCTGCCTCCTAAAGTGGGGAGAACCCAAGGGGAATTAAATCCCCCAGTGTGGAAATTAATAAAGGAAGCAGGATGGTAGAAATGAAGGGGGATGGGAACAGAAGCATGAAAAAGAGAGGGGGAAGGAGAGAGGCAAACAGGAAAAAAGGGGGGGTACTAAGCAGAGTGGTAACAAAATCTGGAAGGCCAGGTCTGCAAATGCTAGAAGTTTAAGAAATAAGATTTCAGACCTGGAGACCATAATGGCAGAGGCTGACCTAGATATTGTGGCCATTACCGAGTCATGCTGCACTGAAAACCATGACTGAGACAAGTCCATATCAGGCTGTACTCTGAAGGGTCAGGTTGCGAAGGAAAGGAGGGGGGTGTTGTGATTTATGTGAGGGAAGACATAAAAGCAAGGGAGGTACAGGGAAATATGTGGGGAGCAGAGGTACTGTGGGTCACTCTAGAGATGGGAAATGGAGTCTCTATTCACACTGGTGTGATCTACAGACCTCCAACACAAGGGAGGAGTTAGATGACATAGTAGTGGATGTCACTGGCAAGATGGAAAAAAAGAGGGAGATGCTGCTCCTGGAGGGCTTCAATCAACCAGATGTAGATTGGAACCTTTCAGCTGCAGCTTCACCTAAAAGTAGGGATATCTTGGACTCCTTGTGGGGGGCATTCCTCAGGTAACTAGGCAGTGAACCCACTCATGATGGGGTAATACTGGACCTGGTACTCACTAACCAGGTCAGTGTTTCAGATATCAGTGTAGGAGGCCACCTGGGGACCAGTGATCACCATACAGTGTGGTTCAATATAATGATGGCTGTGGAATTGAACCTCATAAGTGCAAGGGTTCTGGACTTCAGGAGGGAAGATTTTAAAAAGATGGGTGAATGCCTCAGGTATGATCTGGCGGGGGGATGACCTGAATGGGTGGAGGAACAGTGGAAAAAACTAGAAAGGGCCCTAGGAAAGACAACAAACTTCTGCATCAAGCTAGTGAGCAAAAACAAGAGGAAAGAGAGATGCTATGGTTCTCAAAAGAGGTGGCAGAAAGGTAAAGGCTAAAAGAATAACATTCAGAAGGTATAAGGAGACAGAGAGAGGAGAGTAGGGAAGTGTATAAGAGAAAACAGAGGAAAACAGAGTGAGCATCAAGGAACCTGAAGGCTCAAACAAGCAGTGATGAAGGGGGCAAGATATTTTTAAGGTATGTAAGCAAAAGGATGAAGACCGGGGTAGGATTGTAAAGTTGAAAAAGGAAGGAGGGACTGTGCAGAGGGGGAATAGGAAAAGGCAGACATCCTAAACTAATAATTTTGTTCAGTGTTCACAGAGGAAGAAGAAGGGGAGGGGCCACAAAAAAGCTACAGGAATATTGGAGGGAAGGAGGTGGATACTAGTCTATTTTTAAGGGAGAGTGTCTCAAGAGACTTGATAATCTGAAAGTGGACAAAGCAATGGGACCAGACGGGCTACATCCAAGGGTATTGAGGGAGCCTGGGGAGGTACTGGTTGCACTGCTGACAGTCCTATTTATCAGCTCTTTTGAAACAGGAGTGGTTCTTAAGGACTGGAGGAGGGCAGATGTAGTCCTACTTCACAAAAGTGGTAGACAAGAAGAGGCTGGAAATCACAGGTTAATCAGCCTGACATTGGTGGTGGGAAAGTAATGGAGTCACTGCTGCAGAAAAGAATTGTGGAATATATTGAATCCAATGGGTTACAAGACTGGAGGTAGCATGGATTCACCAGGGAAGGTAATGTCAAATGAACTGGATAGATTTCTTTGACTGGTTGACCAAGGAATTAGACCAGGGTGGGGTGGTGGATGTGGCCTACTTAGATATCAGTAAGGCTTTCAGCTCCATTCCACACAGGAGGCTATTAAGAAATCTGTGTAGCTCAAGAATGGATCCTAAGGTGGTAAACAGGTTAAGTAATTGGGTAAGGGATAAGCAGCAGAGATTGGTGGTAAATGGAGTTCTCTCTGAGGAAGGGAGGGTGACTAGTGGGGTACCTCAGGGATCAGTACTGGGACTGGTTCCCCTTAATGTCTTCATAGGTGACATTGCAGAGGAGCTGGAAGGAAAGCTCTGTCTCTTTGTGGATGAGACCAAAATCTGTAATAGAAGGACAGTCTGGGGGGGGGTGGAAATGATGATCAGAGACCTGAGATAACTCAAGGAGTAAGCAAGGGTATGGCAGCTGGGTTTCAATGTGAAAAAGTGCAAAGTAATGCACTGGGGCACAGAGACCCAGGGGCAGAGAACAAAATGGGAAGAGAGGTACTGACAATCACAAAGCAAGAAAAAGGCCGGGAGGTAATCATATTGGATGACCTAAAGGTGGCCAGATAGCATAACAAGGCAGTTAGGAGAGCTAGTGGGGTACTGGGGTGTGTAGGGAGGGGTACAACCAGCAGAAAGATGAAAGTGGTATTGCTTCTGTATAGATCGCTAGTAAGACCCCATACCTAGAGTCCTGTATCCAGTTCTGCAGACCACATCTTCAGAAGGACATAGATTGGAGATGGTCCAGAGGAGGCCAACTAAAATGGTGCAGAGGCTGCAGCAGGAGACCTACATTGAGAGAATTAAGAACCTAAATATGTACACCTTGGAAGACAGGAGTGAGAGGAGGGATATAATAGAGACTTTAAATAACTTAAAAGGCAAATAAGATACAGGTGGGAAGTATTTTTCAGCAAAAAAGTTGCTCAAGGACAAGGGGGCATGATGAGAAGCTGGAGTGGGGTAGATTTAGGAAAGATGTGCAGAAGTACTGCTTCACAGAATGAGTGGTGGATTCCTGGAACAGGCCTCCAGCAGAGGTTGTAGGGGGTACAACAGTGGTGAGGTTCAGAAATGCATAGGGTAAGCATAAGGGACTCTTAGGAAAATTGAAGGGGGGTAGGTGATTGGGCCTGAGACTGACTAGGATCTGTAGTGATACTATAGGCAGGGAAAAAGAGACAGAGAGATGGGCAAAGCAGTCCTTAGCTACCAGAAAATTCTATGTTTCTATGTTTACCCATTATCATCATTTTTTTCTTTAAAACAGAATTGCTACAGTTTGGGAAACTCTCTGGACTTAGTGAACTGGAATGAATCAAGGGCATTAATTCTAAACATGTTGCTGGTAGGATAGTAGATCTTAAAAAAGAAATAAAAGTATCCTGGCCAGAAGAGTATATGAAAAACCTAGGATTGAAAATTTCAAATGATTTATCTAAATTAGTCTCTAGTAATCTAGACTATAGATAATTTCTACTAGTGACTATAAAACCTTGCCTCAATGTTGACTTTTACCTAATTGTATAACCTCATTTTGCTCTGTCTGTATTTTGTCTTTACTCCAAATCAATTGTATTTTCCATTGTTCACCTCTGCCTATTGTAAATCTCCTGAGTTGCGCCTGAAAATAGTCATGCCTTGGCTAATGGCACCTACCTGGTAAACAAAAACTAAATAAATAAATAAATAAATCTAGAACCCTTGTTAATGGAAATAGAATAAGAATTACTGAAATGGGACAAACTGTTTCTATCCGTATGTGGCAAAGTTAATGCAATCAAAATGATTTCTGCTCCTAAAATATTCTATCTCTTAAATAATCTCCCTCTTCATATTAACAATGGTTGGTTTAAAAACTAGAAAAAATAATTAGGAATTTCTTATGGGCTAGGAACCCCCCTAGAATCAGTATTTCTACATTGAGATCCTCTTGGGAAAATGGAGGACTGGGACTCTGTTTTTGGAGAAAATATCAACAAACATTCTTAATAAAACAAGCTAAATTTTGGTTCTCCATAAACTCAAGCTACCTTACACCTCTATGGGTGACTTTAGAACAGAATCTTATATCCCCAAATAGATTTTCAGATTTTCCCTTCATCGAGCCACCCAACATTATTAAGTCCCACCTAGAGCGGGGTGAAAGCTGTGAATTCCGCTTTTGAAGAACTTTCATGAAATTATATAAATTTCACTAAATTTTCAGAACTTCCACCATTGGTGAAATCGGAATCTTCCGAATGTGTTTGGTGGATTTTCATGCTGTTCTGTGGAATTTTGGGGCTGAACTGCATAATACTACACATGAACTGCGGAATGACAGTTCTAAGGAATTTTATTCAAAAATGCATGGACTTATTCTGCAGTTCAGTGATCAGTTCTGCAGAATTTCTTTCTGCGGTATATCAATGGTAAATATGAATCCAGAGATTTAGGTAATAGTGTTTTGTCAGTTGTAATGTAATAAGACAAGGACTGTCTTACAATCTGTCACTGGCTCTTGTGTCTTTTTTCTACCATTCTTTTTTGATTTGGGTTTAAATTCAGAACAATGGAGATCTGGTCTCAGCCCCCGCCATGGCTGAGTTTCGGTGAATAGTATCTGGTATTACATCATAGAGGACATGACGTGATTGTTGTTTACTTTTTTCTCATTGTTTTAGTTTATTGATGCCTCTGTTAATTGGAAATGAGAGAGTATAGGCAGCCACCAGATAGAACCCCAAGCCGTGGTTGTGAAAAGGTATTGAACAATGTGTGTAAAGATTGTGCTAAGGCTCCCACAAACAAAAAAAACATAATTGATTTTGCAGGATAAAAATGTATTTATTAAAATACTTAGAAGATAAAAGCACCCATTAGGACAGGTGCCAAATGCCTTAAGAAAGAGCTGTATGTAGCTTGAAAACATGTGTTTCCTGTCCTAATGGGTGCTTTTATCTTCCAAGTATTTTAATAAATATGTTTTTATCCTGTAAAACCAAGTATGCTTTTTTGCCTGTGGGAGCCTTAGCATGGTCCTTATACACATTTTTTGATGTCTCTGTCAATGCACATTGACCAGCAGTGAGCACAAGCAGCAGCTGAACTGACAGCTGCAGCACAAGAGCAATGCACTCTGGAGTGACATTTCTCTGGTGATAACAACAGCAATGAACTGGCTCTTCATTTGAAAAATAATAATAGTTACTGAATGAAAAAAATAACTGATTCACTGCTGTAGCTCATCTGATTCTTTTTTTTATCTCAGTTATACACAGAAATCCACAACATTAGTCTTAATGTGTTTGACTCCTGTCAGTATCCTGCATGGTCATTTTATATTTAACTGACAAATGACTTGGTTTTCTGTGTATAATTGTGAGCTAATGAATGTAATGTAAAAACACTGTTGAATAATTGTGCTAAAAAAACATATTGGTCTGAATTATCTTTCACTGAGTGTACTGATTTTTACAACTGACAATACATGTAAGTGAGACATCATGAAGGTAGCAGTCTCACATATTAAAATGATTACCCACTTAAATATTTAGCAAGTGCCTGGTTTCTTCAACATAAAACACAAATCCCATGAATAGCATTGTGAATGAGTATGATGTCATGTCTGAATGATAACTCTGATGTTACACTAACCCCACCCACAACCAAATCACACACTCATATGCACATCCCATATCATATTGATAGTGTCAAAAGGGCAGTTAGACACATTTAAAGATAACCACAGCTCATAGTCTCTGCTACACTGAGAGGCTAATAACTTATTGATAATTTATATACCTTATGCCTTTGCAATTGTTTGCTAGTAATTTTTATTCTGGTCATTTAAATTTCTCTTATTTACTTATTAATTGTTGGCTCTGGTACCATTTGGTGAGACCAACTAGGTATATTTTTGTTCTAATCGCACTAATTTATTCTAGTGCTCATGCAAGCCGATGGTGTTTGAAGACCTTCCTGAATTGAAGAGTGAGTGCAGTACCTACTTGGAAGGACTGCAGAACCTGGGAATTATGGAGGAAAGTAAAATATTTTTATGTTATTCCTAAAAAAGATGACAATAATGAGTTTTATTACAGAAGATTGAACTAGATTATCAAATTAAGCCATCTATAGTATTCTTTTAAAACCTAAATACATCTGGATATAATTTGGAACTATAATCAAGTTTAAAAGGGTTCTGTTGAGAGATAAGGCCTCTGAAGAAGTGAAGAAATAGAACACAAACTGTTGGCAACTACAAGCTTATACTTATTTGTTGTAGGGCATTACTCCCTGAACCCTTCCCTGAATTCTGCCTGGGCTTTTGTTTGGACTTACTTGGATAATTTGAGATTTTATTAGAATTTCATTCATATTTGTGTGCAATAATTATTAATCTATGCTGTGCAGCTTATTTTAGGATGCATACTAGAAGTGGTAAAAAGTTACTATCTAAAGAAAACCTAAAGAAAAATGAAAGTATTTATGTATTTAGTATATATTTCTTAACCACTTCAGCCCCTATTGAAACAAAAAATATTATGTATGCAGATAAACTGAAGATGAACCAAAATACTACAATACAAAAACAAGCTAAATATTTTACATAATGATCCCATAAATAAGATAATTGTAGGAGAGGACTCAGAAGAATTATATACAAAAAAGATAAGTGGAGATCAGATAGTGCAGGTGGAGCAGGTTGAGCAAAGTATCAGTTTAATACATAGTGATTCAGATAAGAAACCTGATACAGGAGTTACTGAAAATCAGTCTGCTTCCATAAATAAACCAGGCAAGAAAAAGAAAGCTAAGAAAACATGAAAAGAAGTAGCAAAAATAGACCTCAAAAGATATAATGGAATTTTTTGTAACATCCAAAGGGATGCAAGGTTTGAACAGGGTAGAGTCATTATCTCTTAGAACAATAAATAAGCTAGATAAATCAGATAAGTGAGATAATAATATTATATAATCTGACTCACCTTAACTCAGGACAGTCACAGCAAAGTTTAGAACAAGAATTTAAAAAACATCAGAGCCTTACAAAGAACATAAAACAAAATTAATTTTTTAGCCCATTAGAAATCTTTTCCAACCTGAGTTCTGATATAAACCCCTGACTAGATTTAAATCAAATTCAGCACAACCTTTCTATATTGGCAGGGTCCCCAAATACAGTGTTCCAAAAATGAAATAAACAGATTGAACAAATAGAACACAAATCTGATTTGCTTTCACAATGTCCAAACACACTCTCACAATATACAATTAAAGGTCTGGCACACCCAATAATGGCCAATGCAGTACCACTAGAAGCTTTAAATGATATCTGAAATAAACTGGACAGTTTCACTACCAGCTGGCAAATGCAAATAGAAAACATACATACAAGAATTGAGAGTATCAAACAACAATTGGACTCCCAAAAATTATAATGTTCCACTATTATTATCTTAGATTCCCCCAGAGAGAGGAAGGGATACCATTTAACAAGAAAAAGGGCAAAAGTAGAATAATAAAAGAAAAAGATGTGAGAGTCAAAGGAAAAAACTATTCTGGAAACTAGGTTGAGAGTACATCAGGAAGCCACAGTAGCACCTGAACCTCAGGCTTTACTAGAGAAAAAACAGTTACCAAATGCTAAGGAAGGAAGAGTAGGGATTAAGGAGGGAGCTGATGATTTTAAAGATGCCAAGACAGATCCTGGCATTAGTCTGCCAGAAGAGTTAAAGATAGAAGAATTAAATCTACAAGGTAGTGAGACTGTCCTGAGGTTTGAAGGAATATTTCATAAATCACATGAAACAAGAGATACATTAAGTGAATTATTGGAATACCTATTTTCTGCAGAGTTAGGAATGTTGGATGTAAAAGACAACATTCTAATGTGTCACAGAGACATAAATGAGGACAGTAAACCAGTATATGTTATGGTAAAAGAAATGGAATTTTCCAAAAAAGTAGTTTGGTCTCAACAACGAAGATTAAGTTACCTTAGTTTGGAAGTTAATTCTCCAATCACATGGCAGATGACAGCCAAATAAATACCAGTGAGAGAAAAGAGCCCTGGGGTTATAAATCACTCTGTTTTTACAGAGAAAATGACTACATTAAAATGGAATTTTTAGACGAGTTTTTACCAATGAAATAAAAGATAAGAAAAGCTTATCAGTTTTTGGAATAGACAAAATGCAGGGCAAAACTAAAGAAATGCAGTCTGTCTTTTTTGGAAACTTTATTTTCATGTGTTTTGGATGAAAATGTTACCACAGAATGGTTTAAGAAGGTTAAGAGACATTTCTCTGGGATGATGTGAGTCAGATAAACATCATTTGTGCAACAGAAAGTTGTTACCAGAAGTTACTAAATGGGGCATAAAGGTTTGATAGGACCAGAATATTAACAGCTGACCTGTGTAACATTCAGCAGGCTACAGAAATTTTTTATTCAGAATACAAATGAATGACTAGAAATATTAAATACAGACTTAACTTGGGATAATGCTATAATATCCCAAGGGGAGACACATGCAAATTGTCTTATTTGGAACATTTCAGGAGTTATGAATAAATTAGCAGATCCAGAATGGAAACATTAATAGAAAGATTTGAAATACTTATGTTCCAAGAAACTTGGTCAACTGGTTTAGTTTCTGTTATTGAGTGCCAGGCATATAATTCACCAGCTCTGAAGCCACAGAAATTTGGCAGACCTATGGGTGATCTTTGTATGTATTTGAAAATTATGGAGAATCTAAAACTTATCAGTAAACCCACCATAGAATCTAATTATATTAGTCTTATGGTTAACTGGAACCACAGGACATTCATTTTAATAAATGTATATATTCCACCTATGAAAAATGAGTCTGTTATGCAAAATATTTGGAGTAATCTTTCCTTCAGAATTAATGCTGCTTTTAAAAAATTCCCAGAGGAGGTTTTGTTAATAGCTGGTGACTTCAATGCCAGAATAGCAGAATGTGATAATGTTGCAATATTTTCGTTCCAAATGGACTTGGATGGATGTAGAACAAAAAGAAGCCAAGCAAAGAATAGAAATAGGCAGGGAAAGGAACTTCCAAAATTATTGGATGATAATGTATTGCTAATTTTAAATGGGAGAATTGAAAGGGATCTATGGGGAAATATAACATATTGTTCAGCAAATGGACAAATCATGCTAGATTATGTAATTTGTAACCACAATAATTTTAATATATTTAAAAATCTATATACAAAAATGAGACCAGAGAGTGACCACACCCCCTTGCAATTAGAGATAAGAGCTGGAAAGACTAATAATATAAAAACCTTAGATAATCCACTAGCTACCATGAATAGTAGGGGGAACAATTGTAAGTAAGATAAAGATTAATGGAAGCTCAAAAAAAATATTATTTATAACTGGTGCTTAAATCCCTATGAACAGGAACCTCTCTCAAACACCTCAATAGAAAGTTTTACACAACACCTAGAGGAGCTATACATGGAACTCAAAAAACAAATTTATATAGATAACAATCTAAAGGAAGTACATCTGGAAAAATTGTAGTTTGATAAAGACTGGACGAGCCCCCCCCCCAAAGAACTAAATAAAATAATTAAATGGACAAAAAGGAATACAACATGTAAAAACTTTATAAACTTGAATAAAGTGAGGAAAAGTTATGTTAAATATTTGGAAGAAAAGAAAAAAATCATTTCAATATAAGAAATGAGAACTGATGTATCAAATCATACAGGAAAATGATAAATTCTGAACCTATGTAGCAAAAGGGGTTACAGAATACCAACCAACCTTGGCCATGAATGTCCCAAAGGAAACTTGGGTGACACATTTTTCCTCTGTCTTCTCAAGATCTGACCTATTATCTCTGGATGATTTACTAGATAAAATTATTAATAACAATGAGTATACCCCCTTAACATTTACAGAAGAAGAGATAGAGTCGGCAATTGATATGCTGAAAACCAAAAAAGCCCCAAGGACTGGACTACATTCCTCATGGAGGTATATAAACAATATAAAGATTTTTGGGTTTCCCTTCTTACACTGTTTTTTAATCTGTGTCTGCAACAGAAATACTTACCGCCCTCTTGATCTCAAAATATTATTGTTCCTATTCATAAGAAAGGTTCCTATACTCCACCTCTAACTACAGACCTATAAGCTTACAAGATATTAAAAGATCTTTGCCAGAATTTTACTTAATAAGTTAACCAAATGGTTAGGTGATTAACAAATATTATCTTATATGCAAGCAGGTTTTAGAAGTGTTTTTCTACCACAGATAACATTTTTTGCCTAGCACATATAATAGAGAAATATGTAAATTACCACCAAATGAAATTATACACACGTTATATTGATTTTAAAGAAACCTTTTATTTAATTAATAGAAATATACTCTGGGAAATTCTACATGAAAAAGGAATAAGTAATTCCCTATTGGCTCCTATATTTTTATTATATTACAATACGTCCACTAGAGTCAGATATGATAATATTGGAAATTTAACAACTAGTATTAAAACATTTCAAGGAGTCAAGCAAGGTTGTCTGCTGGCACCTTCTTTATTTAATATATATGTAAATTCCTTACTTGAATTCGAGAGCCTGGAACAATTTGACTCCCCAAAAATCAACAGCAGTTATTTACAGTACGTGCACTTGCTTATGCAGATAACATAGTACTCTTTTCTTTATCGTGGAAAGGTCTCCAAAGAAAACTGGACACTTTTTACACCAGATGTGTTCATTTGGAGCTAGAGATCAATTTGAACAAGATGAAAGTTATGATTGTTGGGCAAAGACAAAATAAAAAAAAACTGCAAAACTATAAAATCAAACTTGGGAACAAAAGTGTAGAAATCACAAGGGAGTATCGTTACCTAGGTATTGAATTTAATTTGAGTACAAGATGGTCCCACCATTTGAAAGATCAAAATATTAAAGCTAAGTTGGCAGCTAAATCTTTATTCATATTCACTTGTCATTTTGGCAGAAATACAATGACTCCAGCTTTAAAGGCTGGGGAGACAAAGTTATACCCTATTTTACTGTATGGATCTGAGGTCTGGGGACACTATCAAATAGAACTTTTAGAAAGGATACCTTCATTTATTACAAAGCTTTACTTGGGGTTCCTAGTTCTACAGTGAATGTTATGGCTAGAGCTGAGCTGGGGCAAATTAAATTGGATGTAATCAAAGAACTAAGAGTAGCCCCATGTTGCTAAAATTAACCACTCAATGTTCTTCCTAAACAATGTTTGATAGAGAAAATGAAATGGGAAACCCTTGATTTTTGTTCCAAATGGTTGAAAATCTTAAAGGAAATAGCAAAAATTAATATGCAACATCTTTGGGTGGATTATTTGAGGAATATAACTATTTTGACAGAATTCGGGCAAAGAATAAAAAATAAACTTTTCTTGTGGGCCAGAGAAACAGACATGATAAAGGTAAGAGAGCTTAAACACTCTCATTGACTCAAGAAAAATCAAATCTGGGATTGTTTGGAAGAATATTTAATAATTCATTCTAAACCTGAACATAGGAAGCTCATTACATGTGTTAGATTTAGTTTGATTGTATCTAAGTACATATAATATGATAGAAGAACTGATAAACAAATAAACAATATGTGCCCCTGTAATTTGGGCTTTCAAGATACTATTCAGCACATAATCACCCTCTGTCCATTATACTTGAAAGCTAGATCTGAACATCCCAAAACAATTTTGTCAACTTATGCACAAGTGAATTATGATCCAGTATTTAGTTGTCTTCACCCAAGTTGCTTGGAAGACTGAGAGATAATAGCAACATTTTTAACATCCGTTGTTAAAAAGAAGAAAAATATGGCTGATAAAGAAAATAAAAAAAAGGATTAAGGGGGCTTAACAAATTCATTATACTTCATAATAACTGTATTTATAAAAACTGAAATGGTTTTATTTATTGTATTGTGATTCAAGGTGTCTTGCTAGCTTTATTTATGCTGGACTGTGAATCAATTGTAAGCTGTTTTTATATTGTAATTTTTCATTTTACCTTTTTGTAATGATCGTAATTATCTAAACACTGATGTGAGAAGGTTGAACAATAAAATCTGAAACTTGAATCTATAAATATAACAAAAAATTAATCTGCCACTTGATCCTGAACTCTGGAGCTTAAGCAACTATCCTGAGGTTCCACAAGCTAATAGCCACCTGAATTCTAGTGTAACCCCCCCTCCAATTTGGGATTTACCTTAATGTCTTCTGGGGCTTCTTAAATGCCCACTGTCAGGCTGGTGTCCTGTCTCAGAGTAATTCTGTTTATTTGCGTGAGAGTGCCATGTTGACCCTCCATGCCTGTCCCTTTAAGATACTTGCTAATCTGTGTTAAGTGAATGGTCTGAGCGGGGTTCAAGCGATTTAGGGTTTGTGATTGGCCAGACAGTGCTCTGTTTTTCTCCACTCTTCGGTCAATATTTGTGCAGAGGGAGCATATGTGGAAACTGTGCTTATTTACTGTTTTTGTACTGTTATATTTGATGGGAAGGTGTTTGTTTAACCTGCTTTCTTTGCATCTTGTTTATCTGACTGGAACCCACCATGTTAGGTCTGGAACTTCCAGTAATTGGATCAATAGAACCTGGGGACCTAAAATGGATGCAAACCCCAGTGTTTCATGGGAAGGAAAATCTGTAGTTTCGTAGTTTTTAGATTGGTGCTAAATTAACCTAGAGAGGGAGCCCTAACTGTGACTGACAGCTCCCTCAGCCAACCTGCATGCTGGACTGACAAGGGAAATTCCCAGTGTGCCTGGAGACAGTGGATCAGTTAGAGTTGGAGGTTGAAGTGTGAACAGCTGGAGCTTTTAAGCAGCTGCCTCCTGAAGAAGTGTAGGGGAATCGTCGGGAATAGACCCAACTTGCCTCCCTGCCATGTTCTCCTGTCTTGAGACTGCCTATCACAGAGGTCAGAACTTTCCAATTAAAGTGGAACCACGGCAGAAGAAAGAAAGAAGTGTTACCAGTGCTACTTGAGATTTGGACCGAAGACTTGCTCCTGTGAAGCGATCGGCCCAGCTTGTGTGCAAGACATGCTTAGATAGAAAGGTTTGCTCAGTAAAGCTGCTGAATTGCAACCGGACTGTATTCAAACTGTTCAGAGAAATAGCTACCTATTCTGAATGTGCTGAATGTGTTATGTGGGTTGAGACCTGCTTGCCCATAGCCAAACCTGTTACATCAGCTGGTGGCTTCACCAGCAGAAGATTATGAACTTTGCCAGTCTATTTATCCTACCTGGGCCTTGCCCATCCAGCCCAGACCAAAATTCCTGTACCAGACAGTGTTTTGGTGAGAGACTGGCTTCAAGGATCTAGCCCCTGTGCAACAACAACTCGCAGGTTGTGGCCACCTGAAGGAAGGGACGTGAAGAAGAGGTGCGTCATGTCGGCCCTGTTTCCCCATGCTCATCGGTAACTACTATGAGGTATCCATCTCGCCTGCATTCCAGCAGAAATGTGATAGCGTGAGTGCAAATCAGGGTAACTCCCTGCAACAAATATTTAGATCAGTTGTGGCACCATCTAATTACTTCTGTTTTCTGGGTTTTGCAAGAGATTGAGCCATCCGGCTCAGATTACAAATAATCATCTGGTTATTGTGCATGTTAACTGCCTTTTCTTTCCATCAAGGGCCCCAACATAAGCTGTAATGCCGGCCACCCACGGGCAACACCTCTGGCTAGCCAGACTTTCCATCTTGGGTACCCAGTGTTGTGTGACTGTCCATTTAGGACTAATAGTGCATGCCAAAACTGACCCAAATCAGATTACTATTCATTTGACTAAATCCATGCCCCTTCTTTGTTCACTACCCCTAAATAAACCTGATTGTCTTTTTTCATGTTTAACCTGGCTAATGTGCATATTATTAGTTGGGTTACAGTGTTGAAAATGTGCAGCTGTATTGCTAACCTTATTTTACAGGGGGTCTCCAGGGAAGTTGCTGCAAGTCCAACTCTAGTGGTAAGTGTGAAGGGTGTGTGTGCATATTATTACTGTTGTATACCAACTGTAAAGTTATTTATGTCAGGTACCGAGCCACTAGGAGGGTTGGTGGGTGGTTATAGCATCCCAGAGGGCTATAGCAGAACAGGTAAACATCCCCAATATCATTACTGTGGGTGGAGGCACCTTATTACCAAATCCAGGCCCCTCAACCTGTGTCCAGACATACAGGCAGGGGCAGCAGCCCTTGGAATAGCAACACCTAGGGGTTGCACTGGCTACAGCTAGCAGCTCTGAGTCTCAAAAAAGTAATTTTAAGGAATTGGAAATCTGAAGTTTTTAGGAAAATACTGCAACCCTTTTTAAATTACATTGCTAAAGACCAAGGGTCAGATTCTCAAAACTTTGCCCCAGTGCAAACTCAGTTTGCACTGTGCAAACTGGGTTTTGTGCCATAGTGGCAGTCACGAAGCCCAGTTTGCACCTGCAAACTGGGTTTGTGCTGGGCAAAGTTGTGAGGGGAACTGCAATGCAAATGAGGGAGAGGGGACCGGCATATCCCCACAATCCTATTCACAAAGATTTGTCCCCATGCAAGGGCCTTTGTGAAGGCCCTTGTGTGGAGAAAATACCACTGACTGAGATCTGATGGTATTCCGACAACCCTAGTGGTTGGTGGAGGTACTGCAGCCCCACCCTCCCTGTCCCCTGATCACTGTCCTGTAAATTAATTTAATATTCCCGGTAATCTAGTGTCCCTTTCTCCTCCTTGATGCCGATCACTGGTCCTGTGCGTAAAAGACACTCTATTAGTCTTGTGTCCCTCCCCTCCCGATTGCTGGTCACATGAATGTAAAAACACACCCTGGTAGTCTAGTGTCCTCACTAATCCCCAATCACTAGTCCACATTGGAAAATACAGAAATCCCCGGTAGTCCTGTGGCCCCTCCCCATGCTCCGATTGCCGTCCCATAGTAGAAAAATATAATCCTTGGTAGACTAGTGGTCCCTCCCCATCCCCAAACCCCATCCCATGAAATCATGAAATATGCAAAATCCTATCCCTGGTGGTTTAGTGAACCCCCCACCCTGTCAGATAATGTCCTCCCACCTCACTCCAACCCAGCCCGTCCCCCAGCCGGTGACCAGAACAGCCTTGCTCTCACCACCATGGCTGGCCAATGAATGAGCTCTCAATGAGTGCATACTGTATACACTACAGCTCATTGAGAGCTCAGTCAGTGGTCAGTCATGGTGGTGAGAGGAGGGCTATGCTGGTCGCTGGCTGGAGATCAGGTTGGGGGACACTGTCTGACTGGGTGGGGGTCCACTAGCCCATCAGGGTTATGGTTTTGCATATTTCATGGGATGGGGTTCGGTAACAGGGAGGGACCACTAGACTACCAGGGATTATATTTTTCTACTACAGGATGGTGATCAGAGCACAGGGAGGGGCCACTGGACTACCAGGGGTTTCTGTATTTTCCAATGGGTACTGGTGATCAGGAATCCGGGAGGGGGAAGGACACTAGATTACCAGGGTGTTTTTTTTTTTACATTCATGGGACTGGCGATCAGGGAGGGTGGAGGACACCACTAGACTACCAGGGAATATAAAATTCATTTATGGGATGGTGATTACAGGATGGGGAGGGGGAGGTCACCACTAGACTACCAGGCAATATTACATTCATGTATGAGACAGTCATCAGAGAATAAGAGAGTGGGGTGGGACATTAGACCACCAGGGATACATGTATCAGTTGGTGATCGGCATGGAGGGGCCACACTATACTCACCCCAGGCCATACAAATAGGCCCATAATGGGCATCCAAATGGTTACCTAGCGCCTTGCATGCCCAATGGGCTCATTTGCATGGTGGTCTTTGTGAATGACAAATTTCGGCACCCGTGCTATTCCTTGTGGGGACATTTCAAGGCCTGCAGGTCAGGGCAGCGCTACTGGGATTAGAAGTAACAGCATGGGTGTTACTGCTGCCTCTACCTAGCCCTGTTCACAGTCGAATAGCACTCTATGCTATCCATCTGTGAATAGCATTTTTAAGCACCTGTGCAACCGAAAGGCTCAACTCAAAACATTTGTGTTGTGCTTTTTGGTTTTTCATGAATTCTGCCCCAAGGATGTTATTGTTAAATGAACAGTGTTCTCTTAACCTAATTTATAACATGTTTTTGACCTTGAAAAAATAATTTGCATACTATATTAACGTCTTGATTCATTTTAGAAATGTAATGCATTATTTATAAATCAATACCCATTAATGTTCTACAATAATAAAGTTAATTTATTTTTGTATTTGTTAACCAGGTAAGTCACTGATCTAAAGGAACATTTTCAGATATGACCTGAGCAATCTAGATGGCACAGAGTACAGAGACATGATCATCATGACATGACAATAGCCGTATTCACAGAGATTACAGAGAAGTGTTTGTGACAAGTACAGCCTTTTTACATTTAAGCCCCACAAAATGGGGTAACAACTACAATATAAAGCCTAACAGAACCAGATAAAGCAAGTAACATATCAAGTGAAAGTGTTTATACAAGACACAGAGCTGTCATTATTAGTAGTTAACAATTACAGGTTGTATTGGATGTTAGAACATTCTTGAAGTGCTATTTAAAGGTTTGTGGGGATCCCAAGGTGTGGAGTTCTACAGAGAGAGAGAGAGAGAGTCCCAGAACTTTGGGCCTGCCTAGGAAAAAGCCCTTTGTTACTCATGATTGTAGATAGCCTGGGGCGCTCAAGGATTAGACTAGTGGAGGATCTCAGTTGGCAACAAAACTTATTTGATGGCAAGCATACCCATGAGTGGTGATCTAGTCCTATCGTGTAGCGTTTTAAAAATGAAAGTACCAAACAAAAGGTCCCTGGTGATGGCCACCCTATCAATTGATATAGAGTACAGTGGTGGGTGCATTAAGAGGCAAGAGTAGTGAACATACATATGCTGTTGTACTCTGTGTTTAGGCTATTAAGTAGTTTGGGTGAAATAAGATGTAAGATGGGACAGCAATGCTCTAGGATTCGAAGAAGAGTGCTCTGCCCTATTGCCAGCCTGCTTCAGGTGTCAACAGGTGTTTCAGCCTATAGCACACATCCAACCACTGGTTCACCCAGTTGCCAACTTAGTCTATGTGCAAGGTGAAGCTAAGGGAGGGGTCGAGAGTTACCCCCAGATATCTGAACTTGTCAACCTGTTCCAGAGTAGATCTATCTAAGGTTTGAATATTGAGTGAGAGCTAGGGATTAGCTGAGCACCTTGTAAGCTTATGTTTGGAGCCAAACAACATTACTTTTGTTTTCTTCATGTTGACAACTAACCTGTGTTGAACAAACCAGTGTTCAACAGCAGTGAACTCCATGGAGAGTGTCTGAGATAGTTTGGCAGCTGACCTGTCACTGGTGAATAAGATGAGGTCATCTGCATACATGATCCTGCTGTTTGAAGTAGTTTCCAAAAGTGGAGGGTTGAGAAAGATTGAATACATAAAGGGTCCAAGGATTGATCCTTGGGCCCCCCCTCAGCACTTGAAGTGGGCTAGATAGGCTTCCACCAATACAGACTATCTGTGTCCTGTTTGAAAGATAATTTCCAACCCAACAAGAGGTGTGGAAAGAGAACCCCAAGTCAGACACTTTATTTAGTAGTATGCCATGATCAATCATGTTGAACGCCAGTGAAAGTCTCATTATCTGCCTACCTGAGGACAGAGTCTGAGAACTAAGCCAGGGCTGTGGTGGTACTATGTCCCTTTCTGAAATCATGCTGGTCGGGGGATATTTTACTATGGGATGTGAGGTGGTCAGATATTTGTCGAAAGACTACATTCTCCCTTACTTTGCTCATATGCGATAAGATGGAGACAGGCCTATAGTTCTCTGGGAGGTTAGAGTCACCCGACTTGAAGATAGGGACCACTCTTGCCTCTTTCCAAAGAGCAGGAATGGTGGAAGTAGTCAGCGATGAGTTGATAATGTAAGCAAAGGGTTTGGCTATGAACTCCGAAGTTAATTTCAGAAACTAGGGGCATATTGAAACATAGAAACATAGAATTTGACGGCAGATAAGGACCGCTTGGCCCACCCAGTCTGCCCATTTCCCTACCTACTGGATAAGCTGCAGATCCTAGTTAACCAGCAGCCTACTTCTTCCTACCCCCACCCCCCAGAACTGCCTTATGACTATCCCATGCATGCTTGAATTCCACCACTGATTTTGACTCCACAACCTCCTCCGGAAGGCCATTCCATGCATCCACAACCCTCTCTGTGAAAAAATACTTCCTTAAATTACCTCTGAGCCACCCCCTCATCTTCAAATTGTGCCTTTTGTTCTTGCACACCTCTTTTTGAAAGATGCTACCCTCTTGGACTTTGTTGATTCCCTTGAGGTACTTAAGTTTCTATCATGTCCCCTTCTCCTCCTTTTCCTCAAGGCTATACATATTAAGCTCCTTAAGTCTCTCTTCATATGTCTTCCGGTGCAGACCCTGCACCATTTTAGTTGCCCTCCTCTGGACAGCTTCCATCCTGTCTATGTCTTTGCGGAGATTGGGTCTCCAGAACTGCACACAGTACTCCAGATGGGGTCTCACCAACTGTCTGTACAGAGGGATAATAACTTCCTGTTTTCTACTGGTGATGCCTCTCCCTATGCATCCCAGTATCCCCCCAGCCCTCCTTGCTGCCCTCTCACATTGCTTGCCCATCTTTAGGTCATCTGATATGACTGCCCCCAGGTCCCTCTCCATTTTTGTTGTTGTTAGTATCCTCACCCCATTGTGTACTCTTCCCTCGGTTTTGTTTCCCAGGTGCATTACCTTGCACTTCTTAGCATTGAATCTAAGCTGCCATACATTTGACCATTCCTCTAACCTTGCCAAGTCCCTTCTCATCCTTTCCACCCCACCCTGTGCATCAACTCTGTTGCAGATCTTAGTGTCATCTGCAAAGAGACATACTTTCCTTCAGTCCTTCTGCAATGTAACATAAAGACATTGAAGAGGACCGGTCCTAATACTGAACCTCTCATGGTACCCAATTAGTAACCCTCCTTTCTTCTGAGTGGACTCCATTTACTATTACTCTGTGTCCTATTCTCCAGCCAATTCTTTACCCAGGCTGTCATCTTGGGACCCACTCCCAGGCTGGCTAACTTGTATATTAATCTTTTGTGTGGGACTGTGTCAAATGCCTTGCTAAAGTCTAGGTAGGCCATGCTCACAGCCCCTCCCTGATCTACTACTTTGGTCACCCAGTCAAAGAAATCTATCAGATTCGTCTGGCATGACCTTCCCCCTGTGAATCCATGCTGCCTTGGGTCCTGTGCCCCTCTGGCCTCTAGATACTCGACAATTCTTTCCTTTAGAAGTGATTCCATCATTTTCCCTATCACTGAGGTTAAACTAACAGGTCTATAGTTTCCTACTTCTGCCTTGCTCCCACTTTTGTGAAGGGAATCACATCTGCCCTCCTCCAGTCCTCGGTACCACCCCATCCTCCCATGATTTGTTAAAGGGTAGTCAGTGGTGTCACTAGTTCTACCCTTAGTTCTTTTAAATTCTGGGATGAATCCCATCAGGCCCCATTGCTTTGTCCACCTTCAGTTTTAAGAGTTCTTTCAGAACCCTTTCTTCTGTAAATGGGCGGTATCAACTTCTGTATCCAGCGTGTTACTGTTTGTTTTATGTACCTCCCTCTTCCTTTGTAAATACTGTGCAAAATATTTGTTTAGTATCTCTGCCTTTCACAGTCTCCCTCTGCCCACCCTCCCTCCCTTTATTAAGCCTCACTATCCCTCCTTGGTCTTCCTTCACTCCCTGATGTACCTATATAAGTTTTATCCCCTTCTTAACTGGGTTGGCTATCTTTTCCTCGGTTTGGGCTTTGCTGTTCTGACTGCCTTCCCAGCCTCCTTTTTGCTTTAACTGATACAGTTCTCGGTCCTGCTCCTTCTTCGATTCCTTTTACTTCCTGAATGCTTTCTTTTTCTCTTGAACCTTCACTGCCACTTCCTTTGAGAACCATAGTGGCTTCTTACATCGTCTTGTTTTGTTTATTTGCTTCACACAAAGGCTCGTTACCTCTGTGATGGCAGTTTTTATTATTCCCCATTGTTCTTCCACCCCTCCTTCCTGCCCATTTGCTAGTGCATTCCATCGCTCCCCTTGATGCCAGAGTTTGGAAGGGCCCTCAATAGTTGAAGAACCTTGGTGTGTGACGTGATCTTAAACTGAAATGAAGTACAATCATTGTGCTCCCTATCCTGGCCTAGAGATTGAGTGCCCTTAGCTATTGGGGGGAGTTGGGACAGGTATTGTTCAAGGTCAGTAAATCTGTTATTAAAGATGCCAGCTACTCCTGACAGATCAGTTAAAAGACTGGAATCAGTGACTAAGTTGATACTGTTTGTGATGGGAACCTGTTTCATAACTGAGTTTACGGAACACCAGAAACTGTGGGGGTTCCCAAAGTTCTGTGCCTATTGTGCCCTAAAGAAGGGTACCTTAAGGAGCTTCGTCTTACTTTTGCACTGATTTCTAAGTTTCCTGTATATGTTACAATTCTCACTAGTGGGAACAACTTTGAAAGTAGCCCAGGACCTGTCCTGTGTCTTTTTCATTAGGGCTACCAAATCCCTAATGAGCCACCTAGTGTTGCTCCCCCCCTTATGCACCACTTTGTGAGAGGGAAGTGCTTCTTCTGTATTGATGAGAGGGCTGCTAAAAGGGACCCCAAGGCAGCATCAACCTGTTTGTGGGAATATAGTGTGGACCAGATAATTCCTATCATAGTAGCTCTAAGAGCAGGTAATTCTACTTTAGCAAAGTTTATGAAAGAGATGAGCTTAGTGGGTGGGCAAGCCCATTGACAGGATCAGTTGCAATATATGGGAGAATGATCACTTATCGAATCTGATAGGACCCCCGCTGCAATGGTCCTATCGTCTCTGCTGGCCATAATCCAATCTAATAGTGAGTGGTTCTGAGATTTGGAGTTCAAACTTGTGGGGGAGTGAATGATCTGGGTGAGGCTGATCTGTTTGTGGAGCTCAACATACTACTGTTCTTTGTCACTCAACCAGTTTAGGTTGAGATCACCTACTAGAATTGTGTCCCTATTTGGGAAGAGGCCACCAACCACATTAATAAATTTTTTAGGCCACTTATCCCACTTGTTGGGGGAATATAGGCACAGCCCACATAGATTTTATGGGCAGATCCTATAATCAGCTCCACGATGAGCCATTCTGAAGTAGTGTCTTGTGAACCACTGGCCAAAATGACTGCACCATTGAGACGGTCTTTTAGGCAGAAGAGTACTCCTCCCCCTTTCTTTCTATATATCGGTCTCATTTATCGTAGTGTTAGTTATATCATTGTTATTGCTTTTTTAATTCCATTCTTTTGAATTTTTAAATAAAAATAATGTAAAAAAAGGCAAGGCCAAAGAGGCTGTGAAACATCTATTCTGCAGGTCATGTGTCAAGGTGTCAGAATATTCGGGAGTCTTGTATTACTGCATTATATGAGGATGGAAGTTTTACTCTGCCAGGTTTGGAACCACCTGATCTGCTTTTTCCAAAGATTAACAAGGTGGAGCACATCATTCAGTGGAATGGTGAGGCAGAATCAAAGTTTGAATGACTCTATTTGAAGCAGACAGGAAAGGTAAAATTGGATTAAGCAAATGTGTAGTAAATGGCAGTTTATAGTCAGTGCCAGTACATGTCATTACATCAGAATTTCCATTTGTCATCTTCTAAAAAAAATCACAATTGCACTTTACACTGGCTGTTCAAAGCTGGCTATTTCTGTAATCCCTTTCAGCCAGTGTCCTTTTTCAGGCAAAAAGGAAGTGCAACTTGTTTCAGACTAATGATGTTTCAGCATGTAGGCCTGCAGGTGTCTCAAACCCTTCCCCTACCATTCTCTCATTGGTTAAAATTTAAGATAGTTTGGTGAGGGAACTTTCACCTCTAGATCTGTAGGGTATGCCCCCTGAACAGTGACATTTCTACAGTGTCATGCATCGATATCGACAACAGTGTCATGTTGCCATAGAGGTGCCACTGGGACCGGGCAACCCTTTCACTTGACCTGCACCCCCTCCCCGAACTAACTCCGACCTAGAGTTAGAATCCTAAAGTATGGGGGGTGTGGGGGCAGAGCCCCTCTCGCTGGGGGTTCAGAGAGCAAAGCCCCCCCCGAAGAAAACTGCAAATCACTGTCGACATGGAGCCTGGCGCTGTGATGCCGGCTGACGTTTTTCTTGTCAAACAGGCATCGTAGAGCTGATTTGTAGATGGGAAGATACTTTCATCCCTAGGTGTAGTAGACCTCTTCTGCAGTAGTCAGTGAAGAAAGTTGACAGAGGTGCACTGACTATAGTATAATTCTGTAAGAGAAGGGGGTACCTAATTTCTTGTGAGTTTCTGCCCAGTTTAATTCCTGCACACATATGCTGTTTAGACACCTCAGAGTCATGTTATTAGCTGTCGCTGATGAGCTATTTACTGACTAAGTAGCTGATGATGGTTCACTCCCTTGGGCCTCAACTGAGATGATATGGCTAGTTTCCCTTTTTAATAGGCCTTTAAAATCTATTCTACACTTCACTGCAGGCATTGTTAACTCATACAGGCTTAAACTATAAAAGTTCAACGTGGGTAGTTTTCAGTTTTTAGTATTATTCTTGTATGTACTGTAAGCAGACCAAGTAGGTCTACAGTGGCCCTACTGCTAAGGATCCAAACAGAGTCAGCAATATTTCAAATGGTCTAGAAACCATATGAGTCATGATGAGTAACACTTGTCTCCAGGTGGGAGATGTATTCTACCTCTATTGAATTAACTGGACAACACTCTAATGAAGGTAAGGGGCTGTCACCCTCCAGTCTCATGGAAAAGAATTGTTTCTGTTGTCCACTCAGTTGAGCAGGATTCCTGGTGATCAACAAAGGCATTAATGAGCATGGCTTGGTAGGTTCCTAAAAGATTGTACTCTGTGTTGAACATAGGTGAGGGGTTGCAATTCTGGGTTGGGGGAGGTTATGCCCAATAAACCTTGGGGGAGGAAATCCTGACTGAGGTCCATACCAATGGGCAAAAACATCAGTGCAGGGTTACCAATATCACTATGTACAATTATTTTTATGAAGATCCAATTAAATCACTACCTGACTAAGCAGGTTGTCACAAAGTAGACACCATTTCTCCTTTACATTTCTGTTTGTGCAGGCTACAAGTAGGGTGAGGGTGCACACATTTCTCTGGAGAAATCTTGAGGGAGTAAACACATGTAAAATGCTCTTGCTCTGGACAGCAAGACTTTTAATAGCAAGAGTATGTAACCCCTTCTGGTTGTCAGGGCTCCTAGATTTTTATTTCATTTTTAATTTAGAATAAAAGCTATTGCAAGTGCAGCTTGATTACAGTGGTGTCATGGTGTTCTGGGTGGTGTCCGGGGTAAAAAGAAGGATTACTAAAGGATCAAAGACATACAAGGTCAGTCAATAAATCCCATTTTTATGTTTGCTTGCACGCATGTGCAAGAAACAGTGCCATCATCCAAGTTTTTGTAGGTGTGGCACCCTGTCTTCCAATTCAGTCAGTGTGTTCACAGGCATGGCCACAGTTCACCAATGAATGCTGCAGCTGCCCATGACAGCAGTTGAAAATGCAGTGGTGTACAGTTTAAAGGGACAGACCACTTCAGTGAGCAGCGATAAGACAGTGTTGATTAGCATATTGCCGGCAATCTTGCTGTTATACATCTCTGCTTTCTCTTCCTGGAACATAAATCCAGTTTGAAGTTAACTTTTCCTAGGACTATCTTTCTGGGAGGAGACAAGTGACTAAAATGACATCCTTGGAATGTATCCAAAAAAAGATCTAATTGCCATCCTTGGACTGTTGAGTCAGAGTTCAGGGTAGGAGTGGCATTGACAAAAGCAGGAAAACAGAACCCCAAAGAGACTGAAAAAGCAGATGCAGTTGTCATCTTTTGGCACACCTGATCAGCATTGTAATATTCCCCAACCCTCTGAGTGTCCCTGAATAGCGCCCCCCCCACCAGCCCACCGCACACAGTATGGCTGATGAGGGTGCCCAATCCCCCGTCAGCTCCATGCCTCCCAAGAGTTCTAGGTGCCATGCTGGGAGCCCACCCCAGCGTGGCATAAGTCAGAATGGTGATGGAGTGCCCAATCCCCCATCGGCTCAATTAAAGCCCCCACAAAAGAAACAGACTTCCAGTTGCCACACTTGGATCCCACCCCAGCATGGCACACTCTTGTATGGCCAACGAGGGTGCCCAATCCCCCGTCAGCTCCACTGACCCCCCCCCAAAAATCTTCCAGCTACCACACTGGGAGCCCACCTCAGCATGGCACAAGTCCCGTGTTGTCTTCCTAAAAAGAAAACAAACACCTGAAAAGAAAAAAATGGTCCCTCGTTGATTGTCTTCCCCCCAACCCATGCCTACCCTTTGTGCATCCACCTCCCCACACCCCCACCTCACCTCATACTTACCGCTGGAGGCTGGCGAGATGATCTTCAGTGGACCGGGAACACGTCTGCACTCTTCAAAGCTGACCGCGAACTGAAGAAATACCGGTAAGCTGTATAATGGAATAAATAGGGTTTTTTCAACTTTGATGCATATCTCAGGCATTTTTTGGAATGTTGGCACCAGACTTTCAGCATGGGGTTTTTGGGACCCCTCATCATGAATTCTGGCGCTGTCATGACGTTAATCGGCCCTGAAAGGTGATTTAGTGGTCACTGCGCTGAACCACCTTTTGGGACCAATTTACAAAATGACAGTGTCACAGTTCATGAGGTAGGCCCCCAAAAACCCATGTTGAAAATTTGTTGAAAAAATTCCCAAAAATGACTGATTTACAAGCATGCGCTGTGCAGTTCCTACGCATGCTTGTAAGTTCGTGAATTTTTAATATTTTCACTCCAGATTTTCAACATTGCCATTTTACCACACCTCCTTATGAGCAGTACAGCTGTCATTTTTCACATCTCACCCAAAATGTGTTTCCACGCATGTAGCACACAATGGCGCAGTCGGTGTGCAAAATCAATGTTCAGGACAGATTAAGAAAATCACAGGGACACTGTACATGAGCAGAGGTCTTAAAATGGCTATGTTAAAAATTTGGTGACAAAAGTCCATTAAACAACTGTGTTACGAGCGAGCATTGCACAGTTTCCACGCACTCTCGTAAGTTCATGAATCTGTAATATTTTCAGTCCAGATTTTCACCACTGGCATTTTTCCACACTTCCTTATGAACAGTACAGCGGTCATTTTTTCACACCATGGCCAAAATGTGCTTTTCCACTTCCAAGGCAGAAATGCGTGGTCTCTGTGGGAAATCGCTGTTCGGGACTGATTAAGAAAATCACAGTGACACTGTTCATGAGTGGACGTCCCAAAATGCCTGTGTTGACAATCTGCTGCAAAAAATCCCCAAACTAATTACATTACGGGTGTGCGTTACACAGTTTCTACGCACGCTTGTGACTTCATCAGTTTTTGTAATATTTTCACTGCAGATTTTCAACTTTGCCATTTTTTACACCTCTCCATGAACAGTACAGCTGTCATTTTCATATCCTGTTCGAAATGTGTTTTCACACCTGTGGTGCCAAATGGCATAGTCACTGTGCAAAATCAGCTTTAGGCTAATGAACTGATATTGCCACTGATCATGAGGTGGGGGTCACAAAAAAAACATGTTGAAAATTTGGAGTGAAAATACCAATGAACGCCTGAGGCGTTAGGGTTTCCGACCATAACGCCCCACCCTGTAGAGACTGACAGGCATCAGGGGTGTGACTTGGGTTTGTCGCCTGTAATGCTCATACCATTCCACCCCCACCCACACCCTGCAACCAGTGAGAGGCATTGAGGTGTACCTTGGACTCTTTGGCCTCAAAGTTCACCCATTCTCATATACCATACCCATCTCACTGTATTTCCTGATGGAATGGGGTGAACCTAAGGGCCAAAGACCCCAAGGCACACTGTGACACTTGTCGGTGTCTGCAGGGTAGGGTGTGGTGAAATGGGGTTGCCATTATGCCTGATGACCCAAAGGCACACCCCAATGCCTGTTAGTATCTGCGGGGTGGTGGTGGGGTTGGCTTCAGTTCAATACTTCACTGCCATTCCTATTATGCAGCTCTATAACTCCTACACTACCAATGCCAATGCCAGCAAGCAAACATTCGGCATTGACAAATACTTGTTATGTTTGCCTGCACACATGTGCAAGAAACATTGTGTGGCAGCCTAGGAGAGAAGAGGAGTTCTGGAGGTGTGGCACCGAGGCGGCTAATGCTGACACTGCATTTGTGAGCTTGTCACTGCTCAACCAATGCAAGCCCAGTGTCCTGATGAAACTGGTTCTGCATAAGTGCCGCTAACTTGTAACGATTTGGCCACTGCAATCAGGGGCCACTTCGTCATTACAGCATCAGCCATTCTGCTGCAATGACGGAGCGGCATGTCATTGCAGGGCGGTACCTTGCCTGGTGTAACATTTCCAGGAACATGACGGCAGCATAGCCACTGCCTCAGAGCCCCATGAAAGCTGACGGGGGTGCCCAATCCCCCTGTTGGCATGCCCCCCGACCCAGTTCATTTAGCAACGGGAAGCCTACCTGGTCGGCATAATGTTACCTCCAATTTGTTGTGTGCCTAGGGGGTGCCCAACTCCTCAGCTCTTGCTCTCCCAACACTCGGTATGTGCGATGGGGGTGCTCAATCCCATTAGCTACAGCCCCATAAAGCACTGAGGTGGCACTCTGGAGCCCACCTCAGTGTGCCAAAAGTCTTTGTAAGACAGAAAACCTTCCCACAACATTATTACATTTTTTTAAACCTGTAAACTAGAAAACAGTCCCTTGTTGATTCTGGTGGCACCTCCCCCAACCCACGCCCACCCACTGTGCATCCCACCTCCCCTCACCCCATACTACCTCTGGAGTCCAGCGCGATGATCTTGGTGGACTGGGAACACGTCGGCACTCTTCAAAATTGACCACAAACTGAAGAAATACCGGTAAGCTGTATAATGGCATAAATGGGTTTTTTTTCAACTTATGTGGATATCTCGGGTATTTTGGGGACTTTTGGCACCAAATTTTCAACATGGGGTTATTGGGACTCCTCCTCATTAATTCAGTCACTGTCATGGTGTTATTCAGTCTCAAAAGGTGATTTCACGGTCACTGCACGGAATCACCTTTCGGGACCGAGTAATGAAACAACAGTGCCACTGTTCATGAGATGGGCTCTCAGAAAGCCTATGTCGCAATTTGGTGAAAAAAAAAACAAAAATGAGTGTTTTATGAGCGTGCATTGCACAGTTTCTACTCACAGTCATAACTTCATGAATTTGTAATATATTCACTCCAGATTTTCAACATTGGCATTTTTCCACACCTCCTTATGAACAGTGCAGCTGTCATTTTACACATCCTGCCAAAATGTGTTTTTGCACATCCGGCGTAGAATAGCATGGTCGCTGTGGGAAATCAGTGTTTGTGACAGAATAAGAAAATCACAGTGACACTGTTCATGAGCAGAGGTCCTAAAATGCCTATGTTGAAAATTTGGTGACAAACGTCCATAAAATGACTGTGTTGCGAGTGTGCATTGTGCAGTTTCCACGCACCCTTGTAACTTTGCACATTTGTAGTATTTTCACTCCAGATTTTCAACATTGGCATTTTTTCAGACCTCTTTATGAACAGTACAGCTCTCATTTTTCACATTCTGGCGGAAATGTGTTTTTGCACTTCCGGCACACAATAGCGCGGTCGCTGTGGGAAGTCAGTGTTCAGGACAGATTAAGAAAATCACAGTGACACTATTCATGAGCAGAGGTGCTAAAACGTCTGTGTTGAAATTTAGTGACAAAAGTCCATACAATGACTGTGTTATGAGCTTATGTATAACGCAGTTTCCACACACCCTCATAATTTCATGCATTAGTAATATTTTCAGTCCAGATTTTCAACGTTAGTATTTTTTCACACCTCCTTATGAACAGTACAGCTGTCATTTTACATATCCTACCTGAAATAAGCATTTACACATCTGATGCAGAATAGTGTGGTTGCTGTGTGGGAAATCAATGTTCAGGACAGATTAAGAAAATCATTGTGACAGTGTTCATGAGCAGAGGTCACAAAATACCTATGTTTAAAATTTGGTGAAATATTTCCACTAAATGACTGTGTTACATGCATGCATTGCGCAGTTTCCATGTACGCTTAGAAGTTCGAGCATTTTTAATATTTTCACTGCAGATTTTCAACATTGCCATCTCTTCACACCTCCCTATGAATGGTAGAGCTGCTATTCTTCACATCCTGCCTGATCTGTGTTTTCGTACATTTGGCGCACAATGGCACAGTCACTGTGGGAACTCAAAGTTCAGGACACATTAACAAAATCACAGTGCCACTGTTCATGAGAAGAGGTCCCAAATGCTTTCATGAGGTGGGGGTCACAAAAAGGCTATGTTGAAAATTTGTAGTGCAAATACCAACAAACTATGTTAGGGTTTCTAACCATAACATCTCACCCTGTACCGACTAACAGGCATCAGGGGTGTGCCTTTGCACTGCTGACTGTAATGCTCATGCCATTTCACCCCCACCCCCCCTACCCTGCAGTCAGTGACAGGCATTGAGGTGTGCCTTGGACTCTTCAGCCCCAGAGTTCACCCATTCTCCTATATTGCACCCATTTCAGTGTATGTCCTTATGGAGTGGGGTGACTATAAAGCCGAACACCCCAAGGCACACCTCAACACTTGTCAGTGTCTGCAGGATAGGGTGAGGTGAAATGGCATGAACGTTATGGGTGACAACCCAAATGCATACCCCGATGTCTGTCTCTGCAGGGTGGAGGTGGGGTTGGCGTAAAGTTCAATACTTCACTGCCATTCCTATTCTGCATCTGTCTAACTCCTACATTTCCAATGCTAATACCAGCAAGCAAACATTCAGCATTGACAAAGGCTTGTTAACTTTCCCATTCTCTTTAACAGGTACTGCCTGGGAGTATGTGATTGAGAACTTGGATGCCTGGCTCAAAGAGGAGTCTCAATGGACTAAACTAAGAAACTGTTACATAGAAGATCTTACTCTGAATCAGGATAAACAAATGGACATGGGAAGTGGGGCAGAGCATGTCAAAACATTGTACATGGTTGGCTTCCAGTGTGGATGTCGCTACATCATAGTCATGCAAGATGATGGCTCTGGATGGCTAGACAAGTGACAAGCCAGGCCCTATCTATATTACCTAACCTCTGACAATCTTATTTGACCAACTAGTGCAGATACACATTGTTACTGCTCCTTTAGCAGGAGCCTTTACAACTTTTCTTCCATTGGTCTGAAGACTGGCGAGCATCACTTTCTCCCAAGCAGAAAACATATCTAGCCACTGTTGAATGGACTGGATGCCACTACAATTAAGATGAAGGACTGTCCCCGCTCTTTTTCACAGAAGAGAATGGTTTCTGTTGCTGCTCAGCATTGTGGGACTCCTGCTGATCAACAACTTTTAAGTTACCTCTACTGATGCAGATTTCAATACCAGAACTTGAGGTCTTGCCTCTATGGTTATTAGAGGTATACCTCATTAAATGGAAAATAAGGTCTTCCCTTTCCCTGGTGTTTATTAAAATATAAAAAGTAGAGTATGAGTATCGTGCCTTGATGTTTTTTAGGTACAAATAAAGAGGGGCCAAAGATTCAAGAGCTAATATTGATACTGAGCTCATTGGTTTCTATGAAATACAGAGACTACAGGGTGTCCTGGAAGCTGAGTTACCAGTGCCATTCAAAGTACAGTAGCAAGTCTGATAGGGATGAATGATAACAAATGAACAGTACTCTAAGGAATCAACCAGAAACTAGCATTAACTTGCTGCATTTATTGTAATGATGGACAGAAACGCTGACTAGCAGCCCCAGCAATTTGAACATAGAGGCTTTTTTCAGGGGGCATGTCAGATGGACAAACAGATCACAGCTTAAAGCAGTAGTGCAATGAAATTGGACAAGAACTTTGACCCTTCCATATGCCAGGCATTATCTAGGTTTTATTTGGTAGTGAAATTTTACAGTTCTACCAAAATTTCAGTATTTTATTAATGTTGTAATTTTCCAGCTGTCCTCTCAGCAAAGTGGTAGAGCTGCCACTTGTGACACCGTCAGCCTGGGTCTGGGAATGAGCCTGGGTCACAGGAGGGTTGGCATGGGGAAAATGGTGAAGCATCAAAGGGATGGTTGCCTCCTCAGGCGGAGGAAGGGCTAGCAATCCCTGCTGTGTTAGTGCCACCTGGTGATCCCAGGTGGTAGTTGCAAGCAAGGATGCTGGGAAAGGGAGGGGGATGTTGCCACACTCTGGCACTGTTTATGCAGAGCACGCTAGGCAGGGCCTCCACCAATGTCTGGGGGGGAGAGAAAGTGGTGGAAAATGCTGGCTACCACGGTATGCTGTCTGCCCTTCCATGTAGGTCCTGTTCTGCTGACCATGGCACTATTTCTGGGACTGAATGTTAACACCATCAGAGGAACTGAGGTCCCTTCCAGTGGCCCCACCCTAGCTGGTAATCCTGGGAGGACCAAGGCAGTGGGTAAGTCCAAGGGATGGCAAGGTGATGGGCTGGGATAGAGGGGGAGATTAATGAAGAGCCAGCCAGCCAGGGGATGGGATAAACAATAATGATAAAAATATTTTTTTGCGTTGATCTTTTTTCTTAAGAAAAAAAGGTGGCCACCACATTTGGCATAGAAATACCATTGCAAACCTGTTAAGTTTTAGGATAGAAAAAATAAAATAAAAGATGGTGCACAGTATAGTTGGTACCAAGAAAAGTGGATTTGATAAGCATGCTAACATTTATATGTAGCAGAAACTAGTGTTTTTAGAAAAAAAAATATTTTCATTGCACTGCTGCTTTAAGGAAGTCCCTTAAATGCATAAAATACCAAAAAGTGAATGAATAAAAAACAAGTGCTAGTACTACAAAACTTAATTACTGTACATATCTGGGAGAAGGCAAAATGGGTTCTCCGCAACACAAAATTGGCTTAGCTAAGTGCAATTGTATATCAATTTTTGCAGCAAAATTGATAAACTATGGGATCAAAACTGCATGTAAACATTAATTGTCACAAATATACATTCATCAAAAAAGGCATACAAACAAAGCAAAATAATAGTAGAAACCTAGGGCCCGACTCTCAAAACTTGGCGCAAGCCACACCAAAGGTGGCTTGCATTGATCATTTGTGCGCCATGGACCCTGCACCCAATTCTCTATTGGGCAGGGTCCCAGTGGCAAAGTCCCATGGCTTGTGGAAATCCTAGCAGTGCAACAAACAGAGAGTGCACCTGGACAGATTTCCATAAGCCAGCAGCAATGTGCATAAACAGACCCTTGGTCTAGCTCCCCATCCCAATCTCCCATCCCTGGTAGTCTAGCAGCCCCCCCAAGCCCTGATCCCCTGTTATGATACATAAGTTATCCCTGGTATTCTAGCAGACTCCTCCAAAGCTCCAATTTCCCGTAATAATAATAATGTAAATAACCCTGGTGGTCTAGTGGCTCATTGGTGCCCCGATCCCCCATTATATAAAATTTTACTATACCTGGTGGTCTAGTGGACCCCACCCCCCCCACAGTGCACTACCATCCCACTACCCCAACTCATAACTATGCCAGTGACTGGCACAGCCCACCATTCACCACCGCAGCCAACCACCGACTGAGCTCTAAATAAGAATGTACTGTATATAGCACGTGGTCAGTGATTGACAGCAGCTGTTAATCACTGAGTGCATACTATATACAGCACATGCTCATTCAGAGCTCAGTGGGTGGCTGTCCATGGTGGTGAGTAATGGACTGTTCCAGTCACCGGCTCAGGTATGGGTTGGGGAGCAGGGTGGTAGGGCACTGTGTGATGGGGGGGTTCACTAGACTTCCAGGTATAGTACAATTTGCTATACCAGAGGATCAGGGGTCCAGCGGTCCACTAGACCACCAGGGTTATTTACATTATTATTATGGGAGATTGGTGCCTGGGAGAGACTGCTAGACTATCAGAGATAATTTCTATATCATTACGAGGCATCAGGGCTTGGGGGGGGCGGCACATTGGCACACCCTCCCAGAGGATTTCTAAATACTGTTAGACAAGCCCTTGGATGGTATAACGGTACTTAGACCATTGCCCTCTGGGAGGGTTTTAAGAATACTAAATGAGGGAACATGGCAGCCTGCATCTGTCATAAGCCCCCTAGCACCATGCCACAGCCCATTTTGTGGTGCTAGGCTGGTGCAAGCCCCCTTTGGTGCATGCAGCCTGTGTTTGACACAGGCTGTTTTTGAGAATAACTCAGGATACATTTTTTGATGCAAGGCGCCACTTGTGTCATTTATGTTTGATGCAGGTACCTTGTACCAATCTAAGGGCTTTAAAAATTGGGCCCCTAGAGTTTTGATGTTAGTGAAAACAGCAATGGGCACTCAAAAAATACTTAAAATAATGGAGAATAAAACTAAAATTACTGTACCTACAAGCAAATACTTTATTTATTTAATTTATTTAAAGGTGCCTAATTGTTATTGCCAATGTCTAGGCTCTAACTGGTTAAACCAACCATTTTTAAACCATAAATCCATCCATTACAGAAAAGGCACAAAACTTGTTAGGTCATATAAAACAGTCTGCACTTATTTAATTAAGAAGTCACTACACAGGGACAGAGAAACGGTTAATAAAAAGGAAAATAGTTGAAGGATTATATATATATATATATAAAAAACAAGCCCTACTTTTATACTTTTCTACACTGGTTCATAGCCCCCGGTTAATTTTTGTCTTTTTAAGGTATTTCCTTTTTCTTTTTCATACTGGAATCTAATCTAGAGAGAGAAAATAAAAAGAAAATAACTTGAAATAAATACAATACTCACTGGGCGAATTCATAAAGCTCATGAAATTACCGTAGCTACGGGAAAACCCTGATGCAAGTGGGTTGCCACTTGCAGATTCACAGTTTTTCCTCACAACTACAGTATTGACCAAAGTGGAGCCAGTTTATCACTGGCTCCACAATGTACAGCAGCTTGTGGGTGGCATTGCCATGGAAATCCCTGCATCCACAGAAAATTGTTGCAATTGGTGGGGCCAGCCGTCACATCTTCAGCAGTTGCTGTGGCTGAGAATAGCACTCTCCATGGCTGCAGAGATTTCGGTCTGCAACTGGAGTTGTGGTGTGTCCCAAAGCCATTTGTGAATCTGGCCCATTAATCATTTTGTACAATTGAAAGTGATAGTCACTTTTCCCTTATTATTTCAAAAAAGCAGTCCATTTCCTCATTGAGTTCATGTGAGTTCAAGGTATTCCATATGTAATGAGCCATCGACTGTCTTTCTTGCTTTGGATGTTTCAACTGTCACCCCCGCATAACATGGCTACAGGGTTAACTTTCACTTCCTGTGCAATCATTTGGTTATCAAGGGGTCTTTTCTGTCAAATTTTCTGTACTTTCTCCAGAAACTCTAAGTATCGCGTCAAAATACCCTTTTTTTTGAACTGTTAATTCTAATCATTATTATTCAAATTCTGGATACCCTGAACAATTGCTCTTGATAAGTAAGGACTGTGAATATGGAATTTAATTTATTAGTCTTTTTCAATGTGCACTATTGTGATGCAAGAGTGCACTAGTTGCAGCCTCTTTCCATGTCCACATGACAGAATGATTGTCTGGCATGGAGCTAAAGATAACATCCAGAATATGTTTGTTACTATACTAATTTCATGAGTGAATTTGGAATTTTATTTATTTATTTATTTACGGTCTAGGAATTACAACCCTTTGAGTCAGGGACTCATTTGCAAAGGCTCCACGTCATACAGAAAATGGAGTAGAACACAGTACAATATGGAATAAACAATTTAGACATTCGCTCTTGAACAAAGAAAGACAAAATTAAAACAGCTTGTGTTGATATACTGTAATGTATGAACTCATCAAACTGTTCAACAGTACCATGCCAGAAACAGATAATGTCATTAATAAAGCAGTACCAAAAAAAGTCTATCAGCAAAAGTTGACATTTTGATTGTGTATGTGCTTATTCTCCCAGTACCCCATTTACAAATTTTCAAACAATGAGGCAAAAAACTACACCCATCACTGCTTCGCATTTTTGTACAAAAATGTTTTTGTCAAAGATGAAATAATTTTAACTGTGTGCAAACTCAAAGGTACTAAGAAGAAATGGTACAGGAATAATCTCAATATAATTCTCACTTGCTAAGAAGTATTACACTGTCTCAATGCCTTTGCTATGATGAATAAAAACATAGAGACTGGAAACATCAATTATCAAACATACAAAATCAGCTGTCTATACAGATCTGGGCCAGGATTCACTAAAAAAACGAAGTTCGCACCTTGCGATTGCGCTGAAGGGCAATTGTGCTATTCACAGTCGGATAGCGAAGTGCGCTATCTGACTGTGAATAGGGGCTGGAGGAGGTAGCGCTAACCCAGGAAAAGCAGTGGGATATCCTGTAGCACTGCCTCCACAGCCAGCCAGGAAAATGGCCCTGCACCCAACAGCACTCATGCACTAAAATGCTGTTCACAAAAGTAGCCATGCAAATGAGCCCTTTGGGCATGCGAGGCAGTAGTGGCCATAGGCATGCCCATTATGGGCTCATTTGCATGGCATAAATGTGACATTGTGTGCCCCGACCACCAGCCCAAGCCTCACACAGCTGCATTCCCTGGTAGTCTAGTGGTGCCCTCTTCTTTCCCGATCACCCACCCAGTATTGTAATATAAGTTTCAATAACGTAGTGGTTCATCACCCTCCCTGATCACTGTCTCACATGTAAAATAAAGTTTTCCATGGTGTAGTGGTCCTTCCCCATTCTCAGATTGCCAACCAAGAGGTAAAATAAAGTTTTCCATAGTGTAGCAGTCCCTTCCCCCTCCCTGATTGCCGACCCAGATGTAAAATATTTTTTTTCATAGTGTAGTGGTCCCTCCTCCCTCCCCGATCACTGACCCAGATGTAAAATAAATTGTTCCACAGTATAGAGGTCCCTCCCCCCACCCCAGTGACTGATTGCTGTCTCAAATGTCGAAAACCCCAGCCCCTGGTAGTCTAGGGTCCCCTTCCCTCACCACATCCAGTGTGACCCACCACCCCACTCCCCCCCATCCCAACCCATGATCAGCGACTAGCACAGCCTTCCTCACAGCATGATGACTGGCCACCAACTGAGCCCTCTTATAGCGCATACTGTATACAGTCCTGGCTCATTGACTGTGATTGGTCAGCCACAGTCAATAAGCCCTACTATAGAGTACATGCTCCAAGAGGGCTCAGTTGACAGCCAGCTGTGGTGGTGTGAGGAGGGCTGTGCTAATCACTGATCACAGGTTGGGATGGGAGAAGAAGGGTGGTGGGTCACACTGGATGGGGTGGGGGAAGGGACCCTAGACTACCAGGGCTGGGATTTTCTGCATTTGGGATGGTAATTGGTGACCAGGGTGGGGTGAGGGAGCACTACACTATGGAACAATTTATTTTACATCTGAGTCAGCGATTGGGGAGGGGGAGGGACCACTACACTATGGAACCCTAGTATACAATAATGGGTGGGTGATCAGGAGCTGGGGAGGAACCACTACTCTATGGAAACTTATATTACAATAACGGTAGGTGATTGGGGATGGGGAGAGACCACTACACTATGGAACCCTAGTATACAATAATGGGTGGGTGATCAGGGCTGGGAGGAACCACTACTCTATGGAAACTTATATTACAATAACGGTTGGTGATTGGGGATGGGAGAGACCACTACACTATGGAACCCTAGTATCAATAATGGGTGGGTGATCAGGAGCTGGGGAGGAACCACTACTCTATGGAAACTTATATTACAATAACGGTTGGTGATTGGGGATGGGAGAGACCACTACACTATGGAACCCTAGTATACAATAATGGGTGGGTGATCAGGAGCTGGGAGGAACCATTACTCTATGGAAACTTATATTACAATAACGGTTGGTGATTGGGGATGGGAGAGACCACTACACTATGGAACCCTAGTATACAATAATTGGTGGGTGATCAGGAGCTGGGAGGAACCACTACTCTATGGAAACTTATATTACAATAATGGTTGGTGATTGGGGATGGAGAGACCACTACACTATGGAACCCTAGTATACAATAAGAGGTGGGTGATCAGGAGCTGGGGAGGAACCACTACTCTGTGGAACTTATATTACAATAGCGGTTGGTGATTGGGGATGGGGAGAACCACTACACTATGGAACCCTAGTATACAATAATGGGTGGGTGATCAGGAGCTGGGAGGAACCACTACTCTATGGAAACTTATATTACAATAACGGTTGGTGATTGGGGATGGGAGAGACCACTACACTATGGAACCCTAGTATACAATAATGGGTGGGTGATCAGGAGCTGGGAGGAACCACTACTCTATGAAACTTATATTACAATAATGGTTGGTGATTGGGGATGGGGAGAGACCACTACACTATGGAACCCTAGTATACAATAATGGGTGGGTGATCAGGAGCTGGGGAGGAACCACTACTCTATGGAAACTTATATTACAATAGCGGTTGGTGATTGGGGATGAGGAGAGACCACTACACTATGGAACCCTAGTATACAATAATGGGTGGGTGATCAGGAGCTGGGGAGGAACCACTACTCTATGGAAACTTATATTACAATAACGGTTGGTGATTGGGGATGGGGAGAGACCACTACACTATGGAACCCTAGTATACAATAATGGGTGGGTGATCAGGAGCTGGGGAGGAACCACTACTCTATGGAAACTTATATTACAATAACGGTTGGTGATTGGGGATGGGGAGAGACCACTACACTATGGAACCCTAGTATACAATAATGGGTGGGTGATCAGGAGCTGGGGAGGAACCACTACTCTATGGAAACTTATATTACAATAACGGTTGGTGATTGGGGATGGGGAGAGACCACTACACTATGGTAACTACTTTGCCCAGGCACAAACCCAGTTTACCTGGGCAAACTGGGTTTTGTGAATACCAACTCCTGGCAAAACCCAGTCTGCCCTGGGCAAACTGTATTTATGCCCAGGCAAAGTTTTGTGAATCTGGCCCCGAATTTGTTCAGTAGATCCATTGAATCCTGGATGTAGGATCTCAAACCCAGTACACTTGGTAACATAATATAATCTAAATAGATGGAAAGATTCTGGGAAAGAGTGCCCACGCCTGATGCAATGGGTCTGTCTAGAGCATTATTTTTGGCCTTGTGGACCTTTTGTAGAATTCAAAAGCTTTGCACAATTTGATAATCAGTTTTCAAAAAAAAGTGCCTCTTCTGGTGTTAATCAACCTCTACAAAGTTCTCCTTCTATCAGCTCATACAGCTGTGTTTTGAAATAGCTGGTAGTGTTACCCTGTAGCTTTTAATAATTCTCTGTAACATTAAGCAGGTCATAGGCCTCATTCACTTAGTCAGATTCATGCACAAGAGCAATGTTTCCACCCATAGAGGCTTACACTGTATACCTTTCATCTCATGTAGTTCTTGCAAAGCCTTTCCCTCTGATAGGGTTACATTATATTTATTTTCAAGTTGTCTTTCCACTAGCAGTTTATCCGTCTTTATATTAGTCCAATTTTTCAAAGGTGTTAATTGCCAAATTTGTAGAAGTGAGCGGGTTAAAGGTGGATATTGGCACAAATCCTGTGGTTTTTAGAAGTCTGGTGGAGTCCAGGTCGGCCTGTAGTTCCTCATTGTTTTCCGAAAGGTTCTAATCGTGATTTATTTGATCAATAAGATCCAGTTCTTCATCCAATTGTTCATGTTGTCCATTACCCAATGATATCACTGTGTTTGGAATTTCAGATCCAAATTCCATTCCATTTCTAGAATCATTTCCTCCTGTATGTGATATTCCCAAAGATGCATCTGTATTTGTTTGTGTGTTCCAGTTGTGGTTTGTGGATAACTGTTCTATTTGGTCCACAGTTCCATCTGAAATTTGTACATTTAAATGTCCCATGTCTGCTGGGTTTAAAGTTTTTTTTTTTTCAGTATGAGACTGCCACCTAAATTTCAGTTTATGGGTACATTTGAGTAAGTCCACTTTAATTTTAAAGATGTCCACTGGTTGAGTAGAGACAAAGGACAGTCCTTCAGTTGGTACTGTTTCTTGTTCTGTTGCTAGCAATCAGTCTGTAAGGTTAATCACTATGATCCCCCTTGAAGTGAGTATCTGTTTTCTCTTTGATTTGTGTTTCCCCCTGCCCCTACCCTGTCTTTTTTTTGTCTCACTTTTTGTATTTAACTTTTTCTTTAGGGCTTTGGGGTTCTTATCCTTCTCTAAAAAGCTGCCTGATGGTTGGTGGGTTGGTGGGTGGGGGATACAATTCCAGATGCATCTGATTCCTGGACTGAAGAATGTGCAGAATTCAGTTCAAACTATGCCTCTTGTCTGGGCCTAACAATTTGATTTAGGTTATTTCGATTCCTACTCTTGTAGTGGTACCGTTTCTTTCCTCTGTTGTGTGATCAATGTCTCTGGTGCCAACTAAAAACCTCCCCCTTCTCAATATCAGTGGCATCCTAGGAAAGTTAAGATTTTTTCTTTTTGAACAGATCTTTCTCATATTTTTGAGGTTGTGGCAATATATGACTTGTCCAGTTTTGCAAACTTAGAGTCCCCCTGGTGTTCCTGAATGATTCAGTTTCTTTGTATATGGTGATTTGGAGCCTTGTGTCTCTATTTATCATAGATCTCATCAATTTATTTGTCCATTCACTCAAGGAATCCTCCCACTCCTGTTTAAATTTGTTCTCATTCTCATTCAAGTAACAGGAGAGAAGTTAATCTAGCCTTCAAGCCCAGGGTGACCACCCTCGTTCCTTTTTTTTCCAATGGGATTTTGTTATTAAAGTGATTAAGTTCCAAGACTCCAAGCTTTTCTAAGTATGAAAACATTCCCTTCTGTTTTTTGATTTCTGGCTCTGAGTTTAAGTCACTGGCAAAAAGAGCATGTCTCGCCCTCTCTCCATCTCACTACTTCTTTGACATTTATTAGGCAGTGATTTTCACTGCTCTCTGTGTGCTTGTTGACCCTACTTCAGGCTGATTACTCATTATTTGATAGAATACGTAAATGTTTGGCACTCAAACTTTGCATCCCAGTTTCAAGTACTCACCTTCGCATCCCACCACTAGTTGCTTGCTATGCAAGTAATTAATAGTTCTCATGCAATTTGTCTCACACTGTGGTATGTCCAACTGCAGCTATTCGTAGCACAGACACAGAACTACAGAAAACACAGCACATCCAATAAGTTCAGCTGCCAGTGCTGTGAAAGGTAGAAAACCTGATAGGAACAAGTGAACAACAATGAATGCTTCTGTCAAGCTGAACTTATAGTAAACTTGCTAAATTTTAATGGTGGACAAAAATGTTTACTAGCAGCCACAGCCAACTAGCAGTCCTAGGTTTCTGCTATTATTTTGTTTCATTTTCATCCCTTTTCTGAATGTCTTTTTGTGATAATAGATATTTACATTCAATTTTAATCCCATAGTAGCTCCTGGTTATTACATAATCAGTTAGTCATGAAGAATGACTCCTTAATACTACATCATTGGATAATCATAGAGGATATGTTCTTTGTTTTTCTGGTTTAATTTTTCTGTTTCCCTTCTCCCAGACCTGCCTCCAACTGTTTAGACTACACATTGCCGGCCCCAATATTATATAAACAGGAAGGATAAAATACTTCAAGCAGGGATCTTGTCGGACTCAATTAGTGCCCACTCCCCCACCTATATAATTTGGTCCACCAAAACAAAGCCCCAACCCCCTAAATACCTGTCCTTTAGAAACTTCAGCTGCACTGACACCTCCAACTTGCTCAATGACGTCAGGGCAGTAATTGGTTTACTCTCCATTTCCTCATGGACATGACCTCTGAAGCTGGCATCTTCACTGAAGTCCTTCTTTATATCCAGGGCTGACACTTCCCTCTGACCACCCTCAGAGTGAGAGGTGGTTGCACTCATTGGATCTCCAAAGAGGTACTTTCTCTTATTTATTTTTTTTTTCAATTGTTTAACCAGGAATAGCACACTAAGCTGAAAGCTTGTTTACAGGTGCAACCTGGGAGCACAGGGAAGTTAAGTGACTTGCTCAGAGTCACACAGTATATGCAGGTGGGGGCTATGGGATTCAAACCCAGGTCTCCAGATTTGCAGCTCAGAGCCTTAAACCACTGTGCTATACTGCTTCAAGGTACTTGCTCTTATGAAGGAGAGAGACAGAAAGTGGCTGCTTATAAGGCCTCTCCCTCCCCTTCCCTTTGGAATGCATATAGATGCTTATGTAATACATGCAAACAAACCACTAAATACCTATAAAATAATTTTTATCATAACCTACAACAGTACAACCTCAGAAACCCACATCCTTTTTGGTCCTCGATTGGTTCGATGTTAAACCCTAGGACCCACAGCCCTGTCATACAGCTTAGCTCCCCCTTGGGATTCCTAACAGATTCCACTGATGTTGCTCATGCCTTTAACACAAAATTTGCAGAACTCTCTGCCCACCTAAACAAACTACCAAACGCCAACCCGCCCAGCCCAGTAGATCAGTCTGGGCACTACCACTGCAATGGCACTTCCTTCTCTTTCTCCTTTCTACTTCAAAACCATCTCCCCCAGGGATACCCTCAAACTTATCATGAGCCTCCTCAATAGGGGCAACCCTGGGAGTGATGTGCTTTATGCTGCTTTTCTCAAGCTCATTGGTCCTTGCATCTCCAAACCCCTTTCCTTTATCTTTATACTAGCATTGGCCACATCTACTGTGCTTATATTATAGAAACACACCAAATTCATCCCCATCTTTAAGGCTGGTGACCCCCTATCCTCCAATAGCTATAAGCCTATTTCCAGCCTCCCCTACCTGAGTAAACTCCTGGAAAAATTGTCTACCACCAGATCACCAAATACATTGGAAATCACAACCTACTTTGCCCACAGCAACACTGGTTTTGGAAACATCACAGCACAACATCAGCATTGGCCCACTTCACTAATCATGTCATCCGGAGCATGGACATGGGGAACACCACTGGTGCTATATTTGTGGACCTGACAAAGGTGTTTGACCTTGTCAACCACACCATTCTCCACACTAAACCCCTGCACCTTGGTTGTTTCATGGAGACTTCATTGTGGTTCCAGAGCTATCTCTCTGGCAGATCCCAATCTTTAATTATCGACACTGCCACCTCACTGGCCATGGTAGTCTCCACTGGAGTCCTCCAGGGGTCCCTCCTGGGATCTCTGCTGTTCTCCCTCTTTATAAACTGATTTCCTGCTGACAGCCTTTCATGCAGGGCCTTACTATATGCAGATGATCTTGTACTTTATCACGGTGACAAATCTCTAGCTAATACAGCCACCACCCTAACCAGGATTTTAAATAATTGATAAGCAGTTTTTTTCTTGGGACAATACTAACTGTACAGAAAGTATTTATATAGGTTTTCTAGAAGGGTTATGTTTGTTAAACACATTGAGGCAAGTGCTATGCATTTTCACAATGTTTTAACAATTTTATGAGCGAAACGCTAATCAATTTTTAGAGTTAATTAAAACCCTGCCTACCCAGAACTGCTGGGCAGCCCATAATTGGTTTCTGTCAAATAGACTTTTTGTCAATGAGAAAAAAAAACAAAAGCCATGCTCCTAGGGTCCAAACCTTACCTCTCAGATCTTATAAAGTCAAACTCCTCCCTCTCAGTACTTATGTCTGAAGGTCCACCCCTGCAGAATGTTCCCTGTTTTAAATATCTAGGTGTCACCCTTGACACATCCCTTTTGTTCTCAGAACATGTCAACAGTACAGTGCGTGAGGTAAATCAGAAACTAGGAGCTGGTTTTAGACTTAAGCACTACCTTACCCCAGAGGTGCACCTTGCCATTGTCCAAGGCAGCTTTCTCCCCCTATTGGAATACAGTGCCCTGATTTACTCCCAGGTCTCCTCCTCCTCCTACCTGGCCATAACCATGCATGACACACAGCGTGATATTAACTGCACTGTGAAAAGCGCACTATGTATTACAGTGACAGGGGTACAACAGCAGTAGGGAATTACTGCTACCCCTGTCACTGCATCATTTTCTAGGAAGGCATCAAGTTACTGTGTGCTGGCTGCCTGGTCCATCCACTCCCATGGTGAAGTGGTTAAGGCACCAGCACATGGCATAGTCTGGGGATGTAGTTCGATTCCTCACAGGTCCTCCTGTGCTACTATTTTTGCTGTCATTTAAAAAAAAAAGTTCCCCCCTCCCAACTTTCTCCCTATCTCCTGAGTCCACCCACCCCTGTGTTGTATTATTTTAATCCTGGGGGATGTGGGGGGTGAAGTCCCCTTAAAAAAACAGAGTAGCCCATTGATTTCAATGGTGTGAACTCTTTCTGTAGGTCAGTGTATTTCCTGACCTTACTGTAGCGCACGCCATTTTGCTTGCAGCATTTGCTTCTGCGCTATTCTTCTTTGCGTGGTTCTGACCCCATGCCTCTCCTCCTCACTGTGCTCCAAACTTACCACTGTCTACAACAATATTTGTAGGTTCACACTTTTGTCACCATACTCCATGCATCACTGAACCTTATACCAGTCCTTAGGTGGCTTCCACTTCAAGGATGTCATGACTATGTCCTTGGTGGCATCATTGATAAATGCACCTAGAGAGGGGCAACAGTCACCTTACTCATCCCTGCTAAAACACAGAGCCACTCCAAGATGCCTTTGGGAATCCTCTGTCCCACCTCTGGAAGTTCCCAGGATCTCCACAGTTCTGGGCAGCAAAGCCCTGTCCGTCATGGCCTCCTCTCTGTGGAACAAACTCCCAGCATCTCTTCACTTGCTTGACTCTCAACTCACTTTTAAAACTCATTTCAAAGCCTGGATGCTGTCTATGGCCAATTGCTCCTGCTCACCAGGGTAACTTTTGGCTGGGAGTCCTTCCCACACTCTAGGGCCCTACAATCCCTTCCTCTGATAAAAGGGCCTCCACAAAATGTTGCAAAATCACATAGTTCTTCATGTGCATGCTCCTTACTTACTAGATAGTATACTAGTGTTGTGTAACTGCGGTCATGTACTGTATCGTATTTATATTACATTTTGCATACCCTGCATTTTCCATTGTTCACTTTATCTTTCCTGTGCCTTATGTACTAAGCATTGTCTATATATTTTCTTGTGTGTGCATTCACCTGCACAATTTTATGCATGTAATTTGTACTTGTATGTATCACATGTGCCATCTTTGGTTCCATGCGATGACAGTGAAGAAATAATAGCAAGAGCTCCAACCCAGGTTCAAACCCAGGTCTTTCCATACTAGAGGCATACCCTGCCTCCACAACACCATATGACCAGCTTTACACTGCCTTGCTGAACTACCTGCTATATTCTGGTTCCTGTGGGGTCCCTCCTACCTTTGCTCTATCCTGCATTCGCGGTTTTAGTACTTCTACCTTTGCTATTCCAACAGTTGCTCTGCTTCTCCTTTTGCTCTACTTACAGGCACTCAAATTGAGTTGCTGAGTTTGAGTCACCCACATCACTGGATACCACCATCTTCATGGCCTGGGTCATGCCTGAAAATGGTCCATTGGATCAGTGCGCTCACCTAGTCAACAAATAAATAAATATACTTGGCCCTTGTAGCTCTTTCTTTGCTTTCCCCCAGTGCCAGGCAATTAATGCAGTGGCTATCCTCTGCAGAGACACCATGCTTCTAACTTGGGTTCCATTCATCAGCATAGGGTCTGATAATTCAGGTGTCATCCTGCAGGCCTGAGGTGTTTTCCACTTTCCCTGCATCCAATGGAGGCTTAGCATGCTGTACTGTCCCAATATATGCATACGCTAATGCTTCTCCTTCCCTCAAGGTGCATGTGCTGTAGGTTGGTGCTAGCACTCTACCCAGCAGCCTACTCCCTCCTCTGCAGGGGAAGCATGCTCTTTGACACTCTGTCCTGCCCCTGCTGGCCCTGCAGAACTCCAGGCTTAGAGTGCAATCCCAGTTTGCTGGCACTGAAAGTGGTAATTCTGTTGCAGAACTAGTGGGCCTGCTGACATTTCCTTTGTATTGGTGTGTCATGCTAGTGACTTCTGATCATTACATCATTAGTCAGTCATGGAGGAGCATTGTGATTTCCTAAATGTAACTACTATTCCTGACACAATTGATGATAAAGAACCCTATCAGCATTTTAGCAAGTCTTTAGAAAACTCTACTAACAAAATTCCATCTACCTTAAATATAGTTTCCATTTCACTTTTCATTATACCAAATTGGTGACATTTATGATTAAATAATAATTTTCTCCATAATATTTTACTATTAGAATTTATTTACACAGCACAGTCCAGTTGAGATGCAAGTGTCATTTGCACTGGGGTCCTGGTTCTGCTTATTTCTGCAGCTGGGTGAACTGGACCACTGGAAGGTCAAGTGGCTTGCCCAAGGTCACACAGTGAGTATTTGGCTCCAGTGAGGAATGAATGTACAAGTTCATGCAATCTTCTGGTTCCAAAGCTGGTGCTCTGACCATCAGACTACTCTGCCTCTCTACATCTCATCTTTTTCTCCATCTATTTCGTTAATTATTACAATCTCTTGTTTTTTTGCCATGAAAATTATTTCAGTGGTAAGATGGCATGAGAAAACAACAGAGCAATTATGGTGTAGTGGCTAGAGAAAAGTTTATGAGCCAAGAGAACCAGCTTCAAATCCTACAACAGTCACATAACTTACAGTAGTTCATTCCGCTCAGCTGTAAAAATGGGGAAAGGCAGGAGTCCACTGAAAATGAGATAACCGCATCTTAGCTGGGTATCCTGGGTAAATAAAAAAGAACAGTATTGTGGCATCATTGCATATAAAGGCAGGGTTGATGGAAGTGGGCTGTGTTAACTGGAACATATACATACAGAAATGTACATTAAAGATAAATTAAGTCCAGTCAGAGTTAAGCCTTTTTTTGTTGTTGCCACATCTTAGACAGTCATATGGGCATTTATTACAGAGCTAAAGTCCACCTGCAGTATTCTGAAGGTCCATCAGTGACCCATGCACAATCTCCACAGCTGTGCTCCACAGTACAGGCGGAACTAATGGGCTGCTTTCACCTCAGAATGCTACAACTTACACTTACAAATGAAATTCAATCAATTGACTGACAGCACTGGAGACTGAAGCCTTCTGTTTTCTAAAAGCAGAAGCTTGCTGCAGATGCTCTGGCATTGGGCCCTTAGTTCACAAGATGTGAAGTCTCCAATTCATGCCTGATGTACTGGCAGAGTGGAAAACAGCAGGCTCTAAGTAAGAGAAAAAAATGGAGAGACAGTGTTAGCAGAAGAATTTTAATTTGGCTCAGGTCTATATGCTGGTTCAGAAAGCCCTGAGTAACATGACTTTGGATGAGCAATTAGAACCTTTTGCTTGTCATGCTATTTTACAAAAAAATGAATGGACAGCCATTCAACAAGCACTCAATGACACTTTTCCAAATTGAGTTAAATCACTGCAGATAAAATTCATGACTTCCTTAAACTGTGATGCATTTATTGATGGTGCAAGGTGAGGGAATGACAGCATTGAAGATTGAAGCCCTCTGTTAATCTTAACAGACTTGGTGCATTGAGGGCAGGTACAGTGTAGGCGTCCCCACAGTAGGTTGGATTTAATGCTAGTGAAAGGAGGACAGACAGCACTGAAGACTGAAGCCCGCTGATTTTCAACAAGACACACATATGGTACAAGTGGGCACAGTACAGGTTTTCAGCATAATAGTGATGAATTTACTACTGATAAAAGGTGAAGGACTGACAGTGCTTCCGGCAGGAACAATCTGTTTAGCCACTACCAGGTATAGTGAGGTCAGATTCCCTGCAAGTTTCCTCACATTATAATGAATTTAGTGCTGGTGAAAATTGAGTAGCAGACAGCACTGGAGACTAAAATCCTTGGTTCACCTGCAGTACACATACAGCACAGACAGGCACAATGGCAGCTTCCCAACATCTTCATGAGCCAAGTGCAGATGAAAGGTAAGGGACTGTCAGTACTGGAGATAGAAATTCACTGAGTAGCCACAGATCAGGTACAATGTGGGCAGAGACAATACCAGCTTCCAAAGACGGTCACATATTTAGTGCTGGTGAAATGCTAGTGACTGCTATAACTGTTGTCTGAAACCATATGTTTATGAACAGATCAAGTATAGCACAGGTAGGTATATTACAGGATTCACCACACTAATGTAAGTAGTTCTGGCAAAAGGTAAGGGACTGACAGCACTGAAAATGAAAGTCCCCTGTTTATCCCACAAACCGGGTACAGTTCGGGCAGGTATAGTACCAGCTTCCCAACACTGTGATGTATTTGGCATTGAGAAAAGGTGAGGGAATGGGACTGCTCTGTGTGTGTGTGTGTGTGTGTGTGCATGCGTGTGTGTTCTTTTTTGCAGATATGTGCAATTGTCCATTTAACTGAACTGGACTTATTTAAGACCTGAACCAAAAACTAGAACCCGAATGTCTAGATATGAAAACTTACATGCTGACGACCAATGCCTTCTACAGTAATTTTTTTATTTTTTAATTTTATTTTATTTAGACAGCAGTTTGGAAAAAACCTTTGAGCCATAGGCTCATTTACAAAGATACCTTGTCACAGTAAGACAAACGAGAATACTACTAAGCAAGATTGTGTTTCTATTGTGGGAATGCATATCTTCAAATAAAGGCATTTCTAATTTCCATCGTAAAACAAGGAGGCATCATAATTCCAAATCCAGGAGAAGACAGATAAACCACTAAATAATTTCAGACATTGCACAAAGTTCATAGTTGATGGGGTGCAACTGAATGATTAGGCCTGGCAACATGATTTTTCACCCTGTGAAATCGTATTACAGATCATTAGGTCAACTTCAACCAATCAGTTCTTCTGATCATCTTGCACTCAAGGACTATGTCTAGCCAAAAGAATTTTAAAAAGTGTAAAGTTTTCAATTTAAATGGGGGAGTTTTTATAAAATATGTTGAACATTTTTAAGTGTTTCCACAAGATATATATATATATATATATGTCAGTCTGCCTGCCTGTCTGCCTGTCTATTTATCACACTAGCTAAAGAGAGCATCGATAGATATTATTTTCAGCTCTTCTGGGAACTAATTAACTTCAGGCTTGTAATCCCTGATAGTGCCTTCTGTGGGCTCAAGACAGAAATTGTTTCTTTTATATTTAGCTTTCTCAGCTGTGTCTTCTGACACAGGAAGTGAAGAAGCTCCTCTCATAGCCACTGTTACAACTGCAAGATTTGAAAAATCAGTTAATTTATCAATAATTACACCTAGAACCATCTCATCAGTTTTGCTGTCCACTGTTGCAACCCAAAGGGTATATGTGTGACCAGGTTCCTCAGCCACAGGTGCAGTAACCTGTATTTTCCACACAATAAATCTAACGAACCCCACATTTTTTGTCCCAAGCACCTGTGTGCTGCCCCTTCCCCGTATTGCATCCCAGCCATCATGTGCACTCTTCCTGCCAGTTTAATGTCAAAAGAAAATTTCAGCAGCCCGATGCTGACCCCTTCTCTAGGTCGTTGATAAATATGTTAAAGAGCAATGAACCAAGCAATGACTCCTGAGATACTCCACCATGAACATTCCACCACTTTGGATGGTGATCACCAAACTGGGAAGGAAGGGTATCATACAAGTCATGAGATAAGGCACCGTCCAAAATAAAATAGAAAAGTATACGTCACATTTTTCATCACTGTCATGCACTGCTGCTCTGAAAGGTAATGGCAAATGTGATAAAGATCAGGAGTAAGGTATACTTGGAGTGACTAATGGGTTCCTATGTTCAAGATGCCTTGTAATCTGCCTGCAGAAGACTGCGGTGGCCTGTGGGATGAGAAGGTAGCACCCCTGCGTGAGTCATTGCCAGTGACGTTGACTGCATGAATAAAGAAAGTCAGTCAGTCTGGTAAACCACCCAGGCACACTTAAGGGGTCTTGTGATGCCACTGCATGGCCATTATCCACTAATCGTATTTAACTCCACTGTTATCCTCATATACTTACTTGGCTATTTCTGGTGTGATGAGCACTGCCTCTTATTTATTATTTATTTAATTTTGATGACCGGGTAGGCCCACTGGGCCACGGAGGTCCCTTTTTCAGGGGCGACCCGGGAAGTAACAGTACATGAAATAGAAGACAATGGTACAATATACAGGCTGAGGGTTTACAGTAAGCAACAGCTTTCAGATCCATGAGGTATAGCTTTCTTATCTATGGGTCATACATGTTTGCATGTCTTCACTTGTCTTCACTTGCACCACTCCCATAACCTCTAACTTGTTGACTGAATTCTGACACAAAGTAGTTATTCAGGGTCTCTGCTATCCCCTGCCTTGCTCAGTGGTACTCAGAATAATCAGGTGCCCTATTTTTTTATTTATCTCTGATTCTCTTTTTGTACCCAATGTATCAAAAATAGGGGTGCATTATTTATTATGATCCTTTTCACAGTCTTGTCTTCCAGATCACCCTTTGTGTATGCATCATTGGCCTGCATTACTTTTTGGAATAGTCTACACAACCAGATCTATGACAGTCAGTCGCCAATTTCGTTGTCAACCGACGTTACAGAGACTCCTTTATTTCGACTGCATTTGTGGTTGGCATAAAGGAAGTCGCATCAACCTCATGCGGGGAGCTCTACCCCCCGCACCCCCACTACTTAAATAATCAATGCCAAGTCAGGATTGCTATGGTGAGGAGTGCAATATCCCCAAAAAGCAGTGTTGGGGTCTCATGCTGACACTACAGTGACCTAGCGCTGTTGTCGCTGTAGTGTTGGTCATGGTAAAGTTGTTGATGAAGCATCTTGGGGAGCTGCAAACTGATCTGAGCCCTCAGAATAGACCTGGAAGGGGGAAACAAGGAACAGCCATGTGAGCTAAGTCTTAAGGACATATAAATATGCAAAATGTGTGAGTAGATCTATAGTCCTTATGAGTAGGATTGTGGTTTCTAGTTAGTATTATAGTTGATTGTCTTATGCTGCATGCAAGGGCATTTAGGATAACAATTTCTGTTAGAGGCTGGGATAGGATTAGTTAATTCTATTTGCTGTAGGGAGTGGTGTGGACAGGCTGTATAGGTAGTGTGGACCATGAGTAATATTGTAGGGCACAATGGTTGTGGGACAGCAATGCAGATGAACATACTGTGCAGGCTGAGAGGGTGTCCAATATGCCACAGGCTAAGGAGGCTTGAGGAAGAGGTTCAGTGGCTTGGAAGGGAGCTGGGGAGGTTGAGGGAGGAGGGGAAGATTGCATTGGTAGGGTGGCTGACACCTGAGAGAATTGATGGGGCACCACAGAGAAGGAACAGTGGGGCAAGGGAGAGGTCAGGGAGAGGAGGCACAGTAGGCAGGAAGCCAGTTGATGAAGGGCAGACTCTAGTAGGACCTAGAAAAAGAGGAGCAGCAGTAGGCAGGAGGGAGGAGGGAGGAGGAAACAAACAATAAGGCAAAGGGAGGAGGGAACATGTTTGCTGTACTAGCAACACATAGGAAAGAGGATGCAGGAGGAGATTGCACAAGGAATATTACTCACAAAGAGAAGGGAGAGGGGGCATTACTAGTGGAGAGACTGAGTATGTCATGGCAGGAGGAGGGATAATACTCAGAGCGGTGAGGAAGGAGTGGAAGGTTGGCAGGCAAACAGGAGGAGGGGGAGGAGTTTCAATTGAGAATGGCAGGGGGGAAGACACTGGGACACACTGTAAAATCACCATCTTGAGTGGCCCCAGAAATAAGAACCTGGGTGGAGGGGTGGCGCCGGGCACAAGGAAAGAGGAAGGAGGTGTACTAGTCTTAGAGGTCTCCATACTCAAGGGGATCACATGGAGCAGCAAGGAGAGAGGCACAGTCAGAAATGAGTGGAGTCCATATCAGGATTAAAGGCAGACAAGGCAGGACAGGCAATCCTAAGGTGCTAAAGGAGGGGTAGGAGGAAACCATATATTGTGGTACATGGGACAAATGACCTAGCAGGGGAAATGGTGGCGGTAACAAAGGAAAGGATTGAGGAAGTGGGAAGGTTGTGTGAGGAGACTGGGGAGTCTGTGGTATTCTCTGAAGTGCTCCCAGTACCTTGCGCAAGCACAATGAGAAACAGGATTAGGGAGTTGAACACATGGTTGGTAGAATGGTGTCAAACTAAGGGATATGGGGTTGTGGGTGGCTGGGGCAGTACCTGGGATAATAACAATCTGTTTGCAAGGGACAGGCTGCACCTGAGTGGGAAGGGGAAGGAGGTATTAAAGCAAAGACTGGGGAGGTATATTGCGACAAGGGTGGATTTAAACTAGATGGGGGTGGCAAGTGGACAGCAGGTAGGCAGGGATCTGATAGAGTGGAGTCACAGCCTACCCCAGGCTAGAAGGGAAGGACTTGGGGTGGCCAAAAAAGGAGAGAGTAGAAGGAAGGAAATGGAGGCCAGTGAAGGGAAGGGGGATGGATGGAGGGTGGTCTCGCTGAATGCAAGAAGCTTAGGCAACAAATCTGCTGAGCTACAGGTACTCTTAGCAGTGAAGAGGGTGGATATTGCAGCTGTCACAGAAGTGTGGACAACTGAGCATCAGGACTGGGATCTGGCAATCCCAGGATACAAAGTATACAGGAAGGACCATAAGGAAGGGAGGGGCAGTGGAGTGGCAGTCTATGTGAGGGATGGGATCAAATGCACAAGGGACGAGGAGGAAGAAAGGAGAACAGAGGGAATCTGGCTGCATCTCCTAGACTCAAGGGGTAGGAAACTGAGGTTTGGGGTGGTACACAGGCCACCATCCCAGTCTGAGAAGCTTGACAGGGAATTAACAGGGCAAATCAGAAAGGTATGTAGAAAAGGGAAGGTGGTCATCGTGGGGGATTTCAACTTGCCGGGGGTTGACTGGAGCATTTCAGTCACCTCCAGTGCTATGGAGCAAGTGCTCCTGGATGCAGTACAGGAGGGTCTCCTGACACAGTTGGTTAGTGTACCTACTAGGCTAAAGAACACTTTAGATCTGGTGTTGTCGAATGGGGAGGCAGTAAGGGAAATAAAGGCGGAGGACCCACTAGCAGACAGCAATCACCAAATGGTGTGGTTTAATATCACAATGTGCGGGGAGCTAGATAAATCAGTTACTCAGGTAGTAAACATGGTGGGGGCAGACTTTGGAAGGATGCAGAAAGTACTGAAATGGAAACTAGAGGGAATAAGGCAGGATATGGATGCAGAGCAGAAATGGGATATTATTAAAAGGGGAATTAAGGAGGCAACAGAAGCCTGCACCAAGACACAGAGTAAGAGGAGCAGAGCAAGAAAACCATGCTGGTTAAACAGCAAGGTAGTGGAGGTGGTGAGAGCAAAACAAGAGGTGCACCAGAGGTATAGAAGGACAGGGAAGGAAGTGGACAGGGAGGAGTATGCAAGACGGTTCAGGGAGGTGACTAGAAAAGTGAGAGAAGCCAAGGCCCAGAGGGAGCTGAGATTAGTGTAGGGAATTAATGGGGAAGGGGGAGAAATACTTGTTTCAGATACATCAGGGAGAAAAGGAAGTGCAAGAAGACAATAGTGAGGATAAAAAGGGGTGGGGAGTGGATGGAAAGAGGTGAGGAGCAGGCAGAAGCACTGAATGAATACTTTGCTCAGTGTTCATGGAAGAAAGGAGACCGCTACCACCATGGGCTGGGAGGTGGGGACAGGGGGAGAGGAGGCAACAGATGGAAGAAGTGAGGCAAGTAGAGTCCTGGAGGGACTGAGGGCACTGGAGGTAGATAAGGCAGCAGGGATGGATGGTATCCACCCCAGGGGGCTGAGGGAGATGGCAGAGGTGTTGGCATAGCTGCTGGTGGATCTGTACAGCACCTCACTAGGGTCAGGATATGTGCCACTGGACTAAAGGATGGCATATATAGTACCATTACACAAGAGTAGATCAAGGGATAAACCAGGTAATTATCACCCAGTAAGTCTCACCTCCATAGTGTGCAAACTCATGGAAACAATACTAAAGGAAAGACTGGTGTCATACCTGGAGGACAATGGCCTCCAAGATGTGAGGCAGCATGGGTTTGTTTCAGGGAAGTCTTGTCATACCAACCTGATACAATATTATGACTGGGTGACAGGTGAGCTGGATAAGGGTCATGCAGTGGATGTTCTTTATTTGGATTTCAGCAAGGCCTTCAATTCTGTGCCTCTTGGGCAGCTTGGGGGGAAGCTAACTGGTGTAGGGGTAGAGGCAAAAATGATGAACTGGATTACAAGCTGGCTGAGTTGGAGGCTGCAATGGGTGGTGGTGAGAGGGGAGCTCTCAACTCCAAGGCCAGTGAGAGTGGGATGCCACAGGGCTCTGTGTTGGGGGCCAGTACTGTTCAGGCTCTTCATATCAGACATTGCACATGGGGTGGTGAGCAAGACAAGTTTGTTCACTGATGACACCAACATCGGATTAGTGCTGAATGGAGAGGAGGGATGGAAGCAGCTGCAGGGGGACCTAAACAAGCTAGAGGAGTGGTCACAGAGGTGGAAGCTGGGGTTCAATGCAAAGAAGTGTAAGGTTATGCACTTTGGGGTGAAGAACCCAAGGGGAAAATACTGGCTATGAGGGGTTAAGCTAAGGATCACTGAGGAGGAGAAGAACCTATGGGTAATGATAACAGGGACCATGGACAACACTTCCCAGTGCAGGAGAGTGGCTGCAAAAGCAAACAAAATGCTGGGGTGCATAGTGAGGGGTTTTTCATCCAGGCGAAGAAAGGTGATCTTGCCCCTCTACAGGTCGCTGGGAAGGCCACACTTAGAGTACTGTGAGCAGTTTTGAAGGCCATACTGAAAGCGTGATATCAGGCTACTGGAGGGGGTGCAGAGGAGTGCAACAAAGATGATATGTGGAATGGAAGGGACAGACTATGACAGCAGGCTGAGAGACCTGAATCTGTACATCCTGGAGGATAGAAGGGACAGGGGTTACATGATGGAGACATTCAAGTATCTGAGGGGAATCAATAAGGATGGGGCAGATGGGATCTTTAAGTTAAGGAAGGGGAGGGTCACCAGGGGGCATGCACTAAGGATAGAGGGGGGAATATTTAGGAAGGAAATGAGGAGACACTATTTCACTGAGATGGTGGTAGCAAAACAGAATGCCCTACCAGAATGGGTGGTATCATGTAAATCTAAAAACAGTTTCAGAAGGACATGGGACAGGGAACAGGGAAGAGCGAGGGTGGGGGAGGTGGGGGTGGCAGTGGGATGACAAATGGGAGGGAGGTGGAGCAGCTGCAAACTAGGGGTGCTAGCTGCACACTCGAGCAGATTAGATAGACAGGGTGGTCTGTTTCTGCTGGCACATTCGTATGTTCGCATGTTCTTATATAAGCATCGGTATACCTACTCAACCCACCCACCCACTCTGTCCCCAGAATTCTTCTACATGACATACAGCGAAGCCAGTCATGATGCAACACAGTAGCTTACAGTAAAAGATATATCACAAAGTACTGCATAACAAAAGGGCTTACCCAACATTAAATTACACTGTTCCCTACAGTATACTGCAGCATATTGTGATACTGCAGCATTATTGTGTTGCATCCTGGCTGGTACTACTGCATGACTTCATTTTCTTCCTTAAAGGGACATTGGCAAACATTTTTATGGATGTGTGGGTGGAACTCCACAGTCATATTGTTATCATTCTGTTCTAGCACCATGAAAGAACATGACGGGACAGCACTCTGGTGAGCTTCCATAGTTCTATGGTACAGTTCCAATCCTGTGTCTTTCTATGGCCCTTCCCCTCTGCCAGCCGTGGAAACACATCCCCTTCATGGGGCAATAGTTTTTATCCCATAATGGCGGAACAGATATCCACCATGCTCAAGATGGCAGCCAAAGCAAATTACGCATGCGTGAGTATCATGCTTGTGCAGTTCTGTTACAGCAGCCATCTTGGGCATGGTAATGAACTTGTGCATGTGCAGTTCTGACCCCCACTTTCTGTTCAGCTGACTCCAGTGAGGCGAGAGCTCTGATTACTGTTTCACTAAGCTCTCGCCACTTTGAGCAGCCGTACTGACTCTGACCAGAGTTTGTTACATCATATTGCTTCTAGTTGAAAGCCCACATTTCATGATTGCTCACCTTCTTTAAAATTAGTTACATACTAACATACTAAAATGCCAGCAGAATAGGCCTAACGGTCTTTCGCGTCTGCTCGTTTGGTCAGCCCCCACCCTGGGAACTAACCTTGCTGCCCCTCTCGCCTTCTCTGGCTTCTTCCTTCCCAGTTCCCAGCTGATGTTGCTTTTTATCTGCTTCCTTTCTAAGTAGAGCTGAAATCCTTGCTAATGGTTTAATTATATCAGAACTTGTTTTGCTTCAAATTTTTGATTTGTTCTTCTTGCATACATACTTACAGAACATTAGAGACACCCCCAAAACAGTGCAGCCACTCATGATGCAGTAGGCTCCTCTCCTCCCATTGCATCATAAGTGGGTAAACTCTGTTGGGGTGTTCACAAAACCAGGAAAGATGAAGTGGGTGTTCTATGATTCCTTCAAAAAGTATAAGGAATCACAGAAGGAGCACGACAGGGAACTGTATCAATTAAAGCAGAAAGAAGTGGTGAAGGCAGTCAGAATAACAAAAGCCCAAACTGAGGAAAAATTAGCCAATTCAGTTAAGAAGGGGGTTAAAACCTTTTATATGTACATTAGGGAGCATAGAAAGGTTAAGGGAGGAATAGTGAAGATTAATAAGGAAGAGGGGAGGTGGGCAGAGGGAGACAGTGAAAAGGCAAAGTTACTGAATGAATACCTTTGCTCAGTATTCACAAAAGAAGATGAGGAGGAGTTACCTAAACCAGACAATATAAGCATTCTGGGTAGGGGGGTTGACACCAGTCCCTTTACAGAAGAAAGAGACCTGAAAGAACTCATAAAACTCAAGATGGACAAAGCAATGGGGCCTGACGGGATTCACCCCAGAATCCTAAAAGAACTATGAGAGGACCTAGTGACACCACTGACCACACTTTTTAACAAATCATGGGAGGATGGGGGTGGTATCTGAGGACTGGAGGAGGGCAGATGTGATTCCTCTTCACAAAAGTGGGAGCAAGGCAGAATCACGAAACTACAGACCTGTAAGTTTGACCTCAGTGGTAGGGAAAATGATGGAATCACTTCTGAAAGAAAGAATTGTTTAGTACCTAGAGGCCAGCAGAGCACAGGACCCAAAGTAGCATGGATTTACAGCAGGAAGGTCATGTCAGACAAATCTAATAGATTTCTTTGACTGGGTGACCAAAGTAATAGACCAGGGAGGGGCTGTGGATATGGCCTACCTAGACTTTATCAAGGCATTTGACACAGTCCCACACAAAAGATTGATAATCAAGTTAGCCAGCCTGGGAGTGGGTCCCAGGCTGGTAGTCTGAGTAGCAAACTGGCTGTACAACAGAACACAGAAGGTAATAGTGAATGGAACACATTCGAAGAAAGGGGTCACTAGTGGAGTACCTCAGGGCTCAGTACTAGGTCCAGTCTCTTTAACATCTTTATAGGTGACATTGCAGAGGGTCTGGAGGGAAAAGTATGCCTCTTTGCAGATGACACAAAGATCTGTAACAGAGTTGGTACACGGGGGGGGGGGTAGAAAGGATGAGAAGGGACTTGGCAAGGTTGGAGGAATGGTCAGACATATGGCAACTTAGATTCAATGCAAAGAAGTGCAAAGTAATGCACCTGGGAAACAAAAATTCATGAGTAGTGTACACAATAGCAGGGGAGGTACTAACAACAACAACAAAAATGGAAAGGGACCTGGAGGTAGTCATATCAGATGATCTAAAGGTGGGTAAGCAATGTGAGAAGTCAGTAAGCAGAGCCGGGGGATATTGGGATGCATAGGAAGGGGCATCACAAGTAGAAAATGGGAAGTGGTTAGCCCTCTGTACAGACAGTTGTTGAGACCCCATCTGGAGTACTGTGTGCAGTTTGGAGGCCTCATCTATGCAAGGACATAGACAAGATGGAAGCAGTCCAGAGGAGGGCAACTAAAATGGTGCAGGGTCTGCATCAGAAACCATATGAAGAGAGACTGAGAGAGCTTAATATGTATACCCTTGATGAAAGGAGGGATGGGGGAACATGATAGAAACATTCAAGTACCTCAAGGGAATCAACAAAGTCCAGGAGGGTAGCATCTTTCAGAAAAAGAGATGTGTAAGAACAAGGGGGCACAATTTAAAGATAGAGGGAGGATGGCTCAGGGGTAATGTGAGGAAATGTTTTTCATGGAGAGAGCGGTGGATGCATGGAACCACTTTCCTAGGGAGGTTGTTGGGTCTAAAACTGTGGGGGAATTCAAACATGCATGGGACAGACATAAAGCAATTGTAGTGGGGGGTGGCAGGAAGTAGGCTGATTTCTTTGACTGGGTGACCAAAGTAATAGACCAGGGAGGGGCTATGGATATGGCCTACCTAGAAATTTAGCAAGGCATTTGACACAGTCCTACACAAAAGATTGATAATCAAGTTAGCCAGCCTGGGAGTGGGTCCCAGGAGAGAGTGGTGGATGCATGGAACCGCCTTTCTGGGGAGGTCGTTGGGTCTAAAACAGTGGGGGAATTCAAACATGCATGGGACAGACATAAATCAATTGTAGTGGGGGTGGTAAGAAGTAGGCTGTTGGTTAACTCGAATCTGCAGCTTAACCAGCAGGTAGGGAAATGGGCAGACTGAGTGGACCAAGTGGTCCTTATCTGCCGTCAAAGTCTATATTTCTATAAAAAAATGTAAACAAACATGTTTGTGTGGTAACACCAGTATGGTGTGCAGTCTGTTGTTCACTTTTTAAAAGAAAATAGAAAAAAAAATTCAAACTACCAGCTACTTCAGAAATCTTCACAGAATATGATCAATCATTAAATGCATTTTTCAAATGAAAGACACTTTTAGGCCCAAGGGGTTTGACAGAGAAGAGGCAGTATAGCGCGATAGTTTAAGGATCTGAGCTACAAATCTGGTGACATCTAGCAGACCAGACCTGTGTTTGAATCCCATAGCTTCCACTTGCAGACTGAGTGACCTTGAGCAAGTCACTTAACTTCCCTGTGCTCCCAGGTTGCACCTATAAAAAAAGCTTTCAGCCTAGTGTGCTAGTCCTGGTTAAACAACTAACAAAAAAGAAACAGTGACCCTTTAACTTCCTCTGGAGTTCCATGGGCAATTTCAGAGGTTTTCTCAGTTGTTCTGGAATAGCATTTCTTGCTACCATTTTAGTAAATGAACTAGACCAGCAGGCATCAGATACTACTACCTATCTTTATGAGACTTCAAGGATATAAGAGCTTAATCCAGTTCACCAAATAAGAGTTCCAGGTCCAATTCAGCTATGTCATAAGAGGAAAGTAAAATAAAACATGACAGACAGATCAGCTGATCTGGAGAATAAAATATATGGCATGATTCAACATTGGGCAATCAGGCCTTGACAGTTCCTACCTACTGCTAGTAGTACTGTATCCCAGGTTGCTTCTTCAGTGGGTTTCTGTGTTCCTTACCAAACTGAACTCCATTTCTATCCCTCATGGGACAGTTTTCCCCTTCCTGTAGACAGTTGTATGGGACAAAAAGTGAGTTCACTTTCCTGGCTAGCATTAGTCTGGGACATCAGACAGGGAAAGTCATGCAGTTCACTAACCATTTGTTGTGGGAGGTGCAAGGCATCAGTGATCCAACAAGAGGGATGGGCTTCTTTTCATTTTTGCAATCCACCAGTGCTGTCACTTTCCACACACATGGGATTAAAAGGGACAGATCCTTTTTTCCCTATTTAAAGCATTGCCACTGGCAGAAAACTCCCCAGTTCATGGAAGTCTTATTCCTATTCCTGTTCATGGAAGTCCTATTCCTATTCCTTCTTCATGTAAATATGTAATTTGTTGTTAATAGATCCTGCACAATTGTATATATCTATGTATTGGTATACTCGATACTATTATATCCTGTATAATCTGTTTCCTCATTGTGTTGTGTTCATTAAATTGTACTATATTTTTTATGTAACTGAACCTTGACCTTACCAGGTCCATCTTGCAAATGAGCTGTGCTCAATGATGTTCGCCTGGATAAATAAAAGATTTGATTGATTGATTGAAGTCCCACAAGTCACACTTAGAAGTGGTACACGTCCCAATGTCTTCACAGAGTGACTCTGTGGGATTTGATCCAACTGGAGACCAGCTCCTCCTCACTACCATGCTGGTAGCAATTCTATATATAGGGATAGGGAGCAACACTTTTTAATTAACTGAATAAGTAAGTAAATAAGTAAGTATGTAAGTAAGTCAGTGAGTAAATAAGTAGCTTATTTGTTTGGCACTGTGGCCCACTGGCTCAGGGCATGTTACAAACATATGAACAGACGAAACCGCCATCAGAAGATGGCCTTACAGTCTATCGATTCTGCTCATTGCAGAGTTCACATAACAACCATTACATGACACTCTGTCCCCTCCCCTGACACACTTATGCTCTCCTTTACCTTAACCCACCCCCTGTATAAATGCTCTCTCTCTCTCTGTGAAGAAATGCCTCCTGGTCTCCTTCCCAAATCTTCCACCCACCAGTGTACAACTTTTTTCCCTTGAGTTTCTGTTCTCACTGAACCTGAAAAGATCCCCAGGGTCCACCTTATTAATACCCTTGAGGTACTTGAAGGTCTCAATCATGTCCCCTCATTTCCTTCTCTCCTCAAGCAAGCACATGCTTTAGTTCTCCAACCTCCGCTCATATGAGCACCCTTGTTGGCCATGAATCATCTTCAGAGTTCTGTTTTGAACTGCCTGTAGCAGGTTGATGTCCTTTTTGTTGCAAGGGCTCCAGTACTGCACACAGGACTCTAGGTGCAGCTACACAATTGATCTGTACATTGACAATCTGACCTCTTTCCTCCAACAGGCAAAGCCTCTACCTATGCAAGCCAACATCCTAGTTGTCCTTGCCAATGTTTTGACACACTGCATGGAGGTTTCAGATTGCTCATGACTGGAATCCCTAGGTCTTTCTCTTCCTCAGACACTGTGAATGTCATCCTCCCAGTCTGTACTCAGCATTAGGATTGTTACTCTCAATGTGCATAACCTTGTACTTTTTCACAGTGAATCCCAGTTGTCAGATTTTAGGCCATCTTTCTTAATTTGCCAAGACCTCTGCCAGTTCTCTGACCTCCTCAAAATCCACCATCCCATTGAACTTGGTGTCATCCACAAAGGGGCATATTTATGTCATTTATTCACATGTTGAACAGCACTGGACCAAGCACAGACCCCTGTGGGACCCTACCGGTGCCCCCCTCATTCCTGAGTACACCCCTGATCACCACCATTTGGGCTCCATCTCTCAGCCAGTTTGCAACCCATCTTGTCAACTTGTTCACCACCTTCAGAATCTCCGGTTTCTTGACTAGTCTCTTGTAGGAGCCAAATCAAAGGCCTTACTGAAGTCCAGGTACAGTATGTCCTCTGTTTGACCCCTGCCTATTGACCTTATGACCCAGTCAAAGAAATTGATCAAGTTTATTTGGGATGACCTTCTTGCCTTAAACCCATGCTGTCTGGAGTCCTGAAGTCCATTTGCCTCAAAGAACTTGACCAATATTTCCTTGAGAATGGTCTCCTTCAGCTTGCCAACTATTGATGTCAAACTGACTTGTCTGTAGTTCTCAGGCTTGTCTCTTGCCCAAGTCTGGAGCAGGGGCATTATATCTCAGAGCCTACATTCTCATGGCACCACTCATGAGTCCAGGGAGCTGTTAAACAGGTCAGTCAGAGGGGCTTCCAGAACTTCTACCCATTCCCTCAGTACTCTACAACATACAAACATGAAGAAGAATGTAAAACTCCAAAGTAGTTCTTTTGATAGCTCAAGCTAATGAAATTTAAAATAAAACAAAGCTAAAATATAATACAAAATATTGCACACTTCACTTAAGTAGTCCTAATTCCTGGCATAGATAATGAATTAGTCAGAAAAAGCCATTGTAAACTGGTGACATTTCAAACCCTTTTTAAGCTGCTCCATTCAGAGGACCTCCCTCTGATTCTGAGGTAAGGAGTTCCAGAGTAGCAGTACAGTTACCACAAATGCCTATTCTCTGGATAGTTTTAACCATGATATAGAGACTATGAAAGGGCCCACCTCAGATCATCAGAGAAGATGCCAGGAGCATCAGTACACAGAAGCTCTTTCAGGTAACCTGAGCCCAGATTTGTGTATGCCAACAAACCTATCTTGAAGGTGACACATCACCTCACTGGCAAGCTGTGATTTGTCAATAACACTGGGGAGATATGTTCAGAGTGAGACACTCCAGGAAACATCCTGGCTGCAGCAATCTACATTAGCAGCAAGAGGCATGTCAAACCTCCCCAACAGCCTGAGGTACAGACCATTACAATAATCCAGCCTAGATGCAACAAAGGCATGCACCAGTGTTTTCAGGTCACACAAATTTCACACAATCCGTGGAGCGCAATTTGTGGAATTAGTAGACCAAAAGTTATGCAAAATTTGCAGCGGAGTGCAACATTTTACCCACAGATTTTGTGCTTCATGGCCTATTTTGCACTCTGTGGTGAAATTCATTGTGAAAGTCGTGCAATCTGCACAAAGCTGAAGCTTGCCATGCTGGGCCAGACTTTACGGATTTGGCAAAACACTAATTTTTGGTAATTCAAGTAGACTTTACCAACAAATTTGAAATTCACTGTGTCTCTACTCAAAACACTTGTAAACTGCCTGTGAGTCCTCAAAAGTGCCTTTCAAGGCACTCTGATAAAGTCCTATGATCTATGGTGTTGAAATCTGTGGAGAGTTGGAGGAGAACAGAATTGTTCATTGCCTGCTATCCCTAGCTAAAAGGAAGTCATTTTATATTCTGATGAGTGCTGCCTCTGTGCTATGTCATCTTCTAAACCTCAACTAGAGAGGCTCACAGATGGAACATTTCTCCAGATGTGCTTCAGGCTGCATCGCCACTACCTTCTCAACCACCTACTCCAAAAAGACAAGTCTGAGAAGGTCAGTAGTTGGAAAGAATGACAGTGTTCCATGCATACTGTACAAATATGAAACATTTTAGTAAAATAACAGCATCAGGGAATTGTACAATAGATTCCTCTACACAGCAGACCAATCAATTTTCTAGTTTTGTATGAAGCTTTGACATTAGAAAGTTCAAAATATGTGAGCTGTTTCACTGTAAGCCTATAGAATCATAACCACTACGAACATATGAACATACAAAAATGCCAGTAGAAACAGGTCTCATGGTTTATCGAGTCTGCTCGAGTGTGCAGCTAGCACTTTATAATGCTGCTGCCCTTCCCTTCCCCCCATCCTATTACCCCTTCCCCATATCTCAACCCCTCTTGAAGCTGTCTACTGTCTTGCAGGCCACTACCTCACCCGGCAAGGAGTTCCACTTATCCACCACTCTTTTCATGAAAAAATGTCTACTCCTCTCTCTCTCCTGAATCTACCCCCCTCTAATCTCAGTTGGTGTCCTCTCATGTCCCTCCCCTTTTTCCTCTGGAAAATCCTCCCTGTATTAGTCTTGTTTATTTCCTTCAGGTACTTAAAGATCTTAGTCATATCTCCCCTGTCCCTCCTCTCTTCCAGAGAGTACATATTCAACTCCCCCAGCCTTTCCTCATATGGCTTGCCCTCTAACCCTGGATCATCTTTGTAGCTCTATGCTGTACCCCCCTCCAACAATCTGATGTCCTTCTTCAGGAATGGGCACCAGTATTACACGCAGTACTCCAGGTGGGGCTTGACTAGTGACCTATACGGGGCAAGATAACCTCCCTACTTCCAGAGGAGATCCCTCTAGCTATACACCCCAGCATTTTGTTGGCTTTTGCCGCTGCTCTTCTGCATTGAACAGAGTTGTTCATGCTCCCTGTTATGACCACCCCTAGGTCCTTCTCTTCTGTGGAGCAACCCAACTGAACCCCATTTAAGTTACAATCCCTCCCCTGGTTCCAGGCTCCGAAGTGCAGAACCTTGCACTTCTTGGCGTTGAACTCCAGCTGCCATTTATCTGTCCACTCCTGCAGCTTATTCAGGTCCTCTTGCAACCCCTTCCCTCCTCTGTGAAATCTACCACAGGTCCCATCTTGGTATCATCTGTGAACAGACTGATTTAGCTCCAGATCCCATTTGAAATCTCTGCAATGAAAATCCCAAACAGTGCTGCTACCAGCACAGATTCCTGTGGTACCCCGTCACCGCTCTTGGTGATGAGAGTCCCCCCCCCACCCTTTGCTGTCTTCCCCTCAGCAAGTTACTGATCCAGGTCACCATTTTTGGTCCTGCTTCCACATACTCCAGCTTCCCCCCCAATCTCCCATGTGGCATTGAATCAAAGGCCTTACTGAAGTCCAAGTACTGGACATCTACAGCATAGCCCTTGTCCAGTTCCTGTGTCACCCAGTCATAGAACTTTACCAAGTTTGTCTGGCATGATCTTCCTGCAACAAATCCGTGTTGCTGGTCATCCTGGATACCATTTGCCTCCAAGAAGCTCATGAGCCTCTCCTTTAGGATGGTCTCCATGAGTTTGCCCACAATCGAGGTGAGGCTCACTGGCCTGTAGTTTCCTGGTTCATCCTTTGGCCCACTTTTATGGATGGGCACCATGTGGGCCATCCTCTAGTCCTGTGGTACACATCCTGTGTCCAGGGAGGTATTGAACAGGTCTGCCAGTGGCCCTGCAAGGACCTCTGACAGCTCCCTCAGTACTCTAGGGTGAAAACCATCCAGCCAATGCACTTTGTCCACTCTTACTGCCCTCAACCCCTTCAGAACCCTGCTCTCTGTAATCCCTACATCTTTCATCCTCTCTCCCCTTACCCACCCCCCCACTTGCCTGAGGTATTTGCCCCTTCTCCTGCATGAACACAGAGCAGAAGTACTCATTCAGTGCCTCTGCCTGCTCTGCCCCATTCTCCACCCACTTCCCATCTTTCTTGATTCTCACAAGCTGGTCTATGCTTCTCTGTTTCTCACCTATGTGATTGAAGACGTCTTTTTCTCCTCTTTTGATCCCCTGCAACAGTCTCAGCTGTCAGGATGATTTGCCTCCCCCAACCAGTCTGGTGACCTACCTAGGTAGACTTTTCCCTGTGTACATCTTTATCTTCTCCCTCCTCATTTTCCTATTCTTCTGAAATTCAGCCATCTTGACTCTCACCCCTTCCCTGACCTCCGGTGACAGCCAACTGTGTTTCTTTGCCCTGCCTTTCTTGTTTTTTTCCTAGTACAGTTCTCTGTTGCCTCTGCCAGCCCTCCAATTATTATAGTCAATTTCTTTTTTTTTATTATTATTTTTGTATTTATTCCTCCTCCCCCCTCTCCAGCTCTGGTCTCCTCGGGAGCACCAAGGAGTCATCCCTCTGCGGTCTGTCCTACCTGGTCAGTCCTCCATCACCCATGTAGCCTTGGATTACCACCCAGGCGGGGACAAGGTGGGCCCTAACACCCTGAGCAGTCTGTAGCATCAGTTGGGAGGGTGCCAGGAGGGCAGCCACAAATTGAAGGCAAGCTTCGGTACTCTGTCTCCGAAGGGCATTTTCCCCAGTTTCTGGGGAGTGGCTAGTACTCTGACGTCAAGCCATGATATCGACGTCTGCTACTCCCCACCCCTTCTCTACATTGTCAATGCTTGGTGTATCTCCGGCTTCTGCCAGAGCCCAGCTGAGCACCAAACAGGGACCCCTGTCCCTCCCGGGAGAAGAGAGCTGTCCTCTGGATGCTCAATCCTCTCCTTCCCCTGCCGACCCCCAGCAACCCAGGCTTGTTTCTGAACCCAGGTCACCAGCATGGCGCAAGATGTGGCATCCAGTGCCTCAGCCCTCAGCACCACCGGGCCGGCTTTTATATTCCATTTCTGATCTGCATCCATACCATCATCTTGTTTGTTTTTGCAAGCCCTTTTTATGGCACATGATGGGGATTAACCACAGGTGGGGATGTCAGTATCTGGTCAAATGATCGCAACCTAAACAGTGCATGAAAGAAGTGCACTGTAAAAAGAGAATATCATGGACAGCAACAGGGGTAGAACAGCATCATGTGGTAACTACTACCCATGTCAGTGTGGCTGTCCATGATACAGTGAATGAGTAAAGGGTGTGGAGAAGGGATGTGAAAAATCAGGGACTGACCAAGCTGCTCCTTGGTGGAGAGGGCTGAGGCATAGAGCAGCTCAGCCAGAATGGTGCTGGAGACCAGGGTTCTAGTCCTGGTCTCTGAATTTTACCATGAGATGGGAGCTGTATTTTTACAAGTCCTGTCTCATGGTCCCTTCCCCCAAGTTGCACTTTTCCCCCGCAATCCAACTGTGACTTGGAGTTGGTTATTTTAGCAATGGGGTGTGAAGAGGCAGAACATAAATTTCACATTCTGCGTGAATGTGTGGTGTCCTTCATGTGTGTTGGGACCACTACCATGCGCCAATACTGCAGGCGCTGTTGTGGCACTGTTATTGCGAGTGTTATTGTTGCATTTGTGTTTGTAACCTAGTGCCAGGGATGTTCACCCAGTAGACCTTATGAATGAACACAAGTGCCTCTGTCCATAAGTGCATATAGACTACCATATTCTGCAAGATTCACTTATCTCTTCCTCTTGGGGATATGATTCACTGATTGTGGTTGAAGAAACTAGAAAAATCTGTCTCATGCATTTTTTACGAATGTACCAATTTCACATAATTTTGTGCAATTTTGCTAATCAGAAATTTGTTTAAACCCCCCCGTTTTTGTTGACATTGTGTATTTAAAAAAATGATTTGTTTTAAAAATGTGCAATTTGGTGAAAATGGTGTTTTTTGTTAAAATTTCAATTAAAAAAACATTTTTAAGCATGTGCAGTTTAGGAAAACATGGTGCTAGTTTAATAACAAAAACATTGTCAAATGATGCCACATTTAGGTGCTATTTGGGGAAATTCTCGTGAGGATATAATAGTAATTTTTCACTATTTTATCCAGCACTATTGCTTGTGCATTTATCCCTAATGGCCAATATACCAAAACACTTGGTGAGGGTTCATATGGAACTGTTTCCTATGTTCATCTTGTCCAAACATTGGAATACCGTCTCCCTACCCCTCTGCTCTTCCAAAGTTTTTCTCTCTTTCAGATACCTAAGTTGGCCCCGTGTCTGATTCTAAAAGTGGCTGCAATCACCACAGGGGACTTGCGGCAGGCTGTTTGATGCAAGTGCTGACTTGCATCAAACACGGTATTCTAGAAGCCGATGCCGCAAGTCCCTGACACCACAAAGTTAGACCATCTCCCCGATGGTCTAACTTTGCATCCATGAGGGTACCCTAACTATGGGGCTTGCACCAAGCATTTGGCTCAAGCTGCCATAAAGTGAGAAAACTATCACAACTGCATCAACCCTTCTGGAATGATGCAGAGTTGAGCTGAAGGGCTTTGACACAGTTATGTCAAACTTTGTGGGGGATGCAGGGCTTGGCACAAGCCCTGCACCCACCTTCTGGAATCGGGTCCCCTTCTTGCTGTACACATGCACCTGCCACTACCCCCCTACACTATTTCCCTTCTTTTCTCTGCACCATACTTCTCTGCTTGTGGTCTTCCTTTCCTCTAACCTCTTTGTTTTGGGGGTCATTAACTCCTTGGATGTTCTCAATTACTGTAGTATTCAACTTTAGTCAGTCTAATTTTGTCACCTGTCACCCATGACCAGGCCACATGTGTAAATATTTTCTATTTTATGTAATATATACTGTGCATTGTAGTAAACACACATTTTTCTATTTTTTGTATGCACTAGTCTGTGCAAAATATTGTTGGTCTACATGGCCTATATGGTATTAAATTGATTTTTATTGCGGCATTAATTTCTTAATTACATTTTTATTTTCCTTCCCTCCTCCTACATAATCCTCCTTCCACTAGGTCACACCTGAAAACCAGCTTTATCTCATTGCACTGTTCACCAATCGAGGAGGTGCTACTTCACTGAGAGAGTGGTGGAGCCATGGAATGCGCTGCCCAGGGGGCTGGTGGAGGCAGAGACGGTGGAGGGGTTCAAGAGGGGGTGGGACAGGTACAGGGGAAGGGTTCTGGAAGCAAAATCCAGTGCAGCGAGAATATCCGGAACTGGGAAGGGAGAAGCCAGAGAAGGTGAGGGGGGCAGCAAGGTCAGCTTCCAGGGTGGGGGCTGACCAAATGAGCAGACACGAAAGACCATTAGGCTTATTCTGCTGGCATTTTAGTATGTTAGTTTGTAAACAATTGAAAAAAAATATCTGGGTCTCAGATTATCTACAGCTCACCCTATAGTGCCAATAAAGCCATACACTCATTCTGAGCACTCTCATGGAAGGTCCCATCATATTCCCCAGGCCCAAATATCCATGCCTTGTGGCTAGGCTCTCAAGTGAGTGAGGTTTACAAATTAGGCTGCTCTAGCAGGCATACTGAAAGCCTTGCTAACAAAACAAAAAAGCAGTACACAGACAATGAGATGACAAATTGAAATACATTTATAATACAAAAACTCCCTGGACACAGCTTCCAGCTGAAGCCTGAAACCCTTTCTGTTCTGTTGAACCCTCATAGAACGTCCACCTCCAGCACCTATTATAGCATATGGGAGGTATTTCAGAACTGGTATTCATATTAAAGCTAATTGAACTGTGGCCTTTATAGGCTCTGACAGCATTAACCTCATATGGTGACTGTGGATACAAGCCTTAACAAGTCCCCTCAATGGCAAGGTTAGCTATCCAGTGGTGTCTCAGGGGCTATTCTGGCCATTTGTTCCTCAGCCAGCACCCATAAATGTTTTAGCTCTATGGTTCTGTTCACTACTAATGCATATAATCAAACATATTGTACCTCAGTGGCATCTTCTCTCAATGTTGGGTTCTCCAGTTCATTCTCCATTCAAGCCCCTCCAAAAGGTACCATAAGTCTGCCTCACACCACAGGTGGCATTACTAGTGACCCTTGATTCTGTACTGGTCAGGTGCCTGAAGGAACTGTTCTGTGTTTTTCATAAGGATAAGGTCATTCTTGGTACGCTTTTCTTGATCTAGCCTCATGTACTGTACTTTTCTATTTTCTTATCAGCCAGCATATCTCCTCTCTATGCTGTTATCCAACCAATATTATGGAATGCTTTTCTCATCCCTAGATGGTTGCAGGGCTGCTAAGGTTATTTTGTGGGAACCATATAGGTTCTACTGTGGACCAGCTGTTTATGCAATTTTCATACACAAAACATGGGACCATAGTCTCTTTTCAGACTCTGGCTTGCTGGGCCCAATCTGACATTAGAGGGTCACATACATTATGGTCTTGTCCCATCCTACTCTAAAGGGAGTTATACTCATCCTCACAGATCCGTGGCTCACTCTTGGCTAGAAAGAGGTGAGATGTTCATGTAACTGTGTGCAATGCAGGAATTTGGGGTTCCCCATCCAATACAATTCACATACTAAGCTTAACAAATGCCCTATTTGGAACAATTCTATAGGCTGTTTTACAGCATTGAATCACATCCCCAAGCTGGCATAATTTTCTTTACATCATAACTATCTGTCATCAGTTCAGATGGTAGAGAACGGCAGCTGCAGAAATGTTGTTCCTTACCATTAATTCACATATGCACAGCTTGTAGTATTGTCATGATGCCCTCACTAAACATACTGTGATAAATTATGGTTCTCGGCAAAGGTCAGTGATGCAGTGCTGACCAAGAAAAAGGCCTTCTACAGATACAAAGAAAAGCAAGAAGAGGAAAAATGGGTAGAATATGTACTAAGAAATAAGGAGGAAAAAAGGGCAGTTAAGGAGGCAAAAGCAGATATGGAGCTGCATACTGCGGAGGGGCTCAAGGGCAGAAGAAAACATTTCTTCCAGCATATTAGGGAAAAAAAGGAAAAAAGAAAGGGGACTTATTAGGCTGTCAGAGCGGGTAGAGTAATAGAAGGGGATAGGCAAAAGGCAGCTGCCCAAAATCATTACTTTTGTTCTGTCTTCACCAAGGAGGACAGTAAGCCCTGGCCGGAGAGTAGCATCCAAAGTGGCCACAAAGGGCATCCCAGAGATAAGGTAACCAATATTTACAAGTGGAAGGGTCTGGAAAGGACTGCCCTAAAGATAGCTAAGGCTCTGGGACTGGATGGGATGCACCTAACGGTTGTCAGGGAACTGGCAGTCTTACTAGCTGATCCTTGGTATGGGTATTCACATTCAGTAGCTCATAGCTACTGAGGTACTACTGAAGGACTGGAGGGTAGTGCACATAATTCTGCTCCATGGGGAGGCAAGCAACAGACTGGGAACTACAGACCTGTCTATCTTACATCAGTTGTAGGGAAGCTGATTGAGTTGCTGGTCAAAGAGGACCTCATGGACTACCTGAGAGCAATGCTTGCCAGGATAGTAAAGAGCACATGTTTATGGCAGGGAAGTCTTGTCCAACTAACTTGATAGTTTTCTTTGACTGGGTGACAAGGACATTGGCTAGGGGCCACACCATGGATTTATGCTACTTTGACTTCAGCAAAGCTTTTGACTCAGTGCCTCGTAGATACTTTCTGGAGAAGAAGGAGGATCTGACCATGGCTAGGGTTGTAGTACAATGGGTAGGTAACTGGCTAAGGATGAGGTGGCAGAGGGTTATGATACATCGGATCAGGTCAATAGAGAGGGAGGTCATGAGTGGGGTACCACAGTTATCTGTCCTGGCCCTCTTCAATATGTTCATCAGTGACATTAGAGAGGGAATCTGAGACAGGTTGTGTCTCTTCATAGAGTACACTAAGCTCTGTAGAAGGGTGGCTACTGATGAGGGAATTAAGGATATGCAGAGTGACATGCAAAAACTTGAAACATGGTCTAGGATTTGGCAGTTGAAATTTGACTCAATCATTAGTGTCAAATACATTCCCTCCAAACTGTTCTAAAGAGCCAGCAATTTTTTTTTATTTTTTGAAGATATACTTTCTTATTCTCATCTTTTTACGCCATTATTTTTAAAATGGATTTCTTAGTCTTCATATGCCAGCTGGTATTTGAAATAAGCCCACCCACTGATGGCAAGGTGAAACCCTTGGAGGGGAAATTGCTCTAACATTTTAAATATAACTCACTCATCTGAGCAGGAGTCCTCACTGCTCCTCTCCTCTCCTCTCCTCTCCTCTCCTCTCCTCTCCTCTCGAGCTTCCCCATGTTTACTTCTGTAAAGAGAGCAGATACCTTGCATCCTGGGTTGCACCTGAAAATGGTTCATTGGATCAGTGCACCTGCCTGGTAAACAAATACATAAATAAATAAAATAAATAAATTTCCTAGCTGGTGCTTGAGGAGCTTGCTAATGGAGAAGGCCATACTTCTTCCAATTACTAATCACATCAGAAGGACAGCAAGCTCACCTCTGCTCATTTACCAGGTTTAATCACATTTCTTATAAATCCTGCATTTTAAGGGGTGTGCTGCTGGTTTGTGGCCTATATCAAAAATCATTATTGTCCAGTATAATCCCCCCCAAGCTGCTTTATAGAGCTTATAGAGCCTACAATTTATTAATTATGAGCTTATTTCAAATACCAGCTGGCATCTGAAGACCAAGAATCCTGTTTTTTTTTAATAATGTAGTCAAAAGATGTGAGTAAGAAAGTGTGAACTTAAAAAACATAAAATAATGCAGGCACTTTAAAGGAGCAGTGTTGTGTAAAGTTGGCAAAGTCTTCTCCACAAAATATTTCACAAATTGCACTCAATTTGCAAAGCACAATTTGCATAAATTCACCAATTCACAGAGCGGACTTTGCTCAACAACTACTTTTAAATCCCCGGTGTCTAGTGCCCCCCCTGCCACCAATAGCCAGCCACAATAAATCCCTGGAGTCTAGTGGTCCCCATCTCCATCGATCGCCATCCACAATGTAAAAAAATTATATATATATTTTTTTATTAAATCCATGATGTGTAGTGGTCTCCCACCTCGCCGATTGTTGGCCACGATGTAAATAATTACATAGTTTTTTCATTAAATCCTTGGTGTCTAGTGGTCTCCCCACCTCCCTACGATCGCCAGCCACAATGTAATTTTTTTTTTCATTAATTCCCTGGTGTCTAGTGGACCTCCCACTCCACCACCCCATCAGGGAGTCCTCATCACCCTGCTTCCCCAACCCTGACCCTAAGCAGGCCACCGGCAAAGCCCTCCACTCACCTCCATGGCTGGCAGCCCAAATTAAATCTCAATAAATGTGCACATTGACATGCTCATTCACTGAGAGCTCAGTCGGGCTGCCAGCCATGGAGGTGAGTGGAGGGCTGTGCCGGTGACCTGTTTGGGTCAGGGTGGGGAGGAGAAGGGGTAGTGAGGAACTCCCTGATGGGGTGGGAGGCCACTAGACACCAGGGATTTAATTTAAAGAAATATTTCTTCTGGACAGCTTCTCCTCTAATTTTTATAAAGCTTTTGCACTGCAATTAGCACCTTTTCTTCTCTCATTATTTCAGCATGTTCTGTCTGGGCAGGTATCGGATGAGTCTTTATTTGAAGCCTTAATTACCCTAATACTGAAGGAAGGTAAACCCCCCCCCCTGAGAGGGTCCAGAGCTATAGACCGATCTCCCTCCTCAACCAGGACCTTAAGATTCTAACAAAACTCCTGGCGGACCGGTTGAGTCTTGTCATGCAAGATATTATAGGCCCAGAACAAGTAGGTTTTATGAAGGGCAGATCCTCGGTTGATCATTTTAAAACCCTTTTGCATGTCTTCTCGGCTTCCAGGGATTCCAATTTTCCCACTGTTCTGATTTCCCTGGATGCCGAGAAAGCATTTAATAGGGTCGGCTGGAATTTTTTGTTTCAATCGCTCACAGCATTTGGGTTCCCCTCTCTCTTTATGAAGTGGGTAGGTGTCATGTATAAATCCCCCACAGCACGGGTTGTGTGTAATAGAATACTGTCTGACCCCTTTACATTGCACACTGGCACTCGACAAGGCTGCCCTTTATCCCCCCTGCTGTTTAATATTTATTTGGAACCTCTTATCTGGAGGATTATGGCGAATACAGAAGTTCAGGGTATAAGTATCCAGCAGCAAACAGTTAAAGTCTTAGCTTACGCAGATGACCTGCTCCTTCAAATATCTCAGCCTGATACATCTATACCTGCCCTACTTACCACCCTGGGAGAATTCAGTTCTATGTCCAATTATAAATTAAATAAAGACAAGATGGTGGTTTTTCCCTTGAATCATAAAGCATTAAAGCTAGCGGCCTCCTCAGCGGGCTTTTCTTGGCAGACCAACTCATTGAAATATCTGGGATTGAACCTGTCTAGGGAACCGACTAGGTTTACAAAATTAAATCTCGACCCATTAATATCCACTATTAGACAAGATCTTAAGAGAGGGGCATTACTTCCTCTATCTCTCTGGGGTAAAATCAATATCATCAAAATGCACGTTTTCCCGTGGCTATTTTACCCATTAAACCTATCGAACACCTGGTTACTGTTGACGTGGTTTAAAAAGATACATCAGATGTTCTCAGCTTTCATTTGGTCTGATAAGAAACCCCGGATAGCCTATGACAAGCTTTTGGCACCGAAATTGAAGGGAGGACTGCACCTACCACAATTAGAACTTTACTACTGGGCTAGTCATGCCAATAAGTACCTGCAATGGCTAAGGGTGGACCATCTCTAATCGCCACAGTCCTTCACACCTATATGGCTCAAAATAGAGAGTATCTTAATACAAACCCATGGGCTATCCCCTGTTGCACTACTACATGTTAATTTAAAATCTCTGCCTTCGGCACTTAAAAATACTCCCATTGCATTATCTATTCGTATCCACTCCCAGTTCTGTTCGTTCCTAAAATATAAGCACACCATGGACCCATCTCAACCTTGGTGGGGTAACCCTAACCTTACAATTGATGGCAAGCCACTTCAGTTGAGATGGATCCCCCAGCTAGGGGATTGCCCTCTCTCTTTCTTTCTGAAGATTGATGGCTCGTGGTTAACTTCACCTGAAATCCTTAACAAATCCCAAGCTCTGAACTCTGCAATTTTTAAAATATTTCAATTACATCACTTAATAATAAAATTCTTTGGCAATGTCCTACCAGCACTCCCAAACCCATCCTTGTCGTGCTTAATTCCCCAGGTTGGCCTCTCTCATGCTGCTTCCAGACTGTATGAGATAATCCACAATTGGAAATGGCCCGACTGCCTTGCTCCGACTTCTTACTGGTCCCCGCTTTTTCCCAATCAAGATTTTCATTGGCCCTCTCTATGGAAGAGCTGTCACAAGTTTGTTATGCAAGACAGGCTTCGATTAATACAATTTAAAATTCTGCATAACATTTATTATTCGCCTCAGAGGATGGCTAAATTGGGTCTGCTCCCTTCACCCACGTGTTCCAGATGCCTGCAGAGTGAGGGTAACCTACTGCATATCTTTTGGGCATGCCCCAAGATAGTCCCCCTATGGACTATCATTAAACAGAAGGCCGACCCCCTCTTGGGTTTTTCAGATCTATTTACAGCTGAAATCTGTATTTTGGGGGATCTTTCCTCGGTTACTGTTACTAACAGAAAATATCATATAACCCTCATCGCTATGTCGGTTAAAAGACTGGTTTTGAGGCACTGGAAAGATACAGCTGAAATTTCTTACAGTGAATGGTTACAGGAATTGTTGGCCAATCTTCAACTGGAGAAGACAATTGCTAGTTTACATAATCAATCTCAAAAATTTCTCAAGAAATGGGGTCCTCTCATTACTCTGTACTCTCTTCAGAGGTCATAAAGATCTCACATCTTTTAATAGACAGCTTTACATCAGATAGATGTGCTTTGTGTGAAGGGAGGGTGGGTTAGGGTGGGTGGAGGAGGGGGACAGTTGATCTATTCCCAATTTATGTATTATTGTATAATTGTTACACAAATGTAACAGTAGATCTTCTCTCTGTAATTGTGTAATAACGAATAAACTTTGAATTGTAAAAAAAAAGGAAATATTTCTTTTACATTGTGGCTGGTGATTGGCAACTGGGGAGGAGACAAATACCCACTAGATAGTGCACCAAGGATTTAAGGTTATTTACAGTGTGGCCAGTGTTGGGGGGAGGAACCACTAGACAACCTGGGATTTAATAAGAAAACTATTTTTACATTGTGGACAGTGATTGGCAGTGAAAAGGAGACTACTAGACATTAGGGATTTGGGGGATACACCATTTATGACCTCTCCTTACGTTGGGTTTTTTAAAGTGCACCAAATAAAGGCAAAGTTACAAATGGCAAATTCTTATTTAAGGGGGGCAATTTCGTGAAGTGATTCATGGAGGCGAATTTGATGACTTTGCCAAAAATTCAACTGCGAAGTATAAGTTCACTGCATCTCTATAAAGCAGTTGAAGGGGAGTGTACTGGACACTGATGATTGATATAGGCCACAAACCAGCAGCATATCCCTAGAAAATGCAAGAATTCATAAGAAATGTGATTAAATTTGGTGAATGAGCACGGGTAGAGCTTGCTGAGCTTCTGATGTGAGTTGAAATTAAATGCCAAAAAGTGCAAGGTGATGCACTTAGGGAACAAGAACCCCAGGCCTGAGTACTGGGTGGGTGGAGCAAGACTCAGCTCTGTGGCTGATGAACAGGACCTAGGAGTTATCATCATCAAACAATGAAGCCAGTGCAACAAGATCTACAGTAAGGCAAACAGGATACTGGGGGTATCGGAATGGGTATTGACAGCAGAAGGAATGAGGTAATTCTACCCCTTTCTAGATTTTCAGTGAGGCCTTATCTGGAGTACTGCATCAAGTTCTGGAGTCCAAAAATCAGGAAGGATAAGGATGGGTTGTAGATGCTGTAGTAAAGGGAGACAAAGATGATCCAGGGCCAACAGTGCAGATCTTATGAGGAGTGCTTCAAGCTACTGAACACGTACTCACTAAAGACCAGAAGAGAGAGAGAGAAGATATGATAGAGACCGTCAGGTTCCAGAAAGGAATAAGCAAGGTGGACTGCTAGGAATTATTTAGCATAAGTAGCAGTTCTAGATCATGAGGACATGAGTGGAAAAGACAGGCGTGATGTTTACAAGGGACATCAGAAAGCATTATTTTACAGAAAGGGTGCTAGAACTCGCTCCCCTTAGATTTTATTCTAAGTAGGAACAAAAATGTCTTCAAACATAATCTAGACAAATGGGTTTTGCAAAATCATAATCTTGCTGCTTAAAGGATATAAAGAACGGAGCATCTTGGGCATGCGCTTTTAGCTCCTCTCACCGCTCCAGTATGAACTTTAGTATGAACTGTGGAACACTTTTTCTGCTGAGGCATTGGGTGTAAAACCTTTTATAGTTTTAAGCATAGGTGGGACAGGGTAAAGGGTATAGTAGTGGCTCCAGATGACAGAAACTGGGAGGGGGGGTGGATGGGAAGGGCAAGGACCCTGGATGGACAATAGACCCCGAAGTCAGTAGGGTACCACGGGCAGACTAGGTAGACCATAGATCTTTTTCTGCTGGCATTGTTTATGTTTCTCTGTTTCTAAATGTCCCACCTCATGTAGCATTTGGCTGCAAAGAAGGTACACAGAAAATTCAATATCGTAAGGTGTTTTTCTTAGCTACAGTTAAAATATGCAGTTACGTAAAACAGAGATGGATAAATGCTATCATTATTTTTTGGTCCGGTAGTATCCTGCAATCCTTCTGGAAAGCTGTGGCAGGGGAAATGGAGAAGTTGCTGGGAACAGCTGTGCCGATGTGTCCTTTGTTCCTCCTGTTTGAAATAGAGAACCTGGGAGATGAAGTTGGTGCACCTTGCAGCGGTGGGCACGAGTACTGCTCACATTTGCCAGGCATTGTATTCTGAATACATGGGTATCTGGGGTGGACCCAATGATATAACATTGGAGGAGTCTGACCTTTCAGGCTTTGGCAATGGAGAGGCTCTCCTACGTTCTGAAAGGGAAGGGGGGTCAATTTTACATGACCTGGCAGCCCTTCATTTCCTCGCTGTCAAAGGGGGAGGCCCAGGTTTTATATGAAGGGTGGTTCTAAGAGAGGTGGAAATATGTGGGGAGGCATGCATAACACGAAAGTGGTATCCTGGGGGGGCGTATTCTGAGACGACTGTATCAAAGGGGATGGGCCTTATACAACCCTTAGGAGAACACGTAACCTACTGGACTAAGTGAGACTGATATGGGCCTTGGAGGCATACACCAACCTTGTATACCAATGGAAGGGACCCTGATGTACATAGCTTGATGAACTTGTTCTATGTAAAGTATATGTGTTTTGTTTGTATGTCTATAATAAAACTTCAATAAAAAGATGATGCAAAAAAAATGTGCAGTTACATTCTGGTTACAGAAAATTATGTTATTTCAGGGGGCATCAGGAATCTTTAAACATGTAATTGGATGTCTGCATAGAGTAAGACAGCTGAAGGATATGACCAGGTACAGCCCATACCCTGTCAGTTTAGCTCAGTTATAATATCTGTAAACAATACTACCTGACAGGGTAGGCAGTCTAAGGATTAAGCTATGAGAAAGGATGGGTCTACTGTGGAATTAATCCATGGTTGGGGGGGGTTGTCACATGAGACCGAAGGCCGAGTGCTTCTAATGCCCCAACCATGGATTAATTTCATAGTAGACCCATCCTTTTGAGGGGCTTAATTCTTTTTAGCATGGCAATGATTGTATGATTTATATTCTCTGAATAAATGAGAACAGACAGACTGATTTAGTTTTGGAATGCTTTATGCCAAGCTGTTAAACATTGTGTACATACAGTACAAAACAATTGGAACACACCCATTGGAAATATTGTGGCTGCTATTTAAGTTTTGCAAAAATAGCTTTCATTACATGCTTTCTAACATCAAAACATATTTTAAAACTTTTCAAAAACTTGCAGTTAACTTTCAACGCTACGTTCTTCGATTTTCATCTGAGTGTATTACAAGACATGGGTTGCACTGCATGATGGGAGTGTGCTAGTGTAGCTCTTCATGTTTTGTTCCTGCAGTTCCTTGGCAGAAGAATAGGTGACTGTGAAACAATGTTAGCAGCACAGAACTCTCTTTTTCCAAATGTACTGAACTGAGCCAATCTGAAAAAAACTTTTATAGATCAAGTGCTACTTTTCTGAGTATTAACTTCACTTTTTTCTCTCTCTACAGCATTAATTTTTATGTGAAGTGCTGGGACACATAATGTTGTTCAGTGGATCCAGAATGCATTGCACCACAAGTTGCTTACATAGCAGTAGATTACAAGTGATTGTAACAGTTTGCAAATGTTAAGTTATGAAAAAATATTGTCACAGCATAATTAACAGTGTATGTAAAGTTGAACTGTAGAATGCTTACTAAGTCATACAGATATGTACCAGTGACAACATAAAACAATGCCGAAAAAGTGAAAAACCCTGTACCAGAAATAAAACAAGCATTTGTCAATGCCGAATGTTGTCGCGCTGGCATTGGCAGTGGCGGAGGTGGAGAGGCATAGCACTGTTAGTTTGTTAATGTGTCCCAAAAGGTGATTTTGCACAGCAAGTACGCCACTGTGTGGCAGAGCTGCGGAAACACGTTTTGGGCAGGCTGTGGAAAATGGCAGCTGGACTGTTGATAATGAGGTGTGCACAAATGCCAGTGGCGAAAATGTGGTATGAAAATATTGTAGATTGACGAAGTTATAAGGGTGCGTGGAAACTGTGCAAAGCACGCTTGCAACACAGTCATTGTCTGGACTTTCGCCACCAAATTTTCAACATAGACATTGTAGGACCTCTGCTGATGAATAGTGTCACCGTCATTTCCTCAAAGTGTCCTGAAAAGTGATTTCGCACAGTGACTGTGCAATTCTGCACTGGACATGCGAAAACACATTTCAGCCAGCTGTACTGTTCATAAGGAGGTATGGAAAAATGCCAATGATGAACAGCTGGAGTGAAAGTATTAAAAATTCACAAAGTCATGAGCATGCGTGCAAACTGCACAACGCAAGCTCATAAAACACTCATTTTATTGACTTTCATCCCTAAAGTTTCAACATAGGCATTTTAGGACATCTGCTAATGAACAGTGTCACTGCCATTTTCATAATATGTCTTGAGCACGGGCTTTCCACAGCAACCGCGCAATTGTGCACTGGAACTGCGAAAACAGATTTTGGTCAGAATGTGAAAAATGACAGCTGTACTGTTCATTAGAAGGTGCAGAACAATGGCACTGTTGAAAATGGGGAGTGAAAATGTTATAAGTTTGCGAACTTACAAGCGTGCGTGCAAACTGCACAACGCACGCTCGTAACACAGTCATTTTATGGAGTATTGTCACCAAATTTTCAGCACAGGCATTTTAGGACCTCTGCTCATGAACAGTGTCACTGTCATTTTCGTAATGTGTCCCAAACAGTGATTTCGCAGAGCAACTGCGCTATTCTGCGCTGGAAGTGCAAAAACACATTTCAGCCAGGATGTGAAAAATGACAGCTATACAGTTCACAAGAAGGTGTGGTAAAATGCCAATGTTGAGAATCTGGCATGAAAATAGTGCAAATGCGCTAACTTACAAACGTGCGTTGCGCAGTTGCTACGCACGCTCGTAAAACAGTCGTTTTTTTGATTTTTCCTACCAAACTTGCAACATAGGCTTTTTGAGAGCCCCTCTCATGAACAGTGGCACTGTCAAATCATTACTCTGTCCCGAAAGGTGATTCTGTGCAGTGGCTGAGAAATCACCTTTCAGGACCGAATAACGCCATGACAGTGCAAGAATTCATGAGAAGGGGTCCCAAAAACCCCTTGTTGAAAAGTTGGGGCCAAAATTCGCAAAAATGCCCAAAACATGCATTAACGTTGAAAAAAACCCTATTCATTCCATTATACAGCTTACGGCATTTCTTCAGTTTGCAGTCGGCTTTGAAGAGTGCAGGCGTGTTCCAGTCACGAAGATCATTGCGGGACTCCGCGAAAAGTATGGGGTGGGGGGTGAGGAGGCAGGGTGCGAGGAGTGGGTTCAGGTGGGGAGGGGGGCATCGAGACTACGAGGGGCCGCTTATTTACAGGAAAAAACATTGCGACAGTTTTTTGGTAGGACGGCATGCTGGGGTGGCCTCAGCGTGCCACCTAACTGTTTAGGGGGTGTCCTGTAGCTGACGGGATTGGGCACCCTCGTTGGCACACAACAAGGGGGATGAGGAAGTAATGCCGATGGGGATTAGGCACCCCGTCGGCACACAAAAGGCTACAGGGGTGAGCCAAGAGGGATTAGGCACCTTGGCATTCAACAATTGGTGGGGTTATGCCGGCGGAGTGGGCTCCCCGTTGGCACCTAAAAAGCAGGGGTTAACCGGCAGGAGGTTGGGCACCCCGAAGTTGGCGTGGTTAGGCGGCCACCCGCTCGCCGACCATGCTCATAATGTCAATGAGCACGTAGGAAGGGTCCGCTGCATATGACAAGCTTTGCTCAGATTGCAGTGGACCTTTTCTTAGATGTGCTCACCACATTATGTATGCATGATGTGGCGCCGGCATGCAGGCTGATTGGGGAATGAGGGATGCACCTACCAGTGCGTGCCCTGCATTCACCCAACAGTGACCCCGCCTCCAAAGCTGTACTGTCCCATGATGTTGGCTGTACAAGTGCACCAACATAAAAAGGGATCAGAAGAAACATGTTTCTCTTTATCTTCTGTTGTCCATTAATGCTTACTTGTATACTGCTTTTGCCTATGGTGGATCATCAAGGTACTACATCACAAACCATGGTCTAATTGGGAATTAGGCCATGATTGATGAAATACCACCTGTTATATTTAGGCCGATAGAAATTCAATATTTCAGTGTGCAGATTTATGCCATGTTTCAAATTGGGGTATTTACTGGAATGCCCAGGAGTGTAATGAGACCTGATTCTGAAAGCAGAGGGCTTTCTTGCCCCTGGAAAGTCTGGTATATTCCAATACTGCCCACCATGGAGGGTATTATTGCACTTAGAAAAGTAGCTATATGTGACATTATTATGTACTTTTTACAAAATCTTTTTTTTTAAATGACCACAAAGTATTCAAAAGTTATTTTTGTTGAAAAAGTAGTCCATTTACTTGTATACTTGCCAGTAAAGGGCACTGTGGACTTTCACAGTTATTTTACTAGTACTACAGAGTTTAATTTTGTGTGGTGTTTTTTTTCATGTCCTTTCTTGCCAATGCTCTAGTTTTACTTCTTCTGGGGGTTTGATTCTGCAGTGTGCAGGAATGGACTGTGAGAAGGGGAGGGGGAAGAGTGCAGTTGGAACAGAGGCACAGAATGGAGGAACAAAGTATGAGAATGGGGGCAGGGTGCAATGAGAAGGGAGTCAGGATAACAGAGGCAGACTGAAGCAGGTATGATGGTTTTGACAAGAAGCTGGATCGGTTGAGAGATTTTGAAATGGCTACACACAAAAAAGTATTTGTTTTGTCCATTTGGGTCAATGGGGAGTAGAGCCAGCCTGTCTCATAGTAGCAGTGAGCATGCAACATGCTACTGCTATAGTTTCAACTAAAAAGCTGATTTTTTTTTTATGAAAAAGACAGAAAAATATTAACAAATGGGAGAACACATCTTAGAGCAGTAGCTGTTGCTAGCTAAGTTTGTCTTTCATGGGGGGACTCGCACGCTCGCTCGGTTGCTCCTTAAGCGAGCTAAAAATAAATGTGTTTTGAAGTGTGATATGGGCACATGGCTACCATAGGGTGATGGGTTCTGTCAGCTTGCACTTGTTTTTTTACTGAGCATTGTTAAGAAATAAATGTATGGCTGCAAGTGGTTCTCAGCCAATGGGATTTCAGGATTTCTCAAGTCCATTTTGTAATGATGCATATAATTTTCTGTACTCTACAATTATGGGAGCCAGAGGTACAGCACTGTAAAGTAACCTATACTGGTGTGAATGCAATGTTAGTTTTGGTAGTCTGATCTCTATTAATATAGATTCAGCTGGGGATGAAATTACATCAGGCTTCTATGAGAGGGTGAGAGAGAGTGAGAATCTGTACTTATTATAAATACATGAAATAAGGATTCTGTGGGAAAGCACCACTTACAGTAGATGTGACACACAGCCTTTGAAGAGTTCTTCAGTAGTGCGATCTTGCAACAGAAGCACCCTCTGTGAATGGCTGAAATGTTCTGAAGGGTTAATCTCATTTCTAAGTGCTACCAGCATTAAGATATTTATTCCTTAGCTGAATAGTTAGAGCAGCAGCTGCATTCTGGGTTTAGATTAGCTGGGAGCTAATGTTTCAGCAGCCCTGTATCAGAGAGAGGGTTAGAACTGGATTGATAGAGTAGGTAGAGAACCCATTTAAGTTAGTATATGTTTATACAACATATTAATTTCATCACTGCTTATGAAGCTATGGGGGGGGGGGCAGAGAAGATGTGCCTCGTATACATTCTGGCCTTAAATTACTATGTTACTATCTATGTAGGTTTTCTGGTTCAATTCCATTTCAGGATTTTTGCAAGTCTGTCCGTAGAGTGGGTCAGATACAGTAAGTGTAAGAAAATGGATCGCTATATCTGAGGGTGGAGCTGGAATAACAATGAGCAATGTAACAAGTTAAAGTAGCCTCATATTAGAGAATGGTTTATAACAGAGATCTTTATAATCAGGGTGAATATGGTATTTAACTGAGCTGGGGACAGTTAAAATATAGTACATCAGCCTATATCAACAGGACAGCTGAAACAGAAAGCCTTGTACTAAGACTACAGAAGGGAGTTTTATGGAGCTGGGGGCTAATGTTACAGCTGCCTTTTATCCGAGAGTGAGTTCAGTTAGGGAGTCTATTTGAGGCTTTCATAGACAAAATGAGCAGCATTTGGGGGTGAATAGCCATGTCCACAGGTTAGCAATGAAAACCATCAAGCTAGTACCACAACTGATGTCATAATACCAGTTTGGCATTTTTTGCCAGACAGTTTCATATTAATCTGCAAGAGCATGAAAACCCCTTTAACAAAGATGAGTTTGGATTTTGTTGCTAGTGACCATGGTTAAAGCAACCATATTAGAGGCACAGGTTTAGATTTACAAAGCTCATGAAATTACCACAGCTGTGGGAAAAACCCGGCACAAGTGGGTTGCCACTTGCGGATTCTCAATTTTTCCCCCAGCTATGGTATTCACAAAGCTGAAGCCAGTTTATGATCAACTCCATGAAGTATGGCAGCTTAGGGATGGTGTTGCCATGGAAGTACCTAGGTGTACAGTGATATGAGTGAGTATTATTGAGTGGCTCAATATGAGCCACTGAATAATATCGCTCATCATTTACAGCAACTGTCATAAAAAAGCAAATAGTAGTAGTTATGGCGAGTATAGCACTGAGCTACATGCACTACGCTCACTAAAAGACTATATCAAGAGTAGTTTGGCCAACCCCTGCTGAGCTGGCTGTTTGGTGTAGTGGCGTGAGTAGGAAATAATTTGTTGTCTTTCTCAGGCTTTCTATTTTTTTCTATGTCCACTCCCCCTGGAGTTGGTAATCATAGCTTTGGGGGTGCAGGGGGCTTGCCTCCCCACAATAGGGGGTGTGGGGGCTGCTTGCTTTGCCATTATTGTTTTAGTTAGCAACTGGTGCTCTTTGTGATGGTTGGAGAATGTTGTTCGCCCTTTTGACGTTGGGCAGTTTGGTTTTTGCTGTATGTGATTGGCATGATATAATACTTGTTGTTATCACATAAAACCATTCCATGCAACTGTGGAAAAATGTTATGGTCAAAGGGACCCGGCATAACATGTCCGCAGCTGTGGGGGACTGTGAATACTAATCTCCGTAGCTCTAGAGATTTAGGTCTGCAACTGGAGTTGCAGAGTGGAACTTAGTCCCAAAAACATTTTGTGAATCAGTCCATAGTTTGAAAAGAGTGTTATGCTTCACATAAGGCTATTGTAGTATAATAAGGCAGGAGTTGTGATTCCATGGAGTTGTGGGACATGGTTACAGACATCATACTGAAGACAGAGAATTGGTGAGTTTTATAATGAGTGTGTGGATGGAATTTCATAGGTATATATTTTAGGTAAAGTGGTACCCAATAACAACATTCACTAAATATCTGGATATATATCAGAAAATATCACAGGAAACCTATGTGAAATGAATGGAGATTTTATGTGATATATTCAGAATCTTGTCACTGGCTTTCACTGTGCATAGTACATCAGTTTCTTGGGATGGAGTGAGGCCGTGTAACCAATCTAGTTTGCCTCCCTTTTATCCTAACATCAATAACCTGAAAGGCTTTTCCTCTTCAAGGAGCTATTGGGTCTACTCTTGAAACTCTGAGAACTATCTGTACTATCATCTCTTCTCATAATCCAGTCCACAAGACCACAGCCTTAGCTTACTTCTGCAGAAGTGTGCTCTGTTGTTCAGCTGGGGGCACCACTAAGAAAACAATTTTAAAGCCTGCTAAGACAGTGTTTACTGTACTAGCACTCTATTGGAGTGCCTGGAGCCCTGTGACCTTTTAAGGAAGCGGGAAGAGTGAACTGTAGTCTGTTTTTAGTTACAAGACTACAGCTCAGTTTATGGAAAGCAAATCCTTTTTTGGGGGGCACATTTCCAACTGGCGCCTGCCAGAGCCATGAATGAGTGGGTCTCGCTGGTGATTTTGGGCAATTTTAAAACATTTCACTCTGTGCAACTTGTGAGTTGCTAGCCTGACCTGTGTGACAACTTCCAGGTTATTTTTAGTATTTAACTAGCCCTGCTACGAGCAGGGTGAGTACAGGCAGGGTGAGTACATGCACACGTGCGCATAACGTGTGCAAAAATGTGCTTAAAGACATGCATGTAGTGCATGTGTTGTGTGTTTTAGCGTGTTCTAACGAGGACATATAGAAAGGAGCATGGTGGTGTTTGGGTAAGATACACACATACATATAAAATAAAGTTTATACAGTCTGCTTTCCTGTTGTTTTTTTTTTACAATTAAAATTGTATTAGCAATTTTAAAATAATACAGGAGACAGAAGTAATAACAATTAGACAACGTTATTACAGTATGAAGTATGTTCTGTCCCTCCCACCCCCATCCCCTCCCACCCAGTACAGCAGTAACACCAAGAATCATCCCAGTCATTTAACTAAGACATGTTATTATTATCATCACCAATAGTAATTAGAGTATATAAGCTATCCCAGACTCGCATATATTTCCGTTGTCTATTATAGAGGCCTGCAATGGCTTTCTCTGTTCTGAGATTAGCTAGAATTTCATGAAGCCATTCTTGATAAGATGGACAAATGTCATCTTTCCAATGCTTGAGAATGACTTTTTTAACAGACAAAGGTATCATGAAAATGTCAAATCTCCGAGTGGTAACCTCTATAGGGGATAAGTCCCCTAGCAGACAAATTTCTGGGGTAAAGCAGTCCTGAAGACCCAACAAGGGGTCCAACTTGGTCTTAATAGAATTCTGCAAGGGAGTTATCTTAGGACAGTGCCAAAAAATATGGAGAAGTGTCCCTTTATCTAGAGAACATCTAGAACACAAATCCAAGTCTAGAAGGCCCCAACTAGCAAGTTTTGGGGGAGTATAATAAAGATTATGTAAAATATGGTGTTGCATGAGCCGTAGTCTGTCTTGTGACACAAACTTATGGCAGTACCGCCATAATACAGGCCAGTCAAAGGTATAATGGGGGAAGAAGGAGGACCAATACTTAGTGGGACCATAGGAACTTCCAAACCATCAATGAAAAAGGGCCTGGTATAGTTTTGAGATTACCTTGGGAGGACTTAACAAGGAAATAAGCTCTGGTAAAAAAAAAAATGCGGGGGGATGGGGAGGAATATTGGCCAACGTACTAGCAAGAAGGTGTTTAAGTTGGAGGACCTTGAAGTGGCTAGATACTGGAATATTAAATTTCAAGATTAACTTGGATACGGAAAGCCAAGCCCCCTCACCATCAAGGAAAGTAGATACAATCCCTTCTCCCAGCTGAGGCAACCACTTAGAGGGAATTCTCTGCTTGTTTATTAAAAAGGAGGGTGAGTTCCATATGGATTGAGATAAATCCAGATAGGGTTTGTAGTGCAAAAAAGAACAAAGTTAAGCATGTATTCTTAATGAAGTCGCTAGCATTGGACATTTTCGAATATCTTATAGGGAGGAAGTCTTGACATAAAACAAAGTCGGGGTATCGATACCTGTAGACTGGATAAAATCCAGTTCTATTTTGAGCCAAATCGGCCTCAGGCTACCAGGACCTGGGTTTAGCCATTTAAGATACTTTAATAAATGACTAGCCCAATAGTATAAAGCCAGATGAGGAATATGGAGACCACCATTGAGTTTCTGAGCTGCCAATTTGTGGTGTGCTAAACGGGGATGTTTATTAGACCACATAAAGTTAGTAAATAAACTATGCATTTTCTGAAACCAGGACAAAGGAATGAAAGAGTTAAGAAACAATAAAGGATAGAAAAGATGGGGAAACACGTTCATTTTGATTAAGCTAATACGGCCCCATAATGAAATAGGGAGTTCTGACCATCTATCAAGGTCTTGTTTAATGATCTGAGACAGGGGTTCCAGGTTCTCTTTAAACCACAAGGAAGGGTTACATGTACGTTTAATACCAAGATATTTGAGGGAGACCTGTGACCAGGATAGACCAAAAGAAATAATATTGTGTTTAAAGACCTTGTGATTGAAAGGAAAAATAGATGATTTATTGAGATTTAATTAGTAATTCAAAAAGGAACTAAACTTCTTGATCGTGGCTAGCATAGCAGGGATTGACAAGTCAGGATGGGACAAATGGAGAAGAAGATCATCTGCATATGCTGTAACCTTAACTATAGTATTATGTACTGGTACACCTTGTATGTCTGGGTTGATTAAAAGATTCAGGATGAGCGGTTCTAAATAGAGATTAAATAGTAGGGGGGAGAGGGGACAGCCTTGCCTTGTTCAATAGTATAAAAAAAAAGGCTTTGAGAATGCCCCATTCCCTGAGATCCTGGCAGAAGGAGCTTGGTAGAGGGCTCAGATCCAATTTATGAATGTAGAAGGAAAAGCAAATGCCTGGAGAGTTTGAAATAAAAAGTTCCAATTCACACGGTCAAATGCCTTCTCAGCATCCAGGGGCACCAAAACAGCTGGAAATGTGGCATCCCTGGACTCCAAGAAGACATGGGAAAGAGTTCAAAGATGGTCTGTCGACGACTGCCCCTTCATGAATCCTACCTGTGACATTCCGATCAGGTCAGGGAGAACCAGGGTAAGCCTGTCAGCCAGGATCTTCAAAAGGATTTTAATATCTTGATTCAAAAGGGATATGGGCCTATAACTCTGTACCATCTTAGGGTCCTTGTCAGATTTAGGGAGAAGAATAATTAGGGCTTTAAATAAGTGGGGATCAGAAGCGGCCCCAGATAGGATGTGGAGGAACAGTCTATGAAGGGCCAGAGCTATTTGATCCTGAAATGTTATATAAAATAATGATGAAAAACCATCTGGTCCTGGAACCCTATCTGAAGCGAGAGCCTTTATTACTTCGGTAATTTCAACCAAGGATATAGGAGAAGAAAGAAACCTTCTCTGAGCTTCAGACAAGGAGGGGAGGCGAGACTCATGGAGATATGCCTCTAGAGTCTCCGGTGAAGGGGGATTGTCCATGTTACTATATAGTTGCTGATAATAATGTGCAATCTCCTGCACAATCTCTGAGGAGGACAATCTCAGGGATCCATCTATATGAGACCTGACAGGAGGGATAAACCTGACAAATTCCTGTTGCATGATCCTTAAAGCTAACAGATTCCCCGCTTTTTCACCTTGGTTAGTGTGAAGAGCCTTGGTGTGAATAATGGCCAGTTCAGCTTTGTCTCTTAATAAATCTAGATACCTGTCCTCAACTGTGAGCAGTTTCCGCCTAGATTCCTCCGGAGTTTGAGGGGATAAATTAGCCTCCAGGGTATGAATTTGCGACAATAGGGAGAGAAGCTCAGCTTCGTGGGTTTTTCCCCCTTGGTAGCTAAACTAATCAAAAAAACCCTCAAGTAAGCCTTAAAGGCACCCCATGTGATATCTGGTGTTGTGTCTTCTGTGGAAGTTACTGAAAAGAAAAAAATCTATCTGGTCTTTAACCTGCTTGGAGATGCGTAAGTCCTTAAATAACTGGTAATTTAGTTTCCGACGACTCTCTTTTTTAGGAAGAGAGAGTAAGGCTAAATGACACATCACTAGAGAATGATCAGATAGAGGGCCAGGTTGAATTGAGGAAGATATCACCCCTGGAAGGAGAGATTGGGATATTAGTAAATAATCTATGTGAGAGTGCGACCCATGGACTGGGGAGACAAAGGTATGCTCCCTACTATTTGGGTGTAAAACTCTTCACGTCGCATAAGCCACACTGGTCTAATAAATCACTAACCGCTCTCTGCCCAGGTGAAAGTCCCTTTAGTACAGATCTTGACCTATCAAGAACAGGGTCCAACACCAAATTGAGATCCCCGCCCAGTACTATCGATATAGGAAGCAAGGGTAAAATAAGAGTTATAAGCTTCATAAAGAAGCTGGGATTATCTATGTTGGGGCCGTAAGTACTACAGAGTAAAAGTGGCATAGAGAAAAGTGTACCTTGGACCATAATGTATCTACCACCAGGATCCCTATAAACCTGCATGGGGGTAAAGGGGACATTTCCATTAATAATTATTGTGACCCCACAACTGTTAGTAGACCACTGAGCAGCAAAAACTTGCCCAATCTGCTGCCTCCTCAGTTGCAAAGCTTCGGTTTCTAATAGGTGGGATTCCTGTAAAAAGGTAACCTGAGATCATAAAAGATTCAAATGTTTGAGTATTTGATATTGTTTGGGCTTCCTCCTGATCCCTTTCATATTCCAAGTTGCAAAAGTAATGTCATTAGCTATCATGCCTTATAAGAAGAAAACAAACATAAAACCAGTAGGTGATGATGCAACATTTAGCAAATAAACACAATCCCCTGGATACTGTTGTACAACCCTCCCTACCCAATCCCCTCTTAACCCTTAACAAACAACTAACCTTACTAAAACCCACACTAACCCACTTTTTCCCAGCCCACCCCCCTCTATTTCCTATCCAGCAAAATGTTCTGCAGCTTCCCATAACCCCTCTACTCCCCTCCAACCATCATTAAGTAACAAATTTCCCATTATACATAGGTTTCCAACCATCAATTTGCAGGAAAAAAGAAAAACATTTATAAGAAAGGGAAGAAACTCCCGTAAACACAGCTTAAGCAAATCCCTGTCTCACCAAACGCCCTGAAACTCAGGAAAATATCTCACAGACAGGGAACATAAATCCCCCAGTATCACTATACTCTTCTCCCATCTTGTGGACAAAATGAGGAACTGCATGAAATAGAAACGCAAATTAAAACCAGCGATCTACATTGAAAACACCCTCCAATACAGATCCTTCAGCTGTCTGGAAAACGAAAATACACTCATCTTCAACAAACAAGGTACGTTAACAATTTCTTGTAACCACTTCCATAGGAGAGAAGGACAGAAAACACCAGGGGAAGAGGAGGATCTGTTACCAAGCAAGACTTCAGGCGATGCCTTAATCCATCCTCTTATTTAACAAAGGACACTCCACAGAGATCCCAGTTCAGGGACCTGATAGTCACTACAAACAATGACGTCTACTGCAGCTTGCAGTATTTCAGGGTCGCTAACCAGCTGGCTCGCACAGCTCTGGATCAATTAGAAAGCACATCTCTACGTTAGGAGCTTACCTCAGAGTCTATGTGGCTCAGGTGCCCTGAAACAAATCTGGAAGGGCCGACTTGAGTCCTGCTCTAGCTGCTTCTACTTCGTCGAAAGACTGCCAGATTCCCGAAATCAAGACTTGCAGCTTTGCGGATTAATTCATTCAGAACTGGAGACCCGCAGCAATAATCTTAGACACAAGGGGTGGAAGGCTTGCCTGCACTGTTGGATCATAAGAGGGAGGTCCTGGGTCACTCTTAACTTTTTTCATTCCCAATGGAGGTCCTGGATATCACAGATTTTCAACAAACAATTTTACCTTTCCAAATAATTCAGAAACCTAAGAATCAATGGTCTAGGGGGAGAGCCTGGACGGGGCATAGGTCGCAGGGCTCTATGCGCCCTTTCAATAATGTAGTTGGAGCCATAGGGAGAAGGACCAATCACCTTGTCAACCAACTTCTGAACAAACAGGACCACATCAGGTCCCTCCTCTGGCTCTGGGAGCCCTATAATGACCACGTTATTTCACTGGCTGCGTCCCTCTAAGTCTTCAATCTTCTGTTCCATTTTTGTGAACTTCTGACGCAGACCAGCAACCTCTGAATCCATTTTCTCTGCCTGCTTTTCCAAGAAGACCACCCTGGCCTCATTATCTGAGACTCTCCTCACTGTATCCTCCATGGCTGATGTTAAAGACTTCATTTCTGTTGCCATACCACGTAATTCATCCTGAAACAGATGAAATTCTGTGAGGAAGTCTGCAAGGGTAAGCGGCTCTAACTCTAGTTTAGCAGAGGATTGCATAGTTGGAGCTGATGCAGCGTGGGCCCTTTGTTTTTTCGGGGCCTTCTCGGGTGTTATTGGTGGTGTGTGCCGAGGTCCTGCTTTTTTCATTTCCACCTCCATACCACGCGGAAAACTACTGTCTCACTGTATTATAGGCAAGAGAGAGTTAGGGACCTAAAAACAGACCTGATTGCCAAGAAAAAGGGAACTTTAAATGTGGATTTAGCACTGAGAGGGTCAGAGCTCAGAAGAGAGCATCTTCTAGGCAGGCTGCATCACGTGTTCTCCTGCTTTCCTGTTTAAACATGGTAGATTATATCATAACCATAAGTGGGGAGATGGGAATCAAATGTGTGACTTGCAACATGTACACCATTATATCACAGACACCAGGAAATGAGGATGTTTTTAAATGTGTCAAATGTAAAAAAAATGAAGAATGCAGTTAAAGATTGCTAGATTTGGAACTAGATTAAATGCTCTTGAAATCAGCCAGAAAGAAATGGCTGCCGGACTACAAGTGAAAAATAGTTCTCTATTTGCACCACAAGCTAATAATCAAACAGATATAAGTGAATTCCCAAATGATGAAAGAAATGATGTCCCTTCCCAGCTCAAAAAACTTGGTTAACATCTCTGAAATAAACTCACCATCCACACTGACAAAAAAAAAAAGAGAGAGTCAGATACAAATATGAACTCTGAAGAAGAGTGGTATTTGGTACAAAGTGCTAAAGCACCAAGAAAAGGTCGCAAAGCAGGCACTTTTCTGATACCGCTTACCAATTGGTATGATGCTCTGCACGGTTTGGTTGAGCACACTGACACTAATAATGATAAAAATATAACAATAATAATATAATAATAATAATAATAGTAATAATAAACCTTTATTTATACCGCGCCTTTCTCAAATTCAAGGTGCCTCACAATAATTACAGATAAAACAAGTAAAACATCAATCTGACATCAAGCTGAGTTCATAACATCACATTGGTCAATTAAAATAGATCTTAGACCATAAATAGGTCTTTGAGGCCTTTTTAAATTCCTCCATGGATGCACACAGACGAAGCGGACAAGGTAAAGAATTCCCGAGGGTAGGGGCAGCATACATAAAAGCACAAGCTCCTGAAGATTTTAAAGAAACCCTCAGAATCTCTAGCAACACCTCGTCTGCCAAGCGGAGTGATCGCTTAGGGCAGTAGAGAACCAGAAGCTCTTTCAAGTATTTTGGGCCCTGCCCATGTAGGGCTTTGTAATTCAAAAGACCAAATTTAAAGGTGATCCGCCACTGTATTGGCAGCCAGTGCCGATCATGCAGAACCGGGGAAATATGACAGGCACGAGAAGTATCCATCAATAGCCGGCCGCAGCATTCTGCACCAGCTGCAAGTGGTGGATATCAACCCCAGGAAGCCTTAGATAAAGCGAGTTACAATAATCAAGACGTGAGGTCACAAAAGCATGGATCAGTGTAGGCAGATCGCTGGGCGGAACAAGGTGATTAATTTTGGCGATGTTCCTAAGATTGTAAAAGGAAAGTTTGACAACTGCTGATACCTGCAAATGTAGTGTCAGCTCATTGTCAAAAATCCCGCCCCCAAGTTCCGTACTTGTTCAGAGGTAGGGAGCTGAACACCCCCCAGAAATAAACCTGAGGGTAAACCAGCTCCTGTCCCCTTTACCCTGTGACCCGGGTCCACAACCATTACCTCAGTCTTCTCTGAATTCAACTTCAGCCAGCTTGAATTCATCCAGCACTGGATTTCAGTGAGGCAGCTATTAAAAACCTGGTCAGGTGCAAAAGATAGATAGAGCTGGGTATCATCTGCATAGCAATGAAACCTCAGCCCATACCTTCTTACAATGTCTCCGAGGTGCAGCATATACACTGTGAACAACATGGGGGACAGCACTGAGCCCTGGGGAACCCCACATGACAGAGAGACTGGGTGGGAAGAATTAATCCCCAACACCACTTTCTGGGTTCTGTCAGTGAGGACAGATCTAAACCAACTGAGGACTGTACCTGACAGGCCACAGATGAACTCCAGGTGCTCAAGAAGTACCCCATGATTCACAATGTCAAAGGCTGAAGAGAGATCAAGAAGAACCAAGATGGAACGGCTCTTCTGATCTCTAGCCATCAGGAGATCATTGAGCACCCGAACCAGCGCTGTCTCGGTACTATGCCTCTTTTGAAAACCAGACTGGAGTGGTTCATAGATGTCATGGATGGCTAAATGGTTTTCCAATTGTACGGCCACTACTTTTCTCAATAATCTTCCCTACAAAGGAAAGATTAGAGATTGGCCAGTAGTTAGCATGGCAGTCAGGGTCCAAGGAAGCTTTCTTCAGGGGGGGCATCATCACTGCCTCCTTCAGGGAGCTAGGAAATTCACCCATATCCAAGGAGCACCAGACTATTCATGCTAGGACTGGGCCGATAATATCATGACAGCCCTTTATCAGGTAGGTTGGGCCCGGGTCCAAACTACAGCATGTACAGCGCATACTCTGGACAATACTCATGACATCAATGAACTCAGGCTGGTCAAGGAAACTCCAGGAGAGACTAGAGGCTGCTGCCAAATGCCAACCTATAGCTTCTCCCATAGATGGTGCAGGTTGGAGTACTGCCCTGATGTCGGCCACGTTGGCCGCAAAGAAGAAACCAAGCTTGTCACACTCCACTTGTGAAAAACTGCAGACAGGCTGGGTTGCGCAGTCTATCAACAGTTTGAAAAAGCTGAGTTGGTCGGTTCTGAGCAGCTGAAATCTCCATGGGCAGGAACTCTGCCTTCTTACGGGAGACTGCAGAATGATAGAGTTGATAATGTTCCATCAATCTAAGATGGTTGGCATCAAGGGTAGTTCTCCGCCAACAACGCTCTAATCTTCGTCCTTGTTGCCGCATCTCCCTCAAGGTCCCATCAAACCATGCAGACCGAGGTCAAAGGGGGAGAGGACGAATGCAGACAGCAGCAATTAAATCCAGAGTCGAGGAGATGGCCCTGTTATAGGCCAGCACCAGGGCATTGGGATCATTGCTCACTCCAGAGAACTCTGATAGGTCAAGCACCACTGCCAGGCCTGTAGAGCTAACATTTCGCAAAAATCAGTACCTGACCATCTCCACAGGGGTAGGCCTACAAGGGGTGCGTGTGCAAAAACTGAACCTCACAGTGTAGTGATCGGACCAACCGACAGGTTCCACCCCCAAGTCAAAGGCCTCAATCCCCAAGAGGAAGATTAAGTCCAAGGAGTGACCACTTTTATGAGTGGCAGAAGTAACCACTTGTGTAAGGCCCAAAGATCGCCTGTCGGTCTTGAAACTGCAAACATTTCACCAAGAGATGTTGCAGTCTCTGCTCTGGAAGTGGTTGTTGGCCAGGAGAACGACGGGCCCTCTGAATTTCCAAGATGAGCTCAGGGGCTATTTTCAATTGTGTTTGTAGCCAGGGTTTAATGGAGGCTAAGCAATCTTTCCCAGCCAGTCCCTCTGGGAGGCCCACTAACCTGACATTACAGTGTCTCTCTCTGTTCTCGTGGTCGTCCACAACTTTTTTCAACATTTCAATATCTTTAAGCGCTTGCTGCAAATCTGTTGATATTCTAGTTGTAGCATCTTCCTGGGTGCTGATTCGAGATTCTGCTTATGTTATACATGTTTCGTAAGCTTCCACTGATTCAGCAGTTGTATTAACTAATTGCTGCAGATGTTGTATTTGTGAGGTTAAATTATCAAAACCAGATTGCATCCAGGTGCCCAAATCCTATTTTAAGTGTCTGATTAATCTCTCAAGATTCTGGCAATTTGGGTCCATAGTTATGTTGTCAGACCCGGTTCTGGGGTCCTGTTGTGGCTCTGGTTCTAGGGCTGGAGAGCCACTGGAAGGGCCTGCAGGCCATGAGCAGGTAGTCAGCTTAGAGGTCTGGGAAAATTTCAATTTCATCTGTTTCTTTGAGGATTTTGATAGATTCGACATTGGAGCCTGTATAAGTTGCAATTTGAGCAGCTTTGGGTGGATTGTGTTCCAGGATGCATCCGATTATATGTGGATTTGGACGGAGCTCTCCTAAAGTGCCTCCATTCAGCTCCTCATATAGGCCACACCCCTGGGAACAGACTTTCTTTACTAAGTTAAGGAGAAACAAGTTTATTTAGACTAAAAGAGTGGCTAACTATAGGCTAGGCAAAATCTGGAGAAATGTTTTACTATTCACTGGATTCTTCAGAGACCTATTATTACTCATGGACTGCATTAGTTTGGAGAATGACTGTATAATACAGGTCCCGCATTTTTTATGTATAGCAAAGTATAGATGGGTGTAGGTTTAATAATATCCCTTTCTTTTTCTGGAGGTCCCCACCCCCATTGCATACATTCCCCCCTGGATCTCTCTCTCTCTCTCTAAATCCTCATATACAAAGCGTATGAAATGAGCCATTTTGAGGAATTAGATAAACAAACAGAAAATAGATCAATTGCAAAAATTATTACAGGAACTTAAAATTTTGGAAAATTACAAAACTAAGAGACAGTTTGTTGGACCAGTTTCTTCAAAGATAGTGACTAATGATTCTGAGTTCTAGAAACAGAAGCAACTAAAATTAGACTGGTGTGCTTTAACACTTACTGAATATTTAAAGTGGAAAAGAATCCCGAGGGGGATGAGAACTGTGGTGGGACCAAATCTAGAATTTATTACTACTGAATTAGAATTGAAATGGGATAGAGCTAAAAACAGATGTTCTAAAGACTTCATGCTAATTTTATTAGAGGCCTTTAATAAAGAACTAGAAAAAATGATAGAGTTGAAATATTTACAGAAGGAAGTAAAAAGAAATCCTAACTAGAAGAATTCAATTTTTTTTTAATAAAGTTAATAGGTAAAATGAAGAATCTGAAAATGAAATTAGTCACCAAAAATTTACAAGTTCAAAAGAGATTTAAATGACTACAAGGACAATAAAGTATATACCTGGTTCAAAGATAAACAGAACAAACCACTCAGTAGTTACATTTATTATATTGTTTCAGACAGCACATTATACACTGTACATCAAGCAGTGACACAGAAGGAGATCCAGCAAGAGGTAATTTTTTATTATTTTTAATTTTTTTATTTTATTGACATCTTGGATTACAAATACCTTTCTTTGAGCAGGAACTGCTCATTTACAAAGGTTCCACATTGTAATAGAGGGAGTCATTTTTTATGGGGGGGCTTCAGGGTGAGAGGCAGGAGACGCGGTCCTGGAGAGGGAAGAGGGGTTTCAGTATATGAGGGTAGAGTCAGAAAGAATACTAACAGATCCAGAAGAAGAAGAAGAAGAAGAAGAAGAAGAAGATCAGGATCAGGAAGAACAGAAAGTCCTACAGAATAAGGAGGAAAAGAAAAGAAAGCAAAAAGAACAACCCTCACAAGTCACAACCAGATCACAGATCACAACCTAATATTTAATCTATCAAATAGGCAGTTAACAACCAGTGAGACTGATCTATTGGGGAGGGGATTTTCATTTTGTCCACATGATAGAATAAATGACTTTAAAATTAAACTAGAACTTAAGAGATTTTTCAGGAAGCTAAGACTTAGATATTATTTTGAAAATAATCCAATAGAAAAAAGCAACCCAATAGAGACAGAAAAACAGAGAATCTTGAGTCAGAAATTACAATTGAAATCTCTGTTTCTACCACCAGGGGGCATCCTACATATTATAGAGATCTAGATTAGTTTAGTTAGTAAAGATACAGAACAGTTAATAAAAAAGGAATGAAATATGGACCAAACAATGAAATTTAACCTCTCTCCATCAGCATTTAGAGCCCTATGAAATCTTGAAAATGATCATACTACAGTGATTAAAAACACTGACAAAGGAGAGGGTATAGTTGTCAAAGACTATGAACAGTACACTACTAAATGTAAAAACCTTTTAAGTGACTCTAATAACTACTTAAAGATAGAACCCGACCCTACCCAGAATGTTATGAACTTGATTGAAGGAATACTGGATAAAGCATTGGAAAATGGATGGATCTTCAAGTGGGAGAGGAGTGCACTATTAAAGAATCAATCTGTTGTCCCAATGTTCTATTCCTTACCAAAAATTCATAAAGACCCTTTAGATACCCACAAGGGAGACCTATTGTCTCAGGGGTGGGCTCTGTACTAGAACCTCATTCGATTTATGCTGATTATCATATTAGTTTATTGAAAGGACAGAATCTTTCATAAGGGACAGCTCCCATATGATTAATATGTTGGAAGAGTTAAATAGAGACAAAAAGTTATTTTAAAATTGCTTATTAGCTACATTTGATGTGCAGGATTTATATACTTCAATCCCCTATGATCTAGGATGCAAAGCCCTAAAGAACATCTTGATGGAACAAAGGAAAAATTCAACCACCAAATGAATTTCTGTCAAAATTTGCTGAAATAGTTCTGACGCAGAACTACTTTAGATTTGAAAGGGACTTTTATGTACAGATTAAAGGGGCAATGATGGGGTCAAGTATGGCCCCATCGTAAGCAAACCTGTACATGAATCAGTTTGAGAATAACTATGTCTATAATAATAACACTTTTATTAGTAAGGTAATGTCATGGAAGCTATTTATTAATGACATAGTTGTCATATGGGATGATATAGAAGAGGAATTAAATGAGTTCCACCAACATTTGGATTCAAGAACTGACCATTTGAAATTTACACTGAATCATAATGAAAATGAAATTGCTTTTTTAGACTTAAACATTTTTAAACAAAGTAATAAACTTTGCACTAAGTTATTTAGAAAAGAAATAGATTGAAATACAATTTTACAAGCCAAAAGTTTCCATTCTAGATCATTAGTGGACTACTCGATTCCTTTTAGCCAATTCCTAAAAGTGAAAAGGAAGTGTAGTTTGGATACAGACTTTGAGGAATCGTTAGGAAATGTGGAGGACTGGTTCAGACAGATGTACTATTCCCAGAATACATTAGAAGGTGCAAAGGAAAAAATAAATAAAAAAACAGACAACCTGTTAGAGACAGGAAGAAAACTGCCACTGACTATGGGAAACAAGGCTTTACTTATCTTGAAATATAATGACATGTTTTATGATATAACAAGCATTTGCCAATGCCGAATATTTGCCTGCTGGCACTGGCATTGGTAGTGCAGGAGTTAGAGAGATGCACAATAGGAATGGCAGTGAAGTAGTGAACTGATGCCAACCCCACCCCACCCTGCAGAGATTTTGGCTACATAAAATCTTACATCAGAAGTGGTAGGGTCCCTAAGGAATTCCCTGCTCACTCTCTACCACCACTGAGTTAATACTGCAGAATATTACCAGTACTGCTGGTGATGAGGTTTGGATGAAAACTGGAACCAAAATGCCCCAAAATCACTTGCCAAAATTTCCCTGGGGTGATAACAAGGGGGAAATGCCAAAAGGGGCTGTATCTACAAGGGGCATTCCAGCAGGCACATTAAGCAGGGAGGGGACAGTCAGTTTGGATACATCATTCTGGCTTTGGGGTGCATTCCAGCTTAAAGAAAAACACTCCTTATTTAAAATAATCCTGCCACCCAAGAGATATACCCTGGTTAGAGGTGTCACTGGGAAAAATTATTTTGATTATCTCTCTGCTGTTTTATTTCAATTTGTGCCCCCCCCAGTATGTAAACAATGGCCACTCTGGGGAGCACCATTTTGAGAAGCATGGCTCAGCATAGCTCACTTGAGCTGTTCTCACACTTTAAATGGCACCATGGTGGGGGGGGGGAGCAAAAATTAAAGCAGCAGAAAGGTTATTAAAAAAATACTTTTTTTCTACTGAAACCCCTAATCAGGTGTTTATCTGTAATGTGGTGGAGTTAGTTCAAAGAAGAGTGTTTTCCTTTAAAACAGTGATGCACCTGGAACCAAAATAAACACCATATGGTGCCAAACTGAAAGCCCCCCCCTCCATTTCTGCCCCTGTTGGAATGCCACCCCCAATAGTTAGTTACTGTTCCTGCCAGAACACCCCCATAGTTCCTGTCCCAGGAACTTACAGGCAGTGGATTTGGGGGCATTTTGGTTCTGGATGTGTTCCTCCCCCAGTCCCCTGGTAATGTTTTATTTGTGTGCAATTTTTGACCAGGGAAGGCACGCTGAGCTCTGTCAGTTCATTTCCTGGTGTGCCCTATGGGTGGTTTATGTTAAGCTGATGGGGGCATGTTGGTCAGGAGGACATCAGAGATATCCCATCATCCTTGTGATAAGTGCTATGAGATCTTAAAGTTCCACCTGGACAGCAGCCAGCAGAGATGGGCAAAATGGGGTGTTTCAAAGATCCGAAAAGATCCAGGGAAATAGGGATTTCAGCCTCCATTCCATCCACGCAGTACAAAAAACAAATAAACAATAAAAAAACAAAAACATACAAACAGGCTGAGATCAGTTTTAAGAGTTGGTAATATTTTACTTGGGGCTAAAGCATAAAGATTCTGAGCTCCATCCCCTAATGCTCAGCCCTAGTGATGCCCCGGTCACTTTGGTTTAACTTCTCTGTGGAAGGATGGCAATGCAAAGTGCAGCACGCCCTGGTGTTGCACAACAGGGTCAGTTCTAGTAGTAGCCCATGTTCCCAGTGTAGTAGCATGGGGCTAGAAACCATAAACTACCATCTTCAGAGGTGACAGTACAGCCTGAGACACTTGCAAAGTTTTAGAAGAGCACCTAAAGTCCCGCCATAACCCAGGAATATTGCTAGAGGACTCACCTAGGAGGGAGTGTTTTTTTCACAGATGCATTGCAGGCTGGGATTGTAGAGCACATCACACTCAGACAGTATGCTGAGCAACAGCATGTCAAGAGAGTTGAGACACTGTTCGGTGCAGCTCTGGTTGACCTTAGCTTCCTCCTGCAGTTTCTGGAACCTGGAGATCATCGTGATGACACCTGTTTCCACATGCTTGTGTCTGTCCAGCAAATTGTGACTAGGCTGGTTAGTGGGACCTTGCTGCTTTCCGGGACCTTGCTGCTTGCCGTACTGGTTGCTGCTGCTCCTGCCATCTTCAGCTTGTCAGGTGGTCTGCCGGAACTCCTGCATCCCCTGCTGCACCTCCCTCAGCTCCTGGGGGTGACTGTCCCTGCTCCTCCGGGCTCAGGAAGTGCAGCCTACTGCTGCTGCCTCTGCAGCCCGGCTGTGAGGGGGGCATGGCCATTGGGCATGGCTGCCAGTCTGTCCAGACACGCCAGGTCTTCCTTTCTGCTACCACTGCAGTCAAGTAGGCTGCTTGCTCATGTACAATTCTTTCTCAAGATCATCTTTATAAGCTGAGACTCCCCCCTTCACAGTTGTTCAAAGTAAAATTGCATGCAGACGAGCTTTGTCAGAGGTGTTCATGTGGAGAAGAGGGTGAGAGCAAGACATTTTAACTAACTCTTATCACAGCCACAAAGGCTGCTTAAAACCAACAGGGAGCCACCTCTGGTAGGACTGGGGTCAATGTTTCACCAGGAAAGACACATAAGGAATATGTGTTATGTGGGCCACTGCATGACAAACTTGTCTCTGATTGCAGTGGCATTTTCTTTTCAAGTTTTGTCCACTTTACATATTTCTTGTGTCAGCACCTGCATGCTGGCTTATTGGGGAATGAGGGATGCACCTACTAAAGTGTGCCCTGCATTCACCCACATTGACACACCTCGAAAATCTGCTACTACCACAAGATATTGGTTTGCGCCTGCATTGCAAGCCAACATAAAAAGGACAGTGAAAAAACACTGACATGTACTGTGGTCAACAAACATGGGAGAAAAAGCATTTTACCCTGGCCCACAAATGCATCCAAAAAAAGTTTGATCCTTACAAGATAGATTGATGCACACAGACCATGTAATCCCAGTGCAAAGACAGACAAGTTATTTTACTAGTGAAGATTTATGGGGGAACTATCGTTGTGGGAGATGCGTTCATTGAAATAGCACTTACAGGATGAAGAAGATAGAAATAAAAACAGAAATGAGGATTTTGTTAAGGAATTTGTCACTTGCCAATCTACAGGGATAATATATGGAGTGAAATGCCCACGTGACAGAGTTTATGTAGGAAACACTAAGTATAAGCTAAAACAAAGAATTGGAGAGCATAAAGGATACATAAGAAGAATGGATGAAAACTCTCCTATTGCATGTCATTTTGAAGATAAGGGACACCAACTTCCCACATTGAGATTTTTGGGGATAGAAAAAGTTAAGAAAGACAGACAGGGTGGTGATTTCAACCCAAACTTATTGCCAAGAGAAGCTTTCTACATAGATTACTTCCAAGCAACAAGTCCAGCATATGCTATGAATTAATTCATAGACTGGCAACCAGTATTATAAATGATGTGTTCCACAAAACCCCCCCCCCCCATAAATACAATACATTATATTGCTGTAGTAATGCCAGGTTTTGCCTGTCCTGATGACTATGGCATCATGGAAGGTTTTGTTATTGTTTCAGTATTTTGAAAATATTGAATAATTAATACGGACAACACTTTGGATTGGGCAGTTCTTATTTACACAACAAAATCTATTAGGAATCCAGTATTGCCAGGTTTCTCCGAATGATTGTAAGCAGATATAAGAACTTATGTTAAAATACTGACATCACTCTAACCTATCTCAAATATGTTTCTAGAGTTCACAACCCAGTAAGAATGTGGAGAATGGCCATAAGTTTTTTAAAAATCTTTGAAGCACCAAACACCTATAAACTCAGGTGCTGCTAGGTGTGGGTCCAGTACCCAGGTGAGTGTGCACACACTTGCTAGCACACGCAGGCTCCCACAGGAGCCAAGCATGTGACACTGCCAGATTCTGGTGCATGCTCCACTACATAAGGAGCTGCTTTGGGACCACAGCTGCACTACCCTGAACCTTCAGAGCACCACAGAGGTCAGACTTTTGGAAAAAAGGTAAAGAATAATTTAGAGGACTTTTGACTTTTTAATATAAGCATATTAGTAATAAAGAAGTGTCATGATACTGAAAGCATACTTTTGATGTGTTTCTGCCTAGACACAAAAAACAAGGTATAAAGAATAGAGAAAACTGTAAACTGGGTACGCTCAAAATCTGAAAATGGTGTAAGCCTGTTTATAGGTAAGATTTTGTTTAATATTATTAAAAGACATTTTACTGTTGGAAGATGTTTAGGTATGCGTAAACAGCCTGAAATATTGAAAATATTGTCATAGATCGAAGCAAATATGAAAATTACAGTTTAAAAGTGAGAACAGATGTTACAAATCAGCAAGAAAGTGCAGCTGAATTATTACCCTTGATTTTATTTTTATCCTAAGGAAATCAATATATTAGATTTACATAATAAAGAAATGTATATTTACTATGTAGATGTTTAACCAGACTCCCTGAAGAAGGGGTCTCCCTAAATGTGGGAACTATGTTGTCTGGATGTTGAAAAAAAAAGTGTTGTTTGTTACTTTAGGGTGAGTGGGCCATTGATTCCAATCTGCACATATATGCTTTAGCTTTGATTGGTTTTAGGCCTCTCCCCAAACATAAAACATTTATTACTGTGTTATTTTTTTTATCTGAGGTTGTCTGTGCCGGATAACTGATTTCATGTATATTTATTTATTTAAGCTCTTTTTTGAATTTCCTTACCATCACCGCAGTTGCTGGATTATCATCCTTTAAGTCTCCCAAAAGTCATTCAGACTGATGATATTCAGCCTCCCCACCCCAAAAAAATTCAGCCATCAGTTTTGGTTTAAATAACTATGTTTACATTTTGGTCTTTTGATTTAATTCATCATTCAAGTATACTTTGTGGAGACAAGCACACGGTATCACATCATTTTGGCAAAGCAAATTGTGTAATTCAAATGTGAGCAACTCAATTTGTGCAACCGATGGAATAGCAAGTGTGGGGTTATAATGATAGGAGGGGGATAGCAACAGTGGAGTGACACAATAACAAAAGCGAATGAAGGGGGAGCTCTTGAGTTATCCTGATCAAGTAGTACAATGCAGCCTGCTTCTGCTGAGCTGTTCACCTGGCATGGCAGATAGGGTCACCAATCAGAGTGATTATGGTCCCAGGTTCGGGACTGCCTGTAGGCAAACATTTTTTTCATAGTTGTGGTTGTTAGAAATTTTTGGGGGGTCAACCGATTGCACCCCTGCCACGGTATCCCCCTGAATGCTGTTGCCCCCTCCCATGTATTCCCCGTTCCCCCAGTGTCCGCCCTGTAGTTGATTATATTAGTTTGGTGGGTGCACGGGTGCAGCTCCCCACATTAACTGTTAATTTTAATTTCTGCCTGGTCATCATATTGGCAGTCACTGAGGTGGGTTAGAAGCATATTTTTCATTCAGTGAAATGTACTCGCTGTTGTGCAAGTCGTGATAGAAATGTAATCCTTATGACATGGGACCCAAGCACAAAAAGTACATAAAGTGCTTTATTTTGTTGCATTCCATGGTGTTCCAAGGTGTTCTAAATAATATAGTAAAAACTGAAAATGGTGAGTTCCTCAGTTTTTGCTTTTGTGACAGGGTTCATAGAGAGTGGTTTGTCTGGTCAAGAGGTGCTTTGCCATACTTTCTTTCTCTTTTTTTTGTTTATTAGAATATTAATACTGAAAACAAAAACTCTGAACACATTTCAGTTTGTTTGTAACATTTTTAAATTTTCGCACTGTTAATCATGTAGTTCAGGAGCATAAAGTGCAGACGTTGGTGTCATGTTGCCAGATGCACCATTTTACTCTGAACTCGACATGTGAAGCTATTACAGAGGAGATTGACTGAGAAGGGACAGAATTTTTCTGTTAGCCCTTAAGTTATCTCACCCAAAACACCTTTTGCACTAAATGAAAAACAGTTGGTGCAGGTTTGAGATTACTCCAATATGGATGCACTGTTAAACTGCTGTTAAATTGCTGCTAGAGAGATACAGCATTCTTTCCTCAAAATGATTTTATTTAATCGATGGAGTAAGTACTCTACCTTCACTAAGATATTCATTAACTCAAAGTTTTAATGTAAGTTTAAAAATTATGCTCAAACCTTTGCTTAGTGTTACCATATGCTTACTTTGGAATACTTAATTGTTTGAATTTTTCATTTGGAGAAGATGGAAGGTTTGATACCTTTTATTGGACTAACAAGTGTCTTGTACAAAGATGAACTTATACACAAGCTTTCGGGGCCACATAGGTCCCGTCTTCAGGTGAATAGCAAAACTGAGCAACATAAGCAGTATTTATATCCACTGTGGAGCAATTAAAAATCAGGAAGTGAAGTAGGAGGGTGACAAAGGGGACTAGAGAAGAAGGTCTAAGATGCAAAATAAAAACATGGGAAGAAATGGGGAGGGGGCTAAGTAGGAACAGGTCAGAAGAAGATGAAAGGGAGCTAAAGGGAAGACAAAAGCATGCAGACAGAATCTGAGATCAGAGGCTAGATGTAGGGTAGAATAGACAGGATATACCTAAAAGATGTAAGGAAATCAAGAAATTAGGAGAAACAAAATATCAAAGGCCTAGATAAATCGAGTGTAAGGTAGTATAAACAGAGGTGTGAAAACAAGGGGGAGTGGGTGGGACTGAGCTAAGGAGTTAGTGGAAGAGGCAGGGAGGATGTGAGGTACATGTAAAAAAAAACATCAGACAGAACTCAGAGAAAAAAATTATAATAACAGAAATACAGAACCAAGGTGTGATTAATAATGACATGATTTAGTACACAATAAAAAAGAATTACAGTTTACCATAATATGTCATGAAACCAATGTCCCGATTCAGTTCAGAAATGGTACATTTAAATTGTTTAATATATATCAATTCCCATGTCCTTCTGTCCTGTGTGTTTCTGAAGTTGCCTCTTAGTATTAAGACAGATAAATCCAAGAGAGAGTGATCTGTTTGTGAAAAATGGTTTCCTATTGGAGTGCTGATAATCTGTTTTACTATTGTGTGACTGTGGTGATTCATCCTGGTTTTCAGTGGTTTGCTAGTTTCCCCAATATAGCAACCATTTGTGCACTTCTTGCATTGAATTAGGTAAACCACATTGCTGGATTGACATGTGTAGGATCCATTAATTTGTATTATGTTGTTCTGGCTTGTCTTAATGGTGGCCTGTGTGTGTATGTGGGTGCAGGTCTTACACCTTGTCATGTTGCATGCTGTTGTCCCTCTTGTTTTCTGGTTATTTTGATCTGCTGGGAGTTTGTTATGAATTATTATGTTCGAGAGGCTGGGGGGCTGCTTATAGGAAATGGCAGGTGGTTCAGTGAAGATGTCTTTCAGTGTTTTATCTTCTCTCAGCATGAGTTGTAGCTATTTGACAATTTCCTGAAGGGGTTTTAGCTTGGGGCTGTAAGTGACCACAAGGGGTGTGTGGTCAGTTTGATGCCTTCTTTGCCTGTATTCCAGCAGATTGTCTTGTGGTATTTGTATGTCCCATTCAAATTCTCTGTCAATTTGTCTTGGAGAGTGGCCCTGCTGAATTAGGGAATTGTGAAGTGTGGAGAGCTATCTGTCTCTTGTTCTCTCATCAGAGCAGATTCAATGGTATCAGATTTCCTGACTGTAGATTACAGATTTTTTTGTATGATTTGGGTGGAAGCTGGAATTATGCAGGTAGCGGTGTCTGTCAGTGGGTTTTCTGTAAACAGCAGTTTGTATATGTCTATTTTTAATGATACTGACTGTGGTGTCAAGAAAATGTATGCTGGTGGTGGAGTATTCAATAGTGAGATTTATGTAATGATGAAAGTTGTTAAAATCATGATAGAATTTTTTTGAGAGAGTCTTCACCTTCTGTCCAAATCAGGAATATGTCATCAATAAAATGGAGGTAGACAGATGGATTATAATGGTAGTGTTTAAAAAAATCCTCCTCTAAATAGGCCATGAAAAGATTGACATATTGTGGTGTCATTTCAGTGCCCATGGCTGTCCCCATGATTTGTAAAAAGTGATTACCATTAAAGGTGAAGTTGTTGTGTGTCAAAATGAATTTTATTCGGGTACTGATGATGGTTTCTGGAATGTCTCCTGTGGATGTGTTTTACTTTAAAAACTTCTGACATGCTGCTATGCCATCTTCATGTGGGATATTGGTGTACAGGGCAGTGATATCCATTGTGGCTAGGATGGTGTTCAGTGGCAGTTGTCCAATTTGTTTCAGTTTCCTAAAGAAATTGGTGGTGTTCTGAATAAAACTGCTAGTAGCTCTTACTAGTGACTTTAAAATGGATTCAATGAGTCCTGAAATGTTTTCAATGAATGTGCCAATGCCAGAGATGATGGGTCACCCTGGATTTCCCGGTTTGTGTATCTTGGGTAGCAAATAGAATATCCCTGGAGTAGGTTTGTTTGGAATTAGTATTTTTAACCGTTCTTGGATGTTGTTAGGTAGAAACATGATGATTTGTTTAAGTTCTTCAGTATATTGCATAGTAGGGTCTTCGGTGAGTTCTCTATAGTAAGCTGTATCTGACAGCTGTCTGTGTGCCTCTTTAAAGTAATCCTCTGTGTTCATTACAACCACAGCTCCACCCTTGTCAGCTTGTTTTATTACAATGTTATGGTTGTTATTCAGAGTTCGTATTGCCCTCTTTTCTAGTGGTGTAATATTGTACAGGAGTTTCTGCTGTTTGCTTAGGATTTGGGAGTTTACTTTTCCACAGAAGCAGTTGATGTAGGCATCCAACTTGGGGTTGCATCCACTCCAAGGTGTCCAGTCTGATGTTTTCTTTGTGCTGTCATAATGTGTTGTTCGAGTGTTGTTTTTATTGAAGAAATATTCTTTTAGACGAAGCCATCTAAAAAATTATTTTATCTTACCACAGAATCTAATGTTATCAAATTCCTGTGTGGGGCAGAAAGTTAAGCCCTTGCATAGTACAGATGTTTCAGCCCATGTCAGTTCATTATTAGATATGTTGATCACTGTTCTCCACAGTGGATATAAATACTGCTTATGTTGCTCAGTTTTGCTATTCACCTGAAAATGGGACCTGTGTGGCCCTGAAAGCTTGTGTGTAATTCCATCTTTGTACAAGACACTTATTGGGCCAATAAAATGTATCAAACCTTCCATCCTCTCCTGTTTTGCAAGGACCAATCCGGCTGGAATCTATTTTTACAAATCAAGTTTTCATTTGGAAATCTGTTTTGGACAAGTTTTAATACTTTTTTTTTTGCTCCCGTGAGCAATTCTGTATTGTTTCACTTTATTCTATGTTCTTTACATTATTTGCTTTTTTTGTTCTTGTTTCTTTAAAGTTCATACAATCTTGATAAGACAGCCTTTCTGGAAGCCCTGGGAAATGACTGAACTGCTTCTCACTGTGAAAATCTTCAGAGAAAGAAAGGAAAAATTAAAAAATAAAACAAAGAATACAGAAAAAGACCTTTGAACTACAGGAATAGGGCTGATCAACCAGCTTTTTTGATCAATTACTTGAATTCCTCTGTGCACAACAGCCTCAGCATAACTTCAATCAGCTATACTGCATATTATTTACTGGTACCACATATTCTGGAGAATCTGAGGAAGGAAAGCTTTGGACTGCTTCAAGCAAGTTAAAAATTAAAGTTCCCAATGAACTATCTGATGTGTATGGTACAAAACTTAAGATTTTAATAACTGACAACCTGCTCTGTCTGCTACATTTTATAGTTTTTTTTTAATGTATTACTGTTGGATTGAGGATATTTACTCCTTTTTATGTTGCTTGCACGCATGTGCAAGAAACATAGTGCCTTCATCGGAGATTTCGGAGGTGTGTCACCTCCTCCTCCAATTCAGTCAGTGTGCTGGCAGGCGCAGCCCCTGTAAGCCAATGCATTTTGGAGCTGCGTGTGACACGCTCAAAATGCAGTGGCATACAGTTGAGGGGAGCTACACTTCCAGTGAGCACGATAAGATATCGGCTGCCCACGTTGAGCTCCCCCTCTCTGCCGCATTACGCAGCCGTGCGTGCCCCCCTGCATGCACTGGTACAGCTGAGGGGTGCCCAATCCCCGCCGGGCTGAGCTGCATCCCCCAGTAGTAGGTGCCACTCTGGAGCCCACCCAGCGTGGCAATAAATTCCATGTGACCAGGGTGCCCATTCCCTGTCAGCTGAATGCCCCAATGTCCTTGTGCCATGCTGGAGCCCACCCCAGTGTGGCAAAGCGGTCCCCACGGCGTCTTTTTTTACCTGTAAGACAAAACGGTCCTGGGTGCATCTCAGACCCCCTCCCACAACCCGCACCCACCACTGCGCACCCAGCCTCCCCACACCCCTCACCCCATACTTACCTCTGGACTCCGGCGCTATGATCTTCGGTGGACTGGAAACACGTCTGCACTCTTCACAGCTGACCGCGAACTGAGGAAATGCCGGTAAACTGTATAATGGGCTAGATGGGGGTTTCAACTTTGTTGCATATCTCAGGCATTTGATTTTTGCAAATTTCAACATGGGTTTTGGACCCTTCTCGCAATGATGTCACTGTCATGGCGTTATTCAGGCCCGAAGGGTGATTTCACGCAGTGACTGTGCAGTGACTGTGAAATCACCCTTTGGGCCTGAATACCACCATGACAGTGACACCATTCATGAGAAGGGGTCCCAAAAACCCCATGTTGAAAATTTGGTGCCAAAATTCCAAAAAATGACTGTTTTATGAGCATGCGTTGTGCAGTTCCTAAGCAGGCTCGTAAGTTCGCGAAATTTCAATATTTTCACTCCAGATTTTCAAAATTGCCATTTTATCACACCTTCTTATGAGTAGTATAGCTGTCATTTTTCACATCTCACCCAAAATGTGTTTCGGCCCATGTAGCGCTAGAATGGCGAGTCGGGTGTGCTAAATCAATGTACGGGACAAATTAAGAAAATCACAGTGACACTGTTCATGAGCAGAGGTCTTAAAATGGCTATGTTGAAAATTTGGTGAAAAATTCTGAAAATGACTGTTTTACGAGTGTGCCGCAGTTCCTACGCGAGGCTCGGTAGTTCGTAGATTTTCAATATTTTCACTCCAGATTTTCAACATTGCCATTTTACCATACCTCCTTATGAGCAGTACAGCTGTCATTTTTCACATCCTGCCAAAATGTGTTTCCGCCCGTAGCACACAATGGAGCAGTCGGTATCTGAAATCAATGTATGGGACAGATTAAGAAAATCACCATGACACTGTTCATTAGCAGAGGTCTTAAAATGGCTATGTTGAAAATTTGGTGAAAAAATTTCTAAAAATGTTTATGGCGTCGCGTTGCGCAGTTCCCTCATGCGCTCGTGGTTTTGTGAATTTTTCAATATTTCCTCCAGATTTTCAACATTGCCATTTACCACACCTCCTTATCGCAGTACAGCTGTCATTTTTCACATCCTGCCCAAAACGTGTTTCCGCTCATGAAGCATACCATGGCGCAGTCGTGTGCAAACTCAGTGTATGGGACAATTAACAAAATCACAGTGACACTGTTCATGAGCAGAGGTCTTAAAATGGCTATGTTGAAAATTTGGTGAAAAAATGCCCTAAAATTACTGTTTTACGATGCTTGCGTTGCGCAGTTCCTACGCACGCTCATAAGTTCGCAAATTTTCAATATTTGCACTCCAATGACTTCCAAATACCTAAACAGCACATAGAAGCAAGCAACATTCGGCATTGACAAATGCTTGTTTCTCTTGTACTAAGATGAACTCAAAATGGTAACTACTAGGGGACAAATGTTAAAGGAAATATCTCTGATGTGGGCCTGGCAATGTCTGTTTTCCAATCCTCTGAGGGAGGATAGAAATATTGAAAGAACTGCTAAGAATAAGTAAGGGGGAAAGAAGAATAAAAATGAGAGGGAAAAGAAAGAGCTTGTAAATAATCAGCAAACTATGAAAGGGAAACAAAAAACAAAAGTGAATAAGAAAAAAGAGCAATTGAAAGATAAAAAAAAACAGAGAAGACTTTCCCCTTTTACAGTTCAAATTAAATCACAAAATATCCCTATAGATACTTTTGGTAAAATAATGAGAAAATTAAAAGGACACTGTCAACCTTTTTTTTTTTCATCATGTTATTTTTAGGTAAAAACACACATGTTATGACTGCTTAGTTTCTTTAAAATTCAGTGATGTTGCTGGTTGTTTTATCTGCCTCATTGCTTATTAGAACCAGAATGCATGGTAATGTATAACTATGCCCAGCTTTGTTCTGCTTTAAATCACTGAACTACTCTTAGTGTAGAATTACCTGTAAATAAAGTTTCCTTTAACCATATTACAAAACAAGAAGTAATCCTAGCTATAAGAAATTTAAAACTGAACAAAGCACCAGGACCCAGTAGGATTCCATTTGAGGTTTACCTGTGCCTGAGCACTGAGTGGCCAGATTCACTGTCAATTTTGCTTAAAATAAATACATAGCAGAATTATTTTTTTCTGACTTAATGGAAAGGTTCAATTATTGTTCCCATACACAAAAAAAGTAAATAAAACAGATCCATAAAAGTATAGGCCCATAAGTCTTATTGACATAATGGGGAACATTTTTGCAAAAATTATACTGACATCAAAACATGAAGTGAAGCACCAGGAACTGGTTGCTGGTGCTCCCATACACTTAATATATGGCAGAAAAAATGGAAGCACCCAACAAAAAACAAATGAACGATGGTAAATTCATTTAAAAACTGCTTTAATATAACATAAACACAGAGTTATCACACAAAACACAGACTACTCAGAGATCAATGCAGTGACTATTTTTCGCTCACACTCATGTGCTTACATTTGTTCTGCCAACAATTATACTGAGTAGGTTAAAAGAATAAATTAAAAGATTAGGTGAACTGTCCCATCTACAAGCAGGTTTTAGAAATCAACTTTTCACTTTGGACAACTGTTTTATATTACACCATATTTACAAAAAAAAATGTGTGGCTTAGACATCAGAAACTATATGCAGCATTCATAGATTTCACCTCTGCATTTGATACTATCAACAGAGAGACACTTGGGATGTTAAAGCACAAGTGATGTATGTCTCCAATGCTGATTAATATCATCAGAAACTTACATTTTGAAACATGGGCATAGCTTAGAGTAGGTCAAGGTCCTCACTTCCCTTACAGAAATATGTGTGTGCTGCGTACATGCAGAATGCATGCCAAATGCTTAATTGTTCAATGTTTGCATGTGGTTCGCATACACAAAGTGAACCTAAGTGAACCAGGTCTAAAAATCACATTAGGTTCACGTGTTGCACACTTGACATGAGTGCAGCAGTTAAACTGGAGTGAACATCATTTTAAAATCACACTAGGCTCACACGCTGCACACTTGCCATGCGTGCAGCAAATAAGCTGATGCAAATCTCTTCTAAAAAACACATTGGTTTCTATTTCTTATACTACTGCCAGCAATTAGAACCATTAAAATACATTTTTCACTGATTTCCCACTACAATTAGGTAAACTCGTTAATTCTGATCCTTTTCCAAGTTGTTTAATGGCTTTTGATTTTTGCCATTGAAATTCCATGCATTTGTAAAGTATTGTTTGCTTAATGCATTAAATGCCTAGGATATAGTGCGTCAACATCCCCCATCCCAGATGTGTGATGAGGGGCCTCTGAGTTGTGAAGCCAGACCTTTCTGTTTTGCATATTTAGTGCTACAATTGCGTTTCTCCATGACTGATTCTGCTCATTTACTTTCCCTTTTTCATTCTGTATGGAGTATATACACTATGGCCATGATAAGCACTCTTTATGCTAAGACGGATTTTAGAAGCATAACTCACATTTTGTCACTGAAATGAGGGACATGGACATTCAAAATGAGGTACAATGAGGGACACTAACCCTCATGATGATCAAGACACATCCTGAAACATGGAGATAGAGTACCTCAGAACACAGCTGAAACTGTTGTATTTACTTGTACCGATACCTGAGAATGAATTTCTACCATAACGCAGTGGTGACAGTTAAGAAGGGCAGGGGGAAGGTGCCCCCTCCATGTATTTGTGCCTTGATTTTTCTTATGGTGTGGCAATAATGGCATTAAATTTGGATTTAATCTTTTGCACAATAAGTTCCTCCCCCCGGCTTGTGTGTGCTCACCCTACAGGTGCACTCCTGACTTGACTATGTCTGTATTGTATTGTCCACTCTCTCCACCTATTAGTGGCAGCACTATCACACATGATGTGGAGGAACTCCAGCCAAGCAAGAGCACATGAGTCACACACATGCAACACCGTCTTCCCACTACAGAGTAGGCAGGCCATACACTACAGCTTGGAGGAGTCAGTGAGCACTGAACTCTTGCGGCAGCATATTTTTGTTGGTCTTCTCTTAGTGAGTCTCTGTCTCACCTGGTGGCTGAAGGGACAGAGGGTGAGCTGGAAGCTAACTCAAGACTAGGCTACCTACTTACTCTACTAGGCTTACCTGTCAAAAGAACCCCACCCAAAAACAGCACAGGCCCCTTGGCAGCAAGCTAGGCCTAGCAGCAGCAGTGACAGTGATGTGGGTGGCCTTCATAGGCCTTTATCAGTGCAGTGCAGCAGCAGTTATGGCAGCAGCCAAGGAAGAAGCAAGCAACCAATGCAGGTTGGGTGTGTTTGGTTAGTGAGGTGACTTGGTTGTGGACCACACTGGAAACCTGGGATGGTCAGTTCTAGCATCCTGCTTCTGGCAGAAGGACAGAGGAGGAGTAGTGGACTGAAATCTGGGTTGGTGGCACACTGGGCCAGGCTGTAGGTTCTGGCCAGATGGCCAGGTAAGTAAAAGTAAATATATTTTTTAAAGGGGGACCAGGGAAGGAGGAAGGACTGAAATATTGATGTGTTTTTCTTTCACTTTTCTGCACCTTTGGGTGGCTTCATGACCCATATGGGATGGGTATTGAATGGAATGGAGTCAAGGAGAGAAAGCGGGACAACGTTGTTTTTTGGGGGGGGTCAGAACATCAGCCAGGAAAACAATTGGTTAATGACTAGGTGGATTTAAGCCCGAATCTAATACACTACTCTGGGGTATAGACAGATGAATCTTACACATTAGAATTTTTCCTGATCTGCATATCACTTTTCAGTAACAACAAATGAGTTTTACCTTTTAGAGATGTTCCGGACATTCTAGAGCTTGCCACCTAGGGGCTAACAAGCACCTGGCCTCCACTGGTTGTTGGCTACCACATGCTGAAATCTGAAATGGTGCCTCTGCCATACAATCTAAATTTATAGGACATCCTCTATGTGAGGAGCATGTTGAGATGGATGAGGAGCAAAGCAGTTTTCAGGGGTAAAATGAGGGCTGCCCTTTATATTCAGGGACAGTTGAATGGTATAGTATGCACAGACTACTGGAGCCCCACTATGGTCAAGTTTATGCCGCCCCAGTAAAGCTGACCTCCACATCACCACAGTCAGGCACATTATGACATATGACAAGGGAGACTGCAGGGGCGTGCATCATTGAAATGAATGGGGGTATTGTTTTATTACTATTTTATGCATTATTGATGGAGAGTTAGAGATTAATGAAGGCAACTGCTTGACTAACAAGGACTTTGTTAGTAGAACAGTAACCTTCATTATTTTCTAACTCACAATCATAAAATAGTAATAAAAAATAACTCAATTCAGTTTAAGGGGGTACGACTATGCCCCAGTACTCTTACCCATGGACATCATCTCTTAAAGACTCCTGCCTCTGGCTCACTAGTACTCAGGTAAGAGACTGTCATCTTATATCTATACTTGGTGGGTTGTCTGTAGCAGCATGGCCACACCTGTTGCAGTGTGTGTGCATGGGAGAGTGGACTGGCCATGTGGATGAGTATTGAGTTATTGCTACTTTTGTGTTTGCCCCTTAAAGTCTGTTTGCATGGAAGAATTCAAACTTATAGAGAGACAATAGTAGGTGTACAGGCCAGAGAGAAGTAATTAAGTAGTTTTCTAGGTAAGTGTGTGCAATGGGGATGAGAAAAAAACACATGTGTTTCCATTGGCATATATGTTCCAGTTCAATTGTGCAGCTGAGGAAAGACAAGAAAACTGAAAAGAATAACAGTGGCTACAAACATGCTGCATGCGTACAGATGTACAGAATTTAGATTTGTATTGAAGTACAAGCAAGCCATATGTGTGCAGGCAGTATAGCTTAGTGGTTAAAGACACTGAACTGCAAATCAGGAGACTTAGAGACCTGAAGATCTGTGTTTGAATCTCATCAACCCCTACTTGTACAGTATATGGTGTGATTCTGAACAAGTCATTTAACTTTTATGTGTACACATATCAGTGACCACTTGCTTTTTGGATGCGTGCCACATGCATGCAGTTTGTTCCAAGTTAACATAAAAAGCATACTTTCCAAACCTGCTTGTTGCATGCATGCCACATGCATACAATCGGTTCCAATTTAACATCTAACTCATGCTTGCAGCACGCATATCACATGAGTAGTTTTATGTGTGTAGCATGAAAACATTTCATATAATTATTTCTGTAAGGGTTCTCAGAGAAATTCTACACAAAGGGGTTCATCAAGGTTGTATACTTGCCCCTACATTATTTTCTATATACATTAACAAACTCTTAATTGCATTTCAAGACTCCAATACAGACTTTCTGAAGATTAACTCTATTTTATGTCCAGCACTAGTATATGCAGATGACCTGGTTTTATTTTCTTTATCATCTAAAGGTCTACAAAATAAACTTAATATTTTAGTAAACTACATGAATGAACTGTCATTAAACGTTAATCTGCAACAATCTAAAATAATGATTTTTGGTGCTAGATATACAAAGTACAAATGGAAACTGGAATCATTACCAATATAAGTAGTAAAAAGCTATACTTATCTGGGAATAACTTTTTCATATAATCTTGCCTGGAAACTACATGTTGATAACTCCCTGATTAAGAGACACAGTCTACTGTACTAGGACTCAAAAAATGTAACAATGCATATGGAGGTTCTACATTAAGACCTATGCTTAGGGCATTAGAAATTAAATAAAATTCCCAGATTTATATGGTGCTTAAATCTGGGTTCATAAGTACATGGACAGGTTAGAAAAACTGACAACACAAGCACAACATTTCTATTTCTTTTTTTCTTCTAAACATAACCTAACCAGCCTAGTCTATGGTAACTTGCTACTTTCACAGGTGAAATGTCACCTTCTGCAGGTTGAAATTTGCATTACGTAGGTTGAATTCCGAATTTTGCACCCGGCAAAATATTTGACAAAATGGGCAAATTTCACAAAATATTTTGTACAGCAAAATTGCAGATTTCACCAGAATTTCACCAGCGAAATATAATTTCACAACATCTCTACAGGTGGTGCAACTACTGCCCCACACTGCCCACAGCTGTGCAATGCTCACCACCAGAACACCACACCAACTAACTGCAGAGCCCCTGTGGTGCTGACACAATGCATGGATGCCATCAGTAAAATGTATGTGGCCCCTGGTGTGGGCAGGCACAGGTGTGCTGTGTGCACCTATGGTATGCCACCATGGATGTGTGCCACTGGTCAGTCCCTGGCCCAAGCTATGTTGCCACCATTACCACCATGTATCCTGAGCACTGTTGTCACAGATATCACCATGGGTGCATGCCACCACCAGGTGGTGCTCTGATGGCCAACATGGGTGTAGGCCTGGGCCCCTGGTACATCTGTTGCATTGTGGCAGTCTGCTCCACTGGTGTGCTGGGGGTGTACCTGACTGCACTGGCATGTGGCAGCTGGGTGTCTTTGACTTGGGTGTGGTGAGGGGGGTGGCTGTCTGGGTGGTGCCGGTGGTACCACAGCTGCTGTAGCTTCGGGTACTACTGTCCTGTCATGACTGCTGTGTGTGGGTGCCTGGAGCACATCCTGATATACCGCCGAGGGCTGTCTCAGGATCGCCTGTCTGCAGTTCTTCAGCCTGCCTGTGGGTCACTGACTGATTTAAGGCAGCCCTCTGCTAGCTAAACTTTACACAGCACAAATGTGGGATGCGTAAGTCATGTGCTGCTCATTTTGATTGCATATACACATGTGCAGCATATTCAGGTGCCTGCTCCCTTTTTCTGTACCACATACATTATGTCTGTGGGATTGCACATTTCAACATGAACAACGCATTTCTCCCTTGCGAATATCGTGCTTCTGTGCATTTTCGAGGAAGCACCGCACGTCTCCATTTTGTGCCGTGCATCTCCTTTGAATTTGTGGGCCATAATCTATATCTTCTATAACACATGCTAATTCTTCATAAAGAGTCATAAAAAATAAAACTCCATCCTTTCTCAATGTTTAGAGGGATGTCTCAGCTGTTCTAGAATTTAAGAATTAATCTCTTAGCTGCTATGGAGTCCAAATATATTATTTTAATTTGTTTTGTTGTAAGCATTAGAGCATTTAAGTCATTAAATAACAATCTTTGTGGGGTGCATGAAATTTGTCAATCTATCATTTTGGAAATAGTTTCTGCCACTTGTTCACACCAGTTTTTAATAAAGGGGCATTCTCATAAGCAACGTATCATAGTACCCTGGAGCTATACTGAAGCAGCCTTCCTGAGGAAGTTGTGGGGTCTAAAACTGTGGGAGAATTCAAGAATGCATGGGACAGACATAAGGCAATTTTTGTGGGGGGTAGGAAGAAATAGGCTGTTGGTTAAATAGGATCTACAGCTTACCCTCTACGTAGAGAAATGGGCAGACTAGGTGGGCCAAGTGGTCCTTATCTGCAGTCAAAGTCTATGTTTCTATGTTTCTAGGTTTCTACCCTTTTTGTCCACAACCATGCCAGCATGCTGGATTATATACAGGATTGATTTTTGTAATAAATGAAGGGGTTATATAGGCCTGATTAATAATTTTGCACTGTATAGATTTATTTTCTGCTGATAAGAAATGCTTGTTAGCACCAATAAAAATTGTTTCCATTGTCCTTGAGAAAGACTGTTCTCTTTCTTTTCATGGTTCTGTGTTGTTTAGTTTTTTGAAATGTGATGAATTCATTATAACCATATAAAACCTTGATAATTTATTTTTGGAAATTGTTTCTGAATCTTTGTTCTTATTTAATCTGAGCTGAAAAATCTGGTCCATGTGTTTTATACCTTATACTGTAGTCCTGAAAATTACCGTAAATCATCTTATATGACATAAAATTATTAATTTTCTGATTCTTATTTATGGCTGAAAACTGTTGATATGTGGGCATTTGATTTTGGTATAAAAATTATTTCCATTGTGTTAAAGATTATTTTTGTAAAAGTTTACCAATTCTGTATAGATTATTGGTAGGTTTATTTTCAAAAGTCATTCGGGCATAGAGACATGGAATCAAATTCCTTCCAAATTTAGTTTTAACTTGCAGTGCATGTAAGAGGATTACAAAACATAATTGGAATTTTTTGGTTTTATTTAAATTTGTTAAGTGTAAACTTTGTTGAAGATTAATGTTGATATTCTCTTGATCTCTCATTTTTTTGTAAAATTGTCAATTCATAATTTGGATTCACAGACCAATCCCACATATTGACCATGGTTTAAGCTTAAGCATATGCTAATGAGTCCAGACAGCCAAGACCTTCCTCAATAACAGGTTTTGTCAAATTCTGCCGTGCTATGTGGGGTCCCCCCCGACAACAATTTGGTGAATATATGCTTAATCTGGTCTATGCACAATGGGGTGGGAACTATGTGTCAGAGGTGCATATCCTGCCCAGGTAGCTCTGTGTTCCCAGACAGGAGCAGTGTGTGAGGTAATCACAACCAAAAGCACCCATGGAGCACCTATCCACCGTCCCACCCCACTCCCTTTGGCATGCAGGACTGTGTAGGGTGGCTAGGATGGACTAGCAGACCCAGGCAGACATTCAATCAAATGCCCATCCTGGGTCCAGGAGTGGATCCCATACACATGTGGGTGTGAATCTGGGTGTGTGAATACTGAACACAGGCACAGGGACCCGCACAACCAGTCCACTGCATCCAGTTGTCTTCCCTGGCTGATCCCATGTATCACAGTGCCCTGCCAGTGCACAGACAGTACTCCAGCTGTCGGACTCCCACCCCAGTATGGCAGCCCACCCCACCCCACAGAACACAGCTGTGCCCAATCCCTGACCCCACCAAAGCAGTCATGCATGGGACCCAGTCCCAGTACTGTGACTCCTGACCTCCCTCCACCCTGACCCCATTACCCTGAGCCATCAATGGTGGTCAGCACAGCCCCCTGACATGGCAGAACCCCATTCCTGAGGTAGTTGGACCCCCATTGGGACCCCGGTCATGCATGTCCCACTGTATTAGAGTCCAACCCAAACACCCCCCGAGCCCTGATCCTGACACCCCCACCCCTCATTGGTGTGCAGTGGACCCCATGGCACTGGTAGCACCCCCCCATTCCTGGTACCTACCTGTTTGAGCCCAAACTCTTGGCATAACTTAGCTAGGACCTCAACTCATGATTACATCAGTGGTGGAACTTAAATTCCCAGAAAAGATTTTTGAAGCTACCCAAAAAACCCATTTGAGGGGATTCTTTTTTCACCACTTACATGGTCACGAGGAGAGTGTCTGCAGTATCTAAGCAATTCCCCAAATTTGGGACAAAAATGTGAACAATTAGCTGAATAAGAAACTTTTTACACATAGCTGCAATGGGCACTACTGGAGAGAGAAACTGGCATTCAGGCATTGGCAGTGAAGCTAAAAGGATGAGGATCAGTCTACAGCATGGGAACTGATAAAAATATTATTAATTCAAATAAGGTAACCCAGTGGGCTCTCAGGTTTGGATGGGGATGGTGATGAGGCTGAGGTGGGCACAATGTTTCTTTTTTTTCACTTTTTTTAATACTATTTGTGTAAGGAATCAGGAGATAACTGACAACCTGCCCTGACTTGTGGGACCAGCCTCAAAACAAGTACGGTCATCCAGCAGAACTGGTTTTGATTCCAACATACTCTGCTTGCATATTGCATGACCTTGAGGAAATAACCTAACCCCCCTGTGCTCCCAAAACACACCTGGAAACAAATTTCAGTTTGGTGTTCCTTTTCTGGAAAAAGACTGTAAAAAAAATCTGCAAACATTTGTTATGATACTGCAGATACTACTCTTTCTCTATCCAAATTTGACTTGAAAAGAAAAAGATAGGTCACAATTATGTGTTTGGTTATTACAAAAACACATAGATGGACAACAGTGTTGTTAACACATGTACAACTTGAAATATGTTATTAAAAGAATATCTTATTTCTTTTGATAACGTTAAAAGTATGACAGATTCTTATTGAAATATTCTGGACCGAATAGTAATAGTATTTTCAAATGTAACAATACCAGAATTTAACTGGGTTATTTTTACTAGCAGTATGAAAAGTAAAGGTCATAACTCACTAGTTTCATTGCACATACAAAACAATTACTATAAATGTAGAAAGTGTTGTAATAACACCTTAAAACACACTTAATAAAATAGCCAACTTCCTATTTAACCTATTGGATTATCTGCTGTCAAAGCAGGGCAAAGACGGTGGCGACATCATTACCTGTCAGAAGCCTAAAACACATGGCTGTCCCCAGCCCTTTATACAAGCTGATTTGCATATGAATAACTCTGAACAAAGACTTACTGGTAAGCACAATAGCTCACTAAGAGTAGCTTTTTATGAGCTTTCAGACATTTAAGGAAAACTCCATGTTAAAATCAGAAAAATATATGTAGTAGTCCTTTTCTGGTTCTAACCAGTTCTCAGTGTTTTCTTTTCCTCTGGCTGTGAGAGTTGCTTTTTCTAACTTTCCTTAACTGTTTTATTGCCCTTGAAGGCTGCCATTCAGGGTTCTTTTATGGCCTCTTATCCCAGATAATCTTCCCAGAGTGCCCTTTGGTGTGATGTCTAATTGCCCTTGCAGGAAGCCAGTGTCTTGTTACAGGGTCTGTCACAGCTCGGCCACAGAGAAAATACTTCTTCCAGAGAAGACACACTGCTAGACATTGGGTGCGTGTAATCATTATTATTTTTTGATATTAGTACCTTGTCCTGCTATGTTCTGCTGAATGTGCAGTGTGTGTGTTTCAATCATGTCACTGTTTACTCTGTTTCTTACAGTCACTTTCAGTTTTTGCACCAGTATTAACTAGCAAAAATTGAACATCACCTTATAGGTTGTAACATAGCAGGACAAGGTGCCAATAACAAAAAATAATAATGATTACACTCACCCACAATCTAGCAGTGTAAGTTCTCTGAAAGAAGTATTATCTTTCCGGCTGAGCTGTGACAGACTCTGCTAAATCTAAGGGCATAGCTACATCACTGTCACAAGAGCCAGGGTGCATCATAGGAGAAAGAATGCCAATTAACCTATTTGTGATGGAGATCCCCAGGGGTTGTAAAACTACCATACAGCTAGCAGGCTAATTTAGGAAAAACTCCTAATAGCAGACAGAGGGAAGGACACTATGACTTAACATACATATCAGAACACTTTACATAACATTTAAGTTTTTGCATATTCTGGGTGGACTTCTCCTTTAAGAAATCCTGAAGACAGGAGTTCCTCTTTAAGAAATTAATCAACCTGGGGGCAGGGTAGAAATTAACAAGCTGGATATCAAACTGGTTAATAGATAGGAGGCAAAGTGTGGTGGTAAATGGTAGCCATTCAGGTGAAAGGAGAGTGAACTAGTGGGGTGCCACAGGGTGGTCTTCTTCAGTGTCTTCATAAGTGACATTACAGAGGAACTTCAGCTTCATTGCTCTTTGAGGATGATACAAAACTCTGCAATAGGTTTGACACTCAGGAAGGGGTGGAGAGAATGCAAGGGCATCTGAGGAAACTAACGGATGGTCCATGGGGTGGCAGCAAGGTTTCAATGCCAAAAAGTGCAAGCTTATTCACTTAGGCCTGCGAAACCTAGGGGCTGTATATAAGATGGGGGGAGACTGGAGTTTACAGTCACCAAGTAAGAAAGAGGCCTAGGGGTTCATCATATCCGATGACCTCAAGGTGGCTTGGCATTGTGACAAAGCAGTGGGAAAGGCTAGCAGAATGCTATGGTGCATTGGGAGAGGGATTTCTAGCAGGAGGAGAGAGGTGGTACTGTTGCTGTATTGCTCACTGGTGAGGCCTCACCTAGAGTACTGTGTCCAGTTCTGGAGGTCGCACCTCCACAAGGACATTAAAAGGGTGGAACTGGAAGTGGTACAGAGGAGGACAGCCAAAAGGTGAGGGTTTTGCATGAGAAGCCATAAGAGGAAAGGCTGCAGAAATTCAACATGTACTCCCAGGAGGACAGTAAAGTGAGATGGGACATGACTGAAACCTACAAGTAGCTCATAGGAGTGAAATATGCGCAAGTGGAGAGTCTATTTCAGAGAAAGGAAGGCACTAGAATAGTGGTGTCCAAAACAAATTGCTTCATTAGCATCAATGTGGCCAATGAAGCACCAGATTGGCCACACAACACAAAACAGATTCAAACAGCAGACAAAACCCAGTTTAATAGTCACTTTATTAGTAAATTTATTTGTTAACTTATTAGTAAAATGGTACAAGCAGTAACTATAACAGTTTTCTATAGATGGGGCATATTTTTAGTGAGAAACTTTGCAGTCTTTATCTTGCACCAATTTTTGAAATTCTGTCACAAACCAGACACTGCAGAATGCAGCTCTGCTTTCATGCTGATGTTCAGCAGCTGTGAACTCTCAGAAACTGGAATGCTATCCCAAGTCCACCAGAAAAGAAAAATCTTTCTTGGAACTTGTGGAGCAAATTTTGCAACCAGCTGCAGTAGCACTCACATTCAAAATCATCATTGCCAGAAAATCTGCCTTAGCGCCTTGGCTTGATAATTCATGCAAGCATCAGGAATTAAAAATACAACGTTTGTAATATCATGCAAATGTTTTCTGCCCTTTTTTACACTTTTTGTTGGTACTCCATGCACCAAAATTGGCCAAATTTTTATGTGCAATTGGCCACATGCGGCCACTGGCCAATGTATTGGGCACCGCTGCACTAGAACAAGGGGGCATGCAATGAAGCTAAGAAGGGGAAGTTTAGGAGAGATATGCAGAAATATTTCTGCATGGAAAGTGTGGTAGATAACTGGAATAGCCTGCCAGAGGAGGTAGTGAAGGTAAAGACCATGGGGAGCTTCAAGCATGCATGGGATATGCACAGGGGCATATTAGGTAGGGGAATAGGGGGAGGGAGTGACACCTAAGACTGACTAGGATTAGTGGTGACAGAGTAGGCATGGACAAGGGTCAGACAGGATGGGCCTAAAGGTCTTTTTCTGCTGATAAAAGTCTATGTTTCTATGTTCCTATCAGCTCTTCTCCAGTCCATGGGAACAACTTCTGTTTCTTCTGTTTCTGAACAAGGCTCTCAGTGGAGTAGTTAGCACTTTCCTCATCTCCCTTCGTACCCTGGGATGTACTATATCTAGAGCTGTGCAAAAAAGAACATTTGCTGGCAGAATATCTGCAAAAGTCAGACTTTCACTTCCATGAAAGTTCGGAAATTAAATTAGCAACTTTCATAGAAATTCTGACTTTTCACCAGCACCATACCATTTAATATTTCCCTGGTGTATAGTGGCGCCCCCTCCCCAACTGGTTGCCACCCAATATCAAACATGTAAGATTTCCCTAGTGTCCATGCCCCCACCACCTGAAGCCCTGCCTGAAATATATATATATAATTCCCTGGTGGCTAGTAGTCCCTGCCCCCACCTGATCACTCACCCCATATATAAAAAATACTTCCATGGAGGCTAGTGATGACTCCCCCCACCCGCTTACCCACCCGATGTGAACACCTTATGCCATGGTGTCCAGTTTAACTCCCCCATCCTGATCCCCCATATAGTCAAACCATTTCCCTGGTGGTCTAGTGAACCCCTATCCTCAGTCAGGCGGGGGAGAGAAAACTGGCCACCATGCAATTGTATTTATATTTTGGGCAGGGCTTGAAGTGGGGGGGAGGCAACTGGACATGAGGTAAAGTTTTGTTGGGGTTTTTCTTTGGCTATTCTATCTTAGTGGATTGACAGAACAGGGTGAAATTCAAAATATTTCTGATTTGCCACAGGTGGAAATGTGGTAACTTCCACAAAAGTTGTTTTCATGGAAGTTCCACTAAAGCAGAATTTCTGACATTTGCTCAGCTGTAGATGTATCCCATCCAGTCCCATAGCCTTATCCACTTTTACAGCTGCATATCTTTTCTGTACTCATTCCTCTGAAAATGACTTTTTGTTCACCCCTTCCCCACCTCTAGGGCTGGGCCAAATTAACAAATTCCAATTTTGTGGAATTTGTCCGAAATTCTATGCAATTTCATGAATTTCATGGACTTTTCTGAAATCTTTAATAGGTCATAACTAGATCAGTATTATAGCTATAGCTCTGATATGTGGCATACATATTATTTGGAAGAGGCCCTAAATGATGCAAAGCTTAATGACATTTGCATGAGAGAAGGGAAAGTTATAAGGGTTCAAAATCTGGCAATTATTCATGTTAAAATTTAGGGAAACATTTTTGTGCTTAGAACTTAGCCACCATTGGAGCTAGATCATTGAAAGAAGAAATTTCTTCATGCTTACCTACATTTCCTTTTCTCTTAGCTCCAACATTGTCAATGGGTAATCAGAACGTACTGTATGGGTAATGTGCACCCCTACTAGGGGACATGGCACAGACCAAGGCTATAATCAGCATTGAATCTTGGGCACATGAACATTTCAGACAGCAGCAAATCTCCAGTCACTTTTGTACTCACAGTGCCCCTAATTATGTAAAAGTAGACTCATATAGATTATACTGCTGATCTTGTAATGAACCTATACATATAAACTGTTTTTATACTCATACTTTAACCAAAAGGTAGATACAGTAATGATTCCCTACCTCGTATGGAGAGTGGGAGGATAGAAAAGGCTCACCATCTGCTTCTCTGATCAGGTGGAACTTCTTTGAGGTACTGAACCAACTATAAGAGGCTTATCAAAGGAATTAATGAAGAGGTAACATTGAAAGGAACTGCAAACAGTATAAGCAGTAACCTGTAACAAGAGAGACACCTATTGACCAGAAAAATCAAAACCTGTTAATCTATGTACCAATAACCAATATTTAAATGAGGAACTGCTCCTCTTGTTTTAAGATATCTATCTGTATCTATCTATCTATCTATCTATCTATCTATCTATCTATCTATCTATCTATCTATCTATCTATCTGTCTGTCTGTCTGTCTGTCTGTCTGTCTGTCTGTCTATCCTATATACTATATATATATAGTATATATAGTATATATATATATATATATATATATAAATATTCATTGCAAATAACTTTGCCATTTTACATATTTTCACCCACAATTTCAACATAGCCCTCTTATGACACCTCCTCATGAATAAGGGCAGTGAAAATATTCAAATCCCGCCTGAAAAGTGATTTCACCAAGCGACCACGAAATTGACTTTCTTGCTGGATTTCCATAATTCTGCTTACATTGTTCACAAGGTGGGGTTCCAAAAATGCCATGTTGAATATTGGGTCAAAATATGCAAAAATGGCTAAGTTATGCATTAAAGTTTAAAACCCAATTGAAATGCATTGAATCACAGTTACCTTAGTTTCTCATATTGCAATTGGTGGTTCCAGCAGTAAGACATGTCTTCCATAGGAGAGTGGATCTGCAGCCTGGCACCTGTTCATGTGACTGAGGGTGTTTGTGGGGCATGGGGGGGCAGAGTGGTGGGTTCTGAGTGGGAGGTGGAAGTGGGGCAGTCAGATTGGCGAGGGACCATTTTCTTTTTTACATCTAAAAAAACATTGAAGGACCATTTTCTTTAATTCAGGTTGGACAGCCATCTGAGGGTAGGGTGTGCCACTAGACACCAGGCAGTAATTATAGAGACAAGCATTGTGCGCTCATTCATTGAAGTGCTCAGTCAGGCTGCTGGCCTTGGAGATGAGTGAAGGGCTGTGCTGGTGGCCCAGTCAGGGTACTGAGGGGAGCAGGGTAAATGCTATCTGACTGAAGACAGGGTGGTGGGTCCACTAGACACCAAGAACTGGGGAAGGGACTTTTTTTTCAAGATTGGGCACTGGGGTCATGGGTGACTCGGAGGAGAGGGTTCTTCAATTCAGCTGGTGATCAGCTGGGGAGAACCACTAGACACCAGGGACAGGAGAGGGAATTTTTTTTTAAGATTGGGGGCCCAGGTCATAGGTGACTCATGGGGAGAGGGTTCTTCAATTTGGCTGGTGATCAGCCAGGGGGGACCACTAAACACCAGAGAGGGGTATAAATAAAAAAGTAAAATAACAATGCATTTGTGGGCAAAATTGCAGGTGAAATTTTGCAATTTCACCGCAATGGTACAAAATGTTTTGCATGGTGAAATTGGTAGTTTTGTGGCAATTTTGAAAGTGAAATAAAATTTTGCAACATCTCTGTAGAGATGGAGATCGGATGTTGGGGGGGGTGCCACTAGACACCAGGGAAATAATAATTCATGGGGATGTTGATCAGATGGTGGGGGTAGCACTAGACAGTAGGGAAATGTAAAAACAAGTGAAGGGGATGCAGATTTGAGAGAGTGGGGGTGCCACTAGACACATGGGAAACAAAAATATGAAAGGGACAGTGATCAGAGGTTTGGGGGTGCCACAAAACACTAAGGAAAGGATTTTACCATCATGAAAAAGGATCCTTTTTTCATATCACAAGTTACAAAAAAAGATTTATAATCTGTAAAAAAGATTTGAGGGCATTTCTGCAACAGTTAAGTGTAGAACCCAGCTGAGGAGGTCCTGATAAGCAAGCTACATGTGTTGGTAGCTCTCCAAAATGTCATTTTTATGACTTTTCAAATTAGAATTTTTAGAGAAAAAGGAAAACAAGATGGCAGCAAAAAAAAAAAAGGATTCTTTACCTCATGAAAAAAGATTCCCCATATGAAAACTTCATGCAGCAATTTTTTATGCTGACTTACCATGTTCCAAACCAGGCATTTTAAAATGTAATAACTTTGGAAAGAATTAACATTTTTTCACCAAACCACCAAAAGAAATCTTTCTGAGGCAAGCCCTTTCTACCCTGAAAATTACAGACCAAAATACCGAACCATTTGAGCACTACGGGATGGCAACACAACTGCAAAAAAAATAGATTTTTGTACGTTTTTCCACTGTGCAGCTCAGAATCCATACATCTGACTGGATCAAAACTTGGCACATCAAGAGATACTTACCACAAGACCAAGCATGCAAAATTTCAAGCAAATCCATTTAATGGTTACAAAGCTATTAAAGTGCACAACTTGGGGTTTAATATAGAAAGCCCTAATCATCCCTAATTTTAGTGGTACTGCTGTGCCACTATAATATCTATCTATATCTAGCTGTATATCTATCTTTATACATATATATATATACACCAACCCTAACTATAGGGGTGCTACTGTGTCCCTATAATAAATATCTAGCAGCCCAGCAGGTAAATCATAGAAGGATGTTCAAAGAGATTTACAATCAGAAACTTCATCAGAAAACAATGGTCATCCCAGTGCTGGCATACTGGATAACATTCTCCAGCAGGAACTAGGCTCTCAGGAGGACCCCATTGTCAATGTTGGAACAAACAGAAAAGTACATTACAGTAAGTATGAAGAAATGCCTTCTTTCTGTAGCACACCACATTGTCAATGGGTAATGAGAACATTTGGGTTCTAATAAGTAGCACCCATTTAACAAACAGGTGGAGAAGAATATTGCCCCATACACAAACTGCAAAAAAGAAAAGGGAAAAGAAATTTACCTGCTAACTACAGCCTGCAAAACTTTGCAACTGAAGGCCACATCAGCAGAACTTTGCACATTCAATCTGCAGTGCTTGATGAATGTGTGGATGGAGGACCATGTTGCTGCCCTCCATAATTCTAAGACAATGCCTCACCTTTCTACACCCAGCAGGTTGCCATAGTTTGTTGGGATGAGCCTTGATGAGAGCTGGAGCCCTCTTCTGTACTGCAACATAATCCTTGGCAATGCATGCCCTCACCAAGTTTACCAGGGTGGCCTTGGAGGATTTGTGTCCTTTTTTGGCTTCTACAAAAAGTACAAACAACCAATCCAATTTTTTGAACTCTGCAGTCCATCTAAGGTATGTCCTAACTGCCCTGCACTAATCTAACTTGTGCAACTCATTCTCTGCTGGATGAGTTGGCTATGGACAGAAGGATGGAAGACAAATTACCTGGTTCATGAGAAAGGCTGTAGGAACCTTTGGAATGAAAGATGGAACCATTCTCAGAACCACATTGTCTTTATGCATGATGAGGTAAGGTTCTTTGTGGGACAGGACCTGGAGCTCACCAATCATCCTGGCTAAACACATAGCAACTAACAAAGTACCCTGTAGGACAACACATCTAGTGGTACTGATAAAAGAGGTTTCAAAGTGTTCTTTGCAAAGGGCATTCAAGACCACATTCAGATTCCATGGAGGAACAGGTGATCAGAACAGGGATCAACTTCTGCTAACAACTCATAGAAAACAAATAATCTCCTGATTAGTCCCTAAGGATGAGCCCAAAGAGGCTCCAAGGGCCAACACCTGACCTCCCAAGGTGCTCAAGGCCAAACCCTTTTCCACTCCTTCCTGAGAAAGTCCAAAATCTGCAGAACCGTGGCTTTAGAAGGCCAGATAGTTTTCTAATCTGAAATGATGGTCCATAACAAGCATAAGCAGCAGATGTATAGTACTCTGTGGTGGCAATTAGGGTATCCATTACCTTTCTAGAGAAACCCTGTTTCAGGAGTCTCCTCCTTTCAGAAGCCAGACTACAAGTTGCATTGCCTCTGAATTTGGATGCAGAATGGGGACTTGGGAGAAATGGTCCCCTGGATTGGGACTTAAAACAGTGCGTATTGAGCTATATTCACTAGGTCTGAGAACCACAGCCTTCTGGACCATTTGGGAGCTATCAGAAGAAAGATTCCTATTGAGTATCTTATTTTGTGTATGACCTTGGGAAGGAGTGGCAAAGGAGAGAAGGCACATGCTCTGCTGAAATTCCATGTCAGTGACAGAGCATCCACAGCCTCTGCCTTTGGACACTGGTAGCAGCTGAAGAAATGCTGCACTTGAGCATTCTGGTTGAAGGCAAACAGGTCAATCTGTGGATGACTGAATCTTTTGCACAGAAGGTCCAACACCTCCAGGTTCAGCATCCACTGTCCTAAGTGGACATTCTTGCAGCTTAGCAGATTGGCTTGTCTGACCTTATTTTTATGGCTTTTGACAGTACCAGATTGCCAAAATGAAGGCGACAGAGGTGTATAACCCTCATCTCTCTAGGATGATGATGTGTAGGCACTGTTCCTGTGCAGACCAAGACCCTTGAATGGAAAGGTGGTTTAGCAATGCACTCTAGCTCAACAGGCTGGCACCAGTTGTCAGGATCAACTCTGGAGGACTTCCAAGGAAGATCCCTTGTTTAGATTCTCTAAACTCACCCACCAAGTCAGGGACTGCCGCGGGATGGAAAAAATGGAATCCAGGCCTAATAGTCCTCTGAGATAAGGTACCAGGCCATCAACAACTCAATCTGGATGGGCCACATGTGATGGCGTACCCACAGGACTAGTTCTATTGTTGTTGTCAAAAGATCTAGAATTTGCAGTAGGCTGTGAGCTGAAGCTAACGATTGGGTCCTCAGCCACTAAAACTCTCTCTCTCTCTCATCAAGGTCTCCTTCCTGGTTGCTGAGAGGAAGACCTTCCCGGCATTCATCCTGAACATTGCTCCCAGGTGCTCCAGGTTCTGAGATGGATCAAGAGAGTGTTTTCCCTGACTGGCTACCCAACATGGGACTCCAAAACCTCCAGAGTTCTGGTCATTGATTTTCTTGCCAGTGTGGCAGAAGGCATTCAAATGAGCAAGTCATCCAGGTAAGGGTAGACATGATGTACCTCCTATAAAATTGTGCTACCAGGACAATGATCACATTCAAGAACACTCTGAGGGTTGTTGTCAGTCCAAAGGGAAGTACCTTATATTGGAGGTGTTGCACAAGGACAGTGAATCTGAGGAATCTCTGATGAAACTGCCAAATAGGGATGTGGAGATATGTATCCCTCAGGTCTATGGAGGCTAAATAATCCCCTCTGCTGGATAACTCAGATGATTGATCATAAGGACTCCCTCTTGAAGGGTGTTTGGCAGACAAACTTGTTAAGGTGTTTTAGGTCCAGAATAAGTCTAAAACCCTCTGATGTCTTGGGAACCACAAAATAAATTGAGTGGAATACCAGACTTTCTTCATTGGGAGGCACCAGAACAATCATCCCACTTTGTCTGTGATGATCTAATGTTTGAGACACTGCTTGTCTCTTCACAGGGTCATTTGGTACAGGAGATGGTAGAAAGCATCCCCGTGAGGGAATGATTGCAAACTTTATTACGTAGCATAAAGCCAGAATCTCAAGAACCCAACCATCTGATGTTATCTTGGCCCATCTTGTGTAAAAATTGTGCAATCTTCAACCAAGGTAAGGAGGCAGAGATGGATCAACATACCCTCATTGTGATGTGCTGCCTCTTTACCCTGGACCTCCATTATGTTTTTGGGCAATGACTCCTCTGTCACTGCTGTTCTTGAACCCAGAGCAGGATCCATTATTTCTATGGTTCCTGAGGTCTGAAAGGAACAAAATCCTCCTTGCTACTGCCTCTGTTGGCCACCTTCTTGACTTTTCAAAGTTGATCTGGCCTTTTGCTGTTGTTTTGATACCAGAAGGTGACCTTTTTTTATCCTGGATATCATTCAAAATGTCTTCCAGGCCTGACCCAAATAATAAGGTGCCCTCAAAGGCAAAGTTAAATAACTTGATCTTTGACACCTTGTCTGTAGTCTAATTCCACAGCCATATCTCTTGCAAGTAGAGATGAAACGAAGTATAAAGTCACTGGTGAATTTGCCATGAAATGGCCAAAATTCACCTCTGTGGAGCGCCATGAACTTTTCCCTACCTTCAGACAATTTAAAATGGCAACATTCCATTACAAAGTGTGGAATTTCACCTGTGAAGTGTGAAGTTTGGCAAAATTCCACCATTTGCAGGCAAAATTCTGCACTTCACGGGTGAAATTCTGCACTTCATGGGCAGAATTCTGCACTTTATTTCAGAAACTTTACCATGCATAATTTGTGGAATTCTGTGGAATTCATGGATTACTTCATGGAGCAGAGTTTGCCAACTTTGCACATCTCTACTTGCATGGTTGACACAATGTGATAAGTGGAGTGTGCTGACATGTGTAAGTTCTCCACCATGCCATCCCCAAGAATGGTGGTGGCCATGGATACCAGCTGCAAAATGATCCCCCCCCTCAGAATCTGGGGGAACAAAGCTACCCAGCACTGTAACCCATGAGTTTAATTTTCTGGCAACAATAAAGGATGCATTGGGGGTGCAGAGGTTTGATCCATTGGTGGCAAAGACTCTTCTGCATCAAGCATCCACTCACTTATCGTCCATATCCTCTATGGCCAGAGGTCCCTCAATTGAGATAGTTTTGTGCATTTGAAGAGTTATGTACAGTCTTATTAGCCAAACTTGCAACCATTTTCTCCCATAAAATAGAAACACCATACCCTGGGTTTTGGCAGATATTTCCTCTGGTCCACACTTGCCCATTTTTTTTCAATAATCTGGTCATAGTGAATAAAGTTTGGAAAACACTTCAGAGTGGAGGAGGAAGTGGACAGAACAGAGCTCACCTCTAAGGCCTCCATGGATTCTACCTCCTTCAGCTACAATGTCCTACAAGTCTCTGTTATCAGATAGGACAGAGATTTAATATTGAATAAGGGACAGATAGGAATCCTCCTCTTCAGCTCCATCCATCCCCCTTCTTTCTCCTCCTCATCATCAGAGGGCTTGCCCTCGTCATCAGTGATTTTTCTGGGACAGGATTTTCCCCAAGATTCCAGTATCCTCCTCCTGACCCTCTAGATCAGTGGTCATTAATCTGCAGCCCACAGGCCACATGCGGACCCCGACGTGTTTAGTTATGGCCCCCGAGAACATTTCCATTTATAAAAAATTGCTTATAAAAGCTCACTGCACCTTTAAATCCATTCTGCTTATTTTCTTTCACACAGCTGCATTTGTATATTATTTAATACTCTTCATACTGTTTTAAACTTTTAATAATGATGTTATCAGTCCATTACATAAAGGTATTTTGCATTCAAAAGTGTCAATTTTGTGAAACAATGGGTCCTGTCCTAATCGTGCATTGCAATGTGGCCATTGAGTTGATTTCACATTGCCCACCACTGCTGTAGATGGTCAAGGTCGGGGTCTGCCTGCAGATCAGGATTAGCAGATGTTTCCTGCTCTGGCACACCTGGATGTACCTGTGTGTTCCCCCCCACCTGAAGGGCGTGGCTTGGGGTTGGATGGATGTGTTGAAAGGGATGTCCTGCAGAACATCAGTGCTCAAAAGCTCACCTACAAACAACAACAAGGATTTACACAATTCTTCTTTGCCACTGCCACCTGGTACACCAAGTACACCCCCAATTTAGGATTCTGACTGGGGGAACTGTGAGAGCTATATTAGCTTAAGTAACACAATGGGGACAATAGAAACCCAGCAGAGAGGGCTAAATTACCCTTCTGCAGGTTTTACATTGTTTAAACACTACAGGTCTCTGATAAGCCATGATGCCAATGTCACTAGCCAAAAAGAGGTTATAGCCCAGAAAATGGCAAGAAAACTTTTGTTTTTGGTGTGTGTGTATTAGAAGGACACTGCTCTGATGCCCTGCCCCCTGCTGTCAAGGGAAAAGGCAACATGACTAAATGGAGCAACCAAACAGAAGCATTCCTACCAAACTGCAGAACTAACAGGCTGTAATAGGAACAATCATGGTTAATAAAGGAAAATCTGAACTAAAGAAATTAAGCCACTATGTCTAGGGCTTGAAAAAGCACTGACATGTGTATGTTTGCACAAAGGTCCATGTCTGTGATGTCATAACATTTCACATGATGTCACCACATTGGGGGCACACATCCAAGCCCAGAGGCATGAAACTGTAGTGCTGAGGCTAGGGATAGCTGTCTAGCAGATAAAACAGAGCATAATCCCAACTGACAGGGCTCTGAGAAATGGTGGGAATCCACACGGCTCAAGAGAGCCATTACACAGAGATCAGAAGCACTCTGAAGTCTGCCCCCAGTAAAAAGCCTGATAAAAGGTTATGTACTCTCTTCTTTGTTGTTTTTTGTATGTGAGTAAAAATCACATGCTGGGAGCATGGGGCCTGAAGGGCCTGAGCTCCCACCACCACCTTTCATTCACTATTTATAGTCCACATTCCCAAAAAGAAGGGACATTCATGGCAAAAATCAGTTTAATGCATCAATTAGGGTTGTTCCACAGCAACAAAAGTGAGGAAATTCGATGTTAGGGTTGAAATCCCCCTTGTACCCACCCCCTGCTGGCATCGGGGTGTGCATTGGGGTCATCAGTCCTAACTCTCACCCCATCACATGTGTAAAGAAGCTGAGGGGGTGAACTATAGGAGAATGGGGTGAGAGTTAGGACCAAAGACCCCAACACACACCCCGATGCCGGTGGGGGTGCAGGGTGGGGGTGGGTCCAAGGGGGGGGTTTCAATCCCAACATCAAATTTCCTCACTTTTGTTGCTGTGGAACAACCCTAATTGATGCATTAAACTGAGTTTTTTTGCCATGAATGTCCCTTCTTTTTGAGAATGTGGACTATAAATAGTGAATGAAAGGTGGTGGTGGGAGTGCAGGCCCTTCAGACCCCATGCTCCCACCATGTGATTTTTACTCACATAGTAACGGTAACTGCAATGGAAATGCAAGCGCAAATGATAACACACATGGTGACAGAAAAGTAAATGGTAACACAAATGGTAACAGAAATGCAAGCGCAAAGTGACACCAAAGCAAACAGTAACATAAACAGAGACGCAAACACAATTTCATACTGAAATGCAAACCATAACCAGCATGGTCACGGGACCGCAAGTGTAAATGCAAATGGTAACTGTAACAGCAAAAATAATGCCAAAGCAAACAGAAATGCAAGCGCGTACAGAAATGCAAACCATAATGCGCATGGTCATGGTATCTCAATTGTAAATGCAAATGGTAATGGAAACAGCAACAATAATGCCAAAGGAAACAGAAACACAAATGCAAGCATGTACTGAAACGCAAACTGTAACGCGCACGGTCACGGTACCGCAATTGTAAATGCAAATGGTAATGGTAACAGCAACAATAACACCAAATGAAACAGAAATGCAAAGGCAAGCCCATACAGAAATGCAAACCATAATGCACACGGTCATGGTAACACAATTGGAAACGCAAATGGTAATGGTAACAGCAACGATGATGCAAAATGAATGAGAAAAGCAAATGAAACACAAATGGAAGGGTGGCCACAAATGCAAATGGTAATGCACACGGTGACACAAATTGAAACACAAACACAAACAGTAGTGGATATGCAAATGGTAACAGTAACGCAAACGGAAGCGCAAACAGAAATGCAAAGCGAAACACACATGGTGGCGTACACAGAAACGCTAATGCAAACGGTATGGAAACACAAGTGGGAATGGTAACTGTAACAGTAATGGAAGCGCACACCCTGGTTTTCCCCAACAGCTGCGTAGAGAAACACAGTGACTACAAAGAATGTATGCATAATAATGGGCCTCAGACCAGTAAATGAGCACTTGGAATACTGAATTGCTTATATCTCAGGAACCGTATGACATAGAAATTTTTTTTTTAATTTCATATGATTTCTGACTTTCCTGACTAGGTTTGCACTTGACACTTATCCCCCTAAGGTGCTCAGCATTTTTCTGACAAAAATTCTGTATCTCGCACCGTTTCCGAGATACGGGCCGGCGTACGCCGCAATGTTAGTCTATGGGAAAAAGCATCAACTTTGGAGTACTGTAACTTTGCATCCCTGCAATATTTTTTCACCACGCTACTAAAATGCACATCTGTGGCATGTTGACTTTCTCCCCTCCAAATATCAACCCAAAAGACCAAACTGTTATTTTGCAACAGGGTGGCAAACAATTTCTGTTATTTTGACCATAGTGTTGCAAAGTAGTGTTGTGATTTGCAACACTTTCACAAAACAAATCATGAAAGTGTCACAGGTGTGACACTACTTTGTGACACTACATTTCCCAAAAATTTCAAAAACTTATTTCTGGGGTGTTTAACCCCAAAATAAAGACATGGCTAGCATCATCATGGCTCGATTAGGTAAACACAAAAGGAATTGTGTCCCTAGAGGGTCCCAATTTTAAATGCCAAGCATTTCTGTGATCAGTAACTGAAAAAAATGGCTGACTCATGACACTACAGGGGTAATTTTTGACACTAAAAACTGCATTTGCGACACTGTCAAACTTTTTGTTAACTTTTCCCATTGACTATAATGGGAAACTTGTTTTTTGAATGACTTTTGAACCATTCAATATTTTTTCATGAAATCTTCAAAAGGCACATCAGGGACCCCAGTTGCATACTCCCTGACATTTTTGGATTGGTCATGCAAACTGTGTGACCTGTAGGAGTGAGCAAAGAATGCATAAAAAAGTGTAACTGTGCTCCAGATTGTCCCTTAATAACTCCACAACTGTATATCCAACCAGTATAAAGCTTGGCAGATCCCAAGATCTATGCCAACGCTCTGTGCCTTCCAAATTTCAGGCAAATCTTTTAAATGGTGGCAAAGTTATTAAGGTGCAAATTTTCACCATTTAATCAATTGTGGTACTCAACCCTAACTATAGTGGTACTACCTGCCATTATAATATATACATATATATATATATATATATATATATATATATGTATGTATGTATTTTATGTATATATATATATATATATATATATACACACACACACACTGAGATATATGCTCCAAGCAAAAGAAAAACAAAACAGTCCCCCAAGGCAAGACAAACAGTTCCCCACAGACAGTGAAAAGCACTCAGGTCACCTATTGCCAGTTAAAAATAGAACACCCCTACAAAAGTCCTTTGGTGGGGCAGACACCAAATAGATAGAGGGAGAAAGTGGAAAACAGGCTAAACACTAGACCTTAACAATCATCCCCATGGAAAGGGTACTTACTAGAGGCACCATGATAGAGGACGCTGGAGAAATGATGAGAGAAAAACACCCTTAGAATAGTATGGCAGACATGGCCCCCAATCCAAGCACAACCAGGTAGGGGAAATGGGAAAAGAAGGCAAGTTAGCCTATTTGAAAGCTGCAACTTAACAGGTATGATTTTAAATTTAGGGGTGCTCCCTGTCACCAGGTAGCCCCCCCCCACTCAGCAGAATTGCAGCCCTAAGAAGTGAACACCAAAGTCAATTTTCTTCTTCAGAGAATCTTCTATGTTGCTTCCCCTGCAATGGCACAGCAAAGACTGGAGAGTTGCTGCTGTCAGAATGTTCATGTGCCCAAGATTCTATGCTGATTAAAGCCGTAGGCTATGCCAGTTTCCTCTAGTAGGTGTTCACATTACCCATATTTTCTGATTATCCATTGACAGTCTGGAGCTCTACAGAAAATTTACATGCATACTTTCTTGGAAGAGTCATTGAAACTGTTAAATAGAGTGGTAACTGGTTATGTAAATCGTAAGTTACAGGCATTCAAAATTTCTGTTGAATTGTGTGAACATTTTTATAGCTCCACTATTATTGCAGGTATACACTCAAGATTTTGCATCCATACCAAGGTAAATATGTCCTTGAAGTTAATTAAGCTGGATAAATGTGATTTAGTAGATTAAAATGTATTGTTAATACCTTAGAAATTACTGATTGGCAACATTTGCACAAACATTCATGGATACATAACAGGTAATGCCACTAGAATTCCACTTGAGGAATTAACTATCACAAAACACATATTACTGGGCAAAATGTATGGACATGGTTTCAACAGAAGTATCAAAACATTTCACAATTTCACAAAAGATAATGAAATTCAACTTTCATTACTGATGTTATTTTAGAATATTTGGCTGCTTATAACTTGTCCAGCCTTTAAGCAAGAGAGTTGAGAATTAACAGAACACACGCACAGCCTCTTTTTTACCATATTTTTTTTTCTCCCAACTGGCAGCTCGTCTCAGAGATATAATTTATTCACAGGGATATACTCCTATCAGATAGAACAAAGCTGTCATTCATTTGGCTACCAGGTTTTCCAACATTTTTTCCTCTCTCATCTCCAGTGAGAGCAGTTCCTGTCAGCCTTGCACAGCCACAGCGTTCCCTGTGGTAGGAGAAAGTTCCCAGGCCCAGCCACAGGGGTTGCTGTGTTAGTGGACTCTACTGGTAACCTTCCATGACTGAGATGAACTGCCTAGTGGCAGTTATTTCAGCCACAGCCTGCCTCCCGAGGTGATTTACAGGGCTCACTTCTTTTTTTGGGAAATAATATTTTTGTTAGACAGTTTCTCTTTCGACAGAGAAGGAAAAGATACAGCTTCCATGTATGTGGACCATATGACCATCCCACACTGTATCCTTATCTCTAGACCATGTTCCAGTATTAGAATTAAAGTTGACATTGGGTTTCGATGCACAACTGTATTTGCATGGGCTGTGTAGAATGCTCGTTCAGTTGGCCTGGCCAGAAAGGCTTCACACCAAATAAAAAGGAGGGATAACATCCAGCTCCCCTACGAGTACCATATTATAGCATCCAGTCAAAACCCTGTAATGGTATTTATATCCACTATAAGAGATTCCTTTGACAATAATACCAGTGTCAAGTTGGAAGAATTATCTATACCTTGAGCCACATCAAGTAGAGGTTCTTAAGAAGTTAACAGGAGAAGTAATAGCTGTAATATAAATGAAAGAGCTGACAGAAAGAAAGAGAAAGAGTAAGAAAAGAAGAAAACAAAAGAAAAGAAAGAAGGCCTGGTCTCAGTGAGATAGGGGTGCCCCCTTGGGGTCATGAGAGGGGTGAGGGAGGGTACCATTTCCTTCCAGATTAGGAGATATCAACCAATATCTGCAAAATGTCTTTGTTTTCTCTATTGGCTTGAAAATGCAAGAAGGGTAACCATCTGGCCTTGAATCTGTCTGTTTGGGTTTTTAACTTAGTAGTTAGCTATTCCATTTGCTTAGTTTACAAGCAGATTGCATACCAAGAGTCTACTGTAGGAATGGTTGGATCCAGCCATCATTTGGTAATTGCCTTTAATGCTGCTGCCACCAGCATATTGAACAGCAAAGTCTGTGACCTGGTTAACATGGCTTTAGGTACTAGCCCAAATAACCAGACCTCTGGGGACATCGGAAAGCTGGTCTCAAAAATCTGATTAAACCTGGTTTGAATTTGATCCCAGTAGGGCCTAAGTTTCACACAGGTCCAAAAAATATGGTTGCCAGTGCCTTCTGCCCCCAGACCTCCTCCAACAAAGACTGGTACCAGAGGATCCAAAGTGGTGTGTAATAGAGAGAGTTAGGAAAAAACCTGGTTACCACCTTCCAGCGGAATTCTCACAAGGTGGGGAAGGGAGAGGTGCGATGTATCCCATCCCAAACCCTTGTCCAGTCCCCCTCCTGAAGCTTAATACCACCCTCCTGCTCCCATTTGGAGGCCAGGCCCAGGACACAGGGGGTATCCTGTGCGCTCAGGACCGACACCAACCTGGAAATCAGGCCTCTGCTAATGGTCTGCTGGATAGAATGCTCCAGCTGCCTGGGCAACAGGTACAAATGCCCACCTTCTTATCACTGGATCCCCCTCCCATCAGAAAATGTCTGACCTGCAAAAACCTAAAAACAATCTTGGGCTGGCAATTTAAACACAGTGCTTAATTGTTAAAAGGATATAAAAATTCCCTTGTCGAAAAAATGTTTGACTCTCTCAAGTCCCCTACTGTACCATCTAGTGAACCCTGCACTAGCTGGAGTGGAGCAAAATCCAAACACGCTCTAAGCAGTGTGGAAGGGCTTAACGTATTTGGTACTTGACGTTTCTTACATACGTACAACCAAACCAGTTTTGTGGAATGCATCCATGGGTTGTTAAATGTGAGCTTGGAGAGTCCCTCTCTATCCATAAGTAGCAAATCTCTCATTTTTACCACTGGAGTCAGGGGATTCTCTAATTCAGTACATAAAGGGGGATCCTCCTCTACCCAGAACTTGGCTAGGGTACCCAACTGAGCTGCCCAGTAGTATGTCCTAAAGTCTGGGAGACCCAGCCCTCTTGAGGCCTTCGCCCTGAGCAGGGTTTGCCATCTGATACGGGGTGAGCAGTTCCTCTAGAGGAAATGAGAAATAGAGGATTTAAGCCCTCTCCAGAACTGGTTAGGAAGTTTCATAGGGATAGCAGCAAAGAGGAAAAGAAATCTGTGCAACACATTCATATGAATACTTTCAATTGTGCCTGTAAGAGAGAGTGGGAGGAGGTTCCACCTGTTTAGGTCTTCTTGTATGACCTGCAGCAATTTTAGATAGTTCACCTTGTACAATCTCTTGTTATCCCTAGGAATATACACCCCTAGATATCTGAAACAATCTTTTACCCATTTAAATTGACCTATCTGAGGGAGGGGAAACTGAACATCAGCCCTGATTGAAAATACCTCAGTCTTGTCTCATTAATCTTAAAACCAGAGACTGCTCCAGACTCTGCTAGCATTGCATTAAGAAGGGGAATAGAGCTTCCCAAATCATATATAAAGTAGTGTATCATCTGCACAAAGCAAAATCCTCAATTCCTCCCCCTATTTTGATCCCCTTATGGTCCCCAGATTGCCTGACCCAAGCTGCCAGAGGTTCCATACTGATGGGAAAGAGGGGAGAGCTGGCAGCCATGCCTGGTTCCTCTCTCTATTGCAAAAGGAACAGAAGTCTCACCATTAACCTGTACCCAGGGTTTTGGATGTCTATAGAGATAAGCTGTCCATTGCATAAATTTCTCACCAAATCCTAATCTTTGTAATGTGTGTTTTAGAAAGAGCCAATCAAGCCTGTCAAAGGCTTTTTCAGCATCTAATATTATGACTGCATTTATAATATTTGGGGGAAAGATTCTGCTGTGAAGATGGCATTGAGGAGCAAGCGGATATTGTCTTGAATATGTTTACCGGGTATGAATCCGGTCTGACCCAAGTGAATTATCATAGAAACATAAACTTTGATGGCAGATAAGGACCACTCAGTCTGCCCATTTCCCTACCTACTGGATACGCTGCAGATTCTAGTTAACCAACAGCCTACTTCCTGCAACCCTCAACTATAATTGCCTTGTGTCTGTCCCATGCATGTTTGAATTCCCCCACTGTTTTAGACCCAACGACCTCCTCAGGAAGGCTGTTCCATGTATCCACCACTCTCTCCATGAAAAAAAAAATTTCTTCACATTAACCCTGAGCCGTCCCCCCTCTATCTTTAAATTGTGCCCCCTTGTTCTTACACATCTCTTTTTCTGAAAGATGCTACCCTCCTGGACTTTGTTGATTCCCTTGAGGTACCTGAACGTTTCTATCATGTCCCCCCTGTCCCTCCTTTCATCAAGAGTATACTTATTAAGCTCTCTCAATCTCTCTTCATACGGCTTCTGCTGCAGACCCTGCACCATTTTAGTTGCCCTAAAGGGGAGGGGATGATGGTCTGTAGTCTGGTTCTAATCAATTTTGTGAATATCTTAACATCTTGATTAAGGAGGGATATTGGTCTGTAACATCCATGCTTGGTGAGGTCCTTACCCTGTTTAGGTATGAGAGAGATTAAGGCTTCCTCCCATGAGTCTGGCACAGCCACCAGGTCATGTGCAGCATTGCAGACTTTCATCAACAACGGCACAAACTCCTGAGTAAACTGCTTGAAAAATTCAGCTGAAATGCCATCTGGGCCAGGAGACTTGTCCAATGGTAGGGTTTTGATCACTGTCAGCACCTCCTCCTCAGTAAAGGGGGGATTCAAGTGCTCCCTTCTGTTCCTCTGTCATAGTGGGAAGCTCCACCTTGTCCAGGAACTCTGAGATCTGGTGTTCATGATCTGTTCCTTTCTCCCTCCCATAGAGTGACTTGTAATAATTGGCAAATTCCCCTGCTATTTTTTCTGGTTTAGTTACCCATAGGCCAGGGGTTTCTTGAGATTTTACCTTGGTAATATATCTCTCTGTTTCCTGCTTTTTTAGTTGCAGGGCCAGCAGTCTGCCTGCTCTCCCCCCATAATACTTTTGATTGGTAAAGAGCAAAAAGTCAAGGGCCCTACTGGTCAGTAACTGATTGTGCATCTTCCTGGTGGCTTTCAGTCTAGATAGCACCTGTGGATCCCTTGAGGCTTTATTTTCCACCTCTAATTTATTGATTTTCTCCCAGTTTTTTGCAACTTTGGCTTTATGTCACTTATTCTGAAATGTTGAGTGATCCCTCTGTGAACTGCTTTGAGGACATCCCAGATGAATTTCAGTGCTGAGTCAGTCTCCCTATTATCCTCAATTTAATGCAGTATTGTCTTTTATCTTACGGACAAGGTTCCCATCATCCAGTGTGCCAGGATCAAACCTCCAACCACCCCATCCCAGCCTGGGGCTCCATTGCATTTGTGCTTGCACCATTGAGTGGTCAGAAAAAGTGACTGAGAGGATAGCTACCTCCTGAAACAAATGGGTTCCCATCTTAAACATGTAAATAAAGCCTATTCTGGAGTATGACTGGGATGACGGGCCATAAAAGGTATAATCAGGGGCGGTTGAATTACACCACCTCCATATGTCCACCAACCCCCTTTCCTCTATTATGGTTTTCAAAAGGCTGGATGTACCCGTAGGGCTCCCTCTGTGAGGAGGAGATTTATCTAATGTACAGTTTTCAACTGCGTTCCAGTCCCCAAGCATGTACAATGTAGCAGGGGAAGAGAATTGAAGCAACTAAATAAGGAGACAAAGAATGCTCCTGAGGAAGGGATAGATGCATACACAGAGACAATGTGCATTGGGGTGCCTCTCAGTTCCCCTGATAGTATCACCCAATGACTGCTACCCTCAGTCTAATGCCCCATAACCTTGAACGGGAGGCCCCTCCTAATGAGAATTGCCATCCCTGCCCTGGCAGAGGTGGGGTGTGAGTCAGCATGGACCTCCCCCACCCACATCCATCTCAATTTCACATGTTCCCTCTTTGATAACTTAGTTTCTTGTAAGCACCCAGTATCACAGCCAACTCTGTACGACTCTTGCAAAATTATTGTCCTTTTCACTACATTGTTAATACCCTTGACATTGATGGTGCAGATATTAAGGGTACCCATTTAGTAAGCTATGTTTACTCTTTTCTGTCTCCCCCCCTCCCCTGCCACCCATCCTAGGCTTCAATGAAGAAAGAAAAAAAGCAATACGTAAAACCTGTATAGAAAAAGAACAATTCCCTGCTTGAAACTGCAGGGTAACCTAAGAAGATGTATGGAGTCCAAACAAGGGAAAAACTTGGGTCCCCTGATAGGGGCTGGTGTAAAATAACCTCACACCCTATCCACGGAGCCCTGCAGTTGAATTTAGAACACCCCCCAAGGGGGTACGGTGTCCAAAGGAAGTACACCCTAGGAGCCATGGACAGTGGAGTAAAGTATTAACTGTGCCGAGAGAGTCTCCTGCCACTGCAGTCTCTAACCCTCCTCCCCTGTCCAGACTGTTGGAGTGGGCAGCAGCAGTGGGCCTCCTGCCAGGATGATATATACATTTCCAGCATTAAAAGAGAATAAACAGTTAAGCCATCCTAAGAGAGTGTTGGAATTCCCTGTCACACAATGGAGAATACTTATACATGCCTTGTAGCAACCCTGTCCTTGCCCTGCGATGGAACTGAGTATTAATAAGGGGGAGAGAAACCAATTCACCCTCTTGACCTCTAACAATAAAACCAAGATGTCCTGCATTAACCATCCCATTATCTAAGCGTTACCCCCTATTAGAGCATTTCAGCTTTTCTTGTATTAGTCATCACATCAAGTCCTGAAATGCCTGACTCAAAATTGTGGGCAAGCAACATGGCATGTTCATATAAATCAAGGTAAACAAGCATAGTTCCCATCGAGAGCTGAGTCCACAAAAGTTCAAATAGAAAAGATATGTGGCATGGGCTGTTTAGAAAATAAAAAGTACTTGCATGTGTTCCACTGCCAATATGTTATGTCCCAGGGGGTATAGGTGCCATCCATGTATTCCCTCTAAAAGTTGTTCATGCAGTCTGAAAGTCAAAAGCCCGGGGGGGGGCAGAAAAGACCAGGTGGTCCCTCAGAAATTGGAATCCTGGAAAATGCTCCCTGCCATCTGGTTCCACTCCCAGAGATCCTGTAACAAAGTCCAAAATCTGGCCAGTGATTCAATCCCCCTTGACTCGGTCCTCCAGATTGTCCAGAATCAAAGAAGGTGCCACTTCACAGCATAAGGTAAATTTATGTATTGAGATGTTTTTTGAACCAGCCATTTGGCAATGTCTGCATGGAGAGGAAGAAGGGAATCCACTCATCTTCTGCCTGGTCTCCTGCCTCCTGGTGCCATCTGCCACAGTCTCTCTTCTGTCTCCAAGTCAGCTTGCTCCTCACTGGTGTCTGGGACTGGGACCCTGAGGGTGTTTAGTTTAGGGATCACTTGGAGTAGGGTATCAAACACTTGGATCCCTTCAGCATCTTGAAGCCACACTTTGGCTGGGTAACATAGGAAGGCTTTGTGTGCCTTTTCCCTGAGAGATTTGATCACAGTTAATACTTTTTCCTGTTTGACCATCATATGTAGGGGGGAATCCTGATCAACATAAACACGCTGGCCATTGGAAGGAAGATTTTTCTTGCTCCAGACTTGCTGTAAGATTTTGTCTTTTGTGGTGTATTTTAGGAATTTGACTAAGATGGCACAGAGGGGATCCAGGTTTGGTCTTAGAAGCCACTGAATGATGAGCTCTTTCAATTTCCAGCTTGAAATTTTCTAGCAAATTGAGCTCCTGGTGGAGCCATGAATCTATGTAAGCTGCCATGTTGGCTTGCTCAATGCCTTAGGGCAAACTCGAAATTTGAATGTTGTTATGTCTTGCTCTTGCTTCTGCATCCTCTGTTCGAAGTGTTAATTCCCTTTCTCTAAGATGGAGGTGGGCCAACAAGGGCCCATAGGCCATATGCTCGGTGCTGATGATGTCTATGTGGGCCTCCACCTCTGAAGTATGGGCTTCCAGTTTTTTAAAGTCAGTTTGCAGCCCAAGATTTTAGCATCTATGCAGTGCAGAATTTTAAGCATGTGGTTCCCATCCACCTTAGTAAAGGTAGAAGCTGAATTAGAATTAGAATCTAAGCCTGCGCCGTCTTCATCGGCCGATGCTCTAAGCATGGAGGAGCAAGACATGGCTGGGATAACAGGCCATTCAGTTGTTTGCCTTACGAAGTTACGCGCTAGTATCCCAAACTCTTTTTTTCTGGATTTCCCCATCCTCTGGTGTACTCTGGGCATCTTATCCAGTACTGACTGACCCTGATCTGTAAAGGATGGCTACCAATTGTCCCTTGTTATCACTCTGGCATGGAGGAGTATAGGGGCTAAGCCACCATTCAGATTGTGACGCCACCGGGCTCATTTCTGAACCCAGGTAGTCATCATGGTAGTGTGATGCTCTGTTGCTGTGCCATGTGAGTGGCCCAAAGGTTTAATATTTAGGGTCAATGAACCTAACAAAATTGGTGATATTCCATTCTTCAATTTTAAAGTTATAGGGGCTTAAAAGTGTGCAGTTTACATAACTGTGAAATGTAATTTTAAAATTTATTGAAGTTTGGAGGCTTATAACTCTGCCATCTTTGAAGAGAGAAACTAAAATTTTGCAGGATCTGCATCAAATGCCCTATGAGGAAAGAATAAAGGACCTCAATACATACACCCTGCAAGAGAGGTAGGGGTATAATAGAAACAGTTAAATACCTCATGGGGTTAAATAATGTACAGGACGAAAGTATTTTTCAGAGAAAAAGTTGCTCACAAACAAGGGGACATGCTATGAAGCAGAAGGGGGTAGATCCAGGAGAGAGAGATGTGAGGAAGTATTTCTTCACAGAAGCAGTGGTGGATTCCTGGAACAGCCTTCCAGTGGATGTTTGGGGTTCAAAACAGTGGTGGGGATCAAGAATGCATGAGATTGGCATAAGGGAATCTTAGAGGAAAGGAGGGAGGTGGGAAGACTGGGTGGGTCAAGCAGTCTTTCTATGAAGCTCACAGAGAGGGGAGATTCAGGAGGGACACCAGGAAATACTTTTTCCTGTAGTGGTGGATGGGTGGAACAAACTGCTAGGTGAGGTTGTCAGTGCTAAGTCAATACAAGGGTTCAAACATGAGTGGGACACATATATGAGATCTGTAGGGTTAAAAAGGGTGAATGAACACAAGGTCATTCACATCCAACTGCAAGCAGGACTGGGCAGACAGGATGGGCCATTGTTTGGGCCTTTTTCTGCTATCAATGTTTATGTTTATAGGTAAGGTTGGAAAAAGTGGCTGTCAAAACATAGCCAAACCAACAAATGCAGCATGCACACAATTAAAATGATGCCATCTGCATGGCAGTACTATTAGAAAAATAATCTAAGTATACATTTCATATACAATATTATAAAGTAAATACATGATAAATATAAAGTAAAACACAAAGCTTATAAGACACTGTTAGACAATTTTGACCTTCTTCTGCTATCGTGTTGCAGTGCAACTCCTTCTCATGGCATCACAAGGAAAAGTTTACTAAATCTGCACCTAGAAGGTGCTGTTCCAGTTTTTATTGCACAGAATACTTCAAAATGTATTATTTATTTATTTAGTTTTTGTTGACTGGGTAAGTGCACTAGACAAATCCTGCCTATTTTCAGGCACGACCCGGGGGAAGGGGATACAGATGAATGCCAACTGACCTTGAACCAGATTAAGTTGTAAAATAACAACTTTAAAATAAAATAGATTTTTTTCAAGTAGGCAGATTGGTGTATATATAGTAAGGAAGGTAGGAAAATCACTTTAACCATTACCCTGGTGCATTTTAAAGAACTTGTCTAATTGTTTTCTTGTTTAGTCTTGTCCTTAGTTTAGCACTCCTTAATCCCACTTTTCACTTGTAACTGACTGCAAGAATCTTAGAGATCATCTAACCAAGTAACCAAGTCTGAATACAATTTACACAGTGCACAACAGAAGAAGGTGATAGATTCTTTTTTTTTTTTGAATTAGTGTGCTTTATCTCTCCTATAGCTGATAGACCCCCCCATCAGTCCCAACCCTTATGCCCAGCCCTGTCATCTGCCTCTCTGGGATATACCTCAGATCTCTAGCACCCTGGTTTGCCCCCCAGAGTAGGGCCACTGTGGGGCACTTCCTCTGATACTGATTCAGTCTGTTCAGTCTGTACATCAGGAGCGAGTGCCACAGTCAGTGGTGTGGGGCCTGTGACACATGGTGGACATTTTCCTGCCATGGTCTTACATTTTACCCAATTTTCTCCCCTAGAACAGTGTGAATGCACATGTGGAGATGTGCACTTGTGTCAGGGTGAATCTTGGTTACTTGGTCACTTGGTTTGGTGTAGACAGTAAAAGGCACTGGCCCTTTGAAACTGTCTGCCACACTTTGTGGCCTTAAACTAGAAACTCATGTATTTGTCCAGTTCTTCTTTAAACTTGTCACTTTCATTGATGTCCACCAAATACTGAGAAAGTTTATTCCAGAGTCTTGGGCCCTGAATAGTGAAATAATGTTGCCTTGTTGTAGCGTTTGTTCTTTTGACTTCAAATTGTTTATTGGTGTCCTCCCACTCTGATCTGATGCCACCAGCTGTACTACCACCTGTGGCACCCAAGTAGTGGTAGTGCACTGGTGGCTGTACGCCCTCCCTCCCCAAGGTGGGGAGCATCACGAGTGGTAGCTCTACTACTGTGCCTGTGAGCTGGGGCTGAAACAAATGAAATCTGTATATTAAAGGAATGTATTGACTGACACTCAGCATATGTAGTGTTGCACATTAAATATATTGTAACACTGCACATTCTTAATCATTGGTGGACTATTTAAATATACAGTCTTTGGCCAGTTCATTGGATTTCACTGTTTTTAACTATGTTTGTATTGTCTGTTTAGCATCATTTGCATGTAAGATTAATTGATTATTGAATCCACTTTAATCTGTGACGTTTGTACTTGTCTAGCTAACCTTTAATGAAGTACTCCTTGTGCAAAACATTGGTTTCTAATCCCAGGAATCCTTCACTTAATGTTTACACTCTATGCAGCTATCTCCATCATGACGGATGTCCAGTGAAATAGCGGAACCTAGCCTAATTATGGAATTTAGAATACTGGCTCAAACTCTCGAGCTACACCCCACTCAGGCAGTTAATGAAACAATCAAAGCCATCATCACATGACTGCATACAAAAATATCCTTTATTCAAATACAAAATATAAAACATACCACCAGCAGAACTGGGAAGATACAAAACCATGATCCCTACTACTGAAGATGCTTTTTTTGTTGTTTTGACATTTGTCATTTATAGCCATACACACTTGCAGTGCAGCTGTTTTGTTGCTTTGACTCAGGTAGTTAACCATATTTGTTTTTCCACCTGGAGAGAGCAGTCATCACTAAAGATAGCTCCAGTACCTCTGGGTCTCAAGCTGGTTTATTTATAATTTTGCAAAATGTTAATACATTTGTTCAGCTAGTTATTTTATTACTCAGCGTTAGGAAGTTATTTTTAACTACTTTACTCTCTTCTGCTCCTGTTTTGTTTCCCATGAACCAGAGACCACCCTACTAGCTGCCATTTTTTTAATTTTGGCTACTTTTAAGTAAATTCAGACCACATACCTATTTATTTCCTAGTAGTTTTATTTTTGCCTGATTTGCAGAACAGGAAACAGAGTAATTTCACATTCCACTTCTGCTTGTACCCTTTCATCTTAAGCAATTGGTTCCCATTGCAGGAAGCCACAATTTGACCTTTGTCACAGTTTTTGAGAGTAAGATACTTTTTTTTTTTTCACTGTTGGGCTCTTACTATACTGTGCTTTTTGGGAATAATTAAACCTTTTTTTTACTGGGATCTTTCTAGTTTGGCATGTCTGAAAGACCTGGGAGATAAAGAGGCTCAACAAATTGTAAAAATGGTCTCCGGCTCCTGGCAAAGGCAGAGTGCCATGAGCTCTGTTTGAAGTGACTGGGTCCAGACCGCAACTTTACAAATTGTAAGTCCTGTCTTATTTTTTGTCCTATAACTTTAAAGAAAAGGTTAAAAAAGATTGAAGAAATGATGACTTTTCAGTATGCCTCCTTTGCAACAAAAAATAATAAAAGAAGGCTTTGAAGGAGTTCCTAATAATGATGAAAAGCAAGCACCCGAAGGGTCTGTCTCCTCATGCACGGCAGTGACAAATAAAAATGGTAAGATAAAAAAACAAAGCTGCTCAGTCATCTGAAAGGCATGGTAAAATGGATTAGATACCATGGTGTCCAAGAGGGCAAACCCTGAACTGAGTGATGGCAAAAATAAAACCAAAAGGAGTCTCCGACCAGACAGTGGAAATGGTGCCTGCTAAAAAGAAACTTATAGTGAAAAATGTCACTGCTACTCTACCTGAATGGAGAAAGGAGCAGACAGATGACACAGAAAAAAATCCAATAATCTGAGGACATATCAAAGATGTAGCAATTTTTCCAGGCTATGGAACATGTTAATAATAGGACTACCACCCCCCCACCCCAGCTCAGGCTCCAATCTATCTTTCTGCAGAGGAGGAGGAAGAGTATGTGTATATGAGGAGAAACATGACCCCATGGAATCAAAGGGTGCACCTGACCAAGACTTAGGCTCTCCTTCAAGGAATAATAAGGGCCATCCTTCCTTTTCTTCATTTGTCAGACAAATGCTTGACCTCTCAACATCCTCCTCGGGAAACTGAGGAAGATGCTGAATTTATGAATTTGATGGGGATGGCACCGGCAAGGAGGTTGCTAGTCCCCATGCATAAATCACTTCAGATGGCAATATCAGAAATCATGTCTGCACCTACTTCAGCTGCAGCCATTGACAGGTAAATTGAAATATAATATCAGGTGGACAGACAGGAGGTGGAGTACCTTTATGCCAATCCTGATCATCAAGATGCAGTCTAGGTTGCTTCTTGCAAGTGAACAAAGATCTCCCTAACTGCACAGCCTCATGAAAAGGTCTCCAAAAATTGGTTGCTATGGACAGAAAGCTTTATACCTTAGCTTCCTTGCTCATTACACAGGCAGCTAATTCAGCACATATAGCACCATACCAAAAGCACTATGGAACACAGTTATGGCACTTGCTGATAAAGCAGATGGTGAGCTGGCACAGAACTTAATTTCCCCAGTGAGATCAGTCCTAGATGCCACTAAATACAATTTACACACTGCTGTGGACACTAATAACACAGTTGCTGGGGTTTAGCACAGTCATCATTCTAAAGATTTTCCTGGTTCTCCTTTGAGGGTAACACTTTTTGGTGACAAAACATGAAAAAGAATGTATGAATGCAAAACCACTTACAAGAGTAACAATGAGAAGGAAAAATCCTCTACCTCCTACAGGCCTTGTGGAAGGGTAAACAGGGAGTACTTCCCAAGAGGCTATATTCCATATGCCCCTTATAAGTACCAGCCACAAAGAGGCTACAACCGGTGCAAGGGCAGAAGGGGAACAAAATGTACTGTTGCTTCAGCATCAACACCCAAGCCCCATCCAAAGCAAAACCCATGATATCTCTGCCCAGATTATCCAGCCATTCCCAGTGGGGGGAAGACTGTCTCACTACTCCCAGGAATGGGTAAATATTATTACAAGCGAGTGGTACTGGAGACAGTAATCCAGAGATTGTTCCTGTAGTTAAAAAAATGTCAAAAAACTGCAGAAACTCAAAAGCCTTCCAGCGCAATCTCCCACAGAAAGAATTCCGTTCGAATTGAAAGTAAATAAATTGTTGCTAGCAAAAGCTGTAGAAAAGGTTCCTGCCTCTCCATGGGGCATGAGTCTATTTTCAAGGTACTTCCTGACCCACAAGAAAAATGAGGAGTGGTGACCCATTTTAGATCTCAGATATCTGAACAAGTATGTTGAAAAAGAGGAATTCAAGATGGTCACACTGAAAACAATGATAATATCCATGCAGTCAGGACACTGACTGGGATCACTGGATCTGAAGGATGCCTGTTTTCATATCCCAGTCAGGCCATCATACAGAAAATATTTCAGGTTCAAGCTAGGAAACTGCCAATACCAGTTCACAGTTCTTCTCTTTAACCTCACCGCAGCAACAAAGGTATTCACAAAGTGCTTGGCTGTGGTGGCAGCACATCTGAGAAGAGGTGTACTGGCTAGTCTCAGGAAAAACAGAACAAGAAACAAGGTGCTCACTTCAGACTGTAAAAAGCACCTTGGAGAATCTGAGATTCATAAATCTGCAGCTGTCCCAATCAGAATAGAAGCAGAGATGAACACCCTGCATTAGAAAGTCTTCCTCCCACAGGCTAGAGCTTCACATTTGATAGCAACAGCAGAGTTCGTCACAGCAGGCCACCCAAGACCTGCAAGGGGCTTCCTGAATTTACTGGGATACATAGTTTTTGCTAACCAAGTGCCAGAAAAGAGTAGCAGTTGACCCAAGCTGTAAGTTCCTGATATGCTGGGCTGATATACTGCCACTCTGAGTTGAGACGCCACTCTGCCTGCAACATTTTGGGACTGCTTAGCTTTATTTCTTGTTTTGTGCTGAGTTTTTACTCTGTTGAGTAACCAAAATGAGTGGAGCCCTGTTACTAATTTGCACTTGAGTGACAGTAGCTGCTTTGGTGGACTGTTAAGACCCTTGTGGGAGTTTTTTCAGGGCCATCTGTGTTCTTTCCTGAACCAGAGAGGATTTGAGAGGAGAGCAGCTGAATGTCGGAATCCTTGGAACCCTGATAGCATGCTTTGTGCTGACATGCTTGTTTGTACTATTAAAAGGTATGCTAATGTTGCCTATGGGCTGGGGTTCTATTACTGCTGAGTTACATTATCCCAAACTTATTACACTCAGGGGAGCATTTTCTTTTCTGTTTATTTTACAGGTATGAGCACATGTGCTAACAGTTCTATGGAGAAGATGGAGTGCAGATGGTGAAATTGCTGTGAAGTGGCCAAGAGACTGCCTGGAACTTATAGAGTGTCTGATAAACCAAATGAACTCTCTTGAATGGGAGACTGGACAGCAGGAAAAAATAGTCATTGTCTGATAAACCAAATGAACTCTCAGAATGGGAGACTGGACAGCAGGAAAAAATAGTCATTGCTTGTCAATTACTGGAGATGTGTGGTGGAGGCCATAGGAGCCAAGAGGCAGGAGCTAAGTACATTTATTCTTACTACCAGCAGTTCAAAAACACTTTTTTCTTGGTGAGAAATATAAATTGCCTGTGATGAAAAACTTTTAAGAAGGTAGTTCTAAATTCTTTGCCTATGGTTGGTAACTAGTAATGACTAGCTGGAAAACAGGACCAAAGAGGAAAGGACTAATGATTTTAACTACTACTTCCCGAGGACTCTAGTACTCCATGATACAATTTTATTTTAGTTGTTGGGAACTCTGTGGAGCTTGATTCCTGCTGAACATTAGAGATCTTTCTTGAAGTCTAGGTTGTGTGTTAACTTAAAGGACTCCTTTTCTGGAGCCATGTATGCCAGCCTGTATAACCTTCACTTCTCCCACATAGCACCAAATGCAATATGGACTATGAAGGCAAGGAGACACTGACATTTATTTAGAAACCTTGACAGTGTGAACTGAGCATTAAATACTGGGGGCTACTAGCAGCAACGAACTTTCATATGGAAGGGAGCCTAAAACCCTAATGAATAGAAATGTATTATGGCTGATTGCTAATAAATGCCATATAAATAGCATTGGCTGCTTGTATTTGATCACTCTTTTAAAAAAGCGTATTGTAAGGTGACTGATCGTATTTTTGGTGTGCAGTATGTTTTATTTAAAAAAAAGGACTTCCCTTTTAGAAGCCGTATAACTTGGAAATTGAATTGAAAAGAAGCGGTAACCTGAGAAGCTGTCTCTGTAAATTTTACCATGTTTTTTTTTCCATTACATTTTGGTAAACTCATTGCTGATATTGGCAATATGCTGCTTGCAGTGCCAAGTTCATATGGCTTGAGGCTTAGAAATTTGAAAACTTAATGTACTAGAGTATTTTAAAGTAAATGCTAAATGCTAAAAGCTGAAACAATGCATGGATTTTTATCATTGAATGTATCTACGTATCTTGTTAACAGTTAGTTGAATTAATTAGAGAGTGGAGACAATAAGGGGGTTATTATTTACATTTTAACCATTCCCATTAAGGACCTTTATACATTAGAAAGCAATAATGACCCACAAGTATTTATTTTGATTAAGAGTTTATTTTAAGAAAGGAGACTGAAAATGTTCAGGAAATATCATATAAAGATCAGTCATTAAGTACTTGTAATGTTATTCTTCCAGATTTGTAGTTTGGGCACTAAGCTCCCGGGTCAATGGGATGGACCAAGTGTAGCTCTGCACTTGATTGATTGAGAGCCTTTCTATGGGCCCTTCGATATAGGTCTGATTTTGGAATGGCCCACAATGTTAGTCATATAAAGTATATTAGTAGTTGGCTTACATACAGGCCAAAGTTAGTGTACCTCAATTGAACCTGAAGCAAGGTTACCCTATTTTTAAGGCCTGGATCAATCTGTAGTGGAGCAAAGCTGGAAGTTGGTGTTACGTATGTGACTTCCTGATTTTTGGAGGGTTTATATGAAGTATAAAGACTGGTATACAGTAAATATGTGCCTTGAATATAGATTTCCTAGCCTTCTATTCTAAGGTTCTATTATAAGGCCCTGAAAGGCTGAAAATTGGTGATATATTGTCTTTAAGGCAAATTGGAGCTGCTGGATTTTAAAATTTCAATTTCATATTTTGAATTTATAGTACTTTTACTCTTGGGCTTATAGTATGAATATTGGAGCTATAAATTTGGCATATGTAGAGTAATTCATGACTGCAGGTGTTTACAGCTGCAAAATGATTTTGGCAAGTGATATCTGCATATAATGTGTATTTATATTGGTATGTACTGTATGTACTTTTCTTTTTAGAATATTGTAATGGCTTTACAGCCGAACAATAAAACTTGACTACTACTAATCTCAGTAGGCTGAATTCCATTCACTACCACCTTTTATGTCCTACCGCTCACCCAATTTCTAATCCAGTTTACCACTCCTTATCTGTTCACTAGCCTTCTATGTGGGATGGTATCAAAGGCCTTACTAAAATCCAAGTAAGCCACATCTACTGCCCCTCCCTGATCTATCTCTCTTGTCACCCAGTGAAAGAATTCTATTAAGTTTGTCTGGCAGGACCTGCCTACCATGAACCCATGCTGTGCTGGGTCCTGCTGCCTGCTAGATTCAAGGTGTGCCACAATCCTACCTTTGAGTAATGATCCCATCAACTTCCCCACCAACAAGGTCAGGCTGACCAGCCTATAGTTACTCGCATCCTCTCTACTGCCGTACTTATGGAGAGGGACATTTGCCCTTTTCCAGTCTGCTGGCACCACCCCTGTTTTTAATGCTTTGTTGAACAAGTCTGTCAGTGGTTCCACTAGCATCTTTCTAAGTTCTTTTAAAATTCCAGGGTGTATTCTGTGTGGTCCCATTGCCTTGTCCACTTTCAGTTTTTTGAGCTCCTTTAGGATTCCCTCTACCGTGAATGGGCTTGTATCAATTCCCTCCCCATTGGTGCCTCTTCCTCCTAGCTCAGGATCCTCCCCTTCCTTCTCTACAGTGAATACTAAGCAAAAATATTTGTTCAGGATTTCTGCTTTTTCATAGTCTACTTCAGCCAACTCCCTCCTCTGTTTTTAGTCTCACAATCCCCACCTCCCCCGACCGGGTCTTTCTCTTTTCTCTGATATATCTAAAAAAGGTCTTGTCTTCTCTATTTATTTCCTATGCTATTCTCTCCCCTGTCTATAAGTACCTCACTTGGGTTAAATAAGGTACAGGAGGGGAGCGCTATTAAGAAGAGAAGGTGCACACGAACAAGGGGTTACGCAGTCAAGCTGGGGGGGGAACATTTAGGAGGGATGTGAGGAAGTGCTTCTTTACTGAAAGAGTTGTCTATGCCTGGACCAGTCTTGCACAGGAGGTGGTGGGGGTGAAAACAGTGGTGAGCTTCAAGCATGCATGGAATAGGCGCAAAGGAATCTTGGTAGGAAAGCGATGGGGAGAGTAGCCAGAGATCAAGTAGGGTCTGCAGTGACAGTACAGGCAGGGATAAGATGAGCAGACTGAATGAGCCAATAAGCTATAACCCATGACAGGCCATGGGTGTATGAGGGCATTAATGCACATGCCTGGTGCATTGTGAGACACAAGGCCAAAGGCTGAGTGCCCCCTAACCACCCAGGAAGTTAATTAATGCCCCCCTACACCCGTAAGCCTGGAGTGGGTTATTACAACTATACAACCATTTTTTTTTTGTTTAGTATGAAAAATAAAAGGAAAGTAATTTTTTCATTTTAAAGTAGACAGATTTATTGATATGCTGCAGCCCAGTAAAGTGGTTCATTTTATAAATGTGATTATTTTACCAATTTATGCAAACATAAAATTGCAGGAGCAGTGTTGTAAACATGTTTGTGAAGTTATCAATCACATGGGTGTGCTGTGCATATTTATAGAACACATACAAACAGAGGAGAGAAAGAAGTAAGTGCATCAGCTGGGACCTGAACCCAGGCTACCCGGAATATCATTCTAGTCACTCTGACCAGTTGCACCACCAAGCCAACTGGAACCTGGGCCATCCTAGAGCACACATTACTCTTTCTCCAATGCACAACCTGGTGCTGCACAAATAATTACTACATTTTCAATCACATCTGTGCAGTGTGCATATTTATGGAACACATACAAACAGAGAAGAGAAAGAAGAAAGTGCTTCAGCTGGGACTTGACCCAGGCCACTAGGATTACCATTCTGGTCACATCTAACCAGCTGCAAGGTGCAACTGGAACCTGAGCCATCCTAGAGCACACATTACTATTTCTCCAATGCACAACCTGGTGCTGCACAAATAATTACTACATTTTCAATAACATGGGTGCAGTGAAAATGAACTAATTATTAGTGCAGCACCAGGTTGTGTGTTGGAGGAAAGAGTAGTGTATGCTCTGGGATGGCCCAGGTTCCAGTTGTCTTGGTGGCGCAGCTGGTTAGGGCAACAGGAATGGCATTCTGAGCAGCCTTGGTTCAAGTCCCAGCTGAGGTACTCACTTCTTTCTCTCCTCTGTTGCATGTGTTCCATAAAAATGCCCACCACACCCATATGATGGAAAATACAGTAGTTATTTGTGCAGCACCAAGTGGTGCATTGGAAAAAGAGCAATGTGTGCTTCAGGATGGCCCAGGTTCCAGTTGCCTTGGTGATGCAGCTGGTTAGCACCACCAGAATAGTATTCTGGGTGGCCTTGGTTCAAATCCCAGCTGAAGTACTTACTTCTTTCTCTCCTCTGTTTGTATGTGCTCCATAAATATGCACACCTCACCAATGCGATTGAAAATGTAGCAATTATTTGTGTAGCACCAGGTTGTGCATTGGACAGAGTAATGTGTTCTCCAGAATGGCCCAGTTTCCAGTTGCCTTGGTAACGCAGCTTGCTAGCATGACCGGAACCATTTTCCAGGCAGCCTGGGTTCAAGTCCCAGCTGAGAGGCTTTCTCGTTTCTCCTCTCTCTTTGTATGTTTGAGAAGTTAATTTTACAAAACATGAATCGCATAACATTTTACAACTCTTTTACAGTAACTCTCCATGATGTCACACGTTATGATAGTTCGAACTGCAAACTGTATTTTTTTCTAAATCTGATAGTCAGATTTGAACTGCAACAGTGCAACTGGAGCCACAAATGCAACTTTGGAGTATAGCGCAGCTCAGACTTAAACAATGTAAGTGAAGAATAGCACTGCACATCCTTTTCTCGGCACCGTATTAGTAGTGCTTTATTTGTAGTATGTGTTGAAGTTTACTGGACCTTGAATGCTAAAGTTTTAATGTTAAATATGGACCAGGAATGCTTAATTTTTGAGTGTTAAATTGACCTGGAATGCCAGGAAAGTTGAAAGTTTGACAGTTATGAGTGTTGTCATACTTTATTTCTTCTGTTCTTTTTGTTTGTTTGTTTGTTTTGCAAATAATTTTTATTGGGTCACAGGAAAAAGTGTACAGGAGAAAAATTCATACATGGAATTCTAAATCGCAGCAATTTTTATCTCTTGAATATTGCATTTAATAGATATAAAAGTATAGCTTTATATTGTTGTTATCTTGTATATAGGTACACTCAAAGGGCCCAATTCTAGAATAGTTATGCCTGGTGTAACAGCACGTGCGCCAAGTAGAATGGTGCATGTAGCAACTTATGCCAGCAGCTGCGACATGTGTGATTCTACAAAGTGGCCTGCGACATGTCACGAGCCACTTGCGCCGAACAGTTGTTATGCCGGCAGTTGCACCATAAAGCCCCTGCCACATAGTGCTAGGGGGTTTATGGCAGCATTTACACCCCATTCCAGAAGGGCAGCAACAAAGACCCCAATGTTGGGATTCTACAAGAAACCCCGGAGGAGAACCGGCAACGTAAGTTACACTTAGCTGGTGTAACTTACGGATGCCCTGCGGGGGTCCTGTAGACCCATCTGCAGTCATGCCACTGGTGTCCTCCCCATGCCAAAATACCCCAGTGGGACCCTGCAGGGCTACCCACACCAACTGCCCCAGGAGTACAAGTAATGCCCGCAGGGCTACCCATACCCCCAGCACCCTGAAGTGCAACATAGAGCCCGGTAGGGCTACCCATTCCCACAGCCCCCCAATGTGCCACATAAAGCCCCACAGGGCTTCCCATACCCTCATCCCCCAAATCCCCTGTCGGTACAAGCTCTGCAGGGTGGCACTGCCATCCCCCCACCCATGCCCTGACCCTCGAGTTGCCAGCCAAAATGCAGAAATGCGTTTCCCTGATAGTCTAGTGGCCCCCCACTAAGCTGTGCCAGCCCATCCAGCACCCCTCACCCATTCCCAGCCGGTGACTGGCACAGCCCACCTCTCACCAGCACCACAGCCAGCCGCCAACTGAGTGCATCTTTTCAGTATGCAGTCATACTGCACTCGGTGGCTGGTCATGGTGGTGAGAGGTGGGCTGTGCCAATTGCTGGCTGGGAATGGGTAGGGGGTGCTGGGTGAGCTGGCATGGCTGGGTGGGGGGCCATGATACTACCAAGGAAGGGTATTTCCTCATTTGCAGCTGGCGACTCTGGGCACGGGTGGAGGATGGCAGCACCCTGCAGGGCTTGCACCAATGGGGATTCAGGGAATGGGGATGGGACTCCTGCAGGGGCTCAATGTGGCATCGGGGCTGTGGGAATGGGTAGCCCTGCAGGGCTCTATGTGGCACATAAGGGACTGTGGGAATGGGATGCCCTGTGGGGTAGTTAATGTAGGTTTCAGGGCCGGGGGGTGGGTAGCCCTGTGGGGCACCTCTTGTGACAAGCTGGGCAGGGGGGGCAGTTGTGAACTGCGGTACGGCTTGCGACATGCTCACCAGGTGCACCCACAGTTTGGCATACCTGGTCACATGTCACAAGTTGCAGGACTTAGCTGCGGAGACCCTACCCCTTCTAGAATAGGGAATAGGGTCAATGTCGCAGTTGCGGGTGGTGCAAGTTGCATTTCGTGGCAACTTGCGCCACCCATCTAGAATCGGGCCCAAAAGCTACATATTCAAGAGTGTTTTCTTGATAACCAGATTTATCATCTCTGAGAAAAAAAGAGAAGAAAAATATAGAAAACACAACTGTACTATATAATTCAATAAAAACACATTTTTTTACTTAATAAGAAATAATTATTGATTTTTTCATCATTATGTCCATTATGTCATAAAACACATCTTTCACCCAATCTGCTGTATCTCTGTTACATACTTTCTAAAACTTGCCATCACTGTAACGGATGTTAACATTATATAAACCAAGAAACAACTGTTTCCATTCTTTGACTTGAAAAGATAAATTTATATTGGAACATTTCCAATTTTCTAAGCTCAGTCTTTTAACCACCACATTGTTGGCTTGGAATCGGATCCTATCCCAGTCCATCTATTCATTAGGCCATTCTAAAATGATATACTGTGTTTTTTCTTTATCATTAACCTGGGTCCCAATTTTATTTAAATACAGTAACTGAAATATTGTTTCCACCAATTTTTAGTGAGAGTACAGTCCCATAACAGACAAAGTATATCAGATTTGGGTTGGTCACAATACCACACATTTGTGTCATATTTCAATTTCATTTTAAATAGCAAGCAAGCAATCAAACAAGTTTAATTGTTAGACATTGTCATTACAATTTAGTTACTACATGTACAAACAGATATATACATAAATTGATTACAATAAATAAAACACCACACAATGTCATTTATAATAAATATGATTTAAAAGAGCGGCAGGCCTTAAACTTTTTAGGTCTCAACTCCATCCTTATTATATCCATAGCCATTGCTAATATTTATAAAGTTCCAAACTTATTTTTCTTCTTGTTTCTGTACAACAGAAATCACAATTTAAAATAATCTCACTCCCGTTAAATGAAAAATCATTAGTAATTGTTTCTATGTTTATTCTTGTTATTATACCTTTTAGCTAATTTTCATAAAATCAGTGCCTGTAAAAATTTAACTAAATGGTTCAGCACTAATTTATCCTTGGTCCTAAACAAGATCAGAATAAGTTGATCTGAGGAAAGACTAAGGGTAGCTAAACTTGACCCCAACCCAAATTTTCTCTTCCTTTCATATAGTAGAAAATGTAAAAGTACATGTTTTGGCTCATCTTCAATATTCAGTCCAAGAGTACTATTTCTATTTGTGATTCCTTTCCATTTTTGACTATTATATATATAGTTTTCCACATGCAATTCCATGTGGTATCTGGTTATTAATCTATGATCCTCCAGATTTTTGAATGTTTTTATATACAGTTCCAAGGAATGTTCCATTTTCAGCTGTTTAAACCATCTAAAATGCTTCAGACTTGTAATTTTTTTTATTGCTGTATCTCTCAGTCTGATTTTAATTTGCATAATTATTTCCTGTAATGGTCCATGATATACTTGATATACATGATAAGTGGACTGGTTAGACCACACCTTGAGTACTGTGTACAGTACTGGAGACCACACTTGAAGAGGGACATACAGCTCCTGGAGAGGGTACAGAGGAGGGCAACAAAGATGATACGAGGGCTAGGGGATTTGACTTATGAGGACAGACTTGAGGAGCTCTGCCTGTTTTCATTGGAAGAGAGGAGAGACAGGGGGGACATGATTGAGGTCTTCAAGTACCTCAAGGGAATAAATAAGGTAAACATGGAGGGATCTTTAGACTAAAGCAGGAAGGCATCACCAGAGGGCATGGTTTGAAGTTGGAAGGTGGAAGGTGAGGGGAAAAGAGGAGGAGGTTTTCACTGAGAGGGTGGTGGACCCTGGAATGCACTGCCTGGTGAGCTGGTTCAGAGATCCACAGTGGAGGGTTTTAAGACAGGGTGGGACACACAGAAAGGGGATGTATCAGATGATGGCCTGTCCCGGGGGGGGATGGATGATAGGGGTTTCTGGAGCACAAGGGATGGGAGGGTCTCGGCACCCAACTAAGGATCTAGGTTCGAGCAGACTCGATAGACCATAAGGCCTAATCTGCTGGAAAATAGTATGTTAATATGTTAGTATACTTCATAAAGAAGATGACCCAATCCCATTTGTAAAATATTATCTCTGATGTTATTAATTATTAGGAAAACAAAACCTCTGCTGTTATAATCAATTGCCTCTTCTAGACACATCCTTGGGAGATGGTTTTCCGAGAGCGAAGAAAACTTAAATATAAATATAATTTTTTTCTCGAGAGTCAATGTTTCTAATGAGAATTGACCCAATTCCATTCTCATAATCTCCACAAGGGCCAACTGTTGTAGTTTCAAAATATATCTATGCATTTTATTGAGTATTACTTCTAGTTATTTGAAATTATCGTGTGCCCAAATCTTCACCTCATAAAGTATGCCAGGTTTTATTTTTGCATTAATCACATTAACTAAGCCAGTGATGGTACCACTTACCAGTTTTGTGTTAAATCTTTTAAATTCATTGAATGATGTTAAAAGTTTTGATTTCATATGGTCTATATAGCGGATCCATGTTACTTTCTCAGCATATCTTATTTCTAAGAAGTCACAATGTTTAACTGTTTTAATTTTAACATTATCAATATATAATGAGGACACATTTTTCGTTTATTACCAAATATAACTAGATTTATCTTATCTTTATTGATAGTCAATTTGGTATCCTTACATTGTTTATAAATTGCTTTACTCTTTACTGTAACCCAATAAATGAAGTGATATAAGTACCAAGTCATCAGCATACCATATGCCAAACAAGGAATTATTTTATTACTAATGTTTGGTGGATGAAAATCTGGATGTTCAATATTTTCTATTACTGAATTTATATAGATTAAAAAGTGCTGGTGCTAAAATGCAGCCTTGCCTGCCTCCCTGATTAGTCTTTATTGATGTTGATTAATTTCTATCTTGGCTGTACTGGGCCCTAAGCCAGGCATTCTGATGTAACTCAATATTTCTAACACAATCCCATATCCCACAAAGCATGGTATCATTGGTAAATTTTCATCCACTAACCACATTTCTTGCATGCATATTATATCTGTAGAGTACAAAAAAATTATTTAACATTGTCATCTAACAATTTGATTCCTAAGCATTCTATATTTCAAGATGAAATGTTTAGCATATGGTGATTTTATGAAAACATCTCCTTTCCCATACTTGTTTGTCAATCTACTGGTATTGACATGTCAGGTGAATGAATTTCTACCAATTCCCAATGTAGGTACCTGTTTACTATTAATCCATTCCCTGCTCTTGTTGTCTAGCGGTTTCATATCTGTTAAACAGATACCCATGGAACATAAAACAACCACTGCCTCCAAAATCAGAGTCGTAAGCTTACTATTTCTAAAAGAAAGATCTAGCTGAGGGTGATTAGATATACCACTATGGACCTTACTCTGTTCAATAAGATTGCAACTGATGATCATCTTGAGAGCACATGAACGAAAAGTTGCAATTCCCATTTTTGTGTGTCCTAAAGTCTGCCCTTTTGGGACTTCCCATCCAAATAATGAAAGTGCTTTGTTTTCCCAAGAAGTTTTTGAGTTTCCATTATAATATTTAATTACCTTAGATACCCTACTAATCCATTTATCCTCAGTTGTCCTTATCCTTGTTTAGGTCAGATTCTAATTTTGAAACAGGGGCTGGAACCTTCGGGGGGGTGGGTAAAATATTAATCCCCTTGTATTTTAATTCTTTCTCTTGTCCCCAAATCATTTTTGTAGTTTGCTAAGATGTACAACATAATAACACACACTCTGCAAATTTATTGTTAGCTGGTCAGGAGACGTTTATATTACTTATATCTTCCAATAAATGCAGGAGCTTTGTTAACCAGTCTGTCAAAATATTTGGCATTTCTTGGTATAATCTGTTGATGACATATATTTCTATTAAATATTCTATCAGTTCTATTGGTGCTTGATCATTGGGGAAGCTGTCCAGAGGTGCTGTCTCCAAATTTCTTGAAAACAATCTAGATTGAGATTTTTGGATTCTTCCATCAGTCACCCCGTGGCTCACAATAGTGGCCCATGAAACCTATATATTTTGTAATTCCAAACATGGGGCTATAACTGTGTGTGTTTTGGTATTTCCTAAAGTGAACGGTATCTCATCTAAACCTTTTAAAGACTTTACTTCTTCTGTTATTCCTATTGAGGAGTCAGAGGAACTTAAAGTCAATGTACTCGTATCTTTTGTTCCCTTCAGTGATGTTACCACATTATCTAACTTATCCACCTTCCTCAGAGGGGATTTCCTGTTTCTCTTACACCTTTCCTTTTGAGGCCTCATATTTGTTTGAGATCTTTTTCTATTCTGATCTTTTGTAAGGACTATTAGTTCAGCTCTATGATGGCTGTTCGACAAACTGAGTTGTCGACCGCCATCACAGCAATGGATTTATGTCTACCACAACTTGCGGTTGACATAAATCCAACTTCAGATCCTGGCTGTGTTTTCATCTGGGGGCTTTGCCCCCACACCCCACCCTGATCTCTAGGATTCCAACTCTGAGTCATAGTTGGAACAGGGAGGGGGTGCAGGACCAGGAGAGAGAGTGCCTTCTATTACAGCGAAAATGTCAATGTTGTCAGCATCAACATTTTTGCTGTAATGGTGTTGCTGACCTGGGCACATACCTATTAGTTCCACTATCTCCTCTTGTCCCTTCTGGAAAGGTGAAGGAAGCTTTACTTGAACAGCTTTGTTTTGTTGTGTTACTCTCTTAATCTTAACCTCCTCCTCTGTGTGTCTAATTCCTGTTTTCTCATCTGATCTAAAAGGACTATGTTCTAAAATACATTGCTTCTTAAAGTTGCTAATTTCTCTTTAAGTACCCATACATTTTCCAAGATAATGATGTTGTCACAGTACGGGATTTTTATTATTTCCAACGTTTGTTTCGAAAAAGATGTAGATGAAGTAAAGTATCCCTCGTCTGTGAAATATTCTTTATTGTACATTATTTGATCCTCTTGGTAAAGGTTATCTGTGTCTCCTGGAGGGGTGATTGTAGGGGAGAATCTTGGAAAGTGTCTCAGTGGTGTCCCCTCTATCTCCTTGGGCTGCTCCAAGTCACCATTTAGATCTATACTAGCATAACTCGAGGCTAAACAAATTGGTTATATAAAATGCATGCTGAAAACAGAAAACAGGGTTAAAAATCTACGTTTCAACCTTAGATCTTCTTCAGGAAATATCTAAAAGAGAAAAAAAACAAAGTTAGTGTAGAGGGGAGGGAAAATAAGGGATATATATGTGGGGAAAGAAAACCGGGGAAGACTCAGGGAGAAGAAGTGATAAATGGCAAGATTAAGAGAGAATCTGTGAAACAAAAAGGTGATGATGGGAAAGACAAGGCATAATAGGAGTGAATGAGCCAGAGAAGTCCCCAGGTGGGGACTAATTAACAGGGCCTAGTAAGAAGGCTGAAAGGTGACAAATGTGGGGGAAGGAGACAGAGATGGACACGTGGTGAAAATAAAAAATAAATTAAATGTCTACAGATACAAACAGACTTTAGTAGAAAACAAGGGGTGGCTGAAAGATGTTAGTAGAAAATAAGTCTATCATTTAAACTGGAGGGCTGCTGGGAGCCAAGGCAGATGATCAGCTTGGTTTCCATGTTTTTTATATGGTCAGAATCCCAGAAGCCCTGCTGAAGGACACAAACAGAAAGATCATTGACACTCTGGTCCCTGGAGATAAAGTGGGATACAATGGGTTTATCAGTGTCTTCATTCCTGACTGCCCTGTAATGTTCTCTGAAATGGTCAGCAAGGCATCTACCAGTCTCTCTGATGTAAACAGCTGCACACTTCCTGCAAAGAATACAATATACCACATTAGTGGAGGTGCATGAGAACTTCTTGGTGATATGAAAAACACTTGTAGGACCCCAGATTTCAGTCACACTAGAAACAAATTTGCAGGTGTAGCAGTGAGTCCTGTTGCAAGGTTTGGTACCTGGCAGGACATAACTGTTAGGAGAAGGTAGGCTGTTTTTTACCAGGAGATTCCACAGACTGGGTGGCCGGTGGTAGGAGGCAATAGGTGATTCTGTAAAGGAAGCACCAATGTTGGGGTCAGTTTGCAAAATAAGAATGTTACTGGTGGTGATCCTATGAAGAGAAGGTGTACTCTGCTGGAAAGGAAGCACTAGTGGAATTCACCATTGTTCTTGAGTGACAGTATCCTTCCTGTGCATGTCAAGGTTACAGGGCATGTTATTGACCAGGGAGAGTGCTCTGTCCACTGTGCTTTTAGGGTAGCCCCTGGTGATAAAAAAACTATACATTATTTGGGCCTGCTCAGCAAAATCATCCTCTTCAATGCATAACCTGCAAAGTCTAAGAAACTGTGACTAAGTCAGGCCATTCTTGACATGTTTATGATGGAAGGAGCTGCTGAGGAGGAAACTGTGAGAGTCAATGGGTTTGTAATGAACTGATGTCTTCAGATCAGTGTTCTGTACTGACAGTTGGATATCCAGAAAAGGCAGTGTAGAGCAGGATGCTTGAACAGTGTATTGAAGGGAAGGATGGGCAGTGGTAAACTTGTCGAGGAAGGGTCTCCCTGGAGCAGGAGGTGGCCCTCACACAGTCATCTATGTAGCATTTGTAGAGTTCAGGCACAGTTCCTGTGAATGAGAGAAAACACTGTTCCTCCACCCAACCCACAAACAGATTAGTAAATCTGGGACCCATGGCAACTCCACTGACCTGCTGAAAAAAACTGCTATTAAAAGAAAAAGCATTGAGTTTAAGACCAAGTTCTGCCAGATGAGTAAGTGTGTGTGTGGGTGGCTGCTGGTCTTCCCACTTATTCAGGAAATGCTGCAAAGCTGTCAGACCATCATCATGGGGGATCAGTGTGTAAAGAGATTTGATGTCCATGGTGGAGATGTGCTGATGAGAGTCACTGAATCTGAACCTGTCAAATAACTGGAGAGCATGGTTAGTGTCTTTAACATAGGAGGGCAGGGACTCAACAAGTGGTCTTATGAGGCTGTCCAAAAATGCAGAGATGTGGGATGTGGGGCAGGAGCAGGCAGACACAATAGGATGACCAGGCTTACCTGTTTTGTGGATTTTGGGAAGGAGATAAAACCTGTATGTCCGAGGATGCTGAACTATGAGTCTCTTAGCACCAGCAGGGAGCTCTTTGTTTTCAATAGCAGAGGTGATGGTAGTGGTGACCCCAGTCTGATAGTCAGCAGTGGGGTCTTGTGGAAGAGAAGAGTAAAGCATGGTGTCAGAGAGCTGCTGTGGGGCTTCAGTGATATATAGCTCCTTTTGCCAGACCAAGCAGCACCTCCCTTATCAGCTTGTTTAATAACAATGTCATTCCTCCATTGCAGAGATCTGAGGTCTGCAAGTTCACGAGTTGTCCGGTTGGAGTGGTTGTGCCTGCAATGAAAATAGAAGTTAGTGGTGTTTTCCATGCATTGGTTAACAAAATAATTAACAGCAGCAAAACATACTGGTGGGGGTGTCCATGCACTTAACTGGGGATTGATATCATTGATAGTTCTTGTGATACTGTCATCATCTGTGGGAAGAGGAGTCTCATTAGAGAAATGAGCTGTAAGGCAACTCTATGATAGAAGCACTGCAGGTCAACTTGAATCTGGGGTGAGTCAAGATATCTGAGTGTGGGCACAAGAAAGACCTTTGCTAAGGAGAGATCGCTCATCTTGTGTCAGGGGGAGGTCTGGAGGAATACAAAATACCAAATTGTTAGTTTGTGTCTGACTCGAAGGGCTCATGTTGGTTGCTGATCTGCTGGGTGAGAGACTGGAGTTTAGCAGACTTGGTGTCCTTGAGGAACTGAAAGAGAATGGAGTTAAGGTGTTGGATGCTGTGCTTAATAAAAGGAAGGTTATGTGGAGCTGTTCGCTGCAGGAAGAATGGTGTTTGTGATAAGTTTCCTAGAGAAAGTTTCAAAAGCTTATTAGTGGAGGAAACACATATCTCAGACCCAAATGAACAAGGATGGAATTTCAAACAGAAATCTTTAGGAATAATACCCAGGTGGCGGCATTTGGAAAGAAACTATAAGTGACTGCAGAGTTTAGTCTTAGAGGAAATGGCAGAAAATAATTCAAGAGAAGACTTAGAAATATGAGAAGGGAGTGCAGACACAGATGAAATGAAGGAGCATTGTAGAGAATTCAGAAGAGATTTCAGAGAAGGCATAGTGGGTCGCAGTAAATGTAGCACACAAAATGTAAAACCAAAAACAAGGTGCTGCGTCCCCATGTGGTCTGAAAGCAAAACAAAATGGTTATATAGGTTGTCCTATTGTGTCTGCCTGCTCCTGCCCCATATCCCATATCTCTGCATTTTTGGACAGCCTCATGAGACCACTCGTTGAGTCCCTGTCCTCCTATGTTAAAGACACTAACCATGCTCTCCAGTTATTTGACAGGTTCAGATTCAGTGGCTCTCATCAGCTCACCTTCACCATGGATATCAAATCTCTTTACACAGTGATCTCCCACGATGATAGCCTGACAGCTTTGCAGCATTTCCTAAATAAGCAGGAAGACCAGCAGCCACCCACACACACACTAACTCATCTGGCAGAACTTTTTCTTAAACTCAATGCTTTTTCTTTTAATAACAGTTTTTTTCAGCAGGTCAGTGGAGCTGCCATGGGTACCAAGATGGGTCCCAGCTTTACTAATATGTTTGTGGGTTGGGAGGAGAAACAGCTTTTTCTCTCATTCACAGGGACTGTGCCTGATCTCTACAAACGCTACATAGATGACTGTGTGGGAGCCAACTCCTGCTCCAGGGAGACCCTCAAAGTCTTCCTCGACAAATTTACCACTGCCCATCCTTCCCTTCAATACACTGTTGAAGTATCCTCCTCTACACTGCCTTTTCTGGATATCCAACTGTCAGTACAGAACAGTGGTGTGAAGACATTAGTTTATTACAAACCCACTGACTCTCACAGTTTCCTCCTCCACAGCTCCTTCCATCCTAAACATGTTAAGAATGGCCTGCCTTGTTCACAGTTTCTTAGACTTCACAGGTTATGCAGTGAAGAGGATGATTTTGCTGAGCAGGCCCAAATAATGCATAGTTTTTTTTTTATCAACAGGGACTACCCTAAAAGCACAGTGGGCAGAGCACTCTCCTGGGTCAGTAACGTGCCTTGTATCCCTGACCCCCTCAGTAAGGTTACTGCCATGCAAGAACAATGGCAAATTCCACTAGTGCTTCCTTTCCATCAGAGTACACCTTCTCTTCACAGGATCGTCACCAGTAACTTTCCTATTTTGCAAACTGACCACAACATTGGTGCTTCCTTTACAGAACCACCTATTTCCTCCTACCACCGGTCATCCAACCTGCAGAATCTCCTGGTAAAAAGCAGCCTACCTACTCCTAACAGTTCCTCCCTACCAGGTACCAAACCTTGCAACAGAACTTGCTGCTACATCTCCAAACTTGTTTCTAGTGTGACTGAAATTTGGGGTCCTACAGGTGTTTTTCACATCATTAAGGAGTTCTCATGCACCTCCACTAATGTGGTATATTGTATTCTTTGCAGGAAGTGTGCAGCTATTTACATCGGAGAAACTGGTAGATGACTTGCTGATCATTTTAGGGAACATTACAGGGCAGTCAGGAATGGAGACAATGATAAACCCATTGTAACCCACTTTATCTCCAGGGATCACAGTCTCAGTGACCTTTCTGTTTGTGTCCTTCAGCAGGTCTTCGGGGATTCTGACCATAGAAAAAACATGGAAACCAAGCTTATCATCTGCCTTGACTCCCAGCAACCCTCCGGTTTAAATGATAGTCTTATTTTCTACTAACATTTTTCAGCCACCCCTTGTTTTCCCTAAAGTCTGTTTGTATCTGTACACATTTAATTTCTTTTTCATTTTCACCATATGTTTTCAGCTCTGTCTCCTTTTCCCACATGTGTCACCTTTCAGCCTTCTTACTGGGCCCTGTTAATTAAACCCCACCTGGGGACTTCTCTAGCTTATTCACTCCTATTATTCCTTGTCTTTCCCATCATCACCTTTTTGTGTCACAGATTCTCTCTTAATCTTTCCATTTATCACTTCTTCTCCTTGTGCCTTCCCCTTTTTTCTTTCCCCACAAATATATCTCCCTCATTTTACCTCTCCTCTGCACTAACTCTGTTTTTTTCTCTTTTAGATATTTCCTGAAGAAGACCTAAGGTCAAAATGTAGATTTTTAACCCTATTTTCTGTTTTCAGCATGCATTTAATATAACCATTTTGTTTTGCTTTCAGACCACATGCTGACACAGCACCTTGTTTTTGTTTTAACTCAAGGCTAGTGTCTTAAGTCCCTCAATAGTATGATTCAAATCTTGTATGACTAGGGGAAGATTGTCTATCTGTGAACATCTCTTTTGTTGTACCACATTCTACTTCCCTCCATTAGTTTGGAGGAGACAGGTATAGAAAATAAAGAGGGTGTTGGAGTCGTAATTTAATCTGGAACGAAGCTACCTGTCTCCAAACTCTTATTTTCCTGACGTACTTCTGAATTTGATTTCTCAAAAGGGTTGGAAAAAGAATCCAGAAAAACACTATAGTCAAATGAATGATATGAATGATATGATGCAAAGGAAATAGCTTCCATGTAGGATCCAGTTAGTCTTAGAGAACGTAACTTATTTGATACCTTCTTTACAGGGGAGATGGGTTATTAACACCATGTGTAATAGGTATAGAACGGACCCTTTCTGAGAGCTCTGTTTTAGTTAAGAAGTCTGTTATCTTGGATTAATTTTTATCCATATTATATCTCTTGCAAACTTTTGTCCTGTTTAAAAGACTTAACTTTCCCTTTTTTGCCCCTGCTTATGGATTGCTTGTTATGTTGTCTCAAGAGTGAACAAATTATGCCACTTCTTGTACTTACCATTGTAAATATAAAAGTCCCACCTACTCCTGTTTAGTCCATTTCTTGCATCGCCACATTAATACTTGTATATTGATTTTAGTTAGAACCTTAACCACTTACCAGGATTAAATATAAATAGATTATTTCTGACTCTCAAAGTATCTCAATGCAATATAAGAACCTAATAAGAAATCAAAACAACTTAATTTTTATAAACAGAACATCTGTACTATGAGTCCTTTTAAAGTGATTGAGTATCACCCTTGTTCATGTATCGAGTGCCACCTTCTGTACTGGTGATCTTTCCTTCCACTCGTTCTTCTGTTTGCTCATTCAGAGATCTGCTTGTTTCTTTTTAAAATGGCTTCCAGAATTCAAATGACCCAGAGCTTGGCTAAATTCCTCTTATATAATTATGTCCTTTTCAGTTCTTCAAATGTAAATGTAAGTAGGAAAATCCATCAGGTCTCCAGTCACTGGAATCTCTCCTTAGCTAATGTTATTATACCTAATGTTAAAATGTAGAGCCCTTAAACAAGGCTAATGGTGTTGTATAATCAATGTTAACTATCTCCCCGATCCCTAGTTTACATCATATATACATATTCCCTGATAATTTCCTAATAATATATTCAAACCTCAGACATTAAATTGTAAATTTAGATACATATTTCTCAATTACTTTAGTACTTGGACCACTGTATAAGTACACCACACAGTGGTAAAGTAAATTGTACCTAATTAATTTAACCAAATCAGTAACTGGCAGTCATTTTAAATAGTTTCTGTGGAGTATAATAGGCTCAATTAATAATCTTGTATTGGGATGACTTGTCCCTTGATAATTTATAGTCATTTACTGACTTGCATGTTAGTTGGCATTGATGACTTGTCATGTTATTATTAAACTCCTTATTCCACTTTCCAATAGTATCTTTAAGCTTTTTTTTCTGGAATTGGTGCAGATTGGTTATTATCCAGAAATAAACATTCTCTTTGATCTGATAATCATAATGGATTTCAGATCATTTTCTAGTTACCTAAATTTCAGTTTTCTCTCTGATTGTTGAAAATCTGTCTTCCAAACACTGATAATCTGATAGTAACAATAAATTTGCTGATTACCTAACCCAACTTTTCCCAACACCTTGTCAATTCTATAAACCTGTCATTTTCCATTAAATTGTGCTATCTTTATATTCCTTTTTTTGTTCAAGTGTAACCATCCAGTCCCCTGGGGTTTCTAGAATCCCATCAGGTTAGCCTAAGGAAGGTAGAGAGCTCATTAGGAGCTCTGGGTTTGATGACATCATTGCCTGCCTGCTCAGCTAGTTTGAGTGGGGAATGGATTATGTTTTTTAGAATTCTCACAGCAGCATAAGCCACTTTGGAATCAGCTGCTCTGGAGAGTTTTAGAATGTTCAGACAGTAGAGCAGTCAGTCTGTAGTTGGAGTCTGTAGCTAGCAGTGGAATAGAGAGGAGCTCTGTGGTGAGGTTCCTGCTGGTCAGTCCAGTGGTTGACTGGGTGAAGGACCTTGGTTGTATTTCTCACCTTAGTTTGGGGAACAGAATCACTGCCAACAGAAGTATTGGAGATCATTTGTCTGAATAGACTGTGTTTCAGTGGTGTCAAGGGGCAATCTTCTGAAGGTCCCAATGTGCTTCAGCTGGCAACAGAAAAGGTGTGCAGTTTGAATCTATGACAAAGCAACCTGGAAGGAGAGAGTTTTTTTCATTCAAGTTTTCCATGTCTGTAAAATAAAGCAACCAAGCTATAAGTACAAATTCTTAGGACTTTTTTCTTTGGGTTTGGTCTGAGATGTAAGTGCCCATAGATAAGGCTAGAGTGCACCTGTCAGGACCCCATTTCACCACAATAATGTGCTGAATGTTTTAAGTTTAAAGTGTTGGAGTCCTTTAGCATTTCATGGGAAAGGAAGGATCCAGTTTGGTGTAACCCAGAAGAAAGAGCAGAGACTGAGCATGGGGTAGGGTTGGGCATAACCCCAGTTTGATTCCCTGACCAGTGCTAACTGATTCACAAATGGGCACCAGGTTAATTGGGAAATGTTAACAGATGTCATTGCTTCAGTGAAATGCCTTTTAAAGTGTGTGGCAACTCCCACAAGAATTTACACTTTGTTGGACGTAGGAAAAATGTCTTTTAAAGTGTGTGGCAACACCCTCAAGAATTACACTTTCATGGAAGTAAATGTCCAAGATGCCTAGAGTATAGGAATGGACAGTTCAAAATATGTAGAAGGGAATGTTTGCTGAAACTTGCCCTAACAGTGTTGTTCTAGAAGAACAGAGTTCTATTTTTTTGTGCCTGTACAGTACCAAATCTGTCAGCCCAACCTGCTTCTGTATTGTGTTATCTGTATGTTTGTCAGAATAAAGCCATACTGTACTTCACAATCACAGTTTCTGTTTGGGCATTAGATCTCTGCTTCCTGAGTGAAATATTATTGGGGCCCCTCTTGTGATAGTCTTAGATCTGGCATACACCTGGCATCTCTCCCCAGAATCCAGATTAAATACAAATGTTATTTTGTACCCTAACCCCCAGCCCCTTTAGACTGCTGAGGGGTGATTCCTTTCTTGTTTATGCCATCTGGTGGCCTGTTTTCCCAGACTGTGGCACAAGTTGGGGGTCCCAGTTGCGGCTGGTGGCTGGGGCATGGGCTTGCACAAGTTTTTTTATGTAATATTTTTCCATATATCTTGAAAACAACATTATTCCAAATGGGATTGTAGGGTGAAACATTTACGAACCATTTCATCTTATTGAAATATTTCCTGACTAATGCACTAATATTTTTAATAATGTCACTGTTTATTTGCAGGAATATGGATAGTGCACACCAAATATTTTTAATATATAAAGGGTAGTCTTGTACTATCTCTATAATAAAAGTTTCAGTATCAAATTATTTGAATCTCAATATGCCTATCATATGGATAATTCAACTAAATATGCCAGGTAGTAAGATTCATTGTCTGGACAAACATGCCTGCCCTGATTTTTACCTAGACACAATTTGGACCAAGATATTCTGGGTCTGTTATGGTTCCATATAAAATTCCTCAAACAAAACATTAAGCTTTTGGAATCTACTATGAGGTAATTTTATTATGATTGCTTGTAAGAGATTGGAAAGGTAGGGAAAAGCTAACAGTTTGATTACTTGTGTCTTCCCCATTTTGACAATGGGATTTTCCCCAGCCCTGGAGTTTATCCTTTACATTTCTTATTGAGGTCTGGTGAATGAGATTACATTTTATCCATACTATTTGCTATTTGAATTCCTAAATAATGCATACCTTCTTGTGGTATGGAAGCATAAAAGATTTGTTGAATATCTGTTGATTGCTGCTGGTTAAAAATAATCATTTCTGATTGTAATTAATTTCTTCTGCATCCTACTAATTAGAGAATTTAGCTATTGTTTTCTTTAGTTCTAATAATCTATTAACCAGATCTTCTATTAATATAAGTAAATCTTCAGTAAAAGGTTTGATTTTCATTTCAGTAGAACCTATTTTGATCTCTGTTGCAGCTATGTTTTCCCTTATCTCTGTTAACAAAATTTCTAACCCAATAATAGAGTGGATGTAAGAGGGCAACCTCGCTGGACACCTCGATATGATGTGAGCATATCTTAACAATTATTGCTGATTCTAATCCTAGATTTTTGGTGCACCATAAATGTTTTTCTTATATGTTATGAATGCACCCAGGAAGTCAAAGATTGCTAAAGCAAAACATAAATATTCACATTCAAGCATATCAAATGCTTTACAAGCCTTTAGGGATAGCAATACTGCCTTTTTTATACATTTTAAGTATTCAGTAATGTATTGAACTCCATGAAGACCTGTATGTATGGGTCTTTTGGGACTAAAACCACTCTGATCTTGATGAATCATAGTGTCCAATATTGGTAAATTCTATTGTTTAATAACTTGGTAGAGATTTGATAATTGGCATTAGGATGGCTACAGGCCTATTGTTTTCAATGGGTGGGATATTCAAAGGTGTTGTGCATGGTGCAACCCACCAATACACCCCAGCATGATATTCAATCTGGTGGGTTGCACTGCACAACCCCCGATGCACTGGGGTGCACCTGTAATGTATGTGGCGCAATTGCGGAGGGTATGCTTATGCATATGAGGCACATCCCAATATTCAGCCCGCAATGTGCAGTGCATATGCAGGCACAACCCCACCATGCACCACTCGGGGGGGGGTGCAATGCTGCACACTTACAAACAGGGAACAAGTCGGGGATGCCCACAGGTAGGCTGCCATATTGATGGGTGCAACACGGCAGCCACCTGCTGTAGGTGGCCATCCAACCTCCCGAAACACCGACCCCATTTCCCCTGCCCAGGGAGCATTGTGGCCTCTCCACCCCATCACCCAATCATGGGCTTCTGTAAAGGAACACCCTAGTGGTCCAGTGGACCAAACCCCATTGCCCAATCATGGGCATGTAAAGAATTCATCCCTGGTGGTCCAGTGGACCACATTCCCTTGCCCGATTGTGGGCATGTAAGAAAATAATCCCTGGTGGTCCAGTAGGCCACATTCCCTTGCCCAATCATGGGCATGTAAAGAAATAATCCCTGTTGGTCCAGTGGACTGAATTCCCTTGCCCAATCATGGGCATGTATAGAAGTCATCCCTGGTGGTCCAGTGGACCGATCACCTTTGCCCACTCATGGAAATCCGTCAAACCCCCTGGTGGTCCAGTGGTAACCCCTCCCCACCCACCCACTCAGTCCCCACCACCCTGCACCCCCTGGTCAGCAGAGGGTGGTAGCTCCCAGACCACATGCCACCTGGCCACCCACTGAATGACAGCATACAGTAGGGCTGTACACCTATTGGTCCACTGTGTGGGCCAATGGGCATGCATCCCATACTGTACAACACAGTCCCAACCTGTGAATGAATGTTCATTCATTCTCATTCATTAAGGGATTAAATCTATACGTGCCTGTGATTGGGCAAGGGAATGCAGTCTACTGGACCACCAGGGATTATTTCCTTATATGCCCATGATCTGGCAAGGGAATGTGGTCTACTGGACCACCAGGGCTTCTCCTTTCACATGTCCATGATTGGCGAAGGGGTGTGGTGCCCACTGAGGGGCACGGGGTCTCGGTCCCTGATGGCTGCAGCCTGGCAGTGTGCCAGGTGCAAGTCACTGGGGATCGGCACACCACATGCAAATGGGGCCATAATGACATGCACATGGCCCCATTTGCACCTAGCATGCATAATGGCCTCCTTTGCATTCTCATGGCTGAATATGGCTGTCACTGCACCTAGTGCAACCACACTTGTGCCGGCACAGACCTCTGCTCTTCTGCTGCCACTTGTATTGGTGCAGTGACACTGCACCGTGTGCAGTGCGTGTGTCCTCAGTGCCATATTCAACAGTGCTGAGCCATGGCACAGCACCATTGAATATTGCCCAGTCCATGTCCTGACTCTTCCCAGTTGTGCTGCGCCCAGGCTTGCACCCCTGCCTGGTGTAGTCTGAATATCTAGCCCAATGTATTTACATTCTTTTCCTTTCTTAGGAAGCAGTGATGTGTAGATCATTGTGAAAGATTCTGATAGTTTGTTTTCCTTTGAATTGGTGTTAGGAGCATTTACACTTGGAGTATTATAATGGGCATGTCGGCTAAATAAAATTCCATTATGAATCCATATACAACAGGGCACTTGCCCTTTGCCATATTAAAAACTGTGATTTTATTTTTTTCTTGTGTTATTGTAGAAAGTTGATTATCTGCTTGTAGTTTAGAAATTGTTCTATTTTCTGAGTACTTATAATAACAAGCAATATCATTTTTAGCGGGTTTGAATTATGATTTGTAAAATGTTTGATAAAACTCAAGAAATTCTTTATTTTTGCTGTTCCACTTAAAGTGTACCATTTATATAATAAATAGCTATAATATCAGTTCTATATTCTATATTTTAAGTGTTTCTGCAATTTGTTTTCCTCCTTTTTTTTCCTGCTTGTTCACATTTTGCCTGCCAAATTCTTTTCCCTTTTAACCAATTATTTTTGGCATGGTATATTTCTATAGAGTCTATTAATTTCTTGAGGTTTATGTAATCTTTTTTAGGTTACCTCCAGCTCTAACATTTATTTTTAATAGCTTTCATTTTGCTTCAACTTCATCTAACATGCTTTTTCTTTTTTTATTCTTCTAGGATGCTTCAGATATCAAACATCATCTTATTGTTGCCTTTAGAGCATCTCAAGATTTTATTATGTTGTCCTCACAAATGTGATTATCTATAGAAAAATATTCTACCACTTTTCTTATTTTTTTGAAACATTTATTGGTCCTTTAACTAAATATTGTTTAATTGTTTGTTTGTTTGTTATAGGAGTAACCATTGAGCATTAGCTCATTCACAATGGTGACCTAATTACAAAATATAAGTAAAATACAACATACATACAATACAATTAATCATCTATAACAATCACAAACATGTACATGAGATGATAAATATCATTTTGACATAGAAACAGATGGGGATAGAGTATCTAACCTCCTAAATTCATATGGGAGTTTATTCCAAAAAATAGCGACAAATTGACTAAAAAATTGTAGGGAATGTTTAGTTTTGGTAATTGGTACAGATAATTCTCACACAGAAACATTCCTCAATGATTGATCAATAGATCTAAAATTTAGTCTATTGTTCAAATAATCTGGAATAAGGCGCAACCCACATTTATATGCAAACACATACCTGTGGTTGTCCCTTCTTTGATTTAATGAAACTCAACCCAGGAATTTGTATAACTCACAGTGATGAACATCCATAGGTTACTTCAATATCAAATAAGCCAAACTATTGTGGAGAATATCAGGTTTATGTAAATGGTCATCGGTTGCACTAGCATATAAAATATCTGCATAATCAAATAAGGGAAGTATTTGAACTATAATTATTGTTTTCATAGAAACTGAATCTAAACAATGTTTATTTTTAAATCAAAATCCTTCCCTTTTATCAATTTTGGCAACCAGTTTCTCAACTTGTATGTCTCCCAACCCACTCTGGTCCAGCCAGTACCCCGAATACTTATATGATTCAACATTTTCCAGTACAACTCCAGAACTGTCAGATATTACCAACCTATGTCCCAATTTTATTTTAGGAGGAGGGCCAAACAGCATTTGCTTGTTGACAAAAATGCCCCTTGCAACTTCACTACCTTCGACAGGTTCTATGTGATAACAGCGATCGTGAAATAGTGATCGCTGTTTGGGTAAGTGTACATCACTGAAAATAAATAACAGTGATGTACACTCACAGCGACTATGAAATCAGTGACCTGTTTTCTATGTTATGTGTTATGCTTCACCCCCTTACTTAATGATTCTTAACTCCAGAGGGGTGCATGTCGGGAGGATGTAAAACTTAAAAAAAGAAGAAAACCAGACCCAATGTAAAAAGCGATCATGCCCCAGAACTTAACCCAGCACCATCCCAACCCCAGCCTGCCACCTACTCACCACATCATGTGGCCAGTTCAGCAGGTGACCACTGCACTACACCCCACATACCCTCCCTTCCCTTCCGCCCATCACATGGCGTGGTCCCTCCCCCCACACATGTATATATAGTGACATCTGTCATAGTATTAGCCTATTAGACTGAGAGAGCTTAATATGTATACCCTTGATGAAAGGAGGGATGGGGGGACATGATAGAAACTTTTAAGTACCTCAAGGGAATCAACAAAGTCCAGGAGGGTAGCATCTTTCAGAAAAAGAGATGTGTAAGAACAAGGGGGCACAATTTAAAGATAGAGGGGGGACGGCTCAGGGGTAATGTGAGGAAATTTTTTTTCATGGAGAGAGTGGTGGATGCATGGAACCGCCTTCCTGGGGAGGTTGTTGGGTCTAAAACAGTGGGGGAATTCAAACATGCATGGGACAGACATAGGGCAATTGTAGTGGGGGGTTGCAGGAAGTAGGCTGTTGGTTAACTAGAATCTGCAGCTTATCCAATAGGAAGGGAAATGGGCAGACTGAGTGGGCCAAGTGGTCCTTATCTACCATCAAAGTCTATGTTTTTATGTTACCCCATATCTGGTCACTACCCTGCCATGTAGCCCAGAATACAGGCACTGTGATTGAGTCACTCTTTTTTTAATCGCTCAATCACGGTCGCCGTGTTCACTAGCTACCCCTCCGACAAGGTAAATAAAGTTGCTGCATTTGTATCATTAGGTGAGCATAGGATTTAACTCATACTCTATTCTCAGTCTGTTGTAATTTGATGAATAGTATTATTTGGGACCACAGGAACTTGCTTTGTTCTGTCTTCTGTTTGTACTTTGCTGAAAATGACTGTCGGATCCTACATGATCCTTTATTATGTTGCTGCTGTGTAACATGTATTTACTTCTGTACCAATTGCTGTGGAACCTTTGTAAACAAGTTCTGCTCAAAGATGTTACTCTGAATATTCCAAATAAATAAATAAAATAAATTCTGTATTGGTCATTAGGCTCAGACAGTTAACTGGCCATGCCATTTCCTTTGAAATTAAAAGGGTGTGGTTAGCCCTCAAGGCCCTAAAGAAAGACAAATCTCCTGGGCCAGATGGCATTCATCTGAGAGTACTATGGGAATTGGTGGAAATACTGGCTGCACCCCGGTGGAGCTGTTCAACAGGTCGGTTGAGACAGGGAGGGTACCTAGGGATTGGCGAGAGGCACATGTGTTGTCAATCCATAAAGGGGGGTCAAGGGAAGTACCAGGTAACTATAGACCCATCAGTTTGACCTTGGTGGTGGGAAAATTAATGGAAAGTATACTAAAGGAGTGATTGGGGGTGTACTTGGAGGAGGTGGGAGGTCTGGATAGTTGGCAACATGGGTTTGTGCCAGGTAGATCATGTCAAACCAATCTTGTGGAGTTCTACGAATGGGTAACATCAGAACTGGACAGGGGAAAGCCTGTGGATGTATTATTCTTGGACTTCAGCAAGGCGTTTGACTCTGACCCCCACAATGGTCTGGTGGAGAAACTGATGGGGTTGGGAGTAGGCCCTTTGATGGTCAGATGGATTGAAAACTGGCTAGCTGGATGCACCCAGAGAGTAGTGGTCGGTGCAGAGCTCTCAAACCCTAGAGAGGTCAGTAGTGGGGTACTGCAGGGCTTGGTCCTGGGTCCAATACTGTTTAATGCACACATATCGGACATCAGGGAGGGTATAGGGTGTGAAATGAGTCTCTTCGCTGATGACTCCAAGATGGGAGCAGTAGTTGAGAGGGAAGAGGGGAGATTGGCCCTGCAAGGGGACCTGGACACCCTGGAAAGTTGGGCTCACACATGGAAATTAAATTTCAATATCACCAAGTGCAAGGTGTTGCATCTTGGGTGGGGAAACCCTAAACACAGGTACACCCTGGGAAGGGAGGTGCTGGAGGCCTCAACAGGGGAAAAAGACCTAGGGGTCATGGTGGATGCATGTATGAATAACTCTGAGCAGTGCAGGAGAGCGGCTAGCAAGGCAAACAGGATGTTGGGATGCATCATAAGGGGATCACCTCTAGGAGCAGGGAAGTGATTCTGCCGCTGTACAATGGACTGGTTAGACCACATCTTGAGTACTGTGTACAGTACTGGAGACCACACTTGAAGAGGGACATACAGCTCCTGGAGAGGGGACAGAGGATGGCAACTAAGATGATACAAGGACTAGGGGATTTGACTTATGAGGACAGACTTGAGGAGCTCTGCCTGTTTTCATTGGAGGAGAGGAGAGACAGTGGGGACATGATTGAGGTCTTCAAGTGCCTCAAGGGAATAAATAGGGTAAACATGGAGGGGATCTTTAGACTAAAGCAGGGAGGTATCACCAGAGGGCATGGTTTGAAGTTGGAAGGCAGAAGGGTGAGGGGGGAAAGAGGAGGAGGTTTTCACTGAGAGGGAGGTGGACCCTTGGAATGCACTGCCTGGCGAGCTGGTTCAGAGATCCACAGTGGAGGGCTTCAAGAGAGGGTGGGACAGACACAGAAAGTGGAAGTATCAGATGATAGCCTGGCCCAGGGGGGTGGGGATGGATGATAGGGGTTTCTGGAACACAAGGGGGGGGGGCCTCGGCACCCAACTAGGGATCTGAGGTTCAAGCAGACTCGATAGACTGTAAGGCCTAATCTGCTGGCAATTAGTATGTTAGTATAATCTAAAAGACATACTGGGCTTGATTTTCAAAGCATGGCACAGGGCTTCCATCAAGCCCTATGCCATGACACTTAGGTTTTGGTGGTGTCCCAAACCCCTTTGCTGCAACTGCACCTGATTCTCGAATCTTGGGTGCAGTTGCAACAATTTCCATGGTTTATGGCAGCTTGCAACGAATATCTGGAGCAGGATCCATAAAAACTGCCCCCAGGAATGCAGCAAGCTGGACCAGAAAAAGTTGGTCTAACTTATGGCACCTGGTGCACGGGATTGAAAATCCTGATTGCCAGCCAGATGATTTCCGCAACCCCCATGGATCATATCTTCAGTACATTCTGGGCTTGCGGCAATCAGGGGCTTTGAAAATCAAGCCTATTATATCTAGCTGAGAAAAAAATATTTGATTTATCTGAATCATTTGTTTCTTTCCATAATTCTATAAAGTTATTGGAAGTCATAAAGTTATTAAATAGATGAGACATATTTATCTCAGTTAGTAGTTGTTGAAGATTTATCATACAGAGGGTTGCTTTCACAATTAAAGTCACTTCCTAATATAATATTAGGGCATTCCCAATTGACCAATAACTTATTGATTTCTGTTAGAAATGCCCCAAATTCATTGAAAGGTACATATAGTGAACCACAAACTACCATTTCACAGTTGATTTGTGTTTTAATTAAAATGATCCTGCCTTGAGTGTCAGAAACAGACTCAATTATTCAACATTTGAATTTTGCTAAGCCATATTTCTACCAATCCACTATTATTTGTGTTGCTTTGTGAGTAAAAATATTCACAACTAATCCTTTTTTCTACTTCACTATTTCTTTTTCACTTAAAAACGTTTCTTGAAATAGTGCAATGTCAACATTACTTTTCTTAACCTGTCAAAAATTATGTATGTCATTGTGGGGGAGTTTATTCCATTTACATTCCATGAAACTCCTTGTATTACTTTAAACATCATACATCAAACTGAGTGTCTAGTAGTACAATGTCTTGTAAAGCAAAAACGTTTCCTTTCCATGCATTAAATCTAACCCAAACTGTATGACCCCCTATTATTTTGTATCCCAAAACAACCCTTTCCTGAACCCCTCCCTTATGAATGCCAATTCATAGGATTTATAGAATTTTATACAGCTGATAGACTTTCATCCTTATAGCTCGCTTTTCAGTATTTTCCTAGCATTCCCAGGTAGTAGTTATCTAACTTGTGTTTAAATGTATTTGTTGTTCTACTTGCCACTGCATCCAGTGGCAGTTTGTTCCATTTCTGTACTACCCGTTTGTTGAACCAGCTAGCGGTGTGTGCTGATTGAGTATACACAGCCTCCAATTGTAGTGGATGGGACCTAGTTATATAGGTGGTATTGCTAGCTTCTAGACCTGTGCTTTACAAGAGGTTGTTGTCCATCCAGGCCTTATGAACGAAATACATGCCCCCCCCCAGACTCTCCTACTTTCCAAGGAGAACATGTTTAGTTCTGTCAATCATGTTCTGTAGTCTTTGCCTGACATGTTGGCTTTTGATCTGGTGGCCCTTTTCTGGATTTTCTCTAAAAATGCAACATCCCCTATTTTGTGCGGTGACCAGACCTGGGCCCCATATTCCAGTACCAGCCTTACCAATGCAGAGTACATTGGGATGATGACCTCTTTGTTCCTCGATTTAATGTGCCTAAATATACAATTCAATATCTGGTTACCCTTTTCAGCTATATTTCTGCAGTGGGGTGAGAAGGACATATCATTGGTGATTGTGATACCTAGATCTTATTCCACTGAAGATGTTAATGGATGTTTGCCTTATGAATCTGTAACCTTTTGGTTTCTGGATCCCAAGTGCATAACTCACATTTGTCCAAATTTAGCGCTAATTTTGAACTTGCGGTCCAGTTTGCTAGATTGTCTAAAGCTGTTTGTAGAGATTTGGTACCCTTATCACTGCTCACTTCCGCTCCTAACCTGCAGTCATCTGAAAATTTGAGCAGCCAGACATTTGGGGAGTAGTTTTGCAAAGTGGAGCTGTAGAGATTAAACAAGCATAGCCCCAATACTGATGCCTGAGGCAAACCACTAGTAACCTGAGACCACTCTGGGAACGTCCCTCTAATGCATACTCTTTGTTTCCTATCTTTCAGCCATTCGCTGACCCAAGAGGTTACATTAGAGTGGACCCCTAATTTTTGAATTTCTGCTATCAGTGTCAAATGCCTTGGAGAAATCCAAGAACACAATGTCCACTGGATTTCCCCTATCCAGGGCTTTACTCACCCAGTCGTAGAATGCCAGCATATTAGTCTGGCAAGATTTCCCCTTTGTGAATCCATGCTGTGTTTTGTAGTTTATGTGGTTCTGTTACAGGTATGATAGGATTTGCTCTTTTATTATACTTTCTAATATCTTAGAAGGAATTGAAGTTAGGCATATGGGCCTATAACTTGATGGGCTGGATTTGTTGCCTTTTTTAAACAATGGGATGGCAGTTGCTACCCCCTGATCTTGTACTACCTTCTCTGTATCCAGTGATAACTGAAAGATATGTGTTAATGGTGGCGCTATGGACTCTGCCAGTTCCTTTAAAACCCTTGGGTATAGCCCATCTGGACCAGGTGACTTATTAGGGTTCAGTTTTTTTAGTTTAGTTTCTATGTCACTAATATTGATGGTAATATTCTGATGAGGGTTCTTAACAATATTGTCTGCTTCGAAACTACTGGGTTGTTAATTAAACACTGATGAGAAATATGAATTTGTCAGATTAGCTATTTGAACTACTATCTGATGTGAGCTCACCCTGTATGTTCCTAAGGAGCCCAATGCTCTGTGAGGAGCCTTACTTACTGTTTATGTATGAGTAAAATACCTTGTGGTTCCCTTTTACCCTTGTTGCTAATGTTTTTTCGTATGTGGCTTTTGCGTGTCTAATGTTTCTTTTTACTGTTCTTGCTGCAGCTTTTTATAAGACTCATGAAGTTTCTTGTTTGTTAGCTTTCCATTTCTTAAATAGTCTGTTTCTTTTATGAATCATTTTCTTTATTCTCAATGTCCACCAATGTGCTTTAGTTTTCTTGTTTGTATATTTGTTTCTTGCAGGGAAATTTATATCTATTTCAGTTTGAATTTTGTTGCAGAGCATTTCCCAGATCGTATCTAGTGGTTTCCTTTTGAATTCTGCTTCCCAATCCCATCTATTCAGGTTGTTCCTTATTTGATCAAACTTTGCTTTATTAAAGTTAGGAACAGTACTTGTACCTGACTGTTTGTGATAAGGTTCTGTAATTTTGTATTCTATCTTTTGGTGATCACATGTGCTCAGGGGTTCTGGTATTTTTAACCCTGTGACTGAGTCCCCCATATTCGTTAGGATGAGGTCTAGTAGATTTGTAACTCTAGTGGGGCTATCCATCATCTGACTGAGTCCTATCTGATTAACTGCTTCCAGGAACTCATTTTCTAGTTTTGTTCCTCCTACTAAGGTTTGCCAGTTAATCCCAGGTAGATTGAAGTCCCCCAGAATCAGTAACCTATCTGCTGGATTTAGGGTCTTAATATTATCCAGGAGGGTTGCATTTTTTTGCATGGTCAATGAGGTCTGTAAATGATGCCTATTATAATTTTGGGTTGCTTTTTGGGAATTATTTTGATCCATAGCTGATCTGGTTCATTTGGGCTCATTTGCATTTCTTCTGCTTTATTGTTTTCAGCTACATAAAGTGCCACCTCCCCCCACACCTTTCCTGTATTCCCTAGATTTTTTTATACAGGTTATATCCTTTGATATGTTGGTCCCAGGTGTCTTGGGCATCCCACCATGTCTCAGTTATAGCACATATGTATATGTCAGAAATGTGTAGTATGTGTTTAAGTTCATAAACCAATGACCTAATGTCTGGCACTCCCCATAGTCTACCTAGGTAAATCAGCAATACCATGAGCTAGTCCTATCATACTCTTAATGAAACCATAATTATTCATCAAAATTGCCAGACATATATAAACCAGCCACAGTATGGATCTTAAAGAGATTTTTTTAACTGTGCCTGAGGAGCCCTTCAAAATACTGCAAACAAAACTGGAAGAGAAACTTTCAAGTCCTGGAGTGCTTCTGCATAGTTGTTATGTAACAAGGATTGACTGCTAAGCAGGACTTTAAACTTTGCATTATAAATAATATACATTTTGATCCTTTCTTTCCATACAATTTGTTGAATTGGCCTATATTGCTTTCTAAGGGACCATAAATCCTTTGAGAAGTCTTGTTTACTATACAACTGCTGTTCCCTAAAAGTAAAGCTTTTAGTCCTTTAATAAACATGAGGAGTCCTTGCTCTGCCATCTGATGTGAGAAATTTGATTATAGCCACATGTGGTAAATACAGGTTTTCATCTTTCTTTTGAGGACCCAACCAGTGAACTCTGTCAACTGACAGATTTATATATGTTTCTAACAATGCTAAAAAAATCTCATTCAACATGTCATGCAAAGATCCTGATTTTTACCAATCAGAAAATATCCTGAAAAGGTTCAGATTATTCCTATGGGATTAGTTCCCCTGATCCTCCAGTTTCAGTTTAATCAGATCTTGTTGGTTTTTTTGCATATCTTTAACCACTTGTACTATTTGGTTGAGAGCGTCTTCAAGAGTGGGTGGCCCGTGCTCCAGCTCATTTACTCTCTGAGTTTCTTTTTCAGGTTTGCTGTCAGTGCTCCCAATAGTGATTTTATTTTAGTGGTATTCTCTGAGAGTTTCTGTATTTCTCTAGATTCTCCTGAAGGAAATTGATGTTATTTATCAACAGTAGGGCCCATTTCAGAGGATACCCTCTTCCTTCCAGGCATCATTTTCTTTGTTGTTTTAGTAGACCCATCATTGGATCCTCATGATGTTTTTACAGATGTGAGTGGCTCAGAAATGGATTTTATTTTCAAGGATGATACTTACTCATTATTTTGACAACAGTGCATGGTTTTAATTAGTTTTGCATTTTCTTGCTCCGATGTAGTGGCATTTTGAAAATTACTGTTTATCTCCTGATTTAGAGCCACAATTTTATTTTTCTTCTCATCTTTTTATCTTTCCCTTTTTTGTCTAATTCCCCTTGAGTCTTTGGCTCCATTTTTGCACAAGCTAGATAACTGATTTTCTTAAATGAAAGATGTGTCTGAGTAGGATTTTTGGCATGCTCAGGCTTGCTATTTTTTTGTTTCAATAATATTAGATGTGCTACCCTCTGCACTAGTTGAGGTTTCTCCATAATTGTCCAGCTTTTTACCCAAAACCTTGAAGAGCTTGCTTAACCATTTGTCTTTTTGTTCTGAACAATTTAAAAGGAACTTCTGTGACCTTGTTCTGATTCTTGCTGCTGTCTTGTTTACACCCTGTATGATCCCCCAATTTCTGTAGGTTTAAATTAATAAGCTATCAAGGGGGAAAAGAAACAATAGCAGAAGTCCAGGACTATGATAAACAAGTTTGTTGCACGCTACCAAGCAAATTCTTCAAACTTGAAGATCACAGTTTTTTTTTTCTCTTTTCTATGAGACCTGCTTACGTGCTAATTTACACTTAAGTTATGAATAACCAAAAGAAAGACATAAAGTTGTGTGTTTATCAAGTTAATTATAGCTTTAGTTTTGACATTCACAGTCTTAAACACATAGTTCAATCTGAGCCACATCACCCACTGACTTTGATTAAGGCATTCCAACATTCTAGCAACTAGACAGCAGCAAATCTTTTCAAATGTTACTATAATGTATGCAGAATGGCATGTCGGTATTTAGAAAAGTCAATGTCTTGTTTAAGGTTTTGCAGATGAAAACAGTTAATTACCACACTTGCAGATAGTTGTGGTTACTTGGCAAGGTCCTGAAAACAATGAATACAGACTGCATTGTGCAGCAAACACTGAATGTGTATAAAACACTCCCGCTTCCACTAATCAGCCTTACATAAATTTTGTTCAACCCTCTGTAGTGTAAGCACAATCAGATACTTATCTCTGTGTGCCACACAGCTGTTCATTTATCTTTGGTGGCCTTAGGCTGTTTCTGTGTCCCAAGATATACCTTGTGCCTGAATGAATCTAAGTCTGCATGTTAGTATTCAGAAAGCTATGCGACTCCTTAGGACTCATCTCCACCAGACTGGACTTAATTCAGGCTTCTGTTAAGCACTTATGGAACATCATTGACAAACATGGGTTTGAGGAGAAAAAAAAGGCAGGACTTTGTGAGTTATTTGGCTTATAATAACTGGGTTACGTTTTTCCCTAAGGGGAAACCCAGTCATAATTCATTGTTATAGCCAGTGGGTTATAATGGTGAACATGCACTGGGCTTTACTTGCCCTGCACATGTGTCAGTTGCAGCTCTTCTGTACCTCAGTGCTGGCCACCATGCCTTGCCACCAGAGACTTCATCATCACTCAGACTTGGTGGTAAGTTCTTTAAAAAAAAAAAAATCAGTGATCTAAAATATTTTAAACTGGGCATTCAAAAATGGATAATTTGTGTGCCAAACCTAAATAACAACAATGCCTAAAACCAACTACCAGGAAAAAACTTTAACTTTCAACAGCTGACCACAGACCTCACTGAAACCCAACTGGACCACGGCTGCACAAGGACATTTTTTTTTTTTTATATAATTGCTGTGGTAAAAAAATGAAACCCAGCAGTTATATAACATAAAACATGGGGTTGTGTGTAAAACTCAAATTTTACACACACCCTCAGTGTTGGATGCTTAAATAAACCCCTCAAGCTTCGCTCACAGGGTTCATGTAGCATGCAACACCTCAGGTGTGTGTAAAATTCACATTATGCACACAAATCCATGTATTATTTTATATTTTTAACTCATTCAAAGCAGCAGTGTTAACACAAAAATAAACTGCATGCTAATGTGCATTAGCACATTAAAAGAAGCATTTTGTGATTCTTAGTGGATTTTAAATTTTAAATTTTTTCATATACCACAGCCTTCACCAAATTTACCAGCAAACAAAAGTGGGAGCACTGTTACCACAACTGCAACTGGACTCTCAACACTGCTGGAATAATGGAATACAACAGAAGGCAATTCAGCTGGTGAGTAATACACCACAGCATTTCACAAGCAGCCTAGAACCAGAAGCATGGAGTACAACAGAAGAAGCTTCACTCAAGCCGTCTTGCTCACGTGCATGTTTGGTTTGTTTTCACACCGCTGCCACTCTTCCTTCTATGTTTCTTGATTTTCTTTTTGTCTTTATCTTGCTTTATGTTAATTGAAGTTTCTGTCTTTATTTTCACTGTTCCTGTGACAGTGCCACTGGTGCTTGCCCTCATTTGGATTGTACTGGTATTTGCTGTGTTTTTTTAAGATTGTGCTCTACTTTTTCCAGTCTTCTGTGGATGCAGATCAATAATTTTGCAAGCTTAAGTCACACTGATGGCTGGTGATGACCATTATTTCACGGCTTGCCAAACGTTCTTCTGAAGCATTGTAGCAGGTTGACTTGCTTAGATGATGTGATTAAGTTGCCCAAATAATTACTGCCCATTGACTGGTTACTGTACCATGTTGTTTGTTGGTCTAGAACAGTGGTACTCACTCCATGGCTCACATGCGGCTCATTAAGACCTGCTAGATTTGTAATGTCGTTGTGGCTCTTTAAATGCCACCCAAACGATCACCCACTTTGCGCTTTGGTCAGTTGTTATCAGTGTTAGCCTAAACTGAAATTAACATCACCTGCTTAGCGTTATTTCACATTGGAGGGAGTTGATAATGAATTTACAGCTAATGATCACTGTCTTGGTGAGAGGTAATTTTCAATTCACTCATAAATAATTTGATAATAACTATTGGTTTCTGTCAGCATGCTAGCATCTGAATAAATACAGAGAGCTGAGTCGCGTTGTGAGATTCATGCTCCACTGACTTCTACTACCCGTCCGGTCATGGAAACAAGATTTACTAAGTTCTCCTTCTGTGGATAATGCTGCTGACTTCTTCCTGCCCTCCGCTCACATAAACAAGATTTACTGACTGCTCCTGCCATGGGTAATGCTGTGCTGATCTCTACAAGCCCTCCGGTCACTGAAGCAAGATTTACTGATTTCTCCAGACTTCTCTTGGTGTGGATAATGCAGCGTTGACATCTACCAGATGTTCGTTCTGAGACGGGAGCATTACTTTGTTCCTTATACATGCAGATAAATTTCTGAGATGTTTATTTTAGCTATGTAACATTGTTCTTCAATGTAACCCAGCTACCTAAGGGTACACAGTGAGTTTTTTTGCAGTGTAGTGATATTTCATTTTGCTGGGCTGGGCAGTGTAAAAGCACTAATAGTGTGACACATTTTATTCAGTTGTGTGTATATGTGTGTGTGTGGTACTAAGCTACATTTTATATTTGCTTTTGCTGGGCTTGGCATTTTAAAATTTACTGGTTGTGAGACACATCGTATTCATTTTGTTTTGCTGGTCAGTCTAAAAATACTGTCAGTGTGGGGGGTATGCTATGTTAGCTTTTAAGTTTGATTTTGTGTGGGGGGATTTTTATTTCAGAGAAGGAATGCCATATATCTAATTGACTGCCATTATATTTAATATAAGTTGAAAAGTCTTTTTAAAGTTTTTTGAAGGTTTTTAAATTTACTTACAGTAATATCAAATAATTGTTATACACTGAAATAAAATGTATTTCTAAATGATACTTTTGATGTCCATCTGTCATTTCATCTCACATGTATGACATGTATTCCTGTTGTGGCTCCTGGGGAAAGTATTAATACTAATGTGGCTCCCAAGCCAGACATGACTGAGTACCACCAGTCTAGAACACTCTTGGGCATTTTCTTTGGATGTAGGTATCATGCTACAGCATTGGATGGACCCCTAGAAAGACTTTTTTGTATCTTTCTAAATGTCCATCCAATATTGCAGCACTATATCTGTACCCTCCAATAAAAAATCTTGGAAATAAAATTCCAGACATGGAGGCCGTTATGGCAGAAGCAGACCTGGATCTTGTAGCTATTACTGAGGCATCGTGCACAGGGAGCCACAACTGAGACATGGCCATACCAGGTTACACTCAGTTTAGGAAGGATAAGGAGGGGAGGAAAGGTGGAAGAGCTGTGCATTATGTTAGGGAGGGTAGGTATCAGAGTGACAGAAATTAAAGGGAACCTGGGATAAATGATGGGTCTGAGATGATGTGGATCACCCTGGAGACAGAAACCAGAGCCACTCTTCACACTGGGTGATATACAGACCTCAATCATATGGGAAAGAATTGGATAAGACATTGGAGCAAGTTATCAGCACAATGGCAAGAAAAGAGAGGTGCTGCCAGTGGGGGACTTCAATCTGCCAGTTGAGGCCTTTTCTAAAAGCAGGGACATCTTAGACTCCTTACAAGGGGTGTTTGTCAGGCAATTAGTCAGACATAGAGATGCAGCAAATTTAATTTCCGCCAGTGAAGTGGCCAAATGGAGTCATTTACAAAATTTTCTGCCATTAGGCGGAATTTCACCCAGGTAAAATTTTACCTTCCGCAGTGAAATTTCACCACGGAAGGCAGAATTTCACCGCAGAAGGTAGAATTTCACTGCAGAAGGCAAAATTTCACAGCGGAAGGTGAAATTTCACCATTCCACTGAGCAACATTTCTCCATTCCACCAGGCGAAATTTTGTTTTGTGAAATGGGCGGAATTTTGCAGATTAGTCCACAAAGCGAATTTTCCTCACTTTGCCCACCACTAGTCAGATAGCTCACTTGAGGGCAATACTGGACTTGTTGCTCTCAAACAAAGACAGTTTTGCAGATGTCAAGGGTGAATGCCACCTGGGGGCCCGAGATCACTGTACAATGCAGTTTAACATAAGGATGGTGACAGAGACAAACCCCAATAGGAAGAGTATCATGGACTTCAGGAAGGCAGATTTTTTTTTTTAATTAGTGAATGCCTTAAATATGACCTGATGAGGGGGGGATTTGCCTAGGTGGGGTGTTGGAACAGTGGGCCAAATTAAAGGATAAATATTGAATGCAACAAACCTCTATACAAAGGAAGTGAGCTAAAACACAAGGAAAAAGAGACTACTATGGTTGCTGAGGGAAGTAGCTGTGAATGTAAAGTCTAAAGGGGTGGCATTCAGAAGGTACAAGAAGATTCTGAAGGAGGTGGTAAGGGTGGTGTACTAGGAAATGCAGGGGGAAGCAGGAAAGGCAGTGAGGGTCACAAAGACACAAACACAAGAAAGGATAGCCATGGGGAAGATAAAGGGGACAAGACCTTTTCAAGTAAAAAGAGGAAGACAAGGGGAAGAGATTGTGATGTTAAGAAGGGGAGGGGGAGACTATGAACAGAAGGATCAGGAAAAAGTAAATATCCTGAACATATACAGTACTTCTGCTCAGTCTTCACAGTGGATGGAAAGGGGGACAAACCACACAGAAGCAGCAGGGACACTGTTGGAAGAGAGGTGGACACAAATACATTCACACAGGTAAATGTCCTAAGAGGACTTGCAAATGTAAAAGTAGAAAATACTATGAGGCTAGACAAGGTACACCCTAGTGTGCTGAGGGAGCTCAGGGAGGTACTGGCTGCACCTCTGACAGCCTTATTCAAGAACTCACTGGATAGAGGAGTGGTTCCAGAGGGCTGGAGGAGAGCAGATGTAGTCCTGCTTCATAAAAGTGACCACAGGGAGAAGACTGGCAACCACAGGCTGATCAGTCTAACATCAGTGGTGTGGAAGCTAATTGAGAAACTATTAAAAGAAAGGCTAGTGGAGTAGCTTCAATTCAGTGAGTTACAAGAGTTGAGATAGCATGGATTCATGGGGGGGGTTCATGTCAGATAAACCTGATCGAGTTCTTTCAGTGGGTAACCAGGAACTAGATCACAGTGAGGCGGTGTACGTGACCTACTTAGACTTCAGAAAGACCTTTAACACAATACCACATAAGAGATTTATAAGGAAATTGGGCAGTTTGGAAATGGGTCACAAGGCAGCAAACTGGATATGGAACTGGTTGATGGATAGGCAACAGAGGGCGGTGGTAAATGACACTCACTGGAATGAGGGGAGAGTGACCAGCTGGGTACATCAGGGCTTGGTACTCTTAAAGGTCTTCATAAGTGATATTGCAGAAGGGTTGGAAGGGAAGGTATTCCTTTCTGCAGAGGATATCAAAATCTACAATAGGATAAATACTACAGAGGGGAGTGAGAGAATGAGCAGAGACCTGAGAAAACTCACTGAGGGGCTGAGGGTATGGCAACTGGGTTTCAATGCAAAAAAGTGCAAAATCATGCACCCAGGGCACAGAAACCCAGGAGCAGTGTATAAAATAGGAGAAGAGGTATCGACGGTCACTAACCAGAAAGGGTCCTTGGGGTTATCATATCTGATAACTGCAAGGTGAGTGGGCAGTGTGACAAGGCAGTAGGCAGGGCCAGCAGGATAAAGGGGGTGCATAGGGAGGGGAATCAGCAGTAGAAGGAGAAAGAGGTGGTGTTACCACTTTATTTATCATTGATGCGACCCCACATGGAGGACTGTGTCCAGTTCTGGAGATTATCGCAGGAAGGACATAGTCAAGATGTAAGTTATCCAGAGTAGGGCAAATTAAAATAGTGCTGAGGCTGCATCATGAGCCCTATAAGGAGAGACTGAGGGATCTTAATATGTGCACCTTGGAAAAAAGGAGGAAGAGTGGGATATGACTGAGACCTATAAGTGCCTTTATTGGGTAAATAAGGTACAGGAGGGGAGTACTGTTCAGAAGAAAAAGTGCAGGAGACCAAGCAGGCATGCAATGAAGCTGGAGGGAGAACATTTAGGAGGGATGTGAGGCAGTACTTCTTTACTGAAAGAGTGGTGGACCCCTGAAGCAGTCTTCAGTGGAGGTGGTGGGGGTGAAAACTGGGGGGTTTCAAGCATGCATGGAATAGGCACAAAGGAATCTCAATAGGAAAACAATGGAGGGAGTAGCTGGAGATCAAGTATGGTCTGCAGTGACAATATAGGAAGGGACAAAATTGGCAGACTGGAATGGCCAAGTACTCTAACCCACAACAGGCCATGGGTGTATGGGGTCATTAATGCATGTCCCAGGTGTATTGTGAGGCATGGGACTGAAGACCGAGTACCCTCCACCTACTCATGAAGTGCATTAATGCCCTCATACTCTCATAAGCCTAGAGTGGGTTATTGCACTTATACAACTGATTTTTCATTTTTTATGACAAGTATTTTTTTGAATTAAAGTGGACAGATTTATCGATATCCTGTAGCACAGTAAAGTAGCCCAGTTTATAAATGTGATATTTTATCAGTTTATGCAAACATATATTGCAGGACTAGTGTCCTAAACATGTTTGTGAAGTTAATTTTAGGAAACATGTATTGTGTAACATTTTACAACTGTTTTAACTCTCTGTGATGTCACACATCACCCTGGCAGGATACAGGCTGGTCGTTTGGAAGTCGCATGCACTATTTGAAATCAGATGTCTATTGGGGTTTTACTTTCACTGTCTTGCAAGTCTGCTGTGTAATACTCTGCAGTATCTCTGCTGAAATTGGTAAATCCCTTCACTCAGCAGTAAGGGTTCCTTTGTCAGGACAGTCCTCCCTGACAGTGTTTAATATCTCTACCCTATCTAGCTCTTTATCTAAGAGTTTCAGCCTCTTGATCTCACTAGTTATCTAATCTCCCTACCCAAGCACTAGCTTAAAGGTGCTACTATGGAGGCGTTTAGTCTTCTCTGGGCTTCCCTATCTCTACTTCTACTTTTCAGCCTGGACACGACTTTCTGGGCCCTCCCTGATAACTGAACACCAAATGCATCCTCTGTTGAGGACTTTAATTTCAGTTTCTCTAACCTGATTGCTTTAGCAAGTCCCATCCCTCAACCTAACCCTATCCTCTTGGTTAGAGGCAGCATCTACTACCCTCTATTTGCCAGTAGAAAGCGGATGCGATGGTCAGCTTTCACTTTTACCTATCACTGCATTTCTCTTTGGTTCCTAGCCATAACTACGATCCAACTATTAGGGACGTCAAACCTAATACAGGTCCACCTACCTGTCCTTTCTCATCAAATGAGATATCTGGTATTTCTAAATGAGGATTATTAATTACATATATCAACATCAGGAGCCATACCTGTCACCATGCGGAACTCGAGGCTTGGGTGAAACTGTACAACCCTGATGTTCTTTGCCTCACTGAAACCTGGCTTAAACCAGCAATACCTGGTAGCCTGTGATCTCTGCCAAACTACTCCTTGTTTTGGCAGGATAGAGCCTCGGTTAAACGAGGTGGAGGAGTAGCCCTGTTTTTTAAGAATCACCTCAATGTATCTGTTATTCCGGTTTCTGCCTTTCACTCAGTGTGTTAATTCATTCATGCTATCCTTGTAATGGGTGATAAGAAGCTTCATATTATTAGTGCTTATAACCCCCCTGCTGGGGCAATGACAGGCCTGCAAGAACTCCTTGAAGTCACCTCCAAATCTATTGATCGTAATGAGGCCGTCATCCTAGGTGATCTTAACCTAAACTGGCTAGGGTCTGCTCAAATCCATCTGCAATCTCTAACACAAAGTTACAATTTTTACCAGCTGATTTCTGGAGCAACTAGAACCATGTCATTCCCTCAGACGGGCACTATTCTAGACTGGGTGATGGTCAATCACACAGAACATGTGGCTGAAGCTGGGGTCCTGGCGGATGCTTTAACAGACCACTCTCCCACCTTCTGAGTCCTCTCTATGGCTTTGTCTCCATCACCACCACCCAGACTAATCACTTTTACAAATCTAGCTCATGTTGACCGGGATGCATTTCTTCATGATGTCTCTAACATCAACTGGACATCCCTCTACCAAGCTACTGATGTGGATGTCGCCTTGCAGATATTCGCTAGTGAATTTCTTGCCATACAGAGTAAACATGCCCTTAGGAGTATCAGGAGGGTCAGAAGTAGACAAACTAGATGGCTTCATAAAGACCTCTTAGTTAACCTGCGCCATCAGGACAAGCTTTGGCTTCAATAGAAACAATCTGGCCTTCATTCTGACCTTGATGCCTATCGACAACTAAGGAATTGGTGCAAGAAACAAGTTAGAGCATCCAAAAGTAAATATTGTAAAGACCTTCTTCTCAGCTCTTCCCGTGACACTAGGAAATTTTGGGCCCATATCAAAACTTTCCTGGGTACCCCACAGTCGGTCACTCCTGACGAGATGATTATAAATGGTGTACATTGCAATGACTCTAGGACCATCGCAAACAGTTTTAACAATCTCTTCTCTGACCTGACACATTATACCGTGCAATCTAGTAGAATGTAGTCCAATCCTCCTACTGCTCTACTTTCAGCTAATATTGCTGCCTTATAGAATGGAACTCCTATAGCTCCACCTTTCTATTTTAAGGCGATATCCAGAGCCGAAGTTCTGAAATTACTCAGATCCATATCCATCAGTACCAGCTCCAGCTCTGACTTGCTGGAACCTCACCTACTTAAGTTGGCTGCTCCTCTGATTGCCTGCCCACTTGCTAGAATTTTTACTCTATCTCTTACCTGCAGTACCATGCCAGGCCTTTGGAAATTTGCCTGTATAATGCCTGTATTTAAAAAAGGTGATCCAAAGGATATGGCCAATTACAGGCCTATAGCAATTCTCTCGGTTCTTAGCAAGATACTAGAGAAAATAGTGGCATCTCAGGCAATTGACTACCTTGCACACTATGATCTCCTCTCAGACACCCAGCACAGTTTCAGAAAGGGGCACAATACCACTTCGACTCTCCTCAAACTCTCCACTGACATACTGACCAACATGGATTCTGGAAAACTTACAGGTGCCATTTTCATTGCCCTTACTAAAGCTTTTGACCTAGTGGATCACACCCACTTCTCTCTACACTCCATAAACTCCATTTTTCAGCCCCTGTTGTGGACTGGTTTTATAGCTATCTGTCAAATAGGATGCAAGCAGTCAAATTTAACTCCTCCCTGTCAAAATCATCCACTGTTAACATTGGGGTCCCTCAGGGCTCCATCCTTGGGTCCCTCCTTTTCTCAATTTTTATTAATCACGCTACTGATGTCCTAAAATCCTGTTCGGCAGTTCTCTACACACATGACCTGGTCCTCTATACTAGTTCTTCTCGTATAGCCTGTATAAACTCAGTGCTCACTTCTGACTTTAAGAAGGTTCTGGACTGGCTATTGGACTGCAAGCTTGTACTCCATGAAAAGAAAGCTAAGGTCATGGTCTTTGGATCGGCACCGAAGATAAAAGCATGTTCTAATATGCTGGAGGTTCTTCATCCAGGAGGCATTCCATAGAAAATGTAACTTCCTTTAAGTACCTTGGGATCCTGTTGGACCCATACCTGGACTTTAACCTACATATTCAATCCTCCTGCAAATCTGTAAACTCGGAGTTAGGAGTGTCTTACAAAACGAGCTACATGCTTACTCCCTCTGTGAGACTAGCTATTGCCCTTGGCATTCTATTACCAACTCTTACTTATGGTGCCTCTATTCTCACCTCTGCCCATAAATCCTCCCTAGTGAGATGGGATGTCACATATAACAATGTCTGTTGTTTGCCTCCTTGTCACCTCTACTCAAACTTCACTGCCTTCTCTATAATGATCTTAACTGTCTCTCTCCCTCTGCCAGCAGACAATATTACCTGTGATCTCTCATGGACTCAATCATTTGGCATAAAACCCCATCCCTGCTGGCTGAGCTTCTTGTTCCTCAAACTTCCTCCCATGGCTGGCGATCTGCTGACAAATCCCTGCTCTTTGTCCCGAGACGTTGCACGGTTTAAGGCACCGGGGCCTCCCAAAGTGCTGCACCCCAGATGTGGAATGCTCTCCCACTCAACATTCAGCTGTCACAGTCTCACCATAGTTTTAAAAATGAATACCGACACTATGTACACCTTGCTGACACCTGCACTTGCTTTGACCCTACCTAGAATCCTTAGTGACTCTATCAAATCTAGTTAGTCTCTCTTGTACTCTTCCTCTCCTCTAGTGTATGCCCTCTGTTTCTGCATTTATTATAATAGTGCTGCCCCTTACTATTTATTACACTTATTGTTATTATGCTAAATTGTTGCAGTCAAGATACATTGTCTGTTTTACTTCCCTTAATGTGTACTCCAACTTAATGTACTTTGTATAGCATCGCTGTGCTGTTTTCTCTATTTTGTATGACCATACTTGTGCATCACCACATTGTTTTCTCCGCTACGTGTTGTAATCTCCCGGGTCATGCCTGAAAATAGTCATTTTATGGCTAGTGCACCTACCCGGTAAACAAAAACTAAATAAATAAATAAAATAATAAACTGGAAACTGCATTGTTTTTGTTAACTCTGACAGTCAAACTCAAACCACAACAGTGCAACTGGAACTGCAAATGCAACTTTGGAATACAGCGCAGCTCAGAATTAAACATTGTAAGTTAAGAATGGCATGTTTACAATTTTTAAACAGTTTTGAAAACAGAAAACTGTTAAACAATTAAGTATGCAAATCTGATGCAAGGACACTGTGCACTTTCTTCCTTCTGTGTTTCTTCATTTTCTTTTTTGCCTTTGTCTTGCTTTAGTTTAATTAAGTTTCTTTCTTTATCTTCACTGTTCCTGTGACTGTGACAATAGTGCTTGCTGTTGCTTGGGTTAAGCTGGTACTTGCTGTGCTTGTTAACATTGTGCTCCACTTTTCCAGTCTTCCATGGATGCAAACCAATAATGTTACGAGCTTGATTCACACCAATGACTGTTGATGGCCATTATTTCATGGCTTCCCAAACCAGCTTCTGAAAGCAAATGCACCATGGTGCTTCTCAGGCAGTGATCTGGGTAGGCTAAAACCAAAAGGGTAGCAGCACTCAAGCAAACGATAAGTCCATAAGATGCACAAATCTGGAAAAAAGTATTTATTGCTGAATAGCAGGCTTGGAAGGATAAAGGCTCCTTCCTGACCACCCAGCGCTTCGACTCTTCACAAGTCTTCCTCAGGGGTGATCTGGGTAGTGTTGTGGCAGTTTCACTTGCTTAGAGATTGATGTCAGTAAGTTACTCAAGTAACTAATCCCCATCGGTTGTTTACTGTACCATGTTGTTTGGTGGTCTAGAAAATGCTGAGACATTTTTTTGGGATGCAGGTATAGTGCTACAGCATTGGACTGACATTGAGAAAGATATTTTTTCTATAATTTTGCTGTTTGGTTTGGAGGAAGTCACTATACAGGAATCTATGGAATCTTTCTTTGTTCCCAACCATTATATTTCTATGGTTCTTGGTGTGCTCATTGTAGTACAGGCTAATATATTCTGAGCTATTCTCATCTGTGAGCACTTGAAAGGAGTCCTGCTTTAGACACAAGTGCACTCTGTACCCTTCTTTGCCAGTCCCAGTTGTAGTTCAAACCAGACACAATGGACCAGTCCTTGTGCTGTATCTGGAGGCATAACTACAGATTGTTTCAGTTTTCTTAGGTCTGCTCTGTGATTCTGGCATGATGTGCTGCCTGGTCTTTCCCAGCTTTGTGGAACTGTTTGCAGAGTCACAGAGTCAAAGGCATTCTTACATGAGTTGAAAATGGGATCACTAAAATGAATGACCCATCCTACTTCAATGCTATTTAGTGCCAGTTCAGCCCTGTTCTGAGCCCAGTGAAACTGCTTATGGTGCACTGCTCTTTCAGATAGTTCCTCACTAAATGGCAAAATTCACATAGTAGTGTGACCAGCTAGATGAAACAGTTTTAAAATCAGTGTTAATATTTTTCATTTTTAACCAATCAGTGAAAACATTTACAGCCCACCTGGTACTTTTCTGTGTATTCTTCTTTCTTTTTCTCAGTTTTGTCTAGTTCAACCACAGACTGTGTCACATGATGGCGTCACATGATGGCTTTCACTTCCAGACCCTTTCACCTCCATCATATTCTCTGCTGGACTCTTGCTTTCACTTTTTTGATGACAGAAGGATCAGTGATTTCTAACCTAAATACATATCTACTTACTCTGTGGCACTAAGTGTGCCAAATATGTTAAAATTAATTGGCACCATGCTGCACATATTTTACTCATGTTCCCTCCTTTAACATGATGTTAATATGACAGGTTTTTGTTAAAATTTTAGGAAGGAATGTCTGTGTCTGGAGTAATTTCTTTAGACATTGTCTTAGACTTGACTGGTAGTTCGGTGATCTGCTGTGCAGGTAACTAGATCATTAATAAATGGCCAGGTGACCATTTTTGTCCAATCCAATGAATGGATCTGGCTGTCAAACTTAAACCCACTGTATAAGCAGTCCTTATCTGAAATTAGGAAGGCAGTATAGCATAGTGGTTAAGGGTACTATCAGCCCCCACTTGTATACTGTGTGACTCTGAGCAAGTCACTTAACTTCCTTCTGCACCCAGGTCACACCTGGAAACAAACTCCAGTTTAGTGTGCCTTTCCTAGTTAAACAATTTCCCCTTTCCCTTATCTGCTGACAAATTCTGTTTCTTAATTGATGCATTAATTTAGATTGTTGCTATCAATTTCTTTTTTTTCTTTTGTTAGGCTATCTAAAAGCAACTTCATAGTGGCAATCACTGGACCAGAACTGTAGCTTGCTTTATGAGTGGCCATCTCATCAAAGCATCTGACATTTCAATCGAGTGATAATTATCAGTTACAGTACTGCATTATCAGCTATACTTTGTCATATGGGTGTGAGCATTCCTAGTACTTTGACATTATCCTGGAAACTCCAGTTTTAAAACACTGGATGACACTGGAAACATAATTTTTTTTTGTCAGAGTAGCCAACCAGGGCTCAGAGCCCGAAATGCATCAGAAATTGTCATTTTTTGCTAGAACTCTCAAAGCACTCACAAGTCAAGCATAAAGGCCTCAGACCAAATGGAGCTGTGCTGTACTACACTGTGTGAGTTCTAGATTGAAGGCCTGCTGTTCAATTGTAACCCAAGCAGCAGTGTTATGGATGATAGTAAACAAGAAACTGTAGCACTGTCATGACCAGGAATGAAACCTCCTGATGGTAAACAAAGGTAGCCCCGTCAACTCTGTGAGCAAGTATGCTCAGGTTTTATTACAAACAATTGTTTTGGGGGTTCTGAAGCTTAATATTTGTTGCAGTTTGGTTTTAAATCAGAATTTCTCAGATTATGGTAGTGGTAAGTTAATGATTTTATAGTAGTTAACGTCTTTGTGAAAAAATAGTAGGAGTTAGAGCTTTTATTTTGTAGTACAGGTCTGGGAAGGTTCATTAGTGCAGTATCTTCATTTAATCATGCATTTTGTATCTGCTAGCACACTTGCATTTGCAGAAGTAAGAAGATTTTACTTGTTTAACTGTTTCTTGAAATAGTGCTGTTTCCAAGGAGGTGGCCAGTGATAATGGGATCATTGCTGTCTCTGGGTTTGATAGGGGTGGGTGTATGGTTCCTGCCAGCTTACTGCTTTTCCTGTGAGTTGCCTGTTTTCTTTCTGCCTGTTGCTGGCTTGTGGCATGAACAAATGCCACAAGTTACTAAGCCCTACTTGAGAGGGCTGTGCTATCTAGAAGAGAGACAATAAAGGGTGCTCTCACAGCGACTGGTGGAGAGTCAATTCCAAGATGTCAGATAGTTGCTGTGGAATGCTGGAAAAGGATCTGTGGAAGCCACAAGCTCAGACCTGGAGTGTCAGCACAGGATTGTGGTACTGCTTAATGAGTGTGGAGTGGAAAGCAGCATGCAAATCAGTCAACCTGGGTGTGGCTAGAGATCGTACTGACTTGCTGTTATCTAAATGAGTTTAAGTTAAACAGTTATACAAGTAACTTAGAATGTATCTACATGTTCTAGCAGTGGTAGGACTGAGAATTCTAGAAATCATCTATATACACTGTCCAGACTGGCAGTGGTGCGAGAAGAGCACTTCATAAACTTGTATTGCTGATGTGGGACCTTTAAGGAGGATCAGACCTGCCAATCTGGAGAGAGATTTGGAAGCACTCTTTTAAAACTGTTAAGGACTGACAGAAGTCATTTTGTTTTAATAATCAGAAATTGCACCTGGGACTATTCTTGCACTTCTCCTCATTCTTGATTTTTTGTATTTGATATTTCAGTTGGAGTGTATAGGGGTGTGACTGTGCAGATTTAGGGTGTGATTGAGGGGTAATTGAGGTGTGACTGGGGGTTGTGTTGATCTTTGGGGTGTGGAGTGGTGGTGTGGTGGGATTTTGGGGTAGGGATATTGGTAAGTCAGAGGGTAATTTTTGTTGGGAATCATTATATATGTTGGGATGGGCCCCTATGATCTTCTATTCTTTGATGCCGCTTTATCAGCTGCATCTCTTTCAGGACCTAACACTCTTGGAGAAAGCCCAACAGCACTATAGAGAGGTATGTATTGGGAGGAGATGTGGGGTGGCACTAGGGTTTTGCAGAAAGCTAATAGGGCACTATAGGGAGTGCTGGGATCTGGAGACACCCCGGGGGGAATGAGACAAAGAGAGAGACCATGTATGTTGAGTACCCAAGGCTTCCACTACACTGAGTGGACAGGTAGCCATGGGGCTAGCTGTCACAACTCATGTCCTTTAGGAAATTCTTTGCAATCCCAGGTTGGTAAGGAACAAGAATGCTTTACTAGTGGATTTTTTTCTAGTTCATTGAAAGATCTGGCGTGTATCTCATAGACCTGAGAAGCAGCTAATCTTGTGTTACTAATATAGAATAACATAATTTCATTCGTCCTGTACAGGACACTAAAGACTAAGTAAGCTTGCTTCACTACAGGATGGTTTTCAACTACTACTGGGCAGAATGCAGAATTCCACAGGTGGAATTAGTGTAGAATGACTATTCTGCTGGCAGAATTTTGCTGATCATTCTGTGGAATTCTGCCTGCTGTGAACCACAGAATTATGGTCCATGGAACAACATTTTCCCACTGAAAATAAATGCATGACCATTTCCACGGAGTATATGGAGCTCTTCAGAAAAACCCATTCCACATTATTCCACCATGAATTTCTGCCAATCCACTTCTGATTAAATTCAATGGATTTTATTGCAATTTCATGATATTCCATGAAATTCCTTTCTGCTGAAATTTGAAAGTTCTGCACAACACTATTTTCAACTTTTGAAAGTGTTTTATAGAGTATCCTATACTTTGGGGGCTTGTGGGGAGGAGGAGGAATGAGGTCGGGTGCTAGAGGATGTAGTAGTGTGGGTGGTTGACAGTTGAATTCGGGGCTACTGATGTGGTGGGAAGGTGAGTGGTTGAAATTATGTGATATAGCAGGGTTGGGCAAGGGATTTGGCTTCTATTACAACTGCAATAGAAATTTAATTGGGACTGTGGGGGTGGTGGGAGGAGGGTACTAGAGGTGACAAGATGAGGGGGGACAAGATTTCTAAAGGTCAGAGTGCTTGTGGGATGGAGACATTTGCCCAGTGTGTGGGGAGTGGCTTGCTTATCAAGAACAATTTTTTTTAAATAAAATACAAACACGTCCCATAGATTTTACCAGTGAAGTCCTACCTTGCTCAGCAAAATCTATATGTAGTGGCACTTTGCCTACACTTTTGCTAGTGAAGTGCCACTATGAGTATCTTTGTTGAGCAAAGGTGGGCACTAGCAAAATCCATGTGAACTGTACATTCCAGTGGAGCAATGTCGTGGGAATTAACTGGGACATTTCAGTGACCAGGAGCAGCAGAGGCTTGGTTGAATATTTTGCAGGACTGCCTGCTGGTGCAGCTGGTTTAGAAACCCACCAGACAAGCAGCCATTCTCGAGTTGGTGCTCACTAACTGAGAGATACTGAAAGGAATGAGGGTAGGGAAGGCACTGGAGTCCAACAACCACAACTCCATTTGGTTCAGGCTGGCCCTTGGGACTAGAATGCCTCTATTAAAAACTAGATTCCTAGATTTAAGAAGAGCAGACTTCAAACACATGAGGGAGCTGGTCTGTGACAAATTGACCAGGGTGGACAGTATCAAAAGTTCAGATGAGAGACACGAGACAATTAAGAGAACCATTCTCGAGGCAACAAAGTCATGCACGAGGATTGTTACAAATCCAAACAGGTGCAAGAAACCAATATGGTTCTTGGAAAGGGCCAGAGGAGTGAGGGAAACAAAGGCTTTCACCAGGTGCAAGAAAATGCAGTGGAAGGAGGAATGGAAAGAGCACAAAATAAAAACAAGGGAAGGAAAGAGGACAGTCAAGGAGACAACGACAGACATGGAGCTGCATACTGTGGAGGGGGGTCAAGGGTAGGGAAAAACAATTCTTCAGATATATTAAGAAAAAGGAAATGGGTGGTACTGTTAGGCTATGGGGAAAGATGAACAAAAAGCAGCCTTGAAGGTTACATCTGCTCTATCTTCACGAGGGAATACAGTGGGCCTCTGCCTAAAAGTGGCATCAAGGCAGCTGTCAGGAGCAGTCCTGAAATGAAGTAGCCAGTATTTAGCAGAGAAAGGATCCAGAAGGGGCTTAAAGCCCTAAAGGATGATAAAGCCTCAGTACCAGATAGGACGCATTTAAGGATGCTCAAAGAATTGGCTGTGGAACTGCCTGAACCAGTAGTCAAGCTATTCATTTCATTTCATTTAATTCTTTATTTCAGAAAACCTTTGAGCTAATATAGCTCTTTTTCAAAGGTGTCCACATCAAAAGCACAATTCAGACAGGAGTAGTTCTGAAAGACTGGAGGTTAGCAAAAATAGTCCCAGTACACAAGGGGAGGGGGGACAAGGAACAACCAGGGAATTAGAGGCCTGTCAGTCTTACCTCTGTAGTGGGTATACTGATGGAGTCAATGATCAAAGAGGACCTTGTGGAATACTTAGAGAGCAACAGTCTACAGGATAGTAAATGAAGGGTGCATGCCCGTGGTTAAGTGGGGGAAGAGCTCCTCCCCATATCCTATTTCAGTCAGCAGGCTGAACACCACCCTGCTTAGAGCGAGTTGCACTCACTGACGCACCGTTGCTGGTCCGTGGCTGCTCTTTGTTGTTTGTCCCCCCCCCCCATTTGTTCTGTCTAGCCTTGTTTGTTTTTTGTGGGTTTCCTGGCTCCTTCTTTCCGTTCCCCGTGTTTCCCATCCATGTGCTTTTCTCAGCTTTTCCCACTTCCTGGACTATTGCTGCATCTGGCGGCTCGCCTGCCCTGTAGCATCCTTTCTCGTTCTTCCATGCTGCTTCCCCTGTACCTGGGTTTGTGTTGGCTGGTGGAGGTATGGATCTCTGTCAGTTTTTGGGTTCCTGTGTTGTGCTTTTCTTTTGGGGGGGTTCCGTGGACTCGTTCCTTGTATACTGTGCTCATTCCCTGTCTACGTTCCCCTTGCCTGTGCACTTATCTTCTAGTTGCCTCTTCCTCATTAGAGCAGCCCAGCTCCATGACCCAGTCCTTCGCCACTTCTCATCATCCTCATGTTGTTGGCTGCTTGTCGCAGCTTCCTCCTCCATTATGCAACCACCACCTGCTGGGTTACCTACAGCTTCGCTCTGCCCCGATTATCTCAACTGCCTACTTCACTGCCATTGCTCCTATCGCTGAACCTTGTCTGCTTGCCACATACCATGTACTTCATATAGCAGCTGCTGTTGTACTTAAGCCTACGATTTGAATTGCTGCTAACATCTGCAAGTTCTGATGCAGTGCAGCTGCCTGCCATTTAAACTGCTGCTCTGAGACGCTCTGCCTTGGATGTTGATTACTCTTTGGAAAGCCTCTGAACTTGCTCCAGTAGCACATCTCTGAACTGCATATCTGTTAAGTAAATGACTTGCTTTCTACACATGAGAAAATAATGTAACACCTTATTCATTCTTTCCATGCCATCCATGAGCTCTGAACAGCAGCACATGGAGCGGATTCCTTACTTTCTTTGCCCCTTATCTACATTGCACCATTCTGTGCTATGACAGTCTCTGCTTATTGACTTATTACTCCACCACGTACTGCTTTTTACTTGCTTCTCTCTTACAGTAACCCTGAGCTAGCTATGGTCCCAGGTGATCCGCTGTTTGAGTCCAATTATTGCTGTCTCCTATTGCATACATCCAGGTCCTCCTGCTCTGCACTTTGCACTGTGATGCAGGCTGCACCAGTCAGCCCTCCATGGCAGCACCTCCGGTCCTGCTAGCCTACGTGGGGTCTAGTGTGAATCACTCACTCCCTTTCCAACTGCCGCTTTCTACTCCTTTCTTTGGCTGATCAACGCGGGATTCAGCCACCCAATCTATCTACATTCATGACTGTCTACTTCTTTGCCTTTGGCTTCAGGCCTCCAGACATGCACTTTAGCCATGCACCCCATCATTGCCTTCAGAGTCTGCTCTCAACTCTTCTGCGGACCATCATCTGAGCTTCTCCATCAAGACTGGACTCACTCCAGGATGTCTTGTCTTCAGTCATGATGATCGAGTTCTGGATGCTGCAGCTCACCTTGCCTTCGCACCTGCCCATCTGTCCAAGACCATCTGTGTTCCATTGTGGATTTCCTGTCGGTCCATGTCTGAAGATTTTTATCACTCTCCCTGGATACTTACCATGTTGCTTGTTTTGTTTGCTCCTACCTCACTTTGCTTCTGACCTACATGTGGTCCAGCCATACTGGCTAACCTTTATGGGGCTTAGCTGCCACTATTTACTTACCTTACCAGCTGACCTACATGTGGTCCAGCTGTGCATGCTAGCTTATGTGGGGCTAGCTGCCACTCTTACCTTACTGACTGACCTCTCATGGTCTAGCTGCATACTAGCCTTCCTGGGTTTAGCTACTAAGTCTGTTTACTCACCAGCTGACATACTCATTCAACCGTATCATCTATGGCTCATCAGCTGACCTACACATGGTCTATCTGCACTTTCCTATCTCACTGGGTTAGCTCCCCAGTGTTCCCATGGATGCTTCCTACAGAGCTGCTTTTCATTTAGACCTACCTTTCCAAAATATGCTCCCTAAAGCTTTTGTCTTCCATGGGATTAGTTCTGGAGTACATTGAGATATTCGCTTCAATTCTCTTGGATGCACCTCGCCATGTTACTTCAACCCCCTGGAGCTACTACTGCCATTTCTGCCAGGACTCCCTGCTGACCTTTATTCCATATTGTCTTCCCTGGTTGAACTACTGCCTCAAACATTGAATTACTACAGATTCAGGATGCTTGTTACCTCTCGTCAAGTTGCTGACTCTTCCACCAAGGTATCTTCACTGCAATCCTTACCATCCTCAGACTTCAGGATATGACAGTCTACAGCACCATTCTACTCTCATAAGTCTGCCTAAAACAACAGTACTACTTCACACTAAACTGACTCAGGATATACCACCATTACAATAACATTTACAATTTATTTCTCGCTACTTTGCTGCTTTTCTGCATTGCATGCAGTTCAACATTTCCATTACGTTATCTACCACTGCTCTGCAACCTGCCTCACTCCGTGGGGCTAGAGGTTCACCATTGCAGTTCATCAGACCCGCACCCGTATGGGCCCAGAGGTCCTTTGCTCCTATATATTACTGCGCTTTTATTGCCTACTTCTTTGACCTGCTTTCACCCATCGGGCTGGGGGGTTTGACTACTTCTACTTTAAACTCGCCTCACCCAGCTCAGAACCTGGAGATTCTCATATTCAACTATATGCCTACCTGCTGCTGTGTCAGCCAGCCCTAGGAGCTCCTTTACTATGGACTCACATCTGGATTGTTTAGACATTTGTCATCTATTTTTGGATGCTTTTGTCCTGCCGTTTCAGTCATATGAGAATTACTACTGTTACACTCTTACCAGGACACTTAGTTGAGCTTATCCAGAAGACCTCCAATATCCTGAGTTAAGCTCTAAGGCTTCTTGGACCCTGTGACAACACTACTTCATTTGACTCAGCCTCTTCAGTTATCACCATCTATCACTCATAAGCTCGACTTTTCAGGACTTGTCAGAATATTCTTACCAGGTCAGTTCTAGCTAAGGTACAATTCTGGCTTTGAAACGTGGATGTCAACATGGTTACGTACCATTTGGATCCACATGAAGCTCTTCAATTCCTGTGCTATTACCATTCTTCATACCCCTCACTGTATACCGTACATAAGCTATGCAATACTACTTCCTTGCTACTACGTCTGCATCTTGCAGCTTTACTTAATACTACAACTGACCTCTGTACAGGTCCACTTATTTACATTACTTGCTCATATTACCTGCTTCGCCCTTACAGGGCCTAGAGGTCATCACGATTAACTCACCATTTTACAACCTACTTTGCTCCGTGTGAGCCAGAAATACATCTAACTTATGTCTACTTAGTCACACTATGATCTCTACCTGCTTCACATACTTGCTTCCTCTCGCCAGATTGGAGGTTCCTACTGCTCCATCCTCCCGATCACACAACATATGCCAGTTCTTGTGCTTCATCGCGATGGCCTTCATTTGTGAAGCTTGCCAAGCACAACATGACCCAACAGTCCTCCTTCTAGACATGGATGCTGAGCCTTTGATTCCTGGTTCTCCTCTAAGAAGTCATCCTAACCTGCTGGAGTGCTTCACAACTGCAACTCGTCGCTTTGAATTAATATCACCCGTGGATTCCACTCTACTATCATTCCGGCCTGCTCATGGATTCTCGAACTTGGAGTTTACTAGGCGGATGCTTGCTCTGTTCACTTGACATGTCACGATTCAATACTTCTTCAGTTCTCCGTTTCTCTGGATCAAGTTCTACAACTTTGGGGTTCAGATTAGTCAATTAATTACATTTTTAGGATTACTCTCCTTTAGTATGTCCAGAAGAACGGGCAGGTCAGTAGCCATTGGTCCTCAGAGGTTTCCCTCAAGGGGGTTTTTCCTCTCCTGCATGCTACTGGTCACACTCTCCAGAGTTGGAGGAGGTGATCATACTGCTACTCATTTTTCTTGGGGATGTCATCCTACTTGATGCCTTCTAACAGTCAGATACAGAACATTGTATGATATAATTATTTGTTGGGGGGTCTCATAATACTAGACTAAGCATCTTTCCTCTAGTGGGATACAGAGAAAGGCCAAAAAACTATCAAATCATAACAAGTGATTCGTCAGTTCAAGTATCTAAGTATCTTGCTTATACTATCCAGTTAATATGTACTATAATCACTGACTTGCTCATGTCTATGCTAAAGTATCTAAGCATGAATCATTTCATACTACTAGTACCTTGCAAGCATTGTCCTACTTATTGGTCTGACCTCTGTATCCAAGCACAACCTACATCATCCAGCCACAGTAGGTAACATAAGCACTGAGCTCTGAACCACAGTTAAATGAAGGGTGCATACCCATGGTTAAGTGGGGAAAGAGCTCCTCCCCCACATCCTATTTCAGCCAGCAGGCTGAACACTGCCCTGCTTAGAGTGAGTCAGACTCACCCCCCATCCTCCCCTGACACCTCCTCCTTCTGCAGCACTCTTATCCCACGGGGGGGGGGCTCATAACACTGGACTAAGTATCCTTCCTATGGTGGGATACAGAGAAAGGCAAAAAAAACTATCAAATCATAACAAGTGATTCATCAGTTCAAGCATCTAAGTACCTTGCATATACTATCCAGTTCATATGTACTATAATCACTGACTTGTTCATGTCTATGCTAAAGTACCTAAACACGAATCATTTCATACTGCTAGTACCTTGCAAGCATTGTCCTACTTCCTGGTCTGGCCTCTGTATCCAAGTACAACCTACATTATCCAGCCACAGTATATAACATAAGCACTGAGCTCGGAACCACAGTTAAACAACAGTTTATGACAGAGAGGTGTTGTCAAACTAATCTGATAGTTTTCTTAGACTGGGTAACAAAGGCAGTAGATAAGGGCAACACTGTGGATTTATTGTACTTCATTTCTGCAAGGCTTTTGGCCCAGTATCACACAGTAGATTACCAATGAAGCTAGATGATTTGGTTGTTGCTGGGGTTATAGTTAGATGGGTAGGAAACTGGTTGAAGGAGAGACAGCAGAGGGTGGTGGTAAACGGGGTCAAACTGGAAGAGAAAGAGATCACAAGCGACATCTGTCCTTGTTCCTGTCCTCTTCTATATATTCATCTTCAACATTGGAGAGGGCATCTGAGGCAGGTTGTGTCTCTTAGCCAATGACACCAAGCTCTGAGGTAGGGTAGATAACAACGAAGGGATCAGGTAGATGTACAGGGATCTACAAGGATTAGAGAGGTGGTTTAATGTTTGGCGGTTGAAACCGAACACCAAAAAAATACAAGGTTATGCACCTAGGGAAAACAAACAGGACAAAGTACTGGATGAGAAGGTTAAACTGAGCATGGCAGATGAAAGAGACCTGGGAGCCATCATTAGTGACTCCTTAAAACATTGAAGTCAGTTTAACAAGGTCTAAAGTAAGGCTAATAGGATACTAGGGTGTCTCAAAAGGGGTACTGACAGCTGAAAAAGACAGTACTACTACTACTACCTCTTTGTACAGTTGCCACTGGTGAGGCCACTTCTAGAATACTGGGCTTAGTGTTGGAGTTCTTACCTAGGAAGGACAGGTACAAGCCAGAGATAGAACAATGCAAGGTGACCAAGATGATTCAGGGCCAACAAGGCAGTTCTTATGAAGACTGTCTGAAGGTACTGAATATGTACTCACTGGAAACCAGGCGAGGGGGGGGGTTATGATAGAGGGAATCAACAAGATGAACTGCGGGGAACTATTTAGCAGGAGTACTGACTCAAGAACCTGAGATCATGAGTGGAAACTAGTGATGGAAAGGTTTAAGTAGGATGTGAATAAGTATTATTTTACAGAAAGGGTGGTGGAGCCATGGGACAATCTGCCAACAAAGGTGGTGGGTGCCAAGATCATAAATTATTTCAGGCATGGCTGTGATAGAGTAAAGGGTTTGGTGGTTGCTCAGGTCAGTCGCAGTGGTGGTGGTGGGGGGTGCAGGGGGGTGGACTGGGAGGGATAAAACCCATATCGACAATCAGTCCCAGAGCATAATAGGGGAATTCAGGGTAGACTAAATGGAGCTTTGGTTCTTTTCTGCCATCACTGTCCATGTTTCTATAAACTTCATGGAGTACTTCACAAAGTGAGTTCCATGACTTTGCTGATCTCTACCAACTATCAGTCTTGCTAAGCATCAGGTAGGTGGGAAGAGGTACCAGCGGTAATCAGGGATATGGGAAGAGGGTACTAGCAGTCATGTTGGGCACCTGCCAACAATCTTAGCAAACACTGGGTGGGAGTTTCCATGTATTGGCTGGTACCTCCCACGGTCTTGGTAAAGATCAGCTGGGGATACCAGCTAAGGGCTTGGGAACCACATCTGGTCTCAATAAACATCAGGTAGGTGAACCAACTGTGGAGTTGGTACCAGTGGTGGGGTTCAGCACCTGCCACTGATCTAGTTTTACATCGGATGGGTGGAGAGTACTCGAAGCAGGGTGGACACCCACTTCTGTTTTTTTAAAGAGCAGGTATGCAGGTAACAGCCCAGGTGGAGTTCGGCACCTGCTGCCAGTGTTGATAAACAACAGGCAAGTTTGAGGGGGGAACTGACAGCAGGGTTGGGCACCCACTGCTGGTTTTGTTAAAGACTGTGTGGTCAGGAGTAGGTTGCCAGCAGCACAGATGGCCTCCCAACTGCCAGAAAAACTTTGGGTGGGGGCCAAATTTGATAAGGTTATTAGTTTCCAACTGCTTTTAATGTACAGAAATCAGAAGGCCATTTTCATGATTTGAAACTGCACAAAAATGGTTGTTTTTGAGTCACATTATTCGACCCGTTCTCAAAAAACAGACATGCTTTAGTTTTGCAAAAAATCTAGTGAAATGAATATTGAGAAAATGTTCTGTGTATGCACCAAAACATAACTTTATTTATTTATTGATTTATTTACTTTATTTACAGGTTTTCCAGTAAAACCAGCCATCAATAAATCATTCTTGGGCCAAATTCTAAGGAATCTGAAGTTGCAGGTTTCAACTCTAAGCAGTTTTTGTGTTATTGATGAGCAAAAAAGGTCTTAATTTCCATATATTTATGTGTTTTCAGGAACTTTTAACCACCTGGACTGACTATACCAGATTTATAGAATCCAGAAATCTTGGTACCAACTGAGTGCATTCAAAATTTCAAGCTTTTCCATCCAGGTATGGCTGCATTCTGAAAGTACAAAAATCAAGAGTTTAAAATGTTAGTTCTTACTCAGCCATAATATATTACAGCTGCTCCATAGAGAGTGCTATCAAAAATGAAAACTGCTTACAACTGGCCAAGCTAGACTAAGTCATCATTATCAGTTATATCATGCTATGGGTTATCTGCTATTTGACAAATGATACAAGCTTCACTCAGCTTTAGCTGTACATAAAGTGGCATTTGGACTCATGTGACCAAGTGCTTCTGAGCTTTTTATGCAATTATCGAATGACCTGGGAACAAGATTGCAGTAGGAAGTCATGTTTAAAGGGACACTGTCATCCCCCTTAGGCCTCAAAGTTTCTCTAGTTTAAACAACACATGCTATGATTATTCACTTTCTGTTGAGATTGCTGATATAGATGGTAGTTTGATTCTAATTCCTTTTTCTTTAAAAAAAAAAAAAGTAAAAGCAGACTGCCCATCATACAAATGTTACCACACAAATACATAATTGTTTACAGTCCCTTATCAACTCCCGTTGCATCATTCCTAGACTTGGGCACACCCCAAACACAGTCTAGCCACTCATGATGCAGTGGAAGGAGACTGTTTGGGGGTATTCCTAATGTTTCAGAAGTATGCAAGAAGAGTAGATCAAGAATTTGAAACCAAACAAGGACTGGGTTTAATAACTCCTTAAGCATGCATTTCTGTTCTACTTAGAAAGGAAGCAGAAAATACGATAAGCAAAATCACTGAGTTTTTGAGAAGGTAAGCAATAATAAAATTGGGGGTTTTAACTAAAAATCATATAATGCAAAAAGGATAGACAATGCCCCTTTAAACCATCACTCTGTAAAACTACCTTTGGCCAAAAGGCATTCCCTTACATTTCTGTTAGCTTCTATAATGCTCTTGTTATGGATGTTTTGAGTTGCTCCAGGATTTCCACTTTTAAGTTTAGATTGAAAACATGGTTATATTCATGGGCTAGTTGCAAAAGTTATTTATAATCATTTTTTAATTGTCTTCTTTTGTATATATAGTTCTTTTTAAAATGTCTATGTATGTATTGCGTTCATTTATCTAGCCGCAAGAGAAAATGGGAAGTTGTTTCTCATCTGCTCAGCATAATAGAGAATCAAATAAATAAAATGAAATTATAATTACTGTTCAGTGTTTTTTCCCATAAGGAAATCTGGTTATAATTTGCTATACTAACCAGCTGGTTATAACAACAAACACGTGCCAGATTTCCATCACTACATGCATGTGCCAGCCGTCCATCTTCCTGTGGTCACACTGAATACTTCACTGCCACTAGCACTTGGTAGTAAGTAAGTAAATGTAAAAAAAAACTGGACTGTTATGACTACACTTTTTGAACGCTTTCTTGCATTTAGCCTTAATTGAATTAAAAAAAAAAAGATCTCAGCAGCCACTTCAACCGGACCATGGACTATGCTGAAACTCAACCAGACTGCGACTGAACAAGGATGTATTTTTATTTTATATAATTGCTGTGGTGAGAAAATGCTCCCCAGCAATTATATAAAATAAAACATGGGGTGGTGTGTAAAACTCGATTTTACACACACTCTCAATGTCGGTTGCTTAAATAAACCCCTTGAGCTTCACTGTTGGGGTTTATGTAGCATCCAACACCTCGAGTGTGTGTAAAATATTGTTAAACACACTACCCCATGCATTATTCTACATGTAATATACTGCATATACATATTCCTCTCTAACTCTTCACTAGCTATACTTAATTTTCTCTCTAGAGATAATCTGAAGAAGACCCATAGTAATTTGCTGATTTTAACTTTATTTTCTATTGTCAGTATGCCTTTAATGCAACCCTCTTGTTTTATTTGCAGCCCTACCTAGAGTATATAGAATAATGTATGGGCAACCATATACAACAAAGCTGTGTTTTCATTGAGTGGTTGAGACAACAACATATGGACCTCAACAGTGAAGCTTGAGAAGTGCATGCTGTCATCTGAACCCCAAGATGGAAATATATGTTGCGTTGTGTGCGCTTCTTGCCAGTGCCCATATTTTAATTAATATAGCACATGTCATTTTTTTACGAGTCATAGATGCATCCCCTGCCAAGTAAAACATGTGCCATTTCATTCTTTGTAATAAAACAAACCTCACCTCTGTGTCTAGAGTAATAGCTTTTTACTTATAGAAGTCTGTAAACTAAATTATATAACCTTTGAACTGTGCAGAAAAAAATTTTTTTTTGGCATGCACACAAAACTAGAGAATGTCCACAACAGTTTGAAATGTGCACAATAAGGATTTTGAACAGCCTGATTTTTATGCAGAACAATGGCTACCTATATACTATAAGAAGACCATCTAAAGCACAAGATCTTTGTGACTATTAGTCAGATGTATATTAACTGCACAATTGGTTTCATGTAAATATTAATGCCACTAAAGCATGCATATGGTAATATCAAAAACACAAAGATCCATTCCTGTTCTAGACATTTTTAATTAATAGCTGCCTTATTCAAAAGAGTCTTCTGTTCCAAGTTACTTGAAATATGGATAACATCACACTTACATGGCCTCACAATGGCCGTGATTCACCTTAGTGCAGATTGCCTATGCCCCACATATCTGAGGTGCACAGGCAACCATAAGTGTGAATGCCGTGTAGCGGAATCCTGGCGGCATTCACCATCGAAGCACATACCAGTTGCTCACCATATCCACTGGCTGCCAGAGTAGCTATGTGCCATGAGTGGTCTGGGAGTGTGGCAGGGGGGTGTGCCTACACCCTGCATTGTGCACGAAAGTATGTAGGCAGAGCAGAAAGCCAGGCCAGAGTACCTGACCTGGAACCCACCATAAGTGTTCTGTGCCCTCCCAGTGGACACCTGCTAGTGGCAGCGGTGCCTGGACCCCTGCCACAATGCTGCCCCAGCACACTGGGCTGACAGGGAGGGCTGTGGCAGCCTTTTGGGCATGTGCCCTGCATTGCTAAAATGCCAGATCCATGCCTACCCACACTCCCCCCACCCGGGGCACAAAGGATCCTCTCTGGGATCTAGGATGGGCATCCAATTGGTTGCCTGCCTGGGTCCACATCTCTGCATCCATCAGCCCCTGCAAACCTGCGCACTTGGGAGCTGGGCAGTGGACAGGTGACCAGCTATAGTGAATACCGGCTGGTGCACACTGGTCCACAGATGCAGAGTTGTGTGGGTGGGGTATGCACATTTCAGGTGTGATACCTGCCCTTTAGTGAATCATGACCAATGTGAGTGAGATTTTGGGACAACCTGCAACAAGACTACCATGATATACAGACTGTAAAAACAGGTACCACCTACCCTTTTGTTCATGTTCTCTTTTTCACCCAGTTGTAGTGTATTACTCAGACAGTATTTCTGGAATCCAAAACAGGAGCGTAATATCAACTTGAATCAGTATATAATGTACTTGCTGGGCTTCTCCTGTGCAGCTTGAGCTGAAAAACTGTTTTTGTTATCAGCATTATCCTGGCTATGATCTTGAAAGGCTTGACTCATTTAGAAATAGAGCTGTACTATTTGACATATAAAAAACTATTCATAGACCATTTGCGTTGATCCCCTAATCACTTTGTAAATCCCCCAAAACAGAATCTCAAATCTAATAGTGGTGGTGTTTCTCTGTACACCCCTGACAACAATTTAAATGCTAATAAAAATGTTGTTTCACTTTTGCTGCTCGACCCCAGAGTCCCCACACATAGTCAAAAAGGACCGTGGCTGGGGTGGGGCACTGATAACTTATCACTAAGTCCTTCATAAGAGATCAGGTCACTGGTTCTTCCCTGCATGTTGCTAATGACAATTGAACTTGTGCATACATGGGGTTGGAGGTTAATATGCAAATGCCCACAGAGCCACGAAGAAAGAGCAGCAACTCTTTTTAATACAGTGTGTGGCTTGAAGAGATGTAGTATACACAAACCAAGCGATTCATATATTTATTCTCTCCTTGTATCCTTTACGGATCCCACATACTCCTCCTTTTCCAATCTGCCTCTCTGGTATGCTGTCGGTTAGTATACTAAATGTCCATTGTGGAGTTTTGTGACCCCCTTCCTGCCTTAAACTAATCTAAAAGATGTTCCTGTATTTTGCAAAAAAAATAATAGTTTGCATCTGTTTAATTCATTTACACAAAAGTTATCCATAATTTAAATTTCAAGATCTTACACTGTCTTGCTACTGAAACCATATTCATTATTACCGAATTTTTTCCACTTAGACCTTTTCTTTTCATGTTGCTTGTTCCTACCATGAAGTCAACCCTCCCACTGATGACATCAAAATTTGTTGCAACAGAAATTATTCTGATGTCATAATAATGAATTCAGAGCATAAAAAGCAGTAGGGATAGATGAAGCCAACAGCAAACAGCCAGTTTGTCAGCTAATTTCATAAGAAATAAACAATAGAAAGTTCTGAAATTCTAATGTTTTGGAAAGTTCTGCCAAACCCAACTGTCTTTCATTTGCAGCAAACCAAAAAAATCTATTTGTCTGATGGTTGGGGGTGTTGTAACTTCATCAACAAGGGGACACAATTTAAAGATAGAGGGAGGGTAGTTCAGGGGCAATGTGAGGAAGTATTTTTTCACAGAGAGGGTAGTGGATGCATGGAACAGCCTTCCTGAGGAGGTTGTAGGGTCTAAAACTGTGGGAGAATTCAAGAATACATGGGACAGACATAAGGCAATTCTTGTGGGGGGTAGGAAGAAATACGCTGTTGGTTAACTAGGATCTGCGGCTTATCCTGTAGGTAGGGAAATGGGCAGACTAGGTGGGCCAAGCGGTCCTTATCTGCCGCCGTCAAAGTCTATGTTTCTATGTATTCAGGAACCAGCAAGGGATAGAGATTATCATGAGACTACAGCTGAAAGCACGTCAATGGGAATGTTGCTATAAAGGAGGGTTCCACTACACACATGCCAGTGACTGATTTGTTTGAAGATGGGGAGTGGATCAAGGGCCACTGGATCACTAGGGAAATATCAAAGAATGAGTTAAAAAGGCAATGATCCACCACCCAAAAGTGGCTTAAAGGTGTGAATCAGAAGGGCGAGGAGAACATTACAGTGGTAGCACCATTTACTGTACCACAGCTCTGTCCATGACACAGTGTCATAGACCTGATAATATATGATGGGCAACTCCATGGTTGTAGGACTGGAATAAATGTATCTTCCACTGGTAAAATTGTGGTGAAATTGTGATTTCAGTTATTTCCATCTAATTTAAAAAGTATTCATCCCAATTGCACCGCATTTGGTATCATGCCTTTATCTATGTCCATACAGACGTGTGACAATTTTCAAATCTCTAGTTGTAAAGGTGGTTGAGTGACAAGCCCCCAAACCTGTAGGCATTTTAAAATTACATTTTACAATTATGTTAAGATGCAGAATGTTAAGCCCCTACAACTTTAAAACTGGAGAACTGAATATCACCAGTTCTGTTCAGTTCACTGACCCTAAATATTAGGCTTCGAGGCCTCTCCCATGGTCAAGCAGAAGAGCGTCTCACTGCCTTGCTAATGATCCGGGTTCAGAAGCAGGCCCAAAACGTTACATGAAGAGGCAGACCCTGGCCGAGACAGCTGCTGCTCAGCAGTTCATCTCAGTTGGGGAGGGTTCTTAGTGGGTTCCACCAACACAGTGACCCCTGTATCTGGGCCAGGGAGCTTGCTCCTGCTGCAGGGGAAGCCGTGGCTGTGCAAGGCTGACAGAGGGGCAGCGCTCCCATCAGGAGAGGCGGAAGGGAAGAAATGTGGGTGAAAACCCTCATAGCCAACTGAATTTGCATTCAGAGGAATTGAGCACTTGCTGGGTCAGGCTAAAAGAGGAATCTTTGCAGTGACTTTTGGGGAAGCTGTACCAGTATACGTAAGCAATAAAACATGACAGGGTGTGCATGGAACATATTTTACCACATGGGCAGGGGCATAATAAGGCACAAGGCCTTGGCCGAGTGCCTTTAGCCCCTGGCGTGTGGTAAAATATGTTGCATGCACACACCTGGAGTATCTTATTGCGCTTATAAAATGGTCTACTTTAAAAAAAATAACTTTCTACACTTAGAAAATTAATTTTTGTAAGTGTTAAATAGCATTTACTTATGCTGATTTAAGATAAAATAGTCCTTCCACCTACTACAAAATAATATCATTCTGCTGTCTCTAGCTGTTTGGGAAGTGGATGTTCTCTACTGCGTGTGTGTGTGTGTGTGTCCGGGGGGAGGGGGCTGATGCATTTGTTAGACACAGAGGCTATTCTCTTTGTTACAGTAGTCAAAATATACACTGACAAAATTAGGGATTGTTTCTTAGACCCACATCTCTGTAACACTGCCACTATGTGCATATAAACGCAATGAGCAACATGGCAGCCGAGCGATGTGTCAAAAGTTAACCTAACTTAAAAATAACTAAAAATTGCTGATGTATTTCAGTTTACCTAAAAGACAAACTCAAGCTACTCTTTTATCAGAGCCTTTACCACAGTTGGTAAACCTGTCGTCAGCTCCTTCGCCAGTGGGGTGGACCGGCTATGAAAATGCTCGGTATGTACGGGCCAGACAGATCTTCCCTGAAATCATCTAATAACCAAGAGGGAATGGGGTTGTACACCACCAGGCAAATCAAAAAGGTTGGTTTAAAACTTTGGTGCTGCTGCCTTGTCAAATAAAAGTGCAGTTTTTTTTGAGCAGAAAACTTGTTTGGGATGCGCGTTCTCCTTGTACCCATTGTGTCGGTGGATGGTTTAGGGCATTCAAAACGCGTGGATAAGTACGTGGCACAGGCAGCATCAGTCTAGTTGTGCAAGCTAAAGGAGCACCATCTTCTGTTGCGAAACATAGCAGTTCAGGTGTGTGTTCATCTGTAATGGGTACAAGGAGAATCATGTGCATCAAATAAATGAGTGAATGCTAACTATAGTATGGATTAACTGGAGAAACTGGATTTTGTCATTTTACTGAAGCCCACAAATAATTTTCTGGCCATATGCTAATGCTTCTTAAAAGGAACCTCAATCTCAAATTGAGAATTCAATTGCTGTTTAGTTGTGCGACTGGATATGTATATCAGTAACTGTTGCGTTCATTTGCTTTTCATGCAGGGGAGACTGCTTTTAGCGAGGAAACAACAATGGCGGCATTTTTAAATGCCAACGTTTCTAAGGCTTAATGATTTTAGCCTTTTTACTGTCATCCTTTTTTTTCACCCGTGCATGGAACATATTCCATGCATGGTGAGCTTGATCTCTGATTGGCTGGTTTAGCCTACCCATTTTATAACAGGACTTAAACGGCTATGGGCAGAAACGCATAAATGTCAGTGCCCCTGGAGGACAGCGGAGTGTGGGAAGGGTTTTCTTCACTCTGTCAGTCCGTTGGGAGAGTACCATAAGGGGAGAGAAAGGGATAAACTTTATTTATAATTTTCTGGTATGGATCTCACACTACCGGTAACCTTCTCATCCTGGAATGTGAGGCCTGAACAACCCGATTAAAAGAAAAAAGGTGATGACCAGACTAAAGAAGTTGAAAACACAGGTCACTTTCTTCCAGGAAACAAAAATTAAACAGGTGGAGGTGAGGAAGCTAGTGAGGGAATGGGTGGGGTGGGAAGTTCATAGCTCTTCCAGCTTGGTTAAGAGAGGGGGTATCAATACTGTGCCACAAGCAACTGAAATGGTCTATTGTCAAACAATATGGGGACAAAGAAGGAAGGTGGATCCTGGTTATGGTAACTTCTGATAGTGGTCCTCTTATCCTAGGAAATATATAAGCACCCAATGAGGACCAGCCTGAGTTCTTCAATGCAGTGTCCCAAGCCTATTAGACATGGCGGGGGATCAACCGGACATCATTCTTGGGGGAGATTTCAACCTGGCCCTGGACCATCTGTTAGATAGATCCAATGCCAAACCCGAACCACATACTAATGCCTTGAGAACCCTGAGTTGCTGTCTTTGCCTCACCTGGCAGATACCTGGCACCCCCTTTCATCTGTCCGAGAAGGATTATACCTTCTGTTCTGAACCCCTGGGCCATGGCCAGCAGACTGGACTAGTGGTTCACATCGACTACTCTGAACCCAGTCATCTCAGATGTCTCCATTGCCCCCCTATTTATGTCTGACTATGCTCCAGTGCAACTGAGGCCCATTTGCAACCCAGAAAAGAGAGATCAGTGACTTGGCAGCTTGACCCCTTCCTACTAGTGGACCAACAGTTCCAGGAATGGCTGAAGCTGGAAGTATCCAACTACTTTCAGGACAATCCCGAAAACTGTACCTCCCCCCAAATGGTCTGGGAAGCATTTAAAGGCACACTATGAGGTAGGATTATCTCCTACGTGGCCCATAGGAGAAAATTAAAGAAAGCAGAGGCCCTGCAGCTTGAAAGACAGCTTAAACAAAAAGAGGAAGACTACAAATTAGACCCAGATCAGTTACAAAGCCAGACCCTTCAGTTTGAACTTACCACCTTTAGAATTAAACTTAACATTCTCGCCACTAGGAAAGGGGAGTTACAAATAGCAAGGCTGTGACACAATACCGGGTTCAGGGGGAAAAAGCGGGTAAGCTTCTCTCATATCGCCTTCGGAAACAACAGGCCAAAAGGCATATTGAGAAACTTAAGTATAACACGGGGGTGCTGAGAAATTCCCCTAAGGACATTAATAAGATCATGACTAACTTTTATCACACCCTGTACAAAACCCAGAACCCCTTTCATAGGCCCAGCTTTGACACTTTAATGGCCCAAACCTCCCTTCCCTCTCTAACTCAGGAGCAAACGGACCTGCACGAAGCCCCTATTGAGGAGTCAGAGTTAACCAAAAGCTATAGAAGAGATGGCTCCACATGTCTCCAGGGAGTGATGGCTTTCCAGCTGATGTTTAACGGCTCAACAAGGTAACAATATGCAAGCCCATGCTCCAAATGTTGAGAGTTGCTCATGCTGATCAGACGCTCCCGGACACCTTGAAAGAGGCGGTAACAACAGTTCTCCCGAAAGAAGGGAAAGACCCTGCTTTCTCAGCCAGCTGCAGACCTATATCTTTGATAAATGCTGATGCCAAAATTCTGGCCAAAGTCCTAGCCGCCAGACTAGAGAAGGTTCTTCCATCCCTAATACACAAATCACAAGTGGGCTTTGTTAAAGGATGATCCAGTGCTGACCACCTAAAAGCCCTAGTCACTTTGTTCCAGGAAGCATCTGCCCTGACATCCCCTGCGGCAGCTATTACCATTGACTTTGAGAAGGCCTTCGACTCGGTCACATGGGACTATCTTAAGGTGGTGCTGACTAACTTCAACATTGGGCCCACCTTTGGAGGTTGGGTAAATACCATCTATAATGTCCCTATGCCTAAGGTCCTCATCCATGGTCTCCTATCAGACCCGTTCACCCTACAGAGAGGTACCAGACAGGGTTGCCCTCTGTCCCCCCTGCTGTTTATACTGGCCATCAAACCTTTATCAGCTGTCATCAGGGGCCACAAACACATATCAGGTATAAAGGTAGGCCGGGAAGAATTTAAAACCAAGCTGTATGCTGATGATTGCCTCATTTTGACCACTGATATTTCTCAGAGTCTGGCCCACTTGCTGGAGAGCTTTGCCCAGTTTGAGCTGTTGTCAAGCCTTAAGATTAATAGCACTAAATCTGAAATCTTCCCCCTTAATAAGCTTACAACAAAGAACCTGGGTCTGAACTCCAGCCTAGTTTGAGCGGGCTCACAAATCAAGTATTTAGGGATTTTCCTATCTACTGATCTATATAAATTGGGCCCCCTGAACATGCTGCCCCTGTTACATACCTTTCAGAAAGAGCTTATCAGATGGCTGCATCTAAACTTCTCTCTCCCAGGTAAATTAGAATCCATAGAGATGATGTTAGCACCTAAACTGTACTACCTCCTAGCCCACTTATTGGGCTGGCAGTATAGCCTAGAGGTTAGAGTAACAAGCTCTGCATGAGCTTGGTACAGCCAGCAGACCAGACCTGGGTTTGATTCTCACAACCTTCACTTGCATACTGTGTGACTCAGAGCAAGTCACTTAACCGCCCAGTGCTCCCAGGTCACCGCTGAAAACAGGCAGTTGTGCCTAGTGGGCCTTACCCGGTTATCAAAGACTACAATAAAATAAAAAATAAAATAAATTGTGCAGGACAAGTGGTTTAAGAAACTTGATTCTCTTATAGGACACTTCCTATGGGGTGCTTCCCCCCCCCAGATTTAGCAGGGCCAAACTTACAGCTCATTGAAAACATGGGGGCTGGAACCTACCGAACGTCCGCCACTATAAGTTCACCTTCATTACTGCTAGATCACTGTTAACCTTTTGTACTTCAGGTCCCTCACTCCCCCCATGGTGCCACATAGAACCACAAGTTATGGAAGTAATACACCCATCCCTCTGCTTGACCAGTCCTTACGCGACTGGGGTTACCAGCTGGGTTACCATAACCTCTGCACGCAAAGCATGGTTGCTTGTGGCAAGTATTTCCAAACACTTCTAAGATGGGGTATCTTACTTACCTCTGGGGAAACCCAGAACTGTGTATTGAAGGCAACTCAATACAATGGGATGACTTGGAGAAAAGATCAATACACAGGATGTGTGATTTACTGACCTCTGGCAGGAGGTATTTCGAATTCTTTCAGAACCTCCAGGAGAAATTTAACTTGCCAAAGGAGGACTTTTGGAGATACCTTCAGATGAGAGCTGTATACAATCAGTAGTCAAAGGTGCCATGCAAATGTAAATTCTGTAGAGTCATCAGTCCCCTACCTGCAACCCCAATGCCATGGTCAGAGTGGCTTAAACCGCACAAGGCCAAGGCAAGCTCCCTCTACCAGGTGATGAGAGATGCACGGCTGGACCTACTACAGGAGACAAAACCAAATGGCAGTCTGCCCTCCAGGTACCCATCTCTGATGAGGAATGGCACAAATGCTGAAGGCTGGCACACCAGGCATGCATGGACCAAAAAAGTCGCCTGATACAAAAAAAAGATCCTGCACTATTGGTACAGAACCCCAGCCCAACTCAAGCTCCTGGAAATAATCCCCCATGACCTGTGCTGGGGATGCGGGGCCTCTGGGGCTGATGTATTGCTCACGCTACTGACCTGACTTAATATTGTCCCCTTCTGAGATTTGGTTGTCAAGCAATGCTCACTCATTCAAGGGGCTGACCTTCCAATGTCTCCTATGTCTATGCTGCTTGGTTGCCAACCACCAGGCCTTCACCTACAAGTTGGAAGTGGCTGATGGCTGCATCAGTAGAAGCCAAGAAATTAATTCTTGTCAGATGGAGGCCCTCAGAAGTCCCAAATATTCAGGCCTGGATCATTTCTGTAGAAGTACTGGCAATGAATGCAAGATTATCCTTTCAAGTCAATCACCCAGTAGGGAAATTTCAGACATTATGGGCCCCCCTACTTGCAATATGTTCTCCTGCATGCTGGTTCACAAGCCAACACCCTCTCCACTAGAGTGTGACACCCCACGTAAATTAATCATCCTGCCTACAAAGCTCCTGACCAGGTACAACCACAGGTAGTGTAACTCCTTTCCCCTCCTCCATATTATATATACAGTAGACCACACTGGCACTTCTAAAGTACAACACAATGCTATTAGCCAATAGTCTAACAGTACTATTGTGTGTGTAATTCAAATGTTAAGATACTGGTTATGTTTTACTGGTTTTCACCTGTACCCAATCGTCTATGTACTAACAGGTCACACGTTTGTAATACCTGAACTACGTATAAACTACAAAGATTTCAATAAAAAGACTAACTGCAAAAAACTATCTTTAGGGCACACAGGTGAATGTGTCCCCCATCCTCCAAACTCCCCCTAAGTTCACTGACTGCTCCCCACCAGTGCACTGCTATGTGGGGGGAGTAGCAGCATATCTAACTTCTGGCTGGCTGGGCATGAGGAGAAGCACAACCAGCAAGTAAGTGCATGCTTAACATTTAGTGATGCATCTGGGGAGGAACGGTTCTCATGTAAGAGCATCTTTTATATCTGGATGTTCTTACATGACTACCACCCCCAAGACATGCCACTTATTGCTCGTTGCTTGACTTCCTCTTCCTTGCCTGACCACCCTTATGTTCCATATTCTGCTACTCCTTCCACATAATAGGGCATGGGGGAAGCAGCCAATGGACTTAAAGGGAGTTTAGGAATGGGGGACACACAACAGTTTGCCCTTTGGATTTAGTTTATTTTTTTTTGTTTTGGGTATGAGATAGCTTGTTAGGAAATGGGGAATTTCCTTTAAAAAAATTAAGGTCACAAATGACGTCATACTGGCTCTGACCTGATTATGGCCCAAAAGAGCAGACTGGCCAGTACCTGACTGGTCTGAATCTGTGACCAAACCTACTGCACATCCCTAGTCACAAGCCAGCATATTACTGTAGCAGGTGCAAAACCTGTTTGCTCCCACTAACATTTGGCCAACTGATTTTCATTGCCTCATAGTTATTGGGGAGATTCCACTACTTGGTAGCATGACAGTCTTTGTTAAGTGCAGTTGTCAGTAATGGTGCAATGGAGTGACTGTTTCCACCCTAAATTTGTGCCCCCCGAAACTGCAGCAGAGAATAATCATACCCTGGAATTTATACTCAGTAAAGTCAACTTCTCAAACACTCATAAATTGTAATTAACTTTGAGCAGTCTGTCAAACCACTGGCTTTTAAGGTGTCATCACTACTTATGTTTTGCTTTTTTTCTGTCTCTATATATGTTGTATAGAGAATAATGGATGTGCATCAGCTAATAACCATGCTGTATTCACTTCAAGAGGTTGCCATGGCAGCACTGTAAACCTCAAGAGCAAAGCTCAAGAGGTTGAGTGCTGCCATGGCAACCTCAAGAAGTGAATTCAGCGAGGTTATTAACCGATTCCCATCCATTAGCTTTTATAATGTATGGGCACCAGTTTGTGTAACAACAATTTAATTAATTTTTTGTTGACATTAAACACTCGCCATAAACAGAAAAGGAAAAAAAAAAAACAAAGAAAAAAAGTCCATTGGTTGTGCTGGTAACATGAGTCACAGGAAGAATTGCAATGTGGGTAGCTTCACCTCATTGACATCAGGAAGTACACTCTGTCCTGGTGAGTGTTGTAAGCAGGACGGGCGCTGTGATTCCAGGTAAATATGGACAAAAAAAATTAAATTTTGAGCAACAGTGGCACAGAACTAATATTTTACTATGAATCGGCAGTTGATGGCTTGGAAAACACACTTGCTGTCATTGCGATGGCTACTTTCTGTGAAGTCTGTCAAAATAGAATCAATATTTAAAAAGCTCACAGAAAGTAGCGATCTGCAGTTGCAGTACAGAATGTTACACAGAGTGAACGTTCCATTTTTTTATATCATCGATAGGACGTAGTGAAGATGGTATAACAACAATGTGACATCATATTGATGGTATAACAGTGTTGTAAAGTGTGTGAATTTAGTTAATAAGCATCTCCCATACATTATAAGTAAGTTAGTTATTTGGAAAGCTGTAATTCTTTGTTTTGTACTCTACCTACATTGATGCTGTTTTGGGGGGAAGTGTGAATTTATTTTTTTCATGTATTTAATACACTATAGTGTATAGTCAGGTGTTGTTCTTTATAGAAATCAGAGCCTTTCCACATGTTGTTGTACCACAGTTCAAAAGGTCATGAAATGTGATTGTAGTACACTGTGGTACAACAATGTTTGGAAAAGCTCTAGAGGTTCTATCAGAACTGTAAACTGACCGTGAGCCCTCCTGGCAGCAGCAACAGCAGCATCGGCGGCAAGATCCCCCTGAAACAGTGATGCGAACATGAACAGGCACATAAGTGAAAAACAAATGCAGGATCAACCAGATAACCTCAGCTTCAACAAAATTAGAACCAGATATTTAAATAACTTACAAGTAATCATTTCCTCTGAGCCCACATCCTCTCGCTAACCAAGACATACGCTGCCATGTTTTTTTTCTTGAAAATCCCTTCCACGTCCCATTGACAGCCAATAGAAGGCTACACAATAAACGTAGGAATGTCTGCTCCCTAGCAACCACACATGTAAACATAGCAACCAGCCCCAACTCCCAGAACACGATGGAGCAATGAATACATTTTTTTTATTTCAAAAATTTAAAACAAAAAAACATTGGCAATGGGGGACCATACACTATAAATAATAGTGCATTGGCACCCTTATGTCACACCAGCTACCGTTCTGACTGACACGGACCTCTCGAGCTTTGCTCTCGAGGTCTGAGGTAATCAAAACCCCTCGGTGGTACAACAGGCTGGTTACGCATGGTTGCCCATGCACTATTCTTTATATTATGTGTCATTCTCATTTCATTATACGTGAACTGAAAGTAGAGGAATAAAGAAAGAAAATTAGAACAGTGCTTATGACATCTCAGCTTCCTGCAGGACTGTCACAATGCAAGAAGGAGTATAAACAAACACCACAGCTTACTATATGAGCAGTTCTGGATTGTGACCTTTGACCTTGGCTGAATGAGAATGCCAGTGAAAGAGATGGAGTGAAAAAAAGACAGTCAGTCAGCCTTATAAAAGAAATGTACCATTTCATTTATCAGTGCAACTTTAGTCATTCAGTCCTGGGAGACATTGTTGAAAAAAAATTAACCCTAAATATTACTTTCTCTTAAAATCCATGGTTAAAACCTGGTACAAACAGATGACTCTAGTTTTTTTTCTTTTATACAGCAAACATTGCAAATATAGAAATTTTTTGTTTCATCTGTACAGAGTAATTTTAGGATTTGCAGACAATACCTTACAAAGCAAAGTATAGGAAGATCATTTGTGTGGGAGAAGGAAGGGAGAGTTGTTCCACTGAACAATATTTGTGATTTAAGTCTATTTACATTGTGGCAAAGGCAAAGGTTTCTAGAAGGGGGCTGGCTGTTCTTGTTTTTTTTTGTTTTTTTTGTCCTTTATGTACACAAACAGCGATCCACGCAGTCACAGGACAGGGTCATGCGAGAGAAAGATAAAATTACAATTATTTCAAAGTTCTTGTTATAAAAAATGAAAACAAAACAAACCAAGAGAAGACCTTTTGTTTCTTAAATGTCTGCACAGTTTTCAACTGCCCAAGTTTTGGTGCATAAACTCACAAATGTGAGATAAATATAGAGATTTTTTTGGATTTTTCTCTTTAAATTTCAAAACACAGTTTGAATAAAAAATAGCTGATGTAAGGAATTGTTTTGGTCCAAAGTACTTGTTTTAGAAGTCACTTGCCCCCAAAAAATCAGGATTTGTGCTGAGCTGAAACACCCTTCCAGTAGTCAAGGATGTCATGCAGATCCTCGTCTTTTGCAAACTGCACTTTCTTACGTAGGGCATGCCCTGCAGCCATGTACTCCTCCTCATCTTTGTGTCGTTTGCGATGAAGCTTGAATCGCTCCCAGATGCTCTGGGCTGGCCTACATGAGTATTCAGGACTGGATGAGTAGCTCAGGTTGTGGTACTGAGGAGAGAGTTGGGAATATGCCAGCTCCCGTGGGCGGGGTCTAGTCAGCGGCTCCAGGATGGAAGGCTTACGCCCACTGCCTGTATCCTGCTGCTCACCCTGGTGTGAGCCAGGGTATGAGTGCCTGTGCTCACTATACTGTCGGATTTTCTCAGCCTCCGCTCTCAAGATGGCTGCTGCTGGGGTCACAGTCAGTATGGTGTCAGCTGTTGGAGATGTTTTCTCAATGTACTTGGCTTCTGATTTGTAAGCAGCTGCCCCTGTGAGTTCAGAACGGAAGGATCTGGGACTGCGCACTGAGCCACTAGAAGAAGTACTGGGCCTCTTGGGTGTAGTTTCCATGCTGTGATGTCGCTGCAAAGGATGATGGTAACCTTCTTTGTACACAGGAGACAGAAAACCACTGGATTTGCCCTGAATTTGTTCTGATATCAGCATCAATTGGGGTTCTGCTGTGGAGACAGACCCAGACTTTGCACCCTGAAATGAGGTAGACTCAGACTTCAGTGCATCTATACAATTGTTGATGATCTGGTTGACTTTGTCCACCTCTTTTGCTATTGTTGAAATCTCAGCAACAGATCCTTGGTTGTCAGCTGGGTGGCCCATCTCACAGTCTCTCCTCTCTGACTGTTCACCTGTCCTCACTTCCATGTAATTGCCCTTTGTCGTTTTGGGGGTTTCACTTGTGTCTGGCAGTTTGTACTGCTCCATTTCTCCAGATGAAGGAAGAAAAGGCATGCGTGGCATAGTCTCGCCTGTCAGAAGTGGGCCTTGGGACAATTGAGTGATGGTGGTGCTCTCAAGCTCTGGTCCATACTTCAGTTCAATGATGGTCTTTTTCATACTCATTGCTGCTTTTTTGTGGTTTTCATTCTGCATCCGCTTTTTGCGAAGACAGTAATAGACGACCCCTAGAACTATCACCATACCAAACAGGCAGCCTAGAATGGTCATGATGTAGTGGGTGGCAGTGGATTGGTTTTGAGTAGTTACATCTTTTGTGGTCTTCTTTAGTGGCTTGAATGACAAGCAGGTGTGATTGTACCTCATGCTGTTGCGTAGGGAAGCCACACAGTAAGTGTAGTTCACATCTTCCTTGAGGTCATTAAGGACAATGATTTGCTTTTCACCTGTCAGGTTCTGGATGTCACTGAAGTAGTTCTTTTGGTACTGCACCAAAATGTACATTTTTTTGAAGGGATAGGGAATGTTGACAAACAAAGTGGCGCTGTTATGGGTGATATCCTCAAGCTTCATGGTAGGATTAGGGCCTGGGTCTACAACAGGGGAATTATGGGAGGTGAAAGGGGTGGGCCCATCACCAGAAAAGCAATCATCCTCTGGGCAGAGTGTTTCGGAAGGCACAGTGGTCAGGCTGAACCCTTGATGGATGAAACTGGGTACAGTGTATGTCCCATCTGTGCATAAGTTTGAAAGTTTGTTCAGTGCAATCCGTGGGTTAGAGCGGCTGTTGCTAAGGACAAGGGAGTAGCCAGCATATTCAGGTGGAGAGTCACACTGCATTCGGTCAGATGTCTTGGTCATGTTGATGAAAATGGCCAGCCATTTGAGGAAGCCCAGTAACTCACAGGAGCAGTAAAAGGGGTTGGATGACAACTCACAGGTAATCAGTTTGCTGAGGCCAGAAAATGTGCTGCCTTCAATTCTCTGTATCCTGTTCATGGACAGGTCAAGGTTCCTGATGTTTTGGCATTCCCAGAAGGCATTGGGAGTCACAGTCTCAATCAAATTAAACTGTAGGTAGAGCTCTTCCAGCTTGGTCAGTCCCCTCAGGATGCCCTCAGTGATGTTGCGCAGTCTATTGTAGCCCAGCTGCAGAACCTGTAGGTTATACTGGGCAGAGAAGGCCCCCTCCTCCACATAGGAGATATCATTTTTGGTCAAGTTCAGGTAGGTGAGGTTGGTGAAGCGACTGAGGGACGCATAGTGAACACTCTTGATCTTGTTCTCGTTGAGCCTTAGGTCCACAATAGTACTATTAATATGCTGAGGTATGGATTCATATGGTGGCTGGTTCTGACTGCAAATGGCCAGCCAGACAAAGCCCTTGTCCCCTTCGATCAGCCAGCAGTCAGCTCGCACCCCAACTGTGTATAACAATGACAAAAAAGTCACCCAGAAGCAAAAGACCATTGGTATTATCTTGTGTTGCTCTGCCATATTCAGCTGAAAAGTTTGTCAGAATGAATGAATGCAAAGAGACAAAATATAAAATAATTAGTGTTTAATGCTGCAGGCCACTGGGGTAGAGCTCAGCACTTTTTAGTTTTCAGTTATAAAGAAAGAATCCCTGTTGCCAACAAATGTCATCACTCGAAGAAAAGCAAGTAGAATTGCTAATGTCCCAAGCAAAACTCTTCATCTGGTTATGGATTCGATAAAAAAACTAGTTGTCATCACAGTGTGCGTGTCGATGGGTATCTGCGTATGTAGGTGTAGCAAAAACACTTCTGGAGTACAGTTTAAAAGTTCTGCACTTGTACTTTCATTTTTTTTTTTTGACGTGACTGGAAACAGAAGATGTCCCCAGGCTAGTTTCTGTTTATGTGCTTGGTGTTCTTAACCCCTTCATGTTTTCTGTGACCATGAAAGTTGGGGTGTAGATCATGGCTCTCATAACACAGTGTTGATTTCTTGGGCTACAGTTCCTTTCTGTTGCTTTTCCCTAAAGACAAAAGGAACAAAAAAAAAAAGAAACGTTAGTTTTGCTTGTTTGTGAAAATTAGATTTTGACAAATTCAACAACTGTTGGCTACCTACAGATAATGGGCAACTGCTGTGAGAAGATGGCCAGTTGCTGACTAGCTGCATTTTTTTCTCTGATGAAATACCTCACAGCTGATCAGTTCCCACCATCACCTACCAGAATATGAGGCACAGAATGCATTGTAAACAGATATCCAACATAGCCAACAGAAACCACTACAGTATAAGGGAAACAGTGGATGTAAAGGTAATAGGTTGAAAGGAAATGTCCAAGCCACACAGCAGTGGTCACTGCATGGAATAAGAAACACAGAGGATAGGTTTCTAGGCATAATGTTGATTTAGCTGGTACAATGGACAAAAACATAATTGCTCTATAACCTAATGTGGCTCTGATGAAGAAATGCTTTATAATACATGATTAACATGTTTTTGGAGTTTTCTAAAAGTTGTTTAAAACGTTATAATGTTGAAGACAACTTCAAACATGCAGAACACAACTGAGCACAGCAGTAAGCAAAAGCAGCACATGCCACGCTAATAGGAGTTTCCTTCTTTTTAAAAAAGTGCTCTGGCTTGCTGAAACTGACTGTCGCTTGGCTGTTTTTGGCCCAAACATTACATGAAATCACACAAAAAATGCTAATTCTGTATTATAAAAAATAAAGAAAGTAGCCATGCCACATGAAGAACTCACTGATTCTCACACCTCATAGGTACTGTGAAGTCGGAGGAACACTCATGCTTTCTTCTCATGATGCTTTCATATCCTATGTCACAGTACCTATTCAGTATGAGAATCAGTTTATGCTTCACACCTGGGTGCTATTTATTCTTTATATCTCACTTGATAGTACTACGAACATATGCCGGCAGATACAGGCCCAAAGGTCTGTTGAGTCTGCATGAGTGTGCAGCTATCAGATTTTACTCTGCAGTTGCCCTACTCTCTTTACAGTAGTTACCTTTCCCCTGACTCTGTCCCACCCCATCTTAAAACTGCCCACCTACTTCAATGATACCACCTCCTCCACCAAGCGTTCCACCCAGCTACCACCCTTTCTGTGAAGTAGTGTCTTCTCATCTCCCTCTTAAATCTTCCCCCCTCCAATTTCAAACTCTGCACCCTAGTGTCTCTCCCTCCTTTTAATCTAAAATTCCCCTCTGTGCTGACTCTGTTTATGCCCTTCATATATTTGAAGGTTTCTATCATATCCCCTCTGTCCCTCTTTTCTGCCAGAGAGTACATGTTTAGCTCCCTCAGTCTGTTCTCGTAGGGGTTTTCCTCGATTCCTGTGATCATCCTGGTTGCTCTGCATTGGACTCCCTCCAGCAGCTTGAGATCTTTCTTTAAGAAGGGATGCTAGAACTGCACACAGTACTCCAGGTTCGATCTGACCAGTGACCTGTACAGTGGCAAGATAACCACCCTCCTCCTTAAGATGATACCACTGGCAATGTACCTCAACATCTTATTAGCCTTAGCTGCTGCCTTCCTGCACTGTGCCAAACGGTTCCTTTGCCCAGTGATTAGCACCCCAAGATCCTTCTCCTCCTCCTTCTCTGTAGTGGATAACTGTTCCCCTGCCCCCCCCAATCTATAGCAATACTTGTGGTTCCTGGCACCCAAGTGCAAAGCTTTGCACTTTGTTGAGTAGAAACCCAGCTGCCATGTGTCTGACCAGTGTTCAGGTTTATCCAGGTCTTCTTGCAGTCCTAGCCAGCCCTCTGTGGTGTCAACCATGGCAACTATCTTTGTGTCATCTGCAAATAGGCTGATCTTATTGCTAACCCTATCTGCTATGTTGGCAATAAATATGTCAAACAGCACTGGACCCAGCACTGAGCCCTATGGAACCCTACTCATCATAGCCCGTGGAGTTGAGAGAGTCCCCCCTTACAACAACCCTCTGCTGCCTATCTCCCAGACAGTTTTTGACCCACTCCACCATCCTCTCTCCCACCCCAAGGTACCCCATCTGGCTTACCAACCTCCCATGTGGCACTGAATCAAAGGCCTTGCTAAAGTCCAAGTACAGGACATCCACTGCCTGACTCCTGTTAATTGCCCTTGTTATCCAGTCATAGAAGTTCACCATGCTCATCTGTCATGATCTATCAGAGACAAACCCATGCTGCCTGTTGTTCTAGAGACCATTCTCCTCCAGAAATACCACCAGCCTCCCCTTGAGAATGGACTCCATAAGCTTCCCCATGATGGAGGTGAGGCTGACTGGCCTGTAGTTTCCTGGCTCATACTTGGGCCCACTTTTATGAATGAGCACTACATGTGCCATCCTCCAGTCCTGGGGCACACAACCAGTTCCCAGGGAGGTACTGAATAAGTCTGCCAGTGGTCCTGCCAGGGCCTCTGCCATCTCCCTCAGCACTCTGGGGTGTGTGCTGTCTCAGCCTGGTGCCTTGTCTACCCTCAGGGCTCAAAGACCTTCCAGCACTCTGCTTTCTGGGACTACCCCTCCATAAGTTCTGCCCCCCCCCCCATATCCACTGCTCACTTCCCCTGTGGCATTGGCTCCAGCTTGTCTCTGGTAAATACAGAACAGAAGTATTCATTGAGTGCTTTCGCCTGCTCCTCCCCCTTCTCCACCCACCTTCTGTCCACCTTAATTCTAACAATCTGATCCTTACAGCTTCTTCTCTCTCTTGTGTATCTGAAAAAATCTTTCTTCCCTTCTACTATCCCCTGTGCCAGCTTAAGCTCTTTCGCTGCCATGGCTGCACTGACTGATCTGCTCACCTCTCTTGATTTCTTCATGTACTCCTCCATGTGCTCCTCCCATTTGGATCTTATGTATTTTTTGAAGGTTGCTCTTTTTTCCATAATCCTCCCTAACACCTCCCTGCTTAACCAGATTGGCCTACTGGACCTAGCCTTCTTGGTTTGGAGTTTTGAACGCAAGTTTGTAACCTCCGTTAACTCAAGCTTGATAATCCCCCATTTCTGATTAGCATCCTTGTGTAGTTGGATTCTGGTGAGGTGCCCTTCCAATATGACCCTCATCCTTCCGAAGTCTGCCCAGCCAAAATCAATCACTCTAGTCCTGGTACTGGCTTTCTCCTTACTCATACTGAGTGAGAACCACATTGTGTGGTGGTCACTCCCTGTCAAGGGGTATTCTACCCCCACCTTCTGCACACACTCCCCATTTGTCAGCATTAGGTCCGGTATGTTTCCTCCTCCTCTGGTTGGCTCCTTTACCAACTGTACCAGGAAGCTGTCCTGGAAAGCATCCAGGATTACCTGTTCCCTGATGTTTGTGGTAGCAGGGAGAGGGGTACTCAATTCCACCCCCAGCATGTTGAAGTCCCCTACTATCATGGTGTGACTCTTTGTGCACACTCTCCTTAACTGCTCGCCTAGCTCTCTGTCTACATCTTCGCTCTGAGCTGGTGGCCTATACACAGCTCCCAGCCTCATCATCCTACCTTTCAGGTCCTGCATCTGTACCCATAAGGCCCACCTTCCAAACCACATCTCTCAAGAGAGACAATCAGACCCAGCTCCTCCAAATGATCTTCGGTCCTTTCCCAGTCACCTTTTCTCCACCAATAAGGAGAGCCACACCAGTTTGCCCCATTATACACAGTACTGTATGTGGCTTATACATTATTTACCATCAGATCAATGTATGGGACAGATGATTTAATTAGCTATCAGTGTCAAGCTAGCCCACCTGGTTACTGGAAAACATACCAGCAGGCACCTCCCCACAAACAACGACCATCATACTTTACTTCATTCCTGCTTATGAAACAGGGTTGCACAAGATGTACCTAGAGTCTCTTCGGGCCGTAAATTACTGTTACTACTATGACCACTACACTTCTTGAAAGATGCCTGATCGCTGACATGACTTAGTCAGAGGTGTTGGCCACTTGGATGTGCCTACCCCATTTCAAATGATGTTCTCTTTTCTACATAATGTTGTTCATATTATTTCCCTAACATCAAACATTAAAAACTTTTATATGCAATACTTTCTTCATTTCCTTAATGGTGCAGAATTGATCAGGAGCTCAGATTTGGTGATATTTGTCAGTTTAAGACTGAAAGCCTTTTGGCTATGCTTTTGATTGGAAAATCTCCCCTTTAGTGACAGCCCCCTTCCTTTTTGTAATAAGTTCGAGGAGCTTCAACTTTGGAAAGACTTTGTTGTTCAACTTTGAAACTACAAAACTTGCTCCACTTCTTAATGCATGATTACTGTCCTCAACCACCATTGTGCATCCATGCTATTTATTTCCATTTTCTGATCCAGACACATAGTACCTCATGTTATGCATTTTTTTGTTGAAAAACTCCCATGTTGAAGCTACAGTATGATTTGGTGGGCTGGCGTAACCACAGCATCCTGAGAGTTTCATAAGTGCAGGTACATGAGGTCTCCATGGTTTGATTGGGAACTCAAGGCGATGAAGATTCTGGGTCAGACGTTGGAGCACTGCTGGTGAAAGACTGGCCTGGAGGTGGACAAGATGGCTCTGTATGCTCACTATGGGGACTACCAGGGGGCAATCAACCGTAAGAAGGCAGAGTTCCCATCCAGGGAGATTGCTGCTGGGAAGAATCAACCAACTGTGCTCTTTTGGACTATAGACAGGCTGCTAAACCCAGCCTGTCTGCAGCCGAGAAAAGCCTTTTTGAAAGCTTTATGTGAAGAGTTTTATCGGTTCTTCTCAGACAGAGTGTCAGCCATCAGGCATGGAATTTTTCCAGTGAGCCAACATTTGGCCGACAGTGATTGTCTAGGACACCCAGAGAGTACTCCGCCTAGTTGGGGTGAGATTAGACCAGTGGAGGTGGCTGAGCTCATTGAGGTTGCCTGCAAGCTGAGGTACACATATTGTGAACTGGACCTGGTGCTGACACATTTCTTGATGGGATGTGTGGACGCCGTTGGTCCAGTGTTTGTCTTGTTAGTCCAGTGTTCCCTGTCTGAGGGGGTCTTTCCTGATGCCTTGGAAGGAGGCGTTGGTTAGACACCTTCTGAAAAAGTCATCTTTGGACTCTGACATCAAGGCAAATTACCATCTAATCTCCAACCTTCCTTTCTTGGGTAAGGTTGTTGAGAAGATTGCGGCGTTTCAGCTTGAGGAGCACCTAATAACCTTTGATCTATATGAGCCTCTCCAGTCTGGGTTTTGGGTAAGGAATAGCACAGAAACTGCGTTAGTTTGGGTGCACAATGACCTTCTCAGGGTGAGGGATCAAGGGAAGGGGACAATGCTCATTCTCCTTGATCTCTCTTCAGCTTTTGACACAGTGGACCATTGTGTGCTGCTTGACTGCCTGAGGGAATTTTGTGGACTTGCTGGCACAGTCATCTGCTGGTTTGAGTCCTTTCTCATAAACAGGATGCAAAGGGTAGTGATGAGGAATTTCTCCTCCTCCCCTAATCTCCTGTCTTGTGGAGTACCTCAGGGTTCAGTCTTGTTGCCAATGTTGTTCACCATGTACATGCTGCCCCTGGGAGAGCTCATTAGGAAATACAGCTTGGGTTTTTATTGCAATGCCGATGATACCCAGCTGTATCTTTCCTTTGCACCTAGAATATTCAATGCAGTAGATGTGCTTAATAGCTGCCTTGCTGAAATCAGTGACTGGATGGCCTCCAACTGGTTGTAACTGAACCCCAATAAGATGGAGGTACTGGTAGTGGAGTCGAACAGAAGGCATGATAAGATGGCCTCAGTTGTTGAGACAAGACTTGTCCTGGGTTCTGTGCCTTTGAAGGTCTCCTCCAGGGTGCGTAATCTGGACATTATTCTGGATAGCAGCCTGCCACTTGAGGCTTAGGTGTTGGCTGTGGTCTACACTAGTTTTTACCATCTGAGGAATATCGCCAGTATTCGGCCCCTGGTTCTGCCTCTGGACCTCCTTACCTTAATGCATGCCTTTGTGATGTCAAGGCTTAATTACTGTAATGCATTCTACCTCAGGATCTCGGGAGGTACTCTTCACTGGCTTCAGCTAGTGCAGAACGCAGCTGCCAGGTTGTTGACGGCTTAGTCTAAGTACTGCCACATCACCACAATGCTGCATGAACTGCACTGGCTGCTGGTCAGGTGGAGGATCCTTTTCAATGTGGGCTTGCTCACCTTTAAGGCCTTACATGGCCTGGGCCCTGGTTACCTGGCTGACCCTCTTACACCTTCTACCTCAGTCCACTCCCTCCATTCCTCCTCAAGGGGTCTCCTTGCAATTCTCAGGATGAGGCTTAAAACTGCAGGAGACTGAGCATTTAGTGTCACTGGCCCCATTCTGTGGAATTCACTTCCTCCATCTATAAGGGAGGCCCCCCTCGATGGAGGCTTTCAAGGCATGCCTCAAGGCCTTCCTGTTTGAGCAGGCTTTCCCTGACCCAGTTTTGTAAATATCGCTTTGAAATATCACCCTGTTCTGACTTGTTATACTTCCTATCCCTGATTTCTTTTTATTATTTATTTTGTTATTCATTACTGAAGTTTATTTAATTAGTTTAACTGTTGTTACGATAATGACTATTTATTGATGTGTGTTTATTATGGTTTTATGTACAGTGCCCAGCGCCTCCGGGATTGGGCATCTTTTAAATAAAATTTGCCTTGCTTTACCTATATCTATTGCCAGATGGTCTAACCCAGTCACTCAGTTACTATTGACTGCCCCTTTCATGGAGCAGTCTTCACCCTGACATAACTGCCTGGTCCCAACAGCTTTTATTGGATAAAACAGAACCTACAGCTCCAACGCTTCATTCACACTCATGCTGTATCATCCCAACTTGGGTAACCAGGCCCTCTATTCCTCTGGGCCTTTATAATAATGTTTACTAAGCTAATGTGTATGTGATTTATTACTAATCACAAAAACAGGGCTTGTAGCAAAAAGCTATAAATCAAGGGAAACATTAGGTTAAGGTAAAAATTTCTCTGAGTCTTGACGGCAGTCTGATGTGGTGCTTTAGACTTTGAACAATTGCTCAGAGCAGTGTTGATGTTACCCTATCTTTAAAACTGTCTTTTAAGGTAAGGATATATCTGCATACACATTAGTACATCAACAAATTAATTCTTTTGTTATCTATGAAAATGGGTGCTGAGTTAGGGTTTACACTGAAGCTGCTTTAAGCAATCATTCAAATCCAAGGACCATGACAGAAAGATTTAGGAAATTTTTATACTAACTGTCACAATTCCTTTTTTGTGGATTTGAACTGCCTCCATCACAATCCATAATATGCAGTATTTGATATGTTTTTGTGTACAGTATAAGAGTGCATTCTCAAGTGTCATGGGCAAGTGTACTGTGAAGGAAAACTGAACAGCTGTTGCACACAAAGGATTTGAGAAAAAGCTCATAACTATAAGAGACACATGAACTCTACATTACAGCATATTATAAATCACACTGAATGGAGCTGGCAGTATAGTTTAAGGTTAAAGTAAGGAGCTTGGTACATCCAGCAGACCTAGGTTTGATTCTCACACCTGCCACTTGCATTCAGTGTGACTCTATGCAAGTCACTTAACCTCCCCGATGTTCCCGGATTACCCATGAAAACAGGCACTTGTGTCTAGTGGGCCCTACCTAGCTCCCAACGAATTAATAAAAAAGGAAAAAAAACTATGTCAAACGAATTCAGAACTTCAGAATTTTAGAACTTTTTGCACAAGACACCCTCTTGTGGTTGTAAGCATACCTGAACTGTTTAGAAATAATCAGTCTTGACTGGCTAAGCACAATGTCATGATTTATAATGCAATCAATCTTAATCCTTTTGAACAGGCTATTTACAATGATTGCATATTAATTTATATTGACAATGCCAGACTAATACTTTTTGGGCAGCACTACTTTTGTCCAGTACCTGACTTGAGCGAGCATATCAGGGACAAGCAGGAAGAGGCTTGTCCTGAACATAAGGAACCATTCTTAGGGTGTCCCATTACACTCGTGTCAGAGAGTGTGAGTGGAACACAGCAGGAGGAGAACAGGTAAAGAGACTGATGTCTTAGGCTTTGGCAGGGGTCTAGAGGTGACAATAGGCATGCTGGGAACCCTACCCGGTCCAGTAAGGTAAGGTAAAGTACATGTTTACTTGCTGTTCCTGGTGTAAGAGAGTAATGGAGGAAGGAAGGGGGTAATGGCATGGAGATAACAGTTAGTAGAAACAGTAAGTACCTGTTGTGTGGGAAAAGAGGAAACACCCTATCTAGGGTAAGATAAAAAGAGGTAAAAGTAAAGCCAAAAAGGGGAAAACTATAAACACCATATCTAGGCCAAGGAAGCAATGAGGTAAAGAAAAGCAAAAATGGGAAAATTAGAATCACAGTACAAAGGAGTTAAGTAAAAAAAATGGGAAACTAGAAGCACTTATCTAGGGTAAGAGTACAAAGCAAATTTCAGAAAAAGTAGTTAGTGAAGAAATGGGAATTTTGGGAGTGGTGCTGTGCAGTGGTGCTGGATCTGCAGTTTTCAGAGAGACCTTCTGGAGACCGAGATGTTTCTCCATCTGTATGCGCCTCTCTGGGCTGAGGGAGGAAGTCACTGGACTCCAGGTCAAGTTGACTAGGATTCTGGGGATCTCCTCTCCCACAATGGGGCCACCAAGTCTACCACCATTATCACAGAGGTTGCCTAGGAGAATGAGGGCCAGCTGGACTGTGGTGGGCTCTGGGAGAGTGGGGGTGGTAGGTCACTGGCACATTCCTCAGCCTGTAGCACTACAAAACCTTTTGCCGTTATGGAGGGATGGGACTACCAGGAGGAGGCACCTGTAGTAGTGGCCAGGGAAGATGTGGGGGTCAACATTAGGGGAATCTCCAAAGCTGGAGGTAGAGGACAGCAGCAGAAAAGGAAGCAACATCTGGTGGGGGACTTGATTGTTAAGACAGGGAGGGGGAGGGGATCTGTGCAGAGAAGGAGGAGGAGCAGGAAAAAGCAGATATCCTGAACAAATACTTTTGTTCAATTTTCTCAGTGGAAGGGGATGGGTCACAAAAAGCAGTGGAAGGACTGGATGAGAGAAATAGACACAAGTCAATTTATAGAGCAGAGAGTTCTGAAGGGACTTGCAAATTGGAAAGTGAAGAAAACTATGGGTCCATAAGGGGTATACCCAAGGATATTGAGGGAGCTCAGGGAGGTACTGGCTGTACCTCTGACAGCCCTATTCAACAATTCACTGGAATCAGGAGTAGTTCCAGGGAACTGGAAGAGGGCAGATGTAGTCCCACTTCATAAAAGTGGTAACAATGAGGAGGCTGGCAACAATAGGCCAATCAATCTGACATCAGTGTGGGGGGAGGGGAGTTAATGGAATCACTGCTAAAGGAAAGGATTGTGGAGGTTCTTGAATCCAGTGGATCACAAGACCTGAGGCAACATGGATTCATGGGAAGAAGGTCCTGTCAAACAAATATTACAGATTTCCTTGACTGAGTGACAAAGTGAAATAGATCAGGCTGGGGTGGTGGATGTAGCCTACTTAGTGTTTAGTAAAGTATTCAACACCATACCACACAGGAGAAACGTAAGGAAACTGGGCAGCTTAGAGATGGGTTCTAAGGTGGTAAACTTGGCAAGAAATTGGTTAAGGGATAGGTGACAGAGGGTGGTGCTAAATGGAGTTCACTCAAATTTTATGTTTCTTTGTTTCTGTGACATTCTCCATCCTGTCCTTATCTGATGCCATGCTCTCCCAGTGGTGACACCTCACTCCCTTGCTCTGTCCCACAACCAACCTTCCCTGATATCCAGTGGTCCCTCTTCCTCACTTTGTCTCATGCAAAACACACCCTTGTGTCAAGTGTCCCCTCCCTGTTCCTATCCTATGCCATATACAGTATGCCCTGGTGACCAGTGGCATTTCCTCTTTCTGCCCCATGCCAATCACTTCCTTGGTCCTGTGATATCCTGTCTCTATCAGTCCAATGCCAAAAATATCCTGATGTCTAGTGTTACCCCCTCACTCTGTCCTATGCCAACTACTACCTGGTCTCTCATGGAAACAGCTCACTGCCCATTCCATGGCAAAACTTCTTGGTATCTAGTGATACCCCCTCCCTTACCTTATCCCATGTCCAACACTCCCTGATGTCTAATGGCAAATCCCTCTCTACCCATCTCATGCCAAGAACTTGCTGTTATCGAGTTCTACTCCCTCCTTCACCCTGTTCCATTCCAAAAACTTCCTAATGCAGTTTGCTGAGTTGCGGTTTGCTGAGTTGAAATTTCGATCCACCTACCCCCACTCCAACTCATTCTTTGCTCTTACACTGTTGTTCCTGTTGACTAGTGCCTCCAATACTGCACTTGCATCTCCCCTGCGCCTTTCCACTCCCCTTATCTTGTGGTCCCACTCATATCAAGCATTCATCCCCCCCCGCACCAGCTCCCTTGACCCATGCCCTTCTCTCCACTAGCATGATCATGACCTCATTCTCCCTTTTACGACCTTTGACTAAGCTTGACTTCCAGACTACTACCCCTTATTCTGCACTGTGTTCCCTTAACACTCATGTCCTGATGGATGTCAGTAACTGGTTGTTTTTTGTTTTTTTCTTCTATTTGCATCATGTATTTTCACCTTTACTTAATTTGATATTGTAATCACCAGGCATTGTTGAGATATTTATGGGAGTCATGCGATTTATCTTTGTACTAATTGTATAGTATTTGTTGTATTTCCTGTCTATTCCTGTAACTTGATTGTATGTTGTTGTACAGACATGGAACCTTTGTAAAAGAGCATTTGCTCAAAGATGTTTTCCGAACTATAGAAATAATAAAATAATAACAATGCCCAGTGTTGCCTCTCTTTCTGTCTGTTCTGCCACCTACTTCCAGATCCTCAGAAAGTGGCAAATAATCCCAGGTGTCCAATGATAGCACCATTGTCATTGAACCCCCTTCTAATGGTAATCAACACAAATTTGTACTTGCATTCTTAATCTCCTCATTCATTAGAGCTTTTCTATAACATTGGGAATTCTGGTACTACAATAATTGCATTGAGACAGCAGCTGATTCAGGTAGGGATGTGAGGGCTGTGCCTGTCACAAGGGATTGGTTGGCATTTTTAGCAGTCTGTACCAAACATGAGCCAGTGGGGATTCAACAGGATATGGTAAGGGAACTTTTCTAAATGTGGGGGATTGGAACCATGTGAGAAGGATTTAAAACTCAGCAAGGAGGTAGAGAAGGACTTTTATTTGATTACAGGGAAACTGGGGCCTTCATGAAAGGGAGCTAGGATACAACAGGAAGTGTTTTTTCTACTATGGTAGGATCAGAAACCAGGAGAAGGAAACAAGAATGGAGCTGGATTGCAGTGTAATGTGTAAGGAATTTTTTTTATATTATTGGCGGACTGAGTGGGAGAAAATAATGGATGCCAGTATTCAACAGTAATGGAGAAGGGAATTTTAATTATTGTGTACTGAGTGTAAAGGAAGGGAAGAGAACCAGGATGCAGAAGGAGGAGGAGAGTTTTTTTATTTTTTATTTTAGTGGGGTGTCAAAGACTGGGTGTGAGAGTGTAAGGAGGGAGCAGAGGTGCAGCAGGAAGTGAAGAAGGGGCTTGTTTACCAATTAGAAAGGGTAGAAAGAATAAGGAAGGAGTTGGGCTACAGTAGAAAAGAGGAAGGAACTCTATTACAGAGCAACTAGAAACAAGCTGTGGTAGAGTAGGGAGGAAGAAAGGACATAGTACAGAGACAGCAATCACCACCTATTGTCATGGCATACCATTTGACACGCTGCAGCCCAATATTGCTTGGAAAAGCCACATTCAGATGAATGTGTCTTTTCTGATACCAGGCACCATAGTAGCATCCTACAATTAGTCATGGCAATGGCTAGCATAATAGGTAAGATACCACTGTTTTCTGATTACAGGGGAACTAGAGGCCTTGTGGGAAGGAGCAGAGAGGTAGTTGAGATATGTTGGGAAAGGTTCAGTTTTTTGACTATGGGTGTTTTGGAATGTGTGGAAGAGAGTCCAGACATAATGGGGGTAAGGGTGTTTTTCCTGCTTTTGTTTTAAAACTTTTCTTTTACAAAAAGCACAAGAGACCCACCTTTATGATTGGATCTGAGAAATCTGAAAATGTCAGGTTTCCAGTCTTTCCATTTTTCAGCTCTCCCTTCCCCCACCCCGGTTTCTTAAAAATTGATCATTTTGATTTTATGACCCCCTCAACTTAAAAAAAAAAATTGACTAAGTTTCACCAAATCTGCAGGGTTTTGAGACCCTGACAAAAAGAGTGTGCTTAACAATTTTCAGGTCCCTAGCTCAAGAAGCTGAAAATTGTAATTTAAGATTAAAGTATTTACTCAATCATGGCTCTAGTGGTGCCACTACTATAACTTGCCACCACTGACTGTTTCAAACTGGACCTCAGTATATGGGGAGTGCTGTGCAATGAGTTTTTCTATACACCTGAGGCATATGGTGCCTCTTAAACCATGAGAACAAAGCTGAAATGATTTAACCAGGCACAACACAATGGGTGTGCAAAACAGAGAATAATATGTGGATTGGTATGTGTAACCAGAATTTTATACACACCCTAGGTGTGGGATGCTACATAAACTCCAAGAGCAAAACTCCATGGGTTTATAAAGGCATCAAAAAATTCTGGTTTACAAACACCTACACATCTTCCTTTTTATAATTACTAGTGAGCATGTTTAATAAATATGGTATTTGGGTGATTTGCTTGGATGAAGGAAAAACAAAGAGAAATAATGCTTCAAACTGTTCTGTTTTTAATAGGTCAACTAGGTAAAAAGTGCCAAAAACAGAAAAATTATTTGCTTTTAACCTAGAGATTTTGATTTGAGTTGTGAAACTGCTGCACACATACAGTAGCTTACAACATGAGCTTGATTGTTAGTGATTACAGCCGCTTAGTTGCAATGCATAATTACATAGAGAATAATGAATATGAGACTGTATGGCATAGTGGTCAAGAGCACTGAGCTGCAAACCTGGAGAACTGGGTTTGAATCCCACAGCCACGACTTGCATACTGTGTGACCATGAGCAAGTCACTTAACTTCCCTGTGCTCCCAGGACACACCTGGAATCAAGACTCACCTTAGTGTGTCCTTCTTGGCCAAAAAAAAAAACAGAATGGGGTGTTGTACAGTATGAGTTTTCTTTACACACCCGAGGTGTGTAATACCACATAAACCATGAGTGTGTAGCAAAAAAAAAAAACTTGTAATACCCCATTCTTTCATTTTATATACAGTAGTTGCTGGTCAGTTTAGTGCTGTGTGGTAAAAAGATGCCTGTTGTCCTTTCTGTGGCATTTTGTTTTTGTGAATGCGAGATGATGGTGGCTTTCACTCTCACTTTGATTAACTGACACCCATGCCATAATAGCCCGCTAGTTATTATGGAATTGAGCCCCACTATTATGGCGTTAGAAAGTTGTGTTAGTCCAGTCAATAAATGGACCCACCAGTAATTATAACACAGATATCCGAGTATTAAAAATACTCACTAGTAGTTACAAAATGAGTTACCACACTCTTCATGTTTTATTTTTTGTAATTGCAGGTTTTAAAAGTAGAAAGAAGATAATTTGAACTGTGCGGCTCTTCTGTCCTGTCAGTGAGAGAAAATCGTTTACTGTTGATAAGGTGTAGTTGTTTGTTGCTCCATTAAACATGAGTGTGATGGCATACCCATGAATGGTGTAGAATCATCACCCAGTTTTCAAGTTGTACAAAATTCCTAGCCAGTTGTTATAATCAAATTTTGATCATAATATATTTATTTAGGAGGAAATAAGAGGTGATGCGTTGCAACCACACAAGTTGAAATTCATACAAAGGGTAATAATTAGTACAACATCATGGCATCTACTTAAAGCAGAGCACAGTTACTACATAGTGCAGTATGAAGGTGTAACGTTGATTAATCATTATTCTAACAGATACTGTCACCAAGAACAATTCAGGAAAAATGATTAATGCACAGAGCACAAAACTTCTTTTATAGCATTCAGTCCTTCCTATATTAATTTTTCTAGTCAACCTTTTTTCTTAAGTGAGTAATGAATAACATTTTTTGGCTTTAATAAAGTACATGAATGATGTTCTGGATTTTCAGTCAGCCCAGTTTATCACACCTAACTAGCCTACATGCAACAAGGATTTCTAAATTCAAAAATTACTCCACACCTCTCATGTCAGCTCCCAGACCATAAATAATACATATGCCTCTATTTTTGGATGTTCTTCAGAACTTTTTTTGATACTGCTCCATTAAGGAGTGACCATCAATTTTCCAACAAGGAGAGGACCACTGCTTTGAACATGACTTTAGACTTATCCATGCTCATGCCTGTTTTTGGACAAATTTTATAATATAGCCATTTGGTGACCCTCAGGCAATGCCATTAATGTGTTTCATCCATTCTAGATCTTTCAAAATAATAATATTGAAACGGGTCACATGATTCTCTATCTGTACCCCTACTCCTTCAGCAACGATTGGATTTAAATTATGGAGGTCACTCCTTAGGGAAACACAAGCCTTTTAAGCTTTCATGGGATTGATAACCGTTCTATTAAGCTGAGACCGTACTACAATTTCATCTAGATAAGAGGACATTGATGATTAATGATTCCTAAAGATGCAGTCTGTAACATCTTTGTTCTTCCATAATTTTTATTATTTATTGCCTGTCCTCTACACCAGGAGAACCTCATTTAGGTGGAGCACCTAATTTGCACGAGGGTCTCTTTGGGCAAGCTAAAACAGCAGCAACAATTGTTATATCATTGTAAGTATAAATTTAAAGTAAGATAATGTTGATACAAATAGTCATATGATACATAAGAGTGGATGTGCTCTAGCTGTAATAAGTACAAAGATAGGCATACAATTTCAACCACTAGGCGTACACACACACACACACACACACACACAATCTATAGTTTCTCTTTAGAACGGCATTTAACATTAGATAATTTATAGACCTTGTACATCTACATAACATTCCTTCTGTTATATTGACCTACACTATTAGATTTTGAAGGATTTATTCTTATTTCTGGTTGTGTTTCCCATCTAATTACTGCACTTGTCTAATCTGTCACATTCCTGTGCAAAATATTTTTTTTTCTAACATTACTCTGGGTGTTTGAAAGTGAGCTCTTTATAAGAAACCAGTCATTTTCCCATCTGAAGAAGAACTCTGTATGTTCAAAAGCTTAAGGATTTTCTGTAAACCTCTGCTGGTCCCAAAAAAGGTATCAAATCATCTATTTTGTGCATCTTGTTGTACAAGGACCAATTCAGCAACAGACATTTTTTTTGACAGTAAATGTTATAAAGAGCCTACCTGAGAGTGTTAGGTGAGTTGTCACCAGCAGTGGGAAATCTGCTCTCCGAGTGGTTCATTATTCCTTTTTCATATACTTTACTGTTAATAAATCAGTTCTGAAAACACTATTAGGAAATCATGACAGCGGACTAGCAGTTAAGGGAGGGGGGTAGGCCTATGGGCAGATTAGATGGACCGTATGGTCTCTTTCTGCCATCACTTTCAATATTTCTATGTTTTTATTATTGTGAGGTTAGATACAATATTATCCCTTGTTATCTTCTCATTTTTATCTCCACAGGTGTTGTATAAATAGAGCCTGGGACATGGAAGTTGACATATCTAGTGCTGTTCCTTTACATACCTCATCTGCACTGTGGTCTCATACATTTTGATGTTAATGGCAACCAATCTAACAGAAGGAGGAGACTTGTTTTGGCCAGTTGTGATGTTACAGTTTGTGCAGTCACAATGCTGATGAGGTAAGAACAGCACTAATACTACAAAATGTGTCAGATAAAGGAAGAACTACACATTGTGTTGCCAGTTAGAAAATCTAATTGTACATACACACACAAATTGAATGTAAAAAGTAAGAGCTGGCTACATTTAAAAATGAACAGAAATATACAATATTCACAAACAATGCCTCTCATGTGACCACCATTTTGTATTGCCTTTGCTTACCAATTCACCAAGCTCCCATGTTGAATGGCACATTGCTGAATCAGGTTAGTAAAGGCAAAGTACAATAGTGTTAATGCCACAAGTAATGTTTGTGACAGAGGTGGCAGAAGAAATCAGGGAGGAATAAACTGTCCTCCACAGACTACAGCAGAGAGAAGGGAAGACTTGAGGGAGGAGATTCCACTAGGGTACAAAATAAAGAAAAAAGCATTATTGTTGAAAATGAAAGGTGATGGCAACACAAGTTGTAAAAAGAATGGTGGGAAGGAGGCAGGGCAAAAATGAAACAAGGGGGGTGTCAGGCAAAGCGGTAACAAAATGTGGAAGGGCCATCATGTGTGCAAATACAAGAAGTTTAGGAAATAAACTTCCAGACCTAGAGGCAATCATGGCAGAGACAGACCTGTATATAATGGCCATTGCTGAGTTGTGGTACACAGGAAACCATGACTGGGACATTGCCATACCAGGCTATACTCAGTTCAGGAAAGATAGGGTGGGAAGGAAGGGATTGGGGTGGTTCTGTATGTAAGGAAGGGTATCAAAGTGATGGAGATATAGGGAACCAAGGCACAATGGCAGAGAAAGGAGAGATGCTGGTGGTGGAGGACTTCAGTCTGCTGGTTGCAGAGTGGAGCTTCCCAAGCCTCAGCTTCAGCTAGAAGCAGGGACATCCTGGTCTCCCTGCAGGGGTAATTTCTTAAGCACCTGGTTAGGGGGCCCACTTGTGATGGGGCAATACTGGACTTGGTGCTCACTAACAGGGACAGTATTGCAGATGTCAAGGTGGGAGGTCACCTAGGAAGCAGTGATCACTGTACAGTGGATTCAACATAAGGGTGGTGGTGGAAGTGAATCACACAAGGAGGAGAGTCCTGGACTTCAAGAGGGCAGATTTAAAAGAAATGGTTGAATGTTTCAGAGATGATCTAGCAGGGTCAGATGACCTAGGCTGGGTGGAGGAACACTAGGCTAAACTGAGGGAAGGTATAGTAAAGGCAACAAGCCTCTGTGCAATCACTGTATAGTGCAGTTCAATATAAGAACAGCTGCGGAATTTAACCACACAAGGGCAAGAATCCTGGACTTCAGGAGGGCAGATTTTAAAAAGATGGCAAATGTATCATAGATGACTGGGAGGGGGAGGGGATGACCCAGGGTAGGGTAGAGGAACAGTAGGCAAATGTAAAAAGGGCCATAAGGAAGGCAACAAACCTTTGTGTCAAGCAAGTTAGCAAAAACAAAAGGAAAAAGAGACTGCTATGGCACTCAAAGAAAGTGACTAAAAAGGTAAAGGCAAAAAGGGTAGCTTTCAGGAGGTATAAAGAGATGTAGAGGGAAGAGGAGAGGGAGGTGTATCAGGAGAAGCAGGGGAGGTAGGAAAAGCAGTGAGGAGCACAAACGTAAACACTGAGGATAGAATGGCCCAAAGGGTAAGGAAAGGGGACAAGACATGTTTTAGGTAAATAAGTGAAAATTGGAAGATTAGGGCAGGGATTGTGAGGTTAAGAAGGGTAGGTGGGGACTGTGCAGAGGAAAATCAGGAAAAAGCAGATAACCTGAACAAATACTTTTGTTAAGTTTTTGCAGAAGAAGGAGAAGGAGATGAGCCACATAAAAGCAACAGGGGCACTGGAGAGGAGGAGGAGGAGGTAGACACAGGTTCCTTTACAGAGAAGAGACTCTTGATGGGACTCACAAATCTGAAAGTGGAGAAAGCTATGGGGCCAGATGGGGTACACACGAGGGTGCTGAGAGAGCTCAGGGAGGCATTGGCTACACCACTGATAGTTCTTCTTAACAACTCATTGGAATCAGGAGTGGTTCCTAAGGAATGGAGGAGGACAAATGTAGTCCCGCTTCACAAAAGCTGTAGCAAGGAGGAATTTGATAACTATAGGCCATTCAACTGACATCAGTGGTGGGGAAGGTAATGGAGTCACTTCTAAAGGAAAGGATTATGGACTATCTTGAATCCAGCGGGTTACAGGACCTGAGGCAGCACAGATTCATGGAGAAGAGGTCATGTAAGAAAAATATGATGTCTTTGACTGGCTCACAAGGGAAATAGATCAGTGTGGGGTGGTGGATGTGACCTACTTAGATTTCAGTAAGGCTTTCAGCATCATTTCACATAGGAGGCTCATAAGGAAACTGGAAAACTTAGAAGTGTGTCCAAAGTTGATAAACTGGGTAACAAATTTGTTAAGGAATATGTGACAGATGATGATGGTAAACAGAGTTCACTCTGGGGAAGAGAAGGTGACTAATAGGGTACCACAGGGCTCAGAACTCAGACCCATTCTCTTTAATGTCTTCATAAGTGACATTGCAGATGAGTGTGAAGGGAAGGTCTGTCTCTTTGTGGATGACACCAAAATCTGCAATAGAGTGGACACTCCAGAGGGGGTGGAAAGAATGTGAAGAGACCTGAGAAAACTCGAGGAGTGGTCAAGGGCATGGCAGCTGTTTTCAATGCAAAAACATGCAAAATCATGGAATTAGAGCACAAAACCTCAGAGGCAGAGTAGACAATGGGAGAAGGGGTATTGACAGTGACCAGAGAAGGGACCCAGGAGTGATCATATTGGATGATCTCAAGGTGGTGAGGCAGTGTGGTAAGGCAGTTGGTAGTGCCAGTGTGATGTTGGGGTGCATTGGGAAGAGTATCACCAGGGTATCACCAGCAGAAGGAAGGAGGTGGTGTTACCACTGTATACATAGCTGGTGAGACCCCACCTGGAGTACTGTGTCCAGTTCTGGAAACCACATCTCAGGAAGAACATAGAAAGAGTGGAGGCAACCCAGAAGAGGGCAACTAAAATGGTCCAGGGTCTGCATCAGAAGCCCTATTAGGAGTGACTGAAGGACCTTAATATATACATCCTGAAAGAGAGAAGAGTGAGGGGTGACATAATATAGACCTATAAAGATGGGCAGTACTTTCCAGAGGATAAGATGCACAAGAACAAAAGAACATGAAATGAAGCTGGAAGAGGGTATATTTAGGAGATAAGTGAGGAAGTACTTCTTCACTGAAAGAGTGTTGGATGCCCGGAATATTCTTCCAATGATGGTAGTGGGTGTGAAAACAGTGGTGGGCTTCAAGCATGCATGGGATAGGCACAAGAAAATATTAGTAGGAAGTGGGGGAGGCAGCTGGTGATCAAGTAGGGTCTGTGGTGACAGTAGAGGCAGGGAAAACATGGGCAGACTGGGTGGGCCAAGCAGTCCTTATCTGCCATCAAATTCTAATGTTTCTATACAGGATTCATGAAACACCTTCTCACAAGCATTTTACCCTGTAATTCAAGAAGCAAATTTTAGTAAAATGCTTACATTTATTTTTACATTTTGTTTCCTTTAACTGTGCTCCTGATTCAATACTACTCTTTAAGGAGTCAAATAAAACAAGAGGGAAAATAAATGAAGCCAAATAAAGCCAAAATAGCACTAAAAACTTTCATGAACAGCAGAGTATAGTAAAGCTAAAATAACATGCTCATTATGAACACCAAAGGTTTATGAATATGGGCAATAGTCTTTTAAGGAGTTTGACAAGATCTTAGCATTTTACCTCCCATACTGTGCATGTAGACTACAAACGCCATCATCCTGCCTTTGTAGTGGATGATTTAAGCAATAAGGCACAACAGGGTGTGGGTTATTGGGGGTTTACCCACGCCTTGTGTGGTGTGTCACGAGGTGCAGCCGAGTGACTTAACCACACAAGAAGTGGGTAAATCCTCAATAACTCACACCCTGGAGTGCCTTATTGCGATTATACAATGGGCCCATGTGTAAAATGTGCTTAATTATGTTGTTTTATAAATGCATTTCCTCAGCCGTTGGTAATGCAGGATTTACCCACGGTCATGTGACATGTTTTGACCAATTAGGTTGCAGGATTTTCACACACCATTGTATAATCTTTCTGTTACTAGTTTATTTAAATGAGTATTTGAAAATATCATTATTAAGTAGAAGGATGGGAAGTTTGTCTGACCTAAGCCTATAACTACAGGGGTACCCGAAGGATCCATATTGGGCCCATTTTTGTTTTCTTTGTTTATAAATGACATGCCTGACAATTGTGGGGGATGGGGGGGGCATGCTGCAATTGTATCCTGATAATGCCATACTGTACAGAAGCGCAGCAGATGTATATCAGATAAACCTGGGCCTGTATACTGATTTTAGAAAATTGGAGTGATGGCTTTTAGACAATAAGCTTGTCCGAAACCTCAGAAAAAGCAATGTCATATGGTTTGGTTCCAAGCACCTGGGTAAAATAAGACAAAATCTTCTCCATCTATCCTCACTGGCTGGTACCCAGTGTAAAGTGACTAACTCTGTAAAATACCTTGGGGTCTGTCTCGACCAGAAGCTTGCATTGAAACCTCATGTTGAGGCTGTGACAAAATTTTTGCATCAGATGATGTCTTCTGTACAGACTTAGTGGGTATCTCAGTAATGAAGCATAGCTGGCTACTGCCACCAGCACACTATTGCCTGTTTTATTGTATGGAGCCCCACTCCTACAAACCTTCCGTGGTTCTGAGCTAAGCAGACTACAGGTTCTATATCACAAAGTGGCACATTTTGTGGCAGGAACTTAGCCCAGAGCCCATTACTGTAATGTGCTCTCTGCTCTAAACTGGCCCTCCCTGAAAGCAGCATTAACTTATCCTGCCCTCTGCCTAGCCTTTAAGCTACTCAAAATTGCTGCCTTTCTCAGTTTCCATTGTATTCTCCAGGCAACAGCACAGGAAAGGGCACTAAAGGCCTCAGCCTGCCCACTGCTGGAGACCCTGAGGGCCTGGACATATGTAGGTAACAGGTCTTTTGCTGTTTCTGCACCATGACTCTGGAATAGCCTACTATATGAGATGCTGAACTGCTCTTTTGCAGCTACCATCAAACATACCATAAAGGCTCATTTGCTTGGGGGTAGTCATTGTAATTGTAATCAGTGACTCTGCATTTCCTTATTACTGTCTATAATATTTCTCATTGTAACAAGTGATCTAACTTCCAAATGATTATGCCATAACCCTGATCTTTGTACCTCCTTTCAAGTTGTACAATATAATGTAAAGTGTAAATACCCTTGGATGAGTTCTTGTTCTGCTACTCGTGTAACAATGCTTTCCACACTTGTATAATACTATAATTTCTAATCAGTTTTCTGTACATCCTGATTCTGTATGTATACGTTTCTGTTACTGTTTTGTAATTAATTCCAGGTCGCCCCTGTAAATGGGACATTCATCCCAATGGGCCTACCTGGTCAACAAATTTCAATAAAAAAATAAAATAGGGGTGCAAAGCAAATTAAAACCTGCTTAACCAAGTTCAGTGTAATCTCCTTAATAATTCAGTTTATAGTCCATTCCACAGTTTATTAATCCAAAGGGGAGGCGGGGGGGGGTAGATAAAACAGGATCACTACAGAACCCCTAAACTTGTTTCCCTGACCCACTGTTGCCCAAACTCAGAATCCCAAACCACAAAATCCTGACAGTGGGATTTTGCACCCCACTTGGAGTTTGTTATATTAATTCCAGAGGGTGAAGGGGGCAAAGCACCCCAAAACACTAAAAACTTGCAAAATCCCACTGTCGGGATTTGGTGTTCGGGATTCCAGGCTTGGGCAATAGTGGGTCAGGGAAGTAGACCCGATAAAACACCAGACTAAAAAGAAATGGCAGATAAATGTTGCATGTTCCATAGAAACATAGACTTTGATGGCAAATAAGGACCGCTTGGCCCACCTAGTCTGCCCATTTCCCTACCTACAGGATAAGCTGCAGATGCTATTTAACCAACAGCCTATTTCTTCCTACCCCCCGAAAAAAATTGCCTTATGTCTGTCCCATGCATTCTTGAATTCTCACACAGTTTTAGACCCACAACATCCTCAGGAAGGCTGTTCCATGCATCCACCACCTTCTCTGTGAAAAAAATACTTCCTCACATTGCCCCTGAGTTGTCCCCCCTCTATCTTCAAATTGTGTCCCCTTGTTCTTGCACATGTCTTTTTCTGAAAGATGTTACCCTCTTGGACTTTGTTGATTCCACTGAGGCACTTAAACATTTCTATCATGTCCTCCCCCTCTCCTTTCCTCAGGGGTATACATATTAAGCTCCATTAGTCTCTCCTCGCATGGCTTCTCTTGCAGACTCTGCACCATTTTAGTTGCCCTCCTCTGAACTGCCTCCATCCTGTCTGTGTCCTTGCAGAGATGGGGTCTCCAGAACTGGACACAGTACTCCAGATGGGGTCTCACCAACTGTCTGTACAGGGGGGTAACAACTTCCTGTTTTCATACTGGTGATGCCTCTCCCTATACATCCCAGTATCCCCCCAGCCTTCCCTACCGCCTTTTCACATTGCTTGCCAACCTTAAGGTCATCTGATATGATTACCCCCAGGTCCCTTTCCATTTTCGTTGTTGTTACTACCGCTCCCCCCCCATTGTGTAATTGTGCCCTGGAAGTTCCTCTTTTACATTACTTCACTGCAGAAGCACCTGGCTGTTTATTTATTAATTGATTGATTTACTTACTTACTATATGTTTTTGCCTCTCAGTGAAACAGATTTTCCTTCAGTCAATCTACAGACTTTGTGTTCCCACACCACAAATGGCCTGGCCACAGACCTACCTCACCCTATGTATCCCATCCTTGACTTTCCCCTCCAGGTGGGACCAGCTAGCTGGGACTGAGACACCCAGACCACTTCAGAATGGGGAAGGGGCAGGGAACCAAGAGCAAAGTGGCATCACCAGCTGAATCTCTTCCTCTTTCTTCACCAGATATGTTCTTCCCCTATCAACCCGCCCAATTGGGGTGGGGTCAGAAGCAGGCTGGAACCAGTCCACCCATCAGGTACTCCAAAATACACAGCACTGGTACAGGATTTGGCATGCAGTACATCTGCATACTACATCTGATGCCCTGTATCATGCTTCTATAAGGTTTCCTCCCCTGTATGGGACATGGGGCAGTTGTCACTTTTCAAAGCTTCTGGTAAATCATTTGGATGGGGCTAGAATTCCCCCCCCACACACACACACACACACACACATTTTCTGGAATTCCACACCCACTATAGGGGAGCTTATTTAGGGAAAATATCATTTTTGTAAATAGAAATAATAGGAAACTACCTTTAAATGGTTAGTTTGAAAACAATGATGCATCACTGAACCAACTGCTCTTAAGATCAAAAGTGACAAGTGAAATCCATGAAGTCCTGGCACCTTAATTATGGGGTTAACAGAAGTTTTGGTTTTGTACCGATGGGAGTCACCTACCATCCCTCAGGCAGGAGGCATTTCAGCTAGGCTTTTCCCTTTGCTTCTGCTGCCTGAAGTGCAGCTGCCTTGGTTTGAATCATCAAACTTAATCATGCATGGTCAGCAGTGCTGCACATGAGTTGGCTATCTGGAACAGCTGGTTTGTATTAATTAACTTTTTTTAGTAATTAGTAGGTCTCAACAGACACAGTCTGCTTGCTGCCTCCCCAAGGAGCCAACAGAGGCCCTTTTAAAGCAATAAGGGGGATATTTCCACTATAGAAAGGCAGAACCAGTTCTAGAAAAAAGATACTCCAGGACCTGGCTGGTTCTAAAATTTAGAAGCAAAAGAACATCCTCCCTAAAGAGGGGCCTCTATCACCATGAGAAGAAAACTCCCTATTGTTAGCAGGGCCTAATTACACAACATTCCCTAGAAATTAATTCCATGCCATTATGTTCTTTCATTATGAAGAATATCTGCATAATCCTTGGATATTTATCCCTTATAGTTCATTTTCAGCGAAGGCAGAGGCTGAAGTGAAAGCCATAGTTGTCCTGTATGAGAATCACTATCTGCTTTGAACTGTAAGTGTACCTCTGAATGATCATGCACTCAATCACCATTTGATCCACAGGTATTTTGCTGCATGAAGATAAAAGAAATTAGAAATCACTTATCTGATTTCAGCTAATCAGTGCACAGAGCCACCGTACAGTACCCCTTATCCTGCATACAGTGATTTCTTGTGCAGGGATGTTAGGAGCGTTACATTTCACATCACAGCTATGGCAACGGTGACTTCATTTAACTTTGGAAATACACTATAAATCACTCTAGCTAACATGAGTGATTTACTGTATATTAAGTTAATAGGACCTCATGAGGTATCTCTTATGGCATAAATTACTTATATGAACAGCTCAGCTTTGTTTTGCAGACTTCTCACCCAAACCTTACTCTCAGAGTCTGGAGGGCCAAGTAAGATATGTAACCTTAGAAACAGAGGAATATAGATAATGATGACAGAAAAAGACCAATAGTCCATGCAGTCTGCCTGAGTTCCCTATTTAGCCCTGACTTATTGTCCTTCCAGGGTCCTAGCCCTCCCCATCCTTCCCCCCATTCTACTGCCAGTTTCTGTCATCTGAGCCCACACTGTACCCTTCATTATGTTACAGCTATACTTCAAACCACCACTGGTTTTAGCACCCACCACTTTAACTGGAAACTGTTCCACGGCTCCACAAATAACACTTCTTAAAACATGAAAGATACCCCACAGTGTCCCATGAAAATGGCAAATTTACTAATTTGTGCATTATTGACATGGCATATTTATTCATCTCTGCTAATGAAGCAGATGGAGGGAGACACAAAAGGCAGGATTTTTGAAGGGTGGCACAAGGCTTGCATTTAGCCCTGCATCACTACACTTAGGTTCTGGCCGTGTGCCAAACCCTTCGCCCCAACTGCACCAGATTTTCCAGTCTTGGGTGTAGTTGCAATGGTTTCCACGAGTTATGGCAGGTTGAGCCAAATATCTGGTGCAAGCTCCATAACAAGGGATGCCAGAAATTGCTGCATGGTAGACCAGAGAAAGGTAATCTACCTTGTGGCACTAGCTGCATGGGATAGAAAATCCTATTAGATTGCTGCAAGGCCCCTGGCACCATATTGTCGGAGCATCCAGGGCTTGTGGCGATCTACTACATTTGTAAATCCTGCCCAGAATTCTCCCAATCTTTAATTACGATGTTTCCATGGCTGAAGTTTTCAAAAGGAACAAATGTACAAGAAAATGCTTGTTCCTCTTTGCACTTGTGCCCAGCCAATTGCACCCAAAGCTGGGCACAGTAGTTTCAAAGGGTACCAAGGTTTTGTGACAGTTTCCCCCGTGTTTAGCAGCAGTTTGTGTCAAAAAATGACACATGCATCATTTTTTGATACACATTCCATGTTCTCGGATGCTACTGCATTTGAACTTTGACCACTGATAAATCATCTAATAGTTGATCTAATATTGGGGGTGGACTCACAAATTTCAAAATACAGGGAGAGGGGCAGGTCCTGGAATAAGACCAGCTCCACTATAATTAATCTCTTTTTTCTTCATACAAAATATGTTATGAACAGCAACATTATATAGTTTCCTTACAAAAATACAGGATAAAATAAGTACGACAGGAATTACAGAAACTAAGTAACAAAAATATTAATTCAACTAATCAAGTAAAGATAAGAAGATCAGAAGTACCAAGACTAGAAGTGGGAAGACTGAGATAGTGGAAAAACCAAGGTCTCATCTGTCTGTTTTGGTGACTGTCTTGGGACATTAATGATCCCATGACAGTTTTCAAAAATAGTAAGGGAATCTCCTCAGTGTCCTGGCCACCCACTCCCCTTCATTAATCCAGCAACAGATTAACCTAATTTAATATAATTCAATAGCCCTGGACAAGGCTGAAAACAAAAAAAAATATCTCCTATCACTCCATTCCCAGTCAACAAAAACCCAGGGATGCTGATAAAGTATATACCTGCAGTAGGTAAACCTGGCTAAAGGAATATGAATCAAACATGGAAGTCTCCCATCAACCTCCCTTTTGTGTAGACCCACCACACATAGAAACATAGAAGTTGATGGAAAATAAGGACCACAAGGCCCATCCAGTCTGCCCATTTCTTTTTCTACCTCATGAATGTGCCATTGGCCTTTGCTCTGTCAATGGCCTATCTATTCATACCCATCTGTATTGCTCCCTTATGCCTATCCCATGCCTGTTTGAAGCCCTGCACTGTATTCATATCCACCACTTCCTGAGGTAGGCCATTCCATGCATCCACCACCCTTTCTGTGAAAAAGAACTTCCTCACATTACCCCTTAATTGGCCTCCCTCTAATCTCATGCTGTGTCCTCTTGTCCTGCTGTTTTTTGTGTATTGAAACATGTTAGACTCTTTCACCTTGTTAATGCCCTTAAGGTGTTTGAATGTTTCGATCATATCACCTCTCTCCCTCCTTTGCTCTAGGGTATACATATTGAGCTCTAGGCTATACACACTATGCCAAAGATGCCACTGGAGAAGGTGAGACAATATATGGTAATCAAAAATATCCAAGCTCATTCCTGAGCCACATCAGGAGGTTCTAATGCAGCAGGTGGGTGGAACCCACTCCTTTGAAGTCTGAAAAAATAAAATTACTGAAAAACAGTCCTCATGAAAAAGTATGTTACTGGATGAATCATTTAATTCATGGGGTGGAAGGGAGGGTTTCTACAGTTTTTCTGTATTTTACATGTAAAGCACATAGTCATCTAGGGGTTAACAATTGAAGGGCGTCTTAGGAAATGAGTGTTGCTTCTTGTATCCTTAGGACCACAGAATGGCTCAACTTTGGTTCACAGTCCTCTGGTCATAAGAGCATGCAAGGCGACACTCTTGAGGCACTTGAACCAGATGCATAAATTTATAACAATATGGGATGAAATCTATTTAAGGGAGGATAATCATAGCTCACTCCTCAAAAAAATATAAAGCATTCTCTCAAGAACTCAAACTTATGCAAGCAGATCTAGCAAGGGTGGAATCAAAATATATTTTAATAACATTCAAAGGGGTCTTATGGAAGTACTCTTATTTAGAGACAAATGTAACAAATTAACGGGGACCCAAGCTCACATTATGTTTACAAGATCTCGCTCTTAATATTACTTCCTAGGAGACAAGCTTGACAAGCTCCTTGCATTTCAATTAAAAAAAAGAACATGCAAATAATACTATAAATTAAATTATGAATGAGGAAGGTATTTTATTAATTATTTATTTACTTGAATTTTGGTGACCAAGTAGACCACTGAGATGATGTGTCCCTTCTTCTGGGGTGACCTGAAGTTAGTTACATACATTAAATAAAAGAGAAAATGTACATAGTTGTTTATATGCATTCATACAGTTTTCATACAGACAAAGGATTTAGTTACAGGCAAATAAAATTAAGTAGCGAACATTCAATAGTCATTATAATGGCAGAATACTTATGTGATACTGTGTATACAAGATATTTACAGACAATAGTCTTGATTGGGTAAGGACAACAGTCCTATAGGATAAACTGACCCAAAACAAAGTCTCAGCACTTTCAGAGACTTTTATCAGAAATTATACTTTCCAGAAAAGCTAGGGGATCAGAAAGAAATTCAAGAATTTCTGTCCCCTCCTCCCAAATGTGTCATATCTTGATCTAGAGGGGCAAACTATGCTCAATAGGGTATAATATTATAAGAAGTATTTTATATTATCAGACTTTTCCTTACTGGTAAATCCCCAAGTCATTACTCCTAATGGATTTACTATGGAATTGTAAAATACTTTTTCAGAAAAACTAGCCCCTTATCTAACTAATCTCTGTAATAATTTTTTTCTTAAAAAAAAACAAATCCCTTCTTATTTCAATGAAGCCTTCATTACTCTGATTCTTAAAACCAAAAAGCCTCCAAAACAATGCGGCTCTTAGAGTCCAATCACCTCACATCACATAGATTATAAACTATTTACAAAAATGTTTGCTACATGTCTAGAAAAAGTAATTGCTAAGATTATTCAGTCAGCTCAAATAGGCTTCGTTGGAGGAAGAAGGTTGGCATACAACATCAAAAGGGTACTAAATGTCATTGATCAAGCTTCTAGTCCCAATGTTGCTATCCGAGCTATTGATGCAGAGAAAGCATTTGACAGTGTGTGTTTAAGCTTTTTATCTGAAACTCTGTCAGAGTTCAGATTCCGTAATAAATATGTCCATTGGATTAAACTGATTTATTCACAACCTAGAGCACAAATCCAGGAAAACTCTCCCACATCTGATGTGTTTAGTTTAGCACATGGGACACATCAGAAATGTCCTTTGTCACCTCTGCTTTTTGTAATCTACATGGAGCCTTTAGATCAATGTATAAGAATACATCAAGAAATCAAAGACATTAAATGATCCAGTCCTGTACACCAGCAATGTAGTAATATATTTGCATGACACTATGACATGCTTCCCTCTTCTATATGACTTATTTCCTCAGTTTACACAATTAGTCAGTTACCAAATAAATTGGAATAAAAGAAACTGTTGTCTGTTAACCAAAATATACACCCTATATCAACCTCACAAACCACTAACGATATATTTGGGTCACACTAATGAAGTATAAAATGTCTGGGGGTTAAAATTTCCAACAAGACTGTAGATCTCTTTGACCTAAATTTCAAATCACTAATGATGATCATCACAAATCATTCGTGATGGTTATCACAAACTACTTGGATTGACCATCACAAATGATTTCAATCGATTGGCATCATTACTACTAACCCTCATAGGGAGAGTTAATTTACTTAAAAGGAACATCCTATCCCAGATATTATTTTTGTTTCAGGCTCTTCCAATTAAACTAGACAGTTCTTTTTTCAGAGACTGGGAAACAATATTAACAGATTTCTGTAGAAGGATTCTGCATCAAGAATAAAACTCAAAACCCTAAACAACCCGTGAGAAAAGTGGGACTGGCATTGCCAAATCTATTTGGGTATTACCTCACTGCAAAGACTGAACAGGTACTAGACTGGTTTCAACAACAGGAGAACATCCTATCTTGAACTGCATTTGAAACAAAATATCACTTCCTTCCACAGTATAAAGAATGACCTGTTCACAAATATTCATTCCAATCCAAAATACTCCAAAACACAGTTAAAACATCATCTTTTCTTAAAGTCTCTGTAAACTGTTTCCAGACAGCACATCAATATTTGATACCAATTCAGCAATTTCCAGATTATCTAAGATCCAACACAGTGGTTATATTACTACTTCATGGAAGAATAGGGTCCTAGAAAACTGGACAAGTTAAGAGGTTACAAGTTCTCTACTTTGATTCAAAACTAGCAGCCTTTAATGAACAAAAAGAGGCATATGATTGTCAGGATGGCAGCTAAATTGGATTTTTCAAGTCATTACTACTATCCCCATCAGCAAACAGAAAATCTATAGGTAAAATATAAAACTCAGTGTATGGAAACAATCAGCGACCCTCCCCAAATTACTTGAATCCTGACAAAAGGACCTAGGTCAAAATCTAGATATGGAAACATGTATTTCACTACTACCCTGCCCTTCTGAATTCTTTAAAGATATGAAACTATCAAATGCAGTATAATATACTACATAGAACATATTACATTCCTGCTGAACTACGTAAATTTAATCAAACAATATTGGACAAATGCCCAAGATGCAACAATGGAACAGGTACTCAAAACACATGTTCTTCTCCTGTCTCTCAGTGAAGCAGTTTTTGCAAGAAATCATTAAAACAACAGAAAGGGTCATAGCTATACAATTCCCATTCATTCCTGGAGTTATTATGCTAGGTACAAAGTACGCAGCTAGTCCTCAACTAGCAGAAGACTAAGTAAACATTACTGCATGACAGGGTGTGCTGATAATGTGGATTAACACACGCCTCGGGGACATGGTGATGATCAACAGCTTCTTGATGACAGAAAGTCCACTGTCAGTGACTCAAGCTGTACTCTGAATCCTCCTCAAAAAAGTACCAGATGACCAAAGAGAATGCTGAATAGCTTGCCTGCAGGGGACAGAGGAAAAGAAAACACACACCAGCCTAGCAGCATTGCCTTTGATGGTAAAGGTACTGCTGATAAAGGGAACAATTATGGCAGGAAAATATGGCATGGGAACTGGGGATAGATGAAAAGATTACTGAACTGGCTAGAACAGGAAAGCATATAAGTGAAAAAGAGGTGCAAATGAAAAGGGAGGCACAGCTGAACTAACAGGTCACATGGGAGAAAGAACTAACCCTATCACTGTCATATGAATGGGGGAGGTGTAAAGAGGCCTATGGTTTTTACCAGCAGAGGAAAAAAATTGTGATGCCTTCTATATTTGTGCATCCTCTGCCATGTCTCCATGGAAGAGGAGGTAGACCATCAATCTGGATACTGGCCAGATGTAGTTCTACCACAATTCCCTAAGCAGAAGAGGTTGTGGAGTGGAGGCTGGCTGAAACGAGGATGGGTGGGGAGCTGGTATTTAGTGGCCATGATTTAAGGAGGGTTTGCTCATGTGTCTACCTCCCTTCAGAGATTGTCTCAGAGTGAAGAGAATTAATTGACTTTGAGGAGTGTGGTCGGAGCAATGTCTGAGGCTAGTGTTTCCATGGGACCGACCACTGAGGGGGTAGCTACCCCTTCATTGATACCATTGTCAACTTTTGAGTCTGCTGTCAAACTCCATGCCCCATGCCCTCTATCAATCTTGTGGTCCTTAGCCCAAAAGAAAGAACCAAGTGGTTCCTCCAATGCTCCCAGTAATTAGCAGACCTAAGTGAATGTAGTCACACTCCACCAGAGCAAAAAGACCCTGATATTCCTGGGCAATTCTTTAAAGAATTTTGCAACATATTCTTTCGAGTTGTAAACCCACATTTTATGATTGCTTTGCCTTTTACAAAATGTGTTGATATTGCTGGTTGCTTTATCTTCTTCGTTTCTTAGAACTAAAATGCATGCTAATGGTGTAGATATAAAAAAAACTTATTTTGTTTCAAATCCTTAAGCTACTCTTACTGAATGCTTCCTGCATATTAGGACCCCCCCAACAGTGCAGTCACTCAAAATGCAACAGTCTCCAGTTCTCACCTCCTACTGCATCCTGTGTGCCTGGACTATGCTGGAAGTGCTCCCAGCAGGGCTGTGGAATGTTGACATTCCTACAGAAAAGAATTCTATCAAATTTCAGAACATCTGGAAGAAGTCCATGGGCTCAATTTATTTGTAGATCGGCGCAAGCTGTGACAAACAGCAGCTTGTGCTGAAGCCCGGTGCACCAGGGACCCTGTACCTGATTCTGGTACAGGAGGGGTCCTGGCGCCTATGTCCCCACACTTGCAGCAACCCCTCCCATGCGGCACACATGGCACACAAAAGGGTTTGCTGCAGGCACCTTGCAGCAAAGGCAAGCATTGCCACCTCCCCAATCCCCAGTGTGTCCATATAATTAAAACATAAAAGAACCCCTCGGTGGTGTTATAGTGGTCCCCCCACCCCGATCCCTGATGTGCTCCTATAATTAAAATATGAAAGAACCCTTTATTGGTAGTATAGCGGTACCCCCACCCCAATCCCAGATGTGCCCCTATAATTAATATAGGAAAAAAAACCTTGCTGGTGTTATAGCAGTCCCCCTCCCCAATCCTTGATGTGCCCCTATAATTAACATATTTAACAACCCCTCAGTGGTAGTATAGCAGTCCCCTTCCCTGATCCCAGATGTCCCCATTATTATAACATAAGTAACAGCCCTGCATATTGGTGATCCAGTGGCCCCACATCCCTCTACCACAACAGGTAGTACCCACCACCCCACTCCCCCCCCATCTTGAGAGAGAGCCAGGGACTGGCACAGGCCTCCTCACACCTCCACAGCTGTTCACCAACTGAACTGTCATTGAGTGGACTGTAAAGTGCATGCGCTAGAATGAGTGCATACACTTTACAATCTGCTCAGTGACAGTTCAGTTTGGGACTGGCTGCAGAGGAGTGAGGAGGGCTGTGCAGTCCCTGGCTCTGTCTCAGGATGGGGGCGGTGTGGTGGCACTACTTGCTGGGGTGGGGGCCACTAAACCACCAATGTGAAGGGAGTGTTACTTATGTTATAATAATGGGGACATTGGGATCGGGAGGTGGGGGGCCACTATACTACCACTGAGGGGTTCTTCCATATTTTAATTATAGGTGCACATTGGGGATCAGAGCGGGGGGGGGACAACTATACTACCATGAAGGGGTTCTTTCATATTTTAATTATAGAGGAATATCGGGGATCAGGGAGAGGGGACCGTGACACATTTCTGCACATAGGCAACTCTCCCAGAGGAGCATTTTCTATGTACCCTTAGACCAGCCCTGGCTGATCTAAGGGTACTTAGAATTTCTCCCTCAGGGAGAGATCTGTGAATCCCACATTCAGGGAGGAGATGTGGTAGCTTACAGCTGCCACATGCCCCCTAGCATCATGTCACAGCCCATTCTTGGGTGTACAGGTGGCACAAGCTCTGTTTAGGGCATGCAGCCTACGATTGATGCAGACTGCCTTTGTGAATAGGTCAGGGGAGCTGTGTGTGATGTAAGGTGCCACTTGCACCAGTTATGTTTGGTGCAGGCACCTTACATCAAACACAGGGCTTTGAAAATTGAGGCCCATTACTCTAAATTCCATTGGTAGCAGAATTCCAACACTTTGCCAGCAGAAAGGCTTTTGAGGATTAATAAACTGCAGTTTACATAAACTGCAAATTCTTTTTCCATAATCTGTGAAAAAATATTCTGCAGTTTACATGATATGCAGAAAATTATTCTGTAGTTTAACACAGAATTCTTTTCAGACTTATGCAGAATTTTGAAAAAATTACAAAAAGCATTTTGGAAGCTGAGTTGCCATTCCCCACTGATTCCAATGGCAACATTTGACATTCCACAAAGTCCTAGTTTCCAACTCCAGGAAAGATGCAGTGGCAGTTAATAAAGAATCATAAAAAAATGTTTTTGTGTGATAACACAAATATGGTGGGCAGTCTGTTTTTTTGCTTTTAAAAGGGAAAAAAATCAGAATCAAACTACCACCTATATCAATAATTTCTATAGAATGTGACCAGTCATAAACTGTGCTTTTTGAACTAGGAATACTTTGAGGCTAAGGGGTTGACAGTGTCCCTTTAAAAGCTGATGCCTAAGACAGGTTTCTCCCTCCTGGTCAGGACAGAAGAAAAGAAAAGAAAAGAAAAGAGAGGGAATGAGAGAAACACAGAGGGGAAAATGCCATCTGACCCATTCCAGGTATGGTTCAGCATAGTTAACCAAAGTGAATTAGTCTGACCGTATTGTCCAGTGACTCAGAGTGAGAGTATAAGTCCTTTTAAACAGTGATAAAGCAAGCCAAGATAGCTGGTAGGTGTATGAGGTGATCCAGTGGTGACTCATGGGAAGACAAATTGACTGGGATCCCACCTAGAGGACTGAAGTGCCTTTGTTTAATGAGTTTCTCCTTCTAGTGTTTGAAACATGTTCACTTGAATTAAAGTACTTAAAGAGCTGCTGATGCCTCAAAGAAAACTTTGAAAAACTTAATATTTAGGTACAGTACAGCTTGCATCCCATGCATATTCTGTAGATTTCTCTTCCACTTTATTTATTACTGAGGCAATTTGCATGAATACATGATCTTTTTACCTCAGAGTTCATCTGCCTCTATAGTTTATCCATGCTTCAAGTCATAATCCTCTGTTGTGACATCATGATCTGTTGCCATGGGAGTAACTGTGATGTCACAAGCAGTGCATTATGACCTCAGGTAGGGAAAAAGTAACCAGACTAGATGAACTATTCAGGAGAAAATATTCTGTTTTCATGCAAATTACATCAGTAATAAATAATGGGGAGGAGGAATACAGAACTAATGTGAAATATGAGCCCAACTGTACCTAAATATTGTTATGTTAAAGTTCTCCTGAAGGTGTCAGCTGCTCTTTAAGTAAAGCATTTCTAAGCATTTTGTTTGTGAAGCTTCTTTTTTAGTGCAGTCCTGTAGCTTTTCTTTTTTGCATGTGTAGGGGGCTAGCCACCCTCTTTATGGACTAACACAGTTCATTTTTGTGCACTGACTCATTTTGTTTGTAGAAAAAAAATCCAAGACTGCCTAAATTTTTGATTAAGAGAATAGCAGGTGGGGTGCACATTTAGGAATCATAAAGTGGAGTATGACTCCTCAGAGTGAAAACATAGAGCTTCTCTTCTGGGGAGGGGAACAAGTGAGTTTTGTGCATTAGCATGCCCAGTCCAATAATAGCCCTGTTAGCCAAAACAAACACTGACCACTACAGCACCCATGGCCTGCAGCAGTAAGTTTCTCCATCCTTGCAAAGTCCTCTGCTTTGAACCCGATGAAAGATTTCTGCTAGGGAGATACCAGATCCAGGAGTCCTGTCTGCAACAATAAAACCATAATTTCATTCCCAACGTCTAGATTTATTTCAAGCTTAGGAGAGCAGTTATTGTTTGCAATTTTTGGGTGTTGTGTCCAGAGGTCAGGACCAGCAATATGTCAACATTTACTAGTACTGACCAGTGTATGTTTCAAGGCCCATCAGCACAAGAGATCAGTCACTGTTTTATTGCCTTCAGTTTTTCTTTTTCTTTTTTGTTTGTTTGTTTGTTCCTAACTGCCTTTGTTTCTTCAAAGCAAGGCTGGTTTTATAAAGCTGTTTCAGGCAAGGTTGCCTGCAGCCATATGCAAGTACATCACTCCTCCTCCTCCTCCTCCTGCTTACCCTAAATTTTTATAGTTGGAGCATCTTGTGGACAATACTTAGTGGTGGTGCCACCACAGGAAATATATTTTCAAAAGTTTGCTTATCATTTGTAAATGTCTGGGGGCAGCCCTGGTTGCAGGTGATCCAGGTTAAGTAGGTGCAGCTGAAAAGAGAGGAGCTCAGCTGTTCTGGTGCCAGGCAATGAGAGGATAACTACCCTTAGCATCTCTTCAGGATTGGTGACTTTCTCTGTCTGCTTCAGCAGCATCAGTTCTTTTATTATTCTAGTATTTTATAGAGGACTGGAAATGGTTACTTAGTGGCAGCTTTTTGTAATGTCTCCACTTTCAGAAATAATTTTCTTACCCCAAATTATCCATATCCAAATTCACAGGAATAAAACTATATGAAAACATTTGCTGGGTGTTTTTTATGAACAACATTATAAACTGTTCTCTTAATAGACTCAGTAATTTGGAGTTTTGAGGATGTCACTATTTGTGTACAGAACTTTGAGTACCACTCTGATAGGTCAACAGCCTGTTCCCTGCATTTTTATCACAAACCGAGACACAGGGAAAACTTCACATTACTGATTCCATGAAGGGGACTGATTAAAATGTTGTCTATAACATTATCCATAAAAAGAGAACACTACAAAACATAGTTTTTCACAATAACATTTATTCAGATCAGGGTCAAACTGGGGTGCAGGAGTTTAAAACTGGGGACTCAGCTGGGAAATGAGTGAGAGCTGCCCAAAACACTGTGCTCATTCTCTTTTCACTTCAGTTTGGCACTCAGCCTCTGTTTTTGCATTTTATATTATTTTGATATGGCTAGAAAACCCCCATTTAAATTGAGAATAGTTGATAAATGTAAGTATTTTCAGCGTTTGGAAGGTAGGGGACACCTGGAAATTTCCAGATATACATGTGGGCCAGTCTGCATTGATTTAGATGCAGACAGTTTAATATGATCATTTGAAGGTATGAATTTCATTTCTATAAATAGGAACACTGCAAGCAGCTGCCAATTTGTTGAAATTCACTGACACTTTAAATTAACTCTTAAAGCTATCTGAGCAGTATAATAGCAGTTCACACAAATTATTGCACAAAGCCTGTGTGCTCCAGCTGACATGTGTAAGGCACAAAAGGAGGTACACTGGGAACCTTGTGGTAAAAATCTAGGCTATGCATAGAGGTTTCCAATATATTTCTTGGTAGCATGTTAAATATACTTACCATCTCATGCACCCTCATTAGAGTGACATGTTTCAATGTGATGTCAGCAGTGGGCTGCACTGTCACTGCTTTTCTAGGCCACCTAAACATAGAAACATAGACTATGATGGCAGATAAGGACCGCTTGGCCCACCTAGTCTGCCCATTTCCCTACCTACAGGATAAGCCGCAGGTCCTAGTTAACCAACAGCCTATTTCTTCCTACCCACCACAAGTCTTGCCTTATGTCTGTCCCATGTATTCTTGGATTCTCCCACAGTTTTAGACTCCACAACCTCCTCAGGAAGGCTGTTCCATGCATCCACTACCCTCTCTGTGAAAAAATACTTCCTCACATTGTCCCTGAACTGCCCCCTCTATCTTTAAATTGTGTCCCCGTGTTCTTGCATGTCTCTTTTTCTGAAAGATGCTACCCTCTTGGACTTTGTTGATTCCACTGAGGTACTTGAACGTTTCTATCATGTCCCCCCTCTCCCTCCTTTCCTCAAGTGTATACATATTAAGCTATTTTAGTCCTCTCCTCGTATGACTTCTCTTGCAGACCCTGTACCATTCTAGCTGCCCTCCTCTGGACTCCCTCTATCCTGTCTATGTCCTTGCAGAGATGGGGTCTCCAGAACTGGACACAGCACTCCAGATGGGGTCTCACCAACGGTCTGTACAGAGGGATAACAAATCCTGTTTTCTGCTGGTGATGCCTCTCCCTATGCATCCCAGTATACCCCCAGCTCTCCCTACTGCATTCTCACATTGCTTGCTAACCTTAAGGTCATCTGATATGATTACCCTCAGGTCCCTTTCCTTTTTTGTTTTTGCTACTACCTCACCCACATTATGTAATCTTCCCCTGGGTTTTTGTTTCCCAGGTGCATTATTTTGCACTTTTGCATTGAATCCTAGCTGCCATACTTCTGACCATTCCTCCAACCTTGCCAAGTCCCTTATCATCCTTTCCACACCTCCTTGTGTATCAACCCTGTTGCAGATCTTTGTGTCATCTGCAAAGAGGCATACTTTTCCTTCCAGTCCCTCTGCAATGTCACTTATAAAGACATTAAAAAGTACTGGACCCAGTACTGAACCCTGCAGTACCCCCACTAGTAACCCCTCTTTCTTCAGAGTGGACTCCATTTACAATTACCTTCTATGTCCTGTTGTCCAGCCAATGTTTTACCCAGGCTACCACCCTGGGACCCACTCCCAGGCTGGTTAATATGACTATTAATCTTTTGTGTGGGACTGTGTCAAAATGACTTGCTAAAGTCTAGGTAGGCCATGTCCACAGCCCCTCCCTGGTCTACTACTTTGGTCACCCAGTCAAAGAAATCAATTAGATTCATCTGACATGACCTTCCTGCTGTGAACCCATGCTGCCTTGGGTTCTGTGCTCTGCTGACCTCTAGGTACTCAACAATTCTTTCCTTCAGAAGTGATTCCATCACTTTCCCTACCACAGAGGTCAAACTGACAGGTCTATAGTTTCCTGCCTCTGTCTTGGTCCCACTTTTGTGAAGGGGAATCACATCTGCCTTCCTCCAGTCCTTGGGTACCACACCATCCTCCCATGATTTGTTAAAAAGGCTAGTCAGTGGTTTCACTAGTTCTCCCCTTAATTCTTTTAGAATTCTGGGGTGAATTCCATCAGGCCCCATTGCTTTGTCCACCTTCAGTTTAAGGAGTTCTTTCAGAACCTTTTCATCTATTAAAGGACTGGGATCGACCCCCCTATCCAGAGTGCTTCTGTTAACTGGACTAGGCACCTTCCCCTCCTCTTTTGTGAATACTGAGCAGAAACCTGGGGTATGATGCATACACACACACACACACCCTCCAGTGGTGTCCAGACATATCACAAGTACTATATCAACTAACCTGCTGCCTGAGATGTCAAAACAGTGCTTGTAAGGATCAGATGGCTTGTATGTGAGTGGAGGGTATGTGCTTGCAGTCATCACTTGGGTGGGGATTAATGGAATCTGGAAGGAGGTAGGCACCACTGAACCTCAGAAATTGGGTTACCAGACAAGAAGAGATTGACCACTGGACACCAGGACCTTCTACAATCAGGGTCAGGTGCGGTATTGTAGGTTGCACCACAAGACTACAAGGACTTCTATAACATGGACGAGGTGAGGGAGATGACACTCCAAACACCAGTGATACGATAAATAGGGGATGGAGAAGGGGTTTCCCCATGTTTGGGCAGTGTTAAAACATGGTTTTGGAAGTATTAACTTGCACTGCACAAACAAGCTATTCATACTTTCAAAAAGCTTACAGTATGCAAGTGTACAATCTATGCATGCCATGGCACCTCACTGTCACGGAGTGCATTAGTGCTCGTGCACTACCAACTTTGTACTTCATTTACTGTGCTTTGAAAATTGCGGGGGTCCCTAGTATCCTGGCCAAATGTTCCCCCAGTCATTAATTAACCAAAAGATTACTCTGATCTGTATCAGTTAGACTGCATCTGTATCACTCTCCCCCAGGGCAAGGCTGATACTGGAAGTATTTCTTAGCCTTCCTTTACCAGTCAACAAACAATAAAAAAAAATACCAGTAATATCTGCCCAGCACCAGCTGAAAACAACCGTGGGCAACTGCATTAATTACTTATTATTGAGAAGAGAGAAGGGTTATGATGGGATTATGATGGCCAAGACAATGGGTTTATCACTTAGTGTTTTTGAATACTACCCAGAGCTCTTTCCCTTCTATCTGGAAAATCACTAGAAAGGGCCAGAGGAAAACTTGGTTTCATCCTGTCTCCTGGACAAGATGTCCAAAAGTGCAGTATCCTTCTTCCAGTACTGTCAACTTTTGAATTCATGTCCTGATGTGTCCTGATGTGGGACCTTTCTGGAAACCTTGGCCCTCTGTTCCAGGAACAATGTGCCATCAATTGAGCCATCTGGCTAACATTGAGATATATTATTTGAAATGCAGTTTCTAAGCTCCCACACTACTTTCATCCATCCAGATTCTCTTTATATTCTTTGAGACTCAGAACCCCTCAATTATACTGTTCATGTATTTAGGCTCTCCCAGCTGGGAACTGGCAACATACTTAAAGACTAGTACATAGACAGTTCTAACATTTACAGTCTAAACAAGCCTCCCCATAGGAAAAAAAACTGTTTTCATGGCTTGAAATGCAAGGAAGTGTAAACATCACCTAATCAGCATACAATTAATATGCAAATGCATGCATATGGCTAGGTTACAAAGATATTTGAAAACATGAACATTTTTGGGTTCTAATTAGAAGAACAAGGAAAGGCTTGCCCATCCCAATGCCCAGATGACCCTCATCCTCCAACTCTCCAAAGAGTACAAGCTTAGTGAGCTACCGATACCTGTGTAAATTGTGTATAACATATACAGTAATGCATATGGAGTGGTGTGTATAATGATAATTTTATACAAACTTGAGATGTGTGCTGCTACATATGCTCCAGGGATGAAGCTCAAGGGGTTTATTCAGGTATAACACACAGTGAGGGTGTGCATAAAATGCTAGTTACCTCACAAGCCCATGTCTTATTTTAGATCATTACTGGCCATCCGTTTTTTCCCCTCACTGCTTCTGTCTTTGTCTATTGTCTCAGTCCCCCCAAAGACCACTTGTGAGATCAACTTGTTTTAAATGTTGGAAAATACCACACATGTAATACTGAAATATAGTTAAAAATAATAAGTTGAGAGCAGTTTCTGTGTTTCTGTTGCCATGATGTTCAGTAAAAGAAAACAAATGCTCAAAACTATCTCAAGACAGCTGACTATATTGTATGTGCCCAAAATTCTCATTATAATCAGCTGGTTATAACGTGATTTAATAACTGGCCTGGCCCATTGAAGATACAGATGGCCATTTACTATGTAATATTTAAACATGACTCCACTTGTGTTTCTTGTATCTTTCTATAGTTCACTTCTACACATTTTATTTTATTACAGAGAACAGTATCATGAAGACATGATCCTCGCTGCTTATGCCTCACTTGAATCCATAATCCTCTGTAACAACACAGCCAGTCCCTATGGGAATGACTGTGGTATGAAAAGCAGAGTATTATGACCTCATATGGGGAGAAAGCAACATAAAGGGATGTTCAGTGCTGGCATGCTGTGTTCTGTGGGCCCCATAAATTGGCAGATCACAGCATGCTGCGGCACAGTGCAATTAATAGAACAAAAAGGTCATTTGTGTTCCTTCTGTTCTGTTCATTGATGTATCACCCATGATGTGATCTGCAACTTTGTCCCGCAGCAAAAAAAAAAAAACAACACACTACTGGCCTTATCTGTACTTTCAAGAAATAAACATTCTGTTTTTATGAACTTGTCCTGGGTGCCAAAGAATAACAGGAGAGGAATGCAGAACTAATGTGAAGTATCACTTGAACTGTGTCTAAAGATTGTGTGTTTCACAAATAACCTAAACTCTGTAAATATGTAAATAAGTTTATATTGCATTGTATTTCATTAATAACATTACAGTTTGCCACTTGTATTTTTACAATCTGCATAATTTTAACATTTGTTTTATTGTAACCTGCCCGAACTTGCATGTTTTACAATTTGCTTATCAATCTTGCTGATGTCTCTGTCCTGTAATGTCTCTATTGAAAATTAGGCTTACACTCTAAATGTGGATATCCCAGTATGCAGAAACTCTAAATAAATACATTTTCAAGTTCTCCTGGAGACATCAGCTGGTCTTTAAATCACCACCTCACATTGGGGGATGGGGAGTGCATATGCCTACGCTTTTCTTACTTTCATGGAAAATACTATACAATATTTGATTCTGAGGCCAGCCCAGTGGTGCTGAGGGCTGAGGTGCTGGACTTACCTCGCCATATGCTGGCACTCCATGTTCGGAATGGACATGGGGTGACGAGGGTTGGCAGGGAGGTGAAGGATTGAGAGTCCCCAGGACTGCTCTCCTTCTCCGGGGGGGGGGGGCCGCAGTGCTCGGCAATTACCTGCCACCTAGCGGAGGCTGGGAGGTGGCACGCCAGCACTGAATCTGTGGGCGAGAGTCTGCAGCAAGTGCTTGGTGAGGATGTGTCTGGGAGCGTGTGCGCTGCCGCTGCTGGTGCCATTGCACGCTGAGACCTTGGGGGAAGGAAAGAGGAAAATTGGGGAGTCCTCTGCGAGGATGATGATGTTCCCCTCTGCAATGGCCCGGGAAGGCACCTCCCCGAACACTAAATCTGGTTCGGAGGGTCGAGTCACTCTCCGCCCCCTGCCACGAAGGGTAAGTCGTGGGGTCTAGGGAAGGGGGCCTCATACCAGGTGCCGGACATGGGGGGGATGTCAGAAGGGATGCAGATGACTCCAGGAGAGATAACTACAATATTTGATTTATTCTGAATCCCCTACCACCATTTTAGGATTAATTTAAGTCACATAACAGACTGTATAACCTGACAACACATGCAAACAATAAATATATCAAAAGGGGTAAGCAAAACTGATTTTTCCCTGTCTCAGCCAGAAATTACTACTGCTGCTTGCAGCATCCCCAGCCACTGACTACAAAAGAGCTGAATCCCCCAGCTTGTTCCTGAATCTGGCTCACCCCACATGATAGAGTGATGTGCTATGGGAGGGTCAGCAGTGCAGAGGACCCAAGGGTCTTTAATAAACAGTTGCCTTATGGGTCCCAGTGCATTTTCCATTGTCAGCAATCCAACCCACAACCTCATATACTGTCTAACAGAAAGCATCAGGACTGCCTGCAGTCCAGTTCTCCATGCACCCCATGTACCAGTTGTCTAATGCGAACAACTGAGACAGGGCATCAGAGCCTGCCATAGCCTCAGGGCAGAATGCATATCCTAGGATGCATTAAGAGTACTCTTGATAACTGTGGAGCATTTTATTATAGTACCCAGTACTGGGTGGTATTGCTGGCAGCAGAAAGTTGTGAGGCCATTGTTTTTTAATAAAATAAAATCCAATTAGCACAACATAAGACCCACTTGGCAGGAGTATGCTGTCTGGTCTGATGTTTGGCTCAGTCCCAGTTGTTGAACTACCAGAACTTGTAAGAACTGACTATGTGCCATTCCTTCCTGAATATGACAAATCCCCAAAACAGGTCACATGACTTAATTTGGGTAAATAAAATAGCCCAGCCAGAAGATACTGTACCCAGCCAAAGACTGTAAGGAATGGAGTACCAATACAGAAAATACAACATCCTTATCCCTTGGACATTTGAATATTATATCAACCATCTTTTTACAGCTGCCCCAGGCCATAATAATGTACAGTGGTTTGTCTTTCCTCCCTTACCATATTCTAGTTCATAACACATTTCATGCTTTGCTTATTTTCTGCTTGGAATATTGTGCACATTTACTACCTATTGCATAATACATATCTTTGCATTTCACAGCATCCTACTGTTACTTGTAAAATATTGCACATACTGAATGAATGATAGTACTGCTGCATATTCTCGCTAACATGTTTACCATTTGTTTAGTTTAACCCACTCTTGCTACCACAGGCTGGGAAATACAGCACATATAATATATTAATACTGTTTGATATGCATAGTTATTTCTTGCAATTTACCTGTTTGTTTGCCTGTGTATGCCAGTCTGCTGATTTTCACCATATCTATGCACGAATGAAATATGATATTTTATCCAATTTACAAATGAATATGTTTAAAGTGACAGTTTACTATGAATATTGTGTGAAATTGCAATGGTGTGATGGTTTTATTATTAGCAACATCACATTTAAGTAACATATTGTACTGTACACTTCTTCAGTTTTTAGGCACCAACAAATGTAGCCCGTATGGCAACAGTGGTCCCACTCCACAAACCAGGGAGGAGGCTGGCAATTACCGTCCAGTAAACCTCACGTCAGTGATAGAGATGGTGATGGAGACACTACTCAAGCAGAGAATGGTAACGAATTTGGAATCCAGTGGGCAGCAAGACCCAAAACAGCATTGATTCATGGCAGCTAGGTATTGCCAAACAAACTTGGTTGACTTCTTCGACTGATTACAAGGATAGTAGATCAGGGAGCAGCAGTAGATGTTGGCTATCTGGACTTTAGCAAAGCCTTTGACTCTGTTCCACACAGAAGGCTAGTAAGGAAGCAGGACCACATGGGGGTGGGCAGGGAGGTGGTTGAGTGGATGAGTACCCGACTGAGAGGAAGAACACAGAGGGTTCAGGTAAACGGGGCATTTTTAGCTGAGATGGAGGTGAACAGCAGGGTACCACAGGGTTTGGTACTGAGTCCCCTACTCTTCAATGTGTTCATGGCAGGCATTGCAAAAAGACTGGAAGGTAAGGTGTGACTATTTGCTGATGACACCAAGATTTGCAACAGAGTGGACTCCCCTGAGGGTGTGAGCAGTATGACTTCAAACCTGAAGAAACTGGAGGAGTGGTAGGAAACATGGCAGCTGAAATTCAACACCAAAAAGTGCAAAGTCATTCACTAGGTAGAAACAATCCCAAAGAGGATTACTAGCTGGGAGGTGAGAAGCTAGCCTCCACCAGCCAGGAGAGAGACCTAAGGGTCATTATATCAGAAGACTTGAAAGTAGGTAAACAGTGCGAAAAGGCAGCTCTAAAGGCAAGTGGCATGCTGAGCTGCATTGGGAGGGGAATCACAAATCACAGGAGGGAGGTGGTGTTACCACTGTACAGGGCACTGGCGCGCCCCCACTTGGAGTACAGCATATAGTACTGGGGACCTCACCTCACAAGGGACATAGACAGAATTGAGATGGTGCAGAGGAGGGCCATGAAAATGATTCAGGGACTGCACCATATGTATACTAGGACATGCTGAGGGAACTCAACATGTACTCCCTGGAACAGAGGAGGGAGAGGGGTGACATGATTGAGACTTTTAAATATGTAGGGGTATAAATAAGGTTCACGTTCAGGAGATTTTTCAATTGAAAGAGAGCGGGAGAACGAGAGCTCATGACATGAGGCTGAAGGGCTGGAGGTTCAGGAGTAATACAAGGAAGTTCTTTACAGAGTGAGTGGTGGACCCATGGAATAGCCTACCCAAGGAGGTAGTGGGGGCCAAAATGGTAAGTGAGTTAAGAACACATGGAATAGACATAAAGGTAGCATACGGAAAGGCAAAGGAGGGGAGGGGAGGGGCAATAGCACCAGGTAGGTTCTTTGGCTGACTAGCTGGACCTTGCTGTCTCCTTCTGCCATCGCTTTCTATGTTCCTATAATGTTTCCGTACATGCCTATCGTGGTCATGCATAATCTTTTCTGCATTTCAGTAAAGTTTAAGGATTCGTTTTAGTATGCACTTCAGTTCCAATGGCATCAAGGATTAGATTCATAGAGACCTACTGTGAGCCCTATCACTGATGTCATTGAAACCAAAGCAGCCGCAGCAGTGGATTTTGAGCAGGGACTCCCAGCTACACTGCTGCCGCCAGCCAGGTGAGTGAGCACTCCTCGTGGGCACTGGCAACAAAGAGATGGAGATGAGTACAGGAAATGGGGACACTGCAACAACCAGGAGCTGCGATAAAGGCACTCAGATAGGGAACTCCTCTGACAGAGGGTCAACAACATGAATAAGTATTTTGCCAGAGTAGCTTCGCTCACCACTTGCAATAGCTCTATCCTCCCCCTCATCAATGTGGATGGTAATTAATGCCTGCAATGGCCAAAATGTCAATGATTATGACTGAGATGGAAGAAAAGGAGGAATGCCCACACAATTACAGCAGTACCTGTCCAGCCAAAAGGGTTCTACAGACATGTAATGACTGACTGGCTCAGTTTCTCAGTTATTAAAATGATTTCTCAGAAGACTGGTAGATTAATACTGGTATGTTAAGAGACTGACCTTTGCTTAGCTGGGAGCAATTTATTAGGCAATAGGATAACTCAGATCTTTGTGTAAATAAATCATTTGTATGTGTGCAGCAGAAGCAGTCTAGTTAGTACTGCACTATTAGAATTATTAAATAATTTCCTTCTACAGCTAAAATTGGACTTGTGTTCTTGGTTTGTGATGTTGTGTGCATCAGTTCATAAAGTATTTTGTAATTGTTACCTTCTTGGTACGCTGGCCACCTTTTTGCCTCGTTTTTAGGCACCGACAAACAAAGCTTGTAAGTGCCTGTTGTGGACATACATACTCTTTTCTGCATTTCAGTCAAATTTAAGGATACATTTTAGTATGTGCTTCAGTTCTGATGATGTCAGTGGTAGGGCTGGTATAGGCCCTCTACAAGCCGTATCACTGATGTCATCAAAACCCAAGAAGCAGCAGCAGTCAGTTTTGAGTAGCAACTGAAATACTGGTGGAGAGCAGACAAAATGAGTGGAAACTCTATTTGGTAGAGGAAATGAGAGAATTAATACAAACTCACAAGAAGGGCAGCATCAGACTAGAAGATACACAGCTGAGGGAGCACAGCAGCAGCACCACTTTAAAATTCTGTTTCTCTAGCTCTTTTCCCCATCACAGACCCACCCTACTTTCTCTCTCTCTCTCTCTCTCTGCCTCTTCCCCTCCCAGTTCCCAGCTTGACATCCTCAAACCCTGTGGCCCCTTTCCTCTCCATGTCTCAATCCTCAAGTTCCTGACATCACCCCTCCCCATCCCAGTCTTCAAACCCTGGTATCTATCACCCTCTTCCTCTTCCTGGTCCTGATTGTACACAATGCTTCAGTTTCACTCGGTAAATCTGTTTTTTGGGGGGGTTGTTAACTTAATTTTGCCTACAGCATACTGATACTGGTAGATGCTCTGCTTTGCCTGCATCAGTCTGTATATACTGCATGAACAAGTTTTTGATTGCATCTACACTGGTTGTGTATTTTACATGTTCTAGCCCTTCCTGTCTGATAGCAGTTTAGGCAGGTGCATCCTAACAGAGGGCAGTGTATCCCCCGTGGTTAGCATTACCATATAGGAACTGTTTTTTCAGCTGAATGAAAGCGTGGCCTAACTGTGGCTTGGCCCTGTCTTCACGTTTTGTTTACCTGTGCACTCAGTGTCTAATTTATATGGGCATAGCCTCAGTGGGACATTTAAAGTTGTTAGTGGTGTGCTGTCTACCACTTGCAACTAATACAAATCTGTATACTAGACACTGAGCTTAGATGGGCATTTGCATACACATATTTTAAAATTACTGGTTATACTGATGTGCACATCTTTTGAAATTTATATGCCATTTCACCTAGATGCTCACAGTATAATATTTTTATATGACCTTTGACCTTTGGATTAATGTTTTTAGCAGTCTAGCAAAATGTTTTGGCCTGTCTTGTTCTCTAACAGATTGGAAATTACAATCATACAATTACAATTCTCTAAGCTTTATCACTTTTTTAGTTGGTCTTTTTTATTGAAACAACAAAACAGTAAGTACAAGAACATTCACATACAATTTGCAAGTAGTACAGTGTGTAGGACAGTATACAGGGTGGTGGTGGGGCTTATCCCTTTCAGAGCAGAGGTGATTCATGTTAGCCATAAGGGGCCTAAGTATAAGTTAAAGTAGCAAGGCACACATACATGTAAAGTTAAACATACTAACAATATTTCAAATAAGTAAAAAAGAGCATACAATCTCAATAAAATACTATATAACTAAACCTTAATCATATTTGTAGTGATTTCAGAATGGAGAGGGACAGTTTCCTCTTAGGAGTGGTGAAGTCCTTACGTGAGGCATCACTCTGCTCGGCTGACGAGGGGTTTCTAGAGATTCCAAGGGTGTCTTTAAAATCTTTGGGGGCCCGTGCATTTTGTATGCAGTCCCAGCCCTTTGGAATTCTCTACCCCATCAGCTTCAGGAGTGTGTGACCGTGGAGGGATTTAAACAGGCGCTTAACTCATCAGCTCTGAGATGCAATTTTGAATTAGGGTTAAGCAATGGAACCCTTGGATTTCAAAATACGCTATTGGAGCCAGTGAGGTAAGATCCCTTCACGGCATCGAGCCTGTTCTGTATGATGGTATCTGTATTCTGAATTGTATGACAGCCTATACTTAATTGTTTTTATTGCACCCTGTTTTACGTCATTTTATCTTATTGTCACGGTGCCTTGATTTCTAGAAAGGCGTGTTATAAATAAAGTATTATTATTACGAGGGGTGAAATAAACATATATGGTCAGTGTGGGTCTCTTGAAGTAAGATTGCTTCTGCAGGTAGCTGCCTAACCTTTATTAGTACCAGGTGTCAGCTATGGGTGGTCAATAACCATATCTAATTGGGGTTAGGAGCTGGTTAGGCCCTACCTTGTACTTTCAAGCAGAAAGGGGAATTGGGGAATGGTCCCATACCAAGTAATGGGTGCTCCAGGGCATCCAAATGGCCTAGTGCACTGAGCCATTCCACCTTGCTCAGGATACCCAGGGATCTCCATCTAAGCGACTCTACATCTATGCTGGCAGCCACGAGCCATTAGAGAGATTGTAAGAATTTGGGTAAGTGTTGTGTAGGGACTCCAAGCAGCAGTAAGGGTGCATTTATTAGTATATGGGAACCCACCACTGTAGGGCATGCCTGTGTAACCTCCCTCCAGTACTCCTAAATGGTAGGGTATTACCAAAGAATGTGAGGCAAGTGGGACCCCAACTGGGCACATCTCCAGCAGCTGTCGACTGGTATTAGTTCCAAGTACTTTAGTACTGCAGGAGTTCTCTGCCATTTTAAGAGTATTTTATTTTGGATGAGCCTCCTCCAGCTCACCCAGCATAATTCATGGGCCCTGTACAGAGCAAGGGACCATGACTCCTCTGATTTCTGGATCTGAAGCCCCTCCTCTCATGCTCTTTTGGAGGGGATGGAGGGTTCAGTTTGGGTAATTTCCCCATCATAGTTATAAGGGCTGTGGATTCCTGAGCTACTTACATTGAAGTCTCTTGGAGTGTGGGGCCCACTGCACTCCTCAGCTGGAGGTACCTCCAGAAGTCATGGTTTGGGATATCATATTGCTTTTGTAGATCTGTAAAGGATTCTATGTATAGACCATCAGAGGTCAGGATGTCTCTCACCTGAAGAATACTTTTCTGTAACCAGGAACACCAGTGCGAGGGCTGTCCCCTGATCTGCATGGTGTCATTTCCCAGAGAGAGACCAACTATGGTGAGATGGGGACCAGGGCTAAGTGTTTGTGCAGATTCCTCCAGGCCACCTGAAACACCCTGATTGTGGGGTTATCCTAGTGGCAAGATAATTTTTGTTGTAGAGCATTGTGGCCACCAGATAAGAACCCCACCCCGCTCTATCTGAAGCCATTGCATGGAGAGAGAGAGTGCTAACTGGAGTGAACCACTGCACCATCTGTGCAGTTGTGTATGCTAGATTGTATTCCCAGAATCAGGGCAAGCTCCAACCACCTCTACTCCAGTGTGTCTGGAGCTTAGTTTAGCTGGACCTAGGGAGTTTGCCCTCCCTGAGGAAATTTCCCACCAGTTTGTCCAACTTTTATTTATTTATTCAGTCTCAGATTACAATACCTTTGAGTGCAAGGCGCTCATTTACAAAAGTTCCACGTCAGTGGGGAGGGGTGAACAAACATACAGAGGCAGTAATATAAAGACTAGGTTTAAAAAACAGTAAAGTACATACTTTATTTATCTAGAATTAATAACTTTAGTAGTAGAGAAGAAAGGAATGGGGGGGGGATAATAAGAGAGAAGAAGAAGATGGGTAAGCAGCCAGAAAGCCTTGTCAGCAGGAGTAGAAAGAGTGGCGGGTGCGGGTAGTATGTTGGTAGGAGGGGAGGTGGTGGGGTGGAAGAGTAGGGGGAGGGTAGGAGGATATAGCAAGGAATGGAAAGGTAAAGCTTTGGGGTGGAAAAGAGGGAAATGGAGTGCGCATAGGTGGTAGTATCATTAGGTGAAGCAGTCGCAGGAACTATTTGTCGTAAGATGCTGATGGAGCCTGTGCTTGAAAGGACCTAATCTTGGTATGGACAGGATTTCATTGGTAAGTGCATTGAACCCGAGTGGGGCTCTGTAAGCAAATGATCGCTGCCCTTGAGATGTCCTGCACCTAGGAATCTTCAGAGGTTGATGGGCTCAGTTCGAGTGTGCTGGGAGCTGGAGTGAAGGATAAGGAGGTTCACAGTTACAGGGGGCAAAAGGCCGAGAAGTGCTTTTTTAGCTAACAGGTATGTTTGGTACTGTATCCTTCCGCTTAGTTGAAGTCACCCAGATTGAGCATATAGATCACATGTGTGGGTAAGGTGTGCAGCACTGGTGAGTCTGCACGCCTTACTTAGTGCAATGGATATTCTACGGAGTGAAGAAGTAGTAGCGGCACCATAGATAACCAAGCCATAGTCGACAGTAGGTAAGACAGAGCTGATAAATGCAGCTTTGAGGGCTTCGAGTGTCAAGCAGCATTTATGTCTGTAGAACAGGCCAATCTTGATGTTGACAGCCCGGGCAACGTTGTCGATGTGCTGAGCATAAGAAAGTGAGCTGTCCAGGGTTACTCCCAGATACTTAAAGTGTAGGATTTGTTCCAGAGGTACTCCCATGCAGTTTCAGATTGTAAGTGGTTGAGATTTGTTCTTGCTACAGGTGCCACTGAACAGAATAACTTTAGCGTTTTTGTAGTTCGGATCAATTTGTGAGTGTTGAACCAGTCCTCAGCTTCTACAAAACTGCTGTAGTTGATGTTCCAGCTGCTGTGGGTCAGAGTTACTAGTAAAGATGATAGCATCATCTGCATACAGTAGCATCTGTTGGTAGCAGAACTGTGCTAGGTTGTTCAGGAAGATGCTGAAAAGTAAAGGCCCTAAAATAGACCCCTGTGGTACACCCGCGTGGACAGGCAGTTTGACCGAGGTAGCATTTGCAATTTTCTCCTGTTGGAATCGACCATCCAGGTAACTCTTGAACCAATCTAACGTGTCAGAGGTGAGACCTATGGAAGCTAATTGCTGATGAAGAGTGTGGTGAACGTGTCAAATGCCTTCGAAAGGTCTATGAAGGCTGGTCCCACTAAAGTACCTTTGCCGAGAGATTGATGGATGTAGCCAGTGAATTCCAATAGTGCCGTTGTGGTGGTATGACCTTTTCAGAATCCATGTTGCTGCGGGCATTGGATTGAGTATTTTTCAAGGTAATCCATTAATTGGTCTGCAACTATGCACTCGAGCGCCTTGGATAATGGCGGGAGTATAGATATGGGCCTATAATTTGCATGTAAGGCGCGGTCTCTACTCTTGTGTATGGGTGTCACTAGAGCAGACTTCCATATTTTTTGGAATTGGGCCAGCTTCAGCGAAAGGTTAAGAATCTTAGTTAAGGGATGTAGTGGCTCATCTAGTATGAGGGCAATGATTTTAAGATCCAGCGAGTCTCCACTGAATCTAGACTTCCCAAGCACTTTGCACAGGTATTTCTTAGCAGTTAACAAAGAGACCTTCCTAAAGTAAAAGGTGGGAGAAATTATTGGCCTCTTCTTAGTACTGTGTGTAGGCGGAGGGGTTGAATCTTCAAAAAAATCAGGGGGGAGGATGCTGCTCAGGTCCGTGAAAGCGTTGTTAAAAGTATTTGCTATGGTAAGTGGGTCCAAAGTAGGGGTACCATCAATGTTTAGCATTGAGGGTGAGATTTTTGATACTTTGCCAGTGACATCTTTAATGTTGTTCCAGAAATTCTTACTGTCCCCCCAGGAATTTGTAAGTGCTTCCCGGTGGAATTTGGCTTTCACGTGGTAGATTGCCCTTGTGCATTCTTTCCTGACTTTTTTATATTCCTGCATGTCTGCCTGTCTGCCCATTTCTCTTGTACAGTACCAGAGGTAATCCCTGTGTTTCATCCTGGAGATAAGCTCAGGGGTTATCCAGGAGTTTGAGGTGCCACGAACTTGCATCTTTTTGTAGGTAGCATGTATGTCACAGGCAACTGAGAAATGCTTAATGAGATGGTCCAAGGCTAGGTTGATATCTTTAGCAGTGTCCAGTAATGGCCAGTCTATATTTCTCAGGTGCCGTTTGTGGGGCTCAAGGTGTCCACATTTCAGCACCCTGCAATATACTGTCTGAGGGGGTGGCTTGTGGAATTTGTTTGTCCAGCTGCAGGTAATGGGGGAGTGATCGCTTAGTGTATCTGGGTGCACCGTCATGTCTGAAATATGGTCCAGTCGGTTAGAGAGGATCCAATCAAGGAGGGTACTTGTTCCCATTCTGTAATTTGTCCTGTCGGGAGAGGGAACAAGCTGCGAGAAAAAAGCACAGAGATAGAGTCCTTGAAAATGCCAATATCAGGGGACAGCCAATTGACGTTGAGATCACAGAAAACTATGATTTCAGAGTGTGGTTTCAGGTTATGGATGTAGTCCATGATGCTGTGAAAGCCAGTCGAGTGTTCTTTGGGAGGGAGGGCCTTATTATGGGCACCGAGGAGAACTTTAACTGCAAGTGCCTGGGTGGAGCATCCAAGGTTGGTCATGGGTAAGGTAAAGCCCTTAAGTGAACTTGATGAACCAGACAGAAGGGGTTGCTATGGGAAGGTGAGCCAGTATGTAACACACCTTTGGCACCATCATTATACGGAAGGCTACACATTTTCCAGCCAGAGACAGACTTAGTAATTTCCACCAATCTGGGCAGTATGCAACAGAGGGGTGATGTTCAGGGAAATAATGCTGATGGAATTATGGACCTTGATACCAAGGTATATAATTCCATCAGCTGCCCACTTCAGGCCTTTGCCCTGAAAGGGCTGCAGAGTACAGGATGCTTTCAGTGGCAACACCTCTGTCTTGGATTGACTGACTTTGAGTCCTGAGATCTTAAGGGAGGCTGCCCCATCCACCTGTAGGATTAGCAGGTCATCTGCATAGACAGGAGTGCTGCGTTTCTTATAACCTCCCTTAATCCCTCTCAGGCTTGAGTGTTGCTGGATGGCTAAGACAGTGCACAACTGATGTTAGAAACAGGAGAGGGGGGATTATGTAGACTGGCCTGATACCTTTCTGTAGCTAGAATGGTTGTAAACATAGGCCATTTGTTAAGAAGGATGCATTACAGAGGTATATAGAAAGTTCACCAATCTGAGGAAGTGTGGACCCACCCCATGTGCTTCATGGTATCCATGAGGTACCCCCACTCCACAGAATCACTTTCTCAAAGTCCACAGTTATGATTACCATTGGAGTGGGGAACAACTGCGCAGCATGAATCACATTAATTAGAGTGCATAGGTGGTCCATGCTATGATATCCTTTTACAAATCCAGCCTGGGCCAGGTGAATCGGTCCCTGCAGCATGCACTCCAGCCTGGGTGCAATATTTTTGCCAGTATCTTAGCGTTGATGTTGATGAGGGAGATTGGACTGTAGTTCCTGGGTGCCATGGGGCCCTTGTCCTTCTTGGGGTGGACAGTGATGACCACTTCTCTAAGGGTCACTGGTAATGTACCAGTGATAAATGCCTCTTGTATCATATCCAATGTCACTGGCCCCAGCTCCTTGGACAGCATATTATAGTAATCTATGGGAAAACCAGTCCCCCCAAGGTGCCCCCCCATTGAGGGCCAGGATCACCTTTCTGACCTCCTGTATAGTAATTGGGGATTCCAATGCCTTGTATTGTTGGTGGGGAATCCTGGGCATGTCATTTTTGTCTAGATACCCCTGTATCAGTTCCTGTTTTGGAGTCGATGATGAGGCATATAGGGCTTGGTAAAAGGTTTGCATGATCTCATTCATTTTTTTGGAGTTGCTGTGAACTATTGCCACATGGCCTTTTACCCATGGGACATTTCTTTTGAACTGGTGCTGTTTGACTCAGTAGATGAACAGCTTACTAGCTCTGTCTCCCCCTTCCCAGTATGTATGATGCAGCTGAAACAGGGACAATTCAGCCTTCCTGGTCAGGTGCTTATTGAGCTTAATTCTTATACTAACCAGTTTAACCACTAGATCCTGAGTTGGGGGTTGGGCTTGTTTATATGCCCTTTCCAGCTCCTGCAATTCTTTTTCTATCTTTATGGCCTCAGCCTCCTGTTCTTTCATTCTCTGGGCTGCATAACTGATAATCTGCCCACTGAGCATTGCTTTGTAGGCCTCCTAAACAGTGGCTTTAGATAATTTCCCTGTGTCATTAGCCACAAGCATGTGGCCCAATGCTGGAATTCAGGGTTACATAAAAAGAGCTTGTCTAGCCTCCAGGATCTCATATTGGGAGACTACAGTCCCCAGATGATGGTGAATGGAAATGAGGCATGATCGGAGATAATAATAATGGGGTGGATCATGGATGAAGACCTCCAGTGTATTGTTAGTGAGCGTGGGTGAGGAGAGCCACTCGTTGATGCAGTTCAAGGTTCCATGGGCTGCTGAGAAGCACGTGTAATCCCTTGTACTGGGATGGTGTAGGCGCAGATATCCACTAAGCTATGTTCTTATAGCATCAGTCCCATTGCTGCTCTGGCCATTACATGGGGTTATTGCCCACCAGAATTGCAGTCAAGACAGGATTCCATGGCCATACTAAAATAGCTTCCCACAAGTATGGGTGTCGAGAGGGGCCTGAAAAGGCTTACCTACTGGCTGAATGAGTAAATGAAGGAGGGGTCATCTTTGTTAGGCCCATAGATAATTGCAACTATTAGATGACTGTCTGTGATAATGTAGCTCTACAATGACTCATCTACTCTCCTGGTCTGTTACTGAACATGTTATTTATTCCAGCAAGCGTTTAGCAATTAGTTCTGTGTTTTTATGGGATAGATAGATTAATACTATGCTCCCAGTTGTATTGTTATACACATATATATATTCTGTGTAGGATTTTAAGTAATTGTACTGTTGTTGTTGGTTTGTACAGCATCCAGAGTCTCCAGAAATGGGCGCTTATTTATCTATCTATCTATCTATCTATCTATCTATCTATCTATCTATCAACCAGTGGAGGCTCATGTGGGTAAGTACTGATATCCCAATCTTTTTATTAGGGGCCGCACTGTGAACCTCCTTGCCCACCCATTCCAGCTTTAATTTTTTCATCTCTTCTGATACAAGCCAGGTCTCCTGCTACAGTACAATCTGGGCTTTTAAATTATTCAGGTGCATCAAGATTTTCTTTTGCTTGACAAATTAACTTAACCCTCACACATTCCAGGTTATGGCATGAACATTGGCCATGTTCTGTTAAGAAGCGTACCAATACAGCCAGATTATAAGCCCTGATTTGGTTGCTGGAGGCTCTTGCTCTTTTAGCGTCTGTGGATATAACTAAATTTAGGAGACCATGACTTGCAATAACACCTAGTCCTCTGAATCCTTGCTAACTTACACATTTTCATTTTATAAAAGATTTTCACTGATGACCTTCTCCCTGTTCCATTCTAAATCAAACCCACCCTAATTACCCTCCCAATGAACACATATTCCCTGCAGTTCCTAAGCACATGAGACATCCACCCAAGGGCAGTCTGCAGAGATCTGTGGAGCAAGGTGGTCCCTAATCCAAATGTCAATACCACCCCCAATGGTGCAGGTGCATGAGGTGGGGCTATGTACAGCCTTGCCAGGGTGAAATGACAGAGGGGGAGATACTTGCAGCATCCTTCCCTTGTCATCCCACAAGTCTCAGAGAATGACTGAAAGGTGATGGAATCCACTGCACCATGGGTAACTTGTTAGTTGGTGGTAAGATTGAAAGGTGGGTGGGTGGCCTCCACCCCCATGTGATTGATAGCCCTCATGGAGATAGCAATGGGCATATGTCTGGCCTGGGTACCAGCCTAAGCTGAGAGCAGGTACTGAGGGAGATCGACTGCCAAGACAATCTACAGAAAACATTGGCCACCATTTTGTATTGGATGCCATTTTGTGAGGGCTTCCCATGGGTTCACGGGGGAGAGGTTATAGAGCTATGGGCGAGTGTTGCTGCTATAGGCATCCCAACTCAGTCCCATCACTTTTCAACATCAGGCCTGAAGGGCCTTAGGACAGTCCCTCAGTAGACCCTCCCAACCTGCATACCTTTGATCGAAGACATGGTCCCCCTTCTAACAGTTTCCATGTCACTCGCCTCACCCTCATTTTAGCCTTTTTTTTTTCTTATTTTAATACCAAACTTTGATTTCTGTGCCAACTCTGTCCTGGACCACAGAGCTGTGACCAGAGGTCCAGTAAAGATGGCGGTGCATGTCTGTGCAGCAAAGGGTGAATGGGGTGGCACGCAGGACAGGCGTTGCAGTATAGTATGGGGAGTACACAGCTGGCACCTGGGGTCATGTCACATGAAAGCTGTAAGAAAGCCTTGAGCAAACAATATCATTGTACTGCATTTCCCTCTTTTTTTCTTGCTTTGTGTGGTTTTAAAAGCTCTTTGTGGTCCACATTTTCCAGAGAAGGACTCTTTATGGAAAGCCCACTGTCTTAATCAGTGATCCTCGGAGGCATGAGAGACTTGTAACCCTTACAGAAACAGGCTGTGACAGAGGTGACTGGCAAGTAAAAAAAAAAAACTGCATTCCCATGTGCCCCGCAGACATATCTCATAAAGCATCAATGCCTGTATACAGGAAAGAAGCACAGGTTGGCATAGTTAGCTAAAAGGATATTAAAGAGTTTACCTTTAAAAGCATCCAAGTCTTAACTGATCAGTGGTTTTGAAAGGAGAGGACAGGCCTTGTCATCACACTTTCAGTTTAAGAAAGGTTGGGGTTTCCACGTTTAAGTGCTGCATGTATCTGGGACCAGTTCAGGTTGTAGGCTGCTTTGGATCTTTTGGTGGAAAAGCCAGCGCTCCACTTCTAGCTTCTTCTGTGCTGGAGGATTCATCAAATGGTGGGCATCCTGTGGCAGCTGCCATGAGGCTCACAGCTTTGGCCCAGGATTTTGGATAATTTATCAAGTCTGTATCTTTCACATGTGGAGGAGGAGGAGGAATGGGGAAGTTCCTAGCTGGTCATCATCTGGAGGGACCTGCAGTGGAGGTGTGTACTTGTTCCCACCCAGTTATGGAGAGGTGGATTCAGAGGAGGCCAGGGTTACCATTTCTGTGCTTCAATTCCTGCTTTGAGAGCAGAGTGGTCATTCATTTTGTTTAACCCTGTCAGCTTTGGCTTTTCGGTTCCAGTGTTTCTTTGGTGAGGGCTGCCGGGTGCCTGGCTCATGGGGCCCTGAGGTACTCCATATCTCAGATACTGCTGCTCTGTGTGGGTGTCTGTCACAAGTGCTATAGCCATGCTTTGCTCATGGATCTGTTGGCCACTGTGTCTCCTCCTGGGTCTGTACTGGGACCAGTCTGTCTGCGGCCAGTGTTTTTAGATGCTTAATAAATAAAGTTTTATTATTTATTATTATTATTTAATGTATCCCTCAGCTGCTTAGAGGGAGTCAAACTGTTTGGACACACCATTCGAAGTCATCCTCAGCGTGGCCAGGAATCAGAGGCTGTAAGTGACCCTCAGTCAACTAGGGCTCTCCATATTGCAGTGTGGGCCTTTCTTCAGAATGTGAAATCTTGGGAAAAGTCTGAAAAGATGCAATGGTGTGGCCCCTCCAGGTTAAGGTCCACTTCTGTCTAGCCCACTACATGATGTGTTCTTTATCAGTAAACTGGAGGAAATGGGCAAGGATGGGGTAAGTGCATTTTCCAGGTTTGGGAGAAGCAGCCAGAGACAGATGTGAATGGTCTATTTCAATATTTGTTGGGCATTGGTTCTCCAAGACTTCTGGTGGTACCATTTGCAGGAAACTTTTGACATTTTTGCCCTTGCAGCCCTCAGGAAAGACATTGAATGCAGGCTGTTCCATCAGCCCCGGTTCTCCAGGTCATCAATTTTGTCCCACAGGATACAGATTGATCAATCCTGTTCTTGGATGTGTGCCATCAGGCAACCCATGCGATTCTCCATGTTCGCTATCCTCTACAATACCACATTCATCCTGTGTGCTATCTGTAGAACATCAGCATTTGTGCGCTGTGAGGATAATTCATGCTTGGTAATCTGAGCTATAAGTTTCTGGCATATGTTTTTTATTTTATTTTATCTAGGGTGACCGAAGCCACACAGCCTTGCTAGAGCACCATCACAGAGGCTGGAACTGTGCCTTGTGGAGCTGCTAAGGCAAGCTAACAGTTTTTTATGACTTTTGCTCAGGACCAGCTGCTGCAGCGATACTGGTACTGTTCTGTATGGCTAGTTCTGCCCCATTGAACTGTGTCTGTTTAATTAGATGTTAACCAGTGGTTGGGTACGATTCTTACAGATTTTATTAGGGGTAGACAGGAACACTAAAACTAAGTGACCATCATGGTCAGGTCTAGGACATGCACCCCAGAGCTTTACCAGTTTTGACAGCATCTATTCGTTGCATCTGGCTTATATTTCTACTTCTATCAGTTGCAAATAGAGGCAATTTAATGGAGGCAATGTATGGCTATAGGTTAAGCTAGCAGGGCTATCTTTTTTTTTTCTGAGCTGAATTTCAGGAGAACCTGGATGTTCTGCACTGGCACCTTTATTTCCAATTTTGCACAGCACTTTGCACCTTTCCAAAGTGTTTCAATGTTTGAGTACTATATTAAGAGGAGGAAACTTTCTGGGTCTTTATAATCCACTGCTTAGTATTGTTTACTGAAATATATAACTGCAAATTGTGCACTTTCTTATGACACTTGAATCTGTTACTGCACTGTATTTGCACTTTGTAGTGAACCAGTACCTTTTTTTGAGAAAAGCAAAGTTCAAACCTGTTATATTATGCTATTACTAGTATTCAACAACAAGGGTTAAAGAAGCAAAATGCTGATTTATAGATGGAACCATTGTTTAAGTGATTCCTTTACATGCAATATTTGCTCTTAAATAAGTATTAAAGCTTTTTCAACTAGTGATGGAAATTTATTGTAAATTATTTTTGAACCACCTATCTCCATGTCTGCCTACTGCTTGATGTCTGGATAATTAAAAAAGAAAGATATATTTAGGCAGTTTTGCCTGGTTTAGAGCTTTAAGAATTTTCTCACAATTTCCTTGATGTTAGCCATGCTGCAGGAACAGCAAGGTACAGTAGTTGGTTCTGCTTTTTCAGGCTCTGGCAGCGGGAGGTGAGATCTTGTCCCCCCCCCCCACACACACATGCAGCACAAACCATTTGTCATTTATTCTGCTACACCCATTAATTGTCTCTACAGACAGAGCCTGGTGATGGAAAATACTTCAGCTGGCCTGGGAAAGCTATTGCTGCTTGCATACAAAGCCGTCACTTTAAGGTGTGGTGGTTTCTGCAGGGACCACCAGTGGGTATGCCAAAGGGTGGTGCTTTGATGGGTCCATGTGTGTGTAGTAAGGGAAAGGTTGTTCTAGATTTGTGTGTGGGTATCCCTTTCTGTGTCTGACTCCACTCTCATCTCTTGGTCTGACACACAGAGTCCTGGAAACTGCTACAATCAGCCTGACCAAACTAGATCTGCTTGCACACAAAGCACTATTGTCCTAGCGGCAGCTCCTGTGGGAACTGACAGCAGGTCTGCTGGTGGGGATGCTGTCCATGTGTGTGGGAGAGAGGGGGAGGTTGCTCTATGTCTGTGTGAGAGGGAGGCAGGTTGCCCTAAGTATGTGCATGCAAGTGTTATCCCATCATGTGTTGAACCCCATTCCATGACTTGACTGGCAACTAGGGCCTGGACCTGGAAAATGCTATACTTGTCTTGTTCTAAAGTGGCTCCTGTAGTGGCAAACAGCAGGTCTGCCAATGGGTGGTCTGTGGTGGTGGTGGTGGTGTAACTGCCTGTTCCATCAGAGCACTTGTTTAGTCTTGGTAAGAAATTGAGGGTCACATTAGTGACCAGGAACCAAAAACATGAAATGTGTTACTGTCCAACTCCACCAAGATTAAACAGTCACTAGAGGGAGTAATAGGGGCTCATCAGTCATAACTCATGAGACGTCTCTTTGTACAAAAAGATCATGTTGACTCTCTACTATAGGAACTGATCAAGTTAAAAGTTCAGAGTTTCTGTGTTGTATGGGGTATGATTGTTGTCAAGTGTGTGTTTGTGTGTGTTTGCCTGCATGCATGTGTTTATACTGGGTATCATCTGCATGTACAGTACATTGCTAAGAAAGTAATTTTTTACTATACAAAATTACACATCCATACCTTGGTGCCACTCAGTACCATTGATAGTTTGATTACAGCTGTAGTAAAGGACAAACTATTAAGTAACTAATCCTTGCACACAACTACCCCAGAAGAGAAATACATACTGCAAACTCAGGCCACTAGTGCACACACATCAATCTCATCACAGACACACACACACACACACACACACACACACACACACACACACACACACACAGATTAACTATGGAATGCTAACACTCGCAATCCCGACACCCAGGATCCTGAGCCGGACATCCCAAAATTATGTTTACCAGATGGATTGTCATCCTGACGGTGAAAAGACCACATTTATGGAATTTTTGTAGGTGGATGGGTGGGCTGCACACCCTATACCCCATTGAGGGGGGCTTTGCTCCTCACATCCCCCTAAATTAATATACTTAACTCTGCATCCTTGCAAGTTAGGGAGTCAGTCTTTCATCTGTTGGGCTGGCGATCCATTGGGCAAACGTAATTTCGGGATGTTTGGCTCGGGATCCTGGGTGTTGGGATTCCGAGTTTCAGCATTTCATAATACTCCCACACACACACACTGAAAACTCTATTGTCCTGCAACTAGACCAAATGTACACTGAAAATTATTCTGTCATATAGTGGAGACTGAGTAAAACACATTTCACAAAGGTTACTCATATACTATAAATGCAGTCCGGTATACTGTACAGTACTCTAAACAAAACTCACTACAAACTGAAGCCAAAACCTGTAAATACAGGTAAAACACACACGCCACAAAGTAATTTCAAACATACACTGCAAGTTCAGACCAAACGCACATTCATAGCAAACATAGGCAAAACGTGCACCAGATTCAGGCCAAATATACACCTAAAAAACTCAGGACAAACACACAGTCCAAACTAAGACCAAACATACTGCAAAAGAGACCAATATGCACTAAAAGCTAAGAACAAACAAACTGCAAATTCAGACAAAAATCACACACTGAAACAAAAAAACAAAAACAAAACACTCCACAAACTCAGGCAAAAGACACACTGCAGAATCTACTCAAAAACTCACCTTGCAAATTAATGCCAAATTTTTTAAATGCAGCCTGCATTGCAGGCACACACAGCAAACTCAGCCCAAGCACACACTGCAATCTCAGGACAAACATACATACACAGCAAACTTAGGCCAAACACATTCTAGCCTAAGGTTAAACACTCACCCTAACATTAAAGCTAATCACACAACCAATCACACAATACAAACTGAGACAAAACCCACAGCAAACTCTGGCCCAACACAAACTGCAAACCCAGATCAAACACAAATTGCAAACTTGAGTCAAACACTGACCGTGAACCCAGATCAAACATGCACTACTCACTCAGACCAGACACTCACTGCAAACTCAGGGCAAACACAAACTGCAAAGCAAGCTTGCAGTACAGACTGAATTCAAATCATTTTGAATTTGGCTAGTAAAGTGCAGCAGGTTTAATTGCAAATGCCATAATCTCAGACACAGCAGTGAGCACTGATTGAGTTCCAGATTAATTGTACATTCCATTTTGCAAGGATTTTTCTAATAGGCACTTCATTAGCAATGCAAACACATTTCAAACAGAAAATTCTAATAAGCCCAGTTTTGGTCTCAGCTGGCTCAAATTTAGTTGGGAATGCTTTGCAAACTTATTTAAATGCAATCTATATTATAGGCCAAACACACTGAAGGTATATATCAAACACACACACACACACCCTTTAAAATCAGGACAAACTCGCACTGAAAAATGCAATAATACCAAACACACACTCTGCAAACTCAGGACAAATGCACACTATACACTCAGGGCAAACCCACAATGTACAGTCAGACCATAATACACACACATTAAGCTCTCCAAATACATATTGTGAACCCAGCATAAACATAAACTGCAAACTCAGGTCAATCATACACACTATGCACAAACTCAGATCATTACATCTCAGGCCAAATATACTGCAAATTTAAATGAAACACCCACTGCAAATTCAGATAAAAACTCATTGAAAACTCAGACCAAATATACATTGTAAACTCATGGCAAAACACTGTCAACTCAGGTCAAATAACCACTGAAATCTCAAACCAAAAACACATTCTTCACTTAAGCCAAATACAGCAAAGGTTGGTAAAAAAAAAAACACACTGCAAACTCAGATCAAAGAAATGTACACTGCAAATAGAGAAGTGTGAAATTAGAAAATTTCATTCCACTAAATATTTTTTTTCGTGAAATATTTCACAGGTGCAAAGTGTGAAATTCAGCTGGTCAAATACAAAACTTTGCCCGTGAAACATGAAATTGTACTGTTAAATACAATATTTCACCCACAAAATGTGACATTTTGCCAGCTAAATGGCAAAATTCAGGTGAAATTTATAGTGGGAAATATAGTATAAAACAAAGAAAGTCTGCAAAAAGACTTAAATATACTGGAGGAGGTGAGTCTAACAAGTAGCAAAAAATGAATGCACATAAATGTTATGTTTTTCACTGAGGCCCAAATAATTCAGGTTGAAGTACTAGTTCACCAGTTAATAGCTAGTAGATCTGAAAAAACAACAGGGGATCATTATTGATGCAAGAGGGAGTGTATAAATACCTGGGAATAGATGAAGGAGCAACAGCACAACATGAACAAATGAGAGTAAAAGTAAGCAAGGAATATTTTAGAAGGTTAAAGCTAATTTTGAAAACTGCTTTGACAACACGAAATAAAGTGCAAGCTATAAATCAACTCACCCTTCTAGTGATATCATACAGTTATGGTGTGATAGACTGGCCACAGAAAGTGTTGAACCAGCTAGATATAAAAACAAGAAAAATGTTTCATGCTCACCAATTAATATACAAAAATCAGTGCATGCCAAGATTATACATCCCTAGGGCAGAGGGAGGCATGGGCCTCATTGAGATTGATTACACATATAGATCCACAATAGTGGGGCTACACATACTTACTGACATCTTGGACCCAAATATAGTCAAGGTCTTGCATCATGAAGAAAATAAGCCTAAAATGACTTCACTCATCAAATTAGAGAAGCCTTCAGAAGGGTAGCAGAGATTGATGTCAATCCAAAGGTAGATAAGGAATTGTCAGCAACAGAAAATGCAAAGAATCAGAAAAAGGAGTATAAAGATAAAGACCAACAGAAAAGAAAAAACAATTGGAAAGTCCATAATTATAGTGGAAAATACAGGGAGCTACTGGAGCAACCACAGGTCGATCAAGCCCTGACCCATGAGTGGTTAAAAAGAGGTGAATTTAGGCCATGAGATGAGAGACTAATAATGGCAGCCCAAGATAGTGGGCTACGCACAAGATGGTTCACAAAATCCATAGAAAAAACAGGAGAAACAGACAAGTGCAGGTTCTGTAGTACAGAATTAGAAACAGTTATGCATCTTGTGGCTGGATGTGAAGTACTTATGGCAGAAGGCCTGTATACTGAAAGACACAACAATGTAGCAAGATTGATCCACTGGAAACTGTGCAAACACTATAACATACAGGTAGCAGAGAGACACTGGAAACATGAACCACAAAGAATCACAGAGAATGAAGAAGTAATGATCACATGGATCACCCCATACCAACAGCCAAGAAAGTGGAAGCAAGAAAACCTGATATTGTAATACAAGAAAAGAGAACAAAGGTAGCATTACTGATTGAAATAGCCACCCTAGTGACTACAGTGTGTCATGACAGAGACACAAAATCATGAAATACCAAGATATGCAGTCAGAAACTAAACTGATGTGGAATAAGGACACACAGATTGTTCCAGTAGTGCTTGGAGCAATGGGACTAATCAAAAAGAACTTTCAGGCACATTTAAATATGTTACCAATACTTGTGACACCTTATGAACTTCAAAAGGAAGCTATTTTGGGACATTGTGTGTGCTGAGAAGAGCGCTCTCAGCAAACATCAAAGATTAATACAGTACTAATTTCTTGAGTTTTGAATATGCCCTGGCTAAAGAATGGGGTCCATTCTTGCCACGGTATTAGAAATCCCTAAACATTTGGAGACACTAACCCCGAGATGGAATGCTAGAGCAATCACAATAATTTGCAGGGGCAGTGGGTAAAGAAAACAAAATGCATGGCTGCATTAAACGGGGCATAACATGGCATGAAAAAATTTGATTCTGTCCCTTTATAGAGCACTGGAAAGGCTATACTTGGAGTACTGTCTGCAATTCTGGTTGACTTAGCATAAAAGGAATATTGCAACAATAGAAAGGGTGCAGAGTACAGCAACTACAATGTTAAACATGATGGAAAAGTTAAGCTATACACTGGATATTGCAGGCTATATACTGTAGTTATGTTTTCCCTGGCTGGAAAAAAGAATGCTAAAGAAAGAGATGTTTTCAGGTTTTAAATATTAAAGGCTTGGATAAAGTGCATCAGGGTAAACCCTTTTAGCTCGTTTCAAAGCAGTAAAACTAGAATACATACCCTTTTCTTAAGGCATGGGATACATGAAGTGCTAATGTGAGGAAGCAGTTTGTTTACCCGGAGAGTGGTAAACCTCTACACCAACCCCCCCCCCCCAAAGGAAGCAGGGCACATGAGGAAAGCTGAATATTTTAATCTCAGGTTGGATGAGTTCTTCATAAGGAATAACATTATTGGGTACAGTGCTTAATTCATTCAGGAAGGGAGGGTCAAAAACAGCATACATCATAGCAGATTTTGCATGCCAGAGAGAACAAGATGAATCGGATAATGTCATGTTCCTAAAAGTTTCCACTACTGGGGATTTTGTTCTCCATAGTGCCAAAGTTTATAAAATGTAATGGTAATACTTCCAGTTAAACAATGGCTGCAGCTGTTATACAAGTCCATTGGGTCAGAGAGCAACTAAGTATGGGTAGACGGAATGGTGCCAGTGAAACACAGTATATTTTTCTGGTAGGATACTTGTAATTAATGATGTCTATATGACAGACATGTGCTTCAATGCTTATACAATGTAGTTGTGGCCATTCACACTTTCTGTTTCAAACTGGGACAAACACCCTTTTTTTTTTGGAGTACCAGGAAGGCACAGAAACCTTCTTGAGGAGGGTTCCACCCCCCAGAGGTTTCACAGTAACAATGTTCCTTTAGGCTAAAGGTATGTTATGGAAGGAGCCCGAAGAGCAGAGTGGAAGTCAAAATCAAAACTTTCACTGACTAAGGTACGACTTTCTATAAGAAGAGAGGGAATGACAGATGATGATTAATATAAAGTAGTCAGCATCCAACCCAGCTTGTGGTAGAATTTCTCTGATTATAAAAGTATTTGTATAAATATATTGTGACCTTTAGCACACAAGAGAGGAAAAACACCCTTTTGGAGGACACCTCTGGAAGCAAAGGACTCGGGCCGCCATCCCTTCTGGCATAAATTTGATTTAATTACATTGTCACTGAAAACACTAACTCCAAACTAAGTAAATGCTACACTTGAATTGTTTAATCTTTTTAATGTTACCATAATAACCCCCTTTTGTTTTCTTCTTCCCTGGTATCTGCTTCTGCCTGGTGGTGATATCGAGGGTGAGTGGCAGCATGTTCCTCTTCCCTGGCATGGTGTTACAATGATAGTGTTCCAGCAGCATGAGTACAGAGAGATGCTGTGCCAACTGTAGACTTCAAGCGGAACAAAGCAAGTGAGAGCAGAGCAGTTAAATGATATTTAATGGAGGCAATATATGGATATAGGTTAAGCTAGAAGCGCTATCTTTTTTTTTCTTCTGAGCTGAATTTCAAGAGAATGGGCTGTGAGCTACAGAATATTAAAACTCAGAGGGTAGAAAAGGGAAGACATAGGTAAAACAACCTGACTAAGTGAAATTATTTTTGTTTAAAACAAAAAAAAGAAAAATTCTCTAAATACAAGGCATATAATTCTCATCTGAAAAAGTCTACCATAATGCTGAAGTATGCTTAAAAAAGTAGAGCATATCTTTTTGTTACAAACGGGATCACTGCTGGCAGGCAACAAAGAGGGAATACTGAAGTGTGATGGTGAAGTTCTGACAATCCTGCTAACCCTAATATTTTAATACTGAATTGTTACTGGGGTTTCTCATTGCCTTCTTTATCTTTAGTTGTCTCTGTCTTTCCTGATATCAAGCAATATATAATTAATTGCCATACCCTTGCTGAGTTATTATTCCTGCCTTTTAATGATATGCCCAAACAAAAGTCGTGCAACAAGAGGTTTGTCAAGAAAGAGGAAAAAAGTAAACAAGTTTGAGACCCAACATTTGTTTTAAAATCTTCATTTAAGCGCTGTGGTAAATTTGTCAGGTCAGATCCATAATCAAAAGTTGAAATTCACAGAGATTCTCATTTAAGTGAAAGCCAGACAGAGACATTCAAACACAAAAATAACTCACAACAGGCATTACCAAAGGCCCCATTTCCATCCAGTAGACAGAAGGAGCAATTAGCAAATTACGATTTTGTAGAATGTTAGTAAACCTTTGCAGAATTTTAAGAAATTTTCTAATTGGTCATATCTGTCCATTTTATAGCTAGAGATCTGCAATATGGCATGCATCATGTCTGAAAGATACCCTAAAATGTACTCAGTTTCATGACATTTGCATGAGGGGTGGGGAAGTTAAAGGAGCTCAATTTCTAGCAATTTAATATGCACGTGAACATTTCTGAAAATATTTTTATGCTTACAACTTAGCTATCTTTGGAGTTAGATAATTGAACATTTATATATGTATACTTTCTTGGACTGCTAAATAGTGAGGTCATTGGTTATTTAAATTGTAAGTTACAGGAGTTCAAAATTCCACAAAGTCAATTATTTCTAAAATTGTGTGAACATTTTAAAAATATTTGGATATCTATACCCTTACAGAAATAATTGTATGAACAGTTTTCATGCTACACACATAAAACTACCCAAGTGATATGCGTGCTACAAGTATGATTTAAATGTTAAACTGGAACCAATTGGATGCATATGGCATGCGTGCAGCAAGCAAGTGTGGAAACTAAGATTTTTATGTTAAATTGGGAAAGACTGCATGCATGTGGCATGCGTGCAAAAAAGCAAGTGGTCATTGATATCTGCACACGTAAAAGTTAACTGACTTGCTCAGGATCACACCATGCACAAGTGGGAGTTGATGAGATTCAAATCCAGGACTTCATTCTTCCAAGTCTCCTGGTTTACAGTTCAGCAGTTTTAACCACTAAGCTATACTGTCTGCACACATATGGCTCGCTTGCACTTCAATAAATACTGTGTTTGAATACATCTGCATGCATGCGGCATGCTTGTAGCCAGTATATGCAATTCAGTTTTCTTCTCTCCCTCATCTCATTTTCACAGTTGAACTGTAGCACACATAACAATGGTAACAAACTTACCCACAAAACCACTTAATTACTTTTGTCTGGCCTGTATTCCAACTATTTTTTTCTCCATAGTTTTGAATGCTTACATGCATGCAGACTTTAAGGTACAAACACAAACGTAGCAATAACTTGACACACACACCCATCCACATGGCCAGTGCCCCCCCTCAATGGACACACACTGTAGCAGGGATGGCCATGCTGCTACACACAACCCTCCAAGTATAGATATAAGTAAAAAGTCTCTTACTTGAGTACTAGGGAGCCAGAGGCAGGAGTCTTTAAGAGATGATGTCCATGGGTCAAGAGTGCTGGGGCATACCCCCCTTGAAATGAATGGAGTTATTTTGTTTTACTATTTTATACATTATGACGGTGAGTTGGAGAATAATGAAGGCCACTGTTCTACTAACAAGGCCCTTGTTAGTCGAGCAGTGGCTTTCATTAATCTCCAACTCTCTATTAATAATGTATAAAATAGTAATTAAAAAAATACCCCCATTCATTTCAATGGTGCACATCCCTGCAGTCTCCTTTGCCCTTTGTCATAATGTGCCTGAGTGTGGGGATGTGGAGGTGAGCTTCAGGGGTTTGGGGGGAATAAGCCTGACTATAGTGGGGCTCCAATAGCCTGTGCATACCATACCTCTTAAATATCCGTGAATGCAAAGGGCAGCTCTAGAATATCTGTAATATCTTTAAAAGGCACAACTTATATGGTTTGACTAAAACGTGATATGCAAATCAGGAAAAATACAAATGTATAAGATTCATCTGTATATAACCCAGAGCAGTGCATCAGATTTGGGCTTAAACCCACCCTGTTACTGGCCAATTTTTTTTCTTGCTGAAGTCCCCCAAAAAAAAAGAACTTTGTCCCAATTTTTCTCCCTGACTCCATTCTGTTCAATACCCATCCACTATGGGTCATGAAGCCACCCAAAGGTGAAGAAACGTAAAAAACACATCAATATTTCAGTCCTTCCTCCTTCCCCAATCCTCCTGTAAAAAAATGATTTACTTTTACTTACCCAGCCATATGGCCAGAACCTGCAGCCTGGCATAGTGTGCCACTAGACCACTTTTTAGTCCGCTCCCCCTCTCTCCTTCTCCAGAAGCTGGATGCTAGAGCCAACCATCACAGGTCCCAAGTGTGGTCCATTATCAATTCACCTTGCCATACAAATCCACCCAACCTGGGTTTCTTGCTTCTTCCTTGGTTGCTGCTGTCACACTACACTGATCAAGGCCTATGAAGGCCACCCACACCACTGTCACCACTGCTGCTAAGCCTAGCTTGCTGCCGTGGGACTTTGTGCTATTTTTTTGTAAGGCGAGCCTAGTAGAGTAAGTAGGTAGCCTAGTCTTGAGTTAGCTTCTAGTTCACCCTCTACCCCTTCAGCCACCAGGGGAGATGGAGACTTACTAACAGTAGAACAATAAAAATATGCTGCCACATCACCACTATTGAGAGTTCAGTGCTCACTGACTCCTCCAAGCTGTAGTGTTCAGTCTGTATACTCTGTGGTTGGAAAGACAGTGTTGCACTTGCAAAGCTTGTGCACTCTTTCTTGGCTGGAGCTCATCAACATCACATGTGATTGTGCCACTGCTAACAGGTGGAGAGAGTGGACAACACAGTACAGACACAGTCAAGTCTGGAGAGTACCTGCAGCGTGAGCACACGCAGGCCAGGTGGGCACTTATTGTGCAAAAGATGAAATTCAAATTTAAAGCCATTACTGCCACACCATAAGAACAACCTAGGTGCAAATACTGGGACCATGCGTTTCTCTGCCCTACCTAAATGGCACCACTGCTTAATGGTAGAAATTCATTCTCAGGCGCTAATACAATGGTTTCCACTGTGTTCTGAGGTACCGTATCTCCATGTTTCATCATGTGTCCTGATCCTCATGTGGGTTAGTGTCCCTCATTTTGAGTGTCCATGTCCCTCATTTCAGTGACAAAATGTGAGGTATGGTGCATGCTTCCAAGACCCTAAATAGCACAAGGAGTGCTGATCATGGCCATCGTGTATATGCTCAATACAGAATGACAAAGGGAAAGTAAGTGAGGTAAAACAGTCATGGAGAAACACATTTGTAACACTAAATATGCATAAGGGATTTGCATGATCCAAAACAAAAAGGATAGGCTTCACAACACAGAGGCCCCTCTTCGTACGTCTGGAATGGAGGATGTTGACTGGCTATATCCTAGGCATTTAATGCAGTAAGCAAACAATACTTTACAGATTAATGACGATTTAATGATAAAACTCAAAAGCCGTTAAACAACTTGCAAAAGGATCAGAATTAATGAGTTTACCTAATTTTTATGGGAATTCAAATAAAAATGTATTTTAATGACTAATTGCTAGCAGTAGTATAAGAAATAGAAACTGATGTATTTTTCAATTTGTACCAGCTTAGCTGCAGTATACTTAGCAAGCATGTGGCATGTGAACCTGATGTGATGTTTAAATGATATTCACACTAGCTTAACTGCTGCACTCATGTCAAGCATGCAACACGCAAACCTGATGTACTTTTTAGAAGATGTTTACACCAGCTTACCCGCTGTGCACACGTCAAGCTTGCAGCATGTGAACCTGATTTGCCTTTTAGACCTGATTTGTATATGTTCACTCAGTGTATGCGAACCACATGCAAACATTGCACAATTAAGCATATGGCATGCATTCTGCATGTACACAGCACACCTATATTTCTGTAAGGGTAGCTCTACTACTATTTCATGTATACACACAAAGTTTGGCATACATACCAAAGTAAATATGCCCTGGAATCTCATTAAAGGGAAAATCCCCTCAGACTTTTTTGTGTTTAACTGTGTAGTTTGCAGACATGAGCAATTATTGTCTCTATTGCATGCTCCTAATTTCATCAGGATTTAAACTAAAGTCTGGTGTGAACACCTATTTGACTCCATTGCAAAGGTCATGACCTAACTCATGTGAGACGTCCTGGCGTTTTATGATGCTTTAATGCTAAAGTCTGCCGCAATTCTACTGTCAGTCAGTGCTGATGATGTCCTCTGTAGTCCTTAAGTTCTTGCCTTGTGCTGGACATCAAACTTTTCAAGGTACAGTAACTGCCCTGCTGTTTTCTATAAAGTATACCTGAGCTGGACAAAAATGCTTTCAGAGAAGGTTTTTGTTTATAAAGTTTTATTTTGGCTTTGATGAATAGCTTTATGTTACAAGTTCTTATTTTGCAGACTGAGTATGCAGTCTCTTCATTCTCATTGGAGGCTGTGCACTAATGTGGGCCAGTTATGTGCAAGAGCCATGTACCTGGCCTGTGTAGCTCCACACCTCCAGATAATTGTGTGGTGGCTGTCATGCTTAAATGCTGTCCCTCAACGGGTACCTATCTGTGGCCTTCATGGCATGCTACTACATGGGGGGATCAGAGGACACCGACAAGCATCTAGTTGGATGTCTGTCCTGGTCCCATAGTGGATCCCCTGCTCCATGTGGAGCAGGAGATTGTTGGGAAGACATCGGACATGAAATCCTAACACAGAAAGGTGAGTGCCCAATGGCTGTCCCAGCCCTCCGTGCCTGCCTAGAGGGCTGGGGCAGCATGGTAGGGGGGTTCTTCTTCCCACCAAAGCAAGCAGTTGTAATCTGGAGGGTGGACACACAATAGATACCACAGGGTCCTTGCTGTCATATTCTGCATCCCCTTGCCTGGAATACTGCATCTTTGTGAATGGCTGAGTGAGGGCATGCCCTCAGACACACCCCAGTCTGTCTCTGTGTGTATCTATGTGAACAGATGGGGGATAAAGTACTTAACAGGTGTCTGTCCATTCTGTGAATGCAACAGGGTGTCTGAAGGACCCCCAGTATGCAACATTCTAATTTAGGTTTGCCTACACACTGTAGATCCGCAGTGCATAAGCAATCCACACCTTAATGCATAGGCCCCCATTGTTTTTTTTTCTATGCAGGCAAACAAACAAGGTTGATGGCCAGCACAAACAAGAACATATGTACATAATGTAGTGGACATCAACAGCACTGACTGATACAGCAGAACTGCAGACTTTAGCTTTAAGGCATCATAAAATACCAGGATGCCTTACATGAGTTGGATCATGACCATTGCAGTGGAGTCAAGCAGGTTTTCACACCAGACTTAAGTAACTTCATTTACATTTAAATCCTGAATTTGGAGGGTGCATTAGAGGCATTCTTTAATGCCTGCAAGCTACACAGGTAAACAGAAGAAAAGGCTGAGGGAACCTTTCCTTTAAGTTGGATAAATGTGGTTTAGAAGGTTAAAATGTATTGTGGATACTTTTGAAAATACTAGTTGGAAAAAAATTGCTCAAAGATTCATGGACACATAATAGATAATGCCACTATAAATGACTTGTGAAATTTAACTTTTACAAAGCACTTATCATCACTGTATCATCTTACCTACACCAGCATCATGGCCCTGCAATGCCCCTCCAACACTCATGCGACAGTGGTGCCCTGCATCATGCTATGTCATGACTAAAGATATCTAGATACTTCTGTTACAATGGTCTAAGTCACAAATAGTTGTAATGCTTGGCATGATGTGGTGCCACTGTTTTCAAACAGTAAAAATATACATTCAATGGCCTACGCAGCCAGTATAGTGTTATGCCTGTGCAACTGTGTTAGTTTGGTTTTGGCCATTTGCACTCTCTATTCCAGAAGAATTACCACCCTGTAGGGGTACCAAAGGCAAGGAACCCTCGAAGAGGGTTCCACCCCTAGAGGTGCCGCGGGATGATTCCTGTGGCTAAAGGCACCTTAGGAAGGATCCCAAGGGGAGAAGTGCTGCCACTGGAGGAGGAGGGGAGGATGGTGGGGCAAAGAAAAAAGGGCTTCAGAAGCTGGCTGACAGGAACTGCTTATATAGCTCAGGAAAGTGGGAGTGAACTACAGGTCAAGCCCTCCAGTTGTTATCTACTGGGTTGCTAAAGAGGCAGCACGCGGCACTGTACAGAAACAATGCTGCTTGTGCACATGCTTCCACGTGTAATTTAGTCAGTGATCTCTGGTGGTTAACTGGCATACTGCAAGAAGACAGGCTAGTGCTCAATGATATCCATGACTATTCGTCATGGTTCATCATTCCAAATAGTGACCTGACACTTGGCACCACTCTGCTTTTTCTATGGAGTCTCCAATAAATGCTACTTTATTGCCACTTTACCCATTGGTTTACCTTCATCTAATGGGCAAAATTTATAAACATGGTTTCGAAAAAAGTATCGCAAAATTCCACAATTTCACAAAAGTACATGAAATGCATCTTTAATTACTGATGTTATTTTGTAACCTTTGGCTGCTTCTACATTGAGCAACCTTTGAGCAAGAGATTAGAGAGTTGACGCTCACATCCTCTTTTTTCCCATGTTTGTTTTTCTCTTGGCTGGCAGCTTGTGTCTCAGGGATATTCTCTGTTCACAGGAATATATGCTGATCAGGCTGACCCTGGTCATCTTCCGAAGCTTTCTCTCCCTCCTCCACTAGTGGGGACTGTGCCTCTGTCAGCCTTGCACAGCCACTGCTTCCCCTGCAGCAGAAACAGTTTTCCTCACCCATCGGCAGGGGTCAGTGTGTTGGAAGATCCTGCCACCAACCCTCCCACACCGAAATGCACTGCTGAGCAGCAGCTGTCTCAGCTATGGCCTACCTCCTGACGTGACTTCCTGGGCTCGCTTCCAAACCTAGGTCATCAGCATGGAACCATGATACCCTGCTGTTGGGCTATGGGTGTGGCCTGAAAGCTTACTATGTAGGGAGAATGAACCTAACAACCTTGGTGATATTCAGTTCTGTAGTTTTAAAGTTACAGAGGTTTAAATTTCTGCAGTTTTCATAATTGTGAAATGCAAGTTTAAAGTTTCCAAATGTTAAGAGGCTTATAACTCAATCACCATTAAAGACCGACATTTGAAACTTGGTACACTTCTGTATGGACCCTGGTAGCAATCAAACACAAAAGTGCGCACTAGGTCTGTGGTGCTCAAGAAAAGATAGTGCCAGTAGGAATGTAGATTTCTGGCACTCACCACCTCGTATTGCAGAAGGATGCCACACAGCAGATTTAGAAATTTAAAAGGTAATTTTATTGACACAGAATTCCACAATATATCCTGCCTGAAGTGTTTCAGATGATTAGTGTCCTTTATCAAAGGTATAGTCATCTTTTTTTTTTTTTTTTACACTCTTTTTGCTCCTGTTGCCACTTGCAGGGGCCCCATCAGTCACCGCACCTTTTTCCACCCTACTGTGATCCCCTCTGCTGGAGATCCAGTTCCTCCAACCCACCCAAAACTCACATGCTTGGCACCCCTCGGTCATTACCCCACGAGGCAGGGCCACCTTCTGTGCCGCGGCGACCATTCTTCCAATCCATTACTAAGGCAGGCGGAGGTGAAGGAGGGAGGCAGTCTTCAGGTCCCAGAGAGGTGGATCCAGTGTGGGTGTAGTGGCGGGAGTGACGTCTTCATCCCTGTGAGTGGGGGTGTTTCCTGTTTTTCTTCCCTCCCCGCCCTCCGGAGGCATGGACGTGCAATGATGTCCAGCGTGGGTACGAGTGCAGTCCGGCACTCCTCCCATGGACATCCACCACCACCTCCCCCCGATGCTTGTGTGGCCCCGGCTGTTGCACAGCAAGCCTCCGTGTGGTGTCTCTGCTGCCAGGGAACCACAACCCACCTCTCTCCAAGAGAGGAGAGCTGTCCATAGGACACTCAATCCTATCTCCCCTGGCCAACCCCCAGCAACCCGAGCTCGCTCTCAACTGGCATGCCATGAGGTAAGGCGCTTGCTGCCTCAGCCCTCTGCACCACCAGGCTGGCCTAGGTATAGTCATTTTTGCCAGATCTGGTGCAATGTGGACAAACAATTTTAAAATTAGGTGGAAATAACTGAAATAACAATTTTGGCAAAATTTCCTCAGCATTTTGCCAGTGTAAGATAAATTTCACCCAGTGTTTATTCCTTTCATGTGTGAGCCACTTGGGGGAAAAAAAAACGCTATACATGAAATGGAGGGCAGGCTGTAATTCACCTGAGGTGCCCTCAGTGCACCAAGTACACCTGAAAGTTGTCACAGGACTCTACAGTTTAAAGAACTCCCTTGACCTGGAGCTTGAAGGGCTCTGTTTACTGCTACTGAAGCCCTCCAGTTGGACTCCTGGCTGTTCCTCTTCTCATCAGAATTGGCCAGACAGGTGCTACCTCGACTTGCCTTTAGCATATGAATGCTATGCTGGGGCATAAATACGCTTGGTGAGTCTGCTGTCTGCTCCTGTTCCAAGACTGCCGAATCAGAGGACAGGCTGTAATTCACCTGAGGAGGCCTCCCCCTGCACCATGCCATTGACACCTGAAACCTGCCACAAAAATTTACAGTTTAAAAGGCTTCCTGAACCTGCAGCTTGAAGGACTGTTTACCGCTCCTAAAGCCCTCCAACTGGACTCCTGGCCTTGCCTCTTCTCACCAGTACTCGCCAATCAGGTGCTAACCTGACCTGCCCTTAGCATCAGAAACGTCCTCTTTTTAAGGACCTTTCCACCAAGCAGTCCTCTGTCCTGCAGTCCTCTGTGCTAATGGCCATTATGTAAAGGGCAACAAGAATGTCTACCTCAGAATCAGCCAGGAGCGGAGGCCACCACCAGCTACTATATCATACCTGCTGCAACAGGAAACCAACTAAATAGATATAAGGTACTGTCAAGAAAACCTAATCACAATAAGACTTCAGTCACTTTACTCTGGTTTTTGGTGCTTTTTATTGTTCACTATCTCAAGGATTACATTCTTAGGGGTTAATGTAATTGGTTTCATCTGTTGATAGACTCTACAGCAAATGACTGGTTGCCTTAATCTCTTGTATTCTGGTTTGCAGTTCTTATGGTCACTATCACTAGGCCTACCTTCACCGGGGCTTATACACTTCTTTATATCTTTTGTCGTAGCTACTACTGCTGAAGGTTATTGTTTTACTGAATTGTACATAGAGCTCACCCCCGATTGCACTGTAGCTAGTGGCTAGCTTGTCAACATTAGTTTTTTTTTTTTCCAATCCTTTGTTTATCCCTCTCGACTGCCCAACCACCCCATCTGACTGAGCCCCCCAGACCCATTATCTGGCTTCTCTGGGGCTTTCCCCACTCCTTCTTTCACCATTACCAGAGGGTCTTCTCTAAGGTAACGGTCACTGGTGTGGAGCCTGGGGGTGGGGTCAGGCATCACCTACTTCCTCTTTTTAAGGCTAAGGGGCTGCAGCTGAGGGGTTTTCCACATTTTCATCCCTGATCCCACCACAAGTGCAATGATGCATTGTCGACACTGCCTCTGTGAAGACAACCCCTGGAGTCTAATGAGTGGGACATCATTCCTGATGTTCTACTGTGCTGCCACCTAGGATCCCAAGGTGGCAGCTGCTAGATGAAATGTCTTGTCCCCTCTCCACAAGTGAGGAAAGCTGTCCTTAGGATGCTCAATCCTCCCTCACCAGCTGTCCCCAGTGACCCACATGTTTCTCCAAACTCTGGTTGCTGTTGTTGTAGGAGGTGAGGCACTCAGTGCCTCAGCCCTCCGCACCACCAGGCAGACCTAACACTAGGAGTTTGTGATATGTAACTATATACCCATTATTGATTTTGGAGCCATTGATTGCCTACTCCCTATCTGGTAAGGAATGTGTAGTATGCTATCAACCTGCAGTATATGGTTGCCACTGACACTTTATCTGGGAGAAACCAATATAGTACCTTTTGACCGGTACTCTACAATCCACTACTGGTAGGAGTGTTGTCCCCTTTTCTGTTCTTGGTATTCTTCACTGTTTGATAGCTTTTATCTGACCCCAGGGACATGTGTCCCTACCTAAAAGTGGAGACTTTCACTGCATATTCCAGTAATTGTCCCCTAGATAAATTCCATTCCTGAGCCTGATCTGTTTTTGCACTGGCAATGTGCGCCCCTAGTCAAAGCTATTTAGGATTCCGTCATGGCCCTTAGGGGAATTGCTCTGTCTGTAGCATATGTTAAGTTCTCCATCTGCATGAACCATTTAATTATAGGGCTCCTGACCCCATGGTACACTCCCATCAAGGAACATACCCTGACCCCTGCTCTGGCTCTTTCTGCAGCAGAGGGCCATATGCCAGCACCCCAGTTCTGCATGGGTTCATATGTTCATAGTGGTAATTCGAGTTCTGGAGACCAAGGCCTATTATGAACTGGCCACCTATTATAGGTGGTATAGATATTTAGCTCTTCCCATATGGTCATTGAGTCTTGCTTTAAAGGTGTTCATATTTTCACTATCTACCATATGTATTGGTAAGGCATTCCATGATTGTACTATTCTCTGTGTATAAAATGTATGTATTTTGTGAGTGCGGTTATTATCTCCCTTTAATTTTAGGTGATGAGTTCTTGTAATGTTAGGACCAAAATGGCCTACTAGGCCAATGGTTTCCATAAGGAATTCATCTTGAACAGCCTTATAAGTGAAACAGAGATCCCCCTCTAAGCCTTCCATATTCCAAGGAGTATAGTCTCAGTTTTCACCAAGGAAAATGGGGGGCTGCATCATACATGGGAGGAGATGGTGAAACTGAGGGTGGGAACCCTTGCCGATCGTCGGGTCTGGAGAGAGAATGGGCCATCACTGGCAGGAGGGGGGAAGGCAAGGCAGGGGGATGAAGTAGTGGAGGTGGAAATCATGGCAGAGAGAGTGAGAGAAGCCCTCAGGTCCCTTAAGATGGAGAAAGCACCGGGGCCAGATAAATTACATCCCAGAGTGCTGAAAGAACAGGCGGATGTCCTGGCAAAACCCCTGGCGGAGCTTGTCAGCATCTCTCTGAGTACAGAGTGGGTGCCCCAGGACTGGAAGGTGGTGCATATAGTGCCTATCCACAAGGGGGGGAATCAAGGGAGGTGGCAGGGAACTACAGGCCCGTCAGCCTGACATCAGTGGTGGGCAAGGTGATGGAGGGCATTGTCAAGGAGAGGCTGGGGGGGACCTGGAAAAGTCGGGGTGCCTGGATGATAGACAGCATGGATTTGTCCCAGGAAAATCATGTCAGACAAACCTTGTGGTGTTCTATGACTGGGTGACGAGAGCCTTGGACCTGGGTAGACCAGTGGACGTCCTCTATCTTGACTTCAGCAAGGCGTTTGACTCTGTTCCTCACAGGGGCCTGTTGAATAAGCTGGCAGAAATGGGGGTGGGGAACCAGATGATCAGATGGATAGGCAATTGGCTCCAAGACCGGACCCAGAGGATCGTGGTTGGCGAGATAGTCTCGTCCCCAAGGAGGGTCATTAGTGGGGTCCCTCAGGGATCAGTCCTTGGGCCCCTCCTGTTCAATGCCTATGTCTCTGACATAAGGAAGGGTATTAGGAGTGAGATGAGTCTCTTTGCAGATGACTCAAAACTGGGGGCAGTGGTGGATGGGGAGGAGGGGAGGGTGGCCCTACAGGGGGACCTGGAGGCTCTGGAAAGGTGGTCTAGAAAGTGGAAGCAGAGGTTTAATGCAGGGAAATGCAAGGTACTGCATCTGGAAGCCAGAAACCTGGGCCAAGAGTACACCCTGGTGGGGGGGATGCTACAAGTCTCAATGGCTGAGAGGGACCTGGGGTGGTGGTGGATGTCAGAATGAACAACTCTGAGACTTGTAGGAGGGCAGCGGCCAAGGCCAACAGGATGGTGGGATGCATCGCTAGGGGGATCACCTCCAGAAGGAGGAAAGTGATACTCCCCCTGTATAACTGCTTGGTGAGGCCGCACCTAGAGTACTGTGTGCAGTTTTGGAAGCCACACTTAAAGAGGGACATCGAACTTTTGGAGAGGGTCCAGAGGAGGGCAACCAAAATGATATGGGGCTTTGGGGACAGGACCTATGGGGAGAAGCTCGAAGAGCTAAATATGTACACATTGGAAGAGAGCAGGTACTGGGGACATGATAGAGATCTTCAAGTACATGAAGGGGTTAAATAGGGAGAAGCAGTCAAGGTGCTCAAGGAAGGGGGGGCAACTAGAGGGCATGGGTGGAAGCTGGGGGAGATTCAGGGGAGAAAGGAGGAGGTGCTGCTTCACTGAGAGGGTGGTAGAGCCATGGAATGCGTTGCCCAGGGGGCTAGTGGAGGCAGAGATGGTGGAGGGGTTCAAGAGGGGGTGGGACAGGTATGGGGGAAGGGTTCTGGATGCAAAGTCCTGTGCAGTGGGAATATCCGGGACTGGGAAGGGAGAAGCCAGAGAGGATGAGGGGGGCAGCAAGGTCAGCTCCCAGGGTGGGGGCTGACCAAACGAGCAGACACGAAAGACTGTTAGGCCTATTCTGCTGGCATTTTAGTATGTTAGTATAAATTAAGCTGTTTTAGCCTGCTTTCATAATCTAGATATTCCATGTGCTGAACTGGTTTGGTGATTTTCCTCTGAACACCTTCTATTAGTTTATTAGCTCTAACTGTGGATGGTGCACAGAAAGGTGCCCAGTAGTCCATATGAGGCTTTACAAGACTGGTATACAGTGAGATTAGGACTTCTAGTGCCCTACTTTTAATGTTTTTTTAAGATGCATCCAGCAATTCTATGGCATTTTTAGCAGTGACATTGGAATGGGAATCAAATTTGAAGTTATTGTTTATGGTTACTCCCAGATCTTTTCCGGTGTCTGTTATAGTAAGCTCAGTATTATTTATTTTGTAACTGAAGCACTGGTTATTGCATCCAAGATGCATCACTTTACACTTTCTTTCATTAGAGTACAATTTGTTGGATAAGGCCCACTGCTGTAACTTATTTAAGTTATCTTGAAATAGGTGTGCATCCGGCAAGTTGTTAATTATGCTTCCTAATTTGCAGTCATCTGCATATTTGGCTGCCCATGCATTTTTATCCACCTGCACTGTGGAGATGAGAACATTGAAAAGTGTTGGTCCCAAGACAGACCCCTGAGGGACTCCGCTTGTTACATAGCCCCAAGATGACAGATGTCCCCTTATTACCACCCTTTGTTTTCTTTTGGACAGCCATGAGCTGATCCACTTGATAATGTGGTGATACCATCTCGTCCTCCTATCCAGTCAGGTCGGGTGTTCCCCAAGGATCGATCCTCGGCCCCTTACTGTTTAGCATCTTTGTGAAGGGGTTCCCTGCCTCTTGCACCGACAAAATACTCCTGTATGCTGATGATGCCGTCATTTTCACTAGCCACACTGACAGCTATCTCCTCCAGCAACAACTGCAGCGTAGTTTTGCAGAAATTGAATCCTGGTTCAGGTCAAAAAAGCTCATCCTAAACTACTCAAAAACTAAATCAATGTTATTTCATGGCACCCATAGCAAAAACAAACACCAACAACTGCTTATTAGGAATGATGTGGGCACCCCTTTGGAACAGGCTGACCACTTTACATACCTGGGCATGACCCTTGACTGCACACTCTCATATGCCACACATATTCATAACATTACTAAAACTATTAACACCTACATTGGACTGCTATATAGACACAGGCACTGTCTGACACCTGAAGCCTTGAAGCTAGTCATTCAGAGCTCAGTTACCTCGCTTATTGACTATTTATTTATTTTATTTATTTTATTTAGCTTTTGTTGACCGGGTAAGTGCACTAGACAAATCCTGCTTATTTTCAGGCACGACCCGGGGGAGGGGGATACAGATGAATGCCAACTGACCTTGAACCAGATTAAGCTGTTGGTGGTATTGTTAGTGAATGAGGGAAATTTGGCCAGGACACCGGGGAAATTCCCCATCTCTTTTCAATAAGTGCCATGGGATCTTTAACATCCACCTGAACTAACACCAATCCAGGCAGATGGGAACCTCGGTTTAACGTCTCATCCGAAAGACGGCACCTCAGAAGTGCAGCACCCCTCTCATGCTGCACTACAGTGTCAGTACTGGGATATTAACCCAAGTGCCAGATGTGGGAACTGAACCCACATCCCTCTGATCTCCCGGCCTCAGAGGCGGGTGTGCTACCTACTGAGCCACTGACACTGGTCTAGTAGTCTATGGATCTGCTACCAACACTGCCCTCCGGCGCATAGCTCTAGCCCTGAACAAAGCCTGTCAGCTCCTCACCTCAGCCTCACATCTTACACACACATGCGATATATATGAACAGGCCAACTGGCTACAGCTATCTGGTAGAATAAAATATCAGACTTGCTTTCTTGCAAAGAAGGTGTTGTTGGGCCTCATGCCCCCTGGTGTTCAATCATTACTGTCTCACCACTGCCACGCTTGCCTAACTGGGAGCTCTGTAAGCGCAGCCTTCTCTGTCCCTCACTGCTGGACCTCACAAGGGCAGCATTACAGTAGTAGCCACAGACATTGTCAGCTATTTCCAGATATTTCGTGAAATTTCGAAAGAGTTTCTCTCTGCTGCTCCTACTGTGGAAATGGAGAAAGCACAAGATATTTCTGGAAATATCACAGAAATTTCAGGAAATAGCTGGCAGTGTCTGTGGTTGCTACTGTATTTCATTGTTAGGGCCCCCAACTGGTACAACTCACTCCCTTTGGATATCGCAAACACCTTGAATCTCAAGCCCTTTAAGCACAAACTTCATCAGCACTTGGTGACCAGTGCCAGCTTTGACTGCTCCTCTTAAAATACTCTGCCTGCTCCTTGGCCTTCCCTGAATCTTTTATCACTCTCCCCTCTATCCTCTCTCTCACTGATCTTATCAAAACCCTCTACAGCCATCCCTAACCACCCATTGCCCCTGTACCAGTGCCACCTCTCCCTGCCCCCCTTACTCCTCCTGCCCTCTTCCTTTCCTCCTCTTCTCATCATTCCCCCCATCTCACCTCCCCTTCCTCCTCCCCTTCTCTGGAACCCTGCCCTCTCTCCCACCACTTGCCCCCACCTAAAGCTACCTCTGTCCCTTTTTCACACTCTATGAACACTAATTTCTCTGTATTCACGACACCTTTTTTTGTGTGCAACGTATGGTTTTCTGGTGTATCCACTACATAATATCTCAGTAGATTCACGACAAAGCCTCTGGTGGCTCATGTACTGTTTTTCCTTTCTGAAATATTTATAAGCTACTTAATTTTCCTGTGTTGTCATATATTATATTATCTAACTGTTAACTTGCCTGTTCCTGTTATAACTTGTGATATATCCATGACGTGGAACCTTTGTAAAAGAGCCTTTGGCTCAAAGGTGTATCTGAAACTTCAATAAACAAATAAAATAAATAAAAATGTTATTATGAATTTTCAGCTTAGTTAGTTGTTCTATCAAAATACTATGACACACACTGTTGAATGCTATGGAGACGTCAAGGAATATATCAACAGAGCATTCTCTGTCCAAGGCTGTACTGACAGGTTCAAAAAAAGTTTAATAGATTTGTGAGACATGATCGCCCAGTAACAAATCCATGCTGATGAATATCGCTATGCCCATTGTGTAAGATATGGTTAATTATATATTGCTGAAGTAACTTCTCTTGCAGTTTGCAGACAACCGATGTTAGACTTATCGGTCTAAAGTTGCTTATTAATTTCTTACTTATTTTCTGATTTATGAATTGGGGTTACATGAGCATCAATCCATTCTGGTGGTACTTTCTCCTCTTTTATAGAAGTGTTAAACAATATTGTCAGTGGTCCCACGGTCTGAGGTATAATTTCTTTGAGAAATTTCAGATGTATACCATCTGGACCAGCAGAGCTATTTTGTTTTAGATTACTTAAAACTTCATATACTTATTTACTGTCAAATTGGGGAAAATTGTTTGAATGTCTGTATTGTTAACCTGATTTGTGAGGATGCTAAGGAAGTATTGATTGAAGGTCTCAGACTTATCATCATCATTACTGATGACATCCTCTGCTGTTTCTATAGGTCCAATACCTTCTTGACCACCTTTTAAAGATCCAGTATAATTATAGAACTTCTTTTTATTATCTTTGGTGTTAGCTGCTAATTTTATTTCTGTTTCTCTCTTAGCTTTGTTTAGCTCTGTTTTAGTTCTATTAGATGCCTTTTTTAATAAACTCCAATTCTCTATTGTATGTTTTTTTATGTTGCTTGCACGCATGTGCAAGAAACATAGTGCCATCATCCGAGTTTTCGGAGGTGTGTCAGCCCCTCTTCCAATGCAGTCAGTGTTATTTGCAGGCACGGCCCAGTTCCATTAATGAGGTGCCGCAGCTGTCTATGATAGCTCCAAATGCAGTGGCATACAGTTGAAAGTGGAGAGCTCCGCTCAGTGAGCAGAGCTCTCCAACCCCCATGCACACACACGCAGTAAGATGCATACGTGCATGATGCGCCCCCACGCACACACTGTATGGCCGACGTAGGTGCCCAATCCCCGCCGGCTCCACGCCCCTTCAACAGGCTAGTCCAGGTGCCACGCTGGGAGCCCACCTCGCGTGGCAACAACTGTTACAGTCGACGGGGTGCCCAATCCCCATCGGCTCCAAGGCTGCACCCCAAAAAAGCTTTCCCGGTGCCACGCATGGGGCCCACCCCAGCGTGGAAAATCTTTGTTTTGCGACGGGGTGCCCAACCCCGCCGGCTCCATATCTCCCCCAAACAGTTTTTTCTGCTGCCACGCTGGGAGCCCACCCAGCATGGCAAATGTCCCCTGCGGTCTTTCTAAAAACAAAACCTGTGAATAAAAAATGGTCCCTCCTAGTCTCCCTGCCCCCTCCCACAACCCACACCCACCCACCCACTGCGCACTCCTGCCTCCCACACCCCTCACCCCATACTTTACTCCTGAGCTCAGCGCGACGATCATCGGTGGACCGGAACACGCCTGCACTCTTCAAACCGACCGGAACTGAGGAAATGCCGTAAGCTGTATAATGGGATAGATTGGGTTTTCAACTTTGTTGCATATCTCAGGCATTTTTGGGAATTTTGGCTCACATTTTCAACATGGGGTTTTTGGGACCCCTCCTCATGAATTCTTGCACTGTCATGGCATTAATCAGGCCCAAAGGGTGATTTCGCAGTCACTGCACAAAATCACCTTTTGGGACTGATTAATGAAATGACTCTGCCAGTGTTCATAAGGTGGGCTTTCAAAAAGCCTACGTTGAAAATTTGGTGAAAGAATTCCTAAAAATGACTGTTTTACGAGTGTGCGTTGCGCAGTTCCACTCCAGATTTTCAACATTGCCATTTTACCACACCTCCTTATGAGCAGTACAGCTGTCATTTTTCACATCCTGCCCAAACGTGTTTCCGCCCATGTAGCGCATACAATGGCGCAGTCGGTGTGCAAAATCAATGTATGGGACACATTAAGAAAATCACAGTGACACTGTTCATTAGCAGAGGTCTTAAAATGGCTGTGTTGAAAATTTGGTGAAAAAATTCCTAAAAATGACAGTTTTACGAGCGTGCGTTGCGCAGTTCCTACGCACGATCGTAAGTTCGCGAATTTTCAATATTTGCACTCCAATGACTTCCAAATACCTAAACAGCACATACAGTAGAAGCAAGCAACATTCGGCATTGACAAATGCTTGTAAGTATTTGCTATAGAGTTTCTTCTTTTTTTTATCCATTTTTCGATTCCCTTTCTCCACTAGATTGGTGCTCTGCCCTTTTTTTGGTATTTTTTTCCATGTGGGAACCCAGTTAGTAGTACAGTACTGTAGTTTGTTCATAATTATATTATTGATTTCTATTACCCCTTTGTTGTTGAGTTCATGTTTCCAGTCCCACTGTTCAAGATAATGCTTTATATTATCATAATCATCCTTGACAAAATGTTGCATTGTTGTTTTACTATCGATTTTTGGTTTAGTAATTTCTAAGTCCACCAGTACAATCTTGTGGTCACTATCACCCAGAGGTACTTGAATGATGGTCCAACCTATATTCCCTTGGCATATTAGGCATTTGCAAGACCTGGCTCAAACCTGCTGTCCTCACCCACGAAATTGGTCTCCCAGGCTAATCTGTCTTTAGAAATATAGGATAGGAAAAAAAATGGGGTGGGGTCTTTCTGTATATAACATGCCCCCTCAATGACAATGAAGTCACCCTCACTGTACTTGATCATTTCTGCTGTAATGCAGTCTTCATGTATCTAACCTTGGGGGGGAGTAAAATCTTCCACATTGGCTGTATCTATAAGTCAACAAATGTTTCATTATCTACTCTGTCCTCCCTGACCTATGCCTAATTCGGCATGCCGTTCACACAGCAAATGGGCAATGGCAAAATTCTTCACAGCGATAATCTCAACAGGTTTCAAGATTGTCTCTGGGAGGGACCTGAGGGTGACATTTCACCCTTTCGCCATCTCTACCCCTTTCAAAACAACTCCAACACAGAGTTGGTTACCATAAGAAGGGGGGGTGCAGTGGGTGCAGCCTCCTGCATGGGGAGTTCTGGGGCACAGCTCCCTGATAGAAAACACACAATGTCTGACAGGCAAAATTTTGTCTTTCGACATTGGGGATCTTGCCGTGCCAAACTTCAACAACGCTGTTGTTATTTCGGCATGGTAAAACTGCCTAATTGATCAATTCCTAAGTGAACTAATTCTGGTGGGAGACTATAATACTCATTGGCTGAATATAATTACAAAGGGATTAAATCAGCCCTATTTGACCTTCACCTATCTTATATTATTGGGGATCCCACCAGAATCAGCAATATAACTGGCAACCACTCTCTCCTGGACTGGATTGTAGCAAATAGACCAGACAGGATCAGGGCAGCTGGAATCCTCCCAGATTCTCTCAGTAATCACTCCATGTATTCTGCATCTGGAAGAATAATGCTCCAGACCCACTCCAAGACTCATTAAGGCCCAAGACCTCTCACATTTTGATGAGAGCTCCATCTTAATCAGCCTTAAAAGAAATAAACTGGGGGACCATAAATGACGTCCCTGATCTTGACTATACCCTTGATTTTTTCAACAACAACTGAAAGGCTAAAGGGCACTATTCTAGGTGGATGGCCAGTGATCTCCACACTGCAATGAGAAAGAGGGTCAAAGCCTGAGGCCAATACAAAATAATTAGGCTTAATGGTTGATTGGCATTCCTGCCGAAGCCTAAGAAATGTTTGCAATGCAAATCTTCAAAGTGCAAAAAGGGAATAACTCCAGAACCCCCAGGTCAAAAATTTATCTAAACCTAAAATTTTCCATACAAATAAATACCCTGTTAAAAGGACATTCTAGTACTACCACTCATGACATCATTGTCAACAGCCAAATAACATTGGATCACAACACCTTGATGTCTTCCCTTGTAATGTAAATCCTAAGAGTCACCATACCCCTTCCCAGCCCTCGATCGAGGTGAACCAACCCAAATTTCATTTCAGATTGGTCAATAGGAAGGAGGACACCTGCAGTTCTGTTGGTTAAAAATAGAGGACTCCCCTGGGTATGACACCTTGGAACCCTGATTCCTATGCATTGCAACTCCTGCCATAGCCACTCCCCTAACACTTCTTATCAGTAAGTCTCTCCTGCTTGGTGGTATCCTGAAGAAATGGAAAAATGCCACTGTGGTCCCTATCCATATGGATGGCTTAGAAAGCCTACTGAAAATTACAAGCTCATCTCCATTTTATGTACCCCAGCAAAAATACAAGTGAGGCTGTTGTACAATCAACTTCAGGATTACCTGGAGCTACACCGCTCTCTCACTCGCTGTTAACATGGGCTCAAAAAGTGTTATGGCATAGACACTGCTCTAGTGAGGCTGACAACAGAAATTTTAAAAGCAGTTGAGCATGGCAAGACCACTGGTGCAATTTCTGTTGACCTTATGAAGCCCTCTGACCTAGTGAACCATGTGCTCTTGCTTTGTAGACTTAGAGCTACTGGTCCAGATTATCTGACTTACCACTAGTTTAGTCACTACCTAACTAACTGTGAACAACTAGTCAGGTAGCAGTGTTGTCTCTCTGAACCTAGAGACATAATGAGTAGTGTGCCATAAGGTTCTATTCTGGGTCCCGTCCTCATTTTTCATTAATGATATGCCTGATAACTGTTGAGGGGGGAGGACTCCCTGCAACTATATGCAGATGATGCTGTACTCTGCAGGTTATCAGAAGACATCAGTTGGATCAATGCTCAGCTGGTGAATGACTTCAATCATCTAGAAACATGGCTTCTGAGAAACAAACTAGTTTAAGATGCCAAAAAAGTCTTGCTATTTATTCCCAAAAAGTTAGGTGCTGAGAGGATGAATCTTCTCAAATTTGCTACTGCAGGGGTACTCACCTGGAGGTGGTGAGTTTTCTGAAATACCTAGAGGTTATGCTCAACCATGATCTATCTTACAGTGTTCACGTAGACACTGTGTCAAAATCTTTACACCAGTAACTGGGTTCATTGTATAGATTCCTCCCCTACCTCTCTAAGAATGCCAAACTAGCTATAGCTACCATCACACTTTTGCCAGTTCTTCTGCATGGTGCCCCTATCTTATAATCCCTTCAGGCCATGGCATTTAGCAAACTCAATTGCCTTAATAATTAGGTTAGATGCTTTGCAGCAGGTGCCCCGGGCACACCTGTGTCTAGTCCTTGCTGACATTGGGAGACTTCTTTTACTACACAGATGGAGCTCCCCATACTGAGATTAGCCTTCAAGCTGATATAAGTCCCCACCCCACCCTGTCTTGAAGGCATCCTCAAAACAACACACAAGTAAGCTACACTCCAGCTCCAACCCACTACTCAAAATCCTAAGGTCTATTACCACACCTGGTAGACAGATCTTCTACATTGCCCCATCACTCTGGAACAATCTCCCAAATCTGAACTGTTCCACACTTGTTGCATTTAAAAACAAGTTAAAAGACTGTCCCACAATGGTGAATCACTGCAGGTGTAATTATTGAGGCTCACCCTCTACTTCACCCCTTTTTGCTGCCCCTCCTGGTAGAGTCTGGTACTCCATATACTACAATGAGCAATATTTATGACTTATGAAGCCTGAACTGATGGGGCCTATTCACAAAGTCTCCAGCATGGTGCAAGGTGTGCTCACATTTAAACAGAATGGTGCAAGGTGCACTCAGACCGATACAGAAATGCCAGGAGCATTTCAAAGGCAGCCTGCATCAAACACAGGCTGCCTGCCCCAAATGGGGCTTGTGCCATCCCTGCTCCCAGAGATGGGCTTGGACAAGGTGCTAGGGGCACTGTGGCTGATGTAAGCTGCCACAGCCCGGAATTGCAATTCACAGACTGGGCACTGAGGGAGAAATTTAAGTTCCCTTACACCACTCAGGGCTGGTTTAAGAGAACTTTGGAATATCTCCCCCAGGATAGCTGCTGGTTGCAAATGTTCCACAGGACCCCCTCCCCTATCCCCAATGTTCCCTGCACTGGTAATACGTATAAGACACCCCCACCCAGATTCCACAATGTCCCCGTCAGTATGGCAGATACAACTGCCCCTCCTTGGTGGTCCAGTGCCCCCCACATCCTCAAAAAGAGGCAGGAACTGGCACAACCCTCCTCACACCTCTGTGACCAGCCACCGACTGAACAGTCACCGATCGTGTACTGTAAGGTGTATGCACTCATTGATTATCAATGCGTGCGTACACATTACAGTATGCGATCGGTGACTGTTCAGTCAGGGGTTGGTGCCGGTGGTGTGAGGAGGGTTGTGCCAGTCCCCGACTCTGTCTGGGGATATGAGGGGAGGCACTATCTGCTGAGGAGGGGGATGGGGGCCACTAGTCCACCAGGAGGGGGCATCATAGTATACATCCTGGAAATGGGCTATATTGGAGAGGGGGACCACTCGACCAACAGGGACAAGGAGATCATTTATACAATCATTCACCAGGGGCATCAGGGATCAGGGTGGGGGGGTGCTAGACCACCAGGGCATTGGGGTATGTAATTGACTAACAACTGGCACTATCTAGAATTGGGGTGGAGACTGCTTGTGCATACCTGCATGGAGCCTGTGGCAGTCCCTCCCCATGTGCCAGGTGTTTGCTGCACTGGTGGGGTTGCTGCATGTGTGGGAACTTAGGTGCTGGGAACCTTCCTGTACCAGAATTTGGTGCAGGGTCCCTGGTGCACGGGGCTTTGGTGCAAGCTGCTGTTTGTCGCAGCTTGCAATGCTCCAGGCACCTTTTGAGAATCTGGCCCATTGTGTTCACTATTCTTGTAATGTATATAACTTGTACATGATTCTTTGAGATCTGTGAATGCTGTCTCAATCCAATGTAATATGTTTCTATTTGCATCTGTCCAATAACCAGTGGCACTGTGTTTTCCTCTTCTACAAAGAACTCGTGCAATGTTTCCCACTGAATGTACACACTATGAATGAAATGTGCAATATCTCCTACTGTCTGTACACCAAAATCAATTATTAACTCATGGCTGCCTGTAAAAAGACATGCTGTCTCACTGGGCCCATCTGGTAATTACAATTCAAACAAACAGGAGGATTTGTTAATGGTGAGCATTGAGTATGCTACGAAAGAGCCAGTGAACAGCTTGAGACACTTGAAGGATAGAAAAGCTGAGCTTGAAGACACCTAGTGAGTACACTCAAAAATATGATATAAAATATGGGTGAAAGAAAGAAAAAGAGCATGTTAGCACAGCTGATATGAAAGGTACAAGCAGGAACAAAGGAAAAATAATACACACCCAAGCAACCTGCTGAAGACAGCAGAAATTCATTAGAAGTCACAAAACACAAAAGAGACTCACTACCAAACATAGCAGAAGCACAGATGAAAGCAGGCAGGGGTGGGGGAGCAGGACTTTAGTAAAGAAAATGAGCTTCAAGGAACCTTGAGCATGTGCCCGAAATAGCCTGGAAGGGGGCATGGCAAGTATCGCTCACTGCCCCACCAAACCCAGGCAATAGTCATGCAAATATTGAATGCAGCAGCTGCCTGATGGCAGCAAATGAACATGATGGGCCTATGCTCTGTTTTCTTCAGTATTTTCTATGTTCTTGTGTTGTTTTTAGATAAGAAAACCCTCTTTCCTGTGCTTCAGCACTATACTCCACTGTGGACACACTCTGCCCTGGGTTTGTCTGTGCAGTCTATAACCACTTGGGACCTGACTGAAGTTGATACTTGTTTTCAGACTTGAAGTTCTTAACGAAAACTATTGAGTCAGGAGCAATGTAAATGGTAACTTATACTGGGCCTGGGCTGCCACTGGCAATACTGCATTTGATAAAGAAGGTTATGGAGGCAGTGCCATCTGCATCTCATGCCCTGCTTGCAATAATAGTCACTGATTTCCTCAGACTTAGTGGCTAATGCATCTAGTGTTGGAAGATACCTATCCACCTTAAGATTAGCAATAAAAAGGGCAAGAGGTTAACTCGTACATCTCTTTTCACCCTCACTTTCATGTACCATCAAGAAGTTTACAAGATGCCAGCCCGGTGGCATGGAGGGAAGAGGCATTCATGCCTCACCTGCCACCACGCTGGTGACCTGGGTTCGGTGATGAGCCTGTGTTGCTCAGGGGTTGGCCCGGGGGGGGGGGGAGGAGGTGGGGAAGGAGGGATGTCTGCTCTGCTGCAACATCACCACCTAGGTGACCACGGGTGGTGATGCAAGGCTGTAGCAGCAGTTCCGAGAGAGGGCTTCTCCCTGACAGAAGGATGTCTAGCATGTCCTTGACGTGTATGCGTCCAAGCCATCATCCCCATGGAACATCCGTGGGTCTGTAGAGAAGAAGAGCAGAAAAACACCGCCAGCAGCAGGATGCCACCACATGGAGCCCCGCAGACTCTACACCACCTACTAGGCATGGGATCTGCCACACTGGAGTGGGTTAGAGGGGGTCCCATGATGGCCCCACCACAGGGGGAAATATGTGGAGGAATTGGTGGCCCCAAAAAGGTAAGTCCCAGAGATGGTGGGTGATGGGGGGGGGGAACAGCGTGGGTTGACGGGCTGATCAGAGGAGTGGGGGAAACAAAAGAAGTTCACAATATCATCATTAGATTCAGATGCAGCACCACCACCATCAAGAATGGCTCTCCATGATGAATGATTAGTTCCCTTTTTTGGCCAAGCATACTGTACAGCAGATAATGGCTGTTGCCATTGACTGTGCTGCTGTTAGGATGCTTCTTGTAGAGGTTTGCACCATTTTGGCCTTCTCAACATGTAGCTTGTGGCAGTGAGAACAACAAAGGGATAACTTAGGGTCTGAAATGAGGGCAGTGGGAGTGGCCGCCATGGTAGCAACAGTTTGCTCATCTGCTTCTAGCGGTTGATGAAGATGATTCTCTTTAACTTCTGTTTTATATTTGTGTAACGTAGGGCTACTTAGTAGCTCTTATTTGATGCCTACTGATTTTAACAGGCCCACTGAGCTTGAGCCAAGTGATTTGTGTCTCTTTAACAGTGCTATGTATCCCCCATAGACAGAAGAAACAAAGTCCTGTGATGCAGCTAAATACTGTATGTTACTCTGAAGACACAGAAGAGTGACACACTCAGGCAATAAAGAAAGGTAAGCACTCAAATGAGCATAACAATCCACAGTGTTTATTTTGGCAAAGTCAAGGCATAGCAATAACTCCCCCCTCCCTCCCCCCCAGTGATTCAATTCACAATGGCTCTTTATCAGGGTACCCCAAACAGTCATTTCAACTCAAAATGTGGGACACTAGCCTCAGCTAAGCTACTGCCTTCCCCTGTCTCACCACCCTGTCTGCTGTTCGTATCTTTTCTTGATATTCCCCATCCTTCTCTTTCTGACTTGTTTGGCACAGCAGAATGCCTTCCTTTTTTCCATTATTACCTCTGCTGCCCCCCTTTAAGAACCAGTGTTTCCCCACTCTTACCCTTCCCTACCATCCTTCCAAATGATGATGTTAACCTCCAGTATTCCTGTTTAAATCATTTCCCATTTGTCAGTTTGGTTAAACTGAGCAGGAACAGGAACTCCGTACCACCACCTCTTACAACATTGTATGAAAGTTCTTGCACTTCTGTCACCATTCTTCATTGAATAATATTGGAGAGTTCTACAACCTTGAGAGGTCAGTGTCCCCTCCTACAAATCTAGAGATGAGAAGTCCCCCTCTTTAACATTTTCAATTTAACCTCTGCCTATGGCACACTGTACTATCAAATCCATGATGTGGGGAGATGGGGGGTTGTATTTTGGAAAAAGTAATGGCTGCTGACTCATGATTGGGCACTGGAATGAATCAGGTGGTTATGGCCTCTGAGGTCCCTACAAAGGTACTGTCTTGATAAGAACCATCCCTGTTTAAAAAGACAGAAGGATATTGGTGCTCCAACTGGAGAGTTACAGTACTGAGCATAGTCTGAACAAGTGTCAGTCATCCAGAGCTCAGCTAGCTGGAGCTGGATTCAGGTTTTTCAAGGCCTATTGCTCTTAAACTCTTTGATGTTTGTCTGCTACTTCATACTCTTGTCTTGAGTTTGGCAAATGTTCATTTTCTGTATTTGTTGTAACCTTTCCTGAAGCGAGTGCTCATTTGCTATCATGATGAGTTATTTGTCCATCTGCAGGAAACATGAATAAGTACCCTTCATGTTGAAAACCTGATATCTCTGCCTCCTTCATTCTGGTGATGTGACCAAAAATTTCCAGCATTACATCACCTATTTTACTGGGTCTGGGACTGCCACTGGTCCTCTGCCCCCCTTAGCACAAACATATTGTGCTCCTTGGAGTAGTTTAATCTGAGGTATGAGCTAAAATCCTTCCTTTGGAAGCTGCCTGCCCCTGAACAGGGCTGTTTCAGCTCACCCACGGTTGGCCTGCACCCAGCCAGCCACCGACCAAGACCAGGACACCCACATGCAGCTCCTTTGGAAGCTGCCTGCCCCTGAACAGGGCTGTTTCAGCTCACCCACGGTTGTCCGGCACCCAGCCAGCCACCGACCAAGACCAGTACACCCGCCTGCAGCTCCTTTGGAAGCTGCCTGCCCCTGAACAGGGCTGTTTCAGCTCACCCACGGTCGGCCGGCACCCAGCCAGCCACCGACCAAGACCAGGACACCCGCCTGCAGCTCCTTTGGAAGGTATGGGACAGCGCAGCCAATCGGAACACGGGTGCTTCCAGCAAACCCACTCTGATTGGCCAGGACTTTTCCCCTGCTATAGACACCTGGCACTTTGTTAGATTTTCGATAGAACTAAGCACATTTCAACTGTGTAATTAGAAGTTTTTCAACTGTATTAGTTGGATTGTAATTTCTACTACTGTTTTAAAGTGCTCACACTTCTTCTGTCTGACTGCTCTTCCTGCAGCGACACCCCCCCCCCATCCAAGCACTCTGCCTTGTCGCCGACAAGTCTAACTACCTTTTTTTTTTAGTTTTTTTTTTGGCTAGTTTTCCATTAGCAGGTTATACAGACCTGCCACTAGAGGGATTCTTGGTCTTCTACATAAATCACTGTACTCATTCGTGGGCAATATGGCCTGCATTATCATTCTACTTCTTTCCCGGTGCTGCTACAAGGGGTGGATGTAGTTGAGGTTCCCCTAAGCTTCACTCAACAGGCTGACAACTTCCTTAAAACTGCCTGTGCGACAGCTCTACAGCTGAAAACAGGAAGCCCTCAGTGTCTGCCATCCACCCTTCAGACTCAAATCAGATAGATGCTGAGCAACCTATTATTACTTATGCTGCGCTGTCATACTGATAGATACCGATAGAATCCTCTGCAGAGAGCCAGCACACCTGGGCACCCTTGATTGGTGCGGCACTGCCATAGGGGGATTGTGATTGGTACGCCCGCTTGCCTGCTTTGCTCTGATTGGGGCACCTTCTCTATAGCCTGTTACAGTGTTCCTTTCTTAATTCTGACTTCTCAGCTCTCGCTCTGACCTGAAATTTTCTCCCACCCCCACCACCCCCCTCTCCCAGGCCTCCTTTAAATACACTCATGATCCGCCTCCTATATCATATTACTGCTTCATTGGCCTAGTTTTGACTGCTGCCAACCTATGATTGGTATCTGAGTGTGGCCAATAAGACTGCCCTGCGTGAATATCTCTTGAGCCCCGCCACTAACTAAGCTGCTCCTGCTCTTCTTGTTCCCCTTTCTGCTGTATTTTCTCATCTAGGTTTTAAGTGAGTACCTAGGTGGACAAATTACTTGCCTAGAAAATATTGCACTAATACAAATCACAAGACCACTCAATCTGGGACCATGGCTCTCCTTATTGTGTTTTTATTGCTCCTAAGGTGCAGAGTTCTCAGCAATACAGTGCATTTCGAAGTACCTCAATGCAATTCAGTTCTCCAATGTACCTTATCAATACCTAATGTTATAACGGTCTACCATGCAGACACTATGTCATTCTCCTCTCCCCTTTTAGCCTATTCCTCCCGGTTAGCCTACACCCCCTTGCTTCTGTCCTCACCTATGTCTGTTCAAGCACTTACATTGATCACGATCAACTGTCATTACAGTGGTGCCACCTCTTGCGCAGCATGATATGGGTTGCCACGAAGAAATAAAAAAGCAGTCTTGATTCTTATAAGCTCCTTAAAGAAAGTTGTACTTCTGCTTCTTCTCTGCTCAAGAAATGTGGAGCTCAACCCTGGCCCCTCTCCCCCTACAACTTACCTCGCCTATCGATTTTGCTGAGGCCACAGGTCTCAAAATGATGATGGTCAACATTTTAAGCCTGCCTAAAAAACTTGTACAGCTGCAAGCCTGGGCTGCACACGTTAACCCTGACCTTATCATAATTACTGAGTCGTGGTTAAAAAAGACGAACACTGATCAACAAATATCACTGCAGGGCAACAATTTATTTAGAGCAGATAGAGAGTCTAGAGGCAGTGGTGTGGTTATCTACGCCAAATCTAAGTACTTGGTCACCAATATTAGTTGCAAATCTCTAGCCAAGGAATTTGAGTTAGTTTCACTGAGCCTTCATCTCCCCTCCTCGGAATGTATCACTATCCTAGGTGGCTATAGACCCCCGTCTGGTGGTGATGATGTCCTTAATCTTTTGAAATCCATGTTCGTAGATGCAAAAACTGAAACAATATTTCTAGGAGATCTAAATATGGACTGGCTGTCACCTAAATCCACGACCTCAAATCCCTTTGTGACGAGCTGGGTCTTGGGCATTAGTCAGTGAACCCACTAGGAACAACACTCTAAATACTGCCAACAGTTCCATTCTAGATGTGGTACTAACCACCCATCCACACAAAATATCTCATTCGGCAGTGTTTCACAACGACATGAGCGATCATGGAATTGTTGCTTGCATAAGATCTCAAATTAAGGCCCGGCCACAATCTATCTTTATAACAAAAAGATCCTTTCGCAAATTCAGTGCAGTGAACTTCCTATCTGACCTGAGCATGATCAGATGGCAAGATCTCTACCTAGCCAAAGATGTCAACAAGGCAGCTTACATCCTTAATGGCAAACTCACTACAATAATAAATAAGCATGCCCCTTTCATCAAAGTAAGGGTACGGAACAATTCCAACCCCTGGTTCACCTCGGATCTCAAGGCAGCCCTTATAGCTCAAGATAAACTCTGGGCTAAAGCTAGACATTCCAAAGAATCTTCGGATTGGCAGGCCTTTAGAACAGCCAGGAATAACTGTGTGAAAAAAATTTGCTCTGCTAAAGCTATTATATTTCTGCTCTCGAACAAGCTAAAGGTAACCCTCATAAAATATGGAAGACTATCAAAGCTATAGAAGGATGGCCCATGGCCCCCCCGTCCCAACAAAGATAGTTGCAAGTGGCAAGATTGTGGAAAACAAGTCCCTAATCCTGGAGGAACTTAACTCCCACTTTGCCACAGCTGGATTAGCTTTTGACTCGTCACCTTATGCTGGTGCTCGGTGAGCCAACATACAACTCCCCCTCCATCTAGTCCTGGCACCCAGCCCCTTCCAACTGCGCGAGATAACTTATAAAGAAGTAGAAGATTCTCTTCTAATTTAGACACCAAAAAGTGCAGAGGACGAGGCTTGGAACCCTTTTCCCAAGGTCAGGCTCGCCCATCTCACTGCCCCAATTCTCCACATCTTCAATCTTTCCATTACATCTGCTACTGTGCCGTCCTGCTGGAAATCAGCACATATCCTCCTCTATTTAAATCTGGTGACCCATGCGATGTAAACAACTATAGGCCTATCTCCATATTGCCTATCCTTTCTAAAGTTCTCGAAAAACGGATCCATATTCAGTTAAAATCTCATTTGAAACCTCTCTCTCATTAACCCAGCTCAATCCGGCTTCCGGCTAATCATACACAATCACTGCACTAGCAAAAGTAACCAATGATTGGATCTCTGCTGTAGATGCTAAGAAGGTAACTGGTGCAGTCTTTTGGACCTTAGCAAAGCTTTTGATACTGTTGATCACAAACTATTAGTCAATTGCCTTGCAAAGTTGGGCTACATACCATACCACCCAGTGGTTCTCTAGCTACCTAACTGGAAGATTCCAAAAAGTAAAGGCGGAAGGCTTTTTTTCTGCTGCCTTGCCAGTTGCAAGAGGAGTCCCCCAAGGATCCATCTTAGGCCCTATCTTGTTTTCTTTGTACATTAATGACTTAGATGCTAACATATCTACATCCAATCTGCACTTTTTTGTAGATGATACTGTGTTGTATACTTCTGGCTCATTGTTATCTGAAGTCAAGGGAGTGCTTCAAGTGGACTTCGCACAACTTGAGCATAATCTAATAAAGGCAAAGCTTCTGCTCAATGCTAAGAAGACTAAAGCGATGATATTCTCCCGCAGTGCTGGCACAGGCCCCCCCAATACCCTTGCCCAAGACTTCATTGTCACCATGCTAAACGAGCCTCTGGAAGTTGTAACCAAATTTAAATATCTGGCTATCTGGATCGACAATAAATTATCTTTCAATGACCACGTCGAAGATGTCTCTAGAAGGTTAAAAGCAAGGTTAAGTTTCTTCTACAGAAATAGGCCCCTTTTCCCCCTTGAAACTTGAAACAAGCTTGTACAGGCCACTTTTCTCCCCCTACTCGACTATGTCGATGTAATCTATTCCTCCACCACTCTTGCAAATCTAAGTAAACTGGACATCCTTTATCACCGTGCATTACGGTTCATTACCAACTCCTTACCGCTCGCACCACTGTGACTTATATGCAGCTGTTGGTTGGACATCCTTACTACTAGACGCTTGCTCCATGCTGGGCTATGGACTCTAAACTGCTCCTGCAGAAATTGCCAAGCTATTCTCTTCCCTTATTAGTATCTCACATAGTGCATACTGCTAAGAAAATCTGACTTTATTATGCTTGACATACCAAGGACGCGACTTCCTTTGGTAAACGTATATTGCATATGCCCTTCCTCCATTTGGAACCATTACAAGCCGTACTGAAACTAACTAGCACAGTTTCAATAAACTTCTACAAATTGCTAAGTTCAGCCAAAATAAAAGACACCTGTAACTGTCATTAAGTCTCTTCCTTCCCCATGTGTGCCATATTTATCCACTGGTAAGGTATAATTGATTTGTCATATTAACTGCTTTCCCTTCCCCTTCTACTCCTGGCTTTATCTATGCTTACACTCCACTGCTACTCTATCAAATCACTCCTCCCCATATCAGTTGTAGTCTGTTGTTTGTTCTAGCTGCCAAAATATATGTATTGCACACACCAGTCATCATGTTTCATTTATCAGTATGCAACCTGTAAGTCGCTTCCCTGTCTCATATCAATGTTTACTACCTGCGGTCACCCTATGTGGTACCCTTGTATGTATATCCAGCCTGTATCATGTAACGTGCATTTCATGTATATACTGTTATTACCTATCTGGGTTTGTACTTTAAGTGTTTATGTCACAGGACCTCCTTGTGAATGAGCTTGCTCAATGGAGTTTTCCTGCAATAAACTTGAACTTGAACTTGAGATAGTCCTCACCACAAGGTGGGTTTCCTGTGGGGTGAATGGAGTTGTGACAGTGATCAGTGTAGGAGGCCTGTACTGAAATACCAGTTATTAGTACTGCAGAACCTACAGTATGTACTGCACCAGCAGATGACCCAGGAGTTGCCCTCAAAAAACAAGTAGTATGGAAATAATTTCAGTCCAGAGAAGGGAGGGGGATACAAAATTACCATGCTAAAAATGAGGGAAAGGTGTAGGGAGTTTCCAGGTTCCTAACTCATGAGCTGTTTATATTGTGCTTGCCTTCAGGTCTCTGTTTGAAGGCTGAGAATGCAGATAAAGCTGCCTGTTGCTTCCACTGAACTATTTGTATACACCAACCTCACTGTTTAAAGAGGCTAAATAGTTCTTTTGAAAACTTTATGCATATTTCAGTTCTTCAGTTAAACACTGAAGTGAGCAGTGCAATGCAATCAATCTTCTGCTGCAGGGGGAGTTTGCTGGAGTTGGAAGCATCAACCTTTGTCAGATAGAGACCTGACAGCCCCTTCAGATTGGCCACACAAGCCTGTCTCTTGCTCCTAACAGAGTGTCATCAGACAAGGGATTAGTGCATTTAGATATCACCTACACTGGGCCAGTCTGAAAAAAATGCAAATAATGAAATCCAGTCTCAGCAGTAGAGATGTGTGAAGTCCGCAAAATTCACTTCATGAGTTAATTCACAGATTTTGCTGATTTTGTGGAGCAACTTCGTGAAATTCTCGGCCATGAATTTTACAGATTACAATGAGAAATGTGAAATTTCACCCACACATTTGCGTTTCGCCAGTGAAATTCACGCTTCATGGAAAAAAACCACAAATTTCGACAGAAGTTTCACGCAAATTGTGCACATTGAAGTTTTGAGGTTTTTCAAAACTCCATGAATTCCATGAAGTGTGAATTTTTGGTACTTTGCATAAACTTCGCAGGTGAAGTTTAACTTTGCAACATCTCTACTCAGCAGTCTGGAAATCAGAAATGTCATGTGCTGCTGAAATCATTCAGGGTCATACATTTGTTTTGTACCTAGGTTATCCCCACTGAGATGTGGCATCTCATGCAAAATGGAGTCCTGCTATTACACAATTTTATAGCTGGAAGGTACAGAAACACTAGAAGGGCACGTGACTTGCTAAAGATTATACAGTTGGCCAGTGACTGTGGTGGGATTTGGGCCTGGGCTATTCCATGTTTCACATGTTAGCGTGTTAACCACTACATATCGTATTCTGTCATGTTGCCCAATGTACACCCCACAGATTAGGAAGTGCAATTCTGCACAGAGATTGATGGACGTATGGAGTAAGTTACCAAGGAGGTCCAGTGATGCAGCAAGACCAGCAATGTGCTGAAAGTAGAACTACTGTAGAAGTTTGTCTGAAGGAATAATGGATGGGGTGGGGGGCTAGGGCACAAGAAGTAATGAAATGGAGTTGAGGAAAACAAATAGGCAAACAGCCTGTGCCTGGTGTTTATTTTTTTTTCATATTCTATAAATGCCTTACGTTCTAAATGCCATAGATTTCCGTTTCAGTGAATAATAATCCTTTCAAAGTTAATTGGCTTAGGAAGTGATTCTCTCCCCAAAAATACAAAACAATTATGCGGCTTCTCATTCTGGGCTACTTTTTTGATTAATAGGGAAGCTTAAATGTGAAATGTAATTTTCTTCCTGAAGGATCACCAGTTACATTTTTTTTTATTTCATCAGCAAGCAATAAGCGGATGGTAAATTATGTTACTCACACCACTCAACTCCTCATGAAGTACAACGTGGAATTATTCAGAGGTTATTGTTATTGGCAAACTCATATACTTTTCAGAGTTGGTCTGAATGGAAGACCATTTCTGTCTCAGACTTGCTAGTTAAAGCAGGTAATTTGCTATCTCAGAAAATGTGCTACAGACCTTCAGTGACTTGACCTTTCAAAAATACTCTCACTCCGAGACTATTATTTAAGGACCATCATAGGAATCACAGCACTCATACTTCCATTCCTAATTGTTTATCAACGCAAGCCCACCAATACAGGATTTTTGCATTTGAAAATACACAATTTACAGACTTGTTTGACCCTGTCTCCTGTGAAACTTGTCCCTAATTTGATTTGTGTATTTCTCCTTCAGATATCCAGCACAGTATATAATTGAAAAAATGTACTCTATTCAGCTATCGTAATTTAAAGTGAAGACCTTTTTTTATTCAAAAGAATTAATGCTTCAGTTGAAAAGTACTGAAGCAAGGTTTATACAAAAAGTACATTGGCTGTGTCGCCATGTGTTAAAGAAATACAACATCACTCCCACCCACATAATGCACTATGGGGTAAGTGTGCCTGCTCCTTGAGCCCACAGCAACCAGCTGAGCGCCGGGGCTTTGCTCCGCCAGCGGGCGGTCGGCGGCACCTAGCCGAACTTGGGAACCACAAGGCCGGGAGGAACAGCGAGGGAGCAGTCGGGAAAGGCGCAGCCAATTGCCTGTTTCCTTCAGCCCACAGCAACCAGCTGAGTGCCGGGGCTTCGCTCCGCCAGTGGGCGGTCGGCGGCACCTAGCCGAACTTGGGAACCACAAGGCCGGGAGGAACAGCGAGGGAGCATTCGGGAAAGGCACAGCCAATCGCCTGTTTCCTTCAGCCCACAGCAACCAGCTGAGCACCGGGGCTTCGCTCCACCAGCGGGTGGTCGGCGGCACCTACCCAACTTGGGAACCACAAGGCTGGGAGGAACAGTGAGGAGCAGTCGGAAAGGCGCAGCTAATCGCCTGCTTCCTTCAGCCCACACAGCACTGCTGAGCGCCGGGGCTTCGCTCCGCCAGCGGGCGGTCGGCGGCACCTAGCCGAACTTGGGAACCACAAGGCCGGGAGGAACAGCGAGGGAGCAGTCGGGAAAGGCGCAGCCAATCGGTAAGCGAGCGCTCCACCAGGCACAGCAGCCGATTGGCTCTCCTGCCCCATTGACTTACACTGGCTCAGTTTGCATTGCTGAAATCTGTGTGGGACTTGAAAATGTGTTTTTCTTTTTGTCTTTTACTCTTCCCCTGGTGTTCTACTGCAAGTTTCCCAGAAGAGCTGCTTCCACTCTGGTGAGACATCTATAGAGGGCAACTGCTGTTGATTCTGTTGAATTCTGCTGGACTCTGTTAGCAGCAGTGGGCCAGACGCTGAGGGGCCACTCTCCTTCTAGTTTTATATGTGTAAATCATCAAAAAAAGTGCTGTTATCCACTATTGTATTGTAAGGGGAACCTACTGTTTTACTGCTCTTTAAAGTAATTGCAGCTCCTTGTCTGAATATGTAAGGTGGGCCAGATGCTGAGGCGCCACAGGACCCCCCCCCCACAGTCCTTTGTAGTGCAGATTTGGTCAGTGACGCTCAGAAAAAGGCTTGCTACTGCCTTTATTAATTGCTGCCCAGACCATACCACCTAATGATATAGAGTGCTTAAGTCCCTCACTTCCTCAATACTGCCAACCCATGACAGGCTACCTGAAGAGATACTATTTCTGATGGAGTACACCTTGCAAAGGAAGAATTGATTGAACTGATCACATTTTTCACAGTAAACACTCTTCCTGACTGAAGACAGAGTGGATTTAATAATCAGTCTTCTGAGTTGAAGAGTTGAGTCAGTCAATTTTTCCCTTCAGCAATCACACATAACAAGAATGTTGTCTTTTTCAGTGTTATTGCCACTGAAATTCACCGTGAACACTCAGTGTCAATTTGTCCTCCTCTCACATGGATATTTACCAAAACACTCTAACCTCCACCCCTTAATCTTCAATTGCTTATGGTCACCATCAACCAGGGTTACTTAGGGTAGGGCATCAATAGGCAAACATGAAAGGATGCCAGAGATCTGAAGGCCATCGTAAGAGCTTTATCATAGCCTCCCATGGCATTCTCCACATCTTTAGCACATGCTGATATCTTGCTTCAGATATTCAGAATCACCAGGAGATTATTTCACTGCAGATTTCTAACAGGTTGATATCTGACCATCTCCACCAGAGAAGATTGAAAACGAAGGGCCCATAAAGGAACTGTATGACACAATGATCTGACCAACCAACTTGATCAACCCTTATGCTACTAATGTCAAGACCCAAAGTAAAGAAGAAGTCTAAGGTGTGGCTTTTTTGGTGAGTCCTGGAGGTACTCACCTGCACTAGGCCCAGTGAAAACATCAAGTATAGGACCTGTGTCCAAACTGAGGATCTTCCAAGGTCACTGATTTATGATGATTAAAATAATGAATTTCCATTTTCTTGACTTGAAATTCTGGGAATAGCACCAGTGATTGTTAGTCTAATTTTCAGATTTTACTGGGATTCTAGTGTCAGTCTTTTAGTACGTGTAATAAGCAATTGGAATAAAAGGCTTAATATACAGAACATTAAATGAAGCAAATTGAAAATAGTATTTGAAGCAATTATAAGAAAAATGCAGGTTCTGCAGATTTACTGATCTGGTATAAAATGCCAAATTATGTGAAATGCTTTGTTTTTACTGTTGTGCAGCCAGTCCAGTTTCTGAAATTTTACCGGGTTTTCCAGTAAAAACTGAAAACCAGTGGCCTTGTTTATCATTGACCCAAGTGTTGAAATGCCCAGCACTAACAAGCTGGATGAGTCCACCACCTCACCGGCTATGAAATTCTTCAGTTCCTACAATGCTCCAGAGGACAATACACAAGTATGATTCTGCAGCCAGTACCCAGACCCCCTTCAATGGCCATGCATTAAATGAAGTGACTTTCACCGTGGGGTATGCAGTCTGTCCCAACGTGAATCTAAAACAGATGGCCACCCTGCCCCCTTGTGCCCCCACCTCAGTCAATGCACCACAGAGAAATCCGGAGGGATAGATGCCACTAACACAGGACTGGAGTCATAACCCAACCAGCTCTCTGTGATGCATACCAGGTCATCAAGGAATCTGCAATGAATGCCTCCCTCACCCAGGTTTCATTCCTCAGAGATCTGGCATTACACAGAATTGCATAAAGGGGGGAGTGGAACAGCTGGCTCTTTAACCCCCTGTTCCACTGTGATCTGGACCACCCTTGGAAATGGTAGCTCTTCTGTCGTGGGCCAGTCTACATCCAGGGTGCATTCTTGACCTTACATTACCAATCACACCCTCTTTTCCCCCTTCTCCACTGAGGAAGCTGATGGTGTGTGTGTGTTGGGGGAATGAGAATCTACTGAATCAAATGTATGGGAAAAATAATGGAGACTCATAAAATGCTAGCAGCCAGAAATTCAACCAGATGGGCAGGTTTGTTATTTAAAAAAGAATTTCCAAGTGAGCTCAGCTGGAAACCCAGGAGTGCAAGTTCAGGGGGTGGGGTGGTATTTGCTATCTTAATCCTCCAAGTGTAAAAATGAGGAGTCCAAAGGCTGATCAAAACAAACAAATCTGGGCAAAACTTTAGGTGCACACTGACACAGAGATATACTGTACTCACAACTAATAAAAGCAGCACAGGGGGCAAAAGGAGAATATGTAACTTCTATCAGAAGAATTACACAGCAGAAGGCAGTTTTTAAATTTTTTTATAGGTGGAAAATGTTAGTTTCCTGTTTTTCTTTGAAATGTGTAGTAATTCTGTAACAGGGGAAGTTGTTTCTAGTGTTACTTAAATGTTACATATTTAAATTTCTGCTAATATTAATAGCATATAGGATAGAAATGTATAGATAGTGAATACTAGGGAAAATCTGGTCCATTATATGCTACCTACAGTTACTATAGTTAGCTAATGTCTTTCTATAACTTATGGTGTAGAAGATACTTATATACTCTGTATTGAGACCCTTCTCTCTTCACCCCCTGAAGAATGCCCAGTCCTATGCACTAATAAATAACTGCAGTCAGTAGGATGCACTGGCTCTACCCAAAAGGATGCAGTGGGTACAGCTGCTCAGGGGAGTAGAAAATGATGGGGTTAATACCTGACCAATCCATTCTAATTTAAAAATCCAACCATCTAACCCTCCCAACAAAAAGTCACCGTCCAATGCAAAAACCACCCAATGCCAAATTTTTGCTACTAAGACCATTGACACATTCACCCAGGCAATCATAAAGTAAAACTAATATTCCTATTATAAAACAATAAACTCACTCAAAGTGCTACAGCACAATGAATTAAATTATTATAAACACTCTAGGACAAGTAAATGGAAACCCACCATTGTTTTCTTTATAGATCTCTGGGCTGGATAAACTTATCTGAGTTCAGAAAGTTTCATATTCTCCATCTGATCTATCAAAGCCTTTCCTACAAATGTCTGCCCAATTTATTTAACTTATTTCAAAAATGTACAAAAAAATGCAGTTTAAGGCAAGTGGCAACACAGAATTTAATGTCCCAGTCTGGAAAACTACAAGAGGATATTCTTCCCATTACTGTCAGGGCCCAAGAGCCTGGTACGAACTACCCTAATTCCTAAAAACTACCTTACAATGAAAAGTTTTATGGCACTAAGTAAAATCATATTTTATGCAGGAGGCAAGCTTATCAAAGAGATGCTGTACCATATAGAAAATGTCTAAGATGTTTAGAAAAGCTTATACTTGAGATCTATTCAAAAATTATTGTTGTTCATGGGAAAAGTGATTAATAAATTATAATCTGGAGGCATTACAATTTGTACTAAATTAAACTTTCATGTTTTTTTTTACTATTTTTATGGAAATATTTCTTAGTACAATATGTAAATAGAAACATAGAAATTGTTGGCAGATAAGGACCTCTAGGCCCATCCAGTCTGCCTATAGGCCCTATACATGTATGTGTGCACTCACACTAAGTGGTCAATGGCTTTTCATCCCTCCCTTCCTGCATAAGGTTCTCTTGTGCTTATCCCAGGCATGTTTAAACCCTTCCACTGCACTTGCCCCTATCATCACTTGTGGCAGACTACTCCAGGCGTTCACCACCCTCTCTGTATAGAAAACTTCCTCCGCTTTACCTCTTAATCTACCCCCTCCAATTTCATATTGTGCCCCCTCATTCTGGTATCTTTTCTACATTGGAAAAGATCCCCCACCTGTACCTTGTTTATGTCCTTGAGGTACTTATAAGTTTCTATCATGTCACCCATGTCTCTCCTCTAGTAAGTACATATTGAGGTCTCTTAGTCTCTCATCATATGTTTTGTGGTGCAAACCATGCACCATCTTTGTCGCCCTTCTCTGGACAACCTCCACCTTGTTTATGTCCTTTTCGCATGTGTGGTCTCCAGTACCGCATAAAGTACTCCAGGTGTTACCAGTGTTTTATACAATGGCATCACCACCTCCCGACCTCCTACTAGTACAGTAATACCTCTGCGTATGCACCCCAGCATGCCACTGACCCTCCCTGAAACCTTTGCACACTGCTTTGATACCTTAAGGTCATCAGATATGATAACCCCTAGGTCTCTTTCCTCTTTAGTGACAGTCAGCTCCTCCTCCCATCCTGTAGCTCTCCCCAGGGTTCCCCCTACCCAGGTGCATTATCTTGTACTCTTTTTGCATTTAACCTCAGTTGCCACACCACCGACCATCTTTCAAGCTTCTCCAGGTCCCTCTTCACTTTCTGCACCCCTTCTGGAGTATCCACCCTGTTGCAGATCTTGGTGTCATCTACAAATAGGCAGACCTTTCCTTCCATCCCCTCTACAATGTCACTAATGAAGATATTGAACAGGACTGGTCCCAGTACTGATCCTTGTGGCACTCCGCTGGTCACTCCTCTCTCCCCAGATTGAATCCCATTTACCACCATCCACTGCCTTCCGTCCATCAGCCAGTTTCTAACCCAAAGTATCACCTTATGCCCCATGCCCAGACTACTCATCTTGTTAACCAGCCTTCTTTGTGGGATGGTACTGAAGGCTTTGCTGAAATGTAGGTAGGCAATGTCTATGCACCCCCCCCCCGATTCACTTCCCTAGTCACCCAATCAAAAAAATCTATCAGATTCGTTTGACAAGACCTTCCTGATGTGAATCTGTGCTGCCTCAGATCCTGGGCACCAAAGAATTCCAGATGTGCCACTATCCTTTCTTTCAGCAGTGTCTCCATGATCTTCCCCACCACTGAGATGAGTCTGACTGGCCTGTAGTTCCCCACTTCCACCCTACTGCCACTTTTGTGCAGTGGTACTACATGTGCCCTCCTCCAGTCCTCTGGAACCATACCTGTGTTGAGTGACTTTGTGAACAGGGTGGCCAGAGGAGCTGCTACTTCCCTCCGCAGCTCCCTTAATATTCTCAGGTGTATGTCATCTGGCCTCCTGGCTTTATTCACCTTCAGCTTTGTGAGTTCCTCCAGCTCTCTCCACTGTGAATGGACTGGTGTCCACTTCTCCCCCCGATTGCTTTTGCTCCCCAACTGTGGTCCTTGACCCTCTCCCTCCTCAGTGAATACTGAACAGAAGTATTTGTTCAGTATTTCTGCCTTGTCTAGACCCCCCTCATTACACTCTCCCTCCTCCCCTTTGAGCCTTACAATCTCCACCCCCCCACCCCCGGTTTTTCGTCTCTCGCTGATGTACTTATAGAATGTTTTGCCCCCTTATTTCACAGTCTGTGCTAAACCCTCCTCTGTCTGTGCCTTGGCTTTCCTAGCAGCCTTCCCTGCTTCTCCTAGACATTCAAGGCACACCTCCCTGTCCTTCTCCCTTTGGGTCCCTTATACTTCCTGAAACTTGCTCTTTTAGCTCTTACTTTGTTTCCCTCCTCTTTAGAGAACCATTGTGGTTTATTTCTTCTTTTCCCTTTGGCCACTACCCTAATGCATTGATTAGTTACCTCCATAATGGCTCCTTTTAGTCTCCCCCACTGTTCCTCCACCCCATCCATTATCTCTACCTTCTTCAGGGCTGCTCTTAAACATGTAACCATTTCATTGAAATCCACCCTACTGAAATAAAATACTTTTGCTCTTGTGTGGCTTAACTGAGTCCCTATCTCCATGCCAAACCATATCATGTGGTGGTCGCTGGATCCCAGCTGCCCTTCCACCTGGATTCCTTCAACTGTGTTCCCACTGATCCGTACCAGGTCTAGAATCAATTTGTCCCTGGTTGGCTCATGCACTAGCTGACCAAGTCCAACCCCCTGCAGGGATTCCAGGATGGCCGTGCTTCTGGTTGAAGCAGCTGCCTGGGTAGTCCAATCCATGTCCGGCATATTGAAATCTCCCATCAACAGGATTTCACCTTTAACTTCCATGTCATGAATTTTCTCCACTAGTACCCTGTCCACTTCCTTCCTCTGTGCCAGAGGTCTGTAGATCACCCCTGTATGTACTGCTATGCCATTTCCTGGTTCAAAGGTAACCCACATTGCCTCAGCCTCCCCCTGCCTTCCCTGTACTTCTGTAGCCTTTATGCCTTCTCTGACGTACAGGGCCACCCTCCATTTTACCTTCCCTGTCTCTTCTGAACAGTGCATAGCCTGGTATATTGATGTCCCAGCTGTGATTAGCAGAATATCATGTCTCTGTTATTGCTGCTATGTCAAGGTTTGCATCCATCATTAAGGCTTCCAGATCTTGCACCTTATTTCCCAGACTATGGGCATTTATAAACATGACATTCCATGTTTTACACCTCCCCCGTTCTTGTTTTCTCTACTTTGCCTCTTACACCCACCATGGTATTCATGCTCATGTGCTCTTGCCCCCTCATCCCCCCTTATATAAGTTTTGCCTGTCTGCCCCTCACTGCTGGCTTCAGTTGTTCCTGTTGTCAACTTGTACTTTTGTGAGATCACGTGATGCCTCAATCTAACTAGCAGCATGTCATCTCAGCTCCTGCCTACATCTACCTAAAATAACAACTATACTCTGATTAAAACATCTGATCTTTACTTCTCTGATACCATAGGGTGCTGCACTATCGGGAACTAGCATCAGATCCTGCATTTTTCGGTTTTTCGATCGCATATGGAGGAGAACATGAAGCAGGCTTTACCTCAACACACTCCACCAGCGACGCCCGGAGAAGAGCTCTAAACGTTCCAAGGCCCAAAGTTCTCAAGCGGGTTGCCCAGGCACTACCACCCCAGCAGCTATACCCTTGATGGAGGATCACTTCCTCCAGGAGCTTCAGCCCTTCAAAGAAGCATTGCAGGAGATCACTTCCGAGCTGAAGTCTCTTTGCAGGGATTTAGGGGACCTAGGCAGACATATGAATGACTCTGAAAGCTGCACATAGTCCCTGGAACAGTGGACAGATAAATCAGAATCCAAAGTTACCAAATTATGCCAGCAAGTAGCCTGACTACAGGAAAAAAATGAGGACCTAGAGGGAAGGAGCCACTGCAACAACCTGGTCCTTTTTGGGCTCCCTGAATCCTCAGAAGGCTCATCGCCCATTGTGTTTATTCAAAAATTCCTGCAAAAAGTGGCTGGCCCCTGGCCCTGTAACCCATCCTACCTGATAGTACGGGCTCATAGGTCTCTTTGGCCCCTACCAGCTACGTGTTCCCCTCCACGACCATTCATCTTTAAATTCTGAAGTTACATTGAAAAGCAGCATGTTCTACAAAAACTCTGGGAGCTCTGTTCAATTTTACGGGAAGGCACAACCCTGCGTATGGCACAAGATCTCCCCTTTGAAACCCGCAAGAAGAGGGCCGACTTTTACACTTGTTGTGTCTAAATTAATCGCTGCCGGTATCTGCTTCAAAATGGGATACCCAGCTCATCTACAAGTGTGGTATCAGGACAAATGGCACTCGTTTGACTCGGCTGATAAAGTTCTGAAGAAGCTCCCTGATCTACTGCCAGCACTCTTCAAGGTGCCCTGAAAGAATCAGAAGTCTCAGTTTTGGTAATGGTTGGACTGCAGTCCTTAAGTTTTGTGGCCTTAGCTAGTTGCCACTTTGTACCTAACTGCACGACCATGTGAGCGATCGCAAAATTTTTCTACTATGCCTTGCTTGAATTCCTGCTCTGGAGTTGTAGACCTGAAGTGATGCAACACTATTATGGGCTGGTGGGACTTAACATGCTAAACAGCCTGTCTGGGAACATTACCATTTCAGATAACACTCATTCCTGTATATTAGCTTATCAGACTCTGAGTAATACTGTAGATTCAACTCGTGGTTTCAGAACCTGCATTTCCTATCGTGAAGGCTAACGTATTGTTTGATCAGACTCAATTATATAGCAGCAATAATTGCTTATTCAGGATTACTATATGCAAGCTTTTTTGGCACAGCCTGTGTTTCTTTTATTCTGATATTAATCTACATATTTGCCCAGATTGTTTTATGTGGGTCACAGTAGACAGAAATCATTTTTTTTTTGCTCCACCTACTGGTCATTTTGAATCATTACTAGCCTCATAAATGAGCACTGTTGTTTGGTGCTTTGATTACGGGGATAATCACGTCTTGTGTTAAGTGGGAGGGACCCTGGATCATTTTTTCAGTATATTTAGTGATAAGAGTATGGCACAATTTTACTCCCCACCCCTGTGGCTTATGTCCCCTTTTCTTAAATGGTATTCCTTTCCTTTTAGAGATACTCAGGGAAAGAGAGGCCTTCTATGCCCAAATTAATTCTACGCTGTGGGTCTGGGGAACTGGACTATATTATTTTAAACTGCAGCTACTTTTGGAAATACTCTTAATGTCACCCTGTGCACTGATTTGGGGTCCGGGTTTAGGAGGTATTCTCATACTATCCTATCCAACCTTATTGGTTTTTACTACCTCCAGTAGGAATAAGGGTGGACGGAGGGGGTAATTTCCCCTCGAGATCTGGGGAAAGGGGTTTAACTGTAAATAGTTATGTGGTGGGACTGAGTTGGGTTAAGGGTGGGTGTTTGTTACAAACAAAGTTAATGTTTCAATGGTATATAGGGGGGCCAGTTTCTATATTTAGTTTCATTAAGTATTCACTTAGCAATGATCCCTCCTGGAAAAAAGTACTACTTAAGTGGGACATGGATTATGGCTCTGATTGGGTTGGGTAGTTGGAGGCTGGGAAAGGTTTTCTGTCTACCTTGGTTCTCTTCAGATTATATGTTATAGGGATATTTGGGATGCAACAGGTTCTCTCTTCTGTTCATTGGGTCATGGGGGGGGTGGGAGCGGAGTGTTTCTATTGGTGGGGGTTACCCAAGGTCTTATTCTGGTTAATAATTAAATGGCTAATAATTTTGTTAAGTTCCTCACCTGGAATGTAAGAGGTGCCAGGGATAGACTTAAAAGATATCAAATCCTTAAACATATCTCCCTTCTTCATACTCATATCACAATTGTGCAAGAAACACATCTTTTATCCCATGAATCTCATTATTTCCATAGACAGGAGATTGGTCAAGTCTTTGTCTCTAGTAACTCAACATCTAGCAGAGGAGTGGCCGTTCTCATAAGTTGCAGAATTTTCTGGCAAGCAGATCAGGTCGTCGCTGACCCACAGGGAAGATTCAGTATTGTAAAAGGCCTTTTAGATTGGAAGGAGATAGTACTCAGTAGTATATACGGCCTGGTGGGGGGTGACTCAGCTTTTCTCATAGAATTAGTTGACTGGTTTACCCCATTTCTCTCCTGTCCACTAATTCTTGGGGGGGATTGGAATCTTCCCCCACCCAGGACTTAGACCGGTCCAATCAACCTCTCAAACCCCTTTCCACTGCACAAAGGACACAAAATGATTTTTTTGATACACTAGGGCTACGTGACCCATGGAGAATCTTCAACCCATTGTCTCGTACATGTTCTTTTTACACCATGGTTCACCAAACTTCTTCTAGACTTGATTATGTCCTTATCAGTCATTCCCTTCTTTCTGGCCTCTGCAATGCCAGTATTCAACCTATAATTCTATCTGACCATACCGCAGCATGGACAGCATTAGTCTCCGACTCCAATTCACAGTGAGATATGACCTGGAAACTAAACACTCAACTCCTTAAGGATACCCATGTGATTTCTAGAAACTCTTCTCTTATTGAGTCTTTCATCCAGGCTAACCAAAACACAGTGTCCAGGGTGGACCATGAATGCTTCCTGTGAGGAGAATTTGTTCGGATGGCCTCTACTGGTAAGCATCGTAGAGAGTCTGAAGCTCTCTCACTACTCATGCAGATCCGTACCTTAGAACAATCCCTCTCCTCCACATCTTCCCCAGATTCTTTGCAGTCATTGATGACCCTCAGAGACAAATATTCCATTCTCTTGTAGGAAACAGTGGAATATGTTATACTTAAAACACAAACTAAATATGTAGAACAAGGGGAGAAGGCAGTAAGATTACTTGCTCTCTAGTTAAGGAAACTAGAAGCTTCCAGAATCATCCTCTCCATCTCAGCTCCAGACAGCTCCATTAAAACTCTCCCCAGAGAACCTGCGCTAATTTTTGCACAATTTTATTCCACCCTATATAGCCAACGTCCAACTGCAACGAGCTTAGAAGCAATACCGACCTATTTAGAGTCCATACCATTGCCCTGTCTTACATAACAGTACTGAGCTGCTTTTTCAGTTCCTATCGCTCTTGTTGAAATCGAATCCACTGTAAACAGTCTATCTCCCAATAAATCTCCTACACCTGACTGTCTCCCCTCTAATTTCTATAAGCTCTTTCTTGAGGATCTAGCTCCTTTTCTGCTTCATCTATACTGTTTCATGACCGCCACAGACTCATTGGACCCTTCCCTGCTGGACACAGATGGGTGAGAAACTGATTGGAAGGGAGAAAGCAGGGGGTTGTGGTTAACGGAGTCAAATCAGAAGATTAAGAGATCACCAGTGGACCGCCACAAGGATCAGTCCTGGGTCTAGTCATTTTCAATATGTTCACCAGCCACATGGGAGAAGGAATCCAGGTCTAGATGCAGAAGACACTAAGCTCTGTGGCAGGGTAGACATCTCTGCATGCTGCAAATCATCGCAGCGATGTAGGGATGCTAAAGGTGGTGGCAGCTCAGTTTGAAAGGGAGCCAAGAGATGGCCTCTAGTATGCATCATTATTAGCGGCATCTCCTGTGGGCCGGCACAGCCCTGTGTGCCTCTCTGATGTGAATTGAGTTAAGGCATCCTTTAAACATCTTTCAGTGCTTATTGAAGTGATACTTCAACTGTTTAACTGTGAAAATAGCAGCAGGAACTATCCTGAATCTACTGTATTCCCAAACAAGTGAAAACATGACATTTGAATATTGTTACATATTTTTTGAATTAACGGGACCACCTTCCCTTGAAACTGTCATCTGGAACCAATGAAACATGTTGGGGATCCAGGAAGGGTGGCCAAGCACTGAATAAATGAATTATTGAACATAGCTGACTACAGAGTGTTTGGCTTTCACTGGTTTGATAACCATTCCATTTTTCAAGTACACTGATCATTTCTGGCTACCTCGGTGGAACCAGCTTTCTAACAGCAGAAGCGGGGTCTACATAGACAATTATCTTCCTTTTGAATTGAAATTCAATTGCAAACAGTACAAGTTGATAAACATAGGAAACATAAACCCCAGAACAGAGTATTGGATGGGAGCTGGAGCTGGGCACGACCTCTGAGGCATGAGACCTAGGGATCATCATCAGTGACTCTCTAAAACAAACAAGCCAGGGTAACAAGGCCTACAGTAAGGCAAACAGGATGCTGGGATGTATAGGAAGGGGTACTGACATCAGAAGGAAAGAGATACTACTACCTCTCTGTAGATCACTGGTGAGACCCCACCTGGATTATTGTGCCTGGTTCTGAAGTACTCACCTAAGGAGAGATAAGAACAGGCTGGAGACTGCACAACACAGCATGACCAAAATGATTCCCTGCCAGCAAGGCAGATCTTATGAGAATCGGTTCCGGACACTGAACATGTACTTACTGGAGGCCAGACAAGAAAAGGGAGATACGATAGAGACCTTCAAGTTCTTGAAGGAATGAACAAGATAAGGGGCCTGATTTTAAAACAGCCCTCAGAGTGATGTAAGTAAGTTGCATTGCCCTAAGGGCTGCAGAAACCCCAGGTGTGCAAGGGACCCTTCGCCCATTTTTATAAAAAGCAGGGTCCTGGCGCCAAACTCCCTGGGTTTTCCGCAAGTCTCTAGCTGTGCCAAACAGCTGGCATATCTGTGGACATTGCCACAGGGATCCAGCTCCACCACCTGGTGCAACACTAGAGAGACTGGGACGGTGGTGGGGGAACAGCATTCCAGGAGGGTGCCAGGAGCATAAGGGGCACGGGAGGTAGAAGTGGGTGTATCGGAGGACAGCTGTGTACAGCCATAGTGCTGTTGCATCCTGCGGGGTGTGCTTCCAGTGTGCAGCAATATGTACAATAAATTTAACTTCCCTGGTGATCTAGTGGCCCCCCAATCCCTGATCTCCCCCAAGTATACTGATTTAACCTCCCTGGAGGTCTAGCGGCCCCCACCAATCCCCAATCTCTCCCAAGTAAAATGATATAATGTCCCAGGTAGTCTAGCGGACCCCCGATCCCAGATCTCCCCCAATAACAATGTGATTACTGTCCCTGGTGGTCTAGTGGCCCTCCACCCCATCAGGTAGTGTTCTATCACCCCTCTCTCCCCATCCCAAATCATAGCTGGTAACCAGCACAGCCCTCCTCTCACCACTAGGCTGGCCGCTGATTGAGTTCTCAATGAGCATGTACTGTTTATAGTACACACTCACTGAATGACAGTAGCTATCAATCAATGAGCTCATACTGTATACAGTACGTGCTCACTGTGAGCTCAGTTGGCAGTCAGCAGTGGTGGTAAGAGGAAGACTATACTGGCTGTTGCCTCTGATTCAGGATGGGGGTCAGGATGATGGGACACTACCTGACGGAGGTGGGTTGGGGAGGCCACTAGACCACCAGAGACAGTTATCACATTGTTATTGGGGAAGATCAGGGATTGAGGGTCCGCTAGACTACCAAGGATATTGTATTATTTTACTTACGGGAGAGCGAGGATTGGGGGGACCACTAGACCATGAGGGAGGTTAAATCAGAATATGTTGGGGAGATCGGGGATTGGGGGGGCTGCTAGACCACCAAGGAAGTTATGTTTATTGTACATATTGTTGCATACTGGACATGCACCCCACCAGTTGCAACATCATTGTGGCTGATGCACAGCTGTACCCCAACAACCCCGCTGCCACCACTTGTGCCCCTAGTGCACACCTATGGCCCCTGTAATACCCCATCCCACTGGTGCAAGCCACTTAGACCACCTCCTGGCTGGTCTAAGTGGCGCATATTGCTGCGTCCATGGCAAGGATTGTAAAATCCCAGAAAAGAGGATGTTGCAGCCTTGGGGTGGTGCAAGCCCACTTGCAACCTGGCACACTGGCTTGTTTGATGCAACCCTGCTGCAAGGGAGCTTTGGCACAGCAGTGTCTAGATGTGACGCAAGCTGCATTGTAAAATCACATTTGGCGCAAGTTGTGACACAAGTCACCTCTTGCATCAAACTCTTTTGACACAAGCCACTCACATTGGTCTAACTACTTTTAAACTTGGGCTCCCCATGTCAAAAAATACAACACAAAGACATCCTACATAACACAGTGAACCATAAAAACATATAATCAAGTAGCAAAACAGTTGCAACAAAGTTGAGTCTTAAACATGTCAGGCCCGATTCTCAAAAGGGCTGTGTTCGGTGCAAGCTGCGGCAAACAGCAACTTACACTGAAGCCCCATGTGCCAGGGATCCTGCACCAGATTCAGGTACAGGAGGGGTCCTGGTGCCCATGTCCCCACACTGCGGCAACCTCACCCATGTGGCATATACATGGCGCATGGGAGGATTTGCCACAAGCACCTTGCAGCAATGACAGGCCGTACCCCTGCCCCAATCCACATAGTGCCCCATAATGTATATACTTAAAAATATCCCAGCTGATCCTGGAAGTGCCCCATAATGTCAATAGGTTCCCCCCACCCAGATCCTCTATGCGCCGCAAGAATAATTTGTGTAGAAGACCTCCCCCTGCCGCCCATATGCCCCAATGTCCCCGTCAGTATGGCACATAGCAGTGCCCCTCATATTGGTGGTCCACTCTCCCCCACCCCAGTAAATAGTGACCCCCCATCCCCAGACAGAGCCAGGGATCAGCACTGCCCTCCGCACACCTCTGCCGCCGGTCCCTGCCTGAATTGTCTCTGAGCGGCAGAATGTACAGTGCATGCTACATTGACAATCAATTAATGCTTACACATTACAGTACATGCTTATTGACAGTTCAGTCAGGGACCGGCCGCAGAGAAGTGTGAGGAGAGCTGTGCCAGTCCCCGGCTCTGTCTGGGATGGGGGGTCACTATTTACGGAGGTGGGTGGTACTGGATCACCAATATGAGGGGCACTGTTATTCACCATACTGAAGGGACATCGGGGATATGGGGGGGGTTCTTCTATACCACTTATAACTGTGCAGCACAGTTGGGATCTGGGTGGTGGAATCCTATATATGTTAACATTGTGGGGCATGTTGGGGATTGGGGGGATTCATACATGTGTCCACTTGTGAGGCACATCAGGGATGAGGTGGGAGGTTCTGTGGTACTATTGCAACCAGCAGCCCTCCCAGGTGAGATTTTTCTAAATCCCCTTAAACTAGCCCTGGCTGGTCTAAGGGAACTTAGAATATCTCCCTCTGGGACATGTCTGTGAATTGCAGGTATGGGGCTGTGGCAGCCTGCGTCTGCCTCATGGCCCCTAGCACCTTGTTGCAGCCCAGTACTGGGCACAGGGATGGTGCAAGCCCTGTTTGGGGCAGGCAGCCTGTATTTGACATAGGCTGCCTCTGAGAATTGCTCCCAGTGTATCTTTTGCCACAAGGGGCACCTTGCGCCATTCTTTTTGGCGCAAGCCCTTTGCACCATGCCGGAAGCTTTGAGAATTGTGCCCATCAAGTTTTACAGGATTTTTAAAAGACAACATGCTGGTACAACTTCTGAGTTGTGGTGCTAAACTATTCAAAGCATGGGCGACTCAAGAGGAAAAGCCAGTTGTGACTTGGGACATTGTAACAGAAGTATCTGGATATCTTTAGTCATGATGGAACATGATGTTGGGCATCACTGTCACAGGAGTGTTGGAGGGGCATTGCAGGGCCATGATGCTGGTGCAGGTAAGGTGATTCATGATGGAGTATGATACTGGGCATCACTGTCACAGGAGTGTTGAAGGGGTATTGCAGGGCCATGATGCTGGTGCAGGTAAGGTGATTCATGATGGAGTATGATGCTGGGCATCACTGTCACAGGAGTGTTGGAGGGGGATTGCAAGACCATGATGCTGGTGCAGGTAAGGTGATTTATGATGGAGCATGATGCTGGGCATCACTGTCACAGGAGTGTTGGAGGGGTATTGCAGGGCCATGATGCTGGTGCAGGTAAGGTGATTCATGATGGAGCATGATGCTGGGCATCACTGTCACAGGAGTGTTGGAGGGGTATTGCAGGGCCATGATGCTGGTGCAGATAAGGTGATTAATAAGTGCTACGTGAAAGTTAAACTCCACAACGGGAATTCTAGTGACATTACCTATTACGCACCCATATTTCTAAAATTTCCAGAATAAATTTTGACTTACTAAACCACATTTATCCATCTTAATTAGATTCTCTATTTACATTGGGTATGAATGCCAGATTTTGGGTGTATACCTGTAGTAGCAGCTAGCTACAACCATCCAACTATTTTGAACATTTTCACACAATGTAACAAATGATGAAATTGTGAAATATTGAACTCTTGTAACGCAATTTACATAACCAACTACCTCCCTATTTAGCAGTTTCTATGACTCTTCCAAGAAAGTATGCATATAACTTTGCAGTTACCTAGCTTCAAAGGTGGCTAAGTTGAAAGCACAGAAATATTTTTAGAAATCCTCATAGAAATAATAAATGGCCAGATTTTGAGCCCCTGTAATTTCTACACCCTTCATGAAAATGCCATGAATCTTAGTATCCATTTAGGGCCTATTCACATGCATGCCATGTTCCAGGTATCTAGCTGTAGAACTGACAAAGGGTTTTATGTGATAACAGCGACTCGATAAGAGTACCGACCAAAAAAAGTGAAGCAAACATCGTCCAACATGAACAAGGAGATCAGAATTACAGCTACCACCACAAACAGTGATTGTTGCTTACTTTCTCAATGCTGGAAATAAAGTAAACAAGCCCCCCATACCCCACAATTTTATTATAATCAACTCTGGGGGGGAGGGGCAATGGACACATGGGAAAGAAGAAAAACTAAAAAAAAAAATCCACCACAGCTGGACCCAAACCCAGGTCCACCAGCTCCAGGAGTGGTGACTGAAGTCACTACACAAAATAGCCAGCTTGGAATTGCTTGGCCGAACACAGCGGGTGTAGGTCACTGCTACATTCTCTATACATGATTCCTCACTGCACTTCCTCACTCACTATTGCTACAGGCAGTTAAACTGAGTCACTCAACTTGAGTGACTCAATTTAACACCTAGATAGGTAGATAGATAGACAGACAGACAGACAACAGGAAATAGCTTTTAGGACTGTGAGGCCCTGTTTTACAAAGTTGTCCTGTAAGTCACGTTACGTGCTACCTTCACAAAGGTATGACCAATTAAATACAGTTTGGAAAATTCAACAACATTTCACAAAAGTTTGTGAAATTCATGGAATTTCACAAACATTCTGGGAAATTGGAGTTTGATAATTTTGCCAATCCTTGAATATGACAGTAAACTCTTTGGAAGGGTAGCTAATGAAGAGGGGATTGGCAGCACGGAAAGGGATGTAGAGAACCTGGAGCAGTGATACAGCAAATGGCAACTTAAAATGAATGCCCTAAACTATAAAGTGATGTACAATAGAAACAGAAATCTGCAGAAGGAACATTGCATCAATGGGGTAGAAGCAGATTACTTGAAGGAGTAAAATGTCCTAGGGGCTATAAACAAAAGTTTGAAATCGACTCCCCAGTTTAATACAGCATATAGAAAAGCTACTAAGATGCTAGGATGTATCAAGTGAGGTTTCAGTAGACATGATGAGGAGGTAATAGTGTATTATATAGGAAATTGTTATGACCACTCCTGGAGTACTACATGCAGTTTTGGAGCCCACATCTGAAGAAGGACAGGAAGAGATTAGAGACAATGAAGCAGAGGGCTACAGAAATTATCTTGGGACAACATGACACAACCTATTAGGAATGATTAAACAGTCCTAACATTTATTTACTGGAAGAAAGGAGGGAAAGGGAGGACATGGTATAAACCTACACATAGATTCAGGGACATTATATGATGGGCTTCTCAGAGTTATTTAAAGGACAAACACAACCATCAAGAGGCATAGCCTTAAACTTGTGGGGGAGGGGGAATTCAAGAAGGACATTAGAAGAGACTTTTTGACAGAGTGAAATTGCTAGGAGAAACAATCTACCTAGTAATGTGATTAATGCAAGGACTATTTCAAGGTGGTACTTAGAAGACAAAGGGAGGTTGGCGTGGGGAGAGCTCTAAAGGGGCTTGGTAAAACTATATAGGAATAGCAGGGTAGATAAGATGGCCTACAAGTCTTTTCTGTCCTTTTCCTTCAAAGTGTCTACAGTATTTAACCTTTCCCATCACAGCTTCTTGATTCCTACAGTCTGGAAAGTTGCCATAGCCCCTTCCCTTCTAAAATCTGGCTCTTTGTCTGACCCAAACAACTACAGGCCAGTCCAGTGCTACCTGTCTTCAATAAACCTACACAAATGCTGCAAAACCAACAACTACTGATCTTTGACCTCCATAATGGGCTTCTATCTGATACACAACCACGTTTTCAACCAAACCATTACACATGTGCTCTATTCAATATAACGAATGGCCTTGCATCTTCTCTAGATACTAGATATCACACATGGGAGATCTTCATTGGCCTCACAAAAGCTATTCACTCAAAGCACCACGTACTGTAGTTCTTCTACATAAGCTACATCATTTACAGCTGTCAGAAAATGTCATTGATTATTTCAAAGAATTTCTCACCACCAGATCATACGTTGCCAAAGTCAGTGGTGAGATCTCACCCCCTTCTATCTTGGGGTCCCACAAGGTTCCTTCCTCAGTGATTTATTCTTTAGCTTGTTTGTAAATAATCGCCCCTCAGTTTGTGCTAATCATGACACCAGATCCATTGATCTGCAGACAATACTGCCATACTGTGTGTGTCAGGACCAGCAGAAGACCTCATTAATACTTTACAGGACTTCTTTGACATCACCCAAAAATGAAACTCCAAATAAAACATAAAACCAAGGTGAAAGTGATGTTTTTTTTATCAGAAAATCACAAATAGCAGTTTACAAATCTTTTCCCTCTCAGTTTCTCGCTTAGACAAAGTTTGGACCTTCATTAATTCACAGAAATAGCTCACCCAGTATTAAGCTTCTTTGACCACATTACCAAAATCGTCAAGGGATCACGCCAAAAACATGGTACAGTCAAGCGAGATGTTGCTTGTACCTGAACATCAGGTTGGGAATTCTAAAGCAGTCTCTTCTACCAACAATAGAGCATGGGACTGAGGTCTATAGGATGGTACTAGCCACAATACTCCAGAAAATTGTAGTGGCATTTAAAGGCATGTGCTGTTTTTTTGCTGGGTTGTGATATACAGACTTAATATTGTATGCTATACAATGACCGCGACCATCTTTCTCCTGATAATAGATATGACCATAAATGGATGACTATGGTATACAAATGTACACGAGGGTGGGATATTCAAAGGGGTTGTGCACGGCGCAACAGTGTTGTGCCATGCACAACCCACTGATGTGCTCCAGCGTGATATTCAAGGGGGATGTTGTGCTGCTCAAATCCCATTGTGCTGGGGAGCACAGTAATGTATCTTGAGCGCAAGTGCAGGAGGTGTGCCCATGCATATGTGGTGCACCCCTATATTCAGCCCGGGATGTGCAGTGCATATGCAGGCACAAACCCGCCTTGCACTGCAGGGGGGGGGGCGCACAGATCTGCCAAAAAAAAATGAGGAACAAGTCGGGGGACACCCACAGGCTGGCCGCCATACTGCTGAGCACAACACAGCAGCCGCCAGCTGTGGGTGGCCACCCAACCTCCCGAGTCACAGGCCGGGTGCCATGCCCCAGCACCCCACCTGCAAGCAGCCTGGCCGCCCACTGACTAACAGCATGGGCCAATGGGAGTGCAGATTGTACTGTACGGCACAGTCCTGAAATGTGAATGGACTGTGTCATACAATGGACCAATGTACGCTGTCAGTTGGTGGGTGGACGGGTGGCTTGCGGGTGGAGCGCTGCCACCAGCTGTTGATGGAGGGGGGAGTGGGGTAGCGGTCTGAGAAGGCGGGTGGGGAGGGGGGTACCACTGGACCACCAGGGAGGTTACGTTATTTGAAGCCTGAGATCGGGCTGGGGTTCAGTCCACTGGACCACCAGGGAGTCTTTTATTTTTACAATGGCAGTGATCGGGCTGGGGGGCAGGTCCGCTGGACCATCAGGGATTATATAATTTTACTAAGCCCGTGATCAGGCGTTGGGGAGCGTTGCCACTGAGGGGCAGGGGGCATTGGTCTCCGATGGCAGCAGCCTGGCAGGGTGTCAGGCACAAGTCACCGGGATCGGCACACTTGCATGCAAATGGGGCCATAATGACATGCAAATAGACCCATTTGCACTTTTCATGCATAATGGCTCAATTTGCATACCCAGCACTGAATATCACAGTTGCTGCACCTAGCACAACCGCACTTGTGCTGGCACATCCCCCTGCTCCTCTCTTGCCACTGTGCCATGTGCAATGCGGGAAGCCACAGTGCCATATTCAGTGGTGCTGAGCCATGGTGGCAGCACCATTGAATATCAGCCAGACCATGCTCTGGCACATCCCAGTTGTGCTGTGCCCAGGCTTGCACCCCTGCCTGGTGCATTCTAAATATGTCACCCAAAGACTCTATCCAATGTACCTCAGCAAACATCTAATTGAACCTCCAAAGGCCTAATCTGTGAGCTCACAGTGTAATAAGCTAGTAGTAGTAGTAGTAGAGTTTATTCAGTATAGCACCCTTCCCTGGAGGCTCAGAACACCTAACAAAATAACAAACATATATTCCCCAATTCACAAATGGGCAAGTAATATGTACTGGAGGCACATTACCTTCCCACGGAGTTCCAAACCTGCAGACAGATGTGCACCAGCCGGTATCCACTACTGGCTGTCACCTGTCCGCAGCCCTGCCCCCGCCCGGCGCACAGATACACAAAGGTCATTTCCGTGGACCGGGCATACATCCAAAGGGATGCCTGGCCCCAGAGCATGAATGGATCCCTTGTGCCCATGGGACACAAAAGACAGTAGCAGGCGTGATGTGTACCACCAGCTCATGTGAGGAGAGTGCCTGGTCAGCCTCTCCCAGCTCTCCTTGATGATCCAAGAGCTGGGGCAGCATGTGGTGGGGGTCTGCAGTGGCCCCAAGGCAGCACAGATACCAGCGTTGGTATCCTGGGGGGCACGTATCCCTTATGGCTGGGTGTTATCCAGTGTAAGGTGCACCCCCTCTGTGCCCAGCACTCTGCACCTTTGTGAATGGTGCAGAGTGCAAGCATGCCCTCAACACACCCTCTGTCTGCCCCTGGTGTGTTACTGTCTGTGTGACTGGGGGATCAGGTGCCAAGGGGCCGCGCATCCCAATAGCTGAATTCGGCACCCTGGATGCATGGGTGCAGAGTGGCTACGTGCCACAGATACATGATGCATAGCCACTCCGCACAATAGTGCATAGGGCCCATTGTATGTAGAATTCATAAACAGTTAACAGTAATAAAATAAATAGCAATAAATTAGAATAAATATAATAATATAAATGACCAGCAGCAAGTACACAGATGGATTTAAAAGGGCATTTTCAAATGTCACTCTAAAGAGAAAAATTCCAGGACTTCTTAAATGCCACCACCAATGGAACCTCTTACAGGGTTCTTGGGAGAGAATTCCATATTTCTGGGTCAGCTGCTGCTAAAGCCCAGCCCTCCAAATATTTCAGCCTAGCCCTGGAGAGCTCCATGAGGCCCATGTCAGTGGAGTGGAGAGGGTGGCAGGGTGAGTGGAGAGACTGGAGTTCAGAAAGCCACAGCTCATCTCATGAAGGGCTTTATAGGTTGATAACCAAACCTTGAAGATGATTTGCCACTTCACCTGCTGCCAGTGCAATTATTGCTAACCAGGGTCCTGTTACATGACCTGGGTGGACCCCATCAGTAACCTGGCTGCTGCATTATGCACTAGCTGCAAGCATTGCGACCCCCTCCCCAATTAACACCAAGATATAAAGAGCTGCAGTAGTCGAGTCTGGATATCACAAAAGCATGTATCAGTATCACCAGGTCTTTGGACCAGATAAGTGATTTAATCCAGCTGATGTTCTTCAGATGGTAAATCCACTTTGACCTCTGCTGACACCTGAGCATCATATGCCAGCTTATTGTCCAGAATGAGACTTAGATTGTTCACCTTCAAGGAGGCCACTCTCTTCAAGGATCCAAGCCTTAGCTCCATAACCTCCTTGGCAGCCATCGCTCCATCCTTTAGCCCAAGTTAATTGCTAATACCTCAGTCTTATCTGGGTTGAGTCTCAGGCAGCTCGAAGCCATCTACCCATAATCCATGTAAATGAATGTTGTTAACCTAGTATTATTTTGTATTTTTTTTTATTTGTTTCACTTTGGTCACGGCTCTTGGGGTCATCTCTCAGGCATCTGGTCCTTATTCTGCCCACCTGCGAATCTCTCAGACTGAGCCTCCCCTCTTCCCTCCCCCTCCTGCAGCTGGCACCCCCAGTTTCACCTGCCTGGGGAGGGTAGCCCATTGCCTCTTTGGTCTCTCTTACAAGGCAGACTCCGACTGCAGGTGGGCCCCTGAGGGAGGAACTGGAAGGCCAGCCAAGGAGAACCTGGTGAAGGGCATGGGGGACTGGTGCCATCGCCTACCCCATGAGCCAGTTGTTTCCTTTGTTCTGCGCTGCTCCCCCCCCTCGTGTGGGCACACCCGGAAGCGATGGCACAAGGCAACCCAGCCAGCATCGGCCATGCTATACGTGCAGCCCAGTTCTCTACGGCACCCCCCGGCCTCCAGCAGTGGCCGCTGGAGCACCAGACTCCCCAGTACCCTCCCCCCAGGATAGGAGAGCAGCCCAGTGGGCACTCAATCCAATCCTTCCTCTGCCGATCCCCAGCACCCGAGCTCGCTCCCGAACTCAGGTCACCGGCATGGTGCATGGTGTGGCGTCCAGCGCCTCAATCTTCAGCGCCACCGGGCCGGGCAAACCTAGTATTATTGAACCTGCCTATACTGTATCTGCACTGTGTGCATTGTTTTGTCCTTTTACTCAGGGCATGCTAGCCCGTAGAAATGTCTGTCTACTCATTGTAACTACTCTGTATGCACAATCTGTTGAATTGATGTGGAGCCTTTGAAAAGGAGTCTATGACTCAAAGGATTGTAATTCGGAATATTCTAAATAAATAAATAAAATAAAATCCAGTCCTGGATCTCAGACAGACATGTTTTCAGGACCTTCACTGCATCTTACATCCCAGGTGCAAATGATATGTACAGCTCAGTGGCATCTGCATAGCAGTGAAAACCCAAGTTGTACCATCTAATGAACCCACCCAAGGGCAGCATGTACACTGCAAACAACAGGGGTGACATGAACAACCCCTGGGGTGCACTACTGGGCAGGGGCACTGGGTGTGAGGAGAAATTCCCCATCACTACCCTTTGTGTCCTTTCCATGAGGAAGGACTCAGACTAGCAGGTGACTGTGCTAGTGAGCTGTTCGTACTCCCTCATCTAGTCCAAAAGCAACATGTGGTCAACAGTATCAAACACAAATGAGTAGGGCCAGTGAATTCTGCTAATCATCGCAACCACTGCAGTTTTGGCTGAAATTACAGTCTGGACCCAAAATTGTCATTTTTGCTCACCTGTCTTCTGAAAATACTGCACCCTTCTTCACTGCAGAGTTGCCATAGAGAAAAATCCATATAATGGCTATTAGGAAAAGTATAAATATATATTGTATGTAAGTTGGGGCTATAGGAAATTGGGAACCTTCAACTTGTTGTTTTCTGTGCTCCTAGAGTGCACTGCACTGAACCAGACAGGTTTAGTAGCTATATCTCACATGCAGGTTTCAAAGTATTACAGCCCTCTTTGTTTTAAGGTCCAGTGGTACTGTACCCTGGATCAGAAATGAAGCTTAAAGTGCTACAGCATTTTGTGAACACTTCTTTGTGTAGATCAAGTTTCTTTTGTGACACAGTTGTAGCTATGCCCTGCAAATAACCCCATTTTCATTTCACTTTCTCTCCTTCCTTCTTAAATATTTTTTTTTCTTCATACTTCTATTTAGACCAGGTTTCATTGTGTTATAGCACTAAGCTATGCCTTGCAACTAACCCCATTTCTGTCTTACCTTCTACCTCGGTCATATTCCTCCAGTTGGAATTTCCTCCTGCTGTGAGGTGTCTCTTGGCCAAGGCCACTACACATTTTTAACTCTCCTCCACTCATTTCCCTTTGTTCTCATTGTCCCTACTGGTGCCACAGTCCCAGTTTGTTAATTTTTTGCTGTGAGGTGAATAACTCCTCTCCCAACCCCACCCGGCTGTATACATTCCCTCTCTTACAGCCATATAACCTCTTGCTTTTTCTGATTTCTCCCCTTAGCTTCACCCCTGACAAGAATGCCTCTGCTGCTGCAAGCAGCCTGGTGGGTCCCCTCTGTCCACCGGCTGCCTACTCGCTGTACTGCACACAGACCACCAGACTGAAGGTATGCTTCTGAAACTTCTGGTGTATCCATGCTGACTGGCTGGATCCATCAGCTCTGCCTGCTGATTGGCTGCAACACTTTTTAAATTCTTTGCTACTCCTATTCCTTTTGGACTTTAAGCTAATTTTATTTACTGATTCTGGTACTGGTTAAGTTTCTCCAAACTGTCCTGTGAATGCTAACTTAAATGTGAACCTAAGCCTGTTTACAGCAATTTTGCACTCAAGGGTTGTTTGCAGTGCACGATCCTTTAGAGTGCAGGTTTTTCAGGTTTTAAAGTATTACAGCTTTCTTTGTTTTAAGGTTCAGTGGTACAGTACCCTGGATCAGAAACTAAGTTTAAAGTGATACAGCATTTTGTGAACACTTCTTTGTGTAGACCAGGTTTCATTTGTGACACAGTTGTAGCTATGTCCTGCAAATAACCACATTTTTGTTTCACTTTCTCTCCTTCCTGCTTAACTTTTTGCCCACCCAGCTTCCCCCCCCCCGCCTTTATTAAATACTCTCCCTCCCCCAGTGGCACTGTCCCTAGGCAATCTTCATCCTCCCCTCTCACTAATGCTGCAACTTCCCTTAAAGATACAGAATGCAGTTATAGGGCCCAACACTTGTCAGTGTTAATCTTTAGCTCTTTAAGTCTCATTTACTGTGTTGCATCCCCTGCCCCTGAATTAAGTTCTCATCATAGTATTTGGGTGGTATTTCTGCCATACGTATGAGTCTTCCAATCTGCCTAATTCTAAACCTAACCCTTGACAACAACAAACAACATGAACTGCATTACTCGCCTACTCATTGCTATCACAATTGGGTCAGTGGGCCAGGAGCCCTTCAGGTCACCTGCCTCTCTTCAGTCTACCCAAAACACTGCCTCGGAAATGGCTGCCAACTAACAGTACTAGGAGCAACCTCCACAGAGGGGGCATACCAGCAGTCCTACTACAATGGGACCGCAATAGTGGAAAATGCATCCGACACACATCACCTCTCCGCCAGGCTACCACGTCTCACACACACACCTCTCAGAAAGTGGAGAAGCCTCTCCAAGGTAAAATAAGAAAACACTTGTCATGAATCTCTATAACCCTCTGCATCACAGTGAGGAAACTTATCCTAATGCTCCTCCTGTTGTCTGGGAATATGCACCCAAATCCTGGCCCTCTGCTGCCACCCAGATCTATGAGTATCAAGACAAAGGGTCTGACAATAGCTGCAATGAATATTTGCAACCTAACAGCAAAGTTTACACAATTGCAGGCCTGGATGGCCCAACACAAACTGGACATAGCATGCCTACCTGAGACTTGGCTGACAGGCATTTATAAAAAAAAAACAGTGAAATAACACTACCTAGATACCAGGTATTCAGGAGCAACAGGCATGGCAAGAAGGGTGGGGGCTGTCTTATCTACACAAAAGACTCCCTCTATGGTTCCATCCTCCCTGTCTCCAGGATGGCTGCAGACCACAAGCTCCTTGTCACGAAAATACAAGTCAGGCAGCTGGGTAAGACCCTAACCATTGCATCAGCCTACCTGCTCCACAAAAAATCACAGAACTGTGTGCCCAAGGCCCTGGATGCAGTGTGCTCCTTACCCAAGGATAGTGATTTAACTATCACAATGGATTTCAACATAAACCGGGAAAGTGACAACCCCACGCCACTTAGGGATACTGTGGCAAGAGCATACCTCACCCAACTAGTCATGAAATGAACCAGAAGGCATCACAAGACAGGCAAGAGCTCAATCATTGACTGGATCCTCACAAACTCCCCATCATGAATATCTGAGGTCAAAGTGCTACCAGATATGCTGAGCGACCACTCCCCTGTCATCCTCAGATGTTCAAATAAGTTCAAAAACAGCCCCCGCCATCACTATACAGAGCAGGATCCTGAAAAGAGGCCAGTTAGGATTGCTTAAAAATGCTCTGTCCTGCCATGACTGATCATCCATTGACACACTGCCAGACCTGGACCAGGCCCTGAAGTACTTCACAGATGGAGTCAACAATATTTACGACCGATACGTGCTGTTAAAAAGGAGGAAAGTGCAGAGGGCCACTAATGGCTGGATCACAGGCAAGCTCCTAGCCATGATGAAGGAGAGGGACAACCTCCGGTTAAAAGCCAGGGCCTCAGGTAAAGACCATGACCACCAGCTGTACCGGGCAGCTAGAAACTGCTGCACGCATGTAATACGGAGGGCTAAAGCAGATCACCACAAGGAACTGTTCAATAAAAGCTGGGGTGACAGCAAAAGGTTCTGGGGAAACATAAAGAATTTCTTGGGGGAAGAAGAAAAGAGAAACCCACAGCTGCTCCACATTAATGGCTCTACTACCACGGACTCATGGCTCATCGCAGAGTTCTTCAACTCTGCCTTCACAGATCTAAGCACAATACTCCCTCCTGACTACCTACACCCGCCAAGGTTCCCTCAGATGACAAAGCATCCAGTACCCCTCACTCTACCTTCTACCTCAAGAGAGTTACTATAAAGGAGGCAGCATTCTACATAAAAAATGTGCTTGGGAAGACCAGAACGGGTAGTGATGGAGTAAATATGAAGCTGGTGTCTCAAACTCTTGATATTCTCATCAAGCCTACTACAAAACTATTTGACAAATCCCTGACCCTGGCACAATTCCCGACCACCTGGAAGCAAGCGCTGGTCAGTCCTGTCCACAAAAGTGGGGACAGGACCAATGTATCCAATTACAGGTCAATCTCAATCCTCTCCCCCCATCCAAGGGCCTTGAGAAGATTGTGGCAGACCAACAAACAGCCTACATCAGCAAATACCAACTGCAATGCCCCAACCAGCATGGGTTCAGGCAGGGGCATGGTACCATGACTGCCCTTGTAGAGTTCACCGACTATGCTCACAAAGCTATGGATGAAGGCAAACTAGCAGGGGTGGTATTCATAGACTTAACAAAAGCCTTTGACACCATCAACCACACCCTCTTACTGGCCCAGCTTCAAAGCCTGGGGGTGGCTGCCAATGTAACACTCTGGTTCCGAGACTACCTGTCCCTCAAGTCACAATGGGTAAAAATAGGACAAACAGTGCCTGACCCCAGAGAAGTCACTCTGGGGTTCCCCCAGGGATTCATCTTAGTACCACTGCTCTTCAGCCTGTTCCTAAATAATCTCCCGCAAGCCTGTGATGCCAAGATAATCCTATATGAGGACGACGCTGTCATACTCAACAGCAACTCTCGAATTGAGCCACTCCAAGCAGCACTTTAGTACTCCTTCAGTAAAATAGAAGACTGGTTCTGTGAGCACAAACCTCTGCTCAATTACAAAAAAAACAAGACCATGCTCCTATCCACCCCCAGCTCAAGAAAAGATTCCCCACCATAAACATCACCAACAATGTACTCATCCCCTTGGAACAGGTACACTCCTTCAAATACCTTGGATTCACCCTGGATGGCACCTTATCCTATGCTCAACATATCGACCAGGTGGTCAAGACAGTCAACACCAAACTTGATGTGCTTTACAGGCACAGAAAACACCTTACCATGGCAGCCATCCGCCTATCAGTCACGAGCTCCATCCTCTCCACCATTGACTATGACCTGGTTGTCTACGGTGCAGCATCAGACTCTGTGCTCAAGAGGGTGCACGTAGCTCTCAACAAGGCCTGCAGGCTCATCCTGAACAGCAATTGAATGACCCACACCTGTTCTCTCTATGAACAGACACACCTGCTGTCTCTTGGGTGCAGGACTAAATTCCTCACATGCCTCCTAGGCAAAAAAGCATTACTGGGGAGAGCCCCCCCCCCATGTGTAGCAAGCATCTTCTCCCTCCCAGGCTCAGAATATATAACCAGAAACAGAACGCAGGGGGCCCATGCGGTGCCATTCCAATGCACAGCTCTCGGACAGCGCCTTCTCCTACAGAGCCCCTCTTTGGCTTAACAAGGTACCTGAGTCCATTCAGAATGCCACTAGCCTGTCCAGCTTCAAATCAGACCTTAAGCAGTACCTGACCTCCAGTTCTGTGTGCACCTGCTTCTCCAACAGCTGACAGACTCTGGATGACAAGGCCTGGCTTTGCTAACAGCAACTATTCTCAGCACAAGACAGAATCCACCCTCGCACACACTCCTTGACAATGCCTCTGAATCACTCTAAGGGGCTGCTCCTGTACACCCCTCACCCCTCCCTCCTCCCCCCGTCTCCACGCTAGCATGGGTCTATGCCTCCCTGGCCTCAGCCCTGCCTCCTTGAGCACTTTTACTAGAGGCCCCCTCCTCCCCTACCAAAATCCTGTCCTCACTGACCCTCTGCCCAACCTAACCTAACCTCCAGTGCCTCTGCACCTCACCTGCACTTGTAATCAACTAAAGTTGATGTCCATATGCTGTATAGTGTTTTAAATGACTAAGAAACTCTGTAACCTTTTCCTGATTGTTGTGCTGTTCAGTGTCTCAAATGTCCTTAAACTCTGTAACCTTCTTGATTGAATGTCTATACTCTGTTCACATGATGTGGAACCTTTGTAAAAGAGCCTTGGCTCAAAGGTTATTTTCCAAATACCAAATAAATAAATAAGTTTGCAGGCATTCACAAGCAGCTCCTGTATGAAAACAGTCATCCCCCAAGATTCCACAAAGCGCAATAAAACAGAAAAAAAGAAATATAAATAAAAGAAATATAAAGGGGCATATTTATGTACTGGTGATTGTTTGGCTGCAATTTTCTGTGTATTTATGCTGGTAATGATAAGATAGGGATGGTGTGAGTATGACGGTCAGGGAGGCTGAGATCTGGAAATCAGGAGCACATCATTAAGTATTAAGGGACCACATGGTGGACATGTGCCCTCAAAAAGTACACCAATCCAGTTAGGTTTTCTGTGTGTGTGGTAGTAGTGGTGGTGGTGGGGAGGAGGGTGACTAACTTTGGCTTAATGCAGCCATAGCCAGCAGGTGAGGTAAGGGCATACATATACACTATGGGGGTAGGGCAAGACAGTACTGTTAGTGCTAACTCAGCAAAAGTTTTGGAATTAGGATTAGAAAATCAGTAGATTGAAAAAGTCAACCTGTCTGCTCAGGTTTTTTCTCAGAGAGAACTGGGTGGGGGGACAAGTAGGACATTTAATTCAGACCACAAACAGCAGGGCACAGAATTTCAGCAAGTAGAGATTCCATTTTGGACTTGCGAAGGCAGTAAATGAAATGAATAAAATTAATGAACATTTTCACAGTAAAACTAAAATATTTGTACAGTGAAAATTTCCAGTTCTACTGTATAGTCTGAATGGTATCTGGAATTATCAGAAACTGGCAATTTTTAACCACCAGAACTGAGGCAATTCTATATCCAGAAAACACTGGCCCTACTAAGGAGAGATCAAAAAGGATAAGAATTAATCATTCACCTCTGTCCTTTCCCTTAAAAACAGGTAATTGTGCACCCTGACTGATACAGTTTTGATGCTATGTCCAAACCTAAATCTAGACGGGAGGGACTCAAAGATGTCATAGGCCGTAAGGTGCACATACAAGCTGTTACACCAGAATTTTCTCAAAAACAGTATCCCAGAAAGGCTCATTACAGACAGATATAGAACTTCATTTTCATGTACAAGGATGCAGTGTGCACATATATGGAACTCAAACAAACAAAAGAGAGAAAAAAATAAGTATCTTAGCTGGGATTTGAACAGAGGCCACCTTGCACTTCTTTCTTTCTCTCTTCTGTTTGTTTCCATCTATAATTTGCCAGGTTCTCCAGGTCCACCAAAGGCTTTTTCAAAAGGGGCCTAACATATGCCTTTTTCAGCATAACCGGACATCTCCTCTATCAAGGAGCACTGGATGATCCTGGCAAATACTGGACCCAGCAGTCCATACTAAACACACAGAGAGTGTAAAAATCAGTCAGAGCTAAAGCCTTTGATGTGAACATGACTACCACCTACAGTGTACTTCACAATAACATCAAATCCTCAAACATTGTCCAAGCCTGAAAACATCTTTACATTTGTTCCCTCCGAACCTAGCGGGCTATCTTCAGGTCTGCAGATCCCTAGCCGCAGCACCAGCCATTTTTGGGGGGTACTGTGGGACCCATCCATTCCTCCACAGTTTATCCTCTGTGGCAGGGACATCAGGGGTACCTCAATGCCCCTTAGGATGTCTTGCTCAGTTCAATGGGTTGTGGGCTCAGTAGGTGGTGTGGGGTCTGCAGGGAACTGCAAGTGCCATCCCATCACAGCCAAAGCTCTGTATTCCTATTTTACCCCTACCCTCGGATGCTCTGAAGAGCTGATGGCATCACACATGCATGTCAAGGATACTTATATTTTCCACTGGGGAGTGTCCCCTCCTAATCTGCTGCTGCACTGTATCTCCACCTATGACGACCTCACTGACAATGTTTCAGCAGAGCTTACTGCCCATCCTCTGCACCAATGGAATGGCTCCAAAAAATCTGTATTTGCCCATTTTAAAACTTCCTTGTCCCTGACCTATATCTTCTAGCACCAATAAACCCAGCATTTGGGTTAGTCTCTAAGCCTCCCTCCCTCCCTCCCTCTTTTATCTATCCAGCAAAATCTATTGTATTTTACTCTTAATGTGTCTCCTTAGTTGTTCTTAACTAGATTTAGTTGTATAAATTTGTGCATTAGGCAGTATTACTCTGTATACATTTGCTGTGCTCCCCCCCAGGCCCCAAAATACTATATTACATACAGAAGTGGTCATCCTCCAGACTCCCTATCCACAATTTAGAGAGGAAAACCATGGTCACTTACTGGCTAGCTCAGTCGGTCCCTCCATCCTAAACCATGCCTCTGCCATTCCTTAATACAAAAAGGCAGGACTGATATGCCCAGAAGAAGGGAGGGAGAGAGAGAGACTTTTTATTATGAGTAAAATGATGCTAACCACTCCACCTATTTAATCGTAGGCATGTCCAACGTGCTTCTTCACCAAGGAATGATAGCTTCATGAGTTAAGGCATGGGGACAGATTAATGTAGCCAGTAAGGGGCTACTATTGGCTCCCCAACTGAGGATCAGGGGTTGGAAAAGGGGGCCAGCAACTAACAATGTATGTTTTTAACTTTGTGTATGTGAGAGAAAATGGAGAGGAGCCATGCTGAGTGGGAAATGATTGACTTCGGGAAAGGGTGGCCAAGAGACTTGTCCTGGATAAATGGTCAGGGCTGGGAAGGTATACTTTGGCCTTGTGAACTGCAAACCAATTCTGACAATAGCAAACTTTGCTTGGTTCTAAGTGTGGTGTTTATATGGGCAAACTTTGGGAAGTCTGCAAAGCTCTATTTAGACTGTTCCAAACTGAAAATAATATTTTCATCAAAAAAGGCTTCCCAAGCTTTGAATGCAAATGGTAATTAGCACTCCTTTGTCCAGTAATTATTATACAGTTGTTTTAGAACCGCAATTATTTATTGTACTTATTCTAATGCCTGAGCTGAGAGGGAGGTCAGGGAGAACAATGGAAACCCTGCTTGACTTGACAGATTGAATGATTGCCCCCTTGCCTTCCCCCGTATTACCCAGTCCCCTAGCTAGCACATTCTCAATATGATGCCCTTAGCCTTCACCACTGTCGTATCCCAACCTATAAAAGCCTAGAGTAGGGTGAGAGTGTCCCTTCCCAACAGGGAAATGCCAGGTCACTAGAGGACCTGGAGGAGACAGGAGGCACTAGACAGCAGCAGATGGTCAATTTGACAGGCAGTGGAACTGGAACATTTGGAAGACCTAAAGCAGTGTCAAGGGACATGCGTGAGAAGCCAAAAAAAGGTGAAGTTGTGTTTTACAGTATATGTGAAAAAGCAGTCCGCAAATAGCGGCACCATCAAGATGTAAGATCTGCAATGACAGAGTCCTACAGTGTTGAGGTTTATTTCTTTAATATGGACTGCTGCCTTACTTGAACTTATAGCAGATGCAGTTCTTCATATTTTGCATTAGAAATAATGGACACACAAAAGACAGCTTACAACCTTGTAAGACATTTATTCAGCAGACCTGTAGATTAATACTCTAATCCATATTATACATCTTCCTTGTTCCTTTCATAATCAAAAAGATGAATCACTTCATTTTGTTTTTGCAATTATCAATATACTAAACTCTTCTAGATTGGCATGCAATTTTCTGCTTGAACAGTCAATGGTTTTAGGTTAACTTTGATGAACTGGGTAATTTGTCATTACATAAATAGAACTTCAAAAGCTTCAGAGGTCTGTTGATTTTTTCGGAGGAAATTCTTTGTTCGCAAATGCAGATTTAATAACATAAAGCTTTCTTGCAATGTTACATGTAGGTGTAAAACATAAGCTCTAGTCAATTGAATTAATCAACAGCAGAAAAGCAATTAGAAAAATAGGTAATTGTAAACATTTTCAATTTTTGTGTTCCCTTTAATTTGTTTTACTGATTGCTCTTTGTCTTCAAACATTATTCTTTATTAATTGGACAGGAATTCTACAGTGCAGAAAATCATGGGTAGCAGTACACATGTTGTCAAGGGGAATTGACAAAGCATGATAGAACTAAAAGTTGACCATTTCAACATCTAAGCTACAAGCTTTCCATTCCATTCCATCCACCACTTCAGAGCAACAACCACAGATGCCATAGTTCTTAGCAGTGGGATAGGGTAATCAGCAATGTGAATATCAAGGAACCAGTGGGAGGCAATGACCACAACAGGGAAACATTCACCATAGTAACAGGGAAGACTAACTGGGTTACAGCCTTTAAGACCCAGAACTTATTTTTGTAACCAACATATTTGCTAGCAGGCCTAAGTGTTTGTCACATCATCATCTTTTTCTTTATTTTGTTATATTCTTTTGTTGGAATGAAAAAACAAAGAAAATAAAAATTATTATATTTAAAAAAAAAAAGACCCAGTACTTCAGAAATGTAAACTCTGGTAAGATGAAGGACCTGGTGTCCAAGTATCTAGGACAGCTGCATTAGACTGGTGATCCAAAGCACATGTGCCATTCACTGAAGAAGGTGCTTGAAGGAGCTGAAGGGGTCTGCATCCCTGTAATCAATAAAAGTATAAAAAGTGCCACTGTGTTCAACAATCACCTAAGGCAAATGATCAGTCAATGATTGCTGAAAAGAGATGGGTTGCCTTCAGGCCAGAGAGGTACACAGAGCAACCTTAAGGTACAGCTGGATTAGAATTAGGAAATCTAAAGAGAAGCTGGAAGAAATGATAGCAGTGGGAGCTGTGGACAAAACCAAAACTTTCTTTCAGTACATAAACAGAAGGAGCTAAGGAAGGGACTAGGCCCCGTGAAAGCAGGGAAAGGGGAAAGGGGGAGGAACCTGTAAGAGAGGAAAGGGTGGTGGCAGAAATGTTGAATGAATTCTTTGCTTCTGTGTTTATCAAAGATCCCCCAAGGGAGGAAGGGTCCTCATTAAGAGATCTCGTAGCATCAGGTGTAGCCATGATGGAGACTTTGGACATCACTACTGTCCAGGTAGCTTACTGCCTGGTGAAGATCACACCAAGTAAATCCCAAGGGGCTAACTGGATACACCCAAGGTTCATATTGCAGCTAAAGCAACAATTGGTGAGGTCACTTGCAATAATCTTTCATATGTCTGTCCAGATAGGTATGGTATCAGAAGCCAGCAAAATGAACAATGTAGTCCCCATCTTCAAGAAGCAGACAAGGTTGGACTCAGGCAAACACAGGTCAGTCAGCCTACCATCACTGCTGGGAAAATACCTGAAAGTCATTACTAAGGACAGAATACTGGAGTACTTGGCTGATGCCAAGGTTCTTGCCCCTCAGTGTGGCTTTATAAAAGGCAAATTGTCTCAAATCAACTTGATCATCTTCTTTGAAGGGTGACCAGGAATGTGGACAGTGGCAAGACCATGGATGTAGTCTATCTGGACTTTAATATGGCCTTTCACACTGTGGCAGTGACAAGCATCTAGAAAAAGAACACCAATGCTGACAAATAAACAAGGCATACAAAAGGTGGATTACTAACTGACTTGGTGGCAACACGCATAGGGTTGTGGTGAATATGGGACAGAAAATGCCCCAGCACAGCACATCTAAATGGATACAGGCTCAGCAAAAGAGAAAGGTAAGAAAACAAGCATTGCATTCTGAGGTACTTTACAAATATTAAAGTGTTAAAGTGCTTAAAAGATGTGCAAGATATGGAATGACAGCAAAAAATTCTATTCTCCAAAGACAAATTATAAACTCCCCATGCACATGCAATGATCATGGGTTTGTCATCAGGGTAGTGGATGTGGTGGACATGCATGCTGGAGTCACTGCTGTAAAAGATAGTTTCATAAAGGATCTGAAAGCGGAGGTCTTCATCAGGCTGCCTATGTTCATTGACAGGTGTACCTGACTCCGTTTTTGATGAGAACAAACTTTTGTAGAACCTCAGCAAGTTGGACAATTGTTCTGGCTGCTGGAGTCTCAAGTTCAATCTAGCTACATGCAAGGTGATACACTTGGGGAGGGGAAAAACTAGAAGGGACCTACATACTGTGGGGCTCCTGCAGCAGAGGAGGAAAAGGACATGGAGATCACAACAGACAAGGGGCTAACGCATGATAAGCAGTGTGCAGCCACTGTCAAGAGGGCCAGCAGAATGCTGGAGTGGATAAAAAGGAGGGTGACCAGTAAGGCAGCGGAAGTAAAGCAGAGGTAGAACCTACACACTGTATGGGGCTCCTGTGGTTGCAGTTGAAAAGATAAATGACTTGTGGGTCATAATAGACAAAGGTTTGAAGAGAGACAAGCAGTGCTTTGGGTTGAAGGCCAGCAGAATAATGTGTGCATCAAAAGGGCATGACCTGTAAGGAACTAAACCTGCATTTTGCAAGGCCCTGGTCAGGCCCCACCTGGAGTACTGCATGCAGTTTTAGGCTCCTAAATACAAAAAAAAAGCATCAAGACACTCAAGAATATGCAATGCAGGGCCACCAAAATAAGGCTAAGAAGTGAGATGCTCCATTGTAAGTCTTCCACTTACGCAAACACAGAAACATAGAAAAATAGAATTTGTCAGCAGATAAGGACCACTTGGCCTGCCTAGTCTATTCATTTTTTTCCCCTGCATTCAATAACTCCATAGACCTTAGATGAACTCAAGGGTATTGACAAGAAAGAGCAGACAGAGACGTTTGATCTGGTGTCCTCCAGCAGGATGCAGAGACACGCTCCGAAGAAGAAGAAGAATCAGCATTTATATAGCGCTTTTCATACACAGTATCCCAAAGTGCTTTACAAGCAATGCTAGACTGGTAGTGAAGTGACTGAATGTGTGGTTGCAGCCATATCGCACATCATCACCCACACCAGCCTGGATAATTGCATGAACCGGTTTATGGGAAGAGGAATGTTGGCCAGGACACTGGGAATGTTCCCTGCTATTTGCAAAGAGTGCCCTCTGTTCTTTTACTTCCACCTGGACAACACTAGGATGGGCAGAAGGGACCTTGGTTTAACGACTCATCCGAAGGACGGCACACCCCAGCAGTACAGCACCCCCCAATACTGCACTCGGATGCCAGCGATTTTTAGGTGCAAGTCCAATCCTGGTGTGGGATGAGAATCCACGACCTTCTGGTCCAGAGGCAGATGTGCTACCATCTGAGCCACACTGACATCTGAAGCTCAACGGTGGTAGATTAAGGAGTAACATTAGAAGACACTTCTTCTCCTAGAGGGTGGTGCACTTATGGAACAGCCCACCAGCTGAGACAGTGGACATGAAAACAGTACAGACTTTAAAAGTAAGCCTGGACAAATGTTTGCCTACCAATGGAATTAGCATACGCTGGGTATTATAGTAAAGTAGGTATAGAATAAACAAAAGAACATGTTTGCACAGCACACTTACTTATCCAACCTTGAATCACTATGTTACTCTGATGTGTGTTTCATAACGCATGGAAACCATCAGTGTGGTGTTGTTAATGTCTCACCAGAGACTAGGTCATCCCCGAGAAGAAGGGACTCAGTATATACAGAATGAGTATACATGGAACACTGATTTGCATGCTGCTACCCTTGCACTGGGGACTTCTTCTATCTAAAACCACTTTGTGTGTGCTTACTCTAAATATACTGGCCCAGATATTCAAAGGAGATACGCCTGGTGCATCCCTGAAATATGCCCCTGAGCCATATTCAAAAGAAGGGGATGTACCATGCAATTCTGGATGCACTAGAGCACAAAGATAATGTATGCGGTGCATCTGGAGAGGCGTTCCCATGCATAAGCATCACATTGCAATATTCGGCTGAGATGTGCGATGCAGCTGCAGGCACATCTCAGAGATCTGCTGCAGAAAGTTAGGCATGGAAGAAACATGCCTAACTTCCAGCCACCCACAGGTGGGCTGCTGTACTATACAGTGCAAAACAGCAACCACCAGCCCCATTTGGCTAGCCCCCCCAATCTTGATCATAGAGGAACAGACACCTAAACCCTCCTTCCCTGGTAGTCTAGTGGCCCTCCTCCCATCTCCGAGCATATAATAACATAAAGCAAACCCCTTTGACTAGTAGTCTAGTGGCCCCCTCCTATCCCTGAGTGTAAAATAGAATAAGGCAATCCCATGTTCCCTGGTAGTATAGTGGTACCCCCTCCCATCCCCGAACCCAATTGAAGTGTTATGAAACAATATCCAGTATCCTGGTAGTCTAGTGCCCCCCCTCTCTTCACTGTACCCGAATCGTAGTGTCATTCACCATATTAAAATATGCCCTGGTAGTCCAGTGGCCCCCCCCTTGCCCCGTACACTGATTGCCACAAAACCAGAAGAAATCATAAAAACCCTACCTGGTAGTCCAGTGGCACCCCCCCACCCACTCAAGGCCCCACAGGCCACCCTGCTCTCCCCATCCCAGCAGTGGCATATGGTCAGCAGGCAGCTCAACCCACCCTCACACCTCCACAGCTGCCCGCTGACTGAGTTGTTGAGTTTTCCTGAGGAAATGGCACTTGTTCAGGTAAAATCAGGTGAAGTCATTGCAAAGTAGCAACTTTGCTAGCAAACCTGCATGACTCTGCTTAAAAATGTGCCACTTTACCTGCCAAAAACTTTGTGAAACTGGCACTTTGTACTTTGTGAATTTAGGAACCTTCACAGATTAATTTGTGAAGTGTAATTTGCTAGCTTTGCACATCTCTAGTTCTTGTTCTCGGAGGCAGTATAGCACAGTGGTCTAAGGCTCTGAGCTGCAACTTTGGTGACATCCAGCAGACCAGACCTGGGTTTGAATCCCACAGCTTCCACTTGCATACTGTGTGATCCTGAGCAAGTCACTTAACCTCATTGTGCTCCCAGGTTGCTCCTGTAAAAAAGCTTTCAGCTTAGTGTGCTATACCTGGTTAAATAAATAAATTGTCTCACAAGGGCTTATACCCTGAATGCTGGCACTTGACACAATCTCTATACAAAAGCAAACTCTTTATCTTTTATGGTGGAGTTTGCTTATACATGATCTTTGACTTTCTGCGTGTAACGGAACTTTGTGCTTGTGTAAAACTACACTTATACATCTTCCAGTAATGTTTTTGCATTAGTGAGAACTTCTACCATCTATAAACTTGCATTAGTGAGACCTTCTACAAACTGTTAACTGTGTAATTATGATGCATGTACAAAGTGTCTTTTCAATATTCCTATTGGATATGATAGCCCAGATAAAGGGTGCTAACAGACAGTGCTGGATAAATTTACAGAGAAAACCTGCTGCAGTGAGATGGGCTTTAGAGTTTGTAGGTAAAATGCTAGCAACACATCATGCACTGACAGCAGCCAGAAACATGCTGCAGTATTTCTCCACATGTTTCAACCCTGAATAAGACTGAAGGTATTTCATTTTTCACAGTATACTGTGCCATTCTTCTTTCCAATTAACAAAATTGATTTCCACAACATGGCTTGTTTCAGCTGTCAAATATGAAACTGGCTACTAACCAGCGGCCCTGACCATAAAAAAGTAGATAGGAGGCTTCCAAAAGCTGTTTCTTGAAGACCTCCTAATTTAACAGCATATTTTCAAATCCCTCCCAGAAAACAGTTTTTAGTCCTTCTTCCAAATCATGGAGCTATATTGCTATGTGTTTACATTGCTATTTCACCAGTGCCAGTTGTTCAATCCACTTTCTATTAATAATACAGTAGTTCTGGTCTATGGCGTTAAATTTCCTTGTGATAGATAGATAGACAGACAGATAGATAGATAGATAGATAGACAGATAGATAGATAGACAGACAGATAGATAGATAGATAGATAGACAGACAGATATACACTACTAATGAAAACACCAGCGTATTATAAAGTAATAAACAACTTGTTGCAAGCTATTACAACTACAGACAAAATATTCACCTTATTACAACATTATGAACATGTGTAACAACCATCTTCCTTAATACAACATTATCTTCGTGTGAAAAAAACACCTTGTTACACCACTATTAACATGTCATGTCAGGGTGACAAAGGAGGTGAATAGAGGGGAGCGGTGGATATCGCCTACCTTGATTTCAGCAAGGCCTTCAACACCATTCCACACAGAAGACTGATTAACAAGTTTAGCCTGAGGGTGGGCCACAAAGTGGAGAACTGGGTTAGAAATTGGTTGGGGGACAGAAAGCAGAGGGTGGTAGTTAATGGGATCCAATCCAAGGAAAGGGGGGGTGACCAGTGGGGCACCTCAAGGATCAGTCCTGGGGCCAGTCCTTTTTAATGTCTACATTAGCGACATTGCTGAAAGGCTAGAGGGGAATGTTTGCCTATTTGCAGATGACACCAATATCTGCAACAGTGTAGATACTCCGGGGGGGGGGGGCAGAAAATGAGGAGGGACCTAGAAAAGATGGAAAATTGGTCCAGTATATGGCAATTAAAATTTAATGCAAAGAAGTTCAAAAACATTCACCTGGGGTACAGAAACCCTGCAGAGGGTTACAGGATGAGGGTGGAGTTGCTGATGGTTAATAGGGAAAAAAGGGATTTAGGGATAATCATCTCAGATTACCTAAAGGTGTCCAAACAGTGTACCAAGGCTGTGGGGAAGGCCAGTAGCATGTTGGGGTGCATAGAAAGGGGCATCACTAGCAGAAGGGAGTTAGTGATGCCACTGTACAAAATGCTGGTGAGGCCTCATCTGAAATACAGCGTACGATTATGTAGGCCGCATCTTCGTAAGGACGTAGACAGGGTAGAGGTGGTTCAGAGAAGGAGGACAAAAATGGTGCAGAGTTTGTGCCAGGAGACATACGAGGAGATATTAAAAGTCCTCAATATGTATACACTACAAGAGAGGTGGGAATGGGGAGATATGATAGAAACCTTCAAGTGTCTTAAGGGCATAAACGAAATGCAAGTGGGTGATATCTTTCAGTATAGGAGGTGTACAAGGATGAGGGGGCATAATATGGGATTGGAGGGAGGCAGAGTAAAGGGGAATGTGAGGAAGCTTTTCTTCACAGAAAGGGTGGTGGATGCATGTAATAGCCTGCCTCAGGAAGTAGTTGGAGCTAGCACAGTAGGGGAATTCAAACATGCATGGGATAGGTACAAGGGAACCATAGAGGTGGGTAGGAAAGGCTAAAACCAATAACCAAGTAGGGTCAGCAACCACTGATGCAGGTAGGGAATACAGGCAGACTGGGTGATCCTAGCGGTCCTTATCTGCTGTCAAATACTGTGTTACTATGTTATCTTACTACAATACAGCTTTACTTAAAACTTCTAAATAATCTATTTTGAGCCCATCCATATGTAATATATAAAACATCTGATAACAAAATCCTGTACGCTTGTGACATATTACCATCTGGTGGCCTAAAGAGCTCATAAAAGCCTCTTGCCCTTCAGGTTCATGGCTTTATGAGCTCATTAGGCCCCTCAATGGCAATATTTCTTTGTATATTACAGTTTGCTATCAGATACTCTTTCTCCCTCTGTACATATGTATGTGTATATATATATATATATATATATATATATATATATATATATATATATTTATATTTATTGTATATGCAAATCACCACAAAATATTATGCTGGTTCAACTTTAAGCAGAATTGCATGGTGCCGCAAGGCCTCTCTCACAGTCTGCAAAAGGTACCAAAAGAAGACACAGACACATGTTTCATCCTACCAGGACTCATCAGTGTGCCTTGTCTGTATGACACCCCAGTGGAATGAACCAGCTACCCTAATTTGGTCTATCTGGGTTGGATTATGGTGAGCCCAATAAAAACAAAAAATAAGCTAAAAGACAAAGAACCTTAGTGCTCAAGCTAGGGACATTTTAACGGTATGGGCCACTGGGGAGGCAATATAAGAGGCACCAAGATGGAGGAGCTTAGGTACCATGCTATCGTGGCCAGCACTAGAGTGAGGGGAAAGACCAGAGAGACGTCTCTGCATCTCCTGTGCTGTCACAGCCCTGAAGTAGAGTAATGGATGGGAGATAGGGTCTGACTGTGGGGCAGAGACCGAGATACGACTATCACTCCCACCAGTGGAGAATAGGGAGGTGAAAGCAGACAGATCCGAGAAGTGGAAGTTGAATGCATTGGTGATGCTTAGTGGATTGTTACAATTAGATCCATCTATGAGCATGTCAGAGACCCCACAGTTGGAGGGACCACTTACTATATTTTTAATGTTCCTCCAGAAATTCCTAGGGTCCTTAGCTGAGTTTAGTAAGGCAGTTTTGCAGTATTCACTTTTGGCAGCCCTGACTGCTTTTTTGCAGTAATTCCTGAGCCTCCTATACTGCTGAAATATGGCCTGGTCTATCGTGACCTTGAAGTTGGCCCAGCACTTGTCTCTAGCCATCATGAGGGCTAGCAGGCTCCCATGCAGCCACTTAGTGGCAGACCCCCTTACCCTCCACCTGATAACAGGGGCATGCTTGTCCTGCAGTGCCCCGAAGGTGCTGAGAAAATGACTAACAGCAGTGGAAGAGTCATGAGCATTTAGCACCACAGACCAGTCCATAAGCCTCAGATCCTCATGGAAGGACCCCAGGTCAAACCTGGAGAAATCCCTTACTTGGATGATTTTGTGAGGAATTTTCTGAGAGGAGATCTTCCATAATAGTACACAGGGGTATGATCAGAGATAGAGTCAGGAAGGGTACCAGAGGAGCTAATCCTCTCTGGTCTATTGGACAGGACCCAGTCCAGGAGGGATCTAGTACCATCAGTGGTAGACCACCTACTGGGCTCCTGAATAAGCTGAGACAAGGAGAGGCCAGCAAGCAGAGGTTCATACAGCTTGGTGTTTCCTCCAAGCCAGTTTAAATTAAGATCTCCCAAGATCATTAGCTCATTATGCCCAGTCTTAGCACCTACAGTATCAAGGAGGTAGGATAACCCCAACAGACCACCCTTGGGGGGGATTATATGTACAGATGATGTGCAGCTTCTTAGTGTTCCTGAGTAATAGGACTGTGTGAAGCAGCTCACAAGAAGACAGTAAGGGCTGTTGGTGGGATACAACAGACAGGTTTAGGTGACTCTTGTAGTAGACCAAGATACCACCCCATGCTTTTTCCCAGGCCGATCTGGCCTAATGAGATCAAAGCCAGGAAGTGCACAGGCCGAGTCAGGGGTGGAAGGTTTCAGCCAAGTCTTGGTAATACCAAGGATGTCAGGCTTGTAGTGATTGACCCAGGCAGAGAGTTCAGCCAGATTGGGCAGGAGGCTGTGGATGTTGAGGTGAGCTATATTCATCCCCTTGCCTGAGAGCCAGCCCACAGGAAATGAGGAGGCTTGATAAGTAGGACCAGGGTTAAGCTCAATGTCCCCAGCCAGGACTAGTGTCATCAAGATGAGCCAGAAGAGATGCCCTATAGGGGGAGAACCACCTCAAGACGAAGGCTTATGAGCAGGACACCTGATCACTATGACAGGATACAGAAAGCACCTGAGGTCAAGACAGCAGATAGGCCAGAGGGGCTGTCTGCCACAGGTTATTAGACTGGAGAAGGTGAAGTCATGCTCCTCATGCTGTTCAAGTGTAACCCAGGGGGCCCCCGAGGGAAGGGCGCAATCAGCAATAAGTAGAGGGAGGCATAAGGCAGTGAGAAGGCCACTGATGAGGGCACTGATAAATGGGGAGGGCTTAGCACCCTCCCTGAGGAGCTTAGGAACTCCTATGTCACAAAGGATCTGTCCCTGGGACTAACCAGGGCACTGAAGGGAGAAGATATTGTGGACAGGTCAGGTAGACAGGTCAAGGCTTACCAGAAGCCACAGGGGATATTTTGTCAAACACTAGGAAGGCCCTGAGGAGAGACCCAAGCAGTGCTTGCCCACCAGACCCCCCCTAAGCTGCCTAAGTGGGCCCCAGAGGAGCACCCAATTTGTGGAGGTCTATCCTACAGACACCCCCACAACAAGGGTCAGTAGACAATCCCCCCTTATGTAGGAGCACACCACCAGCTACTGGAAGGATTACCAGGTTCCGTGGTAGTAAGCCTCACTGCAGGCGAGGCTAGTAGAGATAGCTAGTGAGCACAATACATTAACAAGCTAATAGAGATATTCTCTGACTAAAGTTGCTGAGACATGGTAAATAAACAGGCAGAAATTATTCAGTAGATTGCAGTTCATTCCCCCCATGATTAATTGCAGTCAACTAGTCAACAGTGGTTGTAAAAAATATACTCAGCCAGGCCCACTTGGGGTAGAATAAGCTAGGCTCAAGCCTGAAACCAACTCAGGATAAAGATTACACAGTACTGACTACACCAACAAGAATATTAGCTGCAGTAAACATCTATCAGACTGTGAATATGATCAAATAGCAGAACTATATTTACTGGGGCAGAGGTGTGACTCTTAGCTATACATATCCAGCAGGTTAATTAGGCACATGACTGACCACCCAGAAGTCCCACCCATACAACAATTCAGAGTGGGTAAGGACCATATGGAAGTCCATAAGCAGATGAGAGTTCTGTGTTTAGAGAGTGCTAGCAGCAGCGGAGTGACAGATTTCTGAGAGTTCTGTGTTTATATAGCTTTAAGCTCCTGAATTCTACTACTGAAAGTCAATGGGGGCAGGACAGGGTAGGGGAGGGAGGAGCTTAAGTATATTTAAAAGTGGCCTGGGGGGGGAGCGGGGGTGGGCGAAAAATTCTAAAGCAGAAGCAGCAGCTGTGCAGGCCGGGGCTGTGTATAGGCCGTTCCTGATGCTTGTGTCCAGGAGGCTGGTGACAGCAGGTTTCTTGGTACTGAGAGAGGTGCAGAGTGGTGTCCAGGAGTGCAGAAGGTGAACCGCAGATGGCGGTAGGTAGCCCAGTGGGGCTACAAGGACGCCTGTTAAAAGAGGGACAGCACAGGGATTAAATAGCACCATGAAGTGGTGGGAATGCAGATAAAATTAGCATATAGACAAAGAGCTGCAATTTACTAAAACAGGGTCAAATCAGGGGGCAGGAAGCAGACAGCTAGGCACCAGCTCTGTAACTGAGATTTGTAAAACAAGAGGGTCACAGTCGGGGGTGAAACAAAGGGAGAAATTGAATTGGTTGCTGCACTGGATTCAAATAAAACAGATCAACTGGCTATGGAGACTTTCAGCAAAGAAAATCCTGGAATGCTAAAGTCCTGTAAATCCTGTACTCTAATAATCTTAGACACAGCAACAAAGATACCAGGTTAAATACAATACAAAAGATGGCTCTAAACAGTGACACAGGGAAAACTCTGCATGGCGGAAGCTGTGTGGAACAACTTGGCACATTAAAGCTGAAAGCTATAGGAGAGAGAATAAAAACAAATATACTTCTTTGCCAGTTCCAGATTGTTTGAATGAAGGCAGACCAAAATAATTCACTAGCTTAATATCTAAGAGCTGAGTCCGCTATCGGGAGAGCAAAATGCCAGTCCGCAGGCAGTCAGTCAGGATGCTCCTGCTCAGGAGCAACCAATGAGGAAATTTTTAGGGAAAGGCTCTGATTTTTGAAAAATTCTGCTGCAGAAGCAGCAATTGTGCAGGCCGGGGCTGTGTATAGGCCGTACCTGATGCTTGTGTCCAGGAGGCCGGTAGCAGCAGGCTTCTTGGCACTGAGAGAGGTGCAGAGTGGTGTCCAGGCATGCAGGAGGTGAACCACAGATGTCGGTAGGAATGAAACCTGTCAATGAGCACTGCTGAGCAGAAGGCAGGCAGGGTTCATTAATATTCATGAATGGGTTAATATTATGTATAAATTCAGTTTCATACCGCTCATTGGTGCTCTTTAAAAACATATTTTTGTGTCTTCTCCACTGTAGCCCTCATGTTTCCAGACCCCAACTAACTGATCTTGGGGTCCTGGACCATCGGGGAGCTCCTGATGCGCTGCTATTACAGTGAGAAAATGGAACTGACAGGATAAAAATAGTGTTGTGGGAAGAGTGCATTGACAGTGCCAAGTGCTTCACAAACGCAGAGGTGACTGTAATGAAACTCCTCAGGTCCTTCAGTAGGAAAAATCTCCTTTTCTGATTGCAAAAGGTCTGGAGGGTTCGTCGGCCCACTGCAGCCATAAAAATGGGAATTTTTTTTTAATTATTCTTCAGTAACCAGGTGAAGCCCACTAGACCCATAGCTTGTTTTCAAGAGTGACCCAGAAGCACTGTGGATGTTAAGTGACTTATTCAGGGCCACACAGTATGCAAGTGGATGTTGTGGGACTCAATACCAGGTCTGCTGGATGTATCAAACTCATTCACAACTCATTACTCCAACCACTAGGTGGACAAATGTACCATGATGCAATAGCACAGGAAACATGCCATGGTATAATAGTTCCTAAAATGAAAACGACTTCAAGAAACCGAGGAGGAGAAGGACATGGATGTTATAATTGGAAATGGATGTTATACTTTCAAAGGACCTGAAACACAGTACGCAATGTGTAATGATCACAAAATAAAACAGACATTGGAGTCTTTTAAAAAGGACTTTACAAGGGTGGGGAATGCACTAAGTAAGGAACCTAAGATTATAAATGGGTTAGAGGAAAATACATATGATAGGTTAGAGACCCTGAAAGTCCAGCCTGGAGAAGAGGAAAGGAGACTGAATGAGAGACTATACAAGTTGATCAATGACTCCACACTTAAGCAGAGCATAACTATTGAACTGAAAGGAGATACAGACAGTAGTATAATTACTACAGGTCACAGTAAGTAACATTTAGGAGGACAGTTCATAGAGAGTGGAAGAAAATATTTTCTTTTTCACATAGAGGGTAATGGGGATATGGAACAAGTGTCTGAGTACCGTAGTAGCATAAAGCAACGTAGATAACTATAGTACATGACGAAGGTACCTCAGATGTTAGAACTACTTAGTAGAAGTGGGGACAGTCATGATAGGCTAACTGACTTATTTCCATCTGTTTTATTTATGTTCTTATGCTTTTATAAGTCTTGCATACATTAAGCATGGCAGTCGGCATATAGTATGCAGAACTACTGCAGGAGAGCAGATCTGTGATACTGAATGCCACCAAATGGAAACAAAAACTGAAACAAGAGTTGGTTAGAGCAAAGGCAGGTTTGTACGCTATAAACTATAGTTGAAGGTGATGTATTGAAATAGTTTGATTTATTATGTAACACCTTTCATGCACAAAATTCTTCTAAGCCATTTACATGCCAGTGAATTGTAGCAGTTACCAATGATGCAGTAACTACATTTCAACAAACTGAGTATATAGTAGTGTAGCCCCCATTGATTTGGTGGGCTGTTAAAGAGTCCCTGCAGTATTAAAAATCCAGCAGACAAAGAATACAAATAACCAAAGCCTCTAGTGTAGCTAGAGCTCAGTGAACAGTAAATGGGAAGGGGCTGAGTCAGCAGAGACATTCAAGGAGACTTACAGTAGATTTAGTTTGTGAGAGGAAGAGAGAGAGAGAGTGAGAGACTGAGAGAGCAGCTGCCCAGCTATGGCTGGGAGCACTAGGCTGCTGGAGGGCTGAAGCCAAGCTAATCCAGCCAGGTCGGGATGTGGTGGCAGGTCTTTAAGTCTGGGATATAGCACAGGTATGTCTGTGAGTCCTGGTTTCTTAGGGCCTTGCAGAATCCACCAGAAGTATGCATCCCAGCACAACAGCAGATCAGAGCTGGTATGCAGACTTCCAGAAGAGAGGTGTGGGGTTCACAGGAAAAATAACCTCTCTAGGTCATTCAAAGATGCATCCAGCAGTGCTAGTGTGGCTGCATTTCTACAGATGATGAAGTAGGAGGCAGAACTCCAACCTCAGAGAAGGAAGAGACCTAACATCTGCTAAGTCCACCTGGGGACTAATGACCTGGCTAGGGATGGGGCTAGGACACTGTGCAGGTAGCTCATTCGGAGGGTTTGGCTATGGTGCTACCTGTCTATGACAGGGGGTGGAGAGGGATCTCAGCACCAGGAGCCTCAACTTATGTTTGAAGGAATGGTGCAGACAGAATGGGTTCAACTACACTGGGGAATGGAGGCCCACAAGGAGGGGTAAGGGCATATACAGGGGTGATGGTCTGGATGTCACGTCAGTTCATTGTGGTCAATCCGCTCCACAACAACTCACCCCAGTCTGTTAGCTCCAGTGTCAATCAGCTCCCTGCTCAATTCATTCCTGAATTGCGCCCACCTGGAGTTTATTTTAAAATATTTATGCTGGCGGCAAATTGTCAGGGAATGATTTGTACAGAGGCGTGACAGACGCTAGAGAGGGATCTCTGCACCAAGAGGTTCAACTCATATTTGAAGGAATGGTGCAGACAGAAAGTGTTCAACTACACTGGGGACTGGGGACCCACAAGGAGAGATAAGGGCCTATACAGGAGTGATGGTCTGGGCATCACGTCAATTCATTGCTGTCAATCTGCTCCACAACTTGCTCCAATCTATTAGCTCCAGTGTCAATCAGCTCCCTGCTCAGTTCGTTCTCAAATTGTGCCCACCTGGAGTTCATTTTAAAATAGTTTTGCTGGGGGAAAACTGTAAAGGAATGATTTGTACCGAGGTACGGTAGACGCTGGAGCTAATAGCCTGGAGCGACTTATCGCAGAGTAGATTGAATGAAACTAACTGTCACATAGCAATGGCCTGCATCTGTCTGGAAGGGAAACCATAGTCCTCAGTGGAAGGTTTAAATGTCACTTTGATGAACATTTAAACTAACCAATGGGGGAGTAGCAGAAGAAATTGGGGCAGTAGAAACTGCCCCCCAAAATGTTAAAGTTGGAAGTAGAAAGAACCAAAGGAGGGTGAAATACCCTAGAATGCAAATTAATAAAGGAAGCAGAATGGTAGAAATGAAGGGGAATGGGAACAGAAGCATTAAAATAAGAGCAGAGCGGGAGGGAGGGTAAAAAGGAAACAAACTCTGGTCAGAGCCAACATGGCTCCTATACTACTTTAAAGTGGCACTGTTCACGTTTGTCTGACTTTTGTCCCTCCTATTAAGAAAGTAGACTGCAGTCCTCTACAAGGCCAATTACTGTACATATGCTGAAAGAATCACATATCATTATTTTAAAGATTTTAATGAAAATGAGTAATCCTCGTGATCTGCCTTTATCTCTGTACCCATGGCTCTGAATAGGGCTCAGAGGACAACGATGACTGAAGGCGTGAAGGTAACATCGTTGTGGACTGTTTACTCTTCTTGGGGCTAGCTTGCCATTCACTGGCTGGTCTATGCTCCTACCTCCTCTGCTGTTTCATTGAAAAACTGCTCAGATCTAGATCCTTGTTACCCTAGCTGACCTCCAGTAATACCTTGTAGCAGCTTACAGCCTGAGGTCTACTGAAGCCCCAGTTCTCCTGGAGCATAGATGTGACACTAACCTTGGCCTTCTTGCCTTTGCTCATTATGCCCCTAGGACTTGAAACTATCTCCTCTTCCTGTATAGTAACATAGAAAATTTGAATTTTATGGCAGATAAGGACTGCTTTGCCCAGCTAGTTTATCCTTTGATGTATGGCAATGTATGGCACTGTACTAGTCACAAATCCACAAATAACTAAAAGGGTACTTACTATTGTCAAGCTCCTGCGTGTGACCTAGTGTTCTGTGTGCCTATGCCAATCTATCTGCTCAATGAGTCCATTGCTACTTATCTGATATTTCTTGCCCAGAACAGCTGTTTGATAACATAGCTAATTGCACTACTTCCTATGTAGCTGATCCAGTGAGGTGTGTACCATGTATGGACTACCTGATTTTATTTGTTTTCTCTTACACTGTTTTTAGTTGTTTTTTCTTTATTTTTTTATAGTATTTTATGGTAGTCCATTGTGGTGCTAGAATATTACTGCTGGAATGTTGTTGGGGCAATAATGTCACATGCATCTTGTGCAACTTGTTTTTTTTTGCCGTTGGGTATTGCTGCTGATCTCTGGGTCACCCTTCTTGCCACCAGGTTGCAATCTGAAGCTTATTATTTAAATATATTGGGGAGTACAGATGGCAAATCCCCCTGCATTGGAGGGGTGCGGGGGCATAGTCCCCACAATCGCTGTTACTCCAACTACCAGACGGCATATTGTCAGAGCACTCTGCTGGATGTTGACCAAGTGCTGGCGACATCATTTACGCTGGCAACTTGGTTGTTGCTGCAGCACGAGCAGACCGTTTTTTATTGTAATTTCCTTTTAATTATTTATCTTGCACTGTTAAACTTTTAATACCTAATTGCTCTTATGTGTGATCTTCTCTATCCCATTTACTTGTGGCATCTCTTAACTGCCTATCTGCAATGTTTATTAAAGATCACGTGCAACAGTTTTTTAAATATTGTTACTAAAACTTAGAAAACGCTTGAATTCAAGTTCCGATATCATGATTAGTGTTTCCTGAAAATGTCATGCTATTTGGTTTTGTGGTTTTCTTTAAATCAGCATTTGTTAACTTGCTCTACAGTGGCTGAAAACTGGAGTTATTTCTGTCCCTCTCAGTCAGGCTTGGAGAGCAATGACATCATCTTGGAGTAGCTTGCTGCTTCAGATTCCGAATCAGAGCAGCAGGCTGTAGAGTTAATAGTTTGCTCTCCAGGTTTCTTACAAACCCAATATCTGCTTTGTGTTTAGATAGATTAGCTTAAAATCTATCATTCTCTTCTTATAAAAAGTTGATCATATGAGTTTTAATGTTGAATTGAAGAAGTGGAAGTCTTTCTCAGTGAGAAATCAGCTTGTCGGTATCACAGCTGTCAGTTCTTTCTCATCCAAGCTTTGATTTTTTCTAACAATATAACACAGGGTTGTTTAATAAATATAAAATAAATATTAATGTTGTTCATTCATAGAAATAGTTTGGCTTTGATGTAGCCTTCATAAATACATTCATGTAAGAATTTTATTTTCCATGTCAGATTGACAAACAAGTGCCTGTCACACACTACTATTTCAATGACATGTACTGCCTGAACTCACAAATGTCAGTTCTTTGGTGGTTTCTGTGTGAAAATACATCATGTATATGGATAACTAGATACACTATATGGCATCCCAATGCACCGTGTGTCTGCTCCACAGTTGAAACAGCTGCGCTTTGCTGCCATCTGTGCCCTGTCCCACAAGCCCCTGCATTCTGCTCCACATTTGAGGCTGCTGCACCCTGCTACCCACTGTCTTCTCCCACATTGTTGGGGATTGTGCACCCTGCTGCCTCCATCCCCTACCTAAAGAATCAGGCTGCTGCACCCTGCTGACCCCTGCCTAAACAGTTGGGGTTGTTGTACCCTGCTGCCCTCTCTCACCCACCCCCACAATTAGGGACACTGTACCTGTTGCCACATGTTCCTGTCTCCACAGTCAGGGCTGCTGTGCTCTGCTCTGCTCTACAGTCCCAGGTCCCTTGCCTCCACAGTTGGGGCTGCTGCACTATTCTGCCCATGGCCACAAGAGGTGGGTAGCTTTCGCTGCACCCTGCTATCCACTTCCATTGCCCAAAATGGGCAGGGCTGCTGCACCATGCATACCCCATCTCATAGTCAGGGCTGCTGTACCCTGATGCTGCCCTGTGTCCTGCCCCACGGTCATGGCTTCTGCACCATGCTGTCCTCTGTCCCCTGTCACTACAGCCAGGGCTGCTGCACCCTGTTCTGGTCTACACAGTTGGGATGTTGTGGCCTCCTGTGCTCTAGAGCCCCATGCCTCCACAGTTAGGGCTGTTGTACCATGTTGTCACTTGCCACAAGATTCAGGGTATTTGCTGCACCCTGTTGCATGCCTCCACAGTTGAGGCAGTAGCACCCTGCTGCCCCCCCTGCCACCAGAGTCATATCCTTTGCTTCACCTTGCTGCCCACATCCTTTGTACCAAACAGGCATGGCTGCTGCACCCTGTCCCACAGTTTGGTCTGATGTACCCTGATGCCACCCTATCTCCCACCTGAACATTTGGGGCTACTGTACCTTGCTGACCTCTGTCTCCACCCTCACAGTCAGGACCCTGGCACCCTGTTGCCCCCCGTTCCTGTCTCCACAGTCAGGGCCACTGTGCTCTGCTACACCTTAGAGTTCTATACCCCTGTGCCCACAGTTGGGGCTGGGGAACCCTGCTACTTACTTCTATTGTCAAACTGGCTGGACTGCTACACCATGTGCACACTGAGCCATGATCAGAGCTGCTGTACCCTGATGCCCACCTGTGTCCTACCCCACAGTCAAGGCTTTTGCACCATGCCATCCTCTGTCCCCTACCACCACTGTGCCCTGCTGCACCATAGAGCCCCTTGCATCCACAGTTATGGTTATTGCACTATGCGGTTCCCTCCTACCAGAGTCAGATACTTTGCTACACTTCCCAAACTGCTCTATATAAAAAATGGAAAAATACTTTCATCTTGTGCTAAGGGGTGGGGGAAAAAGGGCCCAGGGTGCAGTAGCCCTGACTGTTTGGGCAGGAGACAAGGGGGACATCAGAGTACAACAGACCAAATTGTGGGACAGGGTGCAGCAGTAGATGTCAAATGTAGTATAAGGAATAAGCCAGGAGCATGAGCAGACTTCAGAGGAAGTAACTCTCTCTTAAATGTGAGATGGGACTGGCAGACCCAAAGGTGAGGGGGTATGGAGTTCCAAGACCTAGGAGCGAAATGTGCTAACACCTGCTTACCCATTTTTGAGGAGTACTTGGATATAGCCAGGAGGGCTTGATCTTTAGAGTACAGGGGGTAGGTATTGTCAGAAGGAGTGAATGTAGAGGCCAGTGAGTCAGGTTTAGAGGAGCTAAGAATGTTATCAATTAAGCTGCATAGGATATAGAGCCATGGGGAAGGGGTTCAGACTGGAATAGAGCGAGTAATGGCGTGTTAAGTTGAGGAGCCAATAGGGCAAACCTACATACATTCCATTTGTGGAAACAGCTTGCACTAGCCTGATAAAAGGAGGTAACCCCACAATAGAGGTTGGAAAGTTGGACTATCTGGGCAAAAGCGACCATAGCCACAGGAGTGAAGGCATATCGGACCATATAGGCAAGTCTGAATTTGGCATTTGCAGACTTGCTGATGTCTGAGATGTGCTGTGAGAAGTCCAAAGCAGGGTTGAGTGTGACACGTAAGTATTTGAAGTGCTTGGTCACAGAGACAGGGGTCCATCAAGACAATGGATGTCTAGGCCAGTTGCACAGGCCAGAACCTTTAAAGGAGACCCAAAGAGCATGGCCTGTGTCTTGCTAGCGTTCAGTACAAGACAATTCTGAATCAGCCAGTTTTTGACTTTGCAGAAGTCAGAGATGAGCCTGGTGTTAGTATCAATCAGGGACTTGGAGCTAGAGTAAGGCACCAAATCATAAGCATATAGAAGAGGGTGTGACAGTGGGAAGGGGTGTTAGGGATATCATTGATAAAGATTGAGACTAGAAGTGGACCCAGGATGGAACCTTGGGAACACAAACATTAATAGTGGCAGGGGTAGAGAGGGCTTTATTAAGCATAACAAATTCCAGACAGTTTCAGAGGTAGCTAGAGAACCAATTAGAGGCAGAGGTGGTGACTCCGAGGGATGCTAATTTGTGCAAGAGGAGGGATTGACTGACCAAGTAAAATGCCTTAGTAAGGTCAATGAAAATAGCCCCAGAAAGCATGCCTTTGTCCATATTAGATTTTGCATCACTAGTGAAGTGGGCAAGGACTGTGGAGATGCTATGAGCAGGCCTAAATCCATGTTGGGCAGAGGATAACAGGTTATATTTTTGTAGGTGGTCAGAGACCTGGGAGGAAACAAGCTTGTCCAGAAGTTTACAAAGGGCTGGCAAGATTGTGATAGGGCAGTTGTTATCAATAGATTTGGCATTACACTTTTTGAACATGGGTATTATCTTAGCCACTTTCCAGTTTCTGGGGACAGTGGAAGTGGAAGTGGTGAGAGAGAAGTTTAAGAGTCAGGTGACTGGGGAGGCAAGGAGAAGGGCAGCCAACTTGAGTATTTTCGGTTCAATCCCATCTGGGTCAACACTCTCGTAGGGTGATATGGAATTTAGGAGTCACAAAACCTCTCTATGAGAGACTGTATGAAGGTATAGTGGAGGTATAGAAGGACAGGTTGGGGGGGGGGCCTCAGAGGGACATGACATGTGAGACTCAGATCTAGTGATATCCAAGAAATATAAGTTGAAGGCATTAGCAATGGTGACAAGGATATTACAGTTGGCATTACTGATGACCATATCAGGAGGGGGTTTGGCCTCTACTATTACTCAAGAGTCCCTTGATTTGGGACCAGAAACTCTTGTGGTCTCTGGCTGAAGCATGAAGAAGATCCCTGCAATATTTGCATTTTGCCAACCTAATTTCTTTCTTACTAACATTTCTCATGGCCTAATAGGTGAGCCAGTCAAAGAGTAAGGATGAGGATTTGAATTTGGCCCAACATTTGTCTCTGAACTTGAGCATGGAAAGTAAGGGGCTATGTAGCTATTTAGTAGGTTTCCCTCTAACCTGGCACCTGGTAACTGGAATGTGCTTCTCTTGCAGGAAGATGAGGGTGGAGATGAAATAATCTACAGCTGAGCCAACATCATAAGAGGAGTACAGTGAAGAGCAGTTAATACAGCTGAGACCGTCAAGGAATGCATCAAGGTTGAGAACTGAGAAGTCTCTCAGAATTAGCTTTTTAGGGTGACAGGAAGGGGAGTGGGTGTTCTACACACAAAAGACTGGAGAGTGATTGCTAATCGAGTCAGTGACGGTAGCTGCTGCAGTGATCCTGTCCTTCCTATTAGTTAGAACCCAATCAATGAGTAGTGAGCCCCCTTGAGAGAGTATCTGGTAGGGTCAGTTATTACTTGGGAGAGGTGGGCTTTACTTTGAATTGACTCAAAAACTTTTGAGTTTGCACCGAGCCAGTCTAGATTAAAGTCACCCATAAGCATGATTTAATGTTTCCCTGTTGCAGGGAGCAGATAGTCAATAAGTTTGAATAGTCCTGCTTTACCACCTCTAGGAGGATTGTAAGTGCAAACAATGTGAAGCTTTTTGGTCCCACCTAGGACCAATATGGAGTGTAAGACTTCACAAGAGGTAAGGGTAGGGGCAGGCAGAAGAGTCAGGTTAAGGTGAGCCTTATAGAATAAAATGAGGCCCCACCCTTTTTAGAGGAAGAGCGATCAGCACGAAGCATGTGGTAACCAGTAAGGGAGCACAACGATTTGGGAATGAAGGGATTTAACCAGGATTCAGAGATCCTGAGGATGGCAGGGCCATGGTGAGAAACCCAGGCTTCAAGCTCAGGAAGGTTGGCCATAAGTTTTCTCATATTAAGGTGGGCCATCTTCAGACCCTTAGCATGCTGCCATGGATGGTGACTATTTTAACTGCTCTTACACTGAGGGCCTGGGTTAGTTTTAGCATCACCTGCAAGAGATAAAGTGAAGGCTATATGCCATAGGTGAGATATAGTAGGACTGTAGCATGGAGCTTTAGAGGGTGGTAGTACAGTTTGGTCTCAGATAAGTACCTTTAGGATAATGCCTAAGTACTTGGGTCTAAGGACTGGGAGATGGAACAGTCTCAACCAACATATTTTGCAATGTAGCTTTTAAGGGGCATTGCATGGCAACACATTTGTACATAAAGCCCTTGACAGAGGCTCAGTACTCAAACCTGTACTGTTCAACACCTTTATTGTGGACATAGCAGAGGGTGTCAAAAGTAAGATCTGGCTTTTTGCAGATGATACCAAGCTCTGTGGGAGATTGGACACAGTGGAGGGGAGAAAAGAATTAAAGGAAGATCTGGCTAGGCTGGAGCAATGGTCGGACATCTGACAGGTAGGATTCAATGCCAAGAAGTGCAAGGTCATGCACCTGGGAACCAGGAACTCGGGGGGCCAGCTACTGGCTGAGGGGGTACAGGTGACCATCTCAGAGGAGAAAAATGAATTTGGAGTGCTGGTCAGGGGTGACATGAAGCACAATGCCATAATGCTGCAGCCAAAGCTAATATGCTGGGCTGCATTGCCAGAGGAATCACCTCTAGGAGGGAAGAAGTTATTCTGCCTCTGTGCAGGTATCTGGTGAGACCACAAATGGAGTACTGTGTACAGTTCTGGTGTTCTTACCTAAAGAAGCATATCAGTCTACGAGAAGGGCTCCAGTGGAGGGCAACTAAAATGATCCAGGGCATGGGGGACAAAATATATGAAGAGAGGCTGAGGGAGCTCAACATGTACTCCCTGGAGGACCAAAGAGAGAGGGAGGACATGATAGAAACCTTCAAGTACCTCAATGGCATAAACAGGGTTCGATTGGAGGGTATATTCAATCTAAGGAAAGAGGGTACTACAAGGGGGCATAGCCTGAAGCTGGTGTGGGGTAGATTTAAGAAGGAAGTGAGGAGACACTATTTTCATAGAAAGGGTGGTAAAGAGATGGAATGAGTTGCCAGAGGAAGTGGTAGCAGTGAATACAGTAGGCAGCTTCAAGGGGGATGGGGAGACAGGGTGAAAAAGAAAATCAGAACAGGAGGAATAAGTTCTGGGAAGGGAAGGGGAGAGAAGAGTGTGGGGGGGGGAGGTGGGTGATTCCAGGAGGAGTGGGATAAGTGGGGCAGCTCTGGGGTTTTAAACTGAGCTGCACACTCAGACAGACTAAATAGACCATTATGGTCTGTTTCTGCTGGCAATTTAATATGTTCGTAAGTTTTCCACAACCATTTATGTCCTTGTGACAGGTCTTGGGCAGCTTGTCAGCCCTGTCCCCACTCCCAACGGTCATCCCTTACTTCCTTCTTGTCATATATGTGTAGCCCTGCGGATTGCCCCTTGCAGCTGGAAGGGAGGGGAAGGGCCATCCTTCCCCCTGACAGACATATCCACTGTGGCCTCAGACCAGAGCAGCAGGGTGAACCACCAGGACACAGGCAGGGCTTCAAGAAGTCAAAATTTCCATTTTTTCATTTTTCTGCCTTAGCTCGTGCAACAGGACCATTTCACCACATGCATGTGGAGGCATGCACATCCTACAGAACCATAGCCCCATTCGTTCCATTCTAGCTGTTCATGCCTGCACTACCACCAGGCTTCCAGTCATGGGGCGAGATGACATGGTCCCCCCGGGAGGGGAGAGGAGTCCATGGGGCACTCAGTCTTCTGCCACCCTAATGCCACCCAGCAACCTGTGTTTATTCCCAAACATGGGATGATGACATGCTAGGAAGTAAGGCATTCAACACCCTAGCCTTCCACACCACTGAGCTGGCCCACAGTTTATGTCTTTAAATGCACAAGACTCTCTTTGCATGTGATTCTAACTTCACTCTTATGTCCAAGGAATTGTTTCAAGGTATGGTCTGCAAAACTTGAGGTGGAGGTGAAGCAACTGCAGCATGCTTTTTGTTGACACACTCACACTCAGATAAGCAGGGGACATTAAGAGCACAGTTCCAGAAACTGGGCACTCAGTAATTATATTCCTATCCCTCTCCCCTCATTTGCACTAATAGGAATATTAGTAACACACAGACGCTGTAATGGCTTCATTATGACAGGTGATTGCAATTAACATAAAGCTATCATCCTTCCCCGTGGAGCGAATCAACAGGGGCTAATTTTTTCATCCTGGATTCAGATTGGTGCTTTTGTACTGAATATAACTGTACTATGACACAGAAGGTACTGAGGCAGAAAGAAAAACACAGAAATAATGGACTTATCTTGGATTCGTGACCATTTTAGTCATAGCCTTTAAACACCATAATTTAATTAGAAAGGTATATTTTCATTCAATAAGATTTCCTGAAGCTTCTGGTTTTTACAGTGCTGCATAGCAGGAGTAGGTTACTTTTTTCATATACTGTACACACTGGAATTGGATCTGGAAGGGTTCCAGATGCCTTCTTCATTTTGTTTTGCCAATTTGGCCATTTCTTTTTCAATTTTCTCTTTTGTTGTACTTCACCCCAACAATCATGGTCACCATGGTTGCACCCTGCCTACAAAGAATATGGAGGGCAGGTAAGTAGCTGCATTCACAGCTAACACTAATGCTGCTGATTAGCAGTAGATGTACAAAAGCTGGAAGGCTCTCATCCTCCCTTTCCAAGTACTTCCCCTCCAGGACACATTAATCTGGGATTCTGGGACTTTCATGAGAAACCTGATTCCTCAGGTGGTAGCCAACTATGCCACTACAGTGCCACAAGACTGGTCACTCCAGATGCTTTATAAAGCACCTGGAGTAACCACATCTTTTTTGTGTACATCTAGAAAGGGTTCTTGTGCTTTTTCCAATGCTGTTCCAGTTTTTTGGAATAATCTTCCTAGCAACTTATGTATTTCAATATCATTCTTTGGATGAATGTAAATGCATTTATTAATGCTATTGGGTTAGAGTTAATTGTTAATGTCAACTGTTTTTATGTATGTATATTATATGTTGTATAAGTTGCGACTTAATTGTTTATATTCGGATCAGGCCTGAAAATGGGTACTGATTTACCCAGTGCTCTTACCCGGTTAACAAATAAATGAAATGAAAAATGAAATGAAATGAAATGAAAGAGTTATATACTGTATGTATATATACTCTGATATACACACAGGTGGAGCACGAGGAGTAGCTGTATGACTTAATAATCTCTGAGCTGTGAATAGTAGAGTACATACACATCTTTGGAGTATGTTATCATGCTCAAAATTTATTTATCTTAAGAAAAACTGAAAATAGACAAGAAAACAGAAAATAGTTCTATGCTACAATATGTATACCCTGGTATAGACATGGGTCACTTGATTAGCTTTCACTAATCACAGTGCAGTATTTTTCTTGCCCATTTTATCAATATCCATATGTCTGTCTATCTATATATTTGAAAAAAAAAATGTGCACAAACATTTGAAGAAAAAGGAAAATGTCTATGACAATAAACGGCTTTTTTCAGACAAGATTAATTATGCTCTGCCTGTCAGCAATCCCACCCAGTCCGCAGTGAGAAATATGATGTGATCATAGAAACTGCAGGCTTCTCACACTGGAAGACCCTGAAACTAACTGCATATTAATTTATAGCACAGTCAATTAAAAGAAAGCCTTCAGGCATGCTTTCAATTTAGGGATGAATTGGGAAGTGACTTCCACAAAATTGGTGCAGTCATCCAGAAAGCATGTTTTGTTAACCAACAAGCTGCAACCTGGAAGAAGCTCAAAAGACTCTGCACTGTACAGAGGTTGCAGGCAGTGTAGACAAAACTAGGCTCACTACATAAGAAATGGAGGGGGGCCCAAATGAGCCTCCACCTGGACATGGACAGAATTACAGTAAAGGGGGTGACACTGAGACTGGAAATGGAGTCAATAGGGGCATGACCTAAGGAAATGGTAAAGTACTAGAAACACAAGAGCAGGAGCTAGGGCAGTAGAATCACAAAGATCTAGGGAAGAGCTGCGTAGTACCTGTACAGGGGGGCAGAGGGTAGGCAGCAACCAAGAGGGGCCATTAAGGCATTAGTATCATATTATATTGTAGGTAAGGCAAGACAGACAGGAAGGGCCACTGAGCCCTTTCTGCAATCAATTTCAATGTTCCTATGTTTCATGGGAGTTGGGAGTAGAGTGTGAAGACTGAAGCAGTTTAGAAAGGGAGGGGAGATCCAACAAACCTCCTGGAGAGCAATGAGTAGAAATGCCAAAAGCCTAGAGAATAAAAAGTGTGACTTCTGGGGACTTGTGACTGGAGCTTAGATGTACCTAGTAGCCATGACAGAAACCTAGATAATACAGCACCTTGACTGGGAACTCATAATACAGTATATAGCTACAACTTCTGCAGGAAGGATAGGGTGGAAGGTAAAAGGGGGTCAGACCTTTACGTCAGGGAAAGCATCAAGCCTACAGAGGATAGGGACCTGAAGGGCAGTATTGTCACTGAGACCCTTTGGGTGCAATTGTCTCAGATAGGGGGTGGGTCATCAGGGTTTAGGTAGCTTATAGGCGGTGTAATGAAAAGGAGTCAGAGCATGGAGTTCTAGAGGAAGTGATGAGTAGGGCTGCAGTCCAGGGTGAAGAGGTGCTGGTGGGGACTTCAGCATGCCAGATGTTGACTGGAGTGTCTCAGTAGCATTAAGTGCCAGGAGTCATTGCCTAATGTAGGTATTCCAGGATGTATTCCTGGCACAAAGCAGTGGGGAACTGATGAGGCATTGGTAGGGGAGGAATTCTAGACCTGGTTCTTGCAAGTAGGGTGACTATGAAAGATTTAACCCTAAAGAAACCATTGAGGGGCCAGCCCAGTGTCAATGGAGGTTGAGGTGCTGGTCACTATCCCTCATGCCATGCCGACAACCCGAGTTCGGGAATGGGCCCAGGCTGCCAGGGGTCAGCAAGAGGAAGAGAGGACTGAGCATCCAGAGGACTGCTCTCCTCTCTTGGGGGAGGAAGGGAGGTTTGTCATCTCACTCGCTGACTGCCCTCTGGTAGTGACCAGAGGGCAGCATGAGTCAGGAGGGCATGTACTGGCATTCTTACGTTGGTAGGGAGGGTGAATGGCAGAAACAAAGAAAATGGAGCCAGCAGGCTCTGCGGTGGCCTCACCAGTGCCCCAGTTGGCCCACCCAATGTCTGGATTTTGCTCCAGGGGTGGGGGTAATGCCAGCACTCCTTCACCCTAGCCCTGCAATGGAGGTAACCCATGGGAGATTTAGGGGGGCTGTTGGGTTGGGGAACGGTGTGGCTGAAGACTGGGTCCCTACGAAAGAGGGACCAGAGCTGCCTGCTGGGCTTGGGCCATTAAAAAGCTATATATAAAAAAAAAAGAAAGAAACCACTGAGGAACAGTGGCCAGCAGGCAGTGTGGTTCATTGCGCTGGAGGCTGATCACACCATGTCTAGGACCAGGGGACTTGATTTCAGGATGGCTGATTTTGGCAGAGTGTAGGAAGTACTCAGGGATCGCTTAGTGGTGGATCAACTTGGCAGTATGGGTAGACAGGAAGGGGGAGATATAATCAGGGACTGATTATAAGAGGTCACTAACCTCTACATAAGGAAAGTAGGTAAGAACAAGCCTTGAAAAAGCCAAGCACGGCGAAACCGGTCGGGAGTGTTGTCTGCTGTTCTATATTTTATATACTATAATAAAGTAATTTTGTATTGATTCAGCGTGTCCTGGTGCCAGTTTGTTTTGATGGAAGGAATACTTGTTTAAATACTTGGCACAGGACTTTGGAGCAGAGCGGTTATTTTGATAAAGAAAAGAACAAAAAGAGACAGATGCCTATATAGTGTATGAGGGGAGTAGGTGGTGAGGGAGAAGAGGGTGGCCTTTAAGCATTACAAAACCAACTAACCAGATAAAAACAAGGAGATATACTTAACCTAAAGAAGGCAGACAGGATAGTGTGGAAGGTGAAAGCAGAAGCCAAGCTCAAAACAACTGATGGAGTAAAAGAAGGGGACAAAGCTTTTTTCCACTACATTAGTGAGGAAATGAAAAACCAAGGAAAGGATTGTCAGCTAAAAAGGGAGCAAAAGAAGGAAAGTAATAAGGGTGAAACAAATATATTGAACAGATTCTTTGTTTCTCTCTTTACAGTGAAAGTGAACGAGCCACTCCCACGATGTATGATCATGCCGAGGCAGGAGTGGGGGTGGGGGTTAGAGCATTGACATAGGAGCTTTGGCAGATGATAGGGTCATTAAGGAACTGGGGTCACAAAAGGTATAAAAATCCACATGTTTGGATGTTCTGCATCTATGGGTGCTAAACGAAATGGGACAAGTGCTCTCACTCTTAATAGACCTCTTCAATTGCTCGCTGGAGACTGAAGTGGCACCGAACACTTGGAGGGTAGCCAATGTGGTGCCACTGCACAAAAACTAACTACCATGGTTGAAAACTGGCTAGGAGAAGAATACAGTGTAAAATGGGGCTCAGTGCAAGAAGTACAAAATCATGCACATAGGAGCACAGAATCTGAGAATGGAATTCAGGATCGAGAGACAGAGTGGGAACGGTCCAGAGGAGGGCAACTAAAATGGTGCAGTGTCTGCATCAGAAGCCCTATGAGTAGAGGTTAAAGGACCTTAATATGTACACCCTGGAAGAGAGGAAGGAGAGGGGGATATGATAGAGACCTTTAAATTCCTTGTATGGGGTAAGCAAGGTACCAGAGGGAAGTACTTTTTCAGACAAAAGGTGATCAAGGACAAAAGGACATGATAAGAAGCTGGAGGAGGGTAGATTCAGGAGAGATGTGAAGAAGTCCTTCTTCACAGAAAGAGTGGTGGATTCCTAGAACAGTCTTCCAGCAGATGTAATGGGGGCAAAAACAGTGATGGGGTTCAATAATGCATGGGATAGGCATAAGGGAATCTTAGGGAAAGGGAAGTGGAGGTGAATGGGCCAGAGATCAAGTAGGATCTGTGGTGATACTATAGGCAGGGAAAAATGGGCAAACTAGGTAGGCCAAGTGGTCCTTACATTCCGTCAAATTCTATGTTTCTATGTTTCAGTGAACATACTGTACAAACACTAGAGGTAACACAAAGAAGCCGGCATGAGCCAGATTTAAGAAGGTCATCAGGACGTACTTTTTACAGAAATGGTGGTGGAGTGGTGGAACAGATTGCCCAAAAAGGAGGTCTGGGCAAAATTAGTGGACGAGTTCAAGCATAGGTTGGATAGACACATGGGTTCAGTGGAGCAATGGGGAAGGGGAAAAAGAGGAGGAAGGAGACAGATGATGACTTGGGGCTCAGTCACATGGTTAAGCAGATGTAAGGGCTGACTGGATAGAATAAAATGGCTTTGTTCTGCAGACAGTTTCTGTGTTTCTATGTCTTTCCCTAGTTCAAAGATGCCTTATTGGACATAGAGTTATAGGAAGTTAGGAATACATTATAGGCAGCACATGCCATTCAGTGTTTTAAAATGGTAGGACATTATTTGAAATAAATGAAATCAAGCATCCAGTATTCCAGAGGAAGCATGATGTGTTTTAATGTGGGGATACCCAGGTTAGTAAGTGAACGTCAGGAGACTTGTACTGGTGTTGCCAAATATCGGAACCCTCTGTTACTGCAGGGACCATAAGGTTAGGCTTCAGGGCAGGGGATAACTTCACCTATGTGCAACTGAGAAGACCATGAATTACTTCAGGAACCATAAGTCTGATCCTCAGAGCAGAGCATCACTATACAGGTATACTAGTGTGGAAACTCTCTAATACTACAGGGACCATGATATGAGCGCAAACATCAGGGCAGGGGATTGTTACACAGGTATGCTTGTATGGAGGCCCTCTGCTACTGTAACATAGCTACTTCATTATTTAAGACCAGAATGGACAGCAGGTCCATCAGGTCTGCCAGCAACACAGAAAACCCCCGGGCTGCCCCTCTACGGTGCTAAGCCCAAACATGAACACAAAAAAACCCTGAAGTACTTAGGCATGTGGTGTATGAAGTTTATTTTAACTTACTGATCATAGCAAGACCTGGTGTAGAAAACTGCTTAACAGTAACCCCACTGTTGAGCAACTTTCTGCACAGGGCCATGATATGATCAGCACTTTATACTTTATATAAGTTAAAATAAACTTTATAACATAGAAACATAGACTTTGACGGCAGATAAGGACCGCTAGGCCCATCTAGTCTGCCCATTTCCCTACCTACAGGATAGGCCGCAGATCCTAGTTAACCAACAGCCTATATCTTCCTGCCCCCCACAAGAATTGCCTTATGTCTGTCCCATGCATTCTTGAATTCTCCCACAGTTTTAGACCCCACAACTTCCTCAGGAAGGCTGTTCCATGCATCCACTACCCTCTCTGTGAAATGATACTTCCTCACATTGCCCCTGAACTGCCCTCCTTCTATCTTTAAATTGTGTCCCCTTGTTCTTGCAAGTCTCTTTTTCTGAAAGATGCTACCCTCTTGGACTTTGTTGATTCCCTTGAGGTACTTGAAAGTTTCTATCATGTCCCCTCTCCCTTCTTTCCTCAAGGGTATACATATTAAGCTCCTTTAGTCTCTTCTCATCTGACCTTCTCTTGCAGACCCTGCACCATTTTAGTTGCCCTCCCTCTGGACTGCCTCTATCCTGTCTATGTCCTTGCGGGAGATGGGGTCTCCAGAACTGGACACAGTATTCCAGATGGGGTCTCACCAACTGTCTGTACAGAGGGATAACAATTTCCTGTTTTCTGCTGCTGATGCCTCTCCCTATACATCCCAGTATACCCCTGCCCTCACTACTGCCTTTCCTCACATTGCTTTGCTAACCTAAGGTCATCTGATATGATTACCCCCAGGTCCCTTTCCTGTTTTGTTGTTGTTACTACCTCCCCACCCATTGTGTATTCTTCCCTGGGTTCTTGTTTCCCAGGTGCATTATTTTGCACTTTTTGCATTGAATCCTAGCTGCCATACGTCTGACCATTCCTCCAACCTTGCCAAGTCCCTTTTCATCCTTTCCATGCCTCCTTGTGTATCAACCCTGTTGCAGGTCTTTGTGTCATCTGCAAAAGGCATACTTTTCCTTCCAGTCCCTCTGCAATGTCACTGATGAAGACATTAAAAGGACTGGACCCAATACTGAACCTGCGGTACCCACTAGTAACCACCCTTTCTTCAGAGTGGACTCCATTTACAATTACCTTCTGTGTCCTGTTGTCCAGCCAATGTTTTACCTAGGCTACCACCTGGGACCCACTCCCAGGCTGGTTAATTTGACTAATAATCTTTTGCGTGGGACTGTGTCAAATGCCTTGCTAAAGTCTAGGTAGGCCATGTCCACAGCCCCTCCCTGGTCTACTACTTTGGTCACTCAGTCAAAGAAATCTATTAGATTCGTCTGACATGACCTTCCCGCTGTGAACCCATGCTGCCTTGGATCATGTGCCTTATACATGGTACTCCTCAGTGCTATAGTCATTTCTCAACTTTGTCTCCATCAGGTCTGCCCCATGCTTCATTAGCTGGGATGGCTGTACTACAGCCACCATAAGTTTGATCCCCAGAGTCACAGTTCCCTACACAAGTGAGAATGTATGAAGTAGAGACCCTCTTCTACAACAGAAGCTGAACTTCAGGGCAGGAAATCACTACACACATGTGCAGGTGAGGAGATCCTCAGCTACTACAGGAACCGTAATGGTCGAACCTCAGGACAAGGTGTTATTTCACAAGTTCACAGAGATAGACCCTCAGATAGTACAGGGACCATGGGATCTAACATCAGGTCAGAGTGTCATTTCACAAGTTCACAAAGGGAGCCCCTCTAATATTACACGGATGATGATGAGTTCTTATCCAAAAGCTGTGGCTCCCTGAACTGGTGGGAATGTAGGCAGATCCTCTACTACAGGGACAATGAGGTCGAACCTCAGAGCAGGGACCACTACACATGTGTGCAAGTGCAGAGACCCTCGGGTACCACAAGGGCAATGAGTGAGAACTGCAGTTTAGAGATTTCCTATGCCATTCAGTGGAGACCCTCTGCTTTCTCAATTGTTCTCAGTTTGATCTGGAGCCATGGCTCACCATACTAACAGGGAACTGACTTAGACCACCAAGAATGCTCTTTTCGAACACCTCATAGATATGAAACAGCTACATCACTGCAGTTCAAAACCTCATTTTAGCTCCCATTTGCTACTAAAAGGTTAATAGTTTGGTTCCTCTCAGGTCCTCCCTTTTTGGCTGTATACAGTAGGAGGCCAGCCAAAAATGGGTGAAGCTAGATCTAGCAAAAGGGAAAGTTCCAGAGTTTTTCAGTTGTTGCAAGCAGTAGCTGATGAGAACAGGCTGCCTGATTCCTGTGCAACTCCTGAGTATCCCAGGGACTGTTTTCTCCATGACAGAGGTGAGGCTTCAGCAGGGTGGTTGATGAAGTAGCAGGCATATTATCCAAGTGTACCCTCCCAAGAATAGATGCAGTTCACCCCATCAAGTGTACCAGAAGTGAGAAGGGAGGATTTTGCTGAGCCATGCATAATGACTTGCAAGGGTGTTGTTGCCACATCTCCAGTTAACCAAGTTAATGAAGGTTAGAATGGAACTGGGGGGTGGGGGTGGGAGGGAGAGAGTGAGAGAGATCAGAAGAAGCATGGAATAACAAGGAAAAAAACTGTGAAGTAACTGCTAAGCACCCCTTCAGTATCTCCCAAATGGATTAAAGCTAAAGGAGCATGGCAGAGCTTCAGGTGCTTTAATCCTGATCCAGGAAGGGGGAAAGCTGGTTCCCTATGGGAGTAGAAAAAAAACAAGGATAAACTGACCAGCTGCCTAGGGTACAAGTATACCAGAGGTGTCACACGTGTGCCGAGTTATGCTGACAGAAGCCTGTCTGCCCGGGGAGCTGTTGATAAGAACAGAGTACAGTAAAAAGGGATCAGTGTAGAAACCTCATCTGTACTGTATGTAACCACCAAGTCCCCTAGGGTTACTAGAATCCCATTAGTGTCAGTGCTAGGTTGGGAAGGCAGCTGGTCAATAACTGGTTAAATAGCTTTTTCTCCTGCTCACTCTCTGTTTACTTGGTCTCAGCTGAGAGGAGAGAGATGATGTCATTTAGAACTCCCGCAGCAGCATAAGCCATGGCAGCTGGCTGTGAGTGGGGAGTTTTAGAACCTTCAGTTAGAGCGTGTGAATGGGGTTCAGTGTGAGAAGTTGGAGGAGTGAGGAGCTGCAGTGTGGGCTCTGTGAGGAGAGCCTATTTTCTCACCCTAGTTCTGAGAAACATCTGCCTGCCAAGAGAAGTAGTGGAAACTGTTGTCTATCAGGAGTTCCTTATTTTTCATCCCCAGTGAGATGGAAAATGACTGCCAGGATGGATCCGAGGGGCAATCCCCTAACTTTGATTCAGAACTTTGAAGCTGCCTGTTTTGTTTTCCAACCATGAGTAATCTGACTTTGTGCTTCCCAGGAGGAAAGTACCTGCTTTTTGGGGTGTACTCTGATAAAGGGAAATATACACCAGTTCTGTTCTAAGTTGAGACTGTTCTCATGCTTTTAAAGTTGGCTGACAATCATGGGGTCCCCAGAGACTTGACACATTGTTCAGGACTTTAGTTCTACACTCAGAAGTAGTGTTTTCTTATGCAGGATGTGAAAGACATTCCAGGATGCATATTGTTAACTGTTTACTAGAAATGTGAGGTGTAACTCTGAGAGAATGGCTGGGTATGTATGTGGAAGCAAAAGGTGGGCAGCTCACCATCTGGACTAACCAGTTCAGCACTACAGGTTCCGTAAGGGTGTCTGCTTATTCAGGACATGGTGGCCAATGCCTGAAGAGAAAGCTTACCCCCTGGTGTGGGTTGTGCTAATTTTGAGCACCAGTGTGCTCCATCGTGGCCAGTTGCCACATTGCCAAAATGTTAATTCCTATGCCACATGGGAATTTTGTGCTAAGTTGTGGCCAGTGCCACTAGAAGAAAATGTGTGTTCAGCTGAGGTCATTGCCGCTGAAGAGAGTTCAAGGTCCTATGCAATATGGGATATGCAGAGTTTCTGTCCATTACAGATTTCTGTTCTGCAATTGCCTTGTGCCATGATGTGTGAACCTTGGGGGGTCCACCTTTGCTTTAGTGTACCATCTTTGGAATAAAGCCATACTCCAGAACCCCAACCTGGTTTGGACATTCTTGTTACTGCTTTCTGTGTGGAATTACTGGGTATCCCTCCAGAGGCACAGACCTAGCATAGCCCTAGCAAAAAGTTCTCTCCTCTGGACCTGGGTTTATTATGGTCATTTGTGTAATTTGGTTTTGTACACCAAATCTGGGGATGGTACCAAAAAGTGTCCAAAGTAGTTTGGATGCCCAGTCGAGGGTACCAAGGGGTAGCTTACTGTGCAAAGTAGCGGGGGGGGGGATTACATGTACCATCTAGCTCAGTGAAATGTAACAAGTAGTGACGTCTCCCTGGTCAGAGCAGTTAAGAAAGGAGAAGGAAGTTTGTGAGCTTCTTTAATAAATCCCAACTGCTTGCCTAGAAGATCTGGTGTGAGCAATGTTGGTTGAAGTGTTAAAGGTGCCCCTGTATTTTTTCTTCACACTTTTGGTTCCACAAAATATATAGAAACCCTGTTTAGCCCCCTTCTGCTGGAAGGCCTCATAGTTCCTGATGTCCAAGGACCAGCCATATCATTATGCAGTCTTATGACTAAACCCTGCAAGTGTTGCAAGGAATCATCTAATGATTATTCTCACTGTTTTGCTTTCTCTTGCTTTTTCTTGTTCTACCGCACTTCCCAATGCACTATTACTTCGTTGCCCTTGACAATTACTCAAAGCCATAATTTATTACTGTGTTTTCTATGACTGATCTTAAAAAACTGCTACCTGTTTTAATTTAAATAACATGTGATATGTTATACGCTGTGTATTTTTGTTGTGTAACTTCAGATCTGAAGTTCTGTAAATGGTAACTGCTGCTTTGCTCCTGTTTTTTTATCTCCTTGCTCTTTATTGCAAACTAATTGTTGCTCATAAATGTAGCTAACCCAGTGCAGAAACATTTAGCCCTTGCTGTGCCATGGACTGATATCACAGTCCAGAATTTCTATACATTCCAATTCTGTTAGCAGCCTAAGGGTTGACAAAATAAAAACATTAGTATGGAGAAACTTTGCTAGTATATAGGGAACATGAGCGTGATGCCGGCTCACTATATTAGTGTGCATGCTTGGAGACTCTGTGCTACTACAGTGACCATGGGCTTGATTCTCAAAGCTTTCAATACTACTGCAGCTGTGGGAAAAACTAAGCACACGTGTGTTGTCACTTGCAGAACCACAGTTTCTCCCTCAGCTACAGTATTCTCAAAAGCGGAGCCGATTTACAACTGAGTCCATGGTTTACAGTAGCTTGTAGGTGGTGCTGCTGTCGAAATCCCCACAGCTGTGAAAAAATGTTATGGTCAGTGGACCGGGGGACATGATAGAGGTCTTCAGGTACATGAAGAGGGTAAATAGGGGAGGAACAGTCAGGGTGCTTCGAAGGAAGGAGGAGGGGGCCACTAGAGGGCATGGGTGGAAGCTGGAGGGGGGAAGATTCAGGGGAGAAAGGAGGAGGTGCCACTTCACTGAAAGGGTGGTGGAGCCATGGAATGCACTGCCTAGGGGGCTGGTGGAGGCAGAGACAGTGGAGGGGTTCAAGAGGGGGTGGGACAAGTACAGGGGAAGGGTTCTGGAAGCAAAATCCAATGCAGCAAGAATATCCGGAACTGGGAAGGGAGAAGCCAGAGAAGGCGAGGGGGACAGCAGGGTCAGCACCCAGGGTGGGGGCTGACCAAACGAGCAGACACGAAAGACCGTTGGGCCTAATCTGCTGGCATTTTAGTATGTTAGTATATGTTAGTGGGACCAGCCATAACACCTTCCATAGCTGCTGTGGATGAGAATACCAAGCTCCACAGCTGTGGAGATTTCAGACCGCAACTGGAGTTGTGGTGTGGGACTTAGTCCCAAAACAGTTTGAAAATCCTACTCCATGAGTTTAAATCCAGGTCATAGATGTGCTAGGTTATTGTTTTCCTGGGAACATGCATCTGTGGCTGTGGGAGGAAGGAATCTATGTAATCTTGTGGCCGGGGGTACTGGGAAGAAGCATTCTGTGTAACAAAAAAAAACTATTTTAATCCATGTTTTAGGGTTACAACATAAAAGTAGGGAAATGAACCATTAGGGTTAAAACTCCCTGCAACCTTAACAAATGTGATGTGTTGTATTCGTTGGGGTTTTAACGATTATGCAACATAGTGTTGGCATTACCCCAATATTGGCACTGTCTTGTTACACAAAGTAAATGACACAGCAGTGCTTGCATAGAGAGTGTAAATATTAGGACAATGACAGCACTGCACTGTGTGATTGTGCAAACCCAAGGAAGACTACATTACAGGCACATCAAGGTTCCAAGGACATTTGACCTAAATGTTTCATTTGCCATCTTTTTACAGTTACTAGAAAGATGCATTATTGAACATTTCACAATTTATTTACTTACTTTTTGAAAAAGATATATAATAACTGAGATAGTGTATGGTGGAATGCGGTTGTCTATGGAAATCCATACACCTCAAAAAGTTGTTCTGCTGCAGTAGTGACGTCCTCACTAACGCAGAATGACTTTTCGTTCTGTGTTAGTGAGGACGTCATAATACAAGGGGCTACAGCAGATGTCCTGATTCATCCCTTGCTGTGTGAGAGGGGCACGCGAGTGTGCTGGGCAGCGGCAGTTGTGAATCGATGGCCTCGGCAGAACCGAGTGAAAATATGGAAAAGTGAGTCGCTTTTTGTCTTTTTTTCGGGCACCATACACTATAAAGAACAGTATGGTTACTCATACACTACAAGGCTATTCTTTCACCTCGTAGATACAATGCCGACTTGGAGACCTCTTGAGCTTCGCTCTCGAGGTCAACAGTCGACATCATTAATCACTGATGGAGAATAGCCTTACAATGTATGGGTAACCATACACTATCCTATATATCTTTACAGGAGATTGAAAAAAATCAAACACCTATAGGACAAAAAAATTCTGCAATATAGCAACTAAACTAAATCTAACCCAATGCATAAATAGGCCCACTACAGAGAACAGAATCCTGGGGCCAGATTTTCAAAAGGGGGCACAGGGCTTGCATCCAGCCCTGCACCACGGGACTTTGAATTCCGCAGTGTGCTGACCCCCTTTGCCATAACTGCACCCGAATTTCCATTCTCGGATGCAGTTGCGACAGTTTCCATGATTTATGGCAGCTTGCATTAATGCTCTGGTGCAAGCACCATTACATAGACTCCCAGTGGTGGTGCATACTAGACCACAAAACTGTGGTCTAGTGTGTGGTGATCAGCACAAGGGATGGAAAATCCTGATTGCTGGCAAGGGAAAGCCACAAGTCCCGTGCATTATATGTTGGGTGCACCAGGGGCTTACGGCATTCCCGGAGCATTGAAAATCCTGCCCCTGGATTCAATTGTAAGTGACACTGGTGATGATTAAAAACTGATATCTAGAAACCACAGCATGGCAGTGTTTAAAATAAATAGAAAAGTTGGAATGGAAAAATTAACGCTAATGTTTTATAACTATGATAGAGCTAACTATCAGGACATAAAGAATCTGACAAATGGGGACTAGGCAGCAACTATCATAGCAAGTAAAGTGAAAGAAAAATTGCATCTACTGAAAGACAAAATGTTAACTCTACAGGAAAAATACATACCTAGTACATAACTCGGTCAGTCTTACAGCTAGAAATCATAACGTTGGTATACTTACTGTCTGGAAGAGGCCCTAGGAGGATGCAAAGTTTCATAAAATTTGGATGAGGGGTGGGGAAGTTATAGGGGCTCAAGATCTGGCAATTCATTAATCATGTGAACATTTCATGAAATTTTTTGAAATTCTTTAATTGGTTATAACTCAGTCTTATGCTATAGATTTGAAATTTGACATGCATACTACTTTGACAGGGCTCTAAAAGGATATCAAGTTGGATGAGAGGTGGGGAAGTTATAGAGACTCAAAATCTGGTAATTTATTAATCATGTGAAGAGTTCTCAAAATATTTCTATTCTTATATCTTAGCCACCTTTGAAGCTAGATCATTGAAAATTTAGACGCATACTTTCTTGGAAGAGTCTTAGAAGCTGCTAAATACAGAGGTAGTTAGTTATGTAAATTGTAAGTTAGAGTAGTTCAAAATTTCACGATTAAATTCTTTGTTAAGTTGTGTGAACATTTTCAAAATATATGGATGTTGATAGCTCCACTGCTATTGCAGGTATACACTCATAATTTGGCTTGCCCACCCAATGTGAACATGCCCTGGAATCTAATTAAGGTGGATAAATGTGGCTTAGCCGATTAAATTGCCACTAGGATCCCACTTGTGGCATTTACTTTCACAAAACACTTATCACCACTTAAACACTTTACCTGCACTAGCATCATGGCCCTGTAATGCCCCACCAACACTCTTGCAACAGTGATGCCCATCATCATGCTTCATGCTAACTAACGATATCCAGATACTTCTGTCACAAAGGCACAAGACACAACAAGTTCTAAGGCTTGGTGTCACATGGTGCGACTGTTTGCAAATAGTAAAAATATACATTGTTATCTCCAGGGTTGTTAAAGAGATAGCAGGTGGCATTGTACAGAAACAATGCTACACATGCATGTGCGTCCACAAGTAATTAAGCCAGTGAGCTCTAGTGGTTAACTAGCATATTGCAAGAAGACAAGCTAGTGTACAGTGCTGTCAATGACTGTTCTTTATGGTTCATCACTCGAGATAGTGACCTGACACTTGACACTATTGTACTTTTACTATAAAGCCTCATAAGAATGTTACTTTATTGCCACTTTACCCAGTCTTTATCTTCCTGTACAATGGCAACTCAAGTGTATGACTAGGCAAAATGTATGGATATGACTTTGACAAAAGTATCACAACATTCCAAAATTTCACAAAAGCTCATGAAATTCAACTTTAATTACGGATGTGTTTTTGGCATCTTTGGCTACTTATAATTTGGACAGTCTTTGAGCAAGAAATTTCAGAGGTGACACACACAGCCTTTTTTTAGCATATTGGTTTTTCTCCCAGCCAGCAGCTCATTTCTCAGGTACAGACCCTATTCACAGGGATATACCCTGATCAGGCTGCATCCTGCCATCATTTACTTGGCTGCTGGGTTTTTCTCCAACATTTTTTCCTTCCCACCTCCCCTGGTGCAGGCAGTACACCCGTCAACCTTGCACAGCCACAGTTTCCCCTGTGGCAAGAGCAACCTCCCTGGCTTAGCCACAGGGTCTCTGTGTTCATGGAACCTGCTGCCAACATTCCCCAACTGAGAGGAAGTGTGTAGCAGCAGCTTTCTCAGCCATGGCCTGCCTCCTAGTGTAACTTCTTGGGCTCGCTTCTGAACCAGGTCATCAGCATGTCAGTGTGATGCTCTGTTGGGCTAGGGGGGTAACCTGAAAGCCTAATATTTAGGGTCAATGAACCTAACAAAATTGGTGATATTCCAGTCTGCAGTTTAAATTTATAAGGGCTTACAATCCTGTAGTTTACATAAATGTGAAATGCAATATTTAAAATTTCTGGAAGGTTGGAAGCTTATAATTCAGTCACCTTTACAGAAAGACAATTCAAGCTTGATTCATATCTGCCTGGACCTTAGTAGAGTTTTGCATACCTAATTTGGTGCAATTTGGAAAAACTCTTGTTAAATTAGATGGAAATAATTGAAACGAAAATGCTGGCAAGATTTCATGGAAGTTGCGTGGAAAGTTTATGAAATTTTGTGGAAGCGAAATCATAATTTTACTGGAATGTCACCAGTGGAAGATAAATTTCACCCAGCCCTACCTTTAAGCCTTGTAGGGTTGCAGACTGATATATCAGTCCAAAATTCCTATATGTTCTAATTCTCTCGGCAGCTTAAGGGTTAACAAAGTGAAGGCTAGTGATCAACAGCGAAAAGAACCTAAGCACAAAAGGAAGCTCACAAAATATAAATCCCTTATGAAAAAAGAAAAACAGAAGGCAGAAGAAAATATTATAAATTATTTGAAAGGCTATGCCTGAGGTTCAGAGGGGCAGTGGGCAACAAGCCCTGTGACCTCCAAGCTCAAGTTAAGGTGCATATTTCAACTTCCTTTGAATTTGTATTCCTTGCTGGCTGTTTTCCTTGCTGTAGTCCTATTCTGTGAGCTCCCTGCTTCCCCTTGCCTGCTTCCATCATGTTCTTTGCTGACTAATTTCCTTGCAGTGGTTCTGTTCAGGGTGTTCCTTGTTCCCCATCCCTTTCTGCTTCCCTCCAGGACCTGCAGTATTTGCATTGGTCTTTGTTGCCTTTTTTGAGGTGGGTCTACCCTCTAGCTACCACTTCAGGTTCTGCTTTAGTTTGTATTACTTTTCCTGTATGCTTTTTGGTCTTCCCTTCCTGTTCACTGCAGCTCATGGAGGAGCAGCATGATGCTATTTCTTGCCCCCCCCCCCCATTTAAGGTAGCTGAAACTTTAAAGGGACCTACATGCATTAATTCCTACAGTTTTCCTAGAACTTGTTAGTGTGTAACACAGAAACATAGACACATAGAAGTTGATGGCAGATAAGGACCATAAGGCCCATCAGTCTGCCCATTTTTCTACCTTATAAATGTGCCATTGGCCTTTGCTCTGTCAGTGGCCTATCTAGTCATACTCATTTGTATTGCTCCTTATGCCTATCCCATGCCTGTTTGAAGCCCTGCACTGTATTCATAGCCACCACTTCTTGAGGTAGGCCATTCCATGCATCCACCACCCTTTCTGTGAAAAAATTTCCTCACATTCCCCTTAATCTGCCCCCTCTAATCTCATGCTGTGTCCTCTTGTCCTGCTATTTTTCTTATATTTAAACATGTTAGACTCTTTCACCTTGTTAATACCCTTAAGATGTTTGAATGCCTCGATCATATCACCTCTCTCCTCTTTTGCTCAAGGGTATACATATTGAGCTCTGTTAATCTGTCCTCATATGTTTTCTGATGCAGTCCCTGCACCATTTTGGTTGCCCTTCTCTGGACTGCCTCAATTTGGTTAATGTCCTTGTGAAGGTGTGGCCTCCAGTACTGCACAGTACTCCAGATGGGGCCTAACCAGTGTCTTGTAAAGAGGGATTATTACCTCCCTCTTACAACTTGTGATACCCCTACTAATACACCCTAACATCCCCCTAGCCTTATCTACTGCTTTAGGGGTCTGCTTGGATGATTTCAGGTCATCAGTGATGATGATGCCCAAGTCTCTTTCTTCCTTTGTGACTGCTAGCAACTCCCCTCCCAGCCTATAGGTGGCTTCAGGGTTTCTCTTCCCTATGTGCATGATCTTGCACTTCTTTGCATTAAATCCCAGTTGCCACTCTTCTGACCATTTTGCTAGTTTATCCAGATCTCTTCTCATTCTGTCCACCCCATCTGGATCATCTACTCTGTTGCAGATCTTGGTGTCATCTGCAAACAGACAAGCCTTACCCTCTAGTCCATCTGCAAGGTCACTAATGAAGATATTGAAGAGGACTGGCTCCAGGACTGATCCCTGAGGTACCCACTTGTGACTTGCATCTCTTCTGACTGTATACCATTTACCACCACTCTCTGTTTTCTGCCCGTCAACCAGTTTGCCACCCAGTTGACCAACTTCTATTACTCAAGCCTACCCAGCTTATTTATCAATCTTCTATGTGGAACAGTGTCAAAAGCTTTGCTGAAGTCAAGGTAGGCGACATCAACTGCTCCCCTTGGTCCACCACTCTGGTTACCCAGTCAAAGAAATCTATGAGATTAGTTTGACAGGACCTTCCTTTGTAAATCCATGCTGTCTTGGATCCTGTGCCCCTATGGATTCTGGGTGTTGCACTATCCTTTCCCTAAAGAGTGCCTCCATAATCTGCCCACTACTGAGGTAGTAGACTGACTGGTCTGTAGTTCCCTGCCTCCTCCTGCTACCACTCTTGTGGGCGGGATCACATAAACCCTTCTCCAGTCTTCTGGGACCTCTGCTTCAGAGACTCACTAAACAGTTCTGCTAATGGCTCTGTAGTTCCACCTTTAGCCTTAAGTACCCTGGGAATGCACGCCATCAGGTCCACTGCCTTGTCCACCCTGAGCTTAGCAAGCTCTTGTAGGACCCTTTCTTTTGTGAAGGGAGTAGTGCTCACCTCCCTCCCCCCTGTGTCCATGGTGCTGAGCTGTGGGCCCTGCCCTACCTTCTCTTCAGTAAATACTGAGCAAAAGTATCTATTTAGGATAGATGCTTTTACATGGTCCTCCTCCTCACATGCTCCCTTTTCTCCATTAAGCTTAGCAATAGCCCCATCTGGACTTTCTCCTTTCACTAATGTATCTATAGAAAGTCTTGTCACCTTCTTTTACTGTTTGTGCTAGTGTTTCCTCAGTTTGGGACTTTGCCTGCCTTACTGCCTTCCCTGCTTCCCGTAGGGCAGTTTGGTATGCCTCCCTATCTTCATCCCGCTGTGTTCCCTTATATTTTCTGAAGGCCAGCCTTTTGGCTCTGACGTTTTCTGCTACTGTATTTGAGAACCAAAGTGGTTTCCTTCTTCTTTTGCACTTCCTTTTCTGTCTAACACAATGGGATGTTGCTTCAGGTATTGCATCCTTAATGCTTGCCCAATTTGCCTATACCCCCCTCACCTGTGTTTCTTTTTGCCAGGGCTAGCTTAACTCTGTTGGCCATCTTATCAAAGTCAGCTCCTCTGAAGTCCCATGTTTTGCCTTGGAATGGGATGATTTAGATGTAGTAGCCAAATTGAACCATACCATGTGATGGTCACTGGCCCCCAGGTGACCTTCTACCTGGAGATCTGTGATCCCTTCCCTGTTAGTCAGTACTAGATCTGGGATAGCCCTGCCTCTTGTGGGTTGTTGTACCAGTTGTTTGAGGCCCTCCACCTGCAGGGAATCCACTATGTGTCTAGTTCTGGCAGATGTTCCTGCTGGTATTGACCAATCTGTATCTGGCATGTTGAAGTCTCCCATTATCAGAACCTCCCCTTTAGCTGTCATGTTTTGTATATCTTCTAACAGTAATGTGTCTATGTCCTCCCCCTGGTCTGGGGGCCTGTAGACAACCCCAGTTCTTATGGCTGTCCCATTTCCTGTTTCCAGGGTGACCCACAGTTCTTCTGGCTCCTTATGTATATTCTGAATTTCTGTAGCTTTGATATTTTCATTGACATACAGGGCCACTCCTCCCCCCCTTTTTGCACCTCGGTCTCTTCTGAACAATATATAGCCAGGTACTGAAGTCTCCCAAGTGTGGTTACTGGTAAACCACGTCTCACTAATTGCTACTATGTCCAGTTTAGCCTCTGACATTATTGCCTGCAGGTCTGAGATCTTATTTCCCAGGCTGTGAGCATTTGTGTACATAATTTTCCATTGGCCAGATTTCAGTGTGCTAGTTGTTGGGTAAGGTTTGGCATTACCCCAGTGCATTGTATGGGGAGACAAATCTTTTTTCTTACCTGGTGATGCAAATGAACTGAAACATGCTGAATCCCTGTTTGACCACTAGCTGAGGGGGGAGGGGTGTTCTTCCCATTCAACGTATGGGGTGCTGCACCCCTCTCCCCATTTGCTAGTTTAAATATTCTGCAAAGACATCAAACTTCTGCCCCAATGCACTGACTCCCTCCTTAGTCAGATGCAGTCCATCAAATTTAAAGAACTTTCGCTCCCAGAACTGTTGCCAGTTCCCTACAAATCTGTGTCCTTTTTCCTGGCACCAGCCCTTGAGCCACATATTTAGTTCCCCTATCTCCCCTTCTCTGACCTTCCGTCCATCTGCCCCCCTCTCCCAGACTGGCAGGATCTCAGAGAAGGAGATTCCGGACGAAATGGATGATAGTTTGTCACCCAGCCTGGTCAGGTGTTCCTTGGTCTCCACAACTGACTGGATGGCGAGATCGATAGTCCTTATGTGTACTAGGACATCAATGTTTTCTCCTGCTTTGTGAACAATTTTAGCAATGCAGTCAGTGTCTCTCCATGCTGATGTACCTGGGAGACATCTGACCATTACCCTGGCTGGAGATGGGTATCAACTCCCGAATCATGGAGTCTCCTATGATCAGAAGTTTTTAATTCCGTTTTGCTTTTTGTTTTGGTTCCTGATTTGGGTGAGGTTTTGTTGTGCTAGCTCCTGTGCGGAGTGTCCTGCTCTGCAGTGTCTTCTGCCTCTTTGTTTGATTTCAGAGATGAGGCAGATACCTGTTTATAGTGTTTATATGGTTTTGGAGGTAATATGTTGGAGAGCAGAGTGATGGGGCACCCGATTTGCCCCTCCTAACCACCTGCCAACCTACTGGTCCAACTACCCTCTGCGGTCGAGGTTTTTCTGTTGGATGCTGGGGAAATGGCGGGTGGTTCTTATAATGTATTTCCTCTTGAATATGAAATTTGAGGCGTGCAATCTCTGCCCATGCTGCCCGGAGCTAAGCCCTAAGATCTCCAATGGCCCAGCATGTAGGACAGTGTCCTAATCCTATAAGACTGTCCTTCTGAAAATTGTTCCACAGTACCTGCAGTTAATGATATCCATTCCAGATAAGTTGCTGGGTTTATAACCTAGTCAGAGCAATTAGAAGGAAAAAAATGCAAGTAATGGTTTGATTGTGTTTTGTTTTTGTTTAACTTGTTATAACAAGTTAAATTACAAGTGCCCCTGTAAGTGAGCTCACCTTGTGGATGCCCCACTGATCCGCCCCTTCCTGCTCTGCCACAGGAAATGTCACAACTGTGGTACCCTATAAAAGGAGTGTAGTGTGGGGTGGTTGGGTGGCTGGGCCCTTCCCCTGCCGAAAAAGAAGAACCACGGATGAAAGAACAAGGAGGTAAGAGCAGAAACAATCAGTCAACAACAAATGCAGTAACCCTGAAAGCTTATCCTAATATTAGATAAAACTGTAAAACCTGTAAAGCACCACCTGTAATAATTTCAGAGAAGATATACGCTGTAAGAAACACTTTGCTACAGAGAAAAATAAAGCAGTGAAATGTTAGCAACAAACAGTAGCAATCCCTGTGAGTAAAAATAAAAACAACACCACACAGTAAATCTGCTTAGCCAAAGAGTCCTAATCCTTTTCCTTTGCTCTGGTAAGGTTCTCTACTCTGCCTTTCAAGCAGTCTTGGAAGGAAAGAGCTCAGGTGAAGCTAGGTGCCTTGGCCAGCAAACCAAGTCTTCTACCTCCAAGCTATCAACTAACCTGACCTTTTAACCCTTCTTTCTGTTGGAAATTACTGACGGTTTGCCAGCTCCACCCCTCACATACACACCTAATCCTTTGGAAGAGCTGTGGGAGAAAAGCAATTAGCTCCTTCAATGTGAGAAGGAGACTGAAACACCTCTGAGACAACAAACCTTTTCAACCAAAAAAACAAGAATAAAATAAAACAGTGTCAAACAGTAATTTTGCTTAGCCCAATGATAAAAAAGTCACAAAAATGTAAGCTCCACCTGTAATAATTTCAGAGAAGATATACCCTGTAAGAAACACTTTGCTACAGAGAAAAATAAATCAGTAACAGAAGATATACCTTGCAAAAGACAATTTGAATCAGAGGATTACAGCAGTAATCTGTTAGCGCACACCTTGTAATAATGCAGAAGAAGGTATACCAGCAACAACAATTTGAATCAGAGGAAAATAAAGCAATGAACTGTTAGCAACAAACAGTAGCAATCCCTGTGAGTAAAAAATAAAAACAACACCACACAGTAAATCTGTTTAGCCAAAAGAAGTCTTAATCCTTTTCCCTTGCTCTGGTAAGGTTCTCTACTCTGCCTTTCAAGCAGTCTTGGAAGGAAAGAGCTCAGGTGAAGCTAGGTGCCTTGGCCAGCAAACCAAGTCTTCTTGGAGAGAAAGCAGACCTTGTTCCTGCATGCTCACAGGTCCTTTCCCTTTTCCTAATCAACCAATGTACTTACAGTAGAGGCTTTGCTTCATATTCTGTATTTCCTTGTTGCTGAACCAGGCTCGGCAAACAGGATTCATTTAGAACAATATTCTGTATAGCTGCTTATTGTGCCCAGTTATCTTACAATATTCAGAAAACAAACATTCACTTTTCAGATTCAGTTTAGAGTTTTTCCTGACTCCTCACTGAATTTACAGGTCCCTCTCCCTTTAAAAGTGGCTGCTACTACACCTTTCTTTCTTTGCATGAAATCCTGGAATGGATTGCTAAGAAAGATGGAATAGATATACAGTAGCTACTATTAAACCTAGCATGCTCTGGGGAAAACATGGACTTAATTAATCAAAAATACTATCATGCCATTCCTTATCTCCACATGACTACCTCCTGCTGGTATATTTCTGCTTGACACAGAACTGACTACCCTGTATCAACTCAACTCTGTCATATAGTATCAGTAATTCATATTTCTGCTTCGCAAGCATAACCACCTAACCTGCCTCAACAGAATAATTACTAACTTATGTGATCATATTTCTTTTCAACAGCAGAACCGCCTTAACCAACTAATTGCTACCTTATGTAGTCTGTATTTCTACTTACCAGCAGAGCTGTCTCAGCTACCTGAACTGACTAATTGCTAATTAATGTGGTTTGTATTTTAGCTGTCCAGCAGAGCCACCTCGGCTGCCTCAATCAATTAACTGCTAACTCATGTGGTATGTATTTCTGCTAACCAGCAAAGTGGCCTCAGCTGCCTCAACCAACTACAGTGTAGCTCTCTTAAATGCATGCAAATCTTGTTTGCCACCACAAAGTATGGGTTTAATTGGGCAATGTGTTTATGCAATCCTGTATGTTTTCGATTGTAGCGAGTAGGGGTTATTACCAAGACAGTTCTTAGTTTAGTGTGCTGTAGTTCAGTGGCCTACATAGAAACCTAGACTTTGTCAACAGGTAAGGACCACTTGGCCCACCAAGTACATCTATTTTTTCCCTGCCTGTACTGTCATGGCAGACCCTGCCCGATCTCCAGCTACTCGCCCCCCCCGCTTTCCTACCAAGATTCTTTTGTGCCTACCTCTTGCATGCTTGAAGCCCACCACTGCTTTCGCCCCCAACCACATCTGCTGATGCTTGAAGCCCACCATTGCTTTTGCCCCCACCACCTCTGCTGGAAGATTGTTCCAGATGTCCACTACTCTTTCAGTGAAGAAGTACTTCCTCAAATCCCTCCTAAATCCCCCCTTCCAGCTTCAGTGCATGACCTCTTGTTCTTATGCACCTTCTCTTCTGAAAAATACTCCCCTCCTGTACCTTATTCACCCCCAAGAGGTACTTATAGGTCTCTATCATCTAAAACAGAAGAGACAAGGTGCACAGATGAGAATCATGAAGGTGCTGCCTGAAATTAGAAACACAAGATGTATCAAAGCAAAACTAGGCACTCACATGGATCTCTAGGTTTCTATCATGTCCTCGGTCTCCCTCATCTCTTCCAGGATGTACATATTGATATTCATCAGTCTCTCCTCATACAGCTTATGATGCACTATTTTAGTTGCCCTCCTCTGGACAGCCTGTACCCTGTCTATGTCCTTTCTGAAATGGTGTCTCCAGAACTGGACACAGTACTTCAGGTGGGGTCTCACCAATGATGGATGCAGTGGTAACACCACCTCTCTCCTTCTGCTAGTGATTCCTCTCCCTATGCTAGCCAGCATCTCACTGGCCCTAACAACTGTCTTTTTGCACTGTCCCATTACCTTGAGGTCATCAAATATGTTAATCCCAAGATCATTTTCCTGTTTAATGACCATCAATACCTCTTTCCCAATTTTTTACATCACTTATGGGTTCCGTGCCCTTGCTGCATGATTTTGCACTTTTGTGCACTGAAACCCAACTGCCATACCTTGGAACACTCCATGAGTTTTCTCTACTCATTTCCCCTACCCCTTCTGGTTCATCTACTCTATTGCATATTTTGGTGTCATCTACAAAGAGGCACCTTCCCTTCTGGCTCTTCTGCAGTGTCACATAGGAAGACATTGAAGATGACTGGTCACAGTACTGAACCCTGTAGTACTCCACTGGTCACTCCCCCTCATTAGTGTGAGTGCCATTTATCACCACCCTCTGCTGCCTATCCATCAACAAGTTCCATACTGACTTTACCACCTTGGGTCTCACCCTCAAACTGCCCATTTTCCTTATAAGTCTCCCATGTGGTGCGGTGTCGAATGCCTTCCTAAAGTCTATGTAGGCCTCGTCTACCACCACATCTTGATCTATTTCCCTGTTCACCAAGTTGAAGAAATCAATTAGGTTTATCTGGAATGACCTCCCATGAATGCATGCTGCCTCAAGCCTTGTAACCCACTGGATTCAAGATACTACTCTAGCCTTTCTTTTAATAGTGTCTCCATTAACTTCCCACCACTGACGTTAGCATGACTGGCCTGTTACCAGCTTTCTCTCTACTGCTGTTTTTATGAAGCAGCACTATATCTACTCTCCTCTAGTCCTTCCAGTCCTCTGGAATCACCCTTGTTTCCAGTGAGTTGTTGAACTGGGCTATCAGAGGTGCATCCAGTACCTCTCAGCACCCTTGAGTGTACCCCATCTGGCCCCATAACTTTATCCACGTTCAGATTCACAAGTTCTTTCAGGATTCTTTCCTCTGTGAATGGATTTGTGTCCATCTCCTTCCCCCCAGTGTTCCTGCTACTTCTATGTGGTCCATTCCCCTCTCCTATTATTGTGAAGACTGCGCAGAAGTATCTGTTCAGGCTATCTACTTTTTCATAATCCTCCATGCAGTATCCCCTGCTCTTCTTAACCACACAATCCCTTCCTTTATCTTCCTCTTTTCATGTACATATCTGAAAAAGGTCTTGTCCCCTTTAGCTACCATTTTTCCATCCTTTCCTCTGTTTGCACCTTTGTACCCCTTACCACTTCCCTCTGCTTTTCCTGGTACACCTTCCTATTGTTTTTTTCTCTGTTTGTCATTGTACCTCCTGAATGCCACCCCCTTAAGAATCATAGTGGTATCTTTCTCCTCCTGTTTTTGCTCACTTCCTTCATGCAGAGGTTTTTTGCCTTCACTATGCCACTATGCCATCCCTTTATTTGGCCCTTTGTTCCTCTACCCATCTCAGGCAATTCCCCCGCTAGGTCATTTCTGAGGCATTCACCCTTTTTTCCTAAATCTGCCCTCTTGAAGTCTAGGACCCTCATTCATGTGTGGTTTACCTCTACTGCCATGCTCCTTATGTTAAACCATACTGTACAAAGATTGTTGATGTCCAGGTGGCATCCTACCTTGACATCTGCAATACTTTCTCTCTGTTAGTGAACACAAGGTACAATATTGTCCCATCCCAAATGGGATTTCTGACTAGTTGCCTGAGAAATTCCCCCTGCAGAGAGTCTAGGAAGGCCCTCCTTCAAGTCAAGGACAAGGCTAGAAGACTCCAATCTACATCTGACAGATTGAAGTCCCCACCAACAACACCTCTCCTCAACATCTCTCCTTTCATCATGCTGATGGCTTCTTTCATCACCTTATCCAATCCTTCCCCCGTGTTGAAGGTCTGTGTATCACCCTAGTGCAAATAATGGCTCCAGCACCTGTTCCCATGGTGATCCACTGCACCTCCAATCTATCCTTCACCTCTAGGTTCCCTTGCATTTCCATTGCTCTGCCACCCTCCCTCACATACAGCACAACTCCTCTCCTTCCTCCCCTCCCTAGCCCTCCTGAGCTGAGTGTAGCCTGGTATGGCCATGTCCCAGTTATGGCTTCCTATGCATCTTAATTCAGCAGTAGCCACAAGATCCAGATCTGCATCTGCCACGATGACCTCCAAGTCTGGGAATATTATTTCCAGGACTCCTTTAGTTGGCACACGTGGCCCTCCAAACTGTACTCCCACTCTGCCTGTAACCCCCCTTCCTGCCTTTGTTGCCACATGAAACTTCCCTCTCACCTCTTCTCCCCTTCACTGCACTAGATTACAGGGATTGGGCCCTTGAAAAGAGGTGGGAGTGAGGAACATATGAGATGGCTGAGATGCTTAACTAATACTTTGCTTCAGTGTTAACCAAAAGGCCACAGTAGATAAATGGGCTTTGTGGAAGTACCCATAACATCTAGGGTAGTCATAGTATAGTAACTGAATATCACACATGCCCTGGTAGCTGATTTCTGACAAAGATCAAGCCATGTATGTCTTGTGGGATGGATGAGATACACACCAGGATCAAAGTGAAGCTAAAGAAAGACTTGACAATGCCACTTGCAATAATCTTTCAGATGTTTATCCAGACAGGTGGAGTGCCAGAGGACTGGAACATTTCCGGTGTTGTCCCCATTTTCAGGAAGGGACCCGGGTAGCTACAGGCTAGAAAGCCTGACATCAGTACTGGGCAAAGTCATACAGGTCATTATCGAGGGCAGAATAACAGAGCACTTGTTTCAGTCAAAGGTTCATGACCCTTTTTATCATGGATTTATGATGGGTATTTCAAACCAGCCAGCTTTCCTTCTTCAAGAGGGTGACCAGGGAGGTGGAGAGAGAAGGACCATGGATGGAGTCGATCTGGTCTTCAGCATGGCCTTTGATACTATGGTACATGACAAGTTTCTGGGCAACATAAACCAATGTGGAATACACAAGACATACAAAAGGTATATTGTTAACAGTCCAGTGAGCAGGAAGCAGAGTGTTGTGGTGTGTGGGAAATAAATGTCACGACAGACCCCTCATCTTTCTGGAATCTAATCAAGAGCCTTGAAGAATCAGGAGTCCAAAAATCTGATGCAAGTTTTTTTCAACAGCAGTGAAAGAAAACTGCCCCCCAATCACTGCAGATACCCTAAATAAATATTTCTGCACTCTGCCTGACATGCAGCTCCCAGTCCCTGATATAGACATAGGAACAGTGCAACCCACCCTTAAGACCAAAGACCCAAACTCACCAAAGTCCCCAGAACTTCATTTTAAAATCATCAAGAGCAGCAACATACACAAAGAAATGAAACTAACTGCAAAACAGTCATTTGGGCTGGATCAAATAGAAATAGAATTCCTAAAGACATCTGCATAGTATATCTCCCCAGTCCTAGCTACACTGTACAATATGAGCCTGATTAAAACAAAGTTCCCAGACTTTTGGAAGTGTGCCAAAATCTGTACCAATTTTCAAAGGAGGTGAAGTAAAACAACCAGACAAACTAATGACCAATAACTCTGCTGTCTGTGATTTCAAAACTGTTTGAAAGACAAGTGTGCAACCAGCTCTATGACTTCTTGGAAAACTATGGTCTACTGACTTCTCATCAGTGATGTGTTTCAGAAATAAAAGTTAACAAGAATTTGTCAGTGCTGAATGTTCTCCATGTGCACCAATGTCATGGGTGTGTGTGGTACTGATACCATTGAAAGTGACATTGAAAATTGCTTCAGTGAAGGAATCATTTTATTAACATTTAAGAATACAAGGTAGAACTGATAATGTTGGGCAAAGTAACTGTCTTGCTTGTTAATATTTGTGGCCCAAATTTTCAACATGCCCTTTATATGACCCCACCTCATGAACGAGTACAGAGAACATTTTCAGCTCCTGGCTGAAAGGTAATTTCGTTCAACCACTGCAAAATCACCTTTTCAGATGCAAAAACAGATTTTGGCCAGGATTTGAAAAATGACAGCTGTCACATTCATAAGGTGTTGTGAGGAAATGGCTATGTTCAATATCTGTTGTCAAAATATTGAAGATTGCCAAAGTTACGAGCCTGCATTCACGAATGTCAATGCAGGCTCATAACTTTGTTGTTTTTTTTAATATTTTTATACCAAATTTTCAACATAGCCTTCTTACATAGTGGCCAGAATCTGAAAAAGTACAGCTGTAACATTCATGAGGTGCTGTGAAGAAATGGTTATGTTGAAAATTTGGTGTCAAAGACAATCTCAATGTCCTTTGGCACCAGACAATTCCTGTCCCATCTCCCCTCTTCCCTCCTTTCACACTCTCAATGGCACATTGCTGAATGACTCTTTCTCGGTTAAATACCTCAGTGTATGGCTTGACTGACACCTGGACTTTTCTAGTCACATCGATGTGATTGTCAAGAAGCTTCATTCTAAACTTGGAGCCCTTTTCATAAACCACAGCTGTATATCCCTACCGGCACGCCAAACCACAGTCTAAAGAATGATTCTCCCCCTCACTGACTATGGGGATGTGGTGTATAGCTCTGGCCCTGAGGCCACTCTGACTCGACTAAACACCCTCGTCAACTTCTTCTGTCATTTTGCCCTCGATGCTCCCCTCACGTGCCACTGTAACCTGCATTAACACCTCACCCTCCCCTCTCTCAATGACAGGCAGGAGGCTCACAGTCTCTCCCTCACAGTTACATTTTGGTGTGTGTCTCTCTCTCCCCTCATATCTGGCCTTCTCACTCACCTCCCCCCCACTCACTCTGTAGCTCTGACTCTTGTTCTCTCAGCATTCCTTTCAGATCCTCATCAGCTGTGCAAGCCTCCTTCTGTCTTCCCACCCTGTGGAACTTACTACCCCGGCTCTCAAACATGCTGGCTCTCTTTCCACTTTTGCCTCCCCGCTCCACTCCCTTTGTCTCACCCTGCACCTGCTCCTGACTTGCAAATATGCATATACCTGTTGTGTGACTGCAACTTTCTCAATTTACTCTTAAACTGCTGATCATTCTGTGAATGTACTGAGTGTTAAATGATGTTGTCGCTCCCTGTACCTCCCCTGTCCTTCCTGGCACTTGCCAGACAAACTTTCTCTGTTGTATACACTTTGGCTAGCATCTGCTCTTATATGTAAATTAATTTTCTGATCTGTTAGCATACTGTTGATGTTTGTATAGATGTGTAAATGTATATGCTGCCTTTTGTGTCATGGAAACTAGCCCCTGGCTCAGTGTGCCTTTCTTGGTAAAACATTTTCAATCAATAAATAAATAAAATATTGAAAAGTACCAAAATTACAAGCCTGCATTCATAAATTTCAATGTAAGCTCATAACTTTGTTGTTTGTTAATATTTGTGTCCCAAATTTTCAACATAGCCTTCATATGACCCTACCTCGTGAACAAGTACAGAGAAAAATGTCAACTCCTGCCCAAAAGGTGATTTCATGCAATGACTGTGAAATGACCTTTCAGGATAGAAAAACATATTTTGGCCGGGTTCTGAAAAATGACAACTATCACATTCATGAGGTGCTGTGAAGAAATGGCTATGTTGAACATTTGAGGTCAGAATATTGAAAATGACCAAAGTTAGGAGCCTGTGTTTGCAAATTTCAACACAGGCTCCTAACTTCATTGTTTTTTAATATTTTTACACCAGATCTTCAACATAGTCTTCTTATGACCCCATATCATGAACAAGGGCAGAGAAATTTGTTTAACTCCTGCTGGAAAGGTGATTTTGAGCAGCTGCTGCAAAATTACCTTTCGGGAAAGATTTACCTAACATCACTTGTATTATTCATGAGGTGGTATCCTAAAAAAGGCATGTTGAAAATTTGGGGCAAAAATATAAAAAAATTGCCAAGTTATGCCACTAAGTTGAAAACCCCACTGAAATACATTGAAGCTGAAAACCTCATTGAAATATATTGAAGCACTTAACTCAGTTCGCAGTTGGGCTTTGATGACTGAAGATGTGTCTGCGGTCCAGAGATGAGTACAGCAATGGACCTCCGTGGAATGCGTGTAGGGTGGGGGGTGATGGGTCCCAAGTGGTAGGGTTGGGGGTGGGTAATGCCACAAAATACAGGGAGGGGCAGTTTTCTTTTTTTTTTCAGGAAAAAAAGACAAGGGACAGTTTTCTTTATTTCAGGGACTGACCAGCAGTATTCGAGGACAGTGGGGGATCGGGCACCCCCAGTGTCACTGTGTATGTTTATGGAGAGGGTGTGCAAGAGTCAGGGACATATTGATTATAATTGAGGACACCAGGGGACTGAGCACTGCATGTCTAGAGAGCTTTGTGCATATCATTGCTATGGTGTCACCCAGTTCGAGTCTGAACCCGAGAAATATAATGTAATCCTATTGAAGGCATATAATACTCAGTTACATATATATATATATATATATATATATATATGTAAAAGTAAAAGTATAAAAGTAAATGTACCAACCCAGAGCTGCCGCTCAACAATGGTAAGTCTAGAGAGCTTTGTGCACATCATTTCTGTGGCACTGCCAGGTCCGAGTCTAAATGATTTGAAACAAAATGTGGTACTATCGGGGGCAATAATAGTCATATAAAAGCAAAAGAAAAGGGAAATAAAACAGCTCAATTAAAAGGAGTTTCAGATTCTTAGGAGTTCTGCTTATGTGGGCATATTATCTTTTCTACAACACAAACACACTTATACAATTTCTTCAATGAGCGGAAATCACGCAGATCTTATATGACTTCATGGCTCAATCTTCTTTACTATTGGCGCTACTGAATTTAATTTCTTCTAAAGGAAGGGCAAAGTTACAATAATATACCACCGAAAATTATTCAGTGCTGAACTTTATTTCAGTTGAAGGGGGCTAGTACTGGACAAAGTTGCAAACTGAAAGCCAGTAAGAATACCTAATTCAGCCATGCCCAAGGGAGCCCCTACCACTCATTGAAACTCGGCACCTAATACTGTACTGAGACTATCAGCGGGATGCAGCATGCTGTACTAGGAACACATTTGGGAAGTACTTTGGGAGTTCTTGGCTTGCCTCTGATGCTGATAAAAACTGCTTTTCTCCCTCATGCATGGTGACCTGGAGGCGTGAAGGGTAGCGCATTCAAAACTTGATTCCCGCAGTATGTTGCTTAGTTTTTCTTTCCCTGTACTCCTGCTGCTTGGCACACACTGAAGGGTACACATCATTAAAAAAAATTTATATATGTCCGGCTTCCCACCATATTTCCTTTGTGTCCCTTAATTTTGCCTGTATGTGGATCTTATCTCAGAAATTAAGGAGCCTAAACATTACGGAACGAGGCTTGTCCCCAGAATTAGGCATGGGTTGGAGTGCCCTGGGCATTCTTTCTATGCTGTATTGAGCTCTGTGTGGCAAAGGTCTGGGCAGCTTGTCAAAAAGCTTCTGAACAAATGTGATGGTATTCTGGCCTTCAGACCACTCAGGAAGGCCAACAAGAATCAGATTATCTGCCGACTGCGACCTTCCTGATCCTCCACACGGTCTTGCAATTTGTGTAGTTTGTTCTTAAGGCCCACAACATTCAGCTTCACTTTCAATGTTTTATCCTCTAAAGAACTAACATGGACCTCTGCATCCTTGACTCATCAGGCAAGCATTTCCAAGGCTAGTTCAACTAACTGGAAATCTGATACCAGACCGAGCAACTTGTCCTTGCCAGTATCGAGCTTGTAGAAAAAAAACACACTGTGATGGTGCTTTCATCTGCTGGATCTGGGGAGTATAGCAGAGTATCATCCTTCTTGTGGCTCTTGGGTGGTGGCAGAGGCCCAGGCCAGCATAGGTGGCAGCGCAGCAACAATCTGCATATCTTGCTGCTCTGAGGACATTTTAAATCAAGAGAAGTATCGTTTGGCAGCCCTTGCTCTTGGAAATCAAGCAGGATCAGGGTGATAGTAAAACTCAAGCTACGGCATTTCTAAAAGTAAAAGTGTGCAGTGAGGAACCATTGTAGGAGCAACTGTGCTAGAGCTTGCCATCAAGTGATTCCCCCACTCAGAACCTCCAACAAAAGAACCAATTCCCTGGTGATTGGAGACATTCATGTTATGTGAACCACTCTGAGTCTGCAGTTCCTTGCTTGTTACACTGTTGTATAAATAAACAGTTTATATGTATCTCATTTAAGCTCCTTGTCCAGTTTGAATCCCAGTAGAAATCCCACCACACACACACACACACACACAATAAAACGCTTATAACCTAATATGCAAGTTTAATTTATTATCGACTGCTATGTTTGATCTGTGAGGGGCTACTGTTTGTGTGTATATGTGTGTGTGTGTGTGTGTGTGTGTGTAGAGGGGGGTGCTGAGATGGAGGGTCAGGTTTGGGGACCGTTAGGGCCACCAGCAACAGACATCGATAAACGGTTTTCTTTGTTGCAAGCACATAGTCCACGTATTCCAGGCTGAAGATGACAGATCAGCCAGGCTTGCTGGGTGGCGCGGATCAAAGGGACGGCAACTTCTTTTGAAGCTGGTGCCATCCCCACCCAGTAAGCAAGAAACTTTGTCATAGTCAGCCTGGGTGCTGATTGGTCTGGCACTGTCGTGCCCCTGCAACACTGCTCTGCATTGGGCGGACAGTGTCACACCCATTGAAAGGCACTCTCGTACCAACATGTTCATTTGTGCTTGTGCATATGATGAACATAAAGAGGTAAAAACTATTTATTAGGCATTAAACTTACAAACAGTTCTAAATTGGCAAATACTAATGAATACAAATGCCTAAGGGCTATGATAGACAATTCTCTTCAATTTAATACCCGGATACACAACATAGTTAAAAAGTGAACTCAAGGATAGGTGCAGTGAGATACAAAACCTGTTTCATTCCAAATGAAGCCAGGGCAAAAACTGCACAGCTATTGAATCTCCCAGTACTGGAATATGGGAGCTCAGTCTACCAACACATAAAAAATCTCTTGCTGCACAAGCTAGACATGGCGTCCAATAAGCTTGACAACTGACCCTCCATTGCATGATGATAAGAAGTCTAAGCTGGGATTCATTAAATCTACAGAGACAAAAACAATCAGCTATTATGACTTTCAAATCTTTCAAAGGGAAAACTCAATGCTCAATGGACCAGGACTCAGAAACAGTGACCCACAGATACAGCTGGAGAGAAATCAAAAACAGAGGTCTCAATGTCCTCGCTAAGTGTTGGATCTCACTCCCCCCGCCCCGCTGCAAATGAGGAAAATCCTCAAAATGGGTGCTTTCAAAACTGCCATACAAGGAACTGTCTGAAGCATGTAACTGCTTTTAAACTGAGGCACAGTCATTTTTCCCATAAAACATGCACAGTAACTGCGAACATGTACTACCTGGAGGAGAGGAGGCGTAGAGGGGATATGATTGAAACTTTTAAATACCTCAGGGGGTTAAACAAGGTTAATACAGAAGGGATTTTCTGGATTAGAAGGGGGAGGGATACGACACAGAACATTTCAGAAGTGGAATTGCCATTCTGCAGCAATTCCAATTTTAGAATTTTGCATTCCACAAAGCCCTAGACAGTAGACATGAAGACAGTACAGGCCTTTAAGGTAAACCTGAATAAATTTCTGCTTACCAAGGGAATTGCCAAGTATATTGGGTAGTAGAGTGGTTAGGAAATCCCTATAAATTGGTATGCGTTTGCACAAAATACTAATTTCATACCTGCTTATGGGGAGGCAGACATGTTGGACCTAGAGTCCTTTCTGACATTAAATTGCTATGTATATATGTGTTATCCAGTTCATGTGGTACAGCTGAGAGGATTGGATAGAGGTGGTTCTCACTGGTAAAATTAAGAACATCAATATACAGTAAGTGGGACAGTTGAGAGGTAAGAAATCCACAGTACAATACGGGACAGCACCCATTCCATATTGAACCAGGATGACAATTAGATCTTTTTTTTGGTGCAGTATTAGCCATTGCTGAGCAATTTAAAACACAAATTGTAATGAAAAAGAAATAATGTGACTTACTGGGAATTGAACCCAGCCCCCTAGAATACCATCCTGGGGCTCTAACCACTGAGCTACAGGCTCACATGGCTGCACTTGTGGTTCCTGGACATATTTCCAGAAAGTGTGTACCAAAACATCAAGTCCAACCATGTCAGCCTGTAGCTCAGTAGTTAAAGCAGTGGGACAGTATTCTGGGGACCTGAGTTCAATTCCCCGTGGTTCACATTATTTCTTTCTCACTACAATCTGTGATTCTTGTTGGACCAATAAGTTCTAAGCAGTCAAATGGGAGACATCAATTCTGATAAGAAGCAGTTCAGAAGTATGAATTTTACTCTACAATGTGGGACAGCACCTTCTCTATGTGCAACAGAGGGTTTCAGAGTACAGTAGTAAAGGGAGTGTTCTCACTCCAAATGTGGGACAATTTAACAATAAAAATCCCACTGTAAATGAGGAACACCACCTTCTTAGTGGAACAGAGGGGTGTTAAGTAGTTCAATGAGTGGTACACCCTGAATGTGAGACAGTTGAAAGTTATAAATCCCACAGTACAATGTGGGCAAAATCTTCTCCATGTGGTATAGAGGGGTTCTGAGAAGTAAAATGAGGGACATCTCTCCTAATGAAGGACAGTTGAGTGGTATGACTCCTACTGTACAATGTGTAACAGTAATAACTTCTCCATGTGGAACATAGGGGTCCTGAATGTTTTTTTTTTAAACCAAGAGACACACACTAAGTTGAAAGCTTGTTTACAGGTGTGACCTGAGAGCACAAGGAAGTTAAGTGACACAGTATGCAAGTGGGGGCTGGGGAATTCAAACTCAGGTCTCTAGGTTTGCAGCTCAGAGCCTTAAACCACTGCGCTATACTGCCTCCTTATGAATGTTAACACAAGGGACTACAATGTGGGACAACATCTTCCTCATGTAGGGCAGAGAGGCCTGAGAAGTAAAATGATGGGTGTCACCCCTAATATGGGATGGTTAAGAGCTGTGAATGCCTCATTATAATGCCAGGCAGCACCATGTTCCTGTGGGACAGACTGATTCAAAAAAGTTCACTGAAGGACATCCCTGGTATTGGGAACAGTTGTGAGGTGTGAATCCACAGTATAATGCAAGACCAAACCTTCTCCATGAGGGACAGAGGAGGTTCTAAGAAATGAGAAATGTCCCTAGCAATAGGGAACAGTTGTGAGGTGTGAATACTACTACACAAAGTTGGATGTCACCTTCCAAATGTGGGATAGAGGGGTTCTGATACTGTAAGTATAGTGAGAGGAGTAATTTCTAATGAGGTCTAGCTGAGAGGTATAGAAACATAGATTTTGACGGCAGATAAGGACCGCTTGGCCCACCCAGTCTGCCCATTTCCCTACCTAATGGATAAGCTGCAGATCCTAGTTAACCAGCAGCCAGTATGAATCCCACTTTCTAATATGGGACAGCACTGTCTCCATGTGAGGAAGGGTACTAAGTGACAAAATGAGTAGTGTCTCTCCTAATGTTTGACAACTGATAGGTATAACTGGAGACAGAATTCAGGGACTGGGATGAGGAAATGAAAGGAGCTACAAAAGGGAAGAACTGAACAAGAGTCCTTTATTACTGCACTGGGATAGCCCGTGAAGCGTACTTTTTCTCACAGTAATGGAATTTTAATAAATGCCTTTTAACAGCAGTGGAGTTTAATTTCAGCTCATTAGAGCATGCTGCTTGCTGGTTATTTGCTTTGTAGTGCATGAATAAAGTGACAGCATTAAGGAGCTGCAGGGCAAAGGTGGAAGGCTAACCTGACTGTGTTTATTAGATTGATATAACAGAAGCAGCGAGCTAAGATCATCACCATGACTCAGACCTTGGCGCTGTGTTCCTGATGAATTCTGTTTATGCTCACATTCTAATTATTTGACTATATATGCCCAGGGGGATATTTCTGGTACCTTCAGCAGCACTTAAGACTGTTCTGTTTCAAGATCATGACTACGGACAATGGGTGAAGTGCAGCATGCTGTATGTGAAGGCATGTGGCTTCTATGGGAGCTTAATATATTTTTGCTTTATTTTTACCATCTGTTCATTCAGAACAGCCCAGTTAAGATGCCTTAACTCATTTTCAGTGCGATCCAGCTTCAACTGAGCTTTACAGCTGTGAAGGTCTAAAGCAAATAGTGGACAAAGGACTTGTTCAAGGTAATAATGTGAGTGACTTGGGTGGGATTTAAATGCGAGATCTCTTGATTCTGAAGTCTGTACTCTAGCTATTAAACCACACTGCCTCTTTTTTTACTTTCGTTTTTATCCCCCTCCTCACTGACAGGCCCCCTTCTGCCCTCACAACTCCCCCAGCCCCATCACCCACCATCCCTGGGACTTATCTAAGAGACCTCCATTCCTCCACAGATTCCTCCCTGTGGCAGGGCTGTCAGGGGTCTCCCAAGCCCTTTCTCGAAGCTATGCTTGGTTGGCAGTCCCTGTGCCCAGTAGGTGGTGTGGGGTCTGCGTGGCACTGAGGGGCATCGTCCTGCCTTTGGCGGTGTTTTCCACTGTTTGGGATACCAACCCACAGATGCTTTGTGGAAGCGGTGGTCTGACATTTACACATTGTGCAAATATCACCATCAGGGAATGTCCCCCACCCACAACTGCTGCCCGAACCATGCCACCACCTATGGTCACCTAGGTGGTGGTGATGTGGTAGAGCAGTCTGCCCACCCTCCCCATAGGAGGAAAATGTCCACCTGGACTGTCAATCCTCCCCTGATCGAACCTTGAGTAGTCCAGGTGCAATCTTGAACCTGGGTCACTGGCATGGCAGAAGGTGAGGCATGAATGCCTCTGCCCTCCATGCCATCAGGCCTCAACCACATTGCCACTTTGTGTGTTAACAGGTTCAAAAGGGGATGGGACAAACACAGGGGACTAATTATGCTAAAAGGGGGTTCAAAAAGGGCGGGAGTATTTGACAATTCTGTGGGAACAAATGTGGAAAAGGCATAAAGGAATCAAAGAAAAGTTATCCCTCTATGATTACAGGTTAAGGGGATAAGGTAGGGATAATGGCAAGACTTGCTGGACCATGGCTGGATTTTCAAAGGGTGAGGCAGGGCTTGCATCAATACTTGTGTTAAACCCTTTCTGTGCGCCATACTGATTTGCCACAACTGTGCCTAATATTACAATCTTGGATGCAGTTATGACAGTTTAACCCATTTATACCACAAAAAGATGGTCTACTTGCATCAATTGCTGCAAAGAATAGAAAATCTCTTTAGACTGCTGCAAGCCTGGTGCACCACATATTTGGCACACCCTAGGTGTGCGGGAAACTCAGATTTTTGAAACTGTAACCCCATGTGTCTTTCTCTGGCAACAGTTTTTCTGTTTCTATCTTCATTAAAGGGACACTGTCAACCTTTTTATATATCATATTATTTCTAACTGAAAACCCACATTTCGTAGTCACTTTCCTTCTCCAAAATTTGTCAATGTTGCTGGTTGTCTTATCTGCTTTATTTCTTGGCAAAACTGAATTTAATGTTAATGGTGTAGTTATACCCAGCCTTCTTTTGGTTCAAGTCCTTCGTCTACTCATTGCGTACTTCCCGAACATTAGGAACACTCCCTAACAGTTCAGCCACTCATGATGCATAGTTTCCTCTCCTCCCCTCCCCTACTGCATCATGAGTGGCTAGACTGTGTTGGGGGTATTAAGTCCAGGAAAGATTCAGGGGGAGTTGATCAAGGACTGCCAGCAAACAACCGTTTATGTGGTAGCACTTGTATAGTAGGCAGTCTGCTTTACACTTTTAAAAAGAAAAAAAGAATCATAATCAAACTAAATGCCTACATCAACAAATGCTACAGAATGTCAGCAATCATGAAATGTGATTTGTAAACTAGAGACAATTCAAAGCATAAGGGAGTTGACAGCACCCCTTTAAGGTCCAGATATAATATATCCATGTTAAAGCACCATCAACCTTGACCTCCCCCAGAGCACTGATAGGGCTTGATATATTAGAAGGCAACCATTGCCATTACAATAACTTTGTGTCTTCTTGAATACTATCCCATTTTGCTTGGCTGAGGTTTGGCTCAGCATAGCTTCCTCTGCTACCCCAAAATACTTAATCATTGATATATCAGATTTAGACTACTCACTGAAAAATTGAAGACACCCAAGAGTGAGTTTTAAAAAGCTTCCACTCGAACCAGCTATTTTCTTAGTGTTTTTGACAGAGTTCTATCTCAAAAAGAGTTTTCTGGGCTAAACATTTTGGGGGTTGAAGACACAAAGTGACACAGATACATAAAAACTGATTTCAGATAAAGACTAATCAGTCCATGTAGTCTGCCCATTCACCTTACATCTCTAATCTGACCATAATGGCTTTCCCCCTGTTTCCTTTCTCAATCCCCCTTTATCTATAGCCATATGCCTATCACATCCATCTTCAGTAGAATACAATATCAGACCTGTCTGTCAACCAAAAAGGTTCTCCTTGGGCTCATGCCTCCAGGTGTTGGTATGCTTCTTACTGCCCACAGTGGTACTCAGCATACACGTAGTGCCCAATATCAAACCTTCCAGGTTCCCAGATGTTGGACCACTATGAGTCAGTGGTCTTTCACCCACAGGGCTCCACAGTGGTTCAATATCTTCAACAAAGAATCACTTTACTCTGCTACGCGTGGACCCTTTAAAAGGAATCTCTGACTTTATCTCACCTCAATCACACAATGTGACTGCTTCTCCTAAAGGACTGCTCCAGCCTCCACCCAGTTGCTCCTGACCAGTGATCCATATACTACCAGAGCATTATACTCTTTGGCTCCTGCTTTTTCTACCAGACCCTGACCTTCTTCCTCCTCCCTTCCCCCACCTCCCCCTTTCCCTCTCCCTCCCACCACTATGGCGCATCTCAGACATCGGTCCCTCACTGCCAAATAGACATCGGTCCCGCTCTGCCAAATTTTCCTGCACATCTCTTTTATAGTATCGGTTTTACAGTTTTATTTTTTTTATGAAGAAACACACCACATATGAATGCACTGGATCATGGGTATGCAAATACCCAATTGTCTGATATTGCATAACACACTATAGTGATTAAAGACAACTGATTATCTGCATACCCATTCCTAAAAAAAAATAATTTTAAATTAAAAAATAAAACTGTACAACTGATACTATAAAATAAATGTTCCTACTCATAAAAGGAATGTTTTAGCACTTGTGTTCTGCCTAATAGCCATCTACGTGTGCTCATTTGTGTCCCCACAATATTAACAAATAAGAGCCATTATATAATAGCAATAATGCATGCCAGAGTCTGGGTTGTACTGGAGTAATCTCATGCCTGGGGTAGTTGGAGGTACTTGACCTTGTGCCCAACCATCCCAGGCATGAGGTTATTGCAGCACAACCCACACCCTGTCATGCATTATTGCTTAAATATACTATGTCTACTGCCTGATTTTTATCTCAGCAGCACTTGTCACCCAGTTGAAGAGATTAATAAGATTCATGTTGCAATACCTCCTTCTAGTGAATCCATGCTGATTTGAATCCTATAACACTATACATTTCAAGAAGTCTAACAGTTCTTCTCTTAGGATGATTTCCATTACTTTCTCACTATAGATGTTAGACTAACTGGTCTATAGTTTTCTGGCTAAGATATCTGTCTACATCAATAACTGTTGTGTGAATTTGAGAAATTGCTAAAGGAAGTCTTGTTCTGTGATTGGTGGAGTACCAGTAGTGGTAGCCAGCAGGCCATTAGTAACAGTAACAGTATCAATACCCAGCCACATCTAGTCATAATTTTTAATCTCTGCCATTGAACTAAATGATTCATGACTAGCCATGGCTAGCTATAACTTATAATATCATCACTAATGTCAGTGGCTGTCACTGTACAGTTAAATGACTGTGGAATTATTACATCATAAGCATATATAGTAGGGCATTTAAAATGTGTTTTCTTGTTTTGCTTTAAGGGCATTTCGTAAGTATTTTTTAAATGTGATGACACTTAAGACTGTTTGATTCTGCTGTAATAACTGCACTTTCCAGGTGGATGAAGGCACTCAGGTTTTCCTCATTCCTCACAACCTGCCTTGCTTTTGTGGTTATTTAAGTGATAACATTCAACTAGCCACAGTATACAGAGGAATAAGCAACTGATACAGGTGATTAAACACCTGAGGCCAGAGACTAAGGTATTTAATCAACGGCAGAAGTTAATTATTCTGCGTATACCCTAAATGAATTCTTATGTTATATGATTAGGATTTTTGAAACTGGGATTTCAAAAGCTCTGTTATAGTTGAAGTGGGAAATGTCAGTGATTCCTTCATTTTTCCTGTTTTCTGTGGATAGATGGGGATAAATTATCACGGACATGTTCTAAACATTGATAAGCTATCATGGACATGCTAAAAATGCAGATAATCAGACAAGAGAGTGTCTGTAGTAGTTTGCAGTGTATTAAATTAGAGATCCTGAGTGAATGGAACACATTCTGAAGAAAGGTGGTTACTAGTGGAGTACCTCAGGGCTCAGTACTGGGTCCAGTCCTCTTTAACATCTTTATAGGTGACATTGCAGAGGGTCTGGAGGGAAAGGCATGCCTCTTTGCAGATGACACAAAGATCTGTAACAGAGTTGATACACAAGGGGTAGAAAGGATGAGAAGGGACTTGGCAATGTTGGAGGAATGGTCAGACATATGGCAACTTAGATTCAATGCAAAGAAGTGCAAAGTAATGCACCTGGGAAACAAAAACCCAGGAGAAGAGTACACAATAGCAGGGGAGGTACTAACAACAATAAAAATGGAAAGGGACTTGGGGGTAGTCATATCAGATGACCTAAAGGTGGGTATGCAATGTGAGAAGTCAGTAAGGAGAGCCAGGGGGATACTGGGATGCATAGGACGGGGCAACACACGTAGAAAAAGGGAAGTGGTTATCCCTCTGTACAGACAGTTGGTGAGACCCCATCTGGAATACTGTGTGCAGTTTTGGAGACCCCATCTACGCAAGGACATAGACAGGATGGAAGCAGTCTGGAAAAGGGCAACTAAAATGGTGCAGGGTCTGCATCAGAAACCATATGAAGAGAGACTTAGAGAGCTTAATATGTATACCTTTGATGAAAAGAGGGACAGGGGGGACATGATAGAAACTTTTAAGTACCTCAAGGGAATCAACAAAGTCCAGGAGGGTAGCATCTTTCAGAAAAAGAGATGTGTAAGAACAAGGGCATAATTTAAAGATAGAGGGGGGGACAGCTCAGGGGTAATGTGAAGAATTTTTTTTTCACAGAGAGAGTGGTGGATGCATGAAACCACCTTCCTGGGGAGGTTGTTGGGTCTAAAACAGGGGGGGAATTCAAACATGCATGGGACAGACATAAGGCAACTGTAGTGGGTGGTTGCAGGAAGTAGGCTATTGGTTAACTAGAATCTGCAGCTTATCCAATAGGAAGGGAAATGGGCAGACTGGGTGGGCCAAGTGGTCCTTATCTGCCGTCAAAGTCTATGTTTCTATGTTTCTATCCTGGTTGGCTTAAGATATATACATGCCATATAATGCAGTATAACTGCATATGCTGTCATCTGCTATTGCTTGGCAATGGAATCAAAATTCCTTTAAAAAATAAACTGAGAAACTGACTGACCCATGGGTCAGAGAACACTGTATCTGTTTTTGTAACTCACGCCTTGTTTTTCTTTTGTTCTAAGCCCTTTATTGTCAGTTTCAAATCATATACAGACAGTTACCACATTATAATACTTGATGTGGATGCACTGAGTCTACCTCCCTGAAACAGAGGTGATGACAGGATGAAGCAGGACCCAGATTGTATCAAACAATGCTTTATATAAGAGTAATAACACCATTACAACCAAAAAAAATATCAGTCTAAACTAGAAGATACAGGAATGATGTTATCAATCAAAGGCTATCAAAATGTTACTGCTGATATTTTTAGTTTTTTTGAAACTCATGTTCATTGAACAAATTGTGTATGACATACAGGAGAAAAGGAAATAGATTACATCAAATCACCAGTTAATAAAATTAAAGGCTGAATATTCTGTCTAACATCAATATCTAGCTACAAAACATATCACTAAAAGCATTAGCAACTTCAATAAATCAATCAGTAGAACATAAACTAATTAATGCAGTATAAGGGCACAAAGTTCACAGACCTGTCCTCTAAAGCCCAGTTGTAATAATTGCTCTGTTGACTAACTAAGATGCACTAAAGAGTAGTCAAATCAAGGGTTTTGACCTTAGATAATCTGCAAAACAATAAAATGCATGTCAAGGGATTACACAAAACTTGTCATGTCACAGGGTATTGTCCCCTTTAGACAACAATGATGGAAAGAATGCTCCCAGGCCATAGCGGTAGGTGATAATGTGTGATCAAGGGACTGTAATTCAGATTCTCTGCCCTTACTGTATTGAAGGCTTACAGCTGGTGCCAGGGTTGCTAAAGCTCCCAAAATTGTGGCAGCCTAAGCCTGAGTACCACTGTGATGCACTCCATTGATTCAATTTCTGAGACTTTCTGTTTCCACTGATCAAGAGTGGGAGGTCAAGTGGTTAGCCAATTCTGTCGACTGGCATTATAGCAAGTGTTTTTTATAGAAGGCTTTGCCCCCTGCACCCCCATAAGAGGGGCTTTGCCCCCTGCACCCCTGTATTATGGATTACAAACTCTGAGTCAGAGTTGTTTCAGGGAGGGGGCAAAATCCCTGGAGACAGCAGTGTTGGCAATACCACGGACCATTACAGCGAGCTGCCGTTTCTGTCGCTTTAATGGTCTTCACGGTATTTCCATCACTGCAGCAATGGTATACACAGCCAATTGATCGTTAGGCATTTGAGTGCAGCAACATGCAGAATTTGACTTAATTTGAGTCTATTTTTAGGTCCTTGAAGAAAGTCTAGGAAGCCTAAGATGAAATTAATAAAAGTGAAAGAGAACTGGGAACCAACAATTCTCTGCATGGAATGATGAATAGCCTGCCAGAATGGAACTATCACCAGGCAATCCCAGAAAACATGGAAATGGGAGCCAAACCCCCCACACTGTCTCCAATAAGCAGCGGAGGGTGTAGCACCAAAATGTTCTGTAACTGTAGGAGTTCAGAAACTCTTCTTTAGTATTTTCCAGTTAAATTCCCTCCATGTAGGAGAGGCAGTGACTGTCCAGCCCTTCTTCAATCTATGTTCCCATTGTTCAGGGGAAATAGATATCCCAGATTTGCCCTTCCACCTGGCCCTTACCAGTTCTGTTAGTGGGATGTCTGTTTTGCTAAGTAGTGTATCTAGACTAGAGGCTGGCCTAATTTTCACATTAAGAGTGACCAGTCAATAGAAAAAATCTTCTAAAGCTGTTCGTGGTCTGGTTAATTGGAGCATGTTGTGCTGTTGCATTATATAATGTCGAACTTGTAGAAAACAATAATGGTCTTCTCTCCGCAGGTGGTATTTACTTTGGAGTTCCTGAAAGGAGAAACAATGTTATCCCGCAATTAGTTGAGCAGATCTTGCAAGGCCTCTGGCCTCCCAATACCTGAAGCCCATATCCAGTTGTGGGAGGAGAAAATCGCCATGGTGCCTGGTAAGAGTAAATGGACCTATGGTATTTGGGGTATTGGTTACACTTCTTGGTTTAATTCAGATCTTAATTGTATGCTTCATCCAGGGATTATGGGTTTCCTGCAGGAAACTGGCTGGTAGGACTCATGTGGGAATAGTCCTTAAAGGAAACTGGGGTAGGTCAGCTTCTTCCATGAGATACCATCCTGCCTCAGTGTGTTTGGCCCATATTCCATTCTAAGCAGCAGAGTAAAGGAGAGGGGCGAAGTCTTTCTTTACACAACTGTAACAAACCAAGCAGAAATGTCTTACCCAATTTCAAAGAATTACCTCTGCCCTGTCACCAATATTTGTTTTTACATTACTGCTCAGACAAATAGATTATACCATGAAATCTGGACATTTAAGAGTGCTATAAAGTTGTGTTCATGTTTGTACTGTGTAACTAAGGAGGGCCCCTTGGCTATGATTTACAAAACAATGTTAAGCAGTGCTTGCACAGCTTCTTTGCTGCATAATAAATTGAGGTTTTTGATAGTTTGTTTCCTATATCCCATCAGTTTTGCTAACTTTCTATTCCTAGTAGAACTAAATGATAAAAGCATTAGTGTGAAATTAAATTCAGCTGCATAAAATCATCAGAAAATATTCTGGTCCGAACAGGCAGAGTTTTAGTAAGATACTACAGATTACTATAGGGAATGGGACATATCCTAGACCACCTAAACTGAGTTATACAACAATAGTATTAAAGCACTCTCAAGAGTACAAGTATTTCTCTAATATAGTCTACAACATTCATTTGGTGTCCCCAACACGTATCACAGAGAATACCCTATTATCAGAAAACCTCAATGGTATCCTGCACAACCCTATTGGTCATTGGACTGAGTGGCAGGTTTTCATGGGGAGAACAGTGACACACAGACTGATGAATTTTTGGCAGAAAAGGACTGCTTGTTCCACCCAGTGTGCACAGATGTCCTTGCCTATTCTGCCTCTGCATACTCTGTCTGATCTCCAATGATCCTTCTGCCTCTTTGCCTCTTTTTTTATTATACCCCTATGTTTATCCCATGCATGTTTGAAGCCATCCACTATTCTAGCCTCCACCACTACGCACTGGTAGTCCATTCCAGGTGTCTACCACCCTTTCAGTGAAGAATTATTTCTTTACATCTCTTGATCCCCCTTCCCCCAGCTTCATTGCATGCCCTTGGTCCTTGTGCTCATTCTCATTTGAAATAGACTCCCTACCTGTGCCCTGTTTAGCCCTAAGAGGTACTTGGAGGTCTCAATCATATTCCCTCTTTCTTCTCTCATCCAGGATGTATATGTTGAGATCCTTCAGTCTCTCCTCATAGGTCTTTGCATTCACACCCTACATAATTTTAGTTGTCCTCCTCTGGACCACCTATACCCTGTGTCCTCTTTAAGGTGTTATCTCCAAAACTGGATGTAGTACTCTAGATGGGGTTGCATCAGTGAGCAATACAGCAGCAAGACCACCTTCCTTCTCCTGCTGGAGATACCCTTCCCTATGCACCCAGGCATCCCACCATGTCTGCCCATTGTCATGTTAAATTGCTCTGCCACCTTTAGATCCTCAGATATCTGGTGACTATCAGTACCCCTCCCATCCTATACTCACTGCTAGGGATCATATGCCCTAGGTGTGTGATTTTGTAATTTTGGGTCTTAAACCCCAACCGCCATGTTTTTTGGGCCACTGCTTGAGTTTCCCAATATGCACATTTTCTCCACCCCCTCCTGAGTATCCACCATGTTGCAGATTTTGTTGTCATCTGCAAAAAGGCATACTTTCACTTCCAGTTCTTCTGAAATGTTCCCTCTGAAGACATTGAGGACTGGTCCCACTACCAAGCCTTGTGGTACATTGCTGGTCACTCTTCCATCCTTAGACTGAATGCCATTAACCACCACCCTCTGTCTCCTATCCATTAACCACTCCTAACCTAATTCACCACCTTGAATCCCGCACCTATGCTGTTCAACTTCTTTATCAGCCTCCTGGGCAGAACAGTGTTGAATGCTTGCTAAAGTCCAGACAGACCACATCCACTGCCCTAATCTGATCTACTCCCTGGTTATCCAGTCAAACAATTCTATAAGATTTGTTTGGTATGACTTTCCCTCCATAAATCTGTGCTGCTGTGGTCTTGCAACACATTGGATTCAAGGTGGTCTACCAGTCTTTCTTTCAAGAAGGGTTCCCTTTAATCCTCAAGTTTACACCAAAACATGTTCACCTTATTTTAGAGGTGCATGGGATTTTATGACAGCTGCCATGATTTTTGGCAACTTTTAATGTAGTTGATGCCATATTTATTGCAAACTGTGGCACAGCATCTAAAAAATAGATCACTTTATAGGTAGTCTATTAGATGTGATTGTGGAAATTGTATTGGAAGGGTGCCTCAAGCTAGTGGAACTCATCTGAATATCTAGCCCTGGGTCTTTAACACTCTGTGGTGCCATATTCAAAGTCTTAGCATTGTGCTAACAAGACAAGTGGCTATAGCATGGCCAACAGGCTATTGGTGCAGCCACTGCTTTCTTCAAAGAGCCCTATATAATGGTGATAAGTGGTTAGTGTGATCATGCTAAATACACCACTGTGCCCATACAAATGAGAGAAATTGCCTGCATGCAGGATACAGTGGTACAGTATAATAAATGGATTTTGCAAGCAGAAAAAGGCTGCAATGGCAATGCCATTCAGGGCTTTCAAAACCCTGTTCTTAATAGCATGCACCCTCCACCACCACCATAGCACTGGTGTGATGTCTAAATAAAGAAAAACAACATGCTATTCTTTCTCTCAATCCTCATTCAGTATATATCCCTGGTGTTCATTGTACCCCATCTCCTTTAATCAGTCCTCATATAATATATGTCCCTGGTGCTCTTGGCACTCACTCCCTTACCTGATTCTCATATATGTCCCTGATGTTAATGGTACCCCCCTCACTCACCTAATCTTCAAATAATATATATCCCTAGTTCTAGTGGTAACCCCCTCCCTTACCCTGTCCTCTTATAATATATATCCCTGTTACTAGTGGTACCCATTTTCCTCAAGCAATTCCTTGTTGTTCAACAATCCCTCCATGGTACTCTGGCAAACTACCTTCCATCTGGTGCCATCTGCTGTTGCCTGCCCCCTAACCCAGCCATAAGACAGCAGCCACTACTCACACTCTACTCATTTCTGCTACTGGTCACTGTTACACTCATGCAAGTCTGACACTTCTGTTATAGCAAGAACTGTACTGATACTGTACTTGAGTTTGGAGCTCGCATCCTGGAGTGTGTTATCCTGTTAAAAAAACTGACTTTTGTTCTAAAGAAAAAGTATATATGTATATATATATATATATTACACTACCCCATGGCATCCATTTGTTACATTCCTGAAGCCAAAGGCAGGGATTGGTTGAGATGGTGACACCACGCCTCCTATTTCCTCCCTTCAGGTTTCATGGGGTAGGTTCCACAGTGGCATTCACAGAGTTTTGTTAGGATCCTACCACAGCAGTACAGTGCAGGCTTTTTTTTTTTAACTCCACAGCTGGTTACCTCTGAATCCTTCAGATGCTTTGTGTGTTTTGTTTCTGTTTGGTTGCTGGTTTACTCTGAATGGTACCTTGCTCCACTGTTTCCCTGGGTAACACAAGAGGATCATCTCTCTTAGAGCTGATACTCCGGGCCATACCAGGTAGGCCTTGTACAGATCTATTTGAAGCAGTTTCTTAATGCCACAGTTGCCTATAGTCTTCCTCACAAGGCACATGTTGTAAGCCTAAAACAGATGGGGATCTGTGCCTATGAGTACCTTATTTTCCTTCAGGTCTTATTGTGGATATGCTGCATATGAACATAACAGTGGTATCTATGTTTCTATTTTAGTATGTACTTCTGTTTGGAAAACAATAAAAATCTTTTAACTTCAAAAAATATATATATATAGCCGGCCCAGTGGTGCTGAGGGTTGAGGAGCAGGACACCACACCTTGTTCCACGCCGATTACCCAAGCTGAGGAGTGAGCCAGGGTTGCTGGGGTCAGCAGAGAAGGGAGAGGATCGAGCATCCGATGGACTGCTCTCCTCTCCCAGGGAGGGGGGAAGGTGGTGATACCGCTGTACAAATCATTGGTGAGACCTCTTCTGGAGTACTGGGTCCAGTTCTGAAGGCCACATCTCCAGAAAGACATAGACAGAGTAGAGGTGGTCCAGAGGAGGGCAATCAAAATGGTGCAGGGTTTGCATCAGAAGCCCAATGAGTGGAGACTGAAGGACCTCAATATGTACACCCTGGAGGAGAGGAGGAATATGATACAGACTTTCAAATACCTCATAAGTATAAATAATGTACAAGAGGGAAGCATTTTTCAGAGAAAAAGATGTTGAAGAACAAGGGGTCATACTATGAGCTGGAGGGGGGCACACTCAGGGGAAATGTGAGAAAGTACTTCTTCACAGAAAGGGTGGTGGATGCATGGAACAGCCTGCCAGCTGAAGTGGTGGGGACAAAAACAGTAACAGAATTCAAAAATGCATGGGATAAGCATAAGGAAACCTTAGTGGTTAGGAAAGGGGAGGAGATAAATCTGGAGATCAAGTAGGGTCTGCAGTATTGCAGTAGAAGAAGAGAATGGGCCACACAGAAAGGAAAAGAGGTGGTGCAAGCCCAAATGTCCCAGTTTCCACTCAGAAAAAGTAAGGGTACCACTCACCAATGTCTCATAGACAACGAACTGCTGGACTAATAAATATATTCCAAAAAGTCTAGTCCTTTATTTTCCACACATAAAGCATTAAAAGACCTGAAGCTCTGGCATGCACCTGCAGGTCTCAACATTTTGCACACATGCCCTTTGACTAGACACTTCTTGGTATTGCAGTAGGTAGGGGAAATGGGAAGACTAGGTGGGCCAAGCAGTCCTTATCTGCTATCAGTTTCTATGTTTCACATAGCAAGAGGAAGAACAAGAGCAAGAGGAAGAGGAAGAACAAATACATAACAGAGTAGCCCAGTCTAGGCACTAATACATGGAACAGGAAAACCTGGGAGCTATTCTGTGCAGTGACAGGCTGATGAACTCAATAACTACCTATGTAGGGCAACTTTGAAAAGCCTCTGTGAGGGGAGACAGTGAATTTCAAGGGGAAAGGAGATCTGGTATACTGTGGTAAAGACGGAGAAGGCCTGTTCCCCTATCTTAGATGTGTATTTTGGAACTTGTAGCAGGGCTGCAGTCATAGATCAAAGTGAACAGACTTGTCATGGCACAAGAGGGACCAGAACGGTTGGTGCAGATCTTAATAATTTGTCAATAAAGCACCCAAGGGAGTATAACTGTGCCTGGAGGGGGGAGCCAGCTCAGGGAGGTGGACAGGGAACAATGATGCATAAGATGAGGGGAGAACAGTGAGCAATTGCTGCTGTTGTTGTAGAACACCTCTCACTTGTTGAGGGCTCCTTCGGAGGATGGAAATAAATAATCTGACCATATTGCCAGCATGGAAGGAGGATTTCTGGGCAATTGCAAGCATGGTCTTGGGTATGATGGAGGATTTGGTGTAGTAAGTTAGGCCAAGTCTAGAGTTGACTGCTTCACAGGTCTGGAAGATATGGAGGGAGAAGTCCAGGCAGGAATCAAGGGTACCACAAGGTATTGGAGGAAAATATTTCACTCCATTTACTGTATGTACTGATTCTACTTCTTTTTGTTAATATAGTGGAAAATGCATTATTAGTACTGTATGTAGGAATAATGCATTTCCACTGTAACAATATATTAAAAACATATCATTATGGTGTAACCATTCCAAACTACGTCTGAGCTTTCATTTCTAAAAATAATGTTTATAGTCCTATTAGTTCATAAGTTAAGCCTTTTTAAAGAAATTATTAGTTTCTTTAAATTAAAGCTAGAGTTAGGTTGACATGGTTACACCATATACTGTAGCTGTATCAATGTATAGGAACTGTTACTACAGTATATTGATACAGTAAAACTGCATATCCCATACACATAGACTGTATTGATATGATGTTATCTGATCCCTGGCACCAGTAATGTCAATGGGATTTGGTCCAAACCATCAGCAATGAAGCCCTGCCATTCTGTTGCTCAGTACAACAGGTTCAGTCAGTGCCCCACACCAGCATGGATTGCATCTCTGGCATCAGCAGTTTTAAAGTGTTCAAAGAAAACCCTTTAAACTCTCAGTCTTTTGGGGGTATAACAGAGCTCTGAGACACACGATTGCTATCACTCTTGTACTGCCTACACCATCTATATAAAGTCATCCACAGTCATTTTTTCTCTAATACAATAGGACTGTCCCACCATTATTGTCAATAAAATTTAGTCTGCACTATCTGGATGAGTGAACTCTCACCATTAATAGAATTAATTTCCAATAGCATACTCTGCCTCTAGTAGGGTTGAGCAAAGATGGCCTCTGCCTTTTAATTTATTTGTTCCTGGCTGTCTGCATTGGCTGGCTGTAAAAGAGTGATTTCTTTTAATGAAATATAAGCTGAGGGCATCTGCTGAAATTATAGCACAGTGCGCATTACTAGAGGAATAAACAAAAGAAGGAAAGGGCTCAGGGGGATATGCAACATAATTACAATCTTCCCATCAACATTTATACATTTTTTTTATATTGTGCTGATTGAGTTTTATTATTTTTTGCCCAAGAGTGAATTTAGTTACTGGTGTCAAAGAGACAGATTTACTATTACTTACAAAAATGTTCCAGAGTCTGTTTCCCTGTCTCTTGCTCTCTCTCTCTCTCTCGTTCTCTCTCTTCTCTTCTCTTCCTCCCTCTCTCTCTTTCTCTCTCTCTCTCTCTCTCTCTCTCACTCTTTCCCTCTCTCTCTCTCTCTCTCTCTCCCCCCTCCTTTATCTCCCATTTTTCTTCTCCCCTTTTATTCTGTCTTTGCAGATTCCTAAATCTCTGTCAATGAGTAAAGGACTGATGTGCAAGTATGTACAGGATATGAAAGACCAAGGGAGAAAGAGAGAGAGAGAGAGAGAGAGAGAGAGAGAGAGAAAGAGAGAGAGAGAGAGAGAGAGACAGAGAGGATCCATGATGCTGGTGTGACAACAAAGTCGTCGACCAACATTACAGCGACATATTTATGTCAACAGCAATTGTGGTCAGCATAAACCCATCTAAAGAAAGTTACTTTTCTTTAGGGGGCTTTACCCCCAAACCCCCCATGTGGGGGACTCTGCCCCTGCACTCCCCCCTCTGTAATACCGATAATCAACTCTGAGTTGATTCAGGAAGGGGGTGCAAGACCCCCAGACAGCAGTGCTGGGTTCTGCAGTTACATAACAGCGGCAACAGCGAATTGTCACTGTAATGTGGCTCGACCTCAAATTGTCACTGTTCGAGTGGCAAACCAGACAGGAAGAGAGAGAGAGAGAGAGAGAACAGGGGGACAATTAGAGTGATACATTTTAACCATAAATTTGTAATCGGGTACATCGTGACCTGGAAGGATGACTGAATTAAAAAAAAAAACACATTACCAATTTCTAAAGCAGATGCTGTGGGACCAGTAAAGTTACTACTTCTCTCCAAAGACAAATTCCATATGTAACTGGTTCATCTGGAGCACTCAGGGGACATGTCCCTTTATACTGTGGGGACTGGCGTAACTTCTTGAGATGGGGTTTCACTCTGGTACTTTATACTTCCGCCTCCGCTTGGGGTAGCAATAGAGGACATCTAATGACTATTTCTCAGGGATTTTACACCAAGGGAAAATATATGCACTGTCCCCCACACAGTCCCTCCCCATAACAAATAATGGCAAGGATACCCAAGTGCACACGAATACAATGCAATGAAAGCATATTTTTATTATGAGTGGCAGGATAGGAAAAACACAAGAGTGAGAGGCAAGGCCCTAAGTTTTCTGTGATTCTGCATGTAACTCACCATTTTTTAAAGCAATCAGTAAAGAGTTAATGTGTTTCACACTAGTGCCAATTAAGTTAAAATGTAAAGGGTTAATGTATTTCATACTATAGTGCCAATTAAGTTATTTCACTGATTCTGCAGTTCCTGCTTGAAACTCATGACAACTTCTGTACTTCCTGCACTTAGTTAACTGATAAACAACAGGCCCCATCCCGTCTGAGATGCTATGCCCTGTGGGGTATAATTAAAGAGACCCCTGTCTGGGAGTAAGAAAGGAGAGTTGAAAGAGTAAGATTAAGAGATTCACAGTGAAAAAAATGGTGTTCACCCCAATGCAGCTCCAGCTGTGAATGGTCAGAACAGACATGCCAGGTTCTAGAGGTGGCAACTGGGCCATGAGTCTGAGGAGCTGAAACTGTCCATGCTGGGCTAAGTCTCCAGATGTCAGACCTACAAACTGACACCTAAAGAAATGGATGATGGGAGCCTGTCAGAGTTTCCCCCTTTCAGAGTTTCAGCCTGACTGTGTCCATTGGTATCTTATCTCTTATCCTTCTATTTGACTAACCAAGTATTACCTTTTCTACCTGTATGTGACAGTTTATTTATTTATTTATTTATGTCTTTGATAACCGGATAGGTGCACTGGTCCAGTGGACCACTTACAGGCACAACCCAGGCCACAAGGCACGAGAAGGTACAGTAGCAGTTCGTAAACAAATTACAAGGTTACATTAAAGAAGAAATACATAACAGTTACACAGGAAATACATAATAATTGTACAATAGTTGGGTACAAGGCTGAGAATAATATGCACAGTATTTACAAGATGAGACATTTTAGGAGGATTAATACAGGAGTGCCAATGACTCTACTAAAGGTAAGAAACTGGGGAACCCCCACTCGATTTGAAAGTACAAAAATGAGGACCGGCGATGTCCAAATGAGAGCTGGAAAAGGGGGAAAAGGGTAGGAGAAGGAAGCAGGAATAGGAGAAAGAACAAGGCAGGAGAGTGGGAGGGTTGTTAATGAGCAAGGCAGCTGCATCGACCCTTGCTCAGAAGCCAAGATTTTAGGTTAAGTTTGAAGTTTTGGTGAGAGTTGGAAATATTTAGAGTGGAGAGTAGCCCATTCCACAGAGACGGGGCCACCACCAAGAGTGCTTTCCTCCCATATTTATGGTGATTCTTGGCACCTCAAAGGTGGGAGAGGTGGAGGAGCAAAGCTGTCTGGTCAGGGTTCTAGTGTTGAAAAGGGTAGAGAGAGGGAGGGAGGGAAAGTGTTGCCACACCTAAGGATGCCATCTAAGAAACAGACAAGAGTATAGTCGAAGTGATGTGTGGAGTAAGGAGCCGACAGGGTGAAGTGGCAAGAGCTGTTATAGGCTTCCAAAAGTCTAGTCAGTAGGGTGGTTGAGACTCAGGAGTAGACTGGGGAGCAATAAATAAAAATAGGGAGGATATTGCCTGTGACAGTGGCCAGGCGAGCCTCCTTGGTTAGGTAGGGCTTGAGATGGTAAGCTGCACCAAGTTTCATATTAGCCCTGCAGACTAAGTGGTTTATGTGGTCTTTGAAAGAGAGAGAGAGAGAGAGAGAGAGAGAGAGAAAGACATCAAGGGTTACCCCAAGATACTTGAAAGAAGAGACATTTTCATGTGTGGGACCATCAGGATAGAAGATAAGGAGAGATGAGCTGGCGTTGAGGGTTTTATTAGAACGGTTTTGATCCAAACAAAATAACCTTTGTTTTCTTAGAATTGACCAGCACCAGATTGGTGGAGAACCAGTTATAGGCAGCATGGTAGTTCTGGGAGAGCACAGAGGAGATGCACAAGGGGGAGTTGTCACTATGAAAGATAACAAGGTCATCCACGTATAGAAGGGAGTTATAGGTAAGGCTGTCGGGAGGGAGGTAGTTAGAAAATAGGGAGAAGAGCAGGGGGACCAAAAGGGAGCCCTAGGGAACTCCCATGGATATAGGCATGGGCGGAGAAGTGGGAGTACCAATGTGCATGGAGTGAGAGCGACCAGAGAGGTAACTCCAAAACCAGTCAGTGATCCCAGCAGAGCAACCGAATGCAGATCATTTGGATAGGAGTATGGAGTGGTTGACCATATCAAAAGCTTTTGATAGGTTGACAAAAACGGTGCCTGTGGCACATCCATGGTCCATGTTTGAGAGGATGTGGTTGGTGAAAAGAGCCAGAGCAGTAAAAGTACTGTGATTCTTTTTTTTTTTTTGTATATTCTTTTTTCGCCCTCCTCATGCTTGCAGGCCCCCACTCCTTCAGGCTCTGCACATCTCTCAATAGCCCCTACTGTCCTAACCTGGCCCTTCTCTTACTCCTCATATCGCAGCCGATCCCCGGGATATCCTGGCATATCCCTTCACCGGGTGGGCCCCCCTCCTCTGAGGGGGAAGGCACCGAGGGGAGAGGGATGACCCCAGCACACTCTTCTTAGGGCCCGGGGATGCTGCTGTGGAGAAGGAGGTCCTGGGAAGGCACTGGAGGCAACCTGGGACAGAGAGCCATCATCTGGCAGCCAGCGAGCGGTATTTCCATTTTGTGGTGTTCCCCTTTATGCGATCCCTCTGTTGTGCCCCTGGTCTCCACCGGTGGCCGCTGCAGAGTGATCATGCATCCCTAACCCTCCCCAGGGAAGGAGAGCAGTCCTATGGATGCTCAATCCTACCCCTTCCCCTGCCGACCCCCCGCGCCCGAGTCCGTTCCTGAACCCGGGTCGCTGGCGTGGTTCAAGGTGTGGCGTCCAGTGCCTCAGCCCTCTGTGCCACCGGGCCAGCGTGCTGTGATTCTTATGGAAGTCATGTTGTTGGCTACATAGGAGGTTGTATTTAGCAATTTACTCAGATAGTTGTTGGTGGACTATCCTCTCAAGAATTTTACTTAGGTGGGGGAGGTGGATATAGGCCAGTAGTTGTCGGAAAAGTGGGTGTTGCCAGATTTGAAGATAGGGACTACTCTAGCAGACTTCCAGGAGTCTGGCATGGTGAAGGTAGATAGTGCTAGGTTAAAAATAAAGGTGAGAGGCTTACATATAAGAGGGGAGACAAGTTTCAGGAAGACAGGGGAGAGGCCATCGGAGACAGAACTGCCAGAGATGGTAGAAAAGTAGAAAGGGGGTGAGGGAGGATTGGGCAACTTCTTTAGCAGTTTGGATGTGACCTTAGCGGAGGTGGTAGAAAGGGGGTGGGGGGGGGAGTAGTACAGTATCAGAAAACTCTTAGGCCTATGCACAGCCTCTCTGTTAATAAATGTGGTTGTGAATTTAGTGTCTACAGTGTATCTGAACATCCATTTTTCACCAAGCTGATGTTGAGTAGAGATGCAGTGAAATTTAATTTCACCAGCGAAATTTCAGCAAAATCACAAATTTCACAACATGAAATATTTCACAAAATGTGTGCATTCTGCAAAGTATTTAGTAGGTGTGAAATGTGGAATTTCACCCACGAAGTGCAGAATTTTGCTGTCAAAATCCTGAATTTTGCCCACGAATGGTGGAATTTCGCCCGTGAGTGATGAAATTCTACCATTCATGAGCCAAATTCCACATTTCTCAGGTGAAATTCTGCATTCCGCTGGTGGAAGTTCGCATTTTACACCCACAAAATATTTCATGAAATGCGTGAATTTCGCAAGATATTTTGAATAACGAAATCTGTGGATTTCGCCCATCTCTAATGCTGAGGACAGTGCTTGTTGCACTAATATTAGTGATTCTGAAGAGAAACATGATAAAGGTGAAACTGATTGCTTGCATGGTTTATAGCCTGTTGGCCAGAAGGGAAAATGGAGCCCAGTCGTTACTTCTGAAGGTGCTTACGCCATTTATTTCAGAAGGATAATTTGACCAGGGACCTAGCAAGCCAAGACTGTTTCTGTACATTATGAGCTCAGTTGGCCCTGAGAGTAAGAATGTCCTGGAGCTTCCTCCAGTCACCCCAGGTGGAGGCAGTAAGTCATTTAAAAGGGCTAATTACAGTATATTTTACAATCCAAAGAATCCAGGCCTGCCCCCTTGGTGCAAAGGGATGAGTCACCTGAGGGTCCCAGTACCACACCACAGACTGCCCAATGCCTCATCATGGGTATTCCATTACAAGTGGCCACAGAGGTAATCATGGAAGTCCCCACCCCACTCTGGGAAGTTGCAGTCACCCACAGAGCTCACTTCCAGCTGCAGAATTTGCTGCTACCTGAGGCAATTCAGTTGTTGTGGCCATAGGTGGACTCCGAGTATGGACAGAACTTTTTTATAAAACATCCCCAGAGTGCAGAGGCAGGCAACAGCCGATGGATGGCATCTGTGAGTACTGATATGGAAGCATTATTTATGCAGGAACAACAACAAGAAAATCCAAGGTGTTGCATCAGTGTGTGGTCTGAAAACAAACAAAATGGCAATATTAAATGCATACTGAACATAGAAAACAGATTTAGAATCGATGTTTTGACCATAGGTCTTCTTCAGGAATTATGTAAAAGAGCAAAAAGCAAAGTTCATGGAGAGGAAAAAGAGAAAACCTACTTATTTCTCAACGAACTTTGCTTCTTTTTTCTCCTTTAGATAATTCCTGAATGAGACATATGGTCAAAATATCGATTCTATTTTCAGTGTAAATTCAATATTAGCATTTTGTTTTATTAGTCATGCAGTCTGAACAATCTTGTCCACAACAGGCCACAGTATCTTAATGACATTCACTCTGTAGCTGGTACCTGTAACCTCTCAAATAACAATAGCCTAAGTTCAGATAGCTGGCTCAAAGTTTTATTCGGCTGGAAAAAAAAAAGAGAGAATGCACAAGCTCTGGAGCACTGATAAGGGATCTGGTGAGTGCCAGCATTTTGGATCTGCAATGACTGAGTATATGTTGACCACAGAAGTTATGTGTGCCTGTATAGAAGTGTTTTTAAATGATGCTCTCAAGTTCCAATGAAGCAGACAGCTACCCAATTTGAGTAATAGTCATCCATTTTCCCCAGTGTGAAGAAGTCTCTCCTGTAGATTAAGCAAGTGGGTGGGAAGGTGGATGGCAGGTGGGAGGAAGTCTGCTGGCTTCTCAGAGTGGCCACAAATGAAACAAACATTTGTCAATACCGAACGTTTGCTTGCAGGTATTTGCAGTGGTGTTTGGCATGTATGGTGCTTTACCCTAATGCCCTGTGCGATTGCTGGTATTTGCACAATAAATGGTCAGCATGACCTTTTTGTTACCCCCATTGTGCGATACATAGGCGGAAACACGTTTTGGGCAGGATGTGAAAAATGACAGCTGTACTGCTCATAAGGAAGTGTGGTAAAATGCCAATGTTGAAAATCTGGAGTGGAGATATTGAGAATTATGGCAAACCTACGGCGTGAAGTGGGAACTGTACAGCGCCACGCTCATAAAACAATTTATTTTAGGAATTTTTCGCAAATTTTTCAACATTGCCATTTAAAACCTCTGCTAATGAACAGTGTCACTGTGATTTTCTTAATGTGTCCCATACACTGAGTTCACACACCGACTTTGTGCCATTTTAGCTACTAAAGTGGAAACACATTTTGGGCAAGATGTGAAAATGACAGCTACAGTGCTCATAAGGAGGTGTGGTAAAATGGCAATGTTGAAAATCTGGGTGAAAATATTGAAATTACGCCAAACTTACGGCGTGCGTAGAACTGCATAGCATGAACTCATAAAACAGTAATTTTGGAATTTTTTCACCAAATTTTCAGTACAGCCATTTTAAGACCTCTGCTCATGATCAGTGTCACTGTGATTTTCTTAATGTGTCCCATACATTGAGTTGGCACACCTACTGCGCCATTGTGCGCTACATGGGCGGAAACACGTTTTGGGTAAGATGTGAAAAATGACAGCTGTGCAACTCATAAGAAGGTATGATAAAATGGCACTGTTGAAAATCTGGAGTGAAAACATTGAAAATTCTCGAACTTACGAGCCTGTGTAGGAACTGTGCAACGCACGCTCGTAAAACAGTCATTTTTTGGAATTTTTGCACCAAATTTTCAACATGGGGTTTTTGGGACCCCTTCTCATGAATGATGTCACTGTCATGGCATTATTCAAGGCCAAGGTGATTTCACGCAGTGACTGCGCGAGTGTCTGCGAAATCACCCGCGGGCACGAATAACGCCATGACAGTGACATCATTCTTGAAGAAGTCCCAAAACCCCATGTTAAAATCTGGTGCAAAAATTCAAAAAAAACTGAATATCAATAAAGTTGAAACCCCCTATGTAGCCCATTATACAGCTTACTGGCATTTCCTCAGTTCGCGGTCGGCTTTGAAGAGTGCAGGCGTGTTCCCGGTCCACGAAGATCATCGCGAGTCCGGAAGCAAGTATGGGGTGGGGGTATGGGGAGGCTGGGTGTGCAGTGGGTGGGTGGGGTTGTGGGGGGCTGGGAGACTCACCGTGGGACCGTTTTATTTTACAGGTTTAAAAAGAGCGGCGTGGGGCGTTTTCCACGCTGGGGTGGGCTCCCAGCGTGGCAGAAGATGTGTGGGGCGAGGCCGGCGGGATTGGGCACCCATCCAGCAAACTGCGGGGGGCGAGGAGCCGATGGGAGATTGGGCACCCCGTCGGTAAACTAAGCGAGCGTTGCCACACTGGGGTGGGCTCCCAGCGTGGCAGCAGGAGTAACAGGGGGCGTGGAGCCGGCGAGAGATTAGGCACCCATTCGGCAAACAACATTTGCCACGCTGGGGTGAGGCTCCCAAGCGTGGCACTGCTGGAGCGGCGTGACGCGCGGGGGCGCATGGCGCAAGGAGGGACAGCGGCGGCGCTCAGTATGGCAGTGGTGCTTTCCTTTGAAGCAGAGGAACACTGCTGTCATACTGAGCTCCTGCACCCATTGGTGCAGGACGGCCACGCCTGCTCAAGGGAGCAGTGCATTGGATGGGAGAGGCACACCTCCAAGTGTGCTACTCTCCCAAAACGTTCCTTGCGCATGCGTGCAAGCGAACGTAAAATTAAAAATGATTCCCACGTGTGCGTAAGCAAAGTATTAGGGAGGTGAGTTGTGCTGGCATTCTGAAAAATGTCAGTGTACAGGTAGGCTTTTTGTTTTCTGTGATGTACAAACAGTGTTAAATAATCCAAAGTAAATTGCAGCAAGTCTGGTTGTTATTTCCAGAGTCTTAAATAGGAACTGTAGCTTATAATTCAAATAAACTCATAGACCTCATTAAACTAACTCTATTTACTTTCGCAGGCGACTTAAAGCTCTACTTTTGTTATGGGATAAAGATCAAAGAAATTTACTGATGAGTTTTATTATTTTTTTAATGAATGAGAACTTACCATTTCACTTCTGTGTTATACTGGATACACAGGCTGATGTGATTACAGTCACATAAGGTACCTTATGTTTTACTAATATGAATGTATGATTTATCTATGGGATAACTGTTTCTTTTAGAATTTGGGGGCAAAGTGTAGCAGCCAGCAATAGCTGTCTTGCTCAGTCATCTCCCCAATATGAGGTATGCTTTATAGACCAATTTACAAGTGAGAAAGGGTGTGCCAGGGAGGGAGGGAGGAAGGGAGGGAGAAGCAGGGCTGCTAGCATCACTGATGACACTACACACCAGCACTCAGTTCACCAACATCATCAGTTAACCATTTCCTCTCCCCTGCACCTGTTCCTGATCCCCTGCCTCTACCACCCCTGCTGTTCCTACCCTGCTGTCTTCTGCTGGTGCATCATGCTATAGGCATATAAGCACATACTAACCTCTACCAAAACAATTCTGTATTCCTGTTTATGCAATGTGTAACTAGTACTGTGTACTAGGATATTTGCAACTACTGCTACTCTGTTGCTCTATTCTTAAGTTGTGTTAAAATGTGCATCTACATTATTGTAAATTTCCTGTATTTTGTATTTGTATTTTACTTATTTTGTTTACTTATACTGTATTTGTTTTTGTGTTGTCGAGCATCTGTATCGTGCATTTCTCAATATTCAAATGCTGTATTCACTACAATTGTCTGTACTCCGATTTTGTTCCCCTTCCCCCCAGGATGCATCTGGAAATGAGCTTCTGCTCAGTATGTTCTTCCTGGTAAAACTTTAAATAAATAAATTCAAATATCAATAGTGCTCAGCATCCCACTCCTTAGTCATTAACGGACACATGATTACTCACTCGTCAATCAGATTGTATTGCATGCCACAAGTTAAGGGGGTAGCTGAGCTAACCAGTTGCTGCATTTCACCCCTAACATTAGCGGTCAGTGAGGGGTGCTTGAAAACACAGGTTTGGGAGGTTCTTGAGGGGTTTTGGCCAGTGATAGAGGGGATGTCAACTGAACAACATGGAACCGGGGTATCCAGTGAGCACAGCAAATCAACATGAGTGACTGTCAAAACGGTGACTCATATTGGGCATTATACTCATGGGCTACCCTGCAAGGGTAGCGACCTTATGTGAAGGTGAGAGTAGGGAATGGCGACCAGAAGGGATAGTGAGGGGAAGTGGAGGGACAGGGAAAGAGTTTGTAGGGGACTGATGTGCCTGCTGCTACCAAGCTAGCTGTGTGGTGTGGTAGTGAGGGTGGCTGGTTCTAGTGAAGCAGGTACTGGGTTCAGGGCTGGGGACAGGCACAAGAAGTTTTGCCGCTGCCTGCAGCTACTGTATTTATTTTTGCTGCGGCAACCAGAGTGTTGCCTCCCCCGACATTCTACCCCCCTGGGTGCAATCTAAATTTAAGGGGTGTGGGGCAAAGCCCCCATGGTGTGTGTGTGTGTGTGGGGTGCAGCACCCCTTAAAACACTTTTATTGTTGCCGGATGTTGGGTCACTGCAACGTGTATATCGCTGAACTGGTTTTCGGTGATATACATGCACCATAATAGCGATCACTATTTTGTGATCGCTGTTATGACATGGAACCTGGTGCCAGTAGCTTGGATTTGAAATTTGCAACAACAGATATTATGTGGAAACTGAAAACCCTACCGTGGAATTCAGAACTAAAGTGCCATAGAGAAATTAAGGCTTGGTCATAGGGTGAATGGGAGTAAAGAGTGGCAGCAAAAAGCATCTCCACCAACAATCTTGCCCACTGCCTTGCAATCCCACAAATCCCAAGTGGATGCACTCATCTTCTTCTTTTCAGTGGTCTTTGAGAGTTCTCTTGTTTTTTTTTTGTGTTGGGTATCTCATCAGGTGGTGGTCATCAACCAGTAGAGTGGTGGGTGACTGCTGCCACACTTAAAATATTTGTAACAAATAACATAAACACTTGCAAGTAATAAAGTGTCCCTTATCTGTGATCCAAGTAGGTAATTTCTGAAGACCATCCACAGGTCTTCTGCCTTGGCCTATCAAATTCGCAAGTTTAATCCTGCCCTAGGATTTCTGTGCTCCTTCTCTAACTAGTTACCTAGCTAAGTAAGGGTTGCAGGGCCTGAAACCTGATTTTACTTACTGTTCGAATGTTAACTGGTGCAAACTGTCGCTCTCACTCTCTCTCCTCCTATTACACTGCAGCTTCTATTGCAATCAAATCAGCTAGGAATCCACTCCAAAAGGGCATTTTTTTGAACTTCTGGATGTCTGTTCTGCCTGCCACAGGAGCACCAGCCTATTTGATCTGCTCATGAACTGCAAAGCAACACTCCCATGTGGACAGAAACCACAACTCTAACCTATGAGTGTTGGCCGTCACTGTTTTTCCTCTTCCTCAGAGAGGCAAAAACACAGGCACTGGCTATCTATGGCTCCAGCTAAGGCCATGCTTCTCAGATGCTGACCTTCCTTCTTCTCCATCTTATTGGCTGGAAGAGCCCCTGAAAGGAAATCTATCCTTAGAGCAAGCCTGAACTCATCCAACCTTTTGTATCTTTATCACCTTCTGTGCTCCAGAGTGAAACAGTGAAACACCTTCCTCCTATTCAAAAATCGGATGAGAAGTGCTCATGACTACCAGACGCAAAGAAAACATGGATAGACTGTTATGATGTATAACCTAATAGAAGCTGTTTTTACACTGCGCAAATTATGTAGACTAAGTCCATATGAGCCCAGACTTTAAGTTCTACTTCTGTTTATAGAGTGCTCAACGTGATGTGTTATTGGCAGAACATTTGCATGATAACCTTGCATGGAAGTCAAGGAGCCCAGCTGGCATGCTCCTGCAAAGCTGAGCTCCTGATTGGTTCTGGCAATATAGACAGTAGCCTTGAACCTCCACCCAGTTACATTTGGGGGACAAAGAACTTGTGACTGCATGGGGGCTGCCATGTTTGTTTGTCCTAAACAGCACCAGCTACTTTATTGGTTCCCAGAGGGGCTTTACAATTCAGTTCCAGATTTACCTTCTTGTCTGGGACCAGAAGAGTGTCTGGTAATGCTGGCAAATGTGTCATCTAGGAACTGGAGACCACACTTCATGTGGCTTGCCTGCCATGAAACAAACAACAGCCCCACCTCTGCCACACAGTATGGACTGCACCGCAGGTATGTCATCCACCGCCTCACCAGGCGGTGCAGCTGGAGGGTTGACAACCACCACCTGGGCACCATCAGTGCTGCCATGTCCAGTGCATGGTAGGGGTGATTCCCCCTGGTCAGCATCACCACTGTCCAGGATAGCGGTCATGTCGTTATCGGACCCGGATCCCTCCTCCATCAGCGTCTCAGCATACTGGACACCATGGCTGGCATCCCACTGAAACACTGCCTGGGCCTCATCCTCACCCATGCCACAGGCATCCAGTCGGACAGTGGGGATGGGCCGGCAGTGGTCCAGACCCCGGACTCCAGTGGAGGTGGATGGATACTCCTCCAGGTCCACGACAGCCCTCAAGGTGGGCACTGCCACCCCTGCAGCTGCACGCAGGCACTCAGGATCTATAAGGGAACACATACACGTTAGTGCCACCACCACGCACCACTGCCCCCTTGCACCCCTCCCCCATCCCCATGCACCACTGTACCTACCATGCAGTGACGGGCTTCCCCCTGTCTGGAATCCACCATCAGGAACACCCTCAATGGTGCTGCGCCACATGGTCACCGCCACCAGCTCCTCCTGCCGTGTCAGCTGTGGCACCTCAGGCTGTCCACCGCCCATGGCGGCACATGCGGCATGGATGGCAGCCACCTTCTCCTTTATCCACCTCCGGTCCATGGCCACCTTTTTCTTGCACTCCTGTGCTGACCTCTGATGGCTGCCATGCAGGTTCACAGCCCTGGCCACTCCCTCCCATGCCTCTGCTCGGTCCTGCGGGGTGGCTGTGGAGCCACTCAGAAGGGACTCCTGATCCAGGTATGCATCATAAAGGGCATTGCACTCTGCCCTTGTGAAATTGGGCCTGCGCCTCCATGCAGGCCCCTGCTTCTCAACCTCCTCATGCTCCGACATGCTCATTCCTGTGGGTGAGGACATGTAGTTAGTGCTGGTTGCCACACACGAGGTGCCCCCCCAAATCCTCTGTCTCGAGATGCCCACTGCCTGGCGTCTTACCTGTGAAGGATGCAATACCAGTCTGGTGCCTGTGCAGTCCCATGGTGCCTTTATAGCACATCACATGCAAATGAGGGAATGCGCAATTGTAATGAGATGCAAATGCCTCCAATGCGCCGTGGATATGCTGATCAGCTCATCTGCATATGCCTGCTGAATATCGCGGAATTGCACATGGAGCAATGGAGATGTGCATGCTCAAGCCATGGCGCAACTGTATGATGTGCGCAGTCCACCTGGCAAAGCGCATGCATGCGCTGATATCACATACATCGATAGTGCTTCCTACACACAGTGCACCATATGTGGTAGGGCGCTCTGCCACTATTGGGCATGTGGTGCATGTGCGCTGTACGCCCTATGGTGCCGTGCACCATTGGCACATGGCTCATGGGGCACACTGGACCCTATAGCACACCATGCCTTCTGTGCCCTGTCGCGCTGTCACATAAGGTGTGCATGCTGACCTTTGACCCGACATGTGTCCCTTGACCCCCGGGTGCCTGTGGCATATGCCAGCGCTACCCCAGCTGAATCACGCAGCAACAAAACATGCATGATTGGGGATGGCAGTGCACTGCCAGGCGTGTCACACACCCATCACATGTGCAGCTCGTGCACTACCCGCCGCCATTTTGGCTCAGCAGTGCAGGTTGCAGCATGCCTCACAGGAGCACAGCAAGGGCGCCCAATTGGAGCCAGGTTGAGCTTGTCAACCTGGTGGCACTAGTGGAGCCTCATGTTGGCATCCTATGTGGGCAGGTGACACTGGACTGGCCACACACCAAGGTGTGGCAGGGGGTGGGCAAGGGTTTAGAGGAGGCCACTGGGTCCTGGCATAGTGGGGAGCAGTGCTACCACAGGTATGGGGACCTGTGGTGGAGGGATCCGGACCTGCTGAGGACACTGCAGGCACGTGTCCGGAGGGGCGCTGTGCCATGGCCAGGTGAGTGCACATTTCCACGTCTGTGCCTTGTTGGTGTTCTGTGGGGTGCCAGCAGGTGTCACACCATGCTGCCAGGGGGGGCTGTGGTTAGGCATGACGCCGGCTGTGGCAGCGCACCATAGGTGTGCTGTGCCACGGCACTTCCACTGTGCAGGGACATGGGGTATACTGTGCTGGAGGGGGGTGGGGAACGTGGGTTCCTGCCCTGTGCTGATGTCTGCCTATCTTTGTCTCCCTACTAGGTCCTGAGGATAGGTGCAGAGCCAGGATGGCGGGAGCCACTACCGGACAGCAGCAGGCCAATGGTGACGCACAGGCAAGGGATGCTGCATCCAGGTCCCAGCCAAGCGGGAGGTGCTGGCGGACAAGCGCCAGTCATGCCACAGCATGCAGGTAGGCACTCTGTCGGTGTACATTATTGTGTGGGGGATGGGGTGGGCCACAGCCTCCCCTGTGCACATAGCTATTACAGACGTACATCGTTGGCATGGTCCATTGCACCATGCCATGCCTTTGGCACGTGTGTGTGGCTGCTGAGGGTGGGCTGTGGGTGCATCCAGGTCCCAGCCAGGCCACTGCCATCCCCCTGCAATGCCCATTTGCCTGGCGGCCATGGATGTGGCATGCTGCACATGGCTGGTAGTGGTGTGCAGTGCTGTGCATGGCTATGGATGGTTGGGATGGCGGCTCGTGTGGGCATGCACGCTGCAGATGGCTGTGTGCCTACTACAGGGCATATGTCACCGCTGTCCACTGCACATGGTGGATGGGCTACAGTCATATGGGCGTGCACTCATCCATGTCCCCTCCTTTGTCCTAGGTGTCCATCAAGCAGATGTCCACACCAGACTGCTGGAGAGGATCCTGAGAGTCACCACGGCCACCCTTGCAGTGGCCTACATCATAAGGCAGGCCCTGTGCAGGCCGTAGAGGTAAAGATGGACAAGGTGCCAGTAGGGCATGAACATCACATGGGGCCCATTGGCCTGCGTCACCCTCCCTTCCCCTGACCCCCTCCCCTTACTCCATTGTACCCTACCTAGCCATGTCCCCTGTCCCTCCGCCCCCTTCCCCAGCCTACCATCTTGATTGTGGCCTCCCGTTCCCTGCCCCCTATCCCTGTTCCTCTGTATATAGTTTCTGTTGTTTGTTACTTTTAATACACTTCTATTTTGTTAGCCATCCGTGTCCATGTCTGCTTTGCAGCTGGTGTATGCAGCCATGCTGCAGTGGTGTGCATGGTGGCCATTTGGTACATCTGGGGTCAACTGGGGTTGGTTTCTGGTGGTCTGTGCCCAATGGCTGGTGTGTGTGCCCTGGAGCATATGTGTGCTGCCTGCTAGGGCTGTGTGGCCTGTGTGTTGTGTGCCGTCAGCATGTGTGTTGTCTACTATGGTCCCGGTGGCATGTCCCTTGCCGTCCTGTGGGTGTTGCCCGTGGCTGCCTGCCAGTGGTCATTGGTGTCATGCCACCTCCATGCACTGCTGTGGTTCGTGTGATTGAGGCCTGTGGCTGTGAGCCTGCCTTGCTTCCCTCCTGACATCCCCTGCACCCTGGTGGCAGTGTGTCCTGCTCTTGTGGCATGCTCCACACTGTGCCGGTTGCCCTGTGCCATGGCCCATGCACCTCTGTTACTTGCCCGGCTCATGTTGTGCTCTTGCACTTCCTGCCTTGCTCCGTTGCACAGCCCAGGTTGCGTGATGGTGCCTGCTGACTTGCTCCCTGGTGCAGCCCTTGTTGCGCCATGGCGCATCCCTGCGATATTCAACCATCTTGCGCTGTCACCTGCTGTTGTGCTCAGCCTTTGAATATCACATTGGGTGAGCACTGGCACAGTGTGCTTGCACTGCGTACCTGTTGTGCCTGCTTCTGGCGCATTTCTGAATATCCCATCCCCAGAATATAAGGCATATTAAAGCTGACTGTCTGTCTGGAAACCCCATGCAACATAGCTATGAATGTTGAATGTTGAATCTCAAGCTCTAATCAGAAGGCATAACTTAGATTCAGAAAACTGATTAACATTGGTTACAAATCAACAGGGTTTCGATTAGCAATCCAAGCAGTTCAGCTGATGAGTTTTAGACTTACAGATATCAGCCAGCCCTTTAAGATGTCACCTGACATCCTCACCATCATTGTCACCATCTCCATCCCTTACCACCCTTACCATAATCACAGAAACAATACAAATCTCTATGTTTTGGAGTACAGTATTCTAAAATGGCTTCATGCTGCATGACAACCTTAGTTCCCCCAAAAGTCTTATTTTAGCACAGTTTAAATAATTTTAACCCCAATTTTGATTAGCTGTTCTTGGCTCTACGACACCAGTTCAACAACGTTGTTGTCGAATGACATTACAGCGGCAGCACCTCCCCGCTTTAACTAATCAACTCCAAGTCAGAGTTGATTTGGGAGGGGTGACCCCCAGAATGAAAAGAAGTCTTTGCGGTGACACAGTACAGCAAATCTGGCAATGTTGTCGCTGTACTGTCATTCGCAGTGTGGGTGTGTTGATGGGCGATTGGTATACGGCTGTTCTTATAACCAGATTTAATTTTGACTTGCAGTAAACTGGTTTTGTATTGCAAATTCTGATGTGAACTCACACACTATAGGCAAGACCACTGGTTTTCAATTTGTACCAGAAAACCCAGTAAAATTCCAGAATTTGAGCTGCCTGAACACTGGTAAAAACAAAGATTTCATGGACTTTGGCATTTTATACCAGATCACTAAATTTAACAAACTTGCATTTTTCTTACAATTGCTTCCTCTGCTATGTTCAGTTTGCTTTATTTAATGCTCTGTATACTAAGCCTTCTTTTATTCTTATTATTTATACACATACTAAAAGAATGGCAGCAGAATCCCAGTAAAATCCAGAAATTAGAGTAACAATCACCGGTGCAGTTTCCAGAATCTGAAGTCTTGAAAGTGGAATTTCATCGTTTTAATCACTGTAAATCAGATGCCTTGACTGTAGGTTATGCCTTGCATCAAGATCAATAAGGGTATGTTTGGCAAATTACAGTTGAGTTTTTTGAGGAATTTTTTTTTTTTATTATTCTTTGATAGTACAGTTTAATCGTACTAGTAAAAATATATATGCTTCTGTCATTTTAGTACATTTGATCACACTGCAGACAATATCTCAACTAAATACCTTATTTCATTATCTAAAAATGTTGACTATTAATCCCCAAGCTTTTTTCTAGAACTGTTATCATTTGTAAAGAAAAATAGTCTAATATCAAGACAAATTGTCTTGTTTTACCTCATTAAGAATAACAAGCTTATTTTATGGTATATTTTCTTATTTCAATATTTTCTAACTGATTAAACATCTGTTTTCATTGCTTGCTAGATATTTTCTGCAATGTGATTAAATGTACTAAAATGACAGAAGTGTATACCCTTTTATTACCATGATTAAACTGTACTACCAAAGGATAAAACAAAAAAATTCCTCTGTGATATCTTGGAGCTTGAGCTAACCTACTACAGGTATGATGGTTATAGATTTCTTAACTTTAAAAAAAAAAAAAAATTCAACTGCAATTTGCCAAATATGCCCTTATGTGTCTCGGAAGGCGAAACCTACAGTCGGTGAGTTTGCATCAGATTTGCAATGCAAAATCAATCTACTGCAGTCTGCAAGCCAGAGTGACCTACTGTAGGTGCTGGCGGCTTTTCATAATTGTTCCTAATGCACTCTGACCATGAGAAAGAGGATTTCCTGCACAGAAGCCTTCCCAGGGTTGAAATGCTGACTGATTGCTTGTCTGTCACTGGATAAACTAACAAAATGGTTGGAAGAGTGGCAACTGGGGTTTAATGCAAAGAAGTGCAAGATCATGCACATAGGGAAGAGAAACCCTGAAGCCACTTACAGGCTGGGAGGGGAGTTGCTGGCAGTCACAAGGGAAAAAAGAGACTTCGGCGTCATCATCACCGATGACCTGAAATCATCCAAGCAGACCACTAAAGCAGTAGGTAAGGCTAGGGGGATGTTAGGGTGTATTAGTAGGGGTATCACAAGTCAGAAGAGGGAGGTAATAATCCCTCTTTACAAGACACTGGTTAGGCCCCATCTGGAGTACTGTGTGCAGTACTGGAGGCCACACCTTCACAAGGGCATTAACCAAATTGAGACAGTCCAGAGAAGGACAACCAAAATGGTGCAGGGACTGTATCAGAAAACATATGAGGAGAGATTAACGGAGCTCAATATGTTTACCCTAGAGCAAAGGAGGGAGAGAGGTGATATGATCGGAACATTTAAACACCTTAAGGGCATTAACAAGGTGAAAGAGTCTAACATGTTTCAATATAAGAAAAAGAGCAGGACAAGAGGACACATCATGAGATTAGAGGGAGGTCGATTAAGGGGTAATGTGAGGAGGTTCTTTTTCACAGAAAGGGTGGTGGATGCATGGAATGGCCTACCTCAGGAAGAGGTGGATATGAATACAGTGCAGAGCTTCAAACATGCATGGGATAGGCATAAGGGAGCAATACTGATGAGTATGAATAGATAGGCCATTGACAGAGCAAAGGCCAATGCCACATTTATAAGGTAGAAAAAGAAATGGGCAGACTGGATGGGCATTGGGGTCCTTGTCTGCCATCAGCTTCTATGCTTCTATGTTTCTAAAGCCCTCCTCTTTCAGAGGCTTCCACAAACACCAAATCTATCAAAAGAAAAAAATGCTAATCTTGCAAGTGTGCAAAAATGACATAAAAACTCATAGGGAATTAACACTGGAGTATATTTTCATCACTTTAAAGTTGGTAGAAAGTTTTTAAGAAGGATTAATGTTCAGCTGCTTCACATGGCCACATGGGTGGTTGATTACAACACCACTGCTACTCCCTACCTCTCCGCTAGTTCAAGGGCCAAGAGGATTTGTGCTTAGTATAGCACCCGCCATTTCCTGTTGAGCAGATGAAGGGTAATGTTGTTGTATGGTATTGATATCGGAGGGGGGAGTGGCATTTGTAATGCAATGTCACTAATAATTTCTTTCTAAACAGCATACCCAGTATCTCGAGAAGCTTAACTATCTTACTATGTTATCTAAAAATGTTGATTATTTAATTAATCCCCGAGATTTGATCTAGAATTCCTTTCTGGATTCTTAAGAAAAATAATCCAATATCAAGAAAAATAATCTTGTTTTACCTTGTTAAGAATAACAAGCTCATTTCATAGTATAGATTTCTTATTTCAGTATTTTTATCTAACTGATTAAAAATCTGTTTTCATTGCTTCCTGGCACCAACCGTTTCAGAATTCAGACTAAAATACTTGTTTTTACAGTTTTAGTTCTTCCTCAAACAAGTTTTATGATTGTATGATTGACAAGCTTTTTCCACTTTTCCAAAGTTTTTTTTTAATTTTATTTTTGGTGCTGTTTCTTCTACTGAGTCTTTCCATTACTCATGTTTAGGCTGACCAAGCTTATGCTTCACAATGCATTATGTACCTAATTGGGTTATTACCATTATCAGCCTCCCCCTGCTTATCCCCAGCATCATTAGGCTTGTTCAGCTGAGGGCAACCCCCATCTGGCCACTTTTATGTTCACCCTTGCACTTGCACAAAGCAAACATCTTTATATGATAGTGGGTTTTGAGAGGTGTGTCACTGTCTGTCCAATGTAGGGCAGTCTGCAGGGGGCTCATCAATGTCAGACCAAATCATTAGGCAGGCTGATCATGGCACTGTTGTGGTCTTGCTAGGCAGAAACATTGTGTAGTTCAAAGAAAAGAGCCGGCCTAATCATAGCGTGGCTCTTTCCTTTGATCTGCATAACACCGTCCAGCAAGGAGAGCCAATCCATCATGATCAGCCTGACGCATCCTCCCCCACCAATGTAACCTGATATAAAGAAAATTATCCCTCAATCCCCCACACTCAGTCCTTCATAATTTTCCAATACAGCAGTGCCCAATTCCCGGTGCTGGCTACTAACCCCCATCCTGCCCATTTTCACTGTGCAACCCCAGGAAGCCCACCCCCAGTGTCACCAAACATAAGAAAACCACCCTTCAGTCCCTCCTACACTCCCTTGTTAATTTTCCAACATCAAGGTACCCAGTCTCCAGCACTGGTTACTGCCCCCAACCCCACCCATTTTCATTGTGCGACACCAGGGGGCCCACTCTTGCTGCTGCTAAACATTACACTGACACTGGTGTCAGTATTTGAAATGATGAACACTGTCCCTCGTAGTCTTTTTTTAAATATTTTTAATTTTTATTCTCTCTGTAAAAAAAGAAAACCATCTATTGATATCTGTTGCTACTGCTATTACCCTCCTGACCCTCCCAGTCAGCACCCATTAATGTTCCAATATGGGGGTGCCCAGAACTTGGTGCTGGCTACTATGGACCACTACACCTGTTTCCATTGTGCAGCACTGGGGAGCCAACCCCTGATGTCACCAAAGGTAACAGCAACAATAGGGTGCCCAAGGCCCCAATCCCTAGTGTCAGTACTTAGAATAAAGAAGACCATCCCTTATATTTTTTCTTTTTTTATACACCCTGTAAAAAGGAAAACTGTTCATCGATGTCTATTACCACCACTGCTACCCTCTCCTACCTGTCCCTACCACTCAGCACCCCCTACACCACCCACCCCTTACTTACCTACCAAGGGCCCAAAGTCATAATCCACACTGGACCAGAGACACATTTTAACTCTTCAATGCAAGACCAGAAACTGAGGAAATCAGGTATGCAGTTCAATGTATATCAATGGGTTTTGAACTTGTCCTCATAACTTGTTAATTGTTGAGTATTTTGCCCCAAATTTTCAGCATGGCTTTTTTGTAACCCCCATCTCATGAACAATGGCAGTGAAATTATGCAAATCTGTCTTGAAAGATGATTTCATGGTCTCTGCTCAGAATCACATTTTGGGCAAGATTTGAAAATGTTCTCCACATTTGCTCAGGAGGGTATCCACTGCCGACAGTGACACTTTCACAGTTGCTGTCAGTACAGTGACTACAGCACCAGGTTGCTATACAGATGGCGCTGAACCCAGGCACTGTATTCAGGGGATTTGCACCACCTCCCATAATCAGCTCTGACTCGGAGTTGATTATAAAAAGTGGGGAGGGGTTTGTGGGGCACATATCCCTGCATGGGGGTTTGGGGGCAAAGCCCCCCCAAAGAAAATATGTCTCCAACTTGGAAACCATCTACCAACCACAAATTAGATCAACATGATGGTTCTGCTGTCCAGTCAGTTGTCAAAATTGTTGTCGACAACCGGTCATAGATCTGTTCATGAGGCGAGGTCATAAGAAGATTATATTGAAAGTTTTGGGTAAAATAATAAAAAACAACAAAGTTATGACTGTATGTTGACATTTTTCAATGCACATTCATAACTTTGGTAATTTTCTACATTTTGATCCCAAACTTGCAACACCTCCATTTTTCATACTACCTCATGAATGTGACAGTTATCATTTTTCAAATCCTGGCCAAAATGTATTTTTGCACACTTGTGATGTGAAATCATCTTTCAGGCACTATGTGAAAATTTTCTGTGCCCTTGTTCATGAATTGGGATCATAAGAAGGCTATGTTGAATACATAGGATAAAGGCTGGCCCGGTGGTGTTGAGGGTTGAGATGTTGGATGCCACACCTCGCGCCATGCTGGCGACCTGTGTTCAGAAACAAGCATGGGCCATCGGGGTTGGCAGGGGAGGGAGAGGATTGAGCATCTGAAGGACTGCTCTCCTCTCCCGGGGAGGGAGGACTGGCATTCCCACTGAACAACTACCCCAGGTGGAGGCCAATGGGTAGTGTGGGTCAGAGGGGTTAGACATAGGGAGGGAGCTGAGGGACTTCTGTGGACATGTGTGTATCTCTATGTGTGCATGTCCTGCATGTGCGCTCCAGCAATGGGGAAGAAAGAAAATGTGGAAATACCCCACTGGCTGCAGGATGACAACTGACCCTCCACAGGCTCTGCACCTGGTGACTGGGCAGAGGTAAGCCTCAGTGATACTGGGGTGATGGGGGCTGGGGAGGTCAGTCAAAGGGGCAGCCAGGGGCAGAAGGAGTTTAAAGGACTTGTAAAAAAAAGAACATTCAGGATAGAAATATTAAAAAAACAACAAAGTTATGAGTGTCCATTGAAATTTTTCAACACATGCTCATACTTCATACTTTTGGTAGTTTTCAAAATGTTGACCACAAGTTTTCAATATAGCCATTTTTCACACCACCTCACGAACATGATAGTTGTCATTTTTTAAATCCTGACCAAAATGTATTTTCACTTCTGTGGTGTGAAATGACATTTCCGTAACTATTTTGTAAATGACACCTGTCATGTTCAGCAGGAGTAGTCATAAAAGACTATGTTGAAAATTTGTGGTCATAATGTGAAAAAACAACTAAGTTTTGAAGAAACAATGAAATGTTCCAACGTTTACTCAAACTTTTATTTTTGCAGATTTGGCCCTTAATGTTCAACATACCCCTTTTGTTACCCCACCTCCTGAACATGACAGTATAATTTTTCAAATCCTCTCCAAAACTTGTTTTCACAGTCACACTCAAAATCAGTTTTCAGATGTCATTTAAAAACATTGCATCTGTCTTGATCATAATGTCATGTCATAAAAGGACTGTTGTTAATTTGGGGTCAAAATGTGGGAGCCCACTGAAAATTACATATTGCCTCTCAGATGGCATATCCTGGGTAAGTATATTCTAAAAATGTATACAAGCAAGACACCACTGAAAATGAGACATTGCATTTCTTCTGGTCTATCTTGGGTAAACATATAGCAAAAATGTGTATAAGCAATACCCGGTACAACAGCAATTGTAACATTTGGCATTGACAAATGCTTGTTTTCACTTGCTGTTTATCTCCTTCCTTTTGCCTGCTACAATCTGGAAAGTCCTACCCAGCCCAATTAGTTGCCAACCATCTCTATGAGGTACCCTGTTCCCCCATTACTTGCCACTCATGGCGCAGTCAAGTAGGACTTGTCCTTGTCCTTGCCTTCAAAGCAGGATCTAGTTTGGTGCCCATGCCTAGGTGCCAGGCCTTCAGAAGGTCAATCTGTTATGCCACTCTGGCAGGGATGTTCCCTCAATTTTTTTTTTTGCCCCTGGGATGTCAATGTGTAGTGACACAGAGTGTCTGTTGACATCCAGTTCCCTTTGGGTCTCCCATTTGCCATGATACCTAGCCTCTACTAGATGTCAGGTACATTGTGGGAGGTACAAACCTCATCTCACCATGGGAAAGGAAAGCAGTCTTCCAGACATCTGATCTTCTTCCTTCTGCCTGACCCGAGGTGATCTGAGTTTAGTTCTGAACCAAATTCACCAGTGTGGCATGCTGTTGCACTAATGCCATGCCACAGGACCAGCTCCCAACTGGCAATTTTCACTTATGGGCATAACTTACAAGCATTTATTTTATTTTTACTTTACTGTCATAGGTGCACATTGTAAGACCATTCATGTTCTGTAGACTGCAATACTGCATGCCCTGAGTGGTTATGCACTTGGCTGCTTCTTGTGCCTTAAGCCAGCCATGCATCATAACTGAGCAAATATTCCCATCCAAGTAGAGTTTCTTCCAACATTTCAGCATATGATTCCTTTCTCCTCAACTATAAAAATTAACTGAAGAAACATTATTTGTCATATATATGCTTTATTTGCTTTCAAGCAGATTTTCTAAAATTATCAACTTGACAGTGTGCACTGAACATGTAAAATTGCGTTCACCAGACACTTGCAATTAACAATAACAAATATGGCACAATGGACCATATGTACAAATGTGTGGATTGCATATGCGGAGGTGTGGAGGGAACCCTAAGACAGAAAACCATACAGCAGGGTCCAGCAGACCCCTGGTGGCATTTGCAGAAAGTACGCAAGCAACTTGTATACTGATCCCCCTCACATCTTGGTACATGCACATGGTGGTCCACGAGTGTTGAGTTGCCCACACTCCACACCATGCACAAAGGTGTGGACTGAAAAGCACAGGGGGTGCAGGTTAAGGCAGCAGGGGCCCTGTTGTAACTGTAGTGCATATCTCCACCAAAGACTCCTGCCAACTCTGCACAGCAGGACAGGCAGACATGAGCCAGAGGCACCACCATGTACAGTATACTGAATCACCTATGTACATCACTGGATTGGAGCCATGAGACCCTAACATGTGGAATGCCAGCACACTATGATATTTGACATGTAAGCCTTGTACCATACCAGGGTAGTTATTACAATATCTACTACTGCCATATATGAATTTGCCAGCAGATAAAGACAGTTTGGCCCATCCAGTCAGCCAGTTTTGTCCCTGTGTACACTGCCACCACGGACCCTACCTGATCTCCAGCTATATCCTCCCTGCTTTCCTGCCAAGCTTCCTTTGTGCCAGTCTCATGCATGCTTGAAGCCTACCACTGTTTTCACCTCCACCACCTCTGCTGGAAGACTGTTCTAGGTGTCCACCATTCTCTCAGTGACAACGTCCTTCCTAAATCCCTCGTTCCAGCTTCTTTTCATGCCACCTTGCTCTGTTACACCTTCTCTTCTGAAACATATTCCCCTCCTGTACCTTATTCACCCCCATAAGGTATTTATAAGTCTCCATCATGTTGCCCCTCTCCTTCTTCACCTCCAGGGTTTACATATTGAGATCCCTTAGCCTCTCCTTATAGGGATTGTAATGCAGTCCTTCCACCATTTTAGTTGTCCTCCTCTGGACAGCCTTTACCCTGTCTATATCCTTCTTGAGATATGGTCTTCAGAACTGGAAACAGTGCTCCAGGTAGTTTCTCACCAATGATTGATATAGTGGTAACACCAGCTCCCTCCATATACAGTTGATACCCCCTCCCTATGCAATACAGGATTCCACTGGCTCTTCCTGCTGCCTTGTCACATTGCCTCACCATCTTGAGGTCATCTCATATGATAACCCCAAGGTCCTTTTCCTGGTTAATGACCATCAATACTTCTTACACCATTTTATGTACAACCTCTGGGTTTCTGTGCCCTAGGTGCATGCCTTTGCACTTTTTTGCATTGAAACCCAGCTGTCATACCATTAACCACTCCTTGAGTTTTTCTCAGGTCTCTACTCATTGTCTCCACCACTTCCAGAGTGTCTACCCTATTTTGGAGCCATGCACAAAGAGGCATCTCTTCCCTTTCAACTCTTCTGCAGCATCAATTATAAACACATTATACAAGATTGGTCCCAGTACTGAGCCATGAGGTACCCCAGTGGTCACCCTCCCCTCCCAAGAGTCAGTGCCATTAACCACCTCCCTCTGTCACCTATCCATAAACCAGTCTCACACACAGTTTGCCACCTTGGATCCCACCCCTAAACTGCCCAGTTACGAGCCTCCTATATGTACAGTGTTGAAGGCCTTGCTGAAGTCTAAGTAGGCCACATCCAGCACCCCACATGTATCTATTTCCATGGTCATCCAGTCAAAGAAATTAACCAGGTTTGTTTGATATGACCCCCCCCTCCAAAGTCCATGCTGCCTTAGGTCTTGTAACCCACTGGATTCAGGATACTTCACTAGCCTTTATTTTAAGAGTTCCTCCATTAACTTCCACACCACTAACCTCAGACTGACTGGCCTCTAGTTGCCAGCCTCCTCCCTGCTGCCACTTTATGAAGGGCAGCTGCATCTACCCTCCTCCAGTCCTCCAGAACCAACCCTGTTTCCAGTGAGTTCTTAAATAGATCTGTCAGAGGTTAAGTCAGTTCTCCTTGAGCTCCTTGAGCGCCCTTGGGTGTACCCCATCTGGTCCCATAGCCTTATCCACTTTCAGATTCACAAGTCTTCTCAGAACTCATTCCTCTGTGAATTGACTAGTGTTTACCCACTTCAAGAGTTCCTGCTGCTTTTATGTGGTCCATCCCTGTCTCTCTCTCTCCACTGTGAAAACTGAACAGAAGTATCTATTCAGGATATCTTTTTTTTCCTCATCCTCCTCTGCACTGCCTTCCCTATCATTCTTAACCTCACAATCCCTCCTCTTATCTTCCTATTTTCATTTATGTACCTGAAAAAGGTCTTATTAGGGGGAAGCTGTGGAGCCCGAGCAAGATGGCAGCTCATTGATAGAGCTTAGCAGTCAGGTAACATAATTTTATGGTCAGTCGCTGAATTTACACAATTTATTGGAACCAAACTCACTTTGTATTGCATCGGAACCCCTCTAGTACAGAATGGGGAATCCACTTAAAGATCAGCAACAGGGACCAGGAGAAAAATCAAAAAACACTCCCGCAACTCCAGCCACAAGGTCAACACAGGCTTGTACAGAGGAAATACCTGAGGAGTCAGGAGAGGAGATGTTACAGACCATAGGAGTGATGATCTTCCAGCTCATTAAGTTGGTAACCAATTTATCCAACAAGTTCCACGGGCTTACCAACCATGTGGCAACTTTAGAGACTACCCAGTAAAATGTTCAGACTGTGTCTGTGGAAGCTTTGAAAGATGCAGACACCACAGTGGGGGTGGTCTCCACAGTTATTAAGGAGAGCATCCACTGGAAGTCACGTATAGGGACATTGGAGAATCAAATTCGGTCCCCTAACATTCACATTCTAGGGATGCCCAAAGGTTGTGAGGAGGATGACTTCCTATTCTTCCTGGAGGAGTGGTTCATGCAGCAACTGGGGGAACAAGCTGCACCCAAGGCTCAACTTTTTAGAAGGCCTACAGGGTAATTCAGCATGAATATTCGGACAACCCAGAGGTTCCTTGAATAACTGTGGTAGTATCGGATGGCGCCAGCACTCGAGATTATCTACTGGCCCTAGCACATCGGAGGGAGACTTTCCTGCAGAATGGTCAGTGCATCAAGCTTTTCCTGGACATCAGTTTTCCAACATGGCAGAAGAGGAAAAGATTTGATGGGGTACAGGCCATGCTGTGAGAGACCTAAATTCTGCATGGTATGGTCTTTCTGGCCCGACTTCGAATAGCACATCAAGGGAAGATTTACTTATTCAACAGTCCCAGTGAGGTGAGGAAGTGGAGCCAAAAATATGCAGCCTACAGATTTTGTGCCACAGTCTCTGAGGATCAATCATCTAATGAGGAGGAAACCTGACTTCCATTTGAACTGTTTTCCTACTTTTCTCAGGGTGGGTGTTTCAATGTACCCAGGTAAGACTGACTTTCGGAGTTTTTTCAACTGGATTAAGATGACATCATTGGGACCTGGAACACTGTTTACTCACCACAGAAGTTGTTTGGGATTTTACCCTTAGGGTTTACAGAAAATGTGGTCAGTTTTGGCACCTAACATGTTTAAAATTCTGGCAGTTCAATGTAAAGCCAGCAAAGATTTATACATATTTAAGTTTATGTTATCCTTTTAAGGTTTGGACTTATTCCAGAAGTGTTTTATTAGCTCAAATTATATTGCTACAATTGCTGGATATATTGTCAATTTGTACTAGTGAGATCCAACTTGATGCTTTTTTTCCAGCCGCCAATAGTCTATTGGTTTGGTTAATTAATTACTAGCTGTGAGTTTCTATCAACCAATTGCATTGCACACTTTGTGCATAAAAATGGTAAAGCGTGGTACTTTTTGGCCCCCTCTTTGAGGGTAAGGACACTTTGCACTATAATACTGAAACTCGACGGAATTAAACGATGCTGCTCTTGGGTTCATCTCACAGTTAACTGATATAAATTCTTGGTTATTAATTTGATATCCACCCCCAGGGATGTAGCGAATAGCAATAAACAGACCTGTTGTGTATATTAAGAGAAGTGGCACCCTCATAGAGTGTAGTTATTATTATGCAATGTCTTTGCTTGTAATATCAAACTGTATGTTTGTTTTTAAAATAACAAACATAAAGTTAAAAAAAGGCCTTATTCCCCTTTGTTGCCCCTTTGGCTGTCCTTTTCTCAGTTTGTGCCTTTGTGGCTCTCACCACCTTCTTTGCTTCCCTTTACTTTTCCTGGTAACCCTCCCTATCCTCTTCCCTCTGGATCTCTTTGTACCTCCTGAATGCTACCTGTTTTTACCTTTCCAACCACTTCCCTCAAGAACCATAGTGGCCTTTTCTTCTTCCTATTTTTTCTCACTCCTTTTGTGCAGAGTTTTCTTTCCTTCACTATGCCTTCCCTTATTTTTGGTCCACTGTTCCTCCATCCCACACAGGCCACTATGTCATCTCTGAGGCATTCCCCCCATCTTTTTAAACTCTTCCTTCCTGAAGATCAGTACCCTCGCTCTTGTTTGGCTGACTTTTGCTGCCAACCTTGTGTTAAACCACACTGTACAGTGATCAATGATCCTGAGGTGGCATCCCACCTTGACATCTGCAATATTGTCACTGTTAGTGAGCACCAGTCCAGTATTGCCCCAGCACAAGTGGGATCCCTGATTAGTTGCCCGAGAAACACCCCCTGCAGGAAGTTTTGGATGTCCCTGCTTCTGGCTGAGGCTGTAGCTGGTAGGCTCCAATATATATCCAGCAGATTGATGTCTCTCTCTCAAGCAACACACTCTTCCCTTTTCTGCCATCATGCTGATAGCTTCCCACAGTGCCTTATTTAATTCTTCTACCTGTGTTGGAGGTCTGTGTATCACTCTAGTGCAAATATTGGCTCCAACTGCTGTTGATATCCTATACCTGGATTTCAGCATGGCTTTTTACTCTGTGCCTCGCTATTCAATAAGGCGGGAGATCTGGGAATAGGTGAATTCCCTAACCAGTTGCCACTGGCTACTAGGCAGTAGGGATGGAAGAGCCACAGAAGTTTCTGAGTTTCCGAAAATGTATGATGAGCTATGAAAAGTTCTAATAGTTATCCAGACCTTAGCAGGACTTTCAGAGCCTTTTCATTTGACGTACAAAAAATTGTTTTAACTATCATTTTCCACCCATGAGCAGTTGGCAGTAATGGGAAATGAATCTAAAAATAACTTGCAGTGGTAATACAATAAATATAATAAGTGTCCTATACTAACGATAGCTAGCATCCCTTGTCTAACACCACCATGAGCATTAGCACTTAATACAGATCAGATTCATTGGGTCCTTACTAGACCTCCAGCATTCTTTCTTGATAAGCACCTGTTGGCTAGTATATTAAGCTTCCAGATCTATGTTTTAAAAACCATCAGAACCATATCAGATCCTGAAAAAAAGTTCTGATAAGGTTCTTTCACAGCAAATGGCACAGGTTGTGTGAGGTTCTGGATTTATCTGAACCAGTGTTTCCATCCCTACTAGGGAGGTCCCAGAGGGTGGTCCTAAGTGGAAAATTCTTGGAAGTCAGCATGGTTATGAAAGGGATCTCTCCAGGGTCAGTCCCAGGCTCCACACTATTCAATATGTACATCAATGATATAGGGAAGGGGTAAAGGGGACAGCATACCTCTTTGCTGAATATACAAAGCTTTGTAGAAAGGTAGATATTAGAAAAGGGATTTGCCAATATGCAGAAGGTTGTAGAAAGATTAAAAAACTAGCTAAGCATCTGGCAGCTGAAATTAAACACCAAGAAATGCAAGGTAATGTATATAGGGAAATGGAATCTTAAAATGGATTGCTGGATTACTGGAGTGAGAATGGTGGGACACACTACTGGAAAATAAGACTTGTAGTTTGTCATCAGTGATACTCTGATGTCCATTTTGCAGTACAGTAAGCTTTACAGAAAAAACAGTAGAATGTTGAGGTATATAGGTAGAGGCTTTTTCATCAGGAGAAAGGAAGTTATCCTTCCCCTGTATTGGTCCTTGATGAGGTCATATCTAGAGTACTGTGAGACAGTCCAGAGGAGGGTGATGAAAACAATACAGAGTCAACAGGGAAAATCATATCAGGAAAGGTTGCAAAACATGATCATATATTGCCTAGGTATCAAAAGAGAGTGGGAGACATGAAGGAAACTGTCATGTGTCTACCCAGGATCAACAGAAGAGACTCCTCAGAGCTGCTCAAAGAGGTGAGGGCTCCTGTACCAGTGAGCACAAATATAAGTTGTCAGGGGACAGTTTCCAGTAGGACGTGAGGAAGTACTTCTTCACAGAATGGGTGGCAGACAAATGGAATGGTTTTCCTAGCAGTGTGGTAATCACTAAATCAGTAGCTGTATTCAAATCCAGAAAGAAGACTTCCCAGGTGAAATTAAGTTCATTAACTCATGAACATTGATGAAGGCTGATGAATGGTTCATGAACATCCATCAAAGTCCTCCAGCTATTCTTTAACTCAGTTCATGAACCAAGTTCATGAACTGTTCATCAATATAAAGTTCATGAAGCTACTGTACCTTTAAAGGACCAGGATGAACCAAGACAAAAGTCAGTTTGCATAACTAATTTGCATATTGGAATGTACAGTTTACCACAAGAAAAGTTTTAAAGCATCAAAAAAAATCAGAACTTTTTCACTTTAGGAGTGGAAAATATATGTTCTAAAGGGCAATTAACTATTTGAGCACCTAAAAGTATTAACATTTAAACTCACTGCATTTTAAAACAGTTGCAGATTCTGCTCATATAAATAGTAATTATGCCGTTCTTTTAATGAAAAAGGGTGATCAGTGATTCGGTTTGATTGAAGCACAAGAGAATATAAGTAACTATAAGAAATTACTAATTCTAAAATGCATTGTGGAAAAAGACATTCAACAGTAAATGGTGAGTTTGTTAAGACATTAAATTGACATGTTACATTGCTTAGGTTGTATGATAAAACAATTATGGATTGAATGAGTCCATCTCTGGTTTGTATAGAGTATGACAATCTATTTAGAATACGGCTAAAACAGGGATGCCTGATAAATTAACTAGTATTATAAAATCGAAGTATTTCTGGTCACAAAAAATATTGATAGACTATATCCATAAAAGTTCAGTGGAGGAAATTCATGAACTGTCGTGGACCTTTATGAGCATTTACACTCAAGAACACAATTTATTCATTTGTCATTCTTGCATAATTCATGAACTTTCATGAACATGATTGCTGAAATTTGATGCACATTTATGGACTCAGTTTATGAATAATTTATGGATGTTCAAGACAAGTTCATATCACTTCACTTGGATTAATATCTTAAAATAAAATTTAATATCTTGAAGTGAAATTGAATATCTTTCAACATTCTCATAATATTCTTATTTTTTATATGTGTGTTACCTTGTTTTATACGATATTTAAATTATGAAAATAGGAATTATTGCCTTGACTTGGGGTTACACAGAGATGCCCCTTGTAGATTGAGAGGGGTTAAGGTGTTGGGTTGGTTTACAAAGGAGAGGAGAAGGGATGGGGTAGTTTGTACAATTTTACCCCCTCCCCCACACTCTTCCCCAAATTGGCTGAAAATTTTGTGAAAACAGCTGCAACACAGTTCTGGCCTTACAAATCAGATGGGCAAAGAGTTGCTTCTCTTCTTTTTTAACTGGTGTTTACTGACATTTTGTTTGTTTTTGTTACAACATCAAACAAAAAAACAACAACAGCAATGCAGATCCAATAACATAACATGCTATGACAGCTCCTGAGGTACAAGTACAGACATAAGCATTTCATAGATTGACACGATAAAACAAGGCAGCCCTTGAAGGTAAAAAACACAAAGATTGGAAAGTTAGACACTTTTCAAGAAATAAAGTCTGTTCTCTTAGACACAATACATAAAACCCATTTTCTCCATAATAACTTAAATCTGCGGATGCCCTGAGAGACTTTGGATGAAAGTTTTTTCATGTAGTAGATATCAATCATGAACCATTGTCACAAGTCAATAGCAGAGATTTTGAGAGCTACTTTTCTATCCCACATCTTTTACAGAGAGTATATAGTAAACTTAGGAGATAATGAAGGGCACTGGATTGGCAGTACTGCATAGCACAAGCAGTTGCAATTGAAAGATATGTTAAGGTAATCAGTTAGTGTCCTGCCGCCATGCCATTGAGGGACCACTACATGGGTAAGAGGGTAGTTCAAATGCCATGCCAATGAATTCCTTGACTTTTCATGTGAGACTACTAACAAGGGTGCCAATGAGTGCTAATGATGATTTTGGTATTGTGATAGTAACGCTCAAGGCCCCAATTCTCTGCAGCAATTTCGGTCCAAGTTCTGTGACGATTTGCCCTGTTGCTGTAGACATTCTGCTGCTTTAGTTTCCTATTTCTGTGGACGTTCTGTGGTGACAGTTGGGGGCTTTGGCAGCAGACAGAGACCCACCCCAGCAGCACCCAGGCAGGATACAAATTATTGTTTTAGGGCTGGGACCAACAAACCAGGACTGGTTGCCAGTTAAGTCCTGAGGCCTTACACATGCATTATTAGAAAGTAAAAAAAAAATCCACACTACCCCCTCAGCCCCATCAACATCCCCACCGCATCCTGAGAGCCCCTAAGATCACCATATTTAAAGTTGTAATTTTTTTTAGGCTCCCATACTACACAGTGATTCTCACCCTTCTAATTTCACTGCCAATCCATAATGCCCATTTCTTGCTCCAGAAGTGTTTTGTTCAGCTGCATGTAAAGCACTTCTCGGACAAGAAATTGAAATTTAGGCCCAGTGGTGAAATTAGAAGAATGAGGACCACTGCACAGCATGTAACCTGATAAACATATTACTGCTTCAAATAAGGTGACTCCAGGAGGCTCTTAGGGAGGTGCAGAGAGGAGATGGGGCTCATCTGGGTGGGGTGGCAGGATTTTTCCATCTTGTGTTCCTCACCTGATCACCTCCCCATCTGGACTGGCCCCCCCAGCCCCTTTACTGACATTTATGGAACTTACCTGTCTCCACTGTTATCCTGCCACAGGATCCTGGCTGGAGGTTCCCAGTTGTTAGTGTGGGGTCTGCAAAGGATGGGGCCATCTCTGCACTGTGGTCAGGGTTATTTTCCTCCATTTTCTTGCTTGGTGCCCCCACTTGTGCAATTACATGATATGTGTGCTCTATCTCTCAAGACATGCCACTGGTGTTTAGGCTTGGGGGCGCCCTCCCTTGTTATCTCATGTCACTGCAACCTAGATTCCTCTAGGTGACAGCTGAACTGTAGGACAGGCATTCAGGCCCTTCATGAGGGAAAAGAGCTGTCCTACAGATGCTCAATCCTCTTTCCCCCCCTCAGATCCCCCCCCCAGCAAATCAGCGAATGACTTGCAGAGCTATAATGTACAGTGCAGTACTCGATCACAGAGTTAATTTGTGAGATCAGATGCCCTCATTAATTAAACCTGCTGCTTTGTCTAATTCTCTAAGCACCCAGCACATGGCTACGGCATGCATGAATCTGTAGGATGGCTACTTTTTCATGGCAGAAATGTTGTGAAGGTAGAATTGTCATGGTCTTTGCACTACACAGTTAAGTTAAAGTCCCTCATTATTTACATTCCTATGTTGTTCTGCAAGCCAATAGGTATTCTTTCTGATCTTTGGATCATAGTTAAGTCTAGGTCCCCCAGGAGAAGTCTGACTTTGGTTGAGATTCATTTCAGTCTAGTGCATGGCTTGCATGGAATACATTATCTGGTTGTAAATAAAGCCTGCAGTAACCCTAGTAAAACTAAAGGAATATTTCTGCCTCTTTTGCCTCTGAAACATTCAAGCAGTAGTTGCAGATGAAACTGAATATCTGTGGAATATAGCAAGATTCTGTGTTATTCTTGATGCGCTTCTGTCACTGAATCTGTTAACATCTGAAGTGCTGCAGCCGTTGGTTTGCAACCTTTAATGATATAGTGAGATGTTACATATGAGTGCACTGACTAGTTACATTTTGTCAACAAAAATAATCTGAATAATAATAATAAATATTATTATAATAATGGGAGGACTGAGACAGTTCTATGCCATTGCTAGTAATGTCCTAGAAACATGAAAACAGAATTTTTCAGCAGAAAAAGACCGTTTTGCTTATTCGGTCTGTCCAGATGTTCACTGCCTAATCTCTTTCTGCAGACCCTACTTGGTCTTTGTCAACCCTCCCCCCACCTATTTACTAATATTCTCCATGTCTATCTCATGCATGCATGGAGCTCCCACTGTGTTTGCCTCCATCTCTTCAGCTAGCAGTCTGTTCCATGTGTCTACCACCCTTTCAGTGAAGTAGTACTTCCTCACATCCCTCTTAAACTCCCCCTCTCCAGCTTCATCAGATACCAACTGGTCCTGGTGCTCTTTCTCATTCAAAAGAGACTCCTCTTCTGCACCCTGTTCACCCCTGTGAGATACTTGTAGGTCTCTATCTTGTCCTTCTCTCACTGTTCTCTCTTCCAGAGAGTACATGACGGGATTCCTCAGTCTCTCCTAGTAGAGCTTCTCACACAACCCCTGCATCATGTTTGTTGCTCTCGTCTGGATTGCCTTCATCCTATTTCCTTTCTGAGATGCAGCCTCCAAACCTGGACGCAGTACTCAAGGTGTGGTCTCTCCAGTCAGCTATACACCACTTAACTCCTCCTGCTAGAGATATCCCTCCCTATACACTCCAGCATCCCACTAGCCAAACCTTCTGCTTTGTTACACTCCCCTGCCACTTTGAGGTCATCAGTTATGATAACTTCGGGGTCTATTTTCTGCTTAGTGACTGTCAGTACCTGCCCATCCTTTACTCTGCTACTGGGTTTTTTTGTCCTAGGTGCATGATTTTACACTTTTTTGGCATTTAACCCAAACTGCCATGTTCTTGACCACTCCTTGAGTTTTCCCAAGATACCTGTGCATTTTCTCTACCCCCTCCTGAGCATCCATCCTATTACAGATTTTGGTATCATCTGCAAAAACATGTGTCTTCCCTTCCAGTTATTTTGCAATGTCACTTATGAAGACATTGAAAAGGCCAGATCTCACCAGCCCACCGGTGCAGCAGTAGCACTACTGCTTGCAATGCCAGTGACCTGGGTTCAGGAGCGAACACGGGATGCTGGAGGGCCGGCCGGGAGGGGAAGCTCTCGCATCCAAAGGATAGCTCACTTTCCCTGGGAGGGAGGGGAACGAAGGCCTGGTGCTGGTCTGGCCTCCGGTGGAAACCAGTGGCACAGCAGCCTGGTACTGCACAAGTGAGGAAGAGAGTGGCGAGATGTCGGCGTATGCCTTGACATCCTTTTGCAGCCACGATTCCAGGGGACAAATGGGGAAAGAATGGATCCTGGCATAGCACCACTGGCACAGAGGAAGTGCCCCTCACTGATTGACCCATGACACCACAGAGGGGACACGACACAAATGAGTAAGACTGGGAGAAACCCCTCACCCCAGTCTCACCTGGGGGGCACAGCCAAGGCTACATGGGGGTCCGACTGGTGGATTGTGGGTTGAGTCGGGTCAGTGGTAGCTCAGCTGGGATCCAAGGAGTAAAAATAGTAAATAAAAAAAAAAAGAAAAGGGCAGGTCTCAATATTGAGCCCTATGACACCCTGCTGGTCACTGTCCTATCATTAGAGTGAGTGCCTCAGTCACTAATCTGATAACCAATTTCTAACCCAGTTTACCACTTTAGATCCCACCCTTAGTCTGTTCAATTTCTTTATCAGTTTCCTGTGTGGCATAGAATTGAAGGCCTTGCTAAATTCCAGACAGGCCATGTCCACCACCCTTCCCTGATCTATTTCTCTGGTAACACTGTCAAAGACATTTATCAGATTCTTCTGGCATGACTTCTCCCCCATGAATCCATGCTGCCTGTGGTCTTGCAGCCCACTGTATTCAACATGCTCTACCAGCCTTTCCTGAAGCATGGTTTCCATAAATGTCCTCACCACCAAAGTGAGACTAACCAGCCTATAGTTGCTAGCCTTCTCCCTGCTATTGCATTTATGTAGAGTGACCATGTCTGCTCTTCTCCAGTCCTCCAGAACCATGCCTGTTTCAGTGAACTGTCGAATAAGACCATACATGGGGCAGCTAGCACTTTCTTGAGTTCCTTTAGTACTCTTGGGTGTATCCCATCAGGTCCCATAACCTTGTCCACCATTAGAGCTACAAGTTTTTTCAGGATCTGAAAATGGACATGTGCACACATCACCCCCACCCATTTTTACTAGGCATGGGATCATAATGTCATGGAAATAGCAGCATGGCAAACAATGCTGCAGGCAAACCAGCGTGCGCTTAAATAAGGTTAGGAAAAACACCGACTACCACAGAAACAGCGCACACCATTGAAATGAATGACTGTCTTTTTTTTTTTTTTACCGTCACGGTGGACTGTGCTGTGTTCCGCTGTGGCCGCCAATTCCTTTTTTTATTTAATTATGCATATCCCCCAACTGACCCGCCCTCTCAGCGCCCACCACCCCACACCCCACACCCCAGAAACATAACAGTGACACTGGGGGTGCCCAATTTCCCCAGTGTCGCAATGGTGATTCCCCTGTCCTTTTTTTTTAACTGTAAAAAGAAAACCATCCATTGATATCTTTGTTACCCTGTAAAAAGAAACCAGTCCAGTGATGTCTTTTGTGCCATTACCATCAACCCTCCCACTCAGCATCCACCCCCACACCCCCCAAGCCCTTACTTACCCATTGGGGGTTCAACATTATAATCCTCTCTGGACCTCAGACACATCTTCATTCTTCAAAGCCAGACAAGGAACTGAGGAAACAGGTATGCTGTTCAATGTATTTCAATGGGGTTCTGAACTTAGTGCGATAACTTGGCCATTTTCTTTTCATATTTTTGTCCCAAATTTTCAACATACCTTCTTTGGGACCCCACCTCATGAACAATTGCACTGTCAATAGACAGATTGGTCCTGAAAGGTGATTTCATGGTCCCTGAGCAAAATCAACTTTCAGGCTGGAATTGAACATTTTCTCTGCCCTTGTTCATGAAGTGGCATCATGAGAAGGCTATGCTGAAAATATGGTGTACAAATATTAAAAAACAATTAAATTATGAGCCCATGTTGAATTTTGCTAATGCAGGCTCGTAACTTTGGTAATTTTCAATATTTTGTCCCCAAATTCACAACATTGTCATATCCTTACAGTACCTCATGAGTATCACAGCAGACATTTTTCAAATCTTGGCCAAAATGTCGTTTTACATCCCAAAAGGTGATTTTGCGGTCCCTGCACGTTCTATGCCCTTGTTCATGAGGTAGGGTCATAAGAAGGCTATGTTGAAAATTTGGTTTAAAAATATTAAAAAAACAAACAAGTTATGAGCCTATGTTGACTTTTGTGAATGCAGGCTTGTAACTTTGGTAACTTTCAACATTTTTACCCCAAATTCTAGCTGCTAGAGAAGTTAATTTGGGTGTCCCTCAAGGATCTATCCTTGGCCCTCTTTTGTTCAGTTTGTTCTTGAATGCTCTACCTGAGGCCTGCACTAGTAAAATTATACTATATGCTGATGATGCAGTCATCCTAAACAGCAACTCCCATATAGTCCAACTCCAACATGACCTACAGTCCACCTTCAACTATTTAGAGAATTGATTTAGCACACAAAAACTGTTACATAAGTATAAAAAAACAAAAAAACATACTTCTCTCTAGTCATCAAAATAAGAAAAGCAACCTCCTTCTAACCATCACTAACAAAAAGGTAGATCATCTTGAACAAGTCCAATCTTTTAAGTATCTTGGAGTCATGATTTTTTTTTTACGATTATTTTTCCCTCCGGTCACCGCTGGCTGGGGCCCCATCAGTTGTCCTGCCTGTTCCTCTCCAGCTGAGAACCGCCCGAACTGAACTGTATGTCTCCCCTCACCCGTGACACACCTCTGGAGAATTCCTTGGTCCATGCCCCCTGGAGTGAAAGCTGCCTTCAGCTCCTTGGCACTCCCTCTTCTAATGCTCCTTGGGCGGAGGTGATGGGCCAGATGAGAGTCGGCTGGCATGATCCGGCATTGCAGGTGGGGGCAGACAACGTCTTCCTCCCAGCCAACGGGTGGTTTCCTTGTTCTAGATCTCCCTCCCTTTAGGAGCACAGATGTGCAATGACATCCATTGCAAGCTGAGCATGCTTCCACGCCCCTCTCACAGATGCCAGCCAGTGCTCCTCCCCATCCCCAATGCAATCCCCTGGGTGTTGCACCCCCAGCAGAGGCTGGGGGTTGCTAGCACTGGGGAATCATCAACCCACCCTCCCCAGGAGAGAAGAGTTGTCATCAGATGCCCAATCCTCTCCTTTCCCTGCTGACCCCTGCCAGTCCGGGCTCATTCCTGAACCAGGGTCACCAGCGTGGCGTGAGGTATGGCATCCAGCGTCTCAACCCTCAGTGCCACTGGGCTGGCCTATTGAAGTCATGATTGATGATACCCTCTCTTATACTCAGCATATTGACATGATTGTAAAAGTAGTCAATACCAGACTTGGTGTCCTTTACAGGCACAGGCAATACCTTACATCCACAGCTCTTTGCCTAACAGTGTCCAGCTCAAGTCTATTGGTAATAGACTATGGGCTGCTTGTTTATAGTGCAGCCTCTGACATGGCACTCAAATAGGTAGCCATAATTCTTAATAAGGCTTGCAGACTTACCCTAGGTGCAGATAAGTTTACCCACTCTTGTGCATTGTATGAACAAACTAAATGGCTTAACTTGGATGACAGGATAAAGTTCCAGATGTGCCTCCTTGGAAAAAAAGCTTTAATAGGCTACTCACCCCCCCACATCCAGAATCTTCTCCAAGCAGCACACATTCAGTATGTCACTAGGGGTAAAGCTCGTAATACACTCTGTGTCCCCTTCAGAAGAACTTCACTTGGACAATGCTCATTTGCATATTGGGCTCCCCTCTGGCTGAATGAACTCCCGTTACTAATGAAAAATGCCCAAAACCTCCCAACCTTCAAGCTAGATTTGCAACAACACCTAATCAAATCCAGTACATGTAATTGCAGGGCAGCAACTTGATTCTTCATTCTTTTCCCACAGCATCCCTCATTCACCTTACATTAACCCTGTGTCCGCAAAGAAACATTTCCCCTCCCTATTCTCCCTGCTATTCACATCCTCCTCTAGTTCTATATACTTAACCCCCAAACACTCCCTATGGACCTCACCTTCCTAACCCTATGCAACCCTTCCAAACACCTGGCTCCAGTCTTTCTTACCACTACTTTTCGTGCCATCTCCCTGTACTTCACATCTTCCCTCTGCTTCTCTATCCCCCTACACACCTCCAATAATTGGCCCCCAATCTATTCTGACCTTACTGCCACCCCTAACCAAGCTACATGCTCTTACCTTCTTGTCCATGCCCCTCTGCTCCTTATCCACTAACCCACCCACCCCACCCTTGCTGCTCTTCTCCTATCCAGTATTCTTCAAAACTCCCCCCTCTCTCAGCTTTACTATAGACCCCTCCTCCCCCCAGTTCTGTCACCCTTTACTCATCCTGATGGTAAACAATTGACAATGTCTATTTACCTGGCTGCTCCTATCCCTAACACGTGTTAAAACTTACTTCATGTTTTCTCATTTTATCCAATACCTAGAAAATGTCATGTTGTGATGTCTGTTGTATTCTCCAGTTAAAGCACTATTGTAGCATGTTCCATTGTAATTGTCTTTTGTTGATGATGTAGAACATTTGTAAAAGAGCATCATGCTCAAAGGTTATTTCCGACTAAACGAATAAATAAATTAAATAAATAAATGAAAGAAATCACAACATAGCCATATCTTTACAGCACCTCGTGAGCGTGACAGCTGTCATTTTTCAAATCCTGGCCAAAATGGATTTTTTTTACATTCCAAACGGTGATTTTGCAGTCATTGTGCGAAATCACCTTCCGGGCAGGAGTTAAAAATGTTCTTTGCCCTTGTTGCTGAGGTTGGGTCACAAGAAGGCTATGTTGAAAATTTGGTGTAAAAATATTAAAAAAACAATAAAATTATGAGCCTATGTTGAACTTTGTGAGTGCAAGCTCATAACTTTGGTAATTTTCAATATTTTTACCCGCAATTTACAACAGAACCATTTCTTTACAGCACCGTATAAATGTGATACCTGTCATTTTTCAACTCCTGCCCAAAATGTGTTTTTGCATCCTGAAAGTTGATTTTGCAATACCTGTGCAAAATCACCTTTAGGCCAGGAGTTGAACATTTTTTCTGCCCTTCTTTATGAGGCAGGGTCATAACAAGGCTATGTTGAAAATTTGGTAAAAAAATATTAAAAAACAAATGTTCAATATTTTTACCCCAAATTCCACTCCTGCAGCCCTACCAGCTCTGGCCAGAATGTGTTCCTTCTATTGTTACTCACCTCCTTCACACTGAAGCTGATTGCCTTAAGTAAGCCTCAATTATTGCCCCCCCCCACTGTACTTTCACCCATCTCTGGCAATCCCCCCATGAGACAGTTCCTGAGACACTCTGATTTCTTTAAGACCCTTCTTCCTACAGCCAGAGACCTACTCCCTCCTACAGTCCAGGATCCCCATCTTTGTGTGGTTTGCCTGTGCTGCTGTCTTTATGTTAAACCACACTGCATGGTGACCACTGGTACCTAGAGAATATCTACAATACTGGCCCTGTTTTTAAGCACTAGGTCCAGCACTGTCCTGTCCCTAGTGGTTCTTTGAATAGCTGACTGAGTAGAGCCCCTTGTAGGGAGTCAAGGCTAGCCCTGCTTCTTGCTGAAGAAGTCACTGGAAGGCTCCACTTCACATTTGGCGGACTGAAGTCACCAACTAGAAACATTTCCCTTTACTTGTTATTCTGATGATAACTTCCTCATGTTCCTGTTCAACTCCTTTCCCTTTGCTGAAGATCTGTACACTACCCTGGTATGGGTAGCAGCACAGAGCCTGTCTCTGGGATGACCCACAGAATCTCCAGCCCTTCCTTTTCTTCCAGGTGACCCTTTTCCTACATGGCCTTGATTCCCTCCATCACATATAGTGCAACCCCCTCCTCCCCTAGCCCTACCCTGTCTCTCCTGAGCAGAAAGTAACCTAGTATGGCCTCGTCCCAGTCACAGTGCTCAGTGCACCGTGACTCTGTAATGGCCAACAAATCCAGACTAGCCTCTGCCATGATGCCCTTCATATCCAGAATTTTATTTTCCAGACTCCTTGCATTGGTGCACATGGCTGTCCACACCTTATTCCCTCCCTGCCTGTTTCCCTGCCCCCTTCCTGTCTGGGCTGCACCCTGAAGTTACACCTGGCCCACCTCTTCCTTTTTTATGATGTCCATTTTCTGTTAACTTTATAGATGTATTCTTGCTCATCTGACTTATACTCCCCTTTTCCTCTGCCTTTTGTCTACCCCGGTCTTTTTGTGCTCCTGCCCTAGGGAAAACTACTCCCCTTGGGCCCTCCCTCAATAATGCTCCATCATCTGGAGGGAACAATTATTGCCTCCCTTGTTTTTACAGCCTCCACCCCTAGCTAGTTTAAATGCTCATACAAGTAGCATTTTAACCACTCACTAAGGACTGTGGTACCCTTCGTGGAAGGATGCAGGCCTTCTCCCCTATAGAGGCCTACATAATCTCAGAATGGCCCCAATGTAGCTGAAACCGCTGAAGTTGTAGCCCTCCTCCACAACCCATGCCTTCAACCAATTGTAAAATTCCATGGTACAGAGTACCCTTTCCTCTCCCTGGCCTTGCACAGGTAACACCTTGGCAAAAGCCACCATGCATGCCATCTGACTGAGGCCACTCCCTAGTTCCCTGAAATTATCCTACACTGCCGCAGCCCTGTCCGTTACTATGTCATTTGTCCCCAGGTGTACAATGACGTCTAGTGCCATCCCATCTCCTACTGCCTTTCTGATCCTCTAGATACAGTATGCTCTCCATCTCTCCAAGCTGATGCACTTCTCAGGCCCTTCATCTACCTCTCCCTTTCTCGCTTACTCCCAAGTCTATGCCCCTAACAATACAGTCCCCCACCAGCAGCTGCTTACTCTTCAGCTGGGGACCTCTTCCTCACTGCTTGGGGGTTCCCCTTCTAAGGAACCCCATTTCCTCCCTTCCCACTGTTATGGCTGCCTCCTCTCAGCTGTTCTACCCTGCCAGTATCATAAAGGAATTCTGCAGTGGTACAGGCTGAGGAGTATACACCCATCCAGCCACCCCAGCCCTCCTGGAGCCCACCAAGGTCAAATCACTCTGTCTCAGCATTCTGCGGAGGAGCAGTGGCAGACTTGACTATTTATTATTTACTCAGGATAACCCAGCTAACCTAATTTCCAGTGAAGTTCTCCCCTGCATGGCACCTGTTGAAGAAAAGCTCATTTCAGATGCTAGATCACCAGCATCGTAAGCAGTAGCTCTACTGCATGATCAATAGGCTAGCTACTAATTACTGTTCATAAAGCAAAACCAGCAACTAAAGGTAGTAGCACAGTTCTGTTCCATGATTCAGAACGTGTATCAACAGGAAACAGCATACCTCAGGGAAGTAACAAATGACAAACAATTGCCCTCAGGCCAACAAATTCTTAGACATCAAGTGCTGTGAGAGCAATACATTGTGCCAAGTGGGCAACCAGTACCCCAGGGTGAGCATCTATGGCAAACTGGAGTTGGGGTGCAGCACATGAAATTTGTTGGCAAATAACACAAACAGAGAACTAAGTAAACGCTGAACCAAAGTCACCTGCAGAATCAACAATGGCAACCCCAGTTATTAAATGCACATAATATACTTTTTATAATTAAAAATATTAATACTTTTAACATTTATATTACTGGGCTATTATGGCAGTTGGAACAGAAGGAGAATAATAGCCAGAACAGCACAGGTGTGACAGAGAATACCGGAGAATCAAGGGGGAAATAGTGTTTCATATCCAGTAGCTCCATTTGTAGTCTGAACCATCTATTGCTTAACTTGATACAAAATGGCTGTACAGAGTAAAAAAAACATTACTGTGAATAAGCCATCTACAATTATATCACTTGAATTCGGCATTTGTGGAATAACGGTCCCTCTGCCCATGGGGCAATGCTGCAGAGCTGCGAGCGACCAGCTAGTAAGATTTGAACATTCGTAGGCCAATAAAAAGATGAGCTGAGTGATCTGCTGCATCCAGTCAGCACAAAGAGTGGCAGGATAAACACACTGCCCACAGGGCACAGCTTCTGATAGGTCAACATTGACAGCAAAACACTACCTCAAGCACATTTCATGCACTTCATCTCCCTCCCCCTTCCTCTCCAACTCAAAAGTCTATCCAAATAACAACAGAGTTCCCACCAGCAGCTTCTTCCTTCTAAGCTGAGGGCCTCTTTCTTGTTTCCTTAGTGGGAACTCCAACTCTGAGGACCCCCCACTTCCTCCCTTCCTCCTGCTATGGGTGCCTCTAGTATGGTAAAGGAATTCTGCAGTGGTACAGGCTAAAGAGTATGCACCCTTCCTGCCACACCCAGATTCCTGGAGCCCACCGTGGTCCAACTGCTCTGCCTCAGCATCCTCAGAGGGAGTGATGGCAGACTTGGTGTCCCCTGGGTGGGGCAGAAGGTCCTCTGCACCCTTGCCCTACCATGTGGGAGACCCTTACATTATGTTAATAAAAAAGGGCAATAATTGGGGCCAGCTTGGTGGTATGGTTGGGAATGCATCACACTCCCGTGTGGGAGGCCAAGATTGGATTCTCAATCCCAGCATCCCTGCCCACTCTGGTAGGAAGGCCAGGAGCTCTGTGGCATGAAGTGTCCATGCTCTAGCAAGAGGGAGGAGGAGAAGTTGTGCCTGTATTGGAGGGATTTCCCTTGGCACCATTCTTAACAAATCATTGTCAACAGATGAGGGACTGAGGCTTTAGTGTACCTCCATCTGCAGGTGGGAGAAGTTAGGGTTAGGAGTACCTACTGAGATACAATTTATCCCTACTGACCAAGGGGCATGAGGCCTGCTAGCATTATGCTTAACTTGCCACCTTCTTTATTTAACTGCTTCTCATTATTTCTGGGAAATACCTGTAGGTGGCAGCCAAATCATCTCCTTTGTCTCCCACAATGACTTTAGTCGGTAGCAAAAGACTTCCAGTTTGTCCTGGACAATTCTCAGGTTATCAGCACTATTCTCTGTATAACTTGCAAACCAAATTGATTAGTACTGACTGCATAGCACTGTTAGAAAGGTAATTTTGTGCTGAACAACTTTGCTGCTGATACTTTGTGTGTATCAAATATACTTTAGGAGTTATTTGCATTTTGTGTATGGCTGACATTTGTCCCTCAAGCCTCACCTAAGCACCTTGAATAAAATGGGAAGAAATATGATTTATATTAGAAACATTTCTCTTTTATACAAATTATTTTTGTACCTACATCTAATATATGGATGCTTAATTTGGTGTTGATATGTTACGTATTTCCCTACCAAAAATGGTTCGTTTATGTTGCATTTTTTATTGTAAAAAACAGTTTTTTGCTATATTGACTAGTATAGAAAAAAGAAAGAAATTGCTTATAATTGATTGCATAGCACTTCTGGAAAGGTAATTTTGTGCTAAATAACTTTGCCACTTGTACTTTGTGTGTAGCACTTACGATTCATGAGGTATTCACATTTGTTTATGGCATACTGATTATGGCTGGATTTTGCTTAGAAAGGCCCAGGATGCAGTGCTAAGAGTACACAGGACACAGGTGGTGGAACTCTCAAAGAGCTCCTGTGGAGTGAATGAGTTAAGACCATGCATTTCCAAATGGAGGGCAAACTGTTGCAAATAAGCACAATAACGTAGAGCCCAGAGGTGACATAACAAGCTCACCTCTGTAAAAAAAGACTTGAGCGTGAGTAACATTTGGTGTGTGTATATGTGTTCTGGTTCCATTTTTCCAAGTAAAATGGACACTAGACCCCCAAATACATGTTTGTATTTTGTTTTTCCTTGTCTTTCCCATCTTTCCTGTCCCACATAGTGTGGACAGGTCACCATAGTTACACCCTTCTTCCTTCTGAGTCATGTGAATGGTGCTACCTAAGTGGCCAGCAAGGTGCCCACGAATGCCAGGTGGCCAATGTCTTTCCTCGTTGGGGGAGCCATGGGCCTTACCTTCATGATATACTTAGGCCCCAGCCCACCCAGAGTTGGATTTCAGGACTCTGAAACTGGACATCAGTTGCCACCAAATTGGCCAAAAAATATATTTCTGCTACCTCCACTATCAAACAAGCAATACAGCTCCTTACTATCATACAAACAACACCAGACCATCATTTTTCTGTTCACTTCTCCACTTGAGAGCAATGGTTCTCAGTAGAGCAAACCAACAAACTCTATTAACTGTTTAGTTGCTCACATCTTGATTTTTGTCAGCAGACAGCCTTTTAGCCTGAAAAGGTTGACTGTGTTTCTGTAAATTATTCTAGAATAAAAAAAAAATCAATAACTTGAACTTCCCTTCCCTCTTAATAAGTAAGAAGAAACAAATTGACATGTTTTTCAGTCTGGATAAAGTATTATATTAACTAATGTTAATTCCCTTCTGGAACTGATAGGCTTGAAATGAAGGGTCTGAAAGAATAGATTGTTGCCTGCTCATTTCATGGTTTTAGAAGGCATGCTTCAACTTCGGGACTGTGACACTGGCAACTAAAGATTCATGTCTAACTCCTGTGAAAATCATACCCCATTTTCTTTCATTCTCTAGTTTTTAAACCAGTACAATTTCCAGAGTGTCTAGACAGCTTAAAATATGTGTATGCAGCTATTTCATTGAGATGTCTGCTTGTTACAGGATAATTGTGCAGACTTTTGGTAAAGGGCCCAGGTAGCATGTGGCAAGCATGCCAGCTGTGACAGCTTGTCTTTGAAATCCAACTAGCTTGCTAAGCACATGCACACCAGGCAAAGTTCAATACCTATTGTTCAGTATTATAGGCTGTCCAGACACAGAGATATTCCAGATATATCATCACTCTGGGGGGTCTGCCATTGGCTTTTCTGCTCTGACAGCTGAGTGAAGAGACATGCAGTCGATGAATGCATACCGTCACACAATTATGATGTAATTGCAGGAGAAAAAGAAAGCTAATGGCAGCCCTGTGTTGTAGTGGTATCACCGGAATATCTTTGCTTCTGGACAGTCTATAATTTAGAACAATTAATTAGCAAAGAGCTTCATTTGTGATATACAGTTGAATTGCAGTGTTTTTTTGCCAAGTCATGATTTAAGGTCATGGCTGGGAGCCAGTCATAACAAGGTTTAGTGAGTCATGTACCCCTGCATTTTCCTGGCCAATGACTTGCTCTGCTGCACTAGACAGATGAGTCAAAAACAGGAGGTAGCATAGTGATGTTGCCACATGCTGTGTTGGTGACCCAGATTTACTAACCAAGCTACAGATCTCATGCAGGTCAGCAGAAGGAGGAGGAGGAGGAGGATAGCCCATCGAACAGGATACTCCACTACTACTCCTGAGAGAAAGGGCAGTACTTCCCACTGTACTGCTGTCATCTGCATTAGCACAGATGGTAGTGCAGCTGGGGAAGAGCTAGCAAGGCAGGGAGTGCTGGAGCACATGAGCATTGCATGACACCTGGAGATGTCCACTGTGGTAACCTAGTGGGATGGGAAGACAGCAGACTCCAGGAGAGAAAGGAGGAGCGTTTGAAGGCAGATGATGCGCAAAAGAGATGCTCAACCAGTCCAGGACATGCTTGGACCCTTCCCTCATCAGATCCTAGTTCCAACTAGTTGAGCCATGACCATCTGTGCCCTACTGTGGGACGCAGACAGATGAATGTTAGAGGAAGCAAGGTGGTGACCCCCTTGCTGCTGGGGGGAGCCCCTGGATGGGACTAGACTACAGGAAGGATGAAGGAGGTCCTGGACCCTCTCTACATATAGAAGAACAAAAGTAGATGTTAAGAAAGAGAAAGGCTTGTTTTTGTTTAACAGCTGGTTTTACTTCATTAAGTTTGACCACATAGGAGACCAATTATTGAAGGTCATTCAATGATAAAAAGACACTGAAACATCAGGAACTAGTTGCAGTATTTTTCCAGATAGATGTTTATCTTCTTGGTCATCAGCCTGCCTCCATCAGCCAACTTTACCTCTGTCCAGTCAAGCACTGCATCTTGGGCTCACCCCTCTGATTACCCCTCATGACGCTTTTCTTGTGGTAGGGCTGGGGGCTCAGTTCCCCAGGAGAAAAATCTAGATTAGAGGTAGTCAGGTAACATAAAAACATAGAATTTGATAAAAGATAAGGACCACTTGGCCCATTCAGTCTGGCCATTTCTCCCTACCTACATTATTTCCGTAGACCATCCATCAATTAAAAAAACAACAGAGTAAGTTACACAACAGCTCTGTATCTACTGCACTGCTCTTTAACTCTTCCACTCATACTGTTTAACTGGTAGGCTCCCATTACACTGCTTCTTAATTTTTTATGTGTCTGATGATAATGAAGAAAAGATACACAAGTGCTTAATCATCAAGTGAGTTGGAAACTAGCTCTTGGGACAACTAGGCAGCACAGCACAGCACCACACCATGGCTGGGACCTGAAATGGCAACTGCTATGAGGCGAAAAGAGTTATATTGCTATTTAAAGGATATGTCAGAAGGTCATGAAGAGGAAATAATACAAGTGCTTTAAAGAGTCTGTGATACCTCTAGGGAGCTATTGGACATTATAGACTATTCCAGTTGTATTTCCTATCCTTCCAGATTGTGGCGCCCCATATTCTCTGTGAGTAAGAACTCCTAGACTGCTCCTGTAAATATGGTCCATGCTCCTGTGAACTTATCTGGTTAACTCTTCCGCTTTGGTCAAGATTTCATCCAGTTGATGGAATCACTTGGCCTGACACAGGTAGTTAGCGCTGTGATTCATCAACACGGTCATGCCCTAGATGGAGTCTTTTCACTGGGACTCAAGATTAATAACCTCAAGACTAATCCAGTCAGTTGGTCAGAGAATTGCACTGTGATGTTCTCATTGGTTTCATGTCACAACAGCAATCGCCACACCACGATTACCGTTACAGCGGGTGTACATGGCCGAAAAGCAAAATGACAATGTACACTCCCAGTGAGGAGCACAGCAACACAGACGAAAACCGTCACATATATTTATGTGGGGGACTGTGCCCTCCTCACCCCTGTACCACCCTTACTTCTGATTGTCAACTCCAGGGGGTGCACGAGGTAAGGGGGAGACACTCATAAAAAAATAAGCACTCATGAAACACACAAAAAGTATACCCCTCCCCAACCCTGAAACCTTAACCTACCTCACTGAAGCCAGCCACCCTCACCACGATATCATATGGCCAGCTCGGCAACACCACGCCACACTACCTCCCATATTCTTTCTTCCTTATCCCTCCTCTTCTAGTCGATGCCCTATATTGTCAATCTTCTTCCCTCACTACCCTATATCCTCACTCTTCTTCACTCACTACCCTTCCAGGGTAGCTCACATAATGCGTGCTGAAATGGAGTTGCTTATATCTGAGTCACTCCGTTCAGTTGCCCATATCACAGGATACCATTCTCATTCAGGGACCCCCCCCCCTTGTAGTACAACCCCTGTGGAGAAGGTCAATTATCAGCCTTTAATGGGGTTGTCCCTGGAAGGACTTCAGGTGGTGATTGATCTATCGGTTGTGATGACTGTGTGTGTGACTAGATCAGAGGAAGCAGCACTGACCAAAAACAGGGCCACTGTCTTGGACTTCGATGCAATTGCACGACTCCACATATGACCCAGGACTTTATACTTAAGATCCCTGTTGTTTGATGGGGAGTTCAGGGAGATGAAGTCCAAGGGTCAGAGGCTGGAACATGGTTGGAGGAGGTCACAGGAAATCTTCTGGCAATTGGACATCTGTGCTCTTGGGACCTACCCTATGAAACAGGCTGACTCAATCTCTTCAGGAAGCTTCCTCAGTGGAGGCCTTTAAGAGAGGCCTAAACAGTCTTTTGTTTCAAGAGGCTTTTAGTTTGGTGCAGTAAGTCCATAGAGTGATGCTGCCACATTAATTATTTATTTGAGCAATAATACTTTTATTTAAACTGGTGTCTAGAGTGTTCCCCAAGAAGCCACTCAGTTTGCTACCCTTTCACAGCATGTTATTTGTAATTTACTAAAGCTTGTGTTTTTGCTGAATTGTTGATTGAATTGTGTGAGTTAGGTGGGTGGAGTCACTATGGTCCCTAGTGGGGTTTTACTGTTGCTCAAAGGGCTGTACTGACTTATTACCTAGTCAGTCTAATTGTTCCAAGGTTAGAGGTGCCATACAATTGACTTTTGAACTTTAACTCACCACCATTGGATAATGAATCCTCACAGAATTTATCAACCCAGGTACCTAAACCTTATGTGGGACAATACGGCAGGGATAGTGTACTGCCATCTATGGTGACCTAGTAGACAATATTTGATGATTGGCACATACTGTATAAGGGAATGTTCTGCAATAACAGTCTGTCTTTGGCACAGCCATAGCCCCTGTCATATTGCATCCCAGACAGCAATATAGCAAATCATGTAGGGTCTAGCAGGAGTGAAGTGCTATTAAGATGATATCCTCATCATTGAAACATAGAAACATAGTCTTTGATAGCAGATAAGGACCACTTGACCCACCCAGTCTGCCATTCCCCTACTTATTGGATAAGCTGCAGATCCTAGTTAACCAACAGCCTACTTCCTCCTACCCCCCCCACTAAAATTGCCTTATGTCTGTCCCATGCATTCTTGAATTCCCCCACTGTTTTTGACCCCACTACCTCCTCAGGAAGGGCATTCCATGTGTTCACCTCACTCTCTGTGAATAAATACTTCATCATGTTGCCCCTGAGCTGTCCCCCACCTATAACTTCAAATTGTGCCCCCTTTTTCTTGTACATCTCTTTTTCTGAAAGATACTACCCTGGCAATGATCAAGAGCACCTGGTGCATTTAAGTATTGTGCGTTTTATAGAGTTTTGAAATATATGGTAAATGTGACTTTTTTTGAGACATTAGTTGAATACCTATATCACCACATCCTAGAGATGCTCAGGGACTGAGGACACTGCCTGAGAAGTGGGAGGCAGTATTACAGGCATCACAAACCTCAAAATGTCACACAGCTTTGGACTTTCCATATTTGGCTACTGTAGTGAACCCACTACACCAATTGTTGTGGCAGAATAAAAAGAAACACTGGACACCATTGTGTTCATAAGCTTTTATGGCAGCAAAACAATTGCTGCATTCTACATCCATGTCAGTGCTTTATGATCCCACATTTCCTCTAAAGCTTGCAGATGATGCAGCAATGTCAAGACTAGGTGCCTTTATTTCCAATGTTCTAAACAATGGTCTTGAATGACCTATTGCCTTTGCATCTAGAACCCCCTTCATCTGTGCAGAATTATGCTCACAGTGACAAAGAAACCTTGAGCATCTGTTTGCTATAAAAACTGTCATCATCATCATCATCATCTGTATGAGTATACATTCACCTTAGTGACTAATCACAAATCGCTTCCATTCTAGCCCTAAATCTGGCATCCCTATGACAGCTGCAGCACACATGCATAACATCAAGTACTGAGCAAGCTTAATGATGCAAATGCAGATGGCTTATCCCATTTACCTTTATCAGTAGAGAATCCATTTACTGAAAGCTATAATGTCACTGATTTGCTTCACATCTCTCAGATGGAGATAGCACCAGTGATGTGCTGCTGTTCATAATGCTGCTAAAAGAGATCCTGTACTGTCCAAGGTCCTCGAGTATCTCAAAAAGGTTAGTCATAGTGCAGTCAAGATGTCACAAGCCATTCTATAGCAGGATGACACACGTTATAGTACATGAAGGTTGCTTAATGTTTGGTATGTGAGTTATAACCCCTCTAACACTCCAGTGTTAATACGACTGCAAGAAGGTTGCCTTCATATTGTCAAGATGAAGTTACTAGCCTGCAGTTATGTCTGGTGACCAGACATCAACTGTCAGATGGAGGAGTCAGTAAAACACTGTTCTAGCTGTCATAAAGTTCAGAACATACCTACATTAGGTCCTCTGCATCCGTGGATCTGGTCAAAGAAAGTGACAACATATACATGTAAATATTGCCAGCCTTTTTCAGCATGCCTTGTTTTTGGTGGTTTCTGATGCACAATCTAAGTGGCTAGAGGTATTTTCAAGGGTTCCACCCTCGGAACATGCCGTCTGTTGTGCGCCCCATCATTAGGAAGCCAAACCTGCAAGTCACCGATTGCATTTCATGCAGGAGACTGTGCCCCCGCACTCTCCTTTGTGGGGGCTAGCCCCACCCCCTTACTTGGGATTGTAACTGAGGGCAGACTTCGGGAAGGGGGGAACAACGTGTGGGTTTGGCACCCTAATGATGGGTGCACAACAGCTGGCACTCCAGGGGTGTGCAGTGTTTTCAATGCATTCTGGTACAGCATCTGAGACTATATCAAAGTTCAGAACATTTTTTGCACACTATAGAATTCTAGCGCACTTGATCACAGACAGTAGCACACAGTTTATCTCGCACAAGTTCCATCAGTTTTGGAAGTAAAATGGAAAGTATCAAACATAGTACAACAAGACAAATCAGCTTACTAAGCATTTCGTACAGACCCTAAAGCATGCCTTACGTGTTTCTAAACATGACCACCTGACCATGGCTTGCGCCGTACATTTGTCAATCTCTTACTTTTCTACCGAAATGCAGCCAATTCTGCCAGAGAAGAAATGCCAGTAACTGCACAGTTACTTTTAGGACACTCTCTTTGATGTTGTTTGCATTTGCCAAGATCAGACATTACTCATCATGTGCACAACAAACAAAGTCGCGAAGCTCTCAACCTCAACCATCATTCCAAATGTGCAGTTGCTTGTTGGACAAGCTGTGTTATTCTGGGACTATGCAAATTGTGGTCAGGGAGAAACTGTGACTGGGGAAATTGTTTCTCAGAATGGGACTGGGTTCGAAGTACTGTGGTACATGGGGCTCACTGGCAAAGACACATTGATCATCTGAGGGCTCAGCAGTATTAGTACGACTCAATTAAAACAAGTAAGTCTGCAGTTGCAGTATACATCTTGGCAGCTAGATGGCCCAGAGTGTTCTAAAGCCTGTTGCAATCTGGTATGTTCTAGCTGTAGAAGAGTTGAGCCAGAACATAATGAGCCCAATTCTGCAATGGATACACGTGGTGCAAAGTGACTTGTGCCAAAACAAATGATGCAAGTAGAACTTTGCACCATGGGTTCCAACATTCAGAATTCCAAGAGGTGTCCCATAACAAGTCACAGGCTACCTGCACCCAGGTGGACCTACACCACCTGTGTGCCCTGCTGCAAGGTGGAAGGGGGAGCTACAGCAGCATATGCACCCTATTCCAAAAGGGCAGCTGCCGTAACCCAAAAATGCCATTCCAGAAGGACCTGAGGTGGACCTCTGGCAATGTACAGTTAGACTAGCTATGTGCTGGCGTAACTGTACTCCGCTGTCTGCAGTGCCCAGGAACCAGATGTCCCACCCAGCCCTGACAATGCACACTACTGTGGCACACCTACCACCCACCACTTGCATAGTAGGCCGCCCACCCAATCCCCGGCAATACCAGGGTTCCTCCAGTCTGAGTCCCGGTACTGTGGTGTAGTGTTGCCACCCCCCCCGTATGGCCTGCCAGGGCTTGCAGACTTGTTTTGGGGCTTGGGGCTAGGGGGGTGGTGGTGGCTGCACCCTGCCAGCCTTTTTCAGCATGCCCCGGTACTGTGGTGTAGTGTTGCCAAACCCCCTCGTATGGCCCGCCAGGGCTTGCAGGCTTGTTTTGGGGCTTGGGGCTGGGGTGGTGATGGCTGCACCCTGTTGGTGGGCATGTCTGTGGCTTGTGGTATCCAGTTCAGGTGTGCCCTTCCTTTGGCACACCTCTTGATGTGCTGCAAGTCACAGGATGTAGTCTCTGGGGACCCTGCCTGTTCTGGAATCTGGCGCAGGGTCCACGGCATATCGGCATATATTGCAAATTGCAAGCACCGGTGAGTTGCAACATTAGTCTTGGAATCAGGCCCAATGTGTATCGACCAGGCACATGAATTCATGTTGTTTTAGCTTATCCAATACCCTATGTTTTAAAGGGGACAGGAACTGTTGTTCAATTTCTTTTTGAGCGGTTTCTGGCATGTACTTCAGTAATAAACAAGTTTTCAGTCAAAATCCATGTCATTTATTTAATTTATGCTCATTTTGGTAATATTTGTGAAAGATAGTACAGCTACTGTAACTTCCATTCTGTGCAAGCATGAGAGAACCTGAACGGATGGTGATAGAATTTATTACATCGCTGTTCCTACATTCTATGTGGTTGCAGTGAAAACTTGAAATGCGGTAAAAGAAATGTGCTGCTAAAATCCGCTCTGTAATCTTACTGAAAATACATTAAGTTACATGGTAATCTCTGTTATAAAACAATGGGTTTTGTTTAACATTCAACTAGCCAGTTGCTATGTTTGATTTTTACTTTTTAATGGACAGGGACCTGGGACAGGAACTGCCAGGTGGGTTTTGCTGCATGCTTCATGCTTGTTGGAAAGAAATAACGATGAAGTATCAATCTCCTGATTTTCACCCATCTCTAGTGCCGATTTCATTTATGCGCGAAATAAAAAAAAAGGCTAAAAAAGAATAGCTAAGATGTCTGTGTGATTGACTATCTCCTGTATAAAGAAATACTCATCACTATGGAGCAACTGCGAAGCAAGTAACATGTGTTTCTTTGTTCGATGGGGAGGGTGGTGATAAGTGTTTGACATGTTTGGCACTGATATTAACTGTATGACTGCTGTTAGAGACCCTATGATGGTCAAAATAGCAATCATAAACGCACCTGCTGAGCCCCCCCCCCACTAACTAACATTTAGGTTTCATTGGTAGGCTGTGGGACAGCAAGAGATGTTTATCAGTTAAGGTATTGCCTTACTGCACATGTTCATAACACTGAAGTAGTTCACAGGACTATCCATCAGTACGTTCTGTAAGCACAATGAGGTTAGATGCAATAGTTCTCAGACTTTGACACAGCGAGCCTCCCTAAATCCATGGAAAAGATTTTGAATATCCCCCCAAAACTGAAATAATCTTGGACCTCCCCAAAGAAAAATTACATATCGTACTTTGCGCAGTACACCATGAATAAATTGAAACCCCTTTGAGTACTTGGCTCAAATTCAGTTCTTTGTCTTATACTGACATGGAACCTTTGAAAAAGAGCTCATGTGCTCAAAGGTGTCATCTGAATAACAAATAAATAAAATACATATTATTATTCAGCTTATTGTAATCCCCTCATTCAATAGGCCAGCCTACTTGCTCTGCTATTTTCATTCTTGAACCATTGTTACCCCTTGTTGCAGTGCCTTCATGGGTCAGAGTACTGTCTCTATTTCCTCTCTATATGAAATAACCTACCTACCTACATACTTTTCCTCTCCCCCTCTTTACCTGCTCCTAAGAAACTTCTCGGGGATTTCTTTGCTCCTTCCTGCTGTTGCTCTTAGCACTTCTATGCTCAATCCTTATATTTGTTCTGTTCTGCCATCAGTCTACAAATTGATCAATTACCACCAGTCATTATTAGTTATTGTTCGTATTCATTTACACTATTGTTCATTGTGTATTTCTTGATTGTTTTGCAGTTACCTTTTGAAATGTATTCACTCCCTACCCTTCCTGTGGTACACCTGAAATGAGCCTTCCCTTGTCACCTATTAGTAAATAAATACATAAAATTCACCTACAACTATCCTCTTTCAGTTTGCTTCATCTCTTCACACAAAATATATAAAACTCAAAATTTAAATACATTACTTTTTCAGACTTGCTTGAGCCTCCCCTGGAACAGGTTGGGGCCTCCCCAGGGAAGCTGGCCTCACCATTTGAGAACCCCTGGGTTAGAGGCATTCCTGTTGGGTTACTCACTATGCATGCTGCAATCACACCAGAAATCCATATTTGTAGCAAAGTGCACCCAATGGCTCAGGTGGTGTGTGTGTGTGGGGGGGCTGGTGGGGATAAACAACTATGCGTGTGTCAGGATTTTTTTTTCTAATTTCTGCTACAGCATGGTAGCACATCTGTCATACTTGGGTATGCTCAGAAGGATGTTGACTTTTTTTTTCTTTTTGGGTCCTTAGTTATGACATCGTATGCACCGATTAACTTTAAGAATCCCTTGGAACTGAATTGTTTGAAGCCGTTGTATGGGTCCATTTTAGCATGCCACATCATTTCATCCAATACTTCTTAATTTTAATCTTCCCTCACCCTTGCATGTCTATGACCCCTGTTATGTTAGCAGTGTCAGTGGCTCAGTAGGTAGCACACTCGCCTGTGAGGCCGGGAGATCAGAGGGCTGTGGGTTCAGTTCCCACATCTGGCACTTGGGTTAATATCCCAATACTGACACTGTAGTGCAGCATGAGCGGGGTGCTGCACTTCTGAGGTGCCGTCTTTCGGATGAGATGTTAAACCGAGGTCCCATCTGCCTGAATTGGTGGTAGTTCAGGTGGATGTTAAAGATCCCATGGTTTTTCTCAAAAGTAGGGAATTTCCCGTGTCCTGGCCAAATTTCCCTCATTCACTAAAAATACCATCAACAGCTTAATCTGGTTCAAGGTCAGTTGGCATTCATCTGTATCCCCCTCCCCCGGGTCGTGCCTGAAAATAGGCAGGATTTGTCTAGTGCACTTACCCGGTCAACAAAAGCGAAATAAATAAAAAATAAATGTTATCATTGGTTTAAGCGAGTCTGACTGTATTGCTATTTTTGTCTCATGCTAGTGTGCTAAGCTACTAATGATAAAAAGCCAGGAACGCTGATTGTGATTATGAACATTTCTAAAAAAAAATAATAATAATACTCAGTTTGCTTTCTATGTCTGAAGAAACAGCCCCTTGTGCATTAACACAGAAAAATAAGCACAGTAAGGACCACAGTATATATGTGAATGGTTGGCTGCACACATATTCAAAAACTCTAATTATTAGCCCGTCCCTCCATGCATACCTTCTTTATCTCATTCTAAAATATGTCATGTATTTTTTTAACCATCTGTATTTACCTTTTCTTTCCTTGTTTTTCAGTTACTAAAATATAGCTTGTGCAAGTATTGTGAGTCCTTCTGCTGCAATAATTACATACTGTACCAACCAAGCCCCCCAATAAACAGATAGTATACTCAGCCATACCTCCTTTTAATTGTCTTCTATTCACTGCAACGTCTTCATTTCATTTTGTCATAATGTAAACCTTATTTAAAAAAAAAAAAAGTGAAGATTAATTAAAAAATGCATGGCATCTGCAAAACGACATACATAACAACTGTCAATTTAATTATATCTTTCTCCCTTTATTTCCTCTTTCATGGTGATGGAGACACAGACCAATGTACTGTAATAAAATGCAGCACTGGATCCTATTTAGGCATCAGGGATGAAAGGGGATACTGATTTTTCCATCACTGAGAACCCACTGCCAGTTGTACATGAGAGTGCAAACAAGGCACCTGGATTGCATGGTGCACATCTTAGAACGAAAGGGAGAAACTACCAGATTTGTCACAGGGCTTTGTGGCTTGAAAGCCAATGTGGACATAAAGATAGATAAAGCAAGTGCAAACAGGACAACAATCTTCATGACAATAGTAGCTTGAAGCTCAAATGAGTTCTTTAAGATTAGGCCGTTTCCAGGCAGTTTAGCACATCCGTTCAAATAGCCATATTGCACAAACAGTCTAAATGCCCAGTTTTATAATGAAAGTGCAGATTGTACCTTCGCATTTGTTAGAATTGATAAATAAAAACTTGTGCAAAGACATAGTAGCTACATTGAGATACCTGTCCCAAATGTTCAGCAGTCCTCATAATGAAATGCTTGGTTATTGTCAGTGTGTAAAGGGGCCAGTGTGCTTGCTCTTGATAAAAGGTTTATAATTAATGGGTTCCATTTTTTTTACATTGACAAAACCATGTATTAAATGCCAAAACACCTGAATAGGTGTTACGGCATTCACAAGCCCGCTTCCAATCGAAAGTGCAGTGCGGCTCGAGAATTTCAAAAACATTCTGCCTCTCAAAAAATCACTTAATGATAAACACTCACCTCATCAGCCACTGTAAAACTAAAGCACATTTCTTCTTTCCACCAACTACCTAGATTTCTCCCAAATCTTTCATCTCTCCCCCTCTCTCTGCAGATCACAAGACTCCACTGCCAGGCAACATGTAGCAAAGGCCGTAGCAATGTAAAAAAAAAAAACAGCCAGGTGGAAGATTCAAACAGATGTTTTTTCTTGTTTCTATTTGCAGTTAAAGCTAATGCAATTGCAGTTCTAACAGTTAATTTAATATTGCTACTCATTACAAAGTGCCCTGCCTACCGAATAAAGAAAATCTACGACGCAAGGTACGACTGTCTATATTTTATTTATCTTCAGATCTCTCAGTGAGAAGAAAAAATGAAACCCATTAAGTTATATAAAACAAAATATGGAGTGCAGTGTGTTTAACTCGAATTTAATACATGCCCTCATTGTTGGATGGCTATCATAAACCCCTCGGGCTTCGCCCTCAGGGTTTATGTGCCATCCAACAACTAGGGTGTGTGTTAAATTCTCGTAACACACTGCACCCCATACTTTATCCTATATGTTACATCTATAAAGAGCCAACTGGATTCAGTGTTTATAACTGAACAAATGCAACCTGGATATATGGACAAGCAGCTGGAATCCCCCAATCACACAAAGTCACCACCCATGTTACACAAGCATAGAGGATTTTTCTTGCAAATGATAATTACCAGAATGGTTACAACACTTTTTTTAAGGTGATAGGAGGGTGGGGGGCATGTAGTGACTGGCAGAGATGTGTGGAATGCATACTACATTAAAACATTTCTGTAAATAGCTGGGGGTTATATATGCTCTGTGATGCAGCTAAATAGCATTCTAGGGCTGGCGTCAGGTCCCTATATTCTACATTTGAGTCTGATTGGAGGCTGGACAGTTTCCATTATTATACAAGAGGGTTCAATGATTATGGCATGCTTGCACATCTCGGGAATCCTAAGAAAGAGCACTAGGATATTTTTGATCATATAAGCTCATGTCAAAGGCTAATTGTGACAGAAGAGATGTATTATGCCAAAACGAATTAAAGAACTAATTGTTGTCGCTACTGTGTTTTCTAACAGTAACAAAGATATTAAAATCTGATGCCTATAATTAAAAATAAATTAAGCAGCATTTTTCATTGGTCATGACTAATACAATAGTGCACTAACATGCATACCTATGTTTTTTATTCAATATACCAGTGATACACAGCTTACAAGTCATTTCATAAAACAATTTTTTGAGTTTTTTTCTGGACGAGGACACCCATTTACAAAATGTTACAGATGGTACTAATACTGGACACGTCATCTAAATATAGTAGTTAAGAAATGGGATGGAAGATGAGGGGCATGTGGAAAAAGGAAAGAATGGTAACCAATCAACGAAAGGGATGATCATATTTAATTTACATAACACTGAATTAATGTAGTAGGGTAAGAATTCAATGCTTTGATGAGTATAATTCATAACATTTCAAAATGCTGATTATCTGACAAATGAGTAAGAGCATCCAGAAGCTCTGGGATCCCTCAATATGATATGAAGTCAAAGGGACTAGTCTAACACCTAATCTGCATAATATCAACTTTACATACAATTATTGCCCGATCACCTGGACTGGCTGTGTTCACTTTGGCCCTCTGGAGTGTGCAATTAATCTAGTTTCAGGTGGTGCCCCCTCTCTTGAAACAACTGCCATGCTTCTTGATCATGAAAACAAACTGACTTTCTAAATGAAGCAGCACAGTCTGCACAACCTGTATCACATTGTGTAACTCTCAGCTGATGACCCGACCTACTACTCTCCCCCCCCAAAAAAAAAGTGCAGATGTGCAGACAACTATGTTATTTCAAGCAGAGGAGATGCAGAAATAAAGACAGTGGGAGAGGCATCGGGCGGCTCTACCAGTTTTGTGATAAACACATTGAATAGAGAACTGCAGCAACTGTGTATGCAATGCAAAATAAAAAAAAGGCAAAGCGTAAATAAAGAATAGTAATGGAATACAAATCAGGAAGAGATGGGGTTGGCTCAAACCCAATGAACAGAACTTGCCAAGGGCCCTGATTACTGACTTCTTAGAGTCATTTTACTGCAATGCCCCTGCTAACAATCATTTCTGAGCAGGAAAATTTGATCATGGAAAACAGCAATCGTGACATTTGTTGGCTGCACTGCTTTGCACTATTTCACAGCCAAAGGAAGGAAGCCAGTACAATCACTATCATGCTTAATGGAGTTCACAGTGTCACAATTATTTATTTATTTATTTATTTATTTGTTCACGTACTTATTTTTTTGGTGCTCAAACAGTAAGTCAAACAGTGAATATGGTCTGCTGTACTCTTATAACCTGCATTGCTCAGAGATGTCACTTTTGGGATGGGGGCTCCTACACACTACAGACTCAGTCAAAATGTAAATAGGAACATAATTCATCCATACACTTCCGTGTACCCACTGAGTTTGAAATCTGAAACAGCATGCTACCACAAATGTTGTATAATTTCTAATCACAATTACAAATATCAGAGGTTAAAATACTAGATCATTTTAAGCATAAATCGAGCTGTACATAATACAGTGTAATAAACGAGCTGGCAAAATTCAGCTTGTGCTGTTGCATCATTCTTAATTTATTGAAGATCATGTTTGGTTTACATTCATATAAACCTCTTATTTAAAGTGCATTTTCTTAAAAGATATGACTAACCTCTCCAAGAGTGATGTACCGACTGGATTGTAAATGTGATAATGCATCAAACAGTACAGCAATACAGCTACGCATATTGAATGGATGAAACTGTGTCAGATGATGATAACCTTACATCATTGGACTACTACTATCTGAAGATTTCTTTTTTGGCGGAAACTGAATTTTTGAATTTCAAGATAAAAAACAAAGGGAATTCCGATGCAAATTTATAACATGTCATCATGCTCTAGAGATGTACAATTTCTAAACTAAATCATTGAAATTACTTATCTTCTGTCACACTCAGGCGGTATCCAATGGAGTTAAAGTTTACTGTTTCATTGAATAAATAGAAGCACAAGCTAGTTAATTTACATATAAATGAGCAAGCTTTTGTCACCTAGCTGTCATGGTGATGACAGGCCACATTTATTCCGCGGAAAATGATTAGAGTACATGAACAGAAGTTTCAAGTTTAAAACTGTATTGGAAAGAATGGTGAGTGGTTGCCATTGACTCTTCAAATACTCATGTCACTCAGATATGTGAAGAGAGAGTAAAAGCTTTACAATGCTGTAACTGTACAGTAAGATCGAATAGTATAGGAAAACAAATCATAATAGCACTATAGACAAAACAAAAACAGAGACTTAGAATACATACTGTAACGAAACACAGCACTCTGCTTCCTGGTCAGTATCGATTCTGACAGCTGCTGGTGAATATGTCACCACATGCAGGAGCCAGAGTGACATTATGGAATGCATGAATGAACATGTCATCATTTAGATGGCACGCTCACATTCCCGATACTGGAACCGGAAAGATGAAAGGGGCTGCTCCAATAACAGTCATATTTACTGTTTCTTCTATTTGGTAAAAATAAAAACACAAAAACACACACTTTCAGATGTGGAGTGAAACAATCACAGCTGCTTTTATTAGAAACAATGATAGAAAACTGAACATGGGATCACATTATTTTATTAATTTACTGTCCTCTTTAATTTCCTTTCTAACTGAATGGTTAAATATCCTGCACACACACAGGGTGGTTAACATGTGGTGTAGCCTACTTACTGATATGGTGAAACGTAATACTATTCTGATTTTTAAAGCAGGACAATACCGATTCTTGAGGGAGAATGGCATTGAGGGTCACACATCAAGAGTAAGGTAACGTTCCAGCTGTCAAGTTTATGCAAATCACCACAGAATGTTATGCTGGTCCAACTTTAGGCAGAATTGCATGGTGCCGAAAGGCCTCTCACACAGTTTGCAAAGGGTGCTAAATAGTTTAAATAGTTTTTTATTTTAATGGGTTCACCACAACATATCCAAGACACACTGTCTTAGGGTAGCTGGTCCATTCCACTGGGGTGTCAAACAGATGAGGCATACTGATGAGTCCTGGTAGGACTAAACATGTGTCTATGTCTTCTGTTAGCACCTTTGCAACTGTGTGAGAGGCCTTTCGGCACCATGCATTTCTGCTTAAAGTTGACCAGTATAACATTCTGTGGTGATTTGCATATGCAGCCCATGATGCTTTGCATTGTGTGGGCATGTGATTTTGTATTTTCTTGAAACTTGGCTTCCCAGCCAAATGCTCTTTGGGTAACCCTTGCCTCAGTGTTTGAGCACAGAGGTTCTTTGTCTTTTAAATAGTTTTTTATTTTAATGGGTTCACCACAACATATCCAAGACACACTGTCTTAGGGTAGCTGGTCCATTCTACTGGGGTGTCAAACAGACGAGGCATACTGATGAGTCCTGGTAGGACGAAACACGTGTCTATGTCTTCTGTTAGCACCCTTTGCAAACTGTGTGAGAGGCCTTTCGGCACCATGCAATTCTGCTTAAAGTTGGACCAGCATAACATTCTGTGGTGATTTGCATATGCGCCCATGATGCTTTGCATTGTGTGGGCATGTGTGATTTTGTATTTTCTTGAAACTTGGCTTCCCAGCCAAATGCCCTTTGGGGTAACCCTTGCCTCAGTGTTTGCGCACAGAGGTTCTTTGTCTGTCAAGTTTAATTGTGTGTCCATATTTAAATTGAGTACTGTCACTGCTAGTGTGGAAGGAGGAGCAGACAATATGGACCCTAAATCACTTCCATCATAACAATAATATGTTATTGTTTATTATTTTAAAACATTTTAATAGTAAAATACCTACTGATCTGAGGACAGCTTATTTCAAGGGGCAGCCTGTCCTGGGGAAAATATACAACAGCATATATGTTACTTATGCAACAACAACTGAGAAGCTGGTAATTTCTGATGGATTAATGACCAGTTGGGGGGATAGGTGCCTTGGGCCACCTTCCTCCAGCCAGTCATTAATCCAAGAAAATGACTGACTTTGAGGTTGTTTTTGTGATTATACATCTAATTGCACTAACAATTTTTTTCCCATTTATTTTTAACTTAATTAAGGTTTTAAGCAGAGTGGGTTGAGCTGTGCATGGTACACAGTATCAGCTGGCTGCTGGATCAGTAATTTCTAAGACATTAATGACTGATTCAGTAGTCAATCAGGAGCCTCTAAGCTTGTGAATAATAAATTAGACTTATATTACAATATAATTGCATCTGCCATTGTGAAGGGGCTTGGCAGTCTTGGACTGGAACACTCTTTGTCACATCCATGCAGGACAGTGTGTGGCAGGAAGGGATACCCTCCCACCAGAAGATCCTGGCACAGTGGGAAACCATGGGAGAACACTGAGCAGGTAAGATAAGGATGATAGAGTTTGGAGATCACAAGAGGTACTCTCTCAAATAGTGCGAGTGTGAGGCCTGCTTTGTGACTTGGTTTCAGTATTTAGTCTCATGCACCATGGCCCTGTGGGTGACCCCCTCTTTGGTTTGTATGATTTGCACTCCATATGAGTACAGTACAGAGACGCTGATGCACTGTGAACAGAGACATGTTGTCAGCTCAAAGGAAAAAGAGAACATACAAACATAGCAAACAAGCTGCATACAGGTGGTTCATATAAAAACTTATGAGGCAACGTGCCAGAGTGTCAGGTAGTTTTTGTACTTGTACTCTGTGTACAAATGTACTTGTTTAAATAAAACATTTATGCAGCAATTTTGATACTACTGTTATTTCATTCCTAGGTTAATTGAACACTGTGTGCTGCTTGACTGCTGCGTTTGTGTATTTCTGATGAGGAATGTCTGTTTGAAGGAATGAAAAAAGGGAAGTACAAAATAATCGATTTTTGTGAGGATTTTTTTTTTACCATTACTGTTTAATATTAACTTCCAGAAACTGGCTTTTAGAGTGTTGATTTCCAAAATGTGGGACCTGGGAAGTATTTTAGACTTCAAAAGAACTGGAATGACCCCCAAACTTGGACCCATGTAATTTTTGTTTTTTATTTGGACAAGAAAAAAAAATCACTGGATTCCTGATTAATGCATGGGCTTCTCTCAGCTGCATTATTAAAATGCTGATGCCATTAGCCTTAACTCTTAGTGAGCCTCCACTCATTGCGTCAAGGTCTGAACCATGTTGATGGTAGGGATTTTTCCTACCAATATTTATTTTATAATTACAGTTTATTTTTTTAAGGTTGACCCAGCTGAGATTTATCTAATTTCTAGTGAAGTCCTGCTTCTCCCCACTTTTACAACTGGGTGGAATGTAGCCCTAAGAGTTCTCCCCTTTCTCTGGTTGTCCATGTCTTCATGGACAAAAATGATTGTCCCATGGACATCCATGGTCATCCTTGTTCTGTCACTGAATGCTGACCATAATAACCCCATCCATAGTTTGTCCAAGAATAATGGGCAAGATTGTCCATGGTTGAATATGCAAATATGCCTGAGAAACCACATGTTCAAAAAACTAAATGGGAACCTGAATCCATTTTCAGTTTGTGAATGACAGAAAATAACAGTTTAATTCATTTCTGGTTGTAGCCATGAGTGTCTGTGATCTGATTATGACTTTCAGTGTCCATGCTTGACAAAGGTTGTCATGGTTAACTTTTAATTTAGATGCAAATCAGATTTATTCTAGTTTGTTTCATGTTTAAGAGTATAGCATGTATGGAATTCTGGTTAAAATATAAACATTGTATGCACCATATTGGTAGTTACATCATTCAAACAACTTGTGGTATAGATTGTAAACCTGTGCAAAATATTTCAGTTGCCAATTCAGCCATATTTTAATTTAACTTTTTAAACTATTACCTGGGGTCTAGGTAAGAATTTGAAGATGTGTTAAAAGTAATAATCTCAAGTGTGCAGATCAGATTGATAATATAACTCTCTTGATTTATTTTATTTTTATTTAGCCCCTTTTTACAACTGCAGTGGGTGGCACCTGCTGTCATGTTGTGATCAGCTCTAAAAATGACTGACCGGATTTTGACTTCAGCCCAAATTTGGAGCTGCAGCACAATCCAGTAAGTGAAAGCACTCCGCTCACAGCCCATGCTCATTGAGCTAATCACGGAACAGTCTGCTGTGGTCAAGATGGCCACCAGAGCTCAGTGCACATGCATGACTTCACTACAAGTGCCGAAATAAACTCACGTATGCATAACTACTCAAGCATGCATACTGAGCTCCACCGACCATCTTGTACATGGCACACTGCTCTGCCATGAGTTCAGTGAGTGCTCTTAAAGTGCAACTGCAGCCATGTCAGCTCTGACCAGAGTTTAGTTCATGCCATGTCTTATTCCAGGACCTTACTGTAAATGAGAGCCACCTAGTGTATGTCTTTTTTTCAAAGTAAAGAACATTTCTTCAAAATATATACAAAACAATTGTAACTTTATTCCTAAATTTTTTTACAAATAGACCAAGTGTATTAATAACTCCTTTTGGTTTTCCAATTGTTTAACTAGGAGAGACACACTAAGCTAAAAGCTTGTTTACAGGTGTGACCTGGGAACACAGGGAAATTAAGTGACTTGCTCAGGGTCACACAGTATGCAAATGGTGGCTGTGGAATTCAAATCCAGGTCTCCATATTTGCAGCTCAGAGCCATAAACCACTGCAGTATACTGCCTCCCTACTTTACTTTTACTTGATCAAAGTTGATATAGACATCTACAAACATTTCCATGAATTATGGCCCATCCCAACATGTTTTCTGAATTCTCTGAACACACCTTAGTCAACCATGGTTCATCCATGTGGTTTGTCTACGGCTATAAATGCATGGAAGAACAATCAGATCTACATAATATTTTTGCATATTATTGGGTGAATAAAGTTATTTTTGCAGTTTTCAGATGTAAATGCATTTACACAGTACTGCAATATAATGCAAAGATTAATATTTATCCTTTATCTTGATACATGCAAGTATCATGTAACAGTCTTATATGGAACACACCTACATAATCAACATTTCTTTGCATCCTGTGGCAAACCTATTTGATTATATTCAACACTTTATTATACAGAGAAACAGTAGAATCTTTAATTATATTATAGGGTACTAAGACACATTAAATTAGTATCAGCAGTTATTCTAGTCTAATTTCAAAACTGGTGACAAAATACACATAATGGCTCTTCAGTTTGTCTCTATAAGAGTCTGAACATTGTCACTTGAGGTCAGCATGATTTATCATTCTTTCTAGCTTTAATGTTTCCTGGAAAGTAATAATCCATTTATTCTAAGTCACACAAATTTGGCCAGTTCCATTTCTTGGTAGCCATAGAGTCCAGGACACATATATTTTTTTTTAATGTAACCCAATGTTTTCTACATCATTGAGTGCAAACAATTTCCCATTAAAAGGACATTTCTTTTTCAGAATCCCTTCCAGCTCTGAATGAATACTTCTCTACCATTAAATTATTGTTTCACATTTCCAAATCATATGCTAAAAATCTCCATTATGGCTGTATTGATGCCAACATTTTGTTTTCCCCTCTCCAGGCTGAAAATGAAATATATTTATGGGAGTAAAATATGCACTATTCAATACCTTATACTGCATGATTATGATTTTTTGCACAAGAATGTGATTTGGTGTCATTTTTCTTATTATTTTTCCACTGGTCGGTATCTCTTTTATCTAAAATATGTGTATCCCATTTTTCATTAGTGTGCCAAATCCTGTGTAGCATTGTGAGATTTTCCAAGTTTAACAATTGTTTACATATTTTTGCTATAGTAACTAGACTTGTTACTAAGATTGGAGTTTATACAAATATCCCTCTCAAGGTGATGTAATATTCTCCTTGCATTATTTTTAATTCCATTAAATTTTGTATTTAAAATGGAATATAGATACCAATTATCAGTCAAATTTACAATAGAATCATATTTTTTAAATCTGGTAAAAGATACATTTCATGTCTAATATTAGATCTAACCAATTTATAATGTTTGCATCAATCAATGTGTTTTTCCAGTTATTGTATCTATTTATTAGCACATGGTATTTTAAAATATTTAGTATGTTTGAGTGTGGTAAAACATTTTCTTTTTTAGAATTATTTTTCCAAATTTTGCATGGATTAGCCACACTGCTTATTATAGAATTTATATTGATGGAAAGACATTTAGAGTGAAAAGGTATAATATCCTACATGACTAATCCTGTATTTAACTTGTAAAGAAACTGTTGTATTATGGAAACATAATTCCCATTATAAAATACTGCATAGGTATTTTTGTTGGACTATTTAAATGCCATTTTCGTTTTGTTTGTGATGTAATAGCAGAAAGAATCTGGGCAACCCCTTCCACCATGGGCCCTTAGAATTATCAGTTTACACCAAGATATGCAGGGGTAAGTGCCACACCAAAAAAATTTCACAAAAATACATTTGAATTCTGAAAACCATTTTCTGGCTTTCTCCTTGCACCACCTGGTACAAATATAAAAGATGGGGCATAATGGATGTTTTCAAAATCTCAATCCTTTCACACAAGGAAAATTAAAGATTTTCCCAGCCTTCTAGTAGCCTCCTGATTTTAACAAAAAGGTTTCATTCATATTCAGTTTAATGCTGTCTAATGTCATATTGGTGAGTATCATACCCAGGTATTTCATATTGTGTACAATCTTTTTGGGGGCAAGACTCAACTATTTGCTTCACACAAAGGAGTAATAGTCAGAATCAATTATTTTGATTGGTTAAATTCAAAACCATAAATGGCAGTACAGAAGCCAATTTTAACAAGACATGCCAGCCATGATGTTTGTGGGTTTGTTAATATTAACATCATATCATCTGTGAATGCATTTAATTAAAAATGTCTATCCCCCCCCACTGGTTCCGTGGCACCAGGCAATAGGGGTTCGCCTAGCATGGTGGCAACCCGGATTCACATCCTGAGTCCAGGGCAGCAGGAGCGGAGGCTGGCAGGGAGGGTTCAGAGTGTTGATCAGACACTCTCCTCTCTGGGGGAGGGCTAGGAATGCATTGCCCTTGGGTGACTCCTGGCAGCCAGACTTTGCACTGCACACTGTATCGTGGGTGACCACACGATGCATGCATGGGCAGTCAGGACACTGCAGCATGCGTTCCTCAAGAGGGCATCCAGAAAACAGGAAAATGGCCACTTTACAGACAGATGATGGTGACCCCTATCCTTCTGATGCCATGATAGCCAGGATGGCCTCCGATGCTGTGCACTCACTGCCCCAGCCCAGATGGCAAAAGGCACCTTTGGGCACTGAAGTCTCCCCTCCTGGTTGCCCCTTCAGGTGGGGGGCCCTCCATCAAAGGGATACGGTGGAACAACCTGGGCAGCATGATGAGTGGGTGGCAAATGGCTATGGAACAGAGGATCAGGGCAGCGACTGAGGAGTCTGGCCACCCAAAGGAGTGGCCAGTGAGGTGGGCCACTGGTGGAGGAGGTAAATAGATAATACAAAAAAAAAATGTCTAGCCCCCATTTGAATTCCCAAAATACATGAATTATCTTGGATCTGATTCAAAAGATGTTCCAAATACATTATAAATAGTGAGCGTGAAAGAGGACATCCTGTCTCACACCGTTTGATAACACTAAGGGTTCAGACAAATAAGAATTAATTCTAAATCTAGCTGATTGGGTAGAATATAATTTACTTAGTACAGACATACCAGTGGATAGAAATACAGTAACCAGGCCTTCAAGCACAAAGACATAAATTCCCAAGAAAGAAGACGGAAGGCCTTGGCTGCATCCAAGGCAAGAACCAGTTTTTCTTCATTTACCTCAACTTGTTGTCGAGAAGTGCATGATGAGATGATCTCTTGAACACATTCGAATCCTTCAGCAGTATTATGTCTTTTTCTAAACCCTTTTTGTTCGGGCTGAATACATTTGGAAATCTATTCCTGAATATGGTTTGCTATCAATTTAGTGATAGATAGATAGATAGATAGATAGATAGATAGATAGATAGATAGATAGATAGACAGATAGATAGATAGATAGATAGATAGATCGATAGAAAGATAGATAGATAGAATTTTATTTATGAAGCGCCCAATTCCTGGGACCCCGGGCGCTGTACAATAAAAACAACAATACAACAATCCAATTATTTAGGAGCAAACCACAAACACACATATATAATAAAATCATTACAAATACAGACATCATTCTATCTATACTTCATAACAGAATCAATCAATAAAAGCCTGTTGGAACTGATATGTTTTTAAACCCTTTCTAAAGGCTTCTACCGAGGGAGCCCCCTTCAAATAATCAGTTAAGGAGTTCCACAGGGTAGGCACAGCCACCGCAAATGCTCTATAATCAAGATTCAATAAAGATATAGGGAGATACAGCAACTCTTGGGCCTTTTTTTATCTTTATTTTATTTTTAATAAAATGAGAGTTACAGATTCTAAAATACTTTTGGGCACACTGTCAGTAGAGGTAATCTCATCAGTCAGGTGCTTTAACCAGGGTAAGAGTTGTTTTTTAAAAAACAAGAAAAATTCACTGGTAAGGCTATCTGGACCTGGCGTGACTAAAAATTTGCATAAATGCAAAACTGTACTCTTATGCTAATAAAAATATTCACAGTAATAATAACACAATATATGATGAGAAAATAATGTTTACACATGGGGTGGGATATTCAGACTGCACCAGGCAGGGGTGCAAGCCTGGGTGCAGTGCAACTGGGATGAGCCAGGGCATGGACCAGGCAACATGCAACAGTGCTGCACCGTGGCTCAGCACCATTGAATATGGCACTGCGGGTGCATACACTGCACATGGTGCAGTGGCACTGCACCAGCACAAGTGGCAGGAGGGGATTAGGGGCTGTGCCAGCGCGAGTGCGGTTGCGCTAGGTGCAGCAACTCTGATATTCAGCCATGGACATGCAAATGTTACCATTATGCATGCAAGGCACAATTGGGGCCATTTTCATGTCATCACAGCCCCATTTGCATATGGTGCACTGATCCCCGGTGACTTGCACCTGGCATCCTGCCAGGCTGCAGCCATCAGCGACCGATGCTCTGCTGCCACTCGGCGGGCTCCGCTCCCATTCGCCTGATCGTGGGCATGTGTAAAGGTAATCCCTGGTGGTCCAGTGGACTGCTATCCATTGCCTGAACCTAGGCATATGTTCAAATATTCCCTGGTCATCCAGTGGACCGCTGTTCATTGCCTAAATGTGGGCATATGTTCAAATATTCCCTGGTGGTCCAGTGGACCGATCCCCATCACCGGATCACAGGCATACATCAAAACCCCCTGGTGGTCCAGTGGAACCCTCCCAGTGCCGATTGCATGCGGAATGTACAAAGGACACCCTGGTGGTCCAGTGGTACCCCCCTCCCCACCTGCCCACTGGGTCCCTGCCACCTGCCCCACCATCAGTGGCGGCAGCACCATGCAGCCGCCCGGCCACCCATCAACCGACAGCATACAGTAGCTGTACACCTATTGGCCTCATCATGCGGCTAATGGATATCCAGACCATACTGTACTACACAGTCCTGAATTGTGAATGTGTGTTCATTCACATTCCGGGCCTGTGTAGTACAGTATGGTCTGCACACCTATTGGCCCATGCAGTGGACCAATAGGCGTACAGCCTTACTATATGCTGTCAGTCGGCATGTGGCCAGGCGGCTTGTGGATGGGGTGCTGCCACCCACCGCTGGCAGTGGGGGCAGGGTGGTGGGGGACACAGTAGATGGGTGGGGGGGTACCACTGGTCCACCAGGGAGTCCTTTGTACATTCTGCCCCAGATCAGGCACTGGGGGGGATTCCACTGGACCACCAGGGGGTTTTGACATATATGCCCATGATCAGGTGGTGGGGATCAGTCCACTGGACCACCAGGGAATGTTCACACATATGCCCATGATTGGGCATTGGGTTCAGTCCACTGGACTACCCGGAATGTTCACACATATGCCTGCGATTGGGCGTTGGGGATCGGTCCACCGGGCCACTGGGGATTTGTTTGACCTATGCCCATGATTGGACGGGGGGGCATGATGCCCATTGGGCAGGGGGCATGAGGACTATGTCCTGGGTGATTGGGTGGCCACCCACAGCAGGCAGCTGCCGTATTGCACCTTGCAATACGGCAGCTCACCTGTGGGTGGCTGGGACTTGCTCCTGGTTTTGCCAGGCACATCTTTGTGCCCCCCTGAGTGGTGCAAGGTGGGTACGTGCCAGCATATGCGCCGCACATCTCAGGCTGAATATTGGGATGTGCCGCATATGCATGGGCACGCCCCCCGCACTTGTGCCGCATACATTACTGGTGCGCTCCGGCGCATTGGGGGTTGCGCAGTGCAACCTGCCCCTTTGAATATCTCACCAGGGCACATTGGTGGGTTGCGCATGTCGCAACCTTGTTGCACCATGTGCAACTCCCTTTGAATATCCCACCCCTGGAAGATAAAGGCACCATATTCAATAGGTGCCAATAGCACTGCACAAAGTATAGCACAGTGTGCTAATTAGCACACTGCTGTTCTAGAGATATATTTGTAGTAGTAGTTTGTTTTATTTGATTAATCTTTTAAAATGATCATCACAAAGTACAAAAAAAAGAGAAAACTTGGACAATAATACAGTACATCAAAACACACATAAATGACATAAAGGAAAAGGCATGGGTGAGCATATAAAAACAGTGCCAGCCTTGACAATAATATAGTGCAAAAAGCAATTACAGGGTCCGCCATTAAGCTACTTTCAAGACAATCAATTATTTCTGTGCTTGTAGATTAGATACCCTTTTCCTCCTTATTTTCCTTGAAAGGTATATCCACTTTCCTACATTATGAATAACCAAGGGGTCCTCAGTGATAAGGAGCACCTGAACCAACTCTGTCTCACTGGAGCTGGATATAGAGGTTATGATTGGTATTAACCAGTTAGATCTAATTTTATAGTATTAAAAACATTTTAAGAGGACATGTGCTAGGTCTTCTCTTTCACCTGCATTGCAATTACATAATATATCTTTACTATCCTTTGATTTTTTTGTACAGAGCAGTTTTAATGTTTGATTCAAAGAGTTCAAGTCTAAACCTTGTAAAATTATTACGAACTAAGGGGTCCTCCAGAACATCCAGATAAACTTTAAACTCATGCATAACCACATTCTGTGAGTACCACTTGGCATAATTTGAGGCACCAATACAAGCCTAACTGATTTCCCTGCAGTACTGTATAATTTTCTTTTCAACATAATGTTTATATTCTTCACATATGACAATACCATTTTGTCTATATGATAGGGTCTCAAGGAGTCTAATTAGATGTTGAAACCAGACTGAGTTTTTTGAACCACTATTTTTCCAATCCTCTTTTTCCATAAGGCATTTCTTTACCCCCCCATCCGAAAGACTAAGTACTCAGATCCAATAGTTAATGATCCTCATATCTGCCCAGGCTTGTAGCCTTGACAGGCCCAATTCAGTCCTTATAAAGTAAGCTGGAGTTGATTTTTGGCAGCCCATTATATTCCGTAATAATTTAATAGCTGTTTTTTCCTAGCTGATCTGTATGGCACAACCCCCATATTTCAGCACCATAGAAGGATCGGGTGTTAAATTTTGCTAGGATGACCTGGAGAAGTGCTCTAACCGAATGACCACCATAGGCATAATTAAATCTTGCCAGGGCTCCTATAGTTATTTTTGTTTTGGAAAGTGGGTGTTCAATATGACATTTTCATAAGGCATTATTCGAATAATTAACTCCCAGATAGAAGTAGTTGGTTACTGTTTCCAGTTTATTACCACAGAGGCTCCAAGAGTACTTTGTTCTTCTGGCACCAATAACCAAGATCTTGGATTTCCCCAAGTTTATCTTTAGGGACAGTAAATTTGATAGTTTGCCCAAAAGATCAAGTTTTTTCTGTAGGCCTGAGACCATAAGGGAGCATAAAACTAAGTTGTCTGCATAAGCGAGGGAGGAACAGATAATTGTACCAATTTTAGGGGAATCAGATTTTAAGAGCTGTAGGTCTTTAATTAAATTATCTAGATAGATGCAAAATAGCATAGGTGACAGAACGCAACACTGCCTCACACCTTTATTGGTCTTTAAACTACTTGATAGGGTATATCCTGCTCTTATCTGTGCCCAAGTATTTGAATATAAAATTCTAATGCTATTGACTAGAGATGGAGAAATATCTCAGGATAACATTATCTCCCACAAGGCAGTTCTATTGATTTATCAAAGGCAGAACTGTAGTCTATAAATGCCAAATAGAGCTTTTGTTTTCTTATTGTGACATACTTTTCTTCAAGTGTGACAGATGAAACAGTTGTCCAAAGTAAAGAAAGATTCTCAAAAGCCTGCTTGAGAGGGGGCCAGATCCCCCAGCTCTTTAAGTTCAATCTTAAGTCTTGACAATAGGACTTTCACAAAGACCTTGCCCAAAACATCTAATATTAGGGTGGTACATTGAGGGATCATCCCTTGGATCCTTTTTATAAATGGGTACAATTATTGAACCAACCCAAGATGCTTTGAGTTATATTTGTATATGCATAGTGCCTCTCTCCAACTATAGGGCTGTGATATAGAGCTGTGCAGAATGGGAAAATACTGAATCCATGGCATTTCGATGAAATTTCACAAAATTCCATGAAATTTGGTGTAACTGTGTCGGAATTTTGTGGAATTTTTAAAATGTAGTAATTTGGTTATAACGCATCCGCTCTTCAAGCTAGAGTTCTGAAATTTTTGAAAGGATAGTTTCTAAATTATAGGTGCTCAAATGGTTGTAATTTTATAGTGTGTGCAAAATTTCATGAACATTTTTATCTGCATATACCTTAACTGTCTATTGGGTCAGGGATCTTAAATTTGGCATGACTTCTCGATGATAGGTGTTCTAACAATGTGCCAGATTTCATGACAATATGATGCATTTTCTCAAAATTATATGTGATAAAAATCTGTCATTTTATTTTTTCAGGAACTCTCGAAAAAATTTAATCTGCATATAACTCAGGCACCTTTGGAGCTAGGCAAGTGTAAATTAGTATGGATAACTTTTTTTTAATGCTTATAGAATGATCTAAATATGGACAGAATTAGATAAAAGATGTTTAAGTTATAGGGGTTCAAAGCTTTACTGCAGTATGTATATATTTGCAAAACTGAAAACTATTAAAAATGTGGATGTTTATAACTTCTCTGCTTTTGCATGCATAGCGTAAACATTTGACATGCATATCCATAGTCAGTGTATCCTGGTGTCTAATACAACTGGATAAATTGGTTAAGCAGTTTTAATTTTGCAGAAGAAAAAAAATTATTAGTAACATTTTCTCACATATTTGCTGTAGATGAAGCATCCAGAATTTTTTGTGGAATTTGTGGTCCGATCACTACACCGTGGGGTTCAGTTTATGCACCCCCCTTTCGTAGGCTTACCCCTGTGGAGATGGTCAGGTACCGCCCTTTACGAGATGTAAGCTCTGAAGGCCAAGCAGTGGCACTTGACCTATCGGTGCTTCCTGGAGCAAGCAGTGACCCAGATGCCTTGGTTTTGGCTTATAACAAGGTCATCTCTACAGCTCTGGATGCCATTGCTCCAGTCCGTGTTTGTCATCTCTCCCTTAGCCCTTGGTCCCCTTGGTTTGATGGGACCTTGAGGGAGATGCGGTAACAAGGACAAAGATTAGAGCATTGTTGGTGAAAATCCACCCTAGATGCCGATCACCTTAGATTGATGGAACATTATCAAATCCATCAATCTGCAATCACCCATAAGAAGGCAGAGTTCCTGTCTGGGGAGATTGTGACTGCTCAGAACTGACTGGCTCAGCTCTTTCGAACTGTAGCTAAACTGTGCAACCCAGCCTGTCTGCAGGTTTAAAAAGTCTTTTCACAAGTGGAGTGTGAAGAGATTGCTTATTTCTTTGCAGGTAAGGTGGCTGGCATCAGGGATGGTGCCCCAGCCAGGACACTCTAAGGGAGATGCTGTGGATCAGCGCTCGGTCACTGTTCCTCAGTTCTCCTGGAGTACCTTTGACCAGCCAGAGTTCAGCGATGTTATGTAGATTGTCCAGAGTATGTACCCTATGTGCTGTAGTTTGGATCTGGGCCCAACTACCCTAATTATGGATTGTTGTGATACCATCAGTCCAGTCCTAGCATGGATAGTCTGGTGCTCCCTTGAGATGGGTGAGTTTCCCAGCTCCCTGAAGGAGGCAGTGGTAACACCCCTCTTGAAGAAAGCTTCTCTGGACCCAGACTGCTCTGCCAACTATAGACCAATCTCTAACCTTCCCTTTGTGGGGAAGGTGATGGAGAAAGTAGTGACCCTACAACTGGAGAACCATTTGACCATCTATGGCATCTATGAACCTCTCCAATCCATTTTCCAAAAGAGCCATAGAACCAAGACTGCACTGGTTTGGGTGCTCAATGATCTCCTGATGGTGAGAGATCAGAGGAGCCGCTCCATCCAGGTTCTTCTGGATCTGTCATCATCATTTGACACTGTGGACCATGGGGTCCTTCTCAAGCACCTGAGGTTTATCTGTGACCTGTCTAATACAGTCCTCAAGTGGTTTAAATCTTTCCTCACTGGCAGAACTCAGAGGGTGGTGTCGGGGGTTTATTCCTCTGACTCAGTCTCTCTGTCATGTGGGGTACCTCAGGGTTTGGTGTTGTCCCCCATGTTGTTCACAGTATACATGCTTCCCTTCGGAGACATTGTAAGAAGGTATGGGCTGAGGTTTCACTGCTATGCTGATGATACCAGCTCTACCTATCTTTTTCACCTGACCAGGATAGAGCTCTGTCAGTATTTAACAGCTGCCTCACTGAAATCCAGGGTTGGATGAATTCGAGCTGGTTGAGGTTGAACTTGGAGAAGACTGAGGTGATGGTTGTGGACCCGGGTTATTGGATAGAGGGGTTAGGAGCGGGTTTGCTCTCAAGATTTTTTCTCAGAGGCTCCCAGCTTCTTACCTCTGAATGGGTGCGAAATCTGGAGATGATTTTTGACGATGGGCTAACACTGCAATTGCAGGTATTGGCAGTCATCAGATCTTCCTTTTATCACCTGAGGAACATCTCCAGGGTTAAGTTCCATCCAGTGACCTGCCTACCTTGGTTCACACCTTTGTGACCTCGCATCTTGACTATTGCAACTCCCTTTATCCAGGGCTACTTGGGGTTGATATCTGCCGCTTTCAGCTGGTGCAGAATGCTGCAGCACAGTTATTGACATGAACTCCCCGGGCTTGTCACATCTCTCCAGTGTTTCACAAACTGTACTGGCTGCCAGTGTAGTGGCAGATCACCTTTAAAGTCTGACTTCTGACTTATGAAGCCCCACACAGACTGGGCCTGGACTATCTGAAAGAGCTTCTGGATCCTTATTGTCCCAGGCGATCACTCCGCTCAGCTGAAGAGGGATGCTAGACATTCCAAGGGCTTCTTTAAAATCCTCAGGGGCCCATGCATTTATGTACATGGCTCCAGCCCTTTGGAATTCTCTACCCTGTCAGCTATGGGAGTGTGTGACCATGGAAGGATTTAAACAGGCCCTAAAGACCCATTTGTGGCACTGAGCCTACTCATTATGATGATAGCTTATCTGAATTTTAAGAAAACCTGTATTTTATTGTTTTATTGCATTTTTTTTTATTTTATTCTATTTTATTCTTATTGTAAAGGCACCTTGATTTCTTGAAAGGCACAGTATAAATAAAGAATTATTATTATTATTATATCACTACTTCATTTGATAAGCTGGGTTTAGCTTTTTTCGGTCCTGTGGTTCCTGTCTGGGTGACTATCGCCCTCTTCTCTTTTGGCATAGCCAGATTAACTTAGTAGAAGTACTGATCCCACTGACTCTTTGTTCTTTACAGAGACAAACTCCCTTAAAACATGAGTTACCTCCTCCTTTTCCTATCACTCTATCCTGTTTGAATAGCCAGAATTCTTTATTCCTGCTGCCCAAGACATTGTCTTCCCTTGCTAAATCTTTTTGAGTACCTCTAAGTCCTAGACTTGCATGTACATCAGGTTCTCTGTATCATAAATTTACTGGATGTGATCCTTAAATATCCTGCATTTGGGTTGGAATTGTTGACACTCTGTGCTGTCTTGCTCCAACTTGTGGGTCTACCACTGTTGTGCAACCCAGCGCAGCTGTCCATTTCTTGGTTAAACAGTGCATCTAACTCCAGAACCTGGTGACCCCCTGCACTACCTGCCTTGTATGCCCATATCCTTTAATTAGAATTCCCCAGAAAAGGCTGAATGAAATTAGAAAATTCTAGTTGTATGGAATTGTTCATGAAATTCTACAATTTTCACAAAGACTCATGGGATTTGACTTTAAATACACATGTTATTTTGCAATTTCTCACAGCAAGCAATAAATAAAAGTGGCACACATAGTCTTCTTGTATGGTCTAAGAGCCTGACAAATTTAATGGCATTGCATTCTCTAGTTTTAAAGTTTTAGGGGGTTATACAATTGTAGTTTACATTTTTGCAAAATTAAATTTTTAAATGTTGTGAAAGTTTGACTACTTTTTATTCAATCCCATTTAAAGATGAATATATGAACTTTTTCAGAAATGACCATGTGGTATAGTAGTTTAAATTTTTCAGCTCTGGTTAAATTCGGATATGTAGTTTTAATTAGAGGGAACAAACCAAAATTGTAATTTTGGCAACATGTTTGCCAGGCTATAACTCAGTCCCATTTCAGGCTAGAAATCTAACACTATGTGCATATACAAATGTAATGATAATCTGTATACCTTTTCATTTTTGTAACATTTAAATGAGTACTATCAAAATGATACTAAAATTACAGAAATCTAAATTTTGGCAAAATATTTTGCTACCTACTGTATATCTCAGCTCCCATTGAAATTTAAGACTTAAAACATGGTGCATATATGCATTTTCAGTGCTTCTGATATTGTGGAGAAATCTCAATAAGAAATTTTAAAATGATCTCAAAATAACTGAAAATTAAATTTTGATTAAATGTTTGGCCACCCATAACCCTTCCCCCTTTGAATCTACAGCTCTGAAAGTTGGTGCACTATTGTAGGCCATCGGGTACTGTTCACATTCCACATTTGGTATTATTTGGACACATATTGTTAAAATTATAGTGAAATAACTGAAATTTAAAATATTTTGAAATTGCGCAGACTTTTTGTGAAAATTCCAAGGAATTCTGTGGAATGAGAATGGGCATTCCATGGGTGGAATTTTATACTCTGCACAGCTCTACTTTGCTAGCATTGCACAAAGTGCAGTAGACACAGCACACCATAGCCTCTTGCTGGCAATAGACAGCCAGGAGTGAAGAAGATATGGCATCATAAATGGGTTTGTGTCTTGCTTCAGTCTTGGCTGCCATAATTCAAATACCAGCATGCTACTGACCATATAAGGCATTTAAGGCACTGACAGTCCATTTGCATGCATTACATTATGTAGCCATTTGTAGTTGGGATGCTCAGATATTTCAAAATTAGGTCCAGGATAGGATAGTTAGATATTAGGATAATCCAAATCTTCATCCAATCCAACTATTGGATATTGTCTGATATCATTGGAGCCTGCTTGGACAGGCGTGTAGCCAGAAATTTTAAACTTGTACTCGAGAGTTGATAAAACTGTTGCCCCTCCATAAACACAAACCAAAAATGTGCTGCCCCTCCACACAAACATTGCCCCACCCCATGTCAGTCAACAATAAGTAGTGAGTCAATGATTCTAATAGATTCACAACATTTTATTTTATCAAACACAGACCACCAACCATACAGAAGTTGGTTGGCTTATCGTTACAATGTTTAGGATACATTAAAAGCCTCTGTACCACATCAGGGTAGCCACACTTACAGAAATCTATTCATATGAACACTCATGCATACATACTTGACTGGTCACTCATAGAATCATGGCCTCTAAGTTTAGCACCCACACACCTTCCAAAGATCTTCACAAACTCACAATAACAGCAATATTAAATGATAGCTCTTTTTTAACTCCTATTGTCCCATAATGTCAGGGAGCACTGCTTGCTGCATGATAGTTCATTTGAGTCACAACAGAAGTGATATTTAAACAACTGATAGACAAAAACAGCTGAGAATACTGATGAAGACCTGGTCTGAGCCATATTAAAAGGAACACTCCTTTTATTATTTCAAACATGAAAAAAAGTACTGAAGCAGACTCAAATTGTGGAAAGAAGAGTATCATGCAAGTTAGCAGGCAAGTGGAAAAGTAACATAGAATAAAAAAAAGTGTAGGTCTAAATTTTTACTGGATTGATGCACTGCTACTCTAAGAAACTATTTACATATGCAGTAGGCTATTGTTACAAAGCTGTCCTCTAGTATTGCTGTTTGTTTAAAGACAAAGAATGCAAGAAAAAAGAGAAAAAACCTGAAATTTTTAGGGTAAACTTTATAGTGCTAATTAACACCAACACAGTAGAAATAATGTCACTATTTACATTCATAGCTGTTGTCACAGTACAGGAAGTTTTTTTGTTAAAGACATGCAGACAAAAAGCTACAGAGATTTTAAAACAATAGGGCTAAAACAAGCTAAGTGATGCTGATTTACATCAAACAGGATCTGAGCAGATGATATTTAAAAACTGTTTATACTGTATGTGGCTTTTTGTTATGCAGCAGTCCAGACAAAGACTATGTTAAGTAGTAAGACATGACACGTGTATCTCTATTCAGCCCACTTTTCAGGGTATTACAAGTTTGCATAAATTTGAACTCTGATGCCCTTCTCTCCCTCTGTATTCTGAAGTTGCTGTCAGGATTACCAATTTCATGTCATCTAAACTATGTCCCAAACTGGAAAAATGCTCACCCACTTGCATGTTCATGATCTGGTGTTTGATATTGTAGTGATGCAGGTTTACTCACTTCCTTAGAGTCTGTCCTGTTTCCCCCACATAAAGATTTGTGTTGGGGCATTTTGAGCACATAATCAGAGATTAAGTATTAGCAGAGCAGCATTTAAATGATCCCTGTATTTTGTAATCCTGTGTCTTCTGAGGAATGAGGAATGTATCTGTTGTAATGAAAGGGGGTCACGTTTGACATCTTCTGTGCTGCAGCAACATATCCCTGATACATTCTTATCAGCTGATATCTTGCTTCAAACAATAAACTGCCATAGACCAAGGGGTTGTCTATATACCAGAAGTATTTTTTTTTAAAAGACAGCTTACAACCTTTCATCCTCCTGAAGAGTAGGATTGCATTCCTTAATGATTTTGCACAAGTGTTCAGTGTGGGGGCTGTGTGTTACAACCAATGGTGTGTGATCATTTCTCTGTTATTTCTTATATTCCCATACATTCTTTCTGGGTATTCTTGTTGCCCTGCAGTTCTGGTTTTCTATGATCTGTGGGAGGTATCCTTAATTTGTGAAGTCTTCTCTAAGGGTGCTGATATGTCTGTCTCCATCTTCTGTGTCAGAGCATATTCCATTGTGCTGTATGGCTTGACTGTAGGTGATGAAATGTTTTGTGTGCTTGGGGTGGACGCTTCTATGCAGATAGTTCAGTTGTTCAGTGGGTTTGTGGTAAATGGATGTCTGCATTTCCCCATATTTAATGATGATATTGGTCTCCAGAAAGCTGATCTGTGTGGCTGAGAAATAGTTAAATTTTATGGTAGGGTGGAACATGTTGAAGTTAAGGTGGAATTGTATGATGCCCTGTTCACCGGTAGTCCAGACAAGGAATAACTCACCAATGTATTGTAGATGTATTTGAGGTTTGATGTGGCTCATAAATGAGTAGGTCTCATCCAACTTGGCCATGAATAGGTTGGCATATTGAGGTGCCATTTTTGTGCCTATTGCTGTGCTCATGGTCAGCAGGTGTGTGTCCTTTCCAAATGGGAAGTAGTTGTGTGCGAGTATAAATTGAATGAGCTGTGCAACTGCTTCTGTTGGTACAGCCTGTTGGACATCTTACCATCTTAGTTAAAATCTAAGGTTTTTAGGATATCAGAATTTGAGAACCAGTATCCTAAAATCCTAATATCCTGAAAACTACTACAAATGGATATCTGAGAAATGCTAATTAACAGATTTGCAAAATGCCTCCATGCCTTTGTATGCATGAAGGCATTAGGCAGAGAAGCACTCAGTGTCCCCTCCTGCTCTTGAAGTCCATGAAAGCCATAGTGAGTGTAACATTTAATCCCTGTTGCTAGTGACACCACCCTCCCCTCACCCAATCTTCTTGTAAGAAATATCCCTGGTACTAGTGGTACCCAGTTCCCTCACCCAATCTGCTTGCAAAAATAAACCCAGGTGCCAGAGTACGTATACTGTCAAGATCACAAAGAACTAGACATGCAGTCAAAAACCACATGGTCAAAATGGCATGTGCTGTTTGGAGTTAGTTTATTTATATTAGTGTGGTTTTTGACCACGCACTCTTGGAGTGTCTGCATAGTATGCATTTTGACCACATGGGTTCTCACTGCACATTTATCTGGATAATCCAACAGAGTAACCACCTCCTTCGCCTCATCTGACGTTGTTCTCCCTAGTAGTGTAGTATGATGGCCACCACTACCCCTGTCCAGAGTACAGTGGCCAGTTCTCACCCTCTGCTTACCTCTGCTGCCAGACAACATCTTAGTCATGTATGGTAGTCAATTATTTACTAGATGTAACTATATTGATATCATGCTCATACAGGTACACTATATGATGAAATAGTTTGCTGACTAACAGATATTGCTGCTTTAAATAGCACTCCCTCAGTATCCTTTCAGTGCTTCTAAAATCCTTTCTATATACCCTGCATCCTGTATACAAGAGTGATGTGGTGTATTTAGTGAGATTGTACTGACCACTTAACACCAGGCTACATGTCTTATTGAACACAGCAGTGACCACACTAACTGGCTGTTAGCCTTGCTAAAACCAGTTAGCAGGGTGCTAATCATATTAGTGCCAAACTAAGTGTTAGACTGTGGGGCCTTATTCTTTTAACATGCAAAAAAATTAATATATGAACTCACCACATCATAAAAGAGTTTCATTTTATGGTGGTGTAAAATAAATTAGATCATTCTGTTAGTTATGAAAAAGGAATAACTTAATGGAAAAAAGGAACAACAGTAGCTAAGTACTATATAACAGAAATCTACGTGAAATGTATGTGTTGCTGACATATTCATTACAAAGTGATAACATTACTGGGAAGAATAACCTGAACTGTGTAGAAATATGTTTTATAATGCAGGCACTTCTAAAATTAACAACCATAGATAACCATGGATGACCATGGTCAACTTGAGTATTTCTTAAACTAGACTAACCAAGGCCATCTTTGGTCTGCCTCTGGGCCATTTACCATCAAGGGTTGTCCATGGATAACTATGGGTAATATCCTGGACATACCATGAATGACCATGTAACACCATGGTCTAATTCTGTTTGACTATGGTTTATTCATTATCAGAAGAGTAGGATTAGGTGACTTGCTCATGGCCACACAGTGAGAATTTGGCTCCAGTGTGGCTTGAACCTGCTATCTCTTTTAACCACTGGACCACACTGCCTCTTTATGGCCCCCTCTTCTCCTCCTCCCAGCACCAGCAGGAGCCACCCACATTCCTCTCCACAGGTATGGTCTTACTGGAAAACCTTACCTGTTGCATCAGTCTGAGCTTGAAGTGCTAGGCTCAGTGGGTGGCCCCAGATCTCCTGCAGGGTAAGGTAATGCACTCCTACTAATCAGACAGCATAAAATCAGCTTTATGTCGATGTTCATGTGAATGAGTGTGCTTGGTGCAGCTGACTGATGATGCTTAGTTAGTGGTTCTTGTATTGTTAAAAACTATGATGGAATGATATTATAAAGCAAATGTAGAATTACATTTTGTATAATAGAGGGAATGATTTCCTTATTTTGATTATATAGAACCCATATTAGCTTACAGTATCAGGGGCCAACAGTGTCCCATTGTTGGCTGTAGTGGATATTTGTGAAAAAAAGATTCCCCTATTACTAGGTACAGTACTGCCTATCTTATATGCACAGTGACTCTGAGGAATATTTTTTTCACCCTTGCTGAAGATGTGAAAAATGCACCAGCCACAGAAATGATTCTAACAGTAGCTAGGAAATGCACAGCATAAAACAAGAAAAACATAGCTGGCACAGTGCAGGCTTTCCCACAGTGTGATGCATTTAGTGATGATGAAATGTGAGGGGCTGACAGCACTGGAGGCTAAACCCATTTTTTACACACAGAGACAAGTACAGCATGGGGCAGGGAATAATGTAGACTTCCACAGACTGTGATCCATTTTGAGCAGATGAAAGGTTAAGAGATTAAGACTGAAGATCTTTGTATAACTATAAGGCCAGAAACAGAATAGATATCCTACACTGTGATGCATTTAGTACTGGTAAAAGTGAGGGGTTGCCAGTACTAGAGATTGGAACTCTCTGTTTATGCCCAGACTAAGTACAGAGTGCGGCAGGTACAGTGCAACCATCCCCATACAGTTACTGTATGTATCTAGTGCTGATGAAAGAAGCAATACTGATAACACTGGAGATTTTAAATTATAAACAAACTCAGAAACTTTTTGCTAAAGTGGCAGTCTTTTAAAATACATTCTACAGTCCCCCAATCTCCAACACCCCCTCCATACCAAAGCGGAACAGAGGCAGGTTTGTTCTGCAGGTTTGTGCCAGAAAACACAGTGATATAGTCTTACTATGGCATGTGCGTAAACAGCTCCATTAGAGATTACCCAAGGAAGAAATACAATCTCTCCTGAGAAGCAGAGTTTATCATTAATAATTTACTGCTAAAAGGGGAACATCTGTTTTGGACTGATTGTAAAGAGATTTAAACCCCAGGTGGAGGGTGTACGAAGCTGTAATAAATGAGATGTGGTGTGAATAAACAGTTTTAATTTTTATTGTTGGCAAAATGGGATTTTGTTTTCATTACTATTCTGCCAATTCATACTTTTTCAGTGATTGCAATTAACCCCAGAGTCTGGCACATGGCCCCCAGCTTATGTTGCTCTGGAAGAGTGAAGAAGGGTTTCAGCAGACAGTTACCAACACCTGTTGCAGGGTAAATGCAAATCTTTGGTTTAAAGTGACAGCCCTGTACCCTAGGTGAATTGAGTTTAATCAGTCTTAGTTTGAAGTGCTAAGAAAAACTGCAAAAAAATCTCTTATCGGGGGGAAAAAAAGTATTAAAATGTACAGAAGTGGCTAACTGGATGGCATGTTGGCAAAATCATGTGCTGACAGGTGGTGCAATGTGTATTAAATTGTGACATGTAGTACAATACATCGTAATGCTCATGACAAGATTGCAACATGTATACTACAATACCATGTCATGGCACTTTGTATTATCTCACCCTACACATATTATGTTTCATAGCATGTAGTGCAATGACTAGTATAGCTTCCATCCTGACACATATTGTAGTGCAATTAAACATTTATTATGTCTCATGGCACGTGGTACATTGTATAGTACTGTATAACTCACCAGGTGACAGAAAATGTATTATGATATTTGGTACAACATTGGCTATATCTCACATATGGAGAAATTTGTAGCATCGTATCAAAAAATGGGGTGCAATGATTCAATAATTTTAATGGAAGGAAAACATAGGTGACTAAAAATAATTTAGTTGTAATTTTGTCTAGTGAAACTGGGGTATAAGCCATTTAATCTTTCAATCTCAGATCTTATTCTGCCTGCAGTTTCACTTGATGAAGTTATCCCACCAGCATCTGTGTATTGTATCTTACAGCATGTATATTCAGTTTATGTTACGCAATTACACTTGAAGTACACTTCAAATCAGCTGCAACACAAAATGTTTTGTGTGCACTGGTTTTCTGTTCCTATAATACAAAATTACCCTAGGTGACTAGGGTTGTCAGAATTAGTACTAGAAAGATTAGAACCATTTAAGAACCCAGTGGTCTGAGTTCAGATTTAAAATTAGAACACTCTTGGGTTCTACATATAAAAGGTTCTACAAATTAAAGAAAAAAATGTAATTTTTTTTTTTGTTCATACATTTCAAAAAGTTATGCAAATCAGAAAAAAAAATAATTGTTAGGAATTACATTCTAAAATTATTAGTGTGACACACATAAAAACATGCTGCTTATATGTACAGTGTATGCAGTTGTGCCAAACTACAACCTATCAATTGCGACTCTTGCCATTTGCACTTTGAATGGCACACATTTTTTTTATGTCTCCTGTCTGCATGGGCAGTGAAACTGAATATTATTGTTGTGGTGAGGCAGCAGGTCTTTCTTAGTACCTTTCCTCCTCTGCCACTTTCCTCTTTCTGTTATTTCACTTCAGTCCTATACACACAAGTGTTGAAATTCTAAGTAGTGCTGATGTGGGCAGCACAGGCAAATGCTCATGTTGCCCCACTCCCTGTGTTGGTATGGCTGTCTAAGTTGTCACTGTGATGAGTGGGGGAGGGTTAGCTGGACATTGTTTGTACTCATCCAGAAGGGGTGGGGAAATGCTAATCCATAGGTGCTGAGGCCCCAAGATCCAGAGTCACTACCACAGAGAAGGATCGCAGAACTGAGTCAGGTGAAGGGAAGCAGAGCCCATCCTACATTTGAGGAGACCCCCCTCCCCTTGCCGAGAACTATCCAAAACTTCATTTCATAAGGAATTATGTTTGCACCGAAAGCATTTCAAAATGTTCCTGCAGTTCAAAATGGGATCAACAGTTTATTAGTTCCTATCAAACACCTATGAAGCTTGCTGTGACCTTAGTTAACCAGAGAAAACTGCTTTGAAAATCTCCTACTTTACCTATAAAACATATACAGTATCATTTTATTTTGTAATGAAGACTGTCAACCTCACAGGCCAGTTTTAGCTCTTTAATTAAATCATGTGGATTGCACCTCTACTGTGCCGTCAGCATGGAAAGCTGCCAGGATTATCTCTATATTCAAGAAAGTGACCCCAAAATCATATCTAATTATCAGTCCATAGCCTTGCTAGCAACCCTCAGCAAGATTTTAGAGAAACTTATTCACCGCCAGATCTCAGCTCACCTACTGAATTTTAATCTTGATCTCCTGCTCAACATGGTTTCAGGGCAGGACATAGCACCACCACCGCCCTCACACTACTCTCCAGTGACATTAAGTCCAACATGGACAAGGGTCTACTCACAGGTGCCATGTTCATAGACCTCACCAAGGCATTTGACTTGGTTAACCATCCTCTTCTTCTGAACAAACTACATCTATTAGGTGCCTCCGGACCCACCCTATCTTGGTTCAGCAGTTACCTTACCAATCGATCCCAATCCATCTCCTTTGGAAAAGTTCTTTCATCCCCAGCTTCCATCTCCTGTGGCACCCTGTAAGGTTCCATTCTAGGACCTTTACTCTTTTCTATTTTCATTAATGATACTCCCTCCTCCCCCCTTCCCTATTGTCGCTCATCATGTATGCTGGTGATCTGGTTCTCTATGTCGCCTCTCATGCTGTCCTGGACATTAATGCCCACCTGTCCTCTGCATTCAAACAGATCCAGCACTGGCTCTCCTCCAACTCCCTAATTCTCAACCTACCTAAGACTCAGGAAATGCTGCTTGGGTCTGCTAGGAAAGTCTCTGCTGAGTCTACTAAGCTTTGTGTACTTAGCTGTGATGGGTCAAAAGTAGCATCTACTGACTCCTTCAAATACCTTGGAGTAACCCTTGATCCTATTCTTGATTTCTCTGTACATATAAATGAAGTATATAAATCTGTTAGTGCTAAACTAGGAGCAGCATACCGCATGCATCACTCCCTTACCCTTGCTGCCAGAATCTCTGTGGCACATAAGGCACTGCTTTCTAGGCTTCTGTATGCTCTCCCCACTCTCTCCCATGCAAACATGGGTATTCTTTGCAAGTGGGACACCTCCATTAATAACAACTGTAGATTCACCCTCTCTGTCCCTCGATTTACCCACCATTGTCACCTTTACTCCACTTTGCACTGGCTGTCCCCCCAATCCCAGCGCTCCACTTCTCTAGGTTCTTTTATTGACTCCATGAACAGGAGCCCCCACCCAGACTGCATTGGGGCCATGCTCACCCCTGTGACTCATTCCCACACACTAAGGTAATCTAATCAGCCTCTGTTACCCGTCCCTCATTGCTCAACTAAGATGGGGAGCAAGCTTTCTCTCATCTCACCCCTAAATTCTGGAACTACTTACCTGTCAATTTAAAGAGCTCCTTATCTCACTCTGCCTTTAAATCTGCACTTTTTCTCACTTTCATGCACTTGATTCCTGTCATTGTACCTAATCTTCCCTGTACTCCTCCTGTTTATCCTTATTCTGCCCTACCTAGATGTCACTGAACTGAACTGTACTGAATTGCCTGACTGTGTTAGTGGTCCTATCCATCCTTGCATGGATGGCTACTGCTTGTCATCATACCGTGACTTTCTCTGTGGGGGTCAACATTGTTAGGTAACAGATATTTGTGTTTGCTTGTTATGATTTATTCAGCATAATGTCTGTTTCTTTGGATGCCTGCAATGCTAACTATTTGTACCTGTTTTGTATTAATTCTCTGGTTTATGAACTGTACTTTCCCGGGTTGTGCTTGAAAATAGGCACGCCTCTTGCCTAATGCACCTACCCAGTTACCAAAAGCAAATAAATAAATAAGAATCTTGAAATGAGGGTCCGATACAGAAAATAACACAAAACAAAGACATAACATAACTCCAAAACACAGTTCTGCTCCCCAAAATTCACTAGTGTTGATCATATTCCATGCCTTTAAACAATGGCATGAGAGCACTGTAGTGCTATTGTGCTAAAAAAATGAAGAAATGTGGACCTTGTTAAGATGTCTTCATTGCAAGCTTTTTTTTTTGTTTTTGTTTGTTTAATGTCGTCTGTGAAGAAAGATAGCCTGTGTAAATCATCACTATTCAGAAGTGAGAGCCTTAAACATTGCTAACATATGGTAGCAGCCTCTGGTGGTGGTTCTTAGAATAGCAAAGTGTGAAAGTCAAAGGAGTATGCTAACCTCTCAGCTAAGGCAAATGGTTAAAGAGCTGCTGCCTTGGGACTTGAGGTCTCATGAGTCATTCCTAGCAAGGGCTGGATATGCATTTGCCTAAGTATGGGGGACAGACTTAACACTTGTAACAAGAATGGGCCAAGCCAGTTATGTGTATTTGCAGGTTTTTCTTCTGGTATTGTTATTTTTTTGTAGACAACACAGAAATAATTTGAGTAGAATAGAACATTTATGTTGAAAAATAATGGATGTGGCCAGCCCAGTGGTGCTGAAGGTTGAGGTGCCAGACGCCAAACATTGTACCAAGCCAGTGACCCAGGCTTGGGAGCAAACTCAGGCTACCAGGGGTCACAGTGGGAGAAGAGGATTGAGCATCCAGAGGACTGCTTTTCTGTCATGGGGAAGGTGGGCGTGTGGCTCCCAGGCATCAGTGACTTCCAGTGGAGACTGGGGGTGCTTCAGCCAGGGGTCACATCAGGAAGGGGTAGAAGTGAGGACAGATGCCCATGGGAGGAGTGCAGGAGTGCACTCATCTCATGCTGGATGTCACTACACTTCCATGCCTTCGGGGGGTTTATGCCCATGTCAAAAAAAAAGGAAACACCCCTCGCACAGGGTGGACAACAGCTCACCACTGCCTCATACACACTGTTGGATCCTACCTGCCGGAGTCCCCAATATCCTCCAACCCTGACCCTACCTTCAACACAATTGGATTTCAGGAGCACCATGTGGTGGAGGTGGCCCCACCCTTGGGGATGCGAGCCATAGGCTTGTTGCAGGTAAGGTGTTCGGAGCACTGGGGTGGGACTCATGGTGGAAGGATCTCAGACTGGGCAGAAGAAATCTGGTGACATCTGAAGGAGGTCTCTGAGCATGGCAACCAGAGAGACAAATGGAATGGCGGGAAAAAAGAGTAATGGATGTGGAGGAGTTGTGGGTAACATTGAATATATGGGGAGTTATGTGTGTGACAGTGACTGTGTAGTGTTTAGGTAGCATGTGTGTAAGAGTACATGCATGGGTGGGTCTTAGGGTGATAATGCATGTGTGTAGAGAGCCTGTTAAAATATGTGGAGTCAGTGGGTGACAGTGCATGTGTACAGGGGTCTCTGGGTGACAATGACTATGTGTGGGAGTCTGAGAATGACACTGCACATATGTGGGCAGTTTAAAAGTGAGAATGCATGTGGCTGAGGGTCTTTGGTGTCAATGCATGAATTTGAAGGTTTCTGGGGGCACAGAATGTGTGCAGGGATGTGGCAGTGAGAGGGCAGTTTTGTGAGGGTCTGAGGGTGATAGTCCATGTGGTGGTGTGAGGGTGGCTGTGTGTGTGTGTGGGGGGGTCTGGGGTGACATTGCATACATTTTGGCGGTGATATTGCACGTATGTGTGTGTGTGGGGGGGGGAGGCGGATGGCACTTCATGTGGTTGTGGAAAGTTCATTGCATGTACATGGAGGATGGTAAAGCAGCAAATCATTTTTCAGCACTGTAATTCCTGACTTTGACCTAATGCATGCATCTAATTATTCTGCAGCAGGCCACAAAAGGTGACCTGCATGGTTCCTGTCTTCACAGATGCACTGTAAACCAGAGCATACATGAAACATTATGTGGGGAAGGAGACAGTGAGTGACTACGTAATACACCAACATCAAAACATAGACACGGAAAATTTACAAACAGAAAAAGAGTTGCAGTTCATCCAGTCTGCCCAGCCCCTGCCTAATTCCCCACCATTGTAGTACTGCTAGGTCCTAAGCAGAGCTCCCATCTTCATCTTTCTGCCTGTCTATTCATGCATCTATTTATTTATTCTTTGTTGACTGGGGAGGTGCACTGGCCCAAGGCACCTTTTTCAGGCACGACCCAGGCACTGCAAGTACATAGCAAAACCAGCAAAAAATAAGGACATGTTACAATAGCCAATAATGTTAAGAAATGGGATACATGACAAACAAAAACACAGTCACGTATTCTACATCATGCAAAAAATGTACATACTGTACAAAAGCATATACAGTCAACAATATAAAAAATCGGTTTCACATAACGCAAATAGAAGTACACATGAGGGCATATAAAAATGACAGGGGTTGTGCAAGTAGATTGAGCAGCACCTCATAACTCCACTTGATTTTCTTTATTGTCCCCATGTGACACTCCCCCCATCATTTTCACCGGCCCTATGTGTCTATCCTTCCCCTTCTTGAACTTGTTAACATTTTATTAACTAACTCCCTGGCAAGATGATTCCACTTCTCCGTCACCCATTCTGTGAAGAAATACTTCCTCATGTCCCATCTAAATCCTCACCAACCAGTTTATAGCTATGTCTCTTTGTCTCTGATCCCTCATTATGCCTGAACATCTGCTGGCAGTCCACCCTGTTTATTCCCCTCTGATACTTGAAAGCTTCAGTTCTGTCCCTCCCCTGTTTTCTGGTCTACAGGGAGTACATACCGTGGTAAGGAAATTTTTCATAATAGATCTGCTCTGCTGCCCAATTATGATTTTGATTGTTCTTCTCTGGATTGACTCTAGATGGTCCTTTCTTGGTGAGGGTTCCAAAACAGCACACAGTACTTAAGGTACATTTTCTCTCACCAGTGACATATAGAGTGTCAAGATTACTTCACTCTTTCTGCTTGAAGATGCCCTGACAATAAACCTCAACATCCTGCTAGTCTTCACACATGATTTGTTGCACTGATCCATGGTCTTCAGCCTATCACTGATAACTGCCAAATTCCTTCTCACTGAGGTTTGGTATAGCCTAACCCCAGCCATCCACTATTTAATTTTTGGGTTCCATTTCCACATGTGCACAATGTTGCAATTTTTGGCATTACAACTAAGTTGCCAAAGTTGGGGAAGCATCCTAAAGGTGTCAAAACTGAAGTTCTGTTTAATGGTTAAAGTCCACCAAGAAATTTTACTGAAGGACTTGTAAATCTCAAAAAGTGGATGAAAATATGAACCAGTAGAAACAAATTCTCAAAGGTCAAGTTCAACAATACTTATTAATTTGCTCTGGCCACTTATCTGTTTCCCAAAGAATTTCATTGATCTCCCATCAGCTTTTTCAAGTGAAAGTGGTCCTAGACATCAAAAAAAGTATACATAATGTCTTTGTTTCAAAAAAATTTAAAACATACAAACAGCATGGCAAAAAGAGTGACCAGAAAAATCAGTGTTTGATGAATCGGCGACCTACGGCTTTCTCCTCCTCCTCAAGCTGCATGCCCCCAGAGTTGATTATATATAGTAAGGGAGGTACAGGGGCAAAGTCCCCTCAGAAACTCACTGTGGCAGTGTTGTTGCTGTTTCTGCGATTGCTGTTATTTCCCAGCCACTTTTTGTGTACGTGTTGTTCTGTGGTAGCTGTTTTGTAGCCACCCTTTTTCAGTTGCCCATTTCGCATAGAACCATATGGCAATGAGATCCGTAAACATGTTATTGAATGTATTTGCTATATCTTCTGGGTGAAAGGTGACCTCTTTGTTGTTACTGAGCATCATCAACTGTGATTTGTCACCCTTCCCCATGACCTCTTTTAATTTCTTCCAAAAGCTTTCCCCATTGCCCCAGCTGTTCGCCTGTTTATCCTTGAAGTAGGTCACCTTGGCCAGTCATATGTCTCTAGTATATTTGTCACAGGCTGCCTTATACTTTTGTATGTCCCCAAGTGACCTAGAGGCATTGGTCCAATGCTACAAGTTGTCTCTGTGCCTCATCTGAGGTAAGAGAGCTGGGGTAAGCCATTTAGCACAATCACCTTGCATTTTGCATATTTTGTGTGGAAGGGGATGTTGCAGGCCATATTGAACTGATTAATGAAATAGTCCAGTGCTGTGGCAATGTCAGGGATGGAGTCTAAGAAGGTGCAATCCACCTAAACAAGACTGCATCTGTCTTTTGTTGAGCACCCTACTTGTTATAATTTTGGGGATTGACCTAGGGAGTTTATTTGACAAGGTACACAGCACGGGGGAGTTATATTAATCTACCTAATGGTAAGCAATGTTGCTATACAACTCTTCAATACTGAATTTTATGTGAACAAATTTAGAAAGGTAGGGTGTTAAAGTTGTATAATTATGTTTTGAATGTTTTTTGAAACAATAACTTAAGTATACTTTTTTGATGTTCGGACCACTTTCCCTTGAAAAAGTTGATGAATCTGAACTTTGAGAGTTTGTGTCCACTGATCGATATTTTTATCAGCTTTTTTGAGATCAAGTTTAAGTTGCCAAATTTTGGTCTGCCATTCCTGTTTTTCCAGATCCCCTTTCAATTCCCTTACATTGCCTTCTTCATTATGTACCCTGACACAAATCTTAGTGCCACATGCAAAGAGACACATCATGTTCTGAGGCCTTTCTCCAAAGTCACATATAAACAGATTGAAGAGTACCAGTACTGTTCCATTAGGCACCCTGCAAATCACTACCCTGACCTCGGAGTACATAGCATTTAGTAATATCTTTTGTTTTCTCCAAACAAACTAGTTCTCTACCCACCCTGTGACTTTCTCCTCTTTCATCAAGTCCTCCAGTGTCTTCAGCAGTCCTCTATGGGGCACCAATCTAATGGCCTTTCTGAAGTCCAGATACAGGACATTCAGCACATGGTCCTTGTCCGCTGCCAGACACAGCATTGTAGAATTATATGAGCTTCATTTGACAAGAACTCCCCTTCACAAAGCTGCATTGTTTGCTGTCCTAGAGACCATGGGTCTCCAGGAAGACAACCAGCCTCTGCTTGATCATAGGCACAAGCAGCTTCCATACAATGGAAAACAAGCTGACTAGTCTGCATTCTGCCACCCTCCAAGGGGATGAGTCCTGTCTCAATCATATACCCACTGCAATAATGGTGTGTTCAAAGATTCACTCACATCAGGATGAAGACAGACAAGAATTGGACTCTTGGGTAAAGACTAGTCCACTCTTATCACCCCCAGATCCACACAGTGTGGAGGCCCAACTCATTGCTAGAAAGGTAGACTGATACAGCCATGACTTAATATTAAAAACTCCAGATTACTTTCAGAATTTCAGAATTCCACATCCGATAGAATTCTGTAGAATTAGGTTGAATTTGGGAAATTCCATGGAACTCCATCAAAAGCTAAATTTAAAAATATTCACAACCCTATGGGACCATTTACCCAGGACCACTTAATGATGGAGGAGGAAAACAGTTTTGGGATGCCGGCCAGCTTGAGAGCTGAGACTTTTCAATGCAGGTTGCCGGGCATTGTGAGCAATGCCGGCAACCTGCATTTGAGAATGAGTGCAGCCATCAGGTGAGTACAGACCCCCATCTCAGGGGAGGAAATGGACAAGGAAGTGATAGAAGGCATCCTTAAAATGGCAGAAAAAGGGGAGATATTATTGATGAGGGACTGGAATATGCCAGATGTTAACTGGAGCACCTTTACTGCAGGCACATCCAAGAGCAGGGTCATTCTTGATGCACTACAGGGGGCATACCTCAGACAGCTAGTGTTGGAACCCACTCGGGAGGGAGCAATCTTAGACCTGGTACTCTCAAATGAGGAAGGAGAAAGGATCTCAGATACAGAAGTAGGTAGCCATCTGGGAACAAGTGACCACCAAATAGTGTGGTTCACAATAAACACAGCCATAGAGTCAAGCCATACAAAAACAAGGGTATGGGACTTTAGGAAGGCTGACTTTGGGTAATTGAGAGAGTGCCTTAGAAAAGCACTAGCAAATGGGCAAGAAGGAGGGGTGGAGGAACAATGGGGAATGATCAAAACAGCCATCACAGAGGAAACAGGCCTTTGTGAGAAGCAAATCAATAAAACAAAACAAAGGAAAAAAACACTATGATTCTTAAAAGAGATGGCAGGAACGGTTAAGGAGAAAAGGATAGCATTCAGGAAATATAAGGAAACACAGAAGGAGCAGGACAGAGAACTTTATCAGTTAAAGCAGAATGAGGCAGGGAAGGCAGTCAGAATAGTAAAGGCACAAACTGAGGAAAAGATAGCCAACTCTGTTAAGAAGGGAGATAAAATCTTTTATAGGTACATTAGGGAGTGAAGAAAGACCAAGCAAGGGATACAGAGATTTAATAAAGGGAAGGGAATGTGGGCAGAGGGTGACAGTGAAAAAGCAGGGATACTGAATGAATATTTCTGCTCAGTATTCACAATGGATGAGGAGGGAGAGGTACCTAAACCAAACAAGGGAGAAACTCTGAATAGGGAGGTCGATACCAGTCCATTCACAGAAGAAAGGATTTTGAAAGAACTCTTGAAACTAAGAGTGGACAAAGCAATGGGGCCTGATGGGATTCATCTAAGAATACTAAAAAAACTAAGGGTAGAACTAGTAACACCACTGACTACTCTCTTTAACAAATCATGGGAGGATGGAGTGGTACCTGAGGACTGGAGGAGGGAAAATGTGATTCCATTTCGCAAAAGTGGGAGCAGGGCAGAGGCAGGAAACTACAGACCAGTTAGTTTGACTTCAGTGGTAGGGAAAATGATGGAATCACTTGAAGGAAAGAACTGTTGAGTACCTAGAGGCCAGTGGGGCACAGGACCCAAGGCAGCATGGTTTCACAGCAGGAAGGTCATGTCAGATGAACCTAATAGATTTCTTTGACTGGGTGATCAAAGTAGTAGGCCAGGGAGGGGCTATGGATATGGCCTACTTAGATTTTAGCAAGGCATTTGACACAGTCTCACACAAAAGATTAATATACAAGTTAGTCAGCCTTGGAGTGGGTCCCAAGGTGGTAGTCTCAATAAAAAAGAGGCTGGACAACAGGACACAAAGGGTAATAGTAAACGGAGTCCACAGTTAAGAAAGGAGGGTGACTAGTGGGGCACCGCTGGGTTTGGTACTGGGACCGGTCCTCTTTAATATCTTTGTAAGTGACATTGGAGAGCACCTGGAAGGAAAGGTATGTCTCTTTGCAGATGACACAAAGATCTACAACAGAGTTGATACACAAGGTGGGGTGGAAAGAATGAAAAGGGACTTGGCAAGGTTGGAGGAATGGTCAAATATGTGGCAGCTCAGATTCAATGCAAAGAAGTGCAAGGTAATGCATCTGGGAAACAAAAGCCCAGGGGAAGAGTACACAATGGGGGGTGAGTTAATAATAACAACAAAAATCGAAAGAGACCTAGGAGTAAATATATCAGATGACCTAAAGGTGGGCAAGCAATGTGAGAAGGCAGTAAGAAGGGCTGGGGGGATATTGGGATGCATAGGGAGAGGCATCAACAGTAGAAAACAGGAAGTTGTTATCCCTCTGTACAGACAGTTAGACAGACCCCAGTACTGTGTGCAATTCTGGAGAGCCCATCTCCGCAAAGACAGACAGAATGGAGGCTGTTCAGAGGAGGGCAACCAAAATGGTGCAAGGTCTGCACCAGAAGACATATGAGGAGAAACTAAAGCAGCTTAATATGTATACCCTTGAGGAAAGGAGGGAGAGGGCAGGCATGATAGAAACTTTCAAGTATCTCAAGGGAAATAACAAAGTACAAGAGGGTAGTATCTTTCAGAAGAAGAGATGTGCAAGAACAAGGGGACACAATTTGAAGACAGAGGGGGGACAGCTCAGAGGTAATGTTAGAAAGTATTTTTTCACAGAGAGGGTTGTGGATGCATGGAACAGCCTTCCTGAGGTGGTTGTGGAGTCAGGAACAGTGGGAGAATTCAAGAATGCATGGGACAGGCATAAGGTAATTCTAGTGGGAGGTAGGAGGAAGTAAGCTGTTGATTAACTAGAATCTGCAACTTATCCATCAGGTAGGGAAATGGGCAGACTGGGTGGGCCAAGCGGTCCTTATCTGCCATTAAATTCTATGTTTCTATGTAAAGCACTTGACAGAGGTGAAAACAAACAATTAAATTCTGAGAAAGGAAAGCAGGTGGGTTCATTTTTTGGAGTTACTACAACCTAGCCTAGGGTTTTTTATCATCTATTTATACTCCCCAGGTGTGCTGGGGGCAGGAACTCCATCCCACAACACCGTCCACCAGCCCAACCACCTGACCATCCCCGTGGCCCCCCCATGGATTACCCTCCATGGCAGGGCCAGGAAGGAAGCTACCTCCCTCCCTGGAGCACAATCCAAATCTGGGGAGGCCATGATGGTGGACTGATGGAACAGGGGCAAGACCTCAAGGAGCCCCCCCAGCCACCATTTTCTGACTTTTTGTGCCCCTCCTGGTGCAAGGCATAGCATGCACGTATGGGGCACACATACACCATGCCCACCGGCTGCTGGTCTCCCTGCCTGCATCACCCCCCCAGCCTCCACTAGAGGACAATCAATGCATAGGATGATGTTCCCTCCCTCCCTAAGAGAGGAGAGTAGTCCTCCAGATACTCAATCCTCTCTAGCCCCTGTCGACCCCCAATTGCCCGGGCTTGTTTCCGAACCCAGGTCAATGGTGAAGCACGAGGTAAGGCATCTAGCACCTTAACCCTCAGCACCACCAGGCTGGCATACAGCATAGGGTTCTTAATGTAGATTGCAACCTAGTATCACAATTATGGATACAATGGAGTTCTCATTACTTGCATAGAGAGCTGAATTAACTTGATGGCAATTATAGCAAAACTCCTTTGTTTATTTTATATATTTGCAATGATTGTTGATCAGTAGTTACTGTTTTGGGGACATGGAGTAATATTAGGTTTTTAAATTGGGTAGAAGATTCTTTGAGGTAATCTATACATTGTCTTTGTTTTTTCAAGCAATAACTAAAATGAACTTTCTGTAAATATTGGGGGCTTGGACTGATAACTCTAACTGAATTTGTCATCTTAAAATTGTTTATTAGTACCTTGAGATTTTCAGGGGGTTCAGGAATGATAGCCTTCCACCTCCTCTGATAGCTTAGTTTTTTATATGATTATTGTGTTGAATATTTTTTCACAGTGGTTTATACATTATAATAAATGCTAACAGTACCAATCAAATGGACATGCTCTACTGGATTAATGTTTAAGATTAGTCTAACATTTAAGTGGACACTTTGGTATTTCATATATTTTCAATTATTTAAGAACATGTGTTCATGTCTAATAAATAGACACTTGACATTGCTTTTTATTATGCTTTTATGTGTTAGTAATTGCTTTCTACTATTATAAAAATATTTATTTGTGCAATGAATCTGGTGGGTTTTCATCTTTACTTTTCAAATTGCTGGTAAAAAGAATTCTAGTATTAAAGATGCCAGAAAATGTCAAATACTTAGGAGACCATTGAATTACAATAAGAAAGTGTCGATTTGTTTCTATCCTTTTCAAAAGAAATACACTTTATTCAGCAAAACATTTATCTGGTATACCCTTGCAATAATGTGGTTCATCAGTATTATTTAAAAAATGTTTAAAATATTAAAAACGCCTGTTTCTGCATCCCCAGTAATATCATCCTAGGAAGAAACTATTACCTGCTAAGTCACGACAAATCTTTAGAGATGATCAAAAATTGTACCTTTGAAATAAATCTATATTATTGTCATGGAAGAAAGATGTATTTTTACTAAAGAATCTGCAAACAAATTTGTAGTCTTCTATTGAAATACACTGCCTGCTTTGCCAGTAAAGATTTTCTGACTTAATAATTCATGAATGCTGTTAAAATAAAAGAAAATATCGAAAAGGGTTAAGTAAAGAAATAAACAAATAAATACAAATCTTTATCAAGGCATTAAAAAGCACCATACCTTCATGATGTAAAATATATATCCTTACTTGTAGGTACATGTTCTCAAACCATCTTAATTAAAGATTCCTCATCTTTAAATTATTCCTCCTCTTTGTGTACCCTTATGACTGGCTGGCAATTTGTTCTGTTAGAATTCTATAGGGGTATAGGGGTTACATAAGCAGATGTTTGTATATCCTTCTGTTAGCACTGACAGGCAGGAAATGTTTGTGCATTGTCACTTTAAATCATGCAGCTTAAAAGAAGGCATACTGTATGGTCATGCTTGCCCCCTAGAAGGCAAAGTGTATTCTGAAGTGCAGGGGCTGACCTTTTCTGCTTGTACCTTAGCACTTTCACTTGCTACTTATAGTATTACTTCTGTTTGTATGTGTGTGAAGTAACACATATTTTTGCAACATTTGTAACGTGTTTTGATGTCCTTGGGCGCCTACTTTTTTGCTGCTGTCAAATGACCCTTTGATGAACACTGAAGCAAAGTATTCATTAAGGCTCAGCCATCACCTCTGACTCACAGCATCCTCCGCTAACCCTGTTTTCTAGGGCGAAATCCTCTCCTTCACTTTCCTCTTCTATTTATGTACAGGAGGAAGGCTTTAGTGCTCTCTGAAGCTCCTGCTGCTATCCTGGTTTTCAACCCTTCCTTGGCTCTCTTAATTCTTGTTTTGCAGTCCCTTGGATCTGCTCTACAGTCCTCTCTGGTCTGGAAGCAACCCATCTCTTTCCAATGGTGGTAACTTTCTGTTCAGAACCAGTTCCCTTATGTCCTTGATTAGCCAGGGTGGACCACTTTTGAGCCCTTTTCCTTCCTATAGCTTATAGAAGTACAGACCTCTACAACTTCTTTGTGCACCTTCTTCACCGAACACACAAGTGCTTTTCATTTCAGCATCATACAGCTGCTGCAAACCCTTGGATATCAGATCCATCACCATGGAAAAATGTGCCTTTCCTAAAGTTTCTGGTCCTTGCAGTTGAGGTGTATTTACAATAGTTTTCCTCATTACCAAGGAGAAAGTTAAACAGTTGTGGTCACTGCCTCCCACTGGTTCCTTGACTTTTACACTGTAGATGACACCATCCCCACTGCTCAGAATGAAGGTCAAAGGTAAACCTAGTATGCTGTTGGACATGCTGCTCTAGTAAGCAATTCGTGAAGGTGGACATGAATTCTGTCTCAGCTCTGCCATAAAATACCTCAAGAAGTCACTCTATGCCTAGGAGATTAATGTCCCTGAGGATCACCTTTGCATCTGATCTGGTAGCTCTCATAAATTCCCTGAGGAGCTAGGCAGTATGATCTACTGAGCTGTTTGTAGGCCTTTAATAGACCCAAAGGAGGACTCTTTTGCCCTCTCTTTTCCCATGCTTGACTCTAGAACAGCCCTCTTTGTCCACCACAGTGACTCAATCTCTTATTAAGAGAGCCACTCTACCCCCTCCTGTTAGGTCTATCTCTTCAGAAGTGTCTCCGTCCCTCTATCCCAGTGTTCCAGTCATTACCTTCCACCCAGCAAGCCACTTTGAGGGCCTCTAAGCCCTGTCCTGTAATGTTAATTATAGTAGATCTTTGAGTGCACCCATATTGATATTGACCCTTTTAAACTAATGTGAAGGGTTGATAGTGTCAAAAGATTATAGTCCATTCCCACAACTATGATTAATTTTCTTCCTGAGTTAACCAAACTACATTTAGAAAATTCCATCTTTAAATCACTGCTGCTTCTCATAACACAGTGACACCAGACTGCATTTTCTTTGATGTTCACAGAAATTTCAACAGCTTGCACAGGAAAAGGGAATCTACAAAAAGTTCTAAGGCTCATTTAGCAAGTGGGATAAACTACTCAAGATTTTTTTGGGAACACCAAAAATCTCTTTAAGATATAACATTTCATTCACTCAATTTAATAGCTCTCATGCCTATCTTTGCCTGAAAAATACTATGTTATTATATTTCCTGGGGGACATTCCTTTCAGCCTTTCATCAATACTCTTTCTGCAGCTTGCAATAATAACTTAATACTCTATGCCGATGATGCAGTCCTCTATTTCTTCCATACTGACCCCGTCTCGCTTTCCAAGGTGCTACAGACGAACTTCAGCCTAGTTGAAACCTGGCTTCTCCAACATAAGCTGTTGATGAATTACAAAAAAACAAAGTCCATGCTGTTCCATAGCTCTCAGAGCAAATATAGATCCATAAACTTCACCATACATAATGAACTTGAACAGCCACTTGAGCAAGTGCAAGAGTTTAAATACCTTGGTATTACCCTTGATTGCACAATGTTCTTTCAGCTCACATGTTCAACACATCTCAAAATCAGTCAACTCAAGAACTGGGGTCCTCTGCTGTCACTGTCGCTGTCTTACCAAAGAAGCTATGTGCGCAGCCATAACTGCCTCAGTCCTACCCGTCATTGATTACGGGCTTGTCTTCTACAGGGCTGCCATCGATACTACCCTAAAATGGGTCAAGACAGCACTTAACAAATGCTATAGACTTCTCACTGGTGCAGGGAAGCATATGCATACCTGTGATCTCTACAAGCAATCCAACTGGCTCAAGCTAAATAGTAGACTTGCCTACCAGACCTGCCTACTGGCTAAGAAAATTTGTCTTAACCTCACACCCCCAACTCATGCCTTAATGTTTCCTGCAGTCACTGTACATTTTATGTGCAGTTCCCTCAAACCAACATTTATCATTCCATTCTGCCGTACCAACCAGGCTTAACATGCTTTTCACACCAGGGCCCCCCTGCTGCTAAACAACCTTCCCCCTGAAATTGCAGCTGAAAACAAGCTTGGCCCACTCAAATGTAAACTCTGCCAGCACCTCACTGACCTCAGCAGTTGTGACTGCTTTGCCTAGGCTTGTGGCTTTGTTTCACCTCTCCCTCCTCTTCTCTCATCTCCTCCCATGCTACCCTCCCCTCTTCTCTCCATCCCTCCATCCTCTGCTACTCCCAGTCTTTCTCCCACCGCCACCTACCATTCTACCCCCCTCACCTCCCACATACCATTCCACCCCTCTTGGCTCCTCTCTTCCTGTCTACCCCTCCCTATCACCCTATCACTTGTTGCCGCACTCCAGACTACCTAGCACTTATCTTTTTGTTCTTGCACTTACGACAATGTCAAATCCTTGACTGCCTACCCCACTTTGCCCCACCCCTCCCCCACTTATCACCCACCCCTTGCTCCACTTATGTCACCCCAGGATGGTTTTTATTTGTATTTGTGTCTTGCTATATATACACACACTTGTATTGTTAATTGTGCATTGATATTTGCCACTGACTGTTTGATACTGTGCTAGTCAATACACATGTACTGTCTTTTGCTACTAAGTTAACCTCTTGACCTGTACTGTATGTTGCCTCTGCTTACTTCTATGTTAACCTCCTGACCCTGTATTGTATCTTATCACTGTTTTGCTTGCACCCATTGCTGACGCAGAACCTCTGTAAAAGAACCCTTGGTTCAAAGGTATTTGTAATCCTAGTAATAAAAAAATAAAAATGCCTATCACTACTGTCATTTCCCAGTCACTTTAGTCTTTCTCAACTTCATTTGCCTCAGACTCATGTGGGACTTATAGGGACTCTCAACCATTTGATTTAAATGGCTTGTCCTTCATTTCTTCTGGTATTCAACTAAATATGTTACAGAACCCAATACTTCATTATGTTTGATTGCCCTGTGCAACACAGTCATATTGGTGTAATTTTTAGGAGACATGGAGGCTTGAACCAGCCATTCAGGGAGCTGCATTTGGGGGTTTGTCCATCCTTGGCCAGTCAGCTTGGAGACAGTTAAGCGTGCTATTGTATATCTTAAAAGAGCAAGCACTGTAGTTCATTGTGTGTTTAATGTAACTGTGGAAGCACTATATCTGCTGGCATGTCAATAAATGGCTTTTGCAAACAATTGCACGGTAGTATTTTCCATTTCTAATTCTTGCATAAGTGTTCTGTATGTGTAAAATGGTCACCACTGATAGTTCTTAATGTGCACATAAATCCTCCTGTTATGGGTTTGTTTACATTAGCAGACACTCAGAGTGCAAGAAAATGCTGGTCTGCCTTTCTGCTGTTTCAAGCTCATCCTGCAACAAACTCATTGGTCTGTCAGACTACCAGTCCTTGTGGCTGAACAGCCCAACAAATGCTTCAAGACAGTGAAGGAGCTTGCTGCTCATTTTACAGCATACAAATTGGTCCATCAGACTGTCAGTAATTGTGATTGTAGAGTCCAACAGGTCCACCACTTTAGGGTTGTGCAGAATATAGAATTTTACTTGCAGAATTCATGGGTAATGGCAATACTGCTTTTGAAGGATCAATGTGATAACGGTGATCGCTGATGGGCGATCACTGTTAGGGCAACTCCACATTGCTGAAAAAATATTTCAGCAATGTACTCCCTGGCACACAGCAAAATGATGTTGGGAAGTTGGGATTTTCTGTTTCATGTAGGGGCTGTGCCCCCTGCACCCCCCACAAGGGACTTACGCCCCTGTGCCTCCTACTTACGATTTTTCAGCTCCAGGGGTGTAAGGTCGGGGGGGTGCAAATGCAGAAAAAAAATAAAATTAGGCCAGGTGAGACAAAAAGTATCCTGCGCCTGAAGCAGCTTGGCGCTCACCACAGCGCCACCCCCTACAATCCTTCCATCCCCTCCCACCCCATGCATGGCGTGCTCGCTCCCCCCATGCACGTCGGCATGTAGCAACAGGATGTCACTATTTCACACACCCCCATCAGGTCGCCCACCTTCCCCAGTCACCCCGATGACAGGTACCTCGATTGAGTCACCCTTTCGGTAGGTGCCCAATCACAGTCGCCATAGTCACAGGATACCCCCCTTGAAATGTTATACAAAATATTTAGATAAATTCTGTGTAATTAAGAAATTATTTTAATTTAAACCATGGATTAATTTTCCACAATTCACAGAAAATTAATTTGTGGTTTATTTTAACTGACACACTGAACCACAGTTTATGTAAGTAGCAATCTACTTCCTTTTTTGTTTGCTGTCTGTGTTTTGGTTCTTGTGATATGTGGACCCTGCCAATGAACATCCTTACCCCCACCAGGGCCCCCAAGAAGGCATAGTGCTTGCCAAACTGCAGGGCTGACCTTTACTGCTTGCACATTAGCATTTGCACTTAATACTTATTATTTCTATAAGTACATGTTTGCCAAGTAAAGGATATATTTGTGTGGCAAGTTCCATTTTTTGTGTCTTTCAAGTGATTTTTTTTGGCTTGGTTAGTTGTAGCCAGTGACACTGAGTGGTTATCCTGATCCACTTTTGTATCTCCTTCTAGAGTTATTGATATATGTTTGTACAGTATATTTTTAGTTGTCACTTCTCCCCCCCCCATAAATTTGCCATCATGAAGTATTACTAGCATATATGATCTGAAGGATTAAATTATCTTTTCGGGGGGTAAGTCAGAATTATTGTTATGTTAAGCATGGGGAACTAACACTAACTTTAGTTTATGTAGGCTTAAAACCGACATAATAATATTTGTGTTTATGGGGATTGCATTTGGTGTAATGATGTTTACTAGTTGTGCAATACCTTAATGCAGATTTTCAAGGTTAATTAACATAAGATGGCACATTTTATAGGTGTCCCAATAATATTTCCTACTGTTTGGAGGGAGGGGTTAAAGTCTGTATGATTCTCCTGTTTCTGTGATTACATTTGAGGTACAAAGCCTTCAGTTGAGCTTATGTGATTAATTAATAAAAAAAAATCACAATCACACTTCCTCACATGTATTATAATCTAGGTTTAAAACAGATGAACTGTAATTATTTGTATTTGAAAGAAAGAAAGAAATAAGGTGGATAAGGAGGGTCTCTTTAAGCTTGGTGAAAATCAAAACACAAGGGTACACAGTCTCAAACTGGAGACAGGGTGATTTAGGATGGAGGCTAGGAGGCACTTCTTCACAGAGAGGGTGGTGGCAGGTTGGAATGTGCTTCCAGAAGAAGTGGTTTCATTGAATATGGTGGGCAGCTTCAAGAGAGGCTGGGATAGAGTTAGCATGAAAATAAGGGTAAAAGGGAGAGATGGCTGAGGGAAGAACAGATTGGGGGGAGGCAGGTTCAGTAGCTTAAGCTGAGGACCCTGAAATATGAGCAGACTAGACAGACCAAATAGCCTTTTTTTTCTGGCTTCTCCATATGTTTGTATGTATTGATATTTATTACTTGCACATCTTACATTAGTTTCAAGCGCTGTGTTTTTTTTTAAATTAAATGTACATTATTAAACATTTTTACTTTATAACAGAAATACACAACTATCAACAGGAACAAACATACAAACAAACATACAGAAACATCTACAGAGGAAGTAGCAAATGGTATAAGATAGGCAAAACATCACAAAACTTTTCAATATCCACCAATCTAGGGTGAAGTGGCTTTACAGATTTCCAGTTCAAAAAATATTGATATTCACAGCTTATATCATGTAGACAAGTAGGACCTAAAAAGCATACAATGGATTAAAAAGTCAAGAGGATGGTTGGTCAAGCTGCATAAGAGTACAGAGATGCTCCCATTGTCAGTGATATCCTACAAGCCTATTATTAAGACTAGCAACCGATTTTCTGCATGTAGAGTGAACATTAGTTCCATGTACTATTTGCACTATGTAGGAAGTGAATGGTCCTTCCAGTGCTGGAGTATAACATTTTTTAGCACAGGCTGACATCAGAGCCATGTGATATTTCTGAGTGCCAACTAAATGTGAAGAATAATCACAGATTCTGCAAACTTCTTCTAAAAAGGCATCATCCAGGCTGGCCCGCTGGTACAGCAGTAGCATTACCACTCACAACACTGATGACCCAAGTTCGCTAGCGAGCTCGGGAGTTGGAAGGCCAGATGGGGAGGGGAGGAGGACTCAGTGTTCCAGGGACTGCTCTCCTCCTCCTGAGAGAGGTGGGACTGGTGCCCAGTGTCAACCTGGCCCCATGCGGTGGCTGGCTGTCAGCACACTAGGACCACACATAAGGGGGAACAGAGGCAGGGCAGATGCCCAGCATGCTGCATATGGGAGCGTGCACAGCTCGGCCAGTTGCATCATTGCATACCACTTCCTCCATGCCAGAGGAAGACTGTAGGGGGGACAAAACACATCCACTGGTGACTGGATGGTGCTCAACCTCTACAGGCCCCACACCCGACCAGCTGGGCTTGGCAGGCCAAAATACTGGATCTGGTCTCTGACGAGGGTTAGGGGGACCCTATCAGCCCCACCAGAGGGAAGCCCTAGGAGTCCTAGGCTGGCAGGTAAGTTCCAGTGGTTATCAGGGTGACAGAGCTGAGGGGTCCAAGCTGAGGGATTGCCATCCGGTGGAAGGGAATAAAAAAAACAACAAAAAAAAAAGGCATCATCCAAGCCAAGAACTGTAGCTAATTGGCCCTGTTGGATGCCAAAAAAATGGCTGCACTAGAGGGCATTGCCATAAGATATGCAAAAGAGTGTCAGTTCCCATGTCACACCTTGTATAGTGTTCATTAAGAAGTCATTGCATCCTATGCAGGTTGATCACAGTGAGATACATATTGTGCAGAATGTTAACTTGCATTAACTTGTAAGTATCATATTTGACATATTTATGCAAATCCTTCCATATATGAGCCCAATCATATTGTCCCTCAAGCTTAGGTAAGGCACGTGTCCAATAAGGTGCAGAGCCATCCACCCTATCCTTAGTAAGATTACAGATGTGCTGATACGGATGAGCGATAGGGTGGCACTGCACAATTCATTCCATCAGGGAAAGAATCTGGCTGCCATGGTCAGAAGACCAAGTGTGGCTGCTAATGTGATAAGTCAATACAAGAGCCACTTGCAAGAAGGGAAAGGCCGTAGTAGCTGGGAAATAGTGTCTAACACAGCACAGGGCAAATCCTGGAATTTGGCTGTCCATAAGGAAGTGTGCTAGACTATTAAGGCCCATATCCAACCATTTATGCAGAGTGATGATCTGGCCTCTTATTTGGTAACTGGGATTGTAGAGAGATGTCATCCACCAAATGTAGGCCAAGAAGGCAGCCAAGCTGGTGATGCGCCAGCATTGAAGTCGCTGCTGGTGTAGTATGAAGGGCTTGAGCAAGTTTCTTAATCGTTGCAGATATAAAGGCTTTTGGGTCAACAGTGACTTTAGAACATAATGCTGTGAATCTGCAACCACAAGGGGGTATAGAGTTGTTCCTGCCTGGTCAAGTGGGAAGGGGGATACCCAACCACTGCAGGTACTTACCACAATGGGTGACCAAATAGTAAAGGAAAAAGTTTGGCAATATAAGGTCTCCAAGAAGTTTAAGGATTACCAACTTATCATAGGCCTGCCGTGCTGGTTTCCCCAGTCGTGTATAGTGGGCAGCCGATGCAACCGAATGAACTAAATCTTGGGGATGACCTAATCAATCATGTTGAGTATGTATAAAACCCTAGGGGAGGTTCAAGCACTGCATTTTTAATGTATGGCATGTACTGTTCCAAAACTGAGTATGTGCCTTTAATTGCATGCAGTTTAAAAGACTGCAACTGTACTGTTGACACACCCCGTAATAAAGATCTAGTCCAGGTCGAAGCACTGGGGTAATTATTGGCATCCTCCATGTATGACTGTTTTGTAACTTAATAATTGTTTCTGCATATATTGCAGTATTCCTGTTACTTTTTGGCTCCTGAGTGCAGTACTTTGTTCTCTGCAGTCACTGACATGACCAGATATTTTCTGAAATTTCCTAGATATCTCTAAGAGGAACTTTTTATCAGTCTGTAATACCCTTGTAGGGCAACCAGAGAAATTTACTTTAGAAATATTATGACATTTCTGGGCATATCTACACAGCTTGATGCCTACAACTGTATGCTGGAGTTTGCCACTCCATGGACAGCACCTTCGACTTTTGTGAACATGATCCGTGTTTTTGTTACTTGAGGAGCAACATGTTACCAAGTGAAAGCTGATGAATAAAATAAGTGAAAAAAAAATCTCTGGATGAAGCAGCCACAACAAGCAACTGCAGGAGGAAAATTTTAGGGGGAACAGGTAGAAATAGTGCTTCTTACAGAGGGTGATAGGTATATATAAATGCAATCCCTTGTAGCATGGTAAATCTAGAAAGCAAATACACTTTTAAGGAAAGATTACATGATTATCTGTTGGAGTCAAAAGTAGAGAGATACTACCACTGAGAAGTAGGGGGCATTGACTCAACAGACAACAGGCATTCTTCCATCTTAAAATTCATATGCTTGCATAAGAGCCTATATAGCTCAGAAGGTCTTTCCTGGTAAATCTCTTTTAAATAAGTATATAATAAATAAGAGCCTTTGTTCCAAGTGTCAAGGCGTTAAGTGCCTGTGTTCCCCACATGTGTTTTTTTGTGACATCATGTTAATCACGATGTAATACCAGGCCAATAAATATATCTAACTTGCACTACCTAATATTTGGAATACAATTCCTACTGAGATCAGACAAATTGAATTTATTGGATTGTTCAAAGCACACCTAAAGCAATATGTGTACAATATTACTGGTTACTTTTTGTATTGCTAAACTGGATATACAGTATGTTGTACTTCTGTCCAGGTTGTGCCTGTAAAAGTGTCAAGGACTCAGCAGGTTGCACACTTGCCTCTGCGGCCGGAAGATTAGAAGCCTGTTGGTTCTATCCCCCACACCAGGCACTTGGGTAAATCCCAGTACTGACATTGTAGTGCACTCCTGATGTGCTGTCTTTCAGATGAGATGTTAAACTCATCTGCCTGTTCTGGTGGTAGTTCAGGTGGATGTTAAAGATCCCATCCCGTGGCACTTCTCGAAAAGAGTAGGGGAATTCATTTATTGGATTCAAACAATCATACAAAACAAGTGAAAAGAAACTACATAAAATACACATATCCAAACATAATAAGGAAATCAAAAAACTTGCATACAAAAAAGAGAAAAAACAAGCATTTGTCAAAGCTGAATGTTTGCTTGCTAGCATTGGCATTGTTAGTGCAGGAGTTAGAGAGATGCATAATAGGAATGGCAGTGAAGTACTGAACTAACATCAATCCCCACCCTCACCCTGCAGAGACTGACAGGCTTTGGAGGTGTGCCTTTGTGTCATCAGCCATAACGCTCATGCCATTCCACCTCACTTCACCCTGCAGACACTGACAGGTGTCACGGTGTGCCTTGGGGTCTTCAGCCCTTACACTCGCCCCTTTCCATAAGGAAATAAGCTGAGATGGGTGCAGTATAGAAGATTGGGGTGAACTTTAGAGCTGAAGACCCCAAGTCACAACTCGATGCCTGTCACTGGCTGCAGGGTGGGGTTGGGGTGGAAAGGCGTGAGCATTACGGCCGATGACCCCAAGTAACACCCCTGATGCCTGTCAGTCTCTACAGGGTAGGGTATTATGGGTTGGAAACCCCAACGTCCCAGGCGTTTGTTGGTATTTTCACTCAAAATTTCAACATGGGCTTTTTGGGACCTCACCTCATGAACAGTGGCACTATATTTTCATTACTCAGTCCCGAAAGGTGATTTCACAAAGTGACTATACCATTCTGTGCCACAGGTGGGAAAACACATTTCAGGCTGGATGTGAAAAATGACAGCTGTACTGTTCATGAGGAGGTGTGAAAAAATGGCAATGTTGAAAATCTGGAGTGAAAATATGAAAAATTGGTGAAGGTACAAGCGTTCATAGAAACTGCACAATGCATGCCTGTAACACAATCATTTTTAGGAATTTTTTCACCAAATTTTCAACATGGGCATTTTGGGACCTCCCCCTAATGAACAGCAGCACTGTGATTTTGTTACTCTGTCAACATTCGATTTTCCACAGCGACTGCTCTATTCTGCGCCACAGGTATGACAACACATTTTGGGCAGGATGTGAAAAATGACAGTTATGCTGTTCATAAGGAAGTGTGAGAAATGGCAATGTTGAAAATCTGGAGTGAAAATATAAAAACTGGTGAAGATATGAGCATGCATAAAGACTGCACAACGCACGCTCGTACCATAGTCATTTCTTGGAATTTTTCCTCCAAATTAGCAACATGGGTTTTTTGGGACCTTACCCATGAACAATGGCACTGTCATTTTGTTAATCTGTCCTGAAAGGTGATTCCGCGCAGTGACGGCAAAATCACCTTTCAGGACTGAGTAACGAAATGACAGTGACATATTCATGAGGTTGGGTCACAAGAACCCCATGTTGAAAATTTGGGGCCACAATTCCTAAAAATAGCAGCGATATCAACCTAAGTTGAAATCCCCCCTTGACTCCCATTATACAGCGCTTACCCGATTCCTCAGTTTGGAGTTTGGCTTTGAAGAGTGCAGACATGTCCCGGTCCAGAGAAGATCACTGCTCTCGACCTCCGGCGGGTAAGTGTGGATGGGGGGGGTGCGGATGTTGGTGCTCAGTGGGAGGAGGGGGGACTGGGGAAATGACAGTGGACCATTTTCTTTTCACTGGTAAAAAAAAAAAAAAAAGACTCTGGGGAGACAGTTTTCTTTCTTTTACAGGTTTAAAAAAATAACATTTTGGCACACTGGGGTGGGCTCCCAGTGTGCCACAATAGTGGTGGTGGTGGTGGTGGGACATGCCGACATGGGGATTGGGTACCCCGATGTCGGCAGATTACAGATAGGTTTTTTTGGGGGGGGTGCATCCAACAATAGGAGTGGGCATCCTGGTGTCAGAAACATTTTGGCACACTGGGATGGGCTCCCAGTGTGCCACATTCATGGAGAGAGGGGGGATACATGCCGACATGGGGATTGGGCACCCCAATGTCGGCTTTCCTTGGAGTGTGTGGCAGGCAGCAGGGGCCATGGCTCATTACTTGTTTCACCAGGAAAGGCAGACAGGACAAACAAGTTGTTGGTAGAGCAAGGGCCAGGGACAGAGTGCTGTGTGGAAGGAGCTGACATGGTTGGGGGGGAGGGGCCACTGCAGTGATGAAACTGTTCAGGGACAGATTCATTTAAACTCAATGGCTATCTTTGAAGCTGCTGTCATTGGCAGCTTCCACCTTGATTGGTGGCTGAGGGACGAGCCCAGTAAAGTGTCTGCTGCATTGACCACAACACTGACACACCTCTGAAATGTGGTACTGTTGCAAGATGTTTCTTGTGCACGTGCACAAGCAAACATAAAAACAAGCATTTGTCAATGCTGGATGTTTGCTTGCTGGTATTGGCATTGGTAGTGTAGGAGTTAGAGAGCTGCATATTAGGAATGGCAGTGAAGTATTGAACTGAAGCCAACCCCACCACCACCCTGCAGAGACTGACAGGCATTGGGGTGTGCCTTTGGGTCATCAGGCATAACAGCCACGCCATTTCACCACACCCTACCCTGCAGACACTGACAAGTGTGACTGACGGTGTGCCTTGGGTTCTTTGGCCCTTATGCTCACCCCATTCCATCAGGAAATACAGTGAGATGGTCCTGTATAGGAGAATGGGGTGAACTTTGGGGCCGTAGAGTCCAAGGCACACCTCGATGCCTCTCACTGGCTGCAGGATGTGGAATGGTATGAGCATTACAGGCGAGAATCCCAAGTCACACCTCTGATGCCTGTCAATCTCTACAGGGTGGGGCGTTATGGTTGGAAACCCTAACGCCTCAGGAGTTCGTTGGCATTTTAACTCCAAATTTTCAACATGAGTTTTTTGTGACCCCCACCTCATGAGCAGTAGCAATATCAGCTCATTAGCCGAAAGCTGATTTTGCACAGCGACTACACCTTTTTGGCACCACAGGTGTGAAAACACATTTCAGCCATGGTGTGAAAAATGACAGCTGTACTGTTCATAAGGAAGTGTGGAAAATGCCAGTGGTGAAAATCTGGACTAAAAATATTAGAAAACCATGAACTTATGAGGGTGCGTGGAAACTGTGCAATGGTCGCTCGTAACACAGTCATTTTATGGACTTTTTTCACCAAATTTTTAACATAGCCATTTTAACACCTCTGCTCATGAACAGTGTCACTGTGATTTTCTTAATCTGTCCCGAACATTGATTTCACACACCGACTGCGCCATTGTGCGCTATATGCGTGGAAACACATTTTGGGCAAGATGTGAGAAATGACAGCTAAACTGCTTATAAGGAGGTGTGGTAAAATGGCAATGTTGAAAATCTGGAGTGAACATATTGAAAATTCGCGAACTTACGAGCGTGCGTAGGAATAGCGCAACACATGCTTGTGTTAGAAACAGTCTATTTTGAATTATTTCAACAAATTAACATAGGGTTTTTGGGGGCCTACCTCATGAACTGTGACACTGTCATTTTGTAAATCGGTCCTGAAAGGTGGTTCTGTGCAGTGACTGTGAAATCACCTTTTGGGCATCACTAACAAAATGACAGTGACAGAATTCATGAGGTGTGGTCCCAAAAACCCCATGTTAAAAATTTGATGAAAAAAATTCCCCAAAATGCCTGAGATATGCATCAAAGTTGAAAAAACCCTATTTATTACATTATACAGCTTACTGGCATTTCTTCAGTTCGCGGTTGGCTTTGAAGAGTGCAGACGTGTTCCCGGTCCACCGAAGATCATTGCGCCAGACTTCGGAGGTAAGTATGGGGTGAGTGGGGTGTGGGAGGCAGGGTGTGCAGAGGGTGGGCGCGGTGGGGGAGGGGGGTCAGGACAGTCAGCGAGGAAGGTTTTTCTTGCAGGTTTTTTTTTTCCTTAGATGACAAGACTTGTGCCACGCTGGAGTGGGCACTGCGGCAGCAGGAAGGCTGTTTGGGGTAGTGGAGCTGACGGGGATTGGGCACCCCTGTTGGCCATACGACTGTTGCCACGCTTGGGTGGGCTCCCACCGTGGCACCCGGTAGTCTCTTTGGGGGGGAACAGTGGAGATGACCGGGGATTGGGCACCCCCATCGGCCATACAGACTGTTGCCACACTGGGGTGGGCTCCCAGCTTGGCACCTGGAACTCTGTTGGGGGGGGAGCGCAGCAGAGCTGACAGGGGATTCGGCACCCCCGTCAGCAATACAGTGTGTGTGGTGGGGAGGAAGCATGAACACGCAATATGCGTGTGTGTGTGGGAGGAGCGCATGAGCACACAATATCTTATTGCTGCTCACTGAAGCGTAGCTCTCCCTTTGAACTGTATGGCACTTAATTTTCAACTGCTGTCATAGACAGCTGCAGCATTCATTGATGAACTGTGGCTGTGCCAGCAAACACACTGACTGAATTGGAAGACAGGGTGCCACACCTCCAAAAACTTGGATGATGGCACTATGTTTCTTGCACATGCATGCAAGCAAACATAAAAATCAGAAGAAAACAATCAGCCATTTACAAATAGCAGAGGTATTAAAGACATACGTGTACTTTATGTGACCGGAAAATCATAATCTGTTACCCATGGCAAATTTCTCCACAATTGTAAGACAGTATGGCCCAGATATTCAAAGCTTTGTGTGGTGTGCAAACCGTTAGCAGAGGTTTAGTGCAGGACTAGCGCAGATCTGCTATATTCAAAAGGCCGAATAGCGCACACAAACCGCATTAGCGCCGGGCAAAATCATAATATATGCAAGGGGCAAACTGAACATGAATATGGGTGCACTGCTACATTCAGCGACTAGCACTGTGCAAAGTGGTTTTGTGTGACATAGTGTGACCCTTTGCGCAGTACAAATTACCACCCAGGAAAAGCTGGTCTTAACCCTGGGCAATCCAGCGTTGCACAACATTGTGGCATTGCGCGGCATTAGCGTGGCCTTGTGTGACCTGAACATATGACTATGACACAGACAAAAAGTCAGACATGGAGGAAACATGCCGCTCACTGATGGCACCACAATGATACCAACAGCTGCCACCAGTCCCAGCCATGCCAGGCAGTATGCGGTGACCCGGTCCCCAGGGGCCACCATGGTAGTGTGGCCATACAGCACACACCTGCAGACCATACGTCTGTGGTGACCAACAGATGCCAGCACACACATGCAGCACTGTGGACATGGTGGGTGTTGATGGGAGGGTGTATGGGCGGCCAGGCCTCACCACAGGCCGGGAGCAGCCACAAGGCTGGAATACAGCACGCAGTGCACATGGGCCAGTATTAGGAATACCCTAATGCCAGTGCGCCCGTCCGATCGCACATGCCCCCTCAGTCACATACCACACAGCTGTACAAACACCACAGCACACACATGTATATGTCACTATGAGCATCTCATGCCAGAGGAGCAGCATCTGTGGGTCACACAACAGTGTGACAGTAATGTCCACTGTCGGTAAACACCTGCAAGGTGGGCTTGTCACTGTGTACAGTGCAGTGGTCAGCACTACCCTACACACCATAGGCATTGCTGTGTCCCTTGCACCCCCCTTGCTACTGTAATGTCTACTGTGCACTGTAGCATGCCCTACAGTGTGACAGTTGCATGCATCACCACCACCACCACCTGTGCCTATGCTGTGTTGTCCCCTGGTGTACACAATGCTATGCTGTACTGCATACATATAGCCTGCAGCTACCATAATGCACTGTCAGACTGACCTACAGGTGGAGCTGTGGCCAAACCTGGCCATCCCCTGTACTTCCAGACTGACCTACAGGTGGAGCTGTGGGACCCTGCAGTAATGCTGGGTAAACTGCATGCAAATCAGGGCATAATAAGATGCTAATCTGGATGTTTGCCCAGAGACAACCTAAGTAGGCTTATTTGCATGTCACTTTTGAATATGGCAAAGTTTAGCACCAAGCAAACATGTTTGCTCCGGGCAAATGGCTTAGCTCTGCGCTAAACCCGCACAAACGTGTTAGTGCAGTGCTAACGGTTCGGGGAATATTACACAGTTTTGCACACTGTACTTTCACATGTGCTGCTGCTTGCAGGTGTACTGGGTCCACGCATTTGCTGGCATGCACATTGGCCACATAGTTCACCTATACCTACCTTCACGTTGCTGTGCAGTATGTTGCTGTTGTGGTTTGCACTTCCTGGTTGCTATATTCAGAGCTGTCTTATTGCAGGGTTATGTTTGCCCTGCAATCCCAGCCCAGTTTGCCTGGCATCATTTCCATGCTATATTCAGAGGCTGTTTGCCCTGGGCTATTCTTTTTGAATATAGCTTGCTTTTTGCTCTGGGCTAAGTTTGCCTGCCGGGCAGTGCTAATTTAGCCCCGGGGCAAAGTTTTGAATATCCGGGCCCTATGTCTATTAACAGTCCTAAGTTCATTGTGGTAAACATCTTTGATTTCGTTCAACAATTTACCCACTAGTTCTCTATGTGACATAGTTTTTTTGTTGAAGAGTAAAAAACATCTCATGTTCCAAATATACCATTTAAAAATCACAAAAATAAGGTTTAAGGTACTGAAGTCCCATGTTTTCCAAAGGGCCCCATATTTACCATATATTAAGACAGTATAATCTACAGAGGAAAAGAAATCAGCATTCCAAAAATCCGCCACATAATCCCAAAAAGTGGAAATATATGAACAAGTAAAAATGAAATGCTCCATTGTCTCTAGCTGAGCCACACAACCAGGTCTAGAACACACATGCTCATCAACACTCTTATGTTTCTGATTAGACTTGACATTAAATCGTTCATGACAGCACAGCCATAAAACATCTTTATATTTCTAAGGTATCCTTACCTCTACCAACAATGCCTGCAGTGAAGAAATACAATCCAATGGACATTTCAAAAAAACAACCTGTTCAGTAAACTTAACATCCATAACATACTGGTAGAGTTGCTTGTTAGTGGAAGAGAACAGAAGAGCACTAGAAGTGTTCCAGACTTTTAACTTTACAAAAGCCTCTCTAAGATATACAGGTACTGTAGGATCTGAGTGAACAACCCTTAAACCCCCCTCTTGTCCCAAGCAGTATACCATCTTGAAATGGAGAAGGAAATTAGGGGAATCCAAAATGTTCTGGAATTAACCAAAACTGGCTTAAAATTAGAAAAAATGAATTTTTTTATTTAAAGGCTGGTATAAAATATTCCTTTTAATGGGGTTCAGCCAGCTGCCCCACACAGCTTGAAAAAAACAGACTGAGAATGGCAGTTTCTCAAATTTTTTTTGGGGGGGGGAGATATTAATTAAAAAAAATAAATAACGACAAAAGATATGTTTTAATTAAATAAATCCATTTATATTTACTCAGTTTCCAGTTGTTCCATCTTTTAACCATAACTGTGCCTGTCTGGATTCTCATGTCCCAATTTAAAATGTCCAATTCTGTGGATCCAAACTCTACCCCTAAAATAGGGATTGGATACCGTGTCAATTTGATACCAGCCACTTGTGTCTTATAATTCAGATTCTTACCAGAGTCTCTGCCTACACTTTTAGTAGTATTCAGTGTGGTCCCAAAGATGCAACCATACCAAGAACAAATGTCTACAGCTTTGTCTGCAGAAGGGGAATCATTTAAAAAGAGATTGATATCGTCTGTATAGACCATTGTGGTAAAGGAAATCCTACACTGAAGAACCTGAGTAGGAACTACTCCTGGGGATTCATTAAGATGTCCTAGTAGTGGATTGACACCAAACACATATAAAAGGGGACTAATCAGACAGCCCTGCCTCGCCCCTCTCCTCACCACTATCATGGGACCGCTAAAGCCATTAATCTACGGAATGGCTACAGCAGTTCTATATAAAGTTTTCAGCCATGTTACAAAAACTGCTGGAATACCATAAACAAAAAATCATGACTAAGAGAGTCAAAAGCCCTCTGTTGGTCTAAGAACAGAACATAACCATCCAGACCTGTAGCATTGTCTGTTTCTATGACATTTCATAGAAAAATAAGCTGATCTTGTATCGATCTATTACATACAGTACAAGATTGGGCTGGTGAGATTAAATATGATGCTACACTTAATAATCTTTTATTCAAGATTTTCATTAGTATTTTGAAATCAACATTAAGAAGGTTAATAGGTCTCCAGTTAGTCAACTTTTGCTAGTCTCCTTTCTTATGTAAAAGTATAAGAAGCCCTGTAGTCATCCCCAATGGTAAACTAGCATTATTCAATAAGTAATAAAAAACCTTCACTAGCTCTGAGGAAATCTCACACCCCACAAATTTATATAATTCAGAAGTAAATCTGTCCTTTCCTGGAGCCTTTCCACTCTCAAAGGAATGAATAGCTTCATCTACTTCTCTAGATATAATTGGATTGCCCAGATTGTGTAATAAATCAATTGGGCAATCTGGTTACTGAAAATTCTGAAAAAACAAAGGTGCCTCTATGATGTCAGTTTCCATTTTGGAAAATAACAATTGTGCATAAGATGTTACAGCAGCAAGAATGCCTTCAGTTGAAGTTTGCAGGCAATCTTCCTTATCATACATGGCTTCCATGTTTTTGTTTACCGACCCATTCTCTACAATTTAAGAAGGGGCAGATTTTGCTTGGGTACCATAAGATTGTTGCATTTCAAGAAAGGTCATTTGCTGAATGTGATACCCCTGCATTTTTTATTTGGCATTCTGAATTTGCTGTGTATAATCATGTTTAGTGGTTTGTGCCAAAGACATTAAATACTGTCATTGTTGTCTGTGTTTTAAATCAAGTAAATAGTCAGTGTTTCTATTAATTTTGCCCAATGAAAGTAATACAGTTCTTATATGGATTTTTGTATCTTTCCACCACAAGGATGGATCATCATAAATAACAAAAAGAGTTTTCCTACTCTTAATAAAATACAAAATGTGGTGCTGTATAGCTTCCTTTTGTAGAAGAGTAGAATTGAACTTCCATACTCCTGGCCCCTGCACACATTGTCTTGGACCAAGGGTAATGGACAATTTCTTGTGGTCTGAATATTCCACAGAGGTGACCTTTGTTTCCTGAACTAATAATGCTCTTCTCAAAAAGAACAAATTGATTTGAGTAGCAGAGTTTCCCCTTTGAAAGGTGGGTTCCGCAGAAGATGTTCGAGAAAAGCATGCATCTTTGAGACCCACCACCTGTATAGTGGTATGTAAATAAAACACATTGCAAAAGATTTTTTTGAGTGGTGGCAGTCCAACCTCTATCTTGCTTGGAAAGTCCACAATTAAAATCTACACCCCAAATAACATTTGGAGAAGAAAAGAGATAGGGTTTTACCTGGCTGAAAACTTCAATTCTATCCACCTTCTTTTAAGGAGCAGAACGATTCAACAACCTGTAATAGGTGTTATCCAATTTAATATCAAAAATCAAAACCTACCCTGGGATTAAATCTATAATTTTCACCACCTGGACATTCATATGGTGAAAGAGTATACCCACTCCTGAACAAGCCTTTATTCCCATAGACTAAAAGGAAACCCCTGTATACCATTCCTTCATTGCTCGTGAAATTTCAGGAACAGTGTGGAGCTGGGTATCTTGTAAAAAAAGAACATCAACAGTGTGTTCCTGTAGATAGGAATAGATCCCCTTACATTTAACATTATTCTTAATACTGTTACCATTAACAGTTACCAAGGTTAAATGGTGATGCATGGGGGAAAAATAAGAAATTCAAAGACTATGTACTCATTTCCTACAGAGGCTAATCTCTAGTTCAGAAAGTACTTCAGACTGGCTAGGACCCTTGGAGGAGCCATCTGAGTCATTACCAGAGCCTTCAACATCGTCAGATACAGGCAGGTACCTACTTGAAGTAGAAATAACTGAAATCTTAGGTACCTTAGGCACTGGTTGCTGCCAAGCCTGCCTCTGTCTGGTGTTAAATCTCTTAGGCTCTACATCCAGTGGAGGTGGAGTTGAGGGTGGGGGCATAATAACAGGATCTTCCACAACAACTGGTCTGGAATCAGAACTTTCTATGACTTCTACTGGAATCGAAATGTCAGGGACAACAATTACCTAGGCCTCGTCCTCCACTCTTAGAGGTTGGGAAATGGTATGGTTTATACTCGAGTCTTGTGGGATAGGGTCTATGGGTTGAACCTCTGGGGTAGGCCTATGACCTTGAGAATGAGTTCTCTGTGCCAGAGTGACAAAAAGCCATTGTTCCTCAGTATCTGCAGAGTCAGATGCATTATGAGCAGCCTTTGGACATTTGGTGTATGCGTGTCCCTTTTTGCCACACAAATTGCAGACTGCCTCCCCCCTACATTGACTGCTAACATGGCCTAGTTCATTACATAAACTTTATTTGTGCTGTTTTCCTTGATCTAAGCAAGGCTTTTGACACCATCGACCATAGTCTGCTCCTCTCCTCCCTTCAAACCATAGGTGTGGACCCCTCCTCTCTGCGTTGGTTTACTGACTACCTTACAGGGCGCCTTCAACAAGTTAAAGCTGAAGGAGGCCTGTCCCCCTTAAAAACTCTGCAAAGAGGGGTACCTCAAGGTTCTATATTAGTGCCCTTACTTTTTGCAATCTACATTAATAACATCGACTACTGTATAAAAGAAGCCAACATCCATCTGTTTGCAGATGATACAGTTCTCTACGTGAGTCGCCCAACACCGGAAGCTGCCTGCAATGACCTACAGTCAGAATTCAACCTTTGCAAAGCCAACTCCTCCAAAAAGCTACCCTTAATGCCAAAAACTAAAGCGATGGTCCTCTCCCTTTATCCGTGACAGCTAACCCTGTGTTCAGTGGGCGGTTCCCCAAATTACCACAGTTCTTGGTGAAAAACTAGAATTTGTTACAAAATTCAAGTATCTGGGAGTTTGGATAGACCAAAGACTCTCCTTCATTGAACATATTGAGGACTTGCTAAAACGACTTTGGCAAAGGCTTGGACTGTTTTTTAGAATCAACTAATTTCTTACCAGAGATGCCAAGAAACAACTGGTCCAATCCATTTTCCTATCATTGGTTGATTACGCTGATTTCCTCTACAGCCAATGCCCCAATTCTTACATGGCTAAACTGGACACACTCTACCATCGAGCACTGAGGTTTATAATGGGACTCCCCTTTGACACGCATCACTGCACCCTATATGCGACAGTGGGGTGGACATCACTAAAGTTCAGGCACCACAGAAATGCCACTCTCTGGACCTATAGAGCCATCTCTAATAAGCTGCCATACTATATCTCCTGCTGTCTTCCCCTGAGTATAATTGGGAAATACGCATTAGTTATTCAGCTATTACACTTAAAGTACCCAAAGCAAAATCCCGCTTCGGCAGGGCAGCCATAAGCTTCGTACTACCTACTTTATGGAACGATCTACAAAAAAACCCTCAAATTAAGCACTCTAATCGGTATAAATGCCTTCAAGATGCTTTATTTCCATACAATCAGAGAAGTATGTAACTGCTTCACCCACTCAGATCCAGTACTGGTATCTGCACTGGTATATAGCCATGCCTAGACCCAGTTTTAAGTACTGACCCCCCAGCTTGCTCCTCACCAGCCTAATTGTTCTCTGTCTTATCCCCCTGTCTTATCAACACTAGGCCCATCCATCCCCTTATTCTTCCTTTCCCAACCTCGGATAGGAGCTCACTACCCTGGGTTGTGACATCCTACCATGCCCCACACTTTATAACATTCAATCCCGGGGCTCACACATACTCCTTTTCTCCATCCACCTTCTCTACATCCCATTTTACCAGCTCCTCTCTGTGCACCATGCCCTCCTAGCCTTTCTCCCCCTACCTCCCTCCCTTCCCCCCTACCTTCACCTCTACCTGGTGTATATTTTTATTTTAATTTTTTTCTTCCGTTACTTCCTCCTGCAACCTTAGATAACCTGCTTTATCTTCCTATAGACACTTCTATGTATGTAAATACCGTGTAATCTGTACAATATCTGTATAATTCTATGTACATATGAACTTCTTCTTCTTCCTCTCTGTAAATGGTATTATCTGTATTGCCTTGTAAATACCTGTGTTGACCTGTATATACAATTGTTCATGCTCCACCCAGGTCCATCTTGCAAATGAGCTTCTGCTCAACGATGAATGCCTGGTTAAATAAAGACTTGATTGGTTGATTGATTGATTGATTAAGAAAATCTCAGACGATCACAGGTACTACTGATATGGCCAGGGGAGCCACATTTATAACAGGCCTTGGGTTCCCCCGATAGAAAGAACTCCCCTATCCCCCCCCAAAAAAAAAACAATTAGGAAGGTGCTGCAAGCCCTGTTCAGTAGATTTAAGTATAAGTCTGACCTTCCAACCACCAGTCCAGATGCTCTCCAAATCAAAGATGGCTTCTGGATGCCCCAGAACTGTGCAGTGCTGCTTTAACCAGAAAACAAGGTCCGTCACACTAACATCCTTGTTTCTGAATAGGACAGTAATAGTCCTGTGCCCAGGCTTGTTCAAAGGGATCACCTTAAAGGTTGCCCACAAAGGTGTATTCTTTACCTTGTGATACCTATCCCAAAGGACCTCCAAACTGCCATTTAATTTAAAACTAACGTCAAAAGAGGCCTTTCCCGACACATCAATCATTGCATATAATTCTGTAGCATGAAAGTACAAATCATCCTTTAATAAAGTCTTCCCGACATAAACTCTATCAGGGAACAACTCTAAACCCCCTTTATACAAGATTTGAACAGCATTATGTCTTCTGGCTGGATAGTCCATTTTCTGACAAAAAGAAGCACAAGATCGGGGTTGCTGTCTCTGCCCAAAACTCAGAGGGGGCCAATTGTGGGTGTCAGGGCCATCACTAGGCCTCTCTTGGTCCATATTTTGATATGTATGTGTCCCAGAAATGTTATCGGTGGAGATATCTGCTGTAGGTACTGGAACTCCTTGTTCCCCTGTGCCAGCGTCTGTATCATCCATACAGTCTGGTGGTAGATTCAAAACAGGGAGTTCAGTGAGCTGCAGCTCCCTCGATATTGTAAGGGGGTCCATAATGTCTTTGGGAAGCCCAACCTGCTCCAGACCATCAATGTGGGTATCGGCTAAGTCTAAGGGGCAACCAACTGCATTAGAAGCCGGAGTACAGTCACTAAGATTCTGCTTAGCAGTGCTTACCCCAGTGATCCTAATGGGAGGAAAACCAGATGTCCAGTCCCCAGAATTGGGTGAACACACCCAGCCTGCCACTTTCAATAATTTATCCACAGTCCAGGGCTCTGAGTCAGTATCCGCCAAGTCTGCCCAAGATTTCTTCTGCGCAACTTTTTTTTAAACACTCTCAGCACCGATTTCTCTGCATTTGCTGAAAAGGAAAATATTGTGGCCTTGTCCTGGCTATCCTGCATTGCAAACACCACATTCCCTTTTGCTGGGATTTGAGCTGTCTCCAGGTTACCGCTCGCTGCTCCCTGTGCTGCTTGGCAACCGTGAGCTCTTTCGTTCTGGCCAGAGTCACTGGCCTCCTTGAAAACCACAGTCATCTGCTCCACAAATGCTGCACAAAGTTCCTTCCTTCACTTTGAAAAGGATTCCTCCTCAATTTTAAGCAGATCTTCTAAATCTTCTACTGTGCGAGCAACAAGGCAATGTACCTCCTTTGCTGGTAGAACCGTCACTTTCCATTCCAATGTATCCTTCACTGTAGTATGTGGTTAGACATCCATATAATTTTCTGTATTAATCTCCCGTACAGCCATAGTTTCAAAAAAGTCATCCATCTCTTTTTCAGGCATAGTTGGGTAGGAGATCAGCTCCTCAACCGTCCGCACATCCTCCATCTCGAATGCTCAGACTGAGAATGAGCAGCCAGACCTCAGGGAGTCAAAGGTTCCCTCTACAGTCCAGTAGGAGAATTTCCAAGGTGTCCTGGCCAAATTTCCCTCATTCACCAAACATACCACCAACAGCTTAAATCGGGTTCAATTTCAGTTTGCATCCATCTATATCCCCTTCCCCCAGGACGAGTCTGGAAATAGGCAAAAAAATTGTCTAGTCCTCCTTCCTGGTCAACAAAAACCGAAAAAAAAGGCCATGCAGCCTATTTCTCTCAGCTGGTAATGAAATCAGATAAAATGAAAGTAAAATGCATGTACTATGCAATAATAAATCACTTATTTATCAGAAGCAGGAAGGAAGGCTGCCGCAACCTCAAAGCACAGTGCTCTCAGCCTGGATACACAGTTCAGAGAAAGAAAGCTGAGCATCTTTGTAGGCAGTATAAGTCGGCAATCTGGACACGTACTCATGTATAAAAACTTTAATAAAAATAAAAAATGGTTAAACACGCAGCATGGCAGCTTTTTCAAGGCAATAGTGCCACCTAAAGGTAGGATTTAAATACCAAGTACTTGATTTAAAACACCCAATGAATTTAAAAATACTTGGTCAGGTGGCACTTCACAAATCACAGATCATGATACATACAATAATAACAGTGAACATAGGTACATCAATTGTGAAACATGCTCAATAGGTGAGAACATAATTAATTAGACAATATAAAGTATCTACCACTGAATTTAGGTATTTGTGCATATGTGCAAAGTGCAATGGCTAACTGCTTTAAGTACTACTCAGGAAAATGTGAGTATAAAATATGTTGCTGGCTAATTCATAAAGACCAGGAAGAAGTTGGGGGTGGAGGAGTGAGGCAAAGAAGAGAAAACAGGAAAAAAAAACACTAACCAGGAAGGGGACAACAATGGGATAACATGATGGGTGGAAAGGTCAGTGGAACAGGGGGGATGGGATAAGAAAAGGTAAGGCAAACAGAAAAATAGTTTTACTTATGTCACCGTACAATGAATAACAATACAAAACAGATTAAAAGCAAGCCAAAGGGCCAAGTCCATTTGTTCTGATTGTACACCTTTGCCATTCCAAATCTGTAAGACTGTCCCTGGTGACGACACTTCCCACAATATTATTAAAGTTCAGTCGCTACAAAAAACATCACTTAGTTAAAAGCATGTTAACAACATCTAACATTTAAACCATACTATACACTAATACAGACTACTTAAATATAATTTTTCAAATGTGTAGCAAAAGGTAGAATTATCTGTTGTTTGAATTATTATATCTATCGTCAATTTACTAGGGGCCACACTATAAACGAACTAATTTTAAATACAGACTGAGTTGAAATGATTAATTCAAACCAAGGTTTGTGTAGGCTCCAAAGGCATATTGCCAGTATGTATTCTTTTTTAAAAGCTTAATCTCTGGTTCACTTCAAGTCCCTAATTTTACAAGCTCAATACCTTGAGACTTAAATCTGTGGCAAGGACCCTCTTTTTCGACATGACACTCAAGAGCGTTAATGACCACACCTTTTTCAATTGCCAGAAGGTGTTCCCCTATATGTCTTTGAAAAGGTCTAGATATTTTCCAGTAAAAAAAGCTTTACAAGTGCATACTGCCATGCTGTTTATTTATCAATTTTTAATTTTTATTAAAATAAGTCTTTGTATACAAGTACATGTCTAAACTGCATGCTTGTACTGTCTACATGGGTGCCCAGCTTTCTTTGGTCTCACTGATTTTATCAGCAATTTTTGGATTGGTAATGTGTTGCACCATTAATGTGTTTGTTCTGTGTTTGATTGTACTGGCTGGGAGTAGCCTCTCCCTCAAGTGCACCAGACTTTGGCACTGTGTGCATCCCTGTTTGTAGCAATTATTAACCCATAATATCTGTGGTAATCACAATGTAGCTATTGGACATCATGCCTACCCTCACAGCTGACTATCTGGCAGAGATCAAGCCAACTAAGTCCCAATGGGCAGAGCGGATATACCGCAGGATCATACTGGAGCTAAAGTAACAACTGGTGGTGACACTTGCAATACTCTTGTAAAAGTTTTTATAAAATGGGTAGGCTTAGCCAGCCAATCAGAGACCTACCCCACCATGCATGAAATATAGGTAAAAAAAGGGTGGCAGTGAAAAGACAAAAACCACTAAGCTTTAGAATGTTGGCATTTCAAAATGCCGCCATTGTTTTCTCGCTAACCCATGTCTTATTGCTTACGCAGTGTCTGAAAAGTTTTACCAGCTATATCTCACATATATAACACATCCACTGTAGCAGAACATTACTGGTATAACAGAAACATCACGCCACTATTCAGTGTGCTGTGCCACATATTACATTACATGCTGGCTCAAACAAAACCTCACTTTCCATTTCATGGGGTGAGGGGGTTGTACAGTGTAAAACTGGCCATCAGTTCCTCAAACATTACAAGAATGTAAAGAGTGCTATGAATAAACAGAAGAGAAGATGCCCACCTGTTCAAGAAAGCGTTCCCGAAGGCATTGGGCTTCCTGAAGGCCATATTGGGGTCCACCATGAGCGTGTTGCTCGGGATGACCCCTTCCATGTCGCCGTGCATGACAGCAATGAAGGAGTTCGTGGTGGGCTCAGGCCCATTCTGCATGCTGGGAAAATCCTGTTTGAGAAGGTGCAGGATGAAGGTGGTCTTGCCAGTTGAGCACTGTCTGACCAGCAGTACCATGTGCTTGTTGTCGAAGTCAGCGTCCTCCAAGGCAGGCGAGTGGAAGTCATGGAACTTGTAGTACACCTCCAGCAGCAGCAGCAGGTTGGTGTTATAGAGCTTCTGAAGCCCACTCATGACTGACTTATACAGTTCGAGCTTTGCCATCATCGATCCCACGGCTTAACAGAAAAAAAGAAAAACAGTTTCTCTCTCTATCTCTCTCTCACTCTATCTCTCTCTCTCCTCCTCTCTCCTTTCCCTCCCTTCCTCCCTCCCTCTCTCTCCCTCTCTCTCTCTCTATCCCCCTCCCCCTCCCACTTTGGAAGCACCTGGAGTTTCATTCCATTCACTCCATAACTGGGGGGGGGGTACTCCAGTATCACAACCAGCACTACTGATGCCAGAAAAAGACAAACTTTGTATGGCACCAGCACTATGACATCATCCTGTATTAGGTGGAAGGACTATTTTATCATGAATGTGAACATGCAGATCTGTTTTTTTTCACACATTAACATTGTTTTTCTTGCTGTAAAAAGTAAAAACAGAAAGTAGCCCATTTTATAAGCACATTAAGACACTCCAGGGTGTGCATGGAACATATTTTACTGCATGGGCAGTGACTAAAGTCACTCGGCCTGTGGCATCGTGCCTTATTATGCCCCTGCCTGTGTGGTAAAATATGTTCCATGCAGACTCTGTCGTGTCTTATTGCTTACATCTAGACGGGTCTGGTGCCTGAGGACTGGACAATAACCAGTGTCTACAAAAAGTGGGCAAAGTCAGACCAGTGATACTATAAGCCAATAAGCCTGACATCAGTGCTAATGGCCAAGGTCCTCACCAAATGCAAAGAAAAAATGAGCTCACTCAACTTTATGTAACTTTTTATTCAGCTATTTTTCACAAGCCACACCATACCAAACAAGCTCTGGCAGAGCCACTATGACTGTGAATACATTAACTAGATAAGGGTGTTTCATAGGCTTAAACATAAGCATTTATTTATTTAAAAAATATCAGATTTACAAACCTTTGAGTCAGATACTCATTTACACAGGCACCACATCAAGAAGACCAAAGCAGTTCAAACAATATACAATAGCTAAAGCAAATAGACATCAGGAGTCAAAGAGAAGCTCAAAGTGTTCACATGAAGGCTGTTGCATACACTAATTTTAAAGCAGTACACATGCTAAATCTAAGGGTATGGCTACATCACTGTCACATGAGACAGGGGGCATCATAGGAGAAAGAAAGCCAATAAAACTATTTGTTATGGAGATCCCCAGGGGGTCATAAAACTACCATACAGCTAGCAAGCTAATTTAGGAAAAACTCCTAATAACAGACAGAAGGAAGGACACACTAGGATTTAACATACATATCAAAACACTCTACATAACATATGTGTTTTTCACATTCTGGGCGGACTACTCCTTTAACTTTCTGTGGTCTCAATTAACTCCTCAAGCCAGAAGAAAAATAGTGCTCTAAAGCTTTCTATATACTACACACAGGCACATAAACTGGAATAACAGGTTCCAAGGAGTAAAAACTCAGCAGGAATGTTAGGGGGATGGCAGCTCTGATAGTTGTTTCAGCCTTTCTTTTCACTGATAGAAACTGAGCCAGGAAAAAAGTAAAATACATTTCATCACAGACTGTTTACACCAAGTACATGAACCTGCATGATTTACTGTATCTGTAAAGACAATTAAAAATGTATTTCTAAATGCATTACTAAAACCAATGCTTTCAAGGTTTGAAACTACTAAAAAGACAAACTATATATATATATATATATATATATATATATATATATATATATATATATAGATAGATAGATAGAATATGGTAAACAAATATTGTTAATCCCAAAAGCTGAACTTTGTTTTTAGTATATAAATGTTTAAGAAATACCTGAAAGCTGAGTCTTTCCTTTTGAGACACCAAGTTACTCTGATAATCATTTGTTCCAAGGGTTTTCAAGTTAGTTTGAATGCATTAAGTATTATCTGTTTTCCTAGTCCTTAACAAAATGCAGGGACTGCACAGATTTGTTCTGTTCCTTGGCCAGATACCAAACTAGTGACTCTTCATTCAGCATGATAGGATCCACCTCATGCCCCTCCCACAAGAATAAAAAAAAAAGGTGGGCTGGATTTTTAGGAGATTCTTGGTGGAGTTGGGTTGAATCTTACTTCCCCCAAAAAACAATGCTGCCTCCCACTACTCAGGTTCCAGTTCTTGTACCACCCATTTAAGAAAGAAAATAGTACCCTTCAACCATTGACTAACATGAAAGCGTATTTATTTGAGGGCGGAAAACATTTCTTGGAGGAGGGAAAGGCGGAGGAGACTATTTACAGCTCTAGTCAGTTCCACAGACAGAAAACATGACATCACTCCTTTTGTACATGCAATACTCCTATTGGCTCCACCCACAGTCATAAAAAAGCAATATTTCAGGGGCCATGCCCCTTCATCTGACCCATAGAATGGTGGTCTCCTACCACACCAGATGAAAGCTATAGTTAATAAATAACTTAAACAGCTACATGTTATTAATAATGCCCTAATAGCACTGCATGACTGCCCACCAAACATGCCCTATCATTCAAATTATAATCCGTTGCATTCTCACATTATATTACATACAAACTGCAGTAATTTGCTTAATATTACTAAAGAACACCATGGTTATCCAATTCCATACGTAAGAATCACCATTATACTGTTATAAAGAATTTTTGTTGCCATGTTGGTCCTTAATTTTTCTTTTAATTCCTTTTATTGGACAAACAAGAGGTTCACTGAATGTTTACACTTTTGGACTACACACAGAGTTCTATGTAAGAAAACAGCAGATATGTAAAGAAATCACTTCAAGTACATTGAACATAATTGGTAGAAAATACCTTTTACATATGGATATGACAGTTCTGTTGATAAATAAGGAGAGTAAATAATCCTGACAGGACCACTAGCATGTACCCTTCCTATTTTACAACATGGGTAGCCTCCCACAGTGAAAAGGGAGCTATTGTTTAAAAAAGTGTCACACTGGGAAAAGATCCTAAATCAGAAATCAAGCCCAGTATAATGTCCTGCTGATAAGAGACGCTTACTTCTTTCCTAAAGTAAAAGAGCATGCTGGTCACAGCCTCCTTTGACCACTAGAAGTCACCAGCCTCTTGCTCATGTGCATCTTTTATGGTTATAATGTGGTGAGGAGCAGGGATGCCATGCTGACATCTCCATCTGAGTCCTCCCCCACTCAGATTGCTTCTAGTATGTAGAACGCACACAGTAAAAAACAGCATACTGCAGCACGAGGGAAGAGACAGCTGGCTGACATGCCACAGTGCTACTGGCACCTTAGGTGGTGCTTTGTGCCCTACTTGAGGGCCATTATCGAGGACAGAATAATAGAGCACTTATATATGACCATATGAACATATGAAGATGCCATCAGAAGAAGGCCATTTGGTCTATCGAGTCTGCTCGTATTGCAGGGTCCACAGCTTGAGCTGCTGTCCCTGCCCCTCCCCACTCCTCCCATCCTCCCTACCCATGATCCTTACCTTCCCCCAATGCCTATCCCAGCCTCTCTTGAAGCTGCCCACTGTCTTCAACGAGACCACTTCTTCTGGCGGTGCATTCCAAGTGTCCACCACCCTCTTTGTGAAGACATGCTTAATGACCTCCCTCCCAAACCTCCCCCCCCAGCTTAAGACTGTGCCCCTCATGTTATGGTTGCCACTCAGCTTAAAGAGACCTTCCTTATCCACCTTATTTATCCCTTTCAAGTACTTGAAGGTCTCAATCATGTCCTCTCTCTCTCTCTCTCTCTCTCTCTCTCTCTCGCTCTCTCTCCTTTCCTCCAGGGAGTACATGTTTAGTGTCCTCAACCTCTCCTCATATGCCTTACCCTGCTGACCAGCTATCATCTTTGCAGCCCTCCTCTGGACCTTTCAGCAGGTTAATGTCCTTTCTGAGGTGTGATTTAGGCACCTGGTATAGGCAAGGTTATAGCCCTGTCTCAGCATGGCTTTATGAAGGACAGATCATGCCAAGTAAACCTGATCACCTTTATTGAGGGGTGACCCATGAGATGGATAGGGGCACTACTGTTGGACACTGCCTATCTGGACACCTGCAAGGCATTTGATACTGTGGCTTAGGACAAACATCTGGATGAAATAAACCAGTATACATGAGACATGCACAGCATGGATTGCTAACTGACTTGGTGGCAAGAAACAGAGGGTGGTGGGGCACAATACTACTCAGAGTAGAGAGGAGTACTCAGCAGTGCCAATCAGAGATAAGAGCTGGTTTCACACTCCTTTTCAGCATCTTTATTAATGATCTGGAAGCAGGACTGGTTTTAAACCTAATGGCGCCCCAAGCAGAAATACTTGTGGTGCCCCCTACACTGCTTCCCAACACCCCCATCCTCCTTTCTTCCCAATCCCACTTCCAAAAAATGATAAGAATTCTACGAATACAAGGCTGATGTCACCAGTTATGGTTTTTAGATTGACACTTTTTGCATCTGAAGATGATTTCTGGTATATGTTCTACTTCAGTGCCCCCCTTCTGTGCTGGTGCCCCAAACAGCCACTTGGTTCGCTTGTGCCTAAAACTGCCTCTGTCAGGAAGCTGGGGTGTTCAACTACAGGCTGTTTAAAATAAGAGTGCATGTTGAAAATTTTGACTGATACTGTTTTATTTTTTTAGCTTACACCTCGTCTCTTGTCTTGTAAAATATCATTTTATTCTGTATTCTGAGTCTGCATTATCACTTTTTGTTTATATTTGAAATAATAAAATCATTTTAATATGATTTTTTCCACGTTTTAAACAGCATGGCTTTTCCCAGGTTTTCATCAGTATTCTCAGCTGTTTCTGAACACCCACTGGTTAACATCACTTTTCTTGTGACTAAAATGAACTAGCACGTAGAAGACACTGCCCCCCTAACTTTACAGGAAAAATGAGCCTCTCCCTGCCCCTCCCTTTTCACTCCTCCCCCTCGCCATTCCCTCTCACACCTTGTGCCCCTCCCTCCACTAATACTCCCCATCCCACCTATTTCTCATTTCTCTCTTCTGTCTCCTCTCTCTCCCCTTGCCAGTCCCAACTCCCTCCCCTTCCCTCCACCCTTCCTATTTACCACCTACCCACCTTACATCTTCCCCTTCCTCCTCCCCCTCCCCTCCCTTCTTCTCCCTTACCACCTACCCCTCTTACTCCTATCTCCCCCGCTCTTGTCTGTCCCTGGTTACTGTGTCCCCTCCCTAAGCTACCTCTTCTCCCCTCATGCATTTGTAATGAACATTAATTTCATATGCAACTGCCTCTGGCACTTTTGTACATTGACTAGTGTATTGTACAATTGCTTACTTACTCACTGATACTGTAAAAAGCCTTTTGGAAACTCTTGTACTGAAGTCAATCTGTAATGCTTTACCTGTCATTAACTTGACTGTCTTATCTTAGTCTGGACAAAGCCTCTGGCAGCTCATGTATTTGTACATTACTGTAATTGTTTTAACTGTTCTTAATTTGCCTGTCTTATCCCAACCTGTCCAGTGTCCTTGACATGGAACTTTTGTAAAAGAGCACCGTGTGCTCAAAGGTGTTTTCCAAAATCCTAAATAAAATAACATAAATAAATAAAACAGCTGATAATGATGATGAAAATGTGGGACTGGCCATATTCAAAGGAGCACTATTTTTATTATTTCAAATGTAAAAGAAATTACTACAGCAGGCTCATAATGGGGAAATTAACAGTATCTGACAAGATAGGTGAAAAGGGGCAATCTAAAAAGAATAAAACAACAAAGGACAAAATGTTCACCATAGCATGCACTGCTTTCATTTTATGATTGACACAAAGCTAGCCAAGGAGGTGGACTCCCTTGAGGATTGGGACAAACGTCAGGAGGCCTCGCACAAGCTGGGCAATTGGTCTGACTCCTTGAGACCCAGATTCAATGTAGCCAAATGCAAGGTGATACACTGGGAAGGAAACACAGAGGTAGGGCCTAAATACTCTGTGGGGCTTCTCTCACTGTAATCAAGAAGTAGAAGAACCAGGGTGTAAACAAGGGGCTAAAGCTAGCCAAGATGGACAAATAGTGCACTACGACTGTCAAGTGGGCCAGCAGAATGCTGGCTAGTGGACAGAAACAATAATTCTTATGTGAGCCTATAGCTCATGGGAGAACATCAGGGTAGTATTCCAAGGGCCGGGCTCAGCTCCCAGTAGGTCACATTACAGTATTTCTGGTGTCAGCATGGCTCAGATGGAGGCACATCCACCTCTCAGTCAGAGAATTACTGGGTTTAGTCCAGCACCAGCACTGGGCTCATAATATAAATATGCTGGTACCTGAGTGCAGCACTAGGGGATGCTGTATTGTTTGGGTGTGCTGTCCTTCAGATGAGATCTCTTTGCCCTGGGTATTGTTCAGGTGAAGATTAAAGATCCTATAGCACTTCTTGAAAAGGGTAGAGGAATTGTCCTAGTGTTCTGGCAAAGTCCCCCCATTCACTAAAAATATCATCAACAGTGTCATCGAGTTCAATATCAACTGGTTTGTATCTGTATCTCCCCACCATGTGATAAGGCTGAAAATGGGCAGTATTGTGGAGCCCTCCATTCCTGGTCAACAAAAACTAAAGAAATAGAAACAACCCATATTCAGCCGTACCTGACAAAAAAATTAAACAACACTTATTACAGATAGCACAAGTTATAACGCATGCACATTAAAAGAGAACAGTGGCAACATTAATACAATTTCATTAAGACTGCAACAAGTGAGCCCTGTTTTTTTCCTGCAAAATAAGTCAGCAGTGACATGTGTATGAAAATATTTGCTGAGAGATGGTTCAAAAATAAGGACAGGTTACTGAAAATGAACACTCCCCAGATTTTTTCCCATATCTTTTTTCTCTAAAGGGTTTGGTTTGGGATGATCTAGTTGTATAAATAGTGTAAGTTTATTGCAGTTTGTCAATCTTAACTAACGATCAGTGTTATAGAGAACAGGAGCTATGATGGTCAGCTGAAGGCTCGTAATGTGTTCATCATAGATAAAAGAGGCTGATAGGGGACATGATGTCAGTTTCTTACACACTGAAGGATATTGACACGATCTCACAAGCAGAGATGTTTGATCCAGTGTCATACAGCAGGACACAGGTATGTGCCCTGAAGCCCAGGGGTTGTAAATTCAAAGGTAATTTTATGAAGTGCTTTATCTCCTAAAGAGTGGTGAACCTATGGAAAAGCAAAGTAGGCAGTGGACATGGAATCAGTATTGGCACGCTTGGACACATTTCTGCTTACCAGTAGAATCACTGGGCATGCTAAGTAGTAGAGTATACAGGTAATCCCTATAAATTATTACATGTTGTCACAATACACGTATTTCATCCTTGCTTATGAAATGGAGGATGGGCATGCTGAACCTAGAGTACATTCTGACCTAGAGTTACTGTGCTTCTATGTTATTAAAGTGGTGCCCAACATCAGGTTCCCTCATGTCTAGTCATGTCAACTAGTATCTTGAGAGGAGAATGATTGAGTCCACATCTGAAAAAGGATATAAACAGGTTGGAGGCTGTTCAGAGAAGAGCAACCAAAATGATCCAGGGTTTTCAAGGCCATACACACGAGGGGCATCTGGAATCATTAAGCATGTTGTCACTGGAGATAAGGATGGAAGGGGGAAATATGATTGAAACATACAAGTTCATGAGAGGAATAAATAAGGTGTCATCCTCTGACATGTTCACCAGAGTCTCCGAATTTAACATTAGAGGGCACAAGTGGAAGTTGAGAAGGAGGGAACTTCAAGAGGGAGCTTAGGAAACACTGTTTTACAGAAAGAGTCATGGAGCCATGGAACAAACTGCCAGCAGAGGCAGTGGAAGCAAAGTCTGTGACATCATTCAAGCTGGGATGGGACAAGGCTAAAGTCCGATCAAAAGCAACAGGAGGAGTATGAAGCATTAGGCAGAAGGGGGGTTAGGTCCTGGGATCTGAGAAGGTCCAAGGAACACATGGGCAGACTAGATGGATCCTTGGTCTCCTTCTGCCATCTTTTTTTCTCTATTTCTATGTTGGGAAACGTCAAGGCCAGCGCTTTGCACTTGTCTATCTTCTTGCAATTTTCCAGTTGTTTATTAGAGTTTAATGGTGATGTATATTAATAGCATTTAGAAACAGTGACACCTAGCATTACAAAGAGTTGCAACTGAGAATACTGTGACTGTAGTATCAGGATATGTTTATTCATGATGGACCCTGACACTGGGTATCTCTGTATGTTACAGTTTGCCCATGGAGGTTACCAGGATCCCCTTATGGTTATTTTAGCTCATGACAGGCAAAGTTTCCTGGTTCTAATTAGAATTAATAGGCTCCCAAACTACTAATGGATCCATCAATTGAACAGCAGTTCTTCCATAGTGAGAAGGTACAATATAAAGTGCTACCAAAATCAACCTGGAACAAAAAGAAAATGGGTCAAAAGAAAAATGTGAAGTGCCTTAAAAAGAATAAAAAAAAAAATGGTTTGCACAACTTGGCATGTTGCACTGCATTTTAAATGTAATACCAGCTGTTTTCCACCATGGGTCCTTTTGTCAGGGACCTATAGCTTCCTATTTAAAATACTTCAAAAGGATATGACGGTATGAAGACAACAGTAAAAGTAGGAAAGAGATTTGGTTTTAAACAGTGAGACCAATTCTCAAAGGGGGCTGTGTTCGGCACAAGCTGCGGCAAACAGCAACTTGTGCCGAAGCCCTGTGTGCCAGGGACCCTGCACCAGATTCTGGTACAGGACAGGTCCTGGCACTTAAGTACCCACACTTGTGGCAACCTCTCCCATGCGACAAATGCCTAGTGCATGGGACAGGTTTGGTGGAAGCTCCTGTGGACAGGGCAAGCATCCATGTTCCCATCCCTGGTGATCTAGCAGTCTCAAATGCCTGTCACCACTTGTACAACAATATTGTACCTGGTGGTCTAGAAGTCCCTCCCCCACCCTGATATGGCCAGTATTCACATTCAAATTCATATAAAACCCTAGTGCTCTAGTGGTCCCTCCCCACACACACACACACACCCTGGCATGTAGTGCCCACCCTGCTCCTCCCAACCCATACCTTGAGCCAGCACATCCCTCCACTCACCACCTTAGCCGGTCGACTGAACTGTCACTTGTGTGCTTGTGTTAAAATACAGTATACTCACATTGCGTGTACTGTATTATAATACACGTGCTCAATGACAGTTCAGTCGGTGCCAGCTGAGGTGGTGAGTGGAGGGGTGTGCCGGCTCAGGGTACAGGTTGGGGGGGAGTGGGGGGACACTACATGCCAGGGTATGGGGGGAGAACCACTAGATTACCAGGGTATTATATGAATTTGAAAGTGAATACTGACCATATCGGGGTAGGGGGAGGGACCGCTAGACCCCCAGGGTACAATCTTTATTTACATGGAATAACAGGCATATTGGGGCAGCGGGAGGGTCCACTAATCCACTGGAGTTGTTTATATTTCTTAATGAAATGACGAGCATGTCAGGGCTGGGTGTGTGTGCTGGATGACCATGGCACAGTGCCCCAATGGGCTACACTTCTGCAGAGAATTTTGTTCTAAGTACCTTTAGATCAGCATTGGCTAGTCTAATGGTACTAAGAAAGTCGTATTCTGGAGAAGTTCTGTGAATTGCATTTAGGGGGGCTGTGGCAGCTTGCATCTGTCATATGCCTCCTAGCATCAGATTGCAGCCCATGTTTAGGCGTAGGGGTACTGCAGGCCCCTTTTGGAGCAGGCAGCCTGCATTTGACGCAGGCTGCCTTGGAGAATCGGTCTTGGCATATCTTTTGGCACAAGGTGCACCTTGCACCATTCTTTTTTGAGCAAGCCCCTTGTGCCATGCCGGAAGCTTTGTGAATTGGGCCCAGTGTCTTTCACGCACACTGCATGCTTAAGTGTTCTACCATCCTGGAACAGATCTAACAGCAATTAAACGAAAACAGGGAGGCTACTTGAGACTGGGGGAGGTTAAAGAAAGCTTAGGGATGTTAAACATAGGGAATATGAGAGGTAGCAAAGCAGGTGGACATTAATTGACTTCCTCACTGATCTGGTATGTAGCTATGATGGGTTTCAAGCCGGAGTCTTCATGTTCACAGTTCTGCACTCTAACCACTGGGCTATGCTGCCAAATTGATTTTCAGTCTCCTTGGTACAGGATGTAGGCATATGGTAACTGGAGAACTACAGGCCTGGGCCCTGGAACTCGCTCTGCTTGGGCTCATGCTTGTGCTGCTCTATCTGCTAGTTATGTAGTTCAGCTTAAAGAGCTACTGATGCCTCAAAGAAAACTTTAAAAAGCATATTAATTAGGTACAATTCTGCTTGCATTCCAAATATATTCTATTTATTTTATATATTTCTCCTCCCCATAATTTATTACTAAAGAAATTTGTATGAATATATGATCGTTGTCCCTTAGAGTTCATTTTTAGTTCATCTGCCTCTATAGCTTACTCCCTGTTTCAAGTCATAATCCTCTGTTGTGACATCATAATCTGTTGACATGGGAGTAACTGTGAGGTCACAAACAGCACTCTGTGACTTCAGGTAGGGAGAAAGCAGCAGGAATAGAGTTACTCTTCAGGTACAAAGATCTTTTCATGCAGATGACCTCACTACTAAATAATGGAGTGGAGAAATACAAATCTAATGGGAAATACAAACTGGACAGTGCCTATTTATTTTTAGTTTGTTTAGTTAAGGGCTAGTGTTGAAAGAAATTCTGTCACTACTGCACCTCTGCCCCGCATGCTATCTTAACCTGCCATGATCTTTACCTAAGGGCAAGTTAACTAAAAACGCGTTTTTCAAGCCTGTCTCTAAGAGTACTTTAAGGGGTCCAGCTGTTCTGAAGCCCCAAACAGAATTCAATAAGTGCATCAGAAATTCAGAGGAAAGCCTTTGCACTGAAATTTGTCTCTCTCTCTCTAAATCAAACAAGTGCACCAATAATTCGGATTGAAGCAGTGCTTGCAAATTTGTCTCTTTGTTCTAGCCACACCACGTTGTTGGTTCTAGCCCTACCTTCTTCCTACCTTATATAACTCCTCTCCACTTCAGTTTCCTTGAGCTTCCGGTAGCCATGAGGGCTAATGGATCCTCTGCCCTCCCCCAAGCCCAGTGCCGAACATCAGCCACAGACAGGTATGCAGGCACAAGGCAGAGCACAGCTGGCTATTCCCACTGTGCACAGGAGGCCCCACCAGCGCTACGTGCCGGCTGCCCCATTGCCCCTACCACCACCCTTGGTCAGCTGTCCATTTTATAGGATCATACTGCATGATGGCAAAAAACAATCCGACCTTTTTCCCCTTAGCAGAATATCAACTCTCATCACTAGTGGCCACTCATCTAGCACTAATTCTGACCCGGGTGAATTACAGCTGCTAACATGCTGCTTCTAGCTCTGGCCATAATTTACCAAGTTACAATCCTAACATCCCTTCCACCCACCTCCTACCCTGAACCGCAGCCTAGCAGCCTGAAAATTGGCTCCACAGCTGGCCCAACACCCCTCCATATAACCTCCTCCACTGATCAGCCCCTACTACATATCCAGCTTAACTGGGTACTTTGTGCTGCTATACTTCCCCCCTCCTTTCATATTGGGTTGACAGCTTTAAAGAGCTCCTGACACAGTTGAAACAACTTTGAAAAAAGGAATATTCAGGCATAACTGTACCTTGTATTTTCTATTTTATTCTGTAATTCTCACCCTTATTTACTTATTACTAAGGTATTGGCATGTATACAGTATCTTTGCCCTTTTAGCTCTGGCTGCTTGCCTACAACTGACATCATACTTCTGTTTATGACATCAACATATGTTGCTGTGGGGATAATTATGATGTCATAAACAGGAGATTGTTATGTCATGTGTAGAGAAGTAGCCAGAGTAGATAGAGTCTAGAGACAGGGATCCTGTGTTCATGCAACTGTTTTCAGTCATAAAGAAAGTGGGGAATTAATTACTGAAAATATATGAAGTAATAAAGAAAATTGGATGGAGTTGAATAAAAATCTTACTTTTTTTCAAAGTGTTTCTAATGTTGTCGGGGGCTCTTTAAATATCCTTTCTCCAAGGTACTCTTCACCAACCTCCCAGCAACCTCCTGCCTTCTGGAAGAGCCAGTGGGCTATGCTTAAAATGAAGCAACTTATTATCCTACTGCTTCTCCTTGCTGGGGATGTTGAGCTAAAACCTGTACCATCACCCCCCAGCGGCCACCCCACCCCCCCAATTACCATGGGGTCTCAAAATAGCACATCTAAATATATGCAGTATACTGAGCAAAATCAGGACTCTACAACCCAGCATCCTATATCTGAATCCTGACATTCTAATGATTACAGAAACATGGCTGAAACTCCACAACAGGGTGCTGAATTCTCTATCCCTGGCTACTCCACCATTCGGCATGACCGTACTGGAAAAAATAAAGGGTGGGGGCATAGCTATGTTCATCTCCTCTAAACTCCAGTTCACCCCAGTCAGACTTTCCACGTCCACGCCATCCATAGACTCCCTACTAATCAATATCATACTCCCACACTGTATTCCCATATACATAGCAGGGTCCTACTGCTCTCTAGATACTCCACTGCCCAGCATCCTAGATCACTTGGGCACCCTGAAATCCCTAGAGACTCAGGGTGAATTGTATATCGTTGGGGACTTTAACCAGAACTGGCTCTCTAATGCTAGCACCAAACTCCGGAGCCAGCTAAATGCCCTAAACCTGGCCCAACAAATAACAGAAAACACTCAACTGAACCACAAATCCAAAAACCACTCACTCTTAGACTGGGTCCTTACCTCTCACCCCATTGCAGACTCACTGCAGGACTCCTTCCAGACTCTCTCAGCGATCACCACATGATCTATATGGTAAGGAAAGTATTCAGATCTAAGGCCCTTCCCCCTCGTACATTACACACCAGGTCCTACAAATCCCTCAACCTCACAGTGGTCTTAACTGACCTGTCCAACGCTGACTGGTCCTTCATACCATAGGCATCTTCCATCGACTCCGCCTTAGAATCTTTCAAGTCCACATTCCGTGTTATCTGGGACCACTATGCACCACTTAGAAAGACTCAGGTAAGGGGTGCCCACCTGCCCTGGGTCACCACCGATCTCGTGGATCGCCTTCGTGACAGGGACAGGGCCTGGAAAACCCATAAAGCTTCAGGTACCCAAGCAGCACTCCAACACTACTGCTCACTTCGGAATGCATGCACTAGGCTTACCTGTCAGGCAAAATCTAACTACTTCAAGGCCTCCTTCCACTCTAATCTGAACTACCCAGGTAAGTTCTGGAAGACAATCAAATCCCTCTTCTCCCGTCTGGCCCAACCCTCTGCACCTGCCCTAAATGTAGCAGGCTCCATTGTCACTGAACCTAGCGTGGTGGCCACCGAGTTTAGCACCTTTTTTACAAGCTGGGCATCTTCCCTCCTGTCCACTCTCCCACTCCATACCATGCAGGCTCTACCCTCCATCACCCCTCACCCTCCTCTGCCTCCTGCTTCTCCTTTCACCTAGTTACCCCTACAGAAGCACTGAAAGCTCTATGGTCTCTCAATCCCTCCAAAGGTAAATGCCCCTCGGGACTGGACTCCAAAATGCTCCTCCTCTCTGCCCCAGTCATTGCCAGCCTACTGGCCACCCTCTTTAACCTCTCCTTCACACTATCAGCAATCCCTTTGGACTGGAAACATGCCACAGTCATACCCCTCCCCAAAGGCTGCAACCCCTCCTCCATGGCAACTACCGCCCTATCTCCCTTCTCCCCATCCTAGCAAAAATCCAGGAGTGCCTCATTCTATCTCGGCTCTCCTCCTTTTTAGACTCCTCCTCCTTCTTCACACTGTACCAGACCAGATTTAGGAAATCACACTCCACCAACACCTCCCTACTATGACTCATCAACACCATCCTCACAGGAATGGATAACGGACACACCACCTGAGCCATCTTTGTAGACCTTGCAAAGGCCTTTGACATGGTCTCATATGCCCTGCTACTCCTCAAACTCTCCCTCGCTGGACTGTCTGAAGCTGCAACCAGCTGGTTACGCTCCTACTTAGCAGACAGGCCCCAAACAGCTAGAATTGGCTCTTCCATGTCAGCCACCCTCCCTCTCACCACAGGGGTCCCCCAAGGCTCAGTCCTTGGCCAATACTGTTTTCCATCTTCCTAAATGAACTGCCCTCGGCCTGTCTACACACTTCCATCCATATGTATGCTGGTGATACAGTCCTGTATGCCTCTAATCCATCCCCCACTGAAGTAGCTGACAGACTTCAGCAGGACTTCGACAGTGTCCAGAACTGGTTTCTCTCAAATCAGCTTTTCTTCCACCCCAAGAAAACTGTCTCCCTAACGTTCAGTATATATCAAAACTCTCCCTTCTTTCTTCCACCCCCACATTCCACACTATAGATGGGCTATACTATACAGAGGCTTGTACCTCCTACAGATACCTTGGGGTCTGCTTAGACCAGCACCTTAGCTTCAGTGAGCACAAGGACACTACCCTCAAGAAATTGCACCCCATGCTGGGCACTTTATATCGCAACAGAAGTTGCATCCCTCTCCCAATGCACAAGGAAATTCTACAAAAATGATCCTCCCTATATTAGACTATGGGGACGTAGTCTATAGTGCTGCTCCCAGGTCCTCCTTAGCCTAACTAGATTCACTGTTTCACTCTTTCTGTCACTTTGCCCTAGACTGCCCTTCCACAACACATCACTGTGATCTCTACAGGGCCTTAGCACTCCTGTCACTTGAGGATTGGAGACTGTCCCACTGTGCAAGAATTACAGCAAAATTCTGGACACAAGCCTTCCCCCCTGTACCTCGTGGCAACCCTAGCAGCGTTATCTCCACCTGTATACTCACTCTGGAACATTGACTCTGGGCTTCTACATGTCCCACGTATGTCCACTGCTACAGGCCAGGCTGCTTTTAGGTACCACATGCCAAAACTCTGGAACTCCCTGCCAGCTGACATTAGGCACACCACCAGCTCTCAGCATCTTAACTCCCTCCTTAAGACACATTTGTCCTCCACATGTACCTGTGGCCACAGAGGGCCCAGTATATCGCCTCGCCCCACTATGCTGTTGTAATTTGTGGGCAATTACTAACTTGGACTAACTGCATCCCCTGACGCTAGACTTTAGGGACTATAGGTTTTATATTAGGTTTTAAGATGGTATTGTTTTTGCATTGTTATTCTAGGGAAGGCTAAGCAGCTGTAAATACTCTGCTTATTCTGCAGATCTATTGTATGGAGCACTACTCGAATATTTCCACTGTACTTGCTACTGTTTATTTCTCCTCTCCCCCACACCCCTAGGTCACATCTGGAATTGAGTGGCACTCCACTCAGAATGCCTGCCTGGTAAAACTCTTAAATAAATAAACAAATAGTAGGTCTTGTTAAAGTTCTCCTGACATGTCACAAGCTCTTTAAGGTTGAAATACAATTTTTGTTTAAGCGTGGGGCTTTGCCCCCCCCCCCCATATATCAAATAAATATTTCAAGACAAAACTGCTGTGGGTACAGTCCTCCCGATGTAATACAATCCTGTTTAAAAAGAACAAGTATTTGTCAATGCCAAATGTTAACCGCTTGCATTCCTGTTGTCCCGGCTCCTGCTTGTACACATTTTAACTGTAAAGCAAGCAAAGATAGACCAGATAAGATGTAATATGTCATTTGCAATGGGGTCCTGATTTTACACAGTTTCATTCTGCATATACCCAAGTCTTTTTAGGGCTTCAGGTAGGTGAAGCATGCTGCCCTATTGCAACAGCTCTAAAAATGAGCTATAGGATTCAGACCTTGGAACACTTCCTTTGAAGTTTTCAGTTGATCCTTCCACCTCTTTGTAGACCTTCAGTTTAACCCTTACAGTGCTGCAGACTGAACATCTATCCAGAGCTCAATCAAATAGATTCATTCTAGTTCTTTCAGCAGCCTATGGATCAAGAAACAAATGCTCTGGAGAATCACCTCTCCTCCCCAACTTTATAGTACTTCAGTGAGTACAAGATGCACATGTTTTCATTTGAATCCAACTTGGTAAACAGCTCTATTCTTCTATGTTGCCTGCAGTATATAGCACTGTTTCTTGAGCCCCTTAAATAATTGTGCCTTTTAAAAGAGCTTAAGGCAGTAATGGCTATAATTTCTACGAAACATATTCATCATTTCAAGGGCATATAATATAAATTGCTATGGAACAGATGATTTCCATAAAGAATGAAAAGATTATTTATTTTCAGTGGCACTTCTTTTCCTGCACTCTAGCATGTTTACCTGAGTCTGTAGCATATGTGTTGATTTCCTGCAAAATATGTCTTTAAAACTAAGATGTTTATAATAATTAGATAGTTAATGAAGCTGTGTGCCTTTTCTGGTATTTTAATGGTTTCAACTCCCCCATTCTCAGATTTCCTTGCAATACATTTGAGTCTTAACCTTTGATTATGCCGGTCATTAATCTTCAGCCTTCTTGTGTGCTTTTATATACATAAACATTGACATTTTATTTTCTTCTTCAGTACCATTAAGGCATTGTGTTTTTGTAGAGTTTTTTGCAAATTCCTCACCTCTTCAATTTTTTTGTCCAATGTCCACCTCCAAATATACATTTTTTATTTCTGTTTAATCAAGTTTCACAGCATGTAAATCTAGCAACAGTGGCAGCTCCTGCTTCCGTTGGTTACCAGGGCACTGGCTAGGCACTAGAGTTGGAAGCCAGGGCACCTATTGAAACTGGAATGGAAAACATATGTGCATATTCATGCTTGCTTCTTGGAGTATTTGAACTAATGATGAATGTTATGTTTCTAAAAATAAAAATGCAAATTCCATTTAATTTTTTTACAGGGGATGGCCCAGCTTCTCCTGTCTTAGGGGTGGTGGGTACAGATGGCCCAGCTCCTCCTGGCTTGGGATGGCTGGCTCTGCTTCCAGCTCAGGAAGGGGGAGGATGGCCCTGCCCCCTGCTTTCTCTAGTAGGAGAAGCTGGGCCACATGTCCTAGAAGGCAGGGCCACCCTCCCCAAGCCAGGAAAAGCAGGGCCACCCTCAAGCCAGGAGAAACAGGGAGATACACTTCCCCCAAGCCCAAACAAGCAGGGCCATCCTCATCCCCCCCCCAAGCAGGGAGAATCAGGGACCCCCCAACCAGGAAAAGCAAAGCTATTCTCCTCGGGGCAGGAGAAGTAAAGCCTTCTCCATCACCTGAACAAGACAAAATGGCCATCCCAATCCTTTACAGCAGATATCCACCTACCAAAATGGTTCTCAATGGATTGGCCACCCACAGTGGCAGGCCAGGAGATTGAGAGCCATGTATTCTCTCTTTTGAGTCTCTCCTCTCCTCTCCCCACAGTACTGAGATATTTTCAAATAAACCATCCACTTACCTTAACAAAAACACACAAGCAGTCAGAACCCTGTCACGTGGGAGGACTTTTACTTGAGGGTCTGACTCTGTGCTGCAGCTACTTGCTGGGCAGGGTGGCTAGCCGGTGTTACACTCTCTCATTACTGACCTAAGTGTGCTCTAGTATTTTATGAAAAAAGCACAGCACAGTACAGCTCTTTCAAGGTTTGCTATGCTGCTGGGTTGTTGTGGGGGGGGCTTCTATGCTGCAGCTTGCAAGCAATGGCAATGCAGTTCTGGTTTGGTGGGCATGGTAGGCTGAGTGACTCCTGATTCAGGCAGCTAGGCAGTCACCAGGAGTCAGGCCACAGTGCCACTAACTGCCCCCAACACTGGGTGCCCAATTATGGGGTAGGGTGGAAAACTAAAATGAAAGCAAGGAGCCACTTGCTGCTCAACCCTGTTGCCACCAGACTTGCCCAGTTCTGACACCAAGTCCCTAAACCTAGAATCAGACAGTAAATGAAAAAAAGTAAGCAAACAATGATAGCCAAACCCCAGTGTTGCCTACCCTCCATTCTAACACTAGGTGCCCAGCCCAACAGTCAATGAAGAATAGTAAGCAGACAATGAGATACCATCTACAGTGATGTTTTAGAAAGAAATGCTAGTTGTTTTCTGCATTAATCTATTGTAGCATTGCTCCATGTTATTCATTGCACTATTGCACATTTGTGTACTTGCCACTTGTACACCAAATAAAAAGCAGTGTTATTCCATAGTCAGCAGTAAAACTTGAATCCGCTTAATAGAAAAGTGTATGGGAATGCATAGGATGAATGCTAAAAATAACAAAAGTGCAGCAGTGCAATGAATATCAGGGAGCAATGCTATACCAGATTGGTGCAAAAACTACTAATGTTTCACTCCAGAAGCAGAGTTTTATCAGAGTTAGTAACTTAATGCAGAAATGCCCTTATATTATCTGTCACTAGGTATGAATAGCACATGTATGAACAGCACTGTCAACAACAGCACCTTCCATACAGCACTATGCAGAACAGTAGCAGGAACAGACGTGGCAAGTAAAGGCAATGCCACTGGTAGCAGTCACAAAGCACACTGATGACTGCTACCAGTCCAAACACTTACTTTAGTGGGGACTCTGCCCCCCCTACTCCCACCCCGTCCCCCACGACCACCACTTAACTAAAATAATCAACTCTGAGTTGGAGTTGGATTATGGGAGAAAAAAAAAATTTGACTGCCAGGATTGGATCCCTGCTCTCCACCACCGTTGTGGCCAAGCAGCTCCATGTTTCAGTCCTCTCTGCCATGGGAGCAGGCCCTTGTCTTCTTCCTAGTACTATGGACAGCAACCTGGGTAGCACTTACTGCACAGCACTGCTTTATCCCTATCTCTGTCTGTGATACGCCATTCGGACATCGCAGTTTTTTCCTTATGCTATATTTGTAGCACTATTGTAACTGGTTATTATATTATCCACCCCCAGTAATGTGTACAAATAAAAAATTTGAAACAATGAATATGATGCATCCTCAGGATACGAGGAGGCACTTGTAAAATTACAACCGACAATTAAGGTAATGAAAAGTATATCAAACCTGGTTTAAACTGCCCAAAAGGCATATTTTCACAGTTGGTTAGTGCATGTAGTTATAAAAAAAAGCTTTACATATAAACTGCAATATCAGGAAAAATAAGTCGTATAGAAATCCATTTTGTGGATGTTGGAGTGAAGCAATGAGTATATAAAATTGACAGGTATTCATTTATTTATCACTTCTCTTGAGAGGCATTTTCTTTAGAACTGTGGAACCGATGAATTATTCAGTACAATGATTCCAAATATCAGGAATCTGTTTCTAAAACATTAGATAAAATGTAGGTCATTATTATATCAGATGCTCAGCCATAATGGATCTATACCTTAGGGGCTTGCTATAGCCCAGGTGTGAATGATTTCTATAGACAATCTTTATTTCCTGTATATAAAGATAGCAGGCATACTTTGCAACAGAAGTGCATTTTTTTTATTGTATTACAGTGGTAGTTATCTAAATGTTGCCTACCTCAAGGTACCACTGAGGCACTCAAGTTGCAATTTGCATTGACTACTAACGTGATTTTGCCTCATTCTGCCTCAGTATACCTAGATATACCTCAGTACTGAGAAACGTCTAAGTATACCTCAGTACTGAGACACTTTTCTATGGATGTCACTGTATGACTGACGAAATGAGCATCTGATATAGTAATGTCCTGCTTTTTATAGTTTTTTAGAATACGTGCCTGACATTTGTATTTTGCATCGCAGAGTTCATTGGATCCATAGTGCAAGACAAAATGTCTCTGAAGAGAAGGACAATATATGGATGAACACCTAAACATTTTATATCCTCAGTGCTTCACCTCATTATGTGCAAAATGGACTTCGATATTCATTCATATTTACTGTTATTGTGGTGTGTATGTAAAGTTTTTTTTAATACCTTCATCTACTAACCAGCTGTTGAAAATATGCCTTGTGGGTAATTAATACCAGGTCTGACATTATACTTGTCATTACCTTTATTGCCAGTTGTAACTTTATGAGCCTCCTTGTAGCCTAATGATGACCCACATTCTCTTCTGCAGCCTTATCGACTCTGGCCAGAGTTTGTTTTTAGTGTGGTCCTGCTTTTATAACGTATTTTTCAACAACAGATCATTTTAGATGCAACAACCCTTTTCAGTGGGGTTCTTCTGTAGGGTCTTGATTTTACATAGTCTTGCAATATATTTACTCAGTATAACCCCGCTGAGATGCCATATGTCATTTTCAATGGGGTCCTGCTTGTCAATAGGGCTGTGCAAATACCTTTTTCCGAATATCTGGCCGAATAGTCATTACTCAGTGCCAAAACATTTGCTTTTCCTATTCAGGCCAAGCCCTGGCTTTAAAAAAGGTGTATCCCTGGGATCTAGTGCTCCCACCCTCCTGATCACTGCTCTGTCTGGTCAACTTATAAAACAAAAAAATCCCTGGTGTTTAGTGACCCCCTTGGCCAATTGCTGGCCCAATTTCAAGAATCATTGATGTCTAATGTCCCCCCCTGCCAATTGATACCACATCCACCAAACCTTTACAAAAATACAAATTTCCCTGTTGTCTAGTGGACCCCCCCACCATGTCAGGTAGTGTATCCCCCCATGACCCGAACAGGTCACCAGCACAGACCTCGACTCACCTCCATGGCTGGCAGCCTGACTGAGCTCCAATGAATGAGGGCGTGCTTGTACAAGCATGTGCTCATTCATTGACAGAGTCAGATTGCTCATGGTCAGTACAAGAAGTATTTCAGGGGGTGTAGAGGGAAGGGAGGCTGCTCTGGTCACTGGCAGAGGGGTGGGACGGGTAAATGGCATTGGGGACCCCTACTGGGGTCCGCAATGCCATTCCCCACCATCCCACCCCCCCACCAGCAACGGGAGCAGGGCCCCTCCTCTCTACACCCCCGGAAAAACCTCTTGTACTGACCGTGAGCTGGCTGACTGAATGAGTGCATCCTTGTACAAGCACATGCTCATTCATTGGAGCTCAATTGGGTTTCCAGCTGTGGAAATGACTGGAGGGCTGTGCCGATGGCCCGCTCACGGTCATGGGGAGTCGGGGAGTGGGGTGGGGGGCACTACCTGACAGGGTCCACTAGACATCAGGAACATTTTTATTTTTGCAAAGTTGGTGGACGCCAGGGTGGTGATCAGTAGGGAGAGGGGACATTAAACACCAGGGATTCTTGATATTGGGCTGGCAACTGGCTGGAGGAGGGGGGTGGGACCACTAGACACCAGAGGTAAAAATGAATTTTAATGCTGGCTAGGAGGGGGAAAGGTTTTTTTATTTTTAAACAATCTCTCCCCCCGCCAAATGACAAATACCAGCTGAATAGTGAGCTATTGGTATTCGGTCACGGATATCTGGATAGTCCATTATTCATGATATTCGGAAAATAATATTCGGCCCTTGCACAGCCCTACTTGTCAATGCCAAACGTATGCTTGCTTGTATTTGCTGTGTAGGTGTTAGACACAGATAGCTCACACTGTCACCCTCAAAGCCTCCCACACATGGCCTCACACTGACACAGGCCTGCATAGGTGCTCTGTCCCCATCAACCCCAGATACATACACCATCATCCCCACCAGACCCATCTAATACATAGGATTGTGATGATAAGCCAGACAGAGCAAGTATGTGTGTATGTGGGGGCCGGGGGGAGTACTGTTTGTGATCAGATTGTTTGTGGTTGGTAGCGGGTGGTGGTAGTGAGGTGAGAAAGGAGAACAAAGTGAAAGTTTCCCTCTGTTTGCCTTTTTTTTCTCCCCTACCTACACTTACGAAAAAAGTTGGTAACAGTTTTCAGACCATCACGGGTCTTACCATGCTGCTGCATCCACACACCATTTGAACCAAGTTTTAACACAGTATGCATCTGTCCATTAGTAAAAAATTAATGCAGTGCACCCAAACTGTGCTGCCTCGCAGTAGCTTGACTGCCCCACAAACAGCATGAAGCACAGAACAGACTCCCATCCATATAGGTACTATAACTGTGCTAGATATTAAATTGTTTTCAAAGCAAGCTAAAACCCTTATTTCAAAAAGGTTTAAACTTGAGTTTGAAACATGATTTAGAAAAACTATGAGTTTGGATGAGACCTGTGTTTGGTGATCTTGAAATGTTACAGTACGATGGTAACATTATAAAATCACCAGTGTCAACAGGGCCATGCACACACACACTCCCTCTTTGTGGCTCATCATCACGGTCTGCCTCACCCCCAAAACAAAAGGCAGTATTACTCCACTCAGACCCTATATTTTCTGCATCAAACTGGTGTAACAACATAGCAGGATGATACAGAGAAAGTCACAGCAGATCAATCATCCTCACAGGAAGCTGGTATGCTGTCATACTAGCAAGAAACAGCTGTAACAGCATCTGTCGGCTTACTTGTGCTTTGAAGTTTGACCCAAACAGATATTAAAGCAAAAAAAATATAGATGTCTATGTGATTAATTATTTTTGTTTTTCATACCCTTACTATATCAACCATGGTTTTTGTTTCTCTCGTGGTTTATGTGGCAAAACACACTTTGGTTGCTGGCAGTATAACCTAGAGGTTAGAGTAATGAGCTGTGAACGAACTTGGTACAGCTAGCAGATCAGACTTTGGTTTGATTCTCACAACCTCCATTTGTATAGTGTGTGACTCTGAGCAAGTCATTTAACCGTCCAGTGCTCCCAGGTCACCCCTGAAAACAGGCACTTGTGCCTAGTGGATCTTACCCGGTTACCAAAGACTTCAAATAAATAAATAAAAATAAAAAACTTCATATCAAACAGTCACCCATACATTATTTTGCATGTATATGTATACATTAATACTGTACATGGTTGGTATAATAAATTTAGTATATGCTGATATAATAAGTAACATGGCGCAGCCTAGAAGTTAGAGCACCAGCCTATGAACCATGAAACCCAACAGACCTGGGTTTGAATCCTACTACTACCATAGCATTTTACAGGAAATAACAGCATGACAATTTAATCACTGCAGTTTCCATCCTGCTAACAAGCTGCAAACAGGGCACATTTAGGTATAAAAAAATCATTATAACTTCAGTTGAATTCTTTTCACTTAAAAACAACTTTACAGAAGAAGCTAAAAGATGTATTTCTGTATACATTTCCGAAGGACTGCATGCAGCTCTCTGCTTTCCAATACTAAAAATGACACTGAGGTAGTTGAGATGGTACAACCCAGGGTCACCAAAATGATCAGGGTATGGAATATAAAAACTGTTCACCCTGAAGAACATGTGTAGCTCTGTGCCCCTTCTGCACACAATCTCTGGCCATGCGCACAGATCCATGCTCGAGTGGGTCAGGGTCAGGGGCATAACTGTGCCCAATCCACAACACTGTGAAGGTGGCTGAAGCTACACTGCCCAAGACGATGCCATAGTGCCTGTGCATTCTCTTTGCCTAGCTATCCAGTCATCTACTGGGTCCAGTCTTCCCTCCCCCCACTGGCCCCAGCTCCAGGAGCATTGGTATGGGTTCGTTAGTGTTTCCTGTACTAGACGATGTAAGTTCCAAATGTTAAATTTTGGCATTGGGTATATGGCAGTCCATTGAAGACCATCATGGACTGCCATATCCCATGGTCCCCCACTCCATGCAGAGCTGAGGATCCGCTGATGTGCTGAGCTGGGTATCTAATTGGATGCCCAGTGTTCCTGTAAGCATCAACCCTGCCACTGCGTACAGTTCCCGCATATGAGTTGGCAGCTGTGAGGGGGAGGGTGACTGGGGGAATGGGGCTGTGGATTGTTTTGACCTTATGTGCTCCAGGGATGTACTGCTGCACAACTGGGATATGTTTATTTCAAGCACATCCTGGCTCCCATTGTGGATCAGTCCCTTAGTACAGATGCTGGACAAACCAGTGATTAAACAAACAAACAAACAAACAACTATTCTGTCCCTACTCGTGATATGTGTGCACATACCGGGTACCAGGCGTGTGTTTCAAATGCTCACTTCCGTGCCACAGCACAGATACTAATCAAACCCTTTTATTATTTTTTAAACATTGAGCTGCATCCAGTAATGAATAACACTGGATTTTTTAGTGGTATTCATCCTACCTCTGGGCGCAAATCTCTGTGTGATTCGGGATGAGGGTGCCCTATAAAGGTCCCAGTCAGAGTCAGAAGAAGTCCAGGGCCACCAGACCAGCATGTGGTGCCAGCAGTAAAACTGAACCAAGTAACAGCAGACTAACTGCTACACACACTCGTACTACTCTTCACAAAGTGAGCATACGTGAAACATTGAGGGCTACCTGCTGAATCAGCTCCTGGTTCGGAACATGTTGAAGCTGAATTTTCAGTACTAAAGAATACAAGCACTTTGCGTCACTTGGTTTGGTGCCTTGATTCTGCAAATTAGAGTGGGAGTGTGTGCAGCAGTTGGTCTGCTTTCACTTGTCCCAGACAGAGTGTTGTAAACTGCAAAATCCTACCTGGTAAATATGTTGCTGTAATTACAGCCCAGGAAAATCTGTGCTGGAAAAACAGCATGTGCCAGTATAGCTACAGGGATAGCATAGCACAAGTCAGTAACGCTATCCATGTAGCCGTTGTCACTCGGGAGGAAGGGGAAAATGGGAGAACTGCATGGCACTTTGCCGAGCTGCTCCTGTGGTGCAGGGGGAGGGCAAGGAGCAGTTAGTGTGGTGGAAAGTGTGGATGACCAGGGTTCGGGTATCATGACTCTTTTGTTACCTCTCCTGCCGACTTTTATTTTTAATTTGTCCTCCCTTCACCCTGCACATTTGCCCCCATGCCCTCCCAACAGAAACATCCCCTCTGCGAGGTTTCTACCTGTCCCTAGGTTACCTCTCCCCCGGCGGTGATTATTAATAGTTCAGGGGGAGTGAGAGTGAAGCCCTCTGTAAAGGGGGGGGGGCAGAGCCCCCCCAGAAACACAAAGTGTAGCTTTTCATTCTTTGTTTCAGCATGGTAGTGCTCTGTGTTTTTCCTGTGTGTTACCATTCATGTTGCCATTTTACATGTGTGGTTTATGACCACACTGTAGTTATTTTGGAGTTCTTCACCTAGTGATCTGCAAAATACACAGCGGTGGCACCAAGCATATTTATTTATTTATTTATTTTATTTATTCAGGAATTCTGATACAACCTTTGAGCCGAGGCTCTTTTACAAAGGTTCCATGTCATTTAACAGTAAACAAACAGAAAAACCATAAAATAAATGGAAATTTATCACAGAAAACATAACAAGTTACAAATATAATATTCTAATTGTCCTGGAATCTTGCAGCGGTGGCATCAGAGGAGTAGGAATGACTACAGTTTGAGGTGCAAGGAGGGGACCTCCACACAGTGTGTCCTGAGCCTGAGCAGGGAGATTGGAGGAGACACCCATGAGGTGGGTGGGGGGGGGGTCGTGGGTGAGGGGATGGTGGAAAGCAACCAATGCAGGCATTGTCGAAAAGCACACAGGGTGATATGGCATGGAGGCTGGAGGGGAGGAAAGGAATAGGAGAGGGGCTGGTGCAGGGGGAGGCAGGTCCAGGGTGTAGAGGGTGGGAGGTAGGATTGAAGGGAAGAGAGTCAGGGTTGGGGATTGAGACTGTGCAGTGATCCATGTGCCATGCATGAGCAATGGCATCATGCGACAGGTAAAGAGACTACCAGTGGGTGCTGTATCAGATGACCTGAGAACACTCGCATGCCCTGTTGGAGGTAAGGTAGCGCTTGAGTTTAGACTTGAAAAGGGAGGGACTTTCTATCTTGTGGGTGGCCTCATGAATCCCATTTAGCCAGAGGGGTGCTCTGTAGGAGAATGCACCTTGGCCAAATGTGGTTCGCTGGAATGGCACCAATAGTGGACACCATACTGTCTGGGACTGTCAGGATCATTAGCACAGAAACTGCATGGAAGTGTAGCATGCAGAGCAGGTGTAGCTGGTGGCCTGGAACACAGTAATTAAGATGGAAAATGTTCCATCTTAGAAGTCCTCCACCACCAGTTATCTACCCTGTACAATCCCCCGAATCCCCCAAACCTGCATGGTGTGGTAGGTAACAGCTATCTCTGTGGTATGGTACAAAATCCCACAAACAGACAATGGCTGTTTAGAATTTGTTTTATACATTTTACTTCTAGGTCCAGTTTACAGCCAAGATTATGTGCAGCAGCTCCACACCCTGACACCCAGGCTATACCTCACCAGCATATAATGAAAGGAGGTTATGCAAGTCAATAGACAGGCTCATGAAAATTCATAAATCAGAACATAGCCCAATTCACATCTGCCCTAGCGATGCATCATATCATCATCATGCACCAAGTATATATATCCACCAGTATTGCAGCAGCACTAAGTTTTTCAGTACCATTGGCTCTATGGCTGGGAGAACTCTATATCCAGCAAATTCTCTCCGTTTAAGAAACCCCCCACTCCTGGAGGACAGCACATGCATCAGACAAGCCTTTAATTAGTATTCTGTCTTTTTCTTCAAGAACAGCCATCATTTTAAAGTGAAACCAATTGTGTGTGCGTGTGTTGTGTTTGTGTGTATGTATGTTTTGTGTGTGTGTGTGTGTGTGTGTGTGTGTGCACATGCCACATTTTAACATGAAGCCAATTGTGTGTGTATGTGTTGTGTGTGTGTGCATGTGTGTGTGGGTGTGGGTTGTGAGTGTGTTGCGTGTGTTGTATGTGTGTCTTGTGTGTTGTGTGTGTGTGTGTGTGCACATGCCACATTTTAACGTGAAGCCAATTGTGTGTGTGTGTTGTGTGTGTGTGTGTGTTGTGTGTATTGAGTGTATTGCTTGTGTTGTGTGTGTCTTGTGTGTGTGTTGTGTGGGTGTGTGTGTGTGTGTTGTGTGTGTTGTGTGTTTTGCATATGTGTGTGTGTGGTGTGTGTGTGTGTGTGTGTGTGTGTGTGTGTGTGTGTGTGTGTGCTGGGACGCTCTGCTGAAAAAAAGAAGTGAGACTGATGGCATCATGAAGATGATTGCCTCTTGCTAGAGGTCTGTGAAGGCAAGAGTATCAACCATTTTGTTCTCATGTGACAATGCTTTGTCCAGTAAGATAGCATGGGTTTAATCCAATGTTTAATAATAATCTCTCTTTACTTTTGATATATCTTTTAAAAATATGTCATGTATTTTTCTTGAAAATGGCAATGTCCTTTAGCAAGGGTAACACCACTCTCCAAGGCATTTGAATGGTACTGTAAGCCATTCCACAGGCACCAAAACCAACCACTAAGCTTCTCTTCACTTCATGCCTCCAACATCAGTCGCATGTGTTTATTAGAGAACCTCCATCACACACACACACACACACACACACACACACACACACATCTGTACTACTGAATACATCCTTATGTAGGTACCATAAGTTCTATTTTCCTGCTCAATCATATACTGACCCTTGACTTATTTTACTGATAACAGCACATATTCATCCACATATGCTGATTTAATTTTTTTTAATAATAATTTATTTTAGCCGCCTAGTTTGTTATATTGTATGTTTCACACAGAGGATAATGTATAGGCCACTATCCATAACAAATGTGTATAGCAATCGAGAGGTTGTCAATGGCAGCTGTTTAAACCTCAAGAGGTTGAAAGTTTCTAAAGAGCTAATTCTTAGTAATGGAGAATGAAGGTTTGGTGCTTATAGATGCCTCTGCAGTCATTCAGTTTTCTTTTATTTGTTTATTTACTTTTCCAAAATCTTATTTGTATGTCGCTAATTGTTAGTGAGAAAAGAATCCAATTAAGTAGCTGGCAGTTTCTGACATAACAATATCACTTGCCCGCTGAATTCTTTTTTACTAGCAGTGTGAGAAACAAAGGTGAAAATCCACTTGTGTCACTGCATTAGCAGATATTTTATCATTAAAGTAAAATGTAATTACTAACACATCAAAATACAATAAACACAATTGTATTCTGTTTATTAGAAGTAAACACCTGCTGTTTTGGAACAAAGACCTCTGTTGGTCAGTCTTGGTATTTTTAGCAAAATAGGAGTAGAGCGATAGAAAAATCAGCAATGTACTGTACCCACAATGCCTTGCTACATATGTACCTACTGTGTGTCCCTTTCCCCTCTCCCCCAGGAGTCATCTGGAAACTAGCTTGTCTGCTCAGTATGTCTTTCCAGGTAAAACCTTTAAATAAATACATAAATAAATATGTCCACATATTAGGTGCTGTACTGTAGTGGCCACTACCAAAATAGGGGACTGCACCTCTGAGCAATGAACATTTAAGTCACCTTTATAATTTACCCCAAATTCCTTGTTGCTGTATGTAAAATATCTGCTGCATGACATCATTCTGGGGGTGTGGCCACACAAAAAAAATTGGGGGGCAGGCAGTGCTGATAAAACATAAAAAAATGTCTATGACAGATTTTTTTTTTTAGGAAACGAATTGAAGGCTATGTCATACTATATAAAAAAGGGTATTTGGGGGGATTCTTACTATATTGCTTTAATACATTATTGCAGTACCCATATTCTGTGACCAGCCTTTATACAGTATATACTGTAAAATAGTTGGAGTGTTGTATACAAAAGAAATGAATCATCTTTCTAAATGCAGTCTTAATTTGACTGCCCCTTTCAGAAGTGGGCACACAGTTGCAGCTTTATTGGCTAACTAGCAGTCAGCGGTTCTTGACTGCAGCTTCAGCCAGATAAAATTGATATTTACTGCAATTTTGGAGCACTATACTGTACGTAGAATTTTTAGTGATATTTGCATTGCTGGTTAAATATACAGAAGATTGTATATGAACAATCATAAACAACAACACTGTTTTTCAATTGAGAGGTTTCCGTGGTAACAAGAGACCTCAGGAGTGCAGCTCGAGAGGTCTCATTACCATGGAAACCTTGAGATAGTAAAACAGCATAGTATGTGTATGATTGTTCATACCTAATGTTTTATAGTGTATAGGCAATAATTATTACTGTCTGGAGTACAAAAAAGGTACCCCCCCATTATTAAAAGTTCCCTACTGTAGTGACTGTAGCCTGTAACATTACTGTAGCAGCCACAGCCTGTAGCAGTTTCTTCCAGCACCGCTCTCCTCCTCACTGCCACAGCCGCTTCATCGCATATGTGTGAATATATTATATCTTGTTATGCTGCAGTAGTGATGTAGCCAGTGCAGCACAACAACAATTTAACATCACTACTGTAGCACAACAAGCTGATTCCAGTAACCAAATTCCATGCTCAGTCATGTTCTACCATACGCTATATGTATTTTGTGTAGAACTGTATTCTGGATATTTTAACTGTGTTCCGCTTATATCAATGATAATGTTGGTGGAAGGCTGCAGTCACTGCAAACTGTCAAGACTTGGTTTAGTTTTTGTGATCCATTGTGGAGGTTTCTCCTACATGGAAACAAAGAATTTGACAGCAGATAAGGACTGCACGGCCCAGCTAGTCTGCCTACCTTCCCTACCTGTTTCATATACCGCAGATCTTAAATGATCTGCAGCTTACCCTCTCTTTCCTATCGCTAGAATTTCTTTATGTCTGTCGTGTGCATTTTTGAATTCCCCTACCATTTTTACCCTTACAATCTCTGCCAGGAGGCTGTTCCATAGATACACTTCCCTTTCCATGAAAAACTATTTTTGTACATTACCCCTATGTCTACCCCCCCTCTATTTTCATATCATGGCCCCTTGTTCTTGAACTCCTTGTTTTTTTAAGATGCTACCCTCTTGTACCTTATTTACACTCCTGAGGTATTTGAAAGTCTCTATCATATCACTCCTATCTCTTCTCTCCTCCAGGGAATACATATTGAGATCTCCTGAGTGTCATGTACACAAGCACAGTATTTGATTACTAATTTAAAGACTTGCTTAGTTGTACAGTATTTCACATACAGTAAGTTTATTTTTTAAGTAGTTATAGCAACATTTGTACTGAACGAGATAAATAACCTGATTTTTCTACCTAAGAAAAAAATAATCAAATTGTACCAAAGAAAGAAGCATCTTGTGATTTTTAAGGGATACGTCCTTGGGAAGGAACTGCTGAGCTGAGGGTATAGGGTAGAATGCCTGTTTTAAAAATTGCTTTTAGTATTAGTATTACATTTATTCTGTACAATATGTAGTCCTTAGTGTAAATTTTTGCTTTAAGATTATCAAAGGGTTTAGTCCGCATGATCTAAAGCTTTTAGGGTTCCGCAGCTGGCTTGTTTACTGAAAGGTTTGCTAATTAAGCTCATTTGTATTAAACAGACTACCTCATTGCATTGCCACCAAATACAAAAGTATTCCAAACTTTTGGGTTCAAGGTATGCTGCTTAAGGCAGAGCAATTAACAACACAGAGGCTGGATACACAATAGCCAGCACCTGCAAAGAATAAAGGTGTTGACTTGCCAATTAGGTTAACTATAGTTATATGTCTAATTACACTTAATAATTTGGTTATCAGTGTGTGGCATTTCTGCAAGACCATACAGGAATGTTAGGGAGATGAGATGATGCAACAAATAATGCAGGCTGGATAAAGGCCCTAAGTTGATTTCTTTTTTCTCTTCTTTTTAGAATTTGCAAAATGATCTTTTAACACAGTTATGTACCATGTAATTTTATTACAATTTTGTACCTGAAGTAACCCAGATACACAATTTCATTTTCTGTGATGTCCTGCTGCTATCCATTTTTACATTTTAATTATCGGGCATACTCCAACTGAGTAACATTATCTCATTGTCTGTAGGGTCCAAGGCTCTACGACACTGGTTCTAAAACATCGTTGTCGACCGACGTTACAGTGACCACTATATGTCGACAGCAATTGCGGTTAGCATAGAACTGTTCACTGTATACTTCTGTTTCCCCAAACCCCCATGTGGGGGACTCTGCTGCCTCACCCCCCATACTTTCTCTGAGTTGATTCAGGGAGGGGGTGCAAGGCCCCCTAGAATGCAGTGCCGGGTCCCTCGGTGACAGTACAGCGACCTGTCTATGTTGTCACTGTACTGTCATTCACGGTGCGGGTTTCGGTGAGTGATCAGTATACGTCCAACATCTACCTATTTTAAAAATTAATTTACCTGGAGAAGACTGGCTGAGATACAATAACTTGTTTTCTCTGGGATCCTGCTTCTACAGTACACAGTCTTAGAATATATTTTCTTGGAATAGTCTTGCTAAAAGCAATATGCCATTATCTATATGGTCCTGCTTCTATCCATTTATACAATATACCAGCTATGAGGCAACATCTCATTATCTGTGTGGTCTTGCTTCTTCACATTTTAGAGGGCTGGGGTATCACATCACATCAATTGTAATCACTCTATGAATTTTCCCCAAAATAAGAGGAACTCTGAGGAACTATTCGATGTAGTTCTAGCTTCAACATGGAGCTAGAATGCTGGCAAAACTGCTGCACACTTTTTGCCTTCCGCTGTACCAATCAGAAGCTTTCAGAGTGAAGTCATCAGCTGGTGTGCAATGATATTCTCTGTGTGCTCTGCCAGACTGCTTGGCAAAAGAGAACCCTACCATTTTCCTTTTGATTGCAATGAGGAGCAGGATAAGGTAATTGAAAAAGTTCTTAGACTCCACCCCCACTTCACTCCACTCCACCTCCTGCTACAACTATCTTGTCCTAAGAAAGTCCCACACACGCTCTTCTCTCTGCATACTCTTGCCAACACCATTCTACAACTGTGTCACCAGCAGCATCCAAACTGTTCCTACAGGAACCTCCACTAGTGTTGCCAGTGGCAGCATCCAGTAGACTGGTGAGGCCTGCTCCACTACTGCCCGAGGAAAACCCTTCCACTGCCACCAAATCAGCCCAGTTCTGAGTTCACCATGTCCAGCAGGGACATCTCTTTTGGTAGCATTCCTGTTACCCTAGTGGGAACTTTTCCTATGTGGCTTTGCCACTTTTCTCACAGGCCTGGTAGGGGTTTTCCTTAATGTGGCTGTGCTACTCTGTGTCCTTCAGGCTTGTGGGAAGCTACCTAATGTGACTGTATCACTCTGTGTCCCATGGGCTTGCTGGGGACTTCCCTTAATGTGGCTGTGCCACCCTGTATCCCTTGGGCCTAGAGGAGGCTCTTCTTACTATAATTGTGCCACTCTATGTCCCTAGGTAGAGTGGGGATTTCTCATGTTGTGGTTCTGTGCTGATCCAAGTCCCCCAGGTCTGGTGTAGACTTTTTGTTGCCGGGGTCCTTTTTAATTTTTTTTATTTATTTTATTTTTTACAATTTTGGCACAGAAAGACACATTAAATTGAGTCTTGTTTCCAGGTGTGCCCTGGGAGCACAGGGAGGTAAAGTGTCTTGTTCATGATCGCACAGTATGCAAGTGGTGGCTGTGGTATTCAAACTCAGAGTTCCAGGTTTGCAGCTCTATGCTCTTAAGCACTGTGCTATACTACCATCTCCATGTCCTCTGGACCTGGCAGGGGTGTTTCAGAAATGCCATTCTGGTGCTCCATATCTTCAGTGTCTGGTGGTGTCTTTTCATCTTTCAATTCTGCTGTTCCACCAGCCGATGTTCTCTGCTCCAGGTAGGCACTTTTGATTTTGTAGCTCCATGTCCTCCAGTCCCAGTAGGGATGTTCCATGTTGTGGAACTGCCACGGACAAATCCTTGGCCCACAAGAAATTTCATGCTTGTGGCATTACTGCTCCATGTCCCCAGGCCTGGTGGGGACTTTTGATTTCACAGTATTACCACTCGAGTTCCTAGACCCGTAGGGACTTTAAGTTTTCTGGTATTGCCGCCTGAGTCCCTGGGTGGGTGGGTGGGTGGTTTAACATTTGCAGCTGTGAGCCATTTTCATATCCCATGCCTGGATAGAGTATCTTTCAGCTTATTGACCCGAGATCCATGTATGACAGATGGGAGACAGCAACTATAAGGGGCACACTGAGGAATGTCCCCAGTATTGTGGGAAAGTTGAGAAGTATGCTGGTCAAGATTAATGCTGTGGCATTTCTGCTTTCCTGGCCCTTGACTGGCTGGTACAACCATCCCATTTTGCATATGAAAAGGACCTCGACAAATTGGGCAGGATGGTCAGAGAGGGCATGTATTCTGAGTGCAAAGCAATTGGCTGAACAGAATGGTGAACAGTGTATGCATCTGAATGTACCCAGTATGGGTGTGGTGTAGAGTGTGTGTGTGTGTGTGTGTGTGTGTGTGTGTGTGTGTTTCTATGTAAGAAGTACTGTATGTGTGTGTGTGTCTGCCTATGTAGTGCTGTGTGTACGAGTACATTTGTGTATATAGTGCTGTATATGCTTACCTCTATGAACATATGAAAATGCCAGCAGAAACAGGCCTCACGGTTTATTGAATCTGCTCGAGTGTGCAGCTAGCACCTTATAATGCTGCTGCCTCTCCCTTGCTCCCCATCCTATTACCCCTTCCTCTTCCCCTATCCCAACCCCCCTTGAAGCTGTCTACCATCTTGCAGGCCACTACCTCACCCGGCAAGGAGTTCCACTTGTCCACCACTCTTTCTGTAAAAAAAATGTATCCTCATCTCTCTCCTCAACCTACCCCCCTCCAGTCTCAGTTAGTGTCCTCTCATGTCCCTCCCCTTTCTCCTCTGGAAAATCCTTTGTGTATTAGTCTTATTTATTCCCTTCAGGTACTTAAAGGTCTCAGTCATATCTCCCCTGTCCTTCCCATCTTCCAGAGAGTGCATATTCAACTCCCCCAACTTTTCTTATGAGTTTCCTCCAAACCCTGGATCATCTTTGTAGCTCTACACTGTACCCCTTCCAACGATTTGATGTCCTTCTTCAGGAACAGGTGCCAGTATTGCAAGTGGCACTCCAGGTGGGGCCTGATCAGTGACCTATACAGGGGCAGGATAACCTCCCTACTTCTGGACGAGATCCCTCTAGCTATACACCCCAACATTTTGCTAGCTTTTGCCACTGCCCTTCTGCATTGAACAGAGTTGTTCATGCTCCCTGTTATGATCACCTCTAGGTCCTTCTCTTCTGTGTGGCAACCCAACTGAACCCCATTTAAGTGATAATCTCTTCCCTGGTTCCAGGCTCTGAAGTGCAGAACCTGCACTTCTTGGCATTGAACCCCAGCTGCCATTTATCTGCCCACTCCTGCAGCTTTTTCAAATTCTCCTGCAACCCCTTTCCCCCGCCTCCGTGTCATCTACCACAGCTCCCATCTTGGTATCATCTGCAAACAGACTGATTTTGCTCTGTATCCCATTCAAGATATCTACAATGAAAATCCTGAACAGTACTGGTCCCAGCACAGATCCTTGAGGTACCCCGCTCTTTACCGCTGTTGGTGATGAGAGTTCTCCCCTACCACCACCACCACCCTTTGCTGTCTCCTCTTCAGCTGGTTCCTGATCCAGGTCATCATTTTTGGTCCTGCCCCCACATACTCCAGCTTCCCCCCCAATCTCCCATGTGGCTCTGAATCAAAGGCTTTACTGAAGTCCAAGTACAGGACATCCACATCATGGCACTTGTCCAGTTCCTATGTTACCCAGTCTGAGTCATAGAACTCTACCAGGTTTGTCTGGCACAATCTGCCTATGACAAATCATTGTTGCTGGTTCTCATGGATACCATTTGCCTCCAAGAAGCTCACAAGCCTCTCCTTTAGGATGGTCTCCATGAGTCTGCACACGATCGATGTGAGGCTCACTAGCCTGTAGTTCCCTGGTTCATCCTTTGGCCCACTTTAATGGATGGGCATAACATGGACCATTCTCCAGTCCTGTGGCACACATCCTGTGTCCAGGGAGGTATTGAACAGGTCTGCTAGGGGCCCCACAAGGACCTCTGCCAGCTCCCTCAGTACTCTAGGGTGACTGCCATCTGGCCCAGGCACGTTGTCCACTCTTAATGCATTCAACCCCTTCAGCACCCTGCCCTCTGTAATCCCAACATCTGTCATCCTCTCCCCTTACCCACCCCTTACTTGCCTGAAGCATCTGTCCCCTACTCCTGCATGAACACAGAGCAGAAGTACTCATTCAGTGCCTCTGCTTGCTCCACCCCCTTCTCCACCTGCCCCCATCTTTCTTGATCCTCAAAAGCTGATCTTTGCTTCTCTTTTTCTCGCCTATGTAATGGAAGAAGTATTTTTCTTCTCTTTTGATCCCCTATGCCAGTCTCAACTCTCTAGACGCTTTGGCCCCCCTGACCAGTCTGGTGACCTTCCTAGACTTTTCCCTGTATACATCTTTATCTTCACATCTCCCCATTTTCCTATGCTTCCGAAATGCCACCCTCTTGGCTCTCACCCCTTCCCTGACCTCTGGTGACAGCCAGCTGGGTTTCTTTGCCATGCCCTTCTTGTTTTTTTGTCCTATTACAGGTCTCTGTTGCCTCCGCCAGCACTCCCCTTATTATATTCCATTTCTGATCTGCATCCATGTGTTGTTGGATGTCTGCCAGGTGCTTGCTCAGAATTTCCCCCGTCATCCTAAAGTCCACCCCCTTAAACTCAACCACCCTTGTACCTGTGCTCCCTATGTCCCTCCCCGTGTTTAGCATGAACCATGCTGAATAGTGGTCACTCCCAGCAAGTGGTTCCCCCACTTTTAGGTTCCTTACAGCTTCCTCATTATCCAGTACAAGGTCCAAAGTTGTTTCCAGCCATGTCAGCCCCTGTACCAGCTGTGGCAAGAAGCTGTTCTGAAAAACTTCCAACAGGACCCCCTCTCTCGCACTCATGGTGGCAGATGTGCTCCAATCTACCCCTGGTAGGTTGAATTCCCCCCCCCACCACTGTAATTCCCTTCCTGCTTACCCTTTGAATTTGATCTGCCAGTTCCTGGTCCAGGTCACAACCCTGTGATGGTGGCCAGTACACTACCCCCATCCTCAGTGTCCTATTCCTCGCATCCTGGAACTGCATCCACAGAGCTTCTGTCCCCCCTTCCTCCTTTACACACTTAATCCCCTCCTTTACATAGATTGCCACCCCCCCATTTCCCTTGGCCCTATCCTTTCTGAATAGCCTGTATCCTGGGATCATCATATCCCAGTGCTGGTACTGGGTGGCCCATGTTTCCGTGATGGCAGCTATGTCCACCAATTCTGCCGCCAAGAGAGCCAGTAACTCCACAGTTCTGTACCTTAGGCTTCTTGCGTTCGGTGACACCACCTTCCAGCCTGTTTCCTCCCCGACCTTACCATTACTCTCCCCCACCTTGGTCCTCTCTGTGCCCCCTCCTCACTGCCTTCACCTGGAACTAGGGGGGTGAGCACCCCAAGCTCTACTTTCCGGACATTGTTTCTGACAATGGTCCCCTCACAATGCCCTTCCTAGTTTAAATCCACCCTTGTTGAAATATACCCCTCCATTCCCTATTTGAGTATGCTCTAACCCTCCTTGCTCAAATGTAACCTGTCCCTTGTATATAGGTCACTGTTGTCCCACGTCCTACCCCAGTCTGACACCAGTACATATTTCCTGGTTTGGCACCAGTCCCCCAGCCACCCATTAAACTCCTCTATCCTTTTCTTTCTCCCTGTATGTATGTTCAGTAGTGATGTGCATGTGTATGTCTGTGATTGCAGTACTGTGTATGTACTATGGGCCTAATATTCAAGGGTTAGTGCCGGTACTAATCAGTGTTTGCACTAGCACTCCAGGCCATATTCAGAGGCCCTGGGAGCACCCCCCACCATCCAGCAGTGTAAAAGTGCTACAATGCCACTGCAGCTATGCAAATAAGGGGGTCCCCTCACACATACCTGCACAGTGTCATATTCAAAGATTTTGGTGGTGGTACACAGCCCCCTAAATGGTGCTGCTTACTGCCCCCAAAAAGCATCTTTTAACTGTGTGCTAAGCCTATGTCTCCCTCAGTGAGAGGTAGTGGTCTCCACATCTCCCAGTCCCAGTCATTACTGTATCCCTGGTGATCCAGCAGTTTCCCCCACCCTCGATCTCCAGTTCCAGTTTTAGGTCTGTCCATGGTGGCATAGCGGTTTCCCACCCCTAATTGCCCATTCTCTATACTGTAAGTATTCCCAGATTGTATAGTGGCTCTGCCAACCCTCTGATCTCCCATTCTCTAATTTTTAGTATTCTCTGGTGGTCCAGTGGTTCCTCACACCCCTCCAACATGCCCAGACCCTGCACCCCCTCTTGCCTGGGAGCCAGTCTTTGAACATGGTTGCTGGCATAGCTCTCCTCACTCTTGCTAGGCTGGCCACTATCAAACAGTCATGGAACGTGATCATGGACATGATCGTGTTTCATGACTGTCAGAACAACTGGCCATGGAGGTGAGAGGAGGCTGTGCCAGCCACCATATGTTCATGTAAACTCCTGGGCTAAACAGAAAGTGAGGTAAAGTGTCTACGAGATGGCTGGTGAGGTCTGAGTATATCGGGGGTGGGGGAACCACTGGACCAGCAGGGAATACTTACAATATGAGGAACGGGCAATTAATCCGGGAGGTGAGGGAACAACTATAGCTCCACAGAAGACTTTCAATACAGGGACTTGGTGATCAAGGAGTGAGGGGAGCCACTGGACCACCAGAGAATACCAATGATATAGGTAATGGTCGATCGCAGGGTGAGGAAACCACTGGACCACCAGGGCTCTTGTTTCTATTGTGAAAGGGGCACTAAGGATCTACTGTACTACCTGCAAATGAGCCCATGATGGCCATGCAGATGGCCCCTTGTTGCCTTGCATGCCCAGTGGGCTCATTTGCATGCACAGGCTGAATGTGACCCACAGGGGACTTGGTGCTATCCTTTATTGGGCAGCACTATTCTCCGTGGTCCATTTTGCAGCCCTGGTCCATGTCAGGGTAGTGCACATTCACTTAGCTTTGTGCTGACATGGAACAATATTCAGTCAGATAGCAATACTCCAATTGGTGAGTGCTAGCCATCTGAATATTGAGAAGGCAGGGGGTGCACAGGGGCAAGTGCAGTGCAACCAGCTGTGAAGTGCTTGCCCCATGTTTTACATATTGAGACCCGTGTGTACATCTACATAGGTAGTGCTGAATGTGGATGTAGTGCTGTGTGAGTGTGTATCTGGGTGCTGTATCTAGTGTTGTTTGGGTGTGTGCCTCTGTGTATGTAGTGCTGCATAGGTCTGTGTATATTTAGCCAGGAATTTATATCTGAATGTTGTGCTGTGTGTGCCTGTCTATGTAGTGTATCTGTGTAATGAGTAATGTGAATGGTAAATACACGTCTATGTAGTGATGTATATGTGTGTCTGTGTATGTAGTGCTGTGTGCACATGAATCTGGATAAGTAATGCTCTGTGTATGTATTGGTGTATACAGATCTATGAGTTTTACATCAGTTTAGGCCTCATAACAGCGCAAAGGAGCAGTTTTCCTGAAGCATTGACAGCATCAGCTGGGTGGAGGAGCAGGCATGCAGTAGCATCAGTGGCCACCGGGAATCGGAAGGGGCTCGCAATTGGAGGTCCTTAGAGGGAGCAGCACAGCTGCATCAGCAGCGGGAGGAGGAAACCTTGTTTTGGGGCTAAATCGAATAGAGAGCAGCACAGCACATTGGCAGCAGGAGGAGACTTTGCTTGGACGGCATCGGCAGCCGAGGAGGGTGTTACCAGCCAATTGAGGCTGGCACAGCAGCAGGAGTTTTTTTGGCCAACCAGGACAGTGGTGCGAGATTAGAGTTGGTGGCCATATCTTAAAAGCCAAATGACTGGGCCACAACTCCATGGCTCACAACAGAGCAAAGGAGCTGTTTTCCTGCCATATTGGCAGCATCAGCTGGGTGGAGGAGAAGGCGGGCGGTCACATCGGCGGCCACCAGGAATCAGAAGAGGCTCGCAATCAGTGGGCTTGAGAGGGCGCAGCACAGCCACATCAGTGGCAGGAGAAGACCTTGTTTTGGGGCTAAATCAGAGAGGGAGTAGCATGGCCACATTGGCTGAAGGAGGAGACTTTGCTTGGCCTGCATTGGTGGCTGAAGAGGGTGTCACCAGACAATTAGGGCTGGCACAGCAGCAGGAGTTTTTTCAGCCAATCAGGGCCAGTAGTGTGAAATTGGAGTTTGTGGACGGGCTTAACCAAATGGCTGGGCCGCAACTCCTGGGCTCACAACAGCACAAAGGAGCTATTTTCCTACTGTATTGGTGGCATCAGCTGAGTGGAGGAGCAGGCAGGCAGTCACATTGGCGGCCACTGTAGATCGGAAGGGGCTCACAATTGGTGGGCCTGAGAGGGAGCAGCACGGCTGCATTAGCAGCAGGAGGAGACCTTGTTTTGGGGCTAAATCAGAGAGGGAGCAGTGCAGCCACATTGGTGGCAAGAGGAGACTTTGCTTGGACTGCATTGGTGACTGTAGAGGGTGTCGCTAGCCAATCTAGGCTAGCACAGCAGCAGGAAGCTCACCTACCCTCCCCAACCCTGACCGCTATTAAATGTGGGATGAGGGAGGAATTTACAGAGTGGAGACATTGTGGATTGGCCCAAGGGATCTGTACTGCACTACACACAAAGGAGCAATCACTTGTAGCTCAAGAGGATTGTGCTACACTGGTCACAATATTTGAATTCTTAACTTTTAAATGACCTGCTGTGAGTTGCCTGGGTTGGTCAAATTTGGCTTTCTTTTTTTTTTTCTTTGCTACTAATTTGTCTGAACCTGTCCAGGCTAATTGCCTAATGTTTGCTCTTCTGTATCACAGGGATGGGGGCATGTTGCTGCTAACGCTATATGAACATACGAACATAAGAAGAAGCCAGCAGAAGAAAGCCATTTGGTCTATCAAGTCTACTCGTATTGCAGGGTCCACACCTTGAGCTAATGTCCCTGCCCTCCATCCCCACTTTCCATCCTCCCTACCCATGATTCTTACCTTCCCCCTATGCCTATCCCAGCCCCTTTTAAAGCTGCCCACTGTCTTCAACAAGATTACCTCTTCCAGCAGCGCATTTCAAGTGTCCACCACCCTGTCTGTGAAGAAGTGCTTCCTGATCTCCCTCCTAAACCTCCCAATCTCCAGCTTAAGACTGTGCACCCTTGTGATATGGTTGCCACTCATCTTAGAGAGACTCTCCTTATCAACCTTATTTATCCCTTTCAAGTACTTGCATGTCCCAGTCATGTCTCCTCTCTCTCTCTCTCTCTCTCTGTCTCTCTCCTGTCTTCCAGGGAGTACATATTCAGTGCCCTCAACTTCTCCTCATATGCCTTGCCCTGCTGACCAGTTATCATCTTTATAGCCCTCCTCTGTACCTTCTCCAGCAGGCTAATGTCATTTTTGAGGTGCGGGCACTAGTACTGAACTCCATACTCTAGATGCGGCCTTACCAGTGACCTGTACAAGGGCAGTATAACCTCCTCTCTCCTCCTACTGATCCCCCTAGCTATGCATCCCAGCATCTTGTTTGCCTTTGCTGCTGCTTTTGTGCACTACATGGAGTGCTTCAGGTCACTAGTGATCATCACTCCCAGGTCCTTCTCCTCCTCTGATGTAGATACTCTAACTCCACATAGGTAATACTCTGTCCTGAGATTCTTGGCTTCAATATTCATAACTTTGCATTTCTTGGCATTGAAGCCAAGCTGCCAGATCCTGGATCACCTCCCCAGCTTTTCCAGATCTTCCTGAAGGTCCTGTATCCCTTTAACTGTGTCCACTCTCCCGCAGAGCTTGGTGTCATCTGCTAATAGGCACATTTTGCCTTTAATGCCATCCCCAGTGTCATTGATGAAGACATTGAACAACACCGGCCCCAGCACAGAGCCCTGTGGGACCCTACTGGTTACCTCTCTGGTGCCAGATAACTCTTCCCCCTACCACCACCCTCTGGGTTCTGTCCCTCAGCCAGTTTTCCACCCAACTGACCAACTTTTCCTCAACTCCAATACCACCAACTCCCTGATCAACCTTTTGTGGGCCACAGAGTCAAAGGCCTTGCTGAAATCAAGATAATCACTGTGTTTGCCTTCTATTGTTGCAGGGAGGGTGATTTGAAATTCGCAGGGTAGGGGTTAATATGGTCTGAACACATGTCCTGTTTGGGGCTGGGCGACACTTTCGGCTCCAAAGGGGGCATCAGTGTAGTCAGTCAAGAAGCATATTTCCACTTCTTGGCTGGTCTTGGTTGCTTTAAAATCATATTAGTGCAGCTTGGGTTGTGTAGTAGGTTGTACCCCAGTGGAGGCAAGGGCATGATGGTTGGAAGAAGTTGGGGTGGAGTGGGGGGAAATTGGTATAGGCTGGGGGAGGGGCATTATTAGGTGCCTGGCAGAGGTGGCTGGGCTGCACAGAATCATGATTGGATGAGGGGGGATTGGTCTTCTGGTTACAGGATGGGGGAGAACAGGTTGGTGGGTTGCAGCAGCTGTGGAGCTGCAATGGCCATGAGTACCCTCTGGAGGCTAGGGCACTGTCCTATATGTGCTAGGTTAATGAACTTAGAGGCTGAGTTGCGCAAACTCTGGTGTGTCCTGAACAGTTGGATGAAGGGTATGATTGCAAGGACGGAAAGGCAAGAATCTTGGGATGGAAGGGTGTCAGTAAATGTGGGTATAGAACAATGGGGGGGCCAACAGAACTCATCCTGGAGCTGACCGGCCCTGGGAATAGACATGGTAGAAGAGGTTCAGGGGACTGTGCGGGGGTCAGGACAGCAGAGGGCAGAGGATGGGAGCTACAGGCAGCCGGGCAACAGGACCTCATAGGACCACAGCAAGGGGACTCACCTCACAGGAAGGAATCTCTGGTCTGCAGCCAACTGAAGGGATTCCGGTCTCAAACAGGTATTCGCAATTGGGGGACACCAGGGAGGAGAGGCCCTCAGAGAACATGGGGGATGCAGTCAGTAGTGGAAAGGTTAATGAGGTGCAAAGGGAGGAAGAGGTAGAGGTGATGACCCTGGGACTACTGGAGGACCTGGAGTTAGCACTAGAGGAGGAACCGGGAGCAGGGAGTACAAGGGAATGAAGGATGAGGGGGTGGTAAGAAGGGAGCATGGTGCCCATGGGGAAAGGGGCCAGCAGGGAGCCAGTGCAGGGGGAAATAGTGAACAGGGCAGGGGGGTAGTAGCTGGGACACCTGAGGGTCAGGAGGGGCCACAAGTACAGGTGAGTGCTGAGGGGTTAGACCCAGATGGAGCAGTGGAGGGGGTGTTTTGGGTGAGGAAAGGTCAGGAAGGAGTCAGAACCAGAAAAGGGGAGGGTAAGGCAGTTGAGGGGAAGCAAACAGTTGGTGGGGCCAGAGGGAAAGAAGTGGTAATGAGGGGGGTGGTAGCAAAGGAACGGGAAGGATCAAAGGACAAGGAGAAGGTGAGGGTGCTCCTACTGAGGGTCTCCATGATAAGGGGTATTAAGTGGGAAGGAGGGAAATGCTGCATTGTCAGGGTCAAGAGTATATCTGGCCTGACTGTGCATAAGGCAAAACACCTGGTCTATGCCCTGGTGAAGGATTGTGAGGGTCATTCAACATCTAAGTGCACCTGGTAACGAACGACATAGAGGGAAACAGTGTGCTTGAGATCCAGGCAAGGTTCCAGGAGCTAACCCGGGTGCGTCATGCTGTGGGGTGCTTGGTCTCCTTTTCTGAGATCCTACCAGTGCCAAGAGCCAGTGTGGGCAACAAACAGAAAATCAGAGAAGTTAAAGAATTGCTCAGATCATGGTGTGTGGCCAGCGGGTATGGGTTAGTGAGGTGCTGGGGTACAATTTGGAAGGACAAGGGGCTGTATGCTAGGGACAGGCTCTGCCTGAATTTGGGTGGGAAAGAGGTTTTAAAGTTAAAACTGACCAAATTCACTAAGTCTAGGTGGGGTTTAAACTTGTGAGGGGGAGGTTGGGGCTGGAAGCCAGTGCATGCTCCACCCCTCCCCAGAGTAGGCTGGGGAGCACACAATGGGGAGTGCCCATGGAGAAAGTGTGTGGGGGCAGGCAGACATCTAGGGGTTCGGAGGTTGAGAGGACCAGTGAGGGCAGGGGGTGGGGATGGAAGGTGGTTCTGATGAATGCCAGGAGCATGGGCAACAAGATGCCCGAGCTACAGGTGTTGCTAACTGACGGGGAGGTGGACGTAGTGGCAGTCACTGAAATGTGGGCCATGCAGCAGCATGACTGGGAACTAAACCTGGAGGGGTACTCTGTGTTCAAAAAGGACAGATCTGTAGGCGGGGGAGGTGGGGTAGCACTCATCGTTAGGAATGGCATAGATGTATGCAGGGTGGAGGGAGCGGAGGGGCAAGTAGAGGCAGTATGGGTTACCTTGCAGGCACCTGGGGGTAAAAGGGTGAAGTTGGGAGTGGTTTATAGGCCACCCATGCAAGCAGAGGATCTGTAGGAAGGCCTGGTGGAGAATCTCAGGGAGCACTGTGGTCAGGTGGAGGGAAGAATAGTGGTACTGGGTGACCTTAACTTACAAGGGGCTGATTGGGGAACTCTGTCATCCTCATTGACCAGGAAGCAGCTCCTTCTGGACATCTTCCAGGATGCTTTCCTGTCCCAACTCGTGGCTGATCCGACAAGGGATGGACACATCCTAGATGTGGTCCTATCAGACTGCAATCTGGTCAGGAACCTAGAGGTAAGTGACCCTCTGGCAGGGAGTGACCATGCCACGGTCTGGTTTTCCCTGGACCTGGGGGGAGAAGAAAATCACACTAAAACAGTAGTAATTGACTTCAGGGGCGCAGACTTCAAGGGTATGGATGGGATCCTCGGGGGACATTTAGAGGGGATCAGACTGGGCATGGACACAGACAACAAGTGGGAAGTTATTAAAAGAGGGCTCCTGAAGGCTACTAGGGCCTGCACAAAGGTCAGATACAAGTCTGGGGGAGCCAGAAAACCATGCTGGTGGACCAGGGAGGTCCGGGAAGTGGTGAGGGAGAAGATGATTGCTTACAGATGATACAAGCGAACACGTGGGGTTATGGACAGGAGGGAGTAAGATAACATATCCAAAAAGATAACCAGGGTGGTGAGATCAGCCAAGGCACAGGGGGAACAGAAGTTGGCTCAGGGGATCAGGGGAGGTGCTAAAAGGTTCTTTAGGTATATCAGGGAAAGGAGGAAAGTGAAGGGGCAGATTAGCAGACTGAGGTCAGGGAGTGGGTGGGCTGAGGAGGCCAGGGAGCAGGATGAGGTGCTAAATGATTACTTTGCCTCAGTCTACACTAGAGATGATGGTGGGACAGCACCTTACGGGGGGAGGGGGTTCAGATTAGAAGACGGGTGGGTGGTCACGGATGGTGAAATTCCTGTTGGTAGGGTGTGGGAAGCCCTCAGAGCCCTGAAAACAGGTACGGCACCAGGTCTGGACAGCTTGCATCCTAGGATGCTAAATAAAATGGTGCTAACCCCTGGTGGACATTTTTAACTCCACCCTTCTGACAGGGTGGGTGCCTCAGGATTGGAGAATGGCTCACTTATGCCCATCCACAAAGGAGGACCATGTGAGGAGTCAGACAGCTACAGGCCTGTCAGCCTGATGTCCATGGTGGGTAAAATCATGGAGATCATATGGAAGGAGAGGCTGGATGAGTTTCTGGAGGCAGGGGACCATTTGGATGATCACCAACATGGCTTTGTGGATGACAGATCATGTCAGACTAACCTTATAGAGTTCTCTGATTGAGTGACAAAGGCACTGGACTTGGGCAGGTTGGTGGATGTCTTGAGTGTGGCTCAGTTGGTAGCACATCTGCCTCTGGACCAGAGGGTCATGGGTTCTCATCCTACACTGGGATTGGACTTGCACCTAAAACGCTGGCATCCAAGTGCAGTATTAGGGGGATGCTCTACTGTTGGGGTGTGCCATCCTTCAGATGAGATGTTAAAGCAAAGTCCCTTCTACCCATCCTGGCACTGTCCTGATGGGTATGCAAGTGGAAGTGAAAGAACCCAGGGCACTCTTAGCAAAGAGTAGGGGACATTCCTGGTGTCCTGGCCAACATTCCCGTTCTCATAAACCGGTTCATGCAATTGTTCAAGCTGCGTGTGGGTGTTGATGTGCGATATGGCTGCCACTACACATTCAGTCACTTCACTACCAGTCTAGCATTGTTTGTAAAGCACTTTGTGATACACTGTATATGAAAAGCACTATATAAATGCTGATTCTTCTTCTTTTTCTTCTTCTTCTATTTCTTCTTCTTCTTCTCTTCCTAGACTTCAGCAAGGCATTTGATTTGGTGCCACATCCTGGGCTGCTGGATAAACTGTGGGAAATGGGAGTAGGGGAGAAGTTGGTTTGGTGGATAGGAAACTGGCTAACTGGATGGTTGCAGTGGGTGCTGTTGGGGGGGTGGTCTCCTCTCCTAGGAAGGTCATCAGTGGGGTACCTCAAGAGTCAGTGCTAGGTTCACTCCTGTTTAACGCTTACATCTCATACATCAGAAGTGGTATCAGGAGTGAGATGAGCCTCATTGCTGATGACTCAAAGCTGGGGGTGGTGGTGGATGGGGTGGAGGGCAGAAATCCCTTCAGATGGACTTGGAGACTCTTGAGGGGTTGTCTCACATCTGGAGACTGAAGTTTAATGCTAAGAAACATACAGTTCTCCACTTAGGGCTTAGAAACGCATCTCAAGAATACTTTCTGGGAGGGGAGAAACTGTAGGTTTCGAAAGGGGAGAAGGACCTTGTGGTGGTGTTGGATGCCAGAATGAAAAACTCTGAACAGTGCAGGAGGGCTGCGGCCAAAGTAAATAAAATGCTGGGGTGCATTGGAAGAGGGATAACTGCCAGGAAGCGGGAGGTGATTCTCCATCTGTAAAGCTGCCTGGCTAGACCGCACCTTGAATACTGTGTGCAGTTTTGGTGATTGCACTTGATAAAGGACATTACACTCCTTGAAAGGGCCCAGAGGAGAGCGACTGGGATGATACAGGGGCTGGGGGAAAAGACCTATGAGGAGAGACTCAGGGAGCTCAATTTGTACTCCCTGGCTGAGAGGAGGGACAGAGGGGACATGATTGTCTTTAAACATTTTAAGATGGGGTAAATAGGGCACACCCTGATAGGATTTTCTAGCTGAGGGAGGCAGGGGTCACCAGGGGGCATCACTTGAGGCTGGAATACGCTGCCTCAGGAACTGGTGGAATTGAATACTGTTTAGGGCTTCAAAAGGGGCTGGGACACGTATAGGGGAAGATTAAACTGAGTAATGCCAGACCTGGAGATGCAAACCTGATGGGGGTTAGGGGGCAGTAAATTATGCATCTACCAGGATCTGATTCTCGAGCAGACTCGATAGACCTTTGGGTCTACCCTGCTGGCATCTTAGTATATTTATAGTGCTGTGTGTGTGCATGCTATCTATGTTGTGGCCATGTATTATGTAGTGGGGTGTGTGTGTGTGTGTGTGTGTGTGTGTGTGTGTGTGCATGTGTGTGTGTGCGTGCGTGTGCATGTGTGTGGATGTGGTGTGTGCATGTGTGCAGGCATCTGGATGTGTAGTGCTGTGTATATGTATTATTTTTAATTGTTTTGCTCTTATTAGTTTTCATAAGAACCTCTGAGCAGTCAGGTGCCCATTTTCAGAATTGATTAGGGTCAAGGTAACAAACAATGATCATACAAAAACTGTATTCAGTAAAAACTTAACATCTAATATCAATTAAAACATATACATAACATCATTCATACAAAAAAGTTCAAAATTCTTCTAAAAGTTACGTAACTAGGAAATAGCTTAGTTCTGGATATAAGATTCATCCAGATGTAACTTATACAAGAGGCAAAATATGTTTACCATAGGGGAAATTTTCCTATAGGGGGTTGTAGCCATGTACCAATGTAGACCTTGTACCACACTTGATATCAACAGGTTTAATATTCAGAAATAGTGTAATAGTGGGTTGGAGACAGTAATCGTCTTCACACATAATAAAGAATATTAGGAATAATGTATGGGTGACCATGCAGAACAAGCCTCTGTTTCCATCGAAGGGGTAGAGATAAGAGCATATGGACCTCGAGCATGAAGAACGAGAGGTCCATGCTGTTATCTATGGAAACACAGAGCGAGTTGTGTATGATCACCCATATTTTATTTTTTTTTATTGCATATAGTTTTAATCTTCCTGTTCTGCTTGCTGTGCATGTCCAGATACAGAACACTGGCAGTTTCTTGAGTTGCGCTACTGCAGATGCTAACATGCTGCTGGGAAGAACTCCCCACAGTCTCTGCACTAAATGAAATATAAAGTAGACTGGAGTCAATTTCAGTCAATATGAGCAGGGACATAGGTGCCCTTGATGACTCAATGTGCATAACAACTTGTTTTGAATGTGTGCAATAACAAAACTTGCACAAGCTTGTTGAAGTGCTCAATTTCTATACACAATAAGCTCTAACCAAATACTATAATATGATAATCAGAGTTTTTACAGCCACGAACAAAATCACATTTTTCTGTTTATTTCCAGATTTGCCTATTGTTTCTGGGTAGCAAATTGTGAAATTGTGATGCTGATGACTGCTGTGTGTATAACTAAATAAAATATTTGGGTTTGGCAACAGAGTTGTCGATTTCTCTACAAGATTTCATTAGCAATTCACCAAAAAATGAAAATATTTAAATTGCCAGATTATACCCTGGATAATCTCAAATTCAAAGGCATTAATGAAAGGGTACTATATGAAGTACTACTACCCAGCACCCTCACCATGTTTAGCCATTGGTAACAGTGCCACTAAGTGCAAATGCTGTGTGAATATCCATCTTGGATAACGTCAATACCTAATCAGTATAAATAAAGTACAGGAGGGGAGCATTTTTCAGAAAAAAAGGTCCTCGAGAACAAGGGGGCATGCTATGAGCTGGAGGGGGAAAGACTCAGGGGAAACATGAGGGAGTACTTCTTCACAGAAAGAGAAGTGGATGCCTGGAACAACTTCCCAGTGGAGGTGGTGGGGCCAAAAACTAACTTGATTCAAGAAAGCATAGGATAGGCAAAAGGGAACCTTAATGGTTAGGAAAGGGAGGACTATGCTGGAGATCAAGTATGGTCTGCTGTATTAAAGTACTATAGGTAAGGAAAATGGTCAGTGTAGGTGGGCCAAGCAGTCCTTATCTGTTGTCAGTTTCTTGTTTCTATTTCTGACTATGTATGACTTGATCTGTACATTATACTGAAAATCTGAATAAAAAGTTTGATGACAAAGTGCAATGATGAGTCAAGAGGTATTACTGTGTGTGTACATCTGTATAGGTATTACTCTGTACGAATTACTGTGTGTGTGTGTGTGTGTGTGCGCGCGCGTGAGTGCGTGCGTGCATGTGTATGTGTGTGTGGGTGTATCTATGTAATGCTGTATATGAGTGTGTGTATCTATTTATGTAGTGGTGTCATGTATGCCTTACAGAAATATAGGTGTGCTGCGCACATGCAGAATGCAAGCCGCATGCTCAGTTCTGCAATCTTTGCATGCAGTTTGCATACGCAAAGTGAACCTACGCGAACCAGGTCTCAAAAGCAAATCAGGTTCGCATGCTGCAAGCTTGACATGTGCACAGCAGGTAAACTGGTGTGAACATCTTCTAAAAATTACATCAGGTTCACATGTTGCACGCTTGACATGAGTGCAGCAGTTAAGCTGGTGTGACTATCATTTAAACATCACATCAGGGCCACATGCTGCACACTTGCTATATGTGCAGCAGCTAAGCTGGTGCAAATCTCATCTAAAAAAACACATCCATTTTTATTTCTTATACTACTGCTAGCAATTAGTCATTAAAATACATTTTTATTTGAATTCCCATAAAAATTAGGAAAACTCATTAATTCTGATCCTTTTCAAGTTGTTTAATGGCTTTTGATTTTTGTCATTAAATTGCCATTAATTTGTGAAGTACTGTTGCTTACTGCGTTAATTGCCTAGGATATAGCCAGTCAACATCCCCCATTCCAGATGTACAAAGAGGGGCCTCTGTGTTGTGAAGCCTATCCTTTTTGTTTTGAACCATGTACAGTAAATATCTTATGCATATGTAGTGCTACAAATGAGTTTCTCCATGACTGTTTTATCTCACTTTCCCTTTGTTATTCTGTACTGAGCATATACACTATGGCCATGCTCAGCACTCATTGTGCTGAGTAGGGTCTTGGAAGTATTCACCATGCCTTACATTTTGTCACTGAAATGAGGGATATGGACACTCAAAATAAGGGACAATGAGGGGCACTAACCCACATGATGATCAGGACATATCATGAGACATGGAGACACAATACTTCAGAACACAGTGGAAAACATTGCATTAGCACCTGAGAATTAATTTCTACAATTAAGCAGGGGTACTACTTAAGTAGGGCAGAAAGGGGCAGTCCCCCCCCCCCCCATATTTGTGTCTAGGTTGTTCTTATGGTGTGGCAATAATGCCTTTAAATTTGGATTTAATCTTTTGCACAATAAGTGCTCACCTGGCCTGTGTGAGCTCACATTGCAGATATTCTCCAAACTCAACTGTGTCTGTATTGTGTTATCCACTCTCTCCACCTATTAGCAGCGGCACAGTCACATGTGATGTGGATGAGCTCCAGCCAAGAAAGAGCACATGAGCCTTGCAAGTGTGACACTGTCTTTCCCACCACAGAGTAGACAGACTGCACACTACTGCTTGGAGGAGTCAGTGAGCACTGAACTCTCAATAGCAGTGCTGTGGCTGCATATTTTTGTTGTTCTACTCTTAGTGAGTCTCCGTTTCCCCTGGTGACATAAGAGGCAGATGGTGAGCTAGAAGCTAACTCAAGACTAGGCTACCTACTTACTCTACTGGGCTTGCCTTGCAAAAAAAACCAGCACAGACCCACACAGCAGCAAACTAGGCTTAGCAGCAGTGGTGACAGCAGTGTGGGTGGCCTTCATAGGCTTTGATCAGTGCAGTGCAGCAGAGGCCACAGCAGCAAATAGGCAAGAATCAAGCAACCCAGGTTGGGTGGGTTTGGATGGCAAGGTCACTTGGTCGCAGACCGTGTTGGGGACCTGTGATAGTTAGTTCTAGCATCCAGCATCTGGCGCAGGAGAGGGGGAGTGGACTGAAAACTGGGCTGGTGGCACACTATGCCAGGCTTCAGGTTCTGGCCATATGGCCGGGTAAGTAAAAGTAAAGAATTTTTTTATAGGGGGACTGAGGAAGGAGGAGGGACTGAAATACTGAAGTGTTTTCACATTTCTTCACCTTTGGGTGGCTTCATGAACCATAGGGGATAGGTATTGAATGGAATGGAGTTAGGAATAAAAATAGGGACAAAGTTCTTTTGGGGAGAGGGTGGCAGAACTTCAGCGAGGGAAAAAAATTGGTCAGTAACCGGGTTTGGTTTAAGTGCAAATATCTGATGCACTGCTCTGTGGTATATACAGATGAATCTCATACATCTGAATTTTTCTGATTTACATATTACATTTCAGTAAAACCTAATAAGTTGTACCTTTCAGAGATGTTACAGACATTCTAGAGCTGTCCCTTGCATTCATGGAGAGTTGAGCAGTATGGTATGCACAGACAGTTGGAGCTCCACTATGGTCAGGCTTATGCCTTCCCCTAGTGAAGCTGACCACCACATCTCCACATTCAGGCACATTATGACAAAGGACAAAGGAGACTGCAGGGTTGTGCACCATTGAAATGAATTGGGGTATTTTTTCATTACTATTTTATTTTATACAATTTTACTACATGGATTCTTTTTCTATGACTATTTTATACATTATTGTTGGAGAGTTGAAGATTAATGAAGGCCACCGCTCGACTAACAAGGGCCTTGTTAGTAGAACGTAGCCTTCATTACTCTCCAACTCACCATCATAATGTATAAAATAGTCATAGAAAAGGAATCCATTCATTTCAATAGGGTACTCCCCAGCACTCTGATTCATGGACATCATCCCTTAAAGACTCCTGCCTCTGGCTCCTAGTACTCAAGTAAGAGGCTATTTATGTATATCTATACTTGGTGGGTTGTCTGTAGCAGCATGGCCATTCCTGCTATAGTGTGTGTGTGGGGGGGGGGAGGGGCTTTCCATGTGGGAGAGTGTGTCAACTTATTGCTACTCTTGTGTTTGCACTGTAAAGTCTGTTTGCATGGAAGCATTCAAACCTATGCAGAGAAAATAGTAGGAGCACAGGCCAGACAGAAGTAATTAAGTGGTGTTGTGGGTAAGTTCGTATATTGGGGTGGGAAAACATGTGTTTCTATTGGTATGTGTGCTACAGTTCAACTGTGAAACTGAGATGAGGATGAGAAGAAAACTGAAAAGCATAACAGTGGCTACAAGCATGCCACATGCATGCAGATATATTCAGATACAGTTTGTGTTGAAGTACAAGTGAGCCGTATGTATGCAGACAGTATGGCTTAGTGGTTAAAGGCACTGAACTACAAGCTGGGAGACTTGGAGACATGTAGATCTGGGTTTGAATCTCATCAATCCCCATTTGTGTATGGAGTGATCCTGAGCAAGTCACTTAACTTTTAGGTGTGCAGTTATCAGTGACCACTTGCTTTTTTGTATGCATGCCACATGCATGCAGTCATTCCCAGTTTAACATAAAAATCATGGTTTCCACACTTGCTTTTCCTGCACACATGCCATATGAATGCAATCAGTTTCAATTTAACATGTAAATCATACTTGCAGCACGCATATCACTTGGATAGTTTTATGTGTGCAGCACGAAAACATTACATATAATTATTTCTGTAAGGGATGTGTCCTTGTGTGTGCAGATGGGTATCAACCATCACTTACTCACTGATGTATCATCTTGGGTAGTGACATCTTTTCAATTACTATATGCCCTGTATTCTCTGTTATATTACCACAAAATCATCAATCTTTTTTTTTTTTGCTTTAATTGTATTACCATCTTTTTTTGGCTAACTTGTTTTTTGTTTGCATACTAGAATTCATTCACTGTATCCCATGTGCTTTGCAGCTATCAATTACAGTAAGTGTGTTGCAAATGTAGACTTAGCCAGCAAAACTGTTGAAAACTCCTAGACATTACATTAGATTTAGTGGGGCAAAATTTCCCCTACTTCACTCAACTTCATGCAGATAAGTTCTTTTTTTAAAAAAGATTTGAAAATTAAAAAAAATTCCACCCGCATACATCATTACTGTCTCACCCAATCTTTGGAATTAAAGGGGATCTTGTTTGGGCTTCGCCACCATAGCTCTGAAACTGTACCCTGTAGCTCTTGTATCATTGTCATTGACTTATAATGGCAATGATGGGTACCTTTAAAGATGTGGACTGTAGGGGCCCCAACAGCTACCAAAGCTCATAAAGTATAATTCTAACACTGGTTCTAAGCCTTCCCACCACACCTTCTACCATACCCACCAGTCTCACAGCACCCACCTCTCTAATTCCCCACTGTCTCAGCAAAGTTTCATATTTAACAGCTGAGCTGACTGAGCTTAATCAGTTTCATTCACACCAGTGATTGTTACAATCTTTCCTCTACCTGAACTGAATTATTATGACCAGAGTGAGGGAAGTTTTTCTCTTTTTATAGGTTTCAGACTATTCAAAAAATATATCCTTTGGGGTGACTGGGTGGGGGGGAAGATGATGGGATGCCCAAGGGTGAGTGTGGTGGAGGTATACTATACAATAGGATGGGGTTGGGGATGGCCATAGTTCTTCAACTGGGGTGGGTGGAAAGATTTTTACTATCACAAGTGTGAAGGAAGCTGATTAAGCTTGGTTAGCTCCATTTTTAACTATGAATTTTGCTGGGACAGTGATGGAAAGGAAGGAGGGGGGTGCTACGAGGATGGGGGTCAACATATTTTGATGATCTTGCAGTGGGTGGGGTGGAACAACACAATGTGTTAGTGGAATGGGTTTTACATAAATATAATTTAACAAGAAGGAATATGTGCAGAGGCACTTCACTGATGATATGCCCCTTTGTGTAGTCTTGTTCCCTGGGCAAAGTGTTCACTGCACCAAGTAAAGACAAAAATAACAACATATAGTGGCACATCAGTGAACAGCCACTGCGAGTATTCTTTTCCAGGCAAAATGGGCACTTCACCAGGAGAAAATCAAATGTATAGTGGCATTTCATGCTATGTGAAGTTGGGAAAAGTCATGTAGCACCATGTATAGAAAAATTTCCTGACTTTGTCTATCCTTACTATTATTCGGAGCTGCCATAGTCACAATGAATTGTGAATATCAGAGATAGACGGTTCTGAGGAGTGCACGCCTGTGCTGAGGAGGATGGCTGCTTAAGTAAGAAGTTGCTGTTAGCTCTAAATTTAAAATCGATACATAATGTGGTTTGTACAAAATTCCAGTGCTAAATCACTTCATTCATTAGTTGATTGTTTAATGAATCTTCAAGTTTGGGCAACATCAGTGAAAGTTATTACTGTATTTTCCAGCTCTTTCAAGTTACCAGATCATTTGTGATAGCTCTAAGGAACCTAAGCAACCCAAGCTTGGGATGAGTGCTACAAGCAGGGATGCGGCTGCCAGCTCCACAATCAGCAGTAAGTCGGATGTTAACTACATTACAAATATGCATTCAAAGATCAAGTTGGACACTGGGGATCTTGAAGCCTCCAAGGGGAAATTACAACAAGAATTTCAGGAGGCAGGGTTGGGGTTCATAGGGCTGAATCTAAAATAAACACCCTGGAAGGGACTGTTCTCTTAATAGGTGAAAATAAATTATTACAATCACAAACAGATTCAGTCTGTTAGAAAAGCTGGACAACACTGAAAATAGTGGTCAGATGAACAATTTCATGCAAAATGGGAATACCAGAAGGAGCTGAGGGCAATAATATAATTTAATTCCTTCAACAGACTTTGCCTCAGGTATTAGGTTTTCAATGGCCCTGTCCTCTTGAAATAGGGAGGGTTCATCATTCTTCAGGCCCCCGGCCCCTCAAAAGGTTCCAAACCCTGACCAATAATAGCTAATTTTCTGAGGTACTCCATTGAAGAAGAAGTAATTCATCTAGCTAGGGAGTTCAAGCAACTTGTGTGGAGAAGAGAGGGTGTTAATTTTTCAAGATTTCTCCTCGGCGATTATGGACAAGAGGAAGATCTTTGGGGAGATCGAGAAAATATTGCAGGATCTGGGATTGTCATATTACATTAAATATCCAGCTGTTTTGGTGATTTTGGTTCTGGGGAGACCCCCAGGACACAGTCTAGGATTATTGCAACCAACATTCTCCCTTTCAGAACAAGCGTCTCCATTTGAATTCAGTCCAACATTCCAACAAATTTTCTTGAGCTGATTCTTGGTGTGAGACTTTCTTGAAGAATACTTATCAGCATTCTCCCACACATGAAGCTAAATCTCCTATAACTGGGGCAAATGCTGCTAAAATCTCCACCAGATGCAGACTACCCAGTTCTCAAATCCCACCTCAGTCTCCTGTCTTACGCTGCCATGGTTAAGAACAAACAGTAGTACTCCACCACCTTCTCTCCATACTATTCTAATGTCTTCAGAAGGGGCAAGCCCCTAACCCGTACCTTGGAATTACAGTGTGAGCTTCTGCAGCACAGAAACCCCAGAAAACGAGGGAGGAGTAGAAGTATGTAAATCTCCACAACTCTGGATCCATCTTCACCATGTAGTCTTAAGTCCACCCCCAAAGAAGAAGAAAATACTGACTATATGGCAACAGGGTAGAGTTCTGATCGGACACAAGCTGTGGACTTTGACTTATACTGACAGTCATGTCTGGCTCCTTAGATCACATTTCGTAACATACAAGGCTCACGCAGCATTTCTTTATATGTATTACTTTATTCAGTTCTGTATCAATTTTTTTTTCTTTTTATTGTTTGCTATCTTGCAGTGAGGGGAATGTCTTGGTCTACTACTGGATTTATCACCAAAGAGGTAAGTTGTGGCTCCATGCTTGACTGCTTAGCCATTCTGACTACCTTAATTACAAGGGGGTCCTTGGTCTGCTTGGCGTAAACAGCAACATGTATTTTTAGTTTGGAAGCACTGACCATCTAACCCTGGATTGCGCTAAATGAATAACTCCAGACCCAATTTGCCATTTTAGAATGGTGTTTTAACTCTCTCTCTTTCTCTTCCTACTGATACATTTCTTATACTGTACTGATACACTCTCATGTTGAGCTTATATCACTGAACTAATTACGAATACATGAACGATGGGTTGATACAACTGCTTTAATGCCATTAACAAGTCATCCCTTATGGGATCCTAAACAGCAATTATAAAATTAACTAAAGAATACTGCTATTAAACTAAAATGACTTTAATAGCTTTGGCATTCTACCTGGCACCTGTTTTCATGTTGATAACTTCCTTTAAGAATTATATCAAGCTTATCTAAATTGAGAGACTTAATTGGTCTTTTGATTTACTCCACTACCCTTAGCCTTTTACTGCATTCTTACTGTACTTTTATTTATTTATTTATTGAATTTTGATGACCGGGTAGGCCCACTGGGCCCCGAAGGTCCCTTTTTCAGGGGCGACCCGGGAATAACAGTACAAGAATAATTAAACAGTAGAACATAAGCAGATACAGGTTATCATGGGTATACAGTATTCGGCTGTGTACATATAGCAGTTGTTATAGTGGTTTCATATATGTAGTTGATAAGTTGTTATTTCATTACATTACATTCTTCTTTGTCCTACATATTAGCGAGACAGTACTGGAGATTCGTTAGGTATAATAGTTCTGGAGCATCAGGAGGGTTCAGAGAGGGGGAGGAAAAGTTAGTGCTACCTTGTTGGGGGGGGTTAGAGATTTTAGTTTGGTAAGCAGGCAAGTTGTGGTCAATAGTAGTAGTGTCAGGTGCGGTGGCACTGGCATACACTTGTTGTCATAAGATAGGTCTTGAGTCTTGAGCGAAAACACGGCACCGATTGGGTTTCTCTTACCTCCAGAGGAAGGTTGTTCCACAAGGCAGGGGCAGCATGCGTGAAAGATTTCTGTCCATAATTTTTAATTTCCATAAACTATAATAATCTAGCTCTGACAGCATAAACTAAGTGAGCTATTTTATCAGCACATCACAGTCAACATGGATATTTCACTTGCAGCTCCTCAGTATAGATGCTGTGTGATGGAACGCATTAACTTGCATGACCCTCACAAACCATTCTGCCAATTACTCCTCATAACTTATGCCAAGTATGGATATAGAGTAATCATTAGTAGAGGGTATTTTGAGTAATGATTTATACCCCTTGTGCTCTATTAGCTTTATTTCTATGGTCTGTTTCAAATATAGAAACACAGAAACATAGACTTTGACGGCAGATAAGGACTGCTTGGCCCATCTAGTCTGCCCATTTTCCTACCTATAGGATAGGCCGCAGATCCTAGTTAACCAACAGCCTATTTCTTCCTACCCCCCCCCACAAGAATTGCCTTATGTCTGTCCCAAGCATTTTTGAATTCTCCCACAGTTTTAGACCCCACAACCTCCTCAGGAAGGCTGTTCCATGCATCCACTACCCTCTCTGTGAAATAATACTTCCTCACATTGCCCTAGACCTCCCCCATCTTTAAATTGTATTCCCTTGTTCTTGCAGACTCTTTTTCTGAAAGATGCTACCCTCTTGGACTTTGTTGATTCCACTGAGGTACTTAAAAGTTTCTATCATGTCCCCCCTCTCCCTTCTTTCCTCAAGGGTATACATATTAAGCACCTTTAGTCTCTCCTCATACGGCTTCTCTTGCAGACCCTGCACCATTTTAGTTGCCCTCCTCTGGACTGCCTCTATCCTGTCTATGTCCTTGCAGAGATGGGGTCTCCAGAACTGGACGCAGTACTCCAGATGGGGTCTCACCAACTGTCTGTACAGAGGGATAATATGAAATGTGGAAACATAGTGCCAGTGGAGACCACCTAGGAGTCATGGTCTTTTTAACACTATTTTATTTAACGTCAATCTACATTTTGGTCTTGTTATCTTTTGTACCACTTTTACTAGTCCACAATTAGGGATGTAACTGCATCCCACAACTGAAGGCTATAACCTCAGATCAGAAGTGTGCTCAGCTAGTACCTGAAAACTTATATTCTAGTACATCAAGCAACTGGTCCTTGGCTTGGGCTACCCTTTACCCCTTATTCTTGCCCATGTAATTGTTTTTTTTTTTTTTATTGTTCAGCAACTATTGTTACTGTTGGTTAAGCTGCTGTTATTAAGTTACAATTTCTATCGCTCTTTTGTTGTCCAGTGTTTAACTTATTTACACTACCTAGAAGTAGTTTTAATATAGACTGACATTGTACTTAACTTGAAAGAAATTCTGTTGATCTTAAACTTCTGAATTATTTATTTGATTAGTAACTATGTAGGGGAAAACATTACTATGTATAAGGTTTGCAAGATGGTCTCTTGCAACATTCATGGCCTGGGCTTGCCTATTAAAAGGAAAAGGGTTCTATCCTATCTGTACAAACAAAAAGCTGATATTGCGTATCTCCAAGAGCCCCCTCTCATGCCACCTGAAGCAGAAAAACTGAGAAGCTGGGTAGCTGAGATCAAATTCAAGTTGAACACAACAAAAAACACACACAGAAAGAAAGAGGGATAGCTACTTTAGTTAAAAAAGGTATTTGATTTGTTAAACATAAGCACATCGCAGATAATGAAGGTAGATTTCAGAGTCTGTTAGGCCACCTTAAAGGTGTGCCTACAACCCTCTGTAACATATATGCCCTCAACAAAGATCAAAAGCAGTATTTTAGCCTTATTGCATCACACTGATTGATTTTTCAGGCTGTGAGATTGTTCTTAGTGGAGATGTCAGCCAGGTCCTAGACCCAGTTCAAGACAGATCTTCTATCAGGTCAACAATATATATTGCACCCACACCTGCTCAGAGAGCATTACAAAGACTAAGGAGGATTTAGGGCTAACTGATTCATGGTGAATAACTCACCCAAAAAGACAGAGGGCCTGATTTTCAAAGCCCTACGTTAGACGCAAGGTGCCTGCGCCAAACAGAAAGGGTGCAAGTGGCATCTTGCGTCAATGATTGCCCCTGAGCTATTCTCAAAAGCAGCCTGCAGCAAATGCAGGCTGCCTGCACCAAAAGGTGCTTGCACCACCCTTGCACCACATCCCTGGCTGCGCCATGGTGCAAGGAGGCATGTGGCAGATGTAAGCTGCCATGGCCTCAGAACAGCAATTCACAAAGATCTCCCAAAGGGAATAATTCTAAGTCCCCTTAGACCAGCCAGGGCTGGTCTAAGGGGTCTTAAAAGTTTCTCTCCTGGGTGAGCTGCTGGACGCAATAGTGGCAAGCCCCTTCCCCACTCCCCGATGTTCCCCCATTTTGTAAATGTGATATATGCCCATCACCCGGATCCCCAATGTCCCCTACATATACCACAGCCCTCTCATTGGTGGTTCAGTGTCCCCCCCTTACCCAACAGCTAGTGTCCCCATCCCCAGACAGAGCCAGGGACTGGCACAGCCATCCTCACACCTCTGTTGCCTGCCCCTGACTGAATTGTCAATGGTTGTGTACTGTACTGTGTACGTACACATTACAGTATGCACCCTTTGACAGTTCAGTCGGGGACTGACTACAGAGGTGTGAGAATGGCTGTGCTGGTGTGTGCTGGGGATAGGGGAACTAGCTGCTGGGTGAGGGAGGCTCTGGACCACTAATGAGGGGGCTGTGGTATGTGGAGGGGGCATCAGGGAACCAGGTGGGGAGATTGCACATATTTACCATACGGGGGACACTAGGGGATCCAGGCGGGAGGCACATATCACTTTTACAATATGGGGGAACATCAAAGAGTGGGGAGAGGGCATTTCATACATGTACAGTATGGGGGCACAGGTGATCTGGTCGAGGGGTCAGCTTGTCATTGTCACTAGGGGCTTGCGGCAACCCCTTCAGTTCACCTTGTTTATGTTGCATGGGAGGGGTTGCTGCAAGTGTGGAAACTTAGGCACCAGACCCCTCCTACACCTGAATCAGGTGCAGGGTCCCTGGCACATAGGGCTTTGGCACAAGCTGCTGTTTGCCGCAGATTGCGCCGGACATAGCCCCCTTTGTGAATCAGACCCTGGGACTACACTTTTATATCTAACTGACATGGATATAGCAGCAGACTAGACTATTTACTTCTTTCACCTCCATGGCCTAACTCAATTTTCTCAGCTCACATTTATAGTATAGTCATTTCAGACCATGCAGCAACCAGTGTGTATGTTTAAATTTGAATGACAAGGGGGGGACCTTCCAGTGGAGGTTTAATACATCCTTATTACATGACTGTGAATTCAAAGATTGGATTCAGAAAGAGATTGCGGAGTTCTTCAGTGTCAATGATAATGGGGAAGTCACACAATGTTACTTGTGGGAAACCATTAAAGTATATCTGACAGGGAGGGTAATTAGCTATTCCACTTCCATAAAGAAAAGAATCCATCAGATACTATAAGACTCAAAGAAACAGCATAAGGAAACTGAAACTCTGTTTAAAGATGTAAGCCATGGTCAAGATTTACTGAAGTGTATGACAAACTTAAATATGAAATTAACCAGATTTATAAGCAAAAAGCTGAGTATGACCTGTTTCACAAGAAGCAAGCTTTCTGGGAATGTGAGGAAAATGTCAGTAAATTGCTGGCTTATAGACCCCAAAAAATAGCAGTCTAGTAGAATGATCTCAGGCATTCAAAACAAAAATGGGCATATGGTATGGACAGATACAGTAAGTAAGGACATTAATGAAGTATTTGCTAAATGCTACCAATGTAAATCAGATTGTCTTAGACAAGATATAGACAGGTTCCTAGATAAAGTTAAACTCCCACATCTTTCTGAACAAGATGTTGAAATAATGAGTAAACCTTAGAGCTGGGCAAAAATTGCGAATTCCACTTTCACACAACTTTTGTGAAATTTCCAAAATTTTACAGAATTTTACAAACTTCCACCATTAGTGAGAGCCAAATCTTTTAAATGTGTTTGGCAGATTTTTGCCCTGTTCCAATGAATTTTGTTGTTGAAATGTGGAATAACAGTACTGGGGAATTTTATTCTGTAGTGTACTGGATGATTCCACAGTTCAGAGATCAGCTCTATGGAATTTTTTCCTGCAGTTTAATACATTAATCCACAGTTTAGTGTATTGTGGATTAAAGTATTAAACTGAAAAAAAGAAATTATGCAGAACTGATCCCCCACCCACTGATCACTGGCCCAGTGTCAAAAAGAATTCCTTGATGCCAGTTGTTCCCCCCCCCCATGACCGCGATCGCCAGCCAGAGTAGAAATAAAAAAAGTTTCCCTGGTGGCTAGCAGTCCCTCCCTCTACTCGATCACCTGTCTGATATATAAATAAATTGTCCCTGGTGTCCAATGCGGTCCCTCCCCACCCGATCACCCACCCAATGTATAAATAAATTTTTCCTGGTGTCTAGTGGTCGCTTCTCCCACCCGATCACCCACCCGATGCATAAACAAATTTTCCCTGGTGTCCAGAGGTCTCTCCCCCCACCAGATGTATAAATACATTTTCCCTGGAGTCCTACGGTCCCTCCCTCATCTGATCACCCATCCAAATGTAAACCTTTCCCTGGTAGTCTAGTGGCCCCCACCCCCACACCATGGCAGGTAGTGGCCCACCACCCCTCTCCCACCCATCCCGAGCCAGTGACTAGCACAACCCTCCTCTTTCCACCGCCACCAACTGAGTTGTCAATGAATGAGTATTTGTACAAGCACATGCTCATCCACTGACAGGCCAGCTCCTGCTCATTCAGTGTGTGTGTGTTATGACAGCTTTGTTGGGTAGCTCAAAGAAGAGCAGAGGGCTGTTCTGGTCACCAGCGGGGGGGGGGGTCGAGATAAGATGGAGGGGAATGGCATGGTGGACCACAGAGGGGCTCCACCATGCCATTCCCTTCCCCATCCTGACTCCCCCACCAATGAGTGGAACACCTCTACGCTCTTGCCTGAGCCACTCCAAAAAGCTGTAACACACACTAAATGAACCAGAGCTGGCAATGAATGAGAACATGCTTGTACAAGTATGCACTCATTTATTGACTGGTCAGTTGGCAGCCACAGCCATGGTGGAGAGAGGAGGGGTGTGCTGGTCACCAGCCTAGGATGGGGGGACCAGATGGTCGGACACTACCTGCCAGGGTGTGGAGCAGGTGGTCCAGTAGACCACCAGGGAAAGATTTAAATTGAGGCAGGTGATGGGGTGGGGGAAGGGACCACAGGACACCGGGACAAATGTATTTATACATCAGACAGGTGATAAGGTGGGGAGAGGTACCACTGGACACCAGGAAAAATGCATTTGTACATCAGTCGGGTAATCAGGTGGGGTAGGGATCCCTGGACACCAGATAAAATGTATTTATACATTGGGTGGGTGATCAGGTTGGGGGGAGGACCACTGGACACCAGGGAAAATGTATTTATACATCAGGCTGGTGATAGGGTGGGGGGATGGACCACTAACCTCCAGGTGAAAATCAGGCAGGCAATTGGCTGGGGGGTGCACCACTAGACAACAGCGAATAATACATTTATTCCACAGTTCAGTGACTCATTGAACTGCAGAATGAATGTATGAATTGTAGATTAATATATTAATTGTTTTGTCCGCAGAACTGACCACTGACAGTTATCAGTTCTGCAAAAGTTTGTGCCACATTTTAAAATAATAATCTGCAATTCATACATTTTTTCCTTCATTTTAAGTTGAAATTTCTGTTAAAGTTGCTAATGTGATTTCTGAACTTTCATGGAAGCAGAAGTCCAACTTTCATGGAAGTTCCACCAGTTGAAGTTTATTTTTTGCACAGCTCTAGCAAACCTGTTCAGCTTCACAAAGTCTCTATAGTTATACAAGCCATTCAAAATGGTAAAACCCCAGGACCAGACGGTATTCCTGGAGAAGTTTATAAGTTGTTCGATCCCCAAATATCTCCTGTGTTACATAGAATCTTTCAAGAATCATGGCATATGGGCCCATTTCCTTAAAACATATAAGAGGCCTTTATTTCTCTTATCTCCAAAAAAGGGAAAGACTTTGCATGTGCAAACGACATACCCATTCCATCAATCAACCAGAATTATATTCTTGGCTAAGATTTTATCTGATAGACTATAATCAGCACTTAATAATGTTTTAGTACAAGAACAGGTTGGATTCAGAGTGGTAAATCTGGAGCAGACAGTGTAAGGAGACTGATCAATACCATTTGGGCATCTAACAAACAAAAAAGCACCAAGGTTCACCATATCTTTAGATATGGTGAAAGCTTTCAACTCCCTAGAGTAGAATTTCATGAACTGAGCTCTCAATAAATGTGAGTTGGGAAACTCATTGGGAAATTGGGGTAAAACACTTTATAAACACCCTACTGCGGCAATTATCAGTACTGTCATACTTTCATCATTTTTTAATTTATCTCGAGGAATGAGACAGGGGTGCCCTAACTCTCTTTATCTTGTTATTCTCTTTTTAGAACATTTGATACATTTTATTAGAAATTGCTCCACAATTCATGGAATCAAACTCAGAAACTCTGTCTAAACAGTCTTTGCATATGCACATGGCTTACTTTTAACCCACAGCAGACCTCTTGAATCTTACATAAGAACATAAGAATGGTGTTGGCAGATGGGGATCGATTTATCCATCTAGTCTACCCAAGGTGGCTACCTCCTTCCCCTTTAACTGTTCCTGCCACGCTGTCCACACTGTCTGTCCCACGCTAGCTTACATTCTCGAACTGTTTTAGCTGCCACCACCTGTGTTGGCAGGCTGTTCCACGGCTCTGTCACCCTCTCCATGAAGAAGTACTTTCTATTGTTGCTCCTGAACTTGCCTCCCATCAGACGCAGGTTGTGCCCCTTGTCCGAGTTCCCTTGTTTTCTTAGAAGAGGTTCTCCATCTTGTTTATTCCCTTGATGTATTTGAACATTTCTATTATGTCACCTCTGTTTCTTCTCTGTTCTAGTGAGTACAACTTCAATTCCTTGAGCCTAGTTTCATACGTCTTATGGTGCAGCCCCTGCACCATTTTAGTGGCCCTTCTCTGCGCCATCTCTAATCGGTCTTCATCCTTTTTCAGGTTTGGCCTCCAGAACTGGACACAGTACTCCAGGTGCAGCCTCACCAAGGATCTGTACAGTGGCATGATTACCTCTTGCTTTCTTCTTGTAATGCCCCTACCTATGCATCCTAGGATGCCATTTGCTGTCTGTGCCACTTTTTCGCACTGTTTTGTGACTTTTAAGTCATTGGTGATGAGTACACCCAGGTCCCTTTCCATCTTTGTTACCTCCAATTGGTGCACATCCAGTGTGTACTTTACTTCTGGGTTTCGCTTTCCTAGGTGCATGACCTTGCATTTCTTGGCGTTAAACTTTAACTGCCATAATTTTGATCACTCTAGTTTCCTTGAGGTTGTCCACCATGCTTGTGGCCCCCTCCTGTGTGTCCACCCTGTTTCAGAGTTTTGTATCATCTGAAAACAGGCATGCCTTTCTCTCCAATTCCTCTGCAATATCACTGATGAATATGTTGAAAAGTACTGGACCAAGCACTGACCCATTTGGCACATCGCTGGTCACTTCTCCTTCCTGTGACACTGCCCCATTTACCAAGACTGTCTGTTTTTTATTCTGTATCCAATTCCTAACCAAGTTGACTATCTTGTGCCCTAACCCAGTGGGCTCCAGCTTATTTTCTTGTCTCCTGTGGGGGACGGTGTCAAAGACTTTACTGAAGTCTAGGTACACTATGGCCACCAAGCTGCCCTGGTCCATTGGTTTGGTAACCCCAGTCAAAGAAATGTGTCATGTTTGTCTGACATGATTTTCCTACCATGAAACCATGTTGCATGGGGTCTAGTTTTCTATTTTCCCTCAGGTATTCCACTATTCTCTCGTTTAGTAGTGCTTTCATCATTTTTCCCATTATTGAGTTTAGGCTGACTGGTGGTATTTCCCAGTATCCTCCTTACTTCCTCCTTTGTGCATGGGCACCACTGTTGCTGTTCTCCAGTCCTGATGTACTGTGCCGCTTTCCAGTGATCTACTGAATAATTCTGCTAGTGGTGCTGCAATTTCCTTCCCTTAGTTCCTTCAACACCATTAGGTAAATTCCATCCGGCCCCATTGCTTTATCAACTCTAAGTTTGTTTAGCTCTTCTATGACTCTTTCCCTTGTGAAGGGGCTCATGTCTGCCTCCTTGTTATTGTGTTCTGTCTGCTTTGGTGGAGGACCTTTTCCACTATTCTCTACTGTGAAAACGGAGCAGAAGAACTTGTTTAACACCTCTGCTCTGTGACTGTCATCCTCTGCCATCTGGCCATCTTGTGCTATTAGTCAGACTATTCCCCCCCTTACTCTTCCTTTCTTCTCTCATGTACATATAGAAGGTGTTATCTCCCTTCTTAACTCCATGCTATTTTTTCCTCTGTTTGTGCTTTGGCCCTTCGAACGGCTCTTCTTGCCTCCCTGAGCCTGTTCCTGTAGTTGTCTATGTCGGCTTCCTTCTGTGATACCTTGAATTGCTTAAAGGTCTTCTTCTTATCCCTTATTATTGCTGCCAAGTCTCTGGTGAACCAGAGCGATTTCCTCCTTCTTTTTGATCTACTGATTGGACGTGTACGTTGTTAGGTAACTGTTGCTATGGCCTTCTTAAAATGCTCCCAGTCATATTCCACATCCCCCTTGCTTCCCCTAGCTAGTAATGATTTGATTCTTGATCTCCTCCTATGGAAATCTAGGATCTTGATTTTTGTGTGACATATTTCTTCTGCCTTGTTGAGTAATAGCCAGACTGACCTGTGGTCACTGGTCCCTAGGTTTCTGCCCACCTGAACATTTGAAACCTTTGAGCTGTTTGTGAGTACTAGGTCAAGGGTAGCATGGTCTCTAGTGGGTGAGTTCACTAGTTGGTTGAGCCCTGCCAGTTTCAGTGTGAGCAGGAACTCCCTACTCCTTTCAGAGGATGCTGTGTATGAGATCCAATCTACATCAGGCAGATTGAAGTCCCCAGCTATTAACAGCTCACCTTTGTCAGCCATCATCGAGATGGCTTCTAGGAGTTCCTTGTCAATTTCTAGTTCCTGGATTGGAGGTCTGTATATAACCCCCACTCTGAGTGGGTCCTTGTCCCCAGCTCCTAGAGTAACCCACAGGGCCTCTGTGTTCCTGTGTTTTCACTGGATCTCTGTTGCATTGATCCCCTCCCATACATACAGAACCACTCCCCCCTTCCTTCTCTCGTGGTCCCTCCAGAAAAGCATGTAACCTGGTATGACTACATCCCAGATGTGGTTCATGGTGAACCACATTTCCGTGACTGCAATCCAGTCTTGTTGTGTCTCTGCCAACATGGCTGTGAGCTCTGATATTTTGTTCAGTAGGCTACGAGCATTAATGCACATTGCCTGCCATCCCTGGGTCTGGCTTTTGTAAGGTTTGGTGATGCAGTTTCAATTTACAATGTTTGTGTTTCATACTCCCACCACTTTTCCTTGGTGGATCATCCTTCTGATCTAAGGTTATGCTAACTTTATTGTGCTGAGATGCTGTACTAGCTGAGAATGGGGGAAGGGTAGATGGCATTTTCTCTGATGGGATGGGTGCCTTTGCTTCCTCCCCCTCCGCTAGTTTAACTGAAAGATATGGACATCAAACTTCTGACAGAGTGCTAGAGTTCCCTGCCTTGTGAGGTGTAGACTGTCGAAGGCAAAAAACTCCCTCTCCCAGAAGGTGTGCCAGTTGCCTATATACTAATGTCCTTTTTCTTTACACCAGATTTTTAGCCAATTGTTAAGTTTGGTTATGTCTTTCTCTCTGATCTTCTGCCTGCTATCCTCCCTTTCCCAGACAGGCAGAATCTCAGAGAAAGATACACTGGACGAAAGGGAAGCCATCTTGTTGCCAAGTTTCATTAGGTTTTGTTTTGTTTCTTCCACTGACCTAGTGGTGAGGTCATGTGTTCCTATGAGGAGAATTGCCTTAGTGCCGGGTTCCCTATTCAGCACAATATTTTCTATGCGGTCTTACAATGCCCTTAAAACTCTTACAGCAATTTTGCCAATTATCTGGCTTAACCATAAATAGGAACAAAACTCAAAAATGATGACCCTTCTTTTTCCAAAGCTGTTGGACATATGTCTCAGGAGGCAATTCAGTGAAACTGTTCTATCAGTAAATCAGAGTGCCTTGGTTTAACTTTTCATAAGAATTTAAGGAAGATCTCTGAACTTAATCTATCAGCTTTGACAGTAGAATTAAAGTCAGATGTGGAAAGTTGTGAGAAATTCAATTTATCCATGGGAGGGATGATTAACACCATTGAAATGTCTGTAGTGCCCAAACTCTTTTATATTCTGCAGAATTTACCCATGACCACAGATAAAAAATATTTCTGAAAGCAAAAAGTAATAGTTGAAAACTTCCTAGGGGAACGTAGCCTCCACATCTCTCCCTGGCTTAGCTAAGAGCACCCTTAGATTCTGGAGGCCTCGCCCTGCCTTGGTGGGAGAAGTATTGCTGGGCCCTTTTCTCTAAACAACCCTCTAACATACCCAAACTGTGTAATCTACAAATCAACCATTACGGCTATCTACAGAGAAACAATTATTAGTCCCACATAACATTTTGGATTTTATTTTTATTCCTTTCCCAAGTTCCCGTAATGATAAGCCACAAATAGTAGGTTCTGTTAAAACTCTTACAAAAATGTTTTTACATATCAATCCAAACCTTGTCCTAGTTAGTAAAATACCTTTATGGAATAGTACATTTATTGTAAACAATGGCAAAATTATAAAAGATGCTGGCTAGGGAAAACTTGGATTATCCAAGCTTTCTGATGTTATCGACTGAGGCCTTAATATTCAAAGGGGTTGCACATGGTGCAACAGAGTTGTGCCGGTGCAACCCCGGACTGCGCCCCAGTGGGATATTGAACAGGCTTCTAGGTGCAGTGCAAATCCCGATGTGCCACAGCGCAATTAAAATGTATGCGGTGCAGATGTAGGGGGGCATGCCCATGCATATGCCACACATCTCGATATTCAGCCCGGGATGTGCGGCGCATATGCTGGAGCAACCCTGCATTGAGCCACATGGGGGGCTCAAAGTTGAGCCCTTGAATAGTGGGAACAAATCCTGGCCACCCACAGGTGGGCTGCTGTATTGCAGGGTGCAACACAGCAGCCACCAGCTGTGGGTGGCCACCCGCCAACCCAGAACACCATCCACAAGCACATATAGCACCCTGGTAGTCTAGTGGTACCCCCTTCCCTCCCATTACCTCGATTGCCAGTAGCAGTAAGTGAAAACATTCCCTGGTAGTCTAGTGGTACCTCCTTCCCTCCCATGTTCCCGATCACCTTTAATGTACTATGCCTCTGTCCCTGGTAGTCTAGTGGTACCCCGCCACCCATTGCCATGATCACGGTAAATCTCAATACAATAATTCCTGGTGATCCAGTGGCACCCCCACCCCTCCACCCACCACACAGAACCCTTGCCCACCTCTCCCCCCCGTCATTGGCGGGAGGCTGCAACCCACCTGCTGCCCGCAGTGCACAGGTACAGTAATAGCTGTAAGCCCATTTGTCCACAGTGTGAACCAATGGGCTTGCAGGGCATACTGTACTAGACAGTTCAAATATGTGAAGATGATGACGGGGCGGGTGCACAAGGGGTTCTGTGGGTGGGAGGGGTGGGGGGTGCCACTGATCACCAAGGAATTATTGCACAGAGATTTACTGCGATCACGGCAATGGGCAGGGGGCTACCACTAGACAACCAGGGAATTATTTCCCGGAGATTTACAGTGATCACGGCTATGGGGTGGGGGATGCCCCAGGACCCCCACTGTACACACGTCATGCTGTGCAGGGCACCAGGTGCAATTCGCAAGGCTGCCAAGGCATGCAAATGGGGCCATAATGACGTGCAAATGGCCCCATTTGTGCCTTGCATATATTATGGCCTCATTTGCATGCCCTCTGCTAAATGTCACGGGTGTTGCACCCAGCACAACTGAGTTTGTGCTGGAGTATCCCTGTGCTCCCTATCTGCGGCTTGCACTGGCGCAGTACCACTGCACTGTTTGCAGTACCACTGCACCATGCCCTGTCCATGCCATATTCAACAGTGCTGCACCATGGCACATCAACGTTGAATATCACCTGGTCCTAGTCCTGGCCCCGGCGGATCCCAGTTGTGCTGCACCCATGCTTGCGCCACTGCCAGGCACAGTCTGAATATCCAGGCCAGATACTCCAAATTTTAGTGTGCATTTAAAGAGCTCAGAGAGCAGTTTGAAATTCATAAATGTCATTTATGTTTCAATTTATGGTTGAGGGAGGCACCGGATCATATTCTTGATGTACCTAAATTATACCCTTCCTGCCTTTCCTGACTGGCCTCATTTTATTAAGTTGACTAATTTAAAGAAGGGAGCTAGCTGACTTTATAAATTACTCTCTCAGCCCAGCGAACACTTAACAGACTCTCCCAAAGATAAATGGGAATTAGAGCTTAACATCTCAATATCTCCTGAAAACTGGGAGTCAACCTAGCACAATACAAAGACATCTAGTAGAAAAATGCAACAGAGATTAATACACTAGAATGTCTTACGTGAATATTATTACTCCCTCCTCGAATAAGAAAACATGAATCTTCTGTTGGGAGGAACCTGTCGGATAACTCACATATACAAATCTCACTCATATGCTTTGAGTCTGTTCTAAAATTAAACAATTCTGGAACACAGTTTTGGATATATACTCTGGTGTGGTTAAACAAACTTTTCCTCCAGTACCAGCATTATTTCTACTGGGCATCTTTCCTGTTGACATTACTTTAAATAAACATCAAAAAGCAATGCTGGGTCTGAGCAGTTTCACTTGATGCCAAAAGGTTAATACTGCTGAATTGGAAAACGAACACAACACCCTTCCTGGAAGTTTGGTATAATTATATGAGTACCACAGCCAATAACAAAAGGATTAGTTACAAGCTACTAAACAAACCTGAAAAATTTACCTGTTCTAAACAAATAAGAGTTTGCTTTCTATAATATACTATACAATGTGAACCTATCAGTCTTAAACTGAAATACTCCTTAGCAATAGTATTACATAGTTACATTGTATTTGTTGGCAGATAAAGACCCTCGGGTCCATCTAGTCTGCCCCATAGAACAAAGGGCCCATGTATTCAAAGAAGAGGCGCTGCCCAAAATGGAGATACGTGGGTTTCACAGAAAATGCACCGAAGCATGAAATTAAAAAGGGAGAGATGCTTTGTGCATTTCTGAATCTGCAATTGTGCAGAAGTAATGCATGCAGTGCAAAAAAAAAAAATGGTGCGGGTACATGAATGTGCCGCACATCTGTATATTGAGCCAAAATATGTGGCGCATCTTTTGTGCATCCCAGAAATGTGCTGTACAAAGTTAGGCAGACAAAAGGATGGCCTAAATTGGCCAGCCACCCACAGGAAGGCTGCAGACAGACCATCCTGAGACAGTCCTTGGAGGTGCACCAGGATATGCTCCAGGCACCCATACGCAGCAGTCATGCCAGGATGAAAGTACCCAAAGCCACAGGTGCTGGCACACCATGGGCACTGTCCAGAGAGCCATCCCCCACACCACACCCAGGATGTAGATACCCAGCTGCCCCATGCCAGTGCTGTTGGGTGCCCCCAAGCACACCAGCAGAGCAGTGCCACACTGCAGCACATGTACCAGGGACTATGGCCTGTACCCATGTGGCCTGCAGGGCACCACCTGGTGCTGGCATGCACCTAGGGTAACATCTGGGGCAACGGTGCCCAGGTAGCCTGGTGGTATGAGTGGTAGCCTCGCATGGGCCAGCAACTGACCTGTGGCACATACCCATGGTGGTACACCATAGGTGCACACAGGTGGAACCCACTCACTCAGGTACCTGGTCACCCCCTGCACACTGTCATTCCTTGCAGTTATCACCATGTTCCTCTCATATGGGGGGGGGGCACTGCAGGTGCTGCATATGGAGCTGGTGTATCGCATGCATGTGGTATACCAATCAGACTGTGTTACCCTGTGCCCTCCCCTCTATGCATCTCCCATTGTGCAGTCGTGCATGTTTGGGATATTCAGCCAGACACACAAGATTGTATCTCATGACACATCTTCTGACTATACCATTATTTTGTGCCAACACATCTCAGCTGCAGGCACTTGCATGATGCAGTCTGGGACTTTTGAATATGGGGACCCAGTTCTTTATTTCCAAGTCATCTTCATCAGATCCTGCTTAATCCACTTCCTTTCTTCCTTCCCTGTTAAGAGTATTAATTTAGTCCTCTCAAAATCTCAGTTGTTACCTAATCTTTTGTTAGTCAAAGAAATAAATGTGAATGTTTTACTTGGTTATAGCTTCATTTTTATGTGTTCTGTGATATTGCTATCTTTTGATTTGTTGTTCTTTTTTGATGTTATTATTTTCCTTGTTTCTATGTAATGTATTTCTCTTTTAAAATTGATAAACTTTTTACTGAAAAAATGGATGGTTCCATTACTGACGGCACTGTGCACTGTTGATTTCATGTTATCATGAAATAGCATCTAACTGGTGTATCTGATCTCAAGTAATTTTGATATAATTGTATGCCATTTATTTTTGCAACAGTGTCATCTCTGTGTGATTGATTGAGTTACAATATCTTACATGCAACACAGAATTATATGTGATGGACATAGAAAGGATTTCCTGTCCCATAGTTTAGCCCTCCCCATCCCAGGTAGTCAGGGTGTACTCTTCGAACCCAAATTAGACAACCCCACCCACATCACTTACAGTACTTGTGTTATGCTTGTGGGAGGGAAGGGGATTAATGCATCCAGCTCAAATCCAGTCACCCAGGATTGGCTATCACCACTGCCACCAGTCACTATCAGTTCAGGAGAGGCAGGGCACAGAGCTATTAAATACCAGACCCCAGTTTGAATCCCTTCTGGTATCCATTGTAAAGGAGAGCTGATGCCAAAATATGCTTTTGTGGAAGATCTGAAATCTGACACTTCTGGCAAAAAAACAAAGTCTGTCCAAAAGAATTTGGTTCCCCTTCAGCATTTTAGCATTTTGATAAATTGTTTAAAAAAACTCTGCCCTTTCATGGGTGGTCAAGACTAGTCCCATGACAACCCCATCCTCCACACCAATAACTTTCTGCACTTCCCTTCCCTCCACTGGTTACACCAGACATTGTTTTTCATGAAAATAACAAAATGCTAGCTCCTGGCACTGTGTTGGGTACCATCCATGTCTTCCTGCCCCCCCTTTCCTTTTGGAGGCAGTATAGCATAGTGGTTTAAGGCTCTGAGTTGCAAACCTGGAGACCTGGGTTTGAATCCCACAGCCCCCACTTGCATACTGTGTGACCCTGAGCAAGTCACTTAACTTCCTTGTGCTCCCAGGTCGCACCTGGAAACAAGCTTCTGCTTAGTTTGCCTTTCCTGGTTAATCAATTTCCCCTTCCCTTCCCTTAGGAGGCCCCTCCCTCACCCAAACCCCTAGTGCCCCAAACATTAGGTTTAAAGAGGTCACTCCCAAACATCATTCCTCGATTGGGGCAGTAGTGTACAGAAATCCAGTTAACTCAGTGGCACTCTCTCCCACACAGGTCACCAACTCCATAAATCTACAGTCTCTGAATGGAGCAAGCGAGCACATAAATTATGAAGGAGGGGTGGAGCAACTGCATCATTAATGATATACCCAATCAGCAGACTGTGTGTAAGGGGGAATCCACTGAGCTAGACAAATTTCTGTACTCTACTGCTCCCTCCAAATCAAGTGGCATCCCTTCATCCACCTTATCCCATGCCAAAGCTCTGACTGGTGCCCAGTGACACCACCCTCCTTCATGCTCTCCTAAGCCAGGCACTGCTTGGTGTCTTGTGGTTCACCTTCCCGCTCTTCTTCTATTGCTTAGCACAGCCTGATGCTCACTAGCAACTCTAACTCCATTCCACACCAAGAACTGCTTGCTGCCAGTGGAACTCCTTCTGTTGTGTTTGACATGATGTACATCACACATTTGCTGGTGTCCAGTGGCACCCCATACCCTCCTCATGCCATGGGACCCTGCTTTCCTGTGGCACCAAATCCCTGCTTTCCCTGGCATCCAGCGGCACCCACCATCCCTCACCTACACTATGTTGAACTCTTTATGGTTTCCAATGACACCTCCTCTTGCACCTTGCCCCTTCGTAAGCTTTTCTTGGTATCCAGTTGCACCCCATCCCTCAGCCTTCCCCATGTCAAGCTTCCCTTAATTGTTAGTGGTGCTCCACTACTCCATTTAACCCACCCCACTTAATGGTGACTGAGATGACCCTCCTTGGTTGGAAACCACGTGAGTAATGCTGAAGAGCATGAACCTGAGGAGGAGTAAACAGAAGACAATTTTTTGAAATAAACGAACTGACTCTTTCCTTTCACCATTAAGAGAGATAACCAGTTGGGAAGTAAACCAAGCAAGCTTTTTTTTGTAAACTGTCAAGTAGCCTGACTTTCTGAAAATTCAGCCAATCAGGTCTTACTAGGAGCAAATATGTCACCATTCATTTACAGTATTTGTACCATTACTGAGATGGACAATGGGCTCTGTGCTCCCATCCCTCCATAGATATGTACATGTATATTGCTGTGCAAGTGTGGGGTCCAGAGGGCCCTGCGATTGCATTTCTGCCAAAACAGCAACCAAATTGTCAGCATAGGTTTATTTTTACCCCACATCATGAACTCCGTATTGAGAATTTTCAAATCCCCACCAAAATGTCATTCTGCAGCATGAATACGTCATTCCGTGTCACAGGTGCGAAAACACATTTTGGCCAGGATTTAAAAAATGTTCATGAGGTGGTATGAAAAATGGCTATGCTGAAAATGTGGGGTCAAAATATTTAAAATGATCCAGTTATGAGCAAGCATAGTAAAGTTCAATGTATGTGCATATCTTTGCCATTTGTACATATTTGACCCCAATTTTTTTTTTTACTATCACTTTATTCCTCCTACTTGATCATCTATCCCATTTGTCCTCACATCTTGGGAGGGATGCCAGCCAATTTCCATCTCTACCATGCTTCAGCTGCCCCCTGAAACCCCTGTGGCTTACCCCCCACAGTGGGGGTGGCGGGGGGCCCCAACTCCCCACCTGGTTTGGATCCAGTCCGGGAGAAGCAGAGCCAGTGAACATGTGGGCGATCATCAAGCTGAGATCAGGGTGCCATTTTTTCCATTTTCTTGCCCCTGGAACTTGGGATGTGCAATGACGCCAGGCAGAGGGGAGTGCTCATGCATCCACGTGCACTCCCTTCAGGCATCTGCCCCAGCTCTTCCCCAAGAATTGTTGTGATGTGTCCTGTCCCCCAGCCTCTGCCAGGGGGTGAATGGACACCAACAGTTGCTGACCCTGCTCCCCAGAGAAGGAGAGCAGTCCTACGGATGCTCTACCCCTCTCCACCTCTGCCGACCCCCGGCAGTCCATACTCACTCCTGAACATGGGTCACCAGTGTAGTGCAAGGTAAGACATCCAGTAACTCAGCTCTCAGTGCCACTGGGCTGGGCCATAATTTTTAAAATAGCCTTCTGATGACTCCACCTCATGAACAAGTGTGGTAAAAATGTTCAAATCCCTCCCAAAAAGCGGTTTGGCCAGGAAACTGAGAAATCACCTTTTGGGCTTGATTTGTGTATTTCCACCAGCACTGGTCATGAGGTGGGGTCCCCAAAAGGCCATGCTGAAAACTTGGGGTCAAAATATGTGAAAATGACAAAGTTATACATCAAAGTTCAAAACCCTATTGAAACACATTGTCCCACACTTATCTTAGTTTCTCACATTGTAGTCAACAGTTCTAGCAGCAAGATAGGTCTTTGATTGGAGAGTGGATCTTCACCCTATGACCTGTTCAAATGAGTGAGAGTGTGTTGGGGTATACTGGGGGTGGGTGCTATGTGGGAGGTGGGGGCCTCAGATTGAAGAGGGACCGTTTTCTTTATTAGTGGGACAGAAATCAGAGGGTGGGAGTTGCCACTAGACACCAGGGCAACATTGCATAGGGAAAGAGATATGAAGGGGGTGCCAGTAGACACCAGGGAAAGTGTGGCCCTCTGTTCTCACTGCAGATCACAGCCTGAGTTCCAGCTGCCATTACAGAAGTTAAGAAAGTTCCATTGTTCTCATACAGAACAAGCAGGTGAACAGCTTCTCTGTAAGCTGGCACCCTAGATTTTGGGTGCCCAGATAATGTATTTCTGCCAACTTTAAAAAACAAACAAACACCAGAATCCTGCTAAACAGGTCCCATTTGGCAAGGTTCAGGTGTTTCTTTATTAAAAAATACATCATTTGTATGTATTTTTTCTGTTTGCAAGCTTAAGCAGTCAAAAGACAATGGCACTCATCTCGACTGGTTTTCCCCCCCATGACAAGTAAATTATACAAATAACCACTTGCCATATGTTTTTTATCTTTTGTGATAGTTATTTTACCATTCATGGTAGTTTTTTACCAGTCACACTGAAACGTTAACTAAAAAATCATTATTACTTTAAAATGATATAAATATTTTCACCAAACCTTACAAAGGCACACCCTTGGCATGGGCCACTTAAACCCTTAAAATGTAATGAAAAAATACCACATGGTCTAGGCTGTAGGTGAGAGCAGAAAATACCCAATGTTAAGTATAGGGAAACCAAATGTGTTTTTTTCCTGATTCTTTTGGCACTCTGTATCTTGAAAACTGTGCAAAATGCCATTACAAAACTTTCCAAGTCTTGAGACACGGGCAGGCTGACTGTGCATGCCAAATGTTGGGCTATTTCGTTAAATGACAGACCAATGTTATTAAGGTGCAACATTTATGGTTTAACATTAAACAGCCTACTGAACCCTAACCATAACTACCATGCCCCAATAATATGTAGAATAAATAATGGGTAAGGATGGTATACAAGGATGAATACCCATTGAGGTGGCTATCAGGCTATGAGCCTGAAGGGTGAGTGGCTTTATAGCCCTAATTAGCCACCAAGATGGGTACTGTATACTTCTAAGTATACCACCCTTACCCATTCTTTGTTTAAGGTAATACCGTAGGATAGCCACTTTTTGTTTAAAAATCACAACTGAGATCACATCTGGGTTTTTCAGTTTGTTTTCTGTCCTTAAGGTTTTCCATAGTGTAGTGTGTTTATATTCGGTATCCAGAGTTGTGGCCCGTTAGTTTTTCTGTAGTGTGGTGAACCCCTATGGGAGAGGCCATGGTTGTGCATTTGTGTCCTTTATTTGGTGGTATCAGACATGCAGTCAGGTGTATGGCTGGTTGATGGGCATGCAATCAGGATCTGGGCATGTGGACAGGTATGCTGTGGGGAGTCGGCTGCAAGTTCGGGAGCTGAGCATACAGTCAGGAGCAGCAACACAGGCTTCTTTATGGGGAATGTCAGCATGCAGGATAATGGCAGCAGCACTGTGGACATGCTTCTAGGGATCTGACTGTTTGGCAGGAGTGTGGGTAATGTTAAACTTTACTGCAAGGTTTTGTTAGTTTTATGTTAGGTTCCAGTAGGATTTTTTTTTGGGGGGGGGTCTGAGTGTGTACTTCATTTGTTAGGTATGCTAACTGGTGGGATAATTGCCTAATGGGATTATTCATTAGTTGTATTTACCATGGTCCTATAGAGTTTTGTGTAATCTAGGTACAGAATATTCTTTTAATTAGTGTAGACATATGCTTTTAGTTTGTGTAGGTATATACTTTTAATTGTTTTACTACTGTAGGTTTATACTTTGAATTGATAATTTACTGATAGATACACAGGGAAATAAATGATGATCCTTTGTATGAGGAAACTTCTTCATTTATTTATTTATTATACACAATATACAGTTACAGTCAAGCGGAATAGAGTTCACGATTAAAACAGGAGTAAGTACAATAAGGGCAAGCAGCAAAATGTAGGCAGTTCAGCCACATCTAGAGTGGCTTAGGAGACAAATGTAAGAGGGGGAAATCAGGAACAGGAGGGAGGGAAGGCACTTCAGCTGGTACCTGAGGGAAATAAGAGGAAGTGAAATGGGAGGATGGGAGTAGGTTCCAGAGTGGAGGGAGACAATAGGGAATGGGTGATTTTCCAGCAGAGGAGCAGGGATGAGGAATGGTGAAAGTGTGAGGATCCTGGAGTGGAGGGAGTAGGAGGCAAAGGTAATGGAGGAGAGAAGTGACAAGAGGTACTGTAAAGGGAAGAGACTCAAACCAGAATTTGGATATGAATGAGGCACAGTGATTCTGGTGACATTAAGGTAGATGAAAAATGGATAACGAGGAGCAGAGTGAACAATGGTGGGTATGAGAGAGGGAGTTGATAGCAAAATAACAGGAGGCATTGCAGTGGGTGTCTAGTCTGTTCAAGGAGGTGGATGGAACAGTGCCATAGAGCATGTCTGTATAGTGAAAATTAGGAGCACTGTATTGATGATAAGTTCATGGTGTACCTTTAGATACAGATAGTCATTATTGCAGTACAATGCACCAAGTTTAGGGCAGAGCTTGGTGTGAATAGTTTTAATGTGGGCAGAGAAGTCAAGTTTGCTATCTAGCCACACATTGAGGTACTTGAACAAATGAACCACGTCAAGAAGGGTGCCATCCAAAATGGAGAAGATAGGCAGAGATGGGAGTCTTGCCAATTTTTGGCTCATGCTAATGACATTGTACACTTTTTTGTGTGTTGTCCCAGAGTTGGTTAGATTGAAACCAGCACAGGATATTGTGAAAATCTTGCTAGAGCACACCTTGCATGTCTGCAGTGGCCGGACCAGAAGTGTAAATGACTGTGTTATCTACATACATGTGGATATGTGAGTTTGCACAAGCTTGTGGGAGGTCATTAAGAAACATAGAGAACAGGTTAGGCCCCAGGATGGAGCCCTGTGAGACCCAGCCAGGATAGGAAGTAGAGGTGACAGAGCACTACTAACCTGTACTGACAGCAGACAGCCAGGGAGGTAAGAATGGAACCAGCCTACAGCAGGAGCCCTAGAACAGCAGCACTCAGCTTATCCAGCAGGAGAGAGTGGGACACTGAGTCAATGGCCTTGGCCAAATTAGTGACAATGGCAGCTGTGATATGTCTCTGATCCATCCCTGAGAAGATTGAATCAGTATCATGCAGCAGGTACTGTAGGAGGCAGTGGAATGATGCTTCCAGAAGCCAGACTGGAACAAGCTCCCTCTCTTGTGGAGTGGAACCAAATCTACTAGTCTCCAATCACCTGGTACATCCCCCATCTGCAGTGATCAATTAAACAGATATGCCAAGGGATTGGCCGTTTCCTCAGCCATCTCCCTTAGCACTCTTGGGTGCAGCCCATCTAGCACTGGTGCCTTATCTGCCTTCAGATGTGCTAGTGCCTTCTTGACCCCACCAGTGGTAATTATCAGTGATTCTATTAGCAGAATCCTCTTATTGGCTGCTTTGAGGCCACTTTCAGGCATCAGTCTGGTATTCTCCTTGGCAGATACTGAGCAGAAGAAGTTGTTCAGTACGGTAGCCTTCTGTCCATCATCCTCAATGATCCTGTCATCTTCTACTAGCCTAACAATCCCTTCCCTTTTCTTTCTTTTTTCCTGAACATAACGGAAGTAATGTTTGTCCCCAGTTTTGACCCCCATAGCAATCTGAAGCTCAACTGCCACCTTGCTTGTTTTATCACCATCTTTGCTTCTTTATTTTTCTGAATGTAATCATCCCAGCCATTATCCCTCTGATTCCTTTTATATTTGTGGAAAGCTTCTTGCTTCTGATTGCTTCTTTGACCTGGACTGTGAACCATATGAGCCTTTTGTGCTTGTTTTTTTCTTCACTTACCGAATGCAAAGTTTCATAGCTTCCAAGATGGATTGATTAATCAGCTCATAGATGACTTCTGCTTCAGACTTTCCCTGAACACCAATCAGTTTGTCCCTGATTAATTGTTTCATCCTTTCAAAGTTAGCTTCTTTAAAGTTCAAGACCTCTGTCTGAGATTAAGATTTTACACCCCCGTGGGATAATTCAAACCAAATGGAGTTGTGGTTGCTACTGGCTAGTGGTTCCCCAACCATAAGAGCCCCAACCTCCTCAGAGTTTGTGAGGACCACATCCAGGATGGTTTCCTGCTTGGTCAGAGTGTTAACCAGTTGGGTCAGCAGGCAGTCTTGTAAGGTTTCCAGCACAGTTTGGCTTCTCAAGGTACTAGCCACTGTACGTCAGGCATGTTTAGACTGTCAGTCTCCACTGCTTTCCCCTTCTGTGTCACACCTCTGATTTCTTCTACTAGTTCCCTGTCCCTCTTCTCTGTCTGCCCCTGTGACCTGTATATCCCCCTATTATAGACCTTCTTACCTGTTGCAGAGCTGAGTTGCACTCACAGGAATTCAACATCTTCCTTTTTGTTAGAGTCACATGAAGTGGCTTCAATCCCTTCCTGAACATAGAGTGCCACCCCTCCCCCAAGCTTCCTTCCTATATATCCTATAGAGTGAGCAGCCTGGGACCAATAGGTCCCAATCATTGTTCTCTGTGGCCCTCGCCTCTATGATGGCCACTAGGTCCAATTTGGTTGTTGACATCAGTGTCTGAAGAGCACTTATTCTGTTTCCCAGGTTTCTGGTGTTTAAACACATTCCCCTTCATGAACCAGTAGGACTATCTCCTTTCCCTCCCTTGGGTTTCTTTTACTAATTAACAATTCTCCAACCTCCTTTTCTGCCCTTGCGACTCTTCTTGCAATCCCTATGCTTGTTTCCTGCTTGTGGGGGAGAGGGAGTGGTGCCTAATTTCCCATCTTTTATGTTGTTACTGATAGGTTCCTGAGCCTTGAACTCCCCCTCACCTAGTTTAAACATCCAGTACAGACATCCAACTTCTGTCCAAGTGCTCTCACCCCTTCCTTGGTCAGGTGTAGTCCATCATATTTGAAAAACTTCCTCTCCCAGAAGTCACCCCGGGTACCTACGAAGTGATACCCTTTTTCTTGACACCAGCTTTGCAACCATACATTAAATTATTCTATCTCCTTGCTTCTGACCTTGTCAGTACTCCCACCTTTGCCCCATACCAGGAGAACCTTGGAGAAGGCCCTCTTCCTTCTGGTTTCTAGTGAGTACATGTTCAGTACCTTGATGTGCACCTCATAGGACCTGCCATGTTGGCCGTGAATCATTTTCATCATCCTCCATTGTATCATGTATAGTCTGTCCCTATCTTTCCTGAGGTTAGGACTCCAGAACTGAATGCAGTACTCTAGGTGTGGCCTCACTAAGGATGTATATAAGAGAAATATTATCTCTTCCCTTCTGCTATCAATACCCCTTCTGATACGACTCAGCATTCTACTTGCTTTGCTTATGCCTTGTTGCACTGACTCAGTAGTTTGAGGAAGTCAGCTCAAACTAATGATGATAGCAGTTCGGCCATAGTGCTATGTCTCACCCCACCGATGCAGTACTCTGTCCTGGTATTCTTGTTCTCAAGGTGCATTACCTTGTATTTCATGGTGTTGAATTTTAAATGCCAAACCTTAGACCACCCATCTAGCGTTTGTAAATCCCTATGTATTTATCTGAGTCCCTCATCCTTGTCCACCCTCCCACAGAGCTTAGTATCATCTGTGAAGAGACACAACCTGCCCCAGAACCCACACCAATGTCACTGGTGAACATGTTGAAGAAGACTGGACCTAGGACAGATCCCTGTGGTACCCTTCTCATGACCTCCTTCTATTCTGATTTGACCCTGTTGACTACCACCCTCTGCTGCCTCTCCATTTGTCAATTGCCTACCCAGTTTACTATGACCTTAGCTGCACTCAGATCTTTCATCATCTTCAGCAAGCATCAGGAATTTCCAAAATTAGAATATGTTAGACAACATGCTGTAAATGCAGTACACGGCTAATAGCAAACCAAAGGAAACTTGGGAACAGAACCAGGGGTCCCATTTTCCAAAGGTTAGAGTGGCACACTAACCTGGAATAGCACCAGCTGTTGGGGGCATGCCCATATTGAAAGGACACAGATGCACGACGCACCTCCGACAGCGCCGTCCTGCATGATATTGTGCTGCATTTATACAAATGAGGGTTCCCTCATGCATATGCAATGCAGCACTATTTTGAAAGATTTCAGATGTGCTAAACATCAGCCAGCAGCAGCGTCCTTTAATGCTTCTGAAACCCAGCCCTTAACAGTGCGCTGACAATATATATCACATGCTCCCTGGTTGACTGGTCAACCAGTGAGGAAGTACTTTGTACAGTACATGCTCGTGGACAGTTCAGTCGGCAGCTGGCCATGGTGGTGTCAGGAGGGCTGTGGCAGTCGCTGGCATGGATCGGTTTGGGGGGGGGTGTGGTGCTGGGTCACTACATGCTGGGATGAAGGAGGTGGGGGGGCCCCCCAGACTACCAGGGGATTTATTTTTTTGGGTCAGGATAGCGATCAGGGACCATGGGAGAGGGAGGATCCACTGGACCACTAGGGATTCTGTGAAATACCAGGGAAGGGATCAGGTCTCGCAAGGGACCACTTGACCCCCTGGCCTTAAACATATATTACTGGGAAAGGGATCAGGGCTGGGAGGGGCAATTAGCCCACCAGCATGTTTGACAGCATTATTGGGGAAGGGATTGGGGCTAAGGTGGGACCTCTAGACCACCAGGGTGTTTGACAGCATTACCGGGAAACAGATCAGGTCTGGGGAGGGGCAATAGACCACCAGGGATGTTCAGGATATTTATGTGAATGGGGATCAGGGCTTTGGGGGGATAACCTGGTGAACTGGACCAGGTGTTAGAATGCAAATGAGCCCATAATGGGCATGCATATGGCCCTTAGTGCCGTGCATGCCCAATGGACTTATTTGCATGTTTGGGCTGAATATCACCCATGGGGGCCATAGCACTCAAACAGCCTACTCAGCACTCCAAAACCTGTATATTCAGAAAGAATTCCTGGTCCAAGACGCAATGCTTAATGCCAATTGAATTTATTTAAGTCAAACGGACCACAGGTATCCACATACAACAGAAACAAAAGCTCAAAACGCTCCCCAGCGCTTCGACTCACTAATGAGTCTTCATCAGGGGGTAATGATTAATGGTCTAAACATAGCCTTTATATTTTCTGCAACAAATTGAAGATTTGATACTTAGGTTCGAAATGAGAGGCTATGATAGGGAACTTTTGATGCAAACAAAAGATAAAGTTATTCAAATGGATAGGGAGGCTTTACTTATAAGTACAAATAAATCACATACACGGTTAGGCGATCAAACACCTTGTACTTTTATAACAGATTTCAACCATGAGGCAGGCAAGGTTTTGGAGTGCTGAGTAGGCTGTTTGGATTTTGTTAGGGCTGGCTACCCTGTTTACACTCAGCACCGCCCCACTCAGCTTTGATCGCAGCACAAACGTTTTGACCTGTTCTTGGCCATAGCACTCACCAGTGTGTGCCACACTTTACCCCTATGGGAGGTCTTCAGTCCTGCTCTCTCGTAGTACTGCGTCAAACATGACGACTTCTTGCTGTGAGTCATGCTACCAGAGTCTGATATTCAAACAGATAGCGTGGTCAGTTTGGATCACACTCTCTGTTTGAATATGGTAATAGAGCCGGTTGGCCCTATTTTTGCACGCGGCACACTTGTTTGCCTGTGTAGCTGGCTGGCTCTAAAAATGGGGCTTCCATATCTCAATATAATAAGAGATCCCTTACTCAGACATACAGTAAAACAACTTACATTTGAAACCTACTGTACAAGAGTAGCCTGTCTAATAACAGAAGAAATATTAATCTTTTTTGCACTCCAAATTATGTAGCTTGGGTACCCCTAAAGGCCTAAACCTGTCGCACAAATCTACCTTTTGTGTTCTTAAATAAGAAAATATGTTGCTAGGCACAATTCCTGTCACTATCTATTCCACTCCTGAGGAAAACATTAATTTGTTTTTTAACATCTGGTAATAGCCAGTATCTTGAAAAACTAGCTACTGTAAATGTCTGGTAATGGCAAGATAAATTAGATGGATATTGATATTTGTCATGTAACTCATGGTTGTATAAAGACATAGGCGGTGGGATATTCAGAAAGGTTGCACCATGCGCAACCCACTGATGCACCCCAGCACAATATTCTAAAGGGGAAAGTGCGTGGCACAAATCACGATGCTCCGGGGTGCATCAGTAATGTATGCGGCACAAGTAAGGGGGGGGCGTGCCCATGCATACTCCGCACATCCCCATATTCAGCCCAGGATGTGCTGAGCAGATGCAGGCACAGCCCCTACCTGTACCACACACAGTTGAGCTGAAAAAAATGGGAGCAACGGCTGGCCACCCACAGGTGATCTGCCATATTGTAGGGCACAACACGGCAGCTGCCAGCTGTGGGTGGCCACCCGAGCTCCGATGGCACCGTCCGTCATGGTAGCACTCCCCCAATGCCCAATCACAGGCAGAAGTATAATAATAAAATGTCATATAACCCTGGTGATCCAGTGGATCGCTTCCAGCCCCAATCGCAGGCATAAGTAGAATATTAAACATCCTATATCCCTGGTGGTCCAGTTGACTGCTTCCAGCCCGATCGTGGGCATAAGTAGAATATTAAACATCCTATATCCCTGGTGGTCTAGTGGACCACTTCCAGCCCGATCATGGGCATAAGTAGAATATTTGAATGTCCAAACCATCCCTGGTGGTCCAGTGGTACCCCCTCCTTCCGCCCGTTGAGCCCCACCACCCTGCTCCCCGGTCAGCGGCTGGCAGCTCCCCACTAGCAAGCCACCCCGCTGCCCACCGACTGACTGCATACAGTATGTCTGTATGCCCACTGGTCCACAGCATGGGCCAATGGACGTGCAGATCATACCGTACTACACAGTTCGGACATGTGAATGAATCCATTCACATATCTGGACTGTGTAGTACGGTACACTCTGTATGCCCATTGGCCCATGCTATGGACCAATGGGCGACAGATGTTCTGGTATGCAATCAGTCAGCAGGCAGCCGGGTGGCTTGCAGGTAGGGAGCTGCCACCCGCCGCTGACTGGGAGGGAGCGGGGTGGTGGGGCTCAGTGGATGGGTGGGGAGGAGGTACCACTGGACCACCAGGGATGGTTTGGATATTTAAATATTATACTTATGCCTGCAATTGGGCTGGAAGCGGTCCACTGTACCACCAGGGAAATAGGACGTTTTAGTTTTCTACTTATGCCTGTGATCAGGCTGGAGGCATTCCACTGGACCACTAGGGATATAGGACATCTTATTTTTCTATATATACCCACAGTTGGTCTGGAAATGGTCCACTGCACCACTAGGTACATTGAACAGTTAGATTTTATACTTATGCCCACGATCGGGCATCGGAGCGCGTTGCCATTGGGGGCAGAGGGCGTCTGTCCCCGATGGCTGCTGCCTGGCAGGACACCAGGTGCAAGTCACTGGGGATTGGTGCACCTGCATGCAAATGGGGCCATAATGACATGCTAATGGTTCCATTTGTGCCTTGCATGCATTATGGCCCATTTGCGTGTCCACCACTGAATATCATGGTTGATGCTCCTAGCGCAACGGCACTTGCAGTTTCGCATCCCCTGCTCCTCTCTGGCCAATTGCTCAGGCGCAGTGCCACTGCATCATGCACAATGCGGATGGCCATAGTGCCATTGCTCCATTGAATATTGCCCAGTCCATGCCCTGGCACATCCCAGTTGCACTTCACCTGGCTTGCGCCCCTGCCAGGTGCAGTTCTGAATATCCTACCTAAGGTGTTTTTTGTGGTACCCCCAAACTACCTCAGTATTATAAGATAACTTTAATATATGAATCATCACCTTTGAAATAGGATAACCTACATCTACATATAATTTACCAATGTAGATGTAACTGCTGTAGTTAACTTAGTGGACCTACTTTTTCACTTCTATAAACCTGTTCTTACTGAAGGAATTTGTATACATTCACACAATCTTTCTGAGCATTTGTTTTTTTTAATCTTCTCTATATTTACCTTCTATTTTATGTCTATTTTAATGTATCTGCCAAACATCTCTTTTATATTATGTATTTTTACTTGTAATTACTAAATCAGTAGTCAATACACTTGATTACTACTGTAGAACTAGAAAATGTTCCAATGCTCCAATTTTTCACATAAGGTCATCATTCTTCTCCTGCTCCTGTCGCGTAATTTTAAGTGTAAACCTGGTTCCCCCTCTGCATCGCCAGGACTCTCCCTGCCTAAGACATTTTCCTTTTTTTTAATTCTAGTTTTTTTTTATTTTCACTTTTCAACATGCAAGGAGTAAAACCAATGACATTTACTGAGTAGCACAATATCAATCATATTCCATTCAGATTACAGAGTATATGCAATGCAGTACTTTGTTCTGACTGGGGCATAGCCCTTGGAGATATATATATATATATATATATATATATATATATATATATATATATATATATATATATATATATATATATATATATATATATATATATATATTTATACAATAGAGGTTGAAAAATAACAGTCTGAATAAATGTAGTTATTTTGCCTAGTATTGAATATCACTGTGCTGGCATAGAGAGTGTGGAATATCACACACAAATATTCCACAATGTCTACGTCACCTAAATATATTCCACACTGACTACGTCAGAAAACCCAACTGCAGATTAAACAGAATGGAAGTTCTTTCCTTACTAAGAAATGATTAAATAAATAGAAAACATCTGAACACATGAACCCACAAATAAGTCGTGCTACCTGTAGTTTTGCAAATGCTGCATTCCGTGTTGAAAAACTGATCTCTCAGAGATAGTGCTGACACTTGAAAAACACAGCAGGAGTTGTCAAACAATCTGTAAAAGAAACAAAAAAGCAAAATTAAAAAATGGCCACAACTGAAATAATGAACAAAGCTGATAAAAAAAATGAACAACAGACAAGAACAACAACACTGGGTAAATAAACTATCATTAAAAAGACCGCGCAGTGAAGTGAATGTGTATAATGAAATCAAACTCAGCTTTAGTCAATTTGAAGCTGATCTAGAGCCACTTGAAGATCCAAACCTAAAGAAAGAAACAATTACAACAAAAATAAGAGCAGAATATGAATCCGAAGCACAGAAAAAAGAAGAAATAAACACAGACATTATAAACTCATTTATCAGAAGCAGAAAAAATGAAAACACAAGAAAAAGACAGAAAATGATGTGAATCATTTTCAAAAGTATTTACTAGAAAAACACAACATAACCGAATTATTCCACTACATGCCAGAACAAAAACTAGATACTGTATGTTACTTTGCCAATACTTCATGTCTATGCAGCGAGCAGATGGAAAGGAATATGAACCTTTAACCCTCAGATCCAAACTGCAAAGCATAGAATGTTATCTAAAAGAAATGGAGTACCCATATAACCTGTCAACATCAAACTATTTCAGTAAAACAAGACAAGCTGTTCTTTCAAAAAAATAATTGTTAAAAGAACAAGGCAAAGGTAATCGGCCACAAGCAGCTGACGACCTCACAGATACAATCATTGCACAACTATTTGACTAAGACATTCTCAGCCCTAAAAATCTACAGTCACTCCTCAACACAATGTGGCTTGTAGTTACAATGCATTCGGATTAAGGGGGACAACTGAAACCCGTAATCTCCAGTGGGGAGATGTTAAAATAGGAAAGGATGAACATGATACCCTGTACCTTGAGTATATATGTAAAAGACAAACCAAAACTTGAACGGGAACTAATCCAAAAGATGTGAGACAACTAAAACCAAGAGTTTACCAAACAAACAATCAGAAAAAATGCTCAGTGAATAATTATTTGATCTGTAAAGCAAAAGACCTATGAAATGCAACCAGGAAGATACATCATTTTTCTTAGCCATCAATCACATCACAAAATCAGACTATCCAACTTACTGGTATAAAAAACAGCCACTTGGTGTTAATTACATCAGCAAAATTGTTAAAACCATGATCACCAGTGCTGGAATCCACACTGAAAATGACTAACAAACCATTCTATAGGTAAGCATTTAGTACAAAAGTTAACCAACTCCAATGTTCCTGCAAATGAAATAATTCAAACTTCAGGACTTAAAAAAATCCAATCTATCAATACATATTCAAAGCTAAGTGACAAAAAGCACAAAAATATCTCTAACATACTCAGTAATACGACAGAACCTGTACCATCTACATCTTTTGAACAATACAAACAAAACCCAGTAACAAGTATAATTTTCTCGACCACCACAGAAGAACAGAAGCCCAGTGCTGACATAAATGAAAATACACAGACAAGCAGCACCTTTTCTTCACATAACTACAGCTGTACAATAAAGTTGCAAGAAAACACCCCATTTTCATTCCCAACCAGTATACCAGCATGCTTCAACTACCTCACCATGCATGTGGAAAAGATCACCTTCAATATCATACAGGGTATTGAACTGATATTTAGGTACCATATAACTGTTACCACTAAATGTAGTAAAACATATTAACATATGCTTTTTCCCTCTTTATCACAGGACCACAACACGAACATAGAAGGGAACACAAAGCACCTATAATCCCATCAGATAGTGACTCGGACTAAAAAGGCACCACCACCACTGAAGAATGAACCAGCTGCAAGAAAACAAACAACTAGAAACAAAAAAACTACATTGAGCAATGCTTAGTTTGATTTCATTTTTGTTCACTGTGAGAACAGTTGGAATAACTGAATAAAATAAAAAAGTTATGTAGAAAAGTATTCAAAACACAAGCTATCCAACGAATAAATAATAAGCAATGTAAAGTTATGCTGCTGAACTAAGCAGAACACATATATAAATGTTATTCTACATATTCTTTTAGTAAAATACTCTGAAGTTTATGTTCAACACACAAATAAATACTGTGTTACGTGTCACAACAGACTTCTGAATCAACAGCACACGTATAGCACTACAGTAATAACAGCACACACAATATCCACAGCATGAACTCTGTGGTACATTACCAACCTATGACTGCCACTACAGAAGTAAAATATATCATAGTCGAGTAACATACAGCAGTAAGGACTGCAAAACTATAACTGATACAAATCACACATAAACCTCCATGAAACGCTGAAACTCTGCAGCAAATGACAACTCCACCCCCAAACCACAACAACCAATAGAACAAAACATACCAGGCACCAAAACGAGCACAAACCAATCAAACCTCTCAACAAACACCATTCAGAAAAGTAATTCAATGACTAAATCAACACCACAGCAACCAAGCAGAACTCACAAACCTCCCCCACATACTTCTTCATTCATAAAAACCAAACAATGTCGGTAGGACACAGCAACACTAAATAACACCACACTCTACACATAAAAAACATTACCACACATGGGCGACTTGTGGAATATGGACAACATTAGCACTCGTGCACAGTGCACTGTGATAATATTGTCCATATTCCACAGTAGTCCATCATGTATCCTATATATATATATATATATATATATATATATATATATATATATATATATATGTGTGTGTGTGTATACAGGTATTTACATATTTATTTGCCTGGTTTACAAGGCCTTTAGGAATCACAATCTGTGGGACTGCATAGACCTCAACAAGAAAACAGTTATTAGGGATACCAGGACTCATAGCTATCAACTAAGAGATGACCTTTACAAAAGCTCAAGATGGGGATCCTAGGTAAACCACAGGGTGGTTGGTATTTGGAATAGTTTACCAGAGGCAGTCATAGCTTGTGAAACTATAGAGTTGTTTAATTCTGCACTGGATAAATACTTGACAAACAAATGTAAGCAGTAATCCATTGCAAAATGGTGAGTCAATAATAGCTAACGCTTTTGACTCGTAGGGTTTGTGTGATTCCTATGATATATATCTATCTCTCTCTACACACACACACACATATATGTGTATATATATATATATATATACATACATATATATATATATATATACACACATATACATATAATACACTGATTTTAAAAACTACATTGTAGAGGTTAAGTCTAGCTAAGGTTCAGTCCAGAAACATTGAACTTTGTCGAGCACTTGCTATGGGTCACTCATTCTACTGAGTACCCTTGCCTACTGGAGTGTTAGGAGTTAGTATTCTGTTGAGTGCGGGGGAGGGGAGGGGATGGAAGGATGGTGAATCATGCCAACCACATGCTTGATGTACACCCAATTGTACTCGATTAAGAAGGGGGATAAAACATTTTATAGGTATATCAGGGAGTGTAGAAAGACAAAGGGAGGGACAGTGAGGCTGAATAGAATGGATGGTGGGTGGGCAGAGAGTGACAGTGAAAAAGCAGGGATACTGAATGAATACTTCTGTTCAGTATTCACAAAAGAGGAAGTGGAGGAAGTGCCTAATTCAATTAACAGAAACACTCTAGAGAGTGGGATCAATCCCAGTCCTTTCAAGGAAAAAAGGGTTCTGAAAGAACTCCTAAAACTGAAGGTGGACAAAGCAATGGGGGCCTGATGGAATTCACCCCAGAATTCTAAAAGAATTAAGCAGAGAACTAGTGAAACCACTGACTATCCTTTATAACAAATCATGGGAGGATGGTGTGGTACCTGAGGACTGGAAGAAGGCTGATGTGATTCCCCTTCACAAAAGTGGAAGCAAGGCAGAGGCAGGAAACTACAGACCTGTCAGTTTGACCTCTGTGGTAGAGAAAGTGATGGAATCACTTCTGAAGGAAAGAACTGTTGAGTACCTAGAGGCCAGTGGGGCACAGGACCCAAAGCAGCATGGGTTCACAGCAGGAAGGTCATGTCAGATGAATCTAATTGATTTCTTTGACTGGGTGACCAAAGTAGTAGACCAGGGAGGGGCTGTGGATGTGGCCTACCTAGACTTTAGCAAGGCATTTGACATAGTCCCACACAAAAGATTAGTAGTCAAATTAACCAGCCTTGGAGTGGGTCCCAGGGTGGTAGCCTGGGTAAATCATTGGCTGAACAACAGGACACAGAAGGTAATTGTAAATGGAGTCCACTCTGAAGAAAGAGGGGTTACTAGTGGGGTACCGCAGGGTTCAGTACTAGGTCCAGTCATTTTTAATGTCTTTATAAGTGACATTGCAGAGGGACTGGAAGGAAAAATATGCCTCTTTGCAGATGACACAAAGATGTACAACAGTGTTGATACACAAGGAGGCATGGAAAGGATGAGAAGGGACTTGGCAAGGTTGGAGGAATGGTCAGAAGTATGGGAGCTTGGATTCAATGCAAAGAAGTGCAAAGTAATGCACCTGGGAAACAAAAATGCAGGGGAGGATTACACAATGGGGGGAGAGGTAGTAACAACAACAAAAATGGAAAGGGACCTGGGGATAATCATATCAGATGACCTTAAGGTTGGCAAGCAATGTGAGAAGACGGTAGGGAGGGCTGGGGGATACTTTGATGTATAGGTAGAGACACCACCAGCAGAAAACAGGAAGTTATTATCCCCCTGTACAGACAGCTGGTGAGACTCCTTCTGGAGTACTGTATCCAGTTCTGGAGACCCCATCTCCGCAAGGACATACACAGGATGGAAGCAGTTCAGAGAAGGGCAACTAAAATGGTGCAGGGTCTGCAAGAAAAGCCATATGAGGAGAGGCTAAAGGAGCTTAATATGTATACCCTTGAGGAAAGGAGGGAGAGGGGAGACATGATAGAAATGTTTAAGTATCTCAGTGGAATCAACAAAGTCCAAGAGGGTAGCATCTTTCAGAAAAAGAGAGGTGCAAGAACAAGGTGACACAATTTGAAGACAGAGGGGGGGGACGGCTCAGGGGCAATGTGAGGAAGTATTTTTTCACAGAGAGGGTGGTGGATGCATGGAACAGCCTTCCTGAGGAGGTTGTGGGGTCTAAAACTGTGGGAGAATTCAAGAATGCATGGGACAGACATAAGGCAATTTTTGTGGGGGGTAGAAAGAAATAGGCTGTTGGTTAAATAGGATCTGCAGCTTATCCTCTAGGAATGCGGAATTTCACTGGCAGAATAAGCATAGAATGACCATTCTGCGGGCAGAATTTCCACCAGAATTTCACTTTTTCACCTGTGAAATTACACCTACTGTGATTTGTGGAAAGTATTTTTCCACGTAAAATTATTCCGCAACAATTTCCTTTGAATATATTGAGATCTGCGGATCAATATTCTATGGAACAGTGATTTTCCTGCAGAAAATCATTCCACAACTATTGTATGCTGTGGAATTCCGCCATTCCATTTCCAATGGAATTCAGTAGAATTTCGGTGGAATTTTGAATATTTCATAGAATTTCATTCCACCAGAATTTGAAAATTCTGCACAGCAATACAAAGTACTAAGCTGGTATAGGTAAGCAAAAGTACAGCCACTAAAATACAGCTGCTCTTCCATTGTTCTCCATCACTAAGCCATACTATAAGGGCCAGGGCTACCTAACTAAGAAACTATAGTAACTGATGGAAAAGGAAATCATGCAAAAAGAGAAAAAGAAGATATCCTGTTGTTAAAAGTCCTCCCTACCCTTTCATTTACACACCATTTACCATTAGCATGAGATGAAAAGGTAGTTTGCAAAAAAGGTAGCATGTAGAATCCTTAAACAATACTGGAAGGCTGACAATTTCCATTTTTTTTTATTTTTGTAACTCTCTCCTACATTTGTGTGTATCTTAAAGGATAAAACCAGGTGAAATGCATCAACATTAACTACATTCTGCTAGTCATGTCCTTCTCTCAGCTGACCCCCATATAGTAAACATAACAATGACATTTAACATTTGCACGAAAGAGTGTGCATGATCAAAATAAGCAGGAAGGGACACACAGGTGCAGTTTAGCATCAGTGCTTGACTACAAGGTGAAAGGGGTACCCAGAATAAGTTTTTATCTAGAATTATATACAGGGTGCTGGAGGCAGCTGCTGCCCCAAAACTGACATACTTAAAACACTGTTGAGTGCATGGTCTGCGAGCAGTTGAGGCAGAAAGGAAGGGCATACTAGCTGAGACTAAGTGATCAAAGGGGAAAACATCAGATTCATAATTGTTATATTTGTAATTATTTTAGAAATATTTTAAATCTAGTTTAATACTACACTAGTTTTTTTTTCTTTTAATTATTATTTTCAGAAAAAGCAAATACCAAAAGTGGCAAAATGGCTACCCACTCTCAACACCACATCTGCATAGATACAAAGAGACTATTATATCAGTGGAAGAAGTAGTATAAAATAAATCTAAAAAATGTATACCTTGACAATCCACTATATAGATTAATCAGGCCATTCTATTGCATTTGGAAAGAAACTTTTCCATGCTGACAGCCTCTCCTTAACCTCCATAAAACTCAAGTTAACCATGTTAACATAAGGAAAACCTGACCAATCCATCTATATGTGACTTTAGTCTCATATGTATTGTGTAGTTCATTAACATAAAAATTACGCTTTGAAGAAACCAAGAATTACAATTTACTGACGAAATATATGCTATATTAAAGTAAGAAAAAAAATTGGAGTATCTAGAGTTTTTCTATTTTCTTAACTTTGAGAATTAAAACAAAATAGTTATTTTAAAGAGATACTGATCAAAAGAATAAGAAGAAAGGTCACAGTTCCACTGCATCCCCATTGCATTTACTATTGCATTGTCTCTGCTGCCTGAGCACAGAGACATTCCAATTTCCAAAATTGTGGAGGATTCCTCTTCATTACAGTTATCATAATGTGTTTTGAGAAATGCAGAAAATTGTTAAAGCTTAAAAAATACATGCATTTTCCCATTATATGTGATGTGAACGTTAGGCAGAGGGAGTAGTTAAAACTGCATCAGATTCCAAAACATCTTGCTTGTAGGACAAGAACGTTCACCTCATTTGTTATTTAGCATATGTATAGTCTGGGAAAACCGAAAACCAATATGATTCATAAGTTAAAGTACTTTTTAACTCTAGATAGCCACATAATAAGGTTGCGATCCAATCTGAATGAAAGAGGCATAATGATGGCAATTTGTCTGGGTCAGATTGATCCAGTTCCTCAGATTTTTTCTCTGTCAATTCTTCTGACAGCATGTTTTCTTTTGGGAACACAAAAAGCGTTGCTCAGGAAAGGCAAGTTGTCTGAGAGTAAGTCAAATACTTGAAAAAGTATAATATCTCTCATTGTATCAAAATCAGAATCCAACTTACTCAGGAGTCAAACAATCCTTACATTTCAATATTGGACCTGATTTTGAAGTGTCTCAACCTTTTTGCTTAGGTTGTAATTGTCCATAGTCATATCCTGTTCAGTCGCATCTGCTCCTTGAATGTTGACAGAGCACCAATATTTTCTGTGTTTGTTTTAACTTGATCTGCCATTTGCTTGAAATTTTCCCTGTTTGTTTTGGCTTCTTGTTGAAGGCAATCTACCTTCCAATTCAGGGCTTCTAAATGCTCATTGAATCTTTGGATCAAATCGATTATTTGATCCAATGATTTCCCCATAGAGTGCAATAAATAGCTCTTAGACGCCCTTGCAGGTTCATTAGAGGGATGCTGGAGTTTCAGAGCTGCGTTGTGCTGCTGTGATCATTCACTTTTTACACCAGATTAAGGCTACACAGCTATTGGCCAAGTCCTCAGATTTACCAATGGTCCTGTTGATATCAGTAAATGAATCAAGTGGAGTTGTGGCAGAGATTGAGAAGACTGGGGGGGGGGTTAACATATCAGATTTTTTGAGGGCTAGAGTGACTGGGGTTGATGTCGCTCAGACAGTGGAGTAATTTGGACTCATGGCCCACCCCTGACTGCCATGCCCAAGGCTGGTATCAAGCCGGAAAAGATTTCTGAACAGATGACTCTTTGGTGAAAAGTACCTGGCAGTCATTAATTCATAGTTTATAGCAACTTTTAATTAAATGGATGATTCAGTCTTGTATTTTAAGAGATTTTGTGAAACATCCAGAGGAGCTCTCACGAAAGTCATCTGCCTAGATTGCCCATCTTACTTAATCTAATACTATAGTAGCTTTGTTATTAATAGCTGCAATCAGTAAATACTGTCATCACCAACAGTGTCAGAGTCTCTGCCTTCACATTTACTTTCTTACTGTGCATACTGAAGTACTGAACAAATTTAAACCAGAGCAATTTTTTGTATATTATGTTCATCCTCATCTGGCATCAGTTGGGAACTACAGGTACACACATGGCGCCAGCCAGGTAGCAACACAGTAATGCTATAGTATATAACAAAATGCTGCAGTATGCTGCAGAGAATGGTGTAATTCAATAACAATTAGGCCATGTTTTACAGTAGTATTTTGTGACATGTCATTTACTGCAAGTTATTGCATTGCGTCGTGTCTGACTCCACCTTATATGAAGTGTTGAATCACTGCTGTAATGAAATGCTAATGACAAGCAATTAATCACAATGAGATGGTATTAAAGCTCAGCGAAATATAAATTGTGTAATTGTGCACTACATGTTTTACACTTTGTGACCTCATATACATCATAGCCTTTGTGAAATGTACAGTAGTCTATTGTTAAACCATGGTGTATGCAACAGAATAGCCCATTTTAAGGCATGGGAGAAAGTATGCTGTAATGCCCATTGAGGCCATCCCACGTGGCTCAATGGACATTATCAGTTATCTGGTTTTTAACAGTGACACATTTTAATTGTCACTTTGCTTTTGCTATCATTATGCATTTGCCACTTCCTTTGCACCATATCCCAATCCTTTTAGCACACTTTGATTGTACCATTCAAATGGTTGTACAAAGCATCCCGGTGGCATTTTTGAAAGTTTGTACTTGAGATTTCCATCTTTAACTTTTTGTTTAAAGAATTTGCAACTGAGAATTGGGCCCATAGGATGTGCAAGCCAAAATCAGACTGACTGTCTGTCCAGTTCATTCCCTGCTCTCGCTGCGTTTGCAGTCATACTATTTCACAATTTGACTGAGGTTGTATCCTTCCCTTGCTTGGTCAAGTCTCATAGTTTATGATATTGTGCTCAAACACACAGACTCACCTCCCTTTGACAGAGAAAAATTGGTTTCTAGTGTTTTCAGTTTATGCATCCTAGTTATGCTATCACAGTTGAAAAAGCTTCCCTATACCCACTCTATCAGTCACAGGGTGAGACAGGGTCCTTCATGGTTGCTGAAAGAACCCCAGGGCAAGGTGCACAACAAGACAGCCATGTATGATAAGTGGAAGGATTTGGGTCACTGCAATGGAAGTAGCTCATAGGGCATTATTGAAGAGATTCATGGGCATGATATACATTCTGGTTGGTCTGGAAGACATGATCATACAGTGTATAAAGGGATATGATACCTCATTTGTTCTATACATATGGAACCAAAGCATAGTCAGGGATAAGACAGTGATGCTGATCATTGGGGGAGAGAAAGGAACTATTGAGGAAGACAGAGGAACTAGCAGAGGCTCTGGATAACTACTCTGTGCCAACATTAACTCAGAAAGTCAAGGGCATAGCCATCTAGTGGTGGGCGAGTTATGAGAGACAAAGAACCTCTGTGCACAAACACTGAGGCAAGGGTTACCCCAAAGGGCATTTGGCTGGGAAGCCAAGTTTCAAGAAAATACAAAATCACACATGCCCACACAATGCAAAGCATCATGGACTGCATATGCAAATCACCACAGAATGTTATGCGGGTTCAACTTTAAGCAGAACTGCATGGTGCCGAAAGGCCTCTCACACAGTTTGCAGAGTTATGAGAGAGGTACAAATCAAACAGGAGGTTGTAGTGATCACACCACAATTAGTTGGTATTTATCTGTATGGTGTGAATATGTGAAATCCCAGGTTCCTGATGGTATCCACCAATGGGTAACAGTGAAATTAAAAGGCGTTCCAGCTGGGCCACATACTGATGTCCTCAAGGACTCCATACAGAAAGGATAATTACCAGAGGCCTGGAAAACAGCTGATGTCATCCCCTATTCAAGAAAAAGGCAGGGTCAGACCCTTGTGACTACAGACCTGTGAGCATTACCTCTGTACTAGGCAAAGTGTTTAAGTTGATCATAAAAGATGTGCTGCTTTACCACACAAATAAAAAGTTATACATTGAATAATATAGTTATCCATATTTATGCTGTGCAATGAGTGCATATTTGTCTGCCTGGGACAAAACAGAAAGTAACACTAAATGGAGTATTCTCTGACTGTGGTAATGTGACCAGCGGAGTCCCACAGGGATTGGTACTGGGATCCCTATTCTTCAATCTGCATATTTGGAGCATAGCAATAAATCAATCAATCAGTCACTTTATTTAGCCAGGCATAAACACCATTGAGCAAGCTCATTTTCAAGGTGGTCCTGGGCATTAATACAATACAGTACACTTCATAAGATTACAATTACAGTGGACAGCGGTGCAAAACAAAAAAAAAAACATTGTGAAAGTGCTGGTCAATATGGGCCTATACATACTGATCACCATAATTAACATGCAAAGGTACATAATGATAAGCTTTACTGGAATGAGAAGAGACAACAATGACAAACTTGAATAACCAAATCTGCAGTCAATGCTACATTACAACACACAGTAGTGACAGCTGAAGAACAAAACGTCTTATAAAAAGATTGCAACTACTTGCTTACTGGGCAGAAACTATGGGAATGAAGTTTATTTCCAGAAAGTGTGCAGTTATGCACCTGGGCAATAGTAGTCAATGACTGAATAATTTCTCAGTGGCTCAGTAATCACATCATTAACACGTACTGTGTACTTATACTGGGTCTAGAATGGGAGGAGGCTACAATAGCCCATTATACCGTTCCCCATATTGGTGGGACCATTTCTGCCTATTTTGAGCTAACTAGATGTCAACACCTTTTTTGAAACATGATAATGATGTACTGCACTCCAATCGCTTGACAGTGTGTTACATATTCTGCCTGTTGTGTTTATAAATGTATAATGCCTGCTATTATTTCTGGCTGTCTCTTTTTAATCTGTTTATTGTGCCCTCTTAAGTATACTGGCTTCTTTTGTGTGGATATCCCCATTTCCTCCATTAGTTTGGAGTCCCACCATTATTTTATACATAGTCAAAAGGACTCCCATCACTCTTCTTTGCTGCAGTGAAAATAATCCTGATTTAGATAATCTCTCCTCATAATTATATTGCTTCAACAATCCTATCATTCTTGTAAACCTCCTCTGGGTTCTTTCCACATGATTGGTTTCACCTAGAGTGTGCAGACTCCACAATGATGAGCCATAATCTAAATGCAGTCTCACATATGTTCTATAAAGTGGTACCATACAGCCTATGTATTAATGAAACTTCTATTTATGTTTCCTATTATGTAATTTGTCTCCCTCACGTGACATTTATTTAAGTAACATGGTAGATACAGTATCATGGTATATAATAATTTTACTTTCACATACCAATGTGTGAATTATTAAGTGAGGAAGGTAACCATATTTTTGATCCATTACAAGATACATGCATTCTCTGGTGAAACTGTACTTGAAATAGTTGGTTCAGTTCTGGCTAATATTTCAAATTTGGGACATTTCAATGATAGAAACATTTCAGAATAGGGCTAGCAGAATGCTAGATCATTATTCAGGCTTACGTTTTGAGGAACGCATGTCTACGGTGAACTTTTTTTATTGGAATGAAGAAGGCTGAGAGGCAACATGATACTAGTTTATATGGCTTTTTAGGAAAAATCTTTTCTTGCAACACTCAATCCTAGAAACTTAATAAGTAAGACCAATGAGAATGACGCAAAATCCATTCCAACAAGCAGGAGAAATTTTAGAACTGAGAAAAGAAGGTATTTTTTTTCACACAGAGGGTGATTGATGCCTGGAATAGACTTCCAAAACAGCAGTCCTAAGTCCTACACCTGCAATATTTAAAAGAAAGAAGCAGCTTGATGCAGTACATGGGCTCAAATAGGATAACTGGTTATTTTCACTGAGAAATATGATCTCGCTGGGTATTACAGTCTACAGCTGTCCCTAACATTTCATGTTCTTACCATGGCAGACTATACCAAAGCAACATACTGTAGCTGCCTTCTTCAAGGTGGTAACTAGGGAGGAGGATAGGTAATGATGAATGATATAGTCAAGCTAGAATTCAGCAAGGCCTTTGACACTGCACCACATGTAAAATGCATAGAGCAACTAGCACATCATGGAGTCCATAAACTAACTCAACTCAACTCTTTTTATTTATAAAAAGCACAGTTCAGCAAAGTATCAAAGCGCTTGTACAATGATTTAAAACTCTAAAGTAAAAAATATCAATAATTAGTAAAAAATCTATATCTTTATCAACAATTCACTCAAACTCTGGGAAAGCAAGGTTATAAAGATGTTTTTTTTTTGTTTTTTTTTTTACTTATTGTTTATCCTCCTATGCACCCCAGACCCTCCTATCTCTCAGATCCCTCAAGTATTCCACTTTCCAACCTGCCGAGGTGTCTGCTCCTAGAGTGCACGCCTGTCTCATGTTACTTTTTTAACCCCAGTTAACCCTCCAGGTAGGGCAAGGAAGGCTCCCCTTACCTCTCCTCGGATCTCAGGGAAGCGAGTGTACACAGCGGAGTCTGCTCCTCTGCATCTTGGAAGCAGAGTGGGGAATTTTTCCTCCATTAATTCCCTGAACGTCAGTGTGCAATGGGGACCAACGAGCCCGACGCACGTTGAGACATGCGTCCTCTCCTGTCCTCTGCCAGCATCAACCCTTGTGTTGTCCCTGACTGAGTCAGCACCACCCGAGTTCCCCCAGGTGGTGGCATTAAGCGACGAGGCTAACTCCCCATCCCTCCTCAGAGAAGGAGAGCAGAACATTGGGCACTTAATTCTTCTCCCCCCCGTCCAACTCCCAGCGGCCCAAGTCTGCTCCCGAACCCGGGTCGTCAGCGTGGAGCAAGGTGTGACGTCCAGAGCCTCAACCTCAGCACCACCGGGCCGGCTATAAAGATGTGTTTTTAATGCAGATTTAAAACTCTCCACAGTCAGGCATAAAGTATACATGAGGTGGGTCACACATTGGCTGACTGATAGGAAGCACTTAGTGGTAGTGAGTAGTCACCATTAAGAATGGAGGGATGTGTTGTGTGAAGTACCTTAGAGGGTTAATGCTGTGGTCATTGCTTTTAAGCATATTTAGTAATTAATGGAAAAGGGGGACTAGCAGAAGAATTCTGAAGTTTTCTAATGACACTAAATTAGCAAGAAGCATAGAAACAGCACAAGAAGGGGATGAACAACATGGGGACCTGCACACACATTAGTATTATGCCCAGTTCTCAAATATTGTGCCCAGTTCTAGTCACTGCAGTACAAAATGAATATGGATGAGATAAAGATGGTTCAGCACAGGTTTGCAAAGCTGATTAATAACTTAGAAGGTAAAAGCTATGAGGAGAAACTGGACATGCTCAAATTATCCAGCATAATAAAGAAAAAGGCTAAAGGAGGACATGGCAATGTTTTTGAATACTAGCACAGACGGACAAGCTGGTGTATACATAGTTGTTTGATCTAGTGAGTGCAAGCACAATTAGAGCATCCTCTCAGTCTGAGAGGTGCAAAGTTAGGGGAAACATTAGAGAACATTAATTCACATAGACGGTGTTTAGCATGTGAAATTGCTTTTTATGGAAACTAGCACTGTTCAGACTTTCAAAGCAAGGTTAGACAGTTTCTCAAGGGAGAATGACACAGAGAGTTACACAGAAAGAGTAGTGTAATGTTCAAGCAGTAGTGTTTTGCTTGCGTGTGTGTGTGTGTGTGTGTGTGTGTGTGTGTCCATGCTCAAACTGACAATAACCACTATCGTATGACAAGGGGTGTGGAAATATTGGCCATAAGTCCTGTCTGTCACCCCAGTACTACAGTAAGTTATTATGCTGTAAACCATATATAATGTTTTTTGCAACCCTATGCAATCTGCTTAAATGCTGTTTATTCTATAGTACATTATTTTTATTAATGCATTCCTATGTGAGTGAAGCCCATTTATAATCACTATCAGCCCGGTTAAAGGAATATTTTCTGTGCTAGTTCACTGCCAACTGTCAGTAAAATTCATTAAACTTTACTGTCACACCGTGTCTCTGGCTATTAACGCCTTTGCCAGTATGCAACTACGTGTGAATGACTGCTAATTAACTTTTACATTCAGTGCATTTAATGCATTCCAATATGAACTGATTGCTAAAAAGGTGCTGTCTGGCTGTTGTGCTATCTGGCTCAGCAATCCGTCTGCACAAAAGAGTCCTAATCATACACATACACTTCCTTCCCACTCTCTCCCATCTGTAATCTGTCCTGTCATCCATTCTGTGGTCTGATGTAGTGCCGTGCAGCCCGACACCCCCTCCCTGCATAAAACAGCTGCTGCCGTACAGGACTACCTCCATACCCATTTGCTCTCTCCTTGCTATCCGGTCATGGCAGCCTGAGACAGACTGACACCCCCTACCAGCTGAAGACAGACGCGCTTTACAGGACTACCTCCACACCCGTTAACTCGCTCTTCTCTGTTCCACACTATGTTCACCAGTCATGGCAACCCTAGATAGACTGACACCCCTTCCAGCAGAAAACAGCCTCCCCTGCCATACAAGTATACCTTAGAGCAATGTTTTGCACAGTTGTAATGTATTTGTAATCATTTGCTGCTGCTCAGCATAGCTTATTGTGAATTCTATGACCCCCATCTTGAGGCCAGAATCGTGAATTGCAGGTGCCTTATTATTTAAACAGGCAGCCTGTGTATAAGAACAGCTCGCTTATAGGAACAGTTTTTTGTGGCAAATGGGGTGTTCTTAAGAACAGGCTCCACTGTAGCACTGGAACAAAGTCCATTTTTCATTCTTGATCAGGGCCAGAAAAATGACAAAAATACAGAACAAAATATAAATACAAAAATAGTTTACAATCACAGTTATAGATATATGTTTGCAAAATTGTTCATGTGGTCTCATTTCTGAAAGTATTTTTGAAACTGAAATATAAAAACTAGGTGTGACATGATATTTCTGAGATACTCGAGATATAAAGTTCCTTTATACAGTATAGGGGAGGGGCAGAAACAGAAAAAGCACTTCATCCCATTTTTCTATACATTTGACTGACAGTAAGATATATTTCATTTGCAGAACACAAGTCTCAAGATGAGAGTTTAATAGCCAGTAAGTCTTTCAGAGCAAAACATTTTGGACAATTAATGACCTCACGTATTAGACAACCAAATAAATACCAACCCAATAAACTAGGAGGTTTGGATGGCCTTGAAGCCAGACTGCTGAGGAAGGGAGTAGATTATATTGCCATGATCCTGACAATGGTTTTTATTGAGTCTATGTGGAGGCACTCTTTCAAGGGTCTGGAAGAAAGTGAAAAAAAATCCCATATTCAACCTTAACAAATATAATTACCTTCCCATTGCCCTTCTCCCCTCATTATCAAATATTTTATAAATTTGGAAAAGGAAGCTTAAAAACAACTAATAGGTACCTGGCAGAACACAGTCTCCTCTCTCCACAACAATCTTCACTCAGGCCATTGCATTCGACATAGACAGTCTTGTTTGATTGTGTGGACACTGTCTCACATGCACTTGAAAATAAAGAGTACATGGGGGCAGTGTTCATGGATCTAACAAAGGCATTTGATATAGTAGAGCACCATATTTTATTTAAAAGACTTGAAGGTAAGAGGGTGAGTCAGGATATGTCATCATGGTTTAAATCCTATCTGCAGGACAGAGAGCGAAGGTTTGCAACTGGGGGCATGCTATCTAGAACTCTGAGGTTAGTAAAAGGGGTGCTCCAAAATCCATCTTTGGATCACGTATGTTTCTTCCCTCTACTGATGATCTTGCAAATGTCACAGAGCAGTCTATAGCAAAAATGTATGCCAATCATACTCTTTTACTATGTTCAGCCTCAAATTTAAACCAAGGTAATCAGAAATGTCAATTGAACTTTAAAAACCTTGATAATTGGTTTACACAGAATAAACTTTTGATCACTATACAGGTATAAAAAAAAACAAATATCATGATATTTACACTAAAAAATGTAAAGCATGAGACAATGGGCCCCATATTCAGAGCTGGCAGGATGCATGCACAAAATAATGTGCCACACAACAAAAATGGGCTGGCTGGCTCTGGTGCCATATTCAAAGAGATTGTGTGATCCAAACAGATCACGCAATCTGTCTGAATATCAGACCCTGGATGGGCAGAGCACAGCAGGGGATCGCCATAGCAGTGCATGCAGGGCGCAGAGCTGAGGACAGCCCATAGGGGAATGCATGGCACATACCTGTATGCATCACAGCCCCCATGGGTGATATTCAGCCCAAACATGCAAATGAGCCCATTGGGCATGCAAGGTGCAAAGGAGCAATTTGCATGCCCATTATGGGCTCATTTGTATGGCTACACCTGGCAGAATGTGCCAGACCCACCTTCCCGGCCCTGAGCTCCATAAATAGAATAAAATCTCCCCAATCACCCTAGTAGTCTAGTGTGATTCCCCCCCACCACCACCAGTCCCAAGCACAGTTGTCATAAAATATATTCTTGATCCCCTCTCCCAAATAGCCTGGTGTGAACCCACTCCCCAGCCTCAAGCACAGGTTTCATAAAAACATTTCTGGTCCCCTCTCTCTGGTAATCTAGTGTGCCCACCCCAGCCCTGAGCACAAGTTTCATAAAAACGTTTCTGATCCCATTTCACTGGTAGTCTAATTTGACTTCCCTCCCCAGCCCCAAGCACAGGTTTCATAAAATAATTTCTGAACCACTTTCCCCTGGTAGTCACGTGGCCCCATACCCTCTTAACCAGTGACCCACGACCCCATTTCCCCCCAACCCAACTGGAGCCAGTGACTGGCACAGCCCACCTCACAATGCACCAGCCAGCTGCTGACTGAACTGTACAGGAGAGCTGTACATTATATAGAACACGCCCATTGGTCAACCAATGGGCATGTACTATAATGTACAGTGCTCCTGTACAGTAGAGTCGATGGCTGGCCGGTGAGTTGTGAGGTGGGCTGTGCCAGACACTGACTCCAGTTGCTGGAGGGAGTGGGGTGATGGGTCATTAGCTAATGGGTTGGGGGCCACTTGTCTACCAGGAAAAGGGGATCAGAAATGTTTTTAAGAAACCTGTGCTTGGGGCTGGGGAGGGGGGTCACACTAAACCACCAGGGAGAGGGGATGAGAAAAGTTTTCATGAAATCTGTGCTTGGAGCTGGGGAGGGGGGCCACACTAGACTATCATGGAGAGGGAATCAGAAATGTCTTTATGATACCTGTACTCAGGGCTTGAGGGGGTCACACTAGACTACTAGGGAAAGGAGATCGGAACCTTTTATTATGAATACTGTGCTCAGAGATGGTGAGAGGGACACACTAGACTACCAGGAAAAGGGGAGAAATCTTTATTCTTATCACAGTTGGGGTTGGGGGGACTGTGTACCCAGCCCTAGACTATGCATGGGGCACCAACCTGCCCTGAGCCTAGTTAAAGTAGGGTTTCAAAAGCGTAAGTATGCGCTGGTACAACCAGCCATACTTATGCTTGGGGGGGGTCAATTTTGTGATGCATAGCATATGCATGAGAGACCCGTCATTTGCATAGGTGCATCACAATATTGTACACTGTGGCACAGTCAGAGGTGCATGGCATATCAGAGGCCTTTGAATATGGCCATGCCCCCGATGGCCAGCACAAGTCCTGGGATGTGCAGTGCATCCAGGAATGCACCATGCATCCTGCCTGAATATTTGGGCCTTTCTGATGAAATGGGGATATTTTCAATACACAGGACAACAACTGAATAGATTAGCTTATACAAATAACTCAAAATATGAGGTGACGAAGATCTTAAGTTCTCAATACATATTTATAAGTTATGCACAAAGATCTCCCAGAAGTTTTGAGCTTTAGATCATCACAAAGGTTGTTAAGAGATACCAGGCCAAAATTTGTTTCAGCTGTAATTCTTCCCATCAGTGCTTATTGATGTGCCATTAACAGGTATGGAAGTAGAAATGATTTACAAAAACTGGACAGAATGCTTTGTCAGTTGTATAGATCTGCGTTAGGGATGTTAGGCCCATTATTAAACTTTATTGTACCTTGTTTCTTAAATTGGGGTGGAAGTCTTTACGTTTGAGGATAAATAGGCTTCTTCATGTATTATTATATAAATGTATGAATGGTTTAGTGCCTGAATATTTACTTGAGAAATTGACTTTAACCAATACAAAGCATAATCTCCCGGAAGTAGTGGGGTGAGGTCTTACATTTCCTAGAATAAAGCCATCATTTGGCAGACTATCTTTCAGTTTTACAGCAGCTTTTCTCTGGAACTTTATCCCACCCTCAGATAGGGAATCTGCCAACTTATTTAGTTTTAGAAATGTCATAACTAAATGGTGCAACTTTAGATGTAATTGTTATTAATCGAAGTAGTTTATATTTTGTATGTAATGCAAATGTTTTGATATATAGATATTTTAGTACTGTGACTGTATATTCATGTTGCAACTGAATTATACTGAACTGCAGGATGATCCTGAAAATAGTCGTGCTAGCAATTTTCTCTTGGATAAACATAAATAAAAAAAAGAGAAAAAAAATCAATTCAACTTCTTACTAGGAGAGCCATCCATCCTACTTGGAAATATAAAACACAGTGATAAGTAGGTGCAGGGACTAATAAAATAAAGTGACAGATCTTACAGTATATGCTACATCAAGGCTGAATAAGTCACTGGAAGTCACATTACAAAAAGTAGGTGACACATAATTCAAAAAAGGGAGACTAGATTCAATCACAGTTGCAAGACGGGTTTCTTAAGAAAAATGTATAACAAAACTTAATTCTTGTTCAATATTTTTTGTAGATTCATAGCAATATACTATGAAAAAGAAAGAGCTGGGTCCAACAAAAGCCCTAAATACTGCAGGACTTGGTCAACATGGAACCAGAAGGATCAAGGATATGAAATGTTTGATTAGAATGAAAATATGATTTAAATGTGGTTTATATCTGGATAAGACTTCTGCAAGTTCTTTTGACATTAATAATCATCTGATTCAATAAAAAGCAATTGCAAATATAAAGGAAATCCAAGGACTGCAGTATCTGGAAAAAAAATTGGAGGTAGAAAATAAAGTTGTCTACTTACAAAAGAATATTGCAGCTGGGACACATACTCAGTATGGTTCACATTGTACATGGTTAGGGAACGCGTGGTATCTGATATAGGTGTGTCAGACTTCAGGAGGACCGACTTTGGGGGGATGGGGGAAATAGTTAAGGAGTATGTGGTCAAAATTGACCCTAGTATGGTCACTAACCAGAGGTGGGAGCTCATTAAGAGGGGGGTAGCAGAGGCAATGAAAACCTGTGTCAAGAGTAGGAGTTAAGAGGTGAGGGTTAAGAAACCCAGCTGGGTGGCCAATGGAGTCATGGAAAAGACAAGACAGAAAAGAGCTGCCTTTAGGAGGTACAAGAAGACAGGAAGAAGGGAGGACAGAGAGGAGTACCTGAAGGAAGCTAAGGAGGTGACAAGGGCTGTAAGGGCAGCAACGACATCAAAGGAGCTCAAGCTGGTGCAGGGCATTAAGAAGGGAAAGAAGGAATTCTACAGGTACATCAGGGAGAAAAGGGGCTGCGAGGACAATATAGTAAGATCTGGAGAGGGAGGGGGATGAGAAGAGGTGAGGGTGGAAGTGGCAGAAGCACTAAATGACTACTTCTGCTCAGTATTTGCCAAGAAAAAGGAGGTAGAGATACCCAAGGGTGGACTACAGGCAGGTAGGGAGGGAGAGAGCGTGACAAATGGGGGATCCCAGAGGACGGGATACTGGAGGGACCGAGGGCACTGAAGGTAGACAAGGTACCAGGGCCAGATGGCATTTATCCCAGGATGCTGAAGGAACTGGTAGTGATACTAGCTAGGCCTTTGGCAGACCTATTCAGTACCTCACTAGATTCAGGGAGTGTACCTCAGGACTGGAAGATGGCTCAAGTGGCACCTCTTCATAAGCATGACCCCAAAGATGATCTGGGGAACTATAGGCTGGTGAGCCTCACATCCATCATGGGAAAGCTGATGGAGAAAATCCTGAAGGAGAGGTTGGTGTCCCTTCTGGAGGCCAATGGGCTACAGGACAGTAAGCAGCATAGCTTTGTCACTGTCAGATCATGCCAGACCAACCTGGTAGAGTACTATGATTGGGTAACTAGGCAACTGGACACAGGCCATGCAGTAGATGTCCTGTATCTAGACTTCAGTAAGGCATTCAACTTGGTGCTGCATGGAAGACTGGTAAGTAAGCCACAAGGTAGAGGGGCGGGAGCAAAGCTGGTGGGCTGGGTGGTGAACTGACTACAGGGGAGGCAGCAGAGAGTGGTGGGGGGGAACTATCATCCTCAAGGGTGGTGATGAGTGGAGTTCCACAGGGCTTGGTGTTGGGACCAGTGCTGTTTGGGATATTCACTGCAGACATTTCAGTGAGTATCAAAAGCAAAATCAGTCTGTTTACTGATGACATTGAGATGGGAGCAGTGGTCGATGACCTAGGGGGTTGGCAAGGGCTGCAGGAGGATCTGGCCGAGCTGGAGTCCTGGTTGGACACCTGGCAGCTGGGATTCAATGCCCAAAAATGCAAGGTGCTGCTCTTTAGGGCTAAAAATTCAAGGACAAGCTACTGTCTGGGAGGTGAACAGTTGGCGGCGATGGAGGAGGAGCAGGATAAGGGGGTGCTCATTACGGGGGCAATAAGCAACTCAGCAGAATGTAGAAAGATGGCTGCAAAGGCCAACAGGATGCTGGGTTGTATTACTAGGGAAATATCCACAAGGAGGGTGGAGGTGATTCTGTCTTTGTATAGATCACTGGTTAGGCCCCACCTGGAGTACTGTATGCAGTTCTGGTGCTCGTACCTGAAGAGGGATGTTAAGCTACTGGAGGGGATGCAATGCAAGGTGACAAAGATGATTGAAGGGCTGAGGGAGATACCATACAAGAGTAAGCTGAAGGAATTAAACATGTACTCACTGGAGGAGAGGAGGGAGAGGGGAAAGATGATTGAAACCTTCAAGTATGTGACAGGTATAAACAAGACTTGTACAGAGGGGCTTTTCAAACTAAGGGAGGGGAGGGACACCCAAGGCCATGATATGAGGCTTAAGGGGGAAGGCTCAGGAAGGAGATGAGAAGACACTTTTTTTACAGAGAGGGTGGTGGTCAGGTGGAACACGTTGCCAGCAGAGGTGAAATCCAGTAGAACATTGGGGTCTTCAAGAGGGGATGGGACAGAGTAAGAGGGATGGTCAAGGGAGGGGGAGAAGGGAGGGAGGGAGAGGCAGCTGCAAAATAAGGGCTGCTAGCTGCACAACCAGGCAGACATGGCAGATGACAAGGCCTTTATCTTTTTTTTTCCTTTTTTTTAATATTTACCCCTCTTTCTTGTCCCCCTCACCTTCCGTCACAGGTCTGCCCTGGTCACGGTGTTCCTGCAGCTTCTACCACCTAATCAGCAACTTGTTCTCCCCGGTCACTCTTGGCTTGCCCCCCAGGAGGCAGGGCATGGCGCCGCCACTGGAATCGGAATCATGGATTGTAACTGGTTGGGGAGATCCTTGGCCAGGTGGTGAATCGAAGCTGGGAGTGGGGCGTCATGGAGATGTCTGGTGAGGAGGGATTTTTTATTACCCCTATTGGCTGTGGCAGAGACGTGCAATGATGCCAGCATCTGTCCCGCCTCAGCCCCTTCCCCTCCTTGACCATGTGTTGGCACTCAGAGTGATACACCCAGCTTCCACTAGGTGTCACTCTTGCACCAACCACAGAGACCCCCCCCCGCCCCGGGAGAAGGAGAGCAGTCCATAGGATGCTCCATCCTTCTCCCCCGACTGGCCCTCCGATGTCCCAGGTTCGTTCCTGAACCTGGGTCACCGGCGTCGGAAGTGGAACCCCAACTACTGCGCCGACGGGCCGACTGAAGGAAAGGCCTTTTTTCTTCTGGCAAATTTCAAATGTTTGTATACACTAGGAACTGAATTAATAAGCAGAGAAAACAATAAGAAACATAAACTAGAGCCTAGAGGGATCCTCTCTTAAATGGTAGACAATCAGGCATAGCAGAGCTAATACTCGCACATTGAGTGTGGCCAGACAAAATATTTCTGCAAACAAGAAACTGTAATTGGACATTAAATGAGTTTTCCCGATTTGCACAAAAGAAGGTAATGGTTAACCAGATTGACTGCACTGGTTAGATCTCCGAATACTGGACCGAAAAAGCTCTAATTATCTATGTCCCTAAGGATAGATCTGTGAAGCTGACCAAGGCAGTACCAGTGACATGACCTTTACAAAAATTGTGTTGCTGAGGGGTGAGGAGAGGAGATTATATGTAGCTAAATAAGAATTCAGTTGGTTAAATATAACCTGCTCTGGTTGGTTAAATATATGTTGCTGCCCAATCCAGCAACTCCCTTGCACTTCTCCATCATTGGCATACATCCCACTCCTGTAACTGCACTTAACTCACCTGCCTTTTCTCTTCATTCTCCCTTGCCACCCCCACCCTCTCTTCTAATATTGCTTATACCCTTGCAGGGTTCTCGGCATCTTGAAGGGGTAACTCTACCTGGCTTCCCCCTCCACTCTCTCTTGCCATGTCCCTCCCTCTCTTCTAAATACTGCAGATCCCCTGGCAGGGTTCTCTGTATCCTGAAGGGGTAAATCTACCTGGCTCTACCCCTGCATTCTCTCTTGACACCCCCTCCCTCTCATCTAATATTACCGATCCTCTGGCAGGGTTCTCTGCATCCTGAAGGGGTTAATCCATCTGGCTACCCCACACCCCGGTTATTCTCTTAATTTTTCCTCTCACACACAAGCATATTTATCGGGATTTTTCTTCAGCGCTGGAATCTTACACTGCTGGTCTGTAATCGTTGCTCCGACCAGTAGTTTACTATACTCAAGATGGTATGGTCACTTGGTCTAAATAATTTCAGTTGCACTTAAAATCGTTGACTCTCTATTATGTGTTGTTGCACTGGATTCTTCACTGTAACTATGTAAATAAGATTTTGCAAATGCCTTTTCTGTGCTGTTGTCCCTAGCTTTTGTCAAATTTGGACTGCCTGTCAGGTATCTGCAATGTTAAAGTTTTATGTCTATATATCTATATCTATATATATATATATATATATATATAGATGTCACTTTCGTTTGCATCATTTGAATTGTACTGATTCTGTAACCTGTTCTCTGTACTGTTGTTCACTGTCTCTACCTTATGTAACCCCCCCTCCCCCACTCCTCCAGGACACTTCTGGAAGTGAGCTGTTCACAGTTCATGTTGTTTTTTTGGTGAATCTCTTTTAAATAAATACATATATAACCCTCTGTAAAAAATGACCCATATATACAGAATTGTATCTCTTAGGGATAAGACCACATGGACAGTTTTCCAGATTGTTGGAAATGTATGGACTGGATGATTAAAGTAAGATTCAAAATTGTATCTTGGGGAGCTTCAGTTGTACTGGCAATATGCTTTAAAAGTCTAGAATCAAGGCCATCACTATTATCTCATCTTTAGAAGGTAAGGAAAGCAATAATTTATAAGTTTCTGAGGTGGAAACTATTGTAAAATAGAAAAGGAAGAGTGCTATAAACTACAGAAGCCCTCTTATCACAAGGTCTCTACCCTTCTTGACCACAGCAATCAAGACAGCTCTATATGTTTATCTATCTATCTATCTATCTATCTATCTATCTATCTATCTATCTATCTATCTTCATTTTATATCCCAATAAGACTAATTGAAACATTACCCTTCTCTCAAAGCTCGCTCCAACCTGGGTGCCCAGAGGAAACAAACAAAACAGTAAACAGGTCCTTCTCATAAATGTTCCTCCAATCTGGGTGCCCAGTTGAAATAAACAAATACGGTAGCTAAGGCCTTCAACTTCAGCCCTGTTTACACAATTACAACACCTGTGCCCCCTACAGATGGATACTAATAAGAACAGAAGGGAAATGGAGGGGAGAAGAAACTATGAGACAGGGGCCATATTGTCCCAATAATTAGTTCCAGGCAAAATGGCTGACAGCCAAGAATAACAAAAACACACATCAGTTAAAATAGATCCAGAAAGAATAAAAATGCTGCCGACATATACTTCCAAATGTCCCAAACAGCCCTTACTCATAAAACTAATGCCAGCCTATTTTCTCAACTCTTCTTCTCCATCCATCAGAGCCTTCCAAAAATCTTGTCTTATCTTCTTAACCAGATGTGCTTTCATTGGATCGTCAACTCTTTGTACCTTACCAGAGTCCACAATCTTACACTTGCATGGGAATTGTAATGTATGTGTCACTCTGAGTTTGCTAAGCATATGCCTCAGTCCATCAAAGCACTGACGTAAAGAAGAGTTAAATGAATCGTGAGGCATTAAAAAGTCAGAAATATCGAATTTAACCTTTTCTGTGAAGCAGATGGGATTTAGCACCTAAAATCAAAATACTTTAAAAAATACCAATGATATACTAAAAACAATCTGCCTAAAGCAAATCTGCATCAAAGAAATTAACAGATACCCAAGACAACCACTCCCCCCCCCAAAAAAAAATGTAACTAATTTAAAAATAAAACAGAAACAGAGGAACATTAGTCTTTTAGATAGCATACAAAGGGGGTGATTATAATTATGATTAATACACCCAAACATTTCTACTACAAACTGAGCCACTGCTGCAAGAGAGTTAAATATAAATAATACAACCCATCAAATACATTCAAACACTAATTAAATTAAACTTATCATTTAAAAACAGTCCATACTCCAATTTCTCCAGTCAGTTCCAGAAGACTCCACTTACAGTACACTTTGCAGCACGCTGCTGTAGATGTTGCTGTCATATCTAGCAAGGCTGTGATTTAAATAAAAAGCCTCACCTCCTTCAGTACTGCTACCACCTCACAATTCAGGGATCAACCATCGATCAAAGCCAAGATGGCTCACAAAAAGAGTTGATGTAATTAAAGTGTGCAGGGTGAAGGTTGAGTACACAGGATTAAAGCAGATCAGCAGTCACTCTCAGGCAGGCTATTTAATAGGCAATATGTTGTTTATTAATATGTAACTTGTGCTTCAGAATCAATGTACAAGTCAAGTATCAATAAAACGCATAAATTAAACATATTCAACAAATCAAGGATATTTAAAATTAAGCTCCATAGAAAATACATAGCACTTCTGAAACTGCTTTACCACAATGATATCACCACACACAGCACATCTGAGACCATACTAGTGGTACAACTGGTTTCAAAACATTTTCTGATAAGGTCTAATGTCCAAAGCTAGTGAAAACATGTTTAAACTTGGAAATAAAGATAAACATAATTAATGATGGACACTACTCCCCATTCCCTAGAAACATATATGAGGATTTGTTTAATGTTGCTAGGGCAAATTAGAGGGCTTTGGTATCCTTTAATATTATGCTTATAATAAGCAAATATTAAAGAAATAAACAATAAACTGCTATCTGAACAATGCAACAATAGTGGCTGGGTCCAGTGAAGCACTGTGATGAAGATTGAAGTTGTGGTCACGTGAACATTATAAATGTGTTCAATTTTGGGAATGTAAAACAAGTGACAGAAGAATGAAATCTTGAGTTGAACACTGTGATATATGGTGATGAAAACTGTGGTTGTGGTTGTGTGAACAATGAATGTGCTCAGATATGAATCCATTGTGAAACTAGGCATCAGTAATAGATGACAATGATAAGCTATATGAACTGCTTCTTTCGAACCTGAGCTAATTACAACTATAGCACAGTGAGGATGTTGAGGATGCTATGATCCCTCACAAGTGTTGAATGACAATATAAAGTCATGGGGATACTGAATCATGTTACACATTTACAATGATACCAGCATTGGTTTTGTTGGAAAGTGCTGAATATAAGAATAAGATGTGAAGATTATTCCCTTCAAACCTTGAGCTAATTACATTGATGATGTTGTTGATGATGATGTTATGTGAGCCCCACAGTTTTCCTGAAAGACAAATAATAAAGTTGTGAATCTGACTGAGTGATCATCTTTCCCCCTCTTCTACACCTTATTGAACTGTTTGACATCATAATGGAGATGGAATCACATCTGTGTCAACCACTTAATCACCAGCCCTGGCCCCAGCACCCTATCATCAGGCTTTCCCTTCAAATCATCACTCATACTGCTTCGGTCTACCTGGACAGATTTTGACTGGCCAATGATCATGGATATCATGAAGATTGTCCAGAGCTTGTGACCGACTTGCTGTAGTTTGGATCCTGGTCCTACGCGCCTCCTTGTGGGATGCATCGATGTGATAGGACCAGTCCTTGCTGAGATAGTCTGGTGTTCTTTGGACCAAGGGGTGTTTCCGGAGTCCTTAAAAGAGGCTGTCGTGACACCCCTTTTGAAGAAATCTTACCTTGACCCAGACTGTCTCGCTAACTACAGACCAATCTCTAACCTGCCCTTTTTGAGCAAGGTTATTGAGAAAATAGTTGCGTTGTAGCTCGATGACTTTCTTACCACCCATGAGGTCTATGATCCTCTCCAGTCCAGTTTCAGGAAGAGGCATAGTACCAAGACGGCGTTGGTCTGGGTACCTAATGATCTCCTAATAGTGAGAGATCAGAAAAGCCATTCAATCTTGGTCCTCCTTGTTCTCTCTGCAGCGTTTGATACCGTGGATCATGGGATGTTGCTAGATTGCCTGCGGCTATTCTGTGGACTGTCGGGGCAGTCCTCAGATGGTTCCACTCTTTCCTCACAGGCAGAAGTCAGAGGGTAGTTTCAGGAATTTTTTCCTCTACTCCCTTTGCTCTGTTCTGTGGGGTGCCACAGGGCTTTGTGCTTTCCCCCATGTTGTTCACAGTGTGTATGATGCCATTGGGAGACATTATAAGGTGTTATGGGCTGAGTTTTCACTGCAATGCAGATGATACTCAGCTCTATATGTTCTTTGTACCCGAACAGAATGACGCATTATTGGTCTTTAACAACTGCCTCGCTGAGATCCAGGACTGAATGAGTGCTAACTGGTTGAAACTGAATCTGGATAAGACTGAGGAGTTGGTTGTGGACCTGGGTCATCGTGCAGAGAAGTTAACTCCTGCGTCTTCCTCTGGCCTTGTACTAGGGGGCAACCAGTTGAGACCTTCTGAACAGGTGCGGAATCTGGGCATAATTCTTGACAGTGGGCTGACACTGAAGGCACAGGTGTCGGCCGCCGTCAAGTCTTCCTTTTACCATCTGAGGAATATCGCTCAGATAAAACACCTTGTTCCACATGATGACCTTCCTGTGCTGGTCCATGCCTTTGTTTCCTCATGTCTTGATTACCGTAATGCTCTATATCTAGGGTTGCCGGGAGTGGATCTCCGTCGCCTGCAGCTGGTGCAGAATGCTGCAGCCAGGTTGTTGAATGGGTTACCAAGAACTTGCCACATCACACCTGTGCTGCGTGAACTGCACTGGCTGCCGGTGCGGTGGAGAATCACTTACAAGGTCGCGTTGCTGACCTATAAGACCCTACATGGTCAGGGACCGGGCTACTTGCAAGATCTTCTTTGACCTTACTTCCCTCTTCGCCCACTCCGCTCCACTGACGAGGGATTGCTAGAGATTCCCAGGGTTTGTCTTCAGTCATCTGGGGCCAAAGCTTTTTCTTTTATGGCCCCAACCCTGTGTAATTCTCTACCTCGTCAGATTAGAGAGTGTCTGTCCACAGAGTCATTTAAGGCGTCTCTGAAAAGTTATCTGTTTGAATTAGCATGTGAATAAGTTTACTGCTACTTTTATTGTTTTTATGCTGTTATTTATTATGTTTGATGTTATTTTGATATGTAATTGCACTTTGATATGTAGAAAAGTGCATTATAAATAAATTTTGATTTAATTTGATTTGATTCCTCCAAGCAGGTTTGACAGAAATTCTGTCAAAAGCCTTTAAAGCGATAGCATTATGTCTACTGTGGTCGTGGTCAGCATTGTGCCATCGGGAAAACTGTTTTGTTTTTTCAGGGAGCTGCACCCTCCAAATCACCCATGCAGGGGGCTTTGCCCCAGCACCCCCCAGAATTAAATATAATCAATTCTTGGTCAAAGTCATTTTGGGAAGGGGACACAAGACCCAAATAGACCCTGCCAGAGTCCCACATGACCATTACAGCAGACTGTTGGATTTGCTGCTGTAATGGTTGTTGCAGTGAACATTTTGCTGTCCTAACGGTATACCACTCATCCTAGAGTTGTTAATGTTATGTGGTGAACCATTGCACACACTCTTGCTTCTGTCTCAGTAGTACCACCATCAGCTTGGGGTTTTCATCTGTCTTTCTCTTCAAGTCCAAACTGTTGGTTTCTTAGTTCTGTGAACAGTGCTAAACCAACACCAGTGACTATCTCATCTATACTGTGCTGGTTTTATTGTTCATACATAAAAACGCTAAGAGTAAGAATGTGCAGTAGAAAACCAAGAATGAAAAATACCAAAACAGAAGACCAAGGCATGCAACAATGCTGCAAGGAATGAAAATCTTAACTCAGCAGCCACTACATACTGCTGTCACATACTGGTACCAAAGAAACAAACACAGCAATGAAAAAATGGACAGACATATAAACAGAACACTTTATTCTCCCAAGGAAGTCATCCATTTAAACAACAACAGCAATAACAAGTCAGTGGCAACCAGAAAAAGTAAAATAAAGGAAAAATGAAAAATACAGAATAACTAAATGAAACAGGCATACAAAAAAGTAATAAATCATAGAACTTAAAGTTGGAAATTATAAGCAATACCCCTAAGATAATCAAACTAGCTTCTACTACCATACTCTAACACAATATTCATAATTCATTTGCCAGTATCTTTATACTTTTTCTTAACAGGTGGCGCATCATGTCCAGGCACACACTGTTTGATTCTTATCTCATTCATGCACTGGTCACACTTCAAAGCATCAATGAATCTCCACAAACTAGGGTGACTGGCACCGATAAGATTAATAAAGCTGTGGTGCCAACCCTTAACAAAATGAATAGTAGGTGGAACACCAATCTTGGACAACACGAAACAATTTCAAAATTCAATGGCATACAGTGGACGTCACCTAACCCCACCACGAATTGACCAACCTATCGAAATGTTTTCAAAGTAATCCAGAAAATAACAAACTATCCATAGTGCTTCTAGTGCTATAAACTCCATAGTGCTGCTATGACTAATGAAGTCATTATTACAAACATATTCCCAAGCTATGTTTTCAGTGCGGTTTTGATGGTGTACTATGGGTAAATACATGAAACCGCGAAAAGTAACAGCATGCAGCAGAAAACCACTTACGGAAAATATTGAAACAGAAGACTGTAGCATGCAACAGATTAATCAGAGGAGGATTAACATCCTGCACTATGGAAGTTGAACTACTTGCACTTAAATGGTATCCCGTGATAATTGTGAGTCCATAATAGTGAGTACAAAATGGCAAAATAATATCAGCGAAAACATTATTAGTGAGCTGCTCAATAAAGTGCATTCCAGGATCAGTGATTACTAGTAAATAAAAACAGCTTGTGTTGTTAACCGTGAGTTGCTATTACCATTGTTCAGATATCTGACCAAGGTGAGCTGAGTGGAAGTATGCTGGCAAATACCGGTGGGGGGGGGGGACCACAAGGGAAGGAGATAACATGTGAAACAGGGAGCAACCTGATATTAGACCAAGGTGAGCTGTGAGTTTACAGCATTCTACAGTCAGCTTGTGAGTTCAGTATACTACTTCAAAATAGCGAAAATTAAAAAAAATAAAAAAGGCTACAGCTACAATTATGTGAACGCATTGAACCTTGCATTTACAAAAAATGAGTGTTACTTGTAGAAAGTAACTACTTAACAAATAACTACATACTGTAGCTATCAGCATTGAGTTGTGCATTAACACAAAATTAATTAGCCAAAAAAAATGACAATTAAATAAAAGCATAACTTTTATTTTTTTATTTTAAAAAATAGCCAATTTGCAAAAATAATGATATTGAGCATATAACCTTATGGTGGAAAAAAGTCCAATCAACTGCTTTTTAAAAAACAAAAAAAGAAAAGAAAAACTGGCTAAATCAGTAATTTAGAGTCACTGACTGTGTGGTTTACACTTGAAATTGAAAGTTATAAGCCAGGCCTCTGAGGTACTCGTAGCGAGTTCTTGAGTAATATTCTGCTACAGTTGATGCCACACTTTCATTTAGGTAGTTGTACCTCCTTTTAACTCCGCTATTGCCTGCCCCAGAAAGCTGCTCCAGCGTTTACTCTGTCATCCTCCGTTCATTTTGTATGTACAGAACGAACTTCAAAATGTTTGGATGGCGTGCACCCAGTCGGCTGGTAAATCCTCGGTGCCATCCATCCACCGCATTATTTGTTTGTGCCAGACCTCTGGTTGTGGCCTCATGATAATTCCATTGCTCCACTGAAAATACTGCTCTTCTACGTCCTGACCACCCTCATGGCTTCTCAACCCAAATACCTTCAAAGCAGTCTTGCAGTGGCAAAAGCAACGCTTTATGCTGCTGAAAAAATTCCCATTCCCGCATCTCTTCAAAGGTAGCAACGACATCAGCTATTGGAACAAATGCCAAAGAAAGCAGCAAACATAGATTTTAGGGCAAAATCAGGATCACAACAGTATTTTTCTTGGACCTCTGGACATTTTTGCATTCTACACCGCACCGCCTGGGCAAAATGATAAAAGCACCCCTGACCTGTGTGTTTGGAAACATGGATGAAAAATGCTTTCCAGGCTGACCTCTCAAAATCCATATTTGTATTTGTGGGGATTAGGGCAGGACATAGTGTTTTAAGATGAGTGAATAACCGTAAGATTAATTCAGTGCCGTTAATATATGTACAGCGATTATGTGGCCGCGTGGTTCTTGCGATCGCCATTATTAACTTGTCCATTTTGTGATCACGATTATAAAATCACTATTTTGACATAGAACCTGCTTGAACTGTCTTTTTCTTACTAGTATACGGTAAGTATAACAGCACCATTTGAACAGACACACACACACACACAGTTTCCTTTGTGTTCTTTTATTACGGTACAGTCAACACTTCTTACCGCCTGTCCTTTGTTAATGACTGACCATTTTGGCTTGTTTAGGGTCTTCAAAATGGAAAGCCACAAACATAGTGCAAATCTATAAAAATGAAGCACCCACTGATTCATTCAACTACAGACCAATTGCCTTCCTGCCAGTGGTATACAAAATACTAGAAAGGCTTCTACAAAGCCAGCCTTATAACTACTTAGAAACATATTCCATTATAACCCAGTTCCAATCTGGCTTTAGAAAGGGACAAACCAGGAACACCACACTCGCTGACCTATTAGATGTGGTCACCAGCCCACTAGATGGGGGCTGCCAGTTAGTGCAGTGCTCCTAGATTTATAAAAGGCTTTAGATCTTGTTGATCATCAAATTCTACAGGACAGATTAAAAAACCAAATATAGGATGATGCTGGACAATGGTTCACCTCATATATGAGGGACAGAACACAGTGGGTATGTGTGAATGGAGGCCTGCCAAATTGGAACAGGGTATATAAGAATGTTCCACAGGCCTCCATCCTAGACCCACTGTTGTTCTTTGTTCATACAAATGGATTGTCAAGTCACATGTGTAATTCTGAATTATGTCTTCACATGGACAGCCAAGTTCTTGTGGCATCCAATAATGACTACGAGCACGTGGAATGAAAATTACCATTTGACTTTTTAAACCTACAGTACATACTTGGTTCACTCATTCTAAATTAGTATTAAATAGTAAAAAAAAAATCACAAGTTATTATCTTTAGTTCTGCTACCTAGGCAGGAGAGGCAATGGTCGAAAACTGACCATAAAAACAACTGATGAAGTGAATCTTATCCAGATCTCCGAATATAAGTACCTAGGAGCTTTGGTGACACAAAATCTAAAATGTTATTACAATATAGAAACAATCACTAAGATGTTTAATAACACAATTGGTGTACTTCAGACAAACTGCCCAGTGTATAAATAAAAATATGAGACAATTGGAAATCAATGTCTAATACTGTGACTGAGTGGGTCAATTGGTCCTTTTCTGCTGATAGTCTATGTGTCTATGGTTCTATGATACTGGTCATTGATTATGGATAACATCTCTACAGGTTTGCCAGCAATACCACTTTGAAAAAGTAGAAGTAATGTACAACTGGTATTCCAGATTTGTGCATCATTATCACTATAAAACACACCATTTCCATTATGTATGAAGCATAAAGGTGGCTCCCATTAGAGAATAAGATAGACTTAATCTGGTCAAATTTAACAAATACAATTTTTTGTATTAAGGGTTTCTTCCTGTAGCAGCAACCCCCTTCCCCCTTGGTCATCTACCTCCATCTTCTATCATCTTATGGACTTAACCTGGGAGATGAGGTCCCCCATGGATATTCTCCCTGTGGCAGAGTCAGAGAGGGAGCACGATCCTTCACACCCCAAAGCACAATCCAGACTGCACCCCAGGGCCTGTAGGTGGTGCAGGGCATGTGACAACCAAGGGACCATCCTACAGCTGCTACCTTTTACTCTTTTATACCCTGGCCAGGTGGCATGCCAGGTGCAGCCACATGTGTGCATGGAAGCTCACATGCACTTGCTGTCAGTCAACCCTGTTTGAGTCTTACCCTGTGCTCTGCCACCATGTCTCCTTGCCTTGACAGTAGTTGAGAGGAGTGGCACCCCCCTCCCTGGTAGAGTAACACTGTTGTTGGATGCTCAAATCTCTATCACCCTAGCCAACCCCCAGTCAACCTGCGCTCATTCCCAAATTTGATTTGCTGGTGTGGCAGTAGGTGTGGCACCTGGCTCCTTAACACTCCATGGAGCTCAGCCAGCAGTCAATAATACTTTTACACAAAACAAACTAACTTGTCTGATTTAAAAAAAAAACATTTAACACAGATACTGTCTAAGGAATAACAAACAGAGAGTATATTCTGAACCAATACCTAACAATAGGTTTGGAGAAATTACCTTTTCCTTTGCTACAGCCAGTTCATGGAATCAAATTGACAAGAACATTAATTATGCTGCAGAAACCACCTTGCTCATTTGACTCAGCAGTGAGACAAGAACTGGCTGAATGCTTCATTCTTCAAGTGATTATATGAAAACTCAGCAAAACAAGTTAGCCTAAATGGTCTTATTGAGCTGCTATGTACTGAATTTAGCAGTAGTTTATTTATTTATTTGTGCCTAGGATTACAAAGTACCTTTGAGCCAAGGCTCTTTTACAAAGGTTCCATGTCATGCTGGTTACAGGGTAACAGACACTAAAACATAAAACAGTTACAGGTACATGGTTTTAGACAGTAACTTTGCTTGACAAAATCAGACTGAGCAATGAGCAACTCAAGAAACAATAGGAGGAAGAGGGCAAGAAGGGGAGCAGGCGAAGGGTAGGGGAAGGTATTGGCGTACAGGGTGAGGGTGAGGCAGCCAAGGGGCCTTGTTAGGACAGACACAGGGCAAGTGCACTAGAAGTTTCATTGGGCAGGTAAGTGCAAGTAGAGAGGGCAGCAACTGACACCTATAAGGTCAGAAGCAACGTAGGGAATGAAGATGTTATGGGGTGCAAGCACAGGTGGAGGCACCAGTTATGGAGTGGTGGAGCTTTTTTTGAATGCTCCAAGCATTGCTGTGGATGAGGTGTCACTAAAGAGCTTGATCAGCCAACTTGGAGCCCTGTATGCAAATGACCTTTGGCCTTGGGATGTGCAGCAGCGGGGGATTTGAAGGATTTGGGGTTTAGAGCTCCTGGCATTGCACTTGGTGATTTTGGATTTGAAGAGGGTGCTGACTCCTGGTGGTGCCTTTCCCATCATGATTTTCTTAGCAGTGATGCAGGTTTGGTATTTGATTCGGTTGTTCAGTTGCAGCCAGCCTGTTTTGGAGTAGACATTACAGGTGTGGGTGAGACAGTGGGAACCAGTAATGAGTTGGCAGGCTTGATTGAGGGACATCAAAACACGCCTGAGAGATGAGGTTGTGGCAGATCCATAGATAATGAGACCGTAGTCAATGATGCTGATGATGGAGCTCTGGACAGCTATGGACAGAGCTTCTGGGGTTAGATGTTTCCTATGTCAGAATAGTAGGCCCATCCTGGTGTTGGCTACTTTTGCCATGTTATTGATGTGTGGGATATAGGAGAGATTACAGTCAAGGTTGAGGCTGAGGTATTTGAAGGTATGAACTTGTTTGAGGGCGATTCCTTGTTTGGTTTTAATGGAGAGCTAATATTGTTAGTATTGTTTTGGGAGCTGCAAAAGATTATGATCTTTGTTTTTTTTCTGGTTAAGGATAAGTCTGTGTTTTACGAACCAGATTTTGACTGCAGAGAAGGCCTGTTGGAGGTTACCTTGTAGATGGACTGGATCATGCTAGGATGCCAGGATGACAGCATCATCCACATAGAGTAGGATCTGTTCAGGGTAGGATTCTGGCAGTGAGTTCAGAAAAAGGCTGAAAAGAGGGGGCCCAAGATTGAGCCCTGTGGGACACCGGACTGGACTGGTCTTTGGACTGAAAGTGTGCCAGCAATTCTCACTCTTTGGGAGCGGTTGTCTAAGTAGTTTTTGAACCAGTTCACCGAGATAGGTGACAGCCCTGCTAGTCAAACCTGGGCAAGTAGGAGATTGTGTTTGACGGTATCAAAAACTTTAGTTAAGTCGATGAAGGTGGACCCGGTAAGATGATTGTTATCGAGTGAGTGATGGATTGCACCAGTGAATTCAAGTAGTGCCGTGGAGGTGCTATGACCTTTTCTAAAGTCATGTCGCTCCTTGCACAGGATGTTGTGATTGTCTAGGAATTCGATGAGCTGCTCTGACATGATCCGTTCTAGGGCCTTGGAGAGTGGAGGTAGGATGGAAATTGGACAGTAATTCTCAGTAGCTGTTTTGTCACCACTTTTATGAATTGGGGTTACCATGGCAGATTTCCATAAGTCAGGGAAGTGGCTGAGGCTGAAGGAGAGGTTAAAAATCCTGGACAGTGGTCAGAGTACTTCTTCAAGTGTGAGTGATAGCAGTTTGAGGTCGAGGGAGACACTGCTGGCTCTGGAGTTGCAAATGGCTTTGGTAACATAGCTGCAGACTTGATGCATTTTTACTGCTTTAAAGTAGAAGGGAGGGTGGCTGGAGGTGGCTGGGGAGCAAGGGGAACCACCTCATCGAAAAAACCTTGTGGGAGTACAACACAGAGGTCCATGAAGGTGTCATTGAATGTATCAGCAATGAGTTTCTGGTCAAGTGTAGTTTCACCATTTATGCTGAGTACTGACGGGGATAATTTAGGTTGCTTCCCGGTGACTTCTTTACTGTAATTCCAGAAGTCCCTACCGTTGTCCCATGAGTTAGTGAGAGCATTATGAAAATTGGTGGTCTTCATATCCCGGATATATTTGGTGCTGTCATTTCATGCATGTTTATAGTTAGCAATATCAATTTGTCTCCCTGTGTTTCTGGCAATCTTCCAAAGGTGGTCTCGAGCTTTTAGTCATCTAAGTAGGTCTTTGGTGAGCCAGGGGTTACATATGGCTTTGGCTTTGCGCTTCTTGAGAGGTGCAAATATGTTGCATGCTTGGTTGAAGATCCTGATGAAGTGTTCCAATGTGGTGTTCACATTGGTTGCAGTGAGAATTGGGGACCAATCCTGTTGACGAAGGAAGGTTTTGAGATGCGGTAGCTTGCCTCTAGGTCGAACTCAGCTAGTAATGGTTTTAGGGGGGGCTTGATGAATTTATTGGACCAGTAGCAGATGACAGGGGAGTGGTCACTAAGTGTGTCAGGTAAGACAGTGGCGTTTGTGATACTAGTGGGATGGCTTGTTATGATCCAATCCAGAAGGATGCCGGTACCCATTTTATAGTTTGTCCTGGTTGGGGAGCTAACCATCTGAGATAGGTTTGCTGCCACTATCAAGTCCCTGTATGCCCCCTGCCTCTGCAGCAGGCCAGTTAATATTGAAGTCACTGAGAAGGATGGTTTCTGAGTCATGTGAGAGAGATTTGGTAAACTCCAGGACTATGTTAAGACCCATTACCTTGCTCTCTCGGTGGAATGTAGACTGTGACAACTGTGATGGCTTTATTTTGTGCACCGAGAAGGATCTTGACAGGAAGAATCTGTGCAGTGGTGGTTTGGGAGGTTAAGTTGATAAGGTGCCCCCAGATCGTGTCCTTAAGGTACAGGGTGCAGTCACCTCCTCTTTTTGATTTTCGATCAAGCCGATGGACGTTATACCCAGGGAGGGTGATAGCATGGTCGGGAACTGAAGATGAGAGCCAGGTTTCTATGACTGCTAGTATGTCTGAGTTAAGCTGGCAGTCAAAAGTCTGAAGAGCATCACTTTTGTGAAGAAGACTGGATATGTTAAGTGAGATTATTGAGAGGGATCCTGGTTGATTGGACTGAGTTGTTCTTATTGATGGGGCTGGTCCAGGATTGGGATGAATGTTTCCCGACAATAGCAGGAGAAGAAGTATACGTTTTAGAGTACTGGTGTGAGATACCCATGACTGGCACCTATTTTTTTGGGCCAGAGAACTCCGAGATTCACCAGGGTAAGTAAATGGGTGGAGCCATGGGTAAAGCATGGCAGTAGTAGTGGTGGACAGGGGGAGTAACCAATGGTCATTTGGGGGAAGAGGGCCATTTCATAGTGATTGGAGATGCCCAAGGTGGGCACATGAGATCGAGAGGGACGGTACCATGGAGGGGGTCAGAGAGCAAGAGTTGGTAGATGTTCAGCACAGTGGGGAATGCGTAGGGGGGATGTAGGGGTGGGAAGAGGGCAAATAAGGTGAGGAGAAAAGGGTACAGAATACCGGTGTCATACATGATTCAATGTGAATGGGGGAGAGAGCAGGCACAGGGTGCCGGGTAGGTGGGAGGCAGCTAGTGAAAGTGGCAGGAGGTAGGCAATGAGGTAGAGGCTCAGGGGACAGGGGGAACTGGGTAAACAGGTGGCTGAGGGAGAACGGGGCGAGGGTGGGGCAGTGAGGAGACAAGGGCAGTAGCAAATGAGGAGGATGTAGCAGAGAGATAATGGGGTGGCATTAAAGAGTGTAACAAGACAGGGAGACAGGAGGTAGCAGCTCTAGAATAGAGTTCAGGGGTGAAATGGTGCATAGGAGCTACAGAAAGCCAAAGGGAGGTTGGCCAGTTACGGAGTGATAGAGTGGCTGGCAGTAGGAGATACAAGGAGGGTGTCAGGCACAGAAAGAAGGCAGGGGCAGTGAGGGGAATGAGTTGATTAGTAGAGGGGGAGAGGAGGAGCAGGAAGGAGGGAGAGTGGGCAGTAAAGAGAGGAGGTACAGGAGAGAGAGAGAGAGTATCCAATAGGAAATGAAAGGGCAGTTCCCTAGGCAGAAGTGAGCAGAGCTAAGGCCTAATTAATTAAGGTGGGGGGGGGTGACAGAAATTTTCTTCTGAAACCGACTGAAGTCTATGGGCACAGAGCCCAGCAGAACAGTTTGAATCAGTCAAGATTGCAGGGCCAATCAGTGGCTGCACGGAGCACAACAGTCCAACAGGAGATGGAAGCAACAGGCAGTGGCCAAAGGGAACCTTTCAGCACTTCCCGGTTTGGCCTGGGAGCTTACCAGCAAGAGGAGGGTTCCTTGGTGGTGAGCAGTTGTGGTGTGGACAGCTGGCCCAGGTAGCCCTGGCTGCTCAGATGTTTCCCCGATCAGGGGCCGAGAGATCACCAAGAAGAGGGTTCCTTGGCAGTGAGCAGCGGTGGTGTGGACGGCTGGCTCAGGTAGCCCCGGACGCCCAGATGTTTCCCCGATCAGGGGCTGAGAGATCAGTAAATTTATGTTGTGTATATTATGTTTGAGTATTATGTTTATTATTTAATTTTCTTTGATTGTAACCTGGGATTAGGATCACATTGTAAGCAGGGCATAACTACTCCAACAATGTTTTACCAACCTTACTTGCATAAAAAGTTTCTACTATTACTATATAGGAGGATCTGTGTAATACATGTCACTTTTAGTGACACAGAATCACAACTTGCTGTACATAGGTACATGGGTACATGATCTGATCTGGAAATGCCACAAAACTATATAGGATAGCTATGATGCAAATCTCGGTGACTGAAATGTAGAACCACAACTCACAGTACTAGTACAGCTAACAGTGGTATAGGCATAGGCATCAGACTGATCCACAAATGCCTCAAGTCACTTTAAGGAATTGAACTGCAGGCTAATCCACCAGAAAACAGTAAAACTAAAAGAAACAAATAATTTGTTCTAATGTAGTATTTTTTTTATTATTATTGTTAGGCTGATCAATAAGTGCTTGTTTGCTCACAGTTCCTGTTAATGCTAGGCCCTAGCTACTTATAGATTGCTACAGTATAGTATAGCAGTGAAGTGCTACTACTTCCTTTTGTAGCTGCTGTGGGTTCAAAAGAAACACAATGCTGACTGTTATTTCGGCAACAGTTACAAAACGCTAACAGTTATTAAAACCGCAAAATATATCTGTAATCAAATAACCAGCAGCAGCCCGAAACATTAGGACTTAGTTACTTAATAGAAATAAGAAGCATTTTCCCTCCTCTAGGTTTTTCCCCAAATCCCTTCCCCCACACTTCCCAAAGATAAACACTGCTATTAAATAAAACAAGAACTGACCAATGCCGAATGTTCATTTGCTTGTAGTTGTTGCGTAGTTGTTGGACATAAATAGTGCAACAGTTAAAATATAGAGAATAAAGTATGGGTCGAGGTGTGTAACAAGATTTTACACACACCTGAGTTGTGCGATGCTACATAAACCCAGAGGACGAAGCCCGAGGGGTTTGTGAAAAGCATCCCACAACGAGGGTGTGTGTAAAACTGAGTTTGACACACATCCGACCCATATTTTATTTTATATAATTGCTAGGTTTCTCTTTTTTGCCTCAGCAATTATATAAAATGAAAAGCTTCCGGTGCATCCCCTGTGTGGCTTCTCAGGTGCCAATTTGAATCTGCGTATTTTAAAACATTTTGTTTTTGTCCTGGTTTGTGAGGTTTTCACTGTGTAGGGGGGAAAAAAGAACTTACGCCGAGTTCTTCTGGCGGTGGCGGTGCTGGTGCTGTTTCGGGAGAGTTGGAAGTGGTCAGCGGTTTTGAGTGGTGGCGTTGCTGCATGAGGATGCACACAGCAAGGCCGGGAAATTGTGCGCATGTTTGCCGTTATAAACACTCCTTTGTAACGGCAAATTACACCACAGTTTCCCTATGGGATTAAGGGGAAGCTGGTTATTATTAACAAATGAATAACATGAGTTATAATAGTGAGGTTGTCATGATTGGAAAATGAAGTGGTTCACATATAACATTGTTATTTTATTAGGTGTGATCCTGATATTTCAAAATAGTACTTTTATTACCCCAGCAACTGAACATGGAAAGTGTCATTTATCAAATGGCACTGGAAATGCACTTTTGCAAAACAACCACGAAATCTGGTTTTGGAGGGGACTTCGAAAATGGTACTTGCCACGTTCTTGAGGTGTGGCAAAAAAAAAGTCTATGGTAAAATAGTGGGTTTAAACAGTAAAACAAGGATTGGCATTCACTGTGGCAGCATGAGTGAGTAGAGCTGCTACCTTTCGATGAGGTGAAAACCGCAAATTAAACCACACTCCAAACGGCGCCCCTGGCTCCACCGTTTTTTTATGACTGAATGTATCACTCCTTCTCCAAAGCCATTTGTAATGTCAGAGAAGACTTTAAAAGTGACAGGAAATTATTTTATGTTTTTTTTGTTTTTCATTTTTGTTTTTATTATTTGATAACCAGGAAAGGCCTATGGGGCACAAGGCCCATTTACAGGGGTGACCCAGGAGCACAGTGAGGTAAAATGACTTGGTCAGGGTCATACAGTATGGAAGTGGAGGCTGTGTGAATCAAAACCAGGCCTGCAGAATGTACCAAACTTGTTCACAGCTCATTGCTCTAACCTTGGCTAGACACCCTCCCTTTTTCCTTTCCATGTCAGTCATGTATTCTGATATAAATGGGACCCTTTTTAGGAAGGCCAGGAACCTCTGTACCTCTATGGACAGAGAAACTAAGGCTAAGTTCTACCACACCCAACTCGATCAATCAGTTAATTGCTCCTCAGAATTCTGAAAACTAATTAATGACATTGAAGGTCGTCCCTCTGGTGCCTCCTTGCCATCAAAAATTTTGTCTGGGGCCAACATTTTAACTGACAAACCATTAATACTTGATGCCTTCAACAACCATTTTGCCACTGCAGGGCTCACCTTCGACTCTTGCCATTCAAGTTCACTCTGTTCACAGCTGGGAGTCATTAATCATGATTTCTCCTCCCCAAACACATCCTTCTCATTTCAACCCACAACCCTGAAGGAAATGGAGGACCTGCTTCTTCAGTTGGATGTCAGGGAAAGCGCAGGCGCAGACCTTATCGAGCCTTACTTCCTTAAGTTGGGTCTCCATGTCCTTGCAGTACCTATCACACATTTATTCAACTTATCCCTCTTACGGGGTGATCGTCCCACCATCTGGAAGACAGCACACATTATTCCTTTGTTTAAGTTGGTAGATCCCAGAAACTTGAATAATTATAGGCCAGTTTCCATCCTATCAACTCTTTCCAAGCTATTAGAAAAAATTGTGAATGCTCAGCTCAGAAATTACCTGGAATCTGCAAACTTGCTTAATCCACCACTGTCAGGCTTTAGAGTGCAACATAGTACAATTTCAGCACTGGCTAAAGTTACTAATGACTGGCAGTGTGAATTAGACAGAAGAAACTTTCTATGTGCAGTGTTCCTTTACCTAAGCAAAGCCTTCGATACCGTTGATCATGACCTGCTCCTTACAGCCCTCTGGTAAGCTGATTTGGACTCTCTATCCTCTAGTTGGTTTCAAAACTATCTTTCAGGCCGCTACCAGCAGGTAAAGGCGGAAGGTGAAGTTTTGTCCTTTAAAACCCCTCCTGAGGGGTGTCCCTTAAGGTTCCATCCTGAGGCCATTACTTTTCGCTATCTATATAAATAGAATAGATGCTACCACCAAAAATACCCAGATACACCTCTTTGCCAATGAAACAGTGCTCTATGCTAGCGGCCCCTCCCCAGATGTGGCACGCATAGCTCTCCAGAATGACTTTAATTTATTGCAGCATCAGCTCCTAAATCAAAAGTTGCTGCTGAATGCCAAGAAAACAAAAGCTATGATCTTCTCACCTTTTCCCAACAGACCTAACCCTGCCTCGGCTGGGTGTCTCTCCCCAATATCCACTGCCCTGGGTTAACAGTTGAAGTACGTAACTCACTTCAAATATCTGGGCGTTTGGATCGACAACAGACTCTCCTTCATAGAGCACATAGATCAATTGATCAAGAAGCTTCTCCAAAGACTCGGCCTATTCTTTAGGATAAAAAATCTCCTCCCATCAAATGCAAGGTTGAGACTAGTCCAAACTACCTTCCTACCCCTGATAGAATATGTTGATTTCCTTTATAGTCATGGATCAGTCGGCGCACTCTCAAAACTTGACACACTCTATCACAGAGCTCTAAGGTTCCTATCAGATCTTCCATACTCCACTCACCACTGTTTGTTGTATACCGCTGTAGGTTGATCTTCTCTTGCTTTCACATGACAAAGAAATGCCGCCTTCTGGATACACAAAGCTATTATCAATAAACTGCCTGGCTATATCTCAGTCTGCCTTCCTCCTTGCACCCTGAGCAGATACGCATTGAGAAGCACCTCCTATATTACCTTAAAGTGAAGAAAAGTCAGATCTCGCTTTGGCTCGGCATCCATTAGCTATGCACTTCCCAGGCTATGGAATAATCTGCGAAAAAACCTGAAATTAAAGTGCAAGGTCAGTTTCGCAGCCTTCAAAGCATTCTACCCTCAGCACATCAAAGAATCCTATGCTTGCTACCCCGACTAAACTACTTGCCTTATCTTTTGTCCTGCCTCACCAGAGATTTTGATCCCAGCTGGTTTATGGCTCTCCCTTCCCCTTCCCCCTTCCTGTCGCTCCCCCCATCCTTGTTCCTCCCCTGATCCCAGACTCTGCATGGCCCTCTCCCCTCCGTTACTCCACTCCATTACATCCCTTTTTCTCCTGCATCCCTTTCTTCTTTTCCTTTCTTATCTTCATCTATCCCCTGATCTTCCCCTGCAGTGTTCACACTCTCCCTTCCCTCTGCACCCTCAGTCTATCTTCTTCTTCAGGTTCTTCACTCGCTCTGCACTCCAAGTTCATATTCCCCCCCCCCCTTTTGTCTCTTTTTAACTTGCCCTTCACCCCTTTTCTGCCTCACTGCACCTTTTATATTCCCTTACAGGTGCTCCAAGGCCCTTTTGCTTTTGCTTTAGCACTTCATGATGGTTAGGGGTTACTCTCCCTTTCCCCATGCTTCCCATTATCCCTGACTCAATCTGTATTACTTTTGTTAACTCAGTTTTGTATCTGTTAAATACATTTTGTTGCACTTATCTTGCATTCCACCCATTGAATTGCCCATGCTTGTTTATTCATGCCTGTATATCGTATTCCTGTATATTATCCTGTTATGTTGTATTTGTGGTCACCCAGATCCGCCTTGAAAAGGAGCTCCGCTCACTGGCATTTCGCCTGGCTAAATAAAGATTTTGATTTTTGATTTTGATTGAAATTAACCTATTGTTGATGAATTCATTACCTACTGTTTGTTTGTGATACCCTCAGTTCTGCATTGTGTTTCCTTTACCCCATTAGCTACTGTTGTTTCTTTTCATATTTCTAAGACATTCCAAAATGCCAGACACACCATTCCATGCTATTCATCTGAATGGCCTGTAATGGTATAGCTAATATCTTGGAATGTCCAGGTTGTATGAAAAATGACAGCAGTAGCTGCTGAAGACTCAGGCAAGAAGGAATCTGTGTAGTGACAAAGACAATAAAAATTAGATAATAGGCCTGATTCTAGAAGCATGCCTACGCATGTCACAGGTTGCGATATACAAGGGGTGCAGTTGCGCCAAGGATCCTGCACCTGATTCTCTATCGGGCAGGATCCTGGCAGGTAACTCCTGTGACTTCTGGCAACCCCAGCCATGTGCCAAATGGAGGGCACACCTGAACAGGTTGCTGCAAGCCACACATCACCCAAGTAAAGGGCATAAGTTCCCCCCCAAGCCCCGATCCCAATAAAAAAGTACTACATAGCCCTTATAGGCTAGCACCCCCTAGTCTCGCACCCAGTAGATTCATAGAACTTGCCCTGCAGGGTTAGTGGAACCCAACCCCTCAAGCCCCGATCCCCGAATCACAAGTGTGGGCAGTAATGCAAAATGGTAAAATACAAAGTAAAACACAGCCCCATTATCCCTGGTAGTCTAGTGGTCCCCCACCCATCAGTATCAGACCACTCTGCTCTTCCCCACTTGTACCCAACTGGTAACTGGCACAGCTCACCTCTCACCACCATGGCCAGCTGCTGACTGAGCTCTGTATGACCATGTACTACTGTACATAGTACGTGCTCATTGAATGGGGACAGTGGGACTGGGAGGGTCCAATAGCCCTGTGGGGTGAATATCTTTCATTTTACAGAGAGCGGGACTGGGGGGTGATAACCCTGTGGGGAAATTTCTGTACATTTACTGGGAGCGGGACTGGGGGGGTGCTAGCTATGTGGGGTCAACTGTATTCATTTTTCAGAGATGGGGGGTTACATGTCCTGAGGGATGGGCTGGCACACTGGCACAAGCCTCGGTGGATGCATGGTACACTTACACCAACTAACAGCTGGTGTAAGTCTACTTTGACAGATGTCCTCCTGGGGTTGTTCTAGAATACTGACATCAGGGTCTTGGCAGCTGCCCTTGCAGAATAGGACACAGCTGAAACATAAAAACATAGAAATTGTCGGCAGATAAGTACCGCCTGGCCCATCTAGTCTTCCCATAAGCCCTTGCACTGGCTTACTGCTGGCATAAATCTTGTGCCATATCTCAAGGGGGTTTTGGTGCAACTGGTGGTGTAACCCTAGTTTAGCGCAAGCAGCCTGCAACATGTCACAGGCTGCTATGCAGTATCCCAAATGTCGGCATGCATGGCACAAAGTGCTACTTGCGCTATTCCTGTTGGAAACATATAAACATAGAAGTTGAGGGCAGATAAGGACCGCAAGGCTCATCCAGTCTGCCCACTTCTTTTTCTACCTTATAAATGTTCCATCGGCCTTTGCTCTGTCAATGGCATATCTATTCATACTCATCTGTATTGCTCCCTTATGCCTATCCCATGTCTGTTTGAAGCCCTGCACTGTATTCATATCCACCACTTCCTGAGGTAGGCCATTCCATGAATCCACCACCCTTTCTTTGAAAAAGAACTTCCTCACATTACCCCTTAATCGGCCTCCCTCTAATCTCATGCTGTGTCCTCTTGTCCTGCTATTTTTCTTATATTGAAACATGTTAGACTCTTTCACCTTGTTAACACCTTTAAGGTGTTTGAATGTTTTGATCATATCACCTCTCTCCCTTCTTTGCTCCAGGGTATACATGTTGAGCACCATTAATCTGTCCTCATATGTTTTCTGATGCAGTCCCTGCACCATTTTGGTTGCCCTTCTCTGGACTACCTCAATTTGGTTAATGTCCTTGTGAAAGGTGTGGCCTCCAGTACTGCACACAGTACTCCAAATGGGGCCTAACCAGTGTCTTGTAAAGGGGGATTATTACCTCCCTCTTCCGACTTGTGATACCCCTACTAATATACCCTAACATCCCCCTAGCCTTACCTACTGCTTTAGTGGTCTGCTTGGATGATTTCAGGTCATCAGTGATGATGATGCCCAAGTCTCTTTCTTCCCTTGTGACTGCTAACAACTCTCCTCCCAGCCTATAGGTGGCTTCAGGGTTTCTCTTCCCTATGTGCATGATCTTGCACTTCTTTGCATTAAACCCCAGTTACCACTCTTCCAACCATTTCGCTAGTTTATCCAGATCTCTTCTCATTCTGCCCACCCCATCTGGATCATCTACTCTGTTGCAGATCTTAGTGTCATCAGCAAACAGACAAACCTTACCCTTCAGTCCATCTGCAATGTCACTGATGAAGATATTGAAGAGGACTGGCCCCAGGACTGATCTCTGAGGTACCACACTTGTGACTTGCATCCCTTCTGACTGTATACCATTTACAATCACTCTCTTTTTTCTGCCCATCAACCAGTTTTCCACCCAGTTGACCAACTTCTGACCCACCCTGAGCCTACCCAGCTTATTAATCTATCTTCTATGTGGAACAGTATCGAAAGCTTTGCTGAAGGCAAGGTAGGCGACATCAACTGCTCCCCCTTGGTCCACCACCCTGGTTGCCCAGTCAAAGAAATCTATGAGTTTAGTTTGACAGGAACTTCCTTTTGTAAACCCAAGCTGTCTTGGATCCTGAGCCCCTATGGATTCCAGGTGTTGCACTATCCTTTCCTTAAGGAGTGCCTCCATAATCTGGCCCGCTACTGAGGTAAGACTGACTGGTCTGTAGTTCCCTGCCTCCTCCCTGCTACCACTCTTGTGCAGCAGAATCACATGAGCCCTTCTCCAGTCTTCTGGGACCTGTCCTCTGCTCAGAGACTCACTAAACAGTTCTGATAATGGCTCTGCTAGTTCCACCCTTAGCTCCTTTAGTACAGTGGGATGTATGCCATCAGGTCCCATTGCCTTGTCCACCCTGAGCTTACTGAGCTTGTAGGACCCTTTCTTTTGTGAAGGGACTAGTGCTCACCTCCTTCCCCCCGTATCCATGGTACTGAGCTGTGGGCCCTGAGCTACCTTCTCTTAAGTAAATACTGAGCAGAAGTATATATTTAGGATAGATGCTTTTACATGGTCCTCCTCCTCACATGTCTCCTTATCTCCTTTGATCTTAGCAATACCTCCTCTGGACTTTCTCCTTTCACTAATATATCTATAGAAAGTCTTGTCACCTTCTTTTACGGTTTGTGCTAGTGTTTCATTGGTTTGGGCCTTTGTCTGCCTTACTGCCTTCCCTGCTTCCCTTAGGGAAGTTTGGTATGCCTCCCTATATTCATCCCGCTGTGTTCCCTTAAATATTTCCTGAAGGTCAGCCTTTTGGCTCTAACCTTTTCTGCTGCTGTTTTTGATAACCAAAGTGGTTTCCTTCTTTTGGACTTCCTTTTCTGTCTAACACAATGGGATGTTGCTTCAAGTATTGCATCCTTAATGCTTGCCCACTCTGCCTGTACCCCCTCACCTGTATTTCTTTTTGCTGAGGCTAGCTTAAAGCCGTTGGCCATCTTATCAAAGTCAGCTCCTCTGAAGTCCCATATTTTTGCCTTGCAATGGGATGATTTAATTGTACTGGCCAAATTGAACCATAACATGTGATGGTCACTGGCCCCCAGGTGATTTTCTACCTGGAGATCTGTGATCCTTTCTCTGCTAGTCAGTACTAGATTTAGGATAGCCCTATCTCTTGTGTGCTGTTGTACCAGTTGTTTGAGGCACTCCCCCTGCAGGGAATCCACCATGTGTCTAGTTCTGGAAGATGTTACTGCTGGTATTAACCAATCTGTATCTGGCATGTTGAAGTCTTCCATTATCAGAACCTCTCCTTTAGCTGTCATGTTTTGTATATCATCTAACAGTAATGTGTCTATGTCCTCCCACTGGTCTGGGGGCCTGTAGACAACCCCAGTTCTTATGGCTGTCCCATTTCCTGTTTCCAGGGTGACCCACAGTCCTTCTGGCTCCTTATGTGTATTCTAAATTTCTATAGCTTTGATATTTTCATTGACATACAGGGCCACTCCACCCCACCTTTTTGCACCTCAGTCTCTTCTGAACAGTACATAGCCAGGTACTGAAGTCTCCCAAGTGTGGTTACTGGTAAACCATGTCTCACTAATTGGTACTATGTCCAGTTTAGCCTCTGTCATTATTGCCTACAGGTCTGGAATCTTGTTTCCCAGACTGTGGGCATTTGTGTACATGATTTTCATTGACCAGATTTTGGTGTGTTAGTTGTTGGGTGAGGTCTGGCGTTTCCCCTGTGCATCATATGGGGAGCTGGACCTTTTTCCTTACCTGGTGATGCAAATGAACTGCAAACATGCTGAACTCCTGTTTGACCACTAGCTGATGGGGGGAGGGGTATTCTTCCCATTCAACATATGGGGTGCTGCACCCCTCTCCCCATTTGCTAGTTTAAATATTCTGCAAAGACATCAAACCTCTGCCCCAATGCACTGACTCCATCCTTAGTCAGATGCAGTCCATCAGATTTAAAGCATATTCACTCCCAAAACTATTGCCAGTTCCCTACAAATTTGTGTCATTTTTTCTTGGCACCAGCCCTTGAGCCACATGTTTATCTCCCCTATCTCCCCTTCTCTGACCTTTCATCCATCTGTCCCCCTCTTCTAGACTGGCAAGATCTCAGAGAAGGAGATGCCAGATGAAATGGATGATAGTCTGTCACCCAGCCTGGTCAGGCGTTCCTTGGTCTCCACAACTGACCAGCTGGTGAGATCATTAGTCCCTATGTGTACTGGGAGATCAATGTTTTCTCCTGCTTCTTGAACAATTTTAGCAATGCGGTCAGTGTCACTCCACGCTGATGTACCTGGGAGACATCTGACCATTACCCCTGGCAAAAGATAGGTATCAACTCCCCGAATCATGGCATCTCCTATGATCAGAAGTTTTTTGGATTTCCTTTTTGCTTTTTTTGTTTTGGTTCCTGTTTTGGGCGAGTTTTGTTGTGCTAGCTTCCGTGCTGCAGTGTCCTGCTCTGCAGTGTCCTCTGCCCCTTTGTTTGATTTCAGAGATAGAGGCAGATACCTGTTTAATTTTTATATGGTTTGTGGAGGTAACATGTTGGAGAGCACCGAGTGATGGGGCACCTGATTTGCCCCTCCTAACCACCTGGCAACCTCCTGGACCAACTATCTTCTGTGGTCAAGGTGCTTCTGTTGGATTTTGGGTAAATGGTGGGTGGTTCTTATAATGTATTTCCTCTTGAATATGAAATTTGAGGTGTGCAATCTCTGCCCATGCTGCCTGGAGCTGAGCCCTAAGATCCCCAATGGCCCAGCAAGTAGGACAGTGTCCTAAATCCTGTAAAACTGCCCTTCTGAAAAGTGTTCCTCAGTACCTGCAGTTAATGATATCCATTCCAGATAAGTTGCTGGGTTTATAACCTGGTCAGAGTAATGAGAAGGAAGAAAATGAAAGCAAAAGTTTGATTTTGTGTTTTGTTTGTTTGTTTTTGTATAACTTGTTATAACAAGTTCAGTTACTAGTGCCCCTATAAATGAGGACACCATGTGGATACTCCACTGATCTGCCCTTTCCTGCTTTGCCACAGGAAATGTCATGACTGTGCTATCCTATAAAAGGAGTGTATTTTGTGACATGAGTATCCTTTCTAGAACTGGCCCCAATTCATTTAACAAAAATGCATCTAAAACAGATTATAGGGCAAACAAAAAGGAACACAGGAGAGCAGATAAAGGTACAGTATAACAATAGGCTTTCTATCACAGCAGTAAAAGACCATACTTAGAAGTCAGAATGGAAATGATTATGTTGATTTACTGTTAAGGGTCTTAACTGCCCTACTTAACACCTACCAGACTGCCTGCTTTTATAAACAAAAGTGTGTACAGTACGACATCAGGACTTCTTTGTAATCTGGAAGTGCAGTCAAAACAGTGAATGACTGGATACAGTCAGTATGTAAGTACTCAGAATGGCCAAAAACTGGACCACATTTAAGCAAAACTGGATGACCAAATAAGGACCCTAAAAACTGGAGTAACTGTTCTGAAACTGGACAGACCGGTGGCAACCCTAAGTGTGAGAAGTGTTCTTTTACAGACTGCTTGAGCTTAGCAGTCTTTTTCCAGGTAAAATTTAGTGTCTCGATCACTGTTTAGTTTTTTTTTCTTGTTGACCTGGAAAGGAGGACTAGACAATTCTGTCTATTTCCAGCCTTGTCCTTGGGGGGAAGGTGGGGTGGGGGGTGGTACAGATGGATGCCAACTGACACTGAACCAGATTAAGCTGTTGGTGGTATTTCTAGTGAATGGGGGAAATTTGGCCAGAACATGGGGGAAATTCCTCTACTCTTTTCGAGAAGTGCCATGGGATCTTTAAAATTCACTGGAACTACCACCAGAACAGGGACATGGAACCTTGGTTTAATGTCTCACCCAAAAGACGGCACCTCAGAAGTGCAGCACCCCTCATGCCACACCACAGCATCAGTATTGGTATTTTAACCCAAGTGCCTGGTGTGGGGATGGAACCCACAATGATCTTCTGGCCTCAGAGGCGAGTGTGCAACCTGCTGAGCCACTGACACTGCTGGACTGTGATGCTTTGTAGAGGAGCTCATCTGCAATATCCAGTATAATATAAAATAGATCTGACACTGTATTTATTTAGCAGACCTAGATTAAAACACATTTTGTCAGTTTCTTTACACCGATATCTGGTCCTCTTGAGACACTGAGCTCTCAAAAGCAAAGGTCTTGCCGGTTGCAATCATGCTGAAAAATAAGAAGCAGCACTAACCGTCTAAGACAACAGTGTATTTTTTTAAATTTATCACAATATTGCATATGAGCTTCTCCACAAAGCACCACAATGATCAGGACACTAAATGTTGCCATGGAAAGACTGGTAGGCATGAGCAGTCTGTTATAAATAATCAATCACACTCTCACAGCCACATAAACATCACTTACATTTGATGTCAAAAGCAGACTCGACTGAAGCAGACAGGGCTGAAAATTAAAATGTGGATATTGGTACAGATAGAGTCAAAGGATGCTTATATACCCATGCAAAGAGTGAAAGGAGGACAATAGGCTTATGCATTTTAAAATATATGAACAGTTTAATTAACATGAACATGCAATGAATAAAAAAACTGCACAATCAATTCAAAGATTAGCAGTTGATCTAGTTTTATATTGTGTTTTGAATAGTGTGCAGTTTGAACTGTTTTCGTTCATATATGTTTTTTATGTTTAGGTACACTAGAGTGCATTCCATTTGTTTGGGAAAGTAAAATGTAGAGACAATGCCAGCTTGTTGGGGTGAGAAGAAACTGGCAGGGGAGGAATAGAAAGCAAATAAGGAAGCACAAGCAATGTGAAGAATGATGAATGGCAGGGCTTTGGAAGAGCAGAGATCAGGCAGGGGGGAGAAGGAGCAAGTAGCACAGAGCTGCAAAGATACATTGAGGATGGGAGGATGTTGGAGGTTCAGAGATGGGGTAGAGGAGAAGTGGAAAGCAAGTGCTGAGGGTGGTTAATGTATAGTGATAATAGCAACATTTTAGGGTTGAAGGTAAAGATGAGGGAAGAGACAGATGCAATGGAACACTGAGGGTAATGGGAAGTAGTACTGAAAGGCTGGAAGGCTGATGTTACAATGTTCAACAAGATGGCGGTCACGCTGGACTAGCCTCTGTTACCCTAGTTTTGCTTGGTGTGATTTTATTCTGTTTTATTTAGTTGTAAGATGTGTTATATTTTAATTTGCTGCGGTCTTAGTGTTGGTTCGACTTTTTACGCTCCCCGGTGCTTGTTATGCCGCCTGATGTTTTTGCGGTCGATTACCGCTTATTATCGCTTGTTTGTTTTGGTGTCCCGGCGTCTCTTTTGTGTGTGCAGTAACCTCTTCGTCATTTACCGCTTGCTGTTGGTCGTTACCTCGGCCCCCTCTTTATTATGATGAAGACCTTTTCATGTGAAGCCGTTTTCTGACCAGACATATTATTGAGGATAATATGGATCTGAGGAGTCTGGTGGTCTATTTTCCAGATGTTTTGTCGGAGGATTTTACAACACTGCTTAGGGAAGAGTGTATGAGGTGTTCTCCTTTGGGGATTGCCTGAGGACTCACCTTCGGAATTTGTCTTCAAGACTGCCTGGATTTTCTGGGCTGTGATATTTCCTTGGGGAGTTTGTTTTGAAATTTTCTCTTCCTCGGGGGACTGTTTGAAGATTTACTGTTTACTGTTAGGAACATATGAACTCCTTCGAGTTGTGGCATTTCACTGAGTAACCCCTTTTGGAGCCTTTTGATTGATTTTATGGATTTATTGTTCATTTATTTGGATCTGCTTTGTGTCCCAGTGTGTTTGTAGCTGAAGACTGAGATTTCAACTGGCTTACTCCTGGAAGAATTTGGCTTTGTTCCTACATTTAGGATCTTCGGACCTTTTCATTGGTTTCATCATCGTTGAGGTATGGCTGAGTTTGTCAGCCTTTTGATCTAAACCCGGGGTAGTCTGCTGGTGGTGGCTGGTTGGGCAGACTGGGGGAGGTGCTGTCGGAGGACGGGCGCCAGAGTGCCCGTGGCTTCTGGGCATCATAGTGGGCAGGCTGGAGAGCCTGCTTATGTGAATCCCAGTTGTTAATCGATCCCCCAGCAGCACCTTGGGGGATGATCAAGGGGACTGTCTCCATTTTGTAAAAATGTTGGCCTGAATCCAAGGGGATCGCTGGGGTGTGCAGCCACCACGGGAGTCTGGGGAATGCTATTGGAGGATGGGCCTAGGACACCCATGGTTGTGGATTTCTGTTGGGGTAGGCTGGAGAGCCTGCTCACATAGGATTCTCTTATAGGCTGGTCACCCTAAATAATGCCCTGGGGGACGACCATAAGGAGAGTTTTCCTTTTTTGGCTGATAAATTATACCCCCTCCTAAGCAGCTTGATTAATTCTCTGCAGTCTGGTTTTTACTTTATACTTTTTGGAGTATTTGGTACAGTCACAAAGAAGTTCTTATTTGAGCTCTGTTTAAGTGCCTATGTGAGAAACAGGCCATGGGACAGATTCCTCAGGGGTGAGAGCTCTGAGGGATTTTTCACTCTTCTAGAAAAAATATAAACTGGAAGAAATCGTGACTTCTGCTGTTAATTATCACAAACTTCTTTCTTTTAAAGAATTTATAAAATTTGTCCAGATTTGCCTGGAGATTTTTTATTTTTTCTAAGGAGTTGGCCAGGACAGAAACTGAATTATTTATTCTTAATTATTTTAAATTAGTGCTGGTGTTGATAATATTTATATTATAGGGATATTTTAAGAATGTCTCTTAATTATTTTGTGTTAACGATTATGTGTTGGGACCAATTATCCATGGACAGGTGCTATTCCCCCTCTAGGCTGAGGGACCTGTGCTCTTTCGATAGCCCCCCATTGCAACCCGAAGTATATAGGCATTGCCGTGCCTTGGGGATTACACGGAGGAGGCAGAAAGGGAAGGGGGTCCCTCGGCTATTGGGGGGAGCAGAGTGGGAGAACAAGGGTGGTGAGGTTGAGGAGACGCCTTGGGGAAAAATGGGCCCAGGATAGGGGAGTGCTTTGCCTGGTTCCCATACCCAAGGGCTCCACTGAGTGTGGGCATGTAGCCTGCTCCTCCAGGGCCTTTCATCCAACCCTGGTGTTGTTATGTTATACCAGGTCTATAAAACACATGACAGCGATTATTGCTGATCTTGTTGAATCATCTGACCTGGCTTGCATTACCGAGGCCTGGCTGGATGAAAATGCTGGTCCCATTCTGGAATCAGTTGTTCCAGCCGGGTACTCGGTAATACATTGCCCGAGGTTGGATTGTAGGGGTGGGGGGGGCACTATTTGTTTTAAATCAGAATTGGGCCTTGTAGAGGTTCTAGTGGTGTCACCTAGATCCTTTGAGTGCATCATGGGAGCAGCTGTGGGCTGCAGAATTCTGCTTGTTTACCATCCACCCAGTGGCGAGAAAGTTTTTCTGCAAGAAATCGTGGACTTCATTATCAACCTGGTGCTGGAGCCCTCCAGGTGGTTGGTCCTGGGGGACTTCAATGCCTGGGTCGATGATGAACTCTCGCAGTTTGGTCAAGACTTTCTCCAACTAATGAGTTAGTTGGGATTCACACAGGTGGTTACCGCTGCTACCCATATTCAGGGTCACTCTTTGGATCTGGTGTTCACCCTGGGGATGGAGATCACGGAACTGGTGGTGGAACCAGTTGGGTGGTCTGACCATCACTCTATAAGGTTCAGTTTCACGACCCCCCTTATGAGACCCACCACTTTGGAGATGGTCCAGTATCACCCTTTGAGGGGAGTTACCCCTGAGGGTCTGATGGCGGTACTGGATCTATTGAGTTGGCCTATGGAGTACATGGAACCAGATGCCTTAGTAGTGCACTATAATAATATGGTGCTGAGGGCACTGGATTCCATTGCACCTGTCCGTGTTGGCCCCCCTCTCCCTCCGCCCTCGGTCCCCTTGATTTGATGGGACATTGAGGGAGCGGAGGAGAGTGGGGCGAAGATTGGAGCATTGTTGGTGGAAATCCAGCCTGGAGAATGACAGACTTAGATTGATGGCCCATTATGTGGACTATCAATCAGTAATCTCCCATAAGAAGGCAGACTTCCTGTCCAGGGAGATTACTGCATCGAGAAACTGACCTGCTCAGCTCTTCTGGACTGTCGAAAGACTGTGTAATCCAGCCTGTCTATAGGGTCGGAGAGCCTTTTCACAAATACAGTGTGATGAGTTCGCTCAGTTCTTTGATGATAAGGTGTCATTAATCAGGTCGGAGATCCTTAGTATATGTTCAAATGAGCATTGTAGTGACTGATGCGGAGTTACATGCCCTCAGTCTACCTGGATGGATTTTGACCTGCCAGCGATCATGGATATCATGAAGATTGTCCAGGACACGCGACCGACTTGCTGTAGCTTAGATTCTGGTCCTACGCACCTCCTTGTGGGGTGCATGGATGTGATCGGACCAGTCCTTGCGAGGATAGTCTGGAGTTCTTTGGATCAAGGGGTGCTCCCGGAGTCTTTGAAGGAGGCTGTCATGACACCCCTTTTAAAGAAACCTTCCCTTGACCCCGACTGCCTCACTAACTACAGACCGATCTCTAACGTGCCCTTCTTGGGCAAGGTTATTGAGAAAGTAGTCGCGTTGCAGCTCGATAACTTTCTTGCCACCCATGAAGTCTATGATCCTCTCCAGTCCAGTTTCAGGAAGAGGCACAGCACTGTGACTGCATTAGTTTGGGTACTAAATGATCTCCTAATAGCAAGAGATCGTAAGAGCCGTTCGATCTTGGTTCTTCTCGATCTCTGCAGCGTTTGACACCATGGACCATGGGATGTTGCTTGATCACCTGCAGCTATTCTGTGGACTGTCAGGAACAGTACTCAGATGGTTCCATTCTTTCCTCATGGGCAGAAGTCAAAGGGTAGTTTCAGGATTTTTCTTCTGCTCCTTTTGCTCTGTCCTGTGGGGTGCCACAAGGCTCTGTGCTTTCCCTCATGTTGTTCACGGTGTACATGATGCTGTTGGGAGACATTATAAGGCATTATGGGCTGGGTTTTCACTGCTACACAGATGATACCCAGCTCTATATGTCCTTTGTACCCAAACAAAGTGATGCAGTGTCGGTTTTTAACAACTGCCTCACTGAGATTCAGGACTGGATGAGTGCGAACTGGCTGAAGTTAAATCCGGACAAGACCGAGGTGTTGGTAGTGGACCCAGGTCATTATTTAGAGAAGTTGACTCCTGGGGTCCCCTCTGGTCTTTTATTAGGGGATACCCAGTTGAGACCTTCTGAACAGGTATGAAATCTGGGCATTATTTTTGACAGTGCGCTGACACTGAAGTTGCAGGTGTCGGCCACTGTCAAGTCATTCTTTTACCATCTGAGGAATATCGCCTGGATAAAACACCTTGTTCCGCATGATGACCTTCCTGTGTTGGTCCATGCTTGTGTTTCTTCATGCCTTGATTACTGTAATGCTTTATATCTAGGGTTGCCCGGGGAGATCTCCATCACTTGCAGCTGGTGCAGAACGCAGCAGCCAAGTTGTTGACTGTGTTATCAAGAACTTGCCATATCACACCTGTGCTGCGCGAACTGCACTGGCTGCCAGTGCGGTGGGGAATCACCTTCAAGGTCACGTTGCTGACCTACAAGACCCTACATGGTCAGTGACCAGGCTACCTGCAAGATCTCCTTTGTCCCTACTACCCTCTCCGCCCACTCCGCTCCACTGGCAAGGGACTACTAGAGATTCCCAAGATTCATCTTCAATCATCTGGGGCAAGGGCTTTTTCTTTTATGGCCCCAACCCTGTGGAATTCTCTGCCTCATCAGATTAGAGAGTGCCTGTCAGTGGAATCATTTAAGAGGTCTTTGAAAAGTTATTTATTTACACTGGCATTTGAATAGACTATTTCATGGTCATTTTATTGTTTATGGTATTATTTATTATTGTTGATGTTTTAATTTTTGTTATGTATCTGCACTTTGATTTATTGAAAAGCGCTTTATAAATAAATTTTGATTTGATTTGATTTGATTTGAAAGCAGTAGGATGGGGGCAGAGACGGGAAGGGGAGAGAGATGTTCCATAGAGCAGGTACTGTAAAGTATGGGAAATGTCAGAAGCTGGGGGGGGAGAAATTGGGGAGGGTAGTGAGAGCAACTGCCAGAGAGCATTTGACGTAATGTATATGAAGAATAGCAGTATGTTGGTGGGGGGGGGATTCAGAGATGGGAATGGGGAGGAGAGAGGTAGTGCCACAGAGCAGCAAAAGTATACCGAGAATGACAGTGATTTGGGGGAGCTCAGATTGGTGAGAGGAAGAATAAAGGTCAAGTGGCAAACAATGGATAATATGAATCCTCCTTATGAATGTGCACTGTATACATTTTTGCAGCATGTGTATGAAGAAATAAAAACAAAGGTTAAATGTCATTTATGAGAATACCGATAGTGATCATACAATCAAGAGCTTACTGAGAATGTATTAGTGCATGAGACAGTTAAAAAGCAGAATTATACACATTAATAGCATATAACTGATATAGCCATAATGTTTTAAATAATCAGACAGTAGCCTATAAAATGTATACAATGGTATTTTTTGTAAAACTGTGTACCTAGGGGATTACACATGCTTACATGTAGGATATGTAAATTCTAAGTAATGTAGAAATTGTGGTGGTTATATGGCAATTATGATCAAAAGCAAACATGACCAGAATTAAATGAGTTGCATTAGGACTGAGTCATTTACATAATGCAACATCTATGAAATTACTGTACATATTGGTGTTGTGCTGCAAATTTGTTCTGCACCACTTTTATGCAAGCTCAAGACAAACTTTGTTACAGAGAAGCCTAGGGGAAGATGACAAATGGAAGAAGAGATGGGGAGGTTAGTTGAGAGATGTGGTGGACAGAAATAAAAATTGAACTACATGCACCCCTTGTTGATATTTTTGTTAATTCATTGAAATTGACAGTGGAAGGGATTGACTTGCATAAAGTAATAAGCAAGATTAGTTTAGCTTTCATAATAGGATGAAGGCATTTGGGGTATGCACACTGTGCACTATGCATTAATGCCTATACACAGCATAAGAGCAGTGGACAGGCATTCCTATGTCTGAATGCAGCACAGTGGTAAGGCACCCTGGTGTTATTCACCACAGGTGCTCTAGTGCCTTGTGCACCAGATCTCTGGCTGCCCGAGCAGCTACATGCCATGGGCGGTTCAGGGGTTTGCCGGAGGGTGTACCTGCACTGCATGTATTCATGATGGTGCTGCATTCTGGGATGGGATGAAAAATGCTGCATGAGGGGGGACCCTGCCATAAATATTTACACCCCCCCAAAGGTTACTGGTGAGGTACAGTGACAACGGGCTTCCCCTGCAGCTGCCCCACCCCACTGGTCTCCTGGGAGGTCTGAGGGTGGCCATTCAGGCAAATTACCATTGTTTATTCCCTATCAGGGTACACATAGCCCAGGATCCCTAGCATGAGTGCAACAGGGGATCCACCCCCAGGACCTGGGACAGGCATCTCATTGGATGTCTACCTATGCTGCCATGCTCCTGTCCCATGATGCTGTGCACCAGGGGAGGGGCCATGGATAGGTGCATGGCAATGGTGACTATTGGCCAGTGCAGACCTGTCCACGGGTGTGGGGCAGCAAGGGTCAGGTACATAGCTTTCGCACATACCCGTGCCTCGGTCATGCACAGGGCCTATTGTTCCAAAAACAGAAAAATAATTGTTAAATAAAATAAATAAAGATAGTCTGCAATGGAAGTGTACCAAATGAGGACAAATTAGTTGGGACAACATAAGAAATTTAGATAGAAATGAAAGGAGGTTACTATAAGAAATTTAGATAGAAATGAAAGGAGGTTGCTGAAAAATAGCAATTACTGCATGTGGGACGTGAACAAGGAATATAAGCAGTAGAAATGTGTTATAAACATTACCAATGACAGAAGCAAGCAGTAGAAAGTAACAGGTAATGTATACAGACCATGACAGCATGGGTAGGCAAAGTTTGGGTAGGGGAGTGATAAAGAGCAAGTGTCGCAGAATGGCTAATGTGGATTACAATGAATGGCAGCAGATTTGGTGGAAAAAGGCTGAGAGGCAGAGAGCAGGTGCCAGAGACTGGGGAAGGAGGAGAGAGGAACTGCTGCAGAGTGGCTAATGTATAGGGAGAATATAGACATGTTCAGGGTGCAGAGATTGGGGAGAGGAAGGACAGAAAAAAAGTGCCACAGAGCAGCTAATGGGAATGATGGTGATTGGTGGTGTATTGGAGGAGTGGAGATCAGAGAGGAGGGAGAGCAAGTACCGAAGAGCAGCACCAGCTAATGTGTAGGAACAATGCCAGCATGTTTTCGGGGCAGAAACTGGGGAGTAGAGGGATATAGACCAAGTGCCACAGAGTGAATAATGTGAGTGATGGTAAATGGCAGCAGGTTTGAGGAGGGGGCAGAGACTGGGGAAGATGGGAGGAGCTATAGAGCAACTAATGTGTAGGGGTAATGTTGGCATTTTAGGGGGCCGATATTGGGGGGAGGAATTGAGAGCAAATGCTAGACAGCAGCTAATGTAAATGATAGTGAATGGCAGCAGTTGGGGGGCAGTAGTCTGGTGAGGATGCACAAGAACCACAGATTGGCTAATGTAAAAGCAAAATGTTGACATGTTGTTGGAGGGCAGAGATCGGGGAGGGGATATATATAAAGCAAGTGGTTCAGAGCAGCTAATGTGAATTACAGTGAAGGGCAGAGGTTTGGGGAGCAGATATCAAGGGGAGGGGGTACAATGGGGCAGAGATCGAGGGGAGACAGCAAGTGCCACAGAACGGCAAATGTATATGGAAAACTAAGGCATACTGGGGGTGAGAAATGGGGTAGAACTAGAATAGAGCAACAGAGTGTGTCATGTATATGTAGAACAGTGGTAATTTGGGGGAGATCAGGAAAGGGAGGAATAGAGAGCAGTTAGGACATAGTAGGTATTATGAAGTACCAAGAGTGGTGAGATGTGTGAAGGCAATGGGAGAGAGTAACTGTCACACAGACTAATGTTTAGGGACAATGTTGGAATTTTGGGGGTAGATAGTGGAGAAAGGAGAAAACAGAGCAAGTGCCACAGAGCTGGTAATGTGATTGACAGCATTTGGGGGGGCAAGGCTTGTGGGCAAAGCTTGGGGGGGGGCTAGAGCAAGTGCCACAGAATGGCAAATGTATCTGGAGAATAACGGTACATTGGGGGAGTAGATATTGGGTAGAACAGGGATAGAGCTGAATTATAATATATGTGATATATAATATATATCTCTCCCCCACTCCACAATTTATGCCCCATCCCAAATACTATCATACCATTGACCCCAATCAGCCTTTGATGAAAAATCCTAATTTTAAGGTAGGGGGCAGGTGTCTCACCCCTGCTTGGTTCCCATCAGCCGATCACATTTGCCCTACCGATCTGATGTTAGGCTCTTCCTATCTCACCTCACCAGAAATCCTGAGAAACTTCCCTGCTCTGGGAAGTCCTTTTAGGATTTACCAGCTCCGCCACCTTCTAGTCTCAAAAAATCTCCAACCCAGGGAGGACAGCAATAAGGGAGAGAATATCAAAAGTTTGGCTTATGCAGCTCAACAGTCCCATGCAGTCTCTCGTCTATACCCAGCTCTTTTTGACTTGGTCTTCCCCATGGTGGATAGGGCGATGCCCAATTGGGAAGCTGTTTTCCTTTTGAAACAGCTTAGTTGGGATAATTTATGGTAGGCATGTTATTCCTATATCACTCAAAAGAGACTGAGATTGATTCAATTCTTTATATTAAACAACCGTTACTTGTCACCTGCCAAGCTATTTAAGATGTGGAGACTTCTTAATCCTACCTGTACAAGATGTAACAATGCAGATGTAATTTACTTCATACTTTCTGGGAATGCCCCACCATAGCCTTCCTGTGGGACACTATCAGGCAAAAAGCGGATCTCCTGCTGGGTCTTAATTACTTGTTTACCCCAGAAATTTGCCTGATAGGGGACTACACTGGAGTTGATGTCCTACAGTGAAGGTACCATATGGCATTGATTGCACTCTCTTTTAAGGATCTGGTGCTTCATCACTAGAAAGATTCCACAGTGATAACTTACTCTGAGTGGCTCCAAGAGTTTTTATCCAACTTGAGGATTGAGAAAATGATTGCCAGCATCCTTAATAGAGTTTCCAGATACAGGGACATATGGGAGTCTCTTCATACTTTATTTACCCTGTAATTTTGTACGGGTTATAAAGATACAATAATCCATTTGATTTTTTTCTCCCTCCCCCCTTTTTTACTGTCTAGTATGCTCTGCCAAGGGATGGGAGGGGTTTGGGGAGGGAGGGAGGGGATAGGGGTTGTTGGGTAAATGTCTTTTGTTTGTTTTCTCATGTATCTGCATTCTGTCAAGTAGTACCTCAATGTTGGTGCTTGTTCTTGTATTGTATATCTTGTGATCGTGATTGTACTTGTTTGGTAAAACCTGTTGAATAAAGCTTATTAAATAAAAAAAAAGGTGGAGGAGGGGCATGCCCCCAAAAGCCCTTTGGCAGCAGACTGATACCAATATGTTTGCATGCTTTGCCAGCAGACATAAATAGCTTAAAAACCTGCAAGAAACTTCTTGCAAGAAAGTTCTTATACTAAAATACTCCTCACTCAATGTTAAACTAACCCATTCCATTTTTCTAACTAGGTTTTCTGACTAAAATCATTTTTCCTGTTTTGTGTACAGCTCAGAAAAGAGCTGTTCTCTGTTTTCTAATCATGAGAGCCAATTGTGTGGCTATAGTTGCCACAATAGACACTTTCAGATATTTCTAGATATTTCACGATATATGCAAAGAGATTCTCTCAAGTGGCTCACAGTGGTGCTGCAGGCAAGCAGGCAATTTATTTAGAGATATCACAGACATTTCAGGAAATATCTGACCATGTCTTTGGCTGTAACTGTATAACGCACCTGCTGGCAAAATTTGACCTGTGGTGCACCTCAGAAAAAGTCAGTTCTGCCTCATGCATGCAGACCATGGTTACACAGAGGATAAAATAGAAAATATGGGCAAGAATGACCCAGTTTATGTTTCACCACCCAAACTCTGAAGCAAAATTTGTGGAAGGTAACCTGATTCATACTAGCTCAAGAGTAAATCTTAATCCCAGTTTATGGGACTCTCACATAAATCCCACAAAGTTATGACTTTTGCTGGACACGAACAGAATGCAAGAATACATACTATATCATTCAATATAAAGGTAATTTTATTAAAGCAATACAAACTTGATATGTTTGTACAGTATATGCAATTATTAAGTAATTGAGCAACAGTCCCTTTCAAATGCATTGCAGCAATATTCTCTTATTAGAACCCTTTTAGACCATTACATTAGTGATAGTTTATTTTTCCTTTTCGGGGGGGCAGTCACTGGAAAGGTACATTTTCTGGTCACTTTTTCGCGGATGCCCACATAGCAGTCCAGATTTTAGCTTGGCGTGTAGTTAGTTCAGATTATATTAGTTCACACAGTTCTTAATACAATCATATACACACATTAGCTACATGATTAACCCTCAGTCCCTCCCCAAGTAAAATTTCACTATATATCCTTTTATTTACCTACCAAAGATGAGATTTTAATTTAGGCGTTGACACAGAACTGATAAAGTAAATGATGTACTGTTTATACAAGTCAGTACTGCTTATCAATCCAGTGTTCTTGAACCAAGTTTAAGACAATGCTGAATCTAAACACAAACTTTAGAAGACAGAACAAGATTAATACAATGCATGTCCCTTCAGAATAGATAATACGTTTGAATATCAAGAACAATATGAAAAAGGCAGGCACGAACAAGAATATGTAAATTCTCTTTGTCAGAAACATTTTATTTTAAGTTATTTATTTTAAGTTTCCACACAGAAAAAGAGAGTGCATGCATTTCAGTCAAACTCTTATGAAATCCAAGCTTCAAACCTGTGAGGAAGCAATGTGGTCTGATAGTTAGTGTGCTGATTTAAGAACATAGGAATCACAGGTCCATATCTGCTAGAGCTAAATACTCGTGATCTTGGACACGTCACTTAGCCTTCCAGGGCTCCAGTCCACCTAGCTGCAGAAATGGGAAAATGCAGGAACACACTGGAAAAGAGATGTTGATTCTCAGCTGAGCTATCCTGAGTAAATTAATTGTAATCAAAACAAAAAAATGAAAACTATCTGGAAAAGGTAATCCTGTAGGGTCAACAGAAACCAGGGTACTCTGGTACAGAGCCCTTGATATCCACTGTAATTAGTTTAGTCCAAAATTGGTAAATATGGGGGTACCCAGCAATTTGAATGGAGTATCTGAGTAATTCTAATTGACTGTAGATGTGCTCCTATAAATATAGGGTAGCACACCCTCTGCATGGTCATGTTGTCACTTTGAATACCTCCTGCTGAGATCCCGTTTGGTGTGAAAAACCTATACTATTATCAAAGGCAAGGCACAGCTCAGAATGAGTAAGGTTTGCCATGTAAGCCTGAGATAAAGATTTCCATATCAGACCATGGCCTTCATTCTCTTTCTTATTCCACCCACCTCCTCATTTCTGCTGAGCGGCCTTTGTACAGTTTGACCTGTTGTTACAGATCATTATCCCTTGAATATATGCAAGTTTGCAGTTTCCCAACAAACTAGGGGCTGCACATAATAGAACTGTTACAGTGTGGAAACTTAATAACACGTTTGTGATAATGAGAATTTGCAAAGAAAAAGGTACAACTGAAGGGAAGTTCAACAAACATCTTGGAGAGGGGCTCCAACTTTAAATGGGGACCAGGGTCTCAGGAGAGCTATGGAGGTAGCATTCTTGAAGTCATGGGGAGGGTATCTGCCTTTACATGACACAAGGGCCTCCTCTAACATTCTAAGGGTGGCACTGGATTTGTGGGTGACAATAAGATGACCTGCCGATTTCCAAAAGAATGTGCTCAGGGGTGTCTCTATTGCAGTTAGGACAAAGGGAGAATAATGGGAAAATGAAGACCCTAGAGTCATGGCCATATAAAGTCCTATCCATTTCCTGATGGTCTAATGCAATCCTTTAAGGCTCCAGCCTCCCTGCTGTATGTTGAGGAAGGTATTCTGAGACCATCCACTGCAGAGTAAGACCATAGGTGTGGTTCATGTGGTGGCAACCAGAATGGCTCCTGCTAGCCTGTCGGTCAGTCCTCAGTCTGGAGATAAAGCAGGAAAGTGAGATAGGAAGTCAGTGAGGTGCAAGAAAGAAAATCATGTCTGGAAACCACAGCTGCAGTGCTTTGTCTAGTTCTGGTCAACACAGCATCGAAAGGACATTACAGAGATCAAAAGGTTCCAGCACAGGACCACCAAGCTGATTAGGGGCTTACTGGCTTAGACTTCCTACAGTACCATCCCTAGTTAGCATCAGAACTGGGCCATAACCAACTTGCCCAACACAAGTCAGAATCAGAATTGGAAGACAGTCAACCCTGATTGTCACTACTGTTTTTTATTCTCCCATCCTTGTCCCCTTAATCCTGAATTCTAGTACTGATCTTAGCAATGTGGATGGCAGTTTCCTTCAAGCCTTGACAAGGTTAGGGCATCAGTTGCTTACAGTGGTCACTGGAGAAGCTGCCTTACCATCCCTTCCAGGAGAACAAGTGTTTCACCCCTTCAGCCCCCCCCCCCCCACATCCACCCAGGAAGTGGGAGACCTCTGGTTGTTTGTGTACCAAAGTCTACCATGTGACATTGCAATGTGCCAGTGATCAAAGTCACTGGCCAGCCTTGTACAGGACACTTGAATCCCCAGTTCTGCATAATGTTGTACTTCTGCAGAGCCCTGAAATGCAATTTAAATGAAAGAATTTAAACAAGTCTAAACTACAATGCAGAGATCTAATCCAAACAGCCTTTCAAACTAAAAAAAGAAAAGCCCAAAGCACTCAGGCAGATTGTGTAAACCTATTAGCTAAATATTGTTACAATGCTACTTAATAAAGTTAATGATCTTTTGCTTACAGACACGGATGCTGTCTCAAAAGTCAAGTTTTCACCCATTTTCTGCTAGACATAATATGGCTTTTGGCTCATATGGTAGAGTAATTAAATATTGCAGTCCTGTGCATTTTTTTTTCTGAGATGGAATTATTCAGAGAGAACTAGCTCGGGGCACCCTGGGTTCAGTATCATATTTTTATAAATGCCCGTATAACTTATTTTTCAAATTCTGACTCTCATTTGAAAGAAGGAGGATAATCAACTATATCAGACTCAGACTTGGAGCAGGTGGTTAGAATCATCAGTCACCAAGACAGCCTGCTGTAGTGTCAAGCAGGGGATTTGGTTACCATGTTTTTTACCATACAAATTCAGTAATGGTCTCTACACTTTCTAACAGGGCACCCTGCCCTGGAGTTTTTATGCAAAATAGTGTGGTTAGGGGCTTTTCAATGGCTAATATTTTTTATCAACGTTTTCCTTCCTCTTCCCTGGCCTCATCTCTAATCTGTGACCTGCAAGCCCTGTCATACACAAGCCCCTGGCATTCCTCCCCACCAGCTTACCTCCATGGTGGGGTCAGAGAGGGTTCCCCAATTTCCCCTCTGAGGAACACATCTGGTTGAGTGGGGGTATGAATAGTCATGGGACCTAACAGTACCAGCCACAATCCTGACCAGGGAAGAATTTTCCTTTTTCTGAATCCCGCCCACTTGCCTAATGCTGCTCACAGCCTTAGAAGGTCTTGTGCATTGTAGCATGAGCAGCAGACATATACTTTCTTGTGAGGGAGCAGGCTAGCTTGCACTCCTCAGACTAGTGAAAGGTAAACCAAACATCCAGTCCATGCTAGCAATGCCCGTTGTTAGTCTTTTTTTGTGTGGTAAACTGCAGGTGGTTTTTCACTCAAGTTTGCTGTGTTTTTGTTGTACTATTGTGAACATTAAATTGTGCATTTGCTTGCATCCCTTAATGTGTTAGTACCTCATTATTTAGGTGTGCTGACCTACCCTCATTTACTGTACATGGGGACCTGTGTTCTAGTGTTTTGATTACACTCCTAGGTATGTGAACCCATTACAGGTGAGCCCCTACTTTCTGTGTCTCGAGTGGTTCTGCACCCAGTTGTGCTGTTAAGCAAGGGCATTCCAGCATCCATGTGAACTTATGAACTGGTGAGTTTGTGAACTGATGTGCGACAGTCTGACTGGGTGATGCGGTGTACCAAGGATAATACCCTAAAGTATCTGCTTCCACATAGAACCATACTGGTTTCCTGGTGGAGGGGGAGCAGCCAATGTAGACTTTGACTGTGGCCCACAACCATGCTAGGCCTGAAGTCAAGGGAGAGCCCATCCCTGGAGCTCTGAGCTTTTGGAGTGAGAATGTCAGCCTTTTGCCTTCCCATAAGAATGATGAGAACAAGTTCTCAAAATGTTGCAGCTTGCACTGCTGTATGGAGACAGGAAGGCTATTGAGAAAGACAGAATTTTTTGGAAGGACATCTTTTTATATTCTAGTCTTCCCTCCAAATGTGAGTTTAAGTTTCTTCCACCTGGAGAATTCCATCACTAGCACGGAAAAGAGGGGAGTAAGATTTATATCCACTATGGTTTTCAGGTCAGTTGGTATTAGGACACCTAGGTATTTGATATAATGCTGTGCAAAATTTTCAAATTCTGGCAGAACAAAATTCTTCAGAATTTTCTAAATTCCGTTGAAATTCCTCAAAATTTTGCCAGAAACAGAATGGTGGAATTCTGCAGCAGAAAATAGTTATGGAATGATTTTCCATGGAAAAAATGCTGTTCTGTGGAATATTATTCCGTAGATCTCAATATTTTCCATGGATATTGTTGCGGAATAATTTTCTGAGGAAAAAATTCTGTTCTACAGAATATTATTCTGCAGCTCACAGTACACAGAATTCCACAGAAGAACCAGTGAAATTCCAGTGGAAATTCCACTGGCAGAGTGGTCATTCTATACTAATTTCACCGGTGGAATTCTGCATTCTGCACAGCACTAATCTGATATGTCTAGGTGCCCACCAGAATCCCAGGTGGCAAACAGTATCTTCCAGTGTGAATCTATTAAGGGGAGGATCTCTGTTTTGTTCCAGCTGGCTTTCAGTCTTGACAGTTCTCTAAAATTGTTTAGAATACTCAGTAACTCTGGTAGTAACAATTGTGGGTGGAAGACAGCCACCAGAATGCCTCCTGCACAAGCCAGTGTTTTGAGATGAGCCGCTCCATGCTGTATACCTTGCACTGCCACACAGTTTTGGATTTTGCACAGCAGTGGCTCCATTGTAATAAGGAACAGCAGGGCTGATAGTGGACACCCTTAACTGGTTCCTCTTTCAAGGTGGAATGGTGATGAGATATGTCCATTCATCAGGATCTGGGCCAGGGGTGCACGGTAGAGGGTTCACACCCACTTAGTAAAGGTGGGGCCAAGGCCCACACCGTCCATTGTTTGGTATAGGAAGTCCCATTCTACTGAGTCAAATGCCTTCATTGAGTCAACACTAACCAGTAATGCTGGGGCTTTGGAGGAGGAGAACATGTGCAATGCATTGAGTGCAGCTTGGATATTACCCATGGCTGTCTACACTTAACAAAACCTGTCTGCTGCTGGCCAGTGATGTCTGGGATGGCCTTCCCAAGTCTGGTTGCCAGTATTTTAGTCAGGATCTTGACATCCATATTTAGGAGGGTTATAGGGCAATACGTCTGGGGTGAGCATGAGTCCTTACCCGGCTTGTGCAGCACAGTGATTAGGGCCTCCCTCATTGAGTCTTGGCGGCATCCCCTGTCAATGATTCTGTAAAGGTGCTCAATATGTGGTGGTCTAATTCCAGCATGAAGGTCTGATGGAATTCAGATGGGAAGCCATCAGGGCCCAGAGTTTTCCTTTTACGGTGGGTACGGACTGCAGCGTGAAGCTCACCCAAAGTAATTGGAGCTTCCAGTGCTGTTGCTAGCAAATCAGATAGGCGGGTCAGGTCAATTCTTGCCAAGATTTCTCGGAGTTGGGTAGAACCTAGAATTTTCTTGGAAGAGTAACGTTCAGAGAAGAAGTCCCAGAATGCTTTGGCAATGATATCTGCCTTGCACCTTATCTACCTGGTTGGGAGTCAATTCCCCCCCCAATATGTTAAGTTGTTCATTGCCATTTCATGCGGTAGACTAGTAGTCTCTCTCTGCTCTCTCTCCAGGCTACCAATATTTGTGGGTTGTTCTTGTTACTGCTCTCTGTGCTTTTGCTGCCGAGTAGGATGTAAGGTTGAGCAGGCTACTGAATCTGTGCCAGATGCATAGGGAGGCATACTGGGTGTTTTGTGTGGTTAGTTGCAGTCACACTCTCCTGTGAGACACCTGGAATTGCAATGCCAGATTATTAGCTACATGATCGGGATGTAGAGGGTGTTCTTATGGCTATCAGTTTCTAGTGGCTATGAGCCTTCCTTCTTTTGTGCCACAGTGAAAGAGTAATGTGTGCTCCAGGATGGCCCAGGTTCCAGTTGCCTTGGTGGCACAAGTGGATAGCATGGCCAGAGTAATATTCTGGGCAGCCTGGGTTCAAGTCCGAGCTGAGGCACTTACTGTACTTCTTTCTCTCCTCTGTTTGTATGTGTCCCATAAATATGCATACTGCAGCCATGTGATTGAAGATGCAGGTTCACTAGAAAGTGTGAGGGGTGGGAGCCAAGTACTGGGTCAAGGGTAGCCTGCAGTGCTGCCTAGCAATCACCTAGTAATTGGTGCTGCTTGGTGACAGCTGTGTTTGTGCCTTTTTTTGCTGGTTTCCCAGTTCCCTTTTATAAGGAAAAGCACATTATGAAGTGTGGGCCTGCATTTGTTAGCCTTTCAACTCTGTGTATCACCTGTGTCAATTAATATTTTAGTATCTTTGGCATCAGCAGCAGCTTCCCCTGATCAGGGATCTGTGCACTAGGGCAAGATGGATTCAACTACTGGCTCAATTGATGCAAGTGTGTATTGCTAGGGTGACTGCCTTAGCTGATGCACATCGCATATCTTGCATAGCTTCCCCACACACATCTGGGTAACCAGGGTACATGTAACATGGTTCCTGCACTGTTAGGTGGTGGCAAGGAGGAGATGATTAACAGCAGCTGGTCAAGTGACCCAGAGTGAATTGAACATGTTTTCTCAGTGTCATTATCCAGAAATGTGAGAAGGGACTGCAACTAGCCAGCTCCTATCATCAATTGCAACCTTAGGTATGCCATGGGAGAGAAAAAAAAAGAAAAGGGGTGAGGGAGAAGGTGGGCAAATTTATACAAGAATTGATCCCTCCTGCTTATACTATGAAGGGGAGGCTGTCTGAGTGTGATAACTAAATGTGGGTATAATTCAAGCTGAGGCAGCTCTGCAGCTCTTAGACACACGGTTGCAGTTGACTCCCTCATTGTGCACTATCAGCTCTAATGGGCAACTATACAATGGTGCATGAGATAAGAATTCTGGCTTCATGGTTACTTCTGGAGCACTGTCAGGACACTGACTGATGCCTTGGGGGTCTGCACCAGAACCTTAGGTGCTGGGTGAACTGATCTGCTAAGGGAGGATGGAGAATGGTATTGTTTCATACCCCTAAAGCCATGTACGGATTGGAATGAAAGCTCAATTAGAGGCTTAGGCAGAGTGAGAATTTTGGGGTTGGGGAGAGTATTTGGAATGGTTGAGTCTAACCCTACACAATATAGACGATTAGGTCAAGGAAAAGAAAGAGAAAAAGGGAAATTGCTGCATTCTGCAAAAGAGAGATTACCTGACACGAACAAGATTACTCAGTTCAGTAATTTGTTTAAGGTAATTTTACAGTATGTCTTTGTCAGCACTGATGCAAGTGAAAGACTGGCTCAGCAACACCAGGGGATTACTGGCCCTAGGCACAGGGTAGCACTTTACTGCTCTCACTGGTGATGTCCATGAGTTTATTTTTCTCTGGTGTGTTCAGCAGGAGGTCTGCATCAACATTCTGTTGAGACATTTCTGCCCAATATGGTTGTGCAGTCTCTTCTTGCTACACTGCTTGCTTCCTATCTGATGTTGAGACAGCAGCTGACAAAGTTGATGGTTGACATGCCTGCAGATCTTGGTGAAGAAGTGGAAGCAGATTTCTCTCAAGGGGAGAGTCTGTTGAGGAAGAGTCAATCTTTGAAGTCCTGAATCCTTTACTCCTACTTCTGTGCAGTGGTCCACTGAGTGGGTGGGAGCTGGGATGTGCACTGGTTAGCTTGCATCCCCTGGATTTTTTTTTTGCCACTTTTCTGGGGGGAGGCATGGCTGGTTGAATAGGCTGGCAAAGAGGGGGTAGTGTCCATGTCAAAGGCACCAGGGCTTGGATCACTGTTTGATTGTTTGATTGATTTGTACTCTGTGGTGGGTTGTGGCCAAACATGACGCCCCCCCAAGGTCTACTGGAAAAACTGAGTTGCTTCAAGAGAGTCTGTAAATTCATGAAAGACTCCATTTCTCTTCAATTTAAATGGGTCCAAGGACACCATCTTATACCTGACACCAATTTGCTGAGAGCTCGGTGGATGTATGTGAAAGTCACTCTTTGTCTATTAAGCCTTACTGATTAGTCCTGATACACAGATATTTTTTGGCCATGCCACATAAGGAGACCTTTTTCCAAGGCTAAATGTAGTGAAGTATCACAAAAATAGGGCTAAGACTGGCCTGGGCTTTCCCCTTGCTTTAGTCCTGGGTGCTAGGGCTCTGTGAGCCCTCTGGACTTCAAGAGGGTGGCCCTGCAGTAGAAGTAACTTGGTGAGCAGATGCTGCACAAAGTCCTCAACCCTCTTGCCTTTAGCCTCCTCTGGTGCTCTAATTATTTTTATGTAATTTCTCCTGCCCCTGCTTCTGGATCATGAATTTTCTCCCAGAGGGTGGAGATTTTAGTTTTGAGGGCATGTATTTTGTGATCTCTATGGTCCTTCTGCCTGTCAAGGTGCTGCCGAGTGCTATCATTGTCAAAAAACATAGTTGTGGGTTTTCCATTTTCTCCTCCAGGTTGGTGATTATATCCTTAACCCCTGAAACTGCCTGTAATAATTTTCAAACATGAGTTTAATGGTTGGTTCAACCATGGCCACCGCACTGTCCATGCTGAGAGTCATTACCCTTCCCAGTTACAACTTCACCCAACAATCCTGACAGGAAACATCCTGAGTTTTGTTCCAAAAGTGATAAATTTCATTTTAGTAGAATAAGGTGAAATGAATTACAGTGTTTGCCATCAAGAAACTGCACATTTTGAAGTTTTGAATATTTGATGTGGTAGCCCAAGCCGAGGAGCTGAAACTTCAAGTGGCCATCTTGAATACCACCAAACAGGAAATTCAGTGATAACACAGTCTGTATTATAGCTAGAGCTCTGAAATTTGGCATGCTTGTTATTGGCAAGGGATCCTTAAATTATGCTAAGTTTCATGATAGTTGGACATGGGTGGGGGAAGGTATAGAAGCTCAAGTTATGACAATTTATTATTCATGTGAACATTTCTGCAAATATTTATTTGCTTACAAGTTAGCCACCTTTGGAGGTAGATAATAGAATTTTTTAAATGCATACTTTCTAAAGAGTCATAGAAACTGCTAAATAGCAAGGTAATTTGTTGTGTAAATTGTAATTTACAGAAGTTCAACATTTCACAACTCAATTATTTGCTAAATTGTTTGAAAATTTTCAAAATATTTGGATATTTATAGCTTTACTGTTGTTTCAGGTATTCACTCAACATTTGGCATGCATACCAAAGTAAATATGTCCTGGAATCTAATTAAGCTGGATAAATGTAGTTTAGAAGATTAACATTTATGGTGGATGCTTTAGAAAGTATTAACTGGTAAAATTTGCTCAAAAATTCATGGACACATAATAGATAATACCACTAGAATTCCATGTGTGGAATTTAACTTTCACAAAGTAGTTATCACCACTGAATCACCTCACCTGCACTAGCATCATGGCCCTGCAATACCCTTCCAGCACTCCTACGTCAGAGATGCCCAGCATCATGCTCCATCATGACAAAAGCTATCCAGATACTTCTGTCACAATAGCCTAAGTCGCAGTTAGTTGTAAGGCTTAAAGCTTGGCATCACTTGGTGCCACTGTTTTCAAAAAGAAAAAAGTATACATTGTTATCTACAGGGTTGTTAAAGAATCAGCTGGCGGCATTGTACAAAGACAATACTGCACGTTTATGTGCTTCCAAAAGTCATTAGTCAGTGAGCTTTAGTGGTTTTCGGCATATTGCAAGAATTCAGACTAGTGCACAGTGATATCTGTGACTATTCTTCACTCACTCACTCACTCCTCCCTCCCTCCCTCCCTCCCTCCCTCCCTCACACACTCAAGATAGTGACCTGACATATTATTGAGCCCTATGACTGCTACCTTATTATTGCCACTTATCCAGTCTTTACCTACCTCTACAATGGCAACTCAAATTCTTTACCTTCTTCTACAATGGCAACTCAAATATATGATTGGGCTTTAATTACACGTATTACATTACATGTACAATATATATGGACAAGGCTTCAACAAAAGTATCACAGCATTCCACAATTTAACAAAATCTTCTGTAATTCAACTTTAATTACTGATATTATTTTTTGAATCTTTGGCTGCCTGTACCTTGGTCAGCCTTTGAGCAAGTGATTAGAGACTTGACAAACACAGCCTCTTTTTTCCAAATTGGTTTTTCTCTTGGTTAGCAGCTTGACTTTCAGGGATATACCTTGATCAGGCTGAATGCAGCCCTCATTCAGATGGCTACTGGGTTTTCTCCACATTTGTCCCTTCCATCTCTCCTGGTGGGAGCATTCCCTTTATCAGTCTTGCACAGCCACAGCTTCCCCTGTTGCAGTAGCAAGCTGCCTTGCCAAGCCGCAGGCGCTTCTGTGTTGGTAGAACCTGCTGCCAATCCTCCATGATGGAGAGGAACTGCCAAATGACAACTGTCTCAGCCATGGCCTGCTTCCCAACATGACTTCCTGGGTTTGCTTCTGAATCTGGGTTGTCAGCATGGCAGAGTGATGCTGTGCTGCTGCTGGGTCATTGGGTGGCATCAAGCCTTAATATTTGGGGTCAGTGAACCTAACAAAACTGGTGACATTCTATTTCTCTAGTTTTAAAGTTATAGGAGCTTAAAAATTTGCAGTTTACATAATTGCAAAATGTAATTTTAAAATTTCCAAAAGTTTAGGCACTTACAACTTAGTCACCCTTCCTTAAAATATAGAGTTTTGAAACATGGTACACTTCCGTATGAGCCTTGGTAAAGTCATTGTGCCAAATGTGGCACAATTTGGACAAATACTTTTAGTTTACATGATTGTGAAATGTAGTTTTTAAATTTCTGAAAGTTTATAGGATTATAATGTATGGCAAGTGCCTATTAACCATCATAATCAGCAGTTACACAGCTTTGTTATGCACTGTTTAGAATTTTAAAAGTTGTTAACCACACTTCGGAACTTCCGAACAGTGGCATAACAAAAAAGAATGCACCAGAGTTCCATAATTCTCACACATAAAATGCAAACAGTGTTTTGTTGACCATACACTATAAAAGATGATGGCTGGGGATCAAGTGACAACCACGCTGAAATCACCTCTTGTGGTTGTTAGGGCTACAGTAAACCTCTCGAGCTGCGCTCTCGAGGTTTACCATGCTGCCCTAGCAACCACTTGAGGTGATTACAGTGTGGTTATCACCCGATCCCCAGCCATTATCCTCTATATAACTCAGTCACTTTTAAAGATAGAGATCTGAAATTTGACACACTTCTGTATGGACCTTGACAACATCAACTTACCATATTTGGTGCAATTTGGAAAAATACTATTGTACTTAGCTGCAAATAATTGAAATCACAATTTTAGTGAAATTTCACCGAAATGTCATGAAACTTTGCAGAAGTGGAACTGGAATACCGTCAACATTTTGCTGGTGGAAGATAAATGTCACCTACCCCTACAGTGAAGACAGCTGGTTGCCGATCTTAGCAACTGGAGAAAGGGCACAGATTTGGTGACTCGATAGGAAAACATAAGAGGTAAAAATGGGCCAGAAAGAACAGTAATAAAACCCAGAGTGACTGAGCCATTTAATCAAGTAGAACTGGAATTTAAACAGCAAAAGAATGGGACAAAAAGCCTTGTTTGTGGTAGCATGAAATGCTGGCTTAGGACAGTTGAAGAGGCACAGTCAGTCATAATAATCAGGCTTTTATTACAAATTTGCTGTGACAGTATGGTCTCAGACAAATAAATACATCAGTGTGTTACTGTCTTGCCTCAACAGCCTGGTCAGTTGCTTATTTTGATAAATATTAAATATATTTTTCAATAGTCTCCATGCTTTAATGATCACAGGGGCGAGAAGTGATAAAACATCAACAGGTACACTCCATACTGTCACAAATTTACTACTGTGTGTTGTGTATTTACTGACGAGCCATTACCCCACAAGGGACTGACAGCACTGGAGACTGAAGGTTTCTGTTTATTCACTGGTTGCTGACAGAAATTTCTCCAGGCTTACCTTGAAGGTCTGTTCTTCCTTCATGTTTATTATGCTTGCTGGAAGGCTGTTTCATAGGTTCAAAGCCATATTTGTGTTCCAAACGAGTAACCTTCTGCTTGTGTATCCAAAGTCACTCATGGGACTGGTAGGCAACAAAACAATCGAAAAGCTATTCTTTAAGGACAAATGAGCCACACACACTACACAATATCAGTTCTCACTTATCTTCCTTATGTTCTTGTTACCAAAGAGGGCCCTCCAAATCTAGCCTGATGTTTCATCTCATGTGGGCTTCTTCAGGGAAGAGGATCTATGTTTAAAAGAAAATTGGTCAGGTATTCAAAACTTTGCACTGAGCGCAAACCATTTGTGCGGGTCCCCTATATTCAAAAGAATAAATAACGCAGGCAAACTGCATTAGTGCTAGGCAAAATTATAATGTATGCATTGTGCAAAGGAAGGGGGGGTGTACACAAATACAGGTACTATGCTATATTTAGCACATAAACGCCACACAAAGTGTGTTTGTGCAACATTGTGCGACATTTTGCGTGGTGCAAATTACTGCCCAGAAAAAAGCAGTCTTGATTCTGGGCAAAACAAGCATAGGGGGCATGGACAACAGGCAACATGGCTGTAAGCAACAATAGCATCATGGTGCACCTGATGGCTGCAGCCAACTAGGAGGCAGAGAGGGCAGATGGCCATCTTGGGCTGCTCCATATGCCATGGAAGAGACATGCTGCACACAGATGGCACCGCCCATGTCACCATCATCTGGCACTGGTCGCAACCCTGCCAGGCATTTGTGAGTGCCCCAGTGCCCAGTGGACACCTTGTCAGTGCATCTATGCAGCACACGTGTCTAGTCCTCCCATAGGGGTAAACCACCACAATTCAGTACACACATGCAGCACTCTGGGAATGGAGGGTAATGAGAGGAGGGTGTGCAGGTGTCCAGGCTGCACCACATAGTAGGTTCTGCCACATGGCTGGGGCTATTCACACATTTCACATGTGTCAGTGATGGGAATGCCCTTCACATCAGTGTGCCTATATGATGATCTGTGTCTGCCCCCCTAGGCGCATACTGCACACCTGTCCAGGTTCCCATCACACATGGCTAGCCATATGTATGTTAGTGTGGGACTATCATGCCACTGGTGCAGCATATGCAGCATATGTGGGTCACAGGACAGTATGACTACGGTGTCCACTGTCAGAACACACCTGCCAGCTGTGTGTATGTCACTGTGGATAGCAGCAGTCATTGTTTTCTGACACACTGTAGGCATTGCTGTGTCCCTCACAATACTGGCTACTATGATACTGTACCATCTGATACACACTGTAGCAGGAATAACAATATGTCTGTGGAATGCAGCACAACCCCCTATTCCTGTGGCACTAGTCCCCTGGGCCACAATAGTCTGCTTCTCTGTCCAAACCCAGCCTGCAGCTACCGACCTGTAGTTCCAGCATGACATACAGGTGGAGCTGTGTGTACCATGCAATAGTGCTGGGCAATCTACATGGTAAAGTATGCAAAGCAGGCCATAATGAGATGCTAATGTGGCTGTTTGCCCACAGATTGCCTAATTAGGCTCATTTGTGTAGGAGCTTTGATATAACAAAATTTAGCACCAGTCGAATGTGTTAGCACCAGGAAAACATGTTAGCGCTGGGCAGATGAGTTAGCTCCAGCAAACCTGTCAAAACCATAGCACAGTTCTGCTGTGTTTGGCCTGCAGTGTTGTTTGAAGTTGTGCACCACTTCATTGTTATCACCCCCATTGGCCACCTACTGCAACTCTGCCTTACTCCACCTCTGTGTGCACTGGGCTGCTGTTGCAGTTTGCACTGCCCAGTTGCTATATTCAGAGCTGTCTTATTTGCCAGGCTATTTTTGCACTGCACTCTCAGCCCTGTTTGCACACCTTTATTTGCATGCTGTATTCAACTGATTTAACCCCTGGGCTATTCCTTTGAATATACCATGCAAATGGCTCCGAGCTATGTTTGCACTCTAGGCAGTGCTAATTTTGCCCTGGGGCTAAGTTTTGAATATTGATCCCAATAAGTTTTAAGTAAACACTTAAGTATAACATTTTTTATGATTCTATATACACTTTAGTACATCACCAATCCACTATTACAGTGCCGTGCCCTAAAGTACTCCAATCAGGCCGTTCAAAGTATATAGTATTATACTTAACACCTCAGTATGACATATATTCTGTGTTCTGCTATGCTGTATTACTATCATCAATTTCTAACATCTATATACAACACTGAATGCAATCATTATTTGTGGTAGTGTCATTATAATTCTCATAACACTCTTTGTAGCACCAGTGCAGCATTGCACATTATGGGCCAGATATTCAAAACTTTGCGGCGGGCAAAAACCGTTTGCACAGGTTTAGCGCGGGATTAGTGCGGGTCCGCTATATTCAAAAGGCCAAATAGTGCAGGCAAACTGCATTAGCGCTGGGCAAAATTATAATGTATGCAAGGGGCAAAGTGACATGAATACAGGCGCAATGCTATATTCAGCGACTAGCGCCGCGCTAAGTGGTTTTACGCGACATAGCGTAACACTTAGCGCGGTGTACATTGCAGCCAGAAAACTTGTCTAACCTGGGCAATCAACTGCGTGACATATTATATGGCTTTGCGCGTGTGTTTGGGCGGGTTTGCGTGGGTTTTGCGCCGACCCTAACAAAGAAATATGACACATAGATAAAGCCAGACATAGAGGAAGCATGCTGCTAACTGATGGCATCACAATGATGCCATCATCTGCCACCAGTCCCAGCCATGCCAGGAAGTAAGTGGTGACCCTGCTGCCAATGGACAGCATGGCAGTGTGGCCATACAGCACACACCTGCAGACCACACTTCTGTGGACACCAACAGATGCCAGCACACACATGCAGCACTGTGGGCATGGAGGATGTTGAGGGGAGTATGTATGGGTGGCGAGGTTGTGCCACAGACCAGGTGTGGCCACAAGACTGGGACACATCATGCAGTGCACATGGGCCAGTATTGGGAATACCCCAACACCAGTGTGCCTTTCAGATAATATATGCCCCCGCCACATACCACACAGCTGTACAACTGCCACAGCACACAAAGCCAGAAATGTACATGTCACTGTGAGCATCCCATGCCACAGGTACAGCATCTGTGGGTCACACAACAGCGTAACAGTAATGTCCACTGTCAGTAAACACCTGCAGGTTGGGCCTCTCACTGTGTATAGTGCAGTCATCATCACTGCCCTACACACCATAGGCAATGCTGTGTCCACACACTACTGGCCCCCTTGCTACTGTAGTTTCTGCTGTGCACTGTAGCATGACCTACAATGTAACAGTTGCATGCAGCACCACCACCATCTGTGCCTAAGCTGTGTTGTCCCAGTACAGCTGCAGGCAGCAGCGCATGTGGAAGTAGTGTTCAAAACTGTATAATATTCCCCAAGCTGTTTGCACAGCGCTAAAACGTTTGGCGCGGGTTTAGCGCAGGGCTAAACAGTTAGCCCGGTGCAAACTGCATGCAAATCAGGGCATAATGAGATACTAATCTGGATGTTTGCCCACAGACTACCTAAGTAGGCTCATTTGCATGTCACTTTTGAATATAGCAAAGTTTAGCGCCCGGGCAAGCGTGTTTGTCTGGGCTAACGGTTTAGTCTGTAAGCAAACCCGCTACAAGAACATACATAGCTTGCGCTTAACAGTTCGGGAATATTTTACAGCTTTGCACACTGTACTTTCACATACACTGCTGCCTGCAGCTGTACTGGTCCACGCGATTTGCTGGCATACATTGGCCACATAGTTCATCTCTACCTACCTTCACATCGCTGTGCACTGTGTTGCTGTTGTGGTTTGCACTTCCTGGTTGCCATATTCAGAGCTGTCTTATTCCAGGGCTAAGTTTGCCCTGCACTCCCAGCCCAGTTTGCCCGGCCTCATTCCCATGCTATATTCAGAAGCTGTTTGCCCTGGGCTATTCCTTTTGAATGTAGCTTGCTCTGTGCTCCTGGCTAAGTTTGCCCGCCGGGCAGTGCTAATTTTGCCCCGGGGCAAAGTTTTGAATATCTGGCCCTATAAATCTTAATATTCATAATGCGCAATGGTGGAGGGGTGGCACAACGAGTGTTACAAGAATCATGATACTTGGTCATCAGTTTTTTCAGTGTTGATGGCCAGTTATTATTTGCTATAATAACAACCAGCCAGGTATTACAGCAAACATGTGGGGTATCAGAACAGAGCCGCACTAGTTACTCGCTGTATCATATTGTCTCAAGTGCAGCAGTCCCTTTTACAAATTGCATCACTTTCACTTACAAATGTGAAATGTACACATCAGAAGTGATTTGTTTTAAAGAATACTAAGAAATTATGACCATATTGCACATTTTCAACCAGTAAGAGCCATAAGTGTAGTAAACGCAGCTGCACTCGAGACTGCCTAATTGTCTATGTCTTGAACGCAGTACTTCCAGTATCGCTGTGTTTTCAGATTAAAGCTGTGACAGTGCAATTCTCTGTCAGTGCAGTTTCTATCATAAGAAAAACTAACCTCTGCAAAGTTGTACTGCACTGCTGCTCTGCCTTATTACCTGAGGTCCAGAGAAAAGCTTCCTCTGCCAGTTTATTTATTATCTCTGATCAACTGTTGCACTTTTTTTACGGGGAAGAAAAAAGTGATGCTCAGTGATTATATAAAATAAATCATGGGATGGTGCAATTGCTCAAATTTAATAGATACTCATGGTGTGTGATGCTTGATACATCTCTTGAGCTTCACTCTCGAGGTTTATGTAGCATCATACACCTCAGGTGTGTATAAAATTATTGTAATGTACACAATCCCATCTATTATTCTATATATATTGAAACCAAAAATAATGATGATTGTATTCAGTGTTGTATATAGATAGTTCTATATTTATAATAATGATTTCATCAACTGGTGATAGTAATACAGTATATTGGAATACAGGATATATGTCACGGTGAGGTGTTATGTATAGTACCTGTATACTCTGAACTGCCTGACTGGAGTGCATTAGAGCACAGCACTGTAGCTGTGGATTGATGATGTACTGAAGTGTATACAGAATGGTAAAAATGTCATACTTAAGTTTTTACTTAAAACGTATTAATTTCTTTTAAAATTAGACCGTCTCCCTTGTAAAAACCCATGTGGGGTGAAATGTTGTGCGAGGTCTAGAGGGCCCCGTTTGGTGACAAGAATAAAAGAAAGACAATCTGAAACTGATATCGTGTTGTGTGTGGATGGTTTGTCCTCAGAGATTAGCTTTTTGACTGTTCCATAGGTTGATCTCCATCTGGTTGAAAAAGTGACTCCTAACATTACCCCTAAATTGTTCAACTTTGACCTTCAGTGTGTGCTTTCCCTTGTTCCAATGGAGCAAACCAGATCAAATATGTCTCTTTGTCTGGACTTGCTGATACACTTTTGTATATCAAAGACTGATATCACTGCCCCCCGCCACAAAAGTCTTTTTTTTCCTCCCAGGTGAATATATTAAGGACCTTCAGTCTCCTCTGATAGCTTTTATTTTCCAAACCCTTGATCATTTTGGTGGCACTGTGTTATAGCCTTTCTTCTACCACAATGTCCTTTTTGTAAAGGGGAACCAGAACTGCACACAGTCCTTCAGGTGGGGTCTGACCATTACTTTATTAAATGTATTTATTTGTAATTTTTGATAAGTAAAGGAGCAATAAGTTGTGACAGCTTGTTTTGAGGTGCTTTGGAGGGTGGGTCACATGGATCTGTTTTATCATAAAGGGAATGCTGTCCTGTAAACTGGTGAAAATCCCCTACTGTTAATATGTGCCATGATATCTTTAACTCCCACCTAGACAAACACCGGAGATGGGCAGAAAAGTCATTGATTTAACATCTCATCCGAAGGACTGCACCTTGGCAGTACAGTATTAGCAGAAGTTCCTGCTGTGGGACTAGAACCCATGATATTCCGATATTCTGGCCCCAGAGGTATGCTTGCAACCTACTGAGCCACTGACACTGAAAATGCTGGTGACAGGTGAGGGAGTTACAGCACTAGGGACTGAAGCACTTCATTTTTCCACAGAAAAGGTAATGTGTGGGGTCAGTTATTGTACAATGTGGGGTTTTCCACAGAGATGGATTTAGTACTGGTGAAAGGTAAGGTAGTGTCAGCATTGACAACTAAAATCCTTTGTTTATCTATTGGATCTAGTGCAGTATAATTTTCCTCACACTGTGATGCATTTAGTGGTGGTAAATGGTAAGGGACTGAGTACCATCCAGACACTGCATAGTAGGGCTGTGAGTGTAAGTTCAAATCCCAAGTAAATCACTTACTCGATGTGTGCTTCAGACTGCTCTGCTTATTCCCTCTCAAAACTGGGCAGAAGCAGATCCCTGATGGGATGTGGGTGGGGGATTGTGGTGAAACTGACAAAGGGGGACCTTAGAGGCAGAAGAGGTTGGTGGGGTCATGGGTTCCTCAGGTGGCAGCCACTTGAATATGACAGTAGGATCAAGACACTGACTCCAGTGCTGTGGGTAACATGATAGAAAAAGAGAAAAAAAAACATAGGGATAATTGCCCATCTCAGTGGAGCTAACTTGAGCAAATAAGGTTAAAATAAATATTTATTTTTTATTTTTTATTTATTGGGAGGTTCAGAAAATACCTGTGAGTCAGAGACTCCTATACAAAGGTTCTATGTCACAGAATTTACATACAGAGACATGCAGTTACATAGCAGTACATCAGTACACAGTCAGGTTGTTACAGGAGCAATTGTGAGGCTAACAGTGAAAAACTGTGGAAAATTAGTGCAAACACACAATACGTATAGCACCCAGATGTAGAACTAGGCTAGAGGGACTCAGATTGGGGAAGGTAGGGTAGAAGAAGTCGGCCAACGTCCTTAGTCAGGCAGGTAGTGTGAGGTATTTCAGTGGCAGTCGCAGTGGTTTAAGGAATGTAGGTGGTCTCTAAGAGAGGTTTTAAAGGGTCCAAGTCTGATCTCATTGGCAAGTGGGGTGGGTAGGCTGTTTATCCAGGAAGAGGCTCTGTAGCTAAAGGACCTTTGGAATTGGGAGGTATGGCAGTGAGGGACAGAGAGGAGTTGCTTTCCAGAGCTACGAGTTTGTTTAAGTGCCAGGGCTGGGCGGATTAGTGGTGTGAGTCCTAGGGGGCAGTGGTCTAGGGCAATTTTTTTTGCCATGAGGCAGGTGTGAAACCTGATCCTGTTGTCAAGGTTAAGCCAGTTGGTATCATTGTATAGCGAGTATGTGTGAGTTAGGCAGTCATAGCCCAGGGTGAGGCAACAGGCTTTATTTAGGGAGATACAAAGTCTATGGAGGGTCGAGGTGTTCACTGCCCCATAGACAAATAAGCCATAGTCTAGCAGGGAGAAAACAGAGGAGGAGACAGCATGCCTCATTACGTTTGGGGTAAAACAATGTTTGAAGCAATACAGTAGCCCAAGCCGCACATTGAGGGTGGTAGATAGGAGCTGGATATGTTGGTGGAAAGTAAGTGCAGGGTCTAGGGTAATGCCCAGATATCTGAAGGAGTCAGCTTGCTCCAGAGGGGTCAGGTTGGCAGTTCGTACTTGAGGGCAAAGTTCCTTTCTAGCATTAAGCGGTTGGGAAAAGAACATAACCTTGGTCTTGTTATAGCTCAGGATAAGGCATTGTGAGGTGAACCATTTTTCAGCACCACTAAAGGAGGACTGAAGGGAGAGGTGGAGCTGCAAAGGGTCAGAGTTGGAGGTATATAGGACAACATCATCCGCACTGAGAAGCAGGTTCCCTGGGCAGTTAAGGAAGAGGCTGAACAGTAGTAGTCCGAGGACAGACCCCTGCGGGACACCAGAGAGGACAGGTAGCCTATTAGATAGGGTGTTACCAATTTTCACCTGCTGGGAACGGTTAGACAGGTAATCAGAGAACTAGCCAAGGGCATCCTGAGAGAATCCAAGGTTGGTCAGTGTGGATAGCAGGAGCAGGTGGTAACTCTGTCAAACGCCTTTGTGAGATCAATGAAGACAGCCCCAGTGATTTGACCTCTATCTAATGTGGAGTGGATGTGTGTGGTGAGTTCCAGGAGGGCAGTAGTAGTGCTATGTCCCTTCTGGAAGCCATGTTGATGCTTGCTGGGCACGTTGTGTTTGTTGAGGTGGTCAGTGAGCTGATCAGAGATGATCCCTTCTAGGGCCTTGGATAATGGAGGGAGAATGGAGGTAGGACGGTAGTTGTTAGTAAGGGCACGGTCCCCACTTTTAAATATCAACGTAATGTAAGCAGATTTCCAATGGGAGGGGAATTTCCCCAGGCATAAGGAGCGGTTTAGTATATGGGTGAGGGGGTTGAGCACCTCAGGGAGAGAGAGAGGCGAAGGAGTTTCAGGTCTAAAGAGTCACTACTATAGCGAGAGTGACTTAGAGCAGTTCTGAGATATGGCTCAGCGCACTTAGGCGCAATGCTGCGCAGACGAAAGGGAAGGGCTACTGGGGGAGGGAGAGATGGCTGGAGGTGGGTCAAAGAAGTTGGAAGGGAGAACCTTGCTGAGGTTAGAGAAGGCATCATTGAAGGCTGTGGCCATACGGGCTGGGTCAGAGGTTAGGCACCCATCAACCATGATCTGATTAGGGGTAGTGTTGGGATCATTGCCACAGAGGTCCTTAATATTGGCCCAGAACTCTCACCCTGAGCCCCAGGTAGTGGTTAGAGAGGTCTTGTAGTACTCTGCTTTAGCTTTGCACAAGGACCAAGTACATTTGTTCTGTGCCTCTCTGTAGCTCTGTCAGGCCAGTCTCGTTGGAGAGGTGCAATAAGGAATCTCTGGTCTGCATGAGGTCTAGGAAATGGTCAGCGATCCCTGGTGCCAGATTACCTTTGACCACCCTTTTTGTGACAGGGGCAAATTTGTCTCATATGGTGTTAAGGAGAGAATGAAGAGGTCAAGGGCTCTGTCAGGGTCAGGGGTCTTCATTACGAGGGACCAGTCCATTGTCCTGAGATATGCTTTGAGTTGAGTAAGTTTGCCTGGGCCAAGTTTGCGCTGTTGGATTATTTGGGGGGGGGGATTTTTATGATTTGCATGTCCAGTAGCAGAGGACAGGGGAGTGGTCACTAAGGGCATTTAGGAGGAGAGTAGTTCTAGTGATTTTAATGGGGTGGTTGGTGAATACCAGGTCCAGCAGTGAGGAGGACCCTGTGCATAGGTTCAGACGGGTTGGGGATGAGACTACTTGCGTAAGGTCTTGGGCAGTGGCAGCATCTATGAACGGTGTGGCAGCTTTGTCAGGCCAATTAATATTAAAGTCTCCAAGTACGATTTTCTCGACTTGTGATGGAAGAGTGGCCAGGTGGACAGTACAGAGTGGAAGGCCACCTTCTGGTCCCTGGGGGGAATGTAGACCGCAGTGATGAGAAGGGGGGGATTTGGAGTTTCCCAGGGTGATTTTGATAGTGAGGGCCTGGGGTCCAGGATGTAGCTGGGGGGTGGGAAGTGGCTGGCCACATAGGATTTCTTTGATATACACGGTGCAGTCCCCCTCACTTACCCTGCCGATTTGCACGATATATGTTGTACCCAGCAAGGGTTAACGACGAGTCTGGGATCCATAGGGAGAGCCAGATTTCACCAACCGCAATGATGTCAGGCTGGTGCTGGTGAACACAGCCCTGGAAGGAGTCCCACTTTTTTGGTAGGATACAGACATTAAGGGTGACAATATGCAGTCCGCCAGTTGGGAGGTGAGCAGGAGCAGTAGTTGTGGGAGGTCCAGGGTTAGGGTGTACATTTCCTGACATGAATAGGAGGAGGAAGAGCCTGCGGACTGGGTACCATTTCGATTTATTGTGAAATTGCAAGCTGCGACCTGGGTGCCCTTTCAGGGTAGGGAATGAGGGGATGGGGAGGTTAGTTATGTGGGGTGTGGCCAGTAATAGGAGCTGAGGTGAGGGGGCAGGAGGCAGGGGCTGGGGTCGCAGGTGGCGGAGCTGCCAGAAGTAGCAGGGTGAGCAGAGGGTGGTATCTGTGGAGTGGTGTGCATAGGAGAAGACAGCCGAAGGCAGGGCTGTAAGGAGAGGCCAATCAACAGAAACGGTGTAGGTGGCTAGAGAGTCATGTCTTATGATAGTCTCTGGGGTTACAGTTTGTGGCGACTGCCAGTCAGGCAGTAATGGGAAACATAGAAGTGGTGAGTAGTGAGGGAGGGTGGCAGGGGGAGTCACCAGATGGGGTAGTACAGTGCACAGCAGGAGAAGTAACCGTAGCATAGCAGTAGGGACGTGAAGTAGGGCCAAGGGAAACCAGCAGTAGGTGTAAAGGGGCAGCATTGCCCCTAGTGGTGGAATAATATAGGCTGCAGATGGAGAAGTGGGCTGATTGGTTCATGCTCATGATTGGTTCATGCTCACTCCCCAAATCCTGTAAAAGAGCGTGCTCACCAAGGATTCCCCAAACCCTATAAAAGGGTGTGCTCACCAAGGGTGGTGACGGGGGTGGCGGGGATCCGATGCTCTGCATTGGCAGGGCCCACACACACACTCTCCCACTGTGCAGAAGGTGGGGCTCCTTGGAGTGCCATGAGACCGTCCATACCTGTTTGCTGTTTTGGGGGTTGGGGGAGGGTTTGTTTGAGACCCTCGTGACCTCTGCAGGGCCCTCACTTCAGGATCCTAACAAGAACTGTGGAGGAAAGGAGAGAGGTATGTATTAATAATATGGTAGCAGTAAGCGGAGGGGGCACAGAGAGCCTAGTGGCCTGTTGGATTGGAATTACACTCCTTGTCCTGCCCCACTTAACCTAGCTGGAGTAACTGTCACTGGAGCAAAGCAGAGATACAAGCAGAGAAACTCCCTAACATTTTTTTAACATTAAATGAAGGTGTTCTGCAGGCAGGAACACGAATTAAGGTGGACATGAGAATTATGTTAAGGCTACTAACACTCGCTTTCCATTTTTTGTACTCTGCTGCAATTTGAGCCAGGGGAAAGCCTAGCAAACTGGAGCTCCTGTGTGACCGCTTAAGGCACAGCAGAAAAGGCAGAAACACAAGCTGAAAAGTCCATCCCTTTTGATTTAAATTAAGGTGTTCTGCAGGCAGGTAAAAGAATTAAGATATAACATGAAATCAGTATAAAGGCTACAGTTTAGGCAGACGGTTCCCTAGTAAAAAACGATAATTACATCAATGCCGACTGAAAGTTCTGTTTGAAAATGGCGCCACACACACACAATCTCCCACTGCACAGAAGGCTGAGGCTCCTCGGTGTGCCGTGAGACCGTCCGTACCTGTTTGCTATTTCGGCGGGTGGGGGAGGGTTTATCCGAGACCCTTGCGACCTCCACAAGACCCTCACTTCAGGAGCCTAACAAGAACATATAACAACATCAGAGTGGAATCTAAAATTACTTCTTTTTTCTGCTCAAAGAAAAAAAGCACACCAGATGGAATACCTATGACTCTCTTCAATGAATAAATATTGGATATCTTTTCCAGCCGAAAGCTTTGGGGAAAAAAAAAAAAAAAACAGGAAGAGGTCCACGATATTTAGAAACAGGCATTAATCATTTTCTCATGATGGAAATCATTGCTCTGTTTCACAATCAGAGCTTAAAATTAAGCATATCCTCACCTATTTCAGAAATGTAATAATGCATCCTCCAAGCCTTATCCCTTGCAGGGGTAGTCAGTGTACTCTATCTGAGAAGGATACAGACACTTTCTTCATAGTGGGGGTAGAGTGTGAGTGGGGGGGAGAGAGAGAGAGGGGCAGCAGTACAATTAGGTAGGAAACACAGGAATCCGGTTCCCCACCTCCTACAAAATGTTTTGATAGTCACTGCACCTCTGTTATGTACACTGAAATCAATAGGAGAGTTCCACCACCTCAAGTTAATAGTTCTTCATCCTACAAAGGTAGGGGCGAGAGTTCTCCCACGTAAAGCCCCCTTCTTGTTCTGGGCTATTAATTTTTTATTTTTAACCTGGTAACTGGCTAGGCCCTTTTCAGCCAACTTGACATATAAAATTCTATGCAAACAAGATACAGATAAAAACAAAGCATAAAAGATTCAACATACCACACAAACAGTACTTAATAAATATTATGAACAGAGGATCGTAAATAGAGGAATCTGATTGGTCAAGAGCTCTTTGAAGCCATGATAATATCGGGCTACATCATCACGGCTTCAAAAAAGTTCCGGCACCATCAGCATCTTTGCTCTCTACTGTCTGAGAACTATTTTTTCAAAATGTACTCCTATACCACCCAAAAACTTATTCATAAAATGTTTTAAAACTGGTTTGTTTTATTTTTTTTATTTATAAAACTTCGAACTCAGTTCATAATAGCAATAAGTCACTCCAGGGTGTGGTATATCATGGGATATTATCACTTCTCAGGTGGCTGAACGCACTCAGCCTGCGGCCTCATGCCCAACCACCCGAGGTGTGTCGATATCCCATAATATACCACACCCTGTCGTGCCTTATTGCTTAATTATAAAATAGGTCTCGAAAATCCTGTAACATCATTGGTCAAAACATGTCACATGACCGTGAGTAAATCCTGCAACAGACAATCAGTAAAGATCCCGGTAATCAAATGTTTACTTTCTTTGAACCTAATTCATGTTTATTTTCATTTTTAATAACAGACTCATTTTATAATCACAATAATGCACTTCAGAGCATGTGTAGTGTTGGTATTACACACTTCTTGTGTGGTTAAAGTCACTGTGCTACGCCTCATGACACACCATACAAAGCATGTGTAAATCCCACAACAACACATGCTCTGTCATGCATTATTGCTTAATCAGTCTATATAGTGGATGTTATAAGGTATCAGGTCATAGCTACATTTTTGCAAGTGTTTAACTCCCTAAGAGCTCGAGTGCACACTTAAAACACTTACGGCCAGATATTCAAAACTTTGCACTGGGTGCAAACCGTTTGTGCAGGGTTTGCGCCAGGTTTGAGCGGGTTCACTATGTTCAAAAGGTCAAATAGTGACAGCAAACTGCATTAGCATCTGCCAAAAGTATAATGTATGCAAGGTGAGTTGGCTGGGGTTCAAACCTGACCCCCAGCTTGCCTTCTTAGGTTTACTCCGTGTACATGGGATGAACTTTTGACATCCCAAGACCAGCGGGAGCAACCACCCCATTCAGAAATTTTGCTTGAATGGTTAAGTCTAACTGGGTGTGCATGATAGCATGCACTTGGCTGCATGTTCAGTTAAAACCACATGACCTCAATCATGGTTTAGTCTATTATCCTAAACCTTTTTTTAGTTTTCCTTTTAATATTCTGATACAACTTATATATACCAATAGTCACAAGTAAGCTTTACTTCTGTATTGTTAGTCAACAACTTTATAAGTAAAAATATTTAACCAAAAAGAAATACCAGAAAATGTCATATTGTCTTAATTTTTTACTTAAAAAGTGGTATACAGATTTAACATCATTTGGATCAGCAGTGCAAGCACTCAATATATCTTTAACTGGCGAGGAATTATCTCCTACTTTTAGATACAATCATATAAAAAAAGTAAAAATAAAATAAACATTAAATGCAAGTATGTGGGGGCATGTACATGAATATAGGTGCAATGCTATATTCAGTGCAGTAGCGCCGTGCAAAGTGTTTTTGTGTGACTTAGCGCAACACTTTGCGTGGTGCATATTACTGCCCAGGAAAATGTAGTCTTAACTCTGGGGAAACCAGCTTTGCATGACTTTGAAGCTTTGTGCAACCTTGCACGACTTTTGTGTGGCTTTGCGCGACCCTAACCAGTAACTATTAAACATAGAAAAAAAACAGACATGGAAGAAACATACAGCACATGGATGGCACCTCCTATGTTGCCAGCATCTGTCACCAGTCCCAACCATGCCAGGCATTAATTGGTGACCCAGCACCCAGTGAACACCATGGCAGTGTGTCCATACAGTACACACCTGCAGACCACACTTTGGTGGACACCAACAGAATCCAGCACACACATGCAGCACTGGGAGCATGGAGTGTGTTGAGGGGAGGGTGTACAGGTGGCCAGTCTGCATCACATACTGTGTACTGCAACAAGGTTGGAACAATCCATGCAGTGCAAATGGTCCAGTGTAGGGAATACCCCAACACCAGTGTGCCTGTCTGATGATATGTGCCCTCCCACCCACATACCACACATCTGTTACAGATACCACAGGACACACAGCCAGCCATGTATATGTATATGTCACTGTGAGTATCCCATACTAGTGGTGCAGTGTCTGTGGGTTGCAAAACAGCATAACAGTAATGTCCACTGTCAGTACACACCTGCAAGAGTGGCCTGTCACTGTATAAGGTGCAGCAGTCATTGATGTCCTACACACCATAGGCATTGCTGTGTCCCTCACACGACTGGACCCTTGTTACTGTAGTGTCTGCTGTGCACTGCAGCAGGATCTACAGTTTGATTATTGCATGCAGCACCACCACCTGTGCCTGTGCTGTGTACTTCCCGGGGCACAATAGTCTATGCGGTTTTGTACAAATGTAGCCTTGCAGCTACCACCATGCACGTCCAGACTGACCTACAGGTGAAGCTGTGGGCAGACCCAGCCAGCCTCTGTACTTCCAGACTAATCAACAGGTGGAGCTGTGGGACCCTACAATAGTGACGGGCAAACTGCATGCAAATCAGGACATGAGATGCTAATGGTGGTGTAATGCGGATTAAGTGGTGTAGGTGTGGTTGTTGTTATTTTGGGTGCTTGCAGAGTGTTGTAAAGATGTGTTGGGAAGGTGCAAGGATGGTCAGGCATTATTCCCCCTCCAGACTTAAGGACCTTCATCCTTTTAGGTGTCTCCCATTATTCCCAGAGGTATATAGATGATGTCGTGCTCTGGGGATTGTTAGGAGGACAAGGGCAGAGGCTGAGAATGGAAAGGAGTGAGCAGATTGGGACAGTGGGGACAAGAAGACACCCTGGGGCGAAATGGGTTCAGGAGAGGGGTCCTCCCTGCCTGGTTCCTATACCCAAGGGCTCTGCCTGTAGCAGGCAGGTAGCTCGGTCTTCACCGGTGACTCATCCTACTTGGACGGTGTTATGTAACGCCAGGTCCATTAAAAACAAGTCTGCTATAATAGCAGCTCTTGTTGGGTCATTGGACCAGGCATGCATCACCGAGACTAGGCTGGATGAGAATGCTGGCCCAGTTTTGGCTGCAGCAATTCCAGTCGGGTACTCAGTGATACACTGCCCGAGGATGGATCAGCGGGGTGGGGGAGTTGCTATCTGTTTTAGATCAGAACTGAGCCTGGTGGAGGTACCAGTGGGGGCCACCAACTCCTTTGAATGTATTATGGGTGAGGGTGTGGGTTGTAGGATTCTTCTCATCTACCGTCCACCAGGAGATGGGAAACTTTTCCTGCAGGAAGTTGCAGACTTCTTTGTCGACTTGACATTGGGATCCCCCAGATGGCTGATCCTGGGGGATTTCAATGCCTGGGTTAACAATGAACTCTTGCAATTTGGTCAAGACTTCCTCCAGCTAATGAATTCACTGGGCTTCACACAAGTTATTTCCTCCTCGACCCATATTGGTGGTCATTCATTGGACTTGATGTTCCTCCTGGGGATGGAGATATCCGACTTGGTGGTGGAACCAGTCGGGTGGTCTGACCATCACACCGTCAGGTTCAGTTTCACGACTCCCCTTAATAGGTCTGCCCCTACATAGATGGTCCTGTACCACCCTTTGAGGGGAGCTACTCTGGATGGCCTAATGGTGGTGCTGGACTTATCGGGTTTACCAAGTGAATGCATGGATCCTGGGGACCTGGTACTTGCCTATAACAAGGCAGTAGTGGCGGCTCTGGATTCCATTGCTCCTGTTCATGTTCGTCCTCTCACTCTTTGCCCAAGGTCTCCTTGGTTTGATGAGTCCTTGAGGGAGTTGAGAAGAGTGGGATGAAGGCAGAGAGGAGCTAGTGGAGGTCAGGCCTTGAGTGTGACAGGCTTAGACTGATGGACCATTATCGGGACTATCAATCAGCAATTACCCGTAAGAAGGCAGAATTCCTGTCCAGAGAAATTGCTGCCATGCAGAATCGACCAGCCCAGCTCTTCCGGACTGTGGACAGATTGTGCAGTCCAATCTGTCTTCAGCCTGGGAGTGCCTTTTCACAAGAATGGTGTTAGGAGTTTGCTTGATTCTTTGCAGATAAGTTGCCATACTCCAGTCCGGCCTCCGGGCGACTCCCTCTAATGGGAGTTGCAGTGGTCGGCAGGAGATGTCGGGTGCCCAGTTTGCCTGGTGTGACTTCTACCTTCCCACAATCAATGACATTGTGATAGTCGTCCAGTTGCTGCGACCAACAACCAACTGTAGTTTGGATCCGGGACCTACTTGCCTCCTTGCAGGTTGCATGGATAAGATCGGCGTGATCCTTGCCAAGATAGCCTGGAGGTCTTTGGAGAGGGGGATATTTCCAAATCCCCTGAAGGAGGCCATGGTTTGGCCCCTTGTTAAAAAGCCCTCCTTGGACCCAGACTGTCTGGCAAACTACAGACCGGTCTCTAACCTGCCCTTTGTGGGTAAGGTTACTGAGAAGGTGGTTATGTTTCAGCTGGATGACCATTTGACCAGCTACAATGTCTATGATTCTCTCCAGTCCAGATTTAGGAAGAGACATAGTACCAAGACAGCTCTTGTCCAGGTACTAAATGACCTCCTAATAGCGAGAGATGGAAATACCTGTTCTATCTTGGTCCTTCTAGATCTCTCTGCGACATTTGACACTGTGGACCATGGTGTGCTGTTTGAGCACCTGCGATTTATCTGTGGACTGTCTGATATGGTCCTCAGATGGTTTCAATCATTCCTCGAGGGTAGGACTCAGAGAATGGTGTCAGGGATTTTTTCCTCGGCACCGCTCCCCCTATCCTATGGGGTGCCGCAGGGCTCCATACTGTCACCCATGTTGTTCACAGTGTAAATGCTGCTGTTGGGAGCATTTGTGAGGCGGTACAGCTTGAGTTTTCCCTGCTATGCAGATGATACTCAGTTGTACATGTCCTCTGTGCCCGGTCAAGATGATGCTGTCTCGGTTTTTAACAAATGTCTTGCCAAGATCCAGGACTGGATGAGCATGAGTTGGCTACGGTTAAACCTGGAAAAAAACTGAGCTGTTAGTGGTGGATCCAGGTCATTGGGATGCGGGTTTGTTGGCAGGAACATCCTCTGGTCTATGGATTGGAGGTGTTCAGCTAACTACCTTAGACTGGGTGCAGAACCTGGGCATTATTTTGGATGACCACTTGACCCTTAAATCTCAGGTGTCGGTGGCTGTCAAAACCTCATTTTACCATCTGAGGAATATCACCCAGGTAAAACATCTGGTTCCTCCCGATGATCTTCTAACATTGGTCCATGCCTTCGTTACCTCCCGCCTTGACTACTGCAACGCCCTTTACCTAGGGCTACCAGGGGTTGATATCCACCACTTGCAGCTAGTGCAGAATGCGGCAGCTAGGCTGTTGACTAGTATTTCTTAGACCAGTCATATAACGCCTGTGCTCCATGGACTGCACTGGCTGCCAATATAGTGGCGGATCACCTTCAAGGTCAGTTTGTTGACCTATAAGGCCCTACACAATCAGGGACCTAATTACCTGCAAGATCTTCTTGGCCCCTACTGCCCCACCCTGTCCCTCCAATCCACCGAAGAGGGATCGCTAGAGATTCCCAGGGTTCGTTTGAAGACATCTGGGGCTCGGGCATATAGTTTTATGGTCCCAACCCTGTGGAATTCTCTACCCCACTGGGTGTGAGAGTGCCTGACTGTCCAAAGTTTTAAAACTGCACTTAAAACTTATTTATTCAGCTTAGCATATTCTGATTTTTAGGCCGCTGCTGTATTTATTGAATTTTAAATTGTTGGACCTGTTTATATTGATTTTAATTATTTTCTGTATTGTACAAGTGCCTTGATTTTGAGAAAGGCACTTTTTATAAATAAAGCTTTACTTACTTACTAATCTGGGTGTTTCCCCACAGACTGCCGAAGTAGGCTCATTTGCATGTCACTTTTGAATATAGCAAATCTTTGCCCTGGGCAAATGTGGTAGCACCGGGCAAATGGCATGGCTCCATACAAAACCTGTGCAAATGTATTTGTGCTGCGCAAACGTTTCAGAAACATGGCACATTTCTGCAGAATTTCACATGCACTGGTGCTTGCAGTTATACTCCATTTAATTCTAGTAATGGGAGACATTATACTAATAATAGTGGGGCAGCAGTTTTCTGGGAAACATTCTAGAAACTGCGTTGCTGTCCTATTTGTAGGCAACTGTCAGCTCTGAGAGAGGAGGTTGCCCACCTCCAGGCTGAACTAGCAAGGACTAAGGAGGCCTCCCCCTCCCAAAGAGCCCACTGCCACAACCACTGAGTCAGAGCTTTCAGAGTATGAAGAGCAGTAGGACCACAGTGGGTTCTGGGAGGGTGCGGGTGGTGGACCAGAGGTGAAGCCCCCCAGTTGTGCCTCTACACAAATCAGATGCCATTCTGGCAGAGCAAGGTTCCTCTATGATGGCACCCTCAGTGGAGACCCAGAAGAATGCTGAGGACATCCACAAGGGAGACCCACAAAAGGGTGGCAAGGGACACCACAGGGGAAGGAAACAGCTACTGATAGGAGACTCAATTGTTAGGGGGGTAGAACTGGGGAAGGGAGAGAAGGAAGTAAGCTGCCTGCCTGGTGCCATGGCTTGGAGGGACAAGAATCGAATCCTCACAATTGTAGAAGCAGCATCACAGGAGAGAGAACTAGATATCATTGTCCACCTTGGGACAAATGACCTAGCTAAGCATGGGATCAGTGCAGTGCAGAATGAATTTGTGGAGTTGGGAAGGGGCCTCAGACGGGTAGCAAGCACAGTAACCTTCTCAGAGGTGCTACCAGTCCATGGCAGGAATGAGGCTAGAGTACTGCACACCATGCAGTTTAATGAATGGTTGCAAAACTGGTGCAGAGCACAAGGCTTTGGCTTCATTGGGGACTGGGGGTCCACCTGGAGAGATAAAGGTCTATACTGGTATGATGGTCTGCATTTGTCCACAAAGGGGACCAAGCTCCTAGGTGACAGGTTTAAATGCTTCCTTGGCAAGCTTTTAAACTAGATAAGGGGGGAGGTACTGATAAAAGGCAGGAAAAGTCAAGCCTCCCCCCACAAAACAGGGCAGGTAGTAGGGTAAACACTGAGGTACAGAGCTCAACACAGGGCAGGATGGGGGTAAATGGTAAAATAGATAAGAGCAATAAGAGCAGGGATGGGGAAAAAAGGGTCAAGCCAACATTAAATGGAGGGCAATGACTACTAATGCCCGTAGTCTGAAACAAGCTTTCTGAGCTAGTAGCTTTGATGGAAGATGAACAATTGGATATTGTGGCAGTCACAGAAACATGGTACACGAGAACCATGAATGGGATGTCAACATACCAGGGTACACAATCTACAGAAGGGACAGGGAAGGCAAAGAGGAGGTGGAGTAGCTCTATACATAAGGAAGGGATCAAAACTACAGAACTAAAAGTAAAGGGGAGGACAAGAGGAACTCTGGGTTACCTTGGAGGTGGGGAATGGCGCCATAATCCGCACAGGGTTGTATACAGACCCCGTCTCAAGGGAGAAATGGACAAGAAAATGATGAGGACATTCTCAAAATGGCTGAAAAAGGGAGATACTGTTGATGGGAACCTGAATATGCCAGATGTTAACTGGAGGACATGTACTGTAGCCACATCCAAGAGCAGGGTCATTCTCGATGCCCTGCAGAAGACAGACTAGACAGCTAGTGCTGGGACCCACTGGGAGGAGCAATACTAGACCTGGTACTCCTCAAATGGAGAGGATCAAAATTTAGAAGTCAGTAGACATCTGGGAACAAGCGACCACTGCACAGTGTAGCTTCACAATGAGAACAACCATGGAGATAAGCCATACAAAAACAAGGATACTGGACTTTAGAAGGGGCTGACTTTGGCAAAATGGGTGAACACCTGAAGAATGCACTAGCAAATGGCCAAATAGGAGGGTTGGAAGAACAATGGAGAAAAATCAAAACTGCCATCATAGAGGCAACAAGTCTTTGTGTAAAACAAATAAAGAAAACAAAGCGGAGTAAAAACCACTATGGTTCTCAAAAGAGGTGGCAGGGAAGGTTAAGGAGAAAAAGGCTGCATTCAAAAGTATAAGGAATCACAGAGGGAACACGACAGGGAACTGTATCAGTTAAAGCAGAAAGAAGTAGGAAGGCAGTCAGAATAGCAAAGGCACAAACCGAGGAAAAACAGCCAACTCGGTCAAAGGATAAAACCTTTTATAGGTACATTAGGGAGCATAGAAAGGTTAAGGGAGGGATAGTGAAGATTAATAAAGGAGAGGGAGGTGGGCAGAGGAGACAGTGAAATGGCAGAGATACTGAATGAATACTTTTGCTCAGTATTCACAAAAGATGAGGAGCAGTTACCTAAACCAGACAATAGAAGCACTCTGGGTAGGGGGTTGATACCAGTCCATTCACAGAAGAAAGAGTCCTGAAAAGAACTCCTAAAACTCAAGGTGGACAAAGCAATGGGGCCTGGCGAGTTCACCCCAGAATCCTAAAAAGAACTAAGGGGGACCTAGTGTCACCACACACACACTTTTAACAAATCATGGCAGGATGGGGTGGTACCTGAGGACTGGAGGAGGGCAGATGTGATTCCCTTTACAAAGTGGGAGCAAGGCAGAAGCAGGAAACTACAGACCTGTAAGTTTGACCTCAGTGGTAGGGAAATGATGGAATCACTTCTGAAAGAAAGAATTGTTTGAGCACCTAGAGGCCAGCGGGGCTGGGACCCAAAGCAACATGGATTTACAGCAGGAAGGTCATGTCAGACTAATCTAATTGATTTCTTTGACTGGGTGACCAAAGTAATAGACCAGGGAGGGCTGTGGATATGGCTCTAGAACTTTAGCATGGCATTTGACACAGTCCCACACAAATAATTAATAATCAAGTTAGCCAGCCTGGGAGTGGGTCCCAGGGTGGTAGCCTGAGTAGCGAACTGGCTGCACAACAGGACACAGAAGGTAATAGTGAATGGAACACATTCCGAAGAAAGGGGGGTTACTAGTGGAGTACCTCAGGGCTCAGTACTGGGTCCAATCCTCTTTAACATCTTTATAAGTGACATTGCAGAGGGTCTGGAGGGAAAGGTATGCCTCTTTGCAGATGACACAAAGATCTGTAACAGAGTTGACACACAAGAGGGGGTAGAAAAGATGAGAAGGGACTTGGCAAGGTTGGAGGAATGGTCAGACATATGGCAACTTAGATTCAATGCAAAGAAGTGCAAAGTAATGCACCTGGGAAACAAAAACCCAGGAGAAAAGTACACAATAGCAGGGGAGGTACTAACAACAACAAAAATGGAAAGGGACCTGGGAGTAGTCATATCAGATGACCTAAAGGTGGGTAAGCAATGTGAGAAGTCAGTAAGGAGAGCCAGGGGATATTGGGATGCATAGGAAGGGCATCACAAGTAGAAAAGAGTGATTATCCCTCTATACAGACAGTTGGTGAGACCCCATCTGGAGTACTGTGCAGTTTTGGAGACCTCATCTCACAAGGACATAGACAGGATGGAAGCAGTCCAGAGGAGGGCAACTAAAATGGTGCAGGGTCTGCATCAGAAACCATATGAAGAGACTGAGAGAGAGCTTAATATGTATACCCTTGATGAAAGGAGGGACGGGGGGGGACATGATAGAAATGTTCAAGTACCTCAAGGGAATCAACAAAGTCCAGGAGGGTAGCATCTTTCAGAAAAAGAGATGTGTAAGAACAAGGGGGCACAATTTAAAGATAGAGGGGGACGGCTCAGGGGTAATGTGAGGAAATTCTTTTTCACGGAGAGAGTGGTGGATACATGGAACAGACTTCCTGAGGAGGTTGTTGGGTCTAAAACAGTGGGGGAATTCAAACATGCTTGGGACAGACACAAAGCAATTATAGTGCGGGGTTGCAGGAAGCAGGCTGTTGGTTAACTAGAAGCTGCAGCTTATCCAGTAGGTAGGGAAATGGGCAGACTGGGTCGGCCAAGTGGTCCTTTTCTGCCGTCAAAGTCTATGTTTCTATGTTTCTATGTAATAACATCCCACATACCCTGAAAGGGAATGCTCAGAGGGGCACAGATGGTAAGGGTAGAAAGAGACCCCAGACAGAAAGTTTAAGAGAATTCCAAAGAGAGGGAGCACTTGTGTGGGAAGTGTGGTGTTTTCAGAAAAGCTCCTTTCTTTTTCCTCACAGCAAAGGTGCCAGAATGAGCATCTATGATAAAGGCGGAGACTGTTCACCATAATGCCTCAGTTGGGATTTATGCATGAGAGCTGTTTAAAAAAAGAGAGCAGCAGTGACTGAGAAAAAAAGAGCAAGCTCAGGATTCGTAGTGGGTTAGGGAGACTGTCACATCTAGGTCACTAGTTTAAATCCATGGCCAAAAGCCATTATCATCTGAAGGCTGTTCAGTGGCCAATTTGAAATGAGTTGTGGTGGGTTTAGTCCAGTTCCCAGTGGGCAGGATTCTAAATCACAAAACCACCAACACAATTGGCACTCATTGGCAACATTTTTGTCAGTCTCACATAAGAGGCAAAGGATTTAATGGGTATGGAGTCTAAACTAACCTCTCATGTACATGGTCCCTCCATAACAGAGCTAAGGCATATTGGCAGGGCAGTGTGGGGAGGCTTGCACTGTAATCACCTGGGCTCATCTCACATATGGATAAACTGAAGGCATCTATTTATAGTGCTGTTGCTCTGGAACCTTTCATGAGCACTGACAAATTCATACACAGAGAAAAAGGAGTGCAGTGCTTATATAGTGTGTGAGTGGTGTGAAACACAGGGGGCCTAGTAGAAGCACTTCATGGAATCTTTAGTAAATCAAAGTTATGAGTGAGATTAGCTGCAGTGTACTAAATGCTGAAAGTTATTGGGTTGAAAGAAAAAAGTTACCAAGCAGAGATCGCAGTCCAGGTTATCCTGTAAGAAGCAAGTCATTGTGCCGGCCCAGTGGTGTGGAGGGCTGGGGTGCGGGCACATTACCTCCTGCCACATCATCAACCCGGGTTTGGAAAATGAACTCTGGTCAGTGGGGGTCAGCCAGGGAAGTGGAGGATCAAGCATCCAGGGAACTGCTATTCTCTGCTGGGGAGGGAAGGGATGTTGGCCCAACCTTAGACTACTACCAAGGTGAGGCCTGGTGGTAGTGCAGTGCAGGTTGCATGAAAGGAGGGGTCTGCAGGATAATCATGCATGTGTTTCTCCATGCACATGCTTAATGTCCTATGGCAGGAGCAGGGAGAAAACAAGGAAAAAGGAAAGTTGGTTGCTTAATGAAACCTTGTCGACTTGTACCTAGGTCCACACCATCACCCAGCAAGTTGCCTTTGGTCTGTCTGGCTAGACCATACTGAGGGAGGATGATAGCTCTCCTCCCTCTGGCCCCACCATGGGGGGGATTCATAGGGGAATTGAAGAATAAGGTGAGTCCCTGGGAAGATGGTGGTTGGCTCAGGGAGGTGTGGAAAAGGCTGATTAGCCACTCCTGGACTGATAAGTATAAAGATCTCTGTGGAAAAAAAAGAAACAAGTCATTAAGTTAAAAGTAAAGTAGGGCCTCCTTTATGAATACAATGAACTTGATGAATGATGTCATATGCAACAGGGAGTGACCAAGAGTATTGCTGGAGAAAGAGAGAAAGCATAAGGGAGCTCAGATGCCTAAAGCCCAAGGTCATGTTCCTACAGAGAAGAACAAAGTAGAAGAAACTTACAAGGTGTTAGTCAAGAACACCACCATAATTCCCCTGAGGAAGACATTTCATCAAATGTGTGTGAAATGCTGTTTACCTTGAAGTGTTCAGATGCCTGGGGAAAGATACATCAATTTTGTGTGTATTCTTTTTTTAAATTGCAAAGTTCATTGCGTTTTAAATATACTGACAATAAACTGGCAACACGAGTAAACAAAGGTTTTATCCTACTCGGAAACAAGTCACTTGGATATACAACTCTAATGCATGATGCACAGTTAAAAGTCATGTAATGCAACACAGTAGCATTATGGATTATTTTGTAAAAGAGAACAGGTATCATAAGGTTACAATTATCTCCATGAGCTGGTTAAGCTTGCACTGAGGAGAGAGCTGGAAAACAAAAGATTACGGCACTCCATGGGGTTTTTCCAAAAAATCCCCTGGACAAACATGGTTCCCTCAAAGCTGTGGAGGGAGGTGAAAGGCTTAGTTCACCTGATACTGATTTGTGCTGTAGGTCTGAAGGTGCTGAGGATGGGGTGGGTGGAGAGGGAAGGGGGTTGTTGGGGGATACTGCCTGCTGTTGTCTTGCTACCGCTGTCCTACATTTCCCAACCAAGAGAGAGAGGCCCTGGGGAGTTTTGTGTGTTTTCAAGCACTTCACTGAGAAGGGGAAAAAGAGGGAGGGCATGAGTAAGTAAGAGAAACAGTGAGAGAGAGAGAGAATGACAGACCCATATAACTACTGGGGGATTTGTGAACGTAAGAACTTAATTCAGCAAACTAAGCCAAATACTGTTCAACAATACCTTTCCGTGATCTATTCTCTTACCTGAGAACCTTGACCAGTCATTAACCTATGCATTGCAAAACTAGCAGCTGTCAGAACAACAGCTTGGTTTCTATCTCCCCAGCCCGCTCCCCACAATGCCTTGTTTCCGCCACTCTTATGGCCCCACACTCACTCACAGTAAGCCATCTCCATAAATCACTCTTATGTAGGAGGTGCTCATTTGTAGAAAGCTGCCACTTTCTGTAGCAAACTACTGGATATGATGGGAGTTTGCTTGCAGCAGGCCATCCAATCTTATCATCAAAGCATTGCAATGTGTCAGGTGCTCACTCATAGAGGAACATCGTTCCATGCTCTAGCACCTGCTTATGGTGCTCAGGATGACCAGAAACAAACTCTACAGTTTGATATTTGAATATAAATTCATCAACAAGCCATTAGCACCTGAGCTTAGCCACGAGGGACTCAATCCAATGGAGGGATGGCTATGTTACTGGAAGGCTCAGCGTAACATCATGTTTAAAAGAGAATATAGGGAGAAAGCCAATGCCGACACAGTCATTGTTGAAACTGACTAAAAGAAATCGTATCTGTGTTGTTGTGCAACTTCTCACCCAAGGACATTTCAATGCAGAAGAGCCCAGGTTGTTTTACTGTGGTTACCCTGATTGCAAACCTGCATCTCTCGATGCTGAGTTGGTTGGAGATAAAAAAGCAAAGGACAGAGTGTCCATACTTGTGTGTGTTAACATGACAGGGAGAAAAAACAATGATGCTACAGTAGTCACAGGGAAAAGTAAACGTCCCAGATATCTGCTGGAGGATCTTAACATTCTCCATGTCAATGTACACCAGTAGGATGCAGTATAGTACTGTGGTTTAGGGCTCTGGGCTGCAAACCTGGAGACCTTGGTTTGAATCCCACAGCTCCCACTTGTGTGACCCAGAGCAAGTCATTTAACTTCCTTGTGCTCCCAGGTCATACCTGGAAACAAGCTTCAGCTTACTGTGCCTTTCCTAGTTAAACAATTTCCCCTTCCTCTCTTTTCCTATACCAGTTTTGCCAATGCCTGGATTACTGGGCTACTGTTTCAGCAGTGGCTCTTTACATGGGATTAGCAGCTCAGGAGGATATGTCATCACATCCTCCTCCTCCTCCTCCTAGTCAACAACTGTATTGCACCTCCCATGACCTTGCCATTCAGTTCATCAACTGGTATTTTTCCCACCAAACACCACAAGTGTCATACAGCCTATGGACATGGGGGGGGGGGGTGATAAGAATTCTAAATAGGCAATTCAGGTCCTTGGTGGTTAGCAAGATGATAGCTATGATTGAGCAGGGAGAGGCAGAACATGAAGCCAAGATTGCTCATAAGGTCACCCTTATAGACACAGTCTATATGCTGCATTGCTCTTTGTCCCTGGCAAAGCAAGCAATGATCAGCAACTGTTTTAAAAAAGCAGGCTTTACCTATGGACTTAACAGCGATGTTGAGCCTGAACCAGTTGCAACGTTAGATGACAGCCATTGCCCAGCTTTCATGTTGACTGATACATTCACCAACTGTGTTAATATGGATGCAAGGGGAAACTGACCAGTGATGATGTGGTTATGGCCAATAAGAGATGTAACTCGACAAAGAACCTAACATCACGGAGACTGACGATGAACGTCAGGAAATCCTTGTGAAAGACGACTCCATACCTGCAGCAGATGCTTTACATGGTCTCTCCACCATTATGAAATTGTACCAGCAACATGGATTAATACATCCTTGGGAAAAGATGGAAGAAGCAGCAGCTGCAGTCCACAAAGTAGCCATAGCAGAATGCCATCAAAGTGAAGTGACTATCTTCTTCAGTCCATGGCAATCTCTAGCACTCTGAAAAGTGCTCCGAGAGCAATCTAAAGCATAATACTGTAGTGTAGTACAGTTCACTGAACACTTGCAAATATTAAAACAAAAAGAAAGTTTACACAAGCAAAATAATTTAAAAATAACAAAATACCCCAAAACAAATAAAAAAATAGTAATCTAAACACTTAGGCCCAGATATTCAAAAGGGTTGCACCATGCGCAAGTCCTACATTGCGCCATTCTATGATATTCAGCAGGAGGCAGTTGCGCCACTGAAAACAGGTTGAGCAACAGCGCAATGCAAATGAATGCATGCTCAACAGGAGGGGGAGGAACCATGCATAAACTGCGCAACCCGATATTCAGTCCGGTTGTGCAGAATTGTGCAGCGCAACCCCCAACCTGCGCCTGCACAACTTTGAGCCAAAAAAAAGATCAAGTTGAGGGCCACCACAGGTGAGCTGCTATGTGCAGGCGCAACACAGCAGCTGCCACCTGGCTGGCCCCCAACTCAGTCCCTGTGCCCCCCACCAGCCCAATCACGGGCAGAACGTAAAAACAACCCCTCAAACATCTCCCAATGCCCGATCGTGGGCAGGCGTGATAACCCCCCACTGCCCGATGCGGGAAGAATGTAAAGACCCCCCAACCCGAATATCTCCTGGTGGTCCAGTGGACTGTAATGCCGATCGTGGGCAGAATGTCAGTGACAACCCCCAAACATCTCCCTGGTATCTAGTGTCCCCACCCACCCACCCGAAGCCCCACCACGCGCTCCCCGGCAGCTGGCGGGCGGCAGCATCCACCCGCCTGCGCCCGCCCGCCCGCCGACTGACTGTCAGTGGGTCTGCCGCCTATTGGTGCAGAGCTAGAACCAATAGGCGTGCAGCCCATACCGTATGACAGTTCGAATTTGTGATGGTTCATTCACCGTCTGGACTGTCATGTCTGTATGGCTACTGCCCATGTCTCTCTACACCAATGGAATGTGCAACCCTGACAGTCAGTCGGCGAGCAGCAGGAACGGGCGGATGGATGCTCGCCCGCCCGGCTGCGGGGAAGCGGGTGGTGGGAGCCGTGGGTGGAGTGGGTGGGGACACTAGACACCAGGAGATGTTTGGGGGTTGTCACTGGACATTCTGCCCATGATCGGGCATTACGGTCCACTGGACCACGGGAGATATTCGGGTTGGGGGCTTTTACATTCTGCCCATGATCGGGCACTGGGAGTTGTTTACATTCTGCCCGTGATCGGGCATTGGGAGCTGTTTGGAGGTTGTTTTACGTTCTGCCCTGATAGGGCATTGGGAGATGTGTGGGCGGGGGTGTTGTCATGATACGTTCTGCCCGCAATCGGGCATTGGGAGATGTGTGGGCGGGGGGGGGTTCACATTGTGCCCTCGATTGGGCTGCAGGGTGCGTCGGTCCCCGACGGCTGCTGCCTGGCAGGGTGGCCAGGCGCAAGTCCTCGTGGATCGGTGCACCTACATGCTAATGGCATGCAAATGGGGCCATAATCAGATGCAAATGGCCCCCCTGCACATGCATGAATTATGGCCCCATTTGCATGCTTGCCTTTTGAATGATCGAAATTGCGCATGGCGCAATGGTACCTAGCATACCGCATAGGTTTAATGCTCAACTCTGACAACTTGCGGTGGGCGCAAGTTCCACTGCGCCATGCACAGTGGCTGTGGCTGGGGGTGATATTCAAAGGTTGCTCAGTGCGCGCTCCTTTGAATCTCCTTGGCTCCACCTACCCTCTCGCAACTATTTTGAGCAGCGCAAGGGCTTGCGCCTCAGAATGGCACAGTTTGAATATCCGGGCCTTAGAACACTTACAATCCAGCCTTTCCATTGAAAATAATAAGCCCTGGTTTAAGGAACAATTGGATAAATTGGATGATTTCAAATCCATGAGCCATCCCAATTAAGCAGGGTGTACTGTATGAGGAAAACCAAGGGAAGGAAGAATGGAGAGAGTATCCAAATGAAAACAGGGGAAATCAAGATAGTGGTCACAGAAGCAAAGCCAGATGCAGAACTGCATATTGCAGAGGTGGCCAAGGGAGGGGAAAAGCAGTTTAGATACTGCATATTAGGGAAAAAAAGAAAGAAGGGAACAGAACTTGTAAGATTCACAGAGGAGGGGCAGGATAATCCATTCTTAATGACTACTTCTGCTCTGTATTCACAAGGAAAGACAGAGAATCACTAGCAGAGACTGACAGAGACTGACATTAATGTGACTGTAAAGGGGGATCCCTGAGATGAGACAGCAAGTACCAGTGAAATGGTTCGGGAATGGCTAGCAGTACTAAAATAGATAAGGCCCCTAGGCCAGTTGGGACACATCCAAGGGTGCTCAAGGGATTGGCAAGGCAACTAGGGCTATTCAATAGCTCAATTCAGACAAGGGAAGTTGCAAAAGACAGGGAGGGTAGCAGATGCAATCCTGCTCCATGGGGGGGGAGGGGGGTATCAAGGAGCAACCAGGTAACTGGAGACCTGTCAGTCTTACCTTTATTGTGGGGTTTAACTGATGGAGACACTAGTCAAAGAGGACCTTGTGGTCTGGTGTTGGAGCATTTTGCCTGACCTTGCATTTACTTTCAGTTTGGATTATAACCATATTTTTGCAGTAATTTGCTCTGCTTGTCCCTCTTTCTTGGAGTGCAACTCTTTTCTGATGTGGAGTTCCAATTGGTTGGCTAGCTGAGTTTGCACCCCACCTGAACTTGGATACAGCGTAAGCTTTACTTTGTTTCTTTGTTGGACTGCATGGACTGCCTAGAGAGAAATGGACTCCAGAATAGAAAACAGCATGAGTTTGTGGTAGGGAGGTCTTGTTAGACCAACCTGATAGCATTCTTTGACTGGGTAATGAGAGTAGTGGATAAGTGAAATGCTATGGACTTACTCTACTTTAGTTTGAGCAAAGCTTTTAACTTGGTGCCTCACAGAAGGTTGCTGAAGAAGCTAAAGGATCTATGTGCAGTGAATGACAGATTCAGATGGGTGAGAAACTGGTTGGAAGGGATACAGCAGAGGTATGTAGTTAACAGAGTCAAACCAGAAGAGGGGGAGGTCACAAGTAGGGTGCCACAAGGATCAGTCCTGGGTCACGTCCTTTTCAATATGTTTATCTGGGACATGGCAGAAGGAATCCAGGACGAGCTGTGTCTCTTCACATATGACACTAAGCTATGTGGCAGAGTAAACAGTGAGGAGGGTTTAGGGAGATGCAGAGAGATTTGAAAAGGCTACAGCAGTGGTCAATGGTTTGTCAGTGGAAATTCAATGCTCAAAAAGTTTAATGTGATGCATATATGGAACAAGAACCCAGCAAAGATTACGGGGGGGGCGGTAAAGCTGAGCATGACCTCTGAGGAAAGAGACCAAGGGGTCATCATCTGTGACTCCCTAAAACAATCAAGACAGTGTAACAAGGACTACACTAAGGCAAACAGGATGCTGGGGTGTATAGAAAGGGGTATTGACAGCAATAGGAAGAAGGTATTACTACCTCCCTCTAGATCACCGACAAGGCCTCCATGGAGTACTGAACCCAGTTCTGGAGCCCTTGCCTAAGAAAAGATAAGGACAGACTGGAGACAGTGCAACATGGGGTGAACAAAACCATTCAGTGCCAGCAGGGCAGATATTACAAGAATCGGCTCAAGGCACTGAACATGTACTCGTTTGAGATCAGACAAGAGAGGAGAGATATGTTAGAGACCTTCAAGTTCCTAAAAGGAATGAACAAGGTAAACTGCAAAGAACTATTTAGCATAAGTAGTGGACCAAGAACACAGGGGCACAAGTGAAAACTGACAGGGGGAGGTTCAAGAGGGTAGTTAGAATGTCTTTTTTACAGAAAGGGTGGTGGAGCTATGGAGCAATTTGCCACCTGATGTGGTGTGTGCCAAAACTATCAGTCATTTCAAACATGGCTTGGGCAGAGTGAAGGGCTTAGTGGTTGCTCAGGGTGGTAGCGGTAGGGCTGGGAGCACACGGGAGATTGTGTGGGCTAGAACCCTGCACAGACAATAGATCCTGAGCTTGTTAGGGGTTTAGGGGCAGACTGGATGAATCAATGGTCTTTTTCTGCCTTCACTGTCAATTTTCATACTGTATGTCCATCAAAGGCATCAAATAATGCCCTCAGAGCAGAACTAGATCAATACCTAATACTAGCCATCGAGAAAAGGGCTTTGACAGTTTGGCTACATCTTAACCAGAGTAAAAATCATCCAGCCAATTTAAGGCCATAAAAAGTCATCCACAAATGAAAAATGCAAAGCAGTAAACCACCATGTAAGAAAACTTTTTTACATACAGAGAATACTGGTTGGGCAACCATGTGCAACCAGACAGTGCTGCCACCGAGAGGTTTAGGTGACAGCAGACCTCAAGAGAGAAGCTCTAGAGGTCCATTGTAATCTGAACCTTAAGGTGGCAGCACAGGTTGGCTGCACATTGTTTTGCCCAACCAGTATTTTTTATAGTGTATAGAGCTAAAAAATAAATTATTTTTTTGTTTTTAAACTGTTTAAACTGTTGCCCGGTCTGCCATTGTCATGTCCTGTTTTTGGCTGTTCTCCCACTGTGAATTATAAGTGATAGCTAATACTGAGAAATGGCTGCTTTTTTTCTTTAAAAAAAATTAAGCTAATGTTCCTAGGAAAGTTTAATTGTTCCAACTTTTGAGGAAAAAGAAAGCAAACTAGCAAAAGGTTCACATTACCATGTTCGGCTTCCAGGTATCTGTTGGGAGCATAGTGTATTTTTTTAGTGCTTCTTTCATTAGCGATGGTCACACAGACATTGTTTTCACCTGTGTAGAATGCTTTTTACCACAGAAGGGTACAACCATATCCCATGACCTTTGCACTGTGGTAAAACAGCATTTTGCATAAGATGCAAATCCATGCAGAACAAGCTTCCTTTATACACTACATAAGCAATATTCATTGCCAAAAACTTTGTTTTTGTACCAGTTAGAGAGAAGGTGACAAAAGTAGGGAAATATGGTGTTAGGGTTCCAAACCCTAACACTCCACCCTCATCCTGCAGGCAGCAAAAGGAAAAACTACTACAGTCCAATCTCTCCTGAGTCTTCGCAAATCAGTTGCAGGGTTTATCTTAGGGTTGTCAGCCCTAACTTTCACCCCATTCAATCAGTAAATAAGCTGAGATATTTATTTATTTATGTATTTATTTAAACGTTTCACCACAAAGGCACGCTGAGCAGAATTGTTAATTTTCAGATGTGTCCTGGGGAAAAGGGCTGGGGAACAGGTATAGTGCGGTACAGTTACAATAATACAGAGTGCATTTAAAGTGCATTGAGTACAATACTGGTACTTACAGGTGGTACAGGTTACACAGTGCAGCAGATGACATAACTGGAAAAAAGTATAGATAATACTGTGTTTGTGAGTTACATACAGGTCAGGCAGTTACAAGATGAAATATAAAGAGGTAGGGCAATGTTGCCTTTAGGTGCAATTCTAGGATGCCTCTTGAGTAGGGGATGAGACAAAAGCAGCAGCCATAGTGTCAGTGCATAACCCCATGAGGGATGGGGGACATGGAGGAAGACGTTAAAGACAGTTATAGACTGGAGAGATGAAATATTGAGTAGGTAGGAAAGGGATCATGGTGGGAACAATGCAGGTGGAAGGGGAGGGCATTCCACAATTTAGAGCAATGATACAAGAAGGCAGTCTGGCCAGCATCTGTGGACCTAGGAGGAAGACCAAGGGTTTGGAGACTGGTGTTACAAAGAGAGTAGGAGGTTGGTAGGGGGATGGAGAGAGTGGAGGTGAGGTAAGAGGGTAGGGACCCGAACCAGTATTTGGCTACAAAGTTAGCTCAGTAGATGAGGTGCCTATCTTCAAGAGATAGAAAGGAGATGGATTTGTAGAAGTCACAGTGATAAGTCTGAGGTGGGCAATCTAGGGCAAAATGGCAGCATGAGTGAAAAAGAATATCCAGTCTGACCAGGGAGGACTTGGAAGCAGAAGGTAGGAAGGATCATTTTCTGTACAACCACATGGTTCCTATATAGAGCACCAAGCTTGGGGTGCAGTTTCTTGTGGATGGCATCCACATGTACAGACAAGTCCAGGTGCTGGTTGAGCCAGACCCCAAGGTATCTCTAATGTAGTCCTATCCAGTGTGTGGAAGAAATGGGAGTATAGCCTAGAAAGTCTCTGCCTTATACTGAAGATCATGGAGACAGTGTTCTTGGCATTTAGGAACAACTGATTGAAGCAGAACCAGAGCTGAACTTTGTCGAAGTCCTGCTGGAGTCTGGTTGCCACATCTGAAGGGGAAGGGCCAGGGGTGTACAGGACAGTGTTGTCCATGTACATGTGAATGGAGATGGAGGTGCAGACAACTGGGAGGTCATTTAAGAAGTCCAAAAAGAGAAGCAGACCGAGTACAGAGCCCTGATGGACACCAGTACTGATGGGGGGGAGGGAGTCACCAATCTTCAATGATTGTGACCTTCCCTCTAAGTAGGAATAGAATCAGCCAGTAGTGTGGGCTGAGAGTCCAGCGTCTGAGAGTTCATCTAGGAGGAGGGAGTGGGATACAGTGTAGAAAGCTTTGGCCTGGTCAACATCTATCACCTATGTAATATGGCCCTGGTCCATACTTGAGAGTATGGAGTCAGTAAGCCGAAGGAGGGATGTAGTGGTAGAGTGTAATGTCAGGAACCCAAACTGGACAGGGGTGAAAAAAGGAGGATGAGGCAAGGAAAGAAGAGAGCTGGGAGAGCACACTGTGCTCCTGAAGTTTAGTGAAGATGGGAGTAAGGAGATTGGGTGGTTGTTACCTGGAATGGAGGGGTCACCACCTTTATGGAGAGGGAATAACTATGGCAAGCTTCCAGGCTACAGTGACAGATGCTCAAGAGAAAGAGCGGTTTTGAAGTGAGGTAATTGGGGAGGTGATAGCAGGGGTGGAGTGATAAAGGTGTTTGGCATTCAGCCCATCTGGTCTCTTACCCTTGCAAGGGTTTAGGGCAAGGAGTGCTTGAGTGTCTCAGAGGGGGAAATGGGTGAGAAGGAGAAAGAGGGGCCCATGTGGGGATATGGGGGAAGGTACAGTGGGAAGCTCAGGGGTGGTGGGTGTGGGAAAGAGAGGAGAGGAGAGCCGAAGCACAGGAGGTGGCCACAGAGAGCGAGTCAGAAGGGGTGCCACCTACCCTGAGGACTGGCATGGGAGGGTGGGTAGGGAGAAGATGGCTTGAACAACCTTCCAAAATTTGGAGGGGTGGTCGATGCTTGCCTGGAAGAAGGCAGAGAATTACTCAGCCTTGGTGAGTCTGATGGCCATAGTGCATGAATTCCTAAGGGAGTGGTACTTGTGAAGATCTGCAGGGGATCAGGGGGTCTTGTGCACTTTCCATGCTTGGTCTCATGCATGCATACAAACCATTAGTTCTGCTGTGACCCAGAGGAGGTGGGACCCCCCTACCCTTGTGTTCTTAAGGAGAGCATGCCAATTCCAGATTTCCAGGAATTTGGAACTGAAGTAGCTGAGGACAGCATCAATCGAGCAGGCAGCAGGAACTGGAACCCAGTCCATATGTACCTGGTCATCTAAGAGGGGTAACATATCTAGGGATATGAAATGAATGGATCAAAAGGAGTTTAGGGTAGCTTTGGAATGGTGGACCTTGCAAATGCAGTAGGTCATGTAGTGATCATTTAGAGCATCTGGGAGGATACCTGCCTCAATTATGTGATGCAGACCGGAAGTGAGAACCCAGTCTAAGAGGGTGTGGTTGTGGGACTTAGGATTTAGGTGGGTGGATTTGGTGATTAGTTGGGACAGGTTGAGGGATTTGATGTCAGTACAGATTTTGACATGAGGAGGGGAGAGCCAGTCTATGTTAAAATTGCCTAGGATGTAGAGTTCACCAGAGGAGGCACGTGTCATGAGGGAAGTGAGGAGTTCAGTAATTGATGAGGAGAGAAGACCTGATGGCAATATAATCTGGCCACAAAGATGTGAAGGGTGAATGGGAGGGAGAGTTTTAAGAGTATTAGCTCAAAAGCAGAGGGGGAGGAGATAGAGAGTACAGGAGAGAATTGGATGCAGGAGGAGAGATATACGGCCACACCACCTCCCCTACTGGGACTGTCCTGTACAATAAGGGAGTAGCCAAGGATGAGGATGCTGTTATCTGGTATTTTTGAGGAGAGCCAGGTCTCCAAGATGTATTTATTTATTTATTTATGTTTTTGGGAACCAGGTAAGTGCACTGATCCAGTGGACTATTTTCAGTCATGACCCAGGCCACAAGGTGGAAATACAGGGAAATCAGCAGTGGACACAATTTACATTATAGTATACAGTCAAACAACATTTTAGGACAGTGAGAACAGTCATTTTTACATAATGTATACATGCATGGAATTAACATTAAACAGAGAATACAGCCAGAGATTGGAGGGAAGTAGATTAAGCATAGTCACAGACTAGTTAACATTTGCATAAACTAGACAAAGGACCAGTTTGAAACTGGCAGACTGCTTTTAATCTAGTCTAGGTAGACACTCCTGTCCTGTCAGATTGCTGGAGCAGGCTGGAGTAGAGGGAGCATGTCAGGTAGGCTGTGTGAGTCATCATGAGAATCATGTGTGTTGGTGGTGCTCAGGGGAGAAGGGGGGCTGTGGCTACACAAGATGATCAGTATATCCAGCTGGAGGTCCAGTATGAGTGGCTGGAGAAGGGTTATCTTGGAGAGAAGGCTTCTAATGTTAAGGTGTGCAATTTTCAAGCCTTTGGGAAGAGAGGTGGGGGTATGTGGTCTGGGCCAGGGTTAGGTTCAATGTCTCCTGCAGTAAGAAATAACAGTGTAATTAGGAGCTTGATAGGGACAGGCACCCTTCTAGTTGTCCTAGAATTGTGAGGGGAAGGAAGAGGAGGTGGGGAAGGGGTGGGGAGCTAGGTCCTGCAACATAGTGTGGAGGCAAGTGGATGGGAAGAGATGCTCCTGGGTCCAAGGTGGGTGGGGTAATGCATGAAGAGAGGAGGGTGAGGGAGGGTGGGGGAGGATGTTGGGGCCAGGATGGGGAGGGTGGAGGGGCAGGAGGATTGGGAGGGAGACAAGGTACAGAGTAGGGGGAGGAGGAAGAGGAAGAGGGTAGTGAGGAGTATTGCTAAGATGAGCGAATGACTGCTTAGCATGACAAAGTGTTTGCTCAGACAATTAAATTGAATGAGAACCTGGTAGGGTGTAGTGGGCTGCCAATAGGCAATTAGAAGGCAGGTGCACCAATTAGTAGTGGAGCAGGTGTAGATCCTTGCCTTGGGGAGAGCATAGCGAAGAAAGAGAATGGAAAGAACAGGGACTGAGTATGGGCAAATGTATCAATTTAGGGGAAAACATCAGATAAACAGTAAGGGCAAATGAAAACATGCAGGTCTAAATTCCAGATAGAATAACAAGAGCTATATACATTCGGGTCTAGCAATCAGATGGTAATGGAGTGAGTGTTAGGGTTGACAACCCCAAGATATACCCCATTTGTGAAGACTCAGGAGAAGTGAAACCATAACAGTTTTTCCTGTTGCTGCCTGCAGGGTAGGAGTGGGGTGTTAGGATTTTGGAATCCTAACATCATATTTCCATCCTTTGGTCACTTTAACCCTAACTGGTACATTAACAATGATTTTTGCAATGAATTTCCTTACTTTTTGAGATATTATAATTGTATCCACATTCACGCAAGTCCCTTCAGGACCTGCGTGAACACATCCATTTGCCTATAGAAGTGCAGGGCCCTCTGGGTCCTGCACTTCCATCTTACCATAGATGCATAGATCCATGTTGGTGGCAATTTATTTGTTATTATTTCGTTGTATAGCTTGTTAAACTTCCAACATTGGCCTAAAGGAATTTCAATGTTTTAATTTTTGTGCTTTATTTATACGTCCCCCTAAGTATTTTTTTTTGGGGGGGTATTATATATAGTACTCATTAGGACCTTAGTTTTGAGATATAGATTGTCCCATAACTGCAAATATTGATGGAGTTATGGCATGTTGAAGTTGAAATGTGGGGAAAAAAATGAGTCCAAATTCTGTTTTTTATGAAGGGATCCTTTTTTTGTATGAATGAAAAAAACATACGAAAAAGGATTTCTTCATATGAACAAAGAATTGGGGGAAAAAACTAAGTTCAAAATCTGTTTTTGTATGAAGGCATCCTTTTTCATATGAACAAAAAACCCATACAAAAAAAGATCACTTCATATGAAAAATAAATCAGGGAAAAAAAACTAAGTCCAAAACCTTTTTTAGTATGACGGCATCCTTTTTCATATGAACGATAAATCCATACAAAAATGGATCCCTTCATACAAAAAAAAAAAGAACTGGGAGAAAAACACCTAAGTCCAAAATATTTTTTTCATATGAGGGCATCCTTTTTTGTATGATTGACAAAACATACAAAAAAGGATGCCTTCATATGAAAAAAGAACTGAAAAAAAAATCTAAGTCCAAAATCTTTTTTTATATGAAGGCATCCTTTTTTGTATGAACAAAAAAAAAACATAAGAAAAAGGATTCTTTTGTGGTATGAAGGGATCCCTATTAATATGTTTTTTCCTTCATACAAAAAAGGATGCCTTCATATGAAAAAGAATTAAAAATTATTTTTTTCATATGAAGGGATCCCTTTTTGTATGGCTGAATTCCTTTCGCGTATGGGCATACGAAAAAAAGGATGTTGAGTCATGAATAAGGATATTAAAATGCATAAAAAACACATTTCTAGGTAATTTTTCCAAATATTAAGTGCAAGATACCCCTAACAGGGTCCTGATTAACAAGATACAGTCCATGTGTTGGTGCATGTGCTGGATGTCATTTTAGTGGGTTTTCAAAAATGTTTTGGAAAAAAAAGGAAACAAGACGGTGGCCATACAGAAAAAGACTTTTTCCTCACAAAAAAGGATTACCCCATATGAAAAAGGATCCTTTATCGTATAGGCACAAATTCATTTTTCATTCCAAGCAGCTATCCAAAGACTGTACTGAGCATGCTCAGAACTGAAATTCCAAAATTTAATAACTTTGGAACAAATTAATATTTTTTCACCAGATCAGCAAAAGACACCACTGTGGGCCAATCCCTTTCTACACTGAACATTTCAGACCAAAATTCCAAACCATCTGGGTGCTAGGTGATGGCAAAAAAACAGCAAAAACTGACACTTTTTTCACTTTTTCACTATCTGGATCGCGGAATCCACTCATCTAACTAGAACAAAACTTGGAATGTCAGCAGATCTACCCCCTGAGACTACACATGCAAAACTTTGTGCAAATCTGTTGAATGGTTGTGAAGCTGTAAAAGTGCAAAGTTTGAGGTTTAACACAGAATACCCTGCTCAACTCTAACTATACTGACACTACCATGCCACTATAATATAGAGAATAATGGATGGGGTGTTGTACATTAGCAGGTTTTTACACACTCTCAGTTTGTAATACCACATAAACCATGAGTGTGATGGTATTACAAACCGAGGGTGTTTAAAAAAATAATGCAACACTCCATTGTTTATATAATTGCTGGTTGATTTAATGCTGTGTGTTAAAAGAAAAATCAACCATTTTCCTTTTCTACAGCATTCTGTGTCTGTGAGTGTGAGATGGCAGTGGCTTTCACTTTGACTGACTGACACCCAACCTCAAAAACTGGGTTCATTCTGTAATACTGGCCAGTTATTACAGCGTTACAAAGTGGTGTCAGGCCAGTCAATAAATGCACTCACCAGTAATTATATATACTGTATATAATAATAGCCTAACTTTTCATGGGTCAATCCATGGTCTAGTGACAGCTACAACCATTAAATGGTGCTAGGTAGCAGCAGAAGAACAGCACAGGAAACAGTTCTGATAGCTAGAACTTGGTTCTGACAAGAAGTATTGCAGCTACCCTCGATCTTTTACAAATAACATTTTAGATTAAGGACTGATTTATATCATCTAAGGACTGAGAGCAAGTACATAAGCAATGATTATGTACAGCCTCTGGAAAAATCTGATTTTGAGATGGAGGTGATCCAAGATGGTCATTTAGGAGGACCTCCTAGTGATGTACTTTGTTTAAGCCTCTTTGCAAATAGATGGTGCTCTGAAGTAGGGTTGTTCAGATGTCCATTTCTAAAAATAGATATCTCCGATTTTAGCCAAAACTAAGGATTAAGAATTTTTGGATACAGCTGCCAAAATCCTAAATCCTAAATACTGGGATTCCAAATTGAATGCAGATAAAGAAATCTAATCTGATTTGGAATTCTTGGCTATAACTGTAAAAAACTAACCTCCTCTCCCTTTGACCCCAGTGTTTAAGTAAACCCCTCTCCTAAACCTCCCTGTAACCCATAACCACCTATCTCCACCCAAAGCCCACTGATAGAATTTATGTTAAATTAAACTGGCACTCCTTATAATAAAATACCACTCTTGTAAAATGATGAGCCTCCCCTACCCTGGCAGAAGCCATACTATCCAAATCCCATGAGTCAATAAAGAATCATCCACCCAATACACCCACCAGCCCCTGACTCCCTGTTCCCACCATAGCACCAACATATTGTTAACATTCAAGACAGGTGACTCAGTTTTGACACTTTTTGTAATATACAACCCATCACCCCACCCACTGAATCACGAGTCTTCCCCACTCTGGCACAAGTCACCAGTTTCCAATCCTGTGATTGAATGAAGACCATCCTGCCCACCATACCCACTAGCCTCAACCTCCCACCCCCAGAGCATGCAAATATTGTTAACATCTAAGTCAGGTGACATGGAGCATCATGGCAGAGCACCTTGTGTTCTTCTTCATTCCAGGAAGATGTATGTATCAATAAAGGATGACATTCTCCTATAGTAGAAACACCTGATTGGCAGAGGTGTCCAAACAGCACTACTCTTAAGTGGATCAGAAAGTCTGCTAATCCTCATTTACAATGCGATATTGCATGATATGTCGAAGTCCTTTCATAGAACTAAAGATATGACTGAATTGCTTTATGAAGAAATGTGAGCCAGGAGAGAGAGGTGTGAGTACCTACCAAACTAATATCTCTGGAAACTATCCCAAGTCTTCTGCTCTCCTACCTATTCCTCAGATTTTTTTCCCCAATCTCCTAGGCTCCTGTGACATATCTTGAAACACTGGAACTTCCGAAAATAACAGGGGGCAAAATTAAAACTGCAGAATTCAATCCCAGTTTGATATAAAAGATGTATGATCTGACATGCAGCACATAGTAACTAATATGCAGCAGGATTCTGACAGGATTCAAAACTTGCTGGAAGAATTAACCATTGCCATTTCAAATATACTGTAAATGGCAAAATGAAAGTGCTGACTTTGCAGGCTGGCAAACTGGCAGAGAGTATAAATATTGTTGAAGATATGCTTGCTCCTTTGGAGAATTTGCTACTTACTCTGTTCAGCTCCAGTTCCTGATGAAAAGTACAACATCAGAAGGACAATGTAAAGCTGGAAAGGATCCAAAAAGGTTTTAGGGGGAAAACTGTGGTATTTGTTTGAAACAATTGTCACAGAGAAAAAAAAAATTAGAGGAAAATAGTTTCCTTGACCATGCTTTCAAAGCAGCTCCCTTTAAAGAAAGTACAGCCTGAAACAATCACAGACGGCATTTCCAAAGTTTGTATACATCAAGTCACATAAGTTTCAGGATTAAGAAGTAATCCTTTGCATAGCCAGAATGGTGGTGGGACTCAATATGCATGGGTTGAAGATCCAGGTAAACCCAGATTACAGCAGTGCCACAATGCAGCAAATAAAAGCTTTTAATCAGGTGAAGGATAGTCTGCAAAGAAAAAAGTATTACATTTGTACTGCTACCGCCAGCAAAATTGAGGTTCTACCTTAGTGGACTAATCTGGGATTTTATCAAACTGACAAAAGCATAAACTGCACTAGAGTATGCTAGTCAAACTCATTCAGAATCAATGTACAGAGCAAAACTCCAGGTCTTCGTATTGAAACAAACAGCAACTATTCAACCCATACTGCCCATGCTGAGAACGCTGGGTTTATTTCAGATGATCATGTTGCAGCACACTGTCAGCTCTTCCAGTCTCAGGATCACAGTACTGAAACTTCAGTCAGCTGTAAATGTAGCAAGAGCTATATTTAAATAGAAATCAAAAACTCAAGCACTGCTGCAGTACAAGTTACATTAAACTGTTCCTCCAACTGGCTGGTGTAGCATTTTTCAGTAGGTTGCTCAATGTGTGCACTGTTCATTGCATTGCATTGCATTAATAAAGCAATAATGCCTGACAGGGTGTGTGTCATGCTGAGATAACGTCACGCCTCAGGTGGTTGGGCACGGGGCCGTAGGCTGAGTGCATCCAATGACTGAGGCATGACGTTATCCCAAATGACACACACCCTGGAGGGCATTATTGCTATTATACAATGGCTTGTTATTATACAGAATAAAAAAAATAATTTTAAAGATGTTTTTGTGTGGAAAAATATTTTTTTTTTAAGAGAAGATGAAATAATCAATCAAAAGCTCCATAAAATGCTCATCTGCAGGTTCACAGTGAGGCTGAGACGAGACCCATGATGTTGTACTGGGATAACAGCATGGGGGGCCAGCACAAGACTGACCAATCAGAGTCCAGGATTTTTTCTTGCCATTGTATAATAAAAGTTTCCTAATGGCTTATCTCTGGCTGCTTTTTAGCTTCAGCTTATATTAAAGCTCTCTGACATCCCTTATCCAATGCAATGCAATGATAAGTGCATACATTAAGCAACTCATAAAAAATGCTTTAATACTGAGTTGGAACCTGATTGTACTATGCATTGTACTGCCATGCATATCTCAGCCTCTCGGCAAAATAATTGCTGTACAGAGCATTCTCTTTTTCTCACTACAGAGCTCCAGTAGGGTGCATGAAAATGAAATAAATAAATACTGAAAATGTGGTGGCATATCAATAAAATAAAGCTACAGCACTGCACTGTAGAAATCAGAGCATCATCTGTTTACTGTACTGCCTTCTGGACTGATCATTCTCTCAGACGTGACTCTCCAGATCAATTCTCTCTAACTACAGCACTTTATGTAAATAAACACTAAAGTAGCTAAATAATTATTTTAAGCTGTCAGTGGGTCAGTGGGCATATGGATATTTTGTCACCATCACGAATGTTGCGGCTGTATTGAAATGGGTAAAATGTGGTGTGGTTAACAAAATCACTGGACAAACTGGCGCAGACAAAATGTTACAGCTGTAATGGAAACCTGACTCACACAACATGCTGCTCTGCTATTTCCATAACTCATATCACAGCATATTTTTAAGACCTTTTGGATTTTTGCTTGTGAAAAGTTATAGTTGCAGATTAACTGTCACTGAGATTCAGGTGTGGGTGTGAGCAGGATGAGCGAGCGAGCAGGAGCAAATGAGCAGTCGGGAGGGTGAAAAGCACGGCAGCAAATTTGTGAAGCGATGATTTAAAATATTAAATTATTTTGCTGCAAACTGTATTAAAGCACCAGGGGGCATAGAGATCTCATCACTTATACAGCGTCAGTTCAATATGCAGCAGAGGCATGGGGCAGTGGCTATCAACACTACAACTCACAAGCTAATAAGTACTGCATTTCAAATGCATATGAAACTGGGGAGCTGAAGGGCATTTACAGAAGCTGAAAGTACACTGCATGTGCATTGCATGAGAGTTGACGTTTGGTTGAAATGGAGTTTAGAGTTTAAGCATTTTGAGTTGCCACTTCATTGTCAGTATACAAAATCAATGCCAGAGCAATAAGTTGTAGGAACAGTTTAATGTGACATGTACTGTACTGTTGGAAGATCGGGGAAATTCATTATCTGTTGAGGCTGGGATGTATAATGGAGAGCTCTCCTGGCTGAGACCCACAAGATTCACATGAAAATCAAGTAGAAGAGTGGGAGATCAGGCTGCCCCACAACTAACAAGGACTCCAGAGGACTACTAGAGATAAAACCATGGCAGTGAAGTACGACTAGTAGAATGCACTGCCATGTTGCAAGATTTTTTTTAGGGTCTTACAGGTTCACCAGCAATGATGCTTCACTGTTCATTGCTCTTGGAAGCAAATTAGAAATCTCTTAAAAAAAATTCAGAGTAAAAGGCATCTGCTAGATTTCCTATATAAATGTATGTCAGGTCAGGCTCTAACCTGTTTATTAGATAAGCAAACCCAAATTTCTTCAAATTGCTCCCTTTGGGAAGTAATTGGTAGGGGCCTTCAAGTCCGAAAAGCAAGAACAAAATATAATACAACATAATTTAATTATATTGCTGTAGCAGCATGGAATTCACTGCCTCTAAAACTATAAAATATGCCAACCTACGACACTTTTAAAGTAGCTCTTACAAAGTGTTTTATGTTTGTATGTGGTTGTACTTGAATATTTGTTGTACTCATTATTTTATTGTATACATAATTATACTAGAATAACTGGGGACCGTTTTCTCCCATAGGAAAACCTGGTTATAATTTGCTGTTATAATCCATGGGTTATAATGGCGAACATGCACAGGATTTTCCTTGCCCCACACATGCACCTGCCTCTGCTCTCCCCTCTCCCAGACACTTCGGTGACATAACTCGCCATCGATCTGCGGTAAGTACTTAAAAAAAAAAAACTTGCCTTGTAGCACTTGACCTCCAGGAGTAATTCAGATAAATCTTTTTTTTTTTAAAAGAAGGGGGTTTAGCAGCTGGTTAGCCACTGACTACAGATAGCGTGTCATCCGCAAGCTTCAACCCGACCATGGCTGTTTTACTTTATATAGTTGCTGTGGTGAAAAAAATGATCCTCAGCAATTATATAAAATAAAACATGGGTAGTGTGTTTAACTTGAGATTTTACACACACCCCTCAGTGTTGGATGCCTAAATAAAACCTTTGAGTTTAGCTCTCGGGGTTTATGTAGCATCCAACACTGAGGGGTGTGTGTAAAATCTTATTAAACACACCACCCCATGCATTATTGTATATATTCTATTGTAACTTCATTTGCTTGTATACAGGACGGCTCTGAAAACAGACTTATGCCTAGCACCAGTCCTGTTGAAGTATAAATTTCAAGCTACAACCTAATCTTGGTTTCCTCCTTTCTCTGAATTTTAGAACGAATGAGGGACTAAACAACAATATTGGTTTTGATGTGGGCCTGTTTGATAGCAAAGCATAAAGTGATACTTCACAACTTCAATCATACAATCTTTATAATTATGGTGCTTTCAAAATATACTTTAGATACATTACTATGGTCATCCATCTAAAGCAATTGGACCTTTTCATGGAAAGATTTCTCTTTTCATTTTTAATTTAGCATTTATCTCAAAATTTTGTTTAATTATTTATTGGAAATTGGTAACCAGGTAAATCACACTGATCAAAGGTTCATTTCCAGATAGGGAAATAGGCACACAAAATATATTACCTGTAGGCAAAACATAAAAAGTACATAAGGTAGAAAAATGCAAGGTGCAGCTACTCTGAAGGTTGGAGTCAAAATAGCTCAATCTCGTTGCCATTATGGTCTGTATGCAGGAATTCGTGTGTCTTCTTTAGATGAGGAGTTCAGAAGGGGAGTGTGATAATCTGAAACAGACCCAAGCATTATCATAGGATTTACAAAGATCCATGAGGTCAGCTATGATCCAAGGGTAGTGGGACCATTTACTTGGGACTTTCTTAGAGGGGCATACTTTTTCCACATTTAAAGAAATTTGGAATGAAAGAGGGAGACAGCCATATCAATGCCAGCAGCTGTTAAGATAGGGGACCAATCAATAACTGCAAGGTTCATAGCAGGGTGTCTATGTTTAAAGATTGAAGAGACCTGGCCATATAAATTTAGAAAGAGCAGCAGGAAGATGAATTTTCCTCATGCAGTATGTTATACAATGGCCACTAAAGGCATCAGGTAAAAAAACAGAAGCATCAATGTTATGAGGGTGGGAGGAAAGGACCCAATCCAGCAGACAGTGGTTAGACAACTGAGGGCTGAGTTGAGTGAGATCAGTAATATGCTGCAAGAGGTTTAAGGACTCAGTCATGTGAGCAGTAGGCCTGATGGATGGATAAAGCCAATTAGAAGAAAGTCCCCTTGAAGACTACGTTCCCCTTAACAGGAATAGGAGGCCTGAGGAATTGTGTCAATCAGTGCAGAGGGAGAAATCTTAGCAGAGGCATATACAACCACAATGAAGATGGGCAAAAAGGAGGGAAAAGTGAGCTTTATCAGAAGGAATTCATGACAGGAGGGAACAGAGCTGCAGAGAGAGATAAAGCTAGTGAGAGCATGGTGGACACAGATGGCAACACCACCTCATGTTTGCCGTGATCTTGACAGAAGAGTTATAGTTAGCGGTAGCTAAGTTAGAGTCTGGAATTCTGGAGGAGAGTTAAGATTCAGATATACAAAGGATGTCAGGTGAGTGCTGGGAAAGCCACACTCTTAGACGATCAATTTTAGGTAATAAACTACAAGTATTAAGGTGGAAAATGCTTAGACCTTTTGGGAGAGAGGAAGAGGAGGAGACAGGGGAAGCAAGGCAAGGGTTAGGTTCAATGTCCCCAGCCAGTAGGAGAAGAAGGAGAATGAGTAGGAAGGTAAAGTGGGATTTACATCTCCAGCGAGTTTAAAGGACAGAACTGGAGGGAATAGATAGCGGAAAAAGGACCCTGTAGTGGAATTCGAAGTTAAATAAGGAGAGGAGAGGTACAGAGTTATGGAAGGATAAGAGAGGAGGTGGGAGGAGGAATGGAATAAGGAGGAGGAGAAAGCATAGTGTTAGGCCAAGGAAGGCAAAAGAATAGATCGCATTAGTAGAAAAACTGTGACAAACAAAAGAGCAACAAGGAAGCTTGAGAATGTTGGGTAAACAAGACTGCAATACACAGAAATAAATAGGGGCTACCTAGAAAGGAAGCACACATAGATTATTAACACCAAAATATCATAAAGCAGATTAATAGGACTACATAGAAAGGTAGCACCGACAGGTTAAAATTACAAAGTAAAAGCAACAGAGATACAGGGAATACAGGGGGAGGAAGAGGTACCATGAATCACCCTGGAGATGGGGTATGGTGCCACTATTTGCACTGGAATGATCTACAGGCCTCCAGCACAAGGGGAGGAATTAGAAAAGGTACTGGTGGAACCCACTGGCAAGATAGCAGAAAAAGGGCGAGGTGCTTCTGGCAGGGAACTTCAACCTGTCATTTCAAATGTTTTACCAGAAAAGACATACTGAGCTCTAACAGCTCATTTTGAGTTGTGTTCGGGTGGATGAGGAAGAGTAGTTAATGCAGTCAGGTGCAAGAGTAAAAATACATTAACAGTTGTGCAGCCACAATATGTCACCTTTCTGGCCATATTGACTGTCATGCAACAGGACTGAGTTGATTTACCCCTTAGTTGACCCCAGTTTCTAAACCCTCCCCATGGGGATGTTGGCTCAAGGCCAGTTGTCCCAGCAAAAGTGTGCTCATGTACGTGTGCCCCACCACAAGCTCACAGTACCTCATCCCTCCACACTGCTGTCCATTTTTCTACAGGTGGCAGTGACAAAGCAGGGTCATCATGGGTCATCATTCATTATGGTATATCACCTGCGTGCCCTATTTTTAAACTTCACCCTCCATCTCCTCTCCACCTCTCTCCATTATAAAGTGATGCAGAAATGTAAACTCACTGTCCATCTTTTTTATCTTGGCACCTTTTCACCCTAGAAAGTAGGAGTGACTGAACATTATACCAGCTGCAAGAGACACAGTCAGAGCACCTCTATCACACTATGGTAGTAAATACACACCTCTACCATCTGTGTTAATATTACTACATGGGGGTCAGGGTAGAAGTTCAGGGGATATGGACTGTAAATTTAGAGGTTGGGGGGATAAAGGGTCAAGAGTATCTAGACCTGAAGAATGCTGCAACTGCTAGTGTGAGTCTGCTCAGGGTGGGAACAGTGCGTACATGAAGTTACAGGTAGCAGTGCACTCCAGATGCTGTGTAATAGCCTTTCAATACAAATGTTTGAAAAAAGTCAATTAATGCTACAAAGATAAGAACCCAAAGACAGAGAACTGCTCTTAACAGACAGGCTGTATTTTACTAAAGAGCTTTAAATGTAAAGTGCATTGTGCACATACTGTACAATGATACATTCAAGTGAGTAAGTTGAGCCAGTAAATCTGTAGAAAGTCCATAGATGGGGATATATAGTTCACAGTTCATAATCCACAGGCAAATGTGGTAGAGTAATGGTTAATCATTGTTGTTGTAAATGATGGATAAATCCATAAAGATAAAGGATAAAATTTTAGAGTAGCGTGGGAGGGACAGGAGGGAAGTACCCTGCCACATAGGCCCTGGCTCAGCCACACCCTTTGAGAGAGCTCAAGGTGAACACAGAACCAGGGCCTGAGTGGCTGGGTACCTCCTTCCTGTACTACCTTGGAAATCTGATCCTTTATCTTTGTGGATGTATCCTACTGCACCCCTATCTATGGACTTTCTATGGACTTACTGGCCCGACTTACTCATGTGAGTGTACCATTGCACTGTACTGTATATTCACTATGCAATTTGCATTTAATGCTTTTCAGTAAAGTACAGTGTGTCTGTTAAGAGCAGCACTAAGGTTAAACTTGTGATTGGTGGAGAGGACTAAGTCACCCAAAACCCTCTTTCCAGAGTGATAGCATTATGTTCACTTTGCTGTTGGCAAGCAAACACAAAAATAAAAGATTTGGCTTTGGAAAGTCAGAGAAATGCCTCCAAGTGGATCCTCCAATTTCTTTTTGTTAAACCCTATTTATGCTCCTTGGAGCTCCGGGGGCTTACTCCCTCCCTCATCTGCCCTGACTTGCTGACCCCTCGACCACCTCCTACCCAGCCTCTGCCTCAGTGGGGGATCAGGGAGGACTGTGGCTTACCCCTCATGGAGGGTCTCCCCCCCTTGGGGGCCCAGATGGGAGGGGAGAGACCGCATCATCCTTAAGCCCCTGTCCATCACCGGGCTTTATTTGGGCAGAGGATTGTGGGTCAATCAGGGGCCTCACAAAGTATGCTCAAAGGGGAATTTCTGCTTGTGGCTGGGAGGAGGATGTGCAATGCCTCCAGCACGCTGGGTCAAGTGTTCCTGCAAGATCTGCGTAGGCAACCCCTCCTCTCCAGGAGTCCTTCTTACGTGGTCCCAGAAATAATGGCACCCAGTCTTCACTGAGTGTCAGTAAAGTGCTAGGAGCCAGGAAACCCTTCCCAGGAGAGGAGTGCTTACCAAGCGGTGGCTCAATCCTGCTCCCTCCCTCTCTCCTCCCCCAGCCGACCCCTGATGGCCTGGGCTCGCTCCCGAACCCCAGTCGCTGGCGTAGTGTGAGGTGTAGCATCAAGTGCCTCAACCCTCAGCACCACCGGACTGGTCCTGGATCCCTCAATTTGAACGTTTTATTATCCTCTGCATTGTGTGAGAAAGATGAACATAATTAGGTAAATAACTTAATGTATGCAATGATGGGTGAGTCAGAAGATTAAGTGGCTGTTCTGGAATTTACAGACAAGGCAAGGCAATTTTATTTCTTTGGCACCCTTTCTCTAGGGTTCAGGATGCCATAAAAAACAGACACATCAAAGCAGAATGCAGGGAAATAAAATAAATAAAGATAAAAAAAAAATTTAGAGAATACATATAGTAGATCTATCTAGTGTGTGCAATGCATGTGTCAAAGGCATTGGTGATGCAGTTGGCACCTATAATAGGGTGCTATCCACTGCCATTGATTCCCCTGCACCTGTCCGTGAATGACCCAGATCTTCCTACTTGAGATCCCCATGGTTTGATGGGGAGCTCAAGGAGTTGAAGAAGAAGGGTCGGAGGCTGGAGTGCTGCTGGAGGAAGACCGAGCTGGAGGAGGACAAACTGCTTGTGCATTACAATGCGTACCAGGCGGCAATCAACCATAAGAAGGCAGAATTTCTGTCCAGGGAGATTGCTGCTGGGAAGAACCAACCAGATGCTCTTTTTTGGACTGTGGACAGGCTACTTCGTCCTGCCTGTCTACAACTGAAGAAGGCCTATTCTAATGCTGAATGTGAAGAGTTTGCTCAGTTCTTCTCGGACAGGGTGTCTGGTATCTGGCAGGGAATTCCTTCAGTCAGCCAGTCCAGAGCTGACAGTGGTCACCCGAAGTGTTCTGAGTGTGCTCCATCTGGTTGGGGAGAGTTTAGACCGGTGGAGGTAAATGAGGTAATTGAGGTAGCGACCAATCTGAAACACACATTTTGTGAACTGGACCCAGTGCCGGTGTGTTTCTTGATAAGATGTGTTGATGCTGTTGGCCCAGTGTTTGCTTTGATTATCTGGTGTTCCCTGTCAGAGGGGGTCTTCCCTGACACTTTGAAGGAGGCGTTGGTGAGACTGCTCCTCAATAAATCATCTTTGGACCAGGAGGTCAAGGCAAATTACTGTTCCATCTCAAACCTCCCATTTTTGGAGACGATTATGGAGAAGGTAGTGGCGCATCAATTGGAGGAGCACCTTGTGATCCATGAGTTATATGAACCCCTCCAGTTGGGGTTTCAGGTAAGGCACAGCCCAGCACAGAAACTGCACTTGTTCAGGTGCAGAATGATATCCTCAGGGCCAGAGATCAAGGAGAATGGACAATTCTTATTCTCCTCAATCTCTCTTCAGCATTTGACACTGTAGACTAGTGTGTGTTGCTTGACCACCTTTGGGAATTCTGCAGACTCACTGGCACTGTCATCTGCTGGTTTGAGTCATTTTTAACCAACAGGAGGCAAAGGGTTGTGATGGGGAATTTCTCCTCCACCTCTAGTCTCCAGCTGTGCAAAGTTCCCCAGGGTTTGGTCTTGTCCCCAATGTTGTTCACAGTGTACATGCTGCCCCTGGAGGGGATCATTAGGAAGTATGGTCTGGGGTTTCAATGCTATGCTGATGATACCCAGCTGTACTTGTCCTTTGTCCCAGGAACATCTAATGTGGCAGACGTATTAAACAGCTGCCCTACCAAGATCAATGACTGGATGGCCTTCAGCTGGTTGCAGCTGAACCCCGATAAGATGGAGGTATTGGTGGTGGAGTCAAACAGAGCGTGGGATAGGATGGCCTCTGGTGCAGGGACCGGACTTGTCCTGGGATTGGTCCCATTGAAGGCCTCCTCTGAGGTGCAGAATCTTGGTGTCATTCTGGACAGTGGTCTGACGATGGAGGGGCAGGTGTTTTCCACTGTCCACTCCTGTTTTTTCCATCACAGGAATGTTGCTAGGATAAAGCCCGTTGTGCCGCCTCTGGACCTCCCCACTTTGATGCATGCCTTGGTGACATCAAGGCTTGACTACTGCAATGCGCTGTACCTCAGGGTCACAGGAGAATCTTTCTGCAGACTGCAGCTGGTGCAGAACACAGCTTCCAGGTTACTTATGGGGCAGCCCAAATACTGCCATATTACACTGGTACTGCGTGAGCTGCACTGGCTGCCGGTCAGGTGGAGGATCCTCTTTAAGGCGGGTCTTCTCACCTATAAGGCCCTACATGGCCAGGGCCCCGATTACATGATGGACCTTCTTACTGGCTGTCTCAGTCCATCTCCATCACTCCTCTGGTAGGAGCCTCTGGGCGATTCTCAGGATGAGGCTAAAAATAGCCGGCGACAGGACTTTTAGTGTCTTTGTCCCCATCCTGTGGAGGTTTTCAAGGCCCACCTCATGGCCCTCCTGTTCGCCCAGGCTTTCCCCGACTTGGGGCTGGATTTGCAAAGCTTTCTGAAGGTGCAAAACCTTCCCTAAGTCCCCAAAATTGCCATAGCTATGGAAGCAAAAGAGAATCTGCACTGAGTGCTATTCATAAAACCCTCTGCAGCTGCGGAAAAAAACACTATGGAATGTGGAAAAAAGTGCAGATGCAGAAGTCCCTGAGGAAAAAAAGGTGCAAGATAAGTAAGGCACATCCCCTGAAAGGCTATTCACAACCATTTTTTTTCCGCAGTTGCGGAAAAAATGTTACACACAGTGGAATAAGGTGTAAGTCTCCCTCAGCAAACTGCAGTAGTACCCCAAAAAATGGAATCAATTAAGGTGGAAGTGAGGCACAGGTAATAGCATCCCAGTGGCTATAGCAATGGCTGATGTTACAGCAACAACTGCACACATTGCCATGATATGGCAATAAGCAACAAGCACCAGACCCAGTGCAGCCCATGATGGAGCCCCACAGGCAGTAGAGCCTGACCAGCCTGCAGAGAATGCTACCCCTGCAGGCAACAGGAACACCCCAGGGAGGGAGGGCCAGCAGTGGCAGTCAGCCACTGTGGTGCCATGGTATTGCTGGTATCTGTGGTGCTGCAGTGGTCCCAGTTGAGGGACTGGTTGCTGGTCTCTTTGTGGGTGCTTTCAGCTTCATGCTATGGCAGTAATGTTAAAGTCTGCTGCTCCAGCTAATTAGGTTCAGTGTTGCTGTGCCTCCTAAGCTATTTCTGCAGCTGCAGATCCGTAGTTGCGGATTTTCAGCACTTGCTCAATTTCCGCAGCTGAGGGGATTTTACGGAATTCTGCACCTGCTCAAAATATGTTTATGAATATCATGCAACTGCATTTCTGCAGTGCTGCAGGTCTTTTTCCCACAGCTGCGGGACTTTTGGCTTTCTTTGTGAATTCTGCCCTTAGTCTTTTAAGTGAGATCAGTATGCTATGATTTTGGTCTCAGTTCCTAGCCACCCTGTTTTTAATATTTATTAGACAAATTTGTTTTATTTTATAATTTATCAAAATTAATGCAAACTGATATCCATTTTGAGTTTTGCGGTGTCTATTTATTTGTCTATTTTATTTTCTACGGTGCCCAGAGCCTCCAGGATTAGGCGTTTTTGTAATAAAACTTGTCTTGCCTAAATAAAAAATTGCTCAATAGGCACAAGAGGTGACATGCAAATAAAATATTATGACATATTTAAAACTCTGTTAGAGGCTTGCTTTGTAAAAAGGAGGAACGCAATATCTGAAAGGATCAAGTTTAATCAAAGAATTCAAGTACAAAGGGATGCTAACAACAGTTTTATAGTATGTGGTTAGGGCTTATTGTGTATGGAAAGCAATGGTTTTTCAAATCTTTTTGTGGGACAGTTCAAAGGTTAAAAAAGTTGTTGTACTATTGTTCTGATATCATATCAATAGTACAACAACCTTTCGGCCTTGAGCTGTTATCCAATTGGCTGAAACAGCTGTGATAAAAAATATACATGAAAATGGTGATGTCGCCTAGCAAGTGGTCAAACGAATAGGTCATTAGAATAGTTAGGACACGAACTGCCACAGTGGGCTGTATATGTCCAAACTACCAATTTGTCAGGTTTCTTTTTTTTTTATCAGTGGCACAGTCATGGGGTCAGAGCAGAGTGGGACGGCAGTGAGCAGGAACAGCATCTTCGGGAATGGCACTCGAGCAGAGCGTTAATGTAGTGATGACAGGTCTGGGAGCATTCTGGAGCAAGCAGAAGCAAGGACACAAGGTATGAGCCTTGTGAAATTAAACTTTATGCATTTGGGAGAACCATAAACTATATAAAATAGTGAATGGGTGGCCATCCACAAGCAAGGCTGGGTTTCCATCTTGGGAGTTGATAACATCATAGTGACCTCTTGAGCTTTACTCTCAAGGTCTCTATGATGCTATCAACCCCCACGATGGAAACACAGCCTTGTTGTGGATGGTCATCCATCCACTATTCTATATATAAAACTGCTTTGTTTAGTTAGCAGAACATTGTGGTTATGAGCCATTATGTCTGTATAGTGCACAAAACACAGGGTTACATACCTGGAGGCTAATAGTTGTTGCCACTGAAGGGAAAACATGAAGGAGACACAAAAAGCGTGCTCAGGGAATAAACAGCTGTAAAGTCTGAAAACAGTACAGTACAAAACCCTGGCACTTCGCATCATAGACAAGCTACATTTTTTTTGCTGAGCTTTTGTTTAGCCCAGTAAAGCCCATTACATTGTTTTTGAACTTTACTGTTGTCTGTTCCCTGAGTGTACCTTTCATGTCTCCTACATCTATATAGTAACAGCTAAGATCTACACGGGTGTTTGTGCATGGTGGCTGCACTGGACAAACTGAAATGTGAACCACCATACAGATCCCTCCACAATCCTAGGCCATGCTGTCTTCCCTAGCCCATTCCCCAGGAACCCCACATCCTTTTACTTAACTACTTCCCTTTCCAACTGACCCCCAATCTATGCCTTTGAGGAGAGAGACTGTTTAAAACCCAGTTTTGCAATTCCAGATGACTTTGAGCACCATGCCAAAAGCTGGCACTATCTATATAAGCTATTTCCCCTCTCTAAACTAACCACTAATCCACATAGATCTTATTTGTACTAGAGGACCCACACTTAGCCCTGATCTGTGATTTGGAGGCAATAGTTGAACTTCCCCAGGCTAACTCAGATACTCCAAACCCTGGAACACAGCTGCTGCATAATTAATGATGCTAGGCAGATGGGTCAGTCTGCCAGCCTAGCACCATAAATGATATTCCTAGCTATGCCGTCTTCCTCCCACTCTTCCTGGAACACACATAGTCTATAAATGTGACTACAGTTTCACACTTTCCAAGGTAGGGCGGGCTACTGGGTAGGGGGTACAGCACAGTGACAGCCTTGGTCAGGTTAACCAGTGACATATATGACAACATGGACTGTGGAATGATCACAGGGGGGATATTTGTTGGCCTCAGCAAGGTCTTTGACCTGGCAGATCACCCCTTACTGATCTGTAAGTTAGAAAATGTAAGAGTTGGAATTTATTCATTAAACTGGTTTAAACACCATCTATCAAACAGAAAGCAATTGATTAAAGTTGGGTCTGAAAAATCTTCAATGAGGACAGCAAACAGGGTGCCACAAGGTTTGGTTCTGAGTCCACTCCTGTTTTCAGTATTTGTAAATGATATGCCAGAAATCTGCAATAATGTTTCTACTATAATGTATGCAGATAATACAGTACTTTACTGTGCTGGAAAGACAGGAGTGGACCTAGAAGTAAAATGTAACCAGCATACTCTGCATTACAAAACTAGCTTTCGGAAAACTAAACCTTGCTAAATGAAAAGAAAACCAAAACTATGGCCTTTGGAACTAAACAAAGGCTGAGGTAGTCAGTAACAACATGGTGATACTAGGGACAAAGGGACAAAGTCTGGAGGAACTATTCAGTTTTAATTACTTGGGGGTAATACTAGACAAAACACTGTTTTTTCAAGACCATATCATGAATGTTACTAAGAAGGTAAATAGTAAATTAGGTTACCTATACAGAAACAAACACAGCTTAACATCACATGTCAAAAAAAATCATAGCAAACCAGGTACTGTACTTTTTCCAGCTGTGGAATATAACTCTATTCTGTTTCCTAATTCGTCAAACCCAATACTCCAAAAATATATGGCAACATTTAACAACATTGTTAGATTTGCTACTAATCAGAGTAAATTGATACACCACTGTGACTTATACCAGAAGTTTGAGATCTTGCCTCCTACACAAATAATTCAATATTCAGTATTAAATTTCCTCCATGAAATTCTAAAAACAGATGTGCCCAAAGCTTTAACTAACATTAATAAGAGCAAACATCAACAAATCTTTACGCACATCCTCATTAAAGCAATATCAAGAAAACTGGACCAATACCAAGATAGCTGAACGTTCTTTAACATATTATTGCCCTAGATTGCTAAATAACCTTCTCAGGCTGGGGCTAGATTTTCCAGTGAAAATACATATATTCAAAAGAAATGTTAAAAATGACTTAAGGGCACTATCAACATGCTGCTGTCTGGATAATACCTGGAAAAGTTAACTTACAGTATGTCTATCAATTTATTGAGATACAGATGTACTCATGTAAACATGTACAACTGCATGCAGATTTTTCCTTTTTTTCTTTCTGATTTTATTGTATGATTGTATTGCATGATTTATTTGATGTTATATATGTTGAAATGTTGTATTGCTCTATTCCTTGTGTATCCCCTTCTCCCCGGATGTGGCTGAAAAGAATCTTTGATCCTGTCCACTTTCCCGGTAAAATAATTAAAATCAATAAAATGCAATAAAATGATCTAGCTTGGTGAAGTTCAGCTACTGGCCCTCCAAATTATAGGTCTGGGCTCAAAGGAGCCCTCTGTTACAAATAAGATTTGTTAAGATTGAAGGGCAAGGCTAGGACAGCAAGATAGCAAACAAAGGTGCTGCTAACTCCTGGAATGGTTCCAGGAGCAATCAGCAGTTGTCAAACCAGGTTTAAAACAGCCTTCCTTCCTCCAAAATTATAGACTGGGGATCAGAAGAGGACTGTAGTTAAAACAACCATTTGTCAATGCCAAATGTTTGCTTTCTGGTATTATCATTGGAAATGCAGGAGTTAGACAGATGCAGAGTAGGAATGGCAGTGAAGTATTGAACTTGATGCCAGCCCCCACCTCCATCCTGCAGAGATGGACAGGCATTGGGGTATGCGTTTGGGTTGTCGCCCATAACATTCATGCCATTTCACTTCACCCTATCCTGCAGACACCGACAAGTGTTGAGGTGTGCCCTGGGGTGTTCAGCTTTACAGTCACCCCACTCCATAAGGACATATGCTGAAATGGGTGCAATATAGGAGAATGGCATGAACTCTGGGGCCGAAGAGTCCTCGGCACACCTCAATGCCTGTGACTGGCTGCAGGGTGGGGGGTGGGGTGGAATGGCATGAGCATTACAGTCAGCAATCCAAAGGAACACCACTGAGGCCTGTCAGTCTGTACAGGGTGGGACGTTATGGTTAGAAACCCTAACGCCCGGGGCATTTGTTGGTATTTGCACTACATATTTGCAACATGGCCTTTTTTGTGACCTCCACCTCATGAAAGCATTTGGGACCTCGTCTCATGAACAGTGGCACTGTGATTTTACCAATGTGTCCCGAACTTTGAGTTTCCACAGCGACCGTGCCACTGTCCGCCAGATGTACAAAAACACAGATCAGGCAGGATGTGAAGAATGACAGCTGTACCATTCATAGGGAGGTGTGAAGAGATGGCAATGTTGAAAATCTGTAGTGAAAATATTGAAATTGCTCAAACTTCTGAGCGTACGTGGAAACTGTGCAATGCATGTGCGTAACACAGTCATTTAGTGGAATTATTTCACCAAATTTTCAACATAGGCATTTTGTGACCTCTGCTCATGAACACTCACTATGATTTTGTTAATCTGTCCCAAACATTGATTTCCCACACCAACTGCGCTACTCTGTGCCAGATGAGTAAATGCATATTTCAGGCAGGATGTGAAAAATGACAGCTGTACTGTTCATAAGGAGGTCTGAAAAAATGCCAGTGTTGAAAATCTGGAGTGAAAATACTACACATTTGTGAAGTTATGAGGGTGCATGGAAACTGCACAACGCCACACTTATAAGTCATTTTATGGATATTTGTCATCAGATTTTCAACATAGGCATTTTAGGACCTCTGCTCACGAACAGAGTCACTGTGATTTTACATACGAACATACATACGAACATATTAACATATGAATCTGCCAGCAGAACACACCAATCGGTCTATCTAAGTCCGCCTGAGTGTGCAGCTAGCACTCTAGATTGCAACTGCCCCAGCCTCCTCCCCCTCAGTTCCTCCCCCGCTTGTCCCAGCCCCTGCCCCCCTGACTCTTCCTCTTGCTTTATTCCACTCCTTCTTAAGGCTATTGACTGTCCTACATGTTACCACCCCCTCTGGCAGCGCATTCCAACTAGACACCACCCTCTCAGTGAAGTAGTGCCTCCTCATTTCCCTCTTGAAACGTCCCCCTTCCAACCTTAGTCCATGCCTCCTCGTCTCTCTTCCACTCCTCAGTTTAAACACCCCCTCAGTGCTAGGCTTATTTACCCCCTCAGGCATTTAAATACTTCAATCATATCCCCCCATCCCTCTTCTCCTCCAGTGTGTACATGTTCAGCTCCTTCAGCCTAACTTCATATTTCTTTCCTTCCATCCCCTTTAACATTTTTGTTGCCCTCCTTTGCACCCCCTCCAGTAACTTTATATCTCTCCTCAGGTATAGCCTCCAGTATTGCACACAGTACTCTAGGTGTGATCTGACCAATGATCTATAGAGAGGTAGGATCACATCCCTGTGTCTGGATGAGAACCCCCTTGTGATGCACCCCAGCATCCTGTTTGCCTTCACTGCTACTCTCCTGCACTGGGCCGATTGTTCATGCTCCCAGTTACCAACACCCCTAGGTCCTTCTCCTCCTCTGTGATCCCCAACCAATAGTCCCTCTTCTGGTTCTTAGCCCCGAAGTATATCACCTTACACTTCTTTGCATTGAATCCTAGCTGCCGCTCCACCGACCATGTCTCCAGTTTGATTAGGTCCCCCTGCAGTTTTTCCCATTCATCCTCTTCATCCACCACCGCCCCCAATTTGGTAAAAACTATGAACAGACTAACCCTGCTCCCCACTTCTTGTGTTACATCTGAGATAAAGAGCCCAAATAGTACCAGGCACAACACTGATCTCTGTGGCACCCTGCTTGTCACTGGTCTGGGTGCCAAGAGCTCCCCCACCACCACCTTCTGCACCCTCCCCTCTAACCAGTTTTCTATCCATTTAGTCAGCTTTTTTTCCCACCCCCACTGCTGTCAGCTTCCCCCCAGTCTCCCATGAGGCACTGTATCAAAGGCCTTATTGATGTCCAAGAACAGAACATATACCACATGGCCCCTGTCCAACTCCCTTGTCACCCAGTCATAATACTCTATTAGGTTAGTTTGACAAGACCTCTCTGAGATGAACCTGTGTTGCTGCCCATCTTGGAGGTCATTACTCTCTAGGAATGTCACCAGCCTCTCCTTCAGTATTGCCTCCATAAGCTTACCCACTATGGACATGAGACTTACTGGCCGATAATCTCCTGGCTCCTCCCTAGGCTCACTCTTGTGTATGGGCACCACATGGGCCACCCTCCAGTCCTGGGGCACACACCCCATTTCCAAGGAGGTGTTGAACAGATCTGCCAGTGGCTCAGCCAACAGCTCTGCCATCTCCCTCAGCACCCTAGGGTGGCTGCCATTGGGACTTGGTGCCTTGTCCACCCTTTCTGCCCTCAGCCCCTCTAGCACCCTACTCCCTGTGATCACTTTGTCCGTCACCTCTTCCCCCCTTTCCCCCCCCACCCCATTCTGGTAGTGGACCATTCCTCTCCTTAGAGAAAATGGAGCAGAAGTACTCATTTAGAATTTGCACTTGCTCCTCCCCCTTTTCCACCCAATCCCTTCCCTGCTTTATCCTCACAATATGTTCCTTGCACTTCCTCCTTTCCCTGGCATACCTAAACAAGCTTTGGCAGAGCCACTACGACTGTGAATGCATTAAGTAGATAAGGGTGTTTCATGGGCTTAAACATAAACATTTATGTATTTACTTATTTAAAAAATATCAGATTTACAAACCTTTGAGTCAGAGACTCATTTACAAAGGCACCTCATCGAAACTAATACAAAGACAGCACAGTTAACAAGTCAAAAAACAATGGCTCAGAGAGCAGACAGTTATAACAATCATTCACTGGAGATACATAGGTAGCAGTAGATAAACAGATTACATAGTTTAGGAACACAGGCACCACATCAAGAAGACAAAAGCAGTTCAAATAATATACAATAGCTAAAGCAAATAGACATCAGGAGCCAAAGAGAAGCCCAGAGTGTTCACATGAAGGCTGTTGCATATACACTAACTGAATCAAAGTACAGTACATTGAGAAAGGGCATATTTAAGCAATAAGGCACCCCAGGGTGTGTGTTATCATGTAATAATGTCACTCCTGGGGGTGGGTTGAAGCATGAGACTAAGCCAAGTGCTTCCACCACCCCAGAAGTGACGTTGTTACAAGATAACACACACCCTGGAGTGCCTTATTGCAATTATACAATGGCTTGATGTTATATACAGAATAAAAATACATTTTAAAGGGTGTTTTTGTTAGTGTGGAAAAATATTTCTTAAGAGAAAATGCAAGGAATGATCCAAATCCAAAGCTAAGGTGATGTTATTGTGTAATAACATAACTGTTTCAATAGGTCAGCAGCCAATCAGCTTCTTACATTTTTCTTTGCCATTGTATAATTAAAAATAATGCCACCATCTGTATTACAGTTACCTATATGTTTTGCATTTTATTCTATGCACTGTTATAGCAATCAACTCAACAGAACCAGGCCATCATATACATGAAGGCACTGTACCCTAAATGAAAACACTGCTGAGACAACTGTATGTTGTGACAAGGTGGAAGATAAACACAATGTTGAGACAGGTTTTTGAAGACATTTGATGTGTTTAATTGTTTTTTTAGAGATTGATATACAGTCCACACACAAAATTCATATAATATAAAAGTGTATATGCCCAAATGCCAATGTAAATTCGACACATTTCCTTACAAGCTGTTCTCTTGAAGGAAGATATTACTATATAAGGCCTAAAAATGGGCATCAGGTAAATGTAAACTGGGGGTAGGTGTGTTATTGAGGGTATTGCATAGTTTATCTTTTATTGCTGCTCAACTGGATCAGCAATATTTGCACAAGCAGTGCCCAGTCCAGATTTTACAGCTTTGGCCTGGGTCTGGCGATGTGGGTTTTACCCATACCCCACTGCATGTGGCTTAGTGATATACTGTACAGATGGCTACAGAGTCTAACCCATTGAAGGCTGAAGTTTCAGAAAACCATTATGCTAAAAATATCAAGACTCACTCCCTCCCTCACCCCCCAGTCACAATTAATCCTCTACCAAAGTCGTGCTTAAGTACTGGTGCCTCTACATCCACACCACTAAGCTTTTAATGCCAACGTGCTTCTTTTTTCTGCTACTGTGAGTTCCCTCATCTGTGAAGTCCCATTTTGCTTGTGGCAGAGCCCCCCCAAAACCAGATAATTTATTTAAAAACATTTTGTTGAGACATATTTGTTTTAGTATATCCATGGTCAGGAAAAATGAATTTGTAAAAGAAACCAAAATCCCCATATATCAGTTCACTGTTATGCTAAAAATATCAAGACTCACTCACTCCTTCACCCCCAGTCATAATTAATCCTCTACCAAAATCATGGTTAAATACTGGTGCCTCTACATCCACACCAAGCTTTTAATGCCAACGTGCTTCTTTTTTCTGCTGCTGTGAGTTCCCCCATCTGTGAAATCCCATTCTGCTTGTGGAAGCCCCCCCCCCAAAAAACCAGATCATTTCTTTAAAAACATTTTGTTGAGAAATTTTTGTTTTAATATATCCATGGTCAGGAAAAATGAATTTGAAAAGAAACCAAAATCCCAATTTATCAGTTCATTGAATCACAATGCAGCATGTCATGAATATTTCAGATTCTATGTGTAACCTACAGTAAGTCAAACAGAAATTAGACGCACAAATGCCTGCCTATTTGCAAGTGAAGCAAATGTGGTTATTATCATTCAGTTATAAACACCTATTATCACAAACTGCAAGTTATGAAGATTCAGTAGAATATAAACAGTAGCCAAAGGCTGGGTCTCTTCCTATGCAATGTCCTGCAAAGATGGTGGTGTCAAATGGCTTAATGAGGTGCTGTGAGGTGCCTAAGGGAACTTGTTATGCAGAAAGTTCCAGGAACACAGTGGTAAAAACTGGAATAACAGGTTCCAAGGAGTAAATAACTCACCAGGAATGTTAGAAAAAGCTACCCAATTCATTCACAGGTGTCAATGAATGTATTTATTAACCATGCTGATTTATCTTCATGCTTCCCTCATGGCAAAAATGTGAAAATACATTTGTGTTATTTTAAATGAAAAATGAGTGATAAATAGCTTGTCCATTTGCATGGCAGCTCTGATAGTTATTCCAGTCTTTCTTTTCACTGATGTAAACTGAACCAGGAAAAAAAGTAAATAGGAAAAAAAAAACAGCATTTTGTTTCTACAAGTAGTTGCTAATTTCAGCTGGTATTTTTAACATGTGCAAGTCAACTCCACTTCTCAAACTTAAAAAGAAAAATACACTTCATCACAGACTGTGTTTACAAAGTACTGTGCCCATTTTAGTATATAAATGTTTAAGAAATACCTGAAAGCTGTCTATTTTCCTTGGAAGCTGAATCCTTAAGCATCCCCTAGTCCTTAACAAAATGCAGGGACTCCACAGATTTGTTCTGTTCCTAGGTCCAGCTCAAACTACTGAGTCTTCTTTCAACATGATACATGCACCTCATGCCCCTCCCACTTGAATAAATAAAAAAGGTGGGCTAGATCTTTAGGAGCTTCTTGGGTGGAGATAGTTTGGATCTTACTCCCCCCCAAAAAACAATGCTGCCTCCCACTACTCAGGTTCCAGTTCTTGTACCACCCATTTAAGAAAGAAAATAGTACCCTGCAACCATTGACTAACATGAAAGCGTATTTATTTGAGGGCAGAAAACATTTCTTGGAGGAGGGTAAAGTGGAGGAGACTATTTACACCTTCAGTCAGTTCCATGGATAGAAAACATGACACCATTCCTTTTGTACATGCAATACTCCTGTAGGCTCTGCCCACAGTCATAAAAAGTCCTTTTCACCTCCCTTTATGCCCTGTGTGAACCTTAATTCCCTGGACACCTTAGCTTTTTTCACGCTTCTGGCCACCTCCCCTTGACCAACTCCCAAAAGTCTCCTTATCCTCTCCCTTCCCTGTTCTGTACTTCCGACATGAAGCCCTCTTTGCCCTCACCCCTTGCAGCACTTCCTTGTTCAGCCAGCATGGTTTCTTGGCTCTGCACTTCTTACTCCTGGCCCTGGTGCAGGCTACTGTGGCCTCTGGTAGCCCAGTCTTTATGACTCCCCACTTTTGTTCTGCTTCCATCCCCTGTCTTATATCCTGGAGTCTCCCTTGCAATATTGCTCCAATCTCCACAAAGTCCACCCTAATAAAGTCTACCACCTTAGTGCCCGTGCCTCCTGTCTCCCTGCCCAGTGTGGGAATGAGCCACACTGTTTGGTGGTCGCTACCTGCTAGTGGGTCCTTCACCCTTACCTCCCTCATTACCTCCCCATTTGCCAGTACAAGGTCCAGAGTGCTACCAAGTCTTGTAGGCCTGCTTGCCAATTGTGTCAGAAGGCTGTCCTGGAATGCATCAAGGAGCACCTGTTCCCTGGTACTGCTAGTGGCCGGGGTGCTCCAGTCAACCCGTGGTAGGTTAAAATCCCCCACTATCACCACACTCCCTCTTCTACATGCCCTCCTTATCTGCTCTGCCAACTCCCCATCCAGTTCCCTGGATTAGGCTGGTGGTCTTTACACCACTCCCAGCCTCAGCTTTCTGTCCTTGGAGTCCAAGAGCTGCACCCAAAGTTCCTGTGTCCTCTCCTCTTCTCCCTCATCCCTTATGCATTTAATCCCTTCCCTCACATAGAGTGCAACCCCCTTCGCTTCCAACCCCCAGGTCCCACCTGTATATCCTGTATCCCGGGATTGCCATGTCCCAATCATGGTGCTCTGTGGCCCAACTCTCTGTCACTACAGCAATGTCCATCTTACCCTCTGAAAGGAGCACCTGAAGCTCTGCAATTTTGTTCCCCAGGCTTCTTGCATTGAGAGAGAACACCTTCCACTCATACCCCTCCTTCTCCTCACTCTTCTCCTCCTTGGCCTATGTCACTCCTCCCGGTAGTCAGCACACTTTCTCCTCCTTATTCTTACCGGGTGGTGATGCCTTCTTTATTACACTCAGAGCACTCAGCCTGCCCCCTTCCAGGGTTACTACACCTCTGCCTTTACCTATATCTAGGGAGGTGAGCTCATTAGACTACCCTGTCTAGACCTTTCTACCAACCTCACTCTTTTGGCCACCCCCCACTAGTTTAAATCCACCCTAGTAGAGGTATACAGTACCCCTCTAATTCTGCCTTTAATACTCTCTTTCCCTTCCTGCTCAAGAGTAGCCTGTGCCCCACACACAAGTCACTATTCCCCCAGACCCTACCCCAGTTTGTCACTAACCCATAATGTTTGGTGTGGCACCAATCCCTCAGCCACTTGTTGAACTCTTCAATCCTATCCTTCCTCCCCATGCTTGCACATTGTACCAGGAGAACCTCCAAGAATGCCACCGACTTCCCCACCCCCTCACACTGCCTGTCCAACTACTCAAACCTCCCCTTCACTACTTCCACAGTCTCCCCTGCCAAGTCATTTGTACCCACATGCAACACTAAATGAGGTTTCTTCCTCCCCAGTGCTGTACACCTCCATTCCCTTCCCTTCTACCCTGATAGTGATGCCCCTCCCATCCTTCCCCCTTCTCATAGCCTTCTCTCCTCCAGTCACCACCCCTCCTTCCTTACTAGCACCTTCTACCCTTTCATCCCCGCTATCTCTTCCCCTACCTGTTGCCATCCCTTTTATGCCCTGCTTGTCCTCCCCCTTTCAGGATGTTCCTGCTCCTCCTCTCTCTCCCATAGCAGAGGCTCAAATCTATTTCTAGTCGATACCCCTGCTACATCTCTTTCCCCTATCAGTTCCCCACTCCTACTTGTTCCCCTCTGAGCTACCCCATGTCCCACCCCTGGTCCCTCCCTACCCATAGCCATCTGGTCTCTCCCCTGGTACTCCTTGTGGTCTCTTCCTTCCCCATCAGGAGACCTCCCCCTGACCTCAGGCACACCCTCCCTTCTCCTCTCTTTTCTGCTAGTGCCTCTGATACTGAGGTCAGTTTCAGTCCCTAGTTGTTCTTCCTCTGTCCCCCCTGCCCATCCCCTATACCCCCCCAGCAACGATGCCTACCATACTCATCTTCCCTGCCACTTATGCTGCTCCCTAACCTCCACAGTTCCTCCTTCAAACTAACCAGTTGTCTACAGACCATACACCCCCCCATTCTCCAAGCCTAGTTCAGGAGCATGGCGGGCCCACACCCTGTACACCCTACCACCCTCCCAAAGATGCCTGCCCTATTGACATGTGGCACTTGCGCCATTTTGGCCCCCATCTTATGTTATGGGCTCTTACTCCCAGTTTCTGTACCCTACTACAACTGTTAGGCCCCTATTTACTCAAGTTCCTGTCCCCCCCAACACTAGTCCCCCTATTGCCCCCTTGCTGACTGGGTTACTTGAGTCTCAAATCTTATCTGTTAGATACTGTATTACTGTAGCAATCCTAAAGCATTCTTGTCTGTTTTTCACCCCTCAGCTACTATACTTATTGTTCTTAGCTCTCATCTACTTTCACTTAGCCCAGTTAGAAATCCTATTGCACTCCAAGTATTACTCAGCTCAGTTAGAGAAAGAAACAGAACAAATAAATATGTATTATTACAGCACTCCTAATGGTACTGCTCAGTACTTAGCTCAGTTAGAGAAATACAACAGAACAACTAAATCTGTATCATTACAGCAGTCCTAAAAGTATACAATCATTGCTTTGTCTCCACCCCAGATACCTTGCTGTAATATAGGATCACAGAGGACACTGGGTGGGAGGATGGGCAACTGTAAAGTTCCGGCAGAGCTCCGTTGAGCTTGCTCACTCCCTCTCTCTCACTCGCTCATTCTATTTCTCCCAGTGCTGCAGGCTGCCCTTTTCTACTGGGCTCCTGCCTGCATTAGCACCTTTTTCTGTCCACAACGAAATTTGCAGCAGTCCTGATAGAGCTCTGTTGGGCTCGCTCACCCCCCCAACTCACTCATTCTGTTTCTCCTGGTGCTGCAGGCTTCCCTTTTGTACTGGGCTCCTGCCTTCATTGGTGCCTTTTTCTGCCCACAAAGAAGTTTGCAGCTGTCCTGACAGAGCTCAGTTGAGCTTTCTCACTCCCCCTCTCTCAGTCGCTCATTCTGTTTCTCCTGACACTGCAGGCTGCCCTTTTGTACTGGGGTCCTGCTTGCCTTGGTGCCTTTTTCTGCCCACAAAGAAATCTGCAGCAGTCCTGAAAGAGCTCCATTGAGTTCACTCACTCACTCCCTCTCTCTCACTCACTCATTCTGTTTCTCCTGGTGCTGCAGGCTGCCCTTTTGTGCTGGGCTCCTGCCTGTGTTGGCACCTTTTTCTGCCCACAAAGAAATCTGCAGCAGTCCTGACAGAGCTCCATTGAGCTTGCTCACTCCCCCTCTCTCACTTCCTTGTTCTGTTTCTCCCGGTGCTGCAGGCTGCCTTTTTGTACTGGTCTCCTTCCTGCATTGGTGCCTTTTTCTGCCCACAAAGAAATCCACAGCAGTTCTGACAGAACTCCATTGAGCTTGTTCCCCCTTTCTCACTCGCTCGATCTTAGTCTGTCCCGAACATTGATTTCCCACAGCAGCCATGCTATTCTGCCCCGGAAGTATGAAGGCACATTTTGGCCAGGATGTGAAAAATGACAGCTGTACCGTTCATAAGGAGGTGTGAAAAAATGCCAGTGTTGAAAATCTGGCATGAAAATATTACAAATTTGCAAAGTTACAAGGGTGCGTGGAAACTGCACAGTGCACACTTGTAACACAGTCATTTTATGGACTTTTGTCACCAAATTTTCAACATAGGCATTATAGGACCTCTGCTCTGAACAGTGTCACTGTGATTTTCTTAATGTGTCCCAAAAACTGATTTCCCACAGCGACCACGCTCTTCTGTGCTGGAAGGGTAAAAACACATTTTGGCCAGGATGTGTAAAATGATAGCTGTACTATTCATAAGGAAGTGTGGAAAAATGCCAATGCTGAAAATCTGGAGTGAAAATATTGGAAATTTGCAAAGTTACGAGCATGCGTGGCAACTACGCAATGCATGCTCGTAAAACAGTCATTTTTTGGATTTTTTCACCAAATTTGCAACATAGGCTTTTTGAGAGCCCACCTCATGAACAGTGGCACTGTCATTTCATGTCGGTCCCAAAAGGTGATTCCGCAGTAACCACAAAATCACCTGGGACCAAATGACCATGACAGTGACTGAATTCATGAGGAGGGGTTCCAATAACCCCGTGTTGAAAATTTGGTGCCAAATTTCCCAAAAATGCCTGAGATATGCACCAAAGTTGAAAAAAAAACTATTTATGCCATTATACAGCTTACCAGCATTTCTTCAGTTTGCGGTCGGCTTTGAAGAGTGCGGATGTGTTCCTGGTCTGCTGAAGATCAAGGCTCCAGAGGTAAGTATGGGGTGAAGGGGGTGTGAGGAGATTAAACTGGGAAGTGGGGACTGAAGCCGATGGGACTAGGCCCCCCCATCGGCAAAGAAAGACTGTGTTGGGGGATGCATGATGCTGAGGGGGATTGGGCACCCCCTTAGCACACAAAAATGGGGAGGCATTATGCTGATGGAGAGTGTGCTCCCCCATTGGCAAATGAACTGGATCAGGGCATGCTGATAGGGGGATTAGCCACCCCCATCAGCTTTCATGTGGCTGTGAGGTGGTGGCAAGTGCCGCCATGTTTACAAAAAAATGTTACACTAGGTAAGGTACCACCCTGCAATGATGGGTTGCTCCCTCATTGCAGCAGAATGGCTGATGCTGCAATGATGAGCCAGCCCCTCATTACAGCAGCAAAATCATTTTAACTCAGTGGCACTTTTGGAAACCTATGTCATCAGCACAGCATGTCTGCATTGGTCCACCAGTGTCAAACCCCCAATGCAGTGCCGTGGTTGGCTGCCACAGTGCAGCACCTCCACAACCTGCTTCTCTCCTAAGCTGCATGCAAGCAAACATAAAAAAGGATAAGGGGACCTAGGGTGTCAGACTAGGGAGATGAACTGTGTATCAAGATGGCTAGCATTGCAAAACTGTTGTTTTAAACAGTAACCCCCCCAACAAAATCATAATATTGGAAAGGGAGGTCCTCTAGTAAAAGGGGTGGCATGTGTCACTGGACACCAAGGAGTGCTTGACACACAAGCTGTCAGATCATAGTGTTCCACTGGATGCTAGTGAGTGCTTGAGATGGATGGGATAAGGATGGGGTTGCCACTGGACACCAGGGAGTCCTTTTCCAGGATAGACTGAGAGAAGGGGTTGACATTAAACACAAAGAAATAATTGAAACAGGATAAGAGGAGGGTGAGGGGGTGACATTGGTCACCAGAAAATGTTTGAAAGTATATAGGGTGATGCTGGGAGTGCCACAGGACACCAGGGAATGATTGAAAAGGGAAGGTGGATGGTGGAGGTGCCATTGGATACCAGGAAATGCTTGAAAGAGGATGGCTGAGTGTGGGGATGCCTTAGAACACAAAGGAATTATTAACATGAATAAGGTGAGTGCCTTGTGTAGAACAGCACAACACTAAATGTCAGGGAACCTGCAAATGGTTCATGGCTACCAACTAGTTGATATTCATAATTTCCAAATAAGTGGGAGGGATACCGACTGCAAGGCACTATTATCTCTATGGTGGCTTTCTCTTGAGGGCAGATTATCATATCCCTCACTGTGCCTTGCTTTTAAGCTCCAGCAAAATGGCACCGCTCCTAGCCTAATTAATACATTAGCTCCCAAAAAGAATGGGAGAACACTAAGATCCTCTGGCCATCAGCTTTTCCAAGTCCCCAGTGTAAGGACTTCCCTAGGACTCCGGTCCTATGCTGCCTTTGTCCCTCCCATCTGGAATGGTCTCTCTAGCAGTCTCCAGGAATGTACCTCCTTTGGGGGCTTCAAGAAGGGTCTTAAGGCCCACCTCACTGCAAGGTATTATTATCTCTAAGGTGGCCTTCTCTTGAGGGAAGATTATCATATCCCTCACTGTGCCTTGCTTTTAAGCTAGAGCAAAATGGTGCCCCTCCTAGCCTAATTAACACATTAGTTCCCAAAAAGAATGGGAGAACACTAAGATCCTCTGGCCGCCAGCTTCTCTAAGTCCCCATTGTAAGGACTTCCCTAGGACTCTAATCCTACGCTGCCTTCATCCATCCCATCTGGAATGGTCTCCCTAGCAGTCTCCAGGAATGTACCTCCCTTGGGGGCTTCAAGAAGGGTCTTAAGGCCCACCTGTTGGAACTAAGCCTCTGCACCTGCTACCGCTGAGAGTCAGCCGACTCCCTACTGCCATTTTAACCTCATTGGGACATCAATCTGACTGTGACTGTCTCGTGTATAATAATACTTCTCCTGTGGTATTGGCTGTAATTAACCTGCCACTGTTCCTTGACTGGGTCAGTATGTCTATATTGACTGTTAATTGTGAAATGGCATGTATGTTATGTTTATAAATGTATGTAATTAATTCTGGGTCGCCTCTGAAAAAGAGACTGTTTCGGTCTCAATGGGCCTACCAGGTCATCAAAATGTAAATAAATAAAATAAAATAGATAATACCCAAATAAGCTGGCTAATTATATTTCAAGTGATTCCAAAAGCAATATATAATGGTGAGCCCAGATCAAAATGCACCACAAATAAAATGCCATTTATTACTTCACAGAAGTTTCACAATGATGGAGAGTTAATAAATGTTAAAATTAAAAGAAAAAAAGAATAATGACAAAATATAAAGTCAGTGACCACATACTTAAAATAGAAACAGGTAGATACAATTAAGATGGAAAACCGGAAGAAAACAGCTTGTGCAGACAGTGCCAAGTAGTGATGATGTGAAGTTCTACTTTACCAGCGTGGTTCTGGTAAAGTTGCAAAATATGCCTTTGCAAATAACTTTATGAAATGCCCACTTCTCCACTTTGCAATAAGTTTTCCAGAGAAAATGGCACTTTTTCAGATGAAGTTGCGAAAAGTCATGGCAAAGTGGCAACTTCACTAGTGAATTTGCATGACAGTGCCTGAAAAGTGTCACTTCGCCTGCCAGAAACTTCGTGAAGTTGGCACTCAGTGAATTTGGCAAACTGCACAAATTAATTCATGAAGCATAGTGTGCCAACTTCCTACATGTGCCAAGCGATCAAATTGAAAATGATAAGGATTTTCTTCTGAACTGTGCCAAATCCACAAATACAAGGGATTACTATTTTACAAAGTTCTTCAGAGAAATTTGAGAGAAATATATAAAGTTATTACACAAAGTGTCAAAATATTTGGCGTGCTAAACCTGCCCCTAGCAGTGTCCTGTTTGTTTGTTAAGTAATATCAGATCTGGTACTGTATATGTTGAATGATTTGGATTTTATGTAACACATAATTCTTGTTTAGCATTTATATTATTAGTCTGTACAGTAATATCTTTGGCAAGACTGAGCAAAGTTTAAGGTGTTTTTTTTCATAAGACAGCTCTTGGTCCCTATCCTCCTAGTAAACAATTTTTTTTTCTCATGTGGTAATCCCAGGTGAGTCAGTATATTACAGACTAAGCAATTCTTTCTTATACCATGCACAAGCAGCAACTTGGGTCAAATATATGAGGCATACAGAGAACCTTCTTGGTAAAATAATTTATCAGTGTCAGTATTGTCTTACAAATCTATTTGAAGTTTTATACATGTGCACTGTAAATTATTGTTAATGCAATTTTATTGTAACTGTTTATAGATCAGATGTTATTGATTGTTGTATGTGTTCATTATATTGTATCTCAAGTTAACGGGTACTTGTGAAAAAAGGCTGATTTCCAGTATAATAAAAATTAAATAAACTGAAAATAAATATATCATAGGCATGTCCATAGAGCAACACTGAATTTAACTAAAGGAGAAATTAAAGTAAAAATATAGAGAGGAGACAGACTGAAGGGGAAAGAGGAAAAGAGAAATAGCTGCCCACTATTTAGCATCCTGCCAGCAGCTTTTAAATACAATATGCAGTAGATATATTCACGTAAGTGCACTGTAGTATGTTTATGTGTTATGAATACTTTGATGTATAAACTAGGGTTACTTGGAAACTGCCAACTCCAACATGACTGGACTCTTCAGGAATTTAGGAAGCTCTAGTTCCTAACCTAAGTCCCATTCAGATCCTAAAGGGACATAAACTTGGAATCAGATTTGGAATCCTAAATACCTATGTATAAATAACCAGCAGACCATCTGAAAGCAACTGACATTGTGGAGAGATGCCGCCTTGTTTGAAATTGGCATCTCTCTCCCCCACACGAGGAATGAGAAATGAGGAATGATAAGGACAGACGAGAGGGTCCAGAGGAACCAGTGCCTAAAAGACAGTAAATGGAGTAGCACTACTTGTGCTAATATGTTCACTTTTCCCTGGCAAAAGGTATGCCATTGTTGCCTGGGACTGGGGGGTATTTGCATGTCTTCTGGTGCAAAATTTACTACGCTCAGCAGAGCATGTGTTCTCATTCTTGTTTCTACAGATTAATTCTTGGTCTCTTGGAGGATGAGGAACCCCCAGTGGAAAAAAAGTTTCTTTTATTAATATGGAGCTCTCAGGAAATTTGAGACCAGCTCTTGGAGACAGGATTCCTCGGTTGCCTCAGAGCCCCAGTAGGGAGAGGGGAGAAAGGAGTTGGGATTTTGGAGACCCTCTTGTGAAGAACTCATTGATATACTTTATTGGTAATAGGAGGAAATTTGAGGATGGCTAAGGGGTTATTTCCCTTATGTGGTATCGCTTTTCTTTTTTAACAGTTGCTGACCCGAAATTTAATCCGAATGAGAATGACGGGATCTGAATTTGAACGCTCTGGTGACATTCTTGCAGATATTATGCTGGAGTTTCAGCTTCTGTTAGGGGTATTCTCATTTGTTGAACTTCTAATTGTTGGCCTTATTCTGTTAATTTCATAAGGACCCTTAGGCAGTAGCTGGGAATCAGATCTTGGGGCAAATTCCTTTTAAAAGTTGCAGTTTCCCACGTAGAGCCTACATTTTCATAATATTTTGTTCTTCTTGTGGAACTGCAAAGTAAGTAGGACATATGAACATATGAAGAAGTCAGCAGCAGATGAAGGCCATTTGGTCTATCAAGTCTGCTCATATTGCAGGGTCCACAGCTTGAGCTACTGTCCCTGCCCTCTCTCCCCACTCCTCCCATTCTCACTACCCATGATCCTTACTTTCCCCCTATCCCTATTCCAGCCTCTTTTAAAGCTGCCCACTGTCTTCAATGAGATGGCCTCTTCTGGCAGTGCATTTCAAGTGTCCACCACCCTCTCTGTGAAGAAGTGCTTCCTGACCTTCCTCCTAAACCTCCCACCCTCCAGCTTAAGACTGTGCCCCTTCATGTTATGGCTGCCAGTCAGCTTAAAGAGACTCTCTTTATCAACCTTATTTATCTCTTTCAAGTACTTGAATGTCCCAATCATGTCTCCTCTCTCTCTCTCTCTCTCTCTCTCTCTCTCTCCTCTCTCCTGTCTTCCAGGAGGTACATGTTCAGTGCCCTCAGCCTCTCCTCATATGCCTTACCCTGCTGACCCACTGTCATTTTTGTAGCCCTCTTCAGGACCTTCTCCAGCAGGTTAATGTCCTTTTTGAGGTGTGGGCACCAGTACTGAACTCCATACTCTAGGTGCAGCCTTACCAGTGACCTGTACAAGGGCATTATAACCTCCTCTCTCCTACTACTGATCCCCCTAGATATGCATCCCAGCATCTTGTTTGCATTTGCTACTGCTTTCTTGCACTGTGTGGAGTGCTTCAGGTCATTAGTGATCATCACTCCCAGGTCATTCTCCTCTGACGCAGGTACTCGGACTCCACCCAGGTAGTACTCTGTCCTGGGATTCTTGGCTCCAGTATGCATAACTTTTCATTTCTTGGCATTGAAGCCAAGTTGCCAGATCCAGGACCACCTCCTCAGCTTTTCCAGGTCTTCTTGTAGGTCCTGTATTCCTTCAGCTGTGTCCACTCTCCCGCAAGAGTATAAGTTAAAATCTACTATAAACGACCTTTTGGAATAACGGCAACTCAGCTTTTCTGCCCATATATTTCATTAATGACTATTTATGGTGGAAACAAATCAGAAGAACCAGGTATTGTGACCATAACACAAATAACAGCTTAAATACCTTATGAACCTCAATCTCAATTTCTGAGGCTTTCGGTGTGAACTTTTTAAAGATTAGAAAATCTGGACAGAGATACCTAAGACTACTTTAGACTTTGTTGCAGCATATGTTTTTCTTAAATCTGAAAAACCAGGGATATAATACAAGAATCTCTCATCTGAACAGCTTGGAATTATTTCTGTGATGATTTTGTTTAAAAGGCTTTCATGATGCCTAGTACCGTTGGAGAAACTTGATCAATATAATTGTGCGTCTTTCTTCTATATAGTGTATTTACAGATATTGTTATATACTGTGTTTTTTATTTATATTTTATTTAGATTTAAGAATGCCCCCCTCATCTGGACTCATACTTTTGGGGAATTATAATTCATATGATTTACTTAATATCTTTTGAAGAAGTCCCCCCAACCCCCGGAGTTAGGTGGGATGTCTTATAATCTATTCTTTTGATAAGTCTGAAATTGAAGTTACTCCTTCTAATCTTGGGGACATATCTGAATGCCTGACTTTTAAGCCTTGTTATGGTTGATTCCATGTGGGCTCAATCAACCTTCTTGAGGAATCTTCCAGCTTTGTGTTGTCCTGTATATGTTGATAATTTTCTTTAAGGAGCTGGTCAGTGGAATCAGATGGTTAGGAAATCTGCCTTCTCTTGCTGTGGGATAAGATAGTGGGATAATATGAATGTTCTCGTATAAAGCTTATAAATATTAATAATGCATTGTTCATGTCTCATTACTGGTCCCAAGCTCTGTGGAAGGCATTACTACCTTAGCCTAAGTTTTTCTATGACAAAAGTTTCTTGTAGGTTAGTTATGCCATAAGTATTCAGGATACGACTGCTGGTTTGAATTGCCCTTGGACTATGGTAAGGCTGGGTGAAAATCCTTAATTGTGTGATTCCCTTGGAACCATTAATGCAATTGTATTTCAGGAAGAATATTAAGCCTGATTTAAATTTCAATTTTACTAGAAATAAAAAGACACCATTGTGTATCTTTTCTTATTAAGATATATATTTTATACAGCTTTTTTACTGCATATTACAAGGTTTACACAAATGCTGATCTTAGAGTCTGGATGTAAGTATTTTTAACAAAGTTCATATAGGGCTCATACAGAGGATATGTATTGCTTCTTCTAATGGCATTACCTTTTATCACCTTTTCTGAGTTAAATGCAATTTATACTAATGAATTGTGTACTACTGCTGGATATTGTAGTGTTATATATTTAAAATGTTCTTTAGTTGTAATGTGACATTTTTAAATGTTTTAATGTTGTAATGGTTTGTAACTGAATGACAATAAACCTTGAACACTATATATAAATAGGTTTTAGGATTCAATATAAGAACAAGGATTTTCAGTCTGCCATTCCAAAAATCCTAATCCTGAAAACTGGGTCAGAATCTAACAAATCAGGCTCTATTTGGCACATTCCAAGCAACCATATGAACACTGACAATACCTGTATGTCTTACCATGTTAATAAAGTTATTTGAATTGTACTGAGAGAGAGAGAGAGAGAGAAGAGGGCATGGAGGAGGGGAGAGAGAGAGAGAGAGAGAGTAGTGATAGAGGAGTTGAGAGAGGGAGGCAGAGAGAGAGGGAGAGAGGCATGGAAGAGAATGAAGAAGGAAGAGCAGTATGAGAGTGAGAAAAAGCAAGAATGAGAGTGTGCATGAGAGAAGAGAAAAGGGAGAGGTCAAAGGGAACAAAGGAAGAGTCAAGAAACAGAGCAAAGAAGAAAGGTATGGGGAGAGAGGGAAAAATAAAGAGAGGAAACAGTAACATTAGCTGCAGAGTAACAAATGTCACACTATCAAACATGTGGAGGCAGTGCCCTACCCCAATTGTAATCTGTTTTTTTTTTTCAGGAACATCAAACTTGATATATATTGTATGATTACCATCCTATATAATGTGAAATTCATATATGTATTAATGTTATTAGTCTGCAACAGCTTTGGTAATACTTGTATAATATTTGTATTAGAGTCATGCCAATGAAACAACATTGATTTAAATTAAGAGAGAAGAGAGAGAGAGAAGGGAGGGAGGGAGCAAGGCAGATTTTGGGAAGGGAGGAAGAAATGTATGGGAGAGTGATGAAGACTGAAAGAGAGAGAGAGAGAAAAAGAGAGAATGAAAAAACAGGGGAAGTGAGGAAATATGACATTGGCAAGAGAGAGAGGAAAGAAGAGAAAGTTCTGGGAGAGAGAGCAAGAGAGAACAGAGTAAAAGAGGAAGGGAGGTAAAAGTTAAAAGAGAGGGAGAGATGAAAAGACAGGCGAGAGAGAGAGAGGTAGTGAGGAAGTGAGCTAGGAGTTGGGAAGGGGGCAGGGAGAGGGAAAGAGAGGCAGAAATAGAAGGGAGAAAGCTAGGAAAGAAAGATGGGGAGAAAGAAAGCTATATGGGAGAGAAAGTGACAAAGAGAAGAGTAGAGAAAAAGAAACAGGAAAAAGAAGATATGTAGAAAGAGCCACAAACTATATAAGATCCAGCAACTTCAAAATACAACATAAATGTATTCTTTTAAGTTCACTGTAGTATGTTTATGTCTTATAAATAGTTTGATGTATAAACTTTGGCAGTACCTGTACATCTTGTTATATCAATAAAGTTCTATGAATTGAATTGAGAGAGAAAGAGAGAGGGGGGAAGGAGACAGAGTGTAGAGAGAGGAAAATAGACAAGAAGGGAGCCTGGAGTTGACGGACAGGGAGGGGACAGAGGTAAAACAAGGTATGGAAGAGAGCTAGATACAGAAGACAAAAAGGGAGAGAGATGGAGGAGCTGGGAGAGAAAGGGAAACAAAGGGATGGGAGGGGAGGAGGGAAACAAGAAAAGGAGGCAGAGGAGAAGAAGAAAGAAAAAGAAAGAAAGAGAGAGAAAAGAGAGGAAGAAGCAAGGGAGGAGTTGACAAAAAGGCATGGAAAGAGACTTGAAGGACAGAGGGAAAGGGAGAGAGAGACAGAAGAGAGAAATGGTGGAAAAATAGTGAGCAAGGAGAGGTGGGAACAGAGGGGGAAGGGAGGGACAGAGAGTGGGTGGACAGGAAATGAGTGGAGAGAAGGAATGGAGAAAGAGCTGATATAGAGGGAGAAAGAGAGAGGAAGGGGAGGGAGGAGTTGGGAGAGAGAGGGAGAGTGAAGAATTGAGAGGTATTTGAGAGAAGGGGAAAGAAAGAGGGAGAAGGAGCATGTGAGAACAGAGAAAGGAATGGGAGAGAGGGAAGGAGGTAGTTGGGAGAAAAGGAGGGAGAAAGAAAAAGGGAACTAGAGAAACAGGCAGCAGAGAGAGAGAAGAGAGAGGGAGGACATAGGACTTGGGAGAAGAGAAGGGAGAGAGAGAGTGAGGGTGAAAAGGGGAGATAGAAGAAGGAAAGAAATGGAAGTGGTAGAAATTGTGTGTGTGTGTGTGTGTGTGTGTGTGTGTGTGTGAGAGAGAGCACAAGAAGGGAAGGGGAAGGGATGAGAAGAGTTGGGGTAAAAATTGTGAGAGATGGAGGAAGAGAGGGAGAGCAAGAGGGAAATGGAGGGAGAAAGAGAGGAGGAAAGTGAGTGAAAGGGAAGGGGATAGATAGACAGATAGAGGAGTTGGCAGATAAAGGGGGGAAGAAAGATAGTAAAGATAGGGGAAAGAGAGGGGAGAGGGCATGAGAAATAAGGGGGGTGGTAGAGAGATAAACTCGCCCTCTCCAGAATTAGGTGACAGGTAATCTTCTTGCTGAAAATAGCCTAAAGTCAAACAAGGGAAGGATTACTTCTCATAATCTGTTCATTACCAGCAACTCACTGATGTTATAGTTTGTAGCTGCACCAGAGAGGCCTCAAAGGAGGAGTGCTCCTTTTCAGTATCCCAGCATGGTTTATGTATTGTGATTTCTGTGTTTTATTATGTCAGTACCCCCAAACAGAAAAGGGAAACTAAAACCCTGTTTAACTATATTTGGGGGAAGTGTTCCTGTGGGGGCCATATATGCATGGAGAATACATAAATTAAACCATGAAATGTGGCTTTCAGACACTCATGATGGGTTCTGTGACAGACAATATGAATGGAGGTGAGGTTTCTGTCTGCAATAGCCATACAACGCTACAGCAAAAAAAAAAAAAAAGCTTTCTGTCATTTTAGCTCAAGTCCCTTCCTCAGGCATACAAACTGCACCCCCCCACCTCAGTTCTTCATTCTGAGAGGATATACACCACAATTGTAGGGAACATCCCATCCCACAAAGAAAGGTAAGTGGGGTTTGTTTTGGTCATTTCCCTAGACACCGTGGGCAGGATTTTTGAATGGTGGCACAGGGCATGCATCCAGCCCTGCACCACAGGACTTTGATTTCGGCTGTGCACTGATCCCCTTTGCCACCACTGCACACAATTTTCCATTATTGTGTGCAGTTGTGTCAGTTTCCCTGCTTTCCAGCAGATTGCGCCACATATCTGGTGCGAGCACTGGTACATTGACCCCCTGGAGTGGCGCACGCTAGACCATAAATTTGTGGTCAAAGGAGTGGCACCGGGTGCAAGGGATGTAAAATCCTGACTGACTGCCAGTGAATGCCGCAAGCCCCATGTGCCATATGTTCGGTGCACAGGGGGAGTGCGGCGTCATTGTAGCATTTCAAAATCTGGACCCATATCATTAGTCATGCCTGAGTCACCTCTGCAATTAACAGGTGGCCGGGTAGTGGCCCTTCACTTTTACTAAGGCCCAGGTTGAAAAATTCATGCAAACCTTGCAAATATAATACAGTAAAACTCAGATGAGAGAAGAAAAAGTGAAACTCCAACAAGTGGTATACTCCCCCAAAATATGCCCTTTCTGTAAAAAAAAAAAAAAAAAAACAATCCTGACACTTTGCAAGAAGTAGGAAAGGAAAACTAATTGGTTTTATATAGTGTTTTTCATACAAACTGTACTGTAAAGTGCTTTACAGTTCAGGGGGAAATGTTGCTGCTATTTCAGACACATACAGTATAGAGATCCAAGCAGTACAAAGATAGTTTAGAGAGAGAATACAGCAAAGTTAAGCACAGGGAGGTTAAGTGACATGGTCAGGGTCACTCAGGTTTGGTTGTGACATTCAATCATGAGCCTCCAGGTTCACAGTTCTCTGTTGTTACCACTAGGCTGACCTACTGTCCCCCAAAGGAAGGGTTAAGGATGGGGTCATACTGTAAATTTATCCAAAAATGACATCTGAGGGCTGGTGCACCATCAAGTTTTGTTACCCATCAGATGGTGTTGCTTTCATTACTATCCATAACAGTGAGGTATCAGAAACATAAATCTACACCAAACAGAGTCCATGGCAGCATCATTCTGTGCTACTGGTAGGAAAAATGGAGTGGGTGCAAAATGTTGTGTTCCAGTACATTGAAATCTGTCTTTTTAGAGCCTGATTCCTGGCAATTTTTGATGAATTCCTGACCGTGGAATGCCCCCCAACAGCAACACCAACACAGCGACCTACCAACCCGTTGACAAAATCGACAGGTTGCCAACAAGTCACTGTGTTGGTGCTCCCAATACAGGGATGCACTGTCTCCTGGACCTGCACCCCCTCCCCAAATCAACTCTGAAAGGAGTTGATAATCCTAAGTCCTGTGGGTGTGGGGGGCAGATTCCCCCTCATGGGTGGTTCAGGGTGTCAAGCCCACTGATGAAAAATAGGACCGAGAGACAAACGAGATTAATGTCAACTGCAACTTGCGGTCAACATAAATCCTGTTGATGTGATGCCAGTCGACAAGAGTGTTGTTGAACCGGCATCATAGAGCTCCTGGCCGTGAGTCTCTGTTGGCTACTGTGACAATGAATCATGTTTCCAGTATGGTCCATTTCTTTAAAGTGGGAGTTACCAGAATCACATCAAAATATAGCAATGAGGAATGTTTACACCAATATAACAATATACACAGAAACATAGATTTTAATGGCAGATAAGGACCGCTTGGCCTACCCAGTCTGCCCAGTTCCCTACCAATTAGATAAGCTGCAGATACTAGTTAACCAACAGCCTACTGTACTAACAAGTTTTGTTACCCATCAAACTTGGTAAAGAACTGATGATTAGCACTCGACTGAAATTGCAGCTTTAGTTGATCATGGCCTGTTGAGCATTCTGAAAGGTAAGCACTTTAAATATTTAAACATTTTGAAAGCTGAACTATTGTATAGTTGAACACTTTCATCAAGCTTAACCTAGGTTAATAACAAACACTTCCCATCTGGAGGTATTTGTCTAAGTTGAGCGTTAATTGAATGTCAGTTGAACTCAGAAAATTAGAGTTCAAGAGAATACTACCCTAAGCACTAGGATACAACTTTGTACCCCCTCAGGAAGGGACACTCCACTGCTTCCTCCCTGGTAAGACTATCTGACTCTATTCTCTTTGGAATGGATAGGGGGACAAATCACTTCAGCCATCTTCGTCGACCTTGCCAAAGATTTTGACACTGTCTCCCACCCCTTGCTGTTGTCTTGCCCATCGGACTTGGGTCTATCTGATTCTGCCACCAATTGGTTCAATGCCTACTTCACAGGTAGAACTCAATCAGTACATATTGCAGAAGCTACATCCTCCCCCCTCCCGATGGCAACCGGTGTCCCCCAAGGTTCGGTACTCAGCCTGATTCTGTTCTCTATCTTTCTTAACAACCTGCCACTAATCTGCTCATCTACACCTATCCATATGTATGCTGATGATACCGTCTTATTCTCATCTGACTCCTCCATGGAAGAGGTAGATACTAACCTCCAGGCCGATTTTAACAAAGTTCAGTGCTGGTTCCGCTCCCACCAGCTCTCCCTCAACACGAAAAAAACATCACCATGACCTTCGGTACTAGGCAATACCTGTCCAGGCTCTTCCCCTTTTTCTCCTTTCACACCTGTGATGGGACTACACTGGAGGATGTCACTACCTTCTGGTACCTAGGGGTATGGCTCAACCACCATCTATCCTTCGCCGACCATATTGATGCTATCTCAAAAAAAACTGCACCCTAAGCTCGGTGCCTTCTATAGGAACCGCAACAGCCTCCCCTTCCCCGTGAGGAGAGATCTAGTGCAAAAGAGGATTCTACCATCATTTGACTACTGTGACATAGTCTACAGCGCTGCCTCCAAGTCTACACTAGCCAAACTGGACCCCGTGTTCAACGCCTTCTGTCAATTTTCTCTTGATGCCCCCATACCCATCACTGTGACCTCTACCATTCCCAAGCATTCCCATCTCTTGAAAACCGCCACCTTCTGCACTGTACCAAATTTGCCACAAAATTATGGTTTGGCACCCTCCCATCCTACCTCTCCTCCATGCTACTGCCAGTCCCCACCTCCTCCCATGCCCTCAGGTCCCTTGATTCCCGCCAATTACTAATACCTAGGTGCAAGACCAAGGTTGGCCATGCAGCCTTCTCGCACCACTTCCCTAAACTCTGGAACAAGCTCGCCCCTCAAATTAGCCACTCCTCCTCCACCTACTACCTGTCTTCCTCCCTGGCAAATTACCTCACAGTAAATTGCTCCTGCACTTGATACCCACAAGTGCCGACTCATATCCCACCCCTGATGCCTGACCAGCAGAACCTAGCTTAAGCTACAGAAGCTGGCTTATATTCGCCCAACACCTGCGCTTACCAGTTTTGTACTCTCCTGTTTTATCCGATTGGCACTTATCTTCCTTGTCTTAATCTGCATAAGTAACCTTGCTCCTGTTTAAGTGCCTCAGTGTTCTGTCATCTGTGTGCAATTTGTCCCATGTGCTATTGTTTCCAATTGTATCAATGCTTGTATTCTTTAACTTCAACATAATGTAGCCTATGCATTTGTCCCCAGTGATACTGTCCCCATTGTAACCAAGTGTTTGTATTCTGCAATTTGAACATGATAGATAGCTAGATAGATAGATAGATAAAAAACTTTTATTTTTTGACAGGAAAATAACTTTTAGGACCAAAAGAGGCCCTGTTTATCAAAGTTGTCCTGCTTTGAAATACAGTTTCAACAAATACAAAATGTCATGTAATAGGATATATTACAGGAACAATCTTACAAATATCACAACACATAATTCCACAGCTTACATACAAAAGCAAGAATGCACAGTATACCAAAAAAATCTAAAATATTTTTATGCTTGAGAATAAATATAAGCATTTATATAAGACGGACAAGGATATGCAATTAAGTACACAATTTAGTACAAGGAATTTTCATTTCCAAAATTTCCAGTCTAGGAGCGTTAATAAAAGAAAGGGAAGGGGAGGGGAGGAAGTATAAATAAAATTTCATCCTCAAGTACTGCCATATACCCCATTTACAGCACACACAAAGACAGTAAAGAAAAAAAATTTAAGGAACAATCTAGAGTCCACACAAGAGAACAGATGATAGTGTCCCAAGTGACACCATAACAAACACATCTGTTTCTCCAGATGGAGTCTAGAGAGTACTTAAATTTACTTAAGCTATCAATAGTCCTAATTTCTGAATCTATCTCATTCCATATTTTTGGTAAGTAGAAACGTCTTTAATGTAATTAATAATGTATAAACGTCTTTAATAATGTACCTCTTCCAACTGTTAAACTGTTCAAATATGTAACCACATGCCTCTGTATACTTACTAAATGTACATTTTTGATAACCTGCTTGTTATCCTCCTACTGTCCTCCTCCCCCCAGGTCGCACCGGGAGACGAGCATTTTTTGCTCAGTGTGCTTTTCCTGGTGAAACAATTTCAATAAATAAATAAATAAAAACAAAGCTCCTCAGGATTGCACATTGTACAGAGCTCCACAGAAATCCACTATACTGATTTTCAAAGATTTCCACACTGTTAATTCTATATATATATAGTGCTGCAGTATTTCACACTGTGCAGATCTCTCAGGGATTCCACACCTTACAGATGTACACTTGATTCTAATCTGTACAGAGCTCCACTGAATTCCACACTCTACTGTAAGTAGCTCAACAAGAGTCCACACTGTAAAGATCTCTAGTGGACTACAATCTGTACAGAGCTTCCCAGGATTCCACACTGTATTTAGCTCCATGGAATTCCACACCCTACAGAGCAATTCAGGATTCCACACTACATATTGCTGCAGAGGATTCCACAAGTACAGAGGTCCAAAAGATTCAATGATGGCCAAAGTGCCACAGGATACTATCCTGTATATACAAAAGCCCAACAGAAATCACAATTTGAAGCGCCACTGGGTTCCCGACAGTGCAGAGGGACACATGATGCAACACAGTGCAGAGCACCACAGAAATTACTACTGAAAAGAGCCCTAAAAGTTTCTTAACTGTACATAGCACCAAACGATTCTACACAGTACAAAGCTCCCCAGGCTTTGGCATTGTATACAGCATCTCAGGATTCCACACTATATATAAAGCTCCTCATGATTCCATACTGTACAGAGCTCCACAAGATTCTACATTGTTCAGAGCTTCTGAGGGTTCCACATTGTAGAGACCCTTAGAATTCTACACTGTAGAAAGCTCCACAGTATTCCACATTGTACAGAGCTCTAGAGAATTCCACCCTGTAAAGAGCTCTACAGGATTCTACACTGTATATACAGTAGCTCCACAAGCTTCCACAATGTATGTACAGTAGTTCCACGGGAGACCACACTAAACAGAGCCCAACACCATACAGAGCTCCACCATACTCCACACTGAACAGAGCTCCATGTGCTGCCACACTGTATGGAGCTCTAGAAAGGTCCACACAGTACAAAACTACACAGAAGTCCAAATTATGCTGAGAGCCACAACATTCCATACTAAACATAGATCCACAGGTGTCCACACTGTACAGAGCACCACATAATTTCATAGTATACAGAGCTACCCAGAAAAAGTACTCCACTGTACAAAGCTCCAGATGTTTCCCCACTTTATTGAACTCCTCAAGATTCCCCACTTTTAGGAGCACCTCATATTTTCACAATGTATGTAGCGCTATATAATTCCACACTGTGCTGATAAGCTCCACATGATTCTATACTGTGCAAAGCTTCACAGTATCCCACACTGTATGGAGTGCCACAGGATTCCACACTATACAGAGCTCCACAGAATTTCTTTTTGCAGACAACCTCAGAATTTCACTTTCCTTATACAGTTCTACAGGATTCCACATGGTACTAATAAGCTGCACAAGATAATACACTGTGCAAAGCTTTACAGGATCACAAACTGTATGGAACTCTATAGGATTCCACACTATACAGAGCTCCACAGGATAGCCAACTGCCCAGTGCTCCACAGGAGTCCACACTGAGTAGAGCTTTATAGGAGGCCTCTACAACTTACAGAGCTGCAAACATTCCACATGGTATACAGCTCCATAAGATTCTAAACTTTAGAGTACTCTGCAGAATTTAACATGGTATAGAACATTACTGGATTCTATAATGTATAGAGCCCCATAGGATTCCACACAGTATATAGAGCCACATGATTCCACACTGTACAGACCTCCAAAGGATTCCACACTGTGCAGAGCCACACATCATTCCACACTGTATATAGATCATATATTATATATGATACCTATATTTAAAAAGGGCAACAAGGCAGACATTCAGAATTACTGCCCCATCAGTTTTACATCAGTGGTGGGTGAGATTATGGAATGTATAATAACAGACAGAATAAAAAAAATCTTAAAGGAGACAGGAAATTATTTTTACTTAGACAACTGCCCTTCTGTCTTCCTTTCCATGTCATTTATGTATTCTGACATGCTTTGATGATTTTTTGATAAATAAATCATCTAGCTTTGGGGTGCCCTCAGATCTATATAGAGTTCCACTCTCTCCACCAGCTACTGCACTTGATTTTCATATTTCTAAGACATTCTATGACATCAGAAACTCCCATAATATTCCATCCATCTGAATGGCCTGGAAAGGTGTTTGTGATGTCATCGAATGCTCAGGCAGTATGAAAAGAGAGAGCAGCAACTGCTGAGGAGAGAGGGGTTCAAGGTCCTTAAAAAGTCAATGAAATTAGATTATTAATTTAACAAAAAAGGTCAAAAACATGTAACAATACTGGGTAGCCAATAAAAGAACAACTAGAGGGCTTCTAGAGGTGTAAAACTGGTTCCTATCACTGTTAACAGTTCTAATGGAGATGACCTAGAACAGCATGGAATAAAGAAGGCAGGTCATGCTTAACTAATCAGCTCTGTTTTTATAAAAAAAAGTTAGTAGAGCCCTCTAGTGCAGCATTCCAGTAGATATCATAAACATTGACTTCTATATGGCCTTTGACTGTGTACCACATTGGACCATCATAGAGAAGATGGTTCAATTAAACATAAATGTTAAAATAATAAATTGGGTATTACAGTGGCTTTCCAATCATTCTCAGATAGTTTCTATAAATGGTTGGTTACAAATCAGCAAGTGGGGATGTTACAAGCGAAGTCCCACAAGGATCTGTCCTAGGTCCCATAATCTTCTCCCTGTTTATAGCTGATATGACTGTAGAAGTTCATAACTGGAGTTCCAAGTATGCAGACGATAGCAAGTTGGGTGGACCCTGTAGTAACTCCATGGAAGTAGAGTCAATTCAAAAAGATCCTGACAAGATCCCTGCTTGGACATATAAATGGGGAATGGCATTTAATCTACATAAATGCAATGTCATGCACTTGGGTAAAAACAATAAACACAAATGAATACATTCTTTGTAATACCATATTAAAAAGCTGTGGCTGAAGAAAGGGATTTGTGGGTTATTATCTCTAACTCCTTAAGATTTAATACACAATGTATACCAGTAATGTCAAGAACAAATAAGATATGGTGGTCAGTAAGGAAACAAAGAGTAGGGAGCCAAAGTTATTCTTCCACTATATAGATCCTATGTACATCCTCACTTGGACTATAATAGTCAGTTGTGGATTCTGTATACCAGCAAATATAATGGTAAACTAGAGAAAACCCAGTGAAGAATTAAAAAAGTATAAAAAACCTGAATCATCTATCCTATTATGATAGGATAAAATCACTGAACTTAATGCTACTGAATGTAAGATGTCTAAGGGGTGATCTTTTAACACACTGGATGACATAATTAACGATGCATACATGATGACCAAATTCAATCTTTCTTTTAAGCAATGCTGTATACAAACAAGGGGACATATATTACAGCTAAAGCAACAGCTATTTAGGACTTCTGCAAGGAAGAATTTCTTTACCCAGAGGGTGGTTGAATCATGGAATAAGCACCCTGATACGTAGTTCTGAGCAGGACAAAGTTGGAATTTAAGAATGCTGATTATAAAATGACTTATTAATAAGGGACAAATGGTCATAAATAAGCTCCTTATGGATCACAACCTTCTGTGCCTTTACACATTCCTAGTATGATTCATAATATGATCACAGCATTCTGCAGTGTACGGAGCTCCACATCATTCCACTCTATGTGGAGCTCCACAGCACTTGACTCTATACAAAGCACCATAGCATTCCACCCTCTATGAAGCTTCACATCATTCCACTCCATATAGAGCTCCACAGCATTCTAGCAACAGGATTTTACACTGTACCAAGCTCTGCAGGAGTCCACATTATAGGAAGCTCCATAGGGTTCATGCTATACAAAGCTCCCAAGAATTCCACACTGTACGACCCTCTATAGGGTGCTATGTTGTATATAGATTTACTTGATTCCACACTGTACAGAGCTCTACAGGATTCCAGGTTGCACAGAGTGCCACATGTGTCCACATTATAAATAGCTCCACAGGATTCTACACTATACAGCACTCCACAACATTCTACATTATATGGAGAGCCACAGGATTTCACACTGTACAGAGCTCCACAGCATTTTACACTGTATGGAGCTCCACAGAATTCCATGCCATACAGAAAACCAGAGGAATCCATACTACATAATTTCACAAGGTTCCACAGTTTAGTTAGAGCCACAGGGATCCACACTGTACAGAGATTTTCAGGATTCCACACTGTGCACAGATCTGCAGGAGTCCACTCTGTATATACAGTAGCTCCACATTATTAAATAGAGAATAATGCATGTGGTGGTGTGTGTTATGAGAATTTAATACACACCTGGTGTGTGATGCTACATAAACCCCAAAAGTGAAGCATCACACACCAAGGGTGTGTATTAAACTTGAGTAATTGCACAACCTCATGCTTTATTTTATGTAATTTGTGACCATAAATTTTTACCTTACTTTTTTATGATGCTGTGATATTGTGACCAGACCCGTCCTCCCAAAAAAGACATTCAAAATAGTCACTCTTGACAGTCACCATGGAGACAGTCTTTCAATAATAAGGATTGTAGTAAGTAGGTATACTTTTTTTAAACCGCAGTTTCTTCCTCCTGATCTCTCCATCTTCAGTAGCTTCTCAAACAAAATGGCAGCACAGTTTTCTATAATAGCTTAGCTGCAGAAGATGGAGAGATCAGGAAGAACTACTGTTTGAAAACAGATATAAATACCCCTCTTTGTAACAATCCCTATTTATCGAAAGACTGTTTTTGGAAGCACTTTAGGGAAAGAGAAACAAAGTTTGAGAGTGCAAACAAGCGCTTGAGAATGTCTTGTCCCCACTCACAGCATCAGCTGCGTACACGAATGCTGTAATAACTGGCCGGTCATTATGGCAAATAATAACTGGTCATCTCCATTGAAACAATTGATGGCCAGTTGTTGCCCATTGTTCAGAGCTCCACTGGATTTCTCACACCACATGGAATTCTGTAGCATTTCTTATTCTGTAGAGATCAGGGTCTCTGCATAATCAGTTGCAAATTGGGGAGCTTGTCTTGTGTTTATTTTATTTAAATTTTGGTAATCGGGTAGGCCCGCTGAGACCTTGATGGCCCCTTTTTCAGGGGTGACACGTGGTTAGTTACATGTACTTAGGGAAAAAGAAAACCAATGCTTTGATATATACAGTACAGTAAATAAATAGTACATAGTATATAGGTATACATATCAGCAGCATAGCGTATATTACAACATTTACAACATAACGTACACATTTTTGTTAGGAACAGACATTCACATTAATTAAACCACATAGATAAGTGCAAGAACTGGCACTTAATTTTCAGTCTTGTTGTCCCTACATCTCTCCTGACTGTGCTCCCTAAATTTCAACACCATTATCAGAATCTCTTTGGTAGGCCTTAGTTAGGGCAGCGACACTGAGACCCAGGGCTTAGGTGTAACTTAAGCCCTTTCTTGAAGCCTGCAAGAGAGGTGCTATCCTGTAACTGTCTCGGGAGGCCATTCCAGAGTTTGGGTAGGGCTACCCTGGCTGACGATTGACCTATCGATGATTTGGCTCTTGGGATTTTGAGTAGTTTCCGAGTGGTAGACCTGAGCTCTCTTCTATTAGTTTTGGAGGCAAGCAGGTCCCGCAGGCCTCGGGGGGGGTATCAAGTTGTTGTAGCTTATTTGCCAGGCACAGGGAGGGATAAGCTAGTCTGGCTTTGAGTGAGGGCCAGTTTAGGGCTTGGAGGACATTGCAGTGATGCTCCATCCGTTGCGCCCCAGTGGTATACCGGCTGATCCTATTGTACAGAGTGCTCAGACACAGCTTTTCCATTGACCTCGGTGTCTGGAGCATAGTTGCTCCATAAAACAGAGTAGGTAGGACTGTCCCATTGCCGACAGCTTTTCTGGTTTCTTTGGTCAGGTAGGGATTTAGCCTATAAAGGAGGCCCAGTTTTTGGTTCACTGCTTTTGTCAGGTGGTCTATGTGTGTCCTGAAGGAGATCTCTTGGGCCAGGTACATTCCTAGGTACTTAATACTGTCCACTACTTCTATCCTTGTACCATTTAAGGTGGAGAGAGATAGAAGGTTTGATCTCTTTGGGCCAACTTGTTTTGGACCAAAGAGCATGGTTTTGGTCTTCTTGCTGTTTAAGACCAGCCTGTTAGCCTGGCACCATTCTTCAAGGGCTACGAAGTCTCGTGTCAGCTCTTGGTTTAGAGACCCCGTGTCCCTCCTGGTTCTATACAGCACTGCGTCATCAGCATATAGCGTGACCTTTGCCCCACCGTAGTGCAGGGGTAGGTTATTGACAAACAAGGAGAATAAGAAAGGGCCTAAAATAGACCCTTGCGGAACACCATCTGATACTGGATGCTCATCTGATTTTGTCCCATTCCAGCAGACCATTTGAGTCCTCTCGTGCAGGTAATCAGAGGACCAATTTAGGTCTAATGTATCTAGACCTAGTCCCTTGAGGCAACCCAGCAGTTGCTGGTGGTTGACTAGATCAAACGCCTTGGTTAGGGCAATGAAGACTGCCCCAAGAAGTTTGTTCTGGTCCAAGGCTTCGAACATGTTAGTGGTGAAGCTTATCAGGGCTGGTTCAGTGCCATGTTTCTTTCTAAAGCCGTGCTGTTGATCTACATACAGATTATGCATTACCAGGTATTTACTAACCTGTTGGCAGACCACCTTTTCCAGCAGCTTGCTTAATGTACAGAGAATGGAAATTGGTCTGAAACTTTCCACGTCCTTATGTGGCCCACTTTTCGGGATTGGGGTCACTAGTGCCACTTTCCATAGGGCAGGTATTTTTCCTTCAATCAGGGACCGGTTGAATAACTGTGTGACAGGTCCTGCAATGATGGGGGTTCCAATCTTCAGCAGCTTGTGCTCAAGATTATTTATTTATTTATTTAGCTTTTGTTAACCAGGTAAGCAAGGTAGACAGTCAAGTGCCTATTTTCAGGGTGTGACCCAGGCCTATCATGATATATGATATATGATATATGGTATATAGATTATCATGGCCTATAGCCCCTTTTGGTTTTAGGCCCCTAAGCAGCTTTAGAACTTCACATGCTGAGACCAGTTTAAGGTGAAATTCAGGGCCCTGAGGGGGGCTCCCTGGACTCATTTGGCTTCCCTGGCTTTGGCTGGGGTTGCTATTTTTGAACCTCTGGAGATCCAAGAAGAAGTCATTGAATGCATTGGCCATTGCTTTTGGGGTGGAGAGAGGTACCCCTTTTGCTTTTATTTCCCCAGTCCCTTTGCTCTTTTTCCCTTTTAGAAGTGAGTTTACATGCTCCCCAAACTTCTTTGGATCAAACAGGTTCCTGGATTGTAGCCCGTGCAGGTAACTCTTTTTTGCTTTCTTAAGCTCTTTTTTGCAACTGTTTCTGGCTTTCCAGTATTTCACCCAGTCCTGGTGCTGATTAGAATCTTTAAATTTCCCCAATTTTTTGGTCCCTTTCCTTCATCTTATTCTTTAGATCTCAGTGTGATCACTTCCCTATTTTGATCACCACCACCACTCTGGCTAAAGAATGACATACAAATCAAGCAACTCACTTGTATACATCCTGAATGAGTAATGCACAGAATGTTGAGATGCAGGAGTGCTCCAATTAATGAGAATGCAACATTAAAGGGGAAGGGACATGGAATGCTAGAGATAAGTATTGCTGTCTTCATTTCATTTCATTTTTGTCTCTAAGCACTCTATTTTTTTACTTTTGGGAAGATAACAGTCAAAGGACAATTCACCGAAAAGGCAGAAGAGTGTTTTAATAGGTACAGTACAAGGAATTACATTTTTAAATAATTTTTTTCTAACTCTCCCTTCCCCTGTCCACCAGCCAAATGTTTTTTATTCCAGCATAACACTGAACTCCAACTAAAAGGGGTGCTATTGGAACTCTTTGATGTCTCAACATGTCCCCCCTTAATTCTCAGTTACACGAGGCTTGATATAAAGGGGCTTCCTATCCCTCTCTTACCAGATATCATGTGTATCCCCTCTATGACATGCCTGCCCTCTACCAGCCCTGTGACAGACATTGCAGAGGTCATGCCAAATCATGGCCTCGGGCCACCCAATGGCTTGTTTCAGACTTGTGGTTTGGGGAAGTTAATCTGCAGTTTTGCAAGGCAGCAGTGTTTTCAGTGCCAGACTGCAGAGCCTATAAATACTGTTCTATGTGCTCTGGTGATATCCGCTCTTTCTCTCTCTCTCTCTCTCTCTCTCTCTGCTTTTGTGCTCAGAGTTTGAATCCATTTCACAGACACTGCTCCGGCTAATTAAATAAGAATAAATTACAATATTTTTAATGCAAAGCTGAGCTGAAGACTGACAAACATATAGCTCTAATTTCATTATCTGTGGAAGGATATCTGCATTGCTATACAGTACACAGTTCATGACTGACCCTCAGCTCTCCACAGGTTCAAAGCTTTCACAGATTAATTGTGCAAACCAGAAGGGTTTGCTACTTCTGAATTTAATCTCATGAATGTAGCACTCACCCGCTGAAATATACATAGATACCTATTCCACTCTGTACCCCTCTCTGCAGGAAAGACATCCTGTAGGAGAAATTGTCATGGGTGGAGATCATAATCACACTAGTCCTAACCTCTCCCAGTAGGAGCCACTGTCATCACTGGTGAAGGACCCCTTATTGAGGGGGGAACCCATAGTTATACCACTGCAAGTCTCTCCCAGAAGAAGCTTTAGTCCACAGTGATGTAGGAGTGCTAGCAATGGAGGGTCCCAAAACTAGTCTTTTTCTAACTTCTTCAGGAAGTAGCCATTGTCATTGGGTGAGGTAGCTCACAACTGCTCCACTATCAGCTTCTCCCAGTTGTCATCACTGTTGGGAAGGATTTAGGAGAGCAGAGGACAGACCTAGGTGAACTCTGCTATTGAACTCCACTTGCCACTTATGCTATGATAAAATTCTCAGCATGCTGTACAGGACAGAGCAAAGTAATACTTCATCACAAGGATTCAAATGATTTTCTTTCACAGTTGCTTGGCAGTGAAGGTGCCATTGAGAGAAACCCCAGTGGGTTTGGTGTCTTGCAGTCTTACTCTTTCTTTTTCTTGTTTTCTATCTTTGCCCTCTATGTCAGGAAAAATTTGAGGAATGTGTAACTAGCACAAAAAATTATAAAAAAAGGAATAGGCTACAGACACTGAAAGACTGAATTGTAAACAAAATTTTAAAGCTGATGTGCATAACCAAGGTGAACTGCTGATACTGTTATACATTTGAGCTGGTCTAGAGCTATAGTTAACATAACAGCAGAGTTTAATTCCAGAACTGTACCTACCATTTCAAATACATCACAGATCTTTTTGTTTGGCCATTAATTCAACATGACGCAGTTTTTTACTTGTAATTACCACAGCAGGAAAGTGCAATTCTAGAACTACAATTACAAGATGTGATTCCTGAAAGCTAGTTTATTTGTTAATATGGTCACTGAGACCACTCTTATCCTTGTAAGAATGGTCTCAGGCATTCTTGAGGTTTGTGAACCCAAATTGAAGGTGTGCAGCTCTGATACTCTAAGAATGTGAGTGAGGATGCTCTTACTGTATTAATACAGTATATTATTGATTTAACTAAATCAGTAATATATTAATTAAAAGAAACTCCCTGAAATGTCCACATTTCCTGGGCACCTGCATGTGAGGCATTCTTAAAAGAATTAGAATGTCACATGCAAAGAGCAAAGGTGTGATCTGATTGTTCAAGAGTGCTGACTCAATTTATAACCCTTACATGACACTATTCTAGAACTGTGATTGCCTTTACAGTGTGATCATGGGGCCCTAAACAGTCACAGTGGTGGGTGGTGGTATTCCCAGGGCATACAGGATTCCCTTTAACTACATACAGTGAATCTGCCATAAACAAAAGTATGCTGCAGTCTGCAGGTCTCAGCTTATCCCCTCCAATAATGGCATTGGAAGAACTCATGCAAACTTACAGACTGCATAGGCTCTGCAATCACTGACATACTGCAACTACAACAGCCACGGGGTCAACCCATGGTATGGCACAAGCCACATGGTGCCATGTTATGGACCATGTCCTGGAAACATGGCACTACCATCAAAGTCATCCTCAACCCCATACCTTTATGGCTACTTGATGGTTTTCCATAATAGAATTTATTCAGTCCCTTCGTGGTCATCTTTAGTGGTCCAGTGGGCTATAAGAAATGCTGTTTGCACAATTGCATCCTTGGCATTCAGTGGATTCCCCTCTTTAGCCCTTCCCAATGCAGCATTATTTCAGGTGGCTGAGTATGCTTCTTAACTCTTCCCCCTGCTTGAATTGACATTCAAGTTAAGAAGGCTGAGATCATGTCTGGAACTGATTTCAGGAGTCATTCTGGTCCAGAGGCTTCTGCTCCTTGTTACTGCATAAAGTCTAGGAAATAAAATTCCAGATCTAGAGGCCATCATTGCAGAGGCAGACCTGGATACTGTGACCATTACTGAGTCATAGTGCACTGGAAACCATGACTGAGACATGGCTATACCAGGGTATACTCAGTTCAGTAAAGACAGGGTGGGAAAAAAGGGAGGAGGGGTGGTACTATATGTAAAGGAGTGCATAAAGCATCAGCAATACAGGGAATCTGGGAGGAGTGGAAGTACTGGGGATCACCCTGGAGATGGACTATGGAGCCACTATTTCCACTGGCATGAGCTACAGACCCCCAACATGGGGGGGTTAGATAAGGTACTGGTCAAAATCACTAGCAAAAATGGCAAAAAAATAGAAAGGTGCTGTTGGTGGTGGGCTTCAATGTGCCGGATGTAGATTGGAATCTCCCAGCTGCAGTTTCAGCTAGAAGCAGGGACATCCTGAGCTCCCTGTAGTGGACATTCCTCAGGCTACTAGTCAGGGATCTTACTTGTGATGGGGCAATACTGAATCTGGTGCTCACTAACAGGAAGCCACCTGGGGCCAGTGATCACTGTACAGTGCGGTTCAGCATAAAGACAGCAGTGGAATTGAGCCACACAAGGTTGAGGGTCCTAGATTTCAAGAGGGCCGATTTTAAAAATATAGGTGAATATCTCAGGGATGACCTAGCGGGGGGGCACCTAAGTGGGTTGAAGGAATGGTGGGTGAAGCTAAAAGAGGGAATATTGAAGGCAACAAACCTTTACACAAAACAAGTGAGCAAAAGCAAGAGGAAAAAGAGATCACTATGGTTCTGGAAACAACTTTCTGAAAAGGTGAAAGCTAAAAAGGTAGCATTCAGAAGGCATTAGGAGATGCTGAGGGAGGGGGGAAGGGAGTTGTGTGAGGAGGAACAGAGGGAGGCAGAGAAAGCTGTAAGGAGTACAACTGCACAAAGCAAGAAGAGCATAGCCCAGAGGATAGCAAAAGGGGTTAGACATTTTTTAGGTATATAAATGAAAAGATGAAGACCTGGGGAGGGATTCTAAGGTTAAGAAGAGAAGGGAGACTGTGCAGTGGTGGACCAGGAAAAGACATATATCTTGAAAAAATACCTTTGTTCAGAGTTCACAGAGGAAGGAGAAGAGGAAGGGCCACACAAAAGCAACAGGAGCATTAGAGGGAGGGAGGTCGATACTATTCCTTTTCCAGAGGAGACAGTCTCGATGAGACTTACAAAACTAAAATTGGGCAATGCAATGGGGCCAGATGGGGTGTATCCAATGGTATTGAGAGAACTCAGGGAGGTACAAACTGCACTTCTAACAGACCTGTTTAACAGCTTACTGAAAGTAGGCACGGTTCCAGAAGACTGGAGGAGGGCAGATGGAGTCTCACTTTAAAGAAGTGGTAGCAGGGAGGAGGCTGGCTACTGTAGGCAACTGCAGCCTGACATTGGTGGTGGAAAGTTAATGGAGACACCGCTGAAAGAAAGGATTATGGAATATCTTGAATCCATCAGGTTACAAGACCTGAGGCACCATGAATTCACGTGGGGGTGGGTGGGAGCATGACAAACAAACCTGATAGATTTCTTATACAGCGTGATTAGGGAAATAGATTAGGGTGGAGCAGAGGACATGGCCTCCCTAGGGCTCTTTAAAACATTCAACACTGTCCCACATAGGAGACTCGGAAGTAAGCTGGGCAGCTTTGGGGTGATCCATAGGTGGTAAGCTGGGTAAGAAATTGGTAACAGGGTTCATGCTGGAAAAAGGAGGGTGACCAGTGAGGTGTCTCATTGATGAGTGCTGAGACCAGTTCTATGTAATGTCTTTATAAATGACATTGCAGATGAGCTGAAAGGGGATGTCTGCCTCCTTGCAGATTACACCAAAATCTACAATAGGGTGGACACTCCAAGTGTTGGAAAGACTCTGCAGTAACCTGGGAAAACTCGAAGTGTGATGAAGGGTATGGCAGCAGGGTTTCAATGCACAAAAGTGCAAAATCATGTATGTAGGGCACAGAAACTCAGAAGTGGAGTACAAAATGGGATAAAAGGTAGTGAAGACAAGCAAACAGAAAAGAGATCGGGGGTAATCATATCTGATGACCTAAAGGAGGCCAGGCTGTGCAACTAGGCAGTAGGGAGGGCCAGTATAATGTCAGGGTGTATAGGGATGGGTATCACCAGCAGAAGGAGGGAAGTGGTGTTGCATCAATATAGATTTCTGATAAGAATCCACCCAGAATACTGTATCCACTTCTGGAAGTCACATCTCTGGAAGGACATAGACAGAGTGGGATCTGTTCAGAGGAGAGCAACTAACATGGTACGTGGTCTGCATAAGATGTTGTTAGCTCTTGATGTAACTAAGACTGCCGGGGTAGACCAAATTGACTCTTATTGACCCTTATTTCTTCAAGCTTGGTCACCATGTGATGACTACCCCATCACACATCTTTTTAATAAAGCCCTTGCTGAAGGAATCCTCCTCCATGAGTGGAAAGTAGCCCACGTCTTCACATTTTTTAAATCAGGTGACCCAAGTGACCTGAACAATTACAGGCCCATATCCCTCCTGCCAAGCCTCTCCAAATTACTTAAAAAAATAGTTAACTCCCAAATCAGAGACTACCTCGAAACATACAATATGTTGAATCCCCTGCAATAAGGCTTCAGACCCAAACACAGCCCTATTACCGCACTAGATAAGGTAACCAATGATTGGCAAATAGCGCTCAATGCTAAGAACCACATCTGTGATCTATTTTGAGACTTAAGTAAGGCATTCGATACGGTAGACGACAAACTCCTCTTGTATATGCTGTGGAACATTGGCCTAAACGTCACCTCCCTCAAATGGTTTACTTCTTATTTAGTAGGTAGACAGCAAAAGGTTAAAGCTCAATGTGAACTCTCCCTGCTCAAGACTCTTATGAGAGGAGTTCTCCAGGGATCTGTTTTTGGGCCCTTGCTATTTGTGATCTACGTTAACAACAATGACCTTAATAACTCCTTAGCAAATATACATCTCTCTGCAGACAATACTGTACTTCATATTGCTAAACCTTCCCTGGAACTGGCCTGCACAGACCTACAACAAGAATTCCACCTGCTGCAACATAACCTACTACACCTCAAACTGCTGCTAAATGCTAAAAAAATTCAAGCCATGTTTCTTTCCCCCTAGGCCAATTCTGCAGCCACTCACTCTCTAGGAACCAGGCCCCAAATCACAACCCTCCTTGGTGAACCTCTACAGCCAGTAGATAAATTCAAATACCTAGGTTTCTGGATCGATAATAGGCTCTCCTTCACTTCACATGTTGAAGAACTAGCCCAAAAAGTTAGACAAAGATTAGGTATTTTCTATCGTATCAAGCATCTTCTCACCCATGAGGCTAAAACAAGAATAGTGCAAGCAACTTTTCTTTCATTCCTGGATTACTCCGATCTTCTCTACAGTCATTACCTTGTCGCTTCACTTTCCAAACTGGACACCTTGTACCACACAGAGCCCTTAGATTCATCACTAACGAGCCATACAATACACATCATTGCTTCCTCTATGCTCAACTTGGCTGGCAATCACTAAAAATGAGGAGAATGAAAAATGCGGTAATTTGGACCTACAGAATCATAATGGGTAAGCTCCCCCAGTATATTTCCAAACTTCTAGCTTGCTACAAGGGTTCCTATTCCTTTAGAAGATATGCTTGCTTCACATTCGACATCCCCAGTGTCAGACCTCGGCATAATATCTCTTTCTTAAGTTATTCCCTCCCTTCCTTTTGGAACAGTATCCAAAAATCCCTTAAACTATCGCAAATTGTTAATATGGCTACCTTCAAAACATTACTTTGTCACCTATTGGAAGAAACTTGCAACTCTTTCTGCAAGCCCTAGAACTCCAGCCTGACCCCTCAAAGCCACTCTTTGCTACTTTGTGCCAATGGTTCAGCGTAACTGTCCTCCTCTCCTATTAGGTAGGACTTAAGATCTTCATGAGCATCACCTCATCTTACCCTCTCCTTGCTTCCTTTCTCTTACCCCACCCCTTCCTTCCTTGCTTCCCCTCTCCCAAGCACCACTTATATGCTTGGAGTCTTCATCATCCTTTTCCATCTACATAACTGCTGCTCTTCTATTTTCCTAACTTCCTCCTTGTTTATCTCCCTTCCTGGATTGTATATATTGTACATATTGTATATTTATCTATTCTATTACCTATGTATCTACTCAATGTATTTTAAAATTCCTTATTTGTACCTTATGAGTGTCAATTTTTGTGCTTTGTCTACCCAGGATCACTTTGTGAATGAGCCTCTCAATGGTGTTTCTCCTGGTAAAATAAAGATTAATTGATTGATTGATTGATAAGAAGCCCTATGAGAAGAGGCTAAAGGACCTTGGGGAGAGATATGTTAGAGATCTTTAAATTCCTCACAAGAGTAACTAAGTTACAGGAGAGGAGTATTTTTTGACAAAAATATGCTGAAGGACATGAAGACATGTAATGAAGCTAAAGGAGGATAAATCCAGGAGAGAGGTGAGAAAGTACTTCTTCACAGAAAGAGTGGTGGATGGCTGGAACATTATTCCAGTGGAAGTGATGGGGCCAAAAACAGTGGTGGAGTTCAAGAATGCATGGGATAGGCATATGGGAATCTTAGTGGAAAGTAAGGGGAGAGGGGAAGAGAGAGAGAGAGAACAAGATCAAGTAGGTTCTGCAGTGACACTATAAGAAAGGAAAAATTAACAAACTGTATGGGCCAAGTGGTCCTTATCATCCATCAAATTTTATGTTTCTATAGAGGGTGAGAACACCAGGGAGCACTGGGGAGTCATTGTGCATAGTACAGCACCTCTCTGCATACTGGCCCACTCATTACTGAGAACTCCTCCATTCCGTTCCACGTGCTAGCTGTGTGTTAGCACAGGGACATGCTTGCAACCCTTTGTGTGTAGCACAATGGGGTGTAAGTAAGAAATGCTCCACAATGTGATCCTTCCAACTGTTTTGTGATACAAATTGAGACTGTATGAGGCTTCTGAATTTTAGCCACCACTGCATCATGAAATTGTTCCACAGCAGCAGTTGTCATTACAAATGAATATGATTCTTACCATGCCCATTGGCATGGAGGGCTAAGCGGATGGGTGTCTCACCTCCTGCCATGCCAGTGACCAGGATTTGGAAATGGATGTAGATCGCTCAGGGGCTAGCTGGGATGGTAGGATTGAGCTTCTCCACGGCAGTTCCCTACCTCAAGGAGGGGGGTTACTGGGTCTCACTGATTGTCTGCCACCTAGAGTTATCTGGGTAGCAGCACAGCAGGGTCATGCAGGGGGGGGGAGGAGGGGCTGCACAGAGGATGCCAGCGGCATCTCTATGGAGGCAGAGCTCACACATCACATCCATGGAACATGCAGTGAGTCCCTTGGGGCAAAATGTGGAAATAAAACCCAAAATATAGGCCCCACACCAGTAATCGGGTACCTCCAGAGAGACTTTCAGGCCCAGAGTGAGCAGGACTGAGGTAAGCCCCAGAGAAGTTGGGGCTGGGGGGGGTGGAGTAACATGGGTAGCTAAAGCAGATGAAACAAGATAAAAAAATGAATTTTTGATACCCAGCTTCCATCACAACAAAATAATCCTAGATTTGCTGTTTAAATGATAAAATGTGATTTTTGAGATCTGAATCCCCATTACATGAAAGAATTCTAGATAGTTTTAAGTACCGCAGTATCAAAGTACAGTTCTAAAACTGAGGTTGTTAGAGCAGCAAGATTTAGTTCATGAAATATAGCTCCTAACACATCTTGAAGCAATTTTTGAATTGCAGTTGCCATTACAGTATATGATTCTTGAAACCTAGATCCCCTTACAATATGAACAGCATCAAAGTGTAGTTCTAAAAGTGCAGATGCCATGACACAATTTAATTCCTGAAGTCCAGCTCCAATCAATTAATGAAGAGATTCTAGAATTGATTTAATTACAACCTTAAACCACTGTAGAACTGCTGTTGTCATCACAATGAGATATTTGATCAAAGATCACTAATTGGCCACTGTGGGGATAAAGTAGTCCTATCATAATGACAGTTTCCAGTATCTTGCATAATAATCATAGTTGTCATTGATATAAAGTAATTTTATAATTACAGGGCTTGCCCAAGTGGTAGGGGACTCAATGATTAGAGAGATGTAGGGGCAAAGGGGTGGAGAAGATGATGTGAAGTGAGATAAAGGGGATGGTTGTGGTCAGATGCTTTCCAGGGGTATCAGCCATCTGGGACATGGACAGGATAGGGAGGATGGTGTGGAGGGGGGAGCTTGGAGTGCTGGTAAACTGGAGTACCAACAATCTGGCAAACCAGTCAGTTGAGATGTTGAAGTGCAACTTTAAAAAGGCTGGGGGACAGATTGAAGGCACACTCAGCTTCCTTGGTCTTTTCTGATGTCCTTTCTTTGTGGAGGATGAGTGAGGAGAATAGAAGAGTGAAGAAATAGAAGACTGAGGAGCTTAACATGTGGCTGAGGGGACTAGTGTCTGGAGGAGGGAAACCATTTTTTGGGAGACTAGAGGGCTTCTGGGACAGGAGGCTCTTCAAGGGTGATGGCCTTCACCTGACGAGAGAGGGGGCTATAATGTAGGGACAGAAGTTTGATGTTTATGTTGATGAACATTTAAACTACTGTAACTAGGGGGAGACTGAGACAGGGGGAACTACAGACAAAAAAGAACAAAAGGGAAAGCTAGCTAGGACTCGCTCAGAAAGGGGGGGCTAGAAGCACTGGAGCTGTAGGCATCTGGATAAGGGTCTATAATAAAGGATGAAAAGGAATCAGAGGACAGAGGGTCACTGAATAAACAAGGGCATGAAATTAAGAGGTGGAGGGAAGTACAAAGGGAAGGGGTCTAGTCACATGCTGGAAGGCAGTCTGCCTAAATACTAGGAGCATGGGAAACAGAATCCCAGGAAATGGTGGTAGATGTGATCATAGCCATCACAGAAACATGGAACACTGAGAAAAATGACTAGGACTTTGCAATATCAGGATACATTATGTATAGACAGTTATCAAAAAATGCAGTCAAATCTCAGGGTGTATTCATAGATACATAAGTAGCAGAAGAAGGGAGATGATGTTGCCTCTGTATCGTTTGTTGGTTAGACATCCACCATGAGTATGGGGTGCAGTTTTGGAGCCCGTATACAAAAAAAGGAACATCAACAGACAGAAGGGAATACAGAGACACTACACACAAATAAAATCACAGGACTAAAAGATATGACATACTGTATGAGGATAGGCTGGGGTGCTAAATATGTTCTCCTTGGAGTGTAAAAAATAGCATGGTGACATGATTCTGGCATACAGGGCAGCATAAGGTCCTTCACTTTTAGAAACCTTAAATCTTAAGGAAAACTATACAACAGAGTGTAGAGAAGACATCTACTGAAGTTTTCTGGAGAAAACTTCAAGACAAATAAAAGAAAGGGTTGGCTTATACAAAGAATAATTTCTAGATGGAATGGCCTGGTGGAAAATATTTTGTACAGCAGAACAATTAGCACCCTTAAAAAGAAACTTGATACATAGATGAACACATCTCCCAATCCTTGCTGGGGCCCCACAAGGTTCCATCTTTTTCCCAGTCTCCTTCTCTATCTTCATAAAGGACCTTCCCTCTGTATACATTCAACTCTCACATCCACATGTACACAGATGACATGGTCATCTACACCTCTGGCCCATAAACCTCAGATGTGGAGGCCCCTCTCCAGCAAGACTTTAATAACATGCTAAGCTGATTCCAAGCAAACCAACTTAGGGTTAATACTAAAAAAAAAGTCAGTCTCAATGACCTTTGGCATCAGACAAAAAATGGCAAGGCTTTCGACACCTCCAGTTATTCACCACCTTGGAAGACACCCCCTCTTGACGAGGTCCCCGCCTTCAAATACTTTGGGGTTTGGCTAAATAACAATCTTAACTTCTTGATCCATTTAGATGCCATCCACTCCAAACTTTGCCCTAAACTAGGAGCATTTCATAAAAACAAAGACTGCCTCTCCCTCCCTGTTTACCTCGATTTGGTAATAAAAACGATCCTCCCTGTGCTCTACTATGTCGATATAGTCTATGGCCATACTCTGTAATCCTGAAATCTGTCTCCTGCCCCCTGTCATAGACAGGCAGCACTGCAGTCAAAGCCAATGAACATGCTACCTAAGACCTCTCCCTAGCTCTATAAACTCTCTCTGCACTATCTCAGCCCTGTCCCTAGCCAGGTCATTAGTACCCAGGTGGACAATGACATCCAACTCTCCCTCCCATCCTGCTGCCATAGCAATCTTTAGGATCTGTTTCCCATCCCTCTAGGCCATGCTGCTGTGCAAGCATCCAACTTCCCTCTTTCCTTCCTTCCCTATTCCCAAATCTATCCCCTTCACAACTGAGTCCCCCACCAGAAGTTGCTTCCTCCTCCTCCGGGGTCTTCTTCCACCTTCCCTGGGGTCTCTTCTCTGGAGGAAACCCATATCCTCCCTGGCCACGACCATAGGTGCCTCTTCATAGCAGTCCCACCTTGGCAGAGCAGCATTGGAATTGCATAGCGGTACCGATTGAGGAATGCGCCTTTAACCCACAACCTTCCTGAGCACATCACAGTCCATCTGTTCCTCTGGCCTTGCATCCTCTGCGGCAACAGTGGCAGACTTGGTGACCCCTGGATAGGGGAACAGGTCACCAAAATCCCAGCCAACTTGCCTTGGAATCTAGTGACCTCCTCCCTCAACCTAGAGAAGTGTGAGCAGGTGGGGAAGCATCACAGTCTCCAGAAGGTGTCTTTGAAAACTGCTGCCCCACAGCCATTGCACTGTATCATTCATAGCATTCCCAGCTTCTATTCTGTCTGTGTTACCTGGAAATATTTTTGTACCCTTACCCCGATAGGGTGTTTCCAGTTTTCCCTTTTGTTTTTTTTGTTTCTATTTGTGTTCCCCATGTCTTGTTTAAATCTCTTTATACTGCTATCCTAGATAGGGTGTTGTTCCTATTCCCGGATTTGGCCTACCTTTTACATTCCACCCTTCCCAACAGTGACTGTTACATAGTAGTGTATAGGTGCCTTACCTTAGTCGACTGGCAGAGTCCCCCACTTCCCAGCTTCCTACTGCAGATGCCTACTGATGCCTAAGATGCCAGTTACCTGTTTCACTCCTTCACTGTTCCACTCACCCACTGGGACACAAACGTGCAAGGCACATTAGAGAAAAAGTGCTTTTATAGTGCTGTTGTAAGATGGCACTAAGCCTCTGTCAGACCCCCCCTCTGCTTACACACCTGAGTCACAGGGCTCCCTGAATATACTCACCCCAAGATTAATCTTCTAAGATAGTTTCCCCCACCCCACCTATTACAATTTAAAACTCAAGTTTCAAAGTGCCCAAAACACTGTTTAAAAAGAGCATCAGTGCTTTTGCTAGAGAAACAATGAGGAGAGAGAGAGAGAGAGAGAGAGAGAGAGAGAGAGACTGAAGGCCAGATATTCAAAACTTTGCGCCTCAGGCAAAAACCGTTTGCACAGGTTTAGCGCGGGATTAGTGTGGGTCTGCTATATTCAAAAGGCCAAATAGCGCGGGCAAACTGCATTAGCACCGGGCAAAATCATAATGTATGCAAGGGGCAAACTGATGAATACAGGCACAATGCTATATTCAGCGGCTAAGCGCGCACAAAGTGTTTCTGCGTGACTTAGCGTGACACTTAGCACGGTGCACATTATCAGCCAGGAAAAGCTTGTCTTAACCTCGGCAATCAGCTTTGTATTACAATATGGCTTTGCGGTAGTGAAAGCGGAATTGCGCGGTTTTGTGCGAATTCTAACAAATAAATATGACACATAGACAAAGCCAAACATAGAGAAAGCATGCTGCTAACTGATGGCATCACAATGATGCCATCATCTGCCACCAGTCCCAGCCAAGCCAGGCAGTAAGTGGTGACCCTACTGCCAGTGGACAGCATGGCAGTGTGGCCATACAGCACCCACCTGCAGACCACACTTCTGTGGACACCAACAGATGCCAGCACACACATGCAGCACTGTGGGCATGGAGGATGTTGAGGGGAGAGTGTATGGGTAGCCAGGCTGTGCCACAGACTAGGTGTGGCCACAAGGCTGGGACACATCATGCAGTGCACATGGGCCAGTATTGGGAATACCCCAACACCAGTGTGCCTTTTGGATAATATATGCCCCCCGGCCACATTCCGGACAGCTGTACAACTGCCACAGCACACAAAGCCGGACGTGTATATGTCACTGTGAGCATCCCATGCCAGAGGTGCAGCATCTGTGGGTCACACAACAGCATAACAGTAATGTCCACTGTCAGTAAACATCTGCAGGTTGGGCCTCTCACTGTGTATAGTGCAGTCATCATCACTGCCCTACACACCATAGGCATTGCTGTGTCCACACACTACTGGCCCCCTTGCTACTGTAGTGTCTGCTGTGCACTGTAGCATGACCTATAGTGTGACAGTTGCATGCAGCACCACCACCATCTGTGCCTATGCTGTGTTGTCCCAGTACAGCTGTAGGCAGCAGTGCATGTGGAAGTAGTATTCAAAATGGTGTAATATTCACCAAGCTGTCTGTGCAGCGCTAACATGTTTTCGCGGGTTTAACGCAGGGCTAAATAGTTAGCCCGGCGCAAGCTGCATACAAATCAGGGCATAATGAGATGTTAATATGGATGTTTGCCCACAGACTACCTAAGTAGGCTCATTTGCATATCACTTTTAAATATGGCAAAGTTTAGCGCCAGGCAAACGTGCTTGCACCGGGCCTAACGTTTTGGCCCTCGCTAAACCCGCGCAAACGTGTTAGCGCTGTGCAAACAGTTCGGGGAATATTTTGCAGTTTTGCACACTGTACTTTCATATACGTTGTTGCCTGCAGCTGTACTGGGTCCACGCATTTGCTGGCACACACATTGGCCACATAGTTCACCTCTACCTACCTTCACATCACTGTGCACTGTGTTGCTGTTGTGGTTTACACTTCCTGGTTGCCATATTCAGAGCTGTCTTATTCCAGGACCAAGTTTGCCTTGCACTCCCAGCCCAGTTTGCCCGGCCTCATTCCCATGCTATATTCAGAAGCTGTTTGCCCCGGGCTATTCCTTTTGAATATGGCTTGTTTTGTGCTTCGGGCTAAGTTTGCCCCCTGGGCAGTGCTAATTTAGCCCCGGGGCAAAGTTTTGAATATCTGGCCCTGAGAGACTAAAACTTGGAATTAAGAGAAGAAACACTCAGAAGAAGGACTTTGTTTTCTCTGTTAGCACTGCCTTTGTAAATAGTTATATTGAATAATTTTACTTTTTTTTTTTGCATTTATTGAGAAGAATAAAATGCTATTTATGAATTTTGAAACTGCTCCTAGTTTTCCTATGCTTCCTGACCTATGCCTCGACGACACTGCCCTACTTCCTGAATCCTCTCCTGAGTGAGATAGGCCCTTGCTTGCACAGTGTGCCCAGATAGGTCCATGTTTGCACTTTTTGCTCCTAAAATGTTCAGGTTTTGTGTAGGTTCCAGATCTGATTTCTCTGAATTCAGAATGAAATCTGAAGAAAGGGAGGTTACGTCAGCCCGGTGGTGCTGAGGGTTGAGGTGCTGGTCGCCACACCTCGCGCCACGCTGGCGACCCGTGTTCGGGAACGGGCATGGGTTGCCGTGGGTTGGTGGGGAGGAGACGGATTGAGTGTCCAAGGAACTGCTCTCCATCTCCGGGAAGGGGGGGATTTGGGTGGCGGGGGCTTGCCTGACCCCTAAGCGGAGGCTGGGGGTCGACAGCACATTGCTGCAAGCTTGGGGGCGGGTCATGACAGATGCTTGATTGGGGCATGCGGAGGCGTGCTTGCGCAATCACTGTGTCATTGCGCCATATTGCCAGAGGAGAAAACAGCGGCGAGCCCGGCAGCCGCAGTTGTTGTTCCCCATAGCGCCATTCCTGGAAGGCACCTCCCTGGCATGGATCCGTTGGGGTGGGTTGAGTCCTCCCCACCACCCTGCCACGAAGGGTAAGTCATGGGGTGCATAAGGGAGGGGGTCTGATGTCCGGGGATGGCGCTGGGGGGAACAAGGAGGAAGGGGGTCATAGCCGGAACTCTGGAGGAGAGAAAATAAGACCCCAAAAAAAAGAAAAAAAAAAGAAAGGGGGGTTACTAGTGGGGTACCGCAGGGTTTAGTATTGGGTCCAGTCCTTTTTAATGTCTTCATCAGTGACATTGCAGAGGGACTGGAAGGAAAAGTATGCCTTTTTGCAGATGACACAAAGATCTGCAACAGGGTTGATACACAAGGAGGCGTGGAAAGGATGAAAAGGGACTTGGCAAGGTTGGAGGAATGGTCAGAAGTATGGCAGCTAGGATTCAATGCAAAGAAGTGCAAAATAGTGCACCTGAAAAACAAGAACCCAGGGAAGAGAATACACAATAGGTGGGAGATAGTAACAACAACAAAAAGGAAAAGGACCGGGGTAATCATATCAGATGACCTTAAGGTTAGCAAGCAATGTGAGAAGGTGGTAGGGAGGGCTGGGGTATACTGGGATGTATGGGAGAGGCATCAGCAGCAGAAAACAAGAAGTTGTTATCCCTCTGTACAGACAGTTGGTAAGACCCCATCTGGAGTACTGTGTCTAGTTCTGGAGACCCCATCTCCGCAAGGACTTAGACAGGATAGAGGTAGTCCAGAGGAGGGCAACTAAAATGGTGCAGGGTCTGCAAGAGAAGCCATATGAGGAGAGACTAAAGGAGCTTAATATGTATACCCTTGAGGAAAGATGGGAGAGGGGGGACATGATAGAAACTTTTAAGTACCTCAGTGGAATCAACAAAGTCCAAGAGGGTAGCATCTTTCAGAAAAAGAGACTTGCAAGAACAAGGGGACACAATTTAAAGATAGAAGGAAGGCGGTTCAGGGGCAATGTGAGGAAGTATTATTTCACAGAGAGGGTAGTGGATGCATGGAACAGCCTTCCTGAGGAGGTTGTGGGGTCTAGAACTGTGGGAGAATTCAAGAATGCATGGGACAGACATAAGACAATTCTTGTGGGGGGGGGGTAGGAAGAAATAGGCTGTTGGTTAACTAGGATCTGCGGCCTATCCTGTAGGTAGGGAAATGGGCCAAGTGGTCCTTATCTGCCGTCAAAGTCAAAGTCTATGTAAACCCAACTTTGTCATCAGGGACATAGATTTTCATATTGATAATGGGGCTGGTTCATGGTTGTGCCACGCCTGGTTAAACAATTGCAAAAAAAAAAATATATAAATATATATATATATATATATATATATATATATACACACTAACCGGTCATCTAAGTATGCATAGACTGTCACCCATTTCTTCAAAGTGCTGCTGCTAACACAACTAGGCACTTTGAGAACACGTTTCTAGTAGAAGTCAGTCCAAAGGGGATTTCTTTGTACAGTTAATGATTTAGACTTACTCTGAAGTGCATGTATTTTCCATGAATTATTTTGTATGGGATGTGGGAGTAAGCATCCTTCAAATCCAGGGAGCATAGCCAGTCACCTTGTTGTAGAGATGGAATTTTTGTTTGCAACTGACCATTTTAAATTTCTCATTCTTTATGAGTTTGTTCAGATAACTGAGGTCAAAGATTGGCTGCCACTCCTTTGATGTTTCCCTCCCTCTTTCCATCCACTCTGCCACTTCCCTGCAATCTCTCTCTCTCTCTCCTCACTTATACTCCAGTTCTCTTTTCACGCCTGAAACTGCATCTGACTCCCCCTCTGTACCTCTCTTCCCTTACTTCTACTCCCTCCACCTCTCCCATGCCTTGTCTCCTTCTCTCTCTAACTCTACCTCCTCATCCTAGCTCCGGTTGTTAATTCTCCATTTCCCCACTCTTCAAATGGACACTTCTTAAATATCTACCGGTTAGCTGCGCTACCACCTCCCTGCATTATCAGCACTTTGCACTTTAATTTGCATCCTCTTGTCCTCCGGATGCAGCCTGCTTTATTCATGCTAATGTGCATATTTTGCTTAAATGCCTTTCAATGCTGCTTGTTATGTGGTGCTTAGTTATGTTTTTACTTGCTATGTAAATACTGTTCTAATTGTTATTTATGACCTCCTCTAACCCCTCCCCCAGGACACATCTGAAAATGAGCTGCTACCAGCTCAGTATGTCTTTTCCTGTTGAAACTTTTGAAATAAAAAAATAAACAAACAAATAAATAAAAAGGGCCGGATATTCAAAAGGGTTGCGCAATGCGCAATAGGGTTGCGCATGCGCAAGTCCAAAAATGTGCCATTCTGCCATATTCAGTGGGAAGCAGTTGCACTACCGAACACATGCTGAGCAACAGCACAATGCAAATGAAGGCATGCACAACCGAAGGGGTGGATCCATGCATAAACAGCGCAATGCGATTTTGAAAGGCTTGTGTAATGCGCAACAGCGGATCAGCCAGAAGGTGCACCGCCACGGAAATGAGCCAAAATAAAAAGGCTCAAGGAAGAGGCGCAAGAACGCTACAGGGAAGCCACATGAGGCAGGGAGACAGACAAGGCGACAGTGGCAAACAGTGCTGGCCAGGGAGTGCACAGGAGAGAAGAGGGACAAGGGAGGGTGTGTGGGGCCACAGACTGCAGAGGCCAGTAGGTGTACCCAGTGCAGTGGAGGTAGCAGTCAGGACAGCGGGGGTAACAGAGCAACAACAGCCAAGGGGGGAACACAAGCCAGGGACATGGACAGTGCCAGCTTCCTTATGGAAGCTGTAATGAGAAGGGTGAGAAGGCATGCTGCAGGGGAACGTGGCCGTGGAAGGGCCTGTCAGCGGTACGCCCCCAACAGGCAGTACCGTGCCCGCGTCAGCTTTGAGCTGTGCACGGATGTAGAGATTGTGGGCCGGTACCACCTGAACAGGGCAATACTGAGGCGGATCTGTGAGCTGTGTAGTGATGTGATGCAGGCTCCCTCACGATGGAGTCACGCTCTGTCAGTGGAGACAAACGTAACAGCCTGCATGTGCCTGCTCACCACGGGTACCTTCCAGAGGCTGACAGGGAACACCACAGGCATAACACAGTCGGCCACGTCACGCATTCTCACCCAATTCCTCAGCGCACTGCTGCCACATGCTGCGGAGTACATCTATTTCCCCAGCACCGCGGCAGAGCGTACAGCAAACAAGCAGGAGTTCCACAGGGTATCACGTATGCCTGGCATGCTAGGGGCGATAGACTGCACCCATGTGGCTATTCGCACGCCATCTGGCCCCAATGGGGCAGCATACCGAAACTGGAAGGGTTTCTCGAGTGTCAACTGCCAGGTGGTGTGTGATGCCAGTGGTTGCATCATCAATGTCTGTGCCACACACCCTGGCGGAGCACATGATGCCTTCATATGGTACCAATCTGCACTGTGCCATCGATTCAAGAGTAGGGACATCCCCACAGGACATCTAGTGGGTGAGTATGCATATAGGAATTGCAAGGTTGGGGCAAGGGTGGGAGAGCCACAGGTGTCATGATAGTGGCACACAGGGATATGGGCAATATGGACCTGTACATGATACTAATCTCCACACAGGTGACAGCGGATACCCACTCCATCCCTGGCTGCTCACACCCTACCGGCACCCTATGATCCCATCGCAGCAACGCCATAATGAGGCACATGCCACCACATGCAACATCATCGAGCGGGTGTTTGGGATGCTTAAGGCATGCTTCCGATGCCTAGACACCTCCGGCGGTGCCCTACAGTACAGCCCCTCAAAGGCCTGTGGGATATTCCTGGCCTGTTGTATCCTGCACAACATGGCCAAAGACTGTGGGATAGCCGTACAGGTCGAGGAGAGGACAGCGATAAGACGCGGTGGCGCTGATGATGATGGGGATGAGCAGCCCCTTGAACAGCGGGACCCCCGACTGATCCGGCAGGCCCAGCTGCACCGGGACACCATCACGGAGGAGCATTTTGCATGACACAGGTAAGTCAAAGGGCCATGTGCAACCAACACTGTCTAGGCGCAACCCACAGGCACACAGGGTAACACATCAGGGGTGCATGATGGCAAAGGGAGTGGTAGGGTCCAGGCGCACAAACACACCATCAGGGAGGGGTGAATAGTCATATGGACATACACACACACACACCAGGCACAAAGTGTACATGGGCAGGTGCACAGCAGAGCAGGAACAAACATGGCAAACACATGGATCAACGGACCACCCCCACCACCTGTACTGTCAAAGTACATGTGTCAGATGCTGGGCACCCTTGCACCTTGGTGTACAGTACAATGCAGGCATCATCATGCACACGCACCTGTGGACAGCAGTCGGGTAGGTGTGCAGGTGGTCCATGTGTCGGCGTGTTGGGCAGGGCACCCACCAGTGCACTGCCCACCACGACACACATTGCACACAGGGCAGCATCAGACAGAGCCCGCACTGAGAGACAGGTCACTCAGGTGGCACTGTGCCACGGCCACCTCGGATGTGTGGGCAGCCCTGCCATGTCCCAGCAGCACTGGCAGGCTGATCATGGGCCACATGGGGTGGCACCGATGGACCACCAGGGGTCCCACTGCGGGATTGCGACCTTGTCCGCACAGGGGTGTGCAGCATGCCGAACATACCTGCACCAGGTGTGCTCGGGATGCCCACAGCAGAACCCGGTGTCGACAGTCTGGGTGTTGCACGACACCGGGAACGGGGAGTGGAGAGCGTACTGTGTGGGGTGTGCGGTACAGGGGCACCTGACTGTGTGCCCAATGCGGCCACGACAGAGACCACTGCCTGGGTCAGCCTGTCAATGGCGGCGGTCACATCCGTCCGCAGTCTGACCATCTCTGCAAGGATCAATGCATTGTCCCTGCTGTTCCACTCCACAGCCACACACAGTGCCTCCACGCATGTTGCAACCCGCATCTGCTGCTCTACTGATGCCCGCAGCAGGTGGGTGTGCTCGTCCAATGGGTCCTGTGCCACATCGGCATTCTGTCCCCCAGGGTATGGAAGGGCCTGATGCTCAACACCCCTTGAGGGTGGGTGCTGTTCACCAGGACCAGGTGTGGGCAAGTCAACAGGTGGTGTGCATGTGCCACCACTGGACCCTGTACCCCCAGATCTGGTGGGTGACTGCTGCTGCTGCCCCTCCAACTGCTGTGCCCCAGGGACCACTCGTTCCACTGCTGTGGCCGCAACAGTGCCAGAGACCTGCACAGTCACTGGTGCTGCCCCACCAGTGCTGACAGGCACAGCCTGGGACTGTGCTGACGTGCTGGCACACACATTGGAACCAGCTAGGTCCAAGGGCACGTGCTGGCCTGCTGTGTGTCTGTTATGAGACACACACTTGTCACTGCCCATTGCAGTCCTTGCATCATCAATGGTGCAGGTTCGTGCAACAGCCACAGTCACAGCGTGCTGGCATGCTTGCATGCCAGACTGCTGAGACACAGGCTGTGCACCCCCCACACCTGACTCACCGACAACAGAGGTGGCAGCCAGGCGTGCATGCTGGTGCAGTGCATGCCGGCTGGCAGCAGAGGTGGGTGGACCCTCCACCAACACTGGCAGGTCTTCCACACTGCATGGTCCCACCACCACCGTCCCCTGCAGGCAGAACAGGATCTGTAACAGAAAGTGAGAACATGTTAGTGCATGTGATCAACCTCCCCTCCAACACCACCACCATGTCATACGTGCAGTGATGGGCTTCCACCGGTCTGGAATCCACCTCCTGGCACGCCTCATAGTACTATGCTGCATTGATGCAGCCAGACGGTCCTCACGGGTCAGCTCTGCCACCTCTGGCTGGCCACTGCCTGTGTGGCGTGTGCAGCCCTGAGGGCTGCACCTTCACTTTGACCCGTCTCGGTCTGTCCCCATCTTTTTTTTGCATTCCTGCATGGAGCGCTGGTGGCTTCCGTGCAGGTTTACCACACGGGCTACCCCCTCCCATGCAGCAGCACGGGCCTGAGGGGTGCCCCACCGTCCACTCAGTAGTGGCTCCTCTTCCAGGTAGGCCTGGAAGAGTGCCTCTGTCTCTGACTTGATGAAGTTGGGCCTCCTCTTTCACCCACCATCTTCATCCTCACCTGGTCTTTGCTCGGTCATGTCAGTCTGTATGGATGGAAGTGGACACCTGTCACTGTGCAGTCTACAGCGTTATCCCATGACCATTGCCCAGAACATCACACAGCTTGCAACTCACCTCTCACCTGCAGTACCCGAATCTGGCCAGCGCAGTCCACTGTCGCATATTTATAGCGCAATGCATGCAAATTAGGAGTGGAGCAACTGTAATGAGATGCAAATTGTGCCACTGCACCTTTGAATGGCTGATCAGATGATTTGCATGTGTCGGCTGAATATCGCGCTATTGCGATTTGTGCAATATGGTTGAGCCGGCTGAGCCAATGGCTTTTCTGTGACTAAGCGAGTATACCGCATTCGCATGCCCAGGTAGCTTCGCAGGTGTCTGCCGCGCTGATGATGTGCTGTGCGCGATCAGCAATTCCGGACACGGCCAGCATTGTGCCAATGGCGCTACAGCGCTGGTCACCAAATAGCGCTGTGGCACAACTGCGCAATAGTCCACTGTGGCACTGGCATGCAGGTGACTGATTGCGCAGGATGTGTAGACATCCGATGGCGCTGTGCGTGGCCTTGCGCCACTGACCCATGACCTTGTGCCCGACCTTTGCCCCCTGGCGCTGTACGTCTGGCATGTGTACGGCTCTCTCGTGCTGTTCAGTGACAGCGCTATGTGGACCGACGGCGCTGTACGAACAGCGCGATAGGGACTCATAGAGTTGTATTGTGCAACATTTCCTTGTGGGGTTGCCGCGCTGCGGAGCGCCATATTGCCACTGTATAACTGTGGAATGGCATGCAGGAGAGCTCAACAGTGGGGGACCTTGGAGCTGGCAAACCTGGTGGCTGTGGTGGAGCCACACCATGGGACACTGTTTGGGGGAGTGCCCCTGCAGATGGCACGCACCCATGTGTGGCAGCAGGTGGCAACTGCCCTAGAGCAGGCCACTGGGCAGAGGAGGACTCCTGAGCAGTGCAGACACCGCTATAGTGACCTGCAAAGGAGGGAGCATGCTCTGCTGGAGCATCTCAGGTCTCGTGCCAGGAGGGGCATTGTGCCTAGGCCAGGTGGTTGTGCTGTGTATGCACCGGTATTGTCCGCATGGGTGACACTGTGTAATGTGACCTGCGCATGGGGGTGGGTTGGGCTATGGTTTGCTGTGAAGGTGTTTGCAGGTGTGTGCTGTTTGGGTCTGGTTGTGTGGGCAGGCACACTCAATGGGGCAAGGGGCTGTCTGCTTTGGGATCTCACTGATGTGTTTCTCTTCATTTGTCTCCCACAGGCGTGGAGGAGCGGAGGCAGGCCCAGGCTGAGGCATGGGATGGTGGTGCCGGGGTGGCTGGCAGAAGTGGTGTGCCACAGCCGCAGCAGCAGCAGCAGCAGCAGCAGCAGCAGCCACAGCCACAGCAGCAGCAGCCGCAGCCGCAGCAGCACCAGCAGCAGCAGCTTGATGAGGGTGAGTGTCATTTCATCATAGATGCTATTGCATGCTGGGGGGGGCACGGCCACCGTCCATGGACTACACTACCATGCATGCAACATGTGACAGTCATCACTGTCCAGTGGCACTGCATGTGTGTGTGTGCGTCACTGGTGGTCCATGCATGCATTGGGCACATGGTTGTGGCACTAGCATCCCACCATGTAGCCACGTCACTGGGCAGCCTTGGTTGTGCTGTGATGGACATGGGCAGTGTGTGAGTGCAGTGGTACAATGGCTGTTTCTGCCTGGTTGGGCATGTCTTGTGCACGGTCACTGTGGGTGGGTGCAGTCCATCACAGGAGCGGGCACAGCTGTATGCCATGCATGATGGGTGGGATTCAGAGGATATGGACAGTCACAGCCATTTACTCTGATTACTTGTCCTAGGTATCCAGATCCTGCGTCGCATCGAGCGAGCACTGTGGAGGCTCACACAGGTGGCCATGGATTCACACGCCATCCTTCTGGACATGCAGCGGCATGGGATACGGTGCCGGAGGAGGCCCCGGGCACAGCACCAGGCGGAAGGAGGGCAGGCTGCCAGCCGGTAGCTGCCCATCACCACACCCCACCTTTCCTCTCCCGGTTGTTCACCTCGCCTTACTCACCCTTTACCTTATACCCATACCCCCACCCCTGCTTTGTATATATGTACATAGTTGCTTTGTTGTTCTTGTTATTCTTATTCATTACATTTATATTTTGATATGAATACTGTGGTGGTCTCTGATTTGCAGCTGGCTATAGGTGCTCAGTTGCAGTGGTGTACATGGCATATGGGTGGTATGGTCCATAGGTAGTGTGTGCGTGTGTGTGGGTGGTGTCTCTGTGTGGGCGTGGCTTCCACTCAGTATTGCCGCTGCCACCCACTGCTGGGTGCTCATGGTGGGTAAGGCTATAGTTCTGTGGTTCACGAGGTTGCAGTGTGCCGGGGGGGGCCTGGGGATTCCTGCAGTGCTGGTCACTGCACATGGATGGTGTCTTGGGGTCAAAGTGTTGGGTGTGCTGTGCACATGGGGGGGCTGCTGGACACTGGGGTGGTCCGTCCCCTTTGTGTGGCACTCTCAGCTTGCCAGTGGGTGTGCTGCAGTAACACAGCCGGGATGTGCTTTCTTTGCTTGTCCCCATGGTCCGGTGGCTGTTCCATCCCTCCCCCAGTTATGCTGTGCTTGGGGTGTGGGGGTACATTGTTGGTTCTGCAGTGTGTCCCTGTGCCCATCTGTGGCATGGTGGTGGGCCCTGCCACCTCCTGGTTGTGCAGTTCCATTGCTCTGCTGCTGGGGTCTCTTTGCTTGCGCTATGGTGCCCTCTGGACTGCTCAGCTGGGCTGCCTTTGTTGCGCTATGGCACATCATCTCTGCTCAGCTTCCCCTTCCTGGTTGCACTATGGCACAGGTTGTGCGATATTCAGACGTTGGCTGGTTGCGCAATTTGTCTTGCTCCGTGTTTGAATATCGCGTGTATTGCGCTTGTGCGCAATTGACTTGTGTTTGCTCCTGCTGTTGCGCACTTTTTGGGCGCAGTTTGAATATCCGGCCCATAATGTTTTGTTTTTCAGGAAGTACCCTGAGAAAATCATTTGCCTATTTCTGCTGCAGGTACTTTCACCACATCACTGAAAAACTGCAGCATTTGTACTTCCAATTTTAATTGCTACTCTTCTTGCAGTGAAAATCATTTGATTTGAAAACTTAGAATTAGTTTTTTTTTTAATAGTAAAAAAGACAGATCATCTTTCGTAATCTCTGGACCCTTATTTTTTGATGTTGCAGACTGCAATTGCTTGAAATGATGAGAGTAGTGTCCCTCTACTTCGAATTGTGGAGACTGGTGACTCATTAGTGGTTCGTTTTTGTCTGTGGTTGTTAGACTAGAGCTAGAGTCTCCTGTCTCTTCCACCACCTATTTGTGAACTATTGAGTGTACTATAGGGCCAGTTTGGTACCCCTTTTATTCTTATCAATTTTATTTTTATAACTCTCTGTCTGATCTCCAAAGAGAGAGAAGAATCCTGAAAGACAAGGTCTGCAGCTTTGTTTTGGAAGTTCACAGAAAGTCATGTCATATTTTACCAGGCATATCTTGTGGTAAATATTACATTTACTAGAGCTATGAACGCTGCATCACTTATGCCCAGTGACGTATACAATTAGTACTATCCAAGGGAGACTTTATAAGGTGCAACATCTCTGCTCTTTCATCTGGGGGAAAACTGTTCCACAAAGGCATCACTGCTATCCAGAGACTCACCTCATAATGTGGTGCTTTGTCAGGTGGTGCTGATGAAAAGTTGTTTTAGTTCTTTTACGTACAGCAAGTTAAAGTAAAGGGAGTTTTGATGTACAGAAAGATATTCAGAACACTGCCCAGTCCCTAAACACCTCCTTACACCTTCACGTCAATTGCTGTTGCAGATGCAGTCAATTATTTTATTATTTTTAAAAGTTTGATATACGGGTATGCTGACCCTATAATATGGGATCAGGCCCAGCATTTTAAGGAAATCTAAATCATCACTGTCCACAACAGTAAGGATATTTGTCATATAAGTCACTGATTTTAGAAAAGCAGACTAGGATGAATAATCCTCTAATGCTCAAGTGTGTGTGTGTGTGTGTGGGGGGGGGGGCTATCTCCTCATCTCCAGGTTAAAGACGAACTAGTCACCAGCTATTATGGATCAAACTACATTTGACCAGAAAGGCCACAAAAGAAAAATAAGATCTGTTTTTTTTTGAGAGTGAAGTAAAACTCAAAGAAGGCAAGTAATTTATTTAATTTCCCTGCATACACAGTAGCTTCTTGCACTGTACCCAAGAACTCTGTGTGATGTCCCATGGCACCCTCTCCCTCTCCAGTCTATTACAATCCCACTCTGGTATACAATGTCACTACCTCTTCAATCACTCCTAGGTGTCAACTGTTAAGGGTATCTCTCTCTATCTTTTCATGTCCTAGTATTTATTATTTCCTTGGTATCCATCCCACCCCTTTATTCCTGTTCCTTTCTGACTACTTGATATAGAAGACACCAGGGGAGTACTTGGAAAGGTAGAGGGAGGTGGAATGGACACTAGGCACCAAGGAGTGCTGTAATTTGAAAAGGACAGTGAGGGGTTATTGCACTGGAAACTGCAAAATACTCAGAAAGGGATAGATATGGGGGTATGCAGGATGCCACCAGGAAAAGTCTGGAGGTTAGGTGATTTTGGATATCTAGCATGTCTGGAAAAGGAGAGTGTCACAGGACACCAGAGTTTGTTTTTGGGAAGAGGGCATGAGGCTTTATGTGGGTGGAATTTTATAATTTTTCTTGCCTTCACTGAAACAATGAAGGCATGCAAAATTCCTAAACCTCCGCAATACAGATTTTTCCTCTTCCCAAGAACTCTGTTGTGTCACTCACCATCCTTAACCCACTCACCTAGCACCATCACTTTAGGCAGCAGTATTCATAGTAAGGACACTCCACACCCAATCGTCACATCTAACTATCAGCTACCTACATGTAGATACATTTCCTGTACTTCAGCTCCCATAATTGGAAATCAAATATTTTACTTACCCTGAGCCCGACCAACCCAATGTCACACACAGTGTTGCTTGATGATGTTGCAGCAGCGCAGTTAATATTTCAGATGTATAATGGAGATAGTAACTGGCCATAACAGCAGAGAGAGAGATCCCTGAAAATAGGAAGATTGTGTAAGTGTACTCTCATAATTAACAGACTTAATTAACTCCTCCCAAATCTGGACTGGAACCACATCATACCACAGAGCTCTAAACATATAGAAAATCATTTTTGAATCACACTATTCCAAGAGATAGGAGTTTACATTGACTGCTGCATAAATGAACTCATGACTGTTTTTAAACAATGCCCCACTGTGAGTCCCAGAGTTAAGTGGCCAGCTTCACTATCAAGCAAACCAGGCACCATTACACAGGAGACCATAATAAATGCCTGGACTGCAAACATTATTAGTGCTACCATATGGATTGGCCAGGCAGCTCATCTGGGCTGCCCCCCCTCCATTCCGTCATGAGTCAGACTTTCCTCCTCCTTGTAGGCTGTGTCCATTCATTTGATGACTGGCCTTCACATTTATAAGTGGCACTCGCAGTATGTCTTTCTTTATTTTTTTGTCATGCTTTTCTGTGTACATTCAAAAAAAAACACTGAGTGCACAAGATAAGTGCTCAGTGAACAAAACCCAGTCAATAGAATTTTCACCACCAGTGTTATTTTAGGTGACAGAATAATCATAGAAGCAAAGTAAAAAAAAAAAACAAAATCATATTGGTATTAGAACCCACTGTAACCACTGCCGCTCTTCTTAAGTCTACCTTACGAGTCTTAAGGTTACTGGAACAAGTGTCATTGACTGAGGGGGCACTGAAATGATAGCTCACCCTTCATCAACAGTTAAAAGACCTCCAGTACTCAGAGCTGGCCCGGTGGTGCTGAGGGTTGAGGTGCTGGACACCACACCTCGCACCACACCGGCAACCCGGGTTCGGGAATGAGCTCGGGCTGCTGGGGGTCGGCTGGGGAGGGTTGAGGATGAGTGCTCTCGTGGTGCTCTCCTGCCTGGATAGAACAAAGTGGGTTGTCCTGGCATGCTGGCAGCCCCCGGTGGAGACCGGAGGTACTACTGCAAGCCAAGGCAAGCATGTATCCAGCGTGGACGATGCTGGCAAGGTTGCCATGCGCCAGGGCATCAACGTGCACCATGCAGGGAGGGAGTGGGAGGGGGAAGTGCACAGAACAAGGAAACCAATGGCACCATGGGAAGGCGATGACACCTGTACCCCATGCCCCACACCGGGCCAACCCCAACTGACCTTCCAGGTCCTCCATCCCCAGCCCTACCCTGTAGCCAGAGTCTGACTAGTAAGTGCGCCCAAGAGGAGGGGGCAACCCACCATGGGTGGTTCAAACTGGGGGTACTGGCTACAGGGAGGGGGAGGAGAGAGGAGGTTCAGATCAGGGGGGCTTCAGGCAGGGCAGGATAAAGGACCAGGCTGCCTGAGAGAGGCTCCATGGCGATGCGACTGGAAGGGAAGGAAATTCAAAAAAAAAAAGACCTCCAGTACTCTGTGCCTCCTCTGGCTTACTCTCCAGTGAGTTTTAACTTGCTTGTTTATGGACCATTGCAGGTTGTACTGCAGTGAACTTGCTCTGGGCCATTCCTCCCAACTATTCCTGCACCTTATAGTTTCCTAAATCGTAAGTCATAACTCAAGTCCTCCAACTTGGACTATGATGACAACCCAACATACCATAGCAGTACTCAATCTACAAGAATGGTCTCAACATCTCAGACCCACAACCACCACAACCCATTGACTAGACACCAAATGCAGGCACTGAGGCAGCAGTAAGAAGTGTGATTCACTGAGTGTGTAATCATGTGGTGGCCACAGTGGTGTGATGCATTCAGACTTCTGCTTGCTGGTAGCAGCAAGTACAAAATAGTGCTTTTATAGCGCCAACCACCATATTCTATCCAGTTTGTCATGTGATGTTTTTGGGGTGACTCAGAGGAAAGACAGGGGATTTAAGGTTCAAGGCAGGCTGCTGGCAACAGAACACCACCAATCAAGGGCTTCCATGGCTGGACCTGTTCGTGGCGGCCCTGCCTGCTGCAGGTTTACCCAGTTTTCAACCACAAAAGGAAAAAAAATAGTAACAAATAGTAACATGCACTACTGGTGTATTGTTGTCACGTGAAGCAGAACAAAAAAGTAGGTATAATATAAAAGACAGACTGGCCATGATACATGAACTCCAACCACCACCCACTGCCCCCCCCCCCAAAAAAAAAGTCTGCCTGCTAAGACTTCAGTTCTGACTTGGACCAAGGAAAACAAATATAAAAAAAATGACTTATCCTGCAGCCTGCTAACTACCATCTTGCACAATTCTGTAACTGATTTAGTGATTTTAACCACCAGCAAGCCCATGATGGTTTGTGCTACAGCCAGCATATCGCAGGTCCAGGCCATCAGAGCCTGTACTTTGTGAAGCATCGAGTTCCTTAAATAATTTTAGGGCCTTATCCTGCCTGATTTTGGTAAAGTTGAATGGAACAGGTGTCATGCTGGAAGGACACACCTTGGGCCAGCATTAAGAGGTCTGGATCTGGTGGGATGGATGTGTTTTGATAGATGTTGGAAGATTAAGGTTGGGGGGGAGGGAAATGTACTACAGTTTAAAGGCTTCAGCCATTTTAACATTTCCTCAGAGAGATGAGGCTAGAGTTGTAATTCAGGCACAGGGTATCTGAGTTTGTTTTATAAATGCTATAAAATCTTCTACTGCTAATTAAAATTAGCCTTCCCCGCCAGTTATACGGTGCATCTGGTGACGAAGCCATCCTGAGGAATCCAAAAGCACACCAGTTTCCCACTCTCCCTTTTTCAAGAGCTTCCACTTCCCCTACTTGAGATTGAAGTGACACCTCCAGAAATGTAATTTCTAGTTCCTGAAAAACAAAATAAAAAAACAACTGCTACGCAATTCCTCAAAGTTCCCCAGTTGTAACTAGAAGCTTCTAAAAACAGCATGAGGAAATGAAATCAGGCAAAAATCTTAAATCATGAGTTCAGTTTCATGATTCATGTTTTCTTGGCACAGTAATAAAAATAACTAAATTTACATGACAAGAATACAAATGTTCATATGTTTAATTAAAAAGTGTATCATTTTTAAATCAAATATATTTTCTCATAAATCATATAAGATTATATTATTTTATCATATATCATATATTTTTTTATATCATGTCAGCATGTATGTATCACATATTATTTCAAATTATATTATCTCCTCATATATCATATCATATATGAGTGCGGTCTCTGTACTTGTATTCATTGAGATGTATCTACTTGTTTTTGAATTTGCTACTTTGTAAACTTAGATGTGTCTGTGTGCTCACACTTTATTATGTATATACCAATGTTGCTAACTCTGCAACTCTGTGATTTCATTGTTATTGTTATGGCTTGTAACTGCTCATATGACTCTGTGTGCTGCTTTGTTAAATTCTGTTTCCATGTAATTAATTCCAGATTGCCCCTGAAAAAGAGATTTTTGGTCTCAGTGGGCCTAAACAGTCAACAAAATTAATTAATTAAATAAATAACTAAATAGATGAATAGTTTATCAAATATATCATATATCAGATTATATTATCTTATCATATAGCTAATACAATGTGATATGATACACACGTAGAAAATCTGATATCATATGATATAGTAGAATGTTATGTATGAAAATATAATATAATCGTATAGAATCATCAATTAAACAAGTTCATGTACAGTATCTAACCCCCTAGGATGCAACTAGAAGCAAGCTATCAAAGCTTATTGTGCCTTTCCTGGTTACAAATTACAAGAAAAAATATGACTTTATCATACAGTTTTAGGGTGAAGAAGGGAATTTATTTTATGTGATGAAGTGTCTGGGTTGAGCTTCAGCGTCCTTGGCAATAAGTGGGGCATAGAATTCAGTCTTAGCTTCATGAAAAGCATTTCTTAACTGATAACATGAGATTTCATGTCTCCCTCCTCCCTGTATTAGCCAAGCTCTAAGAATCCCTAGTCCTAACCAGGCTCACCCACTTCCTCTCCACTACAAACTTCCTCTCCCCATATAAACCACTCAATGGTCTCCTCCCTCCTCTGAGTCACAGACACCATTCTGACAAACATGGACCAAGGGCACCTCACCTCTACCATTTTCATTGACCTAGCCAAGGCTATTGATTCTGTCTCACATCCGCTCCTCTTCACCAAACTTGAACTTGCTGACCTCTCTGCTCCCACAGTTGAATGGTTCAGATCCTACCTCTCTGGTCACACCCAAAATGTACTGGCTGGAGACACTCTTGCCCCCCTCCCCGATTCTATCTGGCATACATCAAGGCTCCATTTTAGGTCCCATCCTTTTCCTTATCTTCCTTAATGATCTTCCTTTTGTCTACTCCTCCTCCCAAATCCACCTTTACACAGATGACACCATTCTCTATGCTTCATGCCCCCCTGCCTCTGTGGTCTCTATGCAGCTACAAAATGACTTCTCCCACGTTATGCAGTGGTTCCAAGCAAACCAACTTAAAGTCAATGCCAAAAAAAATTGTGTCCATGACTTTTGGCACTGCCCAAAAACTCTCCAAAATGTCCACACCCACCTCCTTCTCTACTCTCGATGGCACCACCGTGTACACAGTCTCTGCCTACAAATACCTAGGTGTCTGGTTGAACAGCCACCTAGACTTTACAACCCACATTGACTACATTCATTCAAAGCTCTGCCCAAAGCTTGGTGTTCTTTTCAGAAACAAAGAAGCCTTCTCCCCTCCAGTCCACCGTATACTACTCACAAAAAACATCTTCGACTACGCCAACATCATATATGGGTCCACCTCCTCCTCCTCCTTCACTCTCTCCAGGCTAGACTCTTCACTCAATGCCTTTTGATGTTTTGCTTTAAATGGTCTTCCCTCCCTCCCATCCACTTACAGTAAGCTCCACACCTCCACTATCATAGCAATATACTGGTTTAGCTCACTCAACCCCTACCTCATCTCTCTTCTTTCCCCATCTACCCACCCATCCTACTACCTTCGCTCCAGGGACCATCACACATTTGCCTTTTACCATCCCTTCTCAGACTCTGGTCATGCTGCTTTCTCCTACCATTTCTTTTACAAGCGGAATTCCCTTCCATCTTCACTCCATTTGCTTCCCTCATTAAACCTCTTCAAACCTGACATCTCCCATTCACAAGCTCCCCCAGTTCTTGCTACCAGTCTGGCTAAGTCCTCGCTATCTTTTCATACTGCTGCTGACTTGCTAGTTCATATTGTTGTTGACTTTACTAAGTGATTATACTGTATGTACTACATTACCATTCCAAGTCTTACTATGTATACTACAATTTGTTTATTCCTAGACCTCTGAACTATGTATATAGCTTGTAAATTCGAACTTGTATACAGTATATCGTTCTACCCAGGATACTGTAACCAGTCTGTGAATTATGCAGCTTGCCTCCCATGTCCCCCTCTTCCAGGTTGCACCTGGAGATGAGCCTCAGCTCAGTGTGCCTCTCCTAGTCATCAGACTTTAAATGAATAAATAAATGTCCATGCTTCTTGATGAACAAGAGAAATGCAGACTTTCACCAGCATCTCTCAAAACCATGGCCTAGACATTTTTTATGTTTAACTGCATCAGTATGCCAATGAGCCCTAGATGAATGAGAGATACTAAAAGTTCTAAGCAGGGTTGGGTAAGATAGTTAAGGGCAGTGGAGAAAATCTTATTATAGTTATTAACAAAAGGAGAAGGAAATGGACTGCTGAACAAGAATCAAGATTTGGGATATAGTTAGTTTGTCTAGGTCAACAAGGTGAAGTGAAAAAAACAGCAAGATTCTTTGGTGCTGGTACTGGTAGACAAAAGTCAAAACTAATAAGTAAATGATTATGATCACCATGAGAGAGGTCATGGATAGAGTGATTATGCTTAAATAACAGATTACAAGTCAGATCTAAAGTACAGTATGTCAACAGTTATGAGTGGTAGACTAAATAAGCTAATACAAGGGCCATTTACAGAGACATTAAAGTCCCAAGTAAGTAAAGATGCAAAAGAGGGAATGCAGATATCAGACAGAAGACCAGAGAATTGGGAAATTAAATATGAGTCCCATTTAGGAGATCTGTACAGAAACTTATACAGTGGCTAGAAAAATGAAGCACACTGATTGGCTAGATGGTGCCTTCTAGCCATTGTAAATCCTAGCTTCACCCCACGGAAAAAGGTACCAGCCGCCAGTCAGCTGCACCAGAAACTCCCCCTGAAATCACTCTGAGCACCACAAAGCCAGGACTTACTAAGACGACAATGGACAGTGAGATGCAGAACTCCATAGTTCACAGTTCCAGCCATTACCACTCTGAAAACACTCACTCCCTCTTGACGTAACCAGTAAACATAGAAACAAAAGACACCTTTTTGTAATCTATCCTTCCTCACAACTCCCATGGAGCACCCACCTCACCTCAGTCTCTCCGAACATGACTCACTGTCAGTTCCCTTTCCCATTCTCCAACACACATTTAGCTGGCAGCTGTAACATCACATTATAAGTGGCCCGATTAAGTACAAAAGAAATTCCCGGTCGGAATTACAAACAAATCAAATAAAGAAAATCACCTAACAGACACCATCAGTTGCTCCCAAACAGAAAACAAACAATAAAGCCAGAACCGGCAAACACACAGAAAACCCAGAAGCACATGCTGACAACATCGGTGCTCACACTGCGCTGTATAAAGAGGTAGTGACAATCACAACTGCCATGCTCTGTGTGTAAAAAAACAAACAAAAAAAACCCAAAGCCCCACAAGCTCTCTTCAAAACAAAAAAATCACACATACACTACTGTATGTCTGTGACTCGGACTCTGAGATGACAGAATACAAGCTGGGAATGACACAGTAGCACTGCATATGCACAGCACCACCCAGCCCTAGCAACCAAGGACTATTTTATTCTGGTGCAGCAATAGATACTATAAAAAATAAATAAAAATGGGGGAAAACTTTTTATTTATTTTTTTTCTGTGTAAGAAAAATGGGGACATTGTATAATCACAATACACCTCTCCAGAGTGTAGGTTATGCTGGGATTTGTCTACTTCTGGTGTGGTTTACTCACTCAGCCTGCAGTCTTGTGATCGAGCCACACCAGGCATGGGTAAATTCCAGCATAACCCACACCCTGACGTGGTACATGATATTGTTTAAACAGACAATGACAGCAGAAGAAGACCACTGGTTCATCTGGTCTGCCCACAAACCCTAACAACTCTGGGACCTGTTGTCCATACAGGGTTCTAACTCACACTATCCATCCCCATTCTCAGCATCCTACCACCAACACCCTGAGAACCATTAAGCTCTTCACTCTGTTCCAGCCATATTTGAAACCATTGACAGTTTTGGCACCCACCACATCAGCTGGCAAATTATTCCATGGTTCCACCACCCTTTCTGTAAAATAAAACATCCTCACTCCCCTCTTCAACCTCCCACTAGTAATTTCCACTCATGCCCTTGTATTCTTGATTCACTGCCTCTGCTAAATAGTTCCTTGCAGTTTACCTTGTTCATTGCTTCCTGGAACATGACGGTCTCTCTCATATCTGGCCTCCAGCGAGTATATGTTCAGTGCATTGAGCTGAACCTCATAAGATCTGCCCTGCTGGCCCTGAATCATTTTGTTCATCCTACACTGCACTGTCTCCAGCCTGTCTTTATCTTTTCATAGATGAGGACTCCAGAACTGGGTACAATATTCTAGGTGGGGCCTCCCCATTGATCTATAGAAAGGACATCTGCTATTCCCATAGTAACAAAGGAATAATCATACAAAAGGTGGCACAATAACCCATCTAGTTTGTCCACCTTATATCAACAGGAATACCCACTGATGCCCATTTTATCAGATGTTTGTCTAAACTTGATTGAAAGGCTATTGTCTGCAGTTCAATGTGGTGAAGCATCCAGCCATGCCCCCTTCCTAAGCTATATAAGCAGTTCCTCCCAGCCTCCCTCTGAAGCACTTTTTCTTTGCAGCTGGAGGCTATGTCAGTCCCTGTCATCTCCCTTGGGGTCTACCTGGGCATTGCCCCCCACTTTAGCATTTGCTTTGCCTCCTGTTGCTGCATGCTTCTTTGTGTTGCTTGTTTGCCTGTTCTGTGTTTGTGTTTTTTTCACTTTGAGTTTTCTTTTTCGGGGGGCTTTCTAGTTTTCCTAGCATCCTGTTGCATCTTGTTTATAGTGTGCTATTCATGCGCTTGTGTTATTCAGGCTCCCATTTACTCACTTGATTTTAACAACCCTCCAGCTCAACTGAAATTATCTGTATGTTTCAGCTCAAGCTGCTGCTTCCCAGCCACTGCTGTCTCTTTTGCTTATCCACTTTATTTGTCTGCACCTGGTCCAGGCTTCATCCTGTTCCAGCTAGCTGCCACTCCCTGCTGTGCTACATTTGTTTTTCATTAGCTCTGCTCAATTCATTCAGTGTTAGCTCAGTGTGGAAGCTACTACTCCCAACTTTTAATCTTTGTGCTGCTTTAGTATATTCCCATTGCTGTATAACTATACTGACATGGCTTATAGCTGCAGACATGTTAGAAGTTCATTTCTGATTTTATCTATTCTGAACCTCTTAGTCAATAATTTACTTCAACTTGTTCATATTACTCTGGCTGTTTGTTAGCATATGGCTCTGTCATTAACTAGGACCTTGCCAGTGAAAGTGCCTCTATTTTGGAGGTTCCTACCCTACCAACTGCTGTTTGGTCTCATGGTGCTCAACTTGTGTGGCTTCCCCATTATTCCCATGGCAGAGGACTATGATGTCACAGTGGGGCATTGTGGCTCCAAGTAGCAGGAGAATGCTTTTATGTAAGCTATATGATTTTGCCCTGCTCCTTTGCCTACATGGCTTTTCAGTTATCCATGCATAAATACATTAACCTTACAGCTTACATGGCTTTCAAGATATTTATTGCATTCCATTACCGCAATGCAAATGCTCCTTACTGGAATAACCTAACTCCACCTTAATGGCAATTAAGGTATTCATGCCAATCATATCAGCTTACTATTCATGCTGAAACTATAGCAATTAACTGCTAAACCTCATTGATTCAACTACTGGCATCATAGCCTCTCACTCACTAAACACCAGCCTTCTATGTCACCATTAATTTGGCTTTTTTAATGGCATTGGTTGTATTGCTTTTCACTGGGTGCTACGACTATTAAACCTCTGACCGCTGGCTCACACTGCAGCCTTCTACCTCATCCAGGACCCTGGCTTCACCCAGCCTCCTCATCACTAACCTGCTATCTAATCTACAGCCACTGGCCTTGCCCAGCCTCCTCATCAATAACCTGCTACCTAATCTACAACCACTGGCTTTGTCTGGTCTCCTCCTTCCTAACACTTCAAAGTTGATTCATGCTGTCATTCATAAATCAAAGGCATGCCAACAATGGCCATTACCTTTTCTGGCTCAGGGCTTGCCCTGTAAGTCAACAGTCTCACTCTGGACTCACAAAGTCCACATCTTGAGCATGTGAACCTTGAGGTGGGGCCCTTCATGTCTCACCCATAGTGGGAATGTCCTCATCAGGGCAGAGCTTTAGTCATCAGTCATTGGTGGCACCTCTTGATGCAGAATTTAAGAACTTCAGCTGCCAAGGGTGGGCCCTCAAGCCCAAGAGTGCTCCTTTGGCTATGGCTTCACTGTGGCACCTTCAAAGCTATTCTCCTATGACACCTATGGTTCACTTGGTCTCCTCAACCTCTCCTTCCCCACCTAGATCAACTCTCAGATGGTCCTTAGGGAAGCCCCTCAGATGTCTACCTCAACCTTAGGTCTCCACTGTAGAGGCTGGTTAGGTGCCTTCTAGCGGCTATTGCTCTCCTCCTCCTCCCATATTGGGGTGAGGGCCTCCTATATGAGAGTCTTTCTTTGCTGCAGAGCTATCTTTGCAGCCATACCACAGTGTTTCTTGTAGAGGGATGAAGCAAGAGCTTTTCTCCAAATTGAAAAATCCCCTGAAATTGGGTCTCCAAATTGCAGTAGCCAAGCCATCACTAAATAAAATATCCCAAGCTTAGAAGGAAGGTGACCTAGGCCTTGGATCCCCAGAGGTTTCCTCCTTTAAAAGTTTTTTTTCCCTCTCCTCTCCTCTCCTCCATGCCAAAGGTCATAATATCTAGTTAGCTGTTAAAATACTATTCTCCCTAGTTTTCTTAGGTAGGTTTCTGCTGTTGGATGGAGATGGATGGAGGCCCTACTTGCCATTCCCCCTCTCCTTAGAAAGCTCCCTTATGTCATCAGTGCAATCCATTTTATCAGTGCAGTCCTGACAACCTGCACATCTCATTTGTGTTTCTTCAAGCTGTCTTGATGCTGTCTATCAGCTTCTCAAACTTGTAGTCAATGTTTATTGCTCAATACTCTTTGGGGGGCGTCTTCCTAAGGTACATTTTGCCAAGGGAATCTTTCCCGTGGCACCTCTAGAGGTGGAACCCTCTTTGAGGGTTCTTACCTTCGGTACACCTACAAGGTTGTAATTCCCAGTGGAATAGAGAGTGCAAGTGGCCAAACAGTTAACAGAGTTGCACAAGCATAACACTACTCTGGTTGCGTAGGCACATTGAATTGAAAGGTTATTGCCTACAGTTCAAATGGGATGAAGCAACAAGCCATGCCTCTTTCCTGAGCTATATAAGCAGTTCCTCCCAGCCTCCCTCTGAAGCACTTTTTCTTTGCCCCACCATCCTCCCCTCCTCCTCCTCCTCCTCCTCCTCCTGTGGCACACCTCTCTCCTCAGGGGACTCCTTCCTAATGTGCCTTTATCCAAGGAATCTTTTCTGCGGCACCTCTAGGGACGGAACCCTCTTTGAAGGTTCCTTGACTTTGGTGCCCCTACAGGGTGTTAATTTCCCATGGAATAGAGAATGCAAATGGCCAAAGAGTTATCACAGTTGCACAAGCATAACACTATTCTGATTGTGTAGGCACACTGAACTTAAAACTATTAACAGGCTTAACATTCTACCACTTCCATGGGAAAGTTATTCAATGCTCTCACCACTCTTTGCAAAAACCATGCCCTCCCCCTTTCAGTTTTAAATTGCATACTCCTTAGATGTAATTTGTGATATCTAGTTTCTCTTTTACTGTCTAAAAATTCAATATTTAGATTTGATCCCATGTCCATTCGTAATGGATCTAAAAAATAATATCATATCACCCCTAAGTCTCTTTGTCTCCAGTTTGCACAGGCCCAGTTTATCTAACCTTTCCACATAACCCAATCCATCCATTCCTCTGACAATCATTGTAACTGTTCTCTATACTCCTTCTAGCTTGTGTATATTTTCTTTGATGAGTTCCATAACTGTCCACAGTACTCCAGATGTTAATGAACCAGCGACCTATACATTGGAATCACCACCTCTGTCTCCCTACATGTCAAATTCTTCCTTATACACCCCAATAGTTTATTACACTTTAAAACAATTCCATCATAGTGTTTGGAACATTTTAACTTTCTATCTATTATTACTCCCAGATCTTTCTCATATTCCAAAGTTCATAGTTCTGTGCCACACATGTAATATTTTGCCTGCATATTCTTAGAACCAAAGTGCATCACCATGCACTTGTCAAGGTAGAAGAGCTCATTTTATTTGTTAATGACCACATGTATAAATTATTCAGATCATCCAGTAGCTTGTTAGTACCTTCCTCTGTTTCCACAATACGATCTACTTTAGCATCATCTGTAAATTTAGCTAACCATGTCTCCTTAGCAGTTTGCATATCATATATATATGTTGAACAGTGATGACCCAAAAACTGATCCCTGGGAAACTCCACTAGTCACTTTGGTTTCTGATGATTCATAGTCATTTATTTTAACTGCCTGCACCCTGTTCTGTAGCCAAGATTTGATCCATTTCACTAACCTTGGGTTAAAACCATAACTCATAATTTTTCTGATTAGCTCAGGATATGGAACTTTATCAAAAGCTTTTGCTGAGGTCCAGAAACACAACATCCACTGGCTTATCCTGGTCTAGTGCCTCACTGACCCTACCAAAAAATTCCATCATATTCATTAGACATGACCTGCCCTGCCTAAACCCATGCTACGTAACATCCCAAATATTGTTCTCATCCATAAATCTGTTTATTCTGTCTCTCAAACTTTTTTGAAAAGTTTTCCTGCCACCGAAGTCGAGATCACATGTCTATAATTGGTTTTATCACTCTTTTTCACTTTTTATGGCTACATGGGTGGAGCCCTGCAGGCGTTTTGAGATCACATCACTGCAGGAGATAGAAGGGACCATGAACGGAATTCATCTCTGTCTTCCCCTGCAGTGATGTGGCTGCTGTCCACACTGCTATGGTCATTAGTGCTGTGTGGTGTTTGCTCTTTCCCTGTCCTCCATGGATGGAACTACCCTCCATGGTGCAATCGTTCCCCCCTCAGTGGACTACTTTAATGCAGTACTTCTACATTAAGGTATGTGCACATGCACAGAGTTATTTGAAGAAACACTCTACATGCCCAAGGTGGCCACCATGCCTTAGTATGCTTGCAAAAAGCATGGTGGCCATGTTGGACATGGTATGCTTCTGTGCCATGTGCTCCAGCTGCATTCATTTTCTGATATCAGAGGGCCAAATCCCCATGTTGGATTCCCCCCTCAGCAGTGTGGTGCACTGGGAGCCCACCACCAGTGTCCCTAAATAGTTTCAATATAAAGTTTTCTATAATACAACAGCTGGATGGCCACCCTAGGTGTCACATGTCTCCCCCACCAAGCCCGTCATTTTCCTATCTTAGGTTGTGACATTGGGGGGCCCAGTCCCAATGTTTGCAATCACTAGTCCTCCCCCCCACAGTGTGAGATACTGGGAATCCAACCCCCAGTGTCCTGAAATAACTTTAATAAATGTTCTGGGGAAAAAAACATCCCTCAATGTCTTTTTTTTAACCTGAAAAACAGAAATCCATCTCTCGTTATCCCCACCATCTCCCTCCCCCATCCTGACCTTCCCACTAAGTGCCCACCATCCCACACCTCCCTCCTTACCCTATATTTTCCTCCAGAGATCATAGGCTGTCATTCTTTGTGGACCAAGACATGTCTGCACTGTTCAAAGCCGAACTGTGAACTGTGGAATAAAGGTAAGTGCCATATAATGTATTTCAATGGAGTTTTGAACTTCTGCTCATAACTTTGCCATTTTTTTGAATTTTTCAACCAAATTTTCAATATGGCCTTTTTGGGACCTCACCTCATAAACACTGCAAGTATCATTTCATTAATCAGGCACAGAAGGTGATTTTGTGGTCACTGTGCAAAATCATCTTTGGGATGAAATAATGAAATTTACTACCAGTGTTCATGAGGTGGGGTCCCAACAAGGCCATGTTGAAAATTTCGTGAAAAAAATTCCTAAAAATGGTCAAGTTAGGCACACTCATTGAAACTTTTCTATGAATGCGCATAACTGGTAATTTTCAATATTTTAAGTCCACATTTTCAACATAGCCATTTTTTCACACCATCTCATGAACAGTACAACTGTCATTTTTCACATCCTGTCCAAAATGTGTTTTTGCACCTGTGGTGCGAAATGGCATCTTGGCACGGATTTGAAAATTGTTAGCTATGGGGTTTATGAGGTGGGGTCATAAGAAGACTATGTTGAAAGTTTGGGGTCAAAATATAAAAATAATCCAAGAATTTATTAAGTAGCGTTGTTTGCAGGGATGTCCGTTGCACCACTGTGAATCTGTGCCATGTGCTCCGGCCCTGGATCGGGGGTCAACCAACAGCTTTATGCAGCCGTGTTGGCTCTTTGACAAAATCTTGTTTTGACAAATTGGTGTAACAACTGTTCTTTTCCAACCTAATGGGTCTCGCGCCTCTTCCAATGATGTATTAAATAATTTAGCCAGTGGGTCAGCCAACACCATTCCCAATTCCTTCAATACCTTGGGGTGCAAACTATCAGGACCTTGAGCTTAATTTTCATTTATGTTTTGTAGCACGCTCATAACTTCATCTTTCTCTGTTCTACATGTATTACCAACATCAGGAATGTCCACCTTGGCTAACTCTGTACGCTGAAATACGGATCAAACAAATCTATGGTGTATGGGAGAGGGCTGTTGTGTATAAAAATCGATGGAAACACAGTGCTGTTGTACCATCGATGCGATGTCAACATGTTGTTGTACCATCTTGAGGATGTCACATCGATGGTACAACAGCATGGAACACATGTGCGCGTGCGCGTAAATTCGCCACATTTCTGGGAAACATCTGCAGCAGTAAGAAATGGACCCAAAAGTGAGGAACAACAGATAAAGTAAGGAAAATAAGATCATATTTTTCCCCTATGAAACCACAGCCCTGTTTAAATGTGTTGTCTATGAGATCGGGAGAGGGACTGGGACTGATTGTGACTCATTGTGGTTGGGGGGGTCAGTGTTGGAAAGCACATTTTTTTAATGTTTTTAAACAAAAAGTAAGCCTCCAGCAGTGAATTTTTGGTGTACTGAGCCATACACTATGCAAGACAATATATGTGCATCAGTTAACAAAATCGCTGAATTCACTTCTCATGTTTACCAAGCAACAGTAAACCTCTCGATCTTCACTCTCGAGGTTTACACAGTTGCCATGGTAACCTCTCGAAGTGAATACAGTGTTGTTGTTAACTGATGCCAATACATTATCCTCTATATTTAGGATGCCTGCTATATCCCTCTCATCTTCAAACTTCATCCCATATTCCACTAGTGGTCCTATTGTTCTGTCCACAACTCTTTTAGATCTCAAGTAGTTCCAAAATGCTTTTGTATTATTTTTAGATGTTTGTGCTATATCTAGCTCCTTCTTTCTTTTAGCATCTCTAATCTCATTTTTGCAGATCTTAGCCACACTCCTATATCATTCTCATTGCTGCAAGTCATTTGCTATTTTTGCCTTTTTAAACAGTTTCCTCTTCTTATTTATTTGTGCTGACAGTCCTTTCTTTAACCATATTGCTATTCTCCCTGTCCTATTGTATTTTGCTACAACCAATTCAAACCTCTCTTCAATTGATTTTATTTTATTTTTAATGATCTTCTAGGTATCATCTGCATCCTTCCCTTTCATCTCTTTCCTCCAATCCTAAGTTTGTAATTCCTTTTTTATTGCCACATAGTTGGCCCTGTTGTAGCATTTTCTTTTTGATAGTCCCATACTTCTTATCTTTTCCCTTTTTATGTTAAAAGATACCACTGAATGGTCACTAACACCCAGTGGTTCACTAACATTACATTTATACAAATCATCCCCAAGGTCACTCAGTACCATGTCCAAGGTACAGTATTACTACCTCGTGTTGGTTGTTGTACATATTGTTCAAGATTCAGGTGTAGCAAACTAGTAGCCAAGTGTTTATTTTGGCTACTGCCCCCTTGTGCTGTCCTCCAATCTACACCTGGGATGTTTAAGTCTCCCATTAAAACAATATCATTCCATCCCAAAAGTTCCCTAACCATATCAAGTAACACTTAGTCTGCACTAGCTTTTTGGTTTGGTGACCTGTGGTTATATAACATGAACATTTTGTCCTTACTTTGAGACAGAATGATTCTGTATTGTTCTGCTCCACTTGATTAATTTCTTCTGCCCATAGGTGTTTGGCTATGTATACAGCTACTCCACCCCTTTTCTGTCCCCTTCTATTCCTTCTAAAGAACTTATATACATCTATTTTCTTCGTTCAGGTGTCATCCTCTGACCACCATGTTTCTGTTATACCAACTACATCTGGTTTCTCCCTGTACAGTATAAATTCTAACTCACCGAACTTATTTCTAAGACGTATTGCATTTATCAGTAGATATTCCCATTCCTTATCATTTATTCTTGTCTTATTAACTGAAATTTTCTTTCAGCGTCCTATGTTAGTAACTTCATGGCAACCATGCATATTTATGCACCCTCTGTATTCCCTTCCCCAATCAGCTTAGACTCTGGTCTAGATACTTATTTAGACAGTCTCCTAACACTCTGGTCCTGTACCTACTTAGATGAATTCTGTCCTTCTGTACAATTCTCTTTTGTTATAGAATTTATACTATTTTTCTGCAAAAATGAATCTCTCCCTTTTGGCCCAAGTTCCGGGCCAATTGTTCCTTTTCCTAGTTGCTCTTAACATTCTAGCTCCTGCTTTTGGTACAGGCAAACTTCCTGAGATTATAACTCTGCTCTCTTTTGACTTTAACCTTTCACCAATATTCTCAGATTCTTGTTTGATATCATTGAGCCTAAACCCAATATCCTTTACACCAGCATGTAATGCCACTGTGGGACTTATCTCAGCTCTTTTCAGTAAATCATCTGAGTTGTCTTTCATATCCGTAACTTTTGCTCATGGTAGGCAGCTCACTGTGGTCTTGTCTTTTCTCCCTTTGCAGATGATTGCATCAGTATATCTTATTGAATCTCCTATTACTGCAATTTATGTATTTTATTTTCCCGGGTGGTGATGACTTGTTCTGAATTCTCTGCCCCTCAGTTTCTGCTAGCAGCTGATATCTGTTAACTAATTCAATTGGATTGTGTGCCTCTTCTCTCCTTCCCCTTTTTCTCCCCCCCCCCAAACTAATGTCCAGGATGGTAACTCATCTGTTTCCTCATCACTGTCACTATGATTCTGACCTATTTTTCTTCTTTCACCCATGCCTTCTCCATTAGTGTTTGGGCCTCTAACTTGTGTTGGATTAACTTCCCTGCATATGCCTACTGTCATCTCCTTAATGAGCTAGTGACAAATTCAGGAGAACTTTAACAAAACCTACTATTTAGACACGGTCCAGCGTGTATTTCCCATTAGTGCTGCATTCCTCCTCCCCATTATTTATTGCTGAGGTCATCTGTATAAAAACAGGATCTTTACTCCTGATGAGTTTGTCAATTCCTGCTGCTTTCTCCCTACCTGAAGTCACAGAACACTCCTTGTGACCTCATAGTTACTCCCATGGCAACAGATTCTGATGTCACAACAGAGGATTATGACTTGAAGTAGGGAGTAAGCTATAGAGGCAGATGGACTCTAAAGAAACTTTAAGGGATACAGATAATATAGTCATGCAAATTTCCTTAGTAATAAATAATGGGGAGAAGAAATATATAAGATATAAATGGGATGCAGGCAGAATTGTATCTAATTATTATGCTTTTTAAAGTTTTCTTTGAGGTGTCAGTAGCTCTTAAAACATATTTACAACGGATTCCAGATTTTGAATACTTTCAGTTCCAGATGTTGTTTCACTTAATCCTTTTAGTTCCTCCTCCAGTGCCTTTATATAGCTGTACTTTGTGCAGATAATGCCCTCACCCTCTTCACTCCCTTCCAATCTCTCAGTACTGCCTCTGATTGTAGTTAGCCAGTTCTGTTGCCAGTTCCCTGGCATTCCTTCTGGCACTGGAGCCTTATGTATTGTCAAGGCTGCAAGCTCTTCTCTAACCCTTTCTACTCTGAAAACTACCTGCCCTATTTCTGGAATACCCCTTGCAGCAGCCTTAATACCACTTTCTGGTAGAGGTGCACTATCCTCCACTGTGAATACTGAACAGGAGAAGTCATTAAGAATGACTGCCTTTGTCTCATCCTCCTCTATTACCTTGCCCTCCTCTGTCAGCGAAACAATTCCCCCAGTCACCTTCCCTTTTTCCTCTGATGTAGCCAAAGAATTGGTTTCCCCTCCCTTCACCCCTTCGTAATACACAACTCTGTGTCAGCTTTTGCTTTCCTGATTGCCTCCTTGACCTCTTTCATTTATAACTGGTGTTCACACTATTCCTCATCCCAGTTTCTCTCCTGTAACTAATGAAGGCCCTTTTCTGACCATCACTGGCTCCCTGACTTTTATGGCTACCCATGAATCATGAGATTTAATTAGAATTCTTAATGCTTAGGAAGTGTCCTTTATTTGTGAATTATTGATCATATACAGTATAATATAATGTAATAATATAACCCCCTATAAGTTGTGATAATTTTTTCCTGTATTCAGTTTTTCAGATGAACATTGTGAATATAATTTTCTATGCTGTATAACCTTAACAAGAGAAGTTTGTATAACACAGTCACTCTGTGATTCAGTGACTTTTTATAGACTTTTTGAAACTACCATATCACTAGACCAACTGGTATATTGATGTATTGCTTGTGGGAATCAGATGGTGGGCCTAGGAGATAAGTAGAGGGTATGTTCCAGCCACCAATGTGGGACAGGTGTGTGGAGCTGGTGGGCTCTTGGAGGACTGAGATGCCACCATACACCAGGGATGTGATGAATAGCAACTGGGAGGGAGCCCCACCAGACACATGGAATATGATAAACAGGAACCAGAAGAGGGAGTGAGGTGCTGTTTGACATCAGGGATATAATAAACAGGAAATGTGAGTGGGAGGGGGCAGCACCAGACTCCAGGGAGATGATGAATGAAAACTGGGAATGGGAGAGGGGGGGTGCCACTGGGTAGCAGGAATATGATGAACATGAACCAGGAGTGAAAGGGGATGCCACTGGACTCCAGCAATATAATCAATGGGAACTGGAAGCAGAAGTGGGAGGGTTGCCACTGGAAACCAGGGATATGATGAATGGGAACTGGGAGTAGGAGGGCATGCCATTGGACATAAGAAATCCGACGAATGGAAACCAGTAGTTGGAGGGGGGAATCCCCTAGATGCCAGGTATCATTGCCATGGCTATGGGCTGCACTGAGCAATGTTCTATGATAATGACATGCAGATTGAAAAGTAAGGTGGTGTCTGTGCTGTGCATGTTGAGTATAGTCATTTGCCTATTCTGTATGAATATTGTGGTTTAGTGTTTCAAGCTAAAGGGTTTGTGCCTTGCTAAGGGCACTGCTTGTTCTGTGTAATGCTTTGTGATTTTGGTCACTGCCATGTTTTGCACTCACACAGGGTTAAAGCTTTGTGTAGCACTCACAGAGGTTATATCAGAAGCCTGATGGCATGCCAAAGGTTTTAGTGCTTGATTTCCAATATACCTCCTTTTGTGCTTCACACAAAGTAGTGTGAGCACAAAACTCTCTGGCACCACTTTGCAGGTGGATTAAATATGCATCCTACTGTATTTTAACTGAAGTAAAGCAACTGGGTTTTGCAAGTCTGTAAGTAAAGCAAATGCACAATAATGTGTGTGTCTCAAATTGTCCTGCAGTCATACAGATTAATTGTATTTGCAAGAAGTAGAACATTACTGTTTAATGATTGTAAATTTAAAAGCTGTGAGCTTTTTAATTTTGATTTTATGCTCTGTGGAATTATCACTGCAATATAGAAGAGGTTTCCTTCCACTCATCTCTGCAGACCACAGTAATGGAGCCAGAAATTATTATAGTTGTTGAAGTTTAGATGCTCTTTTTTCAGCAAAATACCTGTAACTGTGGTCATATTTTTGGCTGTATCATTTATTTTCTGTCATCAAAATTCATGTTATGTGGATCAATCGAGATCAAAGTCAGGGGTGTAACATCTCAGCAAAGGGGCACCTGTAGAATCCCCCGCCCAGGGTTTGGTGATCAATATCAAGGGCTCAACAGCACTACATTTCCAGCATGGGATTTCGTTATAACAGTTGGGCTTTTCTATAGCAGACTTATGGAAAGTAACACTTTACACCACAGATGCGCTATTATAGTAGTACTAGTAGTAGTAAATACAACACAAGACTGCTACTGTATTAGCCATACTGTTTAAAGAAGCTCAGTAACTTAAACAGGGAAATCAGTATTTTAAATTTTTAAAGTATAATCTGCAGTCACTAAGTAGCAATCTTCGTTCAGGGTTCAGCAAGTCACTACATACCAAGGAAACTGATCTCATGTGCTTCTTTGCAATGTTATTGCAGATATTTGAACAAATCAAAGAAGTGCCAGCCATGTATTTTGTATCTGTTACTTAAGGGTATTTGCATTGCCCTTTATCTACAATCAATAAAAAGTGCTGCAGACCCCGCCCTGGTTAAAATAACATTCTAGAACTCCAGGCAAATCACAACATGATACAGATCAGAAAAATATGCCTCATTGCAAGCTATTATTTTATTCTTTGATTGTAATGGCATCAACTCTCATCAATGTCATTGCCATACTAATAAACACAGTGCACATGTTTCTCAGGTCCCACTAAAAATAATGGGATCATTGTCAATAAGTCTTGAGTCAGTGCCCTGTCTCCAGTATAACAATCAGACTCAAACCGAGATTATACAATGGGGTATGAAAATCCTGTAACCTCATTGGTCAAAACAGATCACATGACTGTGGTAAATCCTCCAGTACACCCACTGTAAAAGTTTTCTGTCACTATAAAAACAAAAAAAGAAGTTGGACATTGTATAATAGCAATATACCATGACAGGGAGTGGGTATATGGGTGGATTTGCCACTTCTGGTGTGGTTAAGTCACTCGACTGCACCTCATGACCGAACCACACCAGGCATGGTCAATCCTCCAATATACCCACTCCCTGTCATGGTATATTGCTTAAATAATCCTGCTGCCATGGTGCGATGAGGTTCTAGAATCTTATCTTGTTTAACTCCCTGTCCATTTTTAGAACAGTAGCCACCACATATAATGCAATTCAAGGAAAAACTGCTGCTGTAACAGGATACAGTTCTAGAAATGAAGCTGCCGCAACAAGATGCTGTTCCTGAACTCTAGCAACCAAACATGATACAATTCTAGAAATGTAGCTGCCGTGATAGAAACATAGAAACACAGACTTTGTCATAGCTGCTGTGATAGAAACATAGAATTTGTCAGATGAAAAGGAGTGCTTGGCCCACCCAGTCTGCCCTGATGATCCCTGGCTAATCTGTCTACAAAGCCCTTAACTGGTCTCTGGCAACCCTTCCTCCTCCCTGCCTATTTATTAATATTCCCCCATGTCTATCCCAAGAATGCTTGAAACCCCATACTGTTTTCACCTCCATCACTTCTGCTGGCAGTCTGTTCCTGATACTCTTCCTCATCTGAAAGACACTCCCCTCCTACACCCAGTTCATACCTGTGAAGTCCTTGTAGGTCTCTACCAGGTCCTCTTTCACGCTCCTCTCCTAAGGTGTACATGTTGATATCTCTCAGTCTCTCTTCCTAGGGCTTTTGGTGCAACCGCTGCACCCTTTTAGTTACACTCCTCTGGACTGCTTCAACCCCATATGTACTTTTTGAACTTTACTATCACAAAATGAAGAATTCTAGAAATATAGTTTCTGGAATTTATAAAATGGGAAGGTAAATTGCTGCATACTGATTGTTTAAGAGACATGAATTGTAAGAACACTACCACTGGCTATAAAAATGTGTTGGCAATCAGGACACAGCCTTTTCACTTAGGCTGCAGGATGATTTAGAATGTATAGGGTTTTAGGACAAGATATCCTGTCGGTGGCAGCCGAAGGATATGCTGTATCAATGCCCTTTGTAAAACATTCCTGACTTCCATTACAAACATGGCTGTCAAAGTTACATTCACTAAAAAAGTAAACTAGGCCCTAAAGCTGAAACTCCCTCAAAATTTGACAATAAAAAAATGAATGAAATATTCTTTCCATTCATGATCCTCTTCTTACAGACATACTTTACACTAATTAAAAAAAATGAAGTACTACTCATGGCTTTACTTTCTTGAGCTCCTTTCCTGACCATCAAAAAACCCTTCCTATCCTTACAGTACCTGACTACAAGAGAAATCTTTGCTGCTTACCCTGCCTAGATAGAACTGAATCCCTTGCTTTACTGAGGCATTCAGTTGTGTGAGCTTATGCGGGGAAAGGCGACTTCTGTAGAGGTCTACAGCAAATTTCTGCCTTCTGTGATAAACAAACATTCCATCTACTAAATGTATGGAAAGACAGATGTTAGACTGGTGGGATGGACTACTTTTTACTAGTTACTTTTAACAAAAGAAAATATCTGTTTTAATTAAAAAAAAGTTGCCTGTGTTTGCTTTTTACAATATCTTAGTTAATTCATTTTATGAGTTCAGTAAGATACATCAGGATGTGGATAATTTTATAATAACCTCACTTCCAGGAGTTGAAGGCACTTGGCATAAATGCCTTGCACCTCACAACATACCTGGGTGCACATTTATCACATAACTTCCCACAGCCTGTTGTGTCTTATTGCTTACATGATGCATATCTTATACTCTAGCTTCAATAACCAGATGCAGTTCTAGAACTGTAGCTGTTGTAACATGATTTAATTCTGGAACTTTAGCAAAAGTACTATGATGACATTCTAGAAATTATTCTTTTGTAATATGATGTCAGTTGTGAATTCTAGTTGCTATCGCATGATGCAGTTAAAGAAATGTAGCTGCTGTAACATCGTAGTTTCTGAACTCCTTTTTTTAATTTTTATTTATGTATTTGATAACCGGGTGGGTACAATGGTCACGGAGCATTTTCAGGCAAGATGGCATATGGTAGCACAGAAAGAGACACAGCACAATTAAGAACAATAGTCAAAAATACAATACGTGACAGAAAGAACAGAGCCGAACATATACTGGCAATGCACAGCAACTAAAATAGCAGGGTTATAGGGTTTCATATTCAAATCTCTCAGTTTGCATCTCACAAAACTCATATCCTGAGTACAAATCAAGTTTTTATCCTAAGTATATTACATTGAAATACCGTTGATTCATAGTGTGAGGTATCAAACTTGCTAGAATATAGTCCCCAGAGCAAAGGCTGGTAAGGAGTAAAAGCAGTCAGGGCTTCCTAAACCTGACAGTGCATGTACACTAACGTGGCATATCAGAAAGTCCTCATGCAAATAACCTCTTTGCCCATACTAGATGTTTAGAAGTTACTTGCATCCTATTATGACATCATTAACTAATGAGGTAATAACTGATTGAGTATGGGTGATGCTTATTGTTAACCCATTTCAATCAAAAGACAGGCTTGTTGCACCATCGTTGTGACATCAGGATGCTGTTGTACACCATCCTGAGTATTTCATAACAATGGTACAACAACTTGGAATGCCAGCTCATGCCAGATTGCCCAAACATATCAGCGATCGCTCGTTCTGTTCCCATCAGTGATCTGTCACCATCTCCTAACAAGTACCTGACTGCTTATTCTCCAGTACGGCCTTCCTTCCATCCGTACTGCGCATTAAACTGAGCAGATTGAAACATCATTGTGACACTTTGCCCTTGTGTGTCAGGTGACATGATCAGGTGACCTAACACCAACCATTTGTTCTTTTAATGTTTGTGTTTACATACTTCTTAGTGAGTAGTTTAATCACACAGTTGTGACGATGGAGCATCTTCTTTTTCTGTATGTAAGGTAAGGGTAAGGCGAGGCGGGCTGGCATGGAGTCAATAACCAAAACTGTGTTTTTTTCTTTATTGTTGCAAAAAGGAGCCCATTTTGTCCCACACACTATACAAGATAATATATGGCTAACAGTTAACAACCTCCCTGCGTACACTTCTCAAGGCTGCTAAGACTTGACCTGTGCTCTCGAGGTCAATACGGTTGCCATGGCAAATTCTCGAAGTGTACACAGTATGGTTGTTAACTGTTAGCCATACACGATCCTCTGTGTGTTCCATTTCCCAATCTGCTGTGATGTGAGTCACTAGTTTGTGCTCCATGGATTGCATGGAGCAATACCCCATCTGCTATGCCATGCATCTAAACAATAAAACCAAAACCGAAGTATCAGGATCCTCCTCCTACCCCATCTCCACTGAAAATAATACATATACGAAAATCATCCATGGTGGTCTAGGGGGTCCTCGCCTTCACTTGATCCCCATAAGAAATTCTACATTTAGGTAGATCAGCCTTGATACTCTATGAGAACTCATCCTCCTTCAGCTAATCTCAATAAAATCCCTTCCTGGTGCCACTGGTACCCCTTCTCCATCACCCTCACCTGATGATAAAACACTACTGCAATCCTATAGATCACTGGCAGTCTAGTGGCCCTTCCAGTCTTCCATCTCCCCCACCCTGTCCTTGTGACAATGATGGGTATAAACACACTCCTCACCTCCCTGGCCAGCTGCTGTCTGCCACATGCAAGTACTATAGCATTGCTATATCGAAGTATTGCTATATCACTTTATATACAGTACTTATGGTATGTCTAAAAGACCTAAAAAGACTCTAGGTCCAACAAAAGCAAACTGGTCATGCACACAAACTTAGTCTTTCTTTAATTCATACTTTTTATTATTTTTTAATGTTTTTACCAAACTTGGGTGAAGTCCTAGTTACCATTCCACTCATAACAACAAAAGCGCTTACTTGTAAATCAGCCAATATTTGTGTTTTCAGAGGATAGCTGAATGCCACTGTTTTTGGGTGGGATCTACAACTAACCCCTTATGAGCCAAAGAGAGGTAACTGGTTACTTATCTATGTTTGGTGGGAAAAAAAAACGTTAAAACTTTAAAACTAAAAGTAAGTTATTAAGTAAAGAAACTTCTACTTGGGAAAAAAAATGTTTGGATTAGGAAAGAGATACCACTTGCACCAGAGTGTGATTTTTGACAACCACTGTACTCAGGTGGAGGAGGGGATGCAGACTGGTTATTTTAAATTTGTGTTATGGGAACACAGATGACTGGGGCGAAGTTTGAACATCACTCTGTGCATTTGTTAAAGCAGGCTGTTGGAAGTATTAAATAGCACTGTACAAGCAGCCTGTTAACACTTTTAAAACTAATTAAATGTACCAGGGTGCTCTCTATGCATTCATTAGCATTGGTGCATAGTATCAGTTAGCACTAACAAGGTAATAGTGTGTTTCATTTCAGCAGTAGTCATAATAAGAGGCAAAGAACCTCTGTGCGCAAACACTGAGGCAAGGGTTACCCCAAAGGGCATTTGGCTGGGAAGCCAAGTTTCAAGAAAATACAAAATCACACATGCCCACACAATGCAAAGCATCATGGGCTGCATATACAAATCACCACAGAATGTTATGCTGGTTCAACTTTAAGCAGAATTGCATGGTGCCAAAAGGCCTCTCACACAGTTTGCAAAAGGTTCTAACAGATGACTTAGACATGTGTGGATAGTGAGGCTGCTGGCCACACTATCCACACTTTGCGCAGCCCTAAATGTCTGAACATAAAGCCCATCTGCCATAATATGACAGAATTCTAGAAATGTCATTGCTACACCATTAAAGGAAAACTATATGAAAAAATTATAAAAGCACATGTTGTGCATTGGGTTTTTGTTTCTCCATTTTTTCTGACGATCTGTTCCCATTGCCTGTGGGAAGATTTTTTTTTTTTTTTTACTTTTCCTGGCAAGTTGTATGGCCCCTGGAGATAGCTATGCAGCCATCTTTTATTGCCTTTCATCCCTTGGAATTTTCCTAGGATGCCTTTGTGAATTATGTCAATTAGACCTAGGATGAGGACTAAGAGCCTAGGACACTAGTTAAAATCTAGTCACAACATCAAACTGCAACTGCTTGTGAAAGTTAACAGGTTTTAAAAAGTATTTGCCCTCTCTCCCAACCAAAGTCAGACTTTTCTAAGTGGCAACTGTTGTTATTATGGATATGTGTCAATTTTCTTGGTAAAGTACTGTCACTGGTTGATAATAAAGCCAATAGACCTTTGAAGGTCTTAGGTCTAATTGACGTAATTTCCAGAGGCATTCTGGGAAAATTCCAACAGATCAAAGGCAATAAAATAGTGTCAGCCCATTGGCACTGGGGCAGGTTGCCTACCTGCAATGATGTCAACCTGGATTCGGAAACGAATCCGGGATGTTGGAGGGCCCGCTGGGAGAGAAGGATTGAGCATCAGATGACTGCACTCCTTCTCCAGGGGGAGGGAGATAGAGTGTTCGGTGCACTACGGACACCTAGCAGTGGCTGGGTGTACCAAGCATGCCAACATCAGCAGCTTAGGGGGGAGGGGCAGATGCTGTTCATTATTGTACATCCCTGCCCCTGCACACACATCAGGGAAAAATGCTGTCAGCTGCCCTAGATGAAGCCCGCCTTCAACCTCGATCAGCTCCATGCCGGCCCTTCAACCTATCCTGTCATCTGCAGCACTATATGGTCAGTGCCACAACCCTGCCCTGGGGGGTAAGCCAGGGGGTTTCAAAGAGGTTTAGCCAATATGGGAGTGGAAGTGAGGATCCATGACCAGGTGGAGGTACCGGTTGGTTGGCGGCAGAAAAAGTACAAAAAATTTAAAAAAAAGGCAATAAAAAAAAACACTTGCCACAGACACAGGGATCAGAAAGCCAGAAACAGTGAAAGAAACAAAAATTCAATGCACAACATCAGCTTGATTTTCAAAGTCCCATGTATGATGCAAGGTGCCCGCATCAAAGGGAACTGCCACAAGTGGCACCTTGCATCAAAAGCTGCAGCACTAGCAATTTTTGAACATGGGTTGCATCAAAAATGGGAGACCATACACCAAACCTGCCCTACACCATCCTTGTGCTGAAAGTGGTGATGTACCTAGATAGAAGGGGACTTGCACCACAGAAGGGCTGCAGCATCCCCTTATTTGGGATTTTGAAAGCTCACCATGGCAACCTGCAGGGCTGTCATTAGATCAGCCATGAACTGGTCTAACAGCCCATGTGCCACAGATTGGGAGTGTGGCATCGTGGGGGGAGCATGCGAGGTGGTGGTACAGGAAAGACAGCCCTGTGGGAGTGCCATGGTGGGCAGCGTTGGCACAGCAGGGTGTGTAGTGTATATCAGTTCTACTGACTCACGGGCAGGGTAAGCAAAAGTAATGCAGGCACTGACCGTGTCCCGGACCCCCTGATGCTACCTGACTTGCCAGATGTCCCACATCATGCAGAGTCCCCGACATGTGGTAACAAGCCATGTCTGCATGGTATGAAGTGCTGTTGGCAGACAGGGATGTATTTGGGCAGCGCCACTTGCTTCTGATGCATGCCTTCCTGTGTGATGGTATACTGCTGCTGCAGGTGCCATACTATGGCAGGTGGGTAGGGCACCCAGATAGGTAGGTGCCATAATGAGGGTTGGCAGACAGTATGTACTGAACCTGGTAACACAGATAACAGAGTGTAGATGCTTCAGCCCTGTCACCGTACCCTATCCTGATGGACCAGTACAGGCAGAGCCATGCTGACGGTCTACCACATTGTCAGGGACTGTTACCATCAGATACCTGGGTGTTACACAGTATGCCCCCACCAACCTGACATTTCAGTGTACTGTTCTACCACAGTTGGGTATGGTGGCAGGGCTGGGGCATCCACAATTTGTTATATGTGTTGCCAGATGTGGACATGCCATCTGCCAGACCTCATTATGGCACCTTCCTACTGGGGTGCCTTACCCACTTGCTGTAGCTAATATGGCACCTGTAGCAGCAGTATGCCATCACACAAGGAGGTGTGCATCAGGAGCAGGTGGCGCTGCCTGGGGTATATCCCTGTTCACTAACAACACCTCATACTGTGCAGGCATGGCCTGTCGCCACATGTTGGGATGGTGGATGAAGCTGGAAATCTGGCAGGGCTGGTGGGATCAGAGAGTCCAAGACACGGTCAGTGCCTGCATACATCAGCTTACCCTGATCATGGGTCTGTGGAACTGATCAGGGAATGACTGTCCCAGTGCCACCACTGTAGCCTGCCACACCCTGTCATCCTAATGCTGCCCACTACAGAACTCCCCCAGGCCATCTTCCCTATACCACCACCTCACAGGCTTCCTTTCCCCCAACATTGCAGTTCTGGGCTGAATTGGTGCTGGGTAGGGGGTGCTTGACAGGACCATCCATCAAAACCCTCCAGCGTGCCAAATCTTTGCTGCAACACTCCAACTGTGGCAACTCATAGGAATTTGGTGCAGGGACCCCCTATGTATTAAAATTGTGTGTAGGGTCCCTGATGCACTCAGAGTATGCTGCAGCCAGGACATAGTGCATTGTGCACCAATAAAGCGATTCTTTGAAATTCAAGCCCCATGTGTTTTTCCTTATAATTTTTGCATGTACGTGTCCTTTAATAGTTCCGAAACTCTAGCTGGCATGTGATGCATTTCAATAAATTTTGCTTCTTTATGGTGCAGTTCATGAAATCAAGCTGCCATAACACAATATGATTCTAGAAATATTGCTGCTGTAACCTTATATCTTCTTGAACCACAGTTGCCATTACATGCTGTAGTTCTAGAAATAGTGCTGTTCTAATATTAATTAGTTCATGAACTCTCATTGCCAATTAATCTTAAAATGCCCCTGCCATAACATGATACATTTTTAGATGTAACTGGGGCTCTTGGTGGGGGGCCCTCAAATAGAGGTTCTAAAGGTTGGCCACAATTTATGCAGTAATTATTCTGCCAAGTCTGAAAATAGCAAAAGTGCTAACCAATTCTGGGGAACACTACACACCTCTGTGGAATCACAACTCACTGTAGACACAGCAGGTTATATGTGGGAAACTGGAGAGAATGAGGCACCCAATCATGGAAGCATAGAAACATAGGAATTGTCAGCAGAAAAGGACCACCTGGGCTATTTAGTCTGCCTGTAAGCCCTTGTACTGGATTATTGCTTCCAACCCACCTGCTGCTGTACCTCTGTGGTTCCCCTATGCCTGTCCCAAGCATGCTTATATCCATACAGGGTGCTTGCTCCCATCACCTCCTGAGGCAGACCATTCTATGCATCCACCACCCTCTCTATGAAGAAGAACTTCCTCTCATTCCCTCTTAACCTCCCACCTTCCAATTTCATGGCATGCCCTCTCATTCCTGTGTTCCTGTAATGGAAGATGTCTCCCCCTGCACCTTGTTTATAGCCTTTAGATACTTAAATGTTTTTATCATGACCCCTCTTTCCCTCCTCTCTTCCAGTGAGTATATATTGAGGTCCTTTAATCTCTCCTCATAAGTCTTGTATTGCAAGCCCTGTACCATCTTAGTTGCCCTTCTCTGGACCATCTCTAGCCTGTTAATGTCCTTAGTTACTCATTTATTTATTTATCTATTTAAGAGATTTACCAGATAAGCATGCTGAGCGGGGACCGCTCATGTCCAGATGTGACCTGGGGAGTTACATAGAATACAAAATAGGTACAAATACATGGTGCGACAACAGGTCCAGAATAGATACATACAGGGTGCTACAACAGGTCCAGAATAGGTACAGGCTGGACTACACATTAGAATCAGTTAGTGAAGTACAAAGTTTAGTCCTAAGACCACAGAGTGCATAGTTTGCTATGCCATAGTTAGATCCTATGACCGCAGGGTATACAACAGGCAGAGGCAGTAGGTATACAGTAAATGCAGTAAGTTTCTGGGCATTGATACTGTAAAAGCACATTTAGATGCCCCTTGGTAGCTGGTCTGGGTTGTAGGTTGCAGTTGCATATATCTGAGAAGTGGTCAGGTAGGAGCAGTTTAAGGAGCCTTGGGGTGGGGGAGAGCCTAATATCTACAGGGAGGTCATTCCAGAGTTTGGGCAGAAGATATTTGAAGGCAGATTGGCCCTTCAATGTGTGCATGAAAGGTATCTGGAGTAGCTTTGAGTCTGAACATCTGAGGAGTATATGGGTGGGGTTGTGTTGACAGAACGGAGCTGAGATGGGGGGGGGAATTGGTCCAGTATTTAGCTATGAGATTATTGCAATGTAGCTGATGTCGAGACTCCAGCGAGGGAAGAGCTAGGGAGCTGTATAGGTCACAATGATGGGTGGTGGGGGGACATTCCAGGATGAACTGACAGAAAGAGTGAAATAGGGAGTCCAAGCTGGCCAGGGTGGATGAGGGGACAGCACTGTAGACCTCATCGCCATAGTCAAATATAGGGAGAATCATTTTGTGCACTAATTCCCTCCTGACCGTGGTTGGTAGGCAGCCTTTATTGTGGTATAGTGCACCTAGTTTGGGGTGTAGCTTTTTTTGTAGAGTCAATGTGGACAGGGAAGTCTAGGTGTTGATCAAGCTATACACCCAGGAACCTAAAAGAGTGCAGGATTCCAGGGTGGATCCGTCCAGGGTATGGAAGGCAGGGGGAGCAGCTAGACGGGAGAGTCTAGGCTGCAAGCCAAAGGTTAGGGAGATGGTTTTCTTTGCATTTAGGACAAGCTGGTTGGACCTGAGCCATTTTTGAACGACATCAAAATCCTGTTGAAGGGCTGAGTTTATGTCCCTGATGGAGGGGCCGGAGGAATACAGTACGGTGTCGTCTGCGTACATTTGTATAGCTGAGTTGGAGCAGGTCAGTGATAGATCATTTAAAAATATGGAAAAGAGTAGGGGGCCCAGGACAGAGCCTTGGGGGACCCCCATGGCAACTGGGAGTGAGGGGGATATGCGTGGGCCAATTTTTACTACCTGTTTTCTACCGGTTAGGTAGGCTTGGAACCAGATGGTGGCTAGATAAGAAAGGCCTGCATCATGTAGTTTTGTGATTAGCTTTGGGTGGGATACGGCATCAAAAGCTTTGGCCAGGTCTATGAATATGGTCGAGGTGATATGCCCCTTGTCCATACCTGAGGAAATATCGTTTGTGAGTCTTAGGAGCGCTGTGATGGTGGAGTGAGATTTGTGAAATCCCGACTGATAAGGGGTGAAGAAGGAGGTAGAGTCGAGAAATTGTGTGAGTTGGGTGAGGGCTAGGTGTTCCTGTAGTTTGGCCAGAATTGGTAGAAGGGAGATAAGGCGATAGTTTCTGGGCGCAGATGGATCACCACCCTTTGGTAGCGGGATGACAACTGCCTCCTTCCAAGCTGCTGGAATTTGTGCTGTGGAGAAAGAGAGGTTCAAGAGGTTGGCTAGGGGGGTGGCAATGGCAGGGGCTGATAAGTATAGGAGTTTGGTGTCCAGTCCTAAAGGGCATTTTCCTTTGTTGGGTCAAGGGAACGTAGGGCATCTAGAACTTCTGCTGTGGAGACTGGACGGAAAGAGAATGTGGTGGCATGGGGGGTATGCTGGGGTATCACAAAAGGGCTGGGTGTGGGTGTGGGTGTTGTGATTTGTTGGTTTGTTAGGAGAGATGTAGCACAGTTAAAGGTGTTGAAAGCTGAGGCAACTTCACTAGGGTCTGATACATTGTTGCCCTGAATGGTTAGGGTAGGGGTGGGTGGCTGGGCAGGGGGAGTGAACAGGGTTTTAATGAATTTCCAGAATTTGGAAGGGTGGCTAAGATTAGAGGAGAGAGCCGCCCGGAAGTAGTTCTTTTTTGCCTGCCTTATGGCTTTTGTGCAGTTATTGCGGAGGGTTCGGTAATGCTGAAGGGATTCAGGGGAGCATGTCTGCCTGTGTTTTTTCCAGGCCTGGTCCCTAGCATGACATCTGCAGATGATGTCGGCAGAGACCCATGGGAGATGGGTTCCCCTGACCCTATTGCTTCTTAGGGGGGCGTGATAGTCCCATACAGCAAGAACGCTGTTTCTGAACATGTCAAAAGCATGGTCGATAGAGGGTGCCAGTTGATTGAATGACCAGTCGATGAGGGTGAGATCATTTAGTGGGGAATGTAGGCAGAGGGATTTATATCCTCTCATGAGAAGTGTCCTTGGGGGTGGTGGTTAGTAGGTCTGTGCACCTTTCTGATCATATAAACCATATGGTGATCACTCAGGGAGTCAGGAAGGAGGCTGGCTTTAATTATCCTGTGAGGGTGTGTTGTGAGAGCCCAGTCCAGGAGGGCGTGGTTTTGTGTTTTTGGGTTTATGCGGGTGGGTTGCTCTATTTGTTGGGAGAGGTTTAGGGATTTAATCTTGCTTTGTAGTTTGGAGCAGTCTTTTGGTAGCCAGTTGTAATTTAAATCCCCAAGGATGTAGAGCTCACCGGCTATAGCCATAGCTTTAAGAGTAGCTAAGTGGTCTATGACGATAGGCGCAGGGGTAGCAGGGGCGCAGTTTATCCCTGCCATGTACACTGGGGAGGAGCGCGGCAGGACAAGTTTAATCATCTTAGATTCTATTTGGGGATTATGTCCAGGGAGCTGGACAGGGGTGAATTGGAAACCATTTAATATGTACATGGCGATTCCTCCACCTTTCTTTTTGCCATGTCGGTCCTGCCTAATTACTGTGTAGCCAGAGATGGCTATTTCTGAGTCAGCATGGTGAGGTTTCAACCATGTCTCAGATATTATACAAATGTTGAGTCGGAGGGTTTCGCAGTGTTTTGCAGCTCTGGGACTTCATTCAGGAGGCTGCGGATGTTAAGGTGAATTAGGCTGAGTCCCTTGGGGAGGGTATGGGGGGTGGGGTGGGACGGTGGGCAAGGGTTGGTTTCAACATCCCCGCCAAGAGGAGCAGCAGGGTGAAGTAGTGTATGGAGGTGTGCCATGTGTTTCTGGATTTGAGCTTGGGGCGGGTGATTTGTGAGGTGTGGTGGGAGACCGAGGTAACTAGGTTGCATAGGGCAGATAGGCACAGGGGGAAAGGGGGGATGACAGAAGAGCTTATAGACCATATATGGGTGGGCATGTGAATCTGGCACACAGTGGGGGTTGATAGGGGGTGTAGGAGAGGTGATTCAGAGCAAAAGGGGTGGAGGTTAGGGTCATTTTGGGGCTGGGTTGATGGGGTAGAGATGCAAGAGGAATAGCAATGGCTAACATTGTAATTAGGTACAGGATCATGTTTGCAGGGTTTTATTTAACTCCAAAAATTGATTAGCGTTTTGCTCACAAAAGTGCTAAAACATTGTGAAAATGCATAGCACTTGCCTCACTGTGTTTAACAAACATAACACTTCTAGAAAACCTATATAAATACTTTCTGTACAGTTAGCATTGTCCCAAGACAAAAACTGCTAATCAATTATTTAAAACCCTGTGTTTGTAATGTGAAACTTGCAGTAGCAAGCTGGAATTCAGTGTAGCGGCCTCTGCTGGAGGGATCTGATAACCCGCAGATCTGAAAGTGGGCTGATAGGGTTTGGCGTGTCACCTCTCAGCTACCTATAGAACTGAGTGCCGAGCAAGGGTGGTGGTGGGGCCGGAGGGGCCAGAATCACAGCAGCACTGTAAGCTAGATACACTGTGCAGCTCTGCCATAAGTTTAAAATGCGGTTTGGCGCCAAAATTAACAAAGGATCCGAGTCCTGTCGCCAAGCGGCTCACCCGCCTACCTCGTACCTTATCTGCACTCCGGGATTCGGGGGGGGTTCCAGTGAGTCCAGTGGGGAGGGCTCGCTCCAGAATGGCTCTAGCGATCTCGTGGGGATTTCAGGGGGAGGGCAGCAGTCCTATACCCTCACGACCCACTGTGAAAAAGAAGAGGAGATATTAAATTTATAGCCCAGATGGAGGGGCGGAGTTGCTTGCCAGGTCAGTCGCAACAGGAGTTATATTACAGCTGCATTTTCCCTGCTCAGAATGTATTCCTTCTCTATTTAAAAGTTACCCCCGATTACTGCTTTTCCCTGAGCTGCTGTTCCACAGTACATGCAATACTAGTACAGGAGAAAAAAGCCTAAGCCCCTTAAGGTTACACTCTGTTTGCTACAGGAGAGACAATAAATGCAGTAACCCAGTCAGTATCCCAGTCAAGCAGCCTCTTAAAGTAACATGTACATCTGCTATAATAGTAATGCACAGGGGAGCAGATTTAGCCAGAAAAAAAACAATCTATAGAGCTACCCCGAATTTAAAAATGTCTTTAAGGAAATCACAGCAGCACTGTAAGCTAGATTCACTGTGCAGCTCTGCCGTAAGTTTAAAATGTGGTTTAGCGCCAAAATTAACAAAGGATCCGAGTCCTGTCACCGAGCGGCTCACCCGCCTGCCTCATACCTTATCTGCGCTGTGGGATTTGAGGGAGGGTTCCAGTGTCTCCGGTGGGGAGGGCTCACTCTAGAATGGCCCTCGCGACCTCGTGGGGATTTCAGGGGGAGGACAGCAGTCCCCTACCCTTGCGACCCACTTATCTGTGCTTATGAAGGTACAGCCTCCAGAACCTCACACAGTACTCCATGTGAGGCCTGACCATGGTTTTATACAATGGCATCACTACCTCCCTCCTTCTGCGGATGATACCCCTGCCTATGTACCCCAGCATGTCACTGACCCCCCCCCCAGCTGCCTTAGTTCTCTGCTTTGACATTTTCAGGTTGTCTCAAATAATAACCCCCAGGTCCTCCAAGCAATCCATAGCTTGCTTTTTCACTCAAGACCCACAGTGAACAGAGACACTAACAGTCACGTCACAAATGTTGCCTGCTTATTTACCAGAGAGAACATTCTGTAAAGAAGGTCTTTGAACAGTGAGTTGTAGGCATGGCACGCAACAAAATGATTTGACAGGTTGTGTATCGATGGCACACTTTACACTTCCCCATAGTTTGTGGAACAACAATTGTTAATTTTTGAACTTGAGTTATTTATTTATTTATTGAATTTTGTTGACCCAGTAAGCCCACTGGGCCTAGAAGTTTCTTTTTCAGAGGCAACCGGGGGGAGGGGGGATACAGGTGGTAAGCAGCTGAAATTGAACCAGATTAAGCTGTTGGTGATATTTTTAGTGAATGGGAGAAGTTTGGCCAGGACACTGGGGAAATTACCCTACTCTTTTTCAATAAGTGCCATGGGATCTTTAGCATCCACCTGAACTACACCACTAATCCAGACAGATGGGACCTCGGTTTAAAGTCTCATCTGAAAGACGGCACCTCAGAAGTGCAGCACCCTCCTTATGCTGCACTACAGTGTCAGTATTGGGATATTAACCCAGTGCCAGAAGCCATAAAGTTAATAGAGTGGCTTCCTTCCCAAAACCTGGAGGAATAGTAGCTCTTGATCCCAAACTTGCAGTGGGTACCTGAAAATCTTTTTGTAACAAAATGGTGTCCTTGTGAAAATTGAAGCCACCCAACACTGGTACAAGATTCCCAGCACTTCACACTGGAACAATGGCTAAGCAAAAAAATGCAGCTTTTCCTCATAATTCCTTCTTCTCCCATACACAGACACCGAAATCCAGGTGATCTGTAAAGGGCACCTTTCTTCCAGGATTGAAGGTCTTGTACGGGTATATCACTGCTACCCAAAGGCAATGTCAAGGCAGAATGAGCTGGCACTCCACCTCCATCTTCTGGTTGTTGCCCTGGATTTGGGCCCCTGGTACCCCCCTGAAGGGGGAGAGCAAGCTCATTGCCTCACTATAAGACTTACTGCAGCTGCCACTTGTGACTCAACTTAGTGCTTTTAGTTTGTCCATCTCAGTGATGGGAGGAACCAAATTCAGTCCAACGTGCAACTAGAAGCATATCCCAGATCTTGAAGCCTTCCCGCCATGCACGTACCCCACACCAGGCACCCAACTGGCAGTGATTAGTGGTATCAAAAATAAAGTTCTGCAACTGGAATTATCATGAAAGTTAGAATTTCATTATCACAAAATTTCAGAATGCACTTTGGCAACTTTTGTGAAATTCTGACTTAGAATGACAAAATAAATGTATGAATTGCAGACTGATGTATTAAACTGCAGAATGGAATACTGCAAAACAGTCATTCCCCAGTTCATTTGTATCATTCCACTATTCAGCCAGAAAATACTATGTAATTGGGCAAAAATCTGACTAATACATTTGAAGGATTCAGATTTTGCCAAAGTCAGAATTTCAGAACATTTTGAGAAATTTTTAAAATTTAAAGAAATTTCTGTGAATCTGGAATTTGCAGGTTTTCCTCAGCTCTAGCCACGATGATACTCTCCTGCCATACAATTCTATAAATGTCATTGCTGTAACATCATTTGGTTCTAAAACATCACTGCTGTAACATGATGTGATTCTAGAAATGTCACTGCTGTAGTATGATGCACTTCTAGAAATGTTCAATGCTGTAACATGATGCAGTTTGGCAGCCGTCGGTGCCATAACAACTTGATACGACTTCACTCTGACTTTTAACTGCAGCACCTAATTTGGTACATCAAGTTTTTTCCATCATTATAGTGCCATCTCACTCCATCTCACTTTCACTCTGCCTCTTTGTTTGCTGCCTCTTCAAGCTATAGATGTCTATTGCACCCACAAAAATATCCTTTCCAACTTTTATTAGCGGAAAATCAATAAAAAGTAGATTAAAACTCTCAGACTTTAAATGCCGGGGGGTGAGGAAAGAGATCAATTTGCTCTGAAACAAGACTAAATATGATTTCCAGCCACTCTGATTACATTACTCTCTGATTAGTGAGTTCCCGTGTGCTTCATTGAGGGGAGGAGTGCTGTGTTTCGCCTGTGTCGGCAATACTGAGGTGCTTAGCAAGAGGGTTTGAGTTTTGCTGGCCCTTAGGCAAAGCCTAATGTGATAAGAACATCTGGATGGATCCGTCTCTGTTGGCAGCTCTGGCCAGAGGGAGCTGCTGCAATAATTGTGCATCCTAAGGCTGCAGAATAAAGATAGCAATTGATAAAAAAATTAAAGCTGACTTTCCTGGTGTTGTGAGGAAAAAAACAGGGTATTATAACAGCTTGAAAACAGGGAGTCCTGTTTTTGTGGATTGTTCAACTCCTTGCTATGGATCCCTGCTGGTTTTGCAATGTAACTTGAAGTAAATATTTCCCTATAAATTTAACAGATAAGTTATATACATTTCTCTGTCTCTATATCGCATGACCCAGGCAGTATAGGAAGACATACTGTATGCCAGTAACATGAATATACACCATGTCATGCTGTTTTATTGTGATGAGCAATGGGTGATGTTCTGATTTCCTTTGGTACATCATATAATATGGGTTCTTTCCCTTTGATCTAAACACAATTGAAGGTGGCTTCTGTAAGTTCTCTGTTATGGTACATAATATAATGTGAGTTTTTTTTTTATCTAAACACAGTTGGAGGTAGATGCTATAGGTTGTCTGTTATTATACTATGCTTATAAACAGCAATAGAGGCAAGCAAGGTTATATATGTATACAACTGGGAAGGCTTAACAGGGTTATGGTATATAAAACACAAAGCACAAAAGTTATTAGAGAAGGGTAAAGCAGTTAGAAAACTAAGAAACAATAGAGGTGCAGGTCATTTTGGAGGGTGGCATGTTTCAATGCCAGGAGTTTGGATAATAAGATTAGTGAGCTCTAGGCTTTGGTGGTAGACTCTGGGATGAATCTAGTGGCCATTACAGAATCCAGGGCATGTGTGAACAACAACTGAGACATTGTGATCCCAGGCTAAATCTTATATAGCATGATAGAAGACAGGTAGAGTTGGTGGGGTGGCCATCCTATATCAGAGAAGGGATCAAGGCAGTGGAGGATGCTAGCATTAGAGGAAAAAGGAGGTAGAATCATTGTGGGTTCAGCTCACAGATTTTCAGGCAGGAAGACTCAGATAGGAGTGGTTTACAGGCCGCTGAAGCAGGTAGGAGAGAGAGAGAGAGAGATAAAAAACTAGGTGCTGAAGTAGGGAGGCAGAATGGCAAAGGGGAGGTTGTAATAGTGGGAGAGTCCAACCCACCAGACACTGACTGGGACATCCCAGTGGCTAGGAACCAGAAATCAGGCCCTTCTTGATGTCTTCAGGACTGCATGTTGGTACAGCAGGTCAGGAATCCCACTAGGCAGTCAGTAATTCTAGATTTGGCACTCACCAAATAGAAAAGAGTAGGTAGAGTAGGGGTCAGGAAACAACTGGGGTCCAGCGACCAGAATACTAAATGGTTAGAGGTGGCCCTGAACACCTGTAAGCCCTTGTCTAAGGATGACATGCTAGACATCAGGAGGGTGGACTTCAGCTATATGAGGGAAATTGTGCTGGGCAGGTTAGCCTGGGTAGACTGCATTAGTGGAGTTGAGGAAAGATGGTGGTCATAAAAGGGGCCATTCTCAAGGCAACAAAAACATGCGTGAGAAATGTTATTGAGAAAAACAAGTATCAGAGACCACTTTGGTTTCCTGAAAGGGTCAGGGAGACACTGACAGCTTAAGAGGGCAATTGTAAGGTAAAAAGAAAATCAGGGGGATGAAGAATGATACAAGTACCAGGACAAAACTAGAGAGGTCAAGACAGCAGTCAGGATTGCAAAAGAAAGAACATAGCTGCATATTGCAGAGGGGGGATCAAGGGAACAGGTAAAACCGTTCTTTAGATATATAAGAGAAAAAGAAAGATGGGAGGAGGAATTGTCAACTAATGAAAGGGGTGCAGGGTAGTAGGGAGATTGAGCAGAAAACAACTGTGCTAAATGAGTACTTTTGCTCATTATTCACTAATGAGAATAATGGGCCCCTTGCTGGAGAGTGGCAAAAAGGCAGCTGATAGAGGGGTTCAGAAAACAAAACTGCAGAAATTTTCTGGTGCAAGAGTCAAAAAGGGGCTAGCAACCCTGGAGGCAAACAAGACCCAAGGGTCAGATGGAATGCATCTGAGGGCACAAAGGGAACTGGCACTTGTGTTAGCCAAACCCCTGGTAGGGCTATTCAGTAGCTCTATGCAGCAAGCAGTGGTTCCCATGGACTGGAGGATGGTGAACAAGGGTTCACTGCACAAGGGAGGGGACAAGACGCACTTCGGAAACCATACACCTGTAAGCCTTACCTCCATGGTAGGGAAACTGATGGAGACACTAGTCAAAGAAGATCTAGTGAAATACCTGGAGAACAATGGACATCGGTATAGTAAACAGTTTGGATTCCTGTAATCAGGATTACAGGATCAACCTGATAGTATTCTTTGACTGAATAACCAAGGTAGTTGATAAGGGCCATGCTGTATATTTACTCTACTGTACTTTGACTTCAGCAAGGCATTCGATATGGTGCCATGTTGAAGGCTTCTGAAGTAGATTGGAGATTTGGGAACAGCAAAGAAAATAGTAAGGAGGTTAAGAAGTTGGTTGGAGAAGAGGCAACAGAGAGTTGTGGTGAATGGGGTTAGATCAGAAGAAAGAGAAGTCACTAGTGGAGTACCACAGGGATATCTTATGGTAGAGGTGGGCAAACCAGAGACTTTTCACCTAGAACCAAGCCACAACCTAGTCAGGGGTCTGGCTTGACTCTATGAGCCAAAACATGACCCGAGCCCTGGCTACTACAAGCTATTCTCTACATCGGAATTGAACATTTCAGACACTACACCAACTGTTCAGGGTAACAGAAATGCTTACTTTGACCATAACTGGCTTGGCTTGACCTTGGTTCTCAACTGCTTATAAAGGTTGAGCCGAGCAGAGCCAGGCACTAAGCTCTAGTCAGGCTCAAGCCTGCTCTGGCTTGCCCACCTCAATGTTCTGGGCCCAGTCTTCTTCAGCATGTTCACCAGGGACATGGGAGAGGAAATCCTGGGCAAATCTTGTCTATGTGCAGATGACACTAAACTCTGTGGTTGTGTTGACAATGTGGAGGGGACAAGGGAGTTGTGGAAAGGCCTGCAAAGGTTTGGAAATGTTTCAAGGTTTGGCAGCTGAAATTCAAAACACGAAAGTGCAGAGTTATGAACTTGGGGGCCTTAGAAAGAATATGGAGACAGTTATGCTGGACACAACATCAGAGGAAATAGACCTCGGTGTCATTATTAGTGACTCCCAAAAGCAAACCAACCAATGTTACAAGGCCTTCAGCAAGGCTAACAGAATGCTGGGGTGCATTGGGAGAGGGTTCAACAGTAGATGGCAGGTCAAAGGTACTGTTTATAGGTCTCTGGTGAGACTGCCCAGTTCTGGAGTCCCTACCTAAAAAAGGACAGAGACAGGCTAAAAAAGGACAATGTAGGATGACCAAGATAATTCAGGGTTAGGAGGGCAGATTCTATGAGGATTGGTTAAAGGCACTGAATATTTATTCATTCAAAACCAGAAGAGAAAGGGGGAATATGATAGAGGCCTTCAGGTTTCTGAAAGGAATTAACAAGGTGGAATGTAAGGGAGCAATTTAGCAGGAACAGAGAAGATATGACAAGGAGTCATGAATGGAGGTTAATGGGAGAAAGGTTTAAAAAGGACATGAGGAAGAGTGGCTGAGTCATGGAATGGTCTTCTGGCAGAGGTGGTGTGTGCCAAGATTGTAAATGTGTTCAAACATGGCTGGGATAGTGTCAAGGGGATACTACCTACTCAGTGGGAAGTGAGGCATGAAAACACAAATAAAAAAGAGGAAATAGTGTAAGTGAAAACCCCATGCATATAATAGATCCTGGGATATGATAGGGTAATATGGGCAGACTGGATGGACCATCAGTCTTTTTCTGCCATCATTGTCTGTGTTTCTATATTTTTGAAGTTTGTTTTCCAAGCTGCACCCCTGGCTTAGAGTGCATGCTCTCTTTTTCTCTCTCTTGCCCCCTCCTCCCTCTCTCCCCCCCTTTCCCTCCCTTCCTCCCTCCCTCCCCCTCTCTCTCTCTCTCTCATGAGGCACAGATTTTAGGATGCCAGGAAGAATTCTTTGATGTACAGTTTAGTGAGATCTGAAGCACAGCTATTACATTGCCATGGTCCTTGTGCCCATTGCACCTTGTTGCACACAGCCACTGTGACTGCCCTCCCTAGCCCCATATATCTTCCCACTCTTCTCCCCCTTCCCACTCTTCTCCCTTCCCCCTCAATGATACCTCTTACCCCCTCACCACCTCGTGCATGAAGCCTACATTAGGCTGACTATCACCTTACCAACAAAGTCATTTCTGGCTGCCTCCTCCTGCCTGTAGTCCTTGTTGGCACAATCATTTAGTCTATTCAATGTATGATTCTGTTTTACTCAGTAGCCTTCACCTGTATGATTATATTCCTTCTAACAGCCTTCTGAAACTTTTATGTATCCATGTGTTTACAGTTTTAGTATACTTACTTAGTTGTTTGTATTGTGACGTGTTGGTGTATGACGTGGAACTTACATAAAAAGAGTCATTAAACTCGTAGGTACTTGTAATCTGAGACTTCAAATAAATAAAAATAATTGAGATAAAAGTGTGTATTTAAAAAGTAAACTATGAACTAACCTTACCTACTCATGCAAGTCATAGTCAATCCAGTAAGTATTTTGGGGGTAACATTTTCTCCCATTTTGGAACCAGACTCCCTTTTTTCCCATGCTGTCCCCATCTCCCATGTTCACTGAGCTTGTTGTGGCAACCAACATCTCTAGTGAGGGAGTGAGTGCCAGTCTCCTCTAAGATGCTTTTAAATACAGCTCAGTGTTCCTCAGCAGGGGGCGTTGTAGAGTCATGTGCCTAAGCCCCCTTTAAACAAGGTGAGAGAATGCATCACACTCATGCTGTTTCCTGCCTGCCCAGTGACCTGGAGACATTGGCTAGATTTTTAAAACCAGCATGCAGGTGCATTTACCAGATGTACCTGCACCCAGCAGCACCCATTGTATCCATCATCCATCAAGATGCAGGGGGTGTTATTTTCTAAGGTGTGTGTAATAGCAACAATTGGGATGTGGGTTATGGAAGCATGTTGGCAGATTTAGACATGTCTGACATTAAGGGACTAAGTTAGACAAAAAAAATAAAACATATGATGCCAGGATGAATACACAGACTTGTCCTTGGGTTCCATAAACCCACCTGTCAGAAAGTGCACCAAGGAGGATTGGGGCCAGCATACCCTCTTTGAAAATATACCAGTCATCAAAATAATTTGGGAACTTTGAATATCCAGCTTTCCAAGGTCATGCCTAAATTTGAGTCTCCCACATGTCAGTGCTGCACACAAAGCTGCCCCCTCCCAACTCACACTTGCAATAGTTTAATAAATACCCTTAGTTTTAACGAAACTCTCCAGTGGATGGCATGGGCAGTATGACTGCCACTATTTCAAAATGTAAGCTATACTTGATCAGGAAGGAAAAGCTACTCATCATAGTAACATATTTTCTTCTAATGGATTAGAACAGCCAATAAAACTTGTGATAATCTCTGCAAGGTGATTTGTGCCCCAAAACATATAATTTTGTTAAGATGCTCTTTCACAGTACTGGTCTCAAACCTCCCAGCATTCCACTAATAGATCATGGAGCTGAAGACGCCAAAACAATTGACACCCAGTTTGAAAAAAAAAATCCAATTATAGCAATATAAATTTCAGATTAAAAAGATTTTAATGACAGAAAAAAGGAGAGGCCGTGAAGGATAGTTTGACTGGCTGTTTTAATCCATTAGAAGAAAGGATATTACAACAGAGTAACTTTTCCTTTAATAACATGAATTAGAAAAGCCTGGTCAAACTTGTGGTGACTCCAAGCAAAACCCTGGGTAGGATTACTTTGGGAATAGGTTCTGCAGAACAGAAATCCCAAATCTAGCATCCTCTCTTGTCTGTGTGTCCAAGCAATAGTGAGTTGCGAATATGTGGACTGTGGACCAGATTGCAGCTTTACAGTTTTTAACCACTGACACATTGCTTCTAGCTGCCACTGGTGCTGCTGTACTCCTAGTGGAGTGTGCCTTAATGCTATCGCGGGGGGGGGGTACTTTCCCTGCCTTGCCATATTAGAAATGTACTGTGAATACTATCTACCTCAATATGGTCTGCTTAGATGCTGGCTGTCCCTTTGGCACCATGCTATATGTAACTAATAATTGTTTATAGTTCCCAGTTTCCTCTATTCTCGATTTACAAAAACTGAGGGCTTTATTTACATCTAAAGCATAGTTTTCCTCCCTTTTATTTGCATGTGGTCTTGAAAAATACACTGGGAAGGTATTAGTTTTTATTTGATTTATTTATTTTGATAACCAAGTAGGTATGCTGGCACTGAGGTACCTTTTTCAGGCACGACCAGGTACAGAAATGTACATACCAAGACAGTGGGACAAGATACAAGTGCATAAATATCTTGATACAAATAAAGTGGTTCATGAGTCAATTTAAAAAGGGAGGGGATCACAAGGGGGCATAGCCTGAAACTAGTGGGTGTAGATTTAAAAAGGGAATGAGGAGGTATTTTTTTCTCAGAAAGGGTGGTGTCAGGGTAGAATGAACTGCCGGGAGGAGGTGGTATCAGTGAAAATGGTGGGAAGTTTCAAAAGGGGGTGGGACTGGGTAAAAAAGATAATTACAACTAGAGGGTGGAAGGGGAGGTGAGAAAAGAGGGAGGGGGAGGATAACCCCTGTGGGGAAAGGGGAGGGAGTCAGCTCCAGTAAATTAGACTGAGCTGCAGACTAGAGTAGACTTGATAGACTAGTATGGCCTGTTTCTGCTGATAATTTCGTATGTTCGTATGTAAGTGACATGGTGCAAAAGTAAAGTTCTCAAAGCTGCATATTAAATCTACAAGGATTGTAATTCATGCAAAGCAGGTACAAACACTGGACTGTTGGAGATGTACTTTCAGCTTGGCAGAAAATGTTTTGGGAGGTAGGGACTGGTCTAATGGAGAAAGGAATGGTGTTCTAGTAAGACACTGCTCTATATCTGAAGTAGTTTTCATCTATACCTATGCACATTAATTGTACTTTTATTAAAAGACTGCTTGCAGAGGAGCAGGAGAAGGTTTTTTTCACAAATATCAACAGCTGGGTTAGGCAATGGGGATCTCCCCCGTGTAGATTTTGTGCATGAAGTTAGCTAGGCTTAACCGGGCTCTGGTGTTAGGTTGCAACCCTCTATGTCATTCAAAGTTGGCACAGTGATGGGACCATGGGCTCTGGGAGAATGCAAATTTGACAACCTTGTATGATGAAACTTTTTCTTTGCCCAGATCAAAAAGGTAGTGTCATCCATTATGATGAAGCCATACTCAGTCAGGGGGAAATGTAGCTTTAGGCAATTCTAATTTTTGTGTCGTGCCAGATATTTTGAGATGTGATAGACTAGGCCCAGTTTTTGGTTAACGGTTCTTACAATGTTGACCATATGAATGTTAAAACTGAGGCAGGGACAGAGACCAACACCAAGGTATTTGAATTCATTGACTAGTTCTAGTGACAGACTATCCAAGGTTGAGATGTTGAAGTCTTGGAAGAATCTTCTAACCTTTGGAGCAGAGCCAAGTAGCATGGCTTTTGTGCTGGGGACATTTAGGAACTATTTCTCATTGATAAACCTCTGTCGAAGGGAATGGAAGTTATGTCAAAGGACTTTGTTAATAGAAGTGATGCCTTTCCCATGCACAAACATGATTGCATCATCTGAGTGTAGTGGAGTCTTGGCAGTATTGCAGACCTTAGGCAAGCTATTAAAAAAATAGTGAAGAGGAGAGGACCTAGACTGGATCCCTGAGGGATTTACGATGCCGGTTCAACAACACTTTTGTGGACCAGCATCACAACAATGGAATTTTTGTTGATGGCAAATTGCAGTAGACATAAATCTCATATGTCTCCCGGTTCTGTTTTCCTATTGGAGGGCTTTGCTCCTTGAACACCCCATGTGGAGGGCTCTGCCTCCCACCCCCCACTATGGATTATCAACTACAGTTGGAGTTGATTCAGGGAGGGAGTGCATGACCGGTAGACAGTGTGCCCCTGTTTCAGGTGCATCAACACAGCGACCTGTCAGCAAAGTGTCGATTTTGCCAACAGCGAGGTATGTCACTGTGTTGGTGTCACTGTCAGATCGGCAAACAATCCTGGAAGAACCCCACATGAGCTAATATTTGTCGTGGACAAAACTGCCAATTTTGACAAACTGTAACCTATTTTGTAGATAACTGGAGAACCACAGAATAGCTGGTCCCCCCCAGCCCCAGTCCTATCAGCTTCTGTATGAGCAAATCATGGTCCATCAGGTCATAAGCCTTGATTAGGTCCAAGAACATGGTACCAGTCAGCAGGCCATTATCCATAGCATGGTGTACCCCATCTGTGAAGTTGATCAATGTTGTGCATGTGCCATGACCCTTTCTGAAGCCATGTTGCTCCTCACAGAGTAATCTGTACTGGCGTAAGTAAGATGTGAGGTGATTGTGCACTATTCTATGCTGTGCCTTAGCCAATGCTGATAGTACGGAAACAGGTCTGTAGTTGTTACAGACAGCTAGTGTGCCATTTTTGTGCAGCATAACTATGGAGGTCAATTTCCAGATACCAGGGATTTTCTTGCACTCGAATAAAAGATCAAAAAGTTTGGAATGGCGAGAGTGATTTGTGTGCCGGCAATTTTAAGGAATTTGGGATTAGACCATCACTGCCAGCCAATTTATGAGCTTTTAGATGAAGAAGCAGATTGCAGACTTATTGACAGTGACTTTTTAAAGTGAAGCAGGGGATGATTTGACACTGGGTTGGATGCTAAAATTGGGAAGACGTACATTGCCACTTGTGAGGTGTCTGTATTTCTCGAGGATGCAGAAGTGGTCATTTTATAAGTCAGCAACATATTTGGGGTGATGTGTTTGAGGCCATTTACTTTGAGGGACAGAGAGGAGGTGGTGGGTCTGGGCTTGAGCAGAGATTTTTTTTGCAATTTGAAAATGTTTTAATGGGGTGTCACTAAGATTGTCTGTCTGCTATGCTTTGAGATATGCACTTTTGGCCATTAAGGTTGTGTTTGCATGTATTCTGCAAGCATCTATATGCAATTCAACCTGCATGCAGATTAGATTTCTTAACAGTACCCCAAACAATGTCTCTATCCTTCATTAACTTGAAAAGGCTTTTAGGAAACCATTTAGAATTCCAATTTTTGACCCTGTGTCTGGTGATAGGGGCATGATGATCAAGTACTGCCATGAACTCAGTAATAAAGAGGTCTAGTGCACAGCCAGTGTTACGTATCCCATCTGTAAAAGACCAGTCAATACATGAAAGATCTTGCAAGAATGCCAAAGAATTGAAGTTTTCACAGTGACAGTATGCAATGTCTTTTGGGAGTGGAATGCTAGCTGCACTGCTATGCCATAGGCAATAAATAGTGGAGTGGTCACTGACTGAGTCAGATAGGTGCCCATGCAGACTGATTCTGTCAATGTGGCTGCCCAGAGTCCAGTTGAGGAGGGTGTGATTTCTGGATTTGATGCTGAGTCTAGTAGGTTCAGTGAGGAGTTGTGTAAGGCCATATTTGTCAAAAATGTCTCTGTGCAATGCTGTGTTGTGAAGTCAATTTAAGTTAAAGTCCTCTATTATAATTAACTTAGTCCTGTCTAGGGTAGATGCCAGCTGGACCCTTTCCTTTAGGCTCTTGGACCTAACCTTAGGAGGGTTGTATATGCAACATAAGTTTAGATTTCTAATGCCCAAGATTTGTTGAAATAGCAATGTCTTTGCACTGTGGTCCTTCATGCTCAGGACCACAACCCGGAAGACACAAGTGTACTCTACATTTTCAGGAGACTGAAGTTGCTCTGTCCACTCTCCTGCTTGACCCATTGAATTGGTGGAGGAGAAGCATGGAGTGGAGGGGCAGGCTGGACTGTCCCGGTCCTTGGGGAGATGTCTTGCATGGTGTCTGCTGGGGGAAGGGGTGCTTGCAGGTGATCCCCTCATGACCCTGGTTGAGTTGCCCAATGGGGCTTAGAGCTTGCAGCACTGCAAGTCTGAGTAATAGCATAAGCAATAGTCTTGTTAAAATGAAATTCTGACTCTTTCTTTGGAAGGAATTGAATATTTGCTCTTATTACCACCTTTTCCTTGTGGAAAATGAAGAATAAGATTTTCCAGGAGAGGCACTTTAGCTTAGTAGTGGCCATAGGTTACAAAGGGTAGGTCATTAGTTGAATTAGGTTTAGCGTCCCAGTTGGTATAGGTTTTTTCTCAGGGGGTGTGTGGCCTTTAAAGGATCTCTTAACATGCATGTGATTAATAATGATGTATATCTTTAAGAATAACGCTTTGAGGCCTTTAGATGCCCACAAAATCATTTTGTTTGCATTGATTTGCTTCTTTAGTTTTTCATCATTTTATTTTTATTTTGTCAACTGCTAGCAAAAAGAAATGTTACGGAATCCTTGCATTATGAAGGCAGAAAATCTTTACTGGTAAGACAGGCAGTGTATTTCAATGGGAAATTACAAATCTGTTTTCAGATTTTTATAGAGTAATCAACCTGCCTACCACTAAAATATCCTACATTTGATAAAAATAGTGATTTTTCATACCTTGTGACCTTTTGTTATAATTTAGCAGGATATCTTTTCTTCCTAAGCAGATTTTACTTAAGAAGAGGAAAAGAGAAGCCAGTTACTGTTTCAAAAATTGTAGTATCATACAGGTGGACAATATTACAAATATATCAATGGGAAGGTTTATTTCTGAAAGAAGTATCTATTTCTTTTTGAAAAAGACATAAAATATATCTGTATTCCCATTGACGTACATTGGTTTTCTAAGTTGATGTTGTCTGACAAATTCTGTTTAATTTCTTTTTATTAGCAGTGTGAAAAGAAGTGAAAACCTCCATGTTTCACTACACAATTATTGTATTATAAAAGTAGAAAATAATTACTAAACACATAAAAACACATTAAATAAAATAGCCAGGTGTCCATTTATTAGAGTGAACACTGCTCTTTAAACAGTGGACGTGCAAAAAAATATCCTGCTGAGGTCTTAGGCCTAAATGCAGAAATGGCAGACAAATGCACATTTAAAGATGCTGGCCTATAGTTCACAGACTATAAATGTAAAAAATACAAAAAACATCCAAGATTAATGCAATGCCTGCATTCTCAGCTGCAAGCAAACTGTTCCAACACCACACTAAGAATCTTTCCTTTATAAGTTTTCCTTGTTAATGAGTTTCCAGGCACCTTAACTTGGGTAGAGGGATTTATTTTAGAAAACTCTGACTCAATTCCATTATGACATTTCCTGCCCTAGGTTTATTGAAATAACTTGATTACTGCATGTAGATATTGTAGTATTTTATTTATTTATTTATTGAAATGTTTCACCAGGATGGCATACTGAACAACAAGTTGCTCATCTCCCAGTGTGACCTGGGGGGTACAATTGGATAAAAATTAGACATACAGTTTAACATTTAACATAGCCAAGAAATTAAAAATTCAATTACATTTGTAACAAGACATACAGTTAAAAAATATCATAAATAATCTTACAGTTGCATTTGTGATATAACATACAGTTAAATATATCATACCTATGGAATACGCATTTAATTACAAGTGGCATATCTGAGGAACATAGTACAGAAATTGAATGTAGTCTTGGAGCCAACTCCTTGCAGGAATGGATCACAGTTAAGAGGCAGATTATTTAGCAATTATTGAATGAATGAGATGCAGTGAGGGGACATCAAGGAGGGTAGAGGGGTAGACAGGGTAAACCAGCTGTGGGAAGGAGAGGATAAAGATGGGGGGAACATTATCGGAGCAAAGTGAGCCAAAAATCAGTTGCAAGAGGCAAGTTAACACAGGGCAAGTGCAAACTGGAGCAACTCAGACATAACAAAAAGTGCAAGTTATTTGCTCAAGTGAACTAATTCCTTTGCTTAGGTGCAGGGGCTAGAGAGGGGGCAGCAGAGAGGTGAGGGTAAGGGATAGGGTAGGGAAGAACGAGTCATACCTGGAACTGGCCCCTTCAGAGTGTGGAGATTGCTGCCAGTGGTGGAATGAGGCGAGGACTTAGAATAAGGGGCAGGAGTAGACAAGGAAAAGTTGAGTAGAGATAGTAGAGGGGATGGTAAAAGGAAGGAGAAGGAGTAAGAGAAACTTGCCTAAGACTCGGCCTCTTCAGGATGCTGAGAATCCTGACAGAGAGCAGAGTCAGGTGAGGACGAGTTAGGTAGAAAGGATGGAGGGGAACGGGGAGGGATGGAAGAGTCATTTCCCAGTGTTGGACCTCTCCAGGATGCTAAGAACTCTTCCACGGGGCAGAACTAGGCAAGGACAAGTTGGGAAGACAGAAAAGAAAGGATGACGGGAAAGGAGTGAAGAGGAGGGAAGGGAGAAGCTTGTCTAAGACTAGGCCACTCCAGGATGCTGAGAACCCTGCCAGAGTACAGAATCAGGTGAGGACTAGTTGGGTAGAAAGGATACAGGGGAAGGGGGAGTGAAGGAAGAGTAATTGCCCAATGTTGTGCCCCTCCAGGATGCAGCGGACCCTGCCAGGGGATAAAATTAGGTGAGGACAAGTAGGGCATCTATATATATTATATATATGTTTATGTATTTAAATCGACTTATGTACATTTTTATATTTTGTAAATGTTTTTAACAAGTTTTGCACAATGTGATACCTTTGCAAATGAGCTCTACTCAATGGTAAACATCCCTTAATAAAATTGAAATAGAAATCCCACCAGGAGTCATGCTTCAGGTGAATGGACTCCAGCTTTGGATGGTTCACCTGTCCTTCAAGATTGTCAGAAGACTTCAACAAAGAGGCAGAGTGCGAGTCTTCAGGAACATCTGAATTAAAAGAGAGTACCATGACTCTCTGGGCCAGTCTGGTACTACCAGGGTCATGTCAGTTACATGTTCCGCCCTTACTTTCAGAAGTACCTTTTTGACCACCAAAAAAGGCTTCAGTCCATCCAGCTATGAAATCAGGTAAAAGGCCGCAGGGCTCCACTGAAAACAAAATTCTGTATCTCGGTTACGTGATTCTGGGAAAACACTTATAAAAAGAGATGCAAACAATGCAGTATACAAAGTACGGCTATCGGAGTCCTTACCAATCCATTGTATAGTGCTGGAAATGTTTTTGATTACTTAAATCCCACAGCTCTGCATATAAATTGCTGTACATTCTAAAATCATAATTTGTTTTTCCTTTGACACTAACAAACATTGTCCAGATGGTTTTAAAGTTGCATCTAATAACATTTCCAGATCCTGCACTTGATTTGTGTTCTGTTGCTCATAATAATGATTAATAACAAGAATAATTTAATAACAGTAATATTGCGTATAATGCATAATTATATAGTCCCTGTGTCTGTTTTTAGTCACTGACCTTACTACTGTATATTGATTTTTATGAGACACTTTTGAATCCAGAATTCAAGTTATCAGATCTTTTTGAAACTGCATATCAGCTCTATCAAAGGCCATACCAGTTTATGTGCAAATTTTGCCGGATGTGAGGGTATGTCCACTTATAATAGAGGTCCCAGTACTGATCTGATCCCTGCAAAGCGTTAATGCATCAAACTTTGACCTAGTTTGCAGTGGTACTGGAGATGTATTTAAGATCACCCTCATTTCCCTTCCCCCAAATACATATAAACAAGAGTTTGTTATAGCCAACATGCTTGAGCAACCAGCATGTGACATACGGTAGATGAACATATGTACAGAGACAGCAAAATAGACACAAGTACATACAGACAAACAGACCACCACAAAGACAGACTTCCATACAGTATATACAGACCTAGAGGTGGGAAGCCATATCAGCAGAGCTCACTTTATACAGCAGGACACTCACATGCACATGCTTGTCACACTGGCTTTTGCAACTGTTCCCTCTGCTCATTTTAAACTGAAATATCGCCAGCCCACTGGCACAGTGGTTGTGCAACCACTTGCAATGCTGGCAGCCCAAGTTCAGATGCAGACTTGGGAAGCTGGAGGGCCGGCCCGAGGGAGGAGGATTAAGCATCCAAGGGACTGCTGTCCTCCTCCTCCTCCTCCTCCAGGGAGGGGTGGAGGGATTACAGTGCTCAATGCACATCAGACCCCTAGTGATGTGCTGAGGGAAGGCTACTAGGGCCTGTGAAGTCTGGGTAGAGGGGCAGGCATATGTTGACAACTTCCTGTGGGTGTGCAGGTTGATGTCTTTGCATCATGGCATACCATGTCTCTCCAGGGGGAAACCTCTATAACAAGTAAAATCCCCCTGAGCCTAAGGGCCCCCTGGCTTGGCTACTGACCCTGACCATTGCTGCTGCAAGGGTACCCTGAGCATTACTACCCCATGGGATGGCTCCACCTTGAGGTGGTAAATTTGTGGGGTTGGAAGTCTAGTGGTGGTGTGGTGTCTGGGAGTTGGGCCGACTGGGGGTGAAGGATCTGCCAGGGAGCCATAAACTGTAAATTAAACTGAAATATCATGCCTTCCTTCCAGGTTCGTATCTAGAAGGCCCACCATGGAAGAGGTCAACTCTAGGGTGACAAGACTGATGTAGAATGATTGCACCAAGGACTAACAGCAAGGTGGGAGTAAGAAAGAAATACTGGGAGAAAAGGATTGAGAAGAAAATAAGGAAAATGAGTCAGAACATGAAAATGAAACATGCATGGGCCAGTCCCTTGGCATACGGCCCCTTCAGAGACTGAGGCTCAAATAAAAGCCTTGGAATGCCACTCTGGGTCTAGCAAGAAGCTTGGCAATGTTACAGAAACAAAGAAACATGGAAACTGACAGCAGATAAGGACTCCTTGGCCCACTTAGTCTGCCCAGGTATGGGATTCAACTTTCAGGGAAGGAGGGCACATGCTGCCTGGCTTTCATAACCCCTACCAGCTGACTATCTTAAGAATTGGTGTCAGCTGGGATGACAGTTGATTGTCCACTCTCCCAGCTGGAGGAATGGTGCAGCCCTGTCAGTCCCAGTCATTGAGAGGGGTGTGGAGGAACCACTGAAGAAAACAGAGCAAAAAATCATTAAGGAAAAGAACTATGAAAATGTGTGAAGGCTATAACCAACATACGTGCTGGGATTTACTTTTCAAAACAATATCCCAAACTTGGTCACAATACTGCTGTAAATAAGTCAGAAAAACAGTTTTTATGAAACACCATTTTTTTGTGTTACTGTATCTGGCTAATGTATCACTTCCTGTAATTAAAGACAGGGTACAGCCATTAACAAATAAAATATCACCGTTGGTCACAGCTGAACTCAACTTTGCTACATTTTAAAAACGCTGAATTGCAAGCATGTTCTTTAATGCTGAGTGTATTTACAAGGAAAAAGGATTTTTCCCCTTACTGTTAATCTATGATTTAATTTTATTTCAGAGCTGAAGTCACAATGCCCTACTTGTGACAAGATAGTAATTTTCACATGTGATGTCACCAGTAAGGGATTATAACTTTAGCCCAAACTCATCCTTAGTTGTCCAAGTGAACTCTATCTTTGAGCATAGATAGGCAATTTGCCTTTTACTGATCATTTTGCTCAGTGGTTATAACCCCTCTTACCAATACCTAACCAATATTTATCCAGTTAAGTCTTGTACTCCTCTATATTCCCACTTCCTACAATTTCCGGAGGAAGGCCATTCCAAACTTTCACCACTCTCTGTGAGAATTCCATTCCCCTCTTTTTTGTGTTGTTGATTTCACTTTTCAGTTTTAGGCTATGTGAACTAGTTACAAACTCCCTATCCTTCATCTCCAAGCCAATACAGTCCCATAGGTCATCATTTTCAATTGCCCTATACTTCAAACATAAATCTCCCCTCATCCTCCTGTATTCCAATAAGTACAGTCCCAAATTATTCATTCGGTCATCATAGCTCAATGCCTTCATTCCTGATATTCTCCTTATAGCTCTTCTCTGTACCCCCTCTAACCCTCCTATCTCTTCCTTCGCATGTGATGCCCAAAACTGACAGCAAAACTCCAAATGCAGTCTCACCAGTGATGTATACAATGGCATCAACTCCTTCCTATCCCTGATATGTATGTGTCTTCAAATGCATCCCAGTAAGTTGTAACATTTTTTTGATATTTCACTGCACTCTTTTAAAGAACTAATCCGTAATTACTATGCCCAAATCCCTTTCTCCACTTGTTTCTGCAAGCTCCTTTCCATTAGTACATATTTTGCATTAATATTGATTCTGCTCAAGTGCATAACCTTGCACTTTTCTGTGTTGAATTCCAATCCATGCTTCTCTGTCCATTGCTCCAATCTATGTAATTCCCTCCTTAAGTTTTCTATCTCATCCTCATTTCTGACTACCTAGACCAATTTAGAGTGATATGTGAATTAAACTAGCCATATTGTGCCATCACAGCTAATTGAAGACACATACATCTTAAACAAACATGGACCCAGCACTGATCCCTGTGGCACACCACTCGTCACCTCCACCCAGTTAGATAGCTCACCCCTTAGTAAGACCCTTTGTACTCTTCCAGTCAGCTGTGAGTCAATCCACTTAACCCGTCATCCATTTACTCCCATGTTCTCCAATTTACTTATCAATTCAGAGTAATTAATCATATCAAAGGCCTTCCTGTAATCCAAGAAACCACATCCACTGGAATCCCCCTATCTAGTGCTCTACTGACCTTATTGTAAAAGCTCAGTACATTTGTTGAACATGACCGTCCCCTCGTGAAACCATGCTGTGTTCCATCCTGCAGTGAGTTTGTACCTACAAATTCCTCCAATTCTTCTTTCACTATCTTCTCCAACTTCTTGCCTAGGACAGAAGTCAATCTCACTGGTCTGTAATGACTACACTGTCTTTTGCTCCCATTTTTATAAATGGTATAACTATTACTTCCCTCAAATTAGGTATAACCTCCCAGCTATCCAATGAGGTTTGAAATATTCTAGTCACTGGAGCTGCCAACTCTTCCACCAATTCGCTCAGTCTTTGTGGAGACAAATCATCAGGTCCTGGTGCCTTATTAGATTTAATACTTCTTAATTTTTATGTTATATTGCCTTCCCTAATTAATATTCTCTCATATTTAGTACAATCTCTCCTCTGCATTATCCTATTTTTATGGTTTAAATACTGCATTAAAATATTTATTCAAAACTTGTGCCATTTGCTTATCATCAGCCACTGTGTTACCACTACCATCATCCAGCGGTCCTACGTTTTGTGCCCCCTCCCCTTTTATAGTTTACATAATCAAAAAAGGATTTATAATTGACCTTAACCTTGTTTACTAAATACATCCTTAATTTCTTTTAGCCTTCCTTATTCTTTTTTTACACTCCTTGGTCCTGCTCATTTATTTTTCCCTTGCCCTCTCACTATTCAGTTTACAGGCCTTCCTATATGCTTTTTCTTGCCTCCTTACCATCCTCCTAACCTGTCTATCCATCCATCTGGGAATTTTGCCCTTTGCATTATATTTCTCCCTTTCTGAGACATATTTAGACACTAACTCTATCATCTGCATCAGTACCTCTGACATTTCATTCAGTGATTTATTTTCAAATTTAGTCTCCCAATCCCACTCTCTTAATGCTGTTCTCATTTTGTCAAAATCTGCATTACTAAAAAAATGTAATTTTGATTTTACCCTTTGTTTTGTATTTCAACCCCTAGATGTTGCACATGACTACTTTGTGATCACTTCCACTCAGTGATTCCATCATCTCTTCCACCACATTACTCAATACTAAATCCAAAATGTGTTGTTCTCTTGTTCCTTCCTCCACAAATTGTTACATTCCTAAACCATTTATTGTTTGGACAAACTCTTTTTCTAATGGTGTCCTTCCCACTCTGGTCTTCCAGTTAATACCTGACATATTAAAATCTCCCATTAGTACAATCCTAGCCTCTATTTCCAGATTGTTCAAGGTGTCCAGCATCTTTTCATTCAATTTACCATTCTGTGAGTGAGGTCTGCAAATTAATCCTAGAAAGATCCTCTTTTCCTTCTCCAGATAGATTTTCAACCAGATTTGTTCCAGATCACTGGACTCCACCAACTGTGCTGTTGTCTCTTCTGCCACATATATTGTCAGCCCCCCCCCTCCTTTCTATTCTATCTCTATTGTACAGATTATAACCTAATATTTTTTATCCCACCCATCATTCACATCCCACCATGTCTCCATCACAGCGCATATCCGTATAGCCTCCTTTCTCCTCATGTCTTCTAATTTATCTTTTTCTTCTAACCAAATCCATTGCGTTTGACAGCATTACTCTCAGATCTCCTATTCTATCCCCTTTTTCCGATGCTTCCTTGGGTTCTCTGACTGTCTAGAGTTCTCTGCTTGACTGGATGTACCCCTTCTCCCATTTCCCTCACCCATAAGTTTAAACTCATTTCAATTGATTTATTTATTTTGTTACCCAACAGTCTTGCCCTATCCATGTTTAAATGCAACCTGTCCCTTCTACAGATTCCTGGGTTACTCAGAAAGACCTCCAAGTTTCCCTGAAGTTGAAATCCCTCTCTATCACACCACCTTCTTAACCATCTGTTTAAAGTGACTATTTACTGTAGTCTTCCCATTCCTCCCCTATGTGTTGGTAGCACGTCTGATATAATGTTGGTACATCCTTTTTCCTTTAATCTCCTCCTGACCTCCTCAAAGTAATTTTGCATGTCCACTTGTTTCCTTATTCCAATATCATTTATACCCACATGCAACACTGTTATTGGTCTAGTTTCCCTACCCACTAATCTCTCCAGATTGTTTCTAATGTCCAGAATCTTGACTCCTGACAGGAAGCTTACGCGTGTTGTTTCTTTCCTTCCCTCACAGATATATTTACCTGTGCTCCTTATGATGGAATCTCCCAACACTACAATTTCCCTCCTATTTGCTGCTACTCCCCCGCATTGTTCCTTACTTTCCCAAACTGGCTACTGTTTATTAAAGGCCTATACCCCCCTCATTTCTGGTACTACTCTCAATTGTAGATTGTCTTGCCTCCTGCCTATCTTCTCTTCCATTTCCATCCCTATGTTCTGTATTAAACTCCTCCTCTATTTGGCATGCACTACACTTTTTGTTCAGTTCCATTGGATCCTTTTCTTTCTCATACATACGGTTACTCTTAGTCTCTCCCTGCACCTTATTCCATTTCTCCTCAATTATCCAGTATCCTCATCCTGACCTTCCTTTTCATCTCTTTGTCTCTTGTCTCTCCTTCAAAACTAGCTGCAGTCTATGTTCCAAGATCCAGAATAGATTCTCCCTGTTGGATTGACTTCCACTGCACTCCTATGAATTGCTCAAGTTCTCTCAATTCCCTTTGGGTGCTCAATTGATTTTTTATTCCATATTTTCCTCCAGCAATTGTTCTATTCTTTTACATTTTTCACAATGATAATTCCCAGATACATCTCCTCTTGCATACATATGATGCCCCATATACTGCCTTTCATTTTTTTTAAATTTTACCTTATTCTTTTCTCTTTCTACAGTTCACAGACTACTGGCCCGTTGCCCCATCTGCTCTGACTGACATGGCAGATGCAAGCACCTGTCTCAGTGCGTGTCTCCTTGTACTCACTGTACGCTTGCCTCACTCATTCTCGCCCCGCTTGCTAAGGGACAACAACTGAGTTTTCATATAGATGTCCTTCACATTAAAGAAAAGAATGGCTCTGAATTAAAAAATAGCTGGAGTGCTTTGAAACTGACTTGCTGATGCCAGCTATAACATAGAGGGTTTTTTTTGACAGCAGATAAGGACCGCTTGGCCCACCCAGTCTGCCCATTTCCCTACCTAATGGATAAGCTGCAGATCCTAGTTAACCAGCAGCCTACTTCTTTCTACCCCCACCCCCTAGAATTGCCTTATGGCTGTCCCATGCATGCTTGAATTCAATCACTGTTTTTGACTCCACAACCTCCTCAGGAAGACCATTCCATGCATCCACAACCCTCTCTGTGAAAAATACTTCCTTACATTACCTCTGAGCCACCCCTCTATCTTCAAATTGTGCCCCTTGTTCTTGCACACCTCTTTTTTGAAGATGCTACCCTCTTGGACTTTGTTGATTCCCTTGAGGTACTTGAAAGTTTCTATCATGTCCCCCTCTCCCTCATTTCCTCGAGGCTGTGTATATTAAGCTCCTTTAGTCTCTCTTCATATGTCTTCCGGTGCAGACCCTGCACCATTTTAGTTACCCTCCTCTGGACAGCTTCCATCTTCTCTATGTCCTTGCGGAGATTGGGTCTCCAGAACTGCACATAGTACTCCAGATGGGGTCTCACCAGCTGTCTGTACAAAGGGATAACAACTTCCTGTTTTCTACTGGTGATGCCTCTCCCTATGCATTCCAGTATCCCTCCAGCCCTCCTTACTGCCCTCTCACATTGCTTGCCCACCTTTAGGTCATCTGATATGACTACCCTCAGGTCCCTTTCCATTTTTGTTGTTAGTATCTCACCCCCCATTGTGTACTCTTCCCCTGGATTTTTGTTTCCCAGGTGCATTACCTTGCACTTCTTAGCATTAAATCTAAGCTGCCACATTTGACCATTCTCTAACTCTGAAAGTCCCTTCTCATCCTTTCCACCCCACCTTGTCATCAACTCTGTTGCAGATCTTTGTGTCATCTGCAAAGAGACATACTTTTCCTTCCAGTCACTCTGCAATGTCACTTGCAAAGACATTGAAGAGGACCGGCCCTAATACTGAACCCTGCGGCACCCCACTAGTAACCCCTTTTCTTCAGAGTGGACTCCATTTACTATTACCCTCTGTGTCCTATTCTCCAGCCAATTCTTTACCCAGGCTATCATCTTGGGACCCACTCCCAGGCTGGCTAACTTGTATATTAATCTTTTGTGTGGGACTGAGTCAAATGCCTTGCTAAAGTCTAGGTAGGCCATGTCCACAGCCCCTCCCTGAGCTACTACTTTGGTCACCCAGTCAAAGAAATCTATCAGATTCATCTGGCATGACCTTCCTGCTGTGAATCCATGCTGCCTTGGGTCCTGTGCCCCCTCTGGCCTCTAGGTACTCGACAATTCTTTCCTTCAGAAGTGATTCCATCATTTTCCCTATCACTGAGGTTAAACTAACTGGTCTGTAGTTTCCTGCTTCTGCCCTGCTCCTACTTTTGTGAAGGGGAATCACATGGGCCCTCCTCCAGTCCTCAGTTACCACCCCATCCTCCCATGATTTGTTAAAGAGGGGTAGTCAGTGGTGTCACTAGTTCTACCCTTAGTTCTTTTAGAATTCTGGGATGAATCCCATCAGGCCCCATTGCTTTGTCCACCTTCAGTTTTAAGAGTTCTTTTAGAACCCTTTCTTCTGTAAATGGGCTGGTATCAACTTCTGTATCCAGAGTGTTTCTATTGTTTGTTTTAGGTACCTCCCTCTCTTCATTTGTAAATACTGAGCAAAGATATTTGTTTAGTACCTCTGCCTTTTCACAATCACCCTCTGCCCACCCCCTTCCCCTTTATTAAGCCTCACTATCCCTCCCTTAGTCTTCCTTTGCTCCCTGATGTACCTAAAAAAGGTTTAATGCCCCTTCTTAACTGAGTTGGCCATCTTTTCCTCAGTTCGAGCCTTTGCTGTTCTGACTGCCTTCCCAGCTTCCTTTTGCTTTAACTGATACAATTCTCTTTCCTGCTCCTTCTGTGATTCCTTATGCTTTCTGAATGCTTTCTTTTTCTCTTGAACCTTCACTGCCACCTCCTTTGAGAACCATAGTGGTTTCTTACATTGTTTTGTTTTGTTTATTTGCTTCACACAAAGGCTTGTTACCTCTGTGATGGCAGTTTTTATTATTCCCCATTGTTCTTCCACCCCTCCTTCCTACCCATTTGCTAGTGCATTCCTTAGGCACTCACCCATTTTGGCAAAGTCAGCCCTCCTAAAGTCCAGTACTTTTGCCTTTGTATGGCTTGACTCTATTGCTGTGTTTATTGTGAACCATACTGTTCGATGGTCACTAGTTCCCAGATGGCTACCCACTTCTACATCTGTGATCCTCTCTCCATCTCAATTTGAGAGGACCAGGTCTAAGATTGCTCCCTCTCGAGTGGGTTCCAATACTAGTTGTCTAAGGCATGCCCCCTGTAGGGCATCTAGAATAACCCCACTCTTAGAAGTGGCTGCTGCAACTGCACTTCAGTTAACATCTGGCATATTCAGATCACCCATCAGCAATATCTTCCCTTTATCTGCCATTCTAAGTATACTTTCTATCATTTCCTTGTCCATTTCCTCCCCCTGAGAGGGGGGTCTGTATACAACCCCTGTGCAGATTGTGGTGACATTGCCTGCCTCCAAATTGACCCACAGTGCTTATTCTCCTCCCTGTTTACCCTTTTGTTCTGTTGCTTTGATTCCTTCTCTTATGTAGAGAGATACTCCTCCTCCTCCTCCTCTTTTACCCTCCCTGTCCCTCCTGTGGATAGTGTATCCTGGTATGTTTACGTCCCAGTCATGGTTCTGTGTACCATGTTTCTGTGACTGCCACGATATCCAGATGTTCGTCCTCCATCAAGGCCACTAATTCAGGAAGCTTGTTACCCAGACTTCGGCATTGGTACTCATTGTTCTCCATTTTTTGATGGCTTTACCTTCTGTGGCAGCATCCCCACTGACCTTTCTACCTTGGTCTTTTCTCATTTAGTACCCTGTGTTGTAGGGGGAGGCTGGGATTTTTCTGCTGTTTATCAGTGCCACCCCCCCCTTGACTAGTTTAAAAGCTTGCCAATGAAGCATTTAAACTGATTGCCCAATAAATTTGTTCACTTCCTGGACAGATGCAGACCATCCTGCCAGTATAGGCTGGTGTCCCTCCAGGTGGAACCCCAGTCCCCAATGAAGCCAAACCCCTGTGCTCCATATAATATGTTGAACTACTGTCTGAAGCCCCTTGTTAAAGTTTTTTAAACTTCCATATAAGGCGCTGCTCAAAGTGGATCACTGGTGCAAAGTCTGCCACTTTTAATCATGTGACCAGGGTTATAAGTAGGGATGCAGAGAACTTAAATTTTGCCGGCAAAGTGGCCAAATTCACCTGGTGGAGTAATTCATGAAATTTTCCCTCATAAGGCGGAATTTTGCCTAGGTGAAATTTCACCTTCTGTGGTGAAATTTCACCTTCTGCAGGTGAAATTTTGCCTTCCACGGGTGAAATTCTGCCTACCGCAAGTGAAATTTCACCTTCCGTGGGTGAGATTTCACTACTGAAGGTGGAATTTCACTGTGGAAGCAAAATTTAGCCATTCTGCTGGGTGAAATTTCGCCACTCCACCAGGCGAAATTTCGCATTTCACTCCATGAAATGGGCAGAATTTCACAGATTACTCTGCAAAGTGAATTTCACTCACTTTGCCCACCACTAGTTATAATTGTGTGAGTCATACAGATAGATATTGAATTCAGTGAAAGAATAACAGAACATATGGTCAAAATATTGACATTGTGCTTTAAACTCTGATACAAGCAGATGTCATTTCATGGAACTTTTAAACAGAGAGTGATGTCATAGTTCATGGAGCTGTGGTTCACATCTGAAAGGCTGCCCAGCTGTGACATCCCTTCCTGTCTCTATATTTGATAAAATGGCCGTTGGCTTGATTTTACGTAAGGCAGACTTAGATATCTCTGGACACCTAATGGTTACTCTAATAAGTTGTTCATGAGAGCTTATTGTGGTCGTTTAGACTCTGAAGGAATCTACTGTACACATGTGTCTTCCTTTAATTTCATATGCAAAGAGACATGTGTTTCTGCACAGTATACTTAATAATATCATCGTGTGCATGCTACTGTCTGAGAAAATGTAATAGACTTAGTGCTAGATCATCACAAGTGTTAAACGTGAGTGTCAAAGGAAAGGTAGTTGTGCATTCTCAGTAAATTACATCTTTTTTTATTTATATTTTTGTGCATTTTCTTCCCCGGCTTTTACCCTTGCCCTGCACTGGTTGTGCACATGCATATGGAGGCATAGGCATGCCACAGCTCTGGGACACCCTCCCAATACTTTGCTGCCCCTGCCCACCTACGCTACCCATTGGACCTCCACCCAATGGGAATGGAACTAAGGGGGGGGCAACAGAGACAGAGATCCTCCCTAGGAGAGGAGAGCTGCCAGAAAGGCTGCTCAATCCTGCTCCTTCCTTCCCCCCCCCGCCAACCCCCAATGACCCATTCCTGTTCCCAAACTCAGTTCGCCGGCACAGTGTGAAGTGTGGCATCCAGCACCTCAACCCTCTGTGCCACCTGGCTGGCTCAGTAAATTGCATCTTGTATACAATACTTGTAGGTCAAAATGAAGACAGTCATGCATCCTTAGTTAATCATATGACACAGGGGAGAATAAGACCCTTCCCCCACCAGCATGCTGTTTAAGTTTTTTTATTCCACCATAATCAAAAGAAAAGAGTATATTTTACCATACAGATAGGTTGACATTCTGTGGACTCGGACGCTTTACCACTTCCTCAGGACAATAAATATGCCTTTATTGGTTTGAAGTCACAATTCTTGTTTAGTAAGTAGTTTGCTATTTTGTACCTTTTTCCTTCTCTTCTGTATTTTGAGCATTCGTATAGCCTTATTAAATGCTTTCTAGTACACTGTTTGGATTTGGTCCTCACTTTACTCCATCTTGGAGTTTCTGTGACATAGTCGATGATGCCATGCCAGGGTGGAAACATTTGGTGGATCTGCTGCTCAGAGGTTAAAGATGGGTCAGAGTACATGTATGGTTGGAGTGCTTAGGTCAGGACCCAGCCACAGAGGTAGATAGAGGGACTGGGATTGCTGCAAGTCACAGGAGCCAGGAGAAGATGGGCAAGACATCAGACAAGAGTCTGGCATTGACTTGGAGTTAACTTGCAGGTTTGATGCAGCTAGATAGGAGGGAGGAGTGGTAGACTGAGAGATGAGAGTGTCCAACAGGGAGCATAAATCAAGGCGTAAGGCAGCAAGCACTCTGAGTAAAAAGGTATGGATTGGAATGGATCCTACATTTTGCATGTAAAAGATTTGGAGCAGATTACAGTCTGACTGAAACTCTTATTACTGGTAGACCAGACATTTGGGTAATATCAGATTTATGTTTTACTTCCTTTTCTATTTTATTTACTCCAACAGAACATACCAAACCTCATCCCATATCAATTTTTACTTTATTTGTATTTGTGTGGACTAGAGAAAGAACTTCTATGCACAAGTGTATTAGTGCAAGCACTCTTGATATACTGTATCAGTGATTAAGTGTAGACGATTAAAGGCGCCTTCACAGCAATTTAAATTCTGACCATATTTTCATAAATTCCAGAAATCCTTAACTGGCACAGTGCATGCACAACTGGGATAGGCATAACATTCACTCACCACCCCCCACCCCCGAGTGGCTTGCCACCTTGGTAACCATCAGTTTTTGCTGACCTAGTAGTTGTGGTATGGTATTTGGTTTTGCTTGCCTGTTAAAATTTATATACAAATCGCAAACTTCCCCAACTTTTCTTTGCTTCAAATTGTTTTTGTTTAGCTCATTTTTGTGCTAGGCTTTTCTAGGGTCTGGCAGTATAGCCTAAAGGTTAGAACAATGAGTTGTGAATGAGCTTGCTAAATCCAGCAGACCTGGGTTTGAGTCTCATAACCTCTACTTGCATACCATGTGACTCTGAGCAAGTCACTTAACCACCCCAGTGCTCTCAGGTTGCCCCTGAATACAGGCACTTGTGCCTAGTGAGCCTTACCCAGTTACTAAAAAATAACGAAAAAAAAGAGAGCCAGCGGAGTTTCCGAAATGGCTGTTGTGCATGTGGTCTCAGTTGCACTTTGTGTGCAAACTCAGTTTTTCTCTTACTGTTTACTGTCATATAATAGATTGTATCAGACTAATTTTGCTTACTTCCAAGCTGACATTTTCTGAAACTACAAATCTAAGAATCCCCTGCAGCTGACATGAGAGCAGACCTGCAGCAGCAGGAGTTTCATTAGTCTGCTGTGCATGTTAGAGCTTTTATAAGCTCTGATCAAATGTTTCCCAGTCCTGCTGTTATCCAGTCCTCTGTGATCGTTCTAAGGCCAGTCATGACATCAGGACTAGTAGACAAAAGATCAGAGCATATAAAAACTCTAACATGCACTTCAAGGTATTAACTCTCCCACTGTTCCAGTCCTACTCTGATGTCAGTGACAGGGGATTCTGGAATTTAAAGTTACAGAAACTGTCAAATTGGAAGTCATCAGAATCAATCTGATGCAATCTAGGCAAGGTAAGACAAGGCAACTTTATTTATATAGTGCCCCTTTCCAGGGGCTCAGGGCACTTAATATAAAATCATAAAGTAATAGCATCATAAAACTCAAATATATTAACAGTTACAGTGCTGCGGCAATATATTTATGTCCTTAATCTATCGGAGGGCCCCACCTGTGGTTCAGTGGGTGAGGATACACTTATACAAATACCCTACATGCCCAGTCACCAGTGCACAGCCATCACTTCTGACACTGAGCCGGGCATGTGGTTCTGCTCGCACTTGCCTGCTCTTCTGCTCAGCCTCCGGCCGCTCCTTGCTCATTTGTTTTCTGGCTGCTTTGTGTTTTGTTCTTCCTTGCTTACCCTTTTCTCACTCACTCCTCTCTCTCTCCCTCAGCAGCACTCTGCACCCTTCCTCCTCGTCTGCCCGGGGCTTTGTCACTTGGCGGGCCCCCCTCCCCATTCTCTAGTTGTTCCCTTGCTTTCCCCAGGTGCTTTCCTACTTTTTGGGGTATTTTATCTCTCTTTCTCCTTTCCAGGTGCTGTCTCTACTCTCTGTCTCCAGTGCTGCTCTTCATTCCCTGCTGCTTGCTCACCTGGCCACTTCCAGGTTGCGTGACTGCACTCCCCACTCTCTGTCCTCTGCACTTTCTGTTCCACCTCAGCCCAAGCTCGCTTGTCAGTGTTCTGGCAGTAAAGGTCTTTTCACCTCCAGCAGTCTACCTCCTAGTACCTCGGCAGCTTAGCTCTGAGCAGCTGCTTCTTTTCTCATGGAAGAATCCACCATCGCTCGCTATTCAGAATAGCAGCTCAGGATTTTCCTTACCATCAGCTCTCACCACACTATTGTTGCATCTACGTGGAGGTGCAGATCTTTAAGTTTCTGTTGTGCAAACCTTCTTAGCTGCAACTGCATGGAGGTTCCATCTCTCTCTCTCTCTCTCTCTCTCTCTCTCTAACCTGCCATCTAGTGTCTATGTGGGGGCCACTGGACCATCTGCTTACAGCTCTTCCCTACTCATCTGGTGCCACATGGGGCAACCAGACCACCTGCTCTTTGTTGGCCAGCACCTACATGGAGTTGCTGGCCCCTCGCTTCCTAATTAGCATCATCATACCTGCATGGGGTCAGAATTGTCCTACAAACTCTCATCCCACACACAGCTGGCCATCAGTTCAGATGCTAGTGACATCCTTTGGTGTCAGCATTACCTGTTATTCAGAAACCTCCTGCCTGTACTATGGCCTCTCTAGATCCTTTGGAAGAGCCTGCATCTGCTCCCCCCTGCTCCTCAGAAACGCACTTCCAAATCAAAACACTCTCTGAAGGACCGGACTGTTCTACGTTTGATAGCTGAGTTAAAGAAGCTTGGAGTTGTCTACCCTGCTAATACCAAGAAGCAAAAACTATACAATTTACTTTTGGAAGCATGATCTCAAAGGGTTCCTGATTCACCTACTCCAACTTCTTGTCTGGAACCCGGCGCTCTCACTGAACTCAAGGATCTCATCACCCAGCTTGCTACTTCTGTGTTTGACATTCAGTCTCGACTTACGGTCCTGGAGAACAGACAGCCTGCTCTTCCAGTTGAGCAACTGGCTCCACTGGCTACCCCCTTATTGCAGCCTATATCACTTATTGTACTTCAAGCTCCTCCGAATATTGACATCAACCAGAATGTTCCTTCCCCGGCTGCTCCTGCTCCACCGGTTCCTTCCTCCAGTTCAGGTATGCAATCCCAGAGCTCACCATTGCCTGCCATTTCAACTGTTCATTTAGTTCCCAGTCATCTCTGCAAGGACATCATTGATGGGAAAGATGTCAATCTTATATTGTTACTCATATCCTCTCACGATTCCATAGAGAATAGAATTATATCATGCAGCGATGTCTCTGTTGTTCTGAAATTCAAGGGCCCTAGATTAACCCAAAAACCGACCATTCTCAAGTTCATCTTAGCCTTCAGCCTTTACAGGGATATCTTGTGCTCAGCCTTCCCCTCATGCTTAGAAGAGCTGGACGCCCACTTGTACCTGGTTGACAACCTAGGTGTACACTACGGTGGTATGCACTTCTCCGATTATCATAAAGCTTTCTCTGTCAAAGCTGCTGCCACCTTTGCTCACTTTAACATACGTCTAAATTGGGGACACTCGACAATGAACTGTTCTGCCACCACTTCACAGGACAGCAAGCCTTAACTTGCCAGCTATGGGGATCCTTCTCGCATTCAGCTTCCTTATGTCCTTTGACGGTGCCTGATACCACGTCCATTCATCCGTCGTCTTCAGCTATTCCTTCCATTACACTCACCATCAGTAATCCAGCTGCGTTACCACACTCTTCTCATGACAGGCCAGGCCACCCCATCACTTTCATCAAGGCCCAGCCCATGTACAACAATTTCAATGCTTCTGGATGCAATCTGTATGGTTGCCATAACCTGCACGTGTGTAGTCATAGCAAGGAGGCACATTCTAGATCCATCTGCTTCAAGCTGCGGCTCAAGCCCTGACAATTACAGCATCCATCTACTCCCATCAACATTGAGGCACTGACACGCTTGCTGTCAACACATCCTTCACAATTCCTGGTTAGCTTTCTTGTCTCTGGTTTCTCGGAAGGCTTTCATACTGGTATTTTTGTTCTCCCAAAGGAATCTTATGAATGCAAGAATTTAGTCACAGCCTTAAGTGAACCTGATGTAGTCCGGCAGCTTCTTCAGAAGGAACTCAACAAAGGATTTCTCATAGGACCATTCAAGCAACCTCCTTTTCCCACCTTTCGTGTCAGTCCAATTGGCATTGTTACAAGAAAGTTTTCATGAACGAAGAGGCTCATATTGGACCTGTCTGCTACCCATACCTCTATCATTCCTAGCAGCAATTCACTCATACCCTCCAATGACTTTTCCTTAAGCTACACACAGATTGACAGTGCAGTCACTGCTATCAAAAGGCTTGGTAAAGACTCTTGGCTGGCTAAAGCTGATATATTGGATGCCTTCAAACTCCTCCCTATCCATCCCTCTTCATGGCACCTGTATGGTATTAAGTGTGAGGACTCCTGTTACTTCACAGTGCAGGTGACCTTTGGGTGCAAGAGCAGTTCTAAACTATTTAACCTCTTTTCTGACACCTTATGCTGGTTACTGCTCAATTACTGTCACATTACTACCATCACCCATTTGCTCGATGACTTTCTCCTTATCGAACCAACCACAGCTCCTCCTGCTGCAGCCCTCTCTTCTCTACAAGCGCTGTTTTGTGACCTCGCAGTTCCCATATCCGATGAGAATATAGTGGGTCCATCTACAACTCTGGAATTTCTAGGCATCGTACTGGACTCGGCTTGCATGGAAGCCAGACTACCCTGTGACAAATTGGTCTGAGTCCAGGCCTTGGTACTATCATTTTCTGCTAAGTCATCTTACACAAAGCATGAACTGCTCTCCTTGCTGGGTTATCTCAGTTTCGCAATGCACGTAATTCCCCAAGGTCACTCATTTATTTCGTACTTGCTCAAACTAGTCTCTTCTGTTCCCATACTGCATCATCATATCACCCTTGCTGCCTCAGCCAAATCTGATTTGTCCATGTGGTCCCTCTTCCTGGAACAGTGGAATAGCTGTTCCATGTTTTACAAGGATATCTCTCCTTGCCTGTCTCCTTGGAGTTATACTGATGCCTCAACAGCCTTCGGGTTCACAGCAATATACAAAACATCCTAGATCTCCACCCCTTGACCTCCTGAATTCCTTCAACTTCCCAACTTTGCCACTTCTTCACCATTGTTTGAAATCTATCCCATAGTGGTTGCTTCATTTACATAGGGTCATCTGTGGTCCTTACGAACTATCTTGGTATTCTCAGACAATCAAGTGACTGTAGACATAATCAACAAAGGCAGATCATCATCCCATTCTGTTATGCAGTTCCTGCAGAGATTGACATGGCTTTCCTTGATACATGATTTCTCAATTTGTTGCTTCCATATTCCAGGGCTCCTCAATACTGCTGCAGATCAGCTTTCTCATTTTCTTTTTCAGGACTTTAAGCCCCTTTAGCCTTCTGCAGATCCATCTGCTACTCCAGGTCCCCAGTTCCAGGATCTTATAATGCATCAACTGACTACTACACATGGCCACGACTATCATGTGGTCCACTTTATCAGCCAGCACTCAATCTGCATATTCCACAGCCTGGAAGAAATACACCACTTTTTGCGCCATGACAGTGATACCATCGATACCCTTATCTATTTCAACCATTCTAACCTTTATCATATATTGCCATACGTCTCAGAAATTGACGCATGGAACCATTTGAAAATACTTGTCCAGTATCCAGTTTTTCCTGTTACAGTCAAATGCAGCTTCAAACTCCACCATCTCTAATCCAGCTGTCAAACTGCTCCTGACAGGTATTCTCAAATTGACAATCAGAAGGCCTCCTACTTGCCAACCCATTGACGACCTCATTTTCAGACAGCTATTCAACCTACCATGAACTAACCCTCTAGATGTCTTCTCTACCACCATCTTATCTGTTGCCATATGTCTGGCCTTTTATGGATTCCTCCGCCCAGGGGAATTCACAGTTCCATCTTCATCTGTGTCTACATTTCTCATGGTGAAACACCTACACAAGCACAATGATCATTACATTCTTCACCTACCTTCCTCCAAAATGAACAGATTCAAGAAAGGAGTTGACATCACTTACTTTCCTACTTCCAATGCTTGGTGCCCTGTTGCCACTTTAGATCAATTACTCCAACTTCTCAGAAGTTCCTCACCATCAGCTCCATTACTACCTACTGTAAACCATACTCCACTAACCACTAAGGAATTTATGGGCTCAGTCAGACTTCTTCTTCAGTGCCTCGGATAAGATCCATCATCTTTTTCAGACACTCCTTCTGCATTGGGGCGGCAACATCTGCATCCAGAAAGAATGGACCAGCCTGCATCATCAAACAACTGGGAAGATGGACTTCATCTTGTTTCGAAACCTACATCCCTAATCCTGAGCATGAGTTACGTTCAGCTTTTCGTTCCATCTCCTCTTAGTATACCCAGAGGAAGGGCAGCCTGTTGGCCATGGTTCCTCAGAGGTTTCCTCTGGTAAAGAGGGTTTTTCCTCTACTGAACACCACCAGGCACATTCTCCATGAGTTGGAGGAGGTGGTTACAAACCTTCATTTGGGGCCTTCATTCTTCCACAGCTCTTCCAAGGGTGGGAATGAGCAAGGCCAAAACCAAATATGTTGCATCAAGCATTCAGTGAAATCAAGCATCAGAGACTCATACAAGCACTTTATATCCTTACACTGTGAATATATGTTTAGAAAATGGGCTTGAAACGTACTGAATGCTGATTGGCTAAGAACTCTGTCTAGGCATGCATTTATTTTTCCACAATGCCCAGTGAAAAACAAGTGCCTGTTGGCAGGGTAACATAATCAAAAACATACCCATGTGCATGTTGAATTTTCAAACTCAGTTGGCAGCCATTTTTTTGTCGCTCCTTAAGAAGCGATTGAGCACCCAGCTCTATTCTCTCAACTCTCAACTGTTCCATTGTAAAAGAATGTAAAACACAAAAAGCAAATTTTCAAAATGTATTTAATTTCTGCTTGGTTAGTGAGCATACAAGCCCATCCCATGAAACAGAAAGTTACCTGCCACTAGCTACTGGCTGTAAGGCACATTCTCCCTGCCTGATCTCTCTTCATAACAGTCAAAGTAACCTGGTACATGTGAGTCCCCCCCCCCCCGGTGAAACAGAAAGTTACATGGCAACAGTTACCATGCTGAAATGTGTATTCTCCCTGCTCAGTCGGACTTCATTTTCTAAGCAGCAGGTACCATTCTGAGATCTATGTTCTTTCTGCCTGATCAGATTAAATAAATGGATCATGTCTGGCCCAAGGTTGGGAATGTACTTGGGTTGCTCAGGTGGTCTGGTGGGGAGAGGAAGAATTGAATATCCCAGGACAACTCTCCTTCTTTGGGGAGGGGGATTAGTGTGCTACGCTGCTTGCCTGCCACCTAGGGATGGCTGGGTGGCAGCACAATCAATGCCACCACATAGGAGAGGGGAACTCCTGTTCAGAATGCTGGGGCATCTCGGCGGAGGCAGAGCTTGTACATCACACCCATTGCACATCTGTGGGCCCCAGGGTGAAAATGGAGGAAAAACACCCCAGGTGGCAATATGAAGCCTGATCCTTCACAGGCCCTGCACCAGTGAATGGGGACACACCACAGTCCTGTGGCAGAGGATGCCAGTGTAAGGGGAAGTCCCAGGGAAGTTGGGTGAGGGTGCTGGGGGAGGAGAGTTTGGTCAGAAAGTGGCAGCTTGGAGATCAGGAGAATAAACAGATTATGGGAAAAAAAAGGAGCACCGGCAGCCACAGGTAGAGTGTCTCTATTTCGGGTGGGGGGCAACAGCAGAACAACCAAGGAAGGGAAACAGCCATGGTTAAATACACCAGCAAAGCACTGCATTGCACTCTATTGGCAAGTGTATCAGTAGAGGGACTACTTTACTCCCCAAAACTGTAAAATAATTTCCACTCATTTTTTTAAAAATATTTAACTGTTATGTAAAAATGACACATGTAGCCCATTTTCTAAGCACAATAATACCTCCAGGGTGAGGGGTATTGGCTATATCAGACCTTCCAGCAGCTGTAAGGCCCTCTGCCTATAGTGTGGGGCCTCATTACACCCCTGGGCATTCCAGTATAACCCAGTATCGCCATGTTGTTGAGTATTATTGCTTACTCACATGTACTCAGCACTCAAAGAGTTAAAATACCTATGCTGTAAAGGTACAAATCCAGCATAAACTAATCAGGTCCATATACTGTACTAATTCAAATAGATGGCTGTCAAGCCCCACTTAAATGCCTCCACTGAGGAGGAATCCCTAAGATGGTATGGTATAATGTTTCATATTGCAAGTGCCATCACCAAGAACACAATATCCCCAGACTGTATCAGATGAGATCTCAGGATGGCTAGCAACAACTCCTCACTAGAGTGGAGAGAGTGAATGTGAATATACCAGGCCAAGAGTTTCCATGGTTGATGACACTATTAAACCTGGGTGTCAAGAGAAGCTGCACTCATGCAAGAACTACCAGAGAGCTAACCTGTGTTAAAACGGTGTGTCAGAGGAATGCACACCTGCAGGCATGGTTTACGATATACTTGCAGGCATGGTTGATGATATCCCAGCTAGCATGGTTGATGGTAGACCTGCAGGCATGGTTGATGATATATCTGCAGTTATGGTTGATGATATCATCTGTACTACACTGGCATGACAGAGAAGACAAATATCTGCATTACATGCAAATCACATGTAAATTATTGATATGCATTTGAATAATGCAAATGTTTTTAAAGGAGTTTCTTTTCTGTTCTGTATTTTAGAATTAGTCCCATATTTTATGGAGTTATGTGTACAGCAGTTTATTTTTCAGACCATCCCTGCTGAGGCATTTGAAGTGCTGGCATTCTGCCTGCAGCTTGAAGTCTTTTGTATGCGCTGATTGCTCAGCTGGGCAAAAACATTCCCAAGGAAAATAATTCACACAGCAGGCTGGGTTGGTAATATTTTCCTCTCCCCTTGGGTGCTGTGTTGGGTGGGGATGGCAGTGGTGGGGTAAAAACAGCTTAACAAGCCAGTTGTTATTCTACGGTTAGTGCCTCAGTTCCCAGGATTCAATTTTCATTGTACTGCTTTGGGGTCTGAGAGGAAATGATAGCTTGAAGAAGACAGAAAAAAAGGGCCATGGGTTGGAACCTGTCAGTTCCTTCCCATCAGTACTGAATCAGTGTCTCTCAGCAGGCTGACAGATACAGTATGTCTGTGTACTGGGAGAGGCAGCTGCCCCATGCGGAGCTCTGACAGTGGATTAGCTACCCCATAATTATTTTATTCTTATCCCTGATATGGATCCTCACACAAGAGTTCATTTTTTTTATTATTACTACCAGAAGAATGTACAACTGGTCAAAGTATGCCACCTCTGGTAAGCCAAAGACACTGGCATTCCTCAAGGGCTGCAATTTCTGCACTACGGTCATAAAAGGGTGGAACACTACATAGCCAATAATAAAGTTACCAGAAGGGATGTAGGGCAGTATTTTGTCATTTATAAATGTTTTATGAAATGATGTTAAAGCAACACAGTCATCACCCATTACAATTTCCCTAGTTTAAAATATACATTTTCTGACTGCTCCAAATCTGTTGAATTTGCTGATGTTAATGGCAGTTTTGTATATAGAAGAAGAAGAAGAAGAATCAGCATTTATATAGTGCTTTTCATACATCCAAAGCGCTTTACAAGCAATGCTAGACTGGTAGTGAAGTGACTGAATGTGTGGTGGCGGCCATATCACACATCATCACCCACACACAGCCTGGATAATTGCATGAACTGGTTTATGGGAAGGGGAATGTTGGCCAGAACACCGGGAATGTTCCCTACTCTTTGCGAAGAGTGCCCTGGGTTCTTTTACTTCCACCTGGACAACACCAGGATGGGCAGAAGGGACCTCGGTTTAACGTCTCATCTGAAGGACGGCACACCCCCAGCAGTACAGCACCCCCCAATACTGCACTCAGATGCCAGCGATTTTTAGGTGCAAGTCCAATCCCGGTGTGGGACGAGAACCCATGACCTTCTGGTCTAGAGGCGGATGTGCTACCAACTGAGCCACTCTGACACCCAATACATTATACTTTCTTTTTCTTAATAAAATTAAAATTATAAACTGGTGGGCCACCATACTTGTGCTACCTATCTAAAACCTGTCTGTTTACAGTACTTTATCTACTTACACTGAAACTTCCTGAAACTTGAGAACACTCACACACACACACACACACACACACACACAGCATACCCACTCATGAAGAAGTGGAAGGAGGAGATTACTGCATGATGATGAGATGCTGGACTGTGTGGGGGTGCTGATAAAGATTAGTGAGAAAGATGAGAAAGAATTGAAACTAAACAAATGTGATAGCTAGTTAGTTAGTTAGTTTGAAATTGTTTTCCAGGTAAACAAACAGATCAGCAGTAATTCCATTTACAGATGTGACCTGCGGAAAGGGGACCAAGACAGAGAAAACAATAAAGCTACAGGATCAATTATATGTAATTATATTTCTGTAAGAGTATAGTTCACTTACTGATAATTTGTAAAATATGTTCAACTGGGACTACACTCCTAAGAAAGTGAGGTGTAACATAGCAATGACTTAACCTTTAATGTGGAGACATACTGAAAAATCAAGATTGCTTAATTTTTGTAAATCCTTTTGGGGGAGTTTTAATTTTTAAGATATATTTCTCTTCATGGCATGGACTAAAATCCACTATATGTGTACAAATGGTAGGGCTACTGCCATTATATATATATATATATATATATATATATATATACCACACACACACACACACACATATATATATATATATATATATATATATATATAATAGATAACCTACTCTTAGGTATGTGGTGCGCTCTGATATACACATGCCTTGGTGTGCATTATACGCATGCGAGGCTGCAAGCCGAGTGTGTTAACCATCCAAGGCGTGCGTATATCAGAGCGTGACTGCACACCGTAGGGTGGGTTATCTATCTTATAAAATGGCAAAATTGTTTTTTTGGGGGTAAAAGTGCAGGTGTGCAGTCGCACTCCAATATACGCACGGTCATGTGATGGACTCCAACAAATCAGGAGACGTAATTTTTCCTACCCATTTTATAAATATATATATATATATATGTCTTTAAATCAATAAAAAAACAAGTATAAAAAATCTACAGGATTATCAAATCCTTTGTGTATCTTGCAAAAATATCTACTGGCAAATGAGTATCAAGATATAGCTAAATGCATGTGACGTGCCATGCCATGGCTCAGTAGGCAGCACACTCACCTCTTTGGCTGGAAGATTGGCAGGTTGTGGGCTCGGACCTACACCAGGTGTTTGGGTTACTACCCATAATTGACACTGTAGTGCGGTATCACAGGGGGTGCTGCACTGAAAAGGTGTCTTCCTTCAGTTGAGATGTTAAACCAAGGTCCCTTCTGCCCATCTCTGCTCGCTGCTCAGGTGGAAATAAAACATACCATAGCACTTATCAAAGAAGAACACGGGAGTTTCCCCCAGTGCCATGACCAACATTCCCTTGTCAATAAAACAGGTCAATACAACCCCCCCCCCAGGACTCATCTGGAAACAAGTTATAGTAGCTCAGTGTGCCTTTCCTGGTAAAAAAAAAAAACAACAAAAAATAAATGAACAAAGAAAACAGGTACTAAATATCATGATTACTCTAATAGCCATTTTTTGTTGTTGCTTACTTAAAGGGATTAGGCAATAAACAATCAGTTATATCAATAAATTTGACAACAGGCGAGAGAAATCATAACAATATAGGCCTAAGGGGTTTACAGTGTCCCTTTAAGAATGTGTGTATCTTGTTGAAATGTCCATTGGCAACTGGGGGTCAAGATATAGCTAAATGCACGGTGCATTGCACAGTCCGTGCCACATGTGCCACTGGCATATAACATATCCACGACCAGCCTTGATAATCTAGATACAGTGGGCCCGATTCCAAGACAGCAGTGAGAGCAGGGCGCAAAGTACACCAGTGTGTAAAGTAATGCCAAAAATCCTACAACATGCAAGCTACGCCATACTCCAAGGGAATCACCAGATACGATGGAAAATGCAGAATTATGCATGTCGCAAGTTACACCAGCAAGACATGGTATAAATTGCAATAGCGGTGTTGCAGTACACATGTCGCAACTTGTCAACAATGTCAGCAGTACATACCTCTCGACTGTCCCATATTACATGGTACTGTTCCCTACTGTACATCCCATCACTTCTCTGTTCCACATTGCGATGCCTTGTCCCACATTCTGTGTTTGGCTATTGTGCTACGTGCTATGGTACATATTGCACCAGGTATGTATTTCACTTACTATTGGCCTGTTTGGCCATGCTGCTACCTATTTCACTGTGTCCTGGGCTTTCTAGGGCATGTTTGTTTGGGTATTCCACTGTTTGCCCATTAGTTCCACATTTGGGGCCTACTGGTTGGGGGTATGCTGCAGTCTGGCTTTGTCGGGGGGGGGTTCTATGGCATGTGCTCCTGGTTAGGACAGCTTTTCCTTGTTCTAACTTACTTTACCATCCTCTGGCATGGTTCATTACACCACCTGTTCTGGAACAGCAATTCCATGGTGCTGGTGTGTTACACATGTCATAAGCTACATTAAGCAGTGGCATAGGTTTCTTTGGTATTACTGCGTCGTGACTTGTGTTTGTCATAGCAGTTGCGAGTTGCGGCGTAAGTGTTGTTGGAATCATGCATGTAGCAAATCACTGGCGTAACTTGCGATTTGCACTATCAGGACTGGCGTACTGCATTTACACCTGGCATATCTGTCTTGGAATCGGGCCCAGTGTTACCAACCTGTATTTCACATTTGATGAACATTTAAAGTCAAAAAGGCCAAAAACTACAACATTGTATTACATTGGATACCAGAAGAACACACACACACACAATAGCATGATCACATTACCAGGACTATACAGTACATATGCATGACATAGTATTGACAATGTATATACCAAGTCTGAAAGCAATTGAGCAGCAAGGCATTAAGATGTACTGTAGCTAAACATGTAACCACCTCTCACACTACAGTATGCAATATGTTCAGGGTAGTGATGTGCAAAATTGAAACTTGCCAGTGGAATTTGGGCAAAATTATGATTCTGCATCCATTAAATTGTGAGAAATTTTGATGAACATTTCATGAACTTTTACCAGAATTAAAGTTTCATTTTTTTCTCTCTCTTATGTTAACATCAAGCATCCCGATGTCTCTACAGGTGGCTGAGTTATCATAAGCAAAATATTTTCTCAAAGAAAATTAAATGCCAGTCTTTGAGCCCCTGCATGTTCAAAATTACATAAGTACATGTCATGATAGTTGACTGGCCTCTTACGGCTGAAATCAAAATTAGTATGCCAGTGTTCAACCTCTAGCTAAAAGAACAGCTGAGTTATAGCTAAAGAAACTGACAAAGTTACACAAAATTCCACGACAGAATTTACCAATTCCCCAAAGTCCTTTTGCAGGCACAATAGTGCCCCTTACCAAGAAAAGAGATACATATCATCTATCACCTAACGCTGTAACAGTCATCAAATCTGACAGAGATCCAATATACAGTGACAAAGCTAAAGGCCAGCAGCGGCATGTGTTTTACTGTCATGCATGCTACAACCATGGGGGGTGTCATACTTGCAACAACACAACATGATACCTCACCTCATTACTTGTTAAAACCTCCATGAAAAGGTTCATGATGACCCTCAATACAAATGCTAAGTTACAACCAAAAAGCACTTTAACATGAAGAACAACGATATAAAGGTACAACAAAAAGTTTAATACTGAAAAATACTGTCCTAACATTGTTTCAGGATGGCCTCATAGGCATTATGTATATGTATGTGTAACCCCCAGGTGGCACTATCCCAAGGGCTACTACCCCTGCCTGCTTGACTACTGACAGGTTGAGGGGCCTAGGTTCTATGGCGGGTGCCTCCACCCAGAGGTCAGGGTTTGTAGTGGTTAGACTAGTTTGGTCACAACCCTCTGGGACACTGAGACCCCCTTTTATCCCTTCTAGTGGTGCACACAATGCACAGAAGTTACAGTCCCAATACCCCACATGTACTGTACACACTGTTCAATCATAGAATACCACTTACCCTCGAGACTGATTCTGAGGTTCGTCTCTGAGGACCCCCTGCAAAATAAGGTTAATCAGCATACACCAACCACTACAATGCTGGATGAGTAGGTACGGACACTTCAAACAGTTTAAAGTTTAACAACATCAAATCTGGTTTATTTAGGGGGACAATAACACAGGAGGGGTAAATCAGGTTAATTAGCAGCATAAGATCACAATACTGTGCACATTACAGGGTCTAGAAAGTCACACCCTGGAAAATGGCCCTGTGGAAGAAAATATGCACAGCACCCAATTGTAATCCGGAGCCAGATGGCTCAGTCCATGAAGAAATGGAACCACAATATTTAGATGACACACTTGCAATCTGATAAACCGATGGCAGGGAGCTACCCTGATTTGTACTCACAGACTCGATGCTGAAAACTGGCACAGATGGGGGTTCTGGATTGCCGGACTCCCACACACAGCAGGGAGATGAAATTCTACAAGCCAGGCACACAGCTTTGATCAGCAGGTGGATTCAGTCTGCATACATTCACTCGGCTTTCAGTCTACACCGCACGGGGACAAGAGAACCCGTTTATCTGTCCTTGACAAGCATTACACACATTTATATGTAAAGGAAATTACTATACCAGGCAGCTGCTTTCAGGTCCCAATCGCACTTACTGCTAAACCCGGGAGTTCACACTGCAGCTTCATTTCCTGACAGACCGAGCGCGATTAAGCAGTTTCTCCAGTCTTCTACAGGGTGAGCCTGGTTCCCACTCGTTCAGCCTCTCTTCCTCTTTGTTGGCACGGATTTAGTACGAATCAAAGTGGCAATGCACCACCTGAGTTTAGGCCTCCCACGTGCTTCCTGCGCGAAAACTATGCAGTGCAGAAGCTCAGAGCTCCTTCTCTTATCACGGTCACAACGGATCTGATCTGTCCAGACACAAGGCAGGGCATTCCCTTCGGGTGCCACCCGGTCCAATTGGTGGACTCAGTTCTCAGTCACTCAGAACTCTCCCCGTTGGTGCAAATAGGTGCCAAGGTCTAGAACTTCACTTCCCAGAATTACTAGCTATATCTCCTAATGGTAAGCCAGCTCCCAAGAGAGTCCTGATTCTGGTTGGTCCGAACAAACTCCATTTTAGAGCACCCCCCCGTACTGATTGGATCTATTCAACAGTTCAGATCCAAAATGGAGGGGCAAAACACACAGAGTCCCAGCTGCAAGAAAGACAAGTTAGACAAACTACATCCTACTTAACACTCTTACTGGTTTCAAGCAAACAGTTACATCTTTTGAAAGGGCTCCCTCTGCGCATATAGCAACTGCAGAAACAGAGCGATTTGCTCAGTGGCCCAGGTGGGACTCAAGCATTAAATACACAGTACCTCCCATACAAACTAACAAAGTCTGCAAGCAGTCAGCTCTTAAAGGGACAGTACCAGAGGGAGATAAACGGCTTAAACGCCGAACACCATTCAGGCTGGGAGCACTTAGCCAGCTCCTGGAAGACCTTTGGGAACTCCCATTTGCAGGGGGTTACATATGCTACTAGGCACTCAGAACTCCTTTTATATAGTTATATTTTCAAACCGTGATTTGCGAAACACAGTGGTATAATAGGGCCTCCAAGGGATGCCTCTTATTGTATAAGAGACTTCAAGCATTAAGTCTGTGTGAGGACTGGGAGGTGAAGCTGAATGGTTCTGTCTGCCCTAACCTCACGAGATGAGTCTCTTCTACCATAAGAGACATTACTTGGAGGCCTTATTATCTTATTATAGATCACTTGAGTTTATCATTAGTGATTTATCTTGCCGTCTTCTCCCCTTGTGCTAAAGTGGAGTTGTCCCTCTTACCTCTCCTGCACAAGAGCGCACTGTACACAGGATAAAAAGTACATTGGCCCTGCGTGCAGATTTGCTGTATACTGTATGCTCACACACTGTCAGCTCATATGGCAACTGGCTGAGGAGGTGAGAAGGAGGGCTGTGCTAGTCACTGTATGGGGATTCCATGAACATCCCTGGAGAACCTAGTAATGGGAGCTGGAGGGGTGGTGCACTGGAAGTGACCGGGGTTGGGGGGGTACTGGACCACCAGTGCTTTTTGGTGCAGTTGTCTACAGCCTTTCGAAGGATGGGTGTACCACTGGACACCATGGTCAGAAATAGCATCCATATTTCATGATGTGCTGCTTCGATCTTTGATACCATATTTGGACAGAGTTGGGGGGGACAACCCTTCAGAGAGGGGCTATAATGTACATTAGCCAATTTCTCTTGTTTTGTTTTTTTTTGCACCTTTTGACACTCCCTTCCTTTGAATGGTGGTTATGAGCACAGGATCTGGGAGTCCTAAGTCATGGGGGTAAAAACATTTCATAGGGGGCTATGATTTCAGTACCCCAATATTGGTCCGACACACTTTTTATGGACTATCACTTAACAATATCCTGCAGCATAAAAATATTCATAAAACCCATCCAAATGGGTCACTGTGGTGTGCTGTCATGTGGTAGAATGCAACCCTAGAGTGAGTGCAGAAATCTGTTGTTAGCTGAGCCTGGTGGAGGCAGATCATGCCTCTTATTCCATATAGGTGATGCTCTAGTCCTCCATGGAGGAAGGTTCAATGTACATCCCTCCTGGTCCCCTGTGACCAAGTTAACAGTGGGATTTAAAAAAGCACACCCCAATGGCTGTTGAGAACAAGCACTTGGGACTCCCAGGTTACAGTTGGGCTCAGGTTTGTTTCCCTGGAACTGGTAGAAACAGACTAGCATAGAGGACGTGAGGCACTTAGTTCTCAGAAGGGAACACAGACTTACAAATGTGCCCTATCCCCAAATTACTACAGTGCTGGCACTAAATCCTTACTGTTGTACACGGGTGCTCAGGGGGCTGGGAGTGCCACTAGACACCAAGGATAGGTATCAGTGTCATGGGATGGGATGGGTGTTCAGGGGATGGGAGGAGCCAGTAGACACCAGGGAGAACTCAATGGAACTCAGGATGGGTGATCGGGGTGGGCAGTGTGACTGGACACCAGGGAGTTGTCAACGGAACTCGTGACAGGCGATCAGGGGTGGGGGTGCCACTAGAGATCAGGGAGAAGTCAGTGGAACTCCAGACAGGTGCTCAGGGTGTGAAGGGTGCCACTAGACACCAGGGATATGTTCAATAATGTTGGACCAGTATTCGGGATTGGGGGTGCCACTTGACACCAGGGTTATTAAACACTACATGGGATGGGGGTTTGAGGGTGGGTGTGCCACTGGACACCAGAGTCTGCAACCTCATTGGTCTGATGGCAGTCGGAAGCAGGTAGCTGCTGTACAGCCATCCCGCTATCAGTGGGTTGGGAGTGTGGGCTTAGCGCTCAGTTAAGATGTGGTTTTTGGCAGTGGTATATGGTGCCAGTTTGGTTGCCATTTACCAACATTGCAAACCTTTAAACATACTACTACACCCATATGCAGGAGGGAACCCCCTCATTTGCATGGCTGCAGTGCAATGTTAGTGCCTAGATGCTAATGGGTTTAGTGCATGCTACAGGGATCTTTGAATACAGCCCCCCTTCCACACAGCGGCCACCACAAGCCCAGATAGCACAGATGAAAGCCCTGTTAGTGTCAGCACTAACTTTTGAATATCTGGCCCCAGGAAAGATTGCTGAAAAAGTGCATTTTGAGTCCCTTTTTAAAAAGCTCTACTGTAGAGCTGATGATATAGTGTGGATATGCTTTCTATAACACTGGTTCTGCCATCGCAAAAGCCCTATCCCTGTAAGTTCTTTGATGGAATCTGTGCACAAGTACAAACTGGTGCATGAGGAGGACCTTGAAGTAACCAGAGTCCAGTCTGTTTAGGGCCTTAAAAGTGATTAAGCACACCTTGATGGTGACATACAGTACTGCCTAAGAAGCAGCTAGTGCAACATTTTTATTTATTTATTTCATGTTTAGGATTCAATACCTTTGAGCAGAAAGCTCGTTTTCAAAGGTTCTGAGTCATATATAATACATAAACAAAGAACAATGGCAATTCACAAGAGTTTAGACAGAGAACAGAACATAATGGAATACAATTATTACATAAAGATTTCATTTGAAAAAGCTTTCCAGGTAAGATTAGGTGCAAAAAGAGTTCAGCAACGCTACAGGGAGTGTGATAATTCACTAAAAAGTACAAACTTACATGGGGTCAGTGTGGAACCCAGGCTAAAACTTAGGTCTAGATATGTAAGCAGCCGGAGGTGGCTTTGTAGTGAAGAAACAGGTGAGATTGACAGACTTGGAAGGGGGAGGAGGATTGGGGGAGTCTACCAGTGGCATTCTGCACTACCTTCAGGTGGCACATGAAACCTGAAGGAAGTCCTAGGTATGGACAATTGTAGTAGTCCAGGAAGTATGTAACACAGATGTGTGCACCAATGTGGATAGGTCATCCAATCCAGATAGGACGTAGACATGGTGATGTTCTATAGCTGTTTTTGGCAGGGGGGGTGGGAAATGTACACTGAACTGGAGCTCATTTTCAGGAGTGACCTGGGAGAGATTTAGGCACTGTTCTGGCTTAGCCACACTGTATTGAAACCACAACCTTAGTCACAATGGTCAGCTTGTAGTTGAATTAAACCACAGGTATTTAGCTACATCCACAGCTCACAGAGGAACACTTTCTAAAACAATGACAATCCCCTCCTCTCATTTTCAAGTGGTAAATGAAATTGAGCAATCAGGAGCACCTCCTTTTTGTTAGGGTTTAGGCGCAACCAACTTGCAATCATGTAGTCATTTACTTCAAATCAGCATTACTTCTGTATAGCCATCATGTCCATACTGCCAGGGTCAAACCACAGGTATAGCTGAGCATCATCGGCATAGCAGTGCAACTCTAAGCCATAATGTCTATTGATCTCACCCAAGCTTGGACACTTAATAACACTGGGGGCAGAATCGCTCTTTGGGTCATTCCACAGCTGAGGTGAGCTCTGATGAGAAGATTCCTCTCATCATCTGTTGCACTGTGCCAGACATGAAGGACTTAAATCAGGACCAGACTGTCCCAATCAGTCCCCCACAGTGCTCCAGGTAATCTATAAAATGTAATGGTCCACCATGTCAAAGGCTAATCATGGACAATATCAACAACAGATTGCAAACCCCTGTCTCTAACATGAGGAGATCATTCAACACCTTAATGAGCCGTCTCAGTGCTGTGCTAAGGTTAGAAGTCAGACTGGAACAGCTTCTAGATATAAAATGTTCCAGGTGAGCCTACAGCTATGATGCTACCACTTTTTCAGTTAGCTTACTTTAAAGGGAAAGGTTTAAGATACTGTAGATACTGGAGACCTGTAGTTTGTCAGGAAGTCTGGGTCCAGAGATGTTTTCTTAAGGATGTCAGGAAGGGGTTCACTTGAAAGTCCTCTTCAGAACGTCAAGAGCCACCTTCCTTTAGGGAACACTTTACAGTCTCAGAGAACACTGGGGCCAGAGCCCCCCAGCTGTTTATTATCAGCCATATAGGTTCTGGAGCAAGTACACAGTACCAGGTCTTAACCCTGCTAATACCTGGGACACTTGTTCACAGTCCAATCTCTATGTCAACACCAAGTGAACTGCATTTTGGTAATTGAGTTGTCATGCCATGAAGGCATATGAATGATAGTCACCAAATTGCTAAAGGAAGGAAGAAAGAGTTGCAAATAAAGTATCTGTCAATGTAAGTGTGTGTGTGTGTGTGTGTGTGTGTGTGGTTATAGAAATATTGAAATTTATTTTGGTAGTGCTATGCTGAAATACCCCCACCTGGACCTTATAGCCAATCTGGAGTTCAGGGATGCTCCACTCAACCCCTTCCCCCCAATGCACACACATTCAACTGATGCCCTGTGGCTTATCTTCTATAGCCAAAGTCCTCTCTCACAGAGTGAGAAAGCATCACTGGAAGTCAACAGTAAATTTGCCAACCTCCAGCACAGCAAAGGCATGACACTGACACTGGTATTGTGCCATTCCAAAAGGAAGTGTTTTCTGCAGGGCGGCTCTGCCCCCACACCTCCATGCGGGAGCTCTCCCCCCCCCAACACCTGGATTTTTATATAATCAACTCCAGGTCAGAGTTGTTCCAAGGAGGGGGCAGAACACTGGGAGAAAAGCATCACCCAAAAACAGACCATTACAGTGACTGTCGCTGTAATGGTCTGTTTTCGGGTTTCCCTGTCAGGGTGTCACACTGGAGAGGGTAACCAACAGAGTGATATCATTAATCCACCATCCAAGTCAGGAGGATGGAACCAGCCAATTTCATAGAATGTCTGACTTGTATAAGTCTCTCAATCTCAGACTATCCTGGTACACTGATGTCATGCCAGAGCATCTAATAACATACTCATGAGCTGCTGTCATGCTCCTCGTTCTGCCCCTAGTGGGGTTTCACTATGGAATTTCTTCTTCAAATTTTTAGGGGAATATACTGCACCAACCTGTGCCCCAACACCTCCCTCAGAGAGGAAAACAACATAATGCAGGATGCACTTCAAATTTCCTGTCATCCTGAAGTGAGATGTTGGGATTGTGAACCCTGGTTGTTTGCATGGTTGCAGCTGAAGCAGTAAGTTACATCAGGCTGACCCATTTTCATAATTTCAAATTACTAATCATTTAGGCAGTGACATCCCCTGAATTAATCCTTTTTAGCCACCTATGCTACTTTACCACCCTGAAACAATTGGCTGGGCAGCAGTAAAAAACACAGCTGTAGCTTCAAGAATTAAGTATGTCCCCTCTACAGTCACAGCCAAATACATGACTGGCTATTTCCTGACATTTCTGTGATATTTCTAGAGAAATCTCCTGCTTTCTGCATGTCCACAGTATGGGCAGCAGAGAGAAACTCTTTAGAAATTTTGCGAAATATCTGGAAATATCTGACCATGTCTGTGGCTACTACTTCTGAAGTTCTGTTGTGCATATGGTTTAGTAGCCAATCCAGCCTCTTACATCAGCACAAGGTTTTCTCAAGTGCAAGCCATTTTTTTGATTTGTGGTACGTTCTACTGCTACATCCTATTTACAGTATACATCTAGCCCTAAACCATTGAAAAATTGTACCTGCAACAGCACAGTGCCTCCATCACACACACACACACAATGTTCATGCAAGCACTCCATTACTAGGATGTTAGAAGAAGAAGCATGAAGAAGCATGTCCATTTGAACCAGTAGCTTCCTGTACCAGAAGTAAATGTACTACCTATTGAATAACCAACATCCAGAAACTTTAAACACCACAATTACCCACTACATACCATGCTGGGGTGCTGACACAATACATGGAGCCTACTCATATACTGTACTTCTCTCAACAGAATTTGAGCATCTAACCTTCTGTCCCAGGATGTCCCAAGATGAGGACCTGTGTAACCAGGCTCTTCACCTTGCTAATTTGAAGCCTATACAAATGCCTGAGAGCTACCTGCTACCCCTGTCCCTCATATATAGGGAGAGGCATGTGCACAAGTCAGTCTTGTCTGGGCTAAGTTCTAAGCCTCAGCTCAAAAGAGTGCCAACATTCTGGCTTGAGAGAGAAAGAAGCAAAGAGAGTCCATATGCTTCTCCACCTGAGGGTTGCTTTTGGCAAGAGCCAGTAAGGAAGTAAAAAGAAAGAAATGAGGTAGAGAAGAGCATTTAAAAAATGTGAGACAAGTGTAACTGAAAGAGAGTGAGAGAGGGAGAGGGGAGAGAGGTGTAGACGTTGAAGGTGAAGAGACGAGAGAGAGCTAAGTATAATGAGAACTGAGAATTCACAGTCTCCATGGTCTCACACCTGAAAGACAGCTACAGTGGAGTAGTGGTGGAATCCACTCAGTGGACTCACCATGGGGCCCACGAAGGCCCCCTCCATTGTTTTGTGGTGTTAGAGGAGGAGAGCAGCCTTGGCTATAAGGCAGAGCCACAGGGGAATCAGGAGAAGCTCTCCATCCATCCACTTGAAGCCCTAGTTCCAGGAGTAGGCCACACATGTCCACACATGTGGGCTGAGAGTTGCCTGTTAGGTATGTGTACATTCCCCTGGAGTCTCAAAAAAATTCACCATTTAAAAGCTGGAGTTTTGGGAAAATTGCAAGGAAGCCTGGAGAAAGGTACCCCACTATGTAAAACCTCTGATGGGAGGGTATCAGTGCTCCCCTTGCAGTACCAGAGAGGTGTAGCTATAAGGATATATCACTAAGTGAAGAGGATTAGTACATGGTAGATGGGGGCCCTAGGAGACTGGCTCCTATCTAGGTCCCCCCAGGTGTGAAGTATCCCATACAGATAGTAAGTCTTATTGCAAATACTTTGTAGTCTGGAGGGATCCCAACTGTCAGGAACCCTAACATATATGTGCCTTTTATAAAGAAGTCTATAATTTTGTGGTGTCCCCATAGGGGACACTCATTTTGCTGTCTGTGGAATTTAATAAATGCATTCCTTCTAAACTCTACTTTCCTGAATGGGCCGTGGCATTTTTGTTATTCTAATTAGTAGCAGCTCCAAGGGATCCCTCCTCTTACCCCCATTGCTCAGACACAATAAAGAACCAAGGCCAGTTCCTCACCCTGCAGGGTGGGTCCCATAGTACTCAGCATCCTGGGGACTAGCTACATACCTATGAAGTTGTAGCTTCCATCTTGGAAGAGGTTCATTCAGTATTCCCCAGCATGCATGTTCTCTGTTATATACTAGTGCAGCAGACTTGTTACCAAAACCTGTCTCTCCTTTCACTGACTTCTTTGTAGGGGTCTTTGTATGGATGGCTAAAGGGATAATTAGTTGAACACAGCAAAGGAAATTGGATGTTACAGTGATACACTACAAAATTTTCACAAAATTATAGTGATTGCACAGGAAAGGGGAGGCATATGATCTTAGTATTCAAAAGTCATTCCCCTGTCACCAGCTCTAAATACATTATAGGGAGAATCATGCACCACCTGCCTACATTGTACTTGGTCCTGCAGATAAACACAGGACATCCATCCACAGTGCTGTCTGTCACCTTTCACCAACACTAAATGTTGGTGAAAACTGATGTTAATATGTTGTGTTTTAGCCTGTGAAGTCTGCACCTGCCCCACTTTGTACCAGGTCCAGTGGAACAGTGAAACAATGGAGGGCTTCAATCTTCAGTGTTGTCAGTCCTCACCATTCACCAACACTATATATTATATATCACATTTTAGGGAAGCTTGGTCTGTACCTACTCACAATGTATGTACTTCATGGATAAACAGTGGGCTTCCATCTCTAGTTCTGACAGTTCTTCACCATTCACTAGCACCAAATACACAAAGTCTGGAAGCCCACAATATGTGTGCCAAATACTTTACCTGGTTTGTGGATAAACATAGGGCTTCAGTCTCCAGTGCTGTTAGTCCCTCACTGTTTCACTCAATCTGATTCACCACAGCATAGGGGATCCTGCACGGCCTGCCTCACACTGTACCCTACCCCATGGAGAAACAGTGGGTTTTAGTCTCCAGTGATGTTAGACCCTCACTTTTTACTAGCAGAACATACATCATAGTGTGGATTAGGCTGCAACGTCTGTACCTGCCCCCTTTGTAGAAGGTCCAATGGCAAAATGGAGGGCTTTAGTTTCTGGTGATGTCAGTCTCTCACCTTCCACCAGCACAATATACTGTATATAATGTTTTTTTGGAAGCCTGCACTGTACCTGTTCACACTGTACATGACCTCTGGAGAAACACAGAGTTTTGGTCTCCAGTGCTGTCAGTCTCACATTTAGCTAGCAATAAATGCTGAATATCACAGTTGGGGAAGCATGAACTGTACTTGCTCCACATGGTACCTGTAAAAACAATGAGAGCACTTCAGAGTAGTTAATTACAAAATTACATTATAACATAGTCAGCAAATAGAATTTGCATTCAGGTTGAAGGAGACAAGGGAAAAACATCAACTCTTTGGCCAAACCAAGTACTTCCTGATTTAGGGTTTGTGTTGCTCGAAGTGCAGGGTTTGTCTGTGGTCTCCATCAGCCTGACTGCAGATTCAATCACTGACTACACCAAGGTTAAGTCTTTTTGTAATTAATTGTAATTTGGAGTGCTTTCATTGTTCTCTACATTTCTATTCACAGCTGCTGACACCTGCTCAACTGTTTCATGGATGACACACACTCCAGGACTGAAATGCTCAAAGAAAGGTTTTGGTTCATTTACTAAGTAAAGTTCATATGTACAAAATGAAATCATTTAATATACTGCATGTATATTGCTGTCTTCTGTGAGAAGAACTGCAGGAATAATCTGAAATGGCATGAGCACTGGTGGCATAGTTATAAACAATACTATTAGTGGCCCCTGCACAATGCCACCTCTTGGAATGAAATTGGAAGAAATCTGAGGGAGCTTCTGTCTGCTTTTCACACTCACAGCCTCTCCTAGTTCAATGGAGAAGGAGCAACTACATAAAAATATACAATTAGCAAGGGTCACGGTCTTTGCGGTTTTTCTTAATTTGGTGCTGTTCTATTGTGGTGGCTGTAGCTTAAATAACTTCATCTGAAGGCTGTCCTCACCTTCCTGATATCCATAGTAATTACATCATTATAATGAGTTTGCATTCTTGCAATGAATATAGTCTTACCTTAATGATGCCATCACAGTAGAAGTAAGAAGGTATAGGCAGGGCCATACTGAAGTGGCATAAGTAGATTGTCTTCACAGCTTATTCGGGACATTATCTCTGGAAAGCTGTGGAAGAAATATGAGTTTTAGTGTTGATTTACTTTCCTTTTTAAGGCTGTATTACCCTCACCTGTACAGCAGCACTTCTCACATTACTGCCCTTCCTTATCAGAGAAAAGTTGTAGCCACCACTATAAGCACTGAGAATCAACTGGCACTAATTTGGAAAGCATTCCAAAGTACATGAAAAAGGCTTTCAAAAGCTTTTTGAACATTTTGGGAACTTAAGACTTGCTCTCCAGTTGTCCATGTCTTCAAGGACAAACAAGGTTGTCCATAGACATCCATGGTTGTTAAAGCTTTGTCCCTGATCTTTGTCCATGATAACTCCATCCATGGTTTGTCCAGGATTCATGGACAATATCACACATGGATGGTGAGCATGCAGAAATGCCTGGAAAAATCTCTCAGTTAAGAAGGATTGATGATGAGAACTAAATCCATATTTACTATGGTAAAGGAAACAGAGAAACATAAACATTACCATAGACAAAGACCATCAGTCTACCCTGCTTTGCCCTATTCTACACCAAGATCTATTGTCTAGACAGGATTTCTGCCCTTGCCTTCCCTCCCAGTATCCCATCGATGGAGCGATGGAATGAGGGCGGTGGAATTAAGGCAATGCAACCAGTGCACCTGTCACAGTGGTGAACTGGTTATTGAAGTGCCTGCAGAGAGAGCTCTACACTGGTCTTGCACCCCTTCCCTGATACACCTCTGCCATGGAGGGTATTATATTAATGTTCGGGCAGTGTGGGGGGAGTGCGGTGGGCAAAGCACCCTGCAAACAGCCGCCATCTGCAGTACTGTATTGGGCCCATCAGTGGTTGGGCGGCACAATTGCTGATCATCATGATTCCATTGGCATTGTGCTGTTGCCCTAATGACAGTCGCACTGTGGACACAGAAGTGGGTAAACCTTCCCTTCCTGCTCCCTTCCATACTACAACCTCCCAAGTAATTGTTAAGCCCTTAACCCTGTCCCAGCTGTGTTTCAATCAAGTAATAATTTTTGCATCCACCACCTCAGCCAGTAGGCTGTTCAATGGTTCAGCCCCCCCCCCCGTAAAATAAAATGTTCTCACAGTTCACCTGAATCCCCCTATCCACCAGTTTACTTTCATGGCCCCTTGAACATGACTCACTATTCCTGCAGAATTCTTTGCATTTTACCATTTTCAATCCATTCAGGAACTTCAGGTTCTCTTTAATACCTCCCTTTTTCCTTCTGGCCTCCTACAAGTACATGTTCAGTGCCCTAAGCTGATCATCCTTGGATCTGCACTGTTAGCCCTGATTCATTCTGGTTACACAGCACTGCACTGCCTACAGCCAGTCATTGTCTTTCCTTAGGTGTGGACTGTAGAATTGGGCACAGAATTCCCAATGGGGCTTTACCAGAGATCTACAGAAAGGCAGTATTATCTCTTTCCTCTTGCTATCTAAACCCCCTTAGAATACACCCCAAAACTCTTTTTGCATTGCTGTAGTCCTTGTTGCATTGATTGGTATGTTTTAGGAAGTTGCTTATGATGACTCACTGGTCCCATTCTTCAGAAGTAGTGCTCAGCTTAACCCCTCCCATCCAGTTTTCTATCCTGGTGTTCTTGTTCCCTGTGTGCATCATCTTGCACTTTTTAGTACTGAGTGTCAGATACCAAACCTCAGACTACCTCTATAACTTTTGCAGGTCCCTCAGAAACTCCCTTATTCCCTCTGTGTTGTCTACTCTGCTACAGAGCTCAGTGTCATCAGTGACGAGACACATTCCTTCTCCTATGTCACTGGTGAACATGTTGAAAAGGACGGATTCCAGACTGACCCATGTGGCACCCAACTTGTCACCTCTCACACCCCTGATTTGACCCAATTTATCAAAAAACTCTGCTGTCTCCCCCCCCCATTCAACTTCCCACCCATCTACCTAGGTTTTTCACTACTCCTAGACCAACTAACTTCTTCAGCAGTATTCTCTGTGGAATTGAGTAAAATGCATTGCTGATGTTGAAGTAGAGTAAATCCACTGTGTTTTCCATACCCACTGACCCAGTTACCCAGCCAAACAATGCTATCAGGTTTGTTTCACAAGACCTCTCTGATACATATACATCATGCTCACTATCTGTGAGCCCATTTCTTTTCTAGCTAGTTCACTAGATCTTCTTTGACTAATGACTCCATCAGTTTACCCACAGTGGAAGTTAGACTGATGGGCTACAGCCCCTTGTGGAGTAGAACCACATATGATACCCTCCCATCTTTCAGAACCATCCCTGGCTATTGTGCTTTACACTAGTCAGTAGCCCTGCCACTAGAGATGTTGCAAACTTTTAATGTGCCAGCACAGATAAGGTGAATTCACTGAATTTCCCTTTGCGAATAAATTCAGATTTTTTTTCTGTTTAATAGGAAATTCACTTTTGCCAACTTTGCTTGGCAACTTAGCCTGTCACTTTTGCCCTTGTGGTGCACCAAGGCAAAGTTAGGTCAAAATTGGGGAAAATGGTATAAATACTTTAACCTGTAAAGTGATACTTTACAGATCACTTAATTATTACCCACACAAGTCAAAGCATCCATTTAAATATTTTGCAAGAGCTTAATAAGACACTTAATATCATTAAATGGAAACTGAGCAAATTAATGGAACTTTTAGAATTTAAAACAGAACTTATATCTGCTCATTTGGAGCAGAGGGGTATGGGAGTATGCTGGGCTCTTAATGAGACTGTTCAGAAACTGTATAAAATTTCCTGAAAAGTTACAGCACTCTGTCAGTATCTTGACTTGTGGAGATGTTCAAACAAATCCAGGTCCCAACTTATCAGAACATTTGTACAGTCAGGCACATATACAGAAAGGACTGTTATTCATAGATGCAAATGTGAGAAGTATTGTACAAAAAATGTAATTGATTAAGAAACTGTGATCCTGAATATTGCCTAAGTTTTCTGATACTGACAGAGTCCTGGTTAAATAAGAGAGTGGAGAATTAACTAACAGAGACTGAAAACTATAGTTTAATAAGGCAAGGCAGTAATAAAAGAGGAAGGGATCATAGTATATTGCCAAAACAAATACAGTGTTGGGAGAAAGGAAATGCATGTCCCAAGTGATGTCTGTGAAGTAATTGAGGTTGAAATAAACATGGCTGGAGGTAACCAGTGCTTCTTCTCAGCTGTTGCAGGCCCCCCCAAACTTTCTGCCCTAAAACTGAAGAACCAGCAAAACATTTATTGCCCTTTCCTGAGACTCATGAATTGCTCCTGATGGGAGATTTTAATCTAAATTGGAGTAGTGAAGTAAAGTCACAACACGTGTGTAGAGTAGCCCTCACATTAGGGCTAGAACAATTAATAAATGAACCCACACATATTAATCCCAAGATCGTATCTGCTGCAACTAGAGATGTGCGAAATTACAAAATTTCATTCCGCGAAATATTTCACCAAATTCTCGCATTTCACAAAATTTCACAAAATATAATATAATGAGAAGTTTTACCCATGGAATGCAAAATTTCACCGGTGAAATGTGAAATTTAGCCCATGGAATGGTGAAATGTGGGTGAAATTTTGCCATTTCAGGTGAAATTGTGCATTTCTGTGAATTTCCACATTCTGCAGGCGAAATTTCACAACTTCGCATCCGGTGAAAAATTTGACAGAATGGTGAAATTTCATGAAATGTTTTGCATGGTGAAACTTCCAATTTTGCAGCAATTTTCCCAGCAAAATTTAATTTTGAAACATATCTAGCTGCAACTGCACTGGATTTGATCTTTACTAATTCTCCCCACACTTATAAGGATGCAGGTACCATAGTAACTCTAAATATTGATCAACATACCATTTACTGCATCAAAGGGTAGTTGCAGTCTAGGGGTCCACCAAGGATAATAGTCTATAGGTCTGTAATATTTTTCGATTATATAGATTTAATGACTAATTTGGACAGGCAGAAGTGGGAAAGACTCAGTTTGGTATCCAACATAAATGATGTCTGGGACTATCTGTGGTTACAGAATTAAGTATAATCTATAACAATCACTTCCCCCTAAAATAAAAAAAAAAATAAAGAAAAATTCAGCTGTGTGGCTTAATAGTTACTTGACACAGTTAAAAAGAGAAAAAGTCAAGCTGGGGGTGGCTAATAAAATGAGTAGCCCAGAGATATGGACTAATTATAGGGTGGCAAGAAACAAATATGTGAGAGAAGTAAGGGCTAGAAAAGAAAGATACTTTAGGAATAAAACTTGGGATCTGGCTGGTGACCCAAAACATTTCTGGGATACAATTAAAGTCTGAAATGGGAAAAATAAGATAGGTGGAGAAATCAAAATAATAGATTATGACAATAATTCTATTAAAGAGAAGGATTTGCCAGACAAATTTCATGAGTTCTTTATCAAGGTGGAGATCCCTGATGGAAAGACAGGTCAAGGGTAACCTAAGGAGGTAATACCTAGTGCTAGTAAGGATGGTAGACTATGGGCCAGATATTCAAAACTTTCCCCCGGGGATAAATTAGTACTGCCCGGCAGGCAAAGTTAGCCCGGAGCAAAAAGAAAGCTATATTCAAAAGGAGTAGCCCGGTGCAAAACCAGCTGAATATAGCAAGCAAAGGAAGCCAGGCAAACAGGGCCAGGAGTGCAGGCCAAAAATTAGCCCAGGAATAAGACAGCACTGAATATAGCAACAGGGAAGTACACACTGCTACTACAGCTCAATAGACCCTGGAGAAAGCCAGTGTTGCAGGTGGAGAACATTGTGTGTGACTGCACAGAGATGTCTGACATTTACTGCAAACAACAATGTAAGCCACACACTGCAGAACTGTGCTGTGCTGAAATGAGGTTTGCCCGGGGCTAACCTGACTGCACAGTGCAAACACATTAGCCCGGTGCAAACTGGTTAGCCCGGGGCAAACAGGAGCGATATTCAAAGCTCCCATGCAAATGAGCCTACTTAGGTAATCCATGGGCAAACAGGTACATTTGTATATCATATAAGTACAGGCTGGATGCTGCAGGCCAAGGCATGCCTACAGCATCCCCTGTTGGTCGGAATAGAAGCACAGGCTAGAAGCAGCAGGAACTGTGTGCTGGCAGGCACGGTCAGTGCATACAACATACCCATGCATCTGTGCATGCAGGACCTCTATATCTATATATATACATATGTATATCTATATATATATATATATATATATATATATATATATATATATATATATACAGTCCCCACCACTTATAACAGGCACATATGTGCAAGCACATTCTGCCCATTATATGGGTTGATTGCAGTACACAAAATTAATATATTTTATTGTTCTGGGGCAATATGGGGAAGGCAGGAGCATTGTAAGATGCTCCCTATTGTCCTCTATGCAGGGATCTCTTAACAGCTTTCTCCTCACTCTTCACAGTGCAGCTTGTTATCTGTTATTACACTGCAGCTAGTTTCTAGTTTTCACAAGTATGACCGCGGAGTCTCTGGGGGATTCTACGCTGTGTAAATTAATCTACATTTATCTGCCTGTTTACTGTGTGCTGTGAAGTGTGTACCATGATGTCAGAGATCGGAAGGGATCTCTCAACAGCTTTCTCCTCACTCCTCACAGTGCAGCCTGTTATTTGTTTTTACACTGCCCTTTCTACATTGGTATAGCAAGAATCACCCTGGTAGTCTAGTGGTCCCCCCAGCATGAATCCGACCCCCAGTGCAGTGTAAAGAGTGTAGCTTTCACTGGTAGTGTAGTGGTCCCCACCTCCCAGCATGAATCGACCCCTACCTGTAAATAACATAGTTTTCCCAGGTAGTCTAGTGGTCCCCCCACCCCCAGCATGAATCCTGACTCCCAGTACCTATAAATAACATAGTTTTCCCAGGTAGTCTAGTGGTCCCCCCACCCCCAGCATGAATCCTGACTCCAGGTACCTATAAATAACATAGTTTTCCCAGGTAGTCTAGTGGTACCCCCCACCCCCAGCATGAATCCTGACTCCCGGTGCCTATAAATAACATAGTTTTCCCTGGTAGTCTAGTGGTCCCCCACCCCCAGCATGAATCCTGACCCCGGTACCTGTAAATAACATAGTTTTCCCTGGTAGTCTAGTGGTCCCCCACCCAGCAGTGATGCCCTCGCTTATCCCAATGACATGTCACAAAGTGAGTTGGTGACCAGCTCTGCCCTCCTCTCACCACCATGGCCAGCCACTGACTGTGGTATGCATGAGCACTACAGAAATGAATAAGCAAGCATGCTGATTCATTTCAGTAGAGCTCATGCATATTGCAAGTGGCGGATGGCTGTTGTGGCGACAGGAGGGCAGGCTAGTTGCTAATGACTTTGTGGCATGTCGCATGAGATGGTGAGAGCATCACTGCTGGTACCACTAAGGAAAAACATGTTAACCAAAATCCAGGCTCACTGAAAGAAGTTCGGGAAAAATGACATAGGTGCGAGAATCGAGACCATGCTGGTGGAGCACTGAACTACTGGGGCTGTTATGGGCACCAGGTCGGTTCATGCTGAGAGGTCAGGACCACTAGTTACTGGATACTAGGGGTACAGAAGTCATGCTGAAGTGAGAACCACTGGGTACCTGGGAAAGCAGGCCGCGGGCCGGTCAGCTCGGAGGGGGACCACTAGACTACCAGGAAAGCCACAATGTTTACATGTACCGGATGGATTCATGCTAGGGGTGGGGACTCACCAGACTACCAGGAAACTACCATTATTTATAGACTACCAGGGTGATTCTTGCTATATGGCGGCTACAGGGGTCCAGGATGTGGGGGGCACCACCGCATTACCGCCAGCTTTTTGGCAGTATGTAGTGCAGCGCTAGACCTTTGAATATGTCATGCTGCTGGCCTTCATGGGTGCGCTCCTAACCCCACCCCTGCATACCATTATATATTAGCGTCGGCACTACCACACAGTGCCGGTGTTAATAGTGCTTTTGAATATTGCAGCCTCACACAAATCCAGTGCTATTCCAGCACTATGGTTTTGTGCTAGGTGCAACGGTTTGAATATCTGGCTCAATGTGCCTTTGAAGAAATAACAGAATAGGAGGTGTGCACAAATGTATTAGAATTAAAAAGTGATAAAAGCTGTGGGCCAGACAATCTTATATCTAGAGTTTTAACATATGAAGCACCACAGAGTTCATGAACAGAACCTTTAGCCTATTTGTTTAATTGGTCCCTGGCATCAGGGGGTGTGCCTTTGGGTTGGAAGTGGGCCATGGTTGCGCCATTTTTAAGGAGGGCAGCTCTTGCCTGATGATAGACTATAGGCCAATCTCTTTACCTTCAGTGGTGGCTAAGTTATTGGAGAACATAGTGGCAAGACATTTATAGACCTTTTTGGAACAGGACAGAAAACAGGATAAATTTCTGTGTGGTTTCTGTAGAAACCATTGTATAGTATCCTCCATGTCGAGGGTCTTGGATGATGTCAACAGGGCCTCAGAGCTTAGAAAAATTACTGGGGCAATTTTTGCTGACATCTCCAAGGCCTTCAACACAGTGGGCCAGAAAATATTATCGGTGAAGTTGAGGGAGGTTGGTTGGGGGATAGGACTTTATCCTGGTTTAACAGTTACCTTACTGGTAGAACTCAGAAGATTTTAGTGAATGGGAAAAGTCAACAGAACTGCTCGTTAAAAACAGAGTTCCACAGGGGGTCAGTATTAGGCCCTCTATTATTTACATTGCACTTAAGGGGTTTCGGGGAGAGCATTAGAGGTGTGCACTTCCATCTGTATGCAGATGTTATGGTGATCCACACCGTTGATGCCTTCACTGGAGCAGACAGCCTTCAAGGGTCTAGAGTCATTTTTCAATCAGATTTCCTTAAAATAAATGAAAACCAATGTAATGTTACTTGGAACAGCTGTTCAACGGTTAAATAGGTTAGATGAAAACATAATCTCCAATGAGGGAAATAGGACTGAGCAAGTAGAGAGGTAAAAATAGTTAGGCTTTTGATAGATACCCAGGGATCTGGTAACCAACATGTTGCAAAACTTATAAATAGAACTGACAAATGTTTGTGAGTCCTATATTGGAACAAAGGGTGCATGGATTTTAAGATGAGACTACAAGTAGTGTAAATTCAAGTTTCTCCCATTTTTGACACACCAATGTTGCTTATGAGTTTTGTACAGTGGACAAAATACACGTTAGACATATTGTTCACAAGACTGGCACACTTTGTGTTAAATAGTCGGGTGTGATGCTCATAGTTGTGACTTGCATAAAAAACTAGGCTGGACATCTCTCACCAGCAAACATACTTTGCACAAAATGCTTTTTGCACTTTGCATAAAAGGCTTTTTGTGCTAAATTGTATACAGCACAAAATGCCAGGATATTTAATAGACAGGCTGGTATTTAGGGAAAAGCATGCATCCTTGAGAAGTGCATGTCTCTTAGAATTGGCATCCCCTCGGAATATCACTGCAAGGGCCAAGTACTTTTTTTAGTTACTGAGTGCCTTTAGTGTAGAATTTCCTCCCTGAGATAGTTTGAATACAAGAAATAAAATCCACTTCTATTAGGCACATAAAAACATGGTTCCTGTCATTATCCCAAATGTGTGCCAAATGTAGGGAAAGGATAATAAAATTGCAATACCCTTGATTTGTATATTGATCCCCCCAAATTTTCTGAACACTCATGTTTGTCAGTGTGTTTGTTAACTGATTAATGTTTTTATTACTATGGATGTACATTATTGTATATTGAGATTTGTTACTGCACTAAATAACATTGGTACATATGTGTGTATGTCACTGTAAATGAGCTGCGGCTCAATGACTTAACCCTAAATAAACCTGAAACTTGAACTTGAATATGAGGCTTCTGATGCACAAATGTTTCAAGATCAGCAGACCCTGTCCCCCAACCCCCGCATACTCTGCAGCAGCCTGAAGACCCTGTGCCTATTTCCAGTGGTACCACCATCACAGGCTGCATTCGCCCATCAATCGCAGTATGGAACAATTCTTACATTTACTGACCCATGTGTGATCCAGTTACTCTCTTCATTACCAGCACAGCATGATGGCAAATACCTAGAGTGTTGCTACCACTGAAATTGGGCTTAGTACAATTTTTACCCCAGCCAGAGTTGAATACTACCCCAGGTACCTGTGCCTAGTGTGTTGTAATACACACAGAGGAGCTTCCATCTCCTTGGCCACTGGTCCACATATCCATACCAAGATGTATGTAATGGGATGCTGAAAGCAGCAGGGCATGAATTACCATGCATGACAGTTCCATAAAGTTCCAGGTGGTGAAGTATAGTTTTGAGGGGAATCTGCCATTTGGGACAGGCACACACCATCAACCTTCTAAATCCTATGTTCTTCACAAAAAAGAAAGGAAGTCGATCAGTTGCCAGCATTTCAGTGGTTGCTACATTCACTTCCTGTGCAATAGCATGCTTGGGGTGGATATTTGGCATGATGTTCAAAACACATGCTGTGCAGTGTAGGCTGGACCTTTTTGGGTGTTGGGCTACCAAACAGCTGGACTCAGCATGGCGGCATTGCCAGTTGGGTAGCATTTGACTCATGAGGATTCACAGATGCTGCTCAAAAGAAAGCAGTGATTTGGAGTGTTTTCTTTTTTTTTTTGTCACTTTAAGTTTATTAATTTTTGTCAAAACATACAGACATACAATTGCATTCCATACATTAGTATAAAGAAGACATCTGTTAACTTTATAGCCCCCCCCCAAGCTGGCAAAATCATTCCATTTGTATAAGAGACCTGATATAACTTTCTATAAAGCTCAACACTCTTGCTTGGCAATGGGAACCTATTATCCAGATCAAGCTCAGTGCCACCACCATCACCACAAGCAGTCATGAGAACACCAGCATTCTCCTCCTTGACTACTGTTCCTGAACTGAGATTTTGCTACCTCTTGGACTGATCCACTTGTTGTCATCTCCCCAAGCACCCACCAGCATGGATGCCACAGATGTGGCAGAAAATAATTTGTCAGCACTAATGCCACTGCCACTTCCACCAACTACTCCTTTGCTACTACTGCCAGCTCTGGAGCCATGGATGAAACTGCTGCAAAGGTATTTTTTTAAATGCATCAATCTTTTGCCCCACAGAACCTATGCACTTCATGACCACCTCTCCTTTTAATTTTTTTCCAGTCATTTTATATATGGTCATATATATTTAGATTTTTTAATATTGCAAGCGGAAAAAATACACTACTGTGCGATTCAATACCAGCAGCAGCAGACAACACCTCACCAGAAAGATTAGCAGTATGATCCGAATCTGAACAGAACAGTTTACTGAACTCACAGAAGCTACAGTAAAACTACCTAAAACGTTTTTTTAACATGACAGGGATTAACAAGACAAACATGACAGGGGTCATTCAAAACAAATTACTGTAAGTAATACTGTCACTCCAGAACTGTACTAAATAATCACAGTCAGTACAGAAACAGACTGACAAATTACTCACTTATGCAGGCAAAACTGTACTACAGATATAAAATGTCAAATCACAGACCATGTACAAAAATTATTAAGAAGAAAGACAGAGAAAAATAAATCAGTCTAGTGCTCACAGGGTTGCCTTGCTCACCAGCTGAAAAACCTCCCACCCCACACAGCACTGCTTCACTAGACAAAACCAAACCACTACTTTAAACTAAATAAAACTGCACAACTATGAACAAACAATGGTACTCTAGCTGCACAAGGCATTCTAGGTATTTTGTGTGAGCAATCTGGTTCAAAATACTCCACTTTTGAAGTAATTTTAAAGTTTTTTCGCTCAGACAAGCAGGGACAGGTTTTTCTCCAATTATCTCTTTATAAGACTGCACTGAATGCAGGACGTACAGTTCACTTCAGTACCATGTGCATTGTAAGCTTCACCTGGGGGCCCAACTTCACCTATCTTAACCCAACTTTGCCCAACTTTGTTGGCAAAGTTATCAAATTCGCCATTCGCAAAGTTAGCCCTATTCTGAAAATTGGAACTTCGCAGGACAGATTAGCTTCGCAAATTGCAGTGAATTAAATTTATTCACAAAGCAAAGTTAGGTAGCTTCACACACCTCTATCTGCCAGGGGTTAAGCCAGCTCTGATGCATCCCATCCAGCCATGGAACCTATGCCTTTTTCTGACACTGTCTCCTGTAATTAATAAAGATTCTGATAAATAATATTCTAAATTATGCCAGGAAGCAGCCATGATTGTCCATGATTTAAATATGTTTTTGTGCCAAGAAAAATATCTCATTAAATTAACCAGATGTTTCAACTAATTAAAGAGAGACTTCATACACAGCCCAGCAAGTCAGGGATAGGGTAAATAAACTAGATATCACTAAATCAGCTGTACCAGGTAACATGCACAGACAATTGCTTAAAGAACCACATGACATTATCTCTAGACCACTAACTTATCTTTTCAATCCAGTCTTTCAACTAGTTTCGGAGTGGTACTAAATAACTGGCAAAAAGCTCCTGTGGTTCCTATTTACTAAAAGGTGATAAACAAACCTAGGAAATTTATAGACTAATAGGTCTCATGTCTCTAACTGTGAAAATTCTGGAAGGCTAAATAAAGGATTTTTGAATCATTGAACTAGAGTTAAGAAATAGCATTGTCAGCACACGACACAGATGTACCAGGAAAACATCATGTGTAACGAATTAACTGACCTTTCATTTCAAAAAGTCATTGCCAGTTTGGGTATTAACACACTCATAGACATTACATATTTAGATTACAAAAAAGCATTTACATACATACAGATAAGGCCTAATGGTCTATATTTTCTGCCTGTGATAAAGCTCACAATTAAGTTACTACTGCAGCCCCCCTCCATTTTTTGTGTCCATATCTCCCTGACACTACCCCGGAACTACCCTGCTGTTCACTTCCCCCCAACCAGTACCTTATCAATGTACCTGTTCCATCCCTTCTTGAATCCATCCACTGACTCCAGTGTTATCAGCTCCCCAGGTAGAGTATTCCAAGGTGCCACCACTGTCTCTGTGAAGTAGTGTCTCCTCACCTCCCCTCTGTACCTTCCCCCCTACTAGTTTAAGGCTATGGCCCCTCCTATTCCCTTCCCCTTTCAAATTGAACATACTCTTTTTATTTACCCTGTTGATCCCCCTCACATATCTGAAGGCTTTTATCATGTCCCCTCTTGACCTAGTATCCCATGAATCATTGATTAATAAAATGAGAGATATAGGAATAAATATGAAAATGGCTAGGTGGATCAATTGCTTGCTATCATATAGGACACATCACATAAAAATTAACTGGGTACTCTCAGAAGAGGTTGAATTTACTAGTGATGTCCCTCAGGGTTCAGTTTGGGCCCCACATTGTTTACCTTTTTTGTATTATACATAGCTGGTACTGTTAGGAGATGGAGTAACAAATTATCATGTATCATGTAGTTACCTTAATTTAAATATTTTATTGTTAATGTAATCTGGATATTTCACACCTATTGCTACTTTGGTTTAACTGTTCTATTGTCAGTCATTGCTGTTTGTTGTTGATCTTGCCCTCTGGTGTGACGGCCTTTGTAACTGTTGCTGCTAATTGTGTACTGTCTTCTATTGTACTCTCATGGGTCATACTTGAAAATGGGCATTCATTGCTTAGTGTACCCTACCCAGTTGATAAAAATCAAATAATAATAATTATAATATTAAATCTGTAGACAATATGAAACTTGGAGGAGCTATGTAAACATTATCTGACAAATTAAAACTAAAAATCTATTTAAAAGAAGTTTAATTATGGGCAAAGAGAAACTAAATCATATTTAATGAAGAAAATATGTCAATAAGCTCCTAAGGTCTAGCAGCTCCCAAGAGGAAAATGTTCTCAATGGTAATAAATAAAAAGCCATTGACAATGAACAAAGGGAAGCACCACATATGAGTGAGTATTATTGAGTGACTCAATAATATCACTCCCATGTAGAGTGAGTAGTGAAAAAGAACTTTCAATAGAGAAAGCGAGTATAGCGTTCAGGGATACGCATTACACTTGTGAGGAAAGGGGATGAAAGAATTATTTGGCCAAGCCCTGCTGAGCTGGCCGTGTGGTGTAGTGGTTAAGGCATTGCACCTTGAGCATGAAGTGCCGGGTTTGGATCCTGGTGCAGTTAACATTTTTGCTTCCAGGGGGAGTTTCTATTATTTTCTAAGTCTGCTCCCCCTGGAGTTGAGAATCTTTATGTTGGGAGTGCGGGGGGCTTGCCCTGCACAAAGGGGGTGTGGGGGGCATAGCCCCCACAAAAAAAGAAGCATTTTATGTTTTTAGAGGACCATTGCTATGTTCGGTGGTCTCTCTAATGCGAAGTCGCCCTTTTGCAGTGGGCAATTTTTTTGTCACTCTATTGAGCGGCAGAATAAGGGACTCACCCTTATCACATAAAACCTGAACAAGGTATTAGTGTAATTTTCGGTAATGACTTTAAAAATGGTCCACAGTATAAATGCACTGCAGGAAAAAGAAATAGAATACCACGTTATATTAAAGAAGCATTTTTGAATAAATCAGAACAGGTTATAATGCCCATATACAAAACATGTGTGAGATCACTTATGGATTACTGTTCACTACTGTGAAATTCTTATCTGAAAAGAGATATCAAAAAGTATTTGACAAAATCCAGCATAGATCCACCAAAATTATTCCCAACTAAAACATTTAGCATATGAAGATCGCATTGACAGGCTGGGACTGTTCACATTGACAGCAGACGATAGAGGGGAGATCTCTTTGAACTATATAGGGTGCTGTTAGATGAAGTCTTAGTGAAGAAACTCAGTCTTCATATCAAAACATCAACTTATAATCTATAGGGTCATAAACTACAACAATTGCACAGTGAACGACATTACAGTGGCAATTCGCTGTTGCTACTGTAATGTACCAGCAGGACCCCAGCACTGCTTTGATCGGGTACTGCACTCCATCCTGAATCAACTCTGATCTGGAGTTGATAATCTTAAAGGATGGGGGGGTATGGAGGGCAGAGCCTCCCGCATGAGGGGTTTGTGGGGCAAAGCCCCCCTAAAAAAAAGGCAGTTTACTTGATGGATTTATGCAGACTGCAACTTGCGGTCGACATAAATCCATCACTGTGATATCGGTCGACATAATTTTTGTCAAACTGGTGTCATGGATCCATAAACTACAACTGGCCACATATAATTTTAGAAAAGACAACAAGCTTTTTTTTTGTTTTATTTCAAGTGTGGTGGAAATATGGAATGTATTTCCTGAAGAAGTGATAACTTCGAGTACAATAACCATGTTCAAACAGAGATTAGATGGGTATACAGTATAACAGAGATTGTAATATATGGATACTGACTTAGCAGTGGGATATGGACTAGACGGGCACTATGCCTTCTTCTGTCTTTCATTGAAGTATACAGTACTGTTCAAGTGTATTTTTTTGTGTTCATGCTTCGTAATGGTTTTCATAGATCAGTTTCAATTATAGTAGTAATAACATTTATTCTGTTTGTGTCCTGTTTAATATTACAACATGAATGGTGTCCAATTTAAAATGTAAACGTTGTTATTACATTAGTATATTCATCATTTAAATTACTTATGGCATAGATTCTACAGTAAAACTGTGTAACATTTTTCAAGTTGTCGGTTATGTCTCATTTTAGAAAGGTTCACTTATGCCCTTTACAAGAGTTCAGATAATTTAAAATGGTGTTAATGGTATAAAACCCAAGTGTGAAGATTAGATTGAAAGATGCAGCTCTCATGATTTATTTTATTTCTAGTTAGCTTCTTTTCTAGTTCATGCCATCTCTTATTTTAGCAAACTGTAATACATCTAAATAATTGCCAGGATCAGTTTAATTCTCAAACAAAATTATTACATTTTTTATCAGAGCTATAACTGACAGCTACTGTATCTAGTGGCATATCTTTTTGTTTTCAAAATAAAAAAATGGTTTCTCAAAATGTATTAATTTTTTGCTATATTGCTACAATCTATACTTTATTAGTAGACTACAGGAATACAAATATTGCTTTGATTTCATTTTGCTACTGTTTTGATCCAATGGCTATAAAATTCTTCAGTCATGATCTCACTGTTATATGGACTTCTCCAATATGTTTCTGAAAGTTCTGAACACATCATGGTTAACCGTGGTCATGCATGATTTATCCATTTATCTGTATTTTGCCTTGGTTTGCCCATTATCATAAGAGAATAGAATAGCAACCACATCTGCATGTTTTATTTCCATATCAGAAATAAGAGATTGGCACCTTAAACTAATATAAATAATAGCAAAAATAACATTTGTGAACTATATATGAACAGTAAATAAGGTTTAGACAAGGAAATTAATTTCATGAGCATAAAATAACTAATGTGAGAACTCATCTCATCTTAGAAGAGTTTTATTTTATGGTGGTGTAAAAGAGTTTTATTTTATAATGGTACACATAGCAGTTACATCATAACCTCAGTTATGCACAGGGAGAGACTTCATTAGAAAAAGGAACAACAATAGCAATTGGTAAGTAAATGAAGACTATTTCAAAAGTGTGCATGGATAATAGGTATTCATTACAGAATGTTAAGGCTATTGGTTGAAAAAATGAAACTACTTGAGTGGTGAAGAAATCTGTTTTATAATGTGGGGAACATTTGAAATGAACAACCATGGATGACCATGGCCAGCTTGCATAATTCTCAAAGTGTATTGACCAGTCATCCATTGTCTGTCCCCGGGCCATTTACCAACCATAGTTGTTCATGGATAATAGAGTTTGCCTCTAAATGGCAGACCAGATTGTCCAGGTGGCCACCCAAGAAGGGCTATGGGAAGCAAACAAAAATGAGAGGGGGGGAAGAGAACTCAAGGAAAGGGGGAGGAGCTAAGAGGGTGACTCAGAAGAAAGAAGAAGGCAGGGGGAAGAAGGGGGAGGAGGAACAGTGGATGACATGATGAGGGAGGTGGAGCTAAGAAGGGGACTGGAGAAGCAAGCCAATTGGGTGAGATAGGCATGAAAAGGAGGGACTATACTAGCGTGTTAAGGGGCTGCAAAGGGAGGAAAAGCCCTCTTTTAGTTTGCTACTCTCCAGTGTTAAAACCCACCCACCCACCCCAAAAAGAGAAGAAAAAGAGGACATGGTTGGACCCAGCTGAAGGTGGATGGCTGGGGTGGGGGACAAAAAAAAAACAGAGAACAGTAATACCAAAAGATGAGGACAGCCAAAGGTGGATGGCTCTGAGGGGAAGAAGCAAAAAGAGTATAAGAGCTGCCAAGAGGGAAGGGGAGGGGGGAGAGCACACACAAGTAGAGAACAAAGAAAAGAGGAGAAGGGATGTGGTAATGGGTGTCACACCGTTACCTCCCAAGAAGAAGAAAGAGAAGGGTCTCCCAGATTCTACGTCTGGGGGGTGAGAAGACAAAGAAAGAGGAATAAATAAGAAAGAAAAATCAATGTTTGGAACTTTTGGTATAAATGGAAATGGACATAATCATAAAAATTATGTATAAAAATTGGGAAGATTATTGGAAAGTTTGGGACCAATGGTCTTCAAGTTTGTAAATATGATGTAAGAAAAGCAATGATACATGGGGCTGTATAAAATAATAAACTAATTGCTGATCTGAGCACCCACCACTACTGTGTAAGCCTCTTCTTGGGAAAATCTGGGGCAACCAGTGTTAAAAAATGGAAAACCCATGAATGACCACGGTTGCAGACCATGTATAACCATGGTTTACCCATTATCAATTATCCTAAGAGTAGAGAGAAAAGCAATGTGTGGACATTTAGAATTTTGAAATACTACATTGTGTGGGTATGCATGGGTGGGTAGGTGGGTGGCTGGGTGTGTGTGAGTCTTGGAAATTCCTGTGATGTCAGCACACAGCACCACAAAATGTTCCGCTAACTTTGAATAGGTAAAGTAGAAATGGTGCAGGATTTCAGCAGCATCAAAATGAAAATGGCTGCTGTGCAGATTACAACCTTTTTCAAGTTTGGATAGTTCAGATTTTGTGAGCTATCTGTGGAGGTGGAACAGATATTAATCCGTTATCTGAATTAAATGGATCAGATGTTGGATGGTGCACATTCCCAACATTTGGATAGCTTGGCAAATTAGAGCATACTCTGCACAATCCTAATTAAAATGAATTCAGACTGCACTCCACAGCACATGATCACAGCAATTTGATGGAGAGACATTTGTTTGATTTTGAAATATTTTATAGTTTATTTAAAGAAGGGCCAGAGGTACTGTGGGTTATCCTGGAGACTAGAGCTGGGGGCCACTATTCATACAAGGATTGTATACAGATCCCTAGCACAGAGAAAGGAGTTGGATAAGACACTAGGGGAAGAAATCATCAGGATGGAAAATAAAGAGGAGATGCTCCTAGTTGGGGACTTCAATCTGCCAGATGTAGACTGGAGGAGCAAGACCATCCTTGACACCTCACAAGGGGCTTTTCTCAGGCAGCTAGTTAATGAATCTTGTAGGGATGGGGCAGTGCTTGACCAAGTGATTACAAAGACAGCATTGCAGATGTCATGGTGGGCAGTCCTATGGGTACCAGTGATCACCGTACAATGTGGTTTAACATTAAGTTGGGAGAAGAGGCAATTGCGGATGAGGGTCCTGGACTTTGGGAGGGTGGATTTTAAAGAAATAGGAAACTGCTTCAGAAACTGCCTAGATAAAGGGATTGCCGAGGGGGGGGGTTAGATGAATAATAAAAAAAAAAACAGGGAAGGCATAATTAAAGGCAAAAAGGAGGGGAGAAGGCAGCTATGGGGATCCATGTCTGGAGTAGAGATGCAGCAAAGTTCTAATTCACTGGGGTGAAATCACTGTGAAGTTAACAATTTTGCCCTGCATAGCACTTCGTGCAATTTTCAAAAATTACCCGGAATTTGCCATTCATGACTTCACCTTTCTCTGGGGGTTTTAACTGCAAATTGCACTTAAAAACCCCAAAGCAAGTAAAGGTTATCAATTGTGAATCCCCCCCAATAGCATCCCTGATCTATCCCTGATGTCTAGTGGCCCCCACCATTCGCCAGTCCCTCTCAGCTTTTACACATATATATATATATATATATATATATATATATATATATATATCCCTGGTGTCTAGTGGAACCCCTCACCCCACCAATCACATGGCCAAAATCCCTGGTGTCTAGTGGACCCCCACTCCACTGATCCCTGCCCCAAAACAATCCCTGGTGTCTAGTGGAACCCCCCACCCTGATGATCACTGGACCTAATAATAAAAAAATATATACCCCTGGTGTCTAGATGAGCCCACCCCCAGCTCAGATTCAGCACTTTTAGTTTTTAAGATAGCAAATTAATCCCTGGTATCTAGTGGAACCCCCCCGCCCCACCTCATCAGGTAGTGCCCCCAACCCCAAGCCACTACTCGTCCCTGTAGCTCCAAACTTGTTCCTGACCCCAAAGGGCCACCAGCAGAACCCTCCACTCACCTCCACAGCCAGCAGCCCCACTGATGTGTGCTCTCATTCTGAATGAATAAGCGTGTGCTTGTACAAGGACACACTCATTCAGTCAGTCAGTCAGCTCCTCCTCCTCCTCCTAGTAGCGGAGCTGATTCAGGGCCCTACAGAAGGGAATGGGGGGCTTCTCTGGGCTTTGGCAAGGGTGGCGGGATGGGGGAATGGCATTGCGGACCCCTCGGGTTGGGTACATGTTTGCAAGGATTTTCAACAGCAGGCATATTCTGTGGTCTGGGGGGACATACAGTGGGGATGGCTTGCTTGATTAATTGTAAGTGTTTACTAAATCCCATCCTAAACTGCATGGCATTTGTGAAACAATCATCCATAAAATGAGCAGAGCAAATTGAGGGAGCTGCTGCAGCCTTCCAGCCCCATTCACCGTCCAGATGGACAAAGTTCACCCATTTTGTGAAGCATGCTGGTGATTTGTCACACTTGGGGACCTCAAATAATGAAATGATGGCTGTCGGCTTATTGCTACAGCCACCCACCATGCAATAATTCACCATTTCTATGTGTGATGTTCTGCAGTGTAATGGCAAAGAATGGCCTGTTGCCATTGGCACTTACAGCAAGCAATTACTGTACTGATTATACTTCGGGGCAATAATTTATTTATATTACAAGGATGGAAGGGTACCACTAGTATTGCAGTACACAGTAAACAGTATGTGTAATACACTCAGTGACAGCAAAACTGTGTGTCTCTGAAGATAATGCCCACAGACTGTCAAGCGACAGACCACCGAAATACCAATGTTGATTGGCTGGACTGTTGGCTTCCAATGAAAGGGCAGTGACAATAAAGAAAAAAGTTATTACACCAAGTGCATATACAGAAACAGGAACAAAACAAAAGTATGCAAAACTTCTGTGCACCTCACAGACACAAAATAATGCTGAAATTAGAATTTACAGTACCACCGCAATACACTGCTCCTACAGCCCATGACTAGAAATACAGACACTTTACAGGACACTCCAACAACAGTTTAGCATCACAGAATCAGACCTGGTGACAGCTGTAACATCCTGTGGCACAAGTTAAACAAATTCTGGTCAGATCCACCAAGGCTGCGTAATGAAGTTAGTGAAGTTGTGTGGAATTGTTAAGGAGGTATGGAGAAAAAACACAATGATTTGTAAGTAGTGAGATTTGTTTTAGTTTCTGTTCTAAGAAAGGCATACACATTATTAGAAAAATATATGGAGGTGTACATTTTAATGGAAGGAATAGGAAGCAGTATAGGTTTACAAAAGAACCCCAGAGCAGATGCTACTGAGGTATGTGTTATCCCAGAGGATATTGGCTGGAAATCCACATTTTAAAGAAAACACAACTGCACATACCCCAATAATGCAAAGCATCATGGGAAACATATGCAAATACCTATGATGGTACAAAAGGTGGCAGTACATGAAAAAGTAATGGCTGGCATATGTTCAGCCTTGGGATTATTTACACAGTTATTTTTTTCAGAGAAACAAGGTTTTTGTCCATGAGGTGATGTTAGCTATATTTAAGCAATGTGTTGATGTCAGGAAGTCAGGTGTTAGTAGAGAAAATGTGATAGTAATTTTCAGAGAGGGTCGCTTTTGATAAGGGTAAGGTAGTTATGCTTGTGATAATGGAAATATTAGGAAAGTATGAGGTCTATGCAGAAGTGGAGTACAAATATACATAGTTTCATAAGTATGTGCTCAGAGTGCAGACAAATGTGATATGCAGGTTTGTTTTAGAAATAGGTACAAATAGTAATACATGCAATTAATAAAAAGATAGATAATTATACAGACATATAGATAGAGAGACAGAGACAGACAGACAGACAGACAGAATAGGAATGGCAGTGAAGTATTGAAGTGATGCCAACCCCAACCCCGCCCTGCAGACATGGACAGGCATTGGGGTGTGCCTTTGGGTCATTGCCCATAATGCTCACACCATTTCACCTCACCCTACCCTGCAGACACAGACAAGTGTCAAGGTGTGCCTTGGGGTGTTCAAGTTTTACACTCACTCAATTCCATAATGAAATATGCTGAAATGGGTACAGTACTGCATAAAAAAAATGGAGTGAACTTTGGGACTGAAAAGTCAAAGGCACACATAGATACCTATCACTGGCTGCAGGGTGGGGATGGGGTGGAATGGCATAAGTATTACTGCTGACAATCCCAAGTCACACCTCGATGCCTGTCAGTCCCTACAGGGCAGGGTGTTATGGTCAGAAACCCTAATGCCCTGAGCATTGTTATGTGACTTCTTAGCCTAGCAACTGCATTTAATGCATTACAGTATAAGGATAAGTAAATGTTTTTAATACATGGACAGGCATTGGGGTGTGCCTTTGGGTCATTGCCCATAATGCTCACGCCATTTCATCTCACCCTACCCTGCAGACACAGGCAAGTGTCGCAGGTGTGCCTTGCGGTGTTCAAGCTTTACACTTACCCCATTTCATAAGGAAATATGCTGAAATGGGCACAGTACTGTATAAGAAAATGGAGTGAACTTTGGGGCTGAAGAGTCAAAGGCACACATTGATACCTGTCACTGGCTGCAGGGTGGAGATGGGGTGGAATGGCATGAGCATTACTGTTGACAATCCCAGGTCACATCCCTGATGCCTGTTAGTCCCTACAGGGCACAGTGGTATGGTCAGAAACCCTAATGCCCTGGGTGTTGTTATGTGACTTCTTAACCTAGCCACAGCATTTATTGCATTACATCATAAGGACAAGTAAATGTTTTTAATATTTACAGACAGTTACATAAACTTAATTTTCTTCCTAGAATAATTTAAATTTAGTAACAGTGGTAGTACAAAGCAATTACCCAGACAACTTGAAAACTATAACTTCTTTATAATGACATTGACATCCCATAAAGACCTCCTCGGAATTGAGATGCCAAATGTCACACATTTATCAGTTTTTTAACAGAAATGTTTTACTATCCTAAATACATTTCTTACTTCAGTAACTGTTCAGCACATCTATTGCATGACCTACTTATTGACATTTTACACCTGCTATGCAATGTACTGCTGCTTACTACACCAACATCATGAACCATAAAACAGATGACAGCCATAACTAGGAAGGCAGTATAACACAGTGGTTTAAGGTTCTGAGCTGCAAATCTGGAAATCTGGGTTTGAATCTCACAGCCCCCACTTGCATAGTGGGTGACCCTGAGCAAGTCAATTAACTTCCATGTGCTCCCAGGTTGCTCCTGTAAACAAGCTTTCAGCTTAGTGTGCCATTCATGGTTAAACAATTGAAAAAAATGCACAATATATTATTTTTCTTGCTTTATTTTGCTACTACAAGCTTTGACTAATACGTCCATCCTTAAATGTACTTTGTATAGCATATGTGTTTGTGACCTAGGCAGAACTACACTTAAAATCTTACACATAAATAAATAAATAATCAGAATCACATGTATTTCTGTAGTATCTCCTTCCTTTTCAGGTGCCCATGACACTATGCTTATATATTTATATAGTTTAACTTCAAAGCACTAGACCTATTCAAATGCACAAAACACAAGACTTTATTCTCTTCATACATTACTGCTAAACTTCAGGTTCCAGAGAGATAAAATGTAGAGCTTCCCCTATCTATTTGAGTGGGTGCTTCAGCTGAGTGTGTGTATGTGCGGGGGGAGGAGGGTATAAAAAGCTTTTAAGAAACAGACACACTAGTATCCAATATAGGATAGTCTTCTTTGGGTGACATATTTTACTCCTTTGTGGGCTTATTCAGTACCTTAATTGTCATTCTTGTGTTGCAAGTGCTTGCTTTCCTCAAGTGCTGTAATTTCAGGATGTAGTTTCACAAGTGCTGTATAAGGATGCAGTTTCAGGCACTCCTTAATTACTTTTTATTTCCTTGTAAACCTTAAGCTCTGATAGTCAGTTGTTCCAACATGATAGATCCACCTCATGCCCCTCCCACATGAACCAAAAAAAAAAAGGTGGAGATGGATCTTTAAGATCTTCTCAGGTGGGGGTGGATCTTACCCAGAAAAAAAAAATAATGCTGCCTCCCACTACCCAGGTTCCAGTTCTTGTATCTCCCATTTAAAAAAGAAAATAGTGCCCTGCAACCATTGACTAACATGAAAGCATATTTATTTGAGGGTGGAAAGCATTTCTTGGAGGGGGGTAAGGCAGAGGAGACTATTTACACCTTCAGCCAGTTCCACGGACAGAAAACATGACATCAGCCCTTTTGTACATGCAAAACATCTGCAGGCTCCTCCCACTGCAGCCATAAAAACAGCTAACACTGCAGATATAGCAATGTCTTTGCACCAAAGTTACCCTAGCAGACAACATAGTTATTTCTTATAGCAGATGATAATAAATGAGCAGCAGTACAGGACAACAGCAGATCTTGGAGTACAACAACACTCTACAATATTGCACCACATGCTGACAAACCCTGCAACATCAGCTGCAAAGTGCAACTGCAGATCGATTGCAAATAGATCTTGTTTGGGTAGCAGTGGCACAAAACTGATGACAAAGTGAATGACACAAGAAGTAAAACAATGGGGAAAATGTGATGCTGGTGTGTCTAACAGAATAATGTGCATCCCCCAGAAAGAGCACAGGACTGTTACCAAAGATTTAAAGTCAGTATAGCATGAAGACCGAAGTGCACGACACAGAGGAGGAAAAATGTCCCTGTGATTTTGTCACATGCATAGGGTGTGACATTGTGCCTGCACAAGTTCCAGGATAGTCAAAAAAAAAAGGCATCGGGAACTTGGTTGCAAGAAAAAACATTTAAGCACAACAAAAGTGAGTTCTTTTTTTAAAAAAAAAATTGTAATTGCCATTGGGACTACAAATGCTACACAGCAAGGGGACAAAGATAGATTTTTTTAGAAGACTGGTGAGTCTCTTTAAGAGGGAGCCAGGCCCTGGCCCCTCATGGTTGTGGGGGAGTCCAGGCTGAGTTCCTTATGAGGGGTGTGAACCTTACCACTTGCCTAAACTGTGTGTGGGGGGGTAACTTGGCCATTTACAATTGGGGGAGCCTGACCCTGTTTCTAACAGGATGGGTCATGATTCTGGCCCAGATCCTGTTCCTACCTGAGAAGGGGATGAGACATGCTTCATTTCTGACCCAGCCGTAAGGGGGAGCTGGACTTTGGTTCTAATTCTGATGGGGGCAGTGTTACACTTGTCCTGCTCTGCTCAGTCTTCACACAGGAAACAGACGGTAGCGGTCCAACAATAGGCAAAAAGAATATTCCACTTGGAGGTACAGGCATGAGTCCCTTCACAGAGGAAAGGGTACTAGAGGAAATCAATAAGTTAAAGGTGGATAAAGCTATGGGGCCAGATGGGATACACTCAGGAATACTTAACATAGAAACATGGACTTTGACAGCAGATAAGGACTGCTTGGCCAACCCAGTCTGCCCATTTCCCTACCTTTCGGATAAACTTCAGATTCTAGTTAACCATCAGCCTACTTCCTCCTACCCCCACTAGAAATACCCTACTTATAATTGCCTTATGTCTGTCCCATGCATTCTTGAATTCCCTCACTGTTTTTGACCCCACTACCTCCTCTGGAAGCCTGTTCCATGCGTCCACCACCCACCCTGTGAAAAAATACTTCCTCACATTGCCCCTTAGCCGTCCCCCCTCTATCTTCATATTATGACCCCTTGTTCTTGCACATCTCTTTTTCTGAAAGATGCTACCCTCGTGGACTTTGTTGATTCCCTTGAGGTACTTGTATGTTTCTATCATGTCCCCCCTCTCCCTCCTTTCCTCTAGGGTATACATATTAAGCTCCTTTAGTCTCTCTTCATATGGCTTCTGGTGCAAACCCTGCACCATTTTAGTTGCCCTCCCCTGGACTGCTTCCATCCTGTCTATGTCCTTGCAGAGATGAGATATGCAGAACTGCACACAGTACTCCAGATGGTGTCTCTCCAACTGTTTGTACAGAGGGATAACAACTTCCTGTTTTCTACTGGTGATGCCTCTCTCTATGCATTTCAGTATCCCCCAACCCTCCTTACTACCTTTCCACATTGCTTGCCTACTGTTAGGTTGTCTGATATGACTACCCCAAGTCCTGTTCCATTTTTGTTGTTGTTAGTACCTCCCCCCTCCCCATTGTGTACTCTTCCCCTGGGTTTTTGTTTCCCAGGGGCATTACTTTGCGCTTCATTGCATTGAATCTAAGCTGCCATACTTTTGACCATTCCTCCAACCTTGCCAAGTCCTTTCTCATCCCCCCTTGTGTATCAACCCTGTTGCAGATCTTTGTGTCATCCGCAAAGAGGCATACTTTTCCTTCCAGCTCCTCCATAATGTCACCTATAAAGACATTAAAGAGGACCGGTCCCAGTACTGAACCCTGTGGTACCCCGCTAGTAATCCCACTTTCCTCCAAGTGGACTCTGTTTACTATTACCCTCTGTGTCCTGTTGTCCAGCCAATTTTTTACCCAGGCTACCACCCTGGGACCCACTCCCAGGCTGGCTAACTTGTTTATTAATCTTTTGTGTGAGACTGTCAAATATCTTGCTAAAGTCTAGATAGGCCACATCCACAGCCCCTCCCTGGTCTACTACTTTGGTCACCCGGTCAAAGGTATCTATTAGATTCATCTGACATGACCTTCCCACTGTAAGTCCATGCTGCTTTGGGTCCTGTGCCCTGCTGACCTCTAGGTACTGAACAGTTATTTCTTTCAGAAATGATTCCATAATTTTTTCTACCACTGAGGTCAAACTAACAGGTCTGTAGTTCCCTGCCTCTGCCTTGCTCCCACTTTTGTGGAGGGGAATAACATTTACTTTCCTTCAGTCCTCAGGTACCACACCATCCGCCCATGTTTTGTTAAAAAAGGTAGTCAGTGGTGTCACTTGTTCTCCCCTTAGTTCTTTAAAATTCTGGGGTAAATCCCATCAGGCCCCATTTATTTATCCACCTTGAGTTTTAGGAGTTCTTTTAGGACCCTTTCTTCTGTGAATGGACTGGTATCGACCCTCCTATCCAGAGTGCTTTGATTGTTTCATTTAGGTACCTCCCCTTCCTCTTCTTTTGTGAATACTGATCAAAAGTATTCATTCAGGATCCCTGCCTTTTCACTGTCACCCTCTGCCCACCTTAAGGAACTTGGGAGGGAACTAGCAGTCCCCTTAGCAGTGCTCTTCAACAAATCATTGGAGAGCGGAGAGGATCTGGAGGACTGGAAGAGGGCAACAGTAGTGCCACTCCACAAGAGTGGAAGCAAGCAAGAGCCAAGAAACTACCATCCAGATAGTCTTACTTCAGTGATGGTAAAACTGATGGAGTCCCTACTGCAGGAAAGAATCACTGCTTTTTTGGAGGAAAGTGGTCAGTTTGACACAAAGCAACATGGTTTCACAGCAGGGAGGTCCTGCCAGACAAACATGGTAGATTTCTTTGACAGGGTTACCAGAACAGTGGATCAGGGTGGGGCAGTGGATGTGGTTTACCTGGACTTCAGTAAGATGTTTGACTCAGTTCCACACAGGAGACTAGTCAAAAAACTTGAGAACATGGGAATCGGGCTTAAGGTAACAGGCTGGGTCAGAAACTAGTTAAATGGGAGAACACATATGGTATTAGTAGATGGCACTCTGTCAGAGGAGGGTAGGGTGATTAGTGGGGTTCTGCAGGGCTCGGTTCTGAAGCTGAGCGACATTGCTGATGGACTGAAGGGAAAGGTGTGCCTGTTTGCTGATGACACCAAAATCGGCAACAGGATTGACACACCAGAGAGGCAACATAGCATGGAATCTGATCTCTGAAAGCTGGAGGAATGATCAAGGATCTAGCAATTGAAATTCAATGCCAAAAAATATAAAGTCATTCACCTGGGAAAACATGACCCAGGGAAACTGTACTTGTTGGGAGGGGAGCAGCAGGTGAATACAAGGCTAGAACGAGATCAGGGGTGATCATATCAGATGACCTCAAGGTCAGAAAATAATGCGAGAAGGCAACACTAAAAGCTAGTGGCATCCTGGGATGCATAGGAAGAGGCATCACAAGCAGGAGGCATGAAGTGATCATGTCTCTGTACTGATCCCTGGTAAGACCCCACCAGGAATATTGCATCCAGTACTGAAGGCCACACCTCAGGAGGGACTTAGATGGGGGTATTACGGAAGACCTACGTGCACGATCCTGACACATGGGATCCTGAGCACACTAGATTGATAATGCTGATTTCCCGACTGCAGAGATCCTGACAGGAGCCAGACAGTGTTCAGCATTCCTCAAGACTGCAGAGATCCCGACAGGAGCCCAACAGTATTCAGCATTCCTTGATCATGCCTCCCATCCCTGAGTCATGTCAGACTTGGAGAATAGTATCTATTAGATTGGGGTGTATGGTGGAAAAGCCTACCACATAGACCAGGAACTTAATTTGTTTTAGTGGTGGTGTCAGGGTTATATGGTCAGGATGGGTATGTTGTCAGTAATGTGTGTGTTGGGGGGGAAAAAAACAGGCTAATGAGCGTCGAGATAGTGCATGTCAGTCTTTCATAGTAGACCCACATAGATAGGCTGGAGACGGTGCAGAGAAGAACAACAAAGATGGTGCAAGGTTTGTACCAGAAACTGTACAAAGTCAGACTCAGTGAACTCAATCTATACTCCCTAGAGCAGCGCAGGAATCTGGGAGACATGATAGAGACATTTATATACCTTAAAGGCAACAACAAGGCACAGGTGCAGAACCTCTTTCAGGTAATAGACTATAGCAGGACAAGAGGGCATGCCATTTACCTCAATGGATGTAGGTTCAGGAGCAAAATGAGGAAATTCTTCATCATGGAGTGCATTATTGAACCATGGAACAGCCTGCTGGAGGGGGGTGGGGTGAAGACAGTGGAGGAATTCAAGCGGGCATGGGACAGGCATTGTAGGATACTCAAGCAGGCAGCTAAGTGGGTGGGGGTAGGAAAACAAGAGCATACTTGATGGATCATAAGGACCCCATCTGCTGACAACTTCTATGTTTCTAAGTTTCTGGAGGAGAGATGTTGTGAAATTATATTTTGCTGGCAAAATTCCCACAAAATCGGCAATTCGCTGTGCAAAATATTTCACAAAATTTGCCCACTATGCAAAATATTTTGCCTGGTGCGAAATGCAGAATTTCACCCGCTAAATGTGAAATGTCACCATTAAGGAGGCAAAATAACACCGCCGAAAGGTGAATTTTGCTTTTCATGGGTGAAATTTCTCCTTCCGCAAGCATAATTTTGCATTGTGCAGGCAAAATTCCAAATTCTGTGGGCAAACTTTCACATTACACAGCATTCCTCAAGACTGCAGAGATCCTGACAGGAGCCCAACAGTATTCAGCATTCCTTGATCATGCCTCCCATCCCCGAGTCATGTCAGACTTGGAGGATGTATCTATTAGATTGGGGTGCGTGGTGGAAAAGCTTCCCACATAGACCAGGAACTTAATTTGTTTTAGTGGTGGTGTCAGGGTTATATGGTCAGGATGTGTAGGGTGTCAGTAATGTGTGTGTTGGGGGGGAAAAAACAGACTAATGAGTGTCGAGATAGTGCATGTCGGCCTTTCATAGTAGACCCACATAGACAGGCTAGAGACAGTGCAGAGAAGAACAACAAAGATGGTGCAGGGTTTGTACCAGAAACTGTATGAAGTCAGACTCAGTGAACTCAATCTATACTCCCTAGAGCAGTGCAGGAATCTGGGAGACATGATAGAGACATTTATATACCTTAAAGGCAACAACAAGGCACAGGTGCAGAACCTCTTTCAGGTAATAGACTATAGCAGGACAAGAGGACATGCCCTTTGCCTCAATGGATGTAGGTTCAGGAGCAAAATGAGGAAATTCTTCATCATGGAGTGCATTATTGAACCATGGAATAGCCTGCTTGGGGGGGGGTGAAGACAGTGGGGGAATTCAAGCAGGCATGGGACAGGCATTGTAGGATACTCAAGCAGGCAGCTAAGTAGGGGGGTAGGAAAACAAGAGCATACTTGATGGATCATAAGGTTCCCATCTTCTGACAACTTCTATGTTTCTAAGTTTCTGGAGGAGTGATGTTGCAAAATTATATTTTGCTGGCAAAATTCTCGCGAAATCGGCAATTTTGCTGTGTGAAATATTTCACAAAATTTGCCCATTATGCAAAATATTTTGCCTGGTATGAAATGTGGAATTTTGCCTGCTAAATGTGAAATGTCACCAGTAAGGAGGCGAAATTTCACAGCCGAAGAATAGATCCAGAAGCAAATGATTTGATACCTTTTAATGGACCAACATAGATGTAACAACAGAACAAAGTGCTCTAGCTTTGGACCAACCAGTCCTTCTTCAGAAGCTCATGAGCTTCAGAAGAAGGACTTGGTGTCCAACTAAACACTGTATGATTACATCTATTTGATCCATTAAAAGGTATCAAATCATTTGCTTCTGGATCTATTCTTGCAAGGACCAATACGGCAACTACTAAACAGCCGAAAGATAAATTTTGCCTTTCGTGGGTGAAATTTCTCCTTCCGCAGGCATAATTTCGCATTGTGCAGGCAAATTTCCAAATTCTGCAGGCAAACTTTTGCATTACACAGGTGAAATTCCAAATTTCTCTTTCATGAAAAAATTTGCAAAATGGATGAATTTTGCAAAATATTTCACGTAATGAAATTTGCCAGTTTCGCACATCTCTATTCTGGACCCATTCCTGACCCTGTTTATCCAGACCTCATTCCTGTTCCAGAGGAGGACGAGGAGCCAGGCTTAGTTTCTGCTTGGGGATATGAGACATGGTCAGGCTCTATGATGCAGATGGGGCTAGCCTTTGACCCTTTTCTGTCCATGTTGATTGTATTCCCATTTTGCACCAGGATGGTAAGCTAGAACATGAGCAGCAGGGTGAAGTATCTCTCAGCAATCATTTTTGCTTTTTCTATGGGGAAGAGTGTTCATATATGTAAGAATAAAAGCTGGCAAGGCATAGTATAAATTTAACCAAGTGGAAAACGAATGGTCGGTTCCCAGCTCTGCATTCCAGTTAGACAATATGGGAGTTGTTGATTCTGGGGTGAGGTCCAGCAAAGCCCTATACTGTATAACTGACCTATTAAATGAGCCCATAATTCCCCTGCCATGTGGCTCATGGTACATTAATTTTTGATCAGAAGTCTGGTTTCTTTCGTACATGTGCCACCATTGTTTTCAGACTCTGGATATAGGAATGAACCTGAAGTTATCAGAACTGATCAACAGCAGAGAGATGATATGTCATCTGTAAATCACTGAATGGCACCACCCCTTCAGAATCCAACAATTGAAATATTGCAACCTCAGGCGATTTCACTTTTTCATGGCCTTGTCGAATCTGTTAAGTGGAAACCCTGGATCATAATACAGAGAGCTCATTTGAACTACTGCTCTATTCTCTAAAAATCTGCATCAGATATACATCCATTTCTGCACAGTAATTGCTGGCAGTATAGCCTAGTGGTTAGAGGAATGAGGTGTGAACGAGCTTGGTACATATAGCAGACCAGAGCTGAGTTTGATTCTCACAACCTCCACTTACATACTGTGTGACTCTGAGCAAGTCACTTAACCGCCCAGTGCTCCCAGGTCACCCCCGAAAACAGGCACTTGTGCCTAGTGGGCCTTATCTGGTTACCAAAGACTAAAAAAAAAAGAAATTGCCTTAAATTACATAAACTTTGGAACAGAGAGACAACCTCCAGGATTCTCAAAAAGATAAGAATACAATTCAAACAAATCGTTTGACACAAACTTAGGTGTTTCGAATGAGCCTGATAAGTAAGGGTCATCCACCAGGAAAGAACCCTGAGATGGGCCACTGTACGTAAAGCTTTAAATTAGGAAAATTTATTCCACCTTTTTCTCTAGGGAGGTGTAGCATGCCAAATCTGATCCTCTGTGACAAGTCATTCCAAATAAATTGAGAGATTTGTTTGTCCCAAGACTTAAAATAAGTCTGGTCAGGCATGATTTGGTAAGGTTTGAAGGTAATAAAATATTCTGGGCAGTATATTTTGCTGGATGACCTAAAAAAAAACATAATTGTGACCACCTATTTAGGTCTTTTGAAGTACGATGAGACAACTGCTCATAGTTAGCAAATCAAAGCCAAATCCCCAGGTAACGAAAAACTCTCTTGTCCCAATGGAAAGGGAATCATTGCTTTAACACAGGAGACACCTTAGAATTACAGGGCAGGACCTATTTTAGAAACATTTGACTTGAAGACAGCTAAGTTCCCATAATTGGTAAGGACCTCCCAGATTGCTAGTAGGGACATTTCAGGAAACATCAATGTAAGCAGAATATCATCTGCAAACAGAGCAAGATTATATTCATGCCCCTCTAGGAGTCCTTCCACCAGAATGTGCTGCCAGATAACAGCCACTAATGGCCCTATATAAAGAAGAAAAAGTAACAGAGGCAGGAGCAACCCTCTTGAGTGCCCTGATGCAACTGGAACAGTGCCATTAAGGAATCATTGACTCTCAAATATGCCTGGGGGGAAGCATAATCACCCTGTAGCATCTCAATCACCACCACTGGTATTCCAAAGTTTGACAGGGTGGCCCAGAGAAACAGCCAGGCCACCCTACCGAACACCCTGTCTGCATCAAGACTAATAAGCATCAGTGGGATCACAACCACTAGCATTCCAAAGTTTGAGAGGGTGGCCCAGAGAAATGGCAAGGCCACCCTGTTGAACGCCTTCTCTGCATCAAGACTGATAAGCATCATTGGAATCTGACGTGAGGCAGCATAATCCAAGAGGCAGAGAGTACACCAAATCTTGTTGTGCATCTTTTCACAAACCCCACTGGTCCAGCTGCAGTAGAAAGGAAAGTAAACTTTCCAATTGCATGGCATCTACCACCATTTAGAAAATGGGCAGGGAGAATTCTCCTTTTTGATTGGCTAATGCCACCAGGTAGCCAGTCCGGTATCAGGCAACACAGATTGGGAAATAATGAGTCCCAGTCTCTGGCTGCCTGACTACATTCTAAAATCACTGTGTCCATAGAATTCTCAATTTAAAATAGTCATCATGTTGCTGTCTCACTTAGCCTTCCCCCCATAAAATGATCAGTTTTCAGCTACTAAAAAACGTTTAATAACAAAAAAAAAAAAGAAACCACCAGTGTCACACACTATACTCCTTGTTAAACATTGTGACTAGTTCGTCAAACAACATTTTTTGTTGTTTGCTCTCAGAGTGCTAGCATGTTTTGTGCTAAGAGCTATCAGAGACAGCTTCCCTGGCTCATCCTGGCTTCACCCCAACTCGACCTGACATGAACTGAAGTGATGACAGCCAGCATCCCTCATTCTGGGACTGTTAGAAACCAACCACCAACACAAACATGCTTTTCCTTTGCTCAAAAGCAGCTTTGAGATTAATTTAGAGTGCTACACCTGTCTTGCTAGCTCATGCATTTGAGCTACTTCCAGGCAGTTCATCATGATTGGTTCCAGCCCTGGCTTGCCTTGATACCCACAGCTCTCAGGCTCTTACCTCAACAGCACTACATTATCAATTTGCTTTCTTACTGCATGCTCCCAAATGCTGCTGGCACATACATCCCCCCCCCACACCAAAAACGATCTCCCTAGTGCATTGTAGCTGGTCTCTGTATGCTTCTCAACGTTACTGGTGGTACTGTCACCTTAACCACTCCCCATGAACTCTGCTTACTGCTCACTGTGCTGCTTTACTGCCCAGACAAGTGTCTCCCAATTGTACTGCTACCTGTAGCTATACCTACAAAGAAAACAGTACAATGTAAAAATAAAAAACGGAGTCTGACAACTCAGCACAGCCTCCTAAAAACTGGCTCAAACAGCACAGCATCCTCTAGCAGCAATAGCAATCTAATGAAAGAAGGACTATTTTACTAAAATACTGTTTTTCTCAGCTAAACACTTTATTTTATTAAACACTGTTTTGTTTTGTTTTATTTTATTTTATTAAACACTGTTTTTTTTTCATTTTGTACCAAACCTTGTTTTCTAAGTGCAATAATACCCTCTAGTGTGGGCAGTATGGGCTATACTGGATTTTCTAGGGATTATAAGCTTGTGTTACCAATACACAGGACATCCATTCAGGATGCTTGAAAGGTTGTCAAAGGATTCCATCCGTGACAGCCAAAAACATGAGATATGTTACTTTACACCCTAACCAGGATAAGTGTTACACCAGTGGTTACTGTTCTATTCAGGATACTTTGTACATATAATTAACTGTTTTCCTACAGGTGTTTAACCAAGATGAAGCTGTTTTTGACAAACTGGCTGTGGTCCATTCAATAAGATACCTGGATGGAGATATTTTCAAGAGGGTGGACACATCTTCCTTAGTAATATACAATGCTACCACAGCAACATGGCAGGAACTACACTCATCATGTGGCATAATGAAATTATATTGGGATATAGGTATGTATGTCCCTGTAAGGTTCTTCACGTGGTTCCACCTGTCTACAGCCTTGAGAGGGATTGCAGCCAGAATACCAGTGTCATTATTACACTAAATGTTACCTGCCCGGTATAACTTACAATATGGTGCCTCCCCATGGCAAATGTAACCTATAACATGGATGGAACGTTTGGCATAGTCACATGTCATAAATCATTCACTTATGGGGAACTAACATGTCCAATAATTACCACAAACTTCTGCTTCACCCCCACTGCTCGCATTGTCATTGGTGAAACAGTTTTATTATCAGTACCACTTTATGATAAAACATAGAAACATAGAATTTGATGGCAGATAAGGACCACTTGGCCCACCTAGTCTGCCCATTTCCGTACCTAATGGATAAGCTGCAGATCCTAGTTAACCAACAGCCTACTTCCTCCTACCCCCCCACTTGAATTGCCTTATGTCTGTCCCATGCATTCTTGAATTCCCCCATTGTCTTTGACTCTACAACCTCCTCAGGAAGGCTGTTCCATGCATCTACAACCCTCTCTGTGAAGAAATACTTCCTCACATTACCTCTGAGCTGTTCCCCCTCTATCTTCAAATTATGCCCCCTTGTTCTTGCACATCTCTTTTTCTGAAAGATGCTACTCTCTTGGTCTTTGTGGATTCCCTTGAAGTATTTGAAAGTTTCTGTCATGTCCCCCCTCCCTCCTTTCCTCGAGGCTATACATCTTAAGCTCCTTTAGTCTTTCTTCATATGTCTTTTGGTGCAGGCCCTGCACCATTTTGGTTGCCCTCCTCTGGACAGCCTCCATCCTGTCTATGTCTTTGCGGAGATGGGGTCTCCAGAACTGTACATAGTACTTCAGATCTGGGCTTACCAACTGTCTGTACAGAGGGCTAATAACTTCCTGTTTTCTACTGATGATGCCTCTCCCTATGCATCCTAGTATCCCTCAGCCCTCCTTACTGCCTTCTCACATTGCTGGTGCACCTTTAGGTAATCTTATATGACTATCCCCAGGTCCCTTTCCATTTTTGTTGTGGTCAGCATCTCACCCCCCCCCATTGTGTACTATTCCCCTGGGTTTTTGTTTCCCAGGTGCATTAATTTGCACTTCTTTGCACTGAATCTAAGCTGCCATACATTTGACCATTCCTTTAACCTTGCCAAGTCCCTTTTCATCCTTTCCACCCCACCTTGCATATCAGCCCTGTTGTAGATCTTTGTGTTATCACCAAAGAGACATACTTTTCCTTCCAGTCCCTCTGCAGTGTCACTTATAAAGACATTAAAAAGGACTGGCCCTAGTACTGAACCCTGCAGTACCCTACTAGTACCCCCCTTTCTTCAATGTGGACTCCATTTACTATTACCCTTTGTGTCCTGTTGCACTGCCAGTGTTTTACCCAGGCTACCACCCTGGGACCCACTCCCAGGTTGACTAATTTGTTTATTAATCTTTTGTGTGGGACTGTCATATGCCTTGCTAAAATCTAGGTAGGCCATGTCCACAGCCCCTCCCTGGTCTACTACTTTGGTCACCCAGTCAAATAAATCAATTAGATTTGTCTGACATGACCTTCCTGCTTTGAATCCATGCTGCCTTGGGTCCTTTGCCCCACTGGCCTCTAGGTATTCAACAATTCTTTCCTTCAGAAGCGATTCCATCATTTTCCCTACCTCTGAGGTCAAACTGACAGGTCTGTAGTTTCCTGCCTCTGTCTTGCTCACACTTTTGTGAAGGGGAATCACATCCGCCCTCCTACAGTCCTCAGGTACTGCACCATCTTCCCATGATTTATTAAAAAGGTTAGTCAGTAGTGTTACTAGTTCTTCCCTTAGTTCTTTTAGAATTCTGGAGTGAACCCCAGCAGGCAACATTGCTTTATCCACCTTCAGTTTTAAGAGTTCTTTCAGAACCCTTTCTTCTGTGAAAGGACTAATATTAAACTCCCTATCCAGAGTGCTTCCATTGACTGGATTAGGTATCTCCCCCTACTTTTCCATTGGGAATACTGAGCAGAAGTATTCATTCAGTATCCCTGCTTTTTCACTGTCGCTGTCTGCCCAACCACCTTCCTCTTTGTTCAGCCTCTGTATCCCTGCCTTAGTCTTTCTTTGCTTCATAACGTACCTATAAAAGGTTTTATCCCCCTTCTTAACAGAATTAGCTATCTTTTCTTCGGTTTGGGAATTTGCTATTCTGACTGCCTTCCCCGCTTCCTTCTGCTTTAACTGGTACAGTTCTCTGTCCTGTTCCTTCTGTGTTTCCTTATACTTCCTGAATGCTATTTTTTTCTCCCTAACCTTTCCCGCCAGTTCTTTTGAGAACCATAGTGTTTTTTCTTTCATTTTGATTTGTTTATTTGCTTCACACAAAGGCTTCTTGATTCTGTGATGGCAGTTTTGATGTTTCCCCATTGTTGCTCCACCCCACCTTCTTGCCTGTTTGCTAGTGCTTTTCTGAGGCACTCTCCCATTTTGACAAAATCAGCCCTACTGAAGTCCAGTACCTTCACTTTTGTATGGCTTGACTCTACAGCTAAGTTTATCATGAACCACACTGTTTGGTGGTCGCTTGTTCCCAGATGGCCACCCACTTCAAGATTGGAGATCCTGTCTCTATCCCCATTTGAGAGTACCAGATCTAAGATTGATCCCTCCTGAATGGGTTCCAAAACTAGCTGTCTGAGGCATGCCCCCTGTAGGGCATCGAGAATGGCCATGCTCTCAAATGTGGCTGCAGCAAAGGTGCTCCAGTTCACATCTGGCATATTCAGGTCCCCCACCAATAATATCTCCCCTTTCTCTGCTATCCCAAGGATGCCTTCTATCATTTTCTTGTCATTTCCTCCCCCTGAGATGGGGGTCTGTATACAACCCCTGTGCTGATTGTGGTGCAATTTCCAGTCTCCAGGGTGACCCACAGTGCCTTCTCTCCTCCCTGCTTACCATTAAGTTCTGTTGCTTTGATCCCTTCCCTTACATAGAGAGCTACTCCTCCTCCTCCTCCTCCTCCTCTTCTTCCCTCCCAGTCCCTCCTGTAGATTGTGTACCCTGGTATGTTGACATCCCAGTCATGGTTCTCTGTGTACCATGTTTCTGTGACTGCCGCGATATCCAGGCATCCCTCTTCCATCACGGCCACCATTTTGAGGAGTTTTTTACCTAGAATACGGGCATTGGTACTCATTACCCTCCATTTTTTATGGCTTTATTTCTTTTTGCCCATTTCTGTCCTTACTGTACTTGTATTTTTCTCCATTTACCTCTGCTCTTCTCCCTATCGACTGCTCTATATTGCTTTTTACCTCACTAACTACCCTGATTTTGAGGAGGGGCTAGGATTTCCCTTCTCCTTTTGAGTGCCTCCCCCCTTGGCTAGTTTAACAACAGATTCTCATTTTGTTGTGATACCATTTTCCAAGTGTATCAAGTGGGGGACTCTTAGCATACACTTGTGATCTGTCATATATACACATTGTCATATGTGCATTCCCTATATTAGTATTACTAATGATAGAAATGTATTTTGCTGCTATAGGTTAGGTTTTAGTGAAATCCATTGTTAGAAGTATTAGTTTATCAGTGCTAAGTGCCTTTTAGAATTGCTGAGTGACCTCTTATGTACATGCTGCTGTGGTTGGTTTAATGAAATTTAATTTTATTGACCATTCTAATGCAAAAATGTACTGGTAGGAGTATCTGGGGGAGGAGGAGTCTCTGCACAAAGCAGATCCAAAATGGCCAAGTAAGCATTCAGGCATGCATTGCTGCTGCCTGCTTGAGTATGAACTTGAATGAAGTAGGGTATTTCCGTTTTGAATTGCAATGACCTATACTCACAGACACTCAAGGATATATAAATCATGAATGAAACTTATTATTTTTCCTCTCGCTGAACCTCTTAACAATGCTGGTCTGTGATTATGTCCCAGCAAAACCAGAGGAAATCTGTCCTACAAGATACAATCCAAGAGAAATGGGGAAACAATAATTTCTTGTCTACTCCTGAGCATAAAACCACAACTCTGGATCCTGTGCAAAGTTTCTCAGAACCAACGGGCAGACAAACATGTTTGCAGCAACAGAAATGAAACTTGTTTGTGTTATCAACAAACATTTTTTTGGCAAAGCACTATCTCCCCTCCCAGACTCACCAGCAAAACTGCAAAAATCAGCTCTTGGCACATGTTCAGCACAACTGGAAGCCACAGTGGAGAATGAGCCAGAAGAGTTAAATTACAGCATGACTCAGGAGGAAGACAAGGATACCTCTGCAACTTCACATATGCAGACCCAGCTTACCTCACAACAACAAAGGAGGTTAGCGATCTCAGTCAGATTAATGTTTTCATAACATTACTGAGACTAACCATATACAGTAAGTCAAATTAGGGAAGAACAGGCTGTCAATGTGGAAAATGCTGCTTCTGATAAAACAATAGTCACTGCCCCAATATTGGAACAGGCAATGATAAAATAATGAAAGAAATGCATGCTAATTTGGGTCAAGACAGCCAGTTTGGCACAGCAGATAACATTACAATCACCGCATTCAAGCAGTTTCAGGATGAAATCCGCAAAAAAAATGAAAAATAGATTCACAACTATACCCACTGCTCTATCAGACTTATCACAATTTTTTTTGGACATAACTAACAAAATGGAAGCACTTATAGTAAGAGCTACAGAATGTGAGCAATGGACTGACTTCCTAGAAGAAAAAAAAACTGGTTCCAATAACAGAGAAAGTAGAGCAGAACAATCTGATTCAAGAACTGAAGCAAAGAATTAATGATCTCAAGGATCATTCAAGGAGAGACAATGTGAAACTTTTCAGCATCCCTGGGGGACAGGGGAACCCTCTCCCCTATTTTGAAAAGTTGCTAACTGTATCCTTAAAATGAAAGTTTCTGGAGGAAAAAATATCACTCGATCAAGCTCATGGAGGGGAGGGGTAGATCCGAGAAAGTAGAATCCCAACTATGAAATTAGGAAACACTGCTGAGCTGTATTTATTAAACCCCATGCTCTCAGGACCGCATCAGTCTTGTGATTTGTAAAGGTTAACAGAGGCTTTATCTATGATTACAGTAACATGAGATTTTCAGCCTAGCCTGACTTTTCTGTTAGCACTCTTTAAATATGCAGAGCTTTTGATCGAGCCAAAGAACTATTACATCAAAAAGATATAATGTTTACATTATTGCTACCAGCTCATCTGCATTTCTTTATGCATGGCAAAGTGATGATCTTTTCTGATCCAAAGAAGGCAGAAGCATTTTTGCTGAAATCGAACAACCCAGAATCCTCTACCACAGATCCATAAGCTTTGACCACAAATTACACTAACAGCCCAAGAACAGAAGATAAGTAAAAACTGTGCTGCAGATGCATGAACTACCAAATGAAGAGGAAGGGAATGGAAAAATAAACAGGACAAGATGAGAAATTGACTTAAAAAATAAATAAACAAGAAAGTGAAGGGGTGGGGGAGAGAGTGGAAAAAGAAAGTGTGTGTATATTCATATACAGCTCAAAATGGATGAAAATGGATGATATAATGTAGTTATCATGTAGTTATCTAAATAAGGTACACACTAAGAATAGAAACATTTTACAGTCGGGGCTCCATTGGGAACTGTTCACACTTTTTGAGGGTGGAAGAGGAAGCTGGGAAAATATGGGGTAGGGAAGCTAATAGGTTGAAAATGACGCTGTGAATTTTAGTACTTACTGCACTCTTACTGTACTCATTGTATCTTTGATTCTTTGGTGAGGGGGGAGACAGAGAGGATATATCAATGTAGCCTGTTTCTAATTATTTTTTTTCTCTTTCTCTCCCTTTTCTCATCTGTCCCTCCTCATTCTTATTTCTCATACAAATAGCTATACCTGGTTGGATCTAGAGGAGATCGACTCTCTTTCTCCTATCCTTCCCTCTCTCTCTATATATATTGTATGAATGTGCAATACTATGCAAAATCAGCAAAATATGTTGCATATATGCTTGACGGGGCATACCAGCTACCATAGGTATATCAGATTAGCAGAAAGGTGTAGACGTAGGAAAAAAATGATTAAGGGGAAGGGAAAAGAAAGAAAGGAATGGAGAGGGAAGAAAAAAAATATGTACTATGGCATACTATGATATATACCCACAACACCATGTCTGACACAAAGAGCCACACTCCAAGTCAGGGACCCAGCAGGCACATGACCAGACAAAATGTGGTCATTAGGATGGACAAAATGGGGAAGGGGGGAATCCTAGGAGGAGAGTCTCCATTGATTATATTTTGGTGGTGGTGTTATATTATCATATATGTTAAAATGATTATATCATGTTTTATTATTTGATCATATATTATATATTATATCAGATTATATTGTCTGCTCATGTCATATTCAATTAGATTATATTGGGCTCAATTCTCAAAGCCCCAGACATGGTGCAAGGTGCATGCATCACAAAGAATGGTGCAAAGTGCCCCTTGCACCAAATTATGCTCCAGGAGGAATTTTCAATGGCAGCCTGCATCAACCACAGGCTGTCTGCCCCAAACAGGGTTTTTACTGCCTGTACGCCCATAAATGGGCTGCAACATGGCACTAAGGGGCATTTGGCAGATGCAAGCTGACACATCCCCTGAAAATGGGATTCTCTAAACTCACACAGAGGATGAATTTTTAAGTACCATTAGACCAGACAGGGCTGGTCTAAGGGTACTTAGAACAATGTCCTCAGGAGGAGTTTTGCAGATTGCGGCTATGTACCATGTTCCTCCCCCCAACACACACACAGCGATGAAATGCCTGGTGTTGTCATGCAGTAATGCGCAGTACAGTACATGAAAAGGAATATAATAACAATACAAATCCCCCTGGTGGTCTAGCAGTCCCTCTCCCCACCCCAATATGCCTGTAATTCAGATGTTTAATATTCCTCTTATCCTTGTGGTCTAGCGGTCCCTCTCCCCACTCCAATATGCCCGTAATGCAGATGTTTAATATTCCTCTTATCCTGGTGATCTTGTGGTTCCTGTCCCTGCCCTGACATGCCTGCAATTCAGACGTTTAATATTCCTCTTACCCTGGTGGTCTAGCGGTCCCTCCCCCACCCCAATATGCCTGTAAATCAGATGTTTAATATTCCAGTTATCCTGGTGGTCTAGCAGTCCCTCCCCACCTCAATATGCCAGTAATTCAGATGTTTAAGATTTCTCTTATCCTGGTGGTCTAGTGGTCCCTCCCCTCCCTGATATTCCCATAAATCAGATATTTAACATTCCTCTTACTCTGGTGGTCTAGCAGTCCCTCACCCTTGCCCCAATATGCCTGTAATTCAGATGTTTAATATTTATCTTACCATGGTGGTCTACTGGTCCCTCCCACTGCACCAATATGCCCAAAATTCAGCTGTTTAACATTCCTCTTACCCTGGTGGTCTAGCGGTCCCACCCCTCCACCCTGGCATGTAGTGCCCAGCACCCTGCTCCCCAACAACCTGAACCCAGAGCCAGCGCTGGCACACCCCTCTGCATACCACCCTGGCCAGTGTCAACATAGAAACATAGAAACATAGAAGTTGACGGCAGATAAGGACCGCAAGGCCCATCCAGTCTGCCCATTTCTTTTTCTACCTTATAAATGTGCCATCGGCCTTTGCTCTGTCAGTGACCTATCTATTCATAGTCATTTGTATTGCTCCCTTATGCCTATCCCATGCCTGTTTGAAGCCCTGCACTGTATTCATAGCCACCACTTCTGTGGTAAGCCATTCATGCATCTACCACCCTTTCTGTGAAAAGAATTTCCTCACATTCCCCCTTAATCGGCCTCCCTCTAATCTCATGCTGTGTCCTCTTGTCCTGCTATTTTTCTTATATTTAAACATGTTAGACTCTTTCACCTTGTTTATGCCCTTAAGGTGTTTAAATGTCTCGATCATATCACCTCTCTCCCTCCTTTGCTCAAGGGTATACATATTGAGCTCTGTTAATCTGTCCTTATATGTCTTCTGATGCAGTCCCTGCACCATTTTGGTTGCCCTTCTCTGGACTGCCTCAATTTGGTTAATGTCCTTGTGAAGGTGTGGCCTCCAATACTGCACGCAGTACTCCAGATGGGGCCTAACCAATGTCTTGTACAGAGGGATTATTACCTCTCTCTAGCGACTTGTGATACCCCTACTAATACACCCTAACACCCCTAGCCTTACCTACTGCTTTAGAGGTCTGCTTGGATGATTTTAGGTCATCAGTGATGATGATGCCCAAGTCTCTTTCTTCCTTTGTGACTGCTAGCAACTCCTCCCAGCCTATAAGTGGCTTCAGGGTTTCTTCCCTATGTGCATGATTTTGCACTTCTTTGCATTAAATCCCAGTTGCCACTCTTCTGACCATTCTGCTAGTTTATCCAGATCTCTTCTCATTCTGCCCACCCCAACTGGATCATCTACTCTGTTGCAGATCTTGGTGTCATCTGCAAACAGACAAGCCTTACCTCTAGTCCATCTGCGAGGTCACTAATGAAGATGTTGAATAGGACTGGCCCCAGGACTGATCCCTGAGGTACCCACTTGTGACTTGCATCTCTTCTGACTGTATACCATTTACCACCACTCTCTGTTTTCTGCCAGTCAACCAGTTTGCCACCCAGTTGACCAACTTCTGACCCACCCGGCCTACCTAGCTTATTTATCAATCTTCTATGTGGAACAGTGTCAAAAGCTTTGCTGAAGTCAAGGTAGACGACATCAACTGCTCCCCTTGGTCCACCACTCTGGTTACCCAGTCAAAGAAATCTATGAGATTAGTTTGACAGGACCTTCCTTTGTAAACCCATGCTGTCTTGGATCCTGTGCCCTATGGATTCCAGGTGTTGCACTATCCTTTCCTTAAGGAGTGCCTCCATAATCTTGCCCACTACTGAGGTAAGACTGACCGGTCTGTAGTTCCCGCCTCCTCCCTGCTACCACTCTTGTGAGTGGGATCACATGAGCCTTTCTCCAGTCTTCTGGGACCTCTCCGTGCTCAGAGACTCACTAAACAATTCTGCTAATGGCTCTGCTAGTTCCTCCTTTAGCCCTTAGGTACCCTGGGATGTGCCATCAGGTCCCATTGCCTTATCCACCCTGAGCTTAGCAAGCTCTTGTAGGACCCTTTCTTTTGTGAAGGGAGTAGTGCTCACCTCCCTCCCCTGTGTCCATGATGCTGAGCTGTGGGCCCTGCCCTACCTTCTCTTCAGTAAATACTGAGCAAAGTATCTGTTTGGATAGATGCCTTTACAGGGTCCTCCTCCTCACATGCTCCCTTTTCTCCATTAAGCTTAGCAATACCCCTCTGGACTTTCTCCTTTCACTAATGTATCTATAGAAAGTCTTGTCACCTTCTTTTACTGTTCGTGCTAGTGTTTCCTCAGTTTGGGACTTTGCCTGCCTTACTGCCTTACCTGCTTCCCTTAGGGCAGTTTGGTATGCCTCCCTATCTTCATCCCCTGTGTTCCTTATATTTTCTGAAGGCCAGCCTTTTGGCTCTGACCTTTTCTGCTACTATATTTGAGAACCAAAGTGGTTTCTTCTTCTTTGCACTTCCTTTTCTGTCTAACACAATGGGATGTTGTTTCAAGTATTGTATCCTTAATGCTTGCCCACTTTGCCTGTACCTCCTCACCTGTGTTTCTTTTGCCAGGGCTAGCTTAACTCTGTTGGCCATCTTATCAAAGTCAGCTCCTCTGAAGTCCCATATTTTTGCCTTGGAATGGGATGATTTAGATGTAGTAGCCAAATTGAACCATACCATGTGATGGTCACTGGCCCCAGGTGACCTTCTACCTGGAGATCTGTGATCCCTTCTTTGTTAGTCAGTACTAGATCTAGGATAGCCCTGTCTCTTGTGGGTTGCTGTACCAGTTGTTTGAGGCCCCCTGCAGGGAATCCACTATGAGTCTAGTTCTGGCAGATGTTCCTGCTGGTATTGACCAATCTGTATCTGGCATGTTGAAGTCTCCCATTATCAGAACCTCCCTTTAGCTGTCATGTTTTGTATATCTTCTAACAGTAATGTGTCTATGTCCTCCTCTGGTCTGGGGGCCTGTAGACAACCCCAGTTCTTATGGCTGTCCCATTACCTGTTTCCAGGGTGACCACAGTTCTTCTGGCTCCTTATGTGTATTCTGAATTTCTGTAGCTTTGATATTTTCATTAACATACAGGGCCACCCTCCCCTTTTGCACCTCGGTCTCTTCTGAACAATATATCCAGGTACTGAAGTCTCCTAAGTGTGGTTACTGGTAAACCACGCTCACTAATTGCTACTATGTCCAGTTTAGCCTCTGACATTATTGCCTGCAGGTCTGGGATCTTATTTCCCAGGCTGTGAGCATTTGTGTACATGATTTTCCATTGGCCAGATTTTGGTGTGTTAGTTGTTGGGTGAAGTTTGGCATTACCCTGTGCATCGTATGGGAGACAAACCTTTTCTTACCTGGTGATGCAAATGAATGGCAAACACGCTGAATTCCTGTTTGACCTTAGCTGAGGGGGAGGGTGTTCTTCCCATTCGACGTATGGGGTGCTGCACCCCTCTCCCCATTTCTAGTTTAAATATTCTGCAAAGACATCAAACTTCTGCCCTAATGCACTGACTCCTCTTTAGTCAGATGCAGTCCATCAAATTTAAAGAACTTTCGCTCCCAGAACTGTTGCCAGTTCCCTACAAATCTGTGTCCTTTTTCCTGGCACCAGTCCTTGAGCCACGTGTTTAGCTCCCCTATCTCCTTCTCTGACCTTCCGTCCATCTGCTCCTTCTCCCAGACTGGCAGGATCTCAGAGAAGGAGATGCCGGACGAAATAGATGATAGTTTGTCACCCAGCCTAGTCAGGTGTTCCTTGGTCTCCTCAACTGACCGGCTGGCGAGATCATTAGTCCCTATGTGTACTAGGACATCAGTGTTTTCTCCTGCTTTGTGAACAATTTTAGCAATGCGGTCAGTGTCTCTCCATGCTGATGTACCTGGGAGACATCTGACCATCACCCCTGGCTGGAGATGGGTATCAACTCCCTGAATCATGGAGTCTCCTATGATCAGAAGTTTTTGGATTTCCTTTGTGCTTGTTTAGTTTTTGTCCTGATTTGGGTGAGTATTGTTGTGCTAGCTCCTGTCCGCAGTGTCCTGCTCTGCAGTGTCTTCTGCCTCTTTATTTGATTTCAGAGATAGAGGCAGATACCTGTTTGTAGTGTTTATATGGTTTTGGTAATGTGTTGGAGAGCAGAGAGTGATGGGGCACCTGATTTGCTCCTCCTAACCACCTGCCAACCTCCTGGACCAACTACCCTCTGCGGTCGAGGGTTTTTCTGTTGGATGCTGGGGAAATGGCGGTGGTTCTTATAATGTATTCCTCTTCAATATGAAATTTGGCGTGCAATCTCTGCCCATGCTGCCCGGAGCTGAGACCTAAGATCTCCAAGGCCCAGCATGTGGGACAGTGTCCTAAATCCTGTAAGACTGTCCTTCTGAAAATTGTTCCACAGTACCTGCAGTTAATGAAATCCATTCCAAATAAGTTGCTGGGTTTGTAACCTAGTCAGAGTAATTAGAAGGAAAAAAATGCAAGTAATGGTTTAATTGTGCTTTGTTTAACTTGTTATAACAAGTTAAATTACTAGTGCCCTGTAAGTGAGATCACCTTGTGGAGGCTCCACTGATCCGCCCCTTCTGTTCTGCCACAGGAAATGTTACAACTGTGGTACCCTATAAAAGGAGTGTAGTGGGGGTGGTTGGGGATGGGGTGGGTAGGGCCCTTCTCCCTGCCAAAAAGAAGAACCACGGACGAAAGAACAAGGAGGTAAGAGCAGAAACAATCAGTCAACAACAAATGCAGTAACCCTGAAAGCTTATCCTAATGTTAGATAAAACTGTAAAACCTGTAAAGCACCACCTGTAATAATTTCAGAGAAGATATACCCTGTAAGAAACACTTTGCTCCAGAGAAAATAAAGCAGTAACAGAAGATATACCTTGCAAAAGACAATTTGAATCAGAAGATTACAGCAGTAATCTGTTAGCACACACTGTAGGCACACCTTGTAATAATGCAGAAGAAGGTATACCAGCAACAACAATTTGAATCAGAGAAAAAATAAAGCAATGAAATGTTAGCAACAAACAGTAGCAATCCCTGTGAGTAAAAAATAAAAACACCACCACACAGTAAATCTGCTTAGCCAAACTAAGTCTTAATCCTTCTCCCTTGCTCTGGTACTAAACAACTAAACTGACATGGAGAGCATACTGCAATACCATACATACTCATGGATTGATGACAATCTGTGAACACGTACTGTATTATACAGTACAGCACTCAGTGACCCTTCAGTCGGCACTGGCTGGGGTGGTGTGCAGAGGGGCGTGTCAGCATTGGCTCACAGTTGGAGAGGACAGGGTGGTGGGCACTACATGCCAGGGTTGGGGGGGTGGGACTGTTAGACCACCAGGGTAAGGGAAATGTTATACATCTGAATTACAAGCATATCAAGGTAGGGGAAGGGATCACTAGATCACCAGGGTATGAGGAACATTAAACATCTGAATTATGGGCATATCAGGGTGGGGAAGGGACCAAAAGACTACCAGGGTAAGAGGAATATTAAACTTCTGAATTATGGGCATATTGGGCAGGGGGAGGGACTGCTAGATCACCAGGGTAAGAGGAATATTAAACATCTGAATTAGTGCCATATCGGGGTGGGGGAGGGACTGCAAGACCACCAGAGCAGGAGAAATATTATATGTCTTAATTATGGGCATATCGGGGGGGGAGAGAATGACCACTAGACTACCAGGGTACGGGGAATATTAAACATCGGAATTATGGGCATATCAGGCTGGGGGGAGGGACTGCTAGAACTAGGGGGATTTGTATTGTTGTTAAGTTAATTTTCATGTATTTTACTGCACATTACTTCATGACAACACCAGACATATTGGTGCTGGGTGGTGTTAGGGGGCTGCTAGACACCAAGGTCCCTGCTGGACTGGCACACAGCCACCCCACAGCTTGCAGTAAGCCCTCTTGCTGTGCCATTTGTTTGGCGCACAGCCAGGGTTGCCAGAAGCCTAAGGCTAGTGCTGCCGGGACCCTGCCAGTTAAAGAATCAGGTGCAGGGTCCCTGGCACACAGGGCATTGGTGCTAACTTCTGTTTGCTGCAGCTTATGCTGCTCTGTGACCCCTTTGAGAATCGAGCCCATTATTATTATTTATCTTATCATATTATATCAGATATTATCTACTCATATATCTTATAAAATGATCCTGTGTTCATGGCATATAAATAATGCCACATTTAAGTATAATAATAACTAATAATGATTACATTAAAATGAAAACCGCAGAAGTTGACTGGTTCAGGAAACTAAACTTCCTGTTCCTAATTCTTCGCCTTCCTCCATCATGAATCACATTTTTCTCAACATGGATCTCTGTGCTGTGTGGGTAGCATCACCATCTTCCCTACCTGCACACAGCACAGACATGATACAGCATAATTTGTATCCATCACTACAGAGTTTGTACTATGCACCATGTGCATAGATGACTGCCTGTCTGCTTTGAGGCATTGTAAAGAATGTTATTTATTAGCATCTTATTAGTTCATATCTCAAGTCTTTGTACTGGTTATTACATGTCTGTAAGTCAATGACTATATGTTTGTAACTAAAAATGATGACTGTTGCACACACTGACATGGAACCTTTGTAAAGGAGCCTCGGCTCAAAGGTATTGTAATCCTAGATTGAAATAAAAAAAAAAAAAAATCTTTATGACTTCCACATGCTTATAATGAAAACCATTATACCAGCTGTCAGTGCCACCACAACCACCTGTTCCTCATGGGTATAGACAATCACCTGTCCACCTTAAAGAGTACCAGTCATGCTCATTTCAGTAGTAATATGGAAGACCCCCACCAGTAGCGTACCAGCACCCCAGTTTAACTACACCTGAGTTATAATTTTTTCTTTAGATTTTGCAAAGGGGAAAGGATTGCAAATGTGAGCTGGCCACCTGATCCCTTCCCCTTCCTGGTTTTGATTTAGTCCAGCACCACCCCTCTACCTTCCCAGCACTGCTACATTTTGTGATGAAGGAGTTTGTAAAGCATGGAGGCACAACCCCAGTGACAGCAACGGAAGCATAATTCAAAAAAGGAAGTTTTATATTTTAAATGTTCACTGAGGACAAATCAAATCCACAGCTCAACCAGCAAGGCTCTTGTTAGTTGAACTGTGCTCTGATTTCCCCTTGGTGGACCTCTAAAATATAAAAATCCCTGTTTTAAATGATGCTCTCATTGCTATCAATGGAGCACACCCCTGTGCTCTACAAACTCCTACATCACAATACATAGTAGCGAGGGGGTGGTACGGGGCAACACTGCACAAAATCAGAACCAGGAAGGGGAAGGGATCAGGTGTCTAGCTCACATTTATAAACCCTTCCCATTCTCAAATTCTAAAGAAAATACATTTTAAAACATGGTTAATTAAACTCCAGTGCAGGTAAGCTACTGGTATGGAGCTACCAGAAAGCACCAAAACTGATGCTCTTTATGGCACGATAAATATTGACGTTTACTGAATTTTCATCTTCATGCATTGTTGCATATTTATAAAAAAAAATGTTTTCTTGTCATATAACTAAAACATCCATTGGTTGCTCTTCATGAATGGGGCAGAGGTACACATCACAGGCGTGTACCCCACCTGCAGGGCTCTGCACCTGTGGGCAGGTGCGCAACTGGCAGCATTTACGACTGCCAGCCACCTGTCCGCAGCCCCACCCCCCTGGCACACAGGTTCATGCAGGGCAGACGGGGGCAGAGTTGCAATCCAAGACAGACACCCAATCAAATGCCCTACCTGGGACCCAGAATGGATCCCCCCGTGCTTGACGACGTGGGACTGGAGTCATGCATCACACCAGCTGCACCCGCAGAATGTGCGGGTGGCCGCCATCGGCGGTAGAGCCCACCACCCTGGAGGGCTCCCCCATCGCCAGGAGCACAGTTGCCTCTGAACATGGCAGAGCACTCTCCCCAGTCCCCCAGTGCCTGCGTTGTGCCTGCAGGCGCAGCAGTGTCCCATCCCCAGCATTGCAGCCCCCCCAACTCACAGTGGGGCACCAGCCCCAGGACTGCAGTACCCCCACCCGCATATGGCCATGCCCCCCGTGACACTGACCACGCCATCCCCTGTCCTCCAGACCTGGCTGGATGTGCCCCAGCCATGGGACAGCCGGCGGTACTGTCCTCTGAACATCCCCTCTGCTGCCTGTACCAGGGACAGGGCATACATGTGCTGAGGGGGTCTCCATGCTGTAGGGACAAAGGGAAGCTCCATATGTTGGGGGGAGGGCAATCAGGACCAGTTGCCATGCCAGGGGGAGCCCTATGGGTGCAAGGGCATGTCCACATAAAGCCATTAGGGCAGAGTCCCCCCTGACGTATCCTAACATTCCAAATGACTCCCTGCATGGTACACTGCATGCCTTTGTGCATGGCATGTAGTGCAGACATGCTCCCTGCCTGCCTCCAGCATGTTGCTGTCTGCATGGCTGGGGGATCAGGTGCATAGTTGCTGCAGACCCCATTTGGTACATCCCACGTGGGGTTGCAATGGGTATGTGACGCGGATCCATGGTGCATAGCCACTCCACACATTTATGCATAGGGGCCATTGCATGTATTAGATAAAATATATTGTATTGCTCTCATCTACTCCAAAAAATTTAGTATCATGTCATTCACATCATGGTGACTCATTCCGATGCATTCCTCTGCCAGTCCCAGTAGTAGTCTCAAAAACTGCATCCTCATGCTCAGTTCACAACTCATTGGTGATTTCCTGATCCTCAGCCATTCTCCACTGTAGAAGACATTGGTCTTCAAAGACTCTGGGACCAATTCTCAAAGCTCCTGCTGCAGCACAAGAGGCTTGCACCACAATGAATTGTGCAAAGTGCCCCTTGTGCCAAATCATGCACTGGGAGCAATTCTCAAAGGCAGCCTGCATCAGCCACAGGCTGCCTGCTCCAAACAGGACTTGTGCTGCCTGTGTGCCATAAAATGGTCTGTGGAATGGTGCAAGGGGGCATGAGGCAGACTCAAGCTGCCACATCTCCAAAAGTTGAAGTCTTTAAACTCTCCCAGATGGAGAAATTCTAAGTACCATTAGACAAGCCAGGACTGGTCTAAGGATACTTAGAAATGTCCCTCTGATAGAGTTTAGCACATCGTGGTAATGTGCTGTGCTCTCCCCTCCCAAGCCCCAATCCTCCAATATGTTCAACTGACTTCCCTGGTGGTCTAGTAGATGCCCTCTGTGATCACTGATGCCCCCAAGAAATAGTAATCTTTATAATTTCTTGGTGGTCTACCAGACCACCTTCCCCAATGTCCCTAATATATATTATTTTCTATAGTTCCCTGGTGGTCTAGCGGACAGCTCTCCCTGATCCCTGATGTCCCCAATAAATATTTTTTTCATAAGTCCCTGTTGGTCTAGCCAACCCCACTCTCTGCTACCCGGTTTTGTCCGTATATTTAATTAATAAAACAAACCCATCCCTAGTGGTCTAGTGGACTCCAACCCCATAGTTAGTGCCCTCCACCCCTCTCCCTCCAATCCTGAACCCTAAACTGTCGACCAGCAAAGCCTTCCTCTTGCCACTATGACTAGTCACCGACTGAACTGTCACTGAGCACATACCGTATAATACAGTACATGCTCATTGATTGACAGCCAGCTGTCAAACAATGAGTGCGTACTGTATTATACAGTACAAACTCAGTGACAGTTCAATCAGTGGCCAGCCATGGTGGTGAGAGGAGGGCTGTGCCAGTCACTGGCTCAAGGTTCAAGATGGGGGGGGAGTGGGGTGGTGGGCACTAACTATGGGGTTGGGGTCCACTAGACCACTAGGGATGGGTTTGTTTTATTAATTAAATATACGGACAAAATTGGGGATTGTGGAGAGGGGGGTTCATTAGACCACCAGGGATGGGTTTGTTTTATTTATTAAATATATGGGCAAAATAATGGAAAGGGGAGGGGGGTCCACTATACCACCAGGGACTTATGAAAAATACTATTTATTGGGGACATGGGGGATTGGGGAGGGTGGTCCATAGACCACCAGGGAATTATAGAAAATAATATTTATTGGGGACATCAGGGATTAGGAAAGGTGGTCCTCTAGACCACCAGGGAATTATAGAAAACAATATTTATTGGCGACATCAGGGGTTAGGAAAGGTGGTCCTCTAGACCACCGGGGAATTCTAGAAAATAATATTTATTGGGGACATTGTGAATTGGGTAGGGCAGTCTGCTAAACCACAAGGGACAGGAATAATGAATTTTAACAGGGTATCAGGGATACGGGAACTGCTAGCCTTTAATGCACAGAACCTGTGGCAAACCCCTCCCATGCACCATGTGTTTGTCGTACAGGAGAGGTTGCCGCAAGCATGGGGACTTAGGTACCAGGATCCCTCCTATACCAGAATATGTTGCAGGGTCCCTGTTGCACCAGGACTCGAGTTGCCACAGCTTGCCTCGCTCTAAGCTATCTTCAAGAATTGATCACTCTAAGAAGGACTAAAGCACAAATACAACATTCAGTCATGTTTCACATTGTTTAGTTGTACCAGGCCCAGACACTGTACATGGTGGTGTGTGTTGCAAAAGCTTATTCCACTTCTGCGACCACATCAACAGGTCTCCAAAACGCAGAAAAAACAACCCTCCTCATGGCCTTTCCCATGGTGAGTCCACTTGAATGCCGCAAACACTGTTACTTAGGACCTTCTACAGCAATCCAAAGAATCTTACTATTATACTATCATACAACTGCTTTGCTTCATATATAAATTAAAAAAGAATCAAAATGCATTAAAAAGGCAGAAGATGATAAGTTCTTTTCAATAAAAAACATTTGTTATCACACATCTGTCTTGTCATTTAAAAAAATTATAAAAGTTAATAAAACACAGATTTTTATAGTATAAAATTATCATCATATTCATATTTATGATCTAATATAAAAACAGATAACATATAGAATAATATGTGAGGTAGTGTGTGTAACAAGAATTTTACACACACCCGAGGTGTTAGATGCTACATAAACCCCAAGAGCGAAGCTCGAGGGGTTTATCTAGGCATCCAACACCAAGAGTATGTGTAAAATTTGAGCTTCTGCACCACCCCATATTTTATTTTATATAATTGCTGGGTTTTGCTTTTTCACCACAGCTATTATATAAAATAATGGATGACAGGTGTGTACGACAGGTGTGGCTGTGGTCTGGTTGGGTTTTAGCATGGCCTGTGGTTACCTGCTGAGAGTTAAGGCCTAAGGTAATAGCATACTTAACATAACAGCATAATACTACAGTAGCTATACTGTAGCTATACATTTAGAAGATTCCTCTTGAGGGGGGCTTTTACCTGAGACCATCTGTATAGATAAGCAGAGTCTACCTTTAGCTAAGGTTAGTTTAGGGGTGACAGATAGCTATTAGCTATCAAGTTCTTTTTGAGCTTAGAAAGACAAGTACCTTTTTATGTTAGATTAAAGAAGTTTACAGTGTTTTCTGCTCTGACTCCTGTTATTTAAAACCATTTGTTTATTTTTCCTGTAAAAGTGTCTTCCTCTCATTTGTACTATTGATATCCTAGAGTTGCACCTTGACTCTTAAAGTAAAATACTTTTATTTACCTAGCAGTTGTGACTGTATCTTAATTATAAGGCAGTTGATTTATTTTCTCTGGCTAAGGGAAAACTCTGCTGGCATCCATCACCAAAAGAGCATACAATCCAAATTAACCAGAAGTGACCTTCCTAGCCTTGTGCAGGGAGAAGTGAAGTCCTAGACAACCAGGCTGGTGGCAGCTGAGAAACAAGAACACAGATGACTCTCTAAAGGCAGTTATAGCCAAAAGAGAGAGGGTTGTCACATTTAGTCATCCAGCTGTTTACCCACCTAATGGTGTATTTATCAGTTCCTCCTGATTCCATTTTATCTATTAATGTACTATGTAGGACAGTGTCAAGGGCCTTTTTGGAAGTCCAAGAACAACCAGTATGTTTTTTTTATCTAGACTGCTGATTACTTTCTTTTAAAAGCACATGTGTCACTCAGAACCTATTGTTATTAAATCTGTGTTGTGTACAGTCTATCAATCTTTTAGTTTGTAAGTAAGTCATTCGTTTTTCATTTACCAATCTCTCCATCATTTTGGCCAGAACAGAAGTAAGGCTGATTGGCCAATAAGTCTCTACCTTTGTCTTGTACTTTTTTGTGGATTAGCACTACAGTAGCCTTGTGCTAGTATCTAGCTACATTTCCTGTAGTTTAGGATAGAGTGAATAGTTTATGCAGTGGTCTTAAGATAGATTTGCCAGCCTCCTTTAATACCCTTGGATGTAACCAATCAGGGACAGCTGATTTGTTGATTTTAATTTTGTCTAACAAAGTTTCAGTTTCCCCCTATGCTAAATACATCTTTACTGCTGTGGTTATCTGCAATATACTGTATATTGATTTGTTTTTTAGTTATCCGTTTGTGTTAGACTGAGCAAAAGGAACTGCTAAACTTGTTAGCCATTGTTACAGCACTGTTTATTACCTGTCCTCCATATATTATAGGACCTGGAGATCTATTTGCTCCCTTCTTGTTATTTATGTATGCATAGAATGCTTTTAGATTGTGTATTTGATGCCCTAACATAAATTCAGTTTTCCTCCTCTCCTTTCTTATGATGTTATTAGTTATGTTAAGTTCACCCTTGAATGATTTATATTGGCTTCAGTGGGAGATTATTTTCATTTTTGTTTGTGCCTTGACTTTCTTTTTAATTTATGCACTGCTTCTGTACACCACAGCAGTATTTTACCCTTTTTTGTTATATAACATAATTACAGTGGCATATTTATGTTCTAGCTGGAGCAGTTTTACCTTAATTAATGACCAGACTTTACACAAGGAAGGTAGTAAGGAGGTATGTGGGAGCTACCAACCCGTCAGCCTCATGTCAGAGGTGGGGAAGGTAACGGAGGCAGTAATCAAGGCAAGGATGGTGGATTCCCTGGGGGAGAGTGGCTTGCAGGACAGCAGACAGCATGGTTTCACAAAGGGGAAGTCTTGCCAAACAAACCTAATTCAGTTCTTCGATTGGGTGGCTCAGGTTGTTGACTGGGGGGGGGCAGTGGACATGGCCTATTGGGACTTCAGCAAGGCCTTCAACACCATCCCCATAGAAGACTGGTGAGTAAGATGGAAAGCCTGGGGTTGGGTGGGAAAATAACAAGCTGGGTGGAGGCCTGGCTGGCAGGAAGAACTCAGAGAGTGGTGCTAAATGGGGTGCACTCCAGTATGACGAGAGTGAAGAGTGGCGTGTCACAGGAGTCAGTTTTGGGTCTGCTTCACTTCAACATCTACATCAGTGATATTGTGGAAGGTTTGAGGGGGAGGGTGTGCCTATTTTCTAATGATACGAAAATATGCACTAGGGTGGACACCCTGGAGGGGAAGTGGAGGACATGAGGGAGGATTAAAGATGCTTGAAAAATGGTCTGGGACATGGCAGCTGAAATTTAATGCCAAGAAGTGCGCTGCGATGCACTGCACTTGGGAAGTAGGAACAAAAAAGCAGGGTACACCCTAGGTGGGGAGGAAATCAAAGTAACAGAACAGGAGAGGGATCTGAGGATCATAGTCTCCTCAAACCTTAAGGTAGGAATCCAATGTAGTAGGGCAGTGGGAAAGGCCAATGGAATGTTGGCATGCATAGGCAGGGGCATTACTAGCAGAAGGAGAAAGATAATAATGCCCCTTTACAAAGCCATAGTGAAGCCGCACCTGGAGTATGGAGTTCAGTTCTTGAGACCACATCTCAGCAAGAATATAGGTGCATTGGAGAAGGTTCAGAAAAGGCAATCAAGATGGTGCAGGGTATGCAGGGAAAGCCCTACGAGCAGAGGTGTAAGGAGCTGGTTCTGTACACACTGGAGACAAGGATGGAAAGGGGAGACATAAATTGAAACATTTAAATATGTAAAGGGACTTAATAAAGTGGGAGAAGAGGGTTTACTTAAGAGGAAGGAGGAGGGGCAGAACAAGAGGGCACAGCCTCAGACTGCAAGGAAAAAGATACATGGGTAATGTGAGATGGTGTTTCTTCACAGAGAGGGTGGTGGAGCCCTGGAACAGACTACCAGATGGAGTGGTGGAGGCTAAATTGGTGGAAGAATTCAAGACGGCATGGGACAAGCACATGGGACTGAGTATCAGTGGGGGTTGGGGCTGGCAGGGAGGGAGGAAGGGGGAAGTGTAAGGGGGGAAAAAAGGGGCAGACTAGATGGGCCAGTATAGTCCTTTTCTGCCATCAAGCTTCTATGATTCTATGAATCCCAGTTACCCAGCTCTTTTCTTATTTTGAAAAATGTTGCTTTTTTGTAAATTTTAGCTACCATAGTTCTATTATTTCTTGTAGTTTGTTTCTCTATAATAGACTGAGCCATACTGTGGTAACTGTTATCCAGGATTTCTCTGGATTTTAGAGTTTTTTATAATTTCTTCAGGGTGATTTGTAATACCTAGGTTCAAGGTATTATTGATTCTAGTTGGGCAGTTGACTAGTTGGCTTATCCTTGTTATACTATTTCATTTAGGAATTGCTGTTCCTGTGCATTACTAGATGACATGTCTTGCAAATCTGTACCTGGCATGTTAAAAGTCCACTATAACAGTCAGGTCTCCCATGACATTTGCCTTTTCTGTTTAATTGTAGGAGAGTTTGATGGCTATTGTCAATCCTATTGGGGATGCGAGACATATTCCCAGTACTGATTTGCTCCTCCTATTTGGATTCAGTTGGATCCAGGGTATTTCTGTGAGTTTATTCAAGAACTAATGTTATCAATGTGATGGCTAAGTTTTCAGTGATGTACATAGCTATACCACCACCTTTACGTTCAATTCTTTCCTTACTGTTTAACTTATATCCCTTAATTTCTTCCCCAGTTGGTTTTCCTCACTCCACCATGTTTCAGTTATGTCTGCAATGTTCATGTCATCTTTATTTATGATTAACTTGAGTTATGTTCATTTTTACTCCTAACATTTATAAGAATTGCGTTTAGTACCCATTTCATTTTTGTTTGCTTTGTGTCTCCCTTCTTTTACACATTTGCTGCCCTGAGCTCCCTTATTCACCAGTTTAAAGTCAAATTTTTGGCTTTCTTAATTTTGTAGCCCAGGATTCAGCTGCCTTTCTTACCTTAGTGTAGTTCATCCCTACTATAAAGATTATATTTTTCATTAAATGACTCTTCATATGTAATGCACTTATATCCCTTCTTGTGTCCATTTTCTTAACCAGTTTTTTTTTTTTATCACCATATTTCTTTTTCTTTTTTCCTGCCTTGAGAACAAGAAGTATTTCTGAGAATATCAAATTACAACCTGTATTTTTAATGTATTTCTCCATGTTGGCAAAACGTTTAATTATTTCTTAATTTGTTTGTTTTCTTATAGTGTTTGTGCTTGCATGAATCAGAGGCCCATTTTCTGCCCCCTTAGTATTTCTGGTTGCATTGTCTCAAATTCTTCAAATTTTACTCCTGAGAAACAACTGGTTGATCTATTTTAGAGGTGGGTGAAATTAGCAAATTCCAAATTCGCTGAATTTTCATGAAATTCCATTAATTTTCATGAAGTTTTACAACATTTTTCAGAATTTTCCCAAATTCTTTCATTAGCCATAACTTGGTGCATGTTAAATCTAGGCATTTGACAAGCATATTATCTGGGACAGGCCTTAACAGCAGGCCAAGTTTCATGACATTTGGATGAAGGGTGGGGAAATTATAGGGGCTCAAAGTCTAGCAATTTTACATTCATGCGAAAATTTCTGAAAATATTTCTATGATTAGAACTTAGCCACCTTTGGAGCTAGATAATTGAAAATGTAGATACATACTTTCTTGGAAGATTCATAGAAACTGCAAAATAGAGATTATAAGATTTAGCTTTCACCTGCTTCCTGACATGACTTCCAGGGGCTCGCTTCTGAACCTGGGTGTCAGCATGGCAGCATCATGTTCTGATGATGGACCATGGTGGTTACCTTAAAGCCCAGTATTTATGGTCAATGAACTTAACAACATTGGTGATATTCTGCTGTTTAGCTTTAAACGTATAGGGGCTTAAAATTCAGCAGTTTATGCAACTGCAAAATGTAATTTAAAAATTTCTGAAATTTTGGAGTTTTATACCTCAGTCACCTTTAAAGCTAGAGATCCAAAACCTGGTACACAGATGTATGGGCATGGATAATGTCACCATACTAAATGTGGTACAATGTGCACAAACACTTTTAGTTTATGTAGTTGTCAACTGTAATTTCAAAGTTTCGGAAAGTGTGGAGGCTTATAACTCAGTCATGGTTAAAGATAAAGACCTAAAACTCGGTAAACATCTGCATGGGCAATGGGACAGCCCATGTTCCAAATGTGATGCAATTTGGATCAATATTTTTTACATGAGATGCAAAAAAAAAACTACAATTTTGGCAAAATTTCATGAAATTTCAGGAAGCAAAATTAGCATTTCACCACAATTTTACTGGCAGAAGAAAACATTTGCCTATCTTTAATCTATTTATTTTACTCTCCTTACATATGTATCTGTCCGTATACTTAAGTACTGAATCCAGTAAGATGAAAGTTTCCCTCTTTGGGTGGGATGGCGGGGTGAGTTTTTGTTTTCTTCTGTGGTTTAAGTTTGTTAGGCGCATGTCCCTTATTGTTTTTATTTATTTCTGTGTTTAGTAGTGGTGGAAATCTATGTTTTCTAGAAATATCACAGTCCACTGCCCTTCTCCCATTCTTAATTTTTTGAGACCACATACCAGTCTTTTGTCATCTTTATTTGTCTTTTCTTGTCTCTATTGTGCTCATTTTTGGCTTCAAGTGCTTTGCTATTTTTTGTAGTTTCATTTTTTTTCCTCCACCATATGGAGTCCCATGATTTTAACCTTTAATTCCTTAATTTCATGGCATTTCCTGCATGTAAATGCTGAGAAGTCCATTCTGATTCCATACTGAATTTGTTACACAATATGTACTTGGCCCCAGTTTCCCCATTAGGAAGTGTAATTAAGCCTATGTCCATTTTTACTTTTAGACAGAGAAAAAAACAAATATGTTTCTTTTACCTTGTTCCTATAATGGTTCACACTGGCAGAATCTCTCTGGCAAACTGGCATACACTGGCTCACACTGGCAGACACTGCCTCTGCCAGAGACACTTTCACCTAGTGCTTGCTGATGCTTGCACAGGCAAGGCAGCTTATAGGTGCCAGACAAGAAGTGCCAATGATGTCACTTTCAGGTTTTTGCTACCACCACAAAAACATCATATCTCTTCTTTAAGTAAAAGACAAGGGGTATGATTCTAGTACTCCCCTACGCATGTCACAAGTTGTGACATCATGGGTGCAGTTGCTCCAGGTACCCTGCACCGGATTCTCCAATGAGCAGAGTCCCTGCAGCTAAGTCCTGTGGCTTATGCCAACAGGAGACTTACACCAAATGGAAGACACAACAGCAGACATTGCTGCAACCTTATGGCATTGCCCTGTAAAAGGGCAAAGGCACCCTCAGCCCCGATCCCCCATAAACTGCCCCTCTAGCCATGATTCCCCCCACAAGAGCCATATAAAATCCCACCTCAGCTCCGATTCCCCTATAATATCCAGTCATAAACCCCCTCAGCCTGATTCACCATCATATTAATGCAAACCCCCCTCGCAGCCCCGAGCCCCGATCCTGATCCATGCACCTCAAAACCCAAGTACTATAACACCCATAAATATATAACATGAAATAAGACACATATCCAGTCACCCAGCATCCCTGGTAGTCTAGTGGCCCCCCACCCAGCAGTGCCAGACCACCCTGCTCCCTCTGACCCATACCCAGCCAGTGACTGGCACAGCCCACCTCTCATCATTGTGGCCAGCTGCCAACTGAGCTCTGTTTGAGTGTGTACTACTGTAAATAGTACTCACTCAATGAATGACCGCTCATTCATTGAGTGCGTACTATTTACAGTAGTACATGCCCAAATGGAGCTCAGTTAGTGGCTTACTGCGGTGGTGAGAGCTGGGCTGTGTCAGTCGCTGAGTAGAGTGGTCTGCCACTACCAGGTGGGGGCGCCACTAGACTACCAGGGATGAGGGTCAATTGGATATGTGTCTTATTTCATGTTATGTATTTATGAGTGCCATACTACTTGGTTTGCGGGGTGCGTGGATCAGGATTGGGGCTCGGGGCTGGGAGAAGGGTTTGCATTAATATGATGGGGGATCGGGCTGAGGGGGATTATGATTGGATATTATGGGAGAATCGGAACTGAGAGGGAATTTTATATGACTCTTGTGGGGGGAATCATGGCCAGATGGGAAGTTTATGGGACTCAGGGCATGAAGGACTACATAGCCCTCTGGGGTATTTGTAATGAATGTTGGGGGATCAGGGCATGAGAGATTACATAGCCCTGTGGGGCATTTGTAATGAATGTTGGGGGGGTTGGGGCATGGGGTACTACATGGCCCTGTGGGGTTTATTAATGTATTTTGGGGATCAGGGCATGGATGGGAGGCTACATGTACTGGGGGCTGGGGAGGCAGGTATGGTTCCATGCTATAATTGTGACTTTAAAATCACAACCTGCATTATAGCACTGTTATTTTAGCAAGAGGATTAATAGTGGCTACAGATTTCAGTGACTAACAATTATGCCGCCACATAATGATAGTGATCTGTGGTGTGGATAACGTTTTAGTCACCCTTCTCTCTCTGCACTACCACCATCATGCTCCATTATTTACTTCCATGTTCCTTGATCCCACAATGCAGCAGAGGCCTGAACATGTATAAAAAATAAAATGGGGCTCTCCAATTGTTGAGTAGCATGTTGCAGCCTATTAAATTAAACAATTGGCACAGTCTGTTTAAATGGAGCACCTGTTGATGTGCTCTCCCAGTCATAATCCTCTTTCTCCTACTGCCAGCATGGAGGTTGAGCTTATCAGTAGCCAAAAAGGTAGGCCACTTGCTGTTTTTGTGGGGTATACAGTATCTACAGGAAAGTTAAACAGAAAGGCAAAAAGGTATACTGGCGATGTGCTGACACCCATAAGTATAGTTGCCTTGCCAGACTCCATACTGTTGGCAACACAGTGGCAGCTCAGTTAAAGGAACATACACATGTTCCAGATGCTGGGGAATTGGGGGTGTGTAAGATAATGGCTGATGTGTGAGACAAGGCAAGAACAAGCATAGAGACAACTACACAAGTGGTTGTTCATTGCACCACAGCAGTCCCAGATGCTTTGGCAGGCCATTTGCTAGGGTATCCCTGATTAAAAGAACAGTTCAAAGCATTAGGCAGGTTGAATGAGGTTGCCCAGCCACCCTCTCCTCAGTAGAGGATCTTGACATTTCTTCTGATTTTACTGTAACAACAGCTGGTGTGCCTTTCCTGTTACATGGCAATGGTAAAGAAAAAGAACAATTCTTAATGTTTGCCACCAACTCTACTCTTAAAATGCTACAAGAATGAGAAGATTGGATACTGGATGATACATTTAGGTCCTGCCCTTCAGTGTTTGATCAGCTGTACACTGTCAACTGCATTAAGTCTGGACAGGTAGTAACAGCACTTTATGTGCTTGTGCTCTCAAAAAGCCATTGCTTATTGAAAAGTGTTGTCAAAGCTACAGGAATTGGGCACTACATTGAATCCTCAGTCAGCTGTTACGGACTTTGAGAAGTCTGCATGGCAAGCATTTAGTGCATCTTTCCCTAACACTGAGATCAGGGGATGTTTTTTTTTTTATTTTGCTCAGGCTGTTTGGAGAAAGATACAGAAGTACCCAGTGGTGCAGAAAAAGTACTGCTCAGATCCAGATTTTGCTCTTCACATGCACATGCTGTTGTCATTGGGTTTTGTCCCCATAAGTGATGTCATCAGTACCTTTGAGAACATGCGTGAGTTGGACTTTTTTACCACTCATGAAGAAATCCTACAACTGCTGCTAGATTACTTCGAGTCAACATGGATTGAGAAATCCAGGGGATGCTCAGGTAGAAGAAGGGCAGCATTTCCATCTGAGCAGTGGAACTGCCACGATGCCACCTCAAGGGGACTAGCTTGCACAAATAATGCTATTGAAGGTTAGCATTGTGGCTTCAACAGCCATCTTGGAGCTTGTCACCCCAACATGTAGAAATGAATCCAGTACTTGCAAGAGGAGCAGCACATGACAGAGCTGAAGATGGAACAGATGGTGCCTGGGGCTGGTGCTACTGGGTGAAAAAGAAAATACAAGGACATGAATGAAAGAATTGTCTCCATTGTTGGTGAATATGAACAAAGAAGCAGATATGATCATCTTTGTGTCCTAGTGTACAATTTTCTGTTTCAGGTTTGAAACTAGCTACAGAATACCTGATTCCCTTTATTTTTATTGATGTTCGATGTTCATTTTTGTTTACTAAATAAAGAAGTTCTTAGTTCTAGTGGTGCACTTGCGGAAGCGGAAGTAAATAGCTTGATTCAATCACTGCTTGGTGATTGTTTTTTTTTAGTACAATAGTCACTATTTTGACATCAGCTCATCAGCACCAATGTGTATGCTAGACATAATCAGGTGGGATGTGATGTAGTGACTGAAAGAACACCAGTACAGCTGCCGCAATGTAGAGCTGCCAGGTAGGAGTACGACCCACAATAACATCAGTGAAGCAATGTAAAATATGCACTTGTAGGCACCATTTTATTCCACTTGCTATTTTGTGCATCCATATGGCAAGTTGTGGCGCTATTTGAGGGGCAGTGCTATTTTCTGTATGTTGCGGTTTAAAGTGTTCCTTTTATGTAATCACAATTTTGCATTCACTATAATGCAGTCACCATTATCATGAGCTACTGGCGGGTACATTGGCGCAACCCTGGAGGGTGTAAGTAAACTTACTCCAGCTACAAGCTGGTGTAACTGTACATTGGTGGATGTCCTCCAGGGGTTGTTTGAGAATAGCGCCCTGGAGGACTTGGTTGCTGCCCTTCCAGAATAGGGTGCAACTGCTGCTGTAAACCCCCTAGCACCATGTAGCAGGGGATTTAGGGCATAACTGGTGGTATATGTCCACTTTGGTGCAAGAAGCCTGCAGCATGTTGCAGGCTGCTTTGCAGAATATCGTATGTCGCAACTGTTGGTGTAACTTGCTACTTGCACCATTTTTTTGCCACAAGTCAAGTTACTCCAGATGTAACCTTTTGAGAATCAGGTCCCAGGTCTATAAGAGATCCCAGTGTCACCAGCTCTAAACACCAGCAGTCCCCCCAGGACATTTGTTGCTCTTTCAGTGCTTCTGGTCACTAGAGCTCCCTCAGTTTTTCAAGCTCCAAACAACCCTACTAGCTATAAAACAATGATACAAGAAAGAGTTCACACACCACATTGTGACAGGAATAAGGATGGCCACAATTAGAGTGCCAGAAAAACATAGACAGTGAAGGGAGTGCTCCAGCAATAAACCGAAAGCAAGGTCAGCGAAACACCACATTATAACACCCATGCAAAAACACACCCACACACCAAACTGGACACATTAGCTGGAAAATAAACAAAAAACATATACATGTGTAGTAAAAAAATGAATTGAGAAGGCTCAGCCCCCTGCATCCCCCAATCAGGGGGACTCCACCTCCACACTGTCTGGCAAGTAATATAACATGATCCAAGTCACACATGAATTGGGAAGCAGTGAATACATTTTCTCCCCTCAACAATGCTCCTTGGGACAACAAAGCCCTGAAATACCAGCAGCAAGTTCCCTCTGGCACTCTCTATGAACTCCACGGACATCCTGGAACGCAGACTTCCATCACAGTACAATCCACGACGCACATAAAATCCCACTACAAAACCAAACCCTTCCAAAGCAAGCATCCTGGGTGACAATTAACACCACTGGCCCACCCTGCAGAAACCCTGCAAATACCTGAGTACACACAACAGCCTGCAACTATGGAACAAGTGCTCCAGCAGACTTATCTGTACAGACTCAGTCATACATTATGACCACCAAACACAGTGCTCTAGCTTCAAAGTCAGCAAGATCACAGGTGCTCTAATGCCAGTGCTCATATGCTGGCAACATAAATGCATTGACCCTCTAATGATGTACTCAAGATAGTACCCCCAAATGTTTTTTTTAAGACAGAGACAAATAAGAAGGCTTCAACAGTAGTGTTTTGCAGTATAAACAATATACTATTCTATCCCTGCAAATGCCAATAGTCTTATCACAGGCCCTGTGATGCTGGCACAGGCAAAGAGAGCTTATAAGTGCTGGCCAGGAAGTGCTAATGACTCTACTTCCATTTTCTTGCTACCTAGTGGCTATATTGGAAATGTTTAGGTGGGGGAACTATTATATCTAGATTTCTAAGTGGTGGAACAGTCCTCTAGTAGTCAATAGATAAAGATGATGGAGGTGGTAGCGTGTCATACAGTTTTTAAGAGGTGGTGGAATAGAATTTATGAAGGCTCCTGCCCAATTACCCCCAGTTGCATAAAAGTGTTAAAACATTTATGTAAAAATCTAGGGTCTACAAAACATTTTAGTGTCATGAGATTTAAAACCCAGCAGTCCCCATAAGACTATTCTTGCTCTTTTAGTGCTTCTGGTCTCTAGAACTCCCTCAGTCTTCCAAGCTCCCAGCAACCCTCCTGAATATATCAAGGACACAAAGTGGGAATATTGCACCTAGGCTTTTTTACTTATTCCAAAACTGACCGATTCTGGTGGGACGTAAGATGCATAAAAAATTGACTGCATAATAAGAAACTTTTTATGGTAAGGGAAATTGCCAAGGCTTGTGATCTCAAAATTACGAATGCCATATGTTATGGGAGGTTTTGCTTTACCATGGTGGGAACTACATCAGTTGGCTTTCATATTCAAGTATGTGCTGAAATACCTAGAAAATTCTCATGTGGGTCAAGATGGGGAATTTTGGCCTCTATGGCTATCTATGGAAAAACATATTCTTACTCCCAGTTCACTTTTTGATTACTTATACATCGTGCAGCAGGCTTATCTAACTAGCAATCCTTGTATACAAGGTTCCGTACTGGTGTCGAAAAAAATTAATGGCATTATTAACCTCAAGGGGATCCCTTTAGACTTAATGCCAATTTGGAGCAACCCTCAACTAACAGAGGACAAACAAGGTTTTTCAAATATAGAGTGGAGAGAGTGAGGCATCACCAGATTAACTCACTTAATAGATGTAAAAAGCAGAGTTTTGTTTTCCTTTCAGGATCTTAGGAAAAAGTATGTTATTCAGGGATATCAGTTTCATTATCATTTACAGATAAGGGAGCAACTTAGGAAATCTGGAATCTTAAAAATGACTTTACTCTGCCGATTTTTGAAGAATGGGATCAACAGACACGTATATCAGTACTTAAGAAAGGGGCAGGGATTATATACAAGATATTGATTAGTAGTCTAACATCTACCTGTCTAAATAACTATTAAGGCCAAAAGGAATTGGGAAGAGGACCTGACAGTTAACATATCTGATGAGGAATGGGATTTGGCATGAGAATTAGCCAACAAATCCTACAAGGAAATACAAGGTAGGTTAATTCAATTCAGAATCTTGCGTGGATACTACTACAGCCCAGATAAACTGCATGCAATGGGCTATTCAATGAATACTAACTGTTGGAGGTGTAATCAACCTAAGGCTGGACTTGCACATATGCTATGGGACTGTCCTACTTTAGGTAGAGTGTGGAAAGACATTTTAGCTATTTGTCATTAAGTAACAGGACATAACATTCCATCATCCCTGCAAATGATTATCCTAGGGATATTCCCAGATTCCTTAAATTTGCATAGGTACCAGAAAATCTAGGTCTCATATGCATCTCTTAGCATTAAGAGACTTATTCTGCAAAATTGGAAAACTGCTTTGTCACTCTCAAGTTACTGAATGGTATAACCAGATGGTCTTCCTGCACAACAATGAAATAATATGTTACTCTTTAACTGATAAGTTAGAAATCTTCTATAAAATCTGGTCCCCCTTCTGGGACGTGAAACAAGCAGTATATAGTATATGTTAGCATTGGTTTCTGTAAATTTTAAATTGTCTTTTTTAAGGGGGTTTAGGAAGCATGAGTGGGAAAGAGTTCTTTTTTTTCTCTGAGTAGTATGGTTTCTGTTGATCCTCAAATTTTAGCTAGAATATTAGTAAATAATGTTATTTATTTCTACTTTTGGATATTAGTTTGATATATGTATAGTTTATCTTAACATATGTTACTGTTTTTATATGCATATGTAACTTCTGTATGCAAAATGTATAATAACAAAACTTAATGAAAACTATTATGGAAAAAAAAAGGACACAAAGTGGTACAATAGAGTACCCCACATTGCATTCTTTTCTTTCTTGTTTGTTTTGCACAGGACAGAGGCATACACAAATAAATTAATTCAACAGCAGTGTTTTGCGGAGATAGACCATACACTATTCTATCCCTGCAAATGGTGGCAGTTTTCTCACAGCCACTGTAATGCTTGCCGAGGCCAATGAGCTTATAGGCACTGGACAGGAACTGCTGATGATGCTAGGTCTGATTTCTTTCTACCACCACAAAGGCCTTAAAACAATTATTTAAGTAAAAGACTAGGGTCTAATTGAGATCCCGGTGTCACCAGATAAAGAAAACAGCTGTCCCCTGTAAGTGTTTCTGGTCACTAGAGCCCTCTTAGTCCTTCAAGATCCCAGCAACCCTCCTGAATATATTAGGGACACACAGTAGTACAAGGGAGTACCCCAAAATGTTTTTTTTATCTTTTTTTTTGCTGTTTTGTTTTGCATGGGACAGAGACACACACAAATAAAATGCATCAACAGCAGTGTTTTACAGGACTAGACCATACCATTCCTTCTAACCTTAATTTATTATATTACTATGTTATCCCATTGTTAACCAGAGATATAAGAATGGAATCAGCCAAAGGAGAGTCATACACAACTGACCCCTGCCACTTGTCCCAAATAGCCCCATCCAACTCGGTACAAAACCAGTCAAATCAGAATTAGCAAAAGGAGATTTATATTCACCTGATTGCCCATCTCCCTACCTTAGCCAAGTAGAAAACTGGGGGTGTAAGCCAGCACAGGTTTATATACAGCTGTAAGAGAGTTTACAGAAACATTTTTAAAAGCTACAAAAATGCATGATGTTGTATAGCACCACATGTACTAAAGATCAGATCCAGACCCTGAGTGAACAACTCATCTCTACAGAGTGTTTCCTATAATTTATTAATGGGCCACTTCAGCGGTATTCTGAGCTTTTACTTTCTACACTCTAAAATAGCTTGTCAAACAAGACCTGGTTCCTACTCATTCCACTTGACTTGTACTGGTCATTCCAAGTCAATTCCCTGATGCAGTCAGAGAAAAACCTTGAAATTAGCAATGCAGTGAAGGAGAATGCCAGAAGTCATCTCTGTCTTTCTGATCTTTCTTCCAATGAGCAGGCATGAGACTGCTGTGTTGTGACAGAGTCTTGTGACTGTCTTATTTTTCCTAGTGCCTAAATTCACATGAAAATCACCCCAGGGGACAAATAAGTGTGCTCACCTACTCCAGATGATGGCTATGACTTGGAGTCTCAATTGTGCCAGCTAGAAATGCATTCAAGGGAATGACAGTGCAGTAATAGCTAAAGCCCTGTTATGTCAATGTTGCTGGTGGTTAGGTTTCTAGGGAATACTGAGAGAAAATCTACATCAGCAGCTTTGGTATGCACAGATGCTATCAAAAAAATTGTGGAAGGGATATAAGTGAATAAAATGAGGGATGTGGTATTGCTGTTTTCCTCACTTTAAAGAATGTATCCTTCTGGGTTAAACATGACTGAACATGTTTGTCACCACTTACCTCACTTGCTTGGCAGAGACAACATTTGCACTGCACTATGGAATCTCAACTTTTTATTTTTAAGTTTTGATCAGGAAATGCACACTGAACTGTGGCACTGCTGTTTTCCTCACTTAGAAGAATGTATCCTTCTGGGTTTAACATGACTGAACATGTTTGTCACCACTAGTGACTTCATTTGCTGGGCAGAGAATGCACTTGCACTGCACTATGAAATCCCACATTTTTATTTTTAAGTTTTGACAAGGAAACACACACTGTGCTGTGGCAGATCATTTTCCATTTGCCCTAGAGGTGAGATTACACTGACCGGTTTCATTAATGAGCATCAATGTTCTGGGCACAAGGGAAACCCCCCAACTCTTTGTGAGGTGGGGCACTGTCTCTACCTGCTACGAATGGTGGACCCCAGAGAACACAGAAATGGAGATGTTTTCCAAGCTGAGGAGAGGACCTTCTTCCTTGCCTGTAGTAATAAGCAGATCACTTCAATGGCTGTGGACTAATAGAAACAAACAACAGCAGAAAATGGTTTACCTAAGGTAGAAGATATGGAGGTTGATGGTGATAGAATGGTTCACCAAGAGGAAGAAAAATTGGCAGCTGCTCTTCAAGAGAAGAAATCTAAGCTTTTGGAGATGGTGGCTGAGGAAGAAACCCAATAGGAGCATGAAGCAACTGCCTAAGAGTTGCAAAGCACCAGAAACTGAACAATGTCAAACCTCCAGCTGAGCTGTCACCAGGTGCACTGACAGCAACTCTAATGCTGGCTTAAAGTGTGTCATTTGCTGGACAGGATGAAGCTGGTCATCATTTAGGTCACTGATGAGGCCATACTTTGTCTGACTCAGATCAAACCTTGACACCAAGTGGTTACCTGAAAAGCTGCTGTTCAGGGGCTGCTGGGTGAAATCACCCAACAGAGCAGAATGGCATCTGGGTCCTGAGTAAGCAATAAGACATGATGTGATGTACATTAGACAGTTCTAACACATGGTTAGGGGTGTAGTAAAGTAGAGGCCATAGGCTGAGTGCCATCAGCCCCGGCCATGTATTAGAACTGCCTAATGCACACCTACAGTGTGTCTTACTGGGCTTATAAATGGGACTCTGTATTTTATTTGTATCTAAAATTTAAATTTGTAGGTTTAAATCATAGAACAGTTATTGGTTTTACTTTTAAATAAAATAGTCTCTCCACCAGCATGAGCGTGATTCATTTTTTTTTACTTTAGAATCTTTTAACCTACTGTGGTTTCCATGGTTGTAGCTTTTTTTTTACTAGTAATTGCACAGTAGTTCTCCCCCCTCCCGCCTTCAAATACAGTATGGAGATACAGACTACGGTTATTTGAATACGTATTAGTTTACTTTTTTTTTACTTTTTTGTTCATCTTTACTGCTGCCTCTTACTTTCCAGTAAGGTCAGGGAGCACAGTAGAGTGATACAGGGTGTGGAGATGGAATAATGTGCAGCTATTGTAAAGCTGACACCAGGGAGGCTTAAGTTGGGACGATTATAGATAAGTGGGAAGGGAATCAATTGATGCATTTGCTTTGTGCCTGATACTTGGGAGCAGAGGTGGGGGCAGATTAGCGAGGTGTGGTTAATAACACTGTTGAGGATGTTGGGTAAACATTGGTAGTAGAAGCAGGTTGGGTGTGGGCAACATAGACAGCAACTGGAGCCTCAAAGTAGTGAGCTGCTCTCCTGGCTCTTAACTCCTAGGATGGAGGGGAAAGCTTATTGGAGGGCTGAAGTTAGTGATACATGGGTCTGGACCGCTATTTCAAAAGCATTTGCTTAGCGTTTTTTTTCCCCACTAATTTTGGCAAAGTATGTTGGGGTTTGAGCCATAAATTGAACGTGCAAGAGCATTACAGGAAACAATCTCACTGATTGAGGGTAAGTGGATATTTTTTTAAAGAAAAGTGCTTTTGTTGCCTGATTATCACTCTCAGCAAGTATAGGAAGAACTCTAAAAATGAGCTAGCGGGTGCTCTGTCAGTGTGCATCAGTGGGTGAGAGGGAAGGAGTGCAGTTCGGTGTTCATGGGGAGTGAATCCTAAATCTGTTTGGAAAAAAAAAACAGTACAGACAGTAGGACGAATTCTGGCTCCTTTATGCTATAACTGTTCAGTTTGCTGTTTGCTGCTGTGTGTTGGGACCTAAGGGGTTGGAAAATCTTGGTGAACTGAAAACAAATGGTGGCTATTGTGTTTTCTTTTTTAATTCTGTACAGGAGGGGGCTGAAGGATTTATTTAAGGTACTGCATCCTGGTCAGATAACTTGTTTTCAGTCGTGCATTAAACACTTCTAATGCACGGCTAATGACTAATCAGGATGTAGGATTTTCTCTCCCCATTTTATAATTCCCCTTGCAAGGATGCATTGTGGCCAACCTTCCCTCCAGTAAAAAATCCTATACCCTCTGCAAGCACTACTACATGTTATACTAGTAAGGTATCCACGCCTGTGCTCTTTAAAGCACCATAAATATTTCAATTCCCCATTCTTTCCACAATGAGTGAGACCACAAGTACTGTACAGCCTGAAATTAACACAACTGCAAATGCTCCTCTGGTTATTAATAACTTGGGCTGATAGTACAGCCTAGAGTTTAGAGTAACAAGCTATAAATGAACTTGGTACATTCAGCAGACTTGGGTTTGATTCCCACAGCCTTGATTTGCATACTCTGTGACCTTGAACAAGTCACTTATCCTCTCCAGTGCTCCTAGGTCAGGCCTGAAAACAGTCATTGTGTCTAGTGGGCCTTACCTGGTTACCAAAAAAAAAAAATCTTCCACATGATAAACAAAAGGGATGTTTCTCAACCCAATCAGCTTGAACAAATGCTTGCCACTTACTCCAATATACACAGAAGGAGCATGTACAGGATAGGGGGATGCCTGCCTCAAACCTAGCAGAGAAGATGGTACAGAAAAGCACTACAGTTCCAACAGTAGCTGTTACAGGTGCGACACAGACCATGCAGGATACAGTGGTTCAGACTACAGTACAAAATGAGGCTGCAGAACAGAATGGGACTAGCACAACTATACCCAAGGACCCCTGTTTTTTGCATGTCTCTGGCAAGTGGTGATTGCTGCAGATTTCAAGGCTAGCCACAGAAGTTTGGTATGGCTGCAGAAATTACTCAGAAACTGTCCCAGTAAATTTGACAGAGACTGCCCCACTCCTTTCTGCCCACTACTCTGCCTGTGTGCAGCTTTATAAGAACTAAAATTCACCCCAACAACCTCAGCCACTCAAACTCTGCCCAGCTAGCTCCGACTGCCTCCTTGAGTCACCCTACTTTTTATAATGGTACCCTTTTCTGGTCAAAAGAGGCTTATTGCTCCATTGCCTTTTCCTATCACAGCTAATGGGCCAGAATACATGTTCCTCATCCCAGTAGTATTTTCTGGGGCTCACAAAAAGCCGTACTGGAGCATGAATCCAGGATCTGCGTCCAGCAGCAAAAGAAAGCAGTAGAGGATCATCCCAAAGTGTTGAACCAAAAAAGTGTGCCAATAAGAGAAACAGAGTGACTCAGTGAGGCACTGGGTGATGTGAGTTTTGTGGCTAAAATATACAGGGTAGACTTTTCTTGTTTGATGAGGGGGCAGAGTAATGTGTAAGAGAAGACCTTATGATACTTTTGACAGACAAAGGGGCACATGATCATTGTACAGTGTTGGACTGGATATGGATAATGACAAATTTAAAACTACAAAGTCACTCAATGGCACTCTCAAGGCTATTTAGGAATGTGGTGGGGCTGAGGTGGGCGGGGATTGGTTTTGTCTGTTTTAAAACCATGCCAGGGAAAATGCTTGCTGGGGCAGAGGTACCATGTGATATAAGTGAAAGCAAAATCGTGACTATAACATTGGCGAGTGCACAACGCCAAATGAAACAATGACAATGCACACTATAGCAGAACCAAAAAGAGTGAGATTTCTCAACATTCTCTCTGGGGGCGAGCTTTACAAATATTTTTATGCATGGGGGCTATGCCCCTCTACACACCCATTATTTTTACAATCAACTCACTGGTGGTGCTTGACACTGGGGTAAAGGGGGAAATTTGGGAGGGGGCTATTCAGGGGGGACAAGTTATCAGTAAGGGGAACCACATTCAGTAGGGCAGGGGATCCTAGGGAACACATATCGGGTGGGGAACATGAAAACCAAAAAAAAAACACAATTACCAACCCCCCAAAAAACACAATTATTTCCACCCACCTAGCTTTGAACCCGGGTCACCCACACCAGATACATCAGTTATACCGCAACACCAAGTGGCCAGCTTGGAACTGCCTGGCCAAACATGCTCCTACATCCTTGCTCCCTATAGCTCCCTATATTGTTTTTTCTATTCTACCCATTGCTGTTTTCTGCCCTCACAGTCACTGTATCTGCTTCTCACTATCCTTTAATGATCACTGTAATTACAAGCAGTCAAACTGATTTGCTCAAGTTGACTCACCCATATCATGGGTCACCTGAGGAAGAGGCCAATTTGCAATCCATATGGGGTTAAGCACAAGAGGTAGCTGTGGATGGGGCTGGGAGGTTGCCAGCCTGATGAATCAGCTTTCGTGCCTGGGGTAGAAATGTGAATTATAGAAAAATAAAGGAAAGGGACAGCTAAATAAATAAAATGGTTGGGGCAGGAAAAGAATGAGAGAATACTGAATAGACTGAAGAAATTAAAAAGAATCAGCCAAAGTAAGAAAGGAGAAAAGCCAAAGCTAAAGATTATCTATGCAGAATGTGGAAACTGAATGAGAGACGAGAAAAACAAATACAGAAACAGAGAAAAAATTACAATGACGCTGTAGATGATACATCTTTAAATGTTTTAATGTTCATATGTTAATTTGGGATAACACCGTATTGGTAAAAAATGGAAGGGTGGATGAGGGATGCGTGGACGAGACAGGATTTAAGCTCACTGAATCTCAGCTAAAAATGTTGCTGAGGGAGAAGTCGATTTACCCAAAGTGCATCAATGCAGCTTCAAAGTTTTTTTTCCTTTTTATAAGGCATGCATAACTTGACTTTTCAATATAGTACTCGAAGTAAACAATAATTATCCACGGAGGGGAATTACTGTACTTAACTGACTGAATTAAATGTTGGCTATACGTAACTGATGGCACTATCTCTTACACTTCCCTAGTCTGATGGCTAGGCCCAGTACGTCATCATTCTGTGATGAAATTGTGAAGCATTGCAAATATCATCCCTTTCCTTCCAGGGGTGGGTGTGTGTGTGGGGCTATGATGGTGGGGAGGACTACACTGGATTTTAAAACCAGAATCAGGCATAGCTGTTAATGGGGGAGGGGGGGTCTGGATCACATAAGGGAGAGGTGAGAGAGAACATTGCTGCCCTTTGGTTCAGGGAGGTGAGGAGAAGAGAAAGAGGGAGAGAGAGACAGAGAGAGAGAGAGAGAGAGAGCATTACTACCATTAAGGGGAAGGGGGAGGAGTGAGGGAGCAGTGTTACCATTAGGTAGATGGGGATGGGAAGGAAAAAGGTTTTCTTTTACTAATTTGAAGGGTTGGGGGAGAAACCATCAGAAAGCATTGCAGCCTTTTGGTCTTGGGTAGATGAGACAGCTTTGCTGCCATTATTTCCTCTGGGTGGAAGGGGAGCTTTGCCTGACATAGAAACACAGACAATGAGACTACTGTACAGAGACAAAAGAAAAAAGTGGAGAAAAAAGCCAGCTGAGCCACCATGATAGGCCAGTGGTAGCGCATCAAGGTTCCATGAGGGCAAGCCATGTTCAGATATGATCTTGGGATCACCCAGCCTGTTTTAGGATAGCCCATGGTCAGGGGGTGCTGCCGATGGCAGGGCTTTTAGGCTAGGGCAGGGAAGTGCACATAAGAGAAGCTGAAGAAAATATGAAGCCAAGGTAAGAAAGATAACAACCAAGCTAAAGAGTTATTCAAAATGGGGATCTCTAAACTAGGAAAGAGTGAAACAGAAAAAATAGACATAATCATATTAACACTGCAGATGCTTAATGTTTTAAATTTTTAATGTATGGCAGTTTTTGGGTGTGGCAGTACAGGGAGTCTTTGTGTGCCCCAAAGTCTTCCACTCATAAATGTGACTGTCTATAGGGCCCCAGATAGGTGTTCTCAGAAGAAAGGAGTCCTGGGTTGTCCATGTCTAGGCTATTTCAGGCTCCCCTTTTGGGAACAACTGTTCAGCTCTATGTTTGCTGCCAACAGGTTGGGCGGGGGGCTGCCAGTAGGCATTAATGTTGCATACAGTGACTCGAAGCCCTAAATAGATTTACAGTAGATAAATACAGACAGACAGAACAACTACTATAAAGCATATAACTCAATGTTTAAGTGAAATTATGTAACTTATGTTTTCATGGTGTAAGTTAGGGGTCCTCCTCTTCACAGGCCATCCTCGATGGGTCCCCAAAACTGTAATTCTGACTCTCTATTTTTATTTATTAATGTACCACTAAACCGTAAACCTTGAAACTGAACTTGACCTAACTGTGCTGCAGATGTTCCCAGTCTCTGCCCCAGACGTTAGTCTAAAGTGTCGCAGAGAACGGAGGGCCTTACATATACCAATCACTTCAGGGGCATCTTCTGTTTCAGCACTAGCTGATCATGCCCTACTTGCTGACTGCTACTGGTTCTGCAAATACAAGAAGGGAAGGGAAGCCTCATCAGTTATGGGTTCAGAGATTCCTAGTCATGAAAGCACTGGATCAAATCAAGGGGGACCAGTTGTAAGATCACAGATCTGAATGTCTGATTTATTTCATAACAAATTGGAGCCAGCAGAAAGACTTAATACAGTGAGATTGCATTACAAAAGGAGGCTTGGACCCCTTGATCATGTATATGTAGTTAAAACTTTCCAAAAGGATTTGAGGTGGTTATATATGCATCAGACTTGTATGCCATGATACATATTTCTGGAGAAGCAAATTTTACATTAGCTTTAAAATGACTACATTCTTGGTTCATTTTTGGCACAAATACAATTCCTGTAAAGCCACCACCCCCTGGACCCCCTTCATGGCCATCCATTTATGAAACCTATCATTAAGATTGTTACTATCTTGTTCTGTAGTGAGAGGGTGAATGATTCAGATATGCTTTATTGCTTATGCCACCAATGTAAGATGATGAACAGACCTGGGCCGGTTATGGACTCAGGATTGGAAGTCAATGTAAAATTAATGCATGCTAACACTGGAATTTTACACATTTCATGTAGTTTTTTTCCTTGGTTGGGGGGAGGAGGGGGAATTATTTTTTAGTATGGGCAGCTGAAAACATGTCATAAATGCAGATCCCAAGCCCAACTTAGTAATGCCTGAGACAAGTTCAGATATGGACTATGCCTGGAATTTAGGCATTTCTGTATCCATTGTGTCAAAGTTTTTGAGCACAATTTATGCCCTAGGGCTTCTTATAACTGGGAGGATGGTACAGACCCAGAGATCTTGGTAACAGGCATAGCATCTATGCATACTGCAAGAAACTGCAGCATCAGCTCAGATTGCATTGGCAGTCATCATTGTCCAGTGACCAGTTCAGATGCAGGTCTTCCACCTGGCTCTGCAAAGTCACTGGCCCAGCTCTAGGCCCCCTCTGCCTATCACATGTACCACCCCTGACCGCTGCCTACCTAGGCCCTTCCTGTTCTAATCTTGCTCTCAATCGTGTACGCTACCTGCCTACCATGCTCTCCCTCCTCTCTACTACCACCGTCCTCCTCTCCCTCTCCGCCCTCCTCCCACTCCTCAGCCCTCCCAAAGCCTGTTTCCCTTCCACTCCACAAACCTTCCAACTGAGCTCTGCTTATCGCTACCTTGGCACCTCTCCAGGGATCTCAAACCCGGACCACAGGCAGCAGTCTCCTATAAAACAATTGCCACTTGCAGACTGGACGCCAACACTGGCATACCTTGCTACCTCCATGTTGAACTATCGCATCCACACCATGGCATGCCCCCAACACAAAAGAAAACATAAGCTCTCTCTTAGGGAACTACGTCTCTGCACCCTGAAGCTTCTGCTACTGCTCCTGCTGTTATCGGGAAATGTCCACCCGAACCCTGACCCATACACCAGCAAGGTCTCACCCAAACACAACTCGTCTGGCACTCTTTCAATCATGTGCCTAAATATCTGCAGCCTACTCCACAAAATCGATTCCTTGAAAGCCATTACTAGCCAACATAATCCTGACATCTTGGCAGTTGTTGAAACCTGGATCACCCCCCTGGTTCCCAACCAGGCAATTACCATCTCAAGATACAATGTCTTTAGGCTTGATCACAAATCAAAAAGAGGGGGAGGTTGTGCCATGTACCTGAAAGACACTATCCTGGGCCACCAAACTGAACCAGCCCTTGCGACCTGCCCTGCGCAGATTCTCCCTGTCAGGAACCTACTAGGCACCCATAACAAGGCACTCAGTCATTACGGTATATATTCCTCCAAAGGAGCAGGATTCAGGCCTAAACACCATCTTGGACCTTGTCAGATCACAACCACCTGACTCTGAAACCATCCTACTGGGAGACTTCAACATCAACTGGCTCTCAGCTGAGGCAGTTACATTCAAGGACTCTGTCCTATTGGCCAACCTAACACAGATGCTGGACTCCCCAACCAGAAAGAACTACAAAACAGGGACTAGCACCCTGGTCGACTGGATTCTGACTAGCCACCCCTCTAGGAACTCAAACTCTGCCGTCCTTCCTGATTCACTCAGTGATCAATCCCCCATCAGCTGTACCTGGTCTAACAAATTCCACCCCCCCAAAAATCATCTACAGCAGAGTCCTCCACCATGGCCAGTTAACTCACCTCAAAGCCCACCTCCTCCAACAAGACCGGACTCCTATCTTCCTGGCATCTGATACTAATCTGGCTCTGGACCACTTCATTCACATCTTTAATAAAGCCTGTAACCTATTTGCACCCCTAAAGAAGCACAAAGCTAAAACCCTCTGCAACCCTTGGCTAACTGGAGACCTCCTAAAAAAGCTAAAATCCAGGGACTACCTCTTGGAGCTGGCTAGATCCACTGGGAAACAAGGTGACATCCAAAATTATAAACGAGCACATAACGACTGCACAAAATCCATCCGGTCACAGAAATCTGACTACTACAAGAAAGTACTCACTGACTCCAGGAGTAATGGGAGAGACTTCTGGAACAATCTAAATTAAATCTCTAGGAAGAAATCTAAATCCATGCCAGCCATGCTAAAGGTAAATGGGAATACCACACTCGACCCAAAAACCATCGCCGATACTTTCAATACCGCTTTCACTGATCTTAGCTGTGTCCTTCTTCCTAACTTCTTTAATGATGATGACGCTCCCGAAACCTCCAACTCCTCAACTCTTGGCAATCACCCTGCCTTCTACTTTAAAGTAGTTGATAAGAATGTTGTTCATAAGTACATCACCAAAGCCATCAGCAAATCCAGATCTAGCAATGATACACTCGACCTCAAGCTCCTGGCCCTCACCCTAGAAGAGGTGCTGGGCCTCTTACCAAGATTTTTAACCTCTCCCTTACACTCAACCAATTCCCAGAAAAATTGAAGTCAGCCACTGTCACCCCAATCCACAATAGTGGTGACAAGACTGACCATGGGAATTACCTCCTGATCTCAATCCTGCCACCCCTCTCAAAAGCCCTGGAACGCATAGTATCAGACCAGCTTACCGAATACCTGGACAAGCACGACATCCTCTGCAGGCAACAACATGGTTTCCAGAAATGTAATTACACTGCTTCTGCATTACTTGAAGTCAATGGGGCAATCCACAGCTCCCTGGATAAAGGTCATCTCACTGGCACTGTCTTTATTGACCTAACTTAGGCTTTTGATACTGTCCACCACTGCTTTCTTCTTGCCCAGCTTCAAAAGGTTGGGCTCTCCCCTGATTCTATATCATTGTTCAAAAGCTACCTTGCAAATAGGACACAATGTGTAAAAATTGTGGATGTGCTCTCTGAAGCCAAACCTGTCTGCTCTGGTGTCCCTCAGGGATCCATCCTGGGACCACTCCTCTTCAGCCTGTTTCTAAATACACTGCCAGCCTCCTGCTCCCAACAAATCATACTCTATGCCGATGATGCGGTAATTCTAGCTTCACACCAGGATCCAAACCAGCTGCAAAGCAACCTCCAGCATTGCTTCCACACTACTGAGAACTGGTTCATTCAACACAAACTGATCCTCAATCAGAAAAAAACTAAGACCATGATCTTCAGTAGCTCCCATAATAAACATAAACTCCATCACCTCTCTATATACACCAGCCAAGGCGGCCTACTAGAACAAGTCCAAACTTTTAAATACCTTGGGATCACCCTTGACCCGTACCTCTCCTACACTGACCACATCAACAATGTTGCCACAGCTGCCAACTCCAGACTAGGCCTGCTGTTCCGCCTCAGGAGACACCTTCCCCCTGCAGCCCTGGCTGCTGCCGTCCAGTGCACTATCATTGCCACCACTGACTATGGCCTCATCATCTACGGCTCAGCTACTGTTACTGTGCTCAAATGGGTAACCACCTCCCTCAACAAGTCTTGTTGGCTCATCACTGGCATCAAATGGTATAAGGGATCATTTAAACTTCTCATGTTCCTGCTACTCCTTCTATTTGGTGATGCTAAAGAGCCTTTGAAAAAACTTTGGAAAACATAATAGCTGGACACAATTCAACTTGTATTTCACATATTTTCTATAGAGTTCTCCTCTTCATTATTTGTTACTGAAGAAATTCCCACAGAAACAGGATCTTTGACCCCTAGAACTTATCTACCTCTATAACTTGTTCCCTATTTGACATCATAAAGCTCTGCTGTGACATCACGGTCTGTAGCTATGGGAATAACTGATGTCACAAGCACAGTATTATGACATCAGGTTGGGAAGAAGCAACAGGAGCTGATGAACCCTCAGGGAAAAACTCTTCTGTTTTCATGCATCTGACCTCAGTAATAAATAATGGAGATAAAAAATACAGAGCAAATGAGAAATATAAGCTGTTTTGTGTCCAAATATTATGTTCTTCAAAGTACTTCTTGAGGCATTGGCGGCTCTTTAAGTTGAATCCTGGGTCCCTCTCACTTTCAGTTCCAAAGGGGCAAAGGGTCCTTCACTTCAACAACTGGAGTCTCCTTCCTAAAATGTAACATTTGCATCTGTGGGTGCTGCATCTCCAACTAGGTGTACAGTACTGATCGTGTCCTCCATTTTTGGCGATACCTCAATCTCCCTCCCTGGCTGCACTGTCTTTTGGCAGGCCTGCTGAAAGTGGCTTGATAGCAAAACAATTTGCATTAGCTTTAACCCTTAGTTTAAGGTTATGCCTCATCCTCCTCTTTCTCCTCACTTTAACTCCTGATGGGAATTTCAGCTTTCCTTTCTTCATTCCTGCCTTCATTGCTAGATTTTTTTGTGCCATGGATCTAATCCACACTCTGTTTTTGGCCTGCACCCCTATAACTGCCTTGGTCAACCTCCTTGTTTTGGGTGACTTTATTTAACCAATAACTCTGTACTGGTCAGGGTTTATAAAGCAATAACTGGACCTGGAGGTAACAAACACTGAGGCTGTAAGCTGAGATGTTAATTAACTACTGGTTCACTAATTACCACTATATGACCACTATATCTGCTATTGTTGCCATACTAAAAAAATGAAAACTAAAAAAGAATTTTGAAAAAATACAGAAAGCAGTCATTCTTAAGGCTGTGCAAAAATAAAATTCAGCTGATGGAATTTTCATGAAAGTCATAATTTTGACTCTGTGTGATTTCAGAATGCACTTTGGCAACTTGCGTGGAAATCCTAACTTAGAATAGTGGAATGAATGTATGAATTGTGGATTAATGTATTAAACTGTGGAAAGAAATCCAACAAAACTGATCACAATAAGTTATCAGTTCTGCAGAATTTCTTTCTGTAGTGTAATACATTAATCAACAATTAATACCTACTGTATATTTTGATCTTCTTGCAGTTCATCCTTTAACTTCCCAAGTTGTTACAGTCATCTTTATTATGAAGATCAGTTTTATTCTTTGGAAATGAATAATTTCCTTTTCTAGTTGGTTATCTTTTTTTTTGTTTGTTTGTTTTTTTGTTTGTTTTTTGTGATGAGCTAATATTTTCCCTTTCCCTTTGTTTGTATCCTTCTCTTCCCTCCCATATCTGTACTCTGACCACCTTTTTAGCACTAGAACACCACCTTTTTAATTTAGGATATTGGCTGTTCAGTGTCCAAGGGGTTTACTTAGTGGCAATACAGCCCTTTAAATATCTATTTTTGTACTAACAAGTCTAGTATTATATTTGTTTGAAGTTTCCCTTTATTTACTTTGCAAATAAACATAATGATCCTTATAAAATGGGCAAAGGATTTCAAGCAATCTGATTGGTTGTTAACCATGCATTAGATGTGTCTAATGCACAGCTAAAACTAGAAACCCCATTTAGAATAAACAGGCCCATTTTATAAGTGCAATAAGCCACTCTGGGGATGTGCATTAGACAGCTCTAATGCATGGCTAGGGGACTGGACGCACTCGGCCTGTGGCCTCGTGCCTCACTATGCCCCCTAGCCGTGCATTAGATCTGTCTAATTGCTTACTTATAATTTAGTGCTGCTTGCAGCCACAAAGCTTTTAGAGGCGCATTGTCTATTTTATATTTTTTTGCTACACAGTTTAACATTTTCAGTCACTGGGTCAAGTGTACTCATGTTTGTATCAAAATTGATTATTTTATATTTGAGTTTTGTCTCATACCATACTGTGCCCAGTTCATTAAATATAGATTTAGAACTATTTAAATGGTTTACTGTTCAAATCCTGTCAGAACCACTGCTTTCCTTGGGTACTTGTGTACCACCTATGTTACTCTGTTTTTTCTGTTAAATTTCTTTAATGTTTATAATTCCATTATCTCCATTTATTAAAGAGTTACTAAAATGAATTTTTAACTATCAGTTTGCTATTCAGTAATTTTATGTTTGGAGTTCTGATTACTGTTATAATGTTTCTTGCTATGCATAGCTAGTATCCCTTTTTAGAGGGCATATGGTACTATACCAAGTAATGAAGGTTTTAATTTTGGATTTTGCCACAGCTTACATTCCTCTTTTCCTTGGTTGAAGCCTGCTATGACTATGGCTGTCCAGTGTGTATTTTCTCTAAGTTAATGTTCTAAATAACTTATCTGTGAGTAATGCTTATTCTGAGATTCCTATGTACAGTCACTGATTTTAATAGTCATCTAAAGTCTGACATCCTCAAGGTCCAGGGGAAGGATCTGTGATAATAAATTGGTCTCAGAGAATCTCTCCACTACAGTGTGCTAGAAAAGGTTATAACCACTAGATTTACATCAAATATGTTATAATTTTAGTGTTTTCCAGTCTTTTTATTATTTTCCCCTGTTGTTGGTCTACTAAATAGTGCAGATAATTTAATATGTATTTTACTGAGTCTTTTAAGATGTATCTAAAATGTTCTGACTCATTGCTGTTTCTGACATCACAGTCTGTTGTGATGGTGAGCACTATAATATCATAAATAAAGCATTGTGAGGATAACGCTATAGAGATGAAAAAGGAATGACTACAAAGCTGAGATATCAGGGATACTACAATATGAAAACCATACATAGAAAAAAACAACAGTACAAAGGATAAACTTCAAGTTGGAAACTTGGTGATATAATGAAAATATAGTGTTCAAAAACCATTGGGAAGATTTCAATAAAAAAAACATACATTATTCAGTGGATAGATTGCACTTAAATAAATGGAGTCAAAGACACTTGGAAATTGAATTAAACAAATGCTTGACAATATAAATTTAAAGAAATAGTAATATGGAAAAAGTGTAATAGTGCAAAAGAACAAGCAAAGAAAACACATAAAAGGATCAGATGTAGAAATGTTTATTCTAGTGACATCAAATGCATACTAATAAATGCATGGAGTCTTACAAAAAAGATGAAAGAATTACAAGCATTAATCATAACAGGGAACTATGATCTCATTGCAATAATAGAAACATGGTGGAACAAGACAAATATATGGCAAAATGCAAGGTTTCTGTACAAACTTTGCTAAAGAGACAGACAACAGAGAAAAGGTGAAAGTATAGCACTACAGTATACATAATGGAAGGGATTACTACAGTCAATATAACAGAAAAACTATCAGTTAGTCCAGAAGTGACAGGAACTCTTTCAGTCAAAATCATAAATATTAATAATACACTCAGACTATCTGACTGAACTATAGAAAAAAGGCACAGATTTTTACAGAAATTAAAAAGGCGTGCAGATTAGATGATATTATACTGCTAGGGGATATAAACCTGGGATACACAGATTCAGAAATTAACAGAGCAGAAACCACACCTGGAAAAACTATTCCAAAGCTAAAGACTCTACTTAAACTATAATAGTATGTCAAAGAACTGACAAGAGGCAATACAATGCTAGATCTAATTATTGTATCAGATACTGTTATTATACAAAATAGTAAAACAGGTCCATCACTCTCCTACAGGGATCATAACTCAGTAACATTTAAGATAAACATAACATTCTATCAAGTCTGAGGTGTTACTAAACATTTTTCTACTTGAAAAAACACACTTAAAAGTGATAAATAATTACCTAAAAACTATTGATTGGGAAAGGGCCCTTCAAAACAAATCAGTTGAGACAATGTGGCAAGCATTTAAAAATATCATAGAAAAATATATAATACACATATCCCAAAAATTAAAAGATATGGAACCACAGGAATAAGACCCAAGTGGCTGACAAAAAGATTAAAAAGTTAATAAATAAAAATAATAATTATATAAAATACATTTAATGAATAAGGAAGGGGAACTATGGAGTAACTATAAGGATAACTTAAAAAATGCAAGTATACCATCAACAGGTAAAAAAGATTGATGGGATTAAAATGAGCAAAAACAGCAAATAAAGCAAACAACAAATCAAGTTTTGGGTATATAAATTTGCTAAAGAAAAAAGTGTAATATGACCTTTTGATGTAAATAATAAGATTATTAATGAACCAATGTCAATGGTAGGCATTTTAAATACACACTTCTGCTCTATATTTTCAACAAAACAGGATAAAAATAACAATACAAGAACTAAAACAACCTGACCATTACATAATAACAGCTAAAATAATTAAAACTGAAATAAATAATAATCAAACTAGATTCCACCCCTGGACCTGATAAAATGACTGGCAGAATGATAAAAATATTGATCAATGAAATGGTAGTTCCTCTGAAATATATCTTTGAAAAATCATTAGCCACTAGTAGCACTATACCAGAGGCCTGGAGGACAGCAGAGGTAACAATTATCTATAAGAAAGAAGTAAATAAACAAACCCAAACAACTACTGGCAGATCAGCCTCATCTCTATTCTAGGAAAAATATTTAGAGAGCATTACGAAACAACAAATACTACAACCAATCCCAAATGTGGACCTAGAACAACATGGCTTCATAAAAGAAGATCATGTACCATGAATATACTCTGTTTTTATGAGCAGGTTAGTCAAACATTAGACAAAAACAAACACTGTAACATTATTTCATTATTTTCTTAGACTTCAGTAAGGCCTTTGATTTGGTTCCTCTTGGCAATTATTAAAACAAGCATTTGTCAATGCCGAATGTTTGCTTGCTGGCATTAGCAGTGGAAGTGCAGGAGTTAGACAGATGCATTATAGGAATGACATTGAAGTATTGAACTGACGCCAACTCCACCCTCACTCTGCAGAGATGGACAGGCATTGGGGTGTGCCTTTGGGTCATCACCCATGACTTTCACAACATTTCACTTCACCCTACCCTTCAGACACTGACAAGTGACAAGGTGTGCCTTGGGGTGTTTTGCCTTTACATTCACCTCATTCCATAAGAAAATACACTGAAATGGGCACAGTATAGGAGAATGGGGTGAACTCTGTGGGCAAAGGGTCCAAGGCACACCTCGATGCCTGTCAGTGGATGTAGGGTGGGGATGGGGGTGAAATGGCATGAGCATTACTGTTGACAGTCCTACGTCACACCCCTGACACCTTTCAGTCCCTACAAGGTAGAGTGTTATGGTCAAAAACCCTAACACCCTGGGAGATTCTTGGTATTTTTGCTTCAAGTTTTCCACATGGGCTTTTTGTGACCCCACCGCATGAACAGTGACACTATCAGTTTGTTGCATGAAAGGTGATTTTGCAGAGTGACTGTGCCATTTGCTGCCACAGGTGCAAAAACACATTTCAAACAGGATGTGAAAAGTGACAGGTGTACTATTCATGAGGAGGTGTAAAAAATGGAATTGTTGAAAATCTGGAGGGAAAATATACAAAAACTGGTGAAGTCACAAGCATGCATAGGAGCTACGCAACGTACACCCGTAATGTAAGTAGCTTGGGGATTTTGTACAACAGATTTTCAACATAATCATTTTTGCACCTCCACTTATGAACAGTGTCACTGTGATTTTTGTAATCTATCCCAAACACTAAATTCCCACAGTGACCCCGCTATTCTGCGCTGGAAGTGTGAAAACACATTTCAGCCAGGGTGTAAAAAATGACAACTGTACTGTTCATAAGGAGGTGTGGAAAAATGTCAGTGTTGAAAATCTGGACTGAAAATATTACAAATTCGTGAACTTACGAGGGTGAGTGGAAATTGCAGAATGCACGCTCGTGACAGAGTCATTTTATGGACTTTTGTCACCAAATTTTCAACATAGCCATTTTACTACCTCTGCTCATGACCAGTGTCACTGTGATTTTCTTAATGTGTCCTGAACATTGATTTCACACACCGACCACGCTAATGTGTGCTACATGTGTGAGAACACATTTTGGTCATGTTATGAAAAATGACAGCTATACTGTTCATAAGGAGGTGTGGTAAAATGCCAATGTTGAAAATCTGGACTGAAAATATTAAACATTCTCAAAGTTACAAGTGTGCATAGGAACTGCACAACGCACCCTCGTAAAACAGTCATTTTTGGGAATTTTTTTCACCAAATTTTCAACATAGAGTGTTTGGGGGCCTACCTCATGAATTGTGACACTGTCTTTTCCTTACTTGGTCCCGAAAGGTGGTTCCACGCAGTGACTGTGAAATCACCTTTCAGGACAGAATAACAAAATGACAGTGACTGAATTCATGAGGTGGGTCCCCAAGAACCCCATGTTGAAACTTTGGTGAAAAAATTCCCAAAAATGGCTGAGATATGCACCAAAGTTGAAAAACCCATTTATTGCATTATACAGCTTACCGGCATTTCTTCAGTTTGCGGTCAGCTTTGAAGAGTGCAGACGTGTTCCCGGTCCACCGAAGATCATTGCGCCAGCCTCCGGAGGTAAGTATGGGGTGTTGCGGGTGGGGAGGTGGGTCATAGAGGGTGGTGTGGGTTGGGGGTGGAGGCAAGACAGTCAATGAGGGACTGGTTTTATTTTTACAGTTTTTTAGACTACTTGGGACATTTGCCATGCTGGGGTGGGCTCCCAGTGTAGAGCAGTAAGTTTTTTGGGGGAGCCAGTGGAGTTGACAAGGGATTAGGCACCCCCTTCAGCATATGGACTTCTGCCATGCTGGGGTGAGCTCCCAGTATGGCACGTGGAACTCTGTTTTTTTTGGGGGGAACACGCAGTGGAGCCGATGGGGGATTGGGCACCCCTAGTCAACTGTACAGACTTTTGCCATGCTGGGGTGGGCTCCCAGCATGGCACTGGAAGTCTGTTGGTGGGGCAGTGAAGCCGACGGGGGATTGGGCACTCCCATCAGCTATACGGTGTGTGGGGGGGTGCATGAGCATGCTGGATTGGGCTCCCAGCATGCCTCTTGGGGGTAAGTAGATCAAAAAGGAGCTGTCTATGACAGCTATACAGATGCAGGGCAGGGTGTAGGCACTTTGCATACTGCTGACAGCAATATGTAAATTACCTGCCGATGGCAGTATACTAATTGCCTGCACGTTACCACCGCTGATTGCAGTGGTTTTTTGCTTTCAACTGTACACCACTGCATCTGAAGAGCTGTCATAGACAGCTCTGACATTCATTGGCATGGTGCAGCTGTGCCTGCAAAAGGGGAGCAGGGCATTAGAAGTGGGGGAGGCACACCTACGGAAACACGTATGGTGGCACTATGTTTCTTGCACATGCATGCAAGCAAACATAAAAATGGAAAAATTTAATATTGCAAACATCATAATAAATTGGACTACAAACTGGTTAACAAATGGAACACAAAACATAGCAATTTGCAGGCAAAAAACAAGTATTGACAGTGTAACTAGTTGAGTCCCACATGACTCAGTCCTGGGACCAGTGATTTTTCATATTTTTATATCAAATCTAATGAATAGCATATCTAACTGGGCATTCAAATATGTGAACTATACTGAAATTGGTGGGCCATGTGCAACAGTAGAGCAAAAGGATGAAATGCAAAGGGACTTGGACATTATTACAATTTGGTCAAAAAAATGGGAAATGAAATTCAACATTGACAAATGTAAATAAAATAATATGGAACTAAAATACAAATCATGCAGAAGCCTTTAAAAATACAACAGAATGTATATACCTAAATACAAATTATGCAGAAGCCATAAAAATATCATAAAAAGATCTAGGGGTACCATAGTGGGGGGAACTTTATTTTTTGCCAGTGAAATTCTGGTCAATTTTGCAGAATTTCCACAAACATTTTATACAATTTTGCCAAAATTGTAATTTAAGTTATTTCCATCTAAGTTAAAATATTTGTCCTAATGGCACAACATTTGTTATAATGCCTTTACCAAGGTCTGTACAGATGTGCACCAAGTTTCCTATATCTGTCTTTAGAGGTGACTGAGTTATATGCCTCCAAAGATTCAGACATTTTAAAATTACATTTCACAATTATGCAGACAGCAGAATTTTATGCCCCTTATAATGTTAAACCTAGAGAATGGAATATCACCATTTTTGTTATGTCCACTGACCCTAAATATTAGGCTTTGAAGCCACCCCCATGAACCTGCAGCAGAGCATCATGTTACCATGCCGACTATCTGGGTTTGGAAGTGAGCCTGGAGAGTCACTTTGGGATGCAGGCCATGGCTGAGACAGCTGTCACTTGGCAGTTCATCTCAGTTGGGGAGGGTTGTTAGTGGGTCCCACCAACACAGTGACCCCTGCAGCTGAGCCAGGGAGCTTGCTCCTGCTGCAGAGAATGCCGTGGCTGTGCAAGGCTGACAGAGGCACCGCTTCCACAAGGGGAGCTGGGAGGGAAAAAATATTGCAGAAAATTTGACAGCCAACTGAATGATGGTTGGGTTCCACCTGATCAGGGTATACCACTGTGAACAGGGTATATCCCTCAGACACAAGTTGCCTGCCGGGAGATATACCAATATGGAAATAAAGAGGTTGTATGTCAACTCTCTAATCTTTTGCTCAAAGGCTGGCCAAGCTATAAGCCGCCAAAGATTTCAAAATAACATCAGTAATTAAAGTTGAATTTCATGAGATTTTCTGAAATTGTGGAATGTCGTGATACATTTGTCAAAGCCATATCCATTCATTTTACTCTATCATACACTTCAGTTGCTATTGTAGAGGAAGCTAAAGGTCGGTTAAAGTGGCAATAAGGTAGCATTCATAGGAGGCTCCATAGTAAAACTATAGTGGTGCCAAGTGTCAGGTCACTATCTTGAGTGATGAATCATGAAGAATAGTCATGGACATCACTTTGTACCAGTCTGAATTCTTGCAATATGCCAGACAACCACTGGAACTCACTGACTTAATGACTTGTGGAAGTATATGCACATAGAGTATTTTTTCTGTACAATGCGAGCTGCTGACTCATTAACAACCCTATAGATAACAACGTATATTTTTACTGTTTGAATACAGTGGCATCAATTGACACCAAGTCTCATGCCTTACAAGTAATTGTGACTTAGGCCACTGTGACAGAAGTATCTGGATACCTTTAGTCATGATGGAGCATGATGCTGGGCATCCCTGTCACAGGAGTGTTGGAGGGGCACTGCAGGGCCATGATACTGGTGGAGGTAAGTTGATTCATGATGGAGCATGATGCTGGGCATCACTGTCACAGGAGTGTTGGAGGGGCATTGCAGGGCCATGATGCTGATGGAGGTAAGGTGATTCATGATGGAGCATGATGTTGGGTATCACTGTCACAGGAGTGTTGGAGGGGCATTGCAGGGCCATGATGCTGGTGCAGGTAAGGTGATTCATGATGGAGCATGATGCTGGGCATCACTGTCACAGGAGTGTTGGAGGGGCATTGCAGGGCCATGATGCTGGTGCAAGTAAGGTGATTCAGTGGTAATAAGTACTTTGTGAAAGTTAATTTCCACAAGTGGAATTCAAGTGCCATTACTCATTATGTATCCATGAATGGTTGATCAGATTTTGCCATTTCGTAATTCCTAAATTAGCCACAATAAATTTTAACCTACTAAACCACATTTATCCAGCTTAATTAGATTCCAGGACATATTTACTTTGGTATGCATGACAAATCTTGAGTGTATACATGCAACAACAGTGGAACTATAAACATCCATATATTTTGAAAATTGTCACACAATTTAGCAACAAACAGTTGCCTCTCTACTTAACATTTTCTGTGAATCATCCAAAAGTATACATGTAAAGTTTCAGTCATCTAGCTCCAAAAGTGGCTAAGTTGTAAGCACAGAAATCTTTTTTCAGAAATATTCATATGAATAATACATTACCAGACTTTGAGCCCCTATAACTGTTAGGTTACTCATCCAAATGTTATTACACTTGGCATCCTTTTAGGACACTGTCTCAAACAATATGTATGCCAAACTTCAGATTTCTAGCTATACTACTGCCCAAGTTGTGACCAATTTAAAAACTTTGGAAAATTCTTCAACATTCTGCAAAATTAGGATTTGCTAATTTCACCCAGCTCTAAGTGGAACTAGTAAAAAATGGCCTTGAAGACAGAAACCATACAAATGACTCAGCTGGTAAAGCCAATAAAGTGTTTTGTTCCAAAGTAGAGAGGTGATATATCCATTATATGAGGCATACATCTGGCCACTCCTAGATTTTTCATCTTAATTCTGGTGCCCTCATAAGAAAGGATATTGAAAATCTGGAACAAGTACAAGATAAAACTCTGAGTCCCAACTCCTGAAGATCCCCTACAGCAGAACCTCCCTGGGTCAACGATCTTTTGCCTACAGGACCCCTGGCTGGCTGAACAGCCTCAACACCGAGATCTCCTCTGCTCCCTCACTTGGCCTTTTCAAAAAAAGGCTCCAACGTTACCTCACTTCTTCCAGCACCTGTGACTGCCACTCCTAGCCAGCTTTCCCATTCCACTTCATTTAGTCCTGCAATATCATGCTCAGCACTTACCTTCTCCTCTCCCTCACCTTCCCCCTCTTCCTCCTCCCCCAGCCCCACTGTTCAGCACTTCTCTATGTTCGACAACCACCTCTGGCTGCTCATACCTCCTCTGTCCCTTTCATTTCCCCCTGCACTCCCTCCCCACCCTACCTTTTTTTAACTTAGAAACTGTACATGCTCACTTTATGTCATGTCTTTGCTGTATATTCTGTCTGAAACTGCATTTACCTTGTAGTGTACTATATATTGTCTCATACTGACGCAGAACCTTTGTAAAAGAGCCTTGGCTCAAAGGTACTTGTAATCCTAGAATTAAATAAATAAAAAAGCTACTAAAATAATAACTCATCTAAAAGAAAAGTCATACTGTAACAGGATGTCTGAGTTAAACTTAATGCCACTAGAACTATAAAGAATCAAGGGAAACCTACTCATGATGTTTGAAATTATGAATGACCCATATTTAATAAATTAAATGAATTCTGAATTTAAACAAACATCAATAAACATAAGAGGTCACCTGTTACAGGTAGTTGATAATAGAGTTAACAAACACAAAAGGAAATATTTTTTCACTCAAAGAATCATTAACCCATGGAACAGCCCAATCAGTATTATAATTAGCAAAAACAAAATTGAGTGTAAAAATATATCAGATAGTTACAGTACATTAATGCAGGAGCATTGCTAAGCTATTATTAAATAGTAAGGAATAAAATGGGCTAACGTCTTTACGTTCCTACACATTCTAAGTATGATCCCAAGTGTGAAATGCTTTTTTTTTAAATTATCAGTTTATTTGTTCAGTTTCACAGACATGAGATATACACAACATTTTGATTCACAGCTATCATTAAAGTCAGTGCTACAAAACATGCGTGTATTTCACCAAGACACTTTCTAAAGCAGCCAGCATTATCAAGGCTGGAACTGTTATAATAAAATAAAACCTCATAAATATTGAGGTCAAACTCAGACCTAAACATCAAACGTAGGCAGTCTATAGGTCTTATTTTGGTTTATTTCTTCTGAATTCTGATCTATTAAAATGTGTTGTGAAGGGAATGTGCTACGTAGAGGTAAATCCAGCATGGCAGTATTTCAGCTATAAGTGGGTTTTAAAGCTCTTCCATCATACTGTCCTCCAGTGTTCCTGATATGTACCAGTGCCAGGACTGCCATATCTGAAGGACTTTCTGTTCCCTGAGCTGTAGAGTGACTGTAATATGCTCCATAGTTTCAATTTAGTGTCAGTGGCTCAGTAGGTAGCACACTCGCCTCTGAGGCTGGGAGATCAGAGGGCTTTGGGTTCAGTTCCCACATCTAGCACTTGGGTTACTATCCCAGTACTGACACTGTAGTGCAGCATGAGAGGGGTGCTACACTTCTGAGGTGCCATCATTCAGATGAGACGTTAAACTGAGGTCCCATCTGCCTGGATTGGTGGTAGTTCAGGTGGATGTTAAAGATCCCATAGCACTTATCAAAAAGAGTAGGGGGGAATTTTTTTTAATGTAATTAAGATCAAGATAAAAACAAAAATAAAAATCAAGTCCAGGGTTATGTACAAATCAGTATTACATCAAACTGAAATATACAAGGAAAAATAAAGAAATAAAACCATAAATAGATATTAATTCATACAATAAATCTAAATATAAAGAAGCAAACCTAAAATATGTATTAATCCATACAATAAACTATTTCTTAGAAATAAAGAAGAAAAATAAAAAATACATACTGAATAATATTATTTTGACACAACAAAAATCATAATGCTCTCATAAAGAGAAAAAAAACCAATTATGTATGTCATTTTACCTTCATAACTCAAATTATCAAGGTATATCCAAATTCATTAATGAATGGAAACAAATTCCCCCTGCCTACGGAGTAGGAACAGTTGTTCCCCCCCCCTTTTTTTTTGAAATCATAATTTCATAAATACAGAAGTTGCTTGCATTATATAGCCCAAAACGAGCAATAAGCATCCATATTACATAATGCATACAAAATGTCTTAAACTGTAAGGATTGCCTTCAACCAGAAATCCGTCCCCTCCTCCTCTGTTTTTTCCTCTTTTTCTCTTTTTCCATCACTTAATTGGTAATGAACTTTTATCCTAACACAAAATAATTAAGTAATTACATGTTTCCCATTAATAGTTTTAACTTTCCCTCAAATAAAATCAAAATTGTCCCATAGTGACTTCCATCTAGAATTTATAAAGTTTTTCTGTTCTGCACACTTTAATTTCTGTAAATCTGTAACCATCATTTGTACCAGTACCAATTTAGAAATATCTTGTTGTTGTAGTATTAAACAGCATCTTCCCACCCATATCCAATATAGGAAATGAACATGACTGATTTGCAACGCATTCACCTTATCCACTGTATTCTGTTTAGAAAAAAATGCCATAAAATAAAGCCTTTGGTGAAGGGGAGATTATTAACCAGCACTTCCATCTGTTTATCAAGGCATCCCAGAATCTGACAGCATATTGACAATGAAAATATAGGTGATTCATTGTTTCTAATTTAGCTAAACATTCTACTCTTGGGCAATAACGTTCCTGTAATGCTTTATGTTTTTGGTTACTTTTCATGTTAATCTTATCATGAATCCCTAACCAAGCAGGGTCCCACATATGTGCTGGTATTCTGTTGTTAATAATGTAAAATGAAATCTGTTGCTGTTGAATAGCTGAAAATGCTGAAAAGGGGTATTCGATGAAGTGCATATTAAGCACTTCTTCATATACCTCCCGTGTTTGGCTTAACACTCTTTCATACCTGATATTCCATAATTTAATTTTATTCAAAACAATTTGCTAAAGTTTTAATAATCTAGGGCTTCTCTTATTTTTATGTAAAAAATGTCCTGCTTTCCACTCATCTAGGACTCCTTTTAACCTCAGAAATCCCCATAGTGTCCATAATTTTGGCTCCTGTTTTAGGAGAGGAATCACATTATGATAAAAAAATCGTAAAAAAAAATAAGACTGGATTAATCATATCTATTCCTCCATTTTTAATACTCATATACAATATGGGCTGGATATTCAAACTGCGCCCACAATGTGTGCAAGAGCAGGAGCAAGCACAAGTCCATTGCGCACATGCGCAATAGACGCGATATTCAAATATGGAGCAAGGCCAATTGCGCATCCAGCCAACGTCTGAATATCGCACAACCTGCACCATAGCGCAACCAGGAAGGGGAAGCTGAGCAGATATGATGCGCCATAGTGCAACAAGGCCAGCCCAGCTGAGCAGTCCAGAGGTGCCATAGCGCAAGCAGAGAGGCCCCCAGCAGCAGAGCAGTAGAACTGCACAACCAGGGAGGTAGGCTGGGGCCCACCACCCATGCCACAGATGGGCACAGGAACACACTGCAGAACTAACAATACACCCCCACACCCTAAGCACAGCATCACTGGGGGAGGGACAGAATATCCACCGGCCCATGGGGACAAGCCAACAAAGCACAGCAGGGTCATGTTGCCCCAGCGCACCCATTGGCAGGCTGAGACTGCCACACATAGGGGGTCGACAACCACAGTGCACAGCAGCCCCCACCTTGTGTATAGCACACCCTGCACTGTGACCCCAAGACACCACCCATGTGCAGTGACTGTCACTGCAGGAATCCCCATGCATCCCCCCCTGGCACACTGCAACCTCGTGTACCACAGAACCATACAAGCCAGACCCACCATGAGCACCCAGCAGTGGGTGGCAGCAGATGGCAAGACTGACTGAAAGCCACTCCCACACCGGAGACACCTCCCCATGCACACACACACACACACACACACACACATATACCCAGGACAATACCACCCCAGATGCCATGCACACCACTGCAACTGAGCACCCATAGCCAGCTGCAAATCAGAGACCACCACAGTATTCATAACAAAATATATATATATTTAAACCAATAAATGTACAACACCAAAAGGAACAAACAGAACTATTTACATATTTACAATACAAGGGGGGGTAGGGGTACAAGGTAGGGGTGGGTAAGGGGTAGGGGTGAACAACTGGGAGAGGGAAGGCAGGGTGTGAGGGATGGGTGAAGTGGGAAGGTGATGCACAGCTAGCACCCGGCAGGCTGCCCTCCTGCTGCCCGTTGCTGGTCCCTGGGCCTCCTCCGGTGCCTCACACCATGGCGCTGCATTTCAATGAGAATGTCAAGAGTGGCAATCGACACCCGTGTCAGCCGCTGAAGGGAACGTTCCATGCGTCGCAGGAGTTGGATACCTAGGACAAGGGAACAGAGTCAATGGCTGTGACTGTCCATATCCCTGAACCCCACCCATCATGCAAGGCATATAGCCAAGTGCCCTGCACCTGTGATGGTATGCACCCACCCACAATGACCGTGCACAAGACATGCCCAACCAGGCAGCACCAGCTATGTGTACCACTGCACACACATACTGCCCATGTCCATCACAGCACAACCAAGGTTGTCAAGTGATGTGGCTACATGGTGGGATGCTAGTTCCACAGCCACGTGCCCAGTGCATGCATGGACCACCAGTGACACACACACAGACATGCAGTGACACTGGACAGTGATGACTGTCACCTGTGTCGTGCATGGATGTCTTGTCCATGGCTGGTGGTCATGCCCCCCCACCAGCATGCAATAGCATCCATGATGTAATGACACTCACCCTCATCAAGCAGCTGTGGTTGCTGCTGCTGCTGCTGCTCCTCCTGCTGCTGCCGCTGTGGCCCAACCATCATGCCACCTCTGACTGCCACCTGTGCCCCACCACGGCCCTCCTCAGCCCGGGCCTGCCTCCACTCCTCCACGCCTGTGAGGGACAAATGTTGAGAAACACAGTGTGAACCCAAAGCAGACAGCCCCCTGCCCCAGTGAGTGTGCCTTCCCACACAGCCAGACCCATGCATCACACACCTGCACACACTGACACAGCCAACCATGTTAGAGCCCTCCCCCATGCACCGCCACCAATACACAGTCACACCCCTACGGACAATACAGGTGTATGGATGGGTCACCCACCTGGCCTAGGTACAATGCCCCTCCTGGCATGGGACCTGAGGCATTCCAGCAGTGCCTGCTCCCTCCTGTGGAGGTCACTATAGCAGTGCCTGCTCTGTTCTGCTGTCCTGCACCACCCTGTGACCTGCTCCAGTGCAGTGGCCACCTGCTGCCACACATGGGTGCGTGCCATGTTGAGGGAGTTCTCCCCCAAACAGTGGCCCAAAGTGAGACTTCACCACAGCCACCAGGTTGGCCACCTCCAACGGACTCCACTGTGGAGCTCTCCTGCATGCCATTACTGGAGTTGTATCATAGGCAATATGGCGCCCCGCAGCACAGCAACCCCACGTGGACATGTTGCACAATTGAACACCATTAGTTCCTATCGCGCTGTTCATATAGCACCGTCGGTTCACATCGCGCTGTCACCGAACAGCGTGACAGAGCCGTACACATGCCAGACGAACAGCGCCAGGGGACAAAGGTCAGGCACAAGGTCAGGGGTCTGTGGCTCAAGGCCACGCACAGCGCCATCGGACGTCTACACATCCTGCGCAATCGGTCACCTGCGTGCCAGTGTCACAGTGTACTATTGCGCAGTTGTGCCCACAGCGCTATGAGGTGACCAGCGCCGCAGCACCACTGGCACAATGGTGGCCGTGTCCTGCACTGCTCATTGTGCACAGCACGTCAGCAGCGCGGCAGATGCCTGCGTAAGCTACCCGGGCATGCGCAATGCGGTGTACTGCGCAGTCACAGACATGCACTATTGGCTCAGCAGGATCAACCCTATTGCGCAAAGCACAACACCGCGATATTCAGCCGACATATGCAAATCAACTGATCAGCCATTCAAAGGTGCAGTGGCACGATTTGCATCTCATTAAAGTTGCTCCACACCTAATTTGCATGCATTGTGCTATAAATGTGCGACAGTGGTCTGCAGTGGCCAGATTCGGTTACTGCAGCTGAGAGGTGAGTTGCATGCTGTGTGATGTTCTGGGCTATGCTCATGGGATAATGCTGTAAACTGCACAGTGACAGGTGTCCACTTCCACCCATACAGACCGAAATGGCTGAACAAGGACCGGGTGATGACGATGATGGTGGGCGAAAGAGGAGGCCAAACTTCATGAAGGCTAAGACTGAGGCACTCTTCCAGGCCTACCTGGAAGAGGAGCCACTTCTCAGTGGATGGCGGGGCACCCCGCAGGCCCGTGCTGCTGCATGGGTGGAGGTAGCACGTGCCGTAAACCTGCACGGAAGCCACCAGCGCTCCGTGCAGGAATGCAAAAAGAAGATGGGGACCAACAAAAGACGGGTGAAGGAGAAGGTGGCAGCCCTCAGGGCGGCGCGCACAGCCACGGTGGGGGCCAGCCAGAGGTGGTGCAGCTGACCCCGGCGGAGGACTGTCTGGCTGCATCCATGCAGCATAGTGCCATCGAGGGCATACCTGGAGGAGGCTGCCAGACAGGTGGAAGCACAGCACTGCACAGTATGACATGGTAGTGGTGGTGGGGGGAGATGAACACATGCACTAACATGTTCTCAGTTTCTGTTACAGATCCTGTGTGGCTGCATGGGACAGTGGTGGTGGGTCCAACAGTGTGGACGACCTGCCAGAGTTGGAGGAGGGTCCATCCACCTCTGCATCCAGCCGGCTTGCTCTGCAGCAGTGTGCACACCTGGCTGCCATCTCGGGTGTCGGTGAGTCAGGTGTGGGGGGTGCACATCCTGTGTCCCAGCAGTCTAGCATGCAGGCATGCCTGCATGCTGTGACTGTGGCTGTTGCATGGACCTGCACCATTGAATATGCAAGGACTGCAATGGGCAGTGACACGTGTGTGTCACATGACGGACACACAGCAGGACAGCATGTGCCCCTGGACCTAGCTGGTTCCAACGTGTGTGCCAGAACGTCAGCACAGTCCCAGGCTGTGCCTGTCAGCACCGGTGGGGCAGCACCGGTGGTTGTGCAGGCCTCTGGCACTGTTGCGGACACAGCAGTGGAACGACTGTACCCTGGGGCACAGCAGTTGGGGGGACAGCAGAAGCAGTCACCCACCAGGTCTGGGGGTACAGGGTTCAGCAGTGGCCCATGCACACTGCCTGTTGCCATGGCCATATCTGGTCCTGGCGAACAGCGCCCACCCTCAAGGGGTGTTGAGCATCAGGGCCTTCCACACCCTGGGGGAGAGATTGCCAATGAGGCAGACGACCCATTTGATGAGCACACCTGCCTGCTGTGGGCATCGGTACAGTAGCAGATGCGGGTTGCAACGTCTGTGGAGGCACTGTGCGTGGCTGTGGAGCGGCACAGCAGGGACAATGCAAGTATCCTTGCAGAGATGGTCCAAATGCGGATGGATGTGACCGCCGGGAACTGACAGGCTGACCCAGGCAGTGGTCGGTGTCGTGGCCACATTGGGCACACAGTCAGGTGCCCCTTTACCGCACACCCCACACAGTACGCTCTCCACTCCACGTTCCCGGTGTCGTGTGACACCCAGCTTGTCGACGCCGGGTTCTGCTGTGGGCATCCCGAGCACACCTGGTGCAGGTATGTTCGGCATGATGCAGACCCCTGTGCAGGCGAGGTCGCGCTCGCACAGTGGGACCCCTGGTGGTACGTCGGTGCCACCCCATGTGGCCCATGCTCAGCCTGCCAGTGCTGCTGGGTCATGGCGGGGCTGCCCACACATCCGAGGTGGCCGTGGCACAGTGCCACCTGACTGACCTGTCTCCCAGTGCGGGCCCTGTCTGGTGCTGCCCTGTGTGCAATGTGTGTCATGGTGGGCAGTGCACTGGTGGGTGCCCTGCCCAACACGTCGACACACGGACCACCTGCACACCCACCCGACTGCTGTCCACAGGTGCGTGTGCATGATGATGCCTGCATTGTACTGTACACCAAGGTGCAAGGGTGCCCAGCTTCTGACACACATACTTGGACAGTACAGGTGGTGTGGGTAGTCTGTGGATCTGTGTGTTTGCCATGTCTGTTCCTGCTCTGCTGTGCACCTGCCCATGTACGCTTTGTGCCTGGTGTGTGTGTGTCCATATAGCATGTAACTATTCACCCCTCCCTGATGGTGTGTTTGTGCACCTGGACCCTTCCACTCCCCTTGCCATCATGCACCCCTGGTGTGTTACCCTGTGTGCCTGTGGGTTGCACCTAGACAGTGTTGGTTGCACATGGCCCCTTGACTTACCTGTGTCGTGCAAAATGCTCCTCCGTGATGGTGTCCCAGTGCAGCTGGGCCTGCCGGATCAGTCAGGGGTCCCGCTGTCCAAGGGGGGGCTGCTCATCACCATCATCACCGGCATCACCGGTGTCCCCATCGCTGTCCCCCTCCTCGACCTGTACAGCTATCCCACAGTCTTTGGCCATGTTGTGCAGGATACAATAGGCCAGGAATATTGCACAGGCCTTTGAGGGGCTGTACTGTAGCGCACCGCCAGAGGTGTCTAGACATCGGAATCGTGCCTTAAGCATCCCAAACACCCGCTCTATGATGTTGCATGTGGTGGCATGTGCCTCATTGTAGCGTTGCTGCGATGGAGTCGTGGGGCGCCGGTAGGGTGTGAGCAGCCAGGGTCGGAGTGGGTATCTGCAGTCACCTGTGTGGAGATGGTGGTGATTGGTAACATGTTCAGGTCCATTTCGCCCACATCCCTGTATGCCACTATCATGGCACCTGTGGCTTTCCCACCCTTGACCCAACATTGCCATTCCCACATGTGTACTCACCCACTAGATGGCCTGTGGGGATGTTCCCACTCTCGAATCAATGGCACAGTGTGGACTGATGCCATATGAAGGAATCATGTGCTCCACCAGGGTGTGTGGCACAGACATTGATTATGCGCCCACTGGCATCACACACCACCTGGCAGTTGACACTTGAGAAGCCCTTCCTGTTTCTGTAGATGGCCCCATCGGGGCCAGGTGGTGTGCGAATAGCCACATGGGTGCAGTCTCTCGCCCCGAGCATGCCAGGCATACGTGCTACCCTGTGGAACTCCTGTATGTTTGCTGTATGCTCTGCCGCGGTGCTGGGGAAATGGATGTGCTCCGCAGCATGTGGCAGCAGTGCACTGAGGAATTGGGTGAGGATGCGTGATGTGGCTGACTGTGTGATGCCTGTGGTGTCCCCTGTCAGCCTCTGGAAGGTGCCCGTGGTGAGCAGGCACATGCAGGCTGTCACCTTGGTCTCCACTGACAGAGCGTGACTCCGTCGTGAGGGTGCCTGCATCACATCACTGCACAGCTCACAGAGCCGCCTCAGTATTGCCCTGTTCAGGAAGACCGGCCCACGATCTCTACATCTGTGTACAGCTCAAAGCTGATGCGGGCACGGTACTGCCTGTTGGGAGAGTACCGCCAATGGGACCTTCCACGGCCATGTCCCCCTGCAGCATGCCTTCTCACCCCCCTCATTACAGCTTCCATGTGGAAGCTGGCACTGTCCATCTCCCTGGCTTGTGTCCCCCCCAGCTGATCTTGCTCTGTTACCCCCGCTGTCCTGACTGCTACCTCCACTGCACCGGGTACACCTGCTGGCCTCTGCAGCCTGTGGCTCACACACCTTCCCTTGCTTATGTTTGCCTGAACACTCCCTGGCCTGCCTTCTTTCTCCCTCTTGCTGCCTCTCTCTCCCCCGGCTCACTTGGCATCCCTGTAGTGTTCTTGTGCCTCTTCCTTGAGCCTTTTTATCTTGGCTCATTTCCGCTGTGGCGCACCTTCTGGCTGTTCCGCTATTGCGCATTGCACAAGCCTTTGAATATTGCATTGCGCTCTTTATGCATGGATCCACCCCCTTCGGTTGCGCATGCCTTCATTTGCATTGCGCTGTTGCTCAGCATGTTTTCGGTGGTGCAACTGCCTCCCGCTGAATATCGCAGTATGGCACAATTTCGGACTTGCGCTGCCGCAACCCTATTGCGCATGGTGCAACCCTTTTGAATATCCGGCCCTATGTTCCTCTTTACTGGGTTTAATCTACTGCCCTAAATACAGCTGAAAAAAAAACTTTGTATCCTTGTTTCTAGATGCTTATGTAAAGGAAAAACAACACTTAAATACAAAAAAACAGGTAATAAAAAATGTTTAACATAATACACTCTCTTTTTTTTTTTTGCCACCTTCCATCTGGACTAAATTTTCACTTTCCCTATTGCTATTCCCAATGCACGTTCCCAATTGTAGGAAGCTATATCCTCTCCGCCCCCATAAATTCCTAATATTTTACAAGGTTCTTGTGCCACCAAAAAAGTACCCACATAATGTGTATCTACAGAAAACACGGCCAAATCTAAAATCTTGGTCTTGTACAAATTCAAAGCTGCCCCTGTTACCCTACATATTGCCTGTATCATTTCACATGCTAAAAAAAAGGAAAATTCATCTTTAAAAATTAAACAGATATCTTCTGCATATGCGATAACTGTACAATTTACTCCTATCAACTGATCCACTCTCTTAATTAATGGGGATTTGTGCAATTAAAAAAATAAAATAAAATAAAATAAATAAAAAATATTCTTAATATTGGATCCAACACAAAAACGTATAAAAGTGGGCTAAGGGGACATCCCTGTCTTAGTCCTCTACAAATCATGTGTCTATTTCCCTTCCATCCATTTTCATATGGAACTACAAACGCTAATGCATAACACATTTTCAACCATCCTATAAATTCCTCAGGCAAACCAAAGATGGTCAAACATGCCCATAAAAAGGAACGGGAGACAGCATCGAATGCCTTAGCTTGATCCAAACTCACTAAATATCTATCCACACTCTCTTAAATGACCATCACCTACTACAACCTGTCCCATAATTTCCCTTAACAATAATAAAGCATCCGGAATGCCTCTCCCTGGTACAGCACAATATTGCATTGGACTGATTACTGAGGGCATAATTTCTGATAATCTGTTCCCTAATAGTTTTGCAAATATTTTAAAATCGACATTTAGCAATGTTAAAGGCCTTCAATTATTTATATCCTCACGGTCCCCAGATTTAAATAAAAATATCAAAAGCCCTTCATACATTTGTGTCAGTAAAATATTCTCTTTTATTATATGATTATAGAACCTAAGCAAAACTTCTGGCATTATGGCCCATAAAATTTTATAAAATTCGTTAGATAACCCATCTGAACCTGGCAAAATATTACTATGTAATGAATTTATTACCCTGTTTAATTCTAGAGTCGTGAATGGTTTCGCTAATAATGATTTTTGAGAGCATGAAATCTCAGGTAGTTCTGCCATCTGTATAAACATACTCAGTTGTATCCATGAATCTTTTACCACCCCAAATTGCATCTCTTCATACTCATCCACCACTGTCATTATCCCCTTATCATCCCCATGTTTTTTCCCATGCAAATCTCTCAATGTTGTAAATCCTCATTTATCCCTTCTCTTTTTACTCGCCAAAAAGGGGTTAACCTGTTCTGATTTTCCTTTAGTGCCAAATTTTTGTTCTTTATATAGTGACGTAATGCGAGAATATTGAAAATCCTCCATTTCATGTCGCAACATAGTAATTTTGTCTGACAAATTTATACCCTCTGTCACTTGTCTCGATAATAAAATCCCTAATTCTTTCCTAGACACCATATATTTTTCTTTTTTGTTTGTGTTCTATGCACACTTATTAATTTAACATAATTAATCAAACACTCCTTCATATCTTCCCACCAGATGCCTATATCATCATATAAGTCTATTGTTGTCATTTTATCCTGTAATATACACTTTAATTCTTGCATAATGTCTGTGTCAGTCAATAACAAAGTGTTACATTTCCAGCATCCTGCCCCTGCCCTTCATCTCTGGTGGGACTTGAACACAATACCTAGTAAACAATGATCTGAGGTTTCTATTGGAACTAATTTTGTAGCAACAACCTGAAAGGACTAATGGACAAATAAAAAATCAATGCGTGAAGAAAGAGATCCTTTATAAAAGGTTGTTTTTTTCACTAATATTGTATCAAAGAATACATCTTTAAGATCAGCCTGGGACAAAGCATGTTTTAAAAGGTTTTTGTCACAGTATTGCTTCTCTCTAACCTTTTTTTCTTTAAAATTTATATTGAGATCACCAACAAAAATCAGTTGACTGCTTGTATGGAAATAAGGCTGTATTTGTTGTAATAGCTCAATTCTAGCTGACTTGATTTGAGAGTTGTAAATGTTAATAGAAATTTGATACTATGAAATATTGTATCTATCATAAGTGCCCTTCCTGGTTCAATATCAACTAGCTGCAATTATATCACTTCCGTAGTTAGAAAACATATTTCCACCCCACTACAAGGGTCAACTCCTGGAGACCAAAATGAAACACCCCATCCTTAATCTCATTTTGCCTGTAAAATATCACTTTCTAGATGCAGTCTTGTATCCTGCAAAAAAATAATATCATATCTCAAGGAATACAAGATACCAATTGTCATAAGGCGTTTTTTCCTATTCTTTATACTATTCACATTAAAACTTGCAAGGGAAATCACCATTGCTTAAGGAGGAGGTTTTTTTGGTTTCCCACTTGATCTTGACACATGTTGTGAGGTGGGTGACACATGAACCCCCACTGCCCCTCCCAAAGATGTGTGAGTACCACCTGTTCCCTCCTGATCGATTGGGTATTCCTGCTCTATCTGATCACTCCATGATTTTAACGGAATATATCTATTAGTGAGTGGTACTGGGGAGGGAGTGGGGTTAGGGATTAACCCTTTATTTCCTTTTTCCTTTTTGACTTCTGTAAAAGTCCCTCAATTTGTGGAGTCTCTTCAATATTCAAAACATCTGAGTGAGTATCATTGTCAGAATCATCCAAATGGATGCTGCATGGGGAATCTCTAGATAAAATGCTCTGTGACCTAATTAGGGATCCTTGGGGTGTAACAAAGGGAGTATCTTTAACTTCCAAACTTCTTCCCTGCGGCTTCCCCAGAACTTACTTTATAGCATCCCAACTACCTGTGTTTGGTAAACTGCAGACTTTGGGGTCTGGGGGTTTCTTACTCAATCCTCTTTGTGCCCCCCCTCCCTCTTCGGCTTTCTCTCCTGTCCAACGTATGTTCTACCTCAGTTGCTACAGTAAAGGGAAGCCTTGCTTTATCCAAAAAGTAAACTTGATCAGAGGCCTCATCCTGATCATTTGACCCCCATGGACAGTCTTCACATGAATGCTCAGAATCCCCACACAGGTTACAAACTGGAGAAGCTTCACAATCTGCTGCTATATGCCTAATTACTCCACATATAAAACATTTAACCTTGTCACAATCTGTATTCAAGTGTTCAAGTGAGCCACATTTATAGCAACTTTTTGGTTGGCCAACGTAGAAAATTATCCCTCTGTCCCTTCCCCCCAAAAAAGAGCTTGGTAGATGTTGTATTCTAGACTCTTCATGAAATAGCTGTACCCTAAATGTCCATCCACCAGTACAAAACCCATTATCACCAATTATAGGTTTAGGATGTTCCATAATTTTACAGCTTTGTTCCAGCCAGTATGTTATATTGGCTACATTTACCCCTTCATTTCGAAAGAGCACAGTTACAGTCTTAATCGTGGGTTTTGTAACCAGAATTACTAAAAAATCCTTCCAAATGTCCAAATCTTTTACCTCATAATACAGCTTCCAAAATCTATCCAGCAGTTTCATATTACAAAAACTTACATCATAATTACGATTCCCTGCTGAGTGAATTAATGCATATACTTCCGATGGTACAAACCCCAAACTATCGATGAGCGATGTTTTACCCACCCATATCCTATCAGGAACAATCGGAGCAGAACCCCTGTATTTCAGTCTCACTAAGAATCGTCTTTTTGCTTCCAAAGCAGGGCGTCGGAACAAACCAGTATAGGTTTTTTTCCCGGTGGGTTCTTGACCGACATTATTCCTCATATTATCACGAGAAATTGTAGTTAAATTTTCAGCTTCTCTAGAGGCAGGCTCGTTTATTTTAGGCATCATAAACTCAGTTTACGGGTTTAAACTCACCCCCATATGTCCATGTGTAAAGTCTGTAACATCAATGGGCCGGTCCATAGCGTCTGGCGCAGTTTCAATCTCAGCTGTCTGCTCCTCAGCCGACGCCTGTGCAATATGCATATTCTGGGACTTAACTCACCAGAAAAAGAAATACCGTCATCAGATATTTCTGCTGGGTTTTGGGCAAAGGATGCAGACGTTTCTGGGATTGGAATAAGTGGGTCGGGGATCCATATGTTAGTCTGATGGTCAGAACATCTCCCGTTGACCATATCTCCTCTCCTTCTTTCTCCCGTAAATTTGATGGTACCTGCTTTAACTTTGGTACTTCTAATTCTTCCATTGAAATGGCAGTAGATTCTATTGAAATACTTCCAGGTGGTCTTTTTTTCCCTATAGATGTAGGGCTGGCTATCAAGCGTTTCCTTTTCTTTTCATCCTCTAATCTTTTTTGACATATTCCATAGTCTCTTTCTGCCACTTGTATTAGCTCCAACAATTGTTTCTTTTTTAATTCTAATTCCATTTTTAATAATTCTTCCGACATAAGTTCCTCTTCTGGTACCTTCAATGGCAAATCCAGGTCCCCTAACTGAGGAGCAATATCTTGGGTTAATGACAAAGAACTGTCCATGTTAGCTTGTAAATCATCTTCCAAGTGCTCTGGAGCTCCAGGAACCAAACCTTCCTCCTCCACAGCCTCCTCCATACTGGAATCCTCCATTCCTGCAGGCTGACGGACAGCACCACCTGCCTACAGAGTAGGGGAAATTTCTCCAGTGTCCTGGCCAAATTTCCCTCATTCACTAAAAATACCACCAACAGCTTAATCTGGTTCAAGGTCAGTTGGCATTCATCTGTATCCCCCTCCCCCGGGTCATGCCTGAAAATAGGCAGGATTTGTCTAGTGCACTTACCCGGTCAAAAAAAAAAAAAATTCAGACACTTTTTGACACCATAGCTCAATTGTTGGGGGGGGGGGGTTCAGCCAGTTTAAGGTTAGACACTTTAGGGCTGCCAAATGTAGCATTTGGTCCAATTTGTATTTGGGGACTGGACCTCATAAGAGTGCCAGGAACCCAAGTGCCACGTTAGTAAAGGAGTCTAGAATTGGATGTCCTAATACCCATTGCATTTATGCATGTACCTCCTGCCAAAAGGGTCAAATTATGAGGCAGTCCCCACAAATAGTGTGATCCAGTGACTCCACACTGTTTCCAACACATCATATGTAAGTTTGAAGTACTTCATAACTGTGGGGGTTCTAAAACATCTAATTAAAACTCTCCAGTTAAATTCCCTCCATGTAGGGGAAGCTGTTACTGACCACCTTCTTCTAAGACATTGTTACATAGATACATAGATACATAGACAGTGTCGGCAGATAAGGGCCTATGGCCCACCCAGTCTGCCCATTTGAGCTTATAAGTTCAGTTTGTTTTCCTAGAAGTCTGTTTCCCCTTACCCCTGACCTCTAGAATTCCTTTATGTCTATCCCATGCATTCTTAAATCCCATGATTGTTTCAGCCCCCACCACTTCCTCTGGCAGGGTGTTCCACTTGTCCACCACCTGTTCTGTGAAGAATTCTTTCTCATGTTTCCTCTGAATCGTCCTCCCTCCAACTTCATCCCATGCCCTCTAGTCCTGGAACATCTTTTCACTTAAAATAGTGTTTTCCTGCACTCTGTTTCTCCCTGTAAGATACTTGTATGTCTCATCATATCCCTCTCTCCCTCCTCTCCCTCCAGGGAGTACATGTTCAGTTCCTTCAACCTGTCTTCATAGGACTTGTGATGCAATCCATGCACCATCTTTGTTGCCCTCCTCTGAACCTTCTCTACCCTGTCTATGTCCTTACGTGAGGTATGGTCTCCAGAACTGTACACTGTACTCCAGGTGGGGCCTCACTAGTGTCTTGTATGAGCGGAATTATGACCTCCTTTTCCTGCTGGTGATGCCCCTGCCTATACATCCCAGCATCCTATTTGCTTTACCTGATGCCTTGTCACACTGTTTCCTACCTTGAGGTCATCAGAGATGACAACCCCAAGATCCCTTTCCTGCTTGGTGCATGCTATATCCTCACCCCCCAACTGATATATTGTGCCAGGGTTTTTGTGCCCCATATGCATTATCTTGCACTCTTTGCATTGAATTTCAACTGCCAAACCCTTGACCATTCTTCAAGTTTCTGCAGGTCCTTCTCATTCTGTCTACACCCTCTGGTGTGTCTACTCTGTTACAGAGCTTTGTGTCATCAGCAAACAGTGAAATTCTGCCTTCTAGATCCTGCGCAATGTCACTGATGAAGATGTTGAATAGGACCGGTCCCAGCACTGATCCCTGTGGTACCCCACTGGTCACTCTTCCCTATGTGGAGTGACAGCCATTTACCACCACCCTCTGTGTCCTGCCACCCAGCCAGTTACCTACCCACCACACTACTGTCCTGCCCACACCCATATTCCCCAGTTTGTGTAATAGTCTTCTATGTGGCACAGTGTCAAAGGCCTTGCTGAAGTCCAGATAGGCCATGTCCACTGCCCTCCCTGATCCACCTCCCTAGTCACCCAGTCAAAAAATTCAATGAGGTTGGTCTGACATGACCTCCCCTGGTGAAACCATGCTGCCTTGGGTCCTGTAGTCCATTGACAACCAGATGTTCCACCAATCTCTCCTTCAGAATGTTTCCATGATCTTTCCTACTACCGAGTGAGGCTGACTGGTCTGTAGTTCCCTGCTTCCTCTTTGTTCCCGCTTTTTGTGTAAGGGACTACATCTGCTATCCTCAGTCTTTGGGTACCTCCCTGTTTCCAGTGATTGGCTAAACAGGATAGCCAGAGGTTCAGCCACCACCTCTCTTAGTTCTTTAGGACCCTGGTTGCACCCCATCTGGCCCCATTGCTTTGTCAACTCTTATACTTCCAGTTCCTTCAGGACCCTTTCTCGTGTAAAGGGACTTGTGTCCATTTCTGCACCATTCTCACCCTTGTACTCCCTTCAGACCCATTACCCCCTCTTTCCTCAGTAAAGACTGAGCAGAAATACCTGTTCAATATGTCAGCTTTACTGTTGTCATCCTCCACTCGACTCCGTCCCCCTTCAGTCTCACTCATCCCTCCCTTTGTCTTTCTTTTTCTCTTATGTACCTGTAAAGGTTTTGTCCCCTTTAACCACTGATTTTGCAATGTGTTCTTCTGTCTGAGCTTTGGCTTCCCTTACTGACTTCCCTGCCTCCCTTTGTTTCTCCTGGTACTTCTCCCTATCCCCTTCTGCCTGTGTCTTTTTGTATTGCCTGAATGCAATCTTTTTGGCTTTCACTTTCTTTGCTGCCTCTTTGGAAAACCATAATGGTCTCCTCTTCCTTTTCCTCTTGCTAACCTGCTTAATGCATAATTCTGTTGTTCTTATAATCCCCATTTTAAATACTGCCCACTGTTCCTCAACCCCTGATTCCTGTCCCATTCCCTTAATGCCTCTTTCAAGTATTTCCCATTTCCCAAAGTCTGCCCCCTAAAATCCAGGATCGTGTTTTGTGTGGTTTGGTTCTGCTCTTTCTGTGATTTCAAACCACAATGACTGGTGGTCACTGTTACCCAGGTGCTCCCCACTGTTACCCCATCACACTGTCCCTGTTTGTGAGCACAAGGTCCAGTATTGCCTTCTGCCGAGTTGGTTCCATGACCAGTTGCTTGAGAAGGCACCCTGAGAGGAGTCCAGGATAAATCTGCTCCTAGTTGATGCTGTTGCTGGGATGCTCCAGTCCACGTCTGGAATATTGAAGTCTTCAACCAGTACTACTTCACCCTTGTCTGCCATCCTTTGGATGGCTAGCATCAGCTCCCTATCTGTTTCTTCCTCCGGGGCTGGTGGTCTATAGACCACACCTGTGTGGATGGCTGGCCCCATTTTCCTTTCTAGCTTAACCCACAGTATCTCTCCCACATTTTGTTCCTCCTGGATCTCTGTGGCCCTTATGTCATTTTTCACATACAGTGCCACTCCTCCTCCCTTCCTGCCTGCTCTGTCTCTTCTGAATATGTTGGCAGCCAGGTATGGCCATCTCCCAGTCATGGTTATCATTACACCAGGTTTCAGTGATGGCCACAATGTCCAGGTCTGACTGTACCATGACAGCCTCCAGATCTTCCATCTTGTTGCTAAGGCTCCTGGCATTTGCACACATGGCTTTCCATGATTTGACCTCCTAGTCTGCTTCACTGTTCTCTCCAGCCCCTTCCTTGGTTTGTCATTTATCCCTGGTTCTCCTTGCTGTCTGCCCTTCTGCTGAATTTTGCCCTTTTCTGCTTATCCACCTTTGGACACTAATCTCCATCTTTTTGCACGCTTTGCAGAGATAGCCACTCCTCTGGTTCACTGGTTCCACTGCTAGCTGTGGGGGGTGAGCAAATGAGTACCCTCCTTGCTGGCCTGCACCCCTCTTTGCTAGTTTAAATGCTTGTCAATGTAGCATTTAAACTTATCATTGAGTGCTTGGATTCCCCTCCAGGATGGATGCAGGCCGTCAGGCTTGAACAAACCTCCATCCCTCCAGGTGGGTCCCCAGTCACCAATGAATCCAAACCCTTCCTCACAGCACCAGTTATTCAACCATGAGTTAAAGTTCCTGGTGCATGCACTCCTATGCTCTCCCTTGCCTCTCACAGGTAGTACTTCTGAGAAAGTGACAGAAGTAGCTACTTGCTTGAGACCCCTCCCCAGTTTCCTAAACTCTTCCTGAACTTCCTTTGGCTCCACATTTGCCAAGTCATTAGTACCTAGGTGGATAATGACATCCAGCTCACCCTCCCGTCTTGCCTTCCCAGTGATCCACAGTATCTTCCTTCCATCCCTCCATGCTGTGGCACCTGGTAGGCACCTCACCACCCTGTCCTCTCCCTCCTGTGTTCCTAGCTGGATCCCTCTTATGATTGTTCCCATTGCTTCACTGGGATTTTGACACCACTTCCTAATTCCCAGTGAGCAAGGATTTGGTTTAAAGGAGGTGTCTTTAACATTGTAAACACCTTGCAAAACTCCAAGATCATCCTTACTTTTCCCTTTAAGATTATCAACCAACAAAAAACGGTTCTAGATCTGACTGTAGTCTCTTTATTTTGTCAAGTTGTCTTGGTCTAAGACATAGTGTCTGATTTGCAAAGGTCTGAAATGGTCCTCCCTTTTTACCTGAAATCAGTCCTTAAGTGCCTGGAAAGAGAGGCATGTGTGTTCTGATATGCACTGCTCAAATCTGGTAAGACCCTTGCATTCCCAGAAGGTAAATAGTGTCTCTAACTGGGAAGGCAGAAAGGCATCATGATTCTTGATTCATGTTAGTGGCACTAGCAAATCTAGAGAATCCTTCAGTTTTCACAACCATTTGAGGATACGCACTATGTGTTTTGACCAGGGATTGGGTATAGAACTTTCTATATGTTCAGGGAGGTCCCCTGTTAGAATGGTCCACAAGGAGAGGCCAGGGGAGTCAGTTTCATCAATTAGATACCACCTGGAAATCCAGAATCAACCCTTTGCTTTGCCCAAGTACCCAAGAAGACTGACTGGGTAGCTAAATAGTATTACTTGAAAAAGGAGATGCCCAGTTCTCCCTGTTTCTTGGATAGCTGGAGAGTTTGTTGGGATATTCTAGCTTGCTTCCCAAGCCATAGGAATTTTAATCTCTCTTTTAAAAGAGTATTTCAGTAAGAGTTCATAATCGGTATAGGTATGGTCTGAAATAAAAACATGAGGTGGGGGAGGACATTCATTTTAATAACTTGGGTTCTTCTGTAAAGCATTAAAGAAAGGAGGTGCCATCTAGCAAAATCTTGCTCAAGGGTAGCTAACAGCCTGTGGTAGTTGTCTTGGAAAAGTTCAGTAGTGTTTGCTGAAATTCTTATACCCAGGTACCAAAAGGTGTTACTTGGTACCCAGGAGAATGGATAAGACTACCTGAAATCAGGAGGAGGGAGCCACTTAATATCATGGTTTCAGATTTAGAATAATTTATTTTATATCCACTAGGCCTCCAAATTGTTTTAGTGTCTCAAAAAAATTATCGGAGAAGGAGGGATCTCTGAAAAAGAAAAGGAATCATCAGCATACAGAGTAATTTTTCTGCTCCACACCATCTGCCATTACTTCCAGGATGCCTAGATTAGTTCTGATACTAACTGCTAAGAGCACAACACTTAGAGCAAATAATAAAGGTGATAGAGGGCACCCCTGCCAGTTGCTCCTACCCAAGGTGAATCTTTGAGAGAGGTGACCATTTACTCTGACTGCACTGCTTTTCAGGGTCCCGGTACAGAGAGGAAATTGCTCCCACAAAAGTGTCACCTAACTGGAAGGTGCCCAGTACTGTCTGTAAAAAGACTACATTGACACTGCTAAAGGCCATCTCATAAACCATGCTAATGGCAAGCTGGAAGGCCCTCTTGTGTTCCTGCGGTGTATCATTGAGGACATGTCTTATATTACAGTATCTTGCAGAAATTTGCCATAAATGAAACTTGTCTGGCTGCAGTGTGCTAGATTTTGGATGTGGTGTTAAAATCTATTGGCAAGGATCTCTGCAAAGATCTTTAGGTCTGTATTTAAAAGAGAAATGGGCTGATAGGATTCACATTCCTTAGGATCTTTTCCACACTTCAACAAGACCAAAATCTGATCCTGACACTGGGAAGGGGGGACCTGTAGTTTATCTAGCAAAATGGCATCTCCAACTTCCCTTAGGAGTGACACTAGGGCTTCCTGAAATGTTTTAAAACATTCTACTGGGTAGCCATCTGGCCCAAGGATTTGTCATTCATTCAGGATTTGATTTTAGCTAGCATTTCCTATATTGTTATGGGGCCATTTAGTTCCTCTATGCCATGTTCATCCAACATTGGCAGGGGGAGATTGCCTAAGTAGTCTTGAATTTTTTTCCTGGTGATGGGAACCAATTTCTTCCCCAAAATGTTCTGCAGACAATTTGGCAAACAGCTGTTGGATTTGTGGTTGCCTTGCTTGCCTGCTGATGTTTAAGCTTCAAAACTGCTCTGGAGGCCACGTGTTATCTTAACTGGCCTGCTAACAGTCACCCCACCCTGTTTCCACTCTCATAACATTTCTGCTAGGAGTAGCAGAAGGCACCTTCAGTTCTGGTCTCCATTAATTTTATGAACTCTACTCTTTTTCTCCATTTGTTTTTTCCCTGCTTCTTCTAAAACTACTTTATGTTGAAATTCAAGCTTGTCTATCTGACGCATCAAAGATAATTTCCTTGTTTTTTTAATTTAATTTTATTTAAAAAGATTCACCCAGAAAGGCATATCATGGCACTTCCAGATGCATCCTGGGAGAAGGGGAGGTGCATAATAACATACAGAAAAAAATTGCATTACCCATAGCCAAAAACAGGATTGGCAGAATTTGTGAACAGTTCAAATTACAAGAAAGTTGAGGACAATACATAACTACATAACAAAACCAAATTAAAGAAATTAGTGAGCATTACATACAGAGTACATGGCAAAATGGATTGGTAGGCTTTTGTAAAACAATGCAAATTACAGGAGTGTTGTGGGCATATAACTGAAACCCAGATTGCAGTGGATCTATGAGCATTACATTCAGAATATGTTGTACGAAAAATAGTGCTGTAGTGTTCCGTTCTGAGTCGAGGTCAGTAGTGCGTAGATGCTAAGTGCATAATGTTCTGATAGGTACAGACTGGTCCCATTTCACCTGGAAAGCATAAGAGATCATTTTACCTATAAAATTGTTTTCAGGATGTTCCAGTGAACTGGAGCATTGTTGTCCTCCTGTGGCTTATGTATCAGGAAATCTCCCATTTCCCTATGAACTAGATCCTGAAATTCTTCCTTGTTTAATAGGCTTACATTAAGTCTTCAGAATGTTGACCTTAGGTTGGGGCATATTGAAAACTCCAGAGGGACTGGGGCATGATCAGAAGTAGTAATGTTACCACTGAACAGCTCTGAACTGCATATAGTATCTTCATTGTGTTGTGATCAGAAAATAATCAATTCTGGAATATTGCTCATGCCTGGGGGAATAGTAAGAATAGTCCCTGACCTATGCATTCATATACCTCCAGACTTCTAGTAGGTCTAGCTATGAAGTGAAGTACCCTAGAAGCCTGGCTGTCCTGGACTGTGCCTGGATATTATGTCCCAACTTATCTAAATCTGTAGAAATAGTCATATTAATGACTCCCATCACAGTTAGGCTGTTGGACATCTGTAAAAGTTTCCAATATAACCTTTTTTAGAAAGGGAGTTTGAGTTTGTTTTTCATTTGGAGCATATCAATTTTAATGTATGCAACTCTGCCTCTTATAGTCTGCTTCAAGGCAAACAAAGCAGTCCTCCAGGTCTCTATCTGTTGTCCCACTTTCAAGGAGAAGTTCTTTTATATTAAAATGGCTGCACCCACCAGTGTGGGTGCTGCTCATAATGAGAATATACTTTTTCCAGCCACGCACACTTTAACATAGTATGTGAGGTTAGTTTCTTGAAGGAACGTTATCTCCACCCCTTTCCTGTGCAGTTACTACAGGATTCTCATTCGCTTCACAGGATTATTAATATCTTTAAGATTGTACAATACAAACTTTAAGTCTGCTATTGTCAGTCACTACCCATCTTGGGGTCTTCAACTGTGCAAATCTTCGAGTGAACTGCCTTTGAACATAGAACCTAAACAATGGTGTGCAACCGACACATTGAAATGACAAACACCAGACAGTTGTAACATTATTAGTACATATCATCTAAAACTGTTAGTTAGACTATAACAGTAATACTTCAAGAGTATACATCCAACATCACCCACAGTAATGAGATTGGCGAGATGGTGGGTGGTAGAATTCCCAGTAAGGATATATTATTTCCAGCCCTATGTTGACAGTCTAACCAGGGCAAGAGCATGGTACCAGCTGTGTTAAATAAGAAAGGTGTCTCAGAAGGATCTTATAAAGATGAGGCATGACCGCTGTGCAGTCTCAGCAGAGATAGAAAAAGTGTCTCTCTCTCTTATGCAACCCACCCCCATGATCAATGATCAATTAACTCTAGTGTGAAGGCAGCCCACAAAGCTGCCATCATGGTGAGCAGTTCCAGCTGGCAGAGCACAGCAACAGGTAGGAGAAACCCCTCCCTACCTGACCCTGAAGATGAAAACATAGTGTGCTACTCCATGCAACCACAGAGTAGCTAAGTCCCAAACTGCATGGTTAACAAGGTCTCCAGGAGGCCCACATCCCATCCTCTCAACCACCACCGGGCATTAGAGTAGTTAAAAATTTATTGAGTGAGCAGTGCTACTGAGTAAGGCTCAGGGCTCCTAATTCTATAGCTCTCTGGGTCTATTTGCCATTTTGGGTAGGTGCTCAGATTCATCCATTCAAGCCACATCTGATTTTGTCTGTCCCCATTTATATACAGCTGAGTAGGAGGGGTGCCACCTAGCCCCTTATAGCAACCATCTGTGATATCATAACATGAATGCCTGAATGCAATGATTTTGCTAATGTGTGACCTAAAATAAAAATCATAGAGGACAGCCTTTTCTTGAAGACCAAGGTGAGGAACCCCTGCCTAGGCCACTTAGGTCACTGAGATCTGTATTAATGTAAACTGTTGAAGTGGCACCTTTCTGAACTGTTATCTCCTTCTGTGAGTGCCACTTCTCCTGTCCTGCAGCATGCTCACCACCTAGGGTGTGCAGTGTGAACTTTGAAAGCTAGGCTCAGTTGTCTCTGACTGGAGCAATGGATATGGCTGTGTCTTGAGAGCAAATATATGTCTTCCTGCTCCAGAATGGGAATTGGTGGCAGCCTTCCCCCCCAACTTGGTGCACAATACAGAAATGTGATGGTTAGGAAAAAGGACAGGCCCCCGCCCCCGAGCAAGTCCTCCCCAAGTACCCGGAGCCCTAGCTAAATATGGCACAGGGTCAATATGTCGCAGAAAAAAAGAGCACGGCAACATATCGTGCTATCAATACAGCAACATCTATAGTGCTAGGTAAAAACACTGAGCACTAATAACAGCTAAAACCACACATAGAAGCTGCACACTAACCCCCCCCCATTAAAATAACTACCTCCAGGAGGGGGGGAGGGAACTCTGGGATGGGGAAATACCCAGGGAGTGATGGGAGTCAAGGACTGCACTAGGGACCAGGAAAGGAGTAGGGAATGGGATGCTGTGATGATGCAGCAGACTGGGGCTGTATTTAGTACATCTGGTCTCGAATATTGGTAGGGGTTGGTGACACTGTGTCTCTAGTCCATGTTATATTGTAAGTAGAACTCCAGAATATTTGGAATAGGGTTAGTGTAGATCCAGAGTTTTAAGGCTGGGTCAGTGTAAATGCAACCCAATACTACACAAAAAAGGGAATGATGAGGGGGAGTTTTTAACTGTAGAATGTGAGAAGATGAAAACAGAGGGATTATGAGTTCTACTTTCCTAGATGTCTCATCCCTGTTTTGCTATTCTTACATCAAAGAGAGACTGCAGTCTTCATGATAAAAGTTCAAAATTAGGAACAGCTTCCACACTTGGATCACCCACAAGTGATCCCCATCCCTGGTATGCCCGCTGTACAGCGACACTATTACAGTGAAAACATTGATGCTGACAACATTGACAGTTCACTGTAACAGTTTGCCTGAGACCACGGCACACTGTCCCCTGGTCCTGCACCCCTTCCTCAAATCAACTCCGACTCGGAGTTGATAATCCATAGGTTCAGGGGGAGTGGGAAGTGAAGACCCCAATAGAACAGGAACTGGGTCTCCTGCTGGATTTATGTCAACTGCAACTTGTGGTCAACATAAATCCATCACTGTGATGTTGGTCAACAAAACATTTGTCAAACTGCCATTGTAGACCCCCCATCCCCTTGCTCTGTATTTCACCAATTACCAATATGGTCACTATGATCAGTAAGAATATTATAATCTTAAAAATGATGCTTGCTGTTGATGTTCTTACCATATTTCTTAAAATATGAAAGTTCCCTGAGAATAAGCTTGAATGGAATCTTCTTGGTGAACTTTTACCCATGATTTGCAACTAAACAGATGTGAAACATCAAACACACATGGAGAGCAGAACTTTCCCTATTCTTAATTATAATCACCATCAGGGTAAAATTGTTATAGGTGTGGCCACATAACATTAAAGTCAACTGGAAAACAAATTCTATTTTTTTCATAAGCAATGTAAATTAAATTTGAAATATATTGAAACAGATTGACGTGATGCTGGCTAAATTACTTTTTTTTGTTTTAGTTAGCATACACATCATTTCAGGCACTAAACAAAGTTGTTTAACTTATTGTCATTGATGTGACTGTTTTGTGTGTAAGAATTTCTGAAATAAGGGTGTGTAGGGAACTAGTCTGTGTTGCTCAATTGACCTGCATTGGCAGAGTGTTATGTCAGGAATTCATTCAGTGCTTGAAGCTTGCTGTGTTGCTTTTATTTGTTTGTGTGTACCCCCGATATACTTCAATTATGTGTATGTTTTTTTTTGGGGGGGGGGGTAGATTTTATATGTTTTTATATTGTTTTTACACTTTCCCAATCAGATCCTTGATTTCCTGCATAACTCTAAGATTTTGATCTGCAGACCAGTTTTTGGATGTAAGTGTGATTTTCTTGGAGAGGGGGCAGCAAGGGACATAGATAGTATAGTCATTTTTGGGGGGTCTTGCTTAACTCTCATGGGTGTGTGATGTAATAATGTAAATTGAGTCAGTGATTTAAGACAGCAGAGATAATGAAGGGATTTTTTTTATTGCTCACCACTGACCACTTAAGGTCAGAGGCCACAAACAAGTATAGGGCTTAAGGGCAGACTAGCTGAGCCTAGCAGTCCTTATCTGCTGACAATTTCTGTGTTAATTCTTTGTTTTACACTCTCATGTACACAGTGATGAGCAGCAACAGGTAAATATTGTGGCTGCTTGCTGATGGGGTGACAAGGATGTTGGCCTGGTGTAGCAGTAGAGCCACCCCGCATTGCCCATGTGAGCTGTGCCACTGCAGGAGAGGCACATGAATATGCAAGTATTCAAGATGACAGCCTGGGTAAAGAATTGGCTGGAGAATAGGACACAGAGAGTAATAGTAAATGGAGTCCACTCAGAAGAAAGGAGGGTTACTAGTGGGGTACCGCAGGGTTCAGTATTAGGACCGGTCCTCTTCAATGTCTTTATAAGCGACATTGCATGAGAAGGGACTTGGCAAGGTTAGAGGAATGGTCAAATGTATGGCAGCTTAGATTCAATGCTAAGAAGTGCAAGGTAATGCACCTGGGAAACAAAAACCCAGGGGAAGAATACACAATGGGGGTGAGATACTAACAACAACAAAAATGGAAAGGGACCTGGGGATAGTCATATCAGATGATGACCTAAAAGGTGGGCAAGCAATGTGAGAGGGCAGCAAGGAGGGCTGGGGGTTACTGGGATGCATAGGGAGAGGCATCACCAGTAGAAAAACAGGAAGTTATTATCCTCTGTACAGACAGCTGGTGAGACCCCATCTGGAGTACTGTGTGCAGTTCTGGAGACCCAATCTCCACAAAGACATAGACAGGATGGAAGCTGTCCAGAGGAGGGCAACTAAAATGGTACAGGGTCTGCACTGGAAGACACATGAAGAGAGACTTAGGAGCTTAATATGTATAGCCTCGAGGAAAGGAGGGAGAGGGGACATGATAGAAACTTTCAAGTACCTCAAGGGAATCAACAAAGTCCAAGAGGTAGCATCTTTCAAAAAGGGTGTGCAAGAACAAGAGGGCACAATTTGAAGAGATAGAGGGGGGCTCAGAGGTAATTTAAGGAAGTATTTTTTCACAGAGAGGGTTGTGGATGCATGGAACGGCCTTCCGGAGGAGGTTGTGGAGTCAAAATCAGTGGTGGAATTCAAGCATGCATGGGACAGTCATAAGGCAATTCTAGGGTGCAGGGGTAAGAAGAAGTAGGCTGCTGGTTAACTAGGATCTGCAGCTTATCCAGTAGGTAGAGAAATGGGCAGTCTGGGTGGGCCAAGCGGTCCTTATCTGCCGTCAAATTCTATGTTTCTATGTTTCAAGTACAACCACTGATAATAACCGGAGTGTGTGTGTGGTGGGGGAAGGGGGCTGTCTGCCTGTCTGCCCACTGTTCCTTAAAGTGGCACAAATATCTACTGGGTTTTTTTTTTCACATCAACCATCAGGTAGCGCTGTAAAGCTATAAAATACCAAATGTATTGAAAGGCATCAACTTAGTTTGTGAAGAATTAGTTGATGGCATACATGGGAGGAGGGAGGTTCTGTTTCCATGAACCAGATAGTTGGTCAGTCACAAAGCACTATCCCCTAGTATACTACTTTTACCACAGCGCTGTCCTTTATCCAGATCTATGATGCTGCATCAACAATTTCTTGTCAACACAACATTTCCCTGATACCACTATGTAGAGCTGCAATTGTAGTTAGTATAGATGCCTTAAGTTTAATGTTGTTGTTTTGCGGGGGCCTGTTGCCCTACCCCTTTATGCAGGGGCTATGCCCCTACTCCCCTTATGATTATCAACTCTGAGATGTATCTGATTTAGGAATGGGGTGCAGGACCTTGGGAAAGGGTGTCTGGCTCCCAGGCAGACTTTACAGTGATATGGCGATGTTGTCGGCATCGATCATGTCACTGTAAAGTTGTCGCTGTAGTGATGGCATACCCTTTATCCTGTCCGCACCACAGCACTGTGTTTTATGCTCACCACAGCACATTCTTCCCACCAGAATCAGATGGTGGTGCTACAATTCCATAAAAGTTCAGTCACATACTGTACCTGGGTAAAAGAGAACAGCAGAGGTTTGCTGCCCAAACATACCACTGCACCCCACTCATTTCCCAGCTGAGCAACTGAACCTGTGTGCTGGGGAACACACAGGGTAGAAATGGCTTACTTTGCTTTATAAATGAGTCCTACAATAATTGCTCGGATATAAATGGCATGAAGTGATATATATGGGGAGCAAAACTCTGATTTTCCTTTATCCAGGTATATACTGTAGGAACTGACCATTTATTAAATTGCCATACCACCATCTGATCCTGGTGAGACAGAAGTGGATTATTGAACAAAATACGTGGCGTTAAAGACAGGATGGGCCAAAAAAGAAGTGTTTTTGGGGACAGCTGTATTAACTTAGAACATGACTATGCACCTGAGATGGTCCAGCACCATTGCCAGGTGCTTGCTGTTCACTGAGCTCTCAAGCAGAAATGCATTTCAGCATATCTAGAATACCCAGCTTGCTTAAAAACACAAACTCATGATGGAAGTTGCCGATTTGCAGATTTTGAAGAAGTGGCTGAGTTTTTAGCTTCTCAAGGCATACATCTGGAAGATTTGTGTAGACAATTCAAGGCACAGGACTTACAACAAAGAGAATGGCACCAACATGGACATTCTCAAAGATTCCCAGCAAAATCTGCCTCAAGATGTTTGGGACTGTATAATACCTCATGCCAAAAAGGACTTACAGAGACAACTACCACAACAGCCTCCACTTCTCAGTCTACCACCTCTACCACCACCTGAGAACTTGTTTGGGAGGGGGAAAAAAACAACAATAAAAAAAGACCACTCATAGCTTATGGCACTTTTATTTTCATTGAACACAAATTAAACTATTGGATGATGACTAATGACTGTCTTTTTATTTCAAAATGGGACCTTTGACCGCAGGATTGTGGGTCTTTCTAACACACCCAATGACTACTGGAGTGTGAAGGTAGGTGACCTGGTTTCGGGGGGGGCATGGCGTCTGGAGCCATATATTTAGCGGTACCAGGTAAATATAGCAAATACATAATGTCACAAGGAAAACCGCATGTGAAAAACAGCATGCAGTAAAACAGCTACTGGGGAATAAATAGCACAGGTAGAATATGGTGAAGGAGTGGTAGCGCTACCCCTGTTGCTGTTGACTGGGACTCAGTGAAGCAGAGGATAAGACCTCTGCTGGGTGGTAGTCCTCCGAGCAGCTGCCATGGCTCAGGGGGCAGATCCACTAGCAGTGAAGGACAGTGGAGTGACTGTGGACTGGAGTTTGATTCCTGGTCCCAGCTTACCTTAGGTTTTTTTTTTTTCTTAAGTTTTGTGCAGTTGGCAATTCTCCCCCTGCCCTCTCCCACAGGTCTGTTACAGTCACACATCCCCTGATGATTGGCAGCCAGGAAGGAATACCACACAGCACCATCATCTTTGTCAGCGAATAGTCTTCTGGCACCTGACCAATCTGCCCCCACCCCACCCTCAGCTTTCTGTTCTCTGTCCATGGTGGGTCCCAGAAGTCATAGTCCTTCAGAGAGAGAGAGAGAGAGAGAGCGGGTTGGAAGTACAACCAACTGGTGCACTACACAAGGCACTTTGGCACTAGCAGACAGCAAAAAAGCGAACAAAGCAAAGTATTTAAGTTTGTGGAGACATTTTATCAGCAGCAGGAAGTCAGGAGTAGAGATGTACGAAGCTGAGAAACTTCACTTTGACAAAACTTTGCAAAGTTGGCAAACTTTGTAAGGTTTAAAGTACTAAATTGCATAATGAAGTGGCACTTTTTCCCACAAAGTGATTAAACATTGCCAGCAATGTCACAGGAAAAGAGTGCAACTTCACCTGAAAAATGTTCTGAAGTAGGCAAAGTCAGATTTGGTCCTATCAATGGGAACTTTGCAAAGGTTTATGAGGTTAGATTTTTGCAACATAATAGCAACTTTGCTGATGAAGGTTAACGTTGCTGCACCCCTATACAGCAGGAGTCAGCAGGACATGCAAGCCTAGGTGTGGTGAAATCTGGACTGTCAGAATGGACCAGACCCAAAATGGTAAAAAACAGACGGGCAGGTCTGGCTGGACTAACTGGACTGGGCACAACCTGCATCATCCAGTTTTTACCATTTTAATCTGACCATTCTGGCTGGTCCGGATTGGTATGGATGAAATCTGGATCACCAGACTCGGACTGGACCAACACAGTAAATGGTACGGTCTGGGTCCAGTGTCCCAGATTTCACTCATATCCTCACTCTAGATGAACTCTAGACCAGTCAGAATAGACGGATCAAATGAAAAAAATGGACTGAGTGGTATAGCTAGACCACACAAGTTTGCACCCAGTTCGGCTGGTCCATTTGAACCAACCAGTTCATTTTTACCATTTTGGGTCCGGTCCAGCTGTCAGGATTTTATAAAGTCCCCACATACTCAGTGCCATCACTTTACTCATGGTCCAGATCCAAAAAGGGTTGCAGTGGTGTTAGTGCTGGCACTAGCTAATCCAGAGTCTTGGTCTGATCTGGCCTGGTCACAGCAGTAACAGAATGCATTTGTGACACTGTCACTGCTTCTGTCAGTGATAAGTAACATTAAGTGACTGTCCAGTGGCACAGGATCCTAATGCATCACAAGCACAGCTCTGAAAACATTTGGAGGTTAATTTAACGGGGGGGCTAGGGTTGCCCATGGCCCATCACTACACATATCTCTGACTGCTATTACATCACAAAACAGTGAAAGTACGCAAACAGCAAATGAATACCAATGAAGAATAAAAAATAACATACTAATTATGCACCATGATTATCTATCTTCTCTATGAAAAATAAGCAGCACATTCAAACAATATTGCAAATGCCCCATCCAACGGTCACTTTAGTTACAAACAAATATTACGCCAGTGCATTCTCCGAATAGTCATTGTTTTTGTTTCTGTATTGGTGTCAAAATCTTGAATCTTGCTTCAAAAATGAAAATACATAAGACAAACATTACTACTCACTGACTTCATTGCAAACTTTCTTTTACTATAATACCACTTTGCCTTCATCATTCTCTACAACAGAACCAAAACCTGACACAATATGCAAGCAAATATTTGGCACTGACAAATGCTTGTTTATGATAACTAATTCTGTCTAGCTCTCTAATAAAGCCACAGCTCAAATGACAGATCCTACATGTGTGAGAAACAGCATCGCAGCCTAGCTGGATTGAATAGTGGTAGTAACTAACACAAATAGTTTAAAACATTTTAACATGAGAATAATGAGCACTGAAGAGGTTGCTGTTAGTTCCTGATACACACTACCTTGCTTCAGAGAGAGACAAAGCTGAGATAATGCAGGAGTTGCCAACTTGTCACCCATCCCACTTTGACAGAGACTCTGACTCGATTCTTTCATAACTTTGTAGTCTTGGAATATTTTATTTTTTCTACTTTCTTCAGTCAAGTTCTTATACTGACCCTCTCTCACAAACACAGTTGGTATCATTTTTCAAATCACCCAGGAAATAAGTGTTTGCAGACTGTATGAGAGCTGTCCACAAACACCTATTTCTTGGATGATTTGAAACATGACACCCATTGTGTTGGTGTGAGGGAGGGACAATATAAGAACTTGAATGAGGACAGTAGAAAAAAAAATATTGCAAGACTACCAAGTTATCTGCCTAAGAAAAAATCCCCATTCAAATGAATGTTCCCATTCAGTTCAATGTTCCATTTTCTTAGGCTCATAACTTTCTTGTCTTACAATAATTTTTCTGCTTCTGTCAAGTTCTTATATGGACCATTTCTCACAAACACAATGGGTGTGATTTCTTAAATCACCCAGGAAATAGGTGTTTGTGAACTGTACGAGTACAGTTTGCAAAAACCTGTTTCCTGGATTATTTGAAAAATGACACCCACTGTGTTTGTGAGGCAGGGCAATAAAATAACTTGACAGATGTTATTTTTTTCAGTGCAAGTTTTGTCTATGGGGACCCCAGGAAACACAGCAATCAGTTAGGTCAAGTATATACTGTATGTTCAGACTGGTTAGCATAATAAGGCTTAGCAGATGGTGCAGGATATTGCTTATCCACCTTTCTAAGGACTGTAGCCCAAGAGTTTGGTCTGTGCCATTCAGCAAAAGTAGCATCTTCTAATGCAGGATATATAGGTGGAATGATAATGGAAGCTGAGCAGGTCACCTACAAAAAGTCCATGAGATTATGTTTAGCAGAATCTTCCTGTTTTACATCAAAGATCATGACAGACTGCAACTAAGAGCTTGAGGGAATTAGTTATAGTAAGAAAGGGGAATCAGCAGTAACTCTTTGGTAAATGGATGTCTGCTTATAACAGGTTATGCTCAAGTTAACTCATTAACTAATTTTGTAATTAAGCAATAATGCCCAACAGGGTGTGTGTCATGCTGGTATAACGTCACGCCTCAGGTGGTTGGGCTTGAGGCCGCAGGCCGAGTGCGTCCAGCAACTGAGGTGTGATGTTATCCCAAACGACACACACCCCAGAGGGCATTATTGCTATTATACAATGGCTTGTTGTTACACAGAATAAAAAAAATTTTTTAAAGATGTTTTTGTGTGGAAAAATATTTTTGTTTTTTAAGAGAAGATGAAACAATCAATCAAAGGCTCCATAAAAAGCTCATCTGCAGGTTCACAGTGAGGCTAAGACTAGACCTGTGATGTTGTACTGGGATAACATCACGGGTCCAGCCCAAGACTGACCAGAGTCCAGGATTTTTTCTTGCCATTGTATAATATGGGATGGATGTCCCTTGTACTCACAGCTACTGTCCCCTGCCAGCAGATATGCAAGAGCTACTTCACCTAAATGATTATTGTGTTTTCTGGGATCTGTCAGGGCCAGACTTATTCCTACACTGATCCTCCGTCCCAAGTCTGTGGATCAAGCCTGAGGTGTCAATGGGGAATTGTTCCCTACACACCCCAGCTGAGAAAATCCTTAAATGCAAAATAGTTACATTGATTACAATAGGCACCATATAGATGAACATTGCAAATGAAAAAAAAATATTTTCTAGTAAACTGTAATAGCTGAAACATCATATTTATAAAAATACATGCTTAAGTGCAGAGTTGCTCTTTAAACACCAAGGAGACCCAATCCATGCTGTGTGGCTCTGATGCTAAACTTTGAGAAAACTATAGTCAGTTAAATGTCTGCAGTACTGATGGGTCCCTATTGAAGACTGTAGGTCATTTGGATGGGACATTGGGAAATTAAAATTCACCTGTGCACAACTGAACAAAGTACTCCCCATTTCCCCATTAGCTTCTATTTTGGAAGGGACAGAGGCTTTTGCTTTTATGCAGGGGAGCCCAAAACCTGCCACAGATAAGGATATCTTCAACACCTGAGTAATGCATGTAGCACACTGCTTTGCAATTTGTGCATGCAACCAGGACACTCCAGTTTCATTTGTCATAATCTGAAGTGGAACCTCTTTGAAGAACTCGGACATGCATGTACCAAATGACCTTGGGCTGCACCCAACAAAGGCACCTTTTACGAAAAAGAGGATATAGTTCAACAAGCACGGCAAAACAGACAACAATCAGGTAACAGTTCTGATCCACAAACTTCTTCTGCAAAAGATCAACAACCTAGGGGTGTGGACTCATATATCACTTCAGTTACAAGCCCTCTGTCTAGGACAATGGCCCAGGAATGGCAATATTTGGAGTCTGACCACTCAGTAAAAGAAGCACTAGAGCAGTTAGGCATTCATTGCTCCTTACCACAAAGGGCACTGAGTACAGATGGATCTTCACAAGAACATAATCAAAAGAATACACTGTATGCCTCACTGCTCCCCCCCCCCCAGCCAAATGAGGATTTCCTGATTGTAGGGGGAGGCAACATAGTGTGAGATTACACCATGGGCCTGATTCTCAAAGCCCTTAGATTGGTGCAATGTGCCTGCATCAAACATACATGACACAAGTGGCACCTTGCATCAAAAAATGCACCCTGAGCTATTCTCAAAGGCAGCCTGTGTCAAACATAGGCTGCATATCCCAAAGGGGGCTTGCACCAGCCTTGCTCCACAAAATGGGCTGCAGCACGGTGCTAGGGGGCTTGCAGCAGATGCAGGCTGCCATAACCCCATATTTGCTATTTTCTAAACCCTCCCAGAGGGCAAAGGTCTAAGTATCATTAGACCAGCCAACAGCTAGTCTAACGGTACCAAGAAGTCCTCTGTGAGGGTGCACCAATGTGCCACCCCCCCAGCCCCAATCCCTTTCTGTATGTACCTAATAATATCCTTGGTAGTCTAGCAACCCCCCCCAAGGCTCTGATCTCCCATTATAATTATAAAAATGTCCCTGGTGATCTAGTGGATCCCTCCAGGTCCAATCCCTCATTAATATAATTGTTAATATCCTTGGTGGTCTAGTCGACTGTCGCAGCCTGATCACCTGGTAATATAATTCCAAGGAAATGCTACACTTTCAGATCCCCCATTTATCACATCTACTTTCAACATGTTCTTTACATATTGTGCTTTCTTGCTTCTCACCACCCTCCCCACACCCCATACCCACGTCAAACCTCACTACCTCTCCCTTTTCCTCCTTCTCTTTCTCTCTCAGCTTGCCAAATGATGTCCTAAAGGCCTTGCCTAAAGGTCATGCCTTGAACCCCAACAAGGGTAAGAGCCCAGATGGCCTTGACCCAATTCTACTCTATCTCTCTGCCCCTGCTATAGCTTCCCCCTGGCCTCCCTACTAAACCTATCTTTCTCTGTATCCTCAGTTCCCTCAAGCTGGAAACCTCCACCATTATTCCTCCCCCCAAAGGTGGTGATCCCATTACCCCAGTGAACTATCATCCAATCTCCTTGCTTCCTATTCTAGCTAAGCTCCAAGAATGTATTGTCCTTGCTCAGCTCACCCCTTACCTTGACTCCACCTCCTTTTTCACCCCTTTCCAATCTGGCTTCTGCAAGTCCCACTCTACTGCCACCTCCCTCTTCTATCTCACTGATGCCATACTCACCAATATGGATCAGGGACATGTTACCTGCGCCTATTTGTCAATATAGCAAAAGCCTTTGACACAGTATCCCACTCCCTTCTCCTCCAAAAACTAACTGCTGCTGGGCTAACCCCCTCAGCCACAGTATGGTTTCACTTCTACCTATCAGGCAGATCTCAATTGGTCAAGATTGCCTCCTCCTTCTCCCCTCCACTCCCAATCACCACTGGTGACCCACAGGGCTCAGTAGTAGGCCCTATACTATTTTCAATCTTCCTCAACAGTCTCTCTACTGTCTGCTCTACTTCCCACATCCACATGTATGTGGACAGCACCATCCTTTACACATCTAATACTTCACACACTGATGTGGAGACTAGATTGCAACATGATTTCAGTAATGTCCAGCAATGGTTCCAATATAACCAGCTGTTCATGAACAGCAAAAAGACAGTCTCCATGTCCTTCGGCACTAGACAGAGACTATCCTAACTCAAATCCGGCCCCCCCCACCTTCTACACCCTGGATGGTACTCCTGTTGAAAATGTCACTACCTTTAGGTACCTTGGGGTCTGGTTAGACCACCACTTGGACTTTTCAGCACATGTGAATGCAGTCCAAAAGAACCTACACCCCAAGCTCGGTGCCTTGTACAGAAACAAGGACTGCATTCCCCAATCTGCCCATCATGTAATAGTGCAGAAAATGATCCTCCCCAGCTTTTACTATGCTGACATAAACCACAGATAAAGAAAAAGATATTGGGGATTTTGGGGAGAAAGCTCCTATTGAGTGAAATGCGTCAGGTGACATAGGACACAACCAGGAAGTTGCTTGTGGTGTAGGGAGCCTGTTTGTGTGCCTCACTTTAACTTCTGAAGTCTCCTTGGATTAATTTTGCTTTTTGGCATCAAATAAAGGAAATTATTTGCACTATAAAGCAAGCCTGGAGTTGGTGAGTGTCTATAAATTGTTTCACTACTATAGGTCTTGTGAGATATACTCTTCTTAAGCCTTGGCAGAGGTGCTGGTCTACTCTGTACTAACTTTATTGCTGTACTTCATAGTTCACCAATTCCCCTCCCTTGTTACCAGGCTCACCCCCTGTATTAAATCTTGGAGACTGCCCTGCCTTCCACCTAAAACTTGCCTCCCGCAATAAAGTTTACAGGTTACTTGCCAACCTAAAAGTTGATGATTCTCCAGGCTTTGATACCCTTGAACCTAGATTTCTTATGCTGGGGGCTGATGCCCTAGCTCACCCAATCCATGACCTGTTTAACCGGTACTTTCTCTCTTGCACAGTTCCAGATAGGTGGAAAGTTGCAGTGGTTGTTCCAGTACATAAGGGTGGACGGAATACCACAGTTGAGAATTACAGGCCCATCTCAATCCTCTGTCCTCTTGCCAAAATCCAGGAGAGCATTTTCTATGACCACCTTCAGGACTACCTCAACCTCCACCATCTGCTCTCCCCATTTCAGCATGGCTTCATGAAAAATCATAGCACCCTTACCGCCTTAACTAAAGTCACCTTCGATCTGTTCCTAGCCATGGACCAAGGCCTTACAACCGAGGCTATCTTTGTCGATCTTACTAAAGCCTTCGACTTGGTCAGTCCTGGTCTCCTGCATTGTCAGCTTCATCTCCTTGGTCTTGACTCCCCTGCCTTACATTGGGTACAGAGTTATCTCTCTGATCGCTCACAAAGGGTCAAGTGGGCTGGCTCTTTCTCCAACCTCAAATCTGTCTCATACGGTGTACCTCAGGGCTCTATCCTAGGCCCACTCCTAGTCTCTCTCTTCATTAATGAGTTACCTAACAACTGTGGAGGGGCCACTGTACATCTCTATGTGGATGATGCCAATATCTACCACTCCTCATCTGACATCGGATGGCTCAACCACACTTTAGCACATGACTCTTGAGTTCTTGAGCACTGGTTCCTTGAACATCAACTACTCCTAAACACAAAAAAAAAAAAAAAAGAATGTTGTTCTCCCATTCCCCCTCCTCCTTGCTTAATAATCCCCGTCTTGTGATTCTTGCTCATAAAGGTGATATCCTTGAATCTGTACAATCCTTTAAATACTTGGGTGTCACCCTAGACACAGCACTTTCTCTTGACACTCATGTCACCCTCCTTACCAAATCTATAAACCAAAAGATTGGCTTGCTTTACTGTATTCGGCCTTCCCTCACATTGGCCTCTCGCCATAAGATCACAGCTGACGCTTTCCTTCCCCTCCTTACTTATTGTGCACCTCTGTTGCTTGCTACCAGCTCAATGGTCCTATCTTGACTCAAGCAGGCCTATCATAGGGTGGGTAGACTCGCTCTTGGGGTCAATGCCTGCTCCCCCAACTGTGATGTCCTCACTTTCTTGGGTTGGTTAACCTATGGATCTAAACTTTGTCTCGCTACTCTCTGCCTGATGCACAAGCTAGTCTATAAATACACTCCTCCCTGCCTTGGTGAGGTTGTTCAGCTTCAGCAACTTCAATGTGTCCTTAGGTCTGCCTCCCGGCCCCTGCTCATCATGCCCGAACTGTGGCTAGCAGTTGCTTGAAAATCATTTGCATTCTCAGCTGTGTACGCCTGGAACTCCCTGCCCCACTCATTATTATTCTGTCCCTCCTTCCCCAAATTTAAATCCTCTTTGCTGTCCCTGCTCACTGCCTCCTCTGTTTGTGCCTGCTCTAGGCGAAGTTCCTCATGACCTCCTAACTGTACAGCATCCTAACCCTGTGGACCTTGTCCTTTGCTATTCTAACTTATTTTACCTAATTATCCTTTCTGTTTTATGTACCATCTTACTGTCCTTTAGTTCCAGGTCAGGCTATTTTGTCACTATGTAAATTATGTGATGACTTCTGATTTCTTCCAGTTGTCCTGGAACTTGTGGCGATCTATGATTGTATGACCTGTAAATATAAATGCACTGTAGTGCTTTGTATTACTAAAGATTGTTATCCAGACATCCTGGAACTTGTTGTAGCCCATGTCTGTATGACCTGTAAATATTAATTGAACTGTATTTTTGCATTGCTTTCCTCGGGTTGCCCCTCTAAAAGGGATGGTAACATCCCAGTGGGCTTACCCGGTTACCAACATTCAATAAATAAATAAATAAATTATAGGTTGCATCAAAAAAGCCTTCTTTACTAGAAGCAGATCCTGCATAGTGCCATTATATAAAGCGTATGTTAGGCCACACTTGAACAATTGTACTCCCCTCTGGAGTCCACATTTGAGGATTGATATTGACGGTGTGGAGAGGGTACAGAAGAGAACAACCAAAATAATAGATGGCCTAGGTAGTGAAACATATGAAATGAGATTGCAGATACTTAATTTGTACCACCTGGAACTGAGAAGGACTAGGAGGGATCTCTTACAAATATGTAAGATATCCAGGGATCCAGATCTTGCAACCAGTTTGGGTTTAACACCAGCAACCAGGTTGGAATGTTTAAGGAGTCATAAAAAGCAGCTAAAACGTACATATCCTAGAACAAATTTGAGGAGATCATATTATGCACAAAGAATTATCCCACTGTGGAATAGCCTTCCAAGTGAGGTGGTTGAGGCAGAGAGCTTCCAGTTATTTAGAGAAAGACTAGATAAGCAGATTCAACTTCAAGCAGGGTAACGATGCCCCGCCAACACAGGAGGCATGCACCATAGGCTTTTATGCCTTCTGCTTGTCTTATTTACCTAGTATTGAACCTAGTATCAAACAGTGCCTTCCCCAAAACTACCCTGGCTAGGCTGGACACACTTTTCAACTCTTTCTGTCATTTTGTGCTATCCTGCCGCCCTCATACTCACCACTGTGACCTATATAAGGCCCTGTCCCTCCCATGCTTGAAGTCCTGATGACTGTCCCATACTGCCACTTTTATAGCCATATTCTGGATTGGTAATCTCTCCTCCTATCATCCTTCATATGTGCTTCCCCCCAACACACTTACTCCCTCCATAACACTGACCTACGATCCTTCACAATTCCCCACTGTTCCACTACCACTGGTCAATTTACCTTCTCTTTCCACTGTCCTAAACTGTGGAATCCTCTTCCTTCCCTCACACAAGTGTCTTTCCTCCCTCTTTTGCGATTTTACTACCCCTACCTGCTCATGCCTAAATCTGCTGACTGCTCATCTGTCACAGATCCCCTTCTTCCCTCCGACCCCCAGCCCAGGTTTGGGCTTCCCTAGGCCATGGTCCTGCTGGACTGCCCAAATAATCACCTGCGGTGCCCCTTTTTATTGATTTTTTGCTGACAACTCATTTTCCTTGAATTTAGGTTTCTACCAAGTATTCATTGCATCCTTGTATTTATGTTGCAAATATTTATGATGTAATGTTGTTAAATTTGATGTACTTGATATAATGTATTTGGCTACTATGCATACTGTATTTGTCTGTTATTTATACTGTTCATTTATAATTGTTCTCCATGTATTCATGTTCAACCTACTTGTACTTCTCCCATTCCCCTTCCCCCAGGACATATCTGGAAATGCGCTACCCTGCTCAGTATGCTTTCCTGGTTGAAACTCTTGAATAAATAAATAAAAATAAATTAATCATTTTTAATATCCCTGGTGGTCTAGTGGACTGCCCCAGCCCAATCCCCCAGTAATATAATTTTTAATATCCCTGGTGGTTCAGTGGACCGCCCCAGGCTGATCCCCCATTAATATAATTTATTTTTATTTTTATCATGCTATTCTCTTCTCTTCTCTCCTACCTCTGCAGAGTGGGTGGCAAGTCATCCGGCCTCCAGCACCCACACCCAGTCTGGCCAGTGACACGCTCTCCTCCATGAAGGACGGTACGCAGAATCCCCCCCACCTTGGGGGACCCCTGGGGGGGCGCACCTCTAATGTCCAGTGGTGTGGCATATGGCCATCAGCCAGCATGACTGCCCCGCAGTTTTTCTCCTGGATTTTCTCACTCTTTGAGCCAGATGTGCAATGGCATCCATGCACAATATGCTGACACCTACCACGCTCCAATCTTCAACTGTGTGCTACTACTAGCAGTGCTCCTGGCATCTGTCAGTTGCCACAGCAGAGCAATGTGGACCCCTTTCTCACCCCAGAGGGAGGAGAGGTGTCACAGGATGCTCAATCCTCCCTCTCCCCTGCTGACCCCCGATGGCCTAAGCCTGCTTCCAAAACTGGGTTGCCGGTGTGCCGCAAGGTGTGGCATCCAGCACCTCAACCCTCAGCACCACTGGGCCAACATTAATATAATTTTTAATATCCCTGGTGGTTTAGTGGACCACCCCAGCCCCAATCTCAAATTAATATAATTGTTAATATCCCTGGTGGTCTAGTGGACAGCCCCAGCCCCAATTCATAGTTAATACAAATCCCAATATTTCTGGTGATCTAGTGGACCCCCCACTAACCACTCTGCAATGCCCTCCCACCCTGCTGCCCCCATCCTGTAACCCAGCCAGAGACTGGCACAGCCCACCACTCACCATCGACTAAGCTCTGAATGAATGCGTACTGTTCAGTACGCACTCAGTGATTGACTGTCACTGCACTTGTACTGCACCTGGGTGCCAACATATAAGGTAAGAGTCCAATCCTGGTGTAGGACAGAACTCATGACCGTCTAGCCCAGAGCCCAGAGGCAGATGTGCTACCAACTGAACCATGCTGACACCCACATAGTACATACTGTATATTGTGGTTAAACCCAGAAAAGACTTAGGTGTTGGCTGTGGACCCAGGTCATTGGGAGGTGGGTTTGTTGGCTGGATCACCTTCAGGCTTATGGCTTGGGGGTGTACAGCTAACTACCTCAGACATGGTGCGGAACCCAGGCATTACGTTTGATGACTGTTTGACACTTAAATCGCAGGTGTCGGCAGTTGTCAAAACCTCTTTTTACCATCTGAGGAATATCACCTGGGTGAAACACCTGGTTCCCTCCGACGATCTTCCAACTTTAGTCCACGCCTTTGTTACCTCCTGCCTTGACTATTGCAAATCTCTCTACCTTGGGTTACCAGGGGTTGATATCCACCGCCTGCAGCTCATGCAGAACGCAGCAGCCAGGCTATTGACTGGTTCCTAAAGGTCCAGTCATATAACACCTGTTCTTCGTGGACTACACTGGCTGCCAGTATGGTGGCGGATCGCCTTCAAGGTCAGTTTGCTGACCTATAAGGCCCTACACGATCAAGGACCTGGTTACCTGCAAGATATCTTTCATCTCTACTGTCCCTCCTGCTCTTTCCGATCAACTGATGAGGGATTGATAGAGATTCCCAGGGTTTGTTCGAAGACATCTGGGGCCAGGTCTTTTAGTTTTGTGGCCCCAACCCTGTGGAATTCTCTGCCTCGTCAAGTTCAAGATAGCCCAACTGTCCAAAGTTTTAAAACAGAATTAAAGACTTTTCTTTTTAATATGGCATATGCTGATTACTAGTATAGAAGCCATGGGGTTTTATATGTTTATTTTAGCTTTATAAATTGTTTTAATTAATTTTGTACAAGCGCCTTGGTTTTGAAAGGTGCTTTTTATAAATAAAGCTGCTGCTGATGATGATGATATTGGAAACCAAGTGACTATGCAAACTGGCAGTTTGCATGACGCTAGTTACCAGTTGAGAAAATCATGATTTAACATGACCAATATGCAGGGAAGACAGGGAGCTGTAGACCAGTCAACCTCACCTCAGTAGTGGGTAAGATCATGGAGGCATTGCTTAAAAAAACAGTAGCGGCACACATGGAATCAAATGGTGCTCAGGATGTGAGACAACATGGTTTCACAGCAGGAAGGTAGTGTTAAACGAATCTGGTAGATTTTTGACTGGGTGAGGAAGGAAGTAAATCAGGGGGGTGGTAGGCATTGCCTACATCGATTTCAGCAAGGCTTTTGACACCATCCCACATAAAAGGCTGGTTAATAAGATGGGTAGCCTGAGCATGGGGCACAAGTTGGTTAACTGGGTTAGGAACTGGCTAATGGACAAGAGGCAGCGAGTGGTGGTAAATGGGATCCAAGCCGGGGGGGTGACCGGCGGGGTACCTCAGGGATCAGTCCTTGGGCCAGTCATGTTCAATGTCTTCATTAGTGATGTTGTGGAAAGACTGGAGGGAAAGGTCTGCCTGTTTGCAGAAGACACCAAGCTCTGCAACAGGGTGGACACACTAGATGGGGTGGACAAAATGAGGAGGGGCCTGGGGAAGCCTGAAAAATGGTTGGAGGTCTTGCAACTAAGGTTCGATGCAAAGAAGTGCAAAATAATGCACCTGGTATGAGGGAACCCTGTGGAGACTACAGGATTGTGGAAGGAGTTACTGATGATCACCAAGGAAGGAAGGGACCTAGGGGTTATCATTTCAGATGACCTAAAGTTGTCTAAACAGAGTACAAAGGCTGTAGGGAGGGCAGTAGCATGCTGAGGTGCACAGGCAGAGGTATCACACTGGCATCCCTCCCTCTCCCCACTCCCATGTCAAGCATTCCTCTTATCCAATGGCATCCCCATTACCACTTTTCTTTGCATGTCAGTTGGTCCTAATTTCCAGCTGTACCTCACACTCCAGAGCAGTCCAGTTTCCCACTCTGGATGATGGCAGGTTTGACTGCACTACAGAAGCAGTGCATTAGGGAGAGTAGAGTGATAAAGCCTGTTAAAACTCATGAGGTTTAGTGAGGAGCAAGTCAGTAGCAGAAACTGTGGAGTGCTATTCTCCAGGGTAACACTCTGAAGGAAGGGTAACTTCCCCTTCTGCAGGATCTTTGCAAAACTCCATGCTCAGCTGGTAGCAGTTAGGGAAGAGATATATCTCCTGTATCACAGGCTCAGTTGGAGCCCACATCCCCACTCGCCCAGAGGCCCACTGGTCTGGGAGGGGGTGGAGACTGGTGGGGAAGGGGAACAGAAAGAGTGGCAGGGGCAGCCACAAGGAGGTCAATCAACCCCACACCATCCTGTGTAAATCACTTTGCACCCCTGAGGGAGACTCAAGTACCTCACTCCACTGGTGAGAATCTGGATTAGTCGGGGGAAATGAGAGTGACAACCTGGTGGATCCCATAGGTGAGAGTAGGAGGAGGACAGCCAGGAGAATCTTAGTGATCAGGATTCTATTATCAGGGGACTATCAAATCAAATCAAATCATATTTCATTTCTAAAGCTCTTTTCTGAAATCAAAGCACGTAAACAATATTAAAACAACCAATAAACAGTTAAAACACACAAAATTAAAAGGCAGCAGAAATAAGACTAAACATCCACCCCAAATGCTAGGCCAAATAAATATGTTTTTAAAGAGGATTTAAACATTTCAGTGGACAAGCAGTCTCTAATCCGATGAGGTAGAGAGTTCCACAGGGTTGGGGTGACAAAAGCAAAAGCCCTTGCACCTGAAGTCTGAAGACGGACCCTGGAAACCTCTAGCAAGCCATCTTTGGTGGAGCAGAGAGGATGGAGGGGACGGTAAGGCCGAAGGAGGTCTTACAAGTAACCCAGTCCCTGTCCATGTAGGGTCTTATAGGTCAGTAACACGACCTTGAAGGTGATCCTCCACCGCACCGGCAGCCAGTGCAATTTGTGCAACAGAGGCGTGACATGGCAAGATCTTGACTGACTGTCAACAGCCTGGCCACTGCATTTTGCACCAGCTACAGGCAATGGAGATCCACCCCCAGTAACCCTAGGTATAGAGCATTGCAGTAGTCAAGACAAGAGGACCCAAAGTATGTTGAGTAGAGAGGATGGTGGGTGGAGGGGAGGAGAGTTGTGGGATGGCCAGGTGCCTTCCTGGGGCATCAGTCATCTGAGACACAGACAGAATTGGGAGGATAGCAGAGAGAGAGGGGGAGCTGGGGGCGTTGGTTTACTTGAGCAACAATTGTCTGGCAAATCAGTTTGTGAAGCAAGTGAAGCAGAACTTTCAGAGACTGGGGGACAGATTACAAGCACACTGTGCCTTTCTGGCCTTTTTCTAGGTTCTCCCTGGGTGGAGTAGGTGAGGAGGGAAAGATAGAGTAAGAAGGGAGAGCTAGAGGGATTAAATGGGTGGTAAAAGGGATGGTGTCAGGAGAAAGGGTACCACTTTTTAGGGGACTGGGAGGACTTCTGGGACAGGAGGCTTATGACGGGTGATGGACTTCACCAGACAAGAGGGGGATCAGTATGCTGGTGTAGAAGTTTGATGTATACATTAGACAATTAAACTGGTTGTGGAGGACATTGAGGACAATGAGGCTAGGGGAACCAAGGTAAAGAGAATGAAGGAGGGGAACCCAGCTAGTGCTTTCCCTATACTGTGAACTGGTAGCAGTAAGATGGGTAAATATAAGACTGAGATTTAAAAAGGAGTAGTGAAAGAAGCAAAAGGGGAAGGATCTCAGGGTCTGCAGGCAATAAGAAAAGTAAAAAAGTAAGGAGAACGGGAAAGAATGTAGCTGTAGTATCACTAAACAGCAAAAGAGGATTCAGAGCCATCAGGAACGCTATATGCCTTAATGCCAGGAGTTTGGGTAATAAAATCAGTGAGCTCTAGGCATTGGTGGCAGACACTGAGGTGGACCTCATAGCAATCACAGAAACTTGGGCCACAGAGAATAATGACTGGGACTTGTCAGTCCCAGGTTACACAATGTTTAGACAGGACAGAGGGAAAAGCAAAGGGGGGGCATAGCCCTATATGTCAGGGAGGGCACAGAGGCTGTGAAGAATGGACACATCAAGAGAAACAAAAAGAAGTCACAACAAAATACCAGTGGGGGTGATCTATAGACCACCAGGACAAGAGAAAGAGATAGAGAGCTCAGGGAAGAACTGGCAAGGGGAATGAAGAAGGAGGAAGTGGTGGTGGTGGGTGATCTGAACCTGCTGGATATCAAATGAAACATTCCAGTGGCCAGGTGTATCAGAAGTCTGGCCCTGTTGGATACTTTACAGGACTGCCTGCTGATGCATCTGATTAAGGAATCCACTAGACAGGCTTCTATTCTTGATTTGATGCTCACCAACTCAGAGATGATGAGAGTGGTTTGAGGGTAGGGGAGCAACTGGGTCCCAGTGACCATTACTCCATTTGTTTTGGACTGGCCCTTGGGCCAGAATGCCCCTATTAGGAACTGAAGTCCCAAATTTCAGAAGAGTAGTATTCAATCTGATGAGAAAGACCATCCTCAAGGCAACAAAGTCATGCACATGAATTAAAAGAGACCAATATAATTCTTGGATGGGGTCAGAGAAGCAGTGAGCACCAAGAAAAAGGTTTTCACCAGGTAGAAGGAAAAGCTGGGAAATGGAATTGGGAAAGTACCAATTAAAAAGTAGAGAAGCAAAGAGGATGGTCAGGGAGGCAAAGGCAGACACAGAGCTATGTACTGCAGCGGGGATCAAGAGTAGAAACAACAATTATTCAGATATATTAAGGAAAAATGATGCAGGCTGGGGGTATTGTTAGGCTACGGGGGGGAGGTACTCAAGGAAGATGAACAAAAATCAGCTGCACTTAATGATTACTTCTGCTAGGTTTTAACATGGAAAAACAGTGGAACCCTGCCTCCAAGTGGTGTCAAAGTGGCTGTCTGGAGCATTAAAGGTGACATAATCACCTTTAAAGTTGGTTTACTGACATATAAAGCCCTACATGAACTTGGCCCTGCCTACTTGAAAGAGCTTCTGGTTTCCTATCACCCAGAGTGACAGCTCCGTTTGGCCAATGAGAGGTTGCTAGAGATCCCGAGGGTGCCTTTGAAATCTTCTGGGGCCCGTGCATTCATGTACGTCGCTCCTACCCTCTGGAATTCTCTACCCCATCAGCTGCGGGAGTGCATGACAGTGGGAGGCTTCAAACAGGCGCTAAAAACTTTTCCATAGTGCCAGGCCTTTAATGGCACTGAATGATTGAACCCTGTCAGATTATTGGTATTGTTTTATACTGTATTTCTTGATCTTATAATTCTTGTTTTAATCTTTTGTAAAGTGCCTTGATATTTTGAAAGGTGCTTGTGTGAAATAAAATTATTATTACTATTATTATTTTTATTATTATAAGGCAACTGGTATTTATTAGAGAAAAGGGCCTGAAGCTCTAAAGGTAGATAAAGCCCCATGGCCAGTTGGGATGCACCCAAGGGTGCTGAAGGAATTGGCTGTGGAACTGGCTGAACTCCTAGTAGGGCTATTCACTAGCTTAATGCAGAAAAGGATTTTTCCAAAAGAGGGTTTAGATGAGCAGAAGGACCTGGGAGTGATGATCACTAGTGACCTGAAACACTCTATCCAGTGCAAGAAAGCAGCATCAAAGGCAAACAAGATGCTAGGATGCATATCTAAGGGGATCAGTAGTAGGAGAGAGGAGGTTATACTGCCCTTGTACAGGCCACTGGTAAGGCAGCATCTAGAGAATGGAGTTCAGTGCTGGTGCCCACACCTCAAAAAAGACATGAACCTGCTGGAGAAGGTCCAAAGGAGGGCTACAAAGATGATAGCAGGTCAGCAGAGTAAAGCATACAAAGAGAGATTGAGGGCACTGAACATATACTCCCTGGAAGACAGGGAGCAGAGAGAGAGAGAGAGAGAGACAGAGGGGACATGATTGGGCCTTCAAGTACTTCTAAGGGATAAATAAGGTTGATAAGGAGAGTGTCTTTAAGCTGAGTGGCAACCATAACACGAGGGAGCACAGTCTTAAGTTGGAGGGTGGGAGGTTTAGAAGGGAGGTCAGGAAGCACTTCTTCACAGAGAGGGTGGTGGATACTTGGAATGTGCTGCCGGAAGAGGTCATCTCATTGAAGACAGTGGGCAGCTTTAAGAGAGGCTGGAATAGGCATAGGAGGAAGGTAAGGATCATGGATAGAGAGGATGGGAGGAGTGGGAAGGGAGGCGTAAATGGAGAAAAAGACAAAGGCGGTAGGAACAAGGATGGGGCAAAAAGAAATAAAGCCATAAAAAATGGAGGGTAATGAGTACCAATGCCTGTAGTCTAGGTAAAAAGCTCCCTAAAATGGTGGCTTTGATGGAAGAGGGATGCCTGGATATTGTGGCAGTCACAGAAACATGGTACACAGAGAATCATGACTGGGATGTCAACATACCAGGGTACACAATCTACAGGAAGGACAGGGAGGGAAGAAGAGGAGGAGGAGGAGTAGCTCTCTATTTAAGGGAAGGGATCAAAGCAACAGAACTAAAGGGTAAACAGGGAGGAGAGGAGGCACTGTGGGTCATCCTGGAGACTGGAAATGGCTCCACAATCTGCACAGGAGTTGTATACAGATCCCCATCTCAGGGGGAGGAAATGGACAAGAAAATGATAGAAGGCATCCTTGGGATGGCAGAGAAAGGGGAGATATTGCTGATGGGGGACCTGAATATGCCAGATGTTGACTGAAGCACCTTAGCTGCAGCCACATCCAAGAGCAGGGCCATTCTCGATGCCCTACACGGGGCATGCCTCAGACAGCTAGTTTTGGAACCCACTCGGGAGCGAGCAATCTTGGACCTGGTGCTCTCAAATGGGGATAGAGAGAGGATATCTGATTTTGAACTGGGTAGCCATCTGGGAACAAGCGACCACCAAACAGTGTGGTTTACGATAAACTTAGCTGTAGAGTCAAGCCACACAAAAGTGAAGGTACTGGTCTTCAGGAGGGCTGATTTTGTCAAAATGGGAGAGACCTCAGAAAAGCACTAGCAAACAGGCAAGAAGGTGGGGTGGAGCAACAATGGGGAAACATCAAAACCGCCATCACAGAGGCAACAAGTCTTTGTGTGAAGCAAATAAACAAATCAGAACTAAAGAAAAAACTACTATGGTTCTCAAAAGAAGTGGCGGGGAAGGCAAAGGAAAAAAAGATAGCATTCAGGAAATATAAGGAAACACAGAAGGAGTGGGACAGAGAACTGTACCAGATAAAGCAGAAGGAAGCAGGTAAGGCAGTCAGAATAGCAAAGGCCCAAACTGAGGAAAAGATAGCCAACTTGGTTAAGAAGGGGGATAAAACCTTTTATAGGTACATTAGGGAGCAAAGAAAGACTAAGGCAGGGATACTGAGGCTGAACAAAGAGGAAGGTGATTGGGCAGAGAGTGACAGTGAAAAGTAGGATACTGAATGAATACTTCTGCTCAGTATTCACAAGGGAAAAAGCAGGGGAAATACCTAATCGGTCAATAGAAGCACTCTGGATAGGGGGTTGATATTAGTCCTTTCACAGAAGAAAGGGTTCTGAAAGAACTCTTAAAACTGAAGGTGTATAAAGCAATGGGCCTGATGGAATTCACCCAGAATTTTAAAAGAACTAAGGGAAGAACTAGTAATACCACTGACTACCCTTTTTAATAAATCATGAGAGGATGGGGTGGTACCTGAGGACTGGAGGAGGATGGATGTGATTCCCCTTCACAAAAGTGGGAGCAAGACAGAGGCAGAAAACTACAGACCTGTCAGTTTGACCTCAGTGGTAGGGAAAATGATGGAATCACTTCTGAAGGAAAGAATTGTTGAGTACCTACAGGCCAGTGGGGCACAGGACCCAAGGCAGCATGGATTCACAGCAGGAAGGTCATGTCAGACAAATCTAATTGATTTCTTTGACTGGGTGACCAAAGCAGTAGACCAGGGAGGGCCTGTGAACATGGCCTACCTAGACTTTAGCAAGGCATTTGACACAGTCATGCACAAAAGATTAATAAACAAATTAGCCAGCATGGGAGTGGGTCCTAGGGTGGTAGCCTGGGTAAAACACTGGTTGGACAACAGGACACAGCGGGTAATAGAAATGGAGTCCACAGTGAAGAAAGAAGGGTTACTAGTGGGTAATGAGGGTTCAGTACTGGGGCCGGTCCTTTTAATGTCTTTATAAGTGACATTGCAGAGGGACTGGAAGGAAAGTATGTCTCTTTGCAGATGACACAAAGATCTGCAACAGGGTTGATACACAAGGTGGGGTGGAAAGGATGAAAAGGGACTTGGCAAGGTTGGAGGAATGGTCAAATGTATGGCAGCTTAGATTCAATGCAAAGAAGTGCAAAGTAATGCACCTGGGAAACAAAAACCCAGGGAAGGGTACACAATGGGGGGGTGAGATACTTACAACAACAAAGATGGAAAGGGACCTGGGGGTAGTCATATCAGACAACCTAAAGGTGGGCCAGCAATGTGAGAACGCAGTAAGGAGGGCTGGGGATACTGGGATGCATAGGAAGAGGCATCACCAGTAGAAAACAAGAAGCTGTTGGCCCTCTGTACAGACAGTTGGTAAGACCACATCTGGAGTACTGTGTACAGTTCTGGAGACCCCATCTCCACAAAGACATAGACAGGGTGGAGGCTGTCCAGAGGAGGACAACCAAAATGATGCAGCGTCTGCATCAGAAGACATATGAAGAAAGATTAAAGGAATTAAAGATGTATAGCCTCAAGGAAAGGAGGAAGAGGGGGGACATGATAGAAACTTTCAAATACCTCAAGGGAATCAACAAAGTCCAAGAGTGTAGCATCTTTCAGAAAATGAGATGTGCAAAAACAAGGGGGCACAATTTGAAGATGGGGGGATGACTCAGAGGTAATGTGAGGAAGTATTTCTTCACAGAGAGGGTTGTGGATACATGGAACAGCCTTCCTGAGGAGGTTGTAGAGTCAAAAACAGTGAGGGAATTCAAGAATGCATGGAATAGACATAAGGCAATTCTAGTGGGGGGTAGGGGGAAGTAAGCTGTTGGTTAACTAGGATCTGCAGCTTATCCATTAGGTAGGGAAATGGGCAGACTAGGTGAGCCAAGCAGTCCTTATCTGCCGTCAAATTCTATGTTTCTATGTTTCTATGAGGGCAGGGACATTAGCTCAAGCTGTGGACCATGCAATATGAGCAGACTTGATAGACCAAATGGCCTTCTTCTACTGGCTTCTTCGTATGTTTGTATATATGTTCGTATATAGTCCCACTATATGGGGGAGGGGCACGGAGCAACCGGAGAATTACAAACCTGTCAGCCTTACCTCTATAGTGAGTAAACTGATGGAGTCCGTGATCAAAGTGTACCTGTTGTACTGATTTGCCTTAAAGAGTTTATCATTATGCTCCTTTGATATAATGTATTGCTGTACATAACTGCTATTTTGTAATGCTGTTAATATTTTCCTCTTGAACTAACTTCCATACGACTCAACCCAAGGATGCATCTGGAAGTGAACTGTTATTGGCTCAGTATGTCTTTCTTGCTAAACCTTTTGAAATAAACAAACTCATAATCAAAGAGGACCTTGCAGACTACCTAGAGAGCAATGGTCTACAGGATAGTAAACAGCATGGGTTTGTGGCAGGGGGATCTTCTCAGACCAACTGATACTTTTCTTTGCCTGGGTAACAAATGTAATACATAAGGGCCACATTGTGGATTTACTCTACTGCAATTTCAGAAAGGCCTTCGACTCAGTGCAACACAGAAGATTTCTGAAGAAGCTGCAGACCATGGGTGCAGCTAGGGACATAGTTAGATTGATAGGAAACTACAGTAGCTGAAGGAGAGGCAGTAGAGGGTGGTGTTAAACAGGGTCAAATCAAAAGAGAGGGCGGTCATGAGTGGGGTGCCACAGATATCTGTCCTGGGTCCTTTCCTCTTTATTGTGTTCATCAATGACATCGGAAAGGGCACCCAGGGCAAGTTGTGCCTTTTTGCAGATGACACAAAGTTCTACGGTAGGGTAGATAGTGATGAAGGGATCCGAAAGGTGCAAAGGGATCTACAAACTCTAGAGAGGTGGTCTAAGGTTTGGCAGTTGAAATTCAATGCCAAAAATGCAAGGTTCTTTACCTAGGGGAGAAATCCAGTACAGACTGGATGAGAGGGATTAAACTGAGCAGTACGGCAGAGGAAAGGGACCTGAGAGTCATCATTAGTGACTCCCTCAATCATTCAAGCCAATGTAACAAGGCCTGTAGTAAGGCTAATAACAACTATTCAATTTGTCAATTACCACTAGAACGGTTCCCTCCCTTTGGAAAACAGTCTTCATGACTCTGATTGGGATCATTATCTGAAGGGTTTACATTCAGCCACAAACTCTTATAGTCGGAAAGAGTTTTCATTGAAACAAACTATTTGTTTTCTTAGCACTCCAGTTGTACAAGTGAAATATCTCCCAGGAAAGGGAGCAATGTGCTGGAGGGGGTGTGGATTCTCCCCTGCTACTCATGGTCATATATTCTGGAGCTGTGATATTCCCCAGCCCTTTTTTGTGGCATTGCAAATGGATTTAGCAGAGATTTTTGAGATCCCAATAAGACTACCCGTAGTTTTTTTTTTTTTTTTTATCTATCCGGAGGGTCTGCGAGATCGAGATTCTTGTACATTGTTAAAGATCTGTCTATTAGTTGCCAAAAATAAACATTACTAAGAGGTGACTCACAGTCATACCTCCCTCTATTAGATCTTATGGTAAGAGTTTATAACATATAAGGACTCACAGCCCTCGTCAGATTTTATCCCTTAAACGAGAAACATAGAAATATAGAAACATACATAGAAGTTGACAGCAGATAAGGACCGCAAGGCCCATCCAGTCTGCCCATTTCTTTTTCTACCTTATAAATGTGCCATCGGCCTTTGCTCTGTCAGTGGCCTATCTGTTCATAGTCATTTGTATTGCTCCCTTATGCCTATCCCATGCCTGCTTGAAGCCCTGCACTGTATTCATAGCCACCACTTCTTGTGGTAAGCCATTCCATGCATTCACCACCCTTTCTGTGAAAAAGAATTTCCTCACGTTCTCCCTTAATTGGCCCCCCTCTAATCTCATGCTGTGTCCTCTTGTCCTGCTATTTTTCTTATATTTAAACATGTTAGACTCTTTCACCTTGTTAATGCCCTTAAGGTGTTTGAATGTCTCGATCATATCACCTCTCTCCTCTTTTGCTCAAGGGTATACATATTGAGCTCTGTTAATCTGTCCTCATATGTCTTCTGATGCAGTCCCTGCACCATTTTGGTTGCCCTTCTCTGGACTGCCTCAATTTGGTTAATGTCCTTGTGAAGGTGTGGCCTCCAATACTGCTGCAGTACTCCAGATGGGGCCTAACCAGTGTCTTGTAAAGAGGGATTATTACCTCCTCTTACGACTTGTGATACCCCTACTAATACACCCTAACACCCCTAGCCTTACCTACTGCTTTAGAGGTCTGCTTGGATGATTTCAAGTCATCAGTGATGATGATGCCCAAGTCTCTTTCTTCCTTTGTGACTGCTAGCAACTCCCCTCCCTGCCTATAGGTGGCTTCAGGGTTTCTCTTCCCTATGTGCATGATTTTGCACTTCTTTGCAGTAAATCCCAGTTGCCACTCTTCTGACCATTTTGCTAGTTTATCCAGATCTCTTCTCATTCTGCCCACCCCATCTGGATCATCTACTCTGTTGCAGATCTTGGTGTCATCTGCAAACAGACAAGCCTTACCTCTAGTCCATCTGCAAGGTCACTAATGAAGATGTTGGAGAGGACTGGCCCCAGGACTGATCCCAAGGGTACCCCACTTGTGACTTGCATCTCTTCTGACTGTATACCATTTACCACCACTCTCTGTTTCTACCCGTCAACCAGTTTGCCACCCAGTTGACCAACTTCTGACCCACCCGAGCCTACCTAGCTTATTTATCAATCTTCTATGTGGAACAGTGTCAAAGCTTTGCTGAAGTCAAGGTAGCGACATCAACTGCTCCCCTTGGTCCACCACTCTGGTTACACAGTCAAAGAAATCTATGAGATTAGTTTGACAGGACCTTCCTTTTAAACCCATGCTGTCTTGGATCCTGTGCCCCTATGGATTCCAGGTGTTGCACTATCCTTTCCTTAAGGAGTGCCTCCATAATCTTGCCCACTACTGAGGTAAGACTGACTGGTCTGTAGTTCCCCACCTCCTCCCTGCTACCACTCTTGTGGACCGGGATCACATGAGCCTTTCTCCAGTCTTCTGGGACCTCTCCTGTGCTCAGAGACTCACTAAACAGTTCTGCTAATGGCTCTGCTAGTTCCACCTTTAGTTCCTTAAGTACCCTGGGATGTATGCCATCAGGTCCCATTGCCTTATCCACCCTGAGCTTAGCAAGCTCTTGTAGGACCCTTTCTTTTGTGAAGGGAGTAGTGCTCACCTCCCTCCCCTGTGTCCATGATGCTGAGCTGTGGGCCATGCCCTACCCTCTCTTCAGTAAATACTGAGCAAAAGTATCTATTTAGGATAGATGCCTTTACAGGGTCCTCCTCCTCACATGCTCCCTTTTCTCCATTAAGCTTAGCAATACCCCTCTGAACTTTCTCCTTTCACTAATGTATCTATAGAAAGTCTTGTCACCTTCTTTTACTGTTTGTGCTAGTGTTTCCTCAGTTTGGGACTTTGCCTGCCTTACTGCCTTCCCTGCTTCCCTTAGGGCAGTTTGGTATGCCTCCTATCTTCATCCCACTGTGTTCCTTATATTTCCTGAAGGCCAGCCTTTTGGCTCTGACCTTTTCTGCTACTGTATTTGAGAACCAGAGTGGTTTCCTTCTTCTTTTGCACTTCTTTTTCTGTCTAACACAGTGGGATGTTGCTTCAAGTATTGCATCCTTAATGCTTGCCCACTTTGCCTGTACTCCCTCACCTGTGTTTCTTTTTGCCAGGGCTAGCTTAACTCTGTTGGCCATCTTATCAAAGTCAGCTCCTCTGAAGTCCCATATTTTTGCCTTGGAATGGAATGATTTAGATGTAGAAAGAGGGGTTAGAGGAGAAAGGAGCGGGCTCAGTAGTATGTTGGTGTAATTAATACCATCAGTTTTTTAGTAGATGATGTTATAATTCTGTTTATTTTCTCTTACTTCTTCATGTGCCTTACTTTTTCTGGAATGGTACTCCCTGTGAAGATAGATCAATGTCAGACCCACTGTTTGGAGAATACCGGAACTCAGCTATGTAATTTATTGATTATATGTTTTTGATGTCTCTGTTTTTGTTTTTGTAATATGTTGAAACCTTTCATTAAATACAAAGTTATAAAAAAAGGAAAACAGCCTTCATACTACCCTTGTTTAAATCAGGTGACCCATGTGACCTAAACAATTATAGACTCATCTCTATTTTTCCTGTTCTGTCAAATCTTTTGAAAAAAAGTAGTAAATACCCAGCTAAAGGAACACCTTGAAAACTCAGACTTATTCAACCTATTGCAATCAGGCTTCAGGCAAAACCACAGTATGGTATCAGCACCGGCTAAAGTGATGAACGACTGGTTCACCGCCCTTGATAGCAAACACTCCATCGGAGCCATCTTCCTAGATCTAAGCAAAGCCTTCGATACGGTAGACCATGAGCTCCTGCTAGTTAAACTCAAAGAACATGGTCTAAATAATTGCTCAGTAAACTGGTTCTCTAGCTATCTCTCAGGAAGACTCCAGCGCATTAAAGCTGACGGGTTCCTATCCTCTCCTTTTACTGCTTACAAGAGGTGTATGCCAAGGATCTATTCTCGGACCATTGTTATTTTTAATCTACATTAACTCTCTAAGCAACAATATTCACAGCTCTAAACTCCATTTATTTGCAGACGACACCATCCTGTACACATCAAAACCCTCCCTGTCAGACGTTGGCACCGAACTGCAGTCTGATTTTAACCAATTGCAGCTCAACCTCTTAAACTCAAAATTGCTATTAAATGCTAAGAAAACTAAAATAATGTTCTTTTCCCCCCTCATCCTTCAACCTCACTACATAAGCATGTCACACCTGCACCTATTATGACTCTACTAGGGGACTCACTTGAGTTCATTGACAAATTTAAATATTTAGGAATCTGGCTAAATAGCAACTCATCCTTCACTGTCCACATTGAAACCCTTACAAAAAAACTAAAAGCTTGACTGGGTTTTTCTTCAAGAATAAATCCCTATTTCCCACAGCCATTAAGAAAAGGTTAGTCCAAGCCATCTTCCTCCCCTTCTTGATAATGCAAACATCATATACCGTACATCAGTAGTGCAGCTTCTAACCTGCGCAAGTTGAATGTCCTTTTTCTTTGTGCTATGTGTTTCATAATTGGAAAAGCTTTTGCCTGGAGTTCAGTGGCCCAGCAGCCAGCCACTCCCACTTCCTGTGCTATATAAGAAGTTACCTCTCAGCCTCATTGTGAAGCATTTTTTCTTTGTAGTCGGAGGCTCTGTTGGTCTGTCCTCTGAGCTGGCTGGGGCCTACCCCCCCCACCTGCTGTTTCTGTGTGTCTCTGCCGGACTTCGGTGTTTGTTTTCCTGCTTCTAGTTTGTATCTTTCCTCCGGCTATGTGCTTCCTTGTATTTTGTGTGTTTTGTTTTTGGGCCTTGTTTCTTATTTTCTGTGTTGCTGTGTTTTGGTTTTGTCTTTTGGGGTTTTGTTTCTAAGCTCCTAGAATACTGCTACTCAGAGCTCATACTACTGCTGCCTTCAGTTACTTACAACTGCAGCCACTGCTACTGTTTACTCCAATTACTATTGTACCCAGTGCTTGTGTTTTTTACACTGTTGCTTACCACTCTCAAACTGCAATTCAACTGCAATCATTATCTGTGTGTTTCAGCTAAACCACAGCTGCTCCATGTTGCATACTCAATTGTTTTCACCTGATGCAGGCTTACTCTGACCCTAGCTATGTTGCTCAATCATGCTGTCATTCTACTTACAGCTTCATTGCACTGTCTGGCTACACCTGCTTTCAGAGCACTGTGTCTTCATGTTTTATTACAGTTTTGCAACTCTGTGTACGCCATATTAGTGTTGCTTCTATGTTTATTCAACCTGTTCTACTCTGAGGTTAGCCAAAAAGCTCCTGCTGAGGCTGTTAAACTAGCTTTCATATCTGCATGTGGGTCTCAGCCTTCCATCACTTTTTAGTTTGTCCTACGGCAGGGACTGGGAAGTGTTTGGGGAGTCGTGGCCTCATTTGGCTAATTATTTCTGCTCTAAATCCTGTCTTTGATGCTGAAAATCTTCAGAGTATTTGTCACCTTGATTTAGCTTGTAAATGCTGGCTGTCTTGCCCCAATATTCAGTGCTGTTTCATTGCCCTATGTTATGCAGACCTACGTGCAGGTTCACTTATTACTACTCTGTTTACTGACCTATGTGCAGGTTCACACTTGCTTATGCAATTGTTGCTCCTTGCTTATGCAAACCATTGCTTCATGCCTACTGCCATCCCCTCGGCTTCAGCCTCTGGGATTCTGCTGCACTCAATTCTGCATTCGACCTAGCAAGGTCTCAGCACTCAATGCTCATTACAATCTCAGCATGCCGTGCTCATTCAGCTCACCAGCTTTCAGCTCTCAAACAATTTCTGGGGCATGCAAGCCATTCTATTCTGGCGTAGGGTTTCTGCAGTCAACGGTCTTGCTCAGCATTTAGTCCGCATCTCGAGCATGCCCAGCTTGGTGCAGGATCCTTCTCACCTGGCCCATAGCTGGGAATGTCCTCACCCCGGGCTTGGCTTTAGCTGCCTGCTACATGACAGCAGCTCCTGGTGTAGAATTTAAGACTAGCGATGAAGGGTGGAAAAAGTTACCTCTTTTGGCTCTAGTGTTCCACTATAATGGTTATCCATTGACTTTAGTGGTTTCCCTAGAAAGGCACCTTCACCACATTCTCCCTATGACTGCCTCTGGTTCACTCGGTTTGATTTTAGGATAGGTAGGCCAGGTGAGTGCCTCAGCAATCACTGCTCTCCTCCTGTGCCTTGGTTGCATGTATTGTTGCAGAGTTTTCTCACAACCTTCCACGGCATTCCCTCTAGAGGGTTGAGTGAGAGCCTTCCTCCAAATTGGAATATTTTCCACCTCCCTTTAATTGGGTTTTCCAAATTGCAGCTCCAGAGCCATCACTAAATAAACTATCCCAAGCCTGGAGGGAAGGTGACCTAGGCCTTGGATCCCCAGAGATTTCCTCCTTATAGGGGGTTATCTCTCTCCTCCATTGCCTCAGGTCATAACTCTTAGCATAGTAGTGTCCCCCAGTTTCTTTAGGTAGGTTCCGCTGTAGGATGGAGGTGGAGGATGTACTGCCATTCCCTCTCTCCTTAGGGGATCCCCTAATCTCAATGCAAACCATTAGTATCATGCTACGCAAACCTGGGCATTTCATTACATTATCAAACTGAATATCTCATTACATTATCAAACTGTCTATGCTTCTCTACTACTACGTCACAGTTACTGTTACTACATCACAGTTACTGCTTGCTCATATGCTTCGTGTTGCCTCCTTCTTTGGGATATGATTGTACTACATTTCTTTTGGGGATTCCTAAGGTACCTTTAGCCATGGGAATTGTCCAGTGGCACCTCTCGAACCCTCTCAGAGGGTTCCTTCCTTTCATACACCTACAGGATGGTAATTCCTCTGGAATAGAGAGTGCGAATGGCCAAAACCAAGCTAACACAGTTGCACAAGAATAACACTATACTGGCTGTATAGGACAGTGAATTGGAAAGGCTTTTGCCTGGAGTTCAGTGGCCAAGCAGCCAGCCACTCCCACTTCCTGAGCTATATAAGCAGTTCCTCTCAGCCTCGTTGTGAAGCATTTTTTCTTTGCCCCACCATCCTCCTCTCCTCCTCCAGTGGCAGCACTTCTCTACTTAGAGGGATTCTTAAGGTACCTTTAGCCTTGGGAATCATCCCGTGGCACCTCTGGGGTGGAACCCTCTCTGAGGGTTCCTTGCCTTTCGTACCCCTACAGGGCGGTAATTCCTCTGGAATAGAGAGTACGAATGGTTTAAACCAAACTAACACAGTTGCACAAGCATACCACTATACTGGCTGCATAGGACAGTAAACTAATGCTCCATACAGAACCCATCATTGTGCCCTCTATTCTGCAGTGGGCTGGACATCTCTTGCTACCAGAAGGATGTCCCATACTTGCACCTGGGCCTACAAAACACCATTAAACAAACTCCCTTTATATATCTCGTCCCTATTTCACCATTCTCACAGCTGTTATTCCCTCAGGAACAACACCATCATCTTGTTAGACGTGCCCAAATTTCGCACCTACTATGGTAGAGAAGCAATCAGTTATGCCATTCCATCCACTTGGAACAAACTGCAATCTTCACTCAAGCTCACCGAATTAGTCTCCACCAATTTCTTTAAATCTCTGTCGAACAAGGCCCTCGGGGAAACTTGACAATGTCACACTGGCTAGCATTTCTCCTCCTATGGTAATGTTCCCACAAATAAGCACTTATGTCCCCACATCTGTTTTTCCTTTCTTTAGTACCTGACAGAATGTTATATCCACTATGTATATTTCACAGCTCTATTATCAATAATCAATTTTCCCATTTGTATGCTGGTCTCATTTATTTTGGAATTTGTGTTATTTGCCATTTTTGTACTGTATCTTGTTGTATCACATTGTCCTTGACAGGATCTCCTTGTGCTAAATGGAGTTTTCCTGTGAATAAACTTGAACTAGAACCACCATAATAGGATGCTGGGGTGTACTGGAAGTGATATTGACAGCAAGAAAAGGAGAGTACTCTATATCGGTCACTGGTGAGGTCGCACCTGTAATACTGTGCTCAGTTTTGGAGCCCTCACCTAAGGAAGGACAGGGACAGGCTGGAGACTGTGCAGTAGAAGGTGACCAGGAAGACTCAGGGCCAGCAGGGCAGATCTTACAAAGATAATCTCAAGGCACTTAACACGTACTCACTGGAGAACAAGCGAGAGAAGGGGATGTGATAGAGACATTCAAGTACCTGAAGGGAATAAACAAGGTGAAGTGCAGGGAATTGTTTAGCAGGAGTGCAAAAACAAGAACCCCAGCTTATGAGTGGAAACTGGCGGGATGATTGTTTAAGAGGGATGTGATGAAGGTCTAATTTACAGCCAACTGTGGAACAGTCTGCCAGAGGAACTGTTGGGTGCCAAGACCACAAATGTTTTCAAGCATGCTGGGACAGAATGAAGGGTTTGGTTGTTGCTCAGGTCAGTAGTAGTAGTAGGGGGGGAGCGGAGGGTGGACCAGAAGGGCAAAACCCCCATATGGACAATTGGTCTCTGGGCAGATGGGGAACTCTGGGCAGACTAGATGGACCTTTGGTCTTTATCTGCCATCATTTTCTATGTTTCTGTGGTCCCATGACATCAGTCAACACAAACCCTCTGCTCACCTCTTCATCTGGCCATTGTCTGACTCATACAAACATTATTACAGTAAACACTATTAAGAACACTCCATGCAGGGTGCCCAGTATGGTGACTGGCACAGCCTTCCTCTCATCTCTTCAGCCAGCCACCATATGGGATGACAGGGAGCGCAGTGCTGTACGCGCGCTCCCTGTCATCCCATACAGCAATCGGCAGAGAAGGTGTGAGGAGGGCTGCACTGATTACTGAATCAGACTCCCAACATGGTCTGGCCAGCTCAGGTATGGGGGACTGACTGGGTGACATGCTAGGTTCGGATGGAGTGGGTGGGGGCCACTGCCATGCCACTGTGTGTCAGTTATGCTTCTCTCTATCAGGTGGCATCCTTTACTTATAGTGCAAAGTCAGTGTAATGATGATCCCTGGCAGTAGTATCTCAATGTGTACATGCTTACCACACTATACCGTGCCTCACAGGAACACCTTCGGGGGATCACACCAGTGACACAGGGTACTGACAGCAGTAGCTGTCATTCTGTTGCTAACAGTGCTTCTCACTGTCCAGTTGGTGACCAGTAGTTGGGGAGTCCACTGAATGCTGGGGATTGCTTGGTTACCTCCACTGGGGGTTGAGAGGGGGATGCCACTTTCTATGTGGACTGTAGGGGACTGTACAGGCTGTGTGGCTGGGCTAGGGGGGTCACTAGCCACAGGGACCTCAGTGGCAGCAACAGGATGGGTACTCAGGAGGGTGGAAGGTACAATTGGACACCACAGACATGTATGAGAGATGGGGGCTGGATGTAAGGGGGATGCGGGGGTGCTACTGGACACAAGGGATACACTACTTTTTTTTTTTTTAATACTCATCAGGATGGGCGTTCGCTGCTTCACCTCAACAGGGTTTAGGAGTGGGGGGGCACAGGTGATGGCAGTAACCCGTCCTGCCACCAGGGCCTTACACCCTGTTAAGACTAGGTTTGCCAAGGTGGTAACTTGTGTCCATTTGAGTTTGCCATCAGTGCAAACTGCTGAATTTGCTGCTGCATCTGTATGTGGGGGGGTACCCTCTTTTGTACGGGCAAAGCAATTTGTTAGAGCTCTGCTAACTGGGTTTGGCCGCACTTTGGGGGTCTCTGAATATAAACCCCACCAACTGAATCAGGGTCAAACACCCCCTTAGCACCCATGCTGACTTTTGAATATCTGGCCTCTGATGTTTTCAATATTTAGAATTTGTATTTTGAGTTTATATGCACCCATACCCTGCATCTATCTGGTTCCTCCTTTCCAAAATGTAGAGTCTTTAGTCAGGTAAAATGGGCACAGCTGTGATAAATATCTGCTCCCCCCAGAAACATAGACTTTGCTGGCAGAAAAGGACAACTTTACTCATCCAGTTTTCCCAGATGCCCCATGCCTAATCAGTTTCTGCAAATCTAACTGGTTTCTAGCAACCCTCCCTCCCTGTGTGCTAATATACCCCCATGTCTATCCCATGCATGCTTGAATCCCCTACTGTTTTTGCCTCCCTCACTTCTGCTGGCAGTCTGTTCCAGGCATCTAACACCCTTTCACTGAAGTACTACTTCCTCACATCCCTCTTAAACTTCCCCGCTACAACTCCATCACATGCCACTGGTCCTGGTGCTGTATCTCATTTGAAAGAGACTACCCTCCTGCACCCTGTTCACTCCTAAGAAGCATTCGTAGGTCTGTATCGTGTCCTCTCCCATTATACTCTCTTTCAGGGTACACATTTTGAGATCCCTCATTCTCTCCTCATAGGGCTTCTCATGCAACTCTTGCACCATTTTAGTTGTCCTCCACTTAATGGCCTCCTACCTGTCTATGTCTTTTCTGAGGTATAACTTCCAAAACTGGGCACAATACTCTAGGTGGGTGTCACTAGCAAGCATTATAGTGACAACATCACCTCTCTCCTTCTGCTGGAGACTCCCTTCCATATGACCCCCAGCATCCCACTAGCCATACCCACTGCTTTGTCACACTGCCCTGCCACTTAGAGGATATCAGCTATGATAACCCCAAGGTCTCTTTCCTGCTTAGTGACTGCTAGTACCTCCCACCATCATATACTCAGCTCCTGGGTTCCTAGTCCTTATGTCTTTGTACTTTTTGGTATTGAACCCCAACTGCTGTGATCTTGACCACTCCTTGAGTTTCCCAGAATCCTTGCACATTCTCTTCACCCTCTCCTCAGTGTCCACCCTATAACAAATGTTCCTATAATCTGCAAAAAGTCAGTAGTAGGAGAACTGATGACTGTTTAATGCCTGCTTGTAAACCTTGTAAAAGCTTGTAAAAAGGCATACCTTCTCTTACAATTCTTCTGCAATGTCACTAATGAATACATTGAAGAGGACCAGTCCCAGTACTGGGCCCTGTGGCACTCTGCAGGTCACTCTCCAATCATTATGGTGAGTGCCGTTAAGCACCACTCACTGTCCCATATTTGTTAGCAAGTTTCTAAGCCAGTTTGCCACTTTGGATCCCACCCCAGGCTGCCCAATTTTTTTATCAGTCTTCTGTGTGGCATAGTGTCGAAGGCCTTGCTAAAATCCAGATAGGTCATGTCCACTGCCCTCCCCTAAGCTATTTCCCTGGTAGCCCCATTAAAGAAAACAATTAGAGTCATCAGACTTGGCCTCCCCCCACCATGAATCCATGCTGCCTGTGGTCTTTCAACCTATTGGATTCAAGATTCTCTACCAGTGTTTCCTTTAGCAGGGTTTAAATAAGACCGCCCGGCGTATAGTAGCTAGCCTTCTCCCTGCTGCCACTCTTAAAGGAATCTCACTAAATGAAGGAGTTATGCAGGAGAAGGTACAGAAAGAGCCATATCTCAGAGCAACAAGCATGCCCGATTTTGCTTTTGACTTGTGATGTGGCAGTTGTGACAGCTCCATCTTACTTGCCTGGCCAAGAAGTGCTGAAGATGAAGACTTCCTGTTGTGGATCATAGCATTAGCCATGATAGGAAGACTCAGGTTAATGAAGCACAGTCTTGTTTGTTTAACTGTGGCAACATGTTGTGCTGCAACAATAACAAAAAGGCTGCGCACACACCAGCAGGTACTATTTAATTTAGAGTTTGTTCAAAATAACAAAAGCATAGACGAGCCATAGGGTGTTAGCCCAGCTCTCTCTGTGCTTTTGTTATTTTGAATAAACTCTGAATTAAATAATACCTGTCTGGTGTGTGCATAGCCTTTCTTTTCATTTTTCCTGTTTGAGTATCAGGCAGTAACACCTTTGTGAGCTAAGGTGCGCATTCCAATCTAGTTTTTTTTTTCTTGTTTTGCAAAACTGTGGAAAGTGAGGAACTGCATCAGTTGATGAAATTCCACATTTTACATGAGTGTTCACAGTAAAACTGCTTATTCTGCCTCAGGTGGAATTCCTTTGGAATACCATGGCATTTTATAAATTCCATGGAATACAGAAGAATCCAAATTTCACAATTCCACACAACACTACTCTGGGGGATAAATCACATCAGGGTATGCTAGCAGGATGACTGTGAAGAAAGGATGCAGAACCTGGGAGTCATGTTGGACACCTCCCTCACCTACCACACACACATACAACAAGTCTCCTTCTCTGTTAACACCAGGTTAGGGATCCTGTACAGACATGGGCACTGCATTCCCCTGTAGGCAATGCATCTAGCTGTGTCATCCTCAGTACTACCCTTGGTGGACTATGGCATAGTAATTTATGGATCTGCTGACCATACTGCCCTGCGCAGCATCAACCTCGCCCTCAATAAAGCCTGTTGTCTGTTCTCTAATTGTAACAGGCTAACCCATACTTGTGAGCTTTACAAATTTACTGGCTGGCTAAAATTCCCAGATAGGGTTAAGTATCACACCTGCCTTCTAGCAATAAAGATACTACACAAACAAGCACCAATAGGCCTCCACCCTCTTATTCATACAATCTCTCACAGGAGGGCCCCAAGGCACTCTGTCAACACCTCCCTACTAATACCTCACTGTAGAACCTCCCTTGGTCAAGGGTCCTTCCGTTATCGTGCCCCTTTGTGGCTAAACAACCTACCATCCACAATCTCCCTTACATCCAGTCTGGGCCAATTTAAAGCTGGTCTCAATACCCTCCTCCTTAACTCTGCAACTTGTGACTGCATATAACTCCCCCCCCCCTTTAGGTTGTTCACCTCCCTTACTGACATACAAACAAAACCATATTACAAGTAAGTTCCTGCTCTAGTGCAATGAAGTAGTCCCGGCATAGGGACTTTTTCTTCACTTTTCCTATACTTTGGATCCTCAATCTCACTGTAAATAAATTATGACTCTGGGCCTATTTGTAAGACCCTTCATAACTGAATATTGTCATATGTACATAAATGTTGACCCAGGACCTTCTTTTAAGATCCCTGCTGATGTAACCTTATATTGCATACTGTGCAATGTCAGTGGCTCAGTAGGTAGCACACTCACCTCTGAGGCCAGGTGATCTGAAGGCTGTGGGTTCAGTTCCCACATCTGGCACTTGGGTTAATATCCCAGTACTGACACTGTAGTGCAGCATGAGAGGGGTGCTGCACTTCGGAGGTGCCATCTTTCGGATGAGACGTTAAACAGAGGTCCCATGTGCCTGGATTGGTGGTAGTTAAGGTGGATGTAAAGATCCCATAGCACTTATTGAAAAGAGTAGGGAAATGTTCCCGGTGTCCTGGCCAAATTTCCCTCATTCACTAAAAATACCACCAACAGCTTAATCTGGTTCAAGGTCAGTTGGCATTCATCTGTATTCCCCTCCCCTGGGTCATGCCTGAAAATAGGCAGGATTTGTCTATTGCACTTACCCGGTCAACAAAAAATAAATAAATATGTTTAAGTTTTGTACTTTACAAGTGATGCATTGTGTATTTTCTTTTCTTTTTCTTACTGACATGGAGCCTTTGCAAAGGAGTCTATGACTCAAAGAACTGTAATTCCAATTCTTTCAATAAATAAAATAATTGTTGCAGGGACTTCCCAAGAGGTGGCTAAAACTTGTACAGTACATAAATAAACAAATAAATAAATAAAACAAATGAGGTGTTGAGTGGTGTTTTCTCATATACAAGTTTTATGTCCTGTATGTGTGATGGTTCATGATCTGATAAAAATGACCCCCCAAAAAATAACACTTCATTATTAGAATGTATTAAGACCAATGTGGTGGGAATCTTGCACGGAAATTAAATCTGAATTACAATTAGAATTTGTTGCTAGATGTAAGATTGCCCAAATCAGCTGTCATCTTTAAAAAGAGAAGATAAATTCACAAAGCCAAGCAGGGGCTGTGCAGTTTGGATCTTGCAGAGTAACTGAATATTCAAAAGAATTTTCTCAGCAGGCTTCCTGAGAGATCTGGAGAACAGAGGCACTCAGCAGGACTGATACAGTTTCAACAAAGGGCTCTGACAGCTCCTGGTCTGTCAACACAATCCTTGTGAAAGTAAGTGTTGATTACAAAAGTCAGTAGTAGGAGAATTGATGAGTGTTTAATGTCTGCTTGTAAACATAACTGTGAGTGAGTGAGTGAGTGAGTGAGTGAGTGAGTTTGTGTGTGTTTGTGTGTTGTTGGAAGCTGACTGTTCAACTGATAAAATAGCCCAATTGAACCTGGTTGCTTTTCTTGCAGGCATGGTTGAAAGTTTAGCAGCTAGCACAATTTAGGTTGAAACCCTCTGTTTACCTGCAGTATCAGCCAACCACATTCACTGTACAGTCTAGCATATGTTCCTTATGTCTGATGTGGCACTAATGTTATATTGCCACCCAGGTAAAATCGTTCCATTACTATTACATTAACTGCATATTTTTCATTGGCTCCCATCATTAACATACTGACCATATTATTGCCTGGGTAACATCATTACATGTTGACTATATATTATTGCATGGGTTCTACAGTATTATTCTATTATTAGCCTAACTCCCCCAACAGTGCATAATTTCATCAATATGTTCAACAAAACCAAATGCACCAGGGGGTCAAACAGCCATCCCCAATAGTCCCTTTCCATTGGACCACCCAAGGCCAACAATCCTATGAGTACCATGTGCCCCTCTGGTTAAACTCACTCAGTCATGATATACTGAAGGAAATCAAACTAGGCCCTTTTAAATCAAAACTGCATTTTTTTACTAGCCCCTAACAATAGCTGTGACTGTGGGGTCTAACATTTACCATCCTTCTATAATTCCTGTCTCCACCATTCGTCAGTTGATCACCCAGTTCCTCCACCTCTTCCCTCTTTCTCTCCCTCTGAATGGGAATCCCCCCTTCCCCCACTCACCCCATCTACCCATTACCCCCTCGCCCTCTCACGATCCAACATTTGCCTCTCCTATGTCTTCTTGGGTTTTTACCCCCCACCCTCTGCCTCATTTACCCTTCCCCATCCCCCCTCATGAGCCCCTCAGCCCCAGGTCCCCCTCAGACTGTCCTTCCCCACTTCCCTTCAATCTTGGACAGTAATTCTGACCCATCTCCAGTCTCCTCTAACTGCTCCCTATCAACCTCCCCGATAATCTACTGTAGGTCTTAATTTTCTCTTACCTCTTAGTTTCCCACCCATTACAGCATGCAATCCTTCCACCCACACAACACCGAGCTATGTTCTTAACATGTTTAAACTGCTACTGCACTTATGACAAGAACTGTTTTTTCAAAAGTCTGCTGTAATTCTCTATGTTTGTTACACTTATGACAAAAAATGTTTTTTTTCAAATATGTTTGCTGTAATCCTTTACAATAATTGTTAATACAGTTTGTTCTTTACTCAGTGCTTAGTAATGAATGTCTGTATCTGCTATATGTGTTTTTTCTTATCTTTTACTGATGTGGAATCTCTGTAAACAAACTTCTAGCTCAAAGGTACTGTAATCCAAGATCTAATAAATAAATAAATAAATTAGAACACAATGCGTTTCAGTATATGTATTTTATTTCTGCACTCCTTATGCATTATTGCTTGGGTTTAATTCACCTTCCCATGTAGACTGTTTATAATTACTTGACTTACTACAACTGTGCATGATTTGCTTAGGTTCCATCGTTACATGCTAGCTATGTAACATTGGTTGAGTTTCGTCATTACACACTGCGTATTACTGCTTTGGTTTCAACATTATAAACTGACTGTGTATTATTGGTTGGTTTCCATTACTGCACACTGAATGTAGAGTATATTATTGCTTGGGTACTGTCATTACCTCACTGAATGTGCATTATTGATTGGTTTCCATCATTATACACTGACTATGTTTTGATTACTTGGGTACCATTATTGCCACACTGACTGCCCAATATACTATAGCTTAGGTTTCATTATTATACACAAACTGCATATTTTTGCTTGAGCTCCAGTATTACACACTAACTGTGCATTATCTTTAGGTTCCATCATTATTTATTTATTTAATTTTTATTGCCCGTTAAAGGAGGACTAGACAATTCTGCCTATTTTCAGCCTCTACTCAGGGGGAGGGAGATCCAGATGGATGCCAACTGACACTGAAACAGATGAAGTTGTTGGTGGTATTTTTAGTACATTATGAACATTATCATCTCAGGTGTGACAGAAATCAGGTCTTGGACACCCAGACCATCTCCTTATTAAACAAGAAAACAAAAAGAAATTTGCTTTGGTTCCATCATTACACAGACGGTGCATTATTGCTTAGATTCCATCATTACTGTACACATGGACTATATTATTGCTTCAGTCCAATCATAGAAACATAGAAGTTGATGGCAGATGAGGATGGCAAGGCCCATCCAGTCTGCCCATTTTTTCTACCTTATGAATGTGCCATAGGCCTTTACTCTGTCAATGGCCTGTCTATTTATACTCATTTGTATTGCTCCCTTATGCCTATCCCATGCCTGTTTGAAGCCCTGCACTGTATTCATATCCACCACTTCCTGAGGTAGGCCGTTCCATGTATCCACCACCCTTCCTGTGAAAAAGAACTTCCTCACATTACCCCTTAATCGACCTCTCTCTAATCTCATGCTGTGTCCTCTTGTCCTGCTATTTTTCTTATATTGAAACATGTTAGATTCTATCACCATGTTAATGCCCTTAAGATGTTTGAATGTTTTGATCATATCACCTCTCTTCCCTCCTTTGCTCTAGGGTATACATATTGAGCTCCATTAATCTGTCCTCATATGTTTTCTGATGCAGTCCCTGCACCATTTTGGTTGCCCTTCTCTGGATTGCCTCCATTTTGTTAATGTCCTTGTGCAGGTGCAGCATCCAGTACTGCACACAGTACTCCAGATGGGGCCTAACCAGTGTCTTGTAAAGAGAGATATTACCTTCCTCTTACGACTTCTGATACTCCTACTAATACACCCCAACATCCCTCTAGCCTTACCTACTGCTTTAGTGGTCTGCTTTGATGATTTCAGGTCATCTGTGGTGATAATGCCCAAGTCTCTTTCTTCCCTTGTGATTGTCAGCAACTCCTCTCCCAACCTATAGGTGGCTTCAGGGTTTCTCTTCCCTATGTGCATGATCTTGCACTTCTTTTCGTTAAACCCCAGTTGTCACTCTTCTGACCATTTTGCCAGTTTATCCTGATCTCCTGTCATTCTGCCCACCCCATCTGGATCATCTACTCTGTTGCAGATCTTGGTGTCATCTGCAAACAGACAAACCTTACCCTCCAGTCCATCTGCAATGTCACTGATGAAGATAGTGAAGAGGACTGGCCCCAGGACTGATCCCTGAGGAACCCCACTTGTAACTTGCATCTCTTCTGACTGTATACCATTTACCACCACTCTCTGTTTTCTGCTCACCAACCAGTTTGCCACCCAGTTGACCAGCTCTGACCCACCCCAAGCCTACCCAGCTTATTAATCGATCTTCTATGTGGAACAGTATTGAATGCTTTGCTGAAGTCATGGTAGGCGACAAAAACTGCACCTCCTTTGTCCACCACTCTGGTTACTCAGTCAAAGAAATCTATGAGATTAGTTTGACAGGACCTTCCTGTTGTAAACCCATGCTGTCTTGGATCCTGTGTTCCTATAGATTCCAGGTGTTGCACTGTCATTTTCTTAAGGAGTGCCTCCATAATCTTGCCCACTACTGAGGTAAGACTGACTGGTTTGTAGTTCCCTGCCTCCTCTCTGCTACCACTCTTGTTGAGTGGGATCACATGAGCCATTCTCCAGTCTTCTGGGATCTCTCTTGTGCTCAGAGAATCACTAAACAGTTCTGCTAATGGCTCTACTAGTTGCACCCTTAGCTCCTTTAGTACCCTGGGATGTATGCCATCAGGTCCAATTGCCTTGTCCACCCTGAGTTATGCAAGCTCTTGTAGGACCCTTTCTTTTGTGAAGGGACTAGTGCACACCTCCCTCCCCCCTGTGTCCATAGTGATGAACTGTGACCCCTGCCCTACCTTTTCCTCAGTAAATGCTGAGCAGAAGTATCTATTTAGGATAGATGCTTTTCCTTGGTCCTCCTCCACACACTCCCTCTTATCCCCTTTGATCTTAGCAATGCCCCCTCTGAGCTTTCTTCTTTCACTAATATATTTATAGAATGTCTTGTTCCGTTCTTTTACTGTTTGTGCTAGTGTTTCCTTGGGTTGGGCTTTTGCCTGCCTTACTGCCTTCCCTGCTTGCCTAAAGGAAGTTTGGTATGCCTCCCTATCTTCGTCCTGCTGCATTCCCTTATATTTCCTGAAGGTCAGCCTTTTGACTCTGACCTTTTCTGCTACTGTTTTTGAGAACCAAAGTGGTTTCCTCCTTCTTTTGCTCTTGCTTGTCTCTCTAACTCAATGTGATGTTGCTTTAAGTATTGCATCCTTAATGCTTATCCACTTTGCCTGTACCCCTCACCTGTATTTCTTCTTGCCAGGGCTAGCTTAACTCTGTTGGCCATCTCATCAAAGTCAGCTCCTCTGAAGTCCCATATTTTTGCCTTGGAATGGGATGATTTAGTTGTAGTGGCCAAATTGAACCATACCATGTGATGGCCACTGGCCCCCAGGTGACCTTCTACCTGGAGATCTGTGATCCTTTCCCCTTTGGTCAGTACTAGATCTAGGATAGCCTTGTCTCTTTTGGGTTGTTGTACCAGTTGTTTAAGGCCCTCCCCCTGCAGCAAATCCACCATGTGTCTAGTTCTGGTGGATGTTCCTGCTGGTAATGACCAATCTGTATCTGCCATGTTGAAGTCTCCCATTATCAGAACCTCCCCTTTAGCTATCATGTTTTGTATATCTTCTAACAGTAATGTGTCTATGTCCTCCCCCTGGTCTGGGGGCCTGTAGACAACCCCAGTTTGTATGGCTGTCCTGTTTCCTGTTTCCAGGGTGACCTACAGTTCTTCTGGCTCCTTATGTGTATTCTGAATTTATGTAGCTTTGATATCTTCATTGACATAAAGGGTCACTCCCCCCCCCCTTTTTGCACCTCGGTGTCTTCTGAACAGTACATAGTCTGGTACTGAAGTCTCCCAAGTGTGGTTACTGGTGAACCATGTCTTGCTAATGGCTGCTATGTGCAGTTTAGTCTCTGTCATTGTTGCCTGCAGGTCTGGGATCTTGTTTCCCAGACTGTGAACATTTGTGTACATGATTTTCTATTGGCCAGATTTTTGGTAAGTAGTTGTTGGGCTAGTATTCGGTGTTTCAAAGGCCATATGGGGAGCAAGATCTTTTTCCTTACCTGGTGATGCAAATGAACTACAAACATGCTGAACTCCTGTTTGATCACCAGCTGGGGGCGGTGTGTTCTTCCCGTTAGACACACTGACTGCAATTCTGTTTAGGTTTCATTGTTCCCAATTGCCTAGGTTCCTTTATTATAGTCTGTGTGCGATTGTTTGGGCTCCGTCATTCCCATGTTGACTATTATTGCTTGGGTTCTGCCATACCTTACTGACTGTGCATTACTGCTTAGGTTTCCTCATTACACTCAGTGAATGTGTATTATTGCTTGTGCTCCATCATTACACACTGTGTATCATTGCTTACTATGAAACTGAAGAAAAAATGTTGAAATATTATTCCTTGAGAGCATTTTCTACCCAGGATTATATTGTATATAGAATCATGGGTTGAAACGAGCATCTTCCAACAGTTGTTCAACTTACCTTTATAGTGCTCTGGCACTCTGCCTATAGTTTGCCAACAAGGAATATGACTGCATTGACACATAGTACCACAAAACTCCAGCTGTTTCTCCTTCCCAGGCAGCCTAAACTTTGAACAGAAACCAGTGATATGTCTCAATGAATCACCTGTGGCAGTTCTTCCTTCCTACCCCCACAAACCACATGCAAAAGCTGCAATGTGGATTACTCGATATCTGCAAAGTCTCCCTTCCACCTGCCACAGATTTCACACAAAAGCCTCACCATAGATCCATTAATTGCTGCTAAATCAACCTTTTGCTTACCACAGACTTCGCACAAAACCCGTGATGCAGCTGTATTAATTACCTTTGAATTTACCTTCCACAGCAGACGCTACATAAAGCTGTTTACTATCACTGCTGTCTTGCCCTCCACTCCCTTCCAGCTAAGATGAGTGTTGCTACAAATCCCTCCAGCACACCTGTCCAGAAACCCACAACTAAAGTTGGAGGCTATGATATGGCTACAGCTGCTGCTGCCAGCTCCACTGGTTCATTCACATTCTTGACCGCTGAGTACAAAATAAACACTCACCTATTCTTATGAAAGGAGAAGCCTAACCTTTGAATGAATTAAGAAACATGGCAAGATTATGCATTTATACAATCCATTGTGCAGTGCACTTGAGGGCTCGAGTGTAGTGAGGAGAATTCATCTTGTGCACCATTTTGTGCACCATGATCATGTTTGTTGCCCTCAGCCTTGTTTGTTACCCTCAGACATACCCTGTCTGTTGCTCTACAGTTGTATACCCAAGTGCTGTGTTACACATGACAGAAAAGTACAGCAGTATGCAGTTGTGTGTGTCTGCATTATGGCTTGCTTTCATAGTGCACGCATATTATAACAGCAGAAGGTGGAGCAAATAGCATCAGCCCCATTGGTAGGAGAAATGTTGACCTCAAACATAAAAGTGCACACCATTGATTGCATGGTGCATGCATTCCTGCATCCTTTCTTGGTGGGGGCGGGGTACACAATACATAGGCCTGCTGCTTTACCAGAGTGACACCCTTCACAACAGTATCCCCTGCTGGCTATGATATAACATTACATCATTTATTTATTTAAATGTATACCCGCACATAAACAAAACAGTATTAAAATATTTATTTATTTTCTTTTACTGTTCAGTACCTAAAAAATGTTTCCAATTCATAATAACAATATTACACTAAGAGGCATGTTTCATCATGGATATAGTCACTTCTCACATGATTGAAGACACTTAGTTGTGCCTCCTACCTCATAAAATACCAGAGGTATGCTGATATTCTGTGATAAAGACACTCCATGATGTGTATTATTACTAAATTATAAAATGGGTAGCAGGGGTGCTCAGATTCTCAGGAATCCATTCTGTTTCCACTTTTCTGAATTTTAGAACTTCTGATTCCAATCTGAGTCCAATTAGGGCACCCAAACATAAATGGAGATAGAAATTACATTTCTGATTCCACATTCTAAGACCACTACCTACACACACACATATGCTCCACTTCCACACCCTGCTTGTGTGACTTTTCCCCTTCCCCAATCCTTGTGTTCCCCATTCTCCCTACCTTAAAGGGGTCAGGAAATTTGTGCTAATTGGCAGCAGTCAGTAATGTTCCTAATGAGAGAAATGAAAGACTTTTATCCAAATTAGCTATATTAACTGTACCATTATAAACACTGATGTGAAGAACTGTTTTTTCAATTGTTTTCTTTCTATAGACAACATTCCACCCACTAATTTGGAGGTTTTACTATGTCATGGGTCACATTTTGTGTACAGAATGCTGAACATGAGCTATTGTCCCATCAGAACCATGTTTAGAGCTCTGTTCACAAACCATGATATGGTTAAAACTCCAGATCATTGGTTCCATGAAGAGAACTGTAACAGAATGCTGCAAATAAAATCAATACAAATCAAAATATTGTTTTTCACATCACTTTTTATTCCGGTACATTTACATATGGATCATTTGGGATTATGGATATAATTTCTGTAAATGGTGATATTATAAACAACTATCAATTAGAAATAATTTCCTGGCCTCTTTAATTCCACTAGAGGGCCCAGTCCCAACTACCCCCATCTCCAATTAGCTTGCATTCATTGCTTGGCTGGCTGCTGTGGTCCAGGCCAGTTGGTGCCACCCGGCCTTCTCATGGTGGATGACCGGGTCAGCTCTGCCATCAGTCACAGCATCATGGCTAATGACGTCTAGCCTTCTACAGTCCCCCCAATGCTGCATCTCTGCTGCCACTGCCACCACTCACAATTATACCAGTCAGCCCACTGCTGGGTAATGGCCATTCCATTTGGAGGACTTTTCATGTTGTTACAGGCCAGTGCAGCCTCTGATTGGTTGGTAGGGTAGGGTACTGAGGCTAGTGGGAAAAATGTGGGAATGGCCTGGCCTACCAGCACCAAACCCTGGGTGCCCAGTAGACACTTCTACTGCAACAGAAGTTTCTACTGGTCACCCAAGGTTTGGTGCTGGTAGGCCAAGCCATCCCACATTTTCTCAGCAGTCTTAGGTGATATCTGTCAGACCAATACATTCAGGGTTTGCGGGTCAGCCTCAGAGGAGGGCTAAGATTTTTTTGGTTCTGGCTTCTGCCTTCAAATATTTTCTGTGCCTCCTGGTTCTGTTTGAGTGGGTGTGCTTATGTGTCTATTTGATCTAGGATGATTATTTGGGAACCCATGGTTTGCGGCAAGTGCTGTTTGTTGTTGGCAGTGAAAGTGCATCCAGGGCAAAAAAGATCATTGAACACCACCTGTGCTAAAGGAACTAGGCTCCTCTTCAATTCCCTGGTCCTCATCATCAGTTCAGGGGCATGAAAAATATTGATCAACAACAGACTGTTCTCCACAGAGTCAAGTAAGCTCCCCACACATGAGGATTACATTACAATTAATAACAATCATAAACACTTTATGAAAGTATTGAACTTTAAAGCTGTTTTGTCACATTCTCACATTTCATGCAAAGGCATGCTTTTGCTTTTGTTCTCCCTGCACCTGTCTAAGAATTTTACCTCTAGTGATTCACACATAATTGTTCAAGAATTTCACTTCTAGCAATGCACATGCAAAACAAGAGCACCTGTCTATCATTTTAATCATCACTCTTGTCCCCAAAACCAACAAAATACAACCTGGTCCTGATACAAACCTCAGCTGGAGAAGTGGTGAAAAAAGCACTTGGGTGGGACAATGTATACTGAACGTGAAGGCTTACTTGATTTGAATTTGTATAGTGTGAGAAGCAACAGTCCTGTTGTGCAGCTGAGAGATGTATTCTCCTTACATCTCTCAGAGAATTTCACCTCTACTAGTGGAATACAAATGTGCTTGACTGTCCCTATAATTATCATATGGTAAAGGGAGTAGGACTTTGCATAGTCTCGCAATGGTGAAACTTTGTATACTTTCTCACATTCATGTGCAGCAGTCAGAAATTATTTTACTTTGGCTCTTCTTGTGCGGGTCCAAGATTTCAATTCTGTTGGGTCTGGTAGCAAAATAGTAATGCACCAACCATTATCATTGCCCCAGTTTCAAAAGCATACAAAATAGAACAAGAGTCCTACAGTCCATTACTCTTAGCTAAACTATTTGAGCTCTCATCACTTGTTTAGTCACTTTCACTTTCTATATCCTTTATGGTGTCTCCATTGCACATGTTGTCATGGCTACTTTACTAATAAAAAATCAATACATTAACAAATAAAATAATAGTAATTTACATTTTAAACATATCATATGAGAGATACTTTTTTCTTCACAATTTCTTAGGATACTGTCACTCTGAATGTCTTCCTCCTCCTCCTCCTCAGGGGTCTACTCAAGTGTGCCTAGCTTCAGTAATTCTGAACCTCATCTTATGTAAGCAATAAGACATGATGGGATGGTGATTGCCATGGGTTAATGCACACCCAGGTGTGTAATGATTAATGAGGCACTTGCATCAAGTGCCTTCAACACCTGGAAGTGCATTAATCCATGACAGCTACCCTCCTGGAGTGTTGTATTGTACTTTTAAAATGGGTCCTCATGTAAAAATGTTGTTTATGGAGAAAAAGAATTTAAAAATATGGAAAAAAAGACAAAATGTATATCTATATGTATTAAAAACAATAAAAAAAATCCCTGCAGTCTTTTGCCACTTTGTCCAGCTGTTGTAAAGTTGCACTCCTGTTCTGACTGAGACATTTTTTAAAAGCTGTTTCCTATGTTGTTTTATTTATTTCATATAATAGCAAGGAAAAGAGTAGAGAGACTGCCCTGGAGACTCGAGTGACATTCACAGTCACAGGCATGAGTAAACAATGAGAAGAAGAGTGAGAATTCTCTGTGTCTATGTTTCTATGATAGCATGTTCTGTGTGCTGCTGTGGATACTGGAAGCCAGAGATTGTAATCCTTCAGTGGTAGGAAGCATCACCAATTAAAAGATTTTTAAACTGAAAATACCAGAAGATGCTAGCTGAATAAAGTAGCTACCAGATGAGTAGGACAGGTGAATGAGTAAGTGAGTGGGGATATCATGTAAGTGGACTGGGAGAACAAGCAGGTACATGGAGTGGGTTTGAGACACTACTTTAGCAGACAAAGCAGACCATGTGATCAAGCAAGCAGAGTCAGTGAGCATTGTGGGGAGATTTAGATGCAACTTCAGCAGACATAAAAAAATATATAATTTGGGGGGAATTTTAACATAATATGCATACATAACAATATACATATAGGATAGAGCATGTCCACATTATTTGATCAGAGGAGAACAAGATACAATTAAAAAAAAAGATAAACCTTCTATAAGGTCTCACATTACATGAAGCTCAACAGATATATCTATATATATAATTCTCCCGAACTAAATAGTAACTTAAATGTACTGAAACTCAAACTCATAAGGCTAATAGGGCTATTAACAAAGAGTTTATGTAAAGATCAGTAAATTAATTCTAGATAATCCTGTTTAATATGTATGACATAGAATATATATTTTATTAACATAATCCAATTCAAGGAGTCAACCTGATGATATATCTTAAAGGGACTGACCACCATAGGCTTAAAGAAAAAAATACTTATCATTAAGTTCATTAAGTTCCAGTCTATTTTTCTCCTTAAGCATATTTTTTACACATTTTTTTTCCAATATATTTTCAATTTCTTCAGCAGCACAAGAAAGATCTCTTTCAGAGTCTACTGAGGAATCACCTTCTCTGGATAAATCCTTCTAATACTGAGAACACAGAAAAGCCGACAATTGATCTACTTCCAAAAATAAATACTGCTTTCCTTGATGATTGATCCTTACTTTGACAGGTGCTAGCACTGAAGAGTCTCTTAATTCTGAAATATCCTGCAGATAAGTCAGGAAGTGCCATCTTTGTTGTTGCATAGAGAAAGAAAACTCTTGGTAGGTGTAAAATCTGTGACCTTTTTATATCAAAGTACTTTTAAACGAGAAAGGCAAACAGTCAAGTCTCAATCAGAATCAATGCAAAGGAGATCAGACGTGTTGTTTTTTGATCCATATCAGACTCGGATTGTGATTTCATATCCAAATTTGTAATGGCAGTGGATTTTGGATTTGTGATTCTCTTCTTTGGCAAAAGAAATGCTTTAGTGAGAAATGGTGGATTATCAGGTGGTAACTCACAGACAGTAATAAATATGTCTTTTATCATGTCTCTTATCATTTCAAAATCTGAGTCTAGTTTTACAGGAATATCCACATTTCTTAGATTCTTGTACCTGACCTGATTTTCTAAGTTTCCACAGTGCTGTGTAGTGAATAATTTTCTTTCACTATAGCAGTTGTAGTTGCCGCTAGTGCCTTGATTCTATTCTCAAAAGCTTGTGTTCTTTTGAAGTATTTTGTTTACTTGTGAAGTTAAGGTAGCTATATTTTCTTTGTTTTGGTTAACCTCATTTTGAATAAAATCTGTTTGGGCATTTTGCCCTTCATAACGTTGGTCATGTCATTCTAGTAGAAGCAGTATTCAGTCAATGGAACATCCTACAGAATTGAGAGTATAATGTTTTTCTTCTTGTTCTACAGTATTAGCCATTTTGGTGCTGTCTTTGATAATGAAGTATCAAGTAGCTGGTCTGGACTATTTGCAATTGCACCTGCTTTTGCAGTATTAGCACCTCACTCTCTAGCTCACTGTCACTCACAGTATTATATGAGTGATGGCTTATGTCAGCCTTCTTATTCACAAGACACATCACAAAATATCATCACCCATTCACCTACAATGTGGTACAAAACAGGTGAGCCCTCTCTCCCTGTTAATTTTTGCCCTATCCATTGAGCCGCTCACAATTGCCATAAGAACAACTGACAATGTGAATGGATTAATGGTAGGAAATACAACTCATAAAATAAGTTTATACGCAGATGATGCCCTTATTTATACTCCCAGTTTAAATCAGATCCTTCTGGACTTAAGTGTAATATTAACGTCTTTTAATAACATTTCAGGCTATACGGTCAACTGGAACAAAACTGAATTAATGGATTCTAAATTTCATACAGACCCATTAAAACCAATAGAAACAATAAATACTATAAAAGTAACTACACAAAAATATATAGGGTTTAACTTAGATCCAGATAACACAAACTTATACAAAATAATTTTGAACAATTAATTACCAAAACTAAAAAGATATATGACCATTTGGAATCATTGTCTTTGACTCTGGGCGTATTAATGTAGTTAAAATGAACACCTTCCCCGAACTGTTATTTCTGTTTCAGAACAGTCCCATCATCCTTAATGATATATTTTTTTAATTTCTTGAATAAATAATCAAACATTTTTTATGGAAAGGTAGAAACCATGGATTAAATTAGATAAGCTATATATTCCTATAGATGTATGGGGCCTTGCTCTCCCAAATTTCACTTGGTATTATTATGAAGCAAATATGTCTACAGCTTATAATTGGTTCCACCTGAACCAGGATTGGTTATCTACTCAAACTGAATCCAATTAAATATCATGTGATGAACTAAAACATGCTCTATATATAGGTCCTTATCGCCACCATATTAAGTTGACCTGTACATCCACACAAACTACCTATTACATATGGGGTAAAGTAAGGCATCTCATTAATTGGCTCTTCAACATTTAAGTGTTTTGACCCATCTATTTAAATGGTTTCTTTCCCCATAAGTGTCTGACAATGGCTTCAAAATATGGTACACAAATGGGGTTAAAGAAATTATAAATTGATATGATCATAATGTCCTCATGGATTTTGACACAGTTAAAATAAGTTCAAACTAAGGAATGCTCACTTCTTTAGATACCTACAAATTAGAGGTTACATAAATAAAAATTGGCATATTTTAAATAAACCCCAATGTTCTCTATGGAAACTTTTAGTAAAACGAAGTAATAATATGAAAATATTCTCCAAATTTTAGTCTCTTATGATATCACAATGGGATCTAATTTATTAATATTAAAAACAAAATGGAAAACTAAAATTCAGGGTAACATTACTGAACATCGACGGTCACAGATTATCAATTTACCAAATTTAGGAATTATGTTTTCTAAACTACAATAAATCCACTTTAACATATTACATAGAACATATTACACACCCCACAGATTACATTTATGGAACATTAACTATTCAAGTCAATGTCAAAGGTGTAAATCACAACAAGGTACCCTAGAACATATGGTAGTGGAATGTCAACTATTAGGCATGTTTTGGTATAAAATATTAATACTTTAACTAAAATGTCTAATATTCAATAGAAAAGGGATAACTGTACAATATTATTAATAATGGGTGGCTCCAATCATCACTATGATATTTACCAGCAAAGATTAATTTGCATTGGGATAATCAATGCACATAAATGTATATTAATACAATAAAAGGACCCAAATCCACCCGATTTTAAAACTTGGTTAAATCTAATGATTGACATATACAAAATTGAAAAGGTGCATTACAGATTGGAAAAAAGAGTTGATCTGTTTGATAAAATCTGGTCAAAATTCAGCACATTTATTGGATGTAGAGAAATGTTACTAAATCTTATTTAACAATTGACATTTTCCCTATCTTTGTTTATATACTGAACTATATATGATGTGATTGATCTGAGATGTACTCTGCATATATTTATGGTTATATTTATTCTTATGTTAATGTATATTGTTATTTTGATACTGTAGTCATATTTTGTACTAATTTCCTTTCAATGTGCATGTGCTGCTTGGCCTATGTGATATTAAGAAACTAAAATTAAAAAAAATAAATAAAAAGGATGTCATGAACTGGGCATTATGATGCCATGTGTAAACAATGAGCCAAAGCAAATAAAGTCTAAGGGACTGTAAAAAAAGGAAAAAAAAAACTTGCTTATTGACAAACTCATTTGTACCTCTTTGAGATTTACTGCTGGTTTCATTGTCATCTTTATCTTGTTGGTATGCTGAAACAGTCCACTCAGTTAGAGAGCTTGCTGATAGTTTGCTGGATCAGTCTGGTAAAGACATGTATTTGGAGGTTGCCGAATGTGGAAATGATCCAGGAGAAACCCCAGATTTTCAGCTTCCACCGTGGATGGTAACTGGCCAGAAAAAAATGTTCAATCGGATGGATCCTCAGATAGGCATACTCTTGCGTGGATGATGAAGATCTGTCTTTCCTCTTTTCTGACATGATAATCAAATTCCATCTAGTAGAAGCTAAAACACTTTTATCAATTATTTCCTAAAAGCACTGGAAGAGCACCTCTAATGGACTACTGCAGTGTTGGCCATCTTAACCCCCGATAGAGGACTCCAAATATATATATACATATGTGGGATACATGATGGGCACAAGTGTGATATGGAAAATATCTTCACTCCTATAGAGTGACCTCTGAATACTCACAAGTGGCAAAGCCACGAGTGAGGTTTCAGAGGTCACTGTACAGGACTGAACATATCTCCCATATCACACGAGTGCCCATCATGTATCCGATATATATATAATGGGGGCCTCATTGTTGAAAAGTGTACCATTTGCATGGCTTTGCGTGGTATGCGTGGCTTTGCGCGGGTGTGATAAATGTCAAGTCTTATATTTATCACACCCTGTTGAAAATAACATAATTTATTACACTCATTTACCACTCACCTCATTAGGTGTATGTGTGTATATATATATATATATATATATATATATATATACACACACACGTTGGATATTTATCCGGTAATCCACTAGTAACAGGGCTCACCATGTATGCTTTGAATGTGATACTGTTGTCTTTCTTTGTTTGTTTTATTGGCACAAGGTATTTATGCCCAGTTTGCTTTGCTGAATCCATCCTGTATGATTGTTAATGTAATGTATTGTTTTTCAGCTGTTTTTAAACTTTTAATAAAGATATTAACTACTGGTTGCCTTAGTGGGACAGTTGGTTAGAGCAACCAGATTGGTATTCCAGGCAGCCTGGGTTAAAGTCACAGCTATGGCACTTACTTCTTTCTCTGTCCTCTGTTTGTATGTGTTCCATAAAATATGCACACCACACCCATATGATTAAAAATGTAGTAATTATTTGTGTAGCACCAGGTTGTGGATTGGAGGAAGAGTAATGTGTGCTCTGGGACAGCCCAGGTTTCAGCTGCCTTGGTGGTACAGCTGGTTGGCATAACCGGAATGGTATTCTGGGCAGCCTGGAGTCAAGTCCCAGCTTACTTGTTTCTCTCCTCTGTTTGTATGTGTTCTATTAAATATGCACACTGCACCCATGTGATATATATATATATAGATATAATTTTAAGCCGTGAGTGACTGGAGGAGTGGTAAGTAGTGAGCTGCTGCCAGGAAGTGAGCTGGGTGGCAAGTGATTGGGTGAATGGGTAGCCAGGGGGTTCCCAGAGTGTGAGTGCTGGGGTGTTAACAGTTAGAGTGGTGGGGTTAAAAGAAAGAGAGTCAGGGGGTTAACACTGTGTGTGAGAGTCAGGTTGTACAAAGCATTTGATATGTCAGAGATCACAATGTTGCATGGATAGTTTACTCCAATATGGCTCAAAATAGAACGTACCCTAATAAAAGCAAATGGGCTATCCCTTGTTGCACTGTTGCACATAAACTTAAAATCTTTGCCCCCATTGCTCAAAGGTAGCCCTATTGCATTGTCCATTAGAGTTCACTGTCAACTGTGTTCTTTTCTGAAATATAAGCACATTACAGATCTTTCTCAACCGTGGTGGGGGAACCCAAAACTCACTATTGACGGTAAACCTCTTCAGTCAAAATGGAACTCCCAATTAGGAGATCACCCCCTCTATTTCTTTATTCGGGAAGATGCCTCTTAGTTAACCTTACCTGAAATCTTACATAAGGCTCATATTCTGAACTCTGTTTTCTTTAAAATATTCCAATTACATCATCTGATTGTGAAATCTTTTGGTTCTGTTCCACCCTTACCCTCAAGCCCATCCTGTATGATACAACTGATTCCCCTTGCGGGCCTCCCCCATGCTGTGTCGAGAATGTATGGAATAATACATAACTGGAAATGGCCCAATTGTTTTGTCCCAACTCAATTTTGGTCTTCTCTTTTTCCCATCAGGAAATTAATTGGCCCTCTTTGTGGTTGAGCTGTCATAAATATGTTGAACAAGATAAGCTCCGGTTAATACAGTTTAAAATCTTGAATAACTTCTATTACTCACCTCAGAAATTGGCTAGGATGGGACTCTTATCTTCTTCCACATGCACTCGTTGCTAGCAGAATGAGGGTAACCTACTGCATATTTTCTGGACATGCACTATGATAGCCCCCTTTGGAATGTGATTCGACAGAGGGCTGACCCCCTATTAGGCTTATCCGACCCCTTCTCTCCCAAAATATGTATACTGGTGGATCTTTCCTCGGTCACAGTCACTAATAGAAAATTTCACATAACCCTTACAGCTATGTCAGTCAAGAATCTGGTCTTGCATCATTGGAAAGATATGACTGACGTTACTTATAGTGAGTGGTTACAGGAATTACTGGCAAATCTGAGAATGGAAAAGACAGTCGCTAGTCTACATGATCAATCTCAGAAATTTCATAAGGTTTGGGGCCCGCTTGTGACATTGTATTCGCTCCAATTGCCATAATGTTTTTTCTCTTTCCAGTAGGTAGCTTACCCTGTGTGAAGGGATGGAAATAGGGAGGGAAGGAGGGAGGGAGAGTTGATCTATCCACTAGTACGTATTACTGTGTCACTTGTTTGTATGTAATTTTGGATCTTCTCTCTGTAACTGTATAAAAATTAATAAAAGTTTGGCTTGCAAAAAACAATGTTGCATGGATAGTGTGGGCAGCATATGCACAATGAGCAGTGCCAGTTTTTAACACTGCTAGTTGCAAGCACCACTAGTAAGTGCTGAAAAAGTGGTGATTGGGAGGTCAGCCAGCAAGTGAAAGGATGAATGTGGGGAGTGGTGAATGGGGCAACAGTCAGAAAGGGAGGCTGAAGATGGAGCTGCAAGGAGGAGAAAATCGAGATAGAGGATTGGAGGCCTGCAAAAGAAAGTTGACAAACAGGGAATCAAAAGGTGAGTGGATTGGTTTAAAGTAACAATTACAGGCCAAGTTACATCCTCCCTATTTTGGTTACAGTCCTGGACAAATTGGTCAATGCCCAACTGAGAGTCTACCTGGAGCACTGAAACATCCTTACACAACCTTCAATCTGGCTTCAGACCAAAACACTGTGCCATCTCTACCCTGATTAAAATGGCTTATGATTGGCTAGGGGGCCACTGATAATAAACAAGTAATGGGAGACATTTTCCTTGATCTAAGTAAGACCTTTGATACTGTTGATCATAATATCCTAAAAAAAAAGCCAAACAAAATAGGAATTGGTGCAATTCCCTAACGCTGGTTTTCTAACTACTTAACTAGGCGGTTGCGACAAGTCAAATCAGAAGGTCATTAATCTGCTTTTACTCGCCTCCTTAGGGGTGTCACTCAAAGGTCTGTTCTTGGGCCATTACCATTCACGCTGTATGTAAATGGCTTGAGGACAACATTAGTCAAGCCAGTTTGTATTTTTATACAGATGACACTGCTCTATACATGTCAAGGCCTAACACTGAAGCAGCCTGCTCCGACCTTCAAAATGCCTTCAATGAACTACAGATCAATCTTTTTTCAATTTAAATTGCTTTTAAATGCCAATAAAACCAAGGTTATATTCTTCACCTCAAGCAATGGTCCCTCACTTGGTACCACAGTCCCAGTTATCACTACACTATCGAGAGATAACAAAATCCAGAATAATTACCGCATTACAATGAGACCTTCACAGAGCTGAGCTTGTGTTCAAAATAAAAGCTTTAATGCAGTTTTACTCCACAGTGGGAAACAAACCAGCAAAACTGTTCTCCACAAACTTGCCCTATTCTCATTGGATTGTGGCAATTATTTTAAATTTTGTTTGACTGTCACAGACTGGCTGTTTATTATTATTACCTGCACCTACCCTGCACCAGGGATCAGAGACAAAACACCTTTCTGAACTATCGAGAGATACTCTTGAGGTAGTAGAAAAATACAAATACCTAAGTCTCTGGCTTGAGAAGAGATTGTTCTTCTATGCCCATATCGAGACCCTATGCAAAAAGCTGGAGGCCAGACTTGGTTTCTATTGCAGGAACAAGTTCTGCTTCCCATCTGATATCCGGAAATGCCTGGTCCAAGTTACTTTCCTGTCTATCCTGGCTTACACGGATTTAATTTACAATCGTTGTTCTGCAACGTGTTTATCAGAATTGGACGTACGCTATGACAGACGCTTAGATTCATTACTGATTCAGGTATACCATGATGATAGTGACCGCATATGGATGTCTGTTATAACGGCGACCTATATGATGGCGCTATCATCATGGATGACTGTAGGGGGATGGTGAACATTGTGACTGTGAGGTTAGGGTAGGTGACAGGAAGGGAGGGTGGGCGACAGGATGTGGAGGGATGGGGAACAGGGATGTGACCCTGTGGTGAGCCTGCTTCTGCCGAGCCAACCATGTGGTGTGGTGGGTAGGGTTGTTGCCTCCGACAGAGCAGGTCCTAGGTTCAGTACTGGGGGCAGGTGTTCCTTTTGTGCTTTCTGCAGCTGCGGGACTTAGATTTTTTTTAACCGTAATGTTTTCGGTGATAATGCAGATCACGATAATAGTGATCACCTTTGTGCAGTCACTATTATCACACAGACCCTGATTCAGCACCCAGGACCCATCAGTGTGCATTGCATGCGTCAGTTGTCTAGTACTCTACAGCTATAAGGAGATCATTCATTTGTACACATGGGCTTAGAAGGTGCTACTAAAGGAATTCCCAGGCTACATCACTGAACTGTTCCATTCTGCCCATAGCAGCTGCTCCCTAATTAAAAATAACTAAACTCTTGAGGACACCTTGAGATATGCCCCACAGTACCAACAATCAACAATCAACAGTGTTATTCCTATAGTGTGGAATTTACTGCAGTCCTCCTTGAAATTCAACTTGCTGGTCAGCCTTAGCACTTTTATAACCATCACTGGAAATCTATGCATCAAATCCTACTTCTGTGGTTGAACTGTGTTTATTATACTGATGTCCTTTGCATATTTTGGTCTTGGTTATATGATGTTGCTTGCTCTAAGAATATCAGCTGGCCATTGATTCTTTTTGTATATAACTTACCTTAAATAGTATTTTACTATTCTTTTACTATTTTTCTAGTATGATTTTCATATCACTGTATTTTTGTTTGCTAATGCTCTACATTCATATATTATTATGCATCATTATCATTGTCTCTTGATTTATGTATGCTGTCCTGCTCAGGACCTCCTTGTATATGAGCTTGCTCAATGGAGCCTTTTCTTGGTGAAATAAATAAATACAAACATACAAACTATAAAAAAAATGGTTTGTTTTCATATGCTAGGTGTTTGTTAAGTGGGGGCTGGGATGGAGAATTTCTTAAGTTTTTCTGTAAAATGTTTTTCTTTAAAGTTATGGCAAGTCAGGAGTGTCTAGGTTTTCTACTTTACTAAAATGGCTGCCAGAAATCTTTTTACCCAAAAATTCTTTGAGACATGGATATCTAAAATGCACTGCGATCTGGTTGCCAGAAGGGTTCCTGATCTGATGGTCGTCACCTCATAAGGCATTAGGTTCCAGACCCTTTTGGCCAATTAGGGTGCAGGAAATTCCCAACCCACTTTTTATAATATTATTTTAACAAATAAATATACAATGTTTTATTCCAAAACTTTAAATTAAATGTATTCTCTCTATATATACAGTATATTAAAAGCATTCAAGCTTGCATGAAATGCTCACTATCATAGGCAGACAGGATTTTGCTTTCATTTTTCCTTGTGCCAGTTCAAGACTTTCACTTTTGACTGAGTCTAGCTGCACAAACACAAATGCACTCAGCCATCAGAATAGTCATAGGCTGCCATTCCAAAAACTTAAATGAAAGCTTGGAGTCAGGTTGATATTGACTCATTATAGTGGCATTCAATTAAATTCTTTCCTACTATATCAACATACTAGTAATGCATTTCTACCATATTGACAGAAAGAAGTAGTTTCACTTAATTGATGTACTGCAGTGAAACTGTACTTAATTTTTATTGATATACTGCACTAATCATGCACTTACAGTATATTGACTGAAAGACAACTTTAAAAAAAACATTACCCTAGCTCTTTAGCATTGAGTTGTGAGGCACACGCATGGTAGCCATGGCACACTGGTGACTTGGGTGCAAGCACAGAGCCTGGGATGGCTGGAGTGAAGACAAGTGGGAGGTTAGCAGAGCATCCACATGAATGCTCTTCTCCCAGGGGGAGCTACTCCAGACTGACTTCTGAGGGTGGTCTGGTGGTGAGCATTGGTGACTACACAATACCATGAGTCCCCCTAGGGCTCCATAATGTGCACAGCCATATGGAAGCATGGAAGGTACAGGGAAAACATCAGAAATGGACACATCAGTCACACCACATAATCTCACCCCACCCAAGCATGTCACCAGGTACCTCTACACAATTCCACAACCTCCCCAGCTGGCTTATCACCAAATCTGTCTGTACTCCCTGTCCCCTATCAGAGGCCCACAGGGATACCTTGGAGCCAGAGAATGACTCAAAGAACTGGGGAGCTAAGTAGTCGCAGAAAGTAGTATGTGATGAGTCTGGCAGGCAGTGGGACTTGTAAGGCCAGAAGGATTGGAGGGTGAAGGTGGCCTTGGAAGGAACAAAAGTCCCAGGAAAGAGTAGAAGTCCCAAGAAGGAACAAAACAAATAGAAGAATTTATTTTCTTTGTTTATTTCCCCACCTGCCATCCCTGGTCCTTTTGACATCCCATCAGCACCATCATTGACCTGCCTTGTGTACTTATGGGTTAACCACCACTTACACAGAGCTGTATCAGTGGATGGCCAGCCATGTAAGGTCATGTGGTGCCTCCAGGAGATGCTGAGTGAGCAAGGGCATTTTCCTCTGGTTTCTCCTTGGGGAATCTGCAGGTGATACACACATGTGTGTGTGTAGTGATGCACATGTGTGCTGCATCAGCGCATGCCCCCCACATCTGCTGGTCCCAACAGCACTGCCACCCAGCTTCCACTAGGTGGCAGGACTCAGAATTCCACCCTGCCCCCGAGGGATGTGAGCTGTCTTAGGATGCTCAAACCTCCTTCACCTGGCCATCCTCAAAGTTTTCTGGTCTGTTCCTGAACCCAAGTCACTGGAATGGCTGTAGGCATAGCACCAGAACCTCAGCATCCCCCCTCCCACATCACTGGGCCAGCCTTCAAATAAAATATTTTTTCAACTTGTTCACATTTTCTTATACTAATTATTAAGGTCTTATGAAGGTGTGTACTGAGTCGTGAATCTATGTGCTTCAGAACTAAACCCAGAAGGACACTCAGGACCAACATTTACTACACCTCAGCAGCCCCTCCCCTCAAGTGCACAGTGATGTGGATGGGAAGTTATTGGCCTGGGGGGGATCAGAGTCGACAGGACACCAAACTTTACAACTGGATCTTCTCTCTGCTGGATCCAGGGACCATGGAGGGTTGCAGCAGTCCACAACCAAGACTGCTATATCCCCTTTCATCTCAAAGATTTTCTTACAAAAATAAAATAAAAGTTTATAAACATCTGCGAAGGGTGACTCAACATTCCATACATAGGAGGGGATGCTGAAAAAGGCAAGCAGTTATTTCTTGGGGCCAAACAGGCAATGGAAGATTCTATGTTGGGGTACAAGCAGTTCTAATGTCTATTCCTGTCTTCTCTGTGTCACAGTTGTGGCAACCCCAATATATGTCCCAAGCAGTGTTTATCCTTTTTGGTGGCTACTGTGTGCACCAGGGTGACTAAAAAGGCTGTGCCTCCAACCTGTCTCCACTCATAATCAGCCATGTACAGTAAGTGAGTAGGATTCAGTGTGTGGGGGCTATGCTTACGTGACTGTGAGACTGCAAATGTGCAGACATCCAGGATATGCATAATTCAGTCCTATGTGTTGCATATTGTAGCACCAGGGCCATTTCTTCATAGTGCATAGAACTCATTGGCATATCAATAGTAGGAATTTCATTACATATAGAGAAAAAGTGTTTTTATATATTACACATCAGAAGATACTAGTGGTATTATATCAAGGAGAATAACCATTTTTCTAGTTTCATTTAAAACACCAATAAGGACCTCTGTAGTCTCCTTGAATGCAAAGTATTCACAGAAACATAAAAATACAAATTTTTTCCCCTCTCTTTTTATCCTTCTCCCCCCCACCCCGGAGCTACGCTTCTTTGGGAGACACCTGTGAACCACCCCATGGCTTTTTCTCATTTGAATCCTCGTGGGGTTCTCTCATGGAGTTATGGCTGTACTTCCAGGTGGGAACATGATGGGGCTCAGACAGCTCGATATCTTCTTTATTTTATCGGGTCCCCTGGTGGTCAGGCAGGCAGCCATAATGAGGGTCGGTACTGGTGCTCCTTCTACCTGTACTCCGGTGGTGCATTTTCCTCCCATTTTTCTCCCCTTGTGTGGTGTGCACCCTGACGTCAAGGCACTATGTGCCAACGTCAGTCACACAGTTCCCACCAGTCCCTCCTGCAACTGCAGGACTTGCTGTACCTCAAGCCTCTGCCTGTGGTCAGGCAAACTGTGGACCTTGGTCCCCTCCCTCACCCTGGAGAAGGTGAGCAGTTGTGGGATGCCCAAGCCTTCTCCCCCGGCCAGCCCTCCTGCGACCCAAGTTCGCTCCCGAACCCAGGTCACTGGTGTTGCAAGCAAAAAACACAGAATTTGACCACAGAAGGAGACTAAAGGTCCATTGACCATGTCATTGCTATATTACCCATCCCACTGAGCTACTGTACTGGTCACCAGTTACCCTTATCCCCCACTCCCCACCTCTCAAACCCATGTTCCCCACCCTTGGGGACACTGACTCCTCCTGCCATGACCATACCATGCTTAAACTTGTAAAGGATAGCCGTCCCCACCACTTTCATCTGTTTCATAGTTATAGCACCCTCTTAGTGAAGTAGAACTTCCTTATGTTTTTCTTGAACTTGCTGCCGGAGTGTTGTTTTATATGCTGAAATAAAAGTTCTTTTACACTTTAAGTGACTATTCAATTTTTAAGTATAGTGTTGGTGAGTGGCACCAGTTTACTTTTTCTCTCCAGTCATGTCCCCTAGTGACTGCAACCCGAGATTTTAAAAATAGGTCCTCACTATTCGCCTTGTTTATACCCCTGAAAAATGGACATGTTTCAAGTCATGTTCCCCATCCCTCCTGGCTTCATAGAACATAGAAACATAGACAACGATGACAGAAAAATACCAATGGCCCATCCAGTCTGCCTGTAGGTCCCTATCAAACCCTGGGATCTATGGTCCATTCAGGGCACTAGCCATCACTTCCCCTCCCCTGTTTTCCTCCCTACTGCTGCAGCTCTGAATAACCACTATACCCTTTACTCTGTCCCAGCCGTGCTTGAAACCATTTAAGGTTTTCGGTACCCATCACCTTGGCTGGCAGACTGTTCCACGGGTCCACCACCATTTCGGCAAAATAAAACTTTCTCACATCCCTCCTGAACCTCCCTGCCTGTAGTTTCCACTTATGCCTCCATGTTCTTGAACTATTACTCATGATAAATAGTGCTTCACAGTTCACCTTGTTTATTACTTTCAGGAACCTGAAAGTCTTCATCAAATCACCCCTCTCTTGTTTGGTCCCCGGTCAGTAGATGTTCAGTGTCTTAAGCCAATCCCTGTAAGATCTGTCCTTCTGGCCTTGAATCATCCTGATTACCCTTCATTGCACTGTCTCCAACCTGTCCTTATCTTTCTTGAGGTGAGGACTCCAGAACTGGGCACAATACTCCATGTGTGGCCTCATCAATGACCCATAATGAGGTAGTAATAGTAGTACCACTTTTCTTCTACTGTCAATACCCCTTCTGATGCATTCCAGCATCCTATTTACCTTACTGTAGGCCTTGTTGCTCTGGCTTGATTATCTAAGAAAGGCAGTAATGATGACTCCCAGGTTCTTTTCCTTAGTCATAGTGCTCAGCTTTACCCCTCCCATCCGTTACTCTTTCCTGTGGATTTTGTTCCCTAGGTACATCACCTTGCACTTTTTGGCAATGATTTTTAACTGCCAAACCTCAGAGCACCTCTCTAGCCTTTGCAGGTCACCCTGCATCTCCTTAATTCCCTCATCACTATTTACCCTCCCACAGAGCTTAGTGTCCTCTGGAAAGAGACACAACTTGCCCTGGATTCCTCCTCCAGTGTCACTGATGAACATACTGAAGAGGAAAGTATGCAGGACAGATCCCTGCAGCACCACACACATGATCTCCATCTCTTCTGATTTAACAGCATTATTTGCTTCCAGTGAGTACATATTTTGGCCATCCAGTCGATCCTCATAGGACCTGTCCTGCTGGATGAATAAGGGGTCCATCATTACTGCACTGAAATGCTTATTATTGTTTGGATTCCATTCTTACCACACTGATTGTATATTATACAATGGCAAGAATAAATCATGAAACCTGATTGGTCATTTGAGACCTTGAACCCTGATGTTATCCCTGCACAATACTGCATTAAATGGTAAAAAATAAAATAACAAAAAAAACCCCGGCAACAACAAAAAAACATTCCACAGGCTATGTCCAATTTGCTCACATTTGGCATGACCGCACTGCACTTTTCCAGTACTTCAATAGTTTCTAAAAACATTAAATCATTGAAGGCCTTCTTGTTTGTGCAGGCTTTTCCTGACCCAGTTTTGTAAATATTGCCCTGTTCTGACTTTAAAATTAGACTGCTTGTCCCAATTTTTATTTTTATTTATTTATCTACTGAAGTTTATTTAATTAGTATTATAGTTTTTCTGATTATTGTTATTTATTGATGTTGTTTCATGTTGGTTTTATTTACAGCGCCCAGAGCCTCCTGGATTGGGAATCTTTTTAAATAAAATTTGCCTTGCCATTAACTCCTCCCTCTCACTGTCACAAAAGAATCCCTCAACCATACCAAATAAAGCTGTGACCATCCTAACACATAAACACAACATGTTTGCAATTTCTAAAGATTTCTATTCTGAAAACTGAATGGAAACATGAAGTCATCACCACAATCAACCTCAATATGCAAGCTGCCCCCTGCCCCAGAGTGAGCATGGTCCCCACGATCACCCCAAGCATGAGTTTTTCACATGGGTTCAGTTAAATCTCCCTCCTATATTCCCCAACTGCACATAGTGCATTAAATGTTTTAGTTAGATCAAATGAAACCTGATGTAAAGCCATTACTCCAGTCAGTTTCACAGTATGACCGCAGTCTTGCACATGTCTTGTATCGGCAGCTTCCCAGGTTCTGTCAGTGGATTCAGTTTCTTCAGCCAAACTTATTCACACAGAACAAGCACATAGCACTACTGCCAGCACTGACTGAATGTGTGTGGGGGAGAACACTGACTGAGATGCATGATCTGCAGAGAGAGTTGTGTTGGGGACTGAGAACAAAAGAAAGAGAGACACACACAAATGATGGTGGAGGGGGGTGGAATAGAGACACAAAGTCCAGTGGCCTCATTTCACCAAAATCTGCAGAGACAGCAGGGAAGGGGGAAGGGACACAAACAGAAAGTGAGAGAGAGCAAAAAAGACACAAAGACCTGCAGCCCCAACTAGTGGATACAGAAGGACTTCAGAACTTTTTTTTAATATTGCATACTTACTTACCCTATGCAAAAAATAAAATAAAACTATATTTTAAAATTAATGTTTTAATCTCTTCACTTTTTTATATAATCAACCCATTCTATATTAATAATAATGCATTCTAGGGGTGTGTGTTATGCTGGGATAATATAACTTTCTGGGTGTTTCATTTCATTTTTATTTTATATTGGAAAGGAATGTGAGCAAACTTGGTTGTTTTCATAAGCATCTGGTGTGTCAGAAGCAAGAAGAAATAGAACAGGGAGTGAAAACAAGACAATTACATGAGTGTACAAATCATAAATACAAAAAGTACTTTGGAGTAATTATATACAAATAGATCGAGGGACAGCACTTGACTTTACAAAGAATTATGCACAAATCATAGCATTATGTACAAATCATTGAGGTAGTAATGAAATAATTTAGAAAGCTTTGTTGGGAAGGCTTAGGGAACTGTGGGAGGGTCAGGGAAAATTAAGGGGAGAGACAGGAATTGGAGAAAAGGTAAGGTAAAGATTAAGGGCAGTTGCATGAAGAGTTGTTGAGGAGGAGGTTTATTAGGGTGCTTTCGAAAACATCAATGGACAGGCATTGGGTGAGAGACTGAGGCAGCGCATTGAAGAGTTTTGTACCCCTGTAAGCAAGTGAGGGTTGTCCGTGGGAGGTGCAGTATAGTGGGGTTGCAAATGTACTATTGAAGGAGTGTCTGGGGGTGTGAGAGCGTGCAGGCCCAGGAAAGAGGGAGGCAGTACTGTCAGGGAGGAGACCCTTAAGGGATTTGAATAGGGAGATGCAGGATTTGCTGTTGAACCTGTTGGACACACACAGCCTGCAGCCTTGTACCCAACCACCCAAGGCGTGACATTATCCCAACACAACACACATCTTGGCATGTGTTATTGCTTAATTATTGCATGAGTTGCATCATTACTGCACAGACACTGTACTGCTTGGGGTACATCAGTACCACACTGACTGTTTATTATTGCTTGGGTCCCAATCTTTCCAAACTGACTGTGTATTATTGAATGAGTTGCAACATTATCACTCTGTGTATTGCTTGGAGTCCATCATTACTACACTAACCGCTTATAATTGTTTGAGTCCCATACTTATTACACTGACATATTTAGGGCTTCCAGTCAGTCCTCATAGGATCTGTCCTGCTGGCCAGACAATGGTCATTCATTACTATATGGACTGCTTATTACTGTTGTTTGGGTTCCATCCATACCACATTGAATGCACATTATTGCATGTGTTGCATTATTACCGCACTGAGTTTGTATTGCTTGGGGTCCATTATTACCACATTGAGTGTGTATCATTGCATAGGTCTTCTCATTCTCACCTGGACTATATATTAGAGGTCAGGTTCCATTAGCCCCACAGAAGAAATAAAATAAATGTTTTGCTTGGCAAAAATAGTATCTTCATTAGTCTAACAAATAGCTCAGATATGCAAGATTTGAAGACCCCTAAATTATCTTCATCAGTTATTCTCATTACCACTATAACTCTGAACAATTACAGACATTCCATCATTGCTCCAGTGATTGTAACTTGACTCTGTCTTTATTGTACTGCACTGACAGTGGAACCATTTCAGATAAGGATGTATGAGTAATGATTAGTCTTTCCTGATTACCACAAATAATGCACTATTCGTTATTCAGATCTGAGTATTGAATAGTAACACTATTTGTCCCCATTACAATTCAGAAAATACAATTACTTAAAAAAACAAAAAAGTAGCCCACCACTCTCATCCCTAGCCCAAATCCTTTAAAGTTTCCACCCCATTCTCCAGCTGTTAGAATCCCAATCCCTCCCCCAGCACCCACAATTTGATAGTTTAAATGCATATCTCCAAAAGAAACCTTCCAAGATGTGTGACCAGCACAAGTCACCCACCTCCACAGCTGGCCACCATCTTTCAGTATTCGTTTGTGCTAAACAAAATATTATGTCCACCAAACCAGGCAGTATCATACCCCCACCCTCCTCCTTCTCCTCCTAGTACCCAATTCTCCTTATGACTGAGAGAGAACGGAAAAAGCGACAGACCCAACTTGTTCTCCTCCACTGCTGGACACATTTTATCAAATGAGAGTGCTTGTACTTGCTCATAAAGTAAACCAGCTGATCATGTGATCAACTGATTTTACTATAGGAACAAGCATGTAAGCACTCTCATTCAGTGAAAGGCACCAAGCTGTGGAGGAGGAAGGCTATGTCAGTCACCTTCTGCATTCTCTCTCAGCCATAAGAAGAACAGGGTGCTGATGGAGGGGTGGGGGAGGCTGAGAGGAGAGTGCTGCCAGGGTGAGAGGGGGGTGGGGCGAAACAATATTTGATATATAGCAAACAAGCACTAAAAGATGATGGCCAGCTGTGGAGGCGGGTAGGCTGTTCTGATGTCCCATCATAGGAGTTTTTTTTAAATATACATTTAAACTATCATATTTCAAGTGCTGGGTGGTATTGGGATCCTAACTGAGGGTGGGGCGAGAGGTGGGAATTTTAAAGGATTTGGAGTGGGAGGAGGTTGGGGAGCTTTTCTTTTTCTTTTTTATGTAATGAAATAACACAAATAATGAATACAAATACTGTAGTCGAAGAGTTTTGGGATGAATATTCAGCCTGAATACTTGTGATAAGGTATTCGCACACACCTAGTTTCAGATTAGTATCAGTATCCCTACTGAGGATGATTAACAGAACTGTCACAAGTAGTTAATGCAGGGAGAGATGCTATAGTCAGTCATGGGCAGTGCTGCATCATGTTTGTTAAAGCTGAAGATAAGCTGCATGTGTTTAGTTGGATGATAGCAGAAATAAAACGTTGTCTGGCATTGGTTGTGTGAGTAGATAACACTACCATCAGGAAATTTTAGCTTCTACCTGTCTGGTTCTAAGAGAATGTGACAAGGTCCCATGGGCTGTGTGTGTGTGCCTGAGATACTTTTCAAAGGACAGCAGAGAGCCCCACCAGTGTGAGCATGCTTGAAGGCACTGTCACAAACCCTTCAATATGACAGCTCCTGTTGTCCCAGACCATATCTGTTCACAGACACAGCACCTAAGCAGAAAAGCTGCAAATAAGAGAGCTGATTTGTGATTTAAACAGATTCTCAATTTGTGGTAGGAGGAGGCTTTGCAAGGCTGTGACCATTCAGAGCTGTGCATCAGTATGACTGGTGCATGCATCTCTGAAATACTGCTTGCAGTCAACACATTAATCATTCTATTCAGGGTCATGGTTACACAGCTCAGGCTATGTTGAAAAAAAAAACTTCTGAGTTGTTTTTGTAATTATTATGCTCCTCTGGTAATTAAATTTCTTGCTGTTTAAACGAGTTTAGAATTCAGGTGTATAAAATCCAGATCCGGGCTTTCTGCTTGTTGCATTGTTTCTTCTTGTACCTATCGAAAACGGGAGTGTTTGTAAGGAAAGAAAGAAAAGGAAAGAAATTTGTTTTCCTCTCCTGGGTGTTTTCCCTTATCAGGCCTTTTATCGGAAACTTTGTTCGGTTTTGTACTCTAAATTTCAGTAACCAGACTCTCCTGAATTTTACAAACGTAGTTCTTATACAAACCTACACAAATTTTTATATCCTGGTTACTGATTAATACTGCTAACATTCTTACTATTTAATTTATAACTCTTTATTTGCATATGTGACTTTCTTGTATCTTCCTTACCATATATATTATATTGCCCCCTCACAGGTACCTTGCCTATAGCATTTATTTATCACTATTATTTTTCAGCATTTGTAAGTATTCCATCCCTTTGCATCCGCTCTTCCTGGGTCAAACCTGGAAATGAGCCTTGGCTCAGTGTGCCTCTCCTAGCCACCAATTCTCAAATAAATAAAATGAAAATTTAACACCTTCAATAACACACTCTTTTTCAAAGCACTTTACAATCCAGGAGATGTAGGGGGAATGTTGCTGTCATTTCAGGTGCATATGTGCATGCATGCAAAACAGAGATTGATTAGAGAGAGGTTAAGCACAGGGATAGAAAATGATTGGCTCAGGGTCGCATACAATAGTGAGAGTCTGACAGATGTGGGATTGTCGATGTCCTTATCAGCTCTGATCTCCATGTACTCAACTCTGCACTCAAACTAATAGGTGAAACAACTTCTCCAAGAAAAAAATGAAACTTTAGTCATTGCCTGAGGAGCAGTTCAGCACTCCAGTCCATAAGTCTTTGATGTTAGGCAGCAGTATTTCTGTCCATTGGAGCAGTATCTCCTCAGAACAATGTCTCAGGTAACCAAGAGTTTCCAAATTATGACACACCAAGAAAATAGCTATTGATGGCTACTGCTTTCTGCTGGAAAGGTAGGATGGAGACTGTGAATAACTAGTGCTGCTTGGATACGATGGAAAAACAAATTAGATCTCTTTAAAGTTGAGCATTTTGTCAGATTCCAGATAAGTGGCATTTTGTACTTTTTGAGGTCAGAGCTCAGATAGGATTGTAAAAAAAGCTCACTAATGTGATCCAAGGTAAGATCTGCTGCCCCCTACTTCACTGCCACCCTATGCAAAAAAAAAATATCTGGTGTCCTGTGGTGCCTCCCTTCCACACCCATTCCTTGAGTAGAAAATAAAAATACTTAAATAAAAATACCATGCCTTTTGACTGCCTGGTGTCCAGTGATACCCCTTTCAGTCACAACATCAATCGCAGGCATTCAAAAAAGTGCACAACTAGCTGCAAAACATCATTCACACTTTTAGTGAAAAAATTAATATTTTTATTGCTTACAGCATCTATATATAGAAAAGTAGCAATACTTTCAGTTAGTAGCAGACAGTAAACAAGTTATATTGCAACTCCCAAAAATATGTGGCAGAGCGAATCTTTAGAAAGGACATCACAAGTTCAGTTCTGGGGTGAAGAGCCAATATATCATGGATGACAAGATAATTTGGTTTAGAAAGATATATTGTAGTTACGGTGTTGGTAACAGAATTGTTTTTGCTGTCTTTGTTTAGTGATTCTTTTTGTTTTTAACGATTCACACTGTCATATTTTTGAGGGTTGTAATGTAAGTTGTGCATTACTCCATACTTTAATATTGGACTATATAAGGGCAGTAATCTGCAGCACCAGTCAGACTTTGGTAAAGCGTATGCATACGTTCACACATTCGTTGTTCTATTTGCATTAACTGCTACTAATTTTAAGTACTGCTGCTTTTTAAGATGCATTTATGCTGCGAGAAATAAAAATATTGATTTTTGAAAAGTGTATGATGATTTGCATATGTGATTGATAAAGTGATGGGAGCACAGATTTCTGTTTGTGTTATCATTGGTTCTATGGCCCATCCGTTCTCAAAGCCGCCATTTTCCACTTCCCATCTGAAAAAGTGCACCTTCTACTCTGGCCCACCCCAGCAGTGATGGTCATAGCCTTCCACTCACCTCCTTAGCCAGGGGCCAACTTACTCACATCATAAACAGTGCTATTATGCATGGCACAGTGTTGCTCATTCATTCATTCAGTCATGTGAAAACTCACCATGCAATGAATGAATGAGCAGCAATGTGGCAAGCATAATCATGCTGTCTGTGATATGGGTTAGATGGCAGCTGTCTGAGGAGGTGAGTGGAGTCCTGTGCTGGTCGCCCGAAGTGCAGCAGGTGTTCTGATATGGATGCTTGCCAGGGAAGGAGTAAGGGAAGGTATGTCACTAGTCACTAGACACTGAGGACATTTTTATTAATAATCAGGAAAACCAGGCTGTGCCAGACAGATCAGATCCAAATATCTGCTATATGAAATTCAATCTGATCTCAGATTAGATTTTGGATTGAATTTTCATGACTATCCGGCAAAATATGGTCTGATCAAATTTGGTGCTATCCAAGCACCACTATGAATCATTTTTAACTTCTGAGCTGTCATATGGTCAGCAGTGTGGCAGGACTGCATTACAGAGGGGCCTGTAGTCTGATGGGGGCTTACAACCACCAGGGCAAATTGCTGTAGGCACTGGAAAGAACAAAATGAAGGAAGGAAGGCTTGGGGTTTGTCTTTTTCATAGCTCCTTTCATACGCACTGTATTCCTGAGCATTTTACAAGCTATGTGGCAGCAGTACATACCACATGTGATCACAATGATCACAGGTACAGGTACAGAGACACTAGATACAAAGCAAGAGGTGCAAGGACCATAGTTGGCATTGGCAGCGTACTGCAGTGGGGAAACTCTCAGCAGTATCACAGCCCATGTTACTTCTAGATGACGTCACTCTGAACATTAGTACCAGAACATGTCATTGGATACAGTTGACAAGGATAGGACAGCAAACAGGTAGTGGATTCATAGAACAGCCGGATGGGTGGAGCAGTAAGATGGCCATGTTGCTGCTCTGCTCCTCACCATGCCAGGATAGTGCTCTCCGTTCATCAAGCTTCTAACTTTTTTGGCTGCGTTTTAGCTAATGTATGACTGAAACTTACACTATTATTTCATCATTTCATTCAACGAGGGTGTATTCTGTGCTGGCTTGCCATGTGTGAGTGGAGCCAAGTGTATTTCTTTTTAGAGCCACTCGATGGACGCCTTGCTGATTTTTCAGTCCGGAACTGAGTTGTAATATTTTATACCTTACTGTGGTCAATGCTTCATTTACTCTAGTGTTTCCTTTGCTGCTCACTGATACATTCGCTTTACTTTTGTGGAGAGCATGACATTCGGGTGAACTGTGTGTAGTAAAGTATGGTTGTCTGGCCAAGAAATAAAAATGCTGGAGGAGCTCATGAAATAAAAAATGCCGGCTGGTTTAGTACCCAGGTAAATTTCTAATTTATGAATGGGGCTTATATTATTTCGACCTACAGTTCTTGGATAAGTACATTTTGTAGCCTTAAAGCTGTGAGAACTTATAAACAGATTTTTGTCCCTGAATGGGCGTGCTGGATGACCATCGATTCCTGGCATCCCGATTAATATTTCTTGATCTGCAATAAATGAGGACCAGTGGTCTGGAAATAACATATATTTACACTGTCGTGTACAAATTGCCAGAGTTGGAGTAGAACTTCAAAGAGCTTCTCAAGGGGTTTGTACCTCGGAGCATCCTTGATTTGAAGGTTGGACTCCTGGAAATGTGGCACTTCCATGCCGAGAGGCCTGATTGAATTTGTAACAGGGATGCCAGCCCTGCTTATGAGCGGGGCTATAAAGTTTATTTTATTTATTTATCCTAAATTTATTGTGCTTAGTGAATCGCCTTTTTTTTTGCCATCCAAGATGTGTCCTCATTATTAGAAGCAAGAAAGGGAGACGGGAGTGTGAAAGGAATATCTGGCCAGTGAAAGGGAGCTCTGAAATGCCACCTGGACGTTAAGTGCAGGGACCAGAAGGGAGCCGAATTCCTGCCTTTGAAAATTGAGATCTCACTGCCATTAAAATAAATATTGACATTATTTACCAAGGCTCACTTACGTTGCTAAAAAACAATTACTGCATGCAGGTCTTGATGCTGTGCCATGGATTGGAGGAGTTTGGTCAAGGGGTGAAAACCCCCTAGAGGTACTGCTTTCATTTTTCTGGCCAATACTGTGGTGGTTGATTTTTGTCTTAATTACCAGTTGACTCCAATAGAATTTATGGACTCCTTGGTTGTGAGTATGGAGCTATGTTGGACACTTTGGTACTTGTTACTTTTATAAATGCTGCTTCAATGACTCATGTAAAAAAGAAGTTTATAGTGGGGAATTATTCTTTTTAAGGTTTGTACTCTCCTGTATATATTAAGATGCACATTTTTGCTCTATAACTAATAGACTTTTGAATAACATTGAAGCCTTCAGCTTTATCTCAAATGATGGACTCCTGAGCGAATGGAGCTGGGCTTTTGTTTTCAGGTGGATGGGTTCCTGATACAAATTATGAAATGCTTTTACAAGCTTCTAACTGAATGATTTACAAGCTCAGACTGTTTATCCTTATAATATGTTGAAAACAATTGTAATATTGCAGTAAATAAAATATGTAAGAAAGGTTTGTGTGCTCAATCGACATGCCTAAATAACTTGAACCTATAAACAGCTACCACAGGCTTAGTACTGGGCTAGGTAATGGTAGCCACATCAGGCTTCGATAATGTTTTTTTTTTTTGCATTATTTATTTTTTTGCCCCTACATGCCCATGATCTGCCACTCCTTCGAGCAGCAACGGTCCCCGATGTCCCCCCCTACTACTCCTTCCCCTGGAGCCCTCCTTACCTCATATTTGCAAACTGACCCCTGGGTAGCCCTGCATAACCCTTCACCAGATGGGTCCTCCTCCTCTGAGGGGGAAGGCACTGGTGGGGACAACCAGTACACTCTTCTCTCAGTCCCAGGGCACTGCTGAGGTAGATGGAACTTCCACGGGAGGCCCTTCAGAGGCGTTGATATGCCGGCTGCTGTCATTCAGCCAATCCTGGGCTGTTTTTCCATTTTCTTGGTTCATCCCTCTGTTACAACACCCATGCAGTGCTCCCAGTCACCACCGAGGACCACTGCAGAGTGAAGTGATCCCACAACCCCCCCCCCACCCACAGGAGTGGAGAGCAGTCCTATAGATGCTCAATCCTCTCCTCCCCTGCCGATCCCCGACACCCCGAGTCCATTTCCTAACTCGGGTTGCCGGCGTGGTTTGAGGTAAGGCACCAGGATAATGCGTTTTTAGGGGACTTGAATGTGGAAAGGAAAAGTGAAGGCAAATGGTAATAGGTATGGTCTAGAATAACCAGCATATGACTTCTTATTTGAAGTCAGCATATAAATCCTCCCATATCTGGTGATATTAGGAGCACGTGGCAGCATTTGCTGCAGGGTGCACCTTAGAATTTCACCAAAAAGGGGAAGTTATTACTGACAACACGGGATTTCTAAATGCAGGTTCAGTGACAATGCATTTTCATTTTGCCTGTAACCAAGTACTTTTGCACAAAGTCCCTGTACCCTAAAAGGGACCTAATTACTGTGGTGCATCCTGATCTCCTAGATTGGAACCGATAGACACAAATGGTCCCAAATTGAGTCCCCGTGGCTTGAACACAGAAACAAAAGAATTAACGATGGAAATAATTATGGCCTAGGCAAATTCACAGGTGATTCTTTATTGTAGTCTGTATATAATTCCTCCCATACCTGGCTGGCAAAAGGAGCATGGGGCAGCATGCACTGTAGGGTGCACCTAGGAAAGTTTCCAAAAAAGGGGAATATATTACAGACAACATGGGGATCTTAAATGTGATTTCAATGACCAAGCTTTCTTCTTTTGTTTGTATTGAAGAATTTTCTGCAGGTCATCTCAGTATCCTGAATAGGGACCTAATTATTGTGTCCTGATTCTCTACTCAGAATTGGCCAGAATGATGGCTGGTGGAATGGGGATAGTTAGGGCTACTACAATTGAGTACATTCAGGGAGTATTAAATATCTTCTCCCTGACTGCAGCCTTTCCATAAAAGGTGCTTTTTAACATCAGATAAAACTGATCCATTATGCATGGGTCATGTTTTGATATTAAGGGTCCATTTAGGATGAAATTGTTTTTTAATATATATATCTATTAAGAATTGATTTTATGGTCTACTTTAATCAACAGTTATATTGTTTGGATAAATAAGACTTATTATGTAACAATTACCTGGAACTGTATCACTTGAGCACTTGCTGGAGATGTATTTTTATATTTTTGTGTGTTGCCATTTGTAATGTTGTAATTTTTTTTAACGATCAACAATAAACTGCTACAACTACAGTTGACAGGGAGGCAGGATATAAGAGCCATAGCTGCCATTGACTGGATACTGTTGTGGTAAAAGTGCACAGTAGTGTTACAGCCCTATCAATATCAGTGGGTATCATTGTGAGAACTATTCTAGGAACACTATATAGACTGAGGGGGGTGTATGGTATAAGAATCATGGATGACGCTGATTGGGCACACTGTAGGGATGTTTAGAGCAGTGTCACAGCCCTGTCACTGCCATCACCAGAGCTGCGGGACTCATGAGTGCCACCATGTGCATGCATGACTGCATACTGGGGTCCCAGAAACCAGGGGAGAAAATACAAATACCATGTCTCCTCTGGTGCTGTAAGGTGGGAAGGGTACCGAGGGAGTACCAGGCTAAGTAAAAAAAAAAAAAAAAGAAACATGCCACTAGATACTGGAGAGAGGGGGTCAGGGTACAGGAGCCATAGCTAGCACTGATAGGATACTTCAACAGCTTACAGCAGTGTCAAAGCCTAGTCACTAGACATGAGTGTCATTGTGCACCTTAGTATGGGAACAAAAGATACCCTAAAGGGAGGGAGGGTATAGGAGTCAGAGCTGGCATTGACAGTGCACAGTTGTGGGGATAATTACAGCAGTGTAATATTGTAACTGGTTAACCTTGATTACACACTGAAATCAATAAGTGCAATTTTCAGTTTTACACAGGTGTAACATTACAGTTGTGAATAACAGAGTAAGAAACAGCTGCAGCCCATCAACTGATGAAAAACTAATCATTTTCTCCTCAAAGCAGAGAAAACTGCTACTTTTAAAACCATTAGACATAAAAAGGCAAAATGTGGGGAATATGGTGACTTATTTTTTATACGCCTTCAGTGTGTGATGTATGGTTCAACCACTCAAGCTTCACTCTTGTGGTTTAACTGGCATGCCACACCTTGACTGTTTAGACAAAACCCATTACAAACTGCTCCCCATGTATTATTTCATATGTCACAGGCCTGCCACTATCAATGGGTGTTACTGGGAGCACTAGTACAGGAATACAGGGAAGGGGAGCAAGGTGTAAAAGCCAGTGTAGCTGGCATGGACAGGCACTCCTCTGAGGAAGCCTACACAGCCCTGTCACTATCAGTGGGTGTCTCTGTGAGCTGCTTCTAGAGCTATAATAGTTATGAGGATTGAGTATTAGGGTCAATGACAGAATCTGGATTTTCAAAAATGGTGAGGCATCTAAACACTGATGTAATAATAATAATTATCTTACATGGGTTATCCAGAGGGAGTCACGTGATGGCAGTTTGCTGAATGGCGGTAGGGGCTTAATGCTCTCTCCCTTAATCGTCCCAACTGTCATTTTCGGAGCATTTTGGATCACCAAATTAAGCAGATCACCGCTGTCAAGACACCCTAAACCTGCCTACTGACCCTCCGGATCGATTTTCTGGCGGGCTGATCGACTTGTGGAAGGATGGAGGTGGATAGGATACAGGCCTCGGCCAAACACACGCCGCCTGCATCCCCCAGTAAGCAGCCGAAAAAACTGCGGATCCAGGCGAGCACAGGGCCCGAGAAAGCAGGCGAGAAACCCCCAGCATCAGGCCTGCTCACTGAAGAAAAATTTATGCAGGAATTCGCCCCTATGAGATCTATGCTCCAAGATATTGCAGGCGAACTGAAGGCGTGTGGGGAGACACTTCTCTTCACGGTGAGAGTGTTGGACTCGGAGGCCAAGGTGTTTTCATTGGAGCAATGGAGGAGAAAACGGAACAGCGATGTCCGGCTGGCCCAACAGAGTGCGGGCGGCTCAATTGAAGGCGGAGGATTTAGAATGCCGCAATCGGCGAAACAACCTGCTGGTCTTAGGCCTCCCGGAGCTGGAAGAAGGCCCGATCTGATGGCCTTTCTACGTTTCTTTGTGAAGCTAGTTGGGCCCTCACCAATCAACCCTAGCTACAATCTCGAGAGGGCACATCGATCGCTGAGGCCTCGACCACCACCCAACTCCCTCCTCGACCCATATAATTATTAAATTCCTGAGTTATATCGAGAGACAACATGTATTTACCAAAGCCAGAGATCTGCAAGAAATTAAGTGGGACCAAGCCAAAATTCGTATAACCCAAGATCTACCTAAGGAGATGAGGCTAAAAGGGCTGCCTTTCACCCAATAGTACAGAAACTGATAGCTGCTTCCATCCCTTCAGGATGGTCTACCCTGCCACCTTAAGGTTACGATCAATGGCACCAGCTACAGCTTTGAGTCCCCAGATGTTGCTCGGAAGGATCTTGCTACTAAACTTCCCGACCTGATTAAGCTGAATGGCTGAGAAGTTTTGGGACTGCTACGGATGTAGTCTGCATTGTACTGATGAACTTAATAATTCTGAGTGCTTACGTGTTGTTTTTTTTACATTTGCACAGTTACTAGTTGCTGCTTCGCCTCCTGTTACCCCTGTCACTTCCTTCCCTGATCGAATTCTGGAAGGCTTCTTACCTGTCTCGGTCGGGCGCTTGGCCTGGAGTGTGGGATCCATGTCCGGCGGGGTGGGGGCAGAGCTGAGCCAGTGTCTGTGATGTTCTGGTTCCTTCCCAGAACTATATGCCAGAGTTGGGTTTCCGAGGGAATCGTTGAGTCTGGGACGGGCGTAGGTCCGTTGGTATTGGTGTCCCCTGGAAGAAAATGGCTGCTATAATGGTGGGCGATGACCACCAGAGTAGATGACAGTTGGTTGTTGATGGGGGTGGCTGAGGCCCCAACTACCTGAGGTAGCTGAGTCATGAGCTCGACAGGAGGGGGGTTGCTAGTCCAGCCCTACCAGTGGGGGTTCTTATTGTCCCTTCTAGAATGGGTTACATGGGGGATACAGGTTAAAGGGATTTGTGTTATGGTTCCTTTCCTGTTATTTGAACCCTGCATAATGGTTGGCTCTGGATTCGCGCTGGGGGACTGGCTCCTGGACTCTGGATTGCCCTGCGCTGTTGTTGATGCCTTCTGATGCTGGGGCCAGGGTGTACATAGTTGCTTAGGGGTTTGGAGGACGGGTAATTTTAGGAGGGAGGGGAAGGGTCGGGAGGGGCTGGGGAGGAGGGGGCTGGTTGGGTGTTAGCTCTCACTGCTACATAGTAATATTGATTCCTATACTGTTAGTATCAGCTTTAAAATGTTTCTGGGGCGAACTGGGGGTTGGACTCTTGGAGTCTGCAGTTGGGTGGGTGGGGTTGGGGGAAGTAGCCTGCCAAATTGGATATTCCTATGACTGCTTCTTAACTGGGGTAATTTCTGCCAGGTTGTTATTACTTATTCTGGGTTTACCTTGGCAGGCTGTGGGATATGGGTTTTCGGGGCTTTGGAGTGCCTTTATTTCTGTGTCATTTCTGGATGTTTCAGGTTTTGTTTCTCTTATCTTCTATTTAAAATGGCTAAGTGCTATCAAAATAGCATCCTGGAACGTGGGCTCAGGAACGGGTCAAAGGGCTCAGGTTTTCAACCATTGCTCTTTATTGCAGGTGGATATACTTTTTCTTCAGGAAACCCACTTAGGCCAAGCAGAGGTTAAGTGGCTATCTCAATCCGGCTTCTCGCAGGATCTATGTGTATGGTGGATCCAGCTTTAGCAAGGGGTAGCCATCCTTATTAAAAGCATGTCCTGTTTATGAGACCTGGTTGTGTCGGATCCAGATGGGAGGTTTGTTTGGCTAAGGGTACCCTCAATGGGAGCACCGTAGTCCTGGGTTCCATTTATGGGTCTGTTGGGGAGTCCTGAATTTTTATGAGCTTAGCCGATAATATTGCGCCTCCCCTCTAACTTATTCTGGGAGGACTGGAATGTCCCCCTTCTTCTGTGTTGGACAGGGATCCTCAGGATAATCGACCCTCTCGCCGCCAAAGGGCTCTGCATGATTTCTTGCTGATGCTAGGGCTGTGTGACCCTGGAGACTTTCTAATCCCTCACTTGCTTTTCTCGCTTTCTCTCAGCCCCATAGGTCAAGGTCGAGGATAGATTATGTCTTGTGCAGTAAAACTCTCCTTCCGGTTTTTCAGTCTGGCATCGGTACGTATTCTCTCGGACCATGCAATAGTATGGATCAAAATTCCACGGACCCTGATTTTCATCAGGATACTACCTGGAGGCTTAATACCCAGTTGCTCAAGGACCCCCATACGGTGTCGCGAATAAGATCCCTGATCTCCCTTTTCCTTGCAGATAATCTTGACTCTACCCGAGATTTGATATGATCTGGTGTTCACTAAAATGTTATCTCAGGGTGAGCTAATTAAGATAGCTTTGGCAAGGAAGAAAGCCCATTAGCCATGACCCTTTCCTTAATGAGTAAAATTAAAGACTTGAAGCCACCTACTCCCAATCTCTCCGTTATCGTCATGGGGGCCCTCCTGGCAGCTAAGAATGATCACTGGACCTCCTGAAAGAGAAGGCCGAGTACTGTCTTATTTGGACCCAAGCCAAGTACCTGGATCATGGGGAAAAGGCCGGGAAGCTTCTGGCTTTGCATCTTCAGGCATTGGAGGGTTCGAGGATAATCTTGACTCTGCATTCACCCACGGGTTCCATAGAAACTTTTCCCAGAGGAATTGCCAAAGTATTCGAAAATTACTACAAGGAGCTATACAGTTTGCCTCTATCTCCTGCCCCTCTCTCGGATATTGCAGCATATTTAGCTGACACTGACATCCCTCAGCTTCTGCCATCTCACAAAGAAGTTTTGACTGCTCCCCTTTTTCTCTTGGCGAGATAGAGAAGGTCACTGCCTCTATGGCTTCAGATAAGACACCTGGCCTGGATGGCTTCCCTGCTAATTTTTATAAGGTTTTCTCCAAGGAGCTTGCTCCTATACTTCTCAGGCTATATGAGTACCTTTCCTCTTCCGGTGTTATAGACCCATCCCTTCTCGAAGCCACTATTATTCTAATTCCTAAATCCGGTAAAATTCTCACGGACCCTGCGAGCTATCGGCCTATATCCCTTCAGAATTATGACATGAAAATCTTTTCTAAGGTTTTGGCTGAAAGGATCAAGAAGGTCTGGACTGGATTGCTTAGCCCGGAGCAGGTGGGTTTTATGTATTCTAGATCCCCTTCGGATCATCTAAGAACTCTGTCTCACATCTCTCAACATGCTCAGGTATCTCACTGTCCCATGGCCTTAGTCTCATTAGACGCAGAGAAGGCCTTTGACCGAGTGGATTGGTCCTTTCTTTGGGCTGTGATGGTGAAGATGGGCTTCCCGCCATCTTTTCTTAAATGGGTTCAGGTCCTTTACAGCTTTCCCTCAGCCAAAATATACTGTAATGGGGTTTTTTCATCGCTTTTCTGGCTATACACTGGTATTAGGCAGGGTTGCCCTCTTTCGCCCTTTCTATTTAATTTATATTTGGAACCCCTTCTTATCAGGCTTAAATCTTCTCCGCTTATTAGAGGTTGCTTAGTGCAGCAGCAGGAGCTGGTTCTTTTAGCTTATGCGGATGATATACTCCTGCATGTTGAATGTCCGTTTGACTCCTAAAAGCGGCATTAGATGTTATTAGGCAGTATGGGGCCCTCTCTCAATATAGATTGAATATTTCCAAATCTGAAATTTTTCGCTAAATGTTTATACGTATAAGCAAGAGTTTGTTAATTTTGGTATGAGATGGTCTCCCAGATCGATTAAGTATCTAGGATTCACTTCTCGACAGAGCCTTCCTTCTCAGGAAGCTTAATTTGGATAATATTAAAAATCTCATCCACCAAGATTTGCTGCGATGGACCATCCTTCCCATTTCTCTCTGGGGCGGATTAATATTATTAAAATGAATGTCCTCCCCGTGTCTTCTATCCCTTAATTTATTAAATCTCTGTTACCTGCCTCCTACTTTAGCAATTTCAGTGATGTTTTCCAGGTTCATTTGGCGAGGAAAGGGAGCTAGGCGTTCGTTCTCCAAACTATCTCTTCCTAAGGATAAGGGCGGTCTCCGGCTTCCTAATCTTTTGTTTTATCATTGAGCGGCTCACCTTGCTAAGTTAGGGAGATGGCTCTCTGCGAACTCAGATCTCCCATGCCCGATCTGGCTTCAAATTGAAAGGGCGATCCTTTCAGAGGCCAAGTTGGATACGTGTGCAATTTTTTATACTTCCCCGTCTGTAATTTCGCAGTGGATTGCTGACCGTACGATTCTGGTATCCCTTAAATCCCTTTCTCAGTGTTTGCATTCTGTAAACATCTTCTCCGGGCTGGATTTGGATCAACCGGTTGTGTTCAATCCTAATATTAAGTTGGGTAAATCAATAATCACTCCTGAGTGGCTTCCGCAAATTAAGAAGCCAGGCTGGAGCACTTTTATGATCAAGGATCCCTTCTTTCCTCAGCTGACATACTTAAGAAATACGCCATCCCCAATGTTAAGATTTTCAAAATTTACCAATTAAGACATCTTATTGCTGAGAAATTTGGTATTTCCTTTAGTGAATCGCTGGTTTACCCCTTTCTCTCTCAAATAATAACCCTTGCTTCTAAACCGCATTCCATCTCGTTAATCTATTCTTATCTTTTAAATTATAAATTTCCGGAATCTCTCAAGGGCTCTAATATCTGGTCTTCTCTGCTGCCTGAGTCTACCTTGAACTGGTCCCGCATCTGGAAGGACCTTCATAGGTATCATACTCAGGATAGATTAAGGCTTACTCAATACTATGTTGTGAACAATTTGTATTATACCCCTAAGAAGCTTTTCAAGCTTAAAAGCTCCCTTTCTACCTGCTCTAGGTGTATGCAGGATGAAGGGATTCCCACATATTTTTTGGTCTTGTAGCAAGGTGGCTCCTCTGTGGTCTCTTATCCGGGATAATCTGGGTCCCCTACTAGGTCTCTCAGATTTTTTACCCTGAGGTTTGTGTTCTGGGGGATTACTCTAGCATAGATAGTGTGGAGCGCCGGTATCATATGGCCTTGGTGTCCATAGCAGTTAAGAGGCTGGTCCTTAGGCATTGGACTGACCAATTAGCCCTGGCATATGCTGAGTGGCTGGTTGAGCTTTCTGCTTATCTTAATTCTGAAAGCCTGGTAGCCAGCCCATGCTGCCTCATGGACCTGTTTCGAAGAGATGGGGTAAATTACAGGCGCTTATATTTGCACCACTGAGTTCTCGACCTTTCCCTGAGGCCCGCAAAGACACCCTGTGTCTTGTTATATATTGTCAGCTGCACCCTCTGTTGTTGGGGGTGGAGAATAGCTATAGATGGCTAGTATTTTGCACATCCAGTCTGAAGGCAATGTTTGCTTGGCACACTTAGTCTTGGGTGGGGAGGGAGTGGGTGGAGGGAGGTTTTGATCGGGGTGGGTGATGGGGAGGGTGGGGGTTTGGGGGCGGGTTTCAGTATGTGGGAGGTTGGGGGTGGGGGGTTTGTTGGGTTTTTTTTTTTTTTTGGTTGTACCGTGTACTACCTGTGTCTTATCTACTTGACATGTTTCTAATGTTTTGTTTTGCTTGTGAAATCAATAAACTTAAATTAAAAAAAAAAAAATACATGGGTTATCCAAACCTGATGGGGTAAATATAGAAACATAGAATCTGATGCCAGATAAGGACCGCTTGGCCCATCCAGTCTACCAATTTCTCCCTACCTACACTATTACTGCAGACCCAGCAAGGCATTTGACACAGTCCCACACAAAAGATTAATATATAAGTTAGCCAGCCTGGGAGTGGGTCCCAAGATGACAGCCTGGGTAAAGAATTGGCTGGATAATAGGACACAGAGAGTAATAGTAAATGGAGTCCACTCAGAAGAAAGGAGGGTTACTAGCGGGGTACCGCAGGGTTCAGTATTAGGACCAGTCCTCTTCAATGTCTTTATAAGCGACATTGCAGAAGGACTGAAGAAAAGTATGTCTCTTTGCAGATGACACTAAGATCTGCAACAGAGTTGATGCACAGGGTGGGGTGGAAAGGATGAGAAGGGACTTGGCAAGGTTAGAGGAATGGTCAAATGTATGGCAGCTTAGATTCAATGCTAAGAAGTGCAAGGTAATGCACCTGGGAAACAAAACCCAGGGAAGAGACACAATGGGGTGAGATACTAACAACAACAAAAATGGAAAGGGACCTGGGGTAGTCATATCAGATGACCTAAAGGTGGGCAAGCAATGTGAGAAGGCAGCAAGGAGGGTTGGGGATACTGGGATGCATAGGAGAGGCATCACCAGTAGAAAACAGGAAGTTATTATCCCTCTGTACAGACAGCTGGTGAGACCCCATCTGGAGTACTGTGTGCAGTTCTGGAGACCCAATCTCCGCAAAGACATAGACAGGATGGAAGCTGTCCAGAGGAGGGCAACTAAAATGGTGCAGGGTCTGCACCGAGGACATATGAAGAGAGACTTAAGGAGCTTAATATGTATAGCCTCGAGAAAGGAGGAGAGGGGGACATGATAGAAACTTTCAAGTACCTCAAGGGAATCAACAAAGTCCAAGAGGGTAGCATCTTTCAAAAAAGAGGTGTGCAAGAACAAGAGGCACAATTTGAAGATAGAGGCTGACTCAAAAGGTAATTTAAGGAAGTATTTTTTCACAGAGAGGTTGTGGATGCATGGAATGGCCTTCCGGAGGAAGGTTGTGGAGTCAAAATCAGTGGTGGAATTCAAGCATGCATGGGATAGTCATAAGGCAATTCTGGGGGGTGGGGGTAGAAAGAAGTAGGCTGCTGGTTAACTAGGATCTGCAGCTTATCCAGTAGGTAGGGAAATGGGCAGACTGGGTGGGCCAAGTGGTCCTTATCTGCCGTCAAATTCTATGTTTCTATGTTTCTATGTTTCTATGACCCTACCCAATCTACAACTCTTTCTCACTCCTCCCTTTTTTATGCTATGATTCCCTTTTGCGTATCCCATGTATTCTTAAACCCCACCACTGTTTCCACCTCCACCACTTCTGCTGGAAGGCTGTTCAGGAATCCACCACTCTTTCTGTGACGAAGTACTTCCTCACATCTCTCCTGTATCTAACCCCTTCCAGTTTAATAGCATGTCCCCTTGTTCTTGAGCACCTTTTCTTCTGAAAAATACTCCCCTCCTGAACCTTTTTTACACCTGTGAGGTATTTAAAGCTCTTATCATATACCACCCCCCCGCTTCCTCCTCTGTTCCAAGGTGTACATATTTGAGGTCCTTTAGTCTCTCCTCAGAGGGCTTTTGATGCAGTCCCTGCACCATTTTCTTTGTCCTCCTTTGGACTGCCTCCACTCTGTTTATGTACTTCCAGTGATGTGGTCTCCAGAGCTGGACACATTAGTCTATGTGGAGCAGGGCTTCAGATAAGGGGAGTACCAACCTATTTTATTCACCTCAGTTTTGGAAATACTCTTCAGAATTTTATTTTAATGAGTACCGATACTCACCCAACATTTGTAAATACTCCATGCTCCAAAGAATGGTGAATAGAAAAGAGTAAGGGGTGGAGTAAGGACACAGGTTTGATAGGATCAATAGAAAAGAAGCAAGAACTGCTCTAAAACCAGGGTAGACTGGATAGACCATGGGGTCTTTTTCTGCTGACAACTACTGTATAACTGTGTGACTACAGTGCTTCATAACATAACTAGCGATTCAAATGGAGTATTTTGTTTTTCAGATTTACAGCATTTGTACCCATGCCAATTCTGTTTTACTCACTATGTTTTAAAACAGGTGAGTAAATTACTCCTACCTGCCAACATTATCTGCAGCATTATTGGTACCTTATCACGTCTTATATAGAAAAAAAAAACTACATTGGTTTAAAAATGTACTCCTTATTACACTGTGTCCAGACATTTGTACGCATCTGAATTTTGGTTTTACTCACCTCACTTTCAAAATAAGGAGTACACTACTCATCCCAAAAAATCTTATCTGGAGCCCTGATGTGGGGTCTTACCAGTGATCTATAGAGAGGCAACACCACCTCCCTCTTTCTGCTCATGATACCCCTCCCTATGCACTCCAGCATTCCACTCACCCTCCGTGCTGCCTTGTTGCACTGCCTGGCCAACTTTAGGTCATCTGGTATGATTACCCCCAGGTCTCTTTCCTATTTGGTAGTTGTTAACACCACTCTACCTATTTTATATTCCGCCCCTGGGTTTCCATGCCCTAAGTGCATTATTTTGCACTTTTTTTGCATTGAAACCCAGCTGCCATACCTTTGACAACTCCTTTAGTTTTCTAAGGTCTCTGCTCACCCTTTCCACCCCCCCCCCCGAGTGTCCACTGTATTGCAGATTTGGTGTCATCTGCAAAGAGGCAGATCTTCCCTTACAGTTCCTTTAAAATGTCACTTATAAAGATATTAAAGAGGACCGATCCCAGCACTGATCCCTGAGGCACACTGCTGGTCACCCTCCCTTTCTTGGAGTAAACTCCACTTACCACCACCCTCTGATGCCTATCCCCTAACCAATTTCTTATCCTTCTTATACAGTTTATCACCTTTGGACCCACTCTTGCATCCTATGGCAAGGCACTCAGTTCAGGTGGACAGGTACCTTTTGCCTATAGGTACCACCGCTGCATGTCAGTGGTCCCCGGGCCACTATGCAGTTGATGTGTGCATGATGGTCATACTGTAGCCTTCTCCCACTCCTCCAGGGGCCATTGTGGTGGTTTTGGGGTCCATGTCCACAACATCTGGACCAGCCCTCCACAGTTGTATTATCGTCAGTGGCACTAGGATATCATGCAGGGGGAAAGACAGGCACGAGATGGGTGTGCACATGTCATAGACAGCCCACTCCTCTGCCAGGTCAGCACACTTGCTCCATGAATCTTCTGCATGACTCCGTACATCATCCACATTCCCCATGCATCATTCTGTAAGTGCCACCAGACCCAGGCAGGGGGCTGTACTCAGAGCGGTGGGTTCCCAGATGAACCATGCCATTTCACAGCCATTGGCATAGTCCTGGCTGATGAACTCCAGCCATACAGCAGTTACATCATCGATGCCAGGGCTCCTTGCACCTTGTCCCTGGCATGTTCTGCTCCTGTGGCACCTGTTGCAGAAGGATTTCAGCTGGATATTCCCAGAATGGCCCCAATGACAGCAAAACACAGGCCTTAATGAAGGTGCAGCATGGCCCCCCAGCAGCTGTTCGGTGTACCCTGTGCATACCTACCCTTGCAGATTGGGCGACACCCCAGAGGTGGCCAGCCTTGTCCTCATATAGCAGGTCCCCAATCCTCTTTAAGGCATAGGGGAGCATCTCTGTGGTCAAGACTGGTCCAGATGTTGGGGTTACCACTGCTCCATTTGTTGGACATCAGTGTGTGGCATCCACATCACAGGTGCATGTGATCATGGCTCTGCCCCCCCAATATCTGTGGGAAGCTAACCTGTGTATAGTGCTGCCACTCCTCCATCTATGGATGCCTGTGTGGAAACCATACCTACCTGTTTTATTCACCACAGTATGCTCCCTGACATGCGCAGCAAGTATATACCCCAGCACTTGCATGGCTATGTATGATGGGGTCAAGGGACATTCCCGGCTCTCTATGGCCTGACAGTCCCTACTTGCACGCATGGCCTTTGTATACCCTGATGGCCAACTTTAGTGCATGCTAAGGTGTGCTACTTGTCTTTGGGCTGCACAGTTGTGAGCCGGCTTTCTGTGGTCCATCTGTGTATAACAAACCCATTGGTGCATAGCGCCCATCATGTGTACTATTTATCACTCTTCTTTCTTACTTCCTAATGCAGAGCTGCCCTAGAGAGAGTGTGTTCCTAGTGACAACAAAGACACTATGTAATGAAGCAATCACAGAAATCGGCGCCTAAATAAACCAAATCTACAAGCAGACTTCTTCAGACTAGTAAGGTTTAATGTTGCAAAAGCTCCACACACGCCACATACAGGTGCAAAAAACAAAAAAACAAGACTGACATTTCACATCCTTTGAGGCTTTGTCAAAGTTTGGTTTTTGCACCTGTACGTGGCGTGGCATCTGTGGGGCTTTTGCAACATTAAACCTTACTAGTCTGAAGAAGCCTGCTTGGACATTTGGTTTATTTAGGATCTGTGAGTTCTGTGACTGCTTCATTACATAGGCAGGAAGGAATGCTGATGCTGTATAGAATAAGTGTTCAAATATGATCCAGTAATTGAGTAGGGGAAAAGAAATGTTTTTCTTTTTGAAATGGACATTACAAAATGTATTTATTCATAGATCTGTATTTACAGTACTTACAAGTTTGGTCAGCTGAGCACTCTGAGTAAAAGCTTATTTTTAAGAACAGCCTAATGAGAGGGAGGGGCTATATAGGAGTGCATGGATAATGCGGAAAGGTTAAAAAGAATAAAATAAATGATAAAAAAGATAACAATAAAGAAAGGAAAGTTGATTACTTAAGGGACTGGAATGATAGAAAATAAATGTGGTTTTATGTAGCCTCTGTCAAACACACACTGCATGTCAAAGCACTTTATAAGCCATGAGACACTGCATCAGCAGTTATGGGAACACAGAGGTGGAAGCTAAGAAAGACAAAGTCAAGTTAAGGAAATCTTGGAAAATTTACATAGGGAGAGAGAGAAAGAAAGTTAAGCACAGAGGGGTTAACTGAATTGCAAAGGTCAGTGTCTCTGGGGGGATTCAAACCTGGCTCTTCCTGTTCACAGCTCTACATTTTAACTCTTTAATCAGTAGATTACACTGCATTTAGAAGCAGTGTACATAAATACTGTATAAGATGAGACTTGCCAACAAGGTTAGAGATTAAAAAATAGTTACGTCATAAAAAAAAAATCTCTTTTCTGAGGACTGTATGCTTGAACTTCAAATGGTAGTTAAGACTTCCAACTTCTTGTTCCTCAGCTACTTGTGTTCAATCATTTATTCCACTAGAGAGTTGCTGACACACTGGTGTGCATGTAAAATCCAAATGACTTAAAAGAATCTGGACGCATGTTTAAACCAACCCCAACAATCCAACCCTCCAAAACATCAGGTGCTGCCCAGGGAATCTCTAACCCTAGAAAGCAGAACCTTTTATTTTTTTTCCTGAAAAGAAAGCAACAAAAAAGGTCTTTCTCGTGCCTCAGGCTCATGCTGTGAAATTCTGTTAGGTGTTTGGATGTCTGACTATAACAGCTGAGAGAGCTTACTTAGCACTTTGAGATGTCGACGCTTTTGAATTAAGGACTAGTTTTCTTAAACTGGATGGCAGAGAGTTCCTAACAATTAGCTGTATGGACAGTACTGGGGTACAGTATGAAGGGGCCTCTTTCTGGGTGCTGGACTGCCCTTTGTCAATATTTATTAGGTAGTGTTATCTGTGATTAGAAGAGAATGGAATCTGATTTGAGATTGCCATTTATATACTCTGTTGGAGGGATTCAACAAGGACATGTGATGCTTCCCCCCTGTGTATTTTCACCATTGGCTAAGGCCTGCCACTCCATAGCAGAATTTGTAGAAATGCTGCAATTTACTTTTCTTACGGCGGCACTGGTGGGGAAATATTTTTCCATGCAAGATGCCAAAGCAACACACTGTTCAATACAGTAAATGCCGCAGCCCAGGCAAAAAGACACATTGCACATCATTTGACAGGACATAGGGAAGAGGTGGGAGTTCAAAAGCAGCCATGTATCTCACAGTGGTTTACAAGGAATGGAGGTCCATACTGGTGGTGAAAGGACTGTATGCTTACAAATATGGCAGAAATTATGGCCCTCAACTCACAGATCCATGAACAGCTGCATTAGAACCTTTTGCATTGTCATCTGCTGATGTCCTAGAGGTATAAACATTAACTTATGATGATTATTAACAATTGATTTGTAATATGTAGGTGCTTTTTTTTTCTCTGTAAAAAGCAGTCACTCAGAAATCTGTAATACCATCGTTGTGACGTCAAGAATCCATATATCGTCCTGACGTCAAACCGATGGTATTACAGATTGGAATGCAGCTGGTGCTCACACTCAGCTGTCACCAGTGACTGCTCCTGTCACAACTTTCAAATCTCTACTGGAAACTGACAGGAGCATTGAGAACTGCTGCAGTGGCTGGCATAGTGAAAAGATGTCATCCCCAAATTATGAAATCAGACTCCAACTCTGACAGAACTGTCACAGCCAAAAGTTCTAGCACTTAAAAACTGATTTTAGCTTTTCTCCCCCTTTTCCCCATCTCTTAATTAAATGAATTATTGCAATTCATACAGTTGTAGCCTGAATTTATTGATGGTGGATATGAGTAGCGCTGTGAGAAATTAAGCTTTCACCAGCAGAACTTTGGTGTAAGTCAGAATATCGTTTTTGCAAAACTTCAGAATGCACTTTGTCAACTTTTGATGAACTTATGACTTAAAATGGCAGTGTGTGAATTGCGAATTATTGTATTGAATGGTGGAATTTTTTTCCTACAGTTTAATACATTAATCCACAATTCATACATACATTCCACATTTCAGTGACTCACTGAACTGTGGAATAAATGTATGAATTGTGGATTATAGATTAATGACAAATATGTAAATGAGCTGTGTATATTTTTTTGGAGGGTGGTTGTAATGTGCAGTAATAAAAAATGTTATTTGTCACACTGTGTATCTGCATCCAGTGTTTTTTTTTTTGTATTTTGTTTAGTAATGGAAGTTTAAAATACCAAGTCTGGAGATTGTGTTTCTGTCCCTGTTCATGCAGAGTCTCCATGAACACTAACAGCTACAACGTCATAGCAGTCGTGACGTCACTGTATTTATCTTTTTTCCTCCTCTTGGTTTACTTTATTAATTGTTCTGCAGGTTTACACAGATCAGGTGAGAGCTTGAGCTAGCTGATCAGAGAACGGCTGCTTGAGCACCATGCAGTCTCCTAACTGTGTTTCAGCTGTCAGCTAGTCAGGTATCGTCCGTTTCTGTGGTCACTCTACAAGTCAGCCAATGAATGAAATAAATATTTAATTTGCCAAATTAGTTAAAAATACTGTTTTTATTTGGTCTATGTGTATGAATGCATGGTGAACTATGTGCTCTTTTTGCCACCACAAATGTTTAATGCAAGTGTTTATTGGCACTCTGTGGTAATGTTGCCAGTGTATGAAAGGGCTCAACTTTAACAGTTATATCTAGAAACCACAGGGAAAATAGCTTGCAACACAGAGTTTTTTTTCCACAGTTGTCAGACCTGAAGTGTACCACTTGTTATCGCTACAGTAGAATCATGTCTGTCTTTACTATGGGAGATGGTGATAAGATATACAGCATTACCAGCAGTTTGAAAGCTCCCCACAACCTTCTTGCAAATGCTTGGCAGGGACTGAAAGATCTCTCTATTCCCCCCCCCCACCACCACCACCACAAACCACCGCACTACCTCATCGTACTACCAACATCGGATGTGTGGACAGGGAGATACTTTGTAAAATCTGAATATTCATAAGTTGTGCACATAATTTTTTCTTGGCTGAAAGTGGGGTTATGATCATCTAGTATCAGTGGTTACAAATATCAGCTGGGAGATTAAAAATCTTTCTGCATGTATGCTGCCACAGCACCAGATCCCAAATGGGAGGGGGAGGTGAAACAATAATGAGATTTTGTCACGGGGCTCATGTGGAAAGGTGGGGTACCCATTCCTCTTACTACATCACAAGCGATACTGCAAACATAAGTCCGCATGCGTAGGTGTAATGTTGAGGAGAAAGACATAACAAATGTGCATATTTCAAGATGGGATACTTAGAGGACACAGTATGACCACACTCACACTGCAAATGGGTATTGAGTATCTCAAATAGCTCCCTATCTATTTCTGGCTGACAATGTCAAAAGAAAGGTTATCAGGTATTTGGAGCTTTGCACCTTGACCAAATGTCAAGAGTAGACAGTGGAGAGTGAGCGAGGGGTTTTGTTTCTGGTGGGTTATAAATCTCGATCACCAAAGAAGAAGATGTGCATTTTCACCTCTGATAACTGGGTCCCCATGGCCCTTGTTTGTCTCCCACATCAAGATTTATCAGCTCCCCCCATAGATAGGAAATTATTTGAGATGCTCACCACCCATTTGAAGCATGAACACAGTAATACCGTGCCCCCTAAGTATCCCGTCTTGAAAGCTGCACATTTATTACATCTTGCTCTTCAGCAATACACTTACACATACTACAGTAAATTACATTTGCAGTATAGCTCGTAATGTACCAAGAGGAATGGGAACACAAATCATCTAAATGAGCTTCATGGCAAAATCTTGCTATCGCTCCACCCCCTCCCTCACATTTATTATTACTGACCCAGTGCTGTGATGGTATACATGCAGAAAGATTTCATCTCTCAGCTCATATCTGTGACCTTTGATATTGGGTGATCATAATCCCATTTTTAGCCAAGAAAAAAATTCCATGAACAGGTCCAAGCAGATAGCTGGGCAAATGGGCAGACTTGGTGGGCCTAGTTCGGTCCTTTTCTGCAGTCACACTTCTATGACTCTATGAATCTAAGTTATGAATATTCAGTTTTTACAAAGCATCTCCCTGTCCACTGATGTTGGCAGGACAGTTACAGTAGGTAGTCAGCAGTTTTTTTTTTTTGGGGGGGGTGCAGAGAGATCTATTAGTCCCTGTCAGGCATTTGTGGGTAGATTGCTATGAGGAGCTTTCAAACTGCTGGTAATAATGTTCAGTGAAAAGTGCACCATATCTTATCGCTGTCTCTCGTAGTACAGACAAACATGATTCCAGCAATATGAAGCGGTATACTTCAGGTCTGACAATGGTGATAAAAAAACCCTCTGTGTTCGTAGCCACATCATTACAAACTGTGGTTGATTATTTTCCTGGCAATTTTTGGATATAACTGTTACAGCCGAGCCCTTTTATACATAAGCAACATCACTACAGAGTGCCGGTAAACACTTGCATTAAACATTTGTGGTGGCAAAAAGAGCACATAGTTCACCATGTATTCATACACACAGACCAAAACCAAATACATTTTTTACTAATTTGGCAAATTAAATATAGATTTCATTCACTGGCTGACTTGTAGAGTGACTGCAGAAATGGAGGATGCTGGAATAGCTGATGTAGTTCTGTGTTCAGCTAGCTGGTGCTCTCACTCAATCTGTGTAAATCTGCAGAGCTATCAAAAAAGTACAGTAAAACAGAAGGAGAAAAACAAAAGTCAAGTGCAGTCACCTCACAACTGATTTGATGTTGTAGCTGTTAGTGTTCGTGGAGACTCTGCAAGCACAGGGATTGAAATGCAATCTCCAGACTCAGGGCTTGAGTCACAAAGGTCAACGCAAGCTGCACCAATGGCAGCATGCACTGATTGCTGGTGCACCAGGGACCCTGCACCCAATTCTCTATTGGGTAGTGTCCCAGTGGCAAAGTCCCACAGCTTGAGGTAACTGTGGCAATGTGCTAACCATAAAGGCCATCTGCAGGGCGGCCTGGTTGCAGCTGCACTCATAGACAGTGACCAGTACACCATGCACAATAGATTCCTTCCCTAGTAACTAGTGGTCCCCTGTTCCCATCCCCAATTTGCCTTTATAACTTATCATTTACCCTCATGGTCTATTGGACCCCCCCTCCCTATCCCTGATCTGCTCGTCTAATAAAACATATAATGTGCTCTGTTGGTCTAGTGGAACCCAATCCCAATCCATGATCTGCCCATCTAATAAAACATATAACATGCCCTGGTGGGGTAGTGGACCTCCCAACCCGGCAGGTAGTATCCCTCCACCCTGCTCCCCCCCTGCGCCTTCCATGAGCTGGTGACTGGCACAACCCTCTGCTCTCTACAGCTGCTCACTGACTGAGCTGTCAGTGAGTGCATACTATTTCCAGTAGGTGCTCACTGACTGAGAGGTCACTGAGCCATCAATCAATGAGTACCTACTGTATACAGTACGCGCTCATTGACAGTTCAGTCAGCAGCTAGCCGTGGTGGAGAACAGAATTCTGTGTCAGTCATTGACTCATGGAAGGTAAGGCGGGCAGGGGGGAGCACTGCTTGTGTGGATGGGGGGTCCACTAGACCACCCGAGCACATTTTATGTTTTATTAGATGGACAGATCAGGGATAGGGAGGGGGTCCACTAGACCACCACAGAATGATATGTGAATTTTTAAGGGCTAGATAAGGGATAGGGAGGGGTTCCACGCACATGTTTCCTCCCATCAGCTAGGGTTCTACAGGTGGTGCAGGGCTGTAAATCCTCCCAGAAGACACACTTCTAAATACTCTTAGACCAGTCCTGGCTGGGCTAATGGTACTTAGAAATTTGCCCTCTAGGAGGGTTTCGAAAATCTCAAATTAGAGGATATGGTAGCTTGCGTCTGCCGTAAGCCCCTTAGCACCATGCTGCAGCCCATTTTGTGGCTCAAGGCTGGCACAAGCTCCCTTTGGCACACCCAGCCTGCTTTTGATGCAGGCTGCTTTTGTGAATTGCTCCTGGTGCATCTTTTTGTGCAAGCTACACCTTGCACAATTCTTTGTGGAGCAAGACCCATGTGCCATTCAGGGGAGCTTTGTGAATTGGGCCTTCAGAATTTTAAACTTCCATTATTAAACAAAAGAACAGAAAACACACACAGGAGGCAGGTACATATTGTAACAAACAACTTTTTTTTATTTCTGCACGTTATAAAAAAACAAAAATGCGCTCAACTCATTTTTATATTTGCCATTGATCTTTAATGAAAATTATGCTGTGGAAAGAAATTCCACAGAACTGATCACTGAACTGTTGATTGATTACATGCATTGCCAAATAATCCATTAAACTGGTATATAATTCCTCAGAACTGTCATTCCACTGGCCCACCGGCACAGCAGTTGGAATTCTGCTTGTGACGCTGGTGACCCGGGTTCGGGAATGGACCCAGGTCACCGGAGGGCCGGCCGGGGACAGAAGGATAGAGCATCCCATGGACAGCTCTCCTTCTCCGAGGGAGGGTGGGGAAGTGTCCAACATATGATGGACCCCTAGTAGAGGCCGGGGGTCCCACAGCTACCGGCACTAGAAGCTAATGGAGGCAGGGTGGATGCAGTATATCATTGCACGTCCCCGCCTCCCGGAGGAAAACTAAGACAAAATGGAGGGGAGACCCTCCGTCTACATGAAGCCCTCCCCGGGCTTCAATCAGCCACTGCTGCTGCACTCCCAACCAGTAAGTAATCTCACGGCACTGGAATTAGGGGAACTGGTGCTGTGGCCTCGACCTCCGGGGGTAAGCCGGTGGTAAGCAGGAGTTGTGGCAATGGGCAGTTGGTGGGAGCTCCAGGGGCTGTGACCAGGGTGGATACAAGATAGAGGCACCTACCAGTAGAAAGATAAAATACAAAAAATTGGAACTGTCATTCCACAGTTCATGTGAATTATTCTGCAGTTCAGCCAAAAAATTCTGTGGAACAGAACAAAATCCAACAAACACTTTCAGAAGATTCCAGTCTCACCAGTGGCAGAAGTTCTGAAAATTATGTGAAAGTTACGATATTTTGTAAAAGTTCCATGAAAGCAGAATTTGCAACTTCCCAGCTGTAGTTATGAACAGTTGGTTGGTGCGTGTGTGTGTGTGTGGGGGGGGAGATGCTGCACGTGTAGAGAAATGCTTAATTCCACTTCCTGTGTAGTAACAATAACTCAGATAATGAAGACTGATACCACAGCCTGGCAGCACTGATACCATGATCTGGTAATCTGGTGGTAAGTGTTTAGAAAACAAAGAGACCTTTATATTACAAAAAAATAAAAGATGGACATCCACCTGTTACCAGTGCCGTAAATCAATCTCAGGATTCCTGTCACGAATGAACCTTGAGCTATGCTCTTGAAGTTTATGATGTCACAGGAATCCCTCAATGGATTTATTTACTGCACCATAACAGTTGGATGTCCATCTGTTATTTTGTTTAACCTGCATAGCCAAGCTGAAATGCAATACCTTTTTCAGTTGGGTCCTGATTTTAGCCATTTCTATCACTGGGTAGCCAGATGCACTGAGAGGAAAAATGACTTGTTCAAGGTTGCACATGTAAGTGGCATTGGTGGCATTGTAATCTGGGTCTCCTGTATTCCTTGGTTTCTAAGCCAGTGCTCTTAAGTGACTAGACCATCCTGCCCCCAGATACGTATTTACTGTGTTGGTGATCTAAGCTGTGGACATGAGTTCAGGTCACGACACATCAGGTGGTAGAGGCAGAATGTATGTCAAACTTGGCTGCCTACTGCCTGCTGCCATTTCATGACCTCCTCCTGATGGCCCAAGGGAGAGAGTTATGTGAGCAGGAGTATGTGTTTCATTGATGGGGTGTAAGTTGCCATGCTCATATGGGGAAGTCTAATGGCAGAATGTGAAAGAGACCTTAACTCCCAGTCCAGTGCTGGTAGTGGACATATGGGAATGGGGTGGGTGGACTTTGTATGACTATACATAATGCTGTCAAGTGGTGGGCAGGGGGTGGAGTACCCCCTTTGAAAATGTTGCTTGGCAGCATTATGCAAATTAGATATTCCAGATGTTAGTAGTTTGCAACTCATAACACAGTGAAATCCAACAGGCAGAGTCGTGTTAATTAACCAGAGGTATGACACTATGCCATACACACAATCCTGGCCTACTTGTGTTAAAATTCACAGTCATTCCCACTCCACACACACCTGTACCATAAGGCCCATTGTGGGCTGTCATCTTTTTTCCAGGCTATTGCTTGTCCTCCCTGGTGGTCCAGTGGTCAACTGATGATGATATAGCTGTTTCTTACATCCCCTGGTATCCAGTGGATACTGTCTCCCCAGTCCTGTCTACCTGTATCAGTTTTTAGTGGTGCAGTTGACATGCAATGTTGTTCTGACCACTTTGCGCAACAAAACAGTGGCTGTGTATGGAAGCCCCTGATATGTGTAAGAGTTGCCTGAAGTCCTTCCTTTTTCTCCCTTGTTCGGCCTTGGTGTCAGCCCAGCCCCAACACACACACACACACACACACACACACACACACACACACACACACACTGGGCATTCAGACTACAGTTTCCTGCTATCCATAACTGAACTGCTGACAAGTTAAAAGAAGCTGGCATTCCAATGTTAACACTGGATATGAACCCATGCCACCAGGGTGGAACTAGAACCTATGCTCTTGTGGGCCAGAGGCCATGCACTGGCACACAAAAGAATGTCTCATGCCATCCTCTGCCCTACCTTTATCTGCCCCGTTTCACCCACATCCTTTGCCACCCTTGGTCAAAATTTTGATCAAAAAGAACCTGCCTGTAAACAGTAAATTGCTCTAGTGGTTCAAAATTCAGCAACAACTGGTATAGGGGTAGCATTCAAATTATTATGCCAATGCACATCAGCTACTAGGTTCTATAATCAATCACTCAATCAAGAAATCAACATTTTACTTTTATGGCACCTTTCTCAACTTGGCTCAGGGCACCTCATGTACTGTAACCTTCATCCATTCACCATCAAATGAATGTGTATTTTAAAACAACAGGACATAATTACACAGTATACTATGAGTGGTTTAGAAAACAAGAATCATTTAGATCCTTTTTGAGTTCTAATTATGTAGAGGGCTTTAATATCCAGTGTTTTCCTTCCCTCACCATTTACCAAAAGTACTGTAATGCTGTGACAGTGAGGTAAAAAATGCTGCTGCAGCTTCTGGCACTGTACTCAGTCATAGATAAACATGGGGCAGTGCTAGGCATTGCTCATCTTTTAGCAGCCTCAAACTGAGTCAACACTGTGCTGCTAGGTCTATGAATAAGCAAGGGGCTGCAGTCTTCTGTGCCACCAACCTTCCAGCGTTTGTCAGAATCCATCCTTACAAATACAGGAATGTTCTTTCTTACTTTGTGATGTATGGAAAAGTCTGTAATGGCTAGTTCATGGACGGGCCAATGCCTCAGTAAAATTACAAAGGGAGGAAGGGACATACTTAACTGATTCAAAATGTATTTACCAATGATAGCCCAACATGACATTATTACTAATAAAAACAAATGTTGCCACTTTGGCCATTTGTAATTTCTGTCCCCTGAAGGAAATACCTCCCTGTCAGGGCACCATGAATGCAAAGGAACCCTCTTGAGGAGGTTTTCACTCCTAGAGGTGATGTATGAACATAATTCTTTCATCTAACGATATCTTAGGAAGGGGTGCAAGGAGAGACGTGAGGCATTGGAAGAGATAGGGTGGACAGTGGGAACAAAGAAATGGAGTTTCCGAATGGGATTAGAGGAAGCTAGTTTACATAGTTCAGGAAGGGGGTGTAGCTTGCTGTGCCCACCCATCATACCTCAGGAACTGGCTTTTCATTCAATGGGCATATGCAACCATGATATACAGTAATGCTTATGCAAAATGTTGATAGCTGAAGGCTTGTTGTATGATTGGGGTGTCTGACTGTCACATGTCATTGCTTTGGCCATTTGCTCTCTCTGTCCCTTTGAGGGGCTACCACCCTGTCAGGGTACTATGAATGCAAAGCAACTAATCCTCTTGAAGTGGGATCCACCTGTAGATGTGCTATGGGAACAGTATTTCTTTGGCAAAAGGCACCTTAGGAAGGGGCACAAAATAACTGTGAAACAGGAGCTGCAAACACAGATGGGAAATGTGACATCATAGACTGCAGATATCTTGTGGTGAGTGATAACAGATAAAGGTGTGACTTCCAGAGATGAGAGGGAATAAGCAGTACTTCGGGTGATCCACCACCCGACTCACAGTCGAAATTCTACTACTGGGGACAATGTTATAATAGAAGTTAAATTATGGCCTTTGGCACTCAGGAGAGGAAACAGCCTCAATGAAGGAAATCTCTGGGGATCCACAGCCTCAATTACCATCCCTCCTGAGATGGGTACTTTTATTATGTTTCTTTGATAAATCTGAGATTCCAATTCAAAGATAAATTTTTGGAGAAATAACTCTTGCTCTATCCCTTTAATAAGATAACATTGTGGGAGTGCCTTAAGTTGATCTTGCAGATAAAAGATAAATCCCTGAGGGAGGCTCACCCCCCAAAACATGGAATGAGGAGAACAGTAACTGCTGAAAGGCTAGCACCAAACCATAAGACCATAAAGAGGAATAACCTTGACTGAAAACTACAGGAAGGGGATATAGAATGAGACTGGCTAGACTTTAAGCAGGTAAAGGAAGAATAACTTTCAGAGGTGCTTCAGACATGGTCTGCACAGCTAAAGAAACCCATGTGAGCTTGGGGCCCCACGCTCTGGCAGATGAAGTCTTTAATACTACACCATGAAGTGCCGCTGACAGTGGGTATGCATGGCTGAAACCTCACCCCGAGTGCTGGACATTCTCAGCCCCTGCTGAGACTGCCAGGAGGCAACACAGGAGAAAAGCAGCCCTCAAAATGTAGACTTTATGAACAGTGAATGAGCACGAATGAGAAATATAACAATGGCCAGTAGGAATGTGTTCTTAGAGCCTGATGTTATGATGCAAAAATGGACTGACCCATGATAATTCAGCAGGAATGACTGACAGATTGAATTAAACTGAATGAGGACTGCTGAAGAATGACTGATATGATAGAAAATGTACTGAATGATAAGGTATTCAAAACAGGAACGTATACCAAAGGTCATTATAATAGTGAACACTCAGCCATGAACAGGAGTTGCAGGAAGCAGTTGTACATACATAGATACATAGATGCATAGATACATAGACAGTGTCGGCAGATAAGGGCCTATGGCCCACCCAGTCTGCCCATTTGAGCTTGTAAGTTCAGTTTGTTTTCCTAGAAGTCTGTTGCACCTTACCCCTGACCTCCAGAATTCCTTTATGTCTATCCCATGCATTCTTAAATCCCGTGATTGTTTCAGCCCCCACCACTTCCTCTGGCAGGGTGTTCCACTTGTCCACCACCCGTTCTGTGAAGAAATTCTTTCTCATGTTTCCTCTGAATCGTCCTCCCTCCAACCTCATCCCATGCCCTCTACATGACTATAATGAAACTGCTGCAGCAGACAGACTGAGTGATGGTTGAATGAGTGACAGTTAAATGACTGAGAAAGGCAGGATGGAATAGCTGGGATTAAGTGGTTGCAGCGGCAGGCTGGAATGCAGTACATGCAGTGTAACTACAGTGAAAACGTTGCTAATGCTTGTTATGAACAACGGGTAAAACAGAAGGAGAAAACAGAAATGAAATACACCATGACAGAGGCAGGGTACAGAATCAAGTCAGCACATTTCAAACACACTGTAGGTAAGTACTGAAGGTAAATGAGAACATAAGAGCAGCAGGAGTGGGTGACCTACAGGAAAGCATAAATCATAAAGGCAAGGCCCCTAGTGCTCTGCTGCAGCATTTTATGATTTCTACGGCAGGGCTCCTAGGCTTCTGCGGCAGCATTTTCTGATTCCTGTGGAATGATTTATTCAGTTTTATGTGATAATGGCAAGCCTTAGACAGCGCCGATCACATACAGTGAAGAAATAAGCACCCAACTTCAAAAGAGCAAACCGCTTAACAGCGACCATTGCAAATAGCAAAGGTCGCTTACTAAATCAAATACAGCAAAAAAAAAAAAAAGTATGTTTATGCAGGGGGCAAGCTCCCACACCCCCCATCATGAGGGCAGGCCCCCAGCACCCCACAAAATAAAGATTACCAACTCCAGGGAGAGTGGACATATTGTAGACAAAATAGAAAAGCCACAGGAAGCAAAATACTTTCCTGCTCCAGGATCCGAACCTGACAGCACAGGTTTCAGGGACAGTGACTCAAGCCACTTCACCAAATGGCCAGTTTGGCAGGGCTTGGCCAAATTATTCTTCATATACTCTTTCAGCGAGTGTAGCTCAGTGCTACACTGGTTATAACCACTTCTCACTCTTTTGTGACAGTCGCTGTAAATGATGAGCGGTATTATTGAGTCGCTCATCTTGAGCCGCTCAATAATACTCGCTCATATCACTGTATCCCATTTATTCATCTGTGTGGCAGAATGCAGTCCTGCCATTGGCTGAAATATGACATGATGTCATTGATGACACCACATGCCAAGCATAGAGGAGGGGCTTCAGGATGAACAAGAGGAATATGGGAGACTGGCACTATGGAAAACTATATATTTGAATGAAAATTCACCAAAAACAATAAATTCTGCAGCACTATATAAGTTCTGCAGCATGATGCAAATTCTGTGGAAAATTCCACAACCACAGAGTCAGAGAATTCCAGAAGCCTTGCATAAAAGCACAGCCAGAGAAGGCAAAACATACTAATTAGAGAGTTACAGGAAGCACACACCAAACAAAAGCCAATGTTAAAAAACCAAACAAAAAGGTCTAAAGCAACCACAAGGAAAGCAGCAACCACAGAGGTGAGACTGAAGCAAAGCATGGATTGCAGCAAAGAAACTGAGCTTTCAAATGAGGCTGGAGGAATCGGCTCTACGATGCCAGTTCTACAAGAAACATGTCGACTGGCATCACAGTGCCAGGCTCCATGTCAACTGTGATTTGCAGTCAGCATGGAGCCACACCCATCAGTGTGTGTTAAGCCCTCCGAATCCCCATGGGGGGCTCTGCCCCCCGCACCACCTGTACTGATAGATTGTAACTCCAGGTCGGAGTTTGTTCAGGGAGGGGGTGCAGGTCAGGGGAAGGGGTTGCCTGGTCCCAGTGGCACTTCTACAGCAGCATGGCATTGTTGTTGATATCAATGCATGTCACTGCAGAAATGTTGCTGTTCGTGGGGCATACTGGAGGAATCTTGTTTACACAGCACAGGAAGGGGGTGTGGCTGGTTGCTTCCACCCCATAAAACATCAGTAATTGCCTTTTCATTATTCTTTGGCTGACGTGGAAGTGCATAAAGCAGAACTTACTTAGAGCTGTTTTTTTTTAAATCTGATATGCTGTAAAGTCTGAGTGTGTATGACGTCAGTTACATAAACAGAGTCTAACTTCACAAGGCAGCACACAGATGCTTTACTCCCACTCCCTGGCTCTCATGTGGATCTTCACTCATAGGATTGGCACAGCTGCTCTCTCTTTCTGTCCCTGTTTCTTTCTCTCACTCGGCTGGTGCAAAGTCACTCAAGAGCTAAACAGCTGATTGCTGACAGGGACAGACAGTCCAGTGTAGTGTAGTCATCATACTCAGTCACTTTTTAGACTATTCATTAATCAGAAAGTGATGGTTTTTTTTAAACATCTTGCTCTGTTCTGATGCCTTATTTGGGAAATAATCTCCTCATACACACACCCACAAATACTGAGGTCAGCCTGGTGGCAAGAAATTATGTTTAGTGTTCTCTGTGTAGAAGCTTTCAATCACCCGTTCTTTGTGTCTTTGTACAGTGCAATCAGTATAGGGTAAAAGTGTGAGGTGGGGCGGAAATGTACCTGTGTTTACTTGACATATTCATTTTGTCAAAATATTAGTATTTCAGCTAATCAGGGGTTAATTCTCAGCTGGATATCCAGCTACTAGCAAGCAAATAGCCCAGCTGACTGCTCCTATGAGGGAGGACATTTGCAAGTTATGGTCTCAGATGGCAGTATCCTTAAAAGTTTTGGGTGCATGAAGGAGGAGGTATGTTGGGTGATATGGTGCATGTGTTAGAGCGAGGGTGGTTAGTTCAGTTATGGTGGTCAAGTGACTAGACGGGATGGGGAGCAGCAGTTACTTGTTTGGAGCAGCTAGGGATGGTATTTATTTAAAGCGGTGGCTGCTATTAATAACTAGGCTATTACGTAGCCAGGACTGGGGGAAGGAAGAAGGTGAATGCCACTGGGAGGCTGAGTGTGGGAGAGGTGAAAAATGTATCAAGTAGGTGGGTGAGTGATAGTCATAGAGTTGGTGAGGGATGAGTTTGCCATCCAGAAAATGGAGCTAAGTGTACCTTAATGCTGCACATCATGTAGTTCTTTGCCAATGAAGTGTCACTTTGCCTGATGAAAACTGTGCATAGTGGCACTTTGTTAGCACTTTTGTTGCCAAAGTGTCACTATGCATAGACTTCACTGGACAAAGTAGGCATGTACTAGGTGAAGAAATACACAAAACGGCATTACGTGAAGTCAAGAAATATTGAGAAGATTTTCATGAAGTGAAGTTCCCCAACTTTGCACACCACTACTTGGAAGTGAGTTCCAGATTCCCACCATTCTCTGTGAATAAGAAAATTTCCTTAAGTCTCTGTCGAATATTTGTCCTTTTAATTGTTTGTTAAGACTACTAACTGTAGACCCATTTATATTTTGGAATAGCCCAAACTCTGTACATAATTCTGGATCTTTTAGGAAACCATACGCAGCAACTAGATATACTCTTATTCTCTTTTCTGCAAGATTACACTTGTTCAGAGTATTTTGCGTGACCCCTTATACCATGCCAGGATCCCCAATTAACAGTCCTGCAGTTCTTCCTTGCCAATCTATCTACATCCTTGCTGTAATATGGATTCCAGAATGGGCAGCAATACTTCAGAGGAGGTTTCACATATGACCTATATAGGGGGGCTATCACTACAAAGTTCCACCTTGTAATACCCCAATGCTTGATCCTCTTTCTTTGATTATTCAAATTGTTCTCCTTGTTCAAAGTCAGTTGTTATTATAATAGGTAGCTAACATTCTTCCTTTACCTTCCTTAGTTTATGTAATAAATGCCCTTCTGTTTTTCTTTTCTAAATATAACGCTGTGCATTTCCCCTCTTTAAACTTCATGTCCTAGCTGTTTGCCACTTGGTTATCCTTTGCAAATCTTTGTATATTGTTTGTCCCTTCCTCTGTTCCTGGTTCCTGTCCTAATTTGGTGTCATCTGCAAATTTAATTTTCTAGTTTTCTGTGACATCATTGAAATCATGTATTTATATGTTAAACAGTGGTGGACCCAGTACATGTTGATCCTTGTGGCACCTGACTGGTGAAATCTCCTTCCTTGGATACAAAGCCAGTGATTCTCACCCTTAGCCAGTAATTCTCACTCTTTGTTTTCTAATACTAAGTCAGTCTCTTTTCCAACACACTATTTTACAGCTGATCCCGAGAGTCTCCAGCTTGTTAATTAGTTTTAAATGTGACACCATATCAAGAGCTTTGCTGAAGTCCAGGAATATGAAAAAGTAGTGTGTATTTATCTATGCTCTTAATTATTGGTTTATAAAAGGTTAATGAATTCGTAAGACATGATCTACCCTTTGTGAAGCCATGCTGGTTCTTATCCATAAACCATATTTCCTTTAGTTCCTTCTCTATTTTTTTTCATGAAACTGATTCCATTATTTTACATATGATTGCTCTTAAACAGATCGGTCTATAATCTGAAAGATCATCTCTGTCTTTTTGAATAATGGTATCACTGCATCCAATCTATAGGTACTTTTTCTGTCCCAAGTGATCCACTAAACAAGTTTATCAGTGGGGGGGGGGTGGAGGTGGGGGTCTGGTACTTCTTTTAAACTCCTTGGGTGGAGCTCATTTGGACCTGCTGATTTATCTTCCTTTTCAAGCTTTCTTATTTCTCTGGAACTTTTACCCTTGTGAATAGATCTCTTCAATTTCAATAGTATTTCCCTGCTCATACATACATACTTTGTAGACACATATAACCTGACAGCAGACCGAAGGTTCATCTACTCTGCCCTTACTAACAGTACCTCACTTCAGTAACTTATTGTCCTAGTGGAGGATTTCTTCCCTTTGGCCATGCCACCACATAATTCTGTTACCCATGTTTCAGCATATTTGTCCCTTTGCCTTGTTCTTACCATGTTTAAACCAGGTAATGGTTGCTCCCCACACCACTTCAACTGGTAGACTATTCCAAGAATCCCCACTCTGCATAAGGTAGAAGTTCCTTAAATTGTTCTTAAATTTAACACCCATCATCTTACAGCCATGACCTCAAGTGATAACATCCTTATTTCATATTACTATATCTCCACTGTTTATCTTATTCATATCCCTGAGAAATGTATAAGTTTCCATCATGTCCCCACTCTATTGTCCAGTCTCTAGTAAATACATAGTAGGGCCTTCCAACCTTTCCTCATAGGATTTACCCTGTTGCCCCATACCATCTTGGTTACCCTATGCTGTGCAGATTCCAGTTTATCCAGATCCCTCCTCAGATGAGGGTTCCAGAACTGGCCACAGTAGTTTAGATGTGGTCTCCAAGGGGATCTGTAAAGTGACAGAATTACCTAACTTCTGCTATCAAAACCCCTCCTGTGAAACCCAGCATCCTTGATGCCTTGCTGTATGTTTTGTTATACTGACTTGTTTGTGTAAAAGAACGCTAAAGTCAAAATTATATATATCTATATATATATATATATATATATATATACACATATGTTGTGGTAAGTGTTTTGATCTGTAGGTAGACCCCTAGTAAGTTCTTCCTTTTGTTTGCTAAAAGGAGTGTTTTTGACATTTGCTTGCTGATTTATGGCCCTGGGGATCTCCATGTTTACATTTTTATGGCTCTTTTCCTTTTGAATTTGGTTTGTTTGCCATATTGTTTTTTTTCTGCCTTCTTATTGAGTTTAGTTTCTGTTTGGCATACGGGTTTCTCTTAACTTTAATAAAGTCGACTTTAAGAGCCCCTGGCCCCATTAGGACAACTTTACAAAAATATACAATTTAGACACATTTCAGCTTATATTTCATTTTTATTCTATACATATCACCCATATTTGTTTAGTACTAAGGACATTTGCATGAAAACATTATGTCAGCCTTATCTGCCCTATCTGCTTCTCTACATCTGAGATCACAGATGTGTGTATGATATCATAGTCTATTCCTGTGGAGATGATTATGATGTCCTAAATGGGTGATTATGACACCAGGTGAAGATAAGCTGCCAGAGCCAATGAAGTCTAGAGGCAGCAATCATGTTTTATGCAACTCTCCTCTGTAATCAAAATAAAGGAGGACATAATTGCAGAAAATGTATGAAATATAAACTGAATTGTGTCTAAATCTTGCATTTTACAATGTTTTTCCAATAGTGTCAGGGGCTCTTTTTTTGCAGCTATTTTCATTAGCATATATTTTTTCATATACAGATGAACATTCAGAAGGATTGGTATAGTATCAAGTATATACATCAAGCACTGATGTTATATCAGAATACATGCATGTTCAGATGAAAGAACTATATCAGTTGTATGAGGCATTGTTTTCAATTTTCTGAGACATTGTTTATAGTGGTACCAATCGTACTCAGAGAGATGAAGATGTGAATATGCCAAGTATATCATTTAACTATCAAAACAAGGATAAAGGGAACCAACAAACTTTAAGAATAATACATTATGAAAACTTCAAACAGATGTAGTTAGTGTGACCCCTAGTGAATGACTTATCTTGTTTTAGTTTCCATTAAGCAGCTTGTTCAGCAGATTCTGTTATTCCCCCCTCTTATCCAATGCCCGTCCTTTAGGCCATGAATTGAAGGTAAGGAAGCCAACATATGTAATATTTCTAGTGGGAGTCCATGGCCAGTTAGGAGAGATGGTTCAAAGTGGCTGTCTAGGTTTGATAGGCCATTAACTCTTGCAGGGTGGGCATTTTGGAGGAATGCCACCTGCACAACAGCAGCTGTTCTGACTGCATAATAAGCAGGGCTACCCATCTACAGAATGATATGCTAGCAAGATGTGTGGGTCTACTTGTTGTAGTCCTAAAATGGGAAGGTGAGCTGAGAGAGGGATTGTACATTGGATCACTATTGAGGTTACTCCATATACCTCATTCCAAAAGGATTGTATGGATGGGCATTGTCAGAGGACATGCAGTAGGTCACCCTCTGCTGCCCTACACCTCCAACAGTTGTCATTTGGCAGGAGATTCATCCTATGTAAGATGGAGGGGGACAGTACCACACATGCAGGATTTTATTTTGGATGAGCCTGCAACAGACATCCTTAAAAGCTGTGTGGGACAGAAGCCAACACAAATTCCACTGCTGTTCTGAGATGCAAGAGTTTAGCATCTTATCCCATTTTTGTTTGAATTGTAATGAATCATTGGGAATGTTCTCCTTAATTGTGCTATATATGGCACCTGCCACTCCCTTGTGTGAGGTTAGAGGGTATCGTAGCTTGACTAGGCTTGATGCAGATGAGATGTTGTACCGCAAGTCATACTTGCAGAAATCTCTAGAAATCTGCCTGAAATCCCCCATCTAGTTTGTAGGGACTGAAACATGGCCACAGCAAGCACTTTTTTGTCCATGATGTCCTGTAAGAATAATATATCCTTGGCTGCCCAAAAGGGCCACAGGATAGGCCAGTTGTCTATGTTGATTTCTGGGCTGCCTCTTATTGAAGTGTAAAGTAGGGGTCCGGGGTTATGGCCTAGCTATTTATGCACTTCAAACCAATATTTAACAGACAACATCACTGTAGGGTGGGATTTCAGTTCTTTAGGGATGCAACAGTAGATAAGGATGACAAAGGGACAGTCCTGAATGAGTGTATGCTCCATTTCAACCCATTGTGGTAACTCTTTATCATGCCTGTGGAGTCATTGCAGAGTTTGCGTGGCTCAAAAAGCCCTCATGTACCTGGTAAACTATGGAAGCCCCCATCCACCTCTTGACCAGTGATTCCTCAGTTTGTTCTGGCTATGTTGTGGTTAGACTTCTTCCCAGACTAAGCTACCTATTACTTGATACAGTGTAGTGAACCATTTCAGGGGAGGGGTAGAAGGTAAATGCAACAGGATATAAAAGATTTTGGGGGCAAATAGCATCTTTAATGCTGACATTTTCCCAACAAGGGTAAGATGCAAAGATCGCCATCTGTTACATTCTGTTTTTATTTCAGTGAGTATTGCAGATAAGTTAGCCTCGTAAGGTTTGGTTATATCAGAGGTGAAATAAAGTCCAAGGTAGGTGATCACCCCAGGGGATCATTTAAGACCCAATGAACTAAAAGTATGTGAGGAGCAGTGCCTGTTGAGGGGCTAACACCTCCATTTTGGATTGATTAGCTTTAAGGCCAAAATTTTAAAGTATGTTAGATGAGTCAGCTAGGGGTGAGTAGAAGCAGCTCCATCTCCTAAAACCACTAGTAGATCATCCGCAAATAAAATAGTGGAGTATGAGGTGGTTCCGAGTTGGATTCCTCTTATATCTTTATATTTGAGTATAGCTGCTGCAAGGGGTTCTACATCCAACACAAACAGGAAGGGGGAGAGCAGGAAGACTTGGTGCATTCATTTGGCAAGTAGGAAGGCAAGTGAAACTGTCATGTTGGTGAGTGCCCTTGCTGATGAGGTGGAATATAATGATCTTAATTATGTGCAGAGGCGGAGTCAGACTCCCAGGTGGGCCACAACAAGGTGTGGGTAGCTCCATTCAATAGAATCAAATGCTTTTTCAAAGTCCATAGCAATGGCCAGAGTGGATGAGGACTGTTCAACATGCATGAGATTCAGCAATGAACAGATACAGTTGGAGCTAATTCTTCCCTTGACAAAGCCCACCTGAAAGGGATTTCCTGGCTGAGGCAGGAGGTTTCCAGTCTGGTGGCCAATGCCTTAGCATAAATTTTACTGACATTTATCAATGATACAGAGTGGAAACTGGTTGACAAGGTGGGATCTTTCCCATTTTCGGAAGCACCATGATAGTGGCTTTCCTTACCATGGGTGGGAATGATCCCATTTGTTCTGCTTCCACATAGTCTTGGTGTAATAGTAAGTAGATCAAGGGAGCTAAGGACTTAGAGAACTCAACCAGAAAACCATCCCCTCTCTGGGCTTTGCTGAAATTAAGGGAGGACAGAGGTGTTTTTATTTCTTCTACAGAACATGGACTTGTCTAAGTCAGTTGCCTGGTCTATGGTAAGTTTAGGGACCATCCTGAAGGTCTGCTATGTGGAGTTTTGCTTGTTGCTTATGGCGACAGTATGCCAGCACTTCCCCTGCCCCCCCTTCCCAGTGCTTATGTTTTAGACACAATATGGCTATCTCTGCTCTCCTGGAAAGGAGGGCATTAATCTCCATATGAAGGTTCAGGATGGATGTGTACAGTTCAGAGTGGTGATGTGGGTTAGATTTGTATTGTGTTTCCCTCACCTGTAGTTTCTGCTCCAGGAGACCTAAATTGTGTTCCCTTTGGTCGAAACGGTGGGACGCGAAGCCAATTATCTTCCCACATAATGTGGCTTTTAGGGCTTCACAGGTCATGCCTTCCAAGGTGTCCTGGGGTTAATATTGGCAAGAAAGTGTGAGGTCTCTTTTTGGATCCAGGGAATGAATTCAGGGTCCTTGAGCAGGAGTAGATTCTGTCTCCAGGAGGGAGATCTTGAAGTAAAAACATTCCAAAGGAAATGGAACTGTACTGGGGTATGATCAGAGACCCCCACAGGCATAATCGTGGTGTCATGGTTGCCTGGGTGATGTAAGGAGAGGTTATCCATAAGTCTATTCAGCTATAGGTGCCATGCACAACTGAGTAGCAAGAATAGTCTCTTTCTCTTGGGTGAAACAGGTGCCATATATTTCCTAGGACCAGTGCCAGGGGCTGTGTAACACAACCTGTTATTCAATTATATTTTTCCCTGTAAAGTCTTTTTTCTAATTTTAATTTCTGAAACCTCTTCTCATATTGATATGTTTGTCAGCTTTGTAGTTATAGTAGTCTGTCCCTCTCCTACAACTATTTTATGTTGTATTTCTTTTTTTAGTTTAATATACTTTATTAATTTCAAGAAAAAAACAAACCAACAATAACAACATCTAGAAAATACAACCAACATAAACAGAACTAAACAAAACTATAATACAGTTTCACCATCCCTTCCCTCCCACGCTCATGGAGCCCAATAAATCAAATAAGAAGAAGATAGCAGCCAACGAATATACATTGAAAGTGGCAAGGGAAAATGGGGTGAAAAAATGGAAGAAAATTCAAGCTAAAATTAAGTCCCTACTGAGGCTGAAGACAACAAAGTGTAAAATGATTACCACCTGTTATGCAAATGCTCAACATGTCGATGCAAGGAAGTGATTGTTTCTCTACAGTCAAATCCTGCAGTATCTCCTGATGCCATTCTCTATAAGAGGGGATGGCATCATTCATCCAATGACATAAAATAATTAATTTCACTGTGATCAATATCAAGGCCATGTGAGCTTTACGGAGACCAAAAAGCGTAGAAGGATAGAGTCCGACCAAATAACTGGAGCAAAAAAATCTTCTGTAACTAAAAATGGGTCTAGGGAGCTATTAATAGTATTCCAGAAGGGAATGCCCTTAACACAATCCTAGAGTATGTGTTTAAGATGGCCTTTAGCAAGGCCGCACCAGGAGCATACAAGAGAAGCAATTTTGCCCATTTTATACAACTTTTGGGGGTATAATATAAATTGTGAAGGACTTGATATTAAATTAAATGCTATATCTCTTTTTTTTAGTTGTTTAACCAGGAATAGCACACTAAGCTGAGAGTTTTTTTTACAGGAGTGACCTGAGAACACAAGGAAGTTAAGTGACTTGCTCGGGGTCATAGAGTATGCAAGTGGAAGCTGTGGGATTTAAACCCAGGGATGGCCTGCTGGATGACACCAGATTTGCAGCTCACAGCCTTAGACCACTGCGCTATGCTGTATCTATATTTATCTTCTCTTATACATTGATATAAGTTTTGGCAAATGGAGTGCCATACCTTAGAATCCAAATGTAAACCCACAGTCTGCTGCCAATCATAGCATATTCCAGAAGGACTTGCAGGATCCTGAGACTGAAAAACACCAGATAGCTTAGACACAGGGTGAGGGTGTTCTGCCAGAGAAGTGAAAGACTTGAAGTGCAGGCTTGCTGCCTGCATCCATGGTCCAGGACCCAAATAGGAAGAAATGGCCCGAGTTAGCGGGACCAATTTGAAACCCTAAGATTGGGGCAATTGAAAACATTCCTGAAAGGTATTAAATGTTATAAGTTTATCCCCCTCTAAAAAGAAGCAATAGTAGCTTCATGCAGCTGGGGGCAAAAGGTAAGGAGTACTGGAAGGCGGGCTATCTAAATATTTGGATTATCTAAAATAGGATTGGTAGGGTTTTTAGTCCAGGCCAACCCCAAATAATTATTAAACTGCCAATGGGCCCCTTAGGGACCAAAAAATTAGCATTGATTTAAGCAAAGGTGACAACTGAGATGGCTTTATATAAAGTAAACTCTTAAGTTGCAGTCCCAAATTTTTACACTGAGTCTGTTTGATATCTAGCCAAACTAGGATGTAAGAAACTGCAGTCCAAGTGACTCCAGAGTGCCCCCATTGAAAATAATTACTACAATGTGCGTCACAATAATATAAGGAAAAATTGAGAAGGTATTTCAAGTTTAACTATGATGTGGTTGCACCTTGCAAGTGGCTCAATTGTATACATCCTATAATCCTTTGATAAGAAGGAAATAATGTGACTGAATTGGGAGTTTACCATCCAAGTACTCCACCAGCTGAACTGTCAGGCAAACTGGCTAGTCTCACCCTCCCATTGTCACTGTCTTTCTCAAACAAAATAAATCCTACATCTAGAAACTATTTAGGATGACCAAGAAATGTTGCTGCGGAATTAGTCACTGTTAAGCATTTTAAAACACAAATTGTTGTTCAAAAGATCTTTTGTGATCAAACTAGAAATAAAAACCATGCCCATGCCCTTAGAACACTATTTCAGTGTCTGTCATCAGTTAAGCTATCAGGCCAACATACTGTATCTGCATCTCAGACAATGACTAACAACAATGTCATGCGATGTATCCACATCTCACATGACAACTCAACGTAGTTTTACTATACTAACATACTAAAATGCCAGCAGAATAGGCCTAATGGTCTTTTGTGTCTGCTCGTTTGGTCAGTCCCCAACCTGGGTGCTGACCTTGCTGTCCCCCTCGCCTTCTCTGGCTTCTCCCTTCCCAGTTCCGGATATTCTTGCTGCATTGGATTTTGCTTCCAGAACCCTTCCCCTGTACCTGTCCCACCCCCTCTTGAACCCCTCCACTGTCTCTGCCTCCACCAGCCCCTTAGGCAGTGCATTCCATGGCTCCACCACCCTCTCAGTGAAGTAGCACCTCCTCCTTTCTCCCCTGAATGTTCCCCCCTCCAGCTTCCAGCCATGCCCTCTAGTGGTCCCTTCCTCCTTCCTTCGAAGCACCCCGACTGTTCCTCCCCTATTTACCCTCTTCATGTACCTAAAGACCTCTATCATGTCCCCCCGGTCCCTTCTCTCTTCCAATGTGTACATATTTATCTCTTCGAGCCTCTCCTCATAGGTCCTGTCCCCCAAGCCCCAAATCATTTTGGTTGCCCTCCTCTGGACACTCTCCAGGAGGTTAATGTCCCACTTTAAGTGTGGCCTCCAAAACTGCACGCAGTACTCAGGTGCGGCCTCACCAAGCAGTTATACAGAGGGAGTATCACTTCCCTCCTTCTGGAGGTGATCCCCAGTGATGCATCCCAGCATCCTGTTGGCCTTGGCTGCTGCCTCCCACAAGTCTCAGAGTTGTTCATCTTGACATCCACCACCACCCCCAGGTCCCTCTCAGCCATCGAGACTTGTAGCATTTCCCCACCCAGGGTGTACATTTGACCTGGGTTTCTGGCCCCCAGGTGGAGTACCTTGCATTTCCCTGCATTGAACCTCAGCTTCCACTTTCTAGATCATCTTTCCAGAGCCTCCAGGTCCCCCTGTAGGGCCACCTTCCCCTCCTCCCCATCCACCACCACCCCCAGTTTCGAGTCATCTGCAAAGAGACTCATCTCACTCCTGATTCCTGTCCTTACGTCAGATACGTAGGCGTTGAACAGAAGGGGCCCAAGAACTGATCCCTGTGGGACCCCACTAATGACCCTCCTTGGGGATGAGACTATCCCACCAACTACGACCCTCTGGGTCCGGTCCTGGAGCCAATTGCCTATCCATCTGATCATCTGGTTCCCACCCCATTTCTCCCAGCTTATCCAACAGGCCCACGTGAGGAATAGAGTCAAATGCCTTGCTGAAGTCTAGAAAGAGGACATCCACTGGTCTACCCAGGTCCAAGGCACTTGTCACCCAGTCATAGAACTCCACCAGGTTTGTCTGACACGATTTCCCTGGGATGAATCCATGCTGTCTATTGTCCAGGCACCCTGACTTATCCAGGTCCCCCCCTAGCCTCTCCTTGACAATGCCCTCCATCACCTTGCCCACCACCAAGGTCAGGCTGACAGGCCTGTAGTTCCCTGCCACCTCCCTTGATCCCCCCTTGTGGATAGGCACTATATGTGCCACCTCCCAGTCTTGGGGCACCCACCCTGTCCTCAGAGAGATGGTGAAAGCTCTTCCAGGGGTCTTGCCAGGACATCTGCAAGTTCCTTCAACACTCTGGGATGTAATTTATCCGGCCCCGGCACTTTCTCCATCTTAAGGGAGCTGAGGGCTTCCCTCACTCTCTCTGCTGTGATTTCCACTTCCGGTACCCTTCTCCCTGCTTAGCCCTCCCCACCTGCCAGTGATGCCTCCCTCTCCCCAGACCTGCCGATCGGTAAGGGTCCCCCCCTCCTCAGTATCTCTGTCTCCTCCCATGTATGATGCAGCACCCCCATTTTCCCTGGTAAAAACTGAGGTGAAGATTATTGTAGATTATTTGTTAGTGTACTTGTTAAATGTTTAACTCATAGATGTTATCGTGTGCCATGCGCACTTTCACTAGTGCAGCCCACCAAGTATTGCTAATTTACATCTAATTTAACTTTATTTAACTTGTTTACATTTAATTCAAGTTTCCTGGGTTTTTGCAATTTCAATTTGCTGGCAGTATGAACAACTTTGCTCCTACCTCCCTTTTTTACTTCTTGCCCTTCCCTTTTTCTCCCCTCTGTGTTACATTTCACCTTCTATCTCCCCTTGCTATCACCTTTTCTTCTAAACATCACTTCTTACCCTCTCATTTCATCATCAACTCAGGCACCCTATCCTCTCCTCTCCTCTCCTTCTCTCAAAGCTGATGCCCTTTACAGAGATATCTCCTTTCTCACTCCCACCCACCTATCTCCTCCCTCCTCTTCCTCACAAACAAAAACCCTGCTTCATTATTCTCTTCTTCACTTTACTGCTATTGCTGTGTGATGATGTGCAGTTGAACCCTTGACACCCCCCACTCCCAAGTAGTTGAGCCTTAACACCAGGAGTCTTCTTTTTCTTAGGCTTGGCCAGCTTAGGCTATAGGTCCCCCAACATTGGCCAGATATCCTAAGTATTACTGAATCCTGACTCTCTGCTAGGATACGTAATGGTGATGTCACCATTGGTGATTATGGGCTCCACAGACAGGATCATGGGAAGTGCTGTGGTTGTGCTTCTCTATATGTTTGCCGTTCTTCCCTGTGACATAATATATTCTATGCAGGCTCTCCTTCCACTATCCTCTACCTATTTTTGTCAGTAGGGTCTATGCCTTTCTCAAGAGTAACCCTGTTTTGCCATCAGATACCATCACCATCCTGTCCCCTCCATCTTCTTCTCTGCAACTGCTTCTTATTCAGTATGCCAGTATCTCTTGTCTTTCCCTATCAGCCAAAAAACTTCAATCCCTTAATTTTTTGCAGCTCATTATCAAGGCCTCTACTTTCCTGTGACACATTGAGACTGAGTTCTGTGGCAAGATTACCATTTGCCACAGAACTTCTGTGGTGGTGGTTTGCAATTTCTGCAGAAGTTCTGCAGCACTAACAAACTACCACATCACAGTGTCAGCTTGTCATCCTGACTTCACGTCCATGGCAATGGTTATAGCAATCAGGATGGGGGAAAGCACAGTAACATTAGTTCAAAAAATAACAGACTTACAGAAATAATGTTATGCCTAAAAAGCCAAAAATATATCTATCCATTAAGGTCCTAGCCTATTGTATAAATGAAATATGCAGAGGGGATCTTGTAAGATAAATAAGGAATTTCTATACTCATGTTGTCTATACCACTCATGAGGTCCCCACTGTGTATCACTTATGTATTTATATACAATCTGTAACATACATAAAATATGTGTGTGTGTGTATATATATATATATATATATATATATATATGTGTGTGTGTGTGTGTATGTATAGTGAGAGAGATATTGTGTGTGTTTACATATATATATATATAAATATATATTTATATTATTTTTAATTTCCATGAAATTGTATCCTCATTTATGCAGGTCCCTTTGGAAATGGAATAAACAGAATAGAGGAGATATTGCAAAACTTATTTTTCATGCCAACCTTCCTCCCTCTGACACACTACATAACACCATCAGACCATGACATGCATGTGAACCCATTGTGAGATAAAGCTCTCCAGCCCATCACAATGTGTCCCCATGGGACAGAACACCACACTATACCTTCCCAGGCTCAGTGCAGTGATGTGTTCCCCTAATCCTTGTGCTGCCTAGCCAGCTCCCAGAGCTCATCTCGGAACCTGAGTTGCCAGCACAGTAACACAACATGCTACCCTCTGGCCCAACAGCTGGCCCTGCACAGAACATTTCTCCATAACTTTTATATGATTCTATCAACCAATGACAATATGTAATCAATAGCCCTGGCAAAAATGTGTATAGCGCAATTATTTATTTAACAGGTCTATTCTTTCAACAGCTCTACACATTATTATATTCCACTATTCTGGGCATAATTACTTTATTTTTCTTAAAAATTACAGGTTAATTAATTTTACCAGTTATTCATTTCAGATGGCCTCTCTATACCTTACAGGAAAAAAAAAAGTTTGTACAAAGTAAGATATGGACTTAACAGGTCTATGCTATTGTCAAGATTTTGTTTAAGTTGGCCCTAGTGTAATAACATAAGACTGAAAATTGCATTAGGTTGTTGTACAGGCTGAGCAAATATCATCGCACCTGATGTGCTGTGCCACTACCTCTGGCAGTGGGAGCTGTGGTAGATAAGTGACTATTCATTTCTATGGCAGAATACAGCCATTTCATTTGCTAATGTATGATGTTATAGTACTGATACCATCACATTCTGAGCATAGAGGGGGTTTGGATATAAAAAGAGGGGAAGGGAACAAGGTTCTATGGATAAATGGAAATATTAATAAAGAATCACCAATAACAGTGAATTCTGCGACACTACAGAAGTTCTGCGGTAGGTTGTAAGTTCTGCACAAAATTCTGTGGCCGCAAAATTCTAGGGGCCTTGTTCATTACTGAACCTACATATCTTATTTCCTACTTCATGAACTATTCAGTGATGGACTAAGTTCTTTTCTCCCCTCCGCAGCATGTCATTGCTGCTGGTGCCATCCCCGACTCGTCACTGCTGCTGATGCCCTTCCAGATGCCTTCAGTGCCCACAGCATGGTCTACTGTGTTTCATCTCCACCTAAATATATCTTGTCAAGGTCTTTTAAGTCTCTTAACCTGACTTCTCTCCTTGATGATCTCATAACAATGACTGATCCCCTCTCTTGATCGCTATTGATATCAATGAGGCTCTTTTTTCCAATCAAAATTCATCTCTCAACCTGGATATACATGCCTCTCTTAGAATGTCCTGCAACTGAGTATTCCACCTTTACTGGGTCTCTGCAGAACTCACTGCTCTTTGTCAAGCCTGTAACTCTTCCTGGTACTTCTAAAATACATTGGGCTAACTAGATTACTTGTTGAACTACATACAGCTTAGAAAATCTTGCACAAATACAACCAGGAAGATCAAATCAAACTTTTGCAAGAAACCTCCAGAATAACCTGAATGCCCCTGAAAGGTTCTGAAAGGTGAGTCATTTTCTTTTTGATCACACTTCCAGTGAACTATCCCTGCTATCCTTTATGGAAGCACCTTAATTACTAACCCATTTCAAGTTGCCTCCTGGTTTCATAAATTCTGTACCACCTATGCCCTTTTGCATCTTCCTTCTTCCCCCACTCATTCCCCTATTAAAGGTGATAGAAATGATTTGCACATAATTTAACTGCTCTCCCATATTCTTTTCCTTGCCAATTATGTATTTTGATATACTTTGACCAATTTTGATAAAATAATCTAGTTTCAGGGAACCCTCAGATCTTCACAGAGTTCCACTCTCCTCAGCAGCTACTGCTCTTTCTTTTCATATTTCTAAGACAACCCATGAGATCAGTAATACCATTCCAAGTTATTCATCAGAATGGCCTGGAATGGTGTTATGGAATGTCATAGAATGTTCAGGCAGCATGGAACAAGAAAGCAGCAACTGCTAAGGAAAAAGGGATTCAGGGGACCTACAAAGGCAAAAAAATTGAACCTATCAGAATACTGGATAGACACAAAAAGGAAAACAGGAAAACATTTAGCGGTGTAAAAAATGTTCTCCTTTAACCTCCCTCCACTGCTTGCCCTCTCTTACTCCTCCTTTTTCTATTTTTTACCTATCTCTCTTCACAACCCTCTCTCTCTCTCTGCACTCCTTTCCCTAAATCCCTCCAGAGTGCATAGCCATGAGGGATTGTACCCAACACTCCTTCACCTCTCTGCTCCTGAAATATTTGCCCCTTGTTATTCTCTTCTCATCCTTTCTTTTGGTCTCAGGGCCATCCCTCAATTGTGTAAAAAGACAACGATTTTGACCCCTCCACAAGGGTGGTGAATCTACCACTGCTGGAAACAATTGCCATATATTCCTGCTCTCTGTCTTGGGCAAGCTCCAGGAAAATGTATTTTACTCAGCTCTCTGCTTTATTGGACACCTTTGAATTTTTCTCACCTTTCCCATCTGGTTTCTAGAAAAATGCATTCTGTCTCCTTCCTCCTCTGAGTCACTGACTACATATTTAAAGATTATGGGGCCAATTCTCAAAGGGATATGCCTGGCATAAACTGACTTGTGCCCCTCAAAATGGTGCAAGTAGCAGTTTATGCCAGGAGTTGTGACATTCGATATTCTGCAAAACTACCTGCTACATGTCGCAGGTTGCTTGCGCCAAAGTGGACTTACGCTATCATAGTTATACATAAACCCCTGCAACATGGCGCTTAGGTTTACAGCAGGTTGCACCTTATTGTGAAAGGGAAGCCTCCAAGTCCCCAATTTTGCTATTCTAAAAACAACTGGAGGACAGCCATCAAAGTAGTTACACCAGCTAATAGCTGGTATAAGTGTACTTTGTGTCTCCGGGTTAGTGTAACCCGCCAGCCCCATCCCCCAGCATATGCAACCCCTGAGGCCCCATCCCTAAACAGTAGAATATGCCTCACAGGCTATTGAACCCCCAGCCCCCAAAACTATGTTGTAAAGCCCCACAGGGCTATGGGACCCCCTGCTCCAGTCCCCCAAAGCTATGTCATAAAAGCCCTGCTATCAGATTCCCCAAAAATGGGTAAAAAAGCCCTGCAGGGCTATCAGACCCTCCCTGCCCCCAGTCACCCAATAATGTGTAAAAAAAAAAAGTCCCACAGGGCTATCGGACACCTACAAGTCCCAATCCCCATAATGTATTAGTAACAGCCCCGAAGGCCTGATCTCACCCACCTAAACCCAAGTCCTGGCAATATTACAGACTGTAGTAAAAAGAAAAACATATCCCTGTTATCCCTGGTAGTCTAGTGGCCACCCACCCCCACCCAGCAGTGACAGATCACCCACCTATCCCCAGTTGGGTGACTGGTGCAACTCATCTCTCACCACCACGGCCAGCCAGTTCGATGTCATAATGGCGATCATGGAATAGCAATGCCATTTTGCCATTTGGTGAGTATACATCATTGAAAATGAATTATGGTGATGTACACTCGCAGCGACTAGAAAACCGGCGACTGGTCTTCTATGTTATGCAGGGGGCTCCGCCCCTTGCACCACCCTAGTTAAGGATTCTCAACTCCATGGGGGTGCATGTCAGAGGGGATTTAAAACTTAAAAAAAAAAAACCCAACCTGACGCAAAAACAATCACAGCCAGAACTGAACCTGGCACCCTCCCAACTCCAGCCCGCCACCTATTCACCATATCACACGATCAGCTCAGCAGCTGATTGCTGCACTACACCCCACATACCCTCCCCTTATGCCCATCATGCGACATAGTCCTCCCCCCCATGCGCATGTATATAAAGTGACATCCCATCGCTATATTTGCCTACAACTCCATCTGGTCACTACCCTACCAGGTAGCCCTGCACACAGGCACCATGATTGAGTTGCCCTTTGTGAAAGTGCTCATTCATGCTCACCTTGTACAAAGCTCCACATGAATGCATACTACTGTAAATAGTAGGAGCTCAATGAATGACAGCTCATTCATTAAGCGAATACTATTTACAGTATTACACACTCAGACAGAGCTCAGTCAGTGGCTGGCCATGGTGGTGAGAGGTGGGCTGCACCAGTCACTGGCTGGGGATGGGAGTGGGGTGGTCTGGCACTATTGGGTGGGGGTGTGTGTTGCTACTAGACTTCCAGAGATAACAGGGATATGTTTTCCTTTTTACTACAGTCTGTAATACTGCCTGGACTTGGGTTCGGGGGTCGGGGCTTTGGTGGCTTTTTTTTTTTTACACATTATTCGGGGATGGAGGGCAGAGGGGTCCAATAGCCATGCCAGGCTTTTTTTACACATTATTGGGGGACTGGGGGAAGGGGGGGTCTGATAGCCCTGTGGGGATTTTCAGGCTTGGGTACTAGGTCTTGGATGGCACTTGCGCCCTTCCCGTGTGTATGCCACAGGCACGCAGCCAACTGATTAGGCATGCCCTCTGTTTGGTGTACATGTACAATTGGTGCAAGTTGCAGGACTTAGCTGCAGGGACCCTACCCCTTACAGAATTGGGTGCAGGGTCCTTGGCACAACTGCACCCCTTGCATGTTGCAACTTGTGACATACGTAGGGGTGCTTCTAGAATTGGGCCCCATGTGCTTAGTAAGGACTTATATCTTAACGAATGAAGGTTTGGGTCCCTGAGATGCCTCATTAATCCATTTTGCTTACTTTTATTTGTTTCTTCACTTACCTTTTCATCATTTTATTTTTATTTTGAGAACTACAGTACTAGTAAAAAAATCCAATTGAATCCTTGTATTATGAAAAATCTTTACTCACAAGGCACAAAGGGCACTTCAATGGGAAACTGCAAATCAGTTTTTGTATTTTTATAGAGTTATAATATTTCTACTACCAATATGTTATATATTTAATAGAAATATGTGATTTTTTATAGCCTGTGATCTTTTGTCATGATCTAGCAGTTGATATTTCTTCCTAACCAAATTTTACTTTGGAAGTAGAAAAGAGAAGTCAATTACTGTTTTAAAAAACTGTAAAATCATACAGATGGACCACAATGGTGCAGACACATAAAAAGCAAAGTTTGCTGCTCAAAGCAGCATCTATTTCTTTGGAAAAAAAATATGTTTAGTTTCTTAATGAAATACATTGGCTTCCAAAGTCATTGGCAGCTTCTGATATCACGATACCAGAATTCTATTGAATTCTTTTTCAGAGCAGTGTGAAAAGCAAATTTGAAAATTTAGTTGTTTAACTGTGCAAATATTCTCTTATAAAAGTAGAAGTAATTACTAACACATTGCAGTAAATGAAATAGTCAGTAGTCTATTTAGTAGAAGTGACCACATGCTGTTTAAAGGGATAGTGCAGGGTCACATTAATGCTTCCGATTTTATTTAGCTGGGAAGGACCATTGACATGGTGTCCAACCAGTTCTCTATGACAAAATGAAAGGAGTAGGACTCCATACCTCATCAGTAGGTTGACTCCACTCCTAACTCTCTGGCCAGCTACAAGCAGTCCAGGTTGGTGATGACTTGTTTCCTCCTCCTTCCATCCTTTTCAGGGTTCCCAAAGGTTCTGTTTTGTGCCTTATTCTCTTCTACATCTTCCTAAATGACCTGCGAACTATCTGTGTTGAAACAAACATCCACGGTAAAGTATGCTGCTGACTCCATTATCTTTGGTGGTGCCTCTGTCAGTAATTTGGTATCAGAAGATATCCCATCATTCAGAACCCCAAAACCCTGTAGCCTGACACCAGAATCCCATAACAGAAAATCCCAACAGTGGGATTTTGCCCCCCCCGAGTTAGTAATAGTAATTAAGCTCCCCCCACATTGGAGGTGCGGTGGTAAAGCCCCCTGAAACATGACAGACAGGTAAAATCCCACTGTCAGAATTTTCCATTTTGGGATTCTGGTACAGGGTGTCGTGGTTCTGACTGGTGGAATATCGTGGTATATCCAGTAATTTGGTATCATCAATGCGGTGTGACTTTAACAATGTCCAATACTGATTCTAGTCACACCAGCTAAAGATTAACGCCAAAAAGGCAGTCTCCATGTCCTTTGATAAAAGTCAAAAATAGCAAGGCTCAACTCCCCTAATTTTAAAACCCTGGATGGTACCCCACATGATAAGGTTTCCCATTTCAAATACCTCGGTATGTGCCTGGATCAATGCTTAGACTTCTCTAGTCACATCAATGCCATCCATAGAAAGCTCTACCTCAAACGTGGCACCCTTTATTACAACAAGGCATGCCTACCCCTCCCTGTCCACCATAAGCAATTTCTTAAGATTATTCTTTCAATGTTTGACTAAAAGAATGTGGTCTATGGTGCTGCTGCAAATTTGTTGTTTTGAAATGTTATTACTAATCTTCCTCTTCTTACCCATCACTGCTCTTTCAATGCTAACCTCCCTCTGCCTCTATTTTTTGTCTGGGCACCTCTCTCATTCTTTCTCTTTTCTCTCCAAATTCTGGTTCTCCTCCCTCCCTCCATATATGTCCTCCTTTCTGTCCCTTCCCCATCCACTTACCTGCTCTGATCTGTTGACAGTCACAGTTCATCAATGAAAACATATTATGGGGCAAACCACAATCTCCTTTTGGTCTCCCTCCCTTTGGAATTATTTACATCCTGAGCTTCATCTTTCCTCCTCATAATGTTCATTCAAACAGCTCCTAATTTCTCACTTTACTCCCTCTTGTTCCTTGTTCATCTCTGACCACAAATTATTCTTTTTATGGGCTTCCAGGTTGTGTACCCTTCTTTGACCACCAGCTATTCTTCTTACCCAACACTGCTTATATTTGCCTACTCTAGTTATTTGGTTCCTTGTTTACTATGTAAGTTATCATTATGTACCATGGGACCAATGTTGCTATTCACCATTTACTGTAGTTCTGTACTCTTTTCTACTTGCACTAACTCATATCTGTTTGCATTGTATTTATACTGTTATTTTTTTGTCTATGTGATGTATCTCCAATGTACTCACCTGTCACCTCCTGAAAGACAACTGGAAACATGCCTTGACTCAATGTGCCTTTCCTAGTCACCAATGTCTAAATAATTAAATCACTCACACCATGTAATGTGACATGTCCACATCTCAGACCACAACATACAACAGAGCTTTGTATGTCCACAACATCCACTCTGAAAAATCATATTTGTGATTCTTCTAAAAAAAATTAAAGGTCAAATATTTTGTTACAAAGCAGAGCTCAGGTAATTCTTGTTTTCATTTTTAGCTGTCAAGTCTGACACCCAAAGAGTGAAGCTTATGCATTTACACCAACTGTGTTTCACTAATCTAATGGCAGAGAGGCAGTTTCCCTTAAAGAGACTGACAAAATGAATTCAGGCGATGAGCTACCAAGATTTGACATTCTGGTTGCCCAAGCAATGTTTTGGTCACATCACAGCTATTATAGCTTTGCCCATCCCTCCTATTTTATGATATTTGAAACACATGAATGAAACTTTATGGTGTTCACAGAAAGATGAAAATATTTTTCACCTGTGCTGGCTGTTTCCCTTGTCAGTCTCTAGGCTCCAGATCTGCTTGTCTCTGGTAATTGAGTTCTATACCTAGGCGGCTGATGCTAGGAGGTGTGCGTTTAATCCAATCCACAAACATGTCACTCAATGGGTTCTATGTGACAGCCTTTTGGCCTTGTCATTCATTTCCTGCACCTTTGGGAGGGAGATTCTTTTCAGATATAACTCGTTTAAATATTTGACAACTGCAAACACAAAAACGCAAAGAAACCGACAGAGCGTCATGGAATATAAAAACCTTAGCAAATGACATGTTTGGAGAAGATGAAGCACTTGAATGGGCAGCACTGCTAATTAATGTTTTGAATTTGCTTTCCTGTGTCAAAACAGCAATTAAAAAGATATTAGCAAAGAAGGAAACACGGCAATGCCACACAGGGTTGCTCACTGCCATGCCTGTATAACTGTGATGCACTCTGTATGTGCTGAGCCTTGTTTGAAAAAGCATTTCCCAATAGGTAGAAAACCATTCAGTTTGCATGTGATCTGCAGCACCCCAGTCTGCATCTACCCTATGCCTGCTGCTTACTGTTTTCTTAAACTACCTTAACTCTAAATGCGATGATAGCAGACTTCAGTTTCTATATATATGTGACCAATTTTGGGCGGAAAAATATCTATTTTTTCATAATTTCTCCCCCCTCCTTTCCACCTGTTAATGACCCTGGCAGTCAGGGGTAGCACAGCTACACTGTTGTCTCCTGAGTGATGGCAATATGACTCCTTGGTCAGCCTGAAGGGGTTGTGTGAATGCTTGTGTCCTCACTTCAGTGGAGCAGCTTCACCTCTGTTACATGATCAGTTCCTAGGTGGCCCTAGTGTGGGATTTCAAGGCTTACATGTGAACCTGAGCTTCAAGATGGCAAAACAACTGCGCTAGCAGAATAAACTTGATGACTTTAGGTTCTGTTGTACCATGTTCAGGGCCACTCCTTGAACTGCATTAATCCTTTAATTTGGTATGGATTTGCCATGTTTGGATCAATGCTGTGGCTACTTAAATGTTACCATCTTCATGTTCCCATATGAGAATATTGCTACTATGTTCTGGCTAGGGAGAAGGAAAGGGGCAATAGGAGAGATACAGTATCACACAGGTAAGGTACTCAGTTCCTGCTGATGGGCACAGGTTAACCAATTCATAAGATATCTAGTGTCTGCCTACCAAGGACAGTACTGGCTTTAGTTATAAAGGCAGATGCACATCCTTGCCCTCCTGACTTGATGAGAAGGCTGGTCATGGCAGACCCCAAATAATGTGCATATATGGGACTTGTCCTGTATCTGGACTTCAGTAAGGCATTCAACTCTGTGCCGCATGGAAGGCTGGGAAGGAAGTTAGTAGGCACAGGGGCGGGTGCAAAGCTGGTGAGATGGGTAGGAAACTGGCTTCAGGGAAGGCAACAGAGGGTGGTGGTGGGTGGGGAGCTCTCACACCCAAGGGCAGTGATGAGCGGTGTTCCACAGGGCTCGGTGTTGGGACCAGTGTTGTTTGGGATATTCATTGCAGACATATCATGAGACATCAAGAGCAAGATCAGTCTGTTTGCTGATGATACCAAGGTAGGTGCGGTGGTGGATGAACTAGGGGATGGCAGGGGTTGCAGGATGATGTGGCAAAGCTTGAAATCTGGTCAGACACTCAGCAACTGGGGTTTAATGCCAAAAGTGCAAGGTGCTGCATTTTGGGATGAAGAACCCAAGGAGGAGTTACCAGCTGGGGAGTGCAGCTAGCCCAGACAGAGGAGGAGAAGGATCTGGTGTGCTCATTACAGGGTCAATGAACAACTTGGCACAATGTAGGAAGGCAGCTGCAAGGGCCAACAAAATGCTCGGTTGTATTGCAGGGTATATCCTCGAGGAGGAGGAGGTGATTCTGCCACTGTATCGGTCATTAGTTAGACCACACCTGGTACTGCGTGCAGTACTGGTGCCTGTATCTGAAGAGGACATTAAGTTACTGGAGGGTGCAGCAGGGGTGACAAAGATGATCAAGGGGCTGGGGGACTTATCATACGAGAGGAGGTTGAAGGAGTTGAACATGTACTCACTGGAGGAGAGGAGGGAGAGGGGTGACATGATTGAAACCTTTAAATACATGAAAGGAATAAACAAGACTGGTGCAGAGGGGCTGTTCAAAGTAAGGGAGGGGAGGGCCACCAGGGGCCATGATATGAGACTGGAGGGAGGAAGGTTCAGGAGGGAGATGAGGAGACACTTTTTTACAGAGAGGGTGGTGGCTGGGTGGAATGCGTTACCTGCAGAAGTGGTATGCAGTAGAACAGTGGACTGCTTCAAAAGGGGATGGGACAGGACAAGGGGGAGGGTTAATGAAGGGGAAGGGTGGAAAGGAGGGGCAGCTGCAGAATAAGGGGTGCTAGCTGCATATTCGAGCAGACTTGATAGACCTCTAGGCCTTTATCTGCTGGCAAATTTCATATGTTCATATGTTCATAAGACAATGGAAATATGGTAACAAACAACTGGAGCTGAGTCCTCATTACTCTGCCACTGATACCCAAATATTACAGTATTTCCCTGACAGGGCACTGCCTCCAGAATTTGTGCATTTCTAAATGTCATGATCAAATGAAGTCAAATTACTTTTGTTGAGTTGCATGCCCAAATTAAGAAGATTGGGGACCTTGTGTAATGGAAGTTGTGGGGTGTCCCTGAGACTATATGAACTGGCCAGAGATCCTGGGGTCCTGTAGGCCTCCATAACAGTTTATGGGTTTGATGACTTAAAAATTATTTTCAGGCTTTTTCTGGCATGAAATTAAGTCTTATTCCACACCAGGTTTCCTATGTTTGACCAATGGCCCAGCAGTAGCGTGAAGTGTTTCTATGCCTGTAACCCCTTGGCTTAGGAGTTAACTCTGGTTGTAAGATCTTGGTAGCCAGAACTGGTATAGTGGTGCCATTGGTGTGTCTCAGTCTGGAGAAGGTTGGCACTGCATTCCACAGCTGCAATAAACTCTGCAGTGGGGCAGGGAGCTTGCTCCTGCCACAGGAGCACACCAACCCCTGAAGACATCTGACCTGTCAACAAACCAACCAGAATCTGGCAATGTTAATGCTCCCACAAGGAAGGGATCCATAGATTTGACAGTCATGCACCACCAACAAAATCCTGTCATCCTCATCTATACAACCAGTCCTACCACAAATCCAGTCTGCCCAAAACCCACAGATAGCCCAAAGTGACACCACGCTAACATGCATGCTAATAAAAAGATCCCCTGACTTCACAGATAATGAAAGGAATGGCCTTAAAAAGTCAGGGAAGGAAAAGTTAGCTAAATGAGAGATACATCTTAAAGCATTAAATGGTAAACAGTAGAAACCAGTTTTTGTGAAATAGTAGACTCTGTTATTTTTGATATTTTAATTTTGTTAACAAGGATAGGGCATTGGAAACTAGTCCATTTCAAGCCAGCCAGACACAAATACAAACATTACAAACAATATTGATGAATTACAAAAAAATAATTACAGATAGCAGTAGACATTAAAAATTACTTAAAATTGACTTTAAACCCTGTGAAAAGAAGACAAATCATGGAGATTAGCTGGTAACTTATTCCAAAATACTGCTGCTGCTGACATGGAAAAAAGACTGAGAACCAGATTTAGTTTTATGAAAAATAGATTGCAAAACTATATCCTGAGAAGAACCAAAGAAACTTTAGAAGTCCTAAAACGAACATAATCAGCAACAGGCAATTTTGGAGCAAAACATATGGCTTTGAAAATCTGACAACCAAAACAGTATGCTATTTTTGATGTTGGTGATAACCAAGACAATTGTGAGTACAATGAACAGTGGTGTGTTCTGAAAGATGAGCCAGTAACAAATCGACAAATATTTTTATATACCATGGACAGAATCTTCATTTCCTTTACCCCAAGGTTCAAATATAAGCTTGCATAATAATCAAAATGGGGTACAAGAGAACCAAAGGCAATTACTTTACGAATTTCCGCGGGGGAAGAAAATGCTTAATCTTATAAAGTACACCTAGCTTTTGATTTATGGTGCAACTAACCAACAAAACCTGGGCGATGAGAGTTAAACCTGGGTCCAAAAAAACATTCAGGTATTTAAACTCAAAAACCTGTTCAAGTGGAACTCCCAAGACATCATATATGATAAAGGAAGGATTAGCTCAGAGCATATTTGGGGTTCCAAAGAGCATGGATTTGGTCTTTTTTTTATATTCATAATTAGTCCATTCTCCTTAAACCACCTGTTAACCTCTGCAAACTCTGTTTCAACAACAGCTGAGAGTTTGACCAAAGAACTGGATTGGTAAAACAATACCAAATTGTCAGCATAAAGAAGTGTATCACAGAGGCCACAAACAGTAGGCAACTGATTAAGGAACAAACTAAACATTAATGGGCCTAAAATCGAGCTCTGAGGAACCCCAAGATTAACAGTTAAAATGGAAGAAACCGATGAACCTATAGACACATATTGGGAACATCCATCAAGATAATCTATACATCAATCTGCAACAGATTTAGAAAAACCTAAGGAGTGTAGTTTCTCAAACCTCCAGTGCTACAGCTGGGAAGAGGTGGACTGCATCCACTCATCAGTCTTGAGGAGAAGAAGGAAGATCACAACACAATGGCACAAAAGGAGCTGTGAAGGGCCACCCCTCAAGGGTTGCACCCTCAGAATGCACCCGTGTTAGGGCACTTAGTCATTAAGGTACCAATTGCCAATGTCACTGACCACTCTTTTTGCAGGGGGCTGAGCACCCCTGGCTCCCTTTGTGGGGGGCTGTGCCTCCCACCCCCAGTATATAACATTCTGGTGGGGGTGGACCTCGGTGAGGGGGTGGCAAACTCAGGGTTTGGCACTGTACTGACTTGGCACCCTAATGCGGGTGCCCTGATGCACTGCAGTACCCATCAAGTGAGGTCACTAGGATAAATCAGAATATTCTCCCATCATCTGTACACAAGGGTTACAGCAAACATGTAAATTAACCGTTGTTAAAATTGCTCTGTAGGGGGAAAAAGAAAAACATCCCTTACAGAAATAATTATATGAAATGTTTTCATGTTGCACACATAAAGCTACCCAAGTGATATGTGTGCTGTAAGTATGATTTAAATGTTAAATTGGAACCAATTGCACGCATATGGCATGCATGCAGCAAGCAAGTGTGGAAACCATGATTTTTATGTTAAATTGGGAAAGACTGCTCACATGAGGCATGCATGCAAAAAAGTAAGGGGTCACTGATAGCTGCATATGTGAAAGTTAAGTGACTTGCTCAGAATCACACCATACACAAGTGGGGGTTGATGAAATTCAAACCCAAGTCTTCATGCCTCCAAGTCTCCTGGCTTGCAGTTCAGTGCCTTTAACCACTAAGCCATACTGTCTGCACATATATGGCTCACTTGTACTTCAATACATACTGTATCTGAATACATCTGTACACATGTGGCACGCTTGTAGCCACTGTGACGCTTTTCAGTTTTCTTCTCTCCCTCATCTCATTTTCACAGTTGAACTGTAGCACACATACCAATGAAAGCACGTTTTTCCCATCCCCAGTACAGAAACTTGCCCCAAAACCACTTAATTACTTTACTTCTGTCTGTCCTGTACCCCTACTATTTTCTCTCCATAGTTTTGAATGCTTCCATGCAAATAGACTTTAAGGTGCAAACACAAAAGTAGCACACACACACACACACACACACACACACACACACATATATATATATATATATATATATATATATATATACACACACACACACAGCCAGTCTCCCCCTCCCCAGGCACACACACACTGTAGCAGGTATGGCCATGCTGCTACAGACAACCCACCAAGTACAGATATAAGTAAAAAGTATCTTACTTGGGTACTAGGGAGCCAGAGGCAGGAGTCTTTAAGAGATGATGTCCATGGGTCAGAGTGCTGGGGTGTACCCCTTTGAAATGAATGGAGTTATTTTCTATTACTATTTTATACATTATGATTGCCTAGTCTTGAGTTTGCTTCTAGCTCACTCTCTGCCCCTTAAGTCACCAGGGGAGATGGAGACTCACTAAGAGTAGAACAACAAAAATATGCTGCTATAACACTGCTACTGAGAGTTCAGTGCTCACTGACTCCTCCAAGCTGTAGTGTTCAGCTTGTATACTCTGTGGTTGGAAAGACAGTGTCGCACGTGCAAGGCTCATGTGCTCTTTCTTGGCTGAAGCTCATCCACATCACATATGATTGTGCCAGCGCTAATAGATGGAGAAAGTGGACAACATAATACAGACACAATGGAGTCTGGAGAGTACCTGCAGCTTGAGCAGACATAGGCCAGGTGGGCACTTATTGTGCAAAAGATTAAATCCAAATTTAAAGCCATGATTGCCACACCATAAGAAGAGCTAGGCACAAATATGGGGGGGGGGGATAACTGCCCCACTCTGCCCTACCTAAATGGCACCTCTGCTTAATGGAGGAAATTCATTCTCAGGTGCTAATGCAATGGTTTCCACTGTGTTCTGAGATACTGTATCTCCATGTTTCATGATGTGTCCTGATCATCATGTGGGTTAGTGTTCCTCATTGTCCCTCATTTTGAGTGTCCATGTCCCCCATTTCAGTGACAAAATGTGAGATATGGTGGATGTTTCCAAGACCCTACTCAGCACAAAGAGTGCTGAGTATGGCTATAGTGTATATGCTCAATATAGAATGACAAAGGGAAAGTAAGTGAGATAAAACAGTCATGGAGAAACTCATTTGTAGCACTAAATATGCATAAGGGATTTACATGGTCCAAAACAAAAAGGACAGGCTTCACAACACAGAGGCCCCTCTTCATACATCTGGAGTGGGGGATGTTGACTGGCTATATCCTAGGCATTTAATGCAGTAAGCAAGCAATACTTTACAGATTAATGGTGAGTTAATGACAAAAATCAAAAGCCATTAAACAACTTGCAAAAGGATCAGAATTAATGAGTTTACCTAATTTTTATGGGAATTCAAATAAAAATGTATTTTAATGACTAATTGCTAGCAGTAGTATAAGAAATAGGAACCAATGTGTTTTTTAAATGAGATTTGCACCAGCTTAGCTGCTGCACACATGGCAAGTGTGCAGCATGTGAACCTCATGTGTTGTTTAAATGATATTCATACCAGCTTAACTGCTGCACTCATGTCAAGCATGCAATAAGCAAACCTGATATAATTTTTAGATATTCACACCAGCTTACCTGCTGTGCACATGTCAAGCTTGCAGCATGTGAACCTGATTTGCTTTTTAGACCTGCTTCACATAGGTTCACTTTGTGTATGTGAACTGCATGCAAACATTGCACAATTTAGCATGTGGCATGCATTCTTCATGTACACAGCACACCTATATTTCTGTAAGAGATAGGTAGTAGCTACAATGTGTAACCCTCCTGGAGAGTGCCTTGAATAAATGTCACAGGTAAAGGAGGTCTGCTAAGATTTAGGGTTGGTAAATCCTCAGGAAGGGGCTGGGCATGGGAGTTCATTTGTTTGGCCCACTGGGCCTATCGGTGTAGTTGCTGGAGGGAGGCATGTATGACTGACCTAAATGTGTAATATTCTAAAGAGTACATCATAATACTAATGTACTAAATCATAATGTGTATGCCACTTGCTGGCATGTAAGATATGAGCAGACGTGTTTGCCTCCAGGGTAGTGCCTGTAAGGGGGCCAGCACTCTTAGATCTTGGGAGCACCAAGGCTTTAGGGACCCTGAAAAATGGGAGCTACGTTTATGGAAATGGAAATGAACGTAACAACAGCAGCCAAGCCCCTATAGAACAAAGGGAGGGAATTCCAGTGGTGAAATATGGGAACAGTGTAGTATAGTAAGCATCCAATCCACTTATGGTGATGCAAGCACAGCAGGCCGAGGGGGGCCATAGTTACCTTCACATTAAGCTCTCGTAAAATCTTGAGGTTGGGGCTGATGTAAACCAAAGCAGTAGAATAATTAATCTGAAAAACTATCTGACTCCAAAATAATATACTCTTCTTCAGTACAAGAACAAGTCTGGCTAGTTCAGCAAGTAGTTCTGGGAGCTTATTATCTGAGCCTTCTAGTCTCCCCAGTGCTAACATCAGGCTTTCTATACTCTCCTTGGAGGAATATGAGTATATAAATCCTTGATGCCCATGGTAACAAGGAAGGCTCCCTCTAAATTTCCTTTACTATTTTCCTTTTCCACACAACTATTGATATCCCTTGAGTCCTTATGGTAGCTGGTTATCCCATTAACTAGTAGCTGTGCATAATAATTCATGAATGATGAAAGCGGTTCCAGAATTGTGCCCAGGCCAGAAACTATATGCCTGCCTGGTGGATTTTCTAAGGATTTATGGCTTTATGGAAGTCCATAGAAAAGAGGTGTTTGGGGGTGTTCGGCTCTTAGAAACTCTACTTCCCATTTAGCTTCTTCCAGTACTTCCTGAATGTTTTCAGCAATCCTCTGTGTTGGGTCAACATTTCTCTGTATTTTTCAAGGTCCATAATTACAATCCCTCTCCCTTTATCAGATGGTTTTAAAACAATTTTACTGTCTTCCTAAAGATTTTTAGGGTTCTGCTTTCCTCTTTAGTAAGGTTATAGATGGTGATGACTATAGGGTTGTCTTTACTTCCTTTGTGACTTTTGTTTTGAAGGCGTCTCCCTGGTGGTGTCTACCTTTCTGTGGTGTATATGTGGATCTGGGTTTTAAAGTCTGCTTTAAGTTTTTCATGTGTGGGTCTTCTCCTGCTTCCAAATGGTATTGTTCCTTTGAATGGATGGATCTGAATAATTTCTGTAAGTCACACATAGTCTGGAGGTTATTAGTCTGTTGTGTGGTGGCGAAGGAAAGCCCTTTGCTTCAGACTGTCATTTCTACATCTGTGATAACACTCTTGCTCAGAATAGACACCACTCTGGGCACTTCTATCTGCCCCTGTAGCCCCTTCCTCCTCTCCCTCTACCTCTTCCACCTTTCCAACCTCCTCCTCCTGGACACTCCTCCTCTCAATTCTCCTAGTATGAGGGCTAATTCCTTTTGCTGTATCTGTGGCACAGTGGGTAGGCATCCCTTGGAGCCTGAGTAGGGTATTGTTAATCTCTTTCATCTATAAAAAGTTTCTTTGAATTCTTGTCTTACAGTACCTGTTGTGTACTCTACTCTCTCTGTGATGATTGTGTGTAGCTATCCCCACTGTCATGGTCAGTGTAGATCTCTCAGCCAGTCCTATATGTGCTGGTAGTTCTCCAAGTATATATCCTGTTACACCTATAATCATTTGTGTCCCTCTTAACTTTTTTGAGCTTGGTTTTCTTTATATAGTCCTCAGATTCATTTAATTTCTTTTTAATTCCCTCCAGAGTATTATTTTAAATTGTTCCTGAACCTTCTAGATTTCTTCACTCGGGTGCTCCTTTCCTCAAGTATATCTTCTATAAGGGCACACATAAAATAATTACTACACTTGTCCCTTATTCCCTCCCACCTTTTGGACAGTTTCATGCTTTCAGTGTCAAGATTTGGTACAGTGAGGACTCTGAGTCCACAGGGAATTCTCCTATAATCAAGGCTCTGATTTTTCTGAGGCACTTTGCGACCAAGTTCTGTGGCAGGATTACCATTTGCTATTGAACTTCTTCGGTGGTGGTTTGTAATTTCTGTGGAAGTTTGTTTGTTTATTTATTTATTTATTTATATACGTCTTTGATAACTGGGTGAGCAAACTGATCCAAAGGACAATTTTCAGTCACGACCCGGGCCACCAGGGTGGCAAACACAACAAACATCAATACAATACAGAGATACAATTAGAACAAAACAGCACTGCTGAATACACTTGGTATGAGGTCAAATTACATAGTACAAATATTTCAGAGAAATGAGTACATACTGGTGCAGTGACATACATTAAGTGGCTATGCAATATAAAAGGCTTAACATGGTGATTATGATAAAGTATTACATGCAAAGTACATACAGTCACCGGGAAGCCAAGGAAATAAATACAGTTAAAATGAAGGTTCAGTCTATCACTAGGAGTGGTATAGGCACAAGTCATAGATAGAAATGCAATTTAAGTCAAGTTGCAGAACCTGCTAACAGTTCAGAATAAAACAGGTGGTCATATCCAGATTGAACAGAGGAGCAGAAGTGCAAGAGGGTAGGGGCACTGAAGGTAGGGTGAGGGCATGAATAAGTGCTATGCCAAGATATGGGCCCTGGTACCACCTGGGGAACAGCTGCAGGTACAAGCGGCCTCGGTCAGGAGCCATGCCCTTAAGTTTGCCTTAAAAGACTGATGGGAGGGGGATGATCTGATGGACAAAGGAAGTCTATTCCAGAGGGAAGGGGCAGAGACAGAGAAAGCTTCACTACCCATGGTAGTAGTAGTGTGAAGGACTTCCAGTGGGGGAACAGAGGAGGCCCAGAGACTCTGAGAGACCACTCTGTCAGTGAGTAGGGAGGAGCAGGGGGACAGCTGATGGTTCCTGAGTGCACTGTCAATGAGGCTGCCAATAGCAAAGTCAAAACAACCCTACAGAGAGAGCCACCCTAGGGACTGGTATAGCGAGCAGTGGTGGGTGGTAAAAGGAGCTTAAAGGACAAAGCGGCAGATGGAGTTATATGTGATATGTAATCAGGTCTGTAGGGAAGAGGACACAGTAGAGTATACGGGGAGCAGTAGTCAAGGAGGGGCAGAAGGTTTCCTTGAGCAATGGCTAGGCAAGCTTCAGGGGATAGAAGTTGATTTTGGTGGTAGGCAGCACCTAATATTTGGTGGATTTTCATCAGTGTTGCTGATGTGTTCATTGAAAGTAAGAGAAGGGTCTAGGGTGACACCTAGATATTTAAAGGCAAGGACAGTTTAGAGTGGAGGGTCAGCAGAGGTAGCGATCAAAAATGGGGATTTTGACCTGGCTACCTTTGCTAGGAATGGCTTAGAGCCAAAGAGCATGGCCTTTGTCTTTTTCCTCATTAATGAGTCATTTTCTGGAGAGAAACCAGCCCTGTGCGGCCCCAAAATTTGCTGTGCGGGTGGTGGACAGGGACCCTAGGGAATTATCACTGTGGTATATGACTAGGTCATTCACACAGAGGATGGCCTTGGAAGCAATGCTTTCAGCAGGGAGGTCATTAATAAACATAGAAAAAGTAGAGGCCCCAGTATTGAGCCCTGAGGTACACCAGTGTGGGTAGGTAGTGGAGCAGAGGAATGTTTACCAATCAAGACTGACTGGGACCTGCCTGACAGGTAACTACGGAACCATGTGACCATGTCTGGTAAGCAGTCGAAGTTTAGCAGAGCGGAGTAGAGGAGATGGTGGTCTATGAGGTCTAAAGCCTTCGATTAAACCACAAATACTGTGCCTGCGGCCCTGCCCTTGTCCATATTTCTAAGCATATAGTTCAAGAAAAGTGCCAAGGCAGAGGAGGTACTATGGTGTTTGCAGAAGCTGTGCTGGAGAAAACACAGGAGGTTGTATTTTTCTAGATGAACGGATAATTGGTAGTGAATTATTTTCTCAAGTAATTTACTCAGGTGAGGAAGTGGGGAGATGGGCCTATAATTTTCGGGGGTGAGGGGATCCCGAGCCTTAAATATGGGTATGACATGAGCGTGCTTCCAAGAGTCAGGAACTGTTGAAGATTAAGGGTGAGGTTGAAAATGCAGGTTAGGGGCTTTACAAAAACTGAGGAGAGCAGTTTCAGGAAGGTGGGGTATAGTCCATCACTACCTGGGCTACCTTGGATAGGAAGTGTTTTTAAGAGTTTGGCAGTAGATTTTACGCCAGTGACCCTAAAGTAAAATGGAGGAGCATGTGCAGTACTAGAGGAGGACTGGAAGCATTGAGGTTTGCCATATTGGTCAGAGGGAGACTGAGTAGGGAGCTTGTTAAGATAGGGAGAGAGGTCCATAAATATTCTGTTGAAAGTGTCCGCAATTGCACCAGGTTCAGTGATGGGACCTGAGGGTGAGTTTAGTTGTGTTGTCTGCTTGTTAGACTTAGGATTTAGGAGTGACCCTATTGAGGCCCAGAAACTGTGTGGGTTACTGAGCGTGTCTTTTTGCAAGTTGGTATAGTATTTGCACTTTAGCAACTTAACAGCCTGCTTGCAGGAATTGCGTAGTTGTCTGTATGTGTTCCAGAGCTGGAGGGGAGGGAGATGACTTATAGGCTTTCCAAGTTTTGTCCCTGATTTTCATCTGGTTCTGTGGCACCAATGAACTGCCATGTCACAGCATCAGCTTGTCATCCTGTCACCAAGTCCATGGCAATTACTATAGCAACAGGGATGGGGGAACACAGAATACCACTACTTCAAACAATAAACCGACAGACTTAGAAATAATATTTGTTTACAAAAAAACTAAAACAAAACCTATCACTTAAGTCCTATCCAATTCCATAAATGAAATACACAGCGGGGACCTTGTGTGATAAATGATTTATCTATACTCATGCTGTTTATGTCACTTCTGAAGTTCCAACCATGTATCACTAATATATTTATATACAATCTGCAATGTAGTTTAAAAGAAAATCCTTTTTTGTGATCTTGAAATTGTATCCTTATTCATACAGGTCCCTTTGAAAATGCAATAAACAGAACAGTGGAAATATTTCAAGGTCCATCTTTCATGCCAACCCACTTCTCCTGACACACTTTGTCACACCAACAGGCCATGACAGGCTCATGAACTCCTCGTGAGGGAAGGTTCACCTGCCCATCACAAGGTGTCACCTGTGTGACAGAACATTGTGCCATACGTTTTCAGGCTTGGAGCAGTGGTGTGTGACAGCCCTTGCCCCAATCCTTGTGTTGCCCAGCCAGCTTCCTGAGCTCATCCCTGAACTTAAGTCACTAGCACAGGAACACAACATGCTACCCACTGGCCCAATGACCAGCCCTGCACATACCATTTCTTCATAAATTTTAGGTAACTCTATTTGCCTATAATAACATGTACTCAATAACTCTGGCAAAAACATGTCTACAGCACAATTATTCATTTAACAAGTATGTTCTTTCAGCAAGTCTACACATCATTATATTCCACCTTTCTATGCATAATTCTTTAAAATAACAGACAGGTTAGTTCTCTTTATCAGTTATTCATTTCCGAGGACTTTCCTATACTTTAGAGGCACAAATACATCTGTACAAAGCATGGTATTCAGTTAACAGGATTATGCTATTGTTAAGTATTTATTTAAGTCGATCCCAGCAGTATTAACTTCAGAACTGAACATTTTAATAGGCTGTAGTACATGTTGAGCAAATGTCACGGTACCTGATGTGCTCTGCCTCTTCCTCAAGGAGTAGGAGCAGTGGTAGATAAATGACTATTCATTTCTGCGGCACAATGCAGTCCTATCATTAGCTAAAGTATGATGTGATGTCATTGATAACATCACATACTGATCATAAAGGGGTTTTGGATACAAAAGGAGGGGAAGGTAAGCAGGTGCTAACTGTAATATTAATAAAAAAATTACCAAGAACAATGAATTCTGCAGCTCTGCAGCACTGCAGATATGTTAGCAGTAAGACATGACAGGGTGTGCATTGAACAGATATTACTGCACGCCCAGGGTTATAGTGAGGTACAGGCCGAGTGCCTTCAGCCCCTGAAAGTGTGGTATTATCTGTTCAATGCACGCCCCAGAGTGTCTTATTGAGCTTATAAATGGGCTACCTTTTTTTTTGTAAATCTTACAAAAATATTGTTATTTATATTTGCAACAATATTATTAGTTACAATGGATGATAAAATAGTCCTTCCTCCAGCTACATAAATTATGTAATTTTCATTTTGTTCCTTATGGTTTGTCTTTAACTGAAATTTGTGGTTTGTTCTACCTTGAGCAAGAACCCCCCCCCCCAATCAATGGATATCAGCCTCCAATGGCAGAGTAAGCCTGCATGTATCCAAATGGTAAAGAAAAAAAGGAGCAGAGAGGCTTCTAGCTGTAGTGAAGCACGACCATGCTGCCGGTCGTACAGGAGCGAGAGGCAGTATGTGTTACACCGAGTGGCTCCTCCCCTGCCAAAGCGTGCAGTGTTGATCTAGTGGTAGTACTTCTGTTCCACTCAAACAGAACTGTGGCTAGCAATGTAAAAGTGTAAAAAAATAAATACATGGGTTCAGTCGAGTGATCCAACACCAGTGGACACAACAGGAAGAGCTTTTATTTGTTCCTGACCTACCTCACCTTCACTACCTCTCTTTTCCCCCACTCCTGTTCTATTTTACCAACTTCACCTCCCCTCTTCCCCCTCCTTGACATGCCATAAGCTTGTAGAACTGGCTAAGTTTACATCGAGCAGTGTGGATTCCGTTCCTGAGGGTAATGGCTTGTCTGCCACCCACCCCCACCCTAACTTGCTCCTGACTCTCCTCACCTTCACAACCTCTATTTTCCCACACTACTTTTATTTTTTACCAACTTCATCCCCTTCTGCCCCTTCCCTGGCATGCTATAAACCTATAGCACTGGCAGGGTTTACATCGAGCAGTGTGGAATCCGCTCCTGAGAGTAATGGCTTGCCCACCCCCCACACCTCTCTCCTATTCAATTTCCCAGCTTCATATGCATCATGTAGCTATGCCATCATGAGGTTATCTGCTCCAGTGTGTTATGGTCTACCTTCCTTTTGTTTCAGGCACTAATGCCAGCTATTCTGTTCTCCTCTACCCCACAACGTACATCCCCTGTTCACTGTCAAATCCCCATATGGGGGTGTGCATCCTGGAGGGGTGAAGAGGTGAAGGTCCACCTTACTCCCACAATCCCCGTCTCCCCTATCCCCCCAGTTTGGCAATGCCCATACTTACCACTCAAGAGCTAATCCAGCAAATTTTATCAGTATTAATGTGTTTGAGTGTATGTATATGATTTATGTCTTTCAGTAAGTTGTATGGGACTGTATTTATATACTGTATATTTTTATTTTATATATATATGTGTGTGTGTGTGTGTGTGTGTGTGTATGTAAATTAAATATATGTACTTAGTTTTTATCAGATTGACAAGTGCTGCCTACATATACTACAAAATGTTTGGCATAGTTTTTAAATAGGGAGGCAGTATAGCACAGTGGTTTAAGGCTCTGAGCTCCCAATCTGGTGACGTCCAGCAGACCAGACCTGGGTTTGAATTCCACATTTTCCACCTGCATACTGTATGACCCTGAGTAAGTCACTTAACTTCCCTATGCTCCCAGGTCACTCCTGTAAAAAAGCTTTCAGCTTAGTGTGCTACTCCTGGTTAAATAACTAAAAAACAAAATGTATTAGTTTGTACAGAATGTCCAAGCTTTGCTATGTGTACTTTGATCTCTTATTTAAATGTATTCCCCTCTCTCCTCTACCCCGGATGCATCTGGAAATGAGTACTTCAGTTCAGTATGTCTTTCCTGGTAAAACTTTTTCAAATAAATAAAAAAATAAATTATGTGAGAGCGGCAGCTCAATCATTGATGCACAGCATGAGCAGCCTTTTTGTGAGAGCAGCAGCACAATCGTGTTAGATAACGGTGCTCTTTGTAAATACATTTTTTTTTTAGCTTTCAGTTTAACTGTGTGATATGTGTAGGAATGGCAAACAAACTGAAAAATATGTAGTTTCTCAAATCTGCCGGTGGGTCCAGGATGACCCACGGTAGAGAGAGAAAGAAAAAAATGGCAGCATTTGAGAAAGCAAGCCAGGCACGCTGTAGGACTGGCAGCGGGATCAGAAATTCAGACTAAGGAACAAGTTAGTATTATTTTTTTTATCAGATTTAGGTTGTGAAAAGCAGGAGAGTAAGGTTTTCTGTAGGCAGGTTATGGTATCGGGGACAAATTGAGAGTGGCTGACAGCACGAGTGATGAAGATGTGGGCAGAGATGAGTATGGCAAGAGTCAGTTGTTGAAATGTAACTTGTCAGAGCAGGGCTGATATTATTTTATTTTGTACACTTTCCTTTTTGTCGGGTGATAGTAGTGAACCACCAGCAACACCACATTTTCTCCAGACGAACCGGGGTCAGTGAGGAAAAAATGATGCATTTTAAAACTTAAAAATTTGCAGTGGCGCATAAATCCTTAGAAAATCCATTGTTTAAGCCAGTAGTTTCTGGTCTGAGTTCAATTATGGAGCCACTTTCATCATTTCGGAATTATTATGCACAGCCACTAGCAAATGGGATGCCAGCTAAAGGATTCAAGGGATGTCATTACCTGTGTGTATAAGAAAGACAGAAAATGAAATTTAGAGGGTGCCTCCCTTGTTACCATGGGCATTTAAGCAATAATGCATGACAGGGTGTGTGTCGTGCTGGGATTACGTCATGCCTCGGGTGGTTGGGCATGAGGCCGAGTGCATCCAACACCTGGGAAGTGATGTTATTCCATCATGACACATACCCTGGAGTGCATTATTGCTATTATACAATGACTTGTTTGTAAAGAAAAAGAAAAAGAGTATAAAATGAAATTTTTTAACAATATTTACAGGAGTAGGCATACATTGATAAAAAGAAGTTCTGTTTCACTGTATTGGACACTAGGTGGTGCTGTTGAATAGTGAGGTAGTATTGTGTGTTTCTCTCTGTTGCTCATCAGGAGCAGGTGTCTGCTTCTGAACAACCCCTTCCTCCCCAGCACACACACACACACACAACCAGAGGAAGCAGTAGAGCTGGGACAATATTTGTGTTTTTTTGTTGTTGGTTCTTTTCCCCTCATGATTTTTACAGCTGATTATGTGGAGCCAGACAGTGTGATTGAGAGAGATATGGAGAAGGTAGAGTTTCAAGCTGTGCTTCTGTTGCGAGTCGTCAGGTTGGGAGGGAATAACAGTGAGTTGGACGGTGTGGGGAGGGTGTTTACATATGAGATATATGTGTCTGTGATGCCTTGTGGTATTTGGATAGTAAGCTGACTGTTTTAGAATGAAAAGAAACCGCCACTACTTGTAGCTTTTCTGAGCAATGGGTGGCCTAGCCCATGCCTGTAGAATCTCGATTTAAAAGCTGAAGCTGCTCGCAGCGGCAATTTGAAAGAAGTTTGTGGTTTGTTTTGTGGGGAGGTCCGGTCTTGTTTGGGCAACTAATAGTTGGACTGGCTATATAGTAAGTGGGTAAAGTCTGCATAACTGGACACACTGATATGGCGGGTTGCATAATTTACATGGGAGCCTGGCAAGGGAAGCAAGAATCGGGGAAGGTTGCATGATTTCTCATGCAAGTAGGTCAGTTGTGTGCCAGACCTTGATACAGTGATGTTGTGCTGGGATAACATCACTGTACAAGGTGGCCACTGACCAATCAGATGCAAGGAAAATGTCTTGCCATTGTTTTATAAGGATTTTTGCACTTGTATTCCCATTAAGGATGGTATAGTAAGCCTGATAGCCTGATGCTAGCACTAGGGAGACTAGAAGGTCCAAACAACAAGCCCCCAGAACTACTACGTGAACTAGTCAGACTTGTTCTATATGAACATATGAAGAAGCCAGCAGAATAAGGACATTTGGTCTATCTAGTCTGCTCATATTGCAGGGTCCTCAGCTTAAGCTACTGACCCTCCGCCCTCCCCAAATCTACCCTTCCCCTCTGCGTGCCCCTCCCTCAACACTTTATTGTATTTTAGCCTCTCCTGAAGCTTCCCACCATCTTCAATGAAACCACCTTTTCCAGAAGCACATTCCAACTTTCCACCACCCTCTCCGTGGAGCAGTTCCTCCTAACCTCTCTCCTAAACCTCCACTCCAAACTGAGACTATGTCCCCTCATGTTTCAGTTTCAACCAACGTTTAAGAGACCCTACATAGCCACCCTATTTATCCATTTTAAATACTTGAAAGTCTCAATCATGTCCCTTCTCTCTCTTCTCCTCCAGGGAGTACATGTTTAGGGCCTTCAGCCTCTCTTCATATGTTCTACCCTGTTGACCCATGACTATCTTTGTTGCCCCCTTTGGACCATCTCCTGAAGGTTAATGTCCTTTTTAATGTATGGGCACCAGTACTGTCCACTGTACTCCAGATGTGGTCTCATTAATAACCTGTACAAGTGCAGTATTACTCCACTATCTCCTCCCCGCTATGTGTCACTGACTCCATCCTCTCTGGGATGGAACAGGGGCATATCACAGCTGCCATTTTTAGCAATCTGGCCAAAGCATTTGACTCAGTGTCCCACTCACTCCTCCTGGATAAGCTGAGCTCAGCTGGCCTCTCAACACCTGCTATTGACTGGTTCTGGTCCTACCTAGCGAGTCGCCAGCAATTGGTTAAGGTTGGAGGCATGTTATCACCTCACCTCACCTCACCTCCCCATCCAGGCTGGGGAATCGCAGGGTTCTATCTTAGGTCCCATCCTGTTCTCAATTTTTCTAAATGACCTCCCCGCCATCTGTGTCAGCTCACATATACACATGTACACAGATGTCACAGTCATCTTTTCCTCCAGTCCTGATACATCTTCAGTGGAATATCTACTCCAACAGGATTTCAACAGCAACCTATGCTTTTTCCACTCCAACCATCTCAAGGTCAGCCCTAAAAAAACTGTCTATGACCTTTGGTACAAGTCAGAAATTGACCAGGCTCTCGAGACTCCCAGTCTTCACCACGCTGGATGACTCCTCTCTTGAAGCAATGTCATCCTTCAATTACCTCAGCATGTGGCTTGACAGTAAGTTTGACTTGTCAGCACACATCAATGCTATCAATGTGAAACTTCACCCTAAGCTTGATGCCCTGTACCGTAACATAGGTTATCTACACCTGCTGGTCTGCTGTCAGCTGGTGACCAAAATGGTGCTCCCGGTGTTTGACTATGCAGAAGTGGTCTATGGTACAGCTCCCTCCACTTCCCTAGCCAGACTGGAAACCCTGTTATGCCTTTTGTCACTTTGCAGCTAACTCCCCTCAACATATGCAACATTTTTCCCTCTACTCCTCCTTGTCCATCCTCCCCCATCTTCATGTCACCACTCACACAGAATTTCCTTCATCTCCAAGTAGTGGTTTGGCTCCTTGCCATCCTATCTCTCCTCACTCCTCTCTCCAGTCCCCTCTGTTTTATGCTCCCTGTGCTCAAATGACCAGTGAAACCTCCATTTCCTCACCACCATTCCACTGCTGAGCAATCTACCTTCTCCTATCACTTGCCATCACTTTGGAACCAGCTCCCTTTTTCCATTCATCATTCCTCCTCCTTAGTGTCCCTCAGGTGACAACTGAAACTCCTCGCTCAACCCACGTGCCCCTGTTTCACATAGGAAAGCCTCCACAGTGATCCTCCTATTTTAGGTTTTTCGATTCCTCTCATGCAGCTGTTCCCAAGTGCACCATTTTTTCTGCCTTTTTACTACTTTCATGCCAGTCTCAGTTTTTCACCCGCACTTGTGCTTGCACAACATATTTGCACTTTATCTTGCTCTATGTTTGTATCAGTAAGGTACTCTTACTGTTGAATTGTTTACACTTTATCTGCATCACGTAATGTGCTGTATTATGTTTCACTGTTTTCCTTCTGCAACCCTTTCCCCAGGTCACACCTGGAAACAAGCCTCGGTTCATTGTGCCTTTCCTGGTTACTAATTTTCAAATAAATGAATTCATTAATTAATATTACCTTCTCTCTCCCCTGCTGCTGATCCCTCTGGCAATGCAGCTCAACATTTGATTTGCCTTTGCTGTTACTTTCCTACACTGTATGGAGGGTTTCATATTACTAGTGATCATCACTCCCAGATCCTTCTCCTCCACTGATGAAGATACCCTGACCCCTTCCTGTCTCCACAGAGGACTAATGTACAAGTTAAATATCAGTGTAGATGACTGGGTAACCATAAAGTGCTAAGTTTATACAGTACATTAATCAATAGGCTCCATATAGTTTCATTACAATGCACTACAGGACTCACTGGAATGACATCATCCCATTGCATGTACAGTGCCGTTACAGGGTCGGATTAGCGCGGTCCACTTAAAACATTTCCTGATTGCTGACATTATTTTAAACCTGCCGAAAACATATAGTATAACCACTGCTTGTTAGGTATCTGCTTATTTTATTTAAAAGTATTCTCTGTGGGCTTTTTGAACAGTACATACCAGAAAAAGGATGTTTAGGTAGCCTATAAGTAAGCCCCTGCACAGCAGAGCGCAAATCAATCTGCGAAGTGTGAAGTTTCGCCATGAAGTGCATAATTGTGCCCACAAAGTATGGAATTTCACCCACGAATGGTGGCACTTCACCCTTTGTGGGTGACATTCCACCATTTGTGGGCAAAAATTTCATGATTTCTGGTGAAGTCGAAGTTACTGAAGGCTAGGAAAACTTCACAAAGCTCAGCGAATGTGAATTTTGGCTGCTGTGCAGTAACTTTGCTAGCAAATTTAAACTTCATCCCATCTCAAGAGAAGACGTTGTCTATGATAACCAGGTCAAACCCTTTTATCATAAGATTGACATTTGGTGTTGTTTTATAAACAACATCTTTATCATGTGGTGCGCCAGCAGGAATGAGTTTGACGAATTCATTGAATGTTTGGAGGGAAGTAATCCAAATCTTAAATTCATAATGCAGCATGACTATTCTTCAATTTCCTTTTTGGATCTGAAAGTGGAGAAAAAAGAATCAACATCTATATGGATCTGCTGCTATTACATATTTTTAACCAGCACTCTTTTAGCACTTTGCATTAGGAATTTCTATGTACAGTTTGTATCTTTATATATGTGCTCACTTTAAATTACACTGGTTAAATACTTTCATTTTCCACACTCCCCCTTCCCCTGATGATGCTTTAGTAGCAAAACCGGTCAGGATTTTGTCTCATCTCAGTTCTGCTGGTGGTATGTTTTTATATTCTCTACTTTAATAAAGGATTGTTTGTGTGCAGTTGTGTGGTGCTGGCTTTGTTTGTTGCATTTGATACTTGTTGCCGTGCACACACTTGCAGTCAAGCAGTTATTATTGTTTTGATTAGATTTTTTTAAACAGACAGTATGGTATAGATGTGCTAACAATAAGGGATACAGAGATGTGTGCACTAGCATGGATGGCTCTTACAAAGAGGTGTAGAGGAGAATGAAGTTAGAAAACTTCACTCCACAGAAAAATCCACAAATTTTACTGAATTTGCAAAGTTCTTTTTTTTAATATAGATTTTTCTCTCATCGGGGCAAAGGGCAGGTTTTCCACTCAGGTCCTCTCCATGCGAGGACTCATTCTGCCCCTGTGCTCAGGGCATCAGACCCCTTGCCTAGGTGCTCCCTTTTCCAGTTTTCTCCCCGTTAACCTGAGACTCTGGTACATGAATGCGCATGTATATGGAGGCACACATAAACTCCCAGGCTCCGGTGACAGCCTCTTCCTCCCACCCAGCCTAGTGCCAGGTCCCCCCTTGGCTTGGCGCTGCCATCAAGCCTCCACTGGGTGGCAGTCAAGAGTCAGGAAAACCCCCACATCCCTCCCCAGAAGAGGAGAGCTGCCTGGTGGCAACTCAATCCAACTCCTCCCTCTCCCTCTCCCTCTCCCCACAAGCTGACCCCTGATTACCCATACTCATTATCAAACATGGGTCACCGGCATGGGAAGAGGTAAGGCACCAACACCTCAGCCCTCTTCAGCACTGGCTGACTTCATGGTTCTCCTTTTTTTTTTTTTGTATCACTGTTTTTCCTCCTCAGCAGAGCAGCCCCACATGATCTCCGGCCACCAGCCCTGCACCTCCAGACCCGGTCATGCATGCAGGCCACACAAAACCACTCCCCCAGTGAGCCAGCCATTATCACTCTCACACCCTCTCGGGTGGTGCAAGGTGCAGCCATCAGCCACGAAGATCACCCTCCGCATTTTTTCCACATTTTCTCCCACTGGAGAGCCAGACATGCAATGGTGTCTGAGCATGTAGTGCTGACGCCCACCGTGCTCTCCCCCCCCGCTGTTGCATGCCACTTGTAGTGTGGCTGGCCTCCACCAGTCACCGCTACAGGGTGATGCAAGCCCCACTACCCACCCAAGAGAGAGGAGAGCAGTCATTGGACGCTCAGTCCTCCCTCTCCCTGCCACCCCTGGTGGCCGAGTCTGTCCCCAAACCCGGGTCACTAGCGTGGTGTGAGGTGTGGTGTCCAGCGCCTCAACCCTCAGTGCCACCGGGCTGGCATGGTTTTCATTTAAGGTGAAGTTATTCTTTGGCTTAAAGGAGAACTTCATGAATGGTGAAACTGTGAACTTTGACTGTGAATTTTGGCTTTAAGATATAAGACGAAGTTTGCAAGGATCCATGGGATTGGAGGTCACATAATGCTGCAATGAGCTATATTGGCATGTGTAGGCTGAATTCAATGCAGTGTGAGGAAGGAACAGTTGATGTTAAGTTTGCTGTTTATCTTTGTGCTTAAAAACCATTGGAAAGCATTTAAAGCATGTAGTTTTTCCCAACAAATCACTCCATTAGAAGTCTACTGTGCCTTGTGTCTCTAGATCACCAATTATTTGTGATATTTTTTGTGATTTAGTTAGTTGAAAGTTGTAGTTTTGTTTCCTGTATTGTGTAGTGAGGAAGTGCTGGGTGGGGTACTGGGTCACTATAGCATGGACAAAACCACGCATGAAGAACCGCACTGCCTTAAGTGTGTAAGGAAGTACAGTGACAAGAGCATTAGAGCATTACAAAAATATCACTACCCCTGTCACTGCTGAACAGAAAACAGAAGTGGGGAAAAGGGATTTAAGCACTGCTGGTTGAGTGCTCAGTTGAGCTGCTCCTGTGGTGGTGTGGCCAAGGCACTCAATCCAGGAATAAGCAAGGGAAAGAGACCAGGGTTCGAAACCCTGCTGGAGTTTTTTTTTTATTTTGATTCTCATCTGTGGGGCCATGACTTGGTGCCATAGCTGGAATTTTAACTTGCCCCTCTGTCCACACCCCCTCGGAGTTTATCATAAGTTTTCGAAAGAATCCACCTGGTATGCAGCGTTGTTGCACAGTTGGCATTATGTACTGCCGCCATGTTTCCGCACGCTGTGTGCAGTGTTTCCTTGCACGGTTTCATCTGCGACATTATGACCCCATGCCGAGGGGGAGGGGGAGCTTAGCTGCAGCAACTTCCAGCAAGAAAAAGACAGGTTAGGCAGTCTTTTCTGTCCTAGCAGTACTGGTGCTGTTGTAGTCAGTGTTTTGTGTGAATTTCTTTTCCTGTTTTCTTTAGTTTGTCATTTTAGTTCTGTAGAACAGCAAGGTGTGTTTTACAGAATTACTTTTGTCACTGTAGTTTTACTGCATTGATTTCATTTTTGTTTATTAATTGAAGTTAGTAGTTTTTCGTTCTACACTTGTAATGTCATTATAATTACTTGAGTTGTTGGGTCTTGCTTGTGGCCTACTTGCTGGTATGACTGATCATGTGGTTTAGTCCCTGAAGTCCCTGCTGTGTATTGTTTGTGTAAAAAAAAAAAAAAAAAAGAAAAAAATGGTAGCAGTGCGGGTGCTGCTGGTGACACTGGTTCAGAAGGAGGCTAAACTTCAACAGAGGGTGCTGCCACTTCCACCGGGTGTGCCACCTCTGCACCGTGACCATCCAATAATCATCAAAAATGTACCAAATGTGCATCTCTGCCTGGACTACAACCATACCAAGTTTCAGACAAATTTGACAAAAATTGACCAAGTTATGCCTAAAACACCCTAAAGGAGTAGTTGGTGAAAGCGGGGGTGGTGGCACTCATGTTGCCAAAATATTCTCTGCCACGTATGTGGCATCCATACAGGTGGGTACTGAGGGAGGTGGCAAAAAGAGGATCAGTCTGAGAGGCAGCAGAATCTCTGGCTTAGGAACAGTGGTCAAGGAAGAGGTTGCTGGTGTCCTCGTGACTGCTGGTGGTGTGGTGGCACTGAGCCTAATCTAGATAATAGGTCCACTGTATGGATATATGGACCAGTGACCAAATAGCTGGTGGCTCATTTCTGTGCATTAGAACACATCAGGCGCAGGTACCTGGGGCAGTATTCAACTCAGACTGGTTAATAAAATTGCGCTAAGTCCAACTACAATGGTAGCAACACTCTGGGTATTTGCCAGAATGTCACACTTGCAATGAAGAGTGCAACTGGATCACAGACACAGGTCAGAAAATGTTAGAACTACCCTTGACTAAGATTGATGACTGGATGCAGCCTGTTGTGTTGGTACCATGAGGTGGGGTAGGGGAGGCACAGGGTCTTCAGGCTTCAGAGTAGGGGGAAGGGGACTGCTTACCTTGAGACTTTACATCAGTAGCATAATTTTGACGCAACTTCACCTTGGTGTACCCCAAGGAGAAGCTACAGGTGAAGCTGCAAGGTGAATTGACCCAACCTCACCTTCGTGTACCCCAAGTAGAAGTTACAGGTGAAGTTGCAAGGCAAAGTTACCAATGATGAATTTCCTATTAAATAGAAAAACTTCACAAAATTAGCTGTGGATGTGAATTTGGTGACTGCCTTAACTTCACCCATGAATTAAAACTTTGCAACATCTCTATCTCCATGATGAAGCCCCATTGAGGATAAACTGTTGGCTTTTTGTGGAATGTGGTTTCTGTGTGCAGCATAATTAAGAAATTAAGGAATACTGAAGGAGGATACATTATTTTGGAGTTGGCTGATTTTTTTGGTTTATTTTATGCTTATGGTGATGGAATATGCAAATTTGTTGAAAACTAAAATGAAATGATAGGTGAGAGTAAGGAGTAATGCCTTACTAAGTTGTGTGACATTGTTCCACTTAACACAATGCATCATGCTTGATCTCAGCTCCAAATGGGGACCCTGGGTTTGTGAGTAGTCTCTTGTTTGTGGTACCCTAAAGTGTGCATTGGTTGCCCTTGGTCCCCATTTGCCCTGACCTGTGATAGCAAGGTCAAGGGAAGGGTACTAGTGTTTTGTGGCACAAGGTGAGTGCTCCTCTGGATGAGGGATGCCCCAGTATACCTGTAGATGCAGGTGGGTACCCTGGCCCTGTCATAAGGTTCACAACCTAGGTGCAACTTCAGTAACCAACAATAAAAAAGGAGAATACTCTAGTTATAGGGTCCAGAAAGCATGGTGCACAGTGTAAGTGTACACTTGTTGCACATGCATTAATGTTGGCCTACTAGCTGGCATGACTGAGCTTCTGGTACTGGCTTCTCAAAATCTCTAAAAAAAAGCCCAGTGGCCATTACCATTCTCAATAACATCTGACTTCCCTTTAAATTACTCCAGATTCCTAGAGGGTGTGTAGAGGAGGACCATGAGAATGGTTAGAGGAATGAAAGTAGGAGTTATGAGAAAGGGTTCTGAGAACTTGCCATGTACAGCTTGGAGAGGAGAAGATTAAGGGTGGATATGTGCCTTGTTGTTAAGGCCATCCATAATAAGGAGTTACAGGACTACTAGGTGTTGGAGGCTAAGGACTGCATCTATAAAAAAAGAACACATGACAAGCAGTTTTAAGGAGAACAATATAAAACTACAGGGAGAGGCTACTGGTTTAGACAGAGGGTAATTAATATGTGGACCTCCCTTCCATAGTCCGTGGTATCATGTGAGACAATATACTGCTTTAAAAAGCAATTGGATAAGGACCAACTTGGTGGTACAGAAGGCTGAGGCACTTGAGGTGCCTTACCTCTCCGACACTGGTGACCCGAGTTAAGGAATGAACTTGGACTGCCACAGGTCAGCTGGGAGGGAGGGCTAGGAGAGGATTGAGCAGTTGTCAGGCATCTCTTCCTTCCTGGATTGGGGTGGGTGGTCTTCCTGGTGCTTGGCTGCCACTGAGTGGAGGATTGGTGGCTGCCACCATGCAAAAAGGGGAACTGGCCTTAGGCTGAGTGGATGGAGCAGGGCTGCCAGTTTTGGTGCACATATGTGCCTTTATGCGCATGTGCAATCGAGTATGCTGAGGCCCAGGGGAGTAGTAGGGGAGAGAAGAAGGAGGAAAAAGCAATGGCATGATGAGGGCACATAATGCCCTCTTGGCACACCACCACCCGACACATCACTGAGCCAGTCTGCAGCAAGGCAATGGATCATGTGCCTCGGGGGGAGGGGGAGGATGGCCCTCTCTCTCCTGACCCCACCATGGGGAGTTACCCTCAGAACCAGGAGGTCCCTGGGACACAGCGAATGGTGGGGAAGAGTGGAAGCCATCAGAAGGGAGCCCTACCTCATTGTGGCCCTGGAGGATAAACAAAGTATGGGAAAAAAAGAAAAAGAAAAAACAATTGGATTTCCACCTTAAATAAATTCCATATTTGGCTATAACTATTGAGAAATGGTGAGCATTTAAAAAGGCTCTAGTAGTCTACCTTTGCTCAACCAATACTATGAATACTATGATTAAAACCCTGCCCAGGTCAGTAACTATTAAAGTCTTTATCACCAGGTAACTGTTTGGTAGCATATGTAAAATGAGTTGTCATGATTGCAGTTCACTTCCTTGTAGAGAGATATTCCTTTCACAAGACCATCATCATAAATGTCACTATTTGGCAACCTTGTAGGCAGGCAAACATGAGAGCTCAAGGACTGAATGGGTATAGAGTCAGAACTACCCTATACTGTATACAGTACATGCTCAGTGACAGGTCAGTTGGTAGCCAGCTGTGGTGGTGAGAGGAGGGCTATGCCAGTTGCTGACTCAGGGTTTCAGGATAGGGGGAGAGTGGGGTGGTGGGCACTACCTGCTAGAGTGGGGGTCCATTAGACCACCAGGGATGGGGGATTTTGTGTACAGTGTGTCAGCGTGGCTCAGTTGGAAGCACATCCACCTCTGGCCCAGAAGGTCGTGGGTTCTTGTCCCACACCAGGATTGGACTTGCACCTAAAAATTGCTGCCACCTGAGTGCAGTATAGGGGGGTGCTGTACTGCTGGAGTGTGCCATCCTTTGGATGAGACGATAAACCGAGGTCCCTTCTGCCCATCCTGGTGTTGTTGTGGTGGGTGTCCAGGTGGAAATAAAAGAACCCAGGGCACTCTTCACAAAGAGCAGGGAACATTCCCAGTGTCCTGGCCAACATTCCTCTTCCCATAAACCAGTTCATGCAATTATCCAGGTTGTGTGTGGGTGATGATGTGTGATATGGCCACCACCACACATTCAGTCACTTCACTACCAGTCTAGCATTGCTTGTAAAGTGCTTTGGGATACTATGTATGAAAAGCGCTATATAAATGCTGATTCTTCTTCTTCTATATCTGTGATGGGTGACATTGGGGTGGGGGCCACTATACCACCAGGGATGGGGAAATTATCACTATTTCACGGGTGACATTGGGGTGGGGGCCACTATGCCACTATACCACCAGGGATGGGGAAATTATCACTATTTCACGGGTGACATTGGGGTGGGGGCCACTATACCACCAGGGATGGGGAAATTATCACTATTTCACGGGTGACATTGGGGTGGGGGCCACTATACCACCAGGGATGGGGAAATTATCATTATTTCACGGGTGACATTGGGGTGGGGGCCACTATACCACCAGGGATGGGGAAATTATCACTATTTCACGGGTGACATTGGGGATCAGGGAGGGGGGCACTAGATCACCGGGGACGTGTTCAGGGAAGGGGGATTGCTAGTCTTTGCTGCACAGAGCCTGCGGCAAACCCCTCCCATGCACCTTGTGTTTATCACACGGAAGAGGTTGCGACAAGTGTGCCGGGACCCCTCCTTGCCAGAATCTGGTGTAGGGTCTCTGGCACACTGGGCTTTGGTGCAAGCTGTTGTTTGGCACAGCTTGCTCCAATCTAAGACCTTTTTGAGAATCATGCTTGATGACTTCAAGGGCTTCTGAGCTTCATTTTTAATTTCAGAACACCATTAAGATATACAGTTGCTAATCTTTTGTCACTGATTATTTACCTCACTTTCTTTTCACATATGCCACCTGAAGTTTCAAGTACTATTTCTCACTGAGATTTTTTCTCTGTGTCTTTTCCTGTGACTTATGTGTAGTTCTTTTGACCTCATGCTCTGTATTTTTTGAGTGGTTGGTTTGCTCTTTTCCCCGCTGTTTGTTAAGAGGTTCCACTCCCTCCTGCCAAGAGCATATTCCTTTTTTTTGTACCCACTTTTTTGTCAGTCTCTGCCTTAGTTCTTCTAGGTGGATCCCAATGCTCTAACTGTTCTACTACTTTTGCAGTTTGCCTTCCTCCCTCCCTCTCTCTGATTAGTTCAGTGTTTTTTTGTATTCTGCTTGTTACTTTTACCACTCTCAGTTTCTTTCACTTGTGACTGATTGTTGACATGCATCGAATAAGGGGAGGGAGCTTCAGGAGGGATCTAAGGAAAAATTACTTTACCGAAAGGGTAATGGAACCATGCAATAGACTGCCAGCTGACGTGATGAGCGCTAGGACTGTGACAGCATTCAAGCTTGGGTGGGGCGGAGCATGGGAAACATCTGTAACAGGGATGGACAAATCCCACAAGGGGGGGGGCTAGGCTCAGGACAATTATAAGGTCTCAGAAACTCATGGGCAGATGAGATGGAGCATTGGTCTCCTTCTGCCAACATTTTCTTTGTTTCTCTGTTTCTATATCCATTTGCTGTTTTACCAGGTGACCATGATTAGCTTCTGCTATAATGGATAATAGCACTACCATCTGACTCAGATAGTTATTATTTTGCTGTAATTCTAATTTAACTTCAGGTAAGTCTGCTAACATGAATTTAGTATGTATGTCACAATTATGTTATTTATTACTATCGATTTCATTTGATCCTTCATTAGGGTCATTAGTATCTACCCCATTTTCAGAATTAGGCCAAATGTGGGCAGATCTGGCAGGGGTCTAGATGGCAGTTTGAGGCTCAACATTTCAACAGAAGGGGAAATAAAATTGTAAAAAATTCTACAAAAGCAACATTTTCCTACTACTCAACTCCCTTTTGGAAAAATGTATATTGTTGTAGCTCTGGGTTCCTTGTAGAATGCTCTTGTTATGGTCCCCTATTTTATTTCCTTCCCCTTTAATTCTGTCACTCTCAATAGGATTTATTTTTTGTTTTAAAACTTCTTGTTGTAATATCCCTTCCTTGATGACTTCCACACCATCACTCTCTAACTTTCTTATTGAAATTAAAAAAAGGGTGGTCTAAATTAGTGGGCAATGATCTACCTGACTTAATGGGGGGAAGACAAGCCATTTGCCTTTATTCTTATACATTTCTCTCAATCATTTAACTGTATTTTGTTTCCTGGAATTACAAAGTAGTTGACTATATTTTTTTCTGATTGTTACTTTTATTAGCTATAGTCTCTTTTTTGTTGCCCTTTTGTCTTGTGCTTTATATTATTTTCTGAGGAGCACGGTTTAGTAACTTTTTTTGAAAGCATTATACAGATTATTCTCTTACACAGTAACAGTAACCTTCAATGCAATGACTAGAATGCAAATAGGAACAATCTGCCACAGTTTCTATAATCAAGAATGTCCCAAGGTAAAAGGAAAAAAGAAATAAAAAAAAAAAGATCCACGTGCTCTATGCGCAACTTTCAAATGAATGCTGAAAGCATTTATTTAGTTTTTGGGAAAAAAACAAGCAATGCTTTTACTTTCTTCATGTGTTTCTTTTTGTTTTATTTATATTATTTAGCTTTTGCTGACCAGGGAAGCACATTAGACAAATATATGCCTATTTTCAGGTGTGACCTGGAAGGTTACAAGGAATAATTCAGGCAGTGCGAAGTTTAACAAGGTTACGAAAGTATATACAGACAACGCAGGTTTTATATTGAGGCACAGTTAACAGCACAATTACAATGTTAACAGTTTAACAGTTAAATTAAAGCTATGCTCAAACAGGGTTCTACATAGAGCCCAGACAGAACGATAATGTGCAACATTTGTAAGGGGGGGTACCACTACTTAGGTACAGTTGCAGGCCGAGGTTAACCTCAGATGATTCCAGAGGCACCTTCTAAAACTGATATGGGAGGTGGCACAGCAAGCATGTGTGGAAAGGGAGTTCCATAGCTTAGGTGCACAGACAGCAAATGCCTGATCACCCATCAATGTATGGGTTTTAGAAACAAGGAACACAGATGACTCATTGGATCTAAGTAGGTATGCAGAGTTTGTTGGTTTAAATAGCTCTGCTAAGCTGGAGGGGTAGTGTTTCTAACTACTTTGTCAGTGAAGCAACCCAATGTGAAAGTCCGATAATTTCCTGGAGAGAGCCATTCAAGCAAGTATATAACCCACAATGATGAGTGAGTCAGTGTCAGAGAGGACAAAGTGACATATGTTGCTGTATGCAACATCCCATTTGTATAGACTGGATTTGGTGGCATGGGTGAAGGTTATGAACCCATAACAGAGTGTGGGGAGGAGCATTCCTTTAGCCAGGGCAAGACACGTAGATACTGTGAGATTGTCCTTTGCTCTGTAGGCCAAGCCCAGCTTATTATTTGCTGCATTAATCACATTTCAAATGTGCGGGGAGAAGTCAAGCTGAGAATCAAGAGCAACTCCCAGGTATTTAAAGGGAGTCAGCAACCCTCACAAGGAACCCATCAGCACTAACGACTCTCAGGGGCTCAGGACTCATTTTGATTTTGGCCAGGGATTCAAAGAGCATAGCCTGTGTTTTTCTGAGATTAAGGGCTAACTTGTTGGCCAGGAGTCAAGATTGCATACTGCAAAAGTCAGTCTTTAGGTGAGCGTTAATGACGCTGATGTCCTGCAAGTTAATTAGGAGCACCAGGTCATCAGCATATAATGTGTCACTACCATGGGTTGGCACCAGGGCTAGATCGTTAACAAACAGGGAGTAACAGATGGATCCCAGAATGGAACCCGGTGGGACCCAGTTTTGACAGGAATGGGCTCAGAGAAAACCCTCTCAAACTTAACACGTTGCTGCCTTCCCTGTAGGCAGTTTGTAAACCAGGCTATGGCAGGGGTTGGCAAGCCAAAAGATTGAAGCTTTGAGCACAGGACAGTATGGTCAACCAAATCAAAGGCCTTAGAGAGGTCCACAAAGATCACTCCTGTCAGTTTGCCATGATCCATGGCAACCCTGATCTCTGATGTGACCTTGGCAAAGGCAGTGGAGGCACTATAACCCTAACAGAAGCCATGTTGTGTCAAAGATAGTGGTTCAGAATTCTGGATATAGTCTGTATGTTGGGACGCTACCACTTTCTCCAATAACTTGTTAATAGCAGATAGGATAGCTGTTGGTTGGTAATTTTCAAGACCTTTTGGATCACCTTGTCTAAATACTGATACAACCCTAGCAACCTTCCATAGTTCAGGGATAGACCCAGTGAAAAGGGATGTGTTAAAGACATGGGTAATTTTATTTGTTTATTTAAATTTTGGTAACCGGGTGGGCCCACTGAGACCTTAACAGTCCCATTTTCAGGGGCGACCCGGGATTAGTTACATGTACCTAAGGGAAGAGAAAACCAATACTTTGATACAAACAGGGGAACAAGGCAAATACATGGTACATAAGGCCATCAATTCAACATGTTATACATCATCTACGGAATCCAGAACAGCACCCGGACAGTTAGAAAACAGACAGATCAACAGAACAGCTTAGTTAAGTGCTTATGCCGTAGTATATCATCCTACTATGCACTCCCTCTCATCTTTAAATTGTGGAGGCCATACTGACCATCCTCCTGCAATGGGGAAAAATGCCGGGCGGCCTCAGTTGAGGCAGTAGCACATTGTCCCGGTGCCTAGTTGAGATCTTAGTGCTTTCTTAAAACCCCCAGGAAAGGTGCAGTCCTGTACTTCACTTGGTAGATTGTTCCAGAGTTTGGGTAGGGCTGTTCTGGCAGACCGAAGGCCCAGGTATGAATGGGTAGGGCAAGGAAAAGAGCACCTAGGTGAATAAGTTTAGGATCCATATTCTCATGCCCAGTGCTGGTAAAGGGGGAGAGGCTGGCAAGGGGTCTATGCTTCTCATTTACAGACACTGCTTTGAGGCAAAAAGGTGGGTGAGAGACAGATCCAGGCTGGGAGCTGACAGATGGGTCCTGTGCATCGGGGCAGTAAATAGGGAGGTGAAAGCAGACAGGTTAAAGAACAGGGTATTGAAAGCATTTGCAATTGTTAAGGCATTATTGCAGTTTATACTGCAAATGAGCATGTCATCAGTGTAGCCTTTTGAGTCACCACTGACTATATTTTTAATATTTTGCCAGAAACTCCTAGGGTCCCTGGCAGAGGTCAGCAGAGCAGACTTACGGAATTCGCTCTTGGCTGAACGTACAGTATGGCTTTTTTACAAGCATTTTGGAGGCACCTATATTCATGGAAGTCAGACATGTTTTGAGAAGCCTTAAACCTTGCCCAACATTTATCCCTGGACTTCGTAAGTGAAAACAGACCACCTTGCAGCCATTTTGTGGCAGTGCCTCTTACTCTCCCCTTTATAAGTGGAACATGCTTGTCTTGTAGGAAGGAGAAGATGCTAAGGAAGTTATTTAGGGCAACAGAAACATCATTAGCAGATAGTACAGTGGGCCAGTCTGTGAGTGCAAGGTCTTCATCAAAGGATTCTAGACTAAATTTTGAGGAAGTCCCTCATAAGGATGACTTTATGGGGAATTTTAGGGGAGGAGACTTTCCAGATACGGTATGTAGGGGCACGATCAGAAATCGAGTCTGCGAAGATTCCAGATAAAGCAATACTCTCAGACCTATTTTGTCAATACCCAATCAAGGAGGGAATTTTGACCCCCTGATATGGAAAGCCTAGTTGGTTCCTTTACACCTTGGTTATTTCATTTTATACCTTGATCTTCTTTTTATTTCTTGTTATTTATTTAAGAACATAAGAACATAAGAAAATAGCCAGCAGAAGGAGCCTCTTGGTCTATCGTGTTTGCTCAAAATAATATGGTTTTGCTCCAGCCTTAAGTTTACATCTGCTAGCCCGACTCCCCCTCTCCACTCCCAAATTTTCTTGTCTTTTCCCTGATGAGGCCGCCTAATATTTCTTTATGTTTGTCCCAGGCTCTTTTGAAGGCTTCCACTGACTTTGTCTCCACCATCTCCTGTGGCAGCTTGTTTCATGCTGTTACCACTCTTTCTGTAAAGAAGTGCTTCCTTACGTCCCTCTAGAACCTTCCCCTCAATCAGTTTTAGGTTGTGCCCTCTAGTGGTGGTGAATTATTATTGTATTATTGAATAGGCCCTCACATTCCACTCTGTTAATTCATTTCAAGTACTTGAATGTCTCAATCATATCCCATCTCTGCCTCTTCTCCTCCAGAGTATACATCCCCAAGTCCCCCAATCTGTCTACATATGATCTATCCTGCTGCCCCACTATCATTTTAGTTGCTCTCCTCTGGACCCTTTCCAGCATGTCTATGTCCTTCTTCAGGTGCGGATGTCAATATCTTACTCCATATTCCAAATGTGGCCTCCCCAATGACCTGTAGAGTGGCAGTATAAACTCATTCTTCCTGCTGCTAAATCCCCTTGCAATACATCCCAGCATCCTATTTGCCTTCACCACTGCCTTTTTGCATTGAGTCGAGTGTTTTAGGTCACTAGAAATTATCACCCCCAGATCCTTTTCTTCCACTGATGGTGTAACCTGAACCTTTCCAATGTAGTACTCTGTTCTCAGGTTCTTTGCCCCTATGTGCATCACCTTGCACTTTTTGGCATTGAACCCAAGCTGCCATATCCCTGACCATCTTTCTAGCCTGGCTAGGTCCTCCCTCAACTCCTTTATCCCCTCCTGGGTGTCCACCCTCCCACAGAGCTTGGTGTCATCTGTGAACATGCACATTTTTCCCTGAATGCGTTCCCCTATGTTGCTAATAATGATGTTAAACAATACCTGTCCTAACACCAACCCCTGTGGAACCCCACTGGTAACCTCCCTGGTACTGGAGAACCTCCCCCCAACACAACCACCCTCTGTGTCCTGCCACTCAGCCAGTTATCAACCCATCTAACCAACCTTTCCCCCACCCCAAGTCCTTCAGCTTCATTATCAACCTTTTGTGTGGCACAGAGTCAAAGACCTTGCTAAAGTCCAGATCTATGATATCCACTGCCTGGCCTTTGTCTACTTTCCTAGTGACTCAGTCAAAGAACTCAATCAAGTTCGTTTGACATGATCTGCCTGCCATGCACCCGTGCTGTTTACTGCCCTGCAGGCCATTTTCCTCCAAGAACTTGACCAGATCCTCCTTCAGTATTGTTTCCATTAGTTTACACACAGTCAAGGTTAGGCTGACAGGCCTGTAGTTTCCAGGGTCCTCCTTGTGGCCATGGTTGTGGACTGGCACTACATGTGCTGTTCTCCTTTCCCCTGGCACCACCCCCGTATCAAAAGATCTATTGAATAGTATTGTCAGTGGGCCTGCAAGATCCTCTGCCATCTCTTTTAGTATCCTGGATTGTATTCCATCAGGTCCTGGGGATTTTTCTACCTTCAATGCCATGTGCCCCTCCCTCACCCATTCAATCCGTATGGCCCCTATTGCGTTCGCACCAGCCCCCTCCCTGCCCTTCCCACTGTGCGGTATTGGACCCCATTTTTCTTTGGTAAAAACTGAGCAGAAGTATTTGTTAAATACCTCTGCTTCTGTCCTGTCTTCCACCACTATCGTTTCCCCTTTCTTTGGCCTGAATATGCCAACTTTTTGTCCCTCTTTTCTTTAAAGTAGTGAAAGAAGGCTTATCCCTCTCTTTTATCCCTTCCTCTATCTGGAGTTTCTTCTTTGCTTTTGCCTGTATTACCTCCCTTTTTACTAGATTTGCTAGCCTTTGATACTCCTCTTTGTCCTCTACTGTAGCTGTCCTACTTTTCTTGTACGCAGCCCTCTTATCCTTCACTAACTTAGCCACCTCCCTATTAAACCAGCTTGGCTGTCTAGTTCCTGTCTTCTTTCCCCTCATTTTTCTGTAGCTGTTTGTTGCATTCTGTATGGCCCCTCTGATTGTGTCCCAAATTTCCTCAACACCCAAGCCTTCCTCTAAGTTTCCTAGGTCCTCTCTAATAATTTTCCTCATTCTCTGAAAGTTTGCTCTTCTGAAGTCTAGCACATCTTGTCTTTGTGGAGATGTCTTCACTTCCCATGTCCAGGTTGAACCACACTGTGTTGTGGTCACTTCCACCCACGGGATCCCCAATGTCTATGTCCTACATGTGCTTGCCATTAGAGAGCACCAGGTCCAGAAATGCCCCCGCTGGGACTAGTCACATACTGCATCATGAATCCATCGTGAATCATGTCCAAGATTACCTGGCATCTGGCACAGGATGTGGCGGGACTGATCCAGTCCATTTTGGCAGGTTGAAGTCACCCATCACTACTGTCTCCCCCCTCTCTGCTGCTTCTGTTAACTGTGTGCTTAACTCCCTGTCCTTTTCCTCACCCTGACTGGGTGGTCTGTATATGACCCCCATCCTTATCTTCCTTCCTTTATTCATCTAGAGTTGGAGCCATAGTGCCTCAGTGCTCCCTTTATCAACTTCTTTCTCCCTTGCACAAACAATACTTTCCCTTATGTATGCCACCACCCCCTCCCTTGCCTGTTTCCCTGTCCTTTCTATATAGCCTGTAAACTGGAATCGACAGGTCCCAGTCATGGTGTGCAGTTGCCCAGGTCTCTGTAATGGCTGTGATGTCTACCCTACTTTCTGCTAAGAGTGCCTGAAGTTCTGCCACCTTGTTCCCAAGACTATGTGCATTCACCATTACCACCCTCCACTTTGTCTCTGCTGTGCCCTTGTTCTTTTTTTGATTTAGTCTTACCTGACTTACTTTCTCCCATTTCTTCTGCATCTAAATCCATCCTTGCTTCCCTTTCCTTGTCTCCACTAATGTGGGGGGGGGAGGTGCTCCGGCCTTTACACTTTTCTGCCTCCCCCCCCTTAGCAGTTTAAACCCAGTTCCTTTGCCATGTAGTCCCCCATTTTCTTCCTCCCTTCCAAGATTAGGTGTAGCCTGTCCTTGCTGTAGAGTCTCTTGTCCAATCATGTGTCTCCCCACCTGCATATGAGAGCGTAACCCCCCTCCTTGGACCACCAACCTGGCCATTCATTAAATTCCTCTATCCTCATCTTTCTAGCTGTGCTTGCTCTTGGTACTGGAATTATCTCAGAGAACGTCAGTGTTTTCACAGACTGCCTACATGCTGCAGCTAAGTCCATAAATCTATGTTGCCCCACCCCAGTCTCCTCCCCAACTTGTTGTTGTTTGCTGTTTATTATTAGGAATAGCCATAGAGCATATGTTCATTTACAATGGCAACCTAGTGTACACAATACAATCATACAGTACATTGACATAAATACAAATATATTTTATTTATTTTATTTTATTTAGCTTTTGTTGACCGGGTAAGTGCACTAGACAAATCCTGCCTATTTTCAGGCACGACCCGGGGGAGGGGGATACAGATGAATGCCAACTGACCTTGAACCAGATTAAGCTGTTGGTGGTATTTTTAGTGAATGAGGGAAATTTGGCCAGGACACCGGGGAAATTCCCCTACTCTTTTCGATAAGTGCCATGGGATCTTTAACATCCACCTGAACTACCACCAATCCAGGCAGATGGGACCTCGGTTTTAACATCTCATCCGAAAGACAGCACCTCAGAAGTGCAGCACCCCTCTCATGCTGCACTACAGTGTCAGTACTGGGATATTAACCCAAGTGCCAGATGTGGGAACTGAACCCACAGCCCTCTGATCTCCCGGCCTCAGAGGCGAGTGTGCTACCTACTGAGCCACTGACACTGCATATGACATACAGATATATGAATAAAATTCATCAAAAGTTAAAACATTTGCACACCTGTACATTAGAGAGCAGATACTTCTTCAATTGAGATACAGACAAGGGTTTAATGTGAGGGGCCCTGAAATGATTTAGAAGCCTGTTTTGAAATATTTGGACCAATTGACTGAAATATTACATAGCCCTTTTAGAATCTGTTCTGGGTACAATTAATTGAGGGAATAGGGAATTTCGTAATGATGGGTCGATGTCATGAAATATTAATTTATCACATAAGTACTTGGGAATATGACCCAGACCAGATTTGCACGCAAACAAGCTCACATGAATATCCCTCCTAGAAGCCAAAGAGACCCAATCCAGAGATTTATTCAAAACACAATGATGAGTAGTTATTGGACATTTAAAAATTAACCTGGCCAATTTGTTATACAATACATCCAGCTTGTGCAATCTATCTTGTGAGACACCACCATACAATACATCCCCATAGTCCAATAAAGGCAAAATCTGAATCCTTATTATATAATTCATGGTGTCCGGATCAAGGCATTTCTGGTTTCTAAATAAGCAACCCACCCTTTTCCCTACCTGAACCACTAAATTATCTATGTGAGTGTTCCTCGATCCAAACTGGTCCAGCCAGAATCCCAAGTATTTATATGCTTTGACACATTGTTAAGTATGTCCTTGTCAGATTAGATATCTCTAGCATGACATCCAGTTTTAACTTGGATGCTGGACCAAATAATATAGTCTAAATCTAAATCATTGGTCCCAATGTGCATTATCAAGTCCATTTTTTCCCCTGCCCCTCTTATCAGCTCACTTATCTTTTGTGTTGAACTACCTGCCTCCATCCCAGGTGCACGCACCACTGTTGCCCTCATGTGCGGGTCCTCCCTTCTTCCCTATTGTATTCCTTTTATTATTGAGTCCCCGTAGACCATAATTTAATTTTTTCCAGAGTGACCATTCTTCCCTCCCTTCTTCACCCAATTTAATGATTACACATTATTTTTGGCTGCTCAATTTCATGGACCATGGTTTCTCTTCCTGTCTCCTCGTTCCCCTGTTCCACCTGATTCCTGTTTGGACCTTTCCCCTCTTTGTTCCTGTCTCCTGTAGTATCTGTCTAGGTGGGCCAAGCGGTCCTTATCTGCCATCAAAGTCTATGTTTCTATGTATCTATTTTTCCCCTCTTCCCCTTAATGCTCCTCTCCTTTCCTGTCTCTTTTGCATTTTTGCCTTCCCTATCCCTTTCCATTGAGACGTCAGGTTCCTGGCCCTTTCGAGTTACCTTCTGACTTTCTTCTCCCATTACCTCTCTGATATTCTGCTACAACCCTGATTCCATTGCATCTTTGTCCTCTTGGTTCACCTCTACCAGTATTGAATATCTATTGTATGTAGGCACCCCCAAGATGGACATTTCCTGAGCTCTCCAATTTCTGCCCTGAATTCCATGTTTATGTCTCCCTTTCCCTGTCATCTTCCACCTCCCACCTCTGTCACTTTCATATTGGTATTGCTTTTCCTGCTTTTGACTTGCCCATTGCCCTCTCCTGTCTTCTTCCTGTCTCTCCCCATTGCTGATATTCTTTAGCCTCCGTACGTCTGTTCCTTGTCCAGTTTGCCTCTGCAACACATCAGTGTTGCTCCCTTTCATTTCTTGTAAGACCTTAGTGAGGCATCCTATTTCCATATTTAGTTTTCCTATGCTCATTCACACTGGGCACCCCCCCCCATAGCATCTCCATAAATATAGCCTCCACACAATTGTTACAACCCACAATCCTTCCCCGGCTGCCCTGTCCAGTGCTGTGTCCCTTAAACCCCCACATTTTACACTCTGCTTCTCTGATTATAAATACTCCTCTTGTTTTGAGGTTCCCAGTCCCAGTACCACCTTATACACTACAATTTAGTGTATGTTTAAAAAAGATGGGGCTCTAATAATAACCACATATAGAATTTCATAAATACTCAGGCTGCATGCCAATGTGTTTATATTTTTCCAGCTATAGTTATTGGTTCCATGTCATAATGGTGCGGAAAAAATGGCACCAACAAAATACTTGAAAAAATAACAGCCCAAACAAAACCAGTGGATTACACTGCAGCACTGTGAAAATCAGCACTGCTAGACTTTGGCCCCCGCACCCCCATACTAAAAACAACTAACACTGGGGGTAGCCTGACACTGAGGGACAGGGCAAAACTCAGGATGGGGGCTTCTGCACTGGGGGACACAGGTCGGGTGGGGAAGGACATTGTGGAGGAAAACCAGGCAACCAGGGAGGTAGAGGGGAAAAAGGTTGGGAGGGTGGACAGAACAGGACTTCACAACTTAAAACCCCAAAAAATAAAAAGAAAAAAGTTATCCCCACAGTCAGTCCCAAACCTGGGTCCACCCACGCAGGCAGTGATTCTTACCACTACACCACAGGGCCAGCTCAAAACTTACCCCACCAACAACAATCTACATACTACACATACCTCTGACTCCCTGCTGACATGAAATCACTAAACCTTTGCACTTCACTGTCCCTGTCCACACGCTGTGAGACTGCTCTGTGAAGTGAGACAGATGTGGCAGAAGCGTTTTGTGCTGCTGCTCATTTTAAAATTGCACTGCTTATTGTTTGTGTATGAACTGTAGGGGTTTAAGTGGGACAGACTGAATTCAGGAAGTAACCTGGGAGTTCTAGTTTCCATAGTCACATCATGTAACTACAACTTCCCTTGCTGAGCAGTTAGATCGCTAGCCTTAGCAATAGCTGCATATTTCAGCAGCATTATTCATTCTGCCTTTGTGGGGATTGATTTTAGGGCTTATTTTTAAAACTGTGAGCTGCACTTGCTCTTGGGCTGGTCACATGATCCAGAAGCTAGTTCTGGTTCACAGAGTACTTTAGCAAGGCTCTGAGCCAGTGGGGTGAGCTCGAGTGGGATATGTGTGCATTGCCGCGTGTGGAGACACATGCCGAGATGAGCATGTTCACGCGTGTCTGGCATGGTAAGCATGGTACAGTATATAAATAGATATCACCAGCTGTATGTCCTCTACAGGATCAAGTACAGTGTTAGACCAGTATTAGCGTTATAGAAAATGGCGTTTAACTACTGTGGGGAAAACTGGGGATATAGGTACAAAGAAGGTAATATATGTTCATATGTATATTGCATTGACTAGGCACAGTTGTTGAATCTGAGTTTAGTGAACATGTGAGACTTAACCAGCCTGTGTCACCTAAATAAGACACTGGGATCACTAACCTTAGAAATCGTAACTTTAGGTGACTTCAGCTTAAATTGGCTCACCACTGCCTCTGCTCCCCTAAAAGCCTTTTGTGACTCCATGGGGCTGACACAACTTATAAATGAACCCACAAGACCAAATACAAAGTATCCAAACAACAGCTCTCTACTGGATCTTATCTTAGTAAGTAAACCATATCTATTTACTCATGCCGACGAATTTTTTACAGATACAAGCGACCACTGTTACATTGCTTGTGTAAGAACATCTAAAACAGCCACACCAGCTTCAAACTTTACCACTAAAAGAAGACATCGCAATTTCAACCCCTATTCATTTATTACCTTAATAAGAGATTCATTACATTGGCAGGACTTTTACCTGGCAAAATCAGTGGACACGGCTTATGACATCTTTCATGAAATCATTACAGGAGCCCTAGATAATCTTGCTCCACTAAGTAAGGTCCATAATAAGGTGAAATCCTGATGCTGATTTAATCCAGAGCTAAAGATTGCCTTACAAAAAAGAGATGCACTTTAGAAAATGGTATGGAAATCTAAGCTCCCGGCTGACTGGACATTGTTTAAGAGGGAGAGGAATCTCTGCGCCAAGCTGGTCAGAGAGTCTAAAGCCACTTTTTATCGCAGGGAACTTGATGCATCCTCAAAATTTCCCAATAAATTCTGGAAAACCCTGAAAGAATTAGAAGGTTACACTCCTTGAAACTCACTACCCGCTAAACTCCTAGTTGGTGGCGCCTCCGTCTCTGATAAGCCCTCCATCCTAGATCACCTCAATAATCATTTTGCCACTGCAGGACTAGCCTTTGACACCTCTCTTGCAAATAATCTATGATCCCAACTTGGTGTTCAGTATCAAATAATTCCAATATCTAACTCCTCATTCTCCCTGCAACCAGTCTCGCTGAAGGAAGTTGAAGACCTCCTGTTACAGTTAGATGTCAAGAAAGGAGCTGGAGCTGACTTTTTAGACCCCTACTACCTAAAAATAGGTTATCAGGTACTGGCTGTCCCACTTACGCACCTCTTTAACCTATCACTCTCCCAGGCTGCCGTGCCACCACTATGGAAGACAGTTCATGTAATTCCCCTGTTTAAATCCAGAGACCATGCAGACCTTAACTACAGGCCCATCTCCTTACTTCCGATCTTATCCAAACTACTGGAAAAGGTTGTGGGTAACCAGCTCAAGAAATATCTAGAATCTGAAAATCTGATTAGCCCCCTGCAATCTAGTTTTAGGGCACTACACAACACAGCACTGTCACTGCTCTCTCAAAAGTGACCAATGACTGGCTACGTGGACTGGATGCTAAAAACTTTGTATGCACCGTATTTTTGGACCTAAGCAAGGCGTTTGATACTGTGGACCACAACCTACTTCTTACATCACTCAGGAACATTGGACTGGACCACCACTCCCTAAAGTGGTTCACTAATTACCTTACAGGCCGGTACCAGGAGGTCAAGGCAGAAGGGGAATTTTCTCCTTTAAAACCTTTATTGAGAGGAGTACCCCAGGGTTCCATATTGGGTCCTCTACTATTCACAATCTAGATTAATAGAACCAATGCCAATATCAAAACTGCCAACATTCACCTCTTTGTAGATGACACGGTGCTCTGTGCTGAAGGACCCACTCCCACTGCCGCATGCGATGTTCTGCAGAGTGAGTTTAACCTGCTGCAATTACAGTTGTTAAATCAGAAAGTATTACTAAATGCCAAAAAGACCAAAGCAATGATATTCTCGCATCGTGCATACGATGCCACGTCCATAAAATCCTCACAGATCACTACACTACTGGGAGAACCCTTGGAATTCATGGCTAAGTTCAAATACCTAGGTGTCTGGATTGACCATAGATTATCCTTTAATGATCACATAGAAGAGTTACTAAAAAAGCTCAGGCAGAGACTAGGTCTTTTTTATAGGATAAACCAGTTCCTGACAAGAGAGGCTAAGATGAGTCTGGTTCAGTCCACCTTCATTTCCCTTCTTGACTATGCAGACTTCTTGTACTGTCAGGGCCTGACCGCTGCACTCTCTAAACTTGATACCCTTTACCACATAGCCTTAAGATTTATCACAGGTCTCCCCTACTCAACTCATCATTGCTCCTTATACACAGCGGTGGGATGGTCATCTCTTAAATTTAAATGGCAGAGAAATTCAGCCATATGGACGTTCAGAGCTATTTCCAATAAGCTGCCCCAATATATTTCAGATTGCCTGCCTTCTTGTACAGTTGGCAAGTACTCATTAAGAAGCTCCGCCTTTATTTTGCTGCTTGTCCCCAAGGTGAGATCTCGATTTGGTAAGGCCTCAATAAGTCGTATGCCTTTGCTATGGAATCAGATACAAAAATCCTTGAAATTAGTTCACCCTTTGTCAGTAGCTGCTTTTAAAACAAGCTATGCCTTCTTTTTCAAGGAATCCTGTAATTGTTATCATTAAACCAGTCTTGTTCCGGTCTTGGAAAACTGGGGGCAAAATGCTGGTTACTCACCACTCTTTTTCCCACCCACACCTCTAGCACTTACCAGTACTCATTATCTCTGCAGTTTTGATCTTCATTCAATGTGGCTACAATATGGGTTTAGAACCGAAGCTACTCCAGTTACCCATCAGGTAGATGCTCTGAAAATATGCTCCTCTGAACCAGCACTCTAAGTCCTCAATTTCCTCTAACTACACTACCTCTCCTAGATCATGCTCTAAAATTGCCCTAGTGCCCAGCTCCTCATAGACTTCTATATCACTTTAATTACTGGCACTTCCTCCCCATACCCTTTTACTGCCCTATCTTCTTCAGCCGCTCATCACCACATCATCTGGTTCTGTATTTGCCTCTGTCCTCCCTCCTCTGGTAGCTTTGGGCTTGAATTTCTTTACTTGAGCACAGTTATCTTACCAGTTCATTGATCCTGGGAAATCTATATAATGTACATATTATGGCTAGCCCTACTGATTGCATCGTTTAATCTAGTACGGACCAAGGAAATGTCTGTATATACTGTAAATACTATGTCTAATCCTGATTATACCATTTAATCTGCTATTGACCAATGAAATGTGTATACACTGTAAATAACGTGTCTAGGCCTACTGAAGGGATCATCTAGTCTGTGTAATTCTATGCTATTTTACCTCTTGACTTTTGTTCAATGTAAGTGTGACTATATGTTTTGTCCAGGTCCATCTTGGAAATGAGCTTTGCTCAATGATGTTTGCCTGGTAAAATAAAGATTTGATTGATTGATTGATTTGAAGTCTGCTTCTTCTGTCTACTTAATGTAAGGCATGGGGTCATAATGTCGCAAGACATTATGCCACATGGTACAATCAAACTGCCAATAAAGCACAATTTCTGCCATGTGGCATAAGTCTGTTTTTTGTGGGGGGTGGACTGAACCGCCCAATAAGGATTCTCAACTCTGGGGGTTCAACTCAAAATTGCACAAAACATGCAAAAAAAAGTTTCTGGGACCAGGAATCAAACCTGGTCCCAGAAGCAGTGCCTGGGTTCTTTGCTGCAGTGGCGCAGTCCATTCAGCCACGGCAGCTATTCTGCAGAACCCACTCCCAGCAGAGGTCTTATCCTCTGCCTGGGATAGTGTGAATGGTGCAATACCACGTACAGCAGCATTAGTGGTATTGCACCATTCGCTTTCAACTACAGCACTATTCCAGGTTAGCTGGAATGTCGTATGCTATTAAGCATATGACATTCTGACCCAGTAAGTTAATGTAACATATTCAGTTACTATCAAAATACATAACTCACAATGGAAAATAGAATTAGAACACTAGATGGGGACTGGGCCAAAAAATATCATTCATGTCTTATGTATACTATATTAGAAATAGATGCAACTGAGTTAGGGGAAATTTGTTCTAAATGTCAATATATAATTAGCCTGGAGAAAGAAATACATATGCTTCACAACAAGATTAAAACAGTTGAAGAAAACCAGAAAGAGTAAGACTTAACTGAGAAAGATCCCTGCCCCCCAAGTAGAAGATTTATCAGAATTATGAAATAATTGCACCTTTGGACTAAATTTCCAGTTAACTGATGCCATTTTAAAAACATCCATCGATAATGGTGGTCAGAAAAGGCGAGCTAGGGAAAGCGAATATACAGATACTGATAACGATGAGTGGTTCCGCACAAATGGAAATTATATAAAAAGGAGTAGAAGAGCGATGGATTTCTGTCTTCCCTTGTCTAATCACTTTACTCCATTGATTAATGATTTAGATAGTGATAACAATACTGAAGATAATCACTCTCTAGTGGACATACACAATGATCCTGAGAAAAACAAAAAAAGCTACCAAGAAAACTAATACAGCCCCAGTGATGGCTATTTTTCTAAGTAATTCTATTGAATTTGGGGGAACTGGACATCACTATGTAGTTGGTAACTCAGAAACAGAGAGTTCTGCTACTCCACTACAGTCCCAACAAGGAGATCAGGTGGATAGGGAGACTGATATGCTTCTACAAACTAGTAGTATGAGTACTCTTAATGGACAGTCTGCCACAGAGGTATTAGCCACTGGATCTGGTACAGTAGAACAACCATTAGGATGCCACATCTATGTTCTGGGTGACTCCATTATAAAGCACACAGACCGAACAGTCTGTAACCCTGATAAAGTTAACAGAACATGCTGTACCTGTAGGGGAGCCACCATATCAGATATTACTATGATGATGAATTCAGTCTTAAAAAATTCTGGAGATAAGCCACTCATTATAATTCATGTGGGAACCAATAATGTTAACAAGTACAGCATTAATGATATAAAGAAAGAACTGTGAAGAACGTTTTTTTTGAAATATTACCTGTCCCTAGAGCCACTGAATCTATGATGACAAAAATAAAATTATTAAACAATTGGCTTTGCTTTTGGTGCTTGAATAAGGGATTCCAGTGTATTACTCATTGGGAAGATTTCCAGGATAGACCTCATCTTTTTTCTTGGGATGGATTGCACTTAAGCAAGAGAGGCAGTACTCTGCTAGGGAATAGAATTGCAAAATTCATACATAAACATTTAAACTAGTATTGGGGGGGACCACATCGAATAGCAATAACTGTAATTCAATAAATACTCAATCCTCTTATATAACACATACATCAGGATGTAAAATCTTATCAACTAATGCCAGAAGCTTAAATAAACATAAAAAACCTGAATTCGAAGTGATAGTACTATTAAATAACATGCATATAGCAACTATTACAGAGACCTGGTGGGATAATGCATCTGATTGGAGGACAGAAATCCCAGGTTATAAACTTTATAAATGTGATAGGGTTGACAAACATGGAGGTGGGGTATGTCTATACATTCATAATAGTATTATAGCATACATAGTACAGCCAACTGAAGCTGATAGAAAATTAGAAACAATCTGGGTAAAAGTAGTAATCCCTGGTCGTTCAAAGGCGTTAGTAGGAAATTGTTATATACCAACCTCTGCATCTAAAGAATACAATATAGCACTCAATAGCCAAATAGCAGCAATGTCACACATGGGAGCTACTATCATTTGGGTGATGTTAATCACCCAGGTATAGATTGGATTAATCTTACTGGTAAAATAGAGTCTGAAAAGTCCTTCTTAGAAAATTTAAGAAAGATAAGACCACGCTAAACAAATACAATTACATAAAGACACATAAATATTTAAAATAATATATTAAAACAGCCAAATCACAGTTAGAATTTAAAATTTCACATTGCAAAAACAATACATTTTTATTCTCATAAGTAAATTCGAATTGCAGAATTTCAACCAAAACAGTGGGACCTATATTGGAAGATAATAAGGTAGTTGACAATGATAAGACAGTAGCAGACTAATTCAATGATTATTTTGTTCAGTTTATATATCCAGAGAATTAAATGAATGTGTAGAACATAGGTTCAATGAGTCAATGGAAGCCTCAATCACATGTAAAGAAGTTGTTTCTGTTCTCTCCTAAATCAACCCTACTTCTAGTTCAGGTCCAGACAGTTTAAATGCTGTCCTTTTGAAGAAATTGGCAGTCAAGCCTGCCTATCTGCTCTCTATTTTATTTATTATTTCATTGAGAGAAGCTGCTGTACCAGATGACTGGAAATATGCCATAGTTGTACAAATCTTTAAAAAGGGAAATAAGAGATTCATTGAGAATTATAGGCCCATCAGCCTGACTTCTCACTGTTGTAAAGTAATGGAATGTATAATAAAAATCAGAATCGAACAACATCTAGAGATTTCCAGTCATCTGGATAAGAAGCAGCATGGTTTTAGAAAGGGAAGGTCGTGTACAACAAATCTGGTTACTTTTTACAACCACATTAGTGAAAGTTTGGATAAAAGTACCCCATCTGATGTAATATTACTTGACTTTTCCAAAGCTTTTGATAAAGTCTCACATTCAAATCTAATAAATTGTCAACCTTAGGTCTTACTCAAGAACTTATTAGATGGATAAAAAGGTGGTTCAAAAATAGAGTACAATATGTACAAATAAACAATACTCTTTTGAGTGTAGGAATGGTGAGTAGTGGTGTCCCTCAGGGGTCTGTTCTTGGACCAGTCCTTTTTAATATTTACATTCATGACATTGATACAAATATAAATAACTTGATTTCAAAATGTGCAGATGACATCAAGCTGGGAGGAGGAGGAGGTTGATATCTTTTCCAAACATCGATCTGTAATTAGTGACCTAGGTAAGCTGGAAAATTGGGCAAGTAAGAACAGTATGGTTCTAAATACAGATAAATGTATAATATTACACATAGGGAAAGGGAATCAAAACTACTCTTACATACTCAAACAATACTTCACAATTCTAATAATGTAAAAGATCTAGGGATCACTATTAATACTTCCTTGTCATCTATAGATCACTGCATGACAGTTAATAGATCTGCTAGACATATGGTCACCAGAAAAAAATGTTCTTTTATGAATAGATCCAAACAACTTATCATCCCCTTGTTTAATAGTTATGCCCATCCATTATTGGACTATGGATTGTAAGTCTGGTCACCTTACCTGACCAAGGATATTAAACTTATAGAAAGTGTTCAAAGAACCATGACTAAATATGTACCCATAATTAAGGAATGTACTTATGAAAATAGATTACTAGAAACAGGACTCTTCTCACTAGATGCAAGAAGACAGAGGGGAGACTTATTACTTTTGTTTAAAATCATTCACAATCAGGAACTTATGGGTGAGTGTAACATCAAATATAGTAATGTCAGGAGTAGTCTAAGATCACATAATTAAAAGCTAATTTTACCTAAAACATTTACAAAAATAGAAACAATTTTTATACAGTAAGGGCATGGAACAAGTTACCACAATCAGTTGCAGACAATACTAATTTAGAGTCATTTAAGAGATATTTGGATAGCATATACTACTCGAAGCAATTATTGGTCTAATTACTGCTTGTGTGGGAGACATTCCAGATGGGCCAAGTGCCCCCTTATGTCTAAAATTATCCTAGTAAATGTAACAAGCCCTCATAAATCACTGTAGCCCATTTCCAACTCACTATTTTGACCTTGTTCAAATATGGTCCGTCTTATGCACTCGCTCATATCATGGGATACCATAGTTATTTATGAACTAAAATACCCCTTCCCCCCGACTGCTATAACTGCTGTATTATTGCTGTTATACTGTGGCAGATGAGAAAAATGTAGGTAAACAAAGTTTTAGAAAGAACAAAAGGAGATGTGTTTATTCTAATTTTTACTGTACAGGTTAGTTATGGAATGGTATAAAAATGGGTTGCGAAAGTCCTGTGCTGTAATTGTTGGAATCAGATCTCATACCTGTGCATTATTCCAGCACATCACTAGCTGCAAATACCTAACTGTCTGCACCTTATTAATCAGTTGTAAAATTCAAAAATCAGAGGATCCATTATATTATTACAATAAGGCACTGCATGGTGTACGTTGTTGTGGGAAAACAGCACTTCTCAGTTGAGTACAGCACTTGGATTCACCTTATGCTTTGCTTCCTGAGGCATTATATTACCCCCACAATAATACACACCCTGCCTTACTGCTGAATTAACAATGCAGAGCAGTTTGTTTTAATCAGTTAAAATGCAGGTATTAGCATACTGTCCTACTATGAGCCTCCACTGTATGCTAACCACAGACCATCTGGGTGGTAGCTTTGTATACTGATTGGCTGAGAGGGACCTTGTTCAGTATAGCATAGCACAACTATACTCGCTGATTAATCCTGTTAGGAGCTGGGAAATTAGAGAAAGTAGGAGTTAACTGTGTATCATGATGTGGACTTAGATCAGTCAATGTGCTCCAGGAAAAAGTTTGATCTTCAAAAAGTGTTTTAGATGGATGAGGTAGAGTAAGGTATGATAAGAGAGAAGGAAGGGTGAGTGTGACTACATGTCATAGGCAATACAAACTGGGAAAAGACAGAATGCATGAGTCACAGAGAAAATTAGGCAGAGATGAAGGAGAAGACTAGATATCAAATGATGTGGGACAGAAATAAAAAAATGCTATCAGAAGGAAATGGAGGAGTGACAAGAAAATGAGTAGAGAAGACTGTGAAAGTGAACATTTGAGAGAGAGACAGAGAGAGAGAGAGAGAGAGAGAGAGAGAGGTAATGAGATTGAGAAAATGTGTGAGAAATATGGAGAAAGAAATAATCAAGCAGTAAGAAAGGACACATATGAGACTGCAGTTTTCTTTGCAATCATGCTGAGGTAACAGCATCTCTTGACTGGTGCTGTTGTCATCTGACAATATTAACTCTCAGAAATGAGTACTAGTAGACAATAACACAAAGGGAATTTCCAAATGTTTTGACTCAGCAGGCAGTTTTAAAATCATTTCTCTTCTGACAATTTAATTCAGGACATGGAGACTAGAATCCCAGCAGAAACAGTATGAGAAAAATGCCTGTGTGTACCACTGCAAAATACACTCGGCTTGACATACAGTGTCTTGGTTAGAACCTCCTGCTTGGCAACTACCACCCCTTATTACTTGTTATTTTATGTAGCTTTTTGACACTGGCATGAACAGTGACAAGCTTCGTTATCTGATCAGCATTCTGCCAGAAATAGCTGAAGAACTGAAATACTAAATTAACCCATATTTGGAAAGTCCTTTCCTAAGAACTTTAGCTTAAAGATTGGCAGTGTCTATCTGATTAATATCCCACAGGCATTTGCAGCACATAATTACAGATTTTAAAACCTCTAGTAAAAACTGAGTTAAATTCTATTTGTTCAAATTAATGCAATGAGTTAACGGTGCATAACTCTTCTTGTGCTGATTCCATTAGATATGTACCTGTTTAGATAAAGATACCACTGAGAGACAAGTGTGCATAAATTTTGTGCTGATTACTGTACTTTGGTTTTGTACCTGCTTAGGATAGGGATACTATGTGGTGCCAGCTGTGCATAAATCTTGTACTGATTCATTTGGTTATGTACCTGGTCAGGATAGTGATACTACTGGGAGTTATCTGCATATAACTCTACTTGTGTTGATTCCACTGGTTATGTACCTGGTTAGGATAGGAATACCACAAAGAGTCAACTGTACTGTACATACGTCTGGTAAGCATAAATCTCCCTGAGCTGATTCAATTGTTTATCTACCTGGTTAGGATAGGATACCATACCATAGAGGGTCAGCTGTGCATAAATCTCCTTGTTCCAGTTCCTTTGGTTATATAGCTTGTTAGGATAGAGATACAGCAGAGAGTCTGTTGTGCATAACTCTTATGAATGTAAATCTCTTTGTGCTAGTTTGTTTGGCTATGTACCTGGTTAGGATAGGGATACTATGGAGAGTCACCTGTGTACAAATCTTTTGCTGAGTCCATTGGTTATGTCATCAAGCAAAAGTGAGTGCATTCTGCAGAATAAAATGAATGCAGTAAACATGAAAGCAATTCAAAAGGTTTTTTTAACAGCTAAGCAGAGCAAACAGAGGACACCGAACTGAATTACTGTTCCAGTGATTTGACCAGCACTCGACCTTTGTCATGGGGCCTTCAGTTATGTCAAGGAACCATTAACACAGGGCAACAGCTCAACTCTGGTCATAATCGTTATTTAATTACTGGCTATCATTTTTTTATATATGGATAATGGTACTTTAATTTTGTGTTTCAACCACCTGGTAGATATTTTGCATTTTTACTGGGCAGTTATAATCAGTACCTGCCAATCTAGCTTGAGCTACACTCAGCGTGGGCTCACAGAACTGTTTGCAATACCACCAGTTCAAGTCCCAAAGTAAAAACAACCATAACAAAAGTGCCATCCTGAGAAAAAAAATGTAATCACAGTTGACTTTGAGATCATGCTGAATGTAGTCAAAAAATGATGACCAGTAATTAAATAAAATCAAACATGGGTGGGTTTGTGTAACCAGACTTTTTACACACACCCTTGGTGTGGGGTGCTTTCATAAACCCATCGGGCTTTGTCCTCAGGTTTTATGTAGGATCCCACACCTAGGGTGTCTGAAAAATACAGGTTACACCCAGCCATCCATGTATTATTGGATAGTTTATACTCCACTTCACTCCACTCCACTCCACTGTATGTACAAAACCAATGTTTTATTGGAAAAGAGCAACTTCATCAGGGTCATATAGTGGATTATATATATATATATATATATATATATATATGCAATAGGGGTGGAGATAAACAGAGTGTGATAAATCCATTTATCTGAGTAACTGTGTACATAAATTTCATTTATCCACACAGTGCTAATGTCATCAGCCATTTATCCACATAGTGCTTATGTCATTTAGAATGTTCGGCCTCAGTAGCAGTATTAACCATATTCAAATGTGAATAACTTTAAAATGAAAAATGATAGCATGGAAGTTGCTCAGCACATAAATATCTACAAAATTAGTGGTGTTTTATTTATTTATACCTTTTAGATTTTTTGATAATTAGCAAAAAAACAGCAGAAAATTATTTTCTTTGCCATTTTGTCAGCAAACAAATGTACATAACTGTAAAATGAAAAATTATAGCATAGTACTGTGAGCACAAAATTAATTCAGCACAGAAATATCTAGAAAATGAGTGGTATTTTATTTATAGATACTTTTTAGTTTTTTCATAATTAGCGAAAAACAGCAGAAAATTCCATTTTTTGCACTTTTTCATCAAACAAATGCAAATAATTTAAAACCAAAAAACAATTGTATGGTACTTTGAATACAAACATTGTTCAGCATAAGAATACCTACAAAATGAGTGATGTTTCATTTCTAGATGCCTTTAACATTTTCTATAATCAGCAAAAAATGGCAGAAAATTCAGTTTATATTCACTCTTTTGACTAACAAATGCCCCCTCCAAAAGCAAAAAATGAAAGAATTGCATAAATGGAATATGCAATGGAAAACTTGTGTAATAAATGATTTATCTGTACTCGAGCACTTTAACCTGAGACATCTTACTCATGGCTTATGCCACTCATGAGGTTACCTGAGGTCAAACTGCTCTTGTGCAGATAAATCATTTATTACACTTGCTTCCACTGCATATTCCCATATATATATATATATATATATATATACATATACATTATATATATATAAAATACATGATGGGAAGGAGTGGAATATGACAAATATCTTCATGAGTGAACAGTGACCTCAGGATACTTTCGAGTGGTGTAGCGGAGCGGAGCCAAGAGTGATAGTATCCAGATGTCACTGTTCACGAATGAAAATATTTGCCATATTCCAAGACAGTACATCATGTGTGTGATTTATCCAATAGGGTCCTGCTGTAGTTAAATTTTCTGTTATACTTTTGTTGCAGTGAATGTCGCTGTTTGTGGTGTCATTTTTTGTGTTGTTATTTCTCCACAGGTGTTCTACTTTTCCCAAATGAATGCAGTTCCATGTTTTTGCGAATGGCTAATGTTTGGTATTTGTGATTGGTTATTTTTGTGAATGACTTCTTATGTGGTGATTTCATTGTTGCTGCTGTGCAGCGTTTCCATAGCATGTGATTTTATTGGTGGTTTGCTGTTTGTGGGTAGGGTTTGGCTAGCCAGATGGATTTGGCGTTCCATGTTGTGAAAAGTATTCAATTTATTAAGCTTTGTGTTTTTTGGGTTGAAATAAATTACATTTCTTTCACTTATATGTGTACAATGTGAAAAGGGCATGCTTTTGTACTTTTACAGAGACTGTCTGGTTTCCTTCATCAACTTTCAGCACCAATTTATTTTTGGTTTCACATTAGGGTTGCAACAGGAAAAAAACAGAAAATCAAAATAGAAAAGAAGAATTAAGCAATAATGCATGGCAGGGTGTGGGTTGTGCAGGAATAACCTCACACCTGGGGTGGTTGGGCACAAGACAGGTGCATCCAACACCCCAAAAGTAAGGTTATTCCAGCACAACCCACACTGGCATGCATTATTGCTATTATACAATGGCTCTTATTTATTAATATTGTGGGGACAAAAGTGAGTATGTGTTGATGGCTATTAGGTAGAGAACAAATGTTGGACCATCCCTTTTATGTGTAGGGACATCTCTTTTATAGTATCAGTTGCACAGTTTAATTTTATAATTAGTTAATCTTTTTTTTGAGGAAACACTCCCCATGTGAAAGTACTGCATCGTGGGTATGCAAATAATCAATTGTTTGGTATCGCTGTAGTGTATTATGCGATACCAGGCAATTAGGTATTGCATACCCATGATGCAGTGCATTCATATGTGGTGTGTTTCCTCATAACAAATAAAACTGTAAAGCTGATACTATAAAACAGATGTTCCAACATTATAAAGGAGATGTTCTGACAGTTGTTCTCTGCCTAACTATGAAATGTTTTAGCCATAACAAATATTTTTGTCCCCAACAATATAAGTAAATAAGGGTTTTATATGAAACTATGTTTGTGCTACTTCACTTGCAAGACATCAAATTTGCTTGGTAAAAAAGAGTGGTTATTCAATGTTAGGAAAATTAAGTCTGCTATACAGTCATGTGTATGTCTGGATTTGCTGTTGTGAGGTTATGCTCAGATAACCTTACTGCAACTAGCACACACTGATCAATCAGAATCCAGGAAATTTTTTTTGCCATTGTATAATGTAACTTCTTCTGTGTTAAGAGATGGCTGCACAGTAGGTGATCAGGTGGGGGTACGGGTGCAATTGGTGATGGATGGTTTTCTTTTGCAGGTTACAACTGAGCAAACGACAATAAGGGACGGCCTCTTCTCTACAGGAAAAAACAAAAAAAAGGACCATCAGGGGGGATGCCACTGTCATCAATGAATACTGGGGCATTGGAGGGTGGGGGATACCACTAGCCACCAAGGAAGAAAATTGGGACTTTGTGACCCCTTCCCCCTCATAAAATCTGGTTGGGACAAAAATGCAAATAAAAAAAAACAAACAATATATTCTGTATTGTGTACAAACGGAATGTCTCCAGACATTATGGTGCACAGAAAATGGAGTGGGCATAATATTGCCTGGCCAAAATATCACCGGACATAATGTCTCCGGTCATAATGCTGCATGCCCCATGGCCTTACTAAAAGTATGTAGAGGGCAAGGGGTCTATCAGATCCATGCAGGAGACCCTCTCTTAACTGTATAATTGCTTCACATTGGAGGAAATGGGTATCTTGAAATTATATGTGCTGTGCATCTATCTGTCATGTTTCTATTTTTATGGATTGTGTTGCTCCAAATTCTTGCATTGGACTACAAGGCGCCAGTTGAGTTCAAGCAGGTGCTCCACCTCCACACCCAACAACCCTTTGGGCAAACCTCACCGAAATGGATCAAACACAATATCTCACAGGGAGCAACAGTCCATCAGTGCAACAGAGAGCGAGTGCAATGTCCCATAGCCAGTCACACTGAGCAAGAGTGGACCACTGAATATCACTGGGTTTTGGTGGTGAGTGGAAGTAGTAGACACAAAGTCACATACTGATTGGCATAGGGTGGGGAAACCCAGAATTACATGGTAGGAAGTGCCAAGCCCTGGGGAGAAGGAAGAGTGGGTTTCTGTAATTTAAAAGTTACAGTATGACTTGGTTGCTACCCTGGACTCACAACAAACTTAATAATATGGAAAATGTATGGGCAAAAGTGGGGCAGAATAGCAACAGATGAAAACACCTTCACTGGAACACTGACTACTGCTGCAAACCTCAGAACTGACGGGTGACAAGGGAGTGCTGGGCAGAATAGAAAAAGTGGATGCAATGCAATGCAATGCCAATATCATGGCAGCCACAACATTTTACCAATGATATTCAGTCCAGCTACATTTTGACCATATTGGATTGATGGAGGGGGGGGTCCCACTAGATACCAGGGAATGTAAACTAGCAGGAAGCAAACAGAAAAACATTTTTTAAATGAGGACATGGCTCCAAAAAAGCACATTTAGAGGGAGGGAAAAAATCCTTATTCATCAGTCAATTTCCCATCCCCAGTTTGCCATCTTGATTTGTCACTGGTGAACAAGGTAATCAACTGATGGACAAGGATTCCCGGTGTGGCTATCTGGCTTGAAATTTTCATGACCAGATGGCCAGACTGGGAATCCCTGTTCATTAGAACAAATCCTTGGTGTCCACTCTTTGTTCATATCAGATTGGGGGAGGCACTAGATACCAGGGAATGTAAACTAGCAGGAAGCAAATAGAATTTTTTTTTAAATGAGGACATGGCCCCAAAAAAGCACATTTAGAAGGAAAAAAATTCCTTATTCATCACTCAATTCCCTGTTTGCCATCCTGATTTGTCACTGGTGAACAAGGAAATTGGCTGATGGACAAGGATTCCCAGTGTGGCAATCTGGTCTGAAATTTTCATGATCAGATGGCCAGACTGGGAATCCCTGTTCATCAGAACAAATCCTTGGTGTCCACTCTGTTCATCAGGTGAACAAGGAAATCAGCTGATGAACAAGGATTTTCGGTCTGGCCATCTGGTCTGAAATTGTCATGACCAGATGGCCAGACTGAGAATCCTTATCCGTCAGAACAGTTCCTTGTGCATGAGTCCTTGTTCATCAGGCGAACAAGGGAATCAGCTGACAAACAAGGATTTCCAGGTCTGTCCATCTGGTAGTGCAAGTTTCAGACCCGAAGGCCAGACTAAAAATCTTTGTTCGTCAGCCAGTTTCCTTGTTCACCTGATAAGCAAAGCGTGAGATGAACAAGGATTTAAAACAATAAAAAAAACAACTTTACATGGGGCATACAAATGTCAGAAAGCACACAGCACAGCTCATCAAGTCCCCATGAGCCAAAATTATACTTTAATGAGGCAAATAGAAATCCCTGGGCAGAGTTATGACAGTTTGTTTGGGGAAAAAAATCAAAAAACAAGATGGTGGCTGGTGAAGAAATAAATTTTTCCGGCAAACCAGGATTGTCAACTGGTGAACCAGGACTGGCCCCTGGCAAGTCAGGATCCTTGTCCATACTGAGCAGCTATCCTGAAAATTGAAAATCCCATTGAAAATAATGGTACCTTAAAAATGCTATAACTTTGGAACAGATGAATATTTTTTTTTACCAAATAAACGCTGGCCAATTCTGTCACCCAAGCTCTTTCTTCCACAAAATTTCAGACCAAAATTTATCACCATCTGTGTGCAGCATGATGAGGAGAAAAAAGTGGTGAATTTTCAGTTGTTTTCACTATCTGGATCTCGAAATCCATAGATCCAACCAGAACAAAACTTTTTATATCAAGCGATCTAACCCCACAGCACAGAGCATACCAACTTTTGTGCAAATCGACCAAATGGCTGCAAAATTATTAAAGTGCAAAATTTGAGGTTTATCATTAAACTGCCTACACAACCTTAACTATAGGGGTGCAACCATGCCCCTATAACATATGTGTGTGTGTGTGTGTGTGTGTGTGTATATATATATGTGTGTATGTATATATATATATATATATATATATATATATATATATATATAAAGAGAGAGAGAATAATGGATGAGGAAGGGTTTGATATGAGAAATTTAATGCACACCGAGTTGTGGGATGCTACATAAACCCCGAGGGCAAAGCCCGAAGGGGTTTATCAAAGCATCCCACAACGAGGGTGTGCATTAAATTCTCATATGAAACACCATTCCGGTCTTTTATGTTGTATAATACCAGACCAGCAATTTTTCTCCAGCAGTTTGTGAGACTGTTTAGCCCCGCCCACATACAGAATGTTGGCCAATGAGGCAGCAGCATAGTTTGACTGGCATGGCTCATGAATGTCATAACAACCAGCCGGTTGTTATGGAAAATATCAACCTGGTCAGTACATTGAGAGAAATTGCTGACCAGTTATTATATATATATATATATATATATATATATATACAGTATATATATATATATATATATATATGTGTGTACTTATGCCACACCTGAGTATATTTCAGGGCATGTATCAGTGATATTTTTGCTTCCTCAGGACCTACAGTGAAGATATCGAAATATCCTCACTCTAGGTCCGATATCTTCACTCTAGGTCCAAAATATACATATAGTAGGTCCTGGCTTGCTTATTCAGAACTCATTTGAATGTTCAGCCTCAGTAGCAGTACTAACTGTATTCAAATGCGAATAACTTTAAAACGAAAAATGATAGCAAGGTACTGTGAGCACGGAACTTGTTCGGTGCAAATGTATCTACAAAATAAGTGGTGTTTCATTTATAGCTACCTTTTATTTTTATTTTTTTATAATTAGCAATGTTCACTTTTCCAAAACAAACATGAATAACTTTGAAAAGAAAAATGATAGCATGCTACTATAAGCACAAAACTTGTTCAGCACAAAAACATCTACAGAATGAGTGGTGTTTCATTTACAGATACCTTTTAGTTTTTTATAATTAGCAAGGAAACAGCAGACAATTACATTTTTTCACTTTTTGCAAAAAACAAATGCAAATAACTTTACAAGCAGCAAAACATGGAAAGAAATTCTATTCCTTTTCACTTTTTTAGAGGTATAGCATAAATGGAATACACAACTACCTGCTGGAAATATTGTCGATATTTTTTGTTCTCATGCTAACTGACTCAATGACATCACTCGTGGTTCTGGCGCTCTTGATGTTATCGGGTCACTTGACACTGGAACAAAAAATATCAGCAATATTTCCGGTAGTGGGGGTTGTGTAGGCTCAACTGATAAGAAATTCTATTTAAAAATAAACTGAAACACACCTGTGATATGTGTAGGCATTAAACCCTAAGATTAATTTAGTATTTCTGTACTTTAAGTTCACCTTCAGTGCACTGTTAAATTAAATAGTTATGAAGTACTTTCTTATACTAAGCTACTCTTTTACCGCTTCTTAATAATTCAACCAGGGAATAAACTGTTACTTTAAAATTAATACTTAGTATTTGAAAATCTCCTTGGAAGATAATAGGGGGAGCAGAAGTACTGTGATTGTGGCAGTATGTCATGGTTTTGCTGATACCCAAACTAGCAAAGACTCTATAGACTGCTTAGCTTACTGTCTGATTTCCATTTTAAATATATATTATAAGTTATTTATGACAGTGTTTGCCCATTGTTTGGAACACCTGCTCCTAGCCCTCATTCATTTGGACCATACCAGCTTTGTCCAAACAGGTGACAGTACCAACTGCACACTCCACATACTCCACCATGTCCATGCTCTGCCCACTCCAATTTTATTAGTCAGCCTTGACTTCAAAAAGGCATTTGGCAGGGTTTCTGGCCATATCTTTTTGCTGCATTGTATAAATTTGATTTCTTTCTAGACTTTTGTCTCCCTTCTCCAGTGACTCCCTGCAAGCATTTATTAAAATTAATGGGCATGTATCTTCCTCTTTTCAGCAGGGAATGCTACAATGCAGGGCTGCCTACTTTTCCCCCATTTGTTTGTCCTATATACTGAGCTCCTTACTCAAGTGCTGAGGGAAAGTACAGGGTTTATGGGTATCCAGGTGGGAGATACAGAACATTGGGTGGGCCTGTATGGGAATGACAAGCTGCTACATATGGTTAGTCCAACCACCTCACTAGGGGTGATTTTTTTAATATCCTGCAGAGATTTATGGCAGCTTAGATTCAATGCAAAGAAGTGTAAGGTAATGTACCTGGGAAACAAAAACCCAGGGGAAGAGTACACACTGGGGGGTGAGATACTGACAATAACAAAACTGGAAAGGGACCTGGGATTAATTATATCAGATGACCTAAAGGTGGGCAAGTAATGTGAGAAGGCAGTAAGGAAGGCTGGGGGGATACTGGGATGCATAGGGAGAGGCAACAACAGTAGAAAACAGGAAGTTGTTATCCCTCTGTACAGACAGTTGGTGAGACCCCATCTGGAGTATTGTGTGCAGTTCTGCAGACCCCATCTCCGCAAAGACATAGACAGAGTGGAGGCTGTCCAGAGGAGGACAACCAAAATGGTGCAAGGTCTGCACCAGAAGACATACGAAGAGAGTCTAAAGAAGCTTGATATGTATACCCTTGAGGAAAGAAGGGAGAGGGGGGACATGACAGAAACTTTCAAGAATCTGAAGGGAATCAACAAAGTCCAAGAGGGTAGTATATTTCAGAAAAAGAGATGTGCAAGGACAAGGGGGCACAATTTGAAGATGGGGGGATGGTTCAGAGGTAATGTGAGGAAATATTTTTTCATGGAGAGGGTTGTGGATGCATGGAACAGTCTTCTTGAGGAGGTCATGGGGTCAAGAACAGTGGGGGAATTCAAGAATGCATGGGACAGACATAAGGCAGTCCTAGTGGGGGGTGGGAGGAAGTAGGCTGTTGGTTAACTAGGATCTGCAGCTTATCCATCAGGTAGGAAAATGGGCTCACTAGGTGGGCCAAGCAGTCCTTATCTGCCATCAAATTCTATGTTTCTATTTAGCATAATGTCCGAATATAAATTAAATACCACCAAAATATAGCTGTTACTGTTTTATTGGACTCTCCCTCATTTTTAAAGAATTAATACCCCTTTTGCTGGGACCTCACTGCCTTCAAATATCAGTATTACCCTGACCCAGTCTGCAGACAGGCTCTAGCAGTCTAACTACAGGCACCTGTCTGCTCATATCTTAGCAGATCTGCAACAATGGCAATATCTTTCACTGAGCTTTATCTGAAGAGTGGTCACAGTTCAAATGATTACGCTTCCATGTTTTTATATTAGTGCCCAAATGTTCCTCTACCTATCTCAGAATGTGACTGGAAATTATGGCATGCTGCTATCTTGTGTATGTCTGGAATGTCCAATGCCCTAGAATTCAGTTTTGCATGTTACTGTTCCTGAGAGCCAGGGGTGGGGTGGGGCTGCCACTGCCCAGTCTTAGACTCTACTATACTTTCTCTTAACTTTGAATCCTGTTTGCTTGGCACCAAACTGGACCTCGGTCAAAATGGTTGGCAATGAAACAAGTGCTACTCCCTCTGTGGTACAAGATCCACTACATCTTCACCATAGCTGCTTCTGATTTGACTGACGCACACCATAATCCCTGGATTGCCCAAGTTCAACAGGTCTGGTGGGAAATCATGTCAGCTTTGAACCCTTTAGGAGTGAGAGGTGGGTGTGCCCCATAGCACAGCTGGAAGATTTTCTGCCTTCACATCTGGACCAGATGTATCACAGGTGGAACAGACAGAATCCTATATATTATCTCAGTTGTGTTCCATGGGGGTAGTGCATCAATTTCAAGACTTACAGAACCACTATGTCCCTGAAAGGTGGAGCATTTTGTAGGTACCTCCAGGTTTGTCATTACCTTGAAACCCCCTTCCAAAGAAAGCGACCCAGCTCAGGGTCCCCCTTTGGTTCTTGCCTTGATGACACACATTAGTGATTTCTGCACATTTCATCTCTACCTTTTACAGGACACTACATGCAACACAACCATACAATTTATTTATTTATTAAATTTTGGTGACTGGGTAGGCCTACTGTGCCCCAAAGGTCCCTTTTTCACGGGCGACCCAGGATAACAATACAAGTTATAAAAATGAACAAGGACATAAGGAACATTTGAGGCATTGTGAGTTACATCATGAGGTGGTTATAGTAAAGAAAAATAGTGGATACAGGTATGGTTACAGGCATGGTAAAAGAAAAGCAGTGGATACAGGCATGGCTTACAGGCACAGTAAAAGAAAAGCAGTGGATGCAGGCATGGGTACAGGCATGGTTATCATCATGACATGTAAGCAATTAGTAGTATTTTGCATAAAATTTATTTAGGGGTTACACGTGGCCTCTGGTGAGCAGTCTGTATAAGGCAGGTAGTAGGAAGGTTAAGCTAGGAGACGGGAGTTGAAGAGGAGGGGAGTACCTTAGGAGCTTTAAGTGCCATGACAGTGGCATGCACTTGAGGTCAGCAGATGGGACTTAAGCCTGGTGCGGAAGTTCATGAGTGAGGAGGAGGCCTGGACCTGGGGAGGGAGCTTGTTCCATTGGCAGGCTGCTTGGGAGGAAAAGGATCTTCCGCCAGCGTTTGTCCTTACCTTAGGGACTTCTAATAGCATTCTATCTGAGGGCCTTAGGTTCCTTGGGTTGTGTTTGAGGGTTACGGTCCCGGCAATGCTTGGCGGAGCGTGGGCTTTGAGAAGCTTGTAGGCCTGGACAAGCAAGGGGTGTTGGAGGCGGGCGACCAATGTGGGCCAACGAAGATTGGCCAAAGTGTCACAGTGGTGACATCTCGGGTGGTCTAAGGTTGCGAAATGAGCTATTTTATTATACAGGGTTTGCATCCTGGTAATCTCTTGTACCATATATCAATACCATATATGTTGTGGCAAAATGGGGTGAGGAACTGGTGCAAGCTGTAGACCAGACCAGATGGGAGAGAGGATGTTCAGAGGCAAGCAGGATCACCTCATCTCGTATCTGGTGGGAGTATGCCTGGAAGCATCTTCTCTGCTATTTTAAAACCCTGTTCATAATTGTTAAATAAGGTGAGCACTATAGTACTGCCTGCTGAAGGCACTGTGGTGAACCATGGAGGACCTGCACTCACATTATGTGGGCCTGTCCAGTACTGAGACCCTTCATGGGAGAACCAGAAACCACAATAGCAGAGATTCTGCATGCTGGGATAACACTCCAGAGGTATATCTATTTCACCAGTATCCTACTGCCCTGAAAGACAAAGAGAGGAAAATACATTCTTGGTATCATGTTCCTAGTTGCAGAAAAAAGCCTCACTCATAAGTGACTTACAAATCAGGAGCTGGATCTTGGCCAATGGAGAGATATGGTGAATTCCATATAGCGTATAGAAAGGATCACATTTGGCCTTAATGAGCGTTCTGAATTTTCCACATCTTGGTAGACCTTCTGGATAATCTGTGTTATGCAACACAAGCCACAATCTAAATTTTGTTCTGTGACCACATGGATTACTGGCAGAGGAGAGGCAACAGGGGGAGGAGATAGTGGGGATGGGCAGGAGGACAGCCTGGGTGCAAAATACTGGGACAGAGTGTTAGTGAACACACACACACACACACACACACATACACACACATACTCTCTCCCTTCTGGTTTATTTGATGTCAGTGACACCTGCAGACAGGTATAGCATTTCAGCTGGGTTACCTGCTCCCAAAGTTGGGTCAGGGGTTAAGAAGAACCCCTGATCAATTTCATAATAAGTATTTGGAGCTATAATTACTCTGCATCACTTCTTGCTGTTTGTTTATGTATTTGGTGCTATGGATGTAAAACTTTTTTGTCTTAATAAAAAATATATTTACAAAAAAAGACAAGAAAATCTCCTTGGCAGCCTGTCTTTGTCTTATTATTATTTGGACAATCAAATTAAATACTGTATAATGAACTTATAATTATAAAAAAACATTTTTGTCTGTCTTTTTTTAATTTATTTTTATTTGATTATGTAAAATACAAACAGAATAAAATTCTTGGTTCCAAGGTATGTAAACTAATACAGATATGTTATAAAAAATGAACTGATTCTTGCCACAGTGCATTACTTATTTTGGGGATATAAAATTATTATAACAAAAATAGCAGCAAAATGGCATCGTAATAGCAAGATCGTGGGCCATGGAATTTTCTTTGTGCATATGTATCCAGTAAATGTCCTGAATTAAACATGTTTATCAAATCCACCAGTGGCTTTATTGAAGTTCATGATCCCTTTGTTTTATTTACTACACTCTTTCTAATAACCATCCTTATCCTAGTACTAGTAAGTGTATCTTGCAAAACATTATGCTTATAGTTTTAAACCAGTTTTTAACATCATATCCTTTGGAAAGTTGCAAAGGTTGTATTTTTAGTTCAAGCCTTTTCATTTCAACTGCAATACATGCTTTCCATTCAGTAATTCATTGCCTAAGAAAAGCACTGTAGTGTGATTGTCTCTTGTACTGTATATACTGTACAACATCTTTGGTATTTTGAGGGTGCTAACTGCTTGCTTAAATTTCTCCCTTTATTTTGAAACTTAGTTTTTCTTCAAAAACAATTCGTATCTGTATATGAGTCTTGTATAAGGCTAGAACTCCTGCTCCTGCCTGTATGCAAAACTAAGGCAACATTCTAAAAAAAAAAACAGTTCCTCAATCCATTTATTTTAGGTCATTTTAAAGTACTCACTATTAAAGTTTCTTTAGAAAATGAGGTTTTCTGTCTTGCTTTTGCACTTTAACAGTGGGTATCAGAGCTAAAACAAATTTACAAATGCAGAGTTAAAACTCCTACTCTAATGGAGTTGCTCACCAGGGGAGTGTGTTTTTGACGAAAGTGAATTTAATGTGAGGCTTAATAGTGCTACTTACCTTATCTGCAGCATATCGGTTCCTATTTTGCCATTTTCCTAAGATGCCGAGGTCCATCATCCTTCAGTTTAAGGTTTTTAAACCTCAAGGATAGGACTGCAGTTGGAATATAAAGGCTTGAAATAAAAGTACAACCTTTATAACATTACATAGAATATGACATTAAAACCTGGTCTGAAACTATACACATGGGGGTTTGAAAGATACACTGTACTAGAAATACGGTGGTTACTAGAAAGAGTGTATTAAAAAGAGAAACAAACAATCAAAAAGTGTGTTTTTGTTATAAGTTAATTATATTTATTAGTTATACATTAATAGTTTATTCCTTGGTTGAATTATCAATGAGAGCTAAAATACTAGCTTAGTATAAGAAAGTACTTAATAACAGTACCTGTTTAACAGTACATTGACAGTGTACATAAAGTATAGCAAGTTCAAACTAATCTTAAGTTTAAAGCCTACACATACCACTGGTATTTATTAAGTCATTATGGAACAGAATTTCTTATCGGTTGAGTACCTTGATAGTTTATATAAGCATTGTGTAATGTAATCATTGTACATTAAGACCTATAGATGACCCACTATATGTCCCTGATGAAGTTGGTCTTTTCTGAAGAAATAATTTTGTACATAGGGTGGAGTGGAAAATTACCAGTTGAGTCATGATCCTAAGTTTGTGGTTCCTTGGTCTAAAACTGAAGTGCATGGGACCCCATACTACTCTATTAAAGTTAGCAATAGAAAATGAGTAGCTTGCTCTTGTTTGTATTGGGCTTTAGTTGTGTACCTAGCTAGGAGAGAAATGTCATGGGGAGTTGATTGTGTATACATATCTATATCTATATATATCTATATATATATATATATATCCTTGTGCTGATTCCCTTGGTTATGTACGTTGTTAAACCCCAGAGAGTCAGTGGTACATAAATCTCCTTGTATGCACTTGAATAAGATAGAACTACCAGGGAAGAATTTTGCCACTATTGTATTATAGTCTCATTTATTGATGGATATGTTTGTAAATAGTTTTAATGTCTCCATATATTCTTAAGTTACGTGTCATATATTATCCTGTATTCTTTTTCTAAAATTAAGAACAATTTATAAAGAAACAAAAACACTGTCATCTATGTAATGTAGCAACCTTCCTTGTTTTTACACCATGAATAGACTTTTTTTATTTATTTAAAACATTTGGTGACTGGGAAAGGCACACTGAGCAGAGGCTCGTTTCCAGGTGCGAGCCAGGGGAGGGGGAACAAGGGATATAGTACATTTTCAAATATACACACTGTACAAAGTAATACATAATTACATAGTTTGGCGATAAGTAGAAAATTGACACTCACACTTGATGCTTAGCAGTACAAATAGAATATAGATTACAAGGTGTCACACACATAATATTGTGAAAACAGTGCAGCATAATATGCAAACTTAGGTATATAGGATACATGTAGGGCATGGGTGAAAGAGGGGACTAGACAGAGAGCAGATGAGTGCAAGGGTGACTTGCAGCCATACTAGGTTAGATTATGGGAGTGGGTGGGATACAGAAGAAGGCATAGCTGAGATTTGACAGTAGAGTGGAAGGGAGAATTTTGAAGGGGGGGGTTGAGAGTTCCACAAAGAAGGAAGGCAGTAGCTAAAGGCACACTTGCCAGAGTTAGAAGTAGTGGTAGTGAGTGAGAAAGTACAAGAGTCTCTTGAGCATAGGGAGTAGGTAGAGGCTGGGGCAGGTGAAAGGAGGGAAGAGATATATGAGGGGAGCAAGTTGAACCAGAATTTAGAGGTGAAAGATACAGAGTGGATGAGGTGTCTGTATGAGAGCAGAGGGAAATCCAGGCAGGAGAGAATGGGACAGTGGTGAGTCCTGTAAGGAGAGTCTGAAATGAAGTGACAGAAAATATAAAAAAGGGAATCAAGCCAAGAGAGGGAGGTGGAGGAAGCAGTGCAATAAACAATGTCAGCATAATCAATGACTGGCATGATCATCTTGGTTGAAAGTTAGCGACATGCAGGGAGTGGGAGAGAGTCTCTGCTATGGTAGAGGACTCCCAGCTTAGGGCATAGTTTGTATATAATGTGATCAATACGGAGGGAGAAATGTAGTTGTGGGTTGAGTCAGACACCAAGATATTTGTAGGATGGGACAGTGATTAGTGGTGTGCCATCAAGGGAGGTAATAGGTAAGACGAGGTTATATTTGGCTAGTCTTTTGGTGGGGCACTGAAGGTCATTGAGACAGTTTTCATAGTATTAAGTTTTAGCTGTTTTGAGGTGAACCGAGCCCGAACTGTGTTGAAGTCTTGTTCTAGTGCAGAAAGTATTGTGGCTAAGTCTGGGCCAGATGTGAACAGTATGGTGTCATCCACATACATATGGATGAGGGAGGAAGAGTAGGAGGATGGGAGGTTGTTTATTAAAATTTAAAACAGGATTGATCCAAGTATGGAACCTTGGGAAACACCAGTCAGGATAAGGAGAGGAGGATGGCGACCACGCTGGGTCAGCCTCCATTCTAGCTCCATTTCAACTTTGTTTTTGCTCCATTTTTGTCCAGTTTTTTAAACTTTATTTTAATTTTATGTAGTTATTTTTTTTTGATTTTTAAAATTTTATAGTTTCGGTGAATGTTACCGGGTTTGTATCTGCCGGTGGCGTTGGGTCCGAGTTGTTGCGGTGGTGAGGCAGTGTGGGAGTACGTTTTGCTGCTATGTGATCTTGACTGCCCCCGATCTTGCTCTCCATTGGCATTGAGAGCTGTGTTTGTGGCATTTTTTGCCTGAGGACCTGCCGCCAGGAATGTTGGACCTCTCTGACTGTGGCATTCACTGAGGGATTTATCTTGGAGCCCTTTTTTCTTTGAAGAATGTTTGGATTTGTCCCTTGTGTGGGTTGACTATTTGGAGTCGCTGTCTGCCTGGATTTGTTTTCTTGTGGCTCGGCGTGGCCTGGAGCTGGAGACTGGGACCTCGAGATTGGGCTCACTCCTTGGAGACTTGGCCATTTTTACATCTGGGCTCTATGGACTATTGCATCCTCTTTTTCATTGTTGTGGAGTGGGTAAGTCTGTCAATTCTGATCCAAACCCAGGGTAGTCTGCTGGGGTGGTTGATTAGGCAGACTGGGGGAGGTGCTATCAGAGGATGGGCCCCAGTGTGCCCGTGGTTTCTGGGCTTTACGGTGGGCTGGCTGGACAGCCTGCTCGGGTGAACTCTAGCTACTAACTGATTTCCTCAGCAGCACCTTGGGGGATGATCAGGGGGATTCTCTCCATTGGTTAAAACGTTGGCCTGAACCCAGGGTGGTTTGCTGGGGCAGGCAGCTGCTACAGGGGATCGGGGATGCTATTGGAGGACAGGCCCATGATACCTGTGGTTTCTGGATTTCTGCAGGGGTAGGCTGAAGAACCTGCTCGCGCAGACCCAGTTGTAGGCTGACTTCCCTAATAACACCTTGGGGGATGACCTAAGGAAGAGTTTTCTTCTTTTTGCTGGCTGATCGATTATGTCCCCTCCTAAGCAGCTGGAATAATTCTTGAGGACTGGAAAGGTTTTCATCCTATCTACATGAAGTATATGGAACAGTTATAAAATTACCTCCTATCTGATTATTGTTTAGATCAGATTGTTCCTTTTCTTCCCCTTATACATCTTGGTTAAGCAGTGAGAGGGCTTAATTTTTATTTGCAAGATTTGACTGTGTGACTGTTACTCCGCCTATGTGAGAGATAGGCTATGAGACAGACTCCTCAGGGGTGAGAGCTCTGAGGGATTCTCATTTTTCTTGTTTTTAGTAAAGCATAAATTGGAAGAAATTGTGACTCTTGTCCTGATCATTATAAATTTTTTTTTGAGGAGTTTAAAAACCTGCCCAGACCTGTCTAAAGACTTTTCTCTGAGGAGTTGACCTGAAGAGGAATTGGACTATTGTTTTATTCATTTATTAAGTTATTCAAATTAGTTTTGGTGTTGATAGTACTTATATTCAAGTGGTTGATTAAAATTGTTTTTTAAATATTTGGATAATATGTGTTGGGACCGGGCTTCCATGGACAGGTGCTATTCCCCCTCTAGGCTGAGGGACCTGCATCCTTTTGATAGCACCCCATTGCAACCCGAGTTATACAGGTGTTGCCATGCCCTGGGGATTGCACGGAGGAGGCAGAGAGGAAGGGGGGTCCTGCAGCTGCGAGGGGGCAGTGGAGTGGGTGAATAAGGGTGGTGAGGTCAGGGAGACACCCTGGGGCGAAATGGGCCCAGGATAGGGGAGCGCGATGCCTGGTTCCCATACCCAAGGGCTCCACTGAGAGTGGGCAAGTAGCCCGCTCCTCCAAGGCCTCTCATCCAACCCAGGCAATATTATGCAATGCCAGGCCTATAAAAAAACAAGACAGCAATTATTGCTGATCTTGTTGAATCATCTGACCTGGCTTGCATTACCGAGACCTGGCTGGACGAGAATGCTGGTCCCATATTGGAGTCAGCTGTTCCAGCCGGGTACTCAGTAACACATCGCCCGAGGTTGGATCGTAGGGGTGGGGGGTCGCTATTTGTTTTAAATTGGAATTGGGCCTTGTGGAGGTTCCAGTGGTGTCCCCTAGATCCTTTGAATGTATCATGGGAGCAGGTGTGGGCTGCAGAATCCTGCTCATCTACCATCCACCCAGTGATGAGAAAGTTTTTCTGCAAGAAGTCGCAGACTTCATTGTTGACCTGGTGTTGGAGCCCTCCATGTGGCTGGTCATGGGGGACTTCAATGCCTGGGTAGACGATGAACTCTAGCATTTTGGTCAAGACTTCCTCCAACTAATGATTTCATTGGGCTTCACACAGGTGGTTATCACTGCTACCCATATTCAAGGTCACTCTCTGGATCTGGTGTTCACCCTGGGGATGGAGATCACGGAACTGGTGGTGGAACCAGTTGGGTGGTCTGAACATCACTCCATAAGGTTCAATTTCACGGCCCCCCCTTATGAGACCTACCCCTTTGAAGATCGTCCAGTATCGCCCTTTGAGGGGAGTTACCCCTGACGGTCTGATGGCGGTGCTGGACCTATCGAGTTGGCCTATGGAGTGCATGGAACCAGATGTCTTAGTAGTGCACTATAACAACATGGTGCTGAGAGCACTGGACTCCATAGCACCTGTCCGTGTTCGCCCCCTCTCTCTTCACCCTTGGTCCCCTTGGTTTGACGGGATATTGAGGGAGCTGAGGAGAGTGGGGCAAAGATTGGAACGTTGTTGGTGGAAATCCAGCCTGGAGGCTGACAGACTTAGATTGATGGCCCATTATGCGGACTATCAATCAGTAATCTCCCATAAGAAGGCAGAGTTCCTGTCCAGGGAGATAACTGCATCAAGAAACTGACCTGCTCAGCTCTTCTGGACCATCGACAGACTGTGCAATCCAGCCTGTCTGCAGGGTCAGAGAGTTTTTTCACAAATACAGTGTGATGAGTTTGCTCGGTTCTTTGAGGATAAGGTGTCATCAATCAGGTCGGAGATCTACAGCATACGTTCAAATGAGCATTGCAGTGACCAGTGCGGGGTTACATGCCCTCGGTCTACCTGGACAGATTTTGACCAGCCAGTGATCATAGATATCATGAAGATTGTCCAGGGCTTACGACCGACTTGCTGTAGTTTGGATCCTGGTCCTATGCGCCTCCTTGTGGGGTGCATAGTTGCGATCGGACCAGCCCTTGTGAAGATAGTCTGGGGTTCTTTGGATCAAGGGGTGTTCCCAGAGTCTTTAAAGGAGGCTGTTGTGACACCCCTTTTGAAGAAACCTTCCCTTGACCCTGACTGTCTCGCTAACTACAGACCGATCTCTAACCTGCCCTTTTTGGGCAAGGTTATTGAGAAAGTAGTTGTGTTGCAGCTTGATGACTTTCTTACCACCCATGAAGTCTATGATCCTCTCCAGTCTGGTTTCAGGAAGAGGCATAGTACCGAGACGGCGTTAGTTCGGGTACTCAATGATCTCCTAATAACAAGAGATCAGAAGAGCCATTCGATCTTGTTTCTCCTTGATCTCTCTTCAGCGTTTGGCACTGTGGACCATGGGATGTTGCTAGATCACCTGTGGCTACTCTGCAGACTGTCGGGGACAGTTCTCAGATGGTTCCACTCTTTCCTCACAGGCAGAAGTCAAAGGGTAGTTTCAGGGATTTTTTCTTCTGCTCCCTTTGCTCTGTCCTGTGGGGTGCCGCAAGGCTCTGTGCTTTCCTCCATGTTGTTCACAGTGTATATGCTGCTGTTGGGAGACATTATAAGGTGTTATGGGCTGAGTTTTCACTGCTGTGCAGACGATACTCAGCTCTATATGTCCTTTGTACCCAAACAGAATGACACATTATTAGTCTTTAACAACTGCCTCGCTGAAATTCAGGACTGGATGAGTGCGAACTGGTTGAAACTAAATCCGGATAAGACTGAGGTGTTGGTTGTGGACCTGGGTCACCATGTAGAGAAGTTGACTCCTCGGTTCCCCTCTGGTCTTTTATTAGGAGGTAACCAGTTGAGACCTTCTGAACAGGTGCAAAATCTGGGCATAATTTTTGACAGTGAGTGGACGCTGAAGACACAGGTATCAGCCACTGTCAAGTCCTCCTTTTACCATCTGAGGAATATTGCCTGGATAAAACACCTTGTTCTGCATGATGACCTTCCTGTGTTGGTCCACACTTTTGTTTCCTCTCGTCTTGATTACTGTAATGCTCTATATCTAGGGTTGCCGGGGGTGGATCTCCATCACCTGCAGCTGGTGCAGAACACAGCAGCCAGGTTGTTGACTGGGTTACCAAGAACTTGCCATATCACACCTGTGCTACGTGAACTGCACTGGCTGCCAGTGCAGTGGAGAATCACCTTCAAGGTCGCATTGCTGACCTGTAAAACCCTACACAGTCAGGGACTGGGCTACCTGCAAGATCTCCTTTGTCCTTACAGCCCTCTCCGCCCACTCTGCTCCACTGGCGAGGGATTGCTAGAGATTCCCAGGGTTCATCTTCAATCATCTGGGGCCAGGACTTTTCCTTTTAGGGCCCCAACCCTGTGGAATTCTCTACCGCATCAGATTAGAGAGTGCCTGTCCGTGGAATCATTTAAGAGGTCTCTGAAAAGCCACTTATTTGGACCAGCATTTGGATAAGCATATGGTCATTTTTTATTGTTTTATGTCATTATTTATTATAGTTGATATTTTATTCTTGATATGTATTAGCGCTTTGATATATTGAAAAGCGCTCTACAAATACATTTTTATTTGATTTGATTTGATTTTGCGACTTTACTGACCGGTGTCTATCATTTAGATAGGAATCAAACCACTGGATAGCAAGAGGGGAGAGTCCTGCATCCTCAAGAGAGTTTAGAAGGAGTGTGTGGGAAACAGAGTTGAAGGCTCTAGCCAGATCAATGAAGACTGCAGCTGTGAGGTGGCCTTTATCAGTAGAGGATTGAATGTGGCCAGTGACATGGAGGACGGAGGAGATGGTGGAGTGTTTTTTTTTCTAAAGCCAGACTGACAGGGGGATAAGAAGTTTGTGTCAGTTAGGAATTCGGATAGTCGAGATTGAACAAGACATTCCTGTAGTTTTGCTAGGGCAGGTAGAAGTGAGATGGGATGTTACCAGGCAAGGTGGGATTGCCACCTTTGTGAAGAGGGATGATGCATGCCGATTTCCAGGCTCTGGGAACTAAGCTGGAGAAGTATGATAAATTTATGATGTGAGTGAGGTGGGAAGTGATGGCAGGGGCAGAGAGATGTAGGAGGCTAGGGTGCAGACCATCAGGGCTTGATTTGGATGTGTTTAAGGATAGCAGGGTGAGCAGGACTTCAGATGTAGAAGCAGGAGCTAGTAGGAGTTGATTATTTATTGTGGGTGGTGGGGAGTGATTTGGATCAGGCCACGAGGAGGTGGTCAGATTTGGGGAAGCACAAGTCATGAAGTAGGTGTTTAAGGTATCTGCAACTTGTTTGGGGTCTGTTATTTCAGTGCCATTACACTTGAGAGTAGGGGTGTTGGATTGCGGAGGAGGTCAACAACAGCATGTACTATGTTCCAGAAAGAGGAGGTGTTAGCGGTATTCAGGCAATGTTTAAAATAGTCTGCTTTTACATGACAGATGGCCTTGGTGCACACATTTCTCGTGGCATTGTATACTTACCTAGAGCTGGAAGTTTCGGAGGCTTTGAAGGCAGCGCATGCCTTGTCATGGGCCTTACAGAGTGTGACTCTGGAGGCAGTAATCCAAGGGTGGTGGCACTTCCTCACCCTGGCTTTTCGTTGAAAATCCTGGTGAACTGAGCTAGAGCAGCATCAACTGAGGCTGCAGCATAGACTCGGGACCAGTTTGCATGGTGGAGATTGGAGAGAAGGGACTGTGTATTCAGTGAGCTTAGAGGGTAGATCTTAATGTATTTTGGTGCAGATTTTGGAAGGTGACTTTTTTCTAACACAGTAGGTGATACAGTGGCCACTTAGGGCTGGATCGAGGACACCAGATGCTGACATGCGATGAGGATGGGAAGAAAAAACCCAATCTGTGAGTGAGTGATTAGAGGATTTAGAGTTGTATCAGTTTGGTTCTGTGATTAGCTGGAGAGGTTCATGGATTCTATCTTGGCTATAGCAGACACAATAGAGTGGACCAGTCAATCTAGGTTATAATCCCTAAGGAGTATCAGTTCACCTGGGTGGGCCAATGGGTGGATAGTGGTGATACACATTACAAGGGCATCTTTACTGAGATGGGGGGATGCATAGACTATTCCGACGTAGGTCGGGAGAGAGTGGGGGAAGGAGATTTTAGCAAGAATCAGCTCATAGGAACCGATGGAGGCTTCTTTTTTCAACACAGAATAGGAGAGGTGGTGTCTTATGATCATAGTGACACCACCACCTCATTTACAGTGGTCTTGACAAATGATGTGGTAGCCACGGAAGGAGGTAGTAGAGTCTGGGGTTTTTGCAGATAGCCATGTTTCAGAGATGCACAGGATGTCCGGGGTGTTTTGGTTTATCCAGGCATTTAGAAGGTCCAGCACAGGGGAGAGACTCCTTATGTTGATGCGCATGATCTTTAAGCCCTTGTAGATGAGTGGTTGTTTTTGAGGAGTACGGGGGCCAGGGTTTCTCTCAATATCTTCTGCAAGTAACAGGAGGAGAAATAGGAAGGAGAAAGTGCCCTGGAGCTTATGAACCTTTATGGTGTTGAAAGCATGTGGTTTGTGCCTGGAGCATCTAATTAAATGGATGGAGCTGCTTATATGGGGAGGCAGTAACTGTGATGTCATCAAGTGGTAGGACGGGGCAGGGATGGGGAATAATACAGGTGAAGCAGGGGCAAGGTGGTTATATAAGGGGAAGGTATCACTAGAGGTGCAACTAGGTGTTTGGAAGGGGGGAGTAAGAGAGAAAATAGGAAAAGGAGCACAGGAGAAGGAGAAAGACAGATGGGTACATGGCAAGGAAATAAAGATGGAATTTGGAAATGAGCAAAATTGGAAGGCAGTGAAAATTTGCCTAATTAAATCTTAGGCTATAGAGGAAATTATAGTGAAAGTGGCTGCTGATTATCAGAGGATTTGCAAGAAGTCAATTTGGAGACAGTGAAAAAAGCCTATTAAATTGTAATTTTTTATAGGAAGATATAGTGAAAGTGGCTGTAGGTTTAGAGAGGATTTGTGGGACAACATAAGGCCCCTTTTAGGCAGAGGTTAGGATATCTTGCCCTGTTAAGATTTAGAATGCTTATGGGTTATGGCCAGTGGCAGGGAAGCACGACAAGGGAGGCAGGAACTAGTATATTTAAATAGCGCTGGGTGGGAGAAAATTTAAACTTTACTTTCCACAACCCTACACAGAAAATAATGAGCTCTTTCTGCTACAGCATGACAGCCAATAGATGATGAGCTGCTGAGAGGGTGACCAATACAGTGTTTTCACTGAGAAAGCCCAGTCCGGTGAACTTCCCAGCAGCAGGCCCGGTTCGTGGAGATAAAATTGTACCTGGAGCTTGGAGCACAGGGTGAGGCTGTATGGCAGGAGCAGCCAGCGGGCTTTCCAGCTGTCTTGGCCTCATGGAGAGCAGCATAATGAAGGCTTAAGAAATACTTTTATGTTGGAAAAAAGAAATTTTGGAGAAATTCTGCAGTATATATACTGTAAATTTCCTTGTGATGATTCCCATGGTCATGTAGCTTGTAAGCCCCGGGGAGTCAGCTGTGCAAATCTCCTTGTGTATACTTGGATAGGATAGAAATACCAGGAAAAGTCAGCAGTATGTACTGCAAATCTTCAAGTGCTGATTCCATTGGATATTCACATGGTTACTATTATGATTATTAATTACTAAGGTGATTTCAGTCAATCAGCATGCAGAGCCACTATACCTCTTAATTTTGTGTACAGTCTGCTCTTGTGCAGGAGTGGTAGGAGGGAATGCTTCACTCCAGTGCCAGGGATGAGGATGACAAACTAAAATAAAAAGACTCATCATATCATCAGTCACTAGATCTAAACTCAAGTGATTCATAACAAGATAATAGGGCCTCAGAGGAATGTCTCTTATGGTATAAGAGACTTCTCTCATGAAGTTTGGACAAATAGAACTGCTCAGCTTTCTTTTGTGGTTCTCTCACCTAAACCTCACTCTGAGAGTCTGTTGTTCCATAACAGACATCTGTCAGAGACCCTATTAACTTCCAGTGGTGTCCACCAGGATAAAACATAGAAACACCTAGTCTGCCCATTTCCCTACAAAATGGATAAGCTGCAGAGCCTAGTTAACCAACAGCCTACTTCCTCCTACCCCCCACTAGAATTGCCTTATGTCTGTCCCATGCATTCTTGAATTCCCCCTCTGTTTTTGACTCCATGACCTCCTCAGTAAGGCTGTTCCATGCATCCACAACCCTCTCCATGAAAAAAATACTTCCTCACATTATCTCTGAGCTGTCCCCAATCTTCAAATTCTGCCTCCTTGTTCTTGCATGTCTCTTTTTCTGAAAGATGCTACCCTCTTGGACTTTGTTGATTCCCTTGAAGTACTTGAAAGTTTCTATCATATCCCCCCTCTCCCTCCTTTCCTCGAGGGTATACATATTAAGCTCCTTTAGTCTCTCTTCATATGTTTTCTGGTGCATGCCCTGCACCATTTTGGTTGCCCTCCTCTGGACAGCCTCAACCCTGTCTATGTCTCTGCAGAGATGGGGTCTCCAGAACTGCATACAGTACTCCAGATGGGGTCTCACCAACTGTCTGTACCATGGGATAACAACTTCCTGTTTTCTACTGGTGATGCCTCTCCCTATGCATCCCAGTATCCCTCCAGCCCTCCTTACTGCTTGTCACATTGCTTGCCCACCTTTAGGTCATCTGATATAGCTACCACCAGGTCCCTTTCCATTTTTGTTGTTGTCAGTATCTAACCCCCCTCATTGTGTGCTCTTCCCCTTGGTTTTTGATTCCCAGGTGCAGTACTTTGCACTTCTTTGCATTGAATCTAAGCTGCCATACATTTGACCATTCCTCCAACCTTGCCAAGTCCCTTCTCATCCTTTCCACCCCACCTTGTGTATCAACCCTGTTGCAGATCTTTGTGTCATCTGCAAAGAGACATACTTTTCCTTCCAGTCCCTCTGCAATGTCACTTATAAAGACATTAAAAGGACCAGTCGCAGAACTGAACCCTGCAGTACCCCACTAGTAACCCCCCTTTCTTCACTGTGGGCTACATTTACTATTACTCTCTACATCCTGTTGTCCAGCCAATGTTTTACCCAGGCTACCACCCTAGGACCCACTCCCAGGCTGGCTAATATGTTTATTAATCTTTTGTGTGGGACTGTGTCAAATAGCTTGCTAAAGTCTAGGTAGGCCATGTCCACAGCCCCTCCCTGATCTACTACTTTGGTCACCCAGTCAAAGAAATCGATTAGAATCATCTAGCATGACCTTTCCACTGTGAATCCATGCTGTCTTGTGTCCTGGACCCCACTGGCCTCTAGGTACTGAACAATTCTTTCCTTCAGAAGTGATTCCATCATTTTCCCTACCACTGAGGTCAAACTGACTGGTCTATAGTTTCCTGCCTCTGTCTTGCTCCCACTTTTGTGAATGGAAATCACATCTGCCTTCCTCCAATCCTCAGGTACCACACCATCCTCCTATTATTTTGTTAAAAAGGGTAGTCAGTGGTGTTACTAGTTCTCCTCTTAGTTCTTTTAGAATTCTGGGGTAAATCCCATCAGGCCCCATTGCTTTGTTCACCTTCAGTTTTAGGAGTTCTTTCAGAACCCTTTCTTCTGTGAAAAGACTGATATTGACCCCCTTATCCAGAGTGCTTCTATTGACTGGATTAGGTACCTCCCCCTCCCTCCTCTTCCTTTGTGAATACTAAGCGGAGGAATTCGTTCAGTATCCCTGCTTTTTCACTGTCACTCTCTGCCCACCCACCCTCCTCTTTATTCAGTCTCAGTATCCCTCCCTTTGTCTTTCTTCACTCCCTAATGTACCTATAAAAAGTTTTATCCCCCTACCTGAGTCGTCTATCTTTTCCTCGGTTTGGGCCTTTGCTATTCTGACTGCTTCCCGCTTCCTTCTGCTTTAACTGGTACAGTTCTCTGTCCTGCTCCTTCTGTGTTTCCTTATACTTCTTGAATGCTATCTTTTTCTCCCTAACCTTCCCCCCAACCTCTTTTGAGAACCATAGTGTTTTTTCTTTCATTTTGATTTGTTTATTTGCTTCACATAAAGGCATGTTGCCTCTGTGATGGCAGTTTTTATGTTTCCCCATTGTTGCTACACCCATCCTTCTTGCCTGTTTGCTAGTGCTTTTCCTAGGCACGCTCCCATTTTGACAAAATCAGCCCTCCTGAAGTCCAGTACCTTCACTTTTGTATGGCTTGACTCTATAGCTGAGTTTATTGTGAACCACACTGTTTGGTGGTCACTTGTTCCCAGATGGCTACCCATTTCTAGATCTGAGATCCTCTCTCCATCTCCATTTGAGAGTACCAGGTCTAAGACTGCTCCCTTCTGAGTGGGTTCCAAAACTAGCTGTCTGATACAAACCCCCTGTAGGGCATTGAGAACGGCCCTGCTCTTGGATGTGGCTGCAGCAAAGGTGCTCCTGTTAACATCTGGCATATTCAGGTCCCCCATCAGCAATATTTCCCCTTTCTCTGCCATCTTAAGGATGCCTTCTATCATTTTCTTGTCCATTTCTTCCCCCTGAGACAGGGTCTGTATACAACCCCTGTGCAGATTGTGGTGTCATTTGCAGTCTCCAGGGTGACCCACAGTGCCTCCTCTACGCCCTGTTTACCCTTTAGTTCTGCTGCTTCGATCCCTTCCCTTACATAGAGAGCTACTCCTCCTCCTCCTCCTCTTCTATCCTCCCTGTCCCTCCTGTAGATTGTGTACCCTGGTATGTTGACATCCCAGTCATGATTCTCTGTGTACCATGTTTCTGTGACTGCCATGATATCCAGGCATCCCTCTTCCATCAAGGCCACCAGTTCAGGGAGCTCATTACATAGACTATAGGCACTTTTAACCCACTTTAACACACTCTGCAGTATGCTGCAGCAGACCTATTAAATAAAACAATGTAATTTCAATGGCAATTAGTCCCTTTTGTCATGCAGAAAACTATGGCCTTCACTTCATCCTGACAGTGTCACATTTTCCTGAATGAAAAAAAGGACTAATTGCCATTGAAATTACATTATTGTTCAATGAGTCTGCTGCAGCATCTACAAATACTACAGAAATGGTTTTATCTAGGGATGCCACTGTATATGTAGTAGTAATAAACATTTCTATTCAATTGATAAGCAAAAGAATAGGAAACTCGACTGAGACAAATTCATTTCCAGTGAGGTCCTTAACATGACTACTCCTAGTTACAATATCTAAAATTTCAGACATCAACATTTATTACAAGCATATAGTATATAATAAATACACAGAATAAGCTTTGATTTACAAGCTAGAAATGGAAATACAACATCAATAAAGGTCACAAATAATTAATTACAGTTAAAGTATTTGAATGATTGTATAATGTAAACCTACAAAACAGAACTAACTTCAAATTAAAATTCATTACTATACGTGTATATAATAGGAGGAATCAGCTGTGCCTCCATTTCATGGTACTGACTCAATTGTTTTTATCTAGTTTGGCCAGTTATAATACAGTGGGAAGTTGTATATAAATTCCATTGTCTTGACTCCACTGGTTTGGTACCTGGTTATAATAGTGATAATATTGGGGGAGGGAGGAGCAGTCGTGTATAAATCCTACTGTGCTGACTGCACTGGTTATTTACCTCATTAACTTAGGGATTCTGGATATTTGGGGCTGTGTATAAATAACCTTGTATCAGGTCCATTGGCTATGAATAAATCCTTGGTTTAGTAGTTGCAGCGAAGATGTGAGACCTAGATTTGAATTCTGCAACCAAACAATTAATGTGTGACTAAGCAAGTCACTTGCTGTCCTATAATCTGTCTTTCTAATCTATCTCTGTGCTGTTTGGTTCTCCCTCTGTGCCTTATGGGCAGCAAATGTCTCTCCCTCTTCCCTCTTCTGGGTAGTAAAGCACTTTGGGAATCTTGGGATACAGTTTGTATGAAAGGTGCTATGTAAAACAAATACTTTCCTTTACTTTCATGTCCTTTTCTGTTTTATGCTATCCTGTCCTTTTCCACCTGTTTAGGATGAATAGATACTAGAAGAGTTGGCTGATTCTGTTGATTTCATTGTTGAACAGGAAACGTACATGTGGAGGATTGATACACACACACACACACACACACATATATATATATTTATATATACATATATATGTATATGGGATGTCAAACAGACAAGGCATACTGTGAGTTCTGGTAGGACGAAACACGTGTCTATGTCTTCTGTTAGCACCCTTTGCAAACTGTGTGAGAGGCCTTTTGGCACCATGCAATTCTGCTTAAAGTTGGACCAGCATAACATTCTGTGGTGATTTGCATATGCAGCCCATGATGCTTTGCATTGTGTGGGCATGTGTAATTTTGTATTTTCTTGAAACTTGGCTTCCCAGCCAAATGCCCTTTGGGTAACCCTTGCCTCAGTGTTTGCGCACAGAGGTTCTTTGTCTTTTAAATAGTTTTTTATTTTAATGGGTTCACCACAACATATCCAAGACACACTGTCTTAGGGTAGCTGGTCCATTCCACTGGGGTGTCAAACAGACGAGGCATACTGATGAGTCCTGGTAGGATGAAACACATGTCTATGTCTTCTGTTAGCACCCTTTGCAAACTGTGTGAGAGACCTTTTGGCACCATGCAATTCTGATTAAAGCTGGACCAGCATAACATTCTGTGGTGATTTGCATATGCAGCCCATGAAGCTTTGCATTGTGTGGGCATGTGTAATTTTGTATTTTCTTGAAACTTGGCTTCCCAGCCAAATGCCCTTTGGGGTAACCCTTGCCTCAGTGTTCACACACAGAGGTTCTTTGTCTTTTAAATAGTTTTTTATTTTAATGGGTTCACCACAACATATCCAAGACACACTGTCTTAGGGTAGCTGGTCCATTCCACTGGGGTGTCAAACAGATGAGGCATACTGATGAGTCCTGGTAGGACGAAACACATGTCTATGTCTTCTGTTAGCACCCTTTGCAAACTGTGTGAGAGGCCTTTCAGCACCATGCAATTCTACTTAAAGTTGGACCAGCATAACATTCTGTGGTGATTTGCATATGCAGCCCATGATGCTTTGCATTGTGTGGGCATGTGTAATTTTATATGTATATATGTGTGTATATATATATACACACACATATACACACACACACCTACCTAAATATAGATATACACACACATACAGTGTAACCAACACTGTCCAAACCTCAATTAACCAAAACGTCCAATTATCCAAATCTGTAGTGTGTCTCTCAGCTTAATAGTCTTCCTTGTAAAGTGCTCTCATTTATATGAAACCCCATTTATCCAGTGAAATGCATTGCCCCCTAGTACATTTGGATCAACAAGGTTATACTGTATACTGAATGCTTATGAAATGTGAACTTTGACTATTCCTCTCTCTCCCTCTCTGTCCAAGGAGGAACTACCATTTGAAGTATTGCTAAGCTACTGAGCTAAGTTATTTAGCAAAGGAATCCATCTTGAGGAGAGCTCCACCTCTAGATGTAATGCAGGGAAAATGTTCCTTAGACTAAAGGTACTCTAGGAAGTATTGTAATGATCCCCTGGAAGAAAAGAAAGGGGCCACCAAAGGAGAATGGTGGATTGTGGAGCAAGGAAATGTGAATCCAAAGTAAGCTGGAGCATGCCCTTAAAACTGTATTCAGAGAAGATGGGGCACTTAACCTGTTGTTCCACCAAACTACAGTTATAACTTGTCAAATTCACTCGTTCAGAAGATAACTTATGTATGTGGAAGATTATGTATGTATATTGATCGCTTATGCAGCATGAATTTGGGCCATTGTTCTGTATGTTCCAGGAGGTGACTGCTACCCTTTTGAGGTGCTACTGAGCTCGGTCATGTAGCAATGGAACCTTTCTTGAGGGAGATTGTACTTCTAGAGCTGCCACAGGCACAAGGTCCCCTAAGAGTAAAGGTACCTTAATGATTACTGTAATGATCCCCAAAAAGCAAATGCCAAAGGCATATTGAAGCATTTAAAAAATGATAAGTTTTCCATAGGAGAGAGGGACCAGAACTAGCAATATAGGTATACTAGGCAGACAAGACATCATCACAATTCATGGTAAAAATATGTATATGACATTTGGCATGGAGGAGATAAACCCCACCCCTCATGGAGGAAACCACTGGGGATTCAATGCCTAAGGTTACTTTCCCTCTAGGCTTGCTATCTGTTATACAGAGTACCTTCAAAGTCATGGGCAACAGCTTGGCAAAGCTTAAAGAGAAAATTAATAATGGCCTGAATGTTGCTTGAAATTTGTACTGTAATTGAATTAGCTATAGTACTGTGTAATTAAAACAGGAAACTTTAAAACTCTTACTCCATCCATGTAACCGGACAACAAAATTCAAAGGTGCCACAAAGTTGATCAGCCTGGCTAAGGGGTCCCATCCTGATGGGGATTCCACCATTAAAGGGATGATGGGTCTGGTTATCAGATTTATTAATTTAGGTTTTGATGACCAGAAAGGAGGGATATGCATTCTGCCTATTTGTACCCTTGTCTCAAAGGAAGGGTTAGATACAGATGCAAACTGACATATTGAATCAGGTTTAGCTGTTGGCGGTATTTTTAGTGAATGGGGGAAATTTGGCCAGGACACCAGGGAAATTCTGCAACTTTTTTCAGAAGGATACAGTAGGTTTGCTGGTTTCCCTTATGGAAAAAAACAGACAATGGAAGCTTACCCATACTCAGATACAGACTGCCCATAGACAAAAAATACATAATCTAATTCAGGAACAAGGAACCCAGGTCATCGGCGTCATGAGTGGTACCACTACTGCTGTGCTGATGGGCTAACCAGACATCTTCTTTGTGGGAAACTGTTCCAGTTTCTAGCACTGTGCCAGATGCTGTGTCTCTCTCTTACTTCCACTTTAAGCTTGCTAGACTCCCATATCAAGGACTTAAAGGGTCTATGGCCCAAGTGTCAAAGACAAACAAAAGACAGGGTTCTTAAACAAAGTTAATCTGAAGTTGCCAATTTTTATTTGTTCAACCTTATCAGTGAGTTGTAGGTCATACTGCTGTAAGGAAATATGTGTTTGCAAGCAAGCAGCAGCAACAAGGACATGCGTGTCTGCAATCAAGAGCAGCAAGGAAATGCATATCTGCAAACAAGCAGCAGCAGCAAGGATATCTGGGTTTGCAAGTGAGAGCAGCAAGGAAATGTACGTCAGGAAGCAAGTAGCAGCAAAGAAATATGTGTTTACAATAAGTTAATGCCAGTCCAAAGGAAACTACAGCTTGCTCATGAAATAGTGCTCTTTGAAAGTGGGGCATATAGCCTGCTGCTGCACCAAAACACAGGCACATTGAAGTCTGTCAAATGATATACCTGGTCAGGATAAGCATAAAAGGGAAAGCCACCAGTGTATAAATCTCCTGGTGCTGATTTCTTTGGTCATGTGTTTGGTTAGGATAGTGATGCTGGGATAAATCATCTTTATATAAATCTCTTTTTTGATTCCATTGGTTATGTACTGTATGTGGTTAGTGCAGGCATACTGGGCAAAGTTATCTCCCCAGGCAACAGAGACAAGCAGCCATCTGAGAGAGAACTGCATTACCAGGCATGTACTGTAATTGCTGAAGGATTTGACTGGGCAACCATGCCATAACAATTAACAAGAGAACCAAGGAATATCAGAAAACTGAGACAAGAAATAGGGTACCACTAGCAGGCTAGGATAAGGAGATGTGGTGGCCATAAAACATCATCCATTATGAGGTCACCTGTTAAATGTACATACTAGGTTCCTACTGTGCATTAGAATGGTGTTACCACATGTTTCTTTTGATAAAAAATACAGCAGTGTACCAAGATGTTTAGTTTATTCAGGATGGTCATGTCATGGGAATGGGAGTTACTAAAAATGTTCAAAATCCCATATCCTAGTCCATGAATGAAAGAAAGGAAAAAAAGAAAAATGGGTACATTGATTTTTTGCCAGAATAATAATCATCTATGAAACAAAAATTATACAGTGACTAACGTTTTAAAAACACTTAAACAAGAAACCCCATCTTGAAAATATAATACCATCCACTTGTTTAAAAATTTGCAGTTGAGGATCTTTTGAGGAGTCTTCACTTGCAATGGATTCTGGATAAGAGCATCAATGATTTATAAATAACACATCACTATAACCTTGAAATGCTGTCCTCCCAGGACCATCCATATAAAGAGAATATAGAGAAAAAAGAACACTGCCCCCCCCCCCCCATAGGCCTCACATTGTCCCTAGTTTACAAAACACATTTATGATTGCTCCTAATTAATATACGTTTTAAGTTGTGCTAAGGAGGTGGGCTGATGGACCTAGAGTCCCTTTCAATCTTAACATATATATAATGTATGTGAAAATGTGTATTATGAGTTCTTTTCACATAACTGTGGTGTGTGGTGTCACTTAAACCCTGAGATTGAAGCGTGAGAAGTTTAATTAGTCATTGCATACCAATGATGCATGGAAAAAAATAAGTGATTCACATTTGCACATATTTTATTTTTCATAATTGCAGGCAAGTACCTTTGTACCTTTGCACTTTTGCTATAGATTTGCTCATGCACACAGCAGAGAATCCACTCTGGATAAAAACTCACCTGAGTAGTGTTAAAACAAGCAGGTAAGCAGTATTGTCACTATTGTTATTAAACACTACCATATTGATTAAGCAGATTGCAATAAAAAGCTGTAAAAGCTCCATGTGACAACTGAAATACATTTATTTTTTGGCAAATTCATATTGGCCACATTTTTTAAATGGGTAATGAGAGTTCCCTTAACCCTATGATTGTCAGTTGTGTTGCTAGGGAAAGAGCAAGTCTGTGTGGGTGAGAGGTGGGGGGCAGGGATGGAGAGAGAGAGAGGGGAAGGGAGGAGGAGAGAGAGAGAGAGAGAGAAGAGGAGGAGAGAGAGATTGAGTAAATCAGAGGCAGTTTGCATTTGGGCTATCAGCAGACACATTCATGCCTGCACTGACACCTGCCTCATGGGGAAGTAAAACTGGCCCTGTCTAAGCACTATCTTTATACTCTTTATAACATCTACAGGTATGTGCATATGGGGCAATCTTCATTATGATCTGTAGAAAGACTGTTCAGTGTAGATCAGAAACGTGATCTGTGGGGTTTAGTTTTAATACACTGAAAACCATGTATTACAGTGCTCTGTAATACATGTTTTTCTGTGTATTATAGTGGATACTCAAGCCCTGTTCACATGGCCAAATCTGTGGTATTGTTGGAGGTGCACAGCAGCAAGATCGTTGCCACTGTGCATGTCTGAATGCCCCAGTTTTCTGTTTGCAGTTTGCATTTCATTGACAGCATGATCCTTCTTTTCTTGGGATCACGGTAGTGGTTTGGGTGTTCTGCATCATTTTCTCTGCTGTCTGAACAGCCTGGCAGCACCCACAATGTTGTGACAGGTTTTTCCAGCCTGCACCTGTGTTTCTTTCGGCTGCAGTCAATTGTGTTTTCCCACCCGATTTCAGTTAAAGGTTGTTTTTGGAAGTAGAACCACAGCTGAACTCAGGGAAATGGTTCTTTTTGCAGACCGAGGGCTATAAATTGGTGAAAACATGGTCTCAGAGTGGAACTGTGATACTGAGCATACACACATGTTCAAAGTCACAGCTCCACTCTTAAGACCATGTTTTCTCCAATGTATAGCCCTCAGTCTGCATAAAGAGCCCCTTCCTTAAGTTCAGCTGTGTTTCTACTGCTGAAAATTATCTTTAGCTGAACTCAGATGGGAAAACCCATACTTGAGCCATTTGTCCCAACAGCATAATCAACCACCCCCAACCCCCACTGAAAAGCTCCACGAAATGCCAGAACTTCATTCCGAACATCCACAGCACTTGGGAGCTATGCAGTCTGAATGCTGTTCCACAGCATTTCAGAGAGACTGCCACAATGACCCCGGCACAGCTTCTCTGGGTCTTGTGCCCCCTCCCCAAAGCACCACTGCCATGGAGGTGATTATAATAAAATCTAGGGGTGTGGAGGGTGAAGCCCACCTCAGAAAACACACACGCGTTTCCAATGGCACAATGCGAACCACGATCACGGTCGACATTTATGCTATTGCTTTAAAACCTGTCAGCAGGTTTTCTGTGGAACTGGCTTGGAGGAACTCAGTAGAAGGAGCAGCAGCATGAGTGGTGGGAATATGTGTGGGCATTCACAATGTTCAGGAAGAATCTGAAACAGAACAGGTTTTGATGTGCTTGCTCCAATAGCTTTTCTTCATTGCTCATTAAGAAAATGAAAGCAGCTACAAAACAATCATTTATGACAGCAAACTGCACAACATTGTGTATATTTTAAACTAGAAACAATATGAAGCCTGAAGGGTCAGCAGTGTCCCTCAACCCAGTAACCACAGAACCCATGTAAGATATGGAGGTTCAAACCTGTTTTCTTCTGAGTTTAGAGACCACTGCTCTCAAAAACTGTTGTCCCAGTACACATGATTAAGTTGTAACATGTTAACAACCCCCACAGAAGGGAAAGGCACAATGTTCAGATCCACCTCAGATTCTTTTTTGCTTCACAGCTACTTCTGTAAATGTAAAGACTGGCAGGGAAATCTGTTGACTTGGCAAGGGCGCTCTGTTCTACAGTAACTTAATCCCCTCAGAGTGTCTTAAAGTACCATGTATCTCACAGAAATATGGACCACTGATAAGTAAGTTTTGAAAAGAAAGAACATTCTGTGTAATGCCTCTTACTGGTGATAATAACTACATACCCTTGATCTGTATGAAGGGAGATTGTTCTTTAGCATTACTTAATGTGTTCTTTTTAAAATTACTACAGTTATCTTGGAACTGGTTTACTACTGTGGTAGCAGTCAATTCAGCAATTTTTCCCAATGCTTTTCTGGAGATATCTAGAAAAAAAAGATGGTGCTGCCTGTGCTGTAGGAAATCTCGTAACACTCTCCAGAGATTTTTGAAAATAACTTGCTAAATCAACTGCTGCTACTGTAGGCTATATACTAAATAAATAAAGTAAGTAGAATACAAAATAAATCCTTCTGAATTGTCAATATGGAGACATCTTTTTGTCGACAGGAAGGAACCTGAGACGATGTCACAATATCCTCATTCTCTTAAAAGCATGCAATATGTTGGAGAGGGCAAACTGGCCAAGCTGTCAGGAATTTTACTGAACTATTAACTCTCTTAAATTGGAAGTTTAAGTGAGAATACAATGTATTCTTCATGGTTTCACAGTCTGGGTTACTGCTAGCAGGATCAACTTCTTTTCACTAGATTCAGCAGTAGCAGGTTTGTGAGTCTGTGATCTCTTGCTGACTACAAAATGGATGCCTCCCCCTTTAGGGTTCTCATCTCTAAATAAGAAGTATTATACATACTTTACTGAGTCAATTTATTAAAATCTAAATCCATGGATCTCTTGATAAATAGTTACAGTTTAGTCAATTTTAAAATAACCAGTGGGGAGTGGCACAGATTCAGATTACTGCAAATTAACCAGCCAAAGGATTTGTTTTAAGCCCAAGTATAACTGGGTTGTTTTCCAAGTGAGGGTCTCTTACTTGTATACTCGTTGCCTTCTTTGGGCTTCTGTAGCTTATGGAGAGTTGAGCCTTCCTACTGCTGGTCACAGTTCTTTTATCCAAAACACCTTTGGAAGATCCTCGCCGCCCCACAGAGGAGTCTGTAAATTCTGTCTCTGCTGATGTTTTAATCCCATATAGAAGACTCGATGGCAAAGCTACACAAAAGAAGAAAAAATATATGAATAAGACTCAGATAAAAACATAGCCCCAATTACAAAGCAGACCATCAGCTCAAGGTTACTAAAACATTGCCTGGGCTACTGAAATATCACAGATAGACATGGTAAATGTTTCTGGAGTTTGCCTTTGAAAATGTTATAAAATGCAACAAAAGATGTGTGTATGTGTGTGCGCGCGCGCGTGCGCGCGCACGTATGGGCACTGGGGGAGGGGGGGGATATCTGCAATTGCCATAGATATAAAGCATTCCAGAAACTAATTTTAAGAGTTTGTTGCATAACTTGGTTAAACTGATCGTGGGAAAAGTATGCACATGTTGCACTTTAAAAGGAAATGCTTTTCTGGGTTTTAAGTGAAATTTTGTGCATGTGAAACTCTGGTTTTGCATAGATATGGCACGGACTAAATTGCAAATGGTAACCAAGCTGTCTTTTCCAGAATAATTTCTTCTTCTGGATATGCTTACTAGAGGAAACAGCCATCATACCATTAGTTTTGTCATTCACAACAATACCCAGGCAAGTGCTGGGACAAAGAGGAAATGAAGCAGGGACAAATTATTACCCAGACCAGGGGCTATATCTGAAAACAGGGCCCAGTGATGCAAACTCAGGAAATTACTAGAAAAAACTGCTTGGGATCAAAACAACATTTTCTGAGGGAGAACTAAATAGAATCCTTGACACAATTGTTACTTTAACTCTCTAAGTTTCAGTACTGTATATAAAATATTGTATGAGAGCCCATGCACAACAATAATATTCTTACACTGAGTGGTTACCATGATGACAAGGCTCTCAAGAGCAAAGCTCAAGAGGTCCTTCTGTCATCATGGAAACTACAAGGTTTAAGAATATAGAGAATACTGGATGGGCAACTATGCACAACCAGTGTGTTCTGCCACAGAGGGGTTATGATTCCCTCTGACCTCGAGAGCAAAGCTCGAGAGGTCCATGGGAATCAGAACACTAAGGTGGCAAAACACACTGGTTGTGCATAAAGTTGCTCATCTTGTATTTTTTATAGTGTATAGTACTGTATGAAACGTGTTTGTGAGTTCTTTTGCTTTCAAAATGAAACTGACTCATGCAGTATCTAGAGGTTCTAGAATGCTGTTCTACCATAGTAGGGTAGAATCACATTCCATGATCTTTGAACTGTGGTACAACAACATTTTGAAAGGGAAGGAATTCTATACAGAACAACACTCCACTATGCACTATAGTGCTGTTGTGTATTTAGGATCCCATATACTATTTTATATAGTGTATGGTGGAAAAAATTACAATTGCTTACTTTTTGTGCATACAGCAGTCATTCTCTTCCCTCCACCACCTGTACTTCACTGACATCCACCCACCAGTCAGCTCACGCATACGACACTTCAACCACCCTCTGTTCAATTAACCACACTGATGGGGATGCATGCATTGTGATGTAGCTCCTACAGCAGAATAAAAAAGTCATTCTGCTGTAGTAGCTGCTTTACTACTGCAGCAGAACAACGTTTTCAGGTTATCAATTTCCATACACACCAATGTCCTACCATACATTATAAGAAACATTTAAAAATGAAAACATTTCATGATGGACATAAGACATTTGTGAGGAGATACAGGAGGATACTTACAGAAATTAGCAACAAAGAAGTGTTTTTGCCAAATTTATTTTATTAACTATAATTATTTGAAAAGGAGCTATGTCACCAGCACAAAAGTCATAGCTGGCATCAGCAAAACTCAGTCATACAGCATTCCCATGTGTTTTGAATGTTATGCAATTATTTTCTTAAAGGGGAAAATACATTTCTGATATGATTTTGCTTGTAATTTGCCTGTTTTTATTAATTATATTTATCCCACAATTAGATATATTTAATTTTCCTGGATGAAAGTTAAAACTGTTAACTGTGCATTGCATTTTTTCCTTTGTATGGACAACAATCTGTATGGTTCCTTTGATGGAACCAGGCATTTGGAGTTTTGACTATGTACAGTAGTTGCAGGGGTTTAGACCTCTGAGTACTGTTCTGACAGGTCATCAACTCATGCTCGGTGTTCTGAATCCATGCAATTACTCAGCAAAGGCTGCAAATTCCTGGTACCATAAAAGGAATGAATCCAAATGTTCTCAGAAAGAAAACAATATAAAGCAGTTTCCAGTTTTAACTTTTATTCAAGTACATTTAAACTGATCCTTTGATGGTATGGATCTAATTTCTGAAAATAATAATATCATAAGAAGCAATACACCAGACATGCTGTCATGTCCCCTTTAATTAATAAGGACATCTTCTGGAACTGGAGCTTCACCCTTTACAGTCCATTTACTGCTAAGGCTTGTTCAGGAGCTGATGTCAGAACACCCTCCTTGAGACATCAAATCCTGCTGCTGTGGGAATGCCTATGATATCAGAAGCAATGAGTGTCCTCCGACTCAGCTGACATCAGCCTGGAGTCCTGCTTCTGGGCTGGAGCAAATTTAGAATTTTGGAATACTAGTGATACAGTTCCTGGAGGTCCAGTGGCCAACCCCTCCCTACTCTGACTTGGGTCTCTCTGTTTTCCCTGGCATCAAGTGGTACCTACCTTCCTAGCCTAGTTTCTCTGCACTGGCACTCCTCGGACTGGCTCCCATGATAATCTCCATCCCCTGTTGGCTCCGGCAGATTTGCAACAGCCCTACCATCTACCTTAATAGTTCCAAAGGCAGGGAATACAGTGAAACCCACTTATAATGGACACAGTTATAATGGCCAACACTTATTATGGACAATAAGCATTTACCAAAAGCCACTTCCTATTTTCTCCTATCTATTTTTTATGCATATAACATACCTGACATTCTGCCTACAGTGGACAAAACTGCCATCATTCATCACCTTGTGTCAGTGCTTAGCTGCCCATTATCATTTCATTTGGTGTTAGGCAGTTACTCAGCAAAAACTTGGTCACCTATCAATGGCAGCAGCAGCTGATCTGACAGCATCATCAGCTGATCGTAACTGATTGACTGGTCTACAAATCCCCTTCTGTCCAGCCTGAAAGCACTTTACACAGTCTTTGTTTCATTCTGAGCAGTCTGTGACAGCTGTCATGGCTTCTAAGTGGAGCACTCTCACTTTGGCATGGAAGGTAGAGATGCTGGAGGAAATCGAGCAACTTCTAAAAATGACTGTGCGAGACCTGGCTTGCTTTTCACAATCCGTAAAAGCTCTGGTTCCCCAACACTCATGGGAAGGAGGTACTGATCAGAATCACCCTTATAATGGAGAAAGCTACACAACTTGCAACTGCAATGGGCAAAATGGACTTTGTCCGGTCTTTAGGGTGGCTAAACTGCTGGAAGGTGCCGAACAACATCAGCTACAAAACAGCCCATAGGGAAAAGCTTAATCCTGATATGACTAGTGCAGAGCTATGGCTTGCTGAAGTTGTATTTGACATACTCAGCAGATACTCACTGCAGGATGTTTTTAACTACAATGAGATCATTGTTTTAGGTGTATAGGTTATCGCACTCTAACATTTAGATCTGACACTGATGAGGCAGAAAAATGCAAAGGAGAGAATCTCAGTGTTGTGTTACTTTAATATGGCAAGCATTGAGAAATCAGGTCTCCTTGTCATTGGCAAGTCTGCACAACCATGCTGTTTCCATGGGGTGCAACACTCACTGGCAGCTTATCATGCTAACTGCTCTGAATGGATGACAGGGGACATATTTTATGCTTGGATGAGGAGCTGGGATCATAAACTGAGCTCTTGCAAGAGTGGGCTTATTCTGGATAACTTCACAGGCCATCCGCATATCCAGGGACTGAAAAACATCAAGCTTGTTTTCCTACTCCCCAATATAACATGCATCATTCAGCCACTGGACATGTGGATAATCTATGACCTTAAGAGATATGTCCAGCAATGTGATCATAAATCCTGGATCTTCTTGACAGTGCTGTGGAGCTCATCACACAGACCTGTGTTATGAAAATTAACCTCCTCAATGCCATTCACATGATGAAACAAACCTGGAATTTGATTGGGCAGGAGACATAAATCGGGGACCGATGTCTGAAGGTTGCCATGCTTTGTCAATGGCTTTAAATGCATTAACTTGAGATCCCCTTCTCCACATGATCAGCAACTATAATACACAGTTAGTATGGTGTATCTGTGACTTGAAAAAGTTATTCACAACATACGTTAAGAATAACTTTTTCAGAATGTTTAGAAAAACTTTGAACATTGATGAGCTCAGCTGCAATCTCAACTATGTTAATCGGGTCGATGTCATAATAGCGAATGCGGAATGACAATCACTATTCCGGCGAGTATTTTTCACTGAAAAACAATTTGGTGATATACACTTACCGGTGAATCGACACCCAGCAACCTAAAGTGTTTTTGTGTACCCCCCCCCGAATTAGGATTCTTAACTCTAGGGGGGTGCATGTTGAGGATGAGGCACAAATTTGGCTGCAAAAAAAATTATGTTCGGGAGCTGCAGGCAGCGGCAAAATTCAGACCCTCCCATCCCCAGCCCCGAACCCAGTATCTGCTGTGTCAGAACCAGTCTCCCTCACCACCACACCACATGGCTGGCTCAGCAGCAGGCACAGTTCCTCCAGAAAACCGCTTCTCTATCCCTCCTCTTCCCCTCACCATTCCCTCTTTCTGGTCACCTTCCCCTACCCTCGTGGTAGCAGTAGTCACTACCCTGTCCCAATAGCACTGAATATGGGGTAGCCATTTAGACGGTTGCCCACATTCAGTTGCTATTATTACTGGATACCATGTTAATCAGAACCATGTGCTCAGTTAAACTGTATTTTTAGTTTTGAACTCACTCACTCACTCACTCACTCACTCACTCACTCACTCACTCACACTGCCTGAAGTAAACACAGAGGAAATATTCACATAATTTCTGATGGCTTTGATCAAAAGCATGCATACTTTCATATTACAAAAAAAAAAACACCAAAAGATGAAGAACTTGCAGGTCCACACACCTAATGGGTGCTGTGATAATCATTAAGGCACTGAGCTTCAAATTCATGCCAAATGATATCACAACACCCACTAGCTGTGTGAACAGACTTGTTCCTCACAACTTTATGTTAGTTATTTCCTATATTGAACAGACAGGAAAGGCTAGCAACCACTTGCCAAAGTCTCTAGTACTGTGAATAAGGCCACCACTTTGTTTAGAATGTAGCAAAATTGAGAACTACTGAGGCTTGTTGTGATTTTTGTGCTGTGACCAGGCTTCCTTTTTAAAGCTTCCACATAAAGACAGGCTCATTACGTGGCAGCCAGAAAAATATTTTGTCAGAAATGATTGCGTAGTAAGTGCTGTTATACAAAATGTAATTAGAGTAACAGTAGGAAAACTGTGCAACATTTTGTTCGTAACCTTGCATAAAGAAAATGTACAGTCACTTCTGGGTAAAATGAAGCATAGCAAGTAATTTCTATTCATAAACAATTGTGTGTAGCTGACAATAGATACTGAGTCAGTTCACAATGTCTTGCAAATGATTCACAATGTGTAGCACCTACTTGCAACAAGATCCCGGGGACGGGGTGCAAGAAAGAAAGGAGCACCAGCACTGAAGAACTACGAGACAGTATACATGGCTGTCTAATAATGATTATCATTCACTGTGATCTAATGTTGTGAAATCCCACAGTTCACACTTGAGATACTCTATATTCTGTACCTCACAGATATAATGCAACTACTATGAATTAAGAGCTTGTGACCCCCTATTTTCTGTTACTGTATTTATTTTCTGGTACCCACAGGGTTTGGTGCAGAGGAGAGGCTCCCAGAGAATAAGTGTGTTTGCAACATGGCAATAAATAGTGTACTACAATAAACTATTTAGATTGATTAAACTGCCACACATGACCAAAGCTCAGCCATGCATTAATTCCTTAGTAATGCCTGATTGCTGCTGTTTTACATTTGTAAATCAGAGTAAATTCTTTGTCCAACTGCAGTTCCCATGGCAGCCCAACAAATGACTGTAGAACAGTGCTGTGCTGCTAGCATTGTTTCACAGCCATCTGTTGGCCTGCCAAGGGAACTGCAGGAACAAACCATGAAGATCTACCCTAGCATGGTCCCATCATGCAGTGCAACCCATGTCTTGCAATACACGCAGATGAAAATCAAAGTATGTAGCACCAATCCTGACAGTAAATTAGGAGGAAAAGTACCATATTAGTAAATGTAAAGCTAATATGTATAGAATTACTAGTTGAAAGTTGTTCAGTTTCTTCTCACTATATTACAGTTATCAGCAATCACAGCCATCTGTTGGCCTGCCATGAGAACTGCAGGAACAAAACATGAAGATGTAACCTAGCATGGTCCCATCATGTAGTGCAATCCATATCTTATAATACACACTGATGAAAATTGAAGTACCTAGCACTGATCCAGACAGTAAGTTAGTAGAAAATGTTAGAAAATGTACCATAAAAGCAAAAATTATAAAAGTATATTTGGTAGTAATAACACCATGCACTTACAGTAAATCAAAATGTTGTAAAGTAATGCCTCCCTACACCAACAATATATGTAAGACAGGCTACATTCAGCAGAATGTGTACACTCAATACAGTGTTAAAGATAAGAAATATAGTACAGTCCAACCCCAATTATCCGACCCTCCATTAACTGATCTCCCTATCTAATGAACCAGATTAGTGTCCCCCACTGCCAGGTTTTGCTCCATGTTGAGCCTTAATTGCGACCACTTATCACCCGATTAGTTTTAAATTGTGAGTGTTCAGATCTCTGTAGCTGTGATATGGAGCTGTTTAAACTGCCTTGCTTGCCTTGCTTGTAACCCTGTTACTGTTAATCACCCAACTGAACCCTAATCAATTCACTACAGGTGTTGCATTGACCTTAAATGAGTGAAATGAGCTAGTGTAAAGAAAGAAACCTGGATAGCTTAATCACTGCACTGCACCCGTAGCATGACTGGCAAATGAAAGCGTGTAGTCCTGCCAGTTGCCAATAAAATCCGAATTGTTGAGCGGCTTGAGCATGGGGAGAGAGCTGTCATTCTTGCCGGCGAGTATGGTGTAGGGAAATTGACCATAAGTGACATTAAGGCCTCCAAAGAAAAACTCAGGGACTTTGCTCTGAGAATGGAAAGTGCTGCAGGGTCCTTCGAATGAAAAAAATATGCGGACCTGCAATGATGACCAAAGAGATGCAGTGATTTGCCTGTGGTTCTTCCAGGAGAGGTAAAAAGGGACCCCAATATCATGGCCTCTCCTTAAATAGAAAGTCATCCAGTTTCATCAACGTCTGGGCAGCAGTGAAAACTTTGTGGCCAGTGAGGGGTGGTTAAACCAATTTAAATGCCACCACAATATTTGCCAACTTAAGCTTTGTGGTGAGTGCTTGAGTGCAGCCGATAAGAACATCTCCCTCTTTATCGAGCAGTTCCTTGACATTGCTGTTTCTGAAGGATTAGTGCCAGAACAAATATTTAACACAGATGAAAGAGGCCTTTATTGGCGCTGTCTCCCAGACCAAACATTAGCCCATGGGTCAGAGCAAGATGCACCAGGTTTCAAGAAACAAAAAGACCGTGTCACCATACTGGGCAAAGTGAATGCTGCAGGTCACAAAATGAAACTTGTGCTTGTAGAAAAATCGAGGGAGCCACGTTGTTTTAAACACCTAAACATGTCATCCTTGCCCATCCAATATGAAGCCCAGCAGAATGCCTGGATAGACAGCAGAATCTTTGCCCAATGGTTTCAAGAGCAGTTTGTCCCTCAGGTTAAGCGCTATGTGCACTTGAAAAGACTGCCTCTAAGAGCTATCCTATTGTTGGATGACTCCCCAGCCCACCCTGAGATCAAAGAAGCTCGAACGAGGGATGGCACTATCTGTGTAATTTTTCTCCCTGCCAACACAACGTCCAAGCTCCAGCCTTATGATCAAGGAGCGCTGGAGATTTTCAAGCAAGCGTATAGAAAAAAATTGTTGCAGACAGTGCTCACCGAGGAAAATGATCAAGCACCCCTTAGTAGCATAATAAAGAACATTAATCTAAAGGATGTGGTCTATATGGCTTCTGAAGCATGGGACAGTGTAAAATCAGAAAACATACAGAAATCGTGGAAGAAGTCGGGCATCAAAACAAGTAGAGCAGACACTGAACTGATGGAACCTGATGCTACTGAAGAGCTGACAGAGGAATTTACACAAGAATTGATAGCCCTTGCTTCTGCCTTGCCACAAAAGCTAACGGAGGAAGAGCTCTCTGATTGGGTGCACTGTGATTCAGAGGAGATGGGTCACGAGGTCCTGTCTGATGCTGCAATTGTGGAACTGGTAACACAGCCTGAGGATCCAACAGTGGAGTCTGAGGACGAGGAAGAAGGAGAGACTGTACCCACGGTCACAATCCCATCCTTATGTGTGTGGCGGGTGCAGGGTAGTGACAAACATCTTTTCTAGTGACACTGACACTCTACTCAAGCTCTGGTCCTGTGATTGATGATGTCACAAGGAACTCTTATGGGAAATACAGCCTTGCAGTTTACAGTTACCTACCTACATTAAATTATTCTACATTAGTGACATAAGAAATAAATGCCAGGTACAAAAGTTTACACTGTTTAACAGAAAAAAAAATCTGAACCAATCAAAGAGCTAACTGTCTGTACAAAGGTACAAATCATGACATTCATAGAAATTGCCATTTTACATCAAAGCAGTGCATCTGAGCAGTGAATATCCATTCTATGTATTTTACACTAAAGTATTTCCTGTACTGTTTCCATTTTGCTTTTTAATTAGCTATATATTGCAAATGGCAGATGAAAACAAGACCAAGGCTTGACTACATTCATCTCCTGCCATTTAGGCAGCTGCAACATTCAGTATATTATGTAAAACATCTGGAAACCTCTAAGATCCTTCCCTTCCCTATTAAATGCTGTATCCAATAATGAAATTCTATATGAGGAATTGGTCCAACCTGAGTTTAAACGATTGCACAATCCCATGTGTACTGCTTCTTTTGGGAACATTTTCCAATTGGTTTACTACATTCTGGCTTAAAAAAAATGGTTCCCCGCATTACCCCTAATTCTATCCACCCTTAAGGATGGGGTATGCACTCTAGATATTTTCTCAAAAAGGTCCCCTCTGATACATTTATCTATACCTTCAAACTTTAAGAAGAAAATAAAAATATAGTTGTCAAGTCTTCTTTCTTTTTTAGGCAATAAGAGGGACCTGTAGGTACAATAAAAAGCATCAGAGACAGTAGTTACAAGCTTAGTTGATTTGCAGGTTGTGGAAAGTGGAATAACAACCTGGTGAAGTTGTGAAAACTAGCACTGTTTAGGCTTTCAGAGCAGGACTAGATATATTCCTGAGAGAGAATGTCATTATGCATAACACAGCATAAAGAGGGCTAACATGCAGGCATTTAATTTTGGATGTGTGACAATACTCCATTTGGGTATATACACACTGACGAATGGCAGGAGGGGTGGACAAGATGAAGACTTCATTTCTTATATCTTCCTAACTGTGGTAATAAAAATTACTGTTTAGAATATTATAGACAGACATTACTATTTACAGAGCTACATAATTAAAACAATCCTTGGATAGGTGCTTTGTAAATCTATCTATCTATCTATCTATCTATCTATCTATCTATCTATCTATCTATCTATCTATCTTAGTGTGTCTCTTAAATCAGCATAGAATTCAATTGTGAGTTTGATAAGAGAGCTTGATAGGAGATAAGAGGGGAGGAAGGAAATTTAGGAATTATATGTGTTGGTTAGTACAGAGTTTGTGTGATCAATCTAGCTGGTGCACAGACTGAAAAGGTGAGAGATGAAAAGTAGTTATTTTGACTAGTAACATCATCACACAAATTGGCTGCCCAAGCTCTCTACTGCCAGCTGTACCAAAACAGCTAAAACCCAATATAATGAACTTACCTGTTTCACCAGGCTGTAAGTTGTACATAGGGAAGAGACTGACAGAAAACTGGGATTCAAACGCAATGAATGCTAACAGATGGGTATCGGCTGAGTCAGACAGCAAGCTCTCTGCTAGTTCCAGCATAGCGGCAGCTGGGATTTGATTACCACAAGCATGTCAAAGACAAAAATATTGGAACTAATTCTGCAGGTGCTCCATGCTTTTTTTCATATATATATATATATATATATATATATATATATATATATATATATATATATATATATATACTGTGTGTGTATATATATATATATATATATATATATATATATATTGTCCTGTTGTTGCTGCCAGCTAGCGCCTTTCATCAGGCCCATATATTTAGCAACCCCCAGTCCCATCTTCTGCTCCTCCCACTCTCAGACCAGCTGGAATCCACACAGAGTGGGAACCAGAGGTGCCAACAGCCGTCATGCACAGCAATGGCGAGGACACAGGTGTTTCTTGTTTTGCTCCCTCCCCTAACTCCCTGGGGCCATGGCAAGACATGGTCATGCATGAGCATGGAGGCCCACATGTATGCCAGAATCAACAGCCCCACTCCACCCACCCAGCCTAGCACCAGCCCACTTTGATCCCAATGCTTCAACCAGAGCTTCTCCCGCTGGCAGCCAAGAGCTGGGGAAATTTACCTCCCCAATCCGAGAGAAGACAGCTGCCTCACAGCCAATCAGTTCTTTCTCATTCCATCCCCCCACTGACTCATGGCAGCTTGAGCTCATTCCCAAACCAGGTCACTGGTGTAGGAGAGGTAAGGTGGTTAAGCACTTCATCTCTCTGCGCCACTGGACTGGAGTCGGCGTGCCATGCGTTTCTAATGAAGATATAAAATGACTGGGCAGCAACCTCAGTGAACTCATTTTATGTTTTTATTTGAAAAACATGGAGCACCAACACCAGCCCAGTGGCACAGAGGGTTGAGGTGCTTGAGTACTTTACCCCTGCCACACCAGTGATCCAGGAGCACCAAACAGCCATTTCTGGCTTGGATTCTCAGGCAGGCAGAACTAATAGACTGTTGCTGGAGGGCCTCAAAAAACTATGACAGCTCTCAGCCACCTGTGATGATCTGAAGGGTAGGTTACATTGCAAGAACATGCAACTCAATTAGTTCTGGTAGTCCATGGAGTGCACTGACCGTACCACCTTTTTTTGGAGAAATCATTAAGCAAAAACTTGACCTGCCAGGGGATTACTCATTTCATATTGAAAGGGTTCATTGTGCTCTAGGGCGGCACCAATTCATAATCATCAGTGCTCCGGGTCAATTGTACTTCAGTTTATTTCCTATGCCACTAAACAAGAAATACTGGGACTGGCAAAAAAGGAGTTTTTCTTTCAAGGGGTGCAGATATACACTGACCATGGTTACTCACCCACTGTCATAGAGCAGCATAAGAAACTAAGCCCTCTCCTAGCTATCCTCTGAGAAAAAGAGCTCTGTTTTCATACTCCATTTCAAGCCAAACTCTGTGTTTTCTACCCTGACAATGTAATAATCTATGACACCCCAGAGGAAACCATGTCCTAGCATGAGCTACAGAAAAAAGGCGTGGCTCCTGGCTTACCACAGTGACAACACTCCTACTAGGACAAGCAGAAAAGCATCTACCCCCTGGATATCCAGACTTTACAGACCCAGGAAATGCAGTCAGTGGCTACCCTCCATGACATCTAAGAGCTGCTCCAGACCTTTATCAAAATCTGATTGACTTTCCAAACAAAGTACTGTGTAGGCTTGCCATGTGCTCAACTGATTCCATCCAGAGACTCTGCTGGACTGGTATTGTATAGCACACTTGTGTTGTTTGCCATATGAGATGGAGACTATGTTATTGCTTTGGGTTGTGGGGGTGGGGGCTCTGGCCCTGGCTCAGTACCTAAAAGTGCAAACCTGGTTCATGGGGGGCTGCTGTCTTGGTGCCTGCCTAAATGTTCATAAGAGCAGTACCTACTAGGAGGATTGAATGCTGACTGGAAGGAGTTGCTCAGGGGTATCATGGAATTACCACGGGGCCTCTGGGACACACCCTACAGCATAACCATATACACTATGGGTTCTCACACAGTATATGTCGACAATCACCCCTCTTATACAGCACAGTATGGCAGAAGCTCCAGTGGCATGGACTTGTTCAGCTGGCACTGAACTCTTTCTGTTGTAGTGTGGCACACTTTCTTACTGAAGGAATTTTGTGAATGACACTGCCCCATGAACTCCAAGTGGCCTTTCTGAATTTGGCCTACAATGTTATGGGGGAGGCGGCTACCACTATGTTGCTGTGATCTTGCTCTTGTAAAGTTGAAGTACCCTCATCCCTCCCTCCAGCACAAACTGCTTATAGGTTTGAATAGGACACAGCTCCTTAAACAGAAAAATTCACTGAACTAAATTCTAGCCTTATTTGTTGTCTTAGTGTCCTGCAGGTGTTAGTTTGTCTGCTGTAGATCAGTGTAATTTGGCAGAAACTGTGTTACTTACGCACTAGTGATAGATACCACATGTACATCCAACCTCCTTTTCTGGAGATGAGTCAAAGACATCCCTTCCTGTCATACAGACTGACCTACACTCTAAACTCTTCCTCTAAAGCAGAGTTTTATATTGGGATGGAGCATTATTGATATGAAGGATGCCTTGTCAGCCTTATTGGGTGGTATGACACATACTCTCACCCATTCCTAGGGGCTACCCTTTTCCCTATCGGTGGGTTATCCTCACAGGTAGGAGACCTGCCCCCTTTCATTAAGGCACCCATCCTCCTTCTCTGTTTCAGCTGAGACTACTACACATTGGTCATCTGAATCTCTAGAGAATTTGATAGATACTTGCCCTACCTTAGAAGCCACCGTTTTGCCCATGTTGACAGACCACATTGCTCTAGATTTGGTTATTTGCTGTTGAGTCCCTAATGTACACTCCTGGTTCAAGTTCCTTGGTAGAGCCTACTTGCTAGGCATCCACTAGATGCTGGCCCCCTTCCTACAGTTCCCCAATACTCGGCTAGCTGTTCATGGTTTGGGTTTATATTGTTTAATGTTAAAAGTGTTGCCTTATATTTATGTCATTGATGCTATCTTGATACTTGCATATTTTTGTAATATTCATTATGCATAGGTCACCATGGTGGCAGGTAGATAATCCTATCACTATAGGCGGAACGCTCTCTTGCGGGAGTGGGTGGAGTAACAGAACCATACTCTGGTCTTATTTAGGTCCTGTTGTACTGGCTCTGGCAGGGGCCCATCTGGGGCATTTCCATTTTTCTGTGCATTCTCCTCCAATGGCTACCATAGCTCCTACCACAATATTTTCACAGACTGTTAACAGGCTTAATAATCCCATTAAAAGAAAAAAGTACTTAGTCACATTAAGAAATCTTGTCCTGCCTTTATCTTCCTACAAGAGCCTCATGTCTCTGATGCTTGAAAACACCAAATTGCAAATATTTGGATTTCCCACAGTGGTAGTTTCCAGCTATGGAAAGGGAAAGCACCGAGGGGTGGCAATCCTTGTCCCTAGAACCACCACATTTCAACCTACAGGATCTTACTCTGACCCACAGGGTAGACTTGCAATGGTCACAGTACATTATATAGGCAAAGAAATCACCCTAGTTAGTTTATATTTCCCACCTGGGACTGACACCCCCACACTAAGCCAACTGCTGGGCAAAGTACTGCAGTTTCAAAAACGGGTGCAGATCCTTGGGGGAGACCATAATATGACATATGATGCCCTGGGTACCACTAATCTGCACTTCGAAGGGCTTACTAGGCTACAGCATGTAAACAGTGTTTTCTTAATACTTATGCCTGGATTGATATCTGGTGTGTTCTCAACACAAAGAAGCACTATTGAACCCATTACTAAGCCCTGTGCAAGCTACTGTGTACACAAGGAGTGATTACATTCATATCACTAAAGAGCACCAACACCTGATATCACACTGTGATATACTACCTATTAGTGCTGTGCAGAATGTGGAATTCCACCGGTAGAATTTGTGCAGAATGATCATTCCAACAGCAGAATTCCCACCTGAATTTTACTTGTTCACCTTCGGAATTCCACCTACTGTGATCCACGGAATAGAACAGTATTTTTTCTGTGGAAAATTATTCCACAACAATTTTCACAGAAAATATTGAGTTCCACAGAATAAGTTTCTGCAGAACAGTGATTTTTTCCATGGAAATCATTCTGCAACTGTTTTATGCTGTGGAATTCTACCATTCTGTTTCTGGTGGAATTCGGCAGAATTTCAATGGAAATTTGAATATTCCATGGAATTTCGTTCTGCCAAAATTTGAAAATTCTGCACTGCACTATTATCTATCACCTTGTCAGATTATGCCCCTGTAGTGCTTAACCTCAGCTAGGGGCCCACCAGATCCTGTACCCTCTGGTGCTTCAGTAAGTCCCTACTCAATAGTGAGGAATTCCAGGAATGGGTACAGGATCCCATTAAGCAGATAATACAGGATAACTCCAATCCCGACACATCCCCAGGTATTTTATGGGACACTATCAAAGTGGATTCAAGGAGGAACTTATCCGTTATTCCACCAGACTAACAAAACAGAGAACAAAATCTGGTAAACCTCCAACAAACCTTATCCAACCTTCAAAGCCAATTTATTTATTTAAACTTTTGTTTACCAGATAAGAACAATGAGCCAGTGGCACTTTTTTATGTGCGACCCAGGACCATATGGAACAGTGCTGATGTCACATAAAAGTTTACACAGTATTGTACAAAACATACAAACAATACAATAAGTAACATATTAGGAAAAAACATTTACATTCTGACTGACTAAAAAGATACTTCCTTAAATGTAATTTAAAAGTGCTGTGGCTTTTACCTTCCACCTGCATTGTTACAGTTAATTCATTCCAGTGCTTTGCTGCCCTGATCGAAAAAGTAAGATCACCCATTTTTGTTTTTTTTTTGTCATTGGAACTTTAAATGTTCCTGTTTCATTAGAGCACAAATCTCTTCTATCATTGTTACACTGAAACAATGAATGCAAAGGAGAATTGTGCTTTTGTCTAAGGACATTGTCTGTAAGACAAAAGAGACTGTAAATACTGTTCTAACTAGGTGGCAGCCAGCCAGTAACCTGATATAAATTGCAGTGGCGTGTATGATATTATAGTTTATATATAAATCTACAGATGCTATGAAAGGTTATTGTCAGTATAGCTATGTCTTGTTTAGATAAATCTGTAAATAAAAAAGAATTGTAGTTCAAATTGGGTAATAATATGCTCTGTGCAATAGCAATCCTCACTTGTAAAGTTAAAGAGTGTTGCAGTTTAAATAATACTCCCCATTTTTAATTTACCTGTCTAGTTATTATTGCTATGTGTTTGGAATTTGTTAAATCTGTATCTGAAAGTATACCCAAGTACTTAAATTGACTAACCTGTTTCAGTTTGGTGCCTAAAGAATCGGTTATTCTTAACTCATTTGCTTTATTGATCCTAGGTTTTCATCCAAAGAGCATTCCTTTTGTTTTTTTTACAATTTAAAGTCAGTTGACATTTGTTTAACCAGAACTTCATTTCTTGAAAATCTTTATTCAATGTCTGGTTAATGGCTGCCACCGAGTCTGAACTGCTGTACAGTATGATATCATCTGCATAAATTATAGTTTTAGTATTATGCAGTTTTGAAGGAATGGCATCAATAAATAAAGTAAACAAAAGTGGCCTGAGAATTGATCCCTGGGGAACTTCTTGTTCCAATACCCTACTACAAGATGATTTACCTCCATACAACACATTAATTGGTCTCTCAGTAAGGTAACTAGAAAACCATTCAATAGGTAAATTAGTCAGTACGAAGTCCCCCAGACTTCCGAGCAGCAGGCGATGGTTTACTAAATCAAATACCTTGGACAGGTCCACGAACACAGCACCAGTGAACAAACCACCATCCATGGCTCCACTAATGTGGTCCATGAACTTGGCCAAGGTTATACCAATACCATGGTACCTTCTAAAGCCAAGCTGTTCAGGAGTCCTGAGATCCACTGACCATAGTAATTCAGTCAGTTGAGCATTAACCAGTTTTTCTAATTTTGTCCCCAGTGGAGGGAGTAAAGATATTGGATAGTAATTACTCATACCTTTTGGGTCTCCACTTTTAGGTATTGGTTTAACTATTGTTTGTTTCCATTGATTTGGGAAACTACCAGTGATCAATGATAAATTAAATATTTTAGTAAAAGGGAAACTGATGTGGGCTACAGTCAGTTTTATGAACCTTGTCTCTAATTTGAAAGCTCCAGAACTTTTTATAGGAATTCGTCTTAATAATTTGAACACTTGTGATGATTTTATTGCTTTAAAATTAAAAGAAGTACCCCATCTTGAATTTTTGGGGAACGCAAGTCAAGATCTTCACCTACACTAACCCGTGTATATTTTGTTAAGTCCAGAAATTTGTCGAGAAACTCATCACTAATTTCTTGAGTACTTGTGATCTCTTTATCATCTTTATAAAATACTTGGGTCTGATCTTTTGTTGTTGGATTTATTATAGATTTTATTGATGTCCAAAGTTTTTTTGGATTTTTTAACTCTGACCTCTGTTGTTCTAGGTAATAATTTGATTTACTCTGTCTTAGCCTAGATTTGCACTCGTTCCTCGGTCTACAATAGATATTAAAATTAGGTTCAGTACCATTTGATTTAACACAGCTTCAGGCTGAATCTCTTTGTTTCATTAAGCTAAATAAATAAGGGGTGATCCACTTATTAACGACTCCCCTCACCCTTCTGACAATTTTGGGGAAATATTAATCTTACAATTTCAAAAGGATGGAGGAGAAAAAATCTGCCGTTATATCAATGTCTGGAATTGCATCCAGGTAAGTCCAATCAATTGACTGAAGATCCCTCAATAGACCTGGACTTATTTCATTAGGGAACTTCCTTTAGGAAATAATCCTATGGGAAAGTATAACCATTTGCTCCTCTAGGTGAAGTAGGTGGCCATATGGTCACTGACCACATCTGGATGTACACTGCAATTTTTAACATTTACCTGATTGTTAATATCCAGCCTAAAGTAGTGTGATTATTGCTCCTCAGATTCATTCTTGTAAACAAGTAGATTAACTGGGATAATTCTGCGTTTGTAAGTTGTGAGTCTGTTTGAGGGTCTGCCAATGCATCCCAATGAATATTAAAGTCCCCTAGAGTCAAGAAGTCTCCCCCAGTTTGAAGGGCAGTAATAAAAGTTAAAAACTCAGTAAGACCTGCTTGTGCCATTTTTGGGGATTATAAACTGTACAATACTTCAATTTATAACAACCTCCCTGTTTTACTTCTACAAGCAAACACTCGCAATATGTATCAGGCTTGTTTACGGTTACAATTTCACTCACATTCAGGTCAGTTTTAAAGTATACTAAAACTCCCCCTCCCTATCTTTTCTGACAGTTTTACATCCTTCCAATTCTACTAGATTGTTAGAAATATATGGCTTTAGCCAAATTTCAGTCAGGCTATATAAATCAGAGTTGTATTTAGCAACCCAGGCCTCAGTCTCTTGCTTGTTAAGAAAAAAAACTTCAAACATTTAAACAGGCAAATGTAAGTCCTTTAGTTTGCCACATTTTGTGTTCTAGGTATTCATCTGAGATAGAGGGTCCTGGCTTCATTTCCACATCCCCTGATAAGAGTAATATAGACCATATGAAGTTGGTAATTGGGGATATTTGGAAAAAGATTTGTGTTAATAATTGGTTCTGTGTATCTCCCCATGCTCAACACAGCTCCTTTTTCAGGCTTCCCCAAAAACTTATGTTCCCCATAGTTATACACTTTGAGCCAGTAAAACAATTGACTAGAAAAAATTCCTTTAAGGACCTTTCCTGATAAAAGGCTTTTATGTGGCAATAAGGAATTAAAAATACTACCTGATAAAATATCACTAAGCTTAAAAAGCAACACATTAAACTTGCATAACGAGTCTCCATTATAATAGAATGCTCAGAGTGAAGTCAATTAATACAAACTTTGGATGCAAAGAGTTTCATACCTTACAGACTTTCCTCAGTTATAGTTGTTTCTCTGCCGCTCACGCTCATGCCCGAGCGCTCGTGACTCAGGCCAGCACAGGCTTTTTATGTGGTGGGACCCTGTGCCTTCTAGTGCTGATTGGCCATGAGCTAGCCACCGAGCCCCCCCGACTCCAAAACGGCCAAAATCAACACACACAGGGGAACAGTTTATACTGCCAAAGCAAGTCTTGAAGCAGACAATTCTTAAAGTTGGCAGAATTTAGACTGTCAGGCAGGAAGATGATGGCAAAATCAGTACAGGACAGCCCGCAATGGTCTGAGCTAAAATGCTGGATTCTGAAAAGTGCTGCAGTCCCCTCCAAGTTGGCATGGACTTTTTATGTGGTGGAACCCCACCCCTTCGAGTGCTGATTGGCTATTGGCTTGCTGCCAAGCTCCCTACTCCAAAATGGCCCAAATCAGCCCACAGAGAAACAGTTTATACTGCCAAAGCAAGTATTGAAGCAGACAGTTCTTTTTTTTCCCAACTCTCTTTGTGCACCTCCTCTCTGATCCTTGGACACTCTCTGGTGAGGACATATGGTGTGACCTTATCCTGCCTGCATGAACTCCCAGCCTTACCTTTTGGACTCAGGGAAACCCACTTCTCTCCTCTGACAACCCATCCCCCTGGATCTAAGCCCCATGGGGCAGGACCACCAACTCCTCCTGGAGACCATTCTGAAATCTAGACAGGCTGCCATGGATCAAAGGGAGCCCTGCAGGCAGGTTGGGGACCTGGCACTGGGTGTGAAGGTCAGTCCCTGGTCCCATCATCACCTACAGAGGGTCAGGGCTTTTCCATGTTTGCTGTTTCCCCTGGAGCATGGACGTGCAATGACATCTACACAGGTGTGCTGCTGACATCCACCGCCACTCCACTCCTTTCAGTACTGACTTCTGTAGGACCCCCAATCTCCATCAAGGGCCACTATGGAGCTGAGCAAAACCCACAATCCACTCTGGGAGAGGAGAGGTATCCTCCAGATGCTCAGTCCTCTCCTTCCCCAGCTTACCCCTGGAGGCCTGAGTCCATTCCCGAACCTGAGTCACCAGTGTGGCATGAAGTGTGGTGTCCAGCACCTCAACCCTCAGTGCCACTGGGCTGGCTCAGACAGTTCTTAAAGCTGGAAGAATTGAGACCGTTGGGCAGGAAAATGATAGCAAAAACACTGCAGGACAGAACTCAATAGTCTGGGCTGTCCTGCAGGTGGACACTTCAGTGCTACTCACCCTCAAAAAAGTACAGTGGGAAATCCAAGATATTCTAAATATTAAAATGAAGACAGCCCTATGCTGCCTTGAAAATAATTACTATGATGGAGTTAGAACTACCAAAACACAGTTGTTTCACTCAAGACACCAAATGGCAGTGCCTCAGCTGTTACACATATTAAGGATGCATCCAACAACATCTACCACACAGCTCTAGAAAGGGTCTGAGTACATTTTGCACATATTACTCATAACTCTAACCCCCCAGAACATCCGTCTGACCCTACACCCATTATAGCTTTCCTGACAAAAGTGCTCCTTCCTACCCTAACCTGGCACAGATAGCACTCCTGTAGGCTCAGACCAAGATAGAGGAATTAAACATGGTGACTAAGAACCTTAAGTATGGTAACAGCCCTGGCCCAGATGGGTACACTACAGAGTTTTATAAAACCTTTCATGAATCTATTAATGCGCACCTAATGAATGTTTGTTGTTGGGTGGCAGATAACAATACCCACCCCCCTTACTGGAAATTGGCAATCATTTTGGCAGTCATTTGTGCAGGATACAGACTGAATTCCACCAAAACAGAGGTTCTGTAATTCAGCTACCATCCCACCACACAAATTACAACACAATTTACATTTAAGTGGGATTTAACTGCTTTTAAATATTTAGGTATCTACCTTATAAGGAATCTTACAGCCCTTCTCCAAACTAACTCTTGCATAAGTCTTCCAAGAAGATCTCCAGTGCTAGCAAATGATCAGTTTTCACCTGATACAGAGAGTAGACTGTGTCAGGATGAGCACACTGCCCAGACTTTTGTACCTTGCTCAAACCCTTCCCATAACTCCACAGAAAACACAGTTTTGATGCTGGAATATGATGATTTTCAAGCTACTGTGGGCAGGTTTCCGATCCCATACTAGATATGTTATGCTGCAGCTCTTTAAGAGCAAAGGGGGCTTAGCCCTACCACATCTGGCAGGGTACCGTCAATTGGCACAGTTGCACATGGTAATATATTGGATTTCATTAAATTACAGAGCCATCTGGAAAATTATGGATATAACTAAAGGGAATCTAATCCCAGTCACTAGAGGTATCCTCTCCCAGCAGCCAGCGATGGTCTCCCTAGATGAAACAAACCCCTTTACTGTAGACACATGCCAGATCTTGTGCAACAGACTCTTGCACTTGAATCTTAAGCCATTCTGGTACCTGAAAATGCCCTTTGGTTATATTCCTCAATTCCACCCTGCTAAAATAAAGCCAACCTACAGGCACTGGGAAAGGGCAGGCTTCTACCCCCCTTGCTCACTGCCTGCAAGACCCAGATTATGCAGATTTTAATACTCTAGCCACCAGACACTACTGGAGGCCAGAGGACAATTTCAGGTACATCCAAATTACAAGTTTTCTTCAGAAACAAAAGGGGAGATGTCCACACAACCAATCTCCTCAAAACCTTATGCTCCTGATCCTTTTGGTATTGGCAGATGACCCCTTACACTCACTTATCTCTCAGATATACACCTCACTCACAAACCTGGAGGGACACACCTCTGCCAGAGGTGGCAAGACGATTTAGGCAAAGACTTCTGTCTGCAACACTGGACTAAATACATGACTTACAAGCACAAACCCATATTCTCCTAATATTGGAAGGAACTTTTATGGAAGTGCTTTAATTGCTTTTTCTGTACATCCACTCAGGAGGCCAAATATGTATCTCAGACCAATGCTTCTTACTGGAGATTGTGTAGGGAGTCCCGCTCCACACATGCCCATATCTTTTGGACTCGTCCCCCCCACAGACATTCTAGGATCAACTTTAGTAGGCATTAGGGGATATCTTCCATTCAACCTTACTGTTGACTTCCCAATTTGTTTTATTTCTAGAAATGCCCAAGGGTTATTGACAACAATCTATGAGGAAACCTTTATCCATCTGCATTGTAACAGCTAGGAATACAGTAACTAAGAACTGTCTTTCTGATGTTTCATCTACTACTGACCTCTGGCAGAACCTCATGATAGATATATACATGCTGTATACATCATAGAGAAGCTTACAGCCAAAATTACGCATATGCTATCCAAATCTCAACTGCTCTGGTGCCACTGGGTAGTGCACATAATGTTTAAACTTAATGACTTTGTTTTTATTACTGAACTATGGACTTTATATCAATTGTAAACACACCACTGCATCTTAGCTGCATCTCAGTTTATGTCTGACATGTTTCTGATCAAACTGACCCTTTTTCAAAGGGTCAGTTTGATCTGAAATGTGTCAGGCATATGTTGGATCCATGACAGGATGCCAAGAAGATGGATGCTGATTTTATCTCAATAAAAAAAGTTTTAAATGTAAGTTTTAAAGTCTCTGTGGTGGTTTTTAAGATGCAGTGGTATGTGCACAATTTTTGTGAATGACACGTTTACTTTATTGGTAGCATCACCTTCCATTGCGAACTTTGTGGGGCATTTAACTATGGACTTTATACTATTATGTATGATGCTGAAATGCTACAATCTAAAGACAACTAATTGTGCATTTACTGTAAAACTTATTCCACTGTAGCATGTTGTTTTGTTGTGTGTTTATGCAGAAACGTGAATAAACTGCAATTTAAAAAAAAGAAAAGTAGTTATTATTAATAACTATGAACTCCTTTGATGGATGATGGACTGATAATTGTTGGGTTCTTTGATGGTGACAGGGAATGAGTTCTAGTTGATTTCAGCTGTTATGGTAAAAGCCATTTTTCAGATGTTTTTGTGTTCTTGTGGTATATGCAGAACATTTCTGAATACGTTCTTGGGTGATAGGACTGAACTGGTATCAAAAATAAGTTGCCAATGGAGACAGGAGAAAGTCATTTCAACATTTATATAAAATGGAAACCCAAATGAGATTTAAATGAGAAGGAGACACACTCATAGAGACCGTCTCACACTCGAAGGTATTGCAGGTGGTCTAGATAAATTTTCAAATTAATATTTTTTTCCTATTATTGTTTCTTCTCAGTTTCTTTCCAATTTAACCACTGTCCTAATGCTATTGATGTTGGCTTGCCCATGAGACCTAACCTCAAGAGTGGGAGAGGCTAGAGGGGAGTACTTTAGACAATTCTGTGCTCTGATTATTAATGGGTCAGTTTAGTTGTGGAGATCTTAAACATGAATAGTTTAACTTCCAGATTTGTTATCATAGTCTTTGTCTCAAAAAAGTGATATTTTTTCTAGGATCCAATTTAAAGTAATTTTCTCTATGTTTTTAACTATATTTCATAAATACAAATTGTCACACACTTTGAATGATACAAATTATTTTATGAAATTAAGATTTCAGAAATTTAAGATCTGAATATTAAATTAAGGATGCATGCAGCCTTTTAAATGTGACATCAATTTGGATACATGGCAAACTGTAAAATTATATAAATAGTGATATTGTCTTATATTATGATTATTGCTGTACTGCTAATAAACTGTGCCAGGGCATACTGGTTTAGCGTTTAACTTATGGCAGAAATGTAGATCAAGACATGAGTAACCAAATGAGATTTTCTTTAATAATACAGTATCTCAAACAGTAAACTCTTCTATTAAACACCAAAGAAAAAAATGTCTTTAATTATAGTTATCTGTCTTTTAGTACTACAGCAAAATCACTTAGAATTTACTACAAACTTAGCCAAGATGGTACATGCAACTAACCCACTTCTGATTCTTTTATTATTTGTATGCAGCAGTGCTTAGATAAATCCATGTCACAGTTCAGTGGCTATTTGTTATTAGCCAGAGCTGTGTGAAATATAGAATTATGCTAGCAGAATTTAGGCAGATTGCCAATTCCACTTCTGAAATGTATTTTGGAATTTTTTTGATTCATTTTCCAGAATTCCCAAAGTGTTTTAATTTAAACCATGGATTATTTCTCAGTGCTTTACCTATAGGTTTACTGCAGCTTGTGGAAAAAGTAGTCTGTGGTTTACAAAATGTTGAGTACCAATCCATGGTTAATGTAAACCTTCAAATTACTAATCCACAGTTTAAATATTGCTGCAATCCATATTCAGAATTTCAGGATTCTACTTCTCAGAAATCAGGGGGTTGGGTGGGTTCCTTCAAATTATTTGAGTGAATGATCTTTGAGGGCTGGTAGGTGTAGAAATGTCAGAAAATCAAAAGTACCAGCCACATCCAAATCTTATTCCAATTAGTATTTCCCTTTTTATTCCATAGAAATCACTTTAGATCCTCCAAGACCCAACATTTCACCTCTTTAGGCTTCTTGCAGCCTTTCACAGTGACTGTGAAAGACTGCCATGGAGGTCTTGATACCCCAGAATTAATTTGCACTACAATTTGTAAAAACAAGAACAACAGTTCACTAAAGATTTTCAAAGAAGAGGTTGAAAAGATTGAAAAGTTTATTTCATGAACACACAAAGATCCTATTCCCTGAAGAAGCCTAAAGAATTGAAACATTGGGTTTGTGAGGATCTAAACTGATTTCTATGGAATAAAAAGGAAAATACTAATTGGAATAAGATTTGTATGTGGCTGGTTCTTTTTATTTTCTGAGGATTCTGTTCTGCCAGAATTATATTGAATTAGGCTAAATTGCCAAAATTCCATAGAATTCCACCAGAGGCATACTGTAATTTAAAAAATCTGCACAACTCTAGTATTGATCCAAGATAATACCATTAACTTTGCTCCTAAAATAGATAATTTTAGAATATTGACTTACCAACATGATTTGGATATACCAGTAGTAGGAATTTCAGGGATGTGATATCATAAATAAACCTTCCAGTTGATGTTATTTATCTAGATTTTGCCAAGGCGTTCAACATAGTTTCACATCAAGAGTTGATAAGGGCACTAGGTTAGAAGAACATCAGTAACAGTAACAACAGTGCCAACAACAACAGTGCAGTACAAACGGCGCTGCCAACAACAGTGCCAGGACATAACACCATTCAACAAAACAGCACCAGTGGTAGCAGTCGGACACCACACTGACGACCGCTACCATTACTACCAACTACATATATGCTATTCTACTCCTGTTGCTGTTCAGGCATTGTACTGTCCTGACAGCATGATTTAGACTGTGTGCTTCAGGCCATGCTGTTCTGACTATATACTGTTAATAAGGAGTTAATAAAGACCATGGGGAAAATGCAGATCAAGGATCATATCTTCAGCTAGATGGGTTCATGGCTGACTATTAGAAGACAAAGGGTTACAGTGAGAGGCTATTACTCAGAGTGGGCACCTATAAAAAGTGGTGTCCCTCAAGGATCAATCCTGGGACCTGCACTATTTAATATATTTGTTTTCACCTTGAACTACTCAAATAATGCATGGCTAAGCAAGTTTGCTGATGACATCAAAATTGTTGTCATAATAAATACAAATGAGGATGTCATTAAACTCTAAGCCAAACTCAGTAACATAGTGGATTGGGCACATAAAGAGAAACTAAAATTCAATATTGACAAATGCAAGATTGTGCATTTTAGTCACAGGAATTTAACAGCCAGGTATTACCTGAGCAATAGGGAAGTAGCTGTTGTGGAAGAGGAATTGGATCTGGGGCTATTAGTGAATAATAAACCAAAATGTGATAGTCAATGCAAGTAGAGATGCAGTGAAATAAAATTTTTTCAGTGAAATCGGCAATTTCATCATGTGAAATTGTGGCAACATTTCACAATTTTACCTGCAATTCCACCCGCTGCAAATCCCGCCCAATTATATATCCCTGGTGTATTGCCCCCCCCGGCCCAAATGTTCAATACAGTTTTCTCCCTGGTGTCTAGTGGTTCCACCCCAGGCTGATCACTGGTCCAAATTAATAGTAAAGACCCCCCTGTTAACTCATTATTCCCCCATCCCCTGAACCCCTGATAATTAAATGCCCACTCCCTGGTGTCTAGTGGATCCCAACCCTGTCATCAGCACCCACCAAGCTCCCTTCCCTATAGAACTCTCAATCAGGTGTTAATACAAGTTTCCTCCATCACCTCCATGGCTGGCAGTCGATTGAGCACTTCAATGAATAAGCGTGTGCTTATCAAGCATGCGCCATTCATTGAAGCTTAGTTGGGCTGCCTACCATGAAGGTGATGGAGGGCTGTGCTAGTGGCCCAATCTGGGTATTTGGGGAGTGGGGTGGTTGCTGATGACAGGGTGGGGGGTCCACTAGACACCAGGGAGTGGACATTTAATTAAGGATTGGGAATCTGGGGGATGGGGGATGACGAGTTAACTGGGGGGATCTTTACTAATTTGGGCCAGTGATTGGCTGGGGGGGACCACTAGACACCAGAGAGAAAATTTTATTGAAAATTTGGGCTGGTGATTGGTTGGGGGAAATTTGGGCCAGTGGTCCATGACCACATTGCGAAATTTCACCCATGGGTGGCAAAATTTCACTTGTGAGCAAAATTTCACCAGCTCCAGGGTGAAATTTCACTTGCATCCATGGGTGAAATTTTGCATTTCTCCTGGCAAAATATTTTGTGTAATGTGTGAATTTCGTGAAATATTTCGCCGGGCAAAATTTTCCAGTTTCTCACAACACTAAGTACAAGAGAGTAGTAAGCAAGTGCAATAGGATATTGTGCTGTATGGCAAGAAACATAAGGAGCAGGGATAGGGAGGTGGTTATGCCTCTCTATGTATCTCTGGTCAGGCCACACATGAAGTACTGTATGCAGTTTTTGGCCCCTCAAACAAAAAGGAATGTCAGTGCTCTGAAGGGGGTCCAGTGGAGGGCAACTAGATTGGTGGGCAATAAAAGACATATGACATACAATATGAGATTAAGGGACATAGGTTGAAGTACAGGAGAACCAGGGGAGACCTTTGCTTGGTCTATAAGGCACATGACAATAGGGACCTTTTGGAAAATATAGGACTTGCTGACAGTAAGACACATTTAAACATTAGGGGTCATGACAAGATGCTAAAAGTGGAGAATACAGGACCAGCAGAAGAGAAGAGAAGCATGGCTGAATCAGAGGGTGGTGGCACAGTGGAATGGCATGCCTAGGGAAATAGTGGGAAGCACTAGTATGAACCAGTTTAAAAAGTTATTGGATGAAGAGATGAAAAACAGAGGACAGATGGAATTTTGTTAAATTTCACGCCTCCAATACATTATGGCTAAAAGCTATTGGCCTTGTAATTCTGTGATTTTGTGTGTAAATTAGGTACAAGTAAATTATGATAAATACATACCAATACTTGAGATGTGACAGCGTTAAACAGGGCAAAGAGCTGATTTTATATGTTAGAGAGCAATTAGGAATAGTAAATAAAATTTTGTTGAAAGTGTGGAAGGGATTAATGGCTTCTTAGTTTCAATTCCAGTTGTGAGGCACAGCAATAATGTGTTCTTTATCTAAAGAAAAGTTAATCCATTTAATTAATTAGCATAGAAGTTCCATTATAAAATTACCTGTGATGTTTAGAAATAAACAATTCTGATTGGCTAAACTTGATATCACAATTTATAATATATGTTTATATGTAGAGTTACTGTGTCTCTTATAGTTATGAGAGTGCATTCTTGAGTTCTTTGCAAAGCCTAGCAGTTCTGGCACACAAAAGACTTGCAAAGATACTCTTATAACCATAAGAGATACAGGAACTGTACATGTAAATATATTATAAATCATGTTGAAGAACTTTGTTTAAAAATGGATTTTAAATTTAAAATCAAAATATTTTACTTTGTAGAATATTAGAGAATCCCCTTTGTGGGAAATGAACTATGCCAAATGAACTTAGAACTCCAGAATTTTTGAAGTATATGCACGAGAAAAGAAAATTACTCACCTTAGTAATTATGTTTCTTCTAATGGAGTCTTGCTGTATTCTGTCTATTGTAGTTAGCCCCAGCACTCAAACTGCCCCAGAGAGAAGAGGGTTAATTTTCTATGCAGAGCATAGAATATTGAGCTCGAGCTTGGTTCAAACCTCTGTCTGCTGCACTTAGAAGCACAACCATCAGATTCTTACAAGCTAATACTAACTAACTACTATGTGGAAATTGTAAAATTTTTACTAGCCAAATGGTAACCAAATATTTTGGATCCCCAAAAGACTCAAGTCAAGAAATCCAAAATCAAAAACCAGGTAGTGAACAACTTAAGACTGATAAATTAATAATATAACCCACTCCCCCTCTCTAAAAGAAAGGAATGCCCAAATGCACCCCTGGGGTGCAACACTGCACCTGCCAGCCCACTTCCCAAAAACAAGTTCTGAGAGGGGAGGCAGGGAGGGAGGTCAGAATACAGCAACTCTCCATTAGAAGAAACATAATTACTAAGGTGAGTAATTTTTTCTTCAAACCACATGAAGTCTTGCTGTATTCTGACTATTGCAAACTACCAAGCAGTACCTCTATGGAGGAGGGAATCGAACCTACCTTGGGAATAGGCTCTGCAGTACTGCTGTACCAAACCGAGCATCACTCCTAGCCTGGATATCCAGGGAGTAATGTTTGCTAAATGTATGGACTGTTTTCCAAGTGGCTGCTTTACATAGCTCTAGCAAAGGAATATCCCTGGCCGCAGCCTGGGAAGCAGCTGTACCTCTAGTCGAATGAGCCCTCAAACCTGAGGGAGGTATTTTGCCTAGCTTCTCATAGCAGAAATGAATACAAGAAACAATCCACCTGGCAACAGTTCTCTTAGTGGCAGGTTTGCCCTTTCCCACTTCCCCATAAGTGAGAAACAACTGGAGGGAGTCAAACCTGTGAGCCTTAGTACACTCAATGTAGTAACTAAGGGCTCTTTTAACATCCAAACTGTGTAAACTTCTTTCTCCTGAAGAAGAATGATCAATGAAGAACACAGGGAGAGACATAGATTGGTTCAGATGAAAATCTGAAACCACTTTTGGTAAAAACCTCTTGTTAGTTCTAAGGACAACCTTATCTCTATGTAATGAGATAAAATCAGGCTCCACTGACAGAGCTTGCAATTCACTAATATGCCTGGCAGAGGTAATAGCTACCAGGAACACAGTTTTCCAAGTCAAGTACTTAAGCTCTGCTGAAGACAAAGGCTCAAAAGGGGGTTGCATAAACTGAGCAATGCAGACATTAAGATCCCAAGCAGGGGTAGGATCCCTAAAGGGGGGATTGGTATGAAGCAATCCCTTGAAAAATTTACAGAATACAGGGTGAGATAACAGTGAGGAAGGCTTTCCCACTGACGGAAAAGCAGAAACAGCTGACAAATGTACTTTGAGAGTAGCTGGTCTGAGGCCTAGGCCATTAAGATGAACCATATAATCCAGAACTGTAGACAATTCAGCAGTGTCTGGGGATATATGCTTCTTGGAACACCAAACACTGAATCTTTTCCATTTGGAGTTATAAGTTTTTCTGGTGGCAGGCTTTCAAGAGCCTTTGAGAATATCCAGAACCCCTCTGGACAGATGCAAATCTGCATACTCTTACTCTTCAAGAGCCTTGATATTGAGAGACCAAAGATTGGGGTACCAAATCCTCCCCTGAGAGGAGGTTAACAGATTGTAATTCCTGGGAAGAGACAGGGGAAACATGGACTGCTAGGGACAGCAACAGGGGGTACCAAGGCTGCCTGGCCCAGTCTGGAGCAATCAGAATCACTTTGCAGGTTTATGAACTTATCTTGACCAAAACCTTGAACAGTAGAGAAAAGAGAGGTAAGACATATAGAAATTTTCCATCCCAGTTCAAAATCAGAGCATCCAGAGGGATTGAGCCCAAGACTGGGGGTCTGCAACAAAACAGAGGAAGTTGGTGGTGATTGTCTGGGGCTGCAAAGTGGAGTGCCCCATCTTGAAAAAATCACTTTCAACACCTGAGGATCCAGGGACCATTCATGATGGCCCTGGGGGATCCTGCTCAATGCATCTGCTAGCACATTGTCCTTCCCTGTAGGTGGACTGCTATCAGAGAGGTCTGCAGAGAATAAGCTAGGGACCACAATTTCATGGCTTCCATGCACAAGGCCATGGACCGAGTGCCTCCCTGCTTGTTGATGTACCACATGGTGGTGGTGTTGTCTGTCCTGTCCTGAATCACCTTGTTCTGCACTGACTGAGAGCAAGCTTGCAAGACCAGAAAGATTGCCCTGAGTTCCAAGAGATTGATATGAAGAAGGGATTCCTGAGGTGACCACAGTCCCTGGCTGCGACAGCCCCCAGATGGGCTCCTCACCCCAGTAGAGAAGCATCCATGGTTAGGACCACAGAGTGAGACTGAGTTATGACTGGGACTCCTTGTCTGAGGTTGTCCTGATCCTGCCACCATTGGAGATCCTGGATCAGAGTCTGAGTCACTGGAACTAGTTTGGTTAGAGAATCTTTCTTCTGAGACCAAAAGGCCCTCAGGTGAAACTGAATGTCCCTCATCTGAAATCTAGCCCCTTGGACCACATGTGGCCCAGAAGCTGAAAGAAGTGCCTTGCTGGCCGAGAGACCAGAAGGCAGAATGAAGAAGCCAGCTCTATTTATTTTATTTATTTTTTGAAAATGTTTCACCAGGAAAGGCACACTGAGCAAAAAGATGCTCGTTTCATGGTGCGACCTGGGGGGGGGGGTTACAATGGAGGAAGATATACATACTACAGGTAAAATTAGGAGTAGAGCAATACAGACAATTGAACATAATTGAGTGTGATTACTTATGAACTTGTTTCATGAGGAGAACAGTACAAAACATGAGCCTCAAGGACAGTGGTATACATAACATGAGTACACATCTAAGATAATACATGATTACATAAGTGCCAGTATCAGAACTTGAACTGAAGCGAGATGCACCAAGTTGGTAGTAGGAAATGGAAATTGGAGATAGGGGGTAAAGGAGAGGTGGAAGGGCTGTATAGTAAACGCTAGGGTGTTTAGGGGGTTGCTTTAGGGGAGATGGTGGGGGAAAGAGAAGGGAGATAGTAGCAGTGAATAAGACTGTACAATAGCCCTTGCCCTTTCCAAGGGAAGAAAAGCTCTTGCTTTGACTGTATCCAACTCTACACCTATGAAGGTGAGGAGCTGTACAGACTCGAGAACTGACTTGGGAAGAATGAAAAGGAATCCTAGGGAAGTGAGCACTTGCTGAGTCATTAATAGGTCTGACTTGACTTGGTCTGGGGGCTGACCCACAATGAGCCAGTTGTCCAGTTATAGAAATATGGAAATATGCTTCCTTCTTAAAAAGGCCATTACTACTGTTAGGCATTTTGTGAATACTCTTGGAGCCGATGTCAGGCCAAAAGGCATTGCGTTGAACTGATAATGACCTGAAGGCAATTCGAACCTGAGGTACTTTCTGTGGGAGCATCTGATGGGAATGTGAAAGTAGGCATCTTTTAAGTCCAGAGAGGCTAGCCAGTCCCCTGGCCTTAGCGAGGGAAGGATTATTCCCAGAGTCACCATTTTGAATATTGGTTTTAAAAGATGTTTGTTCAGGTATCTTAAGTCTAGGATGGGTCACCACTCCCTTGTCTTTTTTGGGGTAAGGAAGTACCTGAAGTACAGACCTTTGCCCCTGTGCAATGTAGGAACTCTCTCTCTCTCTCTCTCTCTCTACAGCCTTTAGAGCCAGTAGAGATGAAACCTCTGCCTCTAAGGCAATGGTTTTGGAGGTGCTTGCAGGTGGAAAAGATCTGGCTCTCAGCTTTGGAAATTTCTTGAAATTGAGAACTAGCCCCTGGCTTACCACCTCCAGGACCCACTTGTCTGAGGTAACAGACATCCAGTCCTGAATGAAGTAAGCCATCCTGACTCCTATAGGAATGGGGGAGTCGACCAGGACTGACACATCAGGGTGTCTGCTTGGCAGGAGCCCTAGGCTGAGGGGTGAATGCAGCCCTGCTCATCCCCCTTCTGCATCTCCCTCTGAAGAACCCCCTCTGAGGAAAAGGAGAAGAGACCTGTGCTTGATAGAAAGGCCTATGAAAAGGCCTGCCCCTGCCCCTAGCTTGCTGCCTTTGAGGAGTTGCCTGCCTTTCCTTGGCCTGTGCACTCCTATAGGTGGTCCTATACTCATCCATCTTTTTCATGTAATTCCCTGTCTGCTCCCCAAACAGAGAATTACCCACCACAGGAAAATCCATGGCCTTAGCCTGGGTGTCCTGTGAGAGACTAGTACATCTGAGCCAAGCCATTCTCTGAAGAGCCACAGATGTAGCCATGACTCTAGATGACACATCATTGGAGTCCACAGCAGCATGGAACTGCACCTTAGATGCCTTAATCCCATCAGCAGCCACCCCTCCAGCTCTGAGGATAGCTGAGGGGAAGCCTGCTTAGCCAGTGCCAGTACAGTGTCCCACCTGGACTTCTGGTACCTGGCTGCATAGGCCTTATAATTAGCCTGCCTGAGTCCCACGGCGGATGCCATGTACTGTTTCTTTGCCATGGCATCCAGCTTCCTAGAGTCTTTATCTGGGGGGGGGAGAGTGAAGCCAAGGGTATATTAGCTTTATCACAGGCTGCAGCCTGTACAACCCCAACATGGCTGTATTGCTGATATAAATACTCTGTACCTGAACCTGATAAGGTGTACCTTTTGTCCATCCTTCTGTCGACAGGAGGTACAGAGTTTGGAGTTTTTAAAATCTTTTGTGTCTGTTTCCCAAAAGACTTATGAAGGGAAATAGACAGTCTCTTGGACTCTTGGATGTCCATCATCTCCACATAATCAGGTTCCTCTTGTTCCTCCATGGCTTCCTCCACAGGGAGCTGGAGGGTTTCTGCCACCTTCCTGTAAAACATGTTGTGGGAAGGGGACTCAGAAAACCTAGGAGGGAAACACCAGAAGGCCTGTCTGGGGAGATGTCCAATTCAATGTGCTCATCCAGACCTTCCACACCGTCATCATCATCATCATCATCATCATAATCTTCACCCCCTCCAAATCTGGTTCATAAAAATCTTCAGAGGCATAACCTTGAACCGGAGGAACTGACCAAACTGAGCACCTGCCAGAAGGTGCTGGGTCAGATGGAACTGGGTGAAGCAATTCTACAATCCTTATCGCTTTGGCAATCTCTTCGGCGGTCGGAAAATGGGTCTCTAGATCCGAACCTGCCGATTTTTCTTTTCTTTGTCTTTTTGTAGGAACCAATCCCTCAGGATCATCTCTTCTCTTGCCCGAAGAAGTATCACCCTGGTCAGAGGGCACTCACTCAGGTTCAGTCGGAACCAAACCAGACTGGCAATCCAGGTTAGCGGACCTCACAGCCTCCTTATCCCTAAGCCTACCTAATCTTTTTTCCAGGGTACACTTAGGGAAAGTTTTAAAGATTTGGTAGTCTGAATCGAGGTGGTCAAACCCCAGACAATGAACACAGGTGGCATGGGGATCAGCCTTAGCAAAGACCTCCCCACACACACTGCAGTGCTAAAACCCAGTGGGCCCGGTTTTTCTTTGGGGTTTCTCAGACATAGCCCTCCTAACCACAAACTTACCCTTTTTATGGCAAACAACCAGGCAAGACACCCATATCGGTTTCTAACCGTGTCATGGGTATTGGAAAAAAACACAAGAAAATGTGTTTTTTTTTAAACCAATAAGGACCAGTAACCACACTCTAAGTTTAGAAACAAAGACAGAATATGTAATTCACTAAACGGCCAGTTCAGCTGAACCGGTCTAAAACCAAGTTTTACAATTTCCACAAATTTACTATGTCTAGTTCTCTACCTAGTACTTACAGTACCACAGACAGAGATCTGAATCGAAACTTGCGATAAATAATCGGTAAAACCGAAGACTTTAACCGACTTTGGAACTGCGAGCAAAGGAGAAATCTCTGGAGCAACCGTTCAGTTAGGCGGAGTAAAGAATCTGATGGTTGTGCTTCAAAGTGCAGCAGACAGAGGTCTGAACTGAGCTCGAGCTCAACGTTCTATGCTCTGCATAGAAAATTAAGCCTCTTCTCTCTGGGGCAGTTTGAGTGCTGGGGCTAACTGCAATAGTCAGAATACAGCAAGACTTCATGTGCTTTGAAAACCCTCTTATGGTGATAAGAGTACCTGGAATGTTTAGAAATAAACAATTCTGATTGGCTAAGCCTGATGTCATGATTTATAATACATTTAAGTGATTCAGAATTCATTTTTATGGGAGATTTTAATGCTGATTGGAGAAAACTTACAATCAGGTGCTTAAAGAAAAACTTTAGTATCTTAGGGCTGAATCAAATAATTGAAGTTCCTACTAGAGTTGAAATCTCCCCATATCAGGGTTCAATATTAGATCTCTTTTTGTGACCCCTTATTATATATCCTGGATTCCACTGTTACTCCCCCTCCCCCATTTGTTGAGGATCATAGTCCCAATATTTTTTCACACACAAATATAGCTTTAAATTACTTTAATTTCTATTCCATATTTTGCTCATAGTCATAGAGGGATTTTAAACATTTTAATTAAAAAAGTTATTATTGATTTAACATAGAGACACAGAAGTCAGCAGAAAAGGAATGCTTTGCCCACCCAGTCTGCTCTTGATGTTCCCATCTAATCTGTCTCTGCAGACCCTAATAGGTCTCTGGTGACCCTCCCCACCCCCTGCCTATTTAGTAATATACCTCCATATCTACCCCATGCAAGGCTGAAGCCTGTCATTGTTTTCTCTTCTACCACTTCTGCTGGCAGTCTGTTTCAGGCATCTACCACCCTTTAAGACAAGTAGTACTTCCTCACATTCCTCTTAAACTCCCTCCTCCCAGCTTCATTGCATAATTCCTGGTCGTGGTGCTCTTGTCATTTGACAAAGACCCCCGCACACATCCTGTTTACCCCTGTGAGGTACTTTTTCTCTACAATGTCCCCTCTCATTTTCCTCTCTTCCAAGGTGTACATGTTGAGATGCCTCAGTTTCTTATCATAGGACTTTTCATGCAACCAGAGCACCATTTTAGTTGCCCTCCTCTGGACTGCCTCCACCGTGTCTAGGTCCTTTCTGAGGTGCCACCTCCAAACTGGACACAGTATTCCAGATGGGATATGACCAGTAAGCATTACAGAGGTAAACCTCCCCTCCCACCTTCTGTTGGAGATACCCCTCCTTATGCACCCCAGTATCCCGCTAGGGCTACTCACTGCTTTGTCACACTGCTTTGCCACTCTGAGGTCTTCAGTTATGATGACCCCAAAGTCCCTTTCCTGCTTAGGGACTATCAGTACCTCCCACCATCATATACTCTGCTCCTGGATTCTTGTGTTCCAGGTGCATGAATTTGCACATTTTGGCACTGAACTCCAACTGCATGCTCATGACTACTCCTCAAGTTTCCCCAAATCCCTGCAGATTTTCTCCACCCCTTCCTGAGTGTCCACCCTATTAGAGATTTTGGTACCATCTTAAAAAAGGCATACTTCTCTTCCAGGTCTTCTGCAATGTCACTTATAGAGATGTTGAAGAGGACCATTCCTGACAATGAGCCCTATGGCACCCCACTGGTCACTCTACCATCATTAGACTGAGTGCCATTAGCTACTACCCTCTGATGCCAGTTTTGAACCCAGTCCACTACTTTGGATCCCACCCCCGGGCTGTGAAATGTCTTTGTCAGTCTCATGTGTGGCACAGTGTTGAAGGCCTTGCTAAAGTCAAGATTGCTACATCTGCTGCCCTCCCCTGATCTATTTCCCTACTCACCCAGTTGAAGAAATCAATCAAATTCATCTGGCATGAGCCCCCCCCCCAAATCCATGCTGCCTATGGTCCTGCAGTCCATTGAATTCAAGATACTCTATCAGCCTTTCCTTCAGCAGGGCTTCCATTAATTTCCCCACTGCTGAAGTGAGACTGACCAGCCTATAGTTGCTAGCCTCCTTCTTGCTGCCGCTCTTGTGTACAGGGTCCATGTCTGCTCTTCTCCAGTCCTGCAGAACCACACCTACTTCCAGTGAACCATTGAATAAGGCCATCAGTGGTGCAGTTAGCACTTCCCTGAGTTCCTTTAGTTCCTTTGGCTATATTTTTTAATTTCATAGCCTAGTACATCTTCAGGGCTGCAAGTCCCTTCAGGACTATTTCCTCTGGAAATGGTCTTGTGTCTGCTTCACACCCCATTTTGTTCCTGCTACTCCCTGTTCCTGCTACTCCCTGGTGGTCCATCCCCCCCCCACTGTGAAGACAGCAGAAATACATATTCAGGATGGCAGCTATTTCTTGATCCTCTTCTGCACAGTCATTCCTTAAAGCCCTTCTAATCCTTGCTATCACTTCAGTTGCTTTCCTCTTCTCACTTATGTATCTGAAGAAAGTCTTATCCTCTTTACCCAACCCTTTGGTTATCCTTTCATTGGTTTCGGCCTTTATTCCCCTTACTGCCTTACCTAATTCCCTGTGTTGGCATACCTCTCTGCCCTCATCTCTCTGCATTTAGTTATACCTCGTGAATGCCACGTTTTTTTCCTTCACTACCTTGGCCACTTTTCTAGGGAATCATAATGGTTTCTTTTCCATTCTGCTTTTACTGAATTCATGCAGAAGCTGGTTGACTTAATTATGCCCTCTTTTACTGATCCCTACTGTGCCTGTACCCCTCCCTGGCAATCCCTTCTCTTGAGACAATTTCTGAGGCAGTCTCTCATTTTGTTAAAATCCATCCCCCTAAAGTCAAGGCCCTCATCTTCATGTGGTTTACCTCTGCTTCTGTCTTTATGTTAAACCACACTGTATGGTGATCACTGGTACCTAGAAGATTGCCCTCTATGACATCTGCAATGCTGTTCCTGCTTGTAAGCTCCAGGGCGAGCACTACCCCATCTCTAGTGGATTCATTGACTAGCTGCCTGAGAAAAGCCCCATATAGAGAGTCAAGGAGGTCTTTGTCCCTTGCTAAAGCCACCATTGGAAGGCTCCACTCCACATCTAGTAGACTGAAGTCACCAACTAGCAGCAACTCCCTCATACTTGCCATTCTGATGATGGTTTTCCTATGTGCTTTATCCAACTCCTTATTCTGTGCTGGACATTTGTACACTACCCTGGTATAGATAGCAGCCCCACAACCTGTCTCCAAGATGACCCACACCACCTCCAGCCCTTTCTTTTCCTCTAGGTGACCCTAAAACTCAATAGCCTTGATTCCCTCCCTCAAATACTGTATAGCACAACCCCTCCCTTTCCTGGCTCTCCTGAACAGAGAGTAGCCAGCCATGGCCATGTCCCAGTCATTGTGCTCAGTGTACCATGAATCTGATATAGCCACCAACTCCAGGCTAACTTCCACCATGATGGCTTCCAGCTCAAGAATTTTATTTGTAAGACACTTTGCATTGGTGCACATGGCTTTCCGTTCTTTACTCACTTCCTGCTTCCCCCCTTTCTGCCTGTGCTGTCCCCAGACGCTCCACCTGACTGCCTCTTCCCTTTTTACCTTGTCTGTTCCCTGTCTCTTTTACTCTTGTATTCTTACTTACCTGATTTGTACCCCTTTTTTCCTTGCTTTGTCCCTACCCTGTCTTTTTATACTCCTGCCCTAGGGGAGTTTACTCACCTAGGACCTTCCCTCCCTAATGCTCCATTACTGGGGGCAATTGTTGGGTGCCTTGGTTTTATAGCCTCCCTTCTGGCTAGTTTTAATGCTGATATAAGTAGCATTTAAATTACCTGCTAAGGACTGTGGTCTCCTTCTTGGAAAGATGCAGGCCATCTCCCCTATTAAGGACCATATCATCCCAGCTTGCACCACCCATCCCCTATATAGCTGAAGCCCTTCCCCATGCACCATGCCATCAACCGATTGTTATATGTTCTGGTGTGGAGTTCCATATCCTCTTCCTGCTGCACATAGGTAACAACTCAATGAAAGACACTGTATGTGCCACCTGCTTAAGGCATCTCCTCAGTTCACTGAAATTTTTTGGCACTACCCCTACCCTTTCCCTTGCCAGGTCATTTGTACCTAGGTGGCCAATGATGTCTAGCTCCCTCCTATTTCCTGTTGCCTTATTGAGCCTCTGGTTATGCTCTTCATCCCTCTAAACTGAAGCACCTTTCAGACACTTCACCTTATTTGTTACCCTATTCTAGATAAGGTGTCTCTTATTTCCCCTATTCCAACCCTCCTACCTGTATCTGCTTTATCATGGGTGTCTATTTCTATTTTCCTACTTTTAATATGTCTACAATCTGCAGCTGCCTTCCCAGTTACTGGCTGTACACTGTAAGTTTGAATGTGTTATCCCCTTACTTTGGCCTGATGCCCCCACTGCAGAGTCTCCCATGGACGATGGACTATCCGTGGATGCTCTGCAGTGCTCCTAAGGCTGATGCCCTACTCCTGCACTGTTCCACTCATGTAATGGAACATGCTGGGTGTTACCCTTTTTAGCTCCTCTATTTTCTGGTGTCCCCCAATTGCCAGTCCCCACTAAGCCTTGGACAGTTCCACCCCCTCCCTCCAGTCACCCATCTGATTCACTGGGCTTTCTTAATCCACTCACCCCCAAGATCAATTTCCTGAGCTAGGTTCCCCACACTACCTGTTACATATTTAAAGCAAAGTCGCAAAGTGCTCCAAAGATTGGCTAAAATATACTTCCTCCACCTATTCATTTACACTGCTATTTTAAGTATGGGGAGAAAATATATATACTATATACCTCGAGGTGTAAGTGGGATGATTTCTTTCCTCTGTATCAGCAATTGCAGCACTTCCAGCCATTTAAGTAAATTAAGATGGGACAGTTTATTTCTAATACTTGTTCATGACCTGGCCATAGCTCAGTTCACCGACATTGTCATGTTGGTATTTAATAAACATGCCCCTATCAAAACATGAAAACACAGAAAAAATCAGTTTCCGTGGATAGGTGAAATATTTTGAAAAAAAAATCAGAAGTAAGGATAACAGCTACAATGACACTGGAATGTTTTAAAATGCTAAACAATTAGTATGAAAAACAAATAAAAATGGCAAGAACAAGATTTTTTAATAAACTTGTAAATGCTAGGGGCTATAAATAATATTAGGAACTGTAAAAGAACTGGAAAAGCCAGTATTTTCTATTGAATATATAACTTTAAAAACTGAACACAGAGTCATAAATTCCACCCTGTAAATATAGCAGAAATGTTTAATCACTATTTTTCTTCTCTTGCAGATGTAACTATTGAAAATCAAGATGGAAAAGATAACCAGACATTTCTATTGGAGACTGAAATGAATACTTTTTCTCCTGCCCATTTTAGATTTCTATTAATTAAAGTAAATGAGGTTCTTAAAACGTTACAATCATTAAACACGGATTAAAAAACAGAGAGACTTGAGTATATAGAGTGAAGGCTCCTAAAGGAAGCAACTTTATTTTTAGCACCATGATCACACAACTCTTTAATTGGAGCTTACTACAGAGGCATTTTCCTCTGATATGGAAATGTTTAAAAATCATCCTAGTCCCTAAAGGTGGTGAGCGTATCAACACAAACAACCTATAGCATTGCTTTTTTACATTTTCAAAAGATTTGGAGTTTCAAGTACAGTAAAAATCTGATGAATATTTGAAATCTTTAAAATTAATAGCACCATTTTAATCAGAATTTAGGGCTGGACATGCCACAGATATGGTGCACCCTGATTTTAATGACAGAATCAGCATGTCCTTAAAAAACGGCTGAATGTTGTTGCCATATTTGTGAATTTTTCTAAAGCCTTTTATTCTGTAAATCACTCCTTACTGTTAAAATAATTACAGCAAATAGATGTCACACTATATTCACTTCTCTGTCTCATATTTTAATTGTATAAATGAACACAAAGGTTCCAGGTATTGGATACAACCTCAGAACTCCAACCTACCATCAAAGGGATACCACAGGAATCAACACTGGTCTCTTTACTGTTTTTGGTAGTTGTAAATTCCTTGCCACACCACATAATACAATCTACGATCAGATTATATGCAAATACAGTAAGTTTGATGCTGTTTTAATTACCTCCAACATGAATATACTACATACTAACATAATAAAATGCCAGCAGAATAGGCCTAACAGTCTTTTGTGTCTGCTCATTTGGTCAGCCCCCACTCTGGGAGCTGACATTGCTGCCCCCCCTTGCCCTCTCTGTCTTTTCCCTTCCCAGTTCCGGATATTCTCACTGCACTGGATTTTGCTTCCAGAACCCTTGCCCTGTACCTGTCTCACCTCCTTTTGAACCCCTCCACTGTCTCTGCCTCCACCATCCCCCTGGGCAGCTCATTCCATGGTTCCACCACCCTCTCAGTGAAGTAGCACCTCCTCCTTTCTCCCCTGAATCTTCCCCCCTTCAGCTTCCATGCATGTCCTCCAGTTGCCCCCCTTCCTTCCTTCCTTCGAAGCACCCTGACTGCTCCTCCCCTATTTACCCCCTTCATGTACCTGAAGACCTCTATCATGCCCCCCTGGTCCCTTCTCTCTTCCAATGTGTACATATTTAGCTCTTCGAGCCTCTCCTCATAGGTCCTGTCCCCCAAGCCCCAAATCATTTTGGTTGCCTCCTTTGGACCCTCTCCAGGAGTTCAATGTCCATCTTTAAGTGTGGCCTCCAAAACTGCATGCAGTACTCGAGGTGTGGCCTCACCAAGCAGTTATACAGAGGGAGTATCACTTCCCTCCTTCTGGAGGTGATCCCCCTAGCAATGCATCCCATCATCCTGTTGGCCTTGGCCACTGCCCTCCTACAAGTTTCTGAGTTGTTCATCTTGACATCCACCACCACCCCCAGGTCCCTCTCAGGCATCGAGACTTGTAGCATCCCCCCCCTCGGGTGTAGACTTGGCCCAGGTTTCTGGCCCCCAGTTGCAGTACCTTGCATTTTCCTGCATTAAACCTCAGCTTCCACTTTCTAGACCATCTTTCCAGAGCCTTCAGGTCCCCCTGTAGGGCCACCCCCTTCCTCCCCATCCACCACCACCCCCAGTTTTGATTCATCCACAAAGAGACTCATCTCACTCCTGATACCTGTCCTTATGTCAGAGACATAGGTGTTGAACAGGAGGGGCCCAAGGACTGATCCCTGTGGGACCCCACTAATGACCGCCCTTGGGGATGAGACTATCCCGCCAACTATGACCCTCTGGGTTCGGTCCTGGAGACAATTGCCTATCCATCTGATCATCTGGTTCCCCACCCCATTTCTCCCAGCTTATCCAACAGGCTCCCATGAGGAACAGAGTTAAATGCCTTGCTGAAGTCTAGAAAGAGGACATCCACTGGTCTACCCATGTCCAAGGCACTCGTCACCCAGTTATAGAACTCCACAAGGTTTGTCTGACATGATTTCCCCAGGACGAATCCATGCTGTCTATCATCCAGGCACCCTGACTTTTCCAGGTCCTCCCCTAGCCTCTCCTTGACAATGCCCTCCATCACCTTGCCCACCACTGATGTCAGGCTGATGGGCCTGTAGTTCCCTGCCACCTCCCTTGTGGATTGGCACTATATGTGCCACCTTCCAGTCCTGGGGCACCCACCCTGTCCTCAGAGAGATGGTGAAAAGCTCCACCAGGGGTTTCGCCAGGACATCCACCAGTTCCTTCAGCACTCTGGGATGTAATTTATCCAGCCCTGGTGCTTTCTCTGTCTTAAGGGACCTGAGGGCTTCCCTTACTCTCTCTGCTGTGATTTCCACCTCTGCTACCTCGTCCCCCTGCTTAGTCTTCCCTCCTCCTGCCAGTGATACCTCCCCCTCTCCCCAGACCCACCAATCGGTAAAGGTCCCCCCATCTCAGTATCACTGTCTCCTCCCATGTATGATGCAGGCCCCCCATTTTCCTTGATGAAAACTGAGGTGAAGTACTCATTTAGTATCTCAGCCTGCTCCCCCGGGTCTTGTGCCCATCTCTCCCCTGTTTTAATCCTACCAATCTGTTTCTTCACCCTTTTTTTTCCCCAATGTATCTAAAGAACCCCTTGTTCTCTCTCCTAATTTTCCTGGCCAGGTTCTGCTCCTTCCTTGCCTTAGCCACCCTCACCACCCTAGTGGCCCTTCTAGCCATCAGTTCATACTCCCTTTGATCCCTTTCACTTCTTGAGCACTTGAATTGCCTATAGGCTGCCTTCTTTCCCCTCACCACCCCCTGGGTCTTCCTGCTCCACCAGAAGGGTTTTTGGGCCCTACTGCATTTTCATCTTACTCTTGCACAGGTACTGGTAGCACCCTGCACCCCTCTTCTGATGATTTCCCACCTACTGTCAGCGTCCATGTCTGGCTCAATCACATCCAAATGCTCCTTAAGGATCCTTCCTATTTCCTTAAAATCCACCCCCCCTGAAGTCAGTTACCTCCATCTTTGCACAGCCTTCTACCCCTGCTAGGTCCAGGCAGAACCAGACCATGGCATGGTCACTCCCCGCCAATTGGTCTCTTACCTCCAGGCCCCCAATCTGGTCACTGTCTTCCAGGACCACATCCAGTACCCATGCCTCCCTGGTCGGTTCCCTCACCTGCTGATTTAGGAATGTGTCCTGAAAGACATCCAACAACCTCTGTTCCCTGGCCACCGAGGATGTCATAGTCTCCCAGTCTGTTCCTGGCATGTTTAAGTCCCCCAACACCACCATCCTTCCCCTGCCCAATCTGCAGTGTCTTCCCAACATCTGCCACCAGACTCTCCTCCAGCTCCTCCGCCAGCACAGGGGGTCTATATGCCACTCCTATTTCTACTCTCTTGCCCCCCCTTGTTATCAAGGTAACCCAAATCACCTCCACGGTTCCCTCCACCTCCTCTATTCCCCCTATGCCAATGCAGTTTTTGACTATTATTGCTACCCCTTCTCCCTTTTCCTCCCCCCTGTCCTTCCTGAACATAGTGTAACCCTCCAGGTTCAGGTCCCAGTCGTGTTCTGCGGTGGCCCATGTCTCAGTGACCACTGCCACATCCACCCCTCCCTCAGTTAGCATAGCCTGGAGCTCAGGCATTTTATTGCTGAAGCTCCTGGCATTTAGCAGGACTACCTTCCACCCTTCCCCTATACTTTCATTTCCCCTGCTCGTGTTCCTCATAGGATTTCCATCTTCCCCTGGTCTGCACCTTACCAGTCGGCCTTTTCCCACATTCCTCCAGCTCCCCAGAGGGGTGGAGACAGATTCCCTCCTTTATCAGACCCCCTCGACAGCCTTTTGTCCCATCCCTCCCCCCTTCACAAGTTTAAACCCCACCTTTCACCAATGAACCCCTCTATTTTCAACTTAAGGATTCCTCACCTCTCCAAATTGAGATGAAGCTTATCTCTAGCATACAGGCCCTTATCCTCCCAGGTCTCCCTCCAATCCCCCATCAACCCATACCCTCTGGTCTCACACCACTCCCTGAGCCACTGGTTTATCTTCCTAATCTTCCTTTTGTGATCCCCACTAGCCCTTGGCACTGGCAGGATTTCTGAGAAGGAAATTGCACATTCTGTGTCATGACAGATCCTGGCAAGCACCCTGAACCTTGCCTGTATCTCTAGATCACTATTTCCCTCAATGTCATTTTTACTCAGGTGGACCAGTATGTCCGGGGAACCCCCACGATCCTTTGCCAGCTGATATATATTGTGTTTGGCCCTGTGCACCATTAGTCCAGGGAGGCATTTTGTTCTAACTGGCCAGGCTTCCCCCTCCCATTTGATACCCCTGATCATAGAATCCCCAACAGAAGCACTCTGACCACTCCTTTTCCTCCATTTCCCCCTTCCATGTCCCTCATCCTTTCTACTGGCCCTTCCACCCAGTTGGCTCCTTGCTCCTCCCCCTATCTGTGTGCTACCTTCTGCCCCCTCCTTATCTACCCTGGCCACCCCCTCTCCTCCGATCCTATGCCTCTCCTCCTCTTGAGTATCCTTCTGCACCTCACTCCTCTCCCCCTCACTGCTTGCGACTGGTCCTTCTCCCCCATCTGCTAAACTAGCCTGGCTCATCCTCCCATCCTTCTCACTCTGTTCAGCCCCTCCTTGCTTGTCGTGCTCCCCTGGCCTAAACCCCCAGATCCCTTTACTGTCTCCTCCTTGTACTTCTGGTCCTTCTCCTTGCTTTTCCTCCCAACTGGTCCTTCTCCTTGTGCTTTCCTCCCTCTTCCCCCTGCTCCTCCTGCTCTGATCCACTGCTCTCCCCATTTTCCCACATTCCAGGTTCCCTCCTATTCCTTCTGCTATCCGGCTCCCACCTCCTGCCCCCCATTCCTTTTCCATCTCTAACCACCCCTGTCATGGCTGCATCACCCCCCTCATCCTCAAGCAGAAGAAGAGAATTGAAGTGGTTACTGAGCTTAAGGTCCTACCTACCTCCCCACCTTGCTTCCTTCTGTCCAGCCCCAGCCATCTGCTTACATCCTTGAGAATGTTGTCCCTCTGAACCCCCTCTGTAAAGGTCCCCAGTTACCTGCCTGCTTCCTTGGTAGTGTTGTCCTTTTGGACACCCTCTTCCAGGGTCCCTATGTGACTCCAGAGTACTCTCCTGCACTCCTTTCCCTATGCCCCTGCCCCTAGTGCTTGGTGCAACCCTGTGGGAGAGACCCTGCCCTCTTCCCCAACCATACCTCCCCCTTCCCCCAGCTGTCTCCTAATCCCCACAACCTCCTCCCTAAGCTGTGCCAGCTGGTAGCACACTGGGCAACCACCAAACTTTCAAGCCCAGTCCAGTATCATGGTTGCCCCGCACCCTGTGCACCCCACCTCCCTCCGAAAGATGCCAGCCCTAATGACATGTGGTCCCATCCCCCTCCAAGTAGGTTTCCTTGGGTGAGCCACCAGGTTCCCCACTAGTCCAAGATACACCCCTACTGACTAATCAGGTCACCCACTAATTCTAGATACAGTCCCACAGAAAATGGGTAACCCTGTTACTAGTACAGTACAACACAGTAAACTTGATAAGGGAAGTGAAAAACTCCCTAAGCTCCTCTCTCCCAACCTTTAAATCCAACCCCCAGTGGTTAGAACTACATGAGCTGCACCTGAAGCCTTTTCCTCCAATTGCAGGGCAGGTGTTCTCCTATAAATGAGCAGACCACTGGGGAGGGAGGTGGGGAGGGTGGGATTAGGGGCTCACACCAGACTTGAGAGAGAGAGTGTATCAGCCCTGTGTCTGCACCTCCTGCCCAAACAAATTTAAAAGCACACACACACAAAAAGGCAGTTAAGACAGACCTCAACTACAATGTCCAACACACTGAAATGGAAGCTAAAAAACTACTTTAAATCAACTTACAAACACACTCAGCAGCTGCAATCCCTTTCTCCAATCTCTCTATCTGCAGACAGCTATGTATGAGGTTTTTTCACCATGAACAATTGGTTCTTAGATTCAGAATGTGATGAATACTAAAAAGACACAGGTAATGAGTTTTTAAACTGAGCCAAAATGTATTTTGGTACAGCCCCCTTTGGCCATTGCAACTTTGACGAGGCAACAACTCATAGACAAATTCCTGTATCAATACCTTCTGAAAGAACCTGTAACATAGAAAAACTACCAATCTATAAGCCAGCACTAAATCAATAACTGGTTGAAAATTGTATGTGCAGTTAACATTTTGTCCTTAGGGTATTTATCTAACCAATGCCAATTAATAAATTAATATTCACCATTTCAGAAAATATACAGTACATTAACACCCACTGTGCTTTAATCAAGGATTATATAGATGTGTCTGAAACAGTTTAGCTTTGTAGAAGTGTATGCCACAGTAGATGTGTTTGTATGGAGTTTTATAGGTTGGTATATACCTATTTAATGTTCCTTCATAAAAGAATTGTAATTATTTTATGTGATTAGTATTTTTCTGTAACCCTGATCTTAACAGGAAAATATAAAATAGGGCATATAGTCCTAGAGTCATCTCCTGTCAAAAAATTAAGGTTTTTATCTGTGTAACCTTTGATAGACTTCTGACATTTGACAAACATATATACAAGTTGCATCATGGCTAGTTTAACAAAAACTAAATAAATAAATAGTCAAATAAATTTCCAGGTGTGGGCTTTTAAGTTGCTTGCTTGATAAATAAGCAGGTAAGTTAGATTTAAAGTCATTCAACAACTTCTATTACCCATAATAGATTATGGTTGCATTGTACAAAGAGATCACTATTGGAATTTGATAAACTCTTAAATAGAACAGCTAGTTTTGTTTTACTATGCCTTTTCAAAACAAATACTTGTAACCTGCTTTCTATCTTAGAGGAGGGGAAAGAAATTGCTTTCTGTACTTTTCAAAATAATTAACGCTATGGAATAACAAATAGAATATTTACCTCTCTCTCTATAGAGATGAAAACACTGGAGCAATGTCTGTGGACCTTACAAAAGCCTTCAGTACAGATGACCACTCCATTCTTCTCAGCAAGCAAAGTACCCTAGGGATATCTGTATGCGTTCTACCCTGGTTCACTAGCTACCTCTCTAATAGACATCAGCAAGTCAGGATCAACTCCTCTTTCTCCCATTGTCTTCCATCTCTTATCGGCATCCCTCAAGGATCTATACTAGGACTTTTACTGCTCCCTGCACATTAACTGTATCCACCACTGCTTTAAACACTGCACCTCTCTCCTATATGTTGAAGGCCTAGTGTTCTTCAGTGATGCTACAAAAGTAGCAGACATCACTAGCACCCTAACTTCTGACCTTAAAACTGTCCAATCCTGGATTAAAGAAAATAAACTTCTAATGAACCATACCGAATCCCCAGCTATGCTCTTTGGAACCCCTCATCGACTACAAAACTACTAATGCCTAGTTAACAGTAATTTGTAGCAATGACTTCCCCCTGGACACCATCACTTCATTTATGTATCTACAGTAAGTGTCACGCTTGACCTTCCCCCCTGAAATTCTCCCTTCACCTATCCTCTGTCTGTAAGGCAGTAAACTCCAGCCTTGGTATAGCATACCAAGCCAGCCCTAACCTCTCCTTGTCCACACGCAAAACAATCACATGTAGTTTACTCCTTCCTAAGCTAACCTATGGTCTGACAGTCTTTTCACACACCTCCAGTACCTTGATGCATAAATGGGAAGCGGAGTACAACATCTGTCATTTTGCCCTTGCGTGCAATCACCTCACCCACTATTGCATACTCTATAGTAAACTAGGCTGGCCATCCCATTCAGCTTTAATGGACCAATCTCTTCGGAGACTTATCCACAGAACACTTCTGAACCAATTGCCCCACTCCCTAGCTTCCCACTTTGTACCTTGTAAAAACAATTACTTCCTTAGATCCTTAGGATTTGATCAGCTGTCCATCCCTAGGTCAAGGTCTAAGTATGGCAAAATGACCTTCTCTACCATAGCCCCCAAAGTTTGGAACAGCATCCCACCTCCCTTGCACCAGTGCCAAGTCCCCAACTCCTTCAGAAGCCAACTCCACTTCTACCAGCTCCAGCACTCCTAATGTGCTTGATCCTAATCACCTTGACCCCTTGTTACATCCTTCCCACTTTATCTGGCAACTGAAGAACTTAATATTCCCTGAATGTACTTCTCACCCTTGCCTATTACCCCTGCCTTAGGCTGTTACATTGAATATGCTCATTGCTATTCACTCTGTTGTTTATGTTACCTCACTGTATGTACCCCTGCACTCTGTGTAAATTGCATGTAATGTCTAATCTAGGTACTGTATTACTTCTTGTACTTTGTTAATGTTTTCAATAAGAATTGTATTACCCTGCCTTTGTAACCTCTCAGGTCATGCCTGAAAATAGGCAAATGTCTGCCTAGAGCACCTCACTCGATCAACAAAACATAAATAAATCCTAAATTGTCAAATACCAAAGAAGACCCTAGAAACCAGACTGGGGTGTAGAGCAGATTGAGGGTGTGGATTAAAAATTGGAGACATCAAAAGGGAAGTACTTGAGGTCTCAAAGTGCTATCTGAAGCAGGTTGGAAAAAGTAAGAGATGTAAGAGGTTGATATGTTCTCCAAGGAGGTGAGGAAAGCAGAAAAAGAGAAATAGGTGACCTTCAAGTTATACAAAAGGACAAATCAAAAAGTAATAAGGAATACGAGGTGCATCTTAAGGCGGCAGGCTCAACTGTGAGAAAAGCTAAAGTGAACACAGAGGGCTATAGAGGGCATGAAGATCCATCACAAGGCCTTTTCCAGATATATACTGTAACTGAGAAGAGGAAAATCAAAGTAGTCATAAACATGTTATTAAGGGATTCAGCATGGGTGGTGGATGACAAGGGAAAGACAGATCTACTAAATTAATTTTTCAGTTCAGTTTTCACTTAGGAAGGGGGGGTGAACTGCTGCCAGAATGCACAGTAAATAAGACTTAGGGACTTGAACACAAACTAGAAGTGAGGCATATAACCATAAACAAGATACTAAAAGTCTTTAATGCACTGAAATTTAGCAAGTCACTAGATCTGGATGGGCTGTACCCCATGGTGTTGAAGAAAGCGTGTTGTACACTAACTGCAATTCTAGCAGACATTTTCAGTTGCTCAGTGGAGAAGGAACAGTCTCACAGACTGGAAAGGGGTGGATATGCTAGCCTTCCACTGGTTGGGGCGCAAAGGAGACCCCAGGCACTACCGGCCAGAAAGCCTGACATCCACTGTAGGAAACTGCTGGAGAGTGTCATCAAAGAGCAGGTAGTGTAATACCTAGATGGGAACAACCTACAACACAAAAGACAGAGCTTCTTTGTAAAAAGGGGATATTCAGGCTAAATCTCATGGGCTTTCTCAAAGTAGTGACTCAAGCAGCAGGGAAGAGTCAGACTGTTAGTACCTTATATTTGAATTTTAACAAGGCCTTTGACCTAATACCACATACAGTAGAAGGCTGATGAAGAAGTTAGGGGACAAAGGGATGGGGTGGTCTTAACTTGGTGGATCGCATACTGACTGGGACAGGACCCAGAGGGTGATTGTAAATAGTCAGTATTCGGAAATGAAGGAAGTGACCGCTTTAAAAAATGGCCGTTTTACGAGCGTGTGTTGCATGGGTGGGGTGCCTCAGTAATCATTCTAGGGCCCAGGTCTCTAACTTATTAATCTGCAACATTGGGGAAGAGATATAGGACAAGATTTGCTTATTTGCAGTTATTTATTGAATTACTAATTTGGTGACTTGAGTACACATAACATAGTATACAAAACAAATACAATAAATGCATAATACATTGAATACACTGTCTATCTCTATCTATCTATCTATCTATCTATCTATCTATCTATCTATCTATCTATCTCTGTATGTATGCAGTATATATATATATATATATATATATATTTATATGTATATGTTATACTGGTGCAGTAGCACCAGTATAGTTAGGGAAAACATAACTTCTATGTTAAATTCAACTTTTTGAACCTTAAGAACTTTGGAACTGATAAATTTGGCATTCTTAATGGCCAGGGGAAAGTCACTTGACTTGCCAAATAAATTTCGTGCAAATCTGTTGTGTGATTTTTAAGATACAAAGTGTTAAAAAAAAAGAACATTTTGTGTTTTTTGTCATTTTGTTGTCAACCTAGATCTGAGAAACAACTTTAGGTAGTGGTTTGATATTTTTAGGGTAGAAAGCCTTTGCCTCACAGCTGTGCCTTTCGAAGGTTTGGTGAAAAAATATTAATCTGTTCAAAAGTTATTGACCCTTTACTTTCCCATTATTTCCTATAGGGAAACTTATATGTCAGTCATGAAAGTTATGAATTTGCAAAAGTTACAAATTTTGTGAAAAATAACGTTGTATCTTTAGCAAGTTGCATGTAACTTGTGAAAGATACAACACTGTCTTTGCAAATGATGTACCTTGTGGAAATGCCTAACTATTGTGCCTGAAATATATATTTTTTCCACAGGAAATAAAACACACTGGGACACTGGGAAGTCCACTCCCAGTGTCACCAGTCCTCCCTCATGATCCCACCCTCAGTAACTGGGATACTAGGGAGCCCAATCCTAGTGCTGCAGTGTTTCATTAGCACCCCCCACACCTTTTCCTGGCATGGACACTAGGGAGCCCACTCCCAGTGTCCAGAACATGTGTCCTCCTCTGTCCAGCCCTGTGGGACACTGGGGAGCCCATTCCCAGTGTTCCCATATATTGCCCCTCTCCCTGCACTGAGGAAAACTGGGGAGCTTACTCCCAGTGTCCCAGATGGTTTTCTTTTTTCACCTGTAAACAAGAAAACCATCCCTGACGTATTTTTTTTAAGCTGAAAAGTAGAAAACCATCCCTCACCGTCACCCACTTTCTCTCTCCCACAACCCAGCCCCTCAAACAGAGGACACACCACCCCGCCCCTCCCTTGCCCTATACATGCCATCAGAGGTCTGCAGCTGCAATCTTCTGTGGACTGGGACATGTCTGCACTCTTCGAAGCCGAACCACAAACTGAAGAATCAAGGTAAGTGCCATACAATGTCTGTCTATGGTGTTTTGAACTTATGTTGCTATCTCAGGCATTTTCCAACATTTTTGCACCAAATTTTCAACATGGGCTTTTGGGGACCCCACCTCATGAACACTGTCACTGTCATCTCATTACTCAGTCCCAAAAGGTGATTTTCTGTTCGCTGCGTGGCATCACCTTTCAGTACTGATTAATGAAATGACAGTGCCAGTGTTCATGAGGAGATGTCCAAAGCCCATGTTGAAAATTTGGTGCAAAAAAATGGTCATGCATAGAGGCAGTTGCATAGTTTCACACAAGCACATAACCTCACCAATTTTTAATATTTTCACTCCAGATTTTCAGCATTGCCATTTTTTCACACCTCCTCATGAACAATACAGCTGCCATTTTTCACTTCTAGCCAGAAATGTGTTTTCGCACCTGTGGAGCAGAATGGCACGGCCACTGTGAAAAATAAACTTTCGGGATGAAGTAACAAAATCACAGTGCCAGTGTTCATGAGGTGGGGTCCCCAAAAGGCCATGTTGAAAATGTGGTGAGAAAAGTCCTCAAAACGTCTGAATTACATGCGTCCGTTGAATTTATTCTACACGCGCACATAACTTTGGTACATTTCAATATTTTTCTTCCAATTTTTCAACATAGCCATTTTATCACACCACCTCATGAACAGTACATATGTCATTTTTCATATCCTGCCCAAAATGTGTTTTCACACTTGTGATGCAGAATGGCATTGCAATTGCACATAACTACATTTTGTCTTGCATTTCACAATTTCCCTGTACCAGGCTACAGGAGGTGGGGTAATAAGATGGCTATGCTGACAACTGGGTCACTATTATTGGACACATGGAAGTGCAGGGCCCAGAGGGCCATGCGCTTCTACACCTATGTACATATGTGCATCTATGGAGGAATTAGAGCTCAGGGTCCAAAGGACCCTGTGCTCCTACAGTAAACTAAGGATATTATTATACTATCTCAAAAAGAAGGGAAATTCATTGCAAAAAACTCTGTTAATGCATCAGTTATGGTTCCCATTACAGTGACAAAAGACTGGAAATTCATTGTTAGGGTTACAAACCCTACCACCCAACCCCACCCCCTCCACATACCAATAGTCTTTTAGGTGTGCCTTGGGATTGTCGGGCCGAACTCTCACACCATCCTCCTATACTGTAACATCTAATCTTGTTTACACATGGAATGGGGTGAGAGTTTGGCCCGATGACCCCAAGGCACACCCCAATGCCTGTTGGTGTGTGGAGGGTGGGGGGATGAGGGGTGATAGGGTGGTTCCATGTTATAATAGCAATCGAAAAACAGTGATCGCTATCATAGTGAATGTATATCGCTGAAAAGCATTTCAGCTATATACATTTCTAAATGACCCAACTTCTGGCAACCCGCACCCCCCTAACTAAGGATTCTTAACTCCGGGGGGGGTGCATGTCGAGGAGGGGACAAAACACCATGGCAGCAAAACCAAAAAAACAGCCACAAGCAGTGGCAAATCAATCACCCACAGCAGGTCCTGAACCCAGTGCCTGCTGCACCATAGCCAGTCACCCTCACCACCACAACACAGGGCTGGCTCGGTTGCAGTAGGCTCTCCCATCTACCTAAACCCTCCCTCCTATCCCTCCCCTTCTGGTCACTTTCCTTGCTATCCCATCGCTACTCTTGCAGGGTAGCTGATGATGATGATAGCACTATAAATGAGTTGCTGTTTCTACAGTCTCTCATTTATAAACATTATCATCACAGGCTACCTGGAAGAGTTGGTAATCCTAACAATGGATTTCCAGTCTTTTGTCATTGTACTAGAAACCCTAACTGATGCATTAATAGAGTTTTTTGCAACATATATATCTATATATACACAAAATCACACATGCCCACACAATGCAAAGCATCGTGGGCTGCATATGCAAATCACCACAGAATGTTATGCTGGTTCAACTTTAAGCAGAATTGCATGGTGCCGAAAGGCCTCTCACACAGTTTGCAAAGGTGCGCACAGAGGTTCTTTGTAATATATATATATATATACACACACACACACACACACACACACACACACACACACACACACACACACACACACATGCTTTCTTTGGTAGCAGGGTAAGGCCCACTAGGCAAACTGCCTGTTTTCAGAGGTGACCATGGAGCACTGGGGTGCTTAAGTGACTTGCTCCGAGTCACACAGTATGTAAGTGGAGGCTGTGAGGCTACACCTGGAGTACTGCACACAGTTCTTGAGTCTTCACATAAAAATTGATAGGGAGAGACTGGAGTCTTTGCAGAAGAGGATGATGAAGGTGTTTCAAGGACACCAAAGGAGATCATGTGAGAAACAGCTGGACATTCCTAATATGTACTTACTGGAGACTAGGGGAGAGCAGGGACACATGACTGAGAGATTTAAATTCATCAGTGGAATAAACAGAGTTGACTGCCAGTGACTGTTCAAGATTTGTGAGGGACCCTCCACAAAAATGTACAAGTATAAACTGGTGGAGGTGGGGAATCCAGGAAGGATGTGAGGAAGTATTTTTTAGTGGAAAGGATTCTGGAAAAATGAAGTTTGTTGCTCAGGGAGGTGGTGGAAATGGAAATTGTGGTAGGCTTCAACAAGGATTGGGACCAGCACAAGGGACTGGTGAAATGTGTGGGTGGTAATGTGAGAAGGGGTTGGGGTGAGGTACTGCTACTTGGGGCCACAGCCATAAGCACTTAGTGGTAGGCTGGTGTGGCATAAGATAGGAACAGAGCAGACTAGATGTACCTGTTTTTTTCTGCTTGTAAAATGTTTTGCTTTTACAGTATGTTTCTAAAATAGATACCCCATTTCAAATAAAGGAATGTTTCAGTCTCAGTGCTGACAGTCCATTGCTTAAGAAAAACATTTTATTTTTGACTCAAGTACCCCAACCAAAAAAAAACCCAGGTATTGTCAAAAGTCATTATAATTTGGGGTGGACAAGGAGTGGAATAAACGTCCCCAGAAATTTAAAGTACATAGTATATAGTATAAAGTATAAAGTAAAATAACCTTATCAGAACTTTTATGCATGTTTAAAGCGTGTTTCAATTTGTATGTGACTGTTACGAGTACTTATTGTCTGGTATCATGATACTATATTCAGAATTTCATATTATTATCCATGTAACCAGGTCCTACACAGAATGGAATTGTAAACAGGTCTCAATCTAATTGTCTACCCTTGTATAAAAATAATCCTTATTTTAATTAATGGTCATCATTTTTTATTAATGGATAACCATTGTTTTATTCTGAGTTACAACCTCCCATGTGATATTTTTGGTTACAACACAGGAGGTTGTAATCAGTGCTTGCCACTCAAATGACTACGCAGCTCATTGGCTGCAACTCTCCATCTGGGCAGGCCAACCATCTTTCCCAACATGGCAGCTCCATTCCTCGCGAACCAAGTTTCCCAAATGTATTTTACTTCTTGCCAAGTAGTTTTTTTTTTTTTTTTTTTACATTTTTTTCAATATCTATCTGGCTGATCCTGCCTTCAAATTGTAAAAAAATCTGTTGGTTGATTCTGCCATTTTTATTCCTCAGTATCGAGAAGGGCTCCGTGGTGACTGATGAGTGAGTGAGTGAGTGAGAGAGAGAGAGAGAGAGAGAGACATGCTGTGTGGTGTGTGGGTGTGTGTCTGCTGCACTAACTCAAGTGTTATCAAAAGAAAATGATGGTCATCAATTAAATAAAATAATATATGGGTGGGTGTGTGTAAAACCAGAATTTTTCATGCGCCCTCTCTGTGGGATGCTTTTATGTAGCATCCCACACTTCGGGTCTGTGTAAAATTCTGGTTACACACTCCCACCTATATATAATTCTATATATAATAACTGGCTTCCCCTTTTTCCCATAGGGAAACCATGGCATAATTTGCCATTATAAAGGAGTATTTTTAATGGCAAACACGTGCACGAGCCTTCAGTACATGTGCACGCAGCAGCGGATCAGCCACCGCTTCCATGTCGCCTGAACCAGCACCGCCAGAAGAACTCGGTGGTAAGTTTTTATGTGTTATTTTTTCCTGCTGTACAGCAGCAACCAGGGTGGAAACTGTGGAATCCTGACAGAAAAAAAAAGAGAGAAACCATTTTTAAAACACTGTGATTCAAATCTGCAAACTGAAACTAAGCCAAACTGTGGCTGCCCTGAAAGGTGTTTATTTTATATAATTGTTGAGGTGAAAAAGGGAAACCCAGCAATTATATAAAATAAAATATGAGTCTGGGTGTGTGTAAACTCAAATTTACACACACCCTCGGGGTTAGATGCTACGTGTAACTCCCCTGTTACCCGGGGTTACTAGAATCCCAGTAACACCTAGTGGTAGGCAGGGAAGGCAGCTTGTGAAACTCCAGTTAAATGGATTTCACACTGTCTCACTCTGTTCTCAGCCTCAGCTGAGACTGAGGGATGACATCACCATAGAACTATGGCAGCTGCATGAGCCACAATGGAATCTGCAGAAGGGAGTTAGATTAGAATGTTGGGAGTTTTGAACAGTCAGTGTTCAGTCTGTAGTTGAAGATTGTTGTGAGAGGAGCACAGCAGTTCTGTGCACAGGCTCTTGGAGCCTTAGCTCTGAAATAGAGCTACTTTTAGGAAAAGGTGTGTGTTTCTGCCTAAAGAGGGACACAGTAAGCTGTTCTTTAAAGTGGTGGAGACCGCTGATACGGGTCTCAGTGCCCCATCCCTCAGGGGATGGGGGTGGAAGGTTTGCCTGCTATTCTAGGGGCAACCCCCTGGCTACTGCTAGAGAATAAGCTGCCTTATTTTTCCCAAGTGTGGGGTACAAGAAGATTTCAAGATTCGCCTGTGGGGCACCTGCAACCAGAGGGTGAGTTCTGCTCTTTCTAAAGGGCCCATGTTTCATCCTAAACTGTGTTAAAGTTGGGATTGGACTGCTGAAGTAGTGGGAGGCCTAGAGAAATAGGCTTAGCCAAAAGTAAAAGTATGTTCAAGTCCAGCACAAGGGGAAAGTCAAGACATGTAGAGGAGATGTGATATACGTCTACCCTGTAATCTACATTGCCAAGCTTTCAAAAAGAGTTGTTTAGTGTCCAGAGAAATGGCCGGGTATGGATTGTGGGAGCTGGAGGTGAGAGACCCCCCATCTTTAGTAACCAGGTCCACCTCTACGGATTTGCTCTGTGGATTTCTACTTTGCCTCATGCACTTGGCCAGTGATGAGGGAAGTACCCAGACATGGGATTGGAAGGAAAATTTCCCTTAAGGAGTCGAAGGCTCTAAGGTGGTTTGGGGAGCCACCAACAGGAAAACTGGTTCATTCCCATATGGACCGTGATCAAGTGGCCGGCAGGGGAGCTGGGCCATGGGAAAAACCCAAGTAGTGTACAAGTCAGGCTGTGTACCCAAAGCTGAGTGCAAGTCCGGGCTGTGTGCCTGGTGGGTTCAGAGCCTGAGGGCTGGAATAGTGAAGAAGTGTTCTGTGTCTCTAATCTGCATTACCAGGAATGTAGCCCCATGGTGGTCCGTCTATGCTTTGTTTGTTCAGTTTGGATGTGAATAAAAGCCACACTTTAGAATCCCATTCCTGGTTTTGGACATTACAGTTATTGCTTCCTGTGTTCGGATTTACTTGGGTGCCCCTGTGCAGAGTAGCCAAACCTAGGACCCCTGTGCCGAGTAACCTAGTCCTCCCCGAACCCAGTCCCCACCAGGTACTGCTGTCAGCTTCAACAGCATGCCACCTGTCATTTTGCAAAAAGGCAGGGGTGAGGGCATTACATACGCATAATGTTTATGTGGCATCAAACCCCTCAGGTGTGTGTAAATTCTCGTTACACACCCAGACCCATACTTTATTCTCTATACTAGAACTACTACCACTACTGCTGCTAATACTACTACTACTATTACTACACTAGAACATAACATTCATGTGACATGCATCAGCATCAACATTCTATATGACTCATTATGTTTCATGTCATATTTCTGGCCACTGGCCATTCTTCCCATGAACGTCCCCTGTGTAGGTTTTTCTTCATTTCTTCTCCTCTCACTCCATATTTATCAGCAAAATCTTCTCCTCCACTCTAGTCAAGTTTGACTCTCTTCTTAATGCTTTCAGTTCCCTTTCCACTGATGAGCTACAGATCTCAACATCAGTTGGCTCTTCCCATGTCCAAAACCACCATCCTTGCTACTGAATCCCTAAACCTCTTTCAACTCATCATGTAAACCATCCACCTAAACCACAGCTCCTCCAACCACTCTTTTATTGACTGTGTCAGTGCCTCACACTCCCACTACATCCTGGCAGTTTGTTGACACAGTCCCAGGTGACTCAACTTACCACTAAGTGATCTATTGTGTCTGTAAGAAACATAGAAACATAGAAGTTTTCAGTAGATAAGGATCTCCTGGTCCACCTAGTCTGCCCTAGTTTTCCTACCTACAGTGTAACTGCAGACCCTACTAGATATCTGGTATCCTACCCCCTTGCCTTATTTCTAAGGTCCCCTTGTGTCTATTCCATGCATGCTTGAATCCTATTACTGTTTTAGCACCCACCACCTCTGCTAAGAGGTTGCTACAGGGATCCACCACCCTTTCTGTAAAGAAGTGTTTCCTCACATCTCCTCTGAGTCCCCCCCAACTTCATAGCATGACCCGTTGTCCTCAAGCATCTTTCTCTATGTAAAATGCAACCCTAATGTACCTTATTAATACCTGTGGGGTATTTGAACATTTCTGTCATGCCACCCTTTTTCTTCGTTCCTCTAGAGAGTATATATTTAATTCTTCGAGTCTTTCCTCATAGGGCTTTTGATGCAGGCCCTGCACCATTTTGGTTGCCCTATTCTGGACTGCCTCCACCCTGTCTATGTCCTTCCAGAGATGGGGCCTCCAGAACTGGCCACAGTACTTGAGGTGAGGCCTCATCATAGATCTATACAGGGGTAACACAACCCACCTCTTTCTGCTGGTGACACCCCTCCACATGCACCCAAGCATCCTACTAGTTTTTCTTACTGCCAGAAATGATTACCCCCAGGACCCTTTCTTGTTTTGCAGTTGTCAATACTTCCCCGCCCAATTGGTATGTTGCCCCCCAGGTTTCTGTGCCCCAAGAGCATGATTTTGCGCCTTTTTGCATTGAAACCCAGTTACCAAACCCTTGACCAGTATTCCAGCTTTTTTAGAGTATTTGTTCAAAATGTCAGGTTTTTTTTGGTCCTCTTCCACACAAACCCCTCCTTCCCCTTTTAGCCTCACTATCCGTCATTTGGTCTTCCTCTTTTCGCTTATATACCTAAAGAATGTTTTATTCCTCTGTTTTTCTGACTAGACAATACTCTCCTCTGTTTGCACCTTCGAGCTCCTAACTGCTTTTCCTGCCTCCCTTTGTTTCTCCTGATATCACTCTCTCCCGATCCTCATCCTTCTGTGTCATCTTGTACCTTAAAATTCTAGCTTTTTTGCCCTTACTTTCACTGCTACTTCTTTAGAGAAACATAGCGGTCTCTTTTTTTCACTTGCTTTTGTTAACCTGCCTGACACATAAGTTTATTGCCTTCTCAATGCCCTCCTTTGTTCTTGCCCACTGCTTCTTGACTCCACCCAATTTCCCTATCCCTACTAGGGCGTCCCTGAGGCGTTCTCACATTTTCTTAAAATTGGCTTTCCTGAAGTCCAGGACCCTTGTTTTAGTGTGGTTTGATTCTGGCCCAGTTCTTATATTAAACCACACCATACAATAATCACAGTCCACAGATGGCTAGCCTCTGTGACATCAGCAACCATACCTCTCAACCTCCTGCCTCATAAATCAGGGACAAGGCTTAAAAAATCAGGCACAAAGGACCAAAATCAGGGACACATCTTCAAAATTACAGATATCCACCCAGAAAGCTGGTAGAATATGGGGCTTAGTGCAAAATGCATTTTCTAAAGAAGAACAAGTCTTTAACTTTAATGCTTGACATTGTTTTGTGCTTACAGTCCCCACTGTTTAGCCACAAAAGCACAAATTTTAGGAGGGACAGAGTAAAATTTTGAGGCAAAATCAGGGATGTCCCTGAAAATCAGGGACACTTGAGAGGTATGTCAGCAACACTGTCCCCATTTGTCAGTACCAGGTTCAGTATCACCCTCCCATGAGTGGGTTCCTTAACTAGTTGCCTGAGGAACGTACCCTGCAGGAAGTCCAGGATATCCCTACTGCTAACTGTTGCCACAGCTGGATGGCTACAATCCACATCTGGTAGACTGAAGTCTCCCGCCAGCAATACCTCCTCCTTGCTTGCCACCCTTTGGATTACTTCCAACATATCATTATCCACCTCTTCTTCTGTGCTGGATGTCTGTAGATCACTCCTGTGCGAACAGATGCCCCCTTCCATGTTTTCAGGGTGGCCCACAGTATCTCTGCTCCTCCCTGCTCCCCCAGTATTTCCATAGCTTTTATGTTTTCTGTTACATAAAGAGCCACTCCCCCCTTTACCTACCCTGTCCAATCTGAACAGAGCATAATCTGGTATGGCTACATCCCAGTCCTAGTTTTCATTGCACTAGGACTCAATAATTGTGACTATGTCCAGGTCCACTTCTGCCATGGTGTCCTCTAGGTCTGTAATCTTATTGCCCAGACTTCGAGCATTTGCACACATGGTTTTCCAGATTGTACTGCCACCCCATCTCATTTTACCCATTTGCCCTTCTTTACTTCCTCTACTATTCTTCTTACTACCTCCTTTTCCTTCTACCCTGTGGATTCTTATCTTAATTACTTCTTTTTGGGATTTCTCTTACTCCAGATTCCCACTACTGACCTTGTAAGCCTCTGGGGGGGGCAGTTTATGTCTCCCTGACTCATTCTGCCTCCTCCTCGGCTAGTTTAAATGCTTGCAAATGTAGCATTTAAACTGTTCACTGAGGATCACAGTTCCCCTCCTGGATGGATGCAGACCATCACCCTGTACAGGCCTTTATCCCTCAGGGTGGGGCCTCACTCCCAAATGAATCCATTGCTTCTTTTCTGTACCATTCCTTCAACCATGCGTTGAAGTTCCTGGTGCAGAGAATCCAATCCTCCCTCCTGTTGTAGCCAGATAGCACCTCTAAAAAGGTTGCAGATCATGCTACTTGCCTATGACTCCTCCCCAATTCCCTGAATTCCTCCGAAACTATTGCTGGCTCATCCCTAGCCAGGTCATTAGTCCCCAGATGGACAATGATGTCCAGCTCTCCCTTCCTTCCTGCTGCCCCAGTGATTCCTTGGATCATCTTTCCATTCCTTCGAGCTGTGACACCAAAAAGACACATAGCTTCCATCTCTTCATCCCTACCTGCTCCTAACTGAATCCTCCTTACTATGGAGTCCCCATCAGAATTAACATCCTCCTCCTCCTCGGGGGTCCTCTGCCCCCCCTTGGGGTCTCCACAATGGAGAAGTCCCACATTCACCCCGGTCACTACATCAGGTGCCTCTGTTGGACATTCATCACCTGGCCAGTGTGCCATGAGAGTTTTGTAGTGGTAACAAATGGGGATGTGCCGGTGCTCCACCACACTTACCCTACCCGAGCCCACCATTGTCCAGTCACTCCTCCTACTTGGCATCCTTTGAGGTAGCGGTGGCAGAGTAGGTGGTCACTGGGTGGGGGAATAGGTCCTCTAAACCCAACCCAACTCAGCCTTGAGTCTGGCAATCTCCTCCCTTAGCCCAAAGAGGTGCACACAGATGAGACAGCAACATAGCCTTCAGAAGGTCTCCCTGAAGACTGCCACCCCACAGCCACTGCACTGCATCACTCCCATCATCCTATACTTTCTACTCTCTGTAATTTCAGCCCTTTGAATTCCTTTTTTTCCCTCACCCTATACAGGGAGTTTCACCTAACCCTAGGTTCCTGTGTCCCTCACTCCAACCTACACCAAACAGTTGCCAGCAGGCTGCCCACCTATTACCTATAAAGAATATCCTGCAAATACCAACACCCCCTTCATCAACAACTCTTTCAAGCAAGCCTGCTTGCCCTGCTCACTGTCACCCAGAGAGAAATTCTACCTCATCTCCTCTCCTCACCCACAGTTACACAACTGCAAATGTCCAGCACATACCAGCTCCCACTACTTTCCAGAACTACTTACCAGCCAGTTTGCATCCTCACACTTATACAACACTTTCCAGCAGGCCCCCTTACCCCCACCAACACACACACTGTTATTATCCCATCCCCGTACTTACAGTTTCACAATGGAAATTTCAGCAAGTCCCTCTCCCCGCTCACTACTCTCTAGGGTAACTTACTGGCAAGCCTTCGCACTCTCAGCTGCACAACAATACTATCCAGCAGGCCCTTAGTCCCATGAACATAGCATTATCCAGACAGGTATCTTGCAAGTTCATTCCCCCTCAACCTCTTTGTCTCCTTGCAGCAATATAGTCCTTACCTGAGGTCTTATGGACAGGGTCCCTGGCCATTGACTGCCTCCTGAACTGACTCCAGGCAGACTCCACTTACCGCTGTCCTTGTCACGTGGGTACTTGGCATAGGGGGCTGCAGTGCAGGAGGGGGGATGCTTGGTAGCATCTTCCTTTTAAAGGAACCATAAGTGAACCAGTGAACCAAGCGGGTGCTCTGGCTGGATGATTAGGTGGTAAGGAGCATGGCTAGCTTGCTGGCTGGCAATCACCTGATCTGCTCCTGGAGCACCAAGTTCCACTGTAAATGTCTCTAATTTGTGCAGGGGGAGGACTCCCTTCTATGCCAGGTATGAACCCTCGCTGCCCTGAAGTACTTTCTCCACCCAATGGCTCTGTTGTGTTTTTCTGCCTTCTGTGGGGTTTTAAACCCATGGCAGTTGCTTTCTGCTTTGGAGTGGATGCTTTGATTGATCAATTTGGCATCTGGGGGAGCAACCTCAAAGTTCCCCCAAAGTTCAGTTGGTTCAGGTCACTCAGTCCTTCTTTATGAACTTTGGTACATGACTGATCCCTCCTGTCTCTTTATCTACAAATATGGATGATGCTCTCCCATTGCTAGCCAAACCTGAATGCAACCTGGGGCAAACACGCCCCCCCCCATGGAGATCATTTGTCCATGGGCCCACTTTCCAAAACAACCTACAGAACAACCTTAATGCCTATGTCAGGTTCTGGAGGGTTATTCACTCCCTTTTTATCCCTCCCACCCAGTTATCTACTCCAGTTCTCTAATCTGGTAACTCATCCATCTCTGGCCAACCCACTGTCATTGTTTCTTTTAATGAATGTTTCACCTCATATGCTGTCTCCCTCCTCTCTCTCCTCCTCCTATTCTCCCTTCATAATATCCCCTGGTCCTCTCCCCTCTCTCTCTCTTTCCCGCTTTCTCTTTCCTCCTATACCTCCTGTCCCTACCCTAGCCAACCAAATAACATTTTGCTTACTTGCTTACTTACTTAATTAACTACACTTTCTCTCTCTCTCTCTCTCTCTCTCTCTCTCTCTTTCTCTTTCTCTGTTCCATTAACCATTCTAAAGGGGACAGCCCTGACAGTCTAGTTTCCAAGCGTCTTCAACTCTCAGCCCCAGTCATTACTGCAACTGTCACAACTCTCCTAAACCTCTTCTTTAACTTAGGGCAGTCACCAGGTCATGGTAGTAGGTCTTCACAAGGGGGCGGTTGACTCTCCCCCCCCCAGAGAACTAATAGCCTATCTCTCCTCCCTTAGCTCTTTCTCTCTTTTTCCCCTTTCTATACTGGCTTTTCCAAATCATAATCCATTGCCTTCTCCCTCTTCCAGGTCACTAAGTCCATTTTGAACAGAATGGACCAAGGTCATTTTTATTCACATTGCTAATGTCTTTGAAACTGTTGCCCATTTCCTCCTCCTAGATAAGTTTGGGGGGGGTGAGACTGTATAAGCTGGCAGTCAGTTGGTTTTGTTCCTGTCATTAAGACTGGCATCAGCTAGTCCTGGTCAATGATGCCCTATCCTGCCCCTTCCCTATCTGCTCCAAAGTTCCACAGGGCTTTATCTTTGGCACAGTTTTCTTCATTTTTCAATCAATCCCCCCAAAGTCTGAGTCTCATCACATATCCACATGCACTGTATGTTTCTCATGACCTTTAATACTAAACCAAGGTTAGCGAGGCTTCATTCCTACCCAGTCTTCAGGACTCTAGATAGCACCCCACTTGAAGAATTCCTTCATTTCCAAGTGTGGCTGGACCAGCATCTTAGCTTCTCTACCAGCACTGAAGCCATGCATAAAAATCTCCACTCAAGCTTGTCACACTATACCACAACAAATCCTGCTTGCTACTCCCAGTCTGCAGTGATATAACCCTGAAAATGAACATGCCAATGTTTGAGTATATGGGTATGGTCTGAAGTGCTGCCCTAAGTCCTCCCATGCTAAACTGGACTAGACATCCTCTTCTACCTCTTCTGTAATTAACGCTATAAAATGGCAAGAAAAAATCTAGCAATTTCATTGGCTGAGATATGTCGCCTGACTGTACATCAAATCTCTATAAATGCATGGTCAGATACAAAATCTCATTTTCGTCCCCCCCAAAAAACCTACTTAGAGCCATTTTATAAGTGCAAATATTCCCCTTCAGGGTGTGCATCATATGATTTTAATGCACTTCCCAGGGGTGTAAGGACACTCTGTCTCCAGCCTAGTGCCTTACTATGCCTCTGGGATGTGCATTAAAATCCTGTAATGCACACCCTGTCATGCCTTATTACTTACTTATATGCACCCCCTCCCCACATAGCACTGCTGTCACTATCTTAATCTCAATCTCCCCTCCTGGGAATTGTGCCACAATTTGCATCGTTGCTCTTTTCTGGCAACATTCTGGCTCTCCTCCCTCCCCTCCTTTGTACCTGACATCCTCACCTACTCTATCCCATCCTTGTACTCCCTTTGTGCCTCTAATGCTTGGACCCTGCTGCTAATCCTGTGCTGGTCAGTCTGCCTTCACTGACCACCTCCCGCTCTCTGGAACAACATCTCTCTCTCTCTCTCCCAGTTGGATTCTCACCCTCTCTCCTCTCTTTCAAACTATTTCTTAAGACTCATTTCTCTCCTCTCTTCTTTTTCTGCTAGCAAACCACCTTCCCACTTTCATTGCACCATTTCTGGATTTTGCTGCTACTGCCATATTGGGTTTCTTGTTAAGAAATTTTTAATGTATGCACTTTTTTAACATTTTAATAGCTTTATATTATTCACACTCTAGCCCAGTTTTGGATCGCTGTATAATGCTGGTCTCATTTGAAACTATATATTTTTTATGCTGTATATTGCTGACTTCACCTTATTCCTTCCTGTGTAATACCTTCCCTGGGTTGTGTCTAGAAACATTTTCAGCTAAGTGTGTTCTATCCGGTTACAAATTTTTAAATCAATTAATTCCAGACTTTCTCCAGCAGCCCCAGGAGATCTACAATTCCACACTACTGGATCCTGGAGTATTGAAAGAAGAGGCCCTGCTGAGGGTGAGGATACAAAGGACAAAAAAAAAGAAAAGAAAAGCTGAAGGGTTACTGGGAACTTCTGGTTGTGTGGTGCCAGATGGGGAAGACAGTTGAGTGCAGAGTGAATAATATACTGTGTACTCCAACTCTGAATAACTATTCAAAATTAAACCTAAACAATATAGGGAGCTTATTCTGTGCCATAAGACAAAGTCAAACATCAAGCTGACTCCTTGGTGAAATTTTCAAATACTGGGTCATGAAGTACTTTAAAGGATTTAAAAGATTCAAGTTTTCTGAGCAGGTTTATGTTTCTTTTTTTCACCTGTCACATTGGACTGCTAAATATGTAGCTGTGAAAGTCGAATCGACAATCACAGAAATATTGTTTTTCCAGCTCTGATTACACTAAAACATAAAAAAAATAGAAACATATACTGTATTAGCAGAAAAGATCAAGATATCCATCCATACTCTCCATTCCCTACCTGGCCTCATGCTCTGCCTAATGATGGTCTAGACCAAGAGATCAATAACCCTAGTGACTGATCATAACCCCCTTCCCCAGGTAACCCTTCCCCTCTTCTGCCTGTGGGTACCACTATTCCCTTATATCTGTTCCACCCAAGTTTAAACCCCATTATAGCCTTTGCTTCAACCACTCCTCTGAGCAGTCCATTCCATTCATCCACAACCTGCTCCAAGAAAAAGAACTTACTCTCCTAATTCTCCATCTCAGCAGACTTCACCCATGTCCTCAATTTACTACACTCTTGTGCTACATAGACACACCATTAAAATCCACACAGTTGATTCCTCGCAAGAACTTGTATGTCTCAGCCATGTTTCCCCTTGCTGTCTTGGCCTGCAGTGTATATATGTTAAGATCTGCATTCTTTCCTCATGAACCTCCATTGATGCCTCTGGATAGTTTTTGCTACCCTCCTTTGTATGATCTATGTGCGGTCCCTATCTTTCTTGAGGTATGGATTCCAGAACTGCATACCATACTTCCAGAGCTGCCTTACCAGGGACTTGTACAGAGGCAATATTGCTTCCTTCTCCTACTATCAAATCCCCTATGTATCCCAGTATCTTGTTTGCCTTCCCATATGCCAAGATGTACAGTGCAGTGCACTTGAGGCTACTGCTGTTGATGAACCCCAGGCCTTACTCCCCCATCCAGTAATCCATTTTATGTTTCCTTCTACCAATGCACATCACGTTGCACTTCTTGTGTTGAAGTTTAGCTATCATAATCTGGACCACTTTTTCAATTTTTTATGACTCTTCCTTTCTCTAATTCTGTCCCCAATGTCCATTCTGTTACAGATCTGAATATTATCCGCAAAGTGGTACATCTTATTCTGAATTCTATCTCCTATATTGCAAAAGAAGATGATGAAAATCACCAGTCCCAGAATTCATCCCTGTGGCACCCTTCATATGACTCCCCTGGCTCTGAGAGTGACCAGTGCTGGGCAGCAGTGACATAGGGAGACATAGTATGCAGCCTGTAACATGTCACTCTATGATACTGCTGCCCTCTCTTTCATCAAGAATGTCAATGCATGACCCACTACAGAATCAGTCACTCTACAAGTCAGGAAGCTGGTGGCTTTCATAATTTATCAGTATACCATAAAATGGCAATGCCACCAGCACCTGGTCAGTTCAAGTCAGTGATATTACTTTAGGAATAGAGCAGATGTGGAATCACCTGGACTAGGGGCATGGCCATTTTCCTAGCCAGGATTGTAGTTGTGCCAGTGCCACAAGCCCTCCCATCAAGGTAAGAAGTCAAGGGGGGGCTACCTGAAATAAAACAGTTGTTTTAAGATAATGGAGGAATCAGGGAAAGGTGGGGGCAGCATGAAAAGGTAATCATTTTTCTTTACACCAGCAGTTTTTGTAGAAATGAGGAAATGGGGAGTTGTGTGTGTACACTATGCTGGGGGGGAGATGACAAATACTGAATACCATGAATAATGCGGCCTATTATTCATTTTTGTTCCTGAATAACAATAGGCTATTTTTGAGGGTATTCGGGAATTACTATTCGTTACTCCCACTCCCCACAAAAGTGCTCATTCAGTAAATCAGCCTTTTCTATTCTCTCCACCCATGTCTCCTCCTTCTTTAATCAGATAACACCCTCTTAACAGTATTTTTTTCTTCGTTCCCTAATGTACCTAAATAAGGTTTTCTCTCCCCCTTGACACCCTCCAGATATACATGCACTACATACAGATACATATAGGCTGTTACAGATGAATGCTAACATTTATATGAAATTATGAGCCTTCTCTAGAAGGAACTTCCCGTAGTTCAGTGCTGTTCAAATGTGTGCTCTAAGTGGTTTTGCTTCACATCAGTAGTCTGTTGCTGATATGATACTGACAACTTACATTCATGATATTAAAGCAGGCATTCATGCAGAAATCAATGTCAGCAGCAGCAATAATGTGAAGAATCTTTCTAGTTACTAGAATAAACTGTCTTTTTTATTTTTATTTGAAGACGGTCGACTAAAAGATAAAACATAACCTTTTCAGGTGACCCAAGCGAGCAAGCCCAACTAAGTATCACTTAAGTGTCTACTGCCATGAAGTCTGCTTAGAATTCCAAGCTCTCAATATTTTCATCATGAAAAGATTGCACTGAAATTTACTAACATTTTGGTATTTTGACGAAGGTCATGTGGATTCAGTTTGTCCAGTATTAGCATTTCAGTTAGTGTTAACTATTTATATATCCATAGTGGACAGTGGACCCATTATCTGGGCTAAATGGATCAGATTATTGAATTTCAATTTTATTTATTCAGATTACTGAGCACAAACTCATTTAAAATTATGTCCTAAGTGACAGGTACAGAAGCAGTAACTGGCAGGACAGACAGCAGTGGATAAGTTTAATAGTATATTGTATGCCACTTCAGATATCCAGGCAGTTTGGAAAGAGCATTACCCACATAAGTGACATTTTGACTTAAGTCTCTGTCCCCCCCTCCCCGATTTTGTTTGTCTAGCAAAGCTGGACAGGATTTTTATTTATTTTTTTAATTATCTATTTATCCTCCCGCTTTCCGACCGGCCCACTTCCACCTGGCCCCCCCAGCCCCATCACCCCAGCATCTATTGGACTCACATCTGAATGTCTAGTGAGGTGTCAGCTAGCCAGGTGCGATGCCTGCGAGGGGCTGGTATCATCTCGCCAGTCGGGATATTTTCCTTGTACCCATGGTAAGAAGTCAGCAGCATGAACTCCACTCACTACAATTTAAGACCAAATCACCATCAGTAGATTCACTGGACAAGAACTGTACATTCCATCAAGAAGTTCTTTATTAATCCAAAAAGTGAAAAGCATCCATGGCAAAAAATGGTCACAGGCCACAAAGTGAACCCCTCCTCATGCAGTCTCGCTTAGAATTTCTCCGTGCAAAATATTTTGCGAAATTTAGCCATTCCGCAAAATATTTCACAGGTGCAAAATGTGGAATTTCACCCATGAATGGTGGTATTTATTTATTTATTTATTTATTTGATATATCGGTTTACAACCTTTGAGCCAGAGGCTCATTTCCAAAGGTACCTCGTCACATGTAAGACAGAAGCTAATACAGACAGGGTATAACAACAGTTACATAGAGCATGTGTTACAGACATTTGTCACTGACATTATTTACAGTATTTACAGTAAGTACAGGATGTAGATATTTTCAGACTTTATTTACAATATTTGGATGACGATATTTACATCATCACAGCAGAGAGACATTATTAGCTTGAGAAAGCATATAAACATAGTAGTCAGTCCTATTCATGGGTTTGGTATTATTGACGTAGGTTGCAATCCATAATGGACTTTGTCAGAGAATTTGGATCAGAGAGGGTGAGAGAGTGAAATGTTAGTTGCAGTTACAGAAGCGGATATTGAAGAGGTGGTTGCGAAGAGTGCTTTTGAAGTGGGCGATCTTGGGTGCACTAGTGATGGTGTTTGGGAGTGCATTAAACCATGTGGGGACCCTGGAGTGGAAATATCTCTGGGCAAGGGAGGTTTTTACCCTGGGCACAACCAGTGGTGCTTTCTCTGAGTTGCGGGTGGAGATAGTGGGGGTGGCAGGATGAAGAGAGGTGGAGACCACAGGGGGAGAGAGTCCAAGCAGTATTTTCTTGGACAGTATGCAGGTCTGGTATCGGAGCCTTTCATCGAGGTTGAGAAGATTGGCAGAGGTATAGAGGGAGCAGGTGTGAGTGAGCCTCGGTGCGCCAGTTAGGAGCCTGCAGGCCTTGTTTAGGGAGACCTGGATTTTCTGAAGTGCAGAGTTATCTGTCACCTGCAAGTGGCGAAAGTCCACATTTCATGAGACAATTTTGCATTTCACAATTAGAAAAATATTTCACAGAAATAAATTTGAGGATTTTGCCCATCTCTACTTAGGGGTGAGCAAATCCATCTTAGTTCCAGTCAGGAACTCTGAAACAGTTTCTGATCCTGAGGATTGAGTTATCTGTCATGGAATTTTAACTTGAATTTGCCATGGAATTTGAACATTTGAACATGAACTCACCCTCCCAACACTTCTGTTGACAGCAGCACCCCACAGTTCCATTTCAAAGAGACTCCAATTCACTTGGCAAGAACCTACATTCGCAAGGCCATCCATAAACCTTGTACCAGCAGTGACTCTCTTGATCTCAAACTAATCTCACTCATCCTTGAAGAAATCATTTTACCTATCATAAGGATCTTTAACCTCTCACTTAGATCAGCACAGTTCCCATCTCGCTGGAAACAGGCGCTTGTCACACCTGTGCATAAGAGTGGTGACAGGGTGCTTCACACCAACTACAGGCCCATTTTCATTCTCCCTCCACTTTCCAAAGCACTTGAACACATAGTCTCGGACCAGCTAGTTGAATATCTGGAGAAATATGAAAAATAATGCCCCAAACAGCATGGATTTAGAAAAGGGCACAGTACCACCACTGCCCTTTTGGAGTTTATGGGTTTCATCCACAACACACTTGATCAGGGAAAACTGTGCTGTTGTGGTGTTCATTGACCTAATTGCCAATAGCACCTCAAATCGGATGCCAGTCCTCTCAGGCATCCCCCAAGGCTACATCCTGGGGCCGTTACTGTTTAGTCTGCTCATCAATAATCTCCCCAGTGCCTGTCACCAGAGAATGTTACTATATACAGATGATGCTGTCATCTTTACCAGCCACCAGGACCCGAACCTCATTGAACATCATCTACAGCTTGACTTTGCGAGAGTAGAAGAATGGTTCAGTGCCCACAAATTGATCCTGAACCTCAGCAAAACCAAGGTTATGCTTTCGGCAGTGCGTGTAGCAAACATAAAGCCCATTCCCTCAACATCTGGAATGGATCTGGCGGCCAGTTTGAGCAGGTCAAGCATTTTAAATACCTTGGATTCACACTTTATAACTTCCTCTCCTACACGCAACACATTGAGAATGTTGCCAAGGCCGTAAGCATTCAAACTGGAATGCTACATAGGCACAAGCATTGTATGACTACAGATGCTCTGCATCTGGCAATCCACAGCTCAGTCACCTCCATCATTGACTATGGTCTAGCCATCCATGGCTCTGCCTTACCTACTGCCCTCTGTAGGGTAACAGTGGCACTAAGCAAAGCCTGTAGACTACTCATTGGAGCTGCCCACCTTACTCACACCTGTGAGCTAAATGATGGCTCCCACTCTTTTGTAGGATCCAGTATCAGACCTGCCTGCTAACAAAAAAGGTACTCCTAGGCTTCATGCCACCAGGCATTGAAAAGCTCCTAAACACGCACTATACCACTCAGCATACCTGTAATGCCAGCAATCAAACCTACCAGGTTCCCAGATGTCGGACCTCTATGGGACAGAGATAGTTTGCCTACAGGGCTCCATACTGGTATAATGCTCTCAACTGGGGTATACTGACTGCTCCCAAAATTGGCCCTTTCAAACGGCTGCTCCGGGTACACCTCACCTCTTCTAGTAGCTGCGACTGTTTCACCTAGAGCTCCTACCTCCCCTAGCACGTCAGACTTTTCTGCTCCTCTCCAATAAATCTCTGTTACCTAGTACATGTTTTTTTCTCCCCTCCTCCACCCGCTGCTACCCCCACCTCATCCCTACCAACACCAGCACTTTTTAGATCCCCTGTCCCCTACCCCTACCCAACTAGCACTTCTCACTCCCTCCTCCCTCCTTGACAATGGACTTCTAGCCTGCCCACTCCTCCGGGACTACCCTCCCTACTGTTCTTCCTCAGTCTCCTTCATACTTAGCCTACCTATGCACTGCACAGTTCTCAGTCTGAGCCATTCTCTCCATGTCTATTCAGTGATCTTAGCTCTACTCCTACCCAACATGTGTAGTCTCAAATTATAAATAATGATTTGCAACCTGTATGCTCTGTTCCATCTGTGTTCCCTTTGTACAATTTTTGTAATGATGTTCACCCTCTCTGTCTACCCACACTATGACGTGGAACCTTTGTAAATGAGCTGTTCTTGCTCAAAGGTGTTAATCCTAGAGTTAATAAAATAAAATAAAAAAATAAAATAAATTTAGCCTTTGGAGCAAGTGTTCCCCTGCAAAAAGTTCAGATTACATCAGAGGGAAGCAAAACATTTTCCTTACATTCAGATACAGGGATTTGTCTATGTTGAGGGCCCTATCACCAAGTCACTAAGTGACTACCTGGCTTTGGGTAGGTGAAGAAAAGGTCCCTGTGGGATGAAGAAGATCACCCTGGGGCTTCAAGATTCACTACTGCCTACACCCTCACTACTAAATCTACATTGGGCCACCACACCTTTAACCAGGCCTGCTAAAAAATCCATGTGGATGACATCCTTTCAGTGACTGCTGCACAGCTGTTACACAGTATGTTCACTTTTTTAATTTCAAACATTAACCTATTAATTTTTTAATGATGTAACAATTTGTGTGTATGTTTTAAGTTTGCTTTATAGGACACCACTGTGAATGAGCTAATGATCTTATCCTAATGAAAACAAAATCATAAAGGTTGCGAGTACAGACCAAGGCCTGAACCTGTAACTATTGTAGATAGTTATGGATTAAATTACCAGTAGATACTGTAAATTGGGCAGGACCTGCATGATATTAGAAGTGCCCAGAGTCATGATACCTCTGATATGTCAGAGATTGATAATTTGACCTCTTAGGTTACAACTGTTATTTAGGAGTCACCATCAGTAGCGATAATAGTGCTCAGACACATTTTCACAGTTCCTGCCAAGCACCATAGTGTGACATGCACAAAGGTGCTATATGTTAACATAGAAACATAGAATTTGACAGCAGATAAGGACCACTTGGCCCACCCAGTCTGCTCATTTCCCTACCTAATGGATAAGCTGCAGATCCTAGTTAACCAGCAGCCTACTTCTTTCTACCCCAACCCCCTAGAATTGCCTTATGACTGTCCCATGCATGCTTGAATTCAACCACTGTTTTTGACTCCACAGCCTCCTCTGGAAGGCCATTCCATGCATCTACAACCCACTCTGTGAAAAAATACTTCCTTACATTACCTCTGAGCTACCCCCCCAAACAGCACATAGGTATTTTCTAAATTCATGGCACTATATGTTTACCATTTCATTATATGTTCAATATGTCAGAGCTTTGGGTTTATGGCCTTGAGATAATCACAATTCTCCCAGTGCATGTAAAATTAAGGAACAATGTATGTTGCATACTAGCTCATCTTGGCCACATGAAGAGTGATGATAGACAATAGCCACTCAAGTACACCTAAGAATAATGGTGAACATGTAAAGGCAGACATATGTAAAACGGTTTGCATTTATTACAAATCTAATCAAAATGCTAAAGCAAACTCAAAATGGAAGAAAAAGGGCAGCTTACAAGACAGGAAAAGAAGAGCATGCTAATCTGGGGAAAAAAGGAAGAATACATTTGTCATAACACGAACTGCTGCTTTAAACTTAGACTAGCCATTAGGCATCTTAACCATGAGCTACAGACTGAATGCGTATGTCTGGAGTATTAGCATCACAGCTAAGCCCAAGAGAAAGCAGTAAACCCTTCCTCCCCCAAACATGACATTTGTGCACCCATGTAATGAGCTCCAAGAAATTGGTGGATTTCAGCACAGAACCCGCATACTAATGAGCTGCTGGCAGAAACTCATATAGACTATGTCAAAACTGAAAGTGATAGGAGGCTGAAAAGATCAGAGAAAAAGAAGATCCAAACAGAATGAGTCAGCGAGCATCCCATACAAATGGGGGTTGTACATTTACTTTAAACTGTCATTGTTTGTGAGAGATATATGACAAGCACAGAGAAGTCAAATATGGGCTGTCTGAGACATTACTGGCATCATATTCTTCTGTCTAAACTCCTTTGTCTGAACACAGAAGAACTTGGAGTAGATTACTTCTGTTTTGTTGAACGTTAAGCAGTATCCTGATCATCCTGGGCCTTAACACGCTGACCTATGGAGAAAGAACTTATACATCAGCATACCACAGACTGAGAACAGCAAATGTCTTGTGTGAAGACTAGCGGTTACACCTCGTAGCAGACACTTTTTTCCAAATTTCTTTAGCTCTTTCCAACACTTTGTACTTTTGCTCTATATTTGCCAAATGTGTATTATTCAACATTTGGACCACATATATCAAACATTTCCCAAGTTGCTTGCCCAAAATATACCCACCATTTTCTACGGAACATTTCCCCAACAGTTTGCTAATATGTACTTTTCATTTTATACCTACCAATTTGCCCAGTTTCCTAGCACATTATCACTATTTTCTATGCAGCATCTCCTCAACAGTTCACCCCAAACATACCCACAATTTCCAATGCAACTTTCTGCAACAGTTTGCCCAACACATGCCTACCACTTTCTACACGTCTGCAAATATGAAAAGGGGGTTCATCTGCTAACTCTGAGGAGCTTGCTCAGTTCTTCTTGAACAGGATGTCTTCCATTTGGGTCACAATCTCACCAAACCAGGCTGCTGCAACCTAGCAGGGTTGAGCCTGCATCTCATAACTACACTCCACTGTCCTGTGGAGAGTTTAGGTCATTATGGTGGAGGAGGTTCATGAGGTGATCTTGGAGCTGTGATCCACCTTCTGTGAACTGGATCCAGGTCTGACACATCTACTAGTGAGCTGCATGTGGTTACTGGGTCCAGTGTTTGCTAGGATTGCCCCATGCTCCCTCTCGAGGGGGTCTTTTCAATACATTGAAAGATGTGCTGGTGAGGTACCTTTTGAAGAAATCATCATTGGCCCTGCTCTGCCTAGTGAATTTTAGACCTGTCTTTAACCTGCCCTTCATGGGGAAGTTTATTGAGAAGACTATTGTTCTGCATCTTGAGCCACACCTCACTGCCTGTGATATCTATGTGCCCCTTCAGTCTGAATTTAGATCCAGGCATAGTATTAATACTGTGCTGGTCAGAGCGCACAATGATCTCCTCAGGGTGAGGGATAAAGGAGAATAATCAGTTCTTGTTCTCCTTAATTTCTCTTCAGTGTTTGGCACTGTGTACCATGTGCTGCTGCTGGTCTGACTAAGTTCTGTGGACTCATGGGCCCTGTCATCTGCTGGTTTGAGCCTGTACCTTAGGGATAGGATGCAGAGAGTACTGATGGGGAATTTCTCCTCAGTGCCAATACCCCTGCTCTGTGGTGTACCCTAGGGGACAGTCCTCTCACCCATGTTGTTTGCAGTATATATGTTACCCAAGGGAAAGATCTTTAGATGTTACAGGCTGGGTTTTCAATGCTATGCAGATGATACCTCATTGTATCTGTCATTTGAACCCGGTACACCTGACATGGTCAAGGTGCTTAATTTGTATCTGGCTGAGATCCAGGACTGCATGACATCTAGACTCTTTCTGAACAAGCTAACAGCCAAAGGTATCTACTCCACTTTGCTCACCTGGTCCAGCTAATGCCTGTCAGACAGGTCACAGTCAGTAAAACGTGGTGGCACTGTGTCATCTCACTTGCTAGTTACTTTCTGAGTCCCTCAAGGATCAGTTCTAGGGTCCCTGCTCTTCATTATCTTAATAAACAACCTTCAGTTGTCAAATCTTCTCCTGCAACATTCATATGTACGCAGATCATACCATCATTTATGCATCTGGTCTCGCCATCAACTCAAGTGAAGAGCCCCTAAATGGGGAACTCCGCACAGTTTAGAACTGGTTCTAAGACAACAGGCTGCTCTTAAATCAGAAACAAAGGTCCCCATGCTGTTTGGATCCAGATGATGGCTCGCACCACCTCTGCCACACTGAACATCTCCTCCACCCAAGGACATCATCTGGACTTAATCTTGACCTACAAGTACATAGGCTTCTTTCTGGATCAGCACCTGGACTACTCAGCACACGTAGAAGAACAGTTGCCAAAGGCTACACAAAACATGGTGCACTTTACAGGGATAAGAGTTGTCCGCAGCCCCATATCAGAAAACAAATGGTGGAATGCTCCATGCTTCTCCAGGTGGACTAGAAAGATGTTGTTTACTCGGGAGCAAACCTCAAAACCCTTACCGAGTAGTCTACCTTATTCAATGCCCTGTACACATTTGCCCTGGCCTGCCCCCCCACACACACACACACTAACCACTGCTCAGTGTACAATGACCTTGGGTGGGCACTGCCAGAGGCAAGACAAAAGATGCACATGGCCATCAGAGGAACAATGTTCTGGATGGGCAAACATCCATGCTACCTGGCAATACACAAGCAGATCTGAAAATGGTAAACTCAGAATCCCAAGATACAAACATAATCTTGGGAAAGCCTCATTCAGCTATTGACTACCAAAATCATGAAATAACCTACTCCCCATCACAAACTCCACCCTATCATTTCCAGCGTGCAAGAGGCTAATTAAGGCCCTATTTGCAGGTACAATGTCCTGCCACAATTGCTCCTGACTCTCTGCCAGGCCACCCAAGCTACCCCTCCTGCTCTGAAAATACGCCAAAGTATACTATCTCTGCACTATCAAGGAATTTACCCCTGCCACACCCTAATATAACCCAATCATATGCACCCGCTGCAGTACCCTCCCTTGCAATTGTAATCTCTTGAAACTGTTCTACCCCAGGAAGCAGAACTCAAGTCTAAAACTGAAAAATGACTTGAGTTGCATTGAATTACATGTATGTGTCTCCTCTCAGCCATAAGCCTTGTACTTGTATAATTGTAAGCGGTAAACCATATGTATGTATGTGCCTCATAACTGTAGCCTTGTAATTGTATGTATATGCATCCCTTTCCTATTTACCGCATCAGGTAGCAACTGGAAATGTGCCTCAAGGTTTTGCTTGCCTACCTGGTAAACGATGTTCTAAATAAAATTAAATAAATAGTCCTGGTGTGATTCCTGACTATAAATAAATGTGTAACAGTGTGTTTGTGGCATATGTCCCTGTTACAATCCCAGCATGGTCAATGATAATAAATACGTCAGTAGCACTGTTGCTGTGGCCCCTCAGCCTGCGACAACCCTAATGTGGTCCCTGACTATGCTCTGTAAAACTGTGGGTGGATTTTCTAACTCTGTTATAATCATGGTATGGTTACTGACTATGGCAGGTAGACCAGATGGGCACCCTTTGTAAGTATAACTGTATAATTCTGAGGGCTGGCGGGCACTCTCCAAATGTAAAGAAATTTAGTCCCTCTGGACAAACCAGCCACACACATTTTTAAAATTCAAAAATTCTTGTTGCTTTTATTGCTCATTCCAAAGAGAACACCCTCCATGAAAACCCAATGTTTTGCCCCAGGCTGAGCTTGATCAGGGGAGAGGGTTTCAATATTCTTGTAAAAAGAGCAGTTAGATAGCAAGGAAAACAAGGAGTCCTACACAGAAATATAATCTTTTTTTCTTAGATGGTAGTCCTCCTATAGTCCTTTAAAGGTGTAAAACCCATCCATGTGGTAGGGATACCTGCCTTGAACCCCACAATGAAATCATGGAAGGCATTCTGTCACATGGGGGGGGAGGGATTGTCTAGTAAAATTTGGGTGCTGAGGAGGAGGAGAATGGGAGTTGCATTCTACTGCTGGGGTGGGGGTCAGGGATGATAGTTTCACAAAAAAAGAAGTGTTAGGAGACAGTGGCTAGCCATGTAGGTGGGTGAGCTGTGCCAGTCACTCATTGTGGGAGGTTTTTATAAACCTTAAATTGTGGGTGCTGGGGGGTGGGAGTGGACTTGTTGCAGAGGGTGGAGAGACAGGAGTCTGTAGTTTAACTTATTGGGCTGGGGAGGATGGTGGGTTGGCTTTTTTTCTTTACTCTTCTGCCATGACAGGTACACAAATAACAAATATGAATACAAAATGTCCAAATATTTGGAGCGTCAAATATGAAAATTTGGCCAAATAGCCAAAATAAAAGATTTCGCCCACTCCTACTGCCTACTATGTCCCTATACTACTTGTTTATCGTGTTTAAATTCAAAACATAGTTTAAACATCAATTGGCTATCTCCTAAAATATCATAAAGCAGTAGTACTGTAGGTCACCCTGATCCTATTTTGCTCTAAACTAAACATCTCCATCATATCCAGCCCCTCTAGATAAAAATGTTTCCTCAAGTTACCTTGTGAGTTTGATTGCCTTTCTCTGTACCCTCTTAATATAGTTAACATCTCTATAGTAAAGGGTCTAGAACTGAGTGAAACCCATACAGGTGTGTGGAATTAGAAAATTATGAATTCACAGGCTTCCCAAGGAATTCAGTGAAATTCCACAGATATCCACGGGATTTCAAGGACGTTTTGAAATTTCTATATTTGGTCAACATTGACCTGAAATTTGGCATTATTACATGTTAATAAATACCATAAAGACATGCCAAATATCATAACATTTAGATGAGTCATTTCAAACATATAGTGGCTAGAATTCTAGCATTTTATTGTTGGGAGAAATTTTGTAGAAATATTTATTTGTGTATACCCCAGCCACCTTTGGATCTAGATAATGTAAACATTATAATGTATAACCCTTTTGTAAGGCTCACAGAACTGTCTCAATATGGAGAAATTTAGTTAAGATTGTTTTTAAGTTACAGGGATTCTAAATTTCACTGTTTAATTATTTGTAATTTTTGTAAAAACCTGATAGCAATGTGGATGTTTGTAATGTCTCTTTCAGGTATAGACCTGACATTTGGCATACATATCCAGTGTAATTTTATCCTAATATCTAACAAAACTGTAACAACTTTTGATTCAGAACAGTAGTTTTAGATTTATGGTGGAAATGCCACCAATTAGTGAGCCCTATGCACAATGCCAGTGTGCCTGCATAAACCAGGTGAGTTGGCATTGTGCGCATGAATGCTATGGAGCAGTGGCAGCATGGCATTCATGACATGGATGTGCAGGGATAATGCACCCAATCTCCTAGCTGCACAGACAGCAATGTACCAGGGGTGGGTGGGTGGTGTTCCGGAGGTGTGCCAGCACTATACAGTATGTACGAACTGTATACTGCTGGCTGCATAGGTGTGGAGCGGGGCACAGGTTATGGCAGGGAGGGACCCTGCTGTAACTCACTGTGCACCCCCATGGACACAGGCTGCTGGGGGACTGGGACAGGGCTCACCTTGCTGCCCCTCACCACTGGGCAGCTGGAGACAGCAGGGGCAGCTGGACAGATGAGTGCCCAGCAATGGATGGGAGTAGTGGCACCTGAACAGGATGGTGTCACTCAGGTCCAGGTGCCTGAAAATGGCATTCACAGCCTTGCACCTGTGCCTCTCTAAGTGAAGGATCCACTAACAGTCCCAGGGGGTATCCCATTGGATGCCTGCCTTGGATGATGACTCCTGCCCTGGCTGCCCTGCGGAGTCCTGCATGCCAGGGCGTGGAGCTGCAGACATGTGGCCAGCATTTGTCCATGCCGATATGGGCGCACCTGTCCGCAGGTGTGCAGCTCTGTGGGTGTGGTACATTACTTTTTCACGTACCCATGCATGATTAGTGCATAGTGCCCATTTATAGTAACATTTTCTCAAATATTTATGGTAGCATAATGTGTTATTCCTCCAGAATTCCACCTCTGGAATTTAAGATTAATAAAGCACATATCACTACTTCATCTGATAAGCTGGGATGAATTGTTAGCATTCCTGTAGTGACTTCCTGGGTGACTATTCTGTCCTCCCTTAGCTTACCCTAGTAGACTCAGTGGAACTCTTGGACCCATTGCTATCTTACTCATTCTTCACAGTGTCATGTCCCTTAAAAGAGAGTCACCTACATCTTTTCCTATCACACCTATCCAATTGTAATAGCCAGAATTCCTCCTTCTTGGTGCCTTAATCAATTGTGACCCACCATATCTTCATACGTGCCTCTAAGTCCTAGACTTGCAAGTACATAGGCTCTAGGGATAGTCATGCTCCTCCCTGTTGGCAAAACAGCAGTTAATTTGAGCATGCAGCCATTCCATACCCAAGAATACCCTCTAACCTTCCAGCAAAAGAAGACCCCCTCCCTTTTTCAACAGACTCTTAGCAAATTGAGTTTGTCTGATGGAGTCCACTGCTATATCTCACAGGCCATGGAATCATGGAGTCCTTGGAGAATATCGTCCTGAGCATCTTTCCTCATGGGAACATCTCTTATTCAATAAGCGACCAAGTTACCTCCTCAAGTCCTCAGAACTTGTACTTTCTATTTCAGTGCACATAGCATTCAGCTACTCCCCCTACAAGCAGTGCTTTCCTATGCATCATACTCATTTGACCTGCACTGCAGACAGGCAAATCACCTTACCTGCATTAGCATAATGGTCTTGAAATGCCCCTCCTACTTTTCTGCTACTTTTACAGTACATTCTCCCATTAAACCAGCCTTATTACTACTACTCTCACAGCCTTTTCCTTTCTCCGCCATGCCTAGTCCGGTATTGTATGCGGCTGAACAATAGTCATGCATATGGCTCCTAGGACATTATCCTGACATTTCACGGTTTTCTCAAAGACTCATGGGATTCAATTTTAAGAACTGGTGTTATGTTGCAACTTTGGCAGCTTATAACATGAACATCCAAAATGCAAGAAATTTAAGAAACAGGCACACACAACATCCCTTGTAAGTTCTTTGAACTTGCATTATTTAATGTTATAGTGTTCTCTAGCTGTAAAGTTACAGAGCATTAAGATTTTGCAGTTTACAGTACATGCAAAATTAAACTTAAACATTTCTAAACATTTGGCTATTAATAACTTGTTTTCCTTTAAAGATAGAAATGTGAAACGTGACACACATATCAATGTGGTGTAGTAGTTTAAATGTTTTAAAATGTATTGAAATTTGGGAAACTTGTTTTAAAATTAGGTGTAAATAATTGAAACTGAAATTTGGGAACAGTATTTGGCTGTCTATGACTTGACTTCTTCAAAGCTTGGGATCTAAATCTCGGTACACATGCTGGAGTTCATTGTTCTCTAAATCATGAAATGATAGAGAAATTGGGATAAACAATAGATGTCAATAACTAAAAATTAAATGTTGGCATGGTTGCCCACCTATAACTCCACCCTCATTTAAGATAGGAATCAACAACTTAGTTCAATTATACCTGTATATAGATCTACATGCATGCAAAATGTGGTAAGATGTGGATGAGTGTTTTTAAAATGGTACCAACGTAACTGAAATTTAAGTTTTGGAAGAACGTTAAAGAATGTTCACAGACATTATGTGAAATATTGCAGAACTGGAATGTTAATAGTAACTATGCTTTAATTCTGTGGGCAGAATTTTACACTTTGCACAGATCTACGTAATCCAAATGTTGTTTAACACTTAGAAAATGGGCAAAGACAATTCTCTCTCTCCTGATTGGCTGTGGCACTTATTTAGGAGGGCATCTATCAGACAATAGATGCCCAGCTAAAAATAAGAGCCAGTCCAAGTGCTCCTTCACCGAGTACCATGCTCCAGTGGTGCCCAGCCTGCTTTGTAATTGGCTGAAAACACCCCAGAAAACTTCTAATGCCCGCCATGTTTTTTCTCTCGCTTAGTGACAGCTACAGGACCCCCCCAACACTTCTTAATTGCTTCTTCTTAAAAAAAAAAAGAAAGCACACTGATTCTAAGGTAGGGAGAGTGAAGAAATCCTCACTGCCATATACTTTACTATGGCAGCACTCTCCCAACCGTGATCTCAGACAGCTACGCTAACAAAAGCCGTTGCTCCTATCGACTTCATTGTGCTGATGCCCCACTTCTTTTAGAAAGAGAGTACAGTTATTCCGTGGTCAGGAAGAGTGAGGAAATATTCGCAGATCTCACAGTGCCATGCTGACAAAAAGTAAATGAAAGCCGTTGCTCCTGTCGTTCTGCGAATCCTCCTTCCCCCACTTGCTTACACCAGCCACCAAAAGCTCACAAATGTACCTGCTTTTTGCAGGTTTAATTTCTCTTTCACCTTGCTCGACCTCCTCCCACAAAATCCACGTACCTCCGCCTGTGTCGTCGGGCCTCACTACGCCCCTGGGCGGTCCGGTATTGCCCAATACCGCCCACCCTGTTGGGTATTATTGCTTACATAGAAACATAGACTTTGACAACAGATAAGGACTGCTTGGCCCACCTAGTCTGCCCATTTCCCTACCTACAGGATAAGCTGCAGATCCTAGTTAACCAATAGCCTATTTCTGCTTACCTCCACATGAATTGCCTTATGTCTGTCCCATGTATTCTGGAATTCTCCCACAGTTTTAGACCCCACAACCTCCTCAGGAAGTCTGTTCCACGCATCCACCACCTTCTCTGTGAAAAAATACTTCCTCACATTGCCCCTGAACAGCCCACCCATCTTTAAATTGTGTCCCCTTGTTCTTGCACATCTCTTTTTCTGAAAGATGCCACCCTCTTGGACTTTGTTTATTCCACTGAGGTACTTAAAAGTTTCTATCATGTCCCCCCTCTCCCTCCTTTCCTCAAGGGTATACATATTAAGCTCCTTTAGTCTTTCTCTTCATATGGATTCTTTTGCAGACCCTGTACCATTTTAGTTGTCCTCCTCTGGACTGCCTCTATCCTATGTCCTTGCGGAGATGGGGTCTCCAGAACTGCGCACAGTACTCCAGATGGGGTCTCACCAACTGTCTGTACAGAGGGATAACAAGTTCCTGTTTTCTGCTGGTGATGCCTCTCTCTATACATCCCAGTATACCCCCAGCCCTCCCTACTTCCTTCTCACATTGCTTGCTAACCTTAAGGTCATCTGATATGATTACCCCCAGGTCCCTTTCCATTTTTGTTGTTGTTACTACCTCCCCCCATTGTGTAATCTTCCCCTGGGTTTTTGTTTCCCAGGTCCATTATTTTGCACTTCTTGGCATTGAATCCAAGCTGCCATACTTCTGACCATTCCTCCAAAATTGTCAAGTCCCTTCTCATCCTTTTCATGCCTCTTTGTGTATCAACCCTGTTGCAGATCTTTGTGTCATCTGCAAAGAGGCATACTTTTACTTCCAGTCCCTCTGCAATGTCACTTATAAAGACATTAAAAAGGACTGGACCCAGTACCAAACCCTGTTGTACCCCACTAGTAACTCCTCTTTCTTCAGAGTGGACTCCATTTATAATTACCTTCTGTGTCCTGTCATCCAGCCAATGTTTTACCCAGGCTACCACCCTGGGATCCACTCCCAGGCTGGTTAATTTGACTATTAATCTTTTGTGTGGGACTGTGTCAAATGCCTTGCTAAAGTCTAGGTAGGCCATGTCCACAGTCCCTCTCTGGTCTACTACTTTGGTCACCCAGTCAAAGAAATCAATTAGATTCATCTGACATGACCTTCCTGCTGTGAACCCATGCTGCCTTGGGTCCTTTGCCCCACTGGCCTCTAGGTACTCAACAGTTCTTTCCACCAGAAGTGATTCCATCACTTTCCCTATCACAGAGGTCAAACTGACAAGTCTGTAGTTTCCTGCCTCTGTCTTGGTCCCACTTTTGTGAAGGAGAATCACATTCACCTTCCTCCAATCCTCAGGTACCACATCATCCTCCCATGATTTGTTAAAAAGGGTAGTCAGTAGTTTCACTAGTTCTCCCCTTAATTCTTTTAGAATTCTGTAGTGAATTCTGTCAGGCCCCATTGCTTTGTCCACCTTCAGTTTTAGGAGTTCTTTCAGAACTCTTTCTTCTGTGAAAGGACTGGGATCAACCCCTATCAAGAGTGCTTCTGTTAATTGGATTAGGCACCTCCCCCTCCTCCTCCTCTTTTGTGACTACTGAGCAGAAATATTTGTTCTGTATCACTGTCCCTCTCTGCCCACCCACTGTCCATTCTATTCAGCCTTACTATGCCTCCCTTTGTCTTTCTACGCTCCCTGATGTACCTATAAAAGGTTTTATCCCCATAGAAGTGCTCCAAAGATGCTTTCATTTGTAAAGTTGCAACATACAGTATACTGTTCAGAACCCAGCTCACTTTGTTTACAACTTTTGTACATTGTCTAAAATGCCTCAAATCACTAGACATCAATATTCCTAGATATTTTTCCACATTCATATCTTTCAGCTCAGTTCCATCTAAGCAATAATTAGCTCACTTTTTCCTTGAACTAAAATGTAACATGGTGCATTTGTTCACTTCGAATTTCATTCTTCATGTAGCTATCTAGTTACATACTTTACCTAGCCTGAGTTGTATATTTCTGATCCCTTAAAACATGTCGATAGATCCCCCAAGCTTGGTGCCTTCAGCATATTTCTCCAACTATTGAGTTATGTCTCATCTGAGAGGATTAATGATTTGAAACATGACTGGCTCAAACATGGATCCCTGTGGTACCTTACTTGTTACACAGCCCTCTTGTTTTGCAAATTTTGAAGATACTCACCAACACTGGAATATAAAGAAATATGATATTTAGTTTTATCTCCCAATGATGGTTATTCCACAGAGCAATATAGTCTCATTATTACAATATCTTATAATTTGGAAACAAAGCTTTTATTTAATCCCCCTCACCCCACAAAAAAATAAACTAAATAAAATATGTAATATCTTTTTTAAAGTCTTCTTAAGAGACTCCTCAACCCAAAACAACTTGCAACAAATGTATTAAGGTTTTTATTTTTGATATTGAAGTACATACGGTGCAAGACCAATCAGAAATACACAGATATAATCAGAAATATATAATTCAGGGCATCGACACTGATTGAATATAATATAAAAATGCTCTCAACAAAACACCCAAAATCTACACATTGCCTCTCATTGCCAATAAACTGTGCACTTTTTTTGGGGGGGGGGGATTTTTCTTCTCTTTTCAGCACTTTGCACTAAATTTCTCACAGGCTGCTGTAGTGCAAAATATTTAGTCCGAACATTTCCTTGCTAATCCCACCCTCCACTTGTCTTACACTAAAAATCGAAAGGATTCCCAGAACAATGTTTTTCCTTGGTCATTCGAGCTTCAGAAAAGCTGTGAAACCAATGACTGTGACCTCAACTCATTTTGACAAATGAAAAGCTGAGAGTCCAAGAAGTTCTACACTCTGATAATGTCTAGATTTTTTTTAAAGCATTCCAACCTCAAACAGACCTGAGAAATCCTCAAAATTCCTATGAGATCAAACCTTTTAAAGAAAAGCTAGGTGTACCATGCTGCATGGCCCTGTAATAATCGTGATGTCATCCTTGATTATGACGACATCTGTAGCAGTGGTATTGTAGCCCCTGATCTTGTTAAAATTCCAGTAGGGTCCCTGTCTGTGGACATGTCTGTAGCAGTACTGGTGTGACTCCTGACTCTGTAACAGTTGCTGGGTCACACCTGGAAAGAACCTTGACTCAGTGTCTTTATCTTGCTCTCCAAATTAAAAAAGAAAATGTACAATTCTGGCATGATCTCTGACTATGAATACCTCTTTAGCACTGTTGGTGTGGTCCCAGACCCTGTAATAATCCCAATGTGTTCAGTGACTATTAATACTTCTGTGCTGGGGTGGCTCCTGACTGTAAAAATCCTTTTTGTGATCCCTGACTATGAATGTAATTTGGAATGGGAGGCTCTGGACTCTGTTACAATACTTGTGATGGTCCCTGACTATTAATACTACTGGGAGTGGGGGGGGCTCCAAAGTCTGTAGCAATTCTTTCTTGGTTTCTGACTATGAACATCTCTGTGAAAAAATGCTGATGCAATAATTGGTAGCACGAGATATTAGCATCAGCAATTGGGTGCCTACAATAACAATAACAGCGACCCAATCCCTGGCGCATGTCTGCAGGGCTACAGTAGGGTAGGGCAGCTGGATGGGGGGGTGGTGAATATAGTGATGGGCTGTCGCCTTACGTATGTGTGCAGGGAGAAGTGAGCACACACAGCAAGGGGTGGGAGGATATGTGAGGGATGGTGCCGTCGTGGGTTGCCGAGCTGACCCTGTGGCGTGGTGGGTGGGTTGGTGGCATTGGTGGACAGAGTACTGGGTTTGGGTCCAGGTGCTAGTGCATTTTTGTTACACCCAAATCTTTTTTTTTTAAATGTTTTTCATATACACACCCCCGACATGCACCCCTCCTGGAGTTAAGAATTCTTAAGTGGGGGGTTGCAGCCCCCCATATGAAACATTAAAAAACAAAGTCCCTAGCACTGTTTTGCTGTGTTCTGGGGTGTCAGAGTGCTGAAATAAATTTTCAGCACTCTGACTTCGCGAGCACGGCGATCGCCTTTAGGCTTTTGCCATTATCACATAAACCCCAATAATCCTGGTGTAGTTCCTGACAATAAATACCTGTGTGCAGTGCCAATGTGGCTCCTGAACCAAGAACAACTCTGATATGGTACCTGATCATAAGTTTGTCTGCAACAGTACTGTTGTGGCCCCTGGCCCTGTAAAAATCCTGGTGTGATCCCTGACAATGTATACCTCTGTAGCAATGCTTCTGTGGTCCCTGACCCTTTAATAATCTTGATGTTGTTTCTGACTATGAATACAACTGTATCAATGTGGGTGTTCTTCCTGACCATAGAAAAATCCTGGTGTAATTTCTGACTATGAATACAGTAAATGTATAACATTGCCTTTATGTTCCCTGATTTTCTAAAAATCCATTGTAATACCTGAAAAAGAATATATCTGTGGCAGTGATATTGTGGCCTCTGATCATGTAACAGTATACTGGGCTGCCCGATTATGAATAAGCCTGTGATAGTGCTGGCATGACCCCTGTGACTACAACAATCCTTGTGTGTCCTTGACCATGAATACTAATAGCCCCTAAACCTGTAATTCTCCTAGTGTGGTCTCTGACCATGAATATATCTGTAACAGTCCTGCTGTTGAACTGAATCCAACAGTAATACTGGTGGGGTCATGGACTATGACTACATCTGTGGCAATATGCTGGTTTGGCCCCTGGCCATGTAACAATCCTGATGTAGCTACTGAATATGAATATGTCTGTAGATATGCTGGTTTGAACCTTGATCCTGTAATAATCCTGGTGAGATCCCCAACTATGAGTATCTGTTTTGCACTGCCTGGTGTGGCTCTTGATTCTGTAATAATATTGTTGTGACTCAGATATGTCTGTTGGAGTGCTGGTGCTGCTCCTGATCCCAGTGTCATTCCTGCGTTTAAAGGTGTGTTTAGCAGTGCTGGTATAACCCCTTTCACTTTGATATTTTCATTTTGGCCCCTGATTATGACTGTGACATTGCTGGTGTGGGCCCTGATCTTATAATAAAACTGGTATGGTCCATGACTATAAGTATATGTCTTGCAGTGCTGCTGTTGCTCCATATACTATAAGAATCCCAGTCTTGTATCTAACGTTAAGTAAATAGTACTGGTGGTATAACCCCTTACCCTGTAATAATCTCAAATACGGTCCTTGACTACGAAAGTCACTTAACCTCCCCAGTGCCCCCATGTCACCCCTTAAAAAAGGCCTTGTGCTTAGTGGACCTTAGCCGGTTACTAAAAGAATAAAAAAAAACATATAACTCTGCAGCAGTGCTGGGGTAGTACTAGCACCTGACCCTGTATAATCCTGGTGCAGTCCACAAATATGCCTATAGCAGTACCAGTGTGGCCCCTTACCCTGTAATAATCCATGTAATAATACTGGTAATGTCCATGACAATTATCTTGTGTGGAGTGCTTTGTGACTCCTGAATATGTAACAAGCTTGGTGTGGTCCCTGACTATGAATGTATCTATAGCAGTGCTGGTGTATCTCCAGACTATTTAATATTCCTGGTGTATTCCATGGCTATGAATATAGTTTGTGGGCAGCATTACTAATGTTGCTTGTGACCTTGTAATAAAACTCATGTAGCCCCTGAGTATGAATGTGTCTGTAGCAGTGCTAGTTTGGCCCCTGACCCAGTAATAATCCTGGTGCCATCAATAACAATGAATATGAATATGTCTGAAGCAGTACTGATCCTGTATCATTCCAATTGTAGTTCCAGAGTGTGATTACCTCTGTGGCAGTGCTAGTGTAGTCCCTAGCCATACAGAATCCTATAGCACTTTCTGCCAAACTGAAATAATTGCCTTGCTTGTCATAGACCCTAGTTGTAAATAAGTGTTTCTTGAGTTGCATTCGCATAGAATTTTAATGATACTAAAGACGTTAGTTCAGCAATTTCGATTCAGGTGTTGGATGTAACCTATAGTGGCTTATTCCATTTTCAAGATATCACCTGAATTATACTGTATCTGATGTGCGGGTCTTGTATGGATCATATTACTCTGATGCTGCATGATATGTGAGGTCTCAAGAGTCGGCACTCCGAGGTGAGAAAATTTTAACTTGCTGAAAGTGGTGTGATGACACATAAGGAAACTTTCATGTGGGGGCCAAGTCAACACGATTATAATAAAAGAAAACTGCTGAAAATAATACGTACATAACCTATTTAAAGAAAACCACTGCTAATGCCTTGATAAAGCGAGGTGGAGTCTCACAAAACAATGGCCTACTCTATGATGGAAGTACACTGGATAAAAGAATGGCTAATCTAATAGGAATGGATCTCTGATTCTCCCTACATGGTATGGGACCTAGGGTAGGATTTTCGAAAGGTGGCACAGGGCATGCATCTAGCCCTGTACTACGGAACTCTGATTTCAGCTATGTGCAGATCCCCTTTGCCACAACTGCACCTGATTTTCCATTATCGGTGCAGTTGCGACAGTTTCCCTGCTTTCAGACAGCTTGCACCACATATCTGGTACAAGCACCGGTACATTGACTCCCAGGAGTGGCGCATGTTAGACCATGAATTTATGGTCTAAGGAGCTGCGCCGGGGCAAGGGATGTAAAATCCTGAACAATGACCAGTGAATGCTGCGAGCCCCATGCACTATATGTCTGATGCACACAGGGCATGCGGCATTATTTGGCCTTTCAAAATCTGGCTCCTAGTTTCCTGGATGATGTCCTGACCCCACACCATCCACCTTCTCCACTCTCCTGGTGCTGACTTATTAACTGTGCCCTGATCAAGCCTGAAGTTGTCCGGGGACAGGCATTTATGGTGAGTGTTCCACTATAGTGGAACTCCTTGCCTTGTCATACTCATTCTGCCAACACAGTGGAGGCCTTCAGATGGGCCCTAATGTTTCACCTCTTCAAGCTGGCATACTGTCTGACCTGATTTAATTTATAGTAAATCCGTGAATATACTGCTTATGAGGATAGTCTGCTCTTCAGAGCTGTTTACTGTGTGCTTGTTTATTCATTAATTATTTATTTACGTTCATGTTTATTATATTTCTTTAATATTAATATGTGTTTGTGATTTGTATAGTGCCCTGATCCTCCATGAAAGGACATCTAAACATAAAATTGCCTTGTCTTTTTTTGTAAAAATGCTTGGTATGGTGGAGGAGGGTTTGATTGAGGTGGTGGTGGGTGGGATAATGGGGTTATATGGATCTATGGCAGAGAGGGGGGAAGAGAAGATGTGATAGGTGCTAGTTGGTGGGGGAAGAAACATTATATTTTATTTATTTTAATTGACTTTGTTTTTCCATCACTGGGGCTTGGCACACAGGGCTGGAATGGGGACCAATGGTAAGGGTGGGGGGTATTACTGGTTGGCAGCAATACTTGGACATAGACCAGGGTGTAGGAGGCAGCTACCATACACCAGGAATACTTGGACATGAAGTAGAGTATGGGAGGGCATGCCACTGGGCACCAAGGAATGCTTGCTACAAGGGTGGGGTAAGGGAACAGTATTAGCAGACACAAGTGACTGCTTGGTACGGAGGTGGGATGAAAGCTGGTGTTCCAGTGCACTACTAGGACTTTGTGACACAGGGTAAGGGCAGGGTGTTGCATTGTGAATGGCTACTGCTTCCCTTTAAAAGTATTTTTGTCAATTCAATAAAAATATCTGTCATTAAGTATCACTATTAAAAGTAAGGAAATTCATTGCAATAACAAACTAGATAGTAGTCACCCCATAGAAAAAATTATGAATGTACTCACCACATAGTGGTGTTTGTACCTCTTTATTGTTAGAAGTGGTGACCTTACAAACATTTCAGTAAAACATGCTACATAGCATGGCTGCCTGCTCCCCAGAGTGACAACCTTTTGTTTCGCTCTTTGCTTTGTCACACCTCTCTGCTCTGAAAATGTAAGGTCATGCCTCTGGGGAGCAGGCAGCCATGCTATGTAGTATGTTTCTACTGAATCATTTGTACAGTCTCCATTTGTAACAATAAAGAGGCACAAACACTACTATGTGGTGAGTATATTCATAATTTTTATCTATTGGGTGACTACTGTCTCCTTTTTTTAATCTGATGATTTAATTGTGGTGATGTAACATTGTGGGCAGACAAGAGTGGCTCTTATTTTTTTCCAGTCAATGAAATTCATTGCAAAAAAAACTATGTCCACATATCAGCTGCCCTGTCTGAGCCTTTCTGCTTCCCTTCTCCCCCTTTCTAACCCCATTTCCATCTCAAAGGGGATAGCAGTCAGTAGGACAGATGAATGGAACCTAGGAACATGGGAAAGTGTGGGGGAAGAAAGTTGTGGCTTTGTATGTTTGTCAGTCACTAATTAGTGGTCACAGCCATCAAGTTCCATAATGCTTTTTACTTATCAAGCTGAATCTTAAAGCAGCAGTATTTGTTGTCACCATGTAGTTTTTGTCCAGCAATTGTTTTGCAAAAATATCAAAATATTATATCCATTTTTCTTTTCATGTTGTTTTCTTCCTGAAACAAGATAAAGGATTTTGAAGTTCTTAAAAGTTTTCACTCATGTTCATTGCATGCCGGGAAAAGCCTAAATATCTTTGTACTGTGTTGTGCTGCTTATCATCAGAAACATATGGTAGCACCATCCTACTACATACAATATCATTAAATGGCACATTTTAAGGTAAAGTAGCACTTTATTGAACAGAGAAGCTTCCATTAAATGAACATACAGGATCTGTTTTAGCTAATGTTGCCAGGTGAAAATAAAGGTTGATTTTTGATGGTGATAAACAGTGAGCCTGGTGGTCGGATGCAATCCTGAGCCCTCCTGATTTATGGTTCAATGCCTAGCCACAGGAATTTCATGGATTTCTCTACAGGACCTTCTCTGCCCATGCTGAGCCTGGCACAGGAAAGCAGGCTCTGCCAACAAACCCAGGCCTGACCACTCACAGCATGGTGTGCTACTTGCCAGACCTGCTAGAAGACATTTTGAGACCTTTTGGAAAAAAACATCATGTACTTTGAGAAGTGTTGTTCCAAAGCAGAGGCAAAGAAATGAACTCTCTCTCTCTTTAGGTCTGTATACTGTGGTAGAATTGGGTAGCAGAAAATAAATGAGTCTGTAAGAGATACCTGTTCCAAGGACCCTGGAGGCACAAAGAAATTGCTAAGGAGTCATCAGAACAAGAGAAACAGATGAACGCACACAGAAAATTGCACTGTGTAAGTAACCTGCCAGCTGTGTTTACCTCTCTTTCTCATACAACTCCCCCTTGCTCGACCCCTACACAGTACAATCCTATGCCGAGCTCCCCAACACTGTGCCTACACACCTGACCCAACACTGCAGGGCTATAATTTTCAGGAAATTAGCTGCATGCTGTCTGGGAAGCAGTGTAGGTAGTGTGGGCTGTGAGTCAGAACAGTACATTCCATATCATAATACTCATCTATTAAATAATTAGGAGCTTGCAGTGTATTTGTAGCAAAATATGTATCATGGTGGAAATTTTGGGTCACAGAAATGTGTACAAACATCTACTTAAGCACATGCAGTGCATACTTGTTGTGGAACTACCCCAGCCCTTGCCCACTACATAAAATCACAATGCCTGCCCTGATGTACAAACACTCCACTGTGAACACAGATACATGGATGTGCACACACATGCACTCAAACACACCTGCATACACTTACACTCCAAGCACGAACACATACAGATCACATTTTCACTCACAAACGAACACACACACACACACAATCCCTGCAGGAACAACAGTGTACTAAAACAAGAAAACAAGTAGATGCACGCCTCTGCTGGATTCCTTCAAACTTTATTCAAAATAAAAAGTTTTAAAACATACTGCCAAGCAGCATATTAAACAAACTGTTCACACAGAACCACTGTGGGTCAGGCTTGTTTAATATGCTCTTTGGTGGTATTTTGTAAACACTTTTTTGTTTTGAATAAAGTTTGAAGGAACCCAGCAGAGGAGTGTGGCTACTTGTTTCCATGCTTTGGATCTTTTTCATTGCATGCACCCTCTGTTGTGCAGCTGAGATGTAATGCTGCTTTGACAACAGTATACCAATATGCTACATATAAACACACCATGCAGGTAGAGCAGCATACAAACTCCTTACATATACATGATCCATATGATTCACGGAGGCAGTATGGCACAGTGGTTTAAGGCTCTGAGCTGCAAACCTGAAGACCTGGGTGTGAATCCCACAGCCCCCCACTTGCATACTGTGTGACTTTAAACAAGTCACTGAACTTCCTTGTGCTCTCAGGTTGCACTTGAAAACAAGCTTTCAGCTTAGTGTCTCTCTCCTGGCTTAAAAAAAAAAGTATGCACACACACCAGCAGAGGAATGTGGCTGCTTGCTTTGGATCTTTTTCGTTGCACACAACTTCTGTAGTGTAGCTGACCTGTAGTGCTGCTTTGACAACAGTAGACCAACACACTACATATAAACAGACACCATGCAGCTAGAGAGGCACACAAACTCCATACACATACACACACACTCTACACACCATATACATATACATATGCATATACACATGCACACAACCCACACATGCCTTTTGGAATTTTCAGTAGAGTAAAAGGAGGCTCTTCTGCCTCCAAGTGGCTCCACCACTCCTAAAAAGTCTAGCTTGCAACATGTTACAGTTTTCCACTGAAGTATTGTGACTGTGTCAACTTCTTGTGACAGCTGTGGGCTTTTGGTGCTGGTAAAAAATTACATTGTTTAAATATGTCCAAGTAATCTGCCAGCAGTGTTTAGCTCTAGTTCTCCTACTCTGTCCCTCCCCACTGAGTACTGTCAAATAACATTCCTCTTCCCAGCTCTTAATGGACAGATGGAGTGGACCCCTGGGGCCAGATTATCAAAAAGCCCCAAATGCTGCAAGCCCTGATTGTGCCGAACATATGGTGCATGGGGCTTGGGGTATTCTCCCAGCCAGCGATCTGGATATTCTATCCAGTGTGCCAACTGCCACAAGTTAGACCAACTTTTTCTGGTCTAGCTCATGACAAGCTTGGGTACCCCTTTTATGGAGCTTGCAACAAATACTTAGCACAAGCTGCTGTAAATCAGGTAAAGTGTTATATGTGCACCTGACCTACTACAATTGGGTACAGTTTCACCAAGGGGTTCAACACATGCACTAAGGGCAGGATTAACAAAACCTTTTTTGTAAGTTTCCCTCTGCAACTGCTGCTGCGGACCGGAATTGCCTGCAGCTGTGGCGGTTCTGATTCACAGCCGCCGCAGTTGCAGAAGGAGTTACAGCTGCTTCCAGCAGCTGTAGCTGATTCCTGCAGCTGTGGCCATCTCCCTGACGACACCACCCGCAGGCAGCCATAGATCATGGAGCCGGTTGTAATCTGGCTCCAGCTTTGTGATCACCCACCGCTGTGGGTAACCTGCGGATCCACAAGTTGCAACTGACTTGCGCCGTGGTTTACCCGCAGCTGCGGGTATTCCACGAGCTTCATGAATCCTGCCCTAAGTGTTATGGTGCAGAGCTTGGTGCTAACTCTGCACCATGCTTTGAAACTCTGGCCCCTGGACTTTATCTGCTGGCAATATCTAAGGCCCCATTCGCACTACAGCATGGTTGCACAAACCATTTTTAAAAGTGGATTAGCACTTACCGTGCTGTAGCGTTCATACTGCAACCCCCTTCCTGTGATCCACATCAGGCAATGCATTTTACAGCATTCACAGTGTGGCAGAGATCCGTGCCCACTATGAACTGAATTCAGCAGCATGGAAAAGCTGCTTACCTTGTTGCTTTGCGCGCTTGCTTGAAGTGCATTAAAATGGATACGAGCTGGCACGTTCGCACTCTTGGTAAATCACTTTACTTTTAAAACGGATTTCTGGAAGTGTGCTCAAGCCCAGGTCTCATCAGGGTTTGAGCACGCTTCCAAAGTTCTGATCTAAAAGCGGGTTATGTGCGAACGCGATCCGAGCCAGCACGCATTTGAAATGGTTCAAGCACTGAGAACCATTTCAAATGCCCCAGTGCAAATGGGGCCTATGTTTCTATGTACTGTACATCAGTATTAAGTACACCTTCCATCTGTGTCATTTTCAGTCACTTCTGGTACTGTAGACCCCCAAGTAATCATAAACCAAGGTAGCAGCTGTAAAAGTGTAGCACTCTGAAAAAAATCACGTGCCGGTTAGTAAGGCATGCTTTGTTGGCAACTTACAGAGGTACAGTTCTGTTGCCCTTGCCAGTTATAATGTAACTACAGCTCAGGTTTCAAAGGAATTTCACAGCAGATTGAATATGGATTCCTGAAGTCTAGGTAAGGGCATAAATAAAGTAGACATTGACCAATGATGAGTGGAGTCATAGCCCTGTCATAAATCACTAAAAAACACACACACACACACACACACACACACACACACACACACACACACACACACACACACACACACACACACACACACACACACACACACACACACACACCCCATATACATATACATATGCTCCATCAATTGCGCAGTGGTCTAAGGCTCTGAGCTGCAAATTTGGTGACATCCAGCATACCTGACCTGGGTTTGAATCCCACAGCTTTCACTTGCATACTGTGTGACCCTGAGCAAGTCACTTAACCTCCTTGTGCTCCCAGGTCGCTCCTGTAAAAAAGCTTTCAGCTTAGTGTGCTATACCTGGTTAAACAAATAAATAAAAAAAAAAAAATCTACTCCCAAAAGCTGCTACTCAACTACAAAAAAATGAAAACCATGCTCATCTCAAGCTTTCAAAATAGGCACCATCAGCCACAACAAGGCAGAAGCAAGTAGACTGCTTTAAATACCTAGGGGGCATAATAGGCGACACTCTGTCCTTCTCAAGCCACACTGGACAGGTAGTAAAAGCAGTCAACATCAGACTTGGGGTTTTATAGAAGTGAGCAGTGTCAGTGGCTCAGCGGATAGCACACTTGTCTTTGAGCCTGGGAGATCAGAAGGTTGTGGGTTCTATCCCCACAGCAGGCACTTGGGTTAAATCCCAATACTGACACTGTAATGAAGCATGAGGGGGGTGCTGTCTTTTGGATGAGACATTAAACTGAGGTCCCATCTGCTTGTATTCAGGTGGATGTTAAAGATCCCATGGCACTTCTCGAAAAGTGTAGGGGAAGTTTTATTATAATAACATAAAAGTCAAATTCAGAGTAATTACAAAAGTGTTAAATCACACATATTTAAATATATACTATATAAATAGGGAAATCATATTGTTAATATAGCATGAAAACAAAATCAGTCTAGATCTGTGTTAAATCATGCACATCTAACATATTAATCAGAAGAAAGAAAAAAAAATAAGTATTACCAGTCATACATTTTCAATTTGGAGTAGAAAAAAAATCATGTAGTACAATTTATTGAAATCTTGGAAAGGAATCACTAAAAATAAATAAAAATATGATCAAGCCTTACTTAAATTTAATGAATATATCAAAACCCTTCTACCAGATAGCTACTTTTTTGATGTATGGATAGATACATCCTTTAAGTAAACTTTCAACATAGCATTTTGAATCAAAATCATTATGTTTTCGGAAGACATTTTCTTTTGTGATAACACCCACTGGCATCTGGCTTGCCATAGGAAATATTTAAGACAACATAAAAATGATGAGCATGTCCTGATGGTACTGTATCTTCACTTGGGGTAATTTACTGAGCATCAGGATGCCATATGTCGCACCCTTTAACCATCCCATTCCTCATCTATTTGCTGAAAAGATCCACAAAGGTTTAGCGTAGGAAAAAGAGATAGTGTTCCGTTGTTTCTTCCTGATTTATACAATCTAAATAAGGGCAATTTCATTCCTCCTTCACTTTATATTTGGCATTCCCTCTGATGTTCAATCTGCCATATACTGAGAGCCATAGAGGCTCCCACATATATGGGGGAATTCTGTTATTCATCAGTTGGGAGAAAATCAACTGGTTACTGGTCTGTGGGCAGTTTTTAAAACAAGGCTCCGCTGGAAAACCATATATATTACATGCTGATATAAATGTTTCCCAGAGTTTTGAATTATTTGCTGTTTAGGAATCCCCCATATATGGATTTTGGAAGCCACAGGCCTAAAATAGTCTGGAACATGTAAGAACTTAGATAATTTTGGTGGAACTATATGCCAGGCTTGAAAATATCTCTCCAAACTCAACATATTCCATTTGTAATAAAGAGTTTCTGTGTTCCCTAAAACACATTTAACTGTATTAAACATAAATAAGGTATGAAAAATTACCCCAGGATCGACCATACCCAAGCCCTCTTTCTCTTTTGGTAGACACGTATAACACCTCTTTATAGGTATAGGATTCAACCAATTTCCCAACAACATTTGAAAGAACAAACTATAGAGCTTAGTTTCCAACCAACCCGGCAATGAATATATCATGGCTAAATGTTATGTGTGGTTTGAGCTCAGTGCTTGTGCTACATACTGTAATTGGATAATGAAGGTTTGTGCTTGGATACAGAGGCCAGATAGGTAAGTAGGATATGGCTCTTCAGATATGTAGCAGTCTGAGTTGATCTGTGCTTAGGTACTTTGAACATAGTTATACAGTCAGTGCTTATAGAACAAGTGAGCTGGATAGACTTGTGCAAAATGCTTTGATGCTTGAGCTTATGAGTAACGTTGTTATAACTTAGTTTTGGTTTGACCTTACTCTGTATCCCACTGTAAAGAATGCTTAGTCCAGTATTATGAGAACCCCACCAGTTGGGATAAGAGCGCCAGAGAAGGAGAAGGGGTCAGGGGAGCATGAAGGGTGGGTGTGACTCACTCTAAGCAGAGCGGATGTAGCCTGCTAGCTTATATAGGATGTGGGGGAGGAGCTCTTCCCCCACATAACTTCAGGTGACAGCCTGTCATTTATGTGTGGTACAAGCTCAGTGCTTGTGCTACGTACTGTAATTGGATAATGAAGGTTTGTGCTTGGATACAGAGGCCAGATAGGTAAGTAGGACATGGCTTTTCAGATATGTAGCAGTTTGATTTAATTTGTGCTTAGGTACTTTGAACATAGTTATACAGTCAGTGCTTATAGAATGAGTGAGCAGGGTGGCCTTGTGCAAAGTGCTTTAATGCTTGAGCTGATGAGTAACGTTGTTATAACTCAGTTTTGGTTTGACCTTACTCTGTATCCCACCATAAAGAATGCTTAGTCCAGTATTATGAGACCCCCCAAAAGAATTATGATATCAATGATTGTTCTGTATCCGACTGATGAAGGAGTCGAGTAGGAAGACACCCCAAGAATATGAGTAGCAGTATGATCACCTCCTCCAACTCCTGAGAGTGTGCCCAGTAGCACGCAGGACAGGAAAACCCCCCTTGGGGGGGAAACCTCTGAGGACCCATGGCTACTGACCTGACTGTCTATCTGGGCATACTAAAGGATAATAATCCTAAATAATCTAATTGGCTAATCTGAACCCCAAGTCGTAGAACCCAATCCAGAGAAACAGAGAACTGAAGACGTATTGAATTGTGACATGTCAGGTGAATAGAGCAAGCATCCATTTAGTAAACTCCAAGGTCTAGAATCCAGGAGCAGGTCGGAATGAATTAGAGTGGCATCCATGGTTGAAATTAATTCAAAGCGAAGAGTCGCAGGTGGTGAAACACTCCAGCAGGTGAGGATGACTTCGCAGAGGAGATCCAGGAATCAAGGCGCAGCATCCATGTCAGGAATGAGAACTGTTGAATCAAGTTCCATATGGCAAGGTTAGCAAATGAAGGCCATGGTGATGAAGCACAAAAACATGCACATGCTACATAACAGGAAGGATGGTGTAGTATGAACCTCCAATCCAGAGAGGGGAAACAAGCAGTAAGTAGGTAGAGAACATAGTGAATATGTAGAAGTAGGTCAGATGTATTTTCAGCTCACAAGGAGCGCAGTATGTTGCAATTGCAAGTTAGTCGGGATGACCTCTCTGCCCTGTAAGGGCAAGCAGGTAGTATGACCAAGTAGTATAAATAAGTGGACCTGTACGTAGGTCAGTTGATGTAGTAAGTAAAGCTGCATTAGCAGACATAGTAGCAGGGAAGTAGTATTGCAAGATTAGGTCCATTATAAAGTGAGGGGCAAGAAGAATGGTACAAGCAAGCAAATCAGAGAGCTTCATGGATCCAAATGGTTGCACAACAATGCTGATATCCATGTTTCAAGCCAGAATGATACCTTAGCTAGAATTGACTTGTGAAGAATATCCTGACAAGCCCTGAATAGTCGAGTTTAGAAGTCCTAGATGGCGATAACTGAAGAGGCTGTGTAAAATGAAGTGGCATTGTCACAGGGTCTGAGAAACAGTAGAGCATAAATCAGAATAGTGAAGGTCTTCAGGAGAAGCTCAACTAAGTGTCCTGGAAAGTGAAGCAGTAGTAATTCCATATGACTGAAGCAGCAGGGCAAAACATTCAAGAAGAGATGAATGAAGAAACATCCAGATGTGAGTACATAGTAAAGGAGCTCCTGGGCTGGCTGACACGGCAGCAGGTAGGCGAATAGTAGAATGTGAATCTCCAGGCCCCAAGCTGGGTGAGGCAGGTGCGGAGTAGGAGTAGGTAAACCACCCCCCAGCCTGATGGGTGAAGGCAGGTCATAGAAGCAGGTGAGTATGGTGCAGTAAAATATAGGAACAAAGGACCTCCAGGCCTGTAGGGGCACAGGTCTGACGAAATGCGATGGCTAACCTCCAGCCCCGCAGGGTGAGGCAGGTTGCAGAGCAGTGGTAGATAATATGATGGAAATGTCGAACTGCATGCAATGCAGAGGGTCATGTCCTGGTAGGTAGAGATGACAGTAAATATGGAAACATAGGTTAGATGGATGCCAGCTCATGAGGAGCGCAATAGATTATAATGGCAGGTTAGACGTGATGATCTCCAAGCCCTGTAAGGGTGAAGCAGGTAATATGAGCAAGTAAGGCAAAGAAGTGAACCCGTACATAAGTTGTAGTAGTAAGCAAACTACACGATGCAGATGTAGCAGCATGGAAGCAGGGTGAAAGTGTCCAAAGAAAAGATGATGAATGTCGAAACATCAAAATGTGAATCCATAGTAAGGAGCATCTGGGCTGGCTGCCACGGCAATAAGTAGGCATATAGGAGAATAAGCAAATCTTTAGGCCCCAAGCTGGTGAGGCTGGTGGAGTAGAAGTATCGTACCCTTGGCCTGAAGGGCGAAGCAGGTCATAGAAGTAGACAAATATAGTGCAGCTGGATCCCACAAAGTCAGCTGGTAAAGTGAGCAAAGTGGCAGCTAGACCCCAAAAGCTAGCATGCATGGCAGGACCATACGTAGGTCAGCTGGAAAGGTAAGTAATGTAGCAGTCATGAGCCAGCCAAATGTGGCAAGCATCCAGAGAGATGGGAAAATCCTAGGACATAATCAGATAGTAAATCCAGTACAGAATGCGGATGGCGTGAGGGATCTGAACAGGTTAGATGGAAGTTCATTATAAACTTTAAGTTGCCATAGTCTAGGAGCAGTCCTAGAATTCAAACCCCAGGGAGTCAGCAATTCGGAACTTCAACAAGCTATAGTGCCATCTAGTGGTGCAATGTAGAAAGCAGATACAGTGAATGGACTGCAAGGAATATGGGGATAAGAAGTGGTGCTGTAGCGGAGCAAAAATGAGTAGCAAATTACCATAGCGGGGAGCGTACTAAGTCCAGCAGCTGATATAGGAAGAGTGTGGGACAGCCCAGGGGGTACTGAGGTGCGAATGGGAAGTGAAAGGCACGATAAGAGCTGGTCAGTAGATGTCTCACAGCCAGTGAGGTTGCACATCCCTTGCCATTGTAAATCCTCAGGCAACTGGGTGAGGAATATGCCTTCCCAATTGAGGATGAAGTAACTGGAGCAATCAATAAAGTTGTACATGTGTTGGTAATGAGGAAGCACAATATTGTGCTAGTGATCGGGAGTACATTCTGAGCTAATTGCAGTGTAAAAGAGCAGCGTTCAATGCTTTGCCTGAACGGTGATACATGATATGGTAGGAAAGTCTGCAAATTGCTATAAGCTAGGGCATGCAAGCGGCATTAGGAAGCTGTAGTTAGAGGCCCTGAGGTAGGGGGATAGCGCAATGGGCTAGGAACCAGATGGAAGCAGAATGAAAGCAGGCCACCAGCTTGCAGGTGCCCTTGGCGTGGTGAATTGAACAGGGAGAAGCAGCGCTGCAGGAATCCAGAAATGTGCTGGGTGGAGGCAGGAGGCAGATGGTACGCATCAAAATGGAGCAGACTGAATGGTGAAGTACTAAGCAGCCCAAGAGAAGGAGTAATGAGCAGAAGGGAGCCAGCAGCAGGCAGCAACAAGGACAGTGCAGCGTTCAGGTAGGGAATGATCCAGGCAAACAAAGTATACATTTGACATAGGCACGGATGACCGGAGTGTAGAACTGAGAGCGTTAGGTAAGTAATTTACATTCTTCCCATACATTCAGGTGGCTGGGTGAAGTACCGGAGTTGTTAGTGATGTGGATGACAGGAGGTAGAGCAGCAAAATGGTATTTCCTCAGAATTGAGTAGATTTCATGAGGCTAAGTAACTCCTGAGTCTGTATGATGGTCATCATGCACGTAATGCAGTTGAGAGCACCCATTACTTGGAAAAGACATAGTCTGCCTAGGTGAAGCATCCAAATGATAATTAGGGCCAGAGAAGGGTATCGGCATGAAGCCGTGCAGCAGCATGTAGGCTATAACCAAAGCACTGATAGCGATGAACAGAAAGCAACTGAAATGGGGTGAGTGAAGCCGGATGAATGAACTGAACGATGGGGCTGCATGGACTGGAGAACCCCCCCAAAAAAAGAAAAAATCTACACGAAAGGAAAAGAGACAGCAAATGAGCAAACAGGAATGGAGAAACAGGGGGAGGAGAAGACGGGGGGGGTGCTAGACCAACCGGGAAGCATGGGGAAAACAGAAAAGAGAGAGAGAGAAGGAACCCAGCCCCAGCACACGACGGAGCGAGGGCAGCGAGTGTGACTCACTCTAAGCAGAGCGGTTGTAGCCTGCTACTTTATATAGGATGTGGGTGAGGAGCTCTTCCCCCACATAACTTCAGGTGATAGCCTATCATTTATGCAGGGAATAATACTTTTTTTTTTTAATAATATGTATCCATTTTAGTTTTGACATCTTCCAATGTCTCCATCGATTTACTTTTATTTCTACAGCTTGTAGCATGGTCTCCCAATTCAAAAGAGGCAGATTTTTTTGAACCAAAAGAAATTTCAAGTATTTTTAAGGATTCCAAGGAGATCCGAATTCCCCCTAAAACTACCGTAATTGTGGAGACCTGAACTCACAAAGAGGCCTTTACTCTTGTGTAAATTCAATTTTGAGTTAGACAGGGTGGAATACAGACATATTTCAGAAAAAAAAAGATGAAAGTTGTGAATGATCTGATAAAAACAGGCAGATATCATCCACATAAGCCTGTACATATAACCTGTCCATTATACCTGTTCCTGAAATCCCTGTCCATTTAGGGTGTTCTGATAATCATCTAAGGAAAGGGTCTAATGTGAAAATATATAAAAGGGGACTTAAGGGGCAACCTTGCCTAATGCCCGTATTGGTCTGAAACCCCTTGGTGATTTGTCCTCCAATTAGTAGGTGTAGACTCCTATTAGAGTATAATAATTGCAAACATTCAATCATTCCTGGTGGAATACCATACGTTTCAAGCGTATGAAATAAAAAGGGACAATACATGCAATCAAATGCTTTTTCTTGATCTACTGAAAAAACACATCCTGCTTTACTGGATAGTGAAAGGTGTTCTATCATATCACGAAGGATCATGAGGGTGTGTTGAAGTTTTCTAGATGGGAGTCCACAATATTGTAGTGGGGAAATAACCAGATTTGCGTAATTCTTCAGTCTGGTATTTAAAATACAGTATGTGTCAAAATGTTATAATCTGCATTGAGTAGTCTGTTAGGTCTCCAATTCTGGAGTTATAATTTATCCCCTGATTTAAATTAATAAATCAATAGCCCTTCAGTAAAGGATGAATGCATCACCCCAGATGTTAAAAAAGAATTATGAATGGAAGCCCATCTATCCCAGGAGAAACCACATTTTGTAAGGTTTTAATTACTGCCTCTATTTCCTCCCTCCCAATTGGTTCCTGTGTCTCAAGTGCCTGTACCAGGAAGATTGGAATATTTAACCCTGTGAGATATGACTTAATATCAACTTTTGAAGGAGGGGTATGCGGGGCTTGTGACTCTATAAACCACTGTATTATGTTATGAATGCCCTCAGTTGTAACAACTTGAACCCCATCCTGCTCAATTAAACCTTCCATAAAGTGGTAGTTTTAAAAGACTTACATGCTTCAAAATGGTCTCCTATAGGTGTTTTTATGTACCATTTTGTAATAATGCTTTCAGTGTATGAGCCCTATCATACCGATACTGCTTCATTTAATTTTTTAAGTTGGCAATTTGGGCAGTATAATCATTTCTAGTAGTGTTGGATAGGGTAAATAAATTTTGTAACTGGTGATGTAAGGATAAATATTTCAAAAAATTGTTATTAACCTTCTTTTCCCCGTAACTTTGTAGCCATGATTGGAAATTAGCTTTAGAATCCTGCCACCATTCCCCTATATCCGAATACAAAACATGCACAGAACGTCTAAGTCTTATGAGTTCAAAAATACCAGAATTGACACAGGGGTCTATAAGGAGAGATACATTTAGTTTCCATCTGCTTGTCCGTTGTTGTTCCTCAGGTATATCTCTGATTTGAAGGGATAACCAGAATAGTTTGTAACACAGCATGCGACAGATTTTTGGAAAGAAAGAAATGGTCTATAGTGGTTGTATATTTACTCTGTTTAAAGGTAAATTGGGGACCTCTAGTGTGGAACTTACTACAGTCCTGAAGATCGGCCATATCCACCAATTTGGACAAAGTGTTTGAATCGCAATATATATTTTTTATTGGCATCTAGGTGTTTCCCTTTTTTTTTTTAATTCACAATGAAAATCTCCACCCAAAAAGATGTTCCTTGTGGTGACTAAAATGGGTTGCAATGAGGACAAAGTTAAAACTCGTTCTGCCTTTGACTTTGGACCACAAACATTAATAAGCGGCAATCAATATCTGCCCACAGACCGTCCAAAATCAAGACTCTACCTGGGATGAGGGCTACAAGTTTATGCAAATTGAATGTATATGAATTAAATAAAATGCCCACACCATCTGCACAATCCTGTCCAAATGACCAGTAAGAGGGTCCCCAGAGCAATTCTCTTTAAAATATCTGATCTGGTCCTCTGAGAACATCCAGGTCTCCTAGATGAAACATATATCAAATTTAGACTCCTGGATATAATTATACACCATGTGACGTTTCACAGTATTCAATATACTGTGGATGTTAATGGTTCTGAGCTTTAGAGAGGTCAGCCTTTAAGTTATTTTTTTTTTCATTTCTTTTTTTTCCCCCCCATAACCTACAAGGTCCTGATTCTGTGAAGACTGGTCTGTTGCAACATGTTGGGAATCTGAGTCCCCTTGGTCCATCTCATCTTCTCCCCAAAATGTGATTAGGGCAGCATAGGAATTTGTGGTTTCAAAATCAGCAGGGGGTAGGTACTGGCTTAACATTCCGGGAGGATCTTCTCCTTGTCAAAGGAGATGGGTTGGAAGAAGAGTTAGTGTCCACAAGAGGTTGAACTGGTTCAGAATAGCACATGGGTTCTAGGGTACCAAGATCAATGACAGGACCATCTACAATCTCCTGTTGTCTTTCTGGGAGGGGAAGGGGGTCCTGAGGCATATCTATAATCCCAGTTACTAAATTATCTGTAGTCATAGTAGTAGAGGAAAGGGGAAGGGGGTTTTGAGAGGAAGGTGTGTCCTGCCCTACAGTTGTATCCTGAGCATGTTGAATGAGTAGTTTGGGACTCATACAAGTCGCCTTGTGTTTTTGCAGCCCAGTTGCATACAGAAAAAACATGCCCTATCTCATTGCATAAACCACATTTGGTATGTGACACACACTGTAAAGAGATATGACCAATCTCATCACAATTATTGCAATGTGGTTTATCGCAAGAACTGGACAAATGTGTCCTGGAACCACATTTGTAGCAGGCCCTGGGCTGGCCTGCATAGAAACATACCCCACAGTCTCTACCAAGCATAAAGAAATTGGGAATGTGATTTATGCTGGCATCAGTCTGCGACAATTTTATTTTATACTTCCAACCCCCCGTCCAGAATAACTCTATGTCAAGGATGGCCTCAGGGTCACTGAGCACATTGCACCTTTGCAAAAGCCAGTAAGTGATGTCCTCCACATGGACACCCTCATTTTGAAACATAACAGTGACAAATTTAGCCAATGGTTTCATCAAGGGAATGACCAAGAAGGGGATCCATGTGGGGGAGAACTTAACTTGATTGTAACACTCCCAGAAGAGATTTAATGCATAAGCAATGCGGAAACTAATGTCATAATTATCCTCCCCCGATATGTTTATGAAAGCAAAAACCTCCCTAAGGGAGAAATAAAGGGAGTCTTTTAACAGTCATTTGCCACATAGTATCGGTCAGGTCTATCCTCCAAACTTCCTTTGTATCGAATCCGAACAGCATTTCTTCTCGGGGCAGCTTCCTTCTTTGTTTTGTGGTTCTGATTGTTCCTGCACTGGTTGTATGGTATCCTGAGGTGTACCAGCATTTCCCACATTGATACTTGGCCTGTCCATGGGCTTACTATGCTCCAAGCCCAACTGTGGTAGTTCAGTGGGCTGCGCACTAGTTTCAACAATAAGAGGATTGATATTAGCAGGGTGTTGGGAAACAATTTCAGGAGGTGTCCAAGTTTGTGTGGATATTGCAGGGTGCCATTCAGGATTCGAGGAAGAAAAGTTAAGCTTTGGGTCCCAGTCAGGGTTAGGTAGCCAAGTTTACGTAGGGGATCTCTTCCATCCGGCCTCACTTAGAGCTTTTTGGGGTGACCAAGATTCACAAGGAGAGGCTCGGACTGCTTTCAAAGAAAAGGCCTCAGTTATTGCTGCAGAGGCAATCTGGTGCAGTTTAATCACATTTTCTGGAATATTAGCCTTGCTACATTCAGATGGGGGGGTTCTGCGCCCAATGCTTCCAAAAATATGTTACAATTGGCTAATGTCGAAGCTGTACTTTTTTTTAGGATCTTCTTTAAACACCTTAGGAATTGATCCTTTTGCAGCAAATAAAAAAAACTGTGATATTATCCTGACCAGTATTATTTCGCTGATACTTCACATGTTGTAAGTCCAATTGTTTAGGTAGATTATCTCCGGATGCCAATGGAGTGTGTTTGAACACAAATCTCGTGGCTTTGGATATTGTTGTCAGAACCCTGTGCAGTAATCATCCCAACCTCATTTTTGGGCCTTTCAAATGCTTTATCAGGTGATTTCAGTGGTTGTACATACAAAGCATTATTTTTTAATTTTTTTTATTTTAGTCTTTGGTAACCGGGTAAGGCCCACTAGGCAGAGAAGTGCCTGTTTTCAGGGGCGACCTGGGAGCACTGGGCGGTTAAGTGACTTGCTCAGAGTCACACAGTATGCAAGTGGAGGTTGTGAGAATCAAACTCAGATCTGGTCTGCTGGGTCTATCAAGCTTGTTCACACCTTGTTCTTCTAACCTCTAGGCTATACTGCATATTAGCTTGTGTTATATTTGTGTGTTTGATATTTTTACGGTTTATCGGCTTTAGGCACATGTTTTTATCAGCGTTTAAAATGCCAACCAGAGTCTCGCTATGCATTAGAACAGAGGCAATTTCCTTATCAGCTAAAACAGCTTGTGACTCACCCAGGTCCATCCTGGTCATTGATGCTGCTGCGTCATGATGCTGCATCATGATACAAATTGACAGAATGTACAGGCCCTTTGACAGACAGTTTACCGGCTTTCACTTGAGCTATCCTGCAGTAAGGCACTCATGTTCCTGCAAATGTCTGGTTTGTTCTTGTTGTAATAACAACAGTAATGCTGATTCTGCTTCAGTATCCATTAGATTTCCATCGCCATCAGATGGTTTTAAATCCTGATTCTCTACAGAACCGCTGAGATCTTCTGTAGAAACAAAAATTTCCGGAGTATCCCCCACATCTTCCGAATCATTTAACAATATTTCTGAATTATCATGGGCCTCTGGAAATACTGTAGCAGGGGCAGAGGCCAGTTCCCCTACTCCCGAGACATCCATCTCCTCCTGAGACAGAGTGTGAGTGGCCAGGATGATGGCCAGAGGGTCCCCCTACAGGTCAGTAGGGGAATTTCCCCAGTGTCCTGGCCAAATTTCTCCCATTTACTAAAAATACCACCAACAGCTTAATCTCGTTCAAGGTCAGTTGGCATTCATCTGTAGACCCCCTCCCCTGGGTCATGCCTGAAAATAGGCAGGATTTGTCTAGTGCACTTACCCAGTCAACAAAAACTAAATAAATAAAATTATACAGACACCGTCAATACCTTACACCCACAGCCCTTTGCCTTTCCATCACCAGCTCTGTCCTATCAATAGTTGACTATGGCCTAGTAGTGTATGGTGTTACCTCAGAAACTGCCCTAAAACAGGTGGCTACAGCACTCAATAAAGCATGCAGGCTAGTCCTTGGGGCAGATAATCTTACCCACACGTGCGCCTTATACAAACAAACTAACTGGCTAGCACTCAGCGACAGGGTCAAATTACAAACTTGCCTCCTAGGAAAAAAAAACACACTAGGCCTTGCACCCCCTGCATTCAACAAATCATCCTATCGGCTCACCCGCACCATAACACAAGTTGCACAATTAGAGGTATCCTTTGCATCCCCTTCATGTGGACATCTCTCTTCCAGCGTTCATTTGCTTACAGGGTCCCTCTCTGACTTAATGAACTCCCAGTTGAAGTAAACAATTCAAAGAACTTCTCTACCTTTAAGCATGAGCTGAAGCAATCCCTTTTCAACTCCAGAACTTAGGCAGGCGGACATGCATAAGGTACTTTCAACCCTTGGTAAAGCAATCGCCGCCCTCATACTGTATAGTAGGTTAAATTAGCATTCGATAATTTTTGTGGTAGACAGCATGCAGTGCCTATTCATGTCCACTTGAATTAGCACTCCTGGCGCACTGTGAATTACAGCATACTAAATGGTCGCAATACAAGCACTCACCAGTTTTGTAATCAAGTGCTAATTGGTATCAGGTAGGGCATACCTTCTGGCAGACACACCTTAAGTGTGAATAGTGAGCCGTGCACACAGATAGCCCAGTGTGATATTTGTTTCTGTCTCTGAGCTATGACAGCACTGCGTAGATGGATTTGTAGTTCGCAAGTGAAAAGAAAGCACACGGTGGAAACAAACAATTTATCCGTTCGGATTTGAGCAAGACTTCTGGTATGGACATTTCTGTTACTGCCTTGGTGGTTAAGGAGCTGGCTGCTTCCCTTCCACCTTGTAAAAAAGTTGCCCTGCTTCTAATGCGAATTACAGTGCCGAGACACAGTATCAACTTGGCAAGTATGCTAAGCAGCATGGTGTGATGGCTGCTGTGCATTTCCACCTCTCCAGTACAGGTACTTGAGTGAACGAGAGCACTGTTAGGAAATTCAAGCTCAATTGCCTTAATGAATTAAAAAAAACACTCCAACCCCACTGCCATGTCAGCTAACCTTAAAAAAAAACAACGCGGATGCCCCATGCACCTGGAGTCAAACTTGGAAGACCAACTCAGAAAACTTGTAATATCACTGAGTGCAGAGGGAGCTGTTATGAATGCGGGTGTACATCAAGCCATCGTTGTCAGCATAGTTAAAGCAAATTCCCTGCATGAACTTGCTGGAAATCGTGGACACCTTAATTTATCCAGCAAATGGGCCTGTTTATTTTTTTAAACCGAATGGGCTTTAGCTGCAGGAAGGGGACAAAGGTAGCCCACAAAACCCTGAGTGACTTTCCTCAGTTGTGAGTAGCATTCCTGCAGAGGATTGCAACTGCAAGTGCCCAAGAATTGATCCCTCCTGAGTTGGTTCTCAGTCTTGACAAGACTGCTCCCTGTCTCAGAGTGGACAATGGCCACAACAGGGTCAAAACAAGTCTCCCTGACAGGACTGGGAGACAAATGACAGATATCTGTAGTACTAGCCTGTGCATTGAATGGGGATATGCTGCCACCACAGCTGATTTATAAGGGCAGAACCACAAGTTCCCAAACAACTGGCATGTAACCCACAGTGAAAATCATTGGGTTAGTGTAGAGACAACACAACAGTTCATAGACCATGTTCTCACCTCCTATGTTACGGTTCCATGTGATAATGCCGATCACGGAAAGGTGATTGCCATTAGGGTGAGTGTACATCACAAAAAATCAATTTCACCGATGTACACTCCCAGTGCACAGCAACAGGGCACCAGGGACTTGTTTTTTTTTTGTTTATGTGGGGTGGCTGTGCCCCCTGCACCCCCCCACTAAAGGATTCTCAACTCCAGGGGGGTGCATGTTGGAGGGGGTGCAAAACTGGGGAAAAAATTTTTGGGGCAGGTGCAACAAAATGTCCGCACACCCGAACCTGAACCCAGCACCCTCACAACCCTAGCCTGCCACCCACCCACCACATCACAGGGCCAGTTCAGCAGCCCACCACCACACCATGCCTCACAAACCCTCCCTCCCCTTTTGCCCATCACTCGGAGTGCTCGTTCTTCCCCCATGCATATGTACATATAGCAACATCCTGTCGCTATATTCACAAACCCCCCCCCATCTGGTTGCCCTCCTTGCTCGATAGCCCCGTTGACAGGTGCCACGATTGAGTCACCCTTTTTGAAAGTGCCCAATCACGGTCGCCATTGTCACAGGCTACCTATGTGACCAGCATGAAAGCTAAACTGACTTTACCAGACGAGCAAAAGGTGATCATTGTCCTCAATATGTACCAGGCGCACACCACAGATGATGTGATAAAACATCTGAAGGAAAGTGGGCTAATCCCAGTGTATGTCCCAGCGTCTTGTACAGATGCACTTCAGCATTTGGATGTGTCCATTAACAAAATCCTTAAGGATACCTGAAGGCACAATTCACTAACTGGTTTGCTGGTCTAGTATCGGACAAAATTGCTACTGGTGCAGAAGACCTTAGCATCGACCTGCGCTTACAGACACTGAAGGAGCACCACTCTCGCTGGTTAGAACAGAGCTTCAGGAGCATGCAGTCCAGTAAAGAGGATGTTAGCCAAGGGTTTCAATAAGCCAGCATCTACAAGGCACACCAGAACTGTCTGAAATAGTAAGTACAACCTTTATCAAATGAAAGAATTTACTGTTTTACTGTTGTACCTTTTTATTGTTTTACTAAGTAGTTAGCACAGTGAGTGTAACTGGTGTTCCTGTGTATTCCACAGGCAAACACCAACAGCCGTAGACAGCTGACTGAAAGTTGAACTGGCACCATGAAGTTTAAAAGAGCTTAACAGAAATTAAACAGACACAGGAGGATCAAACAAAAGATTTAATTTTTATTTTTTTTTTATTTTTCAGAATTTATTTCGAAATTAAATAAATGAAATAGAGCACTCTGTTTGACTGTTCAATAAAATTGATTCATGTTCTACGCACACAAGTATACATGTAGTCTGACTCATGTTGAGCACACTCTTTAAACCTCTGCAGTCAGACTATATTTGCATTCATTTTATTTTCACTTAAAAATGGAAATAGCGAAAATAGCAAAAATAAAATGAATGCAAATATAACCTACTATACAGTAAGTACTCCACTGAGGGAAATCAGACTCCCAAACTCTGCTCAATAGGATATTAATCCATTGCAGACCAGACCATACACTTAACTTATTCCTCCCTGTCCCTCACACTGCTTATCATACTTACATCAATTTACTCCCATCCCAGTGACTCTAATCCTGCTCCTATCCCGTCAATTCTTGTCCCCCCTACCATTTTGCCACCCTAACCTTCACTTACCACAGTTTCACCTCCTCATTACTTCGACCATCACCTGTTGCTTTCCTAGCCCCAACTCTTCCTGCTCTTCCCGGGGACTGAGCCTGTTGATCACCCACTCTTGCACCCTTCCCTTCCCCTCCTCTCTCTACCTGCTGCTGTATTGAAGAATTTTTGGACCTGACTTGTGACAGTACCTGTTCTCAAGGTGGCTGGATATACCTCTCAAATTTGTAAATGGTGATTGTTTGTAATCTACTACTTAGCTACTGTCTTGTCGAGCTAGTGTTCCTATGTTAGTTAGTTACCTATGTTAGTTATCTATCTCTATTTCTGTCTGTGTGAATTGTGTCATTGTAACCTGTATTGTCTTCTGACATGGAACCTTTGTAAAACAGCTCATAGCTCAAAGGTGATTTCCGAAGAGTTAAATAAATAAATGAAATAAATAAACTAAAAGGCCTAAAGTCATCCCAAACATATTGGGATAATAGCCTTCCCTTTCAGCCCAGTAGGCTGCGGGATATGTTACCTAATTTATCTAAGCAGACTAGTTTAAGAAGCTATTAATAAACTATAGCTCTGAGAAATATGTGCACACATGCACACACACATTGTGTATGTGCACACATAAACATATGCATACATGCAGACTGATACACACATGCATACATTCTCCCACACATGCATGCATACTACACAAATCCCATCCATACAAGCACAGATGCACATTGTATGTACACATCCACAGACACATACTGCATACACACACTTAGTACATACAGTCACATGAATGCATTCACACATCACCGTATACATACACATACATTTTCATGGGCATAGTGCACACGGTACATGCATATACAGTATCTACTGTATACAGCCCATATGCATATACACACATACATACAGATACATAAAATTCATATATATATATATATATATATAGATATATATATATATATATATACACACACACACACACACACACACACACACCACACACCCACACACACACCCACACACATACTCTCTCACACAGTCCTACAACCTTCTAGAGATACATGCAGTAAATCCACCTTCACACACTGATGCAGAGATTATAAACATACCCACAATTTATATATAGTACTGTACATGGCTAAGTTTTATTGTGTATGGATTTCCATACACTCAAAATCCTTGTTATGCATGGGAAAAGGTGTTGTACACAGTTCAAAGGTTATTGAAAGTTGTGCGTATGCCTTGTGATACATTATGCCCTCGGGGATGATTAACTAGAGCATCCATTAACATAAACCCTAATGTTACCTTATTGCTTAATTATCTACCCTCCCAGAGAGTTTAGTGTTATCTGTGAACACACTCACTTTACCCTGTAACTCCACTCTAATGTCATTGATCTACACCTTAATGAGCACTGTCCACTTTTATGAACTATTTCTGGTCCTGTGTGACCAGTTTACTTTAACTAGACTTCTTGCTTCATGATGCTGTTTTCATTATTGTATGCAAATGTATATAATTGTATATATTTGTAAATATGCTGTAAATATTTATTTATTTATTGTAGAGAATCAGTTTTACAACCTTTGAGTCAAAGACTGTTTACAAAGGTACCTCGTCAATAAGGGGGGGGAAGACAACAATAAAAGAAGAGGTTAGAACAGTGGAATGACAGAACATGTTAGATACATAAAAAAAAAAATAAATAAATAAATATACACTTGTGTTACATATCATTGCTGTATCCAATGTTGTATATCAATGTACTATGAATTGTAGCTATGTGCTTTGACTAAAGGACTTCCTTGCAAATGAGCTTACTCAATGGAACCCTTTTCCCTTCAATAAACTTGAACTTGAACATGATGCATGCATAGGTTATTCTTCCATCTGCCCCGATATGCCTAATAATAGGCATTTTCTATGAATTGGGAAAAAATACATAATAAAGCTTTGACTGAGGACTGCCTTGCACCCATTTGAACCTCTGGCACCAAACACCTATCCTTGATGTAAACATGCATCTCATTCTCAATGTCTGGTAACATTGTTCATGCACTTTTTTGCATATCCTAAACAATAATAAGTAGAGCCATGGGCAGTAAAAAGTAAATGCTGTTCTGAGCATGATGTCATGTGTCATACCACAAAACGAGCATTGTAACTGTTTCATTTAGAGGTTTGAAAAATCTGACTAAGACCTCAAGAATCTACATACAGAGCAGAAGGCTCTTATTGGACACTGATGTGAATGCTTGAAGTCTCAGGCAGGACAGAATCCTGGCCTGTGGGAAGTCAGACTAGGGGCTGGGGAACCCAGTTACAAGAGTAGGAAGCTTGGAGGCTTGCTGGAGAGGGGCATGGTTTTTATACTGGGTCAGGAAGAACTGAACCAGATTCCCTATGCACTTACTGCCTCCTCCAGCTTGAGCCAACTAGAAATACAGGAGGGGACCCCAGCACCCGGCACAACAGCAATGGTGAATTAAAAGTAAAGCAGACTGAGACAGGAGTGGGTGAAGGAGGAGAACTTTTTTGCTGGCCCACTAAAGGATTCCTTAGTGTCTGTACTGGATAGGAGAAGATTTTTTGAAGTCCACAGTATTCTGATGCGGAATTTGAATCAGATTCCAATTTGGAATCTGCATTCTACCAGATTTTTGGAATTTGGATTTTTGGCTTCGAATACTAAAACTCTGAATTCTGCAAAAAAGGCTTGAACTCTTAATTAATTTAATTCCATTCCATTAATTCCAGACAATTCTAATGCTGACGCAAGACCCAGCTAGGTGACACTTCCGCTACACTGCTGGGTCTGATCTGCATCACCACCTTTGGTCACCTAGATGGTGGTAACACAGCAGGCCCAGATATCTCCTCCCTGAGAGGAGAGCATCCTCTGTGATGCTCAATTCTCCTCCCACCAGTCCTGCTGTGCTCAGAAATTGGGGCCTGAATTAGGGTCTTCGGTCCCAAACGTGACTAAGCTGCCCCTGCACCAGTGGGATGATGATTTTTTCACCTATTTTCAAATGCCCATATAAATAGACACACATGGACACTGTATGCAGTTGTATACCATTTTCTAAAAAAAGTTGGAAGAATCTAGCAATTGAATTATCAGCGAACCATTGCGTAGGCGTCTAGTTACCTCAGCACAAACTGACAGCTCAGATCTTGCTTCTGATATTTCATTAAATTAACTGATTATTTACGTGCTTTATCAAAGTTTTTATACTACTAGGCCAGACACTCCTATCTAGATTAACTGAACACATCCCATTCCTAGCAGCCCCACCCATCTTTACCCAGAGACCTGGTAATCTGGAGGGGATGCAGGGCTCAAGAATACTGATGCTTTTCTACTGGCACCTGGCTATTTTCTTTGGGCATTTTCTTCCCTTCTATCTTAACATTTCTTACCAGCCAACTGATGCCATGTAACTTCGGATGGCCGCGTATGCACGTAGTGTGACCCCGTGGGAAAGCAAGCTCCCTGTCTGAACACATGGGTCACTGGGGCAGTGGAGCATGTTGCTACTCATCTACAGCTGGAATGCATTGCTATGGGCAGTGCTTCCCTAACCCTGGTCCCCAACTAATGGCAACCTGAGATCACTCTCAAACTCAGGCTGCCAACTCAGTGTCACTTTATATCTGAAAATGCACTCAAGGTGTCCATATATTCTGCAATGAACAGTCTGCAGAAAGTGCTTGACTCACTGCCTAATGTACAGCACATCATGCTAGAGGACTTCAATGTCAACTAGCTGGGTCTGGCCCCTCACATCCCTGCAATCATTGCTCAAAAATCAAATCTGTAAACCTTACTCAGCTGATCTTTTCTCCTACCTGAGTCAGTGCCAGGTCCAACAACCACAGCACACGTGACTGGGTGCTGTCATCTCACCCACACAAAATCCTGACTGCAGACATTCTCCCAGACATATTGACCACAGCATGACCTACTGTGTGCAGAAGGTCAAATCAGTTAAAGGGGAATAGGCAGAACATTGTTTAACCAGGAGTAGTGCACTAAGCCAAAGCTTGTTTCCAGATGCAATCGGGGTGCACAAGGAAGTTAAGTGACTTGCTCAGGATTGAACAGTATGCAGCTAGGCAGCTGCGGGATTCAAACCCAGGTCTTCAGATCTGCAGCTCAGAGCCTTAACCCACTGCACCATACTGCTTCAAAGGAAGAGGGAAAGGGAACATTGTAAGGCAGGGAGAAAGGGGAATATTGTACACATGCTCATTCATTTAAGTGCTCAGTCAGGCTACCGCCCATGGAGATGAGTGGAGGGCTGTGCTGGTGGCCCAATTGGGGGTACTGGAGGGGAGCAGGGTGGTCACTATCTGACAGTGATGACAGGGTGGGGGGTCCAAAAGACACCAGGGAGAGAATAGGGGATTTTTTTAAAAGATTGGGGGTTCATCATGGCTGGGGAAATAATTCTGGGGGGTTCTTAATCTTTAATTCAGGCCAATGATCAGTGGGGGGGGACCACTAGACACCAGGGATATATACTAATTTAAAAAAATAAAGATGATCATTTGTGGGAAAAAGTTCACAATTTTGCCACTGTTTCATGAAATATCAGTTCAACTGGATACCTTAGCATAAGTTATTCCTCATATACACACACACACACACACACACATACACGTACACACCCTCTGCTGGACTGTGCCTCCTCTGTAAAAGTGAGAATATACATTCTGGTGAGGCCTAGGGAGCATTGGTGTCCATTACTGCATGTCAGTGATGAGAAAAATAAATGGAAGCTGGGAGCAGGGTATACATTGAAAAATGTACTGTACTGGAAAATAATAGTTATTCATTCAACTGGCTCAGTCTGCACATGATTGTCCAGAGCTCTGCACTCCCACACACAGACAGATGTTTTCTGGTGGTGAGATCTGAGTGGCTGTTTCCCTTTCTCCCATTTATATACACTCAAGGTAAATCTAATCATCGGCTGCAGGAGGAAGTAAAGAGAAAGAAAGAGAAAAAAGAACAAGCAATACAAACCTTAACATTTGTATTTCAAACACTTGCACCAATGATACAAATAGCAGTAATTACACAATCTGCATATTGTGCTAAGTTATTGTTTAACTTTGCTGCTAGCTTACTTTGGTGCTGCATGCATGCTGCCAGCCATCATAGTATTGAACAGATGTTTCTCTCTTCCAAAAGTCCAGTAGCATTACCACAGGGAAGAAAAACTGTAAGGGGCAGCCTTGTTGCAGCAAGTGCCATTGCGTTCATTTGGATGGATGAGGCAAGCTGTCACATGGACATGGGCATATGACAAGTAATGCCCTTCATTTCATCTCCTTCCACAACTACATAGATCCAGGAACTGTGGTGTGGGAGGGTGGTTCTGCTCCCCGAAGTGCTACATACTCCACTAACTGACAGTCTGATGCTGCAGATGTAGACTACAGATGACCAACAGCCTTTCTGCCTCTCAGCATCTCCATGTCTTTCACTATGCCTGTTTCTGTTTCCTTCTCTATCTTTCTGGCTCTCACTTTATTTGTGTACGTTAAATGAAGATAGCTCAATGAGATGAGATATTTCATTTTTATAGGGGCCCCAGGGTAAAAGCAGGTGGCAATATATGCAGTCATACAGTTAATATATATATATATATATATATATCATGCAGAACATTGAGCAGGCTTTACAGTTACATTTTCATTTCATGAACAACAAACAGGAGACAGTGGATATTAGGTTATGGTCAGTCTCTTGACCATGAGCAAACCTCTGTGGGGTATCCAATGAGTTGCATTTTGAAGGCTGGTGGTGCAGTTCCATTTTAAGTGACTGGGAAGCTTATTCAGTATTGGGTCCTTCTCTTTATCTCCCCTCCTCAATAAAATTAACAGAGAAAGAGGCTTTGACATGATGAAAATGAATTACTCTGAGTCCCAAAGGTAAACAAACTATATGTCAACTACAAGAAACCTTTTCATCAACTAGACTGCAGTAGCTTTGTTTTATATTTCCCCCCATTATACCCTCTGTCACTAATTGGATCAGTCAAACAAAGACTGGTATGGGCAGAACTGGTTCTAAACAGAACACAGTTCTTAAAAACACCCTGTGCTCCTTAACACGCTTATACATTGACATAGGGGATGGGGTCCAGGGAAGACATGCTTCTTGACAGATGATACCAAGATCTTTGGAAGACTAGAGAGTGAAGAGGGGATAAGAGCTTTAAGAAGAGCTGGGTAGAAGTTGTGAATCCTGCTTTTACAGAACTTCAGAGAAATCTTATAAATGTCATAAAATGTTTCAAATTGTTGCCTTTAGCAACAATCGGACACTTCCGATTGTGTTTAATGACTTTTCTCTCTGTTCTGTGGAATTTTCTGGCTAAATTGTGGAATAATACACATGAACTGCAGAATAACAGTTCTAAGAAATCAATTCTGTAGGTTAATACGTTAATCTGCAATACATGTAATTATTCTACAGTTCAGTGATCAGTTCTGTGGAATTTTTTTCTGCAGTTTAATACATTAATCCACAATACATACATTCATTCTGCGGTTCAGTGAGTCACTGAACTGCGGAATTAATCTATGAATTGCAGATTAAGGTATTGAACTGCAGAAAGAGATTCCACAGTTTAATACATTAGTCTGCAATTCAGACAATCATTCTACCTTTCTAAGTCAAAATTTCTATAAAAGTTGCCGAAGTGCATTCCAAAATTTAGCAAAAGTGAAATTCTGACATTCACCAAAATTTACCAAAATTCCACTGGTGGAAGTCTTACACCCTAGCCTCTCTCATGCGCTCTTTCACCTCCCCCACATGCAACAGTCCCTAACTCAACTGGCTCCTCCAAGATGACCAAGTGACCCAAAGTGGTCCCCCTCTCCCTGAACTGCTACCCAAATAATGTCCTGTATTCTCCCTGTACTGCTATCCAAAAAATGTCCCATTTTGCACTTATCGATACCCTCTAATTCTCATGAATTATATCTCAAAAGTCCTTCCTATTGATGTATAACTGGTGTATGTACTCATGTTATTGCCTCTGTATTTCAATATTTACTGTATAATATTCCTTATATATAATGTAATGCCTTAGCACTTACTGCATTCTTTTTGGCTTATATTGCACCATTGTTTGTCCACTCATCTGCTGTACCCTTCCCTGCTCCCTTTTCCCAGGATGCATCTGGAAATGAGCAACTTGTTCAGTATGTCTTCTCAGTTAATTTCGCACAGTCCTACAAATAAATGGATCTATGTTCCTTATGTCATTACAAAGCTATGTTACCATGCGAGATGGAAGAAAATACTTTTTCTGGATAAGGAGAGAGGAATTCAGGCTTAGAAGACAGGCTTTATAACCAGCTTCTGATGCATGTCCAAGACAGCCGGGCCCCAAAGGAAAAATAGTGTAGCTGTTGATTTCAGGTGCAACGGGACCAGTCTGAAAAATCACATCACTCTCCATGCCAAGCCCTGAGCAGTAACATTGTGAGTGATGAAAGGTGAAGTGGTGACACCATGCCACTTTTCCCCATACAACTAGACCAACAGGCACAGAAAGTAAAGCACTTTACAACATGATGAACAGTGTTATGCCATGAAAATATTTTAGTGGTTAACAAAAGATCATTTAACTTGTTTTGCACCTTTGGGAGATTTTTTCCTATGCAGGTTGCTGGGCTGCATTTTGTGGAAAATGCAATCCATTGTACTGTAAAGAAAAAGTGTGCAACTCAAACATAAGCCAGACCCCAAAGGATAAAAACCTAATTAGCTTTTTCTCTGTCAGGAAAATGTTTTTCTTTACCTGTGTCATTTATATTTAAATCAATCAAGCAAGCAAGCAAATAACCAAGCAGTCAATCATTTAATTAATAAGGGGCTGCAAAGGTACAAGTAGTGTTGGGAGATCTCAAACTTCAGACATAGACTGGGACCTTCCTGCAGCTAAGAACATCAGTTGTCAGGGCCTGCTAGATATGCATTGAAGGACTGCCTGCTGGTGCAGCTCATCAAGGAACCCACAAGACAGGCTTTCCTTCTCAACATGGTGCTCACAAACTCTAAAATATCAGTCAGAGTGTGTGTTAGGGAACCACTGGGGTCCAGTGACCCTAACACTATATGGTTCAAACTGGCCCAGGATACCCGTATATCCTTGTCAAAGTCTTAGGCACTGAATTTCAGAAGAGCAGACTTTGACCAGATGAGGGTGCAGACATTGTTCAGGATACATTGACTGGAGTGGAAAAAATCAGGAGGGTGGAAGAAAGGTGGGGAACAATTAAATGGCACATTGTTGAGGCAACTGAGTCATGCTTAAGATCAAGTTAATAAGAGAAATGGTTATAAGAGACCTATCTGGTTTACTTAGAAGGTCATGGAGGCAGTAAAAGCCCCCAAAAAAGGATATTTGTCGGATCCAAAAAGAAGTTTGGGAAGAAGGGATCGAGATAGGCTTGAGTCTATCAGGACCATGTTTTCACTGTGTTTATTGTACCCTTCCCAATTGCTGTAATTCAGGATCTCACCTGGAAGTGAACCACTCTCCCCCAGGTTTTCTAATCAATAATAATAGTTCCTATACAACATTCAAGTCTGGGTACATGCAATAGTGGTGTACCCAGTCTGTGCAGCTCCATACTCACAGACAGGCATGTAGTGGCAAGCATTTACAATTGTTGACCACCATGGGGCACCTGTCTTCAGTCCCATACCCTCTGTCATGCTCTGGGGTGGATCAGAGGACACAGGCAAGCATCCAATTGGATGTCTGACCTGGTCCATGAGTGGATCCCCTGCTACACATTGAGCAGGGGATTGTGGTAGGCTATTAGTCTGGTATTTCCAAGAGGAATGGGTGCCTGTCTAACATGCCACACCAGCCCTTCCTTTCTGACCTCAAGGATGGGGTAGCATGGCATGTTGTCTTTTCCTACCCACTACAGCCAATGGGTGTCTTCCATTCAATGGCACACAGAGGATATGGCAGGGTGCCTACTGCCATAGCTTGTGCTCCCCATGCCCAGCACTCTGACATTTCATGACATTTATAAAATTTCTCTGAAGTTCCGTGAAAGCAGAATTCACAACTTCTACCCAGCTCTTCTTATGGCTCTTATCCCCTTTTCATTCTCTAGTCTTCCAAAGATCTTGGTATCATCTGTCAAGAAGCATGTCTTCTCCTGGACCCCGTCCCCTATGTCAATGTATAAGCGTGTTAAGGAGCACAGGGTGTTTTTCAGAACTGTGTTCTGTTTAGAACCAGTTCTGCCCATGAATGGCATGAAGTGCAGGCACACCTCCAGCCGCTCCCCCATACCATTTGTGTGCATACAACCAAAGGGAATCAATGGCAAAAGTGGTGTGTGCCCCTTCTGTGAATGCCAGCAGTGGTTTGCGAGACCTCCGATTCATGGCTCCTGGTCATAGACATGCCTATGTATCACAGATCTGTGACATGTAGACATTATGCCCTATGTGTATAAGGACTAATACTAATTATTATTTCATCTGATCATAATAAATAGGGCTAAATTTCATGCATTGATCCTGACAGGCCTCATCTGTTTTACTAACAGACATACTGGTGCACTCAAATAATTTTTTAATGTACAGTGGTGAAAAAAAACATGTTAAATAAATAATCCCTTTGAGGCTTCAACTGGGGGTCCTGTCCATTGCACTGTTGCTTTAAAGAGTCTTGGGAAGCAGTTATGATTTAACAATGCAGTTCCCTGAATATACTTCTGCTGATTTATAAAAATACTGGATTAATCTTATTTGTGAGACCAGACTGTGACTCTTCATAGTACACAACCCAGAAAATAATCCAGAAATTGATTCAGTGCGTGTGGGAGAAATTTCAGGCAAGACTGTTGCATATATCTTTTCATCTATAAATGTCTCTGCTTCTTTTTTAATTAATATTTTATTGGAATTAGGTACTTTATACCAGACATAAAAATGCCAGTATATAACATCAATTATAAATCACAGAATAATTTTCAGTCGGTCAACAGCATGTATTTTAAACATTCTTGCATACTTTGCTCTGTCTGTCTGTCTGTCTGTCTGTCTCTCTCTCTCTCTCTCTCTCTCTCTCTCATATGCTGGCAGTTTTAGCATTTAGAAGTTCCAGGTTCAGTTGGAACTCTTCATTTCCCTCCTCAGAGGTATCTCTAGTTATTCTGTAAAACTGCACAATATACTTTTAAATGGAAACTCCATTTAAAAACCTTAGCTTCATTTTTATTTTCTGTTAGTTCAAACATTGTCACTGGCTTAATCATAGCTGGATAATAATATCACCCAAATTGGGAAGCTGACACTTACAAAACTGTGACATCGCAATGAAACCCTACAGCCCCCAACATTCCATGACAGATTACTCAGTTTGCTTATCACCGTACTGTGCAGGGAAGAAGATATCACATAGTATAATTTAATCCAGTGTAGACTCAATGAAACAAGAATCAATTTGTACCGTAACATGGTTCAAAGACTATTTATAGCCTTCACCTTGTATGCTTGACACCAGATCCTTCAATCAATTCTGCTCACACTGCTCAGTTTAATGTTATGTTCTCATTCCTTTGTGAAACTCTGATCCCATAGTTCCTACAATCATCTCTAAACATTCCTCTTTAGCAAGTGAAAATTATTTGTCTGAACAACAACTAGAACATAACTAAACATGGCTATACACTACAAAAAACTTGCTATAACAATAGCACAGATTTAAATTTCAAATGGTAAATTATTTTCCTTGAGAGAAAATGTTCAGATGGACCAAACTGACAATATGGTGGAACTAACAGAAAAATAAATTATAATAAGTCAGTCATGTTAGGCTACTGAAGAAGACAGTCACATGCTGCAACAGTCAAACATCACATTCCAGGCCCTAACATATAGATCTACTACAACAAGTGATTTCTATACATATTTCCACTGCTGCCAGACGTGTCGGAAAAAGATTCAGTGGTGTCTGGAAAGAAATCAGTGCTCCTAAACAGTTTAAACCTGCTCTATGGACCACACCTAGAGCCACAACAGAGCATTGTGAACACAGAGCCATGCAGCCAATGATGGCTAAGCTGTTTGCAGGCATTAAAGGAAATTAACCCAAACCAGGTAGAAATGATGGTGGAACTTTTACCAGTTAAAAACAGTTGGAGAATACTGCCATAAAACTAAAGAAAGCTCTTCAGAGACTAAAGGAGTGTGAGGAACAGATATCCAGCTGGAAGATGTGGCCTCACGGCATGCTATCAGCCTGGATGGCTTGAAAATGAAAACTGAGTAACTGGAAATGAGTATAGTGGACCTAATAGACAGGTCCAAACCATACACTTATGATTGTTTCAGGATTCCAGAGAAAACTGAAGGGGTCAGAACCATGAGGGCTTATGCAAAAGTTATTCAAAGACCACTTTAGGTAGCTAAGAGTGTCACCATTGAAGTGGATAAAACCCATTGCACTTTAGAAGAGACACAAGCACTGAAGACAAACCTCGTCCTATACTGGCACACTTCTTAAGAGGAGGAGCTGCTTTGACAAGTCAAAAAGAACAAAGACCTTAATTTGATAGGAAATAAAATAGTTGTTTCCTGGATCTGCCAAAAAACATGGTGGACAAAAAGCCCTCTGTGAGGTCAAACAGGTCATATACAGTGAAAAGAGGGCATCAAGCCATACTGTATATGGGTTTCACAATCATAATTAAAGAGACAGTAAGCATTGTAGGGGTCACTCAAATTGTGAAAGCCCATGAAATGATCTTTCAAATGAGGTATTGGACTTACCTGCAGGGGACAGGAGTCTTGAGATATAACTAGCTAAGTAATATGTAAATCAAAACAAAGCAGCAGCCATTACATGCAGTCTTACAAACAGGAAGTGATGCCACTGAGGAGCAAGCTGTATGTTGTTAATTACAGCTTGCCCCTCAGTGACATCACTTTCTGTTTTAAGATTGCATGAAATGGCTGCTGCCTTGTTTTGATTTGCATATGATTTAACTAGTCATATCTCAGGACTTCTGACACCTACAAGGAAGCTGGATGCCTCATTTAAAATAACTTTCCATGGACTTTCACAGTTTAATATTTACTGTCCCTTTAAGGTCTGATGTAAACAGAGCTCCAAAGCTCTCATCTGTGCAGCTGAGTAGGAGAAATATTTTAAGGCAAAGAAAGTGCTGGGCTTCTAAGGAGAAAGATTGGAATAGTGATGATTAACAGTGTGTGGTAGAAAGTAGATTTGTAACTGGCCTACTAATGGTTTTCATACTTTTGGGTGCGAATACCTTTAAGCTCAATGATTGTAGACTACGCATAATTTTTGACGCAGTTCGTTTCCTGCTTGTAAGACATATAGAATCAACATTAAAATGTATCACATAATGCTCTTTAAAGCAGCAGTGCAACTAAATTGGGCAGAAATGTTGACCCTACCTTTTTTTCACTGTAAAAGATTCTAGGCTTCTTCCAGTTTTATTTGGTGGTACAATTTTCTAATTTGACTAAAATTTTAGTATTTTATTTATGTGTTAATTACATTTTTTCTGAAGGAAAATAGATGACCACCACATTTGCACAGAAATAGCATTGTAGACCTGGAAAAGGTTATGACTGAAAAAATAAATACTTGTTGTGCAGCATAGGAGGTACTGAGACAAGTACAATGGACAGATATGCTAATATTTTTACTTAATCAAAGCTGAAACTTTGATTAAGTAATGCTTTAATGTTTCAGGGTAGATGAGAATGGAGACATACTTTGCATCTTTGGGGTCCTAAATGTAGTTAAGGGGCAGTGAAAAACCTGGTTCTTGTATAGTAGGTTTATTCACAGAGTGATCTCAGGCCTACTAAAATGTTAAATCACTTATTTATGTTTGTACATATGCATGTATATATGTATGCATATATTTATTTAATCATTTATGTGTTTGTAACTGTTGACCAGGAAATGCAAACTAAGATACAGTATGATAGCTTGGTTACAGGTGCATCTTGGGAGAAGGGAACTATATGGATCTGTTTTATTGACTAGGAGAATTCTGACCATGACACAGGGGAAATTCCTTTACTGACATAGCTGAACATGGCCATTTACAGAATAAGCATTTCAAAAAATCTGTAGAGGCATTGTATTTGGTTGTATACCATTGTAACAGTGATGCTGTTACAATGAATCCCCCACAGCAACTCAACCCGATTAACACCTGCAGTGTTCAACAGGTTGTGGGAGCGATGAACAGATTCATTGACTGCCGAGTTCAGCCACACTCCCCCAACATCTGCTCCCCCCAGAGTTAGGAATCAAAAAGTTCAGGGGTGTGGGGGGGGGGGCACAGACCTCCATGTGGTGGCTGCATTGGCACTTTGCTATGGTGATATGATTGCTGTTGGCAAAGTTCTGTTGCTATAAAGTCATTCGACAAATTTCTTTTTGAAGCAACTTGGTGGAACCGTATTTGGTTAGGGCCTGAACTTGGGAAATAACACGTGCTTAATCAAGTGGCATGTCCAAATGGGATTGCACACTATGCTCTGATGATTTGGAAAATATTATTTGCTTCTGTTTTTCTGATACAGAGTTTCTTTGCATGAGATAAGGGCATGGTAAATTCTCCATACCTACCAGTGTAATTTGGATGACTGCTTTGTAAATTAGATAAAAATAACAAATTTCAATTCTGGCAAAATGTCACACAATTGTGGAAATTTCACAAAATTTCACAGAAGCAAAACTGGAATTTCACCAGTGAAAGACACATTTTGCCCACCCCTATGGTTTGCTGCTTATTTGTCTCTTTTAATTTACTGTTTTGTATAATGTTTAATGTATTTTATGTATCTTTATGTACTGGTTGCTGAGAAAAAATGCATTTTTGCTAATCTGCTTACCAGTTTAAATAAAAAAAAATTAAAAAAATACTTTCTCCCTTTAATGTATAAGTACATTTTGTTATGTCTTATAAAGGTTTTTTAATGTCTTTTTTGTTTTTATTTCTGTCCAAATTTAGATTTTGTTTCAGTTTTGTATCACGTTTCTTTCAAAAAAACTCATCTGTTGTTTATTTAATTTTTATTTTATTTCACTTTTTATTAACCAGGTATGTCCAATAGACAAATGCCTACTTTCAGCCATGATTTGGGAGGTTACCACAGCATATACAGTCTATAAACAAGACAATATCATAGTGCATATGTTACAAGTGTCAAATTAACCACAGTAAGTTTAGAGGAAATGACTTGAGTGCAAGGCTAACATTGACTTAAAACATAAGCATTAACAACAGTTAGTCAAGAGTAGAAACACAATACATTCAGAGCAGAACAACTTCAAAGGCCCAGTATAATGAATAATCATCAGTTCAGGTGAGCAGCTAGGTACAGGAGCAAATTGATGTTTTGAGGAGATAACTGTGGTAGCCATACTGAAAAGCCTGTACTGTCTGATACTGATTAAGCTCAGCTGGATTGGAGTTCTAGATTCATCAGGCAACACCAGGGAATGCAGTATTGCCCAGTTTTGTTTTTATTATAGGTATAGAGAGCAAGCCATAGTTAGCAGACATTAGGGGTAGGCGTAGTCTGAAGGCTAAAGAAGCTTGGCAAGTGATTATGGTGACTGATTGGAAGGATGTTGAAAATAACATCACCAAGTGAAAGCATGAAGAATACAGGAGGAAGCCACCCAAGTTTTGGATACATTATACTGTGGTGGGCAAGGCAAGTGGTGGCCAGGATAAAATGGCAAGCATTGTTGTATGTTCTGTCCCACTTCTGTAAGCTGGTTTTGGTTGAGGCAGAGGAGACAATAACCCCAATAGGGGTTTAGTAATAGTGTGCCTCGAGCAATGGCTAAGTGGACTTCTGAAGTAAGACTATGACTGACCCTATGAGAAAGGCCCAACACAGAATTTTCTGATTTACAAATGCTCATAACATGCTGGGAGAAGTCCAGATATGGGTCAAACATTGCTCCTTGATAATTAAATGAGGATACTGATGCTGGTTGGGTGGGTCTTGCCATTGCACAGGACAGAGAGAGGGGGGATGGGAATTTTTTTTCAATCTTTAGATAGAGCCAGAAAGCATGACCTAGGTTCTTAAAAGTGTTTAGTAGGAGCCTATTAGTAGTGAATCAATTTTGTACCTCCTGGAGGTTGAATGACAGGCAATCATTAACATCAGATATGCTATTTGAGCTCAGGAAGAGGACAAAGCTATTCACACTGAGAAAGGATATGTTATGGTAGGTTCCATGTCATAATAGTGATTAAGAAACTGTGATCGCTATTATGGTGAGTGTACATAGAAACACAGAAACACAGAATTTGATGGCAGATAAGGACCACTTGGCCCACCTAGTCTGCCCATTTTCCTACCTAACAGATAAGCTGCAGATCCTAGTTAACCAACAGCTTACTTCCTTCTACCCCCCCACTAGGACTGTCTTATGTCTGTCCCATGCATTCTTGAATTCCCCCACTGTTCTTGACTCCATGACCTCCTCAGGGAGGCTGTTCCATGCATCCTCAACCCTCTCCATGAAAAAATACTTCCTCACATTACCTCTGAGCCACCCTCTATCTTCAAATTGTGCCCCCTTGTTCTTGCACATCTCTTTTTCTGAAAAATGCTACCCTCTTGGACTTTGTTGATTCCCTTGAGGTACTTGAAAGTTTCTATCATGCCCCCTAGCTTGCTTGTTTCCTCAAGGGTATAAATATTAAGTTCCTTTAGTCTTTCTTCGTATGTCTTCTGGTGCAGACCCTGCACCATTTTGGTTGCCCTCCTCTGGACAGCATCCACTCTGTCTATGTCTTTGCGGAGATGGGGTCTCCAGAACTGCACACAGTACTCCAGGTGGGGTCTCACCAACTGTCTGTACAGAGGGATAACAACTTCCTGTTTTCTACTATTGATGCCTCTCCCTATGCATCCCAGTATCCCCTCAGCTTTTCTTACTGCCTTCTCACATTGCTTGCCCACCTTTAGGTCATCTGATATAATTACCCCCAGGTCCCTTTCCACTTTTACTGTTGTCAGTATCTCACTCCCCACTGTGTACTCTTCCCCTGGATTTTTTGTTTCTCAGGTGCATTACCTTGCACTTCTTTGCATTGAATCTGAGGTTGTCATACTTTTGACCATTCCTCCAACCTTGCCAAGTCCCTTATCATTCTTTCCACTCCACCTTGTGTATCAACCCTGTTGCAGATCTTTATGCCGTCTGCAAAGAGACGTACTTTTCCTTCCAATTCCTCTGCAATGTCACTTATAAAGACATTAAAAAGGAATGGTCCAAGTACTGAACCATGCGGTACCCTACTAGTGACCCTACTTTCTTCACTGTGTACTCCATTTACTACTACACTTTGTGTCCTATTGTCTAGCCAATTTTTTTATCTTTTGTGTGGGACTGTATCAAATGCCTTGCTAAAATCTAGGTAGGCAATGTCCACAGCCCCTCCCTGGTCTACTACTTTCATCACCCAGTCAAAGAAATCTATTAGATTCGTCTGACATGACCTTCCCATTGTGAATCCATGCTGCCTTGGGTCCTGTGCCTCACTGGCCTTTAGGTACTCAACAGTTCTTTCCTTCAGAAGTGATTCCATCATTTTTCCTACTACTGAGGTCAAACAAACTGGTCTGTAGTTTTCTGCCTCTGTCCTGCTCCCACTTTTGTGAAGAGGAATCACATCCACCTTCCTCCAGTCCTCAGGTACCACCCCATCCTCCCATGATTTGTTAAAGAGAGTAGTCAGTGGTGTCACTAGTTCTACCCTTAGTTCTTTTAGAATTCTTGGGTGAATCCCATCAGGCCCCATTGCTTTGTCCACCTTCAATTGTATTAGTTCTTTCAGAACCCTTTCTTCTGTAAATGGACTGGTATCAACCCCCGAATTCAGAGTGTTTCTCTTGTTTGGTTTAGGTACCTCCCCCTCCTCTTCCTTTGTGAATACTGAGCAGAAATATTCATTCAATATCCCTGCTTTTTAAATTAAAATTAAATCAGAAAATTAATTTTGGTGATGCACACTGGCAGAGCACAGAAAAATGACACTCAAGACCTACAGGTCTCATTTTTAATGTGTTGGGGCTGTGTCCCATGCACCACCCTACTTAAGGATTCTCAACTCCAGGGGGGTGCATGTCAGGGGGTGAAAAACTTGACAAAATACATGCTGCCAGATGGCAAAAAAAAAAAAAGCACCACGCCGGACCAGAACCCACTACCCCATGCCTCCTAGCTGCCCACCCTCTCACAATGCCAGTGATCCAGGTCAGCAGCTGCTCACTGCAACCCCTCCCACATGCCATCCCTCCCCTGCCTCTCCCCCCACGTGTATATGCATGAGTTCCTATCATAGTTTTTGCCAACCGCAGTTTCTGGTCACCCTCCTCCCTAGGTAGCCATGATCACAGTCGACAAGATTGACTCACCATTTTTCTAGGCACTCAGTCTTGGTCGCTATGGTCATGGACTACAGTTATGGTTTACATCATTTATATGGAAGAAGAACAGGATAGGACCTAGAATAGAACCTTGTGGCACCCTAACTAAGGTAGGGCAGGATCTAAGTGGAAGGTCCCCTGTTTGACTCTTTGATTCCTGCTGTTTAGATAGTGTCTGAACCAAGGTAGCACTAAGGAGGATACTCCTAGATTACCAAGCATGGTGCACAATAAATGGTGATCAACAAGAACAAAGGCCTTAGTAAGGTTGATAAACACTATGCAAGTAAAGCTGCCTTTCTTCATATCACTAGCAATGTTCGAGGTAAGGGATAGCAGAGCAGTAGCAGTGCTATGACCTTTGCAGAATCTGTGTTGCACAGGGGAAAGGATGTCATCAGTACTCAGCTATTCAGTACATAAGGAAGCCACAGTGTTTTCTAGAAATTTGTTTTCACACCAGAAGAATAGCAATTGGTCTATAAGTACCAATGAGTTAGACATTTAATTTCTTAAATACAGGAATGGTATGAGATAGCTTCCACAGGGCAGGCACAATCCGAGATATTAGCTGATGAGGTCATTAGTAGCAGGTTGGGTTCAATTGCAGCAGGCCTCAGAAACCTAGGGTTGAGTCCATCAAAGCCAGCAGATTTGGATGTAGGGATCAGCTATAGGTGTTTACTAACTTCAGACACATTTGTAGTTCTGAAGTAGAACTGGGGATGACAGTGGGAGTCAACATTTGGCAGTAAGAATGAGGCCAGATTGAAGGGGGGAAATGATACAGTAAATGTAGAAAGGTCAGTGAAAAACACTATTGAAGGTGTTGGCTATCATCATGGGGCTATTACAACTTATACCATTTATGATCATGTCATATAATGAGAGATTCCTAGCCTTCAGTTAACAGCCTGCTCTTCAATAAGTGCCATAGGATCTTTTACTTCTACCGGTACAATGACCAGAGATAAGCCAAAAATACCTCAGTTTAACATGTCATCCATAGGATGACTCTTCAGCTCTGCAGTACCCCCCTTTAAACTGCACTACAGTGTCAGTAATGGGTATTGCCTCAAGTACCAGGTTTGGGGCTAGAATCCATGATCTTCCAATTTTCTGGCCCAAGAGGCAAGCATGCCACCTCTTAAGCCAATGACACTATGTCTCATGACGATGTGCATTGTGAATACCTCAGTAGCCTTGCTTCCAAGTTCCTCAATGCTAATGGTACCTTTTGCTATAGTGTGCCAAAACTCATGCTTTGCCCCTCTGAGAATCTGCTTGTAATAGTAAGGATGGGCAATGAACTTATATTCACTGTATGCAGGGGTGTAGCCAGAAGCCCACCCCCTTTAAAAAAATTTGCACATCTTCTCCAAATGCTGCTCCTTTTGCAAACAAATCAGGTTGTTGTCAGATGACTCCTCTAATCTCTAAAGAGGTTATACACAGATCTGTCTCCTAAACAAAAGAAATTTAAACAGATGCAATACTCAGTGGCCTACACTAACTAAACTGCCCCAGATTAGGATGATAATGTTAACAGAAAGGCATATGGTTTGGGACAGAACTCAATAAAACTGTACACAAATGTGTACAGCAAGTATGCCTGTCTACACCCTTGACTGTATGATGCTGGATTACAAAGACTGATAACTGTTCTTCTAATTCACCTGACCAGATCATTTTGATTAGTGCCCTGTTGTATTTCTTACTTCTGCTATAGTTGCAGTTGACTTGAGGTACATAAAATGCCTTACAATGTTTCTCATTGGCTTCTGGACAAGTGAATAACATGGCTATAACACATGCTGATTTGCCTTTGTGCCAGATGGGTTAAAGCTTTATGTTTTTCTTTTTTTGTTAATTTTTGCTTGGAATTCCTTGGTGCTCTAACTATGAGCAACATAATGCACTTTTATCAAGATGTCAACTGTTTCCTTATGTCTGAAAGTTTCAATAAACCTCAGATGATTAAAAAAAAATCATAGTAAGCCTAATAGATTTTTTTATGTATGTCATTTCACATTGTCATTGGATTAGTCATAGTTCTTGTGATGTAATATGCAGCACAATAACTTGGGAGGAGTGAAATAATATTTTTACCAAATTGTTTGCTGTTTAGTTTTTAAAGGCATCTTGCAGCACACTGAGCATAAGGACTATAATGTATAAGTGAAACTCTGTATGTCTACTTTGTAGAGCTTTGTAAAGAATACAAAGCAGACCATGTGTCTGCATAAACATCTCAGATAACGAGACATATGCTCCTGCTACCCAGGACACTGTTACAACCAATATGTATTATGCATGATCTGAACCATCCAGCCAAGGTGGCCTTGGCAGCCTTTTGATCTTTCTGTCCTGAACCACAGAAAAATAGATAATCTAATTCACAAAAGGACTGAGATCTCACAAAGTAAAAAGGTACCTTTGGCTTGGTTGATGGAGCTATTTCTCCTCAATAACCAGTTTCAAATAGAAAGATTGTTAATTTATCTCTTGGTTATCATGATACATCATGGGAATTTTCAGAAAAAGGGGCACAGAATAAGTAAGGACCTTATCCTGAAGGACTTTAAAGTTGGGTTCAGTACAAGAAAGAGCTGAAAGTGTGCCGATTCTGATTGCAGAACAAATAGCTACAAAAAAGTCTTTGGTAGGAAGCAATTATTCCAGTACTTGAACTAATGTCCTAAAATGGTGGTCTGCAGTGTGTACTAAGAACCAACTTAAGATGTCATTGAGCTACTAGGGGTTTATAGATCAGGCTAGCTCTGCTAAGTACCCTGAAGAAACCGCTCATGTCTGAGAGGTACCCATTGGGGTTTCACTAGAACTATCCCAATATTGTGCCAAAAGTGGATACTTGAACTTGTAAGGTATTGAGTATCCGACCTCTATGTCAGGTTGAAGGAATTATGTGATGTTCACCACCAATCCAAAGTGTTCCTTTGTTGGGGCCTCACTCTGTGCCCAGTCCATAAAGGTTACCCAAATGCTGTCAATGGCTGTTGAACTCTTTAGTGAACAACAATAAGAGTAGATCCATCACCTTTTCCTTTTTAAATAGCCTATCTTCAGGAGGGTCTCCTCCATTCTGGGGTCAAGCAGGCAGCTGTAGCCAAGCTGGATGTGGGTTGGACACAGGTCATTAGGACAGATGGTCCCTCTGAGACTAAATCTGAAATGGTTGCTGTACTGACAGTTTGAGAAGATCAGAGGAAAGTGGCCTCCTTCACCATTATGCAGCTATCAAGAGAAAGGTTCCATGCAATATGCACATCTTCCAAAAAAAAATGGTATGCTCTTCAGAAATTCTATAGTTCAGCCATAGAACTTCCACATAGCAGTTTCTGTGTTGGATGGAGAACTTTAGGACCTGAGCATTTTCTTTAGATATGAGGCGGTCTATGTCTGTTTTTCTGAACTAGTAGCAAAAATTCTATAACACCTGCCTGTTTAGCAATTCTTACCCTGGTTGCACATATGGTGGTTGAGCCAATCTGCCTAAATATTTAGCTCCGCTACTAAATGAATCACTGAAAGGGACTTTAAATGTCATTCTTCTCAGTTTAGCAACTTGTATACATTTGCCAACATCATCTCACTTTTTGTGTCACCTTGCTTATTTTTGATAGCAACTATTCCCAAATTATTTAACCAAACCTTCACAGAGCAGCACCTGGTTTGAGATTAGAAATGGATCAATGTATGGCTAATAGTGCTAACCTAGAATGTTTATCTGGTGACTCTGTTTCTCTGAGGACATAATACTTGTACCGGAATATAGTCTAACACTACACCTCAACCTGCTAGGCTTGTACCAGTCATCAGAATTATATCTGAAGGTGGAAATCAAGGGGAAGCTGTAAATGTACTTCCAGCAGGTAGGCACTGCTAATGATCACAGGTATAGAAATCTAGTAATCATGGAACTGTGTGAAAGAAATTGCCTTCACTGCCTTGCTGTGCATTTTCCCTCTGTGCTGAATATTGCTTGTTTATCTGGTTTTGAGGTACACTGTCACTCCCTTTACACATCCGGTACACCTCTTCCTCCTTCTGTCTTGCCTAGTAACCAGTGATGATAGTGATTATAAATGACTGACTGTAGAAACAGCAACTCATTTACAGTGCTATCATCATCGGCTACCCTGTAAGGGTAGCGATGCTATAGCGCAAAAAGTGATCAGAACGGGAGGGCTAGGGCGGTGTAGGGGAGGGATGGGGGGAGGGTTTGTATGGGTAGGAGATCCTGCTGCAGCTGAGCCAGCCCTGTGGTGTGGTGGTGAGGGTGACTGGCTATGGTGCAGTAGGCACTGTGTTTGGGACCTGCTGCTGGTGATTATGTTGTTGCCGCATGCAGCTCTCTGTTTGTTTATTTTTTCCTGACCATGTTTTGCCCCCTCCTCAACATGCACCCCCCTGGAGTTAACAATCATTAGTCAGCGAGGTGCGGGGGGTACAACCCTCTTGCAAAAACACTTAATATAGCCAGATTTCGGGTCACTTGGGTTTGTATATTGCCTAAATGCTTTTTGGCAATATACATTTGCTATGATAGCGATCGCTGTATTGCGATCGCTATCATGACATGGAACCCTCTTGCCCCTCTCCTGTCTAAATTTACCACTCCCTCTTGTACCTGCTACTGATACTCCCTATTCGTCTGCTTGCAATGATTCACCCTGGTTGACATGATTGTACATTACCTGTGTATTACCAGAACTGCCACTCTAGTATACTTAGGTTTTGTGTACCTACAGTATGTGTAATCTATTTTGTATATTACCTGTATATTCTGCATTTAGAAACATAGAAACATAGACTTTGATGGCAGATAAGGACCGCTTGGCCCACCTAGTCTACCCATTTCCCCTACCTACTAGATAAGCTGCAGATCCTAGTTAACTAACAGCCTATTTCTTCCTACCCCATACAAGCATTGCCTTATGTCTGTCCCATGCATTCTTGAATTCCCCCACTGTTTTTGACCCTACAACCTCCTCAGGAAGGCTGTTCCATGTGTCCACCACCCTCTCTGTGAAAAATACTTCCTCACATTACTCCGGAGCCATCCCCCCTCTATCTTCAAAGTGTGTCTTCTTGTTCTTGCACATCTCTTTTTCTGACATGCTACCCTCTTGGACTTTGTTGATTCCCTTGAGGTACTTAAAAGTTTCCATCATGTCCCCCCCACCCTCCTTTCCTAAAGGGTACACATATTAAGCATCTTTAGTCTCTCCTCGTATGGCTTCTGTTGTAGACCTTGCACCATTTTAGTTGCCCTCATCTGGATTGTCTCCATCCTGTCTATGCCCTTGCAGAGATGGGGTCTCCAGAACTGGATGCAGTACTCCAGATGGGGTCTCACCAACTGTCTGTACAGAGGGATGACAACTTCCTGTTTTCTACTGGTGATGCCTCTCCCTAAACATCCCAGTATCCTTGCTAACCTTTAGGTCATCTGATATGATTATCCCCTATATTTACTGTTCACTGTATTTTAATCATACTGCAATCCCTCCTCCCCTTCCCCCCAGGATGCATCTGGAAACAAGCTATTTCAGCTCAGTATGCGTTTCCTGGTGAAACTCTTCAAATAAATAAATAAATAATAGAAGTTTAAAAGTCTCTTACCACCACTGAATGGATTAGAGACTGAAGTATGAATCCTGACTGGGGCCTGGTACTGTTCTGAGACTGGAAACCAGAGAAAAAGGAGATGAACCTGAAGATGTCTTATATTTATCCTGCCCAAGAAACCATCTCAACAAAGCTGTAATTGTCATTAGACATTACAAAAGAGTTGTAAAGCAACAATGCACAAGGAAAGACAGAAACTAGAATTCAAGATGGGAAATACTAAAAGCAGTCTGAAGCAGTTTTCACTGTAGATACATTTACTTTTAAATTTACCTTTGTTGTAGAAACAACAAGATGGTGGGACTAGTCAACAAAATAATAAAAATCTTAGCGGTTCATATACTAAAACCACTAATACAAATCTTTAAGAAATCAATACAAATGTACAAGGTTCCAAATGACTGCAGGACAGTGACTGCCATACCAATATTTATGAAAAGGGATATAATCTTACTTATCATCCTATAAGTTGAACATTGGTACTGGGTAATAAGGCCCTAGAATCAATTATAAAAATGCTCAATTTCAAACTTCTGGAGTAAAGGTGCTTTAGAGATGAGACACAACATAGCTGTACTGCAAGGAGGTCATGTATTTTAAATCTTCTAGCATTTTATGAACCAATTAGTAAGACACTGGATAAAACTATACTAGTGGATATAAATTTGCTGGACTTCAATAATATCTTCAACTGTGTCCCACAAAAAGCCATCAAATACAAAATTATAAAGTTGGGATATGCTCTCCTATAGAAAACTTGGAAGAAAATTGGCAGGGACATATGATGCAGAGTCTGTGCAGGGTCTGCATCAAAGTGCCCTATGAGGAGAGCCTAAAGGAGCATGATATGTACACCCTGGAGGAGGGGGAATATGATCGAGACCTTTAAATAACTCATGGGGGTGAAGAAGGTACAGGCAGGAATAATGTTTCAGAGAAAATGATGCTGTAGAACAAGGGGTCATGATATGAAGCTCAAGGAGAGTAGGTTCAAGAGAGATGTGAGGAAATACTTCTTCACTGAAAGGGTGGTGGATACCAAGAACAGTCTTTCAGTGGGGGTAGTGAGGGCAAAAACTATGGTGGGATTCAAAAAAGATTGGGATAGGCACAAGGGAATCATGAGGTAAAGGAAGGGGTGGAAGAGACAGTGCTGTAGACCAAGGGGGATCTGTTGTTCTATATTTCTATTTCTCAGTTTCTGTTCAAATGGCTATTACTCAGGCAAAGGGATCATGTTAATCTGTCTTTCGGATGGGATGTTAAACCAAGGTCCCATCTGCCTGGATTGGTGGTATTTCAGGTAGATGTTAACGATCCAATGGCACTTATCGAAAAGAGTGGGGGAATTTCCCCCAGTGTCATGGCCAAATTTCCCTCATTCACTAAAAATACCACCAACAGCTTAATCTGGTTCAAGGTCACTTGGCATTCATCTGTTTCCCCTTCCCCCGGTTCGTGCCTGAAAATAGGCAGGATTTGACCAGTGCACTTACCCGGTCAACAAAAACTAAATAAATAAATAAATAAAAATGTTTTGCAGAGTGCCACAGGGATCAATACTGGGTCCCCTCCTGTTATGAATATTTATTATGGATGTGGGGGAAGAACCTAGCTGCTGGTTCCACAGATTTGCAGATGACACCAAATTGGGTGGGAGAGGGCAGGTGGAATCTCAGAAGCTAGTTGAAGATTTACAGGCAAATCTTAATTAAAAAAATGAATGGTCAACAAAATGGGAAACAAAGCATTAATGCAGGGTAATGCACCTAGGGAAGAGAAACAGTAAGGGAAAGTACTATCTGGACAAAACAGAGTTACAGGAGAAAGAGGAGGAGAAAGATTTGGGTATAACTATAACAAACAAATTATCACACACTAGCATTTAAAGGGAATTAACTAATAAGTAGAACTGTGGGTTCTATTAAAATTGTTTTAAGTAGTAGAAAGTTATGATGTCCTTGTATTGCAATGTAGTGAGACCATACATGGACTACATTTCATAGTTCTGGTCCTCATATTTAAAAAGGGATGACATGATGCTGGAGATGGTACAAAGAATGGCAATTAATGCCATTTGGGGAATGACAAATTTAAGTTATGACCGAAGATTGAAACAATTAGGGTAGGTATAATAAGACTAGAGGACAGATATCTATGGGGTGACCTTTTCTGCTCATATGATATCAGTAGGAATAAAAGGCTTAAATCATTTCTAAATACATATATGAGGGGTGAAACATGAACAACAAAATGGGATAACAGAAAGTTAAAAATAAGTGGTTTTAGACCAAATAAAAGAACGTTTTCTTCACATAGTGGGTGGGGGTACAGAATACTCTACCACAATCAGTTATGGATGGCGAAAATAAGAAAAATTCCAGAAATCATATAAGTGAAATAATCTTGAAGGGGGGTGGCTTAAATTGCTATCACTTAAAAGTGGGAGGCAGTCCTGATGGGAAGCCTAGTTTACTGCTGCTACAGTACAGACCAAAGTATTAACCACATAATTAACTCTTCTCTATGTTTACTACCCATCAATGGTCCCACAGAAGATGAAGTGTGCTCTAGGCTATTCTTAGACCAAGAGGTCATGATGATGCACTAATCAGGAGAATCTTGAGCTAAAGGTATTCATAGTGATGTGATCCTCTTCAGAGCTGTAACATGATTACCACTAAGGCATTCATTAAGACTCTTGTGACTGAGGCCAGCACAAATGCTGATCAAAGACAGTCCAGTTGTCTATGAACCCACAGTTACAAGGAGGGTGCTCTCACAAGACGGGAAGCTATCCTGACCTCAGACGATGATCCAAACAGGTGAGTGCACCCTACAGTGTGACTAGATTTAGCACCAATGTGCTGCTGTTGGAGTTATTTTGTGTGAGTATGCTGCAGTAAAATTCTTTCATTAAGATGTCTCAATGCCCAAAGTAAAGATGAGTTACTGCAGTTTGTAGATTCACAAAGTCATAGTTTATTCCATACACCAAACAGCAAACAAGAACAGTGAATGTGGAGCCAACCTCTTCCCCAGCATTTCGAGTACTACTACCCTTCCTCAGGAGGCATGGCTTAGTGTGTGCACATCAACATTCAAATACTATACAATTAACTCGCTGCACCTGGTTACAATTAATCAACTGGTTTTAAACAAAAGAACATAAAATGCATTCCTATTCTAACACCAGGCATAGAGCTTGTTTTACAAATAGATTTAGTTAACAAAGAGATCCTTATAAAATTGTGATGTCGTTTTAAAGTCCCAGGCTTACTATGTGTTCTTTTATAATTAATTTATGTAATTTGCACCACATTTTAGCAAAAGGAAATATTCAGACACAAGTTGTGAGCACAAACGTGTACGCAGATATAATATACGTACTACAATTACTTTAAATATATTTTTTTATATCTGCTTTTAATAATTATGAGACTAGTCATCATTAAGCATATTGGCTACCTTTAATATAATGCTAGAAAAAGATTGTATTTATCCAAGGATTTAAAGTTTCTAGGTTTCCTAAGTATATTTACTATCTAAACAGACATGCTCAGAGACTGGCATGGGAAGAAAGACAAATATCCCAATCTCAGTAACGAATGGAGGCTAGTGCTGTATTCAGTAATGGTGGATCTGAGCACATTTCTAGATTTCATTGAGTCAATCTACACCTTCTCCAATGTAACTCTATAGCTGTAGCAATTCCTGAAATTAGTCGAGAGAAAAAAAAAGATCAAATTAAAATGTTTAAGAAACATTTGGTTATTAATTCATCCTTCATCTACACAAATTATACAATGCATTAAGTAAGCAGAAGTTAATCTTTATGCTGAAGTTAAGCCTACATTTAGATATCAGGTGGAGAATGCTGGTGGGGGTGGGAGGGTTTATAAATGTGGTTTGTGTGAGGTCCCACCAATCATTCAGTCCATTTGGTTTGACAGATTTAAGGGTATAAATTAAAAAACTTTCTTTCTTTCTTTAGCAGTAGATCCTTTCTGCTACCTCCATATTTTTAAACTGGTATGTGTTCAATAACTGTATGTCTTTATAAGAACATCCATTGGGATAATGCTTGTTGTATCACTTCAGTAACTGTATACACACACATGTGCACATGCGAGCATATGTGTGCACGCTTGCATGCACACACACACACAAACACACATATATCACTACATAGTACAGCTAGACCCCAAAACCAAACTGGCATCATCTGGGTCCTCACTCTGTCCCACTCGTTCATCCAATGGCCATTACCCTCTTCTGTTGCTGAAGGCCTGCCATGCTGACACAAATGCTTGAAAACAGTGCCTGTAGATCAGTAGGTTGCACACCTGACCTTCGTGCTGAGTTCGGAAAGCTATGGTTTCTTATCCCATGCAAGGAACATAACTGTTCCTCAGATTTGTTTTCTTTCATTCCCAACCCAAGATAGAGGATTTTGAAGGTCTTAAAAGTGCCTGTACCCTTGTCAGGCACATCATGAAAACAAAAAATATGTTGATGTATTCTTTTGTTGTTATCCATCACAAATATGTGCTAGCACCATCCTAATAGATTTACAGTATGTATATAGTATGTGCAGTACAAAGATAACCATAACTGAAGAGATTTAAAAAAATTGTGCATGGAAGACATTTTTAATGACTTCAAGTAATTAATTACAAAATAATTTGCAAAAGATACATTTTCAATCACCATGGGTGTGGTGTGTGTGTATATTTGTGGAAGACGTACAAACAGAGGATGGAAAGAAGTATTGGCCTCAGCTGGAACTTGAACCCAGGTCACCCAGAATACTGTTCTGGTCTTGAACCCAGGCCACCCGGAATACTGTTCTGGTCATGCTAACCAGCTGTGCCACCACAGCAACTGGAACCTGGACCTCCCTGAAGCATACATTACTCTTTCTCCAATGCACAACCTGCTGCTGCTCAACTAATTACTTCATTTTCAATCACATCGGTGCAGCATGCATATTTATGGAACACATACAAACATGTATGTTTTCCAAAAATATGCACTGCACCCATGTGTTTGAAAATGAAGTAATTATTTTTGCAGCACCAGGTTGTGCATTGGAGAAGGAGTAATGTGTGCTCCAGGATGGCCCCGGTTCCAGTTACCTTCATGAACAACTGGTTAGCATGACCAGAATGGTGTTCTTGGGGGCTTGGGTTCAAGTCCCAGCTGAAGCACTTCTTTCTCTCCTCTGTTTGTACGTGTTCCACTAATATGCACAGTACACCCATATGATTGAAAATGTAGTTATTAGTTGTGCACCTCCAGGTTGTACATTGGAGAAAGAGTAATGCGTACTCTGGGACAGCCCAGGTTCCTGTTGCCTTGGTGGCGCAGCTGGCTATCATGACTGGAACAGTATTTTGAGCAGTCTGAGTTCAAGTCCAAGCTGAAGCACTTATTTCTTCCTCTCCTCTGTACGAATTTAAAAAGGCTGTTTTACAAATATCTGTGATAATTAGAAAAAAAACACTGATGATGAATCTAATGCTATAAAACTAAATAACAGTTTTGTTGATTAACAGATCATTCTGCTTTAATGCAAGACTGAATGGTGCCAAGAGTCCTCTCAAGCAATCTGCAAAGACTCAGAAATACACCATGTCACATTTTCTCTTTCTTAGAAGTCTACAGTGTACCACATCTGTATGATTGCTCTGGGATTGGGGGAGTTAACAGTGCTAACAGCATTATAGCCACACTCACATAGTTTTACAGCAACAAAACTAGGCTCAAAAAGTGCCATATTGGAAGACACAGTTTGGCATGGCTGTAACCTGTTTATGAGAAAATACTAGAGTCATCCAACCCAGTATGAAAATCTTCAGTTAGTGCCTTGGACGTTGGTGCTATGTTATACTGGAAGACTTTTAAAGTGTTTACTGGCATTTATTGCCATGCTAATTAATGCCTCAAAAAAACATTTTTTCACATGTTGCACAGCGGTGCATCCCCGAAAGAGCCAGAAACGATCAGTGGTGGGGAAGTTAATGGAGCCCCTGCTGAAGGAGAGACTGATGGAGAACCTGGAGACTCATAGGCTGCAGGATCACTGGTAGCACAGCTTCATGGGGGGATGTCATGTCAAACAAATCTCACAGATTTCTTTACCTAGTCAAAGAAGTCTTTCAAAATTTGTCAGATTTGTGGCAGGCACAGTAAATAAAGGGAAACTGAAAATATGTCAAAAACAGCTGACAGTGTCCCTTTAAAAGAGTTTTATCAGGAAAGGTCAACTGAGCCATAATAGCTCATTTTCATTGGTGTCCAGGAGGAAAATAAATGAAGCTGGTCTCTGAGCATGCTCGGAAATCTTCACGCATGGGAATACATTTATGAGCATGCTTACTGTGACAAACATGAGTGAGAACATTTTCTGATCATGCTCAATGACCAGCTTAATTTATCTTGTACATATTGCCCACTATGTCTATTCATCTTAGTAAATGTATTTTTATACCTGTTGTATAAATACATTATAAATCATAAAACAATTCTTGATGAATTCTAATACACAAAAAGTTAAAAGAATTCCTACTTTTTACATTAAGTGATAACACGAATCAATGAGTTCAGCAGCAGTATACTGTAATGACTGCATCCTGCAGGTGGGTTGTGGGGTACAAGGAACAGTTGAGTTCCTTAAAGAACTGGGAATGAGCAGTAATTACAACAAAATGACAAACCCTAGGGTGTGCATCACACTTATAAAATGTTGAAAAGAGTCTCAAAACCTAATAAAAAGACATTTTAACTGACCCTTGCTATTATGCTGTAAGAACTATATGGCCATGTGATTGCATTCCACCATTCACAGTACAGGGTACAGACCCTTCCACGCTTTCAAACTATTCACATGAGGTCCTGTCAGAATTACAACAGGTTCTCAAGCACAGCCTGATTTCAGTTCTCATTGTTTCATCTGGGTTGGTGACATTGAGTTACTATAAGAGATAAAGTAACCATACAGAAAAACATGTAGTATAGTTGCATGGCTGAGATATTGAGAAAATAATAATGAATATTGAAATTAAAAAAAACCAGCTCTCTCAATATGCAGCCAGATAGTTTACGTTCCCAAGCATTAATGCACAATCTATATAATTTGGTTACAATGAGTTGGTATAACCCAGTGTGGGTCATGAGTAAATCTCTAGGGTTAGATTAACAACATTACCATAATCCATGGAGACTACAGTAATGCAGAATGCAAAATTCAGCCAGCTGAATTCAGACAAAATGGTAATGCTTCTTAGAATTTTTCAAAACATTCCATAGAGTTCAAAAAGTCAGTAAATTTAAACCACTTATTAGTTTTCTGTGGCTTATGTAAACTGTGAATTATTTGTCCATAATTTGAAGAAATCTGATCTCTAGTTTATGAAAATTGCAGGTTACTAATCCACAATTTAGAGCTGGCATGTGATATTTTGGATTGCTGCTTCAGGCTGAATTCCACAGAATAAATCAGAATTTTCTGAAATTCTGCTCTTTCAGAAATTAAAAATTAGGTACAGCACTACAGGAGGGCCTTGATACTATTGATCAACTAATAAAGTGTGTTTATCTAAAATGAATGTCTCATATTATACATTGTAATTGTTTTAATGTACTGAAGGGTTCTAAGCAATTTGCATTTTTATTTTATTTATTTAAAATTTGGTGACTGGGATCAGAAAGCTGAGCCAAGACATTTTTCTAAGTGTGATTCAGTGGAAGGGGAACAAGGGGGAACAAAATACTGTCTAAAATACATAATAATATGCATAATGCTTCGATGCATACTGTATCAACAGAATACATACAAAATGCATAAACCTCATGGAATGTAGCCTGTCAATCAGAATATCTCATTTCCAGTGATTGTTTAATAATTTACATATGAACATACAAATTTAGGAATGAAAGAAGACCACCGGCCCAACCAGTTCTTTCCCCCATTAACTCAATAGCAATACCCTGTCACCCCCATTTCTTCAAGGTATTTATCTAGTTTAAGACTAAAGATGCAGCTGTGTCCTTATACTATCAGAACAGTGATGCAACAACAGCGACCTCCCCAACAGTGACACCCCACGGTGACAGACTTTGTGGTGATGGGGGGTAGGCACCTAACTCCATTGTCTGTGTGACAAGAAGTTAGATATATAAAGTAGGGAGGTGCGGGGGGGCACAGCCAGCTGCATGGGGGATGCAGGGGGTACAGCCCCCCATGCATTGATGCAGTTGGCATGTTGCGGGTCATGGTCGGGATGCAACGGCATCATGGATGTTGGTGGCAGTCCATTGCTGTAAAGGACATCAGTGTGATTCCCATCGCTGCGGCATTGTGGAATCTCTAGTGCTAGTTAGGATGCAATGCAATACCTTGTAGTATTATTTCAGAGTGCACAGCAAGCAACCATTTTGTCACACGGTATTTTGCGATGTGTCATTTTCTGCAACGTACTATGTTGCATTCTGGCTGGCTCTGCTTTAGAAATATTAGAATAATAGCTCAGGCACAAAAGAAGCTAATCTATTGGGTATTACCAAAATCACACCCATAACCCAACTGGAAAGTTAAAAGCCTAAAAAATAATAAAGACTACGCCATCTTCCTTCCGGGTCATGTCGTACGCTTAATAGCGTACAACATTATAGCTAACCCAACAGAGCGCTGTCCATGACAGTGAATGGTGCAATACCTCATATACTGCTATATGTGGTATTGCACCATTCACGCAATCCCAGGCAGAGGATAAGACCTCTGCTGGGACTGGGTTCCACCGAGCAGCTGCCGTGACTCACTGGACTGAGCCACAGCAGCAGAAACCCAGGTGCTACATCTGGGACCAGGTTTGATTCCCGGTCCCAGACATTTTATTTTTTTGCACAATTTGTGCACTCTCCAAGTTGGACCCCCCCCCCGGAGTTGAGAATCTTTAATGGGGAGTCCGGAGGGTGCAGCCACCCATAATGGGGAGTGTGGGGGCAGAGTCCCCCAGAGAAAAAAGACATATGCCACATGGCAATATCACGCTGTATTGACAGCATGATTTTGCCATGTGGCATAATGTCTTGTGACATTGTGACCCTGTGCCCCTATTCTAAACTATTCCCCCATTGCAAGACATCATATACTCTCTGTTTAGCCCTCAGAAAACATGTGGAGAGAAATGCTACAGAATAGAACTGTATTTTCTTATCCAATTTGCAAGATATGATTTATACAATATAGATAAGAATGAAATCTTACAAATAAATGATTTATAGTACATAGTTAGCCTTTGTTTTGCATAAAAAAATAGCCTGCTCAAAAACCTTGTTGTGCACTTTCTAAACTGTTGTGCGCATTCCAAGATGCTGTTATGCACATTCCAAGCGGTTGTTCAGCACAGTTCAAAGATCATAACATTTTAAATTCCTCATTCACCCAGTACCTAGCTGCTTACTAACCACCTAGTGCCCAAATGTGTACCTTTTAACTCATGAAAGTCTACCAATGTAATTTCAATCATAAAACAGAACAAAGAAATGGCAAGTTGTTTTTGTTTTCTTTTGTTTTTATTTAGGGAGGTAACACTTCAGTGATTTATGTGTACAAAACCATATACTATACAAAATAAAATATGAGCAGCCACACACAACTCAGCATGAGTTTTCATCTTGGGGTTGAGATAACAGCATGGACTGCTAGAGCTTTGCTTTCGAGGTCTGTATGCTGTCATCTCAACCCCTCGATGGAAACAGCCTTGTTGTGTATTTTTGCCCATACATTATTCTCTATATTTGATTTGATTGATTTGATAAAACATTATTTTTATACAGGATGAATTGTTAGGATTTTACTCCTATTTACAACAATGTCCTGTTTGTTGAATCACATTAAGTTTCATTACACATACATTTACACTTACAACAATACAAAAACGTATATTCTTAAATAACACAATATGTTTCTATCTAAAAAAGATCTACAAGGCTAAAACAACAAGTACTTTCTGGTACAGGAAACTTTTCAATTCTTTTTTTGAAAACATCAGTTGATTGTATGGTTCTCAATTCATTAGGCAATGAATTCCATGACCTAGCTAAATTCATCTGCAAGGTAGCCTCCCCCATCCTGTTGTTTGCCCTTAGAGTTGAGATGTTCAGACTATTTTGTGTTAGATTATGTTTAGTGACATCTGATGATGTTAACATCACCATTTTTCCTAGGGGATGATTGACAGGAAAACTTATTAATTTATGACACTAAGTTAGCCATAAGAATTTCCTTTTCATTGCTGGTTGTAACCAATTTAACATCGCATAGGTTTTGCAATGGTGCACCCCGTGTTTGCTTTTTGTAACAAATTTACACAGCCTGTAATAAATACATCTGGTCAATCTTTTTTAAATTACCCATGAGGAAATTCATGTAAAAACACTATCCATACTCCAAGCTTGGCAACAACAGGTGACCCACCAACTGGCCCCTTACTTCAGTGGACAAACTTGTTGAGGCTCTTCTTAGGGCCCCCAGTTTTTGGTTCACTTTTTTAATTTGTAAATTTATGTGTTCAGAATAAGTAAGCCTGCTGTCATTTTGCACCCCTAGGTATTTATATGATTTGACACTAGCTATATTGGTCCCAGCCATCAAAGAAATATTTAGTCCTAGGGCCTGCCCAGCCTGTGTACCTAAGGTAAATAGCATGCTCACTTATAAGCCCCAATACAGGTTGGGTCCTGACTACCTGTCTGAGCTCCTGTCACCTGTGACCTCTACCCACTCCCTCTGCTCCACTTCAAAGGTCCTCCTGGATGCTCCCAGGGCCTGGCTTAAAACCTCCGGTAACTGTGCATTAGTGTCTCTGGGCCGACCCTGTGGGACACGTTTCCAGCTGCAGTCTGGGAGGCCCCCTCAATTGGTGTCTTTAAACAGAGGCTTAAGGCCCATCTCTTCTGCCAGGCTTTCGGGATTAAACCATCTCCCCCCGACCCTATCCTCAGCTATCGCATATTTTATATTTTACATTTATGCTTTTAAGAATGTTTTTTAAAGATTTTGTTACTGTACAAATGTTATTTCTGTATTTTGTATCTTGTTTTTATTGGGTACGGTGCCTAGCGCCTCCAGGATTGGGAGCCATAGTAATAAAGTTGCTTTGTCTTGCCTTTGTGTCTTTTTTGCATTTAATAATAAGTGCGGATCCTTAAACCATTTTTTCATAAGATGAATATCTCCCTGGAGATCTTTTTCTAAAAAAGCTTGATTATCTGCTAAGCCCAACATGACCATGCCATCAGCATATAGTCTTACATTACTGTGTACAATATTTCTTGCTAGGTCATTAACATATACATTAAACATTAGGGGTCCCAGTATCGAGCCCTGGGGAACCCCCCCTCCTAACCTCCCCATGGCCACTATATAACAGTGTATAGCAAAGCAGTCTTCTGTACAGAATTCCATCCCTTTCAAAATGCTGTTGTAGGACAGTTCAAAGGTCATGGAATGTGGTTGTATCCTACTGTGGTACAACAGCATTCTGAAATCTCTAGAGATTGCACAAGTCATTTTCATTCTGAAAGCAAAAGAACCAACATGCACACATTCACATAATGCTATGCACTATAAAAATAAAGGATGAGCAGCTTTACGCACAACCAGTGTGTTCTGCCACCTCAAGGTTCTGATTCCCAGGGACCTCTCAAACTTGTTCTTGAGGTCAAAGGTAATCAGGACCCCTCTGTGGAAGAACACACTGGTTGTGCATAGTTGCCTATCTAGTATTCTCTATATTTATATGACCTGAAGACCTAAAATGATTGTAAATCATTTATCATCATCTTTCTAGGTGGGTCTTCACCATTTATCGTCAGTTTAGGCTGGTCACAAGAGCTCTTATCCAATGGGGAGCAGCTTGAACAATGTCTGATCACCTCTGCTGCATTTAAAGCAAAGCTGTGAAATCACACAGAAACAGTTTATTCTTCATTAAAATAACTATTCTGAAAGGTCCACAATTTAAAATACATTGGCCAAGATATTCAAAAGGGTTGCGCATGGCGCAACAGTGTTGCGCCATGCTCAACCCACTGTTGCGCCCCTGCACGATATGTATGCGGCACAAATCCCGATGCACTGGAGCGCATCAGTAATGTATGCAGGCACAGGTAGGGGGGGCGTGCCCATGCATAACCTGCACAGCCCGATATTCAGCCCGGGATGTGCAGAGCCATGCATCTGCAACCCCTACCTGCACCAGCACAAAGTTACGCCAAAAAAAAGGAACAACTGATGGCCACTCACAGGTGAGCTGCCACATTGCAGGGCACAACAAAGCAGCTGCCACCTGTGGGTGGCCACCTGAGTTCTGGCTGCACCTGGCGGTGCCCCCCATGCCCAATCACGGGCATTTGTACAAAAAAAGATTAATGTCATATATCTCTGGTGGTCCAGTGGACCGCTATCTGCCCGATCACGGGCATCTGTATATAAAAAAGAACATTTCCTATATCTCTGGTGGTCCAGTGGACCGCTTTCTGCCTGATTGCGGGCTTTTGTATAAACAAAGACTTTGTCCTATATCCCTGGTGGTCCAGTGGACTGCTATCTGTCCGATGGCAGGCATTTGTAAAAGACTTCCAATATCCTGGTGGTCAGTGGACGCTATCTGTGATGCATGGCATTTTGTAAAATAAAATAATTCCTAATATCCCTGTTGGTCTAGTGGTACCCCCACCCACCCACTGAGCCCCACCGCGCTCCACCCGGTCAGCCAGCGAGCAGGAGCACCCACCCACCTGCCGCCCACGATTGACACCTTGGTAGGGTTGTGCTTACTATGTACACTATTCCAGATATGTGAATGGGATCATTCACATATCTGGAATGTGTAACGGGTATGGTTGCATGCCCATTGGCACATGCTGTGGACCAATGGGCGTACAGCCCCTACTGAGGTGTCAGTCGGTGGGCAGGGGTGGCAGGCAGGTGGGTGCTGCCACCCACCAGCTGACCGGGGAGCAGGGCGGTGGGGCTCAGTGGGCAGGTGGGGTACCACTAGACCACCAGGGACATTGGAATTATTTTATTTTACAAATGCCCGTGATCAGGCAGATAGTGGTCCACTGGACCACCAGGGATATTGGAGTCTTTACAAATGCCTCGCGATCAGGCAGATTAGGTATTCACTGGAGCACCAGGGATATTTTAAGTCTTTTTTTTACAAATGCCCACGATCAGGCAGAAAGCAGTCCACTGGACCACCAGGGATATAGGACGAAGTCCTTTGTTTATACAAATGCCCACGATCAGGCAGAAAGTGGTCAACTGGACCACCAGGGATAAAGGACATGATTAGGCTGCAGGGGGTGTCGGTCTCCGATGGCTGCTGCCTGGCAGGGTGCCAGGTGCAAGTTGTTTGGGATTGGTGCACCTGCATGCAAATGGGGCCATAATGACATGCAAATGGCCCCATGTGCACCTCGCATACATTATGGCCCCATTTGCATGTCAAGTTTTGAATATCGCGGTTGCTGTGCATGACACAATGGAACTTGCGTTAGCACATCTCCATGCTCCACTCTGGCCACTTGTGCTGGTGCAGTACCACTGCGCCATACACACTGGGGGTGGCCAGGGTGCAATATTCAAAGCTGCTGAGCCATGGCACAGCTCCATTGAATATCGCCCAGTCCACATCCCTGCGCAGCCAAGTTGAGTTGTGCCCAAGCTTGCGCCACAGCCTGACACAGTTTGAATATCTGGGCCATCTGCAATAGCTTGGCAGAAGGCACCAGGAGAAAGGACTGCTGTGTGACTGAACTTCTCTGCTGGGACTATATTGCCCTCCTTTCCTCCCCTCCACCCGCCCACCCAAAGCTAGTTCTATTTTTATAGGCACAGGATTTGACTGAAACAGGAACTTCCTGTTTAGGGGCAGGAAGTGAGTGATCACAGAACCACCAAGGACCCACCATCTTAGAAGGGCAAAAGTAGCTCTCCGGCCCCCTCTAGCTGCTGGAGGTCTGCCTCTGAGCAAGTAAGTGGTCTACTGAGAAATATAGGATATTCTTGTCTCAGAACAGGACAATGAGGAGCTTAAAGGGCACACAGGCAGAAAGTAAGGAGAGAGAGAAAAAAACAGAGGAAAGAGTAAGGACTGCAAACAGTTAAGGGGCCAGAAATAAGACATGATTGGAGTGATGCAGTGCAGTGGCTGTGGAGCAGCAATCTTCAGGGAGATGTTCTGGAGGATGCGGTGTTGTCCCATCTGCAGGCACCTCTCTGGGCTGAGGGAGGAGGTTGCTCATCTCCAGGCTGAGTTGGCCAGGATTTGTGGGACCTTTTCTTCCATCCAGGGACCACCAGTGCCACTGCCGTTGCCTCAGAGGTTGCCAAGAAAGAGGAGCGGTTGGACCACAGTGGGCTCAGGGAGGGTGAGAGTGGTGGAACAGAGGCACATCCCTCCAGTTGTACCTCTCCACAATTCCTATGCCATTCTGGCAAAGTGTGGTTCCTCTATGGAGGCACCCACAGTGGAGACCAAGGAGGATGCTGGGAACCTCCTCAAAGGAGATCCACAGGAGGGTGGCAGGGGACCCGCAGGGGAAGGAAACAACTCCTGGTGGGGGACTCCATTATTAGGAAGGTAGAACTGGGGGAGGAAGGGGAGAAGGAGGTAAGGTGCCTGCCTGGCACCATGGCTTGGAGGGACAGGGAGCGAATCCTCAGGATTGCAAGAGCAGCTGCACAGGAGGGAGCTGGATGTCATTGTCCACCTAGGGACAAATGACCTGGCCAAGAAAGGGATTAGAGAAGTGCAGGAAGAGCTTGAGGAATTGGGGAGGGCCTTGGTCAAGTAGCACGCACGGTAACCTTCTCGGAGGTGCTACCCATCTATGGCATAGGAGAGACTAGGGTGTTCTGCACCAGGGAATTCAATCCATGGTTGAAAAACTGGTGTGGAGCTCAGGGATTTGGCTTCATTGGGGACTGGGGGGTCCACCTGGAGTGATGAAAGCCTATACTGGCATGATGGGCTGCATCTGTCCGGGAGGGGAACCAGGATCCTAGGTGATAGGTTTAAATGCTTCATTGGCAAGCTTTTAAACTAGCCAAGGGGGGGAGGCAGTGGAAGGGAGCAGGAAAATCCTAGCACCCCCAAATAATCACGGTAGTAAGTGCAGAAAACACCAACATAGAGGTGTTGATAGGGATAAGGGCAGGGGTAAATGGAGAAAGTGACAAAGGCAAGAAGGACAGGGATGGGGCAAAAGGGAGTAAGGCCATCAGGAAATGGAGGGTAATGAGTACCAATGCCCGTAGTCTGGGCAACAAGCTCCCTGAGCTGATGGCCTTAATGGAAGAGGGATGCCTGGATATCGTAGCAGTCACGGAAACATGGTACACAGAGAACCTCAGTGGAATCAACAAAGTCCAAGAGGGTAGCATCTTTCAGAAAAAGAGACTTGCAAGAACAAGGGGACACAATTTAAAGATAGAAGGAGGGCGATTCAGGGGCAATGTGAGGAAGTATTATTTCACAGAAAGGGTAGTGGATGCATGGAACAGCCTTCCTGAGGAGGTTGCGGGGTCTAAAACTGTGGGAGAATTCAAGAATGCATGGGACAGACATAAGGCAATTCTTGTGGGGGGTAGGAAGAAATAGGCTGTTGGTTAAATAGGATCTGCGGCCTATCCTGTAGGTAGGGAAATGGGCAGACTAGATGGGCCTAGCGGTCCTTATCTGCCGTCAAAGTCTATGTTTCTATGTTTCTATTGTGTACAGCTGGCCTGCTAGTGCAGTGGTAGTGGTACCACTTGTGACACTGACAACCCAGGTTTGGGAATGAGCCCGGAGCTTCAGACAGCTGACTGTGGAAGGTTGAATGAGCAACCCATGGATGATTTTTCACCTCAAAGAGAGGAGGACCAGTGGTGCCCAGCATTTGAGTGCTGGATGTAGACCAAGTCAGGACCATATTTCAGGGGTGAAGCAGCAGTGGACATCTGTGGTGACATCACTGCACATCAGTGTCTCGGGTAGCAGCATACAAGGAAAAAGCCCATCTCAGTTGTGCAGGATGAAGCCAAGTCTTGGATGAGCCTTGCCAGCCAAAAGACTCCTTGCCCAGCTCATCGGAGATCAAAGGTTGATCTAAGTCTTTTCCTAGCACCCCCTGGAGGATCCTTGATGTGAGAGGTAAGTCACAGTCTCCCTGAGCAGGTGGGCAGGAGGATGTTGGGTTGGGGGGTCCCTTAGAGACTGGGCTGAATATGTGGTATATCCATGGAGTCAGACCAAGGAATGAATAAATAGAATTGAAAAAAAGAAAACAAAATATATTCTTTAAACTGGACATACAATGACCTCTCTCAAAGTATGACATTTATCCTCACTTGTGAGGAGGCAGGACTTTAATAACTCACTTGTAGCTCTTCCACTTATGAGTTATGGTCTTGCCCCCTCACTCATGATGACAAATGGCATATTCTGAATCTGGTCATTGTGTATCCCATATATCTAGCATTTTGGGATATGTCACAATTGTTATCTAGCAACACTGGGTACATCACAGTGTAATACTGGACCAGTCAGAGAAAGTTTACACAATGCTAATGACATCAAAATAGCTACAGTACGCGCAATACTGAAGTCAGCAGTTGAAATCAAACATAAACAGCTACATCTTCATGTAAACAGATGATTTAAAATGTATAACTATTAAACTCATTTTGTATAAATTGAATGTGCAATGGTCAGACTTAGAATATGCAGTTTATCATCACTTGTGAGGAAGTAGCACTTTCATAACGCACATGTGGCTCTGCCATTTCATAAATTATGGTCCTGCTCCTTTATCCTTGAAGATAAATTGCATTTTTTGAGTCAATCCACTGCATATCCCTTGTTTGTACAGAGTAAAACTGTGCTGGATTTTCTTTGCAACATTTATACATGCTAGTCATTTTATATGTTTGTATGTACATTTAATGTTATCTCTTATGTATAGCAATACACAATTCTGATGGGCTTATGATGATATCATGATTTATAATGTAAGATAAAGCAGTCTTGAGACTTTCTATCTCTCACTGTAGAGAGGCAAACTCAAAAGGCAAACAGAATGCAAGGGTTCAAAAGGTGTGGGGTACAAATCTAGAGAAGTTACGCTGAGGTTATGTATGACACATTAAGGCATTTAGTCCAACTGGAGTTACAGTAGCATACCAGAGAGGCAGTCCAGAAAATGAGCAGTACATAGATAGGATCCATAAAGGTGCACATACTTCCTTATGTGTTTATATAATGCTATGTTATGTCCTATTTGTATTGTATAATGTCTGTTAATTTATTGCAAAACTTTTTGTATTCTTTGTAATATGTTTAAATGTAATTGTGCATACTAATTATCCTGACTATATAAGAAACGGTCTTGGGTCACATATGAAAAAGGGCCTTTGGCCCATATGTTTACCTGATAAAAAAAAGTTAAAATAAATAAATAATTTTGTTTCTGTTTTCTAATGCAAACTATATTATGATATTGTTATTTCTTATTTCAAAACTCCCTGGTGTTTTGGGGTCTTGTCGCTCTGGATTAAAAGACCAGCTGAAATTTTTAGTTTGGCCTAGAGACCTTTTCAGCAGCAGAGACCTGAACTGTTACCCAGCTGTCACAGATCAGCAATTACAGGATGTAGGTAGATAAAGTATATAATTAGAGTTGTCTGGTGGGTAGAGAGTAGGTATGCCAAAGGAATCATTAATAGTTCAGTGTAACATAGCCTGCTACAGATGTTAACATTTCAAAAAAGTCTTCATTTTTGGGCCATAAACCCTGGACTTTGTGGGACTCACCTGTACCCAGTTCTCTTTTCTCACTGACTTCTCAACCACATGTAGTCTCCAAACTTTATCAATTATTTCAATCCTTAGACCCACATAATCTTTTGGGTGTATGTTTCTACTGGCAACAGGCCTTTGATCTTCATTTTGAAGCCCCCCTCTGACAATCTATGTGGCGGCAGCTATATAAGTTCCTTAATCAGGATAGGTTTCATCTAATACAGTTTTGTACACTTCATAATTTGTACTTTACACCAATTAAACTATTTAAACCAGATAGGCTACCCTCTGCTGTTTGCCATAGATGTGGAGAGGAGGATGGAACATTAAAACATATTCTGTGGGACTGCTCTATAATAATCTCATTTTTGCAGCACATAAAAAAATTCTCTTAATCCCTTTTTAGGTCTGGAGGATTTATTTACCCCAGAAGTTTGCCTAGTTGGGATTTAGCCTCCTGGCATATTTAATATACATAAAGCCCATATGGCATTGATTACTGTTGTGGCCAAGCTCATTATACTTCACCACTGGAGGGATACTACGATGCCCCATTATAAGGACTGGCATCAAGAAATTCTCTTAACTTTAACGGTTAAAAAACATATAGCATCTATACAGCATTGTTACCACCATTACTGTACTATTTGGGAACCCTTATACACGTTAGTATGTCATCCCTTATCAAATCAGTGATAGACATCTCCCCAGTTAATCTAACCTCGGAAGCCCATTTTTAGTCTTTTTGCTCTTTGAGTTACTCTGGCTCATTGGATGAATTTATAGGCTCAAGGCAAAGGCATTGGGGCAGGGAGGTGGGGCGGGAAGGGAAGGGGGATTATTTGTGTGGGATATTTTCCTTCTGTATTTGTTTTGGTATTGTGGTTATATTAATATCATGGTTATTGACACTGTTTGCTCTACTGTCAGTATGCTGTTCATCATTCTGTTGTTTGCAAACTTAATAAAGCTTACTTAATTAAAAAAAAGATTTCATAAAAAGGGCAGATTAACAAATGATTTTATTGCTAGTTATGATACTGTTGTCTCATGAAATTGCTTCACACTATATACAGCATGTCCAAAAATCTAAATAAACATAGGTTATAAAGATGATTAGTTATGTTATTAAATTGTTTCTTGTCTGTCTAAAAGATTGTAGTTTCAACTTTTATGATGTACCTAGCATATCCATGTGTAATATTTATGTAGTCTTGCTGTCTTGTTTGTTCTTAAAACAACTACAAAAAGTTTTAAAATGGAAATTTTTCCCCAACATGAGGATAACCAGGCTTTATTTATTGTACCTAAAATACAAGAACTGCTGATTAATATGCATAAAGATGTTATTTTGTTTCCTATCCTATTTGATGGGTTCAAGCAAGATTTCCCAGTCATTTTCTGAGCAGCTGGTGGAACCCTGGGTAATTGCTGATGTCATTTATACATAAATAGCATAATATTCCTAAGGTTTCTCTCAATTCAGCATACACACACACACACACACACACACACACACACACACACACACAACATCAGATTGGAAAATAACAAAATTAGTCTGCTTCTGATTGTCTGATGGGGGACATTAACCCATGGAAAATTGCCATTCCAGCACCATCTGTAAACTAAGCAATAAGGCATGCCAGGGCATGTGTTGTGCTGGGTTAACTTCCCACGGTGGGTGCATTGTAAGGCATGAGGCCACAGGCCAAGTGCCAAAAACCATCCGAGAAGTGACATTATCTAAGCGACATACCTTGAAGGTTATTGTGATTATAAAATGTATCCATTTATGTGTTTTTGGTTGTAGGTAGGCTGTTTTCCATGCACTAGTTTAACCTGTGACTCTGTGAGGTTATGTTAAACTGGCTCTCATTCAATCAGCTTTCAGCATTTTTTCTATCCATTGTAAAATACATGGTATTTTACCAAGATTAATAAATAACACTTTGGGGACACTGTTAGGCAAGAGAAGATGTACCTAAACTCAAGAGGCTCTAAAAATGTTAACTGTGTTGTCCATTTTCCCTATTGGCACTAAATGTAGCATGTCCTTTTGTATTATATTCTACTTAACCACTTTGCTGAGGCTTTCAATGACAACATTTCAATGTTCATGTATAACTTTGCTAATGTTTAATATTTCTCCACTAAACATTCAACATGGCATCTTTGAGACCCCATCTTTTGAACAAGGCAGGTGAAATATTTTTTCAGATTGTGCCAAAAGGTGATTTCACAATTGCTGTCCTGTGCAAAATCATATTTCAGGCAGGATTTGACAATTTTTACCTACTGGGTCATGACATGGGGTATAAGAACATGATATTCAAAACTGGGGTCAAAACATTAAAAAAAACAAAGTTATGAGTGTACACAGAAATGTTTCCATGCTCGTTTATAACTTTAGTAATTATCTTTTTTTTTTTGCAGTTAATCTTTTTATTAGGAGATTTCAGATTGTTACATATGTAAAACTATTAGACCAAATGGCTGACAAAGTGGTTAAAAACATGCCACTTCGTACAAACAGCTGAGGCACCATACAAACAACCATATCGTGCTGGTGTACATGTATTACAACTGGCTTAATGAAGTATTAACTGTGAAGCATCATTAAACCTGGAAAATCCTACTATGGGTATACTAAGAAAATCCAGAGAAAGGTATTTACTCACTTTAAAAAGGCGGGCTCAAGAATGATAGAGCATCTTCACATAAGGTGTAGAAACTTGCTTTTGGGGGGGACCTGTATGACCATCTGGAGGTGGGACACTCAAGATAACTATAAAGAAAAGCCATTGCAGTCTTTTAACAATTAATCAACCATTACTACTAGGGTGGTCATGGGGGTTTCAGTTTGTCCTTCGAATATCTGGAGGGCAAGGCATGGTTACTGTGGTCAACATAGGTTAAATAAGGGGCCCAAAGTGCTTCAACTGTGTTATAACACTGTTTTTTAACACAAGATATCCTGTTCAGGATGGCCAACCTTTCTATGGCACTGAGCCTCTCTACCAGGGATGGAACCTCTAGGTATCTCCAACGACGTATGATAAGATGCTTACATTCTACTGAGGCCTGTATGAGCCACAGTGTAGAGGCTTTGGGGAGAGTGAGAACCTCTGGTATAAGGCCTAATAGCCAAAGACCTGGATCTGCTGGAAAGGACGTCTTTAAGATAAGTGAACAATGTAGGATTACTTCCTCCCAATAGGACTTCAAAGGAGTACATGACCACAGGATGTGAAGCAGATCTGCGTTTGGGGCCTCACATCTCCAACAGCAGTTGGAGGAGAGAAGACTCATCTTGTTTAGTTGGGACAGGGTATAATACCAGAGGTACAGTATTTTATTCTATAATAAAAGGCTTTGGGGAATACAGCAGGCCTGGTGAGTTCCCTACCAGCACTGCTGCCATTGTAGATCAGTAATGCGGTGGCCCACTTGGTTTTGGTTGGCAAACATGGGTTGGGAGCACTTTCTCTTTGAAATCTCTGTGTAAGACACATACCTTTGGAATGCATAATACAGTCATCTATAGGAAGAGAGGGTTTAACAACTTTACATTTTATACAAGTGACACAGGTGCATCTTTTCTTAACCCAAGACTGGTATAGGCTTCTCATCTGAAGATATTTCCAAAAATCACTGTGGGGGAAGCCATACCTGTTTTGCAAACCCTGGAATGAGTCCATGTCTGAGTGTTCTGGGGATCTCAAATCCTCAATGTAAAGTATTCCTTTAGAGGCCCAGTCCTCCCAGTTCATGGGAGATTTATTAATACAGAGGCTGGGGTTATTCCAGAGAGGGGTATGGTTTCCCAAGCCAAGGCATCGAGAGGTTTTGAGCCCCAATTTTTGCCAGGCTTGATGTGCATGATAGAAACATAGAAACATAGAATTTGACAGCAGATAAGGACCGCTTGGCCCACCCAGTCTGCCCATTTCCCTACCTACTGGATAAGCTGCAGATCCTAGTTAACCAGCAGCCTACTTCTTCCTACCCCCACCCCCCAGAATTGCCTTATGACTATCCCATGCATGCTTGAATTCCCCCACTGATTTTGACTCCACAACCTCCTCCGGAAGGGCGTTCCATGCATCCACAACCCTCTCTGTGAAAAAAATCCTTAAATTACCTCTGAGCCACCCCCCTCTATCTTCAAATTGTGCCTCTTGTTCTTGCACACCTCTTTTTGAAAGATGCTGCCCTCTTGGACTTTGTTGATTCCTTGAAGTACTTGAACATTTTCTATCATGTCCCCCCTCTCCCTCCTTTCCCCGAGGCTATACATATTAAGCTCCTTTAGTCTCTCTTCATATGTCTTCCGGTGCAGACCCTGTACCATTTTAGTTGCCCTCCTCTGGACAGCTTCCATCCTGTCTATGTCTTTGTGGAGATTGGGTCTCCAGAACTGCACACAGTACTCCAGATGGGGTCTCACCAGCTGTCTGTACAGAGAGATAATAACTTCCTGTTTTCTACTGGTGATGCCTCTCCCTATGCATCCCAGTATCCCCCCAGCCCTCCTTGCTGCCCTCTCACATTGCTTGCCCATCATTAGGTCATCTGATATGACTACCCCCAGGTCCCTTTTCATTCTTGTTGTTGTTAGTATCTCACCCCCCATTGTGTACTCTTCCCCTGGGTTTTTGTTTCCCAGGTGCATTACCTTGCACTTCTTAGCATTGAATCTAAGCTGCCATACATTTGACCATTCCTCTAACCTTGCCAAGTCCCTTCTCATCCTTTCCACCCCACCTGTGCATCAACTCTGTTGCAGATCTTAGTGTCATCTGCCAGAGAGACATACTTTCCTTCAGTCCTTCTGCAATGCCGCTTATAAAGACATTGAAGAGGACCGGTCCTAATACTGAACCCTGCGGTACCCCACTAGTAACCCTCCTTTCTTCTGGAGGACTCCATTTACTATAACTCTCTGTGTCCTATTCTCCAGCCAATTCTTTACCCAGGCTGTCATCTTGGGACCCACTCCCAGGCTGGCTAACTTGTATATTAATCTTTTGTGTGGGACTGTGTCAAATGCCTTGCTAAAGTCTAGGTAGGCCATGTCCAAGCCCTCCCTGATCTACTACTTTGGTCATCCAGTCAAAGAAATCTATCAGATTCGTCTGGCATGACCTTCCTGCTGAATCCATGCTGCCCAAGGTCCTGTGCCCCTCTGGCCTCTAAATACTCGACAATTCTTTCCTTTAGAAGTGATTCCATCATTTTCCCTATCACTGAGGTTAAACTAACAGGTCTATAGTTTCCTGCTTCTGCCTTGCTCCCACTTTTGTGAGGGAATCACATCTGCCCTCCTCCAGTCCTCAGGTACCACCCCATCCTCCATGATTTGTTAAAAGGGTAGTCAGTGGTGTCACTAGTTCTACCCTTAGTTCTTTAAATTCTGGGATGAATCCCATCAGGCCCATTGCTTTGTCCACCTTCAGTTTTAGGCTCTTTCAGAACCCTTTCTTCTGTAAGTGGGCTGGTATCAACTTCTGTAGCCAGAGTGTTACTACTGTTTGTTTTATGTATCTCCCCTCTTCCTTCGTAATACTGAGCAAAAATATTTGTTTAGTATCTCTGCCTCACAGTCTCCTCTGCCCACCCTCCTCCCTTTATTAAGCCTCACTATCCCTCCTTGGTCTTCCTTCGCTCCCTGATGTACCTATAAAGGTTTATCCCCTTCTTAACTGAGTTGGCTATCTTTCCTCGGTTTGGGCCCTTGCTGTTCTGACTGCCTTCCCAGCCTCCTTTTGCTTTAACTGATACAGTTCTCTGTCCTGCTCCTTCTGCGATTCCTTGTACTTCCTGAATGCTTTCTTTTCCTTGAACCTTCACTGCCACTTCCTTTGAGAACCATAGTGGTTTCTTACATCGTCTTGTTTTGTTTATTTGCTTCACACAAAGGCTTGTACCTCTGTGATGGCAGTTTTATTATTCCCCATTGTTCTTCCACCCTCCTTCCTGCCCATTTGCTAGTGCATTCCTTAGGCACTCACCCATTATGGCAAAGTCAGCCCTCCTAAAGTCCAGTACTTTTGTCTTTGTATGGCTTGACTCTATTACTGTGTTTATTGTGAACCATACTGTTCGGATGGTCGCTAGTTCCCAGATGGCTACCCACTTCTACATCTGTGATCCTCTCTCCATCTCCATTTGACAGTACCAAGTCTAATATTGCTCCCTCTCGAGTGGGCTCCAGTACTAGTTGTCTAAGGCATGCACCCTGTGGGGCATCTAGAATAACTGCACTCTTCGAAGTGGCAGCTGCAACTGCACTCCAATTAACATCTGGCATATTCAGATCACCCATCAGCAGTATCTCCCCTTTTTCTGCCATTCTAAGTATACTTTCTATCATTTCCTTGTCCATTCCTCCCCTGAGAATGGGGTCTGTATACAACCCTGTGGGATTGTGGTGCCATTGCCTGTCTCCAAATTTACCCACAGTGCTTCTTCTCCTCCTGTTTACCCTTTTGTTCTGTTGCTTTTATTCCTTCCTTTATGTAAAGAACTACTCCTCCTCCTCCTCCTTTTACCCTCCCTGTCCCTCCTGTAGATAGTGTGTCCTGGTATGTTTACGTCCCAGTCATGGTTTTGTGTGTACCATGTTTCTGTGACTGCCACGATATCCAGATGTTCCTCCTCCATCAAGGCCACTAATTCAGGAAGCTTGTTACCTAGACTACGGGCATTGGTACTCATTGCTCTCCATTTTTGATGGCTTTACCTTCTGTTGCAGCATCCCCCACTGACCGTTCTACCTTGGTCTTTTCTCATTTAGTACCCTGTTTTTGTAGGAGAGGCTGGGGTTTTTCTGCTGTTTGTCAGTGCCTCCCCCTTTGACTAGTTTAAAAGCTTGCCAATGAAGCATTTAAACCGATTGCTCAAAAGACTTGTTCCCTTCCTGGACAGATGCAGACCATCCTGCCAGTATAGGCTGTTGTCCCTCCAGGTGGAACTCCAGTCCCCAATGAAGCCAAACCGCTGTGCTCCGCACCATTTTTTCAACCATTCATTAAACTGCATGGTGCCAATTACCCTCGTCTCACCCATGCCTTTGACAGGCAGCACCTCTGAGAAGGATGCTGTGTGTGCTACTTGTCTTAGGCCCCTCCCCAACTCTGCAATGTCCTCCTGCACTGCTCTAACCTCATGATGAGCCAAGTCATTTGTCCCTAGGTGGACAATTACGTCCAGCTCAGAATCCCTTGCAGCTGTTGTCGTGATCCTGAGGATGCGCTTCCTGTCCCTCCAAGCCATGGCACCAGGCAGGCACCTTACTTCAGTTTTACCAGCTCCTCCCAGTTCTATCCCCCTAATAATTGAGTCCCCCACCAGGTGCTGCTTCCTTTCCTTGTGGTGTCCTCTGCCTCCTTCCTGTGGGCCTCCCTTGTGACTGCTGTCCTCAGCCTCCTTAGTCTCCTCTGTGGGTGCATCCATAGGGGAGCTATGCTCCCCCAGAATGGTGTATGGATTGAGGAGTGGAACAACTGACTGGGTGTGCCTCCGTTCCACCATCCTCACCCTTCCTGAGCCCACTGTGGTCCAACTGATGTGTTTTCTTTGCAATCTCTGAGGTAGTGGTGGTGGCTGTGGTGCTCCCTGGATGGGGGAGGTTCCCTTCCTACTGTCCAGTGTGGCCTGGGGGAAGGTCCCTGTACTACTGTCCAGCGTGGCCTGAAGACGGGCAACTTCCTCCCTCAGTGCAGATAGTTGTCTACAAATAGGGCAGCATCTCAGCCTCCAGAAAGACTCCCGGAAGACTGCTGCCCCACAGCCATTACATTGCACTACTCCCCACTTTTTTTTTTTTGTGTGTGTGTGTGATTGGTTTGTAATATAGAAATATATATCTATAATATACAGTGTGTATGCTTATATTGTCAGTGCAGTGTGCTAGAGAGGATATGACAGTAACATGCACCTTGCACTCTTGAGGAAATGATGTCAGAACCCCAGGTATAAAGGAACTATTTCCAGGGGTGGGTGGGGTGAGGGTGGAAGGGTTGGGCCTAAACTGTGCCCTCGCAAAACAATCAGCTAAAAGCTCTGACCCACTGCTGCAATGAGTGCCTTCCTGCCAGCAAGATGCCCTACACAACAATTTGATAGAGAAAGACCCTGCTAATCAAACAGAGAAAAATCCACACATCCAAGTCAGACACAGGTAAACCTTCCCAGCCCCAAAACAGGCCTGGTGATTTGTGCTCCGAGAGCTGTCAGCCCCAAAATAAGTCAGCTGTGCTTTAAACTCTTCCTGCACTGAAAATCTTATGAATTGTAACAAACAAACGTAAACCTAGATCCACCACCCTCGCTGAAAGACTGTCTTTTCCTGTTTCACACTGCAGGATTTTCTGTACCACTCCTAACCCCAGTAACTCTGTTAAAAAGAGTTCAACTATCACAAACTCCTACGCACCAGTAAATTATTTTAAAATAGTTTCTGTCCCAAAATCCTAGTAGTCAATCCAGCTACCCCAAGGGACAACCAGAATGCAGTATTCAAACACTTATGAGGTTACTTCCAAGATAAGAAGAGTTTGCAAGTTTCTTTTCAACTCCTCAGCCAACTGTAATTCATTTAAAAATAGTTTAACTGTCAGCAAACTAGTAGACAATCTAGCTACCTCAAGGACCTACCCAAATGCAGTATTTAAATCCTTCTGAAGTTACTAACAAGATAAACAGAGTTTACAAGCCCTTCTTGGTTAAACACTAAATAAATGTGAATAAAAAGCAATTACCAAGGGTGGTTAGTTTCACCTCCCAAAGAATTAAGCAAAAGTGCACGTTTGTTACAGATATCAAGTGCAATACAGAATTTCTCACACAGCTCGCAGTTGAAGAAAGTAGTGTCCTTCCAGCTCCAGAAAATGTGTTTTGATGATGGATGGAGAGCCAGCCCTTGTGCAGCTTTGGAAGGGGGTGAGGTACCAGCGCAGAAACTGAAGGGCCCTGCAAGAGATCTCTCAATTTGGGACCATGCCAGAGAGTGAAGGGAGTGACAGGGACCCTCCTCCTTTAAGGTCTTTGCTACAATAAATGCTATGGAGTACTGAGAGAAGTCAGGTAGGTTCCAGCCTCCCCTCAGGTTTTGAGCCCTCAGTTTAGTTCTACTAAATCTAGATCTGTACAAACCCCATAAAAAGGAGCTGATCAGAGTGTTCAGCTTTTGATTTCATGCATCAGAAAGAAGAAAGGGAATATGGGATAGTAGGTTGTGTACTCTAGTGGTAAGCAGCATTTTGATAGCGGCAATCTTGCCTGCCAAGAAGAGGTGCAAATGAGCCCATCTGTTCATGGCAGATAGTAGTTTGGTCACTACGGGTTTAAAGTTTATGTCCATTAAGGACAAGAGTTTGGAGGTAAGCCGAATGCCCAGATATGTTATTTCGGATCTTGCCCAGGCCAGACCTTGGGAATCCACAACGGCCGATGTAGTAAGATCATTAAGAGGGAGGATTTCAGACTTTGCTAGATTGATGTTCAAGCCTGAGATTTTACGGAATGTTTGTAATGTAGAAAGGATGTGTGGTAGGCTGTGTGGTAGGTCGCGGGTCAGGATCAGGCAGTCATCGGCATACAACTTAGTGATATAACTTTTGTCCTTAACCTGAAGTCCAGGTATATGAGGGTGATTTCAACAAACCCCACCTGCAAAGAGTGAATAATCTCTGGAAGGAATTCCTCCAGTTTAGTGGCCAAAATCTTGGCCAGAATCTTGCCATCCACATTGATTAAAGAAATAGGCCTCTAACTGGAGGGGGAGGGAGAGATCTTTACCCTCTTTTGGTAATATGGTAATTAAAGCCTCAGATAGGGTAGGAGGGAGCTACCCACACAAGTGCACCTCATTCAACATGTTTGCCAGGGGGACTGTAATTAAAGGCTGAACTAGTTTGTAAAAATCCACCAAAAAAAATCCCCCCTAGGTGCTTTATGAGGAGCCATCTCAGTAATGGCTCTGCTAATTTCTGCCTCTGTTATGGGTTGGTCTAGTGTGGCTTTCTGTGAGTCAGAAAGCTTAGCAAGAGGCAAGGGCTCAATAAATTGAGTGTAAGACTCATCGTCCCAACAACCATGGGAAGAGTAAAGAATTTTATAGAACTAGGTCATAGTGTTATTAATAGAGGTGGGGTTCATGGAGAGCTTCCCCTGACCCAACCCTTAGGCTGGTGATAACTCTTTCAGCTTGTCTTTGTTTTAGCCTGTAGGCCAGCAACTTGCTAGCCTTTTCACCCTCAGCTTGGTAATGGTGCTGGGTTCTGTGAATATAGAGCTCAGCCCTCCTGCTGACCAGTGTATTCATTTTTAAATGGGTGGCAGCCAGAGCAGTTAATACTGTTGGAGTCTGAAGCACTGAGGGTTTTGCTTTATACTTAGCCTCCGTATCTTTTAAAGTGTTCTCCAGCAAGAGAAGTTCCTGGTCCCTCATCTTCCACCTATATGAGACGAAGCTAATGATACCTCCCCCTGATAGTGGCCTTGTAGACCTCCCAAGTGTTTGCAGCTAAGGCAGAAGAAGGGGGATTGTGAAGGAAAAATTATTCTGTAGCCACCTGAAGCCACAGGATGAAGTCATTATCATACAGCAGGAGGGGATCCAACCTCCACAGTAGAGATTTGGAGATTTTTAGAGCAGGTACAAAGGTAAGGGAGATAGGGGCATGATCAGAGATATATATTTGGTAAATAACTACCCCACAGGCAGCCTTAGAGATGCTAGGAGGAGTGAGCCAATAATCCAATCTACTAGCCATTTGGTGGGATGCAGAGAAAAAGGAGAAATCTTTTACTGAAGGATTCAATATCCTCCATACATTGGACAGCTGATGCAGAGAAATAAGATCTTGCAGTGCCTGCTGCACTCTGCAGTGGGGCTCCGGTCTGGCACTGGATCTATCCAGAAGGCTGTCCATTGCCAGATTAAAATCACCTCCCATGAGCAACTCAGGATTGTCATACGATATATCTATGAGTTTTTGTGAAATAGAGTAAAACAATTTGGGAGAATCCTCGTTGGGACCATATATATTTGCAAGGATCAGGGGGCCAGAGGGTGCAGAGACCTTCAGAATGATCCACCTACCATCTCCCCCTGTAAACCTCTTTAGCCTGCCATTGCAGTGATTTATGTAACAAAATGGATACACCCTGTTTGGGCAATTTTGCCATGCAATGAGCTTCTGCACCTACCCAATCCCTCACCAACTTCACAGCTTCTTTGGAACTTAATTTAGTCTCTTGTAAAAAAGCGACTTGGGTGCCCAATTTTTTAAGCGGGGACAGTACCGCTTTTCTCTTTATAGGAGAATTCAAACCCCTGACATTCCAGGTAGTGGTTGTGATATCTGAAAACTTAGCCATTGTCAGGATGTTTCCATTTTGCGTGCCAACAACTATAAATAAACACTGATGCAAACTAAGTACAGTGTTAGCTGAAAGCTAATATGAATATTCCAATAACTAAATAAGGATCCCACCCTAATTTAAGCAGCCCAACAGGCCTAAAAAGGGCCATAACATGTTCTCTGCAGGTCCTAATAAACACTGAAATCACTTTTATAACTATCGGTAAATCTGATAGGACAACAAAGAGAAAAGGAAACCTATACACCACCCTGGAGTGTCTCAGATGTTTCCAGAGTACCAATGCAATCCAGGGGGTTAGGTTAGGTAAGTTAAAGAGCAGCTTCTCGGCTGAAAGGTAGGTCAGCATGCCGAATAGATGCTGAAGTGCCTCACCAAGGACAGAGTCGGGGGTGTAGTCTGTTTTCAGCGAGCGAGGAGGCAAATGCACCATCGACTTCTAATGGCCCAAGACTATCCCTGGGGGTGGGGGGGAGTGTGAATAACCTGTGGGATTAGGGTCGCACAAGGAGGACAGCACTGTACATGCATCTCTAGCCATCAAAAACATTGTAAAGGGGGTGCCAGTTCTCCATATCCTGAAACAAATACACCCACACCAACCCTAAACTAGCTTTCACCAATGGGTAGGAAGAGTAGGGAGAGCCAGAATGTATTGAGAATTATAATGACATTAAGATTCTTTCAGCTTAGTAAAGAAAAGAAAATAAGTACCTCTACCGGAATGGTAGGTGAAATTAACTATACATTCCAGTGTCACAAATACTGTCACCATGGTGATATCATTGCAATAGCAGGGCCCCTAGGGTGTAAGAATGAGAGGGACATTCATAATCCAGACACCCCTTGAAAAATAGTGGCCACTAACACCTGTGGGCTTGTGCCTGGAAATAACTCCATAGTAAACCTTCTGAAGCCATATTAGCTCCCAATAAGTCTCAGGCTTTAAACATATTCCATAGGGCAACATTCTACAGACAGCCCACATTCTATAAATTCTTACTCTACTCCGCATGAGAGCTATCCCCTGAGTGCCAAAGCACCTTATGTGTACAAGGCAGCATCCCTGATCTGCAGGAGAAGCCTCGGGGATTAAAATCCCAGAAAAGTTACAGGGTAACATGTTAGGGGCTTGTAATATGGAGCTAAATCAAAACCCTTCACCTGAAATCATGCAGGAACCTGCTGGCAATTAAAAACTAAACAGAACGAGGGGGCGACAACCACTGATGCTACTTAGTGTAGTAGCAGGGCTATCCTGTAAAGCGTGTAACAGCAATAACTCCTTAATGGAGGAGATTAACATAAAACTAGGAGCCCAACTACTTACATTTTAATTGCAGATCAGGCCGGACTGTACATGGCACATTTAATCCAGGATCTGAACGTCATTTGCGAGTTGTGGAGAGAGACTGGTGTGGCTGGAGAAGGAATAGAGAAAAGGGGCTGGGGCTCATAATAATGGGGACTCAGCGTACATCGCACAAGGTGGGTGTTATGGCCTGGCCCTAGGAAAGGAGGTATTACACTGAGGACAAGCTAGGGAAGCCCTGGATTTCCAGCTGCCCCGTATACCATAGCAAAACATTTGACAAAATTACATAACCCTGGGACCTTTACCCATCTTGCGGCTTCACCAATAAAGATGTGGAGCTCCTGTCCTCCCATGAACTCTGAGGTTCAACTGCCCAGTCTGTCTCAAAGGGAGCCCTTTCAGCCAGCTCCTCTGCATTGTCCAGGTGGAGTACATCTTCGTGGCTGGTGCTTCTGTTGGGTATAACCAGGACTGCTGGCAACAAATCTCTGAGCGGCTTATATCTGTTGGACAGCTTCATGGGCATGGAGTAGGTGGAGGAGCCATTGCTCCCTGAAGCCGGTGGGACCCGCTGCTGGCTCCTCAAGTGATTCCTTCATGGTTTTTCAGTAGAAGGCAGAGAGGGGTTCACCAACTTGCCAGGCGCTTTCTTTCATTGTCTACCCCTATGCTGCTTCTGCCACTTGGGTCTTCCAGCTGGCACTGGGGGGGTGTAGAGTTTCGGCCCTGAGAGCCTTCAGGAGGAGCAGAGATATCCATGAACGATGTGGCATCACCACGAGGCGGAGGGGTGGACTTTTGTTGCGGTCCAGCTTCACCACCGATGTCCTCCAAGAAGAGTTCCACCTCAGCCGGGGAGATAAAGGTAAGCTGTTCACCCTTATACAGTACATGTAGTTGTGAAGGGTATCTTAGAGAGGTCAGAAGGTTTAACTTGTAAAGGGCCTGCTTTACCAGACCACAGGCTCTACGTCTCCGGGATAAGTCATATGAATAGTCTTGGAATATCTGAACAGGAGCCCCATCCCAAAGCAGCATTCTGAGGTCTCTAGCAGCTTTCAGACTTAGTTCTTTAACCAGAGATCTGACAAATTTACACAGTATTGGGCTAGGACGGTCCCCAGGCTAAGGCTTTGGGGCTAGTGACCTGTGGGCCTTCTCTAGCTCCAAGGGAGGGGGGGTTGTTCAGTTTAAGCATTATTGAAAGAGAAGTTTGCAAAAAGGAGATCATATCTGGGTCCTTAGTCTCCTCCGGGAGCCCCACTATCTGAATGTTTTTTCTTCTCCCTCAATTTTCAAGGTCATCAACCTTGGCCAGTAGATACTGTATCTGGTGTTACGATGGTCCCTAGTTTGGAGAAATTGGTCATGTAGGATTTGGTCTTGCTGTTTAATTTTAAGTTCACTATCCACCACTCTGGAGATTAACTTCTCAACATCCTTTTTAGTGTTAGACGTGGTAGAAATGAGTGCTGCTGTATCCAATAATACTTTGTTTAGCATAGAGGTAATTTTACCCAATTGTTGGTCCACTGTCTGAGTAAGGGGGATCTGAAGCTCATTAGAGTGGGCCATCTCCTCTCTTGGGACTGCTCCCCTGCTGGAGCCTGGTGGTTTTCAAATATCTTACAGGTCTGAGGTAGCAATGAGAAAAATCTTCAACAGACAATAACATAGCAATCCCTTGTCTGATTTATTCACTTTAGGTAGATTTAGTTTCAGCTCGATGTACAGAATGCAAATCCGGAGAAATATCCTGGAGATATGGGTGTTGAGAATTTAGATGTAATAGGATGGATAAGAGTGGAACTGCAGCAGCTTAGTTACACAGCTTCCATCTTGGCTGGTTAGCTCAGCCCCCCAACTTTAGTAATTATCAACATTTCGACTCCAAACTTTTAACATAGCCATTTTTCTCAGCACCATATAAATGTCACTCATGTTGTTTTTCAAATCCTGGATGAAATGCCTTTTTGCACTTGTGGGCAAAATTATATTTTGCCCACTATCCAATAAAGGCCACATGTCATGTTTATAACGGGGAGTAATATAATAACTATCTTGAAAATTTTAAATAGTTAAGAAACACTGTGTGTACTGCCAGCCTTTACCCCAGCAGGTAGTGCTTCGTAATCCTGTGCCAGTGAACAGAGTTAAGGGACAAGCTCAGTGAAACAGCTGGATGGGCCAATGCTGTGGGAATGGTGCTGTGATATGGCACGACCCCAAGCCTGGGAAAGGAAGGCGAACAGTTGCCACACAGGCCCAAGTACCAAACAGTAAAGAGAACTCTTCTCTTAGTATAGGGCACATATGCTTCCATGGGTGCCACAGGGCCCTGAATTTCAGCTGACATATAGACTCTTTGCCCTATGCATCTGTATCTATTGCCATAGGGTCTTGCATTTCCTCAGCACATTAGATAGATCCACAAATTATTGACATCTGTTGCTGCACGGAACTGCAGGACCCACAGTATCCTTCACTTCCACAGGCAGATGAAGTCTTTCCTTGGTGCAGGGCTCAAAGGGCATTGCATATCTGCATCTGTAATGAGGACACAATTTTACTATCTCAAAAGGAAAGGAGATTATTTCCAAAGAACTGTGTTGATGAATCAGTTAGGGTTCAACCTAACACCACAAAAGTAGGTAAATGTAGCATTAGGGTTTACAACCCTCTCCCCACCCTCTCCCCCCAAGCAGCAAAAGGACAAGATTACACAAGTAACTACAGACTGTCATTATAATGTTAAATACACAACATACAACTGTTTACATATTAAACAAATGCAGTAACATTGGTGTGCTACCTTCGTGGATTTGTATCTGCAGCTACAGCTGCGTGTGTATGTCTTACAGTATCCATCAGTACCTCTGACTGCAGAAGTGCAGACCTCATGCAGCTTTGCTTCTGCAAACAGAAGTACTCTTGGAATGTGGATATCATGATTCCAGCAGCAGATCTAGATGTTTTTCAAGAGGGTAGCAGTTTTGTCTAGGGATGGCACTTTGCATGAAAAGTAAAATGTTGCTTTTAATGCTCAGATTAGGTTAAAACAGCTACTTTTTGAAGGCCTAAGGATGTAGCTGATGATACCTCGATACATACTGTAGCTGGATCCACTGCTGCATGGTTTTCTATATGTGGCTGTGTAAGTACAGGCACCACAGGGGCCTGTAGGTCTGCAGCCAGACATCAATATGTATGTTTTACACCTGTGACTGAAGAGGCACAGGCCTCTCGGGGGCCCTGTGCTTCTGCAGACTGAAGTACTGTTGTAATTTTGCTATCATGGATTTCATGGTGTCTGTGTTTCTGCAGTGAGAGGCCTGTGTGTATATTTTACTCCTGTGGCTACAGAAGCACAAGACCTTCAGGGACCTGCACTTCCAGAACTGTGTGTATGTTTTACAGAGTGGTTGACTACTTGTGGCAGTAGAAGTGCCGGCCGAATAGTGACCTGCATTTCTACAGACAAAAAAAAAAACTCTTATAAATTAGGTATCATGGATTTGTATCTGTGACTGCAGTGGTCTGTGCTTCATAGAAGTAGTGCTGTGATTTGAGTGTCGTGGATTTCTATCTGCAGCCACAAGTGAGTGTACATGTGTTGAGGCCTGTGTACCACAGATACAAATCATCAAAGGTAGCACATTAATGCTACTGCATTTGTGTCATCTGGAAACAGTAATATTTTGTTTGTCTTACCTTGGGATGACTGTCTGTGGTTGGCTGTGTGAGCATGTCATTTTGCTGCTTGGGTGGGTGAGAAATTGAGATTAAAAACCCTAACATTACATTTCTCTACTTTTGTGGCATTAAGTTGAACCCTTACTGGTGCATTAACACAGTTGTTTTGCAAATAATATATGGATATATACAAAACAAAATGGCAATATTAAATGCACACTGAAAATAATCAGTGTTTCAACAGTAGGCCTTCTTCAGAAATGATCTAAAACAGAAAGTAGCAAATTTAGTGGAGGGGTAATAGGAAATAAATGATATACAAGTGTATGTGAGGAAAGAAATGGGGAGGATCTCGGAGAAAAAGTGATAGTAGGCAAGGTAAGAATAGAAGCTAGAAGACAAAAAAGGTGGTGCTGGGTATGAAAAGGGTTAGGGTGCAAATTAACAACCCAAAAGTAGGGACATGTGGCATTGGGAGGGTGGTGGTGCTGAATGACAGTACAGTCCCCCAGCCTTGGCCCATCCAGATGGCTCATGGAGTTCCCCCCTGAACTCAGCTCAGTGGCATGGGATCACAGAATACTACCTGCTGGGGTAAAGGCTGATGCTAAACACATTTCTTAATCACTTTTTTTTTTATTTTGACCCCAAGTTTTCAATCTAGTAATTTTATGACTCTGTCTTATGAACATGACATGTGACATTTATAGAACACTGGACGGAATGTCATTTTGTGCCACAAGTGTGAGAACATGTCTGTCCAGGATTTGAAAAATGACTCCTGTTATGCTTATGAGGTTGTGTGAAAAATTGGCTATGTTGAAAATTGGCAGTCAAAATATTGAAAATTAGCAAAGTTATCACTAAACACTGAAATATTTCAATTTTCCACTCGTAACTTTTACATTTTATTATATTCGTGCCCCAAATTTTTAACACAGTGGTCTAATGACCCCATACCATAAACCCTGTAGGTGAAAATTTTCAAATCCTGCCCAAAACATGATTTCACACAGTGGCGGCAAAATCACCTTTTGGCCCATATTTGAAATATTTCACTTGTCATGTACATGAGGTGGGGTCCCAAAAAGGTCATGTTGAATATTTGGTGGAAAAATATTGAACATTGAGAATGTTATGAGCGAACACTGAAATAGTTCAATGAGCACTCAAAATTCTGTAATTTTACCATATTCTTCCACCATATTTCCAACAGTCTTCTTATGACCCCCCCCCCCATGAACATAGCAGGTGGACATTTTCAACTCCAGCCTAAAAGGTTCTTTCACAGAGTGACTGCAAAAATCATCTTTCGGGATTGATTGGAAGCATTTCACCCACCTTGTTAATGAGGAGGGGTCCCCAAAAGGCCATGCTGAAAATGTGGTCTAAAAATATTGAAAAATAAAAGATTTATGGGTAAAAGTTCAACATGCATTGAAATTCCTGTACAGCCACCAAACTTACCTTATTCTCTCATATCACAGTCATGATTCCAGCAGGAGGATGCCTTTTCAATCAGAGGGTTTATTAACACTGTGAGACAGTTTTAGGCGAGTGTGGGGGGTGAGTATATAAGGAGGTGGGTGCTGATTGGGGGGTAATGGGGTTGGGGACAGTGTGGGGCTGATCTTGATGGGGGATCGTTTCCTTCTGTGCAGGTTAAATATAAAAAAAAGATTAAAGAGGGACTGTTTTCTTATGTTACGGGGAGACTGTAGCTGAAGGTAAGGATTGGGCAACCCAGTGTCGGGATAGTCTTTAGGTAGTTTTAGTTAGGGCTTTTAGTGTCAGGCAGGGCTTTTTAGTGAGATAGACTGAGGAATATATATTTTTCCTTTTTAGTTAAGGCTTGGAAGTATGGCTTAGTTATTTGAGTTGTAGCCAACAATGATTTTTGGCATCTGAAGGAGTGAAATCTGTAGTACTCACCTGGAATTCATGAAGCTGTGAATCAGTTGGCTGGCCAATTGCTGGGACTGCTACTGTTCGTGTTGGAACTGGACTGTTGGAGCTGGTGTGTGGGAGCCAGTGTGTCACTGCCAGCTGGCCGACCCAGGGTGATTCTCAGGATCATTGAGTGATTGGTGGTTGAGTGGTGACAGTAACTTGTGGGGCAGAAAGTGAGAGCTCTGCTGCCTATCAGGAGAACCCCAGCTATCTCCCCGCCAGTCTCAGTTGCTGGTTTGCATCCAAGGGCCTGAAGGGGAGGTCTGCCTTGATCATGCCTGCAGGGGAGGAAGATTTTTTCTCTGAACTCCTTCTGGTTCGAGTTCTGACTTTTCTCAGCCTGTTTTCATTGTTGCCTGCTTGCTGGCTCCTCCTGGATTTTGTTGGCATGGGAGAGGGGGACACTCAGTTGCTGAGGTGAGGGCCAGCTTTTGGGGGTTTCTTTGGACTCCTGGTGGAATTGTTGGGTGAGTGCCTGTACTGTTTCTATACTTTCATCTGTTTGGCTTGTGGGAGAGTGGAGTTGCTTTCTACTCTAAGTTCCTTAAGTTTCAACTCCTGGAATGCCAAAAATTTCACATTAAAATAGTGGTGACACATTGAAGAACTGTAGAACTTTGGGGGTGAGAGCTCTGAAGTGTTTCTGAACTCTGGTGGTGAGAGCTCCAGTTTGATTTGGAAACTACGCCTCTATAGTTACCAGTCTCAAGGCTTGGTTATGAACTTGGACACTAGTTTCAATTTTAGCTAATTATTTGTTATTAAATTGATTTGCTGCAGCTCATATTCCTTGCTGTATCCTCCCCTGTTTTTCTGTCCTTTGTATTTTGTGGGTTAGGGGGTACTGTTTCCTTGGGTTTGGGGTTTATAGGGTTTGCTTGTAGTGTGTGTGTATCTAAACAAGTATATTTGTATAGTGTTTTGCATGGTTCGTATGTATGAGTTGTGTAGTATGATTAGTTAGGATTTATAGGTAAGATGAATGAAGTATGTTGTGATTGATAGTCATTTGTTATTTAGCGAGGCTATTTGACTGAGATAGAATGTGTCTGGGGAAGTTGGGGAGCCTGGGGTAGGCTAGGCTTATGTGTGCGAGGCATCCCAGCTTCTCAATCTGCAACCCTTTACTGACCTCCCATTTCCAGCATTACAGCTCGTAGCTGTTGAGAGGTCAGAATTAAGAGGGCTCGCATTGATCAATCTTGGTGGGGTGCCTTGGGCACCTTGGGAGAGTGGTGGATTGAGGTTATTGGGTGCAGAAGGTGTCCTGGGGGTGTCAACAGGCGTTAGGGAGAGGCCAGACATATTTGGTCCCCATCCCCGAGGTTTCCACTGGACCGAGTGGACTAGCACCCAGGAGGGCTATACTACTCACCAATCCACCCAGGGCAGTGCTTTGCAATGCAAGATTGATCAGAAAAAAGACCACGATCATAGCAGACTTGATTTCCACGGTCAATCTGGCATGTATTACTAAGACCTTGGTGGGTGATGACGCTGGCCCAGTTCTAGAGAATGCTGTCCTCCCTGGCTACTCAGTGGTGCACTGCCCCAGAGTGGAATGCAGGGGTGGGGGAGTGGCCATCTTTTTAGATCTGAGCTTGTCTTCACTGTGCACCAGGTGGGAAGACCAGGTTCCTTTCCTTCCCTTCCCATTCATGGTGGGCCAGGTGCTGGCTTCAGAATTCTCCTGATTTGCCACCCTCCTGGGGTGGCAGGTGAATTCCTACAGATGGTAGCCGACTTTGTCATCAGTGAGATGTTGGAGTCCCCCAGATGTTTAGTTCTGGGGACTTCAATGTCTGGGCCAAGGACGAATCTTTTGGGCTGGGTTATAACCTCCTCCAGATGATGTAATCTCTGGGCCTGTAGCAGGAAGTTTCCACTGTGACCCACCAGGGCGGCCACATGTTGGATCTGGTCTTCTCACTTGGGCATGAGGTTAGTAACCTCAAGACTGATTGGGTCATTTGGTCTGATCATTGCACGGTGGAGTTCTCATTCGAGGCCCCCTCCCCAAGAGCCCTCCCCCTGCTGGGATAGTAAGCTACCACCCTTTGTGGGGTTTGACCCCAGATGATTTTTTGGCAGTGCTGGATCTATCCAGTGTGAGTAGTCCATGCACAGGGGGTGTGGGTGAGGCTGTTACCGCCTATAATAGGGCAATGTAGGCTGCTCTTGACTCTCTTGCACCGGTCCGTGTATGACCCAAATCTTCTCACTTGAGGTGCCCATGGTTTGATGGGGAGCTCAAGTCAATTAAGATAATGGGTCAGAGGTTAGAGAGCTGCTGGTGGAGGTCCAGGCTAAAGGCGGACAGACTGGACCTGCGCTCTAATTATGTAGAGTATCGGGGCAATCACCCATAAGAAGGCAGAGTTCCATCCAGGGAGATTGCTGCTGAGAAGAATTGACCAACTGTGCTCTTTCGGACTGTCGATAGGCTCTTATATCCAGCCTGTCTGCAGCAGAAAAAAGCTTTTTCTGATGCTTTATGTGAAGAGTTTGCTCAATTCTTCTTGGATAGGGTGTCCGCTATCCGGCAGGGGGTTCCACCAGTGTGTGCTGCGCAGTGGCTGACAGTGATCGCCTACAACATTCAGAGAGCACTCCAGCTGGTTGGAGGGAGTTTAAACCAGTGGAGGTGGCTAAGGTCATGGAGGTTGCCCTCGGCCTGAGACACTCATATTGTGAACTGGACCTGGTGCTGACATGTTTCCTGATGAGATGTGCCGACTCCATTGGCCTGATATTTGCCATGATTGCCATGTGTTCTATCTCAGTGGGGGTCTTCGTGGATGCCTTGAAAGAGGCTTTGGTCACGCCCCTTCTGAAGAAACCGTCTTTAGACCCTGACGTCTTGGCGCATTACTGTCCAATCTCCAAGCTCCCATTTCTGGGGAAGATTGTTGAGAAAATTGTGGCACAACAGTTAGAGAAGCACCTTATGACCTTTGACCTGTACAAACCCCTCCAGTCGGGGTGTCGGGTGAGGCATAGCATGGAAACCACATTAGTTCGGATGCATAATGACCTCCTTAGGGCACAAGATCGAGGAGAGGTGACAGTTCTCATTCTCCTTGATCTCTCTTCAGCATTTGACACAGTAGACCATCATGTGTTGCTTGATCACCTGAGAGAATTTTGTGGACTCACTGGCACTGTCATCTGCTGGTTTGAGTCCTATCTCACGAACAGAAGGCAACAGATAGTGATGGTGAATTTCTCCTCCTCCCCAAGCCTCCTGATGTATGGAGTACCTCAGGGTTCGGTCTTGTCACCAATGTTGTTTGCCATGTACATGCTACCCCTGGGAGAGCTCATTATGAAATACAGTTTGGGTTTTCATTGCTATGCTGATGACACCCAACTGTATCTTTCCTCGCTCCTGGGACATCTAATGTGGTTGAAGTGCTAGATAGATGCCTAGCTGAGATCAATGACTGGATGGCTAACAGCTGGTTGTAACTGAACCCCTATAAGATGGAGGTACTAGTGGTGGAGTTGAACAGAAGGCATGATAGGATGGCCTCTGGCACAGACATTGGATTATTTCTGGAGTCTACATCATTGAAGGCCTCCTCTAGGGTAATTTTCTGCCCTTTAAAGGGTTTTTACACTGCATACACAAGACTTCTGGGTTCCTAACCATAAAGCTTGGTGCCTCTTAGAGTGGACCCAAGCATGAGTGTAGGTGGACATGGCAGAGGTGTTTGTCTTCTATGTCAGCTGGGACAGATGGGACAGTGGGCCTGTGGGCCCAGCTACAATACTCTTGGTAAACATGGTATTTAAAATGGGGGATAACCCAATACAGTGTGCAAGTTGCAAAATGTTTGAACCAGGGGAAAGGACTGCAGAGTACATCTGTGAAAAATGCAACTACATAGTAAAATTGCTAGATGAAAATAAGGATCTTAAAGATATCTTAGAGCTTCAGATAGAGATGTGCAAATTAGAGCAGTTTATACAGAATATTGGAATGTTGCTGCAAGAAAGTGAACTGGCAGCTACTGAGCTGCACAATTGTACAGAATTGGTCCCAGCAAAATTATGGGGGAATAAGAGGAAAGAAAAATATGGGAAGAAATTCTGACATTGAAAATGAAATTAAAGGAGAGGAATGGTGTCTGGTACAAGGTGATAAAAAACATAGGAGGAGGTATGCACTAGAAATAATCCCCACTGAACTATGAAACATATTTTCTGTTGTAGAGGCAAACAAACAGACAGAAGTAGGGAGTAAGATTAGGTCTGAGAATCAAAACATGCAAACCCAACAAGAAACTGTTGCACCAGGGGCAATAGTGTTGTGGGTAATAAATCAGCAGTAAATACCAGTCAAACAAAAGCACTCCTGAATGCCAGCAAAACTAAAACAACCACTTCCTCCAGGAGAGAGGTTATAGTACTGGGAGACTGCATTATTACATTTTCAGAGAAAGTCATTTGCAAGGGAAGAAAAGAGATTGCCATGGCCAGTTGCCTTTCTGGAGCAAAAATAGAGGACATCAATAATAATATAGCTGGCCTATTGAAAGGCACGAACAAGCCCATAACTGTACTGTGCATCGGAACAAGCAATATACAGGGTAGGTAGGTAGGGGCAGTAGCATCATTTCAGAAGAATCATAGGGATTGCAAGGCTTCTCAATCCACTAAATCTTACATCAATAAATGCCAGGGACCTCTTACTTTAAGGGTTTTTAGGGGTTGCAATGGACAGACTGGATGGGCCTTGCGGTCCTTATCTGCCGTCAACTTCTATGTTTCTATGTTTCTATGACATCTTAGGGTTTGCAAATAAATTATAGGGGCCTCCACCACAACCCCTGGCTACACCTAAATGATGGCCCTGGATAGGAAGAGAGAATTTGATTTCCATAGGGATTTTGAGGAGGTTGGAAAATATTAACCAATAAAGGACGCAAACTAGCTGTATCTGAAATACTTCTAGTTCCCAGAGCTGGCAGAAGAAATATTCAAGATATTAAACAACTCAATGCTAGCTGAGATGTTGATGCAAAACAGAGGCATTTACCTTCCAAAGAAACTAGGAGAGGTTTAATAGAGACCTGAAGCTATATGGCTGGGATAGTTTACATTTGAACAGAGATGGCACATGAGGCCTTGAGGAGAGAATCAGTAGAAGTACTGAGGCATGTTTCTTTTTTATTATTAAACATTTAAAGGGGTACAAAAGACATCAGACATTGGAAAAACCCAAATTATATCCCCAGAATACAGCACAGTATAAAAGCAGAAGTGAGAAGAGAAAAACATTGATGAAACAAGGATACTAAATGTGACAAAAAAATAGAAGCTTTCCAGCACTACTTATCTAATCAGCCTGAACGTCCTTACTAGTACATCATGTTTTCCATGTCTTAAAGTAAACATACATTATTAGGTAAATAAATATCCCTATTTTTATTCTCTTAACATTAACATAACATCTAACAAATAAAGAGAATACATTACAAAAGGTGGTGTCCACCCCTATTGGTTATATAGAAATGATTTAAATTGTCTAGATTGAAATTTGTAGACCTTATATCTGAAAACATATCCAATTTTGATCTACTCCCAGAGTTGTCTCCCACCATCACCCATTGTCCCTGAGCTCCAACTGGTCTAGCACTGTGATACCTTCAACAACTTCAGCAATCAACATAAAAGGGTACCATCTCAAATGAAACTGCTACACTCTAGAATTGAGCCAAATGGTCAGATTTTCCATCTTTCTAATCAGTTTACAGTTAGACAGCCATGTCTCAACATTCTGGGGAACTAGGTGAAGCCAATACTAATAATGGGGAGGGAGTGGTGGAGAACAAGTCATCGAAAAGCAATGGGGAAAAAACCCCACAAAGGTTAATAAGGTAAAAGAGGTATTAGACTGGAAAGTGCTATTAACAGAAACAAGGATCCTGGTGAAAAAATGGATGAATTAGAGTACATGTTAGTCAGAGAAGGAATATATATACTGTATATGGAATTAAAGAGACCTGATGGTTGGAAACTGATACTTGGCAGAGAAATACACAGTGCTATACAATGTTCAGCAAACAAAGGAGCGAAAGAAAAGGTGGGGGAGTTGCAATATATGTATCAAACCATATAACACCAGAATTAATTCCACAAGAATTCGATAGTGACCTGCAGCAACCTTGGATAAAACTTATCCCAAAAACAGAAAAAGAAATCATACTGGGTCTAGTGTACAGGCCAGCCTCCCAAATTAATGAGCTAAACCAAATGATGCTGGAATCCCTAAACAGACTAAACACAGAAGACAGGATTATACTCTTAGGGAACTTAATATATCTGGTATTGATTGGGTCTCCAAGGAAAGGAAGACATCTCTGGAAAAAAGTTTTTAAATGCCATTAATAAGCTAAATTTAGTACAGTACATAAATTCAGAGACAAGGGGTGAAGATATATTAGGTCTTGTATTAAGTAATTTAAATGATCAGATAACTAACTGCAGGAAAACTGAACTATTACAAGGTAGTGATCATAATGTTGCAACATTTAATATTACAGATATGGGCCTAGATATTCCAAGAAGCTGCACCTGGTGCAACTGAGTTGCACCAGCACAACCACAGAAATGCACCCCGGGACAGTATTCAAAGGGGAACTGCAGCGCACCCCGGGCGGTGCCAGGTGCAAGATAATGGCGCAGGCATCTCAGGGCGCCCCATACATATTCAGCCAAGATGTGCAGGGCATATGCCGGCATATCCCAGAAATGTGCCGCATACCTGGCCACAAAGTTGACCATGGAAAAATTTTGCTCAAGTGGAAACCACCCACAGGCGAGCAACCGTAATGCAAGGCGCATCATAGCAGCTGCCTGCCATGGATGGATTCCCACCTGAACACCATACACAAGCACCTACAATAATTCCTGGAGGTTCAGTGATGCTCCCCTCCCCAACCCGTAGCCTCGATCACCCAAAAGAACTGTATTAAATGGCCTGGTAGTCTAGTGGCACCCCCCCTCCTCATCCTGTAGCACCGATATCCTAAAAGAATTGTATTAAATGCTCTTGTAGTCTAGTGATACCCCTTTCCCATCTCATAGCCCCAGTCATCCGAAAGAACTGTTGGTAAATTCCCTGGTAGTTTAGTGGTGCCCCTCCCTACTGTATCCCCAATCACCAAGAAGTTGTCCAAATTCACTCCTGGTAGTCTAGTGGTCCCCACCCCCACCCACACAGGATCCCCAGCCCACCCAGATCCCTCCCCCAGTCATCAGCGAGCAGCAATCCCACCCTCATACCTCTGCAGTTGCTGTCGATTAGTTACAGTATCTGCTACAAGCTCATTGGTCAACACTGTGGACCAATGGGCTTGTAGTGACATTGTAATAGTCATTCACAATGTTGCTGGAATGAATGACTTCATTCAAGAAGTTGTGAATGACTATTAGACATAATGTAGCCCATTGGTCCAGTGTGGACCAATGAGCTTGCAGCAGATACTGGAAGCAGTATAGACAGTGGGTTATGACTCTGAGCTGCAGATCTGGAGACCTGGGTTTGAATCCCACAGCTGCCTAGGTGCATACTGTGTGATCCTGAGTAAGCCACTTAACTTCCTTGTGCTCCCAGGTCACATCTGGGAACAGGCTTTGGCTTAGTGTGCTGCTCCTGGTTAAGCAATGTTCCCTTTCCTTCCAGGTCATTTAAAACAGTTATTTCAGGTGATCAGGGTTATGGGTTGGGGAAGGGGTACCACTGGACCACCACTGACAGCACCATATGATGTGCAGGGCGCTAGGCTCAGTTCGCTGGCCAACCCTGTACAATACATGCTTATGGGGCCATAATGACGTGCAAATGGCCCAATTTGCACCTTGTTTGTATTATGGCCACATTTTCATATTGGTGTCTGAACATCAGGAATTTGCACTCGGGGCATCTCTGATGCACTGACACATTTCCCATTCCTGGTATTCAGACCTGTCTGGGGGATGTATCAGCACACTGTATTTGTGCCGCAGGTATTTTGTGGTATATTCAGACGAGATGTGCCATGGCACAGCTCCTTTGAATATATCCCTATGTTGCTCCAGCACAACTCAGTTGCATGGAGCAACCACTTGAACCAGTGCAAGGTGCACTTTTGAATATCGGGATGTAGGAACGTAAGTTGTCTGGTTATACAAAGATTACATGCTTTGGTAAGGTATGTAGTGGGTGACGGGTAAGGTAGCAATACACAAAACTACAGTCAATAAGGTACACCACATCAAGAGATGTGATTAGATTTATTAAAAAGAAAAGGAAAAAAAAATGACAGATGCAAAGAAATAACTTTTTAAAACACAAAACAAACAGAATCAATAACCAAAACTGCACAGCTCAGGGAATAAATAGAGCTAATTTCCTAAAATTTGTCTGTGCCAAGTCTCCCTTCGGAGAGCTTTCTTGGGAGATGAATACAGGTCTCCTCTCAAACTACAGCTGATATCTAAGTCCCAGGTCATGGTTTAAATAGCACAAAGACTCCTCCCAATATCTGGAAATCCCACCCCTAATATCCTTCATTAAGTCATAATTCTTTATTCTGCACTTGGCGATATTGACTGAGTAAATAAATCTGCTAAGTCAAAAGACTTCCTAGTCACATGCGAAGAGCTGAACTTAATACAACATGTAAAATTTCCCATACAAGGTTCCAATATCTTAGATAGTATACTGTGCAGCAAACCAGTTACCATCACTGAGTGTACTGCTTTAGTCCTGCTTGGAAAGAGTGACTACTGTGTTGTCAGCTTTAAAATGTATAGTTTATCTCTGCACTTAGAAAAAGTTACTGAAGTTTTTGCCTTTCACAAAACAAATTTAATAGCACCTAACAACCACCTGGCCAGCATTGACTGGACAAGCTCATTAAACAAAGATGATATAGAAGATGTATTGAAAACCTTTATATCTACCATTATGGACACTGCAAATAATTTCTACCCAAAATACAAAAAAAGAAATTTCTCTTACACCCAAAATGGTTCAATATTAGGTTACATACACTAATTAAAAAGAAAAACAAACTCTACAAGAAATACATTGCAAATAAATGTACAAGAACTTTATTGGCTTTTAAGAAAATTCAGAGGAATTGCAAAAGAGAAATTAGAAATGCTAAGTTAAACACAGAAAGATCTCTTGCTTCACAAGCACAGAAAGGAAATAGTAAAATACTGTTTAGCTGCATCGAGTCCTTGAAAAAACAGGAATGCAGGGTAGGTCCACTAATTTCAAATGAGTCAGTTCGTTTGCATCCAATGGAAATGACTGAATTTCTTCATTCACATTTTTATAAATCATTTAGTTCAAGAGACAACACTTTCAATTACACAATTCCAATTAGTCAGACTATCAGTAAAATAGATATTTCCCTGGACACTATTAAAAACAAATTCAGCCCGCTGGCACAGCGGTTGGATTTCCACTTGCGACGCCGGCAACCCGGGTTCAGGAACGGACCCAGGTTGTCAGAGGGCCGGCCGGGGGGAGAAGGATTGAGCATCCCTAGACTGCTTTCCTTCTCTGGGAGGAGGGGAAGGGTGTGTGTTCGGTGACTAGTGACACCCAGCGGAGGCTGGGTTTCCACAAGCACACCAATGCCTGGATGTCTCAGGGGTGGAGTGGACACTGGTTGTCATTGCACATCCCAGCCCCTCCTTACAGGGGAAAGAAAATCTGGTCTGGGCTCGTCTTCATGATGCCCTGCTCCTGGGCCTCTCATTGCCTCCAATGCCAGCTTCCCCCCCAACTAGATACCAGAATTGTGCCATGAAGGGCCAGTGCTGCAACCCCACCCTCTTGGGGGGCAAGCCAGGGGTGACTGGGGGAAGAAGCACAGGCTATGATTGGGGGTGGAGGTCCTGGGGGTCTGTGACCAGGGCAGACTTTCCGATGGCCAGGTACCACCAAAAAGTAGTAAATAAAAAAAAAACATTTAATGAAATAAAGAAAGGATCCTCTGCAGGCCCAGATGATATTTCTGGAGACATCATTTTTATAATGAAAGAACACCTATGTACATCAGTTAAAATCCTGTTTCACAAAAGCTTAAATACAGATCTGGTTCCGTCTGAATGGAAACAAGCAAATGTAATCCCCTTGTTTAAAAAAGGAGATGAGAACTCACCAGACAACTATCGCCCTATTAATTTAACTGCCATTTTTTGCAAAATGCTGGAATAAATAATACAAGATGATATAATTTCAGTAGTGGCCAATTTAGATCAATACCAACATGGATTTATTAAAGAATGATCTTGTACAATTAATCTAGTGAAGTTTTATAACTTTATCAGTGAAAATCTAGATAAGGGTAAAACCTGCAATGTTATTCTTTTAGATTTCAAAAAAGCCTTTGATTCTGCACCTCACTGAGCTTCAATTCAAAAGCTTCAGTCTTGTAACATCAACAGTTTATACATCAAATGGATCTTAAAATGGCTGTCTGATAGGAAACAAAGAGTGGTAGTAGACGGACATGAGTCTATCTGGATAAAAGTAGAAAGTGGGGTTCCCCAGGGTTCAGTTTTGGCCCCTGTAATCTTCCAGATATTTATATCAGATCTATCACATAATATTCAAAGCAACATTATGAAATATGCAGACGATTGTAAGATTGCAAATATATGTATGACCTCTGAAGATCAAGAAACTATACAAGAGGATCTAAGTAGGCTGGAAGCATGGTTGGTAAAATGGAATTTACATTTTAATTCTTCTAAATGCAGTGTCCTGCATTTTAGAAATCACAATCCAAAAAACAGTATCTCATATGATTCTGTATTAGTCAGCAAGGACAGTGAAAGGGATCTAGGCATCACTGTTGATTCATGTTTAAATTTTGATAATTACATAACAAATACTATCAGTAAGACCAATAGAACATGGTGAGCTATTCATCACAACATAACATCAGAAGATCCTGATATTCTATTACCTCTGTATAGCGCTTCTGTTAGGCCTTATTTTGACTATGTTTCACAATTGTAGAATCCATTTGAAAGAAAAGACATATTCAGAATTTAACAGTTACAAAAAAAGAGTCACTAAATCTATCACTTTAAACAAAACCCATTCATAAGAAGACAGATTATTACAATTTAATCTGATGTCACTAGAGGAACGAAGACTTAGAGGTGATCCTTTACTCGCATGGAATATCATTCATGATTCCTGTCTATCAGCCATATGTGGCCTTGACTTCAAGCAAGTTTGCTTTAATACAAGAGGCCATCCTTTGAAATTAGCAGGAAGTAAATGTAACACAAAAAAGAGAGCATATTGTTTCTCTCAAAGAATTATTAGGCCATGGAATATGTTGCCTCTGACAGTCATTGTTAGTAACAACAAGACAGCTTTTCTAAAACAAGCTGGATAATTACATGAGATCAGGCAACCATTTAACTTCCTATATGTAAGCCTTGAAGCTCAATGGGCTGCCTAGCATTTTGTTTCATTCAGTTCTTAGCATGGTTCTTAGTATATTCATTCCACAAGCTTTGAGAAATATCAGTCACATTCAATGATCAGTTACCAGTGTGTACAAAACACGTAAAACACTTAATTCCTATCGCTTTTCATTAGTTTAAACAAAAAGGGTCTGTAATGAACCTAAACTCCACCCCCTTATCTGAGATTGACATTTCAGTCCCACATAAAATCAGGAAGGAGGGTGCTGCTGCCTCCGTATAGGAGACTTCACCCAGCTAGAAGGTTCATTCTGATTGGCATAGGAGCAGACTGTAGCAACAACTTCAAACCCCCTTCACACAGGTAACCTAAACCTATATCTTGTCTCATTTTTTAACGGTAACTGGATACAAATAGAGTTTTTAAAAAGGAAAATACAGAACAAAAAAGTAATATCATGTAGAACTGTTTAGCAGAGGTTTTTTTATGTTTGTTTTACCCTCTGTTCTGCTCACAGCTATTGGTCCATTTCTGAGACCCTAGTGTGACATAGGAAACAGAGCTATACACTAGAACCTATTTTCCCTAAACCCTCTTGGTCCCACTGTAAACCACAGACAGCCTAAATATGCAGACTGTACCTTTTCCCCTGAGAGACTCGCAAAACCAGCGAGTCAGAAAACAACCAAGGCAAAAGCCTAACAACAGCTGTTTTTTTAAGATACAGCAGCCATATTCAGTTCTCACACAACATGCAAGCAGGTACAGTGCCCGCCTCTCTTGCAAACATGCGAGAGGGAGTGGAATGCCAAAACAGCCGTTTCCTAAGCGGACATGTACATGTTGCAAGGCATAGACACATGCCACAGCATTACCCAGCAGAGATACAGTACATGCCTCAGTGCTCTGCTAAACATATGTGGATTTCACTAAATAAAATGCTTAGAGACATGGAGAATTATGGGTTGGTGTGGTCACAGGAATCTGGGCACCTAGAAAAAAGTACAGTACAATGAAGAAACAAATGTGATTATATACAGCAGCTGACCAATCTACTGTATAATAAAGCAGATGTAGGTAGAATAAAGCAAGCAAAGGTGCTGTTGCACAACACACTAAAAGAAATGAAGAGAGAGAATTCACGAAGGTAGCGAGAGGGGGAAGAAGGGGGGAAGAAAGAAGAAACGTAAGCAGGGGCCCACTCAACAAGGAACACTCACTGTCCTTTTCCAGTATCTACCACAAGGCAGACTTCAGTAATATGAAACAAGCTTTAAGGGCTTGGGACTAGAATTGCCTGTTTAAGAACAAAAATCCCCCCAGAAACATAAGACTGACACTGGAGATGCCCAATCCCCTCAGTGTTGCGAACAGGATGCCGCCAATTTGCAGGGTATAAAAATAGTGCAGTAGGAATGGAAACAAGGAGCGGAGTGCTCCTGGGATGCCACAGATGCAGAGATGACAGTGATGCATAGTAACATAGTAACATAGTAGTTGACAGCAGATATGGACCACTAAGGCCCACCTAGTCTGCTCGTATTCCCTGGCTGCAACAGTGGCATCTGACTCTACTTGGTCATTGGCTTTTGCCTCTCTTTCCCACATCTACGGTTTCCTTATGTCTATCCCATGCAGGTTTGAATTCCCCCACTGTGTTAGCACCCACCACTTTCTGAGGTAGGCTATTCCAAGCATCTTTCACCCTCTCCATGAAGAAAAACTTCCTCACATTTCCCCTTATCCTGCCCCCTCCAATCTCATATTGTGCCCCCTTGTCCTTGTGCAACTCTTATACTGAAAGATGTCACCCACCTGCACTTAGTTCAAGCCTTTAAAATACTTGAAGGTCTCTGTCATATGCTCCCGTTCTCTCCTCTCTTTAAGTATCTACATATTGAGGTATTTTAATCTGTCCTCATATGTTTTCTGATGCAAGCCCTGCACCATCTTGGTCACCCTTATCTGGACCACCTCCACCCTGTCTATGTCCATGTGAAGATGCAGTCTCCAAAACTGAACATTGTATTCTAGATGAGGCCTGACCAGCATTTTGAACAATGGCATCACCATCTCCCTTTTTCTGCTAGTGACACCCCTTCCTATGTATCCCAATATCCCACTGGCCCTCCCAACACCCTTGTTACACTGTTTGACCACCTTTAGGTCATCTGAGATGATATCCCTAGATCCCTCTCTTCCCTGGTGGCTGTCAGAAATCCCCCTCCCCCATTCTGTAGTTCTCCACAGGGTTTCTTCGCCCCAGGTGCATGATTTTGCACTTCTTTGCATAACATTTTAATTGCCACACTTGTGACCATTTTTTCAGCTTTCCCAGATCCCTCCTCATTCTTTCGATCCCCTCTGGAGTGTCTACTCTGATGCAGGTCCTTGTATCATCCACAAATAGGCAAACCTTCCCCTCCAGCCCTTCAGCAATGTCACTGATGAAGACATTAAAAGGACTGGCCCCAGGACTGATCCCTGAGGCACCCCACTGGTCATCCTTCTTTTCTTGGACTTGATCCCATTTACTACCACCCTCTGCTTCCTGCCCCTCAGCCAGTTTCTAATCCAGTTTTCCACTTTGTGCCCTATCCCCAGGCTGCATAGCTGGTTCACCAGTCTTCTGTGGAGTACGGTGTTGAAGGCCTTGCTGAAATTGAAGTAGGCGATAGGCACCACTCCTACCTGATCCATCTCCTTCATCACCCAGTTAAAAAAGTCAATAAGATTTGTTTGACATGACCTTCCTACTGTGAATCCATGCTGCTTCAGATCCTGTGTTCCCATGGTTTCCAAGTGTTCCACAATCCTTTCCTTAACCAGCGCCTCCATAATCTTACCCACTACAGAGGTGAGGCTGACTGGCCTATAGTTTCCTGCCTCCTCCTTGCTACTACTTTTGTGGAGAGGGACTACATTTGCCCCCTTTCAGTCCTCTGGAACCACCCCTATATTAAGTAACTCACTAAACAGGGCCGCCAGTGGTGCTGCTAGCACCATTAGTAATTCCTTTAATATCCTGGGGTGTGTATCATTAGGTCCCTTTGCTTTGTCCACCCTCAGTTTTGTGAATTCCTCCATTACATTACTTCAGATACAACAGGACTCTGAAGAAGTTTTGACAGAACAAATTAAAGACACTAAAGATCAAATGGTTGAACTTAAATACAATTGAATGAAAATGCTTGAAATCCAACAGGGGTTCAGACAGCATGGAGCCCAGGGTAATGCCAACCCCTTTGATACTTGCAATAAGCAGAGATTAAATAAATTAATCCATTATTTGGAAAATCCCTGAAGTGATAGACGTTTCTGAGAAAGATGACATCTTGACAGTTCTAGAACATTATGTGGGCACCAAGTTTCAGACCATCCCACTTTCAGAGTCTGCAGCTGAAGGGTTGTTGGCCTCTTGTAATTTACCACAGGTCTCTGATAATTTTTTAGGCCCTTTAACCATGGCAGTGAAGGAGACGGAATTATGTACTGTTATACGGAACTGGGAAGGGAGAAGCCAGAGAAGGAGAGGGGGGCAGCAAGGTCAGCACCCAGGGTGGGGGCTGACCAATCGAGCAGACTCGAAAGACCATTAGGCCTATTCTGCTGGCATTTTAGTATGTTAGTATACAGGCAGTTCAGTCTGGAACAGTACCAGGACCAGGTGGATTTCCCTGTGAATTCTGTCAGTATATTGTCCCAAAATTAACTAAGGAACTGCCTCAAGTTTTTTCACATTTTTTTCAGGCCAGCACCTTTCTTTTAAGTATGTAGGAAGGTTTAAATATTTTTTTTATATAAGACAGGCAATTGAAGCCTATTGAAGAATTGGAGGCCTTTTACCCTCCTAAATGTAGATTGCAAAACTGTAGGAAAGATATTGAGTAACAGGTTAGCAGTCACCCTAGATAGTATTATCTTCCCCCTTCAGTTTTGTGCAGTACCAGAGAGGAAAATCCATGATGCCCTCATACTCCACAGAGAGATAGTGGAAAAAGGGTTTAGTGAGGAACTACAGGGCTATTTGGTTTGCTTGGACCAGGCCAAGGCTTTCTACAGGGTCTGTCATGACTACCTGTGGCTTTGCTTAAGTGTACTGCTTCCCTGACATGTTTATTGATTGGACTAAACTACATTATCTTCACTCAGCAGTTAGACCTTATGTAAACAGTTGGGTGGGGAAACAATGCTCTGTGTCTAGACGAGTGAGACAGGGGTGTCTACTCAGCCCCTCCCTTTATATTTTGATACTCTATCCCCTGTTATATAAATTACAGCAGTGTGAATCTATTACTGATCTCTCAGTACACAGCGAGGATTTGGAAATCAAGACAATTTCATATGCAGATGATGTATGCCTGATGAGGCATCATGCAGGGTGGCTGAGGTCTAGGTTCAGAGTTTTCTTAACTCTGACACACTCAACTATTAATTTAAACAAGTGTCAATGTCTCCCTGTTCGGACAGTTGCTGACACTGAGACAGAATTTTTTAAGATACCTATTCAGAAGAGGCCCATTCATCAAATATTAGGCATATTTTTTAGCCCTGGCAACATATGCACATATAACTGGACCTTATTACTTAATGAAGGTCTTACTAAAGTACGAAGATGGAATACGTGGCACATGTCGAAACTAAAAAGGGTTTATATGGTTAAAACCTTTTTATTGCCCTTATTTTTACATCTTTGTAGTTTATTTCCCACGTCCAAACAGTTGGAAACTACAGTATACAGTTGTTTCTTTCAATGTATCTGGGGAGTCGTTTGAAAGTCATCGAGAGAGGTGTTACCTATTTATCTATCCAACAAGAGGGTCTGAATATGATCCAGCCTTTAGTGTTCTTTTTTTCTATGTTTCTACATCATAACATCAAGCCTGTACTTCAAAACAGTGGTAGAGTCTGGCAACCATGGATTTGGGATTAAATTGGGCCATAGGTGACTGCATGGGATGCAGCCTCCCCCATCCCAAAACATAAATCTTTATATGGTTTGCCTTATTACATGGTTTACATTTTTGGGAAATTGAAATTATGGGCCATCCCAAACAACTATTGTTGACATCCTCACAAAAGGAATTTTATTCACACATTCTACAAAACTTCTTTATTGTATACCCTTGGTTTTGAAATAGGGAGCCAAGTGTTATTAAACAAGTAGGACTTATAATAGGACATAGCAGACTACGAGATAAAATGTGGGATGTGCTCTGGTTGGTTTCACACAACAGGATAAATGTTAAAAATAATCTTAAACATAAAGATAAATCAGAACAAATTTGCCCTAGGAGTGAATATATACTGACACATTAGAAACTATGGAACATTTATATTTTATGTGTCCCTTCATTCTTTCTTTTTGATCTCTTCTATATCTTAAATGGTCTGAATCCCCCTTTAAATTGGTACCTGAAGATATTTTATTTTTAGGGCTTTTACCCAAAGCTTGAACCTAATTTGATAGAGGTACAATGCATCTCATTTTGCTGGTAACCCATGAGGTGGGTGCATGAGAAAGGGCGCCATCCATAAAGGCTACTCTTCCCAGCGCAATCCCTCATGGCGATGGGAGGGTAGGGTGACCGTATGAGGCTGTGGGCAAACTGGGTGACAGGATGTCGCTATGCATATATGCATGGGGACTGGGTGACTGGATGTCGCTATGCATATGCACGGGGTTGGGAGTGAGCCAGTGAGCATGGGCTGGGAGGGCCAGAGAGGCTGCAGGTGGTGGTGCTGCAGTAGCTGGCTAAGCTGCATCATGGTGTCAGGGGTTGGCTAGTGGTTGGGGTGGGTGAGGTACCGGGTTCGGGTCCGGGCATTGGTGCAATTTTATTGTGCCCAGCCTGAACCTTTATTTTTTTTATTGCTTTCACCCCCCCAACATGCACCCCCTTGGATTTGAGAATCCTTAAGTAGGAGGGTGCAGGGGCAAAGCCCTCCGTGAGGGGGGTGTGAAGGGGTGTAGCCCCCCCCACAGAAAGCAGTAAAAAACTGTCCTGCACCATTATCCTGATGTGCCAGGGTTGTCAGAGTGCCGAAAATGTTTTCGGCACTCTGACTGAGCGATAACGGTGATCGCCTTTATGTGTTCGCCGTTATCACATAGACCCCATTTTGCTTCTTCTTAAATATCATATTTGGCATGTAAGGGTTCAATTTACTATTTATAAGAGAGAACTTACTGCTGACCAAGTTGTTTGGTTGGTACATAAAACTTTAGTGGACACCAGGAACAGGGAGAAATTACAGATACCCGAGCACCTATATCAGTTATGGTGGAGACATATGGATTGGATAGAGGAAGTATAAGGACCTATTAAGACTCCTTATTAATAATATATAAGTATCAATGACCAGGCTGTGTTTAAGTGAGCACTGTTATATTCCCAGCTCCTAGTATCCTTCTTGTTTAGGGGAGGAATGGGATTGGAAGTTGGAGAAAATTGGCAATAGCTGTTAGATAGCACTTTAAATATGTTATTCAAGTCATGCTACGGCTTTCCCTAATCCCCCTGTCTTTCAAGGAGGGAATAGGTGATTGGGCACGGGGTCATTATGTCGCAAGACATAATGTTGCATGGCACTATCATGCTGCTCGATTAAAGCCATGAGGCATCAAGTCTTTGTTCTGTGGGGGGCTTCAACCTCCACACCACCCCGTTACAGGGGAGCTGCACCCCCAGACCCCTCCACTAAAGATTCTCAATTCCAGGGGGGTCTAACCTGGGAGCGTATAGGTCTGAGTTTCGCCATAATGCCGTACTCTATTAAGCGTGCGACATCATGACCTGGTACGAGTTGGGGTTGAAGGTTGAGATTCTTTAAAAAAATGATGTATTTATTACAATTTGGTTTATGGTGAAACTTTTTTTTTTGCTACTTCAGCTGTATAAATAGAATACCGAAGGGTTGTATTTCTAATTTTTATATACTGTATGCTTGAAATCCATAATTTTTGTTTTTAGGACTATGTTTTTCCAGTTTTCTTTGGGATTTTCAACATGTAATGCGTTACTATTTTCATTTGCAGTTTTCACTAAAAATTCCCCTGCTCTTAGGGATGGGGGGTCTGTATATAAATATATATGATTTAATACATAATTTTTCTAATTTAAGGATTTTTCAGTTTATGTTACTGGTTAGACAAGTATGCACTAATACTTATTTTACTTTCAGGTTTTGCTTCCCTTTGTTTCTGCATTGAACTGGTGCATTATAATCATGAATTCTCTACAAGGGGGTAGGACTGAAATACTTACTTTGATTTTCTTTCTGTATGATTTATACGTTCTTTCTTGTGTGAATTCAACACTTTTTGTAAGCATTTGTTTTGAAGTCATAATAAAAATTCCCCTACTCTTCCCGTAGGGGGAACCTCTGGCCATCTTGCTAGCCATGCAAAATGGCCAACTGGGCTGGCATGGAGGAAGGTGGAAGTGAGCCAGCTCTGCATCCCAATGGCAGTTTTGCAGCCATGCAGTAATTGGATATGGGTACTTGCACAGACATACGGTACAGTACATACCTTTTTGGGAGTTTTGGAAGACAGTATGCCAGAGCCTAATGCACAGCTAAGTAGTGGGGAAACTGATGTGGAAATGGTTGGAGACTTCAACTCCCAGGACATGGATTCAGCCCTGTTGGCTGGTATGAAAGCCAGAAAGGCTCACCTGATAAACTACTGGCAGCAGAAGATAAACAAATAGCACACCTCCAAGCTAAAATTATAAAATCTAATATTTCTTCAGTGTCTGCTTCAGTGAATTTCAAGAAAATGCAGCCCAAAGCCTCTGCTACTAATCAGCAATCAGCTGGAGCACAACTGGGTCTCAGGAGAGGCCATCCCAGTCCAACTGCTCTGACAAATTTTAGAGGGAAATCTTGGTCCCCAGAAGCAGCTTTAACTGCAGCTGGATGGAAAAAATCGAAAACTAAAAATGGCTGGAAACCACGGCAGCCACCCAGTGCTGCAGAAATTATGGCACTGAGACAGCAAACCCCAATAACATCAATGTCTACAGTCCAGGACAATGAGGCAGCTGCTGTTTCAAACATACCGCCATCTGCTGTAGTCAGCCCCTACAGAGATTACTGACACTCCCTCAGTAAATGATCTTGCTACAACTGATAAATCAGGTAATGTTACTCCAACTATTGAGCGTATGAATATTTCTACTCTGGCTCCAAGAAGCAGAACACTTATTGCTCAAATGTCAGTTTCCTTTTTATCTGTCCTGGTATAGCAGGCACGGACTCTAGTACTTGCACAGGAAGACAGTTCCAGCAGTGCAGACTGTTTGTATCACCGAGGGCACAGACCTGAAAACAACTCCCTCTCATGCTGCACTGACAACCCAACCCAGGCACAGTGCAGTATCAGACTTGAAGCCAGAAACTAACAGCTCAACTAAGCACCCAGTTTTGGATTGTGACCCTGGTGAAGGTACTCCCGGGATGCAGGAAAATCAAACCGAATTATCTAAAGACCCTGCACATACAGATCAATTGCCTGGAGCTGCTACTGCCCAGAGGTTTACATTGTCTGATTTGTTTGCAGTGCATGAGGAACCAGCTCAGCGATGAAATGCAGTTAGACTGAAGTTTAAAGGGGTTATGGAAAATGTACCCTCCAGGTCTCACATAATACAATCAATGTTAAAAGACTATGGGGATTGTTGCAGCTGGTTTGTATGCTCTTATTCATGTTCCTAAAGAATTACTTTTTGATATCAATTTCAAAACTATAGTGTAGCTGGCAAAAGTTTGGCAATGATATGACAGTTAAGAACACTCCTTTATGGGATCCTTTCAATGTTATGCATTTGACAAAATCATACACAAAAACTGTTACTGTATTTTTTCCTGCTAAGAGTGTTATCATAGTAGATGTTCAGTATTATACTGGTTGAATCAGAGATGCAAGATCTTTAGATAGGCCTACTTCTATTCTAGATCAAGATTATGTATGGACGGGGGGGGGGTGGAAGGTAAAAGTGAAACTGAAATAGTCTAACACAGGTGTGCTTCATTTGCCTCAGAACTTCAACATTGAGCGGGATATAGAGGTGTGTGTTTTTATCCTGGCCAACCCCAAACCTGTCACAAATGTGGTTCATGGACACATTTAAGTTATGTGTGTGTGTGATCTACCTAAATGCCACTTCTGCATGGAATATGGGCATATTAGCCAACAGTGCCCAAATCCATTACAATGCACCCTCTGTGATGATGCTGGGCATACATATAGGCAATGCCCATATGCAGCCTAGAACAGACTGGACAGGCTTAATTGGGATCAAGAGGAAATTATAAGTGAAACACAGGCAAACACACAGACTTCCATAGAGACGTCCATATCTCCAATCCCAGGGTCCGAATTGTATCATACCTCTGAGAACATTAGGGATCATGGATTAGCTATGGAGGAGGAGGCACCAAAGGCTCCTTTGGAGTCCAGAAAGGAGTCTGAGGATTAAGACACCACAGTAGTCCTTAAAGGTGCCAGTACTACCCAGACTCTGCTGGCTCCTACACCCTGCAAAGAATCACAACCAGTGAATGGGTAGAACACTATAATCCTGGAGAATGGGCTAACATGCCTTCCACCCACAACCCCTGCAGATGGATGCAGACATGATGACAGTCATTAAGCTTAAAGGAGGAAGAGGATGTAAGGTGACACATAAAAGGTCCAGCCCTCCACAAATTCCAACTAGGAATAGATATGCAGCCCTAAGCAAACATAAGCAATGGGGGGGAACTGAGGAGGAAGACAATTCAGATATATCTTTGATAACCTTCTCTGTTCCAGATTACTCTTCTGATTCACAGTCAGACGAGGCAAAAGCCAAAAGGCACAGAGGTAGGATTCGAACACATCCCAAAGTAACTTAACATATTGACTCCATGAGTCGGGGACCACTTCTACTGTGCAACCTTTAACCCAGAATGTGTGTAGCATAAAAGATTATAAAACAATCAACAACTTTAGCTATTCTTTCGAATTTGCATATTACCATTATATTTATGCAAGGCACATGTTAAAACAGACCATGAGATGCTAAACAGCTTTACATTTCAGGGACTTCTTACAGGTCTCAGGCACTGAAGTTTGTGATGGTGTGGCTATCTTGTTAAATGGGTTTTGGTTTGTTGATCAAAAAGTAGTAGAAATCGAACCATGCAGAGCTTTAATGCTGGATTTAATATATCATAATATTCCATTGAGGTTAATAGATATGTATACCCCCCCAATCCATCTCTACAAGAGCCCACTTATTTGATTAGTTCAACCATTTCTGCATAAAAGTAAGTATTTGAGTTTTGGAAGAGATTTCAATTGTGGTCTGTCCTTACAAGACAGAGAGCGACAGACCACAAACTTGTACAGACACACTGATTTCTTAAATACAATGATGCACACTAATAAACTGCAGGACTGTTAGAGGGCTGTACATGAGAAGGGAGGAGGGAGCAAAACATATTTTAGGGGTACATTAGCCACCAGAATAGATTTTTTTTATTTTTATTTTTGCCAGAAACATTCATATACATAGTGCAAACGTTAGCTTTGGAAACCTCTGATCACATGGGAGTTTCTTGTAACTGTTCCCTGAGTTTGGCTTATGGCAAAAGATCAACCCTTCTATGGCATTTAAATAATAATTATTAACAGATGTTGTTATTTGCAAATGATGGGAGGCTTTGTTAACAGCCAATTTGTCTATCCATTGTGCATATGACACTTTAGCAGAATGGTGGGATGCAACAAAGGAAGATTTTAAGACTTTCTTTCAGAAACAAGCCACACAATCTCAGCATACAAAATATTTACAGTATTTACATCTTTGGAGAAAAATTGCATTTCTTGATTTCACAGATGCATTCAGAGAAAAGAGACGTATCAGAACAAATGAATGCTGTGAGAATAAAGATGTTTCTTTTCAATATGACAGAACATCCTCCCTAAAAAAAGAAATGCAATTTGGTACACAGGGAAAGAAATAGGATTTAGACATGTTTAAAGGCTATTCATACAGGGTAGAGAGAAGGCTTATTTTCAAGCTTTCCCTCCCCTTTCTGATACTGTTTTTTCAGCCCCTCGAGATATTATGATGATAGTGCAATAACATGTACAGGCGACATTTGGTCAACAGCACTCTAATGTACCCATCACCTCCTTTTTTTCTAATATAAATATTCAGAAGATTTCCGCTTCATTGCAGAAGGAGCTAGTTGCTCCATTTACAACTGTTCAAGTGGAACAAGATATAAAACTACTTCATATCAATACAGCTCTAGGGTCAGATGGTCTGCCAGCTGAGTTTTTAAAACTTTTTTTTTAAAACAAAATTTCCCCCGGACTGGCAGCAGTTTTTTAGACATGCTTAGGGATGGATGTTAATCTCCCTCTATGTCCCAGGCTGTCCTGATATTTTTATTTAAAAAGGGGGACCAGAGTAATGTATCCAGTTGGCATCCAATTAGCCTGCTGAATACTGATGCTAAAATATTGGTAAGGACGTTCCTGGATAACTTGGTTAAGGTGGCACCCAAACTTATCTCAGTTTCACAATCCTGTACAATTTCATCAAAATAAATTTTTGATAATCTCACCTGTTTTAGAGAATTATTCAAAGTAAATAAGAAGGGGGAAAGTGTCAGGATGGGTACTGGCTTTGGTAAAAGAGAAGGCCTTCGATAGGATCACGCATTCATATTAGTATGATGTTTTACAACACGGAATCCCATTACTATTTAGCAGGTGGATCAAAATGCTGTATAGAGAGGCTTCAGTTTTGCCTTACATAAATAATTGGTTGGGTGAACCAATAAGGATTTATGTAGGAGTAAGGCAAGGTTGTCCTCTGAGCCCCTGATTATATATTATGTCTTTATATCCTTTACTGCAGACACTGAAAGTGAATCCTCAGCTCTCCTGCATTCAATTTTTAGATTGTATTTTCTTTAAAACATTACCTATGTGGATGATACCTGCATACACTTGCAAGAGACTGAATCAGAAATGACAGTATTGCAAACCATGGAAGAATATGAAACTGTTTCAGGAGCAGAAATAAATGACAATAAAAGTCAGGGTATATTTCTTGATAATACACAGTCTACAGAAATTCAGTCTCTACAGTATTTTCATACAACTAGGGATCGTCTCAAAACATTAGGTTTGTTTTCTGGCACACTAAATGATGCTGATGCAAACTGGAACTTTGCCTTAGAGTGGGCCAGCCAGAGAATAGCATGTTGGAAATCAAGACCCATCTTGATGAAAAAGAGAGTGTTTTTGATTAAAACATTATTATTGTAATTATTTTTGCATTTGGCCAATGTGTTTCCACCTCTAGTCAGTTAGAAAACATGCTTATATAGTGTGTTCTTTCAAAGCTTATGAGGCAATCATTTAAATCCCTTAAAAAGATAAATGTCTTACTTAGATTACATTCAAGGTGGAATACAAATGTGTAACCCTCTAGTTTATCTACACTGTATACAAAGGCCTGGATATTCAAATTGCACCAGGCTGTGGTGCAAACTTGGGCGCAGCTCAACCTGGCTGTGCAGGGGTGTGGCCTGGGCGATATTCAAAGGAGCTGCGCCATGGCTCAGCAGCTTTGAATATCACACCCTGGCCACCCCCACTGTGCATGGCACAGTGGCACTGTACCAGCACAAGTGGCCAGAGTGGAGCATGGAGATGTGCTAGCGCAAGTGCCATTGCGCCATTCACAGCACCTGCAATATTCAAAAGGTGACATGCAAATGGGGCCATAATTTATGCAAGGCGTACAAGGGGCCATTTGCATGTCATTATGGCCCCATTTGCATCCCATTTGCATGCAGATGCACTGATCCCCGACGACTTGTGCCTCGTGCCCTGCCAGGCAGCAGCCGTTGGGGACCGAAGCCCCCTGCAGCCCGATTGTGGGCATCTGTGTAAAAGTAGAAAACTGTCCAATATCCCTGGTGGTCTAGTGGTACCCCCCTCCCACTCACTGGAGCCCCACCCACCCTGCTCCCCGCCCCGTCAGCCAGCGGTGGCAGCATTCACCCGCCTGCCACCCTTATTGCCCACCGACTGACAGCTCAGCAATGCTGCATGCCCATTGGTTCACAGCATGAACCAATGGGCATGTAGCTCCATACCATATTACACATTCCAGATATGTGATTCCTTCACATATCTGGAACATGTAGAGATGGTTGCCACCCATTGGCTCACGCCAGAACTAATGGGTGTGCAGCCCTACTGCGCTGTCAGTTGGTGGGTGGCAGGGCGGCAGGTGGGGGGTGCTGCTGCCCACTGGCTGACTGGGGGGAGCAGGGTGGTGGGGCTCAGTGGGCAGGTGGGGAGGGGGGTACCACTAGAACACCAGGGATATTGGACAGGAGGGTCTCTTCTTACAACAGATGCCCGTGATCGGGCAGTCAGTGGGATCTTGGGGGGGTGTCTCTTCTTACAACAGAAGCCCGTGATTGGGCAGAGTGCGGTCCACTGGACCACCAGGGATATAGGACAGGGTTTTTTCCCTTATTAAGACAGATGCCCGTGATCAGGCAGAAATCGGTCCACTGGACCACCAGGGATATAGGATGTTTTTTTATTTTATGAATGCCCACGATCGGGCATGTGGGGGGTGCTGCCAGGTGCAGCCAGAACTCGGGTGGCCACCCACATGTGGCAGCTGCCGTGTTACGCCCTGCAATGTGGCAGCTCACCTGTGGGTGGCCATCAGTTGTTCCTTTTTTTTTTGGCTTAACTTTGTGCTGGCACAAGTAGGGGTTGCGCATGCATGGCTCTGCACATCCCGGGCTGAATATCGGGCTGTGCAGGTTATGCATGGGAACACCTCCCCCAACCTGTGCCTGCATACATTACTGATGCACTCCGGCGCATCAGGATTTGTGCGTACACTTTTCCCTTTTGAATATCGTGCCAGGGCGCGATCAGCGTTGCACACAAGCAATACCTTGTTGCGCCAAGCAACCCTTTTGAATATCTGGGCCCAAGTATTTATTTATGCCAATTTGTTTCCATTACTTACCCAAATGGAGAAACTGTGGAAAAAATGGCATATGCTTGGTTTTCTACAATATATAGTAAATAGGGAAAATTAAATTTTTGGATGCCATAAAATCATCTGTTTATGGTTTATCTGATTCTATAATGTCATGCTTCATGAAAATAAGAATGTGGAAGTTACTTCCAACTTTTATTCTTACTATAAGGGTCAATCAACAGTTTGCGGCCTGACAAAGAAAGAAATGCATTATGAACCTGGTATTTTTTTCAATGTATAGTTAAACTAATATGATTAGAATATGATCTACTGATATAATGATCGAATGTTTTCTTTTGTAGGTACATGCTGGACAATGTTTTATAGATGATGATCATTTGAGAATGGAGAAAACTGAGATCACAGCAATCATCAAGTACCTCCATATTGAAGGAATGACTCCAATGCAAATCCATGAGGATATGGTCAACACATTTGGGACAGAAGCCCATTCATATTCAACTGTCAAGAAATGGGCTGCTGAATTTAAGCATGGCAGAAGAAGCGTTCAAGATTATCCCAGGTCAGCGCACCCAAGAGAGGTGACCACTGAGAAGAACACTGACAGTCCATCAAATGGTAAAAAAAGACAGACAGGTATCTATACAGCATGCAGCCAGCACGTTGGGCATCGGTTTTGGGACAGTACAATCAATCATGACTAAATACTTGGGCATGAGCAAAGTGTCAGCATGATGGGTTCCAAGAATGTTGATATCCAATCAGAAACAAGCCAGAATGGACATTTCCAGCCAAGTTCTTGAAGAATAAAAGAGGGATCCAGCAAACTTTATAAGTCATGTTGTAACAATGGATGAAACCTGAGTTTACCATTTTGATCCAGAGTCTAAACAGCAACGCGAACAACGGAAAAATCATGTATCTCCAACACCAAAGATGTTCAAGCAGGTCACCTCAAGTGACAAAATCATGGACTTGATCTTCTGGGACTCTGAAGGTGTGATCATGATTGATTGTTTTGAAAAAGGAAAGGCAATAACTGGTGAGCCCTATGTTGAACAACTGTACAAGCTGAGAGAAGCCATCAAAACCAAACACTGTGGAAAATTGAGATGAGGTGTTTTGCTCCTGCAAAGACACTGCTTCACCCGACACAGCACAGGTTGTAGAGGCTGCTGTAACAGAACGTGGGTATCAACTGCTTCCTCACCCACCATACTCACCAGATCTTTTTCCTTTAGATTTCTTCCTGTTCCCAAAACTGAAGGCTTAACACTGTGGAAAGAGGTTTGCCAATGAGGAAAGAGGTTATAACTGCTGTGAAGGGGTTTCTGGGGGCCGAGACATAGAATTCTACCATGAAGGGATAACAATGTTAGAATGACTCCGGACTCTGACATTTTTACAAAATGAAACAGGAACAAGAGAACAAGAGATTAATATAGTTCTCAGAATGGGTCAAAGAAAAAGTGAGAGCCAAGGAACAACTTTCACCAGCTACAAGGAAAACTAGATGGACGAGGAATGGGAAGGTACCAAATAAAAACTAGGGAAGCAAAGATGACAGCCAGGGAAGCAAAAGCAGACACAGAGCTGTATATTGTGGGAGGGGTCATGGGTGGGAAAAACAATTCTTCAGATAGCTTAAGGAAAAAGGAAGCAGATAGGGGTTATTAATAGACTACTGGAGGAGGAAAGGGTACTAGAGGAAGATGATCAAAAAGCAAACATCCTTAAAGGAACACTGTCAGATTTTTTGCCCATTTTTAAAGCGTTTGTATTGAATGTGCCTGGAAGAAGCACTATCAATGCAGAAAACATTGGTGGTATGAGATTTGCAAACAAGAACAAGATATTTCTTATTTTTGCATAAACTATATTCTGTTCGTCTTGACCATAATGCCCATGGCACACGTCCACGAGCTGGAATGGAGCGGAGCCATGGGTAAACTGGTTCGTGAATGAGTTAGTTATTTTGAGTCATATATTAGTAAAATGTTGCAGCTCCTACAGTTCATGCCACAGATCTCTGCAAAGATATTTCACTTGAAAAACAATCTCTCTCTAACCCATTTTATTTTGTGTATAAAGGTTGAAGCTGTGACTCCGGGCATGCATATTAGACTTGACACTAATGCGCATGCTAGGAGTTATGGCTTCAACTTTTACAGTATGGTAAATAAATAAATAAAATAAAATAAAACATACTCATACTAGTAATCTTCAGCCGTATGATCTCATCACTTGGCTTACACGGTGTCTAGTTCCAGCTTGGGGACTACAACATAGACAGATCACAGACTACCCTGTTTCAGTTTGCCAGCTCAAAAAAAGAAAAAGAAAAAGTCTCACAGGAAATGATACATGGGCATACAGAAGAATTTACCCAAAACTCACACCTTCTGGCTGGGGCGAGTTTCAACAAGAAACTCAGACATACTCTGAGGTGCCTCACAATGGTGTTAGCTAGGTAGCTTCAGATCTGAAACTCCCAGTTCCCATTTATTGTAACACTGAGCATTAGCCCTGGCAGAGATGGAGACTTACACTCAGGAAGGAGTCCCACCTCAATTAAGGGGTGCTCTGTAGGTGACTCTCTGGAGATGGCCATCCAGCCATCTATCCACACTCCATAGATCTAGAAATGGTAGTCATATTTCTTCCATGGAGCTTGGGTCCAGGATTTACAGTACAGTTAAGTGTCAGCAGTGAAAGATTTGGTAAAGAGATGTTAGTGGAATTCTGGAGGAAACATTTGCACAGAATACTGAACCCCAGCAGACATATTCCATAAGGTTGATCTTGCAGAGTTCTCACAAGTACCTATAGGTATTTATCACATTACAACCCTCCGGTGGGGACCTGCATGATGAAAGCCACTACCGCTTCACTAGCAGGCCTATAATTCTGTCTTTATATTGAAAATGGGATAGTTGGACAGGGATGAGTGGTACTGCCTCTGCCTCTGGTCTCTGCTTCTAATCATTTCTGAAAGCACAGCTGCTCAGCACATGCACTGCTGTAGACATAACCTTTTACCATTACTTTTATTATTATTTAGTATTTTTACATATTTTTGTAACTTGCCTACTCAGGACAATTTTGTGAAAAGCACTTATCATAATCTTATCCTGATTAAAAAAATGTGTGTGTGTATATATATATATTTTATATATATATATATATATATATATATATATATATATATATATATACACACACACATTGAAAAAACTCTGATAATGCATGAGTTAGGGCTGATAGCACAGTGACAAAAACATGGAAATGTTGTAAGAGCCACACCCCAACTCCACTGCTTCCAGCACTCAACAGATGTTAGGTGTGCCAAGGGAACATCAGGCCCGACTCTCACCCCATTCCATGTGTAAACAAGGTGACATGCTGCAGTATAGGAAAATGGGTGAGTTAGGTCAGAACTCCCAGAGGGCACACCCTGATGTTTGTTGGTGTGGAGGGGGTGGGTTAGTGGTAGGGGTGGTAACCCCTTTTTTTTATTTACTATGCTTTTTGGCTGCTCTGGACCATTTTGGGATCCACCCTGATCACAGCGACTCTTCACGCCTCCACCTCCTAGATCGCTGGAGCTCTCCCAGTCACCCATGGCTTGCCCCCCAGAGGGTGGGGTCACGGCACCATTGGGCTTACCAGTGCTGCAAAACTGTGACTGGCAGGAGAGCTCAGCTAGGAGGCTAATTGAAGTCCATGGCAGGGCTTCAAGGAGATGGCCGGAGCTGGGATTTTCTCCCCTTAAGCTCAGGCTTGGACATGCAATGATGGCCAGCATCTGCCCTGCCCAAGAGAGAAACTGGTGTCAGTGCAATGCAACAGACCAAGCCTCCACCAGGTGTCTCTTCTGCACCAAACACACACCACCCTCCCCCTGGAGAAGGAGAGCAGTCTAAAAGATGCTTGATCCTTCTCCACCCAGCCGGCCCTCTGATGACCTGGGTCTGTTCCCGAACCTGGGTTGTCAGCATCGCAAGTGGAAATCCAACCACTGTGCCAGTGAGCCAGCAGCAGGGGTGGTAACCCTATCATCACATTACATGCTTGTGTCACTGTGCTATCAACCCTAACTGATGCATTAATGGAGTTTTTTGCAATGAATTTCCCTTATTTGCCCCTGACTTTACCCCTTGTTATTGCCCCATACCTTCCTCTTCCTGGTTCTCCACCCCCCTTCTCTCTCCCACCCCCCCTGACTTTCATACTACATGCCTCCCTCCATTTCCTCCTCCTTTTTCTTCCTCCTGCCCTAATTCAGGATCTCCGTTGTCTCCTTCCTATGATATACCTTCTCCTTTCTCCCCCTCTCTATTCTTTGCCCTTTGCAAGACTACCCTTAGCCACTTGCACTAACCTGGTTCATCCCCTATTCTTGAGAGAAAATATTACTTACTGCTGTTGCTGCATTTTCTGTAAAATAATCCCTATGTATATGCTTTTGTACATTCAATGTATACTACTCGATGTTAATTTATGCTATATTGTATAAAAGTGTGCCTTAATATGAGTGTACATTTTCTGTAAATATTTTTACACTGTATGGATATGTATTTGTCCCTCTACCCTCTCCCCCAAGACACTTCTGGAAATGAGTTGCTTATGGCTCAGTATGTCTCTCCTGGTGAAACTTTTGATATAAATAAATTATTTTTGAGAAAGTGCAATGTAACTGGTAACTGGTATGTGTTAGTGGGAGCGCGGGCCCTCTGGGCCCTTCACTGCCTTCACATTGTCCATATTTTTGAGTAATGGTATGCATATGTGGGTACATGGGCCCCCTGAGCCCTGCGCTCCCACTTACACATAACTATGGAGCCATACAGTAGCTCCACAGTACTCCAAAGGAACCCTTGTAACACATTTTTGTCAATATTTCCATAACCAATAGCAAGTATGAATAAATTCCACTGCAGGTGTAATCTATGATTTCAAAACTTGTTCATTAGCTTAGTCCATGTAAAGGTGGACTAAGCTGCAGAGAATGAAAAATCTCTGTCTTGCACCCTTTCCAAGATACGGGCTCCGAAAGTTGCCACTGGTGCCGCAATGTTAGCCTGTGGGAAATTTCTCAACTTCGGAGTGCTATACCTATGGGCCCATTAAATGTGTTGCCACCAAACCACCAAAAGGCACATATGTGGGACCAGGGCTTGCCACCCTGCAAATTTCATCCTGAAAGCCCCAACCATTTTGCTGCAGTGGAATGGCAAACTTTTTAATTTTTTTGTACAAAGTACTATCGCAAATTGTGACACTTCCGCAAAAATAAGCATGACACTTTTGTGATTTGCGAAAGTGTTGCATCCATTCTGTCTCAATTTGTGACAGTACAAGGGGTCCGATCTTGAAAAAGGCATTTTGGGGGGGGGTCTCCCAAAATGAGAGTGATCTAATCCTCAGGACCCGTCTAGGTAAACACAACAGTCTGTGTTTATATAGGGGGTGCCAAATTTAAAGACCAGGCATTTTTCTCTCTCATGAACTGAAAACAAGATGGCCACTACACAACAGTAAAAGGGCCATTTGTGAAAGTAAAATGTAGTGGGGGCAGCTCTCGAGAGACACATATATTTTTTTCCCCCATTGACTATAATGGGAAACTTGTGTTTTGAATAACGTTTAAACAGTTTAATGTTTTTTCATCAAATCTTCAAAGGGCACATTAGTTATCCAGACTGCACCTTTCTTGAAGATTTCAGACCAAACAGACAAATCATGCATGCTGTAGCCATGAGCAAAGAAACACACAAAAAGTCAATTTTTTTGCATTTGGGGGCATTCTGTAGCTCTGCAACCACTCATCCAGCCATACCACAACTTGCCAGATCTGGAGATCTATGGTACAAGACCATGCGTGCAAATTTTCAGGACAATCCGTCATTGGTGACAAACTTGCAAAATTTGAGGTTTAACATAAAACTGCTTACACTAAGTTTAACTATACTGGTGCTACCACACCAGTACAATACACAATATATATATATAGATATATATATATATATATATCAGAGACAAACCTCTTTCAAGCACTGAGGCAATATGTTACCAGCATTTAGCCTAGGCAAGCCAAGTTCTGAAGTTGCCACACAAACACCAAAGACAGGAGCTGATATAACAACACAGATGAGGCTGGTTCAACTTTAAGCAGAAATATTTCTGTTTAAAGTTGAACCAGCATAGTATTCTGTGATGATTTGCATATGCAGCCCATGATGCTTTGCATTGTGGGGGCATGTGTGATTTTGAATGTCTTTGAAACTTGGCTTCCTGGCCAAATAACCTTTGGGGTAACAATGGCCTCAGTTCTTACGCAGAGGTTTTTTGTCTTTTAAATTATTTTTTGTTTTAATTGGGTTCACCACAACATAACCCAGATAAACCATCTTAGGGTAACTGGCTCATTCCACTGGGGTGTCAAACAGATGAGGCATACTGATGAGTCCTGGTAGGATGAAACATGTGTCTATGTCATCTGTTGGCACCCTTTGCAAACTGTGTGAGAGACCTTTCGGCATCATGCATTTCTGCTTAAAGTTGAATCAGTGTAGTATTCTGTGGTTATTTGCATATGCAGCCCATGATGCTTTGCATTGTTGGGGCATGTGTGATTTTGTATTTCATTTATAAATAGATAGATAGTATACAGTATATGTGTGTGTGTGGATATATTATAGTGGCATGGTAGTGCCACTATAGTTAGGGTTGAGGAGCCATTTCTATGTTAAACCCCAAAACTTTGCACCTTAATAACTTTGCAACCATTTGATGGATTTGCCTTAAATTTGGAATACATGATCAAGAACCATAGGCCTTGGGATCTGCCAAGTTTTGCACCAGTCAGATATATGGCTGCGGAGTTATTAAGCATGATCTGTGCGCTCATTTACGCTTTTTCTGGAATTCTACGGTCGCGGGTACAGGTCATACGGTTTGCGCGACTGGCCCAAAATCTTCAGGGAACATGTGGCCAGGGTCCCTGATGTGCCTTTTGAAGATTTCATGAAAAAATATTAAACGGTTCAAAGGTTATTCAAAAACAGTTTCCCATTATAAGTCAATGGGAAAAGTTAACAAAAAGTTCTACAGTGTCGCAAATGCATTTTTACTTTCGCAAATGGGCCTGTTACTTTCGCAAATTGGCCATTTTGTTTTTTGTTGGTGATCAGAGAAATGGTTGGCATTTAAATTTGGGACCCTCTAGCAACCTAATTCTTTTGTATTCACCTAGTCGGACCCTGAGGATGCTTGCCATGTCTTTATTTTGTGGTAAAACGCCCCAGAAATTTTTTTTTCAAATTTCTGGAAAAAGTACTTTCGCAAATTACTTTCGTGCTCATGAAAGTGTCGAACTTTTTTTCGAAAGCTTTCACAAATTGCGACAGTAGTTTTCCATCTGTGGGAAAGTGACAGCGATTCTTTGGCACTGCGTTGCAAAAGAACCGTTGGGAGTTTTGGGCTGAAATTTGGAGGGAACGGAGCTGACATCTCACAGATGTGCCTTTCAGTGCTGCATTGCAAAAATATTACACAGCGGCAAAGTTACGGCACTCCAAAGTTGACATTTTTTCCCATAGGATAACATTACGGCGCCCGACGCATTACAGAAATCCTTTGGCACCCTGCTGCAAAATAACAGTTTGGTCTTTTTTCCTGAAATTTGGAGGGAAGACAGCCAACAGCCCACAGATGTGCCTTTCAGTGGTTTGGTGAAAAAATATTACACATTGGCAAAGTTACAGCACTCCAAAGTTGACAGTTTTTC